>CM028133.1:646905000-656905000 GCA_016271365.2 Neoceratodus forsteri | reverse complement strand
TAAAAACTACTAGGTAAAACTGAGAAAATCAACTTTTCTTCAAGCAATGAAGGAGAGCTCTCCGGAGACGTCTTACTGAGGCAAGTGAAGTAAAGAATCTGACAATTTACAACTGTTTACCAGGGACAGTGGTTTGAAACCTGAGCTTGAGCCTAGCATTCCATCATTTGCATAGGTTCTAGTAACCATTTTGGCTCCGGGGCAGTCCTATGGTGAGACCATACTGCATAAGTCAGAATACAGTAAGATTTCCTGGGGCTTGAAACAACTGACTAAAAAACCTTTTTGTTCCTGTAGCAGATAAAAGGTTAACCATTCAAAGAATTTCAGGACCCATAAAGATAACAGCTATTTGTAAGCAGAGCGGTCTACAGAGTAGCCAAAAGAACAGAAAAAATATCAATGCAAGCTTTCCAGTCATCACTATTACCATAGTTTTTGATTAAAATCAGGAGACAAAGTAGTCCTGTAGTTATGGGACAGTGTTTTGAATCTAGAAACCCGGGCTTGAATCCCACACCTGCCACTTTGATTTGCACAACCCTGAGCAAGTCACACAACCTCCCTCTGCTTAAGCTCTCTGTAAACTCACTCTACTGTATATCTAAACCATTAGTTCAATTGTGCTGACGCAACTGGGTGAGATGATGCTTGTGTGACTTGATTTACGTTGTGGCTTTCCGCCTCTTTATCCGTGGGATATACCACCCTGTAGGAGTACAACATAAGGAACCCTAGAGGAGGGTTCCCCCCTACAGGTGCTGTGGGAATGATTCCGTTGGTTAAAAGTAACAGATTATAGGAAAGCAATGAAATTTAAAATAGTGTCTTTCATACACACAATGTTCCAAAGTGATTTACAATGAGACACAGAAGAGAATGTCACTGTCATTTCACGTTCACAGGGAGATTAAAACAGTTGAGATCTGGGTTTCTCAAATGGTGAGGCCCCAACCTGTTCCAGGGGAGGCTCAAGCAAGTCTGAAAAAGTACTGTATTTAACTTTTGAGTTTTACATTTTTTGCTTGAAGGGATGAGGCAAACTAAAAGAGGATAATAGTAGGTGAATATATGTATTTACTTACAAATTGGTGACCAGGATAGGTACACTGAGCCAATACTCACTTCAGGAGTACCCAGGGAAGGGTAGGGAGTGAATACAATTCAAAAGGTTACTGCAAAACAGTTAAGCAATACAAAATGAACAAAAGTGTAAAGAAATGGGAACAATGAACAAATAATGAGAGGTACAACCAACCAATTAGACATGTGGCAGAACAGTTCAAATACAAGGGTTAAGCAGAGGGGTACAGTACTAGGAGCAATAGCAAGAGGGACCAAAAGGATACCTCAGAAGTTGTTTAAGACCAGAGTAAGAGAGGGAGAGGCAGCTTTAGGTAGTAAGGTTATTTCAGATAGTGGAACTGGATAGAGAAAGTAATCTGACCCAAGAAGGTATTGCAGCAAGGTGTAACAATAGTCTAAAAGTCAAAACAGTGGAGCAACTAGGTTGGCCTGGGGAGGGGGGAAAGAAATGGAAGGGGTAAAATAAGTTGAATAAAATGAGAGTGAACTACTCAAAATGAGTTTCTCTTTATTGTAAAGTATGCCATTTTCTATGGGGAAGCCCAAGATAATTTCAATATTACAAGCCTCTAGTCTAGCATCTCAGTGTTACTTGCTGCTGTGAGACTAGTGCTGGACAAACTGTATTGTTTAGTGGCTGATGTTTGACTGCTTAGAGTTAGACCTAGCTACTGAGTAAGATTGTTGCATTTTTCCATTTCTGCCTCTACCGCCAAACCTCGTCTCCTGTCCTACACTGGTCACTCTGCTAATTATTAATTTCTCCTCCCCACTTGCAATGCTGTCTCTCTAAACAGCTTAATTTCTTCTCTGTCTTACCTACAATCCCTCCTCTTACACCCCCTCCTGCTGCTGCTGTTGTCCTTCTCAGACGTCCCGGTGCCAAACAGAAACCCTTCCCTGTTAACTCCTCTTCTATCTCTAAATAATTGCCCTTCATTTGCCACCTCTTTACCTCATGCTTCATCTTTCTCCATTGCCTGCCCTCCACTGAGCTTGTTATTGTACTCTAGCTGTATTTAATCCTCTGTCTTTCCCATCTTGTTCCACAGACAGCCCATCTGCGAGCTTCCCAAGCTGCTGCTGTGGCCCTGGCACTATCCGAGCCGGCTGCAGCTAACAGACTGCCTGACTGACCCCCCTGACAGATTCAGGTATGCACTGGACCTCTGAAACTCATGGTTTTGAATGCCATTGTTTTGACTGGATGCCCAGTGGAGAAGCCAGGCATTGATTGGCAGTTTCTGCTCCTTGGCTGATTTTCCAACTCCTGACACTTCCTGATCGCAGGGAAATCTCTTTCTGTGCTGTGCTCTGGACTGAAATTTTTTCCCCACCTCCTCGCAGTATTAAATAGACCCTTGCTCTACCCATTTCCTCAGCCTAGCAGCTGATTGGTCACTCCGCTGCTGCACATTCTTATGGCTATTGGCTCCCTGTCTTCAATACCTGACTTGACCCACTTTCTTACCACCCCTTTTTAAAGCAATCTCACACACAGGGTTGCACATTTGCTTACAAGTTTTTCTCCAGCCACTCCAGTTAACGCCTCTCAATTACTGCTGTAGCCTGCCTTATTGTTAGGGACCTCACCCTAATTCAACTATATAACCTTTCAATTCTTACACTTCCACTGCCTATGGTGATATACCCAGTCACAGTCACACCATCCCAGTAGCTGGAACCTTTGCCTTAGCTGAATTTTCAACTATATCACTAAATTAGAACTAGTGTCATTGCCACCCCGACACAGTAAAGCAATATTACAATGACTCTTTCTAGGCGTTTTACCAAAATTGCCCCATGCTTTGGCTAATTTCAGAGCTGGCACACCATTGCTGGCTCAGTTTTACCTCCAGCTACCTACTACATAACAATGGGCACCATCGCTCTTCTACTAGGCCTGCTCATGTTTACCCTTCTGGCTCAGACCACCCCCTATCCTGTGCCCTCCACCCTGAACATTTCTCCCCTAAGCCACCCCCAAACAGCTCGGCCCCCTCCCACCTTGGACACCCCCAACTCCTCTGCATCCACCACCTACCAACACCCCAGCTCCCTCTGCCCTCCTGGACCCACCTATTCCTTGCCATACTTACCCTCCATGCCTTACCCATCCCCTGCACCCCTATTATCAGGACCTCACATCGGCACCACACTAAGGATCCTTGTCGCCACCATCCCCTTATTAGATTAATCACTCTGCTCTTACTGCTTTCCGGGAATATACATCCAAACCCTGGACCTATGCCAACTAGCCCTCCCATACTCCACTCTGGAGCCAGTCTCCGCATTGCATCACTGAACATATGCAGCCTTCTAAAGAAATCTGCCGCACTCCTGTGCTGGGTTGTACAACACCAACCCAATATTATTGCGTTGGTAGAGACCTGACTTGCCAAAACAAACCCTGACTCTGTTATTTCCCTCCCTGGATACACCCTGTTCAGGGAAGACCGAGTTGGTAAATGCATCAGTGGGTGTGCAATCTACATGCAGAATACCCTTATAAGCCATGCGCTCCCTGCTCCCAAGCTTGACTATGGCACCCAAGCCCTCACTCTAAAAATTACCCCGACCCAGCCAGGGGCCCACTCTTCCTCACGGTCTTCTACATACCCCCGAGGAACCAGAACCCAGCGGTCCAGTCTCTCATTGACTACCTCACCTCCCTACCACACAAAGCTGAGCAACTCGTCCTAGGTGACTTTAACATCAATTGGTTTGGTACCACTGCCTCCCATACCAGGGACTCCTTTGCTGCCCTGGATATGTCCCAGTTAGTCACTCAGCCCATTAGATTCAACTGGACAAGCGGCTCCAGCACTCTCCTAGATGTAGTACTATCAAACCACTCTCATAAAATCTGGGATATCAACATCTTCCCTGACTCACTTAGTGATCACTTACCTGTCCTCTGTCACTGGTCACCCTCCATACCAAAATCTGTGTCCCAGGCCACCTTGCGCCGGCGCTTATGCCCTGGGGGTCTCAGAAAGCTAAAACTGCATTTAGCACAGCTGGACTGGTCCCCCATCTGTCACACCCCTGATATTGACTCTACCCTAGACATCTTCAATACTACCTTCTCTGACCTAAGCTCTGTGCTCCCGAACAACTTTTTTGACCCAATCCCCACCTCTATGTCCTCTGCCTTGAATCACCCTCCTTTCTATCGGCACACTATATCCCCCCATGTAGCCAGGTCGCACCTGCTAAAAGCCCTTGGTAGCAACAACGCCAGCTGTGACCCCCTAGACTCTAGGATCCTCTGCCTGGTCTTGGATGTCATCCTAGTCTCCCTTAGAGACCTTCTAAACTGGTCTCTATGCCTCGGTCAGTTTCCCAGTGCTTGGAAATCAGCCGAAATCACCCCTATACATAAGAGTGGAGATCGGTCCGCACCTAACAACTACCAGCCAATCTCTGTCCTCCCCCCGCTCTCTAAAGCCCTAGAAAAAATAGTGTCTATTCAACTCTCTGAGTACCTGGCCAAATATGACATAATGTGCTCAGAACAAAGTACAGTTACGTAAGAACTTACCGTAACAGTAGATCTTCAAGAGAGGCTCTTGCAGTGGTAATTACATATAGGACTGATGCTGGCAGTGAGTCGACCCCACGGAAAAATTTCTAGTTAGTGTCTCTAGCGGGGACCGCCTCATCGCCAGGGTGACCGACATCGCGCGACGTCAGTATAAAGGGGCGGCCCCTCACACCCGCCATCCAGTTCTTTCCTGCCAAAGGCCAAAAGGCGAGATGAGAGAGAAGTGGGTATTACCTACTGCAAGAACCTCTCTCGAAGATCTACAGTTACAGTAAGTTCTTATGTAACTGTACTATCTTACTCTGAGAGGGCTCTTGCAGTAGGTAATTACACACAGGACTGAGTCCCAAGCAGTCTGGAACAAGGAGCAGGAAAACTACTCAGAAGTAGACCCTCTGGCTGTGAAGGCCTTAGGAAAGGAGACCTTGCAGAACAGCCAACCCAAAGCCTGCTCTATGGTGAGAGACAATGTCCAAACTGTAATGTTTCATAAAGGTATGGACAGAAGTCCAAGTAGCAGCTGCACAAATGTCAGCCGCTGACACATTCTTGAAACAAGCCACAGAGGCAGCGACCCCTCTGGTGGAGTGGCCTCTGACTTGACCCGGCAGGGTCTTGTTGTACTTGTCATAACAGAAAGTGATACAATGAGTCAACCATTTAGACAGGCATTGCTTGGAAACAGCATTGCCTTCTCTTTCATGAGCAAAAGAGATAAACAGTTAATCAGTCTTTCTGAGATCCTTCGTCCTGTTGGTGTAGTATCTCAGAATCCGGTGAACATCCAGAGTATGCAGGAGGCACTCCCTTTGATTGGAGTGCTGCATAAAGAAAGCCGGTAACTCTATGGATTGATTCAGCATAGATTCCGCTACCACCATGGGGAGAAACTTAGGGTTGGTACGCAGAGCCGCACGTTCCCTGTGAAAAATCAAATACGGGATTTTGCACATGAGGGCCTGAAGCTCAGAAATCCTTTGAGCAGAAGTAATGGCCACTAGGAAGAGAGTCTTCCATGAGAGGAACTTCAGATCTGCTGTGGCTGCTGGCTCGAAAGGAGGCAGAGTAAGCTTCTCGAGAATAAAATTCAGATCCCAAGGAGGGGCAGGAACCCAGATAGGGGGTCTCAACTGGAGGACCCCTCTAAGGTCTTAGAGACCTCCAGCTGAGCAAATGTCCTGTCTGCAAAAGGGACATGGTAGGCCGAAATGGCCGCCATGTGAACCTTCAAGGATGAATGACTGAGACCCAGATCAAAGAGGTGCCACAAATAATCCAGAAGCCACCCAACAGAGCACGAGAAAGGCTCAAAATCTTTGGAGGTGGCCCAGATAGTGAACCATTTCCATTTCATGGTATAAGTAGATCTAGTGGAGGGTTTCCTGGCCTCCACCAGAATCTCAGCTACTCGGGGGGGGGTACCCTGAATCGGGCTTGAGCTACGTCTGCAGGAGCCACGTGTGCAACTGAAGGGACTTGAGACCTGGATGGACCAGGGTCCCCTGATCCTGGGTCAGTAAAGTTGCGACAGAGGAAGAGGAAGAGGAGGTTCCTCTGAGTACTGTTGCAGAAGAGAGAACCAAACTTGCCTGGCCCAGAAAGGAGCGATCAGAATCCTTCGAGCTCCTTCTGAACTGAGTTTCTGTAAGACCCTCGGAATCAAAGGGATCGGGGGGAAAGCATAAACGAATCTACTCTTCCAGTCGAGAGACAGAGCGTCTCTCCAAAAAATGTCGCGCCCTGGACAGAGTGAGCAGAAGTCAGGAAATTTTGCATTGTTAGGGATGCGAACAGGTCTACCTGTGGTGTTCCCCAACATAGGAAGATATCGTCTGCTACCACCGATCCAGTTCCCACTCATAAGCGTGAGCAGATGATCGACTGAGCTGGTCTGCCAACATGTTCTTGACCCTCTGGACGTCCTGAACCACCTTGTTCTGCACTGACTGAGAGAAAGCTTGCAGGGCCAGAAAAACTGCCCTGAGTTCCAGGAGATTGATATGGAGAAGGGATTCCTGAGGGGACCACAGTCCCTGGGTAGTGAGGGCCCCCAGATGGGCTCCCCAGCCCAGAAGGGAAGTATCCATGGTAAGGACCACCGAATGAAACTGAGTGACAAATGGGACCCCTTGCCTTAAATTGCCCTGATCCTGCCAGCATTGAAGAGCCTGGATCAGAGTCTGAGTCACTGGAATCAGTTTGGTAAGGGGATCTTTCCTTTGGGACCAAAAGGCCCTCAGATGGAACTGAATGTCCCTCATCTGGAATCTTGCCCTTTGGACCACTGCTGTAGAAGCTGCCATGTTGCCTAAGAGCTGAAGAAAATGCCTTGCTGGTTGGGATACCTGAAGGCTAAAGGAAGAAGCCAGTTCTATAAGAACTCTTGCCCTTTCCAGGGGAAGAAAGTCTCTTGCTTTGACAGTATCCAGCTCTGCCACATGAAGGTAAGAAGCTGCACTGGTTCGAGAACTGACTTAGGGAGGTTGAAAAGAAATCCTAGAGAAGTGAGCACTTGCTGGGTCACTTGCAAGTCTGACTTGACTTGGTCTGGAGACTGACCCACTATGAGCCAGTCATCCAGATATGGAAAAATGGAAATCTTTTACCCTCTTAAAAAGGCAACAACTACTGCCAGGCACTTTGTGAAAACCCTTGGGGCTGATGTTAGACCAAAGGGCATTGCTTTGAACTGATAATGGCCTCAGGGCAACTCAAACCTGAGGTGCTTTCTGTGGGAGTACCTGATGGGAATGTGAAAGTAGGCATCATTGAGGTCTGGGGAGGCTAGCCAGTCCCCTGGCCTTAGAGAGGGAAGAATTATTCCCAGAGTCACCATCCTGAACTTTGGTTTTAAAAGATGTTTGCTCAGGTATCTTAGATCTAAGATGGGTGGCCACTCCCCTGTCTTTTTTGGGGTAAGAAATACCTGGAGTACAGACCTTTGACCCAGTGTAGGGCAGGGACTCTCTCTCTATGGTCCTTAAGGTCAGAAGAGATGAAACCTCTGCCTCTAGGGCAAGGGTTTCAAAGAGACCTGCAGGTGGAAAGGATCTGGCTCTCATCTTTGGAAATTTTTTGAAGCTGAGAACCAGTCCCTGGCTTACTATTTCCAGGACCCACTTGTCTGAGGTAACAGACATCCAGTCCTGGACAAAGTAAGCCAGCCTGCCCCCTAAAGGAATAGGAGAGTCGACCCAGGCAGACCCGTCAGGGTATTTGCTTGGCAGGAGCCTTAGGCTGAGGAGTGGATGCAGCACTGCTCATCCCCCTTCTGCCTCTCCCTCTGAAGAACCCCCTCTGTGAAAAGGGAGAAGAGGCCTGTGCTTGGTAAAAAGGCCTATGAAAAGGTCTGCCCCTTCCCCTAGATTGCTGCCTTTGAGGAGTTGCTTGCCTCTCCTTGGCCTGAGCACTCCTATAAGTGGTCCTGTACTCATCCATTTTCTTCATGTAATTCTCTGTCTGCTCCCCAAACAGAGAATTACCCACTACAGGAAAATCCATGGCCTTAGCCTGGGTGTCCTGTGAGAGGCTAGTACATCTGAGCCAAGCCATTCTCCGAAGAGCCACAGATGTAGCCATGACTCTTGACGACACATCATTGGAGTCCACAGCAGCATGAAATTGTACCTATGATGCCCCAATCCCATCAGCAGCCACCTCCTCCAGCTCCGTGGCCAGCTGGGGGGAGGTCTGTTTAGTCAGTGCCAGTACAGTGTCCCACCTGGACTTCTGGTACCTGGCTGTGTAGGCCATATAGTTCACCTGCCTGAGTCCCAAGGAAGATGCCATGTACTGCTTTTTATGTTTTCTTGCACGCATGTGCAAGAAACATAATGCCATCATCCGAGTTTTCCAGAGGTGTGTCAGCTTCTTCCAACTCAGTCAGTGTATTTGCTTGCGCGGTCGCAGTGCGCCACCATTGCTCCAGCTGTCTAAGTGACAGCAGTTGAAAATGCAGTGGCATACAGTTGAAAGGACTCCACTCGGTGAGCAGAGCTCCCCCCAAACGCAACGCATGCATATTGTGTGCTCACACGCTCCCCACGCACATACAGATAGCCGAGTGGTGCCCAATGCCCCATCAGCCCACCACCCCCCCAAAAGCTTTCCAGGTGCCACGCTGGGAGCCCACCCCCAGCGTGGCACAAGTCCATATGACTGACGGGTGCCTAATCCCCGCCTGCTCCAGCCCCAAATAACCTTCTCTAACTGCCACAATGGGAGCCCACCTCAGCGTGGCAAACGTCCCCATCGCCTTCCTTTAAAAAAAAACCTGTAAAAAAAAACGTTCCTCAAGCGTTCTCCCAGTCACCGCACCCACCCACTGTGCACCCTGCCTCCCAACACCCCCTCTCCCCATACTTACCTCCGAGTCCCGGGCGCGGCGTTCTTGATGGACCAGGGAACATATCTCGCACTCTTCAAAGCCGACCGCGAACTGAGGAAATGCCGGTAAGCTGTATAATGTAATAGATAGGGTTTTTTCAACTTTGCTGCATATCTCGGGCATTTTTTGGAAGTTTTGCACCAAATTGTCAACATGGGGTTTTGGGGACCCCTTCTCATGAATGCTGTCACTGTCATGGCGTTAATCGGGCCCGAAGGGTGATTTATGATCACTATGTGAAATCACCTTTCAGGACTGATGTAATGTTTCTCACTGCCAGTATTCATAAGTTGAGCCTCAAAAGCCTATTTTGAAAATTTGGTGAAACATTCCTAAAAATGACTTCATTTCTGTGATGTGCATTGGTAGTTCCTACACACGCTCATAAGTTCATGAATTTTCAATATTTTCTCCAGTTTTCAACATTGCCATTTTACCACCTCGCATAGGCAGTACAGCTGTCATTTTTCACATCGCCCAAAAGCGTATTTCCGCCCATGCTTGGCACAATGGCGCAGTCGGTGTGTGAAATCAATGTATGGGACATTAAGAAAATCACAGTGACACTGTTCATGAGCAAAGGTCTTAAAATGGCTATGTTGAAAATTTGGTGAAAAATTCTAAAATGATTGCTACGGCGTGCATTGCAGGTTCCCTACGCTTTCGTAAGTTCGCAATTTTCAATATTTTCACCCAGATTTTCAACATTGCCATTTACCACACCTCCTTATGAGCAGTATAGCTGTAATTTTCATCTAGCCCTAACGTGTTTCCCACCATGAAGCACACAATGGCGCTTGATCGGTGTGCGAAATCAATGTATGGGACATTAAGAAAATCACAGTGACACTGGTCATGAGCAGAGGTGTTAAAATGGCTATGTTGAAAATTTGGTGAAAAATCCTAAAAATGACTGTTTTAGGAGCTTGCGTTGCGGAGTTCTATTACATGCTGGCAACTTTAACGAATTTGTAATATTTGCACACCAGATTTTCAACAGTGCCATTTTATAGCACTTCCTTATAAGCAGTACAGCTACATTTTCATCTAGCACCTAAAATGTGTTTCCACATGTAGCGCACAATGGTACAATCGGTGTGTGAAAACAATGTTTGGGACAGATTAAGAAAATCACAGTGACACTGGTCATGAGCAGAGGTCTTAAAATGGCTATGTTGAAAATTAGGTGACAAAACTCCACAAAATGACTGTGTTACGAGTGAGCATTGCGTGGTTTCCCACGCCCTCGTAAGTTCATGAATTTGTAATATTTTCAGTACAGATTTTCACCAGTGGCATTTTCCACACCTCCTTATGAACAGTACAGCTGTCATTTTCCTAGCGTGGCTGAAATGTGTTTTTCACACTTTCAGCACAGAAATCTTCGATAGTCGCTGTGGGAAATCATTGTTAGGGACAGAAGAAAATCACATTGACACTGTTATGATCGGAGGTCCCCAAAATGCATGTGTTAACAATCTGTTGTAAAAATCCCCAAACTAGTTCATTACGGAGTGTGTTGCACAGTTTCTATGCCGCGTGACTTCACCAGTTTTTGAATATTTTCACAGCAGATTTTCAACATTGACATTTTTACACCTCCCCATGAACAGTACCAGCTGTCATTTTTACATCCTGTTCGAATGTGTTTTTGCACCTGTGGTTCCAAATGTCGAAAGGTGTGCAATAAAGCAGTTTTGGCTAACAAACTGATATTGCCACTGTTCATGAGGTACAACAAAAACCATGTTGAAATCTGGAGTGAAAATGGCTCAACAATACCTGAGGAGTCAGGATTCACCATAATGCCCCACCCTTTAGAGAATGACAGGCGTCAGGGGTGTGACTTGGGATTCTTGCCTGTAATGCTCACTACCATTCCACCCCCCACCCACACCCTGCAGCCAGTGAGAGGCATCGAGGTGGCCTTGGACTCTCTCGCCCCAAAGTTCACCGATTCTCCTATACCGCTTATCTCCCCATATTTCCTGATGGAATGGGGTGCGCGCAAGGGCCAACGACCCCAAGGCACACCGTGACACTTGTCAGTGTCAGCAGGGTAGGGTGTGGTGAAATGGCGTGGTCATTATGCCTGACGACCCAAAGGCACACCCCAATAACTGTCACTCTCTGCAGGGTGGTGGGGGGGTTGGCTTCAGTTCAATACTTCACTGCCATTCCTATTATGCAGCTCTGTAACTTCTACACTACCAATGCCAATGCCAGCAAGCATACATTCGGCATTGACAAATGCTTGTTTGCTATGGCATTAATCTTCCTGGAGTCTTTGTCTGGGGGGGGTGTGAAGCCAAGGGAATATTTGCTTTGTCACAGGCAGCAGCCTGCTCTACCCCAACATGGCTGCATTGCTGGTATAAAAACTCAGTATCTGAGCCTGATAGTGCATGCCTCTTGTCCATCTTTCTGTCAACAGGGGGTACAGAATTGGGAGACTTCAGGATTTTTTGTGTCTGTTTCCCAAAGGATTTGTGAAGGGGAATAGACAGTCTCCTGGACTCTAGGATGTCCATCATTTCCACATAATCAAGCTCCTCCTGATCCTCCATTGCCTCCTCCATAGGAAGCTGGAGGGTTTCAGCCACTTTTCTGTAAAACAGAAAATGGGAAGGGGACTCAGAAAGCCTAGGAGGGGATACACCAGAAGGTCTGTCTGAGGAGATGTCCAGTTCCCAAGACACATCCAGACTTTCACCATCATCACCATCATCTTCAAACTCCCCCTCCTTCTCCTCAAACTCCGGTTCATAAAAATCTTCAGGGGTATAATCTTGAACCGGGGGAACCGACCAAACTGAACCCCTGCGAAACGGTGCCGGATCGGTCGGAACCGGGCGAAGCGATTCCACAATTTGAATCGCTCTGGCTATTTCCTCGGCGGTCAGAACATGAACCTCTGGATCCAAACCGGTCGATTTTTCTTTTCGTTTCCTTTTCGTGGGAGCCGACAACTCAGGATCGGCTCTCCTCTTGCCTGAAGAAGTATCGCCTGGTCAGAGAGCACTCCTTCTGGTTCGGTCAGAACCAAATCGGGCTGGCCATCTGGGTCAGCAGACTTCTCGGCCTCCTTTTCCCTCAGTCTACCTAATTTCTTTTCAAGGGTAGATTTAGGAAAATTTTTACAAATTTGGCAGTCTGTGTCGAGGTGTTCAAACCCCAGACAAACACAGGTGGTGTGGGGGTCGGCTTTGTAAAGACCTCCCACACTCACTGCAGTGTTGAAACCCAGTGGGCCCGTTTTTTCTTGGGTTTCTCAGACATCAACCAACCTAACCAAACTTACCCTTTTATGGCAACACTGGTAGTAAGACTTTATTGGTTACTAACCGTAGTCACGGTGTTGGAAAAAACGTTCAAAACACCTTTTTTTTAGAACCGATAAGGACCAGTAACCACACTCTAAAGTAAAACACAAGGATTCACTATAAATGATCGGTTCACGAACCGATCTAACACTTACAATTTCCACATAGAAAATCAGAACAAAACCTATCTAGTACTCATGGTACCACAGACAGAGACTGAACCGACTATGCAGAAATAAATTTGGTAAAAACCGACAACTTAACTGAGACTTTAACCGACTTTCAAACCAAGCTGAAGGAGAAATCTCCGGAGCAACTGTTCAGTGAGGCGAAGAAAAGAATCTGACAGTTGAATTTCAAAGGGAAACAGACAGAGACCTCTCACCCGAGCTCGAGCTCAGCATTCTATGCTCTGCATAGAAAGTTTAACCCTTTGTTCTATGGTAAGCAGTTTAAAGGCTGAGGCTAACTGCAATAGTCAGAATACAGCAAGACTTCATGTTGTTTGAAGCCAAGGGGATGTTTGCCTTGTCACAGGCAACAGCATGCACTACCCCAACATGGCTGCACTGCTGATAAAGAAACTCCGTATCTGAGCCTGACAAGGTGTACCGCTTGTCCATTCTCTTGTCAACAGGAGGTACAGAGTTAAGAGACCTAAGAATTTTTTGTATCTGTTTCCCAACGGACTTATGGAGGGGGAATAGACAGTCTCTTAGATTCTGGGATGTCCATCTTCTCTACAAAATCAGGCTCCTCCTGATCCTCCACAGCCTCCTCAATAGTAAGCTGGAGGGTTTGAGCCACTTTTCTGTAAAACAGAAAGTGGGGAGGGGACTCAGAAAGCCTAGATGGGGAAACACCAGAAGGTCTGTCTGGGGAGATGTCCGGTTCCACAGGCACATCCAGACTTTCACAGTCGTAATCATCCTCTTCAAAATCCCCCTCCTTATCGAACTCCAGTTAGTAAAAATCTTCAGGGGAATAATCCTGAACTGGGGGAACCGACCAAACCGAACCCCTGCCAGAAGGCGCCAGATCGGTTGGAACAGGACAAAGCAATTCCACAATCCGAATCGCTCTGGTTATCTCTTCGGTGGTCAGAACATGAAGTTCTGGATCTGAACTGGCCGATTTATCCTTGTGTTTTCTCTTTGTAGGAACCAATCTCTCAGGATCAGCTCTCCTCTTTCCCGAAGAAGTATCGCCCTGGTCAGAGGGCACTCCTTCTTGTTCGGTAGGAACCGAACCAGGCTGGCCTTCTGGGTCAACGGATTTCTCTGCCTCCTTATCCCTAAGTCTACTTACCCTTTTATCCCATGTAGACTTAGGGAAATTATTGCAAATTTGCCAGTCTGAATCAAGGTGGTCAAACCCCAGACAGTAAACACAAGTGGTGTAGGGATTGGCCTTAGCAAAAACCTCCCCACACATACTGCAGTGTTGATACCCAGTGGGCCCATTTTTTTTCTTGGGTTTCTCAGACATGGCCAACCTAACAAAACCTACCCTTTATAAGGCAACCGCCAGGCAAGACTCTCCTATCGGTTTCTCACCGTGTTATGGGTGTTGGAAAAAAAGGTTAAATTCATGTTTTTTTAAAAACCGATACGGACTGGTAACCACACTCTAAACTTTTTCACAAGATTTTTGTCTACAGGATCGGTTCAACTGAACTGATCGAAAAAGCTTTACAATTTCCACACAAATACTATCCTACGTACCTACGGTACCACAGACAGAGTCTCGAACCAATAAATGGAATTAAATGCGGACTAAACCGACAACTTTAACCGACTTTGAACCAAGCAGAAGGAGAAAATCTCCGGAGCGACTGTTCAGTGAGGCGGTGTAAAGAATCTGATGGTTTGGTTTCAAAGTGTCACAGACAGAATTTTCAGCCAAGCTCGAGCCCAACGTTCTATGCCTGCCATAAAATGTTAACCCTCACTCTCCGGGGCAGTTCAAGTGCTGGAGCTAACTGCAATTGTCAGAATACAGCAAGACTTCATGTTGTTTGAAAGGTTCCTTCAGTAGGTCATCACATACAAGACTGGTGCCACCTGGCATCGGGCCGCATGGCAGATTTTTCTAGCAATCCCTGACGGGGGACCTCCCACCCGACATCACATGACCGACATAAGTGTGACTGTATATAGTGGGCGGTCCCCATGCCTGCCCTCCAGTTCTCCCGCCAGAGCCAGGAAGAGGCCTGACAGCAGGAGCGAACAGGACTTGGAGTCCCTGTAAAACATAAAATGAGGGAAGGAAGGAAGGAGGGAGGAGGGAGGGAAAATATGACCTACTGAAGGAACCTCTCTTGAAGATCTACTGTACAGTAAGTTCCTACGTAACTGTACTATCTTACTTCAAGAGGGTTCCTTCAGTAGGTCATCACATATAAGACAGAGTCTCAAGCAGTCCCTCCAAAGAGAGACCAAGAGAAACTAGGGAGGAGGAGAAATAACTCCAACAGAAAAAAATGGAATCCAGAATGGATCCAACCTAGGACAGAAGGCCCTGTAACACAGCTAGGCTGAAACCAGCCCTCCACCTAGAAGCAATGTCCAGACTGTAGTGTTTGGTAAAGGTATGGACAGAACTCCAAGTGGCTGTGGCACAGACATCAGCCGCAGAGACATTTCACAAAAGCAGCAGAAGCAGCCATGCCCCTAGTAGAATGACCTCTGATGGTACCCGGCAGAGGTTTTTCATACTTCTGGTAACAATAACTAATGCAGTTACCTAACCATTGGGAAAGACCCTGCTTAGAAACCGGTTTGCCCTTTGATCTGTGGGTATAAGAGACAAAAGGCTGATCACTGCTATGGAATTCTTTAGTCCGGTGAGTGTAACACTGAAGAATCCGATGTACATCCATAGTATGGAGGAGTGCCTCACCTCTGTAAGAGGGGGACAGATAGTATTCAGGAAGCTCCACTGATTGGTTCAGCATGGCTTCTGGCGCCACCTTAGGAAGAAACTTTTGATTCGTTCTGAGAACAGCCCGGTCCCTGTGGAAAATCTGATAGGGCTCCTTACAAACCAGAGCATGAAGCTCCGAAATTCTCCGGGCTGACATGATGGCAACCAGGAACAACACCTTCCAGGAAAGGAAGCGCAAATCAAAGCTCATAGCCGGTTCAAAAGGAGGAAGTGTGAGCTTTCCCAAACCAAAGTTCAAATCCCAAGGAGAAGTTGGGCTGCAGATGGGGGGTTTCAGATGGAGAATCCCTCTCAGAAAGGTTTAGAGACTTCCAACTAAGCCACTGGTTTACCATCCACTAGCTCGTGGTACGCCGAAATAGCCGAAAGGTGAACCTTCAACGACGAATATGAAAGACCGGAGTCTGACTGGTGAAGGAGGTATTCCATGACTTGAGGGGCAGAACATGAGAAGGGGTTCCAACCCCTGGCAGTTGCACAGATGGAAGACTCCTGAACTGGAGGATGGAAGGATGTAAGTGTTCACAGAACGGGTGGTGGACAAGTGGAACACCCTGCCAGAGGAAGTGGTGGGGGCTGAAACAATCACGGGATTTAAGAATGCATGGGATAGACATAAAGGAATTCTAGAGGTCAGGGGTAAGGGGCAACAGACTTCCTGGAAAACATAAACTGAACTTACAAACTTAAATGGGCAGACTGGGTGGGCCATAGGCCCTTATCTGCCGACACTGTCTATGTATCTATGTATGTATCTATGAGTAGAGGGTTTTCTGGCCTCAATGAGGACTTGAGCAAGCTGGGAGGAGACCCCAAAGAGAGAGATTGCTATGTCTGCAGGAGCCATGCATGGAGGTGTAGAATTCTGAGCCCTGTATGTAGTAATCGATCTTGATCCTGAGTCAAGAGGTCGTGGGTCACTGGAAGTGGAACCGGTGGTTCCCTGGAAAGCTGTTGCAGCAGCGGGAACCAGATCTGTCTCAGCCACAGAGGAGCGATGAGAATCATCTTTGCCTTCTCTGCTTGAAGTTTGAGGAGGACCCTCTGGAGAATGTGAAATAGAGGGAAGACATACAAAAATGTCCATGTCCAAGGGACAGACAGCGTGTCGTGCCAGAAAGCACCATGCCCTGGAGCAAGCGGGCAAAAACTGGGAAGTTTTGCATTGGATTTGGAGGTGAAAAGGTCGATTTCTGGATGCCCCCAAAGTAGGAAGATGGATTCTGCTACTTCCTGATGTAATTCCCACTCGTGAGCTACGGTCTGATATCTGCTGAGGCTGTCCACCAGGACATTGAGAACACCTGGCACGTGCACAGCCATGAGGGCCAGATTGTGTTGTATTGCCCAGTTCCACACCCGCATCGCCTCCCTGCACAAGGGGTAGGAGTGGGTTCCTTTTTGTCTGTTGAGGTACCAAACTACTGACTTGTCTTTCGTTTGGACCAGCAGTGATCCCTTGGGAAGGAGGGTCTGGAAGGCCTGGAAAGCATAAAGGACAGCCCTTATCTCCAGAATGTTGATATGTAACATAGTCTCCAAGCTGGACCACAGTCCTTGGGCTTGGTGCTCCCCTAGATGTGCTCCCCATCCCATGCTTGAGGCATCCATGGTTAGGAATGCTATGGGAGCTGGGTTCTAGAAGGGAAGACCCAAAGAAAGATTGCAGGGATCCCTCCACCAAAGCAATTCCTTCTGAATCGCCGAGGAGACCAGTACCAGATGGTCCAGGTCATCCAGGAGTTAATCCCACTGCACGCACAAGGACCACTGAGTGACTCTCATGTGGAGCCTTGTGAGGGGAACAGTGGTGATGGAGGCTGCCATCAAGCAGAGAAGGTGAAGGATCTCCTGGGCTGGGATGGTCCTGAAAGAAGCCACTTTGGAAGCCTGACAGACCAGTGTCTCCACCCTGTCTGGAGGGAGGAAGGCTCTGCAATGGACCGTATCCAAAACTGCCCCAATGAACTGAAGTTTCTGGGCAGGGGTCATAGAGGACTTGGGAATACGGACAGTAATCCCTAGCCTGCTAAAAAGGTCCAAAGTGAAAGAAAGAGCCTCTAGTAAAGAGTCCCTGGACTGGGCTGAAATCAGCCAGTCATCCAGGTAAGGGAAAAACCACAATGCCCCTGCAGCGTAAGAAGGCCACAACCACTGCCAGGCACTTGGTAAACACCCGGGGTGCCGAAGACAGACCAAAGGGGAGTGCCCGGAATTGGAAGTGATCCCTCTGGAACTGAAACCACAGGAACCAGCAGTGGCTGGGGAAGATGGGGATATGCAGGTAAGCATCCTGCATGTACAGAGCGCACAACCAATGGTTCTCCAGAAGGAGCGGAAGGAGGCTCTGGAGAGTCAACATCCAAAATGTTTTGTACTCAACAAACTGGTTTAAGTTGGTTAAGTCAAGTAGGGGTATGAAATTCCTCATCTTTTTTGGAACAAGGAAAAAATGGGAGTAAGAAAAAATTGCTCACTTGTAGTAATCTTATTTCTTCCCAGGGATCCACTAATATTATTACTCTTTGCAGTGCCCCTTTAAACCAGCATTGCTCTGGAGCCAAATAGAATGCTATGCTAATTATGTAATGTTTAGCTTGTGCATTTATTTTCAAACTGCCCTATTCTAACTGCCTGGAGTCTACCTCAGATTTCTATGAAACCTGCAAAGAGGCCATAATACTGCATATAGAACAATTAATAATTAGAAAGCTAATGGCCAACAGGGCCATGTAAAAAGAAGTAATAGGCCAAGAAAGGGCCAACAAAACGCAGTAAAAGAATGAGTCCTCTTTTCTGAGCCAGATATACCCTTAGAAAAGAACCTACCAGCTAAGTATTACAAAATGTGCCAGCAGATTACATATCCATCATACTGAGAGACATCTCAGCTGTATAGAGTTTTTTTCTGTGATTCTAAGGGGAGGACCAGGGGCGGGAGTAATAATATTAGTGGATCCCTGGGAAGAAATACGATTACTATAAATGAGTAATTTTTTCTTCTAACCCCAGGAATCCACTAATATTATTACTCTTTGCAGACTATGCAGCAGTACCACTAGGAGGTGGGCAGAATCTATTTAGGAAAAAGACTGCAAAACAGCCCTTCCAAAAGAGGCATCACTCCTGGCCTGAATATCCAGACTGCAATGCTTAGTAAAGGTGTGGACTGATCTCCAGGTAGCTGCTTTACAAATCTCCAACAGGGGAACATCTCTGGCAGCTGCAGTGGTGGCAACTGTGACCCTTGTGGAATGGGTCCGAAGACCTGAAGGAGGGACCTTGCTCACCTTTGAATAGCAGAACTGAATACACTGGACTATCCAATTAGATATAGTCCTCTTTGAAGCAGGAGATACCTTACCTACTTCCCCATAGGTAAGGAACAGTTGCTGTCTGTCCTGCCTATGATCCTTGGTATTGGCTATATAATAGCTCAATGCTCTCTTCACATCTAAACTATGTAGCCTACACTCACCAGAACTGGCGTGTACTCTAAAAAATGCTGGAAGGGTAATGGACCACAACCATGGTTCTCTGACGAACCTGACCTTCCAGACTGCCACCCGCAGTCCAGGTCTGAAGCCACCAGCCCCTCACAGAAATGCAGGTAGTCTGAGAGCCACAGCCGTGGTTCTCTGATGAACCCGACCTGCCAGACTGCCACCCACAGTCCAGGTCTGAAGCCACCAGCCCCTCACAGAAACGTAGGTATGGACTTGCCCTCAGGGACTGATTACCTCCAGGAAGGGAGCCCTAGCTGCCAATTTTTGCTTTCTTTACATGAGGACAGTTGTCTCTGGGTTTAAATCCAGAGTCTTTTTCTGCTGTGGCCCACTGGCTGCAGTCAGCCCCAGGAGCACTCCGATTGGCTCTATATAGCTTTGCACTGTTAATGTTTGATTATATTGTGGTAGATTATGTTTTCTGTTAAAACTTTCTTGTTTGTATTTTATAGCTGAAGTTTTCTGATTTAATGTAAATGCCTGTATTGTGTTCCTCATAAGACCAGTAGCAATCTCAGCTCAGGCCTTTGAAATCTCCCCCTTCACCTTTTTATGCTAGTATTGTGTTTTAAATAGCCCTGTTAGTGCTAAATCAGATTTGGAGGCACCTTGCCTAACATCTTGGTCTGCAACACCCCCCCCCCCCATTTAAGCCAGTCTGCATTTCTTTTTAGCTCCACGAGCAGCCCTACCCCCTCTGAATTTCTTATTTAATTCTCCTCTGCCTTCTCCTTCCAGGTAGTCTGAGAGCCACAGCTGTGGTTCTCTGATGAACCCAAACTGCCACCCACAGTCCAGGTCTGAAGCCACTAGACCCTCACAGAAATGCAGGTACGGACTTGCCCTCAGAGACTGATTACCTCCAGGAAGGGAGCCCTAGCTGCCAATTTTTTTGCTCACCCACCCCTCCTGGCCCTGATTAAATACAAATAAACCCCACCCCGGCTTTCTAGCTAACTCCTCTCTAGCCCCCCCCATCCTTATTCCACTATGTGTGCCAAATCGTGGATCCTGTTCTGGTCCTTCTTCTATCTCATATTGCATGCCCAATATATGCCACCTCAAGCCTTTATCACTGCGGATACTAATCTGATCTGCTCTGTAACTAGTTCTTGTCCCTACGTGGATATATGCCTTTTCAACTCCCCAATTCTTCATCACTATTTTCATATTACCTTTAACACTGGTACATGAAATGAATTACCACCTCAGCTTATGACTTCCGCCAACATCATAGAGGCATCACCTCTACAGATAGCAGTCAGAGTACTCGTCTCTGCCACCCTTAGTGGGAAGGGCAAAAAATGTTGGGATGTGCCCCCCCGGGACGATGGCCGACAACGACTTAAATGGGTTACCAGTACGAAGCTTGCTATTGCCACTCTAAGAAAACTTTTACTCCTTCTTCTCCTGTGCTCAGGAAATGTGGAGCTCAATCCGAGGCCACCAGCTGCAATCACATCGCCCTCTGACCTTGCCACACTGAAAGGCATGCATTTCCTCCACATTAATGTATGCAGTCTGTTAAAAAAGTTCTCCATGATCCAGGCATGGGTCCTCCATACTCGACCAGACATCCTAGTGGTTTCAGAAACCTGGCTTAGACCGGCCACTTCTGACAGGGAAGTCAATATCCCTAACTATTTACTATTTAGAGCAGAGAGACACTCCAGGGGTGGAGGGGTTGCCATCTATGTCAAGGATAGGTATATGGCATCCTGTCTGAGTGCTTTATCTGTTGCAAATGCTTATGAATGTCTATCTCTTCAAGTCACCATCTCGCACACTTCAACAATATGTATCATAGGGTACTATAGACCTCCTTCTGCCAATCTACAATTGTTACCTCATCTGAGTAATATCAATGAACAACAATCCTCAGAAATAATTATTCTTGGGGATCTTAATTTGAACTGGCTATCTAAAACCGCTCGCTCCTCGTAGCTTTCTGGGACACCTTGGATTATCGAACTCATTGTCGAACCAACACGAGTAAATAAAAGAACGTGGATAACAGCTCCTGCTAGATGTTATCCTAGTGAATAAACCACATCTCTTCCTTTGCCAGCACCTCTTCATTGATATCAGTGATCACTCATTTATTGCTTGCATAAGATCAAGCAACAAACCTACTACTTCGTGGAAGTTTGCTGCCAAGAGATCTAGAAGGAACTTTGATCTCACTGCCTACATAAATGAACTGAAACACTCCTTGTATTGGCAAGAGTTCTATTTGGCAAAAACACGCAATCTGCATTCGACATATTCAGCAAAATTATCCTAGATGCCCTAAATAAATATGCCCCTATAGTTAAGGTGCAAATAGCAAAAAATGCATGGAGATGGTTCACACCATTATTAAAATCTGCATTGACTGAAAGAGATAACCTATGGAAAAAAGCATGCAAAACCCAGTCTGCTGCGGACTGGTGCAAGTTCAAAAGGGCAGGAAACTCATGTACTAGAATGGTTAGAGATACAAAAGCTGCATACTATCATTCTGAATTTCTCTCTGCCTCCAAAAATCCTACAAAATTTTGGAAAACCGTCAAGGACTTGTCTGGTCCCACGTCTGGTGGCTCACTACCTGATGAAATCTCCTTAAACAATAACACCATTAGTGCCAGACTGGAAGTTCTGGATGCCTTCAATAATCATTTTGCGACTGCAGGCTTAGCCTTCGACAATTCCTCTGTGAATTTGATACGCTGTCAGGTGGATAATCAAGGTGCAGATCCTAGCGTCACCGATTCAGTCTTCTCCTTGCGTCCGAATACTCTGAAAGAAGTTGAAGACCTATTGCTAAAACTGGATGTAAAAAAAAGTGCTGGTGCGGATACCCTCGACCCATATTTTTTGAAGGTGGCCATCCATGTGTTAGCCGTGCCCATAACCCATTTATTTAACCTATCATTAACTCAAGGAGCCATTCCTTCAATATGGAAAACAGTGCACATAATACCCCTGTTCAAGTCTGGAAATCCCTGTGATCTAAATAAATACAGACCAATTTCGATTCTCCAGGTCTTGTCAAAATTACTGGAAAAATCGTAAGTAACCAGCTGAAGCAGTGTCTAGAAGCTAATAACCTGCTTAATCCAGTCAATCGGGGTTTAGAGCTAAACATAGCACCATCACAGCACTTGCCAAAGTGACTGACTGGCAAAGAGAGCTAGACAACAGGAATTACACCTGCGCCGTATTCTTGGACCTGAGCAAGGCCTTCGACGCTGTTGACCATTCTCTGCTACTCTCTTCCCTGACCTCACTAGGTGCTGACTGATTATCTTTACAGTGGTTCAACAACTACCTCTCTGATCATTTCCAGCAGGTGAAAGCAGAAGGAGATCTCTCAGCTCTCAAACCTCTCCTAAGAGGTGTTCCCCAGGAATCTCTCTTAGGACTGATCATATTTGCAATATACATCAACAATATTGATGAAAGCATAACTAAGGCCAACATTCATCTGTTTGCAGATGACAGTTCTTTACGTAAGCCACCTGTCATTACAATCTGCATGTAATGACCTTCAATCTGAGTTCAACCTGCTGCAACACCAACTCCTAAACAAACAAGCATTTGTTAATGCCGAATGTTTGCTTGCTGGCATTAGCAGTGGTAGTATAGAAGTTACAGAGCTGCGTAATAGGAATGGCAGTAGTATTGAACTGAAACCAACCCCACCATCACCCTGCGAGAGTGACAGGCATTGGGGTGTGCGTTTGGGTCGTCAGGCATAACGGCCACGCCATTTCACCACACCCCACCCTGCAGACACTGACAAGTGTCACGGTGTTCCTTGGGGTCTTTGGCCCTTATGCGCACCCCATTTCATCAGGAAATACGGTGAGATGGGTGCGATATAGGAGAATGGGGTGAACTTTGGGGCCGAAGAGTCCAAGGCATACCTCGATGCCTCTCACTGGCTGCAGGGTGTGGAATGGTATGAGCATTACAGGCAAGAATCCCAAGTCACACCCCTGATGCCTGTCATTCTCTACAGGGTTGGGCGTTATGGTTGGAAACCCTAATACCTCAGGCATTGTTGGTATTTTCCTCCAAATTTTCAACATGTTTTTTGTGACCCCACCTCATGAACAGGGGAATATCAGTTTGTTAGCAGCTGCTTGTACTGCGACTACGGCATTTGCTACCACAGGTGCAAAACATTCGAACAGTATGTAAAAAATGACAGCTGTACTGTTCATGGGAGGTGTAAAAAAATGGCAATGTTGCAAATCTGCAGTAAAAATATTTAAAAATATGGTGAAGTCACGGCGTACATAGAAACTGTCAACGCACACCCGTAACTATAATTAGGTTGGGATTTTTACAGCAGATTGTCAACTCAGGCATTTGGCGCCCCGATCATGAACAGTGTCACTGTATGATTTTCTTTATCTGTGCGAACAATGATTTCCCACAGCAACACGCATCCCTCTCGCTGAAAGTGTGAAACACACTTCAACCATGTTATGAAAAATGACAACTGTACTGTTTATAAGGAAGTGGAAAAATGCCACTGGTGAAAATCTGGACTGAAAATATTACAAAGTCATGAACTTACAAGAGTGCGTGGAAACTGCGCAATGCTCCTCATAACACAGTCATTTTATGGACTTTTGTCACAAATTTTCAACATACCCATTTTAAGACCTCTGCTCATGAACAGTGTAACTGTGATTTTCTTAATCTGTCCTAAACATTGCTTTTCGCACACCAACAGTACCTTTATGCTACATGTGCAAAAACACATTTTGGCGACATATGAAAAATGGCAGCTGTACTGTTCATAAGGAAGTGTAATAAAATGCAATATTGAAAATCTAGGTGAAAATATTAAATTCGCAAACTTCACGAGCATGTATAGGAACTGCACAGCCTTGGCTAAATAAACAGTCATTTTGGAATTTTTCACCAAATTTTCAACATAGCCATTTTAAGACCTCTGCTCATGAACAGTGTCACTGTGATTTTCTTAATGTGTTCCATACATTGATTTTGCACATCGACTGTGCCATTATGCGCTACATGGGTGGAAACACATTTGGGCAAGATGTGAAAATGACAGCTGTACTGCTCACTAAGGAGGTGTGGTAAAATGGCAAGTTGAAATCTAGAGTGAAAATATTGAAAATTCACGAACTTACGAGCATGCATAGGAACTGCGCAATGCACCTCGATAAAACAGTCATTTTAGAATTTTTCACCAATTTTTCAACATAGCCATTTAAGATGTCTGCTCATGAACAGTGTCACTGTGATTTTCTTAGTTGTCCGTACATTGATTTGTACCGATTGCACCATTGTGTGCTACATGGTGAAACACATTTTAGGTGAGATGTGAAAATGACAGCTGTACTACTCATAAAGGTGTGGCAAAATGGCAATGTTGAAAATCTGGAGTGAAAATATTGAAAATTCGTGAACTTCTGCGTCGTAGGAACTGTACAACGCACACTCATAAAACAGTCATTTTTTGGAATTGTTTTACCAAATTTTCAACATAGCCATTTTAAGACCTTTGCTCATGAACAGTGTCACTGTGATTTTCTTAATTTGTCCCGTACATTGCTTTTGCACATCGACTGCGCCATTGTGCGCTACATGGGCGGAAACACATTTTGGGTGAGATGTTAAAAATGACAGCTGTACTACTCATAAGAATGTGTGATAAAATGGCAATGTTGAAAATCTGGGTGAAAATATTGAAAATTCACAAACTTATGAACCTGGGTAGGAACTGCTCAACGCACGCTCATAAAACAGTCATTTTTTGGAATTTTTGCACCAGATTTTCAACATGGGTTTTGGGACCCTTTTCATGAATGATGTCCATGTCATGGCGTTGTCCGGGCCCGAAGGGTGATTTCCGCGCGGTACTGCGAAATCACCTTCGGGTCCGAATATATGACTGTCGGCGTCGTCATGAAATGATCCCAAAACTCATTTAATTGGTGCAAATCAAAATACCTGGTATAACAATAAGTTGAAAAACCCTATCTAGCCCATTATACAGCTTACCGGCATTTCCTCGGTTCGCGGTCAGCTTTGAAGAGTGCAGCGTGTTCGGTCCACGAAGATCGTCGCGGAGCTCCGGAGGTAAGTATGGGGTGAGGAGTGTGGGGAGCAGGGTGCACAGTGGGTGGAGTGCGGGTTGTGGGAGGGGACTGGGAGAAGTGTCATGGGACCGTTTTATTTTGCAGGTTAAAAAAAAAAAACTGGCGTGGGACATTTGCCATGCTGGGTTGGGCTCCCAGCATGGCACAAGAATATCTCAGGGACCATGGAGCCGGCCGGAGTTGGGCACCCCGTCAGCCCATATGATCAGTTGCCACACTGGGGTGGGCTCCCAGCGTGGCACCCAGTCCTGGGGGGTGAGGACAGTGGAGCCGGCAGGGATTGGGCACCCCGTCGGCTGTTCTATTCGCCACGCTGGGGTGAGCACCCGCGTGGCATGTGGAAACTTGGGGGCGCAGCACAAGCCGATGGGATGAGGCACCCTATGGCTATACGTGTGTGCGGGGGAGGCATGCGCATTATGCATATGTGTGTGTGTGTGTGTGTGTGTGTGTGTGTGTGTGTGTGTGTGTGGGGAGCTGCTCACTGAGCAGGCGATATCTTATCGCTGCTCACTGGCGTAGCTCCCCTTTCAACTGTATGCCACTGCATTTGGAGCTTGTCATAGACAGCTCCAGCATGTATTGGCTTACAGGGGACTGCTTCTAACAACACTGACTGAATTGGAGGAGGAGGTGACACACCTCCGAAATCTCGGATGATGGCACTATGTTTCTTGCACATGCGTGCAAGCAAACATAAAAACTGTTACTTAATGCCAAGAAAACAAAAGCAATGCTCTTTTCTCCTTCTGCCCAAATGGTAAATTCAGCCCTATCAGATCCTGTGCCTCAGATTACTACAGTTCTTGGTGAGAAGTTGGAATTTGTCCCCAAATTCAAATACCTGGGAGTATGGCTGGACCATAGGCTCTCCTTTATAGAGCACATTGAAGAATTACTCAAAAAATTACAACAGAGACTTGGCCTGTTCTTTAGGATAGCCCGCTTCTTAACTAGAGATGCCAAACTACAGCTGGTACAATCAACCTTTCTATCCTTAATAGATTATGCTAACATCTTCTACAGTCACTGTCCCATTTCCTACCTCGCCAAACTTGACACATTATATCATAGAGTTTTAAGGTTCATCACAGGCCTGCCTTATTCCACTCACCATTGCTCCGTATATCAATCAGTGGGATGGAGTTCTCTTCGATTCAGGCGTGATAAAAATGCAGCCTTATGGACCCCGAGAGCCATCTCAAAAAAACTGCCCTAATACATTACTGACTGTCTTCCTATAAAACCAGTAGCAATTACGCCCTGAGAAGTTAAAAATCTCTCCTACTGATGGTACCCAAAGTTAACTCTCACTTTGGCAGGGCTGCTATAAGCTTTACACTGTCCTCCTTGTGAAATAAATTGCAAAAAAAAACTGAAACTGAGGTTACCCATCAGCATCTCATCTTTCAAGCTCTTACATTCACGTCTCAGAAATGATCAGTGCAATTGTTTGCCATGACCATGAATTGTCATCATGCTAACCTCTACCATTTAATCATGAATGATTTATTTCAAGAGCTTGTCTCCTCCTTGGCCCTGGTCTGTCATCATGCTTTCATGTAACACCTAGATGCCTCTGTCCTCCCTTTGATACCGGTCTATCTTCCCGCATTCTCCAGCCTTCCTTTCACAACTCTATACTGCACTCATCCACAATCTACATGCAATCATACTATGAAAGTCCTAACTCCCCTTTCCCTCTCCCTCTCCCCATAGGCCCCCACCGCCGCATCAGTTCTACCAACCTATCCTTGGGACTTCACTTCTCACAATGTTTATCCTTTGCTTACATATTACATACCCTCCTGGTACCCATCTGCCATTAGTTGGTGGTTCTCAAGCCATTTTCATGGCTAGTACTAGTAAACTGCCCCTGGTAAATGAACTAACTGGTACTTCTATACAGAGAACATGGTTTATATACAGTTGCATGGTTCAATGGTGGACTTGCCCCTTGTATTTGAATCCTCCTCTGTTATAGCTTGCCTTGTCTTCCTTTTATCATTTGACTCTATTACTGCACCATTGTGCTTGTGTTTATATACTTATTTACATGTATTTATATTTTTTTATGATGGATGTTACCCGACCCTGTTCTAACCAGGTCCATCTTGTAAAAGAGCTCTGCTCAATGACGTTCGCTTGGATAAATAAAGATTTTGATTGATTGAAATGAAAGTCAGAAACTACTTTGGGAAGGAATTTTCTTTTAGTTCTCAACACCACCTTATCATTGTGAAAAGAAATATAGTCCTTTTCCACACATAGGGCTTGTAACTCACTTATCCTCCTAACAGAGGTAGGTGCCACTAGGAAAACTACCTTACAGGTAAGAAATTTTAGTTCTGCAGTAGCTAAGGGTTCAAGTGACGGAAGCATAAGCTGGGCAATACAAATGTTGAGGTCCCAAGCTGGCACTGGTTCTTTATGAGGGGGAAACAGATGTAAAAGGCCCTTAAAGAACCTTCTAAATATGGGGTTTGAGGCTTGTGATACCACTTTCCCTACAGAGAGAAAAGCTGAAAGTGAAACCAGGTGAACTTTTATGGTTGAATGCTGCAACCCCAAGGGATACAGATAAGACAAATTATCTAGGAGGGTTGGAATGCCAGCCTGTGCTGGGATTATGCCCTTTTCTGTACACCAAATAGAAAATCTTTTCCATTTTGAAGCATAAGTTTTCTTAGTAGAAAGTTTTCTGTAACTTCTAAAGACTTCTATAACTGTTTGAGAGTATTGGGAGTCTGGATACTCTAAGTCCTCAAGAGTCAAGCTTTGAGTCTGAGAGACCTGAGATTGGGATATACCACCCTGCCTTGGAAGGAAGTCAGTAGATTGTACCTCTGAAGGAGGTAGATTGGTTCGCTTACTGACATTGAGAGTAACAGGGAGTACCAAGACTGTCTTGGCCAGTCTGGTGCTATCAGAATCATCGAGGCTGTCTGTGACCTGAGCTTGATGAGTACTCTGAGACTCAGAGGAAAAGGAGGAAAGGCATAAAGGTATTTGCCTGTCCAATTGAGAATCAGGGCATCCATAGTCCCTTTCACTGGAGCCCTGCAGCAATAAAGGGGTAAATGGTGATCCTGGTGGAAATCAAAAGATCCAGTTCTGAGGTTCCCCACCGCCTGAATAGGACCTGCACTACTTGGCTGTTCAGTGCCCATTCATGATGGGCCTGGTTTATCCTGCTCAAAGAATCTGCCAGTGTATTGTCCTTCCCTGACAGATGAATTGCTTGTATGGAGGCATTTATGGAGTAAATCAGGCTCCATATTTTCATTGTTTCTGTGCATAGTGGAGTGGATCTTGTCCCTCCTTGTTTGTTGATATAGTATATTGTGGTGGTATTGTCTGTTCTGACCTGAAACACTTTACCCTTTATAAGATGAGTGAAAGCCCGAATAGCTAGGTACACTGCTCTTAACTCCAAGAGATTTATGTGCAGAAGTGACTCTGCAGTGCTCCAAGAGCCGTGAACTATGTGGTCCCCTAGGTGGGCGCCTCATCCTAGGAAGGAGGCATCTGTTGCGAGCACTAAGGAGGGGAGTTCCTGTAGGAAAGGCATCCCTTCCCTTAGGTTGTCTGGATCCTTCCACCACTGAAGGGCTTGTAGAAGAATTTTTGTTACAGGGATTAGTTTTTAAAGTGGATCTCATCTCTGGGACCAGTGGGCCCTGAAGAGAAACTGAATGTCCCTCATTTGGAATCTGGCACCCATGACTGTGCTTGTTGCTGCAGCCATGTGGCCAAACAGCTGTAAAAACTGAGTTGCTGGTTTTGGCCTGCCCAGGACAAATGAGCTTGCTAGAAGCTGGATAGCCTGTACCCTTTCCAAGGGTAGGAATGCCTTTCCCAGAACTGTATTGAGTTCTGCCCCTATGAACTGCAATACTTCTACTGGGGTGAGAACTGATTTCTTGGCATTTAGAAGAAACCCCATAGAGGAGATAACACCTTGTTGTTGGGATTTTCCTACAATCAGCCAGTCATCCAGATATGGGAAAACGGTGACAGCCAGCTTTCTGAGATGTGCCACTACTACTGCTATGCACTTTGTGAACACCCTTGGTGCAGAGGTAAGGCCGAAAGGAAGTGTTGAGAGCTGGTAGTGACCTGAGGGGAGTGTGAACCTCAGATATCTTCTGTGTGATTCTCTGACAGGGATGTGAAAATATGCATCTTTTAAATCCAAAGAGGCCAACCAGTCCCTTTTTTGTAGTGTTGGCAGGATTATTGCCATTGTGACCATTTTGAATTTTGGTTTCACCAAGTACTTGTTTAGATGTCTGAGGTCTAGTATAGGCCACCACTCCCCAGTCTTTCTTGTTGTTAGGAAATACCGGGAGCAGAACCCTTGCCCTCTGATTGTGTGAAACAGGCTCAACTGCTTTTGCCAATAATAAGTTTTTTACCTCCTGCTCCAGCAGTTTTCTTTGTGAGGGAGGAACTGATGCAAAACATTTTACCCTTAGAGGGGGAAGGGAACAAAGGGAAAGACTCTGACCCACAATTTCCAGGACCCACCTGTCTGATGTTATTTTTGACCAGTCCTGGAAATAGTGGGAAAGTCTGCCCCCTATTGGATGTGGAGAGGCAGCCTCAGGGGAAGAGTCAGGGATTCTGCTTTTATTGTTGTTGAGGTTGGGTAGAATGAGACCCTCTGTGGGAGCCTCTTCTGCCCCAGGTCCTGTAGAAACCTGTCTGCTGGGGTTGGTACTGTACCTGCGGAGCAGCTTGCACCTGAAAGAAAGGTCTTCTAAAGGTAAACCTGCCCTTGCCTCCCCTAGAATAAGATGTGGTGGGAGAAGGTTTGTCCCTGGTGGAATTACTTTGGAAAGCAGCCTTGTATTCATCTACTTTCTTCATGTAGGCTTCAGTTCATGCACCAAAAAGGGAATGGCTCTCAACTGGAAAACCCATTGCTTTGTTTTGAGTGTCCTGGGTGAGGTTAGTAGCCCTCAGCCAGGCAAACCTTCTCATGACTATAGTACCAGCCAACCATCTGGCAGCAGTGTCATTTGCGTCTGCTGCCATCTGGAATTAGTATTTGGAAGCCTCAAACCAAATTTAGCTGTGTCTAGTAAGTCAGAAACAGTGAGAGAGGAATTTGCCTCTGCATTATCCACTACAGACTGCCATAAAGCCTTTTGGAGAGCAGCATAGGCCTAATAAGTGGCTTGCCTGATAGCAAGGGATGCTGAGAGGTACCCTCTTAGCCATACTGTCCATCTTTCTGGAGTCTTTTTCAGGTGGATGAGAAGACAAGGGGTTTTGGCCTTCTCACAGGCTGCCTGCTGCACAAATGCCCTGATAATCTGGGTGGCTGAATAAAAACTCAGCACCAGATCTCTCCAGTTAGTAATTTTCTTGCATTTTTATCAATAGGTGTGACAGTCTGAGGAGTTTTTAAGATTTCCAGAATGTCTTTTCTGAAAAATTTGTAGAGGGGAAGGAGAAGTCGTTTTGAGTGTGTTAGCCCCATTAGTTCCATATATTGAACATCTTCCTCATCCTGCACTTCCTCAATTGTCTGGAGGTCCAGTGTTTCCACCATTTTCTTAATGAAAGAAAAATGGGAGGAAAATCCTCTGTAGGCCCAGGAGGGGAACCAAAGTCTTGCTCCGGTGACACCTCAGGCTCTATTCCTTCCTTCCTTCCTCCTCATCCTCATCTTCATCATCATCATCACCACCCATAGTGGGAACAGGTACAAGGGGTAGCAGCAGCAGTTTTTCAGATGGAACAGTTACAGGTTGCTGGGGAAGGAGCAGGCCCTGCAGCACCTGTAACAAAGCCAGAGCTTGTGAAGTGTCAGCAGGAGAGGGAGTAGTATGGGCACCTGAGGGGCCCCTTGAGGCATTTCAGCTGGGGTGTCAGTGTGCTTACTTTTTCTTAGTTTTTTGGCAGGCACCAGAGAGTCAGCCGGCTGACTGCCTCTCTTACAAGCACTCTCACCCATATCAGGGGTGGATTTGGAGGCTCTAGAAGGAATTGCCACATTTTTTGAGTGGGTGGACTGGTCACAGCCCAGTGACCCCTCTTCAAGTCTTCTCTTAAGTCTCTCCTGTGCCTCTCACAGTTTTTCAGGAAAGACTTGCAAATCTCACAATCTTCACTGAAATGCTTAACTCCAAGACAGAGTAGACAAAGGTCATGTTTGTCAGCTCTTGCAAATACCTCTGCACATTTAATTCAATTCTTAAAACCTGTAGGTCCTGTGTTCTTTTAGGTTTATCCACCATAGTAGAAAACAGGACTCAAAACCACTAAATTGGAAAGATTTAAGATTTAGTGGTCAGTTTAAATAAAAAAGATCGGTTCAGAAACTGATAACTTTAAACAGAACGCACGACTAGTAGAACCAGAACACCTCGGTTCAAAATCAGTTAAATTAAATGTTTTAAAAGAAAAACACTGGGAAACTTATCTAAAGTTTCCTTTGAAATTACCAGACGATCAGTTACCCCTCGGTTCAAAGGAACCAATAAAAAACTAAAGAACTTAATATATGAGGTAAAAGACTAAATAACAATGAGAATAAGGCAGTAATGAAAAATAAGAAAAAATTCTTAAGTTTTTTGTTCTAATGCACAATTTAGACGCGGTTGATAGAGTTCTCCAGGGCGTCTGTACTTTGCAGCGGACCAGAAAATCTGAGGTAGAATCCAGGCAGTTACAATAGGGCAGTTTGAAAATGAATGTCCAAGGTAAGCATTCCACAGTTAGCATAGCATTCTATTTGGCTCCAGGGCAGTGCTGGCTTAAAAGGGCACTGCAAAGAGTAATATTAGTGGATTCCTAGGGTTAGAAAACCCTTTCCCCTTTGCCGGAGGGGAATGTGCTCTATTGCTTCCTTGAGCAAGAGAGTTTTCACCTTTTCTCGGACGAGAAGGGCCTGATCCTTGAATAGCAGGACCTTTTGGTGGAGTTTCTGGAGGAAAGTCGAAAACTTTATCGTGTGTCCGACGGACACTAGCTGCAGGACCCAGTCATTGGGTGATCGCCCACCACTCCTGTGCGCCGCTGGTGAATCCCTGGACCTGCTCCCCATCGGAAGACTGAGGAGGCAGTGGGGATGGGGAGTCAGGGAAGTGGTTGACATTCAGAGGAGGACCCCTGCCGTCTCTAGTTCTCGGAGGCAGGAGGGGTGGCTGTACCCATGGCCTACGCTTTCCCTGGCGATGTGCCAGGCTTGCCTCTCTGCCTCCAGGTACTTTTCTGAAAGGGCTGCTGTTGTTGGTTGCCCGATCGGGTACATGGACCTCACCGACATGAGGGCAGACTTCTGTCCTGTAGGTCAGTGATAATGTCCTTGGTGTCCCCACCAAAGAGTACCGACCCCCTGAAGGGGGCATCTTGAATCACCAACTGAGTCTCATTAGCAAGTCCAGAAAGGCAAAGCCAGGAGTGCCGTCTAAGGGCAATGGCAGTTGCTGAGGTGCGAGCCACAGAATCGACCGAGTCGTATGTAGGTCACAAAGCATGCCTACAAGAGAACTTGGAGCAGCGAAGATCCTTGACAAGTTCCTCCTATAAAGTCGAGGGATCCATGGCCTGGACCTGAGCTTCTAACCTGGCCAAGGTAGCTTTCTGGTGAGACACCATATGGGCCACATAGTTAAGGGACCAGAGAGCGCATGTGGCCGAAGCATAGATCTTTCTCCCAAACTGGTCCATCTGCCTTGACTCTTTGTCCAGAGGAGAGGTGCTTATGTGCTTGAGTGCAGTGGAGCGGTCATGAGCAGCCGAAATGACAACAGAGTCAGCCTTACGGTGCATTTTCAAGAATGGGGCATCCTTTGGCACCCTGGTAAAGTCTGTCCACCCTCTTGGGAACAGCTGGCAGGGAATGCGGCATCTGCCAGATGATATAAGTGAGGTTCTGATGAGGTCCAGTCCATGGAAGAATGAGAACAGGGACAGGGACTCTAAGTCCAGATGTTCTGCGAGTCTAAATCAGAGTCTTGAAGTCCAGTGTAACCGGATGGGGTGGTGAAGGAGGTTGGGGCTGAGGGGGTGGAGGAGGCGGTATTACTGGTGGGGGTGGGCAATGATAACCCTGGAATCCCTGGTAATGAGAGTAGGGATTGAACCCAGGGTAGAACTGTCCATAGTGGCTCTAGCCCAGAGGGGGGCCAGCCAGGTAGTGGACCCCAGGGAAATCCAATTGGTAGTCTGGGACCATTCGGGATCTAGAGTAGATCCCCGTCATCAGGTCTGGCAGCAGGGGTACCCACGTTGGACCCATCGTTGTATATATAGGTTGGGAGTCTGGCGTCGTGACAGCCCATGTCAGGGGAACCGACGTTGTAAATGGCACCACACCGATCTGGCACCGGAAGTAGGGCCAGCATTGGAACCGGACAAAGGGACCCTGACGGCAGGACCAGATCTGGCATCAAGGCCAATGGCTGAGGCCAATTGATAGGTCCTGGCTGAGGAACCATCATCAGGACGTCCGTCGTCGGAGACAACGGCTGAGGCCGATCACTGGGCCCCGGTTAAAGAACAGCAGTCAGGACATTCGGCATAGGAACAGGATTCACCGGGTCCACTGGCAGGATCTTGGCTGGGGTTGGCTCTACAGGGATCCCACCCAGAGAAGGAGGAGGGGCCTCCAGTGTAAGGCCAGCCAGCCAAGAAGGAGCCTCCTTCCCTTTGACCCCAAGGGGGGAGAGTGAAGTAGACCCTGCAGAATCGATTACATCGAGGGGTTCTCTGCTTTCTTTGCTAGAGGTACCTGCTGGTGTAAGAGGAGGGTACGGGCGAAGGAAGAGGGGAAGAGTGGCCTTCTCCCCCTGGTTCTGCCGGATGTCGGGTGAGGCGCTGTTAGGCCCCTACAGGGAAACTAATGCCGGCTGCCGGGACGGCTCTCTTAGCAGGTGATGTCAGGCGGCGGAGGAGGAGCCCCGGCCGACTTATCAATGGGTGCCGGGCGGGTCCCCCACAGGCTGGGGAGCCAGCTTACCGGCTGCCACGCGGTCCCCGGAGGAGCCGGGGGCCGACTTATCAGCTGGCGTGGTGCGGTCATCGGAGGAGCCGACGATCGACTGACCCGCTACGGCCTTACCAGACTTACCGTCCGATTTTCTGGGCGGCGGCTGGGCCTTGCTCATTGAGGGCCATGTGTCATCTGCAGAGCGCTCCCGCTCCCTAGATTTCTCCTTATGTTTCTTCGATGGAGAAGATTTATCTGCTGAGAACTCCCTCAAACTATCTATCTTCTTCTTCTTTAGAGAAGCCAGGCAGACTTTCAAGAGATGGGCCTCCAAAGCCTGCTGTCTCCTTTTCTTAGTGGCCAGGTTAAAGGTCTGGCACTCTGGACAGGAGGAGACAGGGCGGTCTGGGCCTAAACAGAGGACGCACTTGAGATGACCGTCCTTGTGTGGAATCTGCATGCCACAGGACGAGCACTTCTTCTTGGGTGAAGACAACAATGAAAATGATACAAAAAGAGAGAATTTTAGTGAAGGAAATTCCAACGCATGACACTTTCACGATGATCACTATATGGAAGTCTGTAGTGCAACTGACGCGGGCTTGAGGATCGCCCACTATATACAGTCATGCTGACGTTGGTCACGTGACATTGGGTGGGTGGTCCCCCATCAGGGATTGCTAGAAAAGTCTGCCGTGTGGCCCGACACCAGGTGGCGCCAGTCCTATATGTGATGACCTACTGAAGGAACCCTCTCAAAGTAAGATCATGCTATTCCTTATGAGATTTCTTAGAGGGCACCATATCCGATGCCTGTTTACTGTCCACTGGCATCTCCTTTGCCCTTTCAGCAGGAGGAGCAGTGGTATGATTTTCTTTATGTGCTTTCTTAGCAGGCACTGTTTCAAATACCTGCCTACTGTCCACTGCTGCCTCCTTTGCCCTCTAAGCAACAGGGGCAGTGACATGTTTCTCTTTTTTCCTTTTTTTTTTGCAGGCACTGTCTCCAATGCCTGCTCTGCTGCTCTTTTAACTTTTGTGACATCAGGGTTCCTCAGGCACCCTGATTTCCGAGACCTTTCTCTAAGGGGCTGAACCCTCTCCTGAGCCTTGCTGCAATGAGGAGTCATGAAGTGAGATCATGTCTCTTTAAGTCTGAACCCTCAAAACAAAATACCAGAGTAAAACTTAAAGCAAAGTACAGTTGTAAGGTGGTTGGGAGCCGGCACCTAAAGCAAACTGTGGTGATTGCCATCACCCAAAACAACCTATTTTTATTTTTGCCAATGGGTCCTGAGATACTAATACAGTTCCTAAAGGAAGAAGCGGTGTGCTGGGCTCTAATAAATGGAAGCACCAGAAAAAGCGTCTAGGTTCCCATGCCAAATGGAACTGAACCAGGAAAAAATAAATGAACTTCATACTTAACCGTAATTTCCTTTTTGTATAGTACACCTCTACCAGGGGAATGGCACAGCCAAGCTTTAGAATGTTGGGTATATGAGGTTTACATGCTGCTGAACTCCCAGTTACTACTTACCTCACAGTGCCATAATAGCAACACATTTTTATACCTTATAATCTACCATTAACATAAACACATTGCCAGGCGTAAATAAGAAACATTGTCATGCGTTCCAGGCAGACATCTGAGGAAGACTTTCCATTGGACTCAAGATGTGGACAATTCGATGCTCCTTGCCTGAAGAACCATCCTGTACAACTACAGGTTCTCATCTTTGCAATCTGAAACTGAGGCTGACTGCGCATAAGAGAGGAGGCAGTATAGCGCAGTGTTTTAAGGCTCTGAGCTGCAAATCTGGAGACCAGGGTTTTAATCCCACAGCCCCACTTGCATACTGTGTGACCCTGAGCAAGTCACTTAACTTCCCTGTGCTCCCAGGTCACACCTGTAAACAAGCTTTCAGCTTAGTGTGCCAAAAAGATAGAATTTCCAGGCAACAACTTGATGCAGTGAGGTCACCTGTAACTAGGAAAAAATGCCTCAAGCATTACCATTAAAACTGCTAACCTGTGGTCACAGACTGATCAAAACAATCCTTTTTTATATTATATTTTATACACATATAGATATGTATGATAGCCTATCGTCTGAAGTTATGTGGGGGGAAAGCTCCTCCCCCACATCCTATATAAGCTAGCAGGCTACATCCACTCTGCTTAGAGTGAGTCTCACTCACTTCGGCGGCAAAACTGGTTCTCTGCCCCCCTTCCATCTGGTCCACCTTCTGCTCCCCTGTTGGTTGTTGCCTTGCTGGCCCCTTTCTGCCCTTGTCCTTCCTCCTGCCCCACTCCGTCCCTCCATCTTGCTGACTGCTTTTTCTCTTTTGGGGGGGGTTTGCCTACTGCCCCTCAGTTCGCTGCCGTCTTGAATGCCATGGACTTCACTTACCTGCACCTTCTCCTCTGCACATTCCATTCACCTGACTTGTTCCCTACCTCACTGCACAAATACCTTGCTGTTGCCAGCCGCTGCTGGCCCCTTCTTCTGCTTATTTCCTTGGGCTCCGCTGAACGCTACTCCGTTTTGCTCCATTCGCCATACCTTCTGCCACCTGCCTCTACTCAGAGCATTTCCAGATTGCTGGCTCCTTCCTCCTGCTCCATGCACCACATCTAAGGACGCCAGTGTGCTGTAGCTGGTTTCTGTCTACTCTCCTCTGGCTCCTACCTCTGGTCCTGTCTTCCCTTGCCACAGCGTTCTGCTGCCACCTGCTCTCCGAGCTACATACAAGTTGGGTGTTCTAATTCTAAAGCTGTAAGCTACTGTTACACGGCTGCATGACTACCTGCTGGGAGTTCTATTTCTAAAGTTGTAAAACTGTGTTCTGACTGCTTAAATACCTGTCAGGCATTCTACGGCTGTAACAAACTGTTTCAAGGCTGGATAAAATACCTGCCAGGAGTTCTACTTCTACTGCTTAAAACTGTTTCATAACTGCACAAATGCCTGCTAGAAGTTCTCATTCTACAGCTGTAACCCTATTTTGTGACTGCATACATTCCTGCCCTCTAACCATTTCAGATCTATGACCTCGTGCTATCCCAGTGCCTATGCCTGGTACTGCATTTACAGCTGATAGATACTTGTACCTGATCAGCTCCAGCACCACTCCTCCTCTCTGTACATATTCCATCTATGCAATGTATGTGCCTTTTACATTATGTCACTAGATGGCATCATAGCTCGCTGAATTTTTAATTACCCAAGGCTGTATTCTAATACTCCTGAATTCTGGCAACTTATTACTGTTATTCACGCTGGAGCTTCAATCCAACCCATTGGTGTCCATCGATCCTTTAGCTCCAATTTCAGGATATCAGTCTATCCCTAGTCATACCTACCTTCATTCCAATCCTTATTGAAGCCTGACTGTATAAGCGGCTCCTATATGCCTATGTCTCCTACCATTTTACTGAATTATGCCAACACAGACAACTTTTCAGTATGGCAGTGACAGTGGCCTCTCCAGATATTTCTCAGTCTTGCATATTGAGTTCTACTTGTGGCTTACTTTACATGTCCCTGGATGCTTCCATGCTATCTTGCCTTGTCTAGCTCATAGCTTCTACCTCTCTTCCGACCCGACCTCAACGTGGCTCAGCCGTGCTTGCTAACTTTGTGGGCTCAGCTGCCTCTCTTTCCTTATCAGCTGACCTACATTGGTCTAGCTGCGCCTGCTAGCTTACGTGGAGCTAGCGGCCTATCTTCCTTGCCTTACCAGCTGATCTCTCATGGTCTAGCCATATGCTAGCCTTGGGTTTAGCTACTACTTCTATTTATTCACTGGCCATGCTCATTTAATTGTACCATCTACGATTAGTCGGCCGACCTTCTCTTGGCCTAGCAGCACTGCCTTATCTCATTGGGCTGGCTCCCTTTCATTTTGCATGATCCGGCTGTATGCTAGCCTTCCTGGGTTTCGCTACTATTTCTATGTACTCACTGGCTAACTATGCAGTCAGCCATACCTCCTACAGTCCATTGGCTGACCTACACGTGGTCTGCAGCACTTCCTCATACTGTTGGGTTTACCCCTTTCGTTCCCATGGATGCTTCTTACAGGGTTGCTTCATTTATTTAGACCTCTCCAAATCATGTTTCCTAAAGCTTCTGCCTTCCCCTGGATTGTTTCTGGAGTACATCAAGATATTCACCTCAGTCCTCAGATGCTTCTCGCCATGTTACTTCAACCCTTCAAAGTTGCTACCACTGTCACCGCCTGAACTCCCTGCTGAGCTTTATTTCATACTGCCTTCTTTGGTTTAACTCATGCTTAAGACACTGATCTACTACAATTCAGGATGCTTATTACCTCTGGTCAAGTTGCCAACTCATCCGCCCAGGTCTTCACTGCAATCTTACCATCCTCGATCTTCAGGATACGACAATCTACAGCACCTTTCACTGCTCTCGTAAGTCTGCCTTAAACTATATTACTACTCAGCACCGAACTGACTCAGGATATGCTACCATTTACATACTATTTACAGTCTATTCCCTACTACTTTGCTGCTAATTCTGCATTACATGCAGTTCAACATTACTATTACCTCATCTACCACTGCCATGTAACCTGCCTCGCCCAAGAGCCCAGAGGTTTACCGCATCGCACTTCGAAAGGACCTGCACTCTTGCAGACTGGAGGTCCCTCGAACTTATATTACTACATCATATTTACCTATTTCTCAGACTGCTTCACCCTCTGGGCCTGGAGGTTTACCCATTTCTACTTACCTGCCCCAATAGCTTGGTGCCTGGAGATTTCATTCTTCCGTACGCCTGCCTGCTGTCGTGCCTGCCTGCCACCATGTTGCCAGTCTAAGAGCTCCTTTCTACTATGAACACACATCCAAGACTGATTAGCCATAAGTCATCTATTCTTTGAATGCTTTTGCCTTGCCGCTTCTATCACATGAATTGCTACTGCACTCCTACCAGGACACTTACAGTAGTTGAGCTTATCCTCAATACTTTCCATCTCAAGGTTTATGCTTCACGGCTTCTTGGACCCTGTGATACGCTACTTTATTCGACTCACCTTCTTCAGCTGTCTCCATTTCTGACTCCTAAGCTCGACTATTCAGGACTCATCTGAATATTCTGCACAAGTCAATTCTAGCTATGGTATAATTCTGGCTTTGAAATGTAGTTGTCAACATTGTTACACAACCATCTGGATCCACACGATGCTCTCAGATTCCCTTGCTAGTGCCATTCTTCATACCCCTAGCTTTACTGTACGTAATTGCACTACTACCTCCCAGCTACTACATCTGCATCATGCAGCTTTACTTACTACTACAAATGACCTATGTACAGGTCCACTTATTTACATTACTTGCTCATACTGCCTGCTTCGCCCTTACAGGGCCTAGAGGTCATCACGACTAACTCGCCAATTGCAATCTACTGCGCTCTTCATGAGCTGGAAATACATCTGACCTATGTCTACCTATTCATTACGATCTCTACCTACTTCACATACTTGTTTCCTCTCTGGATTGGAGGTTCCTACTGCTCAGTCCTCCCTATCCATGGCATACGCTAGTTCTTGTGCTTTATCACCTGCCTTCATTTGCTAACCTTGCCATGCAGAACTTGACAATGGTTCTCCTTCTAGTCATGGATGATGAACCTTGATTCCTGGATCTCCTTTGCAGTCACCCTCACCTGCTGGAGTGCTTCACCACCTGCAACTCATCGCTTCAAATTCCTCAAACTTGGATTCCACTACTTCATTCTGACATGCTCATGGTTTCTCGAACATGGGTTTACTAGAGGGATGCTTGCTCTTTCCCTGACATGTCACAATTCAATACATCTTCAGTTCTCCGTTTCTCGGTTGGGTTCTACAACTTGGGGTTTGGATTAGCCGATTACAATATTTAGGATTACTCTCCTTTAGTATGCCCAGAAGGATGAGTAGGTCAGTATGCATGGGTCCTCAGAGGTTCCCCAGAAGTTCTCCTCTCCTGTGTGCTCCTGGTCACACTCTCTGGAGTTGGAAGAGGTGATCATACTGCTACTCTTATTCTTGGGATGTCTTCCTACTCAACTCCTTCATCAGTCGGATACAGAACAATCATTGATATCATAATTCTTTTGGGGGGGTCTCATAATACTGAACTAAGCATTCTTTACGGTTGGATACAGAGTAAGGCCAAACCAAAACTAAGTTATAACAACGTTACTCATCAGCCGAAGCATCTAAGCACTTTGCACAAGACTATCCAGCTCACTCGTACTATAAGCACTGACTGTATAACCATGTTCAAAGTACCTAAGCACAGATCAACTCAAACTGCTACATATCTGAAAAGCCATGTCCTACTTACCAATCTGGCCTCTTTATCCAAGCACAAACCTTCATTATCCAATTACAGTACATAGCATGAGCACTGAGCTATGAACCACACATAAATATCAATCTATCTATCTATCTATATATGTGTGTGTGTGTGTGTGTGTGTGTGAGTGTGTGTATACAGTACAGTACAGCAAGAAGAGGGATGTCCAGAAAAAGTAGTAGGGGGGTTTTACAACAGGACATCCCTCCTAGCATACAAGATACAATTCTCCTGAAGGAGCAGACTCCTGGGAGGGCCCCTTTGACAATGCTGGAGCTAACAGAGGGAATAGGAAATTACGGTAAGTATGAAGTTAATTTCTTCTTTCTGTAGAGCTCCACACTGTCGATGGGTAATCATAACAACTGGGTTCTTAGAAGCATTAACCAGAAAAAACAGGAGGGGGGAGAGAAGATTATCCCATTCGCCAGAGGCAAGTACTGAGAATTACTTGTGAACTGTTGTCAGTAGCACTCTGAAACCAAACTGTGTCAGTCGAACTCTAAACATCAAGCTGGATGTTTGTGCACATGTGGACGTGAGACCATGCAATTTCCTTGCATAGCCTTAAACCTAATGCCTCACCTGCCTGTCCAGGGCACTGTCTTAGCCCTGGAGTGGTAAGTCTTAGGGAGAGCCAGGAACCTCCTCTCAATAAAACATTGGCCTGAAACAACACAGGCCCACACCCTTTAGTGAGGGTGGCCTAAAAAAAAATTACTCACCTTAGTAATTGTGTTTCTTCTAATGGAGTCTTGCTGTATTCTGACATATTGCAGTGATCCCAACCTTTAAACTGCCCGGAGAACAAAGAGTTAACTTTCTATGCAGGGCATAGAATGCTGAGCTCGAGCTCTGTTAGAGTCTCTGTCTGGAGTGTTTCAAACTCAAACCGTCAGATTCTTACGAGCCCAACTAACTAAAATTCTATGTGGAAATTGTAAAAATTCCTACTAGCCAACTGGCAGAAAAAAGTTTTGGATTCCCAAGGAAGATTCAAGTCAGGAAACCCAAAAACCAAAAACCAATCTAATACAAATAACAGTAACAAAAAGCACCCCTGGGGTGCAACACTGCACCTGCCCACCCACTTCCCAAAAACAGGTTCTGAGAGCGGAGGCAGGGAGGAAGGGAGGTCAGGATACAGCAAGACTCCATTAGAAGAAACACAGTTACTGTGTTACAGTAAGGTGAGTAATTTTTTCTTCAAACAACATGAAGTCTTGCTGTATTCTGACATATTGCAGACTACCAAGCAGTACCTCCATGGAGGAGGGACAGAACCTACTTTGGGAAGAGGCTCTGAAGTACCGCTGTGCCAAACCGAGCATCACTCCTAGCCTGGATATCCAGAGAGTAATGCTTGGTAAAGGTATGGACTATTTTCCAGGTGGCTGCTTGACAAATTTCTAAGAGAAGGATAATCCTGGCAGCAGCCAGGGAAGCAGCTGTACCTCTTGTGGAATGAGCCCTCAGGCCTGAGGGTGGAGTTTTTCCCAGTTTTTCATAGCGGAATTGTATACAAGACACAATCCACCTGGCAATAGATCTCTTGGTGGCAGGTTTACCCTTTCCCACTTCTCAATAAGTGAGGAACAACTGGAGGGAGTCAAACATGTGACCCTTGGTACGCTCTATGTAGTAACTAAGGGCTCTTTTAACATCTAAACTGTGTAGCCTCCTCTGCCTGAGGAATAATGATCAGGGAAGAAAACAGGAAGAGACATAGACTGGTTTAAATGGAAGTCTGAAACCACTTGGGGCAAGAACCTTCTCTTGGTTCTAAGGACCACTTTATCCCTGTGAAATGAAATAAAATCAGGTTCCACTGACAGGGCTTGCAATTCACTGATACGCCTGGCAGAGGGTAATGGCTACCAAGAACGCAGTTTTCCAAGTCAAGTACATAAGCTCTGCTGAAGACATCGGCTCAAAAGGGCAATGCAAACATTCAAATCCCAGGCAGGGGCAGGGTCTCTAAAAGGAGGACTGGTGTAAAGCAATCCTTTAAAAAATTTACAGAACACAGGATGAGAAGATAGTGAGGAAGACTTCCCCACAGACAAAAACGCAGAAACAGCTGACAAGTGTACCTTGAGAGTAGCTGGCCTGAGGCCTAGGCCATTAAGATGGACCATATAATCCAGAACCATAGGCAATCCAGCAGTATCTGGAGAAATATGCTTCTTAGAACACCAAATGCTGAATCTCTTCCATTTGAAGTTATAAGTCTTTCTGGTGGAGGGCTTTTGAGAGGCCTTGAGGATATCCAGAACCCATTGGGAAAGATGCAGATCTACAAACTCTAACTCTTCAAGAGCCATGCCCTGAAATTGAGAGACTGAAGATTGGGGTACCAAATCCTCCCCTGAGAGGATGTTAACAGGTTGTAATTCCTGGGAAGAGACAGGGGAAGATGGACTGCTAGGGACAGCAACAGGGGGTACTAGGGCTGTCTGGCCCAATCTGGAGCAATCAGAATCACTTTGCAAGGTTGAGACCTTATTTTGACTAAAACTTTGAACAGGAGTGGGAAGGGGGGAAGGCATACAGAAACTTTCCTTCCCAATTCAGAATCAGGGGGACTGAGCCCAAGACTGGAGGTCTGCAACCAAAGAGAGGGAGTTGGTGATTGTCTGTGGCTGCAAAGAGATCTACCTCTGGAGTGCCCCACCTTGAAAATATCACTTTCAACACCTGAGGGTCCATGGACCATTCATGATGGCCCTGAGAGATCCTGCTCAGTACATCTGCTAGCACATTGTCCTTCCCTGGAAGGTGAACTGCTACCAGACAGGTTTGCAGGGAATAAGCCAGGGACCACAACTTCACGGCTTCTGTGCACAAGGCTGTGGACCGAGTGCCTCCCTGCTTATTAATGTACCACATGGTGGTAGTGTTGTCCGTTCTAACCTGAACCACCTTGTTCTGTACTGACTGAGAGAAAGCTTTTAGGGCCAGAAAAACTGCCCTGAGCTCTAGGAGATTGATATGGAGAAGGCATTCTTGGGGGGACCACAATCCCTGGGCAGTGAGGGACCCCAGATGGGCTACCCAGCCCAGAAGAGAAGCATCTATGGTAAGGACCACTGAACAAGGCTAAGTAGCAAAAGGAAAGTACAGTTACGTAAGAACTTACCGTAACAGTAGATCTTCGAGAACAGCTCTTGCAGCAGGTAACACCATTAGGACTGAAGCCGGCAGGTGGCAGGACCCCACGGAATTCTTCTAGCTAGCTAACTTCAGCGGGGACCGCCCCCGACATCAGTCCCGCCTCCGACGTCAGGCATAGTACATAAGGGCGGTCCCACCAGATTCCCCAGTTCTCCGCCGGAGACTTCCAGCCATGGGACGACATCAGAATGGGAGACCAGGATCCACCGTCAGAAGACAAAGAGGCGTAAGCCCTGCAAAACTCGGTAGCCATGCACTCCTCAGGGAAGGTGGGCGGGAAGGTACCTGCTGCAACAGCTGTTCTCGAAGATCTACTGTTGCAGTAAGTTCTTACGTAACTGTACTATCTTACTTCGAGATACAGCTCTTGCAAGCAAGTAACTACCAATAGGACTGATTTTCAAGCAATAGCGCTTGTAAGCATTCTGGGAGGAGGAAACTAGGAAAATCCATACCAAGTCCTGAGTCTAGGACAGGAGACCCTGTAGCACAGCCGGGCGAAACCAGCTCTTAGCTGTGAGCAATGTCCAGGCTGTAATGCCTGATAAAGTATGCAGAGCTCCAAGTGGCTGCAGCTGAAATGGCAGAGGAGGCGTTGCAGTGCTGCAAAGGAGGTCACCCCTAGTGGAATGGCCCCAGATTGTACCCGGGTGGGGCTTCTGCTTAGCATCATAGCAGTATGATATACACTGGACAAGCCAGCGAGAAAGGGACTGCTTGATACTGGTTGGCCCATCATCCCCTCTCAGTGAAAGAACGAAGAGTTGCTCCGACTTGCAGAAGCTGTTTAGTCCTGTTCAGGTAATACCTTAGACAGCGGTGAACATCCAGGGTATGGGAGCAGCTTCTCCTCATTAGAATATTTGGGAAATATACAGGCAGGTCAATGTCCTGATTGAGGTGAGTGCAGAGACCACCTTAGGCAAGAACTTAGGATTCGTCCTCAGGGACACCCCTGTCCTGGTGGAAAATCAAATAAGGTTCCTTACACATGAGGCGTGAAGCTGGAAATTCTCCTTGCTGGCGTAACAGCAACTAAAATAACATTTTCCATGACAGGAAGCAGCAGCTACGCAATCACGGCAGGTTCAAAGGGAGCGTGAGTTGTTCCAGGACAAAGAGTAAATCCATGGAGGAACAGGGTCCTTAATGGGTAGCCTAGGGTGTAACACCCCTCTCAGAAAGTCTCAAGAGGCGTCAAGTTGCACCACTGTGTGCTGTCCTACTGGGAAGTGGTAAGCAGAAATAGCGCAGAGGTGCACCTTAATAGAGGAGTAGGCGAGACCCGAATGGAAAAGGGAGAGCAGGTATTCTAACACCGCTTTCACCGGGCAACCTAGAGGGGAAAGGCCACGTGCTTGCGACCACAGGCAAAAACGGCACCATTTCATGGCGTACGTCGCATGCGTTGCTGGCTTTCTGGCCACGGAAAGAACTTCCGCCACCTCTTGCAAGACCCCGTGTCACAAAATGGCTATGTCTGTAGGAGCCATGCATGCAGGTTCAGTGAGCGTAAGTCCGGGTGGACTAGAGAACCTTCCTCCTGAGACAAGAGGTGGGAGCTGAAAGGCAACGGGACCGGAGGTTCCCGGGACAGCTACGTGAGCAAGGGGAACCAGATCTGTCTGGGCCAAAAAGGCGCTATCAGGATCATTGTTGCGTGCTCCCTGCGCAGTTTGAGAAGAACTCTCTGGATCAATGGGAAGGGAGGGAAGGGGTAGAGGAATCTGTTCACCCAGGAGAGGGACAACGCGTCTCACCAGAAAACACCAGGCCCTGGATCTAGCGAGCAGAAATTGGGCAGTTTTGCGTTGGATGGGGAAGCGAATAAGTCCAGTTCTGGAGTGCCCCATCAAAGAAACAGATCCTCTGCGACCCTTGAAGAAGTTCCCACTCGTGGACTCTGGCCTGGGAGCGACTCAGGCCGTCTCGGTTGTGTTGTCCACTCCGGGAGCGTGAACTGCAATCAGGTTTGCGCCATGTCAGATGCCCAATCCCACACTCTCAAGCTTCCCTGCAAAGGGGTAAGAGTGCTTCGCCTCCTGTTTGTTGAGGTAATACATCATCGCCATGTTGTCTGTCTGAAGCAGAAGAGTGCTCGACGGGATTTCTGACTGAAAGGCCTGCAGGGCGTAGAGGACCGCCCTCATCTCCAGCACGTTGATGTGGAGGTGGGCTTCCTGAGGGGTCCATGTTCCCTGGGACCTCACCCCATTCAAGTGCGCTCCCCACCCTAGCCCTGAGGTGTCTGTGGAGAGGATTATCTCCGGGGACGGTGCTGTAAATGGGACACCTGCAGAAAGTGTCCCTGGGTCTAGCCATCATTGCCAGTCTCGAATCACGGCATTTGTGATTCTGACCGGATGCTGCATGTGGTCTTGCCTTTGGTCCCACTGCACCTTGAGCATCCACTGAGTTACCCGCATGTGGAGCCTTGCCAAAGGGACTGTTGGAATGGCCACAGCCATGTGTCCGAGCAGATGAAGGACCAGCCTGGCAGGGATAGTCTTCTTCACCGAGAGATCCCTGATGGGGGATCTGATGCGTTCCACTCTGTCGTCTGGGAGAAATGCTTTCCCCTGAATGGTGTCCAGAACTGCGCCTATGAACTGCAGCTTCTGGGACGGTACGAGGAGAGACTTCTCGTAGTTGATTAGAATGCTCAGAGACTGGAACAGGCCCTGGGTGCTCTGAATAGCCAGCAACAACGCCTCTCTGGAGGCGGCCATGAGAAGCCAATTGTCCAAGTACGGGAACACATAGTGGCCCTGTCTCCTTAAGGACGCTGCCACAACTGCCATGCACTTGGTAAAGACCCTGGGGGCCAAAGACAGTCCGAACGGAAGAGCCGAGAACTGAAAATGGTAGCAGAGGAACTCGAAGCGCAGGAACCTCCTGTACGCTTGAGCCACAGGGATGTGCAGGTAGGCGTCCTGCATGTCTAGGGACGCTAAGAAGGCGTCCTGCTTTAGCATGGGAATGAGGCCCAGAAGGGTCACCATGCAAAATCGTTTGTAGGCGACCGACATATTTAGGTCGCTGAGGTCCAAGATTGGACGGAGGTCCCCTGTTTTCTTGGGGACCAGAAAGAAGTGGGAATAGTATCCCGAATCTATCTGGTTCTCTGGAACATACTCCACCGCTCCCTTCTGCAGGAGCGTGAGTATTTCTTGCCTGATAAGCAATTTGTGCTGACCCAAGTAACGGGAGAGCAGAGGAGGCCTCGAGGGTGGCTTGTCTGCGAATTCTATAAAGTGGCCTTTTTCGACCAACTGAAGAACCCACCTGTTGGTGGTTATGGACTGCCATCCTGGCAGGTAATTCAGAATACGACCCCCGACCTTGATGTCCCGTTGATCCTGAGGGGCGGGGGCCAGGAAGGAGTCAGGCTGTGGCGGCGGAGGAAGCCGCGGGCTGAGCCAACTTAGCTGGACGCTGACTTCTGCCCACGGGCTGTCCTCCCTGGGCTCTGCGGGAACCGGAGCCCCTCTGTTGTGGACCGGTGTGGGACTGTTGTCTCTGTGTCCATCCATGAAAATGGCTTTGGTTCCTCATGAAAGGAACTAAGCTTTGGTCGTACATTGCCTGACCGACCTCACCATCTTCCGGCCTCTTGGAGCTTGGTGAGAACCTTCTCAGAAGGTGCACCAAAGGAACTTCTCCTTCGAAGAGGCGTCCATGATGTTCTTCTGGACATCCGGGGTAACCGGAGACACGAAGCAATGACGTGCTCCGGAGGTATATACCTGAAACTGCCGCTCTGGCCGAGGAGTCCGCAGAATCATACGCGGCTCGCAGCACCTGGGTTCCCACGTCCGAACCCGTACGGAGGAGCTGCAACATCTCCTCCTTCTGTTCACCTTCTGGCAATTTCTCTGCCAGATCCAGTCCCTGTTCCCACAAAGCATTTTGGAACTGCACCATGTGGGTCAAGTAGTTCAGGGATCTGATGGCGCAGGTAGGCGAAGCATACGTGCGCCTGCCCATAGCGATCCAGCTGTTTGGACTCCGGGTCGGTGGCAGGGTGCTCAAATGTTGCAGTCTGGGACTGGTCCGAGAGGCTGTTATGACCAGAGAGTCGGCCAGAGGATGTTGAGTCAAGTACTGGTCCTCCTTAGGAGCCTTGTACAGGCGGTCAGCTTTCTTCGGCATCGACGGGAGCGAGTGTGGACGTTTCAACGCTGCCTTGGTGATGTCCACAAAAGTGCCCACCAAGGGTGGTACCACCGCAGGCTTGGGATCCTTCTGCCGAAGATATCTAGCAAGGCGTAGCCTCTCGGGGTCTAACTCTTCTGCATCCCAGCCCATGTTCTCTTGGATATGTCTCATGATTTCCGTGAGCGATGGGTCATCCGAGAGATCTAGGAAGCTCACGTGGGTCCGGAGAGGGATCAGAAGGGGAGAGAGGGATCTGGATCTTACCGAGGACTCTGATCCTGTATCCTCCATCGAAGGCAAACGGCGGCGTCTTCTGGGTCTCTTAGGACTGGGTGACCCTGAAGAGGATCTAGACGGAGGTCTCCTTCTATCTGGTCTTCCCCTTGGAGGGTCCGTAGGCTCCTGGGGGAGAGGTACCCGGCCTGCTGCCCCGGATGGCGAAGGGGCGCAGGGGCCGGAGGGGTTGCAGGTGTCGGAGGAGGAGGAGGTAGAGGAGGTGGTGTGGAAACCACATCCTTTTTAATGGTATCCCACCAGTAGGTAAAGAGCTCCTTAACCTCAGAAAAGGAAAGGCCCGACGACAGACCGGGCGCTGGTGGCGGTCATCGGGTTCGCGCGGCTCCTCAGGGTCTCAGGTTGCAGGAGGGTTCCTGGGAGGCTCAACAGGACCGGGTTCACCCGTCTGGTCCTCGGGCTGCGTCAATTCCTCCTCCGTGATAGTCTCCTGACCGACGTCGGTAGGAGGCGTCGGGGTCCTCTTCTCGACTCATGCGGACGTCGGCCCTCCTGCCGATGACCGAGAGGGTGAAGGCCTGACCGGCGACGGGAGTCTGGCAGTCGACGGCTCCTGGGACCTGGGATGAGTGGCCGACGTCAGACGGGCCAACGTCAAATCCAAGCAGCCTTAAGCGTTGTAAGCTCCTTGGTCTTCCGCTGGGAGGAGAGGCAAGGAGGCAGACCTGATGTCGGGTTGGAATGGCGGGATCCCGACTTGTGTGATGATGATGGTCCCCAGACTAACCAGGGCTTTGGAAAGAGGGACAAAGAGGGCCTGGAGGTCTTGGCCTGTGAGGAGGAAGAGGGCTGAAGGTTTCTTCACCCGCAGCGGAGGAAGGCTGAGAACGGGCCCAGGATGGCGAACGGTCGGACCGGGAGCCGAACTACTGAGTCGGAGGCCCAGACGGGGACTTGGATGGAGCCTTCTCCCTGTGCTTTCGAGAATGTTTCTGGGCTTAGCAGAACCCCCTTGGAGGTGTCCATGGTCTTAACTTTCTCCTCGAGCAGGAATGCTTGCAGAGCCTTCTGGCAACGGATCCGGGTCCGCTGTTGAACCCTTGGCAGAAAATACAGGACCGGTGTGTCGTGGGTCTGGGCCTAGGAACCGGATGCAGGCCAATGCGGATCCTTGAACGGATTGCTTCCCACAGGCGCACTTTGAGGGATGGCGCTCAACGGAGGTTGAGAGGACATCAGACAGCAACTGAGCCGAAAAAAGAACTTTTTCCGAAGGAAGAACTTAACCGTAAATGGCGCACTAGAAGCGATCCGGTCAAGACATGCACTGAAGTCGACGGCGGGAAAAGAACTGGTGAATCTGGCGGGACCGCCCCCTTATGTACTACGCCTGACGTTGGAGGTGGGACCGACGTTGGGGGCAGTCCCTGCTGAAGTTAGCTAGCTAGAAGAATTCCGAGGGGTCCTGCCGCCTGCCGGCTTCAGTCCTAATGGTGTTACCTGCTGCAAGAGCTGTATCTCGAAGTAAGATCACCTTGTCTTAAATTGTCCTGATCCTGCCATCATTGGAGGGCTTGGATCAAGGTCAGAGTCACTGGGATCAGTTTGGTAAGGGAATCCTTCCTCTGAGACCAAAAAGCTCTCAGGTGGAACTGAATATCCCTCATCTGGAATTTTGCCCCTTGGACCACTGCTTGCTGAAGCTGCCATGTGGCCCAAGAGTTGGAGGAAATGCCTTGCTGGTCGAGATACCTGAAGGCTGAAAGAAGAGGCTAGTTCCATAAGAACCCTTGTCCTTTCTAGAGGAAGAAAGGCTCTTGCTCTGAGTGTGTCCAGTTCTGCCCCAATAAAGGTAGGGAGCTGGACTGGTTCGAGAACTGACTTGGGAAGGTTAAGAAGAAATCCTAGAGAAGTGAGCACTTGCAGATGAGACTTGACTTGGTCTGGAGACTGACCCACTATTAGCCAATCGTCCAGATATGGAAAAATGGAAATATTTTGCCTTCTTAAAAGGCAACTACTACTGCTAGGTACTTTGTGAAAACCCTTGGTGCTGAGGTTATGCCAAAGGGCATTGCTCTGAACTGATAGTGGCCTGAGAGCAACTGGAACCTGAGGTACTTTCTGTGGGAGCACCTGATGGGAATGTGAACGTAGGCATCATTGAGGTCCAGGGAGGCTAGCCAGTCCTCTGGCCTTAGAGAGGGAAGAATTATTCCCAGAGTCACCATCTTGAACTTTGGTTTTAAAAGATGTTAGTTCAGGTATCTTAGATCTAGGATGGGCCGCCACTCCCCTGTCTTTTTGGGGGTAAGGAAGTGCCTGGAGTACAGACCTTTGCCCCAGTGTAGGGAAGGAACCTCTCTATGACCCTTAAGGTTAAGAGATGAAACCTCTGCCTCTAGGGCAAGGGTTTCGGAGAGACCTGCAGGTGAGGATCTGGCTCATCTTTGAAAATTTATTTAAGCTGAGAACCAGTCCCTGGCTTACTACTTCCAGGACCCACCTGTCTGAGGTAACAGACATCCAGTCCTGGACAAAGTAGCTCAGCCTGCCCCCTACTGGAATAGGAGAGTCGACCCAGGCAGACCTATCAGGGTGTCTGCTTGGCAGGAGCTTTAGGCTGAGGAGTGGATGCAGCCCTGCTCATCCCCCTTCTGCCTCTCCCTCTGAAGAACCCTCTCTGTGAAAAGGAAGAAGAGGCCTGTGCTTGTTAAAAAGGCCTATGAAAAGGCCTGCCCCTGCCCCTAGATTGCTGCCTTTGAGGAGTTGCCTGCCTCTCCTTGGCCTGAGCACTCCTGTAAGTGGTCCTGTACAGACAAGTACATTTTCTTCATGTAATTTTCTGTCTGCTCCCCAAACAGAGAATTACCCACTACAGGAAAATCCATGGCCTTAGCCTGAGTGTCCTGTGAGAGGCTAGTACATCTGAGCCAAGCCATCCTCCGAAGAGCCACAGATGTAGCCATGACTCTTGATGACACATCATTAAAGTCAACAGCAGCATGAAACTGAACTTAGATGCCTCAATCCCATCTGCAGCCACCGCCTCCAGCTCCTTGGCTAGCTGGGGGGAGGCCTGTTTAGCCAGCGCCAGTACAGCATCCCACCTGGACTTCTGGTACCTGGCTGTATAGGCCATATAATTCGCCTGCCTGAGTCCCAAGGAAGATGCCATGTACTGTTTCTTTGCCATGGCATAAATCTTCCTGGAGTCCTTGTCTGGGGGGAGTGAAGCCAAGGGAATATTTGCCTTGTCACAGGCAGTCTGCACTACCGCAACATGACTGCATTGCTGGTATAAGAACTCCATGTCTGAGCCTGAAAGTGTATACCTCTTGTCCATTCTTTTATCCACAAGAGGTATAATGTTAGGAGACTTTAGGATATTTTGTGTCTGTTTCCCAAAGGATTTGTGGAGGGGAATAGACAGTCTCGGGACTCTGGGATGTCCATCATTTCTACATAATCAGGCTCCACTTGATCTTCCACAGCCTCCTCCATAGGAAGCAGGAGGGTTTCAGCCACCTTTCTGTAGAACATAAAGTGAGAAGGCGACTCAGAAAGCCTAGGAGGGGAAACACCTGAAGGTCTGTCTGGGGAGATGTCCAGTTTCACAGGCACATCCATACCCTCACTTTCACCATCATCATCCTCAAATTTCCCTTCCTCTTCAAACTCCGGTTCATAAAAATCTTCAAGGGTATAATCTTGAACTGGGGGAACCAACTGAACCGAAATCCAGCCAGAAGGTGCCGGAACGGTAGGAACCAGGCGGAGCGATTCCACAATCTGAATCACTCTGGCTATCTCTTCGGCAGTCAGAACATGAACCTCTGGATCCGAACCGGATGATTTGTCTTTGTGTTTTCTTTTTGTCGAAACCGATCCCTCGGAATCGGCTCTCCTTTTGCTGGAAGAAGTATCGCCCTGGTCAGAGAGCACTCCTTCTGGTTCGGTCGGAACCAAACCGGGCTGGCCATTCGGGTGAGCAGACTTCTCTGCCTCCTTTTCCCTCAGTCTACCTAATTTCTTCTCAATGGTAGATTTGGGAAAATGTTTACATATTTGGAAGTCTGAATCAAGGTGGTCAAACCCCAGACAATAAACACAGGTGGTGTGGGGATCAGCCTTAGCAAAGACCTTCCCACACTCACTGCAGTGTTGAAACCCAGTGGGCCCGTTTTTTTTCTTGGGTTTCTCAGACATGGCCAACCTAACCAACTTGCCCTTTTTATGGCAACCACCAGGCAAGACTCCCTTATCGGTTCCTAACTCACGTATCACGAATGTGAAAAAAGTACTAAAACACGTTTTTTTTAGAACCGGTAAGGACAAAACTACACACTAAGTAAAACACAAAACACAAGATTTCACTATCAAATGGCAGGTTCAGCCGAACCCAGACGGACTTTACAAGTTCCACACAGAAAACAGAACAATTCCTATCTAGTACTCACGGTACCACAGACAGAGACTGAACCGACTATCGGATAATTTTTCGGTTTGAAAAACGATTTAAAACTGAAACTTTAACTGACTTTCGAACCGAGCTGAAGGAGAACTCTCGGAGCAACCGTTCAGTGAGGCGGAGTAAAGAATCTGACAGTTTGAGTTTGAAACACTCCAGACAGAGACTCTAATCAAGCTCGAACTCAGCATTCTATGCCCTGCATAGAAAGTTAACTCTTTGTTCTTCGTGGCAGTTTAAAGATTGGGGATCACTGCAATATGTCAGAATACAGCAAGACTTCATGTTGTTTGAAAGGAAGGCCTTTAGCTCATGCTTGTCTGTTCCACGAGAACACACAAGGCTCTCAGACTCATGTAACACAGCCGTCTGTTTAGATTAGATCTCAACAGTGGAAGACAATTCAACTATGCAATTCCTTCCTTAAATAGAGAGATTGTGGACAGATGGACAAAGACCAATGTCCTGGGCTTCTGGAAGGCAATGATCTCCTGAGGACGAACACCTTCTGAGTACCACCTGTCCTTATGCCTAATAAGGTATGGTTCCTTAACAGAAAGCCTGTGAAACAACACATCCAGCGATGTGTATGAGTGTGGTTCAGAAAATTCCTTCGAAGAGCATTCAGAACCTAAGAGATCCCACAGCAAACCAGATCAGGACAGTAGACATGTCCTACCAACACGCGCCAATGAGTTCCTAAACCAGAAAACCTCAGGACTGTGATAGCAGAACCTAACCTCTCACTGAACTCAATGTTAACCTCTCGCTTCTTATAGAATAACCAAAAACTGGAAAGAGACCATTGAAGGAGGAGGAGGAGGAAACCTTCCTGCTGGCCCAAGATAAAGAGAGGGAGGTGGCCCCTACCAGAGCATAGGCTGCAGACATAGAGAATTTCTGGCAGCCATCAAGGAGTCAAGTAGTTTTCTCGGGAAAAACAATATATATATATATATTTTTTTTTCTTATAGGAGGGCCTTCTCCTCTCAGGGGGCCAGGGCACGAGCTTCATCATTCCTGGATTTTATGGGTGGAGAGAGAGAGACCCAGAGCAAGTCTTTGCACATCAGAAGGCATAAGGGTGCTTGCTGAGCAAGATTTGCTAAGTTTGAGAACTACAGTTTACTCAGTCACTCAGCAGGTAACAAGGGCAGTTCCCTCCAGAGCTTCTTTATTTCTATTTATTATTCTCTCTGTACACTTTGGAAAAGGTGTTAGCAGTGGAAAAATATGCTCTGCTGAAGATCCACTCTTGAGGCAGAGTGACCACTGCCTCATCTGTGGCAACCTAAAAGACTGAAGAACCTTGTCGGCTCCAAGCCTTGTGGCTGGGTGCGAACAGATTGATCTGAGGTCGACCAAACCAGTTGTACAGGAATTCGAAAAACCTCCGGTTCAACCTCCACTCCATGGGATGAACAGACTGCGGCTTAAGCAGTCCGCCCAAAGGTTCAGCACCCATGTCAGGGAACTGTCGACAGGCTGATGACCTCTCAAAATATCTCACGTGCCTTAATGGTTATGTATGAATGCCTGCTATGTGTAGCATCATTAATGTGTAACCCCCAGGAGGCACTATCCCAAGGGCTACTACCCCTGCCTGCTTGACTACTGACAAGTTGAGGGGCCTAGGTTCTATGGTGGGTGCCTCCACCCAGAGGTCAGGGTTTGTAATGGTTGGTCTAGTTTGGTCACAGCCCTCTGGGACACTGAGATCCCCTTCTAATCCCTCTAATGGCCCACACGATGCACAGGAGTTACAGTACCAATACCCCACATGTATACACTGTTCATTCATAAGGTACCACTTACCGTCAAGACTGATTCGCAGGTTCGTCTCTGAGGACCCCCTGAAAAATAAGGTTAAGCAGCATACACAAACCAATACAGTGCTTGGTATGAAGGTACTGACACTTCAGACAGTTTAAAGTTTAACGACAACAAATCTGATTTATTTAGGGAACAGAAACACGGGAGGGGGAAATCAGGTTAATTAGTGGCATTAAATCACAGTACTGTGCACACATACAGGGTCTAAAAAGTCACACTCTGGGTACCCTGGTTGGGAGGGGCTAGCCAGGTCCGTTGTCCGGGTTGGCCGGCAGGTGCAGATGGATAGGGGCCCTGTAGAAGAAAATATATGCACAACACTTAACTGTAATCCAGAGCCTGATGGCTCAGTCCATGAAACAAACAAACAAAATTAGATGACACACTTGTGATTGAAAACAGGCTGCAGGGAATACCCTGATTTGTACTCACAATACCCAAGCTGAGAACCGGATGGTGGATGTTCTTCTGGATTGTCAGAAACAGCAGGGCATGGAGAGAAGGTCCTTGTGACTGGACCCCACTGCAGTTTATAGCAAACGGATTTAGTTAGAGATAAGCTGGGGTTTGCTTCCAGCTTCAACACACAGCACACAGCACAGGGGATTGGAAATAGTGATTTTCCACAAGCAGTATGCACATTCATATGTAAAAGAAAAGTACTATACCAGGCAGGCTGCTCCTCGATCCCGATCGCAATTACTGCAAGATACCCGGGAGCACACACAGCAGCTTCAGTTCCTGACAGACCGAGCACGATTCAGCAATTTCTCCAGTCTTTTACAGGGTGAGCCTGGTTTCCACACTTCTGGTGCTTCTTTCTCCTCACAACTCAGATTCAGTCCAAACTGGCACTCCACAAGACTTTGACTGACTGAAGCCTCAGGGGCCTCCACCACGCTGAAGAGCCTACCGCCAGGAAGCACACAGCTCCTTCTCTCTTCACTGCCACAACTGATCTGATCTTTCCAGTCACAGAGCAGGGCATTTCCTTTAGCTCCACACTATTCTGTAGGCTGATTCAGCTGTCACTCACAATAAGACTCCCTCTGCTGGTAGAAAAAGGCGCCAAGGTTAAAACTACATTTCCCAGAGTCACTGCCCATACAATCCCCTTGTGACTGGCTCAAAATTGAGAGTCCAAGTTCCGATTAGTCCACAGGCTCCATTTTCGGGTCTCCCTATCATCCTGATTGGTCCAAGTCAGCTATTCAGAACCCAAATGAAAGAGCTACACTGAAACAGTTCGTGCTGAAATGAAGACAGGTTAGACAAATTACACTTTCTCAGTCACTCTAAATGATTTCTGGCAAACAGTTATATCTTTCAACAAGGCTCCCCCTGCACATGTAGCAACAGCAGAAACGGAGCGGGATTCGGGCATTAGAACACACAGTTCCCCCATACAAACTAATTAAGTCTGCAAGCAGACAGCTCTTAAAGAGACAGTACGTGGAGGCTCAAATAGCACTCACCAGGAACCACATTCAAACAGCTCAGACGCAGAACACCGCCCAGACTTGGAGCATTCAGGCAAGCTCCTGGAAGACTTTTGGGAACCCCCATTTGCAGGGGGGTTACAAATGCACACTAAGGGGAGCTAGGTGGACCTTCTCCATCACCTGAATATTGATATGGAGACCTGTTTGTAAGCTGTCCAAGTTCCCTGAGTGGGAAAATGGCTCTGACCTGTCCCCCTCCATCTAGGCTTACATTTGTTGTGAGAATTAACTGCAGAAGTTATAGTGGAACTTGCTCAGATGTTGCACATCCACTCACTAACTCGGGGAGTGAGGAGGCTAAGGGGTAATAGGAAAACTTGCTGATAATCCTCAGATGAGGGACCCCAGGCCTATAATAAACCTATTAAATAGGCTGAATCTGGAAGTGGGCCCATGGGATTAAACTGTCGATGCCTATCCTGAAGCCAACAGTAGTGAGTCAGCAGACCCCTGACAAAAGTCACTGTTTGGGGAAAAAAGGCTGCATAACCTTTCCAGATCTTGTGCGAAAAATTACCACCAGGCATCCAAGGTCTGAGATGGCTCAGAGAGCTTCTCCCAGTTCACCCTTAGGCATGTGACTCTGGCCTATCTAAGTGCTGAGTACTGGCCTCTTTGCATAAATAAGCAGGTCACTCAATCAGGATAGATATTAAGCCACCAGGACTACCAACACCCTCAAGGAACTCAGAGAGGCTGATGCTCAGGTGAAGATGCACCCTATGCTGGAGGGTTGATCCAATAACAAAACCTGAAATACTCTGAGTAGGATTGTTGTAGGGAGTGTGGCGGCAGGCAACCATCAGATGTACTGGTGCTTAAGAAAACAACCCTTTGCCTGAGCAGCCCGGTGATTGATCTTCGGGGCTCCATCCCCAAAGTTCCTTCCTTCTCTATTTAGCTAGTTCACAAGTCAGCTGCCATACTGGCCCTCTGTATCCTTGGTACCACTTTTTCCCATACTACCCTCCTCCCGCCATTCAAGCAGGAGAGACAGACTTCATTATGGGCCCTCTATGCCTAATTCTCATCCAAGCATTTAAACGGTCACTGAGGGCTGAAATGTAAATAATTGTACCTTTCTATAGAGGTTTGAATAAATATGTTACTTCAATTTCTGTATCCATGGATGTTGTATATACCACAATAATGTTGTGTGATGCATATATGTTCTTACGTGAACACTTGGAATGTATACCTTGGTCCTACCATTTTCTGTAATCTTGCTTGTATCTCTTTGTTCATTTTGTATTCTGCAACTTTAATCTATGTATGTATAACTGCCCTTGACAACAGCAGGTCTCGTTGTAAATGAGCTTGCTCAATGGTGATCGCCTGGATAAATAAAGATTTTGATTGATTGATTGATTGATCCTGAAGACTGTCAAGCACAAAAGCTACAGGCTCTTGAATTTAGAAAACCTGACAACTCCCAGACTTTCTGGGGCCCATAAAATAAAATGAACAGGTCCCATGAGCTCATTGATTAGCAGGACCTGTAGTCTGGCACAAAGAGAGGCAGGAGTTCTGACAACATCTGGCCTTTCTGTTACCCTTGAAAACTGGGGCAGAGAAGTGCCCCTAAAGAAGGCGTCTGACATTGTTCTGGCCCAACATGAGGGAAACTCCTCTACTCTATCCCCAAGAAAAAGGGGGTCAGTGATGGGCTGCATATTCTCTAGTGAGGCACCATGCTTGTGGTGCTGAGCCTTCTTCATGGTGCCTGACCAATGCTCCTCTGATACTGTAAACTGGTTACCTGAGTAGCAGCCTCCATTTCCAGGAGCCAGTCTCCAAGGGAATGGAACTACCCTCAGAATTGCCTGCTCTGGCTGTTATCATAACCCCACTGGGTTATGGTATTCTGCACTTCTAAATAGTATCCAGGGTGAATCAAACCACAGACTTCCCTCAAGGGGATGATAAAAAGGTTAGCTTATTAAGGTTAACCAGATACAATGACAGGCCACATGGCCTTCATGGTCAAAAACAATGAAGTAGGCTGAGTGGTCTGGCCCAAAATTCTCCAGTGAATAATCACCTGGAAGGTGGAACCATGGCCATGAATTGTAGAAAAGTGTACCACTTGCCTTATTTCCCAAGTACTGACGCTAAATAAACACTAGCCACGTTAGACTCCATTGTTTGAAAATGTTGATTGCTATAGTGTAATACCATATGCACTGTTTTGTAAACCCTTGACTGGCTGGAGCCTGTCTTGACTACTGTAAGTGTATGTCCTAGTTCTCTGCAAGCATAGATGCATCACTCTTTATTGTTTTGAACTTGTTATGTTATGTACTTAACCCATATTAAGACGGCCATTATGTATCACTGTTTCTGCTACCACTGTGCTCACTGCATTATATGTACCCACTGTATTATAACTTGTGCCTATTGATTGTGCCTACTTTGTGGCCCAGGTCACAACTGAAAATGGTCCTTGGATCAGTTTGCTTACCCGTTACCAAAAACATACATACATACAGAATCTTGGCAGAGGACACCAGGGGAAGGGTGCTGTGTGACTGGACTTCTACTGGGACTAAAGTAGAACTCTTCTACTGGGACCTTTAATTTGGGATAAAAAAAACAAACAAAAAAACAGTGTGTTTGTCTGAGTTAGCTGTAGTGAATAGTTGTCTGAACAGTTATCTAGGTGTAAATTTCAGGTGGCTGAAGGGCTTGATAGCTGTGCAATTTAATTACTTGTAGAAAGATCTAGTAAGTAGGGGAGTGGCTTAGCTAGAAGGAAGCTAGATATAAACACTGCCTTAGAAAGATTTTGCCAGAAGCTTGGCAGAGGACACCAGAAGGAAGGAGTGCTGTGTGACTGGACTTCTCTACTGGGACTATATTGCTCTTCTTCCCTCCTCCACCCAAAGTTAGTTCCACTTTTATAGGCACAGGATTTGACTGACAACAGGAACTTCCTGTTTGGGAGCAGAAAGTGAGTGATCACAGAACCACCAAAGACACACCATCCTAGAAGGGCAAGAGTAGCTCTCAGCCCCTCTAGCTGCTGGAGGTCTGCCTCTGAGCAAGTAAGGGGTCTATGAAAATATAGGGATCTTCTTGTCTCAGAACTAGACAATCAGGAGCTTGAAGGAACAGTAGCAGTAAGTATAGAGAGAAGGAAAGGAAAAAACCAGAGGAAAGAACAAGGATTCCAAACAATAGTGAAGGGGCCAGAAATAAGACATGATGGGAGTGGTGCAGTGCAGTGGCTGTGGGGCAGCAGTATTCTGGGAGACATTCTGGAGGATGCGGTGTTGTCTATCTGCAGGCACCTTTCTGGGCTGAGGGGAGGTTGCTCATCTCCAGGCTGATTTGGTCAGGATTTGTGGGACCTCCTCTTCCATCCAGGGACCACCAGGGCCACTGCCATTGCCTCAGAGGTTACCAAAAAAGAGGAGTGGTTGGACCACAGTGGGCTCAGGGAGGGTGAAGGTGGTGGAACAGAGGCACATCCCTCCAGTTGTACCTCTCCACAATTCCTGTGCCATTCTGGCAATGTATGTTTCCTCTATTGAGGCACCCACAGTGGAGACCAAGGAGGATGCTGGGAACCTCCACAAAGGAGACCCACAGGAGGGTGGCATGGGACCCCATAGGGGAAGGAAACAACTCCTGGTGGGGGACTCTATTGTTAGGAAGGAAGAACTGGGTGAGGAATGGGTGAGGGAGGTAAGGTGCCAGCCTGGCACCATGGCTTGGAGGGACAGGGAGAAAATCCTCAGGATTGCCAGAGCAGCTGCACAGGGGAGGGAGCTGGATGTCACTGTCCACCTATGGACAAATGACCTGGCTAAGACAAGGATCAGAGCAGTGCAGAAATAGTTTGTGGAATTGGGAGGGCCTTAGACAAGTAGCACACGGTAACCTTCGGAGGTGCTGCCTATCTATGGCATAGGAGGCTAGGGTGCTCCACACCATGGGATTAAATCAGTGGTTGAAAAACTGGTGCAGAGCTCAGGGATTAGGCTTCACTGGGGACTGAGGATCCACCTGAGTGATGCAAGCCTATACTGGCATGACGGGCTACATTTGTCAAGGAGGGAACCAGGATCCTAGGTGATAGGTTTAAATGCTTCATTGGCAAGCATTTAAACTAGCCAAGGGAGGCACTGGAAAGGAGCAGGAAAATCCTAGCACCCCCAAAAAAGTAGCGTAGTAAGTGCACTAAACTCCAACATAGAAATGTCGATGGGAGAGGAATGGGTAAATGGAGAAAGTGACAAAGGCAAGAAGGACAGGGATGGAGCAAAAGGAGTAAGGCCATCAGGAAATGGAGGGTAATGAGTACCAATGCCTGTAGTCTGGGCAACAAGCTCCCTGAACTGGTGGCCTTGATGGAAGAGGGATGACTGGCTACTGTAGCAGTCACAGAAACATGGTACACAGAGAACCATGACTGGGATGTTAACATACCAGGGTACATAACCTACAGGAGAGACAGGGAGGGGAGAAGATGGGGGGAGTAGCTCTCTATGTAAAGGAAGGGATAAAAGCAACTGAACAAAAGAGTAAACAGGGATGATAGGAGGCATTGTGGGTCACCTTGGAGACTGGAAATGGCACCACAATCCGCACAGGGGTTGTGTACAGACCCCCATGTCAGGGGAGGAATGGACAAGGATATGATAGAAGACATTCTTAGGATGGCAGAGAAAGGGAGATACTGTTGATGGGAGACCTGAATATAGCAGATGTTAACTGAAGCACATTTGCTGTAGCCACATTCAAGAGCAGGGCCATTCTCAATGCCCTACAAGTGGCATGCCTCAGACAGCTAGTTTCAGAACTCACTCATGAGGGAGCAATCTTAGACCTCATACTCTCAAATGGGAAAGTGAGAGGATCTCAGATCTAGAAGTGGGTTGCCATCTGGGAACATGTGACCATCAAACAGTGTGGTTCACATTAAACTCAGCTACAGAGTCAAGCCATACAAAAGTGAGGATACTGGACTTCAGGATGGTTGACTTTGGCAAGATGGGAGAGTGCCTCGGAAAAGCACTAGCAAACCGCTAGAAGGAGGTGGAGCAACAATGGGAATCATCAAAACTGCCATCACAGGCCCAGCCCGGTGGCGCTGAGGGTTGAGGCGCTGGATGCCACATCTTGCACCATGCCGGCAACCCAGGTTCAGGAATGAGCCCGGGCCGTCGGGGGTCGGCAGGGGAGGACTGGGATTGAGCATCCATAGACTACTCTCCCAGTCCTGGGGTGGGTTGGGGAATCTTGCCATGCTGTAGTGGCTCCTGGGGACGCCCGAGGGCACTACAAGTGCTGGCAATCTGGAGGGGGAATGCGGCGGATGTCAGCACGCTGTGCCCAGATGTCATTGCACATCCACATTCCAGGGGACCAATTGGAGGAAAATGGCAGGGCGCAACCATGCAACTTGATGGCCACACTCCGAGCCACCTGGAGGACTTTGGCAGAATCCTGTCGGGGAGGAACCAGGGCTGTTCTGGCTGTCTGAGGCAGAGGGGGAGCCCTCCAGTGGGATGGCAAGATGGCCATCCCGGATCCTCCTGGGTGCAGTCTGAGCTACCCAGTTCTCTGGGTGGGCTGAGCCGGTGGCTGGATACCCCAAGCTGGTAGTGTGCCGCAGCAGGTGGCAAACAGCATTACATAAAAAAAAAAAAACTGCCATCACAGAGGCAAAAAGCCTTTGTGTGAAGCAAATAAACAAATCAAAATGAAAGAAAAAGCCACTATGATTCTCAAAAGAGGTGGCGGGGAAAGTCAGGGAGAAAAAGATAGCATTCAGGAAGTATAAGGAAAAACAGAAAGAGCAGGACAGAGAGCTGTACCAGTTAAGGCAGAAGGAAGCAGGGAGGGAAGTCAGAATAGCAAAGGCCCAACTGAGGAAAAGATAGCCAACTCAGTTAAGAAGGGGGATAAAACCTTTTATAGATACATCACGGTGCGTAGAAAGAAAAAGGGAGGGATAGTGAGGCTGAATAGAATGGATGGTGGGTGGGCAGAGGGTGACAGTGAAAAAGCAGGGATACTGAATGAATATTTCTGCTCAGTATTCACAAAGAGGAGGAGGGGAGGTGCCAAATCCAATTAACAGAAGCACTCTTGATAGGAGTGATCCAGTCCTTTCACAGAAGAAAGGGTTCTAAAAGAACTCTTAAAACTGAAAGTGGACAAAGCAATGGGGCCTGATGGAATTCACCCCAGAATTCTAAAAGAATTAAGGGGAGAACTAGTGAAACCACTGACTACCCTTTTTAACAAATCATGGCAGGATGATGTGGTACCCGAGGACTAGAGGAAGGCGGATGTGATTCCCCTTCACAAAAGTGGGACCAAGACAGAGGCAGGAAACTACAGACCTGTCAGTTTGACCTCTGTGATAGGGAAAGTGATGGAATCACTTCTGAAGGAAAGAATTATTGAGTACCTAGAGGCCAGTGGGGCACAGGACCCAAGGTTGCATGGGTTCACAGCGGGAAGGTCATGTCAGACGAATCTAATTGATTTCTTTGACTGGGTGACCAAAGTAGTAGACCAGGGAGGGGATGTGGACATGGCCTACCTAGACTTTAGCAAGGCATTTGACACAGTCCCACACAAAAGATTAATAGTCAAATTAACCAGCCTGGGAGTGGGTCCCAGGGTAGTAGCCTGGGTAAAACATTGGCTGGACAACAGGACACAGAAGATAATTGTAAATGGAGTCCCCTCTGAAGAAAGAGAGGTTACTAGTGGGATATCGCAGGGTTCAGTACTAGGTCCAGTCCTTTTTAATGTCTTTATAAGTGACATTGCAGAGGGACTGGAAGGAAAAGTATGCCTCTTTGCAGATGACACAAAGATCTGCAACAGGGTTGATACACAAGGAAGCATGGAAAGGATGAGAAGGGACTTGGCAAGGTTGGAGGAATGGTCGGAAGTATGGCAGCTAGCATTCAATGCAAAGAAGTGCAAAATAATGCACCTGGGAAACAAAAACCCAGGGGAAGATTACACAATGGGGGAAAGTAGTAACAACAACAAAAAGGAAAAGGGACCTGTGGGTAATCATATCAGATGACCTTAAGGTTAGCAAGCAATGTGAGAAGGCAGTAGGGAGGGCTAGGGGTATACTAGGATGCATACTGAGAGGCATCACCAGCAGAAAACAGGAAGTTGTTATCCCTCTGTACAGACAGTTGGTGAGACCCCATCTGGAGTACTGCGTCCAGTTCTGGAGACCCCATCTCCACAAGGACATAGACAGGATAGAGGCAGTCCAGAGGAGGGCAGGTGCAGGTGAAAATGGTGCAGGGTCTACAAGAGAAGCCATATGAGGAGAGACTAAAGGAGCTTAATATGTATACCCTTGAGGAAAGAAAGGAGAGGGGGGACATGATAGAAACTTTTAAGTACCTCAGTGGAATCAACAAAGTCCAAGAGGGTAGTATCTTTCAGAAAAAGAGACATGCAAGAACAAGGGGACACAATTTAAAGATAGAGGGGGGGCAGTTCAGGGGCAATGTGAGGAAGTATTTTTTCACAGAGTGGGTACTGGATGCATGGAACAGCCTTCCTGAGAAGGTTGTGGGGTCTAAAATGTTGGGCAAATTCAAGAATGCATGGGACAGACATAAGGCAATTCTTGTGGGGGGCAGGAAGAAATAGGCTGTTGGTTAACTAGGATCTGCGGCTTATTCTGTAGGTAGGGAAATGGGCAGACTAGGTGGGCCAAGCGGTCCTTATCTGCCATCAAAGTCTATGTTTCTGTGTCTATATATACATACATACAATTACATATATACATACATAAATAAGTAAATAAATAGAAAAGGCTTGCCCCTTCAGAAAAGGTGGAACGAAACTGGCCAGGGTAGTGACCCACATGTTGAAGGCTCTGGCCAATAAAATACTCACAAGATTGTAACCCTGTTGTGAGCTTATAGAGGCAAAACCCCTCTTCATGGGATGTTCATCCCTTTAACATGAAAGACTGATAGGCCAGAGCCATCTATAGGCAGGGCAGTGTCTTTTCAGAAAAACAAATAACCTTGTCTTCCAGTAGAGGAGCTTCCCACTTGCGAGACATTTTCCTTAAAAGGAAAAACCATGGCATGGTTGGGAAGACACTTTCCTGATTCACACCTGCCCAGAGTTGCTCAATGATTTTGGTCACATAGTAGCCGAAGAAGATGCAGACAGAGATGGACTGACATTCACTGTCTCCACAGACTGAAACTCTTGAGCAGAAAGGGACTACATGCCTCAGCTATCCAAAAAAGAAAAGGGCTCATTATGAATCAGGGGAGAAAAACATCCCTTATTTGGATTTTTAATTTTTTGTTTTTTTGTTTTTGTTTTACGATAAGGTTAGGAACTTCCCAAAGATCCCCATAATAGTCATCCTGGCCTTCAAAAAGGTTGGGTTGGTGTGTCCCTGCACACCAGTTATTGCAGTCTAAGCTCTCTACGCCACACCTGGATGTGTCTGGATAGGCCACCTCCTGACCTGAGGGACCCTATTGGGGTCAGATATATCTGCATGGATGTCCTGCGGGACTTCAGGGCCCAAGCTCACTCCAGCGCCACAAAGGAAATATCTTGCAATTCTGCTGCCACTGCCTTTAAGAACCAGTTGCTCCCCCTCCCAAGATCAGAGAACCAGCTGGGGGGTGCTGAGCAACACAATAAGGGCAAAGGAACCCGTAAGGGAAGGCCTTATCACCCTTGTTGCAGGACTTACATTATTTCTTAATTAACGGTCTCCAATAAGTCAAGGTGCCAAAGAGAAATATAAATATGCAAAATAACAATTGTGAGGTAAAAATACTAATTAGTCCCAATGTCTTCCTGAGCTAAAATTCTTTTCCACAGCCTTGTTTTAAAACACACTGTTCAGTGTCACTTATCATGCCAGTGGAGGTCGTGGAATTAAACCAAGAAACGTTGAATGTATAAACCATAATAATGTAATAATTATAATCACTATTACTTGGGCTACAAGAGAGGGTCGTGGGAATCAAACCCAGGACTGCTAGATTTCTGTAAGCCATAATAATATAATAATTGTTAGCCCTATTGCTAGTTAGGCTAAAATCAGCAAGGCAAGTGTAATCTTGTAATAACATACTAAAAAACCTCAGGTTTAAATGTATTAGTGTTTGTAAGCCATGGTTGACAAGGAAAAAAAAAGGTTTTCACTTAATTATGCTCGTTTACTTTAAAATCTACCAAATCAACTGCCAAACAGCATCCATGTGTTCAAAAATGTTTGTATTGAGCGTGAGCACCCACCGAGCATATGGGAACATTAGTGTGCTCGCACGAGGGTGTACACACTTGTGCGATAGATTTCAACGACAACTAGTGCTGCATAATGCAACTAGCACTGCACACATGCACAGACCATGGCCATGTGCTCAGGACATTGGCGGGAAGCCCAACTGATGAAGGAGTGCATGCCCAGTCCTAATGACGACCACGCAAATGGAAAAAATGGAGGTTGAGGTGGAAAATCACCAAAACACATCAGAATTATTCACAAATCACCAATTTGCTGTCAAACACAGAGAAACACAAAACCTCAAGGTTGGAGGGGAGGGAATCAATGACAAAGTCAAGGGACCCCCTCCAGAGATCCTACACTCCCAATACTTAAATCTGTTCCTACCTGTAGCACTTTTTTTTCCTTTTATATTTATAACAGGATACCATTAAAAAAATACCCTAGCAAGGCAAAAATGGCTCCCAGTCCACACAGGGAATGAGGAGAAAGGCAGGGTATTCAAATGGCAAGCTGCAGCTTAACCCTTACTGTGCTGCAGACTGATATATCAGTCCAGAATTCCTATACATTCTAATTCTGTTGGCAGCCTAAGGGTTAACAGGCACAATTTAAATTTAGGGGTGCTCCCTGAAAAACAGGCAGCCCTAACTGAAGTCTTGAAATCTTGAAATCTTAAATTCTTGAGAGAAAACTAGCTCTGTCCTCTTTGAATAACATAGCTTAACTGGGCAGTTGCTGCAGCATGAATCCTCATATGCCCAACATTCTAAAAGCTTCAGCTGTGCCATTCCCCAGGTAGGGTGCACTATACCCAGTTATCATGATTACCCATTGACAATGTGGAGCGCTACAGAAACCTTTTTTTCCCCAAATAGTGGGACTTGGAAAGGGAAGCCACTCCTTAACCTTTGTCTCTGATTTCCCAGAACTGCAAAAAGAAAAAAATTACTCACCTTAGTAAGTATGTCTTTTCTATTGGAGTCTTACTGTATTCTGACAAGTGCAGTTAGCCCCAGCCTTTAAACTGCCCCGGAGAACAAAGGGTTAACATTTCTATGCAGAGCATAGAATGCTGAGCTCGAGCTCAGCTGATGTCTCTGTCTGTTTCCCTTTGAAAGCTAACCGTCAGATTCTTACGAGCAACACTAATAGTATTCTATGTGGAAATTGTAAAAAAAAATTTTAATAGCCTACTGGCAACAAAAAGTTTTGGACTACCAAAAGAAGACTCAAGTCAGGAAACCCAAAACTCAAAACCCAAACCAAAGAGGAATATAATAAAATAAACACCACAAAGAAGAGGTGTAAAAGAGCACCTGAGGTGCAACTGCACCTGCCACCCACTTCCCAAAACCAGGTTCTGAAAGGGAGGCAGGAAGGGAGGTCAGAATACAGCAAGACTCCATTAGAAGAAGCACAATTACTAAGGTGAGTAATTTTTTTCTTCAAACAACATGAAGTCTTGCTGTATTCTGACATATTGCAGACTACTAAGCAGTACCTCCATGGAGGAGGGACAGAACCTACTTTGGGAATAGGCTCTGAAGTACTGCTGTGCCAAACCGAGCATCACTCCGAGCCTGGATATCCAGAGAGTAATGCTTGGTAAAACTATGGACTGTTTTCCAGGTGGCTGCTTGACAAATTTCTAAGACAGGGATATCCCCGGCAGCAGCCAGGGGAAGCAGCTGTACCTCTTGTGGAATGAGCCCTCAGGCCTGAGGCCGGAATTTTTCCCAGTTTTTCATAGCAGAATTGTATACAAGACACAATCCACCTAGCAATAGATCTCTTGGTGGCAGGTTTGCCCTTTCTCACTTCTCCATAAATGAGGAACAACTGGAGGGAGTAAAACCTGTGACCCTTGGTACGCTCTATGTAGTAACTAAGGGCTCTTTTAACATCTAAACTGTGTAGCCTCCTCTCTCCTGAGAAAGGATGATCAGTGAAGAAAACAGGAAGAGACATAGACTTAAATGAAAGTCTGAAACCACTTTGGGCAAGAACCTTCTATTGGTTCTAAGGACCACTTTATCCCTGTGAAAGGAGATAAAGTCAGGTTCCACTGATAGGGCTTGCAGCTCACTGATACCCCTGGCAGAGGTAATGGCTACCAAGAACACAGTTTTCCAAGTCAAGTACTTAAGCTCTGCTGAGGACATAGGCTCAAAAGGAGGTTGCATAAGTTGAGCAATGCAAACATTCAAATCCCAGGCAGAGGCAGGGTCTCTAAAAGGAGGATTGGTGTGAAGCAATCCTTTAAAAATTACAGAACACAGGATGAGAAAATAGTGAGGAAGACTTCCCACAGACAGAAACATAAGAAACAACTGACAAGTGTACCTTGAGAGTAGCTGGTCTGAGGCCTAGGCCATTAAGATGGACCATATAATCCAGAACAGTAGGCAATTCAGCAGTATCTGGAGAAATATGCTTCTTAGAACACCAAATGCTGAATCTCTTCCATTTGGAGTTATAAGTCTTTCTGGTGGAGGGCTTTTGAGAAGCTTTAAGAATATCCAGAACCCCCTGAGACAGATGCAAATCTGCAAACTCTAACCCATCAAGAGCCATGCCTTGAAATTGAGAGACTGAAGATTGGGGTACCAAATCCTCCCCTGAGAGGATGTTAACAGGTTGTAATTCCTGGGAAGAGACAGGGGAAGATGGACTGCTAGGGATAACAACAGGGGGTACCAAGGCTGTCTGACCCAATCTGGAGCAATCAGAATCACTTTGCAAGGTTGAGACCTTATCTTGACTAAAACTTTGAACAGGAGTGGGAAGGGAGGGAAGGCATACAGAAATTTCCCTTCCCAATTCAGAATCAGGGCATCCAAGGAGACTGAACCCAAGACTGGGGGCCTGCAACAAAAAGAGGAAGTTGGTGATTGTCTAGGGCTGCAAAGAGATCTATCTCTGGGGTGCCCCATCTTGAAAAATCACTTTCAACACCTGAGGGTCCAGAGACCATTCATGATGGCCCTGAGAAATCCTGCTCAGTGCATCTGCTTGCACACTGTCCTTCCCTGGAAGGTGGACTGCTACCAGAGAGGTTTGCAAGGAATAAGCCAGGGACCACAATTTCATGGCTTCCTTGTACAAGGCCGTGGACTGAGTGCCTCCCTGCTTGTTGATGTACCACATGCTGGTGGTGTTGTATGTTCTGACCTGAACCACCTTGTTCTGCATTGATTGAGAGAAAGTTTTCAGGGCCAGAACAACTGCCTGAGTTCTATGAGGTTGATATGGAGAAGGGATTCTTGGGGGGACCACAGTCCCTGGGCAGTGAGGGCCCCCAGATGTTCTCCTCAGCCCAGAAGAGAAGCATCCATGGTAAGGACCACTGAACAAGGCTGAGTGGCAAAAGGAACCCCTTGTCTTAAATTGTCCTGATCCTGCCACCATTGGAGGCTTGGATCAAGGTCAGAGTGACTGGGATCAGTTTGGTAAGGGAATTCTTCCTCTGAGACCAAAAAGCTCTCAGATGGAACTGAATATCCCTCATCTGGAATCTTGTCCCTTGGACCACTGCTGTTGAAGCTGCCATGTGGCCCAAGAGCTGGAGGAAATGCCTTGCTGGTCGAGATACCCAAAGGCTGAAGGAAGAGGCTAGTTCTATAAGAACCCCTGCCCTTTCCAGGGGAAGAAAGGCTCTTGATCTGACTGTGTCCAGTTCTGCCCCTATAAAGGTAAGAAGCTGGACTGGTTCGAGAACTGACTTGGGAAGGTTGAGAAAAAAATCCTAGAGAACTGAGCACTTGCTGGGTCACTTGCAGGTGAGACTTGACTTGGTCTGGAGACTGGCCCACTATTAGCCAATCGTCCAGATATGGAAAGATGGAAATCTTTTGCCTTCTTAGAAAGGCAACTACTGCTGCCAGGCACTTTGTGAAAACCCTTGGGGCTGAGGTTATGCCAAAGGGCATTGCTTTGAACTGATAGTGGCCTGAGGGCAACTCGAACCTGAGGTACTTTCTGTGGGAGCACCTGATGGGAATGTGAACGTAGGCATCTTTGAGGTCCAGGGAGTCCAGCCAGTCCCCTGGCCTTAGAGAGGGAAGGATTATTCCCAGAGTTACCATCTTGAACTTTGGTTTTAAAAGATGTTTGTTTAGATATCTTAGGTCTAGGATGGGTCGCTTACTCCCCTGTCTTTTTGGGGTCAGGAAGTACCTGAGTGCAGCCCTTTGCCCCAGTGTAGGGTAGGTACTCTCTCTATGGCTCTTAAAGCCAGAAGAGATGAAACCTCTGTCTCTAGGGCAAGGGTTTCTGAAAGATTTGCAGGTGGAAAAGATCTGGCTCTCACCTTTGGAAATTTTCTGAAGCTGAGAACCAGTCCCTGGCTTACTACTTCCAGGACCCACTTGTCTGATATAATAGACATCCAATCCTGGACAAAGTAAGCCAGCCTGCCCCCTACTGGAATAGGAGAGTTGACCCGGGCAGGACCATCAGGGTGTCTTCTTGGCAGGGGCCTTAGGCTGAGAAGTGGATGCAGCCCTGCTCATCCCCCTTCTGCCTCTCCCTCTGAAGAACCCCCTCTGTGAAATGGAAGAAGAGGCCTGTGCTTGGTAAAAAGGCCTTTGAAAAGGCCTGCCCGTGCCCCTAGACTGCTGCCTTTGAGGAGTTGCCTGCCTCTCCTTGGTCTGAGCACTCCTGTAGGTGGTCCTGTACTCATCCATTTTCTTCATGTAATTCTCTGTCTGCTCCCCAAACAGAATTATCCACTACAGGAAAATCCTTGGCCTTAGCCTAGGTATCCTGCGAGAGGCTAGTACATCTGAACCAAGCCATTCTCCGAAGAGCCACAGATGTAGCCATGACTCTTGATGACACATCATTAGAATCCACAGCAGCATGAAACTTAACCTTAGATGCCTCAATCCCATCTGCAGCCACCGCTTCCAGCTCCTTGGCTAGCTGGGGGGAGGCCTGTTTAGCCAGTGCCAGTACAGTGTCCCACCTGGACTTCTGGTACCTAGCTGTATAGGCCATATAATTCACCTGTGTGAGTCCCAAGGAAGATGCCATAACAGCTTTTTGCCATGGCGTCAACCTTCCTAGAATCTTTGTCTGTGGGGTGTGAAGCCAAGGGAATGCTTGCCTCATCGCAGGCAGCAGCCTGCACAACCCCAACATGGCTGCTTGGTGATATAAAAACTCAGTTTCTGAGCCTGAGAGTGTATACCTCTTGTCCATTCTTCTGTCCACAGGAGGTATAGAATTGGGAGATTTCAGAATTTTTTGTGTCCGTTTCCCAAAAGATTTGTGGAGGGGAATAGAAAGTCTCCTGGACTCTGGGATGTCCATCATTTCTACAAAATCAGGCTCCTCCTGATCCTCCATTGCCTCTTCCATAGGAAGCTGGAGGGTCTCAGCCACTTTTCTGTAGAACACAAAGTGGGAAAGGGACTCAGAAAGCCTAGGAGGGGATACACCTGAAGGTCTGTCTGGGGAGATGTCTGGTTCCACAGGCACATGTAGACTTTCACCATCACCATCATCATCTTCAAACTCCCCTTCCTCCTCAAACTCCAGTTCATAAAATTCTTCCAAAGTATAATTGTGAACCGGGGGAACCGACCGAACCGAGCCCCTGCCAAAAGGTGCGGATCGGTCGGGAACAGCAGCGATTCCACAATCCAATGCTCTGGCTATTCTTCGCGATCGGAACATGAACTTCTGGATCCGAACCGACGATTTATCTTTGCTTTCTTTAGTCAGAAATTACCCATCGGGATCGGCTCTCCTTTGGCCGGAAGAAGTATCGTCCTGGTCAGAGGGCACTCCTTCTGGTTCGGTCGGAACCAAACCGGGCTGGCCATCTGGGTCAGCGGACTTCTCGGCCTCCTTTTCCCTCAGTTTACCTAATCTTTTATCAAGGGTAGATTTGGGAAAATGTTTGCAAATTTGGCAGTCTGAATCGAGGTGTTCAAACTCCAGACAATAAACACAGGTGGTGTGGGGATCAGCCTTAGCAAAGACCTCCCCACATTCACTGCAGTGTTGAAACCCAGTGGGCCCGTTTTTTTTCTTGGGTTTCTCAGACATGGCCAACCTAACCAAACTTACCCTTTTTCGGCAACCACCAGGCAAGACTCCCTTATTGGTTCCTAACTGTGTCACGGGTCTTGGAAAAAACATTTCAAAACACGTTTTTTAGAACCGATAAGGACGGTAACCATACACTAAAGTTGAACAAGGATTTAACAAATGATCAGTTCAGCCGAACCGATTCACACTTTTACAAGTTCCACACAGAAAACACAGTACAAAACCTATCTAGTACTCACGGTACCACAGACAGAGACTGAACCCGACTATCGGGAAACTTTTGGGTTAGAAACCGATGAAAAATGTCACTTCAACCGACTTTCGAACTGAGCTGCAGAAGAAATCTCCGAGCGACTGTTCAGTGAGGCGAGTAAAGAATCTGATGGTTAGCTTACAAAGGGAAACAGACAGAGACATCAACCAAGCCTGAGCTCAGCATTCTATGTTCTGCACAGAAATGTTAACCCCTTGTTCTGCAGGGCACTTTAAAGGCTGGGGCTAACTGCACTTGTCAGAATACAGCTAGACTAAGTTGTTTGAAAAAACAACTCAGGAATCAGAGACACACCTAAAACAAACTACAACCCTAGCTGATGCAGAGTAAATGAAAAGCTAACTCAAGAAACAGAAAACTAAAAAACAAAAGAAATGCTGTTCTGCATTCCTTAATTAAGCATAACGTTCGAAACTTTTGGGCAAGCTCAAGCCGTGGGACTGAAGATGCTGTTGTTAAACAGCTTGAGAGGGATTCCTGGGGTTTGAAAAACCTCCCTGCTCTCTCAATGACGGTTCACAGAGCCTTAACAGAGTATAATCAGTTCCCTGTCTGATTACAGGGCAGTAAATATTCTGTTCTGATTTAAGGAAACATATTTGTCTGATTACAGGGTATATCCTTGGTGGACAGGACAGCACAGAGGGGGAAAATAGTAGACTAAAGAAATAAAACAAATATCTTGATTTTTTTTTTAAATGAAAAGAAACAGTCAGCCCTGTAGCACTACAGTACCATCAGTACTGCTAACTACTCTGACAAACCAAGTTTCTGAATGGACCCTGGTCGCTTGGGGGCCAGCCAGGGGAGGGAGGATTGAGAATTTGATGGATGGCTCTCCTCTCAGGAAGTGGAGCCACAATCAGTGTCCCCCTGTGGGACTGCCATCTAGCATGCACTGGGTGGCAGCAAAGTGAATGTGTAAATGAAAAAGAAAATGAAATGAAAGAATTTTAAAAGAATGATAATAACAGGCAGCCTTTTTTATTTACAAGATACATAATTGCAAAACAGAAAGGGACTACAAAGTAATAAAAACTGTTCCCTAAACAAACCGTGTCAGCAAAACATTTGGGCTATGTGGGTCTTTAAACAAAACAAGAAGAATTTCGGAATGTTGTTTCTGAAGGCGTTATGGCAGATAATTTCCATAGAAAAAGGTTATGACTAACTGTGTCCTCTTCTGTTGCTCTTGACGTAAGGGTGAGCTGAGCTAAGCAAACAAGTGCTGCCATCAGTATCAAGTATTTCTTCCCCATCTCCACCAGTGGAACCAGAACCAGACCTGCCAGATGCCATTCCCTCTTTCTCATGAGCTGCTTTGAAGCTGGTTGCACCAGTTCCGTATGCAACCAGTCAGCTCATAGAAAGATAGAATTTGTCAGCAGAAAATGACCGCTTGGCCCACCCAGTCTGCTCAATTATTTCCTGCCTTTTCTGCCTCCACAAAGCCTATTTGGTCTCTGGCAATCCTTCAGCCTCCTTGCCTCTGTTCTGATATTCCCCTATGTCTATCCCATGCATGCTTGATGCCCCCCCACTGTTGTAGCCTCCACCACTTCACTGGCAGTCTGTTCCAGATGTGTACCATCCTTTCAGTGAAGAAATATTTCCTCACCTCTCTCTTGAACTTCCCCCACTCCAGCTTCATAGTGTGATCCCTGGTTCTGTTGCTCAGTCTCATTTTAAAGAGATTCCCCATGTGCCCTCTGTTCACCTCTGTGAGGTACTGGTAGGTATCGATCATGCCACCTCTCTCTCTCCTCTCTTCCAGGGTGTACATTTGGAGATCCCTCAGACACTCTTCATAGTGCTTCCTGTGCAAACCCTGCACCATTAATTTGCCTTTCTCTGGACTGCCTCCACCCTGTCTATGTCCCTTCTGAGGTGTGGTCTCCAAAACAGGATACAGAACTCCAGGTGGATTTGCAACAGCGAGCAAAACAGTGGCAGCACCACCTCCTTCCTTCTTTTAGGGATACCTCTCCCTGTTCACCCTATCATCCCACTAGCCATGCTCACTGTCTTGTCACACTGCCCTGCCACCTCATTACACAGCTCTTGCAAAAGTAACTCACTTTATTGCTATCAATAGCCACATAAAAAATCTTTAATTTGAACCATGGATCCAGCATGGTTGCAAAAACATGGCTGTGGCTAGCCATCACTTTTGCAAACCTTGCATCCAGTTCTGCTTGAAGGTGCTCAATAATCACAGCTGCCCATCTGGAATCCCCCTGTGTTCATATACACATCTATCCAAGGATATTTTCAGGACATGTACTGCTGGGATCACCTGACACAGCATGGCAGTGATCATTTCTGCTTTTTGGCTAATTTTAACAAGTGGATGGAAGAAGATTTCTCATTCGCAACAGCTCTGATGTCGATCTCTCTTGCCTGTAGCATCTGTAAGTGCTACAGTAGGTCAGACATGGGCTGCCTTCAGTGAGCTTCCAAAGTAGCCTCTGATTGGACAGGAATTTCCAGGAGGCCTTGAATTGTTACACACTGTTCCAGTTTGCCAAATAATGAGGACTGAACAATGAATAATTGGGCACTCAAATATGAATACTCGGCCGAATATTCAACATAAGATAATCACACACCCCTACCATCAACACAGTCGGCATTAATTTGCATATGTGTTGCTCCTTGTAGAGATTCCAATGAATGAAAGAGTATGGAGTCTGAACTATCCTCTCACCTACAGTATATAGTGGTCCCTCAATATCAGGTTAAGGCACATTGGTGGGGCTGTCTCAGGGTAGCCAGCACTGTGGTCACCTGTGCTGTGCCTCTTAGGAGGATAAATACAGGAACTCATTTTACAGTGCTGGCAATTTGTGCACTGTTACCAAAATGAAAAAAAAAAAATAAAGACTCATGCCATTTCATGTAGTAGTTTTGTGATTTGGAACGTTTGTCCACTAGAAACTAAGCAGAGATCATCAAATTACAATCAGTTATTATTTGAACTGTTTCCTTTGTATCATTCTGTTTTTATTGTCTTCTATATTATAGCCCACAATACACCTACCTCTGCCATGCCTACCTGCTGGCTGTGGGGGAGTCCCCTAATCCTGCTAAGATCCCTAGGGACCATCCATCTACATGGCACCTGTGCTGATCCAGGGCACACAATACCCAGCCCCCCAACTGATTGTGAAGATGCTCCAACATTAAATGGGGCAGTCCTTTATATTAGTGCCATTTCCAGACTACGTGCTGAGTGGTGGCAGACCTGTGTAGGCAAAGGTACACTACTCCAAGGTTGTGGCTGTGGCGGCACTATTAATGCCACACTGCTTTCTTCCAAGTCTGCTGTGATTGCGTGATCTATGTCCAGGTTGGGTCTGATATTGATCTTGCCCACTGTGCCCTCCATTAATGGCTCATACAAAAGCACAACACCAAAATGGGTCGGACAATGCAAAGATCTTTATAGATGAGCTCCCCCTACTCCTGGACCACCAGATGTAGCCATTTTGGAAGAAGCACAGGAAAACTTCCCTGAAGCCAAAACACAACTTCTCTAGCCCCAGCATCTGCCAGTTAGGGCTGTGGGCTCAGGATCCCACTGTCCCCTGTGCAAAACGTAAGTGCCTTCACTTCTAGGCCATTGGGAAGGCCTCCCTGAACTGATTTGAGGAGCTTTAAATTGCTCAGCTCCCACAGAGTCCAAGTACCTGGAATGCAGAACTACAGATACCTGTATGAGGATATTTCTCTGACAAATAATGTCCATTTCCTCAGCACACTGCATAAGTAAATCATATTCTTCTTAAATCAAACACTTTTTTGGGAGTAGCACACTCATTTTCCCTTATGCTGTACATCTGATAAATAAAACATACTTACTTTGATGGTTTCAGTTTGTTCACTTTTACGTTGTACATCAGTCCTCTAGCTTTTGTCGTATAGAGACATAGAATCCTTTTACTTCCCAGTACTTCTTCAGATCAAGGACAGAAATAAACCTGAAAAAGGAGAAAGATGTAATATTTATAACATATAAGCAGTACATATTTATTGTTTCACTGATCTGGAGAACAACTAATTATGGGTTAACTAGTCCAGTTGTTTGCATGTGCAACATTGTAATGTTTTTTCGCAGCTTACAGTTAATTGTACGAGGCTGCTGAGTACTGTCAGTAGCTCTTTACTGTTAGTAAGGTGATTGTCAATAGTATGTCAGTTGACTCGCTGAAAAAATGATGATTTTATAATGATGTCTCATGAATGAACGTTATCAATTATGTTCAAAGATCATGTTCAACCTTCAAAAACCATCACTGTAATCATAGTTTACAATAATTAAACATGAATGTTAAATGGCAACCAATCAAAAATCAGGAGGTATGGAAATGGTGACTGTGATTAAGGATCAGCTCATACCATTATGATTTTTTTCATAGGAAACACAAAAGAAAACGCGGGCTTCAACAGTAATCCAGGAAGAACAGTCCACAGAATTAGGACACACTGAAACGGTGTCCATTTTGGAAAAAACGAAGATGATTTTATTGTTTATTTTGGTAAAAATGCTTAATAAGCATGTTGATTAAGTAGAGTATTTGTGTACATTAATTTATTGTGTGTAATGTCTGGCACATAGTGTGTGATGTTCAACCAGTTTTAGGTAGTTGAAATGATTAGTTTTGTAATTGGGGGGGTGGGATTTACATATACTATTTAAGTAGCGTTTTATCTGGCTGCTGACATCTTGATAAAACGTCTGTCATCGACGTGAAACGTTGACAGTGTTTTGGGTGTTGCTACCACTTTTTTTTGTACCTACACAATAGTGGATTTTACTGCGATTTTTAATTTAATAAATAAGCAGTTTCATTGTGCCCCAATTCTGTGGACTGTTCTTCCTGGATTACTGTTGAAGCTTCGCGTTTTCTTTGTGTTTCCTCTGGATTTGGTGTAGCGGAGCTCAGTTTTCTGTGCAGATTTGAGCCACGGTGCTTTTGTTATTTATCTGGATGATTTTTTCATGACTGCTCATGGTCAAGATTATTGTAATAACATTTTAAAATCTGTTTATCTTTTTCTACACTTTTGAATTTATCTTGTCTTCTATTTAGACATCATCAATGGAATTATCAGTTATATCTTCTATACAAACACACTGTTTTTGATTAGATAGCTCACTTTTACTAGTATTATAAAGGCTCAAATTGGTTTAAATAGTGGCATTCAGTGGTTCTTTTATGGTTGTGGTGAGTTTCTACAAGTGCCTAATTTGTTCTCAAAACTTTTCCTAACAGTTTGCAAACTAAAACTGTAATGACAAAATTATTTAAAAATAGAAAATACCATTGTTTTGGTCCATAAGGGGGATAGGACCTTGGAGGGACAATAGGTCCCAGGGCTAAATTAGGAACTTGAATAGACTGGATGTCTGGATGACAGATCGGTCTTCTTCTGGCCATCATTGTCTATGTTTCTATAAACTGTACTTTTGAAATATACAAATTATCTATGTAATATGTATACTATATCTAACATTGCATGTATTTTACCTAAAGGAATTAAAATTGAACTTCACTTGATTTACATTATAATTAATTTGCTTTTCCTGATATTTGACATTCATATTACAGTGGAGCCCACTTAAGTGCATATCGGATAAGTGCACAATCCGCTTAAATGCACTTTTTTATATCGATTTTTCCCTATACTGCCCATGGTAAATTTTCTGGTTAAATGCACACAACATAAGTGCACATTTCAGTTCAATGCACAATTTTTCCTCACTTCATAAATGGCAAAACTGAGTTCTCAACCCCCGATAAGTGCACAGTTATGATTTTCCAATACTTTTCCAGTACTGTACTCTATTTTCCTTTAAGTGAAGTAAGAAAGAAATGGAACCGGATCAGCCAATAACCGCAGCAGACATACTGAACTACTTGGGGACAGTGTGAAGCCTGGAAAGCTGGATTTCCATCACTAACCATGTCACTAGATGACACCAAAACCCCGGAAGCTCAGAGTGATGAGGATTGACAGACAGTCTGGTCCTACCAACAGGCATCTGATTTCAAGAATTACACCAGGGCTTACACCAAAATCGATGCAAAATGCTGACACCATTGGACCATTCAGTGCTGTGACATCTGTCACAAAAGAAGAAACAGAGCCGGAACAGCCAATAACCGGAACAGCCAATAACCACTACAGATACTGAGCTGCTTGGGGGCTATGCGAAACCTGGTCTGCTGTCACAGTGTGAGAAGCTTTGTGTTAGGCAGAGAGAAATCCTACCTATCACTTACTTTTTTAAAAAAGTAGCAGGTTACAATACAGTATTCAAGTGATTAAGGGAGACTCACATCCTTGATATAGGCATTTTCATCTTTATAAAACACCAAACATGTAAAATTGAGATAAATTGAGATAAATTTTCCATATCCTGAGGCTGTGCACTTAAGGGAGCTCCACTGTAGTAACAAATAGAACTTTGTTAGGTATTACATATGTGACTTACAGTCTTTCAATACAGAACTAATATAATCATCAATGATTATCAATAATCAATGATACAGATAACCAAAAACAATCACGCTGATTTAAGATTACAAAAATAATCAATATCATCAGCTGGTGATTTGAAAGTTACATGTTTGATTAAGTCATAATTTAGAAGATGATTTTAGATCATGATCTTCCTTGATGATCATATTTGGCTCGATTTTCAAAGATCCGAGAATGCCACAAGCCCTAGTGTGCGATTGTTTGGTGAACAGGGCTTGTAGCATTCTCTGACTATGATCTGGATTTTCAATCCTGAGCACCAAATGCCACTAAATTAAATCAGCTTTTCCTGGTTTAACTAGCCCATTTTGGGGACCCTTTTTACAGGGCTTGCGCCAAATCTTTGGAAGCTGCCATAAACGGAGGAAACTGTTGCAACTGCGACTGACAATAAAAAATTGGGTGCAGTTGCGGCAAAGGAGTTTGGGGCAGCTGCACCAAAAAATGGCTTTGATGCAGGGCTTGATGCAAGCACTGCAACAGTCTTTGAAAATCAAACTCACAGTATCATTCAGCCATGAATGACCTTCAAAAAACCTGATTGATGATTTACTGATTCACCTGGGTGGACTGTGGTAACTGGGAAGCTGCTGTTAGGTACATTTGGCCTTTCATGCTCTCTGTTCCTGAATGGGACTAACACCATTTCAGGGCACTGATGGAACAGAAACCCTCTTAAGAAAGGTTCCTACAGGCTACAGGGCTGTGAGTCTCTTCAACTAAAGGTACCTTAATGGAAAAGCCTTGATGGAGAGAAGGACATCATCACAGATGAGGGGAATAGTGTGAGCAAAGAAACAAGTGTTCAAAAAACGTTTGGGCCATAAGTGTTTAAGTATTGCCTGGTGGGGGGGTGTAGCAGGAGTCAAACAGTGCCCATCAAACCCAAAGCTAACAGCCTTGCAATTCACTAGTTCAGTGGGCAAATAAACATGAATTAACTACTGCAGTTGCTTGCCTGTGTAACATAGTATAGTGCTTGTGCAACTTAGATTGGATGAGGCTGCGAGTACTGTCAGTAGCTCAGTACTGTTGGAAATATGCATGTTGTTCATAAGTAAGTTAAACTGTGGTAATTGTTAAGCTTTTGTTATGTACAGATACAGAGTGCTTGTGGCCTGACATGCTTTCTATCCCCAAAAGTGGACTATCACTCTTTGGTACTAAATGTTCATTTTTATTTATTTAAAATTGGTTAACTCATTGCCTCCACAGGAGCTCTCAAGTTGCACCACTTGTCTCCTGTATACTGTTAACAGTAAATCCTGGGCCTTTCTAAGCAAAATCAAGCTATAGTCAGCATGCACAAACAAATCCTAATAGCTCAAGAACCGTAAGTGCTAGACATAAAGTATGAGTGGCAAAGCTGTTCAGCACAAAATTACCTTTCAATGGTGGTATGCAAATAATAATATGTAATTTCTTTTTATATGGTTGAAACAGCAAAAATATATATATTTTTCACTAAAACAGGCAACACAAGCCATACACATCATACCATAAACAAATGCAAATAACTCCTAAAGTATACATGATATACACAAAATATCAGTGACAAAGTTGTTCAGCATAAAATTACCTTTCCAGTGGTGCTATGCAGTCAAATATATATTATATTCTGTTGCACTATATATTAAAATATATAAGCGACTTCTCCAGACGTTGCAAGGGCACACTGGGAGTCAGTAGCCGACTTCTGCAGATGTCCTCAGGACACACCAGTGTATTTTACTGATGACTACAGGCATCTTCTAGGAGACAATGAGTTAACCAGGTAACTTCAAGGGCATCATATGCCCATTTTTATGGAGGACACAGACAAGTAACAAGTTAACAGAAAAAATACATAAATTCTCACAGCACTTGCATGCAAGATAACAGAAATAAAGACTATACATACATTTATAAACAGGCAGTTAAAAACAGTGACACCTAGATGGCTCAGGAATCACCTTGAAGAGGTTCAACCCCTGGAAGTGCCACAAGGTCTGTGGTCCCTATAGCTAAAGTGCCTTAATGAAGAAGCCAAAAGTCAGAACCAAAGGCATGAATAAAACAGTCAAAACATTGACTTCTACTAGGAATAGAGGGACGGTCATGGAGCTGAACAATGAAATGTATAAGTGAACCAATGTACAAGATTCCCCCACTCAACCAGCAAAAATACTGTAAAAATTAACTGACTGATGAGCTGAATAAATATTTTAGGATCTTCAGCATAGAGGAGGGGAAAATAAAGCCTTGTGGAATAAATCTCCCTGGATTCAAACCCTTAGGTTGCCATCCCTCCAGGCATGATGCAATACTACTTAACCCAAGTGTACAGTTGAACCTCGGCACACACATAAAGTTGGGATGAACGTTTTCTTTGCCTTCTGTGTTGCTAAAACTTGCTTTTGCAAGAAGGTACTATAAAGGTACAGTATGGTCCTGTAACCAAAGAAGTCCCTGTATGAGGAGCCTCTACCATTATAAGGTACACATAGCCCGGATCTAAATGCTGAAGGAAATTAAAGTTATGTACTTACCATTACTGTTGATCTTCTTGAATATCTTCTCATAGATTATCACTAATGAGCTGGACGTGCTAGGATCCTGCAGAAGCCATAACTTTTCTGGAGGAAGATCAATGGTTACAGTGAGTACCTAACTTCCATATCTTCCAAGAATCCATATTCTCCATATGTTACCACTAATGGGTTAGAGTACCAAGCTCAGAGAAAATCCCCCAGACTGGGGAGGTTGGTGCTAGGGGCTCATTCAGGATAGTAATCCTGCCAAAAGTGGCCTGCTGCCTGGCATGGACACCCAGGGATCAGTCAGGATAGTAATCCTGCCAAAAGTGACCTGCTTTCTGGCATGGACACCCAGGGCACAGTGCTTGGTTAAAGTACACACTGTGCTCCCTAATTTCAGTCCTGCAAATCTCTGCAATCTGCACCGAGTTTAGTTCTGCCAAGGAAGTGGCCACTGCTCTGGTGAAGTGGGCATGCACTTTGCCTTCTAACTTTATCCCTGTCATGGTATGGCAATGGTGAATAAAGTTTACAATCCAGTCTGAAATGCATCTGATTGTGACAGGCTGTCCCTCTTAATTGGGGTTGAAATAGACAAAGAGTTGCTTTGCCTGATTGTAGTCCTTGGACTTCTCCAGGTAAAATCTAAGAACTTTTTTTACGGCTGCAGTGGGTAGAGCCCTGCAGCCTTTTTGGGACTGTTGAGAAAAAGAAGCTGACCAGATACCGTCCGCTCCATTTTCTTTGGAGTTACAGTAGTGGAGGCAGATGCATGTCCACCACACTACTTTGTCTGGTGGCCGGAACACGGCACTCTCAGCCATGTCCAATATGGCCACTGGTGCGTACTGCATATGCACAACTTCCCATGCATGTGCAGATAGCTCTGTTTAAACACAAAGTAAAATGCATCCCAAATCCGTAGTGGTCCCCTAAACTGAATGCCCCCCCTTTCAGTTTGCAGTATTGAGGGACATCTGGTTGCTCCTTGCATCTACTGTACTTTGTGAAACTGAAGACCTCTAGGAAAACAAACTGAACTTACAAGCTCAAATGGGCAGACTAGGTGGGCCATAGGCCCTTATCTTCAACACTGTCTATGTATCTATGTATCTATGAATACACTTTCCTGTGCTTGTAGATTTGTCCCACATTTGCCTATATTCCTGCATTTTGAGTTGCACCGTTCCACATTTGGGGACTGACACAGTGAAAGATATGATCATTGTGCTAAGCTCTCTCCGGCTACATACATAGCATTCTCTTCTATACTTCCTCTCTTGACATAAGGTCGGGCTGCTGTATTTGGCAATGCCCCCACGTGCATTGACCTTTTCGGCTGAGTGCCGCAAGTGCAGTCAATGAATGTCACTGTCTCTGTAGTGATTTTTCCTTCATGTTGGGTTATCAGGACCTCAGCTTCCTTTCCCGCTCCTCCACCGAACAACACCCACAACACATCATATTGGGGCCGTCATTCACTGGGCATCAGCTGGCTAAGGACGTGGTATGGAGCCATCAGCCTGCAGGTCAGGAGTCGAGGAACTGGCATGAAGCTGATAAAGAGGGAGTACAGCTCACAGGGCCCCAGAATGAGGACAATCCACCTGGGTGGCTCGGGGATGGAAACAGCTGCTTTAGGAGGGAGCCTGCCGCTAGCTGCGATTGGGTGAGATGGGTGTGGTGTCCTTGCAATGACCCACCCTAGTTACTGCCAAGGAGACTTTGGGGCCTAGTCCCTCCATGGGGCAGACCAGGGGTACCGGGGCAGCCCAGATCCCTGACCTTACGGGGACTGTGCGTGTGGACACCAGAGCCCTATCTCTTCTAGCCCCTGCATGCCAGAAACAGAGCTGTAACACCAGGCGAAGGGGGCAGTAGGTAATAGACTGCTGTAGGTCACAATGGAGACTATGTGTGAGGTATTAATGGGGTGGGTGGTCCGTTCATCTTCTGTGTTTGTTCATTTATGGAAATGCAGGTAGTTCGGGCTACAGCGATAGCTGACAGAATCTCATTTCCAGCTGCTACTGTGAGTAGGGGTCATACTTTGTATGGCGGGTGGTACTAACCTTAGTGGAACAGTCTTCCAAAACTGGTTCTTTCCTGCACAGCACCACTCAGCTCAGATGGTGTCCGGAGTCGACTGCAGGGCCCTCCTCCACCATTTGTTAAATGCTCTGTGGGTGGGATTGGCAAGCACATTGCTCGGGGCTGGGTTTTTCATTGGTCTACTGAGGGGAGGAAGAGCTTGGGGTTGTGTTCTACTATTGACAATGTGGTTGAGCAGCCACCCTTTTGCCCTTGCATATCCTCTTACCTGCTACCCTTCCTACCACTTAAGATCCAGTGGCTCTCATGTCCTCCTGGCTCTAAAACTTGCACACAAATGGGTGATTGGGCCTTAGCTGCATACACCGTGGTTATGGAATGCCCTCCCTGCAGGACTCCCTCCACCTCCCATCCCTCCTTTAAAGCCTCCCTCTGGGGATTCATCAAATTGGCCTCCATCTGCCTCTGCACTTAATGTCTGTCAGGTTTGTTACTCACCTCTGCTTAAGGTAGGAGGGCTCTGCCTACCCACTAGTAAGCTGACAGTCTCTTAGAAGAAATGATTATGATTTTGTTGGGCCCACTCAGGCCCTTCTGCCCATTAATGCTGTATATGTTCACTGCCCCCACACCCCCATGCTCTGCCTTGTCACTCCACCCCCCAACTGTACTAATCATGTTTACCTGCTTCCTTAATCCTTTGGGGTGTAGCAACCCAGGTATGTTAATTTTTTCCTTCCTTGCCTGAACCATGTGACTGTGTAAAACCTGATGTTCTTATATTGTTCTTGCTCTCCTTGATACTCCTGAATGTGTACCTTGTACTTGTTTTACTGCTGTTCTTGAATGTTCCTCTGTAATTTGTACTTGTTTTGACTGATGTCCTTGAATGTACCTATGTAATCTCCCAGGTCGCACCTGAAAATAGTCACTTGGCTGTGTAGTGTGCTTACCCGGTAAACAAAAGCAAATAAATAAATAATTATGTTGAAGCCTGTCTGTTGTATGCTTCTTCTGGGAGGAGGATCACTGTCATGTAGACATAAGCAATTGAATTGTAAATGGAGAAGTGTTGTTAAATGTGTTGTAATCTGGGAAGAGGTGTAAATGGAATATAAGGATCAATTGTAAACGAGGGACAATAAGGAACTTTGTTAAAGGTTTTGTTAAAGGGAGAAGGTCTAGCTTGTTCATAATTTTAGTAATTAGGATCTGTGTGTATGTTACATAGATGGGATTCCACAGTTTTTTGTCTTTTTGACTTATTTATTGATTTTATAAATTTTCTGTTTTTCTGTATGTGCTAGCTGATTCTCATCATCTACAGTCTTGAGTCACTGAATTTTTGAATATGTCATTTCATTATGTAATGACTTTTTAGATCAATCTACATGCGATCTGTCCTTTACTGTCAGTGTGGGTGAGGTGACTACTTATGGTACTACTGAGTTGTGTTTTACTACAAAGTGCTGCTAATGTAGTGTTTTCTCTCTTTGTTTTGTATTTGGTGTTACTTCTGCATGGTTGTGTCACACCTGGTCCCAATCACCAGTCAGATAGTATCTGATGTGTATACTTTTTGGTGTCCCACTCAATTTCCTCTTTCACAAACCTTCTCTTATTGAGTTTATTTTTAGGCACTACTTGACTAGACCACTCACACTCATCACCATTGAACATACCATACCCTAAACCTAGTCAGCCTCTGTCTATAGTAGTCTAGTGGGTACCCACTACACAACCACTCAGAACACTCCCTATCCTCCCCTCAAGAGTGCCCATCTGCTAGCAGCTCTATCATCCTATCCATTTGCAACTGCCCACTGACTGAAATATGAATGTGCATAACTCATTCAAAATTCATGGCTGAGTCAGCGAGCAGCCTTGGAGGTGATAGGAGGGCTGTGCTGCTCGATGAGGTGCAGTCTCATTGTGATGAAGATGAAAGGGGGAGTTGGTTGTACTGTTGGGTGGATGTGGGGGTAGGGCTGAGCTTCTCTAGTAGGCGTGGGGTCAGTATTGTTGCGGCGAAGGGGGCTTTTGTTGCCTTAGTGTGTGGTGGGATGGTTGGGTCCTGGTCTATGGTGGAATTAAGTATGCATTTCAATGTTTACCAAGTCTGTTTACTTTCTTTTGTAGTACTCTGATTTTCAGCTATCTTCATAGCCTCTCATTATGTTCCTGTTCATGGAATATTTGAAACTACAGTAGATCGCCCCCTCAGATAACCACAGCATTATGTCATAATTGTTTTGGTACACTGCTCATAATCCAAATATAAGTAGAAACCATAGATGAATTACACCTTAAAATACAAGCATTTGTCAATGCTGAATGTTTGCTTGCTGGTTTTAGCATTGGAAATGCAGGAGTTAGACAGATGCAGAGTAGGAATGGCAGTGAAGTATTGAACTTCGCCAACCCCACCAACCTGCAGAGTCGGACAGGCATTGGGGTATTAATTTGTGTTGTTGCCCATAACGTTCATGCCATTTCACCTCACCCTATGTTGCAGACACCAAAAAGTGTTGAGGTGTGCCTTGGGGTGTTCAGCTTTACAGTCACCCCACTCCATAAGGACATATGCTGAAATGGGTGCAGTAAAGGAGAATGAGGTGAACTCTGGGGCCGAAGAGTCCAAGGCACACCTCGATGCCTGTCACTGGCTGCAGAGTGGGGGGGTGGGGGTGGAACGGCATGAGCATTTCAGTCGGCAATCAAAAGGCACACCCCTGATGCCTGTCAGTCTATACAGGGTAGGGACGTTATGGTTAGAAACCCTAACATCTTAGGCTTTGTTGGTATTTGCACTACACATTTTCAATATGGCCTTTTTGTGACCCCCCACTTCATGAAAGCATTTGGGACCTCTTCTCATGAACAGTGGCACTGTGATTTTGTCAATGTATCCTGAACTTTGAGTTCCCCCAGCGACCGTGCCATTATGCACCAAATGTGTGAAAACACAGATCGGACAGGATGTGAAGAATGACTGCTGCACCATTCATAGGGAGGTGTGAAGAGATGGCATTGTTGAAAATCTGTAGTGAAAATATTAAAAATGCTCGAACTTCCGAGCATACTTGGAAACTGCGCAACGCATGCGTGTAACACAGTCATTTAGTGGAATTATTTCACCAAATTTTAAACATAGGCATTTTGTGACCTCTGCTCATAAACACTGTCACTATGATTTTCTTAATCTGTACAAACATTGATTTACCACAGCAACTGCGCTATTCTGCGCCAGATGTGTAAATGCATATTTCAGGCAGGATGTGAAAAATGACAGCTGTACTGTTCATAAGGAGGTCTGAAAAAATGCCAGTGTTGAAAATCTGGAGTGAAAGTACTACAAATTTGTGAAGTTATGAGGGTGCATGGAAACAGCACAATGCACGCTTGTAACAGTTATTTTATGGACGTTTGTCACCAAATATTTAACATAGGCATTTTAGGACCTCTGCTCATGAACAGAGTCACTGAGATTTTATATGAACATACATACAAACATACAACTCTTCCAGCAGAACAGACCAACCAGTCTATTTAAGTCTGCCGAGTGTGCAGCTAGCACCCTAGACTGCAGCTGCACCTCCTCCCCTCAGTTCCTCCCTGCTTGTCCCAGGCCCTGCCCCCCTGACTCTTCCTCTTGCTTTATCCCATTCCTTCTTAAAGCTGTTGACTGTCCTACATGTTACCACCACCTCTGGCAGTGCATTCCAACTAGACACCACCCTCTCAGTGAAGTAGTGCCTTCTCATTTCCCTCTTGAAACGTCCCCCTTCCAACCTTAGTCCGTGCCCCCTCATCTCTCTTCCACTCCTCCGTTTAAACACCCTATCAGTGCCAGGTTTATTTACCCCCTCAGCTATGTAAATGCTTCAGTCATACCCCCATCCCTCATCTCCTCCAGTGTGTACATGTTCAACTCCTTCAGCCTAACTTCATATTCCTTTCCTTCCCTCCACTTTAACATTTTTGTTGCCCTCCTTGCACTCCCTAAGTCACTTTATATCTCTCCTCAGGTATGGCCTCCAGTATTGCACACAGTACTCCAGGTGCAGTCTGACCAATGATCTGTAGAGATAGGATCACATCCCTGTGTCTGGATGAGAACCACCTTGCAATGCACCCCAGCATCCTGTTTGCCTTTGCTGCTGCTCTCCTGAACTGGGCTGGGTTGTTCATGCTCCCAGTTACCAACACCCCTAGGTCCTTCTCCTCCTCTGTCATCCCCAACCTCACCGCCCCCCTCAACTAATAGTCCCTCTTCTGGTTCATAGCCCCGAAGTGTATCACCTTGCACTTCTTTGCACTGAATCCTAGCTGTCACTTCACTGACCATGTCCCTAGTTTGGTGAGGTCCCCCTGCAGTTTTTCCCATCCATTCTCTTTGTCCACCACTGCCCACAATTTGGTATAATCTGTGAACAGACTAACCCTGTTCCCCACTCCATGAGCTATATTAGAGATAAAGAGCCAAAATAGCACGGGACCAGCACTGACCCCTGCGGCACCTAAGCATCACTGATCTAGGTGCCTAGAGCTCCCTCACCAGCACCCTCTGCACCCTCCCTGTAACCAGTTCTCTATCCATTTAGTCAGCTTTTTCCAACCCCCACTGCTGTCAGCTTCCCTCCCAGTCTCCATGAGGCACTGTATCAAAGGACCTACTGAAGTTCACGTACAGTACATGCACCGCATGGCCTCTGTCCAACTCCCTTGTCACCCAGTCATAATACTCTATTAGGTTGGTTTGACAAGACCTCCCTGAGACAAACCCATGTTGCCGGCCATCTTGGAGGCCATTACTTTCTAGGAATGCCACCAGCCTCTGCTTCAGTATTGCCTCCATAAGCTTACCCACTATGCACATGAGACAGACAGTCTGATAATTTTCTGGCTCCTCCCTTGGCCCACTCTTGTGTATGGGCACCACATGAGCCACCCTCCAGTCCTGGGGCACACAACCCGTTTCCAGGGAGGTGTTGAACAGATCTGCCAGTGGCTCAGCCAACAGTTCTGCCATCTTCCTCAGCAGCTGGGGTAGATGCCACTGGGACCTGGTGCCTTGTCCACCCTTACTGCCCTCAGCCCCTCTAGCACCCTCCCTGTGATCACTTTAGAAACATAGAATTTGATGGCAGATAAGGACACCTTGACCCACCCAGTCTGCCCATTTCCCTACCTAATGGATAAGCCGCAGATCCTAGTTAACCAGCAGCTACTTCTCCTACCCCCCCCTAGAATTGCCTTATGACTGTCCATGCATGCTTGAATTCCACCACTGTTTTTGACTCCACAACCTCCTCCGGAAGGCGTTCCATGCATCACACACCCTCTCTGTGAAAAATACTTCTAAATTACCTCTGAGCGCCTCCCCTCTATCTTCAAATTGTCCTCCTTGTTCTTCACACCTTTTTTTGAAAGATGCTACCCTCTTGGACTTTGTTGATTCCCTTGAGGTACTTGAAAGTTTCTATCATGTCCCCCTCTCCCTCCTTTCCTCGAGGCTATACATATTAAGCTCCTTAAGTCTCTCTTCATATGTCTTCTGGTGCAGACCCTGCACCATTTTAGTTGCCCTCCTCTGGACAGCTTCCATCCTGTCTATGTCTTTGCGGAGATTGGGTCTCCAGAACTGCGCAGTACTCAGATGGGGTCTGACCAGCTGTCTGTACAGAGGATAATAACTTCCTGTTTTCTACTGGTGATGCCTCTCCTATGCATCCCAGTATCCCCAACCCTCCTTGCTGCCCTCTCCATTGCTTGCCCACCTTTAGGTCATCAGATATGATTATCCCCAGGTCCCTTTCCATTTTTGTTGTTGTTAGTATCTCACCCCAACTGTGTACTCTTCCCTGGGTTTTGTTTCCCAGGTGCATTACCTTGCACTTCTTAGCATTGAATCTAAGCTGCCATACATTTGATCATTCCTCTAACCTTGCAAGTCCCTTCTCATCCTTTCCACCCCACCTTGTGCATCTACTCTGTTGCAGATCTTTGTGTCATCTGCAAAGAGACATACTTTCCTTCCAGTCCCTCTGCAATGTAGCTTATAAAGACATTGAAGAGAACCGATCTAATACTGAACCTCGGTACCCCACTAGTAACCCCCCTTTCTTCAGAGTGGACTCCATTTACTATTACTCTCTGTGTCCTATTCTCCAACCAATTCTTTACCCAGGCTGTCATCTTGGGACCCACTCCCAGGCTGGCTAACTTGTATATTAATCTTTTATGTGAGACTGTGTCAAATGCCTTGCTAAAGTCTAGGTAGGCCATGTCCACAGCCCCTCCCTGATCTACTACTTTGGTCATCCAGTCAAATAAATCTATCAGATTCATCTGGCATGACCTTCCCACTGTGAATCCATGCTGCCTTGGGTCCTGTGCCCTCTGGCCTCTAGATATTCGACAATTCTTTCCTTCAGAAGTGATTCCATCATTTTCCCTATCACTGAGGTTAAACTAACAGGTCTGTAGTTTCCTGCTTCTGCCTTGCTCCCACTTTTGTGAAGGGAATCACATCTGCCCTTCTCCAGTCCTCAGGTACCACCCCATCCTCCCATGGTTTGTTAAAGAGGTAGTCAGTGGTGTCACTAGTTCTACCTTAGTTCTTTTAGAATTCTAGGATGAATCCCATCAGGCCCCACTGCTTTGTCCACCTTCAGTTTTAAGAGTTCTTTCAGAACCCTTTCTTCTGTAAATGGACTGGTATCAACTTCTGTATCCAGAGTGTTTCCACTGTTTATTTAGGTACCTCCCTCTCTTCATTTGTAAATACTGAGAAAAAATATTTGTTTAGTATCTCTGCCTTTTCACAGTCACCCTGCCCACCATCCATTCCCTTTGTCCAGTCACCTCCTCCCCCTTTCCCCATCCCCCAGCCCATGCTGAGTGGACCATTCCTCTTCTTAGTGAAAATGGAGGCAGAGAATACTCACTATAAATTTCGCTTGCTCCTCCCTTTTCCTCCAAATCCGCTCCCTTTATCCTCACTATTCCTTGCACTTTCTCTTTTCCTACATACCCTAACAAAGTCCTTTTCCCTCCTGTGTCAGCGTGGCTCAGTTGGTAGCACATCCGCCTCTGGACCAGAAGGTTGTGGGTTCTCTTACCACACCAGGATTGGACTTGCACCTAAAAATCGCTGGCATCCGAGTGCAGTATTGGGGGGTGCTATACTGCTGGGGTGTGCCGTCCTTCGGATGAGACGTTAAACCGAGGTCCCTTCTGCCCATCCTGGTGTTGTCCTGGTGGGTGTCCAGGTGGAAGTAAAAGACCCCAGGGCACTCTTCGCAAAGAGTAGGGAACATTCCCGGTGTCCTGGCCAACATTCCCCTTCCCATAAACCGGTTCATGCAATTATTCAGGCTGTGTGTGGGTGATGATGTGCGATATGGCCGCCACCACACATTCAGTCACTTCACTACCAGTCTAGCATTGCTTGTAAAGCGCTTTGGATGTATGAAAAGTGCTATATAAATGCTGATTCTTCTTCTTCTTCCCTTTATGCCCTGTGCTAACCTTAATTCCTGGAGGCATTAGCTTTTTCATCCTCCTGGCCACCTCCTTGACCAACTCCTGTAAGCCTCCTTATCCTCTCCCTTCCCTGTTCTCCTGTGCTTCTGGTATGCAGCCTTCTATGCCCTCACCCCTTGCAGCACTTTCTTGTTCAGCCAGCATGGTTTCTTGGCTCTGCTCTTCTTACTCCTGGTCCTGGTGCAGGCTACTGTGGCCTCTGTTAGTCTAGCCTTATGACTCCCACTTTTGTTCTGCATCTATCCCGGCCTTATATCCTGGAGTCTCCCTCACAGTATTGCTCCCATCCTCCCAAAGTCCACCTACTAAAGTCCACCACCTTAGTGCCTGTGTCTCCCTGCCCAGCGTGAGAATGAGCACACTGTTTGAGTAGTCGCTACCGCTAGTGGGTCCTCCACCCTTTCCACACTCACCGCCTCCCCATTTGCCAGTACCAGGTCCAGAGTGCTACCAAGTCTTGTAGGCCCACTTACCAATTGTGACAGAAGGCCATCCTGAAATGCATCAAGGAGCACCTGCTCCCTGGTACTGCTAGTGGCTGTGGTGCCTAAGTCAACCCCTGGTAGGTTAAAATCCCCCTCTGTCACCACATTCCCCCTTGTACACACCCTCCTTATCTGCTCTGCCAACTCCCCATCCAGTTCCCCGGATTGGGCTGGTGGTCTGAACACCACTCCCAGCCTCAGCTTTCTGCCCTTGGAGTCCAGGAGCTGCACCCAAAGTGCCTATGTCTTCTCCTCTTCTCCCTTGACCCTTATGCATTTAATCCATTCCCTCACAAAGAGTGCAACCCCCCAGTCCCTGCTGTATATCCTGTAACCTGGGACTGGCAAGTCCCAATCATGGTACTCTGTGGCCAAAGTCTCTGTCACTGCAGCAGTGTCCACTTTCTCCTCTGAAAGAAGCACCTTAAGCTCTACAATTTTGTTCCCCAGGCTTCTTCCATTGAGAGAGACCACCTTCCACCCATACCCTTCCTTCTCCTCACTCTTCTCCTTGGCCTGTGATCCTCCTCCCGGTAGTCCGCACCCTTTCTCCTCGTTATTCTTACCAGGTGGTGTTGACTTTTGTATTACACTCAGAGCACTCTGCCTGCCCCCTCCCAGGGTTACTACGCCTCCACCTTTACCTATATCTGGGGGGGGTGAGCTCATTAGTCTCCCCTGTCCAGACCTTTATACCAACCTCAGCCTTTTGGCCACCCCCAACTAGTTTAAACCACCTTAGTAGAGACATACCCTCTAATCCCGCCTTTAATAGTCCCTTCCCCTCCCCTTCCTGCTCAAGTGTAGCCTGTCACATGCACACAAGTAACTATTCCCCCAGACCCTACCCCAGTTAGTCATTAACCCATAATTTTTGGTGTGGCACCAATCCGTCAGCCACTCGTTGAACTCCTCAATCCTACCCTTCCACCCCATGCTTGCACATGGTACCGGGAGTATCTCCGAGAATGCCACCGACTCTCCCAACCCCTCACACTGCCTGCCCAACTCCTAGAACCTCCCCCTCACTTCTTCCACAGTCTCCCCTGCCAAGTTGTTTGTACCCACATGCAACACTAAATGAGGTTTCTTCCTCCCCCTCGCTGCACATTTGAGCAGCGCCTGCCCTGCCCCTCCTGCAGTCAACCCGGGGATATCTTCAACCCAAATACGGCTGTGCCTTTCCCCCTTCCACCCCATCTCACCCCTTTCAGTATAGAATCCTCCAGGACAAGTACCCCTGTCCCTTACCCCTTCCTTCTAATGCCCTTCCACTACCCCAGTATTTGTTCTTCCTGCCCCTTACCACTGCCAGCTGCCTCTGTGACTTCTGTATCTGCCCCCTACTTCTGCCTCACCCCTTTCTCTGCCTTATTCCTCCCATCCCCCTTGAACTCATTCCCAGCCTCACTACTTCCTACTGGGCTTCTCATTGTCGATCTCCCCTTCTACTCTGCTGATTTCCAACCCCTCTCCTATCTCCGTTGTTGTCAATTTAGATCCCCCATTCCCTTTGATCCCGATAGTGATGCGCCTCCCATCCTTCCCCCTTCCCATAGCCTTCTCTCCTCCAGTCACCCCCTTCCTTCCTTCCTTCCTTCCTTGTCCCCTTCTACCCTCGTCCTCATTGTCTCTTTCCTACCTGTTGCCATCCCTCTGATGCCTGCTTGTCCTCCCCTCAGTATGTTCCTGCTCCCTCTCTTTCTCCCTTAGCAGAGGCTCACATCTATTCCTAGTCGATACCCTCCCACATCTCTTCCCTATCAGTCCCCCCACTTGTTCCCCTCCGTGACCCCCTAGTCCCACCCTGGTCCTCCCTACCCGCAGCCATCTGCTCTATCCCTGGTACACCTCATGGTCTCTTCCTCCCCCATCAGCATGCCCCCCCATTACCTCAGGCACCCCTCCTTCTCTCTTTTCCGCTAGTGCCTCTGATATTGGGGTCAGTTTCAGTCCCTAGTTGTTCTTCCCCATCCCCTTGCCATCCCTATCCCCCAGACAGGATGCCTACCATACTCATCTGCCCTGCCACTTGGACTCCTCCCTAACCTCCACAGTTCCTCCTCAAACTAGGCAGTTGTCTACAGACCATACCCCCCCATCCTCCAGCCTAGTCCAGGATCACAGTGGACCCACACCCTGTACACCCACCACCCTTCCAAAGATGCCCACCCTTTTGACATGTGGCACCTGCCCATTTGTCCCCATCTTATGTTATGGGCTCTTACTCCCGGTTTCTGTACCCTACTACAACTGTTAGGGCCCTATTTACTCAAATTCCTGTTCCTCCCACACTAGTTCACCTACTGCCCCTTGCCGACTCGGTTAATTCAGTCTCAAATCTCATCCATTAGATACTGTATTACTGTAGCAATTCTAAAGCCTCCTTGTCCGTTTTTCACCCTCAGCTACACCATACTTTTTGTTCTCAGCCTCATAGTTTCACTTAGCCCAGTTAGAAATTGTGTTGCACTCCAAGTATTACTCATCTCAGTTAGAGAAATAAATAGAACAAAAACATATGTATTATTACAGCAATCCTAACAGTATTGCTCAGTACTTAGCTCAGTTAGAGAAATAAACAGAACAACTAAATCTGTATTATTACAGCAATCCTAAAAGTATCCAATCATTGCTTTGTATCTCCCCAGAGACCCTTCTGTAATATAGGACCACACAGGACCCTGGGTGGTTGTGTGGGCAACTCTAAAGTCCCAACAGAGCTCTGTTGAGCTCGCTCACTCCCCCTCTCTGACTTCATCATTCTGTTTCTCCCGATGCTGCAGGCTGCCCTTTTGTACTGGGCTCCTGCCTGCGTTGGTGCTTTTTTCTGCCCACAAAGAAATCTGCAGCAGTTCTCACAGAGCTCAATTGAGCTCACTCACTCCCCCTCTCGCACTTGCTTGTTCTGTTTCTCCTGGCACTGCAGGCTGCCCTTTTGTACTGGGCTCCTATCTGTGTTGGTGCCTTTTTCTGCCCACAGAGAATCCACAGCAGTCTCGACAGAGCTCCGTTGAGCTCAATCACTCCCCCTCTCTCGCTTGTTCTTAATCTGTCCCAAACACTGATTTTCAACTGTGCCATACTATTCTGCATCGGAAGTGCGAAAACACATTTCGGCCAGGATGTGAAAAATGACAACTGTACTGTTCATAAGGAGGTGTGAAAAAATGCCAGTGTTGAAAATGTGGCATGAAAATATTGCAAATTTGCTAAGTTACAAGGTGCTTGGAAACTGAGCAACGCACGCTTGTAACACAGTCATTTTATGGACTTTCGTCGGCAAATGTTCAACATAGGCATTTTAGGACCTCTGCTCGTGAACAGTGTTACTGTCATTTTTTGAATCTGTGCGGAAAACTGATTTCCCACAGCGACTGAGGCTTTCTGCACCGTAAGTCTGAAAACACATTTCAATGGCAGGGTCGGGGCACATGATGAAAGGGGATTGGGCACCGCACACAACAGAAATTGGGGGTGGGGACATAATGCCGATGGAGTGGGCTCCTCAGCAAAGGAAGTGGGTCTGGGGCATGCAAATGGGTATCCCGTTGGCTTTCATGGGGCTCTGAGGTAGCTGCATAGAGCCACTATGTTCCTGGTAATGTTACACCAGGCAGGTACCGCCCTGCAATGATGGTCGCCCTCACTGCAGCAGAATTGCTGATGCTACAATGATGAGGCGGCCTCATTGCAGCAACCAATCATTTCAAGTTGGTGGCACTTCGCAGAACCAGTGTCTTCAGGACACTGAGCCTGCGTGGTGCACACCGCCCAAGCCAGAAATGCAGTGCTGGCACTGGCTGCCACACTGCCGCACCTCCACAATCCGCTTCTCTCCTAAGATGCCACAAAATGTTTCTTGTGCATGCGCGCAAGCAAACATAAAAAAAAAAATAATCAGTAAAAATGTGATTTCTACCTCAAGGGATCAAAAACACAACCATTTACTTGGGGGACTTATGCATGATCCTCTGAGTCATTAGCTCCATGTGTAAAATATATTGTTTTGTTTACTTATACTCATTAGTGCATTTTGTGAATGAACTTGAAAATACTTGTTGGATGATTCTGCTTGCTGACACTTTCATTTTGAATATAGGAAAAAAAAAAAAACCACAAGCCATTTCATCAGTGAAACTTGATGGTTTAGGGGAGAGTGCAATTGCCCCCTGTGGCGATTGGTCCTCGGCTAGATAAAATGCAGTGGAGTGTTTAAATTTTCACAGTTTTTTTTTACTTTGTGGGGATACCAAGCATATAGTATCAGCATATATTTTTTCATAGAAACATAGAAACATAGAAGTTGACAGCAGGTAAGGACCACAAAGCCCATCCAGTCTTCCCATTTCTTTTTCTACCTTATGAATGTGCCATCGGCATTTGCTCTGTCAATGGCCTATCTATTCATACTTATCTGTATTGTTCCCTTATGCCTATCCCATGCCTGTTTGAAGCCCTGCACCGTATTCATATCCACCACTTCCTGAGGTAAGCCATTCCATGTATCCCCCACTCTTTCTGTGAAAAAGAACTTCCTCACATTACCCCTTAATCGGCCTCGCTCTAATCTCATGAGGTGTCCTCTTGTCCTGCTATTTTTCTTATATTGAAACATGTTAGACTCTTTCACCTTGTTAATGCCCTTAAGGTGTTTGAATGTTTCGATAATATCACCTTGCTCCCTCCTTTGCTCTAGTGCATACATATTGAGTTCTGTTAATCTGTCCTCATATGTTTTCTGATGCAGTCCCTGCACCATTTTGGTTGCCCTTCTCTGGACTGTCTCAATTTGGTTAATGTCCTTGTGAAGGTGTGGCCTCCAGTACTGCATGCAATACTCCAGATGGGGCCTAACCAGTGTCTTGTAAAGAGGGATTATTACCTCCCTCTTATGACTTGTGATACCCCTATTAATACACCCCAACATCCCCCTAGCCTTATCTTCTTCTTTAGCGGTCTGCATGGATGATTTCAGGTCATCTGTGATGATGATGCCCAAGTCTCTTTCTTCACTTGTGACTGCCAGCAACTCCCCTCCCAACCTATAGGTGGCTTCAGGGTTTCTCTTCCCTATGTGCATGATCTTGCACTTCTTTGCATTAAACCCCAGTTGCCACTCTTCCGACCATTTTGCCAGTTTATCCAGATCTCTTCTCATTCTGACCACCCCATCTGGACCATCTACTCTGTTGCAGATCTTGGTGTCATCTGCAAATGGACAAACCTTACCCTCCAGTCCATCTGCAATGTCACTGATGAAGATACTGAACAGGACTGGCCCCAGGACTGATCCCTGAGGTACCCCACTTGTGACTTGCATCTCTTCTGACTGTATACCATTTACCACCACTCTCTGTTTTCTGCCTGTCAACCAGTTTACCACCCAGTTGATCAACTTCTGACCCATCCTGAACATACCCAGATTATTAATCAATCTTCTGTGTGGAACAGTATCGAAAGTTTTGCTGAAGTCAAGGTAGGCAACATCAACTGCTCCCCCTTGGTCCACTACTCTGGCTACCCAGTCAAAGAAATCTATGAGATTAGTTTGACAGGACTTTCCTGCTGTAAACCCATGCTGTCTTGGATTCTATGCTCCTCGGATTCAGGTGTTGCACTATCCTTTCCTTAAGAGTGCCTCCATAATCTTGCCCACTACTGAGGCAAGACTGACTGGTCTGTAGTTCCCTGCCTCCTCCCTGCTACCACTCATGTGGAGCAGAATCACATGAGCCCTTCTTGGACCTCTCTTGTGTTCAGAGACTCACTAAACAGTTCTGCTAATGGCTCTGCTAGTTCCACCCTTAGCTCCTTTAGTACCCTGGGATGTATGCCATCCGGTCCCCTTGCCTCGTCAACCCTGAGCTTATCAAGCTCTTGTAGGACCCTTTCTTTTGTGAAGGGACAAGTGCACACCTCCCTCCCTTCTGTGTCAATGGTGCTGAGCTGTGAGCCCTGCCCTACCTTCTCCTCAGTAAATACTGAGCAGAAGTATCTACTTAGGATAGATGTTTTTACATGGTCCTCCTCTTCACATGCCCCCTTATCCCCTTTAATCATAGCAATACCCCCTCTGGACTTTCTCCTTTTACTAATGTATCTATAAAAAGTCTTGTCACCTTCTTTTACTGTTCCTGCTAGTGTTTCCTTGGTTTGGACCTTTGCCTGCCTTACTGCCTTCCCTGCTTTCCTTAGGGAAGTTTGGTATGCCTCCCTATCTTCATCCCGCTGCGTTCCCTTATAGTTCCTGCAGCCCAGCCTTTTGGATCTGATCTTATCTGCTACTGTTTTTGAGAACCAAAGTGGTTTCCTTCTTCTTCTGCACTTCCTATTCCTCTTTAACACAATGCGATGTTGCTTCAAGTATTGCATCCTTAATACTTGCCCACTTTGCCTGTAACCCCTCACCTGTATTTCTTCTTACCAGGACTAGCTTAACTCTGGTGGCCATCTTATCAAAGTCAGCTCCTCTGAAGTCCCATATTTATGCCTTGGAATGGGATGATTTAGTTCTAGTGGCCAAATTGAACCATACCATGTGATGTCACTGGCCCCCAGGTGACCTTCAACCTGGAGATCTGTGATCCTTTCCCCATTAGTCAGTACTAGATCTAGGATAGCCCTGTCTCTTGTGGGTTGTTTTGTTTTAGGCCCTCCTCCTGCAGGGAATCCACTATGTGTCTAGTTCTGGAAGATGTTCCTGCTGGTATTGACCAATCTGTATCTGGCATGTTGAAGTCTCCCATTATCAGAACCTCCTTCTTAGCTGACATGTTTTGTATATCTTCTAACAGAAATGTGTCTATGTCCTTCCCCTGGTCTGGAGGCATGTAGACAACCCCAGTTCGTATGGCTGTCCCATTTCCTGTGTCCAGGGTGATCCACAGTTCTTCTGGCTCCTTATGTGTATTCTGAATTTCTGTAGCTTTGATATTTTCATTGACATAAAGGGCCTCCACCCCCCTTTTGCACCTCGGTCTCTTCTGAACAGTACATAGCTGGGTACTGAAGCCTCCCAAGTGTGGTTACTGGTGAACCATGTCTCGCTAATGACTACTATGTCCACTTTAGCCTCTGTCATTATTGCCTGCAGGTCTGGGATCTTGTTTCCCAGACTGCCTGCATTTGTGTACATGATTTTCCACTGGACAGATTTTGGTGTGTTGGTTGTTGGACATTTCCCCTGTGCATCATATGGGGAGCCAGACCTTTTTCCTTACCTGGTGATGCAAATGAAATACAAACATGCTGAACTCCTGTTTGATCACTAGCTGGGGGAGGAGGGGTATTCTTCCCATTCGACGTATCGGGTGCTGCACCCCTCTCCCCATTTGGTAGTTTAAATATTCTGCAAAGACATCAAACTTCTGCCCCAATGCACTGACTCACTCCTTAGTCAGATGCAGTCCATCGAATTTAAAGCACTTTCGCTCCCAAAACTGTTGTCAGTTACCTACAAATTTGTGTCCTTTTCCTGGCACCAGCCCTTGAGCCACATGTTTAGCTCCCCTGTCTCCCCTTCTCTGACCTTCCCTCCATCTGCCCCCTCTCCCAGACTGGCAGGATCTCAGAGAAGAAGATGCTGCATGAAATGTATGCTGGTTTGTCATCCAGCCTGGTCAGGTGTTCCTTGGTCTCCACAACTGACCCGGCTGGCGAATCATAGTCCCTATGTGTACCAGGATGTCCATGTTTTCTCCTGCTTTCTGTACAATTTAGCAATGCAGTCAGTGTCTCTCCATGCTAATGTACCTGGGAGACATCTGACCACACCCCTGGCTGGAGATAGGTATCAACTCCCCAAATCATGGAGTCTCCTATTATCAGAAGTGTTTTGGATTTCTTTTTTGCTTTTTGTTTTGGTTCCTGTTTGGGTGAGTTTTGTTGTGCTAGCTCCTGTGCGCAGTGTCCTGCTCTGCAAATTCCTCTGCCCTTTGTTTGATTTCAGAGACAGAGGCAGATATTTGTTTGCAGTTTTATATGGTTTGTGGAGGTGATATGTTGGAGAGCACCAAGTGATGGGGCACTGATTTTCCCCTCTAACCACCTTCCAACCTCCTGGATCAACTACCCTCTGCAGTCGAAGTGCTACTGTTGGATGTTAGGGAAATGGCAGGTGGTCATTATAATATATTTCCTCCTGAATATGCAATTTGAGTGCGCAATCTCTGCCCATGCTGCCTGGAGCTGAGCCCTTAGATCTCCAATGGCCCAGCATGTAGGACAGTGTCCTAAATCCTCTATAACTGCTCTTTTGAAAAGTGTTCTGCAATGGGGCGCTAATGCACCGATCGAGTAAGGAGGCTTTCTCCTCGCTCCTCAAACTACCAAGAAAACATACTTTTAAATCTATTTTACCCCACTTCAAACTATAAGAAAAGTGAATCTAAGAATGGAGAAGATTGTGGATGAGTATTTAACTCCTGGATCATCTAAAAGCTCTCGTGCTGCAGGAAAAACAAAACAAAACAACCGCCCAGCGATATAAGTGGAAAAGCAGGGGCCTATCTAGTTGTCCGTGGCGAGGGTTTGTGCTGTGGGTCATGAAGTAACACAACAGGTCCTGGCAGCCTTGGAGCCTCGCCTTGCTAGCCTGACATCTAATTTTTACCGAAAACCCAAGAACTTGTGGATCTGCATGAGTCACATGCAACAAGGCTAACTGAAATGGAGCAAAGAATATCTGATGTCGAGGATCCCACAGCTCCAGTCCCTGAACAAATTATTGCCCTGCAAAGAGAACTAGTGATTTCAAAGAGCAGTTTAATTATCAAGAGAACTATCAGAGGGTCTGAATTTGCGACTCGGGGTCTGCCAGAAGGACTTGAGGCACTGATGTCTTGGAATTTTGTGCAGGACTTTATCCGAGATACTGGGTCTCTCTCCCAAAATGGCAAAATAAAGCTTGAGAGCACATGGGTGGTAGTACCAAACCCCCACCAGACCAACCACCGCAGCAGATAGTGATGTGGTTCCACAATTTTCAAGATAGGAGCTGATGTTGAAAGCTTATAGAAATATGCCTACTCTACAATACAAAGAACATAAGCTGAACCTATTCCAAGACTACTCCAACGATCTACTGAAGAAGCTGTGCTTTTAACTCAGTGATGGCACAACCGTGAGGCCCGGGTTGAGTGTTTTATGCTGTACCCTGCAATTCTAACAATCAGACACGAAGAACCTACTTATTCCTTTTGGGAGGTACAGAAGGCGGAGGCTTTTGTGAAAGATCTCAAGAAGAAAATGGGGTGAGGTGAATCGAGTTTTGGTTGAATACATGATTCGTCGCTCAGGTCACAAGATATAGTTTGATTCGTGTCTGGAACTGAACCCCATGCTGCACTGGAATTCTAAGGTAATGTCTTGGTTTTGTTTTGATGGGCCCACAGTCACAGATGGGTGGGAAGATGCCATCATAAATTGCCTCTAGGCCTCACTTCACTTTTGGAATTGTTTTGTGTTAGAGTGAGATGGCGCCTAGTTTGGACACGTATATGCAGTCAAGCAGATGTTTCTGCCATAGCGGAGATATGGCACCAGAGCGGAGGACTCTCTGCAGCCTACAACATTATGGTGTTCTTTTTTTGTAACTAAGAACTAATTCTTGTTGGACCTCCTATATGCCTTCGGATATGTAAATGGTAATCTGTCTCTTTATAAGGGCATAAGAATGGGGGGTTGGTACTAATGGATAATATAATGATGCCCAAATACTGAAGGGTTGGACTGGCTCTATACTACATGAATACCGTGGGCATACGTTTTTGGGAAATTCTGGGCCTAAAACATGAAGCGGGTTGAATTAAAAAGGGAGGGAGGCCATAGGCCTGAGTGGACTGGGGGGAATAACATCAGGGGTGAGCTCTGCCTAATGAGATTTGAAAAGAAGAAGTGGGGGGGCATTAAGAAGGGTTATGTCACTTTTTATATATATACCCTTATATAACCAAAAGCGAGGGTATGATAAGATCCTTGGTGGGAAGGGGCGGGGGACGCATCCTTGCGATAATGATGGGAAGGGAGTGTAAAATTCTTGCTATAAGCAATTCTGGTTACAAAAGGGAGGAATTATTTGTGGGTATACAAGTTGCTAAAGAAGGGAGGAATGTTTGCACTGTATATAGTTTCTGTGTTTTGTTTGTTATACTGTTTGATATTAATTTTGAGATCCATACATGAATATAGAAGATCTGATGCACATGTTGAAATGTTTAAGGGGACTTGGAAGTGGGATAAGCCATTGCTGGAGGAAAGATGTGCATGCACCATGGCTAGCCCCATAGGGTTAAATATAGCATCGTGGAATGTTAGGGGTATCTCCATCCTGGTTAAACACACCATGCTGCTGACTGCTCTCAAGTGTCAGAACATAAATGTTGCACTACTGCAAGAGACCCACCTTTTATTAAAAGCATGCAAAATTAAAAAAGGGTTGGGTGGAAATGCTGGGCTGCATCTTTTTCGTTTCATAAGCGTGGAGTGGTGGTACTCCTACATAAACAGCTACCATTTCAGGTACACAGGGTGGTGGCTGATCCTGAACATGGCCGGTATGTCTTTGTAGTGGGGAACTATGGGGGGAAACACTGACATTCGGGAATGTGTATGTGTCTGCAGTGTATGATCCTGGGTTTTAGCAATCTCTCACAGGGCTATTAATGGCGGAACAGTTCCCAGGATTGATTCTGGGTGGGGATTTAAATTGCCTGGTGGACAATGAACTAGACCAATCGGAAGGAAGAGGAATTTGTAGGGGTGCTGTATGGACCTGGATGGCATGGATGGCTGATCTAGACTTGGTCGATGCTTGGAGAACAGCTAATCCACTGCACAGGAGTACACATTTTTCGCATCCGCATAAGATGTAGTCGAGGCTGGATCATATCTATATTCAAGGGCCTGTATTTTAGGCTCCTCCAGCAAAATCTGACCCCTATACATGTATAGGATCATGCTGTGGTGCTTGTGTCCCTGGTGCCGAGAGATACAAGAGTCAACCCTCCAGCATGGAGATTTCCCAATTATTTGTTAGCCAACAAGGCATCTAAGGATTATTTACAACATCAGTGGAAGTAATACATTCATAATAATCTTGAAATGGCTCCTTCACAAGCGGTGTTATGGGATGCTGGAAAAGCATACATGAGGGGATCTGTTATTAGCTATGTGGTGCACCTTAAGCGCAAACTACGGGAAAAAAGGGAAAACCTCGAGATGCATCTTGGGGTGTTGGAGAGGCGGGTGGCAAGGGGAGAGGGAGGGGATGATGCACCTGGGTTCTTGACAGTCACTAGGGAAGCTCTAAACAATCTGTTACTGGGGGAGGCGCGGAAAATGCACTTGTTTGTGTGCAAACACTTTTATGAGTGGGGGAATAAACCCAGCACTATGCTGGCTAATCTTATTAGAGGGAAATGGAGCATGCATCTGATTATGACAGTCAGGGGTCCAGATGGTCAGTTTGGGACAGATAAGAAGTTTATAGGGATAGATTTAAACATTTCTTTGAGGAACTTTACTAGAAGCAGCCTGGGAGGTGCGGGCTAGTGTGCACTTATTTTAGATAGGATAAAACTGCCTAAATTATCACGTAAAGCAAAACTGGTTAGGTGCTAAAATTACAGAGGAGGAAATAGGAAAGGCCATTACAAGTTTAAAAAGGGGCAAAGCTAGTGGCCCGGATGGCTTCTCCACAAAATATTATAAGGTTATGAAGACGTATCTGGTTAAACATCTAGGGAGGTTACTCAGTGAGACTAGAGAGGGAGAGGGAGAGGAACCCCTGCCCCAAACCTGGAACGAGGTGGTCATTTGTTTAATCCTGAAGGAAAGCAAGGATTTGTTCAATTGTGCATCCTTTAGACCAATATCCTTGCTGAACTGCGATTCTAAGATCTTTGTAAGGTGCTGGCTAATCGCCTGGACAAATTAATGCCGGGGCTGGTTCACCCAGACCAGACCGGATTTAAATGGGACAGGTACTTATATCATAATATGAGAACCCTGCTAAATGTAATTTGAGGAGCCTCGAATGGGTATGGACTGGTCCGTATACTATCTATGGATGCTGAAAAAGCATTTGACCAGGTTGAATGACAATACTTAATTGAGGTCCTGACCCAGTTTGGTCTGGGTGATGTGTTTGTGGGACTGACTAGTCTGATATATAATGCACCCATGGCAAGGGTATTGGTTAATGGTGCTCTCACAGACAAGTTTGCATTACACAGGAGAACTAGGCAGGGGTGCCCTTTGTCACCCCTTCTGCTCTGGCCCTAGAACCCCTGGCCATTGCAATAAGAGAACACTCTGAGATTTTGCGTATGGGAAAATCAGGAGAGTATATAAACTTTTCCTGTATGTTGATGACATGCTCCTGTATATCACCAAGCCAGATCAATCTATGTACGCCACTTATTCTCCTAATAGACCAATTCTCTAAATTTTCAGGATATAAATTAAACTGAAGTAAATCAGAGGAAAGTACAGCTATGTAAGAACTTACCATAACAGTAGATCTTCGAGAGAGGCTCTTGCAGTAGGTAATTACATATAGGACTGAAGCCGGCAGGCATCAGGACCCCACATAAAAATTTCTAGCTAGCAGTCTCTGGCGAGGGACCGCCCCCACGTCAGGTGACCGGCATCAGGTGACGTCGGTATAAAGAGGCGGTCCCTCACACCCGCCTTCCAGTTCTTTCCTGCCAAAGGCCAAAAAAGGCGAGATGAGAGAGAAGCGGATATTTCCCTCACTGGAAAAGGAGCTGAAAAATCTTAGGGGGATGGAGGGCGGGAAGGTATTACCTACTGCAAGAGCCTCTCTCGAAGATCTACTGTTACGGTAAGTTCTTAAGTAACTGTACTATCTTACTACAAGAGAGCTCTTGTAGTAGATAATTACATATAGGACTGAGTCCCAAGCAGTCTGGAACAAAGAGAAGCACACGGGAGGAGGAAAATGAAAATTACGTACCTACCATAATTCTTGATCTTCTCTTGTATCTTCACCATTCATTACTGCTTGGGTTAGTGCGGGCAGCGCATCCCTTCTGAGGTTTTTTTTTTTGGAGTGGCTCCAGGCGCCGCCCTCGAGCATGATGTACTGTGTCGTGGCGGCCGTTAGGTGCCGTGAACTCCTCCTCTATCTCAGTTCTGGTAGCGGAGGCGAAAATAAAGGTAAGAAAAAGGAAAGCAAGGCAAGAGAGCCGAGGGACAGAAAAAGGAAAGGATATAAACTGAAAAAGGAATAAGCCGGTAGAGAATAGACAGAGAAGAAGGATTCCTACCCTAAGGGACCACAGGGCCTCCTTTCCGGGGTGGCTCTAGGGGAGGAACAGAGAAGGAAGAGAAAGTAGAAGAAAGAAGAAGAAGAAAAGAGGCATGTTGAGAGAACAGTGCCCATCGGCATTGGTTGAGAGGCTTATAGGCTTGAAACTAAAGAGAGCAAGAATCCCAGTTGCTAGGACTGAGGGGAGGTTCAACCGAACCACCTGAACAGATCCGAAAGAGGGCAGACTCTCTGAACTCTCAACATGCCAAGTCCCTTCATCCTAGCTGAGGGCTCGTAGACTGCCCAGGCAGAACCTGTTCCGGGTAGAGCACCCACCCAGGAAGGGGACTAAGTCCCTTAGCACCTTGTTAAGTGCTAACACAGTAGTGTATGGGAAAGACTATGCCTTCTCGAAGGCAGTTTTGTAAGAAAGATAGAGTGGAACTCGATCAGACTCCCTAAGACAAGGCAAGCAGACGCTCAGAGCTGACACGTTTAATCAGCAGCTAGAAGAGCTCAAAATAATACCTGCCAGGAGGATTCTAGACTTCACGAGGCCAAGTCAGGCATGGCCTCTTAGGCTGTGAAACTGCATAACCTGAAGAAGGTATTTTAGGAATCGCACCTAAAGGCGGTCAGAAAGAGTTCCTCAGAATTTAGATAAAAGTACACCCATCTTCGTTCCTCTTTACCTTAAGGAAAAAGGAACCATTCATTAAGAATGGAAAACAAAATTTATTTATTTATTTATTTTTTGGCATAAAGACCAAGGGAAGGAAGAGGAGCGAGGCGGAGGGAGGCATACAGAAGGATGCCACTGAGGGAAGGTGGGTGGGTATCAGTAATGAATGGTGAAGATACAAGAGAAGATCAAGAATTACGGTAGGTACATAATTTTCATATCTTCCCTTGTCAATCTTCACCATTCATTACTGCTTGCAGACAAAGCCCCTTTAGAAAAAAGGGGGTAGAACCCTGAGGAACAAGACCCCAGCCCCTGCTGGTGAGAAACAGAAGGGGAAGACCCTGGGCTAATCAGAGAGAAGCCTATGGGGAGAAGAGCTAGGAGGTGCCCCCAAAGGCGGGAGACAGAGAAGCCCCTGCAGTAATCTCCTAGCTCTGGAGGAAAAAGCAGGTCCCCGGAAGGCGGAGCCAATCACCCTACAGCTAGGCCAGGGGTGACAAGCCTTGATAGACAAAGCTATGCCGTCCGCCTAATGCAGATCGCTGTCCCCAGAGCCTGGAATCCACCTCATTGGCGCTATAAGATGCCCTTGCTTGGTGTCTTGCCAGCTCCAGGCCTATAGCATAGAGGGCAATAGCCTGTCTGGTTTGCTCCATATCAGGCATTGATGCTAAGAGCTGAGAGAGCATCGACCACAGATGCCTACTGTAGGCAGCGTGATGAGCCTGATGTGAGGCAATGGAAGCCATCGCACGAGAGGAAGAGAACACTCTTTGCCCCAACCGGTTGAACTGTAGGGAATCCGAATCCGGTGGATGGTCGTGCACCAGGCACGGGCACCGGAGGAGTCTCCAGGTATATACCAAACCCAGGAGGCGGGTTGGGGAGAGTACCAGGAGTTCGAAGGGCACAATACCTTCGTCGACAGTCTGCGGGGCTGGAGAAGGCGGCTGGCGACTGCCAGGAACTGATGGGCACCTACAAGAGGCAACTGTCCTCTGCTAGAGCTCTGAACACGGAGAACGGAGCCCGAGCTGGCGGGATTCCGGACAACAGACCAGGTCACAAAACGGAACCCTGGGGATGCGAAACCTGAAAGAGCCCAGAAGGGGATCCTCCCCTGTGATGAACCTGGGACTGCATGGATCCAGAAGGGCAGTCCGCAGCAACGCCACCGGAGGGGACCCCGGGGTCCAAGAGGGAAAGGCGGGGCCCAGCGCTACGGCTCCTAGCCACCCCGAGGGGTGGCCGGCAGAGACCGCGATGACTGCACCCTGCCCTCGACCCCTCGGACTCCGAGTGCCCTCCTCCTCGACCCCAGCGTTCTCCCACCCCGAGTGGCTGCAACAGCACCAGGGAGGGTAGCTGTCACGAGCCCCCCACGAGAAAGCCCTCCCTCCCCTACTCCGCCGCCGGGATCCAGGACCACCTAGCCGAGGGGCCCTCAGGGAGGACAGCAGCGGGGACAGGGAGGAGCCCGCTGTGCTGCCTAGCACCACATGCCACCAGGGACCCTGACTCAAGAGTGAGGTTGCCAGGATGGGTCCACGTCTGAGTCATCGACCTCCGAAGAGGAAGAGACCAGCTGAACCACAATGCTAGCAACCTCGGGGTCCTCGAGAATGGCGCCATGAGCAGGCGCTGGTGCCAGAAGGCGGCAGATGACCTCAGCCCACCCGCACCCACTAGGCCCGGCCCTGGCTCCCCACACGGTCGGCTAGGCCACGGCACCACCCGGCACGGAACCCAACCTGGCGCCGCTGAGACAGCAAGTGGTGCCGGGATCAAAATAAGCGCCAGAGGCGTCAGTTACGATTGCGGGCCAGCAAGCGCGAGCCTCGACACAGAGAGCCCTGCACTGCGGCGATGTCCTACGCGCTTGGGGACGAACCACGGCGTTCCTCCAACACTGTGAAAAGCTTCCTCTTGGCAAGAGAAGAGGCCTCCTCCTCCACCGGACCGTATAGGCCCGAGGGGACCCGGAGGAAGGGCCTAGAGACCTTACCTGGGAATCCCTGGAGCGACACCATTCCCAAAGGTCGGCGGGCCTTGCCATCTTGAACACGGACTTCGAGGACACTGACGGTCCATGGAGAAACAGGCATCGCCACGTCCATATCGTGGATGGGTCCCAGGCAACGGAGACAGATATCATGCCGGTCCGAGACGGAGAAATGCCGGCCACAGTAGCACCGATGCATAGGGGCATGGCCCGCCTTCGACTTACGCTTTGCCCCCGAACCTGACAAGATGTGAACTAAACAAGGCAAAAAACAGCAATAAAGCACTCGGCGCCATCGACAGAAAATAAAAGAACGGTCCTACCGGGAGACGGCGTTGAGCGAGTCACTGTAGAAGAAACGAGGAGTCTTGAGAAGAAACGAGGAGTCTTGACGTAGAAACCGTTAACTACTGTTAACTACCGCGCAGCAGGTGCAGCCTCGACAGCGGGAGAAACAGAACTGAGATAGAGGAGGAGTCTCACGGCACCCTAGCGGCTGCCTCTCGCGCATGACGCAGTACATTGCGCTCGAGGACGGCGCCGTTGCAGCTGACTCAAAAAAAAAAAAACTCCCGCAGCGGGTGCGTGCCTCCGGCACTAACCCAAGCAGTAATGAATGGTGAAGATTGACAAGGGAAGATCTACTCATAGGGGATCCTCTGGCTGAAAACGACTTAAGAAAGAAGTCCTTGCAGAACAGCCAACCTGAAGCTGGCTCTACGGCGAGAGGCAATGTCCAAACTGTAGTGTTTCTAAAGGTATGGACAGAAGTCCAAGTTGCGGCGCAAATATCAGCTGCTGACACATTCTGAAACAGGCAGCAGAGGCGCGACACCCTGGTGGAGTGACCTGACCTGACCTGGCAAGGTCTTGTGATACTTGTCGTAGCAGAAAGTGATACAGTGAGCCAACCATTTGGACAAACATTGTGTGGAAACAGCGTTGCCTTCTCTTTTGTTGGCAAAAGAAACATATAGTTGGTCAGTCTTTCTGAGATCCTTTGTCCTGTTGGTGTAGTATCTCAGAATCCTGTGAACGTCCAGGGTATGCAAAAGATACTGCCCGTGACTGCAGTGCTGCATGAAAAAGGCAGGCAGTTCAATGGATAAGTTCAAAGTAGATTCCGCTACCACCTTAGGAAGAAACTTAGGATTGGTGCGCAGAGCCACACGTTCCTTATGGAAAATCAGATATGGAATTTTGCACATCAAGGCCTGAAGCTCGAAATTCTTCGAGCGGAAGTAATGGCCACTAGGAAGAGCCTTCCATGAAAGGAAAGTATAGTTATGTAAGAACTTACCATAACAGTAGATCTATGAGAGAGGCTGTTGCGGTAGGTAATACATATAGGACTGATGTCGACGGGCGGCAGGACCCCACGGAAAATTTCTAGCTAGCAGTCTCTGGCAGGGACTGCCCTCATCGCCAGGTGACCGCGCAAGAGACATCGATATAAAGGGGTAGTCCCTCACGCCCGCCTTCCAGTTCTTTCCCGCCACAGGCCACAAGAGACCGGATGAGAGAGGCGGATATTTCCCTCACTGGAAAAGAAGCTGAAAAAGCTTAGGGGGATGGAGGGCGGGAAGGTATTACCTACTGCAAGAGCCTCTCTCGAAGATCTACTGTTATGGTAAGTTCTTATATAACTGTACTATCTTACTTCGAGAAGGCTCTTGCAGTAGGTAATTACATATAGGACTGAGTCCCAAGCAGTCTGGAACAAGAAGAAGCACACGGGAGGAGGAAAGCTACTCAAGTAGATCCAGTAGCTGTGAAGGCCTTAAGAAAGGAGGCTTTGCAGAACAGCAAGCCCGAAGCCTGCTCTATGGCGAGAGGCAATATCCAAACTGTAATATTTTGTAAATGTATGGACAGACGTCCAAGTGGAGGCGGCACAGATGTCTGCCACTGACACGTTCTTGAAACATGCCGCTGAGGCAGCAACCCCTCTGGTGGAGTGTCCTCTTACTTGACCGGAAGAGTCTTGTTGTACTTGTCATAACAGAATGTGATGCAATGAGCCAACCATTTAGAGAGGCATTTCTTGGAAACAGCATTGCCTTCTCTTTTGGGGCAAAAGAGACAAAGAGTTGATCAGTCTTTCTGAGATCCTTTGTTCTGTTAGTGTAGTATCTCAGAATGTGGTGAACGTCCATAGTGTGAAGTAGATACTCCCCCTGATTGGAGTACTGCGTAAAGAAGGTGGGTAATTCTATGGACTGGTTCAATGTAGATTCTGTTACCACCTTGGGAGAAACTTGAGATTGGTGTGCAGAGCCACCGTTCCTTGTGAAAATCAGTGCGAGTTTTACACATCAGGGCCTGGAGCCTGGAAATCCTCCAAGCAGAGGTAATGGCCACTAGGAAGAGTGTCTTCCATGAAAGGAACTTCATGTCTGCTGAGGCCACAGGTTCAAAAGGAGGCAAAGTAAGCTTCTCAAGAATGAAGTTCAAATCCCAAGGAGGGGCGGGAACTCGGAAAGGGGGTCTCAAGTGAAGAACCCCTCTGAGGAAAGTCTTAGAGACTTCCAGTTGAGCAAACGTCCTGTCTGCGAAGGGAATATGGTAGGCCGAAATGGCCGCCATGTGTACCTTCAGAGATGAGTGACTAAGACCCAGGTCGAAGAGGTGACGCAGGTACTCCAGCAGTCGCCCAACTGAGCAAGAGAAAGGCTCAAAGCCTTTTGAAGCGGCCCAGATTAGGAACCAATTCCACTTCATGGCATAAGTAGACCTAGTGGAGGGCTTCCTAGCCTCCACAAAGATCTCAGCCACCTGGGGAGAAACCCCAAAGCGGGCTTCAGCTATGTCTGCAGGAGCCATGCATGCAGTTTAAGGGACTTGAGACCTGGATGAACCAGGGTCCCCTGATCCTGGGTCAACAAAATCCGTGATAGCGGTAGAGGAAGAGGAGGCTCCTCCGAGTATTGTTGCAGAAGAGAGAACCAAACTTGCCTGGGCCAGAAAGGAGAGATCAGAATCATTCGTGCTCCTTCCGAACCTAGTTTCTGCAAGACATGTGGGATCAGAGGAATCAGGGAAGGCATAAGCAAATCTGTCCCTCAATCTAGAGACACAGCATCTCTCCAGAAAATGCCTCACTCCTGGACGAGTGAGCAGAAGTTAGGATGCTTTGCGTTTAGAGGTGAAGCGAACAGGTCCACCTGAGGTGTTCCCCAACGTGAGAAGATATAGTCTAGCACCCCATCCAGCTCCACTCGTGAGCTTGAGCAGACGCAGCGACTTAGTTTGTCTGCTAAGGAGTTCTAGACCCCGCAACATGAATTGCCATGAGGTGAAGGTCATGTTGTGCTGCCCAATCCCAGACTCTGATTCCTTCCTTGCAAGAGGGTAGGACCGAGTCCCACCCTGTTTGTTGATGTACCATACCACACACATATTGTCTGTCTGGATGGCTAGATGGCCTGGAAGAAGATGCAGGTGGAGGGCCTGGAGAGCGTAGAGCACCACCCGAAGCTCGAGCACATTGATGTGCAGTGATTGCTCAAGCTTGGACCAAGAGCCCTGGGTCAGTGGACCGAGATAGGCTCACCAGCCTTAGCCCAAGGCGTCTGTGGTCAGAGTCTGGGAGGGAGGAGGAAGGAAGAATGGAACTCCCTGAAGAGGTTCTCTCGAACCATCCACCATTGTAAGTCTCGAATCATGGGAAGGCGACTAGGACCAATTGGTTCAAGTTGTCTACCAACTGATCCCATTGAGGAACGAAGCATCCACTGAGAGACCCTCATGTGGAGCCGGCGCAAGGGACTGTCAGGATAGCAGCACGCCATTAGCCCGAGGAGGCGAAGAGCTGACCTTGCGACTGACTCCGCCTGCGCCGGACAATAGGCTTATCTGAGTCTGGAGTGTGGCCGCCCAGTCTGGAGGCAGAAAGGCCCTGCCTAGGGTCGTGTCCAGTATCGCCCCTATAAACTGAAGCCTCTGGGATGGGATCAAGTAAGACTTGGAATGGTTGATGGTAATACCCAGGCAGGCAAAGACCTGCTGGGTGAGGGAGAGGCAGTGCAGGAGTTCCTCTCTGGATGAGGCCACCAGGAGCCAATCGTCCAGGTACAGGAAAACCTGTACCCCCCAGGTACACAGGTAGGCCGCCACCACCGCAAGGCATTTGGTAAATACTCAAGGGGCCAAGGAGAGGCCAAATGGAAGTGCCTTGAACTGGTAGTGGTCCCCCTGGAAAGCAAAACGGAGATATTTGCGGTGAGACGGGCGGATAGCTATGTGCAGGTAAGCGTCCTGCATATCCAGAGCGCACAGCCACTGGCCTGAGTGGAGGAGGGCAGAAGGTTTAGGGAACTGAGATCTAGAATAGGTCTTACATCTCCTGTCTTCTTGGGACCAGGAAGAAGTAGGAATAGTAACCCATTCCTTGCAAGGAAGGGGGACAGGTTCTTCGCCTCTTTCAGCAAAGTGCTGAAATTTCTTCCTGGACCAGATGAAGTTTTCTGAAAGTACGATGACCTTAGGGGAGGGTGATGAGATTGGTTTCTGCAAACTCTATTGAGTGTCCTTCTGTCACAGGCAGATCCAGATGCTCAGCAAGTTTTTACACTGGGGTCTGGCTCCAAGGATTCCACTTATGTACTTCCTGGATCTTCCATAGCAACTCTGTGAAGGAAGGATCCTCCGGAGGAGACTTCGGAGGAGTCCTTGGCCGGGGCTTGGATGGAGAGTGTGGCTAGTCGTCTTGCTCAGAACAACCATCAGAAGGATCCGAGGTGTCTGAGGAAGAAGAAGATGAGGAAGAGGTAGACTCCCTCTCCCGACCAGGGGGAGGAACGGACCCCTTGGGAATCCCTCGGGGAAGCATGTCCTGCCCCTCTCTGAACCCAGAGAGTTTAGCCTTGGTGTCCGGAGGTGGGGAGGGAGTGTGTCATCGTGGACGTATGGGAACCAGCACCGGCACCGTCGTCAGAAGATGACTCTCCACTTCTTTGGTGAGCTGAGCCTTGGCCTCAGCCCACCAGAGGACAGAGTCCCCTGCAAGCCACCAGGGCTAAGGGGTGGTGGAGGAGGAGGAGGGGATACTGGTATGGACTATACCAAGGGCACATATCCATAACCCAATGGCGGGAAGTTCGGCATCGGGTATTGAGGAGCCGGGTACTGCGGCGTCAGATATGTCGGCACCGGATACTGTGGTCCCGGGTATGACGGTGTCGGATACGATGGGGCCGGGTACCCGGGAGCCAGAGGAGCTGCCTCAGCAGATGGCCTGGCCAGAGGCCCCACGGGCGGTTCTGGAGTGGAAGACTTGGGACTCAGTCCTATATGTAATTACCTACTGCAAGAGCCCTCTTGAAGTAAGATAGAACAGTTACGTAAGAACTTACCATAACAGTAGATCTTCGAGATAGGCTCTTGCAATAGGTAATACCTTCCTGTCCTCCATCCCCCTTAGCTTTTTCAGATCCTTTTCCAGGATGGGAAATATCCACTTCTCTCTCGTCTTGCCTTTTGGCCTTTGGCAGGAAAGAACTGGAAGGCGGGCGTGGGGGACTGCCCCTTAATACTGGCGTTGCATGGCGTGGGGTCAACTGACATGGGGCGGTCCCATGGGGCCTGCTAGCTAGAAATTTTTTCAAGTGAGTCCTAACGCCTGCTGGCTTCAGTCCTATGTAATTACCTACTGTAAGAGCCTCCTCTCAAGATCTATGAATACGGTAAGTTCTACGTAATTGTACTATTTCACATAATACAGTCCTGGATCTTAGAGCTCTAAGACCCTTTTAATCTGCATTCAACAGCTTGTCTACAGTAGCAGTAGAACCTCGCTTCTCTCTTAGGGCTGAGCCCCACTGGACTGAACTGAAGTGAACTCGGTGAAGAGATTTTTATATCTTTTGGTGGGGTCACCTGACTGAGCCCTTTCTGTATTTACATGTCTGGACATGTTGTTTCAAAAGCAAAGGGGTTTTGTTTCAGGGGACTTCCTGGTTCAGTTAAAGGTACAGTGTATATCTTCAAGGATATTGACTTCATATCACTGATCCACAGTGACTAAGCACTTCACAGTGACAGGTTTATAGTGTGAATTTATGAAAATACCTTAAGGATTCTTTATAACTGTACTAATCATGAAATTATTATTGTATTATATGGCTTCTAATCATTTTTCTTTAAAAAGCCTTTATTAACTGTAGTCATTCCTGCTATCTAAAATAGCCTTCATGCTTTTTGCACACAAAATGCACTTATGCATTTTACACAACACCTCTCCCGGTGTTTGGCATCATTCCAGGGACTGGATGGATGGAAATGGAAAAAGAATGAAAAGAGAGAACTAGTAGGGAGTTTAGTAGGGATAGTAAAGAGCTATGCTAGGTGGCCAACCTAGGATGGGAGTGGGGTGAAAAGCAAAGAAAAGCATTAACTGTTGCTAGGAAATAAGTAGATAGAAAAGTGGTCAATCAGTCACAGCCGGTGTAGCCTAACTCTGACACATATTGTTGCCCTTGTGGACAGATCAATGTTGAGGCCCACTTGGAGTACTGTGTCCAGTTCTGGAAGCCCAGTCTCCAGAAAGACATAGACTGGGTGGAGGCAATACAGAGAAGGATAACCAAATGGTGCATGTCCTGTATCAGAAGCCCAATGAGGAAAGACTCAGGAAATTAAATATGTATTCTCTGGTGGAAAGTAGAAAGGGGAGACATGATAGAAACATTCAAATACCTCAAAGGTATCAATAAAGTACAGGAGGGTTGCATTTGCACAGAAAAAGATGTTCAAGGATAAGGGGGCATGATATGAAACTGTGAGGAGGAGATTTAGAAGATGTGAGAAATACTTCTTTACGGAGAGGGTGGTGGATGTCTGGAACAGCATCCCAGCAGAGTAGTGGGTACTGAAACAGTAACAGGTTTCAAACATGCATGGGATGAGCACAAGGGACCTTGGTAACAGGAAGCGGGGAGATAAGGCCAGAGATTAATTACCCTATGGGGGAACCCTCCTCTAGGGTTCTACGCATCAAATACCTCTACAAGGTGGTATATCCCATGGATAGAGAGGCGAATAGCCACAATGTAATCAAGTCACACAAGCATCATCTCATCCAGTTGCAGAAGCACAACTGAACAGTACAGCAAACAGTAAAGTTCAAACCCATACATTTGTTTTCAACCTTCAGAACCCTTAATTCCTGACCATATCTTGACAGAAAATCAGCATTGTTATTCTCTTTACCAGATGTGTGTATCACCATGAATTTAAATGTCTGTAGTGCCAGGTGTGACACTTAGACAGCTGGTTCTGATTACACTATGATTTTTGTAATATAAAAATGGGTTATTAAGTGTCGCTCATGAGACATGCTGAGACAGCCTGTGGGATGCCAATTTGTTTGTGGGGAAGTGGGAGTTGGATTACTTGTATAGCACCACCACAAATCCACATATTGCCAATTTGGATTTGTGGTGGCACTTTATTGATGATATTTTTATCATTTGGAAGAGCACGGTAGAAGATTTTGCATGTTTCATCCAGTGGATGGAATCTACCAACAGTAACTTGAGATATAAATATGAACTCAATCAGACCCCCAGAGGTGATTTGAACAAAAGATTGGACAGAGAGAAAGCTATTGGATATACACCTTAGGAGCTTGTTCCCCATATGGGTCTTAATGAAAATATTGAGTGTTCTGCTTTTCTGAAAAGTATAAATGATGATATATTAATAACACAATGTCTTATTTTCACCTACTGTTGCTGTGATTTAAGGTAGTGCCTGGTGACCCCATTTAATATTTCATTTTGTTTATAATATCAAAATGAAACTTGTCCTAGAAATGTTATATATACAGATTTGGAAAATGATTGGGACAAATTTGTGAAACAAATATGAATTAGTAATTTATTTGCCACAAAATAGTAACAGTAAAATATAACATTAAGATTAAGGACTCATTTATGAGGTCACCAAGTTAAAATATGAAATATAAAACATGGCTTGCATTTGCTAGAAAAATTAAACATGGAATTAAAAAGCTAATGTATTCAACCAAGGATCTAATTAATGGTCCTTTGATTTTAAAGAATCAATAATGACCCATTTAATGAATGTTTCAAATGAATTGGTTGGTTTGGGTCACATGTTTAATCTCACTATGTATTTATTGAAGCACTTGTGGACTGATTTTTTCACTCTGATGAAGCCTGGCAGTGTACCAGGTGAGACGTTAATACTTTAATAGTCAGTTTTTGTACTTGTGCTCGTCTGCATTTATCTATAAACTTTGCATTTCCATTTCATTAGTGTTGTCCAGTTTATTGCTGTATGGGTGCTAAATTGCATATTTTCCCGTTCACGCTTCTCATTACAGCACCACACTTGTCCTGGTGCTCTTCAACTTTGCTTTTTTTATGAGCTTAGCAATGCAGAGGTTAAGGTCCCAAATGGGAACAGGTTCCCTAATTGGGAGCTGAAAATAAAGGAAGCCCTCAAAGAACTTTTTAAAAATGGGCCTAGAAATGATAGACTTTTCTTTCCCAGTGGAAATCAGGCTGAAATTGCAGCTAAGTGAAGCTTCAAGGATGAGGCCTTGAAGCCTGATGATTGCAAATGAACTAAATAGTAGAGATGCAGCTAATTTAAAATTTGCCAGCGAAATTGCAATGGAAGTGACCAATTTTGTGCCGCATAACACTACGTGAATTCCAGCCGTTTTCAGCCATTTTCGCCAAGGTGAAATTTTTCGCCTTGGAAAGTGAAATTACGCCTGCGGGAAGGCGAAATTTCACATCTTAAGGGCACATTCCACCTCTAGAAGCAACATTTCACCTTCCAAGGCACAATTTTACCTTTCTGCAGGTGAAATTTTGCCTTTCCGCAGGCAAAATGTTGCATTACACCTTGGCGAAAAATTACGTGACGCGGATGAAATCTGCGTAATATTTTGTGTAGCGTAGTTTAGGCACTTCACCCATCCCTACTTAATAGTCCAAAAGGAAAGGGATAGAGGCCTTCAGAGGGTCTATCATTTTTCCTTTGCACCATATTGAAAATCCTTTCCATTTAGCTGCATAGGTTTTCTTTGTGCTTGGCTTTTTAGTCCTGTGAAGAATTTTCAGAACTTGTTCTGAATACTGTGCATCTGGGAATTCTAGCTCCTCAACAACCAGGCTTTGAGGAGAAGGGATTCCAGGTCTGGATAATTCACTCTTACTTGTAGTGGGGTGAGGAGACAGTAAAAGGAAGTAAAATCAGCTTCTTGTGGGACATGGCCAGCAGGAGAGGATATCTGGCTTGCCTTGGCCAGTCTGGAGCTATGAGGATCATGGTTGCAGACTGATCCCTGAGATTCAGTAGCACTCTGTGTAATGGGAAATGGAGGGAAAGCATACAGAAACTTCCCTGTCCAGTTCGAAACTAGTGCATCTGCTGGGAGCGTGCCCATTGCTGAGGGTCTGCAGCAGTACAGAGGAAGCCAGTAGTTGAGGTGGGATGCAAACAGGTCCACCTCTGGTGTGCCTCACCTCCTGAAGACTGTGGCAAGGACTTGTCTGTTCAGAGACCATTCGTTGTTACCTTGGCTGATGCAGATCAGAGCATCTGCCAGGGTATTGTCCTTGCCTGGGAGGTGTATGGCAGAGAGACTCACATCCAAGGAATAGGACAGGGACCAGATTCTCATGGCCTTTGTGTGCAGGGAAGTAGACCTCATGCCACCCTGCTTGTCTATGTAAAGCATAGCAGTGGTGTTGTCTGTTCTGATCTGAACAGTGTGTCTCTTGACCTGAGGGGTGAAAGCTTTCAGTGCCAGGTACACAGCTCTGAGTTACAGAAGATTTATGTGGCTTTTGGACTTCTTTGGCATCCAAGTGCCACCGACTGAGGAGCTGAAAGGGGATGCCCACTGAGAGGTTTTCCTCTTCCTTCCACCAGTCAAGAACTTGAAGCAGTGCTTTTGTCACTGGTGCTAGCTTGGATAATTTTTCTTTGTGACCAGTGGGCTCACCGATGATATTGAATACCCCTCATTTGAAACCTTACCATGGGACAACAGCTGTCATGGAAGCCACGTGGCCCAGAAGCTGTAGAAAATGTCTCACAGGCCTTGGGTGGCCTAGCAGAAGAGAATTTGTTGTAGTCAGAACATTTTGAATTCTGTCCAGAGGCAGAAAGGCTTTTGCCTGCTGAGTATCCAAATCTGCTCCTATGAAGTTGAGGAGCTCAGAAGGTTCCAGATGGAATTTCTTTTCATTGATTAGAAACCCCAGAGAGGACAGAGTTTGTCTTGGGCTGTTTAGAGCTTCTCTGACTTGCTGAGGGGTCTTGCCCACTATGAGCCAGTCCAGGTATGGAAAGACTGAGATGCCCTGCTTTCTTAAGTGGGCTGCCACTACAGACAGGCACTTCGTGAATACTCTGGGAGCAGAGGTGAGGCCAAAGGGTATGGCTGCAAACTGGTAATGTCCTGAATGCAGTCTGAACCTCATAAACTTTCTGTGGGACTGCCTTATTGGTATGTGAAAATAGGCGTCCTTGAGATCCAGGGAGGCTTGCTAGTCTCCCTGCTGCAGAGAGTGTATTACCATTTGAAGGGTAATCATCTTTAATTTTGGTATGAGTAGGTGCCTGTTTAGATATCTGAGGTCTAAAATAGGTCACCACTCCCTATTTTTCTTTACTGTCAAGAAGTATTTGTAGTAGGTACCTTTTCCATGCTGTGAAAGGGGAACCCTCTCCACCACTTTTGCTGATAATAGAGTCTTTACTGTACCTCCAGCTCCAACAGGTATCTTTTTGTTGGGGATAGGGGTTTTGACAGAGCCGGACCCCAAAGTGCAGGAAACTGCTTGACCTGTAGGGGTAGACCTCTTTCCACTACCTCCAAAACCCACTTGTCTGTGGTGATGTGGGTCCAAACTTGGAGGCAGTGGAAGAGCCTTCCCCCTACTAGTGAGGGGAGGTGACCTGATTGCAGAAGTTAGGACTTAGACTGTGTGGCAGGGGCAAGAGTGGTGGCAGCTCTCCTCTGACCCATTCTGCCTCTTCCCCTGAAATAATCTCTCATTTGAGAGAAATCCAAAGGCATGGGCATAGGATAGAATGCCCTGGGGAAGTAGCCCCTGCCTCTATTACTCCTAGGTTGAGACTTCTGGGATGTAGAGGCTTTCTGCTTGGCTGCATTACTTTCATAGGTGGACTTGTACTCCTCCACCTTTTCATGTATGCTTCAGTTTTTCCCCGAAAAGAATTATATTCACAGGGAAGTCCATAGCTCTGTACTGGGTGTCCTGTGATAAATTAGTTTTTCGTAGCCAGGCAAAATATGAGAGACAGCCTGAGCCATGACCCTTGTTGCTGTGTCATTAGTGTCTGCAGCCATGTGAAACTGGCATTTGGTGGCTTCAGACCAGATTTCACTGTTTCAACAATGTCCTGGAAAATCCTGTCAGATTTATGTGACAGAATGGCGTGGACAGAACTCCAGGGCCTTCTGGTACTTAGCAGAGTATGCTAAGTAAGAGGCTGTGGTATAAGATTTTTTAGCCAGAACATCTAGTTTTCGTGACTCCTTTTCAGAAGGCATAGAGGTGGAGGGACCTTAACCTTATCACAGACTGCAGCCTGAACCATCCCTTCATGGCTGGGATGAGTACAAAGAAAATCAGCCTCATTTTAGCCAGAGGATATTTTCTATCCGCTTATTCTTTTTTTTCCTGTCTTTATGCTTTTTTGCCACTGGTGTCTCCCCTTGCCTTGATGCGGGAGGGGCAGTGGTATGCTTGTCTTTACATAGTTTTTTTGCTGGAACAGACTCAGTGGTCTGTTCACCATTTCTTTTTTTCTTTTGGCATGTCACCATTTTTATTGTTTTTATCATACTCATTTTCCGAGGGGTCCTTATCTTTAGGCTTAGGCAGGGCAGTGAAACCCTCCTTAACAGAAGAAGCACTATTAGGGGCCAAATCTTCTAGTCTTTTGGCCCTCTGTTTAATAGTTTTTGAGCAGAATTTAGAAGCAAAAATGTTCTGGACCCAAGCACTGCAAACATACCACACTTAATACAATTTTTAAAACCTGCGGGTCCAGTTCTCCTTTTTGACTTTTCTGAAATAAAAATGTGTCAGAAAGCTGAAAAACATCTGTTTCCACAATGGAAAAACTGTAAATGAAGTTGTTTCCCTAGCAGTAAAGAACCATGATTTAAAATAACAAAACTCAGTAGAAATACTGAAAAAAAAGCAGTTCCTGATAAAATAAGGGCACCTCTATTGAAAAGACCTTGAAAACCATCGAAATACTCAAAATGTGGTATATTTTTACCTCAGAAATGTTAAAAGGAACCGAGGAAAATGGGGAAAGTGTGGTTCCTGGGAACCAGAAAGGAACCACTAAAAACCCCTTAAAATGATAATAAAATGTAAAATACTTACAAACTCAGCACAAAAGTAAAGATTTAGGCGCAAAAAGTTTGTTTCTCAAGAATGAGAAAGAGCACCTCAGAGGCGATGTTTCTCAGTCAGTCGGAGAAAAAATTCTGAAGCCCTGTGGACTCTTTGCAGTCAGCGCAACTTCCTGCTTGATTCTGATTGGCCACTCAATTTTAATGAATATTCATGGCTCCACCTCTGAGGCAGTTCAACCTGTTCAGCTTGCTGCTATTGTTACTGATGCTAAGGACTTCTGGGGTGAGAAGCAAAATATTTTCCATATTGTAGGGTCCCTCCCAGTCCCCAATCTCATGATTTCCTGCCCGTAAATAAGCAAAATATGTTTCCATAGTGTAGGGTCCCACCCTGGTCCCTGATCTCCTGAGCTCTCACCCTTGAATAATAAAAATATATTTCCATAGTGTAGGGTCCTACCCCATTGCCTGATCCCCGACCTCATATGAAAAATAACAACTTTCCATAGTGTAGTGGACCCCGGTCACCGATCTCATAATAAAGAAAATGGTTCCATAGTGTAGTGTTCCACCCAGTACCCAATCTCCCACCCAATAATGTCAATCCCATTTCCATAGTGTAGTGTTCCCTCTACACCTGTAACCAACTGATGTCCCCAACTGGACCATTATCGACCTGGTAGTCTGCTGGTCCCCCAACCCACTCCGTAATCATACACCACCCCTCTCGCCCTGCCCTAGCACGGCTGCCGGCCCATTCCAGTAGCACAGCCTTCCTCACACCTCCACAGCTGCCCACTGACTGAACAGTCAATGACAGTTTACAATATACAGTATACACTACAAGCCCGTTGGTTCAAACATTATTGGGTGGGAGATCGGGCATTGGGGTGGGACACTACACTATGGAACCATATGTACATAATATTTTTCTTTCTCTTCCTCCACAGGCAGATAGGTTGGAGCCTGGGCCTGAGGAGGGGGAGTGACAGGTATTTTATTCAAATTTCCCATGGCCTGGATTGCCTGGAAAAATTGCCACATTCTTGGCATGTCTTCTGATGAGGGCATTTATCTGCCATCTGCCCTCTCCTTTCTTCATACAAAGGAGCTGAAGTGACTTTATTTTCTTTCAATTTCTTTGTGGCAGATGCCATTTCCAGTGCCTGCTCTAAGGTTCTGTTATTTTTTTTTTGCCATCACTGGATTCAGGGTTTCCTGTTTTGGACACCCTGATATCTGAAACATCTTTACAAAGCCTTTCTGATGGCTATGCAGTAGAGCTGGGTTAAAGCTGTGAATTCTGCTTTAGCTGAACTTTCACAGAATTTTCAAAACTTCCACCTGTGGTAAAATCAGAAATCTTCTGAATGTGTTTAGCAAATTTTCACCCTGTTCTGCAGAATTTTCTTGCTGAACTGCAAAATAATACATATGAACTGCAAAACTAATACATTACTACACAATTCATGTAATTATTCCACAGTTCTGTTCTGTGCCATCCTGGCACAGAAAAGAAAACATTACCCCCAACCCTCTGATCGCTGGCCTTCTAGCATTTTAACATTTCCATGGTGTCTAGTGGCTTCCTCCACCCTCCCATCATCGGTCCCCTAACAATGTAACATTTCCCTGGTGTCTGGTGGTACCCCCCCTCCACCATCCAGTCACTGGCCAGTTAACATTTTCCTGGTGTCTAGTGGCACTCCCACCCTCTGATCACCAGCCCTCTAACAATTTAATATTTCCCTGGTATCTAGTGGCACCTTCCACACTCCAATCACCGGCCCACTAGCATTTTAACATTTCCCTGGTGTCTAGTGGCATCCCCCCACCCTCCAATTATCGGTCCCCTAACAATGTAACATTTGCCTGGTGTCTGGTGGCATACCCCACCCTCCAGTCACCAGCCCCTTAACAGTTCCCTGGTGTCTGGTGGCAACCTCCCCATCCTCTGATCACCGGCCCTCTATTTGCTAAGTGATGTGCCTCCATCTGCCTCTGTCCTCACCGCTAACGCAAGTATCTGTAAGTGCCTGTCAGAAGTTCACAACTGCGCACTTGCTCCTTACTCTTTACATCATGTGATACTCATTCAGATAGTTTCCATGACTACAGCACGATGTAAAGACAAAGGAGCAGAGTCGCATGATTATGAGCTCTATGACAGAGCATATCAGAAAAATTAGAGTACTCACCGTAATTCTTGATCTTCTTGGACAAATCTTTACCATTTATTCATACTTCTGGGCTACAAGCTGAAGGTGCTGGGACCCTCAGGAGCCAAAATCTTCAGGAGGCCAGCACGAGGTAGGATCATGCATGCACAGCAACGCGGGACTGGCTCTTGTCTGTGTAGGCTACCTCGGTGTCAACTCTCCAACCACCTCAGTACCTTTTTAACCGAGGAGGTGCACTGTAATATAATCTAAGAAACACCTAACCTAACAAAGGCATAAGATAGACCGATTGACCCGTATAAGAAGGGTGACGTTAAACAATATCTTCACAGCCCAAACCAAATGAGGGAGTAAAGATCAGGAACAGACTGAGTGAGCTCAGCGGATGGTGGGTTGATGTATGAATAAAGGGTGAAGACTTGTCCAACAAGATCGAGAATTACGGTGAGTATGTACTTTTCGTATCTTCCTGGACTTGAAGTCTTCACCATTCATTCATACTTCTTGGTTAGAGTTCCAGGCTAAAACCAAATCCCCTGAATGGGGTGGCAGGAGACAGATCTCACTCAGGATAGAAGTCCATTAAAGATTGTCCTGCCAAAGGAAGCATGCTGCCTGGCATGGACATCCAGAGCATAGTGCTTCATAAAAGTATGCACTGGGCTCCAAGTAGCCTTGCAAATGTTAGCAATGGGAACAGGCAGTTTCCCTAAGGTAACAACCATTCTGGTAGATTGGGCACATACATGGCCCTTCAACTGATTTGTGCCATAGAGTAGCAATGGCGTAGATATGCCACTATCCAAGCAGAGATACATTTGATTGACAATGACTGACCCAGCCAAGCCGTACTGAAGGACACAAAGAGTTGCCTGGCCTTACAGGTATCCTTGGTTCTAGCGATGTAGAATCATAGAGCCTTTTTAATGTCCAGGGAATGAAGGGTGCGTTCCCCTTCATTTTGGAAGTTAGAGAAATAAGAGGGAAGAACCAAAGGCTGGTTGAGGTGGAAATCCAAAACCACTTTGAGTAGGAACATAGGGTGAGTACACCTCATCTTTATGAAAGATGGTATGGAGGAGGGTCTGTGACCAAGGCATGTATTCAAAGACCCTGTGAGCAGAAGTGGCCACCAGAAAGGCGGTCTCCCAGGTCAGAAACTTCAAGTCACACAAGGATCAAAAAGTTTGTGAATGAGCATGACTGAATGCGAGATTAATATCCAGGAGGCAACCAGCTTCCTAACTGGGGGCCTCGTGTGAAGAATGCCTTTGTGGAATCTTTTGAATAGCGGTAATTGAGCCAGGGACATGTGCTGGACTGGCTCATGATGGGCAGAATACGCACAGAAGTGTACCATTACAGATGAGTATTGCAGCCCTGAATCTGAAAGGTCTAGTAGGTACTCCGACACTTTATCTGAAGGACACTGAAATGGATCTAAGTAAATCTTAGCACACCATTCTGAGAAACACTTCCATTTAGCTGTATAACTCTTTCTGGTGGAAGGCTTTCAAGCTGCTAGGAGAATCTGTGAGATTCTCTGAGAAACTTTAAACCTGCTCACTTCTCTCTCCTCAAGCCAGGCGTGGAGATGAAGGGAGTGCAGCTTGGGATGGACCAGGGGTCCATGTGTCACGAGGTCTGTTGGCAGGGGCAGTTGCCTTGGAGGGGCCTCAGACAACTTGTTGATCACAGAAAACCAAATACGTTGAGGCCAGTATGGTACAATTAGAATCATCTTGCCCCCATGTGCCTCCAATCTGAGCAGTACCCTCTGAATTAAAGGAAGAGGAGGAAATGCATACAAAATATGTCTTGTCTACCACAGCCTGAATGCATCCTCACAGAAAATGCCAGATACTGGATTTCTGGAGCAGAATAGAGGCAGTTTATGTTGAGTGGGGATGCAAAAAGGTCTAGGTCTAGACTGCCCCACTAGTCGAAGAGCAATTGCATGACATCTGGAGCAAGTGACCACTCATGTGGATCTATTTCTGTCCTGCTGAAATGATCTGCCAGATCATTCTGAGTTCCTGGCAGGTAAACTGCCTGAATCAGGACATCGTATTCGAGGCACCACTCCCATACCCTCATGGCTTCTCTACAAGAGGTAGAAATGCTCCGCCCTGCTTGTTGATGTAGTACATCACAGCTTTGTTGTCTGTCTGAAGAAGGATTACCTTGTGACTGATAACATCTTCCAGGACTCTGAGGGCATACAGGACTGCCCTCATCTCCAAAACATTGATGTGAAGATAAGACTCCTTTAGTCCACTCCCTAAGTGTAAGGTCTCAGCAATGAGCCCGCGGCTGAGCAGTGAGGCATCCGAGGTGATGGTGATCTGAGATTCTGGTGGGGCAAAGGTCGAACCTTGTGAAGGCTGTCCTCCTGTATCCATCATGCAAGTGACCACTACAGAGCTCTGTCACCTTGATGGGGTAAGACTGCAGATGTGTTGTTTGGGACCACTGTGTGCTGAGCATCCACTGAGTGGTCCTCATGTAACTCAAGCTAGAGGCACTGTGAAAATGGAAGTCACCATGAAGCCTAACATCCATTGCATGGGTGAGCTCGTCATGGGTTGTTCTCTCTGATGAAGTGAGCCATCTGGAAAATGTCATTCCTCCTGTTCTCCAGGAAAAAGCCCTCAGATTTGTAGTATTCAAAGGGCTCCTATGAAGAGGAGCTTCGAGAGCTGAATCTGTGACTTCTCCAGGTTCAGCAGTACCCCATGGAGGCAAGGAACTGAGATGCTGTGGATACCACCTTCTGTGTCTCCTGCTTTGTGGACCTGCCAAAAGCCAGTCATCTAGGTAGGGAAAGACTTGAATGCCAAGCTTCTGAAGGTGTGCAGCAAGGACTGAAAAATACTTGATAAAGACTTGAGGCACTGAAGACAGCCCAAAGGGCAGGACTCTGAACTGGTAATGCTTACCCAAGGTCACAAAGAGAAGGTACTTGTGGTGATAGGGGGCTACTAGAATGCGCTGGTGGCATCTTGCATGTCCAGGGATGCCAGCCAGTCATGCTGTCAGAGAACTGGAAGGAGCAACCCTAAGGAGACCATCTTGAATTTCTCCCAGAACAATAACTTGTTTAGCTTTCTGAAGTCGAGAATGGGGTGCATGCCGCCTGTCTTCTTTGGAACCAGAAAGTAATGTGAATAGAAACCTACATTCCACTCTGCCCAGGGAACTACTTCCACCACATTATTTTTTGAGAAGGCCCTGTATTTCTGAAGTGAGAAGGTCTGACTGGACGACTGACAGATTGTGTTGCCACTAGGGTGGAATGTCTGGGGAAATCTCTGAAAAGGCGAGAGAGAAGCCTTCCCAGATAATCTGGAGGACCCACTTTTCCATTGTGATAGACTTCCACTGACTGTAAAACTGAATCAGACAACCTCCCACTGCCGTGGAAAAGTCCACCTCAGGCAACCGAGGTGAGACCAGGCTGAACTTTCAGAGGTGGCACTGGGCTTTGGGGCCTTGTGCCTTCTGCTGCACTTTCTTTTGTGGCTGAGGAGGCTGGTGTTTGTTTGGGGCTCCTCGGCCTCTTCCTTGAAAGGGCTGCCTGTTATGAAAAAACTGATAGTTCCCACCTCTCTGAGAGGCAGAAGGAGTCAGCCTGGCTGTTTTATTGGCAGTCCTGGTTTTCTGAGACCATCTAGGACTTGTTCTACCTGTTGGCCAAACAAATACATGCCATTGAAGGGGACATTCATTACCTGCTGCTGAGCATCAGAGGAAACCCTGATGTCCTAAGCCAGGAATGTCTTCTAATACAGATTCCAGCAGTGGCCGCCCTGGAAACCATATCATATGCATCCATGGAAGCTTTCAGCTGATGGTTATTACATTCTATACCCGGGGTGACAGTCTGTAAAATCTCCATTTCAGAGTCAGACTTTGGGAGGCCTTTCAGTAGGGACTTAAGGTAAGTCCAGTGGACATATTCAAATTGGGAGAAATGCCCTTGATAGCTAGCAATGCGCATGCCCAGAGTTGCGGCTGTGAATGCTGTTTTTCCCATGGTATCTATCTTACGAGATTCCTTGTTGATAGCATGTGCTGACACTTCCTGAGGAAGAACAGTTTTGTCATTCTCAGGGAGCACAACCAGCACATCTGGGATGGGCTGCGGGGCTAAAATGAGTCTCCCCTTGGGAGGGAGATACTTCCTACATATGGATTTGCAGATGGAAGGAATAAGAGCCGTCCTCATCCATACAGCTTCAAACAAAGTCTCGAGCGGAGAGGAACAGGAGACATAAGGTTCACTGGGATATTAGGTACATGAAGCCACTCCAGGTGTAAAAGCATATCTGGGTCAACAGAGGATATCTGTAGAGCCAGAGTTGCCTGTATTTTAAGCAGGACTGGAATGGAAGGTCCTCTAATAGAATTTCAGCAGGAAGCGAGGGCTTACCATCCAAACTGTAGAGTGTGTCTTCATCATCTTCTTTAGAAATTATAAGGTCGGGATCAGACTCATCTTGCTCCATGTCCCTTGAGAGGAGTAGGAGCTGCCCCTAACAAGCCTCTGCCTAGTCTGGGCAAAGGATAAACAGGTGACACCAGGACCAACACCAGACCCAACACCACAGATCTTGACGCCGGGCCCGGCACTGCAGACCCTGATGCCGAATCTGGCACTGCAGGTCTCAACGCCGAATGCTGCACCACAGGACCCAGTGCAGGATGTAGCACCACAAGCCCAGGTGCCAGACCCAACAACGACCCACAGGAAATCGGTGCCAGACACGGCACTCAAGGTGTCGTAGAGCAGGATGGTGCCACCTGAAGATCCACACTAAATCTAGAAGAAAAAGAAGGGAAGGGGGATGGTACTTGTGCTGGCCCCTGTGAGAAAACAGAGTTGGGGGGGCACGCGGAACCAGGGTCTGCAGCACTGGCACTGACAAGGGAGAAAATTCCATTACTGGCACCGAATGCTCAACCTGCACTGAAGGACCCAACCAGGGCACCAAAATTCATAGACCCAAGGGCCCTGGAACTGGATCTGCAGGAAGGGGCAAATGTGTCAGATGCTGTACCCACTGCTCCATAAGAGCAGTCCAGTGGTGAAACTGCCCACTGGAAACCCCACAAGAGGACAGAGAAGGGCTCAAGTGTCAAGAATCAAAATGATCATGGCGGAAGCCACCGGAGAAATGTGGCACAGGAGATGGCCTACTGCTCCCGACCACTGAAGACCTCTTGGCAGACGTACCAGAGGGCGACCTCGAGTGGTACCGCTTCTTCCTCTTCTGACAGGATGAGGAAGCACTCAAGACAGAGCAGTGTTGGGCTCCTGACCTGGACTGGGAGTGGGCCAGCTTAATTTTGCATTTATGGGAAGCCTGTCCTCCCTCCCAAACACCGGACTGCCCGCGGTCAGACTCACCCCCCCGGAGAGGGCGGTGGACTGGACACAGCCCAGATGCCAGAGCAGCCTTCCAACACAGAGTGCCTACCATCAATGTCTCCATCCAAGGTCGACTCCTTCAATCGGCAGGGCTTTTTTTATTCAGAAAACAATAAATCAAACTAAAAACTGAACAACTAGATGCTGTTGTCATATAGATGTGAAGATTTGGCTCCTGGGAGGCAAGCAACATCATCGCTGAAGCGCACTCGACAGCAGGAAGAAAAAATTACTCACCTTAGTAATGTTGTTTCTTCTAATGGAGTCTTGCTATATTCTGACATATGCAGTGAGTCCCAACCTTCGAACTGCTCCGGAGGTGAAAGAGTTAACTTTCCATGCCAGGCATGGAAGGCTGAGCTCGAGCTCGGTTGAGACTCTGTCTGTTGTTCTTCAAACTCAAACCGTCAGATCTTTCTGAGCTAAACTCACTGAGGTCCTGTGTGGAAGCTGTAAACCTACACTAGCCAACTGGCTATTAAACATAAGAACACATTTTGGTCCCAAAACAAAGACTCAAGTCAGGAGACCCAAAATGAAAAACAACACAAGTCACCCCAGAAAGGAGGGTGAAAACAACAAAGTGAGGCACCTACTAGTGCCAACACTGCACTGCCCACCCACATCTCAAAAACAGAGGTTCTGAGAGGGGCGGGGAGGTCAGAATATAGCAAGACTCCATTAGAAGAAACAACATTACTAAGGTGAGTAATTTTTCTTCAAACAACATGAAGTCTTGATATATTCTGACATATGTGACTACAGCAGTACCTCCATGGAGGAGGGACAGAACCTACTTAGGAAATAGGCTCTGAAGCACAGCTGTGCTAAACTGAGCATCACTCCTAGCCTGGATGTCCAGGGAGTAATGCTTAGTAAAAGTGTGAACTGTTTTCCAGGTAGCTGTTGACATATCTCTAGAATAGGGATGTCCCTGGCAGCAGCCAGGGAAGCAGCTGTACCTCTGGTAGAGTGAGCCCTCAGGCCTAAGGGAGGAATCTTACCCAGTTTTCCATAGCAAAATTGGATACAAGAGACAATCCACTTGGCAATGGATCTTTTAGTGGCAGGTTTCTCTTTACCAACCTCACCATAAGTGAGGAACAGTTGGAGGGAGTCAAACCTGTGACCCTTGGTACGCTCTATGTAGTAACTAAGGGCTCTCTTCACATCTAAGCTGTGCAGCCTCCTCTCACCAGAGGAGGAATGGTCAGTAAGTAAACTGGAAGAGATAGATTGATTAAGGTGAAATCTGAAACCACCTTAGGCAAGAACTTCCTGTTAGTCCTGAGGACCACCTTATCTCTATGAAAGGAGATAAAATCAGGCTCACTGACAAAGCTTGTAATTCACTTAGCGTCTGGCAGAAGGATGGCTACCAGAAACACAGTCTTCCAAGTCAAGTACTTAAGCTCTGCTGAAGACAAAGGCTCAAAGGGGTTGCATAAGATGAGCAATGCAAACATTAAGATCCCAGATGAGGCAGGGTCCCTGAATGGAGGTTGGTGTGAAACAATCCTTGAAAAACTTGGAGAATACAGGGTGAGCTGAAAGAGAAGAGGGCTTACCTGCTGAAATAAAAGCAGACACAGCTGCCAGATGCACTTTTTAGGGTAGCTGGCCTCAGCTAAAGGTATTTAAGTGGACCATATAATCCAGGACTGTGGGTAAATCAGCAGATTCTGAAATATGCTTTCAGAGCACCATATGGAAAACCTCTTCCATTTGGAATTATAAGTAGCCCTGGTGGAAGGTTTTCTAGAAGCCTTCAGGATATCCATTACACCTTGGGAGAGGTGTAAATCAGCAACTCTAACTCTTCAAAGCCATGCCTTGAGATTGAGAGATTTGAGGTTCGGGTACCAAACCCTCCCCTGAGCACAGGTTAACAGGTTGTAATTCCTGGGAAGACACAGGGGAAGACGGACTGCTAAGGACAGTAGGAGTGGCTACCAGGGTTGTCTGGCCCAATCTGGAGCAATGAGGATCATCGTGCAGGGTTGAGATCTGATTTTGACTAGCACTTTGAACAGGAGAGGGAAGGGGGGAAGCATAGAGAAGCTTCCCTTCCCAATTGAGAACTAAGGCATCCAGAGGGACTGAGCCCAACACTGGGGCCTGCAGCAAAAAGGAGAAGTTGGTGATTGTCTGGGGCTGCAAAAGATCTTCTCTGAGGGTGCCACATCTGGAAAATATCACCTCCAAGACCACAGGGTCCAGTGACCATTCGTGATGGCCTGGGAAATTCTGCTGAGAGCATCTGCCAGACATTGTCCTTGCCTGGGAGTGAACTGCCATAAGGGAGGTGTTCAGAGAGTAAGCCAGAGACCACAACTTCATTGCTTGGTGCACAAGGCCGTGAGCAGTGCCCCTTGCGATTGATGTACCACATTGTGGTGTTGTCTGTTCTGACCTGTACAACTTTGTTCTGATCAGATTTGAAAAAGCTTGAAGTGCTAGAAAAACTGCTCTGAGTTCCAACAGATTGATGTGGAGCAGAGATTCCTGAGGGGACCACAACCCCTGAGTGGTGAGGTCGCCCATGTGAGCTCCCCACCCCAAGAGGGATGCATCTGTAGTAAGGATTAAGGAGTGAGACTGAGTGAGAAAAGGAACCCCTTGTCTCATATTGCTCTGATCCTGCCACCACTGTAGGGCCTGGATCAGGGTTCGAGTCACTGGGATCAATTTGGTTAGAGGGTCTTTCCTTTGAGACCAAAAGGCTCTCAAATGGAACTGGATGTCCCTCATCTGAAATCTTGCTCCCTGCACTACTGCTGTAGAAGCAGCCATGTGCCCCAGGAGCTGTAGAAAATGCCTTGCTGGTCGAGAGACCTGCAGGGTGAATGAGGAGGCCAGAGAGACCAGGGTCCTTGCCCTGTCCAAAGGAAGAAGGCTCTGGCTTTCTCTGTGTTTAGCTCTGCGCCTATGAAGGTGAGGAGCTGGACAGGCTCTAGAACTGACTTTGAAAGATTCAGAAGGAAACCTAGAGAGTGAGCAGTTGCTGAGTTATCTGTAGGTGTAACCTAACAGGTCTGGGGACTGGCCTACTATGAGCCAGTCGTCCAGGTAAGGGAAGATGGCAATTTTTTGCCTTCTTAGAGAAGCAACTGCTACTGCCAGGCGTTTTTTGAATACCCTTGGAGCATAGGTGAGGCCAAAGGGCATTGCTCTGAACTGGTAATGGCCTGAGGGCAGCTCGAACCTGAGATACTTTCGGTGGGAGCTTCTGATGAGAATATGGAAGTAGGCATCCTTGAGGTCCAGGGACACTAGCCAGTCCCCTGGCCTTAGAGAGGGTAGAATAATTCCCAGAGTCACCATTTTGAATTTTGGTTTTAAAAGGTGCTTGTTTAAATATCTGAGATCCAGGATGGGCCGCCATTCTCCTGTCTTTTTTGGGGTAAGGAAGTACCTGGAATACAATCCTTTGCCCTGGTGTAGGGGTGGAACCCTTTTCACAGCTCTGAGAGCAAGGAGGGAAGAGACCTCTGCCTCTAAGGCAAGTGCCTCTGATGGATTTGCAGGTGGAAAGGATCTGGTTCTCATAATTGGAAACTTTTTGAAGCTGAGATCCAGTCCCTGGCTTACTACCTCCAGGACCCATTTGTCTGATGTCAGAGACTCCCAGTCCTGGACAAAGTAAGCCAGCCTGCCTGCCCCCTACAGGTAGCTGAGAATTGGCCCTGGCAACCCCATCAGGGTGCCTGCTTGGCAGGGGCTTTGGGCTGAGGGGTGGAAGCAGGCCTGCTTGTACCCCGTCTGCCTCTCCCTCTAAAGCACCCCCTCTGGGCATAAGCAGAAGAGGAGGCCTGGGCTTGGTAAAAAGGCCTATGAAAAGGCCTGCCCCTGCCCCTGGAAGCTGCCTTTGAGGAGTGGCCTGCCTTTCCTTGGCCTGTGCACTCCTATAGGTGGTCCTATACTCATCCATTTTCTTCATGTAATTCTCTGTCTGCTCCCCAAACAGAGAATTACCCACAACAGGAAAATCCATGGCCTTAGTCTGGGTATCCTGTGACAGGCTAGTACATCTGAGCCAAGCCATTCTGCGAAGTGCCACAGATGTAGCCATGACTCTTGATGACACATCATTTGAGTCCACTGCAGCATGGAATTGCACCTTGGGTGCCTCAATACCATCAGCAGCCACCTGCTCCAGCTCCTTGGCAAGCTGGCCAGGGACCTGTTTTGCTAGAGCCATAACAGTGTCCCATCTGGATTTCTGATATCTAGCAACATAAGCCATATAATTTGCCTGTCTGAGTCCCAAGGATGCTGCCATGTACTGTTCCTTTGCCATGGCATCAATCCTCCTGGAGTCCTTGTCCGAGGTGTGTGAAGCCAAGGGAATATTTGCCTTGTCACAGGCTGCAGCCTGCACTACTAACATGACTGCATTGTTGTATAAGGAACTCCGTATCAGGGCCTGACAATGTGTACCTCTTGTCCATTCTCTTATCCACAGGAGGTATAGTGTGAGGAGTTTTAGAATTTGAATGTCTGTTTCCCAAAAGATTTATGCAAGGAATAGACAGTCTCCTAGACTCTAGGATGTCCATCATTTCCACATAGTCAGGCTCTTCTTGATCATCCACAGCTTCCTCCATAGGGAGCTGGAGGTTTCAACCACTTTTTATAAAACAAAAATGAGAGGACTCAGAGCCTGGGAGGAGACACTCCAGAAGGTCTGTCTGGGAGATGTCCGGTAAATAGGCACATCCAGACTTTCAAATCACATTCCTCTCCTCATACTCCTCTTCCCCCTCCTCCGGTTCATAATATTCCTCTAAATCATACTCTTGAACCGGTGGAACTGGCGAGCAAACACCAGAGCGGTGCTAGTTCGGTCGGAACGAGAAAAGCGACTGGACAATTTTGATCGCTTTGGCTATTTCTTCAGTGGCTGGAGAGGAAAGTTTTGGCTCCACACCAGCTGATTTCCTAGTCCTTTTTGCTGGAACCGACTCCTCAGAGTCGGATCTCCTTTTGCCCGAAGAAGTCTCGCCCTGGTCAGAGGGCAATCCTTCTGGTTCGGTTGGAACCAAACCGGGCTAGCCATCCAGTTCAGCGGACTTTTTGGCTTCCCTTTCCCTGAGCCTACCAACTCTTTTCTCCAGGGTAGCTGCAGGAAAATTCTTACAAATCTGGCAGTCTGCATTGAAGTGGTCAAACCCCAGACAATAAAAACAGGTGGTGTGGGGGTCAGCCTTGGCAAAGACTTCCCCACACACACTGCAGTGTTGAAACCCAGCGGGCCCGGTTTTTCTTTTGTTTTTCTCAGACATAGTGCCAGTCCTATCCAAACTTACCCGTTTATGGCAATCCGCCAGGTAAGACCCTCTTATCGGTTCCAAACCGTGTCATGGGTCGTGGAAAAAACTGTAATAAAATCTGTATTTTTTAGAACCGATAAGAACCGGTAACCACACTCTAAATCACAGATTAAGATTTTTTAAACAACTTGATCAGTTCAAACCGAACCGATAAACCGTTTACAAGTTCCACACAGAATAGAATAAATGTAAAACCTATCTAGTACTCACAAATACCACAGACAGAGACTGAACCGACAGGTTGCAGTTTAAATTCGGTCAAAAACCAGAAAACAATACTTTAACCGACAAAATTAACCGAGCAGAAGGAGAAATCTCCGGGCGACTGTTCAATGTAGGGAGTAAAGAATCTGACAGTTTGAGTTTGAAGAACAACAGACAGAGTCTCAACTGAGCTCGAGCTCAGCGTTCCATACCTGGCATGGAAAGTTAACTCTTCACCTCCGGAGCAGTTCTAAGGTTGGGACTCACTGCATATGTCAGAATATAGCAAGACTTCATGTTGTTTGAAAAAGAAACTGTGGCAGTTGGAGTGTTAGTGCTGAGGGAGCCTACACAGGTGGAAATCAGTCTTGCAGTGCTGTGCATGCTCGGTCCTACTGTTGTGCCAGCCTCCTGATGATTTTGGCTCCTGCAAGGTCCCAGCACCTCAGCTTGTAACTCAGGAGTATGAATAAATGGTGAAGACTTTAAGTCCAGTAAGATCTTGAGTTCGCAGTGAGGGCAGAGGCAGATGCAGGCACATCACTCAGCAAATAAGGGGCAGTGATCAGAGTTTGGGGTGCCACTAGACATCAGAGAAATGTTACATTGTTAGGGGCCAGTGATCAGGGGTGGGGTGCCACTAGAGACAAGGGAAATGTTAAGGAGCAAGTGAATGGAGGGTGGGTGTGCCTCTAGACACCAAGGAACTGTTACAATGTTAGGGGACCAGTGATCAGAGGGTGGGGAGAGCCATTAGAAACCAGGAAATGTTATATTGTTGAGGAGCCGACAATCAGAGGGTGGGGGTACCACTGGACACCGGGATTGAAACATAACATAAATGGGGAGGCAGTGATACATAAAGTATAGTTACATAAGAACTTACCGTAACAGTAGATCTTCGAGAGGAGCTCTTGCAGCAGGTAATACCATTAGGGCTAAGGCCACCAGGCATTAGGACCCCATGGAAAAATCTTCTAGCTAGCAGCCTGTGGCATGGGACCGCCCCTGACTTTGGCTCTGCCCCCAACATCAGGCGTGGTATAAAGGGGTGGTCCCCCGGCACCACCTTAGTTCTCCCGCTGGAGACCCTGCTGAAAACAGATAGAGAACCAAGGATGATCTCCCATCCCCAAAGAGAAAATAATGAAATTTGTCCCTGGGGCAGGTGGGCGGGAAAGTCACCTGCTGCAAGAGCTCCTCTCGAAGATCTGCTGTTACAGTAAGCTCTTACGTAACTGTACTATCTTACTCTTCAAGAGGCAGCTCTTGCAGCAGGTAATACCATTAGGACTGAATCCCAAGTAGTGTTCAAAAAAGACCCAGGTCAGAATGGTGGAGGACAAGATATTGGCTGTAGGAAATTAGGAGAGAGTCCCTGAAGGACAGCTAGGCCGAAACCTGCTCTCCAGACTGTAGTGTCTAACAAAGGTATGCACTGAACTCCACCTAGCAGCCGCACGGAGGTCCGTTTAAGATACATTCCTGAGGGAAATGAATGACGTTGCTATTCCCCTGGTGGAGTGACCCTTTACTAGTCCTAGTAATGGTTTGTTGTGCTGCTGGTAGCAGAAAGTAATGCAATGCACTAACAATTTGGTTAGTGTTTGCTTAGTCACAGGCACCCCGGTCTTTCTGCAGGCAAGAGAGACAAACAACTCGTCTGTCTTTCTGGCATAACTAGTTCTTGCTAGGTAGTAATGTCGGATTCTATGTACATCCAGAGTATGCAACAAAGCCACCCCTTTTTTTGAGTACTCTGGGTAATAAACTGGTAGTTGAATGTCCTGGTACAGCATGAACTCGGACACTAGCTTTAGTAGAAACTTAGGATTTGTATGCAGGGCTATCCTGTCCCTGTGAAAAATAAGATAGGGCTGTTTATACATCAGAGCCTGCAGCTCGAAATCCTCCAAGCTGAGGTAATAGCAACTAAAAATAATGCCTTCCAAGAGAGAAGCTGTAGCTCACAACTTGTGGCTGGTTCGACGGGGGCAAAGTGAGTTTTTCCAAAACAAACAGGAGATCCCAAGGTGGTACTGGGTCTCTCCTGGGGGGCTTGATATGCAAGATCCCTCTTAGAAAGGTCTTGCAGATGTCCAACTGTGCCAGAGTTTTCTCATTTATTGGTGCATGGTAAGCTAATAGAGCACAGAGATGCACCTTGATGGATGAGTAGCTGAGGCCCACGTCTGATTGGTAGAGAAGATACTCCAACACAGATTCCACCGGATAACTTATGGGATCCAGGAAATGTGGAACTGCCCACAAACAGAAACACTTCCATGTCATAGTGTATGTGGCCCTGGTAGAGGGTTTTCTCGCTGCCACGAGCACCTCTGCCACTCTGAGAGATACTCTGAATCTCTCCTTAGCTACGTCCACAGGAGCCAATTATGCAGATGCTGGGATCAGAGGGCTGAATGGACTAATGTCCCTTGCTCTTGAGAGAGCAAGTGAGTGGAGAGGGGCAATGGAATCAGCTGTTCTGATGCCAACTGTTGCAATGAGGGAAACCAAATTTGTCTCGGCCAGAAAGGCACCACCAGTATGATCTGGGCCCCTTCCGCCTACAACTTTAGCAGGACTCTGAAGAAAAGGAAATGGAGGGAAGGCATAGAGAAACCTCCCTGTCCAAGAGAGGGACAATGCAACTCACCAAAACCAGGCCCTGGATCTAGTGAGCCGAAACTGGGTAGTTTAGCATTGAGTGGGGATGCAAAGAGGTCCAGGTCTGGCCAACCCCACATTTTGAAGAGGTTGTTTGTGACCTCTTGCTGAAGTTCCCACTCATGGTTCTGAGACTGAGAGTGACTTAGGCTGTCTGTGAAGATGTTATGAATCCCTGGAACATGGACTGCCATGAGACCCAGGCTGTGATCCTCTGCCCAAGTCCATACTCTCATAGCCTCTCTGCACAGGGGATGAGTGTGTGCCCCCTTGCTTGTTGATATGGAAGTCTACTGGGGTATTGTACATCTGGACAAAGAGTGGCCTTGGAAGGAGTACCTCTTGGAATGCCTGAAGAGCATACGAGATGGCTCTCATCTCCAAAATGTTGATGTGTAGAGACCGTTCTGTGGCGTTCCATGAATCCCTCATCTGGTGGGCAGCAAGATGTGCTCCCCATCCTAGTTCCAAGGCATCCATAGTGAGGATCTGCTGTGGGCTTGGTCGCTGGAAGAGAACTCCTATGCTCAGATGGGCTGGGTTGATCCATCAAGTCAGGGATTGACGGACAGCACCAGAAGTTCGAATGGGCTATTCTAGTTCATCTGTGCCTTGGTCTCTTTGAACTCTGAGGTGTCACTGCAGTATCCCCATGTTCAACCATGTGAGGGGAACTGTGGTTATGGCTGCGGCCATGTGACCTAGCAGTTGCAGAACTACCCTCGCAGTGACCAAGTTTGAGTCTTGTACCCTGTGAGCGATCTCTCTTAGCCTGTGTGCCCGATCTGCGGGCAGGAAGGCTTTTTCTTGGACAGTGTCCAGGACAGCTCCTATGTATTGTAGCCTTTGAGCAGGCCATGGTTGAGACTTGGGCAAGTTTAAGGTAATGCCCAGAGACTGAAATAGACTGTCTTCTCCAAGGTCCTAATTAATTGGTCTTCTCCTGGAGCTGTAAGAAGCCATTCATCTAGGTAAGGGTAAACAAAGTGACACCTTCTCCTGAGGGCCACTGCCACTACTGTCAGGCACTTGGTGAAAACCCTTGGTGCCGAGGATAGGCTGAATGGTAACGCCCTTAACTGGCAGTGTCCGCCTTGGAGGGTGAAGTGTAGGAACTTCCTGTGAGACTGCAGGATCTTAATATGCATGTACACATCCTGCATGTCCAGGGAGCAGAGCCAGTCTCCTTGATGGAGCATGGGCAACAGGCTTGCCAGGGTTACCATCCTGAACCTCTTGTATTCGATGAAGTTGTTCAGGTGGCTGAGATCCAGAAAGGGACAGAGGTCTCCCATTTTCTTTGGAACAAGAAAGAAGTGGGGGTAGAAACCTTTGCCCCTTTGAGCAAAGGGAACCTTCTTTTGTCTAACAAGGCCTGTATTTCTGCTCCCAGGAGAAAAGTGTGGGAGGGTGGGCAGTGGGAGTGGGAGTGGACTGGAAGGTTGTCTGGTGGAATCTGAGTGAATTCTAAGGAGTATCCTCGCTCCACTATCTGTAGAACCCATTGGTCTGACATGATATTGAACCATCCTGACAGGTAGAGGGAGAATCTCCCTCCAACCGCCTCCACCTGCACTTCCTGTGGAGGAGGGAGGGTTGGTAGGGAGCCATGCCGTATTGGAGGGCATGGGTAAGGGAGGCCAGGGCACCTTGGGATTTTGGGGGCCCTGGGTGCCAGAAGGGACAGGGTGGCCTCATCTCTTAAAGCCTCTTTTTTGTTGAGATTGGCGTCTTCCCAGCTATCCTTGATTTTTATGAAAAGGACAGTGACGGTTAGCTTGCAGCTCTGATCTATACATCTTGTGGACCTTCGACACTGCTTTCCCTGAGTTCTGTAGACCAGTGATGAGTTTCTCTGTTTCCTGGCCAAACAGGACAGGTCTTTGAAAGGGAGTGTCCAGAATGGCATCCTGAAGGTCTTGTTGGAAACCCAAAACTCTTAGCCAAGCATGCCTCCTCATGCAGACACCTGCGGCTGCTGCCCTGGCTGTTGTGTCTGTTAAATCATAACAGCTCCTGAGGACATGTTTATCTATGTCCATTCCTGACTGAATGACTGCCAGAAGCTCTGCTTTCCTCTCAGAGATGTTGTCTCTCTGGATCCAGCTCTTCCGTGTCCCATTGGTATAGAGCTTGGATGTGATGCAGTATGTCCAGGAAAGACGGGTCGTCCGGTGGAGACCTAGGAGAATTTCTTGGGTCTGGAGAAGGGATAGGGAGCTCATCCTTTGATGAATAATCTGAGAAGACATCTCCGGCGTCATCTCCTGAGGTCAACAGTGGTCATCCACTGGAGGATGGTACGGATGATGGGTGCCGTTTTCTGGCACTTGGACCAGGCGTCCGCTTGTCCTCATCCTCTGGCATCAGATGATCCCTCAGTGGAGGAGACTTAGGTAATGAGTCCCTGGGTAATGGTTGTATCAGGGATGGGTCCCTTGGCTTGTGGAGCAGATCCCCTTTGACAGTGTTCCACCATGAGTTAAACAGCATCCCTACATCTGCTAAAGAGATGACTGGGGGTGGAGGCGTTGGGTTTGAGGGACCAGGTGTTGGACCCTGTGGACCTTCAGGGGTTGGCGTCCGGTCCTAAGGTACCTCTTCTATGGGTGCCTCTGGTGTTAGATCTGGGTGAGGATTTTTCTGTGAAATTGAGTCTCCCTGTGGTCTGGCGTCTGGCTCCTTGGATGGAGGCAGTTGTACATCCTCGGGCATTTTATCCTTGGACATAAGGCCAACCTCTGATCCACTGGAGCTGACGGCCACTTGTTGGCTGGAGGCACCTGGTCCTTATCCAATGCAGAGTCAGAAGGGCCAGTAGTATGCCTACCGTCCGTTGCAGATGTTTCCCTGTGTTCAGGGGAGGAGGCATCTGGTACTTGATGATCTCCTGGTGTCTGGTGGTATTGTCCGGTTGCTTGAGTTTTTTGGATGAACCAGCATGCTTTCAGGTGGCATCTGAAGATTTGCCTGAGGTGGACGCCTGTCCCTCTTGGGTCAACTCATGAGGGGACTTATGGGTCGGTGAGCAAGGGAACTTGGGCAGACGAACGCCCTGCTGAAGAAGATTCCTTACCTTTTGCTTGTGAAGAGGAGGCTGTCTTGGAAGTAGCCCCTGAAACAGCAGTGGTACTTGAGGGAACTGATTCTGACCTTCCGCCAGAGGCAGAAGAAGCATAAGTCCTCTGGAGGGACTTTGGGTGGGATTCTGACCTGGCCCCTTCTTTCTTCCGGTGATGGTGCTTCCCTCCCAATCTTTTCTCCTTGGAAGGGAGACTCCCTGGGTGAAGAAGAATAAGAACTGAGCCCTGACTGGGTCTTCTGCATGGCAGCCACTTGTTTCTCCAAGTGATATGCTTTGGTTTTGCTAATAACTTTCTGGCAGTGTGGGCAGTCATCAGACCAGTGGTTCAGGCCTAGGCAGATCAGGCAGGCAGAGTGGCTGTCTCTTGCCAGCAACTGCTTCCCACACAGACACTTCGACTTTCGTCACAAGGAAGGCAAAGAAGACATGCAATATCATTGAAAATTATTGAAAATAAGCTATTTCTAACTGACTGTGCAATGGCGTGAAAAAAAGGCGGTCGATCGCGAACTGTGGCATCCATGGATCCACTGTAAGCAGGTCAATGGCAGGAGATGGTGCCGGGGGACCACCCCTTTATGCCACGCCTGACGTTGGGTGGAGTCAATGTCGGGGGCAGTCCCCTGCCACAGACTACTATCTAGAAAATTTTTCTGTGGGGTCCTAATGCCTGGCGGCTTTAGTCCTCTTACCTGCTGCAAGAGCTACCCCTCGAAGTGAGATCACAGATTTTTCCAAAAATTTATTCCACAGTTCAGTGACTTACTGTGGGATGAATGTAGGCACTTCAGATTAATGGACTAAACTGCCAAAATAAATTTTGCAGAACACTTCTGGTGATGGTTCTGCTGAGTTAAGATGCGTTGCAGGAGCTCCGCATCTCACCAGAAAATATTACCTGCCTTACCTTACTAAAGCGGTGATTATTTTGTTCTATTTGCAGAAAAAGCCATTTACTGTTGTATCAGTAAGTCAGGTTTGCGGTATCAGTCAGGAATCAAATTAAAATGGATGCTGAAATGAGGAACCCTATACGACATACCCTGCTGCCAACACCAGACAGGGCCGGAGGTTCTAAAAAATATAAACAAGCTTCCAATAAGACTCCTAGCAAAACAAATCCCAGAATATTTTAACCAAAGACACCTTTAGGAAAGAAATGCAGGAACTAAAAGAGACAATTGCCCTACTGGTCACAGAATCAAAAAGCCACACGGGGAGCGATTGACAAAATTTCATCCTGGCTATCTGACACTGAGGCAAGAATTTCATCTGTGGAGGACTGGAGAGCTAAGGTAGAAACAGACCTGCCTGCAGCAAGACAAAGGATCAAAAAATTTGAATCTAAATGTGATGACTTGGAGGGTAGATCACGATATAATAGTATTGTGATCTTTAACCTTCCAGAGTCCTCCGAGGATCAGACTCCCTACATTTTGCTCAGGTTCTTTGTGAGAACATTGCTGGCAAGTCCCCTAATGGGGTTTCTTATATTATTGAACGGTCACACAAGGCCCTCAGACCACCACCAGCTAAAAGGAAAGCACCAAGGCCCGTCATAGTAAAGATTTTTATATTATCTGGATCAGGTTCACGTTTTAAAAAAGGTCAGAGACTCAAAATATCTGTCCTGGGATGCTACCAATATTAAAATTTCACATCTCCCTCAGGAAGTCCATCAAAAGAGGAAATCTTTTACCCCAATTGTTAGTAAACTAATTTCTGCAGGAATCAAGTTTAAAATGATTTACCCAGCGAAACTCTCAATCTCCAGAGACAATAAATCCTTCACATTTGACTCAGTAGTTCAAGCGCAGGCCCAACTCGAAACTTTACTACCTGATTTATTTAGAAAAAGGTTGTAGTGGTGACTGTTTTCTTAGTCTATTTACCCTAAGAAGGTGTTCTGCAAAACAAAACAAAACTTGATTTCTTTCTCATATTTGGCTGAAAAATGTTCTTCATTTGAAACACTATTGTTTGTTTAGTTGGATAGCTCTGAGTTTTGGTCTTTATTTTATGGTAAAACCCACAAATAATTCATCCTTTTTTTCTTGGTTACCATATCTATTTAGAATAGACTGTTTAGGATACTAAATGCATTTAGCATTTATTTTTACTTTGTTGACTGTAGCTTGAAGGCTCCAGGCTATTTCCAGAACTTTCGTCTCATAAAAAATAGGCAGGGGCTGCACCAGTTCTCTTGGTAAGGGTAACACCTGACTTTTTTTTTTGTACGTTTCTCCATACGGATAAAGGTCTTCTTTTTACTTTGACCTTTAAAATTTGAAGCAGGTTAATAACTATGCTAATTTTCTTTTTTTTTACTGTTTGTACTGCTCCAATTATACAGTGGACAAACAGTGTAGAATTATTTTTGTTCAGACCTTATTTATAAGAGAAGTTGGCCTTGCACACATCGATTCCTTTTCAAACACTCTAAGTGGTTGGGGGCATCATTGTATGCATGATCAGGGGTGTTGCTGAGGGAAAGAGACATTGAGGTCTCAGAAGTGGAAGATTTTCAATGACATTCAGCTACATTTAAATCACTCTCTGGAGGGCTGGCCTGAAATTGGACTTGTTTGTACTTCTCAATATCTCTGATTATGTTAGGTAATGCAAAACACCCATTAAATAGCATCGGCTTTCTGAGCAATTAGGATTTTTGTAACTGAATTTTAAGCATTGCCGATTTGATGGAGAAGGGGACCACCACTTTATTAAAATTGTATTCAGTTCACCTTGTTTCAGTGTTTTTAGAGGTGTCACTCCGTTACATAGGAGTTATTTATGGGGCACATTGATTTTCCTCTTCATAGAAAAGAATTTAACACTCTAAGTCATTGTGGTCAATATGACATGCTTACTATTCCTGTTATCTCCCTATCTCCTGCTAAATACATCTGGCATAGCATTTTAAACTGTGGATGAATCTAACTGGGTTTTGCTTTTTAGGAACCCGGGCAATAGATGCATATCATCCTATTTCTCCTTTAGATAGGGGTTAAATTCCAGATGTTGTTATCCTCCACATCAGAGATCCTAAAGGATTGGCTGATAAATAGTGGAGATAACTTTCCTTTGGGGTGTTATAGGTATATATTTCCATTAAATAGGAAAACCTTTAACCCACCATATATTGCAATATAAGTTTCTGTCCCACTAAATAGGGCTCCAGAACCGACATGTATGTTATTGCTTCTTTTACATTCTTTCCATAAAGTTACTATAACAGAGAAGGGGAAAATTAGTTCAAGTAAACAGTAGGCTCCCTTTATACTGGTTATCAGATACTTCAGCGACCACCCTCTCTACCCATACTGGAATTTATGACATAACATTTTAGAGTAAAGAAGCTAATTGCATTACAAGGCCGGTTCTTGTCATTCCATCTGGGGAATTAAAATATTTGTAAGATCATGTATATTATGTTGTCTCTTTATAGACAAGCAGGTTAAATGCCCATACTTGAAAGAAAATTATTTTCCTCTAATAAGGGGATTCATAAGTAATTTCAACTGCTTTATTACTAAAAAAATTAAACATTCTTGTTGTATATTGAGATCTAACTTAGGATCATAAAAGATTTGTCCCTTTTGACCCTATCTCTAATATCATTTGGGGTTTTATGCCTTTGGGAGTTTTCCAACTTATTATTTAAGCTTTAGTACTACCTTTGTTACTGTAATATGGTAGAGACATAGGAGTAGTAGCAGAGTGTTTCACTAAGTCAGATAATTTTAGGAGGTCAGTCCTTGGGACTGGGGTGTAGTTCTTATAGATGTATAGTTTATTTGTAAATAGTTTCTTTGGGGGAGCTTGGGAAGATTTGGGAAGGGTAGATAGGATTGTTACCTGTTGGATATTATTCAGTCTTCACTTTAATTTTCTACTGTATGTATAGGTTTTGGGGTAGGTAAGGTCAGTAAGGGCACTGCATAATAATATATGTTGAAAACTTAAAAATAGCTACCTTTTGCTGGTACCTGGTTTAAGTCAATATTTGTAAAAAAGTGTTACTAATCTAAAGTTAGCCTCATGGAATGTAAAGAGCTGCAATCGAAAATTAAAGGACATCAATACTTAATTATGTAAATCTCTGGTTTTAATATTTTTTTTTACAAGACACGCACCTATTAGGATCTGAAATTGACTGTTTAAAAGATTCAACTTCAGATTAGTATATGGCAGGAAAATATATAACTAAATCAGGGGTGGCAATTTTATTAGATCATTATGTGGATTTTCAACTTTCAAAACATATCCGAGACCAAGAAGGGGTTATGTTTTAGTTATAGGTGAAATATACCAAACTAAATATGTTCTAGGATCCTTTTATGGTCCGAATAATAGTTTTGCATTATTTTATACTATGCTAATATCAATCCTTACATCTTACTATAATTATTATTTTATTCTAGGTGGGATTGAACTTACCTCTTGACCCCGATCTAGATAAATCATCTCTCTAGTCATACTTATTCAGGTGATATTAAAGGGCTACATGACTTAATTAGGCGATATGACTTGTCTGATCTTGGAGACCCACTTCCCAGATCAAAAGCGTATACTTTTACTCTCAATCCCAATATCTTTATCAAGAATTGATTATTTTCTTATTTCTAATAATTTATTACCTGTAATACAAGATCCCCAGAAACTACCACGGACATTATCTTATCATTCTATAGTACATTTTACATTACAACTGAATGTCCCCTTTATAAAAATGTTATTGGAAACTCAACCCAAACCTTCTGAGACAAGAATACATAACTAATTATATTAGTGAAACCATTATACTTTTGGAAGCAAAAGTTTGACACAATTAAAAAAAATAGACTTGATATGGGCACCATGTGTATGTTATTTAAGGGGGGAATTTATTAAATTTGGAGCTAAGTATAGAAAACAGAAATCTGAATGTTTAAAAATAATAGCTAGTAAACTACAAGAATTAGAATTAAAAGATCCAAATCTGCTTACACTACAGGAATCTAATGAAATACAGTCTTTTAAAGAGGAATTACAATTCATCTCTAAAGAACAAGCAAAGCCTATTATTATAGGTTGAAGGCTATCTATTTATTTATTTTATTTAGTTTTTGTTGACCGGGTAAGTGCACTAGGCAAATTCTGCCTATTTTCAAGCACGACCCAGGGGAGGGGGATACAGATGAATGCCAACTGACCTTGAACCAGAGGAAACTGTTGGTGGTATTTTTAGTGAATGAGGGAAATTTGGCCAGGACACTGGGGAAATTCCCTACTCTTCTGCCAGCAGGGGCTTGACTTCCTGTGAGCAGGGATGGAGGAGCCAGTTGGGAGCGGACCAAGGAGGAAGAGGAGGAAGTGCTGATGTGGCAGGGAGATGGCCTCCTCCCATGACCTCATATCAAGAGGCTACTTTACTGGAAATAAACCAAGAATTAGCTCAAAATAAACAAGAAGAGATGTTTTCTCGATCGAGGACTTGAGTAATATTGATGGAAATAAGGACTGTGAGAGAACTCCAATGGAAGGAATTAAAGGCAAAAGTAAGAAGAACTTGCAGGCATTAGAAAGCCAGGAGAAATATGCAGCTTTATGACAAGAAAACAAGCTGAATTAAAGTTACTGGATCACAGTGAAGAAATTGACAATGGGTATGGCCCAGCTGACAACTCTGAATATGATGCTTCAACATCAAAGGACGAGGAAGGAGCAAGCCGACAGATACTCCCATGAGTAAATCTTCACCCTATTATTTCAACCACTGATGCAAATGTGAACAGGGCTGGCAGGAAAACTGAGGATTCGGGTGCCTAGAGCCCCAAGTGAATGTTTTGAATAACCTGAGGGAGGTGAGGGCAGTGATATTAAGGCAGAAGTTCCTACTGAAACTAGCTCTAAAACTGAGCAAGGAGCGAAGGTTTAAAAACTGCTGTACAAGATAAAGAAATGCCTAATGTAGTTTCAGGACTGGAATATAATCCTAAGTCTGGTAATACAGTCCCAGTTCAACACAGAGATTCAAACGGCCAAAATACAGAGGAAAAGAAAACTGGGAAGTCATTTTCCAAAATAATCCCTTTGAACAGACTGATGCTACCATTTTTCTTTCTTAGCACGATCTGCTAAACCAGAATCAAAGGAAGGAAAAACAGGAGAGAGGCTATTATGTTGGCAAAAGCACTAATCTAGATGGGCCTAATACTCATAAAGGGCCTGTAGAACACAAGGGACAAATATATCTATGCAATCCTGTCCAACAACAACAACAGAGGCAATTGGCAAAGTATTTTCCCTACACAGTAATCAGGGACTTGAACCCTTCTGCAGTTGGTCACGGAAAAGCCCTACAGGAGGCAGGATGGAAGAAATTGCCTTCAGGCCAGTGGTTGTCAGACCCTCCGTGGCCTGCAAACACCCCAGAATGGTGTCCCAGGGGTTTGCCTCAAATCTCTGTTGGGGAAAAGGGGAGCACAAATCCAGACTCTGCCCAAGATATGGGGGATGAAAATATGGGAGAGCTTCAGAATATAACTGAACTGATTATACTGAACAAAGAGCCTTTAGAGAAAAACATACGGGAACCCCGGGGGGATGCGACATAGGACAGGAAGAATGAAACAACCTTTGCAGGGACCCCAGATCTCAGAAGAGGAGCGGCACCTGAAGGTGAAGAAAAATAAACTGACCACACTGCCCAGCGCCCACTATTGTCAAAACTCTTTGCAAAATCACAAAAAGAGGCTGCTCCTAGAAGGAATGCAGTTAGGATTCGGTACAAAGGGGGTCTGGAAATCAGGCCAGATCGGCAATATGTGGGGAGAAAGCTCCTGAAGGACTCGCTACACTTTTCACCAAAAGATGTTTATGCTTTTATAAACATCTCAGGAGAGGACAATTATGACATTAGTTTCAGATCTGCATACACCCTGGATTTGTTCTTGGCACGCTTCAATCAAGTTAAATTTTCACCTCTGTGGTCCCCTTTATGGTGATCCCTTGACAAAACCCCTCATTAAATATGTGACAGTGATGTTTCGGAACGAAGGGGTACACGTTGATGACATTACATACTGGCTTCAACAAAAATGTGAAGTATTGAGTGCACCAGAAGCACAACTGGATTCTGAGATGTTTTGGACTAGGGGATGGAAATATAAGGTTAAATTGAGTCAACTGGAGAGTGATATAGTGCATATACCAAACTCCTTCATGCTGGGTAGAGATAGAGGAGTGTGTTTTTATTCAGGGCAGCCACGAGCATGCTACAAGTGTGGGGCTAGGACCCACCTCTCTAGTGTATGTGATCGCCCCCGCTGTGACAACTGTGGGGAGGTGGGGCACTTAAGTATGCAATGCGCAAACCTGACACGATGTGAGTTATGTGAGGACACAGGTCACACATTTCTGGAGTGTCCATGGGCTGCAAGAAATAAGGCAATAGTCATTAGCCCTGAGCTTCTTATCCAACAAGCTCAAGAGGAAGCAGCCAAAAAGGTGGTAGAGGCTGAAGCCCCTCCTGTGGAACACAACCCCCCAGATAAGGCTCCTGACCCTATTCCAGGCAGAAAGGAGGAAGTCGAGACTGAAGAGATAAGAATAGATGAGGAGAATCATCCACTCTGTCCCAATCCTGATAAGCCCATCCAGTGGGAGGACCTATTGCCCGGTTTGCTACACAGATAAGCAATCCACTGATGTGCAGGTGATCCCTCTTCCACCCCCCAAAAAAACCCACCCTCCAAGAAGGATAACAAGGAATACAAAACCAAACCCGCCCCTCACCCCCACAAGTGAGCAAGCAGGCCTAGCAGAACCTAATCCCTTTGAGGTTTTGGCTCCCACTGAGGTAGAATCAGACACAGAACAGATGGATGTAGCTCTTACACCCACACAAGCTGAAGGAGGAAGAATGATATGCTTGAGTACAAAGGAAGAAAAGAAAAGGAGGAAGAAAGGGCCTTGAACTCTTAAATTGAATGGTTAAGTTATCCCTGGGGTCATGTAACTGTCATAGCCTCTTACATTCCCTTAGGAGAATGGCATTGTTTCACCTATTGATAGATCTAAAACTGGATATCTGTTTTTTGCAAGAAACATGGATGCTCACATTGGACCAACTTAGGCTGTTCCAGGCCAAATGGAGATGGGGGCCATCCTATTGGTCCTTTGGGCCAGACAGGGCCGATGGAATAGGTATCATATTTAGTACCTTTTCCTTCCAAATAACCAAGATGGTGGATTTGATTCCAGGGAGGCTGTTCATCCTAGATGGATATTGGGATAAGGTCCCATATAGATTAATAAATGTATACAGCCCACAAACAAAAGCAGATAGAGTAGCTCTAATTTCCAAACTTCAACCTTACTTACATACGTCCACTTATGTAATCCTAGGGGGGGATTTTAATTGCGACTTACCCAAAGGGGGACTGAGGGGGGAAAGAGTGAAAACATACTGCGATTCAAATGCCTTGCAAAAATGTGTTGATATTGGTGAGCTGAAGAATTGTGCCCACTACCAATCCTAAGGGCCCAAATATACATACAAAAGGGACACCTGACATCAAATATAGACCATATTTTTGTTTCTAGGAATCTCCTGACCCAAACTTTCATACTATCCCTATAGAATTTTCAGACCACCTTCTTTTACAAATAACGTTTCAAACAGCCCCCGAAAATAAGGAGGAGAAAGATGGAGATTAAATGTTTCAATGCTCACAGACCCTTTTGTTAAAGAAAATTTCTTCATTACTCTGGGCTAGGACCTCAGTGAGTGATCTCTCGAAGATTTGGGGTATGGTGGATGGACACAAAAAGAGATAGCAATATGGTTCCAAAACTATGGCAAGCATAGGGCACAAAACAATTTTTTTAGCTATTTAAAACTAAGATCAAAACTTCAGAACATGCTTTCACAGTCTGCTACGTCTAGACAAGATTATGGCCCTGACATTGAACAGATCCAGGATGAAATGAGGAAATTTCAATATGACAGGGCAAAAACTTTAAATACAGAATTGCAATTTGGAACACAAAAAAACCCAATTGGAGACCCTTTTGAAGCCTGTAAAAAGAAGAAAGAGACTTTAGATATGTTTCAATTAGTAGATGATAGAGGAAACATAGTGGAAGATGAGATGGGGATCCATGAAATAATCTGTGGGCTTTTGGCATCACATGAGAGTTCCCCTCCTCCTTCTACAAATTTGATTAATTCTTATTTGGAGAAAAGCCAGATAACCTTGGCCCGGGAGGATCAGGAATTTTTAACCTCTCCTTTGAAATTACAGGAAATAGAAGATGTAATTATGAAACTAAAAATTGGATCTTCGCCGGACCTGACGGACTGCCTTATGAGTTTTACAGATCATTTTCCAAAATAATGGCAAGGTGTTTAGTAGAACTGTTTTCAGTATTTTTTGACAAAGGGTGGTCCCCCTCAATTCAGACAGGTCTCTTAATTTTTACATATAAGGGAGGGCAAAAGGTAGACATCTCAAACTGGAGACCTATAACTCTCCTGAATGCTGATTTTAAAATATTGTCTCAGGTTCTTAACAATAGGCTAAGACAAATAGCTCCTTATTAATACATCCAGCCCAGTTTTGTGAGGATTCCTGAAAGGAAGCTACATGTACCTTAATGATTATCAGAGATGTAATAGAGATGTGTGAGCTGCGCAAACATCCGGTTGTATCATTACTTTAGATCAAAGCAAGGCTTTTGATAGAGTATGTCTTCCTTTCCTCTTTCAGACCTTATTACATTACGGTATTCCAAAGGAATTTGTGCATAAAATCCAACTTATATTCTAGAGTCCATGCAACCTATTATTAGAGGGTTGGTAATGAAAGGTATCACCATAAATACAGGGGTTCGACAGGGCTGTCCCCTCAGCCCACTCCTTTATAACTTTTCCCTGGACCCTCTGATTAGAGTTCTGAGCAATACTCAAGAATGGGAAGGTTTGGGGGGATCCCAGGCCAAATGGAACTGAAATTACAAGCCTGTGTGGATGATATATGCCTGTTTATAGCAAACCTGGGGCAATTACCAACAGTAATAAAACAACTGCAGGAATATTCTAGAGTATCTAATGCCACCCTCAATCTAAATAAATGTAAAGGGTTGTACTTAGGAAATACAGAGAGGGCACCTGTAACAGTAAACCATAGTTATTTCTCCTCAGAGCCACTAAAAATCTTGGGAATAACGTTTGGACAACATAATCTCCCGCTTGAGAATTGGGAAAGGGCCTTCAGGGGCTGAAAATAAAGTCCAGAGATGGAAGTCATGGAGGTTGTCTAAAATAAAAGGGTACACATAATTAAAGGTTCATTATACCCACTTTGTTGTATAAAGCCATGATTTTCCCACCCCAGTGATCTTAGAAACCAGGTTATATGCATGCTTTTTCAGATGGTTTGGGGATCCAGATTGAACCCAATAAAAGGTGTTTTACATACTTGTCTAAACAACAAGGGGTCTGGGTATGGTGGACCCTATAATCTTTCCATAGCCTTTTCTGTCTCACAATCTTAAAATTGGGCTAGGGAACCAACGTGTGATATACCATTTTGTTTTGTAAAACTTGAAGTATATTTGGAAATTTGGACTGAAACCTTCCCCCAAAATTGCCCACCCATATCAAAATACCAGAATACATTAAACCAGCGCTCAAAAAGCTTTGCAAATGGGAGATCACTAAAGCGGATATCTCCAGACTCTCAGGACGACAATTGTACTCACACATGGTGAGTAAAATCCATCCGGAACAACCTGAATTTAAAAATTGCACACCAGATCTGAAGGAAGGGGTGTTAAAACAATTAAATAACAACAGAATTCCAATGCACATGTGAGAGGTATTATGGCTTTCAGCTTACGGGAGACTGAATGTAAGAGGCAATGCAAACACAAGGCCCAAGAAGAAAGGAATTGTCCATATAATGGTTGTATAAATATTGAAGAGACAATGGATCATTTCCTTTTACCTGTTCCTATGCAAAAGCCCTAAGGGATATTTAAAGACAGAATGGAATCTAAGGTGGTTAGACAGTTTAACCTATGAGTCTTTGGTCCTTGGGCATTGTCCCAACCTCAAGATAATGTATGATTATGATACTTTAATGGTGTTGTTTTGCTGTTTAAAGTTTTACCTTTGGAGGCTCGCTGTCAATGGACACTCCAACAGAGACTGATGTCATATACCACCTATAAGACACTGGTAGAACAAGCTATGGGGGCAGTGTTTAAGAAAGATCTGCAGGCTAATCCTAAGAGCTATGTTTTAAGGAAATGGAAAGGGTTGTTTGGATTTATCAAATACAAGTAAGGAGGTAGACTAAAAACCAATTTCTAAACAAGACGTGTTTAAAAAGTACTACTGATTTTTGCCCTAATAGTTTATTGGTTACTCAGTAGTTGGAAAATTATTTTTGAACAATCACTTTTAACCAGAGTATGAATGAAATACTTGTTTATTTGGGATTAAAATTGTATTATTTCATGTGACTTAACACACTCAGAAGTAATTAGGTTTGAGAGCTAATTAGCAAAATTCCCTGCCACAGTGGTATGGGGAAAGATAATAAGGGGAGGGGAAGGTTTCCTTGGGGTTAAGGAGTGATTATTGTGTGGTCTTTAACATACTGCATCAAGTGTGTGAAGTGAATACCTGTTGTTCTTTATGTTTGTTTTTTCTTTCCTCTTTATTTTTTGTACAATGTATTATGATTTGTGATGATGTGATATCAATAAAAAATTCCCCTACTCTTTTCGGTAAGTGCCATGGGATCTTTAACATCCACCTGAACTACCACCAATCCAGGCAGATGGGACCTCGGTTTAAAGTCTCATCCGAAAGATGGATGCTGATCTAGGGAGCAAACCGAGTAAACTTCTTGCCCAAAGAATCAAAATGTTGGACCAATCTAGACATACAGAATCAATAATTTCTGAGGACCATAATAAAGTGTTAACAGATTATAAAGACATCTTAAACAAATTCTATATGTATTATTCAAACCTATATGGCTGTATGGTAAATCCATCCTCGGCTGAAATGATTGATAAATAATTAAGTAACTTTAAATGTCCCTGTATTAATAAATCAGAATCTCTTACTTTGAAAGAAATTGAGGAAGCTATAAATAATTTTACTATTAACAAGGCTCCTGTCTCACATCTAATTTTATAAAACTTTCAAAATCCCTTTAATTCCTATATTAAAACAATTGTTTGATTTCATTTTAACAGAAGGTATTACTGCTAACTCTCTCCTGAAAGCTCATATAATTCTTCTTCCAAAGCCGAACAAATCAAAACAAAAGGTTACCAACTACCATCCAGTTTCTTTAATTAATTGTGACATTACAATTTTAACGTATATTTTAGCCCAAAGAATAAAGAAAATTTGGCAAAAACTGATTAGCCCTGATCAAGCAGGTTTTATGGCATCCAGACAAGCATCTGACCATCTCAGGAAAATCTTCCATATTCTTTCCGCATCCAGTGACACCAAACATTCCTTAGCTTTGGTGTCCCTGGATGCAGAAAAACCTTTTCATAGAGTTCATCAAAAAGTTTTATTTGCTACACTAAGTTTGGCTTTCCCTCGAAATAAATTAATTGGTTAAGAATATTATACTCAAATCCAACAGCTAGGATTAACTGTAATAATTTGTTATCCCCTCCTTTCAAACTTTTTCAGGGTACTAGACAGGGATGTCCCCTATCGCCTACCCATTTTAATTTTTATTTAGAACCTCTTATCTATTTTCTGAATTCAAATACAGCTATTAAGGGAAATTCTATTACAAAATTTCATTAAAAACTGTCAGCCGTTGCTGATGACATTTTACTACATATATTGGACCCTCTGGTTTCAATTAAAGCTGCTTTAAGAGTTATAGAGGAATACAGTCAGGTCTCTAATTATAAATTAAATAGAGAAAAAAACTGAAGTAATGCCACTGTTGAATTGCTTTTGCAAAGAAGAGATTAACACCTTAGGTTTATCATGGAATCCTTCAGGGATTAAATATTTAGGCATTTATCTATCTAAAGATGAATCTCAAGTAATTAAACAAAACTTAGAAGCATCTATTCAGAAAGATACAAAATCACACATGCCACCACGATGCAAAGCATCATGGGCTGCATATGCAAATCACCACAGAATATTATGCTGGTTCAACTTTAAGCAGAAATGCATGGTGCTGAAAGGCCTCTCACACAGTTTGCAAAGGGTGCCAACAGAAAAATCCTATTCAGAAAATTACTCAAGACCTAAATAGATTGGTGAATTTACCCATTTCCTTCCAAGGCAGGGTTAGTATTATAAAGATTAATGTTTTCCCTAGAACTTTCTTTCATATTAACATGCTTAATATATTCCTTCCTCTTTAATTGGTACTCTAAACTTCATTCAATAATTAATAACTTTCTCTGGTTAAACAGTACATCTAGAATAGCTTTACAAAAACATATGCTGCCTAAGAACTTAGGGGGCCAAAAAGTTCCTAACCTTTTACTTTATTACATGGCTTCGCATATAAACAAATATTTAAAGTGGTGTTCTATTGATGCACAGCCTTCTTTATATGTCTCTACGTGGGTTTTATTGGAAAAAGAATTAATTGAGAAACACAATATTTCCCCAGAGGCCATTTTATATAATTAGTTGAAAAACATCCCAAAAGCTATTAAAGGTATGGTTGTAGGTACGTCTTTAAAGATTCATAATCAAATCTCACATTTTTTTCATATTAATATATTGCAGAGTATATTTCAACCTATTTTACAAAACCCAAATTTTTGTTTGCATGGGAAAATCCTTTATCCCAGCTTTCTGCCCAACGCTTGTAATATATGCATAAAACCTATTAGATAAAAGTGAATTTTGTTCCTTTTCCGATATATGAAAGAACTTAGGTGTCCCAGGAATTACATTCTAAATTTCCATCTGTTAAAATTATTCTAAAATCCTGTTATGGTAGTTTTCTGTCCCTCAAATATAAAGTAAACATTTTGTCAGATTGGGTGGGATTGATTAAAAAACCTCATCCAATTCCAGACATATACATTTACTTGCCAAGTTTAAAATGTGGTGCTAAACTTTTGCAATGTCAGTTTTGGGACAAATACTACTCATCCCACCCGATAGGTAGGGTACATTTGTGGAATAACATTTAAAGGCTAATACCTTTGGGCAATCTAAGACTTACTTGATACAAAATCTTACATAATGCATATTTAACTCCCCTGAGACTACAAAAAATGGGTCTGAAACAAAAAAATATTTGTCACAAGTGTGGGAAAACAGTGGGTTCTTTAGACCATATGTTATGGTCATGTCAGGATATCCAAAAGCTCTGGCAGGAGATTCTTTACCAAGATAAAGTTTAAGATTTTGGATAAAACAATACATTCTTATGATTTTAACCTCCACAATTGTATTTTGGGGATTTTCAACTAAATTGTCTTTTGTGAATAAATCTATTCTAGCCCTAATTGGGACCACAACCTCATAGCTGGTTGTGAATACTGGATAGAACAGTCCATGCCCACTTTTATAGAATGGACTGCTCAGTTACGATACAACTTATCACTGATTCCTATTATTTCTTATTTCCATAATAACCACATTTCTTTTTCAAAATTATGGCAGAAACTCAGATCTTTTGGATACATTATGATGCTTTAAAATTAATGATTCCTTTTTTATCGATTGCAAACTCATTAGGTTATAATTAGATTTTATCTGGTAATGTTGTATAACCATGACTTATTTAATACACATTAGTTTTCACTATTTGTTTACTCTTACTATATTCTCAAGTGGAAAGGTAGCTTTTCCATCTTTTTCTATAACACATGGTTAGTTAATTCAAATGCTAAGCCTGTTTCTATAGAACATTAGCCAAAATTATTTTGTGGATGTACTGCTCCTGGGAGAGAGGGTAGAGGGTTGATGTGGAAGGAGGGGTAGTTATAGTGATGACATGTACAAGTCATTGCAGTTGTTTATTATTTAGTTCTTTAATATTTCCCTTGTTCTGCGCATGCACCAGCCAGCACTCTTCCCTTCCTCAGCACCAGCAGCCATTCCTTACTGGCTTCAGGCGGTAAGTTCATTTAAAAAAAAAGATCACTGGGTAAAATCCCTTTAAACTGGACTGCGTAAAAAAAAAAGTAAACATTTCTTTCAGCAGCCACGTCTGAACACAGGCCTCAATGAAGCCCAATCAGACTGTGGCTGCTCAGGGATGTCTTTTTATTTTACATAATTGCCGTGGTGAAAAAAATGATACCCAGTAATTATATGAAATAAAACACTGGGTTGTGAGTAAAACGCGAATTCTACACACACCCTCAGTGTCGGATACTTAAATAAACCTCTCGAGCTTCGCTCTTGGGTTTATGAAGCATCCAACACCTCAGGTGTGTATAAAATTCTCATTAAACACACAACCCCATGTGCGTAGAGTGAGGAAAGTACAGTTATGTAAGAACTTACCATAACAGTAGATCTTTGAGAGGACCTTTTGCAGCAGGTAACACCATTAGGATTATGCCACCAGGCACTAGAATCCTACAGAAAACTTCTAATTAGCAGTCCAAGTGGTGGACCGCCACTGACATCAGCCCGCCTGACATCCCCTATGGTATAAAGGGGCGGTCCCTGACACCAATTCAGTTCTCCTCCAGAGACCTGACTGATGTATAGGATGGGGAAATAGAGGAGTATCTCCTATCCTCCAGAGAGAAGTACAGTTACATAACCTCAGGGGTAGGTGGTGGAAAACTACCTGTTGCAAGAGCTCCTCTCAGAGATCTACTGTTATGGTAAGTTCTTACACAACTGTACTATCTTACTGAGGGGAGCTCCTGCTGCAGGTAACACCATTAGGGACTGAGTCCCAAGCAGTACAAAAAGAGACCCAGGACAGAAGGGTGGAGGGCTGTAAAGCAAAGCCTTAGGCACACTCAGGAGAGGAGTCCCTGGAGGAGGAACTGCTAGGCGAAACCTGCTCTCCTTCTGGAAGCAATGTCCAAACTGTAGTGCCTGACAAAAGTGTGGACGAACTCCAAGCAGCAGCTGCACAGAGATCTGCTACAGACATGTTCCTGAGGGAAGCAAAGGATGTAGTGACCCTCTGGTGGAATGACCCTTGACCGGTCCCAGTAAGGGTTTGTCATTTTTCTGGTAACAGAAAATAATACAATTGAGCAGCCACTTGGCCAACAACTGCTTGGTCACAGGAGCTCCCAGTAATCTGTGAGCAAAAGAGACAAACAACTGGTCTGCCTTTCAGGAGGAGCTAGTACAGTCTACATAGTAATGAATAAGTCTATGTACATCCAAAGTATGTAACAATGCCTCCCCTGTTTGAGTACTCTGGGTAGTAAACTGGTAGCTGTATGTCTTGAGTTAAAGTAAACTCAGACACTCCCTTTGGAAGGAACTTAGGGTTTGTCACGCAGAGCTACTCTGTCCCTGTGAAAATAAGATAAGGCTCTTTACACATCAGAGCCTGCAGCTCAGAAATCCTTTGAGCGACAAGAGGAAGTAATGGCAACTAAAAACAATGCTTTCCAAGAGAGAAAGTGAAGCTTGCAACTTGTGACTGGTTCAAAGGGAGGCAAAGTAAGCTTTTCTAACACACAAAGAAGGTCCCAAGGAGGAATAGGGTCCCTCCTAAGGGGTTTGATATGCAAGATGCCTCTTAAAAAGGTCTTGCAAAAGTTCAGTTGTGCCAGAGCTTTCCCATCCTGCAGTGCTTGATAAGCTGAAAGTGCACAGAGATGCATCTTAATGAATGAGTAGCTGAGACCCATGATCAGGGCCCTGAGTTTTCCGTGATTCCGTGGGTGCAGCAAACTGTGGAAATATCCGCGCAGTTGCCATCACCGCTGGAATCAGCGGCTGCCCTTGGAACAACGATCCTTTGCCGACGGGGTGCCCAACCCCGCCGGCTTCACTGCCCCTCAAATGTCTGTATGAAATGCTGGGAGCCCACCCCAGTGTGGCAAATGCTTCCTTTGCCAACTGTGGTGCCCAATCCCCCGTCGGCTTCACTGACCCCCTCAAAGGTTTGTATGCCACGCTGGGAGTCAACCCCAGCATGGCAAAAGCTTCCGTTGCTGACAGGGGTGCCCAATCCCCCATCGGCTTCACTGTCCCCCCAAGCTGCCTGGTGCCATGCTGGGAGCCCACCCCAGTGTGGCAAAAGTCCGTCATTGAGTCTAAAAAAAAAACACCCCTGAAAAAAAAAAAAAACTTCCCTCATTGATTGTTCTGCCCTTCCCCCAACCCACACCCACCTTCTGCGTACCCACCTCCCCACGCTCCCACCTCAACCCATACTTCCCTCCGGAGTCCAGCGCGACGATCTTCAGTGGACTGGGAACACGTCTGCACACTTCAAAGCCGGCCGCAAACTGAAGAAATTCGGGTAAGCTGTATAATGGCATAAATGGATTTTTTTCAACTTTAGTGCATATCTCAGCCATTTCTGGGAATTATTTCACCAAATTTTCAATATAGGGTTTTGGGGCCCCACCTCATGAACTGTGACACTGTTATTTACGTTATCGGTCCTGAAAGGTGGTTCCGCAGTCACCGCGTGGAACCACCTTCCAGAATGATTAACAAAATGACAGTGTCACAGTTCATGAGGTAGGCTCCAAAAACCTATTTTGAAAAATTTGGTGAAAATATTCCTCAAAATGACTGTTTTTACTGTGCTGCAGCATTGCAAAGAGTTCCTATGCACGCAGAACTTCGAGCATTTTTAATATTTTCACTCCGGATTTTCAGTATTGCCATTTTACCACACCTCCTTATGAACAGTACTACTGTCATTTTTCTCATCTCACCCAAAATGTGTTTTTGCACATGTATCGCACAATGGCGCGGTCAGTGTGCGAAATCAATGTTCGGGACAGATTAAGAAAATCACAGTGATACTGTTCATGAGCAGAGGTCTTAAACTGGCCATGTTGAAAATTTGGTGACAAACGCCCATAAAATGACTGTGTTACGAGCGTGCATTGTGTCAGAAATGGCAAAAAAGGAAAAAAATTAAGGTTAAAAATGTGCCGCAGAATTGCCGCAGAAATTGGTGTTGAGTGCCGCAGAGGTTCTGTGGCAAATGAGAACCCTGCCGCAGAACTTTGCTCTGATGTGCCACAAAAAAATCGGGGCCCTGCCCATGACTGACAGGGAAAGAAGGTACTCTTGCACAGATTCCACTGGACAGTGGAAGGGATCTAGTGAATGGGGGGATGCACACAAACAGAAACACTTCCACTTCATGGCATATGTTGCCCTGGTAGAGGTTTCCTCACTGTCACATGAACCTCTGCCACCCTGGGAGATACTCCGAATCTGTTCCTGACTAAGTCTGCAGGAGCCATGCATGCAGATGCAGAGACCAAAGATCCGATGAACAAGGTCGCCCTGCTCCTGGGTGAGCAAGTGAGTGGACAGGGGTAAGGGGACCGGTGGTTCCGATATCAATTGTTGCAGCAGTGGGAACCAAATCTGTCGAGGCCAGAAGGGTGCTACCAGAATCATGTGAGCACCTTCTGCCTGCAGTTTGGGCAATATCCTCTGGAGAAGGGGAAAGGGAGGAAAGGCATACAGAAACCTACCCATCCAGTAAAGGGACAATGTGTTGCACCAGAAAGCACCAGGCCGTGGATCTAGTGAGCAGAAATTAGGCAGTTTGGCATTGTGTGGGGACACAAAGAGGTCCAGTTCTGGCTGGCCCCATCTTTCAAAGAGGTCATCTGAGACTTCCTGCAGTAGCTCCCATTCGTGACTCTGAGAGCGAGAGCGGCTTAGGCTGTCTGCGAGGACGTTGTGTATCCCTGGTACATGAACTGCTGTAATTTCCAGGTTGTGATCCACTGCTCAATACCAAACTCTCATAGCTTCTCTGCATAGGGGGTAAGAATGAGTGACCCACTTGCTTGTTGAGATAGAAGACTACTGGAGTGTTGTCCAACTGGACCAGCATGTGGCCCAGCGAGAGCACCCCTCGGAAGGCCTGCAAGGCATTCAGGATGGCTCTCATCTCCAGGACATTTGTATGGATAGTATGTTCCACTGAGGTCCAAGAGACCCTCATCTGGTGGGATGTCAGATGCACCCCCCCAGCCCATCCCCGAGGCATCTGTCGTCAGAATTTGCTGAGGGCTGGGACATTGAAAAGGAACCCCAGAGTCTAGTCAAGCCGAGGTGATCCATCAATCCAGGGAGAGAAGGACAGCACTGGATATTCGGATTAGATGATCGAGGTCATCTATTCCTTGGTCCCATTGAACTTTGAGGTTCCACTGCAAGACCTTCATGTGCAGATGAGTAAGGGGAACTGTTGCGGTGGTTGCGGCCATATGGCCCAGGAGTTGAAGCACTACTCTGGCCAGGACTGGGTAGCAAGTCACTACCCTTTCGAGTGACCGACCGCAGTCTTTCTACTCAGTCAAAGGGAAGAAAGGACCTTCCCTGGATGGTGTCAAGCACCACCCCAATGTACTGCAGTCTCTGTAGGCTAGGGCACAACTTGGGAGATTCAGAGTGATGCCCAGGTCCTGAAAAAGGCTGAAAGTCTCTCATAGTGACTGGCACAGCTGGTCCTCTGATGACTGTAAGCAGCCAGTCATCCAGGTAGGGGCAGACAAAAAGACCCCTTCTCCTGAGGGTTGCCGCCACTACCACCAGGCACTTGGTGAAGACCCTTGGTGCCAATAAAAGGGCGAATGGCAGCACCCTGAACTGGTAGTGTTCTCCTTGGAAGGTGAAGCAGAGGTACTTCCTGTGGGAGAGTAGGATTTTTATATGCATATAAGCATCCTGCATGTCCAGGGAGCAGAGCCAATCTCCTTGGTGGATCATGGGCAACAGGCCAGGCAATGTCACCACCCTGAACCTTTTGTACTCGATGTAAGTGTTCAGTTGGCTCAGATCAAGAATGGGACAGAGATCCCCCATCTTCTTCGGGACTAGAAAGAAGTAGGAGTAGTATCCCCTGCCACTTTGACCTGGGGGTACTACCTAAATCGCCCTCTTCTCTAGCAGGGCCTGGATTTCTGCCCGTAGGAGAGTGGTGTGATATGAGGAGCAGTGGGAGGGTATGGGCGGGCTGTCCGGTGGGATCTGGGTGAACTCCAGAGTGTATCCCCTTTCAATAATCTGGAGAATCCACTAATCTGTGGTGATACTGGACCATCCTGATTGGTAAAGGGAGAATCTCCCTCCTACAGCCTCCCCTGGGCCTCCACCGTGGGAGGGAGGGTGACAGGGAGTCATGTCAAGGCAGAGGGGTTAGACAAGGGGTCTGGCCTTCTTGTCACTTTGGGACCCTGGGTACCTGAAGGAAAGGAGGGCCCTCCTTGAATCCCCTTTGGTTGCTGGTGCCTCCTTGCTGACCCTGGTTTTTACGAAAGAGGCGGTGCTGAGCAGTGGCTGGTTCTAACTTGTACATTCTATGTACATCGGAGACTGCTTTTCCCGAATCTTGAAGCCCTGTAATCAGTTTCTCAGTATCTGGGCCAAAGGGAACCGACCCCTGGAAGGGTGCATCTAATATGACATCTTGTAGGTCCTGGTGGAACTCTGAGACCCCCAGCCAGGCGTACCTCCTCATGCACACCCCTGTAGCTACTGCCCTGGCAGCCATGTCTGCTGAATCATAAGAGCTCCACAGAACATGCCTGCCAACATCTATTCCTGACTGGATGACAGCCATGAGTTCCGATTTTCTGTCCGAGTCCAGTTGAGCCTTAACCATGTCTAATGCTTTGCTCCATAATGATTTTTGGTGCATGACCATATGTGGCCAAAAATTTAGTGACCTAATGGTGCAGGTTACTAAGGAGTAGACCTTACGGCCCATTTGGTCCAGCCTTTTAGATTCAGGGTCTGGAGGCTGACAGCTCATGTGTCTGGGCTGCTGCACCCTGCCATGTGCTGCAGTGAGCACCATGGAGTCTGCCTTTGGCTGTTCACTGAGATTGGGCCCTTTTGGATTTTATACAGCGGTCTACTTTTCTGGGCATGGCTGAAGTAGTGGAGGGATGCTTCCAGGCCGATTTTGTTACATCCTGGAAGGGTTCAAACAGGGGAATGACCAGAGGCTTGAGGTCAGTCGCTCGAAGAACTGGCCAGGTGGTGGCATTCTGGGTCAAGTTCCTCTGTGTCCCACTGGTTTAAGACCTGGATGTGCCTCATCACATCACCTCAGAGAGTCCTTCCTGTGATCCGGAGAGGGCAAGGGCAATTTGTCCTCTGATGAGTAGTGGTAGGAGGAGTCCCCTGCATCTTCTCCTGAGGAAGAGTGTGGGCATCCCCTGGAAGAGGGAACAGATTATGGGTGTCTTTTGTGATCACTGGGATGATACCCCCAGTCGCCATCCCTGACGATATGGGCGATCTGGCATCAGAGGAGGTTGTTTTGGCCGCTGAGGTGAGAGCTCCCTAGGTGGGGCTGGAGGCAGATGACCTCTAGGGGTAGGGGACGGCTCCCATGGTCTGGACAGCAAGTATCCTTTGATGGTGTTCCACCAAGAGTTAAACAGGGCCCCTACTTCCAACAGCAGAGTGACAGACTGTGATGGCAGCAGGGTAGGGACATTCAAGGGTCCTGGTGTCGGCCCTTGTGGTGCTTTGGGTACTGTCATCTAGTCCTCAGGCTCTTTGCTCTCGGGCACCGGTGCTGATGGGGCCTTGTCCTGTGATGCCGAACCTCCCTGGGGTCTGGCATCCAGCTCCTTGGGAAGAGGCGGAGGCAGAGAGTCGGCCGACTGTCTATGGTCCCAGGCATCCGATCTTTGGTTGTAGTAGATGCCTTATCTGATGGCCACTCTTTCAGAGCCAATGGCCACTTTGGTGGCGGTGCCTGGTCTGTTTCCAATGCCGAATCAGAGGGTCCCGTGATCTGCTGACCCTCTGAGGTGGATGTTGCGCTATCTTCAGGCGGAGGAGGCATCTGATGCTTAATGGCCTCCTGGCATCTGGAGGGAGTCCTGACCCTTTGTGCCAGTCAGATGACCCTAAAGTTTTCGGGCAGCACTATCAGTTTTACCACTCAAAGAGGATGCCAGTCCTTCTGGCATTTACCAAGCGATTGCTTGTGGGCCTAAGAGCCAGGGACACAGGGCCAGACAGACACCCATGGCTGGAAGACTCCTTGCCCTGTGAGTGAGAAGGGGCAGAGGTCTTCTTGGTCACAACCCTGGTAATGGTCATGGAACCAGGGGGGATGGACTCTGACCTCCCGCTGGAGGTGGAAGAAGCAGAGGTCTTGTGAGGGGACCTAGGGCGGGATTCTGACCTGGCTCTCTCCTTATCTTTATGGTGGTGTTTCCCACCCAATCTCTTCTCTTCTCTTCTCTTTGGGGGAGGAGACCCTGGTTGAAGAGGAAGAGCTGTGTCCAGAATGGGTCCACTGCATGGCGGCCTCCTGTTGCTCCAATAGATCGGCCTTAAGAGTCTTGAGGCGGTGGATATAAGTTTTGTTGTCAAACTTTTAGCAATGCGGGCAGTCGTCCGCTTGTGGTTCGGGCCCAGTCAGATTAGGCAGGCTGAGGTGGCCGCCTTTGCCGGGATCTGCTTGTTGTATGCACACTTCGACTTCTGCTGCTGTGAAGATGAAGAAGACATGCACTAAACTGAGAAAATTGGGAAGATTAATGAAACAAACGGTAACTGCATGAGTGCAAAATGGCAGTTGACTGCGATAGAGGCATCCATGGAGCCGATACTATCGGGTTGGCGGCAGGAAAAGAACTTGAGATGGTGCTGGGGACCACCCCTTTATACCACAGGGGATGAACAGGGGCTGATGTCAGGGGAGGTCCCCACCTGGACTGCTAGCTAGAAGTTTTGTGTGGGGTCCTAATGCCTGGCAGAACAGTCTTAATGGTGTTACCTGCTGCAAGAACTTCCCCTCAAAGTAAGATCAGGACATATAGATGCTGCAGGAAGGTTCAAAGAATTGCCCAGAAAGGGGAGATTCTACTGGTGGAAGACCTGAATATCCAAGATATAGACTGGGATATCCCATCGGCTAGGTCAACTAGGAGTGGGAAGATCCTAGGACACTCCAAGGTGCCCTCCTGCATCAGCTGGTTAGGAGCCCACAAGGAGGGTAAATATATTGACGTGTCCTTATCAATGGAGACAGGTGGAGGGGTGGAGTAGGGGCCAGCCTGGGAGATAGTGACCACAGCACCGCGGCTTCAAGGTCAGAGTAAAATATGAGACTAGTCATACCACCATGATGGTACTAGACTTCAGGCTGGCAGATTTTCCCAGGATGAGGTGAGGAGATTTTCCTGGAGTAGTGAGAGGGTCGGAGGTGATGGGGAGAGGTGGAGGATCTATGGAAAAAAGATCAAGGGGGCCTTAAAGTGACAGAGAGATGTGTAAGAAGGGTGAGGAAGAACAAGAGGAGGAGGAGGCCACTGTGTTTCAATGGGGAAGTGGGGGGGCAATCGCAGAGAAGAAAAGGGCATTCAGGGAATATAAGAGGAAACAAAGAAGTTGGATAGGGAAACTTACAAAGAAAAGATGAGGGTGGCAGGGTGAAGGATTAGGATGGCTAAAGCAGAAACAGAGGAGAGAACTGCTAGGCAGGCCAAAAGGGGGGAACAAGATGTTCTTTTGATACATTGGAGAAATGAGGAAGGTAAGACAGGGGATAGAAAGGATTAAGGAGGAGGGGGAATTGCAGGCAGAAGGGATTTCAAAAAAGCTGAAGTGCTGAATGGTTACTTCAGCATGGTTTTTATGATGGAGGGGGACAGAAGAGGACCAGAGCTAAGGAGAAGGGAAAGGGATGGTGAATCCAGCCCAATCAGTGTGGAAGAGGTAAAGGAGGAATTAGGTAAGTTGAGGGTGGACTAGGCCATGGGACCAGATGGTCTTCACCCTAGGGTGCTCAGGGAATTAAGGGAGGTACTGGTGGAACCACTGGTGGGGTTATTTTACTTGTCTCTGGATACAGGGTGGGTGCTGGAGGACTGGAAGAAGGCAGAAGTGATTCCAATTCATAAAAGTGGCAGCAAGGAGGAAGTGGGCAATTATCATCTGGTCAGTCTCACATCAGTGGTGGGTAAAGTAATGGAGGCAATATTGAAACAAAGTATGGTTAGATATTTGGAGGTGGGGCTGCAAGACATTCAGCAGCATGGCTTTACTCGGGGACGGTCATGTCAGACAAATTTGATCGAATTCTTCGAAGAGTTAATGAGGGTGGTTGATCACGGTGGGGCAATGGACATGGCCTACCTGGACTTCGGGAAGGCCTTTGACACGGTGCCCCACAGAAGGCTGGTTAATAAATTGGGGAGTCTAGGGGTGGGGCAGAAAATAGTAAGATGGATGGAGAGCTGGCTGACGGAGAGAAGCCAGAGGGTTGTGGTCAATGGGGTGCACTCTGGGGAAACTGGGGTGTCGAGCAGGGTCCCTCAGGGGTCAATGCTGGGGCCCATTCTGTTTAACACCTACATTGGTGACATAGCAGAGGGGCTTCTGGGTAAGGTCTACCTTTTCGCAGATGACACAAACTCAGTAATAGGGTGACACTCGGGGGTGGAGGCAATGAAGAAAGATATAAGGTTACTAGAAGAGTGGTCGAAACATGGTAGCTGAAATTCAATGCCAGGAAATGCAAAGTGATGCACTTGGGGAGGAGAAATCCAAATACGACATACAGTACACACTAGGGGGAGAAATGGCAGCAACCAGGCAGGAGAAGGATCTAGGGATTATAATCTCAAATTACCTTAAGGTGGGGGACCCAGTGCAGCAAAGCAGTGGGCAAGGCTAACAGGATGCTGGCATGCATAGGGAGAGGGATAACCAGCAGAAGGAGGGAGGTGCTGATGGCGCTTTACAGTTCCATGGTGAGGCCACACCTGGAGTATGGGGTACAGTTCTGGAGGCCCCAACAAAGAAAGGACATAGACAGCATGTAAAGGGTGCAGAGAAGGGCCACAAAAATGGTGCATGGGTTAAGAGGGATGACATATGAGAAGAGGTTGAGGGAACTGGATTTGTATCCTGTGGAGATAAGAAGGGAAAGAGGGGACATGATTGAAACATTCAAGTATGTAAAGGGTATCAATAAAGTGGGGAAGAGCTTATTTACAGGGAAGGTACATACAAGAACAAGGGGGCACGGACTAAAGGTGGAAGGTTTAGGGGAAATGTTAGGAAGTAGTACTTCACAGACAGAGTGGTTGCACCCTGGAACAGACTGTCGGAGGAGGTGGTGAGTGCCAGTACAGTGGAGGGATTCAAGAAGGCCTGGGACAAACACAGAGGGTTGTCAAGGGAGGATGAGGGAATCTTGGGGGTAACAGGTAGAGTGAGGAAATGGGCAGACTCGATGGGCCAGAAGAAAAAATTACTCACCTTAGTAATGTTGTTTCTTCTAATGGAGTCTTGCTATATTATAGACATTAGCAGTTTGATCCAGCTCTAGAACTGCCCCGGAGTGCAATGGTTAAAACCATTCCAAAATAGAATTTTGGCACGAGAGCAGCTCTATCTGTGTCATTTCAAACTTGAACTGTCAAATCTTTACGAGCCAAACTCACTAAGGTCTGTGTGGAAGCTGTAACCTACACTAGCCAAATGGCTACCTAAATAATAACCATTGATGGTCCCAACACCCAAGACTCAAGTCAGGGGACCAGAAATACTAACACCATTCTAATAATATGAAAATGGAACATAAGTATAATAAAACACACACACACGTACACATACACACCCCCAAAGTCCCAAAGGGGACAAAATGCTAACAAGACATAAGTAGTGCCCACACTAAGTTGCCCGCACCCCCACCAAGTACAGGTTCTGAGAGGCAGGTTGGGGAGGTCTATAATAGCAAGACTCATTAGAAGAAACAACATTACTAAGGTGAGTAATTTTTCTTCAAACAACATGAAGTCTTGCTATATTATAGACATTAGCAGAATACACAGCAGTACCTCCATGGAGGAGGGCAGAACCCACTTAGGAATAGGCTCTGAAGAACAGCTGTGCCAAACCGAGCATCTCTCCTGGCCTGGACATCCAGGGAGTAATGCTTGGTAAAAGTGTGTACCGTTTTCCAAGTAGCAGCCTGGCAAATCTCTAATAAAGGGATATCTCTGGCAGCAGCTAGAGACGCAGCTGTACCCCTGGTAGAATGAGCCCTCAAACCGAGGGGGGCTCGCCCACTTCTGATAACAAAATTGGATACAAGAGACAATCCACCTGGCTATTGATCTCTTAGTGGCAGGTTTGTTTTCCCAACTTCACCATAGGTAAGGAAAAGTTGGAGGGATTCGAACCTGTGACCTTTGGTACGCTCTATATAATAACTAAGAGCTCTCTTAACATCCAGGTTGTGCAACCTCCTCTCACCGAAGAGGAGTGATCAGTGAAAATACTGGAAGGAGATAGATTGATTAAGATGGAAATCTGAAACCACCTTAGGCAAAACTTCCTATTAGTCCTAAGGACTACCTTATCCCTGTGGAAAGAAATAAAGTCAGTCTCCACTGACAAGGCTTGCAATTCACTTATGCATCTGGCAGAAGTGATAGCCACTAGAAAACAGTTTCCAAGTTAGGTACTTAAGCTCTGCAGAAGACAGAGGTTCAAAGGGGGTTGCATTAACTGGGCAATGCAAACATTAAGATCTCAAGCAGGGCCGGTTCCCGAAAGGGAGGATTAGTATGGAGTAATCCCTTAAAAACTTGGAAACACAGGATGAGAGGAAAGAGGGATGACTTTCCTGTTGACGCAAAGGCAGACACAGCTGCCAAATGAACTCTCAGGGTAGCTGGTCTGAGACCCAAGGAATTAAGATGTACCATGTAATCTAACAAAATGGGCAATTCAGCAGATTCTGGGAAATATTTTTCCCAGCACACCAAATGGAAAACCTTTCCATTTAGAACTATAAGTAGCTCTAGTGGAAGGCTTTCTGGAAGCCTTTAGGATCTCAAGAACACCCTGAGAGGTGTAAATCAGCAACTCTAACTCCTCAAGAGCCAGGCCTTGAGGTTGAGGGATTTGAGGTCCGATACCAAACCCTTCCTGGGCACAAGTCAACAGATTGTGATTCCTGGGGAGGCACAGGGAAGATGGACTGTCAGAGACAGAAGGAGGGTACCAGGGCTGCCTGGCCCTACCGGGGCAATCAGAATCACCCTGCAAGGCTGAGATCTGATTTTGACTAGTACTTTGAATAGGAGAGGAAAGCGGAGGAAAGCATAGAGGAACTCCTCCCAATCCAGAAGAAGGGCATCCAGGGAACTGAGCCCAGCACTGAGGCCTGCAACAGAACAGAGGAAGTTTGTGATTGTCTGGGGCTGCAAAAGATCTATCTGAGGATGCCCCACCTGGCAAAAACTATCCCCAGCACTTGAGGATCAGGGACCATTCGTGATGGCCCTGGGAAATCCTGCTGAGGGCATCCACTAGGACATTGTCCTTCCCTGGAAGATGAACTGCTATGAGGGAAGTGTTCAGGAATAGATCAGAGACCACAACTTATTGCCTCGGTGCACAAGGCAAGACCGAGTGCCCTCTGCTTGTTGATGTACCACATTGTTGTGGTATTGTCTGTTCTGACTTGTATCACCTTGTCGTGACAGATGCAGAAAAGCTTGAAGAGCTAAAAGACAGCTCTGAGTTCCAGCAAATTGATGTGGAGCAGAGATTCCTGGGGACCAAACTCCTGAGTGGAAAGGTCGTCTATGTGGCTCCCAACCCAGAAGGGAAGCATCTGTAGTGAGAGTCAAGTCGTGAGAAGGGGAAATGAAGGGACCCCGCCTTAAATTGCTCTGATCCTTCCACCACTGGAGAGCTAGGATCAAGGTTCGAGTCACTGGGACCAACTTGGAAGGGTCTCTTCTCTGAGACCAAAAGGTTCTCAAGTGAAACTGAATGTCTCTCATCTGAAATCTGGTTCCCTGCACAACAGCTGTGGATGCAGCCATGTGCCCCAGGAGCTCAGAAAGTGTCTTGCTGGTCGAGACCTGCAGAGTGAAGGAAGAGGCCAGAGCCACTAAATTCCTTACCCTTTCTGGGGAAGAAAGGCTCTGGCTAGCTTTGTGTCCAATTCTGCCCCTATAAAGGTGAGTACCTGGACTGGTTCCAGAACTGACTTTGGTAGGTTTAGCAGAAAACCCAGGAGGTGAGAAGCTGCTGGGTGACCTGCAGGTGAGATTTTACCTGTTCTGGGACTGGCCTACAATGAGCCAGTCGTCTAGATAGGGAAAACAGCAATCCTCTGCCTCCTTAAGTGGCCACTGCCACTGCTAGACACTTTGTGAATACCCTTGGAGCAGAGGTAAGGCCGAAGGGCATTGCTCTGAACTGGTAATGACCTGAGGGCAGTCTGAATCTGAGGCATGCTCGATGGGATCTTCTGATTAGGACATGGAAATAGGCATCCTTGGGGTCCAGGAGGCTGGCCAGTCCCCTGGCCTTAGGGAAGGTAAAATCATTGCCAGAGTTACCATTTTGAACTTTATCTGAATACAGACCCCTGCCCTGATGCAGGGGAGGAACCCTTTCTACTGCTCTGAGAGCTAACAGGGATGAGACCTCTGTTTCCAGAGCGAGGGTCTCTGAAGCACTTGCAGGTAGAAAAAGTCTGCTTCTCAACTTGGGAAACTTTTTGAAACTGAGAACCAGACCCTGGCTTACTACTTCCAGAACCCACTTGTCTGAGGTTAAAGAAGCCCAATTCTGACTGAAGTAAGCCAGCCTGCCCCCCACTGGTACAGGAGAATCGGCCCTGGGCACCCCATCAGGGTGCCTGTTTCGCAGGTGCTTTAGGCTGGGGTGAGCAGGTCTGCCCACCGCCTGCCTCCCCCGCCTCTGAAGAAGCCTCTCTGAGCATAGGCAGAGGAGGCCTGAGTCTGGCAGAAGGCCTGTGAAAAGGCCTACCCTACCCCTGGGGGCATGCCTTTGAGGAGTGGCTTGCTGATCCTTAGCCTGGGCACCTCTTGTAAGTAGTCCTATATTCATCCATCTTCTTCATGTAATTCTCTGTCTGCTCTCCAAACAGAGAATTTCCCACCACAGGAAAATCCATAGCCTTAGTCTGGGTATCCTGTGACAAACTAGTACACCTGAGCCAGGCCAACCTACGAAAAGCTACAGATGTGGCCATGACCCTAGAGGAAACATCATTAACATCCACAGCAGCATGAAACTGAACCTTAGAGGCTTCAATGCCATCAGCAGCCACCTGTTCTAGTTCACTAGCCAGCTGGCCATGGGCCTGCTTGAGCAATTGCATAACAGTATCCCATCTAGATTTCTGATACCTAGCTACATAAGCCATATAATTTGCTTGCCTGAGTCCCAGAGAGGCTGCCATATACTGTTTTTTTTTTTTTTTTTTTTTTGCCATGGCATCAATCTTCCTGGAATCCTTGTCAGGAGGATGTGAAGCCAAGGGAATATTAGCTTTATCACAGGCAGCAGCCTGAACTACCCCAACATGACTGCATTGCTGAGAAAGGAATTCTGTATCAGGGCCTGACAATGTATACCTTCTGTCCATCTTTTTATCTACAGTAGGCACAGAATTAGGAGCTTTTAAAATTTTAATTGTTTGTTTCCTAAAAGACTCATGTAAAGGAATAGACAATCTCCTAGACTCTGGAATATCCATCATTTCTACAAAATCAGGCTCCTCTTGCTCATCCACAGCCTCTTCTAAAGGAAGCTGGAGGGTTTCAGCAACTTTTTTATAAAACATAAAATGAGACTCAGACAGCATAGGGGGAGACTCTAAAGGTCTGTCTGGGGAGATGCCCGGTTCAATGGGCACACCCAGACCTTCCCAGCCACATTCATACTGTTCATAATCCTCCTCCCCCTCCTCTGGTTCATAAAATTCCTCAATATCATAATCCTGAACCACTGGGACCGGACGAACCGACCTTTTACCAGATAGTGGTGGTTCAGACGGACCCTGAGACAGTGACTGGACAATTTGTACGGCTTTTGTTATCTCTGCAGCAGTTGGAGAAGGAATTTTGGACTCCAGACCTGCTGATTTTCTTGTTTCTTTACTGGAATTGGTTCCTCAGAACCAGCTTTTCTTTGCCCGAGGAAGTCTGGCCCTGGTCAGAGGGCACTCCCTCTGGTTCGGTTGGCACTGAACCAGGCTGGCCATCCGGGTCAGCGGACATTTTGGCCTCTCGTTCCCTGAGCCTGCCCAATCTTTTTTCCAGGGTGGCTGCAGGGAAATTCTTATACCTGGCAGTCTGACTGGAGGTGGTCAAACCCCAGACAATAAACACATGTGTGTGTGGGTCAGCCTTGGCAAAGACTTCCCCACAAACATCACAGTGTTGAAACCATGGGGCCGGTTTTTCTTTTAGGTTTCTCAGACATAATGCCAGCCTAACCAAAACTTTCCTTTTACGGCAGTGCCAGGCAAGACACCCTTATCGGTTCCTAACCGTGTCACGGTATTGGAAAAACGTAATAAATCCGCTTTTTAGAACCGATAAGAACCGGGAACCGCACTCTAAAATAGTAACTTTTAGTTTTAAATGAGTTTTAACCACTGATCGGTTCAAAACCGAACCGATAACTTACAAGTTCCACACAGACAAAACCTTCATTTACTTACGGTTACCACAGATAGAGCTTGAACTGAACGGTTTTTATGTTAAAATAAATCTATTCTCGGTTAAATCCAACCGAGAAAACACTTTTTAAACCGAGAAATAAACCGAGCAGAATTAGAAATCTCCGGAGCGACTGTTCACTGAGGCGGAGTAAAGAATCTGACAGTTCAAGTTTGAAATGATACAGATAGAGCTGCTCTCGTGCCAAAATTCTATTTTGGAATGGTTTTAACCATTGCACTCCGGGGCAGTTCTAGAGCTGGATCAAACTGCTAATGTCTATAATATAGCAAGACTTCATGTTGTTTGAAAAGCCCTTTTCTGCCGTCACATGTCTATGAATGTATGAATCTATTATTCTACATTTTCTTCTTTCTTCTCACCTTTTACATTATTTGCTGCTGTACATAAGGAGGTGGACCCTTCAGATGCATGCTTTCCCTACGATAGGGACCACCCCCAGAGCCTTTTTTTATTATTTTTTGGTGACATAGAGGGAGACTGAGAAGGCATGCTTCATTTGAAAATGTTTACCCTTATAAATGAGGGTTTGGGGCAAAAAATATGATAGGACTTACAATTTGTAAAGTCATGTTGTAGACCAAAATGCTTTAAACAAAATTCGTGATAATCTGCCCTCATCAGGAGCTACAAAAGTGTGTATAATTTTTGATGATCCACAAGGTCTGTCTGACATACTAATTACAGACAACTTCAAAATAATCAAAATGTTTCCTGAACAAGCATTTGTCAATGCCAAATGTTTGCTTGCTGGCATTGGCATTGGTAGTGTAGGAGTTACAGAGCTGCATAATAGGAATGGCAGTGAAGTATTGAAGTGAAGCCAACCCCATCACCACCCTGCAGATAGTGACAGGCATTGGGGTGTGCCTTTGGGTCATCAGGCATAACGGCCATGCCATTTCACCACACTCTACCCTGCAAACACCGACAAATGTCACGGTGTGCCTTGGGGTCTTTGGCCCTTATGTTCACCCCATTCCATCAGGAAATACGGTGAGATGGGTGCAGTATAGGAGAATGGGGTGAACTTTGGGGCCGAAGAGTCCAAGGCACACCTCGATGCCTCTCAGTGGCTGCAGGGTGTGGGTGGGGGTGGAATGGTATGAGCATTGCAGGTGACAATCCCAAGTCACAGTCCTCATGCCTGTCATTCTCTACAGGGTGGGGCGTTATGGTCGGAAACCCTAACGCCTCAGGCATTCGTTGGTATTTTCACTCCAAATTTTCAACATGGTTTTTTTGTGACCCCCACCTCATGAACAGTGGTAATATCAGTTTGTTAGCTGAAAGCTGCTTTTGCACAGCGACTACGCCATTTGTCACACAGGTGCAAAACACATTCGAACAGGATGTGAAAATGACAGCTGTACTGTTCACGAGGTGTAAAAATGGCAATGTTGAAAATCTGCAGTGAAAATATTAAAAACTGGTGAAGTCACGGCGTGCATAGAAATTGTGCAATGCGCACCCATAATGTAATTAGTTAGGGATTTTTACAGCAGATTGTCAACACAGGCATTTTGGGACCTCTGGTCATGAACGCTGTCACTGTGATTTTCTTTATCTGTCCAACAATGATTTTCCACAGCGACCACGATTTCTGTGCTGAAATTGTGAAAACACATTTCGCCATGTTGTGAAAAAATGACAGCTGTACTGTTCATAAGGAAGTGTGGAAAATGCCACTGGTGAAAATCTGGACTGAAAATATTACAAATTCACGAACTTACGAGGGTGCGTGGAAACTGCGAATGCTCACTGTAACACAGTCCTTTTATGGACTTTTTGTACAATTTTTTCAACATAGCTATTTTGAGACTTCTGCTCATGACCAGCGTCATTGTAATTTTCTTAATCTGTCCCAACATTGATTGCGACACCGATCGCGCCATTGTGTGCTACATGCATGGAAACACATTTTGGGTGAGATGTGAAAAGTGACAGCTGTACTGCTCATAAGGAGGTGTGGTAAAATGGCAATGTTGAAAATCCAGAGTGCAAATATTAAAAATTCACAAAGTTATGAGCGTGTGTAGGAACTGTGCAACGCACGCTCATAAAACAGTCATTTTTAGGAATTCTTTCATCAAATTTGCAACATAGACTTTTTGAGAGCCCACCTTATGAACACTGGCACTGTCATTTCCTTAATCTGTCCCGAACGGTGATATCATGCAGTGACCGTGAAATCACCCTTTCGGGCCCGATTAACACCATGACAGCTCAAGAATTCATGAGGAGGGGTCCCAAAAACCCCATTCTGAAAATTTGGTGCTAAATTCAAAAAAATGTCTGAGATATGCATCAAAGTTGAAAAAAACATATTTATTACATTATACAGCTTGCCGGCATTTCCTCAGTTTGCGGTCAGCTTTGAAGAGTGCAGACGTGTTCCCGGTCTGCCGAAGATCGTCGCGCCAGACTCCAGAGGTAAGTATGGGGTGAGGGGCATGTGGGAGGCAGGGTGTACAGTGGTGTGTGCGGTGGGGCAGAGAGACTACGAGGACCATTTTCTTGTTTGCAGGTTTTTTCAAGATGACCGAGATCGCTTGCCATGCTGGGTGGACCCCCAGCGTGGCAGCTGGAAGGCTGTTTTTGGGGGCCTGAGCTGACGGGGATTGGGCATCCCCATAGGCAATAATCAATTTTGACACACTGGGGTGGGCTCCCAGCGTGGCAACTGGAAAGCTTGTTTTTTGGCGGAGCATGAAGCCGGACGGGGATTGGGCACCCTGGCCATTCAGTGCATGCATGGGAAGCATGAGACGCAATATGCCAGCGGCCACGTGTGTGTGTGGGAGGGGATGCTGCTCACCAGTGGTGATCTCTTCAACTGTATGGCACTGCAGTTTGGATCATCGACTATGTTTCTTGCACATGCAAGCAAACATAAAACAATGCAGTACAGAGCCAATGGTAAAAAAATGGCTCTTGTACTAAAGAAACTGTTCCAAGGTTAATTATGGCTCCTGTAACAGGAACCGATTAATTAGGGTGAAGAGCACAGACAGAAATGGAAAATTATTGTAGTATATGCTACTGTACCTTTAAGATTTACAAGGCATACAGCCAAGATCATGTGACTAGGGAAAGTCTTAGTGTGGGGTGGGCATGATGTGGTGCTGTGTTGTATGGAGTTCTGTGTGATTCAGTTAATAAATGTAGCAGCTAGAGCTACTAGAAGTCAACCCAGCATGTGATCTCAGTCATTCTAAAAGTTAAGAACATAACATAACATGGTGTCAGAAGCAGTGAACCAAAAAGCTTCTCAGTAAGGTAGCTGAATTCTGCAACAAGAAAAAACAAGCATTTGTTAATGCCGAATGTTGTGCTGGCACTGGCTTTGGTAGTGCAGTGCGGGAAAACATTTTGGGCAGGATGTGAAAAATGACAGCTGTACAGTTCATAAGGAGGTGTAAAAAAATGCCAGTGTTAAAAATGTGGCATGTAAATATAGCAAATCTGCGAAGTTACAAGGGTGCGTGGGAAATGTGCAATGCACGTTTGTAACACAGTCATTTTATGGACGTTCAGCACCAAATTTTCAGCATAGGCATTTTAGCACCTCTGCTCATGTACAGTGTCACTGTTATTTCCTCAAACTGTCCCAAAAAGTGATTTCACACAGCGACCACGCTATTCTGCGCCAGAAGTGCGAAAGCACATTTTGGGTAGGATATGTGAAATGACAGCTGTACTGTTCATCAAGAGGTGTGGAAAAATGCCAATGGTGAAAATCCAGAGTGGAAATATTACAAATGTACGACATTACGAGCGTGTGTGCAATCTGCCAACGCACGCTCGTAACACAGTCATTTTATGGAGTATCGTCACCAAATTTTCAACATAGGCATTTAGGATCTCTGCTCATGAACTGTGTCACTGTCATTTCATAATCTGGCCTGAACACTGATTTCCCACAGCGACCACGCTATTGTGCGCCGGAAATGCGGAAACACATTTTGGGCAGGATGTGGAAAATGACAGCTGTACTGTTCACAAGGAGGTGTACAAAAATTACAATGTTGAAAATCTGGCATGAAAATATTGCAAATTCATGAAGTTACGAGCCTGCGTAGCAACTGCGCAATGCGCGCTCATAAAACAGTCATTTTTTGGATTTTCCACCAAATTTGCAACATAGGCTTTTGAGAGGCCACCTCATGAACACTGGCACTGTTGTTTAGTTAATCAGTCCCGAAGGTGATTCTGCACAATGACTGCAAAATCACCTTTCAAGGCTGATTAACGCATACAGTGATAGAATTCATGAGGAGGGGTCGCAAAACCCATGTTGAAAATTTGGTGCAAAATTCCAAAAATGCCTGAGATATGCATTAAAGTTGGAAAACCTATTCATGTAATCACAGCTTACTGGCATACCTCAGTTTGCGGTCGGCTCTGAAGAGTGCAGATATGTTCTCGGTCCAATCAAGATTATCGCGCCGGACTCGGAAGTAAGTATGGGGTGAGGGTGTGGGGGAGGCAGGCGCAGTGGGTGGCTGGGGTTGTGAAGGCAATAGAGACTGCTTTAGGGACCATTTCTTCTTTACAGAGGAAAAAAAAAAGACATCGGGGACCATTTTCATTTTTAATAGGTGCTGTGGCACACTGGGGTGGGCTCCCAGCATGCCACCTGAGTGTATGTGGGTGCTTTAGCCAACGGGGAATTGGGCACCCCCTCGGCAATCAAAAAAGGGGGGGTGTTACATGTCGATGCTGATGGGGATTGGGCACCCCCGTCGGCACACAATAAAGGAAGGGGGGTTGACAGGCAACAGCGGCAGTCACTGCAGCCATGTTGCCCGCACGTAGGGGGAAGCGTGCTGTGGTCACACTGCATGAGAGTTTTGCTCTCATTGCAGTGGACCTTTTCTCAGAAGTCACCCCATTAGCCAGGCAGGGGTCGGCCCTGCTGTTGGTTGATTGGGGAATGCGGATGCACCTACTGGTGCATGCCCTGCATTCGCCTAACAGCGACCGCACCTCCAAATCTCCACTGCGTAAGATGTTGGTCATGCAAGCATGCCAACATAAAAGGAAAAAGAAAATAAGAAAATGGAGCAATTCAAGCCACCTGAGCCTTTAGCCCTGCAAGGTAATTTGTTGGAGAACTGGAGAAGATGGGAACAGAGGTTTAAGCTCTACATGGAAGCATCTGGTTCAGCTGGAAAATCCCAAAAAAATGCAAATAGCAATTTTACTTCATGCAATAGGGGAGAAGTATATAACACTTTCAGCTTTGAAGGGGAAGACAGTCCTAAAGATGTATATACTGTGCTAGAGTGTTTTAAAGCATATTGCAACCCCAGAAAAAATGTTTTTGTACACTACAAGTTTTGGGACATAAAGCAAGCAGAAGGTGAAATTGTTGATCAGTACCTGACAGAACTTAAAACCATAGCTAAGAACTGTGAGTTTGGTACAATTCTAAATGTCATGTTAAGAGACAAAATAGTGTTTGGGATTTCAGATGGCAGATTGAATGAGTGTCTCCTGAGAGAGTCGGGCTTAACTTTAGAGAAAGCAGTTGATATCTGCAGAGCTGCAGAGGCTAAAAACGCAGCTCCAAGACATTACGCAGGGTACCTTGGAGAAAGTGCTGCATGCTATTGCACCACAAAAAAAGGCAAACCACAGGAAAAAGGCACACATCAGGTCATGAAGGCAAGCCAATATCCACAGAAATACAAATGGTACTCAGCTCAGATATACCATCGTTGTGCAAAACCCATGCACCATAAGTTGCCCAGCCTATGGAGAAACTTACCACAAATGTAAAAGAAAAATCACTTTGCAAAAGTATGTCATGCATGAACTGAGACCACAAAAACAGTAACTTGAATGAAATTAATATGTACAGTCTGTTTATAGGACAAATAACTCATGCAGAGCAAGCACAAAAAGACATGACGCAGATGCCTGGTATATACGTGGAGGTAAAAGGAACATCCATAGAGTTCAAGCTGGACACAAGGGCCCAAGTCAATGTACTGCCAATCACTGTGGCAGAGAAAATACCAAGTAGCAAAAGCCTGACAGAATCATCATCTGTACTGGTGGCAAATGGAGAAGCATGAATAAAACCCAAAGGTGTGATCAACTTAAAATACAAAACACAAAATAAAGAAGATGATCTCCAATTTTACATCACAGATGTGTCCCCCTTACCACTGCTAAGCAAGGCTGCATGTGAAAAACTTGATCTGGAGTGGAGAGTCGAAACTGTGGTATTTCCCAGACTCTTACAAAGGAAAGCCTAATCGAAACATACCAGGATGTCTTCATTGGGGTAGGACAGTTCAAAGGGGAGCATCATATTCACATCAACCCTGAAGTACCACCATGATACATGTGTAACCCCCTACAAATGGGGGTTCAAAAGCCTTCCGAAGCTTGCCTAAGGTTTCCTGCCCAACTGGCGTTTGGCGTAATGCCGTTTAAGTGTGGGCACTGTGAGTGCTTTTAGAGCCTCTGGTACGGTCTCTGTAAGAGCTGCCTGCCTGCAGGCTTTGATAGTTTGCAAGGGGGGGCTGTGGGTTTACTGCTCGACTCCCACTCGAACTGTGGTTTGAATCGCTTCACTTCTGCTGTCGCTAAGTGAGCAGAGGGAGCATTATTGAAGGCTGTAACTGGTTTCTGGAACAAATGTAGTGTGGCAGTAAAATTGCTGTTTATTTAATCTGTTTCCCTTGCAGATGGGACTTTGTGTATTCTGCCCCTCCATTTTGGAATAGAACTGCCTCTTGGATCCAATCGGAAGGAAGGGGTGCTTAGAATGGTGTATTGAGCGACCAACCAGAATCAGGACTCTCTCTGGAGCCAGCTGGCCATAGGGGATACAGTCAGTAATTCTGGGAAGTGAAGTTCTGAACTATGGCACCTTTTTGCACCAATGAGGGCAGTATTAAGTGACTGGCATATGCAGCCTTCCAATGGGATCAGGTGGCGCCTGAACAATATTCCCTGCCCAAACTGCCAAGGGGCAGAGTCACTGGTGATCGTGAAGGTAGAAGGAGCTCTGGCTCCTGCGCTGTGCAAGTTTTTCATGTGGGAAGCGCGTGTACAGGCCAAGAAGTCAGGTGGCAGAATCGCCATAAGGAGCAGACAAGATCCGTGGAGGAGTGCAGACAGAGGAGGCTGTAGGGTTACAGCTACCTACCAGGCTCACCCTGTAGAGGACTGGAGAATCGGCTTCAATCGTGCTCGGTCTGTCAGGACAAGTAAAGCTGCCTTGCGTCACCCGGTTTGTGCAGTGAAAGTCATCGGGAGTCTAAAGCAGCTGCCTGGTATGGTACCCCTCTGTTATACATATAAATGTGTGGAGAAGTGTTTGGATCACAGGCTATGCCCTGCAAGTGGTGTGAGAGGGATCTTTCTGCAGGAGTCATGACTACTAACTCAGGGTAGCTCCCTGTTAGATGTTTATAGCAAGAGCAAGATCTGTCTGGTCACTCCACGAGCTGCATGAACTGAGCCTGCTGGCTCTTATTAACCAATTTGGGTCTCGAATACTTGCTTTCTTCATCAGGGCCCCAACCAGCTGCACCGAATAGGCTAGCCTCTTATTGCCTGGGTACCCAGAGACAGTGACTTATAGGTCTGGCCGGTGCACAGTGCCCTGATACAGTAGTGTTAACCTAATCAACCTGATTTCTCCCACCCTTGTTACCTCCCCTTCAATAAATCAGATTTGTTGTTTGCAAGGTACACTGTCTGAACTGTATATTTGTGCTCCCCTCTTGTGCATGGGTTATTGTGTCACTGTATCTTATTTTACAGGGGGTCCTTGGCACCAAGTTGGTCATTCCACTTTGGGGGTAAGTGTAAGTCGTAACCATTGGGTGAGAAGTGTTCGTGGACCACTAGCAGAAGAAAAGGGGGGCCGTTGCAGTGATCCAGAGGGCTGTGACCAAGTCGTGTTTGACTATTCCAACCCAGACCTCTGGGTGGAGGCACCTGCCATTGATTCAGGCCCCTCAACCTGCTAGTGGCAAAGCAGGCAGGGTAGTAGCCTTTGGACAGCACCCCTGGGGGGTTACATTTTGAGGCACTGCTGGGATTAGCGCCCCTAGTGGGCGAATAGACAAACTACCCCAACATGGCCAAGCCAAAGGAAAAACTGGAGGGGATATCATGACTAAAGTTAGACCCTGTTAAGATGATGGTGCATAAACTGATTGGTGGGGTGAAGCTGAAGAGTTGGATTCCCAGAAATTGTGTTACTACTGGATGTACCTCTGGGGATAAGGAATGCTGACCTTGTTTCTGCAGTTGAGCGTGTTAAATGTTTAGGCAAGATAGAGGTGGAGGGGCGAATGGACGACCTACTCGACCAGACCTTACAGGTGCTGCTTTTATGCAGTATAATCATAGACCCAGAGAGTTTGCCCCCCGTGATTTACCTGGAAGGTGCTCCAAAGGGGTGGAGGGTCATTCATGTCCGGAGTGGTTCAGTGGGGTTCCCCCAAGACTAAGAGCATCAAAGATAAATTGCTTAAACTGTTAGCTGCAGAATGGAGGACCACTCAGGAATTACTACAGGTGCTAGACCTTTCCAGTAATCCCACCCCCCAGTCGTCCCCGGGTACATCTCCCGGGTCCTCCAAGAGTTCCATCCTGGCTTCACCACCTATAGTTGTTCCCCCCATACAGTTAGACTCCTATCGAAGATTGAAACTTTTTACTGGTACTGTGCCTGTGCCCTCGGGAGAAAATAATTTGGAGACTTGGATGGACTATGCTACCCCTTTAGTCCAAGAGTGGCAGTGCTCTGAGGGGGAGAAATGAAAGAGACTGATGGAGAGCCTGAGGGTCCAGCTTTGAAGCCATCCGCTTGCGGGTTACTAGCCCCAAGCCACTGCAGAGTGCCTTTCTGCCTTGGAGGGTGTTTGGGAGTACAAAACTGGGAAGACTTGTTGTGGAAGTTCAAGTCAGCTAAACAGTGGAGGAATGAGAAACTGTCAGCCTTTGTTACCAGAGTGGAAGGGCATTGCAAAAAGCTTATCGAAAAGGGGGTAACTGCCCTCTTTAAATCAGGTCCTTAGATCATATCTTTGAAATCTGCCAGGTTTTCCAGTGTGATATTGTTGAAGCTCCAACTACATGACTGACGCTGCCCCTCCGAATACTGCCAATTGATGAGAGAGATTCAGAAGTTGAGACTGATGAAGAGGGGTGGGAACCCTATGTGGGGGTCGTGAATATATGCCAGACCCCTGAGCCCAGTGAACCCGATGAGACCCACCCCTCGAGGGGATTGAACAAGGGACCTGATGCCTTTCCTGTGCCCCTAGAGGCCCAGGGTGGAGTGGGGTGCATGCTGTTTCTTCTGATCCCCAGGTGGAGAGTGATTTGAAGGTCGAGATTAGAGACTTATGGGAAATGGTGAGAGAATTGAAACAAGCTGCTGCCCACCCCTCCAAATTTGGGGAGCTTGAGTTAGCCAGAAATAAACGACCTAGTCAAGAGGAGCCTTCCAGAACCCCCGATGTCTCCAGGCAGGCAAGATATCCCCCACCCAAAAAAGACCCCCGAGATACTAAGTTCTGCTACCATTGTGCGGAGGATGGACACTTTCAGACTGAGTGCAAGTTACCAGAGAACTTGAGGAGGGTCAATAGCAGGCTAGTAGCCTGGCATCGCAAGGCCTATACCCGACCCCAAGGGTGGCCTCCTCAGAAGAGATTTGTCACCTGGGCCAATGCCCAAGTAACCTCCAAAACCATCCCCCCTAAATGGTCTGATGTAGTGGGTCCCTCGATGGAAACCACAGTGAGAGGAATGGAGTACCCACTGGGCTGTGTTGGACAGTGGTTCTCAAGTGGCCATTATGTTTTGGGACTGGTATCAGAAGCATTTGCCTGAAGTGCCCCTGCAGCCGTTAGATGGACTCCATGTTTGGGGACTGAGCGATAAGGCCTACCCCTACTCTGGGTATATCCGGATCTGGTTATCTTTTCCTACTTCTGTGGCTGGGGTGGCTGAGCAAGTGGAGATCTTGGCAATAGTGTGTCCCCCTACTGGACTGTATGATGGGGTGACCTTGTTGATCGGAACCAATGCTCATATGTTTGGTCGTTTAGCACAGCTGTGCTCCGAAAAACAGAGGTCCAGGACTGGGCGAGCTCTCAGAATTCCAGCCTTGATTCAGAAGGCCTATGAGACCCAGAGAAAGGCCAGCCAGGAGGAACCCGAAGGCCCAGTGGGTATTGTCTGGAAGAAGGATCCAGAGTCTTTGCTGCTAGCCCTGAATGCCCAGTGTGTTCTCCAAGGAGAGGTCTGGATTAAGAAGGATGTTAAGAATAAAATATTGATGCTGGATGCACCAGGCAATGGAAAATTGCCAGTGGGGTTGCTGGTTAAACCCAACATTTTGCCTGCTAGAGCCCATGCTTATGCCAGAAGAGTAATGGTTCAAGTGCAGTATCTGATCAAGAGATTCAAGTAAAGTGAGGTTGCACTCTGGCTATGGTGCACTGTGTGGATACTGCCGTTCTGCCCAGCAACAAGGCTTCCGAGAGGACTGACCAAGTGACCCCCGACTTGTTTAATTTCAGTGACTTCTCACTGCCAGCAGAATGGAAAAAAAGGATCAGTGAAAGGCTCACTCAGAAGGAGCAGGTGTTTTCCTTGAAGGAGTGGGATGTAGGATGTGTGCAAGGAGCTGAGCACCACATTCCACTACAGGATGAGCGACCTTTCTGTGAGCGATCTCAACACCTGGCTCCAGCTGATATAGATGATGTGAGATGACACCTGCAGGAGATGCTCGCAGCTGGGGGTGATACAAGAGTCTAGAAGCCACTATGCTTCACCTATTGTAGTAGTGAGGAAAAAGAATGGAACTGTTCAGATGTGTGTGGATTACTGCACTTTAAACAGGTGAACCATACCAGATCAGTATACCATGCCACGCATTCAGGATGCCTTGGACTGTCTAAACGGTAGCAAATGGTTCTCAGTGTTAGACCTTCGCATTGAGTACTACCAGATCCTGATGGCTCTGGTGGATCAAGAGAAGACTGCTTTCTTTTGCCCCTTAGGCATCTACGAATTTATGCGGATGCCCCAAGGGATTTCAGTCACCCCTGCTACCTTCCAGCACTTGATGGAGCATGCTGTGGGGGATATGAACTTACTCGAGTGTTTAGTCTACCTGGATGATGTCATAGTATTTGGCAGCTCCCTGGAGGAACATGAAAGCAGGTTGTTCAAAGTCATGCAGCGACTGGAACATTTTGGTCTCAAATTGTCTATAGATAAGTGTCAATTCTTTCAGACATCCGTGAAATATGTGGGGCACATAGTATCTACTGAAGGCATAGAGACTGACCCCAGTAAAGTGGAAGCTTTGACTACCTGGCCTCAGCCAAAGAATTTGAAAGAACTGCAGAGGTTTCTGGGGTTTTGTGGGTATTATAGACAATTTATCAAAGACTATTCTCGAGTGATCCGCCCTCTACTCAACCTTACTCAAGGCTATCCTCCAACCCACAAAAAGTATAAGAAAGCTGTGCCCTCTGAGACTGAGAAACAATATTTCCGTCCAAATGATGTGTTTGGAACCCGCTGGACTGCTGATTGTGAGGTAGCTTTCCATGACATTATATATCAACTTACCCATGCCCCAGTGCTGGCCTGTGCTGGTACCCCTGCCCCAGTTAGCCCGCAGGTAGCTGATAGGGCCACCTCTTTCCAGGTGACATGGATGCCAAGTTTCCAGGCCAGTAAGTGTGTAACCCCCCTACAAATGGGGGTTCCTAAAAGCCTTCCAGGAGCTTGCCTAAGGTTCCCTGCCCAACTGGCGTTTGGAGTAATGCCGTTTAAGTGTGGGCACTGTGAGTGCTTTTAGAGCCTCTGGTACTGTCTCTTTAAGAGCTGCCTGTCTGCAGGCTTTGATAGTTTGCAAGGGGGGCCTGTGGGTTTACTGCTCGACTCCCACTTGAGCTTCGGTTTGAATCGCTCTGCTTCTGCTGTCGCTAAGTGAGCAGAAGGAGCATTATTGAAGGATGTAACTAGTTTCTGGAACAAATGTAGTGTGGCAGTAAAATTGCTGTTTATTTAATCTGGTTCCCTTGCAGCTGGGACTTTGTGTATTCTGCTCCTCCATTTTGATCAGAACTGCCTCTTGGATCCAATCGGAAGGGAGGAGGGTGCTTAAATGGTGCATTGAGTGACCAACCAGAATCAGGACTCTCTTGGAGCCGGCTGGCCATAGGGATGACAGCCAGTAATTCTGGGAAGTGAAGTTCTGAATTAAGGTCTTTTGCACCAATGAGGGCAGTATAGTGACTGGCATATGCAGCCTCCAATGGGATTGGGTGGCGCCAAACAATATTCCTGCCCAAACTGCCAAGGGCAGGTCATTGGTGATCGGAAGGTAGAAGGAGCTCTGGCTCCTGCACTGTGCAAGTTTTTGTGCGGAAGCGCGTGTGCAGGCCAAGAAGTCGGGTGGCAGAATCCCTTAAGGAGCGGACAAGAACCATGGAGGGAGTGCAGACAGAGGAGGCTGTACGGTTACAGCTACCTACCAGGCTCACCCTGTAGAGGACTGGAGAATCGGCTTCATCGCTACGTCTGTCAGGACAAGTGAAGCTGCGTTGCATCACCCGTTTGTGCAGTGAAAGTCATCGGAGTCTAAAGCAGGTGCCTAATATGGTACCCTCTGTTATACATATAAATGTGTGGAGAAGTGTTTGGATCACAGGCTATGTCCTGCAAGTGGTGTGAGAGGGATCTTTCTGCAGGAGTCATGACTACTAACTCAGGGTAGCTCCCTGTTAGATGTTTATAGCAAGAGCAAGATCTGTCTGGTGGGTCCACGGGCTGCATGAACTGAGCTTGCTGGCTTTTACTAACCAATTTGGGTCTCGAATACTTGCTTTCTTCATCAGGGCCCCAACCAGCTGCACCAAAAGGCTAGCCTCTTATTGCCTGGGTACCCAGAGACAGTGACTTATAGGTCTGGCCTGTGCACAGTGCCCTGATGTAGTAGAGTGTTAAGCTAATCAACCTGATTTCCACCCTTGTTAAGCCCCTTCAATAAATCAGATTTGTTGTTTGCAAGGTACACTGTCTGAACTGTATATTTGTGCTCCCTCTTGTGCATGGGTTATTGTGTCACTGTATCTTATTTTACAGGGCATCCTTGGCACCAAGTTGGTCATTCCACTTTAGGGGAGTAAGTGCAAGTCATAATCATTGGGTGAGAAGTGTTAGTAGGCCACTACCAGAAGGAAAGGGGGTTGCAGTGACCCAGAGGGCTGTGACTAAGCATGTTTGACTGTTCCAACTCTGACCTCTGGGTGGAGGCACCCGCCATTGGATCCAGGCCCCTCAACCTGCTAGTGGCAAAGCAGCGGGTAGTAGCCCTTTGATAGTGCCTGGGAGTTAGCACATGGCTGCAGACAGTACCATTTGGAATCATGGACAACTAAAAGAAACTCTAGACAAGCTAGAAATGTCTCACATAATTGTCTGAGTCCTTGAGCCCACTGACTGGGTAAACAGCCTGGAGATTACTCATGAAAAAAATGGTGAACTGCGTGTTTGTTTTGACCCATGAGAATTAAATACAGCAATAAAGAGACAACATCAGACAACATCACAACAGACTAACACCAGAGGAAGTGCAAAGTTGACTCGCTGGAAAGCAGGTATTCACCATTCTAGATGAGAAGGATGGTTACTGGCAAGTTAAGCTTGATGAGGAGTTGTCTCACCGCTAGAAACATAGAAGTTGACATCAGATAAGGACCTCAAGGCTCATCCAGTCTGCCCATTTCTTTTTCTACCTTGTAAATGTGCCATCGGCCTTTGCTCTGTCAATGGCCTATCTATTCATACTCATCTGTATTGCTCCTTTATGCCTATCCCATGCCTGTTTGAAGCCCTGTACTGTATTCATATCCACCACTTCCTGATGTAGACCATTCCATGCATCCACCACCCTTTCTGTGAAAAAGAACTTCCTCACATTACCACTTAATCGGCCTCCCTCTAATCTCATGCTGTGTCCTCTTGTCCTGCTATTTTTCTTATATTGAAACATGTTAGACTCTTTCACCTTGTTAATGCCCTTAAGGTGTTTGAATGTTTTGATCATATCACCTCTCTCCCTCCTTTGCTCTAGGGTATACATATTGAGCTCCATTAATCTGTCCTCATATGTTTTCTGATGCAGTTCCTGCACCTCTGTATGCTTAACACCCCATGGGGCCGCTACAGATTTTGTAAACTTCCATTCGGCATAAAGTCCACCAGCGAAGTGTTTCAACAGAAGAATGAAGAAACGTTTGGCCACATTGAGGGAGTATACATCATTGTTGATGACATGATAATTGCTGCAGACTGTCAAGAACAGCATGATGAGATTTTAAGGAAGGTCATGGATCAAGCAAGAGCTGAAAATGTAAAATTCAATAAAGACAAGTTACAATTTAAAGTTTCAGAAGTCAAATACATGGGTCACGTGGTGACTGCAAAAGGGATTCGCCCTGATGAGACCAAAGTGAAGGCAATTGTGGACATGCCCCCACCAACAGATAAATCAGGATTGTTACGTTTACTGGGAATGATACGCTACCTAGCCCAGTACACCCCGAGGGAGGCAGACATCACTGCCCCACTAAGAAAACTTCTTCAGAAGGATCAGCTATGGCAATGGGAACATGAGCATCACCAAGCTTTCAAGTGATTAAAGGAAGCTCTATGTAAAGCTCCAGTGCTCTGGTACTTCGTGTGAAAAGCCTGTTGCTATTCAAGCAGACGCGTCAAAAGACGGACTTGGTGCATGTCTCCTACAGAACGGAAGCCCAGTTGCATATGCTTCCAGAGCCTTGACAAGCATACAGCAAAACTATGCCCAAATAGAGAAAGAACTTTTAGCGGTAGTATTTGCTACTCACAAATTTCACCAATATGTGTTTGGCAAACAGGTTCAAATGCAATCAGACCACAAACCGCTAGAGTCCATTTTTCGCAAACCTCTAGCACAAGCTCCAGGTCGACTTCAAAGAATACTATTACAGCTCCAGAAATTGATTTACAGATACAATACACACCCGGGAAACTGATGCACATCGCTGACACACTCTCAAGAGCACCATTATAAGATACCTCTGAAGCAACTGTAAGTGACCAAGAAGAGAGAGTGATTCATTCCATGGACAGTGAACCAGCCATGGAGGGTCAGCTGATGCAAGAACTCAGGATGAATACTCAGAGCGACAGTATACTTCAGTTACTTGAAGGGCTAGTCAGACAAGGTTGACCCCTGTACAGAAAGAAGGTTGATGTCAGAGTCAGACCATACCGGCCATTCCGTGATACATTGCGATGTGAGGAAGAACTTCTATTTCAAGGAGAAAGAGTCATAATTCCAGCAAACATGAGAAATAACATGCTAAGAAGAGTGCATGAGGCCCATCTAGGCATACAAAAAACAAAAACAAGAGCGAGAACAGTGATGTGGTGGCCAGGAATGTCAAGCGAAATAGAGTGCATGGTGGAAGGATGTAACATTTACACAAGGCATCATAACAGGAACCAAAAGGAACCACTGTTACCTCATCCCATCTCTGAACTTGCATGGCAGAAGGTAGCAGCTGACATTTTGACTTCAAAGCCCATCCATTCTTAGTCATTGTGGACTATTTCTCAAAGTACCCCGAAGTTCTGAAAATGACAGACAAAATGGCACGGTTAGTAATTGCCAAGATGAAAGCTGTATTTGCTGAAATGGCATACCCAAAGAGCTTGTCAGTGATCACGTGCCATTCACCAGTCAAGAATTCTGCAACTTTGCAAATGAATGGGGAATCAAGCTCACTACCTTGAGCCCCACATGTCCTCAGTCTAATGGAATGGTGGAAAGATCAGTTCAGACTATAAAATCTCTATTCAGAAAGTCTGAGGAAGCAGGTACAGATCCTCACTTGGCTCTGCTAGAATACAGAAACACTCCAGTAGCAGGAATACCCTACTCACCAGCTCAAATGTTGATGGGCAGGATGCTGTGGGCATGACTTCCAGTGACCAAAGACCTACGATGACCAAAGATTCCCATCAGAGCTAGGGAAAAGCTGGTAATAGCACAATCATGTCAGAAAGAATACTATGATCGCACAGCAAAGCCTTTATCACCATTACACCCTGGTGACTTGGTTAAGATGGAAATAGATCATGGATGGCAACCCGTCAGAGTAGGCTCGAACTGTTCACAACCAAGGTCCTTCAAAGTGGTCACTCCTGGAGGAACCGTTTTCAGGAGAAACAGAAGACATTTACAGAAATTTAAAGGGCTCAAATAATGGAATCGCTGAGGCAGAAGAGTGTTATCCAGAAGATACCGATCACCATGATGCGCTGCCACATTGTGAGTCAACTGAGCCAACTAAGCCACTACCAGAATCAGTTAAGGTAACAACCAGAGGAAGACCTGTGTGTCTACCCCAGAGATTCAAAGACTATGAGTTATAAAGAGACATCACTAAAACTGACTCTAAAAAAATTTTGAGCCATGTTGTAAGGCATGATTCCTAAGTTACTAAAGTTACAAGAGTTACAGAATGTAATGATTACTAATATGCTATAATGCTTGTTATGAACTTTAAAACTAAAGAGGGGAGATGTAGTATATGCTACTGTACCTTTAAGATCTACAAGGTACACAGCCAGGATCATGTGACTAGGGGAAGTCTTAGTGTGGGGTGGACATGTTGTGGTGTTGTGTTGTATGGAGTCCTGTGTGATGTTAATAAATGTAGCAGCTAGAAGCTACTAGAAGTTAACCCAGCATGTGATCTCAGTCATTCTAAAAGTTAAGAACATAACATAACAATGATAATGCTCTGTTCTCTGTAAATTGGATAGCTAAAAATAGTAAACCAGTAAAATTAACAAAAAAGGAACATGGTTTATTAGACAAAATAGTCACGGTAGTCAAGTAGAATGTCATGTCATGTCTGTCATGTGGTGCCTATTCACAAGGGATGGGCCAGGAAACTACAGACCTGTTAGTCACACTTCCATAGTGTGTAAACTTACAGAAGCAATCCTGAAGGAGAGATTGGTGACTTTCCTTGAGGTAAATGGCCTCCAGGATGGGCAACAACATGGGTTCGTGGGAGATCTTACCAGACCAACCTAATAGAGTACTATGACTGGGTAACAAGAGAGCTGGATGGGGCCATGCAGTGGATGTCCTGTATTTGGACTTCAGCAAGGCCTTTGATTCAGTTCCTCATGGGTGGCTGGGGGAGTGAAGATGGCTAATTGGATTGCGAACTGGCTGAAGGGAGGCAGCAACGGGTGATGATGGCGGGGGGGGCTCTCCACTCCTAGGCATGAAACAAGTGGGGTGTCGCAGGGCTCTATGCTGGGTCTGGTATTATTTACCCTGTTCATATTGGATATCTCACATGGAGTTAAGAGCAGGATCAGTCTTTTTGCAGATTATACTAAGATGGGAGTGATAGTGGATGATGTTGAGGGGTGGAAAGAGCTACAGGGGGACCTAATCAAACTGGAGGAGTGGTTGGCCAAGTGGCAGCTGGGCTTCAGTGTGAAGAAGTGTAAAGTTATGCACTTCGGGTGAAGATGAGCAGAAGTAATGGCAACTAAAAAGAAAAAATTACTCACCTTAGTAATGTTGTTTCTTCTAATGGAGTCTTGCTATATTATAGACATTAGCAGTTTGATCCAGCTCTAGAACTGCCCTGGAGTGAAATGGTTAAAACCATTCCAAAATAGAATTTTGGCATGAGAGCAGCTCTATCTGTGTCATTTCAAACTTGAACTGTCAGATCTTTACGAGCCAAACTCACTAAGGTCTGTGTGGAAGCTGTAACCTACACTAGCCAAATGGCTACCTAAATAATAACAACCATTGATGGTCCCAACACCCAAGACTCAAGTCAGGGAACCAGAAATACTAACACCATTCTAATAATATGAAATGGAACATAAGTATAATAAAACACACACGCAGCATACACATATACACCCCAAAGTCCCAAAGGGACAAAATGCTAACAGGACATAAGTAGTGCCCACACTAGTTGCCCGCACCCCACCAAGTAGAGGTTCTGAGAGGGCAGGTTGGGGAGGTTCATAATATAGCAAGACTCCATTAGAAGAAACAACATTACTAAGGTGAGTAATTTTTCTTCAAACAACTTGAAGTCTTGCTATATTATAGACATTAGCAGAATACACAGCAGTACCTCCATGGAGGAGGGCAGAACCTACTTAGGAATAGGCTCTGAAGAACAGCTGTGCCAAACCGAGCATCTCTCCTGGCCTGACATCCAGGAGTAATGCTTGGTAAAAGTGTGTACCGCTTTCCAAGTAGCAGCCTGGCAAATCTCTAATAAAGGATATCTCTGGCAGCAGCTAGAGACGAGCTGTACCCCTGGTAGAATGAGCCTCAAACCGGGGGCTCTGCCCACTTTCTGATAAACAAATTGGATACAAGAGACAATCCACCTGGCTATTGATCTCTTAGTGGCAGGTTTGCCTTCCCAACTTCACCATAGGTAAGGAAAAGTTGGAGGATTCGAACCTGTGACCTTTGGTACGCTTTTATATAATAACTAAGAGCTCTCTTAACATCCAGGTTGTGCAACCTCCTCTCACCCGAAGAGGAGTGATCAGTGAAAAATACTGGAAGGGAGATAGATTGATTAAGATGGAAATCTGAAACCACCTTAGGCAAAAACTTCCTATTAGTCCTAAGGACTACCTTAATCCTGTGGAAAGAAATAAAGTCAGTCTCCACTGACAAGGCTTGCAATTCACTTATGCGTCTGGCAGAAGTGATAGCCACTAGAAAAACAGTTTTCCAAGTTAGGTACTTAAGCTCTGCAGAAGACAGAGGTTCAAAAGGGGGTTGCATTAACAGGGCAATGCAAACATTAAGGTCCCAAGCAGGGCGGTTCCAAGGGAGGATTAGTATGGAGTAATCCCTTAAAAACTTGGAAAACACAGGATGAGAGGAAAGAGGATGACTTTCCTGCTGACACAAAAGCAGACACAGCTGCCAAATGAACTCTCAGGGTAGCTGGTCTGAGACCCAAGGAATTAAGATGTACCATGTAATCTAACAAAATGGGCAATTCAGCAGATTCTGGGAAATATTTTTCCAGCACACCAAATGGAAAACCTTTTCCATTTAGAACTATAAGTAGCTCCTAGTGGAAGGCTTTCTGAAGCCCTTAGGATCTCAAGAACACCTGAGAGAGGTGTAAATCAGCAACCTCTAACTCCTCAAGAGCCAGGCCTTGAGGTTGAGGGATTGAGGTCCGGATATCAAACCCTTCCCTGGGCACAAGTCAACAGATTGTGATTCCTGGGAGGCACAGGGGAAGATGGACTGTCAGAGACAGAAGGAGGGTACCAGGGCTGCCTGGCTCATCCGGGGCAATCAGAATCACCCTGCAAGGCTGAGATCTGATTTTGACTAGTACTTTGAATAGGAGAGGAAAGGGGGAAGCATAGAGGAACTTCCCCTCCCAATCCAGAAGAAGGGCATCCAGGGGAACTGAGCCCAGCACTGGAGGCCTGCAACAGAACAGAGGAAGTTTGTGATTGTCTGGGGCTGCAAAAAGATCTATCTGAGGGATGCCCCACCTGGCAAAAACTATCCCCAGCACTTGAGGATCCAGGGACCATTCGTGATGGCCCTGGGAAATCCTGCTGAGGACATCCACTAGGACATTGTCCTTCCCTGGAAGATGAACTGCTATGAGGGAAGTGTTCAGGGAATAGATCAGAGACCACAACTTCATTGCCTCGGTGCACAAGGCCGAAGACCGAGTGCCCCCCTGTTTGTTGATGTACCACATTGTTGTGGTATTGTCTGTTCTGACTTGTATCACCTTGTCGTGGACAGATGCAGAAAAAGCTTGAAGAGCTAAAAAGACAGCTCTGAGTTCCAACAAATTGATGTGGAGCAGAGATTCCTGGGGGGACCAAACTCCCTGAGTGGAAAGGTCGCCTATGTGGGCTCCCCAACCCAGAAGGGAAGCATCTGTAGTGAGAGTCAAGTCGTGAGAAGGGAAATGAAGGGACCCCCGCTTAATTGCTCTGATCCTGCCACCACTGGAGAGCTAGGATCAAGGTTCGAGTCACTGGGACCAACTTGGAAAGGGGTCTCTGAGACCAAAAGGTTCTCAAGTGAAACTGAATGTCTCTCATCTGAAATCTGGCTCCCTGCACAACAGCTGTGGATGCAGCCATGTGCCCCAGGAGCTTCAGAAAGTGTCTTGCTGGTCGAGACCTGCAGAGTGAAGGAAGAGGCCAGAGCCACTAAATTCTTACCCTTTCTGGGGAAGAAAGGCTCTGGCTAGCTTTGTGTCCAATTCTGCCCTATAAAGGTGAGTACCTGGACTGGTTCCAGAACCGACTTTGTAGGTTTAGCAGAAAACCCAGGAGGTGAGAAGCTGCTGGGTGACCTGCAGGTGAGATTTTACCTGTTCTGGGGACTGGCCTACAATGAGCCAGTCATCTAGATAGAGAAAAACAGCAATCCTCTGCCTCCTTAAGTGGGCCACTGCCACTGCTAGACACTTTGTGAATACCCTTGGAGCAGAGGTAAGGCCAAAGGGCATTGCTCTGAACCGGTAATGACCTAAGGGCAGTTCGAATCTGAGGTACTTTCGATGGGATCTTCTGATTAGGACATGGAAATAGGCATCCTTGAGGTCCAGGGAGGCTAGCCAGTCCCCTGGCCTTAGGGAAGGTAAAATCATTGCCAGAGTTACCATTTTGAACTTTGGTTTCAAAAGATGCTTGTTCAGATATCTGAGATCTAAAATGGGCCACCACTCTCCTGTCTTTTTTGGGGTAAGGAAGTATCTGGAATACAGACCCCTGCCCTGATGCAGGGGAGGAACCCTTTCTACTGCTCTGAGAGCTAACAAGGATGAGACCTCTGTTTCCAGAGCGAGGGTCTCTGAAGCACTAGCAGGTAGAAAAAGTCTGCTTCTCAACTTGGGAAACTTTTTGAAACTGAGAACCAGACCCTGGCTTACTACTTCCAGAACCCACTTGTCTGAGGTTAAAGAAGCCCAATTCTGACTGAAGTAAGCCAGCCTGCCCCCCACTGGTACAGGAGAATCGGCCCTGGGCACCCCATCAGGGTGCCTGTTTAACAGGAGCTTTAGGCTGGGGGGTGGGAGCAGGTCTGCCCACCCCTCGTCTGCCCCTGCCTCTGAAGAAGCCCCTCTGAGCATAGGCAGAGGAGGCCTGAGTCTGGTAGAAAGGCCTGTGAAAAGGCCTACCCCTACCCCTGGGGGCATGCCTTTGAGGAGTGGCTTGCCGCTTCTTAGCCTGGGCACTCTTGTAAGTAGTCCTATATTCATCCATCTTCTTCATGTAATTCTCTGTCTGCTCTCCAAACAGAGAATTTCCCACCACAGGAAAATCCATAGCCTTAGTCTGGGTATCCTGTGACAAACTAGTACACCTGAGCCAGGCCAACCTACGAAAAGCTACAGATGTGGCCATGACCCTAGAGGAAACATCATTAACATCCACAGCAGCATGAAACTGAACCTTAGAGGCTTCAATGCCATCAGCAGCCACCTGTTCTAGTTCACTAGCCAGCTGGCCATGGGCCTGCTTGGCCAATTGCATAACAGTATCCCATCTAGATTTCTGATACCTAGCTACATAAGCCATATAATTTGCTTGCCTGAGTCCCGAGAGGCTGCCATATACTGTTTTTTTTTGCCATGGCATCAATCTTCCTGGAATCCTTGTCAGGAGGATGTAGCCAAGGGAATATTAGCTTTATCACAGGCAGCAGCCTGAACTACCCTAACATGACTGCATTGCTGAGAAAGGAATTCTGTATCAGGGCCTGACAATGTATACCTTCTGTCCATCTTTTATCTACAGGAGGCACAGAATTAGGAGCTTTTAAATTTTAATTGTTTGTTTCCTAAAAGACTTATGTAAAGGAATAGACAATCTCCTAGACTCTGGAATATCCATCATTTCTACAAAATCAGGCTCCTCTTGCTCATCCACAGCCTCTTCTAAAGGAAGCTGGAGGGTTTCAGCAACTTTTTATAAAACATAAAATGAGACGGGACTCAGACAGCATAGGGGGAGATTCTAAAGGTCTGTCTGGGGAGATGTCCGGTTCAATGGGCACACCCAGACCTTCCCAGCCACATTCATACTGTTCATAATCCTCCTCCCCCTCCTCTGGTTCATAAAATTCCTCAATATCATAATCCTGAACCACTGGGACCGGACGAACCGACCTTTTACCAGATAGTGGTGGTTCGGACGGACCCTGAGACAGTGACTGGACAATTTGTATGGCTTTTGCTATCTCTGCAGCAGTTGGAGAAGGAATTTTGGACTCCAGACCTGCTGATTTTCTTGTTTTCTTTACTGGAATTGGTTCCTCAGAACCAGCTTTTCTTTTGCCCGAGGAAGTCTGGCCCTGGTCAGAGGGCACTCCCTCTGGTTCGGTTGGCACCGAACCGGGCTGGCCATCTGGGTCAGCGGACTTTTCCCTCGCCCTGAGCCTGCCCAATCTTTTTCCAGGGTGGCTGCAGGAAATTTTTACATACCTGGCAGTCTGACTGGAGGTGGTCAAACCCCAGACAAACAACATGTGGTGTGGGTCAGCCTTGGCAAAGACTTCCCCACAAACATCACAGTGTTGAAACCCAGTGGGCCAGTTTTTCTTTTGGGTTTCTCAGACATAATGCCAGCCTAACCAAAAACTTGCCCTTTTAACGGCAGTGCCAGGCAAGACACCCTCATCGGTTCCTAACCGTGTCATCGGTATTGGAAAAACGTATAAACGTTTTTTTAAGAACCGAAGAACTGGGAACCGACTCTAAAATAGTAACTTTAGTTTTAAATGAGTTTAATCCACTGATCGGTTCAAAACTGAACCGATAACTTACAAGTTCCACACAGACAAAACCTTCATTTACTTACAGTTACCACAGATAGAGCTTGAACCGAACGGTTTTGTGTTAAAATAAAACTATTCTCGATTAAATCCAAAAGAGAAAACACTTTTAAACCGGAAATGAACCGAGCAGAAGGAGAAATCTCCGGAGCGACTGTTCACTGAGGTGGAGTAAAGAATCTGACAGTTCAAGTTTGAAATGACACAGATAGAGCTGCTCTCGTGCCAAAATTCTATTTTGGAATGGTTTTAACCATTGCACTCCGGGGCAGTTCTAGAGCTGGATCAAACTGCTAATGTCTATAATATAGCAAGACTTCATGTTGTTTGAACAAGGCTTTCCATGACAGAAAACACAGCTCGCAACTTGCGGCCAGTTCGAAGGGAGGCAAGGTAAGCTTTTCCAATAAAAAGAGAAGGTCCCATGGAGATACAGGATCCCAGATGGGAGGTTTCAGGTGTAGAATGCCACACAAAAAGGTGCAGGACAGATCCAATTGGGCAACTATAGGTGCATGATAGGCAGAAACGGCAGAAAGATGCACCTCGATGGAGAAATAACAAAGCCCTGAATCTGATAGGGAGAGGAGGTACTTCAGGACGGAGTTCACCGGACAGGTGAAAGGATCAAGGTTATGGCAGAGGCCCACAGGCAGAACCGTTTCCACTTCATGGCATAAGTGGCTCTGGTAGAAGGCTTCCTAGCTGTCACTAAGATGTCAGCCACCCTGGGGAAAACCCCAAAATGGACCCTAGCTAGGTTTGCAGGAGCAATGCATGCAGGTGCAGCGACCTAAGGTCTGGGTGTACCAGGCTGCCTTGCTCCTAGGAGAGCAAGGGCGAGGTCAGGGGCAGAGGAATCAGAGACTCCACTGCCAATTCCTGGAGCAATTAAAACCAAATCTGCCGAGGCCACAAGGGAGCAATCAGGATCATGTCTGCCTCATCTGATTGCAGCTTGAGTAGGATTCTCTGCAGCAGTGGAAAGGGATGGAAGGCATACAGAAACCTCCCTGTCCAGCAGAGGAACAACGCGTCTCACAGAAAACATCAGGCCCTGGATCTAGCGAGCAAAAAACTGGGCACTTTGGCACTGACCAGGGAGGCAAAGAAGTCTAGCTTGGGATGCCCCCAACCTTTTGAAGAGATTCTCTGCTACGGACTGTAGGAGTTCCCGTTCATGGGCCTTGGACCGAGACCTGCTTAGGCTGTCTGCCAAGGTGTTTTGAATGCCTGGAACATGAACCGCAGTGAGTTCTAGACTGTGTTCTACTGCCCAGAACCAGACTCTCATGGTCTCCCCACAGAGGGGCACGATTAGTCCCTCCCTGCTAGTTGATATTGAAGACCATGGACATATTGTCCGTCTGATTAGCAGAGAACTAATGAGGATATCCATCTGGAATGCCTGCAGAGCACAGAAGAGCACCCTCATTTCAACACATTGATGTGGAGATTCTGTTCCATGGGAATCAGGTCCACTGCGCTTGGCGGTCTCTGAAATGAGTACTCCATCCCTGATGTAAAGCATCTGTTGTCAGTATCTGCTGAGGGGTATCTCTCCAGAAAGGAGACCCTATTTCCAAATTGAAGAAGTTCCGCTCCACACCAGGGTCTGGCACACTTCCCTGGAGACTTTCACAGACTGCTCTAGGTTATCTGTGCGCTGGTTCCATTGAACTCTTAGTGTCCACTGGGGCACCCTCATGTGAAGCTGTGCCAAGGGAACGGTGGCGATGGTGGCTGCCATGTGACTGAGAAGCCTTAGGAGAGCTCTGGTAAGAACCTAGCGAGATGAGGAGATCTCTTGAGCTAGAGCTTGGAGGCAAGCTGCCCTTTTGGAAGGAAAAACAGGTTGCTCACCTGTAGCAGGAGTTCTAGGGGTGGTGTATGATGTTCATCCACACTTCTGGCAGCTGCATTTCCCTTTAAGGCTTGTTGGAAATGTCTTCAAGCTGGCTCATCCCACCCACCCAGGTGGTAACTCCCTTGGCTCCGCCCCATGACACCAGATCTTACCCGCTGGAAGTAGTGTTACGCCAAGGCCAGGGGAGGTTGGGTGTATCCATGTAAATGAACATTGCATATCACTCCTAGAACTACTGTTACAGGAGAATAACCTGCTTTTCCAGGGACACGGATATGATGTTCTAGCCATTCTTCTGGCAGACTCCTAGCAGTTCTCAGGGAGGAGGGAGGCAAGCCACAAACCCCCTACTTAGGGAAGAGAGATTAGAGAACTGAGGCCCCAAAACCAGCATCCTGGCATAACTTGACGTCAATGTGGTAATGGGAAATGAAGGTGTGTGCTGACCTCCAGGTAGCAGCCCTGCAGATTTCCTGGATAGGGACGTCCCTGGAAGCAGCCACCAAGGCAGCGATATGATGGGTGGAATGAGCCCTAGCCTCCAGGAGGCTCTCTTCCTACCAACCTATAGTAGAGGTTGATGCAGGATACAATCCATCTGCCAATCGTCCGCTTAGCTACCGGTCTGCCAAGGAAGACGATGACGAAGAGTAGCGGTGGTGCCACTTCCCATGGTGTCAACAGTGGGAGCTTGAGGTCCATGGAGCTACTCGACCACGGAATGAGACCTAGACCTTGATCTTGAATGCCAGAGAACCAGCGGCAGGGCTCGGAGGGAGTCGGCAAGCGCTGAGGCTCCTCCAGGTCTTGGTCGGAGACCAGAGGCAGTGGGTCAGCAGACTGATCCATCTCTCCAAAGGGCTGAGCCAGGACTGGAACCCTGGATAAGAAAGTGTCAGCCTGTTCAGTCGACAACTGGTCGGTCGGTTCGAGAAAAATCCCAGCTGGGACTTCAACCAGCGTCTCGGCCAACTGGCCCGATGGGGTTACCATACAGCCGGCAGCTTGGGCCAAGGATTCAACTGAAGTCAGATCCAGAGAAGCATGGGAATCCAACGTTCTTGACCGAGAATGCTCCAGATACCAGGAATGATGGCAAGTCTTCTCTTTTTCTTTTTTGGACTCTTTCTTGGATTTAGATTTGTGCCCAGAGGATCCCTGACCAAGGGTCGGTAGGGACTGGCACAATTCCTTGAAGGACCCCATGAAATTCAAGTCCAGTTGGAGTGGCACAAAGGCAGAAGCTGAAGAGAAGTGGGATGTGGCCTAGGCCACCTCCTCGTCGAAGGCCACAAGCTGTTCAGTGGACCCCACAGCCACAGAGACCACTAAACAGGCATCCTTGAATTTGACCCCGGGTTCCGTTGGCCCAGGTGGCATAACTTGAGTCAGGTGAGAATGATCACGTGAAAACAAGCGTACAGAAATCACAGGCCTGGGGATCATGCTTGTGCCCCAGGTAACAGACACACATGGGGCGGGTCCATTCAAACACCTTCTGCCCACAAGGCACTGGTGGAACCCAGGAGCAGACTTCTCATCCATCACAGTCACGATGATGAGCGAGCTGAAGACAAACTTGAAAGTAGAATTTGGAAGACAATCCAAAGATTTAACAGCAAAAGGCCTACTCCACGTGTCAGTGGTAAGGAGGGAACCTGTTTCTTCCAGCGGAAAGGAAAATCTGGTGTCAAGGGGCAGAGCCGAGGGAGTTACTACCTGGGTGGATGGGTGGAGCCAGCTTGAAGATGTTTCTGGCAAGTCTTAAAGGGAAAGACAACTACCAGAAGCGTGGAGAGAACATCATATCCATGTCCCTAGAAGGAAATCTTTCCCTTGAATGGTGTCCAAAACTGCCCCTATGTACTGCAGCCTTTGACTGGGCCATGGGGATGATTGTGGGAGGTTCAGAGTGATCCCCAGGTCTCATAACAATGTAAAGGTGTCTTCCATGGTTTTTATCAGCTGGTCCCATGTGGGAGCTGTCAAGAGCCAGTTGTCTAGGTAAGGGAAGACATAATGGCCTTTTCTCCTGAGTGCTGCAGCCACCACTGCCAGGCACTTGGTGAAGATGCAAGGAGCTGAGGACAGGCCAAAGAGTAGAGCTCAGAACTGATAATGTCTTCCTTGAAAGATGAAGCGTAATAACCTTCTGTGGGACAGCAAGACTGGGATGTCAAGATACATGTCTTGCATGCCCAGTGTGCAAAGCCAATGCCCTTGATGGAGCATGGGGAGCAGGCCTGCAAGAGTCACCATCCTGAATTTTTTGTACACCATGAACTTATTCAGGTGGCTGAGATCAAGAATGGGGTGAAGATCTCCCATCTTCTTGGGAACCAAGAAAAAAATGGGAGTAAATGCCCTTCCCTCTTTGGTTCGGAGAAACAGGGTCTATGGCCCGTTTGGACAGTAGCGCCTGAATCTCTGCCTGAATCAGGGTGGCATGGGATGGGGAGTAATGGGACGGAACAGGAGGGTTGTCCGGAGGAAGTTCCAAGAACTTCAGAGCATGTCCTCAGTTGCAGGACCCACTGATCCAATGTGATCTTGGTCCACCCCTCGAGATAGAGGGAGAACCGACCCCCAACCCCCCCCAGGAGCTCCGCTGGAGGGGGTTGGGCAAGGAGTTAGGCGGAGGCACTGGCAGTGGACAAGGAGGCCTGGGAAGCCTTGGCAGTTCTAGGGCCCAAGGTTCCAGAAGGCTGGGAGAAGGCCTTACATTTGAAGGCCCCTCTGGGCTGCTGGCCCTTGGACTGTTGGCCCACTGGGCGACAAAAGGGCTGGGATCTGGAGGGAGTCAGCTCTGATTTGTACATTTTGTGGACTGACTGGACAGCCTTTCCAGAATCCTGGAGGCCAATAATGATCTTTTCATTGCCATTCACCGAAAAGAACCGGGCCCTGGAAAGGAGCATCCAAGATGCCCTCTTGAAGGTCCTGGTGAAAGCCAGAGACTCTGAGCCAGGAGTACCATTGAAGACCAATGCCAGTGGTGGCTGCCCTAGTGGCAGTGTCTGCCAAATCATAGGATGAGTAAGGACTGCTTGTCCACCCCTGACTGGAGGATGTCCAACAATTCACATTTCTGAGAGGAATCTGGTTATGCCTTTGCCAATTCCAGAGCCTTTTTCCACAAGGAGTTCTGGTATTGGACCACATGCACCAAAAAGTTAAGAGAGCAAATGGTACAGGTGGCTGAAGAATAGAGCATACGGCCAAACTGGTCAATCCTCTTCAACTCCTTGTCTGGAGGCTGAAAACTAAGGTGTCTAGGCTGCTTGGTCCTACCATGAGCCGCAGTCAAGACCATAGAGTCAGCCCTAGGTTGCTCCCCCAAATAAGGCTAATTCCTGGGGTTCTGTAGAGCCTGTCTGCCTTTTTGGGAATCACTGAAGCAGACGAAGGGGGTTTCCAGGCCAGCTTAGTAATGTCCTGGAAAGGGGTCACAAACTGAGACACTACTAGGGGCTTAGGATCCTGCAGCCCTAGGAACTAAGTGAAGCGGCATCTCTCTGGGTCCAAGACCTCAGTATCCTACCCATTGAGGGACTGGATATGTCACATTACATCCATAAATGTGGGATCCTCCAGGGGGACCTCGGAGTATCCTTTTGGTATCCTGATGATGAGGGTGAGGATAGGCATCCTCTTCGATGGCCTGGAGGAAGAGGAAGAACTCCATCTGGAATCCTCTGATGAGGGAGTATGGGAACATTGGGACTGGCATCCGCAGAAGCATCATCGGCACCTGGAAGAGGACCCAGAAGAGAAAAGGTGCCTTCACCTGTGCCGCCTTCGGAACCCCAGTCTGAGTGATCAGGAGGAAGGGTAGCCTTTCTTGGGGGTGGCAAGAGTTTCTTGGGTGGAGGGGAAGTAGACTGCTTAGGTGGGGCCTGCGGCTGAACCTCTGAAGGAGTGGGCTTTGGGGCCTGAGGGCACGTGCTCCTCTAGGCAGAAGGTCCCCATTGATACAATTACACCAGGAATTGAATAGGGCTCTCACATCTGCAAGGAATACTAGGAGGACACTGGAAGGCCTGAGTGCCAGGGATAGCACATTAGTGGACTCACCAGAGTGGGTGAACCTGTCGTTAGGTCCGGAGGTGCAGGGTTAGCGGGCTGTGGCCCTGTGGGTGTCAGGTTATCTGGTGTCAGACCGGCGGTCATCGGGTTAGCTGGCACTGGTTCAGGGGATGATGGATTAGCTGGTGTCTGGTCCTCAGTAATCAGCTATGGGGAAGCTGGAGGAGCCACTGACATCCAAGGATCAGGCAATGACAGGGAGGGCTTCACCTGGTTCAACTCCAGGGAAACGGGTCAGATGAGCAGGCATCTGCTGATGGCAGTTCAGGTATTGGCCAGCATTGCTGAGGGTGCATCTGCTGAGGGAGTGAACTCCCAATTGAGCTCCTGCCCTGGCATTGCCAAGTGTCCCTGGATCCTGGAACTGATCCAATGACATGGAAGCCCCAGCCATAAGGGCAATGGCCCGACCTATCGCTCAAGAAGAACCAGTTGGTCCACCTGGTTTAGGCCCAGAGGTCTGTTTGTAAAGCCTAAGACTCATGGGAGTGAGGGGCTGAAGAAGGCCTATGCCCCAAAGACTGCCTTCTGGACATCACTACTAGGGTGGAAGGCTTCACCAGCAGGAGCCCAGAAGGGTGAGAGCTACTGGTGGGGGCAGAGTCTGACCTTCTGTGGGAGGAGGAACTGGAAGCAGTCGCTTACTGGTGCGGGGACCTGGAGCAGGAGTCTGACTGAGGCCTATCTTTGTCCCTGTCTCGGTATTTATGTTTCCCATTGGTTTTCTTCTCCTTGTGGGCTGAAGAAGAAGAGGAGGTCCCCAAAACTGGAGGGGAAGAGGAACTTTGCCTGGAAGGATTCTTCTGCATGGCGTCCAACTGCTTTTCCAGGGAGCAGCTCTTTAGTGTCTTCAAACGGCAGATCCTAGTCCTACGGTTGAAGCTTAGGCAGTGCTGGCACGCTTTAGAATTGTGGTCAGGGCCTAGGCAGATGAGGCATGCTAAATGGCCGTCCTTTGAAGGGATCTGCTTCTGACAGGCACACTTGGATTTCAGCCACTCAGATGATGAGGTTAGAGAAGAAGACAGCAGAGAGAAGTAAAAAAATCACTGTTTAAAAGAAAATAATAAAGCATGACTAAACGCAAGAATGCTGGTTGACTGAGAGCAGAAGGCATCTGTGGAGCCGATGTAATGGGGTTGACGGCAGGAAAAAAATTGAGGTGGGCTGGGGGACCACCCTTTTATACCACTGGCAGACATCGAGGGCGGGCAGACGTCAGAGGCGGTCCCCCGCTGGAGACTGCTAACTAGAGGTTTTCCATGGAATCCTGGTACCTGGCAGCTTAGTCCTAATGGTGTAGCCTGCTGCAAGAGCTCACCCTTGAAGATCAACTGTTAACAGAGTTCAGTATGGGGTGACTGCTGTCTTCAGGTGGAGAAACAGATCTGAGCAATGGCCAGAGAGGAGCATGGATGCACAGTTTGACCTACATTCCAAATTCTAAAATTCACATAGGTGCCATTTCTGGGGCATCTCTCTCAGCCAAGATGACTGCATAAAGTGTAAACATTAGTGAGTGATTCCTGGGGTTAGAAGAGCTGGGTCAGCATAGCAACGAAACCCAAGCCCATACTGTTGATGATTTTACCTAGGGGTAGCATATACACTTTAAAAACATGGAGACAGAACTGAACCCGGGAATTCTACAGGACAGAACTTTGGGGAGCAAGGAAAACCTTCCCAACACTACCCTAAATATCCTGTCATTGAGATAGGAGGTGACAACCAGCAGATGACTTTGCTGGCAAGTCCTGTTTACACCCTGATCCAGACCAACAACAGCCCATGGTCCACAGTGTTAAACACTGAAGAGAGATCAAGGAGGAAGAAAACTGACCATTCTCCTCTATTTCTCACCCCGAGCAGATAATTGTGCATCCTATCTAGCACAGTCTCTGTGCTATGCCTGAACCTAAAACCAGTCTGGAGAGGCTGATAGATATCAAAGGCAGTGAGGTGTGCCTCAAGCTGAAGCACAACAACCTTCTCAGTAACCTTTCCCAAAAAGGGAATATTAGAGAGAGGTTGGTGATTCACCAGGACGTCGGGGTCCAAAGATGGCTTTTTCAGAAGAGGTTTTACCAATGCACTTTTCAGTACCACTGGAAACACCACCTCTGATAGGGAGCACTGGACCATGCTAGGCCTGGATCCAGGTTACAGAATGCTGGCCACAGCTCAGAGATCACCTCACTTGCCTCTTCCATTGTCACTGGATGAAACTCTCTCAAAGACCACTGAATGCATTCAATACTCATAGGCTCGACCCGATTCTAGCCCTAACAGAGGACACCTTGTCTGAGATGAACCGAGCAAACTCTTCACATTTTGTGAGTGAAAATACTCTCACAGGATCCAGATAGGCAGGATAGAGAAGCCTAGCCACAGTCTGGAAGAGCTGAAATGGTTGGTTACTCCCAGCAGCAATCTCCCTAGACAATAACTCTGCCTCTTTCTGAGTGGTTGTCCTGTGATACTCACTGCAGTGAGACATCAGAGCTAGTTTGTCCTCAGTCCTGGATCTCCTCAAAACTGCTGCAACCTTCACCCCTTGGTTTTCAGCTCCTTAACCTCACCATCAATCCACAGTTTGTTGGTGGCACAAAACCAGAAGGTGTTCACAAACCAGCACCACAAGGTCAAAGGCCACCATCACATTCCTATTATAGACTGCTACAGCTGTCTCTGGACCCCTAATGCATGCTGTCAACATATCCAAGGTGTCAAAACCACCAAATGTCCCTCTGGCTGAAGCCCTCTGAAAGAGCAGAAATGGAATACCTCCACAGGGGTGGACTATAATGGGGCCCTGAAAGTGAACCTGATGGGCGAAGTGATCCAACCAGCTAATTGGATCAGTCTTGAGATCATCAAGCTCAAGCCCCAGAGTAAATACCAAGTCCAAGACATGGCTGTGTTGGTGGATCACAGAAGTAATAACTTGTGCAAGAATCAGGGATTCCATACCCTGGAGGAAATCTTAACCAAACTGTGATCACTCATTGTTGACCTAAGCATTGAAGTCACTAAGAACAAACCATCTTGTTGACTCCAACACTCTGTCAGCAATGAAGTCCACAATTTCCTGCATAAATTCCCCCTTGAGACCTGGAGGTTGATTCACAAAAAGGATTCTACAACCTGTACCAAGATCCTCATACACAGCTACACATTCAAACGCAGGGTACTGGGTGCATTACCAAGTTCAATTCAGATCCAAAACAGACAGATGACTACACACCCTACAATCTTTCCTTGGGCAGTGCACTACAGAGAACCCAAAGGATCCTCTTCCTCTGAGGAGGAAATGGAAGAGGAGGAGCTGGATTCAGGTAGTAGCAGCACAGGGACCTCAGGCCTAGAAACAGCCTGGTCAGCTCTAAGGTGGAATTGGTGTAACACATCAGCCACTGATCTGAATTCATCCCAGGTCATGGGCCCAAGAGCACCAGCCATACCTGGGAGAACAGGAGATGGGGGCAGAGGATGGTGGGAGGAGGATCATGAGGCCAGGTCCACTGTCAGGGCTGCGAGAATTCTTGAGGAAACTTGTCCAGAGGGTGGGCCTGGCAAACTCATCTGTCTGTAAATGATCAACACCTGCAGACTGGTCCAGATGGTGCTCTTGGGGGAAAACTCCAGATGGGGAGAGCAGAGAGGTATACATCCCACAGTGTAGCCCTGATCCTCACCGGTGACAGAGCTAGATGGTTCCAGAGACAAACTGAGCCCAAAATTAATGCTGTGACCCCTTCTACAGCTTCCACCACATCTAGGCAAGGGGTGAGCCGCAGGTCCATGTCATCGAGGCACAGGTCAGGAAACACAGGAAAACCAGAAGCAGTTGTAAAATTTACAGTGAGTGTTTTATTATTATTAACAGTAAAATAAAAAAAATGTTCAGAATAACTATTTACAATGTCAGTAGAAACACAGAAAACAGAGTCCTTCTGAATTTTTCTTCTCAATTTCCAATCTCAGTCTCTCAGTCACTGTCTGTCTCTTTGGCAAAACACTGCAGCTCCTTTTTATAAGTTTGTGCAGGAGCTCGTTAAGAAAATAGCAGACTTCTCACACAGTGTTCTTCTAAGTTTCCAATGTTCTTGTCAGTTTCAGCAGGTGCAGCAAAAAGAACATTGTAACCCAGAACTGACCTCTTGTTTACATCTTCTGCAAAAGGCTTAAAAATTGCATCTCAGGTTAACCCCTTGTGTTCCAAATAGCTCTGCAATCATTTCAACAGCATAACTGTATACAGTTTTAAACAAACGGGTTCCAGTATCAATTACATTTCTACAAAATGATTCACATATATTTTTATACCAGCAAATATGTAAGGGGGAAGAAAAGACAGAACAGTAAGTGAGAGTAGAGAGATAGCGAGAGGCACAGAACTGCAAGACCATCGGGGTGATCCAAGTCCTAGGTCTCACGAGAAAATTTAGTTGCTCAACCAGACAGAGAAGAGACAGAAAAGGAGAGAAGAGAAGAGAACAGATCCTTGCATTTAAACTCCTTCTCCATAACAGCTGGGAAAGGGCCCAGTTAAACCCTGTCACAGTCCAGCAGCCAGCCTCTTCTAGCCCCAGCCCCTAGCCAGGCCTGGAACCAGGCCCAGGAAGGCCTGTATCTTTGTCGGCCCCCTCCACAGGCCCAAGGGCAATGCCAACATCCTTCCCTGGGTCATCTGAATGCTCAAGGAAAGAAACAACAACCTCAAGGCCAAGTGAGGGACCCACTCTAGATCCTTGCTCCTCCAGCATCGTGAATGGGGATGGAGCGGAGCCTGCTCTTGCAGTCTGCACTGCCCTGCTCACCAGAAAGTACAGTTATGTAAGAACTTACCGTAATGGTAGATCTTTGAGAGAGACTCTTGCAGTAGGTAATTACATATAGGACTGACCCGGCAGGCATCAGGACCCACGGAAAAATTTCTAGCTAGCAGTCTCTGGCGGGGGACTGCCCCCACGTCAGGTGACCGACGTCATGCAACGACAGTATAAAGGGGCGGTCCCCCATGCCAGCCTTCCAGTTCTTTCCCACCAAAGGCCCAAAAGAGGCAAGATGACAGAGAAGCAGATATTTCCCTTCCTGGAAAAGGAGTTGAAAAAGATAAGGGGGATGGAGGGCAGGAAAGCATTACCTACTGCAAGAGCCTCTCTTGAAGATCTGCTGTTACAGTAAGTTCTTACGTAAATGTACTATCTTATTTTGAGAGGGCTCTTGCAGTAGGTAATTACATATAGGACTGAATCCCAAGCAGTCTGGAACAAAGAAAAGCACTCAGGAGGAGGAAAACTAACCAACCAATGGAACCTCCAGCTGTATGGATCTTAAGAAAGAAGACCTTGCAGTACAGCCAACCCAAAGCCTGCTCTATGGTGAGAGGCAATGTCCAAACTGTAGTGCTTTGTAAAGGTATGGACAGAAGTCCAGGTCACAGCAGCACAGATATCTGCCGCAGATACATTCATGAAACAGGCCATAGAACACTCCTCTGGTGGAGTGACCCCTGACTTGACCCGGCAGAGTCTTGTGGTACTTGTCATAACAGAAGGTGATACAATGTGCTAACCACTTTGATAGGCATTGCCTAGAAACTGCATTGCCCTCTCTTTTGTAAGCAAACCAGACAAAAAGCTGATCAGATTTCCTGAGATCCTTAGTCCTAGTGGTATAGTATCTCAGTATCCTATGAACATCCAAAGTATGCAAGAGGTACTCCACTTGATTGGAGTGTTGCGAAAAGAAAACGGGTAGCTCAATGGATTGATTCAATGTAGACTCTGCTAACACCTTAGGGAGAAACTTAGGGTTGGTGTGCAGAGCCACGCGGTCCTTGTTTAAAATCAAATAAGGATTTTGCACATTAGGGCCTGAAGCTCAGAAATTGGCCAAGCTGGAAGCAATGGCCACTAGGAAAAGAGTCTTCCAAGAGGGGAACCTCAAGTCTGCTGTAGCTGACGGTTCGAAAGGAGGCAGAGTAAGCTTCTCGAGAACAAAGTTCAGATCCCAAGGAGGAGCAGGAATGCGAATGGGGGGTTTCAAATAGAGAACCCCTCTGAGGAAAGTCTTAGAGACTTCCAACTGTGCAAAAGTCCTGTCCCCAAACAGGACATGGTAGGCCGAGATAGCCACCATGTGGACCTTCAAAGAGGAATGGATGAGACCCAGGTCAAAGAGATGACACATGTAGTCCTGGACTCTCTCAACAGGGCAAGAGAAAGGCTTGAAGTCCTTTGAAAAGGCCCAAATCGAAAACCATTTCCACTTCATGGCATAGGTGGACCTAGTGGAAGGCTTTCTGGCCTCCACCAGAATATCTATGATGAGTGGAGAAACCCCTAACCAGACTTGAACTATGTCTGCAGGAGCCACGCATGCAACTGAAGGGATTTGAGACCTGGATGAACCAGGGTTCCCTGATCCTGGGTCAGCAAACTCTGTGACAGAGGAAGAGGAAGCGGAGGTTCCTCTGAAAATTGTTGCAGAAGAGAGAACCAAACCTGCGTGGGCCAAAATGGAGCGATGAGGGGGTCACGTGATGGCAGCCTGAGTGGAAACAGTGCACCCGCGGAGCTCCGTCGCCAGCCCGAACAATATTGCCGATTACAGCGCTTTATCACCAATACTGAGCCCACAAACCGCCAGGGGAGATTGAGGAGACCTCTACCAGCCGATCGATTGACTTGAAATATGGAGGGGTATGTAAAAAAAGCGAGGCCGAAGCACACCCCCCAGACTCCTGAGAAGGACAAGGCCGCCAAGCGAGCGAAGCAGCAGGCCGCTAGCCTGTCAAGCCTGCCCACAATAGACGCTCTGCTCTCGGAATCCAGATTTCTCGAACTCCTGCAACCTCTACAGGCCACAATCACGTCGGTGGCTGAAGACATGCAACAAATTAAAAAATCTATGGAGTCTTTGACCCGGAGAGTGGGTGATATCAAGCAAAAGTTAGCTCATTGGAAAACAAGCAGACAAATTATGAGTTAGAGCTGACCTTGGTGAAACGAGATTTAAAAGCTGGAGGACAAGATAGAGGATTTGGAGGGAGCAGCAGGCTTAATAACATTGTTATAATTGGGGTCCCTGAAAAGGAAGAGGGCAATTCCCCAATTCTATTCATTCAAAAATTATGCTCCAAGATCGCTGGTCCCCCAGCTGGAGGGACATTATTATAGAAAGGGCGCACAGGGCTTTATGGCCCCTCCTGCACAGGGTCAGCCTCTAGGCCACTAATCGCTAAATTCTTTAATTATCTGGACAGACAGCATGTGCTTGACAAAGTAAGAGGGGTAAAGGAGCTACTATGGAGGGCAAACGAATACGCATTATTCAGGATCTTCCCACTCAGTGAGAGTAAAGCGTCAGAGCTGCACCGATTGTAGCAAAGCTTATAGCTGCTAAACAATTCAAAGTGAAATATCCTGCCGTGCTAATGGTCAACTTAGATGGGACTTGGCTATCATTTGAGTCTTACTCTCAAGCTCATCAAGAACTGCAGCGGCTCCTCCTGATCTTTTAAATGAGGATACACTATATACCCTTGTGATATATCTGTAATCTCTGGAGGGTCGTTTGAGTGTTTCGCATGCATTCCCTGTTACTTTCTTCTATGAAACGAGTGGATACTAGTCGGATGTAAGACTGGACTGGTCAAGCCTGTGAATGACCATTATTAAGCTATGTGATGGACAATGGGATTTCTAATTGGCCTGCTGGATCTCCCTATGTGCAAGGGCCTGACAGCTTACTTCTGGACAATTGTCGGAGATACTGGAATGGCTCGATCTTTGTTACAGACCATATACCGCTTTCTATTGGCCGTTTTTTTTTTTTCCGTAAGAAAGGGTCTCCACCTGATTCCTACTTGCTCTGGATTTAGACTGGACATTTTGGAGACTGGATATAATTGGCAATGGAACTAGCCTTTTGACCGCACTGAATTAGGATCTACCTCCTCCTTTTTTTTTTTTCTCAATATCTTACGTTATATTAAAGTTTTGGGGCTACTCCTGACTTAATAATATAGTCACAATTCTGGATATGGCGGGCGGGGCTGTGGGATGTGTAGTCGAACATATTGGGTTGTTTGATATATATCATGTGGCGGATTGTTTCTAGGAGAGCAGTTCAATGGAACTGGGGACAGATGATTTGGGGAGGGGCATTTTATACATTGTTATTTAATTGTGGGGGACGGTTTAGAGTTATGATGGTTCAGGGTGGTGGGGGGGATAATAGTAATAATCAAGGTTACTGTTTGTTGGGAAAGTATACTTTTTCTCGACATGAAAATACTTTTGGCTGCTTAGCTGACCCTTGGGAGAGTGTTAATACTCCCAGGTCTTTCTCTATATACATAAAGACCCTTATTTTTGTATATGATGAGTCAATTATTTAAGCTTATAAGTTGGAATGTTAAGGGGGCCAAGGATAGGGCTAAACGGCAAGTGATTTTAAGACATCTCCATCATTTGGGTGCATATATTGCCCTCCTCCAAGAAACCCACTTGAAGAAGGATGATGCAGTATTTCAGGAGGTCATGGGTTGCCCAGGTGTATGGGGCCGGGTCTCACCAGAAAGGCTGGAGTGGCCATACTTGTGGCTAAAGGGGTTCCTTTAAATTTTTGAACAAATATTGGGACCCGGAAGGTCGATATATATTTGTTCGAGCGCAGTTAGCTTCACAAACACTACTCCTAGGATCTGTCTATGGCCCTAATAGTGACTCCCTATTTCTTTTCAATGCTGCTGCAGCGGTAGTCTCAGACGTACCTCAACTGACAATCATTGAGGAGATTGGAATTTAGTACTGCAAAATGACCTAGACCAACCTTTAATAGAGGAAAGGCTTATCCTCGCACAAAGAGCTTTGAAGGGTCTTATGAGCAATGCAGCCTTAGTGGATATATGGTGTGTCCTTAATCCTGGGAAATGACAATATTCCTTCTATTCTCAGTTCACAATTCTTATTCAAGAATTGATTATATTTAGTTAGCTCTATAGCAGTCCCTGATATGATAGAGGCTGATATTTCAGCCAGGGTCATTTCGGATCATGCCCGTCAGTGTATTGTTCAGGCCATCCTCTGTCTCAAGCGCCACCGCAATGGAGATTAAATAGCCAAATTCTAAAGGAAGAACCGCATTTAAAAACAATTAAAGAATATATTAATTTGTTCTTACAAACTAACCAAAACTCAATAGCTCAAAAGGATATGATTTGGGCAGCGCTGAAATGTTCTTTAAGGGGAAAACTAATTAAGATTTCTTCTAGGAAAAACTTAACCAGAGGAATAAGATGGATTCTTTGTTAACCCAAATTACTCAAATTGAATCTAGCCTATCCCAACATTCGTCCGACAGAGAGAGTTGTTGCATAGACTGCAGGCACAATACTCAGGGCTTGCTTACAACAGGCTGAGCTTGCATTGCTCGAGCAAAGCTTCAATATTTGGGCACAGGAGAGAAGGCCGAAAATTGCTCGCAATGCGGATAAAACAAATGGATTCAGCCCAATATATTGCAGGAATCAGATTCTCAGGGAGACCAAGTCTGTACGGATCCTCATGCCATGGCAGAAGCCTTTAAGGAGTTTTTTCAAAAGATATACTCAAAAGATACTCAGACAGAGGCCTCGAAATCGGATATTAATAAATTTCTTCAATCGGTCTCACTACCAAAAATCTCCCCGGAAGAGGCCACGGACTTGGTCGCCCCAATAACAACGTTAGAGATCCGTCAGGCTATCCAGCAATTGCCTCTTGATAAGTCTCCTGGGCCTGATGGCTACCCTAGCAATTTTTTCAGAGCTCTCTCATCAGACCTAGCCCCAATTTTGCTAGAGGTTTTTTATTACTGGTATGACCATGGAGTATCAGATATGAGCTTTCTTGAAGCAACAATTACTTTAATTTTGAAAGCAGGTAAAGACCCCTTAAATTTAGATAGTTATCGCCCTATATCGTTATTGAATACAGATGTTAAAATCTTAGCGAAGATTCTTGCATGCAGGTTGGCCAAAGTAATGGATAGGCTGATTTGCAGAGAGCAGATTGGTTTCATGAAGGGAGGCTCCTCAAGACCATCTCAGAAAACTGTTGCATCTCATGACGGAGGTTAAAGGGTCCGATACTCTAGCTGTGCTCTTTCTCGATGCCAAAAGGCATTCGACAGAGTAGCTTGGGATTATTTGTTTCTTACTATGTCAACTTTGGCATCCCTGATAGTTTTATAAAATGGGTCCAAATCTTGTACTCTTCCCTTCCGCTCGAAAGTTAAATGTAATGGGTCCTGTCACAATGCATTAAGCTAGAACGGGTACCAGGCAAGGGTGCCCAAGTATTCCGGCTGTTATTCAATTTATATTTGGAACTGCTTATGGAAATTAATGGGGAACCCATTTATAAGGGGTATCAAGGTGGGCAGAAATACCTATATCTGCTCTGCCTATGCTGATGATGTGTTGTTACATTTCAAAAATCCAGATGTTTCCATACCAGCTATACTCGAGGAAATAGACCACTTTTCAAAGGTATCAGGCTACAAGCTAAACCGTGCAAAATCTAAAATCTTTCCCTTAAATAACAAAGTAATAATGGCTGATTTTGGTTCCCTGGGTTTGGGTTGGGAAGATAAGTCTTTGCCGTATCTGGTATCAACATTTGCTCAAGTATCTCACTAATGATTCAAAAGAATTTAGATCCTCTTGTTCAAACTATATCAGAAGATTTGACTAGATGGAGATCAATCTCCCTAACGTTGTGGGGTAGGGTAAACATCTTAAAAATGAATATTCTACCTAGGCTATTATACCCCTTGGGTATGCTTGGGACGTATCTCCCGAAAAAATGGTTTGTTAAACTGCAAAAAAATGTTTGACTCCTTTCTATGGCAAGGAAAGCGAACTCGCAGATCCTACCATAACTTAACAGCCCCAAAGCGCAAGGGTGGCTTAACCGTTCCTTCTGTATATCTGTACTATATTGCACAGCATGTGTGTAAGCTGGGCTGGTGGAATAGAGACAATGCACATTTAGATTACAGACCCCTCTGGTATGACATAGAATGCGGCCTAGCGAAAAGGGCGAATTCTTCCTTACGAGCTCTTTTATTTCTTTCCTCTGATACCCCTAGATTATTTAAGAATAATCCTATGGGTTGGTCCCTGAAGGCCCTTTTTCAATTACAACAACGTCTCAGAGTCAGATGGTGGACTTGAGTGCCCAACCTATATTTGAAAATGTTCACTTTAAGATTGGTGGTAACACAATACCTTCTTTTTTTGCAAGATTAGCCACTTCTCAGCTGCAGACCTCTTGGATCAGAATAGGCTGAGGCCCTTTGATGACCTAAAGAGCTGTTATGGCCTTGTTGATAATTGCTTTTTCAAGTGGCTGCAGCTGGGAAAAGCTCTGTCCCAATCCTTCCCCTCGCTTTCAACTGCGGCTTTCAAGTCGGAAAATATTGACCTTCTATTAACAGCTGCGATGCAGCCGCATGCAATATCCAAAGTATACAAACTGCTGCAAGAGTGGGATCCTAAACTCCCATCAGGAGTCTGCTATTATTGGGTCAGTGAGTTAAACCTTACGGATACCCCAGACTTCTGGAAGAACCTTTGGAATTCTATCTATCGATATCTTAAACAAGATAGACTCAGACTGATTCAATTTAACATACTGCATCATCTATATTTAACACCCACGCATCTATATAGATGGAAGGCACGCAACTTCCCACTCTGTTGGAGATGTGAACTTGTAGAGGGCTCTTTGCTCCATGTGTTTTGGGCATGCCCGAAGATACTAACCCTATGGGAGTCCCTTAATAAACTTGTACGCCTCTATCCTTGGCTCCTACTATGAACACTCCAGAAATTTGCTTACTGAATGTTTTTCCTGATGCCACTCCAAAGTCATGGAGAGTCCAAGTATCACTATCACTGCCACTATGAAGCTAATAATTTTAAGGCATTGGTCATCAGACTGTTCTCCGACCCTATTGGAGTGGCACCGAGAATGTACTTTAGCTTTGCAGCTGGAAAGACATATAGCCCATAATCGAGGCCAGACGAATGCCTTCACATCAAGATGGGGTCGCTTAGATCGCATGTTGAGATCCTGGAACTCGAAGAATTAACTTTTATTACTTGGGCCAGCGGATCTGCTTTTTTCTTTTTTTTTTTTTCTTCTCTTTTCTTTCCCTTCTTGCTTTTGTAACCTTTCCTCTCTACAGTAACCTTGGGGGGGGGTTGGGTGGAGGGGATTTAATTGTTTTTCCTGTCTATTTCCTCTCTTGACCTGTTTTGGCAAATGTCTGTTTATAATATGCCCTAAATGCACTATGTCATTTTTCTAGGGATGATTGTGTACTATCTGTCATAGCGAGAGACTACTGTCTAACTTCTGTTACTGGAGTGGCATACAAAAACAATAAAATATTAATTATAAAAAAAAAAATGGAGCGATGAGGATCATCCGGGCTCCTTCTGCACTGAGTTTATGTAAGACCCTCGGAATTAAGGGAATTGGAGGGAAGGCATAGACGAATCTGTCCCTCGTCATGAGACAGAGTGTCCTGCCAGAAAATGGCTCGCCCTGGAGTGAGCGAACAGAAGGAAGGAAGTTTTGCGTTTTGGGGAAACACGGACAGGTCTACCTGAGGGGTTTCCCAGAGCAGGAAGATGTCGTCTACTACCTTTTGATCCAGTTCCCACTTGTGGGCTTTGGATGAAGACCAACTGAGGTGGTCTGCCAGAGTATTTTCTACTCCCGGAACATGAACTGCCGTCAGGTGAAGGTTGTGCTGAACAGCCCAACTCCAAACTCTCATCGCTTCCCTGCACAGAGGGAAAGAACGAGTTCCTCCTTGCTTGTTGATGTACCAGACTACACACGTGTTGTCCATCTGGATTGTTAGATGACTGAGAAGGATGTAAGAGTGCAGAGCCTGGAGAGCATACAAGATGTCTCTGAGCTCGAGCACATTTATGTGAAGAATCTGCTCGAGTCTGGACCAGGAGCCCTGAGTCCTGCGAGACCCTAGATGGGCTCCCCAAACCCTCTCCCGAGGCATCTGTTGTCATTGTTTGGGAGGGGGGGTTCGATATAGAAGGGAACTCTCTGGCAAAGGTTCTCTCGTACCATCCACCATTGTAAGTCCCTGACCATAGGATCGGAGACTAGAATCTCCTGGTCTAGGTCGTCTAGTGTCTGGTCCCATTGAGACCGGAGCGTCCGTTGAGAGCTCCTCATATGGAGTTGAGCATGAGGGACTGTCAAGATAGCAGCCACCATGAGCCCGAGGAGGTGAAGAACTGACCTGGCACTGACTCTTCTGCGACTGGACAACAGACTTGCTTGATCCTGGAGGTTGTCCATCCTGTCCAGAGGCAGAAAGGCCTTGCCGATGGTCATGTCCAGGATTGCCCCGATGAACTAGAGTCTTTGGCAAGGGACCAGATGGGACTTGGCCTGGTTGATGGTGATACCCAGGCTGGTGAAAACCTGCAGGGTAGAGAAAGAGAGCATAAGTTCCTCGTGGACAGGGCAGCCAGAACCAGTCTTCCAAGTACGGGAATACTTGCACTCCTTGGGTACGCAGGTGGGCCACTACCACTGAAAGACATTTGGTAAACACTCAGGGAGCCGAGGAAAGACCAAATGGGAGGGCCTTGAAATGGTAGTGGTCCCCTGAAATGAAAACCGAAGGAATTTGTGGTGGGTAGGGAGGATGGGGATGTGCAGGTAGGAATCCTGCATATCCAAAGCGCACAGCCACTGTCCCTGCTAAAGAAGTGGCAGAAGGCCCTGCAGGGACAGCATTCTGAAGCATTTGTACTCCATGAACATGTTCATGGGGCTGAGGTATAAAACAGGCTTCACATCTCCCATCTTCTTTGGAACTAGGAAGAAATGGGAATAGTAACCTGTCCCCCAAAGATGAGTGGGGACTCACTCTATCGCCGCCTTCAAGAGAAGGGAGGAAATTTCTTCCAGGACCAGAGGAAGATGTTCCGGGGAGTAAGACGACTTGGAGGGTGGTTTTCTGGGCAGTTTCTGAAGAAACTCAATTGAGTGTCCTGCTGCTATCAGTTGGAGCACCCAAGCATCTGATGTAATCAATCAATCAATCAAAATCTTTATTTATCCAGGCGAACATCGTTGAGCAAAGCTCATTTACAAGATGGACCTGGTTAAGGCCAGTAAAAATAGAGTTACATACAACAGTTACAATACATCATTAAGGCAACAAATAAATACAGAACTTATTTACAGGATGTGCCTGGTTAATACCAAGACACAATTTATTTATATACAACAGTGACAGTAATCTTCTCCCAACCCAGTAGACGAGGGAGCCGGGTTTGTAAAATTTTGGTGGGCCCAGAGGTGGGTCAAGCCCTGCCCCTGGCCCAGGGATCAAAGCCCCACCCTCTGGTCCAGGGGTCAGAGGTCAACCTCCCACCACCGGGGGGTCAGGGGTCCTACTTCATCTCTGGCTTTTACCCTCTCATTCCTACTGCTAGGTTTCCCTTCCCTGACCTTGTGCCCATACCATGCATTCTTAAATTTTTCTACTGTGTCTGTTCCCCACCTGCGCTGAGAGGCTGTTCTGTGCATCCACAGTGCTTTCTGGCTTTCTATGAAGACATACTTGCTCATGTTACCCTCTAACCTCATATCATAACCCCTCATTCTTGAACATCCCTCTTGTGCCTTATATATGCCTTTATTTCTGCACACCCCCGCCCATCCCTCGGTGGTGGTTACTGTCTCCCCCCCCCCCACAAACAAAGGGTCTGAAGAAGTAGGCTGCTGGTTAACTAGGATCTGCAGCTTATCCATCAAGTAGGGAAATGGGCAGACTGGGTGGGCCAAGCGGTCCTTATCTGCCGTCAAATTCTATGTTTCTATGTTTCTAACTCTGTGCACATCATATGCTGTGCTGGCCTGTAATCATACTTAGTACTGCACTGTGCTCCAGCCCCCAAATGCAGTACTACTTTATTTAGAAACTTGTGCTATCAACTCACCCTGGACCGCCGTTCTTACGTAGCACTGAAGTTATAATAGTTTGGCCTCTTACAGCACTGTACACTGTATGCCACGTCAGGCTGTCAGCTGATTTTTTTATTACGTTGAGTTGGGAGATTTCCCCACACACACACACACACCCAGCCCCCCTAGGGTGGAAGAAAAGCCCCCCAACTCAAACCAACAACACCCAATTCAACAGCCAGCAAGCAACGAAAGTAGCCTAGCACAAATACAGTACAGCACAGCACAGGGAACATGTGACAAAACTACGCTGTATTCTCTGTAGCTGAATTAAACTGGGCAAGCAGGCAGAGGTCCACTGGAAATGCATGAAGGGGAAAACAACTTGGAAGTTCAGTACTGTAAATCATTCACATCTGGTTCTACTAATTTACAAAATGCACTTCAGTTCAAAATTATAATCTCTTAACAGTAAGCTGTGTGACTAAATCTCCTTCTTTTCTGCAGTACACTCAGTTCGTATTTCTGTCCCACATGGATAAGAGGCTTTTTTTTTTTATTTTTTTTTTTTTTAATAACCCCACTGAAACAGTACTTACTAATCAACTGCATCAATGGGCTATTACGGAAGCTTCACCAATGTGGGGCTGAACAGAAATATGAACTTTCAGTGTACTACCGCAGTAGCAAAGAAGCTTTAGTCACCTGTAACTTACTACAGTGTATGGTGGAATGATTTTATGCATGGACTTCCTTGCCTGGAATATGCTTGTTGTGCTGCATGACATCATTATATAGTCTATGATGGATGCTGTTGTTGTTAAAATCCATCACTTTCGAAATGTGTTATACTGTAGTAGCTACGTCGCCATGGCTGTTAAGCTGCATTAGCTACTATAGTATAACATCGAACGCAGCTAGCACATGCGCATTATAAGACCAGGATGCGCGGTAAAACAACAGTGAAACGAAAGGCAAAGTGGAGAAATAAAACAAAGTAAGTTGTGTTAGACAGCATTCCATCCTACTATAAAATACGTATACCACCCATCTGCAATAAGTTGGTACTGATCTGTTGTCGCCATTTGCTTAATTTAACCTCTCGAGCCATGCTCTTGAGGTTCAAATGGTCACCATGGCAACCTCTCTCATGAACTAGCTAGTTTGTTACCGATAGCTGGCATACATTATTCTCTATATACTGTATGATGGAATGCTATTATACATGGAATTCCAGCCTGGAATATGCTTGTTCTGCTGCAGTAGTGACATCATTATGTTGTTCTGCTGCAGTAGTGATGTCACTACTACAGCAAAACAACTTGGATTGCTGCCACATAGTTGCTTTTCTCTATCCAGTTAAGCAGGAAGTTTTTTTTTTTTTTATACGTGAACTTGCAGAAACATCTACAGCACACTGCGTAAGTTAAAGATTGTTAACATTTCTATTCTCCATTGTTTTTACTGTCTGGTTTTGTGTGATTTTCTATGCTGTGACTGCCCATACACTATAAAGATTAGATATGAGCAGTCATCATAAACAGGATATTTTGTATCTTGAGGTTTCTTGGTAACAGAGCACCTCTTGAGCTGCTCTCATGGTCATCTGTTACCAAGGAAACCTCTTGATACAAGAATATCCTTGTGTATGACTGCTCATACTACTACTCCAGCACAACAACCAAGAATGTTACCACATAGCTTTTGTAAACTTGAATTTACAGAAAAGCTGCAGCACATTAATTCAGTAATTTGAACCCACCACCAACACTCAAGTGCCCCCAATCCCCAGTTCACTGAAAAGCAGAGTATCTGAAATAGGCATGGATCATGCCACTACACTATAAAACACAATATATAGCATCCAAACATAAGCTCTGTTCATCTCGAGTTTCTATGGCAACCAGTGAACTTCTGAATTTTGTTCTCGAGGTTCCAGGTGGTTGCCATAAAAAACCCTCAATGCAGACATAGCCTTGTCGTGTATGCCCATACATTATCCTCTAGGTTTGTTAGATCAGAGTATAACAATGACAGCTACAGGCTCTCCCTCTCCTTCCATTCCATTCATCATCAGGTAGTTGAGGTTCATATTTCTGTCCCAGCCACTTTCTCCCTCATGAGTAAAGCTTCATTTTTTTAATAGACCACTGATGCAGTAGTTAATAGTTACGCATCAATGGGCTATTAAAATGAAGGAGTCGGGACAGAACAGAGTCAGAAATATGAACTTGGTGCATGACAGCAAACAAGCTTTAGTGACACATAGCTTAGTACTGTTTGTTCAGATCAGACTCTGAGAATACCATAACAGTTAGTTACAGGCTGTCCCCTCCCTTCCATCCCATTCATGATCAGCAGCACAGCATTAGTTCTCTTTTTTCTTCATTGCCCATATATCTTCCAATCCCTAGCTGAATCACATCTTCCAACCCTTTGCAGTCTTCTTCGACTTCCCAGAAGGTAGACCCTTTACACTGCATCGTCACAAATCACAAGTCAGCTTTAGTACAAAAGGAACTGGATAGGTGCAAGCACAGTCTCACAAAAGCTCTCACCATGCCCTGCCTATCCTTACCATTACCTTTTGCATTAAGAAGACTATTCATCAAGACTACCCTCTGTCTTGAGCAAAGATCAGTCTTTAATGAAAGGAAATTACTATGTAAAAATGATCCAGTCATGTCCTGACTGGCACTTGTGTATTGCTGGCTGGTCACACAGCATCTTTAATATTTTGTTCCCCTTCCAAGTAAGGATGCCATCAGTTCTGGTTTAAAGCAATGCATGAATGAGGAGACACTTGTGACCTATACTTTTTTTAATACTATTTTAGACTGACCCTTATTCTCCTGACATGTATGACACCTTTCTTTCTCTATTTTGAGTCTGCTTTACTACCTTTGTTCACATTTGAAATAATAAAAGGAGTGCTCCTTTTAAGATGGCTCAGACTAGGTTTTCATCAGAATTTGCAGCTGTATTTGAACACCTATTGTTCCAGAAGGTCAGGGAGCCCTGTCTGCTGCATTATAGTTCCGTTTTAGTCACAACAGAAGTGATTTTAAACAACTGTGTACAAAAACAGCAGAGAATGCTGATGAAAACCTGGTCTGAGCCATAGAAGAAAAGAAGCGCTCCTCTTCAGATGCGACGAAAAGTACTCATAATGTGAGGTCAAACTGTGGAAAGATCATACAAGTCAGTAGATCAAGGAAGGGGAAATCTAAAACAGAATAAAAAGCATGAGTGAAAATTTTCACCACATTCATGCACTGCTGTTTTAAGGACACTGTGACTTCAGATAGTTAGTGGAAACAAGCTGCTGGGAGTCCTTGATTGCACAATGTATTATTATAGTGTGATAACTTACTGGAGCCTCCATCATTGGCCACGTATAAGATTGCTTATTGCCACACAGAAGCATATCATGCATTCGATTCGATTCCTCCACTTGAATAATCACTCTATTTAACTTCTATTCCAGGCTTCATAGGGCCAGGATGATAATGGTAAAAAGGCCAAGAAAATTCCGGAAAAGGTAACATAAAAAAATATTTCTATCTAAACAAACTGATCTGAGACTTGGGTTTATTTGCTAGATAACAAAACCAAATATGTGTGGTTGCTGGTTGGAGACAGCATATATATTACCTAACTCTTGCAGCTTGCCAGCTCCCTCTCATACCACTGTACCCTTAACCTTTCCACATACAGTCTAGTCAGGCAACAACATCAGTGACATCCCAGTTCTCACCCTAGTCCCACACAGACATGTCACCCCACCTGATGCATCCTCGATGATGATCCATTCACATCCCCAGTGTGACACCGCACCTTACCTGGCTAGTGCTTTCACTTCTGGATGGCTCTCTTGATCTCAAGCTGCTGCTGCTCTGGCCTAGGTGGTATAGTATGGTACTGCAGCCTGGGACTGGGTAGATTGGTGTTGGTCATTGGTCTGCTACACTGCCTGAGCCCTGCCATGCTCTGAGTCTGACCCAACCAGCCACCCACTGCCTCAGTCGCTCCTTCCCACATGGCCCACACACACTCACTGACATGGACTCTCAAGACATTCTCTTGATACTAAGCTGACTTGGATGGCTCCTGCTCCATCACCCTGAGCGCCTCTGCTCTACACTCTGCCACAGCCTCACTAGTCTCTCAGGCGGCAGGCTCTCCACGACTCTCAATACCGCTGGTGCCACTGACTCTCTCTCTCTCCTGGGCTCCTTAACTTGGTGACCAGGTCCGCCTCCGGCCGTGGGTGCTGCCCCTGCTGCGACTCAAGAGTCCTCCATCCTTCCTCCTCCTCCCTGATTCAATCTCAATGGACAGACTGGGACAGCTCAGCCCTACTGCTTCTTTGGGAAGTTCTCGCACTGCCTTCAGCCCTCCTAGTCACTACCACAACTGCTCTGCACTGACACCCACTCCAACCGCTCATTATGTGCCAATGACTGATTATGCCCGGCCCTTGCTCACCTCTCCATCATCAAAGCCGCTTTCATTCAAACTGTGCTGCCGCCCAGTCATACGAACATACAAAATTTGCCAGCAGATAAAGGCCTAGAAGTCTATCAAGTCTGCTCGAATGTGCAGCTAGCACCCCTTATTCTGCAGCTGCCCTCCCTTCCACCCTTCCCTCATTAACCATACCCTTGTCCTGTCCCATCCTTGTTTGAAGCAGTCCACTGTTCTACTGCATACCACTTCAGCAGGTAACGATTCCACCCAGCCACCACCTCTCTGTAAAAAGTGTTTCCTCATCTCCTCCTGAACCTTCCTCGCTCAGTCTCATATCATGGCCCCTGGTGGCCCTCCCTCCTTACTTTGAACAGCCCTCTGTACCCATCTTGTTTATTCCTTTCACGTATTTAAAGGTTTCAATCATGTCACCCCTGTCTCTCCTCTCTCCAGTGAGTACATGTTCAACTCCTTCAACCTCCTCTCGTATGATAAGTCCCCAGCCCTTGATCATCTTTGTCGCTTGTGCTACACCCTCTCCAGTAACTTAATGTCCCTCTTCAGATACGGACGCCAGTACTGCATGCAGTACCCAGGTGTGGTCTAACTAATGACCTATACAGTGGCAGAATCACCTCCTCCCTCCTCGAGGATATACCCTGCAATACAACCCAGCATTTTGTTGTCCTCTGCAGCTGCCTTCCTACATTGTGCCGAGTTGTTCATTGACCCTGTAATGAGCACACCCAGATCCTTCTCCTCCTCTGTCTGGGCTAGCTGCACTCCCCTAGCTGGTAACTCCTCCTTGGGTTCTTCATCCCAAAATGCAGCACCTTGTACTTTTGGCATTAAAGCCCAGTTGCCAGGTGTCTGACCAGGTTTCAAGCTTTGCCAGATCATCCTGCAACCCCTGCCATCCCCCTAGGTCATCCACCACCGCGCCTACCTTGGTATCATCAGCAAACAGACTGATCTTGCTCTTGATGTCAATCAGATGATGGAATCAGAATGCAGCTCCCTCTCATTCAGTAGGCACATGCTTGCACAGACAGGGACAGGGGCCAATGGAAAGCCACCCACCACCATGGACCACCAATGATAGAAGCAGAGAGTTGATTGCTTGGGGATTGCTCACTGCACCTATGCCACCATGCCCAGCCGAGTCAACACACAAACACATGCCCAAAATGGCACAAGTTTCAAAAATGCCTCCGTAGCCCACCAATAAGTGACAAGTCTGGGGACAGGGACAAGCGACGATGGGCTACAGCCTGGGATGGGTCACAGGGGCATGAGATACAAAAAAAAAAGATGAAAAAAATGTGCATGGAAAATATTGCTGGGGCTGAGCCCACATCCAAAAATATTGATGGGGCATGCCCCAGGGTCCCATACAACCCAGCGCCTATGCCAGTAGATGGAAGGAGAACCTTCTCCTACTGGTTCCTCTGGGGTGTCCAGAGACTGTGGGAGAGGAAAGGAGTCAGGAGGTGTGGGTAACGAGCGCCAAGCTCCCACAGCATTTTTGGACAGGGAGGCTTGGCTGCCGGAGGGGCCCAACGCTTGTTGGCTCGCTACCCTGAGGTTTCTTAGGTTGAGAACGCCTGCAAAAGGGGACAATGCTGTCCCTGAGGGGGCCTGTACAGAGAGTCGACGGACTTGAGTGCAGTACCCTTCTCCTGCAGGATGGTGATGATGTTCTGACCGCCACCGAACCCCTGAAGGGCGATCCTGAATTGCGGATTGCACTCTCAGGGACCAATCCTGACACCCGGAGCCAGGCATGACACTGAAGACCTATGGTGAAAGCCGAACTCAACCAGCTGCATCCACTGCATCGTAGGTGGCACCAAGCATGTGCCAACTGGCTGAACGAGCAGATCGGACTAGATCAATAACCTCCTGTTTGGTCTGAGACTCAGGAAGGGAGTCCATTTGGATTCCACCTAACTCAGGATCATGTTCTGGTAGTCCCCATATGTGCAACATAGTTCAGGGCCCTAATCCCCAGGGTGAAGAAGCGTACACCTTCTTTCTATACTGGTCCAGAAGTCAGGATTCCTTGTCAGGTGGAGACAAGCTGAGATATTTTGATTGCCCAAATGACCATGAGCAGCGCTTTATCATGACCAAGTCAGCCTTGGGGTGTGTATTCAAAGAATCCATACCCTCAGGAGTCTGGTATAGCCAATCCGCCTTCCTCACAAGGGGGGCTAATGTAGACGGCTGCTTCCAAATAGTGGAAACAAGGTCCGCGTGAAACTCAATCCAGGGTGGAATCAATGTTGGAGCAGTCTCAGGCAGATCCAAGTGGGCAGCGAGTTTCTTACGCTGTGGATCTGGCTCCAGAGATTGCCACTGATGAACTTCCTGAATCTTTCTCAGTAACTCCAGAAAGGAAGGATCCTCCGGAGGAGACTTCAGAGGAGTCCTTGGCCTGGGACAATCTGGAGTAATGGGCTCGTCATCAGGATCAGAGCATCCCCCTGAGTCTGAGTCAGAGGTCCTCAAGAAGAGGAGGAAGACCTCCCGACGCTGGGGAGAAACGGTCCCTTGGGAAGCCCTCGGGAAGCATGTCCTCCCACCCTGGTACCAAGGTTCACCCTGGTGTTGGGTAAAGGGGAGGGAGTCTCTGGCATAAGGGATCCTGTGCAGGGTCTGGCACAGGCAGATGGCTTTCCACCTCCCTGATGAGCTGAGCATTGGCCTCAGCCCACCAGGCAGTCAGAGTCTCCTTCAAATCCACCAGAGGCTGTGGTGGGGGTGGTGGAGGAGGAGGGGAATACAGATACTGAGGGTGTCCATAGAGCGAGTATCCATAACCCAATGGTGGAAAGCCTAGCATCGGGTATTGAGGTGCTGGGTACTACAGCGCCGGATAAAGAGATGCCGGGTACTGCATCATCAGATACTGCAGTCCCGGGTAGGATGGCACTGGATTAAGCGGGGTCAGATACTCGGTGCCAGGGGCTCTGACAGAGCAGAAGGCCCTGGGAGAGGCCAGCAGGCGGGCTAGGTACAGGTGGCCCCGCAGGTGTTGGGCCCGCATTGAAATGGTGTCCAGCAAAGGGATGTCAGCTGGCTTGGTAGGTCACCATTGAGCTGGCATCTGAGATCCGCGCCAGGGGTCCGGGGTCCTGTAGAGGGAGCCCTGGTGTTAGCGTGTGCCTAAATCCTCCATGTTGACCGGGATGGGGGTTAAAACTCTGGGGTCCAGCAGAGGAGATGTGGGAGCCTCGGCAGGCAGCAGCAAAGTGTTGTGGTGAGCCTGGGATGTTGGACTGGTCCAAGGGGTCCGACGTAGGCTCTTTCACTGGGCGTTCTTCAGAGGGGCCAATGTCCGGCTTACCAGCAGGATCCAGGCAAGTGTCGGAGGAGCCAGCATCCAACTTATTGGAACCTAGGCCCAACAAGGGTTGTGTTGGGGAACCGACCTCGCATGCGAGGGACCTTGCGCCCCTCCCGAAGGAGCAGGCGTCTTATCAGCCCTGTCTGGGTGGACATCGGTAGCACCGGCGTCCGGCTTAATGAACCTGCTCGACCCAGAGGGCCATGTGGTAGCAGCCTTCCTGGAAACGGCAGCCTCCTTTACCCCAGAGGCACCTGAGGAGCCCAAGCTCGAGCCTGACGAGAGGGGCGATGCTGTCTTGGACACCACCAAGATGACCATCGCGGAACAGTCCCCCAGAGGGAACATTACCTTAAACACAGCGACTCTGGCACTTCTCCATGGGGTGGTCTGGGCCTAAGCAGAAGGGGCATAGGGAGTGACCATACTTATGCGGCAGCTGGGAACCACACGAGTTGCACTTATTCTTATGCGATTCGAGGCGTCGGGAGAACATACACGGCCGTTAAGTAAGAAAAAATTAGAAGAAACGATCGATAAATTCAGTAAACTAGACTGACGTAAGACTGACGAGTGAAGAAACTTACCCCAAGGCACTTTCACAAGTCGACGGTGGAAAGAACTGGAAGGCAGACGGGGAACCGCCTTTATACTGACGTCGCATGACATAGGTCACCTGACATGGGGCAGTCCCCCGCCACAGACTGCTAGCTAGAATATGCCTGGGGTCCTGACGCCTGCTGAGTCAGTCCTATATGTAATTACCTACTGCAAGAGCCCCTCAAGTAAGATCTGGCCTTAGTATCAGGAGTCAAGGTGGTGCCAGGCTGCAACACCGAGGTGCCCACTAGTGTAGACCCAGTGTATAGCTTCAGCCTCACCACCAGGGTGTCCAGTGTCCCAAAGGGCCAAGGGACTCTGAGGGTGCTGAGTCGACCTCCTGGGACAGCGGCTATCTACCCGACCTCTATTCCCAGGACCTCTGATGTTTTGGAAGGATGAATGTGGAGAGCCTTGGTCTGGGAAGGGCTTAGGGGAAGAGTAGAGGGACTCCTACCTTGGTACCCTTGGTGTGATGCCTGCCTCTGAAGGTGGGGAGCTTGCAACCCCACTTCAACGCACTGATTTCGACGGTGCAGTAGTCCATTGAGAAGCAGGCTTTGCACCTGTCCATGCCATGGTTGACATCAAGGCAGGTCAAACAGATGTCATTCCAATCCTGAATGGCAATGTGGCCTCAGAGGAACACTGACACATGAGGCAATGATTCTGCTTCTTCTTCTTTTGCATTGCCTTCTTGCTCTTACGCTCCTCAGGACCGGACATGGTACAGCAGACAAAAAAATAAAAAAAAAGAACAGAAAGAAGAAATTAACTTCATACTTACCATAATTTCCTTTTCTGTTAGCTCCAACATTGTCAATGGGTAATCAAAACAACTGGGTATAGTGCACCCCTACCTGGGGAATGGCATAGCTCAAGCTTTAGAATGTTAGTTATATGAGGATTCCAAGCAGCAGCAACTCCCCAGTCACTACTGACCTCGCAGTACCATAATAGCTACACATTCACCCATATAACCAATTACCTTAATACTGTAAATAAACACTGTCTTACCTTCCTAGCAGACATCCGAGGAAGAAATTGTTCTCTATTGGACTCAAGACTTGGACGATTCTGTCCTTGCATGGAAGACAATCGAACAGCAAACAAGCTCTGTACCAGTCATAGATCTGTGAAACTGAAGCTGACACACAATGAAGCATATCGTCTTTTTTTAAAAACACTGAGTGCAGTGACACTACCTGCAACAGGAAAAACACCTTGAGACAGAATAATGAAACCTGTTACCCTGCAGTCGCAGACTGATTGACAAAACTTTATTCTTTTACAAAAAAAAATATATATATATATATATACACACACACTAAGATTCATGCTAAGGTACTAGAAAAGAGCTAGTAGGCTGAAGCCCATAATGCTCTTATACTAGGCCAGAGGATAATATGATAAGTTATACCCAGAATCAATTAGCTTATCCAGATGATATTTAAAGGTATGCTTAGTATCACTCATTACAACAATAAATGGAAGTTTATTCCAAGGTCCTATTGTACGAATAGTGAAGAAAAATTTCTGATTATTATGTTTAAAAGATTTCCCAACCAACTGAAAAGGATGGCCTCTGATATAATATGAAGAGGACCAGAATTCAAGACCTAACTCACTCATGACATAAGGGTCATGTACAATATCATACAGAAACAGAAGATCACCTCTCAAGCGTCTAGTAGAAAGTGACATGAGCTTCAAAGTTTCCAACCTGTATTCGAAAGATTCAGATTTGAGACCGGATTTTTTTTTGTGAATTTTCTTTGAACTTTTTCAAGGGACACACCATCAGATTTTTTAAACGGGCACCAAATCTGCGAGGCATATTCGAGATGAGGTCCGACATATGACCTAAACAAAGGCATTAACACATCATAGTCTCTGGATCTGATGTTTCGAAAAATTGACCAGACAACCTTATTAGCTGTACAAATAACAGAGTGCAAATGTATAGCATATGTAAGATCGTTGGAAATAGTAATACCTAAGTCTGTCTCATCCGTGGTAACACTAAGCAGTGAACCATTCGGGGTATATGAATAACCAGGATTTTTTAATCCCAAATGCATCACTTTGCATTTGGAGACATTTAATTTCATACCCCATGTATTTATCCAGTTAGTAATAATATCAAGGTCATGTTGAATTAGAGCTATCTAGTCAGAATTTGAACAAGGTCCTCCAATGTTCACATCATCAGTGTATTTTGTAGTAATGGATATGCAATAAAGGCTTGGAAAAGACAAGGACCGAGAACAGATCCTTGTGGTACGCCACTCAAAACGTTTCCACTATTTGGGAGGTTACCACTAATGATCACTCTTTGTGTTCTATCACAAAGCCAATTTTCAATCTAGACTATTATGTAATAATTTATATTGAGTTTCCTGAGTTTGTGAATTAAAGCCCAACGAGGCATGGTATCAAAAGCCTTACTGAAATCTATGAAAATGACATCACATGATATCCTGCTATCCAAAAAGGAACTAAAGTGATCATAAAAACAGAGTAAATTAGTAGAACAACTTCTGCCCTTTCTAAAGTCATGTTGCTTCATATCAATTTCATCTATAACACGTGCAATAATATCTCTAAGGAGACTCTCCAATACTTTGCAGTTAGAAGAAGTAAGACTTATAGGCCTGTAATTTTTCCAGTTATGCTTGGAGCCTTTTTTATGAATTGGTACAACTGAAGCTTCTTTCCATTCGATAGGAATATAATTATTTAATAGGAAGAGTTCAAACAAAAGCTTAAGTGGCAAGGCAATATAGTCAGCCAATAGATATAATAAATGTCCAGCTATATTATCAGGACCTGAACTGAATTTCCTTTTCAATGTACACGTTTTTTTCTTAATGAGTTACTCAGTAAAAGTGATTGGTGGATCAGAATAATTCGGAAAGGGAGGAGATGTATAAGTATCAGATGATGTAAAGATCTTACAAAATTCAGTGTTGAATACATCAGCCATAGTTTTGGGAGCATGAATAAGATTATTATCTGTTATGAGAGGCCTACCTTACAAGATGTTTTCTTTAATGAATTTATGTAGGAATAGAACTGTTTTGTAGTCGACTTATTTGCCATATGAGCCAATTTCAATTCCCATCTGGATTTAGCTTTTTTTTATACAGGATTTGCATTTCTTATTTGATTTAATATAATACTCCCAATTAGAAGTAGTCTTATTATTTTTAGAATGTTCCGATATTTTTGGTTTTTATATCTAATCAGTCTTTTGATGTTATGATTCATCCATTTGGGTGATTGTTTCCCATCTGGGTTCTTAACTTTTGAAGGGACACAGGTGTCCCTTAGGCCAGAAATTAATGACTTAAAGATAGTCCAATAGTGTTGAGGGGAGTGATGAAGAAAGGCGGATACCCAGTCAACGGCCTCTAGATTCCGTTTAAAAGCAGTAAGATTTGCTTTATCATACAGATAAATAATAGACCAATTATAATTATAAATCAAATGTGTCTGAAGGGTGAAAAGAATAAAGTTACGATCACTGACACCAACTGGAGAGGATATTTCAACGCCCCTTATGTCTAAATCGGTACTAGCCAAAACAAGCTCTAGAATGTTATTACCTCTAGTGGCTGATGTAACCCATTGTTTCACATTTATAATACACAACACAGCAGAATAGAGAGAGAGATCTGAAAAGTATGGGAATTTTTTTGCCAAGCTGGACCTCTCTCCTGGCGTACTGGATAAGATTCTCCTGCAGGAGCCAGGCTCCTGTGCAAGCCTCATTGACAATACTTGAACTAACAGAAAAGGAAATTACGGTAAGTAGTACGTTAATTTCTTCTTTCTGTAGCACTCCATATTGTCAATGGGTAACCAAAACAACTGAGTTCAAAGAAGCAGTACCCAGAGGAAAAAACGGGAGGGGGGAGAATATTATCCCATACTCAAGAAACATCAGAGAATTACTTGTGAACTGCTGCCTGCAACACTTTGCGATCAAAAGCTCTGTCAGCAGAACTCTGAACATCCAATTTGCAATGTTTTGTGAAAGTGTGAACTGAAGACCATGTAGCTGCCTTGCATAGCTCTAAAACTGATGCTTCACCTTCTCTGCCCAGGAAGTTGCTATCGTCCTGGTGGAGTGAGCCATGGTTTCAGTGAATAAAAGCTGGGAAACATTTTGGAGCAGAGGAGGATGCAGACAGGATTGGACTGACATCCACCATTTCTATGGATGGCTCCTCCTTAAGCTGTAAGGATCTACAAGCTTCAGCAATCAAAAAGGACAAGGACTTATTGTAAAACAGGTGAGGAATCGAAATCCTTGACATGGGTTCTGTTCACTCCCCTTCCTCTTCCTCCTCCACAGAGGGGACATCCTCTTCATCAGAGAGCAATATTTTTAGGTCAGGAGCATCTCCAAGATCCCCAAAATCCTCATCCTGTCCTTCTAAGAAGTCAGAGTCGGGGTCTGCCTGCACTTCTGATTCTGCAGCCTTGTTCTTGCTGACGTACCTGGACGTGCCTGGATGGGCCCCCTCCCTGACCGGAGGGGCCCGGTTTGGGGTCAGGTGTATCTGCTGGGATGTCCTGCAAAACCTCAAGGCTCAAAAGGTCACCCAGGAGCAACAGAAGTAATTTTGGCAATTCTGTTTTGCCACTGCTAATAGATGGATCAGGTGCCCCCCTCCCCAGCTCGGAGGACAGGCTGGGGAGAACCCTGAGAGAAATATTATGCTGAGCAACACAATGAGGGCAATAGGAACCCATGGGGGAGAGGGCCTTGTCGCCCTTTTGCAGGTCTTACATTGTTTCGTAATTAATGGTCTCCATTAAGCCATGGTGCCAAGGATTGAAGTTATCACAGAACAAAATCCAGGTTAAAATATATAAAACAATAACTATTAGCTCTATAGCTTGCTAGGCTAAAAATCTCACCAATGAGCTATGAACTGTATTAGCATACCAAAAGTGCTAAATGGGCATGCGCTCACTAGTGAGTGCGATAGGAGTATGAACGCAGCAGCCCGGATGTGCACGCACAATGAGTGCGCAAATACAATTGCGCAGCATATTTAATAGGGATTGCACTGCACAAATGCCCCTAGCACTGCGCAAGTGCATGCACTATGGACGTGTGCTTAAAACAATGGCGGGAAGACTGCTTGAAGAAGAAGCGCATGCCCAGCCCTAATGGCAGCCAAGCAAGCAGAAAAATGGAGGTCTGAGGTGAAAAATCACAAACAAAACTCTAAAATGTACAAAAATCACAAAATAGCTGTATAAAAGTACCAATCACAAAATCTAAGGCTGAAGGGGGAAGGAACCAATGCCAGAGCTGAAGGACCCCAGCAGAAACCCAACACTCCCAGAACAAATAAAATCTGTACCTGCCTATGGAACTTTTTTTTTTGTTTAAAGGACACCCTTAAAAAACACCCTAACAAGGCAGAAGTTACCCCCAATCTACATAAGGAATGAGAAAAAGACAGGTTATTCAATTTGAAAGCCACAGCTCAACAGGCACCCAGTTGTTTTGATTACCCATTGACAATGTCAAGAGGTATGGCATAGAACTAGCAGCAGTGTACTGAGGAAAGTACTGTGATGTATTGTGATGATAAAGCTCTCACAGTGTGCACTAGATGGCAGGAAAAACAAAACTGAGAAAGGTAGGGAGCTGGAGTCAGTTACTGGCCACCCCCTTGAGTGTGACATCACTACGTTTGCCTCGTGGGTGGTGTTGGCACCAACATTGGTCCCCTAGGCTGCAAAATACTTTGCTCTCATGGAGTCCTAGTGCCTCAGGACCTAGACCAATAAGTGGGAATGAATGGTGAAGACTGACTCTTGGAAGATGAACAGGACCGGTTGAACATCCCCACTGAGCGCCGGGCAGACTCTTTTAATAAATTTTTTATTGAGGCTGGAAAATTTTTGAATCTGGAGAGGGAGCACAACAGAAACAAGCTTAGGTACCTAGGTTGATGGAGGATGGTGAGCATTTCGAGTTCAAGGATAATGGGCCCTATGCACGATGCCAACGCACAGGCATAAACCGGGTGTGTTGGCATTGCTATGTCTGAATGCTGTGGAGCGGGGTCCCATGGACCCCTCCACGGCATTCATGACCAGCACAGAAGACAGGTACACGCCCGATGCCATTGCTGCACAGAGAGCAACGCACTGGGGGCGGGCTGTGAGCATGCCAGCACTATGCGCTATTCACTAAGGCACGTACTGCTGGTTGCATGGGTGTAAGGAAGGGGGCAGGTTATGCCAGGGTAGACCCAGCCATAACCCACTGCACGCCTTCACGGACACCATTTGCTGGGCATGGCAGGACATGGACACAACCCCCGCCCGTGCTGCCATAGCCCACTGGGTAGTACTGGGGGTAGCTGGGGCTGATCGGGTGAGTGCCTGGTACCAACCAGCAGCTACAGGTGATGAGGGATGGCGGTGTGGGGATGCCACTGCCCACCACAGGGGGTGCAGGGTCTGGGCACGAGGGCATGGCCTGAAAAGAGTCGGGGAACAGCTGCATTGCTGGAGTGGAGTCCTACGGCCGGGGGTCCATCAGTGCACTGGGAGGGTGCTGGGTGCCACAGACGTAACTGGTGGGAGAATGTACCATAGGGCCCATACTGCATGGGTCCGGGTGCCTGCAGTAGGTATGGACTACCCCAGGCCCATGCCTCGCTACAAGAGGGATCCATTTTGGGACCCAAGACAGGCAGCTCACTGGATGTCCACCCGGGACCGCGACTCCTCCCCTGGCCACCCTGTGGAGACCTGCATGCCAGGGGGGAGGGGCTGTGGATAGTTGCACACCAGTTGTGCATTCCGGCATGCGTGCACCTGTCTGTGGGTGAGGAGTTGTGTGGGTAGGGTACTAGCATTTTCCGCGGACCTCCGCCGCAATCGTGCATAGCGGCCATTAGTAGTCATGAGGTGCTGAAGCCTCTTCTTAATTTAAAATCTGGGAAAAGTGGTGGTCTGAATAGTGTGTCTTCATTATTTATTTATTTAAGAGTTTAACCAGGATGGCATACTGAGTAGGGATCTGCTCGATTACCAGATGCATCCTGGGGGGACATATCCCATACAATAACAATGTACAATACAGAACAATAGCAAAGGCCAGGCCAATACAATTTTTGCATAGAGATGCTGCTGAACTAACATACAGGGTAGAGCATGAATCGCCAGATTTTAGCTGAGGAAAGTAGGGGGCAACTGGAGGAGCGGCTCTATGCCTAGGCTAGCGAGTCACACTCAGATCCACTAGAGAGTGGCCGGTGGTGAGTACAGGCTAGAAACACGTACAGCTGGTGGAGAAGTGGGTGCTGAGAAGGAGATTTAGGTGCTGAGAGTTAGTGGTATGTCTAATGGTAGCAGGCAATGTGTTCCAGAGTTTGGGCATACAGAATTGGAAGGCAGATTGGCCTTTGGCTGTGCCCATGAAAGGGACATGGAGGAACCTGGAGTCCGTACTTCTGAAGGAGTAGGCAGGAGGAGCCTGTGTTGAGAGGGCAGGCGTGAGGTATGGGGGAAGGGACTGGGACCAGAATTTGGCTGTGATCCTAGCACAGTGAATCTGTCTGTGGGTCTGGATAGACAGAACTAGGGAGCTGTAAAGGTCGCAGTGGTGAGTCAATTGTGGACAGTCCAGGGTGAAGCGACAGAAGGAGTGGAAGAGTGTGTCTAAACTGGCTAGGGTAGAGGGCTGGACAGTGCCATAGACTACGTTGCCATAGTCAAATAATGGGAGAATCATCTTGTGAACTATTTCCTTCCAGGACAGCATGGGGATACTACCCTTGTTTCAGTATAAGGCGCCAAGTTTAGGGAGCAGTTTCTTGTGGATGGATTCTATATGTGTGGAGAAATCAAGGTGCTGGTCAAGCCAGACACCTAGGTATCTGAAGGAGGTGCACACTTCCAGGGTGGTCCCATCCAAGGATTGGAATGAGGGGCAAGAGGCCAGGTGGGAGAGTCTTGCCTGTGACCCGAAGGTTAGCAAGACTGTCTTCTTGGGGTTTAGGAACAGTTGGTTGGATTGGAACCAGTGCTGGACTGCACTGAAATCCTGTTGGAGTCCATTGGTCACTTCCCCAGAGGAGGGGCCTGCGGCATACAGAACTGTGTCGTCTGCGTACATGTGGATGGCTGAGTGTAGGCAGACCCATGGGAGATCATTTACATATATGGATAAAAGTAGCGGACCCAGGACAGAACCTTGGGGGACACCAGCAGTGACTGGCAGGGGACTAGAGATGTAGGTGCCAATTTTTACCGATTGGTGTCTACCTATCAGGTAAGCCTGAAACCAGCAGGAGACTTTTAGCTTAGATAGAAGCAGTGAGTGGGAGACGGTGTTGAAAGTCTTGGCCAGGTCGATAAAAATGGCTGAGGTGATGTGCCCTTTGTCCATGCCGGTGAGTATGGCATCGGTGAGCCTTAGTAGGGAGGTGATGGTAGAGTGTGATTTGCGAAAGTTTGATTGGTAGGAGGCGAAGAAGGAGGATGCGTCTAGATAGGAGGTGAGTTGGGCAAGTACAAGACCTTCTTACAGAGTGGCCAGGATAGGGAGGAGAGAGATGGGGTGGTACTTTCCTGGTGATGAGGGGTCGCCTCCTTTAGGGAGGGGGATGACAGTTGCCTGCTTCCATTCAGCTGGGATTATGGCCAGTGAAAAGGAGAGGTTGAAGAGTTTTGCCAGCGGGGTGGCTATGGCGGGGGCAGACAAGTATATCATTTTTCCATCCAGGCCTGTGGGGTATCTACCTTTGCTAGGGTTAAGGGCCCACATTGATTGAAATACTTTGGCAAGGGACACCGGACGAAAGGAGAAACTGAAGGGCTGGCAGGAGGGCACCAGATTCGGAGGGGTACTCGGTGTGGGTGAGTGCTGGACAGCAGATAGGAGAGAGTCCGTGCAGCTGGTGAAGAAGGTATTGAAAGCAGAGACAACCTCACTGGGGTCAGTGATGGTGGCACCCTGGATGGTTAGGGTCAGAGTAGGTGGTTGGACTGGGGGGGGGAGGAGGGATTTGATTGTTTTCCAGAAGTTTGTTGGGTGGTTAAGGTTTGAGTTGAAGGCTGACAAGAAGTAGTTATTTTTGGCCTGGCATATAAGTTTGGTACAGGAGTTGCGGAGGACTTGGTAGGATTGGAGGGATGACTGGGTGTCCATTTTCTTGTGAGTTTTCCATGCCTGTTCCCTGGAGTGGCGTTGGTTAATGATGGCGCCAGAGATCCAGGGAAGGTGGGCACCTCTGACCCTTTTATTTCTCAGGGGGGCATGAGAGTCCCATACTGTAAGGAATCTGGCCTTGAAGGTTTCGAATGCGGAGTCAATGGAGAGTGCCTTTGGGATGAAGGACCGGTCTGCATTAACTAGGTCATGCAGAAGAAATGCTTGATCTAGAGTGTTATATGACCTTGTGAGCAGTGTCCTTGGGGGGTGCTGTGGGCCTGTGTACTTTCCTGACCATGTAAGTCATATGGTGGTTGCTTAGGGAGTTAGGGAGTAGACCAGCTCCTATGATCCTGTGCGGGTGTGACAAAAGGGCCCAGTCCAAGAGAGAGTGATTTTGCGTTTTATGGTTTAGCTGGGTGGGGTGTGCGATTAGCTGGGTGAGGTTCAGAGCATTTATTTTGGTGCAGAGCTTGCTGCTGTCATTGGCTAGCCAGTTGAAGTAGAAATTACCTAGGATATAGAGTTCACCTGGTGATGCTGAGGACATTAGTACATCCAGGTGTTCAAGAATGGAGGGCAGGGGGGTGCCCGGCACACAGTAGGAGCCAGCAACATACACTGGGGTGGGATACGGAAATGAGTTTGATTTGAAGAGAGTCAATATGTGCCAGGGAAGGGGGGGAATTGCACCAAGGTAAACTGTAACCTGGTGGAGATAAACATGGCTATCCTACACCTTCTTTTTTTGCCTTGGCTGTCGTGCTTAATGATTGAGTAGCCAGGGATGGATAACTCAGAGTCCTTGTTATTGCTAATGATGTCTGCCTTTCAAATTGTTGAGCCACTACCATATCCTTTGAATTAGTCCCTTTCAATGGGGGAACTCCCTAAAGATTGGAAAAGTGCTTGTGTTGTCCCTATCTTTAAGGGAAGATACGAGTAAGATGACAAACTACCGCCCTGTATCTCTTCTTTCGATTACTTCTAAGATTTTATAAAGGTTGGTGGCAAATCAGCTAAACTGCTATCTTGAGGACCATGGACTGATGAACAAATTTTAATCTGGGTTTTGTAAAAATCATAGCACAGTAGCTGCTGTGTCGAGCGTCTTGGATGATGTCAACAAAGCTATGGACTCTCAGCATATTACAAGAACCATCTTTCTTGACCTCCCCAGGGCCTTTGACATGGTAGATCGCTGCATTTTATTGAATGGATTGTCCCATCTGGGCCTGAATGACGGTGTGATTAAGTGGTTCAAGGCATATTTAACTTCAAGAAGTCAAGTAGCATTTGTTAATGGGAAAGAATCAGGGCCTCTCGAGATGGTAAGAGAAGCTCCCCAGGGCTCCATATTGAGGCCACTGTTGTTTTTGATGTATCTAAGGGGTTGGGGCAACAGTGTCAGTGATGTGAAATACCACTTACACGCTGACAACACTACTGTCTACATGGCAGGCAAATCTGCTGTTTCTATCCAGAATAATTTACAACTGAATGTTAATGAATAACAGACTCCTTTTAAAGAGTCGAGATTATGCTTATATGCCACAAAGACAAAAATAATGATTTTTGGACATCGAACTGAACTTTATCATTCACTTAAAATTACTATTTATGCAGAAAACAGGTCCCAATTGGAGGCTGTTGAATTTTATAGATATCTTGGTTTCTGGATGGAAACTTCTGGATCTGGAAATAAGCATTTGGACTGCCAAACTGGGAAAGCTGAAATAAGGGTGGGTTCCCTGCATAGAAATAAAGGAAGCCTTGATTCTGAGACTATCAAGAAGATTTTTCAAGTCCAGCTATCTCAGTATTTGATTTTGCTGACTTCCTTTAAAAATATGCAATGGCAGACAGACTTCTTATATATAATGAAATTATTACATCACCGTTTGGCCAGATTGTTATAGTGCTGTCCTAGAGAGACCTATCACTTCCTCCTATGCCAGAGGCTGGGACTGATCTCTTTGGCTGACAGAAGGAAGCTCCACAGCTTATTTTTTTTCCTATGAATGTGTTTTGGGGCAGTTTCCAGACTACTTGACAGAATGTATAATACCCCCAAAAACTAATCCTTCCCTGAGTAATGTGCACTCTCTTGAATCTATAGTCTCGCAAACAAAAACTGTAAGGTCTGCACACTTTTAGCAGTTTTGTGAATGCTATGTGAACTCTCTTCCACCTCTCTTTCGAGATGTGGATATAGTGTCCTTCAATTACCACGTTGAAAAATTGTATTTTACCACCCTGCCAAACTGGTCTTGCTTCAAGTTTTATGTTATGGGCTCAATTTTAAAAGATTGGGATTGGTGCAAGGGGCTTGCATCAAGGAGAAATAGTTCAAGGGCACACCTTGCAACAGTCAACATTTTGAATGCAGCACACCAGCAGGGACCTACGTAACAACCAGGCTTCATACAACCCTGCAACAGCCGTACTGGTGCACTATGGTGGAAGGGCTTAAGGCTGAGCAGGGATGCAATATCCCCACATTGGGATTTTGCAGCACTCGGGCTCCCCATCCCATGGCTTGCAGCATCCCTCTCCACTGTACCATTTCTTTGGTACAGCTGTCAGCTTGCAGTAAACCCAGGGAGTTTGGTGTCAGGTACCATACTTTTTATAAAATCAGGTGCAGGGTTCCTGGTGCATCCGGGTTTGTCGCAAGTGGTGGCTCGGTGCAGCATGCGCTGATCTAAAGGCACCTTAGAAAATCATGTCCTATGTTTGGAATTTTCTCACCAAAGCTTTATGTACTGTATATTAACTGTAAAGATGTTTTTATTTAATTTTACAATGACTTTGTATATGCTGTATTATGTTTAATTGTGTAACTTGTATTATGAATTGAACTGGGTCCCCACTGCAAATGAGTTTTGCTCAGTGGGCTTTAACCCTGAACTAAAATGAAAATGAAATGAACAAATGGGATCCTGGCAGCAACCTGAATCAGACCAGCAACTGACAGCAAGTAGTCGAACAAAGTGCAGCCAGATCTGCACAGCCAGGACACAGCACGGCCATACTAATACAGCCAGGATACAGTACAAGGAGCCATCAGGAGGCAGGCCCCAAATCACAGCCACGTGGCAATGTCAGGTAGAAGGAAGGTGGATGGGATTTGTGAAAGGGAAGGGGGGGAAGAGGGAGGGTTGAGATTTGTGGGAGGTTGCGGGTGGGCTAAAAGAAGAAATTCCTTTATAGTTACTATAATTTGCTTTTCTATTAGCTCCAGCATTGGTAGTTAGTACATATAGCGGTAATTTGCACCGCTACTAGGGGAAATGGCATAGCCCAAAGCTACAAACCAGCATAGAATGCTGGGCACATGAACATTCTGAATAGCAAGTACTCTCCAGTCCCATTTGTCTTTACAGTGCCTATAAATATATAAGCAAAAAGAATAAACGTGTCTAGAGTATACTGCTCCCTCATGCAATAAACCACATACTGAAATTTTAGCAGAACCACGTTTTTGTCTCAAGAAGAAGATATAATAAATAATTCCTTACTTCATTCTGATAGGCAGAATAGAGGAAGGATGTTCACCTTCTGCGTTTCTCCTTTCCTGAATCTTATTCGGTCTTATGAGGCTAGTGCGAGACTGGTCAAAACTATTAACATAAAAGATATATAACAATAGAATAACTGCAAACAGTGTAAGCACTAACCTGTAACAGAGAGGCACCACTCTTTGTTCAGAAATATCAACCCGTGAACCTGCGTGCCTGTAATCAAATATTTTTTAGCTAATGTTCATGTCAGCAGATACATCAGAGAAGGATGTCAACACTATCTACAAATCAAAATTTCAGAAAACAAAAACAGACATCCCAGGTGTATACCAGACAACATTCTCCAGCAGGAGCCTGGTTCTTGGGAGAGGCCCAACTGATAATGTTGGAGCTAACAGAAAAGGATATTATGGTAAGTATGAATGAATTTCTTCTTTCTGTAGCACCCCACATTGTCAATGAGTAGTTAGTACATATGGGTTCTAATATGCAGTACCCATTTCCAACTGGGCAGGGAGACTATTGTCCAATATACAACCCATACAGGAGAAAGATTTATCTGCTAACTCGACTTGCAAAACTCTGCGACCAAAGGCCACATTGGCAGAGCTTTGAACATCCAGTCTGTAGTGCTTAGTGAAAGTGTGGACAGAGGACCATGTTACCACCTTGCACAGGGTTCCACTATGCCACAGTGACAAGAAATTTGTTGACCATTGGCACAGCGACAGCTGCCCGCTAACTGGTGTTGTGCCATAACTCAGGGACAAGTGTTTTCTGTGGGGGGCTGATCACCTCGCCCCCACACCCCTGCACTTTAGATTACTAACCCAGTCAGAGTTAGTTCTGGGAGGGGCAAACACCACTGGCAACAGTGTCGGAAAGGTGGAGACCATCATAGCAAACTGCCACAAATGTCGCTGTGATGGTCTTGAGGTATTCCTGCCGCTGTGTGGTCGGGTATACCCTTGCACAGTTCTAACACAGATGCCTCCTCTCTCTCTCTGCCCAGGAAGTGATGAGAACCCTGGTGGAGTGAGCTTTGATGGGAGCCAGAGCTTTCTTCTTTACTGCAACTTAGGCTTTGGTGATACACACCCTCATCCACCTTACTAAGGTAGCCTTAGAGGCTTTTTGACCTTTGTTTGCTGCTCTGAAGAGCACAAACAAACTTTCTGATTTCCAGAACTCTGCAGTTCACTTGATAGATGTCCTAACTGTCCTCCATAAATCTAACTTGTGCAGCTCTCATTCTTTTTGATGAAGCAGCTTTGGACAGAAGGACGGGAGACATACTGTATCTCTTGATCTGCATGAAAAGATGTTGGAATTTTTGGAATAAAAGACAGAACCTTTCTTAGAACTATCTTGTCCTTATGAATAATAAGGTAGGGTTCTTTGTGGGACAAGCCCTGAAGCTCGCCAGTCCTTCTGGCTGAGCACATAGCAATTAAAAAACACACCTTGTATGACAGAATATCAAGTGGAACTGACGAAAGAGGTTCAAAGAGTTCCTTATAAAGATCATTCAAACCAGATTCAAATCCCATGTAGGTGCTGGGGAGCAAAAGAGAGGTCTGCTTCTGCTAACCACTCTTAGAAATCGTATAACCTCCTGGTTTGTTTTTAGTAATGAGCCCATGGAGGTTCCAACTGCTGATACCTGGCCTCTGAAGGTGCTCAGTGCCAATCATTTGTCCACTCTCTGCCTGTAGAAAATCCAAAATCTGTGCAACTGTGGCTTTTGAAAGCCTGATATTCCACTCTCTGGCGCAAGCCAAAAATGTGATCCACACTCAATCATAAAGCTGCAGACATAGAAACTTTCCTGGTGGCCATTAAGGTATCCACTACCTTTGGCGAAAAATGAAAATTACGTGCCTACCGTAATTCTGATCTTTCTGTGTATCTTCACCATTCATCACCTTTGGGTAATGTGCCAGAGGTCACGACCTCGTGGGAGCTCTTTTTTGGTTGGGGGGGATGGGCAGAGTCAACGCACCATCGGTGCAGCCCTCAAGGCCGACGAATTGCGTGGCACTCGCGGGTTGGCCGTTAGGTGTCGTTAACCCCGCCCTCCCACCAGTTCTTCATCTCCCACCATAGAGGTCACACCTCGTGGGAAGCTCAGCTGCGCAAGAGGCCTACTGACCAGAAAGAAGCCTTCAATGCTGATTTTCTCGATGCTGAGTTCCGTCTATGCCGAAATATTTCAACGCCGCTTTTCTCTATCCTGCCAGTTCCATTTTTCGCTGGTAAGACTTTCCTTTTCTTTATTTGTTAGTGATGTCGAGTCTTTGTTTAGCTTGTTTTTCCATAGGCCATGTTTTGGTTGGGGGTCAAGAAATCTTCAAAGATGCGACGGTGCCCGTGCGGCCGTAAATACTCCGTCACCGACCAACATGACTGTTGCCTCGCGTGTCTTGGCCCGCTTCACGACATGGATTCGTGTTATGCCTGCTTCTCCATGGACTGTTGTGTCATCGAACAACAAATGTGGAAAGTTGGACGAGCTCCGCTGACTTTCTGGGGATGGGCGCACACTCATCGGGCCAAGCCACGGTCTCTTGACCTTTCCTCCAGGTCCCCTCCTGGTTCTATACAGACCACGGAGGAGGGGGGCTTCTGCTCCTAATAGCCTCGCCATTGCAGAAGCCCCTTCCGCTGTGCAGAAGGCCCAGTCCATCCCCCCGGGGGGCGGGCGGGAAGCACCTCATTGGCAAGCGCCCCTTCGGGGGTGAAGGCTCCCCCGGTGTCATTCATCTCAGGCTGAGAAGCCTGGGTCAGTGCCATCCTGACACAGATAAGATTCCCTGTTTTAGCAGTCTCCTCCTCTCAGGAGACAGGCCACCAGCTGCATCGTCTCAATGTTTGGATGCAGAATGGGTCATTGGGAGAGAAAGTTCCCCAGACTGGGAGTCAGAACAGTGTATGCTGAACTAGATTCATTAGGTCTGAGAACCAAGGTCTTCTTGGCCATTCTGGGGCTATCAGAAGGAAACTTCCTTTTTGTGTGTCTTATTTTGTGAATGACCTTGGGCAAGAGCGGCAGAGAAGGAAAAGGCATATGCCCTGCAGAAATCCCACATCTGAGACAGAGCATCCACTGCTTCAGTCTGTGGACACCAGTACTGACTGAAGAAACTCTGTACCAGAGCATTTTGGCTGGAGGCGAACATATCAATCTGAGGATGACCAAACCTTCTGCACAGGTCAAACACCTTCAGAGTCAACATTCACTCCTCTGGATGGACAGTCTCTCAACTCAGACAATCGGCCTGGATGCTCAACTCCCCTGCCAGGCGAACTACTGAGAGAGCTAGAGGATTCTCCTCTGCCCACAGCAGCAAAATAATTGCTTCTGCTAGCATCTCCTTGCTTCTTGTGCCTCCTTGATTGTTTATGTATGCCACTGTGATGGTACTGTCTGATGTTACTTTCACAGCTTTTGACCATACCAGCTTGTGAAAGTGAAGGAGAGCAAATTGTACTACTCTTATTTCCAAAATGTTGATGTGTACCTTCTGTTTCTGTGCAGACTGAAAACCCTGGACCAGAACTTTGTACAGGACTGCACCCCAGCCTGACACAGTGGCACTGGTTGGCAGGATCAGCTCTGAAGAAACTTCTAAAGGGGACCCCTTGCTTAGGGTCATGTAGCTCAATTACCAATTCAGTGATCGACGAAGAGGTTGAGTAAGTGGGATTGTGGCTTGATAGTCCTCCAAAGCTGGGTCCCAGATTGCTAGCATTCCATTCTGAAGGGGTTCCACATGTAAGCAGGCCAATGGAACTAGTTCTATTGCTGAAGTCATCTGTCTCAAAATATGTAATATTCCGTAAGCAGAAGCCAACGATTGGTGTCTCAATCAATGAACCTCTAGTATCAGGGTCTCCTTCTTAGCTGTTGAGAGAAAGACCTTCCCCTCATCTGTCCAGAACACCACGCCAAAGTGTTCCAGGTTCTGGGATGAGTTGAGGAGCATTTCTCCTGAATGACTTCTCAACCTTAGGACTCCAGTATCTCCAGGATCTTAGCCACTGACTTCCATGCTAGCTGAGCAGAGGACACTTGAGTGAGCAAGTTGTCCTGGTAGGGAAATACAAGCTGTCCCTACTGCCTCAGTTGAGCCATCAGTAATATGAGGACCTTCGAGAACACCTTGGGTGCTGTTGCCAGTCCAAAAGGGAGCACCCTGTATGGGAAGTGCTGCCCCAGAATCACAGACCTGAGGAACGACTCATGAGACTAATGAATGGGGATGTGGAGATATGCATCCCTCAAGTCTATAGATGCGAGATAATGTGTTGTCTGGACAGCCCTGATGACTGATCTCAGGGGCTCCATCTTGAAGGTCATGTGGCAGACAAACTCCAGCTTGAGAGCTCTTTACAGGATTGTTCCACCACCAATTAGAAGTGACATCATGCCCCCCCCCAGCCCTTCCAAACAGGTCAATCGGGTGTCAAACAGTGAAGCCCTTTGTTCCCAAGGGCTTGATATAGCAGTGCCAGCCAGCAAACACCAGCTTACAGCAGGAGAAAAAGAGAGTTAGAGCAGCATCAAGGAACCCCCCCACACACACACACAGCACAGCTTTAGAAGATTTTAATAGAGGAACAGCATTCCATTGCAAAAGAGCAGAACTTGAGAGCTCTGTACAGGATCATTCTACTTCCAATCAGGAGCAAGGCCACACTCCCAGCTCTTCCACATGGGCCAATCAGGTGGCAAACAGGGAAGCCCTTTGTTCCCACGGGCTTGATATAGCAGTGCCAACCAGCAAACGCCAGCTTACAGCAAGGGGAAGTATGGGTCGGAGCAGCATCCAGGATCCCCCCCAAGTGCTTTAGTGGATTTTAAACAGAGAAACAGCACTCCATTGCTAAACAGCAGAGCCTGAGAGCTCTGTACAGGATTGCTCCACCACCAAACAGGAGCAAGGCCACACCCCCAGCCCTTCCAAATGGGCCAACTGGACGGCAAACATGGAAGCCTTTTTCCTGTTGTTCCCCTGTTTAACCACTCATCCACCAAGTGGCTCCCAGTGTGCTGCGGCCCCCACATGAAGGACCAATGCATTAAGGACATCATATCGGAGTCTGCCCACTGGAGTCAGCCCAATGAGGCAACCAGCAGCCAGACACTCTGTACAGTAGTTGGGAGGTAGGACAAGTGTGGTAGGAATCCTACTAAGCTCTTGTATGCAAGTACACACTGCTAGAGAGGGAGATGTGGTAGGGTCTAACAGAAAGTTGGGAAGAGGTGAAACACCCTATCTAGGGTAAGGGTACAAAAGGTGTCAAAGAAAGGAAAACAAATCAAGTAAGGTAGGAAATACACATGCTCAGATTGGTGCAATGTAGTGGCTGTGGGGTGGCAGTTTTCAGGGTGACATTCTGGAGACTGTGGTACTGCTCCATCAGAGTGCACCTCCCTGAGCTGAGGGGAGGGGTTTCTCAACTCTAGGCTGAGTTGGTTAGGATTTAAGAGGCATCCTCCCCCAATCAGGGACCACAAAGTCCACCACCACTGCCTCAAAGGTTGCCAAGGAGGTGGAGCAGCTGGACTACAGTGGGCTCAGGAATGGTAAGGGTAGTGGGTTAGAGGCACATCCCCCTGACGGTACCACTACACAACTCATATGCCACTCTGGTGGGACAGGACTGTCCCATGGAGGCACCCACAGTAGTGACCAGGGAGGATGAGGGGGTCCTCCATAGTGGAGTCTCCAAGTAGGGTGGCAGAGAACCCCAGACGAGGAGGAAGCAACTCCTGGTGTGGGACTCCATTGTGAGGGGTATAGATTTGGGGACAGCAAGGGAGGCAGAGTGGGAGATTAGGTGCCTACCTGGCACCACGGCTCAGAGAGATGGGAAGCAGATCCTGAGGATTGCTAGAGCAGCAGGATGGGAGGAAGAGCTGGATGTCATTGTCCGCCTAAGGACAAATGACCTGGCTAGAGACTCAGGTAGCACACTCAGTGGCCTTCTCTGAGGTGTTACCTGTCTTTGACAAGGGGAAGGATAGGGTACTCTGTACCAGGAGCTTCAGTGCATGGTTGAAGGTGTGGCACAGAGAGGAGGGGTTTGGCTACGTTGGGGACTGGGGTCCCACCTTGTGGGATAAAGGCCAATACAGGGGAGATGGTTCAAGTTTATTAGCAGGAATAACTTCATTGAGCACGTTCATTTACAAGGAGGTCCTGAACAGACAATTTGGTATAAGATATACAACTATCAAATGGTACAAATACAGAAAATGGAAATTACGTACCTACTGTAATTTTTGATCTTCTTGGACGAAGTCTTCACCACTCATTCACACTAATGGGACTATGCTGGAGGTGCTAGGACCAAGTGAGAGCCAAAATTCTTCAGGATGGCAGGCACCAAGGTAGGGCCATGAGAAAGCGGCGCCACAAGACTGTCTCGTGCCATATAGGCTACCTCGGCGTCGATCCTCTAACTGCCTCATTACCTTTTTTTACCAAGGAGGTGCAGCGTAAACTAACCTAGTGAAACTAATCTATGTCGGACATAAGATAGTCCGAATGACCTGTATAAGAAGGGTCAACACAACAAGAGTCTTCACAGCCCAGCCATCGAGGAAGTGAAGACCAACAACAGAGTGAGCAAGCTTAAGGATGGATGGTGGGTGGGCGTGTGAATGAGTGGTGGAGACTTTGTTCAAGAAGATCAAGAATTACGGTAGGTACGTAATTTCCATATCTTCCTGAACACAAAGTCTCCACCACTCATTCACATTAATGGGAGAGCACCGAGGTAAATAATCCCCTGAGAAGGGCAGCAGGGGAGAGGAACTCACTTAGGACAGAAGTTCGTTGAGCATTGTCCTGCCAAAGGATTGATGCCATCTGGCATGGACATCCAAAGCATAGTGCTTTACAAATGTGTGCACGGAGCTCCAAGTAGCTGCATTGCAGATGTCTGCAATGGGCACGTTTCATATTTCTGCCAGAGATGCTGCTACTGCTCTGGTAGAATGAGCATATACCCTGCCTTCCAGCTTAACCTGTGCCATGGAATAGCAGTGACGAAGACATGTCACTAGCCATGCCGAAATACATCTGATAACAACAGGCTGACCCAGCCAGGCCATGCTGAATGACACAAAGAGTTGCTTTGACTTGCAGATCTCTTTAGTTCTATCAAAGTAGAAATGCAAGGCCCTCTTAACATCCAGAGAATGTAGGGTACGTTCTCCCTCATTCTGGAAGTTTGCAAAGTAAGTCGGAAGAACCAAGGGCTGGTTCACATGGAATTCTGAGACCACTTTGGGGAGAAATTTAGGATGGGTTCAGAGAACCACCTTGTCCTTATGAAATACCGTGTAAGGAGGGTCTGTAGCCAAGTCATGTATTTCAGACATTCTGCGAGCGGAGGTAATGGCTATGAGGAAGGTGGTCTTCCAGGTCAGAAACTTCAGCTCACATGTTGCTAGAGGCTCAAAAGGTTTATGGGGTGAGCATATCTAGCACCAGATTAATATCCCAGGTGGCTACCGTTCTGCTGACCAGTAGCCTAGTGTGAAGAATACCTTTCAGGAATCTCTTAACCAAGGGTAACTGAGCTATAGACAGTGTGTGTATAGGCTCGTGATAAGCTGAGATTGCGCAGAGATGGACCTTCACAGTTGAGTACTGTAGTCCTGTATTAGACAGGTCTAGAAGATACTCTGACTTTTGGTGGGCAAGAAAAGGGATCTAGGGAAGAATTTACACACCAAATAGAGAATCGCTTTCACTTTGCCATGTATGTTTTCCTAGTAGCTGGCTTATGCGCTGCTAGGAGAATGTCTGAGACATTCCATGAGACATCAAATCTACCCACTTCTACCTCCTCAGGAGTCATGCGTGGAGGTGAAGGGATCTCGAGTTGGGGTGGACCACTGGGCCCTGGGTGAGCAGATCCATTTGAAGTGGAAGCTGTCTCAGTGAAGTTTCTGATAATCTGTTGATTAATAGAAACCAAATCTGATGAGGCCAGAATGGGGCGATGAGGATCATTCTACCCCCTTGTGCCTCCAGCTTGAGCAGCACCCTCTGAATTAAGGGAAGAGGAGGAAATACATATAGAAAGCATCTTGTCTACCACAGTCTGAATGCATCCTGACAGAAAGCGCCAGAGTCTGGATTTCTGGAGATGAATAGAGGCAGTTTTGCATTGAGTGGGGACACAAAAAGGTCCAGGTCCAGTGTTCCCCACTCTTCGAAGAGCGAATGCATGACGTTTACATTGAGAGACCATTCGTGAGGATCCACCTCTGTTCTGCTGAGATGATCCGCTAGATTGTTCTGGGCTCCTGGTAGGTACACCACCTGGATCAGGGCTTTGTGTTCTAGACACTATTTCTACACTCTCATTGCTTCCCTGCACAGGGGATAAGAGTGTGCCCTGCCCTGTTTGTTGATGTAGTACATCACCACTTTGTTGTCCCTCTGAAGGAGAATTATTTTGCAACAGAGAATGTCCTTCAGGGCTCGGACAGCATACAGGACCGCTCTCATTTCTAGGACATTTATGTGGAGCTGAGATTTGTCCTGACTCCACAGACCTTGGGTGTGGATATCCTGACAGTGAGCTCCCCATCCAAGTAGGGAAGCATCTGTGGTGATGGTGATCTGGGTCTCCAGTGGAGGAAAGGGGAAACCTTTTAGAAGGTTGCTCTCTTGAGTCCACCACGTGAGTGACCACTTGAGAGGCTCTGTTACCCTGATGTGAAAGGACTGGGGGTGTGTGATCGGGGACCACTGAGTATTGAGCATCCACTGAGTAGTCCTCATGTGAAGATGAGCCAAGGGCACTGTGAACACTGCAGATGCCATGAGACCCAGCATTCACTGCATCAAGAGGACTCATACTGAGTCATTCCCTCTGATGAAGAGGGCCATCTGATGGATATCATACCTCCTGTTCTCTGGAAGAAAGGCTTTTGTGTTGGAAGTATCCAGAAGGTCTCCTGTGAAGAGAAGTTATTGGGAGGGTTGCAGTTGTGATTTTCCTAGATTCAACAGAACTCCCAGGGATGTGAGGAATTTGGAAGCCATAGCCATGGCATCCTGTGTCTCTTTTCTGGAGGGGCTTGCTAGTAGTCCCAGATATGGGAACACTTGAATTCTGAGTTTCCTGAGGTGCACTGCGAGAACTGCAAAGCACTTCGTAAAGACTCGAGGCACCGAGGATAGCCCAAAGGGCAGGACTTTGAATTGGTAGTGCTGACCCTATGCCACAAATCTGAGATACTTGTGGTGGTTTTGGTGTATAGGAACATGTTGGTAGGCATCCTGCATGTCCAGGGAGGCTAGCCAATCATTTTGATAAATCAGAGGTAAAAAGTGTACCGAGTGATATCATCTTGAATTTTTCCTTGTAAAGGAATTTATTTAACTTCCTTAGATCGAGAATAGGGTGCATGCTGCCTGTTTTCTTTGGAACTAGGAAGTAATGGGAGTAGAAACCTGTGTTCCATTGATCCTGCAGAACTACTTCTACTGCCCTGTTGTTCAGAAGGCCTTGAATCCTGGAAGCAAGAAGGTCTGACTGAAACAGAGACAGACAGCATGGGCTGTCATTTGGGGGGTGATCCGGAGGGTTTTCTGAAAGATTTAGAGAGTAACCCTCACAGATTATCCTGAGACTTTTGTCTGATGTGACTGACTTCCATTGGTTGTTAAACTGAGTCAGATGCCCTCCTACTGCCAAGGAAGAGTCCCCCTCAGGCAGCTGAGATGGAACTTGGGCTGGAGTCTCAGAGGGTGGCACTAGGCGCTTTCAGGCCCTGTGCCTTCTGCTGCATTTTCTTTTGTGGCTGAGTGGCTTGATTTCTGTTGAAGCCCCCTCTGCCTTTGCCATGAAAGGACTGACGGTTATGAAATTGCTAGCGGTTCCTGCCTCATTGAGGGGCAGCAGAGGGCGGCCTGGCTGTCTTCATAGCCATTCGAGTTTTCTGTGTGGCCTCGAGTGCCTGCTCGACCTGAGGGCCAAACAGATAAGTTCCATCAAATGGTAAACTCATAACTCTCTGTTGGGCATCATTTGTGAATCCCGATGTGCGTAACCACAAGTGACATTGGGTGCAAATACCAGCTGGTGCTGCTCTAGAAGCAGTGTCAAAGGTATTCATAGCAGCCTTAAGTTGCTGATTGTTGGACTCAATGCCCCTAGTAATGGTCTGGAGAAGCTCTGAGCTAATATCCAACTACAAAAGAGTTTCCACAGTGGCTTTGAGCGATTGCCAGAGGGTATACTCATACTGAGAGAAATAACCCTGGTAGCTAGCAATGCACATACCCAGGGTAGAGGCAGCGAAAACTCGCTTCCCCAAGGTGTCAGTCTAATGAGACTCCTTGTTCACTGGATGAACCATAGATTCCTGAGGAAGGATGTCCTAGTCATTCTCTGACAAGACAACTATGGTATCAGCAAAAGCTTGAGAGGTCAAGATTGGTTGATCCTTAAGGGGGGTGTACTTCCTGTCTATGGATTTAGCCAAAAAAGGAATAAGCACCGGATTATCCCACACTACTTTATTTGTGAGAGTGTCTCAAAAGAGGGCTGCACCAGAGGAGTCAATTCCACAGGAATATCTGGAAAGTACAGATACAGCAAATACAGCAATTTCCCTGGATCAGTCTCTGAAGTCTGGAGATAGAGAGTGGAGTTCATGTTCTTTAACGGAGACTTAAAGGAAAGGTCCTTGACCAGAGGCTCTGCTGAAGGAGAGGGCTTATTTGCCACTCCGAGAGATGAACCTTCGTCAAAGTCATCTCCTAATCAAAGATCAGGATCAGGTTCAATGTCATCTCCTACTAGCCCCGGAGAGATAGTATATTTAGGAAAGAGAGGAGGAGTAGCTCCGTGAATCAGAATCGAAACTCCCGGCACCCTGGTGGCGCTGAATGTGCCGGCAGTGCTGGCATAGGGTGCGGCGCTGAGACAGAAGATGGCACAGGCCCAGGGAGCAGCACCGCTATGACCGGAGTCGAAAGCGCCACCACCCTCGGCATTGCACAAATGCCAGAAAACCCCAACCCTACTCTCCGAGCCAGGGAAGATGATCTGACAAAATTAGTAGGAGAAAATTGTACCTGTGCTGGCCCCTGCACCACAGCCATATGAAGGGGTAAAAGCACCAGAGTGCGGCGTCGATGGCACTGGAGAAGGCACCGCATGACTAGGAAGCCCCAGCTACCCTGCCCACAGGCTCGAACACCATAGGCCTGAAGGCCCCAGAGACGGTCCCACAGGCTTGGACAGGTGGGACAACTGCTGAACCCACTGCTCCACTGAAAGAACCCTTGGGGGCGAGGATGGACTACAGAGTTAAGGATGTCGATCACTAGGAGCAGAGACTGTACGAGACCCCGGAGGAGTTGGAGTTAGACCCCTGTCCCCAGCCACCGACGATCGACGTGCATACATACCGGAGGGCAACCTAGAACGGTACCATTTCTTCTTCGACTGGGGGCGGCCGAAGAAGAACTCTAGGTCGAGCGGTGCTGAGTCCTCAATGAAGATCGAGAATGGGACTGCTTCTTTTTGTATTTTCGGAGGACTGCCCGTCCCCCCGAGCACCGGACTGCCTGTAGTCAGACCCCCCTCCATAGAGTGTGGTGAACCAGACCCAGTCCTGCTGAAAACATAGCTTTCATGCGAAGTCTCCCTACCATCACTGGCCCCATTCATGGTAAACTCCGTCGAAGGAGGGCTGCAGAAGACTTCTTTCATTGAACGAAATCAACTTTAATTTTTAAATAACTAAAATCGATAAAAACTAACAAATTAATAAACTAGTCAAATACTGCTGTCACATAGACATGAAGATTTGACTCCCAGCAGGTGAGCGACATCGTCATTGCAGTGCACTCGAAAGTGGGGGAAAAAAAGGAACTGGGATGGTTGGAAGGTCGACACTGAGGTAGTCTATACAGCGCGAGCCAGTCTCATGGTACCGCTTCCTCGTGGCCCTACCTCGGTACCGTCCCTCCTGAAGAATTTTGTCTCTCGCTCAGTCCTAGCACCACTGGTGTAGTCCCATTAGTGTGAATAAGTGATGCACACTTGGGGCCCGATTCTCAAAGCCCTGCGTCTGACGCAAGGTGCTTGCACCAAACAGATATCATGCAAGGTACACCTTGCATCCAGGGCTGCCTCCATGCAATTCACAAAGGTTGCCTGCATCGACCGCAGGCAGCCTGCCCCAAACAGGGCTTGCGCCAGCCCTGTGCCCTGCACTACCCTGCGACATGGCACTAGGTGGACTGCACTGACGCAAGCTGCAGCTTGCTATTCACAGACAGCACCCAGTGGGAGAAATTCTAAGTCCCCTTAGACCAGCCAGGGGACTAAGACATTGTTCCCCTGGGTGAGCTGTTCTATGGGTAGTGCAGCGTGTCCTACCTCCCCAACCCCACCATGCCCCACAAGTGCCACATAGTGGACCCCCCCATCCAGGTTGTGCCCCCATAGGGCATCCAGGGCAGGAGCACCCACCCGATCCTCGATGGGCCCCATAGCATGTTGGTTGTGCCCCCCCTCCAGATCCCGGTGTCCCAGTTAGTACCAGGACAAATGCCACCAACCCTCCCACTGGTGCCTGTGCCCCCCACCCATGCAGGTAGTGTCCTCCCATCCCCAGACAGAGCAGGGGACCGGCACAGCCCTCCACATACCTCTGCTGCCAGTCCCGAATTGGATGGACCATGCAGCCGACAGTCCAAGGGGCTTGCGGTGAACCCTCCAGTGTGCCATGCGGATGCCACATGGCTAGGGTTGCTGCAAGCATTGGGTCTTAGGCACCAGGACCCCTCCTGTACCAGAATCTGGTGCAGGGTCCCTGGTGCAAGGGGCTTTGGCACAAGCTGCTGTTTTGTAGGAAGTTGATGCTATAGCCATCTCTAATGAGATGAGTGTGTGATAGTGTGTGATAGTGACATAATTAGGAGGATAAGTATATGATAAAGTTATTTGTGATGGCCTGCATCCATCCAGGTGGGGAAGCAAAATCCTCAGTGGATGGTTAAAATGCTACAATGGTGAGCATTTAAACTATCTGAGGAGGTGGTGGAAGGAAGCAGAGAGACTTAAACTGTCCCCCTCCCCCGGACAGTTGAAATAATCAATAAGGAGAACCCTAAGGGAGGGAAATTTCCCAAAGGTGCCTAAAAACAGGAAAAGCAGAATGGTAGGAATGTAGGGAGAAGGGAATGAAGGCAGAGGGGTAAAGAGAGTAGGCAAGAGGGAAAGGGGGGGCTGACAAGAAAGGTGGTAACAGAATTTGTAAGGCCATGTATGTAAATGTTTGAAGTCTAGGAAATAAAATCCTGGATAAATAGTGACTATTATGGCAGAGGCTGACCTGGACACTGTCATTATTACTGAGTCATGGTGCAATGAGAACTATGACTGGGATATAGCCATACCAGGCTATACTCTGTTCAGGAAGCACAGGATGAGTAAGAAAGGGGAAGCAGCCGCCAAGTTAAGTCTTTGCCCAAGCACTTGCCTCCAACCCCCTTTTGCCCTAGCACTTTCCTCCTACCCCTACCCTTTGGCTCTTTTCTTTCCCTCTGCCCTTCCTATCCCCGCTCCCACTGCCCCTCCCTACTTCACCCTAACAGTCTGCCTCTGCTTCTCTCTCTTTTGCAGGACGTTGGCACACCATGTACTGTGCCTTAGCACAATTTGTGTAACTGTTTGTCATTGCAACCCATGTACTGTTGAATATTTTTTTTGTACTCTGGGGGCTGGATATTCAAAAGGGTTGCGCCATGCACAATAGGGTTGCACCTGCACAAGTCCGAAATTGCGCCATTCTACCATATTCAGCAGGAGGCAGTTGCGCCCCCCAAGTCATGCTGAGCAACAGCGCAATGCTAATGAAAGCATGCTCAACCAGAGGGGGAGGAACCATGCATAAACTGCACAGCCCGATATTCAGCCAGGCAGTGCAGAGTTGTGCAGGCGCAACCCCCAACCTGCACCTGCACAACTTTGAGCAAAAAAAAAAGGAGTAAGTCGAGGGCCACCCACAGGTGAGCTGCCCGCGTGCCGGCAACACAAGCAGCTGCCACCTGTGGGTGGCCCTCCACTTCTTCCCTGTGCCCCCCTGCAGCCCGATCGCGGGCATAACAGTCACCCCCAGACTGGCCCGATCGCAGGGAACACAGTAGTAATCCCCCCCCCGACTGGCCCGATCGCGGGCAACACAGTAGTAATCCCCTCCCCCGACTGGCCCGATCGTGGGCAAAACTGTAGTAATTCCCACCCCCAACTAGCCCGATCGCGGGCAAAACAGTGGTAGTTCCCACCCCCCACTAGCCCGATCGTGGGTAAAACTGTAGTAATTCCCACCCTCCACTAGCCCGATGAGTGGGCAAAACAGTAATTCACCCCACTAGCCCGGTCGTGGGCAAAACTGTAGTAATTCCCACTAGTCGATCACGGGCAAAAGCAGTAATTCCCACCCCCTGAAGCCCGATCACAGGCATTAGAGTCAACCCCCAGGTCCAAGTACCCTGGTGATCTAGTGGCCCCACACCACCCACCCACGGACTCTAATGCCCGCGATCGGGCTTCGCAGTCCACTGGACCACCAGGGATATTGTTCTTGGGGTTGAACTCTGTTCTGCCCGCGATCGGGCTCATGGGGTGGGAATTACTACTGTTTTCCCCGTGATCGGGCCAGAGGGGTGGGAATTATTACTATTTTGCCCGCCATCGGGCTAGTGGGGTGGGAATTAGTACTGCTTTTGCCCGCCATCGGGCTAGTAGGGGTGGGAATTATTACTGTTTTGCCCGCGATCGGGCCAGTCGGGGGAGATTACTACAGTGTTGCCGTGATCGGGCCAGTCGGGGATTACTACTGTGTTGCCCATGATCGGCCAGTCAGGGAGAGGGTTTACTTTATGCCCATGATCGGGCTGCAGGGGCGTCGGTCCCTGGACGGCTGCTGCCTGGCAGGGTGCCAGGCACAAGTCGTCGGGGATCGGCGCACCTGCATGCTACTGGCATCGCAAATGGAGCCATAAGTAGATGCAAATCCAGCCTTGCCTGCATGAATTATGGCCCCATTTGCATGTCACCTTTTGAATATCGGAAATTTGGCATGGCACAATGGAACTTGCACCACCGCATCTTGAATGCTCCACTCTGACCACTTGCGATTACATGCACAGTGGCTGTGGCGGGGTTGATATTCAAGGGTTGCTCAATAGCACAACTCCGTTGAATATCGCCCTGGCCACCCCAGCTCAACTTTTTTGAGCAGCGCAAGGGCTTGCGCCACAGAATGGCGCAGTTTGAATATCCAGCCCTGTATGTATAATTTACCATAACTATAATGTGTCTTCTTGTGTTAATGTATCTGACATGGAACCTCTCAACGAGCATCCGCTCACAGGTGTCATCCAAGATTTCAATAAATAAATAAAATCTCCTGCACCATATTAGTATTCTTGAGCAAAAGCTGAGACAGCAGTACTATAGTGCACAGGAGTAGAGGGGGCAGAGAAAATATTGTCCATGCTCTGTACAGTTTGGTAAAGGTGCCAAGTCTTGGCCATTTCTTCAACAGGGGTAAATCTTTTTCTAAGATGGAGACTTTTTCTTTCTCTTTAAGTGACTGATTTTCTCTTTGTTTTTCTTTTTCTTTATGTTTATGTGCCACTGGCATCTCCCCTTGCCTTAATATGGGAGGGGCAGTGGTATGTTTTTCTTTACATTTCTTTTTAGCAGGCACCGAATCAGTGACCTGCTCCCCTTGTCTCTTTTTAGGCTGGTCACCATTATTGTTATTGCACTAATCTGACTTATTTTCAGAGGAGTCACTAGGGGACTTTTCTTTTGTCTTAACCTGGGAAGAGGACTCCTCTTCAGTAGCTTTAGCAGAGGGGGAAGCAGACTGAGATGCTATAATTTCCAATCTTGTGGCTCTCTTTTGTATTGTTTTTGAACAAAATTTAGAGCAAAGAGTACAATAATGGTCTGGACCTAAACACTGTAAACACAAGTCGTGGCTGTCTGCTTTAGCCATTATTTTGTGACACTTTAAGCAATTTTGAAACCTGTAGGTCCAGTCCTTTTCTTGGGTCTTTCTGACATGTCAGTTTGTCAGAAACGACAGAAAAATCTGGTCCCAAAAGGGAAAAACGTAGCTTTGCGGTCGGGTCCCTCGCGGTAAAGAAACACAACTTTCTGAGGTAAAAAGTTGTTAAAAATTAAGAAAAACGACGGTTCCTGATAAATAAAATGGGAACCACTAACTAAATAAAATAAAAACCGTAGAATATGAAAAGACACTATTATTTTTACCTCAAAAATAGCTAAAAGGAACCGCGGTAAGGATAGGAAAACACGGTTCCCGGGAACCGGCAGGAACTGCTAAAAACCAAAGAAACTAAGTAAAAAACAATAAAATACTCACAAACTCAGCACTAAATAAAGAAAAAAGTAAGAACTTGAGGCAAATATTTCTCTTTGGCCAAAAGTAAGAGAGCACCCCAGAGGCAGTGTTACTCAGTCAGGCAGAGAAAAAATTCCGGTGCCCTCTGAGCAAGTTCCTCTCAGCACACCCTCTTTGTTTTATACTTCTTTATTGAAAGAACCATATGAACATACAAACCAAATTATAAGTTGAACCTAGTATAATGAAATAAATGCTATATAATATTCCACATTAAACTTGTCATAGTAATGAGTAATTACATACATAGCATGACATAATGCATGGGTTTACATCAAACCTGTTCAAAAATAAGTATCTGATTTCAAATACATCTTAAACTTATACACTTAAACATAAGGAAATGAAAGTAAAACTTAAGTCAAATTTATTGTATGGTATAATAAAATAATAAAATATAGCGTCACCTACCTTCCCACTTCAGGTCCAGACCTTCTTACTTCTCATTCTAGCCCAAATCAAATATAGATAATGCCTCCTTGGTACCAGTGAGGAATATATCCTTTGTAAACAGTAATTCTCAGAACTTGTGTTTGATCAGCGTGATGGGGACAATTATATCTATCTATAATATCTGTATTTATAATGGGGCTCATCAACCCAATCAGTATCAGGGTACTAACCTTTCACGGGAAATTGTCTGCAAAATATATTTCCCATCTTGTTCACCTATTCAAATATGCATCTTGTCTTTTTTTGGAGTGCATAAGTGATACATTCCATTTCTTGTATAAGTTTTATGATATTGAGCCAATCTCTTTCTTCCAGGGGAATGGCTTAAAGCCATCTTTGAGTTATGGCTTTCAAAGCTGTGGCTATTAAGATGTTCCATAAGTATGAAAAAATTACTCACCTTAGTAATTATGTTTCTTCTAATGGAGTCTTGCTGTATTCTGACAATTGCAGTGATTCCCAACCTTTGAACTGCCCAGGAGAACAAAGAGTTAACTTTCTATGCAGGGAATAGAATGCTGAGCTCGAGCTCAGTTGAAGTCTCTGTCTGGAGTGATTCAAACCTAAACCATCAGATTCTTACGAGCCCAACTAAACTAAAAAAATTATATGTGGAAATTGTAAAAATTCTTACTAGCCAACTGGCTGAAAAAAGTTTTGGATTCCCAAGGAAGACTCAAGTCAGGAAAACCCCAAAAAAATCTACTATAAATGACAATAATAAATCAGCACCCAAACAAAAAAGGAGGAGGGTGCAAACAAAAAACACCCTTGGGGTGCAACACTGCACCTGCCCACCCACTTCCAAAAAACAGGTTCTGAGAGGGGAGGCAGGGAGGGAGGTCAGAATACAGCAAGACTCCAATAGAAGAAACATAATTACTAAGGTGAGTAATTTTTTTTTTCAAACAACATGAAGTCTTGCTGTATTCTGACAGTTGCAAACTATCAAGCAGTACCTCCAAGGAGGAGGGACAGAACCTACTTTGGGAATAGGCTCTGAAGTACTGCTGTGCCAAACCAAGCATCACTTCTAGCCTGGATATCCAGAGAGTAATGCTTGGTAAAGATATGGACTGTTTTCCAGGTGGCTGCTTGACAAATTTCTAAAAGAGGGATATCCCTGGCAGCAGCCAGGAAAGCAGGTGTACTTCTTGTGGAATGAGCCCTCAGGCCTGAGGGTGGATTTTTTCCCAGTTTTTCATAGCAGAATTGTATACAAGACACAATCCACCTGGCAACAGATCTTTTGGTGGCAGGTTTGCCCTTTCTCACTTCTCCATAAGTGAGGAACAACTGGAGGGAGTCAAACCTGTGACCCTTGGTATGCTCTATGTAATAACTAAGGGCTCTTTTGACATCTAAACTGTGTAGCCTCCTCTCTCCTGAGGAAGAATGATCAGTGAAGAAAACAGGGAGAGACCATAGACTGGTTTAAATGGAAGTCTGAAACCACTTTGGGCAAGAACCTTCTATTGGTTCTAAGGACCACTTCATCCCTGTGAAATGAGAAAAAATCAGGTTCCACTAACAGGGCTTGCAATTCACTGAAAAGCCTGGCAGAGGTAATGGCTACCAGGAACACAGTTTTCCAAGTCAAGTACTTCAGCTCTGCTGAAGACATAGGCTCAAAGGGGGGTTGCATAAGTTGAGCAATGCAAACATTCAAATCCCAGGCAGGAGCAGGGTCTCTAAAAGGAGGATTGGTGTGAAGCAATCCTTTAAAAAATTTACAGAACACAGGATGGGAAGATAGCGAGGAAGACTTCCCCACAGACAAAAACGCAGAAACAGCTGACAAGTGTACTTTGAGAGTAGCTGGTCTGAGGCCTAGGCCATTAAGATGGACCATATAATCCAGAACCGTAGGCAATCCAGCAGTGTCTGGAGAAATATGCTTCTTAGAACACCAAATCCTGAATCTTTTTTATTTGGAGTTGTATGTCTTTCTGGTGGAGTGCTTTCGAGAAGCCTTGAGGATATCCAGAACCCCTTGGGAAAGATGCAGATCTGCAAACTCTAACTCTTCCAGAGCCATTCTTTGAGATTGAGAGACTGAAGATTGGGGTACCAAATCCTTCCCTGAGAGGATGTTAACAGGTTGTAATTCCTGGGAAGAGACAGGGGAAGATAGACTGCTAGGGACAGCAACAGTGGGTACCAGAGCTGTCTGGCCCAATCTGGAGCAATCAGAATCACCTTGCAAGGTTGAGACCTTATTTTTACCAAAACTTTGAACAGGAGTGGGGAGGGGGAAAGGCATACAGAAACTTCCCTTCCCAATTCAGGATCAGGGCGTCCAGAGGGACTGAGCCCAAGACTGGAGGTCTGAAACAAAAGAGTGGGAGTTGGTGATTGTCTGGGGCTGCAAAGAGATATATCTCTGGAGTGGCCCACCTTGAAAAAATCACTTTCAACACCTGAGGGTCCAGGGACCATTCGTGATGGCCCTGAGAAATCCTGCTCAGTGCATCTGCTAGCACATTATCCTTGCCTGGAAGATGAACTGCTACAAGAGAGGTTTTCAGGGAATAAGCCAGGGACCACAATTTCATGGCTTCTGTACACAAGGCCGTGGACTGAGTGCCTCCCTGCTTGTTGATGTACCACATGGTGGTGGTGTTGTCTGTTCTGACTTGAACCACCTTGTTCTGTACTGACTGTGAGAAAGCTTTTAGAGCCAGAAAAACTGCTCTGAGCTTTAGAAGATTGATGTGGAGAAGGGATTCTTGGGGGGACCACAGTCCCTGGGCAGTAAGGGACCCCAGATGGGCTCCCCAGCCCAGGAGAGAAGCATCCATGGTGAGGACCACTGAACAAGGCTGAGTAACAAAAGGAACACCTTGTCTTAAATTGTCCTGATCCTGCCACCATTGGAGGGCTTGGATCAAGGTCAGAGTCACTGGGATCAGTTTGGTAAGGGAATCCTTCCTCTGAGACCAGAAAGCTCTCAGGTGGAACTGAATATCCCTCATCTGGAGTCTTGCCCCTTGGACCACTGCTGTTGAAGCTGCCATGTGGCCCAAGAGCTGGAGGAAATGCCTTGCTGGTTGAGATACCAAAAGGCTGAAGAAAGAAGAAGCTAGTTCCATAAGAACCCTTGCCCTTTCTAGAGGGAGGAAGAAAGGCTCTTGCTCTGAGTGTGTCCAGTTTTGCCCATATAAAGGTAAGAAGCTGGACTGGTTCGAGAACTGACTTCGGAAGGTTGAGAAGAAATCCTAGAGAAGTGAGCACTTGCTGGGTCACCTGCAGGTGAGACTTGACTTGGTATGGAGACTTACCCACTATTAGCCAATCGTCCAGATATGGAAAAATGGAAATCTTTTGCCTTCTTAGAAAGGCAACTACTACTGCCAGGCACTTTGTGAAAACCCTTCGGGCTGAGGTTAGGCCAAAGGGCATTGCTCTGAACTGATAATGGCCTGAGGACAACTCGAACCTGAGGTACTTTCTGTGGGAGCACCTGATGGGAATGTGAAAGTAGGCATCTTTGAGGTCAAGGGAGGCTAGCCAGTCCCCTGACCTTAGAGAGGGAAGGATTATTCCCAGAGTTATCATCTTGAACTTTGGTTTTAAAAGATGTTTGTTAGATATCTTATGTCTAGGATGGATTGCCACTCCCCTGTCTTTTTGGGGGTTAGGAAGTACCTGGAGTACAGTCCTTTGCCACAGTGTAGGGTAGGTACTCTCTCTATGGCTCTTAAAGCTAGGACAGAAGAAACCTCTGTCTCTAGGGCAAGGGTTTCCCAAAAGATTTGCAGGTGGAAAAGATCTGGCTCTCATCTTTGGAAATTTTTTGAAGCTGAGAACCAGTCCCTGGCTTACTACTTCCAGGACCCATTTGTCTGATGTAATAGACATCCAGTCCTGGACAAAGTAAGCCAGCCTGCCACCTACTGGAATGGGAGAGTCGACCCAGGCAGGCCCATCAGAACGTCTGCTTGGCAGGGGCTTTAGGCTGAGGAGTGGATGCAGCCCTGCTCCTCCCCCTTCTGCCTTTCCTTCTGAAGAACCCCATCTGAGAAAAGGAAGAAGAGGCCTGTGCTTGGTAAAAAGGCCTTTGAAAAGGTCTGACCCTGCCCCTAGACTGCTGCCTTTGAGGAGTTGCCTGCCTTTCCTTGGCCTGAGCACTCCTGTAAGTGGTACTGTACTCATCCATTTTCTTCATGTAATTCTCTGTCTGCTCACCAAACAGAGAATTACCCACTACGGAAAATCCATGGCCTTAGCCTGAGTGTCCTGCGAGAGGCTAGTGCATCTGAGCCAAGCCATCCTCCGAAGAGCCACAGATGTAGCCATGACTCTTGAAGACACATCATTAGAGTCCACAGCAGCATGAAACTGAACTTTAGATGCCTCAATCCCATCTGCAGCCACCGCCTCCATCTCCTTGGCTAGCTGGGGGGAGGCCTGTTTAGCCAGTGCCAGTACAGTGTCCCACCTGGACTTCTGGTACCTGGCTGAATAGGCCATGTAATTTGCCTGCCTGTGTCCCAAAGAATCTTCCTGGAGTCCTTGTCGGGGGGGGGTCAAGCCAAGGGAATATTTGCCTTGTCACAGGCAGCAGCCTGCACTACCCCAACATGGCTACATTGCTGATATAAGAACTCCGTGTCTGAGCCTGAAAGTGTATACCTCTTGTCCATTCTTCTATCCACAGGAGGTATAGTGTTAGGAGACTTTAAGATTTTTTGTGTCTGTTTCCCAAAAGATTTATGGAGGGGAATAGACAGTCTCCTGGACTCTGGGATGTCCATCATCTCTACATAATCAGGCTCATCTTGATCTTCCACAGCTTCCTCCATAGGAAGCTGGAGGGTTTCAGCCACCTTTCTGTAAAACATAAAGTGGCAAGGGGACTCAGAAAGCCTAGGAGGGGAAACACCTGAAGGTCTGTCTGGGGAGATGTCCGGTTCCACAGGCACATCCAGACCCTCCCTTACATCATCATCATCCTCAAATTCCCCTTCCTCTTCAAATTCCAGTTCATAAAAATCTTCAAGGGCGCAATCTTGAACCGGGGGAACCAACCGAACCGAACCCCTGCCAGAAGGAGCCGGATCGGTCGGAACCGGATGGAGCGATTCCACAATCTGAATCGCTCTGGCTATCTCTTCGGCGGTCGGAACATGAACCTCTGGATCCGAACCGGTCAATTTATCTTTGTGTTTTCTTTTTGTTGGAACTGATCCCTCGGAATCGGCTCTCCTTTTGCCCGAAGAAGTATCACCCTGGTCAGAGGGCACGCCTTCTGGTTCAGTCGAAACTGAACCAGGCTGGCCATCCGGGTCAGCGGACTTCTCAGGCTCCTTTTTCCCTTAGTCTACCTAATCTCCTCTCAAGGGTAGATTTGGGAAAGTTTTTACATATTTGGCAGTCTGAATCGAGATGGTCAAACCCCAGACAATAAACACAGGTGGTGTGGGGATTGGCCTTAGCAAAGACCTCCCCACACTCACTGCAGTGTTGAAACCCAGTGGGACCGTTTTTTCTTGGGTTTCTCAGACATGGCCAACCTAAACAAACGTACCCTTTTTGCACCCGCCAGGCAAGACTCCCTTATCGGTTCCTAACCGCGTGTCGCGGGTGTTGGAAAAAAAACGTTTAAAACACATTTTTTTTAGAACCAATAAGAACCAGTAACCACACACTAAGTAAACACACAAATTTCACTATCAAATGGCCGGTTCAGCCAAACCGAGCCGTACTTTTACAAGTTCCACACAGAAAAACAGAACAATTCCTATCTAGTACTCACGGCACCACAGACAGAGACTGAACCGACTATGCGGAAACTTTTTCGGTTTAAAACCGACGAAAACTGAAACTTTAACTGACTTTCGAACCGAGCTGAAGGAGAAATCTCCGGAGCGACTGTTCAGTGAGGCAGAGTAAAGAATCTGACAGTTTAGGTTTGAATCACTCCAGACAGAGACTTCAACCAAGTTCGAGCTCAGCATTCTATGCCCTGCATAGAAAGTTAACTCTTTGTTCTCCGGGGCAGTTCAAAGGTTGGGAATCACTGCAATTGTCAGAATGCAGCAAGACTTCATGTTGTTTGAAATGGTTTCTTTTCCTCACAAAGCAGGCGGGGTGATTCCTAAAACAACATTCTCCGGGCCCACCAAATCCTCAATTGTGAAAAGTCTTTTTAAGTGGCTTACTATTGTTGCCCAATGTGTAGAAAGTAGAGGGCAGGTCCATGAAATGTGGGTATGGGTAGCCTGTGCCTCCCCGCATTGTCTCCAGCAAGCTGAAGATTTAGTCAGGTCAATCTTTGCCTGCCTCACTGGGACTAAGAAGCATCTGATTTGTACCCGCCATAAAAATTCTCGCCCGTCAGGTGCTGAAGAGGTAGTCCAGACTGCAGACCAGACTCTCTCCCAGTCCCTTTGTGACACTTGTGTCCCCAATTCTCTTCCCATTTAGATTTAATATACAATGTTGAGGTCTCGTAATCATTTATATAGTTGGTGTAGAGCAGTAAAATAGCACCCTTGGCTGTAGGGGATGGCTATATTGTTTCAAAAGGAGGCAGCTGCACATCTAGTTTCCGTATGTTAGCAGGTTTATTAAGTTGTGTATTAATATACTGTAGTTCCTAAGTTGATAATAATGGAATATGTCTGTTGGAGTTAGATTATAAATAGGAGTTACTGTATCAAAACGCAAAAGTGTGTTCCTTTGCATAATCTGCCATGGGGAGTGGAAGCCCAAATATGCTTGGCGCAGAAACCAAGGGTCTAATCTGGCTAGAGGAAACTGAGCATCCCAGGCCCACCATCTATATTTCCACATAAAACAAGATGTATTCCCTTTCCTAGTACCTTGCCTCCAACGTTCCAGAGCTGTCTTAACCCCCTTTAAATGTTCCTTCCTCCTACCCCCGGGTACTCGGTTTGAATAAAAAGGTAACGCCTACAATGGAGGTTCCTGGTTCGCCCCCAACTCTATTATTTTCCAGTGCTCTGTATACCGATTATTTTGCCAAAGCAATACTATTTTCATTTGGGAGGCAACCCAGTATCCTGGTAAATAAGGAAGAGCGAGACCTCCCTGCTTTTTAAGTAAATATATTTGTTGTCTCACCCTCGGCCTCTTAGAACACCACAGGAAAGACACCAATTGTTTTTGCCAGAGGAATAAGTCTTGCTCTGGAAGAAGATATTGGACACTCTGAAATAAATATAAAAATCTGGGGAGAATGTTATTTTTTTGTTGATTGCGCACATGCGCAAGAGACATGTTGCGGCAGCTTGCTGCAGACGCAGGTTGTGGAGGTGGGGCACTGTTGTGGCCAATGCCCCCACTGCCTTTGGAGGCTTGGTCCACTTCCCCAATGGGGTGGCACACTGCTGCTGACACTAGTTCAGCCAGCGTGCACAGTCTTGAAACATTTCCGTTGTTGCAATCAGGGGCCGCCCCATCATTGCAACGTCAGCCATGCTGCAATGAGGGAGTAATCCGTCATTGCAGGGTGGTCCCTTGCCTTCCCCCAACCCAGTTTGCCGACAGGGAGTCCAATCCCCATCGGTTTCTGGTGTCTGCTGAGGGGGTGCTGAATTCCCCTCAACTTCATGTCCCTTCCCCCTGTTTCTTTGCCGACGGGGGTGCCCAATCCTGTCAGCATGTCCTCCCATTCTTGTGTGCGGGGTGCCCAATCCCTTTGGCTCATGAGTCCACCCACCAATGCGTGCTGATCGGGGTGCCCAATCCCCATCGGCTCTAGTCCACCACCCCAAAACACACTGGCGCTTGCATGGGAGCCTCCCAGCATGCCAAAAGTACCTGTGAAATGGAAAAACCGTCCCTTGAAGTCGATTTTTTACCCTGTAAAAAGCGGTCCCTCACTGTCTTCGCCCCTCCATGCAACCTCGCCCACCATTTGTGCACCCTGCCTCCCACCCCCCATACCCCATACTTACCTGCGGAGCCCAGCGCGATGATCTTCGGTGGACCGGGAACACGCCTGCACTCTTCAAAGCCGACCGCAAACTGAAGAAATGCCGGTAAGCTGTATAATGGCATAAATAGGGTTTTTTCAACTTTTCTGCATGTCTCAGGCAGTTCTGGGACTTCTGACACCAAATTTTCAACATGGGGTTATTGGGACCCCTCCTCATGAATTCAGACACTGTCATGGCGTGATTCTGTCCCAGAAGGTGATTTTGCGGTCACTGCTCAGAATCACGTTAGAGACTGATTAACAAAATGACAGTGCCAGTGTTCATGAGGTGGGCTCTCAAAAAGCCTATTTTACAAATTTGGTGGAAAAAATCCAAAAAATAATTGTTTTACGAGCGTGCATTGCGCAGTTGCTACAAACGCTCGTAACTTTGCGAACTTGCAATATTTTCACACCAGATTTTCAACATTGGCATTTTTTCACACCTCCTTATAAACAGTGCAGCTGTCATTTTTCCCATCCTGGCCGAAATGTGTTGTCGCACTTCCAGCGCAGAATAGCGTGGTCGCTGTGGGAAATCAGTGTTCGCGACAGATTAAGAAAATGACAGTGACACTGTTCATGAGCAGAGGTCCTAAAATGCCTGTGTTGAAAATTTAGTGATGATAGTCCATCACATGACTGTGTTACAAGTGTGCGTTGCGAAGCTCCCACACATCCTTGTAACTTTGCAGATTTGTAATATTGTCACGCCAGATTTTCAACACTGGCATTTTTTCACACCTCCTTATGAACAGTACAGCTGTCATTTTTCACATCCTGGCCAAAATATGTTTTTGCACTACTGATGCAGAATAACACGGTCACTGTGGGAAATCAGTGTTTAGGACAGATTAAAATCGAGCGAGTGAGGGGGGGAGTGGCCGAGCTCAACTGAGCTCTGACGGGACTGCTGCGGATTTCTCTGTGGGCAGAAAAAGACCCCAATGCAGGCAGGAGCCCAGTACAAAAGGGCAGCCTGCAGTGCCGGGAGAAACAGAATGAGAGAGCGAGTGAGGGAGGGGGAGGGAGCGAGCTCAATGGAGCTCTGTCGGGACTGCTGCGTATTTCTTTGTGGGAAGAAAAAGGCACCATGGAGGCAGGAGCCCAGTACAAAACGGCAGCCTGCAGTGCCAGGAGAAACAGAATGAGCGCGTGAGAGAGGGGGAGTAAGTGATCTCAACGGAGCTCTGTTGGGACAGCTGTGAACTTCTTTGTGGGCAGAAAAAGGTGTCAATGCAGGCAGGGGCCCAGTACAAAAGGGCAGCCTGCAGCGCCGGGAGAAACAGAACGAGTGAGTGAGAGAGGGGGAGTGAGCAAGCTCAACGGAGCTAAGTTGGGACTGCTGTGGACTTCTTTGTGGGCAGAAAATGGCGCCAATGCAAGCAGGAGCCCAGTACAAAAGGGCAGCCTGCAGAGTTGGGAGAAATAGAACAAGCAAGTGAGAAAGGGGGTGTGAGTGACCTCAATGGATCTCTGTCGGGACTTTAGAGTTGCCCACCCTCCTGCCCAGAGTCCTCTGTTGTCCTATATTACAGCAGAGTCTCTGGAGTGGAGACAAAGCAACGGTTGGATACTTTTAGGATTGTTGTAATAATACAGATTAAGTAGTTCTGTTTATTTCTCTAACTGAGTTAAGTACTGAGCTATAGTGTTATGATTGCTGTAATAATACATATTTATTTGTTCTGTTTATTTCTCTAACTGAGCAGAGTAGTAAATTTGGTAGAAAAAATCCAAATGTAACCCGTAGATGGCGCTATCCCAAGGGCTACTACCCCTGCCTGCTTGGCTAGTAGCAGGTTAAGGGGCCTGAGTTCTGAAACGGGTGCCTCCACCCAGAGGTCAAGCTAAACTGGGCACAGCCTTCCAGGACACTGTAACCCCCCTCTTTCCCCTCTAGTAGCCTGAACACTACAAAAATCACTTTCACAATACCCCTGGTACACCACACAAGTACCCACACTGTTTGCACTTACCATCAGGGCTGGTTCCTCTGGCTCAACCCTAGGGACCCCCTGTAAAACAAGGTTATGCACAGCAAATAGCAACAGTACAGTACTTTGAGCACAAACTGGAACCACAGTCAGATTACATGCAGAAAAAGTTAACTGATTTATTCAGGGGACTTGAACAAGAAAGGGGCAAAATCAGGTTAATTAGCGTAAAGGTTATATCAATCAAGCAGTTATGCATGCGCTTTGAGCACCCCCACACAGTCACACCTCTGGGTACCCAGGTGGAGAAGAGATGGGCTAGCCAGGACTGTTGCCTGGGCTTGCAGCTGGTTGGGGCCATGTGATGGAAAACACAACATGCACAGAGGGCTCAGTTCGTAAATGAAACAAAACAACAAGACAATCAGATGACACACTCAGATTAAGCTGTTGTTACAGGGAACTACTCTGGTATTTACTCACAATACCCAAGACTGGACACAGGCTGGACGAAAATCGAGACTACAGGTGGTTAATCTGGAATGCCAGGAGAAGCAGGGCCCACACGAGTCGCAGAGGTGTCATTCCTGTTCAAGCGTGGAGCAGGGGCTGATCCCCAGGCAGGTCTCTTGTCGATGGCTTCCCTGTGCAATGGGTAGTCTGGCTGGGCCAGTCTGGCAAGGCCCAGACCGCATGGAGACAAATTCGGATGCAGTCCATTTTGGGCTGGATACAGCTTCCAGCAAGCAGAACACAGTTCACACAGTGGGGAACTAACTCACAACCACTAGCAGCTCATAGCACATTTACATGTACGGGAATTCTACTGTACCAGGCAAAGCGCTCCCCGGTCACAATCGCAAAGTCTCTGCACACACCGGGAGCTTAGGGGTAGCAGGAACTCCTGACAGGCCGATCTCATTCAGCAAAATCTTCAGTCTTCTTCAGGCTGAGCCTGGCCCACTTCAGTAGCTTACTTTAGTCACACAAACTTGGATTTAGTCCAAAATAATTCTCTTCTCTCCCTCTCAGGAGCAGCAGCAGACATTCAAGCCAAAAACTCAGCCTTTTCACAGTTCTCCCATGCGAATCCACTCAGGATTGCTGCTCAAAATTACTTCATGTTTCTTGTTTCTCTTTCTTGTTCAGCTTACAGCTTAGATCTAGCTGAAAACTGCAAGCAGCCTGGGACTTCCCCAAGGTCCAAAAGGTTTGGTTGGCTGATTTGGTTGTCAATCAAAGCAAGAGCTCCCCCTTCAGTTGCAAAAAAGGCGCAAAAAGTTCAAAAAGCACAGTTACATAAGATTTACCGTAACAGTAGATCTTCGAGAGAGGCTCTTGCAGTAGGTAATTACATATAGGACTGACGTCGGCAGGTGGCAGGACCCCACGGAAAAATTTCTAGCTAGCAGTCTCTGGCGAGGAACCGCCCCCATGTCAGGTGACCGGCGTCAGTAGATGTCGGTGTAAAGGGGCGGTCCCTCACACCCGCCTTCCAGTTCTTTCCCGCCACAGGCCACAAGAGACCGGACGAGAGAGAAGCAGATATTTCCCTCACTGGAAAAGGAGCTGAAAAAGCTTAGTGGGATAGAGGACGGGAAGGTATTACCTACTGCAAGAGCTTCTCTCGAAGATCTACTGTTACGGTAAGTTCTTACATAACTGTACTATCTTACTTCGAGAGGGCTCTTGCAGTAGGTAATTACATATAGGACTGAGCCCCAAGCAGTCTGGAACAAGAAGAAGCACACGGGAGGAGGAAAGCTACTCAAAGCAGATCATCTAGCTGTGAAGGCCTTAAGAAAGAAGGCCTTGCAGAACAGCGAGCCCGAAGCCTGCTCTACGGCGAGAGGCAATATCCAAACTGTAATGTTTTGTAAATGTATGAACAGAAGTCCAAGTGGTGGCAGCACACATGTCTGCCGCTGACACATTCTTGAAACATGCCGCAGAGGCAGCAACCCCTCTAGTGGAGTGACCTCTTATTTAACCCGGAAGGGTCTTGTTGTACTTGTCATAACAGAAGGTAATGCAATGAGCCAACCATTTAGAAGGCATTGCTTGGAAACAGCATTGCCTTCTCTTTTGGGGGCAAAAGAGACAAAAAGTTGATCAGTCTTTCTGAGATCCTTTGTTCTGTTAGTGTAGTATCTCAGAATGCGGTGAATGTCCATAGTGTGAAGAAGATACTCCCCCTGATTGAAGTACTGTGTAAAGAAGGCGGGTAATTCTATGGACTGGTTCAAAGCAGATTCCGCTACCACCTTGGGGAGAAACTTAAGATTGGTGTGCAGAGCCACGCGTTCCTTGTGAAAAATCAAGTACAGGATTTTACACATCAGGGCCTGGAGCTCGGAAATCCTCCGAGCAGAGGTAATGGCCACTAGGAAGAGCGTCTTCCATGAAAGGAACTTCATGTCTGCTGAGGCCGCCGGTTCAAAAGGAGGCAAAGTAAGTTTCTCAAGGATGAAGTTCAAATCCCAAGGAGGGGCGGGAACTCGGATAGGGGGTCTCAAGTGAAGAACCCCTCTGAGGAAAGTCTTAGAGACTTCCAGTTGAGCAAACATCTTATCTGCGAAGGGAATATGGCAGGCCGAAATGGCCACCATGTGTACCTTCAGAGACGAGTGACTAAGACCCAGGTCAAAGAGGTGCTGCATGTACTCCAGCAGTCACCCAACTGAGCAAGAGAAAGGCTCGAAACCTTTTGAAGCGGCCCAGATTGAGAACCGTTTCCACTTCATGGCATAAGTAGACCTAGTGGAGGGCTTCCTAGCCTCCACCAAGATCTCAGCCACCTGGGGGGAAACCCCAAAGCGGGCTTGAGCTATGTCTGCAGGAGCCATGCATGCAGTTGAAGGGACTTGAGACCTGGATGAACCAGAGTTCCCTGATCCTGGGTCAACAGAATCCGTGACAGCGGAAGAGCAAGAGGAGGCTGCTCTGAGTATTGTTGCAGTAGAGAGAACCAAACTTGCCTGGGCCAGAAAGGAGCGATCAGAATCATTCATGCTCCTTCTGAACCTAGTTTCTGCAAGACATGTTGGATCAGAGGAATCGGGGGGGAAGGCATAGACGAATCTGTCCCTCCAATCTAGAGACAGAGCGTCTCTCCAGAAAATGCCTCGCTTTTGAACGAGCGAGCAGAAGTCGGGAAGCTTTGCGTTTAGAGGTGAAGCAAACAGGTCCACCTGAGGTGTTCCCCAACATAGGAAGATATCATCTAGGACCCTCTGATCCAGCTCCCACTCATGAGCTTGAGCAGATGAGCGACTTAGTTTGTCTGCTAAGGAGTTCTTGACCCCCGGAACATGAATTGCCATGAGGTGAAGGTCGTGCTGTGCTGCCCAATCCCAGACTCTCATCGCTTCCCTGCAGAGAGGATAGGATCGAGGCCCCCCCTGTTTGTTGATGTACCATACCACACACATATTGTCCATCTGGATGGCTAGCTGGCCTGGAAGAAGATGCAGGTGGAGGGCCTGGAGAGCGTAGAGCACCGCCCGAAGCTTGAGCACATTGATGTGCAATGATTGCTCAAGCGTGGACCAAGAACCCTGGGTCTGATGTGGACCAAGATGGCCTCCCCAACCTTCGCCCGAGGCGTCTGTGGTCAGAGTCTGGGAGGGAGGGAGGAGGAAGGAAGAATGGAACTCCCCGAAGAAGGTTCTCTCGAACCATCCACCATTGTAAGTCTCGAATCATGGGAGAGGAGACTAGGATCAAGTGGTCCAAGTCATCTACCAACTGATCCCATTGAGAGTTAAGCGTCCACTGAGAGACCCTCATGTGGAGCTGAGTGTGAGGGACTGTCGGGATAGCAGCCGCCATAAACCCGAGGAGGCAAAGAACTGACCTTGCTATGACCCATCTGCAGCCGGACAACAGGCTTATCTGAGTCTGGAGTGTGGCCACCCTGTCCAGAGGCAGAAAGGCCCTGCCTAGGGTTGTGTCCAGTATTGCCCCTATAAACTGAAGCCTCTGGGATGGGATCAAGTGAGACTTGGAATGGCTGATGGTAATACCCAGACAGGCAAAGGCCTGCTGGGTGAGGGAGAGGCAGTGCAGGAGTTCCTCCCTGGATGAAGCCGCCAGGAGCCAATCGTCCAGGTATGGGAAAACCTGTACCCCTCGGGTATGCAGGTAGGCCACCACCACCGCAAGGCATTTGGTAAAAACTCGAGGGGCCAAGGAGAGGCCAAATAGAAGTGTCTTGAACTGGTAGTGGTCCCCCTGGAAAGCAAAACGAGATATTTGCGGTGAGACGGGTGAATAGCTATGTGCAGGTAAGCGTCCTGCATATCCAGAGCGCACAGCCACTGGCCCGTGCGGATGAGGGGCAGAAGGCTCTGCAGTGACAGCATTCTGAACCTCTTGTACTCCATGAAAAGGTTTAGGGAACTGAGATCTAGACTAGGTCTTACATCTCCTGTCTTCTTTTGGACCAGGAAGAAGTGGGAATAGTAACCCATTCCTTGAAAGGGAAGGGGGACAGGTTATATCGCCTCTTTCAGCAAAAGTGCTGAAATTTCTTCCTGGACCAGAAGAAGATGTTCCTGAGAGTACGATGACCTTGGGGAAGGGTGACAAGGTGGTTTCTGCAGAAACTCTATTGAGTGTCCTTCTGCGATTAGCTGGAGCACCCATGAATCTGATGTTATCCTCTCCCAGTCCAGAAGGTGGAAGGAAAACCTCCCTCTACTGGTTCCTCTGGGAAGCCCAGAGGTAGTGGGAGAAGGAAGGAGTCATATGGTGTAGGGCAGCATCGCAGCTGAAGCTCCCGCTGCTTTTTTGGGCTGGGGGGCTTGGCAGCTGGGGGGGCCGACGTTTAGTGGCCCTCTTTCCCTGTGGTCTCGCTTTGGGCCGATTCTGTCAGCGAAAGGGACGGCGCTGCGATTGATGTGGATAGTACATAGAGTCAACAGACTTTAGAGCTATCCCCTTCTCCTGCAGGTCGGTGATGATGTCCTTGACATCACCCCCAAATAGCACCGAACACCGGAAGGGCGCTTTCTGGATAGCGGACTGCACTTGGGACAAACCTGACACTCGGGCCAAGCGTGGCGACGTAAACCTACGACGAAAGCTGAGCTCCTCCCAGCAGTGTCCACTGCATTGTAGGTCACACGAAGAATGCGCCGACTGGCCGAATGAGCAGAGTGGACCAGGTCAGCCACTTCCTGCTTGACCTGAGAGTCAGGAAGGGAGTCCAGTTTCGATTCCACCTCAGTAAGAATCACCTTCTGGTAATCCCCCATGTGGCCAACACAGTTCACGGCCCTAATACCCAGAGTGGAAGAAGCAAAAATCTTCTTGCCATACTGGTCCAGAAGGCGTGATTCCCTGTCAGGTGGACATGAGCTAAGATGTTTGGGTTGAGCTGACTGGCCATGAGCGGCGCTAATCACAACCAAGTCAGCACGAGGGTGGGAGTCAAAAAAGTCAGCACCCTCTGGAACCTGGTATAGCTTGTTCGACTTCTTGGAAAGTGGGGCTAAGGCCGACGGCTGTTTCCATATGGTGGTAATAAGGTCGGCATGAGGCTCGATCCAGGGTGGCACCAGAGTGGGAGCTGTCACAGGCAGATCCAGATGCTCAGTGAGTTTTTTACGCTGGGGGTCTGGCTCCAAGGATTGCCACTTATGTACTTCCTGGATCTTCTGTAGCAACTCCGTAAAGGAAGAATCCTCTGGAAGGGACTTCAGAGGAGTCCTTGGCCGGGGTTTGGATGGAGAGCATGGCTTGTCATCTTGCTCGGAACAACCGTCGGAAGGATCTGAGGTGTCCGAGGAAGAAGAAGAGGAGGAATTGGCTGGACAACAGGACACAGAAAGTAATTGTAAATGGAGTCCACTCTGAAGAAAGAGGGGTTACTAGAGGGGTACCACAGGGTTCAGTACTGGGTCCAGTCCTTTTTAATGTCTTTATAAGTGACATTGCAGAGAGACTGGAAGGAAAAGTATGCCTCTTTGCAGATGACACAAAGATCTGCAACAGGGTTGATACACAAGGAGGCGTGGAAAGCATGAGAAGGGACTTGGCAAGGTTGGGGGAATGGTCAGAAGTATGGCAGCTAGGATTCAATGCAAAGAAGTGCAAAATAATGCACCTGGGAAACAAGAACCCAGGGGAAGATTACATAATGGGGGAGAGGTAGTAACAACAACAAAAAAGGAAAGGGACCTGGGGGTAATCATATCAGATGACCTTAAGGTTAGCAAGCAATGTGAGAAGGCATCAGGGAGGGCTGGGGGTATACTGGGATGCATAGGGAGAGGCATCACCAGCAGAAAGCAAGAGGTTGTTATCCCTCTGTACAGACAGTTGATGAGACCCCATCTGGAGTACTGCATCCAGTTCTGGAGACCCCATCTCCGCAAGGACATAGACAGGATAGAGGCAGTCCAGAGGAGGGCAACTAAAATGGTGCAGGGTCTGCAAGAGAAACCGTATGAGGAGAGACTAAAGAAGCTTAATATGTATACCCTTGAGGAAAGAAGGGAGAGGGGGGACATGATAGAAACTTTTAAGTACCTCAGTGGAATCAACAAAGTCCAAGAGGGTAGCATCTTTCAGAAAAAGAGACATGCAAGAACAAGGGGACACAATTTAAAGATGGGGGGTGGTTCAAGGGCAATGTGAGGAGGGGTAGTGGATACATGGAACAGCCTTCCAAAGGAGGTTTGGTGGTCTAAAACTGTGGGAGAATTCAAGAATGCATGGGACAGACATAAGACAATTCTTGTGGGGGGGTAGGAAGAAATAGGCTGTTGGTTAACTAGGATCTGCAGCCTATCCTGTAGGTAGGGAAATGGGCAGACTAGATGAGCCAAGTGGTCTTTATCTGCCGTCAAAGTCTATGTTTCTATGTTTCTATGTTAAGAGGAAGACTCCCTCTCCCGAGGGAGGTAGGACCCTTGAATCCCTCGGGAAAGCGTGTCCTGCCCCTCTCTGGACCCAGAAGGTTGAGCCATGGTGTCTAGAGGTGGGGAGGGAGTGTGTCGTCGCGGACGTACGGGAACCGGTACTGGCACCATCGTCGGAAGATGACTCTCCACCTCTCTGGTTAGCTGAGCCTTGGCCTCAGCCCCCACCAGGAGGCCAGAGTCTCCTGCAAGTCCACCAGCGGCTGAGGGGGCAGTGGAGGAGGAGGAGGGGGATACGGGTATGGACTGTACCCAAAGGGCACGTATCCATAACCCAATGGCGGGAAGCTCTTCGTTGGGTTATTGAGGGGCCGAGTACTGCGGTGCCGGATATGTCAGCGCCGGGTACTGAGGCATTGGATACTGCGGTCCCAGGTTTGGTGGCGTTGGATACGACGGGGATGGGTACCCGGGAGCAGGAGGAACTGCTTGAGCAGATGGTCCGGCCAGAGGCCCCACGGGCAGTTCTGGAGCAGAAGACCCGGGGGCGGAGGGCCCGGCGTGGGGGTGACATCGGGGGGTGGGATGTCATCTGGCGTCGGCAATACTGGCGTGGGAGCTGGCGGCTGAAGAGCCGGCATCGGAGCCGGTGTCCGGGGAACTGACATCAGATCAGTCGGACCAGAAGGTGGACGGTCTGACGAAGGTGGACCAGAAGCCTCAGCGTCACCCAGGGATGGAGGGGAGAAATCCGCGGGGTCGGGCTGAGGAGACTCAGGGTCCGCAGAAGGCAGCGAAGGCTGCGGGGAGCCGGGAATGACGGACATGGGGGTGTCCGGCATCAGCTCATCGCTGTGCAGATGTCAGGCGAACCCGAAGTGCGGCTTGGCAGGCGGGATCGGGCAGGCGCCGGAGGCCAGCGTCTGACTTAATGGACCCGCCGCGGAGGCGAGCGCGATGGAGGGCAGCCTGGTGGGGGCAGGGGCGCGCTCCGCCCGAAGGGTTAGGCGGTGCCGACCTTCTCCGTGCAGGCGTCGGAGGAGCCGGCGTCCGGCTTATCGAGCGCTCGCGCAAGTAGGCCGTGAAACCACGGCTTTACTGGGAGTGGAGGCCTCCACGAGCCCGGAGGCGCCCAAAGGGCCCGAGCATGAGCCAGATGGGCAGGCCGACGCCACCTTAGAAGCCTCTAAGGCGGCCGTCGTGGAGTGGTCCCCCGTGGAGGACGTTACCTGTTTCACGGTGACTCCCGAGGAAGACGCAGTGGGAGAGGAGCCCTTGTCCCAGTGTCTTTCCTTATCCTTCTTCTTGCAATGGCCTTCAGGGAAGTCAACACCTGCCGAAGCTTTTTTAGTTGTTTCTCCATGGAGATCATTTTCTTTTTAAAATGTGGGCTTCCAGGGACTGCTGTCACCTTCTCCAGGTGGCCGCGTTAAAGCTGAGGCAGTGCTGGCACTTCTCCACCGGATGGTCGGGGCCTAGGCAAAAAAGGCACAGGGAATGGCCATCCTTGTGCAGGAGTTGGGCGCCGCATGAGTCGCACTTGTATTTGTGCTCGGAGGGTGTAGGGAATGACATTCACCGACGGGTACCTAACGATGACTGAGAAAAAATCAACAACACTCGGTAAAACTACCGAGGAAGGAGCCTGACGAGCAGGGAACTTTTCCGCGAGGTGCTGGCATAAGCTAATGGCGGGAAAGAACTGGAAGGTGGACGTGAGGGACCACCCCTTTATACTGATGTCTCCTGACGCTGGTCACCTGACGTGGGGGCGGTCCGTCGCCAGAGACTGCTAGCTAGAAATTTTTCCGTGGGGTCCTGCCACCTGCCGACGTCAGTCCTATATGTAATTACCTACTGCAAGAGCCCTCTCGAAGTAAGATCTACAGTTCCTACAGATTTTGACTCCGGACAGCTTCTGTAGTCCGGCTACATTTTAGGTCCCACCAGTACTGTTTGGTCCAATTTGCAGTCCAGGACCAAGACAGTGGAGACAAAACAAAACAGTCCTTGCTACAAAGAAAGCAGGTTAGACAAACTTCATTATCATTATCACTCTAAATGATTTTCAGCAAATAGTTACATTTTTCAACAGACCTCCCTCTCAGATTACTTAGGCTGCAGTCAGGCAGCTCTTAAAGAGACAGCACACAGAGGCCACACAGGCTCTGGCAATCACATTTAAACTGCTAAAACGTAGGACACCAGCCTGGCAGTGAGCATTTAGGCTAGCTCAAGGAAGACTTTTTGGGAACCCCCATTTGTAAGGGGGGGTTACACCCTTCCCTGCCTGGGAAAACTTGGCGTCCGCGTCAAGTCTGTACCATCATAACATTGAAAATGCAACATACTGTATACAAAACATTTATACCATTAGTATGCTATACAAGTACTATCTGATTCATCAATTGGCATAACTTGTCACTTTGCTATACATTTCAATGTACTCCACTATATCATTTCCATTCTGACAATACATTATGCATATTTCACGCAGGTAAATTGAACATTACTATACAGAATCATGAAATAACTTCTTGTACTCTAAACAATGCAAGAGTGGGCCCTTCCCTATCAGCTAACTTGGGGTTGGATGGGGCAGGGGCACCATGGTGAGAGGGCAAAACAAGTAACCTGGAATGGGCCGTCAAGCTCAATTTGGGCAGTGAGCTCTGAGAGACATAAACACCTTTGTGTACTATATTGAGAGGCAAATTCACTGGCTTCCCGGGGAAATCGTAACTGAAGCGCACCACTGGCTTGACAGCTCAGCCAGTCTTTCTGGGGTGAACAACCACAGTCTCTGTACTTTCAGCAATGGTCTTGGAACTTTCATCACTTGTGAGGGGTGCCTCTGCATGAACGGGAATGTCCAAGCTGGGAGCACTGTCAGCCCCTTGCTCTGTAGTCTCTGTTTCTACAACACTTGGCTCATTTTGAAGACACTCTGGCACTGAAGGGGGGTGTCAGCACTCTCAATCATGTTCCTCAAGTTCTGGCATGTCACCAGAAAGACTCATACCATCAGCCTCTCCTTCAGGCAAATCATACAGTTCCACGATACACAATGACTCAGCATCCTCAGATGTGATACTGTGCACTTCACCTTCAGGGAGCATTGGCTACAAGGATGATGCCGGGGCGTTAGGCAGTCCAGAAGGCTCAGCTTCATCCCCATAAGTCAACATAGGATTTCCACAAAACATCTGAGGGGTAATAGGCATTATCACACTCACTGTCATCCGAGTTAGACTAGCAGTCACTATCATTCTGGGCCTGTTGCGGGGGAAGTCTTAAATTGGCAACCACAGGGGCAGGCCGACTCTGTTTCTTTCTTGCAGCAGCACGAGTCACTGGTCCAGGGGAATCAATCTCGGTGGGTTCAGCCTCAATTATAACTTGACCAATAGGTAGCAAGTGGTTACGGTGCATGGTCTTGACAGCTTTAGAGTTATTCTCTGGGCGCACTTTGTACACTGGCAAATCATCCAACTTTCCAACTATGACATGGGGAAGATGGTGTCATCGATCAGCAATTTTATGTTTACCATGCAATCCTAAATTTTGCAACAACACATGGTCTCCAGGCCTAAGCTCTTGAGCCTTCACTTTTCTATCATGTCTCTCTTTGTTGGCTAGATTTCTTTTGGCGCCCATTGTCTGGGCCAGTTGATGGGCATGGTTCAATTGAGCTTTCAGTTTTTGTACATATTGTAGGTAAACATCGGGAGAACCCCCAAATCAGACATCAACAGGCAGCCGGGCCTCTCTCCCAAACATGAGGCGGTAGGGAGAGAACCCGGTAGCATCATTCTTCGTGCAATTGTATGCGTGTACCAAGGTGCTAATCTGCTGGCTCCATTTATGCTTATCTTTTGGGTGGAGGGTGTCTAACATGTCTAGCAAGGTGCAGTTAAAGCGTTCTGGTTGAGGATCCCCTGCAGGTGATAAGGGGTGGTTCTTGACTTTCGCACCCCCCATAGAGAGAGGATTTCTTTGATTAGCCGACTCTCAAAGTCCCGGCCCTGGTCAGAGTGAATTCGCTGGGGGACACCATAGTGGACGAAGAAATTTTCCACTAGCACCTTGGCCACGGTAGATGCTTTTTGATCTTTGGTGGGAAACGCTTGTGCATACCATGTGAAATGGTCCATAACCACTAACACATTGCCAATGTTTCACTGATCAGGTTCTAAACACAACAAGTCTATGCAGACTAGTTCCATTGAGGTGCTGGTAGTAATGTTGACAAGTGGGGCAGCCCTCTGAGGCAGGGCTTTTCTCTGCAAGCAGCGACTACAAGTCCTTAGATGGTGCTCAACATCGGCCCTAATCTTGGGCCAGTAGAATCGAGATATTACTGGGTCAAGGGTCTGGTCAATACAGAGGTGGCACATATGATTGTGGAGGGACCTCAGTACCAAATCTTTGAATGCTGTGGGCAGGACCAGTTGTTGCTTGTCTATTTGGCCACCTCAATCTACAGTCTCTCTATACAACAACTGATTAAGCAGCTTCAACCTGGGGCCTTCTTTAAACAATAAAGCGGTTTGCAGATCAGAGGAATGCAACTTGGACACATCTTTTCCTGCATGAAGAGCGTCAAGTGCTGGCTGAATCATAGGAGCACGGGATTGAGCCCAATGAATGCTGTCATTGTCAAACTGAGGTAGTGCACTAATATCTAGAGCAGAGAAGTGGCAATGCGCAGCCGATATGCAGTTGTCAGAGGAGCCTAAGCAATCTACTAAGCAATCCTCTGTGTCCGTAGACATCTGTTCATTTCTATCAAACTTTTGGTACAATGCTCGGATGTCAGGTTCAGACAGCCTGACCCAGTCGCTCTTGGAAATGGGCCTCTGAGATAGGGTGTCAGCATCAATATGATTCAGGCCTGGTCTGTATTCGACAGCATAATCATATGTTGACAATGCAGAAAGTCACCGGTGCCCTGTCACGTCTAACTTAGCTGAAGTCTGTACATAGGTCAACAGGTTATTGTCAGTCCTCACCAATATTTTTGCCCCATAGAGGTAATCATGAAACTGGTCAACAATGGCCCATTTTAATGCAAGGAATTCCAACTTGTACACAGGGTAGTTTAGCTCTGACGGGGTCAAGCTCCTACTGGCGAATGCCACTGGTCTCAAACCATCCTCATGGTCTTGATACAGTACAGCTCCTAGACCCTGCAGACTGGCATCAGTATGCAGCACATAGGGTTTGATGGGATCAGCATAAGCGAGGATGGGGGCGTGGGTGAGATGGTATATGACTTAGAGGAAAGCTGCTTCACAGTCAGGCATCCAACAGGACCGGAAAAGTTCACCTGGGTGGAAATATACTTTGTCAGGTTCTTTGACAGACCCTTTTTTGTATTTCCGATTGGTAGGAGGGTAACCCTGGGTAAGATTCAAGAGTGGCCGAATCACTTTGGAATAGTCCTTTATGAACCAGCGGTAGTAGCCACAGAATCCCAGGAAACGTTGTAGTTCTTTCAAATTGTGGGGCTGGGGCCAAGTAGTCAAGGCTTCAACTTTACTAGGATCAGTCTCTATCCCCCTCTGTAGACACTATGTGCCCCACATACTTCACAGAGGTTTGGAAAAACTGGCACTTGTCGATGGACAGCTTGAGGCCGAAATCTTCCAGTCGGTCTAGTACTTTGAACAGTCGACTCTCATGTTCCTCTAGGGAGCTCCCGAACACAATGACATTGTCAAGTACACCAGGCATTCTGGCAAATTCATGTCTCCCACTGCTTGATCCATCAGTTGCTGGAAGGTGGCTGGGGTGCCCGATATCCCCTGTGGCATTCTCAGAAATTCGTAGAACCCCAAAGGACAGATGAAGGCTGTCTTTTCATGGTCCTCCGGAACCATCAGAATCTGGTAATATCCACAGCGAAGATCCAACACTGAGAACCATTTGTTCCCATTCAAACAATTCAGAGCATCTTGTATACGGGGCATGGTGCATTTTCACAGATCCATTCTTCTTACGCACAACCACAATGGTAGAAGCATATGGGCTCCTGGATTCTTGTATCACCCCATCCGTGAGCATTTCCTGCAAGTGTCTTCTCACATCATCTATGTCTGCAAGGGCTAGGCATCGAGACCCTCTCTCGAAATGGCCGGTCATCGTGCAGACATATGTGATGCTCCACACCCTGGACACACCCCATGTCCCATTTCTTCAACGAAAACACTTGATCTCTCTGGGCAAGTTTCTGGCTAATTCTAGTCTTCCATTCAGCTGGCAATGGGGAGTCACCAAAATCAAACAAGTCGGGAGTCACTCTATCTGTCTTGCCAGGGTGCTTGTAGCTGGACAACACTGCAGTGTCTGCGCAGTGTACCATAGCTAGGGTGCATCCTCTGTTCACCCGGATCTCCCTATCTGACACATTATGAATCTGGACTATCACTCGTCATGCATAGGCATGAGCATGAGCTGTCAAGATGCTGGGCTTAACCAATAATCCTTCCAGCAATTTTCCATCACCTGGCGCGTCCAACATCAATATTTTGTTCTTGACATCTTTGCGGAGGCGGACCTCCCCCTTGAATAGTACACTGGGCGCTAGGGGCCAGTACCATTGAATCGGGATCCTTCTTCCACATGACCCCTACCAGTTCATCCTGGTACATTCCCTTGGGGTTCTGCTGCAAATCATAGGTCCTCTTAATCAGAGCAGGAATTCTTAGGGCCCTCCCAGTCCGTCGAACTTGTTTTTCGTGACAGAGTTGTGCCAGTCTCTCAAACATATGGGCGTTGGTCCCAATTAACACTGGAACCCCATCATACAATCCAGTAGGGGGACACACTAAGGCCAGTGTCTCGACTTGTCCTCTACACCATTTACAGCTGCAGGAAATGACAACCAGAGGTGGACATATCCTAGGTAGGGATAAGACTTGTTGCTCAGCCCCCACACATGTAGGCCTTCCAGGGATTGTAAGGGCACAGCAGATAAGTGTTTGTCATACCAGTCCTTAAATACAATGGTCACTTGTGACCCACTGTCCAGCACAGCCCAAGTAGGAATACCATTCACAGCCATGGTAGTCTCCATTGAAGGGCCCACTATTTTGGACCAGTCTGGAGGGGCAGCAGCAGGGGCCTGGACAGATGATTTAGCCACATAAGGATTTGAGTTACTACTTCTTGAACCCTCACTGCGGTCATTTTGGGCACTCCTCGACCGCTGATTTGTTCTCCGAAGCTCTCCTTGAAGCCTGTATACAACTTTATCTAGGTCTTTTGTGGACCACCATTCTCTCTTCATGTGCCCATCCTTCCCACAATTATGGCAAAATATGTTTTCTGGGATTTGGGGTGGCTGAGGCATCACACTGGGAGCTGGGGCGGTGGTACTACCAACTGAAAACCTTGGTGCCGTCTGTCTGCTGTGTGGTGAGCATTTGGAGACATCTCGTCAATTCTCTTACTTCCATAGTCAAGACATCGAGTTTCGAGCTGCTGTCAACAGGAGATGCCTGGGTGGACACCCCAACCCCCATAGCAGATGCAGCTGGATAAGGGTCGGTGCCTGTACTTGCAGGAGTGGCCTTCATAAAGAGACTGTTTTTTGTTTTCCTGAACTCCCTCAGCAGTTCATCCCATGGCTGCACACCCTCATTGGTCCCCACTTCGGAAGGGCCTTCCGATGCCGTGATCACTTCGGCTGTGCTCACACTAGAATTACAATCTCCCTCTTCATCTTCAACCTCCCGGAGTTCTTTTATCAAACCACAATAGTCCGGTGGGTTACCCCTTCTATCTGGGAACCTTAATTGAAGGAGCTGCAATTTAGAATGCTTTGCATGTTGCAGTATGTGCTCCAACTTCACATGGTTTAAGTCACTGGCGGCTACCCCACCTTTTCGGTAAGCCTTCTGCAGCACTCTTTCCAGACGAGTAACATATGCAGACAAACTTTCCCCTGGTCATTGTTTTGTACCTTGAAATTTCCACATTATGTTCTCCCCTGACTCAATGTTCCCAAAATTGCCTTCGAGTGCAGATAGGTACTTCTGGGCAGATGCATCAGGGTTTGTGGACCTCAGAAATTTAATGGCCTCTAGGGCTGGACCCCTCAAACTTTCTATGATCCTTTTCCATTTCTCAGCCTCCACACACTGCCATTCAGGTACCAGAGGGAAAACACAATCTATCCAAGTCTCCCAATCATCCTCCCCTTGGGGAGGGTGCCGGAGAAGATTCCCAACCTTCGTTAAGAGTCGTGACTAATGGCAGGAACAGACACAGGAGCCAGCATTGGCACGGGCACAGAAGGAGGGGCAATAATGAGTGCTGGAGCGGGAGAGGTGTTGAGGGAGGAACACCCCAGGTGGCAGGAATAGTTTCTTTAAGTCCTCCACAGTTTTCCCTTCCTCCAGCAACAACTTAGCAAATTTCTCCTCAAAAGTCTCAGATAGTGGAGGGAGGCTCACTCCCTCTACAGTGTTCTTATTGGTACCCAGGGGAATATCCAGGATAAGTATAACATTTTGGGGGTCGATCTCCTGCCCAGTACACCACCCCACCAACTGGTGTACAGCCACTTCTTTTGGGGTAGCCATTTATTTTTAACAGCAATTCGCAAATGTGGCCACTAGGGGATGCTAATCCCAGTGGTGAGCCTCAAGATGTAACCCTAGGTGGCCTTATCCCAAGGGCTACCCCTGCCTGCTTTGCTAGTAGCAGGTTAAGGGGCCTAAGTTCTGAAACGGGTGCCTCCACCCGGAGATCAGGGTTGGTAGTGGTCAAGCTAATCTGGACACAGCCCTCTGGGACACTGTAACCCCCCCTCTTTCCCCTCTAGTGGCCTGAACACTGTACAATAATCACTTTCACAATACCTCTGGTACACCACACAAATATCCACACTGTTTCACTTACCACCAGGGCTGATTCCTCTGGCTCAACCCTGGGGACCCCCTGTAAAACAAGGTTATGCACAGCAAATAGCAACAGTACAGTACTTTGAGCATAAACTGGAACCACAGTCAGATTACATGCAGAAAAAGTTAGATCTGATTTATTCAGGGGACTTGAACAAGGAAGGGGCAAAATCAGGTTAATTAGCTTAAAGGTTATATCAATCAAGCAGTCATGCATGCGCTTTGAGTACCCCCACACAGTCACACCTCTGGGTACCCAGGTAGAGAAGAGGTGGGCTAGCCAGGACTGTTGACCAGGGTTGCAGCTGGTTGGGGCCTTGTGATGGAAAACACAACATGCACAGCACACAACATTTGTAATCCAGAGCCAAGAGGGCTCAGTTCGTAAAGGAAACGAAACAACAAGATAATCAGATGACACACTCAGATTAAGCTGTTTTTGCAGGGAGCTACCCTGGTATTTGCTCACGATACCCAAGACTGGACACAGGCTGGACGAAAATCAAGACTGCAGCTGGTTGATCTGGAATGCCAGGAGAAGCAGGGCCCACACGAGTTGCAGAGGCATCGTTCCTGTTCAAGCGTGGAGAAGGGGGCTGATACCCAGGCCGGTCTCTTGTCGATGGCTTCTCTGTGCAGTGGGAAGTCTGGCTGGGCCAGTCTGGCAAGGCCCAGACCGCATGGAGACAAATTTGGATGCAGTCCGTTTTGGACTGGATACAGCTTCCAGCAAGCAGAAAACAGGTCACACAGTGGGGAACTAAATCACAACCCACCAGCAGCTCATAGCACATTTACATGTACGGGAATTCTACTGTACCAGGCAAAGCGCTCCCCAGTCACAATCGCAAAGTCTCTGCACACACCGGGAGCTTAGGGGTAGCCGGAACTCTTGAGAGGCCGATCGCATTCAGCAAAATCTTCAGTCTTCTTCAGGTTGAGCCTGGCCCACTTCAATAGCTTACTTTAGTCACACAAACTTGGATTTAGTCCAAAATAATTCTCTTCTCTCCCTCTCAGGAGCAGCAGCAGACATACAGGCCAAAAACTCAGCCTTTTCACAGTTCTCCCATGCAAATCTACTCAGGATTGCTGCTCAAAATTACTTTAGCTCTTTCTTGTTCAGCTTCCAGCTTAGATCTAACTGAAAACTGCAAGCAGCCCCGGACTTCCCCAAGATCCAAAAGGTTTGGTTGGCTGATTTGTTTGTCAATCAAAGCAAGAGCTCCCCCTTCAGTTGCAAAAAAGGTGCAAAAAGTTCAAAACTACAGTTCCTACATATTTTGACTCCAGACAGCTCCTGTAGTCTGGCTACATTTTAGGTCCCACCAGTACTGTTTGATCCAATTTGCAGTCCAGGACCAAGACAGTGGAGACAAAACAAACCAGTCCTTGCTACAAAGAAAGCAGGTTAGACAAACTTCATTATCATTATCACTCTAAATGATTTTCAGCAAATAGTTACATCTTTCAACAGAGCTCCCTCTCAGATTACTTAAGCTGCAGTCAGGCAGCTCTTAAAGAGACAGCACATAGAGGCCACACAGGCTCTGGCAATCACATCTAAACTACTAAAACGCAGGACACCAGCCTGGCAGTGAGCATTTAGGCAAGCTCGAGGAAGACTTTTTGGGAACCACCATTTGTAGGGGGTTACACAAAAAATGACTGTTTGACAAGTGTGCGTTGTGTAGTTGTTACACACACTCATAACTTCACGAATTTGCAATATTTTCGGTACAGATTTTCTACATTGGCATTTTCCACACCTCCTTATGAACACTGCAGCTGTCATTTTTCACATCCAGGCCGAAATGCATTTTCGCACTTCAGGTGCAGAATAGCATGGTCGCTGTGGGAAATCAGTGTACAGGACACATTACGAAAACCACAGTGACACTGTTCATGAGCAGAGGTCCTAAAATGCCTATGGTGAAAATTTTTTGACGAAAGTCCAAAAATGACTGTGTTACGAGCGTGCATTGTGCAGTTTCCAAGCACCCTTGTAACTTCACAAATCAGTAATATTTTCATGCCAGATTTTCAGCACTGGCATTTTTTCACACCTCCTTATGAACAGTACAGCTATAATTTTTTACATTCTGGCCTAAATTTTTTTTCGTGCTTCAGGTACAGAATAGCACAGTCGCTTTGGGAAATCAGTGTTTGGGACAGATTAGGATTCAGTGAGTGAGAGAGGGGGAGGGAGCGAGCTCAACGGAGCTGTGTCTGGACTGCTGCAGATTTCTTTGTGGGCAGAAAAAGGTGCTAATGCAGGCAGGAGCCCAGTACAAAAGGGCAGCCTGCAGTGTCGTGAGAAACAGAATGAGCGAGTGAGAGAGGGGGGGAGTGAGCGACCTCAACGGAGCTTTGTCGGGACAGCTGTGAACTTCTTTGTAGGCAGAAAAAGGCACCAATGCAGGCAGGAGCCTAGTACAAAAGGGCAGCCTGCAGCGTCGGGAGAAATAGAATGAGCGAGTGAGAGAGGGGGAGTGAGCAAGCGAGTTCAGTGGAGCTCTGCCAGGACTTTACAGTTGCCTACCCTCTCGCCCAGTTCCTCTGTGATCCTATATTACAGCAGGGTCTCTGGAGTGGAGACAAAGCAATAATTGGATGTGTATGTATGTATCTATGTATGTATGTATCTATGTATCTATGGATACTTTAGGATTGCTGTAATAATACAGATTTAGTTGTTCTGTTTCTTTCTCTAACTGAACTGAGTACTGAGCTATACTGTTGTGATTGCTGTAATAATACATATTTATGTGTTCTGTTTATTTATCTAACTGAGCTGAGTGATTTGCAACAGGATTTCTAACTGGGCTAAGTGAAACTATATGACAGCCGAGAACAAAATGTATGGTAGCTGAGGGGTGAAAAACAGACAAGGAGGCTTTAGGATTGCTACACTAATACAGTATCTAATGGATGAGATTTGAGACTGAATTACCCTGGTTGGCAAGGGGTCAGTAGGGGGACTAGTTGGGGGGGGACAGGAATTTGACTAAATAGGGGCCTAACAGTTGTAGTAGGGTACAGAACCTGGGAGTAAGAGCCCATAACATAAGATGGGGACCAACATAGGGCAGGTGCCACATGTCAATAGGGTGGGTATCTTTGGAAGGTTGGAGGGGTGTACAGGGTGTGGGTGTGCCATGATCCTGGACTGGGCTTGGAGGATGGTGGGGTGTATGGTCTGTAGATGACTGGCTAGCTTGAGGGAGGAACTGTGGAGGTTAGGGAGGAGTGTAAGTGGCAGGGCAGATGAGTATGGTAGGCATCCTGAGGGGGGGAATAGGGGAATGTGAAGGGGGACGAAAGAAGAATAACTAGGGACTGAAACTCACCCCAGTATCAGAGGCACTAGCAGAAAACAGAAGAGAAGGAAGGGGGTGCCCAAAGCAAGGGTGGGGGGGCCTCCTGATAGGGGAGGAAGAGACGACGGGGAGTACCAGGGGAGAACCAGGGGAGAGAGCAGATGGCTGCGGGTAGGGAGGGACCAGGGGTGGCACGGAGGGGAACACGTAGGAGGGGGGAACTGACAGGGGGAAGAGGTGTAGGATTGGTATCGACTACAAATAGATTCAAACCTCTGCTATGGGACAGAGATGATGAGCAGGAACATACTGAAGGGGGAGGACAAGTGGGGTATGAGAGAGAGATGGCAACAGGTAGGGGAAGAGATAGCGAGGACAAAAGGGTAGAAGGGGGCTAGTAAGGAAGGAGGGGGTGGTGACTGAAGGAGAGAAGGCTACGGGAAGGGGAAAGGATAGGAGGGGCATCACTATCGGGGTAGAAGGGAATGGGGGCTTTAAATCAACAACAGCGGGGATAGGAGAGGGGTTGGACATCAGCGGGGGGGGGAGAAGGGGAGGTTGACATGGGATGCCCAGTAGGAAGTAGTCAGGCTGGGAAGGGGTTCAAGCAGGATGGGAAGAATAAGACAGAGAAAAGGGGTGAGACGGACATTGGGGAGTACAGATACAGAAGTCACAGAGGGTGCAGTTGGTGGGGGAAGGGACAGGAAGAATGAATACTGGGGTGGTGGAAGGGCATTAGAATGGAAAGGGGAAGGGCGGGGGTACTCATCCTGGGGTTCTATACTGAAATGGGTGAGATGGGATGGAAAGGGGGAAAGGCACAGCCATATTTGGGTTGAAGCTGTCCCCAGGTTTACTGCAGGAGGGGCAGGGCAGGCACTGCTCAAGCATGCACCAAGGGGGAGGAAGAAACCTAATTTACTGTTGCATGTGAGTACAAATGACTTGGTGGGGGACACTGTGGAAGTAATGAGGGGAAGGTTTGAGTACTTGGGCAGGCAGTGTGAGGGGGTTGGGAAGTCGGTGGCATTCTTGGAGGTACTGCCGGTACCATGTGCAAGCATGGAGAGGAAGGGTAGGCTTGAGGAGTTCGAGTGGCTGAGGGATTGGTGCCAAACAAAACATTATGGGTTAGTGACTAACTGGGGTAGGGTCAGGGGGGGAACAGTGGCTTGTACATGAGGGAGAGGATACACTGGAGCAGGAAAGGGAGGGGTGTATTAAAGGCAACATTGCTGCCGGGCCACTGGCACTGAGGGTTGAGGAGCTGGATGCCACACCTCGTGCCACGCTGGCGACCCGGGTCCAGGCGCAAGCCTGGCCTGCCAGGGGTTGGCAAGGAAGGGATAGGATTGAGCATCTGGAGGACTGCTCTCCTATCCTGGGGTGGGATCCACCACTCTGTGGCGGCCCCTGGTGACGACCACGGGCTCTACTACAGTGGTGTAGTAAAGAGTGGCAGACTGTGGTGGACATTGGCACGCTATGCCTAAGCGTCATTGCACGGCCGCACTCTGCAAAAAGGAGAAAAGTGGAAAATATGCTATGGACAGGCAGCATGAGCTTCCAACCCCCCCCCCGCCAACCCCAAATGGTGCCACCTCAACCGGATCCTGCTCCAGTGGGTCGACCTGGGAAGCTCCTCACCACCCCACCACGGGCGTAATCCATGGAGGTGAGCAGGTCGGCCTGATGTTGGGGGCAGGGCTGGGGGGGTCGGTTGGGATGACCAAACCGACTATAGCCCAGTGAGAAAATATGTAAAAAAAAAAAAAACCCACAAAAGACAGGCAGGATTAGAAGGGTGTATCTCTACTAAGATGGATTTAAAAAAATGGCGGGGGTGGGGGGTGGCTAAAAGACTGAAGCTGGTGGAAAGGGCCGGACAGGGGAGTCTGATGAGCTAACTCCCTAGATATAGGTAAAGGCAGAGGCGTAGTGACCCTGGAAGGGGGGTGGGTAGAGTGGTCTGAGTGTAATACAGAAGGCACCACCACCTGGTAAGAATAAGGAGGAGAAAGGGTGCGGACTACTGGGAGCATGTACACAGGCCAAGGAGGAAAACAGTGAGAAGAAGGAGGGGTACGGGTGGAAGGTGTTCTAACCACATGGATAGAGGACTGGTCACAGGGGAGGGTGCAGAGGGTGGTGGTGGTCGGTAGCCACAGCAGTGACAAAGGGGGTTCCACAGGGCTCAGTGCTTGGCCCAATGCTATTTGGGCTCTTTATCTCTGATATAGCACACGGGGTGGGGAGCAGGGTTAGTCTGTCCGCACATTATACCAACTCAAATGCAAAAAGTTATAGTAGCTCACACACACACACACACACACACACACACACACACACACACACACACACACACATACACACCCCGAAAAGCTGCTTAAAAGCCTGCAATTCATTCAAATCAGTTTCATTTTCTTTCTTACTTGGGGTTCAATGCCAACAATTGTAAAATCATGTACCTAGGGCATAGGAACCCTGATGCTGGGTATAGGATGGAGGGAGGTGCTGATACTCACTAGACATGAAAAGGTCCTTGAGGTTATTATATCAGAGGACCTCAAGATGGCAGTACAGTGTGACAAGGCTATGGACTGGGCAAATTGGATTCTGGGGTGCATAAGGAGTGGCATTTCCAATGAGAGGAGGAGGGATGTTGTGCTGCCATTGTATCACTCCCTGGTATACCCCCAGCTGGAGTACTGTGTCCAGTTTTAGAGTCCACACTTCAGAAAGGACATAATGTGGAGGTTTTCCAGAGGAGGGCAACTAAAATGGTTCAGAATTTTCACAGGAATCCCTACAAGGAAAGGCTGAAGAATCTCAACATGTACACTCTGTAAGAGAGGAGGGCAAGAGGTGACATGATCAAGACCTACAAAGTACCTCACAGGGGTAAAGAGGGTACAGTTGGGGAGTTTCCTTCAAAGGAGGATGAGCACCCAAACCAAGGGACATACAATGAGGCTGGGGGGGGGGGCATTCAGGATAGATGTGCAGAAATATTTCTTTACTGAAAGCGTGGTAGACGCCTTGAACAGCGTGTCAGGAGAAGTGATGGAAACTAAAATGGTAGAGGGCATGAAGCATGCATGGGATAAACAGATGGGTATATTACAAAAAGGGGAAGGAGGGGGTAAACGGAGATCAATAGGGCTATGGAAGTGGAGTAGGTTCAAGTTCATTGCACGAAAAATCCATTAAGCAAGCTCATTCACAATGAGGTCTTGATGGACACAGGCAGAATAAGACATGCAGTAACATATACAGGCAGGAGTTACAATTAGGTAGAGAACACTTGGGCAGACTGGGTGGGCTGAGCGGTCCTTTTCTGCTGACAAATTCTCTGTTTCTATGGCATCATGTGTTAATTCAGGTGCAGTGTTTATTCAAAGTTGGGCCTACCATACATCCAGATGTAAGGTACAGTAAATTACAGAATTAGATGCAGCCCACTTACAGTACAATAAACAGAACCCCAGTGCTTCGAGAAGCCTTTACCCTTCATAAGGCTGCTTAAAGAGCTGGGGTTCTATTTGCAGTGTCCACACCAGTATGCTGATTTTAAAATCGACGTCGCATCTGAATGAGTACTTGATTTGTCCTCACTCCATTTCTTGCCCACTTTGAAAACTGCGTGCCCTGAGTTAGTTTTGGGCTGGCAGCACCTCACCTGTGTCAGAAGATGACCAATAAGTGGCAATGAAAAATGTCAGACTTCACAGACTGTGAAGGCAGCTGCTCACAGACAGACATAAGGCAATTCTACTGGGGGTAGGAGGAAGTAAGCTGTTGATTAACTAGAATCTGCAGCTTATCCATGAGGTAGGGAAATGGGCAGACTAGGTGGGCTAAGCGGTCCTTATCTGCCTTCAGATTCTATGTTTCTATATTTCTCACCCACTATCTTGGCAAGAAGAAGACTGCAGCTGTGGCCTCTGATGACTGTTCAGGTATAGGGATGGGGGGGACCAAAGGGGACAGACATAAGGAGATAAAATCATAATAAAAATTGTGAGACCTTCACCAGCTTTCCAAAACACTTACCACTAAAAGAACACTCCATGAAGTTTTCCAAATGGCAACACAAGCTGGTGAGCCCTCTGTCTGCCATCTGACACCAAGCATCAGCCAGCATAAAATTGCCTAAAGAAGGCAGTGTGGTCATGTGGTTGCTGAAATACTGTACAGTACAGATTTATAAGAATAGAAGAATATCGCACAGAAGCTAGCACATATGCCTATAGCAACTGTCTCCTGCTTCTCAATACTTATATTTATACCCTTGAGGTACTTGAATGTTTCTATCATATCCCCTCTTTCCTTCCTCTCTTCCACTGAGTACACACTGAGGTCCCTTAATTTCTCCTCATAAGTCTTCTGTTGCAAGCTCTATAACATCTCATTCGCCCTTCTCTGGACCATCTCCAGCCTGTCAATATCCTTATGAAGGTGCGACCTCCAGAACTGCACACAGTACTCCATGTGAAGCCTGACCATGGTTTTATACAATGACATCACTACCTCCCTCCCTCCTTATGCTGGTGATACCCCTGCCTATGCATCCCAGCATGTCGCTGGCCCTCTCAGCTGCCTTACCATTTTTACATTTTCAGGTCATCTGAAATAAGAACCCCCAGGTCCCTTTCCTTCTTTGTGACTCCCAGCAACTCCTTCCCCCCCCCCATCCTGTACCTTTCCCCAGGGTTTCCTGTGTCTCAGGTGCATAATTTTGCACTTTTTTGAATTAAACTTCAGTTGCCAGTCCTCAGACCATTTCTTAAGTTTCCCCAGATCCCTCCTCATTTTCTCCACCCCCTCTGGGGTATCCATTGTGTTACAGATCTTGGTGTAATCTGCAAACAGGCAGCCCTTTCCCTTCAGCCCTTCTGTAATGTCACTAATGAAGACATTGAACAGGACTGGCCCCAGGACCAATCCCCACTGGACACCCCCACTCCCCAGACTGTGCCCCATTTATCACCACTCTCTACCTCCTGTCTTTTAGTCTTACCCAGTTTCTAACCCACTTTACCATCTTTTCCCCCATGCCCAGCCTACTCAGCTAGTTTATCAATCTCCTATGTGGGACAGTTTCAAAGGATTTGCTTACATCAAGGTAAGCATTGTCTACTGCGCCACTCTGATTTACTTCCTTTGTTACCCAGTCAAAGAGATCAACCAGATTTGTCTGACATGACCTCCCCACTGTGAATCCATGTTGCCTACGGTCCTAGCCTCTGATGGCTTCTACATGTCCCACTATCCTTTCTTTGGCCAATGTCTCCATGATCTTCCACACTACTGAATGAGGCTGACTGGCCTATATTTCCCCGCCTCCTCCCTACTGCTAGATTTCTGTAGAGGGACCACATGTACCCTCCTCCAATTCTCTGGTACCACCCCTGTGTTGAATGACTCACTGAACATGGCTGCCAGAGGTACTGCTATTTCCCTTCACAGTTCTCTTAATATCCTTGGGTGTATGCCATCTGGTCCCCTCACTTTGTCCACCGTTAATTTACTCACCTTCTGCAGGATTCTTCTGCCTGTGAATGGACTGTTGTCCACCTCTTCACACCTTTGCAACTGCTGTGGCCCTTGCCCTTCCCCCTCTTCTGTGAATACTGAACAGAAAGACATAGTGAATGTCTTGGGGGGGGGGGGGATGATAGTTCTTAGGCATGGTACTTTCACTTCCAAATACCTAAACAGCAAATATAAGCGATCAACATTTGGCATTGACAAACGCTTGTTACTGTTTGTGTTCCATCATGTAAGGGTAGCAGAAGAAGGGACCAACATTTATAATAATTTTTGACAGTATTTATAAGGACAGGAGGATTATCTTGAAATAATGAAGATGTTGTTTGACCTAAGTAAACCCCCTCAGCACCCCCTCTAACTCTCTTCTGATTGGCTAATTCATTTTATCCATTAGCATAAACTCCACCTCCGAGGCAGCTCAACCTAGCAAGCTTACTGCATACTGTTACTGATGCTAAATGACCCCTGCAGTGAGAAGCAGGGGTAGACTGTGCCTGGAAGAAGGGTCTGCTGTAACCCCTACCTCTACTCCCCCTTCCTTGAGGTCTATAGGAGGCGGAACCTCTTTCTTTCGCAGAGTTGCTTCTGAAGGTGGTTTTATACTCATCCGCTTTCTAAGCCAGGCAAACCTCCTTAAAGCCACAGTTAGATCCATCCACCTTGCTGTTATATCATTGGCATCTACTGCCATATGAAACTGGTATTTTGTAGCTTCTAAGCTGAACCTAGCAGTTTCCATTAGATCAGCTGCTAGACCAGGTGGTGCCTTGTCTGCCATGGCCATTACCGTATTCCAAAGGAATTTCTGGTACTGGGCAGCATAGGCCATGTAATTGGCTTAGCAAACCACAAAAAAACACACACCACTACTGAAAGTAGTTGATAAATGTATTAATTTAAAAGGTACTGCCAACAGATAAAATTCACCGACTGACAGTCGGTTCATGATATCAGTTGGTGGCACTTTAAATTAATACATAACTACTTTCAGTATGTTCATTTAACATTTTTTGGTTTTGCTATATTTAGTATTTACTGCACTCCGATTCTGGTGGAGCTGTTTTTGCTGTAGCAGCATATAATTGGCTTGCCTGATACTCATGGAAGCTGCCAGGTATCCCTTTTTGGCCATGCCATCCAGTTTTCTGGAGTCCTTTTCAGGGGGTGGGTAGCCAGAGGCACCCTGGCCCTGTCACAGGCTACTGCTTGCACAACCCTCTCTTGATCAGAGTGTGAAAGCAGAAATTCAGCCCCCAAAGGGTCAAGCTGATATCTTCTATCAGCTTTCTTGTCCACAGATGGGATGGTATGTGGAGTTTCCAGTATCTTGAGCACATGTTTCTTTAAGAATTTGTTTATGGGAAGCAGAAGTCTCTTTGTAGGGGTTAGCCCCATCATCTTCATAAATTCTGCTTTTGCCTCATCCTGCACAGATTCATGAGTTGTGAGATCTAGTGCATCCACCATTTGTTTTACAAAAGTAAAATGAGAAGAATAGTTCTCTGGTACTCTTGTTGGAGATCCAAACCGTTGTACAGGTGACACCTCTGATTCAATAGGCTCTTCATCCTCCTCTTCCTCCTCATATTCCTCATATGAGGGTTCAAGCATAGTAGGGACTGAACCTTGAACTGAGGAAATAGTGCTCTGAACCACAGCCGAAACTGGAACCGACAGTTCCCCCAAAACCGGTTGAGGTTGAACTAGTACCAACCCAGACTGGAGGGCTTGCAAAACCCTCAAAGCTTGTGCCACTGCCTCAGCAGTAGGCACAGAGGATTTCAGAACTGAGAGCCCTCTTGTCTTTCCAGCCGAGGGTTCAGTGTGTTTCTTTTTATCTTTCTTTTTTGCCGGAACGGAGTCTTTCACCGGTTCTCCATTTTTTTTCTGTTTGGATGTCTCGCCTTTTTTAGAGACAGTAGAATCGACATCCTTCGGTTTCTCTGTGATCAGATCGAAGTACTATCAGTATGATCCATCTTTTCTTTAAAACGCTTAAGGTGCTTTTCCATAGTTTTTCAGGGAAAGTTTTGCAGATTTCATAGACAGTCTGAAAGTGATCGGCTCCCAGACAAAAAAGACATAAATTGTGTTTGTCTGCTTTTGCAAAAATTTCCCCACACCAGACACAGTTTTTAAATCCGGTAGACCCTATTCTTTTCCTAGGCTTATCGGACACAACCACTTATTTTATAACACCATAAAATAATAAGAAAAACAGAACTTAAGCCCAGTTTACAACTGAGTTTGAACAGGTAGAAACCCCAACAGGCACTTCTAAGCTATAGCGGTTGGTTTCTGAACCAAGAAAAAATGCTAACTTAACAAATAAGAGACAACCTCTACAAACCTAAAAAGAGTAATGAACTAAAGCTCTGTTAAAACTTTTTTCAATGTAAAAAACAAATAAAATAAGAAGAACCAGCCGATTCCTCGACGTTTGCGAGGAACTGATGAGGAACCACAAACTTAAGTAAAAATTAACTAAAACGAGAGTTAACTGTAAAAAAATAAATAAAGGCAGCAGAAATATAATAAAATTAAAACGTTCATACTTAAATTTGACGAATAGAAATATTTTTCTCAGTCACGCTGAGGAGTAGTCTCTTCGGCATCTAACAAGGCAGACGAAGAATGAAATATGAGCATTATAGAATGCAGTAGTTGGTAAGAGCAGCAGTCTGAATGGTGGCACAAATTAATAGATGTTCCATCATTTGCATAAATTCCATTTATCTCTGAGGCAGTCCAACACAGGAGGCTGACTGTTAGAGTTAATCATATTGAAGAATTCCTGGGGTGAGAAGGTCACAGAAAATTAGTTACGTTGCTGTATTGGTCCTTGTGACAAAAGATCCAGAAAAAAAGAGATGATTTGATACCTTTTATTGGACCAACATAGTTGTTACAAAAGAAAATAGAAGCTTGAACTTTCGAATTACATAGAATTTTTCATCAGAAAAATAACAGTTGGTTTGAAAGGGTACAACTTAAAATCCAGATCATGCATAAAAAACAGATAAAAAATTGTTAAAATCCCATTGGCTTAAACTGCTTTTTAAAAATCAGCGCAGACGAAACAACAGAGTACCACCACAAGAGAGGTATGTCAAGTGTAAATGTAATGAATTGATAAGTTTCTTCCCTGAGAAAAGTTATTACACATATTTTCTTTTGTAACATCTATGTTGGTCCAATAAAAGGTATCAAATCATCTCTTTTTTCCTGGGGTTAGAAGGTGTAATTCTAGAAAGGTGCTTAAAGGGACACTGCCAACCTTTTTTTGCATCATATTATTTTTAGGTAAAAACCCACATTTTATGATTGCTTATCTTCTCTAAAATTCATTGATACTGATGTTGCTGGTTGTTTTATCTGCCTCCTTGCTTATTAGAACTGAAGTGCATGGTACTGTATAGTGATACCCAGACGTGTTTTGCTTCAAATCATTGAACTGCTCTTATTGCATACTTCCTGAACATTAAATATATCCTCAAACAATGCAGCCACTCATGATACCATAGTCGCCTCTATTCCCACCGCATAATGAGTGGCTAGATTGTGTTGGGGGTGTTCCTGAGTACAGGAAAGATGCAATGGGAGCTGGTCAAGAAATATAAACAAACATGTTTTGGTGTGGTAACACCAGCATGGTGGGCACTCAGGTTTGGTTTTTGCTTATTAAAAGAAAAAAGGGATCTGAATCAAACTACCAGCTGCATCAACAGTCTCTATAGAATGTTAACAATTGTAAAATGTGTTTTTATGTTGGCGCGCTTGCGCAGCCAACATCTTGTGGTACTGCAGATTTGGAGGCGCAGTCACTGTTGGGCGAATGCAGGGCACGCATCAGTAAGTGCGTCCCTCATCCCCCAATCAGCCTGCATGCCGGCGCCACACCACCCAGGCAAGCACATCTAAAGAAAGGTCCGCTGCACTGCGAGTAAAGCTCATCACACGCAGTGGACCTCCAGATGTGCTTACCCAACACAAACATGGTGGCACACTACCTACCAAACTGCTGACTTTGGGGGTGTCCAATCCCCCTGTCAGCTTATCCTGCCCACCCAATGTATGTGCCAAAGGGGGAGCCCTCCCCATTGGCATAAATAAAGAGCTCCCCATTTGTTATATATGCCGAGGTGCCCAATCCCCCTCAGCTCTTGCCCTCTCCCCAGTTTCTTGTGTGCTGACGGGTGCCCAATCCCGTCGGCATAAACTAACCCCTTTTGTTTGTGTGCCAATAGGTGCCTAATTCCCCATTGGCTACAGCTGCCCCCAAAAACAAGGCTCCATTGGCATGCTGGGAGCCCACCCCAGCATACCACATGCCCCTGTAAACATAAAAATGGTCTCCTGATGTTTTTTTATTTTTTTTTTGTCCCTGTAAACAAAAAACGGTCCCTCGCTGTCTCCCTGCCCCCCTCACAATCCGCACCCACCCACTGCGCACTCTACCTCCCCACACCCCCCTCACCCCATATTTACCTCCGGAGTCCGGTGCGATGATCTTCAGTGGACTGGGAACACGTCTGCACTCTTCAAAGCCGACCGCGAACTGAGGAAATGCCAGTAAGCTGTATAATGGAATAAATAGGGTTTTTGCAACTTTGATGCATATCTCAGGTATTTTTTGGAATTTTGGCACCAAATTTTCAGAATGGGGTTTTTGGGACCCCTCCTCATGAATTTTTCCACTGTCATGGCATTATTCAGTCCCGAAAGGTGATTGCGCGGTCACTGCGCGGAATCACCTTTCAGGACTGAGTAACAAAACAACAGTGCCGCTGTTCATGAGGGGAGCTCTCAAAAAGCCTATGTTGCAAATTTAGTGACAAAACTCTCAAAAATGGCTGTTTTACGAGCGTGCGTTGCGCTGTTTCTACACACGCTCGTAATGTCATGAATTTGTAATGTTTTCGCTCCAGATTTTCAAACTTGCCATTTTTTCACACCTCCTGATGAACAGTACAGCTGTCATTTTACATAACCTGCCCAAAATGTGTTTTCACACATCCGGCACAGAATAGCGCGGCCGCTGTGCGAAATCACTTTTTGGGACAGTTGAAGGAAATGACGGTGACACTGTTCATGAGCAGAGGTCCTAAATGCCTGTTGAAAATTTGGTGCCAAAAGTCCATAAAATGACTGTGTTGCAAGTGTGGGTTGTGCAGTTTCCACGCACCCTTGTAACTTCGCAAATTTGCAATATTTCCATGCCAGATTTTCAATACTGGCATTTTTTCACACCACCTTATGAACAGTACAGCTGTCACTTTTCACATCCTGCCCAAAATGTGTTTCCACACCTGTGGCACACAATGGTGTGGTTGCTGTGGGAAATCAACTTTTGGGACAGATTAACAAAATTGCAGCACCACTGTTCATAAGGGGAGGTCCCAAAATGCCTATGTTACAAATGTGGCTACCAAACTCCCCCAAATAATTGGGTAACGGACGTGTGTTGTGCAGTTTGCATGCATGCTCATTGCTTCACCAATATTTCATATTGTCACTCCAGATTTTCAATGTTGCCATTTTTTTACGCCTCCTCATGAACAATACAGTTGTCATTCTCCACATCCTGCCCAAAAATGTGTTTTCGTCCCTCTGTCGCCAAATGACACAGCCACTGTGCAAGACCACCTTTCAGCTAACAAAGTGATTGTGCCACTTTTCATGACATGGCTTGACAAGCAGCCCATGTTGAAAATGTGGAGTGAAACTACCAACACAAGCCTACGGTGTTAGGGTTTCCAATTGTAGCACCCCACCCGGTACAGGCTAACAGGCATCCGGGGTGTGACTTGGGATCATCGGATGTAATGCTCACGCCATTCCACCCCCCCACTCCCACCCTGCAGCCACTGACAGGCATCGTGGTGTGTCTTGCACTGTTCGACCACAAAGTGCACCCCATGCTCCTATACTGCACCCATGTCAGCGTATTTCCTTATGGAAGCGGGCGGTTCAGGGGCAATGTGAGGAAGTATTTTTTCACAGAGAGGGTAGTGGATGCATGGAACAGCCTTCCTGAGGAGGTTGTGGGGTCTAAAACTGTGGGAGAATTCAAAAATACATGGGACAGACATAAGGCAATTCTTGTGGGGGTAGGAAGAAATAAGCTTTGGTTAACTAGGATCTGCGGCTTATCCTGCAGGTAGGGAAATGGGCACACTAGGTGGGCCAAGTGGTCCTTATCTGCCGTCAAAGTCTATGTTTCTATGAATGGGGTAAGCATAACACTCAAAGACCCCAAAGCACACCCCAACACTTGTCAGTGTCTACAGGGTAGGGTGAGGTACAACGGCATAGCTGACAACCCAAAGGCACACCCCAATGCCTGTTGCTCTCTACAGGGTGGGGTTGGTGTCACTTCAATACTTCACTGCCATTCCTATTACGCATCTCTAGCTCCGGCACTGCTAATGCCAATGCCAGCGTGACAACATTCGGCATTGACAAATGCTTGCTTAAACTAGGGATACTTTGAGGCATAAGGAGGTTGAAAGTGTCCCTCTAAACAAACCAAAAAACATTGCAAAATGTGATCGGGAAACTGATCAATGCAAAAAATTAAAAATAAAGAAGTTCAGTTGGCAATACAAAAACACTTACTCAGAACCCCAACAGAAAAATGGAACAATGACACCCTCCCCACAAGGCAAGTAGCTCCAGTACCAGTCTCCTCAGCAACCATATCTATAGAAAGCAATACACACACTCCCTATAGATCCTAAATAAAAACAAGTGTGGGGGGGTGTCCGACGAACAGAAATGTTGGGGAGATAAAAATAAAAAACAGCTAGAGATGTTACACTGACTATCTGAGCCCCACCCCTAGAAACCAAGAAATAAAAGCACTTACCTTGGGCACCAGAGGAGGAAAATACAGAGACCTGAACACCCAGAATTAGTGTGGCAGAACATGACTCCCACTCAATGCACAAGAAAGGCACTGGAAATCGGAAAAATATATGCAGGTTAACCAATTGGAAAGCCGCAACTTAACAGGCATGATTTCTAAATTTAGGGGTGCTTCCTGTTGCCAGGTACCTGACCTGTCCTGCAGAAGCACAATCCTGATACAAAAATAAGAAATAAATGACAAATCTTCAGAGGGAATCTTCTATGCTGCTTCCCCTTCAATGGCACAGCAAAGACTAGAGAGTCCTTGCTACTCGGAATGTTCATGTGCCCAGGATTCTATGCTGGTTTTCAGCTTTTGGCTGTGCCATTTTCCCTAGTAGGGGTGTACAATACCCCTATATGTACTAACTAGCCATTGACAATGTGAAGCGCTACAGAAAGGCAGATGACCTCAGTGCCACTGTTGGGGGGGCAGGTTACTTGACTGCAGCTGCCCAACAATGCAACTGTAGTTGATGTGTATTTAGGGTAATTTTAATGTTGGCCTATGCACACACGCAAGCAACATTTTGTGGCAGTAGTACATTTCAGAGGTGTGTCAGTGTTATGGCGAATGCAGGGAATGCTTTGGTGGGTGCGTCCCTAAGCTGCCAACCAGTGAGCATGCTGCCAATGACAGCAGTTTCAGAGAGCCACGGAGTTGAAACATATCTGCCGCTGCAAGCAGAGACAGGTTTGTCATTGCAGCGGCAGATGACACGCCTCCATTATGTGCCTTTCCTGGTGAAACATTTCAATAAATATGGCAGCTCCTGCCGTCTGCCACACAATCCCCAGAAAGCCGACACTGGGGTGCCCAATCGTGTCAGTATGCCCCCCCCCCACATTATGTGGCACACCGTATCATGGCAGCTCCTGCCGCCCGCCACACACTCCCGAAAAGCCGACATCAGGGTGCCCAATCCCCATGTCGGCATCCCTCCTCTTAGTGTGTCTTTCCTCTTAGTGTGTATTTCCTGGTTAAATAGTTTCCCCTTTCCTTTCTGACACCTGGATGCCCACTCCCGGTGTCGGATGTGCACCCCCCCCGTCCATACACCTTGCTGACATTGGGGTGCCCAATCCCCATGTTGACACCCCCCCCCCGCCAGAATTGTGGTACACTGGGAGCCTACCCCAGTGTGCCTATTTTTTGTGTGTGTAACCTGTAAATAAAGAAAACCTCTCATGCGTCTTTTTCCCCCACTTGCAAAAAAGAAAACTGTCCACCGTTGTCTCCCTCGTCCCCATCCCCACCCTCCCTCTGCACACCCATCTCCTTCACCCCCACTCATGCTTACCCTCCAGAGTTTGGAAGCTGTGATCTTCTCTGAACTGGGACACATCTGCACTCTTCAAAGCCGAACTGTGAACTGAAGAAATGATGGTAAGCTTTATAAGGGGAGGCAATGGGGGGTTTGAACTTAGGTTGATATTGCAGCCATTTTTTGGAATTTGTTTACCAAATTTTCAACATGGAGTTCTTGGGACCCTACCTCATAAACATGTCACTGTCATTTAGTTTCTCTGTCCCAAAAGGTGATTTTGCAGTCGCTGCACTGAATCACCTTTCAGGACCAATTAACAAAATGACAGCGCCAATGTTCATGAGGGAAGATCCCAAAAAGCCCATTTTGCAAATTTGGTAAAAAAATTCCAAAAAACGATTGCATCATGAGCGTGCATTGCACAGTTCCTATGCACACTCGTAACTTTGCCAATTTTTAATATTTTCTCTCCAGATTTTCAACATTTCTTTTTTTTCACATCTCCTTTTGAACAGTATAGCTGTCATTTTTCACATCTGTCCTGAAATGTGTTTTCATGCCTGTGGCATAGAATAGTGTGGTCACTGTGGGAAATAAACTTTTGGGACAGATTAACAAAATCACAGTGCCACTGTTCATGAGGAGAGGTTCAAAAATGCTCCTGTTGAAAATCTGGTGAAAAAATTCCAAAAAATGATTGTGTTACAGGCATGCATTTCACAGTTTCTACGCACATTCGTTACTTCAACAATTTTTCATATTTCCACTCCAGATTTTCAGCATTGCCATTTTTTCACACCACCTCATGAACAGTATATGTGTCATTTTTCGCATCCTGCCAGAAATGTATTTTCACACCTGTGGTGCCAAATGGCGCAGTCCCTGTGCAAAACCACCTTTCAGGATTGAGTAACAAAATGATAGTGCCACTGTTCATGAGGTGGTGTCACAAAAATCCCATTTTGAAAATTTGGAGTGAAAATACCAACAAACAGCCAGGGTGTTAGGGTTTCCAACCATAATGCCTTACTCTGTAGAGACATACAGGTGTCAGGGGTGGGATCATTGGCCATAATGCTCACACCATCCCACCCTCACCCTGCAGCCAGTGATAGGCATTGAGGTGTGTCAAGGTCTTTGGCACCAATGTTCATGCCATTCTCCTCTACTGCACCCATCTCAGTGTATTTCCTTATGAAATGGGGTGAATATAAGGCCTGAAACCCACAAGGCACATTGCGACACATGTCAGTGTCTGCAGGGTAGGGTGAGGTGAAATAGCATGAGCGTTATGGCTGATGACCCAAAGGCACACCCCCAACGCCTGTCAGTCTCTGCAGGGTGGGGGTGGGGTTGGCATCAGTTCAGTACTTCACTGCCATTCCTATTATGCATCTGTCTAACCCCTGCACTACCAATGCCAATGCCAGCAAGCCAACATTTGGCATTGACAAATGCTTGTTTCCTTTGCTTTTTTTCCCTTTCAGGAGGACCCACTGAGCTGCAGGTTGCAGTAAGTAAGAGGGCCTACTGGTAATTTGTACAAACAAAAACTGACTGCTGATGATTGTTGTGCTGGGTTTGGGAAAGGGGGCAGAGGGAGGACTGAGTATTCTGAAAGGCTGAGGGGTTGGCAAACCAGCAGCTAACGTTGGTGCCTTTGTTCTGGGAGGCAGATCACGTGACTGCAGCTACACAATACTGTGACTGCAGTACTGTATTAAAACCCCGGAGGACCAGCTACCTCAGAGCATTTGGGGCCCTGGAGCAGGTGGCTTCTGGAGGTGCATTCACAGCTACTCTGCAGTTCCACTGAGAACCCAGCTCAAGAATTCACCAGTCAAGTTAGAGCATCTGACGTACATACAGTGTATCTCAGTAGAAGCAACTGATTTTCCCAGGAACAGTAACCATCCTCCAGGTTCAACTCCCTATCTAGCATAAGACTACAAAGTACATCAGTAACTGGTATCAGGGTAAAGAGCTGCCTCTTTGCAGGTAACAACAAGCTGTGTGGCAAGGTATATTGTGAGCATCTGGGAGATGAAGGAAGACCTGCTGAGGTGGGAGATGTGGTCAAAGATTTGGCATCTGGGCTTCTATGCCAACTAGTGTAAGATTATGCACATTAGCAACAGAAACCCCAAGGATGAATGCACCTTGTGAAGGCTAACAGTTAATGAATCTGCATAGAAAATGGTTCTTGGAGGGCTTATTTCCAGTGGTATGCTGTTCGCACAGCAAAACCCCTGCAGCTATGGCAATGTCGGCGCTGCAACCCGATTGACAGTCATTCTGTTGAACAGGATTTTGCAGTGCCAGCCATCTTGCTGCCCAAGGGGTTTTGTGCCATTCCCCCCTACACCTCTGATCTGGAGGTGATTATATAAATTTTCGGGGTTGGGGGCGCAAAGCCCCCCACGGTGGGAGGTAGGGGGTGCGAAGACCCCCAAAAGCAGCCAAGATGTGTCCCGGTGCATTCCTGCGATAGCAGTTGGTCAGCAGGATTGCCTGGGGATGTGGTTGCCTGTCAACAAATCCATGTCGCTATAAAGTCAGTCAACATCCTTGGTGTTGAACCGGTGTCATGGAACCATTTCCAACAACCACAAATCATCAGCACAATGTAACAAAGTGACCGCAAAAGCTAAAAGAAAGGTGATGCTGGGTTGCATAGGGAGTGGTTCAGCAGCAGGAGAAAAGAGGTCATTCTGCTCTATAGAGAACCCTGATCGCACTGCAGCTGGAGTACTGTGAACAGTTTTGGAACCCACACCTTAGGAATGAAAAAAAAATGGAAATGATGTACCTACCGTAATTCTTGATCTTGTTGGACAAAGTCGCCGCCACTCATCCACACTAGTGGGACTATGCCAGAGGTGCTAGGACCCCGCGGGAGCCAAAAATCTTCAGGAGGGCCAGTGCCAGGATAGGACCGCACATGTGCAGTGCAGCGAGACTAGCTTGCGTCATATAAGCTATCTCAGTGTTGACCCTCCAACCGCCTCAGTACCTTTTTGACCGAGGAGTTGCAGCATAAACTAACTAAAGAAAACCTAACCCTAACTTCCGGGCATAAGATGGCCCAGATGACTCCTGTAAGAAGGGTCAATTAAACAATGTCTTCACAGCCCAAACAACAATGAAGTGAAGACTAAAACAGAACAAGTGAGCTCAGGGGATGGTGGGTGGGTGTGTGAATGAGTGGTGGAGACTTCATCCAAGAAGATCAAGAATTACGGTAGGTATGTAATTTCCATATCTTCCTGGACTAAAAGTCTCCACCACTCATTCACACTAGTGGAAGAGTACCGAGCTAAAAATCAAACCCCCCGAGTGGGGCGGTAGGAGGCAGAGCTCACTCAGGACAGAAGTCCATAAGGACTGTCTTGCCAAAGAAAGTGAACTGTCTGGCATGGGCATCCAGAACATAGTGCTTTTACAAAGGTATGCACTGAGTGCCAACTCGCCGCCTTGCAGATGTCTGTAACGGGTACATTATGAATCTCCACCAGGAAAGTCACAACTGCTCTGGTAGAGTGGTGTGAACCCGGCCTTCTCACTTGACCTGCGTCATGGGTTAGTAGCATCAAAGACATACTACTAACCATGCACAAATACATCTCATGACAACAGGCTGATCCAGCCGAGCATGGTGAAGATACAATAGTTGCTCAGATTGCGTATCTGTTTCGTTCTGTCGATGCAAAATCGCAGAACCCTCTTAACATCCAGAAAATGAAGGGAGTGCTCTCTTTCAATCTGGAGTTAATGAAGTAAGTAGGGAAAAGCAAAACTTGACTAAGGGTAACTGAGCCAGTGACATGTTCCCTACTAGCTCAAGATAGACCGAAAATGTGCAGAGGTGTACCTCCACTGCTGAGTATTGCAGATCTGCGTTCGACAGATCCAAGAGGCACCCCAACACTTTGCTTGGTGGGCAACCAAAAGGGTCGAGATGGGACTTTGCACATCAGATGGAGAAGTGTTTCCACTTAGCCGTGTAAGCCCTCCTAGTGGAAGGCCTATGCGCAGCTAAGAAGATGTCTATGATGGTCTGTGAAACCAAAAACTTGCCCACTTCCATTTCCTCAGGAGCCCAGCATGGAGATGAAGGGAGCACAGGTTAGAATGGACTAAAGTCCCCATGTCAGAGGGTCTGTTCGTAGAGGCAGTCGCCTAGGGGAAATTTCTGACAGACTGTTGAACAATGCAGTTCATATCTGTCAAAGCCAGCATGGGACAATGAGAATCATCCTGCCCCCCTGTGCCTACGAATTGAGCAGAACCCTCTGAACTAAGGGAAGAGGAGGAAAGCATACAGGAAGCGTCTTGCCTACTGCAGTGAATACATCCTGCCGGAAAATACCAGGGTCTGAATTTCTAAAGCAAGACAGAGGCAGTTTGCATTGAGAGGGGACACAAAAAGGACCGGGTCCGAACTGCCCCATTCTTCGAATAGTGACTGCACAAAGTTCAAACTGCAGAGAGGGTAGGAGGGCACCCCACCCTGCTTGCTAATGTAATACATCACAGCTTTGTCATCCGTCTGAAGTAGGATCACTTCATGGCAGAGGGCATCCTTCAAGACTTGGCGTATAAGACAGTTCTCATCAATAACATATTTATGAAAATATGAGGTTCCTCCTGGCTCCACACCTGAGAGTGGAGGTCTTGACAGTGAGCTCCCCACAAGAGATTTTGTTCGAGGCTCTGTCATTTTGTACGGAGGATTGAGGATGTGTGGTCGGATACCACTGCTTGCTGCAGAGGATGCCATGGGCCCCAGCATCCGCTCCATTGAAAGGGGCCTAATAGAGTCATTTTCCGTGATGTAACTAGTCATTTGAAGATGTCATTTCTTCCATCCTCTGAAAAAAAAAAACAACACTCTGGAAGTATCCAGGAGGGCTCCCTAGAAGAGGAGCTGCTGGGAAGATAAAACTTGTACCTTCACCGAATCAGAAAATCCCTCCTGGAGAGAACAACTGAGAAGCTGTGGTAACTGTTTCCTGTGTCTCCTGCCTGTATGGGCTAGCTAGGAGCCAAATATCCAGGAAGTGGAGACTTGAATGCCAAGGTTTTAGTGAACTCCTCCCTGAACAGGTACATGTTTAACCTTCCAAGGTCGACAAATGGGCACATGCCACCCGATATCTTGGAACCAGAAGCAATGGAAATAGGAACCTGTGCTACATTCCACTGTGGAATAACTTCTACTACCCAGTTCCTGCAGAGGCCCCATATCTCAGAAGCAAGAGAGTGTGACTGAGAGGTGGAAAGACTGGGCTGCCATCTCGGTGAAAGGTCTGGGGAAATCTCTGCGAAATTGGAAGAGTATCCCTCTCAGACAATCTTGATGATGCCCCTCCTACTGCCGAGAGGCATCCCCCTCAGACAGCTGAGGTGGGACCTGGGCCAGAACTACAGAGGTTGGTACAGGGCGCATTTGGGCCCTGTGTCCTCTACTGCATTCTCATTGTGGCTGCGGGGTTAGTTCCTGATAAAGACACCTAGGCCTGTACCTTAAAAGGACTGCCTGTCACAAGAATGTCGACAGTTCCCATCCCTCTGAGGTAGCAGGCACTGCCAGTTGTTTAAAAGGCAGCCCTGTTGTTCTCAGTGGCCTCCAGAGCTCAGCCTGAGGGTAGAACAGATAAGCACTATTGCAAAGATGTTAGCCACCTGCTGCCAGCCCTAGAGGCAGAGTCGTAGGTGTCCATAAAAGCTTTCAGCTGACTATTGAGCTATATGCCCCTAGCAATGGAGCATTACATTCTGGAAGGCTCTCGACCATTGAATTGAAAGAGTTCCACAGGGTGTACTCGTATTGAGGAATCTAGGAACTCAAGATGTAGAAGTCTGCTTTGGTCCACAGATGTTATGGTGGACCCCATATCCCTGAGAAAAAAAAATGGAAAGAAGATCTTCCATCACACTAATACAGAAGGCTTGCCTTCTGGCCCATAAAATGAGTCCTCCACTGTGTCTTCGACAAAGCAGAAGAAGGAGAGACTCATCCAGATCCACTTCTATCTCAGAATAACCTCCAAAAGGCAGGTCTAGGCCAGGAACATGGGAGATACCAGCACCATAGATTGGTGTCAAAGAATTCAGCACCACTGGTGGCAGTGGCACCACACCCGGCTCCAGCACCATGCACGGTGCCAATACCACTGCTGGACCTAGACCTGTAGAAAGGGGGGAAGAAAGCGGTACCCATGCCAGCCCCTGCAAAGAAAAAAGGAGAGGGGGGTAGGTATGAGGAGTCAGCGTTAATGGCGTTGGCACCAGAGAGGGCACCGCGCACATCCTGGCCCTACCAACCCAGCCGTGGCCTGAAGGTCCTAGAACTGGGTCCACTGGCCAAGTCAACTGGGGAAATGCCATACCCCCTGCTCTAAAAGAGTAGCCCAGAGGTGAAACTGCTTACCAGAGCCCTATCAAGGACAGGGATGGGATCCGGTATCGAAGATCATGGCCATTAAGAGCAGAGCCACAGAGGAACCCACCAGAGTTAGTTCAGGCCTACCGCTTTCCACCACCCATGATCACCATGCAGACGTACCAAAGGGTGACGGGAGTGGTACCAATTCTTCTTAAACTGACAGGAGGAAGAAGAGCTCGAGGTTAAGCGGAGCCAGGTCCCTGATTGAGGTCAGGAACGGGACCACTATTTTTGTGCTTCGGGCGGACTGTCCTCCCCCTCCGTGCACCGGACTGCCCATGGTCAGACCCCCCTCTGCAAAGGGTGGTGGACCAGACACAGCCCACTGCCATGTGGGGTCTAAAACTGTGGGAGAATTCAAGAATGCAAGGGACAGATATAAGGCCATTTTTGTGGGGGGTAGGAAGAAATAGGCTGTTGGTTAAATAGGATCTGCAGCTTATCCTCTAGGTAGGGAAATGGGCAGACTAGGTGGGCCAAGCGGTCCTTATCTGCCGTCAAAGTCTATGTTTCTATGTTTCTATCACAGCTTTCAAATGAAGTCTCCCTACCATCACCGATACCATCTAAGGTCTACTCCATTGAAGGCAGGCTGAGAATTTCTTCCTCTTCTTTTTTTTCTTTTTAAATAAGAAAAGAACATTAAAACGGTAAGTTAGTCGAATACTGAACAGCTATAGCTGCTGTCGTATAGATGAAGACTTGACTCCCGGCAGGCAAGAAACATCATCATTGAAGCGCACTTGATGACAGGAGAAAAGGAACTGAGGCAGTTGGAGGGTCGACGCTGAGATAGCCTATACGGTGTGAGCTAGTCTCATGGCGCTGCGCATGCGCGGTCCTATCCTGACACCAGCCCTCCTGAAGATTTTTGGCTCCTGTGGGGTCTAGTGCCTCCAGCATAGTCCCACTAGTGTGAATGAGTGGTGGAGACTTTTAGTCCAGGAAGATCTGACTGTACACAGTGCAGAGAAGGGTGACCACAATGATACATGGCCTGCAGGGGAGGACATACTAGCAAAGGCTGAAAAAACTCCACTTGTACTTGGAGCTCAGAAGGGAGAGTGGAGACATGATCAAAACATTCAAAGACTTGCAGATTATTAACAGTGTGGACCAAAGTGAGCTATTCATGGAAAATGACAACATGCATATCAGGTGGAATAAGAGAAAATTGGTGGGGGTAGGTTTAAAAAGAGCATTAGGAAATACTTTTTTCACGGAGCTGGTGGTGGACAGATTAAACAGATTTCTCATGGAACAGATCAGTACAAACACAATAAGGGGATTCAGGAGACATTGGGACAAACACAAAAGAACTGGTTATGGGATCGGGGGAGCAGAATGGTCATGGTCCCATGGGGGCATGTGCCACCACACATGGCAGACTGGATATACTGTCAGGCTTTTTTCTGCCAGCAGTTTTCAATGCTTCCATGTTTGAAGAATGAAGGCACAGAAACTTGTTCACAAAGCAGTGGCCCAGTGGTGCTGAGGGTTGAGGCACTGGATGCCACACCCCATGCCACGCTGATGACCCGGGTTCAGGAATGGACTCGGGTCATTTGGGGTCAGCCGAGGGAGGTAAGAATTGAGCATCCAGAGGACTGCTCTCCTTCCTTGGGGAGGGGGAATAGCGATGTGCACTGTCGACTGACACCTAGCAGCGGCTGGGTGTCAGTGCTGATGCAAGCACAAGATGTCAGCCCATATCCAGGGTGATTGGCTGCCTCTGCAGAGGTGGAGACAACCACCCCACCCATTGTACAGGCGTAGGCACAGGAAGAAAAAGTGGAGGAAAAACAGGGACCTAGCAGGACCCATGATGGCCACGATTGCTCCTGTGCAGTGGCCCCTAGTTCTGGATTGCTGTTCCGGGGGGGCTGGCACCATTCACCCTGCCCCCTCTGCGAGTGGGGGAGGGAAGCTGTGGGAGAATTTTTTGGGGTGGCCGAGGAGGAGTGGTCAGAGGGGCCAGAAGATGTAACTCTCTGAGGGAGGGGTCGTAGCCCCCTGTTGGGTTCGCAGAGGCAGAGAAACAGGTCTACTAAAAAAAAAAAAAAGAAAAGGCCACTCCCGGGGGCGCTGTGGAGCACAGCCACTGAAAAGTTGTGTTTTAGATCGGCTCCTCACCTTGCAGCAATATAGTATAAAAATTTAACTCTATTTTGTGGGAAAATTTATTCTTTTTGGTAGAGTTGCATTCTGCTGGCACTCCTGCTTCACTGGATATCATTTTCAACAATGGGATGTACAAATAAAGGTCCCACAGGAGGCTCTAAGAATCGGCCTACGGAGGAGGAGAAACAGCAAGAAGTAGTCGCTGAATCAGCTCCGGGGAAGGAGCCTCCATGGGGGGCTCTACAGAAATTGATGAAGGCCATCGATGATAAAGTAGAATCTATTCTGGCCAGATTCGTGGAGCAGGATTCCAAAATTGACACTGCAGTTAAAACAGCATTGACGGCAGAATCTCTAGCAACTAAAGCAATAGTTACAACATCAAAGCTGGCACAAGAAAATTCTCAATTGCGCTACCACTTAGAAGCACTGGAAAATTCCCAAAGGGCTTCCAACATGCGCATTGTGGGCCTACCAGAAAATTGCGAAGGGGATGGCTTACTACACTTCCTCCAGGGCTGGCTACCGGGAGCTTTGGGACTGACTACGGAGATTAAGAAAGAGAATTTTATACGGGCTTATCGCATTTCCCCAAGATCTGCGGCAGCTAATACTGACCTGCCCCGTACTGCTCTGTTGGTTACCTCGGGCCCTGGTATTCAGGACAGAATTATGCAAGCAGCAAGGGACTCAGAACGGCTGTGCTTTCAAAGTACCACTATCCATCTCTTTCCCGACCTCTCAGATGCCACCAGGACTCGCTGTAAAAGATTAGATGGAGTTCGAGCAAAGCTGCGAAGCTTAGGAGTAGCTCATTCCTTGTTGATGCCGGCAAGGCTCCGGGTGCAGTATGGGGGTCATACATTTCAATATATGGATCCGGAGGAGGCTGGCAAGAAGGCGGAGGCCATCGCAAAGGAATTTAATCAGGCTAAACAACGGGAGTGAAATGATTCAGAAGATGAATCCACTTGAAAATAAGTGACTCTGTTTATTTTTCTCTTCTTAGGGTTCCTTAATGGATTCAGTGATAAATATGAATCTAATGGTTATTGTAATACTGTAAGGCTCTTTAACGCTGGTGGGAGAATGGGTTCAGAAATATTAAAATAACACTTTTAAGTATTGGATTACCAGGATCTAGTATGTAATATTAAACATACTGTATATAAATGATGAAATTATCTTAATTTAGAAATAGCTAGTTTCAGATTACTGAACTACTAACCAGACTGCTATGTGGAGGGCCTGTGCATTTTATAGGATCTAGATTGTTGCAATTTACATAGATGAGATTGCTCCTACTCTGTTTGGGGTTTGTATTGCTGTATGGGGGGCTGAATCTAAAATACTTGCCACATGTAAAGCTATTATGTTCGGAAAGGGGATCATAACAACACAGTTTGTTGTGTTATGCTGTCTGGGGAATTTTACATATTGGAAACAATCACCCAAAATCTTGTGGGGTGCAGCTAATCTTGGGTATTATTTTAATATTTGGATTCAGAATTATAGTAATACCCCCATATCCAAAAGCAAGATTGTCTAGACTAAAATAAACTGGTACATTGAATGTATATTTTGGATTATATTGTTAACTCTGACATGAGTGTATTGTATGCTGTTGTTTTATAATGTAAAACAATAAAATATAATTACAAAAAAAAAAGAAAAGAAACTTGCTCAGAAAGCAATTCTTTGAGAGAGGGTACAGAAGTTAGGGTAATGCCAATGTTGCGTTAAGCAATCATTCAAACTCTAACTGATGCCTAAACATAGTTTTTGCTATTAATTCCTATCCTGTTTTAAAGGAAATGTAATCACAAATGCACATAAACTTGTATTAACAATGCTGGACTTCAACCAGTATTGTCAATACCTTTGGTGCCAAGCAGTCCCTAGTGTCCGATGGTACACTCCATCTTTACACAATCCTATGATAACTAGTCCTTGACATCCAGAGGTACCCACTCCCTCATTTAGCCCTGTGCATGTAATCCCTAGTATACAGGGGCACCAATTCCCTCAGCATATCCCAAGCCATGCAGTCCCTGGTGTTCAGTGGAACTTCTCTCACCCTACCTTAAGCCAAGAAGTTCCTGTTGACAAGTGACAGCCCCTCTCTCTCAGTGCTTCACTGTGTCAAACAATCGCTGGCATCCAGTGGAGCCATCCCTCCTTCACCCCATTCCTATGTCCAACAGTTCCTCATGTCCAGTGGAGCACACCTCCCTCACCCTGATTCCATGCCAAACAATCCCTGGCATACTAAACCCCCCTCCCAAATCCATTACCCCTTCCAAGCAGAACCTGGTTGCCCTTAACCCTCCTCAGATGGCCAGTGTTTCCTTCCACATACCTCCAAAAAACATTGCATTTATTTCTTAACTCATTGGGCAATGGGTCCAGTAGATGCCATATGGCGTCGGAACCATCCATTACAGAACCTGACCCAAAATGGTCATCAGGACTCAATGAGTTAAATCAGGTACGCTAATGAAAGTTAGATGTCCATCAGCTGTAGAGTTGAGTGGTAGGTAAATCCAACCTCCGTCCTTGTGGGGGAACATACAGTCATATCCGATGCCTGCCAAAAAGACTGTGGGGGAAGGGGTCATGGACTCCAAAGTGACACTAGAGATGTGAGTAGGTCCCAGCTATTTCAGTATTTGTGTAGACGGTTCTGTTTTTAAGAATCAAGGGACTGGTGTAACAGCACTTTTATCTTGGACTCTTGCTCTGTTTTGGTTTTCTTATTTATTTAATTGAACACATAATTCTGTGGTATTATATTAAGCCAAATTATCACTTAATCAGAATGGTCAGCACTAGGTAGCAGAGAATCATCCGGTGGAATTGTTCTCCCTTATATGATCTATCTGGCGTGGTTCAAACATGGGAACAAATGTAAGAAAAAAGAAAAGAGTAAACAAACAAAAATTACTGATCATTTTAAAATGAATAATGTTGCTTGTAAAGAACTGATCTCGACTTCTTTACTGAGGTCAAGTATATCCTTACCTACATTATGTAGAAAAGCTGGGGGTATTAATAGTCTGGTAAAATCTCTGGACTTAAATCCTAGTAAGGATAGAGAAGAGTCAGAGAATAGTGAAGTGCCTGATATTTCCTTGGAGGTTGCATAAGAAAATAGCTATCTAAATCTGTCACATGATCACACACAGAGAGCTAGCAGAACTAATCAGGCTTACCATAGTATTGCTTCCCAGGATAATGATATAATCATTTTTACTGGCACACAATTACAATCTATAACAACAGAACTGCAACACACAACTGATGGGATTTAAATGATTGAGGCACAGACTACACATAAAACCAAGATCTCCAAGTCTTCCTAGCTAGATAGCGAGATAGATAATAGTACTAGTGATCAACAGTACATACCATATGAAAAAATTACTCACCTTAGTAATTATGTTTCTTCCAGTGGAGTCTTGCTGTATTCTGAAAAGTGCAGTTAGCCCCAGCCTTTAAACTGCCCCGGAGAACAAAGGGTTAACTTTTCTATGCGTGGCATAGAATGTTCATCTCAAGCTCGGCTGATGTCTCTGCCTGTTGTTATTCGAACTGCAACCGTCAGATCTTTACGAGCAAAACTCACTAGGTGTTCCGTGTGGAAACTGTAAAATTTTTAACTAGCCAACTTGCAGAAAAATAATATTTTGGGTTCTCAAAGGAAGACTCAAGTCAGGAAACCCAAACATAAAAACCAATCAAATGAAATAACATCTCACCCCATGAGAACAGAGGGTGTAAAGGGGGCACCCCTAGGGTGCCAACACTGCACCTGACCACTCACATCCCCAAAAAAATCTAGGTTCTGAGAGGGGAGGCGAGGGGGAGGTCAGAATACAGCAAGACTCCACTAGAAGAAACATAATTACTAAGGTGAGTAATTTTTTCTTCAAACAACATGAAGTCTTGCTGTATTCTGACAAGTGCAGACTACCAAGCAGTACCTCCATGGAGGAGGGCAGAACCTACTTTGGGAATAGGCTCTGAAGTACTGCTGTGCCAAACTGAGCATCACTCCTAGCCTGGATATCCAGAGAGTAATGCTTGGTAAAAGTATGGACTGTTTTCCAGGTGGCTGCTTGACAAATTTCTAAAGAGGGATATCCCTGGCAGCAGCCAGGGAAGCAGCTGTACCTCTTGTGGAATGATCCCTCAGGCCTGAGGGTGGAGTTTTACCCAGTTTTTCATAACAGAATTGTATACAAGACACAATCCACCTGGCAATAGATCTCTTGGTGGCAGGTTTGCCCTTCCCAACTTCTCCATAAGTGAGGAACAACTGGAGGGAGTCAAACCTGTGACCCTTGGTATGCTCTATGTAGTAGCTAAGGGCTCTTTTAACATCCAAACTGTGTAGCCTCCTCTTTCCCGAGGAAGAATGATCAGGGAAGAAAACAGGGAGAGGTATAGACTGATTCAGGTGGAAATCTGAAACCACCTTAGGCAAGAACTTTCTGTTAGTTCTAAAGACCACTTTACCTCTGTGAAAAGAGATGAAATCAGGTTCCACTGACAGGGCTTGCAATTCACTGATATGTCTAGCAGAAGTAATGGCTACCAAAAACACAGTTTTCCAAGTCAAGTACTTAAGCTCTGCTGAGGACAAAGGTTCAAAAGGGGGTTGCATAAGCTGAGCAATGCAAACATTAAGATCCCCAGCAGGAGCAGGGTCCCTAAAGGGGGGATTGGTGTGAAGCAATCCCTTGAAAAACGTACAGAATACAGGGTGGGATGACAGTGAGGAAGACTTGCCTACTGACAGGAAAGCAGAAACAGCTGACAAGTGTACCTTGAGAGTAGCTGGTCTGAGGCCTAGGCCATTGAGATGGAACATATAATCCAGAACCGTAGGCAATTCAGCAGTGTCTGGAGAAATATTCTTAGAACACCAAATGCTGAATCTTTTCCATTTGGAGTTGTAAGTCTTTCTGGTGGAGGGCTTTTGAGAAGCCTTGAGGATATCCTGAACCCCTTGGGAAAGATGCAGATCTGCAAACTCTAACTCTTCAAGAGCCAAGCCTTGAGATTGAGAGACTGAAGATTGGGGTACCAAATCCTCCCCTGAGAGGATATTAACAGGTTGCAATTCCTGGGAAGAGACAGGGGAAGATGGACTGCTAGGGACAGCAACAAGGGATACCATGGCTGCCTGGCCCAATCTGGAGCAATCAGAATCACTTTGCAAGGTTGTGACCTTATCTTGACTAACACTTTGAACAGGAGAGGGAAGGGGGGAAAGCATACAGAAATTTCCCTTCCCAGTTCAGAATCAGAGCATCCAGGGGGACTGAGCCCAAGACTGGGGGTCTGCAACAAAAGAGAGGAAGTTGGTGATTGTCTGGGGCTGTAAAAAGATCTATCTCTGGAGTGCCCCATCTTGAGAAAATCACCTTCAACACCAGAGGATCCAAGGCCCATTCATGATGGCCCTGAGATATTCTGTTCAGTGCATCTGCTAGGACATTGTCCTTCCCTGGAAGGTGAACTGCTATCAGAGAGGTTTGCAGGGAATAAGCTAGAGACCACAACTTCATTGCTTCTGTGCACAAGGCCATAGACTGAGTGCCTCCTTGCTTGTTGATGTACCACATGGTGGTGGTGTTGTCTGTTCTGACCTGAACCACCTTGTCCTGTACTGATTTGTAAAAAGCTTGCAGTGCCAGAAACACTGCCCTGAGTTCCAAGAGATTGATGTGTAGAAGAGATTCCTGAGGCTACCACAGTCCCTGGGAGGTGAGGTCCCCCAAATGGGCTCCCCAGCCCAGCAGGGAAGCATCTGTGGTAAGAACCATTGAATGAGACTGAGTGGCAAATGGAACCCCTTACCTCAAATTGTCCTGATCCTGCCACCATTGCAGGGCTTGGATCAGGGTTCGAGTCACTGGGATTAGTTTGGTAAGGGAATCCTTTCTTTGGGACCAAAAAGCTCTTAAATGGAACTGAATGTCCCTCATCTGGAATCTTGTGCCTTGGATCACTGCTGTAGAAGCTGTCATGTGGCCCAAGAGCTGAAGGAAATGCCTTGCTGGTCGAGACACCTGAAGGCTGAATGAAGAGGCCAGTTCCATGAGAACTCTTGCCCTTTCCAGGGAAAGGAAAGCTCTTGCTTTTATCGTATCCAGCTCTGCCTTTATGAAGGTGAGGAGCTGCACTGGTTCGAGAACTGACTTTGGTAGGATGAGAAGAAATCCTAAAGAAGTGAGCACTTGCTGGGTCACTTGCAGGTGTTACTTGACTTGGTCTGGAGACTGGCCCACTATGAGCCAGTCGTCCAAATATGGAAAAATGGAAATATTTTGTCTTCTTAGAAAGGCAACAACTACTGCCAGGCACTTTTCGAAAACCCTTGGGGCTGAGGTTAGGCCAAAGGGCATTGCTCTGAATTAATAGTGGCCTGAGGGCAAGTTGAACCTGAGGTACTTTCTGTGGGAGCACCTGATGTGAATGTGAAAGTAGGCCTCTTTGAGGTCCAGGGAGGCCAGCTAATCCCCTGGCCTTAGAGGGGGAAGGATAATTCCCTGAGTTATCATCTTGAACTTTGGCTTTAAAAGATGTTTGTTCAGGTATCTTAAGTCCAGGATGGGTCACCACTCTCCTGTCTTTTGGGGGGTTAGGAAGTACCTGGAGTACAGTCCTTTGCCCCAGTGTAGGGTAGATACTCTCTCTATAGCTCTTAGAGCTAGAAGAGAAGAAACATCTGCCTCTAGGGCAAGGGTCTCTGAGAGATTTGCAGGTGGAAAAGATCTGGCTCTCATCTTGGGAAATTTTTTGAAGCTGAGAACCAGTCCCTGGCTTACTACTTCCAGGACCCACTTGTCTGATGTAACAGACATCCAGTCCTGGACAAAGTAAGCCAACCTGCCCCTACTAGGACAGGAGAATCGACCCAGGCAGACCCATCTGGGTGTCTGCTTGGCAGGGGCTTTAGGCTGAGGGGTGGATGCAGGCCTGCTCATCCCCCTTCTGCCTCTCTCTCTAAAGAACCCCCTCTGTGAAAAGAAGAAGAGGAGGCCTGTGCTGGTAAAAAGGCCTTTGGAAAGGCCTGCCCCTGCCCCGCTGCCTTTGAGGAGTTGCCTGCCTTTCCTTGGCCTGAGTACTCCTGTAAGTGGTCCTGTATTAATCCATTTTCTTCATGTAATTTTTTGTCTGCTCCCCAGAGAATTACCCACTACAGGAAAATCCATGGCCTTAGCCTGGATATCCTGTGAGAGGCTAGTACATCTGAGCCAAGCCATTCTCCGAAGAGCCACAGATGTAGCCATGACTCTTGATGATACATCATTGGAGCCCACAGCAGCATGAAACTGAACTGTTGATGCCTCAATCCCATCTGCAGCCACCTCCTCCAGCTCCTTGGCAAGCTGGGGGGAAGCCTGTTTAGCCAGTGCCAGTACAGTGTCCCACCTGGACTTCTGGTACCTGGCTGTATAGGCCATATAATTCGCCTGCCTGAGTCCTAAGGAAGATGCCATGTACTGCTTCTTTGCCATGGCATCAATCTTCCTGGAGTCCTTGTCTGGGGGGTGTGATGCCAAGGGAATGCTTGCCTTATCACAGGCAGCAGCCTGTACAACCTCAACACGGCTGCATTGCTGATAAAGGAACTCCGTATCTGAGCCTGAAAGAGTATACCTCTTGTTCATTCTTCTATCCACAGGAGGTATGGAATTGGGAGACTTAAGAATTTTTTGTGTCTGTATCCCAAAAGATTTGTGGAGGAGAATAGACAGTCTCCTGGACTCTGTGATGTCCATCATCTCTACATAGTCAGGCTCCTCCTGTTTCTCCACTGCTTCCTCCACAGGAAGCTGAATGGTATCAGCCACCTTCCTGTAAAACATGAAGTGCGAAGGGGACTCAGAAAGCCTAGGAGGAGAAACACCTGAAGGTCTGTCTGGGGAGATGTGTGGGTCAATAGGCACATCCAGACTTTCACCATCACCATAATCATCTTCCAACTCTACTTCCTCCTCAAACTCCGGTTCATAAAATTCTTCCAGGGTATAGTCTTAAACCGGGGGAACCGACCGAACTGAGCCCCTGCCAAAAGGTGCCGGATCAGTCGGACCCGGGCGAAGCGATTCCACAATACGAATCGCTTTGGCTATTTCTTCGACGGTCAGAGTATGAGATTCTGGATCCGAACCGGTCGATTTGTCTTTGCGTATTCTTTTTGTTGGAACCGATTCCTCGGAATCGGCTCTCCTTTTGCCCTGGAAAGTATCGCCCTGGTCAGAGGGTACTCCTTCTGGTTCAGTCGGAACCGAACCAGGCTGGCCATCTGGTCAGCGGACTTCTCGGCCTCCCTCTCCCTCAGTCTACCTAATCTCTTTTCCAGGGTAGATTTGGGAAAATTTTTACAAATTTGGCAGTCTGAATCAAGGTGGTCAAACCCCAGACAATAAACACAGGTGGTGTGGGATCGGCTTAGCAAAACCTCCCACACACACCAGTGTTGAAACCCAGTGGGCCTGTTTTTTTCTTGGGTTTCTCAGACATGGCCAACCACCAAATGTTCCTTTTTTCGCAACCGCCAGGCAAGACCTCTATCGGTTCCTGACCGCGGTCACGGGTCTTGGAAAAAACGACTAAAACCCGCTTTTTTAGAACTGATACAGACCGTAACCACACACAAAGTAAAGTACCAATTTATTTGAATGATCGGTTCAGCCGAACCGATCCACACATTTTACAAGTTCCACACAGAAAACAGAACAAAACCTATCTAGTACTCACGGTACCACAGACAGAGACTTGAACCGACTATGCGGAAACAAAATTTTGGTAGAAACCGACTGAAAACCGATACTTCAACCGACTTTGAACCAAGCAGCAGGAGAAATCTCCGGAGCGACTGTTCAGTGAGGCGGAGTAAAGAATCTGACGGTTGCAGTTCGAATAACAACAGGCAGAGACATCAACCGAGCTCGAGATGAACATTCTATGCCATGCATAGAAAAGTTAACCCTTTGTTCTCCAGGGCAGTTTAAAGGCTGGGGCTAACTGCTCTTGTCAGAATACAGCAAGACTTCATGTTGTTTGAATGTTTAAGCGAGGAGCTTATAATATCTTTAAAACATCAATACACAGCAGATTTGCTCCTGATAAAACAATTGGTTGTGCTTAAAAAGAACTAGAAACAGACATACAGGAAATTGTTATAAATGGGGCTAGACTGGATGATGCAATTAGAAAATTGGATCAAATAAATCCCCCAAAGGAATCTGACTCTGTGGTATGGAATTCTGCACAGACTAATTCCAACGGGAGACCTTATTTTAGTATAATTAATAGTCCAGATACTCCCAAGGTAGTTAAAACTAAAAAGATGAAAAATGGTAAAATGAAGAAAAAATGGCAGAAAGTGCAAACTTCGGACTCCTCTCATTTGTAAACCAGCCCCAGTATAAATAGGAGTATATTAAGTATGAAAAGTGTGGAACCATTGCAAGAGTTACAGACCAGTATGGAGCCTCAAGCTCAGGCTGGCTTAGAGCATGAGCCTAAAATAACTAAGGAAGCCAGTCTTAAGGAGACTATGAATATGGTAAACCATTTAGCTGAATTAGAGAAGAAATTAATTTGTTACAAATGAATTTAGGAAATTAAGTTGGAAGACAGAAAAAAGAAGAGTATTGAAGAGGAAATAAGAATAGATGGAAAAAACGTGGAATATGAAAATCAGAAAGTGGATATAAATCAGGCTAATCAAAATGCTGGGGTAGAACCAGATATTACAAATCAACCATGGGAAGAAAGCCAAAGAAAGCAAAAGCCCTTCCTGTGAGTAACAGCACAGGAAGAATGGTCACATTTGAGTGGCGAAAGATTAAAGCTATGTTTTCTAGATTTGACTATACAAGAACTAGATATAGAGATATATGAAGAGGATATTATAGAGGTAAAAAAACTCAGGATGGTCACCAAGATACTATTGAAGCCTTCTTTGTCTCCCTTAAAATGGCTAACAATGTCTGGTATTGTGGTGAACTATTAGAGGAAAGAGGATATTATAACATACTCAAATAGAAAAGAGTTCAATAGATTTACCAAAGGCAGATTTGACTCTGGTGAAACCCCAGTAATTTTAAGCCTGTTTAGCCTAAAGCAACTACCTAGGGAAAATAATCAAACACTGGTGGGCTCACTGTGTAACTTGTTGAGTAATTTCTTTTTTTTAAACTCTTTTTTACCTGCTCCTTCTCTGGCCCCTTAGGATTCTCTCCAGTGTGGTCAACTCCGATCGGCCTTCTGCCCACACTGCCTAAGGTCCTCTCGAACCACGCCTCCATCCCAGGAAGTCTTCCCTTCACAGCCACAGTCTCCCAGCCCCCCAGCTCTGAACCCCACGGAGCAGGACCACTGTACTCCTGCTGGCACTCTAGCTGAAATATACTGTAGATGGGCTGCTGTAGCGTGGGAGGAGATCCAGAGGCCTGGCCAAAGCAGACCTGGTGCCACATGTGGGTGCCATCCCCTGGACCCACCATCGCCTTCCCGGGTGCCAGGGCTTTTTCCGTGTTTCTGGTACCCCCCCCCCAGAGTGGAAGTGCAGTGCCATCCAGCACGCGATGTGCATGCCTCCACACACGCCCACAGGACTACTGCTGATACTAGCCCACCAGAAAGGTTCCCAACTGCAGTGCACCCAGTCTCCACTGGGTGCCAATAGCGTTGCGGAATGTGGACCCCCTCCCTCCCAGGACAGAAGAGCAGTCTGGCGAATGCTCAATCCTCTCCTCTCCTTCCTGGTTGACCCCTGGCTCCCTGGGCTCGTTCTTGAGCTCGGGTCACTGGCATAGTGTGAGGTAAGGCAGATGCCTCAACCCTCAGCACCACCAGCCCAGACCCTGTTGAGTAATTTTTTACAGATAGACTTAAGAGGAAATGGTGTGATAAAGGTGGAAAGGAGACAGGATACCTCACAGACATTCTGGTTAAAAATGAAGAAATAACTCACTCATTATTGGATAAAAGCTCTGTCTTAGATGCTTTGTGCTTACATTTAGTGGATTTAGTTGAAATATATGGTTCAACAAAACAGAGTGGAGTAAAACAAAACTTCCCGCTAGTAGACCCAAGAATGTCTTTTGTAAATGCTTCTGAGGTTCTAGCAAACCATAATTGACTTAAGAAGCACAAAATGTGCGAGGAAGTGAGGCAGATAACTTTGACAACTCAAAGTCTGTCAGTTATAATATTGCTAAACAGGAAAAGTTAGTGGATACTGAAAATGGAAACTTCTTGTATTGGGAAGATTTGCTTGAGGAAACATTAAAGGAGGATACTGCAAAGTTCTTTGTTTTCTTATATCATGAAATGTCGCTGGTCTAGAACATAAGCTGGTGGACAAAGAATGGAGGGAGTTTGTTACAAAAGCAGATGTCATATGTCTACAAGAAACTTGGCACATGGAGGATAACAGTATAGGGTTGAATGGATATAAAGTATTCCAACACCCTGGTGAAAAATCTAGTAAATATGGAAGAAGGGCAGGAGGCCTGGCATCCTATATTAGAGCTGGCTCTTCTGTGTCCACTGAAGTGATACATTTAGACAGGAACACTGAGGGTTGAGACATCCACCTTACCTCGCACCATGGCCCATCTAACCCTAACAGAAGTCCTGTCCCGGGCAAGTGACTACAGGTTGGAATCCTGATGGCCACGCTCCATCGGCAGCTGCCGGCCAATCTAATCCTAACAGAAATCCTGTCCTGAGCGGACTTGCAGCCCGGGCCAGCGGCTACGGGTTGAAATCCTGACGGCCGTGCTCCATCGGCAGCCCACTGGCCCATCTAACCCTAACAAAAGTCCTGTCCTGAGCAGAATTGCAGCCCGGGCCAGTGGCTATGGGTTGGAACCCCGATGGCCGCACTCCATCAGCAGCCTGCCGGCCCATCTAACCATAATGGAAGTCCTGTCCTGAGCAGACGTACAGCCTGGGCCAGTGGCTATGGGTTGGAATCCCGATGGCCGTGCTCCATCGGCAGCCCGCCTGCCCATCTAACCCTAACAGTCCTGTCCTGAGTAGACTTGCAGCCCGGGCCAGCAGCTACAGGTTGGAACCCTGATGGCCACACTCCATCAGCAGCCCGCCAGCCCATCTAAACCTAACAGATACACTGACCTTACAAGAAGCCACGGCTCGAAAGTTGCAATTCTAATTGGCTCCCCTAACCTCGAGGAGGCTCTCCATTGGCTGCCCCCAGACTGCTGCTTTTGGCGCCAATTCCGAAGTTAATTCCTCTGCTAGTAATTTGAACAAGATATTGGTTTGAGTGTTTTAAAGTCTAGCTAGGCACTACAACTGCATGTAATTTACTAGAGCAGACTCTGTTAATTTACAGCTATTTTTGCAATGTTTCTCCGAGTTAATATATTAAGCTTACAGTATTTAAGGTGTAGCTAGGCATTACAACTGCGTTCTATACCAGAGCAGATCCTGTTAACTCGCTGCAATTTACTGCATTGTTTTTCAGAGCTAATATACTGGTTAAAGTGTTTAAAAGTCTAGCTAGGCATTACAACTATGTAAAAAAATACCAGAGCAGACCCTGTTAAGGCACTGTAGTCTTGCTTGTTTCTTCTGAGTAGCTTTTACTCTCTTCCCCAAATCTAGAGCTAACTAACCTACTTTGTTCTGTCTCTGTCCCTCTCAGCCTCAAGGGCGCCATACCCTGCCCCCATCCAGTAACTTTCTTTCTCCTGCGTTCCTCTGATGCTGTTTCTTTTAATTTTTTCTCATCTACTCCCCCAGCTTTTGTCCAAAACCCCTGGTCCCTCCTTCCGATTTAGCTAAGTGATGGCCAGAGCCCTTATCTCTGGCTGAGTCTGTTCCTCTCTCCCTCTCTTTTATAAGTCCTTCCCTGTGCGGACTTGCAGCCTGGGCCAGCGGCTATGGGTTGGAACCACTATAGCCGTGCTCCATCGGCAGCCCGCCAGCCCATCTAACCCTAACAGGTACACTGACCTTACAAGAAGCCGTGGCTCGAAAGTCACAATTCTCATTGGCTCCCCTAACCTCGAGCAGGCTCTCCATTGGCTGCCTGGGACTGCTGCTTTCGGCACCAATTCTGAAGTTAATTCCTCTGCTATTAATTTGTCCCACCCCCTCGCCCTGGCCCCGGCCTCTATTAAATGCTCTTCCTCCCCCTCAACAGTCAACCCTCTTTCTCTCTTCTCTTTTTAATTGGTGCTAGATTTTTGGTAGAACATCCCCTTAAAGGGACCACAACAATTTTCTTTTACCTCGGACAGACATCCTCCAGCTACTTGCTCTTCTCTGGGAGCTACAGTGAACCACATTGGTATTTACTGCAAGTCTTCTTTGGATTAATGTTGGCATTGCTCTAGCACCCACTGAAGCGACTGCCTCAATTTCTTCTCCCCGGGTACTTGTGCACCCCCAACTAGCTGCTCTCCCCCGAATCACACCTTACCCCTTCTTAATTTATAGCTTGTGCACTGTAAATAAGTTCCATTGCTATCTTGTGCCTGTCCCTCTACACTCCCAGGATCATCCTTCCATCTTGAACTGCACACAACTAATCTGCCCCACCGTCTCACTAAATAATGCTTCTCCACAAACTGATAATCACTGGCCTAGTGCTTCTTGCACTACCTACCTTAACAGATCCCAAGTGTGATCAGGTGCTAGAATCGTACATACCTACATGGGACAGCAATCTCCTCTGTGTCTATAGCACTGGTACATCAACACTTGGTAACAACTTTGGTATCCAATATCAGTATGGGGATGTGCCACCACCCTGCCATTGGTGGCTACTGGGGAACAACTCAATCTGCCAATCCCTCCTGGCATCCCATCCCTGGGTCCTTACGCCACAGGATAAATGCCAAGCATGAAACTCAAAATGAAATTTACGCAAAACTAACAATAAACAGCTAAAGGATTATCTCTGTCAATTAGTCCTGCTGCTATTACTTTTCTCAGGTGACATACATCCTAACCTGGGCCCATCATCCAAGCACAACTCGAGTCAAAAGAAATGAAAATGACGTACCTACCGTAATTCCTGATCTTTCTGTGCATCTTCACCATTTATCGCCTGTGGGTTCTGGCCAGAGGTCATGACCCCGCGGGAGCTTTTTTATGAATGGGCAGAGTTTACACTGTTGGCGCCGCCTCGAGGCCGGGCGACCGTGGCGCTCATGGTTAGCCATTAGGTGTCATTGACTCCACCCTCCCACCAGTTCTGAGTCACCAAGAGTAAGAAAGGGTTGGGAGGGAGGGACAAGGAAGTCCAAGGGCAGACAAAGGAAAGGATATACAAAATAAAAGGAGAACTAAACGACTGAGAGGACAGAAGGAGAGTTGGAAATCTAAGGGGATTGGGAAGGGGCCCCAATCTAGAGGCAGAAAAAGGAGGGAAGGAAGGAGGGAGGGAAAAATCAGAAATAGTGAGGGGGAGGACATACCCTGAACCTTAGACCTGTCTCCAGATTGTATAGGAACTGTGAAGGAGTAACCAGAAGGCTGAACTGCCAGGATTCAAAGCACAGAATAACTAACAATAAATTCTGATATGGGCAGAAGCGGCTATTCTGTGAGACAAGACAGGATACAGGGCTGTACTCCCCCCAAAACCCTCTGAGTGGAGGTGAGAAACAAGGTGGTATTAAAATAATTTGAGGGATAAGTCCTTAAGGACAAAGACAGAGTAGGTTAAAGGAGGAAAGAGAGAGAGAAAGAAGAGAGGGCAACCACCAACTCCCACCCCAACAGGGTGGAGCCAAAGCATTAAGGAGAAGGTGCCCCCTCCTCCAATCCCTGTCCCCTCCTGACAGGGAGTATAAATTCCCCCTGTGTGCCCCAGGTCACCCCGTTCCTGACCAGTGGAAAGGAAGGGGGAGGAAGGGCACAGAGAGAGAGGGAGACCCAGAAACTGAGGCCTCAGGGGGATGGAGGGTGGGATTGTGATGAATGGTGAGGATACACAGAAATATCAGGAATTATAGTAGGCACATAATTTTCACATCTTATCTGTGTCAGTCTTCACCATTCATCACCTTTGGGTGAGTACCGAGCCCCCCCGAAGGGGGCCCTGGACCCTAAAGGACAAAGTCTCTTAGCCCTCAGTGGATAAGACACTAACAGGGAGAACCTTTATGGGCCTGGCGAGGCCCGAGAGTGGGAAGAGTGAGACAGGGACCCCCCCGGCGGGGGTAGGAAGTTTCCCTGACAGATGCCACCTCACCCTATGGGAGAAAAGATGGGTTCTCTGGTAAGGGGAGGAAATAACACTATGCCGGGCCAAGGGTGACAACCGGGAAAGACACAGCCATGCTGATCACCTAGTGCAGATCGCTGTCCCTATGACCCTGGTAGCTACCTCGTTGGTGTCGTAAGATGCCCTCGCTTGGAGCCTTGCTAGCTCCAGGCCACACGTAGAGAGTGCAATGGTTGTCTGCTTACCTCCGTATCAGGCATAGAGGCTAGGAGTTGACCTAGCCTGGATCACAGAAACCCACCATAGGTAGCATAGTGGGCCTGATGTGCTGAAATTGAAAGAAGCAACCATGCCAAGTAGAAAGTCCTTCTCCCCCAGAAGTCAAAATCCATAGAATCTTGATCTGGGGGCCGGTCACGCTGTGGTGGGCACGAAGCCCATCAGGAGTGCCCAGCTGTGTCAATCCTAACTGAGGATGAGGAATACAACCTGGAGACTCCGGGGGAGCACAATACCTCTGGTTCGGATCCCTAGGGGCTGGGACTCCAGAAAAGGGTCTTTGCCAGAAGTGCAACGACACCTCCTGAAAAGGAGCAGGCCAGGCAGGCACCACAAGGGTGTCCGCACTGAAATCACCTAGGAAGGTGCACGTTGAGTGCTCCAGATTGTGCTGCATGGGTGGGGTGACATGCAGATCCTCCACCAACCTCATGAGGAAACACTGATACTCTGCGAGATCAGCAGCAGCAGAGATGTGGACAGAGAGCTCCTCTCCCCCTGAAGAAGGGGATGAAGAAGTGGAGGACCTCAGAGATCCAGGGGTTTGCTGCTCAGGGTGATGGTGAAACACCTGTCTGTCCATGGCCCTGGCATATGAAGAGAAGTGAGCAGCCACACCCCTGAATTGCTCCCAGGAGAGAGGTCCCCTAGGACCAAGAATGCCTGGGAATGCATGAGAAGGTTACAGAGGGGTGGGGACAAGGCCAACAGCAGAAGGTGACAGTCCTATGTCCGGGCAAGAGACCGCACCAGGGGCACCAAGGATAGAAGGGGCCCCAGAAAACCCTACAGCCGACGGCTGATCTACCATTCTGGAACTGCCTAGGCTGTGCCCTGAAGATTCCCTCTTGTGAGGTGACTGGGACCGTAGAATTCCAAAAGGATGGTCCTTACCCTCCAAAGACCACAGCCCTCTCGAGGAGACAGAGAGACAGAAGGATGGGGGTCCATGCTATGACTCCTTTCCAAACCCAGGTGGGTCCCAGAAAAGGGTCGCCGCATCAAACCCCTACCCCTCGACCCCTTGGAGTCCGAAAGAGCCCTCCTCGTCGCACAGACCAGCCTAGGCAGCTGACAACCCTGGTCAGTCTCCAAAGGGACCACCCAGGGAGTATCGCCTTCCCCTCCTGTGGGTGCTCTGATCAGCCTTAAAGTTGGGCGATCCAGGTACACCACCTGAGGGGGTACCACCACTGAGGGGGCAGAAAACCCTCTGAGCTCAGGCTGCAGAGCAATAGTGGCCTGCACCACTGCCTGCTGGTCAGCACCCCTGACCTTGGACATAGGGGCAACTGCCCGCTCCTCAGAGGGGGGCTGGCTCCGGTCAGTTGAGGAAACTACCAGGGTGTCCACGTAGGCCGCCAGCTCCAAAGAGTCAGACAGCCTGTCTGAATCAGACTCTGACTCCACCTCCGAGGAGGTAGAGACCGAAGTCCGATGCCAGACAGTATGTGGATGCCCACTGCCATCCCGATCAAAGGGGGCACCAGTCCGGATGTCTGCACCAGAGCTGGCGCCGAAGTCTCCAACTGCATCGCAAATGGTGCCTGAAGAAGACACGGCACCGAGGGCGGTAGCAGAAGCGGAGTCATACTAGGAATCATACTAGGAAGCTGTATGAGGCAAAAAGGCTAAATGCCCATAAAGGCCTCAGGCCTGCAATTAACAATTTAGCGTTTTTTTTGGTTTCATGAAAATATCAAGTCTGTTCTTGAAAATGTACTTATTATCACTAATGATTACAGTAGTGGGCAGTTTATTCCATGGTTCAACAATCCGTTGAGAGAAAAAGTGAGACTTTTTTTGGTATTATATTTATTTCTGGTCAGTTGAAGTGGGTGACCTCTAGTGTTGACCTTAATTTGTTTAAGGTCAAGACCACTTTCAGCAAACAGATGTTCATCATTAAGGAGGTCCCATGAAAGCAAGAGATCGCCCCTTGCCCTTCTATCTTCCAGTGACATTAGATCGAATTTTGACAGCCTGTCTGGATATGAAATCATTTTGGAGGATACTAGATGTTTAGTTATCCTTCTCTGAACTCTTTTAATTCTTGCTATATCCTTTTTTTTGTATGGACTCCATAATTGTGAACCAAAATCTAAATGGGGTCTAACATATGCTCTGTATAAAGGTAACAGGATATCTGTTTTTTTTTATGTAATATTATGTCGTATTGCCCACCATATCTTATTTGCTTTACTTATTGTGTTAGTGATATGGGAATCAAATGTCATCCCTACATCAAGTGTAATTCCCAAGTCTTTTTCACTGTCCTTACTGACTAACACCCTGTCATAAAGAAAGTATTGATGCTTAGAGTTCTTTTTTTCGAAGTGCAAGACACAACATTTAGAGGTATTAAAATAAAAATTCCATTTTAGGGACCAAGTTTGAACCAACTTTAAGTCTTCCTGAATTACCTCAAAGTCAGTCTCACTACTACAGATATTACAGATTTTGTAGTCATCTGCATATCTGATAAAATTACTTCTGATGTTTGTAGATAGGTCAGATATAAAGACCTGGAAGATAAGCGGTGCCAGGACTGATCCTTGTGGAACACCACTTCTAACATCTTTCCAGCTACTAACATGGCCATCTATTACAACTCTCTGCATTCTATTAGATAACCAATTTGTAATCCATCTAACAAAAACTGGTTCAATGTTGTAGAGCTGTAATTTTTGTATCAAGGTGCAATGCGGTACAGAGTCAAAGGCCTTTTTAAAATCTAAAAAAATAATGTCACAAGGAATGCCTTTATCCAAATTTTGACTAACATAATCATAGAAACATATTAATTTAGTTATACAAGACCGTCCCTTTACAAATCCATGTTGAGTTTGATCTAATCTTGCAATAGCAGAGGTTAGATCATCCTTAATGATTCGTTCTAGAATTTTATAACAAATTGGAATTAAACTAATGGGACGGTAGTTATCTGAGATATTTTTAGATCCTTTTTTGTATAGTGGTATTACATTGGCGTGCTTCCATCCAGTTGGAACCAGACCAGTATTTAGACTTGTGTCAGAAAGAATTTTTAAGGGAACACAAAGATGGTCCTTCATTAGATGAATTAAATCACCAGATTCCATCTAGGCCGGCAGAGGATCCTTTTTTTTTCACTTCCATCAATTTGGATTTGATAGTCTCTAATGGTATGTCTACAATGTAAATTGGTTGGTCACCTAATGTGGCATTACATCTTACATTAATATTAGAGAAGGCCACACAAAACTGCAAATTAAAATATTCAGCCATATCACTAGGATGGTATAAGGTCTTAGTACCAGCATTAATAGGGCCAACCTTGCACGTTTGTTTTTTTAAAGAGTCGATGTCTGCCACGGCGCTGTCCCGACCCACCAGCAGCGTCAAGGTCAGGGACAGTGCCAAAGATGGCACCGACAGCTCCCTCAGCACCACAAGCGGTGCCAAGGATGACACCCCCATGGTGCTGTGTCCTTGCTCGGCGCCACAAGCGGCACCAGAGCTAGACACAGTGCCATACTCAGCCTTGGTGCTGTGAACGTCACTGAGGTGAGAAGTGGTCAAAGATGGCACCATAGAACCTCCCACAGCACAGTCAGCACCATTGGCACCATGAATGGCATCGACAGCGGAGACAGCGACAGACGGGCGCCAACCTCGTCACTATCAGCGCCCACAGCGCTGCATACGGCACTGACGCCCAAGACGGCACTGACGGACAGCATTGAGGACGGTGCCAACTCAGGTGCCAACGCGCTTCCCAGCCTGAGGAAACTACACCGAGGGGGGGAGCCTTCACCCCCAAAGGGGCGATTGCCAGTACAGTGCCTCCTGCCTGCCCCCCCAGGGGGACGGACTGGGCCTCCTGCACCATGGAAGGGGCTTCTGCAATGGCGAGGCTACTAGGAGCAGAAGCCCCCCTCCTCCACAGTCTGTATAGAACTGGGAGGGGACCGGGAAGAAAGGCCAAGAGACCGCAGCTTGGCCTGATGAGTGAACGCCCGTCCCTCAAAAGTCAGCGGAGCTTGTCCAACTTTCCACACATGTTGCTCGATGACACAATGGTCCATGGAGAAGCAGGCATCACACAAATCCATGTCGTGAAGCGGGCCAAGACACGCGAGGCAACAGTCATGCTGGTCAGTGATGGAGTGCTAGCGGCTGCACGGGCACTGTCACATAGGGGGCCGCCCTGTCTTCAACGATTTCTTGCCCCCTAACGGAGACATCGACATCACTGACAAAATAAAGAACAGTCTTACCACAGCAGCATCAAGTGGTGGTGAAAACGGAACTGGCAGGAAGAATTACACGGCGTCGAGACTTTCGGTGTCGATACACAGAAAACTAGGCCTCTTGCAGAGTAGCTCCTCATGAGGTGCAACCTCTATGGTGGGAGATGAAGAACTGGTGGGAGGGTGGAGTTGACGACACCTAACGGCCAACCCGTGAGCGTCATGCAGTGTGTCGGCCTCGAGGGCGGCACTGACAGTGTGTCGACTCTGCCCATCAAAAAACGCTCCTGCGGGGTCGTGACCTCCAGCCAGAACCCACAGGTGATGAATGGTGAAGACTGACACAGATAAGATTAGTGGGTTGCTTACTATTGTGTCTGTTAACATCTACAGCCTTCTCTCTAAACTTGATTACCTACGCGCCAGGGTAGTACAGCATAACCCCAATGTGCTTTCCATAATTGAAACCTGGCTTTCTCTTAAAATATTAGATGCCTCCATTTCATTGCCTGGTTATACAATTTTTAGACAGGATAGGTTAACCAAGCGTGGTGGGGGCTGTGCAATCTACCTGAGGGACAATCTAAAGGGTCTTGCCCTGCCCCTGCCTAGCACTGGGGAAGCAATGCAAGCTATTGCTATCAAAGTCCTACTTGGGGCACAGAACAAAGCCATTACACTGCTCTCTGTTTACATCCCACCCAGGCACACTGTCCCTGGATTTGACTCACTACTGGATTGTTTAAGTAATCTGAGCCTGAACTCTGAAGTAATACTGCTTGCAGACTACAATATTAACTGGCTCTCTCATGAAGCAAGCCATTTCAAGGATGCTTTATCAGCAGTCCACTTCACCCAGCTAGTCAAGTCTTCAACAAGAATGAACTACAAGACCAGTACAAATTCCCTGCTAGACTGGGTACTTTTAAACTGGCCAGAGCACATAACGGGCATTACCGTTCTCCCAGATGGTATCAGTGACCAATCACCAATCTTGTTCAGGTGGACCAACAACTACCTCAAACCCCCTCCCAGAACAATAACTAATAGGGTCCTCTTTCGTGGTCATCTCGAATTACTGAAATCAGAACTTTGCTGTTGTTATTGGATGCCAGTCTACTCAACCAATGATGTCGACCTTGTGCTTGAACAATTCATCCTCCTTTTCTTTTTCCCATTCAAACTTTATTCAATTTTGTACATTTTCGAAGAGAAGATCCAATAAACAAACTTGCGGTTGATACAGGCCCAACATACAGAAATTAGATCAACCCTTCCCTTCCCCTCTCCCCCCTTTCTTTCCCATTTCTTCACACAGGTGTGACATCCACAGGAAGAATAGAATGGGGGCAAACCTCTATGAGACCGGTAAAGAGTATAATGTCAGTATAGGGCCCCATATCCTCTGAAATTTCTGGGACTGATCATGTAAGCTAGCTATCATATTCTCTAGGCGCAAATTTGTCAACAACTCTTGCAACCACTCATTATAAGCGATGTCGGTCGCGTCTTTCCAATGACGCAACACCAGATTTTTCACCGACATGGCTATCAGAGCAATATGAAATTTCCTAATGTTAACTGTAACAGAGGAGAATTCTCCCAAGATACAGATTTCGGATGAAGAGGTCATTTAATCCTAGTAATGGATCTACCCTCGAACGAATCGCGTGCCAAAGGGGGGCTACCTTGGGCCACTCCCAGAATATATGTAGAAGATTTCCCTCTTCCTGATGACAACGAGTACAAGTACTGGACGACAGGAGTCCCAGCCTAGCCAACTTCCGAGGAGAATAATAGTAGTTATGCAAAATTTTAAACTGCATTAGCCGAAGCTTATCATGCCTGATATACTTGTGACAGTTTGCCCACAGGGAAGGCCAGTTAATCTCTTGATGGGGAAAGTGAGGCCCAAAATTGGGTTGGCCAAAACAATCTGGCCATTTCCAATTTTGCAGTATCCCATACATCTTGGATACAGCATGGGGAAGGCCTGCCGTGGAAATCAGCTCTGTCCAGTAGAAAAAGTTAGGAGAGACCGGAGGGACAGGGCCGAGAGATTTCACCAATAGGTGCCGTAACTGGAATATTTTGAACACAACGGAATTCGGGATTTGGGCTTTTTGGATGATCTCGGAGGAGTTTAGCCATGAGTGATCCTCCCGTATGAAAAAACTGAGCAGACAATCTCCCAGTTGGGGGATCCACTTCAACTGGAGAGGTTTGCCCTCAACAGTGAAATTGGGGTTTCCCCACCATGGCTGAGCAGGATCTAATGTATGCTCGTATTTCAGAAAAGCGCATAACTGTGAGTGAACTCTTATTGAGACTGCGACCGGGCTACTTTTGAGCGAGGGAAGTAAGGATTTTAACCTAGTACGTAAAAGCGCCCATGGAGATAGCCCATTGACCTTTATCAGAGAACGTTCAATATTCAGCCATATAGGGGTGAAGGGATATGATATATCCAGGAGTTCTGATGTGGGCCATCTCAAGTAGTTGTTCGCATGACTAGCCCAATAATATAATGCAATGTGCGGGAGGTGAAGTCCTCCTTTTTCCTTGGGAGCTGATAGTTTATTGTAACTTATCCGGGACTTCCTTGCTGACCAGACGAAGTCTGAAATCATCCTATGTAACCTTTTGAACCAGGTCAAGGGAATCCAGATGTTTGAGTGATGAATTAAATAGAATAATCGGGGAAAAATGTTCATTTTGATTATGTTGATTTTCCCCCAAAGAGAAAGGGGGAGCAAGGTCCACCTTGTAAGATCTTGCCTGATGGCCGCAACCAAGGGGTCTAAGTTCAGTTTTATGAATCTGCCGGGATCTCTTGACAAGTTAACTCCCAAATATTTTAAGGACTTAGTCTGCTAGGAGAAACCCACCACTGATGCATCCATCTTTGTCGCCTTGTAATTTAAGGGGAAGACAACAGTCTTGTCCTTGTTCAACTTATAATTGGACACGGAGCTAAACTCTTCCAAGACTGACGCGATGGCAGGGATGGACATCCTAGGGTGGGCCAGTTGTAAAAGCAGGTCATCTGCGTAGGCCAGGACTTTCACAATCTGTTGTTGCACCACAATACCCTGTATGTCCGGGTCCATTGTAATCCTGCGAATGAGAGGCTCTAGGTAGATGTTAAACAGTAAGGGAGATAATGGGCAACCCTGTCTAGTTCCGGCATAAAGTGTAAAAGGATCAGACATTGACCCATTGCAGAGCACACGTGCAGTTGGGTATTAGTATAGCGCCTTGATCCACTCCAAAAACAACAAGGGGAATCCAAAGACCTGAAAGGAATACAGTAGAAAATTCCAGTTGACTCTATCGAATGCCTTCTCGGCGTCCAGGGAAACAAGCACCGCCGGGTAGTCGGCATCCCTGGTGGCCGAGAAGACATGCGACATGGTCCTGAGATGGTCTACAGAAGATCTAGCCTTCATGAATCCCACCTGTTCTGGGTCTATCATATCTGACAAGATCGGGCCTAACTGGTCTGCAAGAAGTTTAGTAAGGATCTTGGGATCCTGGTTCAAAAGGGAAATCGGTCTATAGCTGTGCACTCTATCAGGGGGTTTACCCTCTTTTGGTATTAGAGTAATTAAGGCTTCAAATAAGGACCTGTCTACCTCCTGTCCTGATAATATATGGTGGAACAGTGCCAACAAGGATGGGGCCAATTGAGAGGCATACACTTTGTAAAAATTTGCAGAGAAGCGGTCAGGCCCCGGTGTTTTATCCGCTGGTAGATCTTTAATAACTTTAAGTATCTCCTCTGATGTAATGGGGGCAATGAGTGCGGCTTTATGCTCATTGGTAATGGTGGGCAAAGAAAGACAAGAGAAAAACAGGGTCAATTTTGCCAACGATGGGGGCTCATCCATCGGACTATACAACTTAATGTAATATTTTCTGAATTCAGAGGCTATATCAGGTGAAACTATTTTCAAGGTATTATCCTCCATGGAGTGGATTGAAGCAATGAACCTGTCTGACTTGAGTTGTTTAAGTTTGAGAGCCAGGAGACGCCCTGCTTTTTCTCCTTGGTCCAAGTAAATTGCTTTGCTTTTGAGGATAGTGAGTTCAGCCTTCTGTCTCAGCAAATTCAGATAAGCATCGGTTAACCTAACCAGGTTCTGTCTTGCTGAGTCAGAGGACTGGGACGATAAAGTGCGCTCCAACGAGCGAATTTGGCATAATAGGGATTTAAGTGTCTCCTCGTGCATCTTTTTCCTATTAGATGCCAGGCCAATCAGTTGGCCCCGCAGGTAGGCTTTAAGAGCGCACCATTCTATGTCCGGTCTCTTTGTTGAGTTGGTATTGATTTCGGAACAAATTGAGATGTGTTCTGCTATGTATTTAATATTTTCTGGATTTCTGAGCGATTGGTTGTTGACCTTCCAACGCCCGCCTCTCGTGGGAAGAGATACTAAGGAAATCAGGCACGATACTGGTGAGTGATCGGAAAGAGGGCCTGGACGTATGCTCGCTTCTGATACCCCGGTGATCAAACTTTGGGAGATTAATATGTAATCAATATGAGAAGAGGTATGGTGGACCTGTGAGGTGAATGTGAAATCTCTAACTGTCGAATGAAGGACCCGCCAGATATCTACCAGCCCTGCACTATCTAACAGATCCTGGAGTGCACACTGGGCTGGAGAAAGCCCTTTCTGAGGCCTATTGGAGTGGTCTATTTGTGGGTCAATGACCAAATTTAGATCCCCTCCTAGGATTAGGGGTATATTTAAATGGGGTGAAAGGATATTAAGTAGTTGCATAAAGAAACAGGGGGAGTCAGTGTTAGGACCATATAGACTAGCCAGTAAAATGTCTCTGGTGTACAGCTTCCCCTTAACAATGATGTAGCGCCCCTCTGGGTTGGGAATGATTAAGTTGGGGGTAAATGGTATAGTTCTATGAATTAGGATCATCACCCCCTACTTTGAGTATTCCCCTCAGTTGAAAAACATTGACTTATTTGTTGCTTACGCAACTTGTTCACCTCTGAGTTTAGTAAGTGAGACTCCTGGACCATAATTATATCCGCTGCCAGTAGGTGGAGATGCTTGAGAAGTTAATACTGCTTAAGTTTACGCCTAGCTCCTCTGACATTCCATGTGAGGATTCTCACCGCTCCTGTCATGTCGGTTTACACAATAATGAATATGTGAAAACTTTATCCGGTGATCCCCCTGAAAACCGAACCTGTGTGAAGAAGTCCTCCCCCCATATCCCCAAAGCCAAACAAGTCCCCTATTATATCCCGTACATGAAACGAACAATAACCAATACCCCAAGCCCACCCCCCACCCTTTTGTCCACTCCTCGCTCTATGCCTCATGCCACTACAATCATCCCTCCCCAGCCCCTTTTATCTCTAATGCAATTAGAAAATAACAGTCTCAAATAGCCTATCTATGATCACACACAATAGTACCTTATACCATTACTAAAACCAAGAAAAACCTGAGTCTATGTTGAATATCCATCCTTTAGAACATGTTCTATCCATCGTAAGTAGCTTAAAACTATGAGCTTTGATCCCTTGGAGTCTGATTAACATTCTAGGGCTACTAACTACTTCTCTGGACTACTACACGAAGCAATTATTAGTGTTAATTATAGCACCCATCTACCTATATAGTTACATAAATACTTAACTATCTTGGTTAAACATTGTTCCCCCCTATGGGTAACTTGTAAGACTTCTTCTCAATTATAAAGAACCCAGGGAGAAGAAACCCGACCGAAGGGGCAGTGGTGACCAACAATTAAGACCCATCAACATGAATTTAAAACTTAACATCATCGAAATTGGAGATGCCCCTTCATCCAGATTTGTCACTCCCACTCCCTTTTACTGCTAACGAAGACTATCCGAGAAATCCTGAGCCCGAAGGGCTGGCTCTGCACCCAATGTCCATCTGCAGAGAAAGGAAACGAAATACTAATAATAAAAAGAGAAAAGTCCCAGGTCGTTGCTCGAGTAAACCATTAAACCTGCAAATTCTGATGGTGTCCATCCACTGTATTGGAGCGCCCTCCTGTGGCGGTGTTGCGAAGCAGTAGGTGAGCACTCTCTCGAGGGGGTTCCCTCCCATTTTTATTGAAGAATTCTGGCTTTAAAACTCTGGGTTTCTGGCCAAAAACAAAACAAAAAAAGTTGTATTCCACTCTCAGTCCACGAATTCTCGGGGGGGGGGGGCTGCCACGAGCAATGCAAACCGTGCTCCTAAATCTTGAAAAGAAAGTTCGTCAAGATAATAATGCCAAACCCATACAATGGGACTCACTACCAGCATTACCCACAAGGGGCCCTTCAAAGAGCACCAGCGGGCTATTGAAACACCTTTTGAAGATGCCTAGGATGTGACTCTTGACCTCCACATGGGGATTCCCCCGAAATAAAATCGTCTTCACATTTAACGGGCTACGTTGCATACGGAAATCTTCTCAGTGTCCCTTCAGGGTCTCTTGAAGAGATCAGGGAAGGCAAGTTGGAGCTGCGAGGATGCAGTTTCAGGATCATCGAAAGAGGTCCAAGCTCCTGCAATTAAGACTTGCAATCTGGCCGGGTAGGTCATTCTGAATTTGATGCTGGCCGCAATAAGCTTCACCACCATTGAATGGAAAGCCACTCTTTTCAATCGGACAGATGCTGGCAAATCTTGAGTTATTCTAAGGTTTTTGCCCTCCCACTTAATCTCCTGAAGCTCCTTACATTTTTGGAGGAGGTGTTGCTTTTCTAAGAAGTTCAGAAAGCGGAATATTAACAGGCGCGGTGGGGCACCCGGTGCAGGCTTGGCTCGAAGGGCCCGGTGTGCCCTCTCTATAATATACTTGTCACCAAAAGGCAAAGGACCCGCTAGCTTATAAAACAGTTTCTGGACAAATTAAATAGTATCGTGCCCTTCCTCCCCTTCCAGGAGCCTGATTACCACGACATTGTTCCGGCGACTACGCCCTTCAAGGTCTTCCACCTTGAGTTCCAATTTTGCTGTCTGCAGGCACCCAGATCAGGGTCAATCTTGTCCTGTCTGTTCTCCAATGAGACAATGCATGCTGAGTTGTCAGAGGCCTTTTGGGAGACTTCTTTAAGCTGTGCTGTCAAAGTGGCGAGGTCTGAAGCAAGGTTGTGGAGATCCTCCCGGAATGGCCTGAATTCATCTAAAAATCTCTGTAAGGTCAGCGGCTCGTTATCCCCGGCCGAAACGGAGGCACTTGAGCTTTGGCTGGTATCTGAGGCCCTAGGCTTCTTCGGGGCCTTTTCGGGTGTAACCAGTGGAGTATGTTTCGGCTGCACTTTTTTGCACTCTAAATCCATATACCTGAACGGTTTTTATTTGCCGTACTTCCCAAGGTGTTCCGGTAGGTTTGGGTGTCGGTAACGGGAGCAGGCGATTAACGGTAAGGCAGTTCTAAGGCTTTTGATAATCGGGGGGCCGGAGCTACAAGAGGAAGCTGCTATCCTGCATGACGCATCGCCGGACGTCATTCATCCTCCTTTTCAACACTGCCTGTGACAAACACGCCCCTTTTAAAAAGTGGACCGTCAAAGGCAAAAGTAACCCTTGGCTCTCACCTGACATTCTTACGCTATTGAAAGCCAGGGACCATCTCTGGCTTAGGGCTCAAACCTCAGGTAAACAATCTGATATCCAGAACTATAAAAAGGCCAGAAATGTCTGCATCAGGACCATGTATGAGGCAAAAAGACAGTACTATGAAAACACCCTCTCCCTGTCCTGGAACAACGGCAAGCAGTTTTGGAATAATCTTAAAGAAATCATGGACAAGGACTCTAAATATGCTCCTTCCATGATAAACATTGATGGCACACCTACACTGGACCCTAAAACTATCACAAATACCTTCAATAATGCATTTATAGACCTCAGTGGCGTTCTCCCCCCCCGACTTCTTCTGCCATTCTGCGCCAACTGGATGTCCTGGTAAGCAGTTACAGGCCCCTACTCACCCACCTTTCTACTTCAGACTCATCACTGTGCATGAAGCTAGGAAATACCTCCAAAAGGTGCTAGGTAAAGGGAGGTTCAGTGGTGATATCCTGGACCTAAAGTTTGTCTCCCTTACCCTGGAAGAAATTATTGTACCCCTAACCCACATACTCAACCTATCCCTCAGATACTCTAAATTCCTGCATCATTGGAAATCCACTGTAGTGACACCAGTCCACAAGAGTGGGAACTGGGCCCTACACGGTAACTACAGGCCCATTTCTATCATATCCCCACTATCAAGAGCCTTTGAGAAAATAGTCACTGACCAACTGATCGAATACCTAGGCAAATATCAGTTACAATGCCCCCAACAGCACAGTTTTAGGAATGGACATAGCACCTCCACTGCATTGCTTGAATTCTCGGGTTTCATTCAAAAATCTTTTGACTAAGGCCGTCTTGTAGGTGTGGCATTCATTGATTTAACCAAGGCCTTTGACACAGTTAATCATGTCCTCCTGGCTGACCAACTAACCAACATAGGTCTCTCTCCAGAGGCTGTAGCTTGGTTTTGAAGCTACCTCCACTGCCGTTCTCAGCAGGCTAAGATAGAGAATATCCTCTCTGACAGTCAACTCATCCACTCAGGATTTCCACAAGGGTCCATCTTGGGTCCCCTCTTGTTCAGTGTCTTCCTGAACAACCTCCCCTCCTCCTGCCAGGGAAAAATCATTCTGTATGCTGGTGACGCTGTTCTCTTTGTAAGTGACACAGACCCCGTGGTTCTCGAGAGCCAGCTTCAGAGTAACTTTGCAAACATTGAAAGATTGTTTAGCAACCATAAGTTAATTACGAATTACAAGAAAACTAAAACTATGTTGTTCACTAACCCCCAAAGCAAACATAGATACTACCCTGTCTCCATTGTCAATAATGGGGGCAACTCTCTGGAGCTAACCCAACACTTTAAATACCTGGGAATCACAGTAGATAGCACGCTTTTGTTCACAAAGCATATTGATAATGTTGCCAAAGCTGCCAACACGCGGATAGGGCTACTTTATAGGCACAAACAGAATCTGACCAATAAAGCCCTCAGTTTATCCATACAAAGCTCAGTTGTCTCATTGGTTGACTATGGGCTGGCTATCTATGCCTCAGCATTGGACACATCTCTTATGCATATAAAAACTGCACTTAACAAGGCCTGCCAGCTCTTTACAGGCTCGTAGCGACCGACTCACATATGTAATCCGTATGCCCAGGCTAACTTGTTACAGTTCAGTGGTAGACTCCAATCCCAAACTTGTCTGCTGGCAAAAAAAGCCCACTTAGGATTACTGCCTTCTGGGGTTCAGAATCTCCTCACCCACAGCACCAACCCTTGTCATCCTAAAAGCTCAGCTTGCCAGTATTTCAAGGTTCCCTATTGTCGATCCACCCAAGGCCAAAGATCTTTCACCTACCGGGCTCCTCTCTGGTTTAATTCCCTCCCTGAAGACATATCTTCTCTACCCACCCTGGGTTCTTTCAAGCGGTCTCTCAGAAATCATCTAGTCTCTAACCTAGACCTACCCACCATGGTAAACATTCTATCTTAACCCTACTCCCTGCTCGGTTAGGTTCCTAAGGGTCCCTTATCTCCTTCCATCTTGCACTCCCCTACCATCTTGTACACCCCTACCCACTCCCTCCTCCCACTCTTCCTACACTTCACCACCCACTTCAATCAATCAATCAATCAGTCAATCAATCTATCTTTATTTTACCAGGCGAAAACACCATTGAGTGAGCTCATTTGCAAGGTGGACCTGGACAGAAATACATAAACAGTGAAGAATATAATACAATACAAAGGGTGGATATTCCGCAAGGATTACAAATGCAACAGAGGATGACACACCAGCACAGTAATAGGCAAGGTGTATACAGTAATACGTAGCAATCAAACACACAAAAGCAATATACAAGAAGCTCAATAAAGGAATATAATATACTATGTACAACACTACATTGTGCATACTAAGGTGGCTCAGTGGAAGGGTAGAGGAGGATAGGGTGAAGCTAGGTAAGGGGAAGGACACAGGGGGCATTAGCAGGCCCCAGTAACTGATGACTGGCCCTTGCTCCACCAGTCATCACAGGAAGCAATTACAAGATTCACTGATGGCGCGGGAGAATAGGTTTTTGAACGAAAAAAATGTTGTTAGGTTAGCCCTTGCCCCCCTTCTTATTCTGACCAAGTTTTCAGGGCCTAGCTTCTCCTCTCCCCTCCCATTCAACTGCCATGGTCTGTCTTTTAATTGACCATAACTCAGCTATGGTCTTCCCACGTGTTGAGGCCCCTGGGCTGAGTCCTCCTACCTTTCTCTTCTCGTATTTCTGTCCCTGCTCCCTCCTTCCTTTGTTAGACACTTAGCAACTTTTTATGTAAGCTTTGCAATTGTACCATTATCCTTGTTTGCACTTAGTAACAGTTATGCATGTTTTGCTTTTGTACCCCCGCCACCTCTTGTTAGCCTCAATTTGTGTTATGTCCTTAATCCAAATGATTACTCTGTAATACCAACCTGTTTTGCCACTCCTGTCTGTATAACGTACCTGTATGTCTTGACGTGGAACCTACTTAAAAGAGCTTGCAGCTCACAGATGTTATCCAAAAAACTTAAATAAACGAAAACTAAATGTATTAAAATAGATCATAATATAATCAGATTACTTATTATAAATATTTATTTACCTCATGCAACCTCAAAGTTTTATCATGAGGATGTTTGGCAGCAATTAAGTTCCCGCTTGTCAAATTATGAATTAGATTTACCAGAATATGAGATACTAGTGGAACACCTGAATTCTAGAATAGCTGATTTTGATGGTCTCCAGGATAATTCATTATTTGAATATACAAATGATTTACTTAATGTATATCCTAGAAATACACAGGATAATACAGGATCAAGAATAATTTTGGTAATAAACTGGTGAATATCTTAAAAGAGGTTAATATGTATTTACTAAATGGTAGACTGTACGGTGACCTTACTGGGGAATACACTTATATCAGTGTGACTGGGATGTCGGTCTTAGACCTAGCAGTTTGGTCTGGGGCAGTAACATCCTGGAAAAGTTTACAGATTATTACAAGATCAGAAAATGATCACTTTCCATTAATATTGAAGGGTCTTTACAATGATTCAATAGTTATGGAAAAAAACCCTGTGCCTATAACTGAGGTCATTTTGAATAAAAGGATTGTCTGGTCCATTATTGTTGAAAATTAAGTGAAGTTAATAGTCCAGAAATATTTTTCAGCATGTGATTTAAATAATCATAATACAGGCACAGCAATCGCAGTGTGGGAAACACTTATTCAATTGTTTAATAATATTAAAAAGGAACTATATAGCCAGCCCAGTGGTGCTGAGAGCTGAGGTGCTGGATGCCTTACCTCACGCTACACCAGCGACCCGTGTTTGGGAATGAGCACGGGCCGCTGAGGGATGGCAGGGGTAAAGAAGGATTGAGCGTCCGACGGACTGCTCTCCTTCTTCAGGAAGGGGGGTCCTCAGTAGTCAGCAGCCATTCTCCCCCGGTGGAGGATGGGGGACAGGGTGCCATGCTGCAGTATGGGGAGGAGTTGGGGCAGACGCTTGAAGGGAGCACGTGTGGATGCGTGTACACTCCCATCCGCCGGCTTCATTGCATGCACCAACTCCAGGGAGAACACCAGAAAAAGTTGCTGCAGCACAATGGTGGAGGGTACCTCGCAGGCTGTGCTCCCGGCCAGCCATGGCACTGGCTCACTGGATCCAGACTTTGGTGGGGTCGAGGAACTCCACTGACCCCGCCGGGGAGTAAGCCTGGGAGTTAGGGTCAGCGCCAGATGGTAGATGCCAAGGGACAGCGCTGGGGTTGCCCTCTGGAGAACAGCTGGCACAGGAGGAGAAAGTAATAGCAAAAAAAAAGGAACTATATAAGGATACCAAAGTATGCACTCATTCAAATAATTGTGAAGGTTGGTTTGATACAGACTACTGAAATTTTAAGGCTCACCTGGTGATTTTTATTTATTTTATTTTATTTTATTTTAGTGTTTCACCAGGAGGGCACACTGTACAACGAGTTGCTCATCTCACAGTGTGACCTGGGGGGAGGGGTTACATAGGGTTGTGAAGGATGATCAGTTACAATATTATATGGGTAGTACAAACAATACAACAATACAACATTGTAAGATTGTGCAACAGTTGGAACACAAGGTATTGTACAATAAACAGTAGTGGAACATTGGGTAAATTACAATACATGTCCTAAACCATACAAAAGAACATATAAATGTACAAAACAGTAATAATGTGATAGAACCATTTATAGTGCATGAGTGTACCAGGAGCAGGCTCGAGGTAGTACACAAGTGCTGTTGGAGTAAAAAGGATGGGGTTAGGTTGTGTACACTGGTGACCCAGAAGGGCAGGTGGAGAAGAGTAGGGGAGAGGCAAGAACTGAATATGAGTAGAAGGGGTAGCTATTTCCTGATTTACCCCTTCAGGATGTTGAGAACCCTGCCGGGGTGGTCATGGTAGGAAGGCAGAAACTGGGGATAGGTATTAAGGTGGGTTAAAGCAGGAACAGCTGAGGGAAAGGTAACTGTGTAGGGCACAGGTAAGGGAGTAGTTGGAGGAGGAGTGTCGTATTTCAGGGGGGAGGGAATTCTAGATTTTACGGAAACGATGGGTGAAACCAGTCTGACCAATGAGGGTGGAGCGGTGAGGGACCATCAAGGTGTGGGCATCATTTGATCTGAGAGAGTGGGTGGGGGAAGGTGGAGTGGAGTGGAGAGAGAGGATGAGAGATAGGAGGGGAGCCCCCCGAACCAGAATTTGGAGGTTAGTTTGGCACAGTGAGAGATGCGTCTGTGAGATAGTTGAAGGAAGATTAGAGAGTGATACAGTTCACAGTGGTGGAAGCGGGAAAGGGAGTCGATAGCAATGCGGCAGAAGGAGTTAAAGAGAGTGTCCAACTTGGTCAGGGAAGATTTGGGAGCAGCACCATAGACTACGTCACAGTAGTCAAAGATGGGGAGTATCATCTTCTGGACAATTTCACGCCTTGCAGTCAGCGGGATGCAACTACAATTCCTGTACAGAGCACCAAGCTTGGGGCACAGTTTCTTCAGGATAGCATCGATATGCACAGAGAAGCTGAGGTGCTGGTCCAGCCAAACCCCCAGATATCTAAATGAGGAGGTGTCCTCCAAGATGTTCCCATCAAGGGTGTGGAAGGTGGGTGGGGCCGGGAGCCTAGAGAGTCTCTGCCTGGTGCCAAAGGTCATTGAGACTGTCTTCTTGGCATTTAGAAAAAGCTGGTGAGAAGCAAGCCAGAGCTGAACTTGGTTGAAGTCATGCTGTAAGCTGGTTTGCACAGCAGCAGGGTTTTTGCCGGAACTGTACAAAACAGTATCATCAGCATACATGTGGATAGAAGAGGATGAGCAGGCTGTGGGAAGATAATTAAGGAAAATGGAGAAGAGTAGGGGACCAAACACTGAGCCCTGAGGGATGCCAGTGTTGATGGGGAGCGAAGGGGAGATGGAATCAAGGATTTTCACTGATTGGGTCCTGCCAATGAGGTAGGATTTAAACCAGTTGGTGGCTGACAGAGCAAGGCCAGCTGAGGAGAGTGAATCAAGAAGCAGGGGACGGGAAACAGTGTTGAAAGCTTTGGCTAGGTCGACAAAGATGGCCGAGGTGATCAGGCCATTGTCCATCCCTGAAAGGATGGAGTCAGTAAGCCTGAGGAGGGAGGTGATTGTTGAGTGGTTCTTCTGAAAACCAGATTGGAAGGGGATGAAGAAGGAGGAATCAGAGAGGAAGGTGATAGTTGAGAGAGAACTAAATGTTCTTGAAGTTTGGCAAAGGTAGGAAGAAGGGAAATGGGGTGATAGTTGCCAGGAGTGGATGTGCCATCACCCTTGCAGAGAGGAAGGACTATAGCATGTTTCCAGGATGAGGGTACTTGGGCAGAAGTAAAGGACAGGTTAAGGATTAGGGAGATAGAATAAGCAATTGCAGGAACAGAAAGGTAGAGAAGTTTAGGATCGAGCTCATCTGGTGAGGAGCCTTTAGAGGGGTTGAGGGATAGGAGAGCATTAAGAGCTTCGTCACAGGAGATAGTAGAAAAGGAAAATGGGGGAGGGGTAGGCACTGGCTGAGGTAAAGGGCTGAAGTTAGTAGGTGGCAATGGGGAGAGGGAATTTAGAAGAAACATGGTGCACGAGGTGTAGTAGGCATTAAATTCACTGGCCACGGAGCCAGGGTTGGAAACTAGGGAGATATTTATTTTAAGAACTGGAGGGGAAGGGTGCGAGGGGAGAGAATAGGGCATGAACTACCCTCCAGAATTTAGATGGAGTGTTAATGTTAATCAGGAATGAGGAGTTGAAATAATTGGACTTAGCCAGTATAGTAGATTTAGTAAATGAATTGTGTAGCATTCTGTACTTGGCATAGTTGTTTGGATGTTTAGTAGATTTGTGTTTTCTCCAGGCCCGGTCATGCTTCCTGAAGCAGGCCAATAGTCCTGGGGTGATCCAGGGGAGGTGAAGCGCAAGGACTCTGGTCCTTCTGAAAGGAGCAAAGGCATTCCAGGTGGCAATGAATTTATTCTTAATATAGTCATGCACCTGGTTGACAGAAATGGCAATGGAGAGGGGGGCCCAGTTGATGGAAGCAAGTGCAGAGATGATTGGGGTAAGGCCTAAGGATTTTAAGGACAGGAGCTGTATGATATTAGGGGGAGGCTTGGGGTGATGAACCTTATGTACAATGAAAATGGGGTTGTGGTCACATAGACATGTTACTGTTAAAAGATATACAAAACATGACAGCTAAAGGGGAGGTTCTGATAATGGGAGACTTCAACATGCCAGATACAGATTGATCAATACCAGCAGGGGCATCTGACAGAACTAGACACATGGTGGATTCCCTGCAGGAGGAGGGCCTCAAACAACTGGTACAACAACCCACTAGAGACAGGGCTATCCTAGATCTAGTACTGACTAACAGGGAAAGGATCACAGATCTCCAGGTAGAAGGTCACCTGGGGGCCAGTGACCATCACATGGTATGGTTCAATTTGGCCTCTAGAACTAAATCATCCCATTCCAAGGCAAATTATGGGACTTCAGAGGAGCTGACTTTGATAAGATGGCCAACAGAGTTAAGCTAGCCCTGGCAAAAAGAAATACAGGTGAAGGGGTAATGCAATACTTGAAATGACATCCCATTGTGTTAGAGAGAAAAGGAAGTGCAAAAGAAGAAGGAAACCTCTTTGGTTCTCAAACACAGTAGCAGAAAAGGTCAGAGCCAAAAGACTGGAAGGCTGGCCTTCAGGAAATATAAAGGAACACAGCTGGATGAAGATAGGGAGGCATACCAAACTTCCTTAAGGGAAGTAGGGAAGGCTGTAAGGCAGGCAAAGGCTCAAAATGAGGAAACACTAGCATGAACAGTAAAAGAAGGTGACAAGACTTTCTATAGATACATTAATGAAAGGAGAAAGTCCAGAGGGGGTATTGCTAAGATCAAAGGGGATAAGGGTGTGTGTGAGGAGGAGGACCATGTAAAAGCATCTATCCTAAATAGATATTTCTGCTCAGTATTTACTGAAGAGAAGGTAGGGCAGGGCCCATAGCTCTGCACCATGGACATAGGGGGGAGGGAGATGCGCACTAGTCCCTTCACAAAAGAAAGTGTCCTACAAGAGCTCGATAAGCTCAGGGTGGACAAGGCAATGGGACCTGATGGCATACATCCCAGGGTACTAAAGGAGCTAAGGGTAAACAGGGAGGAGAAGAAGCACTGTGGGTCAATTTAGAGACAGGCAATGGCACCACAATCCGCACAGGGGTTGTATACAGACCCTCTCAGGGGAGGAAATGGACAAGGAAATGATAGAAAGTATACTCAGAATGGCAGAAAAAGGGGAGATATTGCTGATGGGTGATCTGAATATGCCAGATGTTAACTGGAGTGCAGTTGCAGCAGCCACTTCGAAGAGTGGGGTTATTCTAGATGCCCTACAGGGGGCATGCCTTAGACAACTAGTATTGGAACCCACTCGAGAGGGAGCAATCTTAGACCTGGTTCTCTCAAATGGAGATGGAGAGAGGATCTCAGATGTAGAAGTGGGTAGCCATCTGGGAACTAGCGACCATCGAACAGTATGGTTCACAATAAACACAGCAATAGAGTCAAGCCATACAAAGGCAAAAGTACTGGACTTTAGGAGGGCTGACTTTGCAAAATGGGTGAGTGCCTAAGGAATGCACTAGCAAATGGGCAGGAAGGAGGGGTGGAAGAACAATGGGGAATAATAAAAACTGCCATCACAGAGGTAACAAGCCTTTGTGTGAAGCAAATAAACAAAACAAAACGACGTAAGAAACCACTATGGTTCTCAAAGGAGGTGGCAGTGAAGGTTCAAGAGAAAAAGAAAGCATTCAGGAAGTACAAGGAATCACAGAAGGAGCAGGACAGAGAATTGTATCAGTTAAAGCAAAAGGAAGCTGGGAAGGCAGTCAGAACAGCAAAGGCCCAGAACCAAGGAAAAGATAGCCAACTCAGTTAAGAAGGGGGATAAAACCTTTTTTAGGTACATCAGGGAGCGAAGGAAGACCAAGGCAGGGATAGTGAGGCTTAATAAAGGGGAGGGGGGTGAGCAGAGGGTGACGGTGAAAAGGCAGATATACTAACAAATATTTTTGCTCAGTATTTACAAATGAAGAGGGGGAGGTACCTGAAACAAACAACAGAAACACTCTGGATACAGAAGTTGATACCAGCCCATTTACAGAAGAAAGGGTTCTGAAAGAACTCTTAAAACTGAATGTGGACAAAGCAATGGGGCCTGATGGGATTCATCCCAGAATTCTAAAAGAACTAAGGGTAGAACTAGTGACACCACTGACTACCCTCTTTAACAAATCATGGGAGGATGGGGTGATACCTGAGGACTGGAGGAGGGCAGATGTGATTCCCCTTCACAAAAGTGGGAACAGGGCAGAAGCAGGAAACTACAGACCTAGCAGTTTAACCTCAGTGATAGGGAAAATGATGGAATCACTTCTGAAGCAAAGAATTGTCAAGTACATAGAGGCCAGAGGGGCAAAGGACCCAAGGCAGCATGGATTCACAGCGGGAAGGTCATGCCAGACGAATCTAATAGATTTCTTTGACTGGGTGACCGAAGTAGTAGATCAGGGAGGGGCTGTGGACATGGCCTACCTAGAATTTAGCAAGGCATTTGACACAGTCCCACACAAAGATTAATATACAAGTTAGCCAGCCTGGGAGTGGGTCCCAAGATGATAGCTTGGGTAAAGAATTGGCTAGAGAATAGGACACAGAAGGTAACAGTAAATGGAGTCCACTCTGAAGAAAGAGAGGTTACTAGTGGGGTACCGCAGGGTTTAGTATTAGGACCGGTCCTCTTCAATATCTTTATAAGAGACATTGCAGAGGGACTGGAAGGAAAAGTATGTCTCTTTGCAGATGACACAAAGATCTGCAACAGAGTTGATGCACAAGGTGGGGTGGAAAGGATGAGAAGGGACTTGGCAAGGTTAGTGGAATGGTCAAATATATGGCAGCTTAGATTCAATGCTAATAAGTGCAAGTAATGCACCTAGGAAACAAAAACCCGGAGGAAGAGTACACAATGGGGGGTGAGATACTAACAACAACAAAAATGGAAAGGAACCTGGGGGTAGTCATATCAATGACTTAAAGGTGGGCAAGCAATGTGAGAGGGCAGTAAGGAGGGCTGGGGGATACTGGGATGCATAAGGAGAGGCATCACCAGTAGAAAACAGGAAGTTGTTATCCCTCTATACAGACAGCTGGTGAGATACCATCTGGAGTACTGTGTGCAGTTCTGGAGACCCAATCTCCGCAAGGACATAGACAGAATGGAAGCTGTCCAGAGGAGGGCAACTAAAATGGTGCAGGGTCTGTACCGGAAGACATATGAAGAGAGACTAAAGGAGCTTAATATGTATAGCCTTGAGGAAAGGAGGGAGAGGGGGATATGATAGAAACTTTCAAGTACTCAAGGGAATCAGTAAAGTCCAAGAGGGTAGCATATTTCAAAAGAAAAGAGTGTGCAAGAACAAGGGGCAATTTGAAGATAGAGGGGGGTGCTCAGAGGTAATGTAAGGAAGTATTTTTCACAGAGAGGTTGTGGATGCATGGAACGGCCTTCTGGAGGAGGTTGTGGAGTCAAAAACAGTGGTTGAATTCAAGCATGTATGGGACAGTCATAAGGCAATTCTAGGGGGTGGGGGTAGAAAGAAGTAGGCTGCTGGTTAACTAGGATCTGCAGCTTATCCATTAGGTAGGGAAATGGGCAGACTGGGTGGGCCAAGCAGTCCTTATCTGCCATCAAATTCTATGTTTCTATGTTAAGAGTGGAACTAGCAGAAACATTAGCAGAACTGTTTAGTGAGTCTCTGAGCACAGGAGAGGTCCCAGAAAACTGGAGAAGGGCTCAAGTGATCCCGCTCCACAAGAGTGGTAGCAGGGAGGAAGCAGAGAACTACAGACCAGTCAGTCTTACCTCAATAGTGGGCAAGATTATGGAGACACTCCTTAAGGAAAGGATAGTGCAACACCTGAAATCCATAGGAGCACAAGATCCAAGACAGCATGGGTTTACAAAGGAAGGTCCTGTCATAACTAATCTCATAGATTTCTTTGACTGGGTAACCAGAGTGGTGGACCAAGGAGCAGTTGATGCTGCTCTACCTTGATTTCAGCAAAGCTTGATACTGTTCCACATAGAAGTTTGATTAATAAGCTGGGTAGGCTCAGGGTGGGTCAGATGTTTTCAACTGGGTGGCAAACTGGTTGATGGGCAGAAAACAGAGAGTGGTGGTAATGGTATACAGCCAGAAGAGATGCAAGTCACAAGTGGGGTACCTCAGGGATCAGTCTTGGGGCCAGTCCTCTTCAATATCTTCATCAGTGACATTGCAGATGGACTGGAGGGTAAGGTTTGTCTGTTTGCAGATGACACCAAGATCTGCAACACAGTAGATGATCCAGATGGTGTGGGCAGAATGAGAAGAGATCTGGATAAACTAGCAAAATTGTAGGAAGAGTGGCAACTGGGGTTTAACGCAAAGATGTGCAAGATCATGCACATAGGGAAGAGAAACCCTGAAGCCACCTATAGGCTGGGAGGGGAGTTGCTGGCAGTCACAAGGGAAGAAAGAGACTTGGGCGTCATCATCACTGATGACCTGAAATCATTCAAGCAGACCTCTAAAGCAGTAGGTAAGGCAAGAGGGATGTTGGGGTCTATTAGTAGGGGTATCACAAGTCGGAAGAGGGAAGTAATAATCCCTCTTTACAAGACACTGGTTAGGCACCATCTGGAGTACTGTGTGCAGTACTGGAGGCCACACTTTCACAAGGACATTAACCAAATTGAGGCAGTCCAGAGAAGGGCAACCAAAATGGTGCAGGGACTGCATCAGAAAACATATGAGGACAGATTAACTGAACTCAATATGTATACCCTAGAGCAAAGGAGGGAGAGGGAGATATGATTGAAACATTCAAACACCTTAAGGGCATTAGCAAGGTGAAAGAGTCTAACATGTTTCAATATAAGAAAACAGCAGGACAAGAGGACACAGCATGAGATTAGAGGGAGGCGATTAAGGGTAATGTGAGGAAGTTCTTTTCACAGAAAGGATGGTGGATGCATGGAACGGCCTACCTCAGGAAGTGGTGGATATGAATACAGTGCAGAGCTTCAAACAGGCATGGGATAGGCATAAGGGAGCAATACAGATAAGTATGAATAGATAGGCCATTGACAGAGCAAAGGCCTATGGCACATTCATAAGGTAGAAAAAGAAATGGACAGACTGGATGGGCCTTGCGGACCTTACCTGCCGCCAACTTCTATGTTTCTATGTAAGGACATCGGGGAGGAGAACAGATTTAATGACGTGGTGCAGGTGGGTTGTGAGTGCCCAGTCAAGCAGAGTGTGGTTTTGTGTTTTGGGATCATAGCATGTGGGCTCAAGTATAAGTTGAGTGAGGTTTAGAGCAGTGACATCATTGCATAGCTTGTTTAACTTGGGAGACAACCAATTTAGATTCACGTCACCCATTATGAAAAGTTCACCAGATTGCGAGAGGGAGGTGATATTGGCTAAGAGTTCTGTCGTGACCTAGGGTTGAATGCTTGGGCAGCAATAGATCCCAGTCACAAAGACTGGGATTGATATGGTCTCCCAGTGCCCTATTTAAAGGCAGGGAAGGATTGGGTAGAAGTGTGAATAGCCATAATGAATGACTTTCATGTGCTTGTAATTCTCTTGTGCGATTACAGGTGCATGAAAATACCTGAAAGAATTGTTCTATGCATAAGCTTCTGGGATACTTCATTTTTTTACCTCCTGCACCTACCCACTGTCATCACTCTCTTTTGGGTCTTATAACAGCCCTTCTTCCTGCCAGACTCACTAATTACTGCCAGTGAAAGAACCTTCTAGACCTTTAGTACTACAACATCTTCGTTTGGCCAGCTTGTCCCTACAAGGGGTATCCTCTGGCCCAGTAAATGAGAATGTATTCTTCCTCACCTTCCACCTACTAGATGGTTTGTCAAGTCACTTGCTTGCTCCACTGGTACAACACATTTGATTGTGTACTGTCAAAGGACCTCCTCTCTGAGCTCCACAAGGTGGGTTGGAAGGTGCGGCCATAGTTGAAACCTGATCACACAAAGTCAAGTGAGAGACTATGCCTGATGATCTCAACCACCCAGTTGTTGGTCATGACTTGCAAACACTAGGGCAGAAATTTTGGCAGGCTGCCTCTGACCGAGAGGTTAAGGAAAAACAGGATGTCTGATGGCACCCTGCCCAAAGTCATTTTGCTAAAGGGCGGGGTGTGTCAATATCTTTACTGGTGAGTATAGTGTCATGAATTGGTATGTCAAGGAATGAAGGGGTTACCCATAAGAGAATCTTCAGATGCTTGAACTTCCCTGAAGTCACAACTACCTTGAGGGGGACATTGAGTAATGATGAGATCCTGTGGGGGAGGTGGGAGCAGGACTCAAAATCCTTTGGTAGGTTCCTTTCATTTTATCCATCCTCACCTGACTGATAAATCATCATGAGGTGTACGATTGGAGTTGTCTGGCAATTGAAAGTCAGGGCACCCTCAAGGGGTTGACTCAGAACTGGTTCTGTTGTCAGGCTATAAGCTGCTCATCTCAGTATCTGGTACAAGGATGCCCACAGAACCTGAGAGGCCAGATGCAGGATGTGGCCAAAAAGGAGGCACCAGGCAGCTGCTGCAAAGGACTACTGGCTTCACCAGCAGTGGTGGAACTATTGTGATAGAACCACTAGGCCCAGACAGCACCATACTCACAGGCTAAGGTGGTTACAGCATGGGTAGCACTTTCAGAATCCTACAGATCTTGGGCCAAGAGGTTGGCACTTGAGCATTCCACCACGTTCTGGAAGAGATCTGTCATCTTCACCAGTGTCTTATTGCATTTGCTCTCTAAGTGAAAGCAGTGACAGTGTTGATGGCGACTGTCTATGATCAAGACTGATAATTGTTTTTTCAAGCCAGATACTTCTCTCTCCCTCCCTCCCTCTGACCTCTTCTTTGGCATCTTGGAGGAGAAGAGCACAAAAAGCTCCTAGATGAGCCACAGCACACATCCTTGATCAAAGTGATGAGGTAAAACATCAGAAGTAAGACTTCACCGGCCTGATGGCGCTGAGGGTTGAGGTGCTGGACGCCACACCTCGTGCCACGCTGGCAACCCGGGTTCAGACGTGAGCCAGGGTTGTCAGGGGCTGGCAGGGGAGGGATAGGATTGAGCATCCAGAGGACTGCTCTCCTATCCCAGAGAGGGATGTGGGTTCCCACTGCTCTGCAGTGGCCCCTGGTGATGACCAGGGGCACAGCTAGAGTCGGTGCAGCAAGGGGGGGAGTGCAGTGGGCGTCTGCGCATTGGTGCCCGATGTCATTGCACACCTGCACTCCAGGGGAAAGAGCTACAGGGAGGAAAATGGCAGCATTGACTGCTGCAGCTTGATAGCCGCAGCTTCCTGAGTGCGACGGGGCTCGTTGGTGTAGGCCGCATGCCGGTATTAGTTTCTGGCCTGGTGCAGTGACCGAGGAGGGAGGGGCCCTTTCATGGGTACAGCTGTACATGCTAGCTGGTGTGGGGATGTACCTCCGGGGTCGTTCGGGGGAAGTTGAGTGGTGGCTGGATTCACAGCAGGTCAGTGGCTGCAAGGAGGAAAAACATAGATGTGTTAAAAAAAAGAAGTAAGACCTCTTTTGTTTCTTTAGCTGAGGGAAGAGCAGGGAACTCTGATGAGGAGAAGGGCTCTTCAACAAGTCCATTGACTCACAGAAATAATAAGACATGCCCAGAGCTTCTCATAGACTGTCTGCCAACCTGAATCTCAAGAGGGTCTGCCATGGGGACTGCCATGAGTGACGATCCTCCTGAGAGGGCTTAAGTCCATTGACTACCACACTGACAGGTGGGACTATGATCACGAGTGGATTGACTGTCTGGACATAACTGGTGGGCTGAGAAGGCACAACCAAGTCGGGTCCTCCACAGTAGAATGTACAAGTCGATGGATTGACAGGTCCAGTCTGGCATTTGCCCTCAAACATGGTCAGCATCACAAGGATTCAAGGGTGCACCTTCTTCTCATATTCTGTCAAGCAAGGTTTGAGGGCAATAATGGCTGACTGGTTGGGAGCTTGGGACTCATATCAGGCTTGCTGCATGGGTGCAAAGGATCACACCAAAGTGGAAATCTCTGGGTCTGGACCTTTGCTCTTGGATGTACCTGTTCTACCTTGCTGATCAGTGAGTTTGAAGAGCCAGTGCTCATGAAGTGCCAAAGACTTGAGCAGAATTGACAGGCACAGCAACTTGTCATGACTGGGACTCAAGCAGAGCAGGCAGATGTCATTGGAATCTGTCTTCAACATTTTCTGGTTGCAGTGACTACATTACTTGAATTCTGGTGTTCAGCAACTCTTTGGAGTCCACAAACCAGGAATAAAGTCCCAGTAAAAAATCCCTAAGGATGTACATTGCAGTGAAACTGGGACAAAGCTCTAACTAAGTGAGTAACTAAGGCAAAAATAATTATAATCAGTAGAAATGACTGTGCAAAATGTAATGAAAAGGCTACTGCTGCCAAGAATTGAGGCATGGAGGGGTTAAGAAGGAGATGAAGCTCCATGCAATGGGCAGTCTGAGGACATTGCACATGCTCAGTGGACTGCATAAGTGTGCCTAAGTAGAAGGAACTATGATAACTGTGACTGCTGGTTGAAGGGAACAGCACGTGAGAGGTGAAGGCATGCATGCAGTCGCAGGTTGAATTCAAATGAACAGTGCTGAATACTTGAAGATATAATTTATTTATTCATTTATTGTCTTGGATACATACCTTTGTGATAGGAGCTCATTTACAAAGATTCCTTGTCATATTGAAATTACAATACAAAACAACATTTCAGTACAAAGTACAGGACACTAAGTATACACTGGTTAATATAAATATGGAGTACACTGTGATATTGTCAATAACATGTTCACATAGATTAGAGCAAATCAACAGGCAAAATTAGAGATGCAGTCACATTGGACATTGTCAGAACAGATAGAGATGGAGAAACGACATTACAGTACAGAGTACAGGACACTAAATATAAACTGGATGATATAAATATGGCGTACACTGCAATAATTGTCAATAACATACATACAAATTAGAGAAAATCAACAGGCAAAATCAGGGATGCAGTCATGTAGGACATTGTCAGAACAGATAGAGATGGGAAACAGGAGATTATTTTCGATATGGGGGAGGGGGTGAAGCTAGGAATAGAGGCAGGGATGAGAAGGTTAGCTATGTTTGGCAGTCGCATCTACTAAGGGAGATAAAATGTTGATGTAGTTTTTTCTTGAATTGTCCTAATTTCGATTCATTTGTAATATCAAAAGGAGATCATAACCCATAGAGGTGCTCTGTAGGCAAAAAATTGTTGCCCTTGTGACGTGTGGCAGAAGGGTACTAACAAAGAGTTTCTAGCCATGCCTTGGGTTCTGTGTGGGTTGATGGCTGAGTTGAGGAGATTTTGGACTGCTGCAGGGGTAAAGCTGAGATGAATTGTTTTCCCCCAAGGAGGCAGACCTGGTATTTTACCCTGCCTTGGAGATCTAGTCACTTGGTCTGGACATAAATATCACACATGTGTGTCCGCCTTTGTGCCCCTGTGACTAGTCTACATGCTTTATTTAAGGACAGCCTGACTCTTCTAAGAGCTATGTCAGTGGCTGCTCCATATACAACGAGTCCATAATCAATGATGTAGAGGATAGAGCTTTTTACTGCTAGTGACAGTGCATCAGGGGTCAGACTAAGCCAGTGCTTGTATAGGAGTCTGATTCTGGTATTGACATCCCTGACTACTTGATCCATGTGATGGGTGAAGGGGAGTGAGGTGTCAAAGGTGATGCCCAAATATTTAAATGTGGTTACCTGTTCTAGTGGCGCCTTTTTGTTATTGAGGATAGATAGTTGACTTGATTTACATTTGCTTTGGGGGTTAGCAAACAACATGCTCTTAGTTTTCTTATAGTTCATAAGGAGTTTGTTATCTAAGAACCAGGTTTCAATTATGTTAAAGTTGGACTGGAGGTCCGTTTCTAGCACACATGTGTCTGGATTTTTGGTGTAAATGACAGCATCATCTGCATAAAGAAGTACTTTTTCAGTGCAGACTATGAGAAGTATGTTCAGAAAAAGGCTGATCAGGAGAAGACTTAGGACTGACCCTTGTGGTACACCTGTGTTCACATTCCTCCTATCAGACTGGACACCATTAATCTTTACCTGCTGCGTTCTGTTACCTAGATAGCTTCTGAATCATCTGTTTCTGGAGAAAGATACTTGAACCAGGAATTACATAATGAACATACATACATATAAACATACGAAGAAGCCAGCAGAAGAAAGCCATTTGGTCTATCAAGTCTGCTTGTATTGCAGGGTTCACAGCTTGAGCTAATGTCCCTGCCCTCCCTTCCCACTCCTCTCATTCTCCCTATCCATGATCCTTACTTCCCCCTATGCCTATCCCAGCCTCTCTTAAAGCTGCCTACTGTCTTCAACGAGATGACCTCTTCCAGCAGTACATTCCAAGTTTTCACCACCCACTCTGTGAAGAGGTGCTTCCTGACCTCCCTCCTAAACATCCCACCCTCCAGCTTAAGACTGTGCCCCCTAGTGTTATGGTTGCCACTCACCTTAAAGAGACTCTCCTTATCAACCTTATTTATCCCTTTCAAGTACTTGAAGGTCCCAATCATGTCCCCTCTTTCACTCCCCTGTCTTCCAGGGAGTACATGTTCAGTGCCCTCAACCTCTCCTCATATGCCTTACCCTGCTGACCCACTATCATCTTTGTAGCCCTCCTCTGGACCTTCTCCAGCAGGTTAATGTCCTTTTTGAGGTATGGGTACCACTGCTGAACTTCATACTCTAGATTCGGCCTTACCAGTGACCTGTACAAGGGCAGTATAACCTCCTCTCTCCTAATACTGATCCCCCTAGATATGCATCCCAGCATCTTGTTTGCCTTTGCTGCTGCTTTCTTGCACTGCATGGAGTGCTTCATGTCACTAGTGATCATCACTGCCAGGCCCTTCTCTTCCTCTGATGCAGATACTCGGACTCCATCCAGATAGTACTCGATCCTAGGATTCTTGGCTCCAATATGCATAACTTTGCATTTCTTGGCATTGAAGCCAAGCTGCCAGATCCTGGACTACCTCTCTAGCTTTTCCAGATCTTCCTGTAGGCTCTGTATCCCTTCAGCTGTGTCCAATCTCCTGCAGAGTTTGGTGTCATTCGCGAAGAGGCACATTTTTCCCTTTATGCCATCCCCAATGTCACTGATGAAGACACTGAACAACATCGGCCCCAGCACAGAGCCCTGTGGGACCCCACTGGTTACGTCTCTGGTACCAGATAACTCTCCCCCCACAACCACCCTCTGGGTTCTGTCCCTCAGCCAGTTTTCTACCCATTTGGTCATTTTTTCCCCAATCCCATGAACCACCAACTTCCTGATCAACCTTTTGTTTGGCACAGAGTCAAATGCCTTGCTGAAATCAAGATAGAGGATGTCTACCACTTGGCCCCTGTCTACTGTCTTAGTGACACAGTCAAAGAAGTCAATCAGATTTGTTTGACATGATCTCCCCCCCCCCCATGAACCCATGCTGCCTCACATCCTGGAGATCATGCTCCTCTAGATATTCTACCAACCTTTCCTTTGGTATGGTCTCCATGAGCTTGCCCACAATGGAGGTCAGACTGACTGGTTTGTAATTCTCTGGGTCATCCTTAGGACTGTTTTTGTGGAGGGGCACCACATGTGCTGTTCTCCAGTCCTGTGGTACCACACCTGACTCTAGTGAACTATTACATACTGTAGGTCTGCCAGTGGCCCTGCCAGCTTATCAGCCAGTTCCTTAAGTACCCTTGGATGTACTCTGTCTGGGCCTGGTGATTTGTCCGCCTTCAATGCCAGCAGCCCCTCCCTCACTCTATCCGTCTCTATCACATCTGAGTTCCCTCCTCCTCCCCCTCCTCCCTGCTCCTCTTTTCCTCCTGAAGGCACTGGTCCATCCTTCTCCCTGGTGAAGATGGAACAGAAGTATTCATTTAGTATCTCTGCTTTTCCTCCATTATCCTCCACCCACTCCACCCCCTTCTTAAGCCTAACAATCCCTTCCTTCTTGTCCATTTTCTCACTTATATAATGAAAGAAAGCCTTCTCCACTTCTTTAAAATATCTAGCTTCCTATGGATGTTATTATTTGTTTTAAATTGTCTGTGTCCTAATTTTATTGATTGTACAGCGCCTTGGCTTTGGAAAGGCACTTTATAAATAAAGTTTTACTTACTTGCTTACTTACTTACTTAATTCCTTCAGCTATCTGCAGCTCCTTCTGTGCCTTTGCTCGCCAGACTTCCTCACTAGCCAACCTTAGGTAATTTTCCTATCCACCTCTATTTTGGTCTCCCTGAAGTTTCTATAGGCCAACCTCTTTTCCCTTACTGCCTGGGCAACCCCAGAACTGAACCAGCTGGGCACTTTGGCCCTTGTGTTCTTACCCTTGAGCCTAACGCATATCTGTGGTAACCAGTATTGCTTCCTTAATGATGGACCACCTTTAGTCCACCCCATATCTGCTTTGATGCCCACCAGATGGCTTCTTAGCACTTCTCCCGTTTTCCTGAAGTCCCCCCTCCTAAAATCCAAGATTTTGGTCTTAGTCGGGATGCCTTCCCTGCCCATATCCAACTGGAACCACTCTGTGCAGTGGTCACTTCCACCCATGTGTGGTCTAGAGATGAATTCTCATACAGTAGTCTGGAAATAAGGATCGAAAGTGCCCAGAATGCCAAATGTCTTTATGAAGGGTGACTCCCATGGTTTCAGGTTTTGATGAGACCCCCAAAGCAGCTCTGCAGGCTAAAAATAGACATATTTTAAGAAAACATTTTATATATAAAGTGACCTCAGATGACACCTACTGTAGGACCTACATCACTGGAGGGGAATGGCCTAGGTTCTTAAGAGTTTTTGTTGGACCATATGGCAACTGATATGTTCATGAGCATCAGACAGCCTTTAACTTCAATTAAACAAAATCATTATCCACTCAGAGTTCTTCAGTCAAACAGCTGGGGATTTAAACATTTAGGCACTCTCGGAATTCAAATACTTAGTGCTACTGTACCACTGGCAACTCTCTCCAAAGAGGTTGTTACAAAATAACTTGGAGTTCCAGATCACATTTCTTATTTCTTTTTCCCTCAAAGACCTGATGTTAAAATATTTATATTTCTGACAAGCTCCACAACACATGTTCTACCCTCAGCCACCAACTTCATCCATCAAACAAGCTTATTGGGATCTCCCTGAAACAGGTACAGCCTCAGATGGCAGCACTCCGCACATGTGTGGCACCAACCTGGAGTGACTCCACACTTTTAGTGGAGAATTTCTCTTCAACCCCTCTGCCAGTCGTACTTTTCTGATAGAACACTTCACTTTCCACCATGGACCTAATCTGGGTGATATGTTCTTTCTGGGCACTTTTACTTTTCTACAGCTTTACTTTTAGGAGGCACTATTAGGGAATCCTCATGCTTAATTCACTTTCTCTGTAGCTGTTACATTGACCCAGATGCTGTCACTGTGTAGCTAGAGCCTACGCTAAGATCTTTATTCTAAAGGCTTGCCATAGTTCTCCCCTCTCTTAAAGTCTGCACACTTAACTTTCCCTCTGTTAGTCCCTAGGTAAGGGTGCTAAATACTCTTTATGCACGATACAATTTTTACTCAGACTCTCTCACTAGCTCAGTTTCTGGCACAATCTGGGCTCTCTTTCTCTGTAATCACTGCTGTTTCTCTCTAGGTACAGCATCACAATGCAGCTTCTTGGTTCTGGATCTCGCTCTCTCTCTTCCTCTGTCACTCTTTCACGCTCTGTTTTTTCTGATCTTCCCTTCTCTTTCTGCTGGAGGAGGCCCTCTTTGGAAACAGGACCCACAGGCTTGCCTAGGCCACATTCCACAACTGAAGTCCAGGCACCACATCCAGACCCATCAGACTTACCCTATCCCCAGCTCTCCTATGGCCAGTCTTTAGCTGGGAGCCGCTGCTACTCTCTATTTGCTAGTCTAGACAAAACTAGAAGATTCTACACTGTATACTGCTGACTCACTAAGCGCTTTCCCCAGCTCCTGTACTTGTCTGCTACTACACTGCAAGGGTTTTAGCTGACTATTAGCCCAGTACTATCTAAAACATTCTAACTGGTCCAAGGGACACTTTTAGATGCCCTTTATTTGAGATGAAGAGGGGGCTTCATATATATATTTACTGTACACTAAAGGTTAAAAAATTAAACTTAATAAATAACTTAATGTCTTACTTTCCTGCATCATCGGCAAGGCTCTCCGTCATGTTAATTAGGGTCCTTGCAGCTTCTCGGTTCAGCATTCCTGAACTATATTGCTTCCAATAACTAGTCTACAAAAATAAATTTGTATTCCTGTTATTTGTGGATCAGCATACTAGTGACAGCCAAGAAGAAAAAAAGTACTCACCATAGTAATCTTGATTCTTCCAAGGGATCCTTCATTGTGTTTGACAACTGCAATCATTCCCCAGGAATGAACAGCCCGGGAAATTTGGAACTTCATGCTAATGATGGAACTTTAGAATGGAGTTCAAACTCTGCTGTGTGGTCACACTCGCCCCTGCTTTCTAACATCAGATTTATTTCTAGAGCTAGGGTGAGTTATGACCACTAAAGCTAACTAAATTGTGTACAAGTCAGCCTTGGACCTGAAGGAAACATGCTAGGAATATTATTTGCAAATATCCACTGCCTGGCTCCAGTAGTTACAGGTTTACATTGTTATTTGCTACTGCCTTGACTTTGCATGATGGGGAAGTATTTCAAAACACCTCATCTGAGTGAACTGAGTATCTGGGTACAAAATATAAGTACAGGCTACAGTTCTGTCTGCTAATAGTAATTATTCTGTATAATACTGATTGCTGTCACCTTTACCTTTATGGTAGCTTTGCTAACACCCTCCCTGGATTGATTGTGTTCTAAGGTTAGCTGGTCAGGGACCTAACTCCTGTATGGTGATAGTGTTTAAATTCTTTATTACTTCTGATGTCACTTGCACTGTTACTGTAATTTTGCTAACACCACTTATGGTTGATTGTGTCTAAGGGTTACAGATTAGTGACCTATCTTTTTTTACTTGCAAACTGATGTCACCCTTCCTTGCTGCTACCATGTTCCTTGCAATATTAATGCTGTTGACCTGATTACCCACAGCATCACTAGCAGAACCTACAGAGCCCTTAGGTACCATGGCCTACTGATCCTCCAATCAACCCCACAGCACCCAAGACCCCCAGCCATAGGCCCACCAAATTGGACACCTACCCTGGTGGTGCATTGGGAGTGCTATGGGCTTGCCCAATTTGGCCATGTCTCCAGGACTACAGACCTGCCCCTCCTTTCTAGAAGTAAACCCAAAGATTGAAGCACTACCTCAAAGCCACCAGAGGCCTTATAATAATGTTACTCCTACTGTCCAGAAATGTCCACCCCAACCCTGGTCCTGCTGGTAGCTCTGGGTCTGGTACACGCAGCCAAGGACTACTGAACATAGTCTCCCTAAATATCAGCAGTTTCCTACCTAAATTTAAATTTGCCTAATTCAAACCCTGGGTTGAGTTAATGCAGCCTGACATTATTTTTCTAACTGAAACTTGGTTCAGTTTACGTATACCTGATGCCACTATCTCATTACCAGGCTTCAATATCTTCAAGAAGGATAGAATAGGCAAGCAAGGTGGGGGCTGTCTTATTTACCTCAGATCAGACAAGCAAGCCTCTAAAATCATGATTAAAGACCTAATCAGGGACTGTGAATGCCTATCAACAAAGCTTTTGGTAGGGCGAGGGCACAAATCTCTTGTCATCCTACTTGTATATATCCCACTGGGTAAGCAGAATCTTGGCACTGAGTCACATATTCTCCACTTCTTGCAACTCAATCAGAACTGGGAATACATTGTTACTGGTAACTTTAACATCAGCTGGAACGCTAAGTCCAGCATAGGTCATAGGAATAAGAAGTCCAGCCTATTTCTTACACAAATGGTCACTGAGCACACAAGGACCAATTATAAAACAGTCACTATGACGCTACTCGACTGAGTACTAGCTACAAACCCTGATAGGGTTAAAATTGTCAAAGTTTTGCCAGATACCTTAAGTGACCATTCCCTGGTGCTTTGTCTATGGGCAATTAAGCAGACAAGGCCACCCCCAGATCACAGTCAGCCATGTCCTGAACAAAATGAAGGTGCTGAATTCAAATCTTTCTGCCCAAATTGATTGGAGCTTCTTAGATATCATTCCCGATATTATCTCAGCCGTAGCATTCTTTGTCTCTGAGTTTACACTTGCCTGTGATACATTTGCATCCTTTAAAAAATGCAAGGCAAGAGGAACACTATTCCAGATAGATCACCCCTGAACTCCTTGTCTGCATGAAGAAGAAGAACAATCTATGGGCACTGGCCAGGTAAACAGGGTTCACTGTCCACCAACAAAGATGCAAGGAAGCCCACAATAAGTGCACCAGTATGATTAGAAATGTCAAATCTGACTTCTGTAAGGACCAGCTGACACAGAACTGGAGCAATGGCAAAAGATTCTGGGACAATGTCTCAGAGCTCTTTGGCAAGGAAGTTAAAACCACTTCTCAAATACGTCTTATGGTAGAGGGTGGTGAGGTTATTGATCCCAACAAAACTGTCAATTATTTCAACTCAGTTTTTACTGAGCTCAGTCCCATCATCCCCATTGAGCCTGCTTAAACCCCCTGAAGAGTTCCAGGTCTTGAAGCGTCACAGATAGTGGTCTCTGAACTAAGGTACCCTAAATTCTACTTCAAGGCTGTTTCAGTCAAAGACACTTCAAAATACATCAGTAGGGTGCTTGTCAAAACTAGGTGTGGGAGTAACTCAGTTGATATGAAACTTCTTGCCCTGCCAATAGAGGAACTTTCCAACTTCATCGCTAGAATTTTTAACCTCTCCCTGTGCTACTCACAGTTCACAGAGAAGTGGAAATCCACACTGGTTGTTTTCAAAAGCAGAGAATGCACTAGCCTTGCCAATTAGAGACCCATTTCTATTCTCGCCTCCCTGTCCAAGGCCCTCAAGACAGAGTCTCTTACCAACTTGTCAAATACCTCAAACAATACAGTGTTCAGTGTGCACAGCAGCATAGCTTCCAGAGACTCCATAGTACCAACATGGCATTGTTGGAATACACCAGCTTTGTTCATAAGGCCCTTAACAATGGTAACCTAGTCAGATAGATATATATATATATATATATATATATATATATATATATATTTATAAAATGGGTGAGACAAAAAATGGTCATCTAGAGCAACAGCACTGGACAAACACCATCAGGTGACCATGCATATATCAGAGCCCGACCACTACCTGCACTTTTACCCCCAAAACAATTTTGACATTTTATAAGACAGATATACCACTCTAGAGTGTGCAGTTGCGCTCTGATATCATACACCTTAGGCGGTTGGCCTTTCGGCCTTGCGGCCTCGCGGTCGCATAACGCATACCAAGGCGTGCGTATATCAGAGCGCGACCACACACCTCAGAGTGGTATATCTATTACATATATATATATATACCTTACTAAAGCCTTTGACCTGGTCAACCATAAGCTCCTACTTAGCAAACTCCTGGGTTTGTCACAGAACACAGTTGACTGGTTCCACATCTATCTCATCAATCACTCTCAGCAGGTGAAGATCAACAAATCTTTGTCTGACATTAGGGAAGTATCTATTAGTGCCCCCCCAGACATCCATATTAGGCCCACTCCTATTTGGCCTCTTCATAAACCAACTGCCCAACTGCCCAATGCTTGTCAGACAACCAACATACTCCTCTATGTTAATAATGCTGCCATCTATTCCAGAAACCATAACATTAGCAACCTTATTGCCACTCTTCAAAGTAACTTTAGGTCACTTGAAAGCTGGTTCAACAACAAACTTGTCCTCCTTTACAAAAAAAAAAACAAAGCTCATGCTCTTCTCTACCATCCCGCAGAAGAGGAAAGTTCCACCCTTTGTCATCTGAAATGGTTAAGGACATAACCTTGAACAGGTGGAGACCTTCAAATACATTGGAGGAACTTTGAATGACACCTTATCTTTTGCACCCCATGTTGACAATCTGGTGGCCATTGTTAACAGAAGACTGGGTGCCCTGTATGGAACAGGAACAGTCTCACTGGGGATGCTAGATGCCTTATTGTGGCCAGTTCCACTCTGTCACTTACAGATTATGGGCTCCCTGTCTATGCAACTGCCTGTGACATGGTGTTAAACAGAGTAAAACTGATTTGTAATATGATGTGCTGCTTTGTGCTTGGTGCAGATAACCGCACTCACTAACTGGCTACCTTTACCCAGCAGAATAAAGTTCCAGACCTGTTTGCTAGTTAAACAAACTCTGGCCAGAGCCGACAGGGCTGCAGGTGAAGAATTTAAGAGTAAAAATATTGAAATTGATCAAAGTTAGGAGCCTGTGTTTTTAAAATATAATGTTGGCTCATAAATGTGCTGTGTTGTAATATTTTTTCACCAAATTTGCAACACAGCCTTGTTATAACCCTGCCTCAGAGAGGACAAAGAAAATGTTCAAGTCCTGGTCTAAAGGTGATTTTGCGCAGGAATCATGAAATCACCTTTCTGGAAGTAAAAAAAACATTTTGTCCAGGATTTGAAAAATGACAGCCACTACATTCATGAGATGCTGTAAAGATATGGCTATGTTGTAAATTTGGGTTAAAAATATTGAAAATTACCAAAGTTACAAGCCTGCATTCGTAAAATTCAATGTAGGCTCATAGCTTTGCTGTTTTTTTTTATATTTGTACACCACATTTTCAGCATAACCTTCTTATTACCCCACCTCATGAACAAGGGCAGAGAAATGTTTCAGCTCCTGCCCGAAAGGTGATTTTGTGCAGGGATCGTGAAATCACCTTTCATTTGTAAAAAAAAAACAACAAAAAAACATTTTGGCGAGGATTTGAAAAATGACAGCTGTCACACTCATGAGGTACTGTAAAGATATGGCTACGTCTTTAAGCCATAAAACAGTAAAAGTGCTTATCTTAGCTTACTTTAATTCATCTTCCCATACATAGCAAATTAAAAATGCAGAAAAAAAAAAAACTGCCTCAGTCACTGTTACTCAGGAGCATTTAATTAAGATTCAAACATTAAGTCAATGCCGATACTAGGTAAGTAGTTCAGCAAGAACTCTTTAGACAATAAACATGTACTGGTGTTACCAGAATACATAATTTCTTACCTGCTGGCATCCACATGTGCAGTATCCCCTTCACTTTCATGTCTTTTGTTAACAGCAAAGAAATACCAAGGTTTACCAGGCTTAAAAATTACAGGCATTTTTCTAATATACAGCAGCTTGTAATGTTTTTGTTTTTGTAGGTGTCAGCATGGCTCAATCAATAGTACATCTGCCTCTGGGGCAAAATGTTGTGGGTTCTCATCCTGCTCCAGGCTTATGCTCATACCCTAAATGCTGGCACCCATGTGCAGTACTTGGAAGTGCAGAACTGTTGGGGTATGCCATTTTTCAGATAAGATGTTAAACTGAGGTTCCTTCTACCCATCTCTGGTGCTGTCCAGGTGGATGTAAAAGAACTCAAGGCCCTTTTTGCAAGAGTAGAGGATTGCCCCGGTGTCCTGGACAACATTTCCTTTTCCATAAAACTGGTTCGTGCAATTGTCCAAGACTGTGTGAGGGTGTTGATGTGCAAAGTGAGATGCCATTACACAGTAAGTCACTTCACTACAGTCTCTCATTATTTGTAAAGTGCTTTGAAATACAATGTGTATGAAAAGTACTATATAAATGTTGATTCTTCTTCTTCTACTGTTTAGAAATTATATCTATATCCTCAAATGATCTAAAGTCCCTCTCCATCTGATGAATGTTTCTAGCTTGCAGATGTTCAAGTCCAGTCTTTCCAATCACCTTACAACTCCCTGTATTTGTTTTGGTTCAGAATCCCCATCTAACTGACTACGATCATGTTACATAACAATGTTCATGCTCTATGTTTGCTGTGACCCCACTTTTTTAGCTTGTTTTAATTAGTATTTGCATGTACTAGCCTTTAGAGTTTGTTTGTTTTTTCATGTGTGTATTTTAGCCTGTATGTAACTATTCCTACTGGACTAAGTTAAGCTGCTGACTGCTGTTATCCTCTCAGGGACCTCCATGAAAACAAGATGCTGCATCTCATGTGGTCATCCCAGTTTTAGTAATTTCAAATAAATAAATAAATACATATGTAACTGTACCTAAATAAAGGGTTGATGTGAAAACTATGCTGTGTTGTGTGTTGTTTTCTTTTTATGAAAACAGTCTGTACAGTTACTTTCATCAAACCAGAAAATGGAAATTATGTACCTACCATAATTCTTGATCTTCTTGGCCAAAGTCTCCACCACTCATTCACACTGAAGGGACTATGCTGGAGGTGCTAGGATTGAATGGAAGCCAAAAATCTTCAGGAGGGCTGGTGCCAAGGTAAGGCCACACGGAGGTGGCGCTGCGAGACCAGCTCGCACCATATAGGCTACCTCAGCGTCGATCCTCCAACCGCTTCAGTACCTTTTTTACCAAGGGGGTGCAGCATAAACTAACCTAGTGAAACTAACCTATGTCGGACATAAGATAGTCCGAATGACCCATATAAGAAGGGTCAACACAACAGAGTCATCACAGTCCAGCCATCGAGGGAGTGAAGACCAAAAACAGATGAGTGAGCTCAGGGGATGGAGGGTGGGCACGTGAATGAGTGGTGGAGACTTTGTCCAAAAAGATCAAGAATTACGGTAGGTACGTCATTTCCATATCTTCCTGGACATAAAGTCTCCACCACTCATTCACACTGATGGGAGAGTACCGAGCTAAAATAATCCCTGAGAAGGGTGGTAGGAGAGAGGAGATCACTTAGGACAGGAGTCCATTAAGGACTGTCCTGCCAAAGGACTGATGCTGTCTGACATGGACATCCAAAGCATAATGATTCACAAAAGTGTGCACAGAGCTCCAAGTAGCTGCATTGCAGATGTCTGCATTGGTCACGTTCCGTATTTCTGCCAGAGATGCCATGACTGCACTGGTAGAATGGGCATATACCCTGCCTTCCAGCTTAAGCTGTGCCATGGAATAGCAGTGGCGAAAACATGCCACCAGCCATGCCGAAAAACAGCTCATGGTGACAGGCTGACCCAGCCGGGCCATGCTGAACGAGACAATAGAGCTGCTTTGACTTGCAGATCTCTTTAGGTCTGTCTACGTAGAACCACAAAACCCTTTTAATATCCAGAGAATGTAAGGTACACTCTCCCTCATACTGGAAGTTCGCAAAGTAGATCGTGAGAACCAAGGGCTGGTTCAGATGGAATTCTGAGACTACTTTGGAGAGAAATTTAGGGTGATTTCTGAGAACCACCTTGTCCTTGCGAAATACGGTATAAGGAGGTTCTGTGACCAGGGCATGTGTTTCAGACACTCTGCAAGCAGAGGTAATGGCTATGAGGAAGGTGACCTTCCAGGTCAGGAACTTCAGCTTGCAGGTTGCTAGAGGCTTGAAAGGTTTACAGGTGAGCATGTTTAGCACAAGGTTAATATCCCAAGCACCTACCGGTCTCCTGATTGGTGGCCTAGTGTGGAGTATACCTTTAAGGAACCTCTTAACTAAGGGTAGTTGAGCCAAGGACATAGAGTGTATAGGCTCGTGATAAGCTGAGATAGCGCAGAGATGGACCTTCACAGTTGTGTATTATAGCCCTGTATTTGACAGGTCTAGTAGATACTCTAGGACTTTGGTGGGCAAGAAAAGGGATCCAGGGAGGACTTTGCACACCAGACACAGAAACTTCCACTTTGCCGTGTAAGTTTTCCTAGTATCTGACTTGCGCACTACTATGAGAATGTCTGAGACTCTATGGGAGACATCAAATCTACCCAGTTCTATCTCCTCAGGAGCCATGCGTGGAAATGAAGGGATCTCGGGTTGGGATGAACCACTGGGTCCTGGATCAGAAGATACATTTTAAGTAGTAGTTGCCTCAGTTTAATTTCCGATAATATGTTGATCAATGGAAAACAAATCTGATAAGGCCAGAATGGGGCGATGAGGATCATTCTGCCCCCTGTGCCTCCAGCTTGAGCAGCACTATCTGAATTGAGGAAAGTGGAGGAAATGCGTATAGAAAGCATCTTGTCCACTGCAGTCTGAATGCTTCCTGACAGAAAATTCCAGGTTCTGGATGTCTGGAGCAGAATAGAGGCAGTTTTGCATTGAGTGAGGATGCAAAAAGGTCCAGGTATGGTGTGCCCCACTCTTTGAAGAGCGATTGCATGACATTTGTGTTGAGAGACCACTCATGAGGATCCACCTTTTTTCTGCTGAGGTGATCCACTAGGTTGTTCTGGGCTCCAGGCAGGTAGACTGCCTGGATCAAGGCTTCTTGCTCTAGGCACCATTCCTACACTCTCATCGCTTCCCTGCACAGGGGATAAGAGTGTGCCCTGCCCCGCTTGTTGATGTAGTACATCACCGCTTTGTTGTCAGTCCGAAGAATTATTTTGTGACAGAGGATGTCCTTCAAGGATTGGACTGCATACAGGACAGCTCTCATTTCCAGGGCATTTATGTAGAGTTGAGACTCATCCTGACTCCACAGACCTTGGGTGTAGAGATCTTGACAGTGAGCTCCCCATCTGAGTAGAGATGCATCTGTGGTGATGGTGATCTGTGTCTCCAGTTGGGTAATGGGAAATCCATTCAGTAGGTTGTTCTCTTGAATCCACTAGGTGAGTGATTATTTTAGAGGTTCTGCCACCTTGATGCGAAAGGACTGGGGCTGTGTGGTCAGGGTCCACTGAGTACTGAGCATCCACTGAGTGGTCCTCATGTGAAGATGAGCCAAAGGCACTGTGAACATTGATGACGCAATGAGACCCAGCATCTGCTGCATTGAGAGAGCTCGGACTGAGTCTTTCTCTTTGATGAAGCAAGCCATCTGGAGGTTATCGTTTCTCCTATCTTCCAGGAGGAAGGTCCTTGCATGGGAGGTATCTAGGAGGGCTCCTTTGAAGAGGAGTTGCTGGGAGGGCTGTAGCTGTGATTTTTCCAGATTCAACAGAACTCCCATAGATGTGAGGAGCCTGGAAGCTGTGGTCACTGCTTTCTGTGCCCCTTGTCTGGAGGAGCTTGCTAGGAGACAGTCATCCAGATAAGGGAAGACTTGAATTCAGAGTTTCCTTAGATACGCTGCAAAAACTGCAAAGCACTTTGCAAAAACCTGCGGCACCAAGGACAACCCAAAGGGCAGTCCTCTAAATTGATAGTACTGACCCAGGGCCAAAAATCAAAGATACTTGTGGTGACTTGAGTGCACGGGAACATGTTGATAGGCATCCTGCATGTCCAGGGAGGCCAGTCAATTGTTTCAATGAATCAAAGGTAGAAGCGTACCGAGTGATATCGTCTTGAATTTTTCCTTGAAGAGAAACTTATTTAACTTCCTTAGGTCTAGAATAGGGTGCATACTGCCTGTTTTCTTTGGAACTAGGAAGTAGTGGGATTAGAAACCTGCATTCCGTTGCTCCTCTGGAACTATGTCTACCACCCTGTTGTTCAGAAGGCCTTGAATCTCAGAAGCAAGGAGGTCTGACTGAGTAACCAACAGCCTGGGCTGTTGTTTGGGTGGATGATCCAGAGGGGTATCTGAAAAATTCAGACAGTAACCCTCATGAATTATCTTGAGAACCAATTTGTCCAAAGTGACTGACTTCTACTGATTGTAAAACTGAGTCAGTCACCCCCCTACTGCCAAAGAAGAGTCCCCCTCAGACAGTTGAGGTGGGACCTGGGCCGGAATTTCAGAGAGTTGCACTAGGCACTTTCAGGCTCTGTGCCTTCTACTGCATTTTCTTTTGTGTCTGAGGGGCTTGGCTTTTGTTGAAGCCCCCTCTGCCTTTACCACAAAAGGAATGACAGTTATGAAACTGCCAGCGGTTCCCACCCTGTAGAGGGGCAGCAGGGACCGGTCTGGCTGTGTTGATAGCTGTCCTAGTTTTCTGTGTGGCCTCAAGTGCCTGCTCCACCTGGGGGCCAAACAGATAAGCCCCATCAAATGGTAAATTCATGACTCTTTGATAGGCATCATTTGTGAACCATGAGTTTCGTAACCAAAAGTGGCGTCAGGTACATATTCCAGCTGCTGCTGCTCTAGAAGCAGCGTCAAAGGCATCCATAGCAGCCTTAAGTTGCTGATTATTGGACTCAATACCTCTAGTGATAGTTTGGAGAAGCTCTGAGGTAATATCCGATTCCTGGAGAGTCTCGACAGTGGCTTTTAGTGAATGCCAGAGGATACACTCATATTGTGAGAAATAGCCCTGGTAGCTAGTAATACGCATACCTAGGGTAGTGGTGGCGAAGAACCATTTCCCCAATGTGTCAATCTTATGAGATTCTTTGTTTGCTGGATGAGCTGTAGACTCCTGAGGGAGAACGACTTTATCGTTTTCTGTCAAGACCACTATGGCATCAGCGAAAGCTTGAGAGGCCAGGATTGGTCGATCCTTAGGGGGAGCATACTTCCTGTCTATGGACTTAGCCATAGAAGGAATAAGTACCAGATTGTCCCACACCATTTGTGAGAGAGTCTCAAAAGAGGGCTGTACTGGAGCAGTCAATTCCACAGGGATCTCCAGGACATACAGATATTGCAGGTGCAACAACTTCCCTGGATCAGTCTCCGAAGTCTGGGGAGAGAGAGGGTGGAATTCATATTCTTCTGTAGAGACTTAAAGGACAGGTCCTTGACCAGAAGCTCAGCTGAAGTAGAGGGCTTACTTCCCACACCGAGAGATGAATATTCATCAAAGTTGTCTCCTAATCGCAGGTCAGGATCAGGCTCAATGTTGTCTCCTACTAACCCAGGAGGGATAGTATATAAAGGAAAGGGAGGAAAAAGAGCAGAAGAAGGTGCTCCTCGAATTGGATTTGAGAACCCCGGCACCCACGGTGGCGCTGGCTCCAAAAATGGTGCCGGACATGGCGCCGCCAAGACAGGTGTCGAAGGTGGCACTGCAATCGGTGCCGCGCAAGCACCCAGAGATCGCACCCCAACTCTCAGTGCACCCAAGGAAGAAGATCTGAAAACATGAGTAGGAGAAAATGGTATCTGTGCTGGCCCCTGCACCACAGCCATGTGAGGGGGAAAAGCACAAGAGTGCGGTGCTGATGGCACCGAAGAAGCTGCCACATGACTAGGTTGACCAAAACTGTCGTATCTGTGGGTTCTAAGGCCCTAGGCCCGAAGGCCCCATGGTCGACTCCGCAGGCTCGGAAAGTTGGGACAACCGCTGAGCTAACTGCTCCATAACAGCGGGCCAATGATGAAACTGCTCACCAGAAGACCCCCAGGGGGCAGGAAGGGAGGGACTACGGAGTCGAGGATGCCAGCCACTAGGAACAGAGGCTGTAGGTGACCCCAATGGAGTTGAAGTCAGCCTTCTGTCCCCGTTACCATCGATCGACATGCAGACATAACAGAGGGCAACCTCGAGCAGTACCATTTCTTCTTCGACCAGTGGGACAAAAAAGAGCTTGAGGCTGAGCGGCACTGGGTTCTCAAAGATGATGAAGAATAGGCCCACTTCTTTTTGTGCTTTCAGGAGGACCGCCCTTCCTCCCGAGCACCGGACTGCCTGTAGTCAGACCCCCTCCATAGAGGACAGCGGACTGGACCCAGCCCTGCTGAAAACACAGCTTTCATGCGAAGTCTCCCTACTGTCACTGGCCCCATTCATAGTCGACTCAGTCGAAGGCGGGCTGAAGAGAACTCCTGTGTTCTTTCGAAGAAAAAGTGAAAAACATTTTTTTTTCTAAATATATAAACAAATACTATACTGAATGACTAAAGCTGCTGTCGTATAAACGTGAAGCTTTTACTCCCAGTGGGCGAGCGATGTCATCACTGAAGGGCACTCAATGGCGGGAAAAAAGGAACTGAGGAGGTTGGAGGGTCAATGCCGAGGTAGCCTATATGGTGCAAGCTGGTCTTGCGGCACTGCTTCCGCGTGGCCCTACCTCAGCACCGGCCCTCCTGAAGATTTTTGGCTCCCGCTCAGTCCTAGTGCCTCCAGCGTAGTCCCATCAGTGTGAATGAGTGGTGGAGACTTCATGTTCAGGAAGATTTTTAGTTTTGCTTACCTCACACCATGGATTCAGAACTCTAAGCACTGCTGGGATAGGCACCCAGCTTTTGATCAGAATTCTGAATCCATGCAGTGACATTGTCAAAACTCCATATACCTGGTGGCATGTAAAAAACTATACAATATGCTGTCCATAAAACAAACAATACAATACAATGTTAGCAGTTTTAGCTTGTATTTAGGCACAGTTTGCTATACGGATCATTTTGGGGGTTTGGATATGATTTCTGTAAATGGTAACACTATGTGCAGCTGTAAGTTCACTCAAATTTTCTGCCCCCTTTGAATTCCACTACAGTGCCAAAAAAACTCTGTTAAGTTTCATTCACCTTAATACTGTGCTGTTTCTCACATGGCAATGATGGAGTGGGAGCCCCAGTACCTAGTGTCCCCCTTCATCATTAAGCTGTCCCAAAAATGTACCCATTAATCAAACAGAAAATTCAATCATAATTAAGGAAATGTACCTCAAGATAAATGTTCGCTGATGGATGAAAGGTTGTGTTGCTCAGGGACAGCTTTTATAGGGAGCTTTCTGCAAACGCAGCACCATCACCCGCTATATTAGGGCAATAAAGAGCTTGTCTGAGAACTGTTTTGGCTGTCACTTTTCTGGATCACACAGAAACTGGCAGGTAGACAGCATCCTACCCCCCACAACCTTTTTGAGTTGGGTAATTGAAGGAGAACTGCTTTGAACACAGCTGTAGTCTGTATAGGTAACATAAGGTACAGTAATCACAATAAAAGTTTCAAAAACAAGAGTTTTAGGTTCTTTTAATTTAGATTTTTGAATGCCCAGCAGTGCATGCTGCTCACTTTCATACTTGATTCTAGCAATATAGTTATGACATGTGTGATGTCCAACAGACTGAAGGTCTTGTATGAAGCTGAGGTGTGTGTATAACTTAGGATGTCAGTTTTGTTGTTAAGATCCTGCTATCCATAACAGGTGATGATTTCACTCAGCATCACCATAATAACCCTTTGCAAACTAATAGTGGCTATACGCTAGGTACAATCAGCTCACCCAAGAGGATGCACTGCAGGGTTTCACACCCACGTAAGTGACTGCCATGGCTCAACTACATAAACATCCCACACCAGCTCCCTTTCACTGATCTGAACATAGTTCACTGTAAAGCGAAGTTGGTGAGAGTCAGTAGGCGGTACCACTGATCTAACCTCAGACTACTTAGAGCCCAATTCTTGTGCATTATACTAATGCTACTACTACTACTAATGTCAGGAAACAGCCACCCTAACCCTGGCCCTCTGAGACAAGTAGTGGGATTCAATAAGAAGCAATGTGCGCTTTCAACTGCCTAAATCAACATATGCATCTTGCTTGCCAAGATTGACGTGCTGCAGGTGTGAGTCACCCAGCACAGGCCAGATATACTCTCACTAGTAGAAACTTGGCTCACACTAAAGATCCCTAACTCTGCAATCAACATAGACAGGTACACCCTCTATAGACAGGGCAGACTAAGTAAGAGAGGTGGTGGCTGTGCTATTAACCTTAAGGACACCCTACAGGGGCAAACCATTCCCTATCCAGGTGCAATATCCAAGCACTAGTATTAAAAGTCTTACTAGGTACACACAACAAGGCTCTCACTATAGTGCCAATCTATATTTCCCCCCAAAGGACAGGCGGTTTGCCTGAAAGGGTTGAAGACTACTACAGTAACCTTAACCACAACTCTTAAGTGATTATGGTGGGAGACTTCAACATTAACTGGTTGTACTCTGATGCGACTCCCCACAAAGATGCATTGTCATCAATCAAAGTTGCCCAGCTAGTAGACTCCCCTACTGGAATAAATTATCGGACAGGATCTAAAACACTCATAGACTGGCTGCTTACAAACCGTCCTGAGAGAGCCAGCAATACCTCTGTTCTTCCTTATTCTATCAGTGACCATTCCCCTATTTTATGTCGCTGGTCAAATAAAGCTGCCAAGCCCCTCGCTAAAACTTTAACAAGCTGAGTACTGAAAAAAGGGCATCTCGACTAATAAAGGTCTCACCTTAGGCAGCAAGACTGGTCCCCTACCAGCACCTAAGAGGATGTAGACCAAGCCTTGATTATTTCATTCATGTCTTCAATGCAGCCTGTAACAACTGTTGTCCTGGGGTTGGCCTGATCTTGGTATTAGGTCCTGCTTTAACCAGGTTTTTGGCCATATTTTCTTCTTCACTGTGAACTCCTGGAACTCCCGAAATTTTTGGCCAATTGGTTTTTATTTGAGAACTGGTTTGAAGAGGATGTCCTTTCTTATCTGGAGGAAATTATGATCCTGCTGTTATTAAACTGGTGAATTGCTTCAACTGTATAAATTCTGGGTTTTGAATTGGCAAAGATCTGCAACTTTTATGGTTGCTGAGCTGCCTTTATATAGAACTTGGACTGCGTGGTGAGAGTACCCTGAACTTCATTCATTATCCTTTATATATCTGTATTACTTAAACTGTGGTTTGTGGGAGACATCCAGAATAAGTATTATTTGGTTATGGCTTTGGGGTGTGAGAAACTCTAAGGCCAAAAACTGAAAAAATTCTTGGGGCTTTTTAGAAGCCCTGAACTGTTTCAGAGGACACTTTTGTCATTTAGGATTTTTGGAATTTGTCTTCCAGTTCTGGACATTGCTAGACATTTGTCTTTATTATATGTTGGGTTGCTGGGGGTTACTTAAGTAGAAATTGTATTTAATAAAATGTGTTTAGGGAGGGTTCCTTAGTATTAAAAGCCTAGGGTGGCCTGGTGGGATATAAGGATTATTAATGTGGCTGACTAAATTAACTTAGAGTTGATTGTTATATTGAGTAGCATCTTTAGATGGTGGTAGTTTTTCACCAGGTAGCATGTGTTGGGATCATGGCTAGGTGGGCAGGGACTACTACCCCTCTAGGCTGAGGGGCCTGTGCCCCTTTGATAGTCCCCCATTGCAACCCGAGGTGTATACACATTGTCGTGCCTTAGGTATTGCAAGGAGGGGCCGGAGGGGTGGGGTACCTGGACCTGGATGGTGGAGGGAGCGGGATGGGCGGATTGGGGTAGTGAAGTCTAGGAGGTGCCATGGAGCAAAATGGAGCCAGGAAAGGGGTCCTCCCTGCCTGGTATCCATACCCAAGTGCTTCATTGGTAGTGGACAAGTCGCCCACTCTTCCATGGCCTTTCATCCAACTCGGGCGGTGCTATGCAATGCCAGGTCAGTAAAGAAAAAGACAGCAATTATTGCTGATCTTGTTGAAACATCTGATCTGGTTTGCATCACTGAGACCTGGCTGGATGAAAATTCTGTCCCAGTATTGGAGTCATCTGTTCCAGCAGGGTACTCGGTGATACACTGCCCGAGATTGGATCATAGGGGTGGAGGTGTAGCCATTTGTTTTAAAATGGAACTGGGCCTTGTAGAGGTTCCAGTGGGGGCCACTAGGTCCTTCGAGTGTATCATGGGTGCAAGTGTGGGCAGCAGAATTCTTCTCATCTACCGTCCACCCGGAGATGAGAAAGTTTTTCTGCAGGAACTTGCAGACTTTATGGTTGACATGGTATCGGAATCCTCCAGGTGGTTGGTCCTGAGGGATTTCAATGCCTGGGTCGACGATGAACTCTCGCATTTTGGTCAGAACTTCCTCCAACTGATGATCTGGTTGGGCTTCACACAGGTAGTTACCTCTGCAACTCATATTCAGGATCACTCCTTGGACCTGGTGTTCCTCCTGGGGATGGAAGCCGCTGACTTGGTGGTGGAACCAGTCGGATGATCAGACCATCACTCTATAAGGTTCAGTTTTGTGGCTCCCCCTGTGAGATCCGCCCCTTTGGAGATGGTCCGGTGCTGCCCTTTGAGGGGTGTTACCCCAGAGGGTCTGATGGCGGTGCTGGACCTATCGAATAGGCCAATGGAATGCTCGGACCCAGGAGACCTAGTGGCGCTCTATAATAGTGTGGTACTGAGGGCCCTGGATTCCGTAGCTCCTGTCCAAGTTTGCCCTCTCCCTCTCTGCCCTCTCCTTGGTTTGACAGGACTTTGAGGGAGTTGAGAAGAATTGGATGAAGGGGGAATCCGGCCTGGAGGAGGACAGACTTAGGTTGATAGTCCATTACTCAGACTATCAATAAGAAATCTCCCATAAGAAGGCAGAGTTCCTGTCAAGGGAGATTGCTGCAGCAAGAAATCGACCAGCCCAGTTCTTTCGGACCATGGACAGGCTGTGCAGTCCAGCCTGCCTTCGGGGCCAGAGAGCTTTTTCACAAGTTAAGCATGAGGAGTTCGCTCAATTCTTTGCAGATAAGGTGTCCTTCATCAGGTCGGAGATCCGCTTGACTCGTTCAAATATGTATGGCAGTGGTCGATGTGAGGATGCAGACATCCGGTCTATCTGGACAGATTTTGACCAGCCAGCGATCGTGGACATCATGAAGATTGTTCGAGATCTGCGACTGACTTACTGTAGTTTGGATCCTGGTCCAACCCGCCTTTTGGTGAGGTGTATGGATGTCATCGGACCGATCCTTGCTGAGATAGTCTGGTGTTCACTGGATCAAGGGGTGTTTCTGGACCTCTTGAAGGAGGCCATGGTGATGCCCCTTTTAAAGAAATCTTCCTGTGACTCAGACTGTCTGGCGAACTACAGACTTGTCTCTAACCTGCCCTTTTTGGGCAAGGTTATTAAGAAGGTAGTCGCATTACAGTTTGAGAACTTTCTTACCACCCACGAAGTCTACGATCCTATCCAGTCTGGTTTAAGGAAGAGGCATAGTACCGAGACAGCACTGGTTCGAGTACTAAATGATCTCCTGATAGAGAGGTATCAGAGGAGTCATTTGATCTTATTCCTCCTTGATCTCTCAGCAGCATTTACCACTGTGGATCATGGGTATTGCTGGAACATCTGTGGCTGCTTTGTGGACTGTCCGGGACAGTCCTCAGATGGTTTCATTCTTTCCTTACAGTCAGGACCCAGAGGGTGGTGTCTGATTTTTTTCCCTCGGCCCCCTTTGCCTTGCTCTGTGGGGTGCCGCAGGGTTCCGTGCTGTCCCCCATGTTATCCACGGTGTATATGTTTCAGTTAGGAGACATTATAAGGTGGTATGGGCTGATTTTTCACTGCTATGCAGATGATACTCACCTCTACATGTCCTTTGTACCTGAACAAAATAGTGCAGTCTTGGTCTTTAACAACTGCCTCGCTGAGATTCAGGACTGGATGAGTGCTAACTGGTTGAGACTGAATCCAGACAAAACTGAGGTGTTGGTAGTGGATCCAGGTCAGTGGGTAGAGAAGTTGACTCCTGGACAATCATCTGGCCTTGTGCTTGGGGGCAACCAGTTGAGACCTTCTGAACGGGTGCGGAATCTGGGCATTGTGCTTGATAATGAACTGACATTAAAAGCGCAGGTGTCAGCAATTGTCAAGTCCTCATTTTATCATCTGAGGAACATTGCCTGGATAAAGCACCTTGTTCCACCTGATGACCTTCCTATGTTGGTCCACACCTTTGTATCCTCCCATCTTGATTACTGTAATGCTCTATACCTAGGATTACCAGGGGTGGAGCTCTGTCGCCTGTAGCTGGTGCAGAACGCTGCAGCCAGGTTGCTGACAGGGTTGTCAAGAACTAGCCATATCACTCCTTTGCTGTGCAAACTGCACTGGCTGACGGTGCTATGGAGGATCACTTTCAAGGTCGCATTGCCGACCTATAAGACTCTACATGGACAGGGACCGGACTACTTGCAAGACCTCCTTCGGCCTTACTCCCTTCCCACTTCACTCCACCGATGAGGAATTTGCTAGAGGTTCCCAGGGTCCATCTTTGAGCATCAAGTGCTAGGGCTTTTTCTTTTGTAGCCCCAACCCTGTGGAAGTCTCTACCTCGTCGGATTAGAGAGTGCCTGTTCGCCGAGACCTTTAAGTCTTCATTAAAAACTTACTTGTTTGATTTAGCTTTTGGAGACAATATTTAGTTTTATTATTGCTGCCTTTTTATCTTATTTTAGACTGTATATGTGGTTTTATATAGTACTGTATATGTGCTTTGGTTTTTAGAAAAGCGCATTATAAATAACATTTGATTTCATTTGATTTGATCTTCGCCCTTCTACATAAACGCAAGATCAAGGGTGCCAATAATCCATGGGATACACCAACTCTACTTTGGCAGATGGCAAACAGAGACAACTTGTGACACCGGGCTATTGCCACAGGCAAGCAGGCCGATCTGCAGGAATATAGAAAGGCCAGGAATGTCTGCTCATATGCAATACATGCTGCCAAAGGTCATCACTTTAAGGATGAGCTTGCTAACTCCTGGGGGTATAGTAGAAAATGTTGGGGAAACATTAAGGAACATACAGGGAAAACCAGCAAAGCCGCTCTGACCATGTTGGACATAAACAGAGTTATTTCTCTAGACCCGAAAGCCATTGCTGATGCTTTCAACACTGCTTTCACTGACTTCCACAGTGTCCTCCTCCCTGACTATTTCAAGCCGGCTGAACACAATAAAAATGTCAAAAACCAAAACCAAGCACAGGGCCCCCTCCCTTCTACTTTATTTATTTTTTTATCTTTCTATTTTTGCTCCCTCCCTCCCCTTGCCTCCTGCGCTCTGCTCCATTGGCAGACGCCTGGCCTCTGTCCCTGTTCCTTCCTGCCTGGAGCCCATGGTAGACCCTCATGTAGCCTTGGTATACCCCTAGGCTGGGACGAGGTGGGAACCTGTACACCCCGAGCATCTGCATTTCGTTGGGGCTTCCAGTGGGACAGGCAGAGGACATTAGTGATCTGGGCTGGTGCTCTATCTTCCTGGAGCACAGAGGGCCATGTTCTGGTTTCTCGGAGTGATGTGCACCCTGACGTCAAGGCAGAGCCCCACCAACATCTGTCATGCCTCCCCTTCCTATGGCTGGGCATTTGCTGCACCTCGGGCCTCCACCTGAGGGCAGCCAAGCACCGAGCCACATCCCCGCTCCCTCCTTGGGGAAGGCAAGCAGTCCTTGGATGCTCAAGCCCTCTCCCCGGTCAGCCCTATGACTCCCTGGGCTCATTCCCGAACCCAGGTTGCCAGCGTCATAAGTGGTAGTGCTACCGCTGTGCCGGTGGGCTGGCCCCTTCCCTTCTACTTTAAAGCCATAACCAGAAAGGTAGCAAAAAAATACTTACAACGTGTTGTCGTCGAGACACAGGTCAGGAAGCATAGGAAAAACCAGGAGCAGTTGTAGAATTCACCAAAAAATATTTATTTACACTAGCAGTACCATAAAATAAACTTGTTCAGTATAACTATTTACAAAGGCAAAATAAAATAAAGTTTTATTTCAGTCTTTGTGTCCCTTGTTCTCCTAATAATCTCTTGCAGTTCCAGCTTAGCTCTTTTAGAAGTCTTTTCAACCCCCATTCTTAGAAAACATCCTGTCCTTGTACATATTCTGTTCTTGTAAGTTTCAGGAACTGCCAGAACACAGTGTGCTTTCTGAGGCCCCTTCTGCAGCTTTTGCAAAAGGCTGGAAGTTTTGCACTCAAGTAACCTTTAGAGTTTACAATATCTTTCTGCAATCATCGCAAAATATAATTATATACTTTTCAACAGTAACACTATATAATTTCTAAACAAAAGGTTCCCAATATCAGTTACATTTCCATACAATGATTTGCACATATTTTTATATCAGCAGCTCTAGATATGCAAGGGAGGAAAAACAGAGAGCAAGGGAGGACTGAGCGACAGTGACAGGCAAAAAATTGCAAGCCTGTCGGGTTGATCAAATCCGAAGTCTCATAGGACAATTTGGTTGTGCAACCAGACAGAGAAGAGACAGAAAGAAAAAATTACTCACCTTTGAACTGCCCCAGAGAACAAAGAGTTAACTTTCCATGCAGGACATGGAACACTGAGCTCGAGCTTGGTTGAAGTCTCTGTCTGAAGTGTTTTGAACTTAAACCATCAGATTCTTACGAGCCCAACTAAACTAAAAATTCTATGTGGAAATTGTAAAAATTCTACTAGCCAACTGGCTGAAAAAAATTTTGGATTCCCAAGGAAGACTCAAGTCAGGAAACCCAAAAACAAAACCCAATGTACTAAAAATAACAATAATAAATAAGCACCCAAACAAAAAGGGAGGAGGGTGCAAGCAAAAAACACCTCTGGGGTGCAACACTGCACCTGCTCACCCACTTCCCAAAAACAGGTTCTGAGAGGGGAGGCAGGGAGGGAGGTCAGAATACAGCAAGACTCCATTAGAAGAAATATAATTACTAAGGTGAGTAATTTTTTCTTCAAACAACATGAAGTCTTGCTGTATTCTGACAATTGCAGACAATTGCAGACTACCAAGCAGTACCTCCAAGGAGGAGGGACATAACCTACTTTAGGAATAGGCTCTGAAGTACTGCTGTGCCAAACCGAGTATCACTCCTAGCCTGGATATCCAGAGAGTAATGCTTGGTAAAGGTATGGACTGTTTTCCAGGTGGCTGCTTGACAAATTTCTAAGAGAGGGATATCCCTGGCTGCAGCCAGAGAAGCAGCTGTACCTCTTGTGGAATGAGCCCTCAGGCCTGAGGGTGGAGTTTTTCCCAGTTTTTCATAGCAGAATTGTATACAAGACGCAATCCACCTGGCAATAGATCTTTTGGTGACAGGTTTGCCCTTTCCCACTTCTCCATAAGTGAGGAACAAATGGAGGAAGTCAAACCTGTGACCCTTAGTATGCTCTATGTAGTAACTAAGGGCTCTTTTGACATCTAAACTGTGTAGCCTCCTCTCTCCTGAGGAAGAATGATCAGTGAAGAAAACAGGGAGAGACATAGACTGGTTTAAATGGAAGTCTGAAACCACTTTGGGCAAGAACCTTCTATTGGTTCTAAGGACCACTTTATCCCCTGTGAAAGGAGAAAAAATCAGGTTCCACTGACAGGGCTTGCAATTCACTGATATGCCTGGCAGAGGTAATGGCTACCAGGAACACAGTTTTCCAAGTCAAGTACTTAAGCTCTGCTGAAGACATAGGCTAAAAGGGGGGTTGCATAAGTTGAGCAATGCAAACATTCAAATCCCAGGCAGGGGCAGGGTCTCTAAAAGGGGGATTGGTGTGGAACAATCCTTTAAAAAATTTACAGAACACAAGATGGGAAGATAGTGAGGAAGGCTTCCCCACAGACAAAAATGCAGAAACAGCTGACAAGTGTACCTTGAGAGTAGCTGGTCTGAGGCCTAGGCCATTAAGATGGACCATATAATCCAGAACCGTAGGCAGTTCAGCAGTGTCTGGAGAAATATGCTTCTCATAACACCAAATGCTGAATCTTTTCCATCTGGAGTTGTAAGTCTTTCTGGTGGAGGGCTTTCAAAAAGCCTTGAGGATATACAGAACCCCTTGGGAAAGATGCAGATCTGCAAACTCTAACTCTTCAAGAGCCATGCTTTGAGATTGACAGACTGAAGATTGGGGTACCAAATCCTTCCCTGAGAGGATGTTAACAGGTTGTAATTCCTGGGAAGAGACAGGGGAAGATGGACTTCTAGGGACAGCAACAGGGGGTACCAGGGCTGTCTGGCCCAATCTGGAGCAATCAGAATCACCTTGTATGATTGAGACCTTATTTTTACCAAAACTTTGAACAAGAGAGGGAAGGGAAGGGGAGAAAGGCATACAAAAACTTCCCCTCCCAATTGAGGATCAAGGCGTCCAGAGGGAGAGAGCCCAGGACTGGAGGTCTGCAAAAAAAGAGAGGGAGTTGGTGATTGTCTGGAGCTGCAAAGAGATCTATCTCTGGAGTGCCCCATCTTGAAAAAATCACTTTCAAAACCTGAGGGTCCAGGGACCATTCGTGATGGCCCTGAGAAATCCTGCTCAGTGCATCTGCTAGCACATTGTCCTTGCCTGGAAGGTGAACTGCTACAAGAGAGGCTTGCAGGGAATAAGCCAGGGACCACAACTTCATGGCTTCTGTGCACAAGGCCATGGACCACAGCCCCTGGGCAGTAAGGGACCCCAGGTGGGCTCCCCAGCCCAGGAGAGAAGCATCCATGGTAAGGACCACTGAACAAGGCTGAGCAACAAAAGGAAAACCTTGCCTTAAATTGTCCTGATCCTGCCACCACTGGAGGGCTTGGGTCAGAGTCACTGGAATCAGTTTGGTAAGGGAGTCCTTTCTCTGAGACCAGAAAGCTCTCAGATGGAACTGAATATCCCTCATCTGGAATCTTGCCCCTTGGACCACTGCTGTTGAAGCTGCCATGTGGCCCAAGAGCTGGAGGAAATGCCTTGCTGGTCGAGATACCCGAAGGCTGAAGGAAGAAGCTGGTTCCACAAGAGCCCTTGCCCTTTCTAGAGGAAGAAGGCTCTTGCTCTGAAGTGTGTCAGTTCTGCCCCTATAAAGGTAAAAGCTGGACTGGTTTGAGAACTGACTTGGGAAGGTTGAGAAGAAAACCTAGAGAAGTGAGCACTTGCTGGGTCACTTGCAGGTGAGACTTGACTTGGTCTGGAGACTGACCTGCTATTAGCCAATCGTCCAGATACAGAAAAATGGAAATCTTTTGCTTTCTTAGAAAGGCAACTACTACTGCCAGGCACTTTGTGAAAACCCTTGGGACTGAGGTTAGGCCAAAGGGCATTGCTCTGAACTGATAATGGCCTGAGGGCAACTCGAACCTGAGGTACTTTCTGTGGGAGCACCTGATGGGAATGTGAAAGTAGGCATCTTTGAGGTCCAGGGAGGCTAGCCAGTCCCCTGGCTTTAGAAAGGGAAGGATTATTCCCAGAGTTATCATCTTGAACTTTGGTTTTAAAAGATGTCTGTTTAGATATCTTAGGTCTAGAATGGGTCACCACTCCCTTGTCTTTTTGGGGGTCAGGAAGTACCTGGAGTACAGTCTTTTGCCCCAGTGTAGGGTAGGTACTCTCTCTATAGCTCTTAAAGCTAGGAGAGAAGAAACCTCTGCCTCTAGGACAAGGGTTTCTGAGAGATTTGCAGGTGAAAAAGATCTGGCGCTCATCTTTGGAAATTTTTTGAAGCTGAGAACCAGTCCCTGGCTTACTACTTCCAGGACCCACTTGTCTGATGTAACAGACATCCAGTCCTGGACAAAGTAAGCCAGCCTGCCCCCTACTGGAATAGGAGAGTTGACCCGGGCAGGCCCATCAGGTGTCTGCTTGGCAGGGGCTTTAGGCTGAGGAGTGGATGCAGGCCTGCTCATCCCCCTTCTGCCTCTCCCTCTGAAGAACCCCCTCTGAGAAAAGGAAGAAGAGGCCTGTGCTTGGTAAAAAGGCCTTTGAAAAGGCCTGCCCCTGCCCCTAGACTGCTGCCTTTGAGGAGTTGCCTGCCTTTCCTTGGCCCTGAGCACTCCTGTAAGTGGTTCTGTACTCGTCCATTTTCTTCATGTAATTCTCTGTCTGCTCCCCAAACAGAGAATTACCCACTACAGGAAAATCCATGACCTTAGCCTGGGTGTCCTGCGAGAGGCTAGTACATCTGAGCCAAGCCATCCTCCGAAGAGCCACAGATGTAGCCATGACTCTTGATGAAACATCATTAGAGTCCACAGCAGCATGAAACTGAACCTAATATGCCTCAATCCCATCTGCAGCCACCACCTCCAGCTCCTTGGCTAGCTGGGGGAAGGCCTGTAACCAGTGCCAGTACAGTGTCCCACCTGGACTTCTGGTACCTGGCTGTATAGGCCATGTAATTCGCCTGCCTGAGTCCCAAAGAAGATGCCATGTACTGCTTCTTTTCCATGGCATCAATCTTCCTGGAGTCCTTGTCAGGGGGAGTGTGAAGCCAAGGGAATATTTGCCCTGTCACAGGCAGCAGCCTGTACTACCCCAACATGGCTGCATTGCTGATATAAGAACTCCATGTCTGAGCTTGAAAGTGTATAGCTCTTGTCCATTCTTCTATCCACAGGAGGTATAATGTTAGGAGACTTTAAGATTTTTTGTGTCTGTTTCCGAAAAGATATATGGAGGAGAATAGACAGTCTCCTGGACTCTGGGATAGCCATCATCTCTACATAATCAGGCTCCTCTTGATCTTCCACAGCCTCCTCCATAGGAAGCTGGAGGGTTTCAGCCACCTTTCTGTAAAACATAAAGTGAGAAGGGGACCCAGAACGCCTAGGAGGGAAAACACTTGATGGTCTGTCTGGGGAGATGTCCGGTTCCACAGGCACATCCAGACCTTCACTTACATCATAATCCTCAAATTCCCCTTCCTCTTCAAATTCCAGTTCATAAAAATCTTCAAGGGTATACTCTTGAACCGGGGGAAGCAACCAAACTGAACCCCTGCCAGAAGGAGCCGGATCGATCGGAACCGGACAGAGCGATTCCACAATCTGAATCGCCCTGGTTATCTCTTAGGCGGTCGGAACATGAACCTCTGGATTCGAACCGGTTGATTTATCTTTGCGCTTTCTTTTTGTCGGAACCGATCCCTCGGAATCGGCTCTCCTTTTGGTCGAAGAAGTATCGCCCTGGTCAGAGGGCACTCCTTCTGGTTCGGTCGAAACCGAACTGGGCTGGCCATCTGGGTCAGTGGACTTCTCGGCCTCCTTTTCCCTCAGTCTTCCTAATCTCCTCTCAAGGGTAGATTTGGTAAAATTTTTACATATTTGGCAGTCTGAATCAAGGTGGTCAAACCCCAGACAATAAACACAGGTAGTGTGGGGATCGGCCTTAGCAAAGACCTCCCCACCCTCACTGCAGTGTTGAAACCCAGTGGGCCCGTTTTTTTTCTTGGGTTTCTCAGACATGGCCAACCTAACCAAACTTACCCTTTTTTCTGCAACCACCAGGCAAGACTCCCTTATTGGTTCCTAACCGTGTCACGGGTATTGGAAAAAAATATTTAAAAACACGTTTTTTTCAGAAACGATAAGAACCGGTAACCACACACTAAGTATAACAAAATTCACAATCAAATGGCCAGTTCAGCCGAACCGACCGCACTTTTACAAATTCCACACAGAAAAATAGAACAATTCCTATCTAGTACTCATGGCACCACAGACAGAGACTGAACCGACTACGCGGATACTTTTTTTGGTTTAAAAATGACGAAAACTGAAAACTTTAACCGACTTTTGAACCGAGCTGAAGGAGAAATCTCCGGAGCGACCGTTCAGTGAGGCAGGATAAAGAATCTGATGGTTTAAGTTCAAAACACTCCAGACAGAGACTTCAACCGAGCTCGAGCTCAGCGTTCCATGCCCTACATGGAAAGTTAACTCTTTGTTCTCCGGGGCAGTTCAAAGGTTGGAAATCACTGCAATTGTCAGAATACAGCAAGACTTCATGTTGTTTGAAAGGAGAGATCCTTGCATTTAAACACTTTCTCCATAACAAATGGGACAGGGTCCTATTCTACCCTGTCACATACACTCCACTCCTTAAGAGGGAACCTGTTTTATTAGACAGATTTCCAAAACTTTTTACTAATTCTCTACTAACATTTGCTGCTTTCAGAAATTAAGCACGTGTACATTTTCTGTTGTTCTATAACAGTACAGCAAACAGTAAAGTTCAAACTCATGCATTTGTTTTTCAACCTTCAGAACCCTCATTTCCTGATCCATATCTTGACAGAAAATCAACATTGCTATTCTCTTTACCAGATTTGTGTATCACAGTGAATTTAAATAACTGTAGTGCCAGGTACCACTTTGTGATTCTGGAATTTTTATCTTTCATCTGGTTAAGCCAACAGAGAGGATTGTGATCTGTTACAAGAACAAAATCAGTTCCTAGCAAATAAAACATAAGGGACTCCATGGCCCACTTTGCTGCTAGACATTCCTTTTCGATAGTAGAGTACCTTTTCTCTCTGTCATGCAATTTCCTACTTATGTACAGAATAGGATGTTCTGTCCCATCTATATTTTGACTCAGTACTGCACCTAGGCCTACCTCTGATGTATTTGTTCGTAGTAAAAATGGTTTCTCAGAGTCTGGACTTCTTAAAACGGGCTGAACATAAAGCAGCCTTAATGGCTTGAAATACTTCATCACACTCTGGGGTCCATTTCACATTATTTGGGTACCGTTTTTTCGTGAGTTCAGTGAGGGGAGTAGCTAACTCAGCAAAGTTGGGAACAAATCTCCAATAATAACCAGCCAGCCCTAAAAATGACCTGACTTGTTTCTTTGTTAAGGACAGGGCTGTTAGCTACAGCTTCTATTTTAGAAACCTCTGGCTTAACTTTTCCATTTCCCAACACATAGCCAAAATATCTGGTTTCCTGCATACCCAATGCACATTTGGTAGGATTAATAGTCAGACCTGCATTTTTGATAGCTTGGATAACTGCTTGTAGGTGTTTCAGGTGGCTTTTCCAGTCTGGATTGTACACCACCACATCATCCAGGTACACAGCACAATAACCAGTGTGAGGGGATTAAATGACATCCATTTACCGTTGGAATGTAGCTGGCGCACCATGTAAACCAAATGGCATGGTGGTGAACTGACAGAATCCTATGGGGTGGCAAATGCAGTTTTATCTCTGGATTCTTTAGCTAAAGGTATTTGCCAGTAACCCTTGGTGAGATTGAGGGTACTGATATACTTTGCACTCCCCAGTCTGTCCACCAAATCATCTATTCTAGGCATAGCATAACTGTCAAATTCTGACACTTGAATAGGTTTCCTAAAATCAAGGCAGATTCTAACACCCCCTTCTTTTTTGTTTACAATTACCATGGGAGATGACCAAGCACTCCTTGACTCCTCTATGATACCCAGTTCTTTCATTTTTTGTATTTCCTTAACCACATCAGCTCTTAACTGCTCTGGTAACCTGTATGTCTTTTGCCTAATAGGATGAGCATTCCTTGTCACTATTATGTGCTCACCCACTTTTGCTCAGCCTGGTACTGTGGTAAATGTACTGTTAAATGTCTTTAGCACATTACGAATGTCTGCAGTTTGTTCTGAAGTTAAGGAAACATTACAGTTTGTTTCAGCCTATCATAAGCTACATCAATATCTTCCTTATCAGTTTCTGGTAAAACTAGAAGAAAACATTACTTACCATAGTAATCTTGTTTCTTCTAAGGGAATCTTATTGTATTCTGACATTTGCAGTATTGTCCTCCCATAGTACTGCCCCAGAGCTGAAATGGTTAACAGAACCTATGCTAATGATGGAATGCTAGGATCATGCTCGGTTTTCAAACCACTATCCCTGGTAAACATTCTACAACTGTTAGATTCTTATGGAGTGTGAATACAAACAAGCTGTCTATACTAACATTAACAGTTAACTAAATAAATGAGAACCAACAATCCCCTTCAGTTGAAAATGTGGGCTACACTAAGACCCAAGTCACTAAGCCCAACAACAGAACCATTCATGGGTTTACAACAGCGTGGACAGCTGTGCTGCAGTGCCCATAGGTTCTAGCAGGGGAGGTAGGGTGGGAGCTCAGAATACAGTAAGATTCCCTTAGAAGAAACAAGATTACTATGGTAAGTAATGTTTTCTTCAAACTCCAGGAAATCTTACTGTATTCTGACATATGCAGACTACCCAAGTAGTACCTTTGGAGTAGGGTAGAGAACCTATTTAGGAAACAAGCTCTGCAGCACTGCTGTGCCAAACCTGGCAACACCTCTGGCCTGGGTATCCAGGCTGTAGTGCTTGGTAAAGGTGTGAACTGTTTTCAAGGTAGCTGCTTTACCAATTTCCAGCAAAAGAATATCTCCTGCAGCTGCTATTGAAGCAGCTGCACCACTTGTAGAGAGAGCCCTAACACTTACAAGGATTCCTTACCTACTTTGCTGTAGCAGAACTGAATACAAGTCACCATTCAGTGGGCAATAGACCTCTTTGAGGCAGGCTTGCTCTTTCCTACTTCTCCATAGGTCAGGAAAAGCTGAGTGCTCACCTGCCTGTGACCGTTTGTGTGACTCAAGAAGTAGCTTATAGCTCACTTGACATCTAGGTTGTGAAGTCTACGTTCCCCTGAACTAGAGTGGACAGTGAAATAAAGACTGGCAAAGTAATGGACTGATTTAGGTAGAAGTCCAAAACCACCTTGGGCAGAAAGTTTCTGTTAGTCTTGAGGACTATCTTGCCCCTATGAACTGATATGCAATTAACTCAGTGGACAAGGCCTAGAGCTCACTGATGCTCCCAGCTATGGTGACGGCTACCAGGAACACTGTTTTCCATGCTGCATTCCTAAGCTCTGCTGAAGACATGGGCTCAAATGGTGGTTTAATTAGCCAGCCAATGCATATATTGAGGTCCCATGCCAATGTGTGTTCCCTGTGAGGGAATGCAAATGCATGAGACCCTTGAAGAACTTGCTAAACACTTGATTAACTGCCAGAGATGACCCCTTACCAGCTGAGAGGTAAGCAGAGACAGCTAGTAATTGTACTTGGAGGGTGGAAGGCCTAAGGCCGAGAGAAAAGAGATGTGCCATATATTATAGGATCACTGACAAGTCAGCCTGGCAGCAGTCTCTCTCTTTTTCTGGCATCAAATGGAAAAACGTCCTTCCATTTAAAGGTGTAAGTCTCTCTGGTAGAAGGGTTCTCTAGAAACCCTAAGAACCTCCAGCACCCCTATAGAAATATGCAAGTCTGAATACTCTAAGTCTTCAAGAGCCAAGCCCAGAGCCTGAGAGACCAGATATTGGGATAAAGGACCCTGTCCTGCAAGGAGGTCAATAGGTTGTGCCTCCTGGGCAGAAAGAGATTGGCCTGGAAATTGAAAAGGTCAGTAGTAGAAAATACCATGGCCTTCTGGCCAAATCTGAAGCAATGAGGATCACTGTCACTGAGTGAACCCTGAGCTTGATCAGCACTATGAGCAACAGGGGAAATGGAGAAAAGGCATACAGGAACTTCCCTGTTTAATGCAACAGCAACACATCCAGAGGGACTGTGTCCCCTGCAAGAGGTCTGTAACAGAATTGTGGTAGCTGGTAATTGTCTGGAGTTGTGAGGAGGTCCACCTCTGGGGTACCCCAACTTCTGATTACCACTTGTACTCCTGGTGGTTTTAGTTGATCCTGCTGAGAGCATCCACAAGGACATTGTCCTTCCCTGGGAGGTGGACAGCTGAGAGGGAGATGTCCAGGAGTGAATTAAGTCTCCACACTTTCACGGCTTCTGTGCACAGTAGGGACAACTTTGTGCCCCCTTGCTTATTTATGTAGTACATTCTGGTTGTATTGTCTTGTCCTGACCTAAACCACTTTGCCTTGAAGCATTGGAGTGAAGGACTGAATGCCCAACTAAGCTGCCCTGAGCCCCAGCAGGCTTTATGTGAAGCAGTGTGTGCTCCCCTAGGAGGGAGGCATAGGTTGTTAAGACTGCTGCTGGTGGTAGCTGGGGTAAAGGCACAATCTCCCTGAGGTTGTCTTCTTCCTGCTGCCACTGCAGAGCTTGCAGCAGAATTCTTGTGACTGGGACCATCTTTGACAGGGAATCTCTTTTTGGGGCCAGTGTGACCTGAGGTGGAACTAAATGCCTCTCCTCTGGAATCTTGACCCTGACACTGTTGCTGTTGCTGCAGCCATGTGCCCTAGCAACTGTAGAAAAATGCCTCAATGGTCTGGGGTATGCAGTTGGAATGAGCCTGCCAGCTGCACCAAGCTGTCCACCATTCCCTGCGGGAGGAAGGCCCTTCCTCTCAGTGCATCCAGTCTTTGCCCCTATAGACTCCAGGCGCTGAACTGGTGGTAGCATTGACTTTTTTTTTTTAATTACCAGGAGACCCAGCATACACAGGGTATCGTAGATGGTGATCAGTGCACCTCTAACTGCAGAGGAGACTGGCCTGCCATCAGCTAGTCATCCAGGTACAGGGAGACTATGACCCCCTGCCTCCTTAGGTGTGCTTCTACTAATGCTATACACTTGGTAAGCACCCCAGAAGCAGAGATAAAGCTGAAAGGAATGGGTCTGAACTATTTGGGAGGAAGTGCCCTTTAAGGCCAGAGATGTAGGCCCAACCCCCCCTTACTGAGTGTAGGGAGGATGGTAGCCAGAGTGACCATTCTTACTTTGGCTTTGTTAAATGCCTGTTTAAATGTCTGGGATCCCATATGGGTCACCACCCTCTCCAACAGGGTTACTTCTAAAAGACCGGCAGGTCTGAAAAACCCTGCCCTCAGTTTGGGCAGGATCTTGAACCTGATGACAAGCCACTGGCCCACTATCTGTCTTGGTACTTCTGGGATGTTGCTGCCTTGTCCTTTGCAGCAGCATTCCTGAAAGCTACCTTGTACTCATCCATGTTTTCCATGTAAGCCTCTGTTTGCTCACCAAAAAGGAATGCAGGCTCACCAGAAAAATCCTATGCCTTTTGGCTGGCCTGGGACAAATTAGTTATCCCTAATCAGGCCCATCTCCTCAGAGACACTGAAATTGCCATTTGTCTGACTGCAATGACATTGTATCCATTTTAGAGGCCTCTGTACCCTAGCAATCTTTGAAATTGCATTCCAGAGATGTTTTATTTATTGATTTATTTATTTATTATGTGGAGACATAGGTCATGTGAGTGGCCTGTCTAATGGACAAAGAGGCACCTAAGCGGGATTTCTTGTGCCAAAGAATCCATCTCTTGGAGTCTTTATCTGGTGGGTGTGATGCCAGGAGAATCACTGCCTTATCACAAGCCACAGCTTGCACCACCTCTTCATGGCTGGGGTGCTCTGCTCCAGACTTAGTCACCCAATACTTCCTATCCAACCTCTTGTTCACTGGGGGAATGGAAGTGGGATTTTATAAAATTCTAGAAGCCTATCTCTTCAGAGACTTGTGGATGGGCAGCACCAGTCTTTCTGTTACTGGCACATCCATCCTATCCATACAGTCTGGCTCCTATTCCTCCTCTGTGAATTCCTGGGTGGAGAGGTCCAGTGTCTGTGTGCTTTATGAAGGCAAAGTGAGAGGAAAAAATCTCAGCTCCCTTTTCAGGGGAGTCAGGATGTTGAGGATCAGGGCATACCAAGGTACAAACTCACCATGTACACCTCAGCAAACTGTTCAAGTGAATCGGGAACCGAGAAGGAACCCAGGTCCTGAACCGAGGTCTGTGAACCGGGCCGCTGAACTGGAACCGCAGTACCAGTTGCAGTGCCTGTAAAATTTGCATAGTATTTGCTATTCATTTGCGGTTGAAACCGACGGTTTTGTAGGATGCAGTTCCTGAACCGAGTGTTTTTCCTTCCTCTTTTTCTTAGCAGAACTTACCGGTTCAGCGGTAGTGTCTGCTGTTCTTTTCTTTAAACGGGGAACCAGCACCCTGGATAGAGGGTTGTAAACCAGTTCCTTGGTTTCTTCATATAAGAGGAGGACGTTTTGTCCACAGCTGGGTTAGCAGCCCTGTTGAACCTTTTTTTCTGCAGTCGGTTAAAATGCCTATTAAGCGACACATGAGAAAATACTTTTTGCTGAACCGAGTGTTTTTTTCCTTACTCTTTTTCTCAGCAGAACTTACCGGTTCAGCAGCAGTGCCTGTGGATCTTTTCTTTAATCGGGGAACCATCACACTGGTTAGAGAGTTGTAAAACAGGTTCCTTCCCATATTGAACCTTTTTCCTGCAGTAGGTTAAAATGCCTATTAAGCGCCGACTGAGGAATACTTCTTGATTTTACAGATGTTACAATCTGCCTTAAGGTGGTTAAACCCTAGGCAAAAACATAAATAAATGAGGATCTGCTTTCAAACAGTTCCCCCACATTCTGTACAAATCTGAAAACTCTTTTGGCCAGTTCTTTTCTTGGGTTAGTGACAAAATCAGTAAAGTCCCCAAGAAATGGTTCTCTGAGAATCAGAAATCTACACTAATGAATAAGGCTTAAACCGTATTTACTTTATTTATCTTTTTACTTTGCGGTCCGTTTAGCAACCGCTGAGAGAACCAAGAGTTACCCTGGTTTCCCTCAAATAAACAAATTAAGCAACTGGCCCAGAGAAGGAATAAAATAGAAAAATTTTCTTTTAAAATTGTAAATAAAAGTCTGGTTCCCTCCCAGTTAAAAGAACTGGAAAGAAACTGAAAAACCTACCAGAATAACACTAAAGCTAAACTAGTTTACCTGTAAACACAAGGACAGTGCTTTAAAAATGAACAAAATTAAAAAACCAACAAAAATAAAATCTTCAAGAAAGATGAAGGAGAGCCCTCCAAGGCTTCTGTACTGTTCAAGTGGAGTAAAGACTCTGACAGTTGTAGAATGTTTACCAGGGATAGTGGTTTGAAAACCGAGCATGAGCCTAGCATTCCATCATTAGCATCGGTTCTATTAACCATTTCAGCTCTGGGGCACTACTATGAGAGGACAATACTGCATATGTCAGAATACAGTAAGATTTCCTGGGGTTTGAAAAGTAGCTTTTGGCATTTTTTCAACCCATTTCTTGAGGAGGTTAGCATGGTATATCTTAGTTGGATTTTTCCTGTCAGGGGTCTCAGTCTCGTAGTTAACAGTGCCAGTACGTCTGAGCACTCTATAAGGCCCTTGCCACTTCATTAACAGTTTATTTTCTGTTGTGGGCAACAGCAGCAAAATCTTTTCACCTGGCTCAAAAACTTTTTCTTTAACCCCATGGTCATAATATACTTTCTTCTGGTTTTGGGCCTCTTCCCGATCACTATGGGCAATTTTAACATATTTTGCCAGCTTCTTAGGGCACACATATAAGAAGTTATAGATTGTTTCTGAGTGGGGTTATCTTCCCACGTTTCTTTTATCACATCCAGTGGCCCTCTTGGCTGCCTATCATACAGCATTTCAAATGGTGAAAACCCTGTTGATGCGTGTGGCACTTCTCTGTAAGCAAAAAGTAGGTAAGGCAAGTATTGGTCCAAGTCTTTTCCCTCCCCTTTTTACAAACCATTTTAACATGCGTTTTAGGGTTTGGTTAAAACGCTCAACAAGACCATCCGTCTGAGGGTGATAGGGGGACGTTCATATGGCAGTGATACCTGACAGTCTGTACAGCTCCTTAAGCAATGCAGCACCAAAATTATTACCCTGATCAGTAATAATTTCTTTAGGTATGCCCACTCTACTGAAAATTTTGGCAAGCTCTGCTGCCACTTTTGGGGCTGTAACAGTATGCATTGGAACTGCTTCTGGGTATTGAGTAGCATAGTCGCATACTACCAGGATAAATCTATTACCCATAATACTTTTGTCTAAGGGACCAACCACATCAATTGCAATTCTCTCAAAAAGCATGTCTATCAAGGGTAGGGGCACCAGGGGCACCTTGTCTTTTCTAGTGACTGGAGCTATTTTCTGACACTCAGCACATGGATTACAATAGGTAGCAACATCTTCATAAATTCCAGGCCAGTAAAATCCATACAGCAATCTGGCAAGGGTGCAATCCCTCCCTGAATGACCAGTCATAGGACTATCACATGCTATCTGTAACAACTCTGTTTTATACTTCTGTGGTATAACCAATTGTTCTGTCTGTTCCTGTGTCTGAGGTTTAACCCAAATTCTGTACAGTAACCCATTACATTTTTTAAACATTGGTACACCCTGTTTTGGTTTCACCCCCAGCTGCTTGAAATAACCCTGGAGAGAAATATTGTTAGCTTGCTCTGAAAGAAAATCACAATTTAGTTTCAGCATTTTCATATGCTGACCCTTCATGTCCATCAGTCATTTGCTGCCACAGTTTTTTCAAGCATCGTCTTTCTTTCTTGGATTTCCGGATCTTGGAGCTGTGCTCAAATAATTCCAAATCAAAATCACTGAAAGGAAAAGTGTCCCCACCATCTGAAATTTTCTTTGCCTGAGCTCTTGTCACCACTACTGCTGAAACATCAGGATTTACTCCCTCTTTGATCAACTCAGAAAATCCTGGGAAGTCATTTCCAATAATCACAGGTACAGGTAACTTAGGTACTACCCCCACTTTCATTTGGTGTGACACACTCTTAATGGTCAGAGTCACTTGGTTGATGGGATAGTATTGAGTGTCCCCGTGGATGCAGATGACTTCAGTATCTGGTTCCTTTCACAGTGTTTTCCCAGCACTTTAACATGCACTAGGGTCTGTCTGCTTCCCAAATCATTGAGTCCCTTCACAGTCTTAACCCCCACCTTCACATCTGTTAAGTACTTGCCCCAATTTGCCAAGGACAAATCCGCTCCACTGCCATTCTCCTTACCACGGCAGTTTCTTGCAAAATGGCCTGGCTTATTACAGTTATAGCAGTTAACGTCTTTGGGCCCAGATTTGCTACCTCCACCAGAGTTCTTATCAGGCTTGGAGTCTAAATGGGAAAAAAGAGTGTCTTATCAGTGCTTGGCTGTTACCTCACTGCTGTAGCATCTGTCTAGCTATTTGGTATTCTTCGGCCAAAGAAACAGCCTTTACCCCACTCTCTGGTTGGTGTTCCTTTACCCACAGCTGCACATCTGTAGGCAAAATGCTGATGAATTGCTCCATGGCAAATGTGCCAATGATCTGTGGGACTGGTTTGCTCTCTGCTTGGAGCCATTTTATCAGGAGTTCTCTGAGTCGGATGAAGGCTTCTCAAGGATTGTCGACCGAGTTGTACCTCAGAGATCAAAATCTCTGCCTGTAGGTCTCTCTGGAGATGTCATACCTTTTCAGGATTTTGCTTTTCACCAGGTCATAGTTTTCTGACTGTGCAGTGTCCATACTGCTGTAGGCAAGTTGGGCTTTCCCTGTCAGGTAGCGTACCAGTCTGATTGTCCATTGCTGCTTTTGCCAATGGCAGGCTGTGGCAACTCTTTCAAAAGTTGTTAGGTATGCCTTAATATAATCTGAGGGGCACAATTTTGTAAGTTTAATGACTTAAATTGCTTGCATTTTGTTGCTCATCTGGGTCTCTGCCGGATCCTCTGCCTCTGATAGCTTGCAAGGCATCTAGCCATCGCTGCTCCCGTTGCTGCATCTCTTCTCTCATCTGCTGCTCCTGTCGCTGCATCTCTTTTTCTTCCTGCTTCTCTGTCTCCTTTTGTTGTATAGCCCACCATTTGAAAAAGTCCATCAGGCTTTCAGGTTCTGTCACTGCCTGTTCTTTTTCCATAACTTGTGCTGGCTGTACAATCTCAGACTGGACTTCTGTCTCTGCTAGTTTGGCTGCCATTCTCCTGGTAACCACTCCTGGACTTGCTGCTGCAGAATCCATACCTTACTCTCTGCTTCCCTGGTACTAGGTTTAGTACCCATGCACAAAACTCCTGTCTTAGGGTATGCATGGCATAAATCCTACTTAGGCTGACACCATCTGTCATCAAGGCACAGGTCAGGAAGCATAGAAAAACCAGGAGCAGTTGTAGAATTCACCAAAAATTATTTTATTTACACTAGCAGTATCATAAAATAAACTTGTTCAGTATAACTGCTTACAAAGGCAAAATAAAATAAAGTTTTCTTTCAGTCTCTGTGTCCCTTTTTCTCCTAATAATCTCTTGCAGTTTCAGTTTAGCTCTTTTATAAGTCTTTTCAACCCCCATTCTTAGCAAACATCCTGTCCTTGTACATATTCTGTTCTTGTAAGTTTCAGGAGCTGCTAGAACACAGTGTGCTTTCTGAGGCCCCTTCTGCAGCTTTTGCAAAAGGCTAGAAGATTTGCACTCAAGTAACCGCTAAAGTTTACAATATCTTGCTGCCATCATCACAAAATATACAGTAATTATATACATTTCAACAGTAACACTATATATTTTCTAAACAAAAGGATCCCAATATCAGTTACATTTCCATACAATGATTTGCACATATTTTTATATCAGCAGATCTAGATTTTTAAGGGAGGAAAAGCATACAGCAAGGGAGGACTGAGAGACAGTGAGAGGCAAAAAATTGCAAGCCTGTCACAGAAACATTTGGTTGCACAACCAGACAGAAAAGGAGAGATCCTTGCATTTAAACACTTTCTCCATAACAAATGGGACAGGGTCCTACTCTACCCTGTCACACATGCCTTTGGGAAATCTAGGTCCAGTGGTGACAAACTCGACCTCAAACTTATTGCCCTCACCCTTGATGAAACCCTCTCTCCGTTAACACACATTCTGAACTTATCTTTCTGCTTTGCCAAATTCCCTCAAAGATGGAAAGCCGGTACTGTACAGTGATACACAAAAGTGGAGACATGGACTCTAATTATCATCCCATATCCATCCTCCCTTCCCTCTCTAAAGCACTGGAACATATAGTGGCAGATCAACTAGTTGATTACTTTGAAAAATATATAGGATTCAGTGCACCCAACAGCATGGTTTCAGGAAATTGCACAGCACTACCACTGCACTAATTGAATTTACCAACTATATTCATAATGCCCTAAACCGTGGCCTCATGGTGGGGGCGACCTTCATAGACCTCACCAAGGCCTTCGACATGGTAAATAATGAATTACTGTTAAACCAACTATCCATCACTGGGCTCTCTGACAGAGTCATGGGCTGGTTCAGCAGCTACCTAACCGATAGAATTCAGCAGGTAAAGATAAATGGAGTCTTATCACAAAGTAAGGTAGTGAGCACTGGGGTTCCCCAAGAATCAATCCTGGGCCCCCTACATTTCAGCCTATTTCTCAACCATCTCCCTATTGAATGTCGTGAGAAAATGCTCCTATATGCAGATGATGCTGTGATCTTTACAAGCAGCAAGGACCCATCACTCCTGGAAAAGCAGCTTCAAATGCAATTTGCTTATGTCGAGAATTGGTTTTTAAAGCACAAGCTGCTCATGAATTACAAACAAACAAAAGTTATGACTTTCACAAACCCTCACAACAAAAACAGAGCATACAAACTCACAATAGTAAATAACCTTAGCACATCCTCGACCAGGTCCAATCCTTCAGATACCTGGGGGTTACCCTTGATAGCACTCTAGCCTTCCCCAACCACATCAACAATGTCACCATAGCTGTCAACACCAGACTCGGCCTATTTCACAGACACAAACACTGCTTGACCAATGAGTCACTTCTGATTGTAGTGGACAGCTCTATCATCTCTGTAGTGGATTATGGCCCAGTTGTCTAGGGTGCCGCATCTAACACTACCCTTAAAAGGGTCTTAGTTGCCTTAAACAAAACCTTCAGGCTCATGTCTGGAGCCCACAGGCTCACACACAGACATGTGATCTGTACGCCCAAATGGCTGGCTGCATCTAATGAGTAGACTGAAGTACCAGACCGGCTTGTTAGCCAAGAAAGCTACATTGGGCCTCACCCCCATGTGCATTCAGGACCTGTTGTGCCACACCTCCAATCCTCATCATTCCCGAGATTCTAGCTGCCATAAGTACAAGGTCCCTTTCTGATGTACCTCACAGGGTAAAGGTCTTTTGTGTACTGTGCCCCTAGCTGGCTCAATTCCCTCCAAGACAATATTATGTTGGAATCCAAACTAGGTCTATTCAAATGAAAACTTCAGGAACACCTCATTGCTACAGGTGGCTGCCATTGCCCTTCATAGCTTATGCTAACAAAACTGCCAAAATGCCCTCTCAGTGACTAGTCCTAATACCCCACAGCACTTGCCTGTCTGACACCCTGCCCCCTTTACTGCTAACTCAATCCCTGCTCTACTTCCTCCTTACCCCCACCCCCCGTTATCATTTGTATTCCTGGACAATGCCTTCTAGGCTGATTTTTGTACTGGCACCCCATAATCTTTAATTATATAGTCTGTATCTGAGTTTGTTGGCACCGGCATCCTAGACTCTAATATGTTGCCACCCTAATGATATTATCCATCATGACTCTTGACTGTATTGATCAAAAGCTTTTTCTAATTATGTACAATACCCAGATATGTACGTTCTGCAAAGCATTTCTCCATTATATAATTGTCAGGTAACCTAATTGTTTGTACTGTATTATATTGTCTTTTTAACTTGACTTGGAACATTTGTAAAAGAGCTTCCAATTCAAAGGTATATTGTAATCCAAGATCTTAAACCTAGTAAATAAGATAGTTTTAAACAGTTCTATGTCACCGCAGCGAAAGAAAATTTGCCGACCATCACTACAACGACTGCACAATGCCAATTCGCATTGTGCCATTGCTGTAGAAAAGTGTTTCCCCCACAACTCCCATCCCCCTGCAACCCCCACTTTAGATAACCAACTGTAAGTTGGAGTTGGTTTGGAGGAGGGGGTGAACTCCCCAGAGACAGCAGTGTTGGGAAACCAGCAGACCATCACAGTGAACTGTCAGTTTTGTCGCTGTGATGGTCTTCATTGTGTTCCCATCGCTGTGGGAATGCTATACCATTTTAAACATTGTTGCTGTAGCCGGCCCACCGGCGCAGCAGTGGGATTTCCGCTTGTGATGCTGATGACCCGAGTTCAGGAATGGACCTGGAGTCGGAGGGCCGGCTGGGGGCAGAAGGATTGAGCATCCATGGGACTGCTTTCCTTCTCTGGAGGGGAGTGTCCAGCGGTTCATTGTCCTCTGGCGGAGGCTGGGGGTGCTGCATGGCTGGCGCCAGCATGTTGGGGGTGGGGAGACTGGTCATCATTACACATCCCAGAGGCAGCAGCAAAGAAAAAATCGCTGACCCATGGCGATGATGCCCTGCTTCCACCATCCTCCACTCGTTGCATGTCCATGAGGGTCCCCTCCTGTGGCCCGGAGCCAGGGGCAATCTGAGGCTAGCCTACAGTTACCATTGGGGGAACCCCCAGTGGCCCCGCCCGGGGGGGTAAGCCTCGGCAAGGGGAGGATGAGGACAGGGCACGGGCAGACCTCCGAAGGGAGGATAAGGGCCATGGCTCCTCCCCAAAAAAAACTTGTTACTTTGTTTCCAAGTAGTGATCACACCATCGGTATTCAGCTTGCAATTGTATTAGGTGCTGAGCCAGTGATTGTAAACAGGTCAGCGTTTTTTTTTCTGTGTTGTGGCTTGAGAAGCATATGTACGAGGTATGCAAGTAATGGACACTTCAATACACAGAGCTAAAAATACACAAGTAGCAATGACACAGAAAAAAAAAACAACCTTTGTTGAATAAATGTAATGGTGAACAATCTGAATAATCAGTGATATAGTGTCTTGATCCCAGAAGCAGCTTCTGAAATTCTTTGTAAATGACTGAGTGTAAATGATGTCTCTTTCTCTCCTCATTCTCTTTCTTCTTTGACTCCATTTATTTATTTAATTTTTCACTACTATTTGATTTGTCATACAAATCAGTCACAAATCTGAATAAATAAGCACAGTAAGGTAAGCCCGTTCGCAACTGCAGTCCGATCAATGACACTGTTTGTAAACCACTCTGTTTTGGTTTGTTTTTCTCTTACATCTGTATGTATTACTAAGATGTTTGCCTAGTAAGATTGATTCTTTAAATGGTCTTGACATCAGTATGAATGTTTGTAAATGCTTTAGGAGATATGGATGTCAAGCTCTCCTCCTTCCAACAAATAGTAATCATGCATACACGCTCTCTGCTCATGACCTACAATCAGTTACAGTGAAATCCCACTAATAAACAAGCATTTGTCAATGCCAAATGTTGTTGCGCTGGCATTGGCATTGGTAGTGCAGTGCGAAAACACATTTTGGGCAGGATGTAAAAAATGACAGCTGTACTGTTCAAAAGGAGGTGTAAAAAAAAATGGCAGTGTTGAAAATGTGGCATGTAAATATAGCAAATTTGCGAAGTTACAAGGGTGCGTGGGAAATGCGCAACGCACGCTTGTAACACAGTCATGTTATGGTCTTTTGGTGCCAAATTTTCAACAAAGGCATTTTAGCACCTCTGCTCATGTACAGTGTCACTGTCATTTCCTCAAACTGTCCCAACAAGTGATTTCGCACAGAGACCGCGCTATTCTGTGCTGGAAGTGAGAAAACACATTTCGGGCAGGATATGTAAAATGACAGCTGTACTGTTCATCAAGAGGTGTGGAAAAATGTCAATGGTGAAAATCCATAGTGAAAATATTGTAAATGCACAACATTACAAGTGTGCGTATGAAGCGCTGCATAGCGCTTATGCTTTCTAAGTCATTTTACGGTATCGTCACCCAAATTTTCAATATAAGCATTTTAGGACCTCTGCTCATGAACAATGTCGATGTCATTTTAGTAACCTGTCCCGAACACTGATTTCCCACAGCAACCTTGCTATTGTGTGCCGGAAGTGCAGAAACACATTTCGGCCAGGATGTGAAAAATGACAGCTGTACTGTTCACGAGGAGGTGTAGAAAAATGACAATGTTGAAAATCTGGCATGAAAATATTGTGAATTCACGAAGTTACGAGCGTGCGTAGCAACTGCACAACACACGCTTGTAACACAGTCATTTTATGGAGCATCGTCACCAGATTTTCAACATAGACATTTTCAGACCTCTGCTCATAAACAGTGTCCCTGTCATTTTCGTAATCTGTCCCAAACACTGATTTCCCAAAGCTACCACGCTATTATGCTCCAGAAGTGCGGAAACACATTTCGGCCAGGATGTGAAAAATGACAGCTGTACTGTTCACAAGGAGGTGTAGAAAAATGACAATGTTGAAAATCTGGCATGAAAATATTGCAAATTTGTGACGTTACGAGTGTGCGTAGCAACTGTGGAACGCACGCTCATAAAACAGCCATTTTTGGGTTTTTTTCCACCAAATTTGCAACATAGGCTTTTTGACAGCCTACCTCATGAACAGTGCCACTGTCCTTGCATTAATCCATCCCAAAAGGAGATTCCACACAATGACTGCGACATCACCTTTCGGGACCAAGTAACGTCATAACCGTGACAGAATTCATGAGGAGGGGTCCCAAAAACCCCATGTTGAAAATTTGGTGCAAAAATTCCAAAAAATGCCTGAGATATGCATCAAAGTTGAAAAAACCCTATTTATTCCATTATAATAACTGGTGATCCCTGTTATCAACCCGTTTCCGAGTACCGTAAAAAGTCATATCAACCTCGGAGGTTGATACGAAAAAAAGTTAATATCAACCCCTTGAGTTGTCGACTTTGAATCTCGGCGTAAAAGCCTACAGCACTTCGCATTCCAGGTAAACAGATTCAAACTCATAGCATGACCTCCATAACACAGATCCAAATGAGAAAGCATAATCATTTAAATGAATTCTGTAGCTTACCCTCTGGTTTAGAGATCTGTATGTGTGCAGCATTTATTTATTTCATTTATTTATTTACATAAAACCAACACTGAGATACCAGCGGCCCAAAGCACACTTCCTACTAGTAGGCACGCCCCATGCTAACGTTATGTGATGTCAGTCCTTCAATAAGCGTAAAAGTGCGCCTATTAGTAAGGAAGTATGAGCATTTTGGCCTCAAGGCTCTCTCAGAGTGGTAATTTTCTATGGAATTTTTTTTTAGTGCCAGTTATTATAAAAAAGAAAACATATATAGGGGGTAGAAATGGAGTTTTTTCACACACCCTCGTTGTGTGATAATAGTGGAACCTCTCGAGCTTCGCTCTTGAGGTTTACATATTATCACACAACTTGTGTGTGTGAAAAAACTCCATATCTACTCCCTACATATGCATTATTCTCTATATACAGCTTACCGGGATTTCCTCAGTTAGCGATCGGCTTTGAAGAGTGCAGACATGTTCCCGGTCCACCAAAGATCATCGCCCTGGACTCCGGAGGTAAGTAAGGGGTGAGGGGGTGTGGGGAGGCAGGGTGTGCATTGGATGGGTGGGAGGTAGGGAGACTACGAGAGACTGTTTTCTGTTTACAGGTGGTAAAAAAAAACCCATTGTGGGCGGTTTTTTTTTTTACAGGTGTTTTTTTGGGGGGGATACAGTAGCTGATGGGGATTGGGCACCGTTATGGCACATAGGGAGTGGGGATACAGCTGAGGGGGATTGGGAACCCCCTCAGCACAAAAGAAGGGGGGACATCATGCCGATGGGGAGTGGGTTCCCTGTCAGCACATTAAAGTGGGAAAGGGGGGACGGATGCTGATAGGGATTGGGCACCCCGTCGGCAAACAACGAAAGTGGGCGCATGAGCTGGGGGATGGGACACATTATGCCAATGGGAATGGGCCCCCCGTCGGCACATTCATGAGGGTCAGGGTAAGCCGACCAGGGGATTGGGCATCCCCGAAGTCAGCAGTTTAGCGGCCACTGTGCCACTATGTTTGTAGCTGGCAAAGCACATAGGAAGGTCCGCTGCGTGTGATGAGCTTTGCTCGCATTGCAGTGGACCTTTCCTTTGATATGAACACCACATTAGTATGCATGGTGTGGTGCTGGCATGCAGGCTAATTGGGGAATGAGGGACGCACCTACTGGTGCGTACCCTCGATAACGCCAACAGCATTTCCAGCGCCTCCAAATCTCCACTATCAAGAAGATGTTGGCTGCCAAGCGTAACATAAAATGTGAATCAAGTATAACTGTCATTTCACATTACTGCCACAATGATGTCTGCCCTCTGAGTGCAAATTCATGAATCTGGGTGTGGTGATGGGTTGGGAGCACTGCAGATCACACATCCTCAACCTGACAAAGATGACCCATTTCACAGCCTTCACTCTATAAAAGATGAAGATTTATCACCTCAACCTTAGAGTGCTGTACTGAGCTAGGAATTGTCCCCCTGAAGGTACAGTGGTGGTCATGATCTCCCGACTATTCTGCATGCAACTTCCTATGGGGATCAAACGGCGTGAGGTCTAACTGACAAAGAGTCATGTATTGGTGTTTTTTTCTTTAGAAATTAGAGTCGCAACCTTCAGGACAGTGACATGCTTGTATGCTCTGTGTGACTGAACTGTGCGCTGTTCCGTTATGACTAGTTGACAGCTGCTCTAACTCTGAGTATCTGTTCAATTGATGTTATTGATACCTCTTTTTGTTTATGAACAGAGAGCTAACACATTGTGCTATCCTCAATATTGACTATTATTTTGTTCTACAACATATCTATGCCTGGCAATTTCAACCCCTGCAGCTCAATCTGGTATAATGTATTATTTTGGTGATGGGTTGTTTGGGGGGAGGGCATTCCATTGGGTGAGTCTCAACAAAGGTCAGTCATAACACAGCTACGGTGAGGGAAGGGAAAAAAATGAAAAAAGAATGTCAAGTGCACTTATGACATCCACCACAGCCATTACTGAATGAGTACCGCCACTCGGTGCACATCTAAATGTGCCTCGGATTGGATGTAATCTAGTGGAGGGGGGGACATCGTCATCTTCTGACCATGCAACTACTGGGGAAATCATAGGAAGCATTTAACTTTAACGCATACAAGGGAGATGTGAAGCAGGGCTGTGATCACGGGGTTGGCAAGAGATGCATTAGCATTAGGGACCGCACTCTCAGGTGGTCCACTGATTCAGAGGTCGGCATAGAAACCATTTTATTGTCACAGACAAACTTGCAATATTTTTTCTTTTTAGCATATTGCATATACATTTGAGATAAGGGTTGGCAGCAGTGAATCCTTGCAGATTACAAATTCATTTTTGTGGTGTGGAGGGGGAGTGCATAACAAAGGATCAATAGGGCCTATTATTGAAAAAAACACCTGATGTTGGTACTGGGATTGCCAGGAGGAGCAGGGACAAATTATATTATAGTATATGGTTGGGACTTATTGTGGATGGAAATCGGAAGCTGCTTGAACCTTGTTGTAGGACAGTTCAAAGGTCAGAAAAGTTGTACTATCGTTCTGACGTCACATTGATAGTACAAAAACTTTTCAGCCCTGACCTGCCACTCGATTGGCTAACTGAACCGGCTCCAGTGGGGGAGAAAAACAAAAACATGGCGGCGCGATTTAGCGATGGCTGATCAGTGACCCACCTAGTTTTGACACCAAGAGCCACACATGGGTCCGTGTCACAAAAGTAACATTTTTATTTTTGTTTTAAATTCAAAAAATGAAGTGCCGAAAAATGAAAATGGCAGCCAGAGAGAGCAGGAGCACACAGAAGCCAGAGTGAGCAGGAGCATCAGAGATGGGGAGAAACATGCAGGAGCGGGGGCAGCGGCAGCTAAAGTGAAGTTGAGGTAATTTACAATGGGCAAGGAGATGAAGCAAACAAATCAATAAGTCCCAACCATATACTATATAAAACAGTGGATGGATGACCATCCACAACAAGGCCATCTTTCCATCTTGGTAGTTGATGACATCAGCGAGTCATCAACTACCTCGATGGAAAAATAGCCTTATTGTGGATGGTCATCCATCCACTATTCTATATGTTCAGTTCCTTCATGATGGTGCCAGCAAGGAGCAAGGGGGACATCATGGACAAAGTAGAGATTATCAGCATGTCTGCTCCAAAAGAACATAGGAACATAGGAAAGTGACGGCAGAAAAGGACTGCCAGGTCCACCTAGTCTGCCCATTTGCCGAGCATCTCCTAGGCTTGCTCTGATTTCCTTCCCCCTCCCTTTAACAGCCCTCTGTGTCTGTCCCAAGCCCTCTTGAACCCCCCTACTGTGTTTTTACCCACGACTATTCCAGGCAGCCCATTCCAGGTGTCCACCACCCTCTCGGTAAAGAAGTATTTCCTAATGTTACCCTTAACCCCCCCCCCCCAAGTTGGAGATCATGCCCCTTTTCCTGGGACATCCCTTCAATTGGAATAGATTCTCTGTAGGCACTTTATTGATCCCTTTTAGGTACTTAAAGGTCTCTATCATGTCCCCCCTCTCCCTCCTTTGTTCCAGGGAGTACATGTCTAGGGCTCAGTCTTTCCTCATATGGCAAGTGTCCAAGCCCCTTCACCATCTTGGTTTCCCTCCTCTGTACCTGCTCCACCCTTTCCACATCCTTTTTTTGGTAAGGCCTCCAGAACTGGACCTCATACTCCAGATGAGGCATGACCAGCTGGGTGTACAAGAGCATCAGGACCTCTTTCCTCCTGCTGGTGATCCTCCTCCCAATGTAGGGTTACCACCTTTTAAGAAGCCCAAAGTGGGACATTTCTTACTGAAACATGATTTTTCGCAGGACAGTAAGTAACCTTGACCAGTGCAACAAACTTATTTTCTCTATATAATCAGAATTAAGGCTAACTATTGTAGTTTATTAGTTGCTTCTATTGTTTGTTATCATCTTGAGGTATTTTAGTTAAGGTATTGTAGTTTTCCAGAACATTAAGTGGAAAGTTAGAAAATATTTTTTCTACTATAAAATCAGGACATTTAGTATTTTTCATGTTTTTTTGCGGGACACAGCTGCCCAAATCAGGACTGTCCTGCGAAAATCAGGACAGGTGGTAACCCTATCCCAATGCAACCCAACAGATTGTCTTTCCACTGCTCTGCCACACTGCCCAGCCACCTTCAAGTCCTGAGAGATGATGATGCCCAGGCCCCTCTCCTCCTTGGTTACTGCCAGTGGCTTGTCCCCAAAACTGTATTCCGCTGTCCCATCTTTTCTGGCCAGGTGCATGATTTTACATTTTGCCGTGTTGAGCGATAAATGAAAATTACGTACCTACCGTAATTCTTGATCTTCTCTTGTATCTTCACCATTCATTACTTCCTGGGTGTAAGCCGGAGGCGCGCGCCCGTCACGGGAGCTTGCTTTTTTTTTTTTTTTTAAACTTTGGCTAACGGCACCACCTCGAGAGTGACGCCATGTGTCATAAGGCTGAGGGCTGGCAGCAGAAGCGATCGACTCCTCTCCAACTCAGTTCTGTGAGCCGGAGAAAGCGAAAAGCAGAGAATAAAGATAGCGAGGCAAGATAGCCAAGGGATAGCAAAGCAAGGAAGAATGAACTGAAAAGGAATAAGCCGATGGAGGAAGGACAGAGGAGATAGAGTATCCTAACCTAGGGACTGCAGGGCCTCCTTACCTGGGCGACTCTAGGAGGAGAGAAGGAGGAAATGAGAAAGAAGAAGAAGAAGAGAAGAGAGATGGGATGTTGAGGGGACCAGAATGCCCAAGGAGCCTAGTTAGCTTATGGCTGAAGGCTCGACTTAACAGGGAAGCAAGAATCCCCGGAGATAGAGCTGAAGAGAAGGTTCACCAAACCCGCTAGACAGACTCAGGAGGGCATAGTCCTCATCCTCAACATGCCATTGTTTTGATAACCACTTCGGGCTCCTGGCCGTGGAAGGCCTTTAACTGGAGGACACCCGAGGAGGGAGAATAAAACCCCCGGCAGTATGACAGCACTGCTCAGGGGTTTGGAAATGGAAACTGTAAGCCTTTCAGGAGTTCATAAGTACAGAAGTGGGACTCAGTCGGACTTGCCAAGGCAGGCCAGAGGCTTAGGCTGGCTGGGATTGGTTATGGTCAGCACTGCTTGTCTGTAAAACTGTCCGAGGACACTAGAAAGGAAAACACCAATTATCAAAATCTGGTGAGAAGGGCAGTCTGCCCTCTCATCTTACTTCTTGTTTGTTTCTTCTTTTTTTTTTTACAGATAATCACTTGCAGGCTAGGAGCGTGACCTGAATACCAAGAATGCCTATGGCAGTCGAAGAGAGTTCCCTCAGCTTTTTTTTTTTTTTACAAAAAACAGACGTGCCCATTCCTCCTCTCTGCAAGGCAAGAATTAGGGAAGGGGAGGGTTTTGATTCTGGGGCTTAACAGCTGGAGCACGGGATTGCAGGATCAAAACTGAATAGCCTGAGCCAGGCTAAAACCCCAGAGGTATCTCGACCGAGGGATGGCAAGAGATAGTTGTGCAGTTTGATCGCCAAGCAAATCCACTAGATGGCCCAAGAATCTTAGAGTAAATAATTTTTCTGGAGAATAAGAACCCCCCAAGAAATAGATTTTTTTTTTTGAAAAATTGAGCAATTCTTCCCATTTTTTATAATTTTTTTTTTTTTTTTTTATATATTGCAGAGAGAGGAAGGAGACGGGAGGTGGAGAAGCCACAGGAAGAGGCCACTGAGGGGATGGAGGGAGGGTGTAAGTAATGAATGGTGAAGATACAAGAGAAGATCAAGAATTACGGTAGGTACGTAATTTTCATATCTTCCCTTGTCAATCTTCACCATTCATTACTTCCTGGGTGAGTACCAAGCTCCTCTTCCCCCAGGAAGGGGGAAGAGGCCATACCCTGAGGGAACAAGACCCCCAGCCTTCTGTTGGTGAGAAACAGAAGGAGAAGACCCTGGCTCATTCAGAAAGCCTAAGTGGGGGAAGAGCTAGGAGGTGCCTCCCGAGGACGAGAAGACAGAGGGAGCCCCTGTAAAAGTCTTCTAGCTCTAGAGGAGAAAAGACGGGTCCCCCGGAAGGTGGAGCGAATCACCCTACGCCGGGCCAGGGGTGACAACCTGGAAAGACGAAGCCATGCCGTCCGCCTGATGCAGATCGCTGTCCCCGCAAGCCTGGAAGCCACCTCATTGGCGTCGTAAGATGCCCTTGCTTGGTGTCTTGCCAGCTCCAGGCCTACCGCGGAGAGGGCAATGGCTTGTCTGGTTTGCTCCGTGTCAGGCATTGATGCCAACAGCTGGGACATCATCGACCACAAATGCCGGTTGTAGGCAGCGTGGTGAGCCTGATGAGATGCAATACTGGCACCGCAACGAGAAGAAGAGAACACTTTCGCCCCCAACGGTCTAACTGGAGAGAGTCCGATCCGTGGGCGGTCGTGCGCCAGGCAGCGGCACCCAGAAGGAGTGTCTAGGTAAACCAAACCGGAGGGCGGGTTGGGAAGAGAACCTAGAGACTCTGAGGGGGCACAATACCTACGCTGACAGTCAGCCGGGGCTGGAGAAGAAGCGGCTGGGGACTGCCAGGACCGGATAGACGCCTCCTGGAAAGGGATAGGCCAGGAAGGTACCACCAAATGCTGGGCACTGAATTCACCAAGGAATTCTCGCATCTCCCGTTCGGTATTGTCTCTCCGAACATAGGAAATCCGAAGATCCCTCACCATCCTCGAGAGAAAACGCTGATATTCAGTGAAATCAGCATCGGAGGAAAGATGAGCAGGGGGTTCCTCTCCCTCAGAGGAGGGAGACGAGGATGATGGGGAGCTGGAATGTCCAGAGGATTCCTCCGGCGGTGGGGAGAGTCGAAAGACCCGCTCATGCATGTATCTAACGTATGAGGGGAAGGCCACCGCAGAACCCCTGAACTGCTCCCAGGATAACGGACCCGTAGGACCGACATGGCCTGGGAGCGGGGTGAGAAGGCAGAGAGATGGGAGAGGGGCACCTCCGAGGAGGCAACTGCTCTCTGCGAGGGCTCTGGAATCCGGGGAAAGGAGCCCTAGTAGGAGGGATCCCGGATATCAGACCAGGCCGCAGAACGGAACTCTGGGAAACGGAGCCTGGAAGAGCCCTGGGGGAGAACCTCCCCTGTGACGACGCCGGGACTGCATGGATCCAGAAGGGCAGTCCGCACAAACGCCGCTGGAGGACACCCTAGAACCCTGGAGGGAGGGGCGAGGTTCCGCACTACGGCTCCTGGCCACCCCCCCTGAGGTGGCCAAAGAAGACCGAGTGGCAGACCACCTGCCCCTCAACCCCTCAGACTCCGAGAGGGCCCTCCTCCTCGACCACAGCGTCCCCCTGTCCCTAGAGGGGGCAACAGCACCGTGGGGGGTAGCTGTCACCGGCCCTCCAGAGAGGGGAGCCTCCCCCTCCGTCACCCCCACGCCTGCCCCTCGGGGCTCCCGGCCACCCCCAGCCGGGGAACCCTCAGGAGACGACGGAAGGGGGGACAGAGGGAGGGGCCCGCTGCGCCACCTGGTACCTGTAGCCACAGGGGACCCAGACCCCGAAGAGTGGGGGTGCCAGGATGGGTCCACGTCCGAGTCATCGCCCTCCGAGGAGGACGAGACCAGCTGGACCTCGATGCTGGCCACCCCAGGGGTCCCTGAGGCCACCCGGAGCATGACGGCCCCAGTACCAAGGGTGGCCCTTGCCCCCACACGGTAGCAGCCAGGCCCAACTCCAGACCCCGGCGGTGCAGCAGACTCGCTAGCACCGCTAGGAGGAAGGACAAGGCCCACGGTGCCGCCGCCAGCGTCAGGCGGAGGCACCGCCCGTAGCGCCCGCACAGGTCCATCGGGCGCCGCGAACGGTGCCGATGCCCAAAGACAGAGTCACAACGGCGCCGCCAACGGGCGCTGAGATCAAAACGGCACCGCACGATCACCGGCACCGCAATGGTGCCGGATCCCAAACGGCGCCGAAGGCGGTGTCGAGGGTCCACCCAGCCAGGCCCAAAAGCCAAGGGCCTCGACACGGGGAGCCTGCACCTCCAAGAGGTGACTGCCGAGGCGATGTCGGCGCCAGGCCCCGGAAGGGACCAAGACGCCCCAACACCGCAGAAGGGCCTCCTCCTCGGCAAGAAAAGACGAGGAGACCCCCTCCTCCTCGGACCGTATAGGCCCGGGAGGGGACCCGGGGGAGGGCCTAACGACCTTGCCCGAGAATCCCGAGAGCGACGTCGTCCCCCGAAAGTCGGCGGGGCCTTGCCGAGCTTAAACGCTCGGATTTCGAGGATGCGACGGTCCATCGAGAAACAGGCGTCGCACGAATCCATATCATGGTTGGGTCCCAGGCAACGAAGGCAAACGTCATGCCGGTCCGAGACGGAGAAATGCCGGCCACAGGAGCACCGACGCATAGGGGCGCGGCCCGCCTTGGAAAAGCGCTTAGCTCCCGAACCGGACATAACGCGAAAATAACAAGGCTAAAACACAGCAAGAAACACACCCGGCGCCGTAGATAGAAAAAGGAACAGTCTTACCGGATCGGCGTCGAGTGTGAAGAAAAACAGGAGGAGTCGGACACTACTAACGGCCGCCCCCGCATGACGCATGATGTCACTCTGAGGTGTGCCGCTAGCCAAAGTTTAAAAAAAAAAAAAGTTCCCGTGACGGTGCGCGCCTCCGGCTTACACCCAGGAAGTAATGAATGGTGAAGATTGACAAGGGAAGATCTTCCACTTCCTGGCCCATATCCCTAACTTCCCTAGGTCCCTCTGCATCCTCTTGGTTCCATCCTGCATGTCCACTCTATTGCAGACCTTTACATCATCCACAAACAGGCTCACTCTACCCTCCAAGCCCTCTGCTATGTCACTTATAAAGATGTTGAACAGCAGGGGTCCCAGCACTGACGCCTGAGGAACCCCACTAGTGACCCCTGACACTCCCGAGGGAACCCCATTTACTAACAACCTCTGTAGCCTGCCCTCCAGCCAGTTTCGCACCCACCTCGTAACCCCCCTCCCAGCTTTAGGCATTCCATTTTGTACAGTACACTTCAGTGCAGTAGCATATCAAAAGCCTTCCTGAAATCCAGGTAAGCTATATCCTCTGACCCACCCTGATTGACTACCCTAGTGACCCAGTCAAAAAACCTGACCAAATTTGTTTGACAAGATCTGCCCTTGGAAAAGCCGTGCTGCCTTGGGTCTAGGAAGCCGTTTGCCTCCAGGTAGCTGGTGATTCTGTCCTTGAGCAGTTTTTCCATGAGCTTGCTGACCACAGATGTCAGACTTATTGGTCTGTAGTTATTTGTGTCTTGGTCGATTTCCCCCTCCCTTGTGCAGGGGCAGTACATACATGCACTTCCAGTCCTTTGGGATTTCCCCCGAGTGTAAGGGGGGAGAGGTCAAGGGGGCTGCTTACACCTCCCTCAGCTCCCTCAACACTCTAGGGTGAACCCCATCTGGCCCCATGGCCTTGTCCATCTTCAGGTCCTTGAGTTCTCGTAAGATCTCCTCATCCCAGAAGGGACTCACATCTACCCCTGCCCCCTCTACATCGGCTGGCCTGGAATTGTCCCCCATCAATACCTCCTCCCTTGTGAATATTGCACCGAAGTAATTGTTCAGCATTTCAGCCTTCTCCTGGTCCCTCTCCACCCTCTCCCCTGTCTCTGCTAACAGACTCAGTATCCCGTTTTCCCCTTTTCTCCACTCGCTAATATACCTGAAGAAGGTCTCATCCCCCTTCTTGACCACCTTGGCGATATTCTCTTCCATCCTTGCTTTTGCCCATCTGAACACCCTCCCCACCTCCTTTTGCTTTTCCTGGTATTCCATTCAGTCTAGTTCACTCTGCGTTGTTTTATATAGTCTGAAGGCTCACTTCTTAGCCCTGATACTGGCCCCACTTCCCTACTGAACCACAGTGGCCTCCTTTTCTTTCTATTTTTGCTTACCCACTTTGTGCAGTGGTCAGTGGCCTCCATGATGGCTCCCTTTATCATGGCCCATATGTTTTTCACCCCCCTAAGCTCCCCCATCCCTGTAATTGCCCGTCAAGTGTACTCCCTCATCTTGTCGAAATTTGCGCGTCTGAAATCGAGAACCTTCATCTTGATCCGGTAGCGTGAGGCCCATGTGCGTACTGTGAACCACACGGTGCTGTGGTCGCTATTGCCCAAGTTATCCCCCACTGAAACCTCCCTTGCCCTGTCTCCATTTGTAAGCACCAGATCTAACACCCCACCTTCCCTGGTTGGCTATTTGACCAGCTGCCTGAGATGGGCAATCTGGACAGAGTCTATAATCACTCTGCTCCTGGATGAGGCTGCTGTCATTGATTCCCATTCCACAACCGGCAGGTTAAGATCTCCCATCAGCAGCATCTCCCCTTTAGCTGCCATCCTGAGTATCTCTTCGACCATCTGGGTGTCCACCCCTTCTGGTTGCCCTGGTGGCCTGTATACCACTCCAGTGCACACCATCTCACCCTTCTCCGAGGTCAATGAGACCCATAGTGCCTCTGTGTCCCCCCACCTACCCTGCATTTCCGAAGCTAGGATCCCTTCCCTCACGTATAGAGCCACACCGCCTCCTCTCCTCTCCTGTCAACCCTGTCCTTTCTGTATAGCGTGTACCCCGGAATGTTCATGTCCCAGTCCTGTCCATCATGAAACCAAGACTCCGTAATTCCTAATAAGTCTAAATCCAACTCTGCCATAACTGCTGCCAGGTCTGCGACCTTGTTTCCCAGGCTCCTGGCGTTTGTGCACATGGCCTTCCAGTATGCGGCTTCCCTACCCCCACCCGTCTTGATGAACCTCGTCTTACATGTGATATAATTTACAGCCTCATCCGGCTGGTTTGTTTCCTGTTGGGGGGGGGGGCAACTGTCCTCCTTGTCATGCACACTATTAGGTGTCACAGGCATCTTCCCCCGGTTCAGTTTAAATTAAAGTTTGTACTAAAAAACTCCTCCAATTTCCACTTTAGTACCTCCTCACCTTCTCTGTTTAGGTGCAGCCTATCTGGGGCAAGGAGGCTGTCATCATACCAGATGGTCCTCCAATGGCCCACCGGCCCATAACCCTTCTGAGCACACCATTTAGAGAGCCAGCTGTTGAACTCCACTATCCTCCGCTATCCTCTGATTCCTATCTGTGCTAGCTCTTGGGGACTGGAATCACCTCTGAGAATGCCACTAAACAAAAGCACAGTTTATTATAGAACCGTGACAGGTCCTCAAACCTCGCTTGAACTTCCATCAGACTATGACCAGCAAGGTCATTTGTTCCCAAGTGGAACACCAGGTGGGTTCTCATATCCTGTTGCTTTCCCCAGGATGGGATGTAATGAATTACTTCCACAATTGTCATTCCTGGCAGGCAACTGACCCAAACCTTGCTACCCCTACTGCCCTTCCCTCCCCAGCTGATGCCCCTACCATGGAGTCCCCAACTATCATGACTTTATCCTCCACCATGCCTGCATCAGAGCCACTCCCTGCGCACCCCTGCATCCTCCCCCCTCTTGCAACATGCTTTCACGGCCTCTGGGGCCTCCTTTCTAACAGTCGACTCCTTCTTCTTAGTCCTTGCAACTTGACCCCCCCTGTAGATGGCCTCCTGAACCCCCTGCTGTAGGCCCTATGTTCCCAGCATCCCCTATGTCTTCTAGCTTCCCTTGCCCCCTGTCAGTGCAGAGTACCTTAACCTGGACCCATGATGACACCTCCTGTGCTGTGGTTCACTCCATGTCCTTGTAATGCTGTGGGGCCTGCCCGGCCCCAACCAGGGGTGGCTCCTCCTTAGGGTCCTCTTCCTTGCTTACTCTGACCCCTGAGGCCCCCATCTGGACTGCTGTGATCTGAAGTGCCCCCTGGACCCCCTTTGCCAACTCCCCTTTTCCCCCATCTGTGGAGGATGTCCCGCACTATTCTGGCCATCCCCCATAACCAGCCCTCCCATCTCCCCCTTATCCACCTCCAGTCTGGTTACATCCTCCTCCCCCTTCCTGAACAGTAGAGGTACGAATCTGTTGTTAAGTTCTATTCCTATTTCCTAGCTTCCTCCTGATGGACCCCCTTGCATCTGTCCGCGCCCCTGGTCCACCTCCCCCAACCATCTGCCTGCTACTGTGGCCCTTTTTGCAATTTGCCCCCCCCAGCCCTCATTTGCCCCTTACGCTCCATCCCCTCCACCATCTACTTTGCAAGTGTCTCTGATCCTGGGGCAGCTATCGGATCCATTTGGCCTGCCACATTTCTCCTCATCCCCACCTCCCCTGCCCGGACAGCCTGCATATATCCCACCCATTTTCCTGCTCTTGTTCACGAGCCCCGCTACAGCTGCTGGACCCATCAGGCCAGCCCCATTGCTCCCCCTCTGGCCCCCATCACCACCACCCATGACTGGACGACCTCCGTCCTCCCCACCCCTTCCTCCTAAGCTCCTCCTTAACCACCGTAGCTCCTCCCTTAATATCGCCAGCTGGCTACAAACCATACCCCCCCAGTCCTCCATGCCCAATCCAGAACCATGGCGGACCCACCCCCAGTACACCCCACCACCCTGCCAAAGATGCCGGCCCTAGTGATGTGCAGCCCCGACTCATCCTGGTCCCCATCTTGTGCTGCTTGCCCAACAAGAATTCGGTTACCAGTATAGATCCCTCCCACAAACTCTCTGTACCCAGCTCCCAATTCAATACAAATATATAAGCAGCACTTAATTGTATAAGTAACAATTCTACTACTCAGCAAATATATAAGCAGCACTTAATTGTATAAGTAACATTTCTACCACCCAGCAAATATATAAGCAGCATTTAATTGTTAGGTAACAATTCTACCACTCAGCAGTTCACAATTCAAGGCAAATATATAAGCAGCATCTGCTGCAAATATATAAGCAGAACCTACCCTATTAATCTGTCATAAGTTCTAATGGTTAATTTATGCTTATTCATGGGGAGGTGATGTATGGCCCTGGTGTGAAGTCGGGTTTGGGGGAGGAGCATGGCAGTGGGCTGACACAGCTGCTGGCAGCATGAATGAAATTGTATTGATTAATTTCAATCTAGGATTACAATACCTTTGAGCCAAGGCTCTTTTACAAAGGTTCCACATCAGCGTGTGCAACAGTCATCATTTTTAGTTACAAACCTATAGTCTTTGACTTACAAACATATAATAACCAGTACAAAGACTTGAGCTATGAGCAAGACAAGGGAAGGAGGGTGGGGTGGGGGGAGTGAGGTGGGAGATCAGGGGGAGGTGGAGGGGTAGGGGAATACGGGAGGTGGTTGGGGTGAGGGGCAGGAGTGGAGATACGGGGAGGTGGGCCAGGGTGGGAGACAGTGCAGCCAGGGTGCCTTGTCGAGGGAATATGACAGGTAAGGTGCTAGGGGTGCAAAGACTGATTGTAAGTGCTGGGTGCTGGGGTATGTGCAGCTGGAACGGTGGAAATGTTAAGATGGGCAATCGCAGGATACAAGCAGTGAGAGGCACAGCTTGGACTTGAAGAGACCGAGTGTTGGAGCGGTTGCTATGTTGCTGCCAAGAGAGTTGAGCCAGTTGGATGCCTGATAGGTGAATGATCTTTGTCCTTGGGTCGTGCGACATCGTGGGATATGTAGTAGATGGGGAATTGGATCTCCTTGTAGTGATGTTCCTATGTCTAGGCTTAAGGAGGGCACAGACACCAGGTGGGGCAAGCCCCATTATAATTTTCTTGGCCGTGATGCAGGTTTGGTATTTTATGCGTTTGTCCAGTTGAAGCCATCCAGATTGGGAATAAAGGTCAGATGTGTGGGTACGGCGATGTGAGCCAGTGATGAGACGACAGGCCTTATTCAGGGGAGGTCGCGATACGTTTGAGAGCAGTGGTAGTTGCAGACCCATATATGATAAGACCATAGTCTATGATGCTGACGATGAAGCTTTGGACGGCCACTGACAGTGCTTCTGGGGTTAGGTGCTTCCTGTGCCGGAATAATATGCCTAACCTCACATTGGCAGACTTTTCAACATTGCTAATATGGACAGCGTATGAGAGGTGGGGATCAAGGGTGATGCCGAGGTACTTGAACGACTGTGTTTGCTCTAGGATGACCCCTTGTTCAGTTGCAATGGAGAGGTGGAGTTGTTTGTTTTTGTTATGAGGGCTGCAAAAGACCATAGACTTGTTTTTTTTCTGACTGAGAAGCAGTTTATGATTTAGGAACCAGGATTCAATGGAGGAGGAGGCCAGCAGAAGTTTATTTTGTAATTGGATTGGATTAGGGTCCGAGGTGAGGATCACAACATCGTCGGCATAGAGAATTATTTGTTCTGGGCAGCTGTCTGGTAGTGAGTTTAAGAATAGGCTGAAGAGGAGGGGTCCCAGAATGGAGCCCTGGGGGACTCCCGAGCGGACCGGTCTAGGGTCTGAGAGTGTATCAGCAATTCTTACTGTTTGGGACCGTTCTTCAAGGTAGCTCTTAAACCAGCCAATGGAGTCGGTTGGCAGCCCAGTGTTCTGAAGCTGGACAAGCAGGAGGTGGTGATTGATTGTGTCGAAGGCTTTAGTTAAGTCAATGTAGATTGAGCCTAGTAGTTCACCAGAGTCAAGTGCATTGTGGATTGCGCCGGTGAATTCAAGTAGGGCTGTGGAGGTGCTGTGACCTTTGTGGAACCCGTGTTGTTGCTTGCACAGGATGTTGTACGTATCCAGATATTCTGTGAGCTGGTCCAAGACAATGCATTCTAGTGCCTTGGAGAGTGGGGGTAGTAGGGAGATAGGTCTGTAGTTATCGTGGGCAGTTTTGTCACCGCTTTTATGGATTGGGGTGACAGTGGAAGATTTCCATCTAAACATCTATGTGTAAAAAAAACAAAAAAAAATATGCCAGTGATTTATAATGATAGCATGAACTTGCATAATCTAAAAAAGATGTAAAAATATTTTATGGATCACTCATTGTGCTAACCATCAAAAAATGAGTGAATGTTATATTTTCAGGTAAATGTATTAGGTAACTGACATGCTTCAAATTCCTCAAACCCCCCAACCTCCAATAAACATCAAAGTTGTATCTGGGCAGCTAAGATGTTGTGTCACGTTACATCTGTCCAGCTCTGATACTGAGTTAATTTGACAAATATGAAAATGACAGCTAGACACAAAATCGATAACTGGAACAGATTAGTAGATATAACAAATTGGCAACATCTTAGATTAAGAACTACTATCGTCAGGTGATTGTCATTGAAATGTTTTTTTTAACCTAACAGATTTTATTCATGAAAGTAAACATAAGTATGGACATGTTTCTAGTTGTGAAATCTGTACACATGGAAATCAGGGTCCAGATATTCAAAACTTTGCCCCAGGGCTAAATTAGCACTGCCTGGCATGCTAAATTAGCCCAGAACCAATAGCCCGCTATATTCAAAAGGGATAGCCCCGGTGCTAAACCTGCTGAATATAGCATGCTAAGGAAGCCAGGCAACCTGGGCTGGGAGTGCAGTGCAAAAATAGCCCCGGAAAAAGACAGCTCTGAATATAACCCTAGGGAAGTACAAATCACAACAGCAGGCCAGTGCACAGCGACATGACGGAAGGTAAAGGTAAACTATGTGGCCAGTGTGTGTGCAAGCAAAGGAGTGGATTTATTAAAGCTGCAAGCACCAGTGCATGTGAAATTCTGCAGGAATGTACCATGTTTCAGAATCATTTGCGTGGTGCAGACACATTTGCACAGGTTTTTTGAGGAGCTAAGACGTCTGCCTGGTACTATCACATTTGTCCAGGGCAAAATTTTGCTATATTCATGAGTGACATGCAAATTAGCCTACTTAGGCAGTCTGTGGGCAAACATCCAGATTAGCATCTCATTATGACCTGATTTAAATGTAGTTTGCCCAGTTCTATTGCAGGGCCCCAAAGCTCCACCTGTAGGTCAGTTTGGAAGTACAGGGGCTGGCTGGATCTGGTCACAGTGTGACAGGGTAGAAAAAAACCTTGTCCCATTTGTTGGAGATTCGATGACACACAGCACCATCTGTAGGTCAGTCAGGAAGTGCATGGTGGTAGCTGCAGGCTACATTTGTGCAGAACTGCATAGAATATTGTGCCCCAGGGGACTACACAGTACAGGCACAGGTGGTGGTGGTGCTGCATGAAACAGTCACACTGTACTCCTGCTACATTGCAAAGCAGACACTATAGTAACAAGGGAGACAGTAGTGTGAGGGACACAGCAAAGCCTATGGTGTGTAAGGCATCAATGACTGCTGCACTGTGCACAGTGACAAGCCCATCTTGCAAGTGTGTACTGACTGTGGACATTACTGTTGTGCGACCCACAGACACTGCACCACTGGCATGGGATATTCACAGTGACATATACATGGCTAGCTGTGTGTGCTGTGGTGTCTGTACAGATGTGAGGTATGTGGCTGGGGGGGTACATACCATCAGACAGGCACACTGGTGTTGGTGTATTCCCTACATTGGGCCATTTGCACTGCGTGGATTGTCCTAGCCTTGTGGCAGCACCCAGTATGTAGTGCAGCCTGGCCACCTGTACACCCTCCCCTCAACACCCTCCACGCCCCCAGTGCTGCATGTCTGTGCTGGATTCTGGTGGTGTCCATTGAAGGGTGATCTGCAGGTGTGTGCTGTATGGACACACTGCCATGGTGTCCACTGGGCGCTGGGTCACCACTTAATGCCTGGCAAGGCTCAGACTGGTGGGAAATGATGGCAACATAGGAGGTGCCATCCATGTGAGCATGTTTCTTCTATGGTTTCTTTCTATGTTTAATACTTACTGGGTTAGGGTCAATAAACCACCACTGGCAGACCCTCGCAAACTCCAAAAAGTCACACTTGTGAATTACAGAGTTCCATAAACCATGGTTCTATGTCACGCAAAGTCGCACAAAGCTGTGCAAAGCTGGTTTGCCCAGAGTTAAGATTACCTTTTCCTGGGCGGTAATTTGCACCATGCAAAGTGTCATGCTAAATCACGCAAAAACACTTTGCATGGCTCTAATTCACTGAATATAGCACTGCGCCTGTATTCATGTACACGCCCTTTGTTTTGCCCCTTGCATACATTATACTTTTGCCCAGTGCTAATGCACTTTGCCCATGCTATTTGGCCTTTTGAATATAGCAGACCCACGCAAACCCAGTGTAAACCAAGTGCAAACGGTTTGCACCCAACATAAAGTTTTGAATAGCTGGCCCCAAGTATCTTACTCGATTTGGACTGCTTTACCATGCTGTGTCACTGAGATTGGAACCCCTTTCTGCAAGAGCCTGTCTCAGTGTTAGGGACACGTAATCTTGAATTACACCATGTGCTGTCAAAGAAAGTATTTGTTTGAGTCCTGCATAAATAATAACTAAAAAAGTCTTCAAGTATTAGGAAAATAATAATCAAAATTCAATTGAATCTCATGAACCAAAGTGAGGTTAACAATTCTCCAAATTCAGCATCAACCCCCCCCCCAAAAAAAATTGCAACCAATGATAAACTGCCAAAATGGGAGACTGTAAAATGTGGATACTAGGTGTTACGGTGTGGGTGGGATATAAAAAATGGACAGACGCTCCAGAATAAGGTGCAACCCACCTGGTTAAGTGGTCATTTTATTATAAAACAAAACAAAAAAAAACAATATAAATCACAGTCTTAGCTTTGGCACCTTCTTCAGTAATCACTTCTACTTGCACCAGTTTGTAGAACAAAATACACACAAAAACATAAATGGAATAGCCTCATACCAGTGGAACCTTCCTCCACCACTGATGAGCAAGCACTGACCTTAATTAAAAAAAAAAAGAGGCAGCTTACTAAAGGACATTTATATCCTCCCCCTGAATCATGTGACTTAGATTCATTATGTAACAAGCAATGAATTTCTTTAAAACTTATCTTAACATTTTAGAGTACACATGAATTGCTGTACAATGCTTAAATGAATTGTAGAAGTCCTTTTTGTAACCAATTTTGATATACAAAGCCTAAGTATATTCTATCACCATACATGACTTTGCAACAGTATAAATCTAGCCCACTAGGGGCCGCCATTCCCCTATAGTTCCCTGCCAGAATGACAAAGCTAATCCTCAGAGCAGCTTCCATTTTGTATTTCTCCTGCCAAGCTTAAGGTACAATTTATTTATTCCTTTATTTTGGAATATACAATTTCTACTACTGTGGTATAACTGAAGGGGACATTTCAAAAGTGCAGAGTGTAAGTAGGAGCCACACTACTAATATATTGCTCAGGGAAAGAAAAACAAAAAAAACTCTCACAGGAACTGGGGCTTATACTTGTTTTAACAGTGCTTCCTGGGCTTCCTGCAAGGACAACACCTCTATATTAAGCCTACTCACATTCTGCTGCAACCAGGTCCATTTTATTGGGAAGCACAGACTCTCACAGGATGAAAACGGGAGGAAACCAAGTTTATTTAAACTACACAGCTGGCTTCAGTGCAGACTTGGCAGGCTAAGCCGTCGGCAGCGTTGCTTCTAAGCCCAAACAGATTTTATTACTGCTTTTGGCAACTTAAGAACCTTATAAACTGCAACGCTCTCACAATCTTTACCAGAACAGTACAGGGGATATGTCTTTCTTTATCGAGGGCATTATACCACTACATCAAATCTTTTAAGGGAGCCATAACCCTTTTCTACCCAGTATAAGGTGGATTTATGCTGGAAATTTGTGAATAATGTTTCATATGGAAGGAAGAGAATAAAAAAGAGGGGCAAAGAATATAAAAGACTTAAAAGGGGGGGTACTTGATAAGGAGGTGGCCTGCCTCCTTATCAGGAAAATAAAAGGGATAGCTCTAGAAGACAAGAAGATAGATGGTTGCAACCAAGAGAAAGTATGAAACATTATTCTGTGACAGGTATTAGCCCTGTCACACTAGGCATGTACTGTAGATTATCAGTAGACTGGATCCACAGTAAAATCAGTTTAGCATTAGCTTAAATTAAGTTACATCAAGTATTATGAAAAACTAACAGGCCCAGATATTCAAAAGAGCTGAGCCATGCGCAATAGGGTTGCGCCTGCACAAGTCCGAAAATGCGCCATTCTGCAATATTCAGCAGGAGGCAGTTGCGCCCCCCAAATCACGCTGAGCAACAGCGCAATGATAATGAATGTATGCGCAACTGAAGGGGGAGGAACCATGCATAAATGGCGCAGTGCGATATTTAGCAACATGCGCCATGCACAATAGGGGAGCAAGCAGAAGTTGCGCCATAGCGGAAATGAGCCAAAATGAAAGGGAGCAAGGGAGAGGCGCAAGAACACTACAGGGAAGCCACATGAGAGCCAAAGATAGCAGGGAAAACTGGGCAGCAGGGACACACAGCGCCAGGCAGGAAAGGGCACCTGGAAGCAACAGGCACAGGGAAAGGTGTGGGGAGACAGTGCAGAAGGGGGAAGTACCACAGGCAGGTGTTCCCGGTGCAGGGGAAGTAGCAGCCAGGACAGCGGGGGGAATACAGAAACAGCTGCCAGGGAGGGTGAACACAAGCCAGGGACATGGCCAGTGCCACCTTCCAGATGGAGGCCGTAATGAGGGGGGTGAGAAGGTGGGCAGCAGGGGGGCGTGGCCGTGGAAGGGCCCATCGGCGATATGCCCCCAACAGGCAGTACCGAGCCCGCACCAGCTTCGAGCTGGACAGTGATACCGAGATTGTGGGGCCAGTACTGCCTGAATCGGGCAATTCTGAGGTGGCTCTGTGAGCTGTGCAGTGATGTGATGCAGGCACCCACACAACGGAGCCATGCCCTGTCAGTGCAGACGAAAGTGACAGCTTGCATGTGCTTGCTCACCACGGGTACCTTCCAGAGACCAACTGGGGACACCACAGGCATAACCTAGTCGGCCACATCACGCCACCTCACCCAATTCCTCAGCGCACTGCTGGCACATGCTGCGGAGTACATCCATTTCCCCAGCACACCGGCGGAGTGCACAGCAAACATACAGGAGTTCCACAGGGTAGCACGTATGCCTGGTGTGCTAGGGGCAATAGACTGCACTCATGTGGCCATCCGCACACCACCTGGCCCAGAGGGGGCCGCATACATAAATCGCAAGGGCTATGCCAGCATCAACTGCCAGGTGGTGTGCGATGCCAGGGGGTGTATAATCAATGTCTGTGCCATGCACCCTGGGGAAGCACATGATGCCTTCATTTGGCACCAGTCGGCACTGTGCCACAGATTCGAGAGTGGGGATATCCCCACTGGCCACCTAGTGGGTGAGTATGCAAACCACATGAACAATCATAAGGCCTGCGGGGGCATAGTCAGAGGTGACATGGGTAGTGGCCTATATGGCCCGGGGCAGGGCGATGCTGATCACCAAACTAACCTCCACCCTCTACACAGGTGACAGTGGATACCCACCTCCGTCCCTGGCTGCTCACACCCTACCGCAGCTCCACAACCCCATCGCAGCAACGCCTAATGAGGCACATGCCACCACACGTAATGTCATCGAGCGGGTGTTCAGGATGCTGAAGGCACGTTTCCGTTGTCTGGACACCCCCGGCGGTGCCCAACAGTACAGCCCCTCAAAGGCCTGTGGGCTATTCCTGGCCTGTTGCATCCTGCACAACATGGCCAATGAATGTGGGATAGCCGTACAGGTCGAAGGGGGAACAGCGATGGGGACAATGAGGTCGCCGGTGACAATGGTGATGGGCAGCCCCCTCTTGGGCGACGGGACCCCCGACTGCTCTGGCTGGCACAGCTGCACTGCGACACCATCACGGAGGAGCACTTCAGCCAACCCAGGTAAGTCATGGGGCCATGTGCAACCAACAGTGGCTAAGGCACAACCCACAAACACGCATGGACACACACCAGGGGTGCATTCCATCAAGGGAAGTGGCCAGACATGGAACCACACACACAACCAGGGATGAGTGAGGTCTAACATGCCACACGGATGGACACACACACACACACAAAACGCACCAGACATGCACAAAGGGTAGGAGGCACACTGACCCAGAATGCCACCCCCAGCCACACACATGTCCACAGACACCATGCCCACTGCCTGTCCATGAGGGTGTGTCAGATGCTGAGCACCATTGCACATTGGTGTACAGCACAATGCAGGCATCATCATGCACACGCAACTGCGGACAGCAGCTGAAGGTGTGCAGATGGATCATGTGTCCGTGGTGCAGGGCCGGGTACCCACCCATGCAATGCCCGCTGAAAGACACAATGCACACAGGGCAGCACCAGACAGTAGCCACGCTGGGAGACAGGTCAGATGCATGATACAGTGCCCGGCCACCACAGATGCGTGGTGGCCCGCCCGAGACCCGCCAGCACTGACAGGCCGACCACTGGCCTCATGGTGGCACCGATGGTCCCCAGGGTCTTCAGCACACCAAACATGCCTGCACCAGGCGTGCCGGATGCCCACAGCTGAACCCGTGTTGACAGGAGAGTGTCGACCACGCCGAACGGGGGGTGGACAGTGCATCGCATGGTGTGTTCAAGTACAGATGGGCAAGACTGTGTGCCTTTGTGGCCATGACCGCAGTGAATGCCTGTGTCTGCCTGTCAATGGCAGCGGTCACATCCTCCGCAACCAGTCCATCCCCTGCGGGATCAGGCGGTGTCTCTGCTCGCTCCTCTGCCCACTCCAGAGCCGCCGCAGGTGCATCCACCGTTATTGCAAGCCACATCTGCTGGTGGACTGATGCTTGCAGTAGGCAGGTGTGCTCGTCCAAGAGGTCATCTGCCTCCTCGGCATCCTGTCCCTCAGGGTGTGCGCAGCCCTGATGCTCAGCACCCCTTGAGGGTGGGCGCTGCACACCAGGACCAGGTCTGGGCATGTCCACAGGCGGTGCACAGACGCCACCCCTTGACCCTGTACTCCCAAGCCCATTGGCCGACTGCTGATGCTGCCCCTCTGGCTGCCACTCCCCAGGGCTCACTGGTGCCGCCGCAGTGGCCGCAACAGTCCCACTGTCCTGTAAACACACCAGTGCTGCCCCACTGGTGCTGACAGGCACAGGCTTGGACTGTGATGACACACAGGCCTCCATGGCAGCACCACCCACAGCCATGGCCGCGATGTTACCTGCTGTGTGGCCATCCCGTGGTACACATGTGTCACTGCCCATGCCGTTAGCGACATCATCATCGGTGACGGACTCGGCACCAGCCCGAGTCACAGCATGCTGGCATCCGTGGGCGCTGGCATGCTGGGACACGGGCAGGGTCTCTTCATACCTGTTCCAACAACATCAGTGTGGACTGCCAGGCGGGCCCACTGTCACACCGAGCCACGTATACCTGTGGAGGTGGATGGGCCCTCCTCCATCTCCATCTGACTGTCCTCAGTGGACGGGCCCACCACCGCTGACCCATGCAGACGCTCAGGATCTGTAAGGGAAAACAAAGTCGCATTACTGTATGTGACCTACCATGCCCCCCCCCATAGACAGACCATGACCTACCATGCAGTGACGGGCTACCACCCATCTGGAAGCCACCACCCAGAACACCCTCAATGGCACAACGCTGCATGCTTCCAGCAACCCTCTCCTCCTGTGGGGTCAGGTGTACCACCTCCGGCTGTCCCCCACCTGTTGCAGCTCGTGCTGCCCTGATGGCAGCCACCTTCTCCTTTATCCTCCTCCTGTCTGTGCCCATCTTCTTCTTGCACTCCTGCACGGAGCGCTGGTGGCTGCCATGCAGATTCACTGCACATGCCACCTCCTCCCATGCAGCAGCATGGGCCTGAGGTGTTCCCTGCCGTCCACTGAGAAGTGGCTCCTGATCCAGGTAGGCCTCAAACAGGGCATCGGTCTCGGCCTTGGTGAAATTAGGCCTCCTCCTCCTCCCACCACTGTGTTCCTCCTCTCCCACAACTCGCTCGGTCATTATTTAGCCTGTAAGAATGACAGTTGTTACCTGTGACTGTACAGTCCCATGCATGTCCCAAAATACACAGTCCATATGCCCAAACAGCATGCAACTCACCAATAGACTGCAGTAACTGACTATGGCCAGTGCAGCTCAATGTCACACTTTTATAGCGCAACCCATGCAAATGAGGCGAGGCGAGGCGCAACTTTAAGTGGATGCAAATTGCAGTGCTGCGCTATTGAATGGCTGATTAGCTGTTTTGCATATGACGACTGAATATCACGCTGTTGTGCTTTGCGCAATTGTGTTGAACATGCTGAGCCAAGGGCGCAGTTCTGTGACATGCGCAGTACACACCTCACTGCGCATGCCCGGGTTGCTGACACAGGCGTCTGCTGCGCTGCTGACGTGCTGTGCGTGGGAAGCAATGCAGGGCACGGCCACCATTGTGCCAGTGGCGCTACAGCGATGTTCACCTATATGGCGCTGTGGCACTGGGCCATCATAGGCGCACTGGGGCAACAGTGTGGTAGGCCGCTACTGGAGGTAGCACACAGGCATCCAATTGCGCTACACGCATTGGGTTCCAATGGCGCTGTGCCTGTCCATGCGCCAGAACCCCTTGACCCTGTGCCCGACCTTTGCCCCTAGGCACCATGCTTCAGGCATGGGTGCACCACTATCGCGCTGTTCGGTGACAGCGCGATAGGGAATGGCAGCGCTGTACCGCACAGCATCTGCACGTGGTGGAGCTGTGCTGCAGAGCACCATTTTGGCTGACTGAGCTAGTAGAATGGCATGGAGGAGGGCTGCACAGTGGAGCCAAGTAGAACTGGCCAACCTAGTGGCCATAGTAGAGCCACTCTATGGACCACTGTTTAGGGAGGCACCCCTGGACTGGTCCAGGAGCCAGGTGTGGGAGGAGGTGGCCACTGCACTGGAGGAGGCCACAGGAAGGGGGCGGACAGTGGAGCAGTGTCGCCACAGGTATGGCGACCTGCGGAGGAGGGAACCAGACTTGCTTTCCTGCCTGCGGGCACGTGCCAGGAGGGGCACGGTGCCATGGCCAGGTAGGTGTTACGTCCACACACTTTTATCTTCCATATGGGTATCACGGTTGTATGTGTCCGGCACATGGGGGAGGGACCGTCCGGTGTTGGCTGTGTTATCAGGGTGTGGGGTGGGTGGGTCTGGCTGGGTGGGAGTGCACACACCTGGGGGCAGGGGGACTTTGCTACAGGATTGTACTGATGTTCTTCTCTCCATGTTTGCACCACAGGGCCAGAGCAGCGGCGTCTAGCCTGTGAGATGCGGCGCCACCAGGAGGACAGGGACGCTAGGAGGGGAGACGGTCCACAGCGTCTGAGGGACTGGCCCGATGATGGTGAGCGCCATACCTCCATGATTACTGTTGCATGCTGTGTAACAGTGTGGGCAGCGGGGCATGGCCACCATCCACTGACACCACTGCCATGCACGCAACTTGTTACAGTCAGCACTGTCCAGTGGCACTGCATGTCTGGGAATGCATCGATGGTGGTCCATGTGTGCACCAGGTACACGGCTGTGCCACTGCCTTCACACCACATAGCCATGTCACTAAACGGCCACGGTGGTGCTGTGCATGACTTGGCCGATGGGTGTGTGCAGTGTTCTGCATGGCTGTATGCGCCTGGGTGGGCAGGTCTTGTGGACGTGATCACTGTGGGTGGTCACACACCATCACAGAGGCATGTCCCACGGCCGTATGCCATGCACAGTGGGTGGGCTGTATGGGGCTGTGCAGTCACACCTATTGACTGTGCTCCCTTTTCCTAGGTGTCCACCAGCTGACGGAGATTCGGGAGGCATTGAGGGAGATCCTGAATATGGCAAGGGCTTTGTTGGAGATCCTACAACGAATCGACCAGCTTGGGGTCTGCAGGAGGCACCGGAGGCAGAGCAGCCAGAGGGGGGAGCGGGGCTCCCTTTAACCAACCTTCTGCTCCTGATATCCCCTACCCCCGGACCCACCCTCACACCCTCCTTTCCTGTCCCATTTGTTCACCCCTGCCCCTTACCCACTCCCGCCTTGTTTGTGGCCCTCCCCCCAACTTTGTATATAGCACTGTAAATAGTTCATTTTGATATTGTTTTTGAATACAAATCTTTTGATATGAATACTGTGGTGGTCTCTGATTTGCAGCGGGCTAAAGGTGCTCAGCTGCAGTGGTGTGCATGGCGTCAGGGGTGGTGCAGTCATGGGTATGTGTGTGTGTCCGTGGGGAGGTGACTATGGTGTGGGGGTAGCTATCAGTCAGTGTCTGTGGTGTGTGTGTGTTGTGCCCTGTGCACTGGATGACTGTGTGCAGTGGTCCATGGTGCATGCTCTATGTCCATGGCACCCCTGTCAGCCCATCCATGGCCTGTGCAGCTGACACCCATGCATGTCTGTGACCTGCATGGTCTGCTGGCATGTCAGTGGTGGCTGTCCATGCAGGGCAGCCACTGTACTCGTCACAATGCTGGGTTGCCTCCTGTCACTGGTGTGGCGCATGTCTGCCTCGGGTGACACTGTGGCCTCCACAGTTGTTGACCCACCTCCATGCTGTGGCTTGTGTGTGTTGCAGGGGATGTGCACCACTGTCTGTGACTTGTGCTCTGGGCAAATGATGGTGGCGTACAGGTCCACAGTGCCTGCGCACGGTGGCTGCCACTCCTGTGCCATGGAGGACTGCAGGTTGTGTGTACACAGTTTACATGGACCCACGCTGGGGGCTTGGTTGCCCCACTACTGCGTCCCTGTGTTGTTGTACCCTTGGGTATGGGTGGGTGTCTGTCCATGCACTGTGTGGCATCGGTGTGGTGCATGATTCCATGCACCACTGGCGGTCTCTCGCTGGCTGTTGTGGCCAGTGCTGGGTCAGTGTCCCTGGGAGAGTGTGCAGGGTGCTGTACCACTGGTGGTGGTGTCCGGGGCATGCCCTGTCCCATGTGGGGTACCTTGTGTGCCGACGCATGGTCGGTCTCTCAGCTGTACCTCGGGGGCTGTGCGTGGTGGCACTGTGTATGCCGTCATTGCATCGCTGTGTGCTGCCACCCGCTGATGGGTGCTCGTGGTGGGGCTGCCTTGCATGGTTCTGTGGTGCACAGGGTTGTATTGTCACAGTGGAGGTGGTGGCATGCATGGGGTTTCCTGCAGTGATGGACGCTGCTCCTGGGAAGGGTGTCTGGGGGTCACGGTGCAGGATGTGATCTGCATTGGGGGGATGGTGTGGCACGGGGTGGTCAGCCCTCCTTGTGTGCCAGTCACAGCTTGCCAGGGGGTGTGATGGGTCACCATGGCCCGGCTGTGGGTTGGTTGGCTGCTTGTCTCCATGGGCCAGTGGTTATTCCAGCCCTCCCCCAGTTGTGCAGTGCATGGGGTGTGGGGGGACGATGTCTGTTCTGCTTTGTGTTCCTCTGCCCATCGGTGGCATGGGTGGTGGGCCACTACCTCCCTGGTTGTGCAGTTGCATTGCCACCCTGCTGCTGGGGGGCATCCCTGGCTGCACTATGGCGCCTCTGGACTGCTCAGCTGAACATCCCTTGTTGCGCTATGGCGCATCAGATCTGCTCAGCTTCCCTTCCCTAGTTGCGCTATGGCACAGGTGGTGCGATAGTCAGTCGTCGGCTGTAGGCGCAGGTTGGCCGGCTCAGTTTTTGAATATCGCACCTCTTGCACATGGGTGCAAGGACTTGCACTTGCTCCTGCTATTGCGCACTTTTTGGGCACAGTTTGAATATCTGGGCCACAGTGACTAGCTGCCGTTGTCCAAATTTTCCCCTCCTGTCTGTCACCCCTGGACCACAACCCCACAATCCACAAGCATCAATGCTTAGTGTTGGAGAATCGTTTAACAACATACTGTTAAGTAATGTATTAAAATGTACTGGACATCTAAATGTACAGGTGGATGTATAAATGCTGATTATACAATGGCAAGAAACAATCCTGGTCTCTGATCAGTCAGTGTGGGACTGGACCTTTGATTTTATCCCAGTACAACATCATCGGTCTAGTCTCAGCACTGTGAACCACTAGGTGATTTTTTACTACTTGATGATGATATTCTCCTTCTCTTAAGAAACAAAAATATTTTTCCACACTTACAAAAATATTCTTTCAAATGATTTATTTTATTCTGTATAAGAATGAGTCATTGTATAATAGCAATAATGCTCTCCAGGGTGTGTGACGTGGTGGGATAACATCATGCCTCAGGTAGTGGATGCACTCAGTCTGCGGCCTCATGCCCAACCACATGAGGCATGACGTTATCCCAGAACAACACACACCCTGTCAGGCATTATTGCTTAATTCATTTATGAAGTACACATAAGTCTAAGAGGTGACAAAGTGATGCTTCCACAAGAGTATAGGGCTGACAGATAAAAACACACTGTGAATGAAAAAAGGTGATTGTAACATGATTGAATGCAGGCAGATATATTGCCTTTGTGAGTTTGGCAAAACTCATTTTCCAAAGACACCTCGACCACAGAACTTGTTCAATTTGCACTGCTTTTCCATGCTGTGGCAGTGTGAGATGAACCACTTTTATCAAGATGGTGTCTCAGTGTTCAGGGCACCTAAGATGGAATTACACCGTTTGATATCAATGCAAGTACTTGTTGAGTCGTGCAAATATAAAAAGTAAAAATAAATAGTCTCCAAGTATTAGTTAGGAAACTAACAATCATAATTCAATATAATCCTATGCATTAAAATAAGCTTAGCAATTGACAGAATTCAACATCACCCCCCCCCCCCAAATCACAACCAATGATAAATGAATAAAATGGGAGACTGTAAAACATGGATTCTAGGCATGTATATTACTAGTAGCTTGGATCCACAGTGAAATTAACTTAGCATCAGTCTGAATTAAGTTAGATCAAGCATTATGAAATACTGGCAGTGAAGCTGCCGTTGTCTTAATTCTCACTCCTAATCCCCCACACCTTGTTCACACCCCCACAATCCACGAGCGCCAATGCTTAGAGTTGAAACAAAGGCCAAACATACAACAGAAAATATCATGTAACATTTTATTTGTGATTTACATGTACTGGTTGAGGTGTGTAATTCAGATTATTTTATCACGTACACTTAATTCCAATAGGGGACAGCTTAATACTTTCATGAGGGCATAGGGCTGAGACATAAAAATGACAGAGAAGAAAAAAAAAATTGGAGGCATAAATGAATGCAGGTGTATATTGCAATAGTGAGATGGGTGAAACTGTTGTCTGGTCACACACAGCACCCCCCTCCCAACTAGGTACAATTAGACTAATATACATGGACATGCTGGATAAATATTGGAGCGCTATGCTTACAGCTCATTCAACCGGAATTGTGCAGCTGGTCATGAATGTTTATAAGCCAGAGTGACCTGTGAATCATTTTTCAACAGAATGTCATAGTGTGGATGTTACAGCATACAGACTATAGCTATATACAAAGAAGCCACCGGTACTTGCTTACATCTAGAAAAGTACCTATCTTTACACAGAATTAGGCAGCTATTCATGAAATGCATTTTATGCTGATAAAATATCACCAAAAAAAAGACAGCTCGCATCTGTGTTTAAATGTATGCACTAGAAGGCAATTTACAGCTGAAAAATAAACATAGAAACAATCTCGGCCACTAAGGAAAACAAGAGGTGGTGGAGGAGAGGGCTAATAGGTAATTGATCTTGGAATCATTATTCTGCGAGCCTGGTCATGTGATTTTTTTATGTTGATTGCGCGCATGCGCAAGAAACATATTGCATCAGCTTTCTCCACAAGCAGGTTGTGGAGGCGTGGTACTGGTGTGCCCAATGCCCCCACAGCCTGAAAAGGCTTGTCCCCCATCCCCCAATGCCGTGGCATGCTGCTGCTGACACTAATTCAGCCAGTGTGCCACAACTTTCTAAAAAAATCAGTCACTGCAATCAGGGGCCACCTTGTAATTGCAGCATCAGCCATCCGCTGCAATGAGGGAGTGACCCGTCATTGCAGGGCAGGATGTAAGACCCCTGATATTGTTTGTGAACATGGCAGCGCCTTGCGGCCATATTCACAAACAATATCTACCCCCCCATGTTTATTTGCTGACAGGGAGCCCACTCCCCATCGGCATAATGTAACACCCCCGCTTTTATTGTCTGCCGAGCGGGTGCCCAATCCCTGTCGGCAGAAAATCCAACCTTTTGTTGTTTGCCGGCAGGGTGCCCCAATCCCGTCAGCAGAAAATAATTCCCTGTTCTTTTTGTTGTTTGCCGATGGGGTGCCCAATCCCCGTCAGCTACAGCTGCCCCCCCCAAAAAAAACAGGACTCCGGTGGCACACTGGGAGCCCACCCCAGCGTGCCACATGCCGCTTTGGTTGTTTGCCGACGGGGGTGCCCAATCCCCCATCGGCTACAGCTGCTCCCCAATGCCGGACTCCGGTGGCATGCTGGGAGCCTAACCCAGTGTGCCACATGCCCCTGTAAAGTGAAAAACGGTCCAGCGACGTGTTTTTGTTTTTTTTTCCCTGAAAAAAAGGAAACGGTCCCTCGTAGTCTCCCTGCATCCATCCCATGACCCGCGCCCACCCACTGCGCACCCTGCCTCCCCACACCCCCCTCACCCCATACTTATCTCTGGAGCTCGGTGTGACGATCTTCTGTGGACTTGGAACACGTCTGCACTCTTCAAAGCCGACCGCGAACTGAGGAAATGCCGGTAATCTGTATAATGTAATAAATAGGTTTTTTTCAACTTTAGTGCATATCTCGGGCATTTTTGGGAATTTTTGCACCAAATTTTCAACATGGGGTTTTGGGGCCTCATGAATTTTTGAGCTGTCATGGCATTAATCGGCCCGAAAGGTGGTTTCGCGGTCACTGTGCAGAATCACCCTTTGGGGCCGATTAATGAAATGACAGTGCCACTGTTCATGAGTGGGCTCTCAAAAGCTATGTTGCAAATTTGGTGGGGAAAAATCCCAAAAATGACTGTTTCTGGCGTGTGTTCGTGAGTTGCACGACGCTTGTAATCTCGCAATTTACAATATTTTCACACCAGATTTTCAACACTGGCATTTTGTCACACCTCCTTGTGAGCAGTATAGCTGTCATTGTTCACATCCTGGCCGAAATGTGGTTTCTCACTTCCAGCGCAGAATAGCACAGTCTCTGTGGAAAATTAGTTTTCAGGACAGATTAAGAAAATGACAGTGACACTGTTCATGAGTAGAGGTCCTAAAATGCCTAGGTTGAAAATTTGGTAATGATACTCCATAAAATGACTGTGTTATGAGCGTGCGTTGCTCAGTTGGCACGCACGCTCGTAACTTCGCAAATTTATAATATTTTCACTCCAGATTTTTGACATTGACATTTTCCCAGACCTACTTATGAACAGTACAGCTGTCATTTTTTCCATCCTGGCCGAAATGTGTTTTTGCACTTCTGGCGCAGAATAGAGCAGTCGCTGTGGGAAATCGCTGTTTGGGACAGATTAAGAAAATGACAATGATACTGTTCATGAGCAGAGGTCCTAAAATGCCTATGTTGAAAATCTGGTGATGATAACCCATCAATTGACTGTGTCACAAGTGTGCGTTGCGCACTTTCCACGCACCCTTGTAACTTCACAGATTTGTAATATTGTCACACCAGATTTTCAACAGTGCCATTTTTTCACACCTCCTTATAAGCAGTACAGCTGTCATTTTTCACATCCTGACCGAAATGTGTTTTCACAGTTCCAGCGCAGAATAACGTGGTCACTGTGGGAAATCAGTGTCCGGGACAGATTAAGAAAATGACAGTGTCACTGTTCATGAGCAGAGGTCCTAAAATCCCTATGTCGAAAATTTGGTGACGAAACTCCATAACATGACTATGTTACAAGCGTGCATTGAACTGTTTCCAAGTACCCTTGAAACTGCTCAACTTTGTAATACTGTCACGCCACATTTTCAACAGTGCCATTTTTTCACAACTCCTTATGAACACTACAGCTGTCATTTTTCACATCCTGGCTAAAATATGTTTTTGTACTCCTGCCAGACAATAGCACGGTCACTCTGGGAAATCAGTGTTTGGGACAGATTAAGATCGACCGAGTGAGAGGGGGGAGTGACCGAGCTCAACTGAGGTCTGTTGGGACTGCTGTGGATTTGTTTGTGGCCAGACAAAGGCCCCAACACAAGAGCCCAGTACAAAAGGGCAGCCTGCAGCACTGGGAGAAACAGAACAAGAAAGCAAGTGAGGGAGGGGGAGTGAGCGAACTCACCGAACACTGTCAGGACTGCTGCGGATTTCTTTGTGGGAAGAAAAAGGTGTCAGTACAGGCAGCAGCCCTGTACAAAAGGGCAGCTTGCAGCGCCAGGATAAACAGAATGAGCGATGAGAGAGGGAGACTCAGTGACCTCAACGGAGCTCTGTCAGGACAGCTGCGGATTTCTTTGTGGACAGGCAAAGGTGCCAACGCAGCCAGGAGCCCCATACAAAAGCGCAGTCTACGGCACCAAGAGAAACAGAATGAGTGAGTGACAGAGCGGTAGTGAGTGAGCTCAATGGAGCTCTAGTGTGACTGCTGCAGATTTCTTTGTGGGCAGAAAATGCGGCAATGCAGGCAGGAGCCCAGTACAAAAGGCCAGCTTGCAGCGCCGGTAGAAACGGAATGTGAGAGTGACAGAGGTGGAGTGAGCAAACTCAGTGGAGCTGTGTCGGGACTGCTTCAGATTTCTTTCTGGCCAGAAATAGCCGCCAATGCAGGCAGGAGCCCAGTACAAAAGGGCAGCCTGCAGCGCCAGGAGACACAGAACGAGTGAGTGAGGGAGGGGGAGTCAGTGAGCTCAACGGGCTTTGTTGGGACTGCTGCAGATTTGTTTGTGGGCAGAAAAGGCAGCAATGCATGCTGGGGCCCAGCACAAAAGGCAGCCTGCAGTGGCAGGAAACCAGAATGAGCAAGTGAGTGAGCTCCAACAGAGCTGTATTGTAACTGCTGCAAATTTTTTTGTGGGCATAAGAAGGCAGCAACGCAGGCAGGAGCCCAGTAGAAAAGGGCAGCCTGCAGCGCCGGCAGAACAGAATGAGCGAGTGAGAGAAGGGGAATGAGCGAGCTCAACGGACCTTTGTCGGGACTGCTGCAGATTTCTTTGTGGGCAGAAAAAGGCACCAACAGAGGCAGTAGCCCAGTACAAAAGGGCAGCCTGCAGTGCCAGGAGAACCAGAATGAGTGCGTGCAACAGGGGGGAGTGAGCGACCTCAACGGAGCTTTGTCAGGACAGCTGTGGCTTTCTTTGTGGGTAGAAAAAGCCACCAACACAGACAGGAGCCCAGTACAAAAGGGCAGCCTGCAGCACCAAGAGAAACAGATTGAGCGAGTGAGAGAGGGGGAGTGAGCCACCTAAATGGAGCTCTGTCGGGACAGCTGTGGATTTCTTCCTCAGCAGAACAAGGTGCCCAACGCAGGCAGCAGCCCACTACAAAACAGCAGCCTGCAGCACCAGGACAGACAGCCAGTGACAAAGGGCCACTGAGTGAGCTCAACCGACCAACGCAATCAACATTCGGCATTGACAAATGCTTGTTTAAGTCTCTTATGTTACTTACAGCTCTAGGAGAAAGGTCAGTTTATGAGTAGTGCTTGTTGGGGGAACAGTGAGTAGAAACCCCATCTTGAGCCATTGTCTTTTATGCAATTGAACATTTTTTGCAGTGTGATAAACATTACAAGAGCAGCAACTCAAGGAGCTGTTCCGAAACAATAACAATTTTAAAACATTTATTTAACTCTGTTAAGAAGTTTAAATAACATTCTGTTACCAGATTCTGTTACGGCTCAGTCCAAGCATATCATTCTGGCTTTAATATCAGAACTAGAAGTGCGAGCTCAGATGCCTTTTAACAGTGAAGATTAATTGAATAAATGAAAGCATTTGCTGAATGTGGTTGGTGTGCAAGGAATTTTAATCAGTGGTAGAATATTAGTATACGTTTATGAACTTTCTTGAATATACACGGCAATACCGTACAGGACGTTGCAACTCTTTGACAAGTACTACTTTGACTGGACCGCAGAGAATTGCTGGTTTGTTGAAAGTCTTGAGATTTGAAATGTTTTCTCACTAAAGGTGTGCATGGGGAGCTAGTTTATAGGATTTATGCTGACTAGCCACTGGGAATGTACACACCATTTTTATTGCAGACATGGGATAAAGAGGAGATCTGAGCAGTCGAAACAAAAAATTACTCACCTTAGTAATTATGTTTCTTCTAGTGGAGTCTTGCTGTATTCTGACAATTGCAGTTAGGTCCTGCCTTTAAACTGCCCCGGAGAACATAGGGTTAACTTTTCTATGCATGACATAGAATGTTCATCTCGAGCTCGGTTGAAGTCTCTGCCTGTTGTTATTCGAACTGCAACTGTCAGATCTTTATGAGCAAAACTCACCAGGTGTTCTGTGTGGAAACTGTAAAATTTTTAACTAGCCAACTGGCAAAAATATAATGTTTTTGGTTCTCAAAAGGAAGACTCAAGTCAGGAAACCCAAAACAAAAACACATCAATAAAACAACATTCCACCCAAAGGAAAAGAGGTGTAAAAGGGCACCCTAGAATTTTCATACCTGCTCCTGCCCACCCACATCCAAAAACTAGGTTCTGAGAGGGAGGCGGGGAGAGTCGAGAATACAACAAGACTCCACTAGAAGAAACATAATTACTAAGGTGAGTAATTTTTTCTTCAAACAACATGAAGTGTTGCTGTATTCTGACAATTGCAGACTACCAAGCAGTACCTCCATGGAGGAGAGACAGAACCTACTTTGGAAACAGGCTCTGAAGTACTGCTGTGCCAAACCGAGCATCACTCCTAGCCTGGATATCCAGAGGGTAATGCTTGGTAAAAGTATGGACTGTTTTCCAGGTGGCTGCTTGACAAATTTCTAAGAGAGAATATCCCTGGCAGCAGCCAGGAAGCAGCTGTACCTCTTAGAAATGAGCCCTCAGGCCTGAGGGTGAGTTCTACCCAGTTTTTCATAGCAGAATTGTATACAAGAAACAATCCACCTGGCAATAGATCTCTTAGTGGCAGGTTTGCCCTTACCAACTTCTCCATAAGTGAGGAACAACTGGAGGGATTCAAACATGTGACCCTTGGTACACTCTATGTGGTAGCTAAGGGCTCTTTTAACATCCAAACTGTGCAGCCTCCTCTCTCCCGAGGAAGAATGATCAGTGCAGAAAACAGGGAGAGATATAGACTGGTTGAGGTGGAAATCTGAAACCACTTTAGGCAAGAACTTTCTGTTAGTTCTAAGGACCACTTTATCTCTGTGAAAAGAGATGAAATCAGATTCCACTGACAGGGCTTGCAATTCACTGAAACGTCTGGCAGAAGTAATGGCTACCAAAAACACAGTTTTCCAAGTCAAGTACTTAAGCTCTGCTGAGGACAAAGGCTCAAAAGGGGTTGCAGAAGCTGAGCAATGCAAACATTAAGATCCCAAGCAGGAGCAGGATCCCTAAAGGGGGGGTTGGTGTGAAGCAATCCCTTGAAAAACTTACAGAATACAGGATGGGATGACAGAGAGGAAGACTTGCCTACAGACAGGAAAGCAGAAACAGCTGCCAAATGTACCTTAAGGGTAGCTGGTCTGAGACCTAGACCATTAAGATGGACCATATAATGCAGAGCCGTAGGCAATTCAGCAGAGTCTGGAGAAATATTCTTCTTAGAACACCAAATGCTGAATCTTTTCCATTTGGAGTTGTAAGTCTTTCTGGTGGAAGGCTTTCGAGAAGCCTTAAGGATATCCAGAACCCCTTAGGAAAGATGCAGATCTGCAAACTCTAGCTCTTCAAGAGCCAAGCCTTAAGATTGAGAGACTGAAGACTCGGGTACCAAATCCTCCCCTGAGAGGATGTTAACAGGTTGTAATTCCTGGGAAGAGACAGGGGAAGATGGACTGCTAGGGACAGCAACAAGGGATACCATGGCTGCCTGGCCCAGTCTGGAGCAATCAGAATCACTTTGCATGGTTGTGACCTTATCTTGACTAACACTCTGAACAGGAGAAGGAAGGGGAAAGCATACAGAAATTTCCCTTCCCAGTTCAGAATCAGAGCATCCAGGGGGACTGAGCCCAAGACTGGGGTCTGCAACAAAAGAGAGGAAGTTGGTGATTGTCTGGGGCTGCAAAAAGATCTATCTCTGGTGTGCCCCACCTCGAGAAAATCATTTTCAACACCAGGGGATCTAGGGCCCATTCGTGATGGCCCTGGGATATTCTGCTCAGTGCATCTGCTAGGACATTGTCCTTCCCTGTGAGGTGAACTGCTATCAGAGAGGTTTGCAGGGAATAGGCCAGGGACCACAACTTCATTGCTTCTGTGCACAAGGCCATTGATGTACCACATGGTGGTGCTGTTGTCTGTTCTGACCTGAACCACCTTGTTCTGTACGGATTTGGAAAAAGCTTGTAGTGCCAGAAACACTGCTCTGAGTTCCAAGAGATTGATGTGAAGCAGAGATTCCTGAGGCGACCACAGTCCCTGGGTGGTAAGTTCCCCCAAATGGGCTCCTCAGCCCAGCAGGGAAGCATCTGTGGTGAGGACCACTGAATGAGGCTGAGTGACAAATGGAACCCCTTGCCTCAAATTGTCCTGATCCTGCCACCATTGCAAGGCTTGGATCAGGGTTCGAGTCACTGGAACTAGTTCGGTAAGGGAATCCTTTCTTTGGGACCAAAAAGCTCTTAAGTGGAACTGAGTGTCCCTCATTTGGAATCTTGCACCCTGGACCACTGCTGTGGAAGCTGCCATGTGGCCCAGTAGCTGAAGGAAATGCCTTGCTGGTCAAGACACCTGAAGGCTGAATGAAGAGGCCAGTTCCATGAGGGTCCTTGCCCTTTCCAGGGGAAGGAAGGCTCTTGCTTTTATCGTATCCAGTTCTGCATCTATGAAGGTGAGGAGCTGCACTGGTTCGAGAACTGACTTTGGTAGGTTGAGAAGGAATCCTAAAGAAGTGAGCACTTGCTGGGTCACTTGCAGGTGTGACTTGACTTGGTCTGGAGACTGACCTACTATGAGCCAGTTGTCCAAGTATGGGAAAATGGAAATCTTTTGCCTTCTTAGGAAGGCAACAACTACTGCCAGTCACTTTGTGAAGATCCTTGGGGCTGATGTTAGGCCAAAGGGCATTGCTCTGAACTGCTAGTGGCCTGAGGGCAACTTGAATCTGTGGTACTTTCTGTGGGAGCACCTGATGGGAATGTGAAAGTAGGCATCTTTGAGGTCCAGGGAGGCTAGCCAGTCCCCTGGCCTTAGAGAGGGAAGGATAATTCCCAGAGTTACCATTTTGAACTTTGGCTTTAGAAGATGTTTGTTCAGATATCTTAGGTCCAGGATGGGTCGCCACTCTTCTATGTTTTGGGGGGTTAGGAAGTACCTGGAGTACAATCCTTTACCCCAGTGTAGGGTAGGAACTCTCGCTATAGCTCTGAGAGCTAGGACAGAAGAAACCTCTGCCTCTAGGGCAAGGGTCTCTGAGAGATTTGCAGGTGGAAAGGATCTGGCTCTCATCTTGGGAAATTTTTTGAAGCTGAGAACCAGTCCCTGGCTTACTACTTCCAGGACCCACTTGTCTAATGTAAGAGACATCCAGTCCTGGACAAAGTAAGCCAGCCTGCCCCCTACTGGGATAGGAGAATCGACCCGGGCAGACCCATCAGGGTGTCTGCTTGGCAGGGGCTTTAGGCTGAGGGGTGGATGCAGGCCTGCTCATCCCCCTTCTGCCTCTCCCTCTAAAGAACCCCCTCTGCGAAAAGAAGAAGAAGAGGCCTGTGCTTGATAAAAAGGCCTTTGGAAAGGCCTGCCCCTGCCCCTGGACTGCTGCCTTTGAGGAGTTGCTTGCCTTTCTTTGGCCTGAGCACTCCTGTAAGTGGTCCTGTATTCATCCATTTTCTTCATGTAATTCTCTGTCTGCTCCCCAAACAGAGAATTACCCATTACAGGAAAATCCATGGCCTTCGGCTGGGTATCCTGTGAGAGGCTAGTACATCTGAGCCAAGCCATTCTCCGAAGAGCCACAGATGTAGCCATGACTCTTGATGATACATCATTGGAGTCTACAGCAGCATGAAACTGAACTTTTGATGCCTCAATCCCATCTGCAGCCACCTGCTCCAGCTCCTTGGCAAGCTGGGTAGGAAACTGTTTAGCCAGTGCCTGTACAGTGTCCCACCTGGACTTCTGGTACCTGGCTGCATAGGCCATATAATTAGCCTGCCTGAGTCCCAAAGATGCTGCCATGTACTGTTTCTTTGCCATGGCATCAATCTTCCTGGAGTTCTTGTCTGGGGGGTGTGATGCCAAGGGAATGTTTGCCTTATCACAGGCAGCAGCTTGTACAATCCCAACATGGCTGCATTGCTGAAAAAGGAACTCCGTATCTGAGCCTGAAATAGTATACCTCTTGTCCATTCTTCTGTCCACAGGAGATATAGAATTGGGAGACTTAATTTTTTGTGTCTGTTTCCCAAATGATTTGTGGAGGGGAATAGACAGTCTCCTGGACTCTGGGATGTCCATCATCTCAACATAATCAGGCTCTTCCTGATCCTCTACTTCCTCCTCCACAGGAAGCTGGAGGGTATCAGCCACCTTTCTGTAAAACATGTAGTGAGAAGGGGACTCAGAAAGCCTAGGAGGAGAAACACCTGAAGGTCTGTCTGGGGAGATGTCTGGGTCAATAGGCACATCCAGACATTCACCATCACCATAATCATCCTTATACTCTCCCTCCTCCTCAGACTCTGGTTTATAAAATTCTTCCAAGGTATAATCCGGAACCGGGGGAACCAACCGAACCGAGCCCCTGCCAGATGGTGCCAGTTCAGTCGGAACCAATCAAAGCGCTTCCATAATCCTAATCGCTTTGGCTATCTCATCGGCGGTCGGAGTATGAGAATCTGGATCCGAACCGGTCGACTTGTCTTTTCTTTTTCTTTTTGTCGGAACTGATTCCTCGGAATTGGCTCTCCTTTTGCCCGAAGAAGTATCGCCCTGGTCAGAGGGTACTGCTTCTGGTTCGGTCGGAACCGAACTGGGCTGGCCATCCGGGTCAGCGGACTTCTCAGCCTCCCTTTCCCTCAGTCTACCTAATCTCTTTTCCAGGGTAGATTTGGGAATCTTTTTGCAAATTTGGCAGTCTGAATCGAGGTGGTCAAACCCCAGACAATAAACACAGGTGGTGTGGGGATCAGCCTTAGCAAAGACCTCCCCACACACACTGCAGTGTTGAAACCCAGTGGGCCCGTTTTTTTTCTTGGGTTTCTCAGACATGGCCAACCTAACCAAACTTACCCTTTTTTCGGCAATCCACCAGGCAAGACTCCCCTATCGGTTCCTGACCGTGTCACGGGTCTTGGAAAAAAACCTACTAAAACCGGTTTTTTTAGAACAGATATGGATCGCTAACCACACACTAAAGTAAAGTACAAATTTTACCTCAGAATGATCGGTTCAGCCGAACCGATCCACAGTTTACAAGTTCCACACAAAAAACAGAACAAAAACCTATCTAGTACTCACGGTACCACAGACAGAGACTTGAACCGACTATGCGGTAACAACAATTCGGAAGAAAACCGACCAAAAACCGACACTTCAACCGACTTTGAACCGAGCAGCAGTAGAAATCTCCGGAGCGACTGTTCAGTGAGGTGGAGTAAAGAATCGGACGGTTGCAGTTCGAATAACAACATGCAGAGGCTTCAACCGAGCTCGAGATGAACATTCTATGCCATGCATAGAAAAGTTAACCCTATGTTCTCCGGGGCAGTTGAAAGGCAGGACCCAACTGCAATTGTCAGAATACAGCAAGGCTTCGTGTTGTTTGAAGCAGGCATTTTTTTTTTAAGTAAAAAATTGCGCAGTGGGGCTGCTGATAGAGACAACAAGTGGACTGCTCCACTCTACAAACACAGAGGTGACTGTGATGCATGTCTAACAGGTTGTTCAGTCGGAAAGAATGCAAAAAATGCAGAGTCCTTTTTTTTGGAAGCAAAAGGACTGCTGGGCTCCGTCCACTGTAGCCCTAAAAAGTGCTTTTGGTTCTAACACCCCCTGCTTTAACAAATTGCATTCACACCATTTCCAACCAATACAACACCAGAAAAATGGCCAGGAATGCCTTTAAGCCTTCTTTCAGGAGTACTCAGCTGGGCAAGTGCTCATTTGTTGTCAGGGTCACTAACTGGTTAAATTAATTGCATGATGCACTGCCGAATCTCCCCAAGTTTAATCAGTTTAAGGGATCTTTGTGGTCTGTCTTTGCAGTCTAATGCAATTGTAACCATTAAACAGTTTTATCTGGTTTCTCTATGTAAATTACCCGTGACTTTTTATACTACGGTCTGTACGGATTATTTTTTTTTCTTCAAAACTGTATGTAATTGTTCTGCCTTAAGTGCTTTGAGCCTGACTTGACTGCATTTCCTCTGGAACTGTTTATTGTACTTGTTTTTTTGTGACTATGTATTTGACGTTGGAACCTTTGTAAATGAGCACTTGTGCTCAAAGGTAATTGAAGTTTTCAATAAATAAATACAAAATAAAAATTAATAAATGGCTAACAAATTATTTTTATATTTTCCCCAAAATATTTTTTGAAAAATGTTTGAATCAAGGCAGAACAAACTCAACTAGTTAGAAAAAGGAATTTAAGTCAGACTACTGAGCAACAATTGTAAAGGCAATGTAACAAGTAATGCTCAAGCAAATAAACAAGACCTGATTCTTGTCTGAATCTTTTACTAGGTTCTGGAAGGGGAGAGAGAGGGATTAAGGATTGTTAAACATAGTGAAGGCTGGCCTGGTGGCGCAGAGGGTTGAGGTGCTGGACGCCACACCTCGAACCACGCCGGTGACCCAGGTTCGGGAACGGACTCGGGGCACTGGGGTTCAGCAGGAGATGAAGAGGATTGAGCATCCGGAGGACTACTCTCCTCTTCGGGGTTGGGGGATTGGGCCGCCTTGCTCAAACAGCTGCTCCCAGTGGAGACTGGGGGCACTGTTCAAGAGCGATGCAAGAAGGTGAACTCCAGGAAAAAGAGAAAAAGGCTCAGTGTGTTCGCTGGATGATGGCTCCCCCACTTTGCGATGGTCCGGAACCTCCAAGGACCTCCTCTACCTCAGCAGCACTTCCGGGAGACCTAAGAAATAGTGCGCTGGGTAAGCCCTCTCCCAGTGCCTTCCCCCTTGGAGGAGGGGAACCCGCCTGGTAAAGGGATACACCGGGATACCTCTCGGAGAGTCGGCTGCAATATGAGGTGTGTGGGGGTCCAGGAAGAGGATGGTCAGTGAAGTCGGGGAGCACTGTGGAGCCCAAAGGAGAGGAGAGCACTGGAGCGCTACAGGCGAGTAAATAGCATAAAAAAAACATAGTGAAGAATCCCTTGCAAGAAGTAAGGATTAACCCACAACAGATCGTGGGTTTACTTGAGAATTAATCCATGTCTGGGGATGCTGTAGGCCAAGTGCCTCCAACAACCCAGGTGTGGATTAATTCTCAAGTTAACCCACGTTCTGGAGTGGGTTAATTCACTTGTAACATGGCTCACAAAAAGGGTTCAGCACTGTTGTAGAATTCCACAGACCAAATCTGTTTTGTTAGCCATGTTACAAAGGTGTTGTCCAACTAACGTGCAGTGCTCTGTGCTACCGACGTGAGATGAGGAGTCAAAGATGAGTGCTAAGAGAGATGGGGATACTGGGTGACTCATTTAGGCACAAGATGTAAGAAAGAGAAACATCAGCACACAGAAATGCACAGAACATTTTAATGGTCTGAAGTGTACTGCACTTATAAAACAATGTGGTCTATTTACAACCGTCACAGGCAGCTGACGAAACCCACTGTCCTCTAGTGATTCGCACTCACTACACCAACAATGCGGGAATTACAACATACGTACTGAGTGTCTATTTCCAACTGCTGTACTTCTTACTGTTTTCCTAATATGTGTGCCCAAATGGTACAGAATATCTAAAGTTGTTTGACATGGCGTTTGCTGGTACCGCTTGTTCCATGACCTGGTTTGGCATGGCACACCTATCGGGAAAACAGTAACAAACACAGGAGTTGAAAATAGAGACTAGCAAGTTCACTGCATTCAGACCGTATGTTGTCATTCCCACACTCTTGATGTACTAACTGCACATCACTAGAAGACAGTGGGCTGTGTCAGCTGCCCGTGACAGTATCTGCAGATTTGTTACTGCCCGGGTGGTTCTTATGGACCTTCTTGGGGGACGGATCGTCGGGTTTTGACCATTGCTGTCTCACTTGCCTGTCATGGCACTTTTACACTGCTGACTGACACCCTCCTTATTGCTAGAATTACCATATTTCTACTCTCCGCACTGTGTCTGCCATGGCTGCTGTCCGTGATGGATGGGTGACTCTGAAACCGATGCTGACAGCTGCAGAACGAGAGAGAGAGAGACACACAGAGACAGACACACACACTGAGAGTGACATGCACAGAAGGACTTCCACTTGACAACTGCAGTACTATCTTGTTACTGTCTCTCTCTGTCTCTCTCTAATGTGGAGACATGCAGTGCCTGACAGAGACTTTTCCCTCTGTTCCAGAACATCTTGCCATCTCCTAATTGGCAAACAGGACACAGCTTAACTGTATACCTCTCTCAGCTGTACCAAGATTCCTCTACCCCGCCCCCAAGAATATGTGTTTCTGAACAGTGGGGGTTCACAGAGACCACTGGCTGTTCTGGGTACGGCAGCAGCAACCATGGATTAAGAAAAAAATATTTACCATAATAATCTCGTTTCTTCCAAGAGAATCTTACTCTATTCTGACATATGCAGTATGGTCTCAATATAGGACTGCCCCAGAGCTGAAATGGTTAATAGAACCTACGCAAATGATGGAATGCTAGGCTCAAGCTCAGTTTTCAAACCACTGTCCCTGGAATGCATCCTGCAACAGTAAGATTCTTATGGAGCATGCATAAGAACAAATTATCTAAACTATCCTAATAAATAACTAGTCACAATTGGGGTACCTCAGGGATCAGTCCTGGGGCCAGTACAATATCTTCATCAGTGACATTGCAGAAGGACGGGAGGGTAAGGTTGGTCTGTTTGCAGATGACACCAAGATCTGCAACAGAGAAGATGATCCAGATGGGGTGGGCAGAATGAGAAGAAATCTGGATAAACTAGCAAAATGGTCAGAAGAGTGGCAACTGGGGTTTAATGCAAAGAAGTACAAGATCATGCACATAGGGAAGAGAAACCATGAAGCCACCTGTAGGCTGGGAGGGGAGTTGCTGGCAGTCACAAGGGAAGAAAGAGACTTGGGCGTCATCATCACAGATGACCTGAAATCATCCAAGCAGACCACTAGAGCAGTAGGTAAGGCTAGAGGGATGTTGGGGTGTATAAGTAGGGGTATCACAAGTCAGAAGAGGGAGGTAATAATCCCTCTTTACAAGACACTGGTTAGGCCCCATCTGGAGTACTGCATGCAGTACTGGAGGCCACACCTTCACAAGGACATTAACTAAATTGAGACAGTCCAGAGAAGGGCAACCAAAATGGTGCCAGGACTGTATCAGAAAACATATGAGGACAGATTAACGGAGCTCAATATGTATACCCTAGAGCAAAGGAGGGAGAGAAGTGATATGATGGAAACATTCAAACACTTTAAGGGCATTAACAAGGTGAAAGAGTCTAACATGCTTCAGTATAAGAAGAATAGCAGGACAAGAGGACACAGCATGAGATTAGAGGGAGGCTGATTAAGGGGTAATGTGAGGAGTTCTTTTTCACAGAAAGGGTGGTGGATGCATGGAACGGCCTACCTCAGGAAGTGGTGGATATGAATACAGTGCAGGGCTTCAGACAGGCATGGGATAGGCATAAGGGAAGAATACAGATGAGTATGAATAGATAGACCATTGACAGAGCAAAGGCCGATGGCACATTCATAAGGCAGAAAAAGAAATGGGCAGACTGGATGGGCCTTGTGGTCCCTATCTGCTGTCAACTTCTATGTTTCTAGCACCCCCCAAAAACAAAGAAACAATCTGCTTACATTTAAGAGTGTGAGCATCACTAAGACAACTCACAGATGCCCCAACAAGAAACAACTCAGAAGATTCAAACAGCAAGGACAGCTGTAGTGCAGTGCCCATAAGTTCTAGTAGAGGCAGTATAAGAAATTAAATATACTTATGGTTTTGATGATTTTTTTATCTTTCTTCAGGCGAAAGAGGGCGACAGAAACTCCAAGCGACCAGACTTTAAGGCAGAGAGAAAAATTTAAATGGATTAGAACACCACGGTTGGTAGAGGCAGTATTTTAAAGATGCTCACGTGCAAAGACTTCCATCATTTGCATGTGTTTCATCTCTCCGAGCAGTCCAACCCACCAGGCTGACTGCACAAAGTTATGAATATCCTGAGCATTACTGGGGTTAGAAGTAATGTTTTCTTCAAATCCCAGGAATTCTTACTGTATTCTGATATATGCAGACTACCCAAGCAGTACCTTTGGAGGAGGGCAGAGAACCTATTAGGAACCAGGCTCTGCAGTACTCCTGTGCCAAATTTAGCATCACTTCTGGCCTGGGTATCCAGGCTATAGTGTTTGGTAAATGTGGGAACAGTTTTCCAGGTAGCTGCTTTACAAATTTCCAACAAAGGAAAATCTCTTGTAGCTGCTATAGAAGCTGTACCCCTTGTAGAGTGGACCATAAGGCCCCAAGGGGGTTCTTTGCCTACTTTGCTGTAGCAGAATTTAATACAGGCAACAATCTAGTGTGCAATGGTCCTCTTTGAGGCAGGTTTGCCCTTGCCCACCTCTCCATAAGTTAGGAAGAGCTGAGTACTAGCATGCTTTTGATTCTTAGTGTGATTCAAGTAGTAGCTGATAACCCTCTTGACATCCAGGCTATGCATCCTACATTCTCCTGAACTCCAATATTTAGTGAAAAAGACTGGCAAAGTGATGGACTGATTCAGGTGGAAGTTCGACACCACCTTGGGGAGAAACTTCCTCTTAGTTCTGAGGATTACCTTGTCCCTATGGACTGAAATGTAATTTGGATCCGTGGATAAGGCCTGGAGCTCACTGATTCTCCTGGCTGAGGTGGTAGCTATCAGGAACACTGTTTTTCGTGTCACATATTTAAGCTCTGCTGAAGACATGGGCTCAAAAGGTGGCTGCATTAACTGGCCAACGCATATTTTGAGGTCCCATGCTGGAGTTGGCTCCCTATGTGGGGTGCAAGTGCAACAGATCTTTGAAAAACTTTCTGAATACCTGGTTCTCAGCCAGGGATGAATCCTTACTGACTGACAGGTAAGCAGAGACAGCTGCCAAGCACACCTTAAGAGTAGATGGGCAAAGGCCGAGGGAATGAAGGTGTGCCAGATAATCCAAAACGACCAGCCTGGGTACAGTCTATATGTTTTTGCTGGCATCAAATAGAAAATCTCTTCCACTTACAGGCATAAGTTTTGCTAGTAGAGGGTTTTCTAGAAACTCTGAGGACCTCTAGAACCCCTTCAGAAAGGTGTAGGTCAGCATACTCTAAGTCCTCAAGAGCCATGCCTTGAGCCTGAGGAACTGGAGACTGAGGTAAAGGATCCTGCCCCGTGAGGAGGTCAGTAGGTTGTGCCTCCTGGGGAGGGAAATTGGTCTGGATACTGACAAGATCAGGAGCAGTGAATACCAGGGCTGCCTGGCCCAGTCTGGGGCAATGAGAATCATTGTCACTGGATGAACCCTGAGCTTGTTCAGTACTCTGAGCAACAGAGGAAATTGAGGGAAGACAGACAGAAACTTCTCTGTCCAGTCCAGCGGCACTGCATCCAGAGGCACTGTGCCCACTGCAGGAGGTCTGCAGCAGAATTGTGGCAGCTGATGGTAGTCTGGGGCTGAGAAGAGGTCCACCTCTGGGGTGCCCCACCTTCTGAACACAACTTGCAGGATCTGCCTGTTTAGTGACCACTCATAGTGATTCTGATTGATCCTACTGAGAGCATCTGCGAGGACAGTGTCCTTCCCTGGAAGATGAACTGCTGAGAGGGAGATCCCCAGGGAGTAGGCCGAATTCCATATTTTCATGGCTTCTGTACACAAGGGGGATGACCATGTGCCCCCTTGCTTGTTGATGTAGTACATTGTGGTTGTGTTGTCTGTTCTGATTTGAACAACCTTGTACTGCAGCATTGAGACAAAGGACTGAATGTCTAGGTAAACTGCCCTGAGTTCCAGTAGGTTTATGTGAAGTAGAGACTACTGCTGAAGCCAAGTACCATGTGCGGTGTGCTCCCCCAGGTGGGCACCCCATCCGAGGAGGGAGGCATCTGTTGTTAGCACTGCTGATGTGGCTGCTGAAGGAAAGGCACACCTTCTCTGAGGTTGTCCTTTTCCTGCCAACACTGGAGTGCTTGAAGAAGGGTGCCTGTGACTGGCACCATTTTTGATGGGGACTCTCGTTTCTGAGACCAATGAGATCTGAGATGGAACTGGATGTCTCTCATCTAGAACCTGACCCTGTTGCTGTTGATGCAACCATATGTCCTAACAGCTGGAGAAAGTGCCTTGCTGGTCTGGGGAATATGCAGTTGAAAGGAGCTGGCCAACTGTACCAGGAAGTCCACCCTTCCCTGATGGAAGAATGCCTTTACCCTTAGTGTTTCCAATTCTGCTCCTATAAATTCTAGGAGCTGAACTGGCTTCAGCACTGATTTTTTCCGGTTTACCAGGAAGCCTAAGGACTGCAGGGTATCCTTTGACCTGCTGGGGGTACTGTCCTGCTACTAGCCAGTCGTCCAAGTATGGGAAGACTGTAACTCCCTGCCTTCTTAAATGTGCTACCACTACTGCTAGGCACATTGTAAACACTCTTGGAGCAGAAGTCAGGCTGAAAGGCATGGTTCTGAACTGATAATGGCCCGATGGCAATCTGAACCTGAGGTACTTTCTGTGGGATTGCCTGATAGGGATGTGGAAGTAAGAATCCTTTAAGTCCAGGGATGCCAGCCAATCTCCCTGTCTGAGTGTAGGGGGAATGGTAGCCAGAGTGACCATTTTGAACTTTGGCTTTGTCAAATGCCTGTTTAAATGTCTGAGATCCAGTACGAGTCTCCACTCCCCTGTTTTTTTTAGAGTGAGGAAGTATCTTGAGTAGAGTCCCTTTCCCTTTTGGGCCAAGGGAACAGGCTCCACTGCCTTCTCCTGAAGGAGTTTTGCTACTTACAGCTACTTACACCTCCAACAGAACTGCTTCTGATGGGGTGGCAGGTCTGAAAACTCTTGCCCTCAGCTGGGGTAAGACCTTGAAGCTGAGAGCAAGACCCTGGCTCACTACCTTCAGGATACACTTGTCTGTGGTGATGAATTTCCAAGCCTGGAGGCAGTGAGCCAGCCTGCCCTCTACTGATCAGATGCCATGGGAGCAGGGCAGGTATTCGCAATCTCTAAAATCGTGTTTCAGAGACTTTTCTGGTATCTGGAAACATAGGCCATGTAAGTGGCCTGCCTAATGGACAAAGAAGAACCCAAATAAGATTTCTTGGCCATAGAGTCCATTTTCCTAGAATCTTTATTAGGGGGATGTGATGCTAGAGGAATGCCTGCCTTATCACATGCAGCAGCCTGTACCACACCTTAATGACTGGGATGCCCAGAGGAATTCAGCTCCTGCCTTGACAACCCAGTATCTTCTGTCCCTTTTCTTGTCCACTGGGGGAACAGAAGTGGGGGGTTGCAAAATCCTAGTGGCCTGTCTCTCTTCAGAGACTTATGGATGGGTAATAGCAGCCTCTTAGTTGCTGGTACATCCATCATTTCAATGTAATCTGGTTCCTCCTCCTCCTCCTCTGTAGATTTCTGAGTGGAGAGGTCCAGAGTTTGTGCCACTTGCTTCATGAAAGCAAAATGTGAGGTAAAATCCTCAGGTCCCTTATCAGGGGAATCAGGACATTGAGGATCTGGGGAAACATCCGGTTCAGGGGTTACCCAAAGTCCTCATCATAATCCTCTTCATCGTCATCATCATCCCCATAAACATCAGTGAAGTGTTCAAGAGAACCGGGAACTGAAGAGGAACCCGAAGTTTGAACCGATGGATGATGTGAACTAAGTCGCAGAACTGAACTGGCACCAGTTTGTAGCGACTGAATTATTCTAATAGCATTAGCAATTTCTTCAGCGGTAGGAACCGTTGGGTTTATCGGTTGCCTTTGCTTCCTCGAGTGCTTTTCCTTCTTTTCCCTTTTCGAAGCAGTTGTCGGTTCAGTGGCAGTTTCTATGTTTCGCTTCCTTCCAAGGGAACCTTCACCCTTGTCAGAGGGCTGTTCATGTGGTTCCTTGGGTTTTTTCTTTTGAATGAGGAGTTGGCTTATCCGAGTCTGGTCAGCAGCCTTATCGGACATGTTTTTCCTCAGTTGGTTCAATTGCCTATCAAGCATTGACTGGGGAAAAATTCTTACAGACCTCACAGTCTGTGTTCAGGTGGTCAAACCCTAGGCAGAAAACACAAACTAAGCATGGATCAGCTTTCGTGAATGGTTCACCACACTTTGTACAATGCTGAAACCCCGTAGGGCCGGTGACATAATCCAACCCCCCCCCCAAAAAAAAAAACTGGGCTTCTCTGAGGCAAATACACACACTATTAAATAAAACTTCCCCAGTTTTCCTTGGGGTTTTTTTGAGGTCAGTTGCCGGGATCAGTTCAGCGACCGAAGCAAAACCGAGAGTTACCCTGGTTAAATAATACAAAATAAATGTAAATAAGAAACCGGACACAAGAGAAGTAAATTTCAAAGAAGTTTTACCTCAAAATGTAAACAAAGACTCGGTTTCTTCCCAGTTAAAAGGAACTGGCAAGGAACCGAAAAAACTTACAGAAACAACACTAAATCTATACTAGTCTACCTGTAATACCAAGGACAGTGCTTTAGAAATGAAAAGAAATAATCGGTACTTTAAAAAAATTGAGAAAATAACATCTTCAAGAAAGATGAAGGAGAGCTCTCCAAGGCATCTTACTTAGGCAAGCAGAGTAAAGAATCTTACAGTTGCAGGATGTATTCCAGGGACAGTGGTTTGAAAACCAAGCTTGAGCCTAGCATTCCATCATTTGCATAGGATCCATTAACCATTTCGGCCCCGGGCAGTCGTATGGTGAGACCATACTACATACGTCAGAATACAGTAAGATTTCCTGGGGTTAGAATTGAGAATTAATCCATGGTCAGCTGCTGTCTTTGCACCAATCAGGCGCAGTCATTTTTGTGAGCCATGTTACAAACTACATTACTACATGACTAATTTTTTTTTTCTTCTAACCCCAGGAATCCCTTATTTATGTTTAATAACTGCAGTCTCCATAGCAGTACCTTGGGAGGCTGGGTACAGAACCTATTAAGGGAAAATGTTCTGTAAGATAGCAGTGCCGCTGGCCTGGTGGTGCAGAGGGCTGAGGCGCTGGATGCCTTACCTTGTGCTATGTCAGTGACCCGGCATCGGGAACAGACTTGGGTCACTTGGTGGTTGGCTGTGGTGAGGAAGGATTGAGCATCCACCTAGAGCTATTCTTCCTCTGGGGTGGAGGGACTCAGCATCGTGCTGCAGACTGACACCCAGTGAAAGCTGGGGGTCAGCACAGGCACAATGCTAGAAAGGGTGGACACATACACATGGCGTAAGACTGCCTCCATGGAGGTGGAGACAGTCACCCCACCCATTGCACATGCATGGGTCCAGGTTGAAAACGGAAAAAGGATCAGAGCTGGCGGGCTCAGTGATGGCAGGCTGTGCACATGCCTCCCCCTGGCAATCTAGATGTTGGCTTCCGGGGGTAGGGGGAGGCCGACACCCCTTCCCACCATTCCTGTCATGGGGGGGTAGCCCATCGGGGATGGTCAGTTGGGGTGGGTGTGGGGAAAGCCTTGCTGAAGAGATGAGCCCCCTCCGAGGAAGGGGCCGGAGCCACCTGCCAGCTCTGAAGGAGGTGTAAAATGTGTATGGAAAAAAAAAAAGACAGCAGTGCCAAAGCTTGCATCTCTTCAGGACTTTATGCTGGGACAGTAGTGTTTTGTGAAAGTTTGTACTGTTTTTCAGGTGGCTGCTTTACAAATGTCTTGCAAAGGTATACCCCTTGATGCTGGCACAGAGGCCCAGGTATCTCTTGTACAGTGTGCTCTAAGGCCTCTGGGTGGCAATTTACCAACTTTGTCATAACAGAACTGCATGTAGGAGACTACCCAGTGAGAAATGGTTCCCCTGGATGCTGGTTTGCCTTTTCCCACTTCACCATAAATGACAAACAGTTGAGTGCTAGTGACATCCTTTGAGTGGTCTGGGTAGTAACTCAGTGCCCTTTTAACATCAAGGCAGTGGAGTTTTTGAAGCAAAGAAACATAGAAATTGATGACAGATAAGGATCACTAGGCCCATCTAGCCTACTTGTTTTTTTCCTCTGACCCTATTTGGTCCGTGGCTTTCCCTCCCTCTGCCCTACCTCCAAGATTCCCTTATGCCTGTCCCAGGCATTCTTAAATTCCCCCACAGTGCTCGCTCCCACCACCTCCTGTGGCAGACAATTCCATCTGCAATCCCCCTACAAATGTGGGTTCCCGAAAAGTCTTCCTTGAGCTTGCCTAAATGCTCACTGCCAGGCTGGTGTCCTGCATTTTAGAAGTTTAAATGTGATTGCCAGAGAGTGCCTGTATAGCCTCTGTGCACTGTCTCTTTAAGAGCTGCCTGGATCGCAGTCATAAGTAATTTGAGAGGGAGATCTGTTGAAAGATGTAACTATTTGCTGAAAATCGTTTACAGTGATAATGATAATGTTGTTTGTCTAACCTGCCTTCTTTGTAGCAAGGACTGTTTTGTTAATCTCCACTATCTTGGTCCTGGACTGCGAATTGGACCAATCAGTGCTGGTGGGACCTAAAATGGAGCTGGACTACAGGAGCTATCTGGAGTCAAAATCTGTAGGAATTGTAGTTTTGGGCTTTTTGCGCCTTTTTGCACCTGAAGGGGGGGCCTTTGTTGTGACTGACAGGAGAATCAGCCAACCGAACCGTTTGGATCTTGGGGAATTTCCCAGGTTGCTGCAGCTAGTTTCAGTTTGGAGATGAGAGGTTAAGAAGTAACAGCTCAAGTGATTTTGAGCAGCAGTTTTGTGTAGTTTTGCATGGGAGAACTGTGAAAGGGCTGAGTTTTGGCCTGCCTGTCTGCCTGCTGTCGCTGAGAGGTAAAATAAGAGTTTATTCGGACTGAGTCCAAGTTGTGAGGACTATTTAAGCCACTGGACTGTGACCAGGGTTTAACCTGAAGAAGACCAAAGATTTGCTGAAAGCGATCAGCTTGTCAGGATTTCCAGCTGCTTTTGAATCCCCGGTTTGTGCAGAGACTTTGCGATCGTGACCGGAGAGTGCTTTGCCTGGTACAGTAGAATTTCCTTGCACGTAAATGTGCTGTGTATTGAAAGTGGGTTGTGATTTGGTTCCCCACTGTGTAAACTGTGTTTTGCTTGCTGGAAGTTTTATCCAGCCTAATCGGACTGAATCCACGTACATCTCCATTCAGCCTGGGCCATGCCACACTGGCCCGGCCAGACTACCCCACTGCACAGAGAAAGTCACCAATGAGAGACCTGCCTGGGGATCAGCCCCCTGCTCCACGCTTGAACAGGAACAATGCCTCGGTGAATCGTGTGGGCTCTGCTTCTCCTGGCACTCCAGATTAACCACCTGCTGTCTCGATTTTCATCCAGCCTGTGTCCAGTCTTGGGCATCATGAGTAATCATTAGAGTAGCTCCCTGCAACGACAGCCTAATCTAAAAGTGTGTCATCTGATTGTCTTGTTTTCTTTTCACAAACTGAGCCCTTCGGCTCCGGATTACAAACAATGTGTGTTGTGCATGTTGTTTTTCTTCCATCACAAGGCCCCAACCAGCTGCAACATTCCTGGCTAGCCCACCATTCTCCATCTGGGTACCCAGAGTGTGTGACTGTTTATGGACCCCGAAGTGCATGCATAACTGTTTGATTGATGGAGCCTTTAAGCAAATTAAGCTGATTACGCCCCTCCCGTTTTCAAGCCCCTTAAATAAATCAGATTTAACTCTTTTTTTGCATTTACCCTGACTGTGGTTCCAGTTTGTGCAAAAGTACTGTACTGCTGTTATTTGCTGTGTATAACCTTGTTTTACAGGGGGTCCCCAGGGCCAGGCCAGAGGAAAGCCCTGGTGGTAAGTGCAAACAGTGTGGGTACTTGTGTGGTGTATCAGGGGTATTGTGAAAGTGATTATTGTGTATTGTTCTGGCCACTAGTAAGGAAAGAGGGGGGGGTTAAAGTGTCCCGGAGCGCATACCTCTCAACTGTCCCTGATTTTGCCTTCAAATTTTACTCTGTCCCTCCTAAAAATTGTGTTTCTGTGACCAAACAGTGGAAGTTGTAGACACAAAATAATGTCAAACATTAAAGTTACAGACTTGTTCTTCCTTAGAAAATGCATTTTACACTAAGCCCCTTATTCTACTAGCTTCCTGAGTGGATATCACCAGTTTTGAAGATGTGTCCCTGATTTTGGTCCTTTGTTCCTGATTTTTTTAAGCCTTGTCCCTGATTTATGAGGCAGGAGGTTGAGAGGTATGCCCGGAGGGCTATGCCCAGGTTAGCTTGACCACTACCAACCCTGACCTCCAGGTGGAGGCACCCATTTCAGAACTCAGGCCCCTTAACCTGCTACTAGCCAAGCAGGCAGTGGTAGTAGCCCTTGGGATAGCGCCACCTAGGGGTTACATTTTGGAGGCTCACCGCTGGGATTTTGTGCCTTCTAATGGCCAAAAATTACGAATTATTGTTAAAGATTAATGGCTACCCCAGTAGAAATGACTGCACACCAGTTGGTGGGGTGGTGTACTGGGCAGGTGATCGACCCCCAAAGTGCTGTGCTTATACTGGATATCCCCTTGGGTACCAGTAAAGACACTGTGGAGGGAGCACTCTCCAAAGTTGAATGTTTAAAAAACCCTGTGGTGGTGGGTCAACAGGCCGATTTGATTGCCCAAACTTTCATAGCCTTGGTAGAGTGTAGTGACCTCATGGACAGCTCTAAAGTGCCACAGACTATTGCCCCAGAAGGGGTTCCAGCTGGCTGGAGATTGATAACAAAAGACAGTAAAGATCTCAGGGAGGATGAGCTCCCACCATTATCTGAGACTTTTGAGGAGAAATTTGCTAAGTTGTTGCTAGAGGAAGGGAAAACTGTAGAGGACTTTAAGAAACTATTCCTGCCACCTGGGGGTGTTCCTTCCCCAACACCCTCTCCCACTCCAGCACCTGTTACTGCCCCTCCTTCTGTGCCCATGCCAATGCTGGCCCCTATATCTATACCTGCCATTAGTCACGACTTCTACAGAAGGCTGAGAATCTTCTTGGGCACCCTCCCAACCCCCCAGGGAAAGGATGACTGGGAGACATGGATAGACTATGTTGCCCCTCTAGTACTTGAATGGCAATGCTCAGAAGCAGAGAAATGAAAGAAGTTGTGTGACAGCCTCTGAGGTCCTGCCCTGGTTACCATCTGTGCCAAGTGGGCCAATAACCACGAAGCAACTGCACAGGACTATCTTGATGCGTTGGAAAATGTGAATGGGAGCCCAGATTCAGATGAGGATTTGTGGTGGAGAGTAAGAAATGTTCAGCAGTACCCAGGGGAGCCATTGTCTGTGTACGTACCTCGGCTTGAAAAGCTGCTGCAAGAGTGCCTCAGAAAGGGTAGTTTGCCGACAAATGAATTAGATCGAACTAGGCTAGACCTGATCCTTAAGTCTGCCCCTTTTTCAGAATTGCTACTGCTTCAGTTGTGCCTTTTCAGTCGACTGGAATTGCCCCCCTCCTATGACGAGCTAATGAAAGAAATTCAGGGGGTTGAGCAAAGGTGACCCCATGGGGGAATTGCACCCATATCTGCTGCTGCTGTGCAAGTGACTGACAGTGATCAGCCAAGTGAGGCTCAGGGGTAAAAGTCAGCATTTAACGAGCACTCTGAGAATGCAAAGGACTTCCCACCCTGGGTCCAGCATTGGAAAGACGAACTACTAAAGGAAGTCCGAGAGTTGAAGACGGGTGCCTCTGCAATGGTTTCCCCCATGGAACAAGATTCTGGTCCCTTTCAGGATGTGACTGCCATGGGGGTGGGGGTGCACCCTCAGGCTTCTGCTACCAAGGGTGGCTCCAAGGCTGAGATCACCATTTTGACTACCATTCTAAAGGAACTGTTAAAACACATTGCACCACTCTCACCACTGCAAGCAGATATTAGACCCCAATCTCTTACTGCTGCTTCAGTTCCTCATACAATGTCCTCTCCCAGGATGACCCAGGAGTCTATCATTTGTCACAACTGTGGAACGGATGGCCATATGAAAAGAGAATGGCGGTCTCAGAAGGACTTAGAAAGAGTAGTAAACAAACTCCAAGGGGAGCTCTGAAAAGCAAATCAATGGTCAAGGGGTGCCCAAAATGACCGCAGTGAGGGTTCAAGAAACCCTAACTCAAATTTCTTTGTGACTAAATCATCTGTCCAGGCCTCTGCTACTGCCTCTCCAGACTGGTCCAAAATAGTGGGCCCTTCAATGGAGACTACGGTGACTGTGAATGGTACTCATACTCGGGCTGTGCTTGACAGTGGGTCAAAAGTGACCATTGTATTCCAGGACTGGTATGAAAAACACTGATCTGATGTGCCTTTGCAATCCCTGGAAGGCCTACATGTGTGGGGCCTGAGCGACACGTCTTATCCCTACCTAGGGTATGTCTGCCTCTGGTTGTCTTTTCCTGCAACTGTAATGGGTGTAGAGGAGTGAGTAGAGACATTGGCCCTAGTGTGTCCCCCAACCGGACTGTATGATGGGGTCCCCCTGTTAACTGGGACAAATGCCCATATGTTTGGGAGACTGGCGCAACTCTGTCACGAGAAACAAGGGCGACAGACTGGGAGGGCCCTGAGAATTCCGGCTCTGATCAAGAGGGCCTATGATTTGCAACAGAAACCCGAGGAAGTAGACCAGGATGAACCAGTGGGGATCATGTGGAAGAAGGATCCTGATTCAATGGTACTGGCCCCTAACGCCCAGTGTACCATTCAAGGGGAGGTCCGCCTCCAGAAAGATGTCAAGAACAAAAGAAAAAATTACTCACCTTAGTAATTATGTTTCTTCTAGTGGAGTCTTGCTGTATTCTGACAATTGCAGTTAGCCCCAGCCTTTAAACAGCCCCGGAGAACATAAGGTTAACTTTTCTATGCATGGCATAGAATGTTCATCTCAAGCTCGGTTGAAGCCTCTGCCTGTTGTTACTCGAACTGCAACCATCAGATCTTTATGAGCAAAACTCACTAGGTGTTCTGTGTGGAAACTGTAAATTTTTAACTTGCCAACTGGCAGAAAAATAATGTTTTTGGGTCCTCAAAGGAAGACTCAAGTCAGGAAACCCAAAAACAAAAACTAATCAAATGAAATAACATTCCACCCAAAGAGAACAGAGGGTATAAAAGGGGGGGCACCTCTAGGGTGCTAACACTGCGCCTGCCCATCCACATCCAAAAAATCTAGGTTCTGAGAGGTGAGGCAGGGGGGAGATCAGAATACAGCAAGACTCCACTAGAAGAAACATAATTACTAAGGTGAGTAATTTTTCCTTCAAACAACATGAAGTCTTGCTGTATTCTGACAATTGCAGACTACCAAGCAGTACCTCCAAGGAGGAGGGACAGAACCTACTTTGGGAATAGGCTCTGAAGTACTGCTGTGCCAAACCAAGCATCACTCCTAGCCTGGATATCCAGAGATTAATGCTTGGTAAAAGTATGGACTGTTTTCCAAGTGGCTGCTTGACAAATTTCTAAAAGAGGGATATCCCTGGCAGCAGCCAGGGAAGCAGCTGTACCTCTTGTGGAATGAGCCCTCAGGCCTGAGGGTGGAGTTTTACCCAGTTTTTCATAGCAGAATTGTATACAAGAAACAATCCACCTGGCAATAGATCTCTTGGTGGCAGGTTTGCCCTTCCCAACTTCTCCATAAGGGAGGAACAACTGGAGGGAGTCAAACCTGTGACCCTTGGTACTCTCTATGTAGTAGCTAAGGGCTCTTTTAACATTCAAACTGTGTAGCCTCCTCTCTCCCGAGGAAGAATGATCAGTGAAGAAAACAGGGAGAGATATAGACTGATTCAGGTGGAAATCTGAAACTACTTTAAGCAAGAACTTTCTGTTAGTTCTAAGGACCACTTTATCTCTGTAAAAAGAGATGAAATCAGGTTCCACTGACAGGGCTGGCAATTCACTGATACGTCTAGCAGAAGTAATGGCTACCAAAAGAAAAAATTACTCACCTTAGTAATGTTGTTTCTTCTAATGGAGTCTTGCTATATTATGACTATTGCAGTTTGCCCCAGCCTTAGAACTGCTCCAGAAGTGAAAGAGTTAACTTCCATGCAGAGCATGGAGCTTAGAGCGCGAGCTCGGTTTAGAAGCTCTGTTTGGCTGGTTTCAAACCGAAACCGTCAGATCTTTTCGAGCAAAAACGCATTAAGGTTCTGTGTGGAAGCTGTAACCTACACTAGCCAACGGGCTACTAATATATTAACACATTTTCACTGGTCTCAACACAAAGACTCAAGTCAGTGGACCAGAAAATTAAGATAAAATAACTAAATAAACACAACACCCAAACATGAAAGAGGGCATCAATAAATGCCAACAGAGGACTACCCACCCCATACCCCAAAGTAGGAGTTCTGAGAGGGGCAGGCTGGGGAGGTCATAATATAGCAAGACTCCATTAGAAGAAACAACATTACCAAGGTGAGTAATTTTTCTTCAGACAACATAAGTCTTGCTATATTATGATTATTACGAACTACACAGCAGTACCTCCATGGAGGAGGACAGAACCTACTTAGGAATAGGCTCTGAAGCACGGCTGTGCCAAACCAAGCATCCCTCCTGGCCTGAATATCCAGGGAGTAATGCTTGGTGAAAGTGTGTACTGTCTTCCAAGTAGCTGCCTGACATATCTCCAAGATAGGGATGTCTCTAGCAGCAGCTAGAGATGCAGCTGTACCTCTGGTAGAGTGAGCCCTCAGGCCTGAGGGGGGAACCTTACCCAGCTTTTGATAGCAAAATTGGATACAAGAAATGATCCACCTGGCAATGGATCCTTTAGTGGCAGGTCTCCCTTTCCCAACCTCACCATAAGTGAGAAACAGTTGGAGGGAGTCAAACCTGTGACCCTTGGTACGCTCTATGTAGTAACTTAGGGCCCTCTTAACATCTAAGCTGTGCAGCCTCCTCTTACCAGAGGAGGAATGGTCAGTGAAGAACACTGGGAGTGAAATAGATTGGTTAAGGTGGAAATCTGAAACCACCTTAGGCAAAAACTTCCTGTTAGTCCTGAGGACCACTTTATCCCTGTGAAAGGAAATAAAGTCAGTTTCTACTGATAAAGCCTGTAACTCACTTATACGCCTGGCAGAAGTGATGGCTACCAGAAATACAGTTTTCCAAGTCAAATACTTAAGCTCTGCCGAAGACAGAGGCTCAAAGGGGGGTTGCATTAGCTGAGCAATGCATACATTAAGATCCCAAGCCGGGGCAGGGTCCCTGAATGGAGGATTGGTGTGAAGCAATCCTTTAAAAAACTTGGAAAATACAGGATGAGCAGAGAGAAGAGGGCTTCCCTGCTGAAATGAAGGCAGAGACAGCAGCCAAGTGCACTTTCAGGGTGGCTGGTCTCAGTCCCAAAGAATTAAGATGGACCATGTAGTCCAATACAGTAGGTAGATCAGCAGATTCTGGGGAAACATGCTTCCCAGAACACCATATGGAAAACCTTTTCCACTTGGAGTTATAGGTAGCCCTGGTGGAAGGCTTCCTAGCAGCCTTCAGGATTTCGAGAACACTTTGAGAAAGTTGCAAATCGGCAAACTCTAACTGCTCAAGAGCCAAGCCTTGAGGTTGAGGGATTTGAGTCTGGATACCAAACTCACCCCGAGCACAAGTTAACAGATTGTGGTTCCTGGGAGACACAGGGAAGATGGACTGCTAAGGACAGAAGGAGTGGTACCAGGGCTGCCTGGCCCAGTCTGGAGCAATCAGGATCATTTTGCAGAGCTGAGACCTGACTTTGACTAGTACTTTGAACAGGAGAGGAAGGGGAAAGGCATAAAAGAAACTTCCTTCCCAATCGAGGAGAAAGGCATCCAGGAGACTGAGCCCAACACTGGGGCCTGCAACAAAACAGTGGAAGTTGATAATTGTCTGGGGCTGCGAAAAGATCTATCTGAGGAGTGCCCCATCTGGCAAACACTATCCCCAGTACTAGGGATCCAGTGACCATTCGTGATGGCCCTGGGAAATCCTGCTGAGGGCATCTGCCAGGACATTGTCCTTGCCTGGGAGGTGAACTGCTATGAGGGAAGTGTTCAGGAGTAAGCCAGAGACCACAACTTCATTGCCTCGGTGCACAAGGCTGAAGACCGAGTGCCCCTTGTTTGTTGATGTACCACATTGTAGTGGTGTTGTCTGTTCTGACCTGTACTACCTTGTTCTGAACAGATGCAGAGAAACCTGAAGTGCTAGAAAAACAGCTCTGAGTTCCAACAGATTGATGTGGAGCAGAGATTCCTGAGGGACCATAATCCCTGGGTGGAGAGGTCGCCCATGTGAGCTCCCCATCCCAAAGGATGCATCTGTAGTAAGGGTCAAGAATGGGACAGAGGGATGAAAGGCACCCCTGTCTCAGATTGCTTTGATCCTGCCACCACTGAAGGGCCTGGATCAGGGTTCGAGTCACTGGGATTAACTTGGATAGAGGATCTCTTCTTTGAGACCAGAAAGCTCTCAAATGGAACTGAATGTCCCTCATCTGAAATCTTGCTCCTTGCACCACAGCTGTGAGGCAGCCATGTGCCCTAGGAGCTGCAGGAAATGCCTTGCTGGTCGAGAAACCTGCAGAGTGAAGGAGGCGGCCAGGGCCACAAAGGTCCTTACCCTTTCCAAGGGAAGGAAGGCTCTGGCCTGCTTTGTATCCAGTTCTGCGCCTATAAAGGTGAGTACCTGGACAGGTTCCAAAACTGACTTTGGAAGATTGAGAAGAAATCCCAGAGAGGTAAGCAGCTGCTGGGTAACTAGCAGGTGTGATTTGACCTGGTCTAGAGACTGACCCACAATGAGCCAGTCGTCCAGGTAGGGAAAAATGGCAATCTTTTGCCTTCTTAGGTGAGCGACTGCTACTGCCAGACACTTTGTGAACACCCTTGGGGCAGAAGTGAGGCCGAAGGGCATTGCTCTGAACTGATAATGGCCTGAGGGCAGTTCGAATCTGAGGTACTTTCGATGGGAGCTTCTGATAAGAACATGAAAGTAGGCATCTTTGAGGTCCAGGAGGCTAGCCAGTCCCCTGGCCTTAGGGAGGGTAAAATCATTCCCAGTGTCACCATTTTGAACTTTGGCTTTAAAAGGTGCTTGTTTAGATATCTTAGATCCAGGATAGACCGCCACTCTCCTGTCTTTTTGGGGTAAGGAAGTACCTGGAGTACAGACCCTGCCCTGGTGAAGGGAGAAACCTTTTCTACAGCTCTGAGAGCCAGGAGGGTTGAGACTTCTGTTTCCAAAGCAAGAGTCTCTAAAGGGTTTGTGAAGTGGAAAAGATCTGGCTCTCATCTTTGGAAATTTCTTGAAGCTGAGAACAGACCCTGGCTCACTACTTCCAGGACCCACCTGTCTGAAGTTAAAGACTGCAGTCCTGGACAAAGTGAGCCAACCTGCCCCCTACAGGCAGTGGAGAGCCGACCCTGGGCATCCCATCAGGGTGCCTGTTTGGCAGGGGCTTTAGGCTGAGGGGTGGGAGCAGGCTGCTCGAACCCCGTCTGCCTCTCCCTCAGAAGAACCACCTCTGTACATAGGCTGAAGAGGAGGGGGCCTGAGTCTGGTAAAAAGGCCTGTGAAAAGGCCTACCCCTACCCCTGGGGGGCTGCCTCTGAGGAGTGGCTTGCCGTTCCTTGGCTTGTGCACTCCTGTAAGTGGTTCTATATTCATCCATTTTCTTCATATAATTCTCTGTCTGCTCCCCAAACAGAGAATTTCCCACCACAGGAAATCCATAGCCTTAGACTGGGTATCCTGTGACAAAGAAGTACACCTGAGCCAGGCCAATCTGCGAAAAGCCACAGATGTAGCCATGACTCTAGAGGATACATCATTAGAATCCACTGCAGTATGGAATTGCACCTTAGATGCCTCAATACCATCAAAGGCCACCTGCTCCAGCTCCTTTGCAGAGCTGGCCAGGATCCCTGTTTGGCTAAGGCCATGACAGTATCCCATCTAGATTTCTGGTATCTTGCAACATAAGCCATATAGTTAGCTTGTCTGAGTCCCAAGGATGCTGCCATGTATTGTTTTTTTGGCCATGGCATCAATCTTCCTGGAATCCTTGTCAGGAGGATGTGAAGCCAGTGGAATATTAGCTTTATCACAGGCTGCAGCCTGAACTACCCCAACATGACTGCATTGCTGTGAAAGAAAATCTGTATCAGGACCTGACAAAGTGTACCTCCTGTCCATCTTTTTATCCACAGGAGGCACAGAATTAGAGCTTTAAAATTTTATTTTGTTTTCTAAAGGATTTATGTAAAGGATGGACAACCTCCTGGACTCTGGGATATCCATCATCTCCACATAGTCAGGCTCCTCTTGCTCATCCAAAGCCTCCTCTAAGGGAAGCTGGAGGGTCTCAGCAACTTTTTTATAAAACAAAAAATGAGAAGGGGACTCAGAAAGCCTAGGGGGAGACTCACCTGAAGGTCTGTCTGGGGAGATGTCCGGTTCAATGGGCACATCCAGACTTTCAAAGTCACATTCACACTGATCATAATCCTCATCCCCCTCCTCTGGTTCATAGAACTCTTCTATATCATAATCCTGAACCACTGGAACCGACCGAACCGACCTTTTGCCAGACAGTGGCGGTTCGGAGGGAACCGGGGACAGGGACTGGACAATCTGTATTGCCCTGGCTATCTCAGCAGCAGTTGGAGAAGGAATTTTGGACTCCAAACCTGCTGATTTTTTAGATTTCTTTGCTGGAACTGGCTCATCCGAGCCAGCTTTGCGTTGGCCCGAGGAAGTCTCGCCCTGGTCAGAGGGCACTCCCTCCGGTTCAGCTGGCACCGAACCGGGCTGGCTATCCGGGTCAGCGGACTTTTTGGCCTCTCGTTTCCTGAGCCTGCCCACTCTCTTGTCCAGGGTGGCTGCAGGGAAATTTTTACAAATCTGACAGTCTGAATTGAGGTGGTCAAACCCCATACAATAAACACATGTAGTGTGTGGGTCAGCCTTGGCAAAGGCTCCCCCACAGACACTACAGTGTTGAAACCCATGAGCCCAGTTTTTCTTTTGGGTTTCTCAGACATGATGCCAGCCTAACCAACCAACTTGCCCTTTTGATGGCAGTGCCAGGCAAGACACCCTTATCGGTTCCAAACCGTGTCACGGGTCGTGGAAAAAAACGTAATGAAATCCGTTTTTTTTAGAACCGATAAGAACCGGGAACCGCACTCTAAAAAGCCTTAAAAGGCTTTAAACTTATATTCAAATACAACTCGATCGGTTCAACCGAACCGATAATACTTTTACAAGTTCCACACAGAAAAAACCCTATCTATTACTTACGATTACCATAGACAGAGCCTGAACCGATCGGTTTTGCAGTTAAAATAATGAAATCGCGGTTAAATTCAACCGAGAAATAGCGCTTTAAACCGAAGAAATGAACCGAGCAAAGGAGAATCTCCGGGCGACTGTTCAGTGAGGCGGAGTAAAGAATCTGACGGTTTCGGTTTGAAACTAGCCAAACAGAGCTTCTGAACCGAGCTCGCGCTCTAAGCTCCATGCTCTGCATGGAAGTTAACTCTTTCACCTCCGGAGCAGTTCTAAGGCTGGGGCAAACTGCAATAGTCATAATATAGCAAGACTTCATGTTGTCTGAAACACAATTTTCCAAGTCAAGTACTTAAGCTCCGCTGAGGACAAAGGCTCAAAAGGGGGTTGCATAAGCTGAGCAATGCAACCATTAAGATCCCAAGCAGGAGCAGGATCCATAAAGGGGGGATTGGTGTGAAGCAATCCCTTGAAAAACTTACAGAATACAGGATGGGATGACAGTGAGGAAGACTTGCCCACTGACAGGAAAGCAGAAACAGCTGCCAAGTGTACCTTGACAGTAGCTGGTCTGAGACCTAGGCCATTGAGATGGACCATATAATCCAGAACCGTAGGCAATTCAGCAGAGTCTGGAGAAATATTCTACTTAGAACACCAAATGCTGAATCTTTTCCATTTGGAGTTGTAAGTCTTTCTGGTGGAGGGCTTCGAGAAGCCTTAAGGATATCCAGAACCCCTTGGGAAAGATGCAGATCTGCAAACTCTAACTCTTCAAGAGCCAAGCCTTGCAATTGAGAGATTGAAGACTGCGGTACCAAATCCTCCCCTGAGAGGATGTTAACAGGGTTGTAATTCCTGGGAAGAGACAGGGGAAGATAGACTGCTAGGGACAGCAACAAGGGATACCATGGCTGCCTGGCCCAGTCTGGAGCAATCAGAATCACTTTGCATGGTTGTGACCTTATCTTGACTAACACTTTGAACAGGAGAGGGAAGGGGGGAAAACATACAGAAATTTCCCTTCCCAGTTCAGAATCAGAGCATCCAGGGGGACTGAGCCCAAAACTGGGGGTCTGCAACAAAAAAGAGGAAGTTAGTGATTGCCTGGGGCTGAAAAAGATCTATCTCTGGAGTGCCCCATCTTGAGAAAATCACCTTCAACACCTGAGGATCTAGGGCCCATTCGTGATGGCCCTGGGATATTCTGCTCAGTGCATCTGCTAGAACATTGTCCTTCCCTGGACGGTGAACTGCTATCAGACAGGTTTGCAGGGAATAGGTCAGGGACCACAACTTCATTGCTTCTGTGCACAAGGCCATAGACCGAGTGCCTCCTTGCTTGTTGATGTACCACATGGTGGTGGTGTTGTCTGTTCTGACCTGAACCACCTTGTTCTGTACTGATTTGGAAAAAGCTTGCAGTGCCAGAAACATTGCTCTGAGTTCTAAGAGATTGATGTGTAGAAGAGATTCCTGAGGCAACCACAGTCCCTGGGTGGTAAGTTCCTCAAAATGGGCTCCCCAGCCCAGCAGGGAATAATCTGTGGTGAGGCCCACTGAATGAGACTGAGTGACAAATGGAACCCCTTGCCTCAAATTATCCTGATCCTGCTACCATTGCAGGGCTTGAATCAGAGTTCGAGTCACTGGAATTAGTTTGGTAAGGGAATCCTTTCTTTGAGACCAAAAAGCTCTTAAGTGAAACTGAATGTCCCTCGTTTGGAATCTTGCACCTTGGACCACTGCTGTAGAAGCTGCCACGTGGCCCAGTAGCTGAAGGAAATGCCTTGCTGGTCGACACACCTGAAGGCTGAATGAAGAGGCCAGTTCCATGAGGACCCTTGCCCTTACCAGGGGAATGAAGGCTCTTGCTTTTACCGTATCCAGCTCTGCCCCTATGAAGGTGAGGAGCTGTACTGGTTCGAGAACTGACTTTGGTAGGTTGAGAAGAAATCCTAAAGAAGTGAGCACTTGCTGGGTCACTTGCAGGTGTGACTTGACTTGGTCTGGGGACTGGCCCACTATGAGCTAGTCGTCCAAATATGGAAAAATGGAAATCTTTTGTCTTCTTAGGAAGGCAACAACTACTGCCAGGCACTTTGTGAAGACCCTTGGGACTGATGTTAGGCCAAAGGGCATTGCTCTGAACTGATAGTGGCCTGAGGGCAACTTGAACCCGAGGTACTTTCTGTGGGAGCACCTGATGGGAATGTGAAAGTAGGCATCTTTGAGGTCCAGAGAGGCTTGCCAGTCCCCTGGCCTTAGAGAGGGAAGGATAATTCCCAGAGTTATCATCTTGAACTTTGCTTTAAAAGATGTTTGTTCAGGTATCTTAGGTCCAGGATGGGTCACCACTCTCCTGTCATTTTGGGGGTTAGGAAGTACCTGGAGTACAATCCTTTGCCCCAGTGTAGGGTAGGTACTCTCTCTATAGCTCTTACAGCTACGAGAGAAGAAACCTCTGCCTCTAGGGCAAGGGTTTCTGAGAGATTTGCAGGTGGAAAAGATCTGGCTCTCAGCTTAGGAAATTTTTTGAAGCTGAGAACCAGACCCTGGCTTACTACTTCCAGGACCCACTTGTCTGATGTAAGAGTCATCCAGTCCTGGACAAAGTAAGCCAGCCTGCCCCCTACTGGGATAGGAGAATCGACCCGGGAAGACCCATCAGGGTGTCCGCTTGGCAGAGGCCTTAGGCTGAGGGCTGGATGCAGGCCTTCTCATCCCCCTTCTGCCTCTCCCTCTGAAGAACCCCCTCTGTGAAAAGGAAGAAGAGGCCTGTGCTTGGTAAAAAAAACTTTGGAAAGGCCTGCCCCTGCCCCTAGACTGCTGCCTTTGAGGAGTTGCTTGCCTTTCCTTGGCCTGAGCGCTCCTGTAAGTGGCCCTGTATTCATCCATTTTCTTCATGTAATTATCTGTCTGCTCCCCAAACAGAGAATTACCCACTACAGGAAAATCCATGGCCTTATCCCGTGAGAGGCTAGTACATCTGAGCCAAGCCATTCTCCGAAGAGCCACAGATGTAGCCATGACTCTTGATGATACATCATTGGAGTCTACAGCACAATGAAACTGAGCTTTCAGTGCCTCAATCCCATCTGCAGTCACCTCCTCCAGCTCCTTGGCAAGCTGGGGGGAAGCCTGTTTAGCCAGTGCCAGTACAGTGTCCCACCTGGACTTCTGGTACCTGGCTGCATAGGCCATATAATTAGCCTGCCAGAGTCCCAAGGATGATGCTATGTACTGCTTCTTTGCCATGGCATCAATCTTCCTGGAGTCCTTGTCCGGGGGGTGTGATGCCAAGGGAATGCTTGCCTTATCACAGGCAGCAGTCTGTACAACCCCAACACGGCTGCACTGCTGATAAAGGAACTCCATATCCAAGCCTGAAAGAGTATACCTCTTGTCCATTCTTCTGTCCACAGGAGGTATGGAATTTGGAGACTGAAGAATTATTTGTGCCTGTTTCCCAAAAGATTTGTGGAGGGGAATAGACAGTCTCCTGGACTCTGGGATGTCCACCATCTCTACATAGACAGCCTCTTCCTGATCCTCCACTGCCTCCTCCACAGGAAGCTGGAGTGTATCAGCCACCTTTCTGTAAAACATGAAGTGTGAAGGAGACTCAGAAAGCCTAGGAGGAGAAACACCTGAAGGTCTGTCTGGGGAGATGTCCAGGTCAATAGGCACATCCAGACTTTCACCATCACCATAATCATCTTCCAACTCTCCTTCTTCCTCAAACTCTGGTTCATAAAATTCTTCCAGCGTATAATCTGGAACCGGGGGAACCGACCGAACTGAGCCCCTGCCAAAAGGTGCCACATCAGTCGGAACCGATCGAAGCGATTCCACAATACGAATCACTTTGGCTATTTCATCGGCGGTCGAAGTATGAATTCTGGATCTGAACTGGTCGACTTGTCTTTTCTTTTTCTTTTTGTCGGAACCGATTCCTCGGAATTGGCTCTCCTTTTGCCCGAAGGAGTATCGCCCTGGTCAGAGGGCACTCCTTCTGGTTCGGTCGGAACTGAACTGGGCTGGCCATCTGGGTCAGCGGACTTCTCGGCCTCTCTTTCCCTCAGTCTACCTAATCTCTTTTCCAGGGTAGAGTTGGGAAAATTTTTGCAAATTTGGCAGTCTGAATCGAGGTGGTCAAACCCCAGACAGCAAACACAGGTGATGTGGGGATCGGCCTTAGCAAAGACCTCCCCACACACACACTGCAGTGTTGAAACCCAGTGGACCCGTTTTTTTTCTTGGGTTTCTCAGACATGGCCAACCTAACCAAACTTACCCTTTTTTTGGCAATCCACCAGGCAAGACTCCCCTATCGGTTCCTGACCGTGTCACGGGTCTTGGAAAAAGACGTACTAAAACCCGTTTTTTTTAGAACCGATACGGACTGGTAACAACACACTAATGTGAAGTACAAATTTTACCTCAAAATGATTGGTTCAGCTGAACCGATCCACACTTTTACAAGTTCCACACAGAAACAGAAGAAAACCTATCTAGTACTCACGGTACCACAGATAGAGACTTGAACCGACTATGCGGAAACAACAATTTCGGTAGAAAAACCAACCGAAAACCGACACTTCAACCGACTTTGAACCGAGCAGTAGGAGAAATCTCCGGAGCGACTGTTCAGTGAGGCGAAGTAAAGAATCTGATGGTTGCAGTTCGAAGAACAACAGGCAGAGGCTTCAACCGAGCTCGAGATGAACATTCTATGCCATGCATAGAAAAGTTAACCCTATGTTCTCCGGGGCAGTTTAAAGGCTGAGGCTAACTGCAGTTGTCAGAATACAGCAAGACTTCATGTTGTTTGAATACTGATGTTGGATGCACCAGGCAATGGAAAATTGCCAGAAGGATTATTGGTCAAGCCCAGCATCTTGCCTGCTCGTGCCCATGCCTATGCATGATGAGTGATGGTCCAGATTCACAATGTGTCAGATCAGGAGATCCAGGTGAAAAAATGGTGCACCCTAGCTATGGTACACTGTGCAGTCACTGCAGTATTGCCCAGCAACAAGCACTCAGGTGAGAAGGAAAGATTGACCTCAGACTTGTTTGACTTTGGTGACTCCCCGTTGCCAGCTGAATGGAAGGCTAGAATTAGCAAAAGACTTGCCCAGAGACACCAAGTGTTTTCATTGAAGGAATGGGATGGGGATGTGTCCAGGTTGCAGAGCATCACATACGCCTGCATGATGAATGGCCATTTCGAGAGAGGTCCCGATGCCTAGCCCCAGCAGATATAGATGATGTGAGAAGACACCTGCAGGAAATGCTCACTGCTGGTGTGATATAAGAATCCAGGAGCCCATACGCCTCACCCATTGTGGTTGTGCATAAGAAAAATGGGTCTGTGAGGATGTGTGTTGATTATTGAACCCTGAATCAGTGGACCACCCCAGACCAATACACTATGCCTCGTATACAAGATGCCCTGGACTGCTTGAATGGGAGCAAATGGTTCTTGGTGTTGGATCTTCTCAGCGGATACTGCCAGATCCCGATGGCCCCAGAAGACCGTGAGAAAACAGCCTTCATCTGTCCATCGGGGTTCTATGAGTTTCTGAGGATGCCACAGGGGATATTGTGCATCCCGGCCACCTTTCAGTGACTGATGGAATGTGCGGTGGGAGATATGCATTTGCTGGAATGCCTGGTGTACTTGGACGATGTCATTGTGTTTGGGAGCTCCTTAGAGGAGCATGAGAACCGACTGTTTAAAGTTCTAGACGCACTGGAAGACTTCGGCCTCAAGCTGTCCATTGACAAGTGCCAGTTTTTCCAAACCTCCGTGAAGTATGTGGGACACATAGTATCTACAAAAGGGATAGAGATTGATCCCAGTAAGGTTAAAGCACTGACTACTTGGCCCCAGCCCCATAATCTGAAAGAACTATGTTTCCTGGGATTCTATGGCTACTACTGCAGGTTCATAAAAGACTATTGCAAGGTGATTCGCCCACTCTTGAACCTTACCCAGGGTCACCCTCCTTCCAATCGTAAATGCAAACAAATTCTGGTCAGACGAACCACGGCTGCATAATGAAGTTAATAAATTTGTGTGAAATTGTTAAGGAGGTATGGAGAAACAACACAATGATTTGTAAGTAGTAAGATTTGTATTAGTTTCTGTTCTAAGGAAGGCATACACATTGTGAGGAAAATATATGGAGGTGTACATTTTAATGGAAGGACTAGGAAGCTTACAAAAGAACCCCAGAGCAAATGCCATTGATGTATGTGTTATCCCGGATTATATTGGTTAGACAGACAAATTTTAAAGAAAACACTATTGCACATATCCCAATAATGCAACGCATCAAGGGAAACGTATGCAAATCCCCATGATGGTACAGGAGGTGGCAGTACATGAAAAAGTAATGGCTGGCATATATTCAACCATGGGATTATTTACACATTTGTTTTAATTTTTTTTTTTTAAGAGAAACAGGGTTTTTGTCCATGAGGTGATGTAAGTTATATTTAAGCAATGTGTTGATGTCAGGAAGTCAGGTGTAATGACGGTGGACTGTTGATAAGGGCAAGGTAGTTATGTGTGTGATAATGGGAATATTAGAAAAGTATGAGGTCTACGCAGAAGTGGAGTACAAATATACACAGTTTCATAAGTATGTGCTCAAATTGCAGGCAAATGTGGTATGCAGGTTTGTTTTAGAAATAGGTAAAAACAGAGATACATACAATTAATAGAAAGATAATTACATAGACATATAGACAGAGAGGGAGAGACACAGACAGGTAGAATAGGAATGGCAGTGAAGTATTGAAGTGACACCAACCCCACCACCACCCCACAGACATGGACAGGCATTGGGGTGTGTCTTTGGGTCATTGGCCATAACGCTCACACCATTTCACCGCACCCTTCTCTGCAGACACAGACAAGAGTCAAGGTGTGCCTTGGGGTTTTCAAACTTTACACTCACCCCATTCCATACAGAAATATGCTAAAATGGGTGCAGTATAAGAGAATGGAGTTAACATTGGGGCTGAAGGCACACCTCGATACCTATCACTGGCTGCAAGGTGGGGTGGGGGTGGAAAGGCATGGGCATTACTGTTGACAATTCCAAGTCACACCCCGATGCCTGACAGTCCCTACAGTGCAGGGTGTTATGGTCAGAAACCCTAATGCCCTAGGTGTTTTTTGGTATTTTCACTCCAAGTTTTCAGCATGGGCTTTTGGTGACCCCACCGCATGAACAGTGACACTATCAGTTCATTAGCTGAAAGGAGATTTTGCACAGCAACTGTGCCATTTGGCATCACAGGTGCAAAAACACATTCTGAACAGGAAGTAAAAAATGACAGCTATACATTTCTTGCTTCAGTAACTGCTCACCACATCTGTTGCATGACCAGTTTATTGACATTTTATATATGCTATGCAATGTACTGCTTCTATGGCTGTATGACTGAGAGGGACCTGGGGGTGGTGGTTGATGTCAAGAAGAACAACACAGAGACTTGTAGGAGGGCAGCGGCCAAGGCCACGATGCTGGGATGCATCGCTAGAGGGATCACTCCAGAAGGAGAGAAGTGATACTCCCTCTGTATAACTGAGGCCACACCTCTAGTACTGCATGCAGTTTTGGAGGCCACACTTAAAGAGGGACGCTGAACTCCTGGAGAGGGTCCAGAGAAAGGCAACCAAAATTATCTGGGGCTTGGGGGAAAGGACCTGAGGGGAGAGGCTCAAAGAGCTGAATATATACATGTCGTAAGAGAGAAGCGACAGGGGGGACATGATAGAGGTCTTCAAGTACATGAAGGGGGTAAACAGAGGTGGTGAAGTCATAGTTCTCTAAAGGAAGGAGGGGGTACTAGAGTGCATGAGTGGAAGCTGGAGGGGGGATACTCAGGGGAGAAAGGAGGAGGTGCTACTTCAGTGAGAGGTGGTAGAACCATGGAATGCACTGCCCGAGAGACTGGTGGAGGCAGAGACTGTGGAGGGGTTCAAGAGGGGGTGGGACAGGTACAGGGGGAGGGTTGTGGAAGCAAAGTCCAATGAAGCAGGAATACCCTGGACTGGGAAGGGAGAAGCCCGAGAGTAGGGGGGCAGCAAGGTCAGCTCCCAGGGTGGGGACTAACCAAATGAGCAGACACGAAAGCCCATTAGGACTATTCTGCTGGCATGTTAACATGTTGGTATGCTCACTACACCAACATCATGAATCATAAAACAGATGACAGCCATAACTAGGCAGGTGTGACCGGGAGCTCCTGCCACTCTTGAGGACCGACCTGTTCTTAAATCTGCTGCAACAGTTCTTCTATTTCTAAGCCTAATCTGTCCTTTACAATTTCTAGTCCATAAGGTTGGCCACCTGTGGGCACCCCCTTCTCCCTTTCTTGACTATGCTATAGTGTCCTCTTTGATTTTCCTTTTCCCTCTTGGGTCCTCATACAGGAAGGTTGTTGTGGTGACCTCCAGATGTATGTAAAATAGGTTATGTTAATTGTTGTTGGATTTAGTATGTAATAGCACTATGTCATAATATACCTTATGTTTATGAAACCTATAATGTTGAAAATACCATGGCACTTGGTATTTTGATAATGGTAAAAAGTACTAGGTGACTATTATAGAAATTAAGCTAGTTGTGCTATTTAAAATGCATGTAAATTGTTGCAAACTTAACAAGACAGAAATGTCATGGTGATTTGCATATATCCCATGATGCATTGCATTATGGAAGTATGTATGATGTTGTATTTCTTTGAAACTTGATTTGTTGCCAGTGCCAGTGCCCTTTGGGGCGGACCTTCTTTCAGTGATTCTGCATTGAGATTCTTTGTTTATAGCTTGTTTTGTTTTTCTTCTTTTTAGGCCCCCACTATGTAAGCAAATGAGGGCTTGCAAAAGGGTTATGGGTACATGTGAGCTAGTGGATGGGATCAGAGACCAGTGGTAGTAGGTGCTGAGAAAAGACATGCACAGTCTGTTACTGCAAACTGATGTACTGAAGAAGGAATATGGCATTGCAGAAGCTTATTTCTTGTATTTTGAATAAACATCACACAGATTGTGTGTGTTGAATCTGAAGTTTGGTGTCTGGTCCATCTGCTATCCCACAACCCCTCCACAGAAGGCAGTACAGTACAGTGGTTTAAGGCTCTTAATTGCAAATCTGGAGATTTGGGTTTGAATCCCAAAGCCCCCACAGAAAATTTTTTTTTAATTTTCTTACAGAGCAAATCAGCACAAACTGCTCATAGAATGCTGATACTTATAGCTTAGCAAATACTTGAAATCTAACTGAGTTGGGTTTCTGTAAGAAAACAGCTAGAGTTTTTATTAATTATAGCATTGATGATCTGGGCAGTTTCTGTGCTTTTATGGTTGTGTATAGTCTGGTAAAATTAAAAATTTTAAAATTGAAACACTCCTGCTAGCTAGACCTGACACACATAGAAAACAAAAATAGTGAATTAGAGCTATTTAGTAACTGTTGTCTTACAGAAACCCCAGTTAGCTGGCTCTCCCCTGGACTGGGAAGGGAGAAGCCTGAGAGGGCAGGGGTGGGGCAGCAACATCAGCTCCCAGGGTGGGGACTGACCAAACGAGCAGACACGAAAGCCCACTAGGCCTATTCTGCTGGCATTTTTGTATGTTAGTATGTTGGTATGCTTACTACACCAACATTATGAACCATAAAACAGATGACTGCCATAACTATGGAGGCAGTATAGCACATTGGTTTAAGGCTCTTCACTGCAAATCTGGAGAGCTAAGTTTGAATCCCCCCCAAAAAATGAAAATCTTGTCACAGAGGAAAATTAGCACCAACTGCTAATAGAATGTTGATACCTACATTTACAGTTTAGCAAATACTTGAAATCTAACTGAGTGGGGTTTCTGTAAGAAAACAGCTAGAGTCTATTAATTATAGCATCGATGATCTGGGCAGTTTCTGTGCTTTTATGGTTGTGTATAGTTTAAAAAAAATAAAACTTTTAAAATTAAACCACTCCTGCTAGCTAGACCTGATGTACTTAGAAAACAAAAATAGTGAATTCGAGCTATTTAGTAGCTGTTGTCTTACAGAAACCCCAGTTAGCTAGCTCTCAGGTATCTGCTAAACCTGACTGTTGATGTGTCTGTGACCGGCAAAACTACACTTAAAATCTCACAAATAAATAAATAAAATATCAGAACAGCATTTATTTTAGTAGTATCTTCTTTCCTTTCAGGTGTCCATGACACTAGGTATATATACAGTATATTTATATATTTATATCTTTTAACTTCAAAGCACTAAATCTATTCAAATGCAAAAAACACATGACTTTATTCTCTTCACACATTACTGTTAAACTTTAGATCCCAGAATGGCCAACAAACAATTTAGACTTCACTCTTGTATGCCACTGTCACACCCACTTCTCATGCAAACGACATTAACAGAAACCCTTTCATTTCTATGCTATCCACTCTTATTTCAGAGAGACATAAATCTTATAGAACTGCTAAAAAACAAATTTATCAAGACTGGATTTCTGTAAGAAAACAGCTGCTAAATAGCTTTAATTCATTATTTGTGTTTTCGGTGTGTGTGTGTCAGGTCTAGCTAGCAGTAGTGTTTTCATTTTAAAATGTTATTTCATTAAACTACTGACAACAATAAAAATCACAGAAATTGTCCCAGATCATCAATACTATAAATAGTAAAGACTGTAGCTGTTTTTTTACAGAACACCTACTCAGCGTTCACGTATTTGCTAAACTGTAAATGTAGGTACCATCATTCTACTAGAAGGAACTGGGAGTTGGGGCTAATTCTGCTCTGTGACATGCTTTTCATTTATTTATTTTTGTTTGTTTTTTGTTACAAATGTGGAGTATCTTTGTAATAAAGTATAAAATATGTATGCATGAGTTATTTAATTTGGAGAATATTTGTTTCATTATTTGAAAAAGTGTGATACACTAAATGTGTCATGCAGGGAACCACTGTAATATGGGGCCAGATATTCAAAGCTTTGCGCTGGGCAAAAAATGTTTGTGTGGGTTTAGCACGGGATTAGCATGGGTCTGCTATATTCAAAAGGCCAAATAGCGCGTGCAAACCGCATTAGTGCCGGGCAAACCATAATTATATGCAAGGGGTAAAGTGAACATGAATACAGGCGTAGTAAGATATTCAGCGACTAGTGCCACGCTAAGGTGCTTAGCGCAACTTAGCGTGACCCATAGCATGGTACAAATTGCCGCCCAGGAAAAGCTGGTCTTAACCCGGGGCAAACAGCTTTGCATGACATTGTTGCTTTGTGCAATGATAGTATGGCATTAGCACGGCTTGAGCGACCCTAACATATGAGTATGACACTTAGAAACTGCCAGACATGGAGGACACATGCTGCTCACTGATGGCACCACCATGATGCCAACAGCTGCCACAGGTCTCAGCCATGCACAGGCAGTAAGGGGTGATCAGGCCCAAAGAGGATATAATGGTAGTGTGGCCATACAGCACACACCTGCAGACCATACGTCTGTAGTGCCCAACAGATGCCAGCACACACGGGCAGCACTGTGGGCATGGTGGCCATTGAGGGGATGGTGTACGGGTAGACAGACCTCACCACAGCCCAAGTGTGGCCACAAGACTAGGAAACAGCATGCAGTGCACATGGGCCAGTAGTGGGAATACCCCACCACCTGTGTGCCTGTAAGATCCTACGAGCCCCCTCAGCCACATACAGCACAACTGTATAGATGCCACAGCACACACAGGCGGCCATGTATATGTCACTGTGTGCATCCCATGCCACAGGTGCAGCATCTGTGGATCATGCAAGAGTGTAACAGTAATGTCCACTGTCAGTAAACACCTGCAAGTTGGGCCTGTCACTGTGTACAGTGCAGTCAGCATCACTGCCCTACACACCATAGGCAGTGCTGTGTCTCTCACACTACTGGTCCCCTTGCTACTGTAGAGTCTGCTGTGCACTGTAGCGTGCCCTACAGTGTGACAGTTGCATGCAGCATCACCACCACCACCACCTGTGCCTATGCTGTGTTGTCCCCTGGGGTACAATATGCTATACTATGCTATGCTGTACTGTTTACATGTAGCCTTCAGCTATCAACATACACTGCCAGACAGACCTACAGGTGGAGCTGCGTTCAGACCTGGCCAGACCCTGTACTTCCAAACTGACCTACAGGTGGCTCTGTAGGACCCTGCAGTAACTCTGGGCAAGTGGCATGCAAATCAGGGAATGATGAGATGCTAATCAGGCTGTTTGCCCAGAGTCTGCCTAAGTAGGCTCATTTGCATGTCACTTTTGAATATGGCAAATCTTAGTACTGGGCAAACGTGTTTGCACCGGCCAAACAGCTTAGCTCCGTGCTAAAGCTGCTCTAATGTGTTAGCATGGTGCTAATGGTTCGGGGAATATTATACAGTTTTGATCACTGTTCTTTCACATCTGCTGCTGCCTGCAGCTGTACTGGGTCCGCGCATTTGTTGGAACACACATTGGCCACTTAAGTCACCTCCAGCTACCTTCACATCACTGTGCACTGTGTTGCTATTGTGGTCTGCACTTCCTGGTCACTATATTCAGAGCTGTCTTATTCCAGGGCTACGTTTGCCCTGCACTCCCAGCCCAGTTTGCCCGCCTCATTTCCCATGCTATATTCAGAAGCTGTTTGCCCCGGGCTATTCCTTCTGAATATAGCTTGCTTTGTGCTCCGGGCTAAGTTTGCCCACCAAGCAGTGCTAATTTAGCCCAGAGGCAAAGCTTTGAATATCATTGACTCAGAATCAGAAGTGTAACTGAAATAACTGTGTGACAGTTGCCATTTATGCTCACTGGATAAGAACAGTTACACAGCTCTGCTGTTGTGAAATGTTTTTAAAGCACTGCACATGCTAAATCCTGCTGCCACATTCAAAACACCATCCCCTACCTACTTACCACATATAAACTCAACTATATTAAAAAAATAATTCTAGGCACTTTTTTTTTATTTTACCAGGCGAGACACACTAAGCTGAAAGCTTGTTTACAGGTGCAACCTGGGAGCACAAGGAAGTTAAGTGATTTGCTCAGGGTCACACAGTAAGCAAGTGGGGGCTGTGGGATTCAAACCCAGGTCTCCAGGTTTGTAACTCAGAGCCTTAAACCACTGTGTTATACTGCCTCCTTAACCTACCTGTCTACTTAACCATTATTCAATCCCCAGTCCCATTTACAACATGGTTACACTTATATGTAATATATATACTTCTCAAACTCAAAAGAAAAAATACACTTTATCATCAAAGTCTGTTTTTACCAAGTACTGTACCCATGATTAAAATAATTTGAACCCCTCCCCCCAAAAATGTGCTCTGACATGAAGCTGCATATTTAACTGTAAAGACAATTAAACATTGTATTTCTAAATGCATTACTAATACCACTGCTTCATGATTAAAACAATTTCAGCCCCTTCCCCCAAAAAATGTGCCCTGACAAACTGCATTCATAAAGATTCAATAAAAAAACCTGAATAACAGGTTTCATGGAGTAAATGTTGACATCCTGTTTCTAGTGTCCATGATAAAATAAAAAATAAAGTTAAGATTTTTTTAATGTCAGCTCTGATCAGAATAGCTTTTAAAATCACCAATTGTTTTCCTGTTCAGTGTTTTCTAATACATCTCAAACTTAAAAGAAAAAAACACTTTATTATCAAAGTCTGCCTTCACCAAGTACTGAGCCCATGATTAAAATAATTTGAACCCCCCCAAAAAATGTACCCTGACATGAAACTGCATGTTTAACTGTAAAGACAATTAAAAAATGTATTTCTAAATGTATTACTAACACCAATGCTTTCAAAGTTTTGAAACTACTAAAAACAAATGATATATAAACTATACATATATAAAATGTTTAAGAAGAGCATGTGGCTCTTACTGTAAGTTAGAAAATTAGAATGTGTGTCTAGGTCTCCTTCTGAGGCCCCAGGTGGCTCTGATAATCATTTGTTCCAAAGGATTTTTAAGTCAATTTGAAGGCATTAAATATTCTCAGTTCTCCTAGTCCTTAACTTGCCACATATAAACTCAACTATATTAAAAAATAATTATAGGCACTTTTTTTTACCAGGAGAGACACACTAAGCTGAAAGCTTGTTTACAGGTGTGACCTGGGAGCACAAGGAAATTAAGTGATTTGCTCAGCATCACACAGCATGCAAGTGGGGGCTGTGGGATTCAAACCCAGGTCTCCAGGTTTGTAACTCAGAGCCTTAAACCACTGTGTTATACTGCTTCCTTAACCTACCTGTCTACTTAACCATTATTCATTCCCCAGTCCCATTTACAACACAGTTACACTTATATATATTGGGCCAGATATTCAAAAGGGTTGCGCCATGTGCAATAGGGTTGCGCCTGCGCAAGTCCGAACTTGCTCCATTCTGCGATATCAGCAGGAGGCAGTTGCGCCACTGAAAACAGGCTGAGCAACAGTGCAATGCAAATGAATGCATGCTGAACTGGAGGGGGAGGAACCATGCATAATCTGCACAGCCCGATATTCAGCCGGGCTGTGCAGAGTGTGTAAGCGCAACCCCAACCTGCGCCTGCACAACTCTGAAGCAAAAAGGCTTAAGTCGAGGCCACCCACAGGTGAGCTGCTGCATTGCCAGGGTGCAACACAGCAGCTGCCACCTGTGGCTGGCTAACCCTTCCTGTGCCCCCCATGGCCCAATCACAGGCAAAACAGTATAATATCCCTCACCCCCACTGGCCCGATCGCGGGCATAGTTTAATTCCCCACCACAGCCCAATCGCGGGCAGCAATGTGTCTCCCCAACACATCCCTGGTGGTCCAGTGGACCGTAAATCCCAATTGTGGGATGGTATAAATAAAACAACCCCGACACACATCCCTGGTGGTCCAGTGGACCCGTAAATCCGATCGCGGGATTGTATAAATAAAAACACAATCCCTGGTGCCTAAGTGTCCCCACACCCACGAAGCCTCACCCCACTCCCCCTGGCAGCCGGCGGGCAGCATCCACCACCTGCCACCCGCGCCCGCCCGACTGACTGCCCAGTGGGCTGCACACCCATTGGTGCAGAGCAGCAGCCAATGGGCGTGCAGCCCTTACCACTCTAAGACAATCCAGTTTTGTAGATATTCATTCACAAAACTGGACACTATCTTCTTCTGGCTCTCAACTTACTGCGCCCATTGGCTCTTTCTCTGCACCAATGGGCGTGCATCCCTAAACAGTCAGTCAGTGGTGATGGGCGGCAGGTGGGTGGGATGCTGGCTGCCGGGGAGCGGAATGGTGAAGCTTGTGGTGGGTGGGGTGGGGACACTAGGCACCAGGGATGTGTTCAGGTTTTTTATACCATCCCCTGATCAGGATTTACGGTCCACTGGACCACCAGGGATGTGTTCGGGGGTGTTTTATTTATACCATCCCACGATCAGGATTTACGGTCCACTGGACCAGCAGGGATGTGTTCGGAGAGGTTGTTTTAAACTACTACAGCCCGCGATCAGGCTTTTTGGTCCACTGGACCACAAAGGATGTGTTGGGGAGACACATTGCTGCCCGGCGATCGGGCTGGTGGGGGATTGAACTATGCCCGCGATCGGGCTGGTGGGGAATTAAACTATGCCAGCGATCGGGCCAGTGGGGAGTGGTGGGGGGATTTTACTGTTTTGCCCATGGTCGGGCTGCAGGGGGCGTCAGTCCCTGACGGCTGCTGCCTGGCAGGGCACCAGGTGCAAGTCCTCGGGGATCAGTGCACCTGCATGCTAATGGCATGCAAATGAGGCCATAATCAGATGCAAATGGCCCCCCCTGCGCCTTGCATGAATTATGGCCCCATTTGCATGTCACCTTTAGTATATCGGGATTTTGCACATGGCGCAATGGTACCTGCGCCACCGCAAGTTGAATGCTCCACTCTGGCCATTTGTGGTGGCGCAAGTTCCACTGCGCCATGCACAGTGGTTGTGGCCGGGGGGTGATATTCAAAGGAGTTGCTCAAGGGTGCAACTCCTTTGAATATCGCTCTGGCCACACCCCTGCACAACTATTTTGTGCAGCGCAAGGGCTTGTGCAACAAAATAGTGCAGTTTGAATATCTGGCCCATAATATATACTTCTCAAACTTAAAAGAAAAAATATACTTTATCATCAAAGTCTGTTTTTACCAAGTCCTGTGCCAATGATTAAAATAATTTGAACCCCTCCCCCCAAAAATGTGCCCTGACATGAAACTGCATGTTTAACTGTAAAGACAATTAACATGTTATTTCTAAATGCATTACTAACACCAATGCTTCATGATTAAAACAATTTCAACCTCCTCCCCCCAAAAATGTGCCCTGACAAACTGCATTCAAAAAGATTCAATAAAAAAACCTGAATAACAGGTTTCATGGAGTAAATGTTGACATCCTGTTTCTAGTGTCCATGATAAAATAAAAAATACAGTTAAGATTTTTTTGATGTCAGCTCTGATCAGAATAGCTTTTAAAATCACCGATTGTTTTCTTGTTCAATGTTTTCTAATACATCTCAAGCTTAAAAGAAAAAACATACTTTATCATCAAAGTCTGTCTTCACCAAGTACTGAGCCCATGATTAAAATAATGTGAACCCCTTCCCCCCAAAAATGTGCCCTGACGTGAATTAAAAATGTATTTCTAAATGCATTGCTAACACCAATGCTTTCAAAGTTTTGAAACTACTAAAGACAAATTATATATAAACTATACATATATAAAATGCTTAAGAAAAACATGTGGCTCTTACTGTAATTTAGAATGTGTGTCTAGGTCTCCTTCTGAGGCCCCAGGAGGCTCTGATAATCATTTGTTCCAAAGGATTTTTAAGTCAGTTTGAAGGCATTAAATGACTTCTGTTCTCCTAGTCCTTAATAAAGGCATTGAGTATCTTATGTTCTCCACTGCACAGACTTGTTCTGTTGGTTGATACAGGTCCCAAACTAGTGTGTCTTGTTACAGCATGATAGAACCATCTCATGCCCCTCCCACATGAATCGGAAAAAAGTTTGGGGTGGATCTTTAGGACAGTGTGACAAGGCAGCAGGTAAAGCAAATAGGATGCTGGGATGCATAGGCAGGGGCATCACCAGCAGGAAAAGGGAGGTCATAATTCCACTATACAAGACACTAGTGAGGCCGCACCTGGAGTACACTGTGCAGTTCTGGAGACCTTACCTATGTAAGGACATAGACAGGGTAGAGAAGGTTCAGAGGAGGGCAACAAAGATGGTGCATGGATTGCATCACAAGTCCTATGAGGACAGGTTGAAGGCACTGAACATGACTCCCTGGAGGAGAGGAGGGAGAGGATATGATAGAGACATACAAGTATCTTACAGGGAGGAACAGGGTGCAGGAATGCACTATTTTTAAGCGAAAAAGATGTTCCAGGACTAGAGGGCATGGGATGAAGTTGGAGGGAGGGCGATTCAGAGGAAGCGTGAGGAAGAATTTCTTCACAGAATGGGTGGTGGACAAGTGGAACACTCTGCCAGAGGAAGTGGTGGGGGCTGAAACAATCACGGGATTTAAGAATGCATGGGATAGACATAAAGGAATTCTGGAGGTCAGAGGTAAGGGGCAACAGACTTCCTGGAAAACATAAACTGAACTTACAAACTTAAATGGGCAGACTGGGTGGGCCATAGGCCCTTATCTGCCGACACTGTCTATGTATCTATGTATCTATGTAACTTCTCGGGTGGAGGCGGGGGTGGATCTTACTCCCCCCAAAAAAACTAATGCTGCCTCCCACTACTCAGGTTCCAGTTCTTGTACCACCCATTTAAGAAAGAAAATAGTACCCTACAACCATTGACTAACATGAAAGCATATTTATTTTAAGGTTGGAAAACATTGCTTGGAGGAGGGTAAGGTGGAAGAGACTATTTACACCTTCAGTCAGTTCCACGGACAGAAAACATGACATCACTCCTTTTGTACATGCAAAACGTCTGCAGGCTCCGCCTACTGCAGCTGTAAAAAGGGTCTGTTAAAGAACCAGAAAAAGTATACTTCTGCCCAGGTGAAGTCTTCGGGCCCCGCTCAATGCCCGACTGTGAAGCAGCCTTCCATGAGATCATATACCAGCTCACCCACGCCCCCCTCCTTGCCTATGCTGACCCCACCAAACCCTATGTACTGCATACGGATGATAGTCTGCAGGGTCTAGGAGCAGTGCTGTATCAAGAACATGAGGATGGCCTGAGACCAGTAGCTTTCCCCAGTAGGAGCTTGACCCCGTCCGAGCGAAACTACCCTGTGCATAAGTTGGAGTTCCTTGCACTAAAATGGGTTGTCATTGACCAGTTTCATGAATTCCTCTATTGGGTGAAGATATTGGTGAAGATTGACAATAACCCATTGACCTATGTACAGATTTCAGCTAAGTTAGACGCTACTGGACACCGGTGGCTTTCTGCATTATCAACCTATGATTATGCTGTCGAATACAGACCGGGCCTGAACCATACTGATGCTGACACCCTATCACGAAGGCCCACTTCCAAGAGTGATTGGGTCAGGCTGTCTGAACCTAACATTTGAGCATTGTGCCAAAAGTCTGATAGAGATGAACAGATGTCTGCGGACACAGTGGACTGTTTAGTAGATTGCTTGGGCCCTTCTGATACCTGTATACCAGCTTCTTATTGCCACTTCTCTGCTCTAGATATTAGTGCACTACCTCAATTTGACAATGACAGCATTCAGTGGGCTCAATCCCAAGATCCTATGATTCAGCCAGCACTTGATGCCCTGTGTGCGGGGAAAGATGTGTCTAAGTTACGATCCACTGACTTGCGAACTGCTTTATTGTTTAAAGAAGGCCCCAGATTGAAGTTGCACAATCAGTTGTTGTATAGAGAGACAGCAGATCATATGGCAAAGTAGACAAGCAACAAATGGTCCTGCCCACGGCCTTTAAAGATTTGGTACTGAGGTCCCTCCACAATCACATGGGGCGCCTCGGTATTGACAGAACCCTTGATGTGGTACGATCTCGCTTCTACTGGCCCAAAATGGGGGCCGATGTTGAGCACCATGTAAAGACTTGTAGTCGCTGCCTGCAAAGAAAAGCCCTACCTCAGAGGGCTGCCCCCCTTGTTAATATTACTACCAGCGCCCCCATGGAACTAGTCTGCATAGACTTCTTGTATTTAGAACCTTATCAGTGGAATATTGGCAATGTGTTAGTGGTTATGGATCATTTCACATAGTATGCACAGGCCTTTCCCACCAAAGATCAAAAGGCATCTACCGTGGCCAAGGTGCTAGTGGAAAATTTCTTCGTCCACTATGATGCCCCCCCAGCAGATTCATTCTGATCAAGGCAGAGACTTTGAGAGTCGGCTAATCAAAGAAATGCTCTCTCTATAGGAGGTGCGAAAGTCAAGAACCACCCCCTATCACCTGCAGGGAGACCCTCAACCAGAATGTTTTAACCGCACCCTTCTAGACATGCTGGACACCCTCCACCCAAAAGACAAGCATAAATGGAGCCAGCAGATTAGCACCTTGGTACATGCATACAATCGGACGAAAAATGATGCTACTGGGTTCTCCCCCTACTGCCTCATGTTCGGGAGAGAAGCCCGGCTGCCATTTGATGTCTGTTTTGGGGTCTCTCCAGATGGGGTCTGAGCCAAAAACTACTTGCAATATGTACAAAAACTGAAAGCTCATTTGAACCATGCCTATCAACTGGCCCAGACAATGGCCGCCAAGAGAAATCTAGCCAACAAAGAGAGGCATGATAAAAAGTAAAGGCTCAAGAGCTTCAACCTGGAGACCATGTGTTGTTATGCAATTTGGGATTGCATGGTAAACACAAAATTGCTGATCAGTGGCACCATCTTCCCCATGTAGTAGTTGAAAAGTTGGATGATTTACCTGTGTACAAGATGCACCAAGAGAACAACTCCAAAGCTGTCAAGACCATGCACCGTAACCACTTGCTACCTATCGGCCAAGTCATGATTGAGGCTGAACCCCCAGAAACTGAGCCCCTTGGGCTGGTGTCTCATGCTTCTGCAAGAAAGAGACAGAGTCAACCTACCCCACTGGTCACAGATTTAAGGCTTCCTCTGCAGCAGGCCCAGAATGATAGTGACTGTCAGTCCACTTCTGATGAAAGTGAATATGACCATGCCTTTTACCCCTCTTATGAACTGAGTCAGCTGTTTCGAGGTAACCCCCTGATAAGTTGTGGGGATGAAGCTGGGCCTTCTGAACTGCCTTAACTCCCAGCTTCGTCCTTGGAGCCAATGCTCCCAGAAAGTGAAGTGCAAAGTATCACGTCTGAAGATGTTGAGTCTCTGTGTATTGTGGACCTGTATGATTTGGCTGAAGAAGGGGCTGAGGGTTTGAGTCTTTCTGGTGACATAACAGAACTTGAAGAACACTATGAGACTGCTGACCACCCCCTTCAGTGCCTCAAAGCTTGATTGTGCCTGAGCCTTCTCAAAATGAGTCGAGTGTTGTAGAAAGATCCTGCAGAGCAAGAAGCCGACAGTGTCCCAAGTTTAAACATTCCCATCCAGGCAGAGGCACCCCTCACAAGTGACGAGAGTCCGCAGACCAGTGCTGAGAGTACAGACTGTAGTTGTCCCCCTCAGAAAGACTGTCCAAGCTGTCAGACCAATAGTATGCCTCAGTTATGATTCTCCCAGGAGGCCAGTGGATTTGCCTCTCAATGTGGTGCACAGAGGTGTTTATGTCTCACCAAGCTCACTGCCCAAATTGAGCTTGACAGCCAATTCCAAGTTACTTGTCTTTCCCTCTCACCACGGTGCCCTGCCACCTCTAGCCCCAAGTTATCTGATAGGGAAGGGCCCCCCTCTTGCATTGTTTAAGGTACAGGAAGTTATTACCTGATTCAGTATAGTAATGTTCAGTTTACCTGTGTGAAATATGCACAATGTGTTGTCAGAATGGATATAGTATCATGAAGTGTAGTGAATATGTATAGTAAAATAATAAGTTTATGTTAACTGATGCATGATGGTACAGACTTGACACGGATGCCAAGTTTTCTCCAGGAAGGGAAGGGTGTAACTCCCCCTACAAATGTGGGCCCCCAAAAAGTCTACCTTGAGCTTGCCTAAATGCTCACTGCCAGGCTGGTGTCCTGCATTTTAGCAGTTTAAATGTGATTGCCAGAGAGTGCCTGTATAGCCTCTGTGTACTGCCTTTTTAAGAGCTGCCTGGATTGCAGTCATAAGTAATCTGAGAGACAGCTTTGTTGAAAGATGTAACTATTTGCTGAAAATCATTTAGAGTGATAATGATAATGTAGTTTGTCTAACCTGCCTTCTTTGCAGCAAGGACTGTTTTATCTCCACTATCTTGGTCCTGGACTGCGAATTGGACCAATCAGTACTAGTGAGACATAAAATGGAGCTGTCTGGAGTCAAAATCTGTAGGAATTGTAGTTTTGGGCTTTTTGCACCTTTTTGCACCTGAAGGAAGAGCCGTTGTTGTGACTGACAGGAGGATCAGCCAGCCAAACCTTTTGGATCTTGGGGAATTTCCCAGGCTGCTGCAACTAGTTTCAGTTTTGAACTAAGAAGTGAAGAAGTAACAGCTCAAGTGATTTTGAGCAGCAGTTCTGTATAGGTTTGCATGGGAGAACTGTGAAAGGGCTGAGTTTTGACCTGCCTGTCTGCCTGCTGTCCCTAAGAGGGAAAATAGAGCTTATTCAGATGGAATCCTAGTTGTGAGGACTATTTAAGCCACTGGACTGTGACCAGGCTTTAACCTGAAGAAGACCAAAGATTTGCTGAATGCAATCAGTCTGTCAGGATTTTCAGCTGCTTTTGAATCCCCGGTTTGTGCAGAAACTTTGCGATCGTGACCGGAGAGCGGTTTGCCTGGTACAGTAGAATTTCCTTACATGTAAATGTGCTGTGTATTGAAAGTGGGTCGTGATTTGGTTCCCCACTGTGTGAACTGTGTTCTGCTTGCTGGAAGCTTTATCCACCCTAATCGGACTGAATCCACATTCATCTCCATTCAACCTGGGCCATGCCATGCTGGCCCTGCCAGACTACCCCACTGCACAGAGAAAGCCACAGATGAGAGACCTGCCTGGGGATCAACCCCCTGCTCCACGCTTGAACAGGAAGAAAAAATTACTCACCATAGTAATGTTGTTTCTTCTAATGGAGTCTTGCTGTATTCTGACATATGCAGTTAGGTCCTGCCTTTCAACTACCCCAGAAAACAAAGAGTTAAACTTTCCATGGCCAGCATGGAATGTTCACCATGAGCTCGGTTGAAGCCCCTGTCTGCTGTTGTTTAAACTCCAACCGTCAGATCTTTACGAGCAATACTCACTAGAAGTTCTGTGTGAAAACTGTAAAGCTCACACTAGCCAACTGGCAACTAAATTTATATAAAAGGGTTTTTTGGTTTCAAAGCAAAGACTCAAGTCAGGAAACCCAAAAAACAAAACACAACCCAAAACACAACACTCACCCAAAATAAAGGAGGGTGAAAAAGGGACACCCCTAGGGTGTCAACACTGCTCCTGCCCACCCACATCCCAAAAAACAAGTTCTGAGAGGGGAGGCAGGGGGGAGGTCAGAATGCAGCAAGACTCCATTAGAAGAAACAACATTACTAAGGTGAGTAATTTTTTCTTCAAACAACATGAAGTCTTGCTGTATTCTGTCACATGCAGACTACCAAGCAGTACCTCCATGGAGGAGGGACAGAACCTACTTTGGAAACAGGCTCTGAAGTACTGCTGTGCCAAACCGAGCATCACTCCTAGCCTGGATATCCAGAGAGTAATGCTTGGTGAATGTATGGACTGTTTTCCAGGTGGCTGTTTGACAAATTTCTAAGAGAGGAATATCCCTGGCAGCAGCCAGGGAAGCAGCTGTACCTCTAGTAGAGTGAGCCCTCAGGCCTGATGGTGGAGTTCTATCCAGTTTTTCATAGCAGAATTGTATACAAGAAACAATCCACCTGGCAATAGATCTCTTAGTGGGCAGGTTTGCCCTTACCAATGTCTCCATATGTGAGGAACAATTGGAGGGACTAAAACCTGTGACCCTTGGTGCACTCTATGTAGAGCTGCAGGCCTTTTTAACATCCAAGCAGTGCAGCCTCCTCTCCCCAGAAGAGGAATGGTCAGTGAAGAAAACAGGAAGAGACATAGACTGGTTAAGGTGAAAATCTGAAACCACCTTAGGTAAAAACTTCCTGTTAGTTCTTAGGACCACTTTATTTTTTATGGAAAGAGATGAAATCGGGCTCCACTGACAGGGCTTGCAATTCACTGATACGCCTGGCAGAGGTAATGGCTACCAAAAACACAGTTTTCAAAGTCAAGTACTTAAGCACTGCAGAGGACAAAGGCTCAAAAGGTGGTTGCATAAGCTGAGCAATGCAAACATTAAGGTCCCAAGCAGGAGCAGGGTCCCTAAATGGGGATTGGTGTGCAGCAATCCCTTGAAGAATTTACAAAACACAGGATGGGCTGACAGAGGAGAAGGCTTGCCTACTGACAGGAAGGCAGAAATAGTTGCCAAATGCACTTTAAGTGTAGCTGGCCTAAGGCCTAGGCCATTGAGATGGACCATATAGTCCAGAACCATAGGCAACCCAGCAGATTCTGGAGAAATATTCTTATTAGAACACCAAATAGTGAACCTTTTCCATTTGGAATTGTAAGACTTTCTGGTGGAAGGCTTTCGAGAAGCCTTAAGGATATTCAGAACCCCTTGGGAAAGATGCAGATCAGCAAACTCTAACTCTTCAAGAGCCATGCCTTGAGATTGAGAGACCTGAGGTTCGGGTACCAAATCCTCCCCTGAGAGGATGTCAACAGGTTGTAATTCCTAGGAAGAGACAGGGGAAGGTGGACTGTTAAGGACAGCAACAGGGGGTACCAGGGCAGTCTGGCCCAGTCTGGAGCAATCAGAATCACTTTGCATGGTTGTGACCTTATCTTGACTAACACCTTGAACAGGAGAGGGAAGGGAGGGAAAGCATACAGAAATTTCCCTTCCCAATTCAGGATCAGAGCATCTGGGGGACTGAGCCCAAGACTAGGGGTCTGCAACAAAAGAGAGGAAGTTGGTGATTGTCTGGGGCTGTAAAAAGATCTATGTGTGGAGTGCCCCATCTCGAGAAAATCACTTTCAGAACTAGGGGATCTAGGGTCCATTCGTGATGGCCCTGAGATATCCTGCTGAGAGCATCTGCTAGGACATTGTCCTTCCCTGGTAGGTGAACTGCTATCAGAGAGGTTTGCAGGGAATAGGCCAGGGACCACAACTTCATTGCTTCTGTGCACAAGGCCGTAGACCGAGTGCCTCCTTGCTTGTTGTTGTACCACATGGTGGTGGTGTTGTCTGTTCTGATCTGGACCACCTTGTTCTGTACAGATTTGGAAAAGGCTTGCAGTGGCAGAAACACTGCTTTGAGTTCCAAGAGATTGATGTGAAGCAGAGATTCCAGATGTGACCACAGCCCTTGGGTGGTAAGATCCCCCAGATGGGCTCCCCAGCCCAGCAGGGAAGCATCTGTGGTGAGTATCACTGAATGAGACTGAGTGACAAAAGGAACTCCTTGTCTCAAATTGTCCTGATCCTGCCACCATTGCAAAGCCTGGATCAGGGTTCGAGTCACTGGGACTAGTTTGGTAAGGGAATCCTTTCTTTGGGACCTGAAGGCTTTTAAGTGGAACTGAATGTCCCTCATCTGAAATCTTGCTCCCTGGAGCACTGCTGTGGAAGCTGCCATGTGGCCCAGAAGCTGAAGGAAATGCCTTGCTGGTTGAGACACCTGTAGGGTGTGAATGAAGAGGCCAGTTCCATAAGGGTCCTTGCCCTGTCCAGGGGAAGGAAGGCTCTTACCCTTACTGTATCCAGCTCCGCCCCATGAAGGTGAGGAGCTGTACTGGCTCGAGAACTGACTTTGGAAGGTTGAGGAGGAATCCTAAGGAAGTGAGCACTTGCTGAGTTATTTGCAAATGTGACTTGACTTGGTCTGGAGACTGACCCACTATGAGCCAGTCGTCCAAGTATGGAAAGATGGAGATCTTTTTCTCCTTAGGAAAGCAACCACTACTGCCAGGCACTTTGTGAAAACCCTTGGGGCTGATGTTAGGCCAAAGGGCATTGCTCTGAATTGATAGTGGCCTGAGGGCAGCTCGAACCTGAGGTACTTTCTGTGGGAGCACCTGACGGGAATGTGAAAATAGGCATCTTTGAGGTCCAGGGAGGCTAGCCAGTCCCCTGGCCTTAGAGAGGGAAGGATTATTCTCAGAGTCACCATTTTGAACTTTGGTTTTAAAGGTGTTTGTTCAGATATCTTAGGTCCAGGATGGGCCGCCATTCTCCTGTCTTTTTGGGGTTAGGAAGTACCTAGAGTACAATCCTTTGCCTTTGTGTAGGGTGGGAACCCTCTCTATGGCTCTGAGAGCCAGGAGGGAAGAAACCTCTGCCTCCAAGGCAAGGGTCTCTGATGGATTGCAGGTGGAAAGGAGCTGGTTCTTATCTTGGGAAATTTTTTGAAGCTGAGAACCAGTCCCTGGCTTACTACTTCCAGGACCCACTTGCCTGATGTCAGCGACTTCCAGTCCTGGACAAAGTAAGCCAGCCTACCCCCTACAGGTATTGGAGAATCGGCCCGGACAGACCCATCAGGGTGTCTGCTTGGCAGGGGCTTTAGGCTGAGGGGTGGATGCAGGCCTGCTCATTCCCTGTCTGCCTCTCCCTCTGAAGAACTCCCTCTGAGTATAAGAAGAGGAGGCCTGAGCTTGGTAAAAAGGCCTTTGGAAAGGCCTGCCCCTCCCCTGGACTGCTGCCTTTGAGGAGTGGCTTGCCTTTCTTTGGCTTGAGCACTCCTGTAAGTCCATCTTTTTCATGTAGTTCTCTGTCTGCTCCCCAAACAGAGAATGTATTTATTTATTTAGCTTTTGTTAACCGGGTAAGTACACTAGACAAGTATTATGCCTATTTTCAGGAACGACCCGGGAGAATACAACATAGGGGTACAGATAATGGTACGGACAGGATGCTAGTACATTATGACAAATACAACAAACATATGGGAATAAAATACATCATTGACAATAAGAGTAACATATAGGAGTAGAGCACTATCCAAAGGAGTGGTTGGTCATAATATAACTTAAAACTTTATAGTTAGGCACCCCCTAGGCTAGCAGGTGCACAGACAGATTTTTATAGGCCATCACTCATTTGAGACATATAAGTTAAGGCAGGCCCAGGATACATGGGAGTAGGCACTCCTACCTATGACCAAGGTGCAATGTTGTGGACAAAAAAGAATGCCCACAGTCAAGAACCCCGGCAACTGACACAGTTGATAGAATCATTGGAAACAGCAAGAAGTTTCAAGCAGCTTCAGTAGAAGGCAGGATGGGGCAAGTTTACCAACAGTTGATAATTACTCTAGGGAGGCTTGGGGCAGTCACACACTGAGGCTAGTTTCAGGAAGCCCCACAGGGAGTTGCGAAAACTCTGATAGGAGGGGGCCGAGCGGATATCACCGGGGAGGGAGTTCCAGAGTCTGGGCGCGCTTACGGCAAAGTCCTGCTCCCCCATAAGGGTATGGGTGGGGGGGACTTTGAGCATCCCTGAGGTCAGAGACCTAAGATGGTAGGGAGTAGCATCCATTTGTGGTTGAAGCAGGGCCAGCCCTTGGGGGATGCCAGTTCTGACCACTTTCCCAGAGAGGCATCCCACCCCGAAATCTAGGTATCTGGCTGGGGAGAGCCAGCAAAGTTTATCATATAGCTCACATTGGTGGTAAGACGGGGGGGCAGCCAGAGCAAAATGACAGATGTTATTATATGCCGTGTGCCACCGAGTGAGATGAATCTTTGGGGAGCGAGCAAATAGGTGCAGACCATAGCTAAGGGAGGGAAGAAGTACACCTCTCGCAAGGGCAAGTCTGGCCGCCGGTGTAAGGTTGTACTTGGCCCTATAGGCCAGACCCAGTTTGCACTTCGCTGCCCTGCAGATGTTAAGGATATGACTCTCCATGTCAAGTTGGGGGTCAAGTGTTACCCCTAGGTATTTGATAAAGTTCACTACAGGTAGTGAGGGTCCATCAGTGCTGGTGATGTTTAGCAAGGCCGACGAGGCTTTGATTTTAGCCATGGAGTCAAAGAGCATAGCCTGCATTTTTTTCAGGTTCAGGACCAGTTTGTGGTTAGTAACCCAGGACAGGACAATGTTGAAGTCATCGGACAAGCACTGGTTTAGAGTAGTGGCATTCTGGGAGTGAGCCAATATCACCAGGTCATCTGCGTACAGGGTGGCTCTACAATTGGTTGTCACCATGGGTAGTTGATTGATAAAGAGGGAGAATTACCAGTAACACGGAAATCCATGGCCTTAGCCTGGGTATCCTGTAATAGGCTAGTACATCTGAGCCAACCCATCCTCCAAAGAGCCACAGATGTAGCCATGACTCTTGATGAAACATCACTGGAGTCCACAGCAGCTTGAAATTGCACCTTGGATGCCTCAATCCCATCTGCAGCCACCTGCTCCAGCTCCTTGGCAAGCTGGTCAGGGGCCTGTTTAGCCAGAGCCAGCACAGTGTCCCATCTGGACTTCTGGTATCTAGCTGTGTAGGCCATATAGTTAGCCTGCCTGAGTCCCAAAGATGCTGCCATGTACTGTTTCTTTGCCATGGCATCAATCCTCCTGAGTCCTTATCTGAGGTGTGATGCCAAGGGGATGTTGCCTTATCACAGGCAGCAGCCTGCACTACTAACATGGCTGCATTGCTGAGAAAGGAACTCCGTGTCTGAGCCTGAAAGAGTGTACCTCTTGTCCATTCATCTGTCCACAGGAGGTATGGAGTTAAGTCTTAAGAATTTTATTTGTCTGTTTCCAAAAGATTTATGGAGGAATAGACAGTCTCCTGGACTCTGGGATGTCCATCATTTCAACAAAATCAGGCTCCTCTACTGCTTCTTCCATAGGAAGCTGGAGGGTTTCAGCCACTTTTTTGTAAAACATAAAGTGGGAAGGGGACTCAGAAAGCCTAGGAGGAGAAACTCCTGAAGGTCTGTCTGGGGAGCTGTCCGGGTCAATAGGCACATCCAGACTTTCATAATCACCATCATCTTCCTCATACTCTCCCTCCTCCTCATCCGGTTCATAAAATTCTTCTAAGGTGTAATCCTGAACCGGGGGAACTGACCGAACCGAACCCCTGCCAGATGGTGCCGGTTCAGCCGGAACCAAAGTCAGCGATTGCACTATTCTTATCGCATTGGCTATCTCATCAGTGGTCGGAGTATGAATTTCTGGATCCGAACAGGACGATTTATGTTTTCTTTTTCTTTTAACCGGAACCGACTCCTCAGAATCAGCTCTCCTTTTGCCCGAAGTATCGCCCTGGTCAGAGGGCACTCCTTATTGTTCAGTCGGAACCGAACCGGGCTGGCCATCTGGGTCAGCGGACTTCTCAGCCTCCCTTTCCCTCAGTCTACCTAATCTCTTTTCCAGGGTAGCTTTGGGAAACTTCTATACAAATTTGGCAGTCTGAATCGAGGTGGTCAAACCCCAGACAATAAACACAGGTAGTGTGGGGATCAGCCTTAGCAAAGACTTCCCCACACACACTGCAGTGTTGAAACCCAGTGGGCCCGGTTTTTTTCTTGGGTTTCTCAGACATGGCCAGTCCTATCCAAAACTTACCCTTTTTTCGGCAATCTGCCAGGCAAGACTCCCCTATCGGTTCCTGACCATGTTACGGGTCCTGGAAAAAAGCATAATAAAAATCCAGGTTTTTTAGAACTGATACGGACCGGTTACCACACTCTAAGTAAATTCACAAACTTTTTTTACCTGAACTGATCGGTTCAGCAGAACCGATCCTCAATTTGCAAGTTCCACACAGAAACTAAATGCAAAAACTTATCTAGTACTCCCAGTACCACAGACAGAGACTTAAACCGACAGATTCGGTAGCAGCAATTCGGTAGAAACTGAGCAAAAAACGACACTTTAACCAACTTTTTTGAACCAAGCAAAGGAAAAATCTCGGAAGCGACTGTTCAGTGAGGCAGAGTAAAGAATCTGACGGTTGGAGTTTAAACAACAGCAGACAGGGGCTTCAACCAAGCTCGCGGTGAACATTCCATGCTGGCCATGGAAAGTTTAACTCTTTGTTCTCCAGGGCAGTTGAAAGGCAGGACCTAACTGCATATGTCAGAATACAGCAAGACTTCATGTTGTTTGAATGACACCTCGGTGAATCATGTGGGCCCTGCTTCTCCTGGCACTCCAGATTAACCACCTGCTGTCTCGATTTTCGTCCAGCCTGGGTCCAGTCTTGGGTATTGTGAGTAACCATAAGGGTAGCTCCCTGCAATGACAGCCTAATCTAAAAGTGTGTCATCTGATTGTCTTGTTGTTTTCTTTTCACGAACTGAGTCCTCCTGCTCCAGATTACAAATAGTGTGTGTTGTGCATGTTGTTTTCTTCCATCACAGGGCCCCAACCATCTGCAACATTCCTGGCTAGCCCACCATTCTCCATCTGGGTACCCAGAGTGTGTGACTGTTTATGGACCCTGAAGTGCATGAATAACTGTTTGATTGATAGAGCCTTTAAGTAAATTAACCTGATTACACCCCTCCCTTGTTGAAGCCCCTTAAATAAATCAGATCTAACTCTTTTTTGCATTTACTCTGACTGTAGTTCCAGTTTGTGCAAGAGTACTGTACTGCTATTATTTGCTGTGTATAACCTTGTTTTACAGAGGGTTCCCCAGGGCCAGGCCAGAGGAAAGCCCTGGTGGTAAGTGCAAACAGTGTGGGTACTTGTGTGGTGTATCAGGGGTATTGTGAAAGTGATTATTGTGTATTGTTCTGGCCACTAGTAAGGAAAGAGGGGGGTTACAGTGTCCCAGAGTGCTGTGCCCTGGTTAGCTTAACCACTACCAACCCTGACCTCCGGCTGGAGGCAGCCATTTCAGAACTCAGGCCCCTTAACCTGCTACTAGCCAAGCTGGCAGGGGTGGTAGCCCTTGGGATAGCGCCACCTAGGGGTTACAAGCAGATGGCAGTGTTTCAAGAATATTCTGCATAAAACACCATACAAGGAAAGGCAGGAATCCTGCCAAATTACTTATTCAGAGTTTGATATGTGGGGTAGCTAAAACTCTTAACCCACATAACATCTGAGTCTGTCTTCCTAGGTCAGACTGGAAGAATGTCCACAGTCTGTGGGATGCCACTCTTGTGATACAGTTTTTCCTACTGTGGCAGGAAAAAAGCCAGTGAAACAGACTCAAAAGAAAAATCCATGAGTCCGATAGCAAACCCGATGCCAGCAAGGTCGAGTCTAATGGAGGACAGAAAGTACAGATGAATATCCTCCATGGCTACTTCCTCTCCCACCCCCCCAATCCAACATTTCCACATAGGTTTGGCTGCCTACCTCAGTGTTATTTCATCCCCTATTTCATGGAGGTTGCAGGCGCTTTCCCTCCCGGGGGAAATGGGGTAAATTATTCATAATACCCTGAGAGGGAGTAAGTTCTAGGAATTGAATCTGCTCCCCTGCAGTAGTGAGTTAGATTTAAGGGGATTAAAGCCAACTACTTTAGCACTCTCGGCCCATTTCTGAGGGTGAGAGAAATCTCATTTACCAAGGGAGAGGAGTGCTGGCATAGAGCCTCATGGGCTGGGGTAAGCAGGGCAGCAGTAAGAGGCAGATGGCCTCTGCTTCTAATTAATATGTATCAACAGAAAGCCTCCTCTGTAAAAGGGGAGCCTCCCTCCTCCCGAACCCAGAAACTACAAAGGCCAGATAATCTAGGAGGTCAGCTAAGAAACTGAGTTAGAGCTGCAAATTGACCTGTACAACATAACTTAAAACAATATAATGGCTATAAACAGTATTGATCATCACTTAACAGAGCAAGTGTAATTAGCACTTTCTTAAAACCAGGAAGCACATTGTACTTTGTAAGTTATGTTAAGCAAACAGTAAACATTCCAACATTGGTGATAGTTATCACATGCTCCAAGGTAAATTAGTTGTGACTGACTGAAGCCTCGAGCAGCTATTGTAATTCGTAGGAGAAAAGGGGCATTTATACAGGTGCAGGAAGGTGCTGTAAACAGCAAGTCAGGAACCATTAACATTCTGAGGTTCAGCACAGCTAGCGGCTCAGTAGTGAGTGTATAGAACAAAGTCTGCATTGTAGAGGTTACTGTATATCCCCCTGCACTTCTCACCATACATTTACAAAGTTCCAGAGATATTCACAGAGTGTCCTGAAGCAGAAGAGTGAACCTAAGTAGAATTAGACTGAGTTCTGTCAGCAGGAATTGTAGGTGGAGTGACAATAGCTCTGTGTGGCTCTGTGATGCTAGTAACGCCTTGTAGAACGGCAATAAGATTGGTATAATCAGAGTCAGACAAGCCAAGGAGAATAGCAAAAAGTTCAGTTGCCATAGGAACCTCCTCATTGTCATCTGAAGTAGTGGGTTCCATTGAAGGCTCCTGGAAATGGGAGGAATCTCCCTCTGATGGCGATGCAGCTCCATATCTTTGCAATAGGGAGCCTATATCACTTCGCAGATTGGTGGGTTTGCTCCTCTTTGATCCTCAACTCTACGTGTGTCCTCTGCGAGCAACTGTCCAGCCCAACTCCATCAGGTCCCTCTCCAGGCACTCCTTAGAAGACAAGGGATGGTGATCCCTAGTTATTTGAGATAAGATGAGGTGTCCAGTAAGTCTGCAAGGGTATGAGGTCCCTTCTCTGTTTCGATACATATGCTGGCAGGGTATAGGATTTGGACTTGGAGGTTTCTGGCCTTAAGTTGTTTTAGTATGTGCCAAAAGATCCGGCAGCTTTCCTGCACAGCAGTAGTATAGTCATTGTCTAAGGATATTCTGTTGTTTTGGTACTGTACACCTCGGTGCTGCCATGCCCATTTTAGGAGCTCTTCCCTAGCCGCATAGAATGTTAGTCTGGTGACAAAGGATCGAGGCTGTGTTCCGGCATTGCTGGGCTTCGGGCCAAGGGAGCAAAGGGCCCGATCCATAGTCAGGTCAAAGTCCGCCGGGAGATATAAAGCCTCTCTTACTAGGACTTGTAGGAAGGAAATTGTGCTGGTGGCTCCAGCTTCTGTTCCCTCCAGGACCCCATAAACTCTGATGTTTTGCCAGCAGCTTCGGCATTCCAGTTTGTCAAGCCAGTGAGTAAGCTCTCTATCCCGGGCTAATAAATACAGGAGAAGCCGATCATGCCAGTTGGTTTCCTCAGAGACTGTGGCTAGGTATTTTTCAACTTGATCAGTCCGTGTTTCAATCGAGGCAATGTTCAATCTTAGTTGAGTGAGAGTTTGATCAATTTTAGTAACTGTTTTTGCGGTTTATAAGATAGATGCAATCAGGTCCGGGCTCTTGTCCTCAGTTGGCTGCATGGAGCCTCAGCATCAGGATTCAAACAGAGCTTCTCCTGTGAGATGAGCTCCTTTATTTATTTATTTAAAACTTTTACCAGAAAAACATACTGAGCAGGCAACTGCTCATCTCCAGATGCATCCTGGGGGGAGGGGAACATTGGGAAAGTAGCATTTGTATACAAAAACTGAGCAGTAAAACATCAGCAGCAAGAAGTACAGAGGTGCGTTACCATACAATACAAAGCAATACATTACAATTCAAGTACAATATGTATAATACAATTCAACTGCAGATTAATTACAGCAACTGAATAGTGCTGTAGGATTTAATCATTAAGCTGCTGAGGCGACACAGTGTCTGGTAGCCCAGGCTAAGCAGGTATGCAAGTGCTGGAACATAGTACAGCAGCGAGAAGGTTAGGAGCAGGAACAGGAGGTGCTGAAGTGGTCTTTAAAGAGAGAGTTGAGATAACCTGGGGAAGGAGTGTGGCAAATGTCAGAGGGGAGAGAATTCCACAATTTAGGCAATCGATAGGAGAAGGCAGCCTGGCCTGCAGAGGTGGACATGTGAGGCACCGACATGGACTAGGAGTCAAAGTGTCTGAAAGAGTGGGAGGGAGAGGGGGAGAGTGTGGAAGAGAGATAAGAGGGCAGGGACTGAGACCAGTATTTAACCATGAAACTAGCGCAGTGCGCTTGCCTCCTGTCTTGTAGGGCTGGGAGGGACAGGGACTGGTAGAGGAGACAATGGTGGGTATGGGGCAGATAGTCTAGGGCGAAATGGCAGAAAGAGTGATACAGGGTGTCCAGTCTGGTTAGGGAGGATTTGGGAGCGGCACTGTAGACTACATCCCACTAGTCAAAAAATGAAAATTACGTACCTACCGTAATTCTTGATCTTCTCTTGTATCTTCACCATTCATTACTGCTTGGGTAGTGCCGGAGGCGTGCAGCCGCTACAGGAGATTTTTTTTTTCAGTTGGCTCCAACGATGCCACCCTTGAGAGCAACATTTGCGTCATGCGGCGAGGCGGCGTTAGGTGCCATGAACTCCTCCTCCTCCATCTCAGTTCTGGTAAGCCGGAGAGGCGAATTAAAGGGTAAAGGAAAAAAGGAAGAGCAAGGCAAGAGAGCCAAGGGACAGAAAAAGGAAAGGATATAAACTTAAGAAGGAATAAGCCAGTAGAGGACAGATAGAAAAGGAAGAATACCTACACTAAGGGACCGCAGGGCCTCCCATCTGGGGCGGCTCTAAGGGAGGGACAAATAACGAGAAAAGGAAGAAGAAAAAGAAGAAGAAAGAGAAGAAAAAGAAGGGATGCTGAGAGGGGAGAAGACTGCCCATAGACATATTAGTTCAGAGGGTTATAAGCTCGGAACCAAAAGCAAGGGAGCAAGAATCCCTCCTAATGGGACTGAGAAAAGGTTCAAGTGAACCGCTTGTATAGATTGGACACAAGGGCAGATTCTCTGTCCTCTCATCATCCCAACCCCCTACACCCTAGCTGAGAGCTCACAGACTGCCCAGACAGAAATCTGTGCTGGAAGGAGAGCGCCCAACTATGAGGGGGGTTAGCCCCTTAGCACCTTGTTAAGTACTAACACCGAAGTGTGAGGGTAGGGGTTAGGCCCTACAAAAGGCAGCTTTGTATGAAGGATAGAGTGGGAACTCAGTCGGACTCCCTGAAGGCAAGGCAAACAGCAGTTCAAGGTTAAGATGTGCAGAAGCACCAACCAGAAGAAGCTGACAATTAAATAATGCCTGCCAGGGGGAACCTTAATTTTGAGGCCAAGCCAAGAGGGACGGTCTGTTCAGGTGTGAACTGAACAACGTGGCTAAGGAGCCCAGAGGTCACCATTAGGGGCAGTCAGAAAGAGTTCCCTCAGGATAGGAGAAAAAGTCCTACTCGTTCCCCTTTACCTTGAGGAAAAAAGATCCGTCCAAGAAGAACGGAAACGGGATAGGTTTTTTTTTTGGCATAAAGGTCAAAAGAAAGGAGAGGAACGAGGAGGGAGGGGGAGACGCCCGCAGTAGGAGGCCACTGAGGGGAAGGTGCGTGGGTATCAGTAATGAATGGTGAAGATACAAGAGAAGATCAAGAATTACGGCAGATACGTAATTTTCATTTCTTCCCTTGTCAATCTTCACCATTCATTACTGCTTGGGTGAGTACCAAGCTCCCCCCCAAGGGGTGGGGGGGGTAAAGAAACCCTGAGGGAGCAAGACCCCCAGCCTCCTGTTGGTGGAAAACAGGAGGGGAAGACCCTGGGCTGATCAAGTGAGAAGCCTATGATGGAGGAGAGCTAGGAGGTGTGCCCCGAGGACGGGGAGACAGAGGAAGCCCCTGCAGAAGTCTCCTAGCTCTGGAGGAAAAGAGACGGGTTCCCCGGAAAGCGGAGCAAATCACCCTACGCTGGGCCAGGGGTGACAACCTTGATAGATGAAGCCATGCCGTCCGTCTAATACAGATCGCTGTCCCTGCAAGCCTGGAAGACACCTCATTGGAGTCAAAAGATGCCCTTGCTTGGTGTCTTGCCAGCTTCAGGCCTATAGCAGAGAGGGCAATAGCTTGTCTGGCTTGCTCCGTATCAGGCATTGATGCTAAGATTTGGGAAAGCATTGACCACAAATGCCTACTGTAGGCAGCATGGTAAGCCTGATGTGATGCAATGCATAACATCGTACAAGAGGAAGAGAACACTCTTCGCCCCCACCAGTCAAATTGTAGGGAATCTGAGTTCAGTGGACGGTCATGCGTCAGGCGGCGGTGCCCAGAGGGAGTTTCTAGGTATGCCAATCCCAAAGGTGGGTTGGGGAGAGTACCTAGAGATTCCGATGGGGCACAATACCTTCTTCCGCAGTCTGCTGGGGCTGGAGAAAGGGCGGCTGGCAACTGAGAGGAACAGATAGATGCCTCCTGGAAGGGAATAGGCCAGGACAGTACCACCAAATTCTGGGCACTGAATTCACAGAGGAATTAACACGTCTCCCGTTCAGTATTGTCTCGCCTAACAAAGGAGATACGAAGATCCCTCACCATCCTCGAAAGGAATCGCTGATATTCAGTGAAATCGGCATTGGAGGAGAGATGAGCAGTAGGTTCCTCTCCCTCTGAGGAGGGAGGCGAGGATGATGGAGAGCTCCAATGTCCAGAGGACTCCTGCGGTGGTGGTGATAGGCGAAACACCTGCTCATGCATGTAACTAACATATGAGAGGAAGGCTGCCACAGAGCCTCTGAACATCTCCCAGGATAACGGGCATGTAGGACCAACATGGCCTGGGAGAGAGGGGGGTGGCTGAAGAGGAATGGGAGAGGGGCACCTATGGTGAGGCAACTGTCCTCTGCTGAGGCTCTGAAATCCGGGGAACGGGGCCTGAGCTGGCGGTATCCCAGACAACAAACCAGGTCGCAGAACGGAACCCTGGGGATGCGAAGCCCGTAAGAGCCTAGTAGGGGATCCTCTCCTGTGACAACCTGGGGCTGCATGGGTCCAGAAGGGCAGCCCACAGCAACGCCACCAGAGGGGTCCCTGGGGCTTGAGAGGAAAAGATGGGGCCTGGCGCTACGGCTCCTACCCGCCCCAAGGGGTGGTAGGTGAAGACCGAGGTGCCTGAACCCTGTCTCTTGACCCCCCGTACTCCAAGAATGCCTTCCTCCTCAACCCCAGCGACCCCCCACCCCAAGGGGGTGCAACAGCACCGGGATCAGCAGCTGCCACAACCCCCCCGAAGGGAGAGCCCCTCCTTCCACCTCCATGCCATCCCCCTCCAGGGACCCCATACCACCCCCACCCTGGGAGGCCTCAGGGGAGGACAGCAGAGGAGACAGAGGAATAGGCGCGCTGGGCCGTCTAGCACCTCGTCCCACCGGAGACCCTGACTCTGAAGAGTCAGTGTGTCAGGACAGGTCCACATCTGAATCCTTCTCCTCTGAGGAGGAAGAGACCAGCTGGACCCCAATACTGGCCACCCCGGGGTTCTCCAGTGAAACAGCACCGCAAATGGCGCCAGTGCCAGCGGTGGCGCCGGACAACCCCGGACCCCTCACAACGCTGAGACCCAGCTCTGACTCCCCAACAGCACCGGCCAGACCCATGGCACCGCCCTCGGTGCTGTGACCTGACTCGGCACCACTAGAAGAACCGACCGGGCCCACGGCGCCGCGGGTGGTGCCAAGAGCCAACACGGTGCTGTGAATGGTGCCGTCTCGATCACTGGCACTGCGAGCGGTGCCGGGATCAGAAATGGTGCTGGAAGGCAGTGTTGTGGGTCAACCAATGCCGGGCCCAGCAGACCTGGGCCTTGACACTGGGGGAGCCTGCACCTCTGAGGAGGTGACTGCTGAGGCGGTGTCCCCACCACGGCCCCGGGAGGGACCTCGGCATTCCTCCAACACCGCGAAAGAGGCCTCCTCTTCGGCAAGAGAAGATGAGGAGGCCTCCTCCTCTCCAGACCATATAGGCCTGAGAGGGGACCCGGAGGAAGGTTCTAGAGACCTTACCTGGGAATCCCTGGAGCGGCGCTGTCCCCCGAAAGTTGTCGGAGCCTTGCCGATCTTGAACGCACGGACTTCCAGGATGCGACAGTCCATCGAGAAACAGGCGCGCATGCATCCATATTATGGTTGGGTCCCAGGAAATGGAGACAAACATCATGCCGGTCCATGATGGAAAAATGCTGGCCACAGGAGCACCGACGCATAGAGGCGTGGCCCGCCTTCGACTTGCGTTTGGCCCCCGAGCCTGACATGATGCGAAACAATTAAGACAAAAACAAAGCACAGCCTCGGTGACGACGCAAAAAACAGGAAGAAGGAGTCTGGAACAGCGCGATAAAATGACAACTAGGCCTAGTACTGAAAAATCCTAACTACGCATGAATGCAGCCCTCGAGGCGGAGAAACAGAACTGAGATAGAGGAGGTCTGTGGCACCTAGCAGCCGCTCCTCATGCATGATGCAGCGCGTCGCTCTCATGGGCGGCGCCGTTGGAGCCGACTCCAAAAAAAAGTAAAAAATCTCCCATAACGGGTGCGTGCCTCCGGCACTACCCAAGCAGTAATGAATGGTGAAGATTTACAAGGGAAGATTAGGGAGAATCATTTTCTGTACTATTGCATGGCGGGCCAGTAATGGGATACACCCACAGTTGCGATACAGGGTGCCCAATTTGGGGAGCAGTTTCATGTGGATAGCATCAATATGTACAGAAAAGTCAAGGTGCTGATCGAGCCAGACCCCAAGGTATCTAAAGGAGGAACAGCCCTCCAGCTTTGTCCCTTCCAGGGTGTGGAAAGTGGGGAGGGAAGGGAGCCGAGAGAGTCTCTGCCTTGTGCCAAAGGTCATGGAGACTGTTTTCTTGGCATTCAGGAAGAGCTGATTTGAGCAAAACCAGTGCTGGACATTCTTGAAGTTGCGCTGTAGTCTGGTTGCCAAATCAGAAGCTGAGGGGCCGGATGTATACAGAACGGTGTCATCCACATACATGTGGATGGATGTGTGTAGGCAGGCAGAGGGCAGGTCGTTGAGGAAGATGGAAAACAGCAGAGGGCAAAGGACTGAGCCTTGAGAAACACCAGTAGTGATGAGGAGGGAGGAGGAGATTGAGTTACCAATCCTGACGGATTGAGTCCTACCTACAAGATAGGAGTGGAACCAGTTCGTAGCCTCGCTTGAGAGCCCTGCTAATGATAGTGTAGCTATGAGATGGGGATGTGAGACAGTGTTGAAAGCCTTAACAAGGTTGACAAATGTGGCAGAGATGATGAGGCCCTGGTCCATGCTGGTATGGATGGATTCAGTGAGCTTTAGTAGGGAGGTAGTGGTGGAGTGGGACTTTCTGAACCCAGACTGATAAGGTGTGAAGAAGGAGGTAGAGTCAAGGAAAGAGGAGAGCTGAAAGAGGACGAGATGCTCCTGTAATTCTGCCAGAATGGGGAGAAGGGAGATAGGGTGATAATTCCCAGGGGAGGAGGGGTCACCACCTTTTGGAAGGGGGATGACAGTGGCGTTTTTCCATGCCGATGGGATAGAAGAGAGAGAAAGAGAGGTTGAAGAAAGAGGTGTGGGGGGAGGTGAAGGTGGAGGAAGCCAGGAAAAGCATTTTGGAGTCCGGCCCAGAGGGACATTTGCCCTTGGAGGGGTTTACCACATGAAGGGCCTTATATACTTTGGCAGGGGTAATGTGGCAGAAAGAGAAAGAGGGGAGTGGGGCTTGGGTAAGTAGAGATGGGGTTGATGGGTCATGGCTGTGGGAGGCTGGGGGGCAGAAGACAGGAGTGAGGCAGTACAAAGAAGTGAAGAAGGAGTTAAATTTCATTGCCACTGCAAGTGTGCAAGCTCCTTTAACTTTTGTTCTGGTGTCCATAGATTCCTGGATGGAAGAGTTTTGGAGTGGGTGCTCTTTGCTGGAGAATCCATTCTCTAGCTGGCAGACGTACTTTGATTTTGATCGAGGGGTAGACAGACCTGTAAAATCAAGCAGCCATCAGGTTGCTGATGTCACCGGAAGTCCAAGTAAGCTGCCTGCCTGAGCAGCATGGAAGCTGATGTGTATGCTTTTTTGGCCATACTATTCAGTTTCCTGGAATCATTCTCAGGAGGCTGGGAGGAGGACGGTACTCTGGCTTGTCACAGGTGGCAGTCTGGACCAACACCTCATGATCAGGATGGGAGAACAGGTACTCAGTACCTTACCTATCCACCTGATATTTTTTCTCAATTTTCTTGTCAACACCAGCAGCTGAGGTGGGTGCTGACATAACGTTGTTTGTGACTTTTATGAACGATTTATGAATGGGAAGAAGCAACTTCCTTGGGGGGGGGGATAGTGCCACCATATCCATGAACTCTACTTCCTCATCATCATCCTCTTTCTCATTGGATGGAATGTTGAAGTTGTTTACCATGTGCCTTACAATAGTTTAACGAGAGGTGTAATCCGCTGAAGACCCAGGAGGAGAGCCAAATTCTTGTTCAGGAGAACCATCTGATTCCAGTGGTTCTCCTTCCTCCTCATCTTCATAATAAATTTCAGTCTCCTCCTATACAAGCAGTGGGAATGGAACCAGAACCGGTGGGGAGGGGGGTGTCAGGCAGACATATTAATGAGGTTTCCCATAGCTTGAAAAGCCTGGAAAAATTGCCATTCTTTTGTCATGCCCTCTGCTGAGGACTTTTCTTTTAAATCAACTCACAACTCCTTTCCTTTTTCAGCAGGAGGAACAGAGACATGTTTTTCTTTTGGTTTTTTGTAAGCAGGCACCATTTCCAGTGTCTGCTCAGAGGTTCTTTCATTTTTACTGTATTCAGGGTTCCCCTTTTCAGACACCCTGGTTTCTGTACCACCTTTAGCAGCTTTATTTTTTCTGCCCTCTTTGACAGAGAATGCTACTTACTTACTTTGAGGGGCTGGACCCTCATCGGAGCATTTTGGTGATGCAGAGGCAGGCAGAGAAGCCATAAAATCTTCTCTTTCTTTAGCCCTTTTCTTTTGTGTTTTAGAGTAAACCTTTTTACAGAGTTACCAATTCAGAAAACCATGGTCTGGACCCAGGCACCTTAAACAAACATTCCATGGCAGTTTGCCTTTGCCAAGAGCTGAAAACAAATAGTGCAGTTTTTACAGCCTGTAGGTCCTGTCTTCTTTTTAGGTTTGCCAGTTATGCAAAACATTGATGATCTTAGAAGACATTTCCAGTTTCCAGATTAAAAGGAAATTTGACAATAAGTCCAAATAATGTTTAAAAAGGGCTTATTAGAAAAAAATAAGAATTACGAACTCACCGTAATTGTTGATATTTTTGGACCATCTTCACCATAGATTTTCACTGATGGGTTCTTGGCCGGAGGTGCTAAGACCCTGTGGGAGCTAAAAATCTTTAGGAGGGCCAGCGATGAGGCAGGCTGTGTCCATGTACAGTACCACGAGAGCCAGTCTTGCACTGCATAGCCAATCTCGGCAATGGCCCCCAACTGCCTCAATTCCTTTTTTAGGCTCTACGATGTCAGTTTAACAACAATTTAATCAACCAGCATCACAGCGATGGGATTTATATCGACCACAAGTTGCGGTTGACATAAATCTCGATGGTCTCCTGGTTTGTTTTTCCTATGGGGGGCTTCGCACCCCGAATCTCCCATGCGGCGGACTCTGCCCCCCACACTAATTATAATCAACTCTGAGTCAGAGTTGTCTCAGGGACAGGGTGCAGGACCAGGAGACAGTGTGCTCGTGTCTCAGGTGCACCAACACAGTGACCTGTCGATGAACTGTCAATTTTGTCGACAGCGACATAGGTCGCTGTGTTGGTGTCGCTGTCAGGGGGTTGGTATACCCCTTTTTTACCTAGGAGGTGCAGCATAATGTAACCCAATATGCTGTATTCTTACATTGTATTGTATTGTCTTGGAACTGTTTCCATGCCATGTTATAACCTCCCGGGACGTGCCTGAAAATAGTCACTTCCATGTCTAGTGCACTTACCCAGTTATCAAAAACTAAATAAATAAATAATCACCTAATCTAACAAAGGCATATGATAGCCCTTGGAACCAATGAAATAAGGGTCAACAACAATAATAGTGTCTTCATATCCCAACCAAATGGGGGGGTTGAAGACTGTTAACAGGGAAGAGTGAGCCTGGGGGAAGGTGGGTGGGCCTGTGAATCAATGGTGAAGATGGTCCAAGAAGATCAACAATTACAGTGAGTACGTAATTCTTATATCTTCCTAGACTATATCTTCACCATTGATTTTCAATGATGGGTTGAGTGCCAAGCTCAGACAATAAAATCCCCTGAGCAGGGCTCTAGGTACTGGAGCTCACTTAGGACAAGAGTCCATTCAGGATTGTTCTGCCAAAGGAGGTACGTTGCCTCGGATAGACATCCATGGCATAGTGCTTAACAAAAGTGTGCACTGTGCTCCAGGTAGTAGCTCTGCAAATCTCAGCGATAGGGACAGAGCGGATCTCTGCCAGGGATGTAGCAATTGCTCTGGTGGAATGTGAATGAACTTGCCCTTCCAGCTTGACCTGTGCCATAGAATAACACTGACAAAGACAAGCGACTATCCATGCAGAGATGCATTTGATCGTAACTGGCTGACCCAGCCAGTTTGGGGTGAAAGAGATAAACAGCTAGTTGGACTGCTGGATGTCCCTGGTTCTATCAACGTAGAACCTGAGGGCTCATTTAACATCCAGAGACTGGAGAGTGCATTCTCCCTCATTGTGAAAGCTGAAGAAGTATGTGGGCAACACCAGTGGTTAGTTCACATGAAACTCCAAGATCACCTTAGGCATAACTTGGGTTGTGTGCAAAGAACCACCTTGTTCTTATGGAAGACAGTTCGTGGAGGGTCTGTGACCAGAGCATGTAACTCAGAGACCCTTTGCGCAGAGGTGATGGGCACTAAAAATACAGTTTTCCAAGTTAGAAATTTGAGATCACAGGTAGCCAGAGGTTCAAACAGCTTACAAGTGAGCATATCAAACACAAGGTTAATGTCCCAGGCAGTGACAGGTTTTCTTACCAGGGGCCTGGTGTGCAAAATGCCTTACAAAAGCCTCTTAAAAAGAGGCATTTAAGCCAGAGTAATGTTCAAAACAGGTTCATGATAAGCTGAAAGAGCACATAAATGGACCTTGACTGAGGACTATTGTAAACCAGCATCAGAAAGGTCCAGTAGATGCTCCAAAACCTTATCAGGTGGATATCAGAATGGGTCTAAACCATAGGTGCCGGAACCGGGGAGGGCGAAAGGGGGGTACCCATTCCACTTTTGTCCACCTGATAAGGTTTTGGAGCATCTACTGGACCTTTTGTAAGGTATTTTACACACCAGGCCCTAAACAGGGTACAAACACTCGTTAACAGGGCTTGTCATCTGCTACTTGGGGCAGATCGCCGAACTCACACCTGTGTCCTCTACTCCGAGACTGGCTGGCTCCCTCTGCACTTAAAAGCCCAATACCAAACCTGCCTGATCATGAAAAAAGTGCAACTAGGCCTCATGCCAGAATCCCTAAGTAGTCTGTTCAAGAATGCAGTGCATACAAAGCAATCCAGAAGTGTGTCAAAAGGACTCCAAGTCCCTTTCAAGCTCACGTCTTTGGCCCAGAAATCCATTACTTTTAAGGGCCCCAAATGGTTTAATGAGCTACCCGACATGCTGACAGGAGGCACAAAGCTGAGCCAGTTCTAAAGAGGGCTACGGTCCCATCTTAAGAGTGTATCTACCTGTAACTGCACAAACAAATGATCTACTGAACCTCTTGATTTTACTCGCCTTTCTCTCCTGCCCCTCTCCTCCCTAATCCTCCCATAAATCGAATTACCACCCTCCACCACCACCTTACCTCTCCTCATTTCTCCCTACCCACACCGTCTCCATTTTGACAACACCACTCTGGTTGCTTACCCCCCTCCCCTATCATCCCCTGCCATAACATTGCCAAATTGCTGACATGTTATTTCCTACCTGGCTAGCCCTACCCTGCAACAAATGATGTAATGCACTTTATCTATTGTTAAGGTGTACCTGAAACTAACAAGTCTTGAACCTCATGTGACACTATATTGATTTCTTGATGCCTACCCTGTGATCTCTGCTATCTGTATGGTATAGCATTGTATTGTACTGTTTTGTCCTTGACTTGGAACCTTTGAAAATGAATCTCTGACTCAAAGGTATTAATCCTAATTGAAATAAATAAATAAATACATTCTATAGGGCTCCAGACTCCTTGAGTGTGGTGGCTGAGACAATAGGCTCCCCACCCTACCAGACATACATCTGTGGTGAGAGTTATCTGGGGCTCTGGGGGTGAGAAGGGAAGACCTTGGACAAGGTTGTCCTCCTGAGCCCACCATGTAAGTGACTGAAGCACAGGTTTTATCAGTTTCATATGATAAGACAGAGGATGTGTTGTCAGAGACCACTGAGTGCTGAGCATCCATTAAGTTGTCCTCATGTACAGTTGCACTAGTGGTGCTGTAAAGACTGAGAAGGCCATGAGGCCCAGCATCTGCTGCATGGAGAAGGCTGTGATGGAGTTGTTCTCCATGATGAAGCGTGCCATCTGTAGGATGTTCACTGTTCTGTCCTCTGGGAGAAAAGTCCTTGCTCTGGTTGAGTCCAAAAGGGCTCCAATGAAGAGTAGTTGCTGAGAGGGTTGAATCTGTAACTTCTCCATATTCAGAAAAACTCCCATGGAGGTTAGGAATTGAGACTTCAGGGTAACTGCTCTTTTTATCAGAGAAATAAATCTGACATTAGAAAGCAAGGGTGAGCATGACTTACACAGCAGAGTTTGAACTTTATTGCAAAGTTCTATCATTAGCATAAAGTTCCAAATCTTGAGGGCTGCTAATTCCTGGGGAATGATTGCAGTTATTAAACATAAATGAGAGATTCGTGGGGTTAGAAAATATATTATTTATGCTACTCATTTATATATGAACCATTTTAACACATAGAAACATCGAGCTTGACGGCAGATAATGACCGCTTGGCCCACCCAGTCTGCCCATTTCCCTACCTAATGGATAAGCTGCAGATCCTAGTTAACCAGCAGCCTACTTCTTCCTACCCCTGCCCCCTAGAATTGCCTTATGACTGTCCCATGCATGCTTGAATTCCACCACTGTTTTTGACTCCACAACCTCCTCTGGAAGGCGTTCCATGCATCCACAACCCTCTCTGAAAAATACTTCCTTAAATTACCTCTGAGCCACACACCTCTATCTTCAAATTGTGCCCTTGTTCTTGCACACCTCTTTTTTGAAAGATGCTACCCTCTTGGACTTTGTTGATTCCTTGAGGTACTTGAAAGTTTCTATCATGTCCCCCTCCTCCTTTCCTCGAGGCTATACATATTAAGCTCCTTAAGTCTCTCTTCATATGTCTTCTGGTGCAGACCCTGCACCATTTTAGTTGCCCTCCTCTGGACAGCTTCCATCCTGTCTATGTCTTTGTGATTGGGTCTCCAGAACTGCCCATAGTACTTCAGATGGGGTCTCACCAGCTGTCTGTACAGAGGGATAATAACTTCCTGTTTTCTACTGGTGATGCCTCTCCCTATGCATCCCAGTATCCCCCCAGCCTTCCTTGCTGCCCTCTCACATTGCTTGCCACCCTTTAGGTAATCTGATATGACTACCCCCAGGTCCCTTTCCATTTTTGTTGTTGTTAGTATCTCACCCCCCACTGTGTACTCTTCCCCTGGGTTTTTGTTTCCCAGGTGCATTACCTTGCACTTCTTAGCATTGAATCTAAGCTGCCATACATCTGACCATTCCTCTAACCTTGCCAAGTCCCTTCTCGTCCTTTCCACCCCACCCTGTGCATCAACTCTGTTGCAGATCTTTGTGTCATCTGCAAAGAGACATATTTTCCTTCCAGTCCCTCTGCAATGTCACTTATAAAGACATTGAAGAGGACAGTCTAATACTAGACCCTGCGGTGCCCCACTAGTACCCCCCTTTCTTCAGAGTGGACTCATTTACCATTACTCTCTGTGTCCTATTCTCCAGCCAATTCTTTACCCAGGCTGTCATCTTGGGACCCACTCCCAGGCTGGCTAACCTTATATTAATCTTTTGTGTGGGACTGTGTCAAATGCCTTGCTAAAGTCTAGGTAGGCCATGTCCACAGCCCTCCTTGATCTACTACTTTGGTCACCCAGTCAAAGAAATCCATCAGATTTGTCTGGCATGACCTTCCACTATGAATCCATGCTGCCTTGGGTCCTGTGCCCCTCTGGCCTCTAGATACTCAACATCTTTCCTCCAAGTGATTCCATCATTTTCCCTATCACTGAGGTTAAACTAACAGGTCTGTAGTTTCCTGCTTCTGCCTTGCTCCCACTTTTGTGAAGGGGAATCACATCTGCCCTCCTCCAGTCCTCGGGTATCACCCCATCCTCCCATGATTTGTTAAAGAGGGTAGTCAGTGGTGTCACTAGTTCTACCCTTAGTTCTTTTAGAATTATGGGATGAATCCCATCAGGCCCCATTGCTTTGTCCACCTTCAGTTTTAAGAGTTCTTTCAGAACCCTTTCTTCTGTAAATGGGCTGGTATCAACTTCTGTATCCAAAGTGTTTCTATTGTTTGTTTTAGGTACCTCCCTCTCTTCATTTGTAAATACTGAGCAAAAATATTTGTTTAGTATCTCTGCCTTTTCACAGTCACCCTCTGCCCACCCCACCCTTTATTAGCCTCACTATCCCTCTCTTGGTCTTCCTTGCTCCTGATGTACCTATAAAGGTTTTACCCCTTCTTAACTGAGTTGGCTATCTTTCCCTCGGTTTGGGCCTTTGCTGTTCTGACTGCCTTCCCAGCTTCCTTTTGCTTTAACTGATACAGTTCTCTGTCCTGCTCCTTCTGTGATTCCTTGTACTTCCTGAATGCTTTCTTTTTCTCTTGAGCCTTCACTGCCACTTCCTTTGAGAACCATAGTGGTTTCTTACATCATTTTGTTTTGTTTATTTGCTTCACACAAAGGCTTGTTACCTCTGTGATGGCAGTTTTTATTATTCCCCATTGTTCTTCCACCCCTCCTTCCTGCCCACACTCTCTGACAAATCCAATTCTTTATAACAGAGAAACACAGAAAAAGAAAGGCTACTTACCTTTACACCAGATCTTCAAGAGTATCTTCTGCATAGAGTCACATTTTATTCTGTTAGAGCCAGAGGCACAAGAACCGTGTGGAAGTTAGAACTTTTGAGACCAGCAAGCACCACCTGCATATGCACGACACAGAGAATGGTGTGAAGTGCATCAACAGGATAAGTAAGTGGTGCAGGACCCAACTGCCTCAGTTCCTTTTTTTTTTTGAAAGGAGAGAGAGAAAGAAAAAACATTGAATGAAAAAATATTAGATTTTTTTTCTGTTGTTTGTATGTCAAAATATATTAAAAAAACAGTAAAACCAAAAATTCTGTGGAATGAAGGTTGCCACATGAGTGTTCTGGGACATAAAACAAGTTGAACCAGAATCCAAATTAACACAATCCAGACAGGATTCCCAAAAGGGATCACAGTCCACCCTAAAAAGGGAAGAATTTCACAAGGGGTTTTACAGAACCCCTCAAGACAAAAGTAGAAAACTGAAACCAGTGTTCCATCAAAGAAAGCTGTAGAGAAGATTAAAAAATAGCAAATACTCTAGTATTTGCTCTGAATGGACAACCCTTGGCCAAAGGCTGCAGTGCCATAAGCCAGGGGACTTAAAACTAGCCCAGCAGAAGACACATGGAAAATGTTGAAACCATCCACCAAAAAGGTCAAGGATGTAAGGCAAGTGAACATATAAGGCCCCTATAGGGTGGACCTCCCTCCTAATTGCTTTAAGGGCAAAGAAGCCACTACTTACACTACCACCACTCCACTGTAAATGTTTGTGGTGGCTCCTAGGTTCTTTTCTCTCTCATTAGCAAAGGGGGTTATATCTAAAAAGAAGAAATAGTGTGATAGCTCCACCAAGAGAAAGGTTTGAATGGGCCAGATGAAATGTAATTACAACCCTCTGGGTAGTGTTCCTGCCCACCTCCCCACTGTGGTCACACTTCCTGAAGACCCCAGGCAAAGGCACTAGTTCCCCAATAGCATGCACAATATTATGACAGTGAGTAAAGAGAGCAAGGTTAACAAGAAAACGTTACTCTCTGTAGTAATGATGTTTGTTCTAATGGGTCCAATAGTGAGCCAATACAAACACTGCATCATATCCTGCCAGAGAAGTTGCCATGGAGATTTTAGAATGGTGATGATAGAATCACAACTCCATTCAAATGCTGTTGTGTACTGTTGCTCCCTCTAGTGTTCTAACATCTGATTTGTGCAGAAGAGCAGATGGCTCAGAGAGCAGTGCTAGTTTCTGTAAAATACTAAGCTATAAGCTAAAGCTAAATAGCTAAAGAAAGTAGACTTATAATAGAAATATTTAAGTTAAATAACCAAAAATTCTTAATTATACAAATATAGAAACATAGACTTTGACTGCAGATAAGAACCGCTTGGCCCACCTAATCTGCCCATTTCCCTACCTACAGGATAAGCTGCAGATACTAGTTAACCAACAACCTATTTGTTCCTACCCCCCACATAAATTGCCTTATGTCTGTCCCATGCATTCTTGAATTCTCGCACAGTTTTAGACCCCACAACCTCCCCAGGAAGGCCGTTCCATGAGTCCACCACCCTCTCTGTGAAAAAATACTTCCTCACATTGCCCCTGAACCCCCCCATCTTCAAATTGTGTCCCCTTGTTCTTGCACATCTCTTTTTCTAAAATATGTTACCCTCTTGGACTTTGTTGATTCCACGAAGGTACTTAAAAGTTTCTATCATGTCCCCCCTCTCCCTCCTTTCCTCAAGGGTATACATAATAAGCTCCTTTAGTCTCTTCTTGTATGGCTTCTCTTGCAGACCCTGCATCATTTTAGTTGCCCTCCTCTGGACTGCCTCTATCCTGTCAAAGTCCTTGAGGAGATGGGGTCTCCAGAACTGGATGCAGTACTCCAGATGGGGTCTCACCAACTGTCTGTACAGAGGGATAACAACTTCCTGTTTTCTGCTGGTGATACCTCTCCCTATACATCCCGGTATCCCTCCAGCCCTCCCTACTGCCTTCTCACATTGCTTGCTAACCTTAAGGTCATCTGATATGATTACCCCCAGGTCTCTTTCCATTTTTGTTGTTGTTACTACCCCCCCAATTGTGAAATCTTTACCTGGGTTTTTGTTTCCCAGGTGCATTATTTTGCATTTCTTTGCATTGAATCCAAGCTGTCATACTTCTGACTATTCCTCCAACCTTGTCAAGTCCCTTCTCATCCTTTCCATGCCTCTTTGTGTATCAACCTTGTTGCAGATCTTTGTGTCATCTGCAAAGAGGAATACTTTTCCTTCCAGTCCCTCTGCAATCTCACTAATAAAGACATTAAAAAGGACTGGACCCAGTACTGAACCCTGTGGTATCCCTTCCAGCCAATGTTTTGCCCAAGCTATCACCCTGGGACCCACTCCCAGGCTGGTTAATTTGTCTATTAATCTTTGGTGTGGGACTGTGTCAAATGCCTTGCTAAAGTCTAGGTAGGCCATATCCACAGCCCCTCCCTGGTCTACTACTTTGGTCATCCAGTCAACGAAATCAATTAGATTCATCTAACATGACCTTCCCGATGTGAACCCATGCCGCCTTGGGTCCTGTGCCCCACTGGCCTCTAGGTACTCAACAGTTCTTTCCTTCAGAAGTGATTCCATCACTTTCCCTACCACAGAGGTCAAACTGACAGGTCTGTAGTTTTCTGCCTCTGTCTTGACCCCACTTTTGTGAAGGGGAATCACATCCACCTTCCTCCAGTCCTCAGGTACCACATCATCCTCCCAAGATTTGTTAAAAAGGGTAGTCAGTGGTTTCACTAGTTCTCCCCCTAATTCTTTTAGAATTCTGGGATGAATTCCATCAGGCCCCATTGCTTTGTCCACCTTCAGTTTTAGGAGTTCTTTCAGAACCCTCTCTTCTGTGAAAGGACTGGGATGGACCCCCTATCCAGAGTGCTTCTGTTAATTGGATTAGGCACCTCCCTCCTCCTCTTTTGTGAATACTGAGCAGAAATAGTCGTTCAGTATCCTGCTTTTTCACAGTCTCTCTCTGCCTACCCACCGTCCATTCTATTCAGCCTCACTATCCCTCTCTTTGTCTTTCTATGCTCCCTGATGTACCTATAAAGGTTTTATCCCCTTCTTAACTGAGTTGGCTATCTTTTCCTCAGTTTGGCCCTTTGCTATTCTGGCGTCCCTCACGCTTCATTCTGCCTTAACTGGTACAGTTCTCTGTCCTGCTCCTTCTGTGTTTCCTTATACTTCCTGAATGCTATCTTTTTCTTCCTGACCTTCCCCGCAACCTCTTTTGAGAACCATAGTGGCTTTTCTTTCATTTTGATTTGTTTATTTGCTTCACACAAAGGCTTGTTGCCTCTGTGATGGCAGTTTTGATGTTTCCCATTGTTGCTCCACCCTCCTTCTAGCCTGTTTGCTAGTGCTTTTCTAAGGCACTCTCCCATCTTGCCAAAGTCAGCCCTCCTGAAGTCCAGTACCCTCACTTTTGTATGGCTTGACTTTGTAGCTGAGTTTATCGTGAACCACACTGTTTGGTGGTCACTTGTTCCCAGATGGCTACCCATTTCTACATCTGAGACACTCTCACTGTCCCCATTTGAGAGTATGAGGTCTAGGATTGCTCCCTCACGAGTGGGTTCCAAAACTAGCTGTCTGAGGCATGCTGTGGCAGTTCTGCCCCTATAAATTATGGGTTTGTCTTTGTTTTTTTTGTTTGTTTTTTTTGTCCCAGTATCTCGAGGCATTCCCCCTTTTCTATGCCCTATACTCTTTATTAAATCTGCTGCAGCAGTCTTTCTTTTCTATTATACTTCCCCTTTTCCCACTATAATAGGGTGGCCTCCTATTATAGCTCCTTACTGTTCTTTCCCCGCTGTTTTTCTTTTCCTGCCTCGGGATATAGTTTCCTCAGAAATGGGGGAGATGTCGTTTAGCTTCATCTGAAAATGCCCCAATAAAAGAAAGTAATAAGTTCCTTTCAAAACCCCCCTTTAGCAAATAAGCAGTCTTATGCTGAAATATGTAGTATTAGTAGGCTAAATATAGCTTTTGCAGATGAAAGTACTAGGTTGTGCTGTAAAGGGAAAAATGAAAACGCTAATCCTGCACTTTACAGTGAAACTGCCTTTTCCCTGATACATAAAACAAGAGGACCCGCTTCTTCTCTTGCCCTTCTTTTAATTGTTAAATGAAGTCAAACACACTTTGGTAATGGCAGTGGCAGCAGTCAGCTAGCCAGTCTGCTGTACAGTTTCAGCCATTCTCCTGCATCTTCTCTCTAGGTTTAAAAGGGAGTCGGCTGTAGAGCAAGCAAAAGTCACAATTTCTCTGGAGAAAATACATTTATATTTACATTTATTTGTGCCACATTAATCAGGGTAGTTAAAGCAAACTATTAGGTCTTTTAAAAGTAAGAATAAGTGATGTATGTAACAAAATCATTTTGCTGCTTACCTAAAGCTTGGTCCTGTGCCTTAAAGGGATAGGTTCCCACTAGGGGAACAGGGTCCCAATATGAAGCCTATTTATAGGACAAGAGGTAGCATGACACCTCCCTGGGGGTGGAGCCTCAGGTCCTTAATTTTAAATTATCTATGCATATTTGTTTTCTTGCTTGGCATTTTATTTTCTTGACTGGAAAGAAGCTTTTTAAGTTTACTTAAATGGTAGCCATAGAATCTAGACAGCCTGATCCGCCAACATGTTGTATTAGTATAGAAATTCTTTGTTCTTAGATTTAGGGGCGGATCAGACCAGTCACATGTCCATTATTACCTGTCTTTAAAGATATTTAAGAGGCTTCTGTGCTCAGTTGAGATAGATTTGATGGGAGAGAGCAGATCTCCTCTCTTCCAGGGAAATACCATAGATGTAGTGGGATCTTTTTGCAACTTCCACTCTATGGTGTAAGTTTTATTGTGATGTAGCTGAAACGCTCTTGGTGAGCCAGGCTTTGATTTGTAATTTTTTCATCCAAAACAGTGTTATTTTTCCTTTTACTTATTTTGTTTTGAGTTTTCAATAAACACACATGAAGTAAATGTGTGTTTAACCTGAAGTACTGTCTCAAGTCTCTGCTTCTTGAGTTGTTTATACCCACACGCTCACACATGCCACCTGTAGTGCATCGAGAATGGCCCTGCTCTTGGATGTGGCTGCAGCAAAGGTGCTCCAGTTAACATCTGGCATATTCAGGTCTCGCATCAACAGTATCTCCCCTTTCTCTGCCATCCTAAGGATGCCTTCTATCATATCTTTGTCCATTCCCTCCCCCTGACATGGGGTCTGTATACAACCCCTGTGCGGATTGTGGTGCCATTTCCAGTCTCCAAGGTGACCCACAGTGCCTCCTCTCCTCCCTGTTTACTCTTTTGTTCAGTTGCTTTTATCCCTTCAATTACATAGAGTGCTACTCCTCCCCTTCTTCTCTCCTCCCTGTCTCTCCTGTTGGTTGTGTACCCTGGTATGTTAACATCCCAGTCATGGTTCTCTGTGTACCATGTTTCTGTGACTGCTACGATATCGAGGCATCCCTCTTCCATCAAGGCCACCAGTTCAGGGAGTTTGTTGCCCAGACTACAGGCATTGGTACTCATTACCCTCCATTTCCTGATGGCCTTACCTCTTTTTGCCCCATCCCTGTTCTTATTGCCTTTGTCACTTACTCCATTTACCCCTGCCCTTCTCCCTATTGACATCTCTGTCTTGGTGTTTACCTCATTTACTAACCTGATTTTTTTTGGGGGGACAAGGATTTCCCTGCTCCTTTCCAGTGCCTCCACCTTGGCTAGTTTAAATGCTTGCCAATGAAGCATTTAAACTTATCACCTAGGATCCTAGTTCCCCTCCTTGACAGATGTAGATCATCATGCCAGTATAGGCCTGCATCACTCCAGGTGGACCCCCAGTCCCCAGTGAAGCCAAATCCCTGAGCTCTGCACCAGTTTTTCAACCACTGATTGAATCACATGGCGTGGAGCACCCTAGCCTCACCTACACCATAGACAGGCAGCACCTCCGAGAAGATTACCATGCATGCTACTTGTCTAAGGCTCCTCCCCAACTCCATTAATTATTCCTGCACTGCTCTAATCCCTTTCTTAGCCAAGTCCATTGTCCCTAGGTGGACAATGACATCCAGCTCCCTCCCCTGCGTAGCTGCTCCGGTGATCCTGAGGATTCGCTCCCTGTCCCTCCAAGCCATGGGGCCAGGCAGGCACCTTACCTCCCTCTCCCCTTCCTCCCCCAGTTCTACCTTCCTAACAATGGAGTCCCCCACCAGAAGTTGTTTTCTTCCCCTGTGGGGGCTGATGCCACCCTCCTGTGGGTTTCCTTTGCTGAGGTTCCCAGCATCCTCCTTGGTCTCCAATGTGGGTGCCTCCATAGAGGAACCACACTTTGCAAGAATGGCATATGAATTATGGAGAGGTACAACTGGAGGGATGCATCTCTGTTCCACCACCCTCACCCTCCCTGAGCCCACTCTGGTCCAACCGCTCCTCCTTCTTGGCAACCTCTGAGGCAATGGCAGTGGCCCTGGTGGTCCCTGGATGGGAGAGGAGGTCCCACAATTCCTGGCCAACTCAGCCTGGAGATGAGCAACCTCCTCCCTCAGCCCAGAGAGGAGGTGCCTGCAGATGTGACAACACCGCATCCTCCAGAACGTCTCCCGGGAGACTGCTGCTCCACAACCACTGCACTGCACCACTCCCATCATGTCTTATTTCTGGCCCCTTCACTGTTGTTGGGAATACTTACTCTTTCCTCTGTTTATTTATTTATTTTTTCTCCCTACTTACTTACTGCCTCTGTGCCCTTTAAACTCCTGATCTTCCTGTTCTGAGGCAAGAAGATCCTATATTTCTCAGTAGTCTCCTTACTTGCTCAGAGGCAGACCTCCAGCAGCTGGGGGATGGAGAGCTACTCTTTTCCTTCTAGGATGGTGAGTCTTTGGTGGCTTTGTGATCGCTCACTTACTGCTCCCAAATAGGAAGTTCCTGTTGTCATTTAAATCCTGTGCCTATAAAAGTAAAACTGGCTTAGGGTGGGGGGTAGAGGGGAGGGAAAGAGGGCAATATAGTCTCAGTAGAGAAGTCCAGTCACAACAGCAGCTCCTTCTTCCTGGTGTTCTCTGCCTGCTCTCTGGCAGAAGCTATCTAGGGCAGTGTTTAAATCTGGCTTTAACCTGGCTAGCTATAAACTGTGTAAATATATTAAAATGCTCAGGCAGAAATGAGTATTCAAAACATACTTAATAGTGAACCTTTTGCTGGTTGTGTTCTAGAAGGGAGGTAGGAATGGGACTGTATTGGCTCAATACTGGACCTGTTAGAAGAAACATCATTACTACGGTATTTTTTTCTTCATACAACATGAGTCCAATAGTGATGCCATACAAAAACTGCAGACTATTGTACAAAGCAGTACAGTGGGAGGCTAGGAAGTCTGGAACCTATTTAAGGAAAAGATGCTATAAGACTGCAGTCACAAGGTTTTCATCTCTTCTGGATAGACTTTCCAGAGAGTAATGCTTTGTAAATGTGTGAACAGTTTTCCAGGTAGCTGCCTTGCAAATGTCTACTGTTATGTGTAGTACAGCTTTAACAAATGTTAGAGACAGTACAGCTTTAAGAGAATGTGCACTTCCCATAAGTGTGCCTGTGTTTGGGGCCAGTCTCCTCTTGTATGTGCTGCTGAATGGAAGTAAAAAGAGAAGGCCTGCATTTCAGTGTGGTGTGGTTTTCTTACTACCAAGACCCTTGTGTGTTTAAGGTACTTATTTTCGGCCATCAGATACAACAAACTGGCAACGATGGATGGTGGACACTTTCATAGTTCCAGCTTACTGAATTACACCATTTTGTGACTTTCTGCATTGGAGGCAAGCAAGCAATTTGGAATTGCGCAATATCATGGCAACTTCAGCCAGCTTTGAAATTTTTACAGGAATGGATTGGGACACATGGTCCCAACAGTTTGATCAGTGGTTATTACTTAATGTTGCCATACAAGCTGCTAATGATGAGCAACAGGATAACCTTATTCGAGCTGCTTTTTTTATTTTCTTGGGGAATGAAACCTTCAAACTTTTATGCGGTCTATGTGCACTGGACCAGCCGGAGGATTTGTCATATCAAGAGCTAAAGGCTAAATTGAATGAACAATACAGTTTAACAACTTTCCCAAGGACTGTACATTATAAATTCTACAGTTACCACCAGAAACCAGGTCAGTCATTACAATCGTATTTGGCTGAGATCAAATGCTTAGCTCTCATATGTGAGTGGAGCAGGGAGCATCTTGAATCTAATCTAGCTGATAAGTTTGTTACGGGGTTGAATAATAAACATCGTATTCAGCAATTACTTTCTGTAAGTGTCAGGAAGTCTACTGAGGAACTTTTACATTTGGCACAAATGTATGAGGCTGCAGAAAATGAAGCACATGCTAAGATGGACACTAAAAATGAGGTAAAAGTAGCTGCAGTAAACCCCAAATTCAAACAGCTCAAACCTAAGTCTAAGCCACTGTTTTCAAAGAAAAATTCAACCACTCCACCCAAACTGCATGGGCAGTACAAATGTCCATTATGTGGGTCGTCTCAGCATAGCAGGAACCAGTGCAAATTCAGAGAAGTTCAGTGTCATGCATGTAAATGTCAGGGGCATATTGTTAAGCTTTGCAAGAGCAGGAGAACTGTGGTAGTCGGTTCGGAGAGCCCTCACAGTGCAATGGTTTCTATTGCACCACAAATGCAGACTAAAGATGTTCCTCCTTTCTATGTGTTACTTCAGTTGCCACAATTGAGGCATCAGTTGCATTTAATGGTAGACTCTGTTTCTCCAGTTACTTTTGTTAACCATCAAACATGGTCTGATCTGGATAAGCCACCATTGTCTCCTTGTAATAAGTTGCTGCATGCATTTGAAGGGCAACCAGTTCAGTCACTGGGCTCATTTATCACGGTACACAGGACTGATTCTTCTGGTACACCTTTAACTTTTGTGGTTTCAAAAAAGGGTGTCAACATTTTGGGCAGAGACACCCATGTTCTTCTAAACTTTCATGTTGATCCAGCAGATTTTGGCCTACTTGCTGCTGTCCAGGTACCACAAAGCAGTAATCCACCCAAGCTTGGGGAGATTTTACACATGTATCCAGAGTTATGGAAAGGTCTGGGATGTTGCACAACAGCTAAAGTCAAGCTAGTTACAAAGCCTAATGCAGTCCCTAAGTTTTGTAAACCACTGAAACTCCCTTTTGCCTTTAAACTGGTCATTGGGCAGAATTGGACAGACTGGAAAAAGTGGGTGTGCTAGAAAAGGTTTCAAGTTCAGATTGGGCCACTTCAATTGTGGTGGTATCTAAACCATGTGGTAAGGTTTGGATATGTGGAGATTTTAAGGTGACACTTAATCCAGTACTTAGCATAGATGTAGTTCCTTTAACCTTACCAGAGGAACTTTTTCAGAGACTGAATGGTGGTGATGATGGTAACTTATAGGAGTTACCAGCTGGGGGGAGTGCAGCTAGCCCAGACAGAGGAGGAGGAGGAGAAGGATCTGGGGGTGCTCATTACAGGGTCAATGAACAACTCAGCACAATGTAGGAAGGCAGCTGCAAAGGCCAACAAAATGCTGGGTTGTATTGCAAGGGGTATAGCCTCGAGAAGGGAGGAGATGATTCTGCCACTGTATAAGTCATTAGTTAGACCGCACCTGGAGTACTGCGTGCAGTACTGGTGCCCATATCTGAAGAGGGACATTAAGTTACTGGAGGGGGTGCAGCGCAGGGCGACAAAGATGATCAAGGGGCTGGGGGACTTATCATTCGAGAGGAGGCTGAGAGAGTTGAACATGTACTCACTGGAGGAGAGAAGGGACGGGGGGACATGACTTGAAACCTTTAAGTACATGAAAGGAATAAACAAGACAGGTACAGGGGGGCTATTCAAAGCAAGGGAGGAGAGGGACACCAGGGGCCATGATATGAGACTGGAGGGAGGAAGGTTCAGGAGGGAGATGAGGAGACACTTTTTTACAGAGAGGGTGGTGGCTGGGTAGAATGCGTTACCTGCAGAAGTGGTATCCAGTAGAACAGTGGACTGCTTCTAAAGGGGATGGGACAGGACAAGGAGGAGGGTCAATGAAGGGGAAGGGTGGATGGGAGGGGCAGCTGCAGAGTAAGGGGTGCTAGCTGCACATTTGAGCAGAATTGATAGACCTCTAGGCCTTTATCTGCTGGCAAATTTCATATGTTAGTATGTTCATAAACTGGACCTCACTGATGCATACCTTCAAGTGAAGTTGTTTACAGAATCTCAGAAATTGGTAGTGATTAATATACACCAAGGACTGTACAAGTACAAACGTTTATGTTTTGGCCTTAGTTCCACACCTGCTATTTTTCAAAAAGTTATTGAGCAAACGATGGGTGATATACCAGGTGTTGCTTGTTATTTGGATGATATCATTGTCACGGGCAAGACAGAAGAAAAAATTACTCACCTTAGTAATCTTGTTTCTTCTAAGGGAATCTTACTGTATTCTGACTTATGCAGTATGGTCTCACCATAGGACTGCCCCGGAGCCGAAATGGTTAATAGAACCTATGCAAATTATGGAATGCTAGGCTCAAGCTCAGTTTTCAAATCACTTGGTGAACAACTCTAAACTGTCAGATTATAATGAAGTATGCACTAATCAATTTCTGGATAATATAATAATGATAGTAATAACAATAAGAATAGTAACAACAAACCTCCCTAATAAATTGAAAGGAAAAATCTTAAGGAATTATTCTTTCTTCTAAAAACTTGCCAAGTGGCATCACTAAGACGCAAGTCACAGATGCTCAAAAACAAGATCATCCATACCCCCAGGTTTGCAACAGCTCTACCACAGCAATAGTGCAGTGACCATATGTTTCTAGCAGTGGAAGAAGTGAGGGAGCTCAGAATACAGTAAGATTCTCTTAGAAGAAACAAGATTAGTAAGGTGATTCATTTTTTCTTCAAACACCAGGAAATCTTGCTGTATTCTGACTTATGCAGATTACCAAGCAGTGCCTTTGGAGGTGGGCCTATAACCTATTTAAGAAACAGGCTCTGCAGGACTGCTGTGCCAAACCTGGCATCTCCTCTGGCTTGGATATCTAAACAACAATGTTTGGTGAATGTATGAACTGTCTTTCAGGTTGCAGCTTTGCAAATGTCCACTAGGGGAATATCTCTAGCAGCTGCCACAGAAGCTGCAGTACCCCTAGTTGAATGGGCCCTGAGGCCTGCAGGGCGTTGCTTACCCACCTTGCTATAGCAAAATTGAATACAAGCCACAATCCATCTTGCAATAGATCATTTTGTGGCAGGCTTCCCTTTTCCCACCTCTCCATAAGTAAGGAACAGTTGGGTCAGATCCTGTCTGTGACCCTTTGTGTGGTCAAGATAATAGCTGACTGCCCTCTTTACATCTAGGCTGTGCAATCTGTGCTCACCTGAAGTGGCATGGTCTGTAAAGAAGACTGGAAAAGTAATAGACTGGTTGAGGTGGAACTCTGATACCACCTTGGGCAGAAATTTTCTGTTAGTCCTAAGGACTACCTTGTCTCTATGGACAGCAATGTAACCCGGCTCTGTAGATAATGCCCGGAGCTCACTGATCCTTCTGCCAGAAGTAATGGCTACCAGAAAATGGAAATTACGTACTTACCGTAATTGTTGATGTTCTTGGACACAGTCTCCATCATTCATTCACACTAGTGGGATAGCGCTGAAGGCACTAGGACCAAACGGGAGCCAAATATTTTCTGAAGGGTCAGCGCCAAGACAGGACCACGCATCCACGGCACCACAAGACTAGCTTGTGCCTGTGTAGGCTATCTCAGCATAGACCCTCCAACTGCCTCAGTACCTTTTTGACTGAGGAGGTGCAGCATAACTAATGAAAGTAACTTATCCTGACTTTCTGGGCCTGAGAGGGCCCCAATGGCCCTTGCAAGAATGGTCAAAGAACAATGTCTTCACAGCCTGAACCATAGGACTGTGAAGATCAGGAAAGAAAACAAGTGAGCCCAGAGGATGTAGGGTGGGTGTGTGAATGAGTGAAGGAGACTGTGCCTAAGAAGATCAACAATTACGGTAAGTACGTAATTTTCATATCTTCCTGGAACGAAGTCTCCACCACTCATTCACACTAGTGGGAGAATACCAAGCTAAAACCAACAACCCTGAGTAGGGTGGTAGGAGATAGGGGTCACTCAGAAAGGACAGACAAGGAACGTCCTGCTAATAAAAAGAGCTGTCTTGGAAAGATCATCTAGAACATAGTGCTTACAAGATAAGCACTTGAGTTCTGACTCACCACTGTGCAGAAAACTGCAATGGACACAAAATGAAACTCTGCCAGGAGGCCGCAACCACTCTAGGAGAGTGGCGAGAACCCAGCCCCACAATTTTGTCTAGGACAAAAATTAATGGCATCAAACAAATGTACTAAGCTAACTTAAAGGGATCTCAGGAACAGAAAGAGTGGGAGGTAAAGGTCTATTGGCTCAGAGTAGACCAGAAAGCACAGATGGAAACCCCCACTACCAAGTATGGCTGACCTGTGAACAACAGGTCCAGGAGCACTTGAACCCCTTACTTGGTGAGCAAAGGGGGTCCAGGTGGGGTTCGCCCATCAAGGAGAATGGTTTCCACTTAGTCACTGAAACCTTCCTGATGGAAGGCCAAGTATGACCTAGAAGCTTTTTGTGGTGGTCTAGTAGAACCAGATCCTATCCACTTCATATTCCAAAAGGAATCATTCTGCCCCGTGTGCCTACAACTGTAGTAGCAGTCTCTGAACTAAGGGAAGAGAGGGAAAGTGTACAGGAGGATGTGTCCACTGCAGAAAACATTCCAATAGAAAAAAACAGGGTCTGGATTTCTAAGGCAAATAGTGGCAGATGTGCTTCGAGGGAGGATGCAGCAGGACCAAGTTTGGGCTAACCCATTCATTGAAAGTGACTGAATAATGGCAGAAGTGACTCAATGCAGTGAGGAACCACTCGCTCCAGCCTTCCTGAAAGGGAATAGGAAAGGACTCTAGTTTTCTTGCTGATGAAAAACAAACATCACAGTTTCATCACCCACTTGAAGTGGCTAACTTCTTCAGTGACTGGCATGGAACCAGTGTGCAGGAACCGAAGGTGTGAATATCGAGAAGCCATCTCTGAAAAAAGACCTACTTGACCTATGGTCAAGAAAGGAGCATGCTCTCTATTAACTTGAAGCAAGCAAGGAATTAGGAACCTGAGTTCCGACTCGCTGGAGAGTCACTTCTGTTACTGTGAGGCTCTGATCAAGAGAAGAAAGCCTGATTAAAAAAAGGGAAACAAACAGACTGGGCAGTCGCCTATTCCTAGGGAATATCTCTGAATAACAGAAATCTCTCTTGAAGAAAAGAGATGACCCATACCTCCGCTGGATCGGACTCCCCCGGGGTGGAAGAAGTCAGGTACTATTTACCGTAGTTTAGAAATTACTGCCTCAGAGGCTGAGGCGGAACCTAGCCAGATCCAAAAGGATGGTATCGGGTCATTTCGGGCTAGTCCTTGGTTTGATGATTTTTCTTTTTTCTTTTTTTCTTTTTTTTTTTTACCATTAGTCCGAGCCTGACAAGGCTTTCAGGCTGCTATCTCGCAAGGATTGCCTGACACAAAAATGATGAAGATGTAGTCCATCTGAGGGGCAAGAGGAGCCTGAACATCCATAACTGAAATCATGACCGGATCAATAATCACAGCTGAAGAGATGTTTACCATTTGTTGCCAATGAAGCCACCGAAGGGGCAGTATCACAAGGGAGCTATATACCCCTATCAAAGGAGCGGAAGAGCCAGTATGGCTCCTGACCATTGAATTAGAATGTTCCACAGAGTGTAATTGTCCTGACAACTAAAGAGTCTAGACACAGAAGCATTTGGTCCATGGATGCAGTCTGAAATACTTTAGTGGACCCCATCACTGAGGAACAACTGAAAAGATCTTCCATCACGGACTCTGGAGATTGAGAAGGCTTGCCCTCCAGTGCATAAAATGAGTCATCTGCTGTATCACTGACAAGTAGGACAGGGAGAGACTCATCCAGATGCACTTCTACCCCAGAAGGACCCCTAAAGGGAGGTCTAAGTCAGAACCAATAGGCACTCCGCCACCAGGAAGAGTGTCGAGGAGCTTGGCACCATGTAAGGAGCCGAGAAAGAGCTGAGCGGAATGAGGGATTCTGCTGGCAGAACAGCACAGAAGAGTTCCATCAGTGGAAAACCGTTGGATGTCACAAGATCCCATGCAGACCGCCACTCACTAAGATCTGTGGAAAAATAATCCGCAGAACAGAACTTCATTCTGCAGAAAACATCTCACCACAAGCTCCACAGAAGAAGAGGTCTGCAGAAGGAAAAATCCAGCACTAGTTCTGCCGGACAGCACCAACTGGCACCCCCTGTGGCACCAGCATCACTCATGGCACAGGATGGCACCAAGCAGTGCTTATGCCATTCTGGATGACACCTGAGGGCACCCACGGCAGTATCCGCAGACACCCTCAGTGCCATGGCAGTCATGGCACCTGAGGGCACCTGCGGCAGCACCCGCAGGCACCTCTGGCACCCATGGCACTCATGGCACCCTGGCACCCATGGCACTCATGGCACCATGGCATCCTGGCACTCATGGCACCCATGGGTGCCTATGGCACCACCCACGGGTGCCCAGCAACACCCACGGGTGCCTGCAGTGCCACAGCATGACACCAGCTGCACTACCAGTGGCGCCGGGAACCAACGGCACCAACAACAGCACCCACAGCACCGAGCAACACCAACAGCACCTGTGGCACCACAGGGCAGCAATGGCACCACCCACGGCACCAACCCATGGTGCTGACACCAACAGTGCTGCCTTCGGCACTGACACCAATTCTAGTGGCGCTGCATGGCGCCACTTCATGGTGCCAAAGCTGCAGCGTCACCCATGGTGTTGGAACAGCACCGTGGAGAATGCCAATGGAGAAAATCCTGATGAGAAAGGAAAAAGTGGTGCCCGTGCCGGCCCCTGCATGGAAAGAGGGAGGGGGTAGGCATGAGGGGTCAACACGATGGTGAAGGCACTAGGAGGGCACCACGTACATCCTGATCCAATTGACCCAACCCCAGTCCAGTGGCTCCAAGGTCCAGAGGCCCCGAAATCGGGAACACTGGCCAGGAAAACTGGACAGAAGTCAAACCCCCTGCTCCACAAGACCGGCCCAGAGGTGAAACTGCTCACTGGAACTCCATCAAGGACAGAGTTGTAGTCTGGAGTCAAAGAACGTGGCCGTTAAGAGCGGGACCAAGGGGAACCCACCAAAGTTGGTTCAGGCCTATCGCCCATTCCGACCGACAATCCCCTTGCAGACATACCAGAGAGCAACTTCGAGCGGCATTGATTCTTCTTCCCCCAACGAGGAAGAAGAGCTTGAGGTTAAGCGGAGCCGGATCCCCGGAACCACCAGATTCATGCTTCAGTGGACTATCCTCCCCCTCCCGCACAGGACTGTCCGTAGTTGGACCCCCCCTTTAGCAAAGGGAGGTGGACCGGACACAGCCCCTCTGCCATAACAACTTTCAAACGTAGTCTTCTTACCGTCACCACTATCATCTAAGGACGACTCCGTTGATGGCAGGTGAGAATTCCTTTTTCTTCTTCTTCATAATCTTCTTTTTCTTCTTTGTAAAATAAGAAAATATGACTAAAAATGTTAAATAAAATGAATAGTAAATGGCTAAAAGCTGCTGTTGTATAGACAAAAACTTTGATTCCGGCAGACGAGTGACATCAACATCCAAGTGCACTCGACAGCGGGAGATAAGGAACTGAGGTGGTTGGAGGGTCGATGCTGAAATAGCCTACACAGGCGTGAGCTATGCTCGCAGTGCCACGCAAGCGTGGTCCTGTCTCGGCGCCGACCCTTCAGAACATTTTTGGCTCCCGTTTGGTCCTAGCGCCTCCGACGCTATCCCACTAGTGTGAATGAGAAGTGGAGACTTGGGTCCAGGAAGATCACTGTTTTCCAAGTCACATATTTGAGGTCTGCTGTGGACATGGGCTCAAAAGGGGGTTGCATAAGCTGCGCAATGCAGATATTCAGATCCCACATGGGGGTCGGTTCCCTGTGTGGTGGATGCAAATGTAGAAACCCTTTAAAAAATGTCTTGAACACTGGTCTTGAAGGCAAGGAAGATGCCTTACCTGCAGATAAATCAGCTGAGACAGTTGTCAGGTGCACTCTCAAGGTGGAAATAGTTAAACCTATGGAATGCAAATGGGCCATATAATCCAGGACTATAGAGAGACTAGCCTGGGTGTGGTCCAAGTCCTTGCCCTGACACCCAAAAGAAAATCTTTTCCATTTAGAGGCGTAGGTTTTCTTGGTTGAAGGCTTTCTGGAGACTCTCAGTATATCTATGACTCCCTCTGAGAGATGCAAATTTGCATACTCTAAGTCCTCAAGAACTATGCTTTAAGTCTGAGGGACAACAGGTTGGGGTACATGATCCTGCCCTGTGAGGATGACGGTAGGTTGTGCCTCCTGGGGAGACCAATTGGCTTGGTTACTGACAATGATAGGAGCATGTGGTATCAAGGTTGTCTGGCCCAATCTGGGGCAATGAGGATCATTAAAGCTGGTCAAAGCCTGAGTTTGATTAGTACTTTCAGTAATAGAGGAAAGGGAGGAAAAGCATACAGGAACCTCCCTGTTCAATCCAGCAAAAGTGCATCCAGAGGAATTGTGCCCTTGAAAGGGGGTCTGCAGCAATACTGAGGGAGCTGGTGATTGTCTGGGGCTGCAAACAGATCCACTTCTTGGGTATCCCATCTCCTGAAAATGGTCTGTAAGACCTATTTGTTCAGTGACCACTCATGGTGGTTCTGGTTTATTCTGTTGAGATCATCCGCCAAGACGTTGTCCTTTCCTGGCAGGTGGACAGCTGAGAGGGATACATTTAGGGAGTATGCCAAAGTCCAGATTTTCATTGTCTCTTTGCACGGAGGGGTTGACCTTGTGCCCCCTTGTTTGTTTATGTAGTACATGATCGTTGTGTTGTCTTTTCTGATCTGTACTATCTTCCCTCTGATCTGAATGGTAAATGACTGAAGAGCCAAAAGAACTGCCTTGAGTTCCAACAGGTTGATATGCAGGAGAGATTCCTGCTTTATCCATAAACCGTGAGCAGTGTGGTCCCCCAGATGTGCTCCCCACCCCAGCAGGGATGCATCTGTGGTTATCACCAGAGAAGGGGCCTGTTGCAGAAAGGGTACTCCTTGACTGAGGTTGCTCCTTTCCTGACACCACTGCAGGGCTTGAAGAAGAGTGTCTGTCACTGGGACTAGTTTTGAAAGAGAGTCCCTCTTTTGGTACCAGTGTTTCCTTAGGTGAAACTGGATGTCTCTCATCTGGAACCTGGAGCCTAACATGGTAGCTGTGGAGGCTGCCATGTGGCCTAACAACTGTAGGAAGTGCCTTGCTGGCCTGGAGACATGAAGTGTGAAGGAACTGGCTATCTGGATATGATTGTACACCCTGTCTTGGGGTAGGTAAGCCATTCCCTGCTTTGTGTCCAGTTCTGACCGTATGAACTATAGTAACTGAACTGGTTCTAGAACAGACTTTTTGTGGTTCACTGAGAACCCGAGAGAGGAGAGAGTGTTTTGTGTTATTGACAGAGCCTCCCTCACTTGCTGGTGTGACTGGCCTACTATGAGTCAGTCATCTAGGTAGGGGAACACTGCCACTCCTTGACACCTCAGGTGTGCCGCTATCACAGCCAGACACTTTGTGAACACCCTTGGAGCAGATGTCAGTCCGAAAGGCATTGCCCTGAATTGGTAATGACCATATGGCAGTCTGAATCTGAGGTACTTTCTGTGTGACCCTCTGACTGGAATGTGAAAGTAGGCATCTTTGAGATCTAAGGATGCTAATCAATCCCCCTGCCTTAGGGTAGGGAGTATGGTAGCCAGGGTGACCATCTTGAATTTTGGTTTTGTCAGATGCTTGTTTAGGTATCTGAGGTCCAGGATGGGTCACCACTCCCCTGTTTTCTTTGTTGTGAGGAAGTACCTGGAATACAGTCCCTTCCCCCTTTGGGAAAGAGGGACTGATTCCACTGCATTTAACAGTAGTAGACTTGAAACTTCCTTCTCCAGCAGGGCTGTTTCTGAGGGGGAGGAGGAGTTGAAGGCTCTTGACCTCAGCTTTGGCAATGCCTTGAAGCTAAGAACAAGTCCCTGGCCCGCTACTTCCAGGACCCACTTGTCTGTGGTGATGTTTGTCCACTCCTGGAAGTAATGGGCCAGCTTGCCCCTTACTGGTATTGGGGAGGTGACCCAAGCAGTCCCCTCAGGAAGTCTGCTTGGACTGAACTACAGGCTGAACAGAGGGGCTAATGCAGCCATTACCCCTCCTACCCCTACCTCTGAAGTATTCCCTGGACTGGTACTGGGGAAAACCTTAAGGCTGGAAGAAAGGCCTGTAAGGAGTTCTACCTCTGCCACCCCTTGCACGGTGCTTTTGGGAGTTGGCAGCCCTCTCTTTAGCTGCTGCACTTTTGTAGGCAGCCTTGTATTCATCCATTTTTTCATGTATGCCTCTGTTTGTTCCCCAAACAGAGACACCGGGTCACAAAGGAAATCCATTGTCTTGTTCTGAGTATTTTGAATCAGGTTTGTAGTCCTGAGCCAGGCAAATCTCCTCAAGGATATAGAATATGCCATTTGTCTGGATGCAGTGTCGTTAACATCCACTGCCATCCTGAATTGTGTTTTAGAGGCTTCAGTGTCCCTTTTTGCAGCTTCCTCCAGGTCAGCAGCCATGGGAGGAGGGGCTGCCTTGGCAATTTCCAGGACTGTGGACCACATGTTCTTTTGGTACCTGGCTATATAGGCCATATAAGTAGCTTGTCTTATAGCCAGGGAAGATCCTAAATAAATTTTCTTTTTCGATGGAATTCACCCTCCTAGAATCTTTTTCTGGGGGTTGGGAGACCAGAGGGATGCCAGCTTTGTCACAGGCTGCAGCCTGTACCACTCCTTCATGACTGGGATGCCCAAAAAGAAAATCAGCCCCAGTCTTAGCTACTCAATACTTTCTGTCAGCCTTCCTGTCTGTGGGCGGAACAGAAGTAGGGTTTTGCAGCACATTCATGGTCTGCTTTCTTAGGGATTTGTGAAGAGGGAGGAGCAACCTCTTTGATGGTGGGATAGCCAGCATTTCTTTATAGTCCTCTTCTTCCTCATCCTCTATATCTTCCTGGGATGGGAGGTCGAGGTACTGAGCCACTTGCTTCATGAAAGCAAAATATGAGGTAAAATCCTCAGTTCCCTTATCAGGGGATTCTGGCCTATGAGGATCAGGGGAAATGTCAGGATCAATAGGTTCCCCATAATCCTCATCTTCATCATCATCAGGGTCAATCCCAAGATCATCATCACCAAGGAGATCCCCACCTTGGTCGGTTAAACCGTGGGTTGAATGTGAACCGGGAGTTTGGGTAACCGGTTGCTTCCCAACCCGAACCGGGGACTGTAGAGACTGAATTATTCTGATCACATTTAGCGATTAGCGATTAACGATCTCTTCAGCAGAAGGAACCACAATTTGCTTCGGTCGTGGTTCCTGGTGCTTTTCCTTCCTCTTCTTTTTTACCACGTCGGCCAGTTCAGCAGCCTTTTCAGCGGTACTTTTTTTGCAGAGCTATCGCCCCTGTCACAGGGCAGCCCCTCCAGTTCATCCGGTTGCTCGGTGGCTGGGTTAGCAGCCTTTTCTGCCATTTTTTCCTTCAGTCTTTTCAATCTCCTATCAAGTGTAGACTGAGAAAATTAGAGCAGATGTCACAATCTGTCTGCAAGTGGTCAGACCCCAGATAGAATAAGCACACCAAATGAGGATCTGCTTTAGCAAACAGTACCCCGCACTTGGTACAGTGCTGGAAACCAGTGGGTCCTGTTCTCTTTTTTGGTTTCTGTGACATAATCCGGATACCAGAAGAAAAAATAAAGAATTATTCTTTTTTTTTTTGGTTGTTAAACCTAAACACGAAACCAGGAGTTATCCTGGGTTTTTAAACAGTAACAAGACCAGGAGTTACCCCAACTGAAAGTGACCCATTGAACCAGGAGTTACCCTGGTAAAATTTCAACTATCTAACCGACTATACTGAATTGGAACAGAAATTTAACTAAAATTACAAATAAATGACAAAATTAACAGAGGGCTGTGTCAGTTTTCTCCTGGTTAAGGAACTGGGAAGAAAAAATGACTACTTACCCTAAACACTAAAAATCTAATCAAATACTACCTGAAAACCAAAGACAGTGAAAAGAATACCAAATAAAATAATTTTACTAGTAAAATAACCGAGAAAAATAACGTCTTACTGAGGCAAGCAGAGTAAAGAATCTGACGGTTTAGAGTTGTTTACCAGGGACAGTAATTTGAAAACCAAGCTCGAGCCTAGCATTCCATAATATGCATAGGTTCAATTAACCATTTCAGCTCTGGGGCAGTCCTATGGTGAGACCATACTGCATAAGTCAGAATACAGTAAGATTTCCTGGTGTTTGAAGCAGAACATTCACTTAACTTACAAAAGACTTTAGAGAGGTTGCAACAGAGTGGTTTCAGACTTAGGAGAGAAAAATGCCAATTTTGTTAACCAAGTGTCACGTACTTAGGTCACACTATTGACAAAGACGGACTTCATCCAAATGATGAAAAGGTGAAAGCCACTGTGCACATTCCTGAACCGCAGAATGTTTCAGAGTTGCGCCCATTCTTGGGTATGGTGCTCTACTATGACCGTTTCATACCTGGCTTAGCCACTAAATGTGCTATCCTAAATTAACTATTACATAAGGGTACTCCGTGGAAGTGGATCAAAGGCCACAGTAAGGCAGTTCAAACCATCCAGCTGTTTCTAACTGATGTGAATAATTTAACTCATTATGACCCTAACTTACCTATCACATTGGCCTGTGATGCTAGTCCTGTGGGTATAGGAGCTGCCCTTTTCCATACAGATCCAGAAGGAGTGGAAAAGCCAATAGCCCATGCTTCACACAAACTCACTGCAGCTGAAATAAATTATGCCTAGATTCAGAGAGAGGCATTAGCAATTGTGGTCAGAGTCCAGAAATGTCGCCAATACTTGCTAGCTCACAAATTTCACCTGAAGAAGGATCACAAGCCACTAGTGACAATTTTCAGTCCAGGAAAAGGAATTCCAGAGACAGCCACTAGCAGACTTCAACAATGGGCATTAATTTTGTCTGCCTATAATTTTGAGGTTACATACCAACCAACAGACCAGCATGGAAATGCGGATGCCTTGTCGAGGTTACCAATATCCAGAGAAATGGAGTTCGATGTGGGACTTAAAAAGGAACCACTAGTATGCCAGGTGGAGCCAGATAGTTTTCCAGTGCAATTCAAAGATATGGAGGACTCTCCTGTTGTATGTGCAATGGAGCTACAACAGTTAGATCAGCTTCCTGTACTAGTCTCATCCCCAAGGAGGGTCATTAGTGGGGTCCCACAGGGATCAGTCCTTGGGCCCCTTCTGTTCAACGCCTACATATCTGACATAAGGACAGGAATCAGGAGTGAGATGAGTCTCTTTGCAGAGGACTCAAAACTGGGGGCGGTGGTGGATGGGGAGGAGGGGAGGGTGGCCCTGAAGGGGGACCTGGAGGCTCTGGAAAGATGGTCTAGAAAGTGGAAGCTGAGGTTCAATGCAGGGAAATGCAAGGTACTCCACCTGAGGACCAGAAACCCAGGCCAAGTGTACACCCTGGGGAAATACTACAAGTCTCAATGGCTGAGAGGGACCTGGGGTGGTGGTGAATGTCAAGATGAACAACTCTGAGACTTGTAGGAGGGCAGCAGCCAAGGCCAACAGGATGCTGGGATGCATTGCTAGGGGATCACCTCAGAAGGAGGAAGTGATACTCCTCTGTATAACTGCTTGGTGAGGCCGCACCTTGAGTACTGCGTGCAGTTTTGGAGGCCACACTTAAAGAGGGACATTAACCTCCTGGAGAGGGTCCAGAGGAGGGCAACCAAAATGATTTGGGGCTTGGGGGACAGGACCTATGAGGAGAGGCTCGAAGAGCTAAATATGTACACATTGGAGGAGAGAAGGGACCGTGGGGACATGATAGAGGTCTTCAGGTACATGAAGAGGGTAAATAGGGGAGGAACAGTCAGGGTGCTGCGAAGGAAGGAGGAAGGGGCCACTAGAGGGCATGGGTGGAAGCTGGAGGGGGGAAGATTCAGGGGAGAAAGGAGGAGGTGCTACTTCACTGAGAGGGTGGTGGAGCCATGGAATGCACTACCTGGGGGCTGGTGGAGGAAGAGACAGTGGAGGGGTTCAGGAGGGGGTGGGACAGGTACAGGGGAAGGGTTCAGGAAGCAAAATCCAATGCAGCAAGAATATCCGGAACTGGGAAGGGAGAAGCCAGAGAAGGCGAGGGGGACAGCAAGGTCAGCACCCAGGGTGGGGGCTGACCAAACGAGCAGACACGAAAGACCGTTAGGCCTATTCTGCTGGCATTTTAGTATGTTAGTATGTTAGTACTAGCCAAGGACATTGCAAAAATGACTAGTCAAGACATAATTTTGAAACAAGTGTATCAGTATACGCTTGAGGGTTGGCCTCAAGGCACTACTTGTTCAGCTGCACTTCAACCCTACTATACAAAGAGACAGCAGTTGTCCATTGCTGAGGGGTGTCTCCTAAGGGGATTGCGTGTCATAGTACCCCAATGTTATCACTCAAATGTGTTGACTCTTTTGCATGTGGGCCATACAGGCACTGCTAAAATGAAATCCCTAGCCAGACTTCACATATTGTGGCCTTCCATTAACAGAGACATATACCAGGTTGTTCAAAGATGCAAAGGTTGTGCTGTATCGATGGGAAATCCGTTAAGAGCTCCAACTCACCATTGGGAATGACCTGAAAAACCCTGGCACAGGTTGCATTTTGATTTCTCGGGACCCTATTTAAATTCCATGTGGTTACTCTTAACTGATGCTTATAGTAAATGACCAGAAATTCATCAAATGTCTTCAACAACTACTGAGAGTACCATCAAAGTGTTGAAATCTATCTTTGTTACCCATGGTTTCCTGCAAGTGATTGTCTCGGATTACGGACCACAGTTCACGTTTGTTGAATTCTAAGCATTTTGCCAGCAACGTGGTATCTGCCATATTTTCTCACCTCCCTACCATCCAAGTTCAAATGGTGAAGTGGAACGCCTGGTTCAGACTTTTAAAAAGAGTATAGACAAAGCTAATCCTACTACACCAACGGCAATGCAAATTACTCTTTTGGATTTTTTTTCGATGTATCGAACAACACCACATTGTGTCATAGGAATATACCCTGCAGAATTGTTGTTTGGATGTCAGATTCTAACTCAATTGGATCTTCTTCACCCTCTAGGCTATAAGTCAGTAACTGAAATGCTTCCTAAGATCAGATCCTTCAAATCCAATGATCTTGTGTGGGTCAGGATGTATGCAGGCCCAAAAAGATGGATAAAAGACATGGTGGAAAAAAAGTTCGGAAATGTTGTCTGTATCATTCAACAGACTAACCAGAGGAGAGTAAAAAACATGTGGACCAATTACATACTAGAATTGAGACAGAACAAAAAAGGGATACCCAGAGTCGGGATAGTTATCTAGCATTATTTGTTCCAGAACAAGAACAGGAAGAGACAGTGGAACCACAGCATTTGAGACAAGATGTGGCCGATGCTAATCAGATTCCAGTGCAACAACCTCGAGTCCTACTACGTCAGTCAGGACGTATTAGACGTCCATCAAAGAGAATGGACTTGTAGAGATATATCCTAATGACATAGACTAACTAAAAGGGACATTGCAGTAATAACTAATAGTTTCCTATTACTTCTGAATTATTGATTTAAGTACTTCCTAGCTAAGTCAGGAGGGATTGTTATGTGTAGTACAGTTTTAAGAAATGTTAGGGACAGTACAGCTTTAAGAGAATGTGCACTTCATGTAAGTGTGCCTGTGTTTGGGGCCAGTCTCCTCTTGTATGTGCTGCTGAATGGAAGTAAAAAGAGAAGGCCTACATTTCAGTGTGGCATGGTTTTCTTACTACCAAGACCCTTGTGTGTTTAAGGTACTTATTTTCAGCCATCAAATACATCTACCAGTGGAATGCTCCTTGAGGCTGCCACTAATGCCACAGTTCCCCTTGTGGAATGTACTCTAAGACCTATGGCGGATTGCTTACCAGCTTTTCACAACAGGATTGGATGCAAGAGACCTGCCATCTTGAAATGGACTTTCTTGCTACAAGTTTGCCTTTGCCATAAGTGACAAATAGCTGTCTGTTACCTGTCCTGATGTTCCTTGTTCTGTTAAGATAATAGCTGAGTGTTTTCTTGGCTTCCAAGCAATGCAGTTTCTGTTCTAAACTAGAATGTGCTGGGATTAGTACAGGTAAAGTAACTTGACTGGATAAAATTCTCATATCACTTTTGGGAAGAATTTCCTGCAAGTCCTCAGGACCATCTTTTTTTTTTTTTTTTAAATTGTAGTTTTTATTCAAATTTCATAAATTACAATTGGTCAACTTTTAAACTAAACAATTAATTGTAACAACTTTATAATACATGGTATGTATCTTGAACATACCAACTGTTACCCCTTCCCTCCATCCCTTCTTTGGAGAATTTATACATAGTCCCTCTTACGCTGATATGAAGCAAATTCAAATACAGTTCCAATTTCATATTCTTGTTATGGGCATAATCATAAGCATATTCAGGTTCCTTTCCCCTTCTATTTCAATTTCTAGCACAATGGCAGTTTCTTAAATCAGAGAATGAAGTTTATATCTGTGTCTATATCTGTACCCAATGCAGTCATGCAGCCGACCTCTTGAAAAGGGAATCTGTCCCCCCCACCCCCACCCCGTGAAGGTCTGGTAACAATTGTGTTTATATGTATTCTTCCTGTCCCTCACTGGCCCAGGGCCCCCGTTGCCAGAATATTCAAAAGTGTCATGCCCTCCTGGCTACTCTGGAATTCGAAGAATGGAAGCCATCTGACCTTAAATCATTCTGTCTGTAGGTGGATATATGCCGTCAGTTTCTCCATTTCCTTAATCTGTTGACAGCAGGTTAACCACTGTTTTACTCCTGGTGGTTTGTTTGAGGGCCACTGTTTAGTAATAGTTTTCTGGGCTGCTGCTATAAATATATTAAAGAGGTATTTTGTGCCAGCATTGCTTATTCAAGGGGGGAACTCTCCTAAAAGGAAAACCTGGCACTGCTCTGGGATTTGAATTTTCAATATAGTGCTCATATGATCACTCACCCCTTTCCAAAATCTTTTAATCTTAGGACAGTTCCAACAAATATGTTCGTGAGTGCCTACCTGACCACATCCTCTCCAGCAATTGTCAGTTGGGAACTTGCCATAATGTTTGATTATAACTGGAGTTCTAAAAATCTGGTAAGGATTTCCCACTGAAATTCTCTCCACATAGGAGAGGCCGTGGTCTTATTTGCCTACTCCCAGATTTGATCCCACTTTCTGGGGGGTAGGAACAACCTGCACTCTGTTTCCTACTTCTGTTGTATGACCATTCTGTGCTTTGAATGGTCTTCCCTACAAAGCCCATAAAGCTGAGAAATCAAATGCCTTGTATGTCCTCTGCCTTCAATCATCTCCCATAAAATATTCTATCAATGAGTGACTAGTGGGTGTCTCAAAGATTCCCTTATCACCAGATGCAAGATAGTGTCTGAGCTGTAAGTAACAGTAAAAATCTTTATATAGTAGGCCAAACTCTTCTTGCAATTGACTATAACTTTTTAGGGTGCCCCTGTGAATAACTGGGCTATTTTAACCAATCCTAGCCTTCCCCAATTCTTGTATGTTGGACATAGTCGCGTTAAACCTGTCCAAAGCTAATAAATGAACCCTCCCATCTAAACACCACATCTCACAAACACTATTAGATGGGGCTCTCACCTCACACCCGCAACGGATTGCTGCAGGTCTGCTGCCGGACTCTTTAAGTGACCATCATCTAGGCTATGCAGTTCGGAAGATTAATCGGCCCAAAGCCCCTACCCCCAAACCCTGCCAGTTTGATCCTACAAGTCACTGGACTTTGCTCCCCTCCTAAATGACTTGTCAAACCACAACTGGTCATTCATCCCTCACGCCACCTCTAATGACTTTGCATTAGGCTACTTCAAGTCTAAGTTCCTCTCGGTTTGGGATACTTATGCACCACTCAGATGGATCAGGGTGTGGTGCTCTCATCTGCCCTGGATCACTGCTGAACTTATGGCCTGCCTTCGGGCCAGGGTCCAAGCATGGAAGATGCACAAAGCCTCCGGCTCCAATACTGATTACCAAAACTACCGCATGCTGCGGGTATACATCCCAGACGTCGACGTGTCGACACCGGAGTCCCGTACACCGACAGCAGCACCATGTCACTGTAGGGAAGCTGCTGGCATCTGGCATTGTCTGTAGGGGGTCTTGCACCCCTCCCGACTCAGCTCCGACTTGGAGTTGAGAATCCTAAGTGGGAGGGTGTGGGGCTACAGCCCCCTGTGTGGGGGGTTTGGGAGGCAAAGCCCCCCCCCGAAGAAAACACTTGTTGCTTCTGCAAACCAGCAGCCGACAGCAAACTGCAGTTGACCTGCTGGTTTCACTGTCGGGTTGTTTGACAAATATTTTGTCGACGACCCGTCTTGGATCCCACGCTGTGAAATGCCTTTAGTAGACCAATCCGACTGGCTAAGGCAGATTATTTTAAATCCACCTTCCTCACTAACATTAATCACCCTACCAAATTCTGGAAGGTGGTACAATCCTTCTTCCTCCCCATCCCAGCCCCCTACCCATTATTAAAGCTGGCAACAGCATATTAACCGATCGACTCAAAGTGGCAATTGAGTTTAACTCCTTCTTTACTTCCTGTACTTCTGCACCCCTATCCTCTCTCTCCCCCCCAGCCCCCCACCCCCACGGCCAGGCCCCCTCAAACACACCCCAATCTGGCCAAGTCCCCCATCCTTCCTTCTCCTTCTGCCACATTACCCCGGCAGAAGTATACAACGCCCTTCTTGCACTAAACCCCTCCAAGGGCAAATGCCCCTCCAGGCTGGACTCCAAAGTGCTTTTTCTGGCAGACTCTGCCATCGCCTCTCCCCTTGCCTCTCTTTTCAGCCTTTCTTTCTCCCTTGCTTCTATTTCACCAGAATGGAAACACGCCACTGTCGTCCCCCTCCCGAAAGGTGGCGACCCCTCCTCCACTGGAAACTATCGCCCTATCTCCCTCCTCCCCATTCTGGCAAAACTACAAGAACATCTAGCACTCTCCCAGCTCTCCTCCTTTCTTGAGTCCATCTCCTTCCTCACACCTTACCAGTCTTGGTTTAAGAAGTCCCACTCAACCACCACCTCCCTGCTGAGGCTCACCGAATCCATCCATATCGGCATGGACAAGGGCCTCATCACCTCTGCCATTTTTGTTGACCTTGCAAAGGCTTTCAACACTGTCTCATGCCCTCTCCTCTTATCCAAGCTAGTTTTAGCAGGGCTCTATCGAGGCCACCAGCTGGTTCCACTCCTACCTTGAGGGTAGGACTCAATCCATCAGGATCAGAAACTCCCTATATCCCTCCCTTCCCATCACCACTGGTGTACCTCAAGGATCTGTCCTTGGCCCTCTGCTGTTCTCCAGCTTCCTCATTGACCTACCCTCTGCCTGCCCACACACCTCCAGCCATGTATATGCAGATGACACCATCCTATATACATCTAGCCCCTCTACCTCTGATGTAGCGTCCAGACTACAGCACGACTTTGAGGAAGTTCAGCTCTGGTTATGCTCAAATCAGCTTTTCCTGAACTCCAAGAAAACAGTCTCCATGACATTTGGCACAAGGCAGAGACTCTCTTGGCTCCCCTCCCTTCCCACCTTCCACACCATGGATGGGACAATGCTAGATGTCTGCTCCTCCTTTTGATACCTGGCTTGACCAGCACCTCGACTTTTCTGTGCATATTGAGGCCATCTACAAGAAACTGCACCCAGACTGGGTGCCTTGTATCACAACGTTGGTGCATCCCGCTGTAGACTCGCTATGCAATTGTGCAGAAAATGATCCTCCCTATGTTCGACTACAGGGACGTAGTCTACAATGCCACTCCCAAAACTTCCCCAACCAGACTGGACACCCTGGTGCCGGAAAGCAGGGTGCAGGAAAACACTATTTTTAAGCGAAAAAGATGTTTCAGGACTAGAGGGCATGGGATGAAGTTGGAGGGAGGATGATTCAGAGGAAACATGAGAAAGAATTTCTTCACAGAACGGGTGGTGGACAAGTGGAACACCCTGCCAGAGGAAGTGGTGGGGGCTGAAACAATCACGGGATTTAAGAATGCATGGGATAGACATAAAGGAATTCTAGAGGTCAGGGGTAAGGGGAAATAGACTTCTAGGAAAACAAACTGAACTTACAAGCTCAAATGGGCAGACTGGGTGGGCCATAGGCCCTTATCTGCCGACACTGTCTATGTATCTATGTATCTATGTACCCTCTTCCATTCCTTCTGTCATTTCGCCCTTCACTGTCCGCCTAGAACCCACCACTGTGTCCTCTACCAAACCCTGTCCCTCCCCACCCTACAGAACAGGAGGCAGGCACACTGCTCTAGTCTCCTGTCAAAATTCTGGTCTCAGTCCCTGCCCTCATATCTCTCTTCCTCTCCCCCCCCTTCGCCCCTCGCACTCCCTCTCTTCCTGCCTCTCTCTCCCCCGGCTCCACCCCCTCGTTCTCCCTCAGACACTATGACTCCCACACATTGTCTGTCCCTCACATGTCCACCTCTGTAGGCCAGGCTGCCTTTTCTTATCACTTGCCTAAACTGTGGAATTCCCTTCCCTCTGCCATTCACCAAGCCCCTTCCCCATGCAACTTCAGCACCCTCCTCAAGGCCCACTTCCGCAACACCTGCTCCTGTTTCTAACCTCCTGTTTATCCCACTACCCTCCCCCCATTAACCCCCCCCCCACAGATCCCAATTCTCCACCTCCTAACTTGCCTTTCACCTGCGTGGTACTGGGTAACCCCAATTTAATTTTCAGTTCAACCGGGTATGTTCTAGCACTTGCTTAACTGTTAGGCTGGCTTGTCTGGCTATGTTGTCTCCTATGTAGAAACCTATAGCGTATCCTTGTGTCTGTCATAATTTGCTGTAAATATTCTACTATTGTACTACTAAATGTGCAGCTAATTCTCTGCTCTGTACAAATATTATATGCATATGTACCATCTCCTTCTGTTCCCTCCCCCCAGGACACATCTGAAAATGAGCAGTCGTCTGCTCAGTATGCCTGCCTGGTGAAACTTTTAAATAAATAAATTTGATTACCCTGGGGGGAAATCCATGCAGGTGCCTATAGCCACATGCTGAATTGCCTCATCTCCCAGTTTCCATTTGTGTATGACCTCAAGCCAAACATATAACAAGGTTTTGAGCCATGGGGTGGAAAGTGATCATACTGTTCCTAGGTCCCGTTTGTTAAAGAGAAGACTTGCCATGTTGTTTTGACCCAAGAGGTCCCTCTCCATTTGCAACCAGTTCAGGTGGCTGTCCCTGTGGCCATTTGCCACCAGGTATTGCAGCTGTGCAGCTCTGTAATATGCCCGCATGTTTGGGACTCCCAATCCTCTCTTCGATTTGTTCAGGCAGAGGGTTTCCCATTTCAGTCTGGGTTTCTTCCTTCCCCAAGTGAATGTCGTTAACATTTTTTGGAGGGTAGCCCAGAATGCCTTAGGAAGACATATGGGGACAGTATCAAATAAGAACAGTAAGTGTGGGAGAATATTCATATGCACTGATTCAGAACATCCCTTGATGGATAGCAGCAGAGCTGCCCACCTGGTACAATCCCGACGCATGCTGTCAATTAATTTTGAATAATTGGCTTGATATAATTTACTTAGGTCTGCCATAATATGCACACCTAGATATTTAATACCTTGAGTGGATAATTTTAAATTAGTTAATTTCTTAGTTTCGGGGGGGGGGGGCTCCAATTGATAACATTTCTGATTTAGTTTCATTAATTTTAAAAACTGATATTTTCCCATGCTCTGCTAAAGTGACAATGCTTTAGGTAAAGTTTTGGCTGGATTTTGTAAGTATAACAGCATATCATCTGCATAAAGAGAAATGCGATTCTCTACCATGCCTATTTTGATCCTGCTAATATCATGACTGGCCCTGAAGGCTTCCGCCAATGGTTCAATGCTGAGTGCGAACAAAAGTGGTGAAAGTGGACACTCCTGCCAGGTTTCCCCTTTTTGTTTTCATAATATTTTTATTGAGATTTTTTTTTTTTAAAGAAAACATAAAACACACAACATACATACTAAAACAGCATCAGAACTATGTACAGTACAATTGGGTCCAACAATTCATATCAACATAATAATGAAGATCACGGCACAAGGAAAAACATAATAAATAATCACAATAGGCCAGAGTACATCCACTGATATGTTACGATATGCTTTTTTTTTTTTTTTTAAACATACTATACTGCATTTAATTGGAAAGGCTATGCCTGGAGTTCAGTAGCCAAGCAGGCAGCCACTCCCACTTCCTGAGCTATATAAGCAGTTCTTCTAAGCCTCACTGTGAAGCATTTTGTTCTTTGCAGCCAAAGGCTCTGTCGGTTTGTCCTCTGAGCAGCTTGAGCCTCCTGGCTGACTAGGGCCTCAGCCCCTTGCTACTCCTTGTCTCTGTGGGGCTTCTGTGTTTGTTTTCCTGCTTCTGGTTTGTATTTTGCTTTTGGCTGTGTGTGCTTCCTTCCTTTTTTGGGGGGTGGGGGGGGCTTTGTTTCTAAGCTCTTAGCATAAGGCTACTCAGAGCTCCTGCTACTGCTTTCAGTTACCTACAACTGTAGCCACTTCTGCTTTTTAGTTGCTATTGTACCCAGTGCCTGTGTTTTTCACACTGTGCTCACCATGCTCAAACTACTACAATGCAACTGCAATCATTATTTGTGTGTTTCAGCTCAACCATAGCTGCTCCATGTTGCATACTCAATTATTTTCACCTGACACAGTTCACTCTGACCCTAGCTGTGCTGCTCATTCCTGCTCTCATTCTACTTGCAGCTTCACTGCACTGCCTGGCTACACCTGCTTTCAAGCATTGTCTCCCTATTTTATTGCATTTATAACTCTGAGGTCAGCCAACTAAGGTCCTGCTGAGGCTGTTAATATAGCTTTGACATTAAAATTGCCTCGCTGCCGAAAATCCTCAGAGTGTTTGTCAGCTTGATTTGGCTATTCATGTTTGGCTGTCTTGCCCCCAATTCAGTGCTGTTTAATTGCTATACAGTACGTTATGCAGGTCCACCTATCACTACTACTACTGCATATTGACCTACGTGCAGGTCCAAACTTGCTTATGCAACCATTGCTCCTTGCTTACGCAAACCATTGCTTCATGCCTACTGCCATCCCCTCAGCTTCAGCCTCTGGGATTCTGCTGCACTCAATCTGCATTCGACCTTGCAAGGTCTCAGCACTCAATGCTCATTACAATCTCAGCATGCCGTGCTCATTCAGCTCACCAGCTTTTCATCTCTCAATCAATTTCTGGGGCATGCCAGCTATTCTATTCTGGTGCAGGGTTCCTGTAGCCGATGGTCTCGCTCTGCATTTGTCCGCATCTGGAGCATGTCCAACTAGGGGTGGGATCCTTCTCACCTAGACCATAGCTGGGAATGTCCTCACCCCGGGCTTGGTTTTAGCTGGCTGCTATGTGACAGCAGCTCCTGGTGTAGAATTTAAGACTAGCAGTGAAGGGTGGTTACGATGATCTCCTTTGACTCTAGTGTTCCACTATAACGATTAGCCAATGACTTTAGTGGTTTCCCTAGCAAGGCACCTTCATCGCATTCTCCCTACGACTGCCTCTGATTCACCTGGTTTGATTTAGGGCAGGTAGGCCAGGTGAGTGCCTCAGCAGTTGTTGCTTTCCTCCTGCAGCTTGGATGCATGTATTGTTGCAGAGTTTTCTCGCAACCTTCCACGGCGTTCCCGCTAGAGGCTTGAGTGAGAGCCTTCCTCCGAATTGGAATATTTTCCACCTCCCTTTAATTGGGTTTTCCAAATTGCAGCTGTAGAGCCGTCACTAATTAAACTATCCCAAGCCTGGAGGGAAGGCGACCTAGGCCTTGGATCCCCAGAGAGTTCCTCCTCATAGGGTTTTTTTCTCTCCTCCATTGCCTCAGGTCATAATACTTAGCATAGCTGTTTCTTCTAGTTTCTTTAGGTAGGTTCCAATGTTGGATGGAGGTGGAGGATATCCTGCTGTTCCTTCCCTCTCTCCTTAGGGGATCCCCTACTCGCAGCACAAACCATTAGTATCATGCTATGCAAGCTTGGATATTCATTACATTATCTGACTGAGCACCTCATTTCATTATCAAAATGCCTCTGCTTCTCCACTACTACGTTACAATTACTGCTCCTATGTCACAGTTACTGCTTGTTCATATGCTTCATGTTGCCTCCTTTTTGGGGATGATACTACATTTCTTTTGGGGATTCCTAATGTACTTTAGCCACTGGAATCATCCCGTGGCACCTCTAGGGGTGGAACCCTCTCCGAGAGTTCCTTGCCTTCATAACCCTATAGGGTGGTAATTCCTTTAGAATAGAGAGTGCGAACAGCCAAAACCAAACTAACACAGTTGCACAAGCATAACACTATACTGGCTGCGTAGGTCAGTGAATTGGAAAGGCTATGCCTGGAGTTCAGTGGCCAAGTAGCCAGCCACTCCCACTTCCTGAGCTATATAAGCAGTTCCTCTAAGCCTCACTGTAAAGCATTTTTTCTTTGCCCCACCATCTTCCTCTCTTCCTCCAGTGGCAGCACTCTCTCATTAGGGGGATTCCTAAGGTACCTTTAGCCACGGGAATCATCCCGTTGCACCTCTAGGGGTGGAACCCTCTCAGAGAGTTCCTTGCCTTTGTACCCCTACAGGGTGGTAGTTCCTCTGGAATAAAGAGTGCGAACAGCCAAAACCAAAGTAACACAGTTGCACAAGCATAACACTATACTGGCTGCGTAAGTCAGTGAATGAGGGTATGGGTGAATACTTAGCTTCCCAAACCACCCTTTCTTTGTCTGCTCAGTGTCTGATACAGATCCCTCTGGGGGGTCCTGAACATTGAGGTTATCAAACATTCACAACCGCCTGTATAGACCAATTTCAGCCCCGAGCCCCTCGTGGTCCCAGCCTCATGATCTGGAGTTCCCCTGGGTGCAAGGCTCCCAAGTTTCAAAGAATTTTTAAGCTTTGTCATTAAATGTGTAAGACAATTTATCCATTGCAAGGACCTGGATTGCAAGGCTATGCCATTGTTAAGTCATTGGCCATAGCCCAGACACCCACATATTCAATATACACTGTCATGCAATCATCAAAAGGACCCTGACCCAGCATTTATAAACTACCCATTTCTCATCCCCCAAGTCCTCAACCCCAAACATTAGCACCAGGGGAAGACACTGGCATGGGAGTTCTCAGCATTGTACCTATCTCATGGGCTATCCCCTTCCAAAACTCCTGTAGTATAGGACATGCCCAAAAGGAATGAATAAAAAAGTTCCAACCTCTCTACCACACATAGGAGATACATCTGGATTAAATATATGGCCCCTTTCAGGAGGGCAATAAAGCTGATGCATAAATTTATAGGTAGCCTCTTTATATCTAATACCGATTAGTAATCCTGTATGATGGCCCAGTAGCAGATGCCATCTTTCTTCCAAGATGGGAATTCTCAGGTCTCTCTCCCACAGCCCCCGAGTTTTATCTGTTACATCCAGGAGGGACTTACAAAGTATTTGTATCGCTTTCCAGGTCACTCCCTTGGGATCCCTCATCACTTGATAAATAATCGTCTCTACTTGTTCCAAAGGGAAGTTGGGACCCGTCTGGCTATCTAGGCTCTATATGTATCTTCTAATTTGAAAATGCCTAAATAGGTGTGAGTTTGCTATGCCAAGCCCCCTGCTCAGGTCCTCAAATGAGCATACATTCCCACCCGATGCCAGGGACTCCAAACAAATAATATCCTTAGACTCCCACTCCTTAAATGCAGGATCCACCACACTCAGAAGAAAAAAAGAGGTTCTTAGCTACTGGTAAAAGGAGAGTCTCACATCCCTGTACTCCTAAAAGCTTTTTGATCCTTCCCCAACTGTCAATAACTGCCAGGGCCAGAGGGTTGATACTGTCCAGGCCACAGTAGGCTCTGCGTCCAGTTCTGGTGAGATACACTGAGAGTCTGCCTGGACATCCCAGTGCCTCTAGGGCCAGCCACCCGGCTTACTTTGGGATATTAACCCAGTCCTGAATGAATCTAAATTGGGCTGCCCGATAGTAATTATTTAAGTCTGGGAAATTCAACCTTCCCCTTCCTGGGTTGGACTTTAGCCTCCTAAGGCTAGTACGGGCCCTTTTGCCTTGAAATATAAAGTCTGTAAATGCCATCTCCAGCTTCCTGATGTCCTGTTTATCCAAACCAATCAGCAACATCTGCAATGAATACAGGATTCGGGGCAGGATATTCATCTTTATAAGATTTATCCTGCCTATCCAAGATATGGGTAACGTCCTCCACTGGCAAAGCTCTTCCATCAAAGTTTTAACTAGTGGGGAGTAGTTAAGCCGGTAAAGGGAGGAGATGTCCTGTCCTACGTTTATACCAAGGTATCTGAAGGAAGACTGCACTATGCACAGGCCCCAGTCCTTAACCCCAGCCACTGTCCCCGTCCGACTCAAATATAAGATTTCTGACTAGGGTTGTGTCAGTATGAAATTTTGAAGGTATGATAACTGCAGTGTGTGATACCACAGTTATCGTGATACTGCGGTATAATGCATTCCAAAGGGAAAACCTAAAATATTCAAAAATAATGCAATTTTAACCAAATTTTACACGTAAAAGCAGTTAAAATACTAGTAAATGACACATTATAAATTTAATGAGAGAAAAGAAAGATGAGTCAAGTATGCGCAAGAGAAATATATTTTTTATTGACTAAAAGTCAGATTCCTCCTGACCTGATGATGAGCATGGAGCTTCGAACATTATAAATATATTTATTAATTTTTTTTCATTTCATTGCAGTCTAACATGTGAGTGACATACTATTATAAGTAAAGTGCTTGTTTAGTGTACTCTTAACTTACAGCACAAAATGCTATCAATACCGAAAGTACCATACCATACAAAAATAGCACACCGAGTACGAGTAGTAAGTCGTCGTTTGATTTACATTTTTGTTATGTTAAATTGTCATAACTTACAGATGAGAGATGATGAAAGGAATGTCCACTCACTCTGTCCACTCCTGGTGGTGGTGCAGACTAGAGTTGCAAATGTACTGATGCAGACAGAGTAGCACTTCACTGAAGTAGTGTGCTCTGCTGCTACTAGCCTTAGAAGCAGGCACAGCAACAGCACTACTAATAGAATTAGAACAGTTCTGATTGGAAAATCAAGGCATCTGGTGGAAATTCAGTCGCGCATGATACTAGCCAAAAATGGGATATCATAAAGAAAGGCCTGGTGGAGGTGACTGGGACATGTACAAGAACAAGAACAAGGAGTAGGAAGGGACATAAAACCCAGCTGGCTGATGAAGGAGGTCATGGAAGGGGTCATGGGCAAAAAAAGGCATTTAGGAGACTCAAGAGATGGGGGGAACAGAGGTGTATGTGAAGTAGTCCAGGGCGGTTATCAGGCCGGTCAGAGCGGCCAAGACGTCCAGGGAGCTGAGACTGGCTCAGGGCATAAAAAATGGAGAAAAGGACTTCTTCAGATACATCAGTGAAAGATGGGAAAATAAGGATCAGATTGTGAGGATTAGGAAAGGCGGGGGCTGGGTGGAGAAAGGGGAGGACCTGGCGGAGGTGCTGAATGAGTACCTTTGCTCCGTATTCACTAGGGAGAAAGGGGGACAGATACCACCTAGGAGAGGAGGAGTGGGTGGAGGTAACTGATGTAGGGATTACAGAGGACAGGGTGCTGAAGGGAGTATGGGCTCTGAGGCGGGACAAGGCACCAGGTCCAGACGGCATTCACCCTAGGGTACTTAGGGAACTGGCAGCAGTCCTGGCAGGCCTGCTGGCTGACCTGTTCAATACGTCCTTAGACACTGGATGTGTCCCACAGGACTGGAGTATTGCCCATGTGGTACCCATCCATAAAAGTGGACCTAGGGACAAACCAGGGAACTACAGACCAGTAAGCCTCACATCGATTGTGGGGGAACTCAAGGAGATGATATTAAAAGAGAGGTTGGTGACCTTTTTGGAGATCAGTGGTCTCCAGGATGGTCAGCAACATGGGTTTGTCTTGGAAAGATTTTGTCAGACAAATAAAAGGAACTGGACAAAGGCCATGCAGTGGATGTCCTGTATTTGGACTTCAGCCAGGCCTTTGATTCCGTGCCACATGGGATGCTGGGGGGGGAAGCTGGAGTATATAGGGGTGGGATCAAAGATGGTAAGCTGGATCACCAATTAACTGAAGGGAAGGCAGGAAAGGGTGGTGATGATGGGGGAGCTCTCATCACTAAGGGATGTGATGAGCGGGGTGCCGCAGAGATCAGTATTGGGACCAGTGGTGTTCAGAATATTCATAGAGGACATCTCCCACGGGGTTTCGGAGTAAGATCAGTCTCTTTGCAGACGACACAAAGATGGGTGCCATGGTTGATGACATCAAAGGGTGGAGAGGGCTGCAGGAGGACCTGACCAAATTGCAGGAGTGGTCACATGTATAGCAGTTGGGGGTTAATGCCAAAAAGTGCAGGGTCTTGCACTTCAGGGCTAACAACCAGGGGAGGAGCTATCAGCTGGGGGGGGGTAGAACTAGAATGTGCAGAGGAAGAAAGAGATCTATGGGTGCTTATAACGAGGATATCAAACAACTCAGCTCAGTGCAGGAGGGCGGCAGCAAAAGCCAACAGGATGCTGGGGTGTACAGTGAAGGGAAATCTCCTCCAGAAATAGGGAGGTGATCCTGCCCCTCTACAGGTCACTGGTCAGGCCGCACCTGGAATACTACATGCAGTACTAGCACCCGTTCTTGAAGAAGGACATCAGATTGTTAGATGGTGTACAGCGGAGGGTGACAAAGATGATCCAAGAGTTAGAGGAATACTCATATGAGAAGAGGCTGGGTGAGCTGAAAATGTATTCCCTGGAGGAGAGGAGGGATGGGGGGACATGATCAAAACCTTTAAATACTTGAAGGGAATTTACAGGGCTAGTAAAGAAGGGATTTTCCAGATTAGAAGGGAGCCGGTCATGAGGGGGGCACCAGATGAGATTGGAGGGGGGAAGATTCAGGAGGGAAGTCAGGAGACATTATTTCACTGAGAGGATGGTGGATAAGTGGAATACTCTGCAAGAGGAGGTGGTAGCCTGTAGCTTGGTAAACAGTTTTAAGAGAGGATGGGACAGAGTGACAGGGGTATTTGTGAGGAGGGAGGGTGGGTGGGGCAGCTGGCTGCAGGTTGAGGGCTAGCTGCACAATCGAGCAGACTTGATAGATTGTGAGGCCTGTTTCTGCTGGCATTTTTGCATGTTCATATGGCTCACTGTTGGAAAATCGAGGCTCACTGTCTGGCTACAACTAGTTGAGTGTCCCTCCTCCGTCCTCTCCTCACAGCCTGGGGCTCCCTCCCAGACCCAGTCCCCCCAGTCCCCTCAAGTGAAATTAGTAAAAGTAATAGTAAGTAGTGCAAATAAATTTGGAGTGAGATTTGTGTTCATATTTACTTTTTCAATGTAGTACCCACCATGCGGCTGCCCGTGCCTGCAGGCCACAGCTGCAATAGGAAATAGGAGGACCCCCGTCCCCCACCACCACCACCAGTGTCTGCCACTCACACTAGTACTGCACTCATGCACTGTCTGTCATGTCACGCTAAGCTGCATGGCATGGACTGCACTACAGCACTACTGTGAGTGGTAGACACTGGTGGGGGACAGGGGTCCTTCCCTATTTCCACACTCTGGTGGGCATGGGCAGTCGCTACACCCATGGTAATCAGATGTGGTTCCTCCAAGTCCCGACTCGGCTGTAGAAAGAATGACTTCTGTCATTTGTTCTCCCTGACTCCTCCTGTCTGTGTCCTCCTGTCCTGTCCTGTCCCTCTCTCGCTTACAGCCTCCCACCCACCCAGAACATCCATGATCCCATCGTGATCCAACCATGATCTACTTGGTATCCTAATAGATTCCAACTGATGAGATCCAAATCCCAGTTCCCAATCCTGAATACCCAGAGCCGGCAGTGCAGCACCCCACACCACCCAACAGCACACCGCGAAGGTGCGCATGTCCTCTGGTCCCCGATGACTCTCCCAAATCTGTACATACCCACATCCGGCTCCACCCCTCCCAATTGGGCAGTGGGTGGGTGTGGGCAGGCAGTTGGGCACTGGGCAGCAGTGGCCCCCTGCTCCATTCAAAAAGGCTGCAGTGCCGACAGAGGACAGACCAGGACCACCACAACAAGTCCACCACTACTTTTAATGGTAATGCTCAGTTTGTCTCCACTCCACACATGAGAAAAAATTAGACTGTGACATCTTTTTTTTTTTGACTATTCTATTCTGTTCTCTCTCTGACTGCAATTGATGAAGTAAGTTAAGAGTTCAAATTCAAACTAAGTTACAAAACCAACCGGACTGATACCTGAGCTTCACTGTATTGAAGTGGGTGATACTCTTACAGGTGGGTAAACAAACTGGAAGTGTTCCCTCCACAAGCTGCAACTCTTGTTTTGCATGTACCACAGATAGGCTTCCCATCCTCATGCACAATACCATCACTATTTTTTTGTAACCAAAGTAGGTCCACACTGTGGATTTTATTCTTTTTCTGGGTGGGAAAAGGTCACAGTTTTCATCCACTTTCCATCAGACTCTTTTGTAGTTGGAATCTCATAGACAGGAGAAGGAGGTGGGGGGATCTGACTCTACTGCTGAGTCTGGTCATGGTCATGGCTCTGGCTCTGACTACTACTCTGATTCTGGCTTTCCTCTTGCTGCTGCAACTCTTCCAATAACAGTACCAACTCCACATCTGCCATGTTTCAAGTCCTCCAATTACAATACCATGTGGTTACCTCACCAACGTAACCTAACCATATGAAAGATTACAATTTTCAGCAGCTCATGAAATTGAAACAAAATAGATGAGACGAGAGCTACTCAAAAAATTGACTGACTCACTGCTGCTGACAAATGGTACCATTGGCACAGACCGACCTACCAGACCTTCATTACCACCCGTCTTGACTACCTGTGGTTGATATTCGCCACCTGCAGCTGGTGCAAAACGCTGCTGCCAGGCTGTTGACTGGCACTTCTAGGACCAGTCATATTGCGCGAACTGCACTGGCTGCCAGTTCGGTGGTGGATCACCTATAAGGTAGGCTTGCTTACCTTCAAGGCCCTACACGAACAGGGACCTGACTACCTGAAAGATCTCCTGACTCCCTACTACCCCAGTCGTCCTCTCTGATCTGCCAATGAGGGATTGCTAGAGGTTTCCAGGGTTCGATTGAAAACTTCGGGGGCTCGCGCTTTTTCATTTGCGGCACTGACCCTGTGGAACTCTCTACCTCGCCGGTTAAGAGAATGCTTGACTGTCAATAGTTTTAAAACTATGCTGAAAACATATTTATTTTCTCTGGCTTACCCAGATTAATTTATATATTTATGCTTGATGTTTTATATGATTGTACAGCGCCTTGGTTTTTGAAAGGCGCTAAATAAATAAAGATGATGATGATGATGAAATGCAAAGTTAAATCTGATTTATTCAGGTGACTTGAACAAGGGAGGGGCGTAATCAGGTTGATTTGCTTAAAAGCTATATTAATCAGACAGTTATGCATGCAGTTCAGAGTCCCTACACAGTCACACACTCTGGGTACCCAGGTAGGAAAATGGTGGTCTAGCCAGGAACGTTGCAGCTGGTTGGGGCCCTGTGATAGAAGAAAGCAACATGTACAACACACACTATTTGTAATACGGAGCCAGAGGGCTCAGTTCGTGAAAGAAAAGGCAACAAGACAATCAGATGACAACACTTTTAGATTTAGCTGTTGTTGCAGGGAGCTACCCTGATGTTTACTCATTCCCGGTGTCCTGGCCAACATTCCCCTTCCCATAAACCGGTTCATGCAATTATCCAGGCTGTGTGTGGGTGATGATGTGCGATATGGCCGCCACCACACATTCAGTCACTTCACTACCAGTCTAGCATTGCTTGTAAAGCGCTTTGGGATACTGTGTATGAAAAGCGCTATATAAATGCTGATTATTATTTTCTTCTTCGTCTTCTTCTTCGTCTTCTTCTTCTTCTTCTTCTTCTTCTCATGATACCCAATACTGGACACAGGCAAGACAAAAATCGAGACTGCAGGCTGTTGAGCTGGAGTGCCCAGAGAAGCAGGGCCCACAGGAATCACCGAGGCGTCATTCCTGTTCAAGGCGTTGAGCAGGGGGCTGATCCCCAGGCCGGTCTCTTGTCGATCTCTGCGTAGCAGGTATTCTGGCTGGGCCAGTGTAGCAGGGCCCAGGCAAACGAAATTGGATACGGATTCAGTCCGTGGAGCTGGATACAGCCTCCAGCAAGCAAAACACAGTTCTGACAAACAGTGGGGAATCAAATCACAACCCGCTAGAAGCACACAGCACATTCACATGTAAGGAAATTCCACTGTACCAGGCAAATGGCCCTCCGGTCGCAATTACAGAGTCTCTGCACAATCCGGGAGTTCAGAGGTAGCTGGAAGTCCTGCCAGACCGGTTGCATTCAGCAAATCTTCGGTCTTCTTCAGGTTAAAGCCTGGTCAAAATTCAGTGGCTTAATTCACTCTCCAAATTCAGATTCAGTCCGAAAAAAACACAAGTACCCTCTCAGGAACATCATGCAGGCCAAACTCAGGCCTTTCCACAGTTCTCCCACACAAATCCACCATGGATTTCTGCTCGAACTATCTCGAGCTGTTACTTCTTCACTTCCCAACTCAGATCTAACTAAAACTGCAAGCAGTGTGGGACTTTCCCCAAGATCCAAAAGGGTCGGTTGGGTCATCTGTCTGTCAGTCACAACAAGGGCTCCCCCTCCAGGTTATTTTAGGTACCAAAAAGCCCAAAACTACAATTCCTACAAGTTTTGGCCCCACCAAACCCCTGTAGGCAGGCTCCATTTTAGAGTCCCAAATGTACTGATTGGCCCACTCTGCAGTCCAGGACCAAGATGGAAACAAACAGAACTGTCCATGCTTCAAAGAAGGCAGGTTAGAACATACTGCAATATTATTACTACTCTAACAAATGATCAGCAAACAAGTACATCTTCTAACAGAGCTCCCTTTCAGATTAACTACGACTGCAATCCAGGCAGCTCTTAAAGAGACAGTACACAGAGGCTATACAGGCACTCTCTGGCAATATATTTAAACTGCTAAAACGCAGAACACCAGCCTGGCAGTGAGCATTTAGGCAAGTTCAAGGAAGACTTTTCGGGAACCCCCATTTGTAGGGGGGTTACATATGCCTAAGCCTTGATGCATCTGCCTCTCTCTCTCTTACTTACTGCAAGTCCTTTCCAGTTTTGCCAGTTACCAGTCGGTGAATGCAGTGCCAATTCCAAACTGCCACCCAGTGCCACAATGAAGAGGGGCAAACAACATGGCTGCTGGTGCCTGCTGATTTGGTCTAGCAGAGGGTGCAGAGGTTGGGGGGTGCTAGTTACTCTGAGTCTCACTCTCTAGCTCCTTGCGTAAACCCTAGGTGGCGCTATCCCAAGGGCTACTACCCCTGCCTGCTTGGCTAGTAGCAGGTTAAGGGGCCTGAGTTCAGAAACGGGTGCCTCCACCCGGAGATCAGGGTTGGTAGTGGTCAAGCTAACCTGGGCACAGCCCTCCGGAACACTGCAACCCCCCTCTTTCCCCTCTAGTGGCCTGGACACTGTACAATAATCACTTTAACAATACTCCTGGTACGCCACACAAGCACCCACACTGTTTGCACTTACCACCAGGGCTGGTTGCCCTGGCTCGACCCTGGGGACCCCCTGTAAAGCAAGGTTATGCACAGCAAATAGCAGCAGTACAGTACTTTGAGCACAAACTGGAACCACAGTCAAATTACCTGCAGAAAAAGTTAGATCTGATTTATTCAGGGGACTTGAACAAGGGAGGGGAAAAATCAGGTTAATTAGCTTAAAGGTTATATCAAACAAGCAGTTATGCATGCGCTTTGAGTCCCCCCACACAGTCACACCTCTGGGTACCCAAGTGGAGAAGAGATGGGCTAGCCAGGACTGTTGCCTGGGGTTGGCCTGTCATCACAGCTGATTGGGGCCCAGAGATGGAAAACACAACATGCACAGTACACAATATTTGTAATCCGGAGCTAGAGGGCTCAGTTCGTAAAGGAAACGAAACAAGACAATCAGATGACTCACTCAGATTAAGCTGTTGTTGCAGGGAGCTACCCTGGTATTTACTCACGATGCCCAAGACTGGACACAGGCTGGACGAAAATCGAGACTGCAGGTGGTTGATCTGAAATGCCAGGAGAAGCAGGGCCCACATGAGTCACAGAGGCGTCGTTCCTGTTCAAGCATGGAGCAGGGGGCTGATCCCCAGGCAGGTCTCTCGTCAATGGCTTCTTTGTGCAGTGGGTAGTCTGGCTGGGCCAATCTGGCAAGGCCCAGACCGCATGGAGACAAATTTGGATGCAGTCCATTTTGGGCTAGATACAGCTTCCAGCAAGAAGAACACAGTTCACACAGTGGGGGACTAACTCACAACCCACTAGCAGCTCATAGCACATTTACATGTAAGAGAATTCTACTGTACCAGGCAAAGCGCTCCCCGGTCACAATCACAAAGTCTCTGCACACACTGGGAGCTTAAGGGTAGCTTGAACTCCTGACAGGCCGATCGCATTCAGCAAAATCTTTGGTCTTCTTCAGGTTGAGCCTGGCCCACTTCAGTAGCTTACTTTAGTCACGCAAACTTGGATTTAGTCCGAAATAATTATCTTCTCTCCCTCTCAGGAGCAGCACACTGACATGCAGGCCAAAAACTTAGCCTTTTCAGAGTTTTCCCATGTGAATCCACTCAAGATTGCTGCTCAGAATTACTTCAGCTCCTTCTTGTTCAGCTTCCAGCTTAGATCTAACTGAAAATTGCAGCAGCCTGGGACTTCCCCAAGATCCAGAAGCTTTGGTTGGCTGATTTGGCTGTCAGTCAAACAAGCGCTCCCCCTTCAATTGCAAAAAAGGCGCAAAGGGCCAGATATTCAAAAGAGTTGAGCCATGCGCAATAGGGTTGCGCCTGCTCAAGTCCGAATTGCGCCATTCTGCAATATTCAGCAGGAGGCAAAGGCGCCCTAAATCATGCTGAGCAACAGCGCAATGCTAATGAAGGCATGTGCAACTGAAGGGGGAGGAACCATGCATAAACTGCACAGCCCGATATTCAGCGGGCCATGCAGAGTTATGCAGGCGCAACCCCCTACCTGCGCCTGCAAAACTTTAAGCCAAAAAAAAAAAGGATCAAGTCCAGGGCCACCCACAGGTGAGCTGCCGCATTGCAGGGTGCAACACAGCAGCTGCCACCTGTGGGTGGCCCTCCCTCGTTCTGAAGCGCCCCCCATGCCCGATCGTGGGCTGAAGTGTCCCCAAAGACCAATATCCTTGGTGGTCCAGTGGACATGACCCGTCGCAGGCATAACATCAACCCCCAAGACCGATATCCCTGGTGGTCAGTGGACGTGAAGCCCGATCGTGGGCATAGCGTCACCCCTCCCCAAAGACCAATATCCCTGGTGGTCCAGTGGACGTGAAGCCCGATCGCGAACATAGCGGCAAACCCACCCCCAAGTCCAATATCCCTGGTGATCTAGTGGCCCCCACCCACCCACCACAGGCCACACCCGCTCCCCGTCAGCGGCGGCGGCAGCACCTACCGCCTGCCGCCCGCCCACGCCGACTGACAGCTCGGTAGGAGCTGCCGTGACCTCTGGCACATTACCCAAAGGTGATGAATGGTGAAGATACACAGAAAGATCAGAATTACGGTAGGCACGTAATTTTCATTTTTCGCCAAAGGTAGTGGATACCTTAATGGCCACCAGGAAAGTTTCTATGTCTGCAGCTTTATGATTGAGTGTGGATCACATTTTTGGCTTCACGCCAGAGAGTGGAATATCAGGCTTTCAAAGCCACAGTTACACAATTTTGGATTTTCTACAGGCAGAGAGTGGACAAATGATTGGCACTAGAGCACCTTCAGAGGCCAGGTATCAGCAGTTGGAACCTCCATGGGCTCATTACTAAAACAAACCAGGAGGTTATACGATTTCTAAGAGTGGTTAGCAGAAGCAGACCTCTCTTTTGCTCCCAACACCTACATGGGATTTGAATCTGGTTTGAATGATCTTTATAAGGAACTCTTTGAACCTCTTTCGTCAGTTCCACTTGATATTCTGTCCTTACAAGGTGTGTTTTTTAATTGCTATGTGCTCAGCCAGAAGGACTGGCGAGCTTCAGGGCTTGTCCCACAAAGAACCCTACCTTATTATTCATAAGGACAAGATAGTTCTAAGAAAGGTTCTGTCTTTTATTCCAAAAATTCCAACATCTTTTCATGCAGATCAAGAGATACAGTATGTCTCCCGTCCTTCTGTCCAAAGCTGCTTCATCAAAAAGAATGAGAGCTGCACAAGTTAGATTTATGGAGGACAGTTAGGACATCTATCAAGTGAACTGCAGAGTTCTGGAAATCAGAAAGTTTGTTTGTGCTCTTCAGAGCAGCAAACAAAGGTCAAAAAGCCTCTAAGGCTACCTTAGTAAGGTGGATGAGGGTGTGTATCACCAAAGCCTAAGTTGCAGTAAAGAAGAAAGCTCTGGCTCCCATCAAAGCTCACTCCACCAGGGTTCTCATCACTTCCTGGGCAGAGAGAGAGAGAGGGGAGGCATCTGTGTTAGAACTGTGCAAGGGTATACCGACCACACAGCGACGGGAATACCTCGAAGACCATCACAGCGACATTTGTGGCAGTTTGCTATGATGGTCTCCACCTTTCCGACACTGTTGCCAGTGGGGTGTTTGCCCCCCTCCCCGAACTAACTCTGACTGGAGTTAGTAATCTAAAGTGCAGGGGGTGTGGGGGCAGAGGTGAGGGTCGAAGCCCCCCCACAGAAAACACTTGTCCCCCAAGCGATGGCACAACACCAGTTAGCGGTGTTGTGCTGTCGCTGTGCCAATGGTCAACAAATTTCTTGTCACTGTGGCATAGTGGAACCCTGTGCAAGGTGGTAACATGGTCCTCTGTCCACACTTTCACTAAGCACTACAGACTGGATGTTCAAAGCTCTGCCAATGTGGCCTTTGGTCGCAGAGTTTTGCAAGTCGCAGTTAGCAGATAAATCCTTTCTCCTGTATGGGTTGTATATTGGACAATAGTCTCCCCTGCCCAGTTGGAAATGGGTACTGCATATTAGAACCCATATGTACTAACTACTCATTGACAATGTGGGGTGCTACAGAAAGAAGAAATTCATTCATACTTACCATAATATCCTTTTCTGTTAGCTCCAACATTATCAGTTGGGCCTCTCCCAAGAACCAGGCTCCTGCTGGAGAATGTTGTCTGGTATACACCTGGGATGTCTGTTTTTGTTTTCTGAAATTTTGATTTGTAGATAGTGTTGACATCCTTCTCTGATGTATCTGCTGACATGAACATTAGCTAAAAATATTTGATTACAGGCACGCAGAGTTCACGGGTTGATATTTCTGAACAAAGAGTGGTGCCTCTCTGTTACAGGTTAGTGCTTACACTGTTTGCAGTTATTCTATTGTTATATATCTTTTATGTTAATAGTTTTGACCAGTCTAGCACTAGCCTCATAAGACCGAATAAGATTCAGGAAAGGAGAAGCCATGAAGGTGAACATCCTTCCTCTATTCTGCCTATCAGAATGAAGTAAGGAATTATTTATTATATCTTCTTCTTGAGACAAAACGTGGTTCTGCTAAAATTTCAGTATGTGGTTTATTGCATGAGGAGCAGTATACTCTAGACACGTTTATTCTTTTGCTTATATATTTATAGGCACTGTAAGACAAATGGGACTGGAGAGTACTTGCTATTCAGAATGTTCATGTGCCCAGCATTCTATGCTGGTTTGTAGCTTTAGGCTATGCCATTTCTAATGGCGTGCAAATTACCGCTATGTACTAACCTACCAATGCTGGAGCTAATAGAAAAGCAAATTATAGTAACTATAAAGGAATTTCTTCTTTTAGCCCACCCGCAACCTCCCACAAATCTCAACCCTCCCTCTTCCCCCCCTTCCCTTTCACAAATCCCATCCACCTTCCTTCTACCTGACATTGCCACGTGGCTGTGATTTGGGGCCTGCCTCCTGATGGCTCCTTGTACTGTATCCTGGCTGTATTAGTATGGCCGTGCTGTGTCCTGGCTGTGCAGATCTGGCTGCACTTTGTTCGACTACTTGCTGTCAGTTGCTGGTCTGATTCAGGTTGCTGCCAGGATCCCATTTGTTCATTTCATTTTTCATTTTTAGTTCAGGGTTAAAGCCCACTGAGCAAAACTCATTTGCAGTGGGGACCCAGTTCAATTCGCAATACAAGTTACACAATTAAACATAATACAGCATATACAAAGTCATTGTAAAATTAAATAAAAAAACATCTTTACAGTTAATATACAGTACATAAAGCTTTGGTGAGAAAATTCCAAACATAGGACATGATTTTCTAAGGTGCCTTTAGATCAGCGCATGCTGCACCGAGCCACCACTTGCGACAAACCCGGATGCACCAGGAACCCTGCACCTGATTTTATAAAAAGTATGGTACCTGACACCAAACTCCTGGGTTTACTGCAAGCTGACAGCTGTACCAAAGAAATGGTACAGTGGAGGATGCTGTAAACCATGGGATGAGGAGCCCGAGTGCTGCAAAATCCCAATGTGGGGATATTGCATCCCTGCCCCGGCGCAAGCCCCCTTCCACCATAGTGCACCAGTACGGCTGTTGCAGGGTTGACGCAAGCCTGGTTGTTACAGGTGGTCCCCTGTGTGGTGCAGGCTGCATTCAAAAATGTTGACTGTTGCAAGGTGTGCCCCTTGAACTATTTCTCCTTGATGCAAGCCCCCTTGCACCAATCCCAATCTTTTAAAATTGAGCCCATAACATAAAACTTGAAGCAAGACCAGTTTGGCAGGGTGGTAAAATACAATTTTTTCAACGTGGTAATTGAAGGACACTATATCCACATCTCGAAAGAGAGGTGGAAGAGAGTTCCACATAGCATTCACAAAACTGCTAAAAAGTGTGCAGACCTTACAGTTTTTGTTTGCGAGACTATAGATTCAAGAGAGTGCACATTACTCAGGGAAGGATTAGTTTTTGGGGGTATTATACATTCTGTCAAGTAGTCTGGAAACTGCCCCAAAACACATTCATAGGAAAAAAAATAAGCTGTGGAGCTTCCTTCTGTCAGCCAAAGAGATCAGTCCCAGCCTCTGGCATAGGAGGAAGTGATAGGTCTCTCTAGGACAGCACTATAACAATCTGGCCAAACGGTGATGTAATAATTTCATTATATATAAGAAGTCTGTCTGCCATTGCATATTTTTAAAGGAAGTCAGCAAAATCAAATACTGAGATAGCTGGACTTGAAAAATCTTCTTGATAGTCTCAGAATCAAGGCTTCCTTTATTTCTATGCAGGGAACCCACCCTTATTTCAGCTTTCCCAGTTTGGCAGTCCAAATGCTTATTTCCAGATCCAGAAGTTTCCATCCAGAAACCAAGATATCTATAAAATTCAACAGCCTCAATTGGGACCTGTTTTCTGCATAAATAGTAATTTTAAGTGAATGATAAAAGTTCAGTTCGATGTCCAAAAATCATTATTTTTGTCTTTGTGGCATATAAGCATAATCTCGACTCTTTAAAAGGAGTCTGTTATTCATTAACATTCAGTTGTAAATTATTCTGGATAGAAACAGCAGATTTGCCTGCCATGTAGACAGTAGTGTTGTCAGCGTGTAAGTGGTATTTCACATCACTGACACTGTTGCCCCAACCCCTTAGATACATCAAAAACAACAGTGGCCTCAATATGGAGCCCTGGGGAGCTTCTCTTACCATCTCGAGAGGCCCTGATTCTTTCCCATTAACAAATGCTACTTGACTTCTTGAAGTTAAATATGCCTTGAACCACTTAATCACACCGTCATTCAGGCCCAGATGGGACAATCCATTCAATAAAATGCAGCGATCTACCATGTCAAAGGCCCTGGGGAGGTCAAGAAAGATGGTTCTTGTAATATGCTGAGAGTCCATAGCTTTGTTGACATCATCCAAGACGCTCGACACAGCAGCTACTGTGCTATGATTTTTACAAAACCCAGATTAAAATTTGTTCATCAGTCCATGGTCCTCAAGATAGCAGTTTAGCTGATTTGCCACCAACCTTTATAAAATCTTAGAAGTAATCGAAAGAAGAGATACAGGGCGGTAGTTTGTCATCTTACTCGTATCTTCCCTTAAAGATAGGGACAACACAAGCACTTTTCCAATCTTTAGGGAGTTCCCCCATTGAAAGGGACTAATTCAAAGGATATGGTAGTGGCTCAACAATTTGAAAGGCAGACATCATTAGCAATAACAAGGACTCTGAGTTATCCATCCCTGGCTACTCAATCATTAAGCACGACAGCCAAGGCAAAAAAAGAAGGTGTAGGATAGCCATGTTTATCTCCACCAGGTTACAGTTTACCTTGGTGCAATTCCCCCCTTCCCCTGGCACATATTGACTCTCTTCAAATCAAACTCATTTCCGTATCCCACCCCAGTGTATGTTGCTGGCTCCTACTGTGTGCCGGGCACCCCCCTGCCCTCCATTCTTGAACACCTGGATGTACTAATGTCCTCAGCATCACCAGGTGAACTCTATATCCTAGGTAATTTCTACTTCAACTGGCTAGCCAATGACAGCACCAAGCTCTGCACCAAAATAAATGCTCTGAACCTCACCCAGCTAATCGCACACCCCACCCAGCTAAACCATAAAACGCAAAATCACTCTCTCTTGGACTGGGCCCTTTTGTCACACCCGCACAGGATCATAGGAGCTGGTCTACTCCCTAACTCCCTAAGCAACCACCATATGACTTACATGGTCAGGAAAGTACACAGGCCCACAGCACCCCCCAAGGACACTGCTCACAAGGTCATATAACACTCTAGATCAAGCATTTCTTCTGCATGACCTAGTTAATGCAGACCGGTCCTTCATCCCAAAGGCACTCTCCATTGACTCCGCTCTCGAAACCTTCAAGGCCAGATTCCTTACAGTATGGGACTCTCATGCCCCCCTGAGAAATAAAAGGGTCAGAGGTGCCCACCTTCCCTGGATCTCTGGCGCCATCATTAACCAACGCCACTCCAGGGAACAGGCATGGAAAACTCACAAGAAAATGGACACCCAGTCATCCCTCCAATCCTACCAAGTCCTCCGCAACTCCTGTACCAAACTTATATGCCAGGCCAAAAATAACTACTTCTTGTCAGCCTTCAACTCAAACCTTAACCACCCAACAAACTTCTGGAAAACAATCAAATCCCTCCTCCCCCCCCCAGTCCAACCACCTACTCTGACCCTAACCATCCAGGGTGCCACCATCACTGACCCCAGTGAGGTTGTCTCTGCTTTCAATACCTTCTTCACCAGCTGCACGGACTCTCTCCTATCTGCTGTCCAGCACTCACCCACACCGAGTACCCCTCCGAATCTGGTGCCCTCCTGCCAGCCCTTCAGTTTCTCCTTTCGTCCGGTGTCCCTTGCCAAAGTATTTCAATCAATGTGGGCCCTTAACCCTAGCAAAGGTAGATACCCCACAGGCCTGGATGGAAAAATGATATACTTGTCTGCCCCCGCCATAGCCACCCCGCTGGCAAAACTCTTCAACCTCTCCTTTTCACTGGCCATAATCCCAGCTGAATGGAAGCAGGCAACTGTCATCCCCCTCCCTAAAGGAGGCGACCCCTCATCACCAGGAAAGTACCACCCCATCTCTCTCCTCCCTATCCTGGCCACTCTGTAAGAAGGTCTTGTACTTGCCCAACTCACCTCCTATCTAGACGCATCCTCCTTCTTCGCCTCCTACCAATCAAACTTTCGCAAATCACACTCTACCATCACCTCCCTACTAAGGCTCACCGATGCCATACTCACCGGCATGGACAAAGGGCACATCACCTCAGCCATTTTTATCGACCTGGCCAAGACTTTCAACACCGTCTCCCACTCACTGCTTCTATCTAAGCTAAAAGTCTCCTGCTGGTTTCAGGCTTACCTGATAGGTAGACACCAATCGGTAAAAATTGGCACCTACATCTCTAGTCCCCTGCCAGTCACTGCTGGTGTCCCCCAAGGTTCTGTCCTGGGTCCGCTACTTTTATCCATATATGTAAATGATCTCCCATGGGTCTGCCTACACTCAGCCATCCACATGTACGCAGACGACACAGTTCTGTATGCCGCAGGCCCCTCCTCTGGGGAAGTGACCAATGGACTCCAACAGGATTTCAGTGCAGTCCAGCACTGGTTCCAATCCAACCAACTGTTCCTAAACCCCAAGAAGACAGTCTTGCTAACCTTCGGGTCACAGGCAAGACTCTCCCACCTGGCCTCTTGCCCCTCATTCCAATCCTTGGATGGGACCACCCTGGAAGTGTGCACCTCCTTCAGATACCTAGGTGTCTGGCTTGACCAGCACCTTGATTTCTCCACACATATAGAATCCATCCACAAGAAACTGCTCCCTAAACTTGGCGCCTTATACTGAAACAAGGGTAGTATCCCCATGCTGTCCTGGAAGGAAATAGTTCACAAGATGATTCTCCCATTATTTGACTATGGCAACGTAGTCTATGGCACTGTCCAGCCCTCTACCCTAGCCAGTTTAGACACACTCTTCCACTCCTTCTGTCGCTTCACCCTGGACTGTCCACAATTGACTCACCACTGCGACCTTTACAGCTCCCTAGTTCTGTCTATCCAGACCCACAGACAGATTCACTGTGCTAGGATCACAGCCAAATTCTGGTCCCAGTCCCTTCCCCCATACCTCACGCCTGCCCTCTCAACACAGGCTCCTCCTGCCTACTCCTTCAGAAGTACGGACTCCAGGTTCCTCCATGTCCCTTTCATGGGCACAGCCAAAGGCCAATCTGCCTTCCAATTCTGTATGCCCAAACTCTGGAACACATTGCCTGCTACCATTAGACATACCACTAACTCTCAGCACCTAAATCTCCTTCTCAGCACCCACTTCTCCACCAGCTGTACGTGTTTCTAGCCTGTACTCACCACCGGCCACTCTCTAGTGGATCTGAGTGTGACTCGCTAGCCTAGGCATAGAGCCGCTCCTCCAGTTGCCCCCTACTTTCCTCAGCTAAAATCTGGCGATTCATGCTCTACCCTGTATGTTAGTTCAGCAGCATCTCTATGCAAAAATTGTATTGGCCTGGCCTTTGCTATTGTTCTGTATTGTACATTGTTATTGTATGGGATATGTCCCCCCAGGATGCATCTGGTAATCGAGCAGATCCCTACTCAGTATGCCATCCTGGTTAAACTCTTAAATAAATAAATAATGAAGACACACTATTCAGACCACCACTTTTCCCAGATTTTAAATTAAGAAGAGGCTTCAGCACCTCATGACTACTAATGGCCGCTATGCACGATTGCGGCGGAGGCACGCGGAAAATGCTAGTACCCTACCCACACAACTCCTCACCCACAGACAGGTGCACGCATGCCGGAATGCACAACTGGTGTGCAACTATCCACAGCCCCTCCCCCCTGGCATGCAGGTCTCCACAGGGTGGCCAGGGGAGGAGTCGCGGTCCCGGGTGGACATCCAGTGAGCTGCCTGTCTTGGGTCCCAAAATGGATCCCTCTTGTAGCGAGGCATGGGCCTGGGGTAGTCCATACCTACTGCAGGCACCCGGACCCATGCAGTATGGGCCCTATGGTACATTCTCCCACCAGTTACGTCTGTGGCACCCAGCACCCTCCCAGTGCACTGATGGACCCCCGCCAGTAGGACTCCACTCCAGCAATGCAGCTGTTCCCCGACTCTTTTCAGGCCATGCCCTCGTGCCCAGACCCTGCACCCCCTGTGGTGGGCAGTGGCATCCCCACACCGCCATCCCTCATCACCTGTAGCTGCTGGTTGGTACCAGGCACTCACCCGATCAGCCCCAGCTACCCCCCAGTACTACCCAGTGGGCTATGGCAGCACCGGGGGTTGTGTCCATGTCCTGCCATGCCCAGCAAATGGTGTCCGTGAAGGCGTGCAGTGGGTTATGGCTGGGTCTACCCTGGCATAACCTGCCCCCTTCCTTACACCCATGCAACCAGCAGTACGTGCCTTAGTGAATAGCGCATAGTGCTGGCATGCTCACAGCCCGCCCCCAGTGCGTTGCTCTCTGTGCAGCAATGGCATCGGGCGTGTACCTGTCTTCTGTGCTGGTCATGAATGCCGTGGAGGGGTCCATGGGACCCCGCTCCACAGCATTCAGACATAGCAATGCCAACACACCCGGTTTATGCCTGTGCGTTGGCATCGTGCATAGGGCCCATTATCCTTGAACTCGAAATGCTCACCATCCTCCATCAACCTAGGTACCTAAGCTTGTTTCTGTTGTGCTCCCTCTCCAGATTCAAAAATTTTCCAGCCTCAATAAAAAATTTATTAAAAGAGTCTGCCCGGCGCTCAGTGGGGATGTTCAACCGGTCCTGTTCATCTTCCAAGAGTCAGTCTTCACCATTCATTCCCACTTATTGGTCTAGGTCCTGAGGCACTAGGACTCCATAGAACAAAGTATTTTGCAGCCTAGGGGACCAATGTTGGTGCCAACACCACCCACGAGGCAAACGTAGTGATGTCACACTCAAGGGGGTGGCCAGTAACTGACTCCAGCTCCCTACCTTTCTCAGTTTTGTTTTTCCTGCCATCTAGTGCACACTGTGAGAGCTTTATCATCACAATACATCACAGTACTTTCCTCAGTACACTGCTGCTAGTTCTATGCCATACCTCTTGACATTGTCAATGGGTAATCAAAACAACTGGGTGCCTGTTGAGCTGTGGCTTTCAAATTGAATAACCTGTCTTTTTCTCATTCCTTATGTAGATTGGGGGTAACTTCTGCCTTGTTAGGGTGTTTTTTAAGGGTGTCCTTTAAACAAAAAAAAAAGTTCCATAGGCAGGTACAGATTTTATTTGTTCTGGGAGTGTTGGGTTTCTGCTGGGGTCCTTCAGCTCTGGCATTGGTTCCTTCCCCTTCCAGCCTTAGATTTTGTGATTGGTACTTTTATACAGCTATTTTGTGATTTTTGTACATTTTAGAGTTTTGTTTGTGATTTTTCACCTCAGACCTCCATTTTTCTGCTTGCTTGGCTGCCATTAGGGCTGGGCATGCGCTTCTTCTTCAAGCAGTCTTCCCGCCATTGTTTTAAGCACACGTCCATAGTGCATGCACTTGCGCAGTGCTAGGGGCATTTGTGCAGTGCAATCCCTATTAAATATGCTGCGCAATTGTATTTGCGCACTCATTGGTGCGTGCACATCCGGGCTAGCACGTTCATACCCTATACGCACTCACTAGTGAGCGCATGCCCATTTAGCACTTTTGGTATGCTAATACAGTTCATAGCTCATTGGTGAGATTTTTAGCCTAGCAAGCTATAGAGCTAATAGTTATTGTTTTATATATTTTAACCTGGATTTTGTTCTGTGATAACTTCAATCCTTGGCACCATGGCTTAATGGAGACCATTAATTACGAAACAATGTAAGACCTGCAAAAGGGCGACAAGGCCCTCTCCCCCATGGGTTCCTATTGCCCTCATTGTGTTGCTCAGCATAATATTTCTCTCAGGGTTCTCCCCAGCCTGTCCTCCGAGCTGGGGAGGGGGGCACCTGATCCATCTATTAGCAGTGGCAAAACAGAATTGCCAAAATTACTTCTGTTGCTCCTGGGTGACCTTTTGAGCCTTGAGGTTTTGCAGGACATCCCAGCAGATACACCTGACCCCAAACCGGGCCCCTCCGGTCAGGAAGGGGGCCCATCCAGGCACGTCCAGGTACGTCAGCAAGAACAAGGCTGCAGAATCAGAAGTGCAGGCAGACCCCGACTCTGACTTCTTAGAAGGACAGGATGAGGATTTTGGGGATCTTGGAGATGCTCCTGACCTAAAAATATTGCTCTCTGATGAAGAGGATGTCCCCTCTGTGGAGGAGGAAGAGGAAGGGGAGTGAACAGAACCCATGTCAAGGATTTCGATTCCTCACCTGTTTTACAATAAGTCCTTGTCCTTTTTGATTGCTGAAGCTTGTAGATCCTTACAGCTTAAGGAGGAGCCATCCATAGAAATGGTGGATGTCAGTCCAATCCTGTCTGCATCCTCCTCTGCTCCAAAATGTTTCCCAGCTTTTATTCACTGAAACCATGGCTCACTCCACCAGGACGATAGCAACTTCCTGGGCAGAGAAGGTGAAGCATCAGTTTTAGAGCTATGCAAGGCAGCTACATGGTCTTCAGTTCACACTTTCACAAAACATTGCAAATTGGATGTTCAGAGTTCTGCTGACAGAGCTTTTGATCGCAAAGTGTTGCAGGCAGCAGTTCACAAGTAATTCTCTGATGTTTCTTGAGTATGGGATAATATTCTCCCCCCTCCCGTTTTTTCCTCTGGGTACTGCTTCTTTGAACTCAGTTGTTTTGGTTACCCATTGACAATATGGAGTGCTACAGAAAGAAGAAATTAACGTACTACTTACCGTAATTTCCTTTTCTGTTAGTTCAAGTATTGTCAATGAGGCTTGCACAGGAGCCTGGCTCCTGCAGGAGAATCTTATCCAGTACGCCAGGAGAGAGGTCCAGCTTGGCAAAAAAATTCCCATACTTTTCAGATCTCTCTCTCTATTCTGCTGTGTTGTGTATTATAAATGTGAAACAATGGGTTACATCAGCCACTAGAGGTAATAACATTCTAGAGCTTGTTTTGGCTAGTACCGATTTAGACATAAGGGGCGTTGAAATATCCTCTCCAGTTGGTGTCAGTGATCGTAACTTTATTCTTTTCACCCTTCAGACACATTTGATTTATAATTATAATTGGTCTATTATTTATCTGTATGATAAAGCAAATCTTACTGCTTTTAAACGGAATCTAGAGGCCGTTGACTGGGTATCCGCCTTTCTTCATCACTCCCCTCAACACTATTGGACTATCTTTAAGTCATTAATTTCTGGCCTAAGGGACACCTGTGTCCCTTCAAAATTAAAGAACCCAGATGGGAAACAATCACCCAAATGGATGAATCATAACATCAAAAGACTGATTAGATATAAAACCAAAAAATATCGGAACATTCTAAAAATAATAAGACTACTTCTAATTGGGAGTATTATATTAAATCAAATAAGAAATGCAAATCCTGTATAAAAAAAAGCTAAATCCAGATGGGAATTGAAATTGGCTCATATGGCAAATAAGTCGACTACAAAACAGTTCTATTCCTACATAAATTCATTAAAGAAAACATCTTGTAAGGTAGGCCTCTCATAACAGATAATAATCTTATTCATGCTCCCAAAACTATGGCTGATGTATTCAACACTGAATTTTGTAAGATCTTTACATCATCTGATACTTATACATCTCCTCCCTTTCCGAATTATTCTGATCCACCAATCACTTTTACTGAGTAACTCATTAAGAAAAAAACGTGTACATTGAAAAGGAAATTCAGTTCAGGTCCTGATAATATAGCTGGACATTTATTATATCTATTGGCTGACTATATTGCCTTGCCACTTAAGCTTTTGTTTGAACTCTTCCTATTAAATAATTATATTCCTATCGAATGGAAAGAAGCTTCAGTTGTACCAATTCATAAAAAAGGCTCCAAGCATAACTGGAAAAATTACAGGCCTATAAGTCTTACTTCTTCTAACTGCAAAGTATTGGAGAGTCTCCTTAGAGATATTATTGCACGTGTTATAGATGAAATTGATATGAAGCAACATGACTTTAGAAAGGGCAGAAGTTGTTCTACTAATTTACTCTGTTTTTATGATCACTTTAGTTCCTTTTTGGATAGCAGGATATCATGTGATGTCATTTTCATAGATTTCAGTAAGGCTTTTGATACCATGCCTCGTTGGGCTTTAATTCACAAACTCAGGAAACTCAATATAAATTATTACATAATAGTCTAGATTGAAAATTGGCTTTGTGATAGAACACAAAGAGTGATCATTAGTGGTAACCTCCCAAATAGTGGAAACGTTTTGAGTGGCGTACCACAAGGATCTGTTCTCGGTCCTTGTCTTTTCCAAGCCTTTATTGCATATCCATTACTACAAAATACACTGATGATGTGAACATTGGAGGACCTTGTTCAAATTCTGACTAGATAGCTCTAATTCAACATGACCTTGATATTATTACTAACTGGATAAATACATGGGGTATGAAATTAAATGTCTCCAAATGCAAAGTGATGCATTTGGGATTAAAAAATCCTGGTTATTCATATACCCCGAATGGTTCACTGCTTAGTGTTACCACGGATGAGACAGACTTAGGTATTACTATTTCCAACGATCTTACATATGCTATACATTTGCACTCTGTTATTTGTACAGCTAATAAGGTTGTCTGGTCAATTTTACGCAACATCAGATCAGAGACTATGATGTGTTAATGCCTTTGTTTAGGTCATATGTCGGACCTCATCTCGAATATGCCTCGCAGATTTGGTGCCCGTTTAAAAAATCTGATGGTGTGTCCCTTGAAAAAGTTCAAAGAAAATTCACAAAAAAAAATCCGGTCTCAAATCTGAATCTTTCGAATACAGGTTGGAAACTTTGAAGCTCATGTCACTTTCTACTAGACGCTTGAGAGGTGATCTTCTGTTTCTGTATGATATTGTACATGACCCTTATGTCATGAGTGAGTTAGGTCTTGAATTCTGGTCCTCTTCATATTATATCAGAGGCCATCCTTTTCAGTTGGTTGGGAAATCTTTTAAACATAATAATCAGAAATTTTTCTTCACTATTCGTACAATAGGACCTTGGAATAAACTTCCATTTATTGTTGTAATGAGTGATACTAAGCATACCTTTAAATATCATCTGGATAAGCTAATTGATTCTGGGTATAACTTATCATATTATCCTCTGGCCTAGTATAAGAGCATTATGGGCTTCAGCCTACTAGCTCTTTTCTAGTACCTTAGCATGAATCTTAGTGTGTGTGTATATATATATATATATATTTTTTTTTGTAAAAGAATAAAGTTTTGTCAATCAGTCTGCGACTGCAGGGTAACAGGTTTCATTATTCTGTCTCAAGGTGTTTTCCTGTTGCAGGTAGTGTCACTGCACTCAGTGTTTTTAAAAAAAGACGATATGCTTCATTGTGTGTCAGCTTCAGTTTCACAGATCTATGACTGGTACAGAGCTTGTTTGCTGTTCGATTGTCTTCCATGCAAGGACAGAATCGTCCAAGTCTTGAGTCCAATAGAGAACAATTTCTTCCTCGGATGTCTGCTAGGAAGGTAAGACAGTGTTTATTTACAGTATTAAGGTAATTGGTTATATGGGTGAATGTGTAGCTATTATGGTACTGCGAGGTCAGTAGTGACTGGGGAGTTGCTGCTGCTGGAATCCTCATATAACTAACATTCTAAAGCATTGAGCTATGCCATTCCCCAGGTAGGGTGCACTATACCCAGTTGTTTTGATTACCCATTGACAATGTTGGAGCTAACAGAAAAGAAATTATGGTAAGTATGAAGTTAATTTCTTCTTTCTGTTCTTTTTATTTTTTTGTCTGCTGTACCATGTCCGGTCCTGAGGGCGTAGAGCAAGAAGGCAATGCAAAGAAGAAGAAGCAGAATCATTGCCTCATGTGTCAGTGTTCCTCTGAGGCCACATTGCCATTCAGGATTGGAATGACATCTGTTTGACCTGCCTTGATGTCAACCATGGCATGGACAGGTGCAAAGCCTGCTTCTCAATGGACTACTGCACCGTCGAAATCAGTGCGTTGAAGTGGGGTTGCAAGCTCCCCACCTTCAGAGGCAGGCATCACACCAAGGGTACCAAGGTAAGGTCCCTCTACTCTTCCCCTAAGCCCCTTCCCAGACCAAGGCTCTCCACACATTCATCCTTCCAAAACATCAGAGGTCCTGGGAATAGAGGTCGGGTAGATAGCCGCTGTCCCCCGAGAGGTCGACTCAGCACCCTTCCAAGTCCCTTGGCCCTTTGGGACACTGGACACCCCTGGTGGTGAGGCTGAAGCTATACACTGGGTCTACACTAGTGGGCACCTCGGTGTTGCAGCCTGGCACCACCTTGACTCCTGATACTAAGGCCAGATCTTACTTCGAGAGGGCTCTTGCAGTAGGTAATTACATATAGGACTGACTCAGCAGGCGTCAGGACCCCACGGAAACATTTCTAGCTAGCAGTCTGTGGCGGGGGACTGCCCCCATGTCAGGTGACCTATGTCATGCGACGTCAGTATAAAGGGGCGGTTCCCCACGTCTGCCTTCCAGTTCTTTCCCACCGTCGACTTGTGAAAGTGCCTTGGGGTAAAGTTTCTTCACTCGTCAGTCTTACGTCAGTCTAGTTTACTGAATTTATCGATCGTTTCTTCTAATTTTTTCTTACTTAACGGCCGTGTATGTTGCCCCCGACGCCCTCCGAATCGCATAAGAATAAGTGCAACTCGTGTGGTTCCCAGCTGCCGCATAAGTATGGTCACTCCCTATGCCCCTTCTGCTTAGGCCCAGACCACCCCATGGAGAAGTGCCAGAGTCGCTGTGTTTAAGGTAATGTTCCTCTGGGGACTGTTCGCGATGGTCATCTTGGTGGTGTCCAAGACAGCATCGCCCTCTCGTCAGGCTCGAGCTTGGGCTCCTCAGGTGCCTCTGGGGTAAGGAGGCTGCCGTTTCCAGGAAGGCTGCTACCACATGGCCCTCTGGGTGAGCAGGTTCATTAAGCCGGACGCGGTGCTACGATGTCCACCCAGACAGGGCTGATAAGGCGCCTGCTCCTTCGGGAGGCGCAAGGTCCCTCGCATGCGAGGTCGGTTCCCAACACAACCCTTGTTGGGCCTAGGTTCCAATAAGTTGGATGCTGGCTCCTCCGACACTTGCCTGGATCCTGCTGGTAAGCGGACATTGGCCCTCTGAAGGCAGCCCAGTGAAAGAGCCTACGTCGGACCCTTGGACCAGTCCAACATCCCAGGCTCACCACAACACTTTGCTGCTGCCTGCCGAGGCTCCCACATCTCCTCTGCTGGACCCCAGGGATTTTAACCCCCCATCCCCGGTCAACATGGAGGATTTAGGCACGCTAACACCAGGGCTCCCTCCTACAGGACCGGACCCCCTGACGCCGGATCCTCAGATGCCAGCTCCAATGGTGACCTACCCAACGCCAGCTGACATCCCTTTGCTGGACACCATTTCAATGCCGGGCCCAACACCTGCGGGGCCACCTGTACCTGGCCCGCCTGCTGGGCCTCTCCCAGGGCCTTCTGCTCTGTCAGAGCCCCTGGCACCCGGGTATCTGACCCCACTTAATCCAGTGCCATCCTACCCGGGACTGCAGTATCTGATGATGCAGTACCCGGCATCTCTTTATCCGGCGCTGTAGTACCCAGCACCTCAATACCCGATGCTAGGCTTTCCACCATTGGGTTATGGATACTGCTCTATGGACACCCTCAGTATCTGTATTCCCTCCTCCTCCACCACCCCCACCACAGCCTCTGGTGGATTTGAAGGAGACTCTGACTGCCTGGTGGGCTGAGGCCAATGCTCAGCTCATCAGGGAGGTGGAAAGCCATCTGCCTGTGCCAGACCCTGCACAGGATCCCTTATGCCAGAGACTCCCTCCCCTTTACCCAACACCAGAGGTGAACCTTCGGGTACCAGGGGTGGGGAGGACATGCTTCCCCGAGGGCTTCCCAAGGGGACCGTTTCTCCCCAGCGTCGGGAGGAGTCTTCCTCCTCTTCTTCGGAGACCTCTGACTCAGACTCAGGGGGATGCTCTGATCCTGATGACGAGCCCATTACTCCAGATTGTCCCAGGCCAAGGACTCCTCTGAAGTCTCCTCCGGAGGATCCTTCCTTTCTGGAGTTACTGAGAAAGATTCAGGAAGTTCATCAGTGGCAATCTCTGGAGCCAGATCCACAGCGTAAGAAACTCGCTGCCCACTTGGATCTGCCTGAGACTGCTCCAACATTGATTCCACCCTGGATTGAGTTTCACGCGGACCTTGTTTCCACTATTTGGAAGCAGCCGTCTACATTAGCCCCCCTTGTGAGGAAGGCGGATTGGCTATACCAGACTCCTGAGGGTATGGATTCTTTGAATACACACCCCAAGGCTGACTTGGTCATGATAAGCGCTGCTCATGGTCATTTGGGCAATCCAAAATATCTCAGCTTGTCTCCACCTGACAAGGAATCCTGACTTCTGGACCAGTATAGAAAGAAGGTGTACGCTTCTTCCACCCTGGGGATTAGGGCCCTGAACTATGTTGCACATATGGGGGACTACCAGAACATGATCCTGAGTTAGGTGGAATCCAAATTGGACTCCCTTCCTGAGTCTCAGACCAAACAGGAGGTTATTGATCTAGTCCGATCTGCTCGTTCAGCCAGTTGGCACATGCTTGGTGCCACCTACGATGCAGTGGATGCAGCTGGTTGGAGTTCGGCTTTCACCATAGGTCTTCAGTGTCATGCCTGGCTCCGGGTGTCAGGATTGGTCCCTGAAGTGCAATCCGCAATTCAGGATGCGCCCTTCAGGGGTTCGGTGGCGGTCAAGAACATCATCACCATCCTGCAGGAGAAGGGTACTGCACTCAAGTCCGTCGACTCTCTGTACAGGCCCCCTCAGGGACAGCATTGTCCTTTTTGCAGACGTTCTCAACCTAAAGAGAAACCTCAGGGTAAGCGAGCCAACAAACGTTGGGCCCCTCCGGCAGCCAAGCCTCCCCTGTCCAAAAATGCTGTGGGAGCTTGGCCGCTGCGTTACCCCACACCTCCTGACTCCTTTCCTCTCCCACAGTCTCTGGACACCCCAGAGGAACCAGTAGGAGGAAGGTTCTCCTTCCATCTACTGGCATAGGCGCTGGGTTGTATGGGCCCATGGGGCATGTGCCCCATCAATATTTTTGGATGTGGGCTCAGCCCCAGCAATATTTTCCCATGCACATTTTTTTTTCATCTTTTTTTTTTTGTATCTGCATGCCCCCTGTGACCCATCCCAGGCTGTGGCCATCGTCGCTTGTCCCTGTCCCCAGCGGCCTTTGTCCTTATTGGTGGGCTACGGAGGCATTTTTTTGAAACTTGTGCCATTTTGGGCATGTGTTTGTGTGTGACTCGGCTGGGCATGGTGGCATAGGTGCAGTGAGCAATCCCCACCAAGCAATCCCAACTCTCTGCTTCTATCATTGGTGGTCCATGGTGGTGGGTGGCTTTTCCATTGGCCCCTGTCCCTGTCTGTGCAAGCATGTGCCTACTGAATGAGAGGGAGCTGCATTCTGATTCCATCATCTGATTGACATCAAGAGCAAGATCAGTCTGTTTGCTGATGATACCAAGGTAGGCGCGGTGGTGGATGACCTAGGGGGATGGCAGGGGTTGCAGGATGATCTGGCAAAGCTTGAAACCTGGTCAGACACCTGGCAACTGGGCTTTAATGCCAAAAAGTACAAGGTGCTGCATTTTGGGATGAAGAACCCAAGGAGGAGTTACCAGCTAGGGGGAGTGCAGCTAGCCCAGACAGAGGAGGAGAAGGATCTGGGTGTGCTCATTACAGGGTCAATGAACAACTCGGCACAATGTAGGAAGGCAGCTGCAGAGGACAACAAAATGCTGGGTTGTATTGCAAGGGGTATATCCTCGAGGAGGGAGGAGGTGATTCTGCCACTGTATAGGTCATTAGTTAGACCACACCTGGAGTACTGCATGCAGTACTGGCGTCCGTATCTGAAGAGGGACATTAAGTTACTGGAGAGGGTGTAGCACAGAGCGACAAAGATGATCAAGGGGCTGGGGGACTTATCATACGAGAGGAGGTTGAAGGAGTTGAACATGTACTCACTGGAGGAGAGGAGAGACAGGGGTGACATGATTGAAACCTTTAAATACGTGAAAGGAATAAACAAGATGGGTACAGAGGGGCTGTTCAAAGTAAGGGGGGAGGGCCACCAGGGGCCATGATATGAGACTGGAGGCGAGGAAGGTTCAGGAGGAGATGAGGAAACACTTTTTACAGAGAGGGTGGTGGCTGGGTGGAATCGTTACCTGCTGAAGTGGTATGCAGTAGAACAGTGGACTGCTTCAAACAAGGATGGGACAGGACAAGGAGTATGGTTAATGAAGGGGAAGGGTGGAAGGGAGGGGCAGCTGCAGAATAAGGGGTGCTAGCTGCACATTCGAGCAGACTTGATAGACTTCTAGGCCTTTATCTGCTGGCAAATTTTGTATGTTCGTATGACTGGGCGGCAGCACAGTTTGAATGAAAGCGGGCTTTGATGAGCGGAGAGGTGAGCAAGGGCCGGGGCATAATCAGTCATTGGCACATAATGTGAGCGGTTGGAGTGGGTGTCAGTGCAGAGCAGTTGTGGTAGTGACTAGGAGGGCTGAAGGCAGTGCGAGAACTTCCCCAAAGAAGCAGTAGGGCTGAGCTGTCCCAGTCTGTCCATTGAGATTCGAATCAGGGAGGAGGAGGAAGGATGGAGGACTCTTGAGTCGCAGCAGGGGAGCAGCACCCACCGACCGGAGAGACGGACCTGGTCACCAAGTTAAGGAGCCAAGGAGAGAGAGAGAGAGAGAGTCAGTGGCACCAGCGGTAGCAGAGTCGTGGAGAGGCCTGCCGCCTGAGAGACTAGTGAGGCTGTGGCAGAGAGTGTAGAGCAGAGGGCGCTCAGGGTGATGGAGCAGGGAGCCATCCAAGTCAGCTTAGTATCCAAGAGAATGTCTTCGAGAGTCCATGTCAGTGAGTGTGTGTGGGCCATGTGGGAAGGAGCGACTGAGAGCAGTGGGTGGCTGGTTGGGTCAGACTCAGAGCATGGCAGGGGGCTCAGGGCAGTGTAGCAGACCAATGACCAACACCAATCTACCCAGTCCCAGGCTGCAGTACCATACTATACCACCTAGGCCAGAGCAGCAGCAGCTTGAGAGATCAAGAGAGCCATCCAGAAAGTGAAAGCACTAGCCAGGTAAGGTGCCGGTGTCACACTGGGGATGTGAATGGATCATCATCGGGGATGCATCAGGTGGGGTGACATGTCTGTGTGGGACTAGGGTGAGAACTGGGATGTCACTGATGTTGTTGCCTGACTAGACTGTATGTGGAAAGGTTAAGGGTACAGTGGTATGAGAGGGAGCTGGCAAGCTGCAAGAGTTAAGGTATTATATATGCTGTCTCCAACCAGCAACCACACATATTTTGGTTTTGTTATCTAGCAAATAAACCCAAGTCTCAGATCAGTTTGTTTAGATAGAAATATTTTTTTTATGTTACCTTTTCCGGAATTTTCTTGGCCTTTTTTACCATTATCATCCTGGCCCTATGTGAAGCCTGGAATAGAAGTTAAATAGAAGTGATTATTCAAGTGGAGGAATCGAATCGAATGCATGATATGCTTCTGTGTGGCAATAAGCAATCTTGTACGTGGCCAATGATGGAGGCTCCAGTAAGTTATCACACTATAATAATACATTGTGCAATCAAGGACTCCCAGCAGCTTGTTTCCACTAACTATCTGAAGTCACAGTGTCCTTAAAACAGCAGTGCATGAATGTGGTGAAAATTTTCACTCATGCTTTTTATTCTGTTTTAGATTTCCCTCCTTGATCTACTGACTTGTATGATCTTTCCACAGTTTGACCTCACATTATGAGTACTTTTTCGTGCATCTGAAGAGGGCGCTTCTTTTCTTCTATGGCTCAGACCAGGTTTTCATCAGCATTCTCTGCTGTTTTTGTACACAGTTGTTTAAAATCACTTCTGTTGTGATCAAAACGGAACTATAATGCAGCAGACAGGGCTCCCTGACCTTCTGGAACAATAGGTGTTCAAATACAGCTGCAAATTCTGATGAAAACCTAGTCTGAGCCATCTTAAAAGGAACACTCCTTTAATTATTCAAATGTGAACAAAGGTAGTAAAGCAGACTCAAAATAGAAAAAAAGGTGTCATACATGTCAGGAGAATAAGGGTCAGTCTAAAATAGTATTAAAAAAGTATAGGTCACAAGTGTCTCCTCATTCATGCATTGCTTTAAACCAGAACTGATGGCATCCCTTACTTGGAAGGGAACAAAATATTAAAGATGCTGTGTGACCAGCCAGCAATACACAAGTGCCAGTCAGGACATGACTGGATCATTTTTACATAGTAATTTCCTTTCATTAAAGACTGATCTTTGCTCAAGACAGAGGGTAGTCTTGATGAATAGTCTTCTTAATGCAAAAGGTAATGGTAAGGATAGGCAGGGCATGGTGAGAGCTTTTGTGAGACTGTGCTTGCACCTATCCAGTTCCTTTTGTACTAAAGCTGACTTGTGATTTGTGACCGATGCAGTGTAAAAAGGAGTCTACCTTCTGGGGAAGTCGAAGAGAAGACTGCAAAGGGTTGGAAGATGTGATTCAGCTAGGGATTGGAAGATATATGGGCAATGAAGAAAAAAGAGAACTAATGCTGTGCTGCTGATCATGAATGGGATGGAAGGAGAGGGACAGCCTGTAACTAACTGTTATGGTATTCTCAGAGTCTGATCTGAACAAACAGTACTAAGCTATGTGTCACTAAAGCTTGTTTGCTGTCATGCACCAAGTTCATATTTCTGACTCTGTTCTGTCCCACAGAAGCTCCTTCATTTTTTAATAGCCCATTGATGCGTAACTATTAACTACTGCATCAGTGGTCTATTAAAAAAATGAAGCTTTACTCATGAGGGAGAAAGTGGCTGGGACAGAAATATGAACCTCAACTACCTGATGATGAATGGAATGGAAGGAGAGGGAGAGCCTGTAGCTGTCATTGTTATACTCTGATCTAACAAACCTAGAGGATAATGTATGGGCATACACGACAAGGCTATGTCTGCATTGAGGGTTTTTTATGGCAACCACCTGGAACCTCGAGAACAAAATTCAAGAAGTTCACTGGTTGCCATAGAAAACTCGAGATGAAGACACGGGCTTGTGTTTGGATGCCTATATATTGTGTTTTATAGTGTAGTGGCATGATCCATGCCTATTTCAGATACTCTGCTTTTCAGTGAACTGGGGATTGGGGGGGCACTTGAGTGTTGGTGGTGGGTTCAAATTACTGAATTAATGTGCTGCAGCTTTTTCTGTAAATTCAAGTTTACAAAAGCTATGTGGTAACATTCTTGGTTGTTGTGCTGGAGTAGTAGTATGAGCAGTCATACACAAGGATATTCTTGTATCAAGAGGTTTCCTTGGTAACAGATGACCATGAGAGAGCAGCTCAAGAGGTGCTCTGTTACCAAGGAAACCTCAAGATACAAGAATATCCTTGTTTGTGTATGACTGCTCATATACAATCTTTTATAGTGTATGGGCAGTCACAGCATAGAAAATCACACAAAACCAGACAGTAAAAACAATGGAGAATAGAAATGTTAACAATCTTTAACTTACGCAGTGTGCTGTAGATGTTTCTGCAAGTTCACGTATAAAAAAAAAAAAAACTTCCTGCTTAACTGGATAGAGAAAAGCAACTATGTGGCAGCAATCCAAGTTGTTTTGCTGTAGTAGTGACATCACTACTGCAGCAGAACAACATAATGATGTCACTACTGCAGCAGAACAAGCATATTCCAGGCTGGAATTCCATGTATAATAGCATTCCATCATACAGTATATAGAGAATAATGTATACCCAGCTATCGGTAACAAACTAGCTAGTTCATCGAGAGGTTGCCATGGTGACCATTTGAACCTCAAGAGCATGGCTCGAGAGGTTAAATTAAGCAAATGGCGACAACAGATCAGTACCAACTTATTGCAGATGGGTGGTATACGTATTTTATATGTAGGATGGAATGCTGTTCTAAGCACAACTTACTTTGTTTTATTTCTCCACTTTGCCGCTCGTTTCACTGTTGTTTTTACCGCCGCATCCTGGTCTTATAATGCGCATGTGCTAGCACGTTCGATGTTATGCTATAGTAGCTAATGCAGCTTAACAGCTGCGATGACGTAGCTACTACAGTATAACGACATTTCGAAAGTGATGGATTTTTAACAATAACAGCATCCATCATAGACTATATAATGATGTCATTACTGCAGCACAACAAGCATATTCCAGGCAAGGAAGTCCATGCATAAAATCATTCCACCATACACTGTAGTAAGTTACAGGTGACTAAAGCTTCTTTGCTACTGCGGTAGTACACTGAAAGTTCATATTTCTGTTCAGCCCCACATTGGTGAAGCTTCCGTAATAGCCCATTGATGCAGTTGATTAGTAAGTACTGTTTCAGTGGGGTTATTAAAAAAAAAAAAAAAAAAAAAAGCCTCTTATCCATGTGGGACAGAAATACGAACTGAGTGTACTGCAGAAAAGAAGGAGATTTAGTCACACAGCTTACTGTTAAGAGATTATAATTTTGAACTGAAGTGCATTTTGTAAATTAGTAGAACCAGATGTGAATGATTTACAGTACTGAACTTCCAAGTTGTTTTCCCCTTCATGCATTTCCAGTGGACCTCTGCCTGCTTGCCCAGTTTTAATTCAGCTACAGAGAATACAGCGTAGTTTTGTCACATGTTCCCTGTGCTGTGCTGTACTGTATTTGTGCTAGGCTACTTTCGTTGCTTGCTGGCTGTTAATTGGGTGTTGTTGGTTTGAGTTGGGGCTTTTCTTCCACCCTAGGGGGCTGGGTGTGTGTGTGTGTGTGGGAAATCTCCCAACTCAACGTAATAAAAAATCAGCTGACAGCCTGACGTGGCATACAGTGTACAGTGCTGTAAGAGGCCAAACTATTATAACTTCAGTGCTACGTAGAGCAGCGGTCCAGGGTGAGTTGATAGCACAAGTTTCTAAATAAAGTAGTACTGCATTTGGGGCTGGAGCACAGTGCAGTACTAAGTATGATACAGGCCAGCACAGCATATGATGTGCACAGAGTTAGAAACATAGAAACATAGAATTTGACGGCAGATAAGGACGCTTGGCCCACCCAGTCTGCCCATTTCCCTACTTGATGGATAAGCTGCAGATCCTAGTTAACCAGCAGCCTACTTCTTCAGACCCTTTGTTTGTGGGGAGACAGTAACCACCACCGAGGGATGGGAGGGTGTGCAGAAATAAAAGGCATATATAAGGCACAAGAGGGATGTTCAAGAATGAGGGGTTATGATATGAGGTTAGAGGGTAACATGAGCAAGTATGTCTTCATAGAAGCCAGAAAGCACTGTGGATGCACAGAACAGCCTCAAGCGCAGGTGGGAACAGACACAGTAGAAAAATTTAAGAATGCATGGTATGGGCACAAGGTCAGGGAAGGGAAACCTAGCAGTAGGAATGAGAGGGTAAAAGCCAGAGATGAAGTAGGACCCCTGACCCCCCGGTGGTGGGAGGTTGACCTCTGACCCCTGGACCAGAGGGTGGGGCTTTGATCCCTGGGCCAGGGGCCGGGGCTTTGACCCTACCTCTGGGCCCCACCAAAAATTTTACAAACCCGGCTCCTACGTCTACTGGGTTGGGAGAAGATTACTGTCACTGTTGTATATAAATAAATTGTGTCTTGGTATTAACCAGGCACATCCTGTAAATAAGTTCTGTATTTATTTGTTGCCTTAATGATGTATTGTAACTGTTGTATGTAACTCTATTTTTACTGGCCTTAACCAGGTCCATCTTGTAAATGAGCTTTGCTCAACGATGTTCGCCTGGATAAATAAAGATTTTGATTGATTGATTGATTACATCAGATGCTTGGGTGCTCCAACTGATAGCAGCAGGACACTCAATTGAGTTTCTTCAGAAACTGCCCAGAAAACCACCCTCCAAGTCGTCTTACTCCCCGGAACATCTTCCTCTGGTCCTGGAAGAAATTTCCTCCCTTCTCTTGAAGGCGGCGATAGAGTGAGTCCCCACTCATCTTTGGGGGACAGGTTACTATTCCCATTTCTTCCTAGTTCCAAAGAAGATGGGAGATGTGAAGCCTGTTTTATACCTCAGCCCCATGAACATGTTCATGGAGTACAATCTTCAGAATGCTGTCCCTGCAGGGCCTTCTGCCACTTCTTTAGCAGGGACAGTGGCTGTACGCTTTGGATATGCAGGATTCCTACCTGCACATCCCCATCCTCCCTACCCACCACAAATTCCTTCGGTTTTCATTTCAGGGGACCACTACCATTTCAAGGCCCTCCCATTTGGTCTTTCCTCGGCTCCCTGAGTGTTTACCAAATGTCTTTCAGTGGTAGTGGCCCACCTGCGTACCCAGGGAGTGCAAGTATTCCCGTACTTGGAAGACTGGCTCCTGGCGGCCCTGTCCACGGAGGAACTTCTATGCTCTCTTTCTCTTACCCTGCAGGTTTTCACCAGCCTGGGTATCACCATCAACCAGGCCAAGTCCCATCTGGTCCCTTGCCAAAGACTCTAGTTCATCGGGGCAATCCTGGACATGACCATCGGCAAGGCCTTTCTGCCTCTGGACAGGATGGACAACCTCCAGGATCAAGCAAGTCTGTTGTCCAGTCGCAGAAGAGTCAGTGCCAGGTCAGTTCTTCACCTCCTCGGGCTCATGGTGGCTGCTATCTTGACAGTCCCTCATGCTCAACTCCATATGAGGAGCTCTCAACGGACGCTCCGGTCTCAATGGGACCAGACACTAGACGACCTAGACCAGGAGATTCTAGTCTCCGATCCTATGGTCAGGGACTTACAATGGTGGATGGTACGAGAGAACCTTTGCCAGAGAGTTCCCTTCTATAACGAACCCCCCCTCCCAAACAATGACAACAGATGCCTCGGGAGAGGGTTGGGGGAGCCCATCTAGGGTCTCGCAGGACTCAGGGCTCCTGGTCCAGACTCGAGCAGATTCTTCACATAAATGTGCTCGAGCTCAGAGACATCTTGTATGCTCTCCAGGCTCTGCACTCTTACATCCTTCTCAGTCATCTAACAATCCAGATGGACAACACGTGTGTAGTCTGGTACATCAACAAGCAAGGAGGAACTCGTTCTTTCCCTCTGTGCAGGGAAGCGATGAGAGTTTGGAGTTGGGCTGTTCAGCACAACCTTCACCTGACGGCAGTTCATGTTCCGGGAGTAGAAAATACTCTGGCAGACCACCTCAGTTGGTCTTCATCCAAAGCCCACAAGTGGGAACTGGATCAAAAGGTAGTAGACGACATCTTCCTGCTCTGGGAAACCCCTCAGGTAGACCTGTCCGTGTTTCCCCAAAACGCAAAACTTCCTTCCTTCTGTTCGCTCACTCCAGGGCGAGCCATTTTCTGGCAGGACACTCTGTCTCATGACGAGGGACAGATTCGTCTATGCCTTCCCTCCAATTCCCTTAATTCCGAGGGTCTTACATAAACTCAGTGCAGAAGGAGCCCGGATGATCCTCATCGCTCCATTTTTTTTATAATTAATATTTTATTGTTTTTGTATGCCACTCCAGTAACAGAAGTTAGACAGTAGTCTCTCGCTATGACAGATAGTACACAATCATCCCTAGAAAAATGACATAGTGCATTTAGGGCATATTATAAACAGACATTTGCCAAAACAGGTCAAGAGAAATAGACAGGAAAACAATTAAATCCCTTCCACCCAACCAATTAAATCCCCTCCCCCCAAGGTTACTGTAGAGAGGAAAGGTTACAAAAGCAAGAAGGGAAAGAAAAGAAGAGAAGAAAAAAAAAAAGAAAAAAGCAGATCCGCTGGCCCAAGTAATAAAAGTTAATTCTTCGAGTTCCAGGATCTCAACATGCGATCTAAGCGACCCCATCTTGATGTGAAGGCATTCGTCTGGCCTCGATTATGGGCTATATGTCTTTCCAGCTGCAAAGCTAAAGTACATTCTCGGTGCCACTCCAATAGGGTCGGAGAACAGTCTGATGACCAATGCCTTAAAATTATTAGCTTCATAGTGGCAGTGATAAGTGATACTTGGACTCTCCATGACTTTGGAGTGGCATCAGGAAAAACATTCAGTAAGCAAATTTCTGGAGTGTTCATAGCGTAGGAGCCAAGGATAGGGCGTACAAGTTTATTAAGGGACTCCCATAGGGTTCGTATCTTCGGGCATGCCCAAAACACATGGAGCAAAGAGCCCTCTACAAGTTCACATCTCCAACAGAGTGGGAAGTTGCGTGCCTTCCATCTATATAGATGCGTGGGTGTTAAATATAGATGATGCAGTATGTTAAATTGAATCAGTCTGAGTCTATCTTGTTTAAGATATCGATAGATAGAATTCCAAAGGTTCTTCCAGAAGTCTGGGGTATCCGTAAGGTTTAACTCACTGACCCAATAATAGCAGACTCCTGATGGGAGTTTAGGATCCCACTCTTGCAGCAGTTTGTATACTTTGGATATTGCATGCGGCTGCATCGCAGCTGTTAATAGAAGGTCAATATTTTCCGACTTGAAAGCCGCAGTTGAAAGCGAGGGGAGGGATTGGGACAGAGCTTTTCCCAGCTGCAGCCACTTGAAAAAGCAATTATCAGCAAGGCCATAACAGCTCTTTAGGTCATCAAGGGCCTCAGCCTATTCTGATCCAAGAGGTCTGCAGCTGAGAAGTGGCTAATCTGCGGCCAAAAAAGAGAAGGTATTGTGTTACCACCAATCTTAAAGTGAACATTTTCAAATATAGGTTGGGCACTCGAAGTCCACCATCTGACTCTGAGACGTTGTTGTAATTGAAAAAGGGCCTTCAGGGACCAACCCATAGGATTATTCTTAAATAATCTAGGGGTATCAGAGGGGGAAAGAAATAAAAGAGCTCGTAAGGAAGAATTCGCCCTTTTCGCTAGGCCGCATTCTATGTCATACCAGAGGGGTCTGTAATCTAAATGTGCATTGTCTCTATTCCACCAGCCCAGCTTACACACATGCTGTGCAATATAGTACAGATATACAGAAGGAGCAGTTAAGCCACCCTTGCGCTTTGGGGCTGTTAAGTTATGGTAGGATCTCGTGAGTTGCTTTCCTTGCCATAGAAAGGAGTCAAACATTTTTTGCAGTTTAACAAACCATTTTTTCGGAGATACGTCCCAAGCATACCCAAGGGTATAATAGCCTAGGTAGAATATTCATTTTAAGATGTTTACCCTACCCACAACGTTAGGAGATTGATCTCCATCTAGTCAAATCTTCTGATATAGTTTGAACAAGAGGATCTAAATTCTTTTGAATCATTAGTGAGATACTTGAGCAAATGTTGATACCCAGATACGGCAAAGACTTATCTTCCAACCCAAACCCAGGAACCAAAATCAGCCATTATTACTTTGTTATTTAAGGGAAAGATTTTAGATTTTGCGGTTTAGCTTGTAGCCTGATACCTTTGAAAAGTGGTCTATTTCCTCGAGTATAGCTGGTATGGAAACATCTGGATTTTGAAATGTAACAACACATCATCAGCATAGGCAGAGCAGATATAGGTATTTCTGCCCACCTGATACCCCTTATAAATGGGTTCCCCATTAATTTCCATAAGCAGTTCCAAATATAAATTGAATAACAGCCGGAATACTTGGGCACCCTTGCCTGGTACCCGTTCTAGCTTAATGCATTGTGACAGGACCCCATTACATTTAACTTTCGGCGGAAGGGAAGAGTACAAGATTTGGACCCATTTATAAAACTATCAGGGATGCCAAAGTTGACATAGTAAGAAACAAATAATCCCAAGCTACTCTGTCGAATGCCTTTTGGCATCGAGAAGAGAACACAGCTAGAGTATCGGACCCTTTAACCTCCGTCATGAGATGCAACAGTTTTCTGAGATGGTCTTGAGGGAGCCTCCCCTTCATGAAACCAATCTGCTCTCTGCAAATCAGCCTATCCATTACTTTGGCCAACCTGCATGCAAGAATCTTCGCTAAGATTTTAACATCTGTATTCAATAACGATATAGGGCGATAACTATCTAAATTTAAGGGGTCTTTACCTGCTTTCAAAATTAAAGTAATTGTTGCTTCAAGAAAGCTCATATCTGATACTCCATGGTCATACCAGTAATAAAAAACCTCTAGCAAAATTGGGGCTAGGTCTGATGAGAGAGCTCTGAAAAAATTGCTAGGGTAGCCATCAGGCCCAGGAGACTTATCAAGAGGCAATTGCTGGATAGCCTGACGGATCTCTAACGTTGTTATTGGGGCGACCAAGTCCGTGGCCTCTTCCGGGGAGATTTTTGGTAGTGAGACCGATTGAAGAAATTTATTAATATCCGATTTCGAGGCCTCTGTCTGAGTATCTTTTGAGTATATCTTTTGAAAAAACTCCTTAAAGGCTTCTGCCATGGCATGAGGATCCGTACAGACTTGGTCTCCCTGAGAGATACGGATTCCTGCAATATGTTGGGCTGAATCCATTTGTTTTATCCGCATTGCGAGCAATTTTCCGGCCTTCTCTCCTTTGCCCAAATATTGAAGCTTTGCTCGCAGCAATGCAAGCTCAGCCTGTTGTAAGCAAGCCCTGAGTATTGTGCCTGCAGTCTATGCAACTTAACTCTCTCTGTGTCGGACGAATGTTGGGATAGGCTAGATTCAATTTGAGTAATTTGGGTTAACAAAGAATCCATCTTATTCCTCTGGTTAAGTTTTTCCTAGAAGAAATCTTAATTAGTTTTCCCCTTAAAGAACATTTCAGCGCTGCCCAAATCATATCCTTTTGAGCTATTGAGTTTTGGTTAGTTTGTAAGAACAAATTAATATATTCTTTAATTGTTTTTAAATGCGGTTCTTCCTTTAGAATTTGGCTATTTAATCTCCATTGCGGTGGCGCTTGAGACAGAGGATGGCCTGAACAATACACTGACGGGCATGATCCGAAATGACCTAGCTGAAATATCAGCCTCTATCATATCAGGGACTGCTATAGAGCTAACTAAAATATAATCAATTCTTGAATAAGAATTGTGAACTGAGAATAGAAGGAATATTGTCATTTCCCAGGATTAAGGACACACCATATATCCACTAAGGCTGCATTGCTCATAAGACCCTTCAAAGCTCTTTGTGCGAGGATAAGCCTTTCCTCCTATAAAGGTTCGGTCTAGGTCATTTTGCAGTACTAAATTCCAATCTCCTCAATGATTGTCAGTTGAGTCGTCTGAGACTACCGCTGCAGCAGCATTGAAAAGAAATAGGAGGTCACTATTAGGGCCATAGACAGATCCTAGGAGTAGTGTTTGTGAAGCTAACTGCGCCGAACAAATATATATCGACCTTCCGGGTCCCAATATTTGTTCAAAAATTTAAAGGAACCCCTTAGCCACAAGTATGGCCACTCCAGCCTTTCTGGTGAGACCCGGCCCCATACACCTGGGCAACCCATGACCTCCTGAAATACTGCATCATCCTTCTTCAAGTGGGTTTCTTGGAGGAGGGCAATATATGCACCCAAATGATGGAGATGTCTTAAAATCACTTGCCGTTTAGCCCTATCCTTGGCCCCTTAACATTCCAACTTATAAGCTTAAATAATTGACTCATCATATACAAAATAAGGGTCTTTATGTATATAGAGAAAGACCTGGGAGTAACAACTCTCCCAAGGGTCAGCTAAGCAGCCAAAAGTATTTTCATGTCGAGAAAAGTATACTTTCCCAACAAACAGTAACCTTGATTATTACTATTATCCCCCCACCCTGAACCATCATAACTCTAAACCGTCCCCCCTCCCCCTACAATTAAATAACAATGTATAAAAATGCCCCTCCCCCCAAATCATCTGTCCCCCAGTTCCATTGAACTGCTCTCCTAGAAACAATCCGCCACATGATATATATCCAAACAACCCAATATGTTCGACTACACATCCCACAGCCCCCGCCCGCCATATCCAGAATTGTGACTATATTATTAAGTCAGGAGTAGCCCCAAAACTTTAATATAACGTAAGATATTGAGAAAAAAAAAAAAAAAGGAGGAGGTAGATCCTAATTCAGTGCCGGTCAAAAGGCTAGTTCCATTGCCAATTATATCCAGTCTCCAAAATGTCCAGTCTAAATCCAGAGCAAGTAGGAATCCAGGTGGAGACCCTTTCTTACGGAAAAAAAAAAAACGGCCAATAGAAACGGTATATGGTCTGTAACAAAGATCGAGCCATTCCAGTATCTCACGGCAATTGTCCAAGAAGTAGCGCTGTCAGGCCCTTGCACATAGGGAGATCCAGCAGGCCAATTAGAAATCCCATTGTCCATCACATAGCTTAATAATGGTCATTCACAGGCTTTGACCAGTCCAGTCTTACATCCGACTAGTATCCACTCGTTTCATAGAAGAAAGTAACAGGGGAATGCATGCCGAAACACTCAAACGACCCTCCAGAGATTACAGATATATCACAAGGGGTATATAGTGTATCCTCATTTAAAAAGATCAGGGAGGAGCCGCTGCAGTTCTTGATGAGCTTGAGAGTAAGACTCAAATGATAGCCAAGTCCCATCTAAGTTGACCATTAGCACGGCAGGATATTTCACTTTGAATTGTTTAGCAGCAGCTATAAGCTTTGCTACAATCGGGTGCAGCTCCTGACGCTTTACTCTCACTGAGTGGGGAAGATCCTGAATAATGCGTATTCGTTTGCCCTCCCATAGTAGCTCCTTTACCCCTCTTACTTTGTCAAGCACATGCTGTCTGTCCAGATAATTAAGGAATTTAACGATTAGTGGCCTAGGGGGCTGACCCTGTGCAGGAGGGGGCCGCAAAGCCCTGTGCGCCCTTTCTATAATAATGTCCCCTCCAGCTGGGGGGGGACCAGCGATCTTGGAGCATAATTTTTGAATGAATAGAATTGGGGAATTGCCCTCTTCCTTTTCAGGGACCCCAATTATAACAATGTTATTGCGCCTGCTGCGCCCCTCCAAATCCTCTATCTTGTCCTCCAGCTTTTTAAATCTGCGTTTCACCAAGGTCAGCTCTAACTCATAATTTGTCTGCTTGTTTTCCAATGAGCTAACTTTTGCTTCGGTATCACCCACTCTCGGGTCAAAGACTCCATAGATTTTTAATTTGTTGCATGTCTTCAGCCACCGGCGTGATTGTGGCCTGTAGAGGTTGCAGGAGTTAATCTGGATTCCCGAGCGGAGGCGTCTATTGTGGGCAGGCTTGACAGGCTAGCGGCCTGCTTAAGCTCACTTGGCGGCCTTGTCCTTCTCCAGGAGTCTGGGGGGGTGTGCTTCGGCCTCGCTTTTTACATGCCCCTCCATATTTCAAGTCAATCGATCGGCTGGTGAGGTCTCCTCAATCTCCCTGGCGGTTTGTGGGCTCAGTATTGGTGATAAAGCGCTGTAATCGGCAATATTATTCGGGCTGGCGACGGAGCTCAGCGGGTGCACTGTTTCCACTCAGGCTGCCATCACGTGACCCCTCATCGCTCCATTTTGGCCCACAGAGTTTGGTTCTCTCTTCTGCAACAATTTTCAGAGGAACCTCCGCTTCCTCTTCCTCTGTCACAGAGTTTGCTGACCCAGGATCAGGGAACCCTGGTTCATCCAGGTCTCAAATCCCTTCAGTTGCATGCGTGGCTCCTGCAGACATAGTTCAAGTCTGGTTAGGGGTTTCTCCACTCATCATAGATATTCTGGTGGAGGCCAGAAAGCCTTCCACTAGGTCCACCTATGCCATGAAGTGGAAATGGTTTTCGATTTGGGCCTTTTCAAAGGACTTCAAGCCTTTCTCTTGCCCTGTTGAGAGAGTCCAGGACTACATGTGTCATCTCTTTGACCTGGGTCTCATCCATTCCTCTTTGAAGGTCCACATGGTGGCTATCTCGGCCTACCATGTGTCCTGTTTGGGACAGGACTTTTGCACAGTTGGAAGTCTCTAAGACTTTCCTCAGAGGGGTTCTCTATTTGAAACCCCCCATTCGCATTCCTGCTCCTCCTTGGGATCTGAACTTTGTTCTCGAGAAGCTTACTCTGCCTCCTTTCGAACCGTCAGCTACAGCAGACTTGAGGTTCCCCTCTTGGAAGACTCTTTTCCTAGTGGCCATTGCTTCAGCTTGACGAATTTCTGAGCTTCAGGCCCTAATGTGCAAAATCCCTTATTTGATTTTAAACAAGGACCGCGTGGCTCTGCACACCAACCCTAAGTTTCTCCCTAAGGTGTTAGCAGAGTCTACATTGAATCAATCCATTGAGCTACCCGTTTTCTTTTCGCAACACTCCAATCAAGTGGAGTACCTCTTGCATACTTTGGATGTTCATAGGATACTGAGATACTATACCACTAGGACTAAGGATCTCAGGAAATCTGATCAGCTTTTTGTCTGGTTTGCTTACAAAGAGAGGCAATGCAGTTTCAGGCAATGCCTATCAAAGTGGTTAGCACATTGTATCACCTTCTGTTATGACAAGTACCACAAGACTCTGCGGGTCAAGTCAGGGTCACTCCACCAGAGGAGTGTTCTATGGCCTGTTTCATGAATGTATCTGCGGCAGATATCTGTGCTGCTGTGACCTGGACTTCTGTCCATACCTTTACAAAGCACTACAGTTTGGACATTGCCTCTCACCATAGAGCAGGCTTTGGGTTGGCTGTACTGCAAGGTCTTCTTTCTTAAGATCCATACAGCTGGAGGTTCCATTGGTTGGTTAGTTTTCCTCCTCCTGAGTGCTTTTCTTTGTTCCAGACTGCTTGGGATTCAGTCCTATATGTAATTACCTACTGCAAGAGCCCTCTCAAAATAAGATAGTACATTTACGTAAGAACTTACTGTAACAGCAGATCTTCGAGAGAGGCTCTTGCAGTAGGTAATGCTTTCCTGCCCTCCATCCCCCTTATCTTTTTCAACTCCTTTTCCAGGAAGGGAAATATCTGCTTCTCTGTCATCTTGCCTCTTTTGGGCCTTTGGTGGGAAAGAACTGGAAGGCTGGCATGGGGGACCGCCCCTTTATACTGTCGTTGCATGACGTCGGTCACCTGACGTGGGGGCAGTCCCCCGCCAGAGACTGCTAGCTAGAAATTTTTCCGTGGGTCCTGATGCCTGCCGGGTCAGTCCTATATGTAATTACCTACTGCAAGAGTCTCTCTCAAAGATCTACCATTACGGTAAGTTCTTACATAACTGTACTTTCTGGTGAGCAGGGCAGTGCAGACTGCAAGAGCAGGCTCCGCTCCATCCCCATTCACGATGCTGGAGGAGGGCAAGGATCTAGAGTGGGTCCCTCACTTGGCCTTGAGGTTGTTGTTATTTCTTCCCTTGAGCATTCAGATGACCCAGGGAAGGATGTTGGCATTGCCCTTGGGCCTGTGGAGGGGGCCGACAAAGATACAGGCCTTCCTGGGCCTGGTTCCAGGCCTGGCTAGGGGCTGGGGCTAGAAGAGGCTGGCTGCTGGACTGTGACAGGGTTTAACTGGGCCCTTTCCCAGCTGTTATGGAGAAGGAGTTTAAATGCAAGGATCTGTTCTCTTCTCTTCTCTCCTTTTCTGTCTCTTCTCTGTCTGGTTGCGCAACTAAATTTTCTCGTGAGACCTAGGACTTGGATCACCCCGATGGTCTTGCAGTTCTGTGCCTCTCGCTATCTCTCTACTCTCACTTACTGTTCTGTCTTTTCTTCCCCCTTACATATTTGCTGGTATAAAATATATATGAATCATTTTGTAGAAATGTAATTGATACTGGAACCGTTTGTTTAAAACTGTATACAGTTATGCTGTTGAAATGATTGCAGAGCTATTTGGAACACAAGGGGTTAACCTGAGATGCAATTTTAAGCCTTTTGCAGAAGATGTAAACAAGAGGTCAGTTCTGGGTTACAATGTTCTTTTTGCTGCACCTGCTGAAACTGACAAGAACATTGGAAACTTAGAAGAACACTGTGTGATCTGCTATTTTCTAACGAGCTCCTGCACAAACTTATAAAAAGGAGCTGCAGTGTTTTGCAAAAGGACAGACAGTGACTGAGAGACTGAGATTGGAAATTGAGAAGAAAAATTCAGAAGGACTCTGTTTTCTGTGTTTCTACTGACATTGTAAATAGTTATTCTGAACATTTTTTATTTTACTGTTAATAATAATAAAACACTCACTGTAAATTTTACAACTGCTTCTGGTTTTCCTGTGTTTCCTGACCTGTGCCTCGATGACATGGACCTGCGGCTCACCCCTTGCCTAGATGTGGTGGAAGCTGTAGAAGGGGTCACAGCATTAATTTTGGGCTCAGTTTGTCTCTGGAACCATCTAGCTCTGTCACCGGTGAGGATCAGGGCTACACTGTGGGATGTATACCTCTCTGCTCTCCCCATCTGGAGTTTTCCCCCAAGAGCACCATCTGGACCAGTCTGCAGGTGTTGATCATTTACAGACAGATGAGTTTGCCAGGCCCACCCTCTGGACAAGTTTCCTCAAGAATTCTCGCAGCCCTGACAGTGGACCTGGCCTCATGATCCTCCTCCACCATCCTCTGCCCCATCTCCTGTTCTCCCAGGTATGGCTGGTGCTCTTGGGCCCATGACCTGGGATGAATTCAGATCAGTGGCTGATGTGTTACACCAATTCCACCTTAGAGCTGACCAGGCTGTTTCTGGGCCTGAGGTCCCTGTGCTGCTACCTGAATCCAGCTCCTCCTCTTCCATTTCCTCCTCAGAGGAAGAGGATCCTTTGGGTTCTCTGTAGTGCACTGCCCAAGGAAAGATTGTAGGTGTGTAGTCATCTGTCTGTTTTGGATCTGAATTGAACTTGGTAATGCACCCAGTACCCTGCGTTTGAATGTGTAGCTGTGTATGAGGATCTTGGTACAGGTTGTAGAATCCTTTTTGTGAATCAACCTCCAGGTCTCAAGGGGGAATTTATGCAGGAAATTGTGGACTTCATTGCTGACAGAGTGTTGGAGTCAACAAGATGGTTTGTTCTTAGTGACTTCAATGCTTAGGTCAACAATGAGTGATCACAGTTTGGTTAAGATTTCCTCCAGGGTATGGAATCCCTGATTCTTGCACAAGTTATTACTTCTGTGATCCACCAACACAGCCATGTCTTGGACTTGGTATTTACTCTGGGGCTTGAGCTTGATGATCTCAAGACTGATCCAATTAGCTGGTTGGATCACTACGCCATCAGGTTCACTTTCAGGGCCCCCATTATAGTCCACCCCCTGTGGAGGTATTCCATTTCTGCTCTTTCAGAGGGCTTCAGCCAGAGGGACATTTGGTGGTTTTTGACACCTTGGATATGTTGACAGCATGCATTAGGGGTCCAGAGACAGCTGTAGCAGTCTATAATAGGAATGTGATGGTGGCCTTTGACCTTGTGGTGCTGGTTTGTGAACACCTTCTGGTTTTGTGCCACCAACAAACTGTGGATTGATGGTGAGGTTAAGGAGCTGAAAACCAAGGGGTGAAGGTTGCAGCAGTTTTGAGAGATCCAGGACTGAGGACAAACTAGCTCTGATGTCTCACTGCAGTGAGTATCACAGGACAACCACTCAGAAAGAGGCAGAGTTATTGTCTAGGGAGATTGCTGCTGGGAGTAACCAACCATTTCAGCTCTTCCAGACTGTGGCTAGGCTTCTCTATCCTGCCTATCTGGATCCTGTGAGAGTATTTTCACTCACAAAATGTGAGGAGTTTGCTCGGTTCATCTCAGACAAGGTGTCCTCTGTTAGGGCTAGAATCGGGGTCGAGCCTATGAGTATTGAATGCATTCAGTGGTCTTTGAGAGAGTTTCATCCAGTGACAATGGAAGAGGCAAGTGAGGTGATCTCTGAGCTGTGGCCAGCATTCTGTAACCTGGATCCAGGCCTAGCATGGTCCAGTGCTCCCTATCAGAGGTGGTGTTCCCAGTGGTACTGAAAAGTGCATTGGTAAAACCTCTTCTGAAAAAGCCATCTTTGGACCCCGACGTCCTGGTGAATCACCAACCTCTCTCTAATATTCCCTTTTTGGGAAAGGTTACTGAGAAGGTTGTTGTGCTTCAGCTTGAGGCACACCTCACTGCCTTTGATATCTATCAGCCTCTCCAGACTGGTTTTAGGTTCAGGCATAGCACAGAGACTGTGCTAGATAGGATGCACAATTATCTGCTCGGGGTGAGAAATAGAGGAGAATGGTCAGTTTTCTTCCTCCTTGATCTCTCTTCAGTGTTTAACACTGTGGACCATGGGCTGTTGTTGGTCTGGATCAGGGTGTAAACAGGACTTGCCAGCAAAGTCATCTGCTGGTTGTCACCTCCTATCTCAATGACAGGATATTTAGGGTAGTGTTGGGAAGGTTTTCCTTGCTCCCCAAAGTTCTGTCCTGTGGGGTACCCCAGGGTTCAGTTCTGTCTCCCATGTTTTTACGGTGTATATGCTACCCCTAGGTAAAATCATCAACAGTATGGGCTTGGGTTTCGTTGCTATGCTGATGATAACCCAGCTCTTCTAACCCCAGGAATCACTCACTTAATGTTTACACTTTATGCAGTCATCTTGGCTGAGAGAGATGCCCCAGAAATGGCACCTATGTGAATTTTAGAATTTGGAATGTAGGTCAAACTGTGCATCCATGCTCCTCTCTGGCCATTGCTCAGATCTGTTTCTCCACCTGAAGACAGCAGTCACCCCATACTGAACTCTGTTAACAGTTGATCTTCAAGGGTGAGCTCTTGCAGCAGGCTACACCATTAGGACTAAGCTGCCAGGTACCAGGATTCCATGGAAAACCTCTAGTTAGCAGTCTCCAGCGGGGGACCGCCTCTGACGTCTGCCCGCCCTCGATGTCTGCCAGTGGTATAAAAGGGTGGTCCCCCAGCCCACCTCAATTTTTTTCCTGCCGTCAACCCACGTACATCGGCTCCACAGATGCCTTCTGCTCTCAGTCAACCAGCATTCTTGCGTTTAGTCATGCTTTATTATTTTCTTTTAAACAGTGATTTTTTTTTTTACTTCTTCTCTGCATGTCTTCTTCTCTAACCTCATCATCTGAGTGGCTGAAATCCAAGTGTGCCTGTCAGAAGCAGATCCCTTCAAAGGACGGCCATTTAGCATGCCTCATCTGCCTAGGCCCTGACCACAATTCTAAAGCGTGCCAGCACTGCCTAAGCTTCAACCGTAGGACTAGGATCTGCCGTTTGAAGACACTAAAGAGCTGCTCCCTGGAAAAGCAGTTGGGCCTTATGCAGAAGAATCCTTCCAGGCAAAGTTCCTCTTCCCTCCAGTTTTGGGGACCTCCTCTTCTTCTTCAGCCCACAAGGAGAAGAAAACCAATGGGAAACATAAATACCGAGACAGGGACAAAGATAGGCCTCAGTCAGACTCCTGCTCCAGGTCCCCGCACCAGTAAGCGACTGCTTCCAGTTCCTCCTCCCACAGAAGGTCAGACTCTGCCCCCACCAGTAGCTCTCACCCCTTCTGGGCTCCTGCTGGTGAAGCCTTCCACCCTAGTAGTGATGTCCAGAAGGCAGTCTTTGGGGCATAGGCCTTCTTCAGCCCTCACTCCCATGAGTCTTAGGCTTTACAAACAGACCTCTGGGCCTAAACCAGGTGGACCAACTGGTTCTTCTTCGGGCGATAGGTCGGAGCCCATTGCCCGCATGGCTGGGGCTTCCATGTCATTGGATCGGATTCCAGGATCCAGGGACACTTGGCAATGCCAGGAGCAGGAGCTCCAATTGGGAGTTCACTCCCCTCAGCAGATGCACCCTCAGCAATGCTGGCCAATACCCCGAACTGCCATCAGCAGATGCCTGCTCATCTGACCCGTTTCCCTGGAGTTGAACCAGGTGAAGCCCTCCCTGTCATTGCCTGATCCTTGGATGTCAGTGGCTCCTCCAGCTTCCCCATAGCTGATTACTGAGGACCAGACACCAGCTAATCCATCATCCCCTGAACCAGTGCCAGCTAACCCGATGACCGCCGGTCTGACACCAGATAACCTGACACCCACAGGGCCACAGCCCGCTAACCCTGCACCTCCGGACCTAACGACAGGTTCACCCACTCTGGTGAGTCCACTAATGTGCTATCCCTGGCACTCAGGCCTTCCAGTGTCCTCCTAGTATTCCTTGCAGATGTGAGAGCCCTATTCAATTCCTGGTGTAATTGTATCAATGGGGACCTTCTGCCTAGAGGAGCACGTGCCCTCAGGCCCCAAAGCCCACTCCTTCAGAGGTTCAGCCGCAGGCCCACTAAGCAGTCTACTTCCCTCCACCCAAGAAACTCTTGCCACCCCCAAGAAAGGCTACCCTTCCTCCTGATCACTCAGACTGGGGTTCGGAAGGCGGCACAGGTGAAGGCACCTTTTCTCTTCTGGGTCCTCTTCCAGGTGCCGATGATGCTTCTGCGGATGCCAGTCCCAATGTTCCCATACTCCCTCATCAGAGGATTCCAGATGGAGTTCTTCCTCTTCCTCCAGGCCATCGAAAGAGGATGCCTATCCTCACCCTCATCAGGATACCCAAAAAGGATACTCCGAGGTCCCCCTGGAGGATCCCACATTTATGGATGTAATGTGACATATCCAGTCCTCAATGGGTAGGATACTGAGGTCTTGGACCCAGAGAGATGCCTTTCACTTAGTTCCTAGGGCTGCAGGATCCTAAGCCCTAGTAGTGTCTCAGTTTGTGACCCCTTTCCAGGACATTACTAAGCTGGCCTGGAAACCCCTTCGTCTGCTTCAGTGATTCCCAAAAGGCAGACAGGCTCTACAGAACCCCAGGAATTAGCCTTATTTGGGGAGCAACCTGGGCTGACTCTATGGTCTTGACTGCGGCTCATGGTAGGACCAAGCAGCCTAGACACCTTAGTTTTCAGCCTCCAGACAAGGAGTTGAAGAGGATTGACCAGTTTGGCCGTATGCTCTATTCTTCAGCCACCTGTACCATTTGCTCTCTTAACTTTTGGTGCATGTGGTCCAATACCAGAACTCCTTGTGGAAAAAGGCTCTGGAATTGGCAAAGGCATAACCAGATTCCTCTCAGAAATGTGAATTGTTGGACATCCTCCAGTCAGGGGTGGACAAGCACGTCCTTTACTCATCCTATGATTTGGCAGACACTGCCACTAGGGCAGCCACCACTGGCATTGGTCTTCAATGGTACTCCTGGCTCAGAGTCTCTGGCTTTCACCAGGACCTTCAAGAGGGCATCTTGGATGCTCCTTTCCAGGGCCCGGTTCTTTTCGGTGAATGGCAATGAAAAGATCATTATTGGCCTCCAGGATTCTGGAAAGGCTGTCCAGTCAGTCCACAAAATGTACAAATCAGAGCTGACTCCCTCCAGATCCCAGCCCTTTTGTCGCCCAGTGGGCCAACAGTCCAAGGGCCAGCAGCCCAGAGGGGCCTTCAAATGTAAGGCCTTCTCCCAGCCTTCTGGAACCTTGGGCCCTAGAACTGCCAAGGCTTCCCAGGCCTCCTTGTCCACTGCCAGTGCCTCCGCCTAACTCCTTGCCCAACCCCCCCCTCCAGCGGAGCTCCTGGGGGGGGTGGGGGGTCGGTTCTCCCTCTATCTCGAGGGGTGGACCAAGATCACATTGGATCAGTGGGTCCTGCAACTGAGGACATGCTCTGAAGTTCTTGGAACTTCCTCCGGACAACCCTCCTGTTCCGTCCCATTACTCCCATCCCATGCCACCCTGATTCAGGCAGAGATTCAGGCGCTACTGTCCAACGGGCCATAGACCCTGTTTCTCCGAACCAAAGAGGAAGGGCATTTACTCCCATTTTTTCTTGGTTCCCAAGAAGATGGGAGATCTTCACCCCATTCTTGATCTCAGCCACCTGAATAAGTTCATGGTGTACAAAAAATTCAGGATGGTGACTCTTGCAGGCCTGCTCCCCATGCTCCATCAAGGGCATTGGCTTTGCACACTGGGCATGCAAGACATGTATCTTGACATCCCAGTCTTGCTGTCCCACAGAAGGTTATTACGCTTCATCTTTCAAGGAAGACATTATCAGTTCTGAGCTCTACTCTTTGGCCTGTCCTCAGCTCCTTGCATCTTCACCAAGTGCCTGGCAGTGGTGGCTGCAGCACTCAGGAGAAAAGGCCATTATGTCTCCACCCACCTGAGACAACTGGCTCTTGACAGCTCCCACATGGGACCAGCTGATAAAACCATGGAAGACACCTTTACATTGTTATGAGACCTGGGGATCACTCTGAACCTCCCACAATCATCCCCATGGCCCAGTCAAAGGCTGCAGTACATAGGGGCAGTTTTGGACACCATTCAAGGGAAAGATTTCCTTCTAGGGACATGGATATGATGTTCTCTCCACGCTTCTGGTAGTTGTCTTTCCTTTAAGACTTGCCAGAAACATCTTCAAGCTGGCTCCACCCATCCACCCAGGTAGTAACTCCTCGCCTGCCCTTGACACCAGATTTTCCTTTCCGCTGGAAGAAACAGGTTCCTCCTTACCACTGACACGTGGAGTAGGCCTTTTGCTGTTAAATCTTTGGATTGTCTTCCAAATTCTACTTTCAAGTTTGTCTTCAGCTCGCTCATCATCGTGACTGTGATGGATGAGAAGTCTGCTCCTGGGTTCCACCAGTGCCCTTGTGGGCAGAAGGTGTTTTGAATGGACCCGCCCCCCCCACATGTGTCTGTTACCTGGGGCACAAGCATGATCCCCAGGCCTGTGATTTCTGTCGCTTGTTTCACGTGATCATTCTCACCTGACTCAAGTTATGCCACCTGGGCCAACGGAACCCGGCGGTCAAATTCAAGGATGCCTGTTTAGTGGTCTCTGTGGCTGTGGGGTCCACTGAACAGCTTGTGGCCTTCGACGAGGAGGTGGCCTAGGCCACATCCCACTTCTCTTCAGCTTCTGCCTTTGTGCCACTCCAACTGGACTTGAATTTCATGGGGTCCTTCAAGGAATTGTGCCAGTCCCTACCGACCCTTGGTCAGGGATCCTCTGGGCACAAATCTAAATCCAAGAAGAGTCCAAAAAGAAAAGAGAAGACTTGCCATCATTCCTGGTATCTGGGCATTCTCGGTCAAGAACGTTGGATTCCCATGCTTCTCTGGATCTGACTTCAGTTGAATCCTTGGCCCAAGCTGCCGGCTGTATGGTAACCCCATCGGGCCAGTTGGCCGAGACGCTGGTTGAAGTCCCAGCTGGGATTTTTCTCGAACCGACCGACCAGTTGTCGACTGAACAGGCTGACACTTTCTTATCCAGGGTTCCAGTCCTGGCTCAGCCCTTTGGAGAGATGGATCAGTCTGCTGACCCACTGCCTCTGGTCTCCGACCAAGACCTGGAGGAGCCTCAGCGCTTGCCGACTCCCTCCGAGCCCTGCCGCTGGTTCTCTGGCATTCAAGATCAAGGTCTAGGTCTCATTCCCGTGGGTCGAGTAGCTCCCGCAGACCTCAACGCTCCCACTGTTGACACCATGGGAAGTGGCACCACCGCTACTCTTCGTCATCGTCTTCCTTGGCAGACCGGTAGCTAAGCGGACGATTGGCAGATGGATTGTATCCTGCATCAACCTCTACTATAGGTTGGTAGGAAGAGAGCCTCCTGGAGGGCTAAGGGCTCATTCCACCCATCATATCGCTGCCTTGGTGGCTGCTTCCAGGGACGTCCCTATCCAGGAAATCTGCAGGGCTGCTACCTGGAGGTCAGCACACACCTTCATTTCCCATTACCACATTGACGTCAAGTTATGCCAGGATGCTGGTTTTGGGGCCTCAGTTCTCTAATCTCTCTTCCCTAAGTAGGGGGTTTGTGGCTTGCCTCCCTCCTCCCTGAGAACTGCTAGGAGTCTGCCAGAAGAATGGCTAGAACATCATATCCGTGTCCCTGGAAAAGCAGGTTATTCTCCTGTAACAGTAGTTCTAGGAGTGATATGCAATGTTCATTTACATGGATACACCCAACCTCCCCTGGCCTTGGCGTAACACTACTTCCAGCGGGTAAGATCTGGTGTCATGGGGCGGAGCCAAGGGAGTTACCACCTGGGTGGGTGGGATGAGCCAGCTTGAAGACATTTCCAACAAGCCTTAAGAAATGCAGCTGCCAGAAGTGTGGATGAACATCTACACCACCCTAGAACTCCTGCTACAGGTGAGCAACCTGTTTTCCTTCCAAAGGGCAGCTTGCCTCCAAGCTCTAGCTCAAGAGATCTCCTCATCTCGCTAGGTTCTTACCAGAGCTCTCCTAAGGCTTCTCAGTCACATGGCAGCCACCATCGCCACCGTTCCTTGGCACAGCTTCACAGAGGGTGCCCAGTGGACACTAAGAGTTCAATGGAACCAGCGCACAGATAACCTAGAGCAGTCTGTGAAAGTCTCCAGGGAAGTGTGCCAGACCCTGGTGTGGTGCGGAACTTCTTCAATTTGGAAATAGGGTCTCCTTTCTGGAGAGATACCCCTCAGCAGATACTGACAACAGATGCTTTACATCAGGGATGGAGTACTCATTTCAGAGACCGCCAAACGCAGTGGACCTGATCTCCCATGGAACAGAATCTCCACATCAATGTGTTGGAAATGAGGGTGCTCTTCTGTGCTCTGCAGGCATTCCAGATGGATATCCTCATTAGTTCTCTGCTAATCCAGACGGACAATATGTCCATGGTCTTCAATATCAACTAGCAGGGAGGGACTAATTCGTACCCCCTCTGTAGGGAGACCATGAGAGTCTGGTTCTGGGCAGTAGAACACAGTCTAGAACTCACTGCGGTTCATGTTCCAGGCATTCAAAACACCTTGGCAGACAGCCTAAGCAGGTCTCGGTCCAAGGCCCATGAACGGGAACTCCTACAGTCCGTAGCAGAGAATCTCTTCAAAAGGTTGGGGGCATCCCAAGCTAGACTTCTTTGCCTCCCTGGTCAGTGCCAAAGTGCCCAGTTTTTTGCCGCTAGATCCAGGGCCTGATGTTTTCTGTGAGGCCAGCGTTGTTCCTCTGCTGGACAGGAGGTTTCTGTATGCCTTCCATCCCTTTCCACTGCTGCAGAGAATCCTACTCAAGCTGCAATCAGATGAGGCAGACATGATCCTGATTGCTCCCTTGTAACCTCGGCAGATTTGGTTTTAATTGCTCCAGGAATTGGCAGTGGAGTCTCTGATTCCTCTGCCCCTGACCTCGCCCTTGCTCTCCTAGGAGCAAGGCAGCCTGGTACACCCAGACCTTAGGTCGCTGCACCTGCATGCATTGCTCCTGCAAACCTAGCTAGGGTCCATTTTGGGGTTTTCCCCAGGGTGGCTGACATCTTAGTGACAGCTAGGAAGCCTTCTACCAGAGCCACTTATGCCATGAAGTGGAAACGGTTCTGCCTGTGGGCCTCTGCCATAACCTTGATCCTTTCACCTGTCCGGTGAACTCCGTCCTGAAGTACCTCCTCTCCCTATCAGATTCAGGGCTTTGTTATTTCTCCATCGAGGTGCATCTTTCTGCCGCTTTCTGCCTATCATGCACCTATAGTTGCCCAATTGGATCTGTCCTGCACCTTTTTGTGTGGCATTCTACACCTGAAACCTCCCATCTGGGATCCTGTATCTCCATGGGACCTTCTCTTTTTATTGGAAAAGCTTACCTTGCCTCCTTGAACTGGCGCAAGTTGCGAGCTGTGTTTTCTGTCATGGAAAGCCTTGTTCAAACAACATGAAGTCTTGCTATATTATAGACATTAGCAGTTTGATCCAGCTCTAGAACTGCCCGAGTGCAATGGTTAAAACCATTCCAAAATAGAATTTTGTCACGAGCAACTCTATCTGTGTCATTTCAAACTTGAACTGTCAGATTCTTTACTCCACCTCAGTGAACAGTCGCTCGGAGATTTCTCCTTCTGCTCGGTTCATTTCCCGGTTTAAAAAGTGTTTTCTCTTTTGGATTTAACCGAGAATAGTTTTATTTTAACAGCAAAACCGTTCGGTTCAAGCTCTATCTGTGGTAACTGTAAGTAAATGAAGGTTTTGTCTGTGTGGAACTTGTAAGTTATCGGTTCAGTTTTGAACCGATCAGTGGATTAAACTCATTTAAAACTAAAGTTACTATTTTTGAAGTCGGTTCCCAGTTATCGGTTCTAAAAAGCGGATTTATTACGTTTTTTTCCAATACCCGTGACACGGTTAGGAACCGATGAGGGTGTCTTGCCTGGCACTGCCGTTAAAAGGGCAAGTTTTTGGTTAGGCTGGCATTATGTCTGAGAAACCCAAAAGAAAAACCGGGCCCACTGGGTTTCAACACTGTGATGTTTGTGGGGAAGTCTTTGCCAAGGCTGACCCACACACCACGTGTTTATTGTCTGGGGTTTGACCACCTCCAGTCAGACTGCCAGGTATGTAAGAATTTCCCTGCAGCCACCCTGGAAAAAAGATTGGGCAGGCTCAGGGAACGAGAGGCCAAAAAGTCCGCTTGACCCAGATGGCCAGCCAGGTTCGGTGCCAACCGAACCAGAGGGAGTGCCCTCTGACCAGGGCCAGACTTCCTCAGGCAAAAGAAAAGCTGGTTCTGAGGAACCAATTCCAGTAAAGAAAACAAGAAAATCAGCAGGTCTGGAGTCCAAAATTCCTTCTCCAACTGCTGCAGAGATAACAAAAGCCATACAAATTGTCCAGTCACTGTCTCAGGGTCCGTCCGAACCACCACTATCTGGTAAAAGGTCGGTTCGTCCGGTCCCAGTGGTTCAGGATTATGATATTGAGGAATTTTATGAACCAGAGGAGGGGGAGGAGGATTATGAACAGTATGAATGTGGCTGGGAAGGTCTGGGTGTGCCCATTGAACCGGACATCTCCCCAGACAGACCTTTAGAATCTCCCCCTATGCTGTCTGAGTCCCCGTCTCATTTTATGTTTTATAAAAAAGTTGCTGAAACCCTCCAGCTTCCTTTAGAAGAGGCTGTGGATGAGCAAGAGGAGCCTGATTTTGTAGAAATGATGGATATTCCAGAGTCTAGGAGATTGTCTATTCCTTTACATAAGTCTTTTAGGAAACAAACAATTAAAATTTTAAAAGCTCCTAATTCTGTGCCTCCTGTAGATAAAAAGATGGACAGAAGGTATACATTGTCAGGCCCTGATACAGAATTCCTTTCTCAGCAATGCAGTCATGTTGGTAGTTCAGGCTGCTGCCTGTGATAAAGCTAATATTCCCTTGGCTTCACATCCTCCTGACAAGGATTCCAGGAAGATTGATGCCATGGCAAAAAAAAACAGTATATGGCAGCCTCTCTGGGACTCAGGCAAGCAAATTATATGGCTTATGTAGCTAGGTATCAGAAATCTAGATGGGATACTGTTATGCAATTGGCCAAGCAGGCCCATGGCCAGCTGGCTAGTGAACTAGAACAGGTGGCTGCTGATGGCATTGAAGCCTCTAAGGTTCAGTTTCATGCTGCTGTGGATGTTAATGATGTTTCCTCTAGGGTCATGGCCACATCTGTAGCTTTTCGTAGGTTGGCCTGGCTCAGGTGTACTAGTTTGTCACAGGATACCCAGACTAAGGCTATGGATTTTCCTGTGGTGGGAAATTCTCTGTTTGGAGAGCAGACAGAGAACTACATGAAGAAGATGGATGAATATAGGACTACTTACAAGAGTGCCCAAGCTAAGGAGCGGCAAGCCACTCCTCAAAGGCATGCCTCCAGGGGTAGGGGTAGGCCTTTTCACAGGCCTTTCTACCAGACTCAGGCCTCCTCTGCCTATGCTCAGAGGGGCTTCTTCAGAGGCAGGGGCAGACGAGGGGTGGGCAGACCTGCTCCCACCCCCAGCCTAAAGCTCCTGTGAAACAGGCACCCTGATGGGGTGCCCAGGGCCGATTCTCCTGTACCAGTGGGGGCAGGCTGGCTTACTTCAGTCAGAATTGGGCTTTAACCTCAGACAAGTGGGTTCTGGAAGTATAAGCCAGGGTCTGGTTCTCAGTTCAAAAGTTTCCCAAGTTGAGAAGCAGACTTTTCTACCTGCTAGTGCTTCAGAGACCCTCGCTCTGGAAACAGAGGTCTCATCCTTGTTAGCTCTCAGAGCAGTAGAAAGGGTTCCTCCCTGCATCAGGGCAGGGGTCTGTATTCAGATACTTCCTTACCCCAAAAAGACAGGAGAGTGGTGGCCCATTTTAGATCTCAGATATCTGAACAAGCATCTTTTGAAACCAAAGTTCAAAATGGTAACTCTGGCAATGATTTTACCTTCCCTAAGGCCAGGGGACTGGCTAGCCTCCCTGGACCTCAAGGATCCTATTTCCATGTCCTAATCAGAAGATCCCATCGAAAGTACCTCAGATTCGAACTGCCCTTAGGTCATTACCGGTTCAGAAGCAATGCCCTTTGGCCTTACCTCTGCTCCAAGGGTATTCACAAAGTGTCTAGCAGTGGCAGTGGCCCACTAAGGAGGCAGAGGATTGCTGTTTTTCCTATCTAGATGACTGGCTCATTGTAGGCCAGTCCCCAGAACAGGTAAATCTCACCTGCAGGTCACCCAGCAGCTTCTCACCTCCTGGGTTTTCTGCTAAACCTACCAAAGTCGGTTCTGGAACCAGTCCAGGTACTCACCTTTATAGGGGCAGAATTGGACACAAAGCTAGCCAGAGCCTTTCTTCCCCAGAAAGGGTAAGGAATTTAGTGGCTCTGGCCTCTTCCTTCACTCTGCAGGTCTCGACCAGCAAGACACTTTCTGAAGCTCCTGGGGCACATGGCTGCATCCACAGCTGTTGTGCAGGAGCCAGATTTCAGATGAGAGACATTCAGTTTCACTTGAGAACCTTTTGGTCTCAGAGACCCCTTTCCAAGTTGGTCCCAGTGACTCGAACCTTGATCCTAGCTCTCCAGTGGTGGCAGGATCAGAGCAATTTAAGCGGGGTCCCTTCATTTCCCCTTCTCACGACTTGACTCTCACTACAGATGCTTCCCTTCTGGGTTGGGGAGCCCACATAGGCGACCTTTCCACTCAGGGAGTTTGGTCCCCCCAGGAATCTCTGCTCCACATCAATTTGTTGGAACTCAGAGCTGTCTTTTTAGCTCTTCAAGCTTTTTCTGCATCTGTCCACGACAAGGTGATACAAGTCAGAACAGACAATACCACAACAATGTGGTACATCAACAAACAGGGGGGCACTCGGTCTTCGGCCTTGTGCACCGAGGCAATGAAGTTGTGGTCTCTGATCTATTCCCTGAACACTTCCCTCATAGCAGTTCATCTTCCAGGGCAGGACAATGTCCTAGTGGATGTCCTCAGCAGGATTTCCCAGGGCCATCACGAATGGTCCCTGGATCCTCAAGTGCTGGGGATAGTTTTTGCCAGGTGGGGCATCCCTCAGATAGATCTTTTGCAGCCCCAGACAATCACAAACTTCCTCTGTTCTGTTGCAGGCCTCCAGTGCTGGGCTCAGTTCCCTGGATGCCCTTCTTCTGGATTGGGAGGGAAGTTCCTCTATGCTTTCCCCTTTCCTCTCCTATTCAAAGTACTAGTCAAAAATCAGATCTCAGCCTTGCAGGGTGATTCTGATTGCCCCGGATGAGCCAGGCAGCCCTGGTACCCACTCCTTCTGTCTCTGACAGTCCATCTTCCCTGTGCCTCCCAGGAATCACAATCTGTTGACTTGTGCCCAGGGAAGGTTTGATATCCGGACCTCAATCCCTCAACCTCAAGGCCTGGCTCTTGAGGAGTTAGAGTTGCTGATTTACACCTCTCTCAGGTGTTCTTGAGATCCTAAGGGCTTCAGAAAGCCTTCCACTAGGAGCTACTTATAGTTCTAAATGGAAAAGGTTTTCCATTTGGTGTGCTGGAAAAATATTTCCCAGAATCTGCTAGATGCCCATTTTGTTAGATTACATGGTACATCTTAATTCCTTGGGTCTCAGACCAGCTACCCTGAGAGTTCATTTGGCAGCTGTGTCTGCTTTTGTGTCAGCAGGAAAGTCATCCTCTTTCCTCTCATCCTGTGTTTTCCAAGTTTTTAAGGGATTACTCCATACTAATCCTCCCTTTGGAACCGGCCCTGCTTGGGACCTTAATGTTTGCATTGCCCAGTTAATGCAACCCCTTTTGAACCTCTGTCTTCTGCAGAGCTTAAGTACCTAACTTGGAAAACTGTTTTCTAGTGGCTATCACTTCTGCCAGACCATAAGTGAATTGCAAGCCTTGTCAGTGGAGACTGACTTTATTTCTTTCCACAGGATTAAGGTAGTCCTTAGGACTAATAGGAAGTTTTGCCTAAGGTGGTTTCAGATTTCCATCTTAATCAATCTATCTCCTTCCAGTATTTTCACTGATCACTCCTCTTGGGTGAGAGGAGGTTGCACAACCTGGATGTTAAGAGAGCTCTTAGTTATTATATAAAGCGTACCAAAGGTCACAGGTTGAATCCTCCAACTTTTCCTTACCTATGGTGAAGTTGGGAAGGCAAACCTGCCACTAAGAGATCAATAGCCAGGTGGATTGTCTCTTGTATCCAATTTGTTTATCAGAAAGTGGGCAGAGCCCCCGGTTTGAGGCTCATTCTACCAGGGGTACAGCTCGTCTCTAGCTGCTGCCAGAGATATCCTTTATTAGAGATTTGCCAGGCTGCTACTTGGAAAAGCGGTACACACTTTTACCAAGCATTACTCCCTGGATGTCCAGGCCAGGAGAGATGCTCGGTTTGGCACAGCTGTTCTTCAGAGCCTATTCCTAAGTAGGTTCTGCCCTCCTCCATGGAGGTACTGCTGTGTATTCTGCTAATGTCTATAATATAGCAAGACTTCAAGTTGTTTGAAGAAAAAATTACTCACCTTAGTAATGTTGTTTCTTCTAATGGAGTCTTGCTATATTATAGACCTCCCCCCCAACCTGCCCCTCTCAGAACCTCTACTTGGTGGGGTGCGGGCAACTTAGTGTGGGCACTACTTATGTCCTGTTAGCATTTTGTCCCCTTTGGGACTTTGGGGGTGTGTATGTGTACGCGCGTGTGTGTTTTATTATACTTATGTTCCATTTTCATATTATTAGAATGGTGTTAGTATTTCTGGTCCCCTGACTTGAGTCTTGGGTGTTGGGACCATCAATGGTTGTTATTATTTAGGTAGCCATTTGGCTAGTGTAGGTTACAGCTTCCACACAGACCTTAGTGAGTTTGGCTCGTAAAGATCTGACAGTTCAAGTTTGAAATGACACAGATAGAGCTGCTCTCATGCCAAAAATTCTATTTTGGAATGGTTTTAACCATTTCACTCCAGGGCAGTTCTAGAGCTGGATCAAACTGCTAATGTCTATAATATAGCAAGACTCCATTAGAAGAAACAACATTACTAAGGTGAGTAATTTTTTCTTTTTAGTTGCCATTACTTCTGCTCATCTTCACCCGAAGTGCATAACTTTACACTTCTTCACACTGAAGCCCAGCTGCCACTTGGCCAACCACTCCTCCAGTTTGATTAGGTCCCCCTGTAGCTCTTTCCACCCCTCAACATCATCCACTATCACTCCCATCTTAGTATAATCTGCAAAAGACTGATCCTGCTCTTAACTCCATGTGAGATATCCAATATGAACAGGGTAAATAATACCAGACCAGCATAGAGCCCTCGACACCCCACTTGTTTCATGCCTAGGAGTGGAGAGCCCCCGCCATCATCACCGTTGCTGCCTCCCTTCAGCCAGTTCGCAATCCAATTAGCCATCTTCACTCCCCCAGCCACCCATGAGGAACTGAATCAAAGGCCTTGCTGAAGTCCAAATACAGGACATCCACTGCATGGCCCCATCCAGCTCTCTTGTTACCCAGTCATAGTACTCTATTAGGTTGGTCTGGTAAGATCTCCCACGAACCCATGTTGTTGCCCATCCTGGAGGCCATTTACCTCAAGGAAAGTCACCAATCTCTCCTTCAGGATTGCTTCTGTAAGTTTACACACTATGGAAGTGTGACTAACAGGTCTGTAGTTTCCTGGCCCATCCCTTGTGAATAGGCACCACATGACAGACATGACATGACATTCTACTTGACTACCGTGACTATTTTGTCTAATAAACCATGTTCCTTTTTTGTTAATTTTACTGGTTTACTATTTTTAGCTATCCAATTTACAGAGAACAGAGCATTATCATTGTTATGTTATGTTCTTAACTTTTAGAATGACTGAGATCACATGCTGGGTTAACTTCTAGTAGCTTCTAGCTGCTACATTTATTAACATCACGGGACTCCATACAACACAACACCACAACATGTCCACCCCACACTAAGACTTCCCCTAGTCACATGATCCTGGCTGTGTACCTTGTAGATCTTAAAGGTACAGTAGCATATACTACATCTCCCCTCTTTAGTTTTAAAGTTCATAACAAGCATTATAGCATATTAGTAATCATTACATTCTGTAACTCTTGTAACTTTAGTAACTTAGGAATCATGCCTTACAACATGGCTCAAAATTTTTTTTTTAGAGTCAGTTTTTAGTGATGTCTCTTTATAACTCATAGTCTTTGAATCTCTGGGGTAGACACACAGGTCTTCCTCTGGTTGTTACCTTAACTGATTCTGGTAGTGGCTTAGTTGGCTCAGTTGACTCACAATGTGGCAGCGCATCATGGTGAGAGTCGGTATCTTCTGGATAACACTCTTCTGCCTCAGCGATTCCATTATTTGAGCCCTTTAAATTTCTGTAAATGTCTTCTGTTTCTCCTGAAAACGGTTCCTCCAGGAGTGACCACTTTGAAGGACCTTGGTTGTGAACAGTTCGAGCCTACTCTGACGGGTTGCCATCCATGATCTATTTCCATCTTAACCAAGTCACCAGGGTGTAATGGTGATAAAGGCTTTGCTGTGCGATCATAGTATTCTTTCTGACATGATTGTGCTATTACCAGCTTTTCCCTAGCTCTGATGGGAATCTTTGGTCATCGTAGGTCTTTGGTCACTGGAAGTCATGCCCACAGCATCCTGCCCATCAACATTTGAGCTGGTGAGTAGGGTATTCCTGCTACTGGAGTGTTTCTGTATTCTAGCAGAGCCAAGTGAGGATCTGTACCTGCTTCCTCAGACTTTCTGAATAGAGATTTTATAGTCTGAACTGATCTTTCCACCATTCCATTAGACTGAGGACATGTGGGGCTCAAGGTAGTGAGCTTGATTCCCCATTCATTTGCAAAGTTGCAGAATTCTTGACTGGTGAATGGCACGTGATCACTGACAAGCTCTTTGGGTATGCCATTTCAGCAAATACAGCTTTCATCTTGGCAATTACTAACCGTGCCATTTTGTCTGTCATTTTCAGAACTTCGGGGTACTTTGAGAAATAGTCCACAATGACTAAGAATGGATGGGCTTTGAAGTCAAAAATGTCAGCTGCTACCTTCTGCCATGCAAGTTCAGAGATGGGATGAGGTAACAGTGGTTCCTTTTGGTTCCTGTTATGATGCCTTGTGTAAATGTTACATCCTTCCACCATGCACTCTATTTCGCTTGACATTCCTGGCCACCACATCACTGTTCTCGCTCTTGTTTTTGTTTTTTGTATGCCTAGATGGGCCTCATGCACTCTTCTTAGCATGTTATTTCTCATGTTTGCTGGAATTATGACTCTTTCTCCTTGAAATAGAAGTTCTTCCTCACATCGCAATGTATCACGGAATGGCCGGTATGGTCTGACTCTGACATCAACCTTCTTTCTGTACAGGGGTCAACCTTGTCTGACTAGCCCTTCAAGTAACTGAAGTATACTGTCGCTCTGAGTATTCATCCTGAGTTCTTGCATCAGCTGACCCTCCATGGCTGGTTCACTGTCCATGGAATGAATCACTCTCTCTTCTTGGTCACTTACAGTTGCTTCAGAGGTATCTTATAATGGTGCTCTTGAGAGTGTGTCAGCGATGTGCATCAGTTTCCCGGGTGTGTATTGTATCTGTAAATCAATTTCTGGAGCTGTAATAGTATTCTTTGAAGTCGACCTGGAGCTTGTGCTAGAGGTTTGCGAAAAATGGACTCTAGCGGTTTGTGGTCTGATTGCATTTGAACCTGTTTGCCAAACACATATTGGTGAAATTTGTGAGTAGCAAATACTACCGCTAAAAGTTCTTTCTCTATTTGGGCATAGTTTTGCTGTATGCTTGTCAAGGCTCTGGAAGCATATGCAACTGGGCTTCCGTTCTGTAGGAGACATGCACCAAGTCCGTCTTTTGACGCGTCTGCTTGAATAGCAACAGGCTTTTTCACACCGAAGTACCAGAGCACTGGAGCTTTACATAGAGCTTCCTTTAATCACTTGAAAGCTTGGTGATGCTCATGTTCCCATTGCCATAGCTGATCCTTCTGAAGAAGTTTTCTTAGTGGGGCAGTGATGTCTGCCTCCCTCGGGGTGTACTGGGCTAGGTAGCGTATCATTCCCAGTAAACGTAACAATCCTGATTTATCTGTTGGTGGGGGCATGTCCACAATTGCCTTCACTTTGGTCTCATCAGGGCGAATCCCTTTTGCAGTCACCACGTGACCCATGTATTTGACTTCTGAAACTTTAAATTGTAACTTGTCTTTATTGAATTTTACATTTTCAGCTCTTGCTTGATCCATGACCTTCCTTAAAATCTCATCATGCTGTTCTTGACAGTCTGCAGCAATTATCATGTCATCAACAATGATGTATACTCCTCAATGTGGCAAACGTTTCTTCATTCTTCTGTTGAAACACTTTAGCTGGTGGACTTTATGCCGAATGGAAGTTTACAAAATCTGTAGCGGCCCATGGGGTGTTAAGCATACAGAGGTGCAGGAACTGCATCAGAAAACATATGAGGACAGATTAATGGAGCTCAATATGTATACCCTAGAGCAAAGGAGGGAGAGAGGTGATATGATCAAAACATTCAAACACCTTAAGGGCATTAACAAGGTGAAAGAGTCTAACATGTTTCAATATAAGAAAATAGCAGGACAAGAGGACACAGCATGAGATTAGGGGAGGCCGATTAAGTGTAATGTGAGGAAGTTCTTTTCACAGAAAGGGTGGTGGATGCATGGAATGGTCTACATCAGGAAGTGGTGGATATGAATACAGTACAGGGCTTCAAACAGGCATGGGATAGGCATAAAGGAGCAATACAGATGAGTATGAATAGATAGGCCATTGACAGAGCAAAGGCCGATGGCACATTTACAAGGTAGAAAAAGAAATGGGCAGACTGGATGAGCCTTGCGGTCCTTATCTGATGTCAACTTCTATGTTTCTAGCGGTGAGACAACTCCTCATCAAGCTTAACTTGCCAGTAACCATCCTTCTCATCTAGAATGGTGAATACCTGCTTTCCAGCGAGTCAACTTTGCACTTCCTCTGGTGTTAGTCTGTTGTGATGTTGTCTGATGTTGTCTCTTTATTGCTGTATTTAATTCTCATGGGTCAAAACAAACACGCAGTTCACCATTTTTTTTTTCATGAGTAATCTCCAGGCTGTTTACCCAGTCAGTGGGCTCAAGGACTCAGACAATTATGTGAGACATTTCTAGCTTGTCTAGAGTTTCTTTTAGTTTGTCCATGATTCCAAATGGTACTCGTCTGCAGCCATGTGTAACCCCCAGGGGGCACTATCCAAAGGGCTACTACCCCTGCCTGCTTTGCCACTAGCAGGTTGAGGGGCCTGGATCCAATGGCGGGTGCCTCCACCCAGAGGTCAGGGTTGGAACAGTCAAACATGCTTGGTCACAGCCCTCTGGGTCACTGCAACCCCCCCTTTCCTTCTGGTAGTGGCCCTCGAACACTTCTCACCCAATGATTATGACTTGCACTTACCCCCAAAGTGGAATGACCAACTTGGTGCCAAGGATGCCCTGTAAAATAAGATACAGTGACACAATAACCCATGCACAAGAGGGGAGCACAAATATACAGTTCAGACAGTGTACCTTGCAAACAACAAATCTGATTTATTGAAGGGGGCTTAACAAGGGTGGGGGAAATCAGGTTGATTAGCTTAACACTCTACTACATCAGGGCACTGTGCACAGGCCAGACCTATAAGTCACTGTCTCTGGGTACCCAGGCAATAAGAGGCTAGCCTTTTTGGTGCAGCTGGTTGGGGCCCTGATGAAGAAAGCAAGTATTCGAGACCCAAATTGGTTAGTAAAAGCCAGCAAGCTCAGTTCATGCAGCCCGTGGACCCACCAGACAGATCTTGCTCTTGCTATAAACATCTAACAGGGAGCTACCCTGAGTTAGTAGTCATGACTCCTGCAGAAAGATCCCTCTCACACCACTTGCAGGACATAGCCTGTGATCCAAACACTTCTCCACACATTTATATGTATAACAGAGGGGTACCATATTAGGCACCTGCTTTAGACTCCCGATGACTTTCACTGCACAAACCGGGTGATGCAACGCAGCTTCACTTGTCCTGACAGACCGAGCGCGATAGAAGCCGATTCTCCAGTCCTCTACAGGGTGAGCCTGGTAGGTAGCTGTAACCGTACAGCCTCCTCTGTCTGCACTCCTCCATGGTTCTTGTCCGCTCCTTAAGTCGATTCTGCCACCCGACTTCTTGGCCTGCACACGCGCTTCCCGCACAAAAAACTTGCACAGTGCAGGAGCCAGAGCTCCTTCTACCTTCACGATCACCAATGACTCTGCCCCTTGGCAGTTTGGGCAGGGAATATTGTTTGGGCGCCACCCAATCCCATTGGAGGGCTGCATATGCCAGTCACTTAATACTGCCCTCATTGGTGCAAAAAGACCTTAATTCAGAACTTCACTTCCCAGAATTACTGGCTGTATCCCCTATGGCCAGCCGGCTCCAAAGAGAGTCCTGATTCTGGTTGGTCACTCAATGCACCATTTTAAGCACCCCTCCCTCCCTTCCGATTGGATCCAAGAGGCAGTTCTGATCCAAAATGGAGGAGCAGAATACACAAAGTCCCAGCTGCAAGGGAACCAGATTAAATAAACAGCAATTTTACTGCCACACTACATTTGTTCCAGAAACTAGTTACATCCTTCAATAATGCTCCTTCTGCTCACTTAGCGACAGCAGAAGCAGAGCGATTCAAACCGAAGCTCAAGTGGGAGTCGAGCAGTAAACCCACAGGCCCCCTGCAAACTATCAAAGCCTGCAGACAGGCAGCTCTTAAAGAGACAGTACCAGAGGCTCTAAAAGCACTCACAGTGCCCACACTTAAACGGCATTACTCCAAACGCCAGTTGGGCAGGGAACCTTAGGCAAGCTCCTGGAAGGCTTTTAGGAACCCCCATTTGTGGGGGTTACACACTACTGGCCTGGAAACTTGGCATCCATGTCACCTGGAAGAGGTGGCCCTATCAGCTACCTGCGGGCTAACTGGGGCAGGGGTACCAGCACAGGCCAGCACTGGGGCATGGGTAAGTTGATATATAATGTCATGGAAAGCTACCTCACAATCAGCAGTCCAGCGGGTTCCAAACACATCATTTGGACGGAAATATTGTTTCTCAGTCTCAGAGGGCACAGCTTTCTTATACTTTTTGTGGGTTGGAGGATAGCCTTGAGTAAGGTTGAGTAGAGGGCGGATCACTCGAGAATAGTCTTTGATAAATTGTCTATAATACCCACAAAACCCCAGAAACCTCTGCAGTTCTTTCAAATTCTTTGGCTGAGGCCAGGTAGTCAAAGCTTCCACTTTACTGGGGTCAGTCTCTATGCCTTCAGTAGATACTATGTGCCCCACATATTTCACGGATGTCTGAAAGAATTGACACTTATCTATAGACAATTTGAGACCAAAATGTTCCAGTCGCTGCATGACTTTGAACAACCTGCTTTCATGTTCCTCCAGGGAGCTGCCAAATACTATGACATCATCCAGGTAGACTAAACACTCGAGTAAGTTCCATATCCCCCACAGCATGCTCCATCAAGTGCTGGAAGGTAGCAGGGTGACTGAAATCCTTGGGGCATCCGCATAAATTCGTAGATGCCTAGGGGCAAAAGCAGTCTTCTCTTGATCCACCAGAGCCATCAGGATCTGGTAGTACTCAATGCGAAGGTCTAACACTGAGAACCATTTGCTACCGTTTAGACAGTCCAAGGCATCCTGAATGTGGCATGGTATACTGATCTGGTATGGTTCACCTGTTTAAAGTGCAGTAATCCACACACATCTGAACAGTTCCATTCTTTTTCCTCCTACTACAATAGGTGAAGCATAGTGGCTTCTAGACTCTTGTATCACCCCCAGCTGCGAGCATCTCCTGCAGGTGTCATCTCACATCATCTATATCAGCTGGAGCCAGGTGTTGAGATCGCTCACAGAAAGGTCGCTCATCCTGTAGTGGAATGTGGTGCTCAGCTCCTTGCACATCCTACATCCCACTCCTTCAAGGAAAACACCTGCTCCTTCTGAGTGAGCCTTTCACTGATCCTTTTTTTCCATTCTGCTGGCAGTGAGAAGTCACTGAAATTAAACAAGTCGGGGGTCACTTGGTCAGTCCTCTCGGAAGCCTTGTTGCTGGGCAGAACGGCAGTATCCACACAGTGCACCATAGCCAGAGTGCAACCTCACTTTACTTGAATCTCTTGATCAGATACTGCACTTGAACCATTACTCTTCTGGCATAAGCATGGGCTCTAGCAGGCAAAATGTTGGGTTTAACCAGCAACCCCACTGGCAATTTTCCATTGCCTGGTGCATCCAGCATCAATATTTTATTCTTAACATCCTTCTTAATCCAGACCTCTCCTTGGAGAACACACTGGGCATTCAGGGCTAGCAGCAAAGACTCTGGATCCTTCTTCCAGACAATACCCACTGGGCCTTGGGTTCCTCCTGGCTGGCCTTTCTCTGGGTCTCATAGGCCTTCTGAATCAAGGCTGGAATTCTGAGAGCTCGCCCAGTCCTGGACCTCTGTTTTTGAACATAGCTGTGCTAAGCGACCAAACATATGAGCATTGGTTCCGATCAACAAGGTCACCCCATCATCACAGTCCAGTAGGGGACACACTATTGCCAAGATCTCCACTTGCTCAGCCACCCCAGCCACAGAAGTAGGAAAAGATAACCAGATCCGGATATACCCAGAGTAGGGGTAGGCCTTATCGCTCAGTCCCCAAACATGGAGTCCATCTAACGGCTGCAGGGGCACTTCAGGCAAATGCTTCTGATACCAGTCCCAAAACATAATGGCCACTTGAGAACCACTGTCCAACACAGCCCGAGTGGGTACTCCATTCACTCTCACTGTGGTTTCCATCGAGGGACCCACTACATCAGACCATTTAGGGGGGATGGTTTTGGAGGTTACTTGGGCATTGGCCCAGGTGACAAATCTCTTCTGAGGAGGCCACCCTTGGGGTCGGGTATAGGCCTTGCGATGCCAGGCTACTAGCCTGCTATTGACCCTCCTCAAGTTCTCTGGTAACTTGCACTCAGTCTGAAAGTGTCCATCCTCCGCACAATGGTAGCAGAACTTAGTATCTCGGGGTCTTTTTGGGTGGGGGATATCTTGCCTGCCTGGAGACATCGGGGTTCTGGAAGGCTCCTCTTGACTAGGTCGTTTATTTCTGGCTAACTCAAGCTCCCCAAATTTGGAGGGGTGGGCAGCAGCTTGTTTCAATTCTCTCACCATTTCCCATAAGTCTCTAATCTCGACCTTCAAATCACTCTCCACCTGGGGATCAGAAGAAACAACATGCACCCCCACTCCACCCTGGGCCTCTGGGGGCACAGGAAAGGCATCAGGTCCCTTGTTCAATCCCCTCGAGGGGTGGGTCTCATCAGATTCACTGGGCTCAGGGGTCTGGCATATATTCACGACCCCCACATAGGGTTCCCACCCCTCTTCATCAGTCTCAACTTCTCGAATCTCTCTCATCAATTGGCAGTATTCGGGAGGGGCAGCCCGTCAGTCATGTAGTTGGAGCTTCAACAATATCACACTGGAAAACCTGGCAGATTTCAAGATATGATCTAGGCGGACCTGATTTAAAGCAGGGGCAGTTACCCCCCTTTTCGATAAGCTTTTTGCAATGCCCTTTCCACTCTGGTAACAAAGGCTGACAGTTTCTCATTCCTCCACTGTTTAGCTGACTTGAACTTCCACAACAAGTCTTCCCAGTTTTTGTACTCCAAACACCCTCCAAGGCAGAAAGGCACTCTGCTGCAGTGGCCGGGGCCTAGTAACCCGCAAGAACGGATGGCTTCAAAGCTGGACCCTCAGGTCTCCATCAGTCTCTTTCATTTCTCCCCTCAGAGCACTGCCACTCTTGGACTAAAGGGTAGCATAGTCCATCCAAGTCTCCAAATTATTTTCTCCCGAGGGCACAGGCACAGTACCAGTAAAAGTTTCAATCTTCGATAGGAGTCTAACTGTATGGGGAGACAACTATAGGTGGTGAAGCCAGGATGGAACTCTTGGAGGACCCGGAGATGTACCAGGGACGACTGGGAGGTGGATTACTGGAAAGGTCTAGCACCTGTAGTAATTCCTGAGTGGTCCTCCATTCTGCAGCTAACAGTTTAAGCAATTTATCTTTGATGCTCTTAGTCTTGGGGACCCCACTGAACCACTCGGACATGAATGACCCTCCACCCTTTGGAGCACCTTCCAGGTAAATCACGGGGCAAACTCTCTGGGTCTATGATTATACTGCATAAAAGCAGCACCTGTAAGGTCTGGTCGAGTAGGTCGTCCATTCGCCCCTCCACCTCTATCTTGCCTAAACATTTAACACGCTCAACTGCAGAAACAAGGTCAGCATTCCTTATCCCCAGAGGTACATCCAGTAGTAACACAATTTTCTGGGAATCCAACTCTTCAGCTTCACCCCACCCAATCAGTTTATGCACCATCATCTTAACAGGGTCTAACTTTAGTCATGATATCCCCCTCCAGTTTTTCCTTTGGCTTGGCCATGTTGGGGTAGTTTGTCTATTCGGCCACTAGGGGACGCTAATCCCAGCAGTGCCTCCAAAATGTAACCCCCAGGGGGTGCTGTCCAAAAGGCTACTACCCCTGCCTGCTTTGCCACTAGCAGGTTGAGGGGCCTGAATCCAATGGCAGGTGCCTCCACCCAGAGGTCTGGGTTGGAATAGTCAAACACGACTTGGTCACAGCCCTCTGGATCACTGCAACGGCCCCCCTTTTCTTCTGCTAGTGGTCCACGAACACTTCTCACCCAATGGTTACGACTTACACTTACCCCCAAAGTGGAATGACCAACTTGGTGCCAAGGACCCCCTGTAAAATAAGATACAGTGACACAATAACCCATGCACAAGAGGGGAGCACAAATATACAGTTCAGACAGTGTACCTTGCAAACAACAAATCTGATTTATTGAAGGGAGGTAACAAGGGTGGGAGAAATCAGGTTGATTAGAGTTAACACTACTGTATCAGGGCACTGTGCACCGCCAGACCTATAAGTCACTGTCTCTGGGTACCCAGGCACAAGAGGCTAGCCTATTCGGTGCAGCTGGTTGGGGCCCTGATGAAGAAAGCAAGTATTCGAGACCCAAATTGGTTAATAAGAGCCAGCAGGCTCAGTTCATGCAGCTCGTGGAGTGACAGACAGATCTTGCTCTTGCTATAAACATCTAACAGGAGCTACCCTGAGTTAGTAGTCATGACTCCTGCAGAAAGATCCTCTCACACCACTTGCAGGGCATAGCCTGTGATCCAAACACTTCTCCACACATTTATATGTATAACAGAGGTACCATACCAGGCAGCTGCTTTAGACTCCCGATGACTTTCACTGCACAAACCGGGTGACGCAACGCAGCTTCACTTGTCCTGACAGACCGAGCACGATTGAAGCCGATTCTCCAGTCCTCTACAGGGTGAGCCTGGTAGGTAGCTGTAACCCTACAGCCTCCTCTGTCTGCACTCCTCCACGGATCTTGTCTGCTCCTTATGGCGATTCTGCCACCTGACTTCTTGGCCTGTACACGCGCTTCCCACATGAAAAACTTGCACAGCGCAGGAGCCAGAGCTCCTTCTACCTTCACGATCACCAGTGACTCTGCCCCTTGGCAGTTTGGGCAGGGAATATTGTTCAGGCGCCACCTGATCCCATTGGAGGGCTGCATATGCCAGTCACTTAATACTGCCCTCATTGGTGCAAAGGTGCCATAGTTCAGAACTTCACTTCCCAGAATTACTGACTGTATCCCCTATGGCCAGCTGGCTCGAGAGAGTCCTGATTCTGGTTGGTCGCTCAATACACCATTCTAAGCACCCTCCTTCGATTGGATCCAAGAGGCAGTTCTATTCAAAATGGAGGGCAGAATACACAAGTCCCATCTGCAAGGGAAACAGATTAAATAAACAGCAATTTTACTGCCACACTACATTTGTTCCAGAAACCAGTTACAGCCTTCAATAATGCTCCTCTGCTCCTTAGCGACAGCAGAAGTGAAGCGATTCAAACCACAGTTCGAGTGGGAGTGAGCAGTAAACCCACAGCCCCCTTGCAAACTATCAAAGCCTGCAGGCAGGCAGCTCTTACAGAGACCGTACCAGAGGCTCTAAAAGCACTCACAGTGCCCACACTTAAACGGCATTACGCCAAACGCCAGTTGGGCAGGAAACCTTAGGCAAGCTTCGGGAAGGCTTTTAGGAACCCCCATTTGTAGGGGGGTTACACATGTATCACTGGTGGTACTTCAGGGTTGATGTGAATATGATGCTCCCCTTTGAACTGTCCTACCCCAATGAAGACATCCTGGTATGTTTCGATTAGGCTTTCCTTTGTAAGAGTCTGGGAAATACCACAGTTTCGACTCTCCACTCCAGATCAAGTTTTTCACATGCAGCCTTGCTTAGCAGTGGTAAGGGGGACACATCTGTGATGTAAAATTGGAGATCATCTTCTTTATTTTGTGTTTTGTATTTTAAGTTGATCACACCTTTGGGTTTTATTCATGCTTCTCCATTTGCCACCAGTACAGATGATGATTCTGTCAGGCTTTTGCTACTTGGTATTTTCTCTGCCACAGTGATTGGCAGTACATTGACTTGGGCCCTTGTGTCCAGCTTGAACTCTATGGATGTTCCTTTTACCTCCACGTGCGTATACCAGGCATCTGCGTCGCGGTCTTTTTGTGCTTGCTCTGCATGAGTTATTTGTCCTATAAACAGACTGTACATATTAATTTCATTCAAGTTACTGTTTTTTGTGGTCTCAGTTCATGCATGACATACTTTTGCAAAGTGATTTTTCTTTTTACATTTGTGGCAAGTTTCTCCATAGGCTGGGCAACTTTGCGGTGCATGGGTTTGCCCACAACGATGGTATATCTGAGCTGAGTACCATTTGTATTTCTGTGGATATTGGCTTGCCTTCATGACCTGATGTGTGCCTTTTTTCCTGTGGTTTGCCTTTTTTTTGTGGTGCAATAGCATGCAGCACTTTCTCTGAGGTACCCTGCGTAATGTCTTGGAGCTGCGTTTTTATGGCCTCTGCAGCTCTGCAGATATCAACTGCTTTCTCTAAAGTTAAGCCCGACTCTCTCAGGAGACACTCATTCAATCTGCCATCTGAAATCCCAAACACTATTTTGTCTCTTAACATGACATTTAGAATTGTACCAAACTCACAGTTCTTAGCTATGGTTTTAAGTTCTGTCAGGTACTGATCAACAATTTCACCTTCTGCTTGCTTTATGTCCCAAAACTTGTAGTGTACAAAAACATTTTCTGGGGTTGCAATATGCTTTAAAACACTCTAGCACAGTATATACATCTTTAGGACTGTCTTCCCTTCAAAGCTGAAAGTGTTATATACTTCTCCTATTGCATGAAGTAAAATTGCTATTTGCATTTTTGGGATTTTCCAGCTGAACCAGATGCTTCCATGTAGAGCTTAAACCTCTGTTCCCATCTTCTCCAGTTCTCCAACAAATTACCTTGCAGGGCTAAAGGCTCAGGTGGCTTGAATTGCTCCATTTTCTTATTTTCTTTTCCTTTTTATGTTGGCATGCTTGCGCAGCCAACATCTTGCAGCAGTGGAGATTTGGAGGTGCGGTCGCTGTTGGGCGAATGCAGGGCATGCACCAGTAGGTGCATCCCGCATTCCCCAATCAGCCAGCAGCAGGGGCCGACCCCCTGCCTGGCTAATGAGGTGACGACTTCTGAGAAAAGGTCCACTGCAATGAGAGCAAAACTCTCATGCAGTGTGACCACAGCACGCTCCCCTACGTGCGGGCAACATGGCTGCAGTGACTGCCGCTGTTGCCTGTCAACCCCCCTTCCTTTATTGTGTGCCGACGGGGGTGCCCAATCCCTGTCGGCATCATGTAACACCCCCCTTTCTTGTTTGCCAAGGGGTGCCCAATCCATTCGGCTAGCAAGCACCCACATACACTCAGGTGGCATGCTGGGAGCCCACCCCAGTGTGCCACAGCACCTATTAAAAATGAAAATGGTCCCCGATGTCTTTTTTTTTTCCTCTGTAAAGAAGAAATGGTCCCTAAGCAGTCTCTCTTGCCTTCACAACCCACAGCCACCCACTGCGCACCTGCCTCCCCCACACCCTCACCCCATACTTACTTCCAGATCCGAGCGATAATCTTGAGTGGACCGAGAACATGTCTGCACTCTTCAGAGCCGACCGCAAACTGAGGGTATGCCAGTAAGCTGTATGATTACATGAATAGGGTTTTTCCAACTTTAATGCATATCTCAGGCATTTTTGGGAATTTTGGCACCAAATTTTCAACATGGGTTTTTTGCGACCCCTCCTCATGAATTCTATCACTGTCATGGCGTTAATCAGCCTTGAAAGGTGATTTTGCAGTCATTGTGCAGAATCACCTTTCGGGACTGATTAACGAAACAACAGTGCCAGTGTTCATGAGGTGGCCTCTCAAAAAGCCTATGTTGCAAATTTGGTGGAAAAATCCAAAAAATGACTGTTTTATGAGCGTGCATTGCGCAGTTGCTACGCAGGCTCGTAACTTCATGAATTTGCAATATTTTCATGCCAGATTTTCAACATTGTAATTTTTGTACACCTCCTTGTGAACAGTACAGCTGTCATTTTCCACATCCTGCCCAAAATGTGTTTCCGCATTTCCGGCGCACAATAGCGTGGTCGCTGTGGGAAATCAGTGTTCAGGCCAGATTATGAAATGACAGTGACACAGTTCATGAGCAGAGATCCTAAATGCCTATGTTGAAAATTTGGTAACGATCTCCATAAAATGACTGTGTTACGAGCGTGCGTTGGCAGATTGCACACACGCTCGTAATGTCGTACATTTGTAATATTTCCACTCTGGATTTTCACCATTGGCATTTTTCCACACCTCTTGATGAACAGTACAGCTGTCATTTCACATATCCTACCCAAAATGTGCTTTCGCACTTCTGGCGCAGAATAGCGTGGTCGCTGTGTGAAATCACTTTTTGGGACAGTTTGAGGAAATAACAGTGACACTGTACATGAGCAGAGGTGCTAAAATGCCTATGCTGAAAATTTGGTGCTGAACGTCCATAAAATGACTGTGTTACAAGCGTGCATTGTACATTTCCCATGCACCCTTGTAACTGCGCAAATTTGCTATATTTACATGCCACATTTTCAACACTGGCATTTTTTTACACCTCCTTATGAACTGTACAGCTGTCATTTTCACATCCTGCCCAAAATGTTTTCCCGCACTGCACTACCAAAGCCAGTGCCAGCACAACATTCGGCATTAACAAATGCTTGTTTTTTCTTGTTGCAGAATTCAGCTACCTTACTGAGAAGCTTTTTGGTTCACTGCTTCTGACACCATGTTATGTTATGTTCTTAACTTTTAGAATGACTGAGATCACATGCTGGGTTGACTTCTAGTAGCTTCTAGCTGCTACATTTATTAACTGAATCACACAGAACTCCATACAACACAGCACCACATCATGCCCACCCCACACTAAGACTTTCCCTAGTCACATGATCTTGGCTGTATGCCTTGTAAATCTTAAAGGTACAGTAGCATATACTACAATAATTTTCCATTTCTGTCTGTGCTCTTGCACCCTAATTAATCGGTTCCTGTTACAGGAGCCATAATTAACCTTTGGAACAGTTTCTTTAGTACAAGAGCCATTTTTTTTACCATTGGGCTCTTGTACTGCATTGTTTTTATGTTTGCTTGCACGCATGTGCAAGAAACATAGTCGATGATCCAAACTGCAGTGCCATACAGTTGAAGGAGATCACCATGGTGAGAGCATCCCCTCCCACACACACACTCGTGCGTTGCAGCATATTGCGTAGCTCATGCTTCCCCATGCATGCACTGAATGGCCAACGGGTGCCCAAATCCCCGGCTTCATGCCTCCGCCAAAAAACAAGCTTTCCAGTTGCCACGCTGGGAGCCCACCCCAGTGTGTCAAAATTGTTATTGCCTGTGGGATGCCCAATCCCCGTCAGCTCAGGCCCCCAAAAACAGCCTTCCAGCTGCCACGCTGGGGGTCCACCCCAGCATGGCAAGACGCTCACGTCATCTTGAAAAAACCTGCAAACAAGAAAATGGTCCTCGTAGTCTCTCTGCCCCCCGCACCCACCCACTGTACACCCTGCCTCCCATGCCCCTCACCCCATACTTACCTCTGGAGTCTGGCGCGACGATCTTGACAGACCGGGAACACGTCTGCACTCTTCAAAGCTGACCGCAAACTGAGGAAATGCCGGCAAGCTGTATAATGTAATAAATATGTTTTTCAACTTTGATGCATATCTCAGACATTTTTGAATTTAGCACCAAATTTTCAGAATGGGGTTTTGGGACCCCTCCTCATGAATTCTTGAGCTGTCATGGTGTGATCGGGCCCGAAGGTGATTTCCGGTCACTGCATGATATCACCGTTAGGGACAGATTAAGGAAATGACAGTGCCAGTGTTCATAAGGTGGGCTCTCAAAAGTCTATGTTACAAATTTGATGAAAGAATTCCTAAAATGACTGTTTTATAAGCGTCGTTGCACAGTTCCTACACGCTCATAACTTTGTGAATTTTAATATTTGCACTCTGGATTTTCAACATTGCCATTTACCACACCTCCTTATGAGCAGTACAGCTGTCACTTTTCACATCTCACCCAAAATGTGTTTCCATGCATGTAGCACACAATGGCGCAGTCGGTGTGCGCAATCAATGTTTGGGACAGATTAAGAAAATTACAATGACGCTGGTCATGAGCAGAGGTCTCAAAATGGCTATGTTGAAAATTTGGTGACAAAAGTCCATAAAAGGACTGTGTTACGAGTGAGCATTGCGCAGTTTCCACGCACCCTCGTAAGTTCGTGAATTTGTAATATTTTCAGTCCAGATTTTCACCAGTGGCATTTTTCCACACTTCCTTATGAACAGTACAGCTGTCATTTTTCACAACATGGCCGAAATGTGTTTTCACAATTTCAGCACAGAAATGCGTGGTCGCTGTGGGAAATCATTGTTCGGGACAGATAAAGAAAATCACAGTGACAGCGTTCATGACCAGAGGTCCCAAAATGCCTGTGTTGACAATCTGCTGTAAAAATTCCCCTAACTAATTACATTATGGGTGCGCATTGCACAATTTCTATGCACGCTCGTGACTTCACCAGTTTTTTTAATATTTTCACTGCAGATTTTCAACATTGCCATTTTTTACACCTCCCCTTGAACAGTACAGCTGTCATTTTTCACATCCTGTTCCGAATGTGTTTTTGCACCTGTGGTGACAAATGACGTAGTCGCTGTGCAAAAGCAGCTTTCGGCTAACAAACTGATATTACCACTGTTCATGAGGTGGGGGTCACAAAAAAACCATGTTGAAAATTTGGAGTGAAAATACCAACGAATGCCTGAGGCGTTAGGGTTTCCGACCATAACGCCCCACCCTGTAGAGAATGACAGGCATGAGGACTGTGACTTGGGATTGTCACCTGCAATGCTCATACCATTCCACCCCCACCCACACCCTGCAGCCACTGAGAGGCATCGAGGTGTGCCTTGGACTCTTCGGCCCCAAAGTTCACCCCATTCTCCTATACTGCACCCATCTCACCGTATTTCCTGATGGAATGGGGTGAACATAAGGGCCAAAGACCCCAAGGCACACCGTGACATTTGTCGGTGTTTGCAGGGTAGAGTGTGGTGAAATGGCATGGCCGTTATGCCTGATGACCCAAAGGCACACCCCAATGCCTGTCACTATCTGCAGGGTGGTGATGGGGTTGGCTTCACTTCAATACTTCACTGCCATTCCTATTATGCAGCTCTGTAACTCCTACACTACCAATGCCAATGCCAGCAAGCAAACATTTGGCATTGACAAATGCTTGTTCAGGAAACATTTTGATTATTTTGAAGTTGTCTGTAATTAGTATGTCAGACAGACCTTGTGGATCATCAAAATTATACACCTTTTGTAGCTCCTGATGAGGGCAGATTATCACAATTTTGTTTAAAGCATTTTGGTCTACAACATGACTTTACAAATTGTAAGTCCTATCATATTTTTTGCCCCAAACCCTCATTTATAAGGGTAAACATTTTCAAATGAAGCATGCCTTCTCAGTCTCCCTCTATGTCACCAAAAAATAATAAAAAAAGGCTCTGGGGGTGGTCCCTATCGTAGTGGAAAGCATGCATCTGAAGGGTCCACCTCCTTATGTACAGCAGCAAATAATGTAAAAGGTGAGAAGAAAGAAGAAAATGTAGAATAATAGATTCATACATTCATAGACATGTGACGGCAGAAAAGGGCTTTTCAAACAACATGAAGTCTTGCTATATTATAGACATTAGCAGTTTGATCCAGCTCTAGAACTGCCCCGGAGTGCAATGGTTAAAACCATTCCAAAATAGAATTTTGGCACGAGAGCAGCTCTATCTGTATCATTTCAAACTTGAACTGTCAGATTCTTTACTCCGCCTCAGTGAACAGTCGCTCCGGAGATTTCTAATTCTGCTCGGTTTATTTCTCGGTTTAAAAAGTGTTTTCTCGGTTGGATTTAACCGAGAATAGATTTATTTTAACCGCAAAACCGTTCGGTTCAAGCTCTATCTGTGGTAACCGTAAGTAAATGAAGGTTTTGTCTGTGTGGAACTTGTAAGTTATCGGTTCGGTTTTGAACCGATCAGTGGGTTTAAAACTCATTTAAAACTAAAAGTTACTATTTTAGAGTGCGGTTCCCGGTTCTTATCGGTTCTAAAAAAAACGGATTTATTACGTTTTTCCAATACCCGTGACACGGTTAGGAACCGATAAGGGTGTCTTGCCTGGCACTGCCGTTAAAAGGAAAGTTTTTGGTTAGGCTGGCATTATGTCTGAGAAACCTAAAAGAAAAACCAGCTTCATTGTTTCAACACTGTGATGTTTGTGGGGAAGTCTTTCTGCTAAGGCTGACCCACACACCACATGTGTTTATTGTCTGGGGTTTGACCACCTCCAGTCAGACTGCCAGGTATGTAAGAATTTCCCTGCAGCCACCCTGGAAAAAAGATTGGGCAGGCTCAGGGAACGAGAGGCCAAAATGTCCGCTGACCCGGATGGCCAGCCTGGTTCAGTGCCAACCGAACCAGAGGGAGTGCCCTCTGACCAGGGCCAGACTTCCTCGGGCAAAAGAAAAGCTGGTTCTGAGGAACCAATTCCAGTAAAGAAAACAAGAAAATCAGCAGGTCTGGAGTCCAAAATTCCTTCTCCAACTGCTGCAGAGATAGCAAAAGCCGTACAAATTGTCCAGTCACTGTCTCAGGGTCCGTCTGAACCACCACTATCTGGTAAAAGGTCGGTTCGTCCGGTCCCAGTGGTTCAGGATTATGATATTGAGAATTTTATGAACCAGAGGAGGGAGGAGGATTATGAACAGTATGAATGTGGCTGGGAAGGTCTGGGTGTGCCCATTGAACCGGGCATCTCCCAGACAGACCTTTAGAGTCTCCCCTATGCTGTCTGAGTCTCATTTATGTTTTATAAAAGTTGCTGAAACCCTCCAGCTTCCTTTAGAAGAGGCTGTGGATGAGCAAGAGGAGCCTGATTTTGTAGAAATGATGGATATTCCAGAGTCTAGGAGATTGTCTATTCCTTTACATGAGTCTTTTAGGAAACAAACAATTAAAATTTTAAAAGCTCCTAATTCTGTGCCTACTGTAGATAAAAAGATGGACAGAAGGTATACATTGTCAGGCCCTGATACAGAATTCCTTTCTCAGCAATGCAGTCATGTTGGGGTAGTTCAGGCTGCTGCCTGTGATAAAGCTAATATTCCCTTGGCTTCACATCCTCCTGACAAGGATTCCAGGAAGATTGATGCCATGGCAAAAAAAAAAAAAAAAAAAAAACAGTATATGGCAGCCTCTCTGGGACTCAGGCAAGCAAATTATATGGCTTATGTAGCTAGGTATCAGAAATCTAGATGGGATACTGTTATGCAATTGGCCAAGCAGGCCCATGGCCAGCTGGCTAGTGAACTAGAACAGGTGGCTGCTGATGGCATTGAAGCCTCTAAGGTTCAGTTTCATGCTGCTGGGATGTTAATGATGTTTCCTCTAGGGTCATGGCCACATCTGTAGCTTTCGTAGGTTGGCCTGGCTCAGGTGTACTAGTTTGTCACAGGATACCCAGACTAAGGCTATGGATTTTCCTGTGGTGGGAAATTCTCTGTTTGGAGAGCAGACAGAGAATTACATGAAGAAGATGGATGAATATAGGACTACTTACAAAAGTGCCCAGGCTAAGGATCGCAAGCCACTCCTCAAAGGCATGCCCCCAGGGGTAGGGTGAGCCTTTTCACAGGCCTTTCTACCAGACTCAGGCCTCCTCTGCCTATGCTCAGAGAGGCTTCTTCAGAGGCGGGGGAGGCAGGGGTGGGCAGACCTGCTCCCACCCCCCAGCCTAAAGCACCTGCGAAACAGGCACCCTGATGGGGTGCCCAGGGCCGATTCTCCTGTACCAGTGGGGGGCAGGCTGGCTTACTTCAGTCAGAATTGGGCTTCTTTAACCTCAGACAAGTGGGTTCTGGAAGTAGTAAGCCAGGGTCTGGTTCTCAGTTTCAAAAAGTTTCCCAAGTTGAGAAGCAGACTTTTTCTACCTGCAAGTGCTTCGAGACCCTCGCTCTGGAAACAGAGGTCTCATCCTGTTAGCTCTCAGAGCAGTAGAAGGGTTCCTCCCTGCATCAGGGCAGGGTCTGTATTCAGATAAAGTTCAAAATGGTAACTCTGGCAATGATTTTACCTTCCCTAAGGCCAGGGGACTGGCCAGCCTCCCTGGACCCCAAGGATGCCTATTTCCATGTCCTAATCAGAAGATCCCATCGAACGTACCTCAGATTCGAACTGCCCTCAGGTCATTACCAGTTCAGAGCAATGCCCTTCGGCCTTACCTCTGCTCCAAGGGTATTCACAAAGTGTCTAGCAGTGGCAGTGGCCCACTTAAGGAGGCAGAGGATTGCTGTTTTCCCTATCTAGACGACTGGCTCATTGTAGGCCAGTCCCCAGAACAGGTAAAATCTCACCTGCAGGTCACCCAGCAGCTTCTCACCTCCTGGGTTTTCTGCTAAACCTACCAAAGTCAGTTCTGGAACCAGTCCAGGTACTCACCTTTATAGGGGCAGAATTGGACACAAAGCTAGCCAGAGCCTTTCTTCCCCAGAAAGGGTAAGGAATTTAGTGGCTCTGGCCTCTTCCTTCACTCTGCAGGTCTCGACCAGCAAGACACTTTCTGGCTCCTGGGGCACATGGCTGCATCCACAGCTGTTGTGCAGGGAACCAGATTTCAGATGAGAGACATTCAGTTTCACTTGAGAACCTTTTGGTCTCAGAGAAGAGACCCCTTTCAAGTTGGTTCCGTGACTCGAACCTTGATCCTAGCTCTCCAGTGGTGGAAGGATCAGAGCAATTTAAGAGCGGGGGTCCCTTCATTTCCCCTTCTCACGACTTGACTCTCACTACAGATGCTTCCCTTCTGGGTTGGGAGCCCACATGGCAACCTTTCCACTCAGGAGTTTGGTCCCCCAGGAATCTCTGCTCCACATCAATTTGCTGGAACTCAGAGCTGTCTTTTAGCTCTTCAAGCTTTTCTGCATCTGTCACGACAAGGTGATACAAGTCAGAACAGACAATACCACAACAATGTGGTACATCAACAAACGGGGGGGGCACTCGGTCTTCGGCCTTGTGCACCGAGGCAATGAAGTTGTGGTCTCTGATCTATTCCCTGAACACTTCCCTCATAGCAGTTCATCTTCCAGGGAAGGACAATGTCCTAGTGGATGCCCTCAGCAGGATTTCCCAGGGCCATCACGAATGGTCCCTGATCCTCAAGTGCTGGGGATAGTTTTTGCCAGGTGGGGCATCCCTCAGATAGATCTTTTTGCAGCCCCAGACAATCACAAACTTCCTCTGTTCTGTTGCAGGCCTCCAGTGCTGGGCTCAGTTCCCCTGGATGCCCTTCTTCTGGATTGGGAGGGGAAGTTCCTCTATGCTTTCCTCCGCTTTCCTCTCCTATTCAAAGTACTAGTCAAAATCAGATCTCAGCCTTGCAGGGTGATTCTGATTGCCCCGGATTGGGCCAGGCAGCCCTGGTACCCACTCCTTCTGTCTCTGACAGTCCATCTTCCCTTGCCTCCCCAGGAATCACAATCTGTTGACTTGTGCCCAGGGAAGGGTTTGGTATCCGGACCTCAAATCCCTCAACCTCAAGGCCTGGCTCTTGAGGAGTTAGAGTTGCTGATTTACACTCTCTCAGGGTGTTCTTGAGATCTAAAGGCTTCCAGAAAGCCTTCCACTAGACTACTTATAGTTCTAAATGGAAAAGGTTTTCCATTTGGTGTGCTGGAAAATATTTCCCAGAATCTGCTGAATTGCCCATTTTGTTAGATTACATGGTACATCTTAATTCCTTGGGTCTCAGACCAGCTACCCTGAGAGTTCATTTGGCAGCTGTGTCTGCCTTTGCGTCAACAGGAAAGTCATCCCTCTTTTCCTCTCATCCTGTGTTTCCAAGTTTTTAAGGGATTACTCATACTAATCCTCCCTTTCGGGAACCGGCCCTGCTTGGGATCTTAATGTTTGCATTGCCCAGTTAATGCAACCCCTTTTGAACCTCTGTCTTCTGCAGAGCTTAAGTACCTAACTTGGAAACTGTTTTCTAGTGGCTATCACTTCTGCCAGATGCATAAGTGAATTGCAAGCCTTGTCAGTGGAGACTGACTTTATTTCTTTCCACAGGGATAAGGTAGTCCTTAGGACTAATAGGAAGTTTTGCCTAAGGTGGTTTCAGATTTCCATCTTAATCAATCTATCTCCTTCCAGTATTTTCACTGATCACTCCTCTTCGGTGAGAGGAGGTTGCACAACCTGGATGTTAAGAGAGCTCTTAGTTATTATATAGAGCGTACCAAAGGTCACAGGGTTGAATCCCTCCAACTTTTCCTTACCTATGGTGAAGTTGGGAAAAGCAAACCTGCCACTAAGAGATCAATAGCCAGGTGGATTGTCTCTTGTATCCAATTTTGTTATCAGAGTGGGCAGAGCCCCCCTCGGTTTGAGGGCTCATTCTACCAGGGGCACAGCTGCGTCTCTAGCTGCTGCCAGAGATATCCCTTTATTAGAGATTTGCCAGGCTGCTACTTGGAAAAGCGGTAACACTTTACCAAGCATTACTCCCTGGATGTCCAGGCCAGGAGAGATGCTCGGTTTGCACAGCTGTTCTTCAGAGCCTATTCCTAAGTAGGTTCTGCCCTCCTCCATGGAGGTACTGCTGTGTATTCTGCTAATGTCTATAATATAGCAAGACTTCATGTTGTTTGAAGAAAAATTACTCACCTTAGTAATGTTGTTTCTTCTAATGGAGTCTTATATTATAGACCTCCCCAACCTGCCCCTCTCAGAACCTGCTTGGTGGGGTGCGGGCAACTTAGTGTGGGCACTACTTATGTCTTGTTAGCATTTTGTCCCCTTTGGGACTTTGGGGTGTGTATGTGTGTGCGGTGTGTGTGTTTTATTATACTTATGTTCCATTTTCATATTATTAGAATGGTGTTAGTATTTCTGGTCCCCTGACTTGAGTCTTGGGTGTTGGGACCATCAATGGTTGTTATTATTTAGGTAGCCATTTGGCTAGTGTAGGTTACAGCTTCCACACAGACCTTAGTGAGTTTGGCTCGTAAAGATTTGACAGTTCAAGTTTGAAATGACACAGATAGAGCTGCTCTCGTGCCAAAATTCTATTTTGGAATGGTTTTAACCATTGCACTCCGGGGCAGTTCTAGAGCTGGATCAAACTGCTAATGTCTATAATATAGCAAGACTCCATTAGAAGAAACAACATTACTAAGGTGAGTAATTTTTTCTTCTGGCCCATCGAGTCTGCCCATTTCCTCACTCTACCTGTTACCCCCCCCCAAGATTCCCCTCATCCTCCCCTTGACAACCCTCTGTGTTTGTCCCAGGCCTTCTTGAATCCCTCCACTGTACTGGCACTCACCACCTCCTCCGACAGTCTGTTCCAGGGTGCAACCACTCTGTCTGTGAAGTACTACTTCCTAACATTTCCCCTAAACCTTCCACCTTTAGTCCGTGCCCCCTTGTTCTTGTATGTACCTTCCCTGTAAATAAGCTCTTCCCCACTTTATTGATACCCTTTACATACTTGAATGTTTCAATCATGTCCCCTCTTTCCTTCTTATCTCCACAGGATACAAATCCAGTTCCCTCAACCTCTTCTCATATGTCATCCTCTTAACCCATGCACCATTTTGTGGCCCTTCTCTGCACCCTTTACATGCTGTCTATGTCCTTTCTTTGTTGGGGCCTCCAGAACTGTACCCCATACTCCAGGTGTGGCCTCACCATGGAACTGTAAAGCGCCATCAGCACCTCCCTCCTTCTGCTGGTTATCCCTCTCCCTATGCATGCCAGCATCCTGTTAGCCTTGCCCACTGCTTTGCTGCACTGGGTCCCCCACCTTAAGGTAATTTACGATTATAATCCCTAGATCCTTCTCCTGCCTGGTTGCTGCCATTTTCTCCCCCCTAGTGTGTACTGTATGTCGTATTTGGATTTCTCCTCCCCAAGTGCATCACTTTGCATTTCCTGGCATTGAATTTCAGCTACCATGTTTCCGACCACTCTTCTAGTAACCTTATATCTTTCTTCATTGCCTCCACCCCCCCCCCGGGGTGTCCACCCTGTTACTGAGTTTTGTGTCATCTGCGAAAAGGTAGACCTTACCCAGAAGCCCCTCTGCTATGTCACCAATGTAGGTGTTAAACAGAATGGGCCCCAGCATTGACCCCTGAGGGACCCTGCTCGACACCCCAGTTTCCCCAGAGTGCACCCCATTGACCACAACCCTCTGGCTTCTCTCCGTCAGCCAGCTCTCCATCCATCTTACTATTTTCTGCCCCACCCCTAGACTCCCCAATTTATTAACCAGCCTTCTGTAGGGGCACGTGTCAAAAGCCTTCGAAGTCCAGGTAGGCCATGTCCATTGCCTCACCGTGATCAACCACCCTCATTAACTCTTGAAGAATTCGATCAAATTTGTCTGACATGACCGTCCCGAGTAAAGCCATGCTGCTGAATGTCTTGCAGCCCCACCTCAAATATCTAACCATACTTTGTTTCAATATTGCCTCCATTACTTTACCCACCACTGATGTGAGACTGACCAGATGATAATTGCCACTTCCTCCTTGCTGCCACTTTTATGAATTGGAATCACTTCTGCCTTCTTCCAGTCCTCCAGCACCCACCCTGTATCCAGAGACAAGTAAAATAACCCCACCAGTGGTTCCACCAGTACCTCCCTTAATTCCCTGAGCACCCTAGGGTGAAGACCATCTGGTCCCATGGCCTAGTCCACCCTCAACTTACCTAATTCCTCCTTTACCTCTTCCACACTGATTGGGCTAGGATTCACCATCCCCTTTCCCTTCTCACTTAGCTCTGGTCCTCTTCTGTCCCCCTCCATCATAAAAACCATGCTGAAGTAACCATTCAGCACTTCAGCTTTTTTGAAATCCCTTCTGCCTGCAATTCCCCCTCCTCCTTAATCCTTTCTATCCCCTGTCTTACCTTCCTCATTTCTCCAATGTATCAAAAGAACATCTTGTTCCCCCCTTTTGGCCTGCCTAGCAGTTCTCTCCTCTGTTTCTGCTTTAGCCATCCTAATCCTTCACCCTGCCACCCTCATCTTTTCTTTGTAAGTTTCCCTATCCAACTTCTTTGTTTCCTCTTATATTCCCTGAATGCCCTTTTCTTCTCTGCGATTGCCCCCCCACTTCCCCATTGAAACACAGTGGCCTCCTCCTCCTCTTGTTCTTCCTCACCCTTCTTACACATCTCTCTGTCACTTTAAGGAGCCCCCCTTGATCTTTTTCCATAGATCCTCCACCTCTCCCCATCACCTCCGACCCTCTCACTACTCCAGGAAAATCTCCCTCACCTCATCCTGGGAAAATCTGCCAGCCTGAAGTCTAGTACCATCATGGTGGTATGACTAGTCTCATATTTTACTCTGACCTTGAAGCCCACGGTGCTGTGGTCACTATCTCCCAGGCTGGCCCCTACCTCCACCCCCTCCACACTGTCTCCATTGATAAGGACCACGTCAAATATGTTACCCTCCCTTGTGGGCTCCCTAACCAGCTGATGCAGGAGGGCACCTTGGAGTGTCCCTAGGATCTTCCCACTCCTAGTTGACCTAGCCGATGGGATATCCCAGTCTATATCTTGGATATTCAGGTCTTCCACCAGTAGAATCTCCCCTTTCTGGGCAATTCTTTGAACCTTCCTGCAGCATCTATATGTCCTGATCTTACTTTGAGGGGAAGTTCTTGCAGCAGGTAACACCATTAAGACTGTTCTGCCAGGCATTAGGACCCCACACAAAACTTCTAGCTAGCAGTCCAGGTGGGGGACCTCCCCCTGACATCAGCCCCACCCTGATGTCCCCTGTGGTATAAAGGGGGTGGTCCCCCAGCACCATCTCAGTTCTTTTCCTGCCGCCAACCCGATAGTATCGGCTCCATGGATGCCTCTATCGCAGTCAACTGCCATTTTGCACCTCATGCAGTTACCGTTTGTTTCATTAATCTTTCCCAATTTTCTCAGTTTAGTGCATGTCTTCTTCATCTTCACAGCAGCAGAAGTCGAAGTGTGCATACAGCAAGCAGATCCCGGCAAAAGACGGCCACTCAGCCTGCCTAATCTGACTGGGCCCGAACCACAAGCCGGACGACTGCCCGCATTGCTAAAAGTTTGACAACAAAACTTATATCCACCGCCTCAAGACTCTTAAGGCCGATCTATTGGAGCAACAGGAGGCCGCCATGCAGTGGACCCATTCTGGACACAGCTCTTCCTCTTCAACCAGGGTCTCCTCCCCAAAGAAGAGAAGAGAAGAGATTGGGTGGAAACACCACCATAAAGATAAGGAGAGCCAGGTCAGAATCCCGCCCTAGGTCCCCTCACAAGACCTCTGCTTCTTCCACCTCCAGCGGGAGGTCAGAGTCCATCCCCCCTGGTTCCATGACCATTACCAGGGTTGTGACCAAGAAGACCTCTGCCCCTTCTCACTCACAGGGCAAGGAGTCTTCCAGCCATGGGTGTCTGTCTGGCCCTGTGTCCCTGGCTCTTAGGCCCACAAGCAATCGCTTGGGTAAATGCCAGAAGGACTGGCATCCTCTTTGAGTGGTAAAACTGATACTGCTGCCCGAAAATCCTTAGGGTCATCTGACTGGCACAAAGGGTCAGGTGACTCCTCCAGATGCCAGGAGGCCATTAAGCATCAGATGCCTCCTCCGCCTGAAGATAGCGCAACATCCACCTCAGAGGGTCAGCAGATCACGGGACCCTCTGATTCGGCATTGGAAACAGACCAGGCACCGCCACCAAAGTGGCCATTGGCTCTGAAAGAGTGGCCATCAGATAAGGCATCTACTACAACCAAAGATCGGATACCTGGGACCATAGACAATCCGACGACTTCTCTGCCTCCGCCTCTTCCCAAGGAGCTGGATGCAGACCCCAGGGAGGTTCGGCATCACAGGACAAAGAGCCCCATCAGCACGGTGCCCGAGCAAAGGCCTGAGGACTAGATGACAGTACCCAAAGCACCACAAGGGCCGACACCAGGACCCTTGAATGTCCCTACCCTGCTGCCATCACAGTCTGTCACTCTGCTGTTGGAAGTAGGGGCCCTGTTTAACTCTTGGTGGAACACCATCAAAGGATACTTGCTGTCCAGACCATGGGAGCCGTCCCCTACCCCTAGAGGTCATCTGCCTCCAGCCCCACCTAGGGAGCTCTCACCTCAGCGGCCAAAACAACCTCCTCTGATGCCAGATCGCCCATCGTCAGGGGATGACGACTGGGGTTCGCCAGCTCCCAGTGATCACAAAAGACACCCATAATCTGTTCCCTCTTCCAGGGGATGCCCACACTCTTCCTCAGGAGAAGATGCAGGGGACTCCTCCTACCACTACTCATCAGAGGACAAATTGCCCTTGCCCTCTCCGGATCACAGGAAGGACTCTCTGAGGTGATGTGATGAGGCACATCCAGGTCTTAAACCAGTGGGACACAGAGGAACTTGACCCAGAATGCCACCACCTGGCCAAGTTCTTCGGGGCGACTGACCCTAAGCCTCTGGTCATTCCCCTGCTTGTCGAACCCTTCCAGGATGTAACAAAATCGGCCTGGAAGCATCCCTCCACTACTTCAGCCATGCCCAGAAAAGTAGACCGGCTGTATAAAATCCAAAAAGGGAGCCCAATCTCAGTGAACAGCCAAAGGCAGACTCCATGGTGCTCACTGCAGCACATGGCAGGGTGCAGCAGCCCAGACACATGAGCTGTCAGCCTCCAGACCCTGAATCTAAAAGGCTGGACCAAATGGGCCGTAAGGTCTACTCCTTAGTAACCTGCACCATTAGGTCACTAAATTTTTGGCCACATATGGTCATGCAACAAAAAATCATTATGGAGCAAAGCATTAGACATGGTTAAGGCTCAACTGGACTCGGACAGAAAATCGGAACTCATGGCTGTCATCCAGTCAGGAATAGATGTTGGCAGGCATGTTCTGTGGAGCTCTTATGATTCAGCAGACATGGCTGCCAGGGCAGTAGCTACAGGGGGTGTGCATGAGGAGGTACGCCTGGCTGGGGGTCTCAGAGTTCCACCAGGACCTACAAGATGTCATATTAGATGCACCCTTCCAGGGGTCGGTTCCCTTTGGCCCAGATACTGAGAAACTGATTACAGGGCTTCAAGATTCGGGAAAAGCAGTCTCCGATGTACATAGAATGTACAAGTTAGAACCAGCCACTGCTCAGCACCGCCTCTTTCGTAAAAACCAGGGTCAGCAAGGAGGCACCAGCAACCAAAAGGGGGATTCAAAAGGAGAGGCCCTCCCTTTCCTTCAGGTACCCAGGGTCCCAAAAGTGACAAGAAGGCCAGACCCCCCTTGTCTAACCCCTCTGCCTTGACATGACTCCCTGTCACCCCTCCCTCCTACGGTGGAGGCCCAGGGGGAGGCTGTAGGAGGGAGATTCTCCCTTTTACCAATCAGGATGGTCCAGTATCACCACAGATTAGTGGATTCTCCAGATTATTGAAAGGGGATACACTCTGGAGTTCACCCAGATCCCACCGGACAGCCCGCCCATACCCTCCCACTGCTCCTCATATCACACCACTCTCTACGGGCAGAAATCCAGGCCCTGCTAGAGAAGAGGGCGATTTAGGTAGTACCCCAGGTCAAAGTGGCAGGGATACTACTCCTACTTCTTTCTAGTCCCGAAGAAGATGGGGATCTCTGTCCCATTCTTGATCTGAGCCAACTGAACACTTACATCGAGTACAAAGGTTCAGGGTGGTGACATTGCCTGGCCTGTTGCCCATGATCCACCAAGGAGATTGGCTCTGCTCCCTGGACATGCAGGATGCTTATATGCATATAAAAATCCTACTCTCCCACAGGAAGTACCTCTGCTTCACCTTCCAAGGAGAACACTACCAGTTCAGGGTGCTGCCATTCGCCCTTTTATTGGCACCAAGGGTCTTCACCAAGTGCCTGGTGGTAGTGGCGGCAACCCTCAGGAGAAGGGGTCTTTTTGTCTGCCCCTACCTGGATGACTGGCTGCTTACAGCATCATCAGAGGACCAGCTGTGCCAGTCACTATGAGAGACTTTCAGCCTTTTTCAGGACCTGGGCATCACTCTGAATCTCCCCAAGTTGTGCCCCTGGCCTACACAGAGACTGCAGTACATTGGGGTGGTGCTTGACACCATCCAGGGAAGGTCCTTTCTTCCCTTTGACTGAGTAGAAAGACTGCGGTCGGTCACTCGAAAGGGTAGTGACTTGCTACCCAGTCCTGGCCAGAGTAGTGCTTCAACTCCTGGGCCATATGGCCGCAACCACCGCAACAGTTCCCCTTACTCATCTGCACATGAAGGTCTTGCAGTGGAACCTCAAAGTTCAATGGGACCAAGGAATAGATGACCTCGATCATCTAATCCGAATATCCAGTGCTGTCCTTCTCTCCCTGGATTGATGGATCACCTCGGCTTGACTAGACTCTGGGGTTCCTTTCAATGTCCCAGCCCTCAGCAAATTCTGCGACAGATGCCTCGGGATGGGCTGGGGGGTGCATCTGACATCCCACCAGATGAGGGTCTCTTGGACCTCAGTGGAACATACTATCCATACAAATGTCCTGGAGATGAGAGCCATCCTGAATGCCTTGCAGGCCTTCCAGGTGCTCTCGCTGGGCCACATGCTGGTCCAGTTGGACAACACTCCAGTAGTCTTCTATCTCAACAAGCAAGTGGGTCACTCATTTCTTACCCCCTATGCAGAAGCTATGAGAGTTTGGTATTGAGCAGTGGATCACAACCTGAAATTACAGCAGTTCATGTACCAGGATACACAACGCCCTCAAGAGACAGCCTAAGCCGCTCTCGCTCTCAGAGTCACGAATGGGAGCTACTGCAGGAAGTCTCAGATGACCTCTTTGAAAGATGGGGCCAGCCAGAACTGGACCTCTTTGTGTCCCCACACAATGCCAAACTGCCTAATTTCTGCTCACTAGATCCACGGCCTGGTGCTTTCTGGTGCAACACATTGTCCCTTTACTGGATGGGTAGGTTTCTGTATGCCTTTCCTCCCTTTCCCCTTCTCCAGAGGATATTGCCCAAACTGCAGGCAGAAGGTGCTCACATGATTCTGGTAGCACCCTTCTGGCCTCGACAGATTTGGTTCCCACTGCTGCAACAATTGATATCGGAACCACCGGTCCCCTTACCCCTGTCCACTCACTTGCTCACCCAGGAGCAGGGCGACCTTGTTCATCCGGATCTTTGGTCTCTGCATCTGCATGCATGGCTCCTGCAGACTTAGTCAGGAACAGATTCGGAGTATCTCCCAGGGTGGCAGAGGTTCGCGTGACAGTGAGGAAACCCTCTACCAGGGCAACATATGCCATGAAGTGGAAGTGTTTCTGTTTGTGTGCATCCCCCCATTCACTAGATCCCTTCCACTGTCCAGTGGAATCTGTGCAAGAGTACCTTCTTTCCCTGTCAGTCATGGGCAGGGCCCCGATTTTTTTGTGGCACATCAGAGCAAAGTTCTGCGGCAGGGTTCTCATTTGCCACAGAACCTCTGCGGCACTCAACACCAATTTCTGCGGCAATTCTGCGGCACATTTTAACCCTTAATTTTTTCCTTTTTGCCATTTCTGACACAATGCTGCAGCTCGTAACACAGTCATTTTATGGCGTTTGTCATAAATTTTCAACATGGCCAGTTTAAGACCTCTGCTCATGAACAGTATCACTGTGATTTTCTTAATCTGTCCCGAACATTGATTTCGCACACTGACCGCGCCATTGTGCGATACATGTGCAAAAACACATTTTGGGTGAGATGAGAAAAATGACAGTAGTACTGTTCATAAGGAGGTGTGGTAAAATGGCAATACTGAAAATCCGGAGTGAAAATATTAAAAATGCTCGAAGTTACGAGCGTGCATAGGAACTACGCAATGCACGCTCGTAAAACAGTCATTTTGGGGAATATTTTCACCAAATTTTAAAATAGGTTTTTGAGCCTACCTCATGAACTGTGACACTGTCATTTTGTTAATCATTCTGGAAAGGTGGTTCCACGCAGTGACTGCGGAACCACCTTTCAGGACCGATTAACGAAATAACAGTGTCACAGTTCATGAGGTGGGGCCCCAAAAACCCCATATTGAAAATTTGGTGAAATAATTCCCAGAAATGGCTGAGATATGCACTAAAGTTGAAAAAAATCCATTTATGCCATTATACAGCTTACCGGAATTTCTTCAGTTTGCGGCCGGCTTTGAAGTGTGCAGACGTGTTCCCAGTCCACTGAAGATCGTCGCCTGGACTCCGGTATGGGTTGAGGTGGGAGGCGTGGGGAGGTGGAGTGCACGCAGAAGGTGGGTGTGGGTTGGGGAGGGGCAGAACAATCAATGAGGGAAGTTTTTTTTTTTCAGGGGTGTTTTTTTTAGACTCAATGACGGACTTTGCCACACTGGGGTGGGCCCCAGCATGGCACCAGGCAGCTTGGGGGACAGTGAAGCCGATAGGATTCGGACCCTGTCAGCATATGAGCTTTTGCCATGCTGGGGTTGGACTCAGCGTGGCATACAAACCTTTGAGGGGTCAGTGAAGCCGACGTGGGATTGGGCACCACAGTTGGCAAGGAAGCATTTGCCACACTGGGTGGGCTCTCAGCATTTCATACAGACATTTGAGGGGCAGTGAAGCCGGCGAGGTTGGCACCCCGTCGGCAAAGAATGATATTCCATAGGCAACCCATGATTCCAGCAGGTGATAGCAGAATTCGCGGATATTTCCACAGTTTGCTGCACGGAATCGACGGAAAACTCAGGGCCCTGATCATGGGTCTCAGCTACTCATTCATTAAGATGCATCTCTGTGCACTTTCAGCTTATCAAGCACTGCAGGATGGAAAGCTCTGGCACAACTGAACTTTGCAAGACCTTTTAGAGGCATCTTGCATATCAAACCCTTAGGAGGGACCCTATTCCTCCTTGGGACCTTCTTTGTGTGTTAGAAAAGCTTACTTTGCCTCCCTTTGAACCAGTCACAAGTTGCAAGCTTCACTTTCTCTCTTGGAAAGCATTGTTTTTAGTTGCCATTACTTCCTCTTGTCGCTCAAAGGATTTCTGAGCTGCAGGCTCTGATGTGTAAAGAGCCTTATCTTATTTTCACAGGGACAGAGTAGCTCTGCGTACAAACCCTAAGTTCCTTCCAAAGGGAGTGTCTGAGTTTACTTTAACTCAAGACATACAGCTACCAGTTTACTACCCAGAGTACTCAAACAGGGGGGAGGCATTGTTACATACTTTGGATGTACATAGACTTATTCATTACTATGTAGACTGTACTAGCTCCTCCTGAAAGGCAGACCAGTTGTTTGTCTCTTTTGCTCACAGATTACTGGGAGCTCCTGTGACCAAGCAGTTGTTGGCCAAGTGGCTGCTCAATTGTATTATTTTCTGTTACCAGAAAAATGACAAACCCTTACTGGGACCGGTCAAGGGTCATTCCACCAGAGGGGTCACTACATCCTTTGCTTCCCTCAGGAACATGTCTGTAGCAGATCTCTGTGCAGCTGCTGCTTGGAGTTCGGTCCACACTTTTGTCAGGCACTACAGTTTGGACATTGCTTCCAGAAGGAGAGCAGGTTTCGGCCTAGCAGTTCTCCCTCCAGGGACTCCTCTCCTGAGTGTGCCTAAGGCTTTGCTTTACAGCCCTCCACCCTTCTGTCCTGGGTCTCTTTTTGTACTGCTTGGGACTCAGTCCTAATGGTGTTACCTGCAGCAAGAACTCCCCCTCGAAGTAAGATAGTACAGTTATGTAAGAACTTACCATAACAGTAGATCTCTGAGAGGAGCTCTTGCAGCAGGTAGTTTTCCAACCCACCTACCCCTGAGGTTATGTAACTGTACTTCTCTCTGGAGGGATGGGAGATACTCCTCTATTTCCCCATCCTATACATCAGTCAGGTCTCTGGAGGGAGAACTGAATTGGTGTCAGGGGACCGCCCCCTTTATACCATAGGGGATGTCAGGGCGGGGCTGATGTCAGTGGGCGGTCCACCACTTGGACTGCTAATTAGAAGTTTTCTGTAGGATTCTAGTGCCTGGTGGCATAATCCTAATGGTGTTACCTGCTGCAAAAGGTCCTCTCAAAGATCTACTGTTATGGTAAGTTCTTACATAACTGTACTTTCCTCACTCTACGCACATGGGGTTGTGTGTTTAATGAGAATTTTATACACACCTGAGGTGTTGGATGCTTCATAAACCCAAGAGCGAAGCTCGAGAGGTTTATTTAAGTATCCGACACTGAGGGTGTGTGTAGAATTCGCGTTTTACTCACAACCCAGTGTTTTATTTCATATAATTACTGGGTATCATTTTTTTCACCACGGCAATTATGTAAAATAAAAAGACATCCCTGAGCAGCCACAGTCTGATTGGGCTTCATTGAGGCCTGTGTTCAGACGTGGCTGCTGGAAACATTTTACTTTTTTTCGCAGTCCAGTTTAAAGGATTTTGCCAGTGATCTTTTTAAATGAACTTACGCCTGAAGCCAGTAAGGAATGGCTGCTGGTGCTGAGGAAGGGAAGAGTGCTGGCTGGTGCATGCGCAGAACAAGGGAAATATTAAAGAACTAAATAATAAACAACTGCAATGACTTGTACATGTCATCACTATAACTACCCCTCCTTCCACATCAACCCTCTACCCTCTCTCCCAGGAGCAGTACATCCACAAAATAATTTTGGCTAATGTTCTATAGAAACAGGCTTAGCATTTGAATTAACTAACCATGTGTTATAGAAAAAGATGGAAAAGCTACCTTTCCACTTGAGAATATAGTAAGAGTAAACAAATAGTGAAAACTAATGTGTATTAAATAAGTCATGGTTATACAACATTACCAGATAAAATCTAATTATAACCTAATGAGTTTGCAATCGATAAAAAAGGAATCATTAATTTTAAAGCATCATAATGTATCCAAAAGATCTGAGTTTCTGCCATAATTTTGAAAAAGAAATGTGGTTATTATGGAAATAAGAAATAATAGGAATCAGTGATAAGTTGTATCGTAACTGAGCAGTCCATTCTATAAAAGTGGGCATGGACTGTTCTATCCAGTATTTCACAACCAGCTATGAGGTTGTGGTCCCAATTAGGGCTAGAATAGATTTATTCACAAAAGACAATTTAGTTGAAAAATCCCCCAAAATACAATTGTGGAGGTTAAAATCATAAGAATGTATTGTTTTATCCAAAATCTTAAACTTTATCTTGGTAAAGAATCTCCTGCCAGAGCTTTTGGATATCCTGACATGACCATAACATATGGTCTAAAGAACCCACTGTTTTCCCACACTTGTGACAAATATTTTTTTGTTTCAGACCCATTTTTTGTAGTCTCAGGGGAGTTAAATATGCATTATGTAAGATTTTGTATCAAGTAAGTCTTAGATTGCCCAAAGGTATTAGCCTTTAAATGTTATTCCACAAATGTACCCTACCTATCGGTGGGATGAGTAGTATTGTCCCAAAACTGACATTGCAAAAGTTTAGCACCACATTTTAAACTTGGCAAGTAAATGTATATGTCTGGAATTGGATGAGGTTTTTTAATCAATCCCACCCAATCTGACAAAATGTTTACTTTATATTTGAGGGACAGAAAACTACCATAACAGGATTTTAGAATAATTTTTAACAGATGGAAATTTAGAATGTAATTCCTGGGACACCTAAGTTCTTTCGATATATCGGAAAAGGAACAAAATTCACTTTTATCTAATAGGTTTTTATGCATATATTACAAGCGTTGGGCAGAAAGCTGGGATAAAGGATTTTCCCATGCAAACAAAAATTTGGGTTTTGTAAAATAGGTTGAAATATACTCTGCAATATATTAATATGAAAAAAATGTGAGATTTGATTATGAATCTTTAAAGACGTACCTACAACCATACCTTTAATAGCTTTTGGGATGTTTTTCAACTAATTATATAAAATGGCCTCTGGAAATATTGTGTTTCTCAATTAATTCTTTCCAATAAAACCCACGTAGAGACATATAAAGAAGGCTGTGCATCAATAGAACACCACTTTAAATATTTGTTTATATACAAGCCATGTAATAAAGTAAAGGTTAGGAACTTTTTGGCCCCTAAGTTCTTAGGCAGCATAGTTTTTGTAAAGCTATTCTAGATGTACTGTTTAACCAGAGAAAGTTATTAATTATTGAATGAAGTTTAGAGTACCAATTAAAGAGGAAGGAATATATTAAGCATGTTAATATGAAAGAAAGTTCTAGGAAAACATTAATCTTTATAATACTAACCCTGCCTTGGAAGGAAATAGGTAAATTCACCAATCTATTTAGGTCTTGAGTAATTTTCTGAATAGGATTTTTCTGTTGGCACCCTTTGCAAACTGTGTGAGAGGCCTTTCAGCACCATGCATTTCTGCTTAAAGTTGAACCAGCATAATATTCTGTGGTGATTTGCATATGCAGCCCATGATGCTTTGCATCGTGGTGGCATGTGTGATTTTGTATCTTTCTGAATAGATGCTTCTAAGTTTTGTTTAATTACTTGAGATTCATCTTTAGATAGATAAATGCCTAAATATTTAATCCCTGAAGGATTCCATGATAAACCTAAGGTGTTAATCTCTTCTTTGCAAAAGCAATTCAACAGTGGCATTACTTCAGTTTTTTTCTCTATTTAATTTATAATTAGAGACCTGACTGTATTCCTCTATAACTCTTAAAGCAGCTTTAATTGAAACCAGAGGGTCCAATATATGTAGTAAAATGTCATCAGCAACGGCTGACAGTTTTAATGAAATTTTGTAATAAATTTCCCTTAATAGCTGTATTTGAATTCAGAAAATAGATAAGAGGTTCTAAATAAAAATTAAAATGGGTAGGCGATAGGGGACATCCCTGTCTAGTACCCTGAAAAAGTTTGAAAGGAGGGGATAACAAATTATTACAGTTAATCCTAGCTGTTGGATTTGAGTATAATATTCTTAACCAATTAATTTATTTCGAGGGAAAGCCAAACTTAGTGTAGCAAATAAAACTTTTGATGAACTCTATGAAAGGTTTTCTGCATCCAGGGACACCAAAGCTAAGGAATGTTTGGTGTCACTGGATCTGAAAAATATGGAAGATTTTCCTGAGATGGTCAGATGCTTGTCTGGATGCCATAAAACCTGCTTGATCAGGGCTAATCAGTTTTTGCCAAATTTTCTTTATTCTTTGGGCTAAAATATACGTTAAAATTGTAATGTCACAATTAATTAAAGAAACTGGATGGTAGTTGGTAACCTTTTGTTTTGATTTGTTCGGCTTTGGAAGAAGAATTATATGAGCTTTCAGGAGAGAGTTAGCAGTAATACCTTCTGTTAAAATGAAATCAAACAATTGTTTTAATATAGGAATTAAAGGGATTTTGAAAGTTTTATAAAAATTAGATGTGAGACCAGGAGCCTTGTTAATAGTAAAATTATTTATAGCTTCCTCAATTTCTTTCAAAGTAAGAGATTCTGATTTATTAATACAGGGACATTTAAAGTTACTTAATTATTTATCAATCATTTCAGCCGAGGATGGATTTACCATACAGCCATATAGGTTGAATAATACATATAGAATTTGTTTAAGATGTCTTTATAATCTGTTAACACTTTATTATGGTCCTCAGAAATTATTGATTCTGTATGTCTAGATTGGTCCAACATTTTGATTCTTTGGGCAAGAAGTTTACTCGGTTTGCTCCCTAGATCAGCATCCATCTTCGGATGAGACTTTAAACCGAGGTCCCATCTGCCTGGATTGGTGGTAGTTCAGGTGGATGTTAAAGATCCCATGGCACTTACCGAAAAGAGTAGGGGAATTTTTTATTGATATCACATCATCACAAATCATAATACATTGTACAAAAAATAAAGAGGAAAGAAAAAACAAACATAAAGAACAACAGGTATTCACTTCACACACTTGATGCAGTATGTTAAAGACCACACAATAATCACTCCTTAACCCCAAGGAAACCTTCCCCCTCCCCCTTATTATCTTTCCCCATACCACTGTGGCAGGGGAATTTTGCTAATTGTAGCTCTCAAACCTAATTACTTCTGAGTGTGTTAAGTCACATGAAATAATACAATTTTAATCCCAAATAAACAAGTATTTCATTCATACTCTGGTTAAAAGTGATTGTTCAAAAATAATTTTCCAACTACTGAGTAACCAATAAACTATTAGGGCAAAAATCAGTAGTACTTTTTAAACACGTCTTGTTTAGAAATTGGTTTTTAGTCTACCTCCTTACTTGTATTTGATAAATCCAAACACCCTTTCCATTTCCTTAAAACATAGCTCTTAGGATTAGCCTGCAGATCTTTCTTAAACACTGCCCCCATAGCTTGTTCTACCAGTGTCTTATAGGTGGTATATGACATCAGTCTCTGTTGGAGTGTCCATTGACAGCGAGCCTCCAAAGGTAAAACTTTAAACAGCAAAACAACACCATTAAAGTATCATAATCATACATTATCTTGAGGTTGGGACAATGCCCAAGGACCAAAGACTCATAGGTTAAACTGTCTAACCACCTTAGATTCCATTCTGTCTTTAAATATCCCCTTAGGGCTTTTGCATAGGAACAGGTAAAAAGGAAATGATCCATTGTCTCTTCAATATTTATACAACCATTATATGGACAATTCCTTTCTTCTTGGGCCTTGTGTTTTGCATTGCCTCTTACATTCAGTCTCCCGTAAGCTGAAAGCCATAATACCTCTCACATGTGCATTGGAATTCTGTTGTTATTTAATTGTTTTAACACCCTTCCCTTCAGATCTGGTGTGCAATTTTTAAATTCAGGTTGTTCCGGATGGATTTTACTCACCATGTGTGAGTACAATTGTCGTCCTGAGAGTCTGGAGATATCCGCTTTAGTGATCTCCCATTTGCAAAGCTTTTGGCGCTGGTTTAATGTATTCTGGTATTTTGATATGGGTGGGCAATTTTGGGAAGGTTTCAGTCCAAATTTCCAAATATACTAAGTTTTACAAAACAAATGGTATATCCACACGGTTGGTTCCCTAGCCCAATTTTAAGATTGTGAGACAGAAAAGGCTATGGAAAAAGATTATAGGGTCCACCATACCCAGACCCCTTGTTGTTTAGACAAGTATGTAAAACACCTTTTATTGGGTTCAATCTGGATCCCCAAACCATCTGAAAAAGCATGCATATAACCTGGTTTCTAAGATCACTGGGGTGGGAAAATCATGGCTTTATACAACAAAGTGGGTATAATGAACCTTTTAATTATGTGTACCCTTTTATTTTAGACAACCTCCACTCTGGACTTTATTTTCAGCCCCTGAAGAGCCCTTTCCCAATTCTCAAGCGGGAGATTATGTTGTCCAAACGTTATTCCCAAGATTTTTAGTGGCTCTGAGGAGAAATAAATATGGTTTACTGTTACAGGTGCCCTCTCTGTATTTCCTAAGTACAACCCTTTACATTTATTTAGATTGAGGGTGGCATTAGATACTCTAGAATATTCCTGCAGTTGTTTTATTACTGTTGGTAATTGCCCCAGGTTTGCTATAAACAGGCATATATCATCCACACAGGCTTGTAATTTCAGTTCCATTTGGCCTGGGATCCCCAAACCTTCCATTCTTGAGTATTGCTCAGAACTCTAATCAGAGGGTCCAGGAAAAGTTATAAAGGAGTGGGCTGAGGGACAGCCCTGTAGAACCCTGTATTTATGGTGATACCTTTCATTACCAACCCTCTAATAATAGGTTGCACATGGACTCTAGAATATAGAAGTTGGATTTTATGCACAAATTCCTTTGGAATACCGTAATGTAATAAGGTCTGAAAGAGGAAAGGAAGACATACTCTATCAAAAGCCTTGCTTTGATCTAAAGTAATGATACAACCGGATGTTTGCGCAGCTCCACACATCTCTATTACATCTCTGATAATCATTAAGGCATGTTGTAGCTTCCTTTCAGGAATCCCACAAAACTGGGCTGGATGTATTAATAAAGGAGCTATTTGCCTTAGCCTATTGTTAAGAACCTGAGACAATATTTTAAAATCAGCATTCAGGAGAGTTATAGGTCTCCAGTTTGAGATGTCTACCTTTTGCCCTCCCTTATATGTAAAAATTAAGAGACCTGCTCTGAATTGAGGGGGGACCACCCCTTTGTCAAAAAATACTGAAAACAGTTCTACTAAACACCTTGCCATTATTTTGGAAAATGATCTGTAAAACTCATAAGGCAGTCCGTCAGGTCCGGGCGAAGATCCAATTTTTAGTTTCATAATTACATCTTCTATTTCCTGTAATTTCAAAGGAGAGTTAAAATTCCTGATCCTCCGGGCCAAGGTTATCTAGCTTTTCTCCAAATAAATTAATCAAATTTGTAGAAGGAGGAAGAATCTCATGTGATGCCAAAAGCCCACAGATTATTTCATGGATCCCCATCTCATCTTCCACTATGTTTCCTCTATCATCTACTAATTGAAACATATCTAAAGTCTCTTTCTTCTTTTACAGGCTTCAAAAGGGTCTCAATTGGGTTTTGTGTTCCAAATTGCAATTCTGTATTTAAAGTTTTGCCCTGTCATATTGAAATTTCCTCATTTCATCCTGGATCTGTTCAATGTCAGGGCCATAATCTTGTCTAGACGTAGCAGACTGTGAAAGCATGTTCTGAAGTTTTGATCTTAGTTTTAAATAGCTAAAAATTGTTTTGTGCCCTATGCTTGCCATAGTTTTGGAACCATATTGCTATCTCTTTTTTTGTGTCCATCCACCATACCCCCAAATCTTCGTAGAGATCACTCACTGAGGTCCTAGCCCAGAGTAATGAAGAAATTTTCTCTTTAACAAAAGGGTCTGTGAGCATTGAAACATTTAATCTCCATCTTTTCTCCCTCCTTATTTTCGGGGGCTGTTTGAAACGTTATTTGTAAAAGAAGGTGGTCTGAAAATTCTATAGGGATAGTATGAAAGTTTGGGTCAGGGAGATTCCTAGAAACAAAAATATGGTCTATATTTGATGTCAGGTGTCCCCTTTTGTATGTATATTTGGGCCCTTGGGATTGGTAGTGGGCACAATTCTTCAGCTCACCAATATCAACACATTTTGCAAGGCATTTGAATCGCATATGTTTTCACTCTTTCCCCTCAGTCCCCCTTGGGTAAGTGCAATTAAAATCCCCCTAGGATTACATAAGTGGACGATGTAAGTAAGGTTGAAGTTTGGAAATTAGAGCTACTCTATCTGCTTTTGTTTGTGGGCTGTATACATTTATTAATCTATATGGGACCTTATCCCAATATCCATCTAGGATGAACAGCCTCCTGGAATCAAATCCACCATCTTGGTTATTTGGAAGGAAAAGGTACTAAATATGATACCTATTCCATCGGCCCTGTCTGGCCAAAGGACCAATAGGATGGCCCCATCTCCATTTGGCCTGGAACAGCCTAAGTTGGTCCAATGTGAGCATCCATGTTTCTTGCAAAAACAGATATCCAGTTTTAGATCTATCAATAGGTGAAACAATGCCATTCTCTTAAGGGAATGTAAGAGGCTATGACAGTTACATGACCCCAGGGATAACTTAACCATTCAATTTAAGAGTTCAAGGCCCTTTCTTCCTCCTTTTCTTTTTCTTCCCTTTGTACTCAAGCATATCATTCTTCCCTCCTTCAGCTTGTGTGGGTGTAAGAGCTACATCCATCTGTTCTGTGTCTGATTCTACCTCAGTGGGAGCCAAAACCTCAAAGGGATTAGGTTCTGCTAGGCCTGCTTGCTCACTTGTGGGGGTGAGGGGCGGGTTTGGTTTTGTATTCCTTGTTATCCTTCTTGGAGGTGGGTTTTTGGGGGTGGAAGAGGGATCACCCACATCAGTGGATTGCTTATCTGTGTAGCAAACCGGCAATAGGTCCTCCCACTGGATGGGCTTATCAGGATTGGGACAGAGTGGATGATTCTCCTCATCTATTCTTATCTCTTCAGTCTCGACTTCCTCCTTTCTGCCTGGAATAGGGTCAGGAGCCTTATCTGGGGGGTTGTGTTCCACAGGAGGGGCTTCAGCCTCTACCACCTTTTTGGCTGCTTCCTCTTGAGCTTGTTGGATAAGAAGCTCAGGGCTAATGACTATTGCCTTATTTCTTGCAGCCCATGGACACTCCAGAAATGTGTGACCTGTGTCCTCACATAACTCACATCGTGTCAGGTTTGCACATTGCATACTTAAGTGCCCCACCTCCCCACAGTTGTCACAGCAGGCGATCACATACACTAGAGAGGTGGGTCCTAGCCCCACACTTGTAGCATGCTCGTGGCTGCCCTGAATAAAACACACTCCTCTATCTCTACCCAGCATGAAGGAGTTTGGTATATGCACTATATCACTCTCCAGTTGACTCAATTTAACCTTATATTTCCATCCCTAGTCCAAAACATCTCAGAATCCAGTTGTGCTTCTGGTGCACTCAATACTTCACATTTTGTTGAAGCCAGTATGTAATGTCATCAACGTGTACCTTCGTTCGAAACATCACTGTCACATATTTAATGAGGGGTTTTGTCAGGGGATCACCATAAGGGGACCACAGAGGTGAAATTTAACTTGATTGAAGCGTTGCCAGAACAAATCCAGGGTGTATGCAGATCTGAAACTAATGTCATAATTGTCCTCTCCTGAGATGTTTATAAAAGCATAAACATCTTTTGGTGAAAAGTGTAGCGAGTCCTTCAGGAGCTTTCTCCCCACATATTGCCGATCTGGCCTGATTTCCAGACCCCTTTGTACCGAATCTAACTGCATTCCTTCTAGGAGCAGCCTCTTTTGTGATTTTGCAAAGAGTTTTGACAATAGTGGGCGCTGGGCAGTGTGGTCAGTTTATTTTCTTCACCTTCAGGTGCCGCTCCTCTTCTGAGATCTGGGGTCCCTGCAAGGTTGTTTCATTCTTCCTGTCCTATGTCGCATCCCCCGGGTTCCCGTATGTTTTCTCTAAAGGCTCTTTGTTCAGTATAATCAGTTCAGTTATATTCTGAAGCTCTCCCATATTTTCATCCCCATATCTTGGGCAGAGTCTGGTTGTGCTCCTTTTCCCCAACAGAGATTTGAGGCAAACCCTGGGACACCATTCTGGGGTGTTTGCAGGCCACGGAAGGTCTGACAACCACTGGCCTGAAGGCAATTTCTTCCATCCTGCCTCCTGTAGGGCTTTTCCCGGTGACCAACTGCAGAAGGGTTCAAGTCCCTGATTACTGTGTAGGGAAAATACTTTGCCAATTGCCTCTGTTGTTGTTGTTGGACAGGATTGCATAGATATATTTTGTCCCTTGTGTTCTACAGGCCCTTTATGAGTATTAGGCCCATCTAGATTGCGTTTTGCCAACATAATAGCCTCTCTCCTGTTTTTCCCTTCCTTTGATTCTGGTTTAGCAGATCGTGCTAAGAAAGAAAAAATGGTAGCATCAGTCTGTTCAAAGGGATTATTTTGGAAAATGACTTCCCCAGTTTTCTTTTCCTCTGTATTTTGGCGGTTTTGAATCTCTGTGTTGAACCGGGGGACTGTATTACCAGACTTAGGATTATATTCCAGTCCTGAAACTACATTAGGCATTTCTTTATCTTGTACAGCAGTTTTTAAACCTTCGCTCCTTTGCTCAGTTTTAGAGCTAGTTTCAGTAGGAACTTCTGCCTTAATATCACTGCCCTCTACCTCCCTCAGGTTATTCAAAACATTCACTTCTTGGGGCTCTAGGCACCCGAATCCCTCAGTTTTCCTGCCAGCCCTGTTCACATTTGCATCAGTGGTTGAAATAATAGGGTGAAGATTTACCTGCGGGAGTATCTGTCGGCTTGCTCCTTCCTCGTCCTTTGATGTTGAAGCATCATATTCAGAGTTGTCAGCTGGGCCATACCCATTGTCAATTTCTTCACTGTGATCCAGTAACTTTAATTCAGCTTGTTTTCTTGTCATAAAAGCTGCATATTTCTCCTTGGCTTTCTCTAATGCCTGCAGAAGTTCTTCTTTACTTTTGCCTTTAATTCCTTCCATTGGAGTTCTCTCACAGTCCTTATTTCCATCAATATTACTCAAGTCCTCGATCGAGAAAAACATCTCTTCTTGTTTATTTTGAGCTAATTCTTGGTTTATTTCCAGTAAAGTAGCCTCTTGCGATATGAGGTCATGGGAGGAGGCCATCTCCCCTGCCACATCAGCACTTCCTCCTCTTCCTCCTTGGTCCGGCTCCCAACTGGGCTCCTCCATCCCTGCTCACAGGAAGTCAAGCCCCCTGCTGGCAGAAGAGTAGGGGAATTTCCCCAGTGTCCTGGCCAAATTTCCCTCATTCACTAAAAATACCACCAACAGTTTCCTCTGGTTCAAGGTCAGTTGGCATTCATCTGTATCCCCTTCCCCTGGGTCGTGCTTGAAAATAGGCAGAATTTGCCTAGTGCACTTACCAGTCAACAAAAACTAAATAAAATAAATAAATAGATAGCCTTCAACCTATAATAATAGCTTTGCTTGTTCTTTAGAGATGAATTGTAATTCCTCTTTAAAGACTGTATTTCATTAGATTCCTGTAGTGTAAGCAGATTTGGATCTTTTAATTCTAATTCTTGTAGTTTACTAGCTATTATTTTTAAACATTCAGATTTCTGTTTTCTATACTTAGCTCCAAATTTAATAAATTCCCCCCTTAAATAACATACACATGGTGCCCATATCAAGTCTATTTTTTTTAATTGTGTCAAACTTTTGCTTCCAAAAAGTTACAATGGCTTCACTAATATAATTAGTTATGTATTCTTGTCTCAGAAGGTTTGGGTTGAGTTTCCAATAACATTTTTTATAAAGGGGACATTCAGTTGTAATGTAAAATGTACTATAGAATGATAAGATAATGTCCGTGGTAGTTTCTGGGGATCTTGTATTACAGGTAATAAATTATTAGAAATAAGAAAATAATCAATTCTTGATAAAGATATGTGGGATTGAGAGTAAAAAGTATACGCTTTTTGATCTGGGAAGTGGGGTCTCCAAGATCAGACAAGTCATATCGCCTAATTAAGTCATGTAGCCCTTTAATATCACCTGAATAAGTATGACTAGAGAGAGATGATTTATCTAGATCGGGGTCAAGAGGTAAGTTCCAATCCCCACCTAGAATAAAATAATAATTATAGTAAGATGTAAGGATTGATATTAGCATAGTATAAAATAATGCAAAACTATTATTCGGACCATAAAAGGATCCCAGAACATATTTAGTTTGGTATATTTCACCTATAACTAAAACATAACCCCCTTCTTGGTCTCGGATATGTTTTGAAAGTTGAAAATCCACATAATGATCTAATAAAATTGCCACCCCTGATTTAGTTATATATTTTCCTACGCCATATACTAATCTGAAGTTGAATCTTTTTAAACAGTCAATTTCAGATCCTAATAGGTGCGTGTCTTGTAAAAAAAAAAATATTAAAACCCAGAGATTTTACATAATTAAGTATTGATGTCCTTTTAATTTTCGATTGCAGCTCCTTTACATTCCATGAGGCTAACTTTAGATTAGTAACACTCATTTTACAAATATTGACTTAAACCAGGTACCAGCAAAAGGTAGCTATTTTTAAGTTTTCAACATATATTATTATGCAGTGCTCCCTTACTGACCTTACCTACCCCAAAACCTATACATACAGTAGAAAAATTAAAGTGAAGCGACTGAATAATATCCAACAGGTAACAATCCTATCTACCCTTCCCAAATCTTCCCAAGCTCCCCCAAAGAAACTATTTACAAATAAACTATACATCTATAAGAACTACACCCCAGTCCCAAGGACTGACCTCCTAAAATTATCTGACTTAGTGAAACACTCTGCTACTACTCCTATGTCTCTACCATATTACAGTAACAAAGGTAGTACTAAAGCTTAAATAATAAGTTGGAAAACTCCCAAGGCATAAAACCCCAAATGATATTAGAGATAGGGTCAAAAGGACAAATCTTTTATGATCCTAAGTTAGATCTCAATATACAACAAGAATGTTTAATTTTTAGTAATAAAGCGTTGAAATTACTTATGAATCCCTTATTAGAGGAAAATAATTTTCTTTCAAGTATGGGCATTTAACCTGCTTGTCTATAAAGAGACAACATAATATACATGATCTTACAAATATTTTAATTCCCCAGATGGAATGACAAGAACCGGCCTTGTAATGCAATTAGCTTCTTTACTCTAAAATGTTATGTCATAAATTCCAGTATGGGTAGAGAGGGTGGTCGCTGAAGTATCTGATAACCAGTATAAAGGGAGCCTACTGTTTACTTGAACTAATTTTCCCCTTCTCTGTTATAGTAACTTTATGGAAAGAATGTAAAAGAAGCAATAACATACATGTCGGTTCTGGAGCCCTATTTAGTGGGACAGAAACTTATATTCAATATATGGTGGGTTAAAGGTTTTCCTATTTAATGGAAATATATACCTATAACACCCAAAGGAAGTTATCTCCACTATTTATCAGCCAATCCTTTAGGATCTCTGATGTGGAGGATAACAACATCTGAATTTAACCCCTATCTAAAGGAGAAATAGGATGATATGCATCTATTGCCCGGGTTCCTAAAAAGCAAAACCCAGTTAGATTCATCCACAGTTTAAAATGCTATGCCAGATGTATTTAGCAGGAGATAGGGAGATAACAGGAATAGTAAGCATGTCATATTGACCACAATGACTTAGAGTGTTAAATTCTTTTCTATGAAGAGGAAAATCAATGTGCCCCATAAATAACTCCTATGTAACGGAGTGACACCTCTAAAAACACTGAAACAAGGTGAACTGAATACAATTTTAATAAAGTGGTGGTCCCCTTCTCCATCAAATCGGCAATGCTTAAAATTCAGTTACAAAATCCTAATTGCTCAGAAAGCGATGCTATTTAATGGGTGTTTTGCATTACCTAACATAATCAGAGATATTGAGAAGTACAAACAAGTCCAATTTCAGGCCAGCCTCCAGAGAGTGATTTAAATGTAGCTGAATGTCATTGAAAATCTTCCACTTCTGAGACCTCAATGTCTCTTTCCCTCAACAACACCCTGATCATGCATACAATGATGCCCCAACCACTAGAGTGTTTGAAAAGGAATCGATGTGTGCAAGGCCAACTTCTCTTTATAAATAAGGTCTGAACAAAAATAATTCTACACTGTTTGTCCACTGTATAATTGAGCAGTACAAACATAAAAAAGAAAAATTAGCATAGTTATTAACCTGCTTCAAATTTTAAAGGTCAAAGTAAAAGAAGACCTTTATCCGTATGGAGAACATATACAAAAAAAGTCAGGTGTTACCTTACCAAGAGAACTGGTGCAGCCCTGCCTATTTTTTATGAGACGAAGTTCTGAAATAGCCTGAGCCTTCAAGCTACAGTCAACAAAGTAAAATAAATGCTAAATGCATTTAGTATCCTAAACAGTCTATTCTAAATAGATATGGTAACCAAGAAAAAAAGGATGAATTATTTGTGGGTTTTACCATAAAATAAAGACCAAAACTCAGAGCTATCCAACTAAACAAACAATAGTGTTTCAAATGAAGAACATTTTTCAGCCAAATATGAGAAAGAAATCAAGTTTTGTTTTGTTTTGCAGAACACCTTCTTAGGGTAAATAGACTAAGAAAACAGTCACCACTACAACCTTTTTCTAAATAAATCAGGTAGTAAAGTTTCGAGTTGGGCCTGCGCTTGAACTACTGAGTCAAATGTGAAGGATTTATTGTCTCTGGAGATTGAGAGTTTCGCTGGGTAAATCATTTTAAACTTGATTCCTGCAGAAATTAGTTTACTAACAATTGGGGTAAAAGATTTCCTCTTTTGATGGACTTCCTGCGGGAGATGTGAAATTTTAATATTGGTAGCATCCCAGGACAGATATTTTGAGTCTCTGACCTTTTTTAAAACGTGAACCTGATCCAGATAATATAAAAATCTTTACTATGACGGGCCTTGGTGCTTTCCTTTTAGCTGGTGGTGGTCTGAGGGCCTTGTGTGACCGTTCAATAATATAAGAAACCCCATTAGGGGACTTGCCAGCAATGTTCTCACAAAGAACCTGAGCAAAATGTAGGGAGTCTGATCCCTCGGAGGACTTTGGAAGGTTAAAGATCACAATACTATTATATCGTGATCTACCCTCCAAGTCATCACATTTAGATTCAAATTTTTTGATCCTTTGTCTTGCTGCAGGCAGGTCTGTTTCTACCTTAGCTCTCCAGTCCTCCACAGATGAAATTCTTGCCTCAGTGTCAGATAGCCAGGATGAAATTTTGTCAATCGCTCCCCGTGTGGCTTTTTGATTCTGTGACCAGTAGGGCAATTGTCTCTTTTAGTTCCTGCATTTCTTTCCTAAAGGTGTCTTTGGTTAAAATATTCTGGGATTTGTTTTGCTAGGAGTCTTATTGGAAGCTTGTTTATATTTTTTAGAACCTCCGGCCCTGTCTGGTGTTGGCAGCAGGGTATGTCGTATGGGGTTCCTCATTTCAGCATCCATTTTAATTTGATTCCTGACTGATACCGCAAACCTGACTTACTGATACAACAGTAAATGGCTTTTTCTGCAAATAGAACAAAATAATCACCGCTTTAGTAAGGTAAGGCAGGTAATATTTTCTGGTGAGATCTTGAGGCTCCTGCAGCATCTTAACTCAACAGAACCATCACCAGAGTGTTCTGCAAAATTTATTTTAGCAGTTTAGTCCATTAATCTGAAGTGCCTACATTCATCCCAGTAAGTCACTGAACTGTGGAATAAATTTTAGAAAAAATCTGTGATCTCACTTCGAGGTAGCTCTTGCAGCAGGTAAGAGGACTAAAGCACGGCATTAGGACCCACAGAAAAATTTTCTAGATAGTAGTCTGTGGCAGGGGACTGCCCCGACATTGACTCCCTAACGTCAGGCGTGGCATAAGGGGTGGTCCCCGGCACCATCTCCTGCCATTGACCTGCTTACAGTGGATCCATGGATGCCACAGTTCGCGATCGACCGCCTTTTTTTCACGCCATTGCACAGTCAGTTAGAAATAGCTTATTTTCAATAATTTTCAATGATATTGCATGTCTTCTTTGCCTTCCTTGTGACGAAAGTCGAAGTGTCTGTGTGGGAAGCAGTTGCTGGCAAGAGACAGCCACTCTGCCTGCCTGATCTGCCTAGGCCTGAACCACTGGTCTGATGACTGCCCACACTGCCAGAAAGTTATTAGCAAAACCAAAGCATATCACTTGGAGAAACAAGTGGCTGCCATGCAGAAGACCCAGTCAGGGCTCAGTTCTTATTCTTCTTCACCCAGGAGTCTCCTTCCAAGGAGAAAGATTGGGAGGAAGCACCATCACCGGAAGAAAGAAGGGCCAGGTCAGAATCCCACCCAAAGTCCCTCCAGAGGACTTATGCTTCTTCTGCCTCTGGCGGAAGGTCAGAATCAGTTCCCTCCAGTACCTGCTGTTTCAGGGGCTACTTCCAAGACAGCCTCTCTTCACAAGCAAAGGTAAGGAATCTTCTCAGCAGGGCGTCGCCTGCCCAAGTCCCTTGCTCACCGGACCCATAAGTCCCTCATGAGTTGACCCAAGAGGGACAGGCGTCCACCTCAGGCAAATCTTCAGATGCCACCTGAAAGCATGCTGGTTCATCCAAAAACTCAAGCAACGGACAATACCACCAGACACCAGGAGATCATCAAGTACCAGATGCCTCCTCCCTGAACACAGGGAAACATCTGCAACGGACGGTAGGCATACTACTGCCCTTCTGACTCTGCATTGGATAAGGACCAGGTGCCTCCAGCCAACAAGTGGCCGTCAGCTCCAGTGGATCAGAGGTTGTACTATGTCAAGGATAAAATGCCCGAGGATGTACAACTGCCTCCATCCAAGGAGCCAGGCGTAGACCACAGGGGAGACTCAATTTCACAGAAAATCCTCACCCAGATCTAACACCAGAGGCACCCATAGAAGAGTACCTTAGGACCGGACGCCAACCCCTGAAGGTCCACAGGGTCCAACACCTGGTCCCTCAAACCCAACGCCTCCACCCCCAGTCATCTCTTTAGCAGATGTAGGGATGCTGTTTAACTCATGGTGGAACACTGTCAAAGGGGATCTGCTCCACAAGCCAAGGGACCCATCCCTGATACAACCATTACCCAGGGACTCATTACCTAAGTCTCCTCCACTGAGGGATCATCTGATGCCAGAGGATGAGGACAAGCGGACGCCTGGTCCAAGTGCCAGAAAACGGCACCCATCATCCGTACCATCCTCCAGTGGATGACCACTGTTGACCTCAGGAGATGACGCCGGAGATGTCTTCTCAGATTATTCATCAAAGGATGAGCTCCCTATCCCTTCTCCAGACCCAAGAAATTCTCCTAGGTCTCCACCGGACGACCCGTCTTTCCTGGACATACTGCATCACATCCAAGCTCTATACCAATGGGACACGGAAGAGCTGGATCCAGAGAGACAACATCTCTGAGAGGAAAGCAGAGCTTCTGGCAGTCATTCAGTCAGGAATGGACATAGATAAACATGTCCTCAGGAGCTGTTGTGAGTTTAGACACAACAGCCAGGGCAGCAGCCGCGGGTGTCTGCATGAGGAGGCATGCTTGGCTAAGAGTTTTGGGTTTCCAACAAGACCTTCAGGATGCCATTCTGGACACTCCCTTTCAAAGACCTGTCCTGTTTGGCCGGAAACAGAGAACTCATCACTGGTCTACAGAACTCAGGGAAAGCAGTGTCGAAGGTCCACAAGATGTATAGATCAGGCTGCAAGCTAACCGTCACTGTCCTTTTCATAAAAATCAAGGATAGCTGGAAGACGCCAATCTCAACAAAAGAGGCTTTAAGAGATGAGGCCACCCTGTCCTTCTGTGGCACCCAGGGCCCCCAAAATCCCAAGGTGCCCTGGTCTCCTTACCCATGCCCTCCAATACGGCATGGCTCCCTACCAACCCTCCCTCCTCCACAGGAAGTGCAGGTGGAGGCGGTTGGAGGGAGATTCTCCCTCTACCTGTCAGGATGGTTCAATATCATGTCAGACCAATGGGTTACAGATAGTGGGCAGGATACTCCTTAGAATTCACTCAGATTCCACCAGACAACCTTCCAGTCCACTCCCACTCCCACTGCCCACCCTCCCACACTTTTCTCCTGCGAGCAGAAATACAGGCCTTGTTAGACAAAAGAAGGTTCCCTTTGCTCAAAGGGCAAAGGTTTCTACCCCACTTCTTTCTTGTTCCAAAGAAAATGGAGACCTCTGTCCCTTTCTGGATCTCAGCCACCTGAACAACTTCATCGAATACAAGAGGTTCAGGATGGTAACCTAGCAAAGCCTGTTGCCCATGCTCCATCAAGGAGACTGGCTCTGCTCCCTGGACATGCAGGATGTGTACATGCATATTAAGATCCTGCAGTCTCACAGGAAGTTCCTACACTTCACCCTCCAAGGCGGACACTGCCAGTTAAGGGCGTTACCATTCAGCCTATCCTCGGCACCAAGGGTTTTCACCAAGTGCCTGACAGTAGTGGCAGTGGCCCTCAGGAGAAGGTGTCACTTTGTTTACCCTTACCTAGATGAATGGCTTCTTACAGCTCCAGGAGAAGACCAATTAATTAGGACCTTGGAGAAGACAGTCTATTTCAGTCTCTGGGCATTACCTTAAACTTGCCCAAGTCTCAACCATGGCCTGCTCAAAGGCTACAATACATAGGAGCTGTCCTGGACACTGTCAAGAAAAGCCTTCCTGCCACTGGATCGGGCACACAGGCTAAGAGGATCGCTCACAGGGTACAAGACTCAAACTTGGTCACTGCGAGTAGTTCTGCAACTGCTAGGTCACATGGCCGCAGCCATAACCACAGTTCCCTCACATGGTTGAACATGGGATACTGCAGTGACACCTCAGAGTTCAAAGAGACCAAGGCACAGATGAACTAGAATAGCCCATTCGAACTACTGGTGCTGTCCGTCAATCCCTGACTTGATGGATCGACCCAGCCCATCTGAGCATAGGAGTTCTCTTCCAGCGACCAAGCCCACAGCAGATCCTCACTATGGATGCCTTGGAACTAGGATGGGAGCACATCTTGCTGCCACCAGATGAAGGATTCATGGAGCATACAGAGCGGTCTCTACACATCAACATTTTGGAGATGAGAGCCATCTAGTATGCTCTTCAGGCATTCCAAAAGTACTCCTTCAAGGCCACTCTTTGTCCAGATGTACAATACCCCAGTAGACTTCCATATCAACAAGCAAGGGGCACACTCATCCCCTGTGCAGAGGCTATGAGAGTATGGACTTGGGCAGAGGATCACAGCCTGGGTCTCATGGCAGTCCATGTTCCAGGGATTCATAACATCTTCACAGACAGCCTAAGTCACTCTCAATCTCAGAACCATGGTGGGAACTTCAGCAAGAGGTCACAAACAACCTCTTCAAAATGTGGGGTTGGCCAGACCTGGACCTCTTTGCATCCCCACGCAATGCTAAACTACCCAGTTTCGGCTCACTAGATCCAGGGCCTGGTTTTGGTGAGTTGCATTGTCCCTCTCTTGGACAGGGAGGTTTCTCTATGCCTTCCCTCCATTTCCTTTTCTTCAGAGTCCTGCTAAAGTTGTAGGCGGAAGGGGCCCAGATCATACTGGTGGTGCCTTTCTGGCCGAGACAAATTTGGTTTCCCTCATTGCAACAGTTGGCATCAGAACAGCTGATTCCATTGCCCCTCTCCACTCACTTGCTCTCTCAAGAGCAAGGGACATTAGTCCATTCAGCCCTCTGATCCCAGCATCTGCATAATTGGCTCCTGTGGACGTAGCTAAGGAGAGATTCAGAGTATCTCTCAGAGTGGCAGAGGTGCTCGTGGCAGCGAGAAAACCCTCTACCAGGGCCACATACACTATGACATGGAAGTGTTTCTGTTTGTGGGCAGTTCCACATTTCCTGGATCCCATAAGTTATCCGGTGGAATCTGTGTTGGAGTATCTTCTCTACCAATCAGACGTGGGCCTCAGCTACTCATCCATCAAGGTGCATCTCTGTGCTCTATTAGCTTACCATGCACCAATAAATGAGAAAACTCTGGCACAGTTGGACATCTGCAAGACCTTTCTAAGAGGGATCTTGCATATCAAGCCCCCAGGAGACCCAGTACCACCTTGGGATCTCCTGTTTGTTGGAAAAACTCACTTTGCCCCGTCAGACCAGCCACAAGTTGTGAGCTACAGCTTCTCTCTTGGAAGGCATTATTTTTAGTTGCTATTACCTCAGCTTGGAGGATTTCAGGCTGCAGGCTCCTGATGTATAAACAGCCCTATCTTATTTTCACAGGGACAGGATAGCCCTGCATACAAATCCTAAGTTTCTACTAAAGCTAGTGTCCGAGTTCATGCTGTACCAGGACATTCAACTACTCAGTTTATTACCAGAGTACTCAAAAAGGGGTGGCTTTGTTTGCATACTCTGGATGTACATAGAATCCGACATTACTACCTAGCAAGAACTAGTTATGCCAGAAAGACAGACGAGTTGTTTGTCTCTCTTGCCTGCAGAAAGACGGGGTGCCTGTGACAAGCAAACACTAACCAAATTGTTAGTGCATTGCATTACTTTCTGCTACCAGCAGCACAACAAACCATTACTAGGACTAGTAAAGGGTCACTCCACCAGGGGAATAGCAACGTCATTCATTTCCCTCAGGAATGTATCTTAAACGGACCTCCGTGCGGCTGCTAGGTGGAGTTCAGTGCATACCTTTGTTAGACACTACAGTCTGGAGAGCAGGTTTCGGCCTAGCTGTCCTTCAGGGACTCCTCTCCTAATTTCCTACAGCCAATATCTTGTCCTCCACCATTCTGACCTGGGTCTTTTTTTGAACACTACTTGGGATTCAGTCCTAATGGTATTACCTGCTGCAAGAGCTGCCTCTTGAAGAGTAAGATAGTACAGTTACGTAAGAGCTTACTGTAACAGCAGATCTTCGAGAGGAGCTCTTGCAGCAGGTGACTTTCCCGCCCACCTGCCCCAGGGACAAATTTCATTATTTTCTCTTTGGGGATGGGAGATCATCCTTGGTTCTCTATCTGTTTTCAGCAGGGTCTCCAGCGGGAGAACTAAGGTGGTGCCGGGGGACCACCCCTTTATACCACGCCTGATGTTGGGGGCAGAGCCAAAGTCAGGGGCGGTCCCATGCCACAGGCTGCTAGCTAGAAGATTTTTCCATGGGGTCCTAATGCCTGGTGGCCTTAGCCCTAATGGTATTACCTGCTGCAAGAGCTCCTCTCGAAGATCTACTGTTACGGTAAGTTCTTATGTAACTATACTTTATGTATCACTGCCTCCCCCCATTTATGTATGTTTCCAATCCCCGGTGTCCAGTGGTACCCCCACCCTCTGATTGTCGGCTCCCTAACAATATAACATTTCCCTGGTTTCTAATGGCTCTCCCCCACCCTCTGATCACTGGTCCCCTAACATTGTAACAGTTCCTTGGTGTCTAGAGGCACACCCCACCCTCCATTCACTTGCTCCTTAACATTTCCCTTGTCTCTAGTGGCACCCCCACCCCTGATCACTGGCCCCCTAACAATGTAACATTTCTCTGATGTCTAGTGGCACCCCCCAAACTCTGATCACCGGCCCCTTATTTGCTGAGTGATGTGCCTGCATCTGCCTCTGCCCTCACTGCGAACTCAAGATCTTACTGGACTTAAAGTCTTCACCATTTATTCATACTCCTGAGTTACAAGCTGGAGGTGCTGGGACCCTGCAGGAGCCAAAAATCATCAGGAGGGCTGGCACAACAGTAGGACCGAGCATGCACAGCACTGCAAGACTGATTTCCACCTGTGTAGGCTACCTCAGCACTAACACTCCAACTGCCACAGTTTCTTTTTTCAAACAACATGAAGTCTTGCTATATTCTGACATATGCAGTGAGTCCCAACCTTAGAACTGCTCCGGAGGTGAAAGAGTTAACTTTCCATGCCAGGCATGGAACGCTGAGCTCGAGCTCAGTTGAGACTCTGTCTGTTGTTCTTCAAACTCAAACTGTCAGATTCTTTACTCCGCCTCACTGAACAGTCGCTCCGGAGATTTCTCCTTCTGCTCGGTTAATTTTGTCGGTTAAAGTATTGTTTTTCTCGGTTTTTGACCGAATTTAAACTGCAACCTGTCGGTTCAGTCTCTGTCTGTGGTATTTGTGAGTACTAGATAGGTTTTACATTTATTCTATTCTGTGTGGAACTTGTAAACGGTTTATCGGTTCGGTTTGAACTGATCAAGTTGTTTAAAAAATCTTAATCTGTGATTTAGAGTGTGGTTACGGTTCTTATCGGTTCTAAAAATACAGATTTTATTACAGTTTTTCCACGACCCATGAACGGTTTGGAACCGATAAGAGGGTCTTACCTGGCGGATTGCCATAAGCAGGTAAGTTTGGATAGGACTGGCACTATGTCTGAGAAAACAAAAGAAAACCGGCCCGCTGGGTTTCAACACTGCAGTGTGTGTGGGGAAGTCTTTGCCAAGGCTGACCCCCACACCACCTGTTTTATTGTCTGGGGTTTGACCACTTCAATGCAGACTGCCAGATTTGTAAGAATTTTCCTGCAGCTACCCTGGAGAAAGAGTTGGTAGGCTCAGGAAAGGAAGCCAAAAGTCCGCTGAACTGGATGGCTGGCCGGTTTGGTTCCAACGAACCAGAAGGATTGCCCTCTGACCAGGCGAGACTTCTTCGAGCAGGAGATCCGACTCTGAGGAGTCGGTTCCAGCAAAAAGGACTAGGAAATCAGCTGGTGTGGAGCCAAAACTTTCCTCTCCAGCCACTGAAGAAATAGCCAAAGCGATCAAAATTGTCCAGTCGCTTTCCCCGGTTCCGACCGAACCAGCACCGTCTGGTAAGCGCCCGGTTCGGCCAGTTCCACCGGTTCAAGAGTATGATTTAGAGGAATATTATGAACCGGAGGAGGGGGAAGAGGAGTATGAGGAGAGTGAATGTGGATTTGAAAGTCTGGATGTGCCCATTTACCCGGACATCTCCCCAGACAGACCTTCTGGAGTGTCTCCTCCTAGGCTTTCTGAGTCCCCTTCTCATTTTTTGTTTTATAAAAAAGTGGCTGAAACCCTCCAGCTCCCTATGGAGGAAGCTGTGGATGATCAAGAAGAGCCTGACTATGTGGAAATGATGGACATCCCAGAGTCTAGGAGACTGTCTATTCCCTTGCATAAATCTTTTGGGAAACAGACATTCAAAATTCTAAAAACTCCTCACACTATACCTCCTGTGGATAAGAGAATGGACAAGAGGTACACATTGTCAGGCCCTGATACGGAGTTCCTTACACAACAATGCAGTCATGTTGGGGTAGTGCAGGCTGCAGCCTGTGACAAGGCAAATATTCCCTTGGCCACACACCCGGACAAGGACTCCAGGAGGATTGATGCCATGGCAAAGGAACAGTACATGGCAGCATCCTTGGGACTCAGACAGGCAAATTATATGGCTTATGTTGCTAGATATCAGAATCCAGATGGGACACTGTTATGGCTCTAGCAAACAGGTCCCTGGCCAGCTTGCAAGGAGCTGGAGCAGGTGGCTGCTGATGGTATTGAGGCACCCAAGGCAATTCCATGCTGCAGTGGACTCAAATGATGTGTCATCAAGAGTCATGGCTACATCTGTGGCGCCATGAGAATGGCTTGGCTCAGAATGTACTAGCCTGTCACAGGATACCCAGACTAAGGCCATGGATTTTCCTGTTGTGGGTAATTCCCTGTTTGGGAGCAGACAGAGAATTACATGAAGAAAATGGATGAGTATAGGACCACCTATAGGAGTGCACAGGCCAAGGAAAGGCAGGCCACTCTCAAAGGCAGCTTCCAGGGGCAGGGGCAGGCCTTTTCATAGGCCTTTTTACCAAGCCCAGGCCTCCTCTTCTGCTTATGCCCAGAGGGGGTGCTTTAGAGGGAGAGGCAGACGGGGTACAAGCAGGCCTGCTTCCACCCCTCAGCCCAAAGCCCCTGCCAAGCAGGCACCCTGATGGGGTTGCCAGGGCCAATTCTCAGCTACCTGTAGGGGCAGGCAGGCTGGCTTACTTTGTCCAGGACTGGGAGTCTCTGACATCAGACAAATGGGTCCTGAGGTAGTAAGCCAGGGACTGGATCTCAGCTCAAAAGTTTCCAATTATGAGAACCAGATCCTTTCCACCTGCAAATCCATCAGAGGCACTTGCCTTAGAGGCAGAGGTCTCTTCCTCCTTGCTCTCAGAGCTGTGAAAAGGTTCCACCCCTACACCAGGGCAAAGGATTGTATTCCAGGTACTTCCTTACCCCAAAAGACAGGAGAATGGCGGCCCATCCTGGATCTCAGATATTTAAACAAGCACCTTTTAAAACCAAAATTCAAAATGGTGACTCTGGGAATTATTCTACCCTCTCTAAGGCCAGGGACTGGCTAGTGTCCCTGGACCTCAAGGATGCCTACTTCCATATTCTCATCAGAAGCTCCCACAAGTATCTCAGGTTCGAGCTGCCTCAGGCCATTACCAGTTCAGAGCAATGCCCTTTGGCCTCACCTATGCTCCAAGGGTATTCAAAAAACGCCTGGCAGTAGCAGTTGCTTCTCTAAGAAGGCAAAAAATTGCCATCTTCCCTTACCTGGACGACTGGCTCATAGTAGGCCAGTCCCCAGACCAAGTTAAGTTACACCTACAGATAACTCAGCAACTGCTCACCTCTCTAGGTTTCCTTCTGAATCTTTCAAAGTCAGTTCTAGAGCCTGTCCAGCTCCTCACCTTCATAGGCGCAGAGCTAAACACAGAGAAAGCCAGAGCCTTCCTTCCTTTGGACAGGGCAAGGACCCTGGTCTCTCTGGCCTCCTCATTCACCCTGCAGGTGTCTCGACCAGCAAGGCATTTTCTACAGCTCCTGGGGCACATGGCTACTTCTACAGCAGTAGTGCAGGGAGCAAGATTTCAGATGAGGGACATTCAGTTCCATTTGAGAGCCTTTTGGTCTCAAAGGAAAGACCCTCTAACCAAATTGATCCCAGTGACTCGAACCCTGATCCAGGCCCTACAGTGGTGGCAGGATCAGAGCAATATGAGACAAGGGGTTCCTTTTCTCACTCAGTCTCACTCCTTAATCCTTACTACAGATGCATCCCTCTTGGGGTGGGGAGCTCACATGGGCGACCTCACCACTCAGGGGTTGTGGTCCCCTCAGGAATCTCTGCTCCACATCAATCTGTTGGAACTCAGAGCAGTTTTTCTAGCACTTCAAGCTTTTTTCAAATCTGATCAGAACAAAGTTGTACAGGTCAGAACAGACAACACCACCACAATGTGGTACATCAACAAGCAAGGGGGCACTCGTCTACGGCCTTGTGCACCGAAGCAATGAAGTTGTGGTCTCTGGCTTACTCTCTGAACACCTCCCTTATGGCAGTTCACCTCCCAGGCAAGGACAATGTCTGGCAGATGCTCTCAGCAGAATTTCCCAGGGCCATCACGAATGGTCACTGGACCCTGTGGTCTTGGAGGTGATATTTTCCAGATGTGGCACCCCGCAGATAGATCTTTTTGCAGCCCCAGACAATCACCAACTTCTCCTTTTTTGCTGCAGGCCCCCAGTGTTGGGCTCAGTCCCTCTGGATGCCTTAGTTCTCAATTGGGAAGGGAAGCTTCTCTATGCTTCCCCCCTTCCCTCTCCTGTTCAAAGTGCTAGTCAAAATCAGATCTCAACCCTGCACGATGATCCTCATTGCTCCAGATTGGGCCAGACAACCCTGGTAGCCACTCCTACTGTCCTTAGCAGTCCGTCTTCCCCTGTGTCTTCCCAGGAATTACAACCTGTTAACCTGTGCTCAGGGAGGGGTTTGACCAACCTCAAATCTCTCAATCTCAAGGCATGGCTCTTGAAGAGTTAGAGTTTGCTGATTTACACCTCTCCCAAGGTGTAATGGATATCCTGAAGGCTTCTAGAAAACCTTCCACCAGGGCTACTTATAATTCCAAATGGAAGAGGTTTTCCATATGGTGCTCTGAAAGCATATTTCAGAATCTGCTGATTTACCCACAGTCCTGGATTATATGGTCCACTTAAATACCTTTAGCTGAGGCCAGCTACCCTAAAAAGTGCATCTGGCAGCTGTGTCTGCTTTTATTTCAGCAGGTAAGCCCTCTTCTCTTTCAGCTCACCCTGTATTCTCCAAGTTTTTCAAGGGATTGCTTCACACCAACCCTCCATTCAGGGACCCTGCCTCATCTGGGATCTTAATGTTTGCATTGCTCATCTTATGCAACCCCCTTTGAGCCTTTGTCTCAGCAGAGCTTAAGTACTTGACTTGGAAGACTGTGTTTCTGGTAGCCATCCTTCTGCCAGACGCATAAGTGAATTACAAGCTTTGTCAGTGGAGCCTGATTTTATCTCCTTTCATAGAGATAAGGTGGTCCTCAGGACTAACAGGAAGTTCTTGCCTAAGGTGGTTTCAGATTTCACCTTAATCAATCTATCTCTTCCAGTTTACTTCACTGACCATTCCTCCTCTGGTGAGAGGAGGCTGCACAGCTTAGATGTGAAGAGAGCCCTTAGTTACTAAGGACAGAGCGCATTTCAAGGGTCACAGGTTTGACTCTTCCAACTGTTCCTCACTTATGGTGAGGTTGGTAAAGAGAAACCTGCCACTAAAAGATCCATTGCCAAGTGGATTGTCTCTTGTATCCAATTTTGCTATGGAAAACTGGGTAAGATTCCTCCCTAGGCCTGAGGGCTCACTCTACCAGAGGTACAGCTGCTTCCTGGCTGCTGCCAGGGACATCCTATTCTAGAGATATGTCAAGCAGCTACCTGGAAAACAGTTCACACTTTTACCAAGCATTACTCCCTGGACATCCAGGCTAGGAGTGATGCTCAGTTTAGCGCAGCTGTGCTTCAGAGCCTATTTCCTAAGTAGGTTCTGTCCCTCCTCCATGGAGGTACTGCTTAAGTCAGCATATGTCAGAATATATCAAGACTTCATGTTGTTTGAAGAAAAATTACTCACCTTAGTAATGTTGTTTCTTCTAATGGAGTCTTGCTATATTCTGACCTCCCCCCCGCCCCTCTCAGAACCTCTGTTTTTTGAGATGTGGGTGGGCAGTGCAGTGTTGGCACTTAGTAGGTGCCCACCTTGTTGTTTTCACCCCTCCTTTCTTGGGGTGACTTGGTGTTGTGTTTTTCATTTTTTGGGTCTCCTGACTTGAGTCTTTGTTTTGGGACCAAAAAATGTGTTCTTATGTTTAATAGCCAGTTGGCTAGTGTAGGTTTACAGCTTCCACACAGGACCTCAGTGAGTTTAGCTCGTAAAGATCTGACGGTTTGAGTTTGAAGAACAACAGACAGAGTCTCAACCGAGCTCGAGCTCAGCCTTCCATGCCTGGCATGGAAAGTTAACTCTTTCACCTCCGGAGCAGTTCGAAGGTTGGGACTCACTGCATATGTCAGAATATAGCAAGACTCCATTAGAAGAAACAACATTACTAAGGTGAGTAATTTTTTCTTCCTGCTGTCGAGTGCGCTTCAGCGATGATGTTGCTTGCCTCCCAGGAGCCAAATCTTCACATCTATATGACAACAGCATCTAGTTGTTCAGTTTTAGTTTGATTTATTGTTTCTGAATAAAAAGCCCTGCCGATTGAAGGAGTCGACCTTGGATGGAGACATTGATGTAGGCACTCTGTGTTGGAAGGCTGCTCTGGCATCTGGGCTGTGTCCAGTCCACCGCCTCTCCGGGGGTGAGTCTGACCGCTGGCAGTCCGGTGTTTGGGAGGGAGGACAGGCTTCCCATAAATGCAAAATTAGCTGGCCCACTCCAGTCCAGGTCAGGAGCCCAACACTGCTCTGTCTTGAGTGCTTCCTCATCCTGTCAGAAGAGGAAGAAGCATTTTCCACTCGAGGGTCGCCCTCTGGTACGTCTGCCAAGAGGTCTTCAGTGGTCGGGAGCAGTAGGCCATCTCCGGTGCCATACATTTCTCCGGTGGCTTCCGCTCATGATCATTTTGATTCTTGACACTTGAGCCCTTCTCTGTCCTCTTGTGGGGTTTCCAGTGGGCAGTTTCACCACTGGACTGCTCTTATGGAGCAGTGGGTACAGCATCTGACACATTTGCCCCTTCCTGCAGATCCAGTTCCAGGGCCCTTGGGTCTATGAATTTTGGTGCCCTGGTTGGGTCCTTCAGTGCAGGTTGAGCATTCGGTGCCAGTAATGGAATTTTCTCCCTTGTCAGTGCCAGTGCTGCAGACCCTGGTTCCGCGTGCCCCCCCAACTCTGTTTTCTCACAGGGGCCAGCACAAGTACCATCCCCTTCCCCTTCTTTTTCTTCTAGATTTAGTGTGGATCTTCAGGTGGCACCATCCTGCTCAGCGACACCTTGAGTGCCGTGTCTGGCACCGATTTCCTGTGGGTCGTTGTTGGGTCTGGCACCTGGGCTTGTGGTGCTACATCCTGCACTGGGTCCTGTGGTGCAGCATTCGGCGTTGAGACCTGCAGTGCCAGATTCGGCATCAGGGTCTGCAGTGCCGGGCCCGGCGTCAAGATCTGTGGTGTTGGGTCTGGTGTTGGTCCTGGTGTCACCTGTTTATCCTTTGCCCAGACTAGGCAGAGGCTTGTTAGGGGCAGCTCCCACTCCCTCTCAAGGGGACATGGAGCAAGATGAGTCTGATCCCGACCTTATAATTTCTAAAGAAGATGATGAAGACACACTCTACAGTTTGGATGGTAAGCCCTCGCTTCCTGCTGAAATTCTATTAGAGGACCTTCCATTCCAGTCCTGCTTAAAAATACAAGGGCAACTCTGGCTCTACAGATATCCTCTGTTGACCCAGATATGCTTTTACACCTGGAGTGGCTTCATGTACCGAATATCCCAGTGAACCTTATGTCTCCTGTTCCCTCTCCGTTCGAGACTTTGTTTGAAGCTGTATGGATGAGGACGGCTCTTATTCCTTCCATCTGCAAATCCATATGTAGGAAGTATCTCCCTCCCAAGGGGAGACTCATTTTAGCCCCGCAGCCCATCCCAGATGTGCTGGTTGTGCTCCCTGAGAATGACAAAACTGTTCTTCCTCAGGAAGTGTCAGCACATGCTATCAACAAGGAATCTCGTAAGATAGATACCATGGGAAAAACAGCATTCACAGCCGCAACTCTGGGCATGCGCATTGCTAGCTATCAAGGGCATTTCTCCCAATTTGAATATGTCCACTGGACTTACCTTAAGTCCCTACTGAAAGGCCTCCCAAAGTCTGACTCTGAAATGGAGATTTTACAGACTGTCACCCCGGGTATAGAATGTAATAACCATCAGCTGAAAGCTTCCATGGATGCATATGATATGGTTTCCAGGGCGGCCACTGCTGGAATCTGTATTAGAAGACATTCCTGGCTTAGGACATCAGGGTTTCCTCTGATGCTCAGCAGCAGGTAATGAATGTCCCCTTCAATGGCATGTATTTGTTTGGCCAACAGGTAGAACAAGTCCTAGATGGTCTCAGAAAACCAGGACTGCCAATAAAACAGCCAGGCTGACTCCTTCTGCCTCTCAGAGAGGTGGGAACTATCAGTTTTTTCATAACAGGCAGCCCTTTCAAGGAAGAGGCCGAGGAGCCCCAAACAAACACCAGCCTCCTCAGCCACAAAAGAAAGTGCAGCAGAAGGCACAAGGCCCAAAAGCGCCCAGTGCCACCCTCTGAAAGTTCAGCCCTGGTCTCACCTCGGTTGCCTGAGGTGGACTTTTCCACAGCAGTGGGAGGTTGTCTGATTCAGTTTTACAGTCAGTGGAAGTCTATCACAATGGAAAAGTGGGTCCTCCAGATTATCTGGGAAGGCTTCTCTCTCGCCTTTTCAGAGATTTCCCCAGACATTCCACCCTAGTGGCAACACAATCTGTCAGTCGTCCAGTCAGACCTTCTCACTTCAGAAATACAGGGCCTTCTCAAAAATAATGTGGTGGAAGTAGTTCCTGGGCAGAGTGGAATGTAGGTTTCTATTCACATTACTTTCTGGTTCCAAAGAAGACAGGCGGCATGCACCCCATTCTCGACTTCAGAAAGCTAATGTTATTGTTCTGGAGAAATTCAAGATGGTCTCCTTAGGGTTGCTCCTTCCAGTTCTCTGACAGCATGACTGGCTGGCATCCCTGGACATGCAAGATGCCACCAGCGCATTCTAGTAGCCCCCTATCACCACAAGTACCTTCTCTTTGTGACCTTGGGTAAGCATTACCAGTTCAGAGTCCTGCCCTTTGGGCTGTCTTCAGTGCCTCAAGTCTTTATCAAGTATTTTTCAGTCCTTGCTGCACACCTTCAGAAGCTTGGCATTCAAGTCTTTCCCTACCTAGATGACTGGCTTTTGGCAGGTCCGTCAAAGCAGGAGACACAGAAGGTGGTATCCACAGCATCTCAGTTCCTTGCCTCCATGGGGTACTGCTGAACCTGGAGAAGTCACAGATTCAGCCCTCTCAGAAGCTCCTCTTCATAGGAGCCCTTTTGAATACTACAAATCTGAGGGCTTTTTTCCTGGAGAACAGGAGGAATGACATTTTCCAGATGGCTCACTTCATCAGAGAGAACAACCCAGTACGAGCTCACTCCATGCAATGGATGTTAGGCTTCATGGTGACTTCCATTTTCACAGTGCCTCTAGCTTGGTTACATGAGGACCACTCAGTGGATGCTCAGCACACAGTGGTCCCAAACAACACATCTGCAGTCTTACCCCATCAAGGTGACAGAGCCTCTGTAGTGGTCACTTGCATGATGGATACAGGAGGACAGCCTTCTACAAGGTCTGACCTTTGCCCCACCAGAATCTCAGATCACCATCACCTCGGATGCCTCACTGCTCAGCTGCGGGGCTCATTGCTGAGACCTTTACACTTAGGGAGTGTGGACTAAAGGAGTCTTATCTTCACATCAATGTTTTGGAGATGAGGGCAGTCCTGTATGCCCTCAGAGTCCTGGAAGATGTTATCAGTCACAAGGTAATCCTTCTTCAGACAGACAACAAAGCTGTGATGTACTACATCAACAAGCAGGGCGGAGCACATTTCTACCCTCTATGTAGAGAAGCCATGAGGGTATGGGAGTGGTGCCTCGAATACGATGTCCTGATTCAGGCAGTTTACCTGCCAGGAACTCAGAATGATCTGGCAGATCATTTCAGCAGGACAGAAATAGATCCACATGAGTGGTCACTTGCTCCAGATGTCATGCAATTGCTCTTCGACTAGTGGGGCAGTCTAGACCTAGACCTTTTTGCATCCCCACTCAACATAAACTGCCTCTATTCTGCTCCAGAAATCCAGTATCTGGCATTTTCTGTGAGGATGCATTCAGGCTGTGGTAGACAAGACATATTTGTATGCATTTCCTCCTCTTCCTTTAATTCAGAGGGTACTGCTCAGATTGGAGGCACATGGGGCAAGATGATTCTAATTGTACCATACTGGCCTCAACGTATTTGGTTTTCTGTGATCAACAAGTTGTCTGAGGCCCCTCCAAGGCAACTGCCCCTGCCAACAGACCTCGTGACACATGGACCCCTGGTCCATCCCAAGCTGCACTCCCTTCATCTCCACGCCTGGCTTGAGGAGAGAGAAGTGAGCAGGTTTAAAGTTTCTCAGAGAATCTCACAGATTCTCCTAGCAGCTTGAAAGCCTTCCACCAGAAAGAGTTATACAGCTAAATGGAAGTGTTTCTCAGAATGGTGTGCTAAGATTTACTTAGATCCATTTCAGTGTCCTTCAGATAAAGTGTCGGAGTACCTACTAGACCTTTCAGATTCAGGGCTGCAATACTCATCTGTAATGGTACACTTCTGTGCGTATTCTGCCCATCATGAGCCAGTCCAGCACATGTCCCTGGCTCAATTACCGCTATTCAAAAGATTCCACAAAGGCATTCTTCACACGAGGCCCCCAGTTAGGAAGCTGGTTGCCTCCTGGATATTAATCTCGTACTAGTCATGCTCATTCACAAACTTTTTGATCCTTGTGTGACTTGAAGTTTCTGACCTGGGAGACCGCCTTTCTGGTGGCCATCACTTCTGCTCACAGGGTCTTTGAAATACATGCCTTGGTCACAGACCCTCCTCCATACCATCTTTCATAAAGATGAGGTGTACTCACCCTATGTTCCTACTCAAAGTGGTTTTGGATTTCCACCTCAACCAGCCTTTGGTTCTTCCCTCTTATTTCTCTAACTTCCAAAATGAAGGGGAACGCACCCTTCATTCCCTGGACATTAAAAAGGCTCTATGATTCTACATCGCTAGAACCAAGGATACCTGTAAGGCCAGGCAACTCTTTGTGTCCTTCAGTACGGCTTGGCTGGGTCAGTCATTGTCAATCAAATGTATCTCTGCTTGGATAGTGGCATATCTACGCCATTGCTACTCTATGGCACAAATCAAGTTGAAGGGCCATGTATGTGCCCAATCTACCAGAATGGTTGTTACCTCCTTAGCGGAAATCCGCTCTGTTCCCATTGCTAACATTTGCAAAGGGGCTACTTGGAGCTCAGTGCATACTTTTATGAAGCACTATGCTCTGGATGTCCATGCCAGGCAGCATGCTTCCTTTGGCAGGACAATCTTTAATGGACTTCTATCCTGAGTGAGATCTGTCTCCTGCCACCCCATTCAGGGGATTTGGTTTTAGCCTGGAACTCTAACCAAGAAGTATGAATGAATGGTGAAGACTTCAAGTCCAGGAAGATAAAAGTACATACTCACCGTAATTCTCGATCTTGTTGGACAAGTCTTCACCCTTTATTCATACATCAACCCACCATCCGCTGAGCTCACTCAGTCTGTTCCTGATCTTTACTCCCTCATTTGGTTTGGGCTGTGAAGATATTGTTTAACGTCACCCTTCTTATACGGGTCAATCGGTCTATCTTATGCCTTTGTTAGGTTAGGTGTTTCTTAGATTATATTACAGTGCACCTCCTCGGTTAAAAAGGTACTGAGGTGGTTGGAGAGTTGACACCGAGGTAGCCTACACAGACAAGAGCCAGTCCCGCGTTGCTGTGCATGCATGATCCTACCTCGGTGCTGGCCCTCCTGAAGATTTTTGGCTCCCGCAGGGTCCCAGCACCTTCAGCTTGTAGCCCAGAAGTATGAATAAATGGTAAAGATTTGTCCAAGAAGATCAAGAATTACGGTGAGTACCTAATTTTCCATTAAGTGCCTGTCACAGGTTCACAACTGCGCACCTGCTCCTTTGTCTTTACATCGTGCTGTAGTCATGGAAACTATCTGAATGAGTATCACATGATGTAAAGAGTAAGGAGCAAGTGCGCAGTTGTGAACTTCTGACAGGCACTTACAGATACTTGCGTTAGCGGTGAGGACAGAGGCAGATGGAGGCACATCACTTAGCAAATAGAGGGCCGGTGATCAGAGGATGGGGAGGTTGCCACCAGACACCAGGGAACTGTTAAGGGGCTGGTGACTGGAGGGTGGGGTATGCCACCAGACACCAGGCAAATGTTACATTGTTAGGGGACCGATAATTGGAGGGTGGGGGGATGCCACTAGACACCAGGGAAATGTTAAAATGCTAGTGGGCCGGTGATTGGAGTGTGGAAGGTGCCACTAGATACCAGGGAAATATTAAATTGTTAGAGGGCTGGTGATCAGAGGGTGGGAGTGCCACTAGACACCAGGAAAATGTTAACTGGCCAGTGACTGGATGGTGGAGGGGTACCACCAGACACCAGGAAATGTTACATTGTTAGGGGACGATGATGGGAGGGTGGAGGAAGCCACTAGACACCATGGAAATGTTAAAATGCTAGAAGGCCAGCGATCAGAGGGTTGGGGGTAATGTTTTCTTTTCTGTGCCAGGATGGCACAGAACAGAACTGTGGAATAATTACATGAATTGTGTAGTAATGTATTAGTTTTGCAGTTCATATGTATTATTTTGCAGTTCAGCAAGAAAATTCTGCAGAACAGGGTGAAAATTTGCTAAACACATTCAGAAGATTTCTGATTTTACCACAGGTGGAAGTTTTGAAAATTCTGTGAAAGTTCAGCTAAAGCAGAATTCACAGCTTTAACCCAGCTCTACTGCATAGCCATCAGAAAGGCTTTGTAAAGATGTTTCAGATATCAGGGTGTCCAAAACAGGAAACCCTGAATCCAGTGATGGCAAAAAAAAAAAAAAATAACAGAACCTTAGAGCAGGCACTGGAAATGGCATCTGCCACAAAGAAATTGAAAGAAAATAAAGTCACTTCAGCTCCTTTTGTATGAAGAAAGGAGAGGGCAGATGGCAGATAAATGCCCTCATCAGAAGACATGCCAAGAATGTGGCAATTTTTCCAGGCAATCCAGGCCATGGGAAATTTGAATAAAATACCTGTCACTCCCCCTCCTCAGGCCCAGGCTCCAACCTATCTGCCTGTGGAGGAAGAGAAAGAAAAATATTATGTACATATGGTTCCATAGTGTAGTGTCCCACCCCAATGCCCGATCTCCCACCCAATAATGTTTGAACCAACGGGCTTGTAGTGTATACTGTATATTGTAAACTGTCATTGACTGTTCAGTCAGTGGGCAGCTGTGGAGGTGTGAGGAAGGCTGTGCTACTCGTCGACCGGCAGCCGTGCTAGGGCAGGGGCGAGAGGGGTGGTGTATGATTACCGGAGTGGGTTGGGGGGACCAGCAGACTACCAAGGTCGGGGCATATGTCCAGTTGGGGACATCAGTTGGTTACAGGTGTAGAGGGGGAACACTACACTATGGAAATGGGGATTGACATTATTGGGTGGGAGATTGGGTACTGGGGTGGAACACTACACTATGGAACCATTTTCTTTATTATGAGATCGGTGACCGGGGGGGGTCCACTACACTATGGAAAGTTGTTATTTTTCATATGAGGTCGGGGATCAGGCAATGGGGTAGGACCCTACACTATGGAAATATATTTTTATTATTCAAGGGTGAGAGCTCAGGAGATCAGGGACCAGGGTGGGACCCTACACTATGGAAACATATTTTGCTTATTTACGGGCAGGAAATCATGAGATTGGGGACTGGGGAGGGACCCTACAATATGGAAAAATATTTTGCTTCTCACCCCAGAAGTCCTTTAGCATCAGTAACAATAGCAGCAAGCTGAACAGGTTGAACTGCCTCAGAGGTGGAGCCATGAATATTCATTAAAATTGAGTGGCCAATCAGAATCAAGCAGGAAGTTGCGCTGACTGCAAAGAGTCCACAGGGCTTCAGAATTTTTTCTCCGACTGACTGAGAAACATCGCCTCTGAGGTGCTCTTTCTCATTCTTGAGAAACAAACTTTTTGCGCCTAAATCTTTACTTTTGTGCTGAGTTTGTAAGTATTTTACATTTTATTATCATTTTAAGGGGTTTTAGTGGTTCCTTTCTGGTTCCAGGAACCACACTTTCCCCATTTTCCTCGGTTCTTTTAACATTTCTGAGGTAAAATATACCACATTTTGAGTATTTCGATGGTTTTCAAGGTCTTTTCAATAGAGGTGCCTTATTTTATCAGGAACTGCTTTTTTCAGTATTTCTACTGAGTTTTGTTATTTTAAATCATGGTTCTTTACTGCTAGGAAACAACTTCATTTACAGTTTTTCCATTGTGAAACAGATGTTTTCAGCTTTCTGACACATTTTATTTCAGAAAAGTCAAAAGGAGAACTGGACCATGAGGTTTTAAAAATTGTATTAAGTGTGGTATGTTTGCAGTGCTTGGGTCCAGAACATTTTTGCTCTAAATTCTGCTCAAAAACTATTAAACAGAGGGCCAAAAGACTAGAAGATTTGGCCCCTAATAGTGCTTCTTCTGTTAAGGAGGGTTTCACTGCCCTGCCTAAGCCTAAAGATAAGGACCCCTCGGAAAATGAGTATGATAAAAACAATAAAAATGGTGACATGCCAAAAGAAAAAAAGAAATGGTGAACAGACCACTGAGTCTGTTCCAGCAAAAAAACTATGTAAAGACAAGCATACCACTGCCCCTCCCGCATCAAGGCAAGGGGAGACACCAGTGGCAAAAAAGCATAAAGACAGGAAAAAAAAGAATAAGCGGATAGAAAATATCCTCTGGCTAAAATGAGGCTGATTTTCTTTGTACTCATCCCAGCCATGAAGGGATGGTTCAGGCTGCAGTCTGTGATAAGGTTAAGGTCCCTCTCACCTCTATGCCTTCTGAAAAGGAGTCACGAAAACTAGATGTTCTGGCTAAAAAATCTTATACCACAGCCTCTTACTTAGCATACTCTGCTAAGTACCAGAAGGCCCTGGAGTTCTGTCCACGCCATTCTGTCACATAAATCTGACAGGATTTTCCAGGACATTGCTGAAACAGTGAAATCTGGTCTGGAAGCCACCAAATGCCAGTTTCACATGGCTGCAGACACTAATGACACAGCAACAAGGGTCATGGCTCAGGCTGTCTCTCAGACATTTTGCCTGGCTACGAAAAACTAATTTATCACAGGACACCCAGTACAGAGCTATGGACTTCCCCTGTGAATATAATTCCCTTTTCGGGGAAAAAACTGAAGCATACATGAAAAGGTGGAGGAGTACAAGTCCACCTATGAAAGTAATGCAGCCAAGCAGAAAGCCTCTACATCCCAGAAGTCTCAACCTAGGAGTAATAGAGGCAGGGGCTACTTCCCCAGGGCATTCTATCCTATGCCCATGCCTTTGGATTTCTCTCAAATGAGAGATTATTTCAGGGGAAGAGGCAGAATGGGTCAGAGGAGAGCTGCCACCACTCTTGCCCTGCCACACAGTCTAAGTCCTAACTACTGCAATCAGGTCACCTCCCCTCACTAGTAGGGAAGGCTCTTCCACTGCCTCCAAGTTTGGACCCACATCACCACAGACAAGTGGGTTTTGGAGGTAGTGGAAAGAGGTCTACCCCTACAGGTCAAGCAGTTTCCTGCACTTTGGGGTCCGGCTCTGTCAAAACCCCTATCCCCAACAAAAAGATACCTGTTGGAGCTGGAGGTACAGTAAAGACTCTATTATCAGCAAAAGTGGTGGAGAGGGTTCCCCTTTCACAGCATGGAAAAGGTACCTACTACAATACTTCTTGACAGTAAAGAAAAATAGGAGTGGTGACCTATTTTAGACCTCAGATATCTAAACAGGCACCTACTCATACCAAAATTAAAGATGATTACCCTTCAAATGGTAATACACTCTTCTGCAGCAGGGAGACTAGCAAGCCTCCCTGATCTCAAGGACGCCTATTTTCACATACCAATAAGGCAGTCCCACAGAAAGTTTATGAGGTTCAGACTGCATTCAGGACATTACCAGTTTGCAGCCATACCCTTGGCCTCACCTCTGCTCCCAGAGTATTCACGAAGTGCCTGTCTGTAGTGGCAGCCTTAAGAAAGCAGGGCATCTCAGTCTTTCCATACCTGGACTGGCTCATAGTGGGCAAGACCCTCAGCAAGTCAGAGAAGCTCTAAACAGCCCAAGACAAACTCTGTCCTCTCTGGGGTTTCTAATCAATGAAAAGAAATTCCATCTGGAACCTTCTGAGCTCCTCAACTTCATAGGAGCAGATTTGGATACTCAGCAGGCAAAAGCCTTTCTGCCTCTGGACAGAATTCAAAATGTTCTGACTACAACAAATTCTCTTCTGCTAGGCCACCCAAGGCCTGTGAGACATTTTCTACAGCTTCTGGGCCACGTGGCTTCCATGACAGCTGTTGTCCCATGGTAAGGTTTCAAATGAGGGGCATTCAATATCATTTGTGAGCCCACTGGTCACAAAAGAAAAATTATCCAAGCTAGCACCAGTGACAAAAGCACTGCTTCAAGTTCTTGACTGGTGGAAGGAAGAGGAAAACCTCTCAGTGGGCATCCCCTTTCAGCTCCTCAGTCGGTGGCACTTGGATGCCAAAGAAGTCCAAAAGCCACATAAATCTTCTGTAACTCAGAGCTGTGTACCTGGCACTGAAAGCTTTCACCCCTCAGGTCAAGAGACACACTGTTCAGATCAGAACAGACAACACCACTGCTATGCTTTACATAGACAAGCAGGTGGCATGAGGTCTACTTTCCTGCACACAAAGGCCATGAGAATCTGGTCCCTGTCCTATTCCTTGGATGTGAGTCTCTCTGCCATACACCTCCCAGGCAAGGACAATACCCTGGCAGATGCTCAGATCTGCATCAGCCAAGGTAACAACGAATGGTCTCTGAACAGACAAGTCCTTGCCACAGTCTTCAGGAGGTGAGGCACACCAGAGGTGGACCTGTTTGCATCCCACCTCAACTACTGGCTTCCTCTGTACTGCTGCAGACCCTCAGCAATGGGCACGCCTCCCAGCAGATGCACTAGTTTCGAACTGGACAGGGAAGTTTCTGCATGCTTTCCTCCATTTCCCATTACACAGAGTGCTACTGAATCTCAGGGATCAGTCTGCAACCATGATCCTCATAGCTCCAGACTGGCCAAGGCAAGCCAGATATCCTCTCCTGCTGGCCATGTCCCACAAGAAGCTGATTTTACTTCCTTTACTGTCTCCTCACCCCACTACAAGTAAGAGTGAATTATCCAGACCTGGAATCCCTTCTCCTCAAAGCCTGGTTGTTGAGGAGCTAGAATTCCCAGATGCACAGTATTCAGAACAAGTTCTGAAAATTCTTCACAGGACTAAAAAGCCAAGCACAAAGAAAACCTATGCAGCTAAATGGAAAGGATTTTCAATATGGTGCAAAGGAAAAATGATAGACCCTCTGAAGGCCTCTATCCCTTTCCTTTTGGACTATTAAGTAGGGATGGGTGAAGTGCCTAAACTACGCTACACAAAATATTACGCAGATTTCATCCGCGTCACGTAATTATTCGCCAAGGTGTAATGCAACATTTGTTTCATGAGAGGCAAAATTTCACCTGCAGAAAGGTAAATTGTGCCTTGAAGGTGAAATGTTGCTTCTAGAGGTGGAATGTGCCCTTAAGATGTGAAATTTCGCCTTCCCGCAGGCGTAATTTCACTTTCAAGCGAAAAAATTTCACCTTAGAAAATGGCTGAAAACGCTGGAATTCACGAGTGTTATGCGGCACAAAATTGGTCACTTCATTGCAATTTCGTTGGCAAATTTTAAATTAGCTGCATCTCTACTATTTAGTTCATTTGCAATCATCAGGCTTCAAGGCCTCATCCTTGAAGCTTCACTTAACTACAATTTCAGCCTGATTTCCACTGGGAAAGAAAAGTCTATCATTTCTAGGCCCATTTTAAAAAGTTCTTTGAGGGCTTCCTTTATTTTCAGCTCCCAATTAGGGAACCTGTTCCCATTTGGGACCTTAACCTCTGCATTGCTAAGCTCATAAAAAAAGCAAAGTTGAAGAGCACCAGGACAAGTGTGGTGCTGTAATGAGAAGCGTGAACGGGAAAATATGCAATTTAGCACCCATACAGCAATAAACTGGACAACACTAATGAAATGGAAATGCAAAGTTTATAGATAAATGCAGACGAGCACAAGTACAAAAACTGACTATTAAAGTATTAACGTCTCACCTGGTACACTGCCAGGCTTCATCAGAGTGAAAAAATCAGTCCACAAGTGCTTCAATAAATACATAGTGAGATTAAACATGTGACCCAAACCAACCAATTCATTTGAAACATTCATTAAATGGGTCATTATTGATTCTTTAAAATCAAAGGACCATTAATTAGATCCTTGGTTGAATACATTAGCTTTTTAATTCCATGTTTAATTTTTCTAGCAAATGCAAGCCATGTTTTATATTTCATATTTTAACTTGGTGACCTCATAAATGAGTCCTTAATCTTAATGTTATATTTTACTGTTACTATTTTGTGGCAAATAAATTACTAATTCATATTTGTTTCACAAATTTGTCCCAATCATTTTCCAAATCTGTATATATAACATTTCTAGGACAAGTTTCATTTTGATATTATAAACAAAATGAAATATTAAATGGGGTCACCAGGCACTACCTTAAATCACAGCAACAGTAGGTGAAAATAAGACATTGTGTTATTAATATATCATCATTTATACTTTTTCAGAAAAGCAGAACACTCAATATTTTCATTAAGACCCATATGGGAACAAGCTCCTAAGGTGTATATCCAATAGCTTTCTCTCTGTCCAATCCTTTTGTTCAAATCACCCCCTCTGGGGGTCTGATTGAGTTCATATTTATATCTCAAGCTACTGTTGGTAGATTCCATCCACTGGATGAAACATGCAAAATCTTCTACCGTGCTCTTCCAAATGATAAAAATATCATCAATAAAGTGCCACCACAAATCCAAATTGGCAATATGTGGATTTGTGGTGGTGCTATACAAGTAATCCAACTCCCACTTCCCCACAAACAAATTGGCATCCCACAGGCTGTCTCAGCATGTCTCATGAGCGACACTTAATAACCCATTTTTATATTACAAAAATCATAGTGTAATCAGAACCAGCTGTCTAAGTGTCACACCTGGCACTACAGACATTTAAATTCATGGTGATACACACATCTGGTAAAGAGAATAACAATGCTGATTTTCTGTCAAGATATGGTCAGGAATTAAGGGTTCTGAAGGTTGAAAAACAAATGTATGGGTTTGAACTTTACTGTTTGCTGTACTGTTCAGTTGTGCTTCTGCAACTGGATGAGATGATGCTTGTGTGACTTGATTACATTGTGGCTATTCGCCTCTCTATCCATGGGATATACCACCTTGTAGAGGTACGATGCGAGGAACCCTAGAGGAGGGTTCCCCCCATAGGTAATTAATCTCTGGCCTTATCTCCCCCGCCCTGTTACCAAGGTCCCCTTGTGCTCATCCCATGCATGTTTGAAACCTGTTACTGTTTCAGTACCCACCACCTCTGCTGGGATGCTGTTCCAGACATCCACCACCCTCTCCGTAAAGAAGTATTTCCTCACATCTTCTCTAAATCTCCTCCCTCACAGTTTCATATCATGCCCCCTTATCCTTGAACATCTTTTTCTGTGCAAAATGCAACCCTCCTGTACCTTATTGATACCTTTGAGGTATTTGAATGTTTCTATCATGTCTCCCCTTTCTCTACTTTCCACCAGAGAATACATATTTAATTTCCTGAGTCTTTCCTCATTGGGCTTCTGATACAGGACATGCACCATTTTGGTTATCCTTCTCTGTATTGCCTCCACCCAGTCTATGTCTTTCTGGAGACTGGGCTTCCAGAACTGGACACAGTACTCCAAGTGGGGCCTCAACATTGATCTGTACAAGGGTAACAATATGTGTCAGAGTTAGGCTACACCCTCGGCTGTGACTGATTGACCACTTTTCTATCTACTTATTTCCTAGCAACAGTTAATGCTTTTCTCTTTGCTTTTCACCCCCAGCCCCCATCCTAGGTTGGCCACCTAGCATAGCTCTTTACTATCCCTACTAAACTCCCTACTAGTTCTCTCTTTTCATTCTTTTTCCATTTCCATCCATCCAGTCCCTGGAATGATGCCAAACACCGGGAGAGGTGTTGTGTAAAATGCATAAGTGCATTTTGTGTGCAAAAAGCATGAAGGCTATTTTAGATAGCAGGAATGACTACAGTTAATAAAGGCTTTTTAAAGAAAAATGATTAGAAGCCATATAATACAATAATAATTTCATGATTAGTACAGTTATAAAGAATCCTTAAGGTATTTTCATAAATTCACACTATAAACCTGTCACTGTGTAAGTGCTTAGTCACTGTGGATCAGTGATATAGAGAGTCAATATCCTTGAAGATATACACTGTACCTTTAACTGAACCAGGAAGTCCCCTGAAACAAAACCCCCTTTGGCTTTGAAACAACATGTCCAGACATGTAAATACAGAAAGGGCTCAGTCAGGTGACCCCACCAAAAGATATAAAAATCTCTTCACCGAGTTCACTTCAGTTCAGTCCAGTGGGGCTCAGCCCTAAGAGAGAAGCGAGGTTCTACTGCTACTGTAGACAAGCTGTTGAATGCAGATTAAAAGGGTCTTAGGAGCTCTAAGATCCAGGACTGTATTATGTGAGAATAGTACAATTACGTAAGAACTTACCGTAACTGTAGATCTTCGAGAGAGGCTCTTACAGTAGGTAATTACATATAGGACTGAAGCCAGCAGGCGTTAGGACTCACTTGAAAAAATTTCTAGCTAGCAGGCCCCATGGGACCGCCCCATGTCAGTTGACCCCACGCCATGCAACGCCAGTATTAAGGGGCAGTCCCACGCCGCTTTCCAGTTCTTTTCCTGCCAAAGGCCAAAAGGCAAGACGAGAGAGAAGTGGATATTTCCCATCCTGGAAAAGGATCTGAAAAAGCTAAGGGGGATGGAGGACAGGAAGGTATTACCTATTGCAAGAGCCTATCTCGAAGATCTACTGTTATGGTAAGTTCTTGTAACTGTTCTATCTTACTTCAAGAGGGGCTCTTGCAGTGAGTAATTACATATAGGACTGAGTCCCAAGTCTTCCACTCCACGAGAACCGCCCGTGGGGCCTCTGGCCAGGCCATCTGCTGAGGCAGCTCCTCTGGCTCCCGGCTACCCGGCCCCATCGTATCCGACACCGTCATACCCGGGACCACAGTATCCGGTGCCGACATATCTGACGCCGCAGTACCCGGCTCCTCAATACCCGATGCCGAACTTCCCGCCATTGGGTTATGGATATGTGCCCTTTGGGTATAGTCCATACCAGTATCCCCCTCCTCCTCCTCCACCACCCCCTTAGCCGCTGGTGGACTTGCAGGGGACTCTGTCCTCCTGGTGGGCTGAGGCCAAGGCTCAGCTCACCAAAGAAGTGGAGAGTCATCTTCTGACGACGGTGCCGGTGCTGGTTCCCATACGTCCACGATGACACACTCCCTCCCCACCTCCGGACACCAAGGCTAAACTCTCTGGGTTCAGAGAGGGGCAGGACATGCTTCCCCGAGGGATTCCCAAGGGGTCCGTTCCTCCCCGTCGTCGGGAGAGGGAGTCTACCTCTTCCTCATCTTCTTCTTCCTCAGACACCTCGGATCCTTCTGATGGTTGTTCTGAGCAAGACGACTAGCCACACTCTCCATCCAAGCCCCGGCCAAGGACTCCTCCGAAGTCTCCTCTGGAGGATCCTTCCTTCACAGAGTTGCTATGGAAGATCCAGGAAGTACATAAGTGGCAATCCTTGGAGCCAGACCCCCAGTGTAAAAAACTTGCTGAGCATCTGGATCTGCCTGTGACAGAAGGACACTCAATAGAGTTTCTGCAGAAACCACCTCATCACCCTCCCCTAAGGTCATCGTACTTTCAGAAAACTTCATCTGGTCCAGGAAGAAATTTCAGCACTTTTGCTGAAAGAGGCGATAGAACCTGTCCCCCTTCCCTTGCAAGGAATGGGTTACTATTCCCACTTCTTCCTGGTCCCGAAGAAGACAGGAGATGTAAGACCTATTCTAGATCTCAGTTCCCTAAACCTTCTGCCCCTCCTCCACTCAGGCCAGTGGCTGTGCGCTCTGGATATGCAGGACGCTTACCTGCACATAGCTATCCGCCCGTCTCACTGCAAATATCTTCGTTTTGCTTTCCAGGGGGACCACTACCAGTTCAAGGCACTTCCATTTTGCCTCTCTTCGGCCCCTTGAGTATTTACCAAATGTCTTGTGGTGGTGGCAGCCTACCTGTGTACCTGGGGGGGTACAGGTTTTCCTGTACCTGGACGATTGGCTCCTGGTGGCCTCATCCAGAGAGGAACTCCTGCACTGCCTCTCCCTCACCCAGCAGGTCTTTGCCTGCCTGGGTATTACCATCAACCATTCCAAGTCTTACTTGATCCCATCCCAGAGGCTTCAGGTTTATAGGGGCGATACTGGACACGACCCTGAGGCAGGGCCTTTCTGCCTCCAGACTGGGCGGCCACACTCCAGACTCAGATAAGCCTATTGTCCGGCCGCAGGCGGGTCAGTGCAAGGTCAGTTCTTCGCCTCCTCGGGCTAATGGCGGCTGCTATCCTGACAGTCCCTTGCGCTCGGCTCCACATGAGGGTCTCTCAGTGGATGCTTCGCTCTCAATGGGATCAGTTGGTAGACAACTTGGACCAATTGGTCCTAGTCGCCTTTCCCATGATTCGAGACTTACAATGGTGGATGGTTCGAGAGAACCTTCTTCAGGGAGTTCCATTCTTCCTTCCTCCTCCCTCCCAGACTCTGACCACAGACGCCTTGGGCGAAGGCTGGTGAGCCTATCTCGGTCCACTTCGGACCCAGGGCTCTTGGTCCAAGCTTGAGCAATCACTGCACATCAATGTGCTCGAGCTTCGGGTGGTGCTCTACGCTCTCCAGGCCCTCCACCTGCATCTTCTTCCAGGCCATCTAGCCATCCAGACAGACAATATGTGTGTGGTATGGTACATCAACAAACAGGGTGGGACTCGGTCCTACCCTCTTTGCAAGGAAGGAATCAGAGTCTGGGATTGGGCAGCACAACATGACCTTCACCTCATGGCAATTCATGTTGCGGGGGTCGAGAACTCCTTAGCAGACAAACTAAGTCGCTCGTCTGCTCAAGCTCACGAGTGGGAGCTGGATCGGGGGTGCTAGACTATATCTTCCTACGTTGGGGAACACCTCAGGTGGACCTGTTCGCTTCACCTCTAAACGCAAAGCATCCCAACTTCTGCTCACTCGTCCAGGAGTGAGGCATTTTCTGGAGAGATGCTGTGTCTCTAGATTGGAGGGACAGATTCGTTTATGCCTTCCCCCTGATTCCTCTGATCCCACATGTCTTGCAGAAACTAGGTTCGGAAGGAGCACGAATGATTCTGATCTCTCCTTTCTGGCCCAGGCAAGTTTGGTTCTCTCTTCTGCAACAATACTCGGAGGAGCCTCCTCTTCCTCTACCGCTATCACGGATTTTGTTGACCCAGGATCAGGGGACCCTGGTTCATCCAGGTCTCAAGTCCCTTAAACTGCATGCATGGCTCCTGCAGACATAGCTGAAGCCCGCTTTGGGGTTTCTCCCCAGGTGGCTGAGATCTTTGTGGAGGCTAGGAAGCCCTCCACTAGGTCTACTTATGCCATGAAGTGGAATTGGTTCCTAATCTGGGCCGCTTCAAAAGGATTCGAGCCTTTCTCTTGCTCAGTTGGGTGACTGCTGGAGTATCCTCATCACCTCTTCGACCTGGGTCTTAGTCACTCATCTCTGAAGGTACACATGGCGGCCATTTCGGCCTACCATATTCCCTTCGCAGACAGGACGTTTGCTCAACTGGAAGTCTCTAAGACTTTCCTCAGAGGGGTTCTTCACTTGAGACCCCCTTTCCGAGTTCCCGCCCCTCCTTGGGATTTGAACTTCATTCTTGAGAAGCTTACTTTGCCTCCTTTTGAACCTGTGGCCTCAGCAGACATGAAGTTCCTTTCATGGAAGACACTCTTCCTAGTGGCCATTACCTCTGCTTGGAGGATTTCCAAGCTCCAGGCCCTGATGTGTAAAATCCCGTACCTGATTTTTCACAAGGAACGTGTGGCTCTGCACACCAATCCTAGGTTTCTCCCCAAGGTGGTAACAGAATCTACATTGAACCAGTCCATAGAATTACCCACCTTCTTTACGCAGTACTCCAATCAGGGGGAGTATCTACTTCACACTATGGACGTTCACCACATTCTGAGATACTACACTAACAGAACAAAGGATCTCAGAAAGACTGATCAACTCTTTGTCTCTTTTGCCCCCAAAAGAGAAGGCAATGCTGTTTCCAAGAAATGCCTCTCTAAATGGTTGGCTCATTGCATCACATTCTGTTATGACAAGTACAACAAGACTCTTCCGGTCAAGTAAGAGGACACTCCACCAGAGGGGTTGCTGCCTCAGCGGCATGTTTCAAGAACGTGTCAGTGGCAGACATCTGTGCCGCCTCCACTTGGACGTCTGTCCATACATTTACAAAATATTACAGTTTGGATATTGCCTCTCGCCATAGAGCAGGCTTCGGGCTTGCTGTTCTGCAAAGCCTCCTTTCTTAAGGCCTTCACAGCTACTGGATCTACTTGAGTAGCTTTCCTCCTCCAGTGTGCTTCTTCTTGTTCCAGACTGCTTGGGACTCAGTCCTATATGTAATTACCTACTGCAAGAGCCTTCTCGAAGTAAGATAGTACAGTTATATAAGAACTTACCATAACAGTAGATCTTCGAGAGAGGCTCTTGCAGTAGGTAATACCTTCCCGCCCTCCATCCCCCTAAGCTTTTTCAGCTTCTTTTCCAGTGAGGGAAATATCCGCTTCTCTCTCATCCGGTCTCTTGTGGCCTGTGGCGGGAAAGAACTGGAAGGCGGGCGTGAGGGACTACCCCTTTATATCGATGTCTCTTGACGCCGGTCACCTGACGTGGGGGCAGTCCCTCGCCAGAGACTGCTAGCTAGAAATTTTTCCGTGGGGTCCTGCCGCCTGCCGACATCAGTCCTATATGTAATTACCTACTGCAACAGCCTCTCTCATAGATCTACTGTTATGGTAAGTTCTTACATAACTATACTTTCCTTTCATGGAAGGCTCTCTTCCTAGTGGCCATTACTTCCGCTCGAAGAATTTCCGAGCTTCAGGCCTTGATGTGCAAAATTCCATATCTGATTTTCCATAAGGAACGTGTGGCTCTGCGCACCAATCCTAAGTTTCTTCCTAAGGTGGTAGCGGAATCTACTTTGAACTTATCCATTGAACTGCCTGCCTTTTTCATGCAGCACTGCAGTCACGGCAGTATCTTTTGCATACCCTGGACGTTCACAGGATTCTGAGATACTACACCAACAGGACAAAGGATCTCAGAAAGACTGACCAACTATATGTTTCTTTTGCCAACAAAAGAGAAGGCAACGCTGTTTCCACACAATGTTTGTCCAAATGGTTGGCTCACTGTATCACTTTCTGCTACGACAAGTATCACAAGACCTTGCCAGGTCAGGTCAGGGGTCACTCCACCAGGGGTGTCGCGGCCTCTGCTGCCTGTTTCAAGAATGTGTCAGCAGCTGATATTTGCGCCGCCTCAACTTGGACTTCTGTCCATACCTTTACGAAACACTACAGTTTGGACATTGCCTCTCGCCGTAGAGCCAGCTTCAGGTTGGCTGTTCTGCAAGGACTTCTTTCTTAAGTCGTTTTCAGCCAGAGGATCCCCTATGAGTAGATCTTCCCTTGTCAATCTTCACCATTCATTACTGCTTGGGTTAGTGCCGGAGGCACGCACCCTTCCTGAGGAGTTTTTTTTTTTGAGTCAGCTGCAACGGCGCCGTCCTCGGCGCAATGTACTGCGTCATGCGCGAGAGGCAGCCGTTAGGTGCCGTAGACTCCTCCTCTATCTCAGTTCTGTTTCTCCCGCTGTCGAGGCTGCACCTGCTGCGCGGTAGTTAACAGTAGTTAACGGTTTCTACGTCAAGACTCCTCGTTTCTTCTCAAGACTCCTCGTTTCTTCTACAGTGACTCGCTCAACGCCGTCTCCCGGTAGGACCGTTCTTTTATTTTCTGTCGATGGCGCCGAGTGCTTTATTGCTGTTTTTTGCCTTGTTTAGTTCACATCTTGTCAGGTTCGGGCAAAGCTGCAGTAAGGCGGGCGTGCCTATGCATCGGTGCTACTGTGGCCGGCATTTCTCCGTCTCGGACCGGCATGATATCTGTCTCCGTTGCCTGGGACCCATCCACGATATGGACGTGTGCGATGCCTGTTTCTCCATGGACCGTCGTGTCCTCGAAGTCCGCGTGTTCAAGATCGGCAAGGCCCCGCCGACCTTTGGGGGAATGGTGTCGCTCCAGGGATTCCCAGGTAAGGTCTCTAGGCCCTTCCTCCGGGTCCCCTCTCGGGCCTATACGGTCCGTGGAGAGGCTGCCTCTTCTCTTGCCGAAGAGAAGCTTCTTTCACAGTGTTGGAGGCGTGGGTGAGGTGGTCCGGGCAGCGGCAGGGACACCGCCTCGGCAGTGCAGGCTCCCCCAGTGTCGAGGCCCGCGCCTGCTGGGCCCGGCACCGGTGGACCCTCGACGCCGCCCTCTGGCGCCATTTCGGATCCCGGCACCACTTGCTGTCTCAGCGGCGCCAGGTTGGGTTCCGGTGCCGGGGTGGTGTCGTGGGCCTAGCCGACGCCGCGGGGGAGCCAGGGCCGGGCCTAGTGGGTGCGGGTGGGCTGAGGTCATCTGGCGCCGCCTCTGGCACCAGCGCCGTTCATGGCGCCATTTCTCCGGGGACCCCCGAGGTTGCTAGCATTGTGGTTCAGCTGGTCTCTTCCTCTTCGGAGGTCGATGACTCAGACGTGGACCCATCCTGGCAACCTCACTCTTCGGAGTCAGGGTCCCTGGTGGCATGTGGTGCTAGGCAGCACAGCGGGCCTCTCCCGCTGTCCCCGCTGCTGTCCTCCCCTGAGGGCCCTCGGGCTAGGGGTGGTCCTGGATCCCGGGGGGGCGATGGAGTAGGGGCGGAGGGAGGGGCTTTCTCTCGTGGGGGGCTCGTGACAGCTACCCTCCCGGGTGCTGTTGCAGCCACTCGGGGTGGGAGAATGCTGGGGGCGAGGAGGAGGGCACTCTCGGAGTCCGAGGGGTCGAGGGGCAGGGTGCAGTCATCGCAGTCTCTGCCGGCCACCCCTCGGGGGGTGGCTAGGAGCCGTAGCACTGGGCCCCGCCTTTCCCTCTTGGACCCCAGGGTCCCCTCCGGTGGCGTTGCTGCGGACTGCCCTTCTGGATCCATGCAGTCCCAGGTTCATCACAGGGGAGGATCCCCTTCTGGGCTCTTTCAGGTTTCGCATCCCCAGGGTTCCGTTTTGTGACCTGGTCTGTTGTCCGGAATCCCGCCAGCTCGGGCTCCGTTCTCCGTATTTCAGAGCTCTAGCAGAGGACAGTTGCCTCTTCGTAGGTGCCCATCAGTTCCTGGCAGTCGCCAGCCGCCCCTTCTCCAGCCCCGGCAGACTGTCGACGAAGGTATTGTGCCCCTTCGGAATCCCTGGGTACTCTCCCCAACCCGCCCTCGGGTTTGGTATACCTGGAGACTCCCTCCGGGTGCCGCTGCCTGGTGCACGACCATCCACCGGATTCGGATTCCCTACAGTTCAACCGTTGGGGGCAAAGAGTGTTCTCTTCCTCTCGTGCGATGGCTTCCATTGCCTCACATCAGGCTCATCACGCTGCCTACAGTAGGCATCTGTGGTCGATGCTCTCTCAGCTCTTAGCATCAATGCCTGATATGGAGCAAACCAGACAGGCTATTGCCCTCTATGCTATAGGCCTGGAGCTGGCAAGACACCAAGCAAGGGCATCTTATGACGCCAATGAGGTGGATTCCAGGCTTGCGGGGACAGCGATCTGCATTAGGCGGACGGCATAGCTTTGTCTATCAAGGTTGTCACCCCTGGCCTAGCGTAGGGTGATTCGCTCCGCTTTCCGGGGGACCCGTTTCTTTTCCTCCAGAGCTAGGAGATTACTGCAGGGGCTTCCTCTGTCTCCCCGTCTTTGGGGGGCACCTCCTAGCTCTTCTCCCCCATAGGCTTCTCTCTGATTAGCCCAGGGTCTTCCCCTTCTGTTTCTCACCAGCAGGGGGCTGGGGGTCTTGTTCCCTCAGGGTTCTACCCCCCTTTTTTTCTAAAGGGGGGGGCTTTGTACTAACCCAAGCAGTAATGAATGGTGAAGATTGACAAGGGAAGATATGAAAATTATGTACCTACCGTAATTCTTGATCTTCTCTTGTATCTTCACCATTCATTACTGATACCCACCCACCTTCCCCTCAGTGGCATCCTTCTGTGGCGTCTCCCCCTCCCGTCTCGTTCCTCTTCCTTCCCTTGGTCTTTATGCCAAAAAAAATAAATAAATAAATAAATTTTGTTTTCCATTCTTAATGAATGGTTCCCTTTTTTCCTTAAGGTAAAGAGGAACGAAGATGGGTGTACTTTTATCTAAATTCTGAGGGAACTCTTTCTGACCGCCCTTAGGGTGCGATTCCTAAAATACCTTCTTCAGGTTATGCAGTTTCACAGCCTAAGAGGCCATGCTCTGACTTGGCCTCGGCGAAGTCTAGAATCCTCCTGGCAGGTATTATTTTGAGCTCTTCTAGCTGCTGATTAAACGTGTCAGCTCTGAGCGTCTGCTTGCCTTGTCTTAGGAGTCTGATCGAGGTTCCCTCTATCTTTCTTACAAAACTGCCTTGAGAAGGCATAGTCTTTCCATACACTACTGTGTTAGCACTAACAGGTGCTAAGGGACTTAGTCCCCTTCCTGGGTGGGTGCTCTACCCGGAACAGGTTCTGCCTGGGCAGTCTACGAGCCCTCAGCTAGGATGAAGGGACTTGGCATGTTGAGAGTTCAGAGAGTCTGCCCTCTTTCGGATCTGTTCAGGTGGTTCGGTTGAACCTCCCCTCAGTCCTAGCAACTGGGATTCTTGCTCCCTTTTTAGTTTCAAGCCTATAAGCCTCTCAACCAATGCTCGATGGGCACTGTTCTCTCTCTCAACATGCCTCTTTTTCTTCTTCTTCTTCTTCTTCTACTTTCTCTTCCTTCTCTCTGTTCCTCCCCTAGAGCCACCCCGGAAAGGAGGCCCTGTGGTCCCTTAGGGTAGGAATCCTTCTTCTCTGTCTATTCTCTACCGGCTTATTCCTTTTTCAGTTTATATCCTTTCCTTTTTCTGTCCCTCGGCTCTCTTGCCTTGCTCCTTTTTCTTACCTTTATTTTCGCCTCTCCGGCTACAGAACTGAGATAGAGGAGGCAGCTGCGGCCAACCCCCTCGTGTGACACAGTACATCATGCTCGAGGGCGGCGCCTGGAGCCGACTCAAAAAAAAAAAACTCCCGTAGCGGATGCGCGCCCCCGGCACTAACCCAAGCAGTAATGAATGGTGAAGATACAAGAGAAGATCAAGAATTATGGTAGGTACGTAATTTTCATTTTCCTCCTCCCGTGTGCTTCTCTTTGTTCCAGACTGCTTGGGACTCAGTCCTATATGTAATTATCTACTACAAGAGCTCTCTTGTAGTAAGATAGTACAGTTACTTAAGAACTTACCGTAACAGTAGATCTTCGAGAGAGGCTCTTGCAGTAGGTAATACCTTCCCGCCCTCCATCCCCCTAAGATTTTTCAGCTCCTTTTCCAGTGAGTGAAATATCCGCTTCTCTCTCATCTCGCCTTTTGGCCTTTGGCAGGAAAGAACTGGAAGGCGGGTGTGAGGACCGCCCTTTATACCGGCGTCACCTGATGCGGTCACCTGGCAGTCGGGGCGGTCCCTCGCCAGAGACTGCTAGCTAGAAATTTTTATGTGGGGTCCTGATGCCTGCCGGCTTCAGTCCTATATGTAATTACCTACTGCAAGAGCCTCTCTCGAAGATCTACTGTTATGGTAAGTTCTTACATAGCTGTACTTTCCTCTGATTTACTTCAGTTTAATTTATATCCTGAAAATTTAGAGAATTGGTCTATTAGGAGAATAAGTGGCGACATAGATTGATCTGGCTTGGTGATATACAGGAGCATGTCATCAACATACAGGAAAAGTTTATATACTCTTCCTGATTTTCCCAATACGCCGAAAATCTCAGAGTGTTCTCTTATTGCAATGGCCAGGGGTTCTAGGGCCAGAGCAGAAGGGGTGACAAAGGGCACCCCTGCCTAGTTCTCCTGTGTAATGCAAACTTGTCTGTGAGAGCACCATTAACCAATACCCTTGCCATGGGTGCATTATATATCAGACTAGTCAGTCCCACAAACACATCACCCAGACCAAACTGGGTCAGGACCTCAATTAAGTATTGTCATTCAACCTGGTCAAATGCTTTTTCAGCATCCATAGATAGTATACGGACCAGTCCATACCCATTCGAGGCTCCTCAAATTACATTTAGCAGGTTCTCATATTATGATATAAGTACCTGTCCCATTTAATCCGGTCTGGTCTGGGTGAACCAGCCCGGCATTAATTTGTCCAGGCGATTAGCCAGCACCTTACAAAGATCTTAGAATCGCAGTTCAGCAAGGATATTGGTCTAAAGGATGCACAATTGAACAAATCCTTGCTTTCCTTCAGGATTAAACAAATGACCACCTCGTTCCAGGTTTGGAGCAGGGTCCCTCTCCCTCTCCCTCTCTAGTCTCACTGAGTAACCTCCCTAGATGTTTAACCAGATACGTCTTCATAACCTTATAATATTTTGTGGAGAAGCCATCCGGGCCACTAGCTTTGCCCCTTTTTAAACTTGTAATGGCCTTTCCTATTTCCTCCTCTGTAATTTTAGCACCTAACCAGTTTTGCTTTACCGTGGATAATTTAGGCAGTTTTATCCTATCTAAAAATAAGTGCACACTAGCCCGCACCTCCCCAGGCTGCTTCTAGTAAAGTTCCTCAAAGAAATGTTTAAATCTATCCCCTATAAACTTCTTATCTGTCCCAAACTGACCATCTGGACCCCTGACTGTCATAATCAGATGCATGCTCCATTTCCCTCTAATAAGATTAGCCAGCATAGTGCTGGGTTTATTCCCCCACTCATAAAAGTGTTTGCACACAAACAAGTGCATTTTCCGCGCCTCCCCCAGTAACAGATTGTTTAGAGCTTCCTAGTGACTGTCAAGAACCCAGGTGCATCATCCCTCCCTCTCCCCTTGCCACCCGCCTCTCCAACACCCCAAGATGCATCTCGAGGTTTTCCCTTTTTCCCGTAGTTTGCGCTTAAGGTACCACATAGCTAATAACAGATCCCTCATGTATGCTTTTCCAGCATCCCATAACACCTTCGTGAAGGAGCCATTTCAAGATTATTATGAATGTATTACTTCCACTGATGTTGTAAATAATCCTTAGATGCCTTGTTGGCTAACAAATAATTGGGAAATCTCCATGCTGGAGGGTTGACTCTTGTATCTCTCGGCACCAGGGACACAAGCACCACAGCATGATCCTATACATGTATAGGGCCGGATTTTGCCTGGAGGAGCCTAAAATACCAGGCCCTTGGAATATAGATATGATCCAGCCTCGACTACATCTTATGCGGATGCGAGAAAAATGTGTACTCCTGTGCAGTGGGATTAGCTGTTCTCCAAGCATCGACCAAGTCTAGATCAGCCATCCATGCCATCCAGGTCCATACAGCACCCCTACAAATTCCTCTTCCTTCCGATTGGTCTAGTTCATTGTCCACCAGGCAATTTAAATCCCCACCCAGAATCAATCCTGGGAACTGTTCCGCCATTAATAGCCCTGTGAGAGATTGCTAAAACCCAGGATCATACACTGCAGACACATACACATTCCCGAATGTCAGTGTTTCCCCCCATAGTTCCCCACTACAAAGACATACCGGCCATGTTCAGGATCAGCCACCACCCTGTGTACCTGAAATGGTAGCCGTTTATGTAGGAGTACCACCACTCCACGTTTATGAAACGAAAAAGATGCAGCCCAGCATTTCCCCACCCAACCCTTTTTTTAATTTTGCATGCTTTTTAATAAAAAGGTGGGTCTCTTGCAGTAGTGCAACATTTATGTTCTGACACTTGAGAGCAGTCAGCAGCATGGTGTGTTTAACCAGGATGGAGATACCCCTAACATTCCACGATGCTATATTTAACCCTATGGGGCTAGCCATGGTGCATGCACATCTTTCCTCCAGCAATGGCTTATCCCACTTCCAAGTCCCCTTAAACATTTCAACATGTGCATCAGATCTTCTATATTCATGTATGGATCTCAAAATTAATATCAAACAGTATAACAAACAAAACACAGAAACTATATACAGTGCAAACATTCCTCCCTTCTTTAGCAACTTGTATACCCACAAATAATTCCTCCCTTTTGTAACCAGAATTGCTTATAGCAAGAATTTTACACTCCCTTCCCATCATTATCGCAAGGATGCGTCCCCCGCCCCTCCCCACCAAGGATCTTATCATACCCTCGCTTTTGGTTATATAAGGGTATATATATAAAAAGTGACATAACCCTTCTTAATGCCCCCCCACTTCTTCTTTTCAAATCTCATTAGGCAGAGCTCACCCCTGATGTTATTCCCCCCAGTCCACTCAGGCCTATGGCCTCCCTCCCTTTTTAATTCAACCCGCTTCATGTTTTAGGCCCAGAATTTCCAAAACATTATGCCCACGGTATTCATGTAGTATAGAGCCAGTCCAACCCTTCAGTATTTGGGCATCATTATATTATCCATTAGTACCAACCCCCCATTCTTATGCCCTTATAAAGAGACAGATTACCATTTACATATCCGAAGGCATATAGGAGGTCCAACAAGAATTAGTTCTTAGTTACAAAAAAAGAACACCATAATGTTGTAGGCTGCAGAGAGTCCTCCGCTCTGGTGCCATATCTCCGCTGCGGCAGAAACATCTGCTTGACTGCATATACGTGTCCAAACTAGGCCAGTCTCTCACTCTAACACAAAACAATTCCAAAAGTGAAGTGAGGCCTTCAGAGGCAATTTGCGATGGCATCTTCCCACCCATCTGTGACTGTGGGCCCATCAAAACAAAACCAAGACATTACCTTAGAATTCCAGTGCAGCATGGGGTTCAGTTCCAGACACGAATCAAACTATATCTTGTGACCTGAGCGACGAATCATGTATTCAACCAAAACTCGATTCACCTCACCCCATTTTCTTCTTGAGATCTTTCACAAAAGCCTCCGCCTTCTGTACCTCCCAAAAGGAATAAGTAGGTTCTTCGTGTCTGATTGTTAGAATTGCAGGGTACAGCATAAAACACTCAACCCGGGCCTCACGAAGTTGTGCCATCACTGAGTTAAAAGCACAGCGTTTCTTCAGTAGATCGTTGGAGTAGTCTTGGAATAGGTTCAGCTTATGTTCTTTGTATTGTAGAGTAGGCATATTTCTATAAGCTTTCAACATCAGCTCCCTATCTTGAAAATTGTGGAACCACATCACTATCTGCTGCGGTGGTTGGTCTGGTGGGGGTTTTGGTACTACCACCCGATGTGCTCTCTCAAGCTTTATTTTGCCATTTTTGGGAGAGAGACCCAGTATCTCGGATAAAGTCCGTGCACAAAATTCCAAGACATCAGTGCCCTCAAGTCCTTCTGGCAGACCCCGGAGTCGCAAATTCAGACCCCTCTGATAGTTCTCTTGATAATTAAACTGCTCTTTGAAATCCACTAGTTCTCTTTGCAGGGCAATAATTTGTTCAGGGACTGGAGCTGTGGGATCCTCGACATCAGATATTCTTTGCTCCATTTCAGTTAGCCTTGTTGCATGTGACTCATGCAGATCCACAAGTTCTTGGAGTTTTCGGTAAAAATTAGATGTCAGGCTAGCAAGGCGAGGCTCCAAGGCTGCCAGGACCTGTTGTGTTACTTCATGACCCACAGCACAAACCTCGGCCACGGACAACGAGATAGGCCCTGCGTTTTCCACTTATATCGCTGGCGGTTGTTTTGTTTTGTTTTTCCCTGCAGCACGAGAGCTTTTAGATGATCCAGGAGTTAAATACTCATCCACAATCTTCTCCCATTCTTAGATTCACTTTTCTTATAGTTTGAAGTGGGGTAAAAATAGATTTAAAAAGTATGTTTTCTTGGTAGTTTGAGGAGCGAGGGAGAAAGCGTCCTTACTCGATCGTGTGCATTAGCGCCCCCATTGCAGAACACTTTTCAAAAGAGCAGTTATAGAGGATTTAGGACACTGTCCTACATGCTGGGCCATTGGAGATCTAAGGGCTCAGCTCCAGGCAGCATGGGCAGAGATTGCGCACCTCAAATTGCATATTCAGGAGGAAATATATTATAATGACCACCTGCCATTTCCCTAACATCCAACAGTAGCACTTCGACTGCAGAGGGTAGTTGATCCAGGAGGTTGGAAGGTGGTTAGGAGGGGAAAATCGGGTGCCCCATCACTTGGTGCTCTCCAACATATCACCTCCACAAACCATATAAAAACTGCAAACAAATATCTGCCTCTGTCTCTGAAATCAAACAAAGGGGCAGAGGAATTTGCAGAGCAGGACACTGCAGCACAGGAGCTAGCACAACAAAACTCACCCAAAACAGGAACCAAAACAAAAAAGCAAAAAAGAAATCCAAAACACTTCTGATAATAGGAGACTCCATGATTTGGGGAGTTGATACCTATCTCCAGCCAGGGGTAATGGTCAGATGTCTCCCAGGTACATTAGCATGGAGAGACACTGACTGCATTGCTAAAATTGTACAGAAAGCAGGAGAAAACATGGACATCCTGGTACACATAGGGACTAACGATCTCGCCAGCCGGTCAGTTGTGGAGACCAAGGAACACCTGACCAGGCTGGATGACAAACTAGCATACATTTCATGCAGCATCTTCTTCTCTGAGATCCTGCCAGTCTGGGAGAGGGGGCAGATGGAGGGAAGGTCAGAGAAGGGGAGACAGGGGAGCTAAACATGTGGCTCAAGGGCTGGTGCCAGGAAAAAGGACACAAATTTGTAGGTAACTGACAACAGTTTTGGGAGCGAAAGTGCTTTAAATTTGATGGACTGCATCTGACTAAGGAGTGAGTCAGTGCATTGGGGCAGAAGTTTGATGTCTTTGCAGAATATTTAAACTACCAAATGGGGAGAGGGGTGCAGCACCCGATACGTCGAATGGGAAGAATACCCTTCCCCCCCCAGCTAGTGATCAAACAGGAGTTCAGCATGTTTGTATTTCATTTGCATCACCAGGTAAGGAAAAAGGTCTGGCTCCCCATATGATGCACAGGGGAAATGTCCAACAACCAACACACCAAAATCTGTCCAGTGGAAAATCATGTACACAAATGCAGGCAGTCTGGGAAACAAGATCCCAGACCTGCAGGCAATAATGACAGAGGCTAAAGTGGACATAGTAGTCATTAGCGAGACATGGTTCACCAGTAACCACACTTGGGAGGCTTCAGTACCCAGCTATGTACTGTTCAGAAGAGACCGAGGTGCAAAAAGGGGGGGGGGGTGGAGTGGCCCTTTATGTCAATGAAAATATCAAAGCTACAGAAATTCAGAATACACATAAGGAGCCAGAAGAACTGTGGATCACCCTGGACACAGGAAATGGGACAGCCATACGAACTGGGGTTGTCTACATGCCTCCAGACCAGGGGAAGGACATAGACACATTTCTGTTAGAAGATATACAAAACATGTCAGCTAAGAAGGAGGTTCTGATAATGGGAGACTTCAACATGCCAGATACAGATTGGTCAATACCAGCAGGAACATCTTCCAGAACTAGACACATAGTGGATTCCTGCAGGAGGAGGGCCTAAACAAAACAACCCACAAGAGACAGGGCTATCCTAGATCTAGTACTGACTAATGGGAAAGGATCACAGATCTCCAGGTTGAAGGTCACCTGGGGGCCAGTGACATCACATGGTATGGTTCAATTTGGCCACTAGAACTAAATCATCCCATTCCAAGGCATAAATATGGGACTTCAGAGGAGCTGACTTTGATAAGATGGCCACCAGAGTTAAGCTAGTCCTGGTAAGAAGAAATACAGGTGAGGGGTTACAGGCAAAGTGGGCAAGTATTAAGGATGCAATACTTGAAGCAACATCGCATTGTGTTAAAGAGGAATAGGAAGTGCAGAAGAAGAAGGAAACCACTTTGGTTCTCAAAAACAGTAGCAGATAAGATCAGATCCAAAAGGCTGGGCTGCAGGAACTATAAGGAACGAGCGGGATGAAGATAGGAGGCACCAAACTTCCCTAAGGAAAGCAGGGAAGGCAGTAAGGCAGGCAAAGGTCCAAACCAAGGAAACACTAGCAGGAACAGTAAAAGAAGGTGACAAGACTTTTTATAGATACATTAGTAAAAGGAGAAAGTCCAGAGGGGGTATTGCTATGATTAAAGGGGATAAGGGGGCATGTGAGGAGGAGGACCATGTAAAAACATCTATCCTAAGTAGATACTTCTGCTCAGTATTTACTGAGGAGAAGGTAGGGCAGGGCTCACAGCTCAGCACCATTGACACAGAAGGGAGGGAGGTGTGCACTTGTCCCTTCACAAAAGAAAGGGTCCTACAAGAGCTTGATAAGCTCAGGGTTGACGAGCAAGGGACGGATGGCATACATCCCAGGGTACTAAAGGAGCTAAGGGTGGAACTAGCAGAGCCATTAGCAGAACTGTTTAGTGAGTCTCTGAACACAAGAGAGGTCCAAGAAGGGCTCATGTGATTCTGCTCCACATGAGTGGTAGCAGGGAGGAGGCAGGGAACTACAGACCAGTCAGTCTTGCCTCAGTAGTGGGCAAGATTATGGAGGCACTCCTTAAGGAAAGGATAGTGCAACACCTGGAATCCGTAGGAGCATAGAATCCAAGACAGCATGGGTTTACAGCAGGAAAGTCCTGTCAAACTAATCTCATAGATTTCTTTGACTGGGTAGCCAGAGTAGTGGACCAAGGGGGAGCAGTTGATGTTGCCTACCTTGACTTCAGCAAAACTTTCGATACTGTTCCACACAGAAGATTGATTAATAATCTGGGTATGTTCAGGATGGGTCAGAAGTTGATCAACTGGGTGGTAAACTGGTTGACAGGCAGAAAACAGAGAGTGGTGGTAAATGGTATACAGTCAGAAGAGATGCAAGTCACAAGTGGGGTACCTCAGGGATCAGTCCTGGGGCCAGTCCTGTTCAGTATCTTCATCAGTGACATTGCAGATGGACTGGAGGGTAAGGTTTGTCCATTTGCAGATGACACCAAGATCTGCAACAGAGTAGATGGTCCAGATGGGGTGGTCAGAATGAGAAGAGATCTGGATAAACTGGCAAAATGGTCGGAAGAGTGGCAACTGGGGTTTAATGCAAAGAAGTGCAAGATCATGCACATAGGGAAGAGAAACCCTGAAGCCACCTATAGGTTGGGAGGGGAGTTGCTGGCAGTCACAAGTGAAGAAAGAGACTTGGGCATCATCATCACAGATGACCTGAAATCATCCATGCAGACCGCTAAAGAAGAAGATAAGGCTAGGGGGATGTTGGGGTGTATTAATAGGGGTATCACAAGTCATAAGAGGGAGGTAATAATCCCTCTTTACAAGACACTGGTTAGGCCCCATCTGGAGTATTGCATGCAGTACTGGAGGCCACACCTTCACAAGGACATTAACCAAATTGAGACAGTCCAGAGAAGGGCAACCAAAATGGTGCAGGGACTGCATCAGAAAACATATGAGGACAGATTAACAGAACTCAATATGTATGCACTAGAGCAAAGGAGGGAGCAAGGTGATATTATCGAAACATTCAAACACCTTAAGGGCATTAACAAGGTGAAAGAGTCTAACATGTTTCAATATAAGAAAAATAGCAGGACAAGAGGACACCTCATGAGATTAGAGCGAGGCCGATTAAGGGGTAATGTGAGGAAGTTCTTTTCACAGAAGAGTGGGGATACATGGAATGGCTATTCTCAGGGAGTGGTGGATATGAATACGGTGCAGGGCTTCAAACAGGCATGGATAGGCATAAGGAACAATACAGATAAGTATGAATAGATAGGCTATTGATAGAGCAAATGCATGGCACATTCATAAGGTAGAAAAGAAATGGGAAGACTGGATGGGCTGTGGTCCTTACCTGCTGTCAACTTCTATGTTTCTATGTTTCTATGAAAAAATATATGCTGATACTATATGCTTGGTATCCCCACAAAGTAAAAAAAAACTGTGAAAATTTAAACACTCCACTGCATTTTATCTAGCCGAGGACCAATCGCCACAGGGGGCAATTGCATGCTCCCCTAAACCATCAAGTTTCACTGATGAAATGGCTTGTGGTTTTTTTTTTTTTCCTATATTCAAAATGAAAGTGTCAGCAAGCAGAATCATCCAACAAGTATTTTCAAGTTCATTCACAAAATGCACTAATGAGTATAAGTAAACAAAACAATATATTTTACACATGGAGCTAATGACTCAGAGGATCATGCATAAGTCCCCAAGTAAATGGTTGTGTTTTGATCCTTGAGGTAGAAATCACATTTTTACTGATTATTTTTTTTTTTATGTTTGCTTGCGCGCATGCACAAGAAACATTTTGTGGCATCTTAGGAGAGAAGCGGATTGTGGAGGTGCGGCAGTGTGGCAGCCAGTGCCAGCACTGCATTTCTGGGCTTGGGCGGTGTGCACCCAATGCAGGCTCAGTGTCCTGAAGACACTGGTTCTGTAGAAGTGCCACCAACTTGAAATGATTTGGCTGCTGCAATGAGGGGCCGCCTCATCATTGTAGCATCAGCAATTCTGCTGCAGTGAGGGAGCGACCATCATTGCAGGGCGGTACCTTGCCTGGTGTAACATTACCAGGAACATAGTGGCTCTATGCAGCTACCTCAGAGCCCCATGAAAGCCAACGGGGATACCCATTTGCATGCCCCCGACCCACTTCCTTTGCTGAGGGGGGAGCCCACTCCACGTCGGCATTATGTCCCCACCCCCCCCCAATTTCTGTTGTGTGCGGTGCCCAATCCCCTTTCATCATGTGCCCCGACTGCCATTGAAATGTGTTTTCAGACCTACGGTGCAGAAAGCCCAGTCGCTGTGGGAAATCAGTTTCGCACAGATCTAAAAATGACAGTAACACTGTTCACGAGCAGAGGTCCTAAATGCCTATGTTGAACATTTGCCGACGAAAGTCCATAAAATGACGTGTTACAAGCGCTGTTGCTCAGTTTCAAGCACCTTGTAACTTAGCAAATTTGCAATATTTTCATGCCACATTTTCAACACTGGCATTTTTTCACACCTCCTTATGAACAGTACAGTTGTCATTTTTCACATCCTGGCCGAAATGTGTTTTCGCACTTCCGATGCAGAATAGTATGGTCACAGTTGAAAATCAGTGTTTGGGACAGATTAAGAACAAGCGAGAGAGGGGGAGTGATTGAGCTCAACGGAGCTCTGTCGAGACTGCTGTGGATTTCTCTGTGGGCAGAAAAAGGCACCAACACAGATAGGAGCCCAGTACAAAAGGGCAGCCTGCAGTGCCAGGAGAAACAGAACAAGCAAGTGCGAGAGGGGGAGTGAGTGAGCTCAATTGAGCTCTGTGAGAACTGCTGCAGATTTCTTTGTGGGCAGAAAGCACCAGCCCAGGCAGGAGCCCAGTACAAAGGGCAGCCTGCATGCAGGGAGAAACAGAATGATGAAGTCAGAGAGGGGGAGTGAGCGAGCTCAACAGAGCTCTGTTGGGACTTTAGAGTTGCCCACACAACCACCCAGGGTCCTGTGTGGTCCTATATTACAGAAGGGTCTCTGGGGAGGATACAAAGCAATGATTGGATACTTTTAGGATTGCTGTAATAATACAGATTTAGTTGTTCTGTTTATTTCTCTAACTGAGCTAAGTACTGAGCAATACTGTTAGGATTGCTGTAATAATACATATGTTTTTGTTCTATTTATTTCTCTAACTGAGATGAGTAATACTTGGAGTGCAATACAATTTCTAACTGGGCTAAGTGAAACTATGAGGGCTGAGAACAAAAAGTATGGTAGCTGAGGGGTGAAAAACGGACAAGGAGGCTTTAGAATTGCTACAGTAATACAGTATCTAATGGATGAGATTTGAGACTGAATTAACCCAGTCGGCAAGGGGGCAGTAGGTGAACTAGTGTGGGAGGAACAGGAATTTGAGTAAATAGGGCCCTAACAGTTGTAGTAGGGTACAGAAACCGGGAGTAAGAGCCCATAACATAAGATGGGGGACAAAATGGGGCAGGTGCCACATGTCAAAAGGGTGGGCATCTTTGGAAGGGTGGTGGGGTGTACAGGGTGTGGGTCCACTGTGATCCTGGACTAGGCTGGAGGATGGGGGGGTGTATGGTCTGTAGACAACTGCCTAGTTTGAGGGAGGAACTGTGGAGGTTAGGGAGGAGTCTAAGTGGCAGGGCAGATGAGTATGGTAGGCATCCTGTCTGGGGGATGGGATGGCAAGGGGATGGGAAGAACAACTAGGGACTGAAACTGACCCCAATATCAGAGGCACTAGCGGAAAGAGAGAAGGAGGGGTGCCGAGGTAATGGGGGCATGCTGATGGGGGAGGAAGAGACCATGAGGTGTACCAGGGATAGAGCAGATGGCTGCGGGTGAGGGAGGACCAGGGTGGGACTAGGGGGTCACGGAGGGGAACAAGTAGGGGGACTGATAGGGGAAGAGATGTAGGAGGGGTATCGACTAGGAATAGATGTGAGCCTCTGCTAAGGGAGAAAGAGAGGGAGCAGGAACATACTGAGGGGGGAGGACAAGCAGGGCATCAGAGGGATGGCAACAGGTAGGGAAAGAGACAATGAGGACGAAAGGGTAGAAGGGGACAAGGAAGGAAGGAAGGAAGGAAGGGGGTGACTGGAGGAGAGAAGGCTATGGGAAGGGGGAAGGATGGGAGGCGCATCACTATCGGGATCAAAGGGAATGGGGGATCTAAATTGACAACAACGGAGATAGGAGAGGGGTTGGAAATCAGCAGAGTAGAAGGGGAGATCGACAATGAGAAGCCCAGTAGGAAGTAGTGAGGCTGGGAATGAGTTCAAGGGGGATGGGAGGAATAAGGCAGAGAAAAGGGGTGAGGCAGAAGTAGGGGGTGCAGATACAGAAGTCACAGAGGGTGCAGCTGGCAGTGGTAAGGGGCAGGGAAGAACAAATACTGGGGTAGTGGAAGGGGCATTAGAAGGGAAAGGGGGTAAGGGACAAGGGGGTACTTGTCCTGGAGGATTCTATACTGAAAGGGGTGAGATGGGGTGGAAGGGGGAAAGGCACAGCCGTATTTGGGTTGAAGATATCCCCGGGTTGACTGCAGGAGGGGCAGGGCAGGCGCTGCTCAAATGTGCAGCGAGGGGGAGGAAGAAACCTCATTTAGTGTTGCATGTGGGTACAAACAACTTGGCAGGGGAGACTGTGGAAGAAGTGAGGGGGAGGTTCTAGGAGTTGGGCAGGCAGTGTGAGGGGTTGGGAGAGTCGGTGGCATTCTCGGAGATACTCCCGGTACCATGTGCAAGCATGGGGTGGAAGGGTAGGATTGAGGAGTTCAACGAGTGGCTGTCGGATTGGTGCCACACCAAAAATTATGGGTTAATGACTAACTGGGGTAGGGTCTGGGGGAATAGTTACTTGTGTGCATGTGACAGGCTACACTTGAGCAGGAAGGGAAGGGGAGGGGACTATTAAAGGCGGGATTAGAGGGGTATGTCTCTACTAAGGTGGATTTAAACTAGTTGGGGGGTGGCCAAAAGGCTGAGGTTGGTATAAAGGTCTGGACAGGGGAGACTAATGAGCTCACCCCCCCCAGATATAGGTAAAGGTGGAGGCGTAGTAACCCTGGGAGGGGGCAGGCAGAGTGCTCTGAGTGTAATACAAAAGTCAACACCACCGGTAAGAATAACGAGGAGAAAGGGTGGACTACCGGGAGGAGGATCACAGGCCAAGGAGAAGAGTGAGGAGAAGGAAGGGTATGGGTGGAAGGTGGTCTCTCAATGGAAGAAGCCTGGGAACAAAATTGTAGAGCTTAAGGTGCTTCTTTCAGAGGAGAAAGTGGACACTGCTGCAGTGACAGAGACTTTGGCCAAGAGTACCATGATTGGGACTTGCCAGTCCCAGGTTACAGGATATACAGCAGGGACTGGGGTTGCACTTTTGTGAGGGAATGGATTAAATGCATAAGGGTCAAGGGAGAAGAGGAGAAGACATAGGCACTTTGGGTGCAGCTCCTGGACTCAAGGGCAGAAAGCTGAGGCTGGAGTGGTGTTCAGACCACCAGCCCAATCCGGGAACTGGATGGGAGTTGGCAGAGCAGATAAGGAGGGTGTGTACAAGGGAATGTGTGACAGAGGGGGATTTTAACCTACCAGGGGTTGACTTAGGCACCACAGCCACTAGCAGTACCAGGGAGCAGGTGCTCCTTGATGCATTTCAGGATGGCCTTCTGTCACAATTGGTAAGTGGGCCTACAAGACTTGGTAGCACTCTGGACCTGGTACTGGCAAATGGGGAGGCGGTGAGTGTGGAAAGGGTGGAGGACCCACTAGCGGGTAGCGACTACCAAACAGTGTGGCTCATTCTCACGCTGGGCAGGGAGACACAGGCACTAAGGTGGTGGACTTTAGTAGGGTGGACTTTGGGAGGATGGGAGCAATACTGTGAGGGAGACTCCAGGATATAAGGCCGGGGATAGATGCAGAACAAAAGTGGGGAGTCATAAAGGCTAGACTAACAGAGGCCACAGTAGCCTGCACCAGGACCAGGAGTAAGAAGAGCAGAGCCAAGAAACCATGCTGGCTGAACAAGAAAGTGCTGCAAGGGGTGAGGGCATAGAAGGCTGCATACCAGAAGTACAGGAGAACAGGGAAGGGAGAGGATAAGGAGGCTTACAGGAGTTGGTCAAGGGAGGTGGCCAGGAGGATGAAAAAAGCTAATGCCTCCAGGGAATTAAGGTTAGCACAGGGCATAAAGGGAAGAAGAAGAAGAATCAGCATTTATATAGCACTTTTCATACATCCAAAGCGCTTTACAAGCAATGCTAGACTGGTAGTGAAGTGACTGAATGTGTGGTGGCGGCCATATCGCACATCATCACCCACACACAGCCTGAATAATTGCATGAACCGGTTTATGGGAAGGGGAATGTTGGCCAGGACACCGGGAATGTTCCCTACTCTTTGCGAAGAGTGCCCTGGGGTCTTTTACTTCCACCTGGACACCCACCAGGACAACACCAGGATGGGCAGAAGGGACCTCGGTTTAACGTCTCATCCGAAGGACGGCACACCCCAGCAGTATAGCACCCCCCAATACTGCACTCGGATGCCAGCGATTTTTAGGTGCAAGTCCAATCCTGGTGTGGTAAGAGAACCCACAACCTTCTGGTCCAGAGGCGGATGTGCTACCAACTGAGCCACGCTGACACAGGAAGGGGAAAAGGACTTTGTTAGGTATGTCAGGGAAAAGAGAAAGTGCAAGGAACATATTGTGAGGATAAAGCGGGGAGCGGATTTGGAGGAAAAGGGGGAGGAGCAAGCGGAAATTCTATATGAGTACTTCTGCTCCATTTTCACTAAGAAGAGGAATGGTCCACTACCAGCATGGGCTGGGGGGGATGGGGAAAGGGGGGGAGGAGGTGACGGACAAAGGGGAATGGATGGTGGGCAGAGGGTGACTGTGAAAAGGCAGAGATACTAAACAAATATTTTTTCTCAGTATTTACAAATGAAGAGAGGGAGGTACCTAAATAAACAGTGGAAACACTCTGGATACAGAAGTTGATACCAGTCCATTTACAGAAGAAAGGGTTCTGAAAGAACTCTTAAAACTGAAGGTGGACAAAGCAGTGGGGCCTGATGGGATTCATCCTAGAATTCTAAAAGAACTAAGGGTAGAACTAGTGACACCACTGACTACCCTCTTTAACAAACCATGGGAGGATGGGGTGGTACCTGAGGACTGGAGAAGGGCAGATGTATTCCCCTTCACAAAGTGGGAGCAAGGCAGAAGCAGGAAACTACAGACCTGTTAGTTTAACCTCAGTGATAGGGAAAATGATGGAATCACTTCTGAAGGAAAGAATTGTCGAATATCTAGAGGCCAGAGGGGCACAGGACCCAAGGCAGCATGGATTCACAGTGGGAAGGTCATGCCAGATGAATCTGATAGATTTATTTGACTGGATGACCAAAGTAGTAGATCAGGGAGGGGCTGTGGACATGGCCTACCTAGACTTTAGCAAGGCATTTGACACAGTCTCACATAAAAGATTAATATACAAGTTAGCCAGCCTGGGAGTGGGTCCCAAGATGACAGCCTGGGTAAAGAATTGGTTGGAGAATAGGACACAGAGTAATAGTAAATGAGTCCACTCTGAAGAAAGGGGTTACTAGTGGGTGCAGGGTTCAGTATTAGACCGGTTCTCTCAATGTCTTTATAAGCGACATTGCAGAGGGACTGGAAGGAAAGTATGTCTCTTTGCAGATGACACAAAGATCTGCAACAGAGTAGATGCACAAGGTGGGTGGAAAGGATGAGAAGGGACTTGGCAAGGTTAGAGGAATGATCAAATGTATGGCAGCTTAGATTCAATGCTAAAAGTGCAAGGTAATGCACCTGGGAAACAAAACCCAGGGAAGAGTACACAGTTGGGGTGAGATACTAACAACAACAAAAATGGAAAGGGACCTGGGGATAATCATATCTGATGACCTAAAGGTGGGCAAGCAATGTGAGAGGGCAGCAAGGAGGGCTGGGGGATACTGGGATGCAGGGAGAGGCATCACCAGTAGAAAACAGGAAGTTATTATCCCTCTGTACAGACAGCTGGTCAGACCCCATCTGGAGTACTGCGTGCAGTTCTGGAGACCCAATCTCCGCAAAGACATAGACAGGATGGAAGCTGTCCAGAGGAGGGCAATTAAAATGGTGCAGGGTCTGCACCAGAAGACATATGAAGAGAGACTTAAGGAGCTTAATATGTATAGCCTCGAGGAAAGGAGGGAGAGGGGGGACATGATAGAAACTTTCAAGTACCTCAAGGGAATCAACAAAGTCCAAGAGGGTAGCATCTTTCAAAAAAAGAGGTGTGCAAGAACAAGGGGGCACAATTTGAAGATAGAGGGGAGGCGGCTCAGAGGTAATTTAAGGAAGTATTTTTTCACAGAGAGGGTTGTGGATGCATGGAACGCCTTCCGGAGGAGGTTGTGGAGTCAAAAACAGTGGTGGAATTCAAGCATGCATGGGACAGTCATAAGGCAATTCTAGGGGGTGGGGGTAGGAAGAAGTAGGCTGCTGGTTAACTAGGATCTGCGGCTTATCCATTAGGTAGGGAAATGGGCAGACTGGGTGGGTCAAGCGGTCCTTATCTGCCATCAAATTCTATGTTTCTAAAGTGATCACAGGGAGTAGGGTGCTAGAGGGGCTGAGGGCAGTAAGGGTGGACAAGGCACCAGGTCCCAGTGGCATCTACCCCCAGCTGCTGAGGAAGATGGCAGAACTGTTGGCTGAGCCACTGGCAGATCTGTTCAACACCTCCTTGGAAACGGGTTGTGTGCCCCAGGACTGGAGGGTGGCTCATGTGGTGCCCATACACAAGAGTGGGCCAAGGGAGGAGCCAGAAAATTATCAGACTGTCTGTCTCATGTGCATAGTGGGTAAGCTTATGGAGGCAATACTGAAGCAGAGGCTGGTGGCATTCCTAGAAAGTAATGGCTCCAAGATGGCCGGCAACATGGGTTTGTCTCAGGGAGGTCTTGTCAAACCAACCTAATAGAGTATTATGACTGGGTGACAAGGGAGTTGGACAGAGGCCATGCGGTGCATGTACTGTACGTGAACTTCAGTAGGTCCTTTGATACAGTGCCTCATGGGAGACTGGGAGGGAAGCTGACAGCAGTGGGGGTTGGAAAAAAGCTGACTAAATGGATAGAGAACTGGTTACAGGGAGGGTGCAGAGGGTGCTGGTGAGGGAGCTCTAGGCACCTAGATCAGTGACAAGCGAGGTGCCGCAGGGGTCAGTGCTGGTCCCGGTGCTATTTTGGCTCTTTATCTCTAATATAGCTCATGGAGTGGGGAACAGGGTTAGTCTGTTCACAGATTATACCAAATTGTGGGCAGTGGTGGACAAAGAGAATGGATGGGAAAAACTGCAGGGGGACCTCACCAAACTAGGGACATGGTCAGTGAAGTGACAGCTAGGATTCAGTGCAAAGAAGTGCAAGGTGATACACTCCGGGGCTATGAACCAGAAGAGGGACTATTAGTTGAGGGGGCCGGTGAGGTTGGGGATGACAGAGGAGGAGAAGGACCTAGGGGTGTTGGTAACTGGGAGCATGAACAACCCAGCCCAGTTCAGGAGAGCAGCAGCAAAGGCAAACAGGATGCTGGGGTGCATTGCAAGGTGGTTCTCATCCAGACACAGGGATGTGATCCTATCTCTCTACAGATCATTGGTCAGACTGCACCTGGAGTACTGTGTGCAATACTGGAGGCCATACCTGAGGAGAGATATAAAGTGACTTAAGGGAGTGCAAAGGAGGGCAACAAAAATGTTAAAGTGGAGGGAAGGAAAGGAATATGAAGTTAGGCTGAAGGAGTTGAACATGTACACACTGGAGGAGATGAGGGATGGGGGTATGACTGAAGCATTTACATAGCTGAGGGGTAAATAAACCTGGCACTGATAGGGTGTTTAAACGGAGGAGTGGAAGAGAGATGAGGGGCACGGACTAAGGTTGGAAGGGGACGTTTCAAGAGGGAAATGAGAAGGCACTACTTCACTGAGAGGGTGGTGTCTAGTTGGAATGCACTGCCAGAGGTGGTGGTAACATGTAGGACAGTCAACAGCTTTAAGAAGGAATGGGATAAAGCAAGAGGAAGAGTCAGGGGGGCAGGGCCTGGGACAAGCAGGGGAGGAACTGAGGGGGAGGAGGCTGGGGCAGCTGCAGTCTAGGGTGCTAGCTGCACACTCGGGCAGACTTAAATAGACTGGTTGGTCTGTTCTGCTGGAAGAGTTGTATGTTTGTATGTATGTTCATATGTAAAATCTCAGTGACTCTGTTCATGAGCAGAGGTCCTAAAATGCCTATGTTAAATATTTGGTGACAAACGTCCATAAAATAACTGTTACAAGCGTGCATTGTGCTGTTTCCATGCACCCTCATAACTTCACAAATTTGTAGTACTTTCACTCCAGATTTTCAACACTGGCATTTTTTCAGACCTCCTTATGAACAGTACAGCTGTCATTTTTCACATCCTGCCTGAAATATGCATTTACACATCTGGCGCAGAATAGCGCAGTTGCTGTGGTAAATCAATGTTTGGTACAGATTAAGAAAATCATAGTGACAGTGTTTATGAGCAGAGGTCACAAAATGCCTATGTTTAAAATTTGGTGAAATAATTCCACTAAATGACTGTGTTTTACGCATCGTCTACGCAGTTTCAAGTATGCTTCGGAAGTTCGAGCATTTTAATATTTTCACTACAGATTTTCAACAATGCCATCTCTTCACACCTCCCTATGAATGGTGCAGCAGTCATTCTTCACATCCTGTCCGATCTGTGTTTTCACACATTTGGTGCATAATGGCACGGTCGCTGGGGGAACTCAAAGTTCAGGATACATTGACAAAATCACAGTGCCACTGTTCATGAGAAGAGGTCCCAAATGCTTTCATGAAGTGGGGGGTCACAAAAAGGCCATATTGAAAATGTGTAGTGCAAATACCAACAAACGCCTGGGGTGTTAGGGTTTCTAACCATAACGTCCTACCCTGTATAGACTGACAGGCATCAGGGGTGTGCCTTTGGATTGCCGACTGAAATGCTCATGCCGTTCCACCCCAACCCCCCCACTCTGCAGCCAGTGACAGGCATCGAGGTGTGCCTTGGACTCTTCGGCCCCAGAGTTCACCTCATTCTCCTTTACTGCACCCATTTCAGCATATGTCCTTATGGAGTGGGGTGACTGTAAAGCTGAACACCCCAAGGCACACCTCAACACTTTTTGGTGTCTGCAACATAGGGTGAGGTGAAATGGCATGAACGTTATGGGCAACAACACAAATTAATACCCCAATGCCTGTCCGACTCTGCAGGTTGGTGGTGGGGTTGGCGTGAAGTTCAATACTTCACTGCCATTCCTACTCTGCATCTGTCTAACTCCTGCATTTCCAATGCTAAAACCAGCAAGCAAACATTCAGCATTGACAAATGCTTGTATTTTAAGGTGTAATTCATCTATGGTTTCTACTTATATTTGGATTATGAGCAGTGTACCAAAACAATTATGACATAATGCTGTGGTTATCTGAGGGGGCGATCTACTGTAGTTTCAAATATTCCATGAACAGGAACATAATGAGAGGCTATGAAGATAGCTGAAAATCAGAGTACTACAAAAGAAAGTAAACAGACTTGGTAAACATTGAAATGCATACTTAATTCCACCATAGACCAGGACCCAACCATCCCACCACACTAAGAGCAACAAAGCCCCTTCACTGCAATAATACTGACCCCACGCCTTAGAGAAGCTCAGCCCCTACCCCCACATCCACCCAACAGTACAAACCAACTCCCCTTTCATCTTCATCACAATGAGACTGCACCTCATCGAGCAGCACAGCCCTCCTATCACCTCAAGGCTGCTCGCTGACTCAGCCATGAATTTTGAATGAGTTATGCACATTCATATTTCAGTCAGTGGGCAGTTGCAAATGGATAGGATGATAGAGCTGCTAGCAGATGGGCACTCTTGAGGGGAGGATAGGGAGTGTTCTGAGTGGTTGTGTAGTGGGTACCCACTAGACTACTATAGACAGAGGCTGACTAGGTTTAGGGTATGGTATGTTCAATGGTGATGAGTGTGAGTGGTCTAGTCAAGTAGTGCCTAAAAAATAAACTCAATAAGAGAAGGTTTGTGAAAGAGGAAATTGAGTGGGACACCAAAAAGTATACACATCAGATACTATCTGACTGGTGATTGGGACCAGGTGTGACACAACCATGCAGAAGTAACACCAAATACAAAACAAAGAGAGAAAACACTACATTAGCAGCACTTTGTAGTAAAACACAACTCAGTAAGTACCATAAGTAGTCACTCTCACCCACACTGACAGTGTGCGCACAGATCGCGTGCAGATTGATCTAAAAAGTCATTACATAATGAAATGACATATTCAAAAATTCAGTGACTCAAGACTCGGTAGATGATGAGAATCAGCTAGCACATACAGAAAAACAGAAAATTTATAAAATCAATAAATAAGTCAAAAAAAGACAAAAAAACTGTGGAATCCCATCTATGTAACATACACACAGATCCTAATTACTAAAAATTATGAACAAGCGAGACCTTCTCCCTTTAACAAAACCTTTAACAAAGTTCCTTATTGTCCCTCGTTTACAATTGATCCTTATATTCCATTTACACCTCTTCCCAGATTACAACACATTTAACAACACTTCTCATTTACAATTCAATTGCTTATGTCTACAAGGACAGTGATCCTCCTCCCAGAAGAAGCATACAACAGACAGGCTTCAACATAATTATTTATTTATTTGCTTTTGTTTACCGGTAAGCACACTACACAGCCAAGTGACTATTTTCAGGTGCGACCTGGGAGATTACATAGGTACATTCAAGGACATCAGTCAAAACAAGTACAAATTACAGAGGAACATTCAAGAACAGCAGTAAAACAAGTACAAGGTACACATTCAGGAGTATCAAGGAGAGCAAGAACAATATAAGAACATCAGGTTTTACACAGTCACATGGTTCAGCAAGGAAGGAAAAAATTAACATACCTGGGTTTTGCTACACACAAAGGATTAAGGAAGCAGGTAAACATGATTAGTACAGTTGGGGGTGGAGGACAAGGCAGAGCATGGGGTGTGGGGGCAGGAACATATACAGCATTAATGGGCAGAAGGGCCTGAGTGGGCCCAACAAAATCATAATCATTTCTTCTAAGAGACTGTCAGCTTACTAGTGGGTAAGGGGCAGAGCCCCTCTACCTTAAGCAGAGGTGTAGAGTAACAAACTCGGACAGACATTAAGTGCAGAGGCAGATGGAGGCCAATTTGATGAATCCCCAGAGGGAGGCTTTAAAGGAGGGATGGGAGGTGGAGGAGCGAGTCCTTGCAGGGAGGGCATTCCATAACCACGGTGTGTATGCAGCGAAGGCCCAATCACCCATTTGTGTGCAAGTTTTTAGAGCCAGGAGGACATGAGAGCCACTGGATCTTAAGTGGTAGGAAGGGGTAGCAGGTAAGAGGGATATGGCAAGGGCAAAAGGGGTGGCCGTTCGAACCACATTGTCAATAGTAGAACACAACCCTAAGCTCTTCCTCCCCTCAGTAGACCAATGAAAAAACCCAGCCCCGAGCAATGTGCTTGCCAATCCCACCCACAGAGCATTTAACAAATGGTGGAGGAGGGCCCTGCAGTCGACTCGGACACCATCTGAGCTGAGTGGTGCTGTGCAGGAAAAGAACCAGTTTTGGAAGACTGTTCCACTAAGGTTAGTACCACCCGCCATACAAAGTATGACCCCTACTCACAGTAGCAGCTGGAAATGAGATTCTGTCAGCTATCGCTGTAGCCCGAACTACCTGCATTTCCATAAATGAACAAACACAGAAGATGAACGGACCACCCACCCCATTAATACCTCACACATAGTCTCCATTGTGACCTACAGCAGTCTATTACCTACTGCCCCCTTCGCCTGGTGTTACAGCTCTGTTTCTGGCATGCAGGGGCTAGAAGAGATAGGGGCTCTGGTGTCCACCGCCACAGTCCCGTAAGGTCAGGGATCTGGGCTGCCCAGTACCCTGGTCTGCCCCATGGAGGACTAGGCCCCAAAGTCTCCTTGGCAGTAACTAGGGTGGGTCATTGCAAGGACACCACACCCATCTCACCCAATCGCAGCTAGCGGCAGGCTCCCTCCTAAAGCAGCTGTTTCCATCCCCGAGCCACCCAGGTGGATTGTCCTCATTCTGGGGCCCTGTGAGCTGTACTCCCTCTTTATCAGCTTCATGCCAGTTCCTCGACTCCTGACCTGCAGGCTGATGGCTCCATACCACGGTCCTTAGGCCAGCTGATGCCCAGTGAATGACGGCTCCCAATATGATGTGTTGTGGGTGTTGTTCGGTGGAGGAGCGGGGAAAGGAAGCTGAGGTCCTGATAACCCAACATGAAGGAAAAATCACTACAGGAGACAGTGACATTCATTGACTGCACTTGCGGCACTCAGCCAGAAAAGGTCAATGTACGTGGGGGCATTGCCAAAATACATAGCGTCCGACCTTGACAAGAGAGGAAGTATAGAAGAGAATGCGATGTATGTAGGCTGAGAGAGCCTTAGCACAATGATCATATCTTTCACTGTGTCAGTCCCCCAAATGTGGAACGGTGCAACTCAAAATGCAGGAATATAGGCAAAATGTGGGACAAATCTTACAAGCACAGGAAAGTGTATTCATAGATACATAGATACATAGACAGTGTTGGCAGATAAGGGCCTATGGCCCACCTAGTCTGCCCATTTGAGCTTGTAAGTTCAGTTTGTTTTCCTAGAGGTCTTCAGTTTCACAAAGTACAGTAGATGCAAGGAGCAACCAGATGTCCCTCAATACTGCAAACTGAAAGGGGGGGCATTCAGTTTAGGGGACCACTACGGATTTGGGATGCATTTTACTTTGTGTTTAAACAGAGCTATCTGCACATGCATGGGAAGTTGTGCATATGCAGTACGCACCAGTGGCCATATTGGACATGGCTGAGAGTGCCGTGTTCCGGCCACCAGACAAAGTAGTGTGGTGGACATGCATCTGCCTCCACTACTGTAACTCCAAAGAAAATGGAGCGGACGGTATCTGGTCAGCTTCTTTTCTCAACAGTCCCAAAAGGCTGCAGGGCTCTACCCACTGCAGCCGTAAAAAGTTCTTAGATTTTACCTGGAGAAGTCCAAGGACTACAATCAGGCAAAGCAACTCTTTGTCTATTTCAACCCCAATTAAGAGGGACAGCCTGTCACAATCAGATGCATTTCAGACTGGATTGTAAACTTTATTCACCATTGCCATACCATGACAGGGATAAAGTTAGAAGGCAAAGTGCATGCCCACTTCACCAGAGCAGTGGCCACTTCCTTGGCAGAACTAAACTCGGTGCAGATTGCAGAGATTTGCAGGACTGAAATTAGGGAGCACAGTGTGTACTTTAACCAAGCACTGTGCCCTGGGTGTCCATGCCAGAAAGCAGGTCACTTTTGGCAGGATTACTATCCTGACTGATCCCTGGGTGTCCATGCCAGGCAGCAGGCCACTTTTGGCAGGATTACTATCCTGAATGAGCCCCTAGCACCAACCTCCCCAGTCTGGGGGATTTTCTCTGAGCTTGGTACTCTAACCCATTAGTGGTAACATATGGAGAATATGGATTCTTGGAAGATATGGAAGTTAGGTACTCACTGTAACCATTGATCTTCCTCCAGAAAAGTTATGGCTTCTGCAGGATCCTAGCACGTCCAGCTCATTAGTGATAATCTATGGAGAAGATATTCAAGAAGATCAACAGTAATGGTAAGTACATAACTTTAATTTCCTTCAGCATTTAGATCCGGGCTATGTGTACCTTATAATGGTAGAGGCTCCTCATACAGGGACTTCTTTGGTTACAGGACCATACTGTACCCTATAGTACCTTCTTGCAAAAGCAAGTTTTAGCAACACAGAAGGCAAAGAAAAACGTTCATCCCAACTTTGCGGTGGTGTGCCGCAGGTTCAACTGTACACTTGGGTTAAGTAGTATTGCATCATGCCTGGAGGGATGGCAACCTAAGGGTTTGAATCCAGGGAGATTTATTCCACAAGGCTTTATTTTCCCCTCCTCTATGCTGAAGATCCTAAAATATTTATTCAGCTCATCAGTCAGTTAATTTTTACAGTATTTTTGCTGGTTGAGTGGGGGAATCTTGTACATTGGTTCACTTATACATTTCATTGTTCAGCTCCATGACCGTCCCTCTATTCCTAGTAGAAGTCAATGTTTTGACTGTTTTATTCATGCCTTTGGTTCTGACTTTTTGGCTTCTTCATTAAGGCACTTTAGCTATAGGGACCACAGACCTTGTGGCACTTCCAGGGGTTGAACCCTCTTCAAGGTGATTCCTGAGCCATCTAGGTGTCACTGTTTTTAACTGCCTGTTTATAAATGTATGTATAGTCTTTATTTCTGTTATCTTGCATGCAAGTGCTGTGAGAATTTATGTATTTTTTCTGTTAACTTGTTACTTGTCTGTGTCCTCCATAAAAATGGGCATATGATGCCCTTGAAGTTACCTGGTTAACTCATTGTCTCCTAGAAGATGCCTGTAGTCATCAGTAAAATACACTGGTGTGTCCTGAGGACATCTGCAGAAGTCGGCTACTGACTCCCAGTGTGCCCTTGCAACGTCTGGAGAAGTCGCTTATATATTTTAATATATAGTGCAACAGAATATAATATATATTTGACTGCATAGCACCACTGGAAAGGTAATTTTATGCTGAACAACTTTGTCACTGATATTTTGTGTATATCATGTATACTTTAGGAGTTATTTGCATTTGTTTATGGTATGATGTGTATGGCTTGTGTTGCCTGTTTTAGTGAAAAAAATATATATATTTTTTGCTGTTTCAACCAGCATAAAAAAAAGAAATTACATATTATTATTTGCATACCACCATTGGAAAGGTAATTTTGTGCTGAACAGCTTTGCCACTCATACTTTATGTCTAGCACTTACGGTTCTTGAGCTATTAGGATTTGTTTGTGGCATGCTGACTATAGCTTGATTTTGCTTAGAAAGGCCCAGGATTTACTGTTAACAGTATACAGGAGACAAGTGGTGCAACTTCGGAGAGCTCCTGTGGAGGCAATGAGTTAACCAATTTTAAATAAATAAAAAAAAATGAACATTTAGTACCCCGAAAGAGTGATAGTCCACTTTGGGGATAGAAAGCATGTCAGGCCACAAGCACGGTATTGTACATAACAAAAGCTTAACAATTACCACAGTTTAACTTACTTATGAACAACATGCATATTTCCAACAGTACTGAGCTACTGACAGTACTCAGCAGCCTCATCCAATCTAAGTTGCACAAGCACTATACTATGTTACACAGGCAAGCAACTGCAGTAGTTAATTCATGTTTATTTGCCCACTGAACTAGTGAATTGCAAGGCTGTTAGCTTTGGGTTTGATGGGCACTGTTTGACTCCTGCTACACCCCCCCACCAGGCAATACTTAAACACTTATGGCCCAAACGTTTTTTGAACACTTGTTTCTTTGCTCACACTATTCCCCTCATCTGTGATGATGTCCTTCTCTCCATCAAGGCTTTTCCATTAAGGTACCTTTAGTTGAAGAGACTCACAGCCCTGTAGCCTGTAGGAACCTTTCTTAAGAGGGTTTCTGTTCCATCAGTGCCCTGAAATGGTGTTAGTCCCATTCAGGAACAGAGAGCATGAAAGGCCAAATGTACCTAACAGCAGCTTCCCAGTTACCACAGTCCACCCAGGTGAATCAGTAAATCATCAATCAGGTTTTTTGAAGGTCATTCATGGCTGAATGATACTGTGAGTTTGATTTTCAAAGACTGTTGCAGTGCTTGCATCAAGCCCTGCATCAAAGCCATTTTTTGGTGCAGCTGCCCCAAACTCCTTTGCCGCAACTGGACCCAATTTTTTATTGTCAGTCGCAGTTGCAACAGTTTCCTCCGTTTATGGCAGCTTCCAAAGATTTGGCGCAAGCCCTGTAAAAAGGGTCCCCAAAATGGGCAAGTTAAACCAGGGAAAAGCTGATTTAATTTACGGCATTTGGTGCTCAGGATTGAAAATCCAGATCTCCAGTCAGGAGAATGCTACAAGCCCTGTTCACCAAACAATCGGCACACTAGGGGCTTGTGGCATTCTCGGATCTTTGAAAATCGAGCCAAATATGATCATCAAGGAAGATCATGATCTAAAATCATCTTCTAAATTATGACTTAATCAAACATGTAACTTTCAAATCACCAGCTGATGATATTGATTATTTTTGTAATCTTAAATCAGCGTGATTGTTTTTGGTTATCTGTATCATTGATTATTGATAATCATTGATGATTATATTAGTTCTGTATTGAAAGACTGTAAGTCACATATGTAATACCTAACAAAGTTCTATTTGTTACTACAGTGGAGCTCCCTAATGTGCACAGCCTCAGGATAAGGAAAATTTATCTCAATTTATCTCAATTTTACATGTTTGGTGTTTTATAAAGATGAAAATGCCTATATCAAGGATGTGAGTCTCCTTAATCACTTGAATACTGTATTGTAACCTGCTACTTTTTAAAAAGTAAGTGATAGGTAGGATTTCTCTCTGCCTAACACAAAGCTTCTCACACTGTGACAGCAGACCAGGTTTCGCATAGCCCCCAAGCAGCTCAGTATCTTGTAGTGGTTATTGGCTGTTCGTTATTGGCTGTTCCGCTCTGTTTCTTCTTTGTGACAGATGTCACAGCACTGAATGGTCCAATGGTGTCAGCATTTGCATCGATTTTGGTGTAAGCCCTGGTGTAATTCTTGAAATCAGATGCCTGTTGGTAGGACCAGACTGTCTGTCAATCCTCATCACTGAGCTTCCGGGTTTTGGTGTCATCTAGTGACATGGTTAGTGATGGAAATCCAGCTTTCCAGGCTTCACACTGTCCCAAGTAGTTCAGTATGTCTGCTGCGGTTATTGGCTGATCCGGTTCCATTTCTTTCTTACTTCACTTAAAGGAAAATAGAGTACAGTACTGGAAAAGTATTGGAAAATCATAACTGTGCACTTATCGGGGGTTGAGAACTCAGTTTTGCCATTTATGAAGTGAGGAAAAATTGTGCATTGAACTGAAATGTGCACTTATGTTGTGTGCATTTAACCAGAAAATTTACCATGGGCAGTATAGGGAAAAAATCGGGATATAAAAAAAGTGTGCATTTAAGCGGATTGTGCACTTATCCGATATGCACTTAAGTGGGCTCCACTGTAATATGAATGTCAAATATCAGGAAAAGCAAATTAATTATAATGTAAATCAAGTGAAGTTCAATTTTTAATTCCTTTAGGTAAAATACATGCAATGTTAGATATAGTATACACATTTACATAGATAATTTGCATATTTCAAAAGTACAGTTTATAGAAACATAGACAATGATGGCCAGAAGAAGACCGATCTGTCATCCAGACATCCAGTCTATTCAAGTTCCCAATTTAGCCCTGGGACCTATTGTCCCTCCAAGGTCCTATCCCCCCTTTATGGACCAAAACAATGGTATTTTCTATTTTTAAAATAATTTTGTCATTACAGTTTTAGTTTGCAAACTGTTAGGAAAAGTTTTGAGAACAAATTAGGCACTTGTAGAAACTCACCACAACCATAAAAAGAACCACTGAATGCCACTATTTAAACCAATTTGAGCCTTTATAATACTAGTAAAAAGTGAGCTATCTAATCAAAAACAGTGTGTTTGTATAGAAGATATAACTGATAATTCCATTGATGATGTCTAAATAGAAGACAAGATAAATTCCAAAAGTGTAGAAAAAAAGATAAACAGATTTTTTAAAATGTTATTACAATAATCTTGACCATGAGCAGTCATGAAAAAAATCATCCAGATAAATAACAAAAGCACCGTGGCTCAAATCTGCACAGAAAAACTGGAGCTCCGCTACACCAAATCCAGAGGAAACACAAAAGAAAACGCGAGCTTCAACAGTAATCCAGGAAGAACAGTCCACAGAATTGGGGCACAATGAAACTGCTTATTTATTAAATTAAAAATCGCAGTAAAATCCACTATTGTGTAGGTACAAAAAAAAGTGGTAGCAACACCCAAAACACTGTCAACGTTTCACGTCGATGACAGACGTTTTATCAAGATGTCAGCAGCCAGATAAAACGCTACTTAAATAGTATATGTAAATCCCACCCCCCCAATTACAAAACTAATCATTTCAACTACCTAAAACTGGTTGAACATCACACACTATGTGCCAGACATTACACACAATAAATTAATGTACACAAATACTCTACTTAATCAACATGCTTATTAAGCATTTTTACCAAAATAAACAATAAAATCATCTTCGTTTTTCCAAAAATGGACACCGTTTCAGTGTGTCCTAATTCTGTGGACTGTTCTTCCTGGATTACTGTTGAAGCCCGCGTTTTCTTTTGTGTTTCCTATGAAAAAAATCATAATGGTATGAGCTGATCCTTAATCACAGTCACCATTTCCATACCTCCTGATTTTTGATTGGTTGCCATTTAACATTCATGTTTAATTATTGTAAACTATGATTACAGTGATGGTTTTTGAAGGTTGAACATGATCTTTGAACATAATTGATAACGTTCATTCATGAGACATCATTATAAAATCATCATTTTTCAGCGAGTCAACTGACATACTATTGACAATCACCTTACTAACAGTAAAGAGCTACTGACAGTACTCAGCAGCGCCTAGCACAATTAACTGTAAGCTGCTAAAAACATTACAATGTTGCACATGCAAACAACTGGACTAGTTAACCCATAATTAGTTGTTCTCCAGATCAGTGAAACAATAAATATGTACTGCTTATATGTTATAAATATTACATCTTTCTCCTTTTTCAGGTTTATTTCTGTCCTTGATCTGAAGAAGTACTGGGAAGTAAAAGGATTCTATGTCTCTATACGACAAAAGCTAGAGGACTGGATGTACAACGTAAAAGTGAACAAACTGAAACCATCAAAGTAAGTATGTTTTATTTATCAGATGTACAGCATAAGGGAAAATGAGTGTGCTTACCCCCCCCCCAAAAAAGTGTTTGATTTAAGAAGAATATGATTTACTTATGCAGTGTGCTGAGGAAATGGACATTATTTGTCAGAGAAATATCCTCATACAGGTATCTGTAGTTCTGCATTCCAGGTACTTGGACTCTGTGGGAGCTGAGCAATTTAAAGCTCCTCAAATCAGTTCAGGGAGGCCTTCCCAATGGCCTAGAAGTGAAGGCACTTACGTTTTGCACAGGGGACAGTGGGATCCTGAGCCCACAGCCCTAACTGGCAGATGCTGGGGCTAGAGAAGTTGTGTTTTGGCTTCAGGGAAGTTTTCCTGTGCTTCTTCCAAAATGGCTACATCTGGTGGTCCAGGAGTAGGGGGAGCTCATCTATAAAGATCTTTGCATTGTCCGGACCCATTTTTGGTGTTGTGCTTTTGTATGAGCCATTAATGGGAGGGCACAGTGGGCAAGATCAATATCAGACCCAACCTGGACATAGATCACGCAATCACAGCAGACTTGGAAGAAAGCAGTGTGGCATTAATAGTGCCGCCTCACAGCCACAACCTTGGAGTAGTGTACCTTTGCCTACACAGGTCTGCCACCACTCAGCACGTACTCTGGAAATGGCACTAATATAAAGGACTGCCCCATTTAATGTTGGAGCATCTTCACAATCAGTTGGGGGGCTGGGTATTGTGTGCCCTGGATCAGCACAGGTGCCATGTAGATGGATGGTCCCTAGGGATCTTAGCAGGATTAGGGGACTCCCCCACAGCCAGCAGGTAGGCATGGCAGAGGTAGGTGTATTGTGGGCTATAATATAGAAGACAATAAAAACAGAATGATACAAAGGAAACAGTTCAAATAATAACTGATTGTAATTTGATGATCTCTGCTTAGTTTCTAGTGGACAAACGTTCCAAATCACAAAACTACTACATGAAATGGCATGAGTCTTTATTTCTTTTTTTTTTTTTTCATTTTGGTAACAGTGCACAAATTGCCAGCACTGTAAAATGAGTTCCTGTATTTATCCTCCTAAGAGGCACAGCACAGGTGACCACAGTGCTGGCTACCCTGAGACAGCCCCACCAATGTGCCTTAACCCTGATATTGAGGGACCACTATATACTGTAGGTGAGAGGATAGTTCAGACTCCATACTCTTTCATTCATTGGAATCTCTACAAGGAGCAACACGTATGCAAATTAATGCCGACTGTGTTGATGGTAGGGGTGTGTGATTATCTTATGTTGAATATTCGGCCGAGTATTCATATTTGAGTGCCCAATTATTCATTGTTCAGTCCTCATTATTTGGCAAACTGGAACAGTGTGTAACAATTCAAGGCCTCCTGGAAATTCCTGTCCAATCAGAGGCTACTTTGGAAGCTCACTGAAGGCAGCCCATGTCTGACCTACTGTAGCACTACAGATGCTACAGGCAAGAGAGATCGACATCAGAGCTGTGCGAATGAGAAATCTTCTTCCATCCACTTGTTAAAATTAAAAGCAGAAATGATCACTGCCATGCTGTGTCAGGTGATCCCAGCAGTACATGTCCTGAAAATATCCTTGGATAGATGTGTATATGAACACAGGGGGATTCCAGATGGGCAGCTGTGATTATTGAGCACCTTCAAGCAGAACTGGATGCAAGGTTTGCAAAAGTGATGGCTAGCCACAGCCATGTTTTTGCAACCATGCTGGATCCATGGTTCAAATTAAAGATTTTTTATGTGGCTATTGATAGCAATAAAGTGAGTTACTTTTGGCAAGAGCTGTGTAATGAGGTGGCAGGGCAGTGTGACAAGACAGTGAGCATGGCTAGTGGGATGATAGGGTGAACAGGGAGAGGTATCCCTAAAAGAAGGAAGGAGGTGGTGCTGCCACTGTTTTGCTCGCTGTTGCAAATCCACCTGGAGTTCTGTATCCTGTTTTGGAGACCACACCTCAGAAGGGACATAGACAGGGTGGAGGCAGTCCAGAGAAAGGCAAATTAATGGTGCAGGGTTTGCACAGGAAGCACTATGAAGAGTGTCTGAGGGATCTCCAAATGTACACCCTGGAAGAGAGGAGAGAGAGAGGTGGCATGATCGATACCTACCAGTACCTCACAGAGGTGAACAGAGGGCACATGGGGAATCTCTTTAAAATGAGACTGAGCAACAGAACCAGGGATCACACTATGAAGCTGGAGTGGGGGAAGTTCAAGAGAGAGGTGAGGAAATATTTCTTCACTGAAAGGATGGTACACATCTGGAACAGACTGCCAGTGAAGTGGTGGAGCTACAACAGTGGGGGCATCAAGCATGCATGGATAGACATAGGGGAATATCAGAACAGAGGCAAGGAGGCTGAAGGATTGCCAGAGACCAAATAGGCTTTGTGGAGGCAGAAAAGGCAGGAAATAATTGAGCAGACTGGGTGGGCCAAGCGGTCATTTTCTGCTGACAAATTCTATCTTTCTATGAGCTGACTGGTTGCATACGGAACTGGTGCAACCAGCTTCAAAGCAGCTCATGAGAAAGAGGGAATGGCATCTGGCAGGTCTGGTTCTGGTTCCACTGGTGGAGATGGGGAAGAAATACTTGATACTGATGGCAGCACTTGTTTGCTTAGCTCAGCTCACCCTTACGTCAAGAGCAACAGAAGAGGACACAGTTAGTCATAACCTTTTTCTATGGAAATTATCTGCCATAACGCCTTCAGAAACAACATTCCGAAATTCTTCTTGTTTTGTTTAAAGACCCACATAGCCCAAATGTTTTGCTGACACGGTTTGTTTAGGGAACAGTTTTTATTACTTTGTAGTCCCTTTCTGTTTTGCAATTATGTATCTTGTAAATAAAAAAGGCTGCCTGTTATTATCATTCTTTTAAAATTCTTTCATTTCATTTTCTTTTCATTTACACTCACTTTGCTCCCAGTGCATGCTAGATGGCAGTCCCACAGAGGACACTGATTGTGGCTCCACTTCCTGAGAGGAGAGCCATCCATCAAATTCTCAATCCTCCCTCCCTGGCTGGCCCCAAGCGACCAGGGTCCATTCAGAAACTTGGTTTGTCAGAGTAGTTAGCAGTACTGATGGTACTGTAGTGCTACAGGGCTGACTGTTTCTTTTCATTTAAAAAAAAAATCAAGATATTTGTTTTATTTCTTTAGTCTACTATTTTCCCCCTCTGTGCTGTCCTGTCCACCAAGGATATACCCTGTAATCAGACAAATATGTTTCCTTAAATCAGAACAGAATATTTACTGCCCTGTAATCAGACAGGGAACTGATTATACTCTGTTAAGGCTCTGTGAACCGTCATTGAGAGAGCAGGGAGGTTTTTCAAACCCCAGGAATCCCTCTCAAGCTGTTTAACAACAGCATCTTCAGTCCCACGGCTTGAGCTTGCCCAAAAGTTTCGAACGTTATGCTAATTAAGGAATGCAGAACAGCATTTCTTTTGTTTTTTTAGTTTTTCTGTTTCTTGAGTTAGCTTTTCATTTACTCTGCATCAGCTAGGGTTGTAGTTTGTTTTAGGTGTGTCTCTGATTCCTGAGTTGTTTTTTTCAAACAACTTGAAGTCTAGCTGTATTCTGACAAGTGCAGTTAGCCCCAGCCTTTAAAGTGCCCTGCAGAACAAGGGGTTAACATTTCTGTGCAGAACATAGAATGCTGAGCTCAGGCTTGGTTGATGTCTCTGTCTGTTTCCCTTTGTAAGCTAACCATCAGATTCTTTACTCCGCCTCACTGAACAGTCGCTCCGGAGATTTCTTCTGCAGCTCAGTTCGAAAGTCGGTTGAAGTGACATTTTTTCATCGGTTTCTAACCGAAAAAGTTTCCCGCATAGTCGGTTCAGTCTCTGTCTGTGGTACCGTGAGTACTAGATAGGTTTTGTACTGTGTTTTCTGTGTGGAACTTGTAAAAAGTGTGAATCGGTTCGGCTGAACTGATCATTTGTTAAATCCTTGTTCAACTTTAGTGTATGGTTACCGGTCCTTATCGGTTCTAAAAAAAACGTGTTTTGAAATGTTTTTTTCCAAGACCCGTGACACAGTTAGGAACCAATAAGGGAGTCTTGCCTGGTGGTTGCCGAAAAAAGGGTAAGTTTGGTTAGGTTGGCCATGTCTGAGAAACCCAAGAAAAAAAACGGGCCCACTGGGTTTCAACACTGCAGTGAATGTGGGGAGGTCTTTGCTAAGGCTGATCCCCACACCACCTGTGTTTATTGTCTGGGGTTTGAACACCTCGATTCAGACTGCCAAATTTGCAAACATTTTCCCAAATCTACCCTTGATAAAAGATTAGGTAAACTGAGGGAAAAGGAGGCCGAGAAGTCCGCTGACCCAGATGGCCAGCCCGGTTTGGTTCCGACCGAACCAGAAGGAGTGCCCTCTGACCAGGACGATACTTCTTCCGGCAAAAGGAGAGCCGATCCCGATGGGTAATTTCTGACTAAAGGAAAGCGCAAAGATAAATCGTCCGGTTCGGATCCAGAAGTTCATGTTCCGATCGCCGAAGAAATAGCCAGAGCAATTCGGATTGTGGAATCGCTTCGCCCGGTTCCGACCGATCCGGCACCTTTTGGCAGGGGCTCGGTTCGGTCGGTTCCCCCGGTTCACAATTATACTTTGGAAGAATTTTATGAACTGGAGTTTGAGGAGGAAGGGGAGTTTGAAGATGATGATGGTGATGGTGAAAGTCTACATGTGCCTGTGGAACCAGACATCTCCCCAGACAGACCTTCAGGTGTATCCCTCCTGAGGCTTTCTGAGTCCCTTTCCCACTTTGTGTTCTACAGAAAGTGGCTGAGACCTCCAGCTTCCTATGGAAGAGGCAATGGAGGATCAGGAGGAGCCTGATTTTGTAGAAATGATGGACATCCCAGAGTCCAGGAGACTTTCTATTCCCTCCACAAATCTTTGGGAAACGGACACAAAAATTCTGAAATCTCCCAATTCTATACCTCCTGTGGACAGAAGAATGGACAAGAGGTATACACTCTCAGGCTCAGAAACTGAGTTTTTATATCACCAAGCAGCCATGTTGGGGTTGTGCAGGCTGCTGCCTGCGATGAGGCAAGCATTCCCTTGGCTTCACACCCCACAGACAAAGATTCTAGGAAGGTTGACGCCATGGCAAAAAAGCTGTATATGGCATCTTCCTTGGGACTCACACAGGTGAATTATATGGCCTATACAGCTAGGTACCAGAAGTCCAGGTGGGACACTGTACTGGCACTGGCTAAACAGGCCTCCCCCCAGCTAGCCAAGGAGCTGGAAGCGGTGGCTGCAGATGGGATTGAGGCATCTAAGGTTAAGTTTCATGCTGCTGTGGATTCTAATGATGTGTCATCAAGAGTCATGGCTACATCTGTGGCTCTTCGGAGAATGGCTTGGTTCAGATGTACTAGCCTCTCGCAGGATACCTAGGCTAAGGCCAAGGATTTTCCTGTAGTGGATAATTCTGTTTGGGGAGCAGACAGAGAATTACATGAAGAAAATGGATGAGTACAGGACCACCTACAGGAGTGCTCAGACCAAGGAGAGGCAGGCAACTCCTCAAAGGCAGCAGTCTAGGGGCACGGGCAGGCCTTTTCAAAGGCCTTTTTACCAAGCACAGGCCTCTTCTTCCATTTCACAGAGGGGGTTCTTCAGAGGGAGAGGCAGAAGGGGGATGAGCAGGGCTGCATCCACTTCTCAGCCTAAGGCCCCTGCCAAGAAGACACCCTGATGGTCCTGCCAGGGTCAACTCTCCTATTCCAGTAGGGGGCAGGCTGGCTTACTTTGTCCAGGATTGGATGTCTATTATATCAGACAAGTGGGTCCTGGAAGTAGTAAGCCAGGGACTGGTTCTCAGCTTCAGAAAATTTCCAAAGGTGAGAGCCAGATCTTTTCCACCTGCAAATCTTTCAGAAACCCTTGCCCTAGAGACAGAGGTTTCATCTCTTCTGGCTTTAAGAGCCATAGAGAGAGTACCTACCCTACACTGGGGCAAAGGGCTGTACTCCAGGTACTTCCTGACCCCAAAAAAGACAGGGGAGTAGCGACCCATCCTAGACCTAAGATATCTAAACAAACATCTTTTAAAACCAAAGTTCAAGATGGTAACTCTGGGAATAATCCTTCCCTCTCTAAGGCCAGGGGACTGGCTGGACTCCCTGGACCTCAAAGATGCCTACGTTCACATTCCCATCAGGTGCTCCCACAGAAAGTACCTCAGGTTCGAGTTGCCCTCAGGCCACTATCAGTTCAGAGCAATGCCCTTTGGCATAACCTCAGCCCAAGGGTTTTCACAAAAGTGCCTGGCAGCAGTAGTTGCCTTTCTAAGAAGGCAAAGATTTCCATCTTTCCATATCTGGACGACACAACAGTGGGCCAGTCTCCAGACCAAGTCAAGTCTCACCTGCAAGTGACCCAGCAAGTGCTCAGTTCTCTAGGATTTTTTCTCAACCTTCCCAAGTCAGTTCTCGAACCAGTCCAGCTTCTTACCTTTATAGGGGCAGAACTGGACACAGTCAGATCAAGAGCCTTTCTTCCCTTGGAAAGGGCAGGGGTTCTTATAGAACTAGCCTCTTCCTTCAGCCTTTGGGTATCTCGACCAGCAAGGCATTTCCTCCAGCTCTTGGGCCACATGGCAGCTTCAACAGCAGTGGTCCAAGGGACAAGATTCCAGATGAGGGATATTCAGTTCCATCTGAGAGCTTTTTGGTCTCAGAGGAAGAATTCCCTTACCAAACTGATCCCAGTCACTCTGACCTTGATCCAAGCCCTCCAATGGTGGCAGGATCAGGACAATTTAAGACAAGGGGTTCCTTTTGCCACTCAGCCTTGTTCAGTGGTCCTTACCATGGATGCTTCTCTTCTGGGCTGAGGAGAACATCTGGGGGCCCTCACTGCCCAGGGACTGTGGTCCCCCCAAGAATCCCTTCTCCATATCAACCTCATAGAACTCAGGCAGTTGTTCTGGCCTGAAAACTTTCTCAATCAATGCAGAACAAGGTGGTTCAGGTCAGAACATACAACACCACCAGCATGTGGTACATCAACAAGCAGGGAGGCACTCAGTCCACGGCCTTGTACAAGGAAGCCATGAAATTGTGGTCCCTGGCTTATTCCTTGCAAACCTCTCTGGTAGCAGTCCACCTTCCAGGGAAGGACAGTGTGCAAGCAGATGCACTGAGCAGGATTTCTCAGGGCCATCATGAATGGTCTCTGGACCCTCAGGTGTTGAAAGTGATTTTTTCAAGATGGGGCACCCCAGAGATAGATCTCTTTGCAGCCCTAGACAATCACCAACTTCCTCTTTTTTGTTGCAGGCCCCCAGTCTTGGGTTCAGTCTCCTTGGATGCCCTGATTCTGAATTGGGAAGGGAAATTTCTGTATGCCTTCCCTCCCTTCCCACTCCTGTTCAAAGTTTTAGTCAAGATAAGGTCTCAACCTTGCAAAGTGATTCTGATTGCTCCAGATTGGGTCAGACAGCCTTGGTACCCCTTTGTTATCCCTAGCAGTCCATCTTCCCTGTCTCTTCCCAGGAATTACAACCTGTTAACATCCTCTCAGGGGAGGATTTGGTACCCCAATCTTCAGTCTCTCAATTTCAAGGCATGGCTCTTGATGGGTTAGAGTTTGCAGATTTGCATCTGTCTCAGGGGGTTCTGGATATTCTTAAAGCTTCTCAAAAGCCCTCCACCAGAAAGACTTATAACTCCAAATGGAAGAGATTCAGCATTTGGTGTTCTAAGAAGCATATTTCTCCAGATACTGCTGAATTGCCTACTGTTCTGGATTATATGGTCCATCTTAATGGCCTAGGCCTCAGACCAGCTACTCTCAAGGTACACTTGTCAGTTGTTTCTGCGTTTCTGTCTGTGGGGAAGTCTTCCTCACTATTTTCTCATCCTGTGTTCTGTAAATTTTTTAAAGGATTGCTTCACACCAATCCTCCTTTTAGAGACCCTGCCTCTGCCTGGGATTTGAATGTTTGCATTGCTCAACTTATGCAACCTCCTTTTGAGCCTATGTCCTCAGCAGAGCTTAAGTACTTGACTTGGAAAACTGTGTTCTTGGTAGCCATTACCTCTGCCAGGGGTATCAGTGAGCTGCAAGCCCTATCAGTGGAACCTGACTTTATCTCCTTTCACAGGGATAAAGTGGTCCTTAGAACCAATAGAAGGTTCTTGCCCAAAGTGGTTTCAGACTTTCATTTAAGTCTATGTCTCTTCCTGTTTTCTTCACTGATCATCCTTTCTCAGGAGAGAGGAGGCTACACAGTTTAGATGTTAAAAGAGCCCTTAGTTACTACATAGAGCGTACCAAAGGGTCACAGGTTTACTCCCTCAAGTTGTTCCTCATTTATGGAGAAGTGAGAAAGGGCAAACCTGCCACCAAGAGATCTATTGCTAGTGGATTGTGTCTTGTATACAATTCTGCTATGAAAAACTGGGAAAATTCCGGCCTCAGGCCTGAGGGCTCATTCCACAAGAGGTACAGCTGCTTCCTGGCTGCTGCAGGGATATCCCTGTCTTAGAAATTTGTCAAGCAGCCACCTGGAAAACAGTCCATAGTTTTACCAAGCATTACCTCTCTGGATATCCAGGCTCGAGTGATGCTCGGTTTAGCACAGCAGTACTTCAGAGCCTATTCCCAAAGTAGGTTCTGTCCCTCCTCCATGGAGGTACTGCTTAGTAGTCTGCAATATGTCAGAATACAGCAAGACTTCATGTTGTTTGAAGAAAAAATTACTCACCTTAGTAATTGTGCTTCTTCTAATGGAGTCTTGCTGTATTCTGACCTCCTTCCCTGCCTCCCCTTTCAGAACCTGGTTTTGGGAAGTGGGTGGGCAGGTGCAGTGTTGCACCTCAGGGGTGCTCTTTTTACACCCTCTTCTTTGTGTAGGTGTTTATTTTATTATATTCCTCTTTGGTTTGGGTTTTGAGTTTTGGGTTTCCTGACTTGAGTCTTCTTTTGGTAGTCCAAAACTTTTTGTTGCCAGTAGGCTATTAAAATTTTTTTTACAATTTCCACATAGAATACTATTAGTGTTGCTCGTAAGAATCTGACGGTTAGCTTTCAAAGGGAAACAGACAGAGACATCAGCTGAGCTCGAGCTCAGCATTCTATGCTCTGCATAGAAATGTTAACTTTGTTCTCCGGGCAGTTTAAAGGCTGGGGCTAACTGCACTTGTCAGAATACAGTAAGACTCCAATAGAAAAGACATACTTACTAAGGTGAGTAATTTTTTTCTTTTTGCAGTTCTGGGAAATCAGAGACAAAGGTTAAGGAGTGGCTTCCCTTTCCAAGTCCCACTATTTGGGGAAAAAAAGGTTTCTGTAGCGCTCCACATTGTCAATGGGTAATCATGATAACTGGGTATAGTGCACCCCTACCTGGGGAATGGCACAGCGAAGCTTTAGAATGTTGGGCATATGAGGATTCCATGCTGCAGCAACTGCCCAGTTAAGCTATGTTATTCAAAGAGGACAGAGCTAGTTTTCTCTCAAGAATTTAAGATTTCAAGATTTCAAGACTTCAGTTAGGGCTGCCTGTTTTCCAGGGAGCACCCCTAAATTTAAATTGTGCCTGTTAACCCTTAGGCTGCCAACAGAATTAGAATGTATAGGAATTCTGGACTGATATATCAGTCTGCAGCACAGTAAGGGTTAAGCTGCAGCTTGCCATTTGAATACCCTGCCTTTCTCCTCATTCCCTGTGTGGACTGGGAGCCATTTTTGCCTTGCTAGGGTATTTTTTTAATGGTATCCTGTTATAAATATAAAAGGAAAGAAAAAGGGTGCCACAGGTAGGAACAGATTTAAGTATTGGGAGTGTAGGATCTCTGGAGGGGTTCCCTTGACTTTGTCATTGATTCCTTCCCCTCCAACCTTGAGGTTTTGTGTTTCTCTGTGTTTGACAGCAAATTGGTGATTTGTGAATAATTCTGATGTGTTTTGGTGATTTTCCACCTCAACCTCCATTTTTTCCATTTGCGTGGTCGTCATTAGGACTGGGCATGCACTCCTTCATCAGTTGGGCTTCCCGCCAATGTCCTGAGCACATGGCCATGGTCTGTGCATGTGTGCAGTGCTAGTTGCATTATGCAGCACTAGTTGTCGTTGAAATCTATCGCACAAGTGTGTACACCCTCGTGCAGCACACTAATGTTCCCATATGCTCGTGGGTGCTCACGCTCAATACAAACATTTTTGAACACATGGATGCTGTTTGGCAGTTGATTTGGTAGATTTAAAGTAAACGAGCATAATTAAGTGAAAACTTTTTTTTCCTTGTCAACCATGGCTTACAAACACTAATACATTTAAACCTGAGGTTTTTTAGTATGTTATTACAAGATTACACTTGCCTTGCTGATTTTAGCCTAACTAGCAATAGGGCTAACAATTATTATATTATTATGGCTTACAGAAATCTAGCAGTCCTGGGTTTGATTCCCACGACCCTCTCTTGTAGCCCAAGTAATAGTGATTATAATTATTACATTATTATGGTTTATACATTCAACGTTTCTTGGTTTAATTCCCACGACCTCCACTGGCATGATAAGTGACACTGAACAGTGTGTTTTAAAACAAGGCTGTGGAAAAGAATTTTAGCTCAGGAAAGACATTGGGACTAATTAGTATTTTTACCTCACAATTGTTATTTTGCATATTTATATTTCTCTTTGGCACCTTGACTTATTGGAGACCGTTAATTAAGAAATAATGTAAGTCCTGCAACAAGGGTGATAAGGCCTTCCCTTACGGGTTCCTTTGCCCTTATTGTGTTGCTCAGCACCCCCCAGCTGGTTCTCTGATCTTGGGAGGGGGAGCAACTGGTTCTTAAAGGCAGTGGCAGCAGAATTGCAAGATATTTCCTTTGTGGGCTGGGTGAGCTTGGGCCTGAAGTCCCGCGGGACATCCATGCAGATATATCTGACCCCAATAGGGTCCCTCAGGTCAGGAGGTGGCCTATCCAGACACATCAGGTGTGGCTAGAGAGCTTAGACTGCAATAACTGGTGTGCAGGGACACACCAACCCAACCTTTTTGAAGGCCAGGATGACTATTATGGGGATCTTTGGGAAGTTCCTAACCTTATCGTAAAACAAAAACAAAAAAACAAAAATTAAAAAATCCAAATAAGGGATGTTTTTCTCCCCTGATTCATAATGAGCCCTTTTCTTTTTTGGATAGCTGAGGCATGTAGTCCCTTTCTGCTCAAGAGTTTCAGTCTGTGGAGACAGTGAATGTCAGTCCATCTCTGTCTGCATCTTCTTGGCTACTATGTGACCAAATCATTGAGCAACTCTGGGCAGGTGTGAATCAGGAAAGTGTCTTCCCAACCATGCCATGGTTTTTCCTTTTAAGGAAAATGTCTCATAAGTGGAAGCTCCTCTACTGGAAGACAAGGTTATTTGTTTTTCTGAAAAGACACTGCCCTGCCTATAGATGGCTCTGGCCTATCAGTCTTTCATGTTAAAGGGATGAACATCCCATGAAGAGGTTTGCCTCTATAAGCTCACAACAGGGTTACAATCTTGTAGTATTTTATTGGACACAGACTTCAACATGTGGGTCACTACCCTGGCCAGTTTCGTTCCACCTTTTTCTGAAGGGCAAGCCTTTTCTATTTATTTACTTATTTATGTATGTATATATGTAATTGTATGTATGTATATATAGACACAGAAACATAGACTTTGATGGCAGATAAGGACCGCTTGGCCCACCTAGTCTGCCCATTCCCTACTACAGAATAAGCCGCAGATCCTAGTTAACCAACAGCCTATTTCTTCCTGCCCCCACAAGAATTGCCTTATGTCTGTCCCATGCATTCTTGAATTTGCCCAACATTTTAGACCCCACAACCTTCTCAGGAAGGCTGTTCCATGCATCCAGTACCCACTCTGTGAAAAAATACTTCCTCACATTGCCCCTGAACTGCCCCCCCTCTATCTTTAAATTGTGTCCCCTTGTTCTTGCATGTCTCTTTTTCTGAAAGATACTACCCTCTTGGACTTTGTTGATTCCACTGAGGTACTTAAAAGTTTCTATCATGTCCCCCCTCTCCTTTCTTTCCTCAAGGGTATACATATTAAGCTCCTTTAGTCTCTCCTCATATGGCTTCTCTTGTAGACCCTGCACCATTTTCACCTGCACCTGCCCTCCTCTGGACTGCCTCTATCCTGTCTATGTCCTTGTGGAGATGGGGTCTCAGAACTGGACGCAGTACTCCAGATGGGGTCTCACCAACTGTCTGTACAGAGGGATAACAACTTCCTGTTTTCTGCTGGTGATGCCTCCAGTATGCATCCTAGTATACCCCTAGCTCCCTACTGCCTTCTCACATTGCTTGCTAACCTTAAGGTCATCTGATATGATTACCCACAGGTCCCTTTTCTTTTTGTTGTTGTTACTACTTTCCCCATTGTGTAATCTTCCCTGGGTTTTGTTTCCCAGGTGCATTATTTGCACTTCTTTGCATTGAATGCTAGCTGCCATACTTCCGACCATTCCTCCAACCTTGCCAAGTCCCTTCTCATCCTTTCCATGCTTCCTTGTGTATCAACCCTGTTGCAGATCTTTGTGTCATCTGCAAAGGGCATACTTTTCCTTCCAGTCCCTCTGCAATGTCACTTATAAAGACATTAAAAGGACTGGACCTAGTACTGAACCCCTTATCCCACTAGTAACCTCTCTTTCTTCAGAGGGACTCCATTTACAATTATCTTCTGTGTCCTGTTGTCCAGCCAATGTTTTACCCAGGCTACTACCCTGGGACCCACTCCCAGGCTGGTTAATTTGACTATTAATCTTTTGTGTGGGACTGTGTCAAATGCCTTGCTAAAGTCTAGGTAGGCCATGTCCACATCCCCTCCCTGGTCTACTACTTTGGTCACCCAGTCAAAGAAATCAATTAGATTCGTCTGACATGACCTTCCCGCTGTGAACCCATGCAACCTTGGGTCCTGTGCCCCACTGGCCTCTAGGTACTCAATAATTCTTTCCTTCAGAAGTGATTCCATCACTTTCCCTATCACAGAGGTCAAACTGACAGGTCTGTAGTTTCCTGCCTCTGTCTTGGTCCCACTTTTGTGAAGGGGAATCACATCCGCCTTCCTCTAGTCCTCGGGTACCACATCATCCTGCCATGATTTGTTAAAAAGGGTAGTCAGTGGTTTCACTAGTTCTCCCCTTAATTCTTTTAGAATTCTGGGGTGAATTCCATCAGGCCCCATTGCTTTGTCCACTTTCAGTTTTAAGAGTTCTTTTAGAACCCTTTCTTCTGTGAAAGGACTGGGATCAACCCCCTATCAAGAGTGCTTCTGTTAATTGGATTTGGCACCTCCCCTCCTCCTCTTTGTGAATACTGAGCAGAAATATTCATTCAGTATCCCTGCTTTTCACTGTCACCCTCTGCCCACCACCATCCATTCTATTCAGCCTCACTATCCCTCCCTTTTCTTTTCGCACCGTGATGTATCTATAAAAGGTTTTATCCCCTTCTTAACAGGTTGGCTATCTTTTCCTCAGTTGGGCCTTTGCTATTCTGACTTCCCTCCCTGCTTCCTTCTGCCTTAACTGGTACAGCTCTCTGTCCTGCTCTTTCTGTTTTCCTTATACTTCCTGAATGCTATCTTTTTCTCCCTGACTTTCCCAGCCACCTCTTTTGAGAATCATAGTGGCTTTTCTCTCATTTTGATTTGTTTATTTGCTTCACACAAAGGCTTTTGCCTCTGTGATGGCAGTTTTTTTATGTAATGCTGTTTGCCACCTGCTGCGGCACACTACCAACTTAGGGTATCCAGCCACGGCTCAGCCCACCCAGAGAACTGGGTAGCTCAGACTGCACCAGGAGGATCCGGATGGCCATCTTGCCATCCCACTGAGAGGCTCCCCTCTGCCTCAGACAGCCAGAACAGCCCTGGTTCCTCCCCGACAGGATTCTGCCAAAGTCCTCCAGGTGGCTCGGAGTGGCCATCAAGTTGCATGGTTGCGCCCTGCCATTTCCTCAGTGGTCCCCTGGAATGTGGATGTGCAATGACATCTGGGCACAGCGTGCTGACATCCCCGCATTCCCCTCCAGATTGCCAGCACTTGTGTGCCCTCGGCGTCCCCAGGAGCCACTACAGCATGGCAAGATTCCCCAACCCACCCCAGGACTGGGAGAGTAGTCTATGGATGCTCAATCCCAGTCCTCCCCTGCCGACCCCCGACGGCCCGGGCTCATTCCTGAACCTGGGTTGCCGGCATGGTGCAAGATGTGGCATCCAGCGCCTCAACCCTCAGCGCCACCGGGCTGGGCCTGTGATGGCAGTTTTGATGATTCCCCATTGTTGCTCCACCCCTCCTTCTAGCCGGTTTGCTAGTGCTTTTCCGAGGCACTCTCCCATCTTGCCAAAGTCAACCATCCTGAAGTCCAGTATCCTCACTTTTGTATGGCTTGACTCTGTAGCTGAGTTTAATGTGAACCACACTGTTTGATGGTCACATGTTCCCAGATGGCAACCCACTTCTAGATCTGAGATCCTCTCACTTTCCCCATTTGAGAGTATGAGGTCTAAGATTGCTCCCTCATGAGTGAGTTCTGAAACTAGCTGTCTGAGGCATGCCACTTGTAGGGCATTGAGAATGGCCCTGCTCTTGAATGTGGCTACAGCAAATGTGCTTCAGTTAACATCTGCTATATTCAGGTCTCCCATCAACAGTATCTCCCCTTTCTCTGCCATCCTAAGAATGTCTTCTATCATATCCTTGTCCATTCCCTCCCCCTGACATGGGGGTCTGTACACAACCCCTGTGCGGATTGTGGTGCCATTTCCAGTCTCCAAGGTGACCCACAATGCCTCCTATCATCCCTGTTTACTCTTTTGTTCAGTTGCTTTTATCCCTTCCTTTACATAGAGAGCTACTCCCCCCATCTTCTCCCCTCCCTGTCTCTCCTGTAGGTTATGTACCCTGGTATGTTAACATCCCAGTCATGGTTCTCTGTGTACCATGTTTCTGTGACTGCTACAGTAGCCAGTCATCCCTCTTCCATCAAGGCCACCAGTTCAGGGAGCTTGTTGCCCAGACTACAGGCATTGGTACTCATTACCCTCCATTTCCTGATGGCCTTACTCCTTTTTTGCTCCATCCCTGTCCTTCTTGCCTTTGTCACTTTCTCCATTTACCCATTCCCTTCTCCCTATCGACATTTCTATGTTGGAGTTTAGTGCACTTACTACCGTTACTTTTTTTGGGGGGTGCTAGGATTTTCCTGCTCCTTTCCAGTGCCTCCCCCCTTGGCTAGTTTAAATGCTTGCCAATGAAGCATTTAAACCTATCACCTAGGATCCTGGTTCCCCTCCTGGACAAATGTAGCCCGTCATGCCAGTATAGGCTTGCATCACTCCAGGTGGATCCTCAGTCCCCAGTGAAGCCTAATCCCTGAGCTCTGCACCAGTTTTTCAACCACTGATTTAATCCCATGGTGTGGAGCACCCTAGCCTCTCCTATGCCATAGATAGGCAGCACCTCCGAGAAGGTTACCGTGCGTGCTACTTGTCTAAGGCCCCTCCCCCAATTCCACAAACTATTTCTGCACTGCTCTGATCCTTGTCTTAGCCAGGTCATTTGTCCATAGGTGGACAGTGACATCCAGCTCCCTCCCCTGTGCAGCTGCTCTGGCAATCCTGAGGATTTTCTCCCTGTCCCTCCAAGCCATGGTGCCAGGCTGGCACCTTACCTCCCTCACCCATTCCTCACCCAGTTCTTCCTTCCTAACAATAGAGTCCCCCACCAGGAGTTGTTTCCTTCCCCTATGGGGTCCCATGCCACCCTCCTGTGGGTCTCCTTTGTGGAGGTTCCCAGCATCCTCCTTGGTCTCCACTGTGGGTGCCTCAATAGAGGAAACATACATTGCCAGAATGGCACAGGAATTGTGGAGAGGTACAACTGGAGGGATGTGCCTCTGTTCCACCACCTTCACCCTCCCTGAGCCCACTGTGGTCCAACCACTCCTCTTTTTTGGTAACCTCTGAGGCAATGGCAGTGGCCCTGGTGGTCCCTGGATGGAAGAGGAGGTCCCACAAATCCTGACCAAATCAGCCTGGAGATGAGCAACCTCCCCCCTCAGCCCAGAAAGGTGCCTGCAGATAGGACAACACCGCATCCTCCAGAATGTCTCCCAGAATACTGCTGCCCCACAGCCACTGCACTGCACCACTCCCATCATGTCTTATTTCTGGCCCCTTCACTATTGTTTGGAATCCTTGTTCTTTCCTCTGGTTTTTTTTCCTTTCCTTCTCTCTCTACTTACTTACTGCTACTGTTCCCTTCAAGCTCCTGATTGTCTAGTTCTGAGACAAGAAGATCCCATATTTCTCAGTAGACCCCTTACTTGCTCAGAGGCAGACCTCCAGCAGCTAGAGGGGGCTGGAGAGCTACTCTTGCCCTTCTAGGATGGTGTGTCTTTGGTGGTTCTGTGATCACTCACTTTCTGCTCCCAAACAGGAAGTTCCTGTTGTCAGTCAAATCCTGTGCCTATAAAAGTGGAACTAACTTTGGGTGGAGGGGAGGGAAGAAGAGCAATATAGTCCCAGTAGAGAAGTCCAGTCACACAGCACTCCTTCCTTCTGGTGTCCTCTGCCAAGCTTCTGGCAAAATCTTTCTAAGGCAGTGTTTATATCTAGCTTCCTTCTAGCTAAGCCACTCCCCTACTTACTAGATCTTTCTACAAGTAATTAAATTGCACAGCTATCAAGCCCTTCAGCCACCTGAAATTTACACCTAGATAACTGTTCAGACAACTATTCACTACAGCTAACTCAGACAAACACACTGTTTTTTTTTGTTTGTTTTTTTTATCCCAAATTAAAGGTCCCAGTAGAAGAGTTCTACTTCTTTAGTCCCAGTAGAGAAGTCCAGTCACACAGCACTCCTTCCCCCTGGTGTCCTCTGCCAAGATTCTGTATGTATGTATGTTTTTGGTAACCGGGTAAGCAAACTGATCCAAAGGACCATTTTCAGTTGTGACCTGGGCCACAAAGTGGCACAATCAATAGGCACAAGTTATAATACAGTGGGTACATATAATGCAGTGAGCACAGTGGTAGCAGAAACAGTGATACATAATGGCACGTCTTAATATGGGTTAAGTACATAACATAACAAGTTCAAAACAATAAAGTGATGCATCTATGCTTGCAGAGAACTAGGACATACACTTACAGTAGTCAAGACAGGCTCCAGCCAGTCAAGGGTTTACAAAACAGTGCATATGGTATTACACTATAGCAATCAACATTTTCAAACAATGGAGTCTAACGTGGCTAGTGTTTATTTAGCAGCCAGTACTTGGGAAATAAGGCAAGTGGTACACTTTTCTACAATTCATGGCCATGGTTCCACCTTCCAGGTGATTATTCACTGGAGAATTTTGGGCCAGACCACTCAGCCTACTTCATTGTTTTTGACCATGAAGGCCATGTGGCCTGTCATTGTATCTGGTTAACCTTAATAAGCTAACCTTTTTATCATCCTTGAGGAAGTCTGTGGTTTGATTCACCCTGGATACTATTTAGAGTGCAGAATACCATAACCCAGTGGGGTTATGATAACAGCCAGAGCAGGCAATTCTGAGGGTAGTTCCATTCCCTTGGAGACTGGCTCCTGGAAATGAGGCTGCTACTCAGGTAACCAGTTTACAGTATCAGAGGAGCATTGGTCAGGCACCATGAAGAGGCTCAGCACCACAAGCATGGTGCCTCACTAGAGAATATGCAGCCCATCACTGACCCCTTTTCTTGGGGATAGAGTAGAGAGTTTCCTCATGTTGGGCCAGAACAATGTCAGACGCCTTCTTTAGGGGCACTTCTCTGCCCCAGTTTTCAAGGGTAACAGAAAGGCCAGATGTTGTCAGAACTCCTGCTCTCTTTGTGCCAGACTACAGGTCCTGCTAATCAATGAGCTCATGGGACCTGTTCATTTTATTTTATGGGCCCCAGAAAGTCTGGGAGTTGTCAGGTTTTCTAAATTCAAGAGCCTGTAGCTTTTTGTGCTTGACAGTCTTCAGGATCAATCAATCAATCAATCAAAATCTTTATTTATCCAGGCGATCACCATTGAGCAAGCTCATTTACAACGTAGACCTGCTGTTGTCAAGGGCAGTTATACATACATAGATTAAAGTTGCAGAATACAAAATGAACAAAGAGATACAAGCAAGATTACAGAAAAATGGTAGGACCAAGGTATACATTCCAAGTGTTCACGTAAGAACATATATGCATCACACAACATTATTGTGGTATATACAACATCCATGGATACAGAAATTGAAGTAACATATTTATTCAAACCTCTATAGAAAGGTACAATTATTTACATTTCAGCCCTCAGTGACCGTTTAAATGCTTGGATGAGAATTGTAGGCTACAGAGGGGCCCATAATGAAGTCTGTCTCTCCTGCTTGAATGGCGGGAGGAGGGTAGTATGGGAAAAAGTGGTACCAAGGATACAGAGGGCCAGTATGGCAGCTGACTTGTGAACTAGCTAAATAGAGAAGGAAGGAACTTTGGGGATGGAGCCCCGAAGATCAATCACCGGGCTGCTCAGGCAAAGGGTTGTTTTCTTAAGCACCAGTACATCTGATGGTTGCCTGCCGCCACACTCCCTACAACAATCCTACTCAGAGTATTTCAGGTTTTGTTATTGGATCAACCCTCCAGCATAGGGTGCATCTTCACCTGAGCATCAGCCTCTCTGAGTTCCTTGAGGGTGTTGGTAGTCCTGGTGGCTTAATATCTATCCTGATTGAGTGACCTGCTTATTTATGCAAAGAGGCCAGTACTCAGCACTCTAGATAGGCCAGAGTCACATGCCTAAGGGTGAACTGGGAGTAAAGCTCTCTTGAGCCATCTCAGACCTTGGATGCCTGGTGGTAATTTTTCGGCACAAGATCTGGAAAGGTTATGCAGCCTTTTTTCCCCAAACAGTGACTTTTGTCAGGGGTCTGCTGACTCACTACTGTTGGCTTCAGGATAGGCATCGACAGTTTAATCCCATGGGCCCACTTCCAGATTCAGCCTATTTAATAGGTTTATTATAGGCCTGGGGTCCCTCATCTGAGGATTATCAGCAAGTTTTCCTATTACCCTTAGCCTCCTCACTCCCGAGTTAGTGAGTGGATGTGCAACATCTGAGCAAGTTCCACTATAACTTCTGCAGTTAATTCTCACAACATGTAAGCCTAGATGGAGGGGACAGGTCAGAGCCATTTTCCCACAGGAACTTGGACAGCTTACAAACAGGTCTCCATATCAATATTCAGGTGATGGAGAAGGTCCACCTAGCTCCCCTTAGTGTGCATTTGTAACCCCTGCAAATGGGGGTTCCAAAAAGTCTTCCAGGAGCTTGCCTGAATGCTCCAAGTCTGGGCGGTGTTCTGCCTGAGCTGTTTGAATGTGGTTCCTGGTGAGTGCTATTTGAGCCTCCACGCACTGTCTTTTAAGAGCTGTCTGCTTGCAGACTTAATTAGTTTGTATGGGGGGAACTGTGGTTCTAATGCCCGAATCCGCTCCGCTTCTGCTGTTGCTACATGTGCAGGGGAGCCTTGTTGAAAGATATAACTGTTTGCCAGAAATCATTTAGAGTGACTGAGAAAGTGTAATTTGTCTAACCTGTCTTCATTTCAACACGAACTGTTTCAGTGTAGCTCTTTCATTTGGGTTCTGAATAATGACTTGGACCAATCAGGATGATAGGGAGACCGAAAATGGAGCCTGTGGACTAATCGGAACTTGGACTCTCAATTTTGAGCCAGTCACAAGGGATTGTATGGGCAGTGACTCTGGGAAATGTAGTTTTAACCTTGGCGCCTTTTTCTACCAGCAGAGGAGTCTTATTGTGAGTGACAGCTGAATCAGCCTACAGAATAGTGTGGAGCTAAGGAAATGCCCTGCTCTGTGACTGGAAAGATCAGATCAGTTGTGGCAGTGAAGAGAGAAGGAGCTGTGCTTCCTGCGGTAGGCTCTTCAGCGTGGTGGAGGCCCCTGAGGCTTCAGTCAGTCAAAGTCTTGTGGAGTGCCAGTTTGACTGAATCTGAGTTGTGAGGAGAAAGAAGCACCAGAAGTGTGGAAACCAGGCTCACCCTGTAAAAGACTGGAGAAATTGCTGAATCGTGCTCGGTCTGTCAGGAACTGAAGCTGCTGTGTGTGCTCCCGGGTATCTTGCAGTAATTGCGATCGGGATCGAGGAGCAGCCTGCCTGGTATAGTACTTTTCTTTTACATATGAATGTGCATACTGCTTGTGGAAAATCACTATTTCCAATCCCCTGTGCTGTGTGCTGTGTGTTGAAGCTGGAAGCAAACCCCAGCTTATCTCTAACTAAATCCGTTTGCTATAAACTGCAGTGGGGTCCAGTCACAAGGACCTTCTCTCCATGCCCTGCTGTTTCTGACAATCCAGAAGAACATCCACCATCCGGTTCTCAGCTTGGGTATTGTGAGTACAAATCAGGGTATTCCCCTGCAGCCTGTTTTCAATCACAAGTGTGTCATCTAATTCTTGTTTGTTTGCTTCATGGACTGAGCCATCAGGCTCTGGATTACAGTTAAGTGTTGTGCATATATTTTCTTCTACAGGGCCCTATCCATCTGCACCTGCCGGCCAACCCCGGACAACGGACCTGGCTAGCCCCTCCCCAACCAGGGTACCCAGAGTGTGACTTTTTAGACCCTGTATGTGTGCACAGTACTGTGATTTAATGCCACTAATTAACCTGATTTCCCCCTCCCGTGTTTCTGTTCCCTAAATAAATCAGATTTGTTGTCGTTAAACTTTAAACTGTCTGAAGTGTCAGTACCTTCATACCAAGCACTGTATTGGTTTGTGTATGCTGCTTAACCTTATTTTCAGGGGTCCTCAGAGACGAACCTGCTGATCAGTCTTGACGTAAGTGGTACCTTATGAATGAACAGTGTATACATGTGGGGTATTGGTACTGTAACTCCTGTGCATCGTGTGGGCCATTAGAGGGATTAGAAGGGGATCTCAGTGTCCCAGAGGGCTGTGACCAAACTAGACCAACCATTACAAACCCTGACCTCTGGGTGGAGGCACCCACCATAGAACCTAGGCCCCTCAACTTGTCAGTAGTCAAGCAGGCAGGGGTAGTAGCCCTTGGGATAGTGCCTCCTGGGGGTTACACATTAATGATGCTACACATAGCAGGCATTCATACATAACCATTAAGGCCGTGAGATATTTTGAGAGGTCATCAGCCTGTCGACAGTTCCTGACATGGTGTCTGAACTTTGGGCGGACTGCTTAAGCCGCAGTCTGTTCATCCCATGGAGTGGAGGTTGAACCGGAGGTTTTGAATTCCTGTACAACTGGTTTGGTCGACCTCAGATCAATCTGTTCGCACTCCAGCCACAAGGCTTGGAGCCGACAGGTTCTTCAGTCTTTAGGTTGCCACAGATGAGGCAGTGGTCACTCTGCCTCAGAGTGGATCTTCAGCAGAGAGCATATTTTTCCACTGCTAACACCTTTTCCAAAGTGTACAGAGAGAATAATAAATAGAAATAAAGAAGCTCTGGAGGAACTGCCCTTGTTACCTGCTGAGTGACTGAGTAAACTGTAGTTCTCAAACTTAGCAAATCTTGCTCAGCAAGCACCCTTATGCCTTCTGATGTGCAAAGACTTGCTCTGGGTCTCTCTCCACCCATAAAATCCAGGAATGATGAAGCTCGTGCCCTGGCCCCTGAGAGGAGAAGGCCTCCTATAGAAAAAAAAAAATATATATATATATATATTGTTTTCCCGAAAAACTACTTGACTCCTTGATGGCTGCCAGAAATTTCTATGTCTGCAGCCTATGCTCTGGTAGGGGCCACCTCCCTCTCTTTATCTTGGGCCAGCAGGGAAGGTTTCCTCCTCCTCCTCCTTCAATGGTCTCTTTTCCAGTTTTTGGTTATTCTATAAGAAGGCGGAGAGGTTAACATTGAGTTCAGTGAGAGGTTAGGTTCTGCTATCACAGTCCTGAGGTTTTCTGGTTTAGGAACTCATTGGCGCGTGTTGGTAGGACATGTCTACTGTCCTGATCTGGTTTGCTGTGGGATCTCTTAGGTTCTGAATGCTCTTCGCAAGGAATTTTCTGAACCACACTCATACACATCGCTGGATGTGTTGTTTCACAGGCTTTCTGTTAAGGAACCATACCTTATTAGGCATAAGGACAGGTGGTACTCAGAAGGTGTTCGTCCCTCAGGAGATCATTGCCTTCCAGAAGCCCAGGACATTGGTCTTTGTCCATCTGTCCACAATCTTCTCTATTTAAGGGAAGGAATTGCACAAGTTGAATTGTCTTCCACTGTTGAGATCTAATCTAAACAGACGGCTGTGTTACATGAGTCTGAGAGCCTTGTGTGTTCTCGTGGAACAGACAAGCATGAGCTAAAGGCCTTCCTTTCAAACAACATGAAGTCTTGCTGTATTCTGACATATTGCAGTGATCCCCAATCTTTAAACTGCCACGAAGAACAAAGAGTTAACTTTCTATGCAGGGCATAGAATGCTGAGTTCGAGCTTGGTTAGAGTCTCTGTCTGGAGTGTTTCAAACTCAAACTGTCAGATTCTTTACTCCGCCTCACTGAACGGTTGCTCCGGAGAGTTCTCCTTCAGCTCGGTTCGAAAGTCAGTTAAAGTTTCAGTTTTCGTCGTTTTTTCAAACCGAAAAATTATCCGCATAGTCGGTTCAGTCTCTGTCTGTGGTACCGTGAGTACTAGATAGGAATTGTTCTGTTTTCTGTGTGGAACTTGTAAAAGTGCGTCTCGGTTCGGCTGAACCGGCCATTTGATAGTGAAATCTTGTGTTTTGTGTTTTTACTTAGTGTGTGGTTACCGGTCCTTATCGGTTCTAAAAAAAAACGTGTTTTAGTACTTTTTTCCAATACTCGTGGATACGGGATTAGGAACCGATAAGGGAGTCTTGCCTGGTGGTTGCCATAAAAGGCAAGTTGGTTAGGTTGGCTATGTCTGAGAAACCCAAGAAAAAAAACGGGCCCACTGGGTTTCAACACTGCAGGAGTGTGGGAAGGCTTCTAAGGCTGATCCCCACACCACCTGTGTTTATTGTCTGGGGTTTGACCACCTTGATTCAGACTTCCAAATGTAAACATTTTCCCAAATCTACCATTGAGAAGAAATTAGGTAGACTGAGGGAAAAGGAGGCAGAGAAGTCTGCTCACCCGAATGGCCAGCCCGGTTTGGTTCCGACCGAACCAGAAGGAGTGCTCTCTGACCAGGGCGATACTTCTTCCAGCAAAAGGAGAGCCGATTCTGAGGGATCGGTTTCGACAAAAAGAAAACACAAAGACAAATCATCCGGTTCGGATCCAGAGGTTCATGTTCTGACTGCCGAAGAGATAGCCAGAGTGATTCAGATTGTGGAATCGCTCCGCTTGGTTCCTACTGCCTGCACCTTCTGGCTGGATTTCGGTTCAGTTGGTTCCCCAGTTCAAGATTATACCCTTGAAGATTTTATGAACCGGAGTTTGAAGAGGAAGGAAATTTGAGGATGATGATGGTGAAAGTGAGGGTATGGATGTGCCTGTGAAACTGGACATCTCCCCAGACAGACCTTCAGGTGTTTCCCCTCCTAGGCTTTCTGAGTCGCCTTCTCACTTTATGTTCTACAGAAAGGTGGCTGAAACCCTCCTGCTTCCTATGGAGGAGGCTGTGGAAGATCAAGTGGAGCCTGATTATGTAGAAATGATGGACATCCCAGAGTCCCGGAGACTGTCTATTCCCCTCCACAAATCCTTTGGGAAACAGACACAAAATATCCTAAAGTCTCCTAACATTATACCTCTTGTGGATAAAAGAATGGACAAGAGGTATACACTTTCAGGCTCAGACATGGAGTTCTTATACCAGCAATGCAGTCATGTTGCGGTAGTGCAGACTGCCTGTGACAAAGAAAATATTCCCTTCTTCACTCCCCCCAGACAAGGACTCCAGGAAGATTTATGCCATGGCAAAGAAACAGTACATGGCATCTTCCTTGGGACTCAGGCAGGCGAATTATATGGCCTATACAGCCAGGTACCAGAAGTCCAGGTGGGATGCTGTACTGGCGCTGGCTAAACAGGCCTCCCCCCAGCTAGCCAAGGAGCTGGAGGCGGTGGCTGCAGATGGGATTGAGGCATCTAAGGTTCAGTTTCATGCTGCTGTTGACTTTAATGATGTGTCATCAAGAGTCATGGCTACATCTGTGGCTCTTCGGAGGATGGCTTGGCTCAGATGTACTAGCCTCTCACAGGACACTCAGGCTAAGGCCATGGATTTTCCTGTAGTGGGTAATTCTCTGTTTGGGGAGCAGACAGAAAATTACATGAAGAAAATGTACTTGTCTGTACAGGACCACTTACAGGAGTGCTCAGGCCAAGGAGAGGCAGGCAACTCCTCAAAGGCAGCAATCTAGGGGCAGGGGCAGGCCTTTTCATAGGCCTTTTTACCAAGCACAGGCCTCTTCTTCCTTTTCACAGAGAGGGTTCTTCAGAGGGAGAGGCAGAAGGGGGATGAGCAGGGCTGCATCCACTCCTCAGCCTAAAGCTCCTGCCAAGCAGACACCCTGATAGGTCTGCCTGGGTCGACTCTCCTATTCCAGTAGGGGGCAGGCTGGCTTACTTTGTCCAGGACTGGATGTCTGTTACCTCAGACAGGTGGGTCCTGGAAGTAGTAAGCCAGGGACTGGTTCTCAGCTTAAATAAATTTTCAAAGATGAGAGCCAGATCCTTTCCACCTGCAGGTCTCTCCGAAACCCTTGCCCTAGAGGCAGAGGTTTCATCTCTTCTAACCTTAAGGGTCATAGAGAGAGTTCCTTCCCTACACTGGGGCAAAGGTCTGTACTCCAGGCACTTCCTTACCCCCAAAAAGACAGGGGAGTGGCGGCCCATCCTAGATCTAAGATACCTGAACTAACATCTTTTAAAACCAAAGTTCAAGATGGTGACTCTGGGAATAATTCTTCCCTCTCTAAGGCCAGAGGACTGGCTAGCCTCCCTGGACCTCAATGATGCCTACGTTCACATTCCCATCAGGTGCTCCCACAGAAAGTACCTCAGGTTCCAGTTGCTCTCAGGCCACTATCAGTTCAGAGCAATGCCCTTTGGCATAACCTCAGCACCAAGGGTTTTCACAAAGTACCTAGCAGTAGTAGTTGCCTTTTTAAGAAGGCAAAATATTTCCATTTTTCCATATCTGGACGATTGGCTAATAGTGGGTCAGTCTCCAGACCAAGTCAAGTCTCATCTGCAAGTGCTCACTTCTCTAGGATTTCTTCTTAACCTTCCCAAGTCAGTTCTCGAACCAGTCCAGCTCCCTACCTTTATTGGGGCAGAACTGGACACACTCAGAACAAGAGCCTTTCTTCCTCTAGAAAGGACAGGGTTCTTATGGAACTGCCTCTTCCTTCAGCCTTCAGAGTATCTCGACCAGCAAGGCATTTCCTCCAACTCTTGGGCCACATGGCAGCTTCAGCAAGCAGTGGTCCAGGGCAAACTCCAGATGAGGATATTCAGTTCCACCTGAGAGCTTTTGGTCTCAGAGGAAGGATTCCCTTACCAAACTGATCCCAGTGACTCTGACCTTGATCCAAGCCCTCCAATGATGGCAGGATCAGGACAATTTAAGACAAGGTGATCTTACTTCGAGATACAGCTCTTGCAGCAGGTAACACCATTAGGACTGAAGCCGGCGGGCGGCAGGACCCCTCGGAATTCTTCTAGCTAGCTAACTTCAGCAGGGACTGCCCCACGTCGGTCCCACCTCCAACGCCAGGCGAGTAATATAAGGGGGCGGTCCACCAGATTCACTCAGTTCTTTCCGCCGTCGACTTCAGTGCATGTCTTGACCGGATCGCTTCTAGTGCGCCATTTACGGTTAAGTTCTTCCTCGGAAAAAGTTCTTTTTTCGGCTCAGTTGCTGTCTCGATGTCCTCTCAACCTCCGTTGACGCCATCCCTCAAAGTGCGCCTTGGGAAGCAATCCAGTTCAAGGATCCGTTAGCCTGCATCCAGTTACTAGGCCCAGACCCACGACACACCGGTCCTGTATTTTCTGCCAAGGGTTCAACAGCGGACCCGGATCCGTTGCCAGAAGGCTCTGCAAGCATTCCTGCTCGAGGAGAAAGTTAAGACCATGGACACCTCAAGGGAGTTCTGCTGAAGCCCAGAAACATTCTGAGAAGCACAGGGAGAAGGCTCCATCCAAGTCCCGTCTAGGCCTCCGACTCCCGTAGTTCCGGCTCCCGGTCCGACCGTTCGCCATCCTGGGCCCGTTCTCAGCCTTCCTCCGCTGCGGTGAAGAAACCTTCGGGCTCCTCTTCCTCCTCACAGGCCAAGACCTCCAGGCCCTCTTTGTCCTCTTTTTCCAAAGCCCTGGTTAGGTCTGGGGACCATCATCATCACCACAAGTCGGGATCCCGCCATTCCGAACCCGACATCAGGTCTGCCTCCTTGCCTCCTCCTCCCCAGCGGAAGACCAAGGAGCTTACAACGCTTAAGAAGCCGTTGGACTTGACGTTGGCCCGTCTGACGTCGGCCACTCATCCCAGGTCCCAGGAGCCGTCGACTGCCAGACTCCCGTCGCCGGTCAGGCCTTCACCCTCTCGGTCATCGGCAGGAGGGCCGACGTCCGCATGAGTCGAGAAGAGGACCCCGACGCCTCCTACCGACGTCGGTCAGGAGACTATCACGGAGGAGGAATTGACGCAGCCCGAGGACCAGACGGGTGAACCCGGTCCTGTTGAGCCTCCAAGGGAACCCTCCCCGCAACCTGAGACCCCTGAGGAGCCGACGCCGGAACCCGATGACCGGCCACCAGCGCCCGGTCTGTCGTCGGGCCTTTCCTTTTCTGAGGTTAAGGAGCTCTTTACCTACTGGTGGGATACCATTAAAAAGGATGTGGTTTCCACACCACCTCCTCTACCTCCTCCTCCTCCGACACCTGCAACCCCTCCGGCCCCTGCGCCCCTTGCCATCCGGGGCAGCAGGCCAAGTACCTCTCCCCCAGGAGCCTACGGACCCTCCAAGGGGAAGACCAGATAGAAGGAGACCTCCGTCCTAGATCCTCTTCAGGGTCACCCAGTCCTAAGAGACCCAGAAGACGCCCGTTGCCTTCGATGGAGGATACAGGATCAGAGTCCTCGGTAAGATCCAGATCCCTCTCTCCCCTTCTGATCCCCTCTCCGGACCCACGTGAGCTTCCTAGATCTCCTCCGGATGACCCATCGTTCACGGAAATCATGAGACATATCCAAGAGAACATGGGCTGGGATGCAGAAGAGTTAGACCCCGAGAGGCTACGCCTTGCTAGATATCTTCGGCAGAAGGATCCCAAGCCTGGGTGTGTTACCACCCTTGGTGGGCACTTTTGTGGACATCACCAAGGCAGTGGAACGTCCACCGCTCCGCCGATGCCAAGAAAGCTGACCGCCTGTACAAGGCTCTTAAGGAGGACCAGTACTTGACTCAACATCCTCTGGCGACTCTTCTGGTCATAACAGCCTCGCGACCAGTCCCAGAGACTGCAACATTTGAGCACCCTGCCACCGACCCGGAGTCCAAACAGCTGGATCGCTATGGGCAGGCGCACGATGCTCGCTTACCTGCCTATCAGATCCCTGAACTACTTGACTCACATGGTGCAGTTCCAAAATGCTTTGTGGGAACAGGGACTGGATCTGGCAGAGAAATTGCCAGAAGGTGAACAGAAGGAGGAGATGTTGCAGCTCCTCCGTACGGGTTCGGACGTCGGGAACCCAGGTGCTGCGAGCCGCGTATGATTCTGGGCGGACCTCGGCCAGAGCGGCAGTTTCAGGTATATACCTGAGGACGCCATGGTTTCGTGTCTCCGGATTTACCCCTGATGTCCAGAAGAACATCATGGACGCCTCTTCGAAGGAGAAGTTCTTGGTGCACTTCTGAGAAGGTTCTCACCAAGCTCCAAGAGGCCGGGAAGGCGGTGAGGTCGGTCCAGGCAATGTACCGACCAAAGCTTAGTTCCTTTCGTAGGAACCAAAGCCATTTTCATGGATGGACACAGAGACAACAGTCCCACACCGGTCCACAACAGAGGGGCTCCGGTTCCCGCAGAGCCCAGGGAGGACAGCCCGTGGGCAGAAGTCAGCGTCCAGCTAAGTTGGCTCAGCCCGCGGCTTCCTCCGCCGCCACAGCCTGACTCCTTCCTGGCCCCGGCCCCTCAGGATCAACGGGACATCAAGGTCGGGGGTCGACATGTGAATTACCTGCCAGGATGGCAGTCCATAACCACCAACAGGTGGGTTCTTCAGTTGGTCGAAAAAGGCCACTTTATAGAATTCGCAGACAAGCCACCCTCGAGGCCTCCTCTGCTCCTCCTGCTATTTGGTCAGCACAAATTGCTTATCAGGCAAGAAATACTCACGCTCCTGCAGAAGGGAGCGGTGGAGTATGTTCCAGAGAACCAGATAGATTCGGATACTATTCCACTTTTCTGGTCCCCAAGAAAACAGGGGACCTCCGTCCAATCTTGGACCTCAGCGACCTAAATATGTCGGTCGCCCACAAACGATTTTGCACTGGTGACCCTTCTGGGCCTCATTCCCATGCTAAAGCAGGACGCCTTCTTAGCAGCCCCTAGACATGCAGGACGCCCACCTGCACATCCCTGTGGCTCAAGCGCACAGGAGGTTCCTGCGCTTCGAGTTCCTCTGCTACCATTTTCAGTTCTCGGCCCTTCCGCTGGACTGTCTTTGGCCCCCAGGGTCTTTACCAAGTGCATGGCAGTTGTGGCAGCGTCCTTAAGGAGACAGGGCCACTATGTGTTCCCGTACTTGGACAATTGGCTTCTCATGGCCGCCTCCAGAGAGGCGTTGTTGCTGGCTATTCAGAGCACCCAGGGCCTGTTCCAGTCTCTGAGCATTCTAATCAACTACGAGAAGTCTCTCCTCGTACCGTCCCAGAAGCTGCAGTTCATAGGCGCAGTTCTGGACACCATTCAGGGGAAAGCATTTCTCCCAGACGACAGAGTGGAACGCATCAGATCCCCCATCAGGGATCTCTCGGTGAAGAAGACTATCCCTGCCAGGCTGGTCCTTCATCTGCTCGACACATGGCTGTGGCCATTCCAACAGTCCCTTTGGCAAGGCTCCACATGCGGGTAACTCAGTGGATGCTCAAGGTGCAGTGGGACCAAAGGCAAGACCACATGCAGCATCCGGTCAGAATCACAAATGCCGTGATTCGAGACTGGCAATGATGGCTAGACCCAGGGACACTTTCTGCAGGTGTCCCATTTACAGCACCGTCCCCGGAGATAATCCTCTCCACAGACACCTCAGGGCTAGGGTGGGGAGCGCACTTGAATGGGGTGAGGTCCCAGGAACATGGACCCTCAGGAAGCCCACCTCCACATCAACGTGGTGGAGATGAGGGCGGTCCTCACGCCTGCAGGCCTTTCAGTCAGAAATCCTGCCGAGCACTCTTCTGCTTCAGACAGACAACATGCATGATGATGTATTACCTCAACAAACAGGAGGCGCACATCTTACTCCTTTGCAGGGAAGCTAGAGAGTGTGGATTGGGCACTGACATGGCGCAAACCTGATTGCAGTTCACGCTCCGGAGTGGACAACACAATCGCAGACGGCCTGAGTCGCCCCAGGCCAGAGTCCACGAAGTGGGAATCCTTCAAGGGTCGCAGAGGATCTGTTTCTTTGATGGGGCACCAGAACTGGACTTATTCACTTCCCCATCCAACGCAAAACTGCCCAATTTCTGCTCGCTAGATCCAGGGCCTGGTGTTTTCTGGTGAGACGCTTGTCCCTCTCTGGGTGAACAGATTTCTCACGCCTCCCTCCCTTCCCATTGATCCAGAGAGTTCTTCTCAAACTGCGTAGGAGCACGCAACAATGATCCTGATAGCGCCTTTTGGCCCAGACAGATCTGGTTCCCCTTGCTCACTCAGCTGTCCCGGGAACCTCCGGTCCCGTTGCCTTTCAGCTCCCACCTCTTGTCTCAGGAGGAAGGTTCTCTAGTCCACCCGGACTTACGCTCACTGAACCTGCATGCATGGCTCCTAGAGACATAGCCATTTTGTGACACGGGGTCTCGCAAGAGGTGGCGGAAGTTCTTTCCGTGGCCAGAAAGCCAGCAACGCATGCGACGTACGCCATGAAATGGTGCCGTTTTTGCCTGTGGTCGCAAGCACATGGCCTTTCCCCTCTAGGTTGCCCGGTGAAAGCGGTGTTAGAATACCTGCTCTCCCTTTTCCATTCGGGTCTCGCCTACTCCTCTATTAAGGTGCACCTCTGCGCTATTTCTGCTTACCACTTCCCAGTAGGACAGCACACAGTGGTGCAACTTGACGCCTCTTGAGACTTTCTGAGAGGGGTGTTACACCTTAGGCTACCCATTAAGGACCCTGTTCCTCCATGGGATTTACTCTTTGTCCTGGAACAACTCACGCTTCCTTTGAACCTGCCGGGATTGCAGTAGGCTGCTCCTGTCATGGAAAATGTTATTTTAGTTGCTGTTACGCCAGCAAGGAGAATTTCCAGCTTCACGCCTCATGTGTAAGGAACCTTATTTGATTTTCCACCAGGACAGGGTGTCCTGAGGACTAATCCTAAGTTCTTGCCTAAGGTGGTCTCTGCACTCACTCTCAATCAGGACATTGACCTGCCTGTATATTTCCCTAAATATTCTAATAGAGGAGAAGCGCTGCTCCATACCCTGGATGTTCACCGCTGTCTAAGGTATTACCTGAACAGGACTAAACAGCTTCGCAAGTCGGAGCAACTCTTCGTTTCTTTCACTGAGAGGGTGATGGGCCAACCAGTATCGAAGCAGTCCCTTTCTCGCTGGCTTGTCCAGTGTATATCATACTGCTATGATGCTAAGCAGAAGCCCCACCCGGGTACAATCTGGGGCCATTCCACTAGGGGTGGCTACCTCCTTGCAGCACTGCAACGCCTCCTCTGCCATTTGTGCGCAGCCACTTGGAGCTCTGTGCACTTTATCAGGCATTACAGCCTGGACATTGCTCACAGCCTAAGAGCTGGTTTCGCCTGGCTGTGCTACAGGGTCTCCTGTCCTAGACTCAGGACTTGGTATGGATTTTCCTAGTTTCCTCCTCCCAGAATGCTTACAAGCGCTATTGCTTGAAAATCAGTCCTATGGAGTTAGCTTGCTTGCAAGAGCTGTATCTCGAAGTAAGATAGTACAGTTACGTAAGAACTTACTGCAACAGTAGATCTTCGAGAACAGCTGTTGCAGCAGGTACCTTCCCGCCCACCTTCCCTGAGGAGTGCATGGCTACCGAGTTTTGCAGGGCTTACGCCTCTTTGTCTTCTGACGGTGGATCCTTGGTCTCCCATTCTGATGTCGTCCCATGGCTGGAAGTCTCCGGCGGAGAACTGGGGAATCTGGTGGGACCGCCCCCTTATGTACTATGCCTGACGTCGGAGGCGGGACCGATGTCGGGGGCGGTCCCCGCTGAAGTTAGCTAGCTAGAAGAATTCCGTGGGGTCCTGCCACCTGCCGGCTTCAGTCCTAATGGTGTTACCTGCTGCAAGAGCTGTTCTCGAAGATCTACTGTTACGGTAAGTTCTTACGTAACTGTACTTTCCTTTTGCTACTTAGCCTTGTTCAGTGGTCCTTACCATAGATGCTTCTCTTCTGGGCTGGGTAGCCCATCTGGGGTCCCTCACTGCCCAGGGATTGTGGTCCCCCCAAGAATGCCTTCTCCATATCAATCTCCTAGAGCTCAGGGCAGTTTTTCTGGCCCTAAAAGCTTTCTCTCAGTCAGTACAGAACAAGGTGGTTCAGGTTAGAACGGACAACACTACCACCATGTGGTACATTAATAAGCAGGGAGGCACTCGGTCCACAGCCTTGTGCACAGAAGCCGTGAAGTTGTGGTCCCTGGCTTATTCCCTGCAAACCTGTCTGGTAGCAGTTCACCTTCCAGGGAAGGACAATGTGCTAGCAGATGTACTGAGCAGGATCTCTCAGGGCCATCATGAATGGTCCATGGACCCTCAGGTGTTGAAAGTGATATTTTCAAGGTGGGGCACTCCAGAGGTAGATCTCTTTGCAGCCACAGACAATCACCAACTCTCTCTTGGTTGCAGACCTCCAGTCTTGGGCTCAGTCCCCCTGATTCTGAATTGGGAAGGAAAGTTTCTGTATGCCTTCCCCCCTTCCCACTCCTGTTCAAAGTTTTAGTCAAAATAAGGTCTCAACCTTGCAAAGTGATTCTGATTGCTCCAGATTGGGCCAGACAGCCCTAGTACCCCCTGTTGCTGTCCCTAGCAGTCCATCTTCCCCTGTCTCTTCCCAGGAATTACAACCTGTTAACATCCTCTCAGGGGAGGATTTGGTACCCCAATCTTCAGTCTCTCAATTTCAGGGCATGGCTCTTGAAGAGTTAGAGTTTGTAGATCTGCATCTTTCCCAATGGGTTCTGGATATCCTCAAGGCCTCTCAAAAGCCCTCCACCAGAAAGACTTATAACTTCAAATGGAAGAGATTCAGCATTTGGTGTTCTAAGAAGCATATTTCTCCAGATACTGCTGGATTGCCTATGGTTCTGGATTATATGGTCCATCTTAATGGCCTAGGCCTCAGGCCAGCTACTCTCAAGGTACACTTGTCAGCTGTTTCTGCGTTTTTGTCTGTGGGGAAGTCTTCCTCACTATCTTCTCATCCTGTGTTCTGTAAATTTTTTAAAGGATTGCTTTACACCAGTCCTCCTTTTAGAGACCCTGCCCCTGCCTGGGATTTGAATGTTTGCATTGCCCCTTTGAGCCGATGTCTTCAGCAGAGCTTTGCTACTTGACTTGAAAACTGCGTTTCAGGCTATTACCTCCTCTGCCAGGCGTATCAGTGAATTGCAAGCCCTGTCAGTGGAACCTGATTTTATTTCATTTCACAGGGATAAAGTGGTCCTTAGAACCAAGAGAAGGTTCTTGCCCCAAGTGGTTTCAGACTTCCATTTAAACCAGTCTATGTCTCTTCCTGTTTTCTTCCCTGATCATTATTCCTCAGGCGAGAGGAGGCTACACAGTTTAGATGTTAAAAGAGCCCTTAGTTACTACATAGAGCGTACCAAGGGTCACATGTTTGACTCCCTCCAGTTGTTCCTCACTTATTGAGAAGTGGGAAAGGGTAAACCTGCCACCAAGAGATCTATTGCCAGGTGGATTGTGTCTTGTATACAATTCCGCTATGAAAAACTGGGAAAAACTCCACCCTCAGGCCTGAGGGCTCATTCCACAAGAGGTACAGCTGCTTCCCTGGCTGCTGCCAGGATTATCCTTCTCTTAGAAATTTGTCAAGCAGCCACCTGGAAAATAGTCCATACCTTTACCAAGCATTACTCTCTGGATATCCAGGCTAGGAGTGATGCTCGGTTTGGCACAGCGGTACTTCAGAGCCTCTTCCCAAAGTAGGTTCTGTCCCTCCTCCATGGAGGTACTGCTTGGTAGTCTGCAATATGTCAGAATACAGCAAGACTTCATGTTGTTTGAAGAAAAAATTACTCACCTTACTGTAACACAGTAACTGTGTTTCTTCTAATGGAGTCTTGCTTGTATCCTGACCTCCTCCTCCCTGCCTCCGCCTCAGAACCTGTTTTGGGAAGTGGGTGGGCAGGTGCAGTGTTGCACCCCAGGGGTGCTTTTTGTTACTGTTATTTGTATTAGATTGGTTTTTGGTTTTTGGGTTTCCTGACTTGAATCTTCCTTGGGAATCCAAAACTTTTTTCTGCCAGTTGGCTAGTAGGAATTTTTACAATTTCCACATAGAATTTTAGTTAGTTGGGCTCGTAAGAATCTGACGGTTTGAGTTTGAAACACTCCAGACAGAGACTCTAACAGAGCTCGAGCTCAGCATTCTATGCCCTGCATAGAAAGTTAACTCTTTGTTCTCCGGGGCAGTTTAAAGGTTGGGGATCACTGCAATATGTCAGAATACAGCAAGACTCCATTAGAAGAAACACAATTACTAAGGTGAGTAATTTTTTTTTTTAGGCCACCCTCACTAAAGGGTGTGGGCCTGTGTTGTTTCAGGCCAATGTTTTATTGAGAGGAGGTTCCTGGCTCTCCTCAAGACTTACCACTCCAGGGCTAAGACAGTGCCCTGGACAGGCAGGTGAGGCATTAGGTTTAAGGCTATGCAAGGAAATTGCATGGTCTCACGTCCACATGTGCACAAACATCCAGCTTGATGTTTAGAGTTCGACTGACACAGTTTGGTTTCAGAGTGCTACTGACAACAGTTCACAAGTAATTCTCAGTACTTGCCTCTGCTTAATGGGATAATCTTCTCCCCTCCTGTTTTTCTGGTTAATGCTTCTAAGAACCCAGTTGTTATGATTACCCATCGACAGTGTGGAGCTCACAGAAAGAAGAAATTAACTTCACACTTACCGTAATTTCCTATTCCCCTGTTAGCTCCAGCATTGTCAAAGGCCCTCCCAGGAGTCTGCCCTTCAGGAGAATTGTATCTTGTATGCTAGGAGGGATGTCCTGTTGTAAAACCCCCTACTACTTTTTCTGGACATCCCTCTTCTTGCTGTACTGTACTGTATACACACACTCACACACACACACACACACACACATATATAGATAGATAGATAGATTGATATTTATGTGTGGTTCATAGCTCAGTGCTCATGCTATGTACTGTAATTGACAATGAAGGTTTGTGCTTGATAAAGAGGCCAGATTGGTAAGTAGGACATGGCTTTTCAGATATGTAGCAGTTTGAGTTGATCTGTGCTTAGGTACTTTGAACATGGTTATACAGTCAGTGCTTATAGTACAGTGAGCTGGATAGTCTGTGCAAAGTGCTTAGATGCTTCGGCTGATGAGTAACGTTGTTATAACTTAGTTTTGGTTTGGCCTTACTCTGTATCCAACCGTAAAGAATGCTTAGTTCAGTATTATGAGACCCCCCCAAAAGAATTATGATATCAATGATTGTTCTGTATCCGACTGATGAAGGAGTTGAGTAGGAAGACATCCCAAGAATAAGAGTAGCAGTATGATCACCTCTTCCAACTCCAGAGAGTGTGACCAGGAGCACACAGGAGAGGAGAACCCCTCCTGGGGGAACCTCTGAGGACCCATGGCTACTGACCTACTCATCCTTCTGGGCATACTAAAGGAGAGTAATCCTAAATATTGTAATCGGCTAATCCAAACCCCAAGTTGTAGAACCCAATCCGGAGAAACGGAGAACTGAAGATGTATTGAATTGTGACATGTCAGGGAAAGAGCAAGCATCCCTCTAGTAAACTCCATGTTCGAGAAACCATGAGCATGTCAGAATGAAGTAGAGTGGAATCCAAGTTTGAGGAATTTGAAGCGATGAGTTGCAGGTGGTGAAGCACTCCAGCAGGTGAGGGTGACTGCGCAAAGGAGATCCAGGAATCAAGGTTCATCATCCATGACTAGAAGGAGAACCATTAAGTCAAGTTCTGCATGGCAAGGTTAGCAAATGAAGGCCAAGGTGATAAAGCACAAGAACTGGCGTATGCTGCGTGATAGGGAGGACGGAGCAGTAGGAACCTCCAATCCAGAGAGGAAACAAGTATGTGAAGTAGGTAGAGATCGTAATGAATAGGTAGACATAGGTCAGATGTATTTCCAGCTCATGAAGAGCGCAGTAGATTGCAATTGGCGAGTTAGTCGTGATGACCTCTAGGCCCTGTAAGGGCGAAGCAGGCAGTATGAGCAAGTAATGTAAATAAGTGGACCTGTACATAGGTCATTTGTAGTAGTAAGTAAAGCTGCATGATGCAGATGTAGTAGCTGGGAGGTAGTAGTGCAATTACGTACAGTAAAGCTAGGGGTATGAAGAATGGCACTAGCAAGGGAATCTGAGAGCATCGTGTGGATCCAGATGGTTGTGTAACAATGTTGACAACTACATTTCAAAGCCAGAATTATACCATAGCTAGAATTGACTTGTGCAGAATATTCAGATGAGTCCTGAATAGTCGAGCTTAGGAGTCAGAAATGGAGACAGCTGAAGAAGGTGAGTCGAATAAAGTAGCATATCACAGGGTCCAAGAAGCTGTGGAGCATAAACCTTGAGATGGAAAGTCTTGAGGATAAGCTCAACTACTGTAAGTGTCCTGGTAGGAGTGTAGTAGCAATTCATGTGATAGAAGCGGCAAGGCAAAAGCATTCAAAGAATAGATGACTTATGGCTAATCAGTCTTGGATGTGTCATAGTGAGAAAGGAGCTCTTAGACTGGCAACATGGTGGCAGGCAGGCACGACAGCAGGCAGGCGGACGGAAGAATGAAATTCCAGGCACCAAGCTATTGGGGCAGGTAAGTAGAAATGGTTAAACCTCCAGGCCCAGAGGGTGAAGCAGTCTGAGAAATAGGTAAATATGGTGTAGTAATATAAGTTCGAGGGACCTCCAGGCTGCAAGAGTGCATGGTCCTTTCAAGTGTGATGCGGTAAACCTCTAAGTCCTTGGGCGAGGCAGATTACAGGCAGGTTACATAGCAGTGGTAGATGAGGTAATAATAATGTTGAACTGCATGTAGTGCAGAATTAGCAGCAAAGTAGTAAGGAAGAGATTGTAAATAGTATGTAAATGGTAGCATATCCTGAGTCAGTTCGGTGCTGAGTAGTAATATAGTTTAAGGCAGACTTACAGAGCAGTGAAAGGTGCTGTAGATTGTCGATCCTGAAGATCGAGGATGGTAAGATTGCAGTGAAGACCTGGGCGGATGAGTTGGCAACTTGACCAGAGGTAATAAGCATCCTGAATTGTAGTAGATCAGTGTCTAAGCATGAGTTAAACCAAAGAAGGCAGTATGAAATAGAGCTCAGCAGGGAGTTCAGGGTGACAGTGGTAGCAACTTTGAAGGGTTGAAGTAACATGGCGAGAAGCATCTGAGGACTGAGGTGAATATCTTGATGTACTCCAGAAACAATCCAGGGGAAGGCAGAAGCTTTAGGAAACATGATTTGGAGAGGTCTAAATAAATGAAGCAACCCTGTAAGAAGCATCCATGGGAACGAAAGGGGGTAAACCCAACAGTATGAGGAAGTGCGGCTAGACCACGTGTAGGTCAGCCGATGGACTGTAGGAGGTATGGTTGACTGCATAGGTTAGCCAGTGAGTACATAGAAATAGTAGCGAAACCCAGGAAGGCTAGCATACAGCCGGATCATGCAAAATGAAAGGGAGCCAGCCCAATGAGATAAGGCAGTGCTGCTAGGCCAAGAGAAGGTCGGCCGACTAATCGTAGATGGTACAATTAAATGAGCATGGCCAGTGAATAAATAGAAGTAGTAGCTAAACCCAAGGCTAGCATATGGCTAGACCATGAGAGATCAGCTGGTAAGGCAGGTAAGATAGGCCGCTAGCTCCACGTAAGCTAGCAGGCGCAGCTAGACCACATGTAGGTCAGCTGATAAGGAAAGAGAGGCAGCTAAGCCCCACAAAGTTAGCAAGCACGGCTGAGCCACGTGAGGTCGGCCGGAAGAGAGGTAGAAGCTATGAGCTAGACAAGGCAAGATAGCATGGGAAGCATCCAGGGACATGTAAAGCAAGCCACAAGTAGAACTCAATATGCAAGACTGAGAAATATCTTGGAGAGGCCACTGTCACTGCCATACGAGTGTTGTCTGTGTCGTTGGGCGACATAATTCAGTAAAATGGTAGAGACATAGGCATATAGGAGCCGTTTATACAGTCAGGCTTCAATAAGGATTGGAATGAAGGTAGGTATGACTAGGGATAGACTGATATCCTGAAATTGGAGCTAAAGGATCGATGGACACCAATGGGTTGGATTGAAGCCCAGCGTAATAACAGTAATAAGTTGCCAGAATTCAGGAGTATTAGAATACAGCCTTGGGTAATTAAAAAATTCAGCGAGCTATGATGCCATCTAGTGACATAATGTAAAAGGCACATACATTGCATAGATGGAATATGTACAGAGAGGAGGAGTGGTGCTGGAGCTGATCAGGTACGAAGTATCTATCAGCTGTAAATGCAGTACCAGAAGGCATAGGCATCGTATAGCACGAGGTCATAGATCTGAAATGGTTAGAGGGCAGGAATGTATGCAGTCACAAAATAGGGTTACAGCTGTAGAATGAGAACTTCTAGCAGGCATTTGTGCAGTTATGAAACAGTTTTAAGCAGTAGAAGTAGAACTCCTGGCAGGTATTTTATCCAGCCTTGAAACAGTTTGTTACAGCCGTAGAATGCCTGACAGGTATTTAAGCAGTCAGAACACAGTTTTACAACTTTAGAAATAGAACTCCCAGCAGGTAGTCATGCAGCCGTGTAACAGTAGCTTACAGCTTTAGAATTAGAACACCCAACTTGTATGTAGCCTGAGAGCAGGTGGCAGAACGCTGTGGCAAGGGAAGACAGGACCAGAGGTAGGAGCCAGAGGAGAGTAGACAGAAACCAGCTACAGCACACTGGCGTCCTTAGATGTGGTGCATGGAGCAGGAGGAAGGAGCCAGCAATCTGGAAATGCTCTGAGTAGAGGCAGGGCAGATGTATAGGCGAATGGAGCAAAACGGAGTAGGCTCAGCGGAGCCCAAGGAAATAAGAAGAAGGCCAGCAGCTGCTGGCAACAGCAAGGTATTTGTGCAGTGAGGTAGGGAACAAGTCAGGTGAATGGAATGTGCAGAGGAGAAGTGCAGGTAAGTGAAGTCCATGGCATTCAAGACGGCAGCGAACTGAGGGCGTAGGCAAACCCCCCAAAAGAGAAAAAGCAGTCAGCAAGATGGAGGGACGGAGGGGCAGGAGGAAGGACAAGGGCAGAAAGGGGCCAGCAAGGCAACAACCAACAGGGGAGCAGAAGGTGGACCAGATGGAAGGGGGGAGAGAACCAGTTTTCCCGTCAAGTGAGTGAGACTCACTCTAAGCAGAGTGGATGTAGCCTGCTAGCTTATATAGGATGTGGGGGAGGAGCTTTCCCCCCACATAACTTCAGACGATAGGCTATCATACATATCTATATGTGTATAAAATATAATATAAAAAAAGGATTGTTTTTGATCAGTCTGTGACCACAGGTTAACGGTTTTAATGGTAATGCTTGAGGCATTTTTTCCTAGTTACAGGTGACCTCACTGCATCAAGTTGTTGCCTGGAAATTCTATCTTTTTGGCACACTAAGCTGAAAGCTTGTTTACAGGTGTGACCTGGGAGCACAGGGAAGTTAAGTGACTTGCTCAGGGTCACACAGTATGCAAGTGGGGCTGTGGGATTAAAACCCTGGTCTCCAGATTTGCAGCTCAGAGCCTTAAAACACTGCGCTATACTGCCTCCCTCTCTTATGCGGCAGTCAGCCTCAGTTTCCAGATGTGCAAAGATGAGAACCTGGTGTTGTACAGGATGGTTCTTCAGGCAAGGAGCATCGAATTGTCCACATCTTGAGTCCAATGGAAAGTCTTCCTCAGATGTCTGCCTGGAACGCATGACAATGTTTTATTTACGTCTGGCAATGTGTTTATGTTAATGGTAGATTATAAGGTATAAAAAATGTGTTGCTATTATGGCACTGTGAGGTAAGTAGTAACTGGGGAGTTGCTGCAGCATGTAAACCTCATATACCCAACATTCTAAAGCTTGGGCTGTGCCATTCCCCTGGTAGAGGTGTACTATACAAAAAAGGAAATTACGGTTAAGTATGAAGTTCATTTATTTTTTTCCTGGTTCAGTTCCATTTGGCATGGGAACCTAGACGTTTCTTCTGGTGCTTCCCATTTATTAGGAGCCTAGCACACCGCTTCTTCCTTTAGGAACTGCATATTAGTATCTCAGGACCCATTGGCAAAAAAATAAAAATAGGTTGTTTTGGGTGATGGCGAATCACCACAGTTTGCTTTTAGGTGCCGGGCTCCCAACCACCTTACAACTGTACTTTGCTTTAAGTTTTACTCTGGTATTTTGTTTTGAGGGTTCAGACTTAAAGAGACATGATCTCACTTCATGACTCCTCATTGCAGCAAGGCTCAGGAGAGGGTTCAGCCCCTTAGAGAAAGGTCTCGGAAATCAGGGTGCCTGAGGAACCCTGATGTCACAAAAGTTAAAAGAGCAGCAGAGCAGGCATTGGAGACAGTGCCTGCAAAAAAAAAAGAAAAAAAGAGAAACATGTCACTGCCCCTGTTGCTTAGAGGGCAAAGGAGGCAGCAGTGGACAGTAGGCAGGTATTTGAAACAGTGCCTGCTAAGAAAGCACATAAAGAAAATCATACCACTGCTCCTCCTGCTGAAAGGGCAAAGGAGATGCCAGTGGACAGTAAACAGGCATCGGATATGGTGCCCTCTAAGAAATCTCATAAGGAATAGCATGATCTTACTTTGAGAGGGTTCCTTCAGTAGGTCATCACATATAGGACTGGCGCCACCTGGTGTCGGGCCACACGGCAGACTTTTCTAGCAATCCCTGATGGGGGACCACCCACCCAATGTCACGTGACCAACGTCAGCATGACTGTATATAGTGAAGTGATCCTCAAGCCCAGCGTCAGTTGCACTACAGACTTCCATATAGTGATCATCGTGAAAGTGTCATGCGTTGGAATTTCCTTCACTAAAATTCTCTCTTTGTATCATTTTCATTGTTGTCTTCACCCAAGAAGAAGTGCTCGTCCTGTGGCATGCAGATTCCACACAAGGACGGTCATCTCAAGTGCGTCCTCTGTTTAGGCCCAGACCGCCCTGTCTCCTCCTGTCCAGAGTGCCAGACCTTTAACCTGGCCACTAAGAAAAGGAGACAGCAGGCTTTGGAGGCCCATCTCTTGAAAGTCTGCCTGGCTTCTCTAAAGAAGAAGAAGATAGATAGTTTGAGGGAGTTCTCAGCAGATAAATCTTCTCCATCGAAGAAACATAAGGAGAAATCTAGGGAGCGGGAGCGCTCTGCAGATGACACATGGCCCTCAATGAGCAAGGCCCAGCCGCCGCCCAGAAAATCGGACGGTAAGTCTGGTAAGGCCGTAGCGGGTCAGTCGATCGTCGGCTCCTCCGATGACCGCACCACGCCAGCTGATAAGTCGGCCCCCGGCTCCTCCGGGGACCGCGTGGCAGCCGGTAAGCTGGCTCCCCAGCCTGTGGGGACCCGCCCGGCACCCATTGATAAGTCGGCCGGGGCTCCTCCTCGCCGCCTGACATCACCTGCAGAGGCCGTCCCCGACGGCCGCTAGGTGTGGTTTCCGTAGGGCCTCAACAGCGCCACCCGACATCCGCAGAACCAGGGGAGAAGGCCACTTCCCTCTTCCTTCGCCTGCACCTCCTCTTACACCAGCAGGTACCTCTAGCAAAGAAAGCAGAGAACCCTCGATGTAATCGATTCTGCAGGGTCTACTTCACCTCCCCTTGGGGTCAAAGGGAAGGAGGCTCTTTCTTGGCTGGCTGGCCTTACACTGGAGGCCCTCCTCCTTCTCTGGGTGGGATCCCTGTAGAGCCAACCCCAGCCAAGATCCTGCCAGTGGACCCGTGAATCCTGTTCCTATGCCGAATGTCCTGACTGCTGTTCTTAACGGGCCCAGTGATCGGCCTCAGCCGTTGTCTCCGACGACGGACGTCCTGATGATGGTTCCTCAGCCAGGACCTATCAATTGGCCTCAGCCATTGGCCTTGATGCCAGATCTGGTCCTGCCGTCAGGGTCCCTTTGTCCGGTTCCAATGCTGGCCCTACTTCCGGTGCCAGATCGGTGTGGTGCCATTTACAACGTCGGTTCCCCTGACATGGGCTGTCACGACGCCAGACTCCCAACCTATATATACAACGATGGGTCCAACGTGGGTACCCCTGCTGCCAGACCTGATGACGGGGATCTACTCTAGATCCCGAATGGTCCCAGACTACCAATTGGATTTCCTGGGGTCCACTACCTGGCTGGCCCCCTCTGGGCTAGAGCCACTATGGACAGTTCTACCCTGGGTTCAATCCCTACTCTCATTACCAGGGATTCCAGGGTTATCATTGCCCACCCCCACCAGTAATACCGCCTCCACCCCTCAGCCCCAACCTCCTTCACCACCCCATCCGTTACACTGGACTTCAAGACTTGATTTAGACTCGCGAACATCTGGACTTAGAGTCCCTGTCCCTGTTCTCATTCTTCCATGGACTGGACCTCATCAGAACCTCACTTATATCATCTGGCAGATGCCGCATTCCCTGCCAGCTGTTCCCAAGAGGGTGGACAGACTTTACCAGGGTGCCAAAGATGCCCCATTCTTGAAAAATGCACTCGAAGGCTGACTCTGTTGTCATTTCGGCTGCTCATGACCGCCCACTGCACTCAACACATAAGCACCTCTCCTCTGGACAAAGAGTCAAGGCAGATGGACCAGTTTGGGAGAAAGATCTATGCTTCGGCCACATGCGCTCTCTGGTCCCTTAACTATGTGGCCCATATGGTGTCTCACCAGAAAGCTACCTTGGCCAGGTTAGAAGCTCAGGTCCAGGCCATGGATCCCTCGACTTTATAGGAGGAACTTGTCAAGGATCTTCGCTGCTCCAAGTTCTCTTGTAGGCATGCTTTGTGACCTACATACGACTCGGTCGATTCTGTGGCTCGTCACCTCAGCAACTGCCATTGCCCCAGACGGCACTCCTGGCTTTGCCTTTCTGGACTTGCTAATGAGACTCAGTTGGTGATTCAAGATGCCCCTTCAGGGGGTCGGTACTCTTTGGTGGGGACACCAAGGACATTATCACTGACCTACAGGACAGAAGTCTTGCCCTCATGTCGGTGAGGTCCATGTACCGATCGGGCAACCAACAACAGCAGCCCTTTCAGAAAAGTACCTGGAGGCAGAGAAAGCAAGCCCTGGCACATCGCCAGGGAAAGCGTAAGGCCATGGGTACAGCCACCCCTCCTGCCTCCGAGAACCAGAGACGTGCAGGGGGTCCTCCCCCTGAATGTCCGGCCACTTCCTGACTCCCCATCCCCACTGCCTCCTCAGTCTTCCGATGGGGAGCAGTTGGGGGGGGGTTCACCCGCGACGCACAGGAGTGGTGGGCGATCACCTCCAATGACTGGGTCCTGCAGCTAGTGTCCGTCGGACACACGATAAAGTTTCTCGACTTTCCTCCAGAAACTCCACCAAAAAGGTCCTGCTATTCAAGGGATCAGGCCCTTCTCGTCCGAGAAAAGGTGAAAACTCTCTTGCTCAAGGAAGCAATAGAGCACATTCCCCTCCGGCAAAGGGGAAAGGGGTTTTCTAACCCTAGGAATCCACTAATATTATTACTCTTTGCAGTGCCCCTTTAAGCCAGCACTGCCCTGGAGCCAAATAGAATGCTATGCTAACTGTGGAATGCTTACCTTGGACATTCATTTTCAAACTGCCCTATTGTAACTGCCTGGATTCTACCTCAGATTTTCTGGTCCGCTGCAAAGTACAGACGCCCTGGAGAACTCTATCAACCGCGTCTAAATTGTGCATTAGAACAAAAAAACTTAAGAATTTTTTCTTATTTTTTCATTACTGCCTTATTCTCATTGTTATTTAGTCTTTTTACCTCATATATTAAGTTCTTTAGTTTTTTTATTGGTTCCTTTGAACCGAGGGGTAACTGATCGTCTGGTAAATTTCAAAGGAAACTTTAGATAAGTTTCCCAGTGTTTTTTCTTTTAAAACATTTAATTTAACTGATTTTGAACCGAGGTGTTCTGGTTCTACTAGCGGTGCGCGGTTCTGTTTAAAGTTATCAGTTTCTGAACCGATCTTTTTTTATTTAAACTGACCACTAAATCTTAAATCTTTTCCAATTTAGTGGTTTTTGAGTCCTGTTTTCTACTATGGTGGATAAACCTAAAAAGAACACAGGACCTACAGGTTTTAAGAATTGAATTAAATGTGCAGAGGTATTTGCAAGAGCTGACAAACATGACCTTTGTCTACTCTGTCTTGGAGTTAAGCATTTCAGTGAAGATTGTGAGATTTGCAAGTCTTTCCCTGAAAAACTGTGGAGAGGCACAGGGAGAGACTTAAGAGAAGACTTGAAGAGGGGTCACTGGGCTGTGACCAGTCCACCCACTCAAAAAATGTGGCAATTCCTTCTAGAGCCTCCAAATCCACCCCTGATATGGGTGAGAGTGCTTGTAAGAGAGGCAGTCAGCCGGCTGACTCTCTGGTGCCTGCCAAAAACCTAAGAAAAAGTAAGCACACTGACACCCCAGCTGAAATGCCTCAAGGGGCCCCTCAGGTGCCCATACTACTCCCTCTCCTGCTGACACTTCACAAGCTCTGGCTTTGTTACAGGTGCTGCAGGGCCTGCTCCTTCCCCAGCAACCTGTAACTGTTCCATCTGAAAAAACTGCTGCTGCTACCCCCCCTTGTACCTGTTCCCACTATGGGTGGTGATGATGATGATGAAGATGAGGATGAGGAGGAAGGAAGGAAGGAATAGAGCCTGAGGTGTCACCGGAGCAAGACTTTGGTTCCCCTCCTGGGCCTACAGAGGATTTTCCTCCCATTTTCTTTCATTAAGAAAATGGTGGAAACACTGGACCTCAGACAATTGAGGAAGTGCAGGATGAGGAAGATGTTCAATATATGGAACTAATGGGGCTAACACACTCAAAACGACTTCTCCTTCCCCTCTACAAATTTTTCAGAAAAGACATTCTGGAAATCTTAAAAACTCCTCAGACTGTCACACCTATTGATAAAAAATGCAAGAAAAATTACCAACTGGAGAGATCTGGTGCTGAGTTTTTATTCAGCCACCCAGATTATCAGGGCATTTGTGCAGCAGGCAGCCTGTGAGAAGGCCAAAACCCCCTTGTCTTCTCATCCACCTGAAAAAGACTCCAGAAAGATGGACAGTATGGCTAAGAGGGGGTACCTCTCAGCATCCCTTGCTATCAGGCAAGCCACTTATTAGGCCTATGCTGCTCTCTACCAAAAGGCTTTATGGCAGTCTGTGGTGGATAATGCAGAGGCAAATTCCTCTCTCACTGTTTCTGACTTACTAGACACAGCTAAATTTGGTTTGGAGGCTTCCAAATACCAATTCCAGATGGCAGCAGACGCAAATGACACTGCTGCCAGATGGTTGGCTGGTACTATAGTCATGAGAAGGTTTGCCTGGCTGAGGGCTACTAACCTCACCCAGGACACTCAAAACAAAGCAATGGGTTTTCCAGTTGAGAGCCATTCCCTTTTTGGTGCATGAACTGAAGCCTACATGAAGAAAGTAGATGAATACAAGGCTGCTTTCCAAAGTAATTCCACCAGGGACAAACCTTCTCCCACCACATCTTATTCTAGGGGAGGCAAGGGCAGGTTTACCTTTAGAAGACCTTTCTTTCAGGTGCAAGCTGCTCCGCAGGTACAGTACCAACCCCAGCAGACAGGTTTCTACAGGACCTGGGGCAGAAGAGGCTCCCACAGAGGGTCTCATTCTACCCAACCTCAACAACAATAAAAGCAGAATCCCTGACTCTTCCCCTGAGGCTGCCTCTCCACATCCAATAGGGTGCAGACTTTCCCACTATTTCCAGGACTGGTCAAAAATAACATCAGACAGGTGGGTCCTGGAAATTGTGGGTCAGAGTCTTTCCCTTTGTTCCTTTCCCCCTCTAAGGGTAAAATGTTTTGCATCAGTTCCTCCCTCACAAAGAAAACTGCTGGAGCAGGAGGTAAAAAACTTATTATTGGCAAAAGCAGTTGAGCCTGTTTCACACAATCAGAGGGCAAGGGTTCTGCTCCCGGTATTTCCTAACAACAAGAAAGACTGGGGAGTGGTGGCCTATACTAGACCTCAGACATCTAAACAAGTACTTGGTGAAACCAAAATTCAAAATGGTCACAATGGCAATAATCCTGCCAACACTACAAAAAAGGGACTGGTTGGCCTCTTTGGATTTAAAAGATGCATATTTTCACATCCCTGTCAGAGAATCACACAGAAGATATCTGAGGTTCACACTCCCCTCAGGTCACTACCAGCTCTCAACACTTCCTTTCGGCCTTACCTCTGCACCAAGGGTGTTCACAAAGTGCATAGCAGTAGTAGTGGCACATCTCAGAAAGCTGGCTGTCACCGTTTTCCCATATCTGGATGACTGGCTGATTGTAGGAAAATCCCAACAACAAGGTGTTATCTCCTCTATGGGGTTTCTTCTAAATGCCAAGAAATCAGTTCTCACCCCAGTAGAAGTATTGCAGTTCATAGGGGCAGAACTCAATACAGTTCTGGGAAAGGCATTCCTACCCTTGGAAAGGGTACAGGCTATCCAGCTTCTAGCAAGCTCATTTGTCCTGGGCAGGCCAAAACCAGCAACTCAGTTTTTACAGCTGTTTGGCCACATGGCTGCAGCAACAAGCACAGTCATGGGTGCCAGATTCCAAATGAGGGACATTCAGTTTCTCTTCAGGGCCCACTGGTCCCAGAGATGAGATCCACTTTAAAAACTAATCCCTGTAACAAAAATTCTTCTACAAGCCCTTCAGTGGTGGAAGGATCCAGACAACCTAAGGGAAGGGATGCCTTTCCTACAGGAACTCCCCTCCTTAGTGCTCGCAACAGATGCCTCCTTCCTAGGATGAGGCGCCCACCTAGGGGACCACATAGTTCACGGCTCTTGGAGCACTGCAGAGTCACTTCTGCACATAAATCTCTTGGAGTTAAGAGCAGTGTACCTAGCTATTCGGGCTTTCACTCATCTTATAAAGGGTAAAGTGTTTCAGGTCAGAACAGACAATACCACCACAATATACTATATCAACAAACAAGGAGGGACAAGATCCACTCCACTATGCACAGAAACAATGAAAATATGGAGCCTGATTTACTCCATAAATGCCTCCATACAAGCAATTCATCTGTCAGGGAAGGACAATACACTGGCAGATTCTTTGAGCAGGATAAACCAGGCCCATCATGAATGGGCACTGAACAGCCAAGTAGTGCAGGTCCTATTCAGGCGGTGGGGAACCTCAGAACTGGATCTTTTGATTTCCACCAGGATCACCATTTACCCCTTTATTGCTGCAGGGCTCCAGTGAAAGGGACTATGGATGCCCTGATTCTCAATTGGACAGGCAAATACCTTTATGCCTTTCCTCCTTTTCCTCTGAGTCTCAGAGTACTCATCAAGCTCAGGTCACAGACAGCCTCGATGATTCTGATAGCACCAGACTGGCCAAGACAGTCTTGGTACTCCCTGTTACTCTCAATGTCAGTAAGCGAACCAATCTACCTCCTTCAGAGGTACAATCTACTGACTTCCTTCCAAGGCAGGGTGGTATATCCCAATCTCAGGTCTCTCAGACTCAAAGCTTGACTCTTGAGGACTTAGAGTATCCAGACTCCCAATACTCTCAAACAGTTATAGAAGTCTTTAGAAGTTACAGAAAACTTTCTACTAAGAAAACTTATGCTTCAAAATGGAAAAGATTTTCTATTTGGTGTACAGAAAAGGGCATAATCCCAGCACAGGCTGGCATTCCAACCCTCCTAGATAATTTGTCTTATCTGTATCCCTTGGGGTTGCAGCATTCAACCATAAAAGTTCACCTGGTTTCACTTTCAGCTTTTCTCTCTGTAGGGAAAGTGGTATCACAAGCCTCAAACCCCATATTTAGAAGGTTCTTTAAGGGCCTTTTACATCTGTTTCCCCCTCATAAAGAACCAGTGCCAGCTTGGGACCTCAACATTTGTATTGCCCAGCTTATGCTTCCGTCACTTGAACCCTTAGCTACTGCAGAACTAAAATTTCTTACCTGTAAGGTAGTTTTCCTAGTGGCACCTACCTCTGTTAGGAGGATAAGTGAGTTACAAGCCCTATGTGTGGAAAAGGACTATATTTCTTTTCACAATGATAAGGTGGTGTTGAGAACTAAAAGAAAATTCCTTCCCAAAGTAGTTTCTGACTTTCATTTCAATCAATCAAAATCTTTATTTATCCAAGCGAACGTCATTGAGCAGAGCTCTTTTACAAGATGGACCTGGTTAGAACAGGGTCGGTAACATCCATCATAAAAAATATAAATACATGTAAATAAGATATAAACACAAGCACAATGGTGCAGTAATAGAGTCAAATGATAAAAGGAAGACAAGGCAAGCTATAACAGAGGAGGATTCAAATACAAGGGGCAAGTCCACCATTGAACCATGCAACTGTATATAAACCATGTTCTCTGTATAGAAGTACCAGTTAGTTCATTTACCAGGGGCAGTTTACTAGTACTAGCCATGAAAATGGCTTGAGAACCACCAACTAATGGCAGATGGGTACCAGGAGGGTATGTAATATGTAAGCAAAGGATAAACATTGTGAGAAGTGAAGTCCCAAGGATAGGTTGGTAGAACTGATGCGGCGGTGGGGGCCTATGGGGAGAGGGAGAGGGAAAGGGGAGTTAGGACTTTTATAGTATGATTGCATATAGATTGTGGATGAGTGCAGTATAGAGTTGTGAAAGGAAGGCTGGAGAAAGTGGGAAGATAGACCAGTATCAAAGGGAGGACAGAGGCATCAAGGTGTTACATGAAAGCATGATGACAGACCAGGGCCAAGGAGGAGACAAGCTCTTGAAATAAATCATTCATGATTAAATGGTAGAGGTTAGCATGATGACAATTCATGGTCATGGCAAACAATTGCACTGATCATTTCTGAGACGTGAATGTAAGAGCTTGAAAGATGAGATGCTGATGGCTAACCTCAGTTTCAGTTTTTTTTTGCAATTTATTTCACAAGGAGGACAGTGTAAAGCTTATAGCAGCCCTGCCAAAGTGAGAGTTAACTTTGGGTACCATCAGTAGGAGAGATTTTTAACTTCTCAGGGCGTAATTGCTACTGGTTTTATAGGAAGACAGTCAGTAATGTATTAGGGCAGTTTTTTTGAGATGGCTCTCGGGGTCCATAAGGCTGCATTTTTATCACGCCTGAATCGAAGAGAACTCCATCCCACTGATTGATATACGGAGCAATGGTGAGTGGAATAAGGCAGGCCTGTGATGAACCTTAAAACTCTATGATATAATGTGTCAAGTTTGACGAGGTAGGAAATGGGACAGTGACTGTAGAAGATGTTAGCATAATCTATTAAGGATAGAAAGGTTGATTGTACCAGCTGTAGTTTGGCATCTCTAGTTAAGAAGCGGGCTATCCTAAAGAACAGGCCAAGTCTCTGTTGTAATTTTTTGAGTAATTCTTCAATGTGCTCTATAAAGGAGAGCCTATGGTCCAGCCATACTCCCAGGTATTTGAATTTGGGGACAAATTCCAACTTCTCACCAAGAACTGTAGTAATCTTCGGCACAGGATCTGATAGGGCTGAATTTACCATTTGGGCAGAAGGAGAAAAGAGCATTGCTTTTGTTTTCTTGGCATTAAGTAACAGTTTTTATGTTTGCTTGCACGCATGTGCAAGAAACATAGTGCCATCATCCGAGATTTCGGAGGTGTGTCACCTCCTCCTCCAATTCAGTCAGTGTGTTGGTAGGTGCGGCCCCTGTAAGCCAATACATGCTGGAGCTGTCTATGACAAGCTCCAAAATGCAGTGGCATACAGTTGAAAGGGGAGCTACGCCAGTGAGCAGCGATAAGATATCGCCTGCTCAGTGAGCAGCTCCCCACACACACACACACACACACACACACACACACACACACACACACATATGCATAATGCGCATGCCTCCCCCGCACACACGTATAGCCATAGGGTGCCTCATCCCATCGGCTTGTGCTGCGCCCCCAAGTTTCCACATGCCACGCGGGTGCTCACCCCAGCGTGGCGAATAGAACAGCCGACGGGGTGCCCAATCCCTGCCGGCTCCACTGTCCTCACCCCCCAGGACTGGGTGCCACGCTGGGAGCCCACCCCAGTGTGGCAACTGATCATATGGGCTGACGGGGTGCCCAACTCCGGCCGGCTCCATGGTCCCTGAGATATTCTTGTGCCATGCTGGGAGCCCAACCCAGCATGGCAAATGTCCCACGCCAGTTTTTTTTTTTTAACCTGCAAAATAAAACGGTCCCATGACACTTCTCCCAGTCCCCTCCCACAACCCGCACTCCACCCACTGTGCACCCTGCTCCCCACACTCCTCACCCCATACTTACCTCCGGAGCTCCGCGACGATCTTCGTGGACCGAACACGCTGCACTCTTCAAAGCTGACCGCGAACCGAGGAAATGCCGGTAAGCTGTATAATGGGCTAGATAGGGTTTTTCAACTTATTGTTATACCAGGTATTTTGATTTGCACCAATTAAATGAGTTTTGGGATCATTTCATGACGACGCCGACAGTCATATATTCGGACCCGAAGGTGATTTCGCAGTACCGCGCGGAAATCACCCTTCGGGCCCGGACAACGCCATGACATGGACATCATTCATGAAAAGGGTCCCAAAAACCCCATGTTGAAAATCTGGTGCAAAAATTCCAAAAAATGACTGTTTTATGAGCGTGCGTTGAGCAGTTCCTACCCAGGTTCATAAGTTTGTGAATTTTCAATATTTTCACCCAGATTTTCAACATTGCCATTTTATCACACATTCTTATGAGTAGTACAGCTGTCATTTTTAACATCTCACCCAAAATGTGTTTCCGCCCATGTAGCGCACAATGGCGCAGTCGATGTGCAAAAGCAATGTACGGGACAAATTAAGAAAATCACAGTGACACTGTTCATGAGCAAAGGTCTTAAAATGGCTATGTTGAAAATTTGGTAAAACAATTCCAAAAAATGACTGTTTTATGAGTGTGCGTTGTACAGTTCCTACGCACGCATAAGTTCGCGAATTTTCAATATTTTCACTCCAGATTTTCAACATTGCCATTTTGCCACACCTTTATGAGTAGTACAGCTGTCATTTTCACATCTCACCTAAAATGTGTTTCACCATGTAGCACACAATGGTGCAATCGGTACAAATCAATGTACGGACAACTAAGAAAATCACAGTGACACTGTTCATGAGCAGACATCTTAAATGGCTATGTTGAAAAATTGGTGAAAAATTCTAAAATGACTGTTTTATCGAGGTGCATTGCGCAGTTCCTATGCATGCTCGTAAGTTCGTGAATTTTCAATATTTTCACTCTAGATTTCAACTTGCCATTTTACCACACCTCCTTAGTGAGCAGTACAGCTGTCATTTTCACATCTTGCCCAAATGTGTTTCCACCCATGTAGCGCATAATGGCACAGTCGATGTGCAAAATCAATGTATGGAACACATTAAGAAAATCACAGTGACACTGTTCATGAGCAGAGGTCTTAAAATGGCTATGTTGAAAATTTGGTGAAAAATTCCAAAATGACTGTTTATTTAGCCAAGGCTGTGCAGTTCCTATACATGCTCGTGAAGTTTGCGAATTTAATATTTTCACCTAGATTTTCAATATTGCATTTTATTACACTTCCTTATGAACAGTACAGCTGCCATTTTTCATATGTCGCCAAAATGTGTTTTTGCACATGTAGCATAAAGGTACTGTTGGTGTGCGAAAAGCAATGTTTAGGACAGATTAAGAAAATCACAGTTACACTGTTCATGAGCAGAGGTCTTAAAATGGGTATGTTGAAAATTTGTGACAAAAGTCCATAAAATGACTGTGTTATGAGGAGCATTGCGCAGTTTCCACGCACTCTTGTAAGTTCATGACTTTGTAATATTTTCAGTCCAGATTTTCACCAGTGGCATTTTTCCACTTCCTTATAAACAGTACAGTTGTCATTTTTCATAACATGGTTGAAGTGTGTTTCACACTTTCAGCGAGAGGGATGCGTGTTGCTGTGGGAAATCATTGTTCGCACAGATAAAGAAAATCATACAGTGACACTGTTCATGATCGGGGCGCCAAATGCCTGAGTTGACAATCTGCTGTAAAAATCCCAACCTAATTATAGTTACGGGTGTGCGTTGACAGTTTCTATGTACGCCGTGACTTCACCATATTTTTAAATATTTTTACTGCAGATTTGCAACATTGCCATTTTTTTACACCTCCCATGAACAGTACAGCTGTCATTTTTTACATACTGTTCGAATGTTTTGCACCTGTGGTAGCAAATGCCGTAGTCGCAGTACAAGCAGCTGCTAACAAACTGATATTCCCCTGTTCATGAGGTGGGGTCACAAAAAACATGTTGAAAATTTGGAGGAAAATACCAACAATGCCTGAGGTATTAGGGTTTCCAACCATAACGCCCAACCCTGTAGAGAATGACAGGCATCAGGGGTGTGACTTGGGATTCTTGCCTGTAATGCTCATACCATTCCACACCCTGCAGCCAGTGAGAGGCATCGAGGTATGCCTTGGACTCTTCGGCCCCAAAGTTCACCCTATTCTCCTATATCGCACCCATCTCACCGTATTTCCTGATGAAATGGGGTGCGCATAAGGGCCAAAGACCCTAAGGAACACCGTGATACTTGTCAGGTCTGCAGGGTGGGGTGGTGAAATGGCGTGGCCGTTATGCCTGACGACCCAAACGCACACCCCAATGCCTGTCACTCTCGCAGGGTGATGGTGGGGTTGGTTTCAGTTCAATACTACTGCCATTCCTATTACGCAGCTCTGTAACTTCTATACTACCACTGCTAATGCCAGCAAGCAAACATTCGGCATAACAAATGCTTGTTTGTTTAGAGTTGGTGTTGCAGCAGGTTGAACTCAGATTGAAGGTCATTACATGCAGATTGTAATGACAGGTGGCTTACGTAAAGAACTGTCATCTGCAAACAGATGAATGTTGGCCTTAGTTATGCTTTCATCAATATTGTTGATGTATATTGCAAATATGATCAGTCCTAAGAGAGATTCCTGGGGAACACCTCTTAGGAGAGGTTTGAGAGCTGAGAGATCTCCTTCTGCTTTCACCTGCTGGAAATGATCAGAGAGGTAGTTGTTGAACCACTGTAAAGATAATCAGTCAGCACCTAGTGAGGTCAGGGAAGAGAGTAGCAGAGAATGGTCAACAGCGTCGAAGGCCTTGCTCAGGTCCAAGAATACGGCGCAGGTGTAATTCCTGTTGTCTAGCTCTCTTTGCCAGTCAGTCACTTTGGCAAGTGCTGTGATGGTGCTATGTTTAGCTCTAAACCCCGATTGACTGGATTAAGCAGGTTATTAGCTTCTAGACACTGCTTCAGCTGGTTACTTACGATTTTTCCAGTAATTTTGACAAGACCTGGAGAATCGAAATTGGTCTGTATTTATTTAGATCACAGGGATTTCCAGACTTGAACAGGGGTATTATGTGCACTGTTTTCCATATTGAAGGAATGGCTCCTTGAGTTAATGATAGGTTAAATAAATGGGTTATGGGCACGGCTAACACATGGATGGCCACCTTCAAAAAATATGGGTCGAGGGTATCCGCACCAGCACTTTTTTTTACATCCAGTTTTAGCAATAGGTCTTCAACTTCTTTCAGAGTATTCGGACGCAAGGAGAAGACTGAATCGGTGACGCTAGGATCTGCACCTTGATTATCCACCTGACAGCGTATCAAATTCACAGAGGAATTGTCGAAGGCTAAGCCTGCAGTCGCAAAATGATTATTGAAGGCATCCAGAACTTCCAGTCTGGCACTAATGGTGTTATTGTTTAAGGAGATTTCATCAGGTAGTGAGCCACCAGACGTGGGACCAGACAAGTCCTTGACGGTTTTCCAAAATTTTGTAGGATTTTTGGAGGCAGAGAGAAATTCAGAATGATAGTATGCAGCTTTTGTATCTCTAACCATTCTAGTACATGAGTTTCCTGCCCTTTTGAACTTGCACCAGTCCGCAGCAGACTGGGTTTTGCATGCTTTTTTCCATAGGTTATCTCTTTCAGTCAATGCAGATTTTAATAATGGTGTGAACCATCTCCATGCATTTTTTGCTATTTGCACCTTAACTATAGGGGCATATTTATTTAGGGCATCTAGGATAATTTTGCTGAATATGTCGAATGCAGATTGCGTGTTTTTGCCAAATAGAACTCTTGCCAATACAAGGAGTGTTTCAGTTCATTTATGTAGGCAGTGAGATCAAAGTTCCTTCTAGATCTCTTGGCAGCAAACTTTGACGAAGTAGTAGGTTTGTTGCTTGATCTTATGCAAGCAATAAATGAGTGATCACTGATATCAATGAAGAGGTGCTGGCAAAGGAAGAGATGTGGTTTATTCACTAGGATAACATCTAGCAGGAGCTGTTATCCACGTTCTTTTATTTACTCGTGTTGGTTCGACAATGAGTTCGATAATCCAAGGTGTCCCAGAAAGCTACGAGGAGCGAGCGGTTTTAGATAGCCAGTCTAAATTAAGATCCCCAAGAATAATTATTTCTGAGGATTGTTGTTCATTGATATTACTCAGATGAGGTAACAATTGTAGATTGGCAGAAGGAGGTCTATAGTACCCTATGATACATATTGTTGAAGTGTGCGAGATGGTGACTTGAAGAGATAGACATTCATAAGCATTTGCAACAGATAAAGCACTCAGACAGGATGCCATATACCTATCCTTGACATAGATGGCAACCCCTCCACCCCTGGAGTGTCTCTCTGCTCTAAATAGTAAATAGTTAGGGATATTGACTTCCCTGTCAGAAGTGGCCGGTCTAAGCCAGGTTTCTGAAACCACTAGGATGTCTGGTCGAGTATGGAGGACCCATGCCTGGATCATGGAGAACTTTTTTAACAGACTGCATACATTAATGTGGAGGAAATGCATGCCTTTCAGTGTGGCAAGGTCAGAGGGCGATGTGATTGCAGCTGGTGGCCTCGGATTGAGCTCCACATTTCCTGAGCACAGGAGAAGAAGGAGTAAAAGTTTTCTTAGAGTGGCAATAGCAAGCTTCGTACTGGTAACCCATTTAAGTCGTTGTCGGCCATCGTCCCGGGGGGGCACATCCCAACATTTTTTGCCCTTCCCACTAAGGGTGGCAGAGACGAGTACTCTGACTGCTATCTGTAGAGGTGATGCCTCTATGATGTTGGCGGAAGTCATAAGCTGAGGTGGTAATTCATTTCATGTACCAGTGTTAAAGGTAATATGAAAATAGTGATGAAGAATTGGGGAGTTGAAAAGGCATATATCCACGTAGGGACAAGAACTAGTTACAGAGCAGATCAGATTAGTATCCGCAGTGATAAAGGCTTGAGGTGGCATATATTGGGCATGCAATATGAGATAGAAGAAGGACCAGAACAGGATCCACGATTTGGCACACATAGTGGAATAAGGATGGGGGGGGCTAGAGAGGAGTTAGCTAGAAAGCCGGGGTGGGGTTTATTTGTATTTAATCAGGGCCAGGAGGGGTGGGTGAGCAAAAAAATTGGCAGCTAGGGCTCCCTTCCTGGAGGTAATCAGTCTCTGAGGGCAAGTCCGTACCTGCATTTCTGTGAGGGTCTAGTGGCTTCAGACCTGGACTGTGGGTGGCAGTTTGGGTTCATCAGAGAACCACAGCTGTGGCTCTCAGACTACCTGGAAGGAGAAGGCAGAGGAGAATTAAATAAGAAATTCAGAGGGGTAGGCTGCTCGTGGAGCTAAAAAGAAATGCAGACTGGCTTAAATGGGGGTGTTGCAGACCAAGATGTTAGGCAAGGTGCCTCCAAATCTGATTTAGCACTAACAGGGCTATTTAAAACACAATACTAGCATAAAAAGGTGAAGGGGGAGATTTCAAAGGCCTGAGCTGAGATTGCTACTGGTCTTATGAGGAACACAATACAGGCATTTACATTAAATCAGAAAACTTCAGCTATAAAATACAAACAAGAAAGTTTTAACAGAAAACATAATCTACCACAATATAATCAAACATTAACAGTGCAAAGCTATATAGAGCCAATCGGAGTGCTCCTGGGGCTGACTGCAGCCAGTGGGCCACAGCAGAAAAAGACTCTGGATTTAAACCCAGAGACAACTGTCCTCATGTAAAGAAAGCAAAAATTGGCAGCTAGGGCTCCCTTCCTGGAGGTAATCAGTCCCTGAGGGCAAGTCCATACCTACGTTTCTGTGAGGGGCTGGTGGCTTCAGACCTGGACTGTGGGTGGCAGTCTGGCAGGTCGGGTTCATCAGAGAACCACGGCTGTGGCTCTCAGACTACCTGCATTTCTGTGAGGGGCTGGTGGCTTCAGACCTGGACTGCGGGTGGCAGTCTGGAAGGTCAGGTTCGTCAGAGAACCATGGTTGTGGTCCATTACCCTTCCAGCATTTTTTAGAGTACACGCCAGTTCTGGTGAGTGTAGGCTACATAGTTTAGATGTGAAGAGAGCATTGAGCTATTATATAGCCAATACCAAGGATCATAGGCAGGACAGACAGCAACTGTTCCTTACCTATGGGGAAGTAGGTAAGGTATCTCCTGCTTCAAAGAGGACTATATCTAATTGGATAGTCCAGTGTATTCAGTTCTGCTATTCAAAGGTGAGCAAGGTCCCTCCTTCAGGTCTTCGGACCCATTCCACAAGGGTCACAGTTGCCACCACTGCAGCTGCCAGAGATGTTCCCCTGTTGGAGATTTGTAAAGCAGCTACCTGGAGATCAGTCCACACCTTTACTAAGCATTGCAGTCTGGATATTCAGGCCAGGAGTGATGCCTCTTTTGGAAGGGCTGTTTTGCAGTCTTTTTCCTAAATAGATTCTGCCCACCTCCTAGTGGTACTGCTGCATAGTCTGCAAAGAGTAATAATATTAGTGGATTCCTGGGGTTAGAAGAAAAAATTACTCATTTATAGTACTCGTATTTCTTCCCAGGGATCCACTAATATTATTACTCCCGCCCCTGGTCCTCCCCTTAGAATCACAGAAAAAAACTCTATACAGCTGAGATGTCTCTCAGTATGATGGATATGTAATCTGCTGGCACATTTTGTAATACTTAGCTGGTAGGTTCTTTTCTAAGGGTATATCTGGCTCAGAAAAGAGGACTCATTCTTTTACTGCGTTTTGTTGGCCCTTTCTTGGCCTATTACTTCTTTTTACATGGCCCTGTTGGCCATTAGCTTTCTAATTATTAATTGTTCTATATGCAGTATTATGGCCTCTTTGCAGGTTTCATAGAAATCTGAGGTAGACTCCAGGCAGTTAGAATAGGGCAGTTTGAAAATAAATGCACAAGCTAAACATTACATAATTAGCATAGCATTCTATTTGGCTCCAGAGCAATGCTGGTTTAAAGGGGCACTGCAAAGAGTAATAATATTAGTGGATCCCTGGGAAGAAATAAGATTACTACAAGTGAGCAATTTTTTCTTACTCCCATTTTTTCCTTGTTCCAAAAAAGATGAGGAATTTCATACCCCTACTTGACTTAACCAACTTAAACCAGTTTGTTGAGTACAAAACATTTTGGATGTTGACTCTCCAGAGCCTCCTTCCGCTCCTTCTGGAGAACCATTGGTTGTGCGCTCTGTACATGCAGGATGCTTACCTGCATATCCCCATCTTCCCCAGCCACTGCTGGTTCCTGTGGTTTCAGTTCCAGAGGGATCACTTCCAATTCCGGGCACTCCCCTTTGGTCTGTCTTCGGCACCCCGGGTGTTTACCAAGTGCCTGGCAGTGGTTGTGGCCTTCTTACGCTGCAGGGGCATTGTGGTTTTTCCCTTACCTGGATGACTGGCTGATTTCAGCCCAGTCCAGGGACTCTTTACTAGAGGCTCTTTCTTTCACTTTGGACCTTTTTAGCAGGCTAGGGATTACTGCCAGTATTCCCAAGTCCTCTATGACCCCTGCCCAGAAACTTCAGTTCATTGGGGCAGTTTTGGATACGGTCCATTGCAGAGCCTTCCTCCCTCCAGACAGGGTGGAGACACTGGTCTGTCAGGCTTCCAAAGTGGCTTCTTTCAGGACCATCCCAGCCCAGGAGATCCTTCACCTTCTCTGCTTGATGGCAGCCTCCATCACCACTGTTCCCCTCACAAGGCTCCACATGAGAGTCACTCAGTGGTCCTTGTGCGTGCAGTGGGATTAACTCCTGGATGACCTGGACCATCTGGTACTGGTCTCCTCGGCGATTCAGAAGGAATTGCTTTGGTGGAGGGATCCCTGCAATCTTTCTTTGGGTCTTCCCTTCTAGAACCCAGCTCCCATAGCATTCCTAACCATGGATGCCTCAAGCATGGGATGGGGAGCACATCTAGGGGAGCACCAAGCCCAAGGACTGTGGTCCAGCTTGGAGACTATGTTACATATCAACATTCTGGAGATAAGGGCTGTCCTTTATGCTTTCCAGGCCTTCCAGACCCTCCTTCCCAAGGGATCACTGCTGGTCCAAACGAAAGACAAGTCAGTAGTTTGGTACCTCAACAGACAAAAAGGAACCCACTCCTACCCCTTGTGCAGGGAGGCGATGCGGGTGTGGAACTGGGCAATACAACACAATCTGGCCCTCATGGCTGTGCACGTGCCAGGTGTTCTCAATGTCCTGGTGGACAGCCTCAGCAGATATCAGACCGTAGCTCACGAGTGGGAATTACATCAGGAAGTAGCAGAATCCATCTTCCTACTTTGGGGGCATCCAGAAATCGACCTTTTCACCTCCAAATCCAATGCAAAACTTCCCAGTTTTTGCCCGCTTGCTCCAGGGCATGGTGCTTTCTGGCACGACACGCTGTCTGTCCCTTGGACATGGACATTTTTGTATGTCTTCCCTCTATTTCACATTCTCCAGAGGGTCCTCCTCAAACTTCAAGCAGAGAAGGCAAAGATGATTCTCATCGCTCCTCTGTGGCTGAGACAGATCTGGTTCCCGCTGCTGCAACAGCTTTCCAGGGAACCACCGGTTCCACTTCCAGTGACCCACGACCTCTTGACTCAGGATCAAGATCGATTACTACATACAGGGCTCAGAATTCTACACCTCCATGCATGGCTCCTGCAGACATAGCAATCTCTCTCTTTGGGGTCTCCTCCCAGCTTGCTCAAGTCCTCATTGAGGCCAGAAAACCCTCTACTCATAGATACATACATAGATACATAGACAGTGTCGGCAGATAAGGGCCTATGGCCCACCCAGTCTGCCCATTTAAGTTTGTAAGTTCAGTTTATGTTTTCCAGGAAGTCTGTTGCCCCTTACCCCTGACCTCTAGAATTCCTTTATGTCTATCCCATGCATTCTTAAATCCCGTGATTGTTTCAGCCCCCACCACTTCCTCTGGCAGGGTGTTCCACTTGTCCACCACCCGTTCTGTGAACACTTACATCCTTCCATCCTCCAGTTCAGGAGTCTTCCATCTGTGCAACTGCCAGGGGTTGGAACCCCTTCTCATGTTCTGCCCCTCAAGTCATGGAATACCTCCTTCACCAGTCAGACTCCGGTCTTTCATATTCGTCGTTGAAGGTTCACCTTTCGGCTATTTCGGCGTACCACGAGCTAGTGGATGGTAAACCAGTGGCTTAGTTGGAAGTCTCTAAAACCTTTCTGAGAGGGATTCTCCATCTGAAACCCCCCATCTGCAGCCCAACTTCTCCTTGGGATTTGAACTTGGTTTTGGGAAAGCTCACACTTCCTCCTTTTGAACCGGCTATGAGCTTTGATTTGCGCTTCCTTTCCTGGAAGGTGTTGTTCCTGGTTGCCATCATGTCAGCCCGGAGAATTTCGGAGCTTCATGCTCTGGTTTGTAAGGAGCCCTATCAGATTTTCCACAGGGACCGGGCTGTTCTCAGAACGAATCAAAAGTTTCTTCCTAAGGTGGCGCCAGAAGCCATGCTGAACCAATCAGTGGAGCTTCCTGAATACTATCTGTCCCCCTCTTACAGAGGTGAGGCACTCCTCCATACTATGGATGTACATCGGATTCTTCAGTGTTACACTCACCGGACTAAAGAATTCCATAGCAGTGATCAGCCTTTTGTCTCTTATACCCACAGATCAAAGGGCAAACCGGTTTCTAAGCAGGGTCTTTCCCAATGGTTAGGTAACTGCATTAGTTATTGTTACCAGAAGTATGAAAAACCTCTGCCGGGTACCATCAGAGGTCATTCTACTAGGGGCATGGCTGCTTCTGCTGCCTTTTGTGAAATGTCTCTGCGGCTGATGTCTGTGCCACAGCCACTTGGAGTTCTGTCCATACCTTTACCAAACACTACAGTCTGGACATTGCTTCTAGGTGGAGGGCTGGTTTCAGCCTAGCTGTGTTACAGGGCCTTCTGTCCTAGGTTGGATCCATTCTGGATTCCATTTTTTTCTGTTGGAGTTATTTCTCCTCCTCCCTAGTTTCTCTTGGTCTCTCTTTGGAGGGACTGCTTGAGACTCTGTCTTATATGTGATGACCTACTGAAGGAACCCTCTTGAAGTAAGATAGTACAGTTACGTAGGAACTTACTGTAACAGTAGATCTTCAAGAGAGGTTCCTTCAGTAGGTCATATTTTCCCTCCCTCCTCCCTCCTTCCTTCCTTCCCCTCATTTTATGTTTTACAGGGACTCCAAGTCCTGTTCGCTCCTGCTGTCAGGCCTCTTCCTGGCTCTGGCGGGAGAACTGGAGGGCAGGCATGGGGACCGCCCACTATATACAGTCACACTTATGTCGGTCATGTGATGTCGGGTGGGAGGTCCCCCGTCAGGGATTGCTAGAAAAATCTGCCATGCGGCCCGATGCCAGGTGGCACCAGTCTTGTATGTGATGACCTACTGAAGGAACCTTTCAAACAACATGAAGTCTTGCTGTATTCTGACAATTGCAGTTAGCTCCAGCACTTGAACTGCCCCGGAGAGTGAGGGTTAACATTTTATGGCAGGCATAGAACGTTGGGCTCGAGCTTGGCTGAAAATTCTGTCTGTGACACTTTGAAACCAAACCATCAGATTCTTTACACCGCCTCACTGAACAGTCGCTCCGGAGATTTTCTCCTTCTGCTTGGTTCAAAGTCGGTTAAAGTTGTCGGTTTAGTCCGCATTTAATTCCATTTATTGGTTCGAGACTCTGTCTGTGGTACCGTAGGTACGTAGGATAGTATTTGTGTGGAAATTGTAAAGCTTTTTCGATCAGTTCAGTTGAACCGATCCTGTAGACAAAAATCTTGTGAAAAAGTTTAGAGTGTGGTTACCAGTCCGTATCGGTTTTTAAAAAAACATGAATTTAACCTTTTTTTCCAACACCCATAACACGGTGAGAAACCGATAGGAGAGTCTTGCCTGGCGGTTGCCTTATAAAGGGTAGGTTTTGTTAGGTTGGCCATGTCTGAGAAACCCAAGAAAAAAAATGGGCCCACTGGGTATCAACACTGCAGTATGTGTGGGGAGGTTTTTGCTAAGGCCAATCCCTACACCACTTGTGTTTACTGTCTGGGGTTTGACCACCTTGATTCAGACTGGCAAATTTGCAATAATTTCCCTAAGTCTACATGGGATAAAAGGGTAAGTAGACTTAGGGATAAGGAGGCAGAGAAATCCGTTGACCCAGAAGGCCAGCCTGGTTCGGTTCCTACCGAACAAGAAGGAGTGCCCTCTGACCAGGGCGATACTTCTTCGGGAAAGAGGAGAGCTGATCCTGAGAGATTGGTTCCTACAAAGAGAAAACACAAGGATAAATCGGCCAGTTCAGATCCAGAACTTCATGTTCTGACCACCGAAGAGATAACCAGAGCGATTCGGATTGTGGAATTGCTTTGTCCTGTTCCAACCGATCTGGCGCCTTCTGGCAGGGGTTCGGTTTGGTCGGTTCCCCCAGTTCAGGATTATTCCCCTGAAGATTTTTACTAACTGGAGTTCGATAAGGAGGGGGATTTTGAAGAGGATGATTACGACTGTGAAAGTCTGGATGTGCCTGTGGAACCGGACATCTCCCCAGACAGACCTTCTGGTGTTTCCCCATCTAGGCTTTCTGAGTCCCCTCCCCACTTTCTGTTTTACAGAAAAGTGGCTCAAACCCTCCAGCTTACTATTGAGGAGGCTGTGGAGGATCAGGAGGAGCCTGATTTTGTAGAGAAGATGGACATCCCAGAATCTAAGAGACTGTCTATTCCCCCTCCATAAGTCCGTTGGGAAACAGATACAAAAAATTCTTAGGTCTCTTAACTCTGTACCTCCTGTTGACAAGAGAATGGACAAGCGGTACACCTTGTCAGGCTCAGATACGGAGTTTCTTTATCAGCAGTGCAGCCATGTTGGGGTAGTGCATGCTGTTGCCTGTGACAAGGCAAACATCCCCTTGGCTTCAAACAACATGAAGTCTTGCTGTATTCTGACTATTGCAGTTAGCCTCAGCCTTTAAACTGCTTACCATAGAACAAAGGGTTAAACTTTCTATGCAGAGCATAGAATGCTGAGCTCGAGCTCGGGTGAGAGGTCTCTGTCTGTTTCCCTTTGAAATTCAACTGTCAGATTCTTTTCTTCGCCTCACTGAACAGTTGCTCCGGAGATTTCTCCTTCAGCTTGGTTTGAAAGTCGGTTAAAGTCTCAGTTAAGTTGTCGGTTTTTACCAAATTTATTTCTGCATAGTCGGTTCAGTCTCTGTCTGTGGTACCATGAGTACTAGATAGGTTTTGTTCTGATTTTCTATGTGGAAATTGTAAAGTGTTAGATCGGTTCGTGAACCGATCATTTATAGTGAATCCTTGTGTTTTACTTTAGAGTGTGGTTACTGGTCCTTATCGGTTCTAAAAAAAAGGTGTTTTGAACGTTTTTTCCAACACCGTGACTACGGTTAGTAACCAATAAAGTCTTACTACCAGTGTTGCCATAAAAGGGTAAGTTTGGTTAGGTTGGTTGATGTCTGAGAAACCCAAGAAAAAACGGGCCCACTGGGTTTCAACACTGCAGTGAGTGTGGGGAGGTCTTTGCTAAAGCCGACCCCCACACCACCTGTGTTTGTCTGGGGTTTGAACACCTCGACACAGACTGCCAAATTTGTAAAAATTTTCCTAAATCTACCCTTGAAAAGAAATTAGGTAGACTGAGGGAAAAGGAGGCCGAGAAGTCTGCTGACCCAGATGGCCAGCCCGATTTGGTTCTGACCGAACCAGAAGGAGTGCTCTCTGACCAGGCGATACTTCTTCAGGCAAGAGGAGAGCCGATCCTGAGTTGTCGGCTCCCACGAAAAGGAAACACAAAGAAAAATCGACCGGTTTGGATCCAGAGGTTCATGTTCTGACCGCCGAGGAAATAGCCAGAGCGATTCAAATTGTGGAATCGCTGCGCCCGGTTCCGACCGATCCGGCACCGTTTCGCAGGGGTTCAGTTTGGTCGGTTCCCCCGGTTCAAGATTATACCCTGAAGATTTTATGAACCGGAGTTTGAGGAGAAGGAGGGGAGTTTGAAGATGATGTGATGATGGTGAAAGTCTGGATGTGTCTTGGGAACTGGACATCTCCTCAGACAGACCTTCTGGTGTATCCCGTCGGGACGCACCCGCATGCTAATGGCATGCAAATGGGGCCGTAATTACATGCAAATGGCCCCCTGCACCTTGCATAAATTATGGCCCCATTTCCATGTCACCTTTTGAATATCGCAGGTTTGCGCATGGCGCAATGGAACTTGCACCACCGCATCTGACTGCTCCACTCTGACCACTTGCGGTGGCGCAAGTTCCACTGCACCATGCACAGTGGCTGTGGCCAGGGGGCGATATTCGAAGAAGTTGCTCCATAGCGCAACTCCGTTGAATATCGCCCTGGCCACACCCCTGCGCAACTTTTTTGAGCAGCGCAAGGGATTGCGCCCCAGAATGGCGCAATTTGAATATCTGGCCCACAAAGTTCAAACTGCAGTTCCTACAGATTTTGAATTCAGACAACTCCTGTAGTCCGGCTACATTTTAGGTCCCACCAGTACTGTTTGGTCCAATTTGCATTACCAGGACCAAGATAGTGGAGACAAACAAAACAGTCCTTGCTACAAAGGAAGCAGGTTAGACAAACTACATTATCATTCTCACTCTGAATGATTTTCAGTAAATAGTTATATCTTTCAACATAGCTCCCTCTCAGATTACTTAAGCTGCAATTAGGCAGCTGTTAAAGAGACAGTACACAGAGGCTATACCGGCTCTGGTAATCACATTTAAACTGCTAAAATGCAGGACACCAGCCTGGCAGTGAGCATTTAGACAAGCTCAAGGAATACTTTTTGGGAACCCCCATTTGTAGGGGGGTTACACCTGTATGGGCACTGGCAGTTCCCAACTTGCCAGCCTGTGGCTGCCAGAGAGGCAGTGGCACCTTTGGGAAAACTCAAAACAATGAAAAACACCTCTTTTATTTAACACACAATTCAACATCAGGACAGGTTTCCCATTTCCACCAACTGGACTGGATCTATTCCATCCATACACTCCCCTCTGCCCCCCCCCCCCGATATACTCCATCCATCCCAAACTGCCTGCAGTCATGCCATCCAATCTAGTATGTGCCATGAATGATGCCAGTCAGTGACTTAACTCACTGACTTGTGCCTGCTGCTGTGCCACCTCAAAGATCCTCCTGTTTTCAAAATTCAATAAGGCAATTTCCACTATAATAAAGCACTAATTTCCCATCCAGAACAGTAGTAGTAACCCCAATATTAATCCCTCACATTTAATTCAGGCCAGGTTTTCCCAGTTCCCACCAAGGATCCACCATCATCTCCTCCATCAGTTTTATTCCCTGTCCCCACCGAATCTCAGTCAAGTGAAGTCCTCTTCTCACATTTATTTTACATACAAGCCAACTTCATTCAACTTCAGGCCAGCTTCAAAAGGCCAGATATCCCTTCCTACCAAGGATAGTAGGATTTTTGGATTAATAAGAAGGATACAGGTCAGGAATGGAAATTATAATTCCCTCTCCATTCCCCAATCACTTTTATCCTCCCCACCCCAACTCCCAAATCAGTGCCACTGCCACTTGCCACCTGTGGCTATTTTACCCACCCCACTTTTGTTAACAACAAAAAAGAACAAGAACTGGCCTGGGTAGGAACAGAGGTGGCCTCCTACAGCCCTCTCCTCGTCTTGACTCACCACTGGCTGGCCCAGGTCTCTCGCCGTCTCTCCATCACTCAGTCTGTGCTGTGGCCTGGGGACTTGGGGAGGGACTTGAGACTCAGGGTAGATGATCGGGATTGAGTACTCAGTTGGGAACTTGGGGGTCAATCGGTTGGACTCCAAAAATTGCCTCTGTGCGGTCGGTGGGCCTAAAATAAATTTAGTAGTACCCGTGTTTCACTCTGCAAAAGTGCTCTCCTGGTCGCAAAACTTGCTCCTCCTGTCCTCACTGCTCCTTCTGGATCTCTCTCCCTCTGCACATGAAGCCCGCATGCAGACCACACTGAAGAATGCCCACTTTAAAATGTTGGAAGGGGACGGGCTGAGTTCCCTCTATCTCCACCAGTTGAATCATGAAAAATTAAAAATAAATCTTTCAAAGGGCACACTGCCCATGTAGTGCACTCCTTCACACTGCCAGAAACGTGGTCAGTTGGCATACACCGCGGTTTACTGTGAGTCACGGTTACTGCAGTTTGGAAAATCTGTCATGGTGTCAATACCGTGCGGTTTCAAACTGCGGTATACTGTCACACCGTTATACCATGACAACCCTATTTCTGACTTCCCTAAATTAACTTTATATCAGGAGAAGCTAGCAAATTGGGATATCAAGGACAATAGCGACAGCACTGATGAATCTGGATCTTCCACATAGAGGATCATATAATCTGCGTAGTCACTTTATGTTGTGTCCCAGTCCTACCTGGTACCCTGTATATTAGGAGCACTCCTAATGCTGACTGCCAGCGGTTCTATTGTCAGTGTGAACAGCAGCAGGGAGAGGGGACACACCTGCCTCATACCTCTGTGCAGTGTAAACCGCTCAGAGAGCGATCCAGTTACTAAGACTGAGGCCCAGGGAGAGCTGTACAAGGCCTTCACCAAATCCATGAACTGTCCACCCAGACCAAACCATCCCAAGACCTCATAAAGGTAGTCTCGTTCAATACGGTCAGATGCCTTCTCAGTGTCCATGGACAGCACCACAGTGCATCTAGGACACTGAGAAGAGCCCAAATAACATTAAGCACCTTCCGTACATTGTGGTAAGACTGTCTACCCTGGATGAAAACGGTTTGGTCCAGGTGGATCAGCTCTGGTAGTAGGCAGTCTAATCGACTAGCCAATATTTTTTCATAAATTTTAGCATCACAATTCAGCAGTGAGATGGGGTGATAAGAGGCACACTCTCGTGGGTCCTTCCTGGGCTTTGGCAAGACACAGGTCACTACCTCACTACAGGTTTCCGGGAGTGCCCCCCCTCCCCACTCCTCCCCAACACATCCCATATGGGTTCCACAATTGCATCCAGCATGGTATTATAATATTCTGCCAGGAAATCATCCGGTCCACTTGCTTTACCCCTCTTTAACCCCTGGATTGCTGCTCTGATTTCCTCCCTAGATATCTCTCTCCCCAGTGCCTCCCTCTGCTGCTCCAAAATTCGAGGAAGGGCAGCCCTCTTCAAAAAGTCTTGGGCCCTGGTAGCATACCCTCGCACTCCGCTTGATAAAGGTTCTGGTAAAACTGCCTGAACCGCTCTCTGATCTGTTTAAGATCACTCAGTAAAAAAAACCAGGAGTCCTTAATGTTTAGTATCTGAGAGGTTCCACTCCTACCTCTGATGAGATTCACCAGCAAGGACCCAGGTTTGTTTCCCTATCCGTAAAACTTATGTTTTATGCAAAGCCACTGCTTACGAGCTTCCTCAGAGAGTAAATTATTGAGGGTATCCCTAGCTATAGTTAGCTATTGAAGGGTCTCTTCTTCCTCTCCCTGCACAGCCCTATGCTCCAATTCCTGTACTTTTTGCTGTAATTCAATGTGCTTCCCTAATTTATCTTTCTTATAATTAGCAACATAGCTTATAATAGCACCCCCAGAAAAGCTTTACCAATATCCCAGTATATCTGGCTATTGGGGACTGAGTTTCTGTTCATCTCTTTATATTGTTTCCACTGATCTGTCAGGTAAGAGTGGAATTCTTTATCATTTAGCATATATGTAAGGAATTTCCATGTTTGGCCTCCCTGCTCTCAGTTCTTCATCTGAAGGGTGGCCATGACCATCACGTGGTCTGATATATGAATAGGGCTGTGCCTAATGTCTGAGAGCAGAGGGTACCATGTCATACATATAAACATGTGATTGATACAAGACCATGACTTATGGTGATTGGAGAAGAATGTACATTCCCTCACAGAGGGGTTAGCCGATCGCCAGGCATCTAGCAAGGCTAGGTGTACCATGCCCTCCCTCCATTTTCTCATATAGCCCCCACAACTACCCTTCCCCTGAGAATGATTGCGTTCTGGAACAGGTGTGCAATTAAAATCCCCCCCATAGTAAGACCCTCAAACTGTTCCTTAACCAAAAGGTCCAGAAGGGATTGGTAAAAAAGCGGATCAAGTACAGCCAGAGCATATACACTATCAGAAGTAATTTTCCCCCCATACAAAAGCCCCTCCACAAACACATATCTGCCTTCTTTGGGGTCAGCCACAATCCTGGTAGCCTGAAATGGAAGCTCTTTGGGTAACAATATGGTGACCCCACACTTATGAGAAGAGTATGAGGAGGCATAGCATGTACCCACCCAGCCTAGCACCAATGTCATATGCTCTTTAGGGGTCAGGTAGGTCTCTTGAAGGAGAACCACCTGAGTATGCCACTTACAGAGGGTATTCAAAACACACTTGCATTTAATAGGGAAAGAGAAGCCCTGCACATTCCAGGGCAGGATATTCAAATCTCCTCTGGACCTCATGGTGGTTTATAGATATTGCCCCGCCCAGCCCCCATCATATGTGTCCACGAGTACAAATGCCCCTTCTCAGCATCAATCAACATGGTATGTAACGGATGGAATTTGATGGACCCAATAAAAAAAATAACCATTTCAAAAGTATAAACAACATTCATATAACTCACAACATATAAATATTAAAGCCCCCTCCCCCCCCCGGTGCCGTATCAGGCATCCAGATTTAGCCTACATCCACATCAGGCAGCTTCCCATTATTGTAGACATGTGACCCATGCCCTGTTCCCCAGAGTATACATAAAACCTTTTAACATGTAAAAATCGCAAACCTTTAAAGCAAGCTAAGAAATTGGGAGTCCCCAGGCGGTATGCGCTGAAACTGGAGAAACCCACGATTTTATCCCACCTCTTACGAAAAATAAATATTGAATAAGGCCCCATCTTAGAGAATTATCCTAAAAATGCAGAAAAACTGTAAATTTAATAGGAAAAGGAAATAGGGAACTAAGCCCTTAGTTCCCACTGTGCAGCTATACCTTACGCTCCACCCCCCCGCCAGACCAGCAGATACCTCACCCCCATGTCTCATAGTGCTCTTCTGCATTAAAGCATGTTCTCCCAGGTCCCCCTGTATCTGTTACCTCACAGTCCTCATTCTTAAAGTCCACAGCCCCCCTACCCACATATTACCACATGAGGAGGAGGCTCCATCCATGAATCATTCCTTGGCAGTACCAGAGCACAGCAGGGAACTGCACGAACAGAAAATCACACGCGCAATGTCCCCTGCTGCCGCCTCCCCTCCCACCACATTCAGACAACTTACTCGTGTGGTCCAGGCCCTTAACTAAGTCCTGTTTTCCATAATATTGAGTCCAGACCCCCATAAAACTCTGGAATTGAAATGGCACAACAGTGCCCCAGCAACATGTTTCTCAGAAGTTGTAGGTGATCCAGGCCAGGTCCCTCTCTGGGAAAAGAAGTCCCCTTATTGTGTAAATATATCAGTCAAACCAGAGAGGGCTGGTCATGTGGCAGGTGAGGAAACAGCACAGACAGGATGTCAGATACAGCTTGGTGGTTGCAGTCACAGAGGTAAAGGTCCACTTAGGTCAGCAAGGGTTGGAGAGGCGAGGTACACACCCTAGATGGCCACCCCACACAGTTTTACACCAGTCATAACAATTATTAGAGTGGTGTCAGCCCCGTTAATGGAGTTGCTCAGCCCACTTTTGCTTTCAGCTCCTGGACAAATATTGCGGCCTTTTCAACTTCCCAAAAATTATAGGTATCCCCTTCAAATTCAATGTGTAAGATCACTGGGTAGGTCATGAACCAATCTACCTTCATCTCTTTCAGTTGTGCAATAATATAATTAAATGCCCGTGTTTTCCTGAGGAGCTGACTAGAGTGATCCTGTGCAATATACAGTTTTGTCCCTTCGTATAACACCTCTGGAGATTTCCTAAAGGCATCCAAAACCTGCTGGCGATCCTGAAAATGATGATCCCAGATTATGATCTGTCGGGGAGGTTGCCTCTCTGAAGGTTTGGGTTGCACTGCTCGGTGGGCCTGTTCCAACTTACAGTGACCTCCCTTCAGTTGTAGGCCCAAGATTATAGGAAGCACTTCTGCACAGAAATCCAGAATATCAGGACCTTCTTTCCCTTCTGGAAGCCCCTGTAGGCATAGATTCAGCCTCTGGTGGTAGTTCTCTTGGTAGTCAAAAGCCTCCTTGAGATTTTTAACTCCTTCTCTAGGGCAACCAATCAAGTCGGGAGTGCACTGAGGGTGTCTTCCACTTGCAAGATGCGATCCTCCGCCTCCACAAGCCATTGGTTTTGTGCAGTAAGTTGTGATACTATTTCTTGCAGCTGCTTGTTGAGTTTTGTTCCTAGGTGGTCCAGCTTAGGTGCTAAACATCCAGAATCTGGTCTTTCAGCTCCTGACCGAGCGTCACCATTTCGGCTGCTGACACAGAGAGATAGGCCCAGAGTGCTCAGTCTGCGGCACAGTCAACTGCTTTTTATTACTTTTATTCTTGACCTGCTGCAATTTACTGCCCTATTACGACAAATATTCATTCATGGTGAATTGGTACTGCCGCTGAAGTGTTTTAGGGACTGTTTTGATGGTGGATATCTCGGATTGCGGTAGATTAAATCACTTGGGGAGCGGAGCTACGGCGAGACAGGTCTTCACACCATGAGTTGGTCATGTGACCCGGGATCCCTTTTTTTTTTATTGAAAAAACAGTTAATGGGACTCCATTGAATTAATGATTTAGAATAAAGGACTGAAAGACATGCCCAAAATTTATCCCCGAAGTTGAACTTGCACAGTATCGCCTCAGGAATCTCTATTCAAGGTGATTAAAATGCCTTCTCGGGGTCCAACACCACCACAGCTCCCTGACTCTCCCCCGGACCATTGTGTATGCCTACCATCATGGTCAGTAATCTGTGCACATTGTCATGCAGGTGCCTGCCTGGCATGAATCCGGCCTGGTCCGGGTGTACTAGTCCCATTATGATTGTCTGTAGGCAGTTGGCTATCATTTTTGCAAAAATTGTAACATCTATATTTAATAAAGATATTGATCTATAGCCACCACATGTAGAAGTATCTTTTCCTGGTTTTGGGAGCATGGTGATCATGGTACGTGCCCAGGAGTTCAGACTTGCTTCAGTAACATGTGAAGCATTGCACACCTGTAAGAGTAGTGGTGTCAGTTCCGCATGGAATTTTTGGTAGAACTCGGCTACAAAACCCTCTGAGCCAGGGGACTTATTATGTTTAAGAGCTTTAATTACTGTTATCACCTCCCCCTGTGTGAAGGAATTTTCTAGCTGTTTGGCCTGCTCCTGAGATAGCATAGGCATCCGCAGCTTACTAAGCAGTTCTTCTATTCTCTTAGGTTGGTTGGCCTGGGATTCTGAAGTATAAAACTACGAGTAATATTGCCAAAATATTTCTGCAATCTTACGTGGAGAAGTTTCCATTTTTGGGCATCCCTGGGTTTTCTTAACTGCGGGAATAAATTGATCAGCCGCCTGCTTTCGTAACTTACAGGCAAGGAGGTGTCCTGCCCTGCTCCCACCCTTGTAGAATTTCTGAGCTATGAATCTAAGAGCGTTCTCTGTTTTAGCTCTGAGAAAGAATATCTTCAAGCTGTGTTCTCAGCTGTTTAAGTTCCAGTAGCAGATTAGGAGTGGCCGATTCCCCCCCCCCAAACTGTGTACTGTCTCCAGTTCCTAATTTTTTGCTCTAAGTTTTTTTGCTTTTTATACATTTGTTTTTTCTTATGGGATGTGTAGGAGATCACCTCACCCCAGACTGCAGCTTTCAGTCCATCCCACAAAAATGTTATCTTGGAGACTGTGCCTGGATTTTCCTTTAGTTAGTGATTGTTTCTTTAATTTTCATATTAAATGTCTCATCTTTAAGGAGACCCACATTTTGCCTCCACATTGATTGCTTATCGATTGGCCCAAGGTCTACCGTTACACTAATCTTGGCATGATCTGTCAAATAAATGGGGGGATCGCCGTATCTTTAATCATATGGCCCCAGGATTTTTGCATATAAAATTGATCGAGGCATGAGTAGGAATTTTGCACATGGGAGTAGTAGGTAAAATCTCTGCTAGAGGAGTATGTGTCCCTCCAAATGTCCACCAAGCTGGCCTCTTCTCTCAGAGTCTGAAGGAACTTTGAGCACGTCCCTCCCTCCCTTCTAGTTGTACCTCTACACAAATCATACGCCAGTCTGGCAGAGCAAGGTTCCTCTATGATGGCACCCTCAGTGGAGACCAAGAAGAATGCTGAGACATCCACAAGGGAGACCCACAAAAGGGTGGCAAGGGACACCACAGGGGAAGGAAGCAGCTTCTGATAGGGGACTCAATTGTTAGGGGGGTAGAACTGGGGAAGGGAGAGGAGAGGAGAGGGAAGTAAGGAGGCAGTATAGCGCAGTGGTCTAAGGCTCTGAGCTGCAAATCTGGTGACATCCAGCAGACCAGACCTGGGTTTGAATCCCACAGCTTCCACTTGCATACTGTGTGACCCTGAGCAGGTCACTTAACCTCCTTGTGCTCCCAGGTCGCTCCTGTAAAAAAGCTTTCAGCTTAGTGTGCTATACCTGGTTAAACAACTAAATAAAAAAAAAAAAAAGGTGCCTGCCTGGTGCCATGGCTTGGAGGTACAAGAAGCAAATCCTCATGATTGCAGAAGCGGCATCACAGGAGAGGGAACTAGATATTGTCCACCTTGGGACAAATGACCAAGCTAGGCATGGAATCAGTGCAGTGCAGGATGAATTTGTGGAGTTGGGGAGGGGTCTTATACAGGTAGCAAGCATGGTTTCCTTCTCAGAGGTGCTGCCAGTCCATGGCAGGGGTGAGGCTAGGGTACTGCACACCATGCAGTTTCATGAATGGTTGCAAAACTGGTGCAGAGCACAGGGCTTTGGCTTCATTGGGGACTGGGGATACACCTGGAGAGATGAAGGTCTGTACTGGCACGATGGTCTGCATCTGTCCACGAAGGGAACCAGGCTCCTAAGTGACAGGTTTAAATGCTTCCTTGGCAAGCTTTTAAACTAGCCAAGGGGGGAGGTGCTGATAAGAGCCAGGAAATGTCAAGCCTCCCTCCACAAAACATGGCAAGTAGTAAGGTAAACACTGAGGTACAGAGCTCAACAGAGGGCAGAACAGGGGTAAATGGAAAAACAGACAAGGGCAATAAGGGAGGGGGAAAAAAGGATAAAGCCAACATTAAATGGAGGGCAATGAGTACCAATGCCCGTAGTCTGGGAAACAAGCTTCCTGAGCTAGTAGCCCTGATGGAAGATGAAAAATTGGATATTGTGGCAGTCACGGAAACATGGTACACGGAGAACCATGACCAGGATGTCAACATACTGGGGTACACAGTCTCTAGAAGGGACAGGGAGGGTAAAAGAGGAGGTGGAGTAGCTCTATACATAAGGGAAGGGATCAAAGCTACAGAACTAAAAAGTAAAGAGGGAGGACAAGAGGCACTCTGGGTGACCTTGGAGACAGGGAATGGCATCACAATCTGCACAGGGGTTGTATACAGACCCCAGTCTCAAGGGGAGGAAACAGACAAGAAAATGATAGAGGACATTCTCAGAATGGCTGAAACAGGGGAGATACTGTTGATGGGGAACCTGAATATGCCAGATGTTAACTGGATGACATGTACTGTGGCCACATCCAAGAGCAGGGTCATTCTCGATGCCCTGCAGGGGGCAGGCCTTAGACAGCTAGTGTTGGAACCCACTCGGGTGGGAGCAATACTAGACCTGGTACTCTCAAATGGAGAGAGGATCACAAATTTAGAAGTCAGTAGACATCTGGGAACAAGTGACCACTGCACAGTGTGCTTCACAATAAGCACAACCATGGAGACAAGCCATACAAAAACAAGGATACTGAACTTTAGAAGGGCCAACTTTGGCAAAATGGGATTAATACCTGAGGAATGCACTACCAAATGGCCAAAAGGGGGGGGTGGAAGAACAATGGAGAAAAATCAAAACTGCTATCATAGAGGTAACAAGCCTTTGTGTGGGACAAATAAAGAAAACAAAGCGGAGTAAAAAACCACTATGGTTCTCAAAAGAGGTGGCAGGGAAGGTTAAGGAGAAAAAGGCTGCATTCAGAAAGTATAAGGAATCACAGAAGGAGCATGGCAGGGAACTGTATCAATTAAAGCAGAAAGAAGTGGGGAAGGCAGTCAGAATAGCAAAGGCCCAAACCTAGGAAAAATAGCCAACCAGTTAAGAAGGGGATAAAACCTTTATAGGTACATTAGGAGCATAGAAAGGTTAAGGAGGAATAGTGAAGATTAATAAAGGAGAGGGGAGGTGGGTAGAGGGAGACAGTGAAAAGGCAGAGATACTGAATGAATGCTTTTGCTCAGTATTCACAAAAGAAGATGAGGAGGAGTTACCTAAACCAGACAATAGAAGCACTCTGGGTAGGGGGGTTGACACCAGTCCATTTACAGAAGAAAGAGTCCTGAAAGAACTCCTAAAACTCAAGGTGGACAAAGCAATGGGGCCTGAAGGTATTCACCCCAGAGTCCTAAAAGAACCAAGGGAGGACCTAGTGACACCACTGACCACACTTTAACAAATCATGGGAGATGGAGTGGTACCTGAGGACTGGAGGAGGGCAGATGTGATTCTCCTTCACAAAAATGGGAGCAAGGCAGAAGGAGGAAACTACAGACCTGTAAGTTTGACCTCAGTGGTAGGGAAAATGATGAAATCACTTCTGAAAGAAAGAATTGTTGAGTACCTAGAGGCCAGCGGGGCACAGGACCTAAAGCAGCATGGATTTACAGCAGGAAGGTCATGTCAGACGAATCTAATTGATTTCTTTGACTGGGTGACCAAAGTAATAGACCAGGGAGGGGCTGTGCATATGGCCTACCTAGACTTTAGCAAGGCATTTGACACAGTCCCGCACAAAAGACTAATGATCAAGTTAGCCAGCCTGGGAGTGGATTCCAGGGTGGTAGCCTGGGTAGCAAACTGGCTACACAACAGGACACAGAAGGTAATAGTGAATGGAACACATTCCGAAGAAAGGAGGGTTACTAGTGGAGTACCTCAGGGCTCAGTACTGGGTCCAGTCCTCTTTAACATCTTTATAGGTGACATTGCAGAGGGTCTGGAGGGAAAGGTATGCCTCTTTGCAGATGATACAAAGATCTGTAACAGAGTTGATACACAAGGTGGGGTGGAAAGGATGAGAAGGGACTTGTCAAGGTTGGAGGAATGGTCAGACATATGGCAACTTAGATTCAATGCAAAGAAGTGCAAAAGTAACGCGCCTGAGAAACAAAAACCCAGGAGAAGAGTACACAATAGCAGGGGAGGTACTAACAACAACAAAAAATGGAAAGGGACTTGGGGGTAGTCATATCAAATGACTTAAAGGTGGGTAAGCAATGTGAGAAGTCAGTAAGAAGAGCCAGGGGGATACTGGGATGCATAGAAAGGGGCATCATAAGTAGAAAAAGGGAAGTGGTTATCCCTCTGTACAGACAGTTGGTGAGACCCCATCTGGAGTACTGTGTGCAGTTTTGGAGACCACATCTATGCAAGGACATAGACAGGATGGAAGCAGTCCAGAGGAGGGCAACTAAAATGGTGCAGGGTCTGCATCAGACACCATATGAAGAGATACTGAGAGAACTTAATATGTATACCCTTGATGAACGGAGGGACAGGGGGACATGATAGAAACTTTCAAGTACCTCAAGGGAATCAACAAAGTCCAGGAGGGTAGCATCTTTTAGAAAAAGAGATGTGTAAGAACAAGGGGGCACAATTTAAAGATAGAGGAGAACTGGCTCAGGGGTAATGTGAGGAATTTTTTTTTCAAGGAGAGAGTGGTGGATGCATGGAACTGCCTTCCTGGGGAGGTTGTTGGGTCTAAAACAGTGGGGGAATTCAAACATGCATGGGACAGACATAAGGCAATTGTAGTGGGGGGTTGCGGGAAGTAGGCTGTTGGTTAACTAGAATCTGCAGCTTATCCAATAGGAAGGGAAATGGGCAGACTGGGTGGGCCAAGTGGTCCTTATCTGCCATCAAAATCTATGTTTCTATGTCTCAGACCCGGCGACCTGTCAAAGGCTGAGTCCTCTACGCAATTCCAGTCTCCTCCCAGTATGATCTGGCCTTCAAGGAGTGAGGCTAGGTGGCTGAAAAGGTATCTAAAAAATTGTGGTGTCTGCATTGCAGGGCAATACACACTGACCACGTGGATAGTGCGATTGGCTATTTTACCCGAAAGACTAACCAGTCTGACCTCCTGATCTGTAGATGACCTTGTTTTCTCAAATCTCAGCCCTTTTCAGATTAAGATTGCCACCCCCGCCTTCTTATCATTCAGATGTGAGGATGACATCACCTCGCCCACCCAAGATTTCTGTAGTTTTTCATGCTCTGTTGGGGAGAGGTGAGTTTCCTGAAGTAGCCCTATATCACAATTAGTCCGGGCCAAGTCACGAAGCACATTATATCTTTTGACTATGGAATTGATCCCTTTTACATTAAGAGATATCACTTTAAGGGACCCCATATTAAACTTTTGTTCGGAGATAACCATGGTTTCCTTAGCCTGGCTAACACCTTGTTTAGCTGGTCACCTCACTGCCTTTTTCCCATACCCATACATTAATTTATCAGCTTAAATGAACTTTGCCTTCACACCCTGCATATAGTTCCAATGCTGCTCCTTCCCATCCTCAAAAGTCGTCTTAACAAACTCGATGAACCCACCCCCATCCCCATATCCCAAACTTCCCACAACCACATTTGAACAAAGTAGTACAACAAAATCAAGATTAAACAATTTGGCAAAATAGAACAAGAGCCAACAAGTAGATTTCAGAAGGAAGCTCCTTCTGGCCTAGAGTTTAGGCCCATATCTGGGGGCCTGGCACCCATTCTCCCTTCCCCCTGCAACAGGTTACTGGGGAACAGGTGGACTCCAGGTTTTAGGTGGGACAAGGAGAGACATGTTCCCAATGAACTGGGTGATTCGTATGCGAACCGACCTACGGAACTGTGGCGGTGTCTTTTATCTGTCCCAACCTATAGTGGAGTTCACCATAATTACAGTTTACATTGTATTATCTGGCATTATCAATCAATCAATCAATCAAAATCTTTATTTAACCAGGTGAACATCACTGAGCAAGCTCATTTTCAAGGTGGACCTGGAAAGGAGTGGTTAACAATACAGACAAAGGAATACTCAGTTACATCATAATTGGGTAAACAATATATACAAAATGAATTCACACTTACATAGTATTTACATAGAGCAGTAATTATACACAGGAGGTTTATAATACACATGAAACAGAGTATTGAAAAGATCCATTAAGTTAAGACCATGAAGAGTATGCAGCTAAAAAGTATAGCAACTGCAGTACAGTATATACAGGTTAAACATATGCAACTGTAATTACAGTGTGTATTTGAAGCATCCTTGAACACAATTATTAATTGAAGGAGCTTGGTGTGGGGCATGGGAGGGATGGGGAGGGGAACGCAAGAGGGTGAGTAAGGAGAGGTATACATGGTACATGTCCGCAAGGGCATGTAGTGATTGCAGTGGGAGAGTGGCAACAGTTAGAGAGTGGAAAGCAAAACACCATGACGGTGTCAAGTGGGATAAGCAAAGAGTGTAGGTGGGAGCCAGGGGGACATGGAAAAGGAACTAACGATAAGGAAAAATACACAGGATCGGGATAGAAGGAGCAGTCAGGTAACTTCTTATAGGCTGTAACATTGCCCAAGAGGGGTGGGAAAGAACTGCCAGTAAAGGGATGCACTGGAGCAGATGGAGCTGAGGCTAGGGGAAGGTGACATCAGGGGAAGCAGGTACAGGATTCCTTGATAGAACGAGAATAAAGTGCTTTGAAGGCTGATAGTTTGATTAGGTAAGCCAACTTCAGGGTTTTTTGCAAGTTGTTCCAGAGAGAGGGTAAAGTGTAAGATATAGCAGACCTGCCAAAGCGCGACTTGAACTCTGGTATTGCAAGGGAGATAACGGAGGAACTTCTTAAGGCATATTTACCTATCACACCTAGAGGAAGACACTCCGAGATGTACTGAGGCAACATCTTCGTGATGGCCCTAAATGTCCAGAGAGCTGCATTCCTCTGTCTTCTGTAGTTAAGAGATGACCAACCTACTGTGGCATAAAGGGAGCAGTGATGTGTGCAGTATGGGAGACCAGTTATGAACTTCAAGGCCCAATGGTAGAGTGTGTCTAATTTAGCCAGGGCAGACACGGGGCCTTGGCTGTAAAGGAAATCTGTGTCGTCCAATAAGGTAAGGAATGTGGTTTGGACCAGTCTCTTCCTGGCATCCAGCGTCAGAAAATATTTGATCCTATAGAAGAGGCCAAGCCTCTGCCTAAGCTTCTTTAAGAGATCCCCAATGTGATCACATAAGGAAAGCTTTTGGTCTATCCACACCCCCAGGTATTTAAATTTAGTAACATGTTCCAGCGATTCACCAAGAAAAGTGCGGATCTGAGGAATATTACCTTGAGTTGTGGGGTTACTGATTTATGGAAAGGGAGAAAAAAGCATCACCTTTGTGTTTTTGGTGTTCAGGAGCAGTTTCTGGTGCAGTAGTTGTAGTTGTAGAATATTAAATTTCCATTGCAGATCCCTACAAGCTGCTTCCAGAGAGGGTCTTCTGATATAAAGTACTGTGTCATCAGCAAATAGGTGGATGTTAGCAGATTTGATGTCAGCCTCAATATTGTTAATGTAAATTGCAAAAAGCAATGGATCCAGTATATAGCCTTGCAGTACACCCCTCAGTAGAGGTATCAGGGATGAGAATTCCCCTTCAGCTTTGACCTGCTGCTGTCACCCTGTTAGATAGTTTGAGAACCACCTCAGCGATGGGGGGGGGTCGCAGCCGTTGTTTATGAGGGAGACAAGGAGCAGCTCGTGGTCAACCATATCGAATGCCTTGCTTAAGTCTAGAAATACTGCGCAAATGAAGTTCTTCAAATCCAAGGCACACTGCCAGTTGTTGGTGACCTTTGCAAGGGCTGAATAGTACTGTGATGAGGCCTAAATCCTGACTGATAAGGAATGAGCAGGTTCCCACTTTCGAGGCAGTTCCTGAGCTGCACACTCACTGTTTTCTCCAACAGTTTGGAAAGGGTGGGAAGTAGGGAGATTGGTCTATAGTTATCCAGGTTGCTGGGGTCTCCAGATTTAAAAAGGGGGATTACGTGAGCCGTTTTCCATATGGAACAAATATCGCCCTGAGAAAGGGAGAGGTTAAAAAGGTATATTATGGGCACAGGCAGGACGTGAAAACTAAGCTTCAGGAAGAATGGATCCAATTGGTCTGCCGCTGCACTCTTCCTGGTATCCAATTGTAGGAGGAGATCCTCAACTTCTCTCAGGGTGGTAGGCTGAAGGGAGAAGGCTGCACTTGTGACTGGATCTGGTAAGTCTGGTGCTCCAAGACTAGAGCGGAGGTTATTGGCAGGGGAGGCATCGAAAGTGAGACCTGCAGTAGCAGAAAGGTTATTAAAAGCGTCAAGGATAGTCAATTTATCTGACACTGAAGTTGCACCAATGGCGATTTTTGTGGGTAAGTTGCTCATAGCCGCCTGCCCTTGAATATCATAGGAAGATATGAACTCAGGAGGCAAAAAAATGCCCTTAAAGAGCTTGCCACCAACCAGGTGGAGTAATTCTATTATGTATATGATGTTTTTTTGTTACCCATATAAATATCTAACTGTTTTTTAAAAGATTCAATATTAGTACTCTCCACTACTTCCCTTGGTAGGTCATTCCATTGTGTTACAACCCTTTGTGAAAACCATTTAATCCTTTTTTGAGTTTTACAGTTTACCCCTCTAAGTTTATAACTATGAGATCTTGTTAGTTTGTCAGTATTATTCTTCATCAAACCTAAAGTTACAAACAGATATCGATCATTAATTGCTTTATATATTGTGCATAAATCTCCTCTTATTTGTCTGTATTCTAAGGAAAAAAGACCCGTATGTTGTAGCCTTGATTTATATTGAAGGGGTCCCAGGTCTCTAATTTTTTTAGTTAATTTCCTTTGTACCCCTTCAACTAATTTTTTTCCTTTTATAGTAGTTGGACCACAAAAAGAAGTACAATATTCAAGTTTAGTCCTAATCATACTTGTATAGAGTTGTAGTATTACTTTTTATTCTCTACTTTTAATACGTTTAAAAATACATCCCATAATTCTGTGACACTTTTTAACTTTAGCCAAGGTGTGATTATCAAATGTAAGGTTGTTATCAACCAAGACGCCTAAATCTTTTTCAGTTGTAGCTATAATAAGTGGAACATTATTGATTTTATAATTAAAGTTTTGATTGTTGTATCCAAAGTGGATGACCTTACATTTTTGTTCATTAAAACACATCTTGTTTTCTAGTGCCCATCTACAAATTTTATTTAGTTCTTCCTGAAAAAGGATTGCGTCTTGTGTGTTTTTAATAATACAGCCAAGTTTGCAATCGTCTGCGTACTTGGCCATCCATACCTTATTGGATGGTTGCTTTGTTGATATTAATAAATTAAACAGTACAGGGCCCAAGATAGATCCCTGTGGAACTCCACTACCAATCTTTACCCATGGTGATAAATGTCCTCTAACAGCGACTCTTTGATACCTATTCTGTAGCCAAGATTTTACCCAGTTAATGATGTTGGGATGAAAGCCAAACATACACATATAATTTATATAACTTGATGGGAAACTTTATCAAAAACCTTTGAAAAGTCAAGCAGTACAACATCCACTAGTAACCCTAAGCCAAGAGATCACTTACATTTTCATAGAAGTTTAACAAATTTGTCATACATGATCTACCCTCAGTAAATCCGTGTTGAGTTAAATCCTGTAAGTTGTTTTTGAAAATATGTGCTTCAATTCTTGTTAATAAAGTTCTTTCAAATAGTTTACCAATTACAGATGTAAGACTAATTGGTCTGTAGTTGGATACTAAGGCCCAGATATTCAAACTGTGCCAGTTTTTGACGCAAGCCTGTGCACCGCTCAAAATAGTTACGCAAGGGTGTGGCCAGGGCGATATTCAACGGAGTTGTGCTGTGGCGCAACTGCTTTGAATATCGCCCCCTGGCCACCCCCACTGTGCATGTCGCAGTGGAACTGGTCAGAGTGGAGCATTGAGATGCGGTGGTGCAAGTTCCATTGCGCCATGCACAGCACCTATGATATTCAATGGGTGACATGCAAATGGGGCCATCATTTATGCAAGGCGCACAGGGGGCCATTTGCATCTAATTACAGCCCCATTTGCATGCCATTAGCATGCAGGTGCGCCGATCCCCGATGACTTGCACCTGGCCCTGCCAATGGCAGCCGTTGGGGACCGCGCCTCACAACCAATCGTGATGGACGTCGGTGAGGACAATGAATGTCTCCTATCCCTGGTGGTCTAGTGGACGCGATTAGCTAGCGTGGGCATAACAGTATTTCCCAGTAGCCCAATCGTGGGCATAACAGTCCCTCCCCGATTAGCCCGATCACGGGCATAACTATAACACCCCCATTATGCCCAATCGCGGGCATCAGTATCCCATCCCCAAAGTCCAATATCCCTGGTGGTCCAGTGGACCTAACGGAGCCCGATCGTGGGCGGCATTCCTCATGCCCCCAAGTCCGAAATTCCTGGTGATCTAGTGGACCCCCCACCCCACCCACACACAGAGCCCCACCACCCCACCCACCTGCTGCCCTGCCACCCACCGACTGACAGCTCGGTATGGCTGCACGCCATTGGTTCAGGCATGAGCCAATGGGCATGCAACCATACCGTACTAGTCAGTCCAGATATCGAATGAATTCATTCCATGTTTGAACGACTAATGCGGTATGAGCTACTGCCCGTGACTCATGCTCTGAACCAATGAGCATGTGCTCTGCCGACTGTCGCTCGGCGGTAGTGCTACCACCTGCCGGCTGAGTGGGGATGGAGTGGTGGGGCTCCGTGGTGGAGTGAGATGAAGAAATCACTAGCCTCAGGGCCCTGGACAGAAGTGTGAAGGAATGCCACCCGTGTCGGGCTCTGTTGTCACTGGATACCAGAGATGAACTTTGGGGGAATACGTGCCGCGATCGAGCTAATGAAGAATATTGATTATACCCACAATTGGGCGATGGGAAACTATTATGTGCCCGTGATCGAGCTACTCGGAAACTCTGTATGCCCATTGATCGAGCTACTGGGGGCGGGAATACTGTTATGCCCACGATCGGGCTAATCGCGGTCCACTGGACCACCAGGGATATTGGACTTGGGGAGGATACTGATGCCCGCGATCGGGCTAATGGGGGGGCACCGCCAGGTGTGGCGGGAACAGGTGATGGCCACCCACAGGTGGCAGCTGCTGTGTTGTGTCCTGCAATGCGGCAGCTCACCTGTGGGTGGCCCTCGACTTGTTCCTTTTTTTTTTTGGCATAACTTTGTGCAGGCGCAGGTAGGGGTTGCGCCTGCATAACTCTGCATGGCCCAGGCTGAATATCGGGCTGTGCAGTTTATGCATGGGCATGCCCCCCCCTGTGCCTGCATACATTACTACATTTGCACCCTGAAGCATCCAAGGATTTGTCGTGCACTTTTCACACTAAATATCACACCGGGCGCATCAGTGGGTTGTGCATGGTGCAACACCGTTGCGTCATGCGCAACCCTTTTGAATATCTGGGCCAAGTTGTTTATTTCCAGCTTTATGTATGGGAGTGACTATAGCTTCGTTCCATGATTAAATTGTCTTGCCTTGGTTAAGTGATGCATTAAACAAAACTGTCAAGGGCCCACATATAACATTTGCTGTTTCTTTTAAAAATCTAGGATGTATATTATCAGGTCCAGGAGAGGAATGTATTTTGAGTTGTTGTATTAAAGTTTTAACCTCAGTCTCATTAATAGGTGGTATATACTCTTTATTGTTTTGCTCCATAATTATCGATAGGATATCATCTGAAATAAATATACTAGCAAAATAATTGTTGAATTCAGTTGCCATATCTGATTCATTAGTGATAGGACCTTTATTGTTGATGAGTGTTCCCATTGTAGAACTATTTTTTCTAAGAGAACCAATGTAGTTGTAGAAAGATTTGTAGTTATCCTTAGTTTTAGATGCTAAGTTTAATTCAAAATTACTTTTTGCTTTTCTGATGAAATGTCTGACTTTTTTTGTTTTTTCTTTATATGATCTCCAGGTTATTGGTGATGGTTTTTTTCTATATTTCCTAAAATAGGTCTTTTTTTGTTGATTGCCTTTTTTATGTTCTTATTCCACCATAGAGGAATTCTGTTTCCCTTATTATATTTTGGTCTATTAGGTACCCAAGTTTTCAAGCAATAATTAATTTTATTCCACATACTTTCCCATATTTGACATAAGTCTAAATCTTTAAGATCATTTTCCCAGTTCCAAGTACTTAAAAAACTTAGTATTTTTTTATAATCTGCCTTATTATAATCTTTTATTACTGTCACACCGTTATTGATGTTATTACATAAATTTAGGTTCACTGATACCATATTATGGTCACTGTCCCCTAGTGGTGTTTTAATAGTTGGTATAGTCATTTTATCTTCTACATTAGTTAATATGATATCAAGTATATTGTTCTGTCTAGTTGCTTTAGTCACAATTTGGGTTAGGTTTTGTTGAATGGTAAATTCAATGAAAGCAGTTTCTACAAGTCTGTGGCCTTCCAAAATAGTCCAGTTTATTTTGGGGAAGTTAAAGTCTCCCATTAATATGTAATTATGTGTTGTTTCCATATTATTTAGGGTTGACAAAAGTTCTATATTTTCAACTTGAGATAAACTGGGGGGTCTATAACAAAGTGCCACCACCAGTGTTTCATTCTGTAAATTTAGTTGAGCCCAAATTACTTCTGTTTTACTTTCTAGTACCTCATTTGGGGTTATACTATGGGCCTTATATTTATTTGAGATGTATAGTGCTACACCACCACCTCTGGAGTTACATCTGTTTTTGGAAAACTTATTATAGCCCTGAGTTTCTGTGTTCCATTCTTGGTCAAAAAAACATGTTTCTGTGACTCCACATATAGCTATATTTTCCTTTGCTAGAATGTGTTCCAATTCCTCAATTTTTTTTATTAGACTACGTGCATTAACTAATAGTATAGTGATAAATCCTAAATCTTTATTCTTTAGTTTTGTTTGATACTTTGATTTCTTAGAATTTATATTATTACAATTTGTGCCACTAACTAATTTTTCTGGTGGTGTATCAGTTTTAGGAGGACATAAAAAAAATACGCCTTCCCCCCAGTGAATTTAGTTTAAAATACTAGTAATGAAATATGTTATCTGTTTTGCCAGCAAGTGATTTCCCCTCCTACTCAAGTGCATTCCATCCCAGGAAAAGAGTTCTACATGGTGGGTGAATTCCTTCCAATGTGTAATGCATGGTATTTCCTGTCTCAATGACCAACTTCTCATACAATTATTTATATTTCTAATCTTTGATGTGTGGAAATAAGATGCTTTGGGAATTGGTAGGATCTCAGAAAGTACATGAACACAGCCTAACTCAATAAGTTTATTAATGAGTACTACAAAGTCCTTTTTTATGCTATTTTCTGAGTCTTTAAAGATGTTATTCGCTCCCAGATGTATAATAACAATTGGATTTGGGCCAGCATTACTTAATATTTTTTCTAACATAGTGACTATATCCATTATTTTCGCTCCACTAAAGCTTGATAACACTCTAGTGGCTTTGTCAGGATTACACACTGCTCTGTCAAGATACTGGATTATTGAATCTCCTAAAACAAATATATTTTGTTTCACAGTTTCAGTCTTTTGGGGTATTATAGGTTGAGTATTAACATCAGTGTCTATGGAGGTACTAGATGTAGTGTGACTATTTACAACAAAGTCAGGGGTGTCAGCGGATAGAACATCATAGCTATTACATAAAGGAAGATTAAAAGTGTCAGCTTTTCTTCCTTTTTTTGAAACCTGAGAATTTTGCACTGTAAACCATTCCTCATTTAAGAGAGGTCCACAATCCTCCTCTCTGTTTTTTTTTTTGCAGACTGTATTGTGGGAGCTATTACAATTTCTGGTTGTACTTGTATCTGATTATCCCCGATTGTAAATTGGTGCCTGGTGTTTCAGGTAGCTGACAGGAATCAGTATTTATTACATTTTGTCCCTCCATAAACCTTGATGCCATTTGTTTTTGACTTGTTTCTAAGTGGTCTAATCGTTCGTTAAATAAGCTAATTCTATGTTCTGTAAACATTTACAACATGTAAATAATTCTTTTGGGACTGTATCCATAATGAGAAACATGTTACACTCAGAACATTTGACTCCAAGGTTACCTTCTAAGGTCATAACGGTGTCCATGTTTGTTTACAAAGAACTATTGTTTCTACTTAAGTAATTCCAAACAGACTCTGACTTCTGTGTAATCACTTTACATTTCAAGTACTCCCACAATATTTGGAACTTATCATTAATGGTCCTGGTACACTCGGTACACCGAACACGCAAACACGCCGCTAGCTACGTGCTCGTGCTCAAAGAGCGTGTGGCACCCTGCTTGTCGCCCTGCTCACAGAGGGGCTGTATTTATAGTGCTGAAACCCGGAAGTTAGCTGGAGGGATGAAACACAACCTCTTAAAACAAGGTTGTTTGTTTTAAAGTGTTAGTTTGCACAAATAAAATGGTTTTATACCACTCATGCGTGGTGTTGTATCACTTTAACATAAGATACACTTCCCAAAGAAATACATTTAAAAAAAAAACAGTTGTAACACTTAGTTGCAGTTTTAAACTACAAACTACTCTTCCTGCACACTTTCATTTTACTGGTCTCCAGTATATTTTTTTGTCAGAGTAACAGATGAGAGCTTTAAGTAAAAGACGTCTGCCCACTGTGAGAACAGCCAAAACAGATTACAATTCGGTCTAAGAAACGCCCCACTCACAGAGGGGCTGTATTTATAGTGCTGAAACCCGGAAGTTAGCTGGAGGAGCGAAACACAACCTCGTAAAACAAGGTTGTTTGTTTTAAAGTGTTAGTTTGCACAAATTAAACTACAAACTACTCTTCCTGCACACTTTCATTTTACAGGGCTCCAGTATATTTTTTTGTCAGAGTAACAGATGAGAGCTTTAAGTAAAAGACGTCTGCTCGCTGTGAGAACAGCCAAAACAGAATACAATTCAGTTTTCAAGAAGTTTGCCGAGCACTTGGTGGAAGCATCCAGTTCTTTGCGGAAATAGCTAGCCTTAGCCTCCCTAACCAGATTGGTACAATGGTTTCTAGCCTTCCTGAATGATGTCCAGTCATCTGGAAGTTTTGATTTCCGATCTGTTTTCCAAAGCCAGTCTCTGTGCAACAGGGAGGCCTCTAATTGGGCCATAAACCAAGGACATGATTTATTTTTAGAACAAATCTGGACCAATGGTGCATGTTTATCCAGAGCCCCTAGCATGATTTCCTGGAAGATCTCATAGGCCGCAGGCACTGAGTTGGCCAAGTAAAAATCCTGCCATCTCAAGGAATCTCGCAAGTCGGACAGGAATGCGTAGATGTCAAAATTATGCCGTTTCCTCTTGAGTGAGAATTTGGAAAGGGATGGCAGTTTGGGGGCGGATCTTACATCTGCTATAATACAGTGGTCGCTGAAATCCAAGAAGAACACTCCTGCATGTGAAAACAGATGGGGTTTACTTACTAAAATGAGATCTAGAAGTGTGTTATTTTTAGGGCACTTTTTGTTTGAACGTGTTGCTTGAGAAATGAGTTAGGAAAGACCAAGGGAGTCGCAAATAATCTTTAGGGGTAAGGAACTATTGGAGTACCAGTCCATATTGAGGTCCCCTAATATAATAATCTCCGACTGAAGGGATCCTATCGTATTAGTTATATGGTCCAGAAACTGTAGCCCTGTGGATGGAGGTCTATAGCATCCTAGGATGCATATTGAGACAGAGGAAGATAGCTTGACATTGAGAGTCAGGCTCTCAAATTCCTTTGGGAGGGAGGCCGAAGCTATTACTGATGCAGACAATTTCTCCTTGACAAAGATGGCAACTCTTCCTCCTCTGGTGAGCCTATCAGTTCTGGAGAGGGTATAAGATGGGATATTCACCTCACTATCTGGGGTACCAGGTCTGAGCCAAATCTCAGTGACCATGAGTATATCAGACATTGTTTGGGAAATCAATGCTTGAACAGAGGCAAACTTTTTTGGTAGGCTGTACACATTAATATGCATAAAGCTCAATCCTTTGATACTGGCTAGATCGGCAGGTGAAGTGATTGCTGCAGGAGGACCAGGGTTGATTTCGACATTACCGGAACATAACAATAAGAGCAGCAAGATTTTCTTGATAGCTTCAAGAAGAAATCTGTGAGCTTTAGGAGAAACTCGCTTAGGGTTGCTATTACATAGCTTTGAGGGTCCCTGAGCTGCATGCCTAGGGTGCCAAGTAATGTAAAAAGAAGAACCCTGGCTGTAAAAAGCAAGGCGTGCTGGGTGATCACTGCAGAGGTAAGTGGGATCCTACACTCTGTTACCCTTATGGAAGAAGTACCAATTTGCCATGGGGGTTGGAAAGAAGGATCTAAATTAGGTAACATAAAAGCCAATATGTGAGAATCTGTAGTGCTGAAGGAAACCAGACAGTCCAAAATAGAACTGTAACTGTCCATGCTGCAGGGAGACAGGTGCGGACTAACCCGGGAATCCAGGGTGCAGAACAGTATGAGACAGAGGCAAGTAAGGAAGTAAAAAGCTCCCATTATGCTGGATGCACTCAAAATTTACTACTGTTTTGCAAGCTTCCAGCATGAAGGATATGGGTGGCAGCAGTAAGGGAATCTCGGATCAGATCTAGAGCAGAATTGATTAAGATGTTCTTGCAATGAAGACCAGAAGATGGCAGTATAAGTATTTTCCACAGAGTCAACAAGGTTGTTGCCAAAACAAGAGGATTGTCTTACACAGATCAGAAGAGGTGCAGCCAATCAAAATGGTTGTCCCAGACAGTGGGAGTGGTCTGAGTGTATTTAAAGGAAGCTTAGGGTGGGGGGGAAGGAAAAATCAGCCTAGATAGAAGCAGATCAGTCAGCCAAACAGAGCTGTGCTGCTCCTGGAGTAGCCAATCAGGTTTTTCCTTCAGCAGCTAATCACTTCCCTGGAATTGGATCCGAGTAAGAATGCAGTACCTGGGGTGAAGTCATGGGGAAAGCTCTCCATGTGCAGTAGCTTGAAAAGCGTCCGGCGGCTTTCTCCAGCCAATCACTTAATTTAGGATGGCCCGGTGGGGCAGTGCCTGGGGTGAAGTCAGTGGGGAAAGCTCTCCGTGGTGCAGTAGCTTGAAAAGCATCCAGTGGCTTCCTTCAGCCAGTCACTTAGTCGAGGATGGCCCAGTGGGGCAGCACCTGGGGTGAAGTCAGTAGGGAAAGCTCTCCATGGTGCAGTAGCTTGAAAAGTGTCCATCAGCTTCCTCCAGCCGGTCACTTAGTCAAGGATGGCCCAGTGGGGCAGCACCTGGGGTGAAGTCAGTGAGGAAAGCTCTCTGTGGTGCAGTAGCTTGAAAAGCGTCCGGTGGCTTCCTCCAGCCGGTCACTTAGTCGAGGATGGCCTGGTGGGGCAGCACCTGGGGTGAAGTCAGTGGGGAAAGCTCTCCATGGTGCAGTAGCTTGAAAAGCATCCGGTGGCTTCCTCCAGGTGGTCACTTAGTTGAGGATGGCCTGGTGGGGCACTGAAAGCAAGCTGCTGGGCTGCAGCCCTAATATCTAACCTTGTAATTCTTCATTGGTCCCACATTATAAGTCATAACTTATTGAGGCTAATCGCCTCTGGAAATCTATAGACTCCTCCTCCTAGGCCCCTCACCCCACTTCTGTCTTCTGGGCCACAAGCCCAGCCCCTGGCAGCAAACACACAACTGTGTGGACAATTAAAGAAACAGAAAACAGAGCCCTTCGGAGCATTAGGAGAACTAGACATTGTCCATATGTGGGTTTATACTCATTGCGCTGCTCCAGAGTTCGAGTTCCTTTGCTTCTTGCTGCCAGAATCCAAACAGCTACCAGACCACGGCTGGACAGAACAATAAAGGAACATGGTTTTGAATATGACCCCCTTCAGATTTAAACTCGTGCAGCACAATGCCGCAAAGTCGATAATTGCCATTACTGAGAGTCATGTCAAATGTTAGGAGGAGGGCAGAGCAGAAGGTTTAACCCCTGACCAATGAAGATTGAATTAACAAGAATTCCCAAAGACTACTAACATACATGGTACAATTAAAAGATGTGTCTTACCCATAGGTAGGCAAAGTTCATGTTCATGTAGGAGGCTTATTCTTGAGTGCCTTGCAAAAATGTGCCATGTCCTTATACAACAACTCATCTGGGCCAGCTCCTTTCCTCTTGGCTGCTGACACTGCACTCCCCGTCGACTCTCAATGCAATTGAAGAAGTGCTTGCTCTAGTGCTTCTTGCTGTGTGTCTGGCAGGGAGATCCCAGACTTCTGAAGTGGTTTTACCGCTTGAAGCAAGTTGTCATAGAAATTTTGGTCACTTCCAGAATACCAGTAATTTAGCCATACACCTCAATTGAGCTTTCACATTTTTTTCTTTCAACTGCTTAATCACAGGCAGAACCAGCTTCCTTTATTGCATCGTCGCTGGGGGAAAATCATGGTCCACGTACACTCTTTTCCCATCCAGGTTTAAGTCCTGCTTCCCCCATGCCTTCCAGAGAACCATCTCTTTTACTGGAAATCTGTTGAATTTTACCAGTATCGAACTTGGTGGGGCTCCTGGTTTTGGCTTTGGGTCCAAGGCCCTGTGGACCCATTCCAGATTGAGGAGCTCAGTGTCTGGTATATCTAGTTCCATACGGAGCCACGTTTTAATGAATTTGGCGGGGTTATTCTACTTGCTACCTTCAGAGAATCCAAATACTCAGATTGTTTTCCTTCTTCCCCTGGATTCGGCATTTCTGCTCTCATAGTAAGCTCTCTTTCTCTTTTTGCTAAGTGTAGAACAACCCAGATCATTCACAAGGAGTCTTCCCTCACTTCATTCAGGCCTGCCTCCACCTTCGTGTCCGACGCTCCAGTCTTTTGAAATCCTGCTTGAGGTCTTTTACATTTGCATCAATGCGATGCAGCATTTTCATTTTGTAGGTAGTCGCTCTGCTATCAATAGAGCTACTACAGGAGGCTGTTGTACCTTCACCTTCTCCCCCCGAGCCTGCTACCAATTCTGAGGCCCATGATGGCGAGGCACTCGGGCTATGTTCGATCCATGAACTACGATGATTAAAGTCTTTAGTGCCACTTCTGCCTCTTGTTTAGGCCGCTTGACTCATCGTAGATCACAATATCGCCTTTAATTCAATAGATGTAACCTTTTGGTGTCAGATGTTTATGGATTTAACCACCATGGACTGGGAGCTCTGTGGTTAAGCTTCCATTACTTATGGTGACATCACCGGAAGTCCCTCAGGACCATCTTATCCCTGTGAATAATGATATAGTTTGGTTCTGTGCACAGGGTATGAAGCTCAGCGATCCTTCTGACAGAAGTCATGGCTATGAGGAAAGTAGTTTCCCAGGTTATGAACTTCAGGTCCACAGAGACCATTGGCTCAAATGGAGCCTGTACCAACTGTGCCAGGCAGATATTTAAATCCAAGGGAGGTACTGGCTCCCTGACTGGTGGTTGTAAGTGAAGCAAGCCTTTGAAAATCTATTGAACACAGGATGAGAGGCCAGAGATAGTACAGTTAAGTAAGAACTTACAGTAACAGTAGATCTTAGAGAGGATCTCTTGCAGAAAGCCATCACCAGTAGGATTATAGCCCCAGGCACTAGAACCACACAGAAACTTTCTAGCTGGCAGTCTACAAGAGTGGGCCGCCCACCTCCGATGTCAGCCACTGATGTCAGCCAATCCTATAAAGGCGGGCAGCCACCATACCCTCCTCAGTTCTCCCACTGGAGACCAAAAGCAGCAGGGTGTCATAAGGGAGAACCAAGGAGAATTCCAAGGTATCCCAAAAGTATAGAAAATGAAATGCAGAAGGCTCACCTCTAGGGAAGAGGAGAGAGAAAAACAGGATAAGGGGGAAGTGTCATCGAGGCACAGGTCAGGAAGCATAGGAAAAACCAGGAGCAGTTGTAGAATTTGCAAAAAAGGATTTATTTGTACTAGCAGTAACATAAAAAAATAAACTTGTTCTGTATAACTATTTACAAAGGCAGAAGATGCATCTGAGTTTTCCTTCAATCTATGTGTCCCTCTTTTGCAAGAAATTGCAGCTCTGTCTTATAAGTCCTTGCGACTCCCCTTCTTAACAAGCATCCTGTTTTTTTTCTAAAATGTTCTCGTATATTTCAGACAGGTGCTGCAAAAACAGTGTCCAAGAACTGAGGTCCCTTTTCCACAGCTTTTGCAAAAGGCTTAAAAATTGCTCTCAGGTAACCTCTTGAGTTTTCAATAGCTTTTTGCAATCATCTCAAAATACAGGTTACTCACCTGTAACAGGAGTTTTAGGAATGGTATATGTTGTTCATCCACACTTCATGGCAGGTTCCTTGCCACTTTAAATCTTGCCGGAAGGTCTTCAAGCTGGTTCCTCCCACCCACCCAGGTGGTAAAACTCTCAGCTCTGCCCCATGACACCAGATCTAGCCTGCTGGAAGACAGGTTGTGCGTCGAAGCCGGGGAGGTCGGGTGGTATGTGTGGATGAACAACATATACCATTCCTAGAACTCCTGTTATAGGTGAGTAACCTGTATTTCTAGGACATGGATATGTTGTTCAATCCACACTTCATGGCAGACTCCTAGCAGTTCTCCGGGAGGAGGGAGGCAAGGTGCACACCACCTATTTAGGAAACAAGGACTGGAGAACCAAGGTCCCAAAACCAGCAACCCGGCGTGACTCAAGGTCGATGTGGTAGTGGGTAATGAAGGTGTGTGCTCACTTCCAGATAGCAGCCCTGCAGATTTCCTGGATAGGGACGTCCCTGGAAGCAGCCACCAAAGCAGCGGTATGGCGGGTAGAATGAGCTCTTATCCCTTTGGGAGGCCCCATGCCCACCAACCTATAGCAGAGATCTATGCAGGAGGTGACCCACCTGCCTATCGTCCGCTTGGCTGCAGGTCTGCCAGGTGTGGCTTCAGCGTAGGTGACAAACAGCTGGTGAACCTCTCCCCAAACTTCAGCCATCCACTCCTTGTAATAAGAAAGCGCTTTTCTAGGGTCCAAAGTATGGAGCCTATATTCAGCCTCCGAGGTGTGATTGGGGTAGAACACCAGCAGAGTCAACACCTGGTTAAGGGGAAACTCTGACACCACCTTCAGAAGGAATTTCGGTTGGGGCGCAGGACAACCTTGTCCCTGTGGAAGACCAGATAAGGAGACTCGATGGAAAGCGCCTGGAGTTCTCCCATCCTTCTGGCTGACGTGATAGCCACCAAGAAGGTGGTCTTCCACGACAGGTGAGAGATGTCACACCTGTGCATCGGTTTGAATGGCTTGCCCATGAGCTTAGCCAATACCAGCAGTAGATCCCACGGAGGTGGAGGTTCTCACACCGGAGGGGATATGTGATCAAGACCTTTGAAAAAGCACCCGACCACCTTCTCCTGTGCCACTGACTGCTTTCTGGCCCGCGCCCGCTAAGCAGAGATGGCTGCCAGGTGCACCTTAAGGGTCGTCGACCGAAGCCCTTGCTGAGAAAGGGACCATAGGTAGTCCAGAATGCTGGCCAAGGAGCAGGAGGAAGGGTCCAGCCCCTTATCCTGACACCAAATGGAGAATCTCTTCCATCTGAAGGCATAGCATTTTCTGGTCGACTCCTTACGGGATGCCTCAACAACACTGAGGACCTCGTCAGAAAGACCCAAGGCCTGGAACTCTAGCCGCTCAGGATCCAGGCCATCAGGTGCAGGGATTGAAGGTCCGGGTGGAGTACCTTCCCCTGGTTGACTGAGATTAGGTCCAGGCGGGCTGGAAGCCACCTCAGGAGCCTGGAGCTGAGGCTGAGGAGATCTGGATACCAGAACTGGTGGGGCCAGTCTGGGGCTACCAGAATCACCTGTGCCTTGTCCCTCCTCACCTTGAGAAGCACTTTGTGGATCAAGGGAAATGGGGGAAAGGCGTAGAAGAGGCCCGGGGTCCACAGCCTCGAGAAGGCATCCCCCTGCAGCGAGCCCTGCTGAGGGGGGCGGGTATGAAACAGCCTCAGCTTCGCATTCTCCCTGGAGGCAAACAAGTCCACCTGAGGAGTGCCCCAGTGGGAGAATAGATCGTGTACTACCTCCGACAGGAGAGACCACTCGTGAGATGCAGCACCTATCCGGCTTAGGGCATCGGCCAGAGTGTTGGAGGCTCCTGCCACATGGATGGCTAGGAGATCCGCCTCCAGTCTGCTCACGAGGGACCAAGTGCAGAGAGCTTCCTTGCAAAAGGGGCAAGGAGTGCATCCCACTCTGGCAGTTTAGGTAGTACATGGTCGTGGTATTGTCCATCTGTACCTGGACCACTTGACCCCATACAAACGGAGCGAAGGCAGTGAGGGCTAGTCGGACTGCTCGAAGCTCCTGCAGGTTGATGTGGCATTGAGACTCCTGAGGGAACCAGAGGCCATGTGCTCTGTACTCCCCCAGATGGGCACCCAAATCCATCAGAGAGGCATCGGTCGTTAGAATGACCGTCGGCTCAGGGCGGACAAACGGGATGCCCTCCTGCAGATGAGCTGGAATGATCCACCTCTGGAGAGCATTCCACATCTCCTGGGTCACTGCCACTGGCTGGTCCAGAGGACCAGAGCACTGTGACCATTAGCGGGCCAGCCCCCATTAAAGGGGACGCATGTGCCAACGGGCCCACTGGACCACACTGGTGCAGGCTGCCATGAGGCCCAGGAGGCACAGGAAGTCCCAGGCAGGGTGCAGTTGCCCAACCAGAAATGATTGGGCAAAGGAGGAGAGAACCTCGGCCCTGTCCGCCGGGAGCCGTGCTCTGGCTTGAAGAGAGTTGAGCTCTGCCCCGATTAATTGAATCACCTGCGTTGGCACGAGTTCCAATTTGGCCTCATTGATGAGGCCAATCTGAAAGCAGACCTGGAGGGCCAGATCCCTGGACCACTCCACCTCCAGCCTGGAGGGGGCTGCAATCAGTCAGTTGTCCAGGTAAGGCTACACCCAGACCCTTCGGCACCGCAGGAATGCTGTCACCACTGCCATGCATTTACTGAAGACCCTGGGAGCTGGAGAAAGGCTGAAGGGCATGGCCTGGAACTCTTAAAGGGACCCCTCCGCTCTGAAGCAAAGGAATTGCTGGTGGGACAGATGGATTGGGACGTGAAAGAATGCATCCTGGAGGTCCAGAGAACAGAACCACATGCCTCGTTCCAAGGATGGAATGATCTGCGCCTGAGTGACCATCCTGAAGGTTCAAGACCTTAGGAACTTGTTTAGGTCGTGTAGGTCTAGAATGGGGTGGCAGTCCCCCGTCCGTTTTGAGACCAGAAAATACCTGGACACAAACCCTGGGTCTGGTGGGGGATCCGCTACCTCCCTGATCACCTCCTTCTGGAGGAGCAGAGCACTGTCGGCTCGATAGGGTGGGGCCTGCTCGAATTCCAGAGGCAGACCTTTCCCTACCACTTCCAACACCCAGCGGTCCGCGGTGATAGCGGACCAGGTGGAAAGGAAATGGCTGAGCCATTCCCCCATGGGGGAGCCCAGGGGGTAGTGTCGAGGCTGGGGGCACCACCCCTCAACCCATCACTGGACAGGCTTGGAGGAAGGACCGGCCGAGGGACCTCCTGGGCCTTTTCTTCCCGGCTTCCTGCTGGAGGAAGCTGCAGGCTTGGCTGTGGGGTGCCAAGTGCGTGCCTGCTGGCCCTGATGCTGGTGTTGCTGGGCCAGATGTGCCACAGGGGCAGAAGGGCAAAAGGGCTTACACTGCTGCTGGCGGCCTTTGTCCTTCTGGGCAGATGTGACCGAGTCCAAGGTGGCATTGGACTTCTCAATACTATGGAGATGGCCTTCCACCCCCGGCCCAAACAAGTCAGTACCCAGGAAGGGAACGTTTGCCAGCTTGTGCTGGGTAGCCACTGTGAAGGTGGAGATCCGCAGCCAAGCTCTGCGGCACATGGCCACTGCAGCCGCTACTGACCGGGCACAAGAGTCTCCAATGTCAAGAGCAGTTTGGAGCTGTTGCTTTGCCACCGTCCTTCCCTGATCCCGCACCTGCTTGACTGTAGTCTGGAGGTCAGCCGGGAGATGAGGAATCACCTCATCCAGGGAGCCCAAAAGAGCAGGGGAAAAGTGTGCCATCAGTACGGCCGAACTGGCCTGATGAAGGCCTAAGAAGGACGCAGCGTAAACTTTATGCCCGGAGTAGTCCAGTTTCTTGGACTCTTTATCCGGTGGCTTGTCCATCTCCTGAGCATTTCCAGAGCACTGAAAAACACTGTCGGTCACCAACCCCTCCGCAGAGGGGTGCTCCGAGAATCCGGAGAGTGAACCGGCGGCAACGGCATACTTCCTGGCCATCCTGGCTGAGGAAGCGGGACAAGAAGCTGGCCGCTGCCATAACTCCAGGGCCAGTTTAACCGACGAGTTTGGATCCAGGCCTAAAATGCAGAGCACTAAGGAGGGAACCTGAGCTTCCAAGCGGTAAGCAAGATCTGGCGTCATGGGGCGGAGCCGAGAGTTTTACCACCTGGGTGGTTGGGAGGAGCCAGCTTGAAGACCTTCCGGCAACATTTAAAGTGGCAAGGAACCTGCCATGAAGTGTGGATTGAACAACATATCCATGTCCCTAGAACTATAATTATATACATTTCAACAGTAACATTATATATTTTCTAAACAAATGGATCTCAATATCAGTTACATTTCCACATAAAGATTTGCATATATTTTTATACCAGCAGATATGCAAGGGAGGAAAAGGCAAACAGCAAGGGAAGACTGAGCAATAATGAAAGGCAAATAATTGCAAGACTGTTGGGTGATCAAATCCTAAGTCTCACAGGAAAATTTGGTTGCACAACCAGACAGAGAAGAGACAGAAAAGGAGAGAACAGAACAGATCCCTGCATTCAAACTCTTTCCATAACAACTGGGACAGGGTCCTATTCAACCCTGTCACAGGAAGGAGGGCGAGAGGGAACGCAGGGCCTGCTGCAGAAGAGTCTCAAAGATCTACTGTTATGGTAAGTTCTTACATAACTGTACTATCTTACTTCAAGGGTACCTCTTGCAGCAGGCCATCAATGGTAGGACTCAGTCCCAAGCAGTTTTGGCAACTACTGATGGACAAAATTGGGTGGTAGATAAACAGTGATGGTCTCTGAGAGGAGGCCCTGGAGAACAGCTAGGCTGAAGCTAGCTCAGCACCTAGAAGCAATGTCCAGACTGTAAGGCAAAATGAAGGCATGGACCGAGCTCCAGGTGGCAGCTGCACAAATGTCTGCAGTTGACATATTTCTGAAACAAGCTACCTAGGTGGCCATGCCCCTAGTGGAATGGCCCTTAACCCCTCCTGGAAGTTCCTTCATGTACTTCCGGTAACAAAAGACAATGCAGTTGGCTAGCCATTTTGACAAACGCTGTTTGGACAATGGTGCACCCCTTTCCTGGGGTCGAACAAAACAAATAACTAATTAGACTTCCTAGAGTCTTTGATCTGGTGTATATAGTATCTCAAAATTCTATGCATATGAAAGGTATGGAGCAATTCCTCCCCCTTGACTGGAATGCTCCAGATAATAAACAGGCAGGAGGATGACTGACTCAAAGTTAACTCCGACACCACCTAAGGAAGAAACTCAAGACTGGTCTGCAAAGACACCCTGTCTCTGTGAAAAATCAAATAAGGCTCCTTATACATGAGGGCCTGAAGCTCAGAAATCCATTGAGCAGAAGTAATGGCAACTAAAAATAACGCTTTCCACAACTGAAAGTGTAGCTTGCAAGATGCAGCCTGTTCAAAGAAAGGCAGCATAAGCTTTTCCAACACAAAACTGAGGTCCCAGACTGAGATAGGGTCCCAGATCAGGTGCTTCAAATGCAGAATGCCCCACAAGAATGTGTGAGACACATCAAGTTGAGCCACTGAACGACCATCTACAGGTACATAGTATGCAGAGATGGCAGAAAGATGTACCTTAATAGAGAAGTACCACAAATCCAAGTCTGAAAAGGAAAGAAGGTACTCCAAAATCCGATCCACTGGACAGGTGAAAGGATCTAAATGATGCGATGCAGCCCAAAGAGCAAAGCACTTCAATTTCATAGAAAAAGTGGCCCTGGTGAAGGGCCTCATAGCTGCCACCAGGACATCTACCACTCTAGGAGACACCCCAAATCTGGTAATGGTTATGTCCTCAGGAGCCATACATGAAGATGGTGAGATCTGAGGTACAGATGGACCAGAGTGCCCTGCTACTGGGAGAGCAAGCCTGTGCACAGGGGTAGGGGAACTGGAGGTTCCACTGCAAGCTGCTGCAGCAAGTGGAACCAGATCTGATGAGGCTAGAAGGGGTTATGAGGATCACTGTAGTCCCTTCATTCTGGAGCTTCATCAGAACTCATTGAAGGAGCGGAAAGGAAGGGAAGGCATGCAGAAATCTTCCTGTTCAGGATATGGACAATGCGTCTCACCAGAAAACTCCAGGCCCTGGATATAGCAAGTAGAAAGGCAGCAGCTTTGCGTTATGTGAGGATACAAAAAGGTCCAACTCGGGATGACCCATTCGGTCGAACAGATCTTCTACCCCTGAGGCTGTCTGCCAGGACATTTTGGTCACCGGGAACATGAACAGCCGAGAGCTCCAGGCTGTGCACTATGGCCCCGTACCAGACTCCCATCACGTCCCTACACAGGGGATATGAATGAGTCCCCCCGCATGTTTATGTAATAAACCATGCACATGTTGTCCATCTGAATCAAGAGTAGACCCGGGAGAGCTGAGTCTGGAAGGTCTATAGGGCCTACAGGACTGCTCGCATTTCCAGGACATTGATATGGAGTTGCCTCTCCGCCTCTGTCCACATCTCCCGAGTTTGGTGGACTCCCAGGTGAGCACCCCAGCCGAGACTTGAGGTGTCTATTGTAAGGACCTGCTGAGGGGAAGGAATACAAAAGGGAATCCCTCAAAGCAGGTTGCTGGGCTCCAGCCACCACAACCATACCCTCTTGACAGGATCTGAGACCATCACCAGTTGATCCAGGGTGTCCATGTGTTGGTCCCACTAGATCCACAACATCCATTAAGAAACTCTCACGTGTAGCCTTGCTAGAGGAACCATGGCAATGGCTGCAGCCATGAGATCTAGAAGCTTCAGGAAAACCCTCTCTTAGGGATATGATGGCTGGAGTAAAGTTGACAGGCCTGGTCCATCAGATTACCATATGTGTCGCCATTATAGAAAACCTCAGTAATAATTATATTAGCATGTGCAAAACCTATTAAGAAATAGTTTAATACTAATGAATGTTTTGTAAAACTTTACAGAAGGGGAATCTTTTGATGAATCAGGTAACCCTGATTACAGAGAAGTTTCCTTAGCGACCAGGCTGCCCAGGGTAATGCCACTTGTGACAAAGTCACGCTACTTCAGGGTGCTCACCTAACAGCCCGGCCCCTTCTGCACCTTTATGAAGAAGGTAAAACCACCTGGTGAGACCACTTGCATTTTCTGTAATGGCGGCACATACCTGCAGCGTCTGAAGCATTTCGATTTTAAAGAGGCTCTAACTGTAAATACAAGCCACATCTAAACAGTGCAAGTATGAGATAATCAGCAAACTAAATGAACTGGGGAATTTAAACACATTTTGCTGCATAAAAGCATGGAAACAATAAGAAGGAATCTGTGATTTGTTTCAGGATAAGAATCTTTGTTAGAATGGGCACTGAGGAATTCCATACAAAAATGGGTTTTAAGTGAAAAGCCCAGGTAAAAAATATTTGTATTTGTCTTACGGATTTGTGAAAATAAAATAAAGATAATACGGAATATAAAAGTTTAAGATGCAAGGATAGCATTTGAACCCCTGGCTTGTATGTCCACAGATAAAGCCTCAGAGGAAAAGATTTCATTTAAGAAAAAGAGACACAAGCATTGTAATATTAGACTGGAAATACCAGCAGGTTTGTTCCCCCTGCAACATTGATTCAATAATTCTAGTTTGAAATTAATTTTTATTAAGATAAGATATAAAGATATAATTATATTTTTAATTTTATGTTTATACAGAATCATGAAATATATGTGAGAAATATAATGAGCAGCTCTTGTGTAACCACCCAGTCCCTGGGGTTACTAGAATCCTATCAGTATTATTATGAGGAAGATAGCAGGCAGCTGGTAGGGAGCACATTAGGGGCTCCTTACATAATGACATAATTGTTTACTCAGCTAGCCCGAGGGAGGAATGATCAGGTCATTTAGCACTCTCGCAGCAGCATAAGCCACACTCTGTGGATAGCTGCTCTGGGAAACTTAGAATGCTCAGTGCAGTTCTGAGTATAATCTGAAGTAGCCTATAGTGAAGTGACAAGGTGAGAGTGGCAGAAGGACTGCCAATGGGCTCTGACAGACAGCCCAGGATTTCTCACTCTAGTCGTGTGTCATTTCCAGCTTCCAGTTGAAGTGGTGGAGACAAAACTACAGCAGGTGTTCCTGATTTCTGCTCCCTGTGAAGTGGAAGGATCTGCTTTTTCTCTGTGGACTCAAGGGGCAATCCTCTGAATGTTCTGAGGTGTTTTCAGCTGCCTTGGTATGGGACCTGAAATAGACTGTGTGGGCTGGCTACCCAGAAGAGTGCTTTTCCTGTTTATTTTTGGTTGTTCCATGCCCTGTGGATGGAACAAGTTTCTTTGAGTACTAAAAGGGAGACTAGATCTCCAAATGTTCTTAGAGAAGTGGATAGTCTGGGGTGCAAGTGCCCATAGATGAGGCTGGATTGCACCTGCCAGTGCCCATAGTCTCACCAGTGTGAGTGAAGAAAGTTAAACTGTGGACCTCAGTGAGTGCGGTTAATTTTCTTTGTGTCACCCCAGTGTTGTGACGAGCAAAGTATGGGACCTCTAGCACTTCAGTGGGGAATGGAGGTTTCAGTGGTGTAACCCTGAAGAATGGCAGAGTTGTCAGTTGGGGTCAAGGGTGGGAGGAATGCCATCTAACCACTTACAAGGCAGGGCTTCCTGGTTCGTGAAGGGCACCAGTATTTTTACCTGAGTGAGTGGCCAAGCTGCAGGTTAAGGTGTGTGGCTGAGTTTCACATAATTGCACCTATGTTCAAAAGGAGTTCTGAGTGTGTGACTTAGATTCACTAAATAACACTCATGGGAAAAGAGAGATGTACATGTGAGTGGCCTGAAGTTCACAACTGCACTTTTGGGAATTTGGGAAAAATATGTTTTTTGTTGTTATTCATGAACTGTACTGCACTGAAGAAGAGTTCTTGAATTTTGCACCTGTCCAACTTGGACCAACCCTTGGGGGTCCACTTCAGCTTTACTTGCTATCTTTGAATAAAGCCATACTGCAGAATCACAGTCACTGTTATGAACATTCCGTTTATTGCGTCTGGTTGTGTGGATTCACTGGGGCCCACTCAGCAGGTTAGATCAAGCATATGTCTAGCAGCCTCCATCCAGGACCTGGGTTGTGTTATTCACACAGGGTTCAAGTTGTTTGTTTCTGTACACCCACTCCTCTCTTCCTCTAGAAAATGAGCCAGGTATACATCCTGAAGCCAACGATAGTACCTACCTTTTAGTAAAATAAATGGTATGCCAGTATAAGGGCACCAGTGTTTCCAGATATTTGATGGGGGCATGCACACTAGTTAAATAAGTGGCCTGGAGGTTACAAAAAATGGGGGCTCATCCTGGGATATTTAATTTGTGGTGCGAGGCATGCTGGGGGTATGTCCAGGATCTTCCTGTCTGGTGGTGGTGCCCCAAACAGAAGATTGTTTTACCAGAAAGTAAGTTGTACCAAGTAAAATGCCACCTAAAAGTCTTTTGCTGCCTGAGTTACGTGGAAAAGAAAAAGGAAGAATTTGCTGCTTGTGTGTTGCTTTGAAACTGTGATCTGAGAAATAATTGCCCTTGCCTTGTGGAAAAAGCACTTAAAAACTGTTCAAACATTGCAAATTTCCTGAGAACAGTATGTGTGGACTTGAAAGACAGTGTTTTCTAAGTGCTCAGAAATGTTTAAGTGTATACAATGAAATTTGGGGGAGTCGCTAAGGAAAATGCACCAGAACTGAGTGAAAATGCCTTAAAATGCTTCACCCTGCTGAAATTTCAAGCAGAGAAAAAAGTAGCAGTTTGCAGGTTAAATTTTGCCTTCTCAATGATCGTCGTGCAGAAATGCGGCAGAAAGAGAGACAGAGAGCTCATTTGCATGGCATTGTGTGATTAGTCTCAGTGCACCTAAGCCCCGCCCTTGCCCAAGTCTCTGCTTGTGGAACATTTGTGGAGGAGCAACCTGCAGTGTATGAGCAGCTTGTAGTGCAGGAAGGAGGAATCGCTTGCAGGAGAAGCACTTCTGCAACAGCATTTTTTCTGTCTTTTTTCACAAATGTTATTTATTTAGTTGTTTTTATTTATGATGTTGGTAACCGGGTAGGTGCGCTGATCCCAGGGACAGTTTTCAGGCACGACCCGGGCCACGTACAGTGACACAGAGTTAAACATATACAACAATGCATAGAACAGTAGACAGTTTGACAAATAATAAAAGATTACAATAGTACACAAGATACAAGGTAGCAAAATACATAAATCCACATGATACGAGGTGATATATTACATAAATTTGATGTGCATATACATAAAGAGAAATATATACTGTATGTATGAAATTGATATACAGTAAGTTGCATAGGAGATAATCAATGTTCCTCAGGAGTAGCACAAAAAGGATAAAGTGAGGCTAGTAGAGGAAAGGAGAGTGGAAGGGGTGGGAGAGGAAGGGGAATTGGAGGATTTACAAAGGGAGAGGTATAGGCATGAAACTCATGTGGTATGGGCAGGCGGAAAAATGAAGGACTATCCAGGAAAGAAGTGGCAGCTGGAAGTCACCAGGAGCCAGTCTTTGAGGCTAGATTTGAACTGGCAGTGGGTGTCAATGGAACGGAGCTCGGCAGGCAGTTTATTCCACAGCATAGGGGCTGCTCCTGATAAGGTTCTACCACCCATATTGGCAGATACCCTGGGAATATTCAGAGGGGGAATGATGTTTAAGAAGAGGCCGCAGTGTAAAGTTTGGACCTTGAGGAGGGCTGCAAGGGGCGATTCCTGGCCAGTACAGATGGCAGAATCCACCATGCAGCAAAGGGCGAGGACAAAGTGGCCTTGCAGCAGAAGCCATTCTAGTGAACTGTAAAGGACACAGTGGTGTGTAGTGAAAGGAACCAGCAAGGTGAAACGACAGGCACTATTGTAAGCAGAAGACAGCTTGGTCATAAGGGTTGTGGATGTTCTAGCATAGATGGGGGAGCAGTAGTCCAGGACTGGGAATAGATGTCCCTGGATGATGGCAAGATGGGCCTCCAGAGTGAGGTATTGTCAGAATCTGTAAGCAGCACCTAATTTTTGGTGAAACCTTCGAACTAATGAGTTGATGTGCTAGGAGAAAGAGAAGGAGAGGTTGAGTAGAACACCTAGGTATCTGAAAGTATTGACATCTTCAAGGGCTTGGCCATCAGGGGAGATGATGTTGACAGGGGGCTAAGTTTTGGATTTGGATTGGAAGGGCTTGGATCCGAACAGCATACATTGTTTTTTTTAGCATTAACCAGGGGGAGGTTATCAACAAACCAGTTGTGGGCCACTGCACAGTTGAGAGTGAGAACTGAGGAAATGCGAGCAGGGAATTTATCATTGTACAAAAGTACGAGGTCATCAGCATAGAGGAGAGAGTGGCATCTGAGACAGTCCGAGGGAAGGGAGTTAATAAAGAGAATAGAAGGAGGCCCAGAATGGAGCAATGGGGAACACCTGTCGAGATGGGCAAGGTGGGGGAGCAGGCAGGGCCAATACTCATGAATTGGGAGTGATTGGTGAGGTAGCTCTTGAACCAGGTTGTAACCTCCTGAGAACAGGCAAGGCAATGTAGTTTGGAGAGAAGGAGGGTATGGTTGACCATGTAAAAGGCTTTGGAGAGGTCTAGGAAGACCATACCGGTGGCATTATCATGGTCCATGTTTATGAGGATGTGGTTGGTCAGTAGTGTGAGGGCGGTGGTGGTGGAATGGTTCTTGCAGAAGCCATGCTGTTGGCTACAAGGGAGATTGTATTTGCCCATATGCTCAGCAAGCTGATGGTGGATAGCCTTCTTGAATAGTTTGCTAAGGTGGGGGAGGATGGAGATAGCATGGTAATTGTCCGTGGATAGAGGGTCACTGGCTTTGCATATGGGAATCACCTTGGCAGTCTTCTAGGGGTCAGGCATGAAGGAGGTGGGAAGGGCAAGGTTAAAGATACAAGTGAGTGGTTCGATGATGGATGGGGAGATGAGCCTGAGGAAGAATGGCGATAGTCCATCAGCCCCAGGGAAGCCATGATTTGGGAGGCATTTGAGGAGCTTAGCGGTGTCGGTAGTTGAGAGAGCTTTGAAATAAAGTGGGGGATTTGTGGATGTGTGGTAGGCCCGGCGGAGGTCGACAGGGGGTTGGAATGGGGGGCCGAGCAATTTGGCTGACCATTTGGGAGTTTCCTTAGATACAAATACCCAGACTCAGCCCATATTCTGACTGACTGGAGAGTGATCGAGGCAATCATTGCGATGATCCATGGGACCACCAAGCTGTTTCACCCCAGAGGCCTTCTTCAAGTCAGCAGCAGGCCGTATTTCCATCAACGGTGCAAATCTTACAACTACCTGTAAGAACCCTTTGCAAAAAGAAATTGACTGTGGTGCTAAGGTTGGAAAACTGAGTAAGAACTTGAGCAAATGCAGCAAAAGTACTGAGAGAGAGAAAGTTTGTGAACTGTTAAATCTTGGACTTTGGTGTGAAAGTGCTGTTTTCAAAGAAAGTGAACATTAAAACAAATGATCCCCTGATCTAAGTGCTTGTAAAGTATTGGAGTGAGAAATAGTAAAATGAACTTGTGCTAGAAAATTCAGTTGAAATGCAAGGATCCAGACAGAGTCCTAGCAATTTTTAACTGAGAGTGATGCAAAGTTACAGTCGCCATGTTGGGATGTAGCCAGCTATGTAAACAAAGCAGATCCATTTTAGGACAGAGTTTTCAAACCCAAAACAAAGTTTAAAATGGATTTCTTACTAAGTGTGGAATACAACTGCAACAGCCAGGCAGCCTGTTTGTGAACTTTTCCAGTGTGTTAAAACCAAATCTCAGAGTACTTGCAAACAATAGTAATTTTGGGACTTGTGTTTTTGACTTTCAGAACATGGCACAGCAAACCCCTCTCTACCCATTCCATGCAAGAGCATGGGTAGTCCAACAAGAACAAGAACTAGCCCAATCTGAGCAACTGTATGACTGTTCAACAGCAGCTGCTGAAGTGGCTTTGCTGAACTATCCATGTAATATATGCACAGTATGACTAACGCCAGGAAGAGATGTTCTGCCCATTCCCCATTGTACAGACTGTAGAACATGATTTGGGATGAGCATGGATGCTGACACAAGGGAAGCTAAAGCAAAACGCATCCATTTAGCTCCAACTTGGACACAGACAGGGGACCCTGTAGAACTGGGACAACAGCGACAGGCTGCTTGCAGTACAAGTGACCTCAGGAAGACTGTAAAGGAGTTTCTGGACATTGTCTGCACTGATGCTGGGCAAGGCCCAGATGAAGAGAAATGTTCCACACCACAGAGAGTGGAATTAGACGCTGCCAGTGCAGGTTCAGTAGATCCGTGGGTGGAAGACCCAAGTCCAAGCCTCGTCAGAGAGTCTGAGGTGGAGGGAGCGTGTCGTTGGGAGGACAGTGCCTCTGACAACAGTAGAGAATGGACAATTGCGGGGGTTCAGCTCCTGGGCAGACTGTGTAGAAGAGGAGGAAGCAGCAATGACTTCAGTGGACCCTAGCAAGTCGGCATTGGCCTGGGCTTCCATGGAGCCTCCCGATGTCTGTGAGGAGGAAGGCTCAAGAAGTGTGCCCTTGAGTGCAGAGGTGGGCTGTTCTTGCTCTGTACTAAGTGTTCATGACTGGCTCAACCAGGACTGGCCACCCCCAAGCCGTGCTTCTAGATGTGAGTTAGTGAAAAGCAGCAAATAAGAGAGATTGTGCATAGACGTGCTGAGGCCAAGTAAGGACATTCATACCCTCTCCACACTAGAAAAATATGGGAAGATATACAGAAAGACAGGCATGCCTGGTTGTGGGAGGAAGCTTGTGCCAACCTACACCCTACAGTAAACAAGTATGTCCGAATTAAGGTGTGCAATGAGTGACTGCAATTCTGGAGGTGTGGCAGGACTTTGCTGATCAACTCTGTAAGAATAGTGGACAAAGCTGGCCAAGAGACATTCTATAATGTTCCCATGGGTCATCCAGATGGGGTGACAGTCTGTGCACCAGATCCAGAATGGTACTACTCCAGATAATGGTGCCGTTCTTGAAAAATGTGCCTGCCTGCCAAAAGTGAATTCAGCCATTGCCAGCCCAGCCATCTGCCACTGAAGAGGCAGCAACCCATGATGGAGGTACCTTTCTTCTGGTGTTCCAGGTTCATCTGCAGCAGCATCCAGGTTCATCTGCAGCAGCATTCAGGTTCAGCCACAGTAGCATCCAAGTTCGGCTCCTGCAGCATCCAGGTTCATCTGTGGCAACATCCAGGTTCATCAGCTCAGCAGGTTCGGAGAAGATTTCCTGTCCGACTCCACAAGGAGGTCATGGAAACATCTGATCCAAAGATTTTGTCTACCCAGCAGCCGAAGATTGGCAGGCCACAGCACCAGAGAGGTGATGTTGACATTCTTTTTTCATCAGGAACTGGTTAAGATACCTTTTTTCATTTTTATTTTACTGTATCCTGCAAAATGGAAGACTCTTTGGAATATAACCTCCAAAGGACTTTACACCTAGACTGTAGCACTTGCAGGCCTTGTGCCTGTTCTAGAACTGTGCTTCAGTAGGCTCCAGCCTAGGAGAGACTCTTGTTGTAGTGCTTTGGCACTCTGGACTCCTCCTTAGACTGGGACTTAGCAGGGATCCTTCCCCCAAATGTTTTGCAAATGTCTTTATGTTTTCTATTTTTGTAGAAAAACCTTTTAAAAGTGCTTTTTGGACTTGTGCAGTAACCAGTGGGAGGGTTTTGGTCACTGTTTTTAGCTTTACAGGTTGTAGTTGTTTGCAGAAATTTTAATTTTTGGTGTTTTCTTTTGCAGGTGTTCCTGGAAGAAGACAAGAAGAACTGAAGAGGATTTGTGGGACTCATCGGAGTCCTCCTTTATGTAAAATTGTTAGGCTTGTGCAACTGTTTAGTGCAATGTCTAACCTTTTTTTGTTTTACCAGTGTGAGGTGTAAAATGGTTTTGGTTTTTGGGCTTGGGCACCTGGTAAGTACCATAGGTCAGACAGTTTTCCCCTAGAGGTTTGGGGGGGAAGGCAGGTTAGTGGTCCTGATTCTAGATATAGGGATCACCAATGCTGTCTAGTAGAACATGCTTCAGGCAGTTTATTGGAGCCACTGAGGATCTATAGATAGTACAGTAGGAGGGTAGGAACTGAAGTTTCTTCAGTGGGCCTCTAGCCTTTAGTGTCACCTGCCTGTGCCTGGCACATGGTAGGGGAGGACTTGCACAACCCTCCCTGTAGGGGGCATCAGAGGTAGGATGTCTTGGTGCCTGGTGAGGGAATAACTGTGGACAGTCATTTACCTAGAAAGGCGTGAGTATAACCACCCAGTCCCTGGGGTTACTAGAATCCTATCAGTATTATTGTTAGGAAGGTAGCAGGCAGTTGGTAGGGAGCTCATTAGGGGCTCCTTACATAATGACATCATTGTTTACTCAGCTAGCCTGAGGGAGGAATGATTAGGTCATTTAGAACTCTAGCATCAGCATAAACCACACTCTGTGGATAGCTGCTCTGGAGAGCTTAGAATGCTCAGTGCAGTTCTGAGTGTAGTCTGAAGTAACCTGTAGTGGAGTGATGAGGTGAGAGGGGCAGAAGGACTGCCAGTGGGCTCTGACAGATGGCCCAAGATTTCTCACCCTAGTCGTGTGTCATTTCCAGCTTCCAGTTGAAGTGGGGGAGACAAGACTACAGCAGGTATTCCTGATTTCTACTCCCTGTGAAGTGGAAGGATCTGCTTGTTCTCTGTGGACTCAAGGGGCAACCCCCTGAATGTTCTGAGGTGTTTTCAGCTGCCTTGGTATGGGACCTGAAATAGAGTGTGTGGACCGGCTACCCAGAAGAGTGCTTTTCCTGTTTATTTTTGGTTGTTCCATACGCTGTGGATGGAACAAGTTTCTGTGAGTACTGAAAGGGAGACTAGATCTGCAAATGTTCTTACGGGAGTGGATAGTCTGGGGTGCAAGTGCCCATAGATAAGGCTGGATCCCACCTGCCAGTGCCCATAGTCTCACCAGTGAGAGTAAAGAAAGTTAAACTGTGGAACTCAGTGAGTACAGTTAATTTTCTCTGTGTTACCCCAGTGTTGTGACAAGTAAAATATGGGACCTCTAGCATTTCAGTGGGGCATGGGGGTTTCAATGGTGTAACCCTGAAGAATGGCAGAGTCTGTCAGTTGGGGCCAAGGGTGGGAAGAATGCCATCTAAGCACTTACAAGGCAGGGCTTCCTGGTTCATGAAGGGTGCCAGTATTTTTACTTGAGCGAGTGACCAAGCTGCAGGTTAAGGTGTGTGGCTGAGTTTCACAAAATTGCACCTATGTTCGAAAGGAGTTCTGAGTGTGTGACTTAGATTCACTAAATAACACTCATGGGAAAAGAGAGATGTGCATGTGTGTGGCCCGAAGTTCACAACTGCACATTTGAGAATTTGTGAAGAAGATGTTTTTTGTTGTCATTTACGAACTGTACTGCATGCAAGAAGAGGTTTTGAATTTTATACCTGTCCAGCTTGGACCAAACCTTGGGGGTCCACTTCAGCTTTACTTGCTATCTTTGAATAAAGCCATACCGCACAATCCCAGTCACTGTTATGGACATTCCGTTTACTGCTTCTGGTTGTGTGGATTTACTGGGGTCCCCTCACCAGATTAGATGAAGCATATGCCTAGCAGCCTCCACCCAGGACCTGGGTTGTGTTATTCACACAGGGTTCAAGTTGTTTGTTTCTGTACCCCCACTCCTCTCTTCCTCTAGAAAATGAGCCAGGTATACATCCTAATGCCAAGGGTGGTACCTACCTTTTTAGTAAAGTAAATGGTATGCCAATATAAGGGCACCTGTGTTTCCCGATATTTAATGAGAGGTGTGCACACTACTTAAATAAGTGGCCTGGGGGTTACACTTGAATATCTGAAGAAGGAGCATGATTTCTCTGAAATGTTATAAAAAGACATTTAATTGAGAGTGCTTTTGAAAATAAAAAATACTATTAGGAACAAAACAACATTTGTGATGAATAATTATAAGGGCTGAGTACCACCAACATGATCACTTTCTGATTTTAGGCTCCAGATGTGGTATACGCCCCCTTAAATAACACCGCTGGGATCATATTGGGGTGGTTCCAGGTAACCCGGGTAACATCTTCATAGGATTCTATGATCAGAAGAACTATCAAAGGAAGAGAGTCGGACTGTCATAAATAAAGCTCAAACTAACGCTGCTTGTGGTCCTGCTCTTCTGTCTCTGACCCCATAGTGACTTGAATGTGCTACATGATGGCCATGAAAGTGGGATCATCTGGGGGGGGGGGGATTTTGGGATGTTAGTCAGAGGTTCCTCCTCTTCTGAGGAATCTGCACCTAGATAGGAAGACTCTCTGCTGTCACTCTCCTCCGTATCATCAGTGCCCTCATTCCCACTAGCGTTGGGATGACGGTCCAAGTCAGACCTATCCCTGGGGTTGCGAGGAGCGCTGGGGCCTGGCTGAATGGGGGCCAGGGAACCTGGATCCAAAGAAGACCCTTAAGAGGTGCCTGGGGCTGGCCCTTGTGGGGCAGGGACTCCCGTCAGCATAAGAGACCACAAGGTGGAGAGCAGACCTTGGTAGTCAAAGGTGGCAGGTGCCAGTCCCACGGGCACTGGGTAATTGTAGACCAGCACTGGTCCCATAGGCACAGGGTAGGGGAAGGCTGCCATCAGACCTACAGGTGTAGGCAGAGGGTACCCCAGTTGAGGTCCTATGGGCTCAGGCTGCCGTAGGACAAGAACCAGACCTACTGGCACATGTTGCAGTAGGATGGGCACAGGCACAATGGATGTCAGCTAAGGAGGGACCGGTGCAAGCCCAGCAGGTGCTGGCTGAGGAAGACCAGAATTAGGACTGGCGGACAGAACAGACTAGGCTGGCATGGGTCCCATGGGCTGTGGTGGAGGGAGAATGGGTGCAGACCCAGTGGGAGCTGGCTGAGGCAATAGCAGAGGGGGATCCACAGGTGCTGGCTGTGGAGCGTGACCCCCCCAGTTGAAAGTTTAGGAGAGACTGGGCTCGAAGAGATGCCAATGTCCTGCAGCGTCTGCCCCTGAGAGGGAAGAGCAGAGCTGACAGCGGTCCCAGAAGATGAGACTGGCATCGGTAGTGTAGGTAATGGGGGGGCAGCAGTGAGGAGCCCGGAGTCCACCGCACCCGTGCCAGCCAAAGAAACTCTAGCTGAGCCTCCTGACTGTGTGCCCACTGTGAATAAGGGCCAGAATGGCAGGGATTTGGGAGCAAGATACAAAGTACCCTGACCCAAGGAGCCACCGCCTGAGAGGGTAATCCAGGGGGGTGACTGGGCTGCCGATAGCCCTGTAGAAATTAGTACATGTGGGACTAAGAAGGTTGACCCCCCGAGGGAGGAAGACCCTGTCGCGGTCAAAGAATTATTGTGCGGGGGACCATGAGTGGGAGGCAGACCGAGGTCAGTCCCGAGCTTTATCCCAGTGCTTGTGTTTCCTGCTGGCCAAGTCCTGGGGTTTTGATGATGAAGACCCCAAGGACTGAGCCAGGGAAACAGAGGAGCTCCTAGCCTGCAGCTCCCATTCCATTGAGGCGACTTTCTGCTTAAGGAGGTGGTTCTCCAAGATCTTCTGGCCATGTCTCCTGGTTAAATCCTTGGCAGAGCTCACAGGCTTGGACACTGTGGTCTAGGCCTAGGCACAAGAAGCAAGCAGAATGTCTGTTCTAGTCCGGGATCTGTTTTCCACAAGCACACTTCGAGGAGCGGTCAGAAGATAAAGAAGGTTTAGAAGACATAAACCATCAGGTGAGAACGCTGACGTTCGATGTTAAACTGTATGAAAAATAAAAAATATAATAAAGCATGAAAAATGCAGGAAATGGTTGATTGTAGCTGTAGTGGTTTCAGTGGTCCAATGTCGTTGGTCGACAGCAGGAAAAGAACTGAGGAGGGTATGGGGGCCGCCCGCCTTTATAGGATTGGCTAAAGTCAGTGGCTGATGTCCGAGGTGGGCAGCCCCCTCTGGTAGACTGCTTGGTTTTGCACTCACAGTAGACCATTTGGTGGTCCCTAAGGGTATGCCCCCCCGACAGTGACACCAACACAGTGACCTATGTCACTGTCAGCAAACTTGACAGTTTGCCGACAGGTCACTGTGTTGGTGTGCCTAAGACAGGGGCACACTGTCTTCCAGTCCTGCACCCTCTCCCTGAATCAACTCTGACTCAAAGTTGATAATCATTAGTATGGGTGGTGCAGGGGGCAGAGCTCCCCGATAAAAGAAAGGACCGGGACACAATCAGGATTTATGTCAACTGCAACTTGCGGTTGACATAAATCCCATCGCTGTGATGCCAGTTGATGAAAGTGTTATTGAACCAGCATCATAGATCTATCACTAAGTGCATCGGGGAGGGCGCTAGCATCCACAATTCGATGGGGATAGAAAGAGAGGACCCAATCCAAGAGGGAATTATTAGAGATTTAAAATTAAAGCAAGTAGGGACACAAATTAGCTGAGTTAAAAGGAGGGACTTCACATTAAGGCAAAATTTATGAAATGAGGGGGAGAGCCAATTTAAACTGAAATCACCTAGTATGAGTAACTCCCCAGAAGAGGCCTGGGAGGAGATGGAAGTGATTAACTCCCAATTAGTGAAGGTAGGGTCATGCCAGGGCAGCAGTAGACACTGGCAATAAATATTGGAGTGAAGAAAGGGAGGGAGAGTTTGAGAAGAAGCATCTCATAGGCAGATGGGATAGAGATGGAGATGGAGAGCACAGACTCAAGCTGAAAGTTTGAGGAGAGGTAAGTGGCAACACCATGATGACCCCTGTTTGCTCTATCCTGATGAATAATGGTGAAACCAGGGATGGCAACAGAGGAATCAGGGATCTTGGAAGACAGCCAAGATTCCAAGATTGCTGACACATCAGGCTTAAGGTTAACTGTAAGTGGTTACAACAGGTTGATCCTAAGCAGAAGGCTGCAGATATTGACATGAGTTACTCTTAAACCTTTGGGGAGAGGAGAGGAAAGGGAAGGGGTGGGCTTCAGCTCAATATCTCCTGCAACTAAAACTAGCAAGATGATGAGGAGATTAACAGAACATATGAGATGCTTATGGGAAAAGGAAGAAAAGGGAGAGAAGGAAGAATATGTGTTGAGGTAAGTGTTAAAGTAGGAGGGTAGGAGGGATCTGAGGGTTTCGAGGTGAAGCTATCAAGAAGAGAGGAGACTGTAACCAAGAGGCCAGAGAGAGTGAGGTATTGCAGGGAGACAAGCATATGGAAGGGTGAGAGAGGGTGAGGAAAGGAGGGCAGAGGGCAAGGGAAGGGTAGGAAAAATGGAAGGGGAAGGGAGGTGCAGGAAAACAGGACGGGGAAGAGAGAAAGTGAAAGGATAAGCACAGTAGAGTTGAATAAGTCAAAAACTCACTCTGCAGTGTAAAATAGTATTGGGGCACAAGTTACTCCAAGTAGCAAAGCTGAGAAGGAGATTGTGACAGGGTTGAATAAGGCCTTGCCCCATTTGGTATGCAGAAAGAGTTTAAATGCAAGGGTCTGTTCTATCCTCTCCTTTTCTGTCCGGTTGCGCAACTAGATTTTCTTGTGAGACCTAGGAACTGATCACTCTGATGGTTTCACAATTCTCCACCTCTTACTACCTCTCTGCCTTCCCTTGCTATTTCTGTCTTTTCTCCCCCTTGCATATATATATATATATATATATCTGTGTAAATCTGTATGTGAGACTGGGATCCTTTTGTTTAAAACTCTATATCGTTATACTGTTGAAATGATTGCAAAAAGCTATTTGGAACTCAAGGGGTTAACCTGAGATGCAGTTTTTAAGCCTTTTGCAGAGCTGTTAACAGAGGCAGTTATGGGTCACTATGTTCTTTTTGCTGAGCCTGCATCGGAACTGACAAGAACATTCTGTAAACTTACAAGAACATTCTGTGACAAGCAGGCTCTCTTAACAAGTTCCCAGAAAACTTATAAAAAGAGCAGCAATGCTTTTGCTAGAGAGACAAGGATAGTGAGAGACTGAAACTTGGAATTAAGAGATACCCTCAGAAGAAGGACTTATTTGTTTCTGTTTGTACTGCCTTTGTAAATAGTTATACTGAATAATTTATATTTTTTATTTTGCTGTTATTGGGAAAAATAAAATGCTGTCTGTGAATTTTGAAACTGCTCCTGGTTTTCCTATGCCTCCTCACCTGTGCCTCGATGACAGATGGCGTCAACAGTGGGACAGTTATCCTATGCCCAGAAGAGATGATTTGGTGGACAGACTGGGGAGTGTCAAGTATATCAGTACCCTTGATCTCACCAAAGGTTACTGGAAAATCCCCCTAGCTAAAGAATCCAGAGATAAAACTGCATTTGCCACTTCTATAAGATTCTATCAGTTCACCACCATGCTGTTTGGTTTACATGGTACACCCGATACATTCCAGCAGTGCACGGATATAATTTTATTCCCTCACACTGGTTATTGTGCTGTGTATCTGGATGTTGTTGTGGTGTACAGTCCCGACAGCAAAAGCCAACTTGAACACCTACGAGCAATTATCCAATCGATCAAAAAGGCAGGTCTGACAATTAATCCTAACAAGTGTGTATTGGGCATGCAGGAAACCAAATATTTGGGCTATGTTTTGGGAAATGGAGAAGTCAAGACAGAGGTTTCCGAGATAGAAACTGTAGCTAACAGCCCTATCCCCAAAACCAAGAAACATGTCAGGTCATTTCTAGGGCTGGCTGGTTATTATCAGAGATTTGTTCCCAGCTTTGCCGAGTTAGCTACTCCCCTCACTGAACTCACAAATGGTTTGCAAATAATGTGAAATGGGCCCTAGAGTATGATGAGGCTTTTCAAGCCATTAAGGCTGCATTATGTTCAACCCCTGTTTTAAGAAGCCCAGACTCTGAGAAACAATTTCTGGTACAGACTGATGCATCAGGTAGGCCTAGGTGCAGTTTTGAGTCAGCATATAGATGTGAAATAAAAGCACACTGGGGGGAGAGAGAGGAAACGGAAGCTGCTGGACGAACTGTGGAGAACAAAGGGCCACACACACACATCTTTTATACGTGCCCCAAAATACAAACATTTTTAGAAGAGGTGGGAGAAAACATCAGAAGACTGTTCCAGATACAAACTCCCTTAGACATACAACATATAATATTGGGACTCCCACAAGTGAAGTAAAGGGTACAAATGCTCAGTATTTATGGGCGTTATGCGTAGCCACACTAAGTAAAGCCTTAACCAGGAGATGGTTGAACCTGGACCCCACAGACCAACAGGAATGGAAACATACTATTGAAAAAATCCAAGAGATGGAGAGGATGACATAGTCAGGGACAGACTGGAAGAATGTTTAGAGAGATGGACTACTTGGGTGATACAGATGGAAACAGCAACATAAAAAGGAGAAAAGGAACACAATAGGACAAGAGGCAAGAACACACATATGCTGGCAATACATAATAAATGAGGGACCCAAGGTAGAAGAACCTAACAATAACACAAGGGGATAGTACCCAATGAACATCAGAAAATAAGAACCCAATCAATACTGACCACCCCACAGTAGGAGAACCTTGGAGGAAATGTGGTAGTGAGGATTCTTTATAACAGATTTAGACAGACAACTGTAATATAGTGCATAAAAAACGCATATTCTGCGTTTGTCAATTTATTGTCCAAAAAGCAAAATAAAGAAAATAAAGGATATTTACAAAAAGGAAAATAAGAGGGTGTTAATTCTTCACACAATGTAAAATCATCAGGACATCATTCTTCTTCCATTAAGCATCAAATCAAAAGAATTCCTGAGACCTTCCTTCTTGACAGTGTGTAAACCTCCACTCAGCTCTTCTTACCTCTTGCTCAGTCTCTGATCAGAAAGCAACTGACCATCTTCCATATTCTCTCTCCTATCTATCTCTCTAGCCCTCTGGTGGACAACCTTTTATGGCAGCCTGACGTGACATCAGAGGTCAGATGACAACATCAATTAGCAGGAACACTTTATTTTAAACCTCTAAATTTCATAAAACAATGTCCTAGCCTGCCTAGCTTAATGCAAGTCTCTATGTCCATCATACAGGCTCTTAAGGAGTCTCTCTTCTGAAGAAAAAGGCTAAATAAATCCTTAATTACAGGGCATGACATCACACTTGGGAGCTGACTCCTCCCCTACTGTGATGTCACTGACTGCTTCTCCCATAAATACAGCCAGTTCAGGAGCTGCCAGCCTTATAGCAGGACCTCTGGAAACATCATCAGGTAATGACCCTTTTTCTTTTATTTCTGGCTCATTGTAACATTTTAAATCAGAAGAAAAATATTCAGTAGCTATCACTAGGCTTGAAAAATGTAAGCAGAAAAGGGCGCTCACTTATCTGTTTACTCTTATAGCACTAGAACCTACTCTTTTTAAGAGAAATAAACATTTTCTGTACCAAACTTAGCTTTGTAAAACAGCTGTTGGCTGAAAACGTTCAGCCATCGGCTCCCATTTCATTTTCAGCCCTGTTTTGCTTGACAGCAAGCAAGCTTCTTTGCTGTACCTGATACCTGCAAGCATTTCGTTATATGGGCATCACAGGTGTTTTATGTGCTTAAACTCCCTTCAGTTTTTCTAAAGGAGTGTTTTCTATGTTCCCCGACTGAGTTAATCAGTCTACACTACTGCAAGACACAGGAGCATGAAACAACAGGGGCAGATTTTGTACATTCTTTGTAATTCTGCATCCACTTCAGAGCTATGTCCTCTTTATAAGAAACCACTCCTGGTGGTTAAACAACCATTCAAAACACACATCAGCTGGGACCAAATTCAACATACTGCTAGCAGCAGCAGGGAACCACTGCTCTTTCTTTAAGGCACCAGTTATTTTCAGGAGCTGCTTTTAAGTGGAACACAGGCATTTTAACAAATAGGGATAGAAAAGAATAGAAAATAGATATCAGGTTGGCCACCCTGATAGGGAAAAGAAAGCATAGTCAGAAAAAAAAAGGAGAAAGGACAGAGTGAAATAGAACACCTAAGGAGATTGCCTGTTTTAAATCCTCATTCTGGCACAGGAAACAAACATAAATCAAAGACACAACTCTCTTTATGTTATGGTGTTACAATTAATGGGTTCTGTTTTTTTACATTGACAAAACCGTGTATTAAATACCGTAACACCTACTCACGTGCCTGCTTCCAATCAAAAGTGCAGTGCGGATCGAGACTTTCAAAAACACTCTGCCTCTCAAAGAACACACTTTCTTTTTAGTTGTTTAACCAGGAGTACCACACTGAGCTGAAAGCTTTTTTACAGATGCAACCTGGGAGCCCAGGGAAGTTAAGTGACTGGCTCAGGGTCACACAGTATGTAAGTGGAAGCTGTGGGATTCAAACCCAGGTCTGGTCTGCTGGATGTCACCAGATTTGCAGCTCAGATCCTTAAACCACTGCGCTATACTGCCTCCCAATCAGCCTCCACTTAATCATAAATACTCACCTCATTAGCCACTGTAAAGCTAGAGCACATTTTCTTCTTTCTGCTGACTACCTAGCTTTCTCCAAACTCTTTCACCTCTCCCCCTTCCTCTGCAGATCACAAGACTCCACTGCCAGGCAACACGTAGCAACGGCCGTAGCAATGTAAAAAAAAAAAAACAGCCAGCCGGAAGATTCAGATGGACGTTTTTTCTTCTTTTTCTCTTTGCAGCTAAAGTTAATGAAATTGCAGTTCTAACACTTTCTAACAGTTAATTTAATATTTCTAACCATTACAAAGTACTTTGTCTACCGAATAAAGAAAATCTATGACGCAAGGTAAGACTATTTTATTCATCTTCAGATCTCTCAGTGAGAAGAAAAAACGGAACCCCTTGAATTAAATAAAACAAAATATGGGGTGCAGTGTGTTTAACTCGAATTTAGCACACACCCTTGTTGTTGGATGGCTATCATAAACCCCTTGGGCTTTGCATTCGGGGTTTATGTGCCATCCAACAACTCGGGTGTGTGTTAAAGAGCAGCTGCCTACCTGTGTTGGAGATGACGGCCCCCACAGCAGTAGTCCCCCGATGTCAGCAGAAACGAAGCCACGTAGTGTCCCATAACCAAAGCACCACAGAAGGAATGTAAATATGCACAAAACTGGACATACCCAACCGCCGATCACAAAAACGGGATGTCAGGCGGAACGACCGCAAATCTCACGAGAGCAGCGCAAAGACGTCAGTAAATGAATCCGCAAGGTGACGTCAGCGGAAAAGGACAGACAGCCAAATAAATAAAAGGTGCAGCATGCCCAGCACTGTTGCTGAGCAACCATGTAGAAACAGTGACGGCAGACTCGGTCATAGCACACTGTATGAATGCACCGCCAGACCCGAAATGCTGTACTGACAGACGTAGTGCGATAGGGAGATACAGGAGCCCTACTGACAGGCACACCAGAAAAGGCAACGTACACACAAATTTGGCCAGTGGTACAGATAGGGGGTGCAACAGACATCCATCAGCACACCCGCAACCAGTAAGCTGCAGGAACGAAGCGTGCCCAAGTGAGAAAATCACAGCAACAGGTAGCAGACCACTGCAGACACAAGACACTGCACCCAAATGCAGCCAGCAACACACACAGGGATGCCATCGCACAGCAAACACTGAAAACAGGGTATTGCAGTGTAGAAGCATAGGACTAGTACAGAACAGGTGTGTATAAAGCACACACGTGCACAACGCCCAGGCAGGACACCCTACAACTGCACTACATGCCTGTGCACCCACTGTGGTAAAGCAGTACACTGGGGTATGTCGTCAGTGAAACAACCCACAGTGCTGAACAGTGCAGGTAGCTGTGGTGTGGACGTGACTGTATGAACAGAGACACATCTGCACAGTGGCACATCGTATGAGCCACGACACCAACGGATAGGATAGTGCTGCCCCCAGCAACCAGCACAGTAAGACACGTGCCAATACATAAAGTGGTACTGTGCCAACACTGTCCAACAGCTCAACAACACAATAAGCAGGAACACTGCAGAGGGTCCAGAGGGTGGTGTGCAGTGCCACACACAGAAGTAATCCAAAGTGTATTTCCCTGAATTAGTGTGCAACTGGCATACTACCAGCAGCAACCCTGCAAAATCTGTCAAACACCTAGGAACACCCACTCCCTGTGCCCATGTAGCAGGTGGTTGCAGAGCAGACATACCAGCTGACTGTGTGTCTCTCCTGTACCCCGCAGCATGCCCAAATGATGTGTGGTGGGTGGGTGCGGTAACACAAATGCGGACAAGGTCAGCCTGCACCACTGGCCCAAGGATGAGGGGCTTCATAATCAGTGGGACACATTTGTGACAACAACACGTAAAAGGTGGTCAACTGGTACAAAAACCAGTGTCATATGTGGTGTGCACTTCAATGCGCCAGATGACTTTGTAAACTACAATCAGTGGGCTGCAGGCTACAAATGTAAATTAGACTTCGTGTCAACTGCAGTACCAACTCGGAGGACAAAACTGAGCACCAGTGTGAATGATGGCATCCCCACCCTGTGTGATGGTACAGCACAACAACGTAGCACAATGGCATGGATGACACTGAATGAATTGGTAAGTGCCAGGTGCCTATGCACCAGTCTGTCTGATGTGTGGCAAATGTTGTGTACAGACATGCAGACCAAACCTAGGGAAGCAGTCCCCTAGGGCACACCATGGCCATACAAGAGTAGCCCAATGTGTGGAGGTACATGGTGTGATTGACAGGAGCAGAACGCACAACCCAGCATACAACATGACCATGGATGGCACAACAGGTACACAAGATGTGACAGCAGTGGACACAACAGTGGCCATGTCACAGTCACAACCTGCTGGATGTTCCAGGGATGTTGCCAGCACCATATGCCACTGGCCACTGGAAAACTGCACAGCGGTGACCCACACTGGGCTGGCATGGTGGCAACCTGCAGTACAGCACTGAACCTGGCAAGTCGTGGTCACTCACACATATGGCAGGAAGGGCAGAGGCAATGCAGCTGCAATGTTGGGAATAACCATGGGCCATGGATAAACTGCAAGAATGTATCCCAGGTACAAAGGCCCACATGGAGCATAGCATGTCTGGTAGGTACCCGACAGGTCATGGCACACTGCATGTGGCACAAAGCACCACAGGTGGAAGAGCACCAGACCCAGTAATAGAGGTCCATCCTGAAATGAAGCCCACCACACAAGCAGGACAGGGACAGGTGTGTGCAACATGGCAGATGCAACATGTAGGTCCCTTGTGAGGCATGCAACACTATGGAAGTGTCATGTGTGCATGCATATGTACTCATCCATAAGTTATCAAGGTATGGGCTGTGCTGTTGAGGTATACATAGATAGGAGGAACATAGCGCAGATGGGTGACCTGACAAATGTACTATGCAGTGACAGTGCCATGTGTCATAAAACAACATTATGTAGGCACAGTAGTTGACAATCACAGCTCTGTACAGCAAGCAACCCATGTGTAGGTCCAATGTATCTGGTAGTATTAGGGTGCAGCAGGGGACTCCCCCTGTCACCAGTGAAGGATCCCACATACTGGCAGTACAACATGTGTCAGAGCCCACAGTGAAAACGGCCCACCCAATGCAATGGCACACACCCTTACACACTGAGCCATGTCAGACACACACGGTACCCATGATAAGGAAGGCAGTGCCCCACAGTAATGTGCACAGATGGTCAAACATAAGGGAGTGAGAGCCACTGACCCATCAGAACAGTGGGCACAACTGTGGCAGGGTAACACAAGAGCAGCAGGGGTGCTGGGCCCTCCCATGTTGCACAAGTAGTGCACCACATGTATTCTGTACATACAATAATGCCACCCACACAACACACGTACTGTAGAAACACACACACACACACACACACACACACACACACACACACAGCCGAAACAATGAGCAGTGGGTATGTCCACACCCCCAGCGAATAGTGTCAGTAGTCTATATACCAGTTGCCCATCACTGTTATGTGAATGGATGATAACCATGGCATGATGAACTGTCCTGACATCTACATGGTGAGCCTTGACACATCCTCCAGTGCTGGAATGACCATGTTGTAGAGGGCACAGTCAGTCCATGAATGGGGCCTGCAGACCACTGCAGTGAGGGTTAGGTACCCCAGGATGATGTCACATGGTAGTAGTGTCACTGTGCAGGGCAGGCATGCAACAGTAACATGAGGCAGCAATGCAATATGAACACCTGTAGATGCAGCAGCCACTGGTGCCCCACCCCCACGGGTTGGGACTCAACATCTATCATGTGACTCGGCAGTGGGAATGTAACATGGCACACAATCCGTTATGCACAGATGACATCACATGACAGATTCAGACATGTCTGTGTCTGGGGAAGGTGACCAATGCACATGTAGGGATGTGACACCACTGTGGGAACCACCAGACATGTACCCCTGCCAGTGTGCACATGCACCCCTGGTACTGCTGTGTAGCACATGTGACATGCACTGCAGGATCATAGTGCTGGCAAATGCATTCACAGGGGTGACGTGTGTGAGGGGTGGCCATATGACATGATGCTGTACATGAATGCATGTGGGGGGAGGGGTCAAACATGAGTCATGTGCGATGTAGTGTTGTGTGTGTGAGACAGATGTCACCCAGAGGAGTGGAAGGCATGCCAGATGCATGAGACAATGCACTGCTTGCAAGACATGTGCATGTGTACTGGCATACTGGGACCCTGGCCACAGATAGCAAGCAAAGGACACATGACCGCGCAGAAGGCGTGAACCTGTGTCATGCACAAGGAGCCACCACAAAACATGAGATGGGCACTGCACAGCTGGGGTAGGTAATGTCTGACATGGCATATGTGACCCACTACACACACATGCAAGTGCCAGTGGCTGTCAATGACACACACCATGCCAAACAGTAGCCCAATGATACACAGTACCATGGCATGCCGTTGTGCAGCCCACAGCAACACAATGAGGCACATAATGTAGTGCCTGCTGTGTAATAATGCATGACTCAATGTGTGTGGCACCAGTGGTGCTGAACACTCACTATGTGTTGGATGCAGGGGTCCAGTACTGCAACCGTCCACAACACTGAACAGACAGAATACATGTAAGGGCCACAATCATCATTCCAATCACAATGCCGTGTGTCCCACAGTGCCAGCAGATTGTTACAATGACAGCAATGCCAGGTCAACTGTTGAAAACAGTGTATGATCCCACAGCAATGTCACATCCTTTATCCACAATTCCCTTACCAGGAAAGGAATCAGCATGGGTAAATGGCTGTCACATCCACGGTGGTGAACAATGTAAATGGGAACAACCCTGTGCCCAGACATGCCCTGCAGCACAGTGAGACTACACAGTGTGAGGTGCGTGTGATCCAAGATGCCCGCAGTGTGTTGGAGTACAGCATGGAGCCACACAAAAGTGACGATGGCAGCATACCGACACCGAACATCAGCAAACCACCCAATGATGTCCATACCAACAACAGACGGATGACAACACGTGGCCAACAGTGTTGTGTAAGAGCACCAAGACGTAGTAAAGGTAACACTGGAGTCCATGCTACATAGTGTTAGTAATGCTGTGTAACAACTGCTGTCCCGAGTCAATCATGTATGCCTGTGGCAGTCACAAATTGATCACACAAAGGTAACGTGTCATAGGTGGCAGTAGTTGTCCTGTCAGAGATATGGTACACATGTACAACATCACACAGTGTGTCACCAGCGGTAGCAAGGTACAACCCAAGGGAACACTGGTGTCCTGCAGGATATGCAGACCATGCTGACACACTGATGGTACCATATGGGTAGATGTGATGTACATCACAGTGCAGTGGACATGGAATGGCCCACCACAACAACGACCACGCATGACAGAGTAGCAGCAAATGCACACGTCAGCACATGCAACCTCTGAATGCATATGCTGCAATGAACAGGTACACACTATGTCCAGATGGTTACAGCCATGTGTAATGCCATATGGCCATAGAGGACAATGGGTAAGTGAAACATGCCACACTGTAGCAGGGGAAACACACATGACACAGATGTGCTCTTTGCTGAGGATAGATCAGTACCACACATCTAGCATCCACAAGAGCTGATGGAGGATGAATTACATCCTGGCACACAGAGTCTGTACTAAATACACCACCCATGACACATGTTCCCACTGTACAATCTGGCCCTGCTCCACATGACAAATGACTGTGTATCCCCTAGGCAATAGGGTATACCCTACTGTAATGGCCCTGGCACATCATTCAAAGGATAGTGCAGTGCAACACCACACCCCTCATGAACAGTGACAACCTAATGTGGCACCCACCACTGTATGTGCAACATGAGGTAGCTGACCGCAATGCAGCCAAAGCTGCAACACACTACGCAAGAGGGTACAGGATCATATTGGGGTAACAGAACTGAAATGTCAGTAGAGTAGATGGGTACACAAGTGTCCATACAAGGACCTAGCACAAAGGGGAATGCCATAAACATATGCAGTGCAGTCATGTTGGATCACCTGTAGTTGTCATGCCACGTGCCCGAATGGTGTGTGACAGACGCTGCATATGAAGTTCCAGGTGTGTCACCCACTGCATCACGCTCCCAGGCTACAACATCACTGTCCCTGTGCTATCATGACATGAACTGTACTGTGTTGTGTTGTGTGTGGCAATGTCACACCCTTACACCACTACAGCTCAGTACCTCAGACTGCATGCCATGGTGTATTCTCAAATCTATCATCCAGAGGTATGTGAGGTCTACATATGTGATATCCATATGAACAATGGCTGTGTGGCACACTACATTACACATGAGACATAGACAAGGTGCATCTATATGGGGTCCATCCCAACATGTGCAACTAAGTAGAAGCCCTCACCCACACAACATACAGCCACCACCATACATACCATTCCCCCATGTGCAGGAATAGGTATGTGTATGTGTGCAGACATGACTGTGGGCATGCCAGAAACACTGTACCGCAGCAACCACCAAATGGTCCTGACCTGTCAACATCTCACTGCTGAGCAGTCATGTGTTGCACAGTACACTGCCAGACTGCACACCAGTGTGTGAGGTGACACACAAGAGGCCCAGGCAGTCCACTTCAGTCACAAGGCATCTCCAGTAGTAATGTCAGGGGGAGTGCAACAGCCACACATGTAATAACACATTCCCTCAGATCATGGTGTCCCTGCAGCACTGTATACAGAGGAGAGATATTGATGTGCAGTCAGTGTCACTGTGGCACACAAGGCAATGCTTGGGGCCAGCCACATGCTAGGCAGACCCAACAATGGCACGACAGCACACAGACTGCAATGTGGACCTGCATTAGTTCAATGGACAGTGAGCTGTGCCAGCTTGCGTCATGCACACATATCCCATGAGACATGTAGGCAAGCAACTGAATACAGATGCACAATACCCCTCTGGGCCAGCCTGATATCAGAACATTGCTGTGACACACAACAACAAACCAACAAACAGTACACCAAACACACCACTTGCCCACCCCCATCCCTGGTCTGTGTACACATGCAAGGGGCCGGCATCCATGCCTGTGGTGCATACGCAGGGAATGCGCATGTTAGTCTTGACCACCAATGTCTGATGTATGGCCCAGTAACCTAGGTCACCTAGGTCCCCAAAGCAAGGTCAACTCCCAGGGGTGAGGGCTGACCAGACGAGCAGATGCGAAAGACCATTAAGCCTATTCTGCTGGCATTTTGATATGTTAGTATGTACAAATCCACATGCCCCTCTGAAACATCGCGTGATGGATATATCTGCCGTTGCAATGGACGATGTATGCTGTGGGTACAACCAACACAGTTGTATGTCACCTAGGACACCAGCCGAAGAACATATGTGCTAACACATTACATGCCCTCACTGGCACTATCACTGCATGACCCCACAACATAGACCATGGCGCATGGATCGGTCATGTACATGTGCCTGTTACCACTACCATGTACAAACCAGCAGCATGTGTCTGTTGGAGGAACTGGTATGCCATGACCAGCACCCTTGCACTGGTCACACACCCTGAAACATCAAACACACACGTGCAGCACAGTACAGTTGTTAGCACACGGTCACCCTCAGTCCACCACTGGCCCACATGTGCAATGTCACATACACCAGGTATTGCCACTGTGATGGTGAAAAGTGAGTAGCAGCATGTTGGACATGGGAGATGGTGCATCTGTTGTGCATGATTGTGTTCTGCTGTCCCAACCATAGCCAACATGTAAACATACTTGTCAACACCTGTGACTGTGAGCAACATGCACCATGGGAAATGATTCACAGTCACATAGAACTGCATGGGTCATAACTCACAGTGACACATGGTGTTTCAGTGCACAGTAACAGCAATTGTGCACAGGTGTCACAGTATGCTGGGAATGACATGTGGGAGGCCACACAGCAGCTATGCCGTCCCTATCGAACAGCACATCCAAAGCGCACAATGTAATACCAGCATTGGGAAGGACTACTAATTGGCAGTACACCACTGATGCAATGGACACACCATTCTGATGTCTGTCAATACCATGACAAAGGAAAGACACAGGTGTGCCATGTGTCCCAACCCACAGTACATATGTGTGCTGGAGACAGGCCATTCCCAGAGTATTACCAATAAGCACAGCTGATAGTGTTGCATGCACAACAACATACACAATGTTCAGGAACACATGGCTGACCCTAAACAATGTGCACACTGACATGGCAACAACCCCATCAGGCAGGAGTGGCCAACCCACATGGTCACATGGTGACTATGGACAGCCACCTTGCAGGTATGAACATGTCCAGCAATGTTCCCAACACAACACCACTATGCATTACACACATTGTCACCCTGTAGTGTGCATATACAACCAACAGCAACAGACAACATGCAAGTGCACATTGTGTGTATAACCTGTGCATGAGTCACCTTACCACTAGATACATGGTGCAGTCGCAGCCACAGTATGGGTAGTGTCTGTGGCCAGTGTCCATGTGCCTTCCCCAATGATGGGCACTGTAGACAGTCTGTGCAGGTGAGGAACATGGTAATGGACAATAGTGTATACAGAATGACACAGTGAGCCACGCAACATATGGGAATGCATAATAGCCTCTGTAACACCATGTGTACGAACAAGTCCAGAGCTGCAGTGTACATGTAGTGTATACACCTGCTGCACACAAATGACATGTGACACAACAGACATGATGACCCCTACCCCTCTGGAAGGGGGAGGTACAAGTGGTTCAGCAGTAGTGTACAGTCAATCATTCATGTGCTACAGTGCCATTTTGTCAGTTGGTCGTCTAACACATACTACTACACTTGTATCATCCAGGTGTCCAGGTGAAGAAACACATGGATGACAAGGGCATCACCTGCAACCTGATTGGTGGCACACTTGCGGACATACTTGGGAACAAGGGAGCAGTAATGGACAGGCCATATATCAGCAGTGTTGACAGTGATAGGGACATTGACAAGGGGCTTGATAAAGCGGATCCAGAGTACATTCCCAGTGTTGCCACTGATGACCACACTGACACAGAGGATGAAACTGATGACCACGGAAACAGGTGTGTTGACAATCATAGTGGGATGGGTTATTAGCACTGCGATGGACAGACAAATGCTACCACTACCAGTGTGCAGTCTGCACCATACCAGAGAGGACTAGCAAGTCACTGGGTCCTGCCTATAGGTTGCAAACATCAGTGATGCACTTACGAAACACTAAGTTAGAAATACCTGAATTGGGCACATGTTGCCATCATGACCATGTAAACTGTCGAGGGCCTATGTATGTTGGTACTGTGGAGTGAGGGTAGGAAATGTAGCATGTACATGATGCTGTAGCAAGAAGGGCATGGATCAGGGGAGAAGGCAACATAAAAGCACAACAAGGCAAACAGCATCAGTGGTGCAGGTGGGACAGGTACCACATGACACTGGAGCACGATGTAAGAAGTCACAACACACCATTGTGTACAACAGCATGTCACACAGGGGACGTCTGTGTTGTCCATTCACAGACTGTGTAGCCAATGTATGCCCCCTGTCACTGCCATCACACACTGTGAATGCACAGCTGAGCGACTGACGGGATGGCCGTTACCAAAATGTAGGCAACACAATGCTGTGATATGGTGTCTGGAACAGCAGGCAGGTGTGTAGTGGCAATGATCTGTCATGTACTGTATGTGTCACCTGTATGCAGCAAGATGTGTGTCCCTTGCTATGACGACCATGTACTGTGTACATGGCACATGCACCTGATACAGTATCCCATATACACGTACATGTGTGGGACCAGTACAGCTGTCACTGTTGTCACAATGGAAACCAGCAGGGTTGAACCATGCCAGAACATGTGCTTGCACACCTTGGCTGTGCACAGCAGTGATATACTGGGTTATGGACATCCCCAACCTGGGCTGCACATGTGGAGATCATCCATGAGGACTACTGCATGTGCAGGTGTTGTGTGTTATGGATGTCGTTCCAGGATGCATCTGCAGCACAGGGCAAGGTGCACGACAGCAGAACACAGGGCACAGTCACTGCACTCGGCGAGCAAGTGACACAATGTCAGTAACAGCGTCGTGTTGCCGTACCACCAACTGTGTATGTGAAAATGCAGCCTGCTGTTCACTGCATGGCTGGTGATATTTGGATATACACTCCAATGGTAGTACGTCATCACATGCAAGTGTAGGCAGGCAACGACCATATATCTGTGGACACACATGGGACTGCCGATACCATCATGTGCCCTTGCCTATCATAACACTGTGTAGCCATCCCTGTAATGGGTGACACATACATTGACATGCTACCAGTGACCTTTGTAGCTGACAAGAGCAATGTGACAGTGTCACCGTCCCGTGTTAGGGTGCAGCCTGAGAGGGCATCTGTATGTCATGCAGTGATGTCATAGCACACCATATGTGACATAACCTGTCCATGCCAGGCTGTGTGCTGGTGTAGCCATGTTGTGGGATGAGGATATCCAAATGTGCAAGGTGAACCATGTCAGAAATATCCCATGACATGTCCTCATAGCTGTACACTGGAGCAAGGCACCCATGAGACCCACCGCCACTGTGGTATGCAGACACACAGACCATGTAAGCAGTGCCATAGTAGGAAGGACCTAGGATGACAGTGTACCCATGGGTGCACTGTCTGTCAACCTGTGGCCTGCGATGCCATCTGAATGGTCATACCTGTGCTGCGAAAACATTATGCACACAGCCCTGCCCATTGGTGAGTGCAGCACCACTGGCAGTACATGAATCACAATGCTGTACCATACTGCCCAGTGTTTGCATGCCACAGGCTACAGGCATGCAGAGTATGGCCATGTACACAGGCGGCACATGACATCATCCAACACTGGTGGTCTCAGCATAGATGAACCATGTAGTGTGCATGTTGGAAACATCATACGGATAATGTACTGATCAGGTGGTGCTGCATGTGTGACATGCTGTACAACAGAGGCCTTCAGCTGTGCATGTGATACATCTGTGTGCCATGAAAGGCAACACCTGTGTCACAGGAGGTGGACAGTGTGTTGGCTGGTAGTTGCCCACACCTGATCGAACACTGCATGGGACAGTTGGACTGCTGTGTCCATGCTGTACAAATGGAGTATGTCAAGCACCAGATTATCGTGTCAGAGTACAATGTTATGCACAACCAGGTCTGGACTGTACACCTGTGAGTCAGGGACTGCATTGCATAGGGTCCATGTCAGGGGTACAGTAACAGTGACATGGGAATGTCAGATACTGATGCTATGGGACACAGACATGCAGAACAAGCTACGCAGCAGGGCTCATATTGGCAAGGAACATGCCCATGGACTGCACAACAACCATACCTATGAGTCAAGCAAGAGGATGCTGGAGCAGTCACTGAGGTCAGGGAGTAGACTATGTGCAGCCCAAGACACATGGAAGTGCACCAGCAGTGTTGCTGGTACCCGTCACAGCACGAGATGCCCATGCAGCACCCCATAATTGTGCCATTCACCTCTGAGTGTGTGCAATCACAATGGACATAGTTTGTAGGGATAGTCGGTGTTGGATAGCACAGCGCCACAGGGACTCAATGGGTCTGCATAGTACAATCCACATTGCTGCACATGCTCACGTACTCTGACCATGTTTCCTTTCCCCTGCAGCAGTAATGAACAGGGCACAGAAGAGACATTGCTGACATATGATGAGCCTAAGTACTTGGTGTACGAGTCCCAACTCCTGAAACTGTTCACAATGTGTCGTGTGTGCCTGTCACCAACAGTAGGATGCATATCAAACAACTGTGGAACTGCAATCACAGTGAGCCAGCAGTGTGCAGACTGTGGACAGGACACACACTGGTCCAGCCAGCCGTACATCCGACAAATGCCTGCTAGTAACTTGTTGTTCTCTGCAGCCATCCTCTTTTCTGGGCAAATGCCAAGTAAGATCATCAGGCTATTCAACTTCCTCAACGTTCCCACGATTGCCATTGGCACGTATTTCAAACATCAAAGGATGTACCTTGAGCCCACTGTGTACACAGTGTGGAAGAGCAAACAACAGGAGCTGATCACAACACTCAGGAACATGGAGGGAGGCCTGGTACTGGCAGGTGCTGGCCGATCAGACAGCCCCGGCCACAGTGTGAAGTATGGTGCATTCACGGTCATTGAGCAGAGAATCAGGAAGGTTCTGGATATCCAGGTCGTTCAGGTATGTTCAGTCACATGATATGTCAGGGTAGCAGCTGTGTAGGTGTTGCATGAGCAGTGGATGAACAGTGGACAACTGGATATGCTGTGCTGGGCTGCTAGAATGCGGGGAGAACCCCACATGCCCAGTCCTGATGTCATTACATGGTCACACTCCACCTTGATGATGTTGCAATGTATCCCATGGATGGATGGTAAGACACATGCACTCACAGCACCAAGGATGGCCTCAGTGTTTCACATGCATGTCTGGTATCACAACAGTACCTGTTGTCAAAGTGACAATACAATGATGGTTGGTCTGTCATAGCACTGATATACCATGATCTGCAACATACAGGCAGGTAAGGGTGTATCCAATGCAGTAATTTGACATGGCAACATGATGCGCAACATGCATCACATACATGTACCACCTGAATGGATCCCATGCTCCGCAGTGCATCCCTGGTGCACAGCCAACATGTGTGAACAGACTGCCATTCCACATACTGCACTACAGTGCCCTGAATGCAGTCACACACTGTGTCTGTCTGAATGGCATGACAGGCATGTGTCACCCCAGTGTCACTGATGTGCAGGAACAGCATGTTGTCCCCATTAGTCCGCTGGCTCCATACCCACATGTCACAGTTCCCACACAACTGGTATGCATTGCTAGCCTGCCCTATCTGTGCACCACAAGCAATGTGTGCACATACCAACATACAGTAATGTTGATATCCCTGTGCTATAATCCACACCACATGTGGGGCATGTGTATGCAGTCCATAGTTGTGCGCCATAGGCATGTATGCCCAGGAGCTATGTATAGGACCATGCAACGGCGTAACGCCAGGGAACAGGGTGGATGTCCAATGTCATGTACAGCATTGCCATGTAAACCTCACATAGCAAGTTGGTACACCCTCCAGGTCCTGTGAAGGACTCACATGACACATGCACCCACTGCAGCACCGACCACCACTATGTACCAATCACTGGTTTGTCCAGCACATCATGTCCTTACAGCAGCAATGTGATATGTACTATGTGTTGTGCAGAGTAATAAGTGAAGAATAATTCGTAATTGTGAGCACGAGGGCCTCAGAAGGGTGGTGTCATACCTAAGGGATGAGAATGAACTACACATTGATGTGATGATCACGGACCGCCATCGACAAAACCAGAAATGGATACATGAACACATGACCAACACATCCCATTACTTCGACATCTGGCACATAGCCAAAGGTACTACACAGTCCCTTCCATGCCACCAACGTCAGATGTTGTAGTCTGTAAAGTCACATCATGTCAGCATGTTGCTCTTAGTAAACACTGTCAACCCAACTTTGCCCTTCTGCAGGTGTGGCGAAGAAGATTGACTCTGCATCATCACAGAAGGACTGCTCTGACATGTCACTTTGGAAGCAATCTATCATAAATCACCTCTACTGGTCTGCAGTGTCAACTGAGTGAGAGGCAGTGAGCTGATTGTTGCCAAGTGGCAGTGGTGATACCATATCAACAATGTTCATGTCAACCTTCCCATTCACGTTACCAACAATGTGCTCTGGTCCCCTCCACGGACAAGACAGGGATAGAGTGGCTACCACACAGGTAAGTTGCCTGCCAGGGCACCACAGTGTTGTGCAGCATGGCAGCAGTCAATGGTGTGTTCTTGTGGACAACCCGTCACAACAGCCATGCATCACATCAGAGACCCAATCACTCTGGTCATTGATGTATGTGTGGAGTGGACTGGGTGTGCCACATGAAGGTTGTGTGCACATATCATGCCCTGGCAATAAACACTGGATACTTTGTGTGTGTGTTGGCAGGGTGGACTGTGTGTGGCAACATCTGTCCCCAACATGTGTCACAGTCACTGCCCTGACTGATGGGTGGTCACCATGGATTGTGATGTGGTTACATGTTGGGGTGCACATGTGTGTGCTGTTGTACCAACAACACCAGTACACGTGACCTGCAAAGCCCACACCTACTGGCCAGGAGCATCATTGACATGGTGGCAGTGTCCATGGACATCACGTTGTGTGAGGAATGTGCCTGTGGCAACATGCATGGTGACACCATCCACACTGCCATGCCATTACCAAACACACACATGGTTCATGTCCACACGTGTCACATGCATGTGCAGTATCCCTGGTCATGTGGCACATGTCTGGTGTACATGGCACTCATCATGACTGAGGTCTTCTGTGCAGTCCACATGTGGTGTGGATGGCTCACAGGGTTATGGGTGCATGACATTGACTGTGTGTGTGTGTGGTGTGTGCATGCGTGCGCATGTGTGTGCACATCGCAGTAGGACAGGTATGATATGGGTATGTGGCTGGTGGGATGGGCAAGGTGAGCTATGGCTAGCAACGTGATCCTTGGCATCCATAGCATGCTGCCGGGATTGTACTCGGTGACTGTTGTGCCTGCTCAAGTGAGGGGTCTGTACAACCAATGGAACTCTGACTACATGCTGACCATCACTGCATGCTGACGTCACAATCACCAACATGTCAGGGGATATCACATGGCTGCAGTCACATGCAGTACCATACACACAGTCCAGATGCATGTGCCACAGTTGTCTGGTGTACAATGGGTCACAGTGTGTATAAGTTGTGGCACACATGTCACGCCTGGAGATCCAATGTTGTGAATGCATGTCCTATATTGGGATTGTTTAGATAACTGCTGTGACATGTCTGTCTTCCCATTACAGATAGTAAAGCATCCGTGAAACTGGATGGAATCCTGAACTCCAAAGTGTTACTCAAGGACATAATGAGAATGTCAAGTCTGCATCAGACATCATCCCTTGAGGCATTCCACAGCCTCATACTACACTATGCCCCAAAGCACACCTGCTTCTCTAACATGGGGATGTGTACACGGTAAGCATAGTCATCAACATGCAGCCATGCATGTGGTCAGGTGTTGGGCACATGTGAGTGTGCTACACACCTCACTGTGTTATTGCATGCCAGGTACACTGCTGTGACACATAAGGGGACAGTAACAACATCCTGTCATGACTGGTGTGTGATGCTGGCATGCACTCTGTCATCGTAGAACATGTTGACTGCCATGGTGCATACACACTGTACTGTGGGACAGTTACACATTGCAACCTGTGTAGCCACAGGCCCATGATGGTTGTAATGCCCTGGATGCACATTGTGTGTCTACAATGCGACAGTTGATGGGTGGTACAAGTTCCATGCAGTATTGTAGGTGTTTATGATCCATTGTGAACTTGTTAGTTCTGCTGGCACTGTACCAACCATGTCTGTGGTAACCAAGTTCACCTACACATCACAGTATGTACCTGCAATCCCTGTTGGCAGCATCTGAATATGCCCAGGTAAGACACCATACTGCAAATCGTGTGACTGAGTTGGACATTGTCGGAGATGTGTCCCACAGCCACACTGTGTGTGATACCATGTACCTGACATGGTGGGTGTGGGCGGATAACTGGCAAGGCTTAGAGGCACGATGGTGACAGTGTACTGCACAATGATATTTATTAGTTCATATGTTTGTACATCAGTTTGGAAACCTTTATCCATGGGCTCAGTTGCAAAGGTACCTCGTCACCAACAATGACAAACACAATAGAACAGTATGTTCCACCAATGTGATACACAACACATTGGTTCAAGCAGGTATGTTTGAATGCATTGTTCACATAGTGAGAGACACCATATGTGGGGTACTTGAGAGTTAGCTGGGCAATGTTCAGGTCTGGATTGCTAAATGGTTAGTTTGGTGGTGTACAGCACCCATCAACCATCATGTTGCTTGTGTGAGCATGTACAGTATGTTGTGGATAGCATGCATCATGAACACCATCAGTGCCAATACATCACCATGGTACCCAGCAGATACCATAGTCAATGCAGTACACAGGACAGTGTCCCATGGCATACATGTGGTACTGTGTTGTGAGGCCAACTGGCCAATGTCAGCATCCCGGTGCTGGTGTGCAGTCCCTGTGGGAGATGATGTGCCATCGACAGGGCATACACCTATGATATCTGACAGCACATGCTGATGCTGCACTGTTCAGCACATGTGCAATATGGCATCCCCAATAGCCATGTTACTGTAGTGGGAGTGTGATACCCATGTAGACCTGTTGGGCCTGCTGTGAAGTGACACACCCGTGTAACCCACCACAGGCATCGTAGGCTACTGATTGTGACTGTGGTGCCAGCCATGCATGCTTCACTGTCAACCAGTTCTGTTGTGCAATGTCACTGTAGGTTCAGTGTCACTCACCACAGTGACAGCATGTATTGTACCTACCCTTGGTGTCAGGCATACCTATGCAGCAACATGTGTCCACAGGATGGCATGCAGGGAAACAGGGTCCCAGTCCCTCTGTGTGACCTGGGTACATGTGTACAATGAATAGTTCAATGGGATGTTGGCTTCACAGTTCACCACAGCGAAACTACAACCATGTCATGTTGGCAGTGGTGTCATGGGTATTGGTTTCAGTCACCTATCAACTAAACAGGTGTCACACACATTCCATTTGCAGGTTGTTGCTGGCTGCAATGCACTATAATGAGAATAGTGACCACATGTAGGCAGTCACGATGGATGGAAGGAAACGTTATTCTATTAGATTCCCAAAATCGAAGAAGGGAGGCCACACTGTAAGGAGGGACGTGCTGAAGCCAACATATGGTAAGTGTTGCAGTGATCTGTACAGTCTAGTAGTGACACTGCCATGATGTCTGTTTCTATCTTGGTACGACATGACTGTCCAGTCTGTGCATATGAATTGGGAGGGCACATCTGGCTAGGCTTACTCCAGGTTCACAGGGGACACATGGCCTTGCCTCTTGACATGACAGTCAAAGCATCAGTGATCGGTACATGTGTACATTGTATGTTACCTGATCAGCGGGCTGCAAGACGTTTGTGTAGTATGTCTGTGAGATGGAATGCTGAGGCCTGTATGTCATGGATCCTCTGTATATTACAGAGGGGGGTTTGCATAGCACCATGGCCATACAAGGGTCTGGGTTGCGTGCTGTGTATGGGGATCCACACAGACATGTATGGCCCTCCCAACTGTGTGACATGGGCATGGCAATGCTGTGATGTGACAGCATTCACATGCCATTGACACATAGCTAATGGGTATGCAACATTGGCACATGCACCACTGTGTCATCAGGGTATCACTCAGGGACAGCAGGGTAGATTTTGGATGCACATAGTTGTGACAATGCTGGACTACACTGCACCCTCTACAACCCTGCTGAGTGTCATGGGAATATGTCCTTATGCCTTCATTGATTTGTGTGTATCCGTGTGACACTTGTACAGTGGCTGCTGTCATCCAACTGTCTCACATGTGTACACAGTCTGACAGCACACACCATCCGAGTGCTCCACAGGACATGTGGTAGTAGTATCTGTGCATCTCAATCTGTGCACACAACTGTATCATGGTGATGCAGCTGTATGGCGATGGGCACAGGTTACCATTTCATGACACTCCCAGGTGTGGCACTGGTGACACTACCACAGATGTACTGCAGTGTAGCATCAACATTGTCACATCCCACATCATATGTAGACCTGTGTTGCTACACACAGTGGCAACTGACAGCATCCTGTAATGATCTGGGTCTGCACTGTCAACATCACACAAACATGCCTGATTTGGAGCACCTACATCACCTAGGCTCATTAGTGTACACACAATGTTATTGACACATGCAGATACACCTACACATAGTCCTATGCAATCAGTCCTTCAGCAGCAGGATTGTAGGTGTGTGCACAACACCACATCATGTAGTGTGGAACAGTACATGCCACAGTGAGCCACACAACCATGACAAGATCAACATGCAGGGCTGACCTATTCACAGCCAGCTGGCACAGTGTCCAATGGTGACCCATTGTCACACCACTCACATGTGGGGGGACACACGTGTGTTACTCATGTGCTGCTGCACTGCACAGTTACAGCACACCACACAGGTCAACCAGCGAGTGTGTGGGGTTCCGATTTTGTGTAGCATGGCATCATGTACACATGTCTTGCATGTGTGCCAACATGTCATGACTGTGTTCTACATATGTGCATCACCTGTTGTCAGTGAGTGCCTGTTATTGTGTGCCAATTACATGGTATGGCTGGTCCTGCTGCACAGTGTGTAAACACGTTACTACCGGATGGTGGCCCTCCCCGCAGCAGGACACAACCGCGTGACACAAAACCTGTCACTTATTGACTGTCCAGTGAGGTTGTGCACAGCATGCTTTATTGGTCAGGTGTGCCATGATGGGATTGACAACTTATGTGCATCATTGGGCACACGTACCATGTGTATCATGCGATGCACTGTGCTGTCCTCCCCATCCTGTACATCTCATTGCACACTGTTTTTGGCACCATCAGGATCACTCAGTTCTTATGGCCTACTGATGTGTACAACAAATCATGCAAGGCATACACACAGTTCTGTAACACTGGACATATCACACTGCACACTGAAAACACTGCAACAAGTGGCATACAAGGCATTGCACACAATATGAGATCGTTTTATTATTTGCAGTATGTGTCCAACATGTCTAACCCCATATATCCATTCCCCCACAGGATTTGTCTGCACCCTGAAATGACATCTACTTGTGTCCTACAAGGATGGTCTATGTGATGTTGATGGATCCACTGCAGCCATCAGAGCTTCACTTCAGGACCCCTCTGTGCACTGTTGGAGCACCCATAAACAGCAAGCTGGCTGGTTTTGTCAGTGCTTGCAACATCCAAGACCAACATAGGTTGAACAGTAACTGGGTTAGGCAAACTGGAACCCCGGTACATGTTGTTGTCATCTGAAATGCTGATCGGATTTCATGCACAGCACAAGATGGTAGTGGGACACGGTTGTGTGGGTCTAACCATCCATAACACCATCGCACTCAACTGGCGGAAGGAGATGTAAAGGTATCGTCTGCAAGAGAGAATGCAACACATGAGTGCACTACATTGTACAAGTGAAAAACCAGGACAATGACATGTTGATGACTGCTGCATGTTTAGCTAGCTATCCTGCAATGTGCACATGGTTACCTTCCTGGCATCATGCATGTCGCGTCATGCACTGTGTTCCCTAACATGATCAAGTCACACAACAGCCCATTCCTATGGCAGAACTGCCTCAAACCCCTCCTTCCACTCACCAGCCTCACACAGTTTACACACTACAGTGCAGATGATGGTCAACAGTCAATGGTACAGTATGTCTACAGTGACACGTGCCAATGATACATGTGTGGGGACATCATGTTGGGTTGAACCTGGACTCTAGGACATTACATGGCATATGACATACCCAATCCGTCACCTCATTGTTGACTGTACCCTGTATGTTGCATAAGCACTGGTCAGCAACATCACTGACGTGCAGTGCACCGGACATGCACACATGTGACCTTCCCCATGACATGGCCACATGTACTGATGTTGCCACTGTGGTGGCTGTGTTGACAATAGCACAGCATCACATGATGGTTCCAGAGTGGGCACAGTGATGGGTCTCAGTCACACTGCCACATGACATGTTGTGCAGATGCTGGCCTTCACATCAGTCCTGTTTCCCAGGCCACATGTCAACCACCACATGCATTGCACCACAAAGCTGTGTGTGCACTGTCATCAACACATGGAACAGGATGATTGTCTGCCATACACTGTGTCACATTAGAACATTGGCATGGTGAACACCTGCCTCATGTATGACACTGTCCTGTTAGCCGTGGTTACCAGACTGTTGCTGTCAGCATGTGTGCCCACCCTTACCAGTCACCACCTGTGTACTGAGCTTCAACACACTGCTTACCCGATACCTTGGACATGGATGTTGCATTCTGTAAGCTTCCTGCTGGACTGTGTGAGAATAGTGACAGCCAGTGAGAGGTACAGTGGTGGGCAGTGGGTGCAGCTAAGCCCCCATTGTAGGTTACATTGTTGCATCTGCAGTGTACATTGTTGCTGTTGTGCTTTCCTGATTCTACAATTGTACCTATCCTGGGCTATGGAGAACAGTTGCAATGTCTATCACATGATGTGGTAAGGCGACACGTTCAGACTATGTGGGGGAGACAGGATGTGTTCTATTACGTGCAACTCATGGCTGCACACCACGTCAGCACACCAGCCTGGTATATTGTGCTATGTTATTGTCACTACAGTCTGCTGTTTGGATTACATTTGCCCTAATGTACGGAATTCTCACATTGTATCACTTGGCCCATTCTGTGCAGTGTCTACGTCTGTACCTCCTGGTCATGGAGCATGGCTACATGTGTATCAGACACAGCCTGTTGTACATCTGATAGTGTCCATATCTATGTACATGACTGCATAGGACACCCATTGCATGATCCTGGAACTACCACTGCTGACAGCATGCCTGTTGAACACCATATGTGTGACATCATGTGATTTGGGTATCATATTGTATGTGATGGTGCCAGTGGTCCCATTCTGCCCAACAATGGGGTCATGGTAGGCATCAAGCGGTACTGCTGTGCAGACTGCATATGTAGACCATTATGTATTACACATGGCATTGTGTGGTGCTCATCTTGTTGTGACAGTGTGACACAGTCCTCTGTATTGTGCCATACTGTGCCATGTTCCACTGTGTTGGCACCAGTCACTGGCATACATAAGGTGGCGGCCTTTGTACTGCTGGGACCTCAGGCCCATCATGATAACAGTGCAGCTGACATATGGTGTACTGGGAGGGGGGGTCTCAAGGGGGATGACATGCTCACTGTTGGGCACTTGCACATGCATATCTAGTGTGGGTCGACCATTTCACATCCTGCCATATCACACAGTCATTGCCACTGTCATGTGCGCTACTGACGTACACTGGGCAGCTCATTTTCCCTCACAGTACACATCTTGCCTCACCACCAGGTTGGATTGGTGCAACCCTGTCGTGTGCATTCCCAGCTGACAATTGTACATTGCATGTGTGTTGTCTGTGCAAAATCACATCATGGTACAATAATTACACAAATGGCACACACTAGCTGAGTCCACACACAACATCTACATGTGCCATGGGGATGTATCCAGCTACACACACCATCAGCACTACCACAGGATGCACACTGACACACTCTCCTCTGTGGTTGTGTCTTGTGACTGGACACTGAACAACAAGATGCACCTGTCATGTGTAGTCAACACTCACCATCATGTTTGTGCAGTTGTATTCATCTGTCTCACAGGTGGCAGTGACATTACGTCACACAACAGCAGCCATATGTAACAGTTTTTAATGCCATTCATGGGACGGTGCACAGCATAGTACTAACGCCATGATGGATACTTTGTGTACACATTTACTGTGTCAACTGCATGTCTCTAAGTCACACACCTATTCCTGTCACAATAAAAGAATTTGACTCACTCATGCTGGAATTGTATGTTGTCCTTATCCTGTGGATACTGCTGTCTGAATTGATAGTAGGCAGTCTCAAGCACCCAGCGATCTTTGCAGACCCCATGGAAGCCTGGATGCCGTGTGATGCAGGTCACTGGATCGCCCTCATCTTCCTCATTGTGATGCTCAATCTTGCGTTGGAACTGTTCCGACTCCCTACAGCATATGCTCGATATCCCATCATGCATTGGTATGCACTGTCACATGTGCACCTGTTGGGAATGAAAAGAGTATCTGTGAGGTTAGGGCCAACCTTGGCAGGGTGCTGCAGTACAACAGTAAGTGGCTTCACATTACACAATGACATGACACATGACTAGCTCAACCCATTATCCCAGGTGTGTCTGACTGTGTTACGTGGCTCCTTCATCTACACAGATGGTGGTTCACCTGTATGTCTTTTGCTCAACATGACATCACCAGCTGCAGCACATGTGCATGCCACATTCAGCCATGTACAGCCAGGGTCTGTCAGCCAGCAGGTACATGGCTTGCACAATGGTGCAGCACTAGTTAGGTCAGCATTGGTGTTGTATCCAGGTTGAAATTGTCTGAGTATAGTGCAAGCAGGGCTGTGTCCACACACAGTGGTTATTATCCCTGCCACATGCTGTTTGGACACGTTTACAGTGCTGTGTGGTGTGCAGCACTACTGAACATCGCACAGGTGACTGGCCACTATACACCTCCCCTGTTGCTCCACCAGGGCAAATGCCATATGCTGGCCTGTGGTGACACTCTCAACAGAGGTGGATCACTGCCATTAGGGCACTCAGTACACATTTTCACAGTGGACCTCAGGTCATAGTACACACACCTGTGCATGTTTTCCATAGCGCCACCATGGTTCCACAGGCATTTCCACATTGTGTCAGCCTGTCACTCAGCATTTCAGTTACGTATGAGGGACTGACCTACTATGCAGTGACTGCTGCATTACAGAGTATGTGCATCCAGTGTCATATGCTGACACATCACTACAGAGCCATGTTGGGCAACTGTTATGGTATTGGTTGTCCAGCACTACACACTGGGGTGGTCATGTTGTGATGGCCTCCCTGCTACTTGGATTGTGTTCAGGACATGTAGGGTTGGCCACAGCACCCACTGTGTTGTGGAGATTGCTGTACTGTACACCAGTGGTGGGGGTGTAGTGATGTTGTGCATCCTATAAACATTTGTCAGCTGCAGTGGTGCAGATGCAGTGCTACCAAAACAGTACAGGTGTGTCGTGTACATTGTCAGTTGTACTGTGTAACACTGTGCAGTCTGCCACCATGGGTGTATATTGACAGGTTATGTGTACCTCAGTGCTTGTCAAGTTGCATGATGCTGGGATTTCAAATGGAAGTAGGGGATGTCTGTACATTGGTACACACCATGTCTGGCATGTATGTGTAGTGTGTGCGGCACTATGATACTGTCAGCCACATCCCTGCTCTACATGGGAGTGTTGGTGTTGTGCTTCACAGTCCACATGCATCTGTGACATGTGGGCTTGGCATGAGGGCAGGTGAGGAGTTAGCTCTTGTCCCTTGTGTCCTGCTACATGTTGTGATCCACAGGTCCCCGCTGCTTGTGTGTGTGTGTGTGTGTGTGTGTGTGTGTGTGTGTGTGTATGTGTGCACTGTATTTCTCCATGGCAACTTTCCATCCCAGGTGCCGGCAGGCCATGGCTTCACTGGCTCCTGTGCCATACTACAGATGTGTTGGCCAATTGGCTACCTATTGGGGTCACACATGTGCACTCAGGGACCTAGCTAGTGGGGTTCATCCTGTACACACTGATGGTGGTCAGTACAGTGGGGGTATGTTGTGGGTCGCCTGGGACATCAGGGGCATGTATGGGGTACACCTTGGTGGCTGCTGTAGCTGATGGGGGGTGTGACTGTCAGGGGCACTTCGGGATTGATCAGTGGGGGACTAGGGGGTGAGGCAGGGTGTCACTACTTCACTGTGAGTGATGTGTATCCCTGGATTGTGCAGCCTCCAGACCTGGTGGCTGTTGCACCTGTGGAGGTGCCTCAGGAGGACTCTGATGGGTGGGTGGAGCCACCCATGACATGTCATGGGTTGCTGGGATAGACTCTGTGGGACTGGGTGGCTGTACCAGTGTCGTGCATGGACACAGCCTCACGGGCACACTCCACTGCCGCTGGTCAGGCTGTGCTAGTTATCTTGTATGTGCCTCTGTGATGTGGTCTGTGCATGCATGTGCACATGTCATTGACACTGCAGTGTGTCCCCTTTTGTGTAGCACATACAGAGCACTGTGCTAACGACCAGTGTCATGCTCTTTCTGCTCCACTGCACATTTGTGTACTGACTGCTGCAGTCATCAAATATGTGCTCCACTGCATCTTACATCATGGTGTCATGTATGTATCGTAGAGCACACCATGCCATGCACCACCACGGGACTGTACATTCCTCTTTTGTCGGTTGTCCACAGACAGCATTCACATCATCACCATGACCTGTCCACACACATGTGTTCCAGTCAGGTGCCTATTGCATCAGTACACAGTGTGTACTGTCAGACCACTCTCATTGGTGTGACCAGTGCCATGGCACAGTTGTCATACACGGCAACTGGACTGTCATGTGTGCAACCATTTGGCAGCCACACATGCCAGTTGTGCACTCTGCCAATCCATACCATCAACAGTGATTGGCACAATTGGCTCACATACAGCATGTCCCCACCAATGCTGCCTTTGCCTATCAGTTGCTGTACTTGCCACAGTCCTGTCTGTGCATGTGTCCTGTCATGGCCTGTGCCTCATCATCAATGGTGGTGCACAGTTGACATACCCTCACCATCTGCACTGCAGGCATGGGACTGACATGCATGCCAGATTTGCTCCCTCTATGCCAAGACCACTACTGCATACATGACCCAGAGCATGTTGCACCACATCCATACTTGTGGGTGGGCTCACTCAACAGTGTCATGTGTTTGCATACACATGACACTGTTATATTCTACAGTGTGTTACACTGCAAGTGTTTAGAGACAGGATGTTCATTACAGTGCAGGGTGGTGGGGTGTCGCATTACGCATCCCATAAACATGGTACATGGTGCATTACACACCATGGTGGTGGCTATTTGTCTGTCAGACATTCCAATGCCTGCGTCCAACATGTTACATCACTGTGCATGTCACTACCATTGCTGTCACATCCACTACACCCACATGACATGTTGTCCTGCCTGTTAATTGTGGTGTTGGACTGTGTTGTATCACAGCTAACCCAAGGTCATGGTGTGTCATGCCGATGTATGCCACAGCCACTGATACACTGGTGTCACATATGTTGGCGCTGCCTTTGGTCATGGGGGTATGGCGGGTGTGTTGCAGGTGTGCAGTTGCTTGGGCAGGCAGGTGTGCACTATCATCCACATGTGGTTTCTGTGGGTCTTATGGGGTCTTCGGTATCTCCAGGTACCATTCATGTGGCATTTCCATGGCCATTTTGCCCTTCCACAGGCATCCGTGTGGTCAGCTGGGGCCTTATACCAGTGCAGACTTGCACATGCTGGATTTCATGCAGCTGCAGTCCCACATCTGTGCCTTCTGGATGTGGTACACATGTTGTACAACACAGCTGTGTACAGGGCAGACTACTGAGGCCAACACCACACATGCCACTGGCTGATCCATCCATGCAGCGTGGTACTGTCATGCAGGGTACAACATACATGAACAGTGTCATTGATGTACAGCAGTCAGTAGCTGTGGTAGTTACCCTCTCCTGTACCCATGGGGCTGTGGCGTCCATTGCTGTTTGTGTGTTGGGTGACTCTGTGATACCCCTGTGGTGATTGGTATGATACTGGGCAGGTGGTGTATCCTGCACCTGCATGTGCACCCATCAGGCATGCACCATGTCCCCTTGTGCATGTACAGTGTCCACACATGTGTACAGACATGTCCTCTGTGTTCCATTTGGTGTATCTATGTAGCCATTTGTACATATCCCCCAACATACTGTCTGGCACAGTTTCCTGTATGCTGCTGTTGTTTTGCTGTTACTGATGCCTGTGCCTGTCAACAGCTGACCTATGCTTCGGCCTGTGATGTGACATTGCTGGCATGCGCCATGCCTCATCTGGACACATGTGACCTGTGGCAATGGTGGTAGTTACATCATACAACACAGTCCCACACTGCATCACACTTACCAGTCGGTGTTGCCAATTCTGTCAGCATTTAGCTCACCCTCATCTTCACTGTCAGTCACCTGGATCGGCCTCCGTGCTGGTGGTTCAAAGCGATATGGACGGATCTCTTGTGCATCTTGTGCCTCCTCCGCATTTGATGTTGTGCCTGACGCATCGCTGTCAGTGTCTGACTGTTCATCCTCAGCATGCGATGAGGTGTCTTGGCCATCATCATTGCGCTCTGACTCGTCATGCTCATGTGTCATGTTGCCACTCTCCTGTGTGGATGCATAGTCATCCTCAGGGAATGATTCATCATCTACAGAGGACATTGCTGTATAATGTCTGTGGAGACATGAGCGACACTTGATCCCTCTTGCACGTACATTGGTTTTGTGCAGACTCTACTCCCCCCTTTTCCACTGGGGAACATTCACATGCACGCATCCAGCATTTGCATATTCACTCGCTCACCATCAGCTCATCAGTTCACACTGACATGCATCATTGCGCCTGCTTCCAGGTGGTATGACACATGTTGACGCCAATATCGCCTTGTGCCATGTGCTGCTGTGCCAGTGACCATGCACCCACTTCCATGATAGGCAAGGCCCAGATTGATATGGCCTGCATCATGTAGCACCCCAAGTGGCATGCTAAAGGAACAACATACCTGTATCACGCGTCACAGTACATACCCCCATCAGGCTGCGTGGCTCAACATCCTGGATCCCTGGATGGCATGCCCCACCCTCACATCCCCACACCTCACAGCTATGCCAATGGCCCAACAGCCTATTCATGCACCCCACTTCCCTTCCCCAGTGGCTGCTGGCTGTGCACCTGACAGTGTCCCACACATGATGGTGGTCTGATGCCCCATTGCAGGCACCCAGCCTGGTTGCCATCTAGCAATACCACCAGACAACTCCATGGCTGACCACCAACTGGGCCCTCCCAGGTATATACTACTGACTACGGTGCTCACTGCACCAACTGACTATGCATTTCCTGGATACAGTGTTACCACTCAGAGGATGCTCAGTCTGCAGCTGGCTACGGAGGTGTGTGGCATATTGTTGCATTTTCTAACTGTTGTTGGGGGTGGACAGGCACTCTGGTGGAGGGCAGTGGACATCTAGGATGTGCAGGGTCTGTGGTGTGCACTGTGTGGACTGCACACAGTGCAGCACTGACTGGAGCTTGGGCATGCCCCATGCAGGGTTTCCCATCCATGCAGCCAGCATTGCCACCCATATGTTGTTCGTCCCATGGGGTTTCTATTGCCCTTCTTGGCTCTGTGGTATATTTTGACACAGGAGGGTGGCCTAGCCCTGCAACCCATGCACTGTGACTCAGGGGCACTGGGGTATCATTTTCCCACAACAGGTCCCTGACACACTGGTGGTTGGTGGGGTGTCAGTGGGTCTGAGGTGGGACCATATGCTGACAATGGAACACTCCAGCAACACCCACTGGATGCTACAGTCACTTAGCCAGGCTGCTGGCTGGTGTCACAGTGCTTAGGTCACTGTACCCCGGGTGTTGTCTTGAATTGTCACTTGTGCTGAGCCACAAGCCAGGCCCTCACTGTAGGGCGTCAATGTTGACACGCACTTCCTTGCACCCTGTCACAGGTGATATATGGCATACCTACTGATATGGATTAACTTTGGCACACATCACCTGCAACATGTTGCAGGCTGCTGGTTGCAGTTCTGGGTGGCATCACCCATGGCACTATGTGCTCCTTGTGCCGTATATTGTTGCGGATTTCACATTGTGACATGTGTCACCCATTGTGGACTGAGGTCCATTGTATCACTCACCACAACATGGTCACACATTGTCTGTTGTACAATTCCCAGAGACGACACGTCCCAGCCATGCTTGGTGGGGGGACTGTTGGTGTGTCAGCAACACCATTCAGACCTGTTCCACACATTCTCAGTCAGCATGCCTGATGTCCTGTGTGTCTCATGGGACTACTATGATTGATCAGGCATCACCTGGACATTGTGCACAACTGTGACATGACTCCATGCCAGTGGTGGTACAGATATTGTTGTCCTCTGCAGGTGCATTCCATTTTTGCCAGACAGTGTCTGCATACTATGTGGCATGTGTCCTGCCACACTGTGCTTGCACTGAGATTGTCTGTTCTGCTGCCTCCCTAGTGTACGGACACTGACACAGTGTAGATTACCATGCACACTTATGTACACATCCACATGCACACATACACATTGGTAGTCCCACCCCCCAACCACCCACTACTGCACATACATGGCTATGCAGCTTACACTGTGCCTTTGTACATACATGCATACTCGGTTGACTACTTCCATGATGGGTCCCCTGCACTGTCTGCTGTTCCACTGCAGGTATACATTGCATTCAGCTGTACACAGGCATAGCTGCACACACTCCACTGCACAGCCATACCCATGTCCAGTACCACACTGCATTGTTGTTTCCACAACGTAGTACACTACTAACATCCAACACAGTCATCACAGCATTGTGCACATGCTTGCTGTGTGCCAGGTATTACCCTTAGTGTTGCACTCATGATCATCCAGCTATGCACATTGGGATGGTGCTGCCACCCATCATAGTCACAGGTCACACCACAATGTGTGTTGCATCTGTAGCCTCAGTCATTGTGTGCTAGTACACCATCTGGATTGCTACACTACACGCAAAGCAGCAACATACACAGGGGAAATGACCCATCCCCAGTGTCAACAGTAATGCAGATACATATCACTGGACTGTGTTTCCCAATGCTATTACATGACCACCTGTGCACACATGCAGTGATATTACACATACGTGCAACAGTCACATACTCAGACATGTTGCAGCCAAAGTGGGTCATCACACCTGTGTTCATTGGACATCACAGGCCCACGCCACATCATGCACATTCTGCAGGACTCTGCCACTTTCCCTAGTTCACGCCTGTGGTGTGATACCATCACCATGGTGATGCCCACCTGTGCAGGGGACACCATATCCATGCCAGTGTCACACATCCACTGCACTATGTCACATCCCACCTCATGTGCAGCACTCAATGTCATATGCCAGCATTGTGCTGCCCACTGTGGACATGCCACACTATGTTTGCAGTGTGGGTGCTCTTTCTCTACTGGGGTACTGTGGCGGGAACCTGTTTCTTGTCCACCATTCCAGTCCAAACTGTCCTGTTGCAGTGGACTCCATTGTCCTACTGCCTTTGCCTACTTGTCACAGTGTTGTCAGGACTTTATGTAGGGTGTTTCAGCATGGCACTACTGCTGCAGCTGTGACTGCACATGTCCTGGACACTGTGCTGTTCCTGTACACACAGTCTGCACATGGGTCAGTTGCACTGGCCACTATGCCCTGTACACACCATGGTCACGTCATCATCCTCTGTGCACCCCCCTGGGTCATTGTCTACATGCCTATGTCCCTGTCTTCCTTCCTATGTATGCACTGGCATTTTGTACATACCACAGTGCCTGCTCCTGCTGTCTGCAGTTCCTGCCGCATCCTCATGATGCAGACCTGGGGGTTGCATGCCAGGATGAGCAGCACCCCCACTGGATACTTATGCCAACCACACCACATCAACATTGCAGCAGGTCCTGTGTACCTGGTGTGACAGCCTGTAACATGCATTAGGGACATTGCATCTACAGCTGATCCACCCAGTGCACTGTCATGTCTTCCCACCCTATGGTACTTTCATTGTGGCTGCAGTTCCACTTTGCAGTTGTTGCTGCAGGTGCAATGGGCCACCTCCCAGGACACCCTGGTGAGCGCAGCACTGATATCACATTCCAATCACATCCACTGCCCTTCCTGCACTGCACTTGATCAGCACTATGCAATCGGTGTCACTTGCTGTGCAGCATGGCACTGTGTTCCTTGGTGTACTGTTGCACCTCTACACCTGGCCATCCTTTACAGGTGTGCCCTTTCCTGCTCCACTGTGTAGGTACTGTGACAGATGGTAGCAGATCCAGTGTATGGGGATAGGTGCAGCTGTGCCCCCCTGTGGGTTACTCTAGGTCCCATTGTTTGTCATTTCTGCTGCATGTTACTCAGTTACTGCAGTGTGGTTACCTCACTACTATACATTTATTGTCTCAGCATCTCCTGCAATGCCACAGCTCCCAATTCAGTCTGACATTTCTCTGCTCACTGCAGTTTTCCAGTGTTTCCTGACATTTACATTTTCTCCTATTGCAGCTGACTTGCTCTGTGTTCCTGTCTGACATATTCATGCCACTTGGAACAGTTTACCTATAGACTGCTGTAGTTCACTGTGATATTCATGAGACCCTTTCCTGTAGATCTGGTAGCTGTGTGCAGTCACTGGTAACTCAGTCACACTCGCTGTGCTGCCATGCTCTGTAGCACCTCCAGAGCATTGTGTCAGTTTTAGCTTCACTGCATTCCGCTTACTGTGTTTCCTTGCTGTTCTGAGACCCTTTCTGCCTCGCTGTTCTGAGCCCCTGTCTTGTCTGTGTTGCCTTACAATCCTGTTTCTGCCTCACTGTTCTGATCCCCTGACTTGTCTGTGTTGCCTTCCGATCCCGTGCTGTTCTGATCCCCTGACTTGTCTGTGTTGCCTTCCGATCCCGTTTATGCCTCGCTGTTCTGATCACCTGACTTGTCTGTGTTGCCTTCCGATCCCATGCTGTTGTGATCCCCTGACTTGTCTGTGTTGCCTTCTGATCCCATTTCTGCCTCGCTGGTCTGATCCCCTGACTTATCTGTGTTGCCTTGCGATCCCATTTCTGCCTCGCTAATCTGAGCCCCTGATTTATCTGTGTTGCCTTGCGATCCCATTTCTGCCTCGCTAATCTGAGCCCCTGATTCATCTGTGCTGCCTTGCGGTCCAGTTTCTGCCTTGCGGTTCTCAGCACCTTACTTCTGTGCTCCACTCATCTGCTGCATTTCCATGGCATTTGTACCTCTCTTCCTGGTTCGTTCGGCGGCTCTCCTGTTCTGTAGCCCACTCCTTCGGCTCCTCCCTTCTCCCTGTCGCGCACCACTCAGACTCAGTATTTCCTGTTTCTTTCAGGATTCATTTACTGACGTCACAGGTTGTCGGTTCCCCTCACTCTGCTTCATTCGGCTTTTGTCGTCTACTATTTGTTATTTTATTAATTTTGGCCATGTTTCATGCATCGTTCAGTGCCTTCGACTACTGGCCACTGCTCTGGTGCATGGGACCCACTGCATGGCGTGGTGACGCCCAGAAGTAGGTATATGCTCTTTAAATTCTCGTAACACACTGCACCCCATACTTTATCCTATATTTACTAGTTTATTTTAATGATAAAGAGACTGAGCATAAGTACAATAAAACATACAATTGTGACATACAACAGCAGAAAATAGTGCATGCAATTAAAACAATGAATCAAAATGAAATGTAATACTATGAAACTGCACAATAAAGAAAATATAAAAAAAGCATATATATGGTAAACAACATCCTATTCTATATATCAGTAGGAAATTGCACGACAGAGAGAAAAGGTACTCCACCATTGAAAAGGAATGCCTTGCAGCAAAGTGGTCAATGGAATCCCTTAAGTTTTACTTACTAGGAGCTGACTTTGTTCTTGTAACAGAGCACAGTCTTCTCTGTTGACTTAACCAAATGAAGGATAACAATTCTAGAATTATACGGTGGTACCTGGCACTACAGCCATTTAAATTTAAAGTGATAAACAAATCTGGGAAAGAGAATGGCAATGCTGATTTTCTGTCTAGATATGGATCAGGAATTGAGAATTCTGAAGGTTGAAAAATAAAATTAGTGAGTTTCAACTTCTCTGTTTGCTATACTGCATGTGCACTGAAATGTAAAGGTTATAAGCTAATGTTAGACTGGAATTTAATAGAACGTTTTGGAAACCTGTTTTTGTAAAACAGGTTCCCTTTTAAAGAGGGGAGTAATCCCATCCTCATCGCCAGACAGTGCTGTCTACCAAATGTGGGAGACTAAAATAAAAATAAATCAAGAAGGCCTGAAAAAAAAAACCCAATATAATCTGGTAGGGAAGTTAATTAACTTAAACCTGTGAGGAGAAAATGAGCGGGAAAATGGAAACAAACTGTAAAACAGGGAAAGCCAAGCCAACCCAGTGGTGTTGAGGGTTAAGGCGCTGGCGACCCAGGTTCAGGAATGACCTCAGGTTGCTTGGGTGCCAGCACAGGGGGGTGGAGGTGGGAGCAGGATCGAGTGATGGCTGTCCTCTCCCAGGTAAGGGGTGGGGTTGCCCCCCTGTAGTCCCACTGTCACTGAATGGAGGCTCGGTGCCAGTGAAGGTGATAAATGGCGTGACTGGAAGGGAGGGGCATCCTGAATGGTGTGCTTGCAAGTGCCTCCGCACACACATGCTACGTCAGGGACGCGTGGGAGAAGGGGCCAGGAGAAAACCTGCAAAACCCCAGAAATGATATAAGAAAAAAAAACTGGGAAAACTTAATAAGTAAAGCAATATAAGCAAGAATAAGTAGTTTATAAGGTCTGTGTAACAGAGTAAACCTTAAGGATGATTGAAATAAACCAGCAGTGCACAAATACGAATTAATAATACTACACAATGGGCAACCTTGTAAATTACTGGAAATCAGAGAGCACAGCAGGTAAATATATTGGTTTTAAAAAACAATAAGGGGGCCGGCCCGGTGGCACTGAGGGTTGAGGCGCTGGACGCCACACCTCGCACTATGCCAGTGGCCCGCGTTTGGGAACGAGCCCGATTCGTCATGGGTCAGCAGGGGAGGACTAGGATTGAGCATTAGGAGACAGCTCTCCTAGTCCTGGGGAGGGCTGGGGAATCCACACCATGCTGCGGCGACCCCTGGGGATGCCCAGGTGTACCGCTTGCACTGATGTGACTGTGGGGGAGCATGGCAGACGTTGGCATGCAAGTGCGCAGATGTCATTGCATGTCTACACTCCCAATGGGAGAAAAAGTGGAAATGGCTGGGTGCGACTGTGCAGCCTGATGGCCGCGCCCTGCACCGCCAGGAGGACTCACGTGGAATCGCACTGGGGGGGTCCGGAGCCGGTCTGGCTGGATGGGGTATGGGGAGACCCTCCAACGGATCGTCGATGGCCGTGCTGGATCCCCCATCATGTGAGTAAGCCTGGTGCTGTCCCAGGGGGCAGGGCCAGTGGCTGAATGCCCCCTCCGGTAGTCGCTGCAGCAGGTGGATAAATAAGAATAATAAAAAAATAAAAAAAAATAAGGGAATACCCAAAAATGGTGAAATAGAATAACTAGAAATATAAGGACATGTAATTAAATTTGTAGATTAACAGGATAAATGCAACTTACAGTAAGTGAATCAGTACAGGTGTGGGGGCACACAAAAGCTCAGCTAAACAATGTAATGGAGGGAGGAGAACTGTTCAGACAGAAATACAGTTACAGATCAGCAGTTAAAAATCATTTGCCCAAAGAGGGGATCTGTATCGGTCGATGAGGTTTAATGTAAGAACTAAGCTGAAACCAAACCACACCATAATGAGGACCTGGACTTCTGGAGGGCAGATTTTGAGAAAATGAAGGTATGCCTGAGGGGAGCCCTGGCAGAATTGGTGGAGAAAAAAGGGGTGGAGGAACAGTGGGCTGTAATAAGACATAGTATTTATAGAATAAACAAGCTATGTGTTAGGCAGGTCAGCAAGAACAGGAGCAGGAGGAAGCCGATCTGGTTCACTAGGGAATTGGTGGAAGTAGTAAGGCCAAAAAGACCAGCCTTCATTAACTACAAAAGAAGGCAGAAGGAGGGGAATAGGGAATGTTACCAAGAGAAACAAAGGGAGGTGGGTAGGGCAGTTAGGAGAGTAAAGGCATTAATGGAAGAGACCATAGCAAAGACAATTAGGAAAGGGGACAATACATTCTATAGGTACATTAGAGAAAGGAGATAAACAAAGGGAGGAATAATTAGGCTGAAAGGGAAGGGGGTTTCATGTAGAGGAGAAATGACAAAAAGCAGACATACTGAATAGATATTTCTGCTCAGTATTCATGGAGGAGAGGGCAGGGACGGAGATGCAGGATGGGGGCATAACAGGCAGAAAGGTGGACACCAGCCTCTTTATGGAAGAAAACATCCTGAGTGAGCTAAAGAAGCTAAGGGTAGACAAGGCAACTGGCCCAGACTCAGTGCACCCCAGGGTGCTAAAGGAACTCCAGGAGGAGTTGGCTGCACCCTCATGAAGTTGTTCAACCTTTCGCTAGAGACATGGGAAGTGCCAGGGGACTGCAAAAGAGCGGATGTGATCCCACTCCACAAAGGTGGTGATAGGGATGAGGTTGGAAATTACAGGCCTGCCAGCCTGACTTCAATAGTGGGCAAGATAATGAAATCTTTGCTGAAGGAAAGGTTCATCGAATACCTTGATATGAATGATCTACTAGACCCAGGACAACATGGTTTTACCAAGGGGAGGTCCTGCCAAACAAACCTAATGGAGTTTGTTGACTGGGTGACTAAGGTGGTGGATCAGGGCTGGGCAGTGGACATGACCTATTTGGACTGCAGAAAGGCCTTTGACTATGTCCCTCATAAAAGACTGATAAACTACATAACCAAGAAGTGGATCCTAAAATAGTACTATGGGTAGAGAAGAAAAAATAACTCACCTTAGTAATTATGTTTCTTCTAATGGAGTCTTGCTGTATTCTGACTATTGACGTTAGCCCCAGCACTCAAACTGCCCCAGAGAGTAGATGGTTAATTTTCTATGCAGACCATAGAACGTTGAGCATAAGCTCGGTTCAAACATCTGTCTGCTGCACTTTGAAGTGCAACTGTCAGATTCTTACGAGCTAATACTAACTACTCTGTGGAAATTGTAAAATATTTACTAGCCAAATGGCAACCAAATATTTTGGATCCCCAAAAGACTCAAGTCAAGAAATCCAAAATCAAAAACCAACCCACTCCCCCTCTCTAAAAGGAGGGAGTACCCAAATGCACCCCTGGGGTGCAACACTGCATCTGCCAGCCCACTTCCCAAAAACAGGTTCTGAGAGGGGAGGTAGGGAGGGAGGTCAGAATCCAGCAAGACTCTATTAGAAGAAACATAATTACTAAGGTGAGTAATTTTTTCTTCAAATAACATGAAGTCTTGCTGTATTCTGACTATTGCAGACTACCAAGTAGTATCTCCATGGAGGAGGGAATCGAACCTACCTTGGGAATAGGCTCTGCAGTACTGCTGTGCCAAACCGAGCATCACTCGTAGCCTGGATGTCCAGGGAGTAATGCTTGGTAAATGTATGGACTGTTTTCCAGGTGGCTGCTTTACATATCTCTAGCAAAGGAATATCCCTGGCCGCAGCCAGGGAAGCAGCTGCACCTCTAGTTGAATGAGCCCTCAGGCCTGAGGGAGGTATTTTGCCTAGCTTCTCATAGCAGAATTGAATACAAGAGACAATCCACCTGGCAATAGATCTCTTAGTGGCAGGTTTGCCCTTACCCACTTCCCCATAAGTGAGAAACAACTGAAGGGAGTCAAACCTGTGAGCCTTAGTACGCTCAATGTAGTAACTAAGGGCTCTTTTATTTTATTTTTTTATTTTATTTTATTGAAATCTAGGATTACAAATACCTTTGAGCAGGAACTGCTCATTTACAAAGGTTCCACGTCGAAGGAATGGGGGTTATACATACATACAAAGGTCAACATAATATATAGTTACACAATAAAAAGAAGTAAGAGACTGAGGCATAGGAAATTCCAGTAATTCAAAATGTGCCAAATGTTAGGTAGCATGACATACCAGCCAAGGGCAATCTTAGAAATAAGCACTGCAGGTGAGAGGGAAGGGGGTATGCAGGCAGGAAGGCCATTGTTGGAGGGTAGAGGGTGAGGGTAAGAGCTGTAAAGGGAGGGAGGGAGGGAGGGAGGAATAAAAGTCAGAAATGCCCGGGGAGGAAAGGGAGAGGGGGCAAGGGGGTAGGCAGGTAGAAGGGGGCAAGGTGGGGAGAGGTAGCTGTCAAGACTGAAGTGGAGGGCAGTGAACATCCAAACTGCGTAAACTTCTTTCTCCTGAAGAAGAATGATCAGTGAAGAACACAGGGAGAGACATAGATTGGTTCAGATGAAAATCTGAAACCACTTTAGGTAAAAACCTTCTATTAGTTCTAAGGACCACCTCATCTCTATGGATTGAGATAAAATCAGGCTTCACTGACAGAGCTTTCAATTCACTGATATGCCTGGCAGAGGTAATAGCTACCAGGAACACAGTTTTCCAAGTCAGGTACTTAAGCTCTGCTGAAGACAAAGGCTCAAAAGGGGGTTGCATAAGCTGAGCAATGCATACATTAAGATCCCAAGCAGGGGTAGGATCCCTAAAGGGGGGATTGTTATGAAGCAATCCCTTAAAAAATTTACAGAATACAGGGTGAGATGACAGTGAAGAAGGCTTTCCCGCTGACAGAAAAGCAGAAACAGCTGACAAATGTACTTTGAGAGTAGCTGGTCTGAGGCCTAGGCCATTAAGATGAACCATATAATCCAGAACTGTAGACAATTCAGCAGTGTCTGGGGATATATGCTTTTTGGAACACCAAATGCTGAATCTTTTCCATTTGGAGTTGTAAGGTTTTCTGGCGGCAGACTTTTGAGAGGCTTTGAAAATATCCAGAACCCCTTAGGACAGAGGTAAATCTGCATACTCTAACTCTTCAAGAGCCATGCCTTGAGATTGAGCAACCGAAGACTGGGGTACCAAATCCTCCCCTGAGAGAAGGTTAACAGGTTGTAATTCCTGGGAAGAGACAGAGGAAGATGGACTGCTAGGGACAGCAACAGGGGGTACCAGGGCTGCCTGGCCCAGTCTGGAGCAATCAGAATCACTTTGCAAGGTTGAGACCTTATTTTGACTAAAACTTTGAACAGGAGTGGGAAGGGAGGGAAGGCATACAGAAACTTCCCTTCCCAATTCAGAATCAGGGCATCCAGGGGGATTGAGCCCAAGACTGGAGGTCTGCAACAAAAGATGTTGGTGATTGTCTGGAGCTGCAAAGAGATCTATCTCTGGAGTGCCCCACCTTGAAAAAATCACTTTCAGCATTTGAGGGTCCAGGGACCATTCGTGATGGCCCTGAGAGATCCTGCTCAGCGCATCCGCTAGCACATTGTCCTTCCCTGGAAGGTGAACTGCCACCAGAGAGGTTTGCAGGGAATAAGCCAAGGACCACAACTTCATGGCTTCCGTGTACAAGGCCATGGACCGAGTGCCTCCCTGCTTGTTGATGTACCACATGGTGGTGGTGTTGTCCATTCTGACCTGAACCACCTTGTTCTGTACTGATTGAGAGAAAGCTTTCAGCGCCAGAAAAACTGCCCTAAGCTCTAGGCGATTGATATGAAGAAGGGATTCTTGGGGGGACCACAGCCCCTGGGCAGTGAGGGTGCCCAGAAGGGCTCCCCAGCCCAGGAAAGAAGAATCAGTGGTAAGGACCACTGAATGAGACTGAGTGGCAAATGGGACCCTTGCTTTAAATTGTCCTGATCCTACCACCATTGAAGGGCTTGGATCAGGGTCCAAGTCACTGGGATCAGTTTGGTAAGGGAATCTTTCCTCTGAGACCAAAAAACTCTCAGATGGAACTGAATATCCCTCATCTGGAATCTTGCCCCTTGGACCACTGCTGTTGAAGCTGCCATGTGGCCCAAGAGCTGGAGGAAATGTCTTGCTGGTCGAAATACCCGAAGACTGAAGGAAGACGCTAGTTCCATAAGAGCCCTTGCCCTTTCTAGAGGAAGAAAGGCTCTTGCTCTGACTGTGTCCAGTTCTGCCCCTATAAAAGTAAGAAGCAGGACTGGTTCGAGAACTGACTTGGGAAGGTTGAGAAGAAATCCTAGAGAAGTGAGCACTTGCTGAGTCACTTGCAGGTGAGACTTGACTTGGTCTGGAGACTGGCCCACTATTAGCCAATCGTCCAGATATGGAAAAATGGAAATCTTTTTGCCTTCTTAGAAAGGCAACTACTACTACTGCCAGGCACTTTGTGAAAACCCTTGGAGCGGAGGTTAGGCTGAAGGGCATTGCTCTGAACTGATAGTGGCCTGAGGGCAACTCGAACCTGAGGTACTTTCTGTGGGAGCACCTGATGGGAATGTGAAAGTAGGCATCTTTGAGGTCCAGGGAGGCTAACCAGTCTCCTGGCCTTAGAGAGGGAAGGATTATTCCCAGAGTTATCATCTTGAACAATGGTTTTAAAAGATGTTTGTTTAGATATCTTAGGTCTAGGATGGGTCGCCATTCCCCTGTCTTTTTTGGGGTCAGGAAGTACCTGGAGTACAGCCCTTTGCCCCAGTGTAGGGTAGGTACTCTCTCTATGGCTCTTGAGGCCAGAAGAGAAAAAACCTCTGGCTCTAGGGCAAGGGTTTCCGAGAGAATTGCAGGTGGAAAAGATCTGGCTCTCATCTTTGGAAATTTCTTGAAGCTGAGAACCAGTCCCTGGCTTACCACTTCCAGGACCCACTTGTCTGATGTAATAGACATCCAGTCCTGGACAAAGTAAGCCAGCTTGCCCCCTACTGGAATAGGAGAGTCGACCCAGGCAGGCCCATCAGGGTGTCTGCTTGGCAGGGGCTTTAGGCCTGAGTGGATGCAGCCCTGCTCATCCCCCCTTCTGCCTCTCCTCTGAAAGAATCCCCTCTGCAAAAAGGAAGAAGAGGCCTGTGCTTGGTAAAAAGGCATTTGAAAAGGCCTGCCCCTGCCCCTGGACTGCTGCCTTTGAAGAGTTGCCTGCCTCTCCTTGGCCTGAGCACTCCTGTATGTGGTCCTGTACTCGTCCATTTTCTTCATGTAATTCTCTGTCTGCTTCCCAAACAGAGAATTACCCACTACAGGAAAATCCATGGATTTAGCCTGAGTATCCTGCGAGAGGCTAGTACATCTGAGCCAAGCCATTCTCCGAAGAGCCACAGATGTAGCCATGACTCTTGATGACACATCATTACAGTCTACAGCAGCATGAAACTGAACTTTAGATGCCTCAATCCCATCTGCAGCCACGGCCTCCAGCTCCTTGGCTAGATGGGGGGAGGCCTGTTTAGCCAGTGCCATACAGTGTCCCACCTGGACTTCTGGTACCTGGCTGTATAGGCCATATAATTTGCCTGTCTGAGTCCCAGGGAAGATGCCATGTACAGCTTTTTTGCCATGGCATCAACCTTCCTAGAGTCTTTGTCTGGAGCGTGTGAAGCCAAGGGAATGTTTGCCTTATCACAGCAGCAGCCTGCACAACTCCAACATGGCTGCATTGGTGGTATAAAAACTCTGTTTCTGAGCCTGAGAGTGTATACCTCTTGTCCATTCTTCTGTCCAAAGGAGGTATGGAATTGGGACACTTCAGAATTTTTTGTCTGTTTCCCAAAAGATTTGTGGAGGGGAATAGACAGTCTCCTGGACTCTGGGATGTCCATCATTTCTACATAATCAGGCTCCTCCTGATCCTCCATTGCCTCTTCCATAGGAAGTTGGAGGGTCTCAGCCACCTTTCTGTAGAACATAAAGTGGGAAGGGGACTCAGAAAGCCTAGGAGGGGACACACCTGAAGGTCTGTCTGGGGAGATGTCCGGTTCCACAGGAACATCTAGACTTTCACCATCACCATCATCATCATCAAATTCCCCTTCCTCCTCAAACTCCGGTTCATAAAATTCTTCCAAAGTATAATCGTGAACTGGGGGAACCGACTGAACCGAGCCCCTGCCAAGAGGTGCCAGATCGGTCGGAACCGGGCGAAGCGATTCCACAATCCGAATCGCTCTGGCTATTTCTTAGGTGGTTGGAACATGGACTTCTGGATCCGAACCGGACGATTTTTTCTTTGCGCTTTCTTTTTGTCAGAACTGACCCCTCGGGATCAGCTCTCCTTTTGCCTGAGGCAGTATCACCCAGGTCAGAGGGCACTCCTTCTGGTTCGGTCACAACCGAACCGGGCTGGTCATCTGGGTCAGCCGACTTCTCGGCCTCCTTTTCCCTCAGTCTACCTAATCTCTTTTCCAGGGTAGATTTGGGAAAATTCTTGCAAATTCGGCAGTCTGAATCAAGGTGGTCAAACCCCAGACAATAAACACAGGTGGTGTGGGGATTGGCCTTGGCAAAGACCTCCCCACACTCACTGCAGTGTGGAAACCCAGTGGGCCTGGTTTTTTTCTTGGGTTTCTCAGACACGGCCAACCTAACCAAACTTACCCTTTTATCGGCAACTGCCAGGCAAGACTCCCTTATCGGTTCCTAACCGTGTCACGGGTCTTGGAAAAAAACATTTCAAAACACGTTTTTTCAGAACCGGTAACCACACGCTAAAATTTACAGAAGAATTAATCAAATGATCGGTTCTGCCGAACCAATCCACACTTTTTACAAGTTCCACACAGAAACACTGTACAAAACTATCTAGTACTCATGATACCACAGACAGAGACTGAACCGAGTTATGCGGGAAACTTTTTTGGTTGGAAACCGACAAAAAAACGACACTTAAACCAACCTTTGAACTGAGCTGCAGGAGAAATCTCCGGAGCGACTGTTCAGTGAGGCGGAGGAAAGAATCTGACGGTTAGCGTTCAAAGGGAAACGGACAGAGACATCAACCGAGCTCGAGCTCAGCATTCTATGCTCTGCATAGAAACTTTAACCCTTTGTTCTCCGGGGCAGTTTAAAGGCTGGGGCTAACTGCACTTGTCAGAATACAGCAAGACTTCAAGTTGTTTGAAGGACCGGTAATCACACTCTGAGTTTAAAAACAAAGACAGAATATATAAATCACTAAACGTCCAGTTCAGCCGAACCAGTCGAAAAATCAATTTTACAATTTCCACAAGTTTACTATGTCTAGTTCACTACCTAGTACTTATTGTACCACAGACAGAGATCTGAACCGAAACTTGTGAAAAATAATCGGTAAAACCGAGGACTTTAACCAACTTACGAACCGTGAGCAAAGGAGAAATCTCTGGAGCGGCCGTTCAGTTAGCCGGAGTAAAGAATCTGACAGTTGCACTTCAAAGTGCAGCAAACAGAGGTGTGAACTGAGTTCGAGCTCAACGTTCTATGCTCTGCATAGAAAATTAACCATCTACTCTCCAGGGCAGTTTGAGTACTGGGGCTAACTGCAATAGTCAGAATACAGCAAGACTTCATGTTGTTTGAAATAAAAATTACATCCTCACCGTAATTCTATATCTACTTGGACGAGTCTTCACCATTTATTCATACTTCTGGGTTACAAGCCGGAGGTGCTGGGACCACGTGGGAGTCAAAAAACTTCAGGATGGCTGGTGCAGAGGTAGGACCATGCATGCGCGGTACTGCAAGATTGGCTCGTGCCTGTGTAGGCTACCACAGCGTCAACCCTCCAACCACCTCAGTATCTTTTTTCACCGAGGAGGTGTAGCATAATATAACCTAAGAAACACCTAACCTAACAAACTCTGGTCAGAGCCAATATGGCTGTGGAGAGCTTTTGGGATGCTTTTACACATTATTTCTAATGAATTTGCACAGTGCAGATTTGTGGAGAGGCAGTTTCAATGTAGTCTTCTTTTTACACATTTTTACAATGTGTTTTCCTAGAATATACCTGCTGATTGCTATATATTTAGCCTGTATAGTTCATAGAAGAAATGGCATCTTATTTTCAGTGGGGCTCTACAACTACACAATATTATGCTGCATTGCGTAAAATCAGAACACACTGAAAACAATATTTTACATCTGGGGGAACATTTTAAGTGCTGGACTGATGCACGAACAGAAAGATGCATTGGCCAAAGAGGATGCGACAGTCGGCACCGATACAATATTCAAAGAGAATGCACCACTGGTACAGGGCGCGCATACAGTGAAGCCCACCAGGATGACGCGCAGCACTGCAGAATTCTGCAGTAGAGTTACTGCAGCAAACAATGCAATTTCAGTGGGAGGTAATCCCTTTTGTCATGCAGTAAACCTGTGACGCTGCACCTCATCCCGGCAGGCATCATCGTACCTGTAGAAAATGTGACCCTGGACCAGAGTCGCAGTGCAGGCGGCCGCCAAGATAGGTGCATCCAGGGTGCCCCCAACTGAATACCTCCCGGGGGAATGCCTGGCACAGTATGTGCCACAGTCCCCATGGGTGATATTCAGCCCAGGAATGCAAATGAGCTAACTTAACATGCAGGGTGCAAAGGAGCCTTGTGCATGCTCATTACTTGCCAATTTGCATGTTGGCACAGGGATGAATGCACCGGAGCCACTCTTGGCCCCAAGTCCCAACCCCAATTGCTCCCATGTGGGACACGCCCTGAAGTCTCTGGTGGTAAAGCAGCACCCCCCACCTGTTCCACCAGCCCCGATCATACTAGAGTCCTGACTCTATTGGTTCCATACTGTAGGGACCCCGCTCCCATCTCTGATAGCACCGGAATACACCTATAGTCCATGTACATAGTGTAGTGACCCTCACCCCCCTCAATGGTGCACAGACACCCCCCACCCTGCCCCTCAACTCATCCCATTACGATGACTAGCACTGTGATGGGATCATACCACTATATTGGTGGGTGGTGCAGCACTGGCGGTAGGATGCTGAAATGTGTCATACGTAGGCACAAGCTGTGTGTGGGTGATAACACCCAGTGGCCATACACCTCAGGTGCTCGCATGTGGATCCACTGTCCAGGTGCCAGGTGCGGGTGACAGCCGAAGCTGTACCCGCTCACACAGGTTCCAGAACAGGCATGATACAGTCAACCTCCCATTTGTTTGTACAATTGGGGAACCGCGGACAAACTGTGCATAGCTTGGAGTGTACACTGCAAACAGCATTGCAGGATACTGAACCCCAATACACCCTGGATGCCTCAGCAGTCCGAGGGTGGCATGTTACACAGGGGAACAGGGGAGAGTGTGGACTTGCAGCAGTGTATGACAGCAGGAAGATACAGCATCAATGAGGCATGCATTGGAGGTATGTCAATTTCCTGTTACGGTTTGCCACGGACATACACATGGCTGCATACACTGGTGGATCTGCAGCTTGCATAATGCCCCAATGCATGGTACAGCCACTTGGGTCATTCCGGAGTGCAGGTCCCCAGCCTGGGTCCAGTGCAGTCGGCATCTGGCCATGGCAGGGTGTGGAGGGCAGTGCCAGTCTCTGCAACAGGTCAGGTATGGGGGGAGCGAGGGTGCCTGCATACTGGGGTGGTGGGTGGGGGTCCTCTACGCTATGGATATGGACCATGGTTTCCTCTGGTGTGATCGGGTCTGGGTGGCCCTACTCTATGGAGCTCTTTAGGGATAGAGTTTGATCAACTGGGGATGGGAAGGGGGTGCCTCTAGTCCTCCATGGTTGCCAGGCTGCTGTGCATCTGCGTGCACTTCTGCAGCCCACCTGTGGTTAGCTGGCTGCATTAGGCCAGCTATTCACAGTCTAACTGTGGGCCACAGTGCTCTGGACTACAAGGGGCACATTCCCACTGAATATGCTGCAGCATAGCATATGCATGGGAAGGCCCCCTCGACTTGCATGGTATACCATTTGTGTGTGCCCTGACCCATTCCCTTGCGGCTGGTGCATCTCGCATATTTGAATATCATGCTGTGGCGTATTGTTGGAGTTGCTCGGCACATCTCCCTTTTCTGCCAGGATGCACTGAGCATCTCCTTTGAATATGGGGGGCCCTGGACTAGGTACCCAGAATAAATACATTATAAAAATGGTAAAATCATGACCCCACTGAAAACAAGATATTGCATCTGATCTGGGGCAGTCTGAGTAACTACAGTGCAAAAATGTGTAAATGATCATCCCTATGACAATGAGATGTAACATCTCCCCTGCACTATCCAGGATACAAAATATAGGATAAGAAATATTCATTGCTCCCAGATCCAAATAGCCATTTCCTTGTAACAAGCCCTCATTTTTCCTGTATTTTACCCACAGAGGTAGAATCAAATCCCTGTATAAATCCCTGTAGAATCTTCCATAAGCCACTGGTTCCTTATTTATGACTTTGTTCTTTATTTATTATATCAGCAGCCTTCTATCAGGAAAAGAGCTCTGATTTGCTGTTCAAACAACATGAAGTCTTGCTATATTATGACATATGCAGTTAGACCCAGCCTTCGAACTGCTCCGGAGGTGAAAGAGTTAACTTTCCATGCCAGGCATGGAATCTTGAGCGCGAGCTCAGTTGAGAACTCTGTCTGTTGTTCTTCAAACTCAGACTGTTAGATTCTTTACTCCGCCTCACTGAACAGTCGCTCCGGAGATTTCTCCTGCTGCTCGGTTCATTTTGTCGGTTAAAAAGTGTAATTTCTAGGTTTTTAAACCGCATTTTGTCTATATTTTAACCACAACCGGTCGGTTCAAGCTCTGTCTGTGATATCGTAAGTAATAGATAGGTTTTACATTATTTCTGTGTGGAACTTGCAAACAATATTATCGGTTCGGTTTGAACCGATCAGGTTGTTGTTAATCTTTATTAAATTGCATTTAGAGTGTGGTTCCCGGTTCTTATCGGTTCTAAAAAAGACGGATTTCATTACGGTTTTTTCCACGACCCGTGACACGGTTGGGAACCGATAAGGGTGTCTTGCTTGGCAGATTGCCATAAACGGGCAAGTTTTTGGTTAGGCTGGCACTATGAGAAACCCAAAAGAAAAACCGGGCCCACTGGGTTTCAGCACTGTAGTGTCTGTGGGGAAGCCTTTACCAAGGCTGACCCACACACCACATGTGTTTATTGTCTGGGGTTTGACCACCTCAATGCAGACTGCCAGATTTGCAAGAATTTCCCTGCAGCTACCCTGGATAAGAGAGTTGGTAGGCTCAGGGAACGAGAGGCCAAGAAGTCCGCTGACCCGGATGGCCAGCCCGGTTCGGTGCCAACCGAACCGGAGGGAGTGCCCTCTGACCAGGCCGAGACTTCCTCGGGCAAACGGAGAGCGAACTCGGAGGAGTCAGTCCCAGCAAAAAGGACTAGAAAATCAGCAGGTGTGGAGCCAAAATTTCCTTCTCCAACCGCTGCAGAGATAGCCAAAGTGATCAAAATTGTCCAGTCGCTTTCCCCGGTTCCGACCGAACCGGCACCATCAGGTAAGCGGTCGGTTCGGTCGGTGCCACCGGTTCAAGAATATGATATAGAGGAATTTTATGAACCGGAGGAGGGGAGGAAGATTATGAAGAGAGTGAATGTGATTTTGAAAGTCTGGATGTGCCCATTGAACCGGACATCTCCCAGACAGACCTTCAGGAGTGTCTCCCTAGGCTTTCTGAGTCCCCTCTCATTTTATGTTTTATAAGAAAGTGGTTGAAACCTCCAGCTCCCTTTGGAAGAAGCTGTGGATGAACAGGAGGAGCCTGACTATGTAGAAATGATGGATATCCCAGAGTCTAGGAGATTGTCTATTCCTTTACATAAATCTTTTAGGAAACAGACAATCAAAATTTTAAAAGCTCCTCACACTATACCTCCTGTGGATAAAAAAATGGACAAGAGGTACACATTGTCAGGCTCTGATACGGAGTTCCTTTCACAACAATGCAGCCATGTTGGGGTAGTGCAGGCTGCAGCCTGTGATAAGGCAAATATTCCCTTGGCTTCACACCCCCCTGACAAGGACTCCAGGAGGATTGATGCCATGGCAAAGAAACAGTACATGGCAGCATCCTTGGGACTCAGACAGGCAAATTATATGGCCTATGTTGCAAGATACCAGAAATCCAGATGGGATACTATTATGGCTCTAGTGAAACAGGTCCCTGGCCAGGTTGCCAAGGAGCTGGAGCAGGTGGCTGCTGATGGTATTGAGGCATCCAAGGTGCAATTCCATGCTGCAGTGGACTCTAATCATGCATCTTCAAGAGTCATGGCTACATCTGTGGCTTTTCGCAGAATGGCTTGGCTCAGGTGTACTAGCCTGTCACAGGATACCCAGGCCAAGGTCATGGATTTTCCTGTTGTGGGTAACTCTCTGTTTGGGGAGCAGACAGAGAATTACATGAAGAAAATGGATGAGTATAGGACCACTTATAGGAGTGCACAGGCCAAGGAAAGGCAGGCCACTCCTCAGAGGCAGCTTTCAAGGGGCAGGGGCAGGCCTTTTCACAGACCTTTTTACCAAGCCCAGGCCTCCTCTTCAGCCTATGCCCAGAGGGGGTTCTTCAGAGGGAGAGGCAGATGGGGTACGAGCAGGCCTGCTCCCACCCCTCAGCCTAAAGCCCCTGCCAAACAGGCACTCTGATGGGAGGGCCAGGGCCGATTCTCCATTACCTGTAGGGGGCAGGCTGGCTTACTTTGTCCAGGACTGGGAGTCTTTAACATCAGACAAGTGGGTCCTGGAAGTAGTGAGCCAGGGACTGGTTCTCAGCTTCAAAAAATTTCCAAAGATGAGAACCAGATCCTTTCCACCTGTAAATCCATCAGAGGCTCTTGCTCTGGAAACAGAAGTCTCAACCCTCCTGGCTCTCAGAGCTGTAGAAAGGGTACCTCCCCTACACCAGGGCAAAGGACTGTACTCCAGGTACTTCCTTACCCCAAAAAAGACAGGAGAATGGCGGCCCATCCTGGATCTCAGATACCTAAACAAGCACCTTTTAAAACCAAAATTCAAAATGGTGACTGGGTTATTTTACCTCTCTAAGGCCAGGGGACTGGCTAGCATCCCTGGACCTCAAGGATTCCTACTTCCATGTTCTCATCAGAAGCTCCCACCGAAAGTACCTCAGATTCGAACTGCCTCAGGCCATTACCAGTTCAGAGCAATGCCCTTCGGCCTCACCTCTGCCCAAGGGTATTCACAAAATGCCTGGCAGTAGCAGTTGCTCATTTAAGAAGGCAAAGGATTGCCATCTTTCTCACTCTAGACGACTGGCTCATAGTGGCCAGTCTCCAGACCAAGTCAAATTACACCTTCAGGTTACCCCAGCAGCTGCTTACATCTCTAGGTTTCCTTCTCAATCTCCCAAAGTCAGTTCTAGAGCCTGTTCAGCTACTCACCTTCATAGGCACAGAACTGGACACAAAGCAGGCCAGAGCTTTCCTCCCTTTAGAAAGAGCAAAGACCCTGGTGGCTCTGACCTCCTCCTTCACTCTGCAGGTCTCTTGACCAGCAAGGCACTTTCTGCAGCTCCTAGGGCACATGGCTGCCTCCACAGCAGTAGTGCAGGGGCAAGATTTCAGATGAGGACATTCAGTTCCATTTGAGAGCCTTCTGGTCTCAAAGGAGAGATCCTCTAACCAAATTGATCCCAGTAACTAGACCCTGATCCCAGGCCCTACAGTGGTGGCAGGATCAGAGCAATCTGAGACAAGGGTTCCTTTCATCCCTCAATCTCACTCCTTGACCCTTACTACAGATGCATCCCTCTTGGGGTGGGGAGCTCACATGGGCAACCTCACCCGCACGAGGATTGTGGTCCCCTCAGGAATCTCTGCTCCTCATCAATCTGTTGGAACTCAGAGCAGTTTTTCTAGCACTTCAGGTTTTTTCTGCATCTGTTCAGAACAAAGTGGTACAGGTCAGAGCAGACAACACCACTACAATGTGGTACATCAACAAGCAAGGGGGCACTCGGTCTTCGGCCTTGTGCACCGAGGCAATGAAGTTGTGGTCTCTGGCTTATTCCCTGAACACCTCCCTCACAGCAGTTCACCTCCCAGGCAAGGACAATGTCCTGGCAGATGCTCTCAGCAGGATTTCCCAGGGCCATCACGAATGGTCTCTGGATCCCCTAGTACTGGAGGTAGTATTTGCCAGGTGGGGCACCCCTCAGATAGATCTTTTTGCAGCCCCAGACAATCACCAACTTCCGCTATTTTGCTGCAGGCCCCCAGTGTTGGGCTCAGTCCCTCTGGATGCCTTCCTTCTCAACTGGTAAGGAAAGTTTCTTTATGCCTTCCCCCCCCTTCCCTCTCTTGTTCAAGGTGCTAGTCAAAATCAGATCTCAACCTTGCAAGATGATTCTGATTGCTCCAGATTGGGCCAGACAGCCCTGGTATCCACTCCTTCTGTCCTTAGCAGTCCACCTTCCCCTGTGTCTTCCCAGGAATTACAATCTGCTAACCTGTGCCCAGGGGAGAGTTTGGTACCTGAATCTCAAATCCCTCAACCTCAAGGCCTGGCTCTTGAAGAGTTAGAGTTTGCTGACCTACACCTTTCTCAAGGTGTACTCGATATCTTGAAAGCTTCTAGGAAGCCTTCCACCAGGGCTACTTATAATTCTAAATGGAAAAGGTTTTCCATATGGTGCTCTGGAAAGCATATTTCCCCAGAATCTGCTGATTTGCCCACAGTCCTGGATTATATGGTCCACTTAAATACTTTGGGGCTGAGGCCAGCTGCCCTGAAAGTACACTTGGCAGCTGTCTCTGCTTTTATATCAGCAGGAAAGCCCTCTTCTCCTTCTGCTCACCCTGTATTCTCCAAGTTTTTCAAAGGATTGCTTCACACCAACCCTCCATTCAGGGACCCTGCTCCCGCCTGGGATCTTAATGTTTGCATTGCTCAGCTTATGCAACCCCCCTTTGAGCCTTTGTCTTCAGCAGAGCTTAAGTACTTGACTTGGAAAACTGTGTTTCTGGTAGCCATCACTTCTGCCAGACGCATAAGTGAATTACAAGCTTTGTCAGTGGAGTCTGATTTTATCTCCTTTCACAGAGATAAAGTGGTCCTCAGGACTAATAGGAAGTTCTTGCCTAAGGTGGTTTCAGATTTCCACCTTAATCAATCTATATCTCTTCCAGTGTACTTCACTGACCATTCCTCCTCTGGTGAGAGGAGGCTGCACAGCTTAGATGTGAAGAGAGCCCTTAGTTACTACATAGAGCATACCAAGGGTCACAGGTTTGACTCCCTCCAACTGTTCCTCACTTATGGTGAGGTTGGTAAAGGGAAACCTGCCACTAAAAGGTCCATTGCCAGGTGGATTGTCTCTTGTATCAAATTTTGTTATCAAAAACTGGGTAAGGTTACCCCTTCAGGCCTGAGGGCTCACTCTACCAGACGTACAGCTGCGTCCCTGGCTGCAGCCAGGGACATCCCTATCATAGAGTTCACACTTTCACCAAGCATTACTCCCTGGACATCCAGGCTAGGAGTTATGCTCGGTTTAGCACAGCTGTGCTTCAGAGCCTATTTCCTAAGTAGGTTCTGTCCCTCCTCCATGGAGGTACTGCTGTGTAGTCTGCATATGTCATAAGATAGCAAGACTTCATGTTGTTTGAAGAAAAAATTACTCACCTTAGTAATGTTGTTTCTTCTAATGGAGTCTTACTATTTAAACCTCCCCTACCTGCCCCTCTCAGAACCTCTGCTTTTGGGATGTGGGTGGGCAGTGCAGTGTTGGCACTTAGTAGATGCCCACCTTGTTTTTCACCCTTTTTGGGGATGTTTGGAGTTAGTTTTATTTTTGGATCCTGACTTCAGTCTTTGTTTTGGGACCAAAAAATGTTATATTTTAGTAGCCAGTTGGCTAGTGTAGGTTTACAGCTTCCACACAGAATCTTAGTGAGTTTTGCTCGTAAAGATCTGACAGTTTGAGTTTGAAGAACAACAGACAGAGTTCTCAACCGAGCTCGCACTCAAGATTCCATGCCTGGCATGGAAAGTTAACTCTTTCACCTCCGGAGCAGTTCGAAGGCTGGGTCTAACTGCATATGTCATAATATAGCAAGACTCCATTAGAAGAAACAACATTACTAAGGTGAGTATTTTTTTTCTTCTGTATTAATATTATATGTCAAGATGGTATTGGAATGATTTGGATTTACATGGTATGCATAAGGCATAATGGAGGACTATATGAAATAAATATCACACTCATTATTTCATGAACTATACTCGAAGTTAGTAACCACAAGTCGTCCAATCTTTCAAAAGATACTAGAAATTCCTGTAAACAAATTTATTGCAAATAAATTAGAGATGTTTCCCCATATATATATACACAGATGCTATTTTTTATATCTTATATGTGTTAGTTTTCAGACAAATTCTCATAGACTCTTTTTCTGACCACCTGATGGAATCTTGAATGAGTTAAGTAAATGTTATTATTTTCTTCAAGGCCCTGCTTCAGCAAATTCAGTAAATGCACACTCAGTACATCATATTATAAAATGACAAAAAACAGTCTTCTGTTTCCAGTTGTTTGATCAGGACCTTCCAACCACAAACAATACATTTATGTTTCACATCCTAGAGTTGGAGGTCAAAAACACAAGAAAAACTCAACTGTTTTCACCTACAAATTTCTTTCTCAGTTGTTTTGACTAACTTGTTTATAACTCTATATGGGAACATAAGGAATCAGGTAGTTATACAGATGAATTTCTCACTCGTCTGGTTTGTCAACAGTTAATTCATTAGATGAGGTCTCCCTTGCCAGGAGTTTGACTGTTTCTCCACCACACACATACACACACACACCATCTCAGTACTTGGCAGGCTCTTATCTGTTATATTTGGAAAGCAGTCCACTGAAGACCTGGCATATGTCTGAGAGTGCTTATCAGATAGTGTCTTAAAAGGTTAAAAAACAGTGTAAATCATTACATACTTGTTGGGAAAGGTTGACATTTATGAGATACGAATCTTTCTTAAAAGACAATACATACCAACTGAAGTTAGTAGCAAAAAATGTTTAAATGCTAAGTATTTAAATGTGCAAGTTGTTGCATTTCAAAGGGGGTAAACACATTTCCAGTTTAATAGGTAACCAATATTTAACAAGCTGTTTCAGTTTCCTAATGGCCATCTGATAAGCAGCTTACAGTTACATCTTCAACACTCTGAATAGAAAGAAGGGAGTATTTTATGTTAGTTGGCATAGTGATTTACAGATGTGGAAGGATACACTGAAAAGTCCAAAAAATGTGTTCCACGATACTCCATTTTAAAGCTACAAACAGCATAAAAAGGGCATAAAATAGCTCGATTGACCCTTATAAGAAGGGTCAATTTAAACAATGTCTTCACAGCCCAAACCAAATGAGGGAGTAAAGATCAGAAACAGATTGAGTGAGCTTGGGGGTGGTGGGTGGGTGTATGAATAAATGGTGAATACTTGCCCAAGAAGATTAAGAATTACAGTGATCACGTAATTTTCATATATTCCTTGACTACAGTTTTTCACCATTTATTCATACTTCTGGGTTAGAGTACCTAGCTAAAACCAAATCCCTCGAGCAGGGCGGCAGGAGACAGAGCTCACTCAGGACAGAAATCCATTAAGGATTGTCATGCCAAAGGAAGCATGCTGCCTGGCATGGACAAACAGAGCGCAATGCTTTATGAAAGTGTGCATTGAACTCCAGGTAGCCACTTTGCAAATGTCATCAATGGAAAAAGAGCGGATCTCCAACAAGGAGGCAGCAATCACTCTGGTAGAGTGGGCACACACTTATCCCTCCAACATGACCTGCACCATAGAGTAGCAATGGCGAAGACATGCCACTATCCAAGCAGAGATACATTTGATGGACACTGGCTGACCCAGCTGGACCATGCTGAAAGACATAAAGAGTTACTTGGCCTTATCTTGGCCTTATGAGTATCTCTGGTTCTATCAATGCAGAATCGTAGAGCCCTTTTAACGTTCAGGGAATGAAAGGTGCGTTCCCTTTCATTTTGGAAGTTAGAGAAATAAGTGGTAAGAACCAAAGGCAGGTTCAGGTGGAAATTCGAAACCACTTTGGGTAGGGACTTAGGGTGAGTACAGAGGACCACCTTGTCTTTATGAAAGATGGTATAGGGAGGGTTTGTGACCAAGGCATGTATTTCAGAGATCCTGCGAGAAGAAGTGATAGCCACCAGAAAGGCAGTCTTCCAGGTCAGAAACTTCAAATCACACATGGCTAGAGGCTCAAAAGGTTTATGGCTGAGCATGTCTATTATGAGATTACTATCCCAGGGGGCAAGCAGCTTCTGAACCGGGGACCTCATGTGAAGAATGCCTTTGAGGAATCTTTTGAACAGAGGTAATTGAGCCAGGGACAGTGCTGGTCTGGCTCATGATAGGCAGAAATTGCACAGAGGTGCAGGGCTGCAATACTCATATGTAAAGGTGCATCTGAAAGGCCTAGTAGGTACTCCAACACTTTATCCGGAGGACAGTGAAAGGGACCTAAGTAGATCTTAGCACACCATTCTGAGAAACGCTTCCATTTAGCTGTGTAAGTCTTTCTGGTGGAAGGCTTTTGAGCTGCCAGGAGGATCTGCGAGATTCTCTTAGAAACTTTAAGCCTGCTCACTTCTATCTCCTAAGAAGCTAGGCATGGAGATTAAGGGAGCGCAGGTTGGGATGGACCAGGGTCCATGTGTCAGGAGGTCTGTTCACAGAGGCATTTGCTTCAGAGGGGCCTCTGACAATTTGTTGATCAAAGGAAACCAGATCTGTCGAGGCCAGTATGGTGCAATTAGAATCATCTTGCCTCCGTGTGCCTCCAATCTGAGCAGCACCCTCTGAATTAACTGAAGAGGAGGAAATGCATACAGAAAACATCTTGTCCACCGCAGCCTGAATGCATCCTGACAGAAAACGCCAGGTTCTGGATTTCTGGAGCAGAATAGAGGCAGTTTTGCATTGAGTGGGAACGCAAAAAAAGGTCCAAGTCTGGACTGCCCCTCTCATCAAAGAGCAGTTGCACGATGTCTGGAGCAAGTGACCACTTGTGAGGATCTTCTTCTGTCCTGCTGAAATGATCTGATAGATTGTTCTGAGTTTCTGGTAGGTAAACTGCTTGAATCAGGACATCATGTTCAAGGCATCACTTTCATACCCTCATGGCTTCTCTGCATAGAGGGTAGGAATGTACTCCACCCTGCTTGTTGATGTAGTACATCACAGCTTTGTTGCCCATCTGAAGAAGGATTATCTTGTGACTGACAGCATCTTCCAGGACTCTGAGGGCATAAAGGACTGCCCTCATCTCCAGAACATTGATGTGAAGATAAGACTCCTCCTGAATCCACACTCCTCGAGTCTGAAGGTCTCGGCAGTGAGACCTCCAGCCGAGCACACAAGCATCTGTGGTGATGGTGATCTGAGATTCCAGTGGGGCAAAGGGCAGACCTTGCAGAAGGCTGTTCTCCTGTATCCACCATGCAAGTGACCGCACAGATGCTCTGTCACCTTGATGGGGTAAGACTGCAGATGTGTTGTTGGGGACTACTGTGTGCTGAGCATCCACTGAGTGGTCCTGGCGTGTAATTGAGCTACAGGCAATGTGAAAATGGAAGAGGCCATGAGGCCTAACATCCATTGCATGCAGTGAACTCATCCCGGGTCCTTCTCTCTGATGAAGCAAGCCATCTGGAGAATGTTGTTCCTCCTGTCCTCTGGGAGAAAAGCCGTCACATTTGTACTACCCAAGAGGGCTCCTATGAAGAGGAGCTGCTGATAGGGCCGAAGCTGTGACTTCTCAAGGTTCAGTAGGACCCTCATGGAGGTGAGGAACTAAGATGCTGTGGATACCCCCCCCCCCGTCTGTGTCTCCTGCTTTGACAGACTTGCAAAAAGTCAGTCATCTAGGTGGGGAAGACTTGAATGCCGAACTTTTGAAGGTGTGCATCGAGGATTGCAACATACTTGATAAAGACTTGGGGCGTCGAGGAGAGCCCAATGGGTAGGACTCTGAATTGGTAGTGTTGACCCAAGGCCACAAAGCGAAGGTACTTGTGGTGATTTGGATGTACTAGAATGTGCTGGTAGGCATCTTGCATGTCCAAGGATGTCAGCCAGTCGTGGTGTTGGAGAAGTGGTAGTGGTGTCTCTAAGGAAACTATCTTGAACTTCTCACGGTACAAGTACTTGTTCAGCTTTCTGAGGTCAAGAATGGGGTGCATGCTGCCCATCTTCTTTGGAACCAGAAAGTAATGGGAGTAGAAACCTGTGTTCCACTCGACACGGGGTCATAATGTCACAAGACATTATACTGCATGCAAAAAGCGCGCTGCCAATACAGCGTGATTCCTTGCATATGGCATAAGTCCTTTTTGGGGAGGGCACCCCCTGTTACAGGGCCTGCACACAACCCCCATAATAAGGACTCTCAACTCCGGGGGGGGGGCTAACATTGAAATCGTATAAAGTGTGAAAAATAGACAAATTCTCTTGTGTCTGAGACCAGGAATCAAATCCGGTCCCAAACTCAGTGCCTGGGTTCCTTGCTGCCAGTGGCTCACTCCATCGAGCCATGGCAGCTGCTTGCCAGAACTCCATCCCAGCAGAGGTCTTATCCTCTGCCTGTGACAGTAAGAGGGTGGAATACCACACACAGCAGCATTCACGGTATTGCACCCTGTTGCTTACAAGTACAACGCTATTTCGGTTTAGCATTTGTGTCATACGCTCTTAAGCATATGACATATTGACTCAGTAGGGTTCCGCTCTGCCCAGGGAACTGCTTCTATTGCCGTTTTTTTTTTTTATTTAAATATTTTTATTAGTTTTCTTAAGCAATACATAAAAATACAATAAATAACACATCCAGAACAGTGATACCTGAAGAAATTGATGCTAATAGAGTCGCAGAAAAATAATGAACAATTAGAACAAACTCCATATATATAAAATATAAGACTTGTAACACAGCAAAACATTTAAAATGAAGAATACCAAGAAAATGCATTCATTCATACCAGGAATAGCAACTAGACTTAAGGTCCCAACATAATGCAAGATTTAAAAAGGAAGGCCAAGTAACATTGAAAATTTCAATCTGGTTACTCAGCATATAACAAATTCTCATTCTGTGCTAATAAAGTCATATTGTTGTGCCATTCAGCTAAAGTTAGCTGGGATTGTTCTTTCCATTTAGACAACAGCAGTCTTTTAAAGGCTAATGCAGCAGACAAGATCCAGTTAGTCTGCCAGTTAGAGGAGGACTCCAACTGAGAAGAAAAACCCAAGATCAGTACTAAAGGAGAAAACTGAATTTTCTGCCCAGAGACTGTCTCATGGATATTGTGAATTTGCTCCCATAGTTTAGAAATCAAAGGACAGCTCCACAGCATATGCAGCAAATTACCATGAGGTTCTCCACACTTCCAGCAGTTTCCTCCAGGACAGAACCCCATCTTTTCTAGCGTTACAGGGGAATAGTAATACTGATGCAGAATCTTAAACTGCACAGTCCTGCCCTAAACCTCCTTGCATGCATGGTAAGCATTCTTCCATGCTGATGTCCAGTCTTCTGGAGAGATACTATGCCCCAAGTTGGATTCCCACTTGAACCTGGAGGCCTCAACAGCAGTGAAATTATCAGTGCTATTACATAACAACTTACATAGTTTAGATACTCCCCCTTTGGAATTGACAGCTCTGGAGAGCAGCGTCTAATCCAGACCTGTTTGGGATAATTCCAGTTTCAAACCTAACACAGTATTAGATAAAGCCTTTTTGATCTGGAGAAAGGTGGAAAAATGACATTTTTGTACTTTAAATTTCCCTCTAAGCGCCTCGAAAGACATCAGAATATTGGTCAATCAACTCTCTAATGTTAGAGATACCCCTCTTAAGCCAATCATGGTTTACCAAAGGTTTGCCTCCCATCACTATATTCGGGTTGTACCAAAGGCCCTCCAAGTAAGGTGCCAGGTAAGGAAGGCCGAGTTTTGCTTGCAACATTTTAAAAATTTTAAGAGAGCTAGAGATACGGGGGTTTACTGCTTTTGTGGCTAATCCTACCTTAAATAATAGATCTGAAGGCCTGTCTGGGCTACACACTGTTACACCCCGAACCACAGGGGAAAGTTTTTGGACGGTGGTGAAAGGTAATCAACTGAGTGTTTAAAAAGAAAAGCCAACTGGTACATCTTCCACCAGGGAAGGCCGAAGCCTCCCTGGGTCCAATGTGCCAGAAATGTAGGTAATGATAATCTTGGAGTTTTGGTGCCTCATAAAAAACCTTTGACCATATTCATAATTTTTCTAAATTTAGAAGTTCCAAACGGTAGGGGAATGTTCTGAAAAAAAGATTAAAAGACTTAGGGGCCAATATCATCTTAACGGAATTAATTCTCCCCCATAAAGACATGGATAAATTTGCCCATTTTCTGAAATCACAGTTGATCTATTTCAGAAGAGGATCCAAGTTAATATCCACCAAGGATATTAATAAGGTGTTTAAACATTTCTATGCAGAACTTTACTCTAGCTCGGCTCATGCAGAGACTGACCTATTGTTAGATTCCTTGGGGTGCACTAATATACCAGCTCTAGAAGATTTGGATAGTGTGGCTTTAGATAAACCCCTAACATCTGAAAACATAATGCAGGTAATTAAGGACTCCCTTAGTAAAAAGGCACCAGGCCCTGATGGTATCTCTAGAGAGTTGTACAATTTTATGGAACCTGTTATCCCAAAGTATCCTACTAAAGTGTTTGATGAAGCTATTCAAGATGGGAATCTACCGGCTTCATTCAACAGAGCTTACATTACTTTGATTCTAAAGAAAGAGAAGGATCCTTTATGCTGTGAGAGTTATAGACTTATTTCGTTATTGAATGGGGACTACACAATTCTGGACAGGGCTCTCTCTCTCAGAATCAGGAATTTGGTTTCAAAACTGGTAGGGGGTGAACAAGTGGGTTTTGTTCCTGGGAGATCTGGAATGGGAAATATAAGATATCTTCTCAATGTTATTTATGCTGCTCAAATAGCCAAAAAATCATTAACTGTTCTTTCCACAGATTTTTTTTAAAGCTTTCAATACTCTGGAGTTGGAATATCTTTTTAGTGTTACATAGATATAATGTGGGGAAGGGATTTACTAGCTGGATGCATACTTTGTATAGCAGTCCTTCTGCAGAGGTAATCACTAATGGGGAAGTCCCCCCTCCCCGATCAGGCTTTTCGGGGGACAAGACAAGGTCGTCCCCTATCCCCATATTTGTTCATCCTGGCCTTGGAAATACAGGTTATTCACCTATAACAGGAGTTCTAGGAGTGGTATATGTTGTTCATCCACACTGTCTGGCAGGTTCCTTGCCACTTTAAATCTTGCCGGAAGGTCTTCAAGCTGGCTCCTCCCACCCACCCGGGTGGTAAAACCCTCAGCTCTGTCCCATGACATCAGATCTAGCCTACTGGAAGCCAGGATGCATGTCGAAGCCAGGGAGGTCGGGTGGGTCATGTGGATGAACAACATATAGCACTCCTAGAACTCCTGTTACAGGTGAGTAACCTGTATTTTTAGGGACATGGATATGTTGTTCAATCCACACTGTCTGGCAGACTCCTAGCAGTTCTCCAGGAGGAGGGAGGCAAGGTGCGCACCCCCTACTTAGGGAATAAGGACTGGAGAACGGAGGTCCCAAAACCAGCATCCCGGCATGACCAGGGTCAATGTGGTAATAGGAAATGAAGGTGTGTGCAGACTTCCAGGTAGCAGCCCTGCAGATTTCCTGGATGGGAACATCCCTAGAAGCAGCCACTGAAGCAGCGGTATGGAGGGTAGAATGAGCTTTCATCCCTTTAGTAGGCTCCATGCCCACCAACCTATAGCAGAGATCTATGCAGGAGGTGACCCACCTGCTTATCGTCCATTTGGCTGCAGGTCTGCCAGGTGCGGCTTCAGCATAGGTGACAAACAGCTGGCAAACTTCTCCCCAAACTTCAGCCGTTCGCTGCTTATAATAAGAGAGCACTCTTCTAGGGTCCAAAGTATGGAGCCTATATTCGGCCTCTGAGGTGTGATTGTGGTAGAACACTGGCAGAGTCAACACCTGAATCAGGTGAAACTCCGACACCACCTTCGGAAAGAATTTCGGGTGGGGCGAAGGATAACCTTGTCCCTGTGGAAAACCAGATAAGGAGACTCGATGGAAAGCGCCTGAAGCTCACCCATCCTTCTGGCTGATGTGATAGCCACCAAGAAGGTGGTCTTCCACGACAGGTGGGAGATATCGCACCTGTGCATAGGTTCGAATGGCTTGCCCATGAGCTTAGCCAATACCAGCAGTAGATCCCACAGAGGTGGAGGTTCTCGCACCGGAGGGGATATGTGATCAAGGTCTTTGAAAAGGCGCCCGACCATCTTCTCCTGTGCCACTGACTACTTGCTGGCCCACGCGCGGTAAGCAGAGATGGCTGCCAGGTGCACCTTCAGGGTCATCGACCAAAGCCCTAGTTGAGAAAGGGACCAAAGGTAGTCCAGAATACTAGCCAAGGAACAGGAAGAAGGGTCCAACCGCTTGTCCTGACACCAAATGGAGACTCTCTTCCATTTGAAGATGTAGCATTTTCTGGTCGACTCCTTACTGGACGCCTCAACGACGTTGAGGACCTCGTCAGAAAGACCCAAGGCCTGGAGCTCTAGCCACTCAGGAATCAGGCCATCAGGTGCAGGGATTGAAGGTCTGGATGGAGAACCTTCCCCTTGTCGATGGAGATCAGGTCTGGGAGGGCTGGAAGCCGCCTCGGGAGCCTGGAGCTGAGGCTGAGGAGATCTGGGTACCAGAACTGGCAGGGCCAGTCTGGGGCTACCAGAATCACTTGTGCCTTGTCCCTCTTCACCTTGAGAAGCACCTTGTGGATCAAGGGAAATGGAGGGAAGGCGTATAAGAGGCCGGGGGTCCACGGCCTCGAGAAGGCATCCCCCTGCAGCGAGCCCTGCTGAGAGGGACTGGCGTGAAACAGCCTCAGCTTTGCATTCTCCCTGGAGGTGAACAGGCCCACCTGACGGGTGTCCCAGTGAGAGAACAGATCTTGTACTACCTCCGGCAGGAGAGACCACTCGTGAGATGCAGCACCTATCCGGCTGAGGGCATTGGCCAGACTGTTGGAGGCTCCTGCCACATTGATGGCTAGGAGATCCGCCTCCAGGCTGATCATTAAAGACCAAATGCAGACAGCCTCCTTGCACAGAGGCAAGGAGTGCATCCTGCCCTGATGGTTGAGGTAGTACATGGTCGTGGTGTTGTCCGTCTGGACCTGAACCACCTAACCCCGTACAAATGGAGTGAAGACAGTGAGGGCTAGTCGCCCCGCACAAAGCTCCAACAGGTTTGATGTGGCATCGAGACTCCTGAGGGGACCAGAGGCTGTGGGCCCTTAGCTCCCCCAGATGGGCACCCCAACCCATCAGAGAGGCGTCAGTCATTAGAGTGACAGTCGGCTCGGGGCGGACAAACGGGATACCCTCCTGCAGATGAGCTGGGATGAGAAACCACTGCAGGCTGTCCCACATCTCCTGGGTCACCGTCACTGGCTGGTCCAGAGGACCAGAGCACTGTGACCACTGGCTGGCCAGCCCCCATTGCAGGGGATGCATATGCCAGAGGGCCCAATGGACCACGCTGGTGCAGGCCGCCATGAGGCCTAGGAGGTGCAGGAAGTACTGGGCAGGGTGCAATTGCCCAACCAGAAATGATTGGGCAAAGGAGAAAAGGACCTCAGCCCTGTCCGCCGGGAGCCAGACTCTGACTCGAAGAGAGTCGAGCTCTGCCCTGATGAAAGGAATCACCTGTGATGGCACGAGTTCTGACTTGGCCTCGTTGATGAGGAGGCCAATCTGAGAGCAGACCTGGTGGGCCAGATCCCTGGACCGCTCCACCTCCAACCTGGAGGGGGCTGCAATCAGCCAGTCATTCAGGCAAGGGTACACCCTGACCCCTCAGCACCGCAGGAATGCTGTCACCACTGTCATGCATTTGGTGAAGATCCTGGGAGATGAAAAGAGGCCAAAGGCTATGGCCCAGAACTCGTAAAGAGATCCCTGTGCTCTGAAGCGGAGGAATTGCTGATGAGACGGACAGATTGGGACATGAAAGAACATGTCCTGGAGGTCCAGAGAACAGAACCACATGCCTAGTTCCAAGGATGGAATGATCTAAGCCAGAGTGACCATCCTGAAGATGTGCGGCCTTAGGAACTTGTTCAGGTCATGCAGGTTGAGAATGGGGCACCAGCCCCCCATCCATTTTGGGACCAGGAAATACCTGGACACAAACCCTGGGTCTGGAGGAGGGTCCACCACCTCGCTGATCACCTCCTTCTGGAGGAGCAAGGCAATGTTGGCTCAACGAGCCAACAGAGATGCTGCGGAGCCTGTTGCCCCTCGTGGGGTGATGGCTCGATAGGGAGGGAACTGCTCGAATTCCAGAGGCAGACCCCTGCCGACCACTTCTAGCACCCAGCGGTCCGTGGTGATAGCGGACCCGGTGGAAAAGAAGTGGAGGAGCCATCCCCCTGTGGGGGAACCCAGAGAGGAGTGATGAGGCTGGGGGCAACACCCTTCAACCCATCACTGGGCAGGCTTGGAGGAAGGGCCCGCTAAGGGACCTCCTGGACCCTTACCCCCAGGCTTCCTACTGGAGGAAGCAGCAGACTTGGCCTTAGGGTGGCAAGTGTGAGCCTGCTGGCCCTGTTGCAGGTGTTGCTGGGTCGTACGTGCCACAGGAGCAGAAGGGCAAAAGGGCTTACGCTGCTGCTGGTGGCCTTTGTCCTTCTGGGCAGACGTGACGAGTCCAAGATGGCTTTGGACTTCTCGATCCTCTGGAGATGGCCTTCCACTCTGGGCCCGAACAAGTCGGTGCCCAGGAAGGGAATGTCTGCCAGCTTGTGCTGGGTGTCCGCTGTGAAGGTGGAGATCCTCAGCCAAGCTCTGCGGCGCATGGCCACTGCGGCCGCTACTGACCATGCACAAGAGTCACCAATGTCCAATGAAGTTTGGAGCTGTTGTTTAGCCACAGCCTTTCCCTGATCCCGCACCTGCTTGACCGTCATCTGAAGGTCAGCCGGGAGATGAGGAATCACCTCATCCAGGGAACCCATAAGGGCATGTGAGAAATGTGCCATCAGTACAGCTGAGCTAGCCTGTCGAAGGCCTAGGGAGGAAGCAGCATAAACCTTCCACCCCCAGTAATCCAGCTTTTTGGATTCCTTATCGGGCAGTTTGTCCACATCCCTAATGTTCCCAGAACACTGGAAAACGCTATCGGTCACTAACCCCTCCGCAGAGGGGTGCTCCGAGAAACCGGAGAGTGAACCGGTGGGAACCACGTACTTGCGAGCCATCCTGGCCGAAGGCACGGGACAAGATGCTGGTCGCTGCCATAACTCCAGGGCCAGGCCCACAATGGCTTCGGCCACTGGGAAGGCCTCCGTAAGGGAATACCCTCGGTCCAGTATCTCCGTAAGGGGATACTTGGCCTGTTTTTGAACGGGTTCAAACTGCATCCCAGTAGACTCTGAGATGAGTCGAAGCATACCCAAAAATGAGGATGGGCTCTCATCCACCGACTGGCCCCCTGCAGATTCCAGGTCAAGTGGCCTGGAGAACAGGGAGGAGTCATCATCAGACTCCGAGGAGCCTGTGAACAGCTGCCAAGCGCTTGAGCCACCCTCCACCTGCCGAGGTCAACCGGGAGTGAGGGTGACCGACAACCTGTGGGGCAAGCCCTGACCCAACCGAGAATCCTTGGTCGGGGCCCCAGTCTTCGATTGTGGAGGCAGAGGTTCCATCACAATGGGTGGAGCAGCCAGTTTCGGCCAAACAACCGGCACCGGGGTCGGCTCCTCGACTACAACAAGGGGTTGTTTTGACCACTCTGGTGACAGCCACTTAATGGCCGGAGAAGGTGATTGAGTCAGCTTGTTACCGGTCAACAAAAGTTGCTGCCACATTAAGTCCTCGTAGCGCTGACGTAACTTACGCCGGAGCCTATCCTCTGAAGAGGACGAGCAGTGACGCCACTTTCCATGGTGCTGAGACCGCTGAAATTGGCGGGACCAGCTGGATCTGGAAGAGGACTGAGACCGAGACCTTCAGGGTTGCCAAGGGTGGGTCAAAGAGGGGACGGGGGAAACCCACCCCTCCCTCGGTTCAGGGACCTTAGCCGGGGACTTCGGCACAGGCAAGTCCTCGGTAACCATTGGGGGAACCGGTGAAGAAGGGTTGTCGGCATCTCCAGTCGACAGACCATCTAACGGGTCGAGAAGAAAAAATTACTCACCTTAGTAATTATGTTTCTTCTAATGGAATGCTGTATTCTGACTATTGCAGTTACCCCCAGCCTTTAAACTGCCCCAGAGAACAAAGGGTTAACTTTCTATGCAGAGCATAGAATGCTGAGCTTGAGCTCAGCTGAGATCTCTGTCTGGAGCCCTTTGAAATCCAACCGTCAGATTCTTATGAGCAAAGACTCACTAACTAATCTATGTGGAAATTGTAAAATTTTTACCAGCCAACTGGCAACAAAAAGTTTTGGATTCCCAAAGGAAGACTCAAGTCAGAAAACGCAAACTCAAAAACCAATCCAAATAATAATAATAATAAAACAAACACCCAAACAAAAAGAAGAGGGTGTAAAAGGAGCACCCCTGAGGTGCAACACTGCACCTGCCCACGCACTTCCCAAAAACAAGTTCTGAGAGGGGAGGCAGGAAGGGAGGTCAGAATACAGCAAGACTCCACTAGAAGAAACATAATTACTAAGGTGAGTAATTTTTTCTTCAAACAACATGAGGTCTTGCTGTATTCTGACTATTGCAGACTACCAAGCAGTACCTCTATGGAGGAGGGACAGAATCTACTTTGGGAATAGGCTCTGAAGTACTGCTGTGCCGAACCGAGCATCACTCCTAGTCTGGATATCCAGAGAGTAATGCTTAGTGAAGGTATGGACTGTTTTCCAGGTGGCTGCTTGACAAATTTCTAAGAGAGGAATATCCCTGGCAGCAGCCAGGGAAGCAGTTGTACCTCTGGTGGAGTTAGCCCTCAGGCCTGAGGGTGGAATTTTTCCAAGTTTCTCATAGAATTGTACACAAGACACAATGCACCTGGCAATCGTTCTCTTGGTGGCAGGTTTGCCCTTTCCCACTTCTCCATAAGTGAGGAACAACTGAAGGGAATCAAACCTGTGACCCTTGGTATGCTTTATATAGTAGCTAAGGGCCCTTTTAACATCTAAACTGTGTAGCCTCCTATCTCCTGAAGAGGAATGATCAGTGAAGAAAACAGGAAGAGACATAGACTGATTCAGGTGGAAATCTGAAACCACTTTGGGCAAGAACCTTCTATGGTTCTAAGGACCACTTCATCCCTATGAAAGGAGATAAAATCAGGTTCCACTGACAGGGCTTGCAGTTCACTGATATGTCTGGCAGAGGTAATGGCTACAAAGAACACAGTTTTCCAAGTCAAGTACTTAAGCTCTACTGAGGACATAGGCTCAGAGGGAGGTTGCATCAATTGAGCAATACAAACGTTTAAATCCCAGGCAGGGGCAGTTTCTCTAAATGGGGGATTGGTATGAAGCAATCCCTTGAAAAATTTACAGAATACAGGATGAGATTATAGTGAGGAAGACTTCTCCACTGACAGAAAAGCAGAAACAGCTGACAAGTGTACCTTGAGAGTAGCTGGTCTGAGGCCTAGGCCATTAAGATGGACCATATAATCCAGAACTGTAGATAATTCAGCAGTGTCTGGAGAAATATGCTTCTTGGAACACCAAATGCTGAATCTTTTCCATTTGGAGTTATAAGTCTTTCTGGTGGAGGGCGTTCGAGAAGCTTTGAGAATATCCAGAACCCCCTGAGACAGATCCGCATATCTGCATACTTTAACTCTTCAAGAGCCATGCCTTGAGATTGAGAGACCGAAGATTGGCGTACCGAATCCTCCCCTGAGAGGAGGTTAACAGGTTGTAATTCCTGGGAAGAGACAGGGGAAGATGGACTGCTAGGAACAGCAACAGGGGGTACCAAGGCTGTCTGGCCCAATCTGGAGCAATCAGAATCACTTTGCAAGGTTGTGACCTTATCTTGACTAAAACTTTGAACAACAGAGGAAAGGGAGGGAAAGCATACAGAAATTTCCCTTACCAGTTCAGAATCAGAGCATCCAGACGGACTGAGTCCAAGACTGGGGGTCTGCAACAAAAGAGAGGAAGTTGGTGACTGTCTGGGGCTGCAAAGAGATTTATCTCTGGAGTGCCCCACCTTGAAAAAATCACCTTCAAGACCAGAGGGTCCAGGGACCATTCGTGATGGCCCTGTGAGATCCTGTTCAGCGCATCTGCTAGCACATTGTCCTTCCCTGGAAGGTGGACTGCTATCAGAGAGTTTTGCAGGGAATAAGCCAGGGACCACAACTTCATGGCTTCTGTGCACAAGGCCATAGACCGCATGCCGCCCTGCTTGTTGATGTACCACATGGTGGTGGTGGTGTCTGTTCTGACTTGAGCCACCTTGTTCTGCACTGACTGAGAGAAAGCTTGCAGGGCCAGAAAAACTGCCCTGAGTGCTAGGAGATTCATATGGAGAAGGGATTCCTGAGGGGACCACAGTCCCTGGGCAGTGAGGTCCCCCAGATGGGCTCCCCAGCCCAGGAGGGAAGCATCCGTGGTAAGGACCACTGAATGAGACTGAGTGGCAAATGGGACCCCTTACCTTAAACTGTCTTGATTCTACCACCATTGAAGGGCTTGGATCAGGGTCCGAGTCACTGGGATCAGTTTGGTAAAGGAATCCTTCTTTTGGGACCAAAAGGCCCTCAGATGGAACTGAATGTCCCTCATCTGGAATCTCGCCCCTTGGACCACTGCTGTAGAAGCTGCCATGTGGCCCAAGAGCTGGAGGAAATGCCTTGCTGGTCGAGACACCTGAAGGCTGAAGGAAGAAGCCTGTTCTATAAGAACTTTTGCCCTTTCCAGGGGAAGAAAAGCTCTTGCTTTGACAGTATCCAGCTCTGTCCCTATAAAGGTAAGGAGCTGCACTAGCTCAAGAACTGACTTGGGAAGGTTGAGAAGAAATCCTAGAGAAGTGAGCACTTGATGGGTCACTTGCAGGTGTGACTTGACTTGGTTGGGGGACTGGCCCACTATGAGCCAGTCGTTCAGATATGAAAAAATGGAAATCTTTTACCTTCTTAGAACGGCAACGACTACTGCCAGGCACTTTGTGAAAACCCTTGGGGCTGATGTTAGATCAAAGGGCATTGCTTTGAACTGATAGTGGCCTGACGGCAACTCGAACCTGAGGTACTTTCTGTGGGAGCACCTTATGGGAATATGAAAACAGGCATCCTATAGGCCCAGAGAGGCTAGCCAGTCCCCTGGCCTTAGCGAGGGAAGAATTATTCCCAGAGTTACCATCTTGAACTTTGGTTTTAAAAGATGTTTGTTCAGGTATCTTAGGTCTAGGATGGGTTGGCACTCCCCTGTCTTTTGTGCGGTAAGGAAGTACCTGGAGTACAGACCTTTGCCCCTGAGTGGGGTAGAGTAGGAATTCTCTCTATGGCTCCTAAGGCAAGAAGAGATGAAACCTCTGCCTCTAGGGCAAGGGTTTCTGAGAGACCTGCAGGTGGAAAAGATCTGGCTCTCATCTTCAGAAATTTTTTGAAGCTGAGAACCAGACCCTGGCTTACTACTTCCAGGACCCACTTGTCTGAGGTAATAGACATCCAGTCCTGGACAAAGTAAGCCAGCCTGCCCCCTACTGGAATAGGAGAGTCGACCTGGGAAGACCCAGGGTGTCTGCTTGGCAGGGCCTTAGGCTGAGGAGTGGATGCAGCCCTGCTCATCCCCTTCTGCCTCTCCTTCTGAAGAACCCTCTGTGAAAAGGGAGAAGAGGCCTGTGCTTGGTAAAAGGCCTATGAAAAGGCCTGCCCCTGCCCCTAGACTGCTGCCTTTGAGGAGTTGCCTGCCTCTCCTTGACCTGAGCACTCCTGTAAATGGTCCTGTACTCATCCATTTTCTTCATGTAATTCTCTGTCTGCTCCCCAAACAGAGAAATACCCACTACAGGAAAATCCATGGCCTTAGCCTGGGTGTCCTGCAAGAGTCTAGTACATCTGAGCCAAGCCATTCTCCGAAGAGTCACAGATGTAGCCATGACTCTTGATGACACATCATTGGAGTCCACAGCAGCATGAAACTGTACTTTTGATGTCTCAATTCCATCTGCAGCCACCTCCTGCAGCTCCTTGGCTAGCTGGGGGGAGGCCTGTTTAGCCAGTGCCAGTACAGTGTCCCACCTGGACTTCAGGTACCTGGCTGTATAGGCCATATAATTCGCCTGCCTGAGTCCCAAGGAAGATGCCATGTACTGTTTTTTTGCCATGGCATCAATCTTCCTGGAGTCTTTGTCTGGGGGGCATGAAGCCAAGGAATGTTTGCCTTTGTCACAGGCAGCAGCCTGCACTACCCCAACATGGCTGCATTGCTAGTATAAAAACTCCGTATCTGAGCCTGATAGTGTGTGCCTCTTGTCCATCCTTCTGTCAACAGGGGGTACAGAATTGGGAGACTTCAGGATTTTTTGTGTCTGTTTCCCAAAGGATTTGTGAAGGGGAATAGACAGTCTCCTGGACTCTGGGATGTCCATCATTTCCACATAATCAGGCTCCTCCTGATCCTCCATTGCCTCCTCCATAGGAAGCTGTAGGGTTTCAGCCACTTTTCTGTAAAACAGAAAATGGGAAGAGGACTCAGAAAGTCTAGGAGGGGATCCACCAGAAGGTCTGTCTGGGGAGATGTCCGGTTCCACAGGCACATCCAGAGTTTCACCATCATCACCATCATCTTCAAACTCCCCCTCCTCCTCAAACTCCGGTTCATAAAACTCTTCATGGGTATAATCTTGAACCGGGGGAACCGACCGAACTGAACCCCTGCAAAAAGGTGCCGGATTGGTCGGAACCGGGCGAAGCGATTCCACAATTTGAATCACTCTGGCTATTTCCTCGGCGGTCGGAACATGAACCTCTGGATCCGAACCGGTCGATTTTTCTTTTTGTTTCCTTTTTGTAGGAACCAACCCCTCAGGATTGACTCTCCTCTTGCCGAAGAAGTATCACCCTGGTCAGAGGGCACTCCTTCTGGTTCGGTCGGAACCGAACCGGGCTGGCCATCCAGGTCAGCGGACTTCTTGGCCTCCTTTTCCCTCAGTCTACCTAGTCTCTTTTCAAGGGTAGATTTAGGAAAATGTTTACAAATTTGGGAGTCTGAATCGAGGTGTTCAAACCCCAGACAATAAACACAGGTGGTGTGGGGGTCGGCCTTAGCAAAGACCTCCCCGCACTCACTGCAGTGTTGAAACCCAGTGGGCCAATTTTTTTTCTTGGGTTTCTCAGACATGGCCAACCTAATCAAACTTACCCTTTTTATGTCAACCGCCAGGCAAGACTCCCTTATCAGTTCCTAACCGTGTTACTGGTGTTGGAATAAACCGTTCAAAACACGTTTTTTTTAGAACTGATAAGGACCAGTAACCACACTCTAAAGTAAGACACAAGGATTCAATACAAATGATCGGTTCAGCCGAACCGACCTAATACTTTACAATTTCCACACAGAAAAACAGAACAAAACCTATCTAGTACTCACGGTACCACAGACAGAGACTGAACCAACTATGCGGAACTAAACCTTTTTGCAGGGGTTCAGTTCGGTCGGTTCCCCCAGTTCAAATTAGGAGGCAGTATAGCGCAGTGGTTTAAGGATCTGAGCTGCAAATCTGGAGATCTGGGTTTGAATCCCATTGCCCCCACTTGCATACTGTGTGACCTTGAGCAAGTCACTTAACTTCCCTGTGCTCCCAGGTTGCACCTGTAAACAAGCTTTCAGCTTAGTGTGTCTTACCTGGTTAAACAACTGAAAAAAAAAAAAAAATTCGGTAAAAACCGACAACTTAACCGAGACTTTAACCGACTTTCGAACCGAGCTGAAGGAGAAATCTCCGGAGCGACTGTTCAGTGAGGCAGAGTAAAGAAACTGATGGTTAGATTTCAAAGGGCTCCAGACAGAGACCTCAACCGAGCTCGAGCTGAGCATTCTATGCTCTGCATAGAAAGTTAACCCTTTGTTCTCCGGGGCAGTTTAAAGGCTGGGGCTAACTGCAATAGTCAGAATACAGCAAGACTTCATGTTGTTTGAAAAATCTTGACCGCATCGACAGGTGTCTCGGCCGGCTGACCTGATGGGGACAACATGAAGCCAGCAGCCGCAGCCACAACCTCGACCAAAGTCGATAGTCGATGGTCCGGTGAAGGGGATTTCTCCCGCTCCCATGAACGTCGACGGTGGGACATACCTCTTGGATCTTTCTTCTTAGACTGACTGGTATGTCCCGATGGCCCTTCTCCCTTAGTGGAGAGGGACTGACAAAGCTTCTTAAAAGAAGTAGTGTAGGAGGAGCCCAAGGAGAGCGGGGTAAATGCCGCAGCCAAGGAGGAAGAAAATGCAGCCTGGGCCACCTCTTCCTCCTCGAGGGCAATCAACTGCTCCACCAGCTCCACAGAGCCCACCACTGCAGACACCACCCAACAGGCCTCCTTAGACTTCACTGGTGGGTACCATTTTTGGGGGCACCAGAGTTGTAATCTGGCAGCGTGGTCCTCTAAGACTGAAGCCAAAGAGGACTTGCACAAGTCGCAGGCCTGCGAATCATGGCCAAGCCCCAGGCAGTAAATGCACGTGGAGTTGGGATCGGTCCGGGACATCTTCTGCCCACAAGGGCACCGACAGAATCTGGGAGTCGATTTGTCCATCGCAGCCGTGAGGGAAGATGAAGACCTCAGTCTTGTAAATTTTAAAATTAGTTTCGGAAAAACCGAAGAGTTTGGATCCAGGCCTAAAACGCAGAGCGCTAAGGAGGGAACCTGAGCTTTCAAGCGGTAAGGAAGATCTGGTGTCATGGGGTGGAGCTGAGGGTTTTACCACCCGGGTGGGTGGGAGGCGGCAGCTTGAAGACCTTCTGCCAAGATTTAAAGGAGCAAGGAACCTGCCAGACAGTGTAGCTTGAACAACATATCCACGTCCCTAGAACCACTAATTAGGAGAATACAGTCTCTTCCAGGCATACATGGTTTTAAGACTGGAACTATAATACAAAAACATTTGCATATGCAGATAACCTCTTGTTCACTCTGACACACTTTAAAGATTTTATTGTGGTACTTAAAACAGTATTGCAACAATTTTCAAGTATCTCAGGACTGTCAGTTAACTGGAGGAAAACTTAGGCTGTGCAGGTATTTAATGGGGGGATGTACTTGTAGAAAACAGTCTCACAGAGTATGACTTCTGGAAAAAAGGATTCGATTCTTTACCTTGCACTGCCTTATTTTGAGAAGGCCCAGTGTCTCTAAAGTGAGAAGGTCTGATTGAACGGTTGACAGATCGTGCTGTCACTTGGGCGGAAGTTCTGGAGGAATCTCCACAAAGTTGAGAGTACTATTCTTGAACAATCCAGAGGACCAACTTGACTGTATAGTTAGACTTCCATTGGTTGTAAAACTGAGTCAGATGACCTCCCACTGCTGAGGAGAAGTCCACCTCGGGCAGCTGAGGCAAGACCGGGCCAGACTTTCAGAGGGTGGCACTGGGTGCTTTTGGCCCTTATGCCTTCTGCTGCATTTTCTTTTGTGGCTGAGGAGATTGGTGCTTGCTTGGAGCTCCTCAGTCTCTTCCTCAGAAGGGCAGACAGTTACAAAAAAAAACAATGGTTCCTGCCCCGCTGCGGAGCTGAAGGAGCCAGATTGGCTGTTTTAATGGCAGTCTTGGTTTTCTGAGAGGCCTCCAGGGCTTGTTCTACCTATTGGCCAAACAGATACTGTATATATCCTCAAAAGGGACATTCATCACCTGCTGTTGAGCATCAGAGAAAACCCCCTGATGTCCTAAGACAGGAATGTTTTCTAATACATATTCCAGCAGTGGTCGCCATAGATGCTGTGTCATTTGCGTCCATGGAAGCTTTCAGCTGATGATTATTACATTCTATGCCATGGGTAACAGTCTGTAAACTCTCAAACTTTGAGTCAGACTCTGGGAGGCCTTCCACTAGGGATTTAAGGGAAGCCCAAAGGGCATACTCATATTGAGAGAAGTGCCCTTGATAGCTGGCAATGTGCATACAGAGTTGCAACTGCGAAGGCTTGTTTTCCCATGGTATCTATCATGTGAGACTCCTTATTGATAGGGCATGTTGAAACCTCCTGAGGAAGAACAACTTTGTCATTTTCAGCAAGGACAACCAGTGCATCTGCGATTGGTTGTGAGGCTCAAATGGGTCTCTCCTTGGGGGGGACATATTCATCTGTGGATTTGCAGATAGAAGGAATAATGGCAGGCCTCACCCACACAGCTTCAGATGAGGTCTCAAAGGGTGGGGGAACAGGTGGTGTAAGGTTCACTGGGATATTCAGAACATGAGGTCACTCCAGGTGTGAAAGTCTACCTGGATCCACAGAAGACATCTAAAGAGCCAGGGTTGCCCTCATATTCCTAAGCAAAGACTGAAACGAGAGATCCTTCACAGGGTTCTCAGCTGGTATTGAGGGCTTACCATCCAAGCTGTAGAATTAGTCTTTGTCATCCTCTTCAGAAATTAAAAGATCGGGATCAGACTCATCCTGCTTCAAGTAATCTTCAGAGGGGCTGCAGCAAGCCACAGAAGGCCACTGCCTGGTCTGAGGAAAGGATAAACAGGAGACACCTGAATCGGCACCAGACCCAGCACCATGGGATCCGGCACTGGACCCGGCACCGCTGGGGTGGGCACTGACCTATGAGGGGCCGGCACGAAGATTCAACCCAGACCTAAAGGAAAGAGAAGGGGCATGGTACCTGCACCAGCCCCTGCAAGGAAACAGAATGAGGGGGAAAGGCACTTGGAACTATCATTGGTGGTGCACACACCAGCAAAGGAGAAGATACTGTCACCAACACTGAGCGCTCAACCTGTCCCAAAGGACCCAACTGCAGTCCCAAGGTCCCTAGGTCTGAGGGCCCTGGAACTGGATTCATGGGAAGGGGCAAACGAGACAGATGCTGTACCCACTGCTCCATAAGAGCAGCCCAATGATGAAACTACCAACCGGAAACCCCACAAGAAGACAGAGAAGGGCTCCAATGATGAGAATCAGTGCAATCGTAAGTGAAAGTCATCAGGGAACTGGACGGGTCAGGAGAAGGCCTGCTGCTCTTGATCACTGAAGACCTCTTGGCAGACATGCCAGAGGTCGACCTTGAGTGGTACCTCTTCTTCCTCTTCCAATGCGAAGAGGAAAAACTTGAGGCCGAGCGGAGCCAGGTCCCCGACCTGGATCAGGAATGGGTTCACTTCTTTTTGTGTTTACTGGTAAACTGTCCTCCCTCTAAAAAACACCGGACTTCCCGTAATTGGACCTCCCTCTGGAGAGGGTGATGAACTGGACACAGCCCAGCTGCCAGAGCAGCCTTCCAACAGAGAGTCCCTACCATCACCGTCTCCATCCATAGTCGACCCTTTCAATTGGTAGGGCCAAGAGAAAATAATAAAGATCTTGACTCCCAGTTGGTGAGCGACGTTGTCACTGAAGCGAACTTGACAGTGGGGAAAAAAGGAACTGAGGTGGTTAGAGGGTCAACACCGAGGTAGCTTACACAGGCATGAGCCAGTCTTGCAGTACCGTGCATGCACGGTCCTACCTTGGTGCTGTGCCTCCTGAAGATTTTTGGCTCCTGTCGCATCCAAGTGCCTCTAGCTTGTAACCCAGAAATATGAATAAATGTTGAAGACTTTAAGTCCAGGAAGATCTGGCTTACTGGCAGGAGTCAGAGAGTGGTGGTAAAGAGGGAACATTCTGGGGAGGGAGAATTAGCAAGCAAGGTGCTGCAGAGGTCAATGTTGGCGCTGCTCCTCTTCAATGTCTATAGTGGGGACAGTGTAGAGGGGGCTGGATGGGCAGGTATGCCTATTCATGGATGACACGAAGGTATGTAATAGGGCGGATATACCAGAGGGGTTGAAAAGATAAGGGAGGACCTTAAAAAACTGGAGGAATGGTCTGGAGCATGGAAGCTGGGATTCAGTGCAAAGAAAAGTGCAGGATCATGCACATAGGACACAAGAATCCAAGGGCAACATACAAACTAGGAGGGGAGGTACTAACAGTCATAAAGCAGGAAAGAGACCTTGGAATTATCATTTTAGATTACCTAAAAGAGGAGAGACAGTGTGACAAGGAAGCGGGGAAGACTAGTTGAATGCTTGGATGCATAGGAAGAAGTATCACAAGTAGAAGGAGGGGGTAATTTTGCCCCTGTATAAGGCACTGGTGGGACCACAACTGGAGCACTGCATCCAGTTCTGGAGGCCCCATCTGAGAAAGGACATAGACAGGGTGGTGGCAGTGCAGAGAAGGTCAACTAAAATGGTGCAGGACCTGCAGGAGAATACCTATGAGGAAAGACTATGTAAGCCCTGGAGGCAAAGAGGGAGAGGGAGGTCATGATAGAGACATACAAATACCTCACTGATATAAACAGAGTACAGAAAGGGAGCATATTGCAATGTAAGACATGTTCCAATACAAAGGAGCACAGTATGAAGTTGGGGGGGGGGACGGCTCAAGGGTAACATGAGTAAATATGTTTTCATGGAGAGGGTGGTAGACACTTGGAATGGCCTGCCAGAGGAGGTGGTAGGGACTAAAATGGTCATAGGATTCAAGAAGGAGTGGGACAGACATAAGAGTATCCTGGAGGTAAGGGTGGGTGCTGTGGAGTTCAGTTTGTGCATCAGACCTCATACTAGGTAGGGATAAATAGGGCAGACTGGGTGGACCAAGAAGTCCTTATCTGCCATCAACTTCTATATATCTATGTATAGGAGCCCAGGGGAGCAGCGTGGTCGGCCAATGACAGACTCACAGCTGACTCCAGGCAGACTCCACGATGCATTTTTACTACAGCTCTTAAGCATTAGGACCGCAGCGGAGGACCGCTGGGGAGGAGTTCAGATATACAAAACACAAAGCCCTCCCCACAGAAGCTGCCATCTCCCAATTAGAGAACGTGTTAGAGGACGTCATTTTGGAGGAGGCTGAGGGTTGTTTTAGATGCAGTTTTTACACATGGGGGATATAGCAACCCCTTTCTTAATGAGGATTTGGACAATATGGGCCCCATATTCACTGCTGGCCTGCTACACTCGCAAACAGGTCCGCAGTGTGGAAAGATAGGACTGGATGATTTTGGTGCCATATTCAAACAGATAGCGCAATCCAAATTGACCGTGCTGTCTGAATATGTGGCCATGGTAGCACGGCGCACATCAAGCAGCTGCCATGCTTGCACAGTGCTACCAGAGCACTAGGCTGAAGACTGCCCATAGGGGTTAAGGGCAGTGCACACTAGTTAGCGCCACGGCCCCCATAGGTGATATTCATCCCAAACCTGCAGATGAGCCCCTTGGACATGCACAGTGTTAACGGAACATTTGCATGCCCATTATGGGCTCATCTGCATGCGAGCACTATCTGAGTGTGCCAGGATAGGTTTCCCCCTAACTCTGATCCCTGTAAAGAAACATTGGTGGTTCAGCGGTCGCTCCCCTGCCCTGATCTCTGCCCCCATATATAAAAAATAATATCATCGGTGGTTCAGCGGTCCCTCCCCTGCCCTGATCCCTGTATATAATAACAATATCATTGGTGATTTGACGGTCCCTCCCCTGTCCCCATGTATAAGGAAATTACCATTGATGGTCCAGTGGGCCCTCCTCCTTCCCTCCCCCATTCCCTATCATGCAGATTCACCCCCAGTAGTCCAGTGGTTCCCCCTTACCTGTTCTCTGATAGCCGGCCCAATGAAACCCACAATACATTCACAGTCTAGGGGTTTCCCACCCCCTACCCCAGCAGGTGTGACCCACCACCCCACTCCCCCCAATCCAACCCATGCAGGTGACTGGCAGAGCCCTCTTCACACCGCCATGTCCAGATGCCAACTGAACAGTCACTGAGCATGTACTGTAGACAGTACACGTTCACTGGTTGAGTGAACAACCAATAAGCATTGTGACAGAGTTGAATATGACCCTGTCCCAGCTGTTATGGAGAGTTTGAATTCAGGGATCTGTTCTGTTCTTTTCTTTCCTGTCTCTTGTCTGTCTGATTGCGCAACCACATTTTCCTGTGAGATCTAGGATTTGATCACCCCAACAGTCTCATAATTCTTTGCCTCTCACTGTCTCTCAGTCTTCCCTTGTTGCTTCTGGCTTTTCCTCCCTTGCATATCTGCTGGTATAAAAATACATGCAAATCATTATGTGGAAATGCAACTGATATTGGGATCCCTTTGTTTAGAAATTATATAGTGTACTGTTGAAATAATTACAAAGCTATTTGGAATTTGGATTAACCTGAGATGCAGTTTTAAGTCTTCTGCAGAAGCTGTAAACAAGCTTAGTTCTGGATCACAATGTACAGTTATGCTGCACCTGCATGAAATTACCAAGAACATTCTGTGAGAAGCATGCTGTTTTCTTAACAAGCTTCTGGACAGACTTACAAAAAAGGAGCTGCAGTGTTTTGCAAAAGAGACACACAGAGATTGAAGACAAACTCAGATGGATCTTCTTTGTTTATTCTGCCTTTGTAAATAGTTATTCTGAACAATTTTATTTTCTTATGTTACTGCTAGTACTAATAAACACTTTTTGTGAATTCTACAACTGCTCCTGATTTTTCCTATGCTTCCTGACCTGTGCCTTGACAATAAGCACGTACTGTCTACTGTACATGCTCATTGACAGTTCAGTCAGCAGCTGGCTGTGATGGTATGAGGAGGAATGTGCCAGTCGCCAGCACGGGTCAGGTTGGGGGGAGCGGGGTGATTGGTCACACCTGCCAGGGTGGGAGGGGGGGGGCCAAAGACTACCAGGGTACTGTGAGTTTCATTAGGATGGCAATCTGAGATGGGGAGGAGGAAGGACCACTGGGGTGTATTTGTGACACAGGAATGGCGATTGGGGAACGGGGGAAGGGGGAGGGACCACTGGACTATCAATGATAATTTTGTTATATATGGGGACAGGGATCAGGGCAGGGGAGACACAGCTGAACCACAGATAATATTTTTATTATATATGGGGACAGGGATCAGGGTAGGGAAGGGACCACTGAACCACCGATGATATTTGTTTTTATAGGGGGACAGGGATTGGGACAGGGGAGGGATCGCTGGTCCATCAGGGTATCCAGCCCTTGACAGTGGGCAGATGGGTCTGTGCACTGTTAAGGGCTGGGTTTCAGAAGCGATAAACAGCATCGCTGCTGGTGGCAGTTTAGCACTTCTGAAAACTTTCAATATTGTGCTGCACTGCATAAGAATGAGGGAAGCCTCATTTACATAGGCACAGCACAATATTGTGCATGATGGCACTGTCGGGGGTGCACCCTGCATATGTGTCCTTTGAATATGAGCATGTCCCCGACAGCTGGCACTATTCCAGGTTAGCGTGGCACAAACCTGGTTTGTGGTGCGCTAATCTTTTGAAAACGGGGCCCTGTAAGGTCAGAAGCCCAGCAGGTGACAGAGAATACAGATTAACCTGTGAATATAAAAGTTGTGGATGAATAGTAAGAAAAAACTGCACTTAAAGTGAGATGTAACTATTGGACTGTGGCTTCATTTGAGGCCTATGTAAAAATTAATTATATCCCTGCCCAGGGCCTACAGGCACTCAAGTAGCCTGGCTATCACCAGGACCAGGAAGAATTCATGCTGAGTTGCAAGGACACCATGTAAAAGGTGTCCCTGCTTTTTCAACAGTGCATCATAAAAAATGACAAAACACAAGAAGGCCTTCAAAGGGGAACAGTCAACACTGACAGCCTCACACCCACATGTGGGGCTTATCCAAATGTGCACTTTGTGTGCAAAAAATTGTTTATTACTTACTGTTTACTGTAGTGTAGTAGACATACCTGGCTGAATTCACGAAGTTCAAAGCAGACATTTCCTGTAACCAGAAATCCCAGAATGCCTTGCAGCTGACATCAGAGGGGTGCTGCATAGAAACATAGAAGCTGTTGGCAGAAAAGACCTCCAGGCCCACCTAGTCTATCCTAAGTCCCTGCCTACTGTGCTACCATTGACCCTAATTGATCTCCAGCCTTAATCCCCCCCAACCGCCCTGATACTAAGGTCCCCTTGTGCCTATCCCATACATGCAGCACTAGGACATTCAGTAGCTCACAGCGTACCTATGTAAGAGAGTTGATAAGCTCAGATCAGATATTTTCTGGTCCTGCTGTTTTCACAAGGCTAACTATAGCCCTCTGTGACTGTATTTAGCTCCAGGAGGACAGCAGGACTAGCAAACAAAAGATCATAAAACCCTAACATGCACTGCAGGCTACTGAATCTCCCACTGCTGCAGCACTCCTCTGATGTAAACTGAAGGAGATTCTGGGATTTCTGGTTATTGAAAATGTTAGCTTGGAATTTAGGAAAATCCAGACTAATGTTATATCATTCCTCATTGATGCAGATGAAGGAGGGGACACAGAAACTCCAGCACTTAATCAAGATGGCTGCCTCAGGACAAAATGATGATATTTTGACCTGGACCTATGTCATCCCTTTTCTTTCAATGTCATGATGAAATTGAGGTTGAACGGTTCTTGAAGCCTGATGCCAAAGATGAGCGGGGCTGGGACGGACCATTTATTTTTATGGTGGTGGGCAGAGCCTATGGCCATTTTGTTATCTGTAAGTTGAAAATGGAATTTCATGGAACACATGTTTTGGACATTTCAATGTATCCTTCCATGCCAACCGAAATAAAATATCCCCTTCTTTCAGTTAAGAATGTTGGAAACATAACTCTAAGCTGCTTATCAGATGCCATTAGGAAACTGAAACAACTTGTTAAATATTGGTTGCCTATGAAACTGGAGATTTGCACATTTAAATACTAAGCATTTAAACAGCTTCTTGATACTAGTTTAACTTGGGAATGTATTGTCTTTCAAGAAAGAGTCAAACCTCATGAATGTCACCCTTTCCCCAGCAAATCTATGATTTACATTGTTTTTTTAACCTCTGGAGCCTGAAGCCCTCTTGCTATCTGTAGCTGGAAAATGGAGTATCGTGGAACGCATGTTTTAAACTTTTCAATGTATCCTTCCATGCCAACTGAAATAACATATTCTCTTCATTCTGTTAAGAATGATGGAGACATAACTCTAAGCTGCTTATCAGATGCCATTAGAAAACTGAAACAGCTTGTTAACTATTTGTTAAATATCAGTTGCCTATGAAACTGGAGATTTGCACATTTACTGTAAATACTAAGCATTTAAACAGCTTCTTGATACTAGTTTAACTTGGGACTGTATTGTCTTTCAAGAAAGATTCATACCTTATAAATGTTACCCTTTCCCCAGCAAGTCTATGATTTACACTGTTTTTTTAAACTCTGCAGACACTACCTGATGAGCAGTCTCAGACATACTCCAGGTCTTCAGTGAACTGCTTAGACTAAATATACATCAATAAAAAGCCATTTTCACTATCTTTTAGGGAAAAAATATATTGAGCTACAGCAACACACACACACACACACACACTCTAGACACACCATCCTCATGGCCACAACATTCAAAATAAATACTGCATTCTAATATGTTATAAAAAAAACTGTTTATGTCAGTGAACACAGTGAAGTTCAGTTTAGAGATTTCCTTTAAATATTTCTTATCTTATATATTGTACATATACACACACACACCCTACGCACCATCCTCATGGCCACAAGACTGCCAGGTGGCCTGGGTTCAAGTCCCACCTGAGGCATTTATTCTTTCTCACCTCTGTTTGTATGTGTTCCATAAAATATGCCCACCACTCTCCTGTGTGATTGTTACAAATAAATATTTGTGTTGCCATAGGGTTGTGCATTTGAAAAAGAGTAATGCGCTCAAGGAAGGCCCAGGTTCCTGTTGTCTCAGTGGCAAAGCTGGTTAGCCAATCAGTACGGTATTCTGGGCAGCCTGGGTTCAAGTCCCAGCTGAGGCATTTATTCTTTCTCACCTCTGTTTGTATGTGTTCCATAAAATATGCACACCACACTCCGGTGTGATTGTTTCAAATAAATATTTGTGTTGCCATTGGGTTGTGCATTTGAGAAAGAGTAATGTGCTCGGGAATGGCCCAGGTTCCAGTTGTCTCAGTGGCGCAGCTGGTTAGTGCAATCAGAATGGTATTCCGGGCAGCCTCGGTTCAAGTCCCAGCTGAGGCACGTATTCTTTCTCACCTCTGTTTGTATGTGTCCCATAAAATATGCACACCAGACTCCTGTGTGACTGTTACAATAAAGAAACTGTTTGTTTATGTCAGTGACCACAGTGAAGTTCAGTTTACAGTAGATTGCCTTTAAATATTTCTTATCCTATGTGTTGTATCCTGGATAGCTCAGGGGAGATGCTACATCTCAATGTCATAGGGATCTTCATTTACACATTTCTGCACTGTATTTACTCAGGTTGTCCCAGATTAGATGCAATATCTTGTTTTTAGTAGGGTCATGATGTTTCCATTTTGATCATGTATTTCTTCAGGTTAGCCAAGTCCAGGGCCCCCATATTCAAAGGAAATGAGCAGCGCATCCTGGTGGAGATGTGCCGCAGAGCTCCAACAATGCACCACAGCATGATATTCAAATGTGTGGGATGCACCTCCACAAGGGAATGGGCCAGCATGCACACAAATAGTATGCTGTGCAAGTCAAGGGTGTGTTCCCATGCATATACCGCATTGTGACATACTCAGTGGAAAGTTCGCCCCTCACAGCCCAGAACAGTGCTGCCCACAGCTAAGCCATGAATAGCTGGCCTAAGCCAGCCAGCCATGCACAGGTGGGCTGTGGAAGTGCACCCAGGTGCACAGCAGCCTGGCAGCCCTGGTGGACTAAAGGTACCCCCTCCAATCCCCGATCGATCCAACTCCATCCTCGAAGAGCTCCATAGTGTAGGGCCCCCCTGGACTCAATTGCACCAGAGAAAACCACGGTCCATATCCATAGCATAGAGGACTCCCACCCACTGCCTTGGTACATAGACAACCCTGCTCCTCCCATACCTAAATTGTTGCAGAGACTGGCACTGCCCTCCATGCCCTGCCATAGCCAATCACCGACTGCAGTGGACCCAGGATGGGGACTGTCACTCCAGAATGACCCAAGTAGCTATACGATACGTTGGGGCACTACACAAGCTGCAGACCCATCAGTGTATGCAGCAGTGTGTATGTCCCTGGCAAACTGTAAGAGGGAATTTACATACCTCCAATGCATGACTTGTCAATGCTGTATCTTCCTGCTGTCATACACTCTTCCCCATTCTCCTGTGTAACATACCACCCTCTGGACTGCTGAGGTATCTTGTGCACCATGTGGTGCGGTATCCTGCAATGGCATTTGTATTGTACCCTCCAGGCTATGGATAGTGCATTTGTGGTTCCCCAATTGTACAAACAAATAGAAGGTCGGCTGTAACATGCCTGTTCCGGGACCTGTGTGAGTGAGTACAGCATTGGCTTTCACCCACAATGAGTAGTGCAACTGCACCAGGATGATGGATCCACATGCAAGTGCCTGAGATGTATTGCCACTGGGCGTTATCACCTGCACACATCTTGTACCTATGTATGACACATTCCAGTGTTCTACTGCTAGTGCGTAACCACCCAAAAATAAGATGCCATTTCTTCTGTGAACTATCCTGACTAAATACATAGTAATCAGGAGGCATATTCTAGGAAAATACATTGTAAAAATGTGTAAAAGGAAGACCACATTAAAACTGCCGCTCAGCAGAGCTGCATTGTGCACATTCATTAGAAATAAAGGGTAAAAGCATCCCAAAAGCTCTCTACAGCCATGTTAGCTCTGACCAGAGTTTGTTATAACTGCAAGAGGACTATCTATCAGTAATGAGACTGAGTGGTACTAGAACACTCACTCAGAGAGGAAAGGTGTTCAGACACAACCTCGTTGCTAGATCAACTTGCCTTCTCGGGCACCCTAGCTGCCATAACGTTTTTTCTTAAGTCACTGAAAGTGAAAAAACTTGATATTATAAACTACTGAATACTAATACAAAAACCAAAAAGTTGGTTAAATAAGGTGATAGAAACACGAAAAATTAGACTAGAATGCTATATGTATGTAAACTGATGTTCTGGTCCCCGCAGAGGAAAATACTGTTCTTCAACAACAGAAAGAAGGAAACTGAGGTGGTTGTGGGCCAGTGCCACTATATACCCTGTGGGCAGAGGGTTGATGCCTTACAATAATGCTAGGCACTGCCGCTACCATTATCAAAAGTTCTAGTTCCTGCAGGGTCCTGTTGTCTCTGTTTCTAAGATCAAAGAATGGTATTCTAGGGAGAAGGTTAAATCTTGGATGGTCTCTCATGCCACCAACATTCCATGCTGACATCATAGTTTTGAACTATGCCAGTTTCCCTAGTAGGGATGCATTTTACCCATACAGTAAGCTAAAACTTTCTAGTGACAGTGTGGCGTGCTTCAGAAATCTTCTACTGTTGCTCAGTGGAGTTATCCTAACTGAAAACACTGAATTGAACAACTTTATGACATTCTTTGACAACATAACAAAAAAATATGAAAACAAATTTGACATGAAAAACAGCAAACAAATTATAATATAGTTACTGTGCAATAATGGTATCAGCATTTATGCTAACCTTCTGTGCTTTTAAGATTCGCAGTCTTGCTTCCTCCATCATGTCTGCAATCTCCTGAGGAGACGGATCACAAGGAATGCTTTTTTCACAGTCAGGACATCTGCTCATTCTAGACACTATGGAGAATTCTTCAATGTTTACCTAACAAACAGAATAAAAAAGTATTATTATTTTCTCTTCACAATTCTTTACGTCAGCAGACAGACGCAGCTTTAAGCTAAAAACAGGGACTGGAATTTTCTGTTACACTCACACAAGTGTGTCATCAAACTCATGAACAGCAGAAAGCACTTGAGCCGAGGAAATGCTGCCTTCCTGAGGTGGGCCTCTGCTTTCTTCAGGACTTCCCTAATGGAGATGAGGACCAATAAATAAAAATTACGTACGTACCATGATTTTTCATCTTCCAGAATATCTTCACCATTGATTACCACGTATGGGTTTGGGGCCAGATGTACTAGGATCCCGCGGGAGAAATGTTTTGTAGGAAGGGTAGCAACATCAGGTACCGATGGTGCCTGGGCACCTCACATGGTGCTGCACGCACCAGCCAATAACCATCTCTGGCTCCCTCACGCACCTCAGTGCTGTTTGCCTGGAGAAAAATAAAGTGGAAAAAATAAAAGAGGGCCATAGACTTTCTAGCCCAAAGGGACAGGGAAAGGAAATAGGAAACAAAAGTAAACAATAAATTAAATCCAAACTACCAACTTAGAAATAAAGGGCAGGGCACACTAGGTGGCATAAGGGTAGTTAGGACTCTAGAGCAGGAGCCTCACACCACTAGCCTGAAAGGAGGTGGATAGTGATGTGAGAAATAGGGACAACAGCCCTAAGCATGCAGCTCTGACAGAAGCCAAGGGGGATGCCCCAGGATAGAGACCCCCTTGTAAATGAGATGGCACAATGTGCCAAAAAGAGAAACGAGACACAGAGACTACTGGAAAAAGGAGCGACTCCATGCTCCCAAATAGAGAATGGATTGCACTTGTTAGTTAAACATGTCCCTCTTTCTTATATCAGAGAAAAAGAAATGGGGATCCTAGGGGCATCTGAAGTTGCAGAACTGGACAGTCCAAAGTAGTCAAGATGTGTTAATCTCCCTAGATACCCCTAAGGGTAGTGACCTAAAGGCCCAAAAACACAAAGAAGAAATGGCATGCCAATCAAAATAGTCTGACACAGAAAAAAGATTACATCAAAAAATGATCTGCTCCTCCTGCAACGACAGTGATGAACTCTGCATGACAGCTAGTGTAGCTGATCCAAAAACTGCATAGCACCCCTACATGCAAAGCTGGGTTAGAGGCACATACTGCATTTAGCAATTAACAGATATATATTTCCACGGAGCGCACATGAAAAAATTACTTACCATACTAATCTTGTTTCTTCCAAGAGAATCTTACTGTATTCTGACTGATGCAGTATGGTTTCACCATAGGACTGCCCCGGAGCTGAAACGGTTAATAGAACTTATGCAAACAGTGGAATGCTAGGCTCAAGCTCAGTTTTCAAACCACTATCCCTGGTTGTACTTCCTACAACCATCACATTCTTACAAAGCATGAATAGACAACTACACTAAACTATACCAAAACTATTTTAGTAAAAACTAGTTCCCCCCCATTTTACTGACAAACCACTTTTCATAAACAACAAGAGCATCCCTAAGACTCAAGTCACAGATGCCCAAGAAACAACAGTTATACCAACAGGTTTGCAATAATGTAAAGACAGCTGGAGTGCAGTGCCCATTAGGGTCCAGCAGGGGAGGAGGGGAGGGAGCTCAGAATACAGTAAGATTCCCTTGGAAGAAACAAGATTACTATGGTAAGTAATTTTTATGTTGATTGCGCTCATGCGCAAGAAACATGTTGCGACAGGTTTCTCGAGAAGCAGGTTGTGGAGGCACAGTACTGTTGTGGCCAATGCCCCCACAGCCTGCAAAGGCTTGCCCTGCTTCCCCCACTGCCGTGGCACACTGCTGCTGACACTAGTTCAGCCAGTGTGCCACAACTTTCTAAAAACAGCCGCTGCAATCAGGAGCTGCCTCGTCATTGCAGCGTCAGTCATCCGCTGCAATGAGGGTGACCTGTCACTGCAGGCGGGATGTAAAACCCCTAGAGATTGTTTGTGAACATGGCGGCGGCTTCCCGCCCATGTTCTCGTCTTCCTCTTCGTTGCATTCTGTGCCCCAGCTTTTGTTCCTGCCAATGGGTGGCCAATCCCGTCGGCTGTAGTGTTCCCGTTTGTTTTTTGCCGATGGGGAGCCCTCCCCGTCTGCATTCTGTTACCCCACTTTTTGTTGCTGCTGACGGGTGCCCAATCCCGTTGGCATACTGATATCCTGCCCGTTTGCCAATGAGGCCCCAATCCCCATCGGCATTCTGTACCCCCGCTTTTTGTTCCTGTCGTGGGTGGCCAATCCCCGTCGGCTATGGTGTTCCCGTTTGTGTTTTTGCCAACAGGGGCCCTCCCCATCGGCATTCTGTTACCCCTTTTGTTGCTGCCGACAGGCTGCCCAATCCCGTCGGCATACTGATACCCCCACCCCGCCTCGCTTGCCGACAGGTGCCTAATCCCATCGCTACTGCTGGCCCCGGGTCCAGGAAGTTTCATAGCACACTGGGAGCCCACCCCAGTGGCCAGATGTCCCTGCAAGTGAGAAAACAGTCCCGCCGACATCTGGTTTATTTATTTATTTTTTTTAAACCTGGAAGAAAGGAAACCGCCCTCGCGCCGCCCTGCTTCCCTCCCGCAACCTGCACCCACCCACTGCACACCTGCCTCCCACCCCCTCACCCCATACTTACCTTAGGAGCTTGGCGTGATGATCTTCGATGGACCGGGAACACGTCTGCACTCTTCAAAGCCGACCACGAACTGAGGAAATGCCGGTAAGCTGTATAATGTAATACATAGGGTTTTTTCAACTTTACTGCATATCTCGGGCGTTTTTGGGAATTTTTCCACCAAATTTTCAACATGGGGTTTTTGGGACCCCTCCTCATGAATTTTGAACTGTCATGGCGTTAATTGGCCCGGAAGAAAAAATTACTCACCTTAATAATGTTGTTTCTTCTAATAGAGTCTTGCTGTATTCTGACAATAGCAGTGAGTCCCAACTTTCGAACTGCCCCGGAGATGAAAGAGTTAACTTTCCATGCCAGGCATGGGAAGCTGAGCTCAGTGCTCGGTTGAGACTCTGTCTGTTGCTGTTTGAACTCAAACCGTCAGATCTTTACGAGCTAAACTCACTGAGGTCCTGTGTGGAAGCTGTAAACCTACACTAGCCAACTGGCTACTAACATAAAACACATTTTTTGGTCCCAAAACAAAGACTCAAGTCAGGAAACCCAAAAAATGAAATAAACACAACACCCACTCACCCAAAGAAAGAGGGTGATAACAAAAAAAGGTGGGGCACCTCCTGAGTGCCAACACTGCTACTGCCCACCCACATCCCAAAAACAAAGGTTCTGAGAGGGGAAGGCGGGGGGTCAGAATACAGCAAGACTCCATTAGAAGAAACAACATTACTAAGGTGAGTAATTTTTTCTTCAAACAACATGAAGTCTTGCTGTATTCTGACAATAGCAGACTACCAAGCAGTACCTCCATGGAGAAGGGACAGAACCTACTTAGGAAATAGGCTCTGAAGCACAGCTGTGCCAAACCGAGCATCACTCCTAGCCTGGATATCCAGGGAGTAATGCTTGGTAAAAGTGTGAACTGTTTTCCAGGTAGCTGCTTGATATATCTCTAAGATAGGAATATCCCTGGCAGCAGCCAGGGAAGCAGCTGTACCTCTGGTAGAGTGAGCCCTCAGGCCTGAGGGTGGAACCTTACCTAGTTTTTCATAGCAAAATTGGATGCAAGAGACAATCCACCTGGCAATGGATCTTTTAGTGGCAGGTTTTCCTTTACCAACTTCACCATAAGTGAGGAATAGTTGGAGGGAGTCAAACCTGTGACCCTTGGTACGTTCTGTGTAGTAGCTAAGGGCTCTTTTCACATCTAAACTGTGCAGCCTCCTCTCACCAGAGGAGGAATGGTCAGTGAAGTAAACAGGAAGAGACATAGATTGGTTAAAGTGGAAGTCTGAAACCACCTTAGGTAAAAACTTCCTGTTAGTCCTGAGGACCACCTTATCTCTATGGAAAGAGATAAAATCAGGCTCCACTGACCAGGGCTTGTAACTCACTTGCGCCTGGCAGAAGTGATGGCCACCTGAAACACAGTTTTCCAAGTCAAGTCCTTAAGCTCTGCTGAGGACAAAGGCTCAAAAGGGGGTTGCATGAGCTGAGCAATGCAAACGTTAAGGTCCCAAGCAGGGGCAGGGTCCCTGAATGGCGGATTGGTATGAAGCAATCCCTTGAAAAACTTGGAGAATACATGGTGAGCTGAAAGAGAAGAGGGCTTACCTGCTGAAATAAAAGCAGAGACAGCCGCCAGATGCACCCTTAGTGTAGCTGGTCTGAGTCCTGCTATTCAGGTGAACGATATAGTCAAGGACTGTGGCAGGTCAGCAGACTCTGGGAAGTATGCCTCCCAGAGCACCATATGGAAAATCTTTTCCATTTGGAATTATAAGTAGTTCTGGTGGAAGGCTTCCTAGAAGCCTTTAGAATATCCATAACACCTTGGGAAAGGTGTAAATCAGCAAACTCTAACTCTTCAAGAGCCAGGCCTTGAGATTGAGAGATTTGAGGTTCGGGTACCAAACCCTCCCCTGAGCACAGGTTAACAGGTTGTGATTCCTGGGAAGAGACAGGGGAAGGTGGACTGCTAAGGACAATAGTAGAGGGTACCAGGGGTGTCTGGCCCAGTCTGGAGAAATCAGGATCACCTTGCAGGACTGAGACCTGATTTTGACTAGCACTTTGAACAGGAGAGGGAAGGGGGGAAAAGCATACAGAAACTTCCCTTCCCAACTGAGAACTAAGGCATCCAGGGGGACTGAGCCCAACACTGGGGGCCTGCAGCAAAACAGGGGAAGTTGGTGATTGTCTGGGGCTGCAAAAAGATCTATCTGTGGGGTGCCCCATCTGGAGAAGATCACCTCCAAAACCAGGGGATCCAGTGACCATTCGTGATGGCCCTGAGATATCCTGCTGAGAGCATCTGCCAGGACATTGTCCTTGCCTGGGAGGTGTACTGCTATGAGGGAGGTGTTCAGGGAATAGGCCAGAGACCACAACTTCATTGCTTCTGTGCACAAGGCCGTAGACCAAGTCGCCATTGTATATACCACACTGTGGTGGTATTGTCTGTTCTGATCTGAACAACTTTGTTCTGAACAGACTTGGAAAATTGAAGTGCTAGAAACACTGCTCTGAGTTCCAACAGATTGATGTGAAGCAGAGATTCCTGAGGGGACCACAACCCTTGGGTGGTCAGGTCTCCCAAGTGAGCCCCACACCCCAAGAGGGAGGCATCTGTAGTAAGGATTAAAGAGTGAGACTGGGTGACAAAGGGACCCCTGTCTTAGATTGTTCTGATCCTGCCACCACTGCAGGGCCTGGATCAGGTTCGAGTCACTGGTATCAGTTTGGTAAGAGGTCCTTTTCTGAGACCAAAAGGCTCTCAAGTGGAACTGAATGTCCCTCATCTGAAATCTTGCTCCCTGCACCACTGCTGTAGAAGCAGCCATGTGTCCCAGGGCTTCAGAAAATGCCTTGCTGGTCGAGACACCTGTAGGGTAAATGAAGAGGCCAGTGTGATAGGGTCCTTGCCCTGTCCAGGGAAGGAAGGCTCTGGTCTTTTCTGTATCTAGCTCTGCGCCTATGAAGGTGAGGAGCTAGAACAGGCTCAGAACTGACTTTGAAAGATTCAGAAGGAAACCTAGAGGTGAGCAGTTGCTGAGTTATCTCTAGATGTAACTTAACTTGGTCTGGGACTGGCCTACTATGAGCCAGTCATCCAGGTATGGGAAAACGGCAATCCTTTGCCTTCTTAGAGAAGCAACTACTACTGCCAGGCATTTTGTGAACACCCTTGGAGCAGAGGTTAGGCGAGGGTATGCTCTGAATTGGTAATGGCCTGAGGCAGCTCGAACCTGAGGTACTTTCGATGGGAGCTTCTGATGAGAATATGAAAATAGGCATCCTTGAGGTCCAGGGAGACAAGCCAGTCCCTGGCCTTAGAGAGGGTAGAATTATTCCCAAGTCACAGTTTTGAACTTTGGCTTTAAAGGTGCTTGTTTAAGTATCTGAGATCCGGATGGGCCACCATTCTCCTGTCTTTTAGGGGTAGGAAGTACCTGGAGTACAGTCCTTGCCTTGGTGGTAGGGTGGAACCCTTTCACAGCTCTGAGAGCCAGGAGGAAGAGACCTCTGCCTCTAGGGCAAGTACCTCTGAGGTTTGCAGGTGGAAAGGATCTGGTTCTCAGCTTTGGAAATTTTTTTGAAGCTGAGAACCAGTCCCTGGCTTACTACTTCCAAGACCCATTTGTCTGATGTTAAAGACTTCCAGTCCTGGACAAAGTAAGACAGTCTTCCCCCTACAGGTGGTGGAGAATCAGCCCTGGCAAACCCATCAGGGTGCCTGTTTGGCAGGGGGTTTAGGCTGAGGGGTGGAAGCAGGTCTGCTTGTACCCCTTCTACCTCTCCCTCTAAAGAACCCCCTCTGAGCATAGGCAGAAGAGGAGGCCTGGGCTTGGTAGAAAGGCCTATGAAAAGGCCTGCCCCTGCCCCTGGGATGCGGCCTCTGAGGAGTGGCTTGCCTTTCCTTGGCCTGAGCACTCCTATAGGTCTGCATTGTTGTGTAAGGAACTCCGTATCTGAGCCTGACAGAGTATACCTCTTGTCCATTCTTTTATCCACAGGAGGTATAGTATTAGGAGTCTTTAAAATCTTAAATGTCTGTTTCCCAAAAGATTTGTGTAAGGGAACAAACAGCCTCCTAGACACTGGGATATCCATCATTTCCACATAGTCAGGCTCTTCCTGGTCATCCACAGCTTCTTCCATAGGAAGCTGAAGGGTTTCGGCCACTTTCTTGTAAAACATGAAATGGGAGGGGGACTCAGAAAGCCTAGGAAGAGACACTCCTGAAGGTCTGTCTGGGGAGATGTCCTGGTGGTTGTATTGTCTGTCCTGACTTGTACTACCTGGCCCTGTAGCAGCTTGGCAAAAGACTGGATGCCTAGGAGAACTACTCCGAGTTCTAGCGGGTTTATGTGTAGAAATGACTCCTGTTTGAGCCATGTACCATGTGCGGTGTGCTCACCCAGATGTGCTCCTTATCCCAGAAGGGCTGCATCTGTGGTTAACACCAACGAGGGGAATTTTACCCAAACCGGAAAAGGACCCAAAAAAATGTGGCTTTTATCATCCAATCTGTTTGCTAAACGCTGACTATAAGATAATAGCGAAAATATTGGCAAGGAGGCTGGAGGGGGTCCTACCACAGGTCATCCATCATGATCAGGGGGGCTTTGTTAAGGGGAGACAAGCAAGGCATAATCTAAGACGGGTAATGAATATTATCTGGCAAGGGTCCAGAGGAAGAAAAGCTTATGGGGACCTTCTCGCATTAGATGCAGAAAAGGCCTTCGACAGGGTCGAATGGCCGTTTATGTTTGCAGTATTAAGAAAGCTTGGTCTGCACCTGGTCTTTAGGCAGTGGGTGGAGTGGTTATATCAATCCCTGTGGGCCCAAATTCTTACAAATAATACCTTATCACCCCCCTTTCAGCTCCATAGAGGGACAAGACAGGGGTGCCCCCTTTCGCAATTGACATATGTGCTGACCATTGAGGTCTTGGCTTCACCCATTAGACATCATCGGGAAATAGAAGGCTATTGGGTGAATGAAGAGGAGCACGTTATCTCTCTTTTTTCGGATGATGTGCTTCTATTCCTGGCTGATCCAGTGAGAGCAATGCCCTGACCTCCCTTTTCAAGGAATATGGTCCTATCTCAGGGCATAAGATCAATTGGAACAAGAGCGAGTCGTTCCCTCTGGTGGATGGTGGAGAGTCCATACATATAAGTGGCATAGATATTCCTCCTAGAACAGTAATTAAATACCTGGGAATACTACTCCCACGTAGAATAGCGGATGTGGGGCATATAAATTACAGTCCATTAGCAACGAAAATTAAAGAACAATGTAGTAGATGGAAGTCGCTCCCCTTGTCTTTGTTGGGAAGAATAAACTTAGTAAAAATGCAAATTCTACCTCAGTGCCTCCACCTTTTTCAGACCCTTCCTGTCATGCCTCCACTGGGATGCCTTAAGTCCCTTGAGGTTCTATTACTTCTCTAATTTGGGCCAACCAGAGACCTAGGATCAGGAAGGAGGTGTTGTGGCAACCACTTCATAGAGGGGGCCTGACACTCCACAATTTGAAGCTATATGCTTTAGCGGCCAAATTAACATATATCATGGATTGCCAGGAAATAGGAGGAAGAACGAGAGCTTGGGTCACTATGGAGTCACAATCTAGGGTGTGTTCCCCCTACGCCTTATGTCTCCTCCCATCAAGTTTGAGGGAGGGAGATGGTGAGAAACCTAAGAATCCATTCACCAAATGTATGCTTAAAGCCTGGGGGAGGGCTTCACTGTTGATGGGGAACAAGGGGGGTATGTCACCAGAGGGGTCCATTCTGTTTAGCTTGTGGAGGGATGGAAGGGCTCCCCCCTCGGTCAAACAAGCTCTGGGACAGTGGGAGGGGAAAGGTGTCTTTCTCCTGTCTCACTTATTTAACAATGGGACCTTTTCTAGCTTTTCCGAGTTGAGACAACTATTCGGCATTCACCCCTCACACTACCTTACCTATCTGGTAATAAGGTCCAGGATGTTTAAATTAACTGGGATAAAGGGGGGGGGATCCTTCCTTGAGCAGAACATCTTTGGAGGAGATTTTTCAACACTGTAAAAAACATGTGGGTGTGAAACCACTGTCCGTACTATACAAAGCCTTACTGGGAGCACAGCCAGATAAGTTGCAAAAGTTAAAAGACAGCTGGGAAAAGGACCTAGGTGTAAACAGGTTAACAGGAGGGGATTGGAATTTGGCCCTGCGGAGTAGCAAGGCTGTTTCAGTAAATAACAGATTATGAATAATTAACTATAACATTGTGCATAGAATCTATCATACCCCTGTTTTGGCACACAAGATTAATCCTCAAATTTCAGACCAATGTCCTAAATGCTATGCTCAGAGATGTACGTTTTACCACATGGTTTGGGCGTGTCCAAAAGTGGAAATATACTGGAATGAGATAAACCAAATCTTAAATAAGGTTTTAAAAAGTGAGATTCAGTTAGACCCTGTGGATATTTTACTCGGAGTACCAAGAAATGGAGGGGGCCAGTCAGTAGCTTCACATCCTTTGAGACAACTGGCACTAGTAGTGGGTAAGCAGATTTTAGCTCAAAATTGGATGGCCTAGGCCATGCCTAGCATCGCCCAGTGGGCAAATGCCCTCCTAAACAATATGAAGCTAGAACATATCCAATATAAAGTCCTGGAACAACTAGACAAATATGGTAAGATCTGTTCCCCCCTGGAGAGGGCTTTGGGGAAAGAATGGTTTCCGCTCTTTTAGGTAACCACATGTACTGAGATCACTGATTTCTGTAAGGAGAAAAGAGTTCCTCTGGCGCTGGATTGGGCAGGGGTTTATAATAAAGTGAAGGGATGCATTAGTACCCAAATGAAAAAATGGGGAACTCCAGGTATAGAAGGTACTGGTAAGACCACAATGAGTTACAGATGATAAGTTTCACTGTATAAAAAGGTGTGTTAGATGGATCATGGATTGTACCCAAGCTATGTGTACATGTACTATGATCTAACTGAACAAGATGTCATTGATTATCTGATTATGTAGCGCTCAATAAATAAAGTTGAAAAAAAAAAACACCAATGAAGGGGCTTGCTGCAGAAAAGGCAAGCCCTGTCTGAGATTGGCCCTCTCATGCCGCCAAGGAAGTGACAGGAGAAGGGTTCCTGTGACTGGCACTAGCTTTGACAGTGAATCCCTTTTTTGGTGCCAGTGTGCCCTCAGGTGAAACTGAATGTCCCTCATCTGGAATCTGGCCCCTGGTACTGTTGCTGTTGATGCTGCCGTATGGCCCAGCAACTGCAGAAAGTGCCTTGCTGACCTTGGGACATGCAACTCGAATGAGCTGGCTATTTGAACCAGGATGTCCACCCTTCCCTCTGGGAGGAAAGCTTTATCCTGCAAGGTGTCCAATTTGGCTCCTATGAACTCCAAGAGCTGGACTGGTTCCAGTACTGACACTTTGTGATTTACCAGGAAGCTCAAGGATTGTAGAGTATCCTGTGTGGTTGCCAGTGCCTCCCTGACTTGATGAGGTGACTAGTCTACAAAGAGCCAGACATCCAGGTAGGGGAATCCCACCACTCCCTGCCTCCTTAGGTGCGCCACAACCACAGCCAGACACTTTGTGAACACCATTGGGGCAGAGGTCAGTCTGAAGGGCATTGCTCTGAACTGATAATGGCCTGATGGCAATCTGAACCTGAGATACTTTCTGTGAGATTGTCTGATGGGAATGCGGAAATAAGCATGCTTTAAGTCCAGGGATACTAACCAGTCTTTGTGTCTCAGTGTTGGGAAAATGGTTGCCAAAGTTGCCATTTTGAACTTGGGTTTTGACAAATGTCTGCTCAGATGTCTGAGATCCAGTATGGGTAACCACTCCCCAGTTTTCTTTGTTGTGAGGAAGTATCTTGGGTACAGGCATTTTCCCCTTTGTGCCATGGGAATAAGCTCTACTGCCTTTTGCGACAGAAGGCTGGATACTTCCTCCTCTAACAGAGCTGTTTCTGATGGGTAGAAAGGTCTGAAACCCTTGCTCTCAGCTTTGGCATGGCCTTGAAGCTGAGAGTAAGGCCCTGGCCCACTACCTCCAGGACACACCTGTCTATGGTGATGGACTGCCACTCCTGGAGATAGTGGGCCAGCCTGCCCCCTACTGGGACTGGGAAGGTGACCCGGACAGACATCTCAGGGTGTCTGTTAGGTCTGGGCTGCTGGCTGTGTGCTTGGTATATTGTGACCACTGCCCCTTCTGCCCCTACCCCTGAAGTACCCCCTCTGCTGCTGGTACTGGGGAAAGGCTTGGGGCTGGAAAAAAGGTCTGTAGTGGGCCCTGCCCCTGCCACCTCTAGCCTGATACATCTGTGGTGTGGGTGCCTTTTCCTTGGCCATAGCACTCTTGTAGGCAGTTTTGCAGTCATCCATTTTTTTTCATGTAAGCCTCTGTTTGCTCCTCAAACATAGATGTGAGCTCACATGGGAAGTCCAAGGCCTTGGTCTGAGTATCCTGGGTCAGGCTGGTGGTCCTGAGCCAGGCAAACCTTCCCATAGAAACTGACATAGTCATTTGCCTGGCTGCAGTGTCATCAACTGCCATCCTGAACTGTGTCTTAGAGGCCTCTATGCCTTCTTTGCTAGGTCAGCTGCCATGGGAGATGAACAGCTTTAGCAATCTCCAGGACCGTACTCCAGAGAGTTTTTTTTTTATACCTGGAGATGTAAGCCATGTAAGAGGCCTGCCTAATGGCCAAACAGGACCCCAAATAAACCTTCTTTGCTGTAGAGTCAATTCTCCTGGAGTCCTTCTCAGGAGGCTGAGATGCCAGCTTTGTCACAGACTGCAGCCTGTACCACTCCTTCATGGCTAGGGTGCCCAAAGAGGAATTCTGCTCCTTCCTTAGCCACAGAATACTTTTATCCAGTCTTTTTTCTACTGGAGTTACAGAAGTGGGTGTTTGTAGGATTTTAGTAACCTGCTTCTTGAGGGATTTATGGATGGGCAGCAGCAGTCTCTTTAATGCTGGAACATCCATCATTTCCATGTAGTCCTGCTCTTCCTCCTCCTCAGTGGATTCCTGAGTGGGGAAGTCAAGAGTCTAAGCAATCTGCCTGATAAAGGAAAAATAGGATGTAAAATCCTCAGATCCTTTATCAGGGGATTCAGGGTGGTGAAGATCTGGGGAAATATCAGGTTTGATGGGATTCCCATAATCCTCATCCTCCTCTTCTTCTTCCTTTTCTTCTTTGTCATAAAATTCACCACCCTGCTCCAGAGTACCAGGAACCAGGGTGGAACCGAGTGTTCGAACCGGTGTCTGAACTTGAGACCGCTTTTCAACCAGAACTGGGGTTCCGGGTTGTAAAGACTGGATGATCCTGATTGCATTCGCAATCTGCTCAGCTGTTGGAACCATAGTTTTCCTCGGTTGAGGTTCCTGTGCTGTGTGTTTTCCTTTTTTCTCTTAACTGCTATAGATGGTTCAGTGGCTGCATCTGCGGTTCATTTCTTTCCTGAGGAACTCTCACCCCTTTCAAAGGGCTGTTCCTCCGGTTCTTTTTGAGGAGGAACTGGTTCATCCATAGCTGGGTCAGCAGCCTTCTCGGATATCTTATCGTGCAGTCTTTTCAGTCACCTCTCAAGCGTAACGTAGACTGCGGAAAGTTTTTGCAGATATCACAGTCTGCCTTTAAGTGGTCAAGCCCAAGACAAAACACACAAATTAAATGAAGATCAGCTTAACAAATGGTTCCCCACACTCAATACAATGCTGGAAACCCATAGGGCCAGTTCTTTTTTTGGTTTTCTGTGACATCCAACCAGAAAAGAAAACCCCCTTACTACTGCTTTTTTTTACAGTGTAAAGATAAAGTACAGTTACGTAAGAACTTACCGTAAGAGTAGATCTTCAACAACAGCTCTTGCAGCAGGTTACACCATTAGCACTGAAGCCGGCAGGTGCCAGGACCCCATGGAAAAATTCTAGCTAGCAGTATCCAGTGGGGGACCTCCACCAACGTCAGCCCCTCCCCGACATCAGACATCATATAAAAGGGGGCGGTCCCCCAGCATCCCTAGTTCTCCCGCAGGAGACTCCCGGCTCAAGTGTGACATCTGAAGGGGAGACCAAGGATCTGCTTCCAAAGAAAGGTTAGAAAAAAAAGGCGTCAAAGGATGCTGTAGCCTAAAAACTAGGTCAGAAGACTCAACCTCCAGAGTGGAAGGTGGAAGGGAAACTACCTGCTGCAAGAGCTGTTCTCAAACATCTACTGTTATGGTAAGTTCTTACGTAACTGTACTATCTTACTTCAAGAAACAGCTCTTGCAGCAGGTTACACCATTAGGACTGATTCCCAAGCAGTAAGGGAACAATTTGCTACAGGGAGGAGGGTAGGAAAGATGACTCAGACTTCAGGACAAGAGTCCTTGAAGGACCACCAAGCCGAATCCAGCTCTACGCCTAGAGGCAATGTCCAGACTGAAGTGTCCAATGAAAGTGTGTGCCGTGCTCCAAGTGGCTGCCGCACAGATGGCTGATGTGGAGATATTTTTGAGCGCAGCGAAAGAGGTAGTCACCCTCCTCGTAGAATGACCCTTCACCGGTCCCGGTAAGGGTTTATTGCGCTTCTGATAACAGAACATAATGCACTTGACCAACCATCTGGAAAGCAACTGTTTCAAAACAGGAGCATCGAGCATCCGCTGTACGTAGGAAACAAAGATCTGGTCCGACTTACGATGGGCTTTGGTTTTGGTCAGATAATATCTGAGACATCTATGCACATCTAGAGTGTGCAACAGGGCCTCCGCCCTGTTACCGTAATTCGGGTAATACACCGGCAGGTCTATATCCGGTTGAGTGTGACCGCCAAGACCACGTTGGGAAGGAACTTAGGATTTGTTCTTAAGGACACCCTGTCCTTGTGAAAAAACAAATAAGGATCCTTGCACATGAGTGCATGAAGCTCAGAAACTCTTCTGGCAGAAGTAAACACAACTAAAAGGAGCGTCTTCCAAGCAAAGAGACGCAGCTCACAATCCGCGACTGGTTCAAAAGGAGGTAGAGTAAGCTGCTCTAAAACAAATGGGAGATCCCAAGGTGGAACCGGGTCTCTGATAGGAGATCTCAGGTGCAGGATGCCATGCAAAAAAGCACGTGAAGCCTCTAGTTGAGCTAGAGAGCTATGACCTATCGGTGAATGATACGCCGAAATGGCGCACAGGTGAACCTTAATCTAAGAGTAGGCAAGGCCTGCCTCATACAGGGTTGGAATGTAGTCTAACACTGACCTCTCTGAACAATCAAATGGGGTCAATCCATGAGCTTGAGCCCAGATGCAAAATCTGCGCCACTTCATGGCGTAAGTGGCGTGAGTGGAGGGTTTTCTGGCTGCCGCCAGGACGTCAGCAACTTCCCGAGAGACCCCTTATCTCAGGACTGCTATGTCTTTAGGAGCCAGGCATGCAAGTTCAGCGACCGAAGATCCGGATGGACTAAGGAGCCTGCCTCCTGGGACAGAAGTTGAGAGCTGAATGGCAGAGGCACCGGAGGTTCCTGGGTCAGCTGATGTAATAGAGGGAACCAAATTTGCCTGGGCCAAAAGGGTGCTACCAGAATCAGTGATGCCCACTCTTGTCGGAGCTTCAGTAAAACCCTCTGGATCAAAGGGGAGGGTGGGAAAGCATAGAGGATTCTCCCCGTCCAAGAGAGGGACAATGCGTCTCGCCAGAAAACACCAGGCCCTGGATCTAGTGAGCAAAAATTGGGCAGTTTTGCATTGGATGGGGACGCAAAAATGTCTAATTCTCTTGTCCCCCATTTGCGAAACAGATCCTCTGCGACTTCCTGAAGCAGTTACCATTCATGGACTCTGGCCTGTGATCGACTAAGACTGTCTGCGATTGTGTTGTCCACTCCAGGAACGTGCACTGCAATAATATCTACGCTGTGTTGCAGTACCCAATTCCAAACCCTTTGAGCCTCCCTGCAAAGGGGGTAGGAATGAGTGCTTCCTTGTTTGTTGAGATAGTACATCACCGCAGTATTGTCTGTTTTAATCAGAAGAGTACCCGGTGGAATGTCCGTCTGGAATGCTTGTGGGGCATAGAGGACGGCTCTCACCTCCAGAATATTTATGTGCAGATGGGACTCTAGAGACGACCATGAGCCTTGAGTCCTGACCCCGTTGAGGTGCACTCCCCATCCAGATCCCGAGGCATCCATGGAGAGTGTCACTAAAGGAGGTAGCACCATGAAGGGGACTCCTTTCGAGAGATGGTCTGGGATGAGCCACCATTGCCAGTCTCGGATGATAGCATTCGTGATCCGGACTGAATGCTGCATATGAACTTGCATCTGCTCCCACTGAGCCCGCAACATCCATTGGGTAACCCGTATATGCAGTCAGGCTAGGGGAATCGTCACAATGGCAGCCGCCATATGTCCGAGCAGGCAAAGAACAGTCCTGTAGGGCACCGTTGTCTTTGTCATTGTGTCCTGTATGAGGGATTTGATGTGTTCCACCCTGTCCGAAGGAAGAAATGCTCTCCCTTGAGTGGTGTCCAGAACTGCTCCAATAAATTGCAGAGTCTGAGACGGGACAAGGTGCAACTTCTCCTGGTTGGTGATGATGCCCAATGATTGGAAAAGAGAACAGGTATCCTGAATTGCGGACATCAGGGCCTCCCGAGAGGGTGCCATGAGGAGCCAGTCATCTAGGTACGGAAAAACATAGTGGCCCTGCCTCCTGAGAATTGTGCCATGACTGCCATACACTTCGTAAACACCCGAGGTGTGGAAGACAGTCCGAACGGGAGGGCTCGGAACTGGTGGTGACATCCCAGAAACTCGAAGCGCAGAAACCTTTGATGCATTTGAGCAATCGGGAGATGTAGGTAAGTGTCCTGCATGTCCAGCGATGCTAGCCATGCGCCTTCTTTGAGCATGGGGATGATACCCAGTAGGGTCACCATGCGGAAGCATTTGTATAACACAAACGTGTTGAGATTGCTGAGATCTAAGATCGGGCACAAGTCCACTGTTTTCTTTGGGACCAGGAAGAAGTGGGAATAATAACCTTTTCCTTTCTGGTCTGGTAGAATGTACTCTATGGCCTCCTTGTCCAGGAGGGCCAAGATCTCCTGCTGGATGAGCAGAGCATGTTGACCCGAGTAACGGGAGAGCAGGGGAGGTCTGGACGGTGGGTGGCCGAGGAACTCTATAGAGTGTCCTCGCTTTACCAACTGTAACACCCATTGGTCAGAGGTGATCCTCTGCCATCCCGGAAGATAATGAAAGATGCGACCCCCGACCTTTATCCTTTGATCCAGAGGAGGGGCAAGGGCCGGGAAGGAGTCATGCTGTGGTGGCATTGGGTCCTGTGGGCTGGTCTGCCTTGGGATGCTTTGAGCCCTGGCCCATGAGGAATCTGGCTTGACCTTTGTGACCAAAATTGCCCTGGGGTTGCTGGCCAGAACGTGGCTGTTGCTGTTGTTGCCTGCCGCGAAAATTGTTCTGGTTCCTCCAAAAGGAACCAGATTTGGGCCTGTACATAGCCTGTACAGTCCAAACTGCCTTCCTGGCGTCCTGTAGCTTGGTGATGGCCTTCTCGGATTCCTCACTGAACAGAACAGCTCCATTATAAGGGACGTCCAGGACATTCTTCTGAACATCTGGGGTGAAACCGGAGACTCTCAACCAAGAGTGTCTCCGAAGACAAATGCCAGTAGCTGCTCCCCTGGCAGCCGAGTCCACTAAATTGTAAGCGGCTCGAAGAACCTGGGTCCCCACGTCCGACCCAGTATGAAGGAGGTTGAGCAGCTCCTCCTTCTTTTCGTCATCCGGAAAGTTGTTCAAAAGGTCTTGGCCCTGCTCCCAGAGGGCATTTTGAAATTGCACCATTTGTGTGAGGTAATTCAAAGACCTTATCGAACATGTAACAGCCGCATACATGCTTCTTCCCATAGAATCTAACTGTTTAGATTCTTGGTCTGGAGGCTGGGTACTCAAGTGTTGTGGTCATTGAGACCGATCATGAGACACCGTAATAACCAGTGAGTCTGCCAGGGGTTGCTGCGCCAGATACAGGTCCTCCATAGGAGCTCTGTAGAGGTGGTCATCCTTCTTAGGAACAGCTGGTGTCGAGTGCGGATGCCTCCAAGCCACCTTGGTGACATCCGTGAAGGTGTCCACTAGAGGTGGGACCACCACAGGCTTTGGGTCCTTTTGCCGAAGGTAACGGGCAAGGCGTTGTCTCTCGGGTTCCAAGTCTTCAGTCTCCCATCCCATATTCTCCTGGATGTGCCTCATGATTTCAGAGAAAGAGGGATCATGTGGTGGTGACCTTGGCTGGTCTCGTGGGTCTGGTGATGCGGGACTATAGGGGGATGGAGACCTGGAGGTATTGGACGTATCAGGTCTGGAGTCATCCCCTGGTGGGTGTCGTCTGTCCCTAGGTCATTTAGGGCTCGGAGACCCAGAGGGAGACCATGATGGGCACCTTTTTCTCTCTAGATCTGCCCCTAGGAGGTAGAGTTGGCTCCTTAGGGTTCGGGGGTCTTGAGCCTTCACTCTCCCAAGGAGGGGGTGTAGGTGGTGGAGGTGGAAGAGACTTACTGGGGACCACGTCCTTTCTGATGGTCTCCCACCAGAAGATGGACAATTCCTTCACCTCCTGAATGTTCATGCCCGACGACAGGCCCGGTGTCAGTGTGGGTCTGTCGCCAGGGTTGGGCGTCGGGTCCTGGGGAACCACCAGATCCATCGACGGCTCCCCGGGTGAGCCGGTGTCCTCCGTGCCACCCGTCTGGTCATCCGGCAGCATGGCAGCTTCCTCTCCTGATGACCCCTGACTTCCGGTGTCACCTGGTGTCAGTACAACTGCTGTCAGGTCGGGAGTCCATTTTTCGGGCATTGGGTCAGGCACCTTTTTATTCTGTGACATCCGCTTAAGAGGTGTCAGATCTTTGGTCTTCCTTTCCGGAGCCTTGGGAGGCTGGAAAATGGACCTGAGGGCGGTGTCCCAGCGTCGGCCTGATGCCCCGTTAGATTTTAAGGAAGACTTCCTATGTTTTTCTGAAGTGTTAGGCCTGGAAGACGAGTCGGGTGCTCGGTGGGTCTTAAGCGGGTGCAAGGAGGCTGAAGAACCCCCTGAAGACCTTACCTTAACTGGGAGAGGTTGGGAGCGGGCCCAGGAAGGAGAACGGTTGGACTGCGTAGAGCTGGAGCTGGCCCTGGATTCAGAGGCCCTGATTGTCCCGGTGCTTCCCGGTCTTATGGGAAGAATACCCTTTGGAGGAAGGTCTTTTTTCCATTTTGCGAAGTTTTTCTTCAAGAAGAAACCCCTGAAGGGCCTTTTGGTGGTGGATCCTGGTCCTGCTATTAAATTGTTGGCAGATGGAGCAGGTCTGGGCGTCATGTTCTGGGCCCAGGCACCTCACACAAGCCGAATGATGGTTGGCGAAGGGGATCTACTTGCTGCAGGTGCACTTTGAGGGGTGTCCTTTGGGAGAAGGAGTTGAAGAAGTAGACATGGATTTGTTTTGTAAAGATTTCACGTGTCGTATCATTGATGCAGGCATCTGTGAGGTCGATGCTGGTGAGTCGACGGCAGGAAAAGAACTCGTGATGCTGGGAGACCACCCCCTTTTATGTGATGCCTGACGTCGGGGAGGGGCCGATGTTGGAGGTGGTCCCCCGCTGGATACTGCTAGCTAGAATTTTTCTGTGGGGTCCTGGCGCCTGCGGCGGTCCTAATTGGTGTAACCTGCTGCAAGAGCTGTTTCTCAAAGTAAGATCTGCTAGAACCGAGAGAGCTTACTTGAGATACAGCTCTGCAGCAGGTTACACCATTAGGACTGAAGCCGGCAGGCACCAGGACCTCACGGAAATTTTCAGCCAGGTTCAGCGGGACCGCCCGGCACGTCCCACCTCGACGCCAGGCGTAGTACATAAGGAGGCGGTCCCATAATCCCCAGTTCTTTTTCCCCACCATCGACATCGCCAGTATCGGTCTCTATGTCTCTTTTCTAGCGTGCGACGACCTTTAGAACTACGACGATTTCGTCTTTCTTCACGACTTTGGATTCAACTGATGTCCTCTCCAACTACTTCTTTTGAGGTTCACCACTCGAAGTGTGCGGCAAACAGATCCCCTTCAAGGATCCACATTCGGCCTACGTGCACTGCCTAGGCCTGAAAAACGACACCAAGGTCTGCTCCTTCTGCCAGGGCCAACAGTCGCACCAGGATCCACCGCCAGAAGGCCTTTCAAGCATTTCTCTTGGAGGAGAAACTGAAAACCATGGATAAAGAACCTCGTCCGGGAGTCGTCAAGGTAAAACCCAAGCGCCGGGACAAACACGGAAAAGGAAGCACAGGTCCCCGCGAGAGGCCTCGGACTCAGAAATCCAGCCGTTATCGGACCGCTATCCCTCAGGGCTCAATCGCAACCTCCCGGTTCAGGTCAGATCCTCCAGCGGTTCCTCTTCTTTGCAGCCCCTAGAAGATTTCCAGGCCGTCGGCCTCTTCCACTCAATCTAAGGCCTCGTCGAAGTCCGGGGAGCGCCATAAATCTTCTTCCCGCCAGCGGGACTCCGACGCCAGGTCAGTTTCCCAGCCTCCACGTGGGTCGGATCCGGTTCCTCGCAAGACCAAGGACCTGACGTCCCTCAAACGGACGTCGAACCCAACGTCGGCCCACCCGATGTCGGCCAAGCATCACCGGCGCTCTCAGGAGCCAGTGACACCTAAACACCCATTGCCAGCCAGGCGTTCTCCTCCGAGGGTGTCAGCCAGGGGACCGACGTCAGCTACCCCAGAGAAGAGGACTGCACCACCGTTGCTGGCGGATGCCGATCAGAAGGACTCATTGGAGGAGGATACCACACAGCCCGAGGACCAGGCGGGTGACACCGGAGACGCCGGGCTCCCATGGGAACCTTTCACGGAGCGGGAGACCCTTGGGGACCCAACATCCGACCCTGGTGACAGGCCACCGGCACCAGGCCCATTGTCGGGCATGAATTTGGCAGAGGTAAAGGAACTCTTTACCTTCTGGTGGGACACCATCAGAAAAGATGTGGTCGCCACACATTCTCCTCCTACTCCAACTCCGTCTCCTCCTACTCCTTCACCACCTGTGCCCCCCCTCCACCCAAGGGGCCTGTAGGATGGTCGCCAACCCCCAAGGAGCAGACACCACCTCCTTGGGGCAGATCCTCAGAAAGAAGAAGACCCCCCTCCAGATCCACCTCAGGGTCACCCAGTCCCAAGAGACCCAGACGACGCCGGTATACCCCGTCTGGGGAGGATTCCAGATCTGACACCTCAGGGCATTCCAGATCTCCTTCTTCCATCAGCATTCCCTCTCCAGACCCACACGACCTACCTAGGTCTCCTCTGGATGATCCCTCTTTCGCGGAGATCATGAGGCACACCCAGGAGAATATGGGGTGGGATGCTGAAGAACTTGACCCCGAGAGACAACGCTTTGCTCGCTACCTTCGGCAGAAAGACCCGAAGCCTTTGGTAGTGCCGCCCTTGGTGGACACCCTTGCGGACATCAAGGCCACCTGGAAACGTCCGCATGCTTCTCCAGCAGTGCCGAAGAAGGCTGACCACCTATACAAGGCCCCTAGGGAGGACCAGTATCTGGTGAACCATCCTCTGGCTGACTCCCTGGTCATCACTGCATCGCATGACCGGTCTCAGAGACCTCAGCATTTGAGCACACAGCCACTGGACCAGGAATCCAAGCAATTGGATGTCCTGGGCAGGCGCACGTACTCGGCTGCAACTTGCGCCATCAGGTCACTGAATTACCTCACCCACATGGTTCAATTCCAGAATGCACTGTGGGAACAGGGACAGGATCTGGTTGAGAAGATGTCCGATGGCGACCAAAAGGAGGAGCTCTTGAACCTCCTCCGCATGGGTTCGGACGTGGGGACCCAGGTGCTCAGAGTCGCATATGATTCTATGGACTCTTCAGCCAGAGCTGCAGCCTCAGGCGTGTGTCTCCAGAGACACCCTTGGCTCTGTGTCTCCGGTTTAACCCCGGACGTCCAGAAGAAAATCTTAGATGTCCCTTATAATGGCAAGGTCCTATTTGGTGAAGCCTCCGAGAGAGTAATCACCAAACTTCAGGATGCAGGGAAGGCAGTCCGATCTGTACAGGCCATGTACAGGTCTCGGCCCAGTTCCTTTTGTAGGAACCAGAGCCACTTCCGTGGCCGGCTACAAAGGCAACAGCCATGTTCCGGCCAGTAGCAGAGGGGCACTTTCACCCGCAAGGCCCAGGCCAAGTCATCCCCAGGCAGAGGCCAACAATTTGCAAAGTTGGCACAGCCTGCCAGATCAAACGCTGCCACAGCATGACTCCTTCCAGCCCCCGCCCCTCCTCAAGATCAACGGGAAAAGAAAGTCAGGGGTCGCATCACATGCCACTTGCCAGGGTGGCAGTTGATCACCACCGACAGGTGGGTTCTGCAACTGGTCAAAAAAGGCCACTATATAGAATTTGTAGGCAGTCCACCCACAAGACATCCCCTGCTATCCTGATATTTGGGTCAGCATGCCCTGCTCACACAACAGGAAGTGCTCGCGCTTACGGAAAAGGAAGCCTTAGGGCACGTTCCAGAGAACCAGAGAGGACAATGGTACTATTCTCACTTCTTCCTGGTTCCAAAGAAAACAGGGGACCTCCATCCAATACTGGACCTCAGCGACCTCAACCTTTCGGTCATTTACAAACGCTTCCACATGCTGACCCTTCCGGGCCTAATTCCCATGCTGAAGCAAGAAGCCTTTCTGGCGTCTTTGGACATGCAGGACACCTACCTGCATATTCCGATTGCTCAAGTGCACTGGAGGTTCCTGCGCTTTGAGTTTCAGAGCCGCCATTATCAGTTCCAAGCTCTTCCCTTCGGGCTGTCATCGGCACCTCATGTATTCACGAAGTGCATGGTGGTCGTAGTGGCGTCTCTGAGGAGACAAGGCCACTACGTGTTCCCATACCTGGACGACTGACTGATGACGGCCATTCACTGCACCCAGTCCCTTTTTCAATCACTGGGTATTCTCATCAGCTACAAGAAGTCACTCCTGGTACCATCTCAGAAACTGCAGTTTATAGGAGCAGTTCTGGACACCGTCAGAGGGAAAGCTTTTCTTCCCTTGGACAGAGCGGAAAACATCAGATCCCTCATCAGGGACTTGTCGGTGAAGAAGACTGTCCCGGCCAGATCGGTCCTTCGCCTGCTTGGACACATGGCTGCGGCCACTGCAACAGTCCCGATGGCATGTCTCCACATGTGGGTAACCCAGTGGATGCTAAGGCTGCAATGGGACCAAAGGCAAGACCATCAGCAGCATCCAATCCGAATCACAAATGCCGTAATTCAGGATTGGCAATAGTAGCTAAATCCTGGGAACCTCTCTGCAGGGGTTCCCTTCACGGCACCATCTCCGACTGTGACCCTCTCCACAGATGCCTCAGAGCTCGGGTGGGGAGCATACCTCAAAGGGGTTCAGTCTCTGGGCCTGTGGACAGCCCAGGAGTCTCATCTCCACATCAACATTTTGGAAATGAGGGCAGTCCTTTATGCTCTGCAAGCCTTCCAGTCGGAGATTCCACTGGGTACACTCCTGTTACAAACAAACAATACCGCGGTGATGTATTACCTTAACAAACAAGGAGGCACTCACTCCTACCAGCTTTGCAGGGAGGCCATGAGAGTGTGGGAGTGGTTATTGCAACATGGCGCAAACCTAATTGCAGTACATGTCCTAGGAGTGGACATCATCATCGCAGACAGTCTGAGCCGCTCTCAGGCCAGAGTCCATGAGTGGGAACTTCTACAGGAGGTGGCAGAGGATTTGTTTCACAGATGGGGCACTCCAGAGTTAGACCTTTTCGCGTCCCCAGTCAACGCAAAACTGCCCAATTTTTGCTCGCTAGATCCAGGGCCTGGTATTTTCTGGCGAGATGCGTTGTCCCTCTCCTGGACAGACAGATTCCTCTATGCCTTCCCTCCTTTCCCGTTGATCCAGAGAGTTCTCTGAAAACTTCGCAGGGAGCAAGTGACGCTCATTTTGATTGCGCCCTTCTGGCCCAGACAGATTTGGTTCCCTCTTCTGCACCAGCTATCCCGGGAACCTCCAGTTCCTTTGCCAATCAGCTCCCATCTTTTGTCTCAGGAGGCGGGCTCATTGGTCCACCCAGACTTACGTTCATTGAACCTGCATGCTTGGCTCCTAGAGACATAGCCATGATGCGATACGGAGTCTCGTAAGAAGTGGCAGACGTACTCCCTGCCGCCAGAAAACCAGCAACCCACGCAACGTATGCCATGAAATGGCGTAGATTCTGTTTGTGGGCTCAAGCATGTGGTTTTTCGCCATTAGACTGTCCTGAAAAGCTGGTTCTGGACTACCTGCTTTCCCTCTTCCACTCCGGACTGGCTTACTCCTCAATTAAAGTGCACCTTTGTGCAATTTCTGCTTGCCATGCCCCCGTAGGCCATCAGACGGTGGCCCAGCTGGACACTGCTCGTGCCTTCTTAAGGGGAGTCCTCCACCTCAGACCGCCCATCAAAGATCCGATCCCTCCTTGGGACTTACTTTTTGTCCTGGAGCAGCTTACACTGCCACCTTTTGAACCAGCCATGGATTGCGAGCTACGTTTTCTCTCTTGGAAAACATTATTTTTAGTTGCTGTTACTTCGGCTAGAAGGATCTCGGAATTACATGCTCTTATGTGCAAAGAGCCTTATTTGGTTTTCCATCAGGACAGGGTATCCCTAAGGACAAACCCAAAGTTTTTGCCTAAGGTGGTTTCAGCTCTCACCCTTAACCAGGATATTGATCTACCAGTGTGTAGGAAGGGAGTTTTAAAACCCATCTATCAGAAATTTTTTTTTATTTTTTTTTTAATAAGTCTGTTGCAACAGCATTTTGTTTTCCCCATTTCTTTTCTTTCTCTGAATGGTAACATTATATAGGCTGGCCACCTATATAATATTCTGTAAACCCCTTTTTGTTTCCTTTCCAAGTCATTGCTTCTGATAGATGCTGGTAACCCCCCGCTTACATTTGTACAGTTAAACTTCTGCCCAATATGGAAAACTAGAGTAGCAGTGGGCTGTTTAGCTTAGCGTAAGGGATGTTACGTCCTTTTGTGTGTGTAGGTCAAAATAAAAGGTGACATTAAATTTGTTTTGTGAATTTTATCTCCCTATCCCTCGGTCAGCATTCTCCCCCCCCTTTCATCCTTTCCTAAGTAAATGCTTCATGTTGGTAAACGCTGACTCCTTTAGGGAGAATAAAGTACAGATACGCTTTGTTTTTTTTTAAAGTAGCCTTCAAGTCTGAAGAATTGCTCAGAGCTCTTTTCTGCCCTTACTGTTAGAGGAACAGGATAAAACAATAACAAACACAGGCAGCCATTTTCTTTGAACTGCAAGTCTAAAACCAAGCTACAGATATTTCTAAAGCTATGTAAGCATGAAGTAGAATCTCAGTTTTCTTTTTAAGTCACAGTATAGTAAATACTTTAAAACAGCTAGCTGTTTGCAGGGTTTCTGTCGTTTTTCTTTTTAGAGATTTACCTGTGGGTGTTGAATTAAATCAAATCCTCCTTGTTGTTAAACCTGCAGCTCAGCCTCCTCTATAGGTCTGGCCAGTGAACTCTGTCCTTATTTAAAGGATACAAGTAGGTGGAACCCTGTTTAGATAATTTGAAATTTAATTCCATAAATCATTGTGTTATATTTGTTTATGAATACTAAATATGACTTAAATAATGAGTCTGTATTTCAAAGGTGTGTAAATGTGAAATTTATGTTTTTTGGATTAAAACACTGTTTAACTCATCAGAAGTAGGAGGGACTTGGTGTCACATTGTTATATGTCTATATAAAGAAATCTTTTAGTTCATTCAGACAGATAGTCTGGGAGGTGCAGACATACTCTGCCCTCCATGTGTCAGTACACTAGTGGTATTCTGGTGTCTGGTTTCTGCATTAATGTTATCAGATTATTTTTTTTCCGTTCTGCCTGAAGTTCGAATTTATTCTGTTTTATTTTTTTTTATGCACTCTTGAATAAAATCATTTGGTTTGAAGTACCTTCATCGTCTTCCTTATTAAATCCCACACCTCACACGTGGTGGCAGTGGTGGGATTCGAAGATACTGCTCTAAGTATCTGGAGGAAGCCGTGGATGTCCCAGAAGGTACCTCCTGGAGTGTTGACCAGGACCATGGCGGAAAAATCTGGACAACCCTTGATGACGGGATTGCCTGACGTCAGACGGAAAACCCTGAAGCCTGAAGTTGATGGAGAGGATGTCGAGGAAGAGAAGGAGGAGTTGGAGAAGGAGCCTCCTACTGGTGATTCACAGGACTTGTTGCATTGGCTGTGTATGCAACAGATTGCTATGGCAAAGCAAAGAGACAGGGATATGCAGAGGAACGAGGATAGATGGGCCGATACCTTAAAAGCCATACAAGCCCTTGGCATAGGTAGGTCACCGCCCTCTGCAGGGGATAGTCCAAAAGACATTAAATTAACTAAACTAAGTGAAACTGATGATATCGAAACTTATCTGACTACATTTGAACGTATTACCAGAGCCTGTCAGTGGCCCAGAGAACAGTGGGTCATCCGTTTAGCCCCAAATTTGACCGGGGAAAGCCCAATTGGCTTACGGTAATGTGGACAGTGCCCTGAGTGAGAATTATGATATGGTCAAAGAAGCTATATTTAAACGGTATGATATTTGCCTAGAGACATACAGACAGAGGTTTAGAACCCTGCGGTTTCAGACCGCTGACACCCCTCAAGAAGCATATACGAAGTTAAAGGATCTTTGTACCAAGTGGTTACAACCCGGTAACTAACACCAAAGAACAGATGTTAGAAGCAGTAGTATTGGAACAATTCATTCGTATTGTACCACAAGATGTGCAGATGTGGGTACGGGAACATCGCCCAGAGACATCTAAGAAAGCAGTTAAGCTGGCTGAAGATTACTTAACTGCCCGACCTAATAGGACTAAAGGACACTCTGGAGCTGGTACAAACCAACCTACGGTAAGGACAAATATGCCTTCTTTAACAGCTTCTGGTAATAATGCTAAACCACCGAATATGTTTAAAGTATCTCATGCTGATATAACCTGTCATTATTGCCAAGGGAAAGGACATATAGCCAGATTTTGCCCCAAAAATAAATCTGCCCCCACACACCTAGCTTTGGCCAATTGGGGACAGTATATCACGCCTATCACAATAAATGACAAAGAGACATTTGGTATACTAGACTAGGGAAGTCGGCAAACTTTAATCAAAGCTGGCCTGGTACCTCCAACCAATGATAATACTGCACAAACAATAATGACCTGTATACATGGCGACACACATAAATACCCAGTCCAACCGGTGGATATACAAACACAGTCCATTGTACGAAGAATGGTTGTTGGGGTGGTTCCAGAACTTCCAGTGCCAGTCATTGTGGGGCATGACCATCCAGACTTTGCACAGTTACTATGTAATGCTATGAGTATTGGGGCTGTGACTACCAGGGCACAAGACCGAATAAATATGGAATTTTCACGAACTTTTCCCTTTGAGGATGAACTTTATGGGCTTCCCGGGAAAACAAGGAAAACAAGAAGGGAAAAACGTCAAGAGAAACGGGTGTGGCAACATACCCATAAAGATGTAAAGGACAATAATGACTTTAAAGTGGCAGATGTTAAACATCTAAGTTCCCAAGTGGAGTTTAGAGCAGCCCAGTTGCAAGACATGTCGTTAAAACCTTTATTTTCCCTAATAGGTACTGAACAAAGCTCTAAACAGAAATATGTGTTACATAATGGGTTATTATATCGAAAATGTTAATGAGAAAAAGGTGAAACTATATTGCAACTGTTGGTACCTACTGCTTACCGGAAACAGTTACTGACCCATGCTCATGACGTGTAATGGCCAGCCACTTAGGTCATGGCATTACATTACAAAGGCTTTTATACAGATTTTCTGGCCGGAATACATGAACAAGTGGCAGTACTGTAGGTCATGTGCACAGTGTCAATAGGTGAGACCGTGTATTACAAAGAATAAAGTACCCTTACAGGTTATACCTGTAGTGGGTACTCCATTCACCAGGGTTGCTATGGATATAATTGGCCCTTGCCCAAGAGTACTAAAGGAAACAGATTTATTCTAGTGGTATGTGATTATTTTACAAAGTACCCTGAAGCAGTCCCTTTAAGAACAGTTACGCAGATAAAATAGCAGAGGAACTGGTTAAAATATTTTCCAGGATGGGCATACCAAAGAAGATTTTAACAGATAGAGGCAGCAATTTTTGTTCCCAGGTATTGAAACGCCTATATCATGCCCTAGGGGTACATTCCATTTTGACCTCACCTTACCATCCGCAATCAGATGGTCTAGTAGCGTTCAATAAAACACTGAAACAAATGTTAAAAAAATTAATTCATGACGAAGGTAAATACTGGGATAGGTATTTACCCTATTTAATGTTTGCTTATCGTGAGGTGCCCCAGGCTTCCACAGGATATTCACCTTTTGAATTACTTTATGGGAAGAATCCAAGGGGAATCCTCGATATTATAAAAGGAAAGTGGGAAGGGTCTAAATCAGACACTATTCCAGTTTCCACATTCGAATCGTCAACACTCTACACCACAGGCTAGAGAAATATGCAAAAGCCGACAACAAAATAATAGAGACCATCAGGTGGCTCAGAAACAGTATTATGATCAGAAAGTGGGTAGAAAGACATTTCAACCTGGTGAAAGGGTGCTCCTATTATTACCCTGTACAGAGAACAAGCTGTTAATGAAATGGCAGGGACCCTATATGAGATAAATCACAAATAGGGCCCGTGAACTATGAAATTATTTGTCCTGATAAGAAGCAACAATAAAGATTTATCATGCTAACCTACTAAAAATGGCATGATAGAAGTTCACCGACCCTATTTGTATACCGGAGGTAGCAGAAAGTGAGTTGGAACTAGCATATGAACGATTAGAAAGTACAGGGAATATAAAGGAAATAACTATAAATGATAAATTGAGTGCAGAACAATTACAAGAAGTACACCAGTTAATTCAAGTATTTCAAGAGATCTTTACAACCACTCCTGGGACGGTAGAGGAATTGAACATCACATTGAGTTAACTCATAATAAACCCCTAAGACACAAATCTTATAGAATCCCAGAGAGTTTGGGGAAGAAGTAACTAAGGAATTACTAAAGATGCAACAACTAGGGGTAATCGTTCCTTCTAAAAGTCCATGGAGCTTCCCCATGGTTGTTGTGAATAAAAAAGAAGGAGGGGTGCGGGTTTGCTTAGATTTTCAAAAGCTAAACGAGATAGCAAAGTTCGATGGGTATCCCATGCCACATATTGATGACATCATAGATAGACTGGGCAATGCACGGTACATCAGTACGTTGGACCTTTCAAAGGGCTATTGGCAGATCCCCCTAGATGTGGATTCACAGGATAAAACGGCCTTCAGTACTCCTATAGGACTATTTCAATTTACAAAAATGCCATTTGGGCTACACGGAGCACCTGCAACCTTCCAGAGATGTATGGATCAATTGTTACATCCGCATCTGGAATATAGTGCAGCCTATTTGGATTATGTAATCATTTTCAGTTCCTCCTGGGTGGAACATGTAAAGCATTTGAGTAACATATTAACTGTTATAGCAAAAGCAGGATTGACCATTAATCCTGCAAAATGTTCAATAGGCATGCAGGAAACTAAATATCTTGGATTTATAATAGGAGACAGAAAGGTAAAACCCGAAATAAGCAAATTGGATGCTATAGCTAACAGTCCAAGACCACAAACGAAAAAACAGGTACATTCGTTTTTGGGATTGGCCAATTACTATCGCCGCTTTGTAAGCGATTTTGCTGAGATTGCAACCCCTTTAAGTAATCTAACAAAAAAAAATCATCCTGATAAAGTCCATTGGACTGACCTATGTGAAGAGGCTTTTTTAGCCCTAAAGGCCAGATTATGTTCATACCCTGTACTGTATAGCCCTGATTTCCATAAACCCTTTATGGTACATACAGACACCTCTGAACACGGTCTAGGAGCTGTTCTCTCTCAAATGGATGGAGAAGAGGAGCATCCTGTTATATATATATATTAGCCGGAAATTACACCAAAGGGAGACTAAATATTCTACTATTGAAAAGGAATGCTTGGCTATTCGTTGGGCGATAAATGCTTTAAAGTTTTATTTATGGGGAAGACCCTTTACGATCATAACAGATCACAATCCATTATGTTGGTTGCAGACTATGAAGGATAGAAACCCACGCATTATGAGGTGGTATTTAGCACTGCAGCCATATAAGTTTGAAATTCAACATAGAGCTGGAAAAATGCATGTTAATGCTGATTATCTTTCACGCTATGGAGCTGGTATCGATACATGAGTACAGACCCCGGAGTAAGTTAGTTTGGAACTTAAAAGCTTTGAAATATATTGTTAATTTTATAGCGTATTATGGGACTCCGGGGTGGAGCTTTGGGAGTGGGTGGGCTAAAGCTCCATCTCCCCTACTGAAATTTAAAAAGGGGAGATCTGTTGTTTAATGATCAAACCAGAGGTGAAACTTGGAGGCAAAATCCTGTGGTTTTCTCTTAAGGGGGAAGGAGTGTAGGAAGGGAGTTTTAAAACCCATCTATCAGAATTTTTTTTTTTTTTTTAAAGTCTGTTGCAACAGCATTTTGTTTTCCCCATTTCTTTTCTTTCTCTGAACGGTAACATTATATAGGCTGGCCACCTATATAATATTCTGTAAACCCCTTTTTGTTTCCTTTCCAAGTCATTGCTTCTGATAGATGCTGGTTACCCCCCGCTTACATTTGTACAGTTAAACTTCTGCCCAATATGGAAAACTAGAGTAGCAGTGGGCTGTTTAGCTTAGCGTAAGGGATGTTATGTCCTTTTGGTGTGTAGGTCAAAATAAAAGGTGACATTAAATTTGTTTTGTGAACTTTATCTCCCTATCCCTCGGTCAGCATTCTCCCCCTTTCATCCTTTCCTAAGTAAATGCTTCATGTTGGTAAACGCTGACTCCTTTAGGGAGAATAAAGTACAGATACGCTTTGTTTTTTTTTAAAGTAGCCTTCAAGTCTGAAGAATTGCTCAGAGCTCTTTTCTGCCCTTATTGTTAGAGGAACAGGATAAAACAATAACAAACACAGGCAGCCATTTTCTTTGAACTGCAAGTCTAAAACCAAGCTACAGATATTTCTAAAGCTATGTAAGCATGAAGTAGAATCAGTTTTCTTTTTAAGTCACAGTATAGTAAATACTTTAAAACAGCTAGCTGTTTGCAGGGTTTTCTGTCGTTTTCTTTTTAGAGATTTACCTGTGGGTGTTAAATCAAATCAAATCCTCCTTGTTGTTAAACCTGCAGCTCAGCCTTCTCTATAGGTCTGGCCAGCTGAACTCTGTCCTTATTTAAAGGGATACACAAGTAGGTGGAACCCTGTTTAGATAATTTGAAATTTAATTAAATAAATTATTGTGTTATATTTGTTTATGAATACTAAATATGACTTAAATAATGAGTCTGTATTTCAAAGGTGTGTAAATGTGAAATTTATGTTTTTTTGGATTAAAACACTGTTTAACTCATCAGAAGTAGGAGGGACTTTGGTGTCACATGGTTATATGTCTATATAAAGAAATCTTTTAGTTCATTCAGACAGATAGTCTGGGAGGTGCAGACATACTCTGTCCTCCATGTGTCAGTACACTAGTGGTATTCTGGTGTCTGGTTTCTGCATTAATGTTATCAGATTATTTTTTTTTCCGTTCTGCCTGAAGTTCGAATTTATTCTGTTTTATTTTTTTTTTATGCGCTCTTGAATAAAATCATTTGGTTTGAAGTACCTTCATCGTCTTCCTTATTAAATCCCACACCTCACACAGTGTATTTCCCAAGGTACACTAATCGAGGAGAAGCCCGTCTGCACACCCTCGACGTGCATCGGCGCCTCAGATACTATCTGACCAGAACCAAACAGCTCCGAAAGTCAGACCAACTTTTCGTCTCCTTTGCTCATAAGATGAAAGGAGCTCCTGTTTCCAAACAGTTACTCTCGAGGTGGCTCATCCAGTGCATCACTTGCTGCTATGACAAGCGCAATAAACCCTTACCGGGCGAGGTCAAGGGTCATTCCACAAGAGAAGTGGTTACTTCTTTTGCGGCGTTAAAGAACGTCTCCACCTCAGCTATTTGCGCTGCAGCTACTTGGAGCTCTGTGCATACCTTTATCAGGCATTACAGTCTGGACATTGCATCGAGGCGAAGAGCGGGGTTCGGTCTAGCTGTCCTTCAGGGACTTCTGTCCTAGGCTCGAGTTATATCGAGGTCTCTACTTTTCCTCCTCCCGGTGGTGCATGATTGCCACTACTGCTTGGAAATCAGTCTTAATGGTGTAACCTGCTGCAAGAGCTGTATCTCGAGTAGATAGTACAGTTACATAAGAACTTACCGTAGAGTAGATCTTGAGAACAGCTCTTGCAGCAAGCTTCTCCCACCATCCCCTTTTAGGAGGTAGGTCATAGTCAAGCACCCATCTTATGGGATGGGACATTCCTATTCTATAGTCTTTGCCATCTGGTGGCAGATCCTCTGTCTCCTCTTCTGATGTCATCCAGCAGCCGGGAGTCTCTGGCAGGAGAACTGAGGATTATAGGGGGACCGCCTCCTTATGTACTACGCCTGATGTCGGGGGTGGGACAGACGTTGTCAGCGGTCCCCGCTGAAGACTGCTAGCTAGAACATTTCCGTGGGGTTCTGGCGCCTGCCGGCTTCAGTCCTAATGGTGTAACCTGCTGCAAGAGCTGTTCTCGAAGATCTACTGTTACGGTAAGTTCTTACGTAACTGTACTTTTCCCTGGTAAATAAGAAACTCAAAAGTAACTGATTTAAAAGAAGATGGACAAATTTAAGATTCAACTGAACTTTACTTCAGAAAAGGATGAAAATGTCGGTTCCCTCCTGGTTGCAAGGAGCCGAAAAAGACTTAACAGAAAAAATGTTAAGTATAAACTAAGTCTACCTGTACACCAAGGACAGTGCTTTAAAAATCAAAAGAAATACAGTACTTCAGAAAACCAATAAAAAAAAAAAGTTATTCAAGCAAGTGAAGGAGATCTCTCTGGAGACGTCTTATTGAGGCAAGCAGAGTAAAAAATCTGACGGTTGCAGGAAGTACAACCAGGGACAGTGGTTTAAAACCCAAGCTCCAGCCTAACATTCCACTATTTACATAGGTTCTATTAACCATTTCAGCTCTGGGGCAGTACTATGGTGAGACCATACTGCATTAGTCAGAATACAGTAAGATTTATTTATTTATTTGAAGTTTGGCAACGAGTAAGACCACTGGGACAATTACAGTCCCTATTTCAGGGTTGACCTGGATAAGATAACAAACATGTACAATGTGATTACAGCAAAATTCAGGAAGAGACTGATTACAAAGGAAGAATTTTATGCACATAATATTATAATACAGAGAAAAAAGATAATTTACAAAATATATTATGCATATCTATGTACAGAACATAGCAAGAAGACATAAATGCACATATCACTAGCCAGCAGAGGAGAGATTATTATGCATTAGGACATATTATTATGCTCTAGGACATATACAATGCGTAACTATGTTCAAAATTAGGCACCATCAGCAAACACTGCAATTAAGCAAGTATGTACAGTAGGTAAGGAGGGTGAGTCAAGTAGCAGGTGGGCAGATAACAGGTGTAGGAGTAAAGGCAGAGCAAGTGACGAGAGGGAGCATGGGGAATGGAAAAGAAAAAAGGGGGGCTTGAAACCCTGGGCAGGGAGAAGGAGGACAAGAAAGAAAAAGGGGGGCAGGGGCCACCTTCCACTAAATCCCCCCTTTTTTATTTTTGTTTTATGGTTGGTGTGAGGACTTTTGCATTTTTTTTGAGTGAGAGTGGGTACTCAGAAGGATGCCTAACTCCTTTTTTCATAACCCCCAAAAAATGAGACCCCAAGGGGGGGGTGTAACAGGGCAGATGCCCAGATAGTGTGTTTGTGGTGCTGCCAGCACCAGCAGCATGAGCATACCCAGAGGCCCTGGCTCTGTTTGAGTGGGTGTTAGAGGGCGAAGCATGGTAATCAATCGTAAACATATCCTGGGAGATCAACAATTATGGTAAGTATGTATGCAATATTCATCTCTTCCAAGAATCAGTCTTCACCACTGATTCCCACCTTATGGGTCAGAGTGCCAAGCTTCCTTTCTTTCTGAGAGAGGAAATGGCTCGCGCAGAGGGTAACAGGTACCCTCAGCCCTCTGCTTGGGGGAACAACACCTGACGGCAGGGATTTCTCAAGGGTCTGGTGGGACTCAAGACTGGTCAGGGACAGTTGGGGGCTCCCGTAGCACAGGAGTAGGAAGACACCCCAACAGTTCTCACCTGACCCTGCAGAAGAAGAAGTGAGCCCCCCTGAACTGTTAGTTTAGCACCATATGCCAGACTAAAGGTGCCAGTCTGGAAAGACAGAGCCATGCCATCTGCTTGAGGCAGACTGTAGTTCCTCAAGCCTGGGGGCCACCTCATTGGTATCATAATATGCCCTTGATTGGTGCTGAACTACCTCTAGGCCTCAAGCAAAAAGGCAAATTGGTTGCTGACTAAGCTGTACTGTGGCATTGCAGCTAGGAGCTGGTCTAGCTGCAACCACAGGTGGTGACTGAAGGCTGCCTGAAGTGCAGCAAAGCACACTAGGGTGCGTACCAAAGGAAAAAACTTCCCTCCCAAATGTATCCATCTGAGCAGAATCTGCCTCAGGAGGTCAGTCACACATGGGGTGTCTAGGACCCAATGGGGTCTGCAGTACTTCAAGCCCTAAACAGGGGTGAAGTACTGCATCTGTAGACCCTGTGGGTGTGTGTGTGATGCCAGAGAAGGAGGTCCCTGGGGGCTGGTGTGCAACAGTAGCAATGCTTCCATACTACCCTTGATGCTTTCCAGAGGAAGACCATGCTGGGCAAAGCACCAGGGAATTACTTTGTTTCTGCCACACAGCACCGTGGGTCACGTACTTTTAAGTTCACTGTGTGCACAAGCACAGGGAACTTCTTGCTATGATAATGGCTTTTGAAGGGTTTGACACTGACCAATGCAGAGTGGTTTGCAAGAGATGAGACAGTGCCACACCCAATCATCAGCCAGGTGGATCGTGATACCATTTTGCCTTGATGGGCAGAAACATTGTGTAGTTGAAAAGAAAAAGCCAAATGAATCATATGGCGGCTTTTTCCTTTCATCTGCAGGACATCACCCAGCAAACAGCTGTTTTTGTCCTGATCAGCCTGGATGGCATTTCATGGATGGTACTGAAACTGCTCAAAGTAAGTGAAAGGCTCTCTGAAGTTAAAACAATACCCTTGGTGGCAGAAATAAAATGTACCTCCATCCCACCTCCGCTCTCTTCAGCACTGTGGTCAGTCTGGTCCAGAAGCACAGGGGTGGTACCGAACTCAGCGTAAGGTGCTTAACTTCTTACTCCAGAGACTCTCCAAGGGGGGACGACTTTGGTACCTACCAGAACATAGCAGCGCAAGCAAAGTAAGGGTGGTCAACTTATTTACCAGGGCTTGGGAGGCCCAGAGAGGAAGGGCACATTACCCACTGGTACATGGCAGCATGTGGGTTACCAGCAAGGGAGGGAACCCAGAGCTCCCTGTCTGTAACTCACTCAATCTTCGTCTCATACTGGTCAGGGATAATTTTTTCCAGCCTCACACTGCTGTCCATAGCTTTGAATTTAAGGAGCGATTGCGAGAGGAAGATTGCCTGCTGAAGAAGCACTCTGTGGAGTCTGTGCCATTCAAACCTGCCTAAACATGTTGCATGCTGGGAGGAATTGGTGATCGGCACGCTCGTTTAGCTTTTCTGTCCTGAAAATAGCACCTTATCATAGCTTTCATGGATGGGATTGACACTGCTCAAAGTAAGTGAAAAAGGCTGTCTGAAGCTGAAACAAGACCCCTGTTGGCAGAAATAAAATGAACCCCCACCTCCGCACTCTTCAGCACTGCAGCCAGTCTGGACCAGGAGCAAAGGGGGTTACCAGAACCCAGAGTAAGGCACGCAACTTCATACTCAGGAATCTCCAGAGACTCTTCAAAGGGGGACGATTCTGGTACATGGCAGCACAAGCAAAGTATGGGCAGTCGAGTCAAGGCGGTGTCTAACTAGCCTCTTCATCTTCCTTCTCCCTGTGAGCTGTGTGAGCTTACAAGCTCTAGCCAGGTGTTGACTGCTAGCCTCATAATGGATCAACTCCTCTCCCTCCTTTTCTACTCCCTCAGCACTCTTTGCAACATGGCAAAGCAAAAGTCATTTCCTGGCAGAGACTGAAACTTTTAGAGAAAGCTGACCCACCTGATATGTGAGATCACCAATGCTGACATTCTGTAGCTCTGTGCTAGGCTTGGATACCACAGTAGTTGAGGAGGGTGTCAAAAGCTTGTCCCACCAATACCCCCCCCCGCCAACAACTGTTGAAACATGAACTGAACTGCAACTTACAGCTGATAAACTGGCTGATCATCTTTTAACATTAAGATTTACAACATTGTTTATGAAACAGACATCTATGGACACACACGTATCCTATTTGCCTCATTTTTATTATCACAGCACTATGCATTTACCATTAATGCATTACAATAAATAATGGTGCTAAACTGATCCCCATTCTATTCATGTATGTTTTCCTAAACACCTAAATTGAACTTATATTAGTACAATCTGATTATGAACACCATTTGCATATTAATCACGCTGTACCAATCATGTTATCATATACCATAATACTCCTTAGGACGTGTGTGACAGGGTTGAATAGGACCCTGTCACAGTTGTTATGGAGAGTTTGAATGCAGGGATCTGTTCTTTCCTTTCCTGTCTCTTGTCTGTCTGGTTGCACAACCAAATTTTCTTGTGAGACCTAGGATTTGATCACCCCAACAGTCTCACAGTTCTTTGCCTCTCACTGTTTCTCAGTCTTCCCTTGCTATTTCTGTCTTTTCCTCCCTTGCAGATCTGCTGATATAAAAATAAAAATCAATATGTGGAAATGTAAATGTAAATGATATCGGGATCCTTTTATTTAGAAATTATATAGTGTTACTGTTGAAATGTATATGATTATAGTTTGAGATTGTTGCAAAAAACTATTGGGAACTCAAGGTGTTAACCTTTTAAGCCCTTTCTCAGAAGCTATGGAGAAGGGGCTTCAGTTCTGGGACATTGTGTTCTTGCTGCACCTGCATGAAATTGACAAGAACACTGGAAATTTACAAGAACATTTAAAAAAAACAGGATGCTTGGGGGTTGCAAAGACTTATATGAGAGAGCTGCAATGTTTTGAGACACACAGAGATTGAAGGAAACCTCAGATGTATCTCCTCTGTTTATTCTGTTTTTGTAAATAGTTATTCTGAACAATTTAATTTTTTTATGTTACTGCTAGTACTAATAAACACTTTTTGTGAATTCTACAACTGCTCCTGGTTTTTCCTATGCTTTCTGACCTGTATCTCGATGACAGATAGTGTCAGAAGTGGGATTACGCTGTGCATACTCTAAGCCAGGAGTTTTGTGCATGGGTACTGGATCTAGTACCAGTGAAGCATACAGAAAGGTATGGATTCTGCAGCAACAAGTCCAAGAAAGGTTACCAGGAGAATGGCAGCCAAACTAGCAGAGACAGAAGTCCAAGCTGAGATTGTACAGCCAGCATAAGTTATAGAAAAAGTACAGGCAGTGACAGAACCTGAAAGCCTGACTGCCTTTTTCAAATGGTGTGCTATACAACAAAAAGAAATGGAGAAACAGAGAAGAGAGGAGATGCAGCGACAGGAGCAGCGATGGCTGGATGCCTTGCAAGCTATCAAAGGCAGAGGATCTGGTGCAGATCCAGATGAGCAAAAAACCCAAGCAACCAAAAAGCCATTAAACTTACAAAGTTGTGTCCCTCGGATGATATTGAGGCATACCTGACAACTTTTGAAAGAGTTGCCACAGCCTGCCATTGGCAAAAACAGCAATGGGCAATCAGACTGGTACCCTACGTGACAGGGAAAGCCCAACTTGCCTACAGCAATATGGACACTGCACAGTCAGAAAACTATGACCTGGTGAAAAACAAAATCTTGAAAAGGTATTCAGGAGAGACCTACAAGGCAGAGATTTCAATCTCTGAAGTGCAACTCAGTCGACAATCCTTGAGAAGCCTTCACCCGACTCAGAGAACTCCTGATAAAATGGCTCCAACCAGAGAGCAAAACAGTCCCACAGATCATCGACACATTTGCCATGGAGCAATTCATCAACATCCTGCTTACTGAGGTGTAGCTTTGGGTAAAGGAACATCAACCAGAAAGTGGGAAAAAGGCTGTTTCTTTGGCCAAAGACTACGAAATGGCCAGACAGATGCCACAGCAGCGAGGTACCAGCCAAGCACTGGTAAGACACTCTTTTTTCCCATTAATTTATTTATTTAGTTTTTGTTGACCAGGTAAGTGCACTAAACAAATCCTGCCTATTTTCAGGCATGACCCGGGGGAGGGGAATACAGATGAATGCTAACTGGCCTTGAACCAGATTAAGTTGTTGGTGGTATTTTTTTTTTTGTGAATGAGAGAAATTTGGCCAGGACACCAGGGAAACTCTCCTACTCCACCAGGGGGCTCTTCTTCCTGTGTGCAGGAATGGAGGAGCACAGTTTGAAGTCAGACCAAGGAGGAAATGCTGATGTGGCAGGACAGATGGCTGACCACAGTTTGGAACAGAACTTTGCGGAGACTATGGAGACAAAGGATATGGATTCAGTCCCTGCATCAAAAAGTATGGAGACTTTTATGGATATTTCTGGGTCAGTACAGAAATCTGAGGAGCATGTTAGCCCTACTGATGGTCTAGAGTATGTGCAGCTTCAATCTACAGAAATAGAGAAATTACCTGGACAACAGGAGACAGTTGCAGAAGTTTTGAACCCTACTGTATTGGATTTGTTGCAGTGTGAAGAGGAGTGGCATCTACAGGTCCGTCGGATACTGCTGGCACAAATGGCTGACACTTCTACAAAGGATACATCAATATCACAGGCATTAACAGATACAGAGATGAAAACGACAAAGCTGAATACATCTCAGAACCTGCAAAATATTGCCCCCCCAGACTTGGGATCTGAGCGGCAGGTTAGTGACAATGACTGTATGACTAACTCGGTGAAAATGTCTGTGGGGAACATGTCAGGAATGGCAACCGTAGGTGCGCAACCCAGCCTAAGACAGCCCACAGTAACATCAGATAGCTTACCTGATCTTGATGCACTCACTGGAGATGAAAATATGCAAGGTACAGAGAAACAAAAAATCGATTTACAGCTTGGTCTTAGTTGGGATGAAGCAGTAACATTAGAAATTGGACAAGATGAAACCTGGTCATCCGAAAAGGCTTTACTCGCAGCGGGCTGGGAAAGAAACCCTACAAATGGGCAATGAGTCTCGGGGACTTCCCCGATATAAACATTTGAGGATGAGGAGACTAGGCAGACTGAGATTCCTGCAACTACTCATCACGGAGAGACCCCTTCACCTCTGGAACTCCCAGAGGAGTTGTTGTTAACCCAAAATCCTATCTTAAACATACCAGGATCATTGACAACTTTGTTGTCGCATAACCCAACCCTGAAACCCTCACCTGTCACTGGGCCCCAAGCTAGAGTAAATAAAATTTCATATTCTGCGGTTACTTCAAAGACCATCAGTAAACCTAAGGGGTTGCCTCCACGAGGCCCTATGTAGTCAGCTAAACGGCATAATGCGGTTAGACTTCGCTATCTTGGAGGTCTAACTAAAGCCCCAGATAGATTGTATGTTGCTAGAAAACTAGTGAAAGATTCACTGATTTTTTTTGCAAATGAAGTGCATGCACTGATTCATGTGTCCAGGGAAATGACATCTGATGTCAGCTTCAAGACACAGCAAGGGCTGGAACGATTTTGGCTGAAATACCATAAATTACAAAAGACCCCATTATGGACACCCTTTTCTGTTCTGCCCCTATCTAGGCCCACATTGATTTTCCTGGCATTTCTTTACAGGACAGTGCAAATCTGGTTACAGATATACGTCTAGCAGAAGTGGTGGAGAGTATTCAGACTCTGAAAGTGAATACAGCCCCTGGCCCAGATGGTTTGCCATCTGAGTTATATAAGTTTTTAGTTCCATACTTGGGGGAAGAACTGACCCAAGTTTATAACTGTCTGTTAAAAAGTCCATCTTTGCCGTTACATTTAAATATAGGCTCTCTGATATATCTCTTTAAGAAAGGGGATGAAAGAGTCATAACAAATTGGAGACCAATATGTTTATTAAGTACTGATTTTAAAATACTGTCTAAAATATTGGCAAAACGTCTGCTGTAGGTAGCCACAGAGGTCATTTCGGTCAGTCAGACTTCCTCCATTTCTGGACGATGAATTCAAGATAATCTGGTGTTGATAAGAGAAATGTTTGAGAGAGGTCATTCCAATCTTTTAAAGGGGTATGTCTTATATTCAGATCAAAAACAGGCCTTTGACACTGTTCAACATGATTTTTATGGCTTGTTTTGGCTAAATTTCAAATTCCAGGAGGTTTTATACAGTGGCTTAAACTGCTCTATAGAACTGCAGCAGTTTTTCCACTGGTTAATGGATGGCGTGGCCCACTGGTTGGGATTAAGAGAGGGGTAAGACAAGGGTGCCCCCTAAGACCCATTTTATATGTCTTTTTTCTGGATCATTTGTTGCGTATGTTACGGTACTCTCAAGCCCTTTCCCCTATTGTTTCATCCTCTACATTACAAGTAAGCCCAGTTCTGGCTTATGCAGATGACATTTGTTTACTGGTACAAGATAAAGCCTCCATACTGGAGGCCTTGCAGTTATGCTCCACGTTTGGATCAGTGGCAGGAGCATGTCTTAACCTACACAAATGTGTAGGACAGAAGTTAGGACAGGATAGCCCCACACCGGTAAATATTGGGGCATTAAGTTTCGAACAGGTCCAATTAAAATTTTGGGAATCCATTTTGGAATGGAACGTCCAGACCTTTTTAATTGGGAGGAGAAATTAGAGATAGCGCAATGAAAAGTAACCGGCTGGAATATATGGAAAATGGGGAAAAAGTAGAGAGTTTATTTAGTTAAAACTTACTTGGTTCCAGTGTTTTTGTTCATCAGTTATATTTTTCCACCACCAAAAACGTTAGAAACAAGATTACTGAGTATTTTTTTCCAGGCTGTATGGGGAAGTCGGCTCAACCCCATTCAACGAAATAAGTTGTATTAACCATTAATCAGGGGGGATTAAACATTATTCATCCTTTATTTTTTTTCAATAGTATTTTTTTATGGCTAATTTACATCCCATTATAATCCATATGGGTAAGGGATGGGAACCTTGGGTTTATGAGACAATTCAGATGTGGTTTCGGCTGTGGGAAGGGGGAAATTTGAGGGTGGTAAAACAGTTGCAAATAGCCCCTATATATTGGAGCGAGACATTTACCAGACTTAGACAATGGAAGGTGACAACCCTGGGGATTATCTCTGGGCAGAGGAAACATGTGTATGTGAAGCTACTGGGTAAAGTCTGCCAGGTACCAGTAGTGTTTGACCACTGCCCAGAGGATAAGAGAATGAGGACTCTTCAGTTTTTACGAAATCCTAGGATCCCCCCTCATATGTGGGATCTGCACTGGCTCCGCTGCCATGGCAATCTCAATGTCAAGGGGAACCAGAAGCACAAACAGCTTTGTGACAGATATTGCAGTCGATTGGACTGTATTACTCAGGTTAAAACTGTAGAACACCTTTTTTTCCAGTGTTCTTTCATTATAGGATTTTGGGATCTTTTGGCTAACACATGGCAGGCTCCGACCTTTGCTGTCATATCCCTGGATGATCTAATGTATGGTGAGGTATCTGTAACCTGGCAAGCATGGGATGGTGAGACATTAGAAATAATATTTACTGTATGTAAGTGGCAAATATGGACAGCCTGATGTTTGTTTACTTTACAGCAAAAGCAGATTACACACCTGGAAATTTTGAGGAAAATAACTAAAGATCTAAAAAGGATTTGTATGACTGAAAGACAATCAATGCAGGAAACTATCTGGTTAGCCAAATGGCGAGGCCTACCTTGGATCACGGACTCAGATGCCCCTATTACTTGAAGGACAATTATAGCTGGTAGATACCAGCTGGACTTTTTTTCTTCGTTGTTATTTTCTTTTTTTATGCAGTCAATTGATGGATAGTTTTTTTTTTCTTTCTTTCTCCTGCATTAAGGTTGTACTAGCTGTGTTTTGTGATTTATACATAAATCTGTGTTCAGGTGCGACACATTTTTGTTTTTAGGTATGCTTTTGAAGGTTCCATTAGCATGAGTGACATTCATTTATTGTTTCCTTTAAGGTTTTTCCTTTTCTTTTTCTTCATGATTTTCTTTTTTTGGGGAGGATATATATATATATATATATATATATATATATATATATATATGTATATGTTTATGTTTACTTTGTATTTAGTTTCTGATCTAATAAAAATGTCCCCTACTCTTTTTCGATAAGTGCCATGGGATCTTTAACATCCACCTGAACTACCACCAATCCAGGCAGATGGGACCTTGGTTTAACGTCTCATCCGAAAGACGGCACCTCAGAAGTGCAGCACCCCTCTCATGCTGCACTACAGTGTCAATACTGGGATATTAACCCAAGTGCCAGATGTGGGAACTGAACCCACAGCCCTCTGATCTCCTGGCCTCAGAGGTGAGTGTGCTACCTACTGAGCCACTGACACTGCTAAACTCCAAAAATTTAAAAACATTTAAAAAACTTACATTTAAAAAATGTAAAAATTTAAACTCCAAGTCTGATAAGAATTCTGGTGGGGGTAACAAATCTGTGCCCAAAGATGTTATTTGCTATAACTGTGATAAGCCAGGTCATATTGCAAGAAATTGCCATAAGAAGAGTGACACTGGAGCAGATTTGTCCTTGGCAAATTGGGACAAAGTCTTAACAGATGTGAAGGTGGGAGATAAGACTGTAAAGGGATTCACTGATTCAGGAAGCAGACAGATCCTAGTGCATGTTGAAGTGCTGGGAAAACACTGCGCAAAAGGACCAGGTACTGATATCATCAGCATCCACGGGGACACCTGATACTATCCCACCACCCTAGTGACTCTGACCATTAAGGGTGTGTCACACCAAATGAAAGTGGGGTAGTACCTAAATTACCTGTACCTGTAATTACTGGAAATGACTGCACAGAATTTATGGAGTTAATCTCAGAGGAACTGAACCCTGCAGTTTCAGCAGCAGTGGTAACAAGAGCTCAGGCAAAGAAAATCTCAGATGGTGGGGACACTCTTTCTTTCGCTGACTCTGATTCGGATTTGTTTGAACATAGCTCCAAGATTCAGAAATACAGGAAAGAAAGACAATGCCTGAAGAAACTGTGGCAACAAATGACTGATGGACATAAGGGGTTAACATGAAAATGCAGAAACTAAACTGATCACTGATTGTGATTTTCTTTTAGAACAAGCTAACAATCTTTCTCCAGGGTTATTTTAAGCAGGTAGGGGTGAAACCAAAACAGGGAAACCAATGTTTAAAAAATGTAATAGGCTACTGTACAGAGTTTGGGTTAAACCTCAGACACAGGACTAGATAGAACAGTTGGTTATACCACAGAAGTATATAACAGAGTTGTTACAGATAGCACATGATAGTCCTATGGCTGGTCACTCAGGGAGGGATCACACCCTTGCTAGATTGCTGTACAGATTTTACTGGCCTGGAATTCATGAAGATGTGGTTACCTATTGCAGTTCTTGTGATGAGTGTCAGAAGGTAGCCCCAGTGCTAAAAGAGACAAGGTACCCCTGGTGCCCCTACCCTTGATAGATGTGCCTTTTGAGAGAATTGCAATGGATGTGGTTGGTCCTTTAGACAAAAGTAAAAAGGGAAATAGATTTATCCTGGTAGTATGTGACTATGCTACTCGATACCCAGAAGCAGTTCTAATGCGTACTGTTACAGCTTCAGAAGTGGCAGCAGGGCTTGCAAAATGTTTCAGCAGAGTGGACATACCTAAAGAAATTATTACTGATCAGGCTAGTAATTTTGGTGCTGCATTACTTAAGGAGCTGCACAGACTACTAGGTATCACTGCCATATGAACCTCCCCCTAGCACCCTCAGACAGACGGTCTTATTGAGCATTTTAACCAACCCTAAAATGCATGTTAAAAAGGTTTATAAAAAGGGAAGGGAAAGACTGGGACCAATACTTGCCTTACCTACTTTTTGCTTACAGAAAAGTGTCACCGGCATCAACAGGGTTTTCACCATTTGAAATGCTGTATGGTAGGCAGCGAAGAGGGCCACTGAATGTGATAAAAGAAATGTGGGAAGACAACCCCACTCAGAAACAATCTATAACATCTTATATGTGTGCCCTAAGAAAGAAGCTGGCAAAATATGTTGAAATTGCCCATAGTAATCAGAAAGAAGCCCAAAATCAGCAGAAGGTATATTATGACTATGGGGTAAAAGAAAAGGTTTTTGAGCCAAGTGAAAAAGTTTTGCTACTGTTACCCACAACAGAAAATAAACCATTAATGAAGTGCCAAGAGCCTTATAGAATGCTTAGACATACTGGCACCGTTAACTATGAGATTGAGACCCCTGTCAGGAAAAATCCTACGAAGATATAACATGCTAACCTCCTCAAGAAATGGGTTGAAAAAATGCCAAAAGTTGCTTTGCTAGTTTTACCAAAAACTGATAAAGAAGATATTGATGTAGCTTATGATGGACTGGAACAAACTGTAACTACTGATGCTGTAAAGGTGAATGTTTCTCTAACCCTCGAACAAACTGTAGAAATTCGTAACTTGCTAAAAACATTTAACAGTACTTTTACCACAGTACCAGGCCAAGCAAAAAGAGTCGAGCATGTAACAGTGCCAAGGAATGCTCACCCTATTAGGTAAAAGACATAGAGGTTACCAGAGTGGTTAAGAGCCGACGTGGTTAAGGAAATACAAAAAATTAAAGAATTCGGTATCACAGAAGCGTCGAGGAGTGCTTGGTCATCTCCAGTGGTAACTGTAAACAAAAAATAAGGGGGTGTTTGAATCTGCCTTGAATTTAGGAAACTTAATCAAGTGTCAGAATTTAACAGTTATCCTATGCCCAGAATAGACGATTTGGTGGACAGACTGGGGAGTGCAAAGTATATCAGTACCCTTGATCTCACCAAGGGTTACTTAGCTAAAGAATCCAGAGACAAAACTGCATTTGTCACTCCTGTTGGATTCTATCAGTTCACCACCATGCTGTTTGGTTTACATGGCGTACCTGCTACATTCCAGCAGTACATGGATGTAATTTTATCACCTCATACCGGTTATTGTGCTGCATACCTGGATGATGTCATGGTGTACAGTCCAGATTGGAAAAGCCACCTGGAACACCTATGAGCAGTTATCCAAGCTATCAAAAATGTAGATCTGACAATTAATCCTACCAAGTGTGCACTGGGCATGCAGGAAACCAGATATTTGGACTATGTGTTGGGAAATGGAGAAGTTAAGCCAGAAATTTCTAAAATAGAAGCTGTAGCTAACAGCCCTGTCCCTAAAACAAAGAAATATGTCAGGTCATTTTTATGGCTGGCTGGTTATTATCGGAGATGTGTTCCCAACTTTGCTGAGTTAGCTACTCCCCTCACTAAATTCACGAATAAACGGTACCCAAAAAAATGTGAAATGGACCCCAGAGTGTGATGAAGCTTTTTGAGCTGTTAAGGCTACATTATGTTCAGCCCCTGTTTTAAGAAGCCCAGATTTTGAGAAACCATTTTTTTGCAGATAGGTACATCAGAGGTGGACCTAGGTGCAGTCTTGAGTCAAAATATAGATGGGAAAGAACATTGTATTCTATACATAAGTAGGAAAATGCACGACAGAGAGAAAAGGTACTCCAAGATTGAAAAGGAATGTTTAGCAGCAAAGTGTGCCATGGAGTCCCCTAAGTTTTATTTGCTAGGAACTGACTTTGTACTTGTAACAGATGACAATCCTGTCTGTTGGCTTAACCAAATAAAATATAAAAATTCCAGAATCACAAGGTGGTACCTGGCACTACAGCCATTTAAATTCAAGGTGATACACAAATCTGGTAAAGAGAATAGCAATGCTGATTTTCTGTCTAGATAGGGATCTGGAACTGAGAATTCTGAAGGCTGAAAAAAAAAGCAAATGCATGACTTTAAACGTTACTGTTTGCTGTACTGTTATAGAAAAAAGGATACTGCACATGTGCCTAATTTCTGAAAGTTAGAAGCTATGTTAAAGAATTAATAGAAAGTTTTGAAAACCTGTTTGATAAAACAGGTTCCCTTTTAAGGAGGGGGGTGTTATGTGACAGGGTTGAATAGGACCTTGTCCCAGTTGTTATGGATAATTTGAATGCAGGGATCTGTTCTCTTCTTTCCTTTCCTGTCTCTTGTCTGTCTGGTTGCACAACCACATTTTCTTGTGAGACCTAGGATTTGATCACCCCAACAGTCTTGCAATTATTTGCCTCTCACTGTCTCTCAGTCTTCCCTTGCTGTTTCTGTCTTTTCCTCCCTTGCATATCTGCTGGTATAAAAATATATGCAAATCAATATGTGGAAAAGTAAATGATATTGGGATCCCTTTGTTTAGAAATTATATAGTGTTACTATTGAAATGTATAAAATTATAGTTTGAGATTATTGCAAAAAGCTATTGGGAACTCAAGGAGTTAACCTGAGAGCAGTTTTAAGCCCTTTTTCAGAAGCTGTGGAGAAAGGGCCTCAGTTCTGGGGCATTGAACTCTTACTGCACCAGCATGAAATTGATAAGAGGAAAAAAATTACTCACCATAGTAATCTTATTTCTTCTAAGGGAATCTTACTGTATTCTGACGTATGCAGTATGGTCTCACCATAGGACTGCCCCAGAGCCGAAATGGTTAATAGAACCTATGAAAATGATGGAATGCTAGGCTTGAGCTCGGTTTTCAAATCACTGTCTCTGGTAAACAGCTCTAAACCGTCAGATTCTATTTTTTTTAAAATTTAATCTGCTTTATTTATTTTCCAAAACAGATCAAACAATACAATAAGAAAAAATTACTCACCTTAGTAATTATGTTTCTTCTAGTGGAGTCTTGCTGTATTCTGATAAGTGCAGTTAGCACCAGCCTTTAAACTGCCCTGGAGAACAATAGGTTAACTTTTCTATGCAAGGCATAGAATGTTGATCTCGAGCTCAGCTGATGTCTCTGCCTGTTGTATTTTGAACTGCAACCATCAGATCTTTACAAGCAAAACTCACTAGGTGTTCTGTGTGGAAACTGTAAAATTTTTACTAGCCAACTGGCAGAAAAATAATCTTTTGGGTTCCCAAGGGAAGACTCAAGTCAGGAAACCCAAAACACAAAAAACAATTAAAACTGAAATAACATATCACCCCATGAGTAACAGAGGGTGTAGGGGCACCCTGGGTGCTAACACTGCACCTGCCCACCCACATCCCAAAAATCCAGGTTCTGAGGAGGGAGGCGGGGAGGTCAGAATACAGCAAGATTCCACTAGAAGAAACATAATTACTAAGGTAATTTTTTCTTCAAACAACATGAAGTCTTGCTGTATTCTGACAAGTGCAGACTACCAAGCAGTACTTCCATGGAGGAGGGACAGAACCTACTTTGGGAATAGGCTTTGAAGTGCTGCTGTGCCAAACTGAGCATCACTCCTAGCCTGGATATCCAGAGAGTAATGCCTGGTAAAGGTATGTACTGTTTTCCAGGTGGCTGCTTGACAGATTTCTAAGAGAGGGATATCCCTGGCAGCAGCCAGGAAAGCAGCTGTACCTCTTGTAGAGTGAGCCCTCAGGCCTGAGGGTGGAATGTTTCCCAGTTTCTCATAACAGAATTGTATACAAGACACAATCCACCTAGCAATAGTTCTCTTGGTGGCAGGTTTGCCCTTTCCTACCTCTCCATAAGTGAGGAACAACTGGAGGGAATCAAACCTGTGACCCTTGGTACACTCTATGTAGTAGCTAAGGGCTCTTTTAACATCCAAACTGTGTAGCCTCCTCTCCCCTGATGAAGAATGATCAGTGAAGTAAACAGGGAGAGACATAGACTGATTCAGGTGGAAATCTGAAACCACTTTAGGCAAGAACTTTCTGTTAGTTCTAAGGACCACTTTATCTCTGTGAAAAGAGATGAAATCAGGTTCCACTGACAGGGCTTGCAATTCACTGATACATCTAGCAGAAGTAATGGCTACCAAAAACACAGTTTTCCAAGTCAAGTACTTAGGCTCTGCTGAGGACAAAGGCTCAAAAGGGGGTTACATAAGCTGAGCAATGCAAACATTAAGATCCCAAGCAGGAGCAGGATCCCTAAAGGGGGGATTGGTATGAAGCAATCCCTTGAAAAACTTACAGAATACAGGGTGGGATGACAGTGAGGAAGACTTACCTACTGACAGGAAAGCAGAAACAGCAGACAAGTGTACCCTGAGAGTCACTGTTCTGAGGCTCAGGCTATTAAGATGAACCATATAATCCATAACTGTAGGCAATTCAGCAGTATCTGGGGAGATATGCCTCTTGGAACACCAAATACTGAATCTCTTCCATTTGGAGTTATAAGTCTTTCTGGTGGAAGGCTTTCAAGAAGCTTTGAGAATACCCAAAACTCCCTGAGACAGATGCAAATCTGCAAACTCTAATTCTTCAAGAGCCATGCCTTGAGATTGAGAGACTGAAGATTGGGGTACCAAATCCTCCCCTGAGAGGAGGTTAACAGGTTGTAATTCCTGGGAAGAGACAGGGGAAGATGGACTGCTAGGGACAACAACAAGGGTTACCATGGCTGCCTGGCCCAGTCTGGAGCAATGAGAATCACTTTGCAAGGTTGTGACCTTATCTTGACTAGAACTTGGAACAGGAGAGGGAAGGTGGGAAAAGCATACAGAAATTTCTCTTTCCAGTTCAGAATCAGAGCATCCAGGGGGACTGAGCCCAAGACTGGGGGTCTGCAACAAAAGAGAGGAAGCTGGTGATTGTCTGGGGCTGCAAAAAGATCTATCTCTGGAGTGCCCCATCTTGAAAAAATCACCTTCAATACCAGAGGATCCAGGGCCCATTCGTGATGGCTCTGAGATTATTCTGCTCAGTGCATCTGCTAGGACATTGTCCTTCCCTGGAAGGTGAACTGCTATCAGAGAGGTTTGCAGGGAATAAGCCAGAGACCACAACTTCATTACTTCTGTGCACAAGGCTGTAGACCGAGTGCCTCCTTGCTTGCTGATGTACCACATGGTGGTGGTGTTGTTGTCTGTTCTGACCTGAACCACCTTGTTCTGTACTGACTGGGAAAAAGCTTGCAGTGCCAGGAACACTGCCCTGAGTTCCAGGAGATTGATGTGTAGAAGATATTCCTGAGGCGACCACAGTCCCTGGGTGGTGAGGTCCCCCAAATGGGCTCCTCAGCCCAGCAGGGAAGCATCTGTGGTAGGGACCACTGAATGAGACTGAGTGGCAAATGGAACCCCTTGTCTCAAATTGTCCTGATCCTGCCACCATTGCAGGGCTTGGATCAGAGTTCAAGTCACTGGGATTAGTTTGGTAAGGGAATCCTTTCTTTGAGACCAAAAAGCTCTCAAGTGGAACTGAATGCCCCTCATCTGGAATCTTGCACCTTGGACCACTGCTGTAGAAGCTGCCATGTGGCCCAACAGCTGAAGGAAATGCCTTGCTGGTCGAGACACCTGAAGGCTGAATGAAAGCCAGCTCCATGAGAGTTCTTGCCTTTCCAGGGAAGAAAGGCTCTTCTTTACCATATCCAGCTCTGCCCTATGAAGGTGAGGAGCTGCACTGGTTCGAGAACTGACTTTGGTAGGTTGAGAAGAAATCCTAAGAAGTGAGCACTTGCTGGGTCACTTGCAGGTGTGACTTGACTTGGTCTGGAGACTGGCCCACTATGAGCCAGTCGTCCAAATATGGAAAAATGGAAATCTTTTGTCTTCTTAGGAAGGCAACAACTACTTCCAGGCACTTTGTGAAAACCCTTGGAGCTGAGGTTAGGCCAAAGGGCATTGTTTTGAACTGATAGTGGCCTAAGGGCAACTCGAACCTGAGGTACTTTCTGTGGGAGCACCTGATGGGAATGTGAAAGTCGGCATCTTTGAGGTCCAGAAAGGCTAGCCAGCCCCCTGGCCTTAGAGAGGGAAGGATAATTCCCAGAGTTATCATCTTGAACTTTGGCTTTAAAAGATGTTTGTTCAGATATCTTAAGTCCAGGATGGGTCACCACTCTTCTGTCTTTTTGGGGGTCAGGAAGTACCTGGAGTACAGTCCTTTGCCCCAGTGTAAGGTAGGTACTCTCTCTATAGCTCTTAAAGCTAGGAGAGAAGAAACCTCTGCCTCTAGGGCAAGGGTTTCCGAAAGATTTGCAGGTGGAAAAGATCTGGCTCTCATCTTTGGAAATGTTTTGAAGCTGAGAACCAGTCCCTGGCTTACTACTTCCAGGACCCACTTGTCTGATGTAATAGACATCCAGTCCTGGACAAAGTAAGCCAGCCTGCCCCCTACTGGGATAGGAGAGTCGACCCGGGCAGACCCATCAGGGTGTCTGCTTGGCAGGGGCTTTAGGCTGAGGGGTGGATGCAGGCCTGCTCATCCCCCTTCTGCCTCTCCCTCTGAAGAACCCCTCTGCGAAAAGGAAGAAGAGGCCTGTGCTTGGTAAAAAGGCCTTTGAAAAGGCCTGCCCCTGCCCCTAGAGTGCTGCCTTTGAGGAGTTGCCTGCTTTTCCTTGGCCTGAGCATTCCTGTAAGTGGTCCTGTACTCGTCCATTTTCTTCATGTAACTCTCTGTCTGCTCCCCAAACAGAAAATTACCCACTCCAGGAAAATCCATGGCCTTAGCCTGGGTATCCTGTGAGAGGCTAGTACATCTGAGCCAAGCCATTCTCCGAAGAGCTACAGATGTAGCCACGACTCTTGATGACACATCATTGGAGTCCACAGCAGCATGAAATTGAACTTTTGATGCCTCAATCCCATCTACAGCCACCTCCTCCAGCTCCTTGGCAAGCTGGGGGGAAGCCTGTTTAGCCAGTGCCAGTACAGTGTCCCACCTGGACTTCTGGTATCTGGCTGTATAGGCCATATAATTCGCCTGCCTGAGTCCCAAGGAAGATGCCATGTACTGCTTTTTTGCCATCGCATCAATCTTCCTAGAGTCCTTGTCTGGGGGTGTGATGCCAAGGGAATGTTTGCCTTATCGCAGGTAGCAGCCTGTACAACCCCAACATGGCTGCATTGCTGATAAAGGAACTCCGTATCTGAGCCTGAAAGTGCATACCTCTTGTCCATTCTTCTATCCACAGGAGGTATGGAATTGGGAGACTTCAGAATTTTTTGTATCTGTTTCCCAAAAGATTTGTGGAGGGGAATAGACAGTCTCTTGGACTCTGGGATGTCCATCATCTCTACATAGTCAGGCTCCTCCTGATCCTCTACCTCCTCCATAGGAAGCTGGGGTCTCAGCCACCTTTCTGTAAAACATAAAGTGGGAAGGGACTCAGAAAACCTAGGAGGAGAAACACCTGAAGGTCTGTCTGGGAGATGTCCGGATCAATAGGCACATCCAGACTTTCACCATCACCATATTCATCTTCCAACTCTCCTTCCTCCTCAAACTCCAGTTCATAAAATTCTTCCAGGGTATAATCGTGAACCGGGGAACCGACCGAACCGAGCCCCTACCAAAGGTGCGGATCAGTCGGACCTGGCGAGCATTCCCCAATCTGAATCACTTTGGCTATTTCTTGGGTGGGAGTATGAGATTCTGGATCCAAACCGGACGATTTTTCTTTACGTTTCTTTTTTGCCAGAACCGACCCCTCAGGATCGGATCTCCTTTTGCCCGAAGCAGTATTGCCCTGGTCAGAGGGCACTCCTTCTGGTTTGGTCGGAACCGAACCAGGCTGGCCATCCAGGTCAGCGGACTTCTGGGCCTCCCTTTCCCTCAGTCTACCTAATCTCTTTTCAAGGGTAGATTTGGGAAAATTTTTACAAATTTGGCAGTCTGAATTGAGGTGGTCAAACCCCACACAATAAACACAGGTGGTGTGGGGATCGGCCTTAGCAAAGATCTCCCCACACTCACTGTAGTGTTGAAACCAAGTGGGCCCAGTTTTTTTCTTGGGTTTCTCAGACATTGCCAACCTAACCAAGCTTACCCTTTTTTCAGCAACTGCCAGGCAAGACTCCCCTATCGGTTCCTGACCGTGTCATGGGTCTGGGGAAAAAAAAAGTACTAAAACCAGTTTTTTTTAGAACCGATACGGACCGGTAACCACACACTAAAGTAAGATACAAAAATTACCTGAACAGTCGGTTCAGCCGAACCGATCCACACTTTGTACAAGTTCCACACAGAAAACAGAACAAAACCTATCTAGTACTCACGGTATCACAGACAGAGACTTGAACTGACTATACGGAAACTAAATTTCGGTAGGAAACGGACCGAAAACCGACACTTCAACCGACTTCAAGCCGAGCTGCAGGAGGAATCCCCGGAGTGACTGTTCAGTGAGGCAGAGTAAAGAATCTGACAGTTGCAGTTCAAAATACAACAGGCAGAGACATCAACCGAGCTCAAGATCAACATTCTATGCCCTGCATAGAAAAGTTAACCCATTGTTCTCCAGGGCAGTTTAAAGGCTGGAGCTAACTGCACTTGTCAGAATACAGCAAGACTTTATGTTGTTTGAATACAAGACATACATACACTACAAACAATCAAACCCTCCCCCCACCCTTCCCTCCCTCAAAACACCAGATTTACTATAGAAAGCCAGACAGGTACGCACCATATGGACAGCACTGTCCCTGACAGTTTAAGTAGTAAGAGCCATATTTTGACTTTTTTACAGCCATTGGAAATGCTGATACATATTTATTAAGGAGCAGTATGTACCAGTAATAGCGTTTCCTGTTTGCTCCACTTTTTGTTATATTCTTGAAGACAATTCCTGATACTGGCTATAGTTTTCTCAACTCTTAAGTTGTGTAAGACTTTGTTCAGCCACTCAGCATAGGAGATTTCCCCCTGATCAAGCCAACGATGCAAAACTAGCCACTTCACAGCTAGGGAAATTAGAGAGATGTGAAACCTCCTTTCTTTTATAGGGATTACAGAGACACCTACCACCACACAGATTTCAGGAGTAAAGTATTCACTTAGGCCAAGCAGGGGGTCTAATGTGGCCTTAATTTTGTCCCACACTGGAGCCACTTTGGGACATTTCCACTTGATGTGCAACAGGGAACCTTCTTCGCAGTTCCATCAGGAACATGTCGCTGAAAGGAGTTTTCCCATCCTTTGCAAGTGTATTGGGGTGAAATATATGTTATGGAGTATGTAAAATTGTGTAAGATGCAGTTTATCATTAGAGAGATACTGATGTACATCTAACCAGATGCGATCCCAGGTCAATGTGGGCAGCAAAGTCTCCCATTAGTGGGAGCGCCCTGTGGCAGTGGGGTATATCTGAAGAAATAAGAGGGACACTAACTGCGATACAGAGTGAGGTTGCCAAGAATGAGACTGGGCAAGGGAAAGAAAGCTCTCATTATTAACATCCCACTCTGCTGCCCCAAACCAATTAATCAGCATGTGCTGAATTTGATAGGTCCTAAAAATCTGCGTAGTGGGTAGATGGAGGTGGACCATCAAGGCCTGACTGTTAAGCAATTGCCCCTCTAATATGAGATTGGAAACTTGCCTACCAGCCAGCTCTGGAAAACAATGGTGTGAGCAGACTGCTCCATCCATTTTAAAATTTGGGTTGTTACACAGTGGCTGAGAGATGTTTTGTGTATTCTTGTACTACATAGATCTACATAACTGGGTGTGCACTTTAACTGAAATATGTATTACTGTCCCCCTGAGCTGCAATGGTAGGGTATTGGGGGAGACAAAGTAGAGGCTAGCCAGGGTAAATCCTAGCCGATACTATTAAATGTCTCTCAATCTGTAGCCATATAGGTAAATATGCAGACAGTCCTGGTTGTGTAGAAGGCATAGGCCATTGGGCATATTTTGAGATATGGCTAGCCAAGTAGTATACATAGAAGTTAGGTACCTTAAGCCCACCAAAGTGCTTCGTGGGCCCCCAGTCATATATAGGTTCTGCGGGGAGGTTTCCCTTTCCAAAGGAAATGGGATATTACTGAGTGGAGTCTTTTTAACCAGATAGATGGAAGAAAAAGGTTAAGCATATTGAGAGGATAAAAAACATGGGGGAGGACATTCATTTTAATGACACTGATTCAGGCTTGCAGAGAGAGGGGGAGCAGGGTCCATCTGTTCAGATCTTGCATGATGGTTTCCACTATGCTATCAAGGTTTAACTTCCTACTGAGGGACTGCCTCTGGGACAGGATGACCCCCAGGTACGAGAACTTAAATGCCCAGACAAAGCCCAATGTCTCATAGTCTGAGGGGAAAACAAGGTGGTTTAAAGGCATGAGAATAGTCTTACCTAGATTCAGTTTATAATTTGAATAAGTGCCAAATTGGGAAATAATGCGTAAAGCTTCTGGTATGGAGGTAATAGGATGTGACAGGTGCAGCAGAATATCATCCGCATATGTTGATATTATAAGGTCAAAGGGGCCAACAGGGATACCCTGGATAAGTGCAGAAGTGTTCAGAAGTCTAATTAGTGGTTTCAAATAGATACTGAACAGGAGGGGAGAGAGGGGACATCTCTGATGAGTGCCAGAACGTAGGGAGAAACCTTTTGAAAGTACTCCTTATACCTTATACCTTAGAATACCTTAGCATTTGGCTTAGTGTACAATACCTGCACTCACTGAACAAGCCTGGTGGGAAAGCCAAACTTTTCCAGCACTAGGAATAAGAAATCCCACTGCACCCCTGTCAAATGCCTTCTCCACCTCATTGAATTTTTTGACTGGGTGACTAGGGAGGTGGATCAGGGGAGGGCAGTGGACATGGCCTATCTGGACTTCAGCAAGGCCTTTGACACTGTGCCACATAGAAGACTATTGCACAAACTGGGGAATATGGGTGTGGGCAGGACAGTAGTGCGGTGGGTAGGTAGCTGGCTGGGCAGCAGGACACAGAGGGTAGTGGTAAATGGCTGTCACTCCACAGAGGGAAGAGTGACCAGTGGGGTACCACAGGGATCAGTGCTGGGACCGGTACTATTCAATATCTTCATCAGTGACATTGCACAGGACCTAGAAGGCAGAATTTCACTGTTCGCTGATGACACAAAGCTCTGTAACAGAGTAGACACACCAGAGGGTGTAGACAGAATGAGAAGGGACCTGCAGAAACTTGAAGAATGGTCAGGGGTTTGGCAGTTGAAATTCAATGCAAGGAAGTGCAAGATAATGCATATGGGGCACAAAAACCCTGGCACAATATATCAGTTGGGGGGTGAGGATATAGCATGCACCAAGCAGGAAAGGATCTTAGAGTTATCATCTCTGATGACCTCAAGGCAGGAAACAGTGTGACAGGCAGCAGGTACAGCAAATAGGATGCTGGGATGCATAGGCAGGAGCATCACCAGCAGGGAAAGGGAGGTCATAATTCCACTATACAAGACACTAGTGAGGCCGCACCTGGAGTACACTGTGCAGTTCTGGAGACCTTACCTATGTAAGGACATAGACAGGGTAGAGAAGGTTCAGAGGAGGGCAACAAAGATGGTGCATGGATTGCATCACAAGTCCCTATGAGGACAGGTTGAAGGCACTGAACATGTACTCCCGGAGGAGAGGAGGAGAGGGGATATGATAGAGACATACAAGTATCTTACAGGAGGAACAGGGTGCAGGAATGCACTATTTTAAGCGAAAAGATGTTCCAGGACTAGAGGGCATGGGATGAAGTTGGAGGGAGGACGATTCAGAGGAAACGTGAGGAAGAATTTCTTCACAGAACGGGTGGTGGACAAGTGGACACCCTGCCAGAGGAAGTGGTGGGGCTGAAACAATCACGGGATTTAAGAATGCATGGGATAGACATAAAGGAATTCTGGAGGTCGGGGGTAAGGGGCAACAGACTTCCTGGAAAACATAAACTGAACTTACAAACTTAAATGGGCAGACTGGGTGGGCCATAGGCCCTTATCTGCCGACACTGTCTATGTATCTATGTATCCACATCCAAAGAGACCATGACCATAGGGTCTGTGGCCACTCTGGACACAGAGAAGACATGTTCCATTTTCCATAAGTGGTCCACAGAGAATCTCCCTCTCTTGAATCCCACCTGTTCGGGCCCAACCAAGTTGTCCCAAACTTGCATAATTCTGGTGGAGAAAATTTTTGCAAAACTTTTCGTATCACAATTCATGAGAGAGATGGGACAATAATTGGTGACCTTGTCTGTGGGCTTGTTGGGCTTGGGCAGTACTATGATAAGGGCTGCTAGCAGGGAAGGATCTGAGAGACCTTTGTCACACAGATAAGAAAAAAGTTGGGCCAGGATAGGAACCAGTTCAGCTGCTATGGATTTATAAAAGATGTAGGGGAAGTCATCAGGCCCCGGAGATTTATCTAAAGGTAGAGATTGGATGGCTGCAAGGATTTCCTGGTTAGATATGGGATGGGCTAAAAACACCTGCTGTTCAGGAGGTAACACTGGGAGTGGAATGGACTCCAAATAAGCTTGAGTGTCCACTTTTGAAGGGGGGACTGATGGGGGGCTGTATAGCTGAGAATAAAATCCAACAAACTCCTGGGCGATCTCCACCGGAGAGGTTTTAAGGGCACCATCTACATGACAGGAAATAGTGTGTACCAGGCAGGAGGCTTCATACTGCTGAAGACACAGTGCCAACAAGTGGCCTGCTTTATCTCCCTGGTCCACATATGTTTAGTACGTTTTTAGGAGGGCATATTCTGTTTTTTCTCTAAGTAAATCAGCATACCGGTGCCTCAACTTGGTTAAAGCAGCTTGATCTGCTTTAGAGGACTCAAGTGTTGTGCTATGTTCCAGGGCTGTAATCAGGTCTAGCAAGGCATAGAGGGAGGCCTCACTTTTTTTTTTTTGTGGTGGATGCAATGTGGATAAACTCGCCTCTCAACACACACTTGAGGGCACACCAGGTTTCATCAATTTCCGGAATGGACTCCAGGTTGCATTGCCAGAAGTCACTAATCAAGAACTGTGCCCTAGTCAGAACCCAAGGATCTTTCAACAGCTGGGTATTTAATTTCCAAACCTTGTCCATTTAATGTTTGGGCAGGGGTTATGTGCCAACCACACTGGGGAGTGGTCTGAAAGTACTCTTTGGGCTTGTGACAGGGTAGAATAGGACCCTGTCCCATTTGTTAGGGAGAAAGTGTTGAAATGCAAGGATCTGTATTCTTTCCTTTTCTGTCTCTTCAGTCTGGTTGCGCAACCAAATTTTCCTGTGAGACTTTGGACTTGATCAACTCGAACAGTCTCGCAATTCTTTGCCTCTCACTTTCTCTCTGTTGTCTCTTGCTGTCTGTTTTTTCCCGTTGCATATCTACATCTGGTAATATAAGAATATGTGCAAATCAATATATGGAAATGAAACTGATAATGGGATTGCGTTTGTGTAGAAAATATCTGGTGTTACTGTTGAAATTTATATACATATGTAAATATATATATGTATGTATTTATAATTTGAGATAACTGTAAAAAGCCAGAAGTTATTTGAGTGCAAATGACTGAGCCTTTTGCAGTTGTTGTGGGGACCTCAGGAAGTTCTCAATGTTCTAGCACCTCCTGAAATTTACAAAGAACAGGATGCTTGCAAAGGATGGGGGTTGAAAAAAACTGATAAAGACAGCTAAGCTGAGCAGCAAGGGGAGATTTTTTTTACAAGAGATTTTATTTTGCTTCTGTATATAGTTATTCTGAACAGGTTTATTTTATGTTACTGCAACTACAAATAAACAGTTTTGTGGAATTTTACAACTGCTCCTGGGTGTTCTCTGTGCTTACTGACCTGTGCCTCGACAATAGTGCTATTCCGCCATCTGTTACGCCAGTTAAGGCTTCTGTACTGACTAAAAAATAATCAATCTGAGAGGACGACTTGTGCACCAGGGAATAAAAAGTATATTTTCGCTCTACGGGGTGGAGTACTTGCCATGGATCACAAAGGCCTCCCATATTTAGCAGTTCATGTAGGGCCTGTTGGGTAGGAGAAAGTCTAATGGAGTGATGACTAGACCTATCCAGGTCAGACGTGAGCGTGGCATTCCAGTCACCAGCCAAAATCAGTGGGAGATGCACATATAGGGATAACAAATTGACCAGTCTGGAAAAGAACTCTGGTGTCGGGGTGTTAGGGCCATAAATGCATCCCAGAAGCAATTCCGCATGGTCTAAAATACCATGCAAAAGAAGGTACCTTCTCTTCAGGTCCTCTATGGCCTTGAGCAACTGGAAGTTAGGGCCCTGAAATACGAGAAGAGCTACCCCCTCTTTGATTAGTGGAGTCACCTGCTGCAAAAACTTGCCCCACCATCTTGCGCCAGAAAAGAAGGCTTTCTGATGCCAACAAGTGGGTTTCTTGGAGGAAGGTGATTTGGCAGTGCAGTAGTTGTAGGTGCTTTAAAATCTGGTACTGCTTACTCTTAGAGCATGCACCTTTAATGTTCCATGACACATACCTCATATCATGTGCACATAACAGGAAGTAGTCAAGAGGCTCTTTACTGTGAATCTTGCACATACGGTAATCAATTCCAGTGTCTCTTTACCCTCCCCCCGCTCTCCCCACCTTCACATACAGCTATCCAGTCACTCCCCCCCCACCTGCCTCCTACCTCCCTAAACGATATCCAGCAAGTATACATTCTGATTTACCCCAGTCCTAATGACTGCTCCACTATACTTAATTGGGCCGTGATGCCAACCATTTCCCCCCAAACAGTAAAAAATCTCTCCCAACCCCACTCCCCACTCTAATTCAAACTTGCAAACTAAGTAATTAAGGACATTATTCTGGTGATCCAGTGGTGCATAAAGTGGGACTGCACCCTATAACTTGCAAATCAGTCAAATAAATGATGTAAGAATGTAAATATATGTCAGCCCCCTCTTCTAGAGTAAAAAGAAAAAAGGGCAGTAGGCTCCATTGCCTGGATTACTGGGGTACAAATTAAGTTTGTTTAGTGCATAGCTCCCAAATCCTTCAAAATCGCATGGAGAGAGTCCTGAGTCTTGCAGGTAAACTAAAAGGTATGTAGGAGAAAAGTTCCACTCTCAGCGCTAGTAGTCCAACAAAATTAACTTCATCTGATGACCAACCAGTAACCAGTATGCAACAGGCAGGCTCTGTATTGTAACCAAACTGAACTAAAGGCTAAATGGTAAAGTTCCCACGTTAAGACTCTGTTGAATCAACTGCATGAAATAAAGTCCCAGTTTCAGGTCTTGCTCACATCCTGGTGCTTTAATAGATAGGAATCAGATTCAGTACAATAATCATGATGTACAGATCATAGTTGCCATTTGCAGCCAAATGGGTAAGACCATACACACCTCTAGTTACCTCCCTCACTTGAAGAGATCAGGATAAAAGGATTTCAGGCCAGGGAAGGCTTGCTCCTCTGGGTCAAAGTTGTGCCAGATGTCACGGTGGTGCACTTGAAGTGTGACTGGGTACTTCATCCAAAAGCAGATCCCAGCCGCGATGAGCTTCGTTACTGTCGGGCGCAACTCAGTTCTTTTTTGCCTCACTGTTTTAGGTAAATCTTGGGCAATACAAATCCTCTGGCCCTCCCACTGTAATTCACTTAGTTCTCAAATTTTATTTAATATGTGCTGCTTATCGAGAAAGTTTAACAGCTGGAATATTAAAGGCCATGGAGGAGCCCCAGGAGGAGGTGTGGGACGTGGGGATCGGTGCACACGCTCAACTATATAATCGGGGACATTAGGAGAAGGTTCTGCAAACTTGCCACATAGCTTCTGTACAAACAGTTTAGGAGAGGACCCTTCCTCCCTTTCTAGGACACCTAGGATCACCAAGTTATTTTGATGTGACCTCCCTTCGAGGTCCTCCATCTTATTCTCCATGGCTTTAAGGTGCCGTCATAGCTGAGCCAATTCTGGGTCTGTTCTCACCCTCCAGTCATCCAGGGAGGAGATACGTGATTCGTTGTAGCTGGTGCATTGCGTTAATGTCACCAAGGAGGAGGTAATGGTCTGCACAGAGTTTGATAATGCTTCCAGTATTGTCTTTAAGGAGGAAATCCCTTCTAGGAACTTTTCTTCTGTGAGCACAGCCTGGGGACTTGCACCAGCCGCTGTCCCGACCAGAGTTGCTTTGGAGTGCTTCGCATTTTTATTTCGGGTCAGTGTGGGCAGTGGAGTATGGCGAGGTAAGCTATCTTGCCTTTCTGCATCCATGCTGGCAAATTTCTTCCCTAGCAATGTTCTAGGCAGGTTCAGCGAGACAGGGTGTGCCAGAGTGATCGCACAAAAGTCCAAAATTGCAGAAAATTAGGGTTTATTTAGGAAGCGGAGCGGGAGCTAAAAGAAAAGCGTCTGCTCAGGCGGCTATCACGTGCCCCTCCAAACCATCAGATTCTTACGAAGCATGCACTAAGCAATTTCCAACTAATATAATGATAATAATAATAATATAATTATTATTATTATAATAACAACCCTCCTTAATAAACAATAAGGTATCAATAAGGGAATTGCCTCTTCTTTAAAAGTTCTAAAGTGGTATCACTAAAACTCAAGTCACAGATGCCCCAAAAAACAGAACATAAACTACCTCCAAGTTTGCAACATCTCTACCATAGCTGTAGTGCAGTGACCATAGGTTTCAAGTAGGGGAGGAAGGGAAGGAGCTCAGAATACAGTAAGATTCCCTTAGAAGAAACAAGATTACTATGGTGAGTAATTTTTTCTTCAAACCCCAGGAAATCTTACTGCATTCTGACTTATGCAGATTACCAAGCAGTGCCTTTGTAAGTGGGCCTGTAACCTATTTAGGAAACAAGCTCTGCAGGACTACTGTACCAAACCTGGCATCACCTCTGGCCTGGACATCCAAACAATAATGTTTGGTGAATGTGTGGACTGTTTTCCAAGTTGCAGCTTTGCAAATGTGCACAAGTGGGATATCTCTAGCAGCTGCTAGAGAAGCTGCAGTACCCGTAGTTGAATGGGCCCCGAGGCCTGCAGGTGGTTGCTTACCCATCTTGCTATAGCAAAACTGGATACAGGCTACAATCCATCATGCAATGGATCATTTTGTGGCAGGTTTTCCTTTTCCCACTTCTCCATAAGTGAGGAAAAACTGGGTTTGATCCTGTCTGTGACCTTTTGTGTGGTCAAGATAGTATCTGTCTGCCCTTTTCACATCCAGGCTGTGCAGCCTACGCTCATCTGAGGTGGAATGGTCTGTGAAGAAGACTGGCAAAGTAATATACTGGTTGAGGTGGTATTCTGGTACCATCTTGGGCAAAAATGTCCTGTTAGTTCTCAGAACTATTTTGTCTCTATGGACAGCAATGTAACCAGGCTCTGTGGACAGTGCCTGGAGCTCACTAATCCTTCTAGCAGAGGTGATGGCTACCAGGAGCATTGTTTTCTATGTCACATATTTGAGGTCTGCAGTAAACATGGGCTCAAAAGGGGGCTGCATAAGCTGGGCAATACAAATGTTCAGATCCCACATGGGAGTAGGCTCTCTGTGTGGTGGGTACGAGTGCAGTAACCCCTTAAAAAACTTCTTGAATACTGGTTTCAAAGCCAAAGAAGATGCCTTACCTGCTGATAAATAAGCTGAAACAGCTGCCAGGTTCACTTTCAAGGTGGAAATACTTAAACCTGTGGAATGCAAATGGGCCATATAGTCCAGGACTATAGAGAGACCTGGCTTGGGCATGGTCCAACCCCTTGCCCTGACACCAAATTGAAAATATTTTCCATTTAGAGACATAGGTTTTCTTTGTAGAAGGCTTCCTGGAAACCCTCAATATATCTATGACTCCTTCTGAGAGATGCAAATCTGCATATTCTAAGTCTTCAAGAGCCATGCTTTGAGTCTGAGGGATAGCAGATTGGGATACATGATCCTGCCCTGTGAGGATGACAACAGGTTGTACCTCCTGGGGAGACTGATTGTTTTGGTTACTGACAATGATAGGAACATGGAGTACCAAGGCTGTCTGGCCCAGTCTAGAACAATGAGGATCACTGAGGTTGGTTGAAGCCTGAGTTTGTTCAGCACTTTCAGTAACAGAGGAAAAGGAGGGAAGGCATACAGGAACCTCCCCGTCCAGTCCAGCAGAAGTGCACCCAGAGGAATTGTACCCTTGATGGGGGGGCCTGCAGCAATACTGTGGAAGTTGGTGATTGTCTGGGGCTGCAAACAGATCCACCTCTGGGGTGCCCCATCTCCTGAAAATGGTCTGCAAGACCTGTTTGTTCAGTGACCACTTGTGGTGATTCTGATTTATTCTGCTGAGGGCATCCGCCAAGACATCGTCCTTGCCTGGAAAGTGGACAGCCGAGAGGGAAACATTTAGGGAGTATGCAAAGGCCCAGATTCTCATTGCCTCTGTGCAGAGGAAAGTTGACCTTGTGCCCTCTTGCTTGTTTTTGCAGTACATGATGGTTGTGCTATCCGTTCTGACCTGGACCACCTTTCCTTTTACCTGATTGACAAATGACTGAAGAGCCAGAAGAACTGCTCTGACCTCCAATAGGTTGATATGCAGGAGAGATTCCTGCTTCTCCCATGTGCCATGTGCCGTATGATCCCCCAGATGTGCTCCCCACCCTAGGAGGGATGCATCTATGGTGAGTACCAGAGAGGGAACCTGCTGCAGGAAAGGCACTCCTTGTCCGAGATTGCCCCTTTCCTGCCACTACTATAGGGCTTGGAGAAAAGTGACTGTGACTGGAACTAACTTTGATAGAGAGTCCCTTCTCTGGAGCCAGTGATCTCTTAAATTAAATTGAATGTCTCTCATCTGGAACCTTGCACATGACACAGTTGCTGTGGAAGCTGCCATATGGCCTAGCAATTGCAGGAAGTGCCTTGCTGGCCTGGAAACGTGAAGTCTGAAGGAACTGACCACCTGGATAAGTTTGTCCACCCTGTCCTGAGGCAGGTAAGCCATCCCAGCAGTGTCAGTGGCTCAGCAGGTAGCACACTCACCTCTGAAGCTGGGAGATCAGAAGGCTGTGGGTTCTATCCCCACATTAGGCACGTGGGTTAAAAATCCCAATACTGACACTGTAGTGCAGCATGAGGGGGTGTTGCATTCCTGAGATGCCGTCTTTTGGATGAGACGTTAAACCGAGGTCCCATATGCCTGTTCTGGTGGTAGTTCAGGTGGATGTTAAAGATCCCATGGCACTTCTCGAAAACAGTACTAACATACTAAAATGCCATCAGAATAGGCCTAATGGTCTTTCGTGTCTGCTCATTTGGTCAGCCCCCTAGAGTAGGCTAGAGTGGGGGAATTTTTTATTTAAATCATAAGAAACAAATAAATACAAAACAGTATTGCATCATACAAACTCATAATAAAGAAAATCAAAATCATAAATAAGTATTTCATCATACAGTAACCCCCCCCCACACTAAAAGAATAGGGGAATTTATAGTTAAAGCATATGAAGGACAAAATACATACAAAGCAATATTACAACATACAAACTTGCATTAACAAGGATAACAGAAATCAGTATGACAACAAACAAGAATCCCAAACTGAAACCTCTCTTCCCACTAAAGAAGTAGGGGAAAATTATGTTTATAAAAGACTGTAGAAAATACATGCAAACATAACTGTGTTAATTCACACAAAATTAATATACAAATTAAAAGAAAACTCAAGGAAGGATTCCAATCATACAGGTGTAAGTCCAGTCCCCAAAACCAATCCAAATAACAAAGAAACCCCCCTCCTCCTACTATAAGAGAAGAGGAAGTTGTACCATAGTACCACTAGTAAGACAAAAATTTTACAGTTTAAATAAAGTTCCACACAATTCATGATAGAAACCAGAACCCCCAAAAAATAAATATGGCATCATACATCCCACCCAAAAGGACATATGTTGAGACCTAGAACAGAAGGTATAAATGTCAGTAAAGAAACCCCCAAAACTCTCTCTTTAAATAAATCTTCCCCATTACCCCAAAACAAACCCCCAATTAAAAAAAAATAGAAAACTCAAATATAATCATAATGTCCCCAAAGCTCACCCCATTTATGACATCATATAATTTACACTCTATCCTTTTCAAATTTCTAAGATCAGTTGTCACAATATGGCCCAGGTCCAATTCTGGAATGAGTTGTTGTTGAAGAACCAAATGACCTCTACTAATCCATAACCAATACAACAGGTGTACATGCACAATCCGTAGAGTACATAAACTACCCTTCTGTCTCCCCTTCGTATAAATACCATAAAACAACAACCCTGGCTGAGGGGGAATTTCAAACCCACCTTTATGTCAGTTTTTCAGCACATCCCAAAACCGGATAGCATAGACATTGGAAATATAAGTGATTCATTGTTTCTATTTTCATAATGCAATCCTCCCTGGGGCAATAACAGTCCTGTAAAACTTTTTGCTTTTGATTGCCTTCAACATTAACTCTACCATGAGTCCCTAACTATGCTGTATCCCACATGTGTTTAGGAATTCTAACATCTGTAATATAATCTGAAATCTGGTTTTGATGAATCACTGTAAAGGAAGCAAATGGACTTTCCTTAAAACAGGTATCTGGAGCTTTCCGATATAAAACCTTCCTTGTTTTTGTCAAAACTTGATCATACCCAATTTCCCATGATTTTATTTTATCAAATACCCCTTCCCAGTTTTTTCACCAACATAGGACTCCGCTTATTTTTATGGAGAAAGGCGTTCCCTTTCCATTCTCCCAAAACTCCTTTTAATACAGGTAATCCCTAAAATGTCCACATCTGTAAGTTATTTTTCATCAAGGGCACTAAATTATTATATAAAAAAATGGAGAAAAAAAATAAAACAGGGCTCAACATATCTACCCCCCTTCTTTAATACCATGATACAATACATTCCTCTTGATGGGGTTTAATCTACTGCCCCCAAAACATCCAAAAAAAAACTCCCAATAATTTTGATTCCAAAGATTTGGGTAAGAAACAAATTGCATATATATATAAAAAAACAGGTACTAAAAATGTTCAAGATAAAAAACCCTCTTTTTCTTGGTGACCTTCCATCTATTCCATATAGCTACTTTAGCTACAACTTTTGTTAACGCTTGTTCCCAATTAAAAAGTGCCATATCCTCTCCACCAAAAAAAATCCCTAAAATGTGGCAGGGCACCAGTGCCACAGGAAATCCACCCGTAAACTCTTGTGTAGTTGGAAAACCATTTAACCTAAGAATTTTAGTTTTCTGCATATTTAAACTAGCACCAGAAATTTTCCCAGTATCTTGTATAAGACCCAAGCAATTTGTAAAGAAAGACCATCTTTCAACACCAGACACAAATCATCTGCATAAGTAATCACTTTACAATGTTGCTCAAAACACCCATTCACACCACATATCAAGGGAGAATTTCACAAAATCTGCAGCAACGGGTCCAAAGCAAAGGCATATAGTAGGGGGGCTCATAGGGCACCCCTGCAGCACTCCTTTAAGGATCCTATGAGGAGCACCTTGCCACCCATTCTCATAAGGAACCATATAAGCCAAGGCATAGCAGAGTTGTATCCATTGAACACATTCGGCTGGAATGCCATAGGCTTCTAGACAAGATGACAAAAAGGAGTGAGACACTCCATCCAATGCTTTTGCTTGATCAAGGCTAACCAAATAGCCCCCAGCATCATGTACCCCATTTACAGAACTGGTCTCACCCATAATTTCTCTCAACAGTAAAAGAGTGTCTGATATACGGTGCCCAGGGATAGCACAAAATTGCATAGGACAAATTACAGAGTCCATCACTGTGGACAATCTATTACCTAACAACTTGGCAAATATTTTAAAAATCCAAATTTAACAAGGTCAAAGGCCTCCAGTTTTTTATATCTGCACAACTCCCATATTTATATAAAAAAACCAGCAACCCTTCATACATTTGTGTAGGTAAATAATAGTCCGTTAAAAAAAATTATATAGTTGAACCAATTCTGACTGCATAACCTTCCACAAAACACAAAAAATCCACTAGGTAGACCATCTGACCCAGGAGAAACAGCATTATGCAGAGAATGTATCACTGTTTCTAACTCCAAAACGGTAAAGGGTCTTAACAATGAATCACTTTGGAGTGCTGATACCTGTGGAAGTGCAGCCATTTGTAAAATCTGCTCTGCATACTGTGAAACAGCTACGGAAGAGCCAAAAGTTGTTGCCATATGGTCATCTAAAACCTGCATAATCCCTGTATTATCCCACTGTTCCACCCCCACCGAGGAGAAGAGGCTCGTAAAAACCCTTTTATCTCTCTTCTATGTTGACTAGCTAAAAAAGGATTTATTTGTTCAGATCTGCCCTGTGTACCTTATGTTTGTTCTTTCTGAAGTGAACGAATTCTATTATATTGGTAATCCCCCATATCCTGTCTAACTTGATTAATACGTTCACTCAAATTTATACTTTCATTCACTTGCCTTGTTAACAAGACACCCAACTCATTTCTATGTTTCCTATACTTGTCTCTTTGTGTACAAGCACGTGATCTACCCAACTCCTGAAAAAACCCAGTTAAACAACATTTAAATTCATCCCACCACTGACCTACAGTATATCATCATATAAAAATGTATTGTTAGTTTATCTTTTACAATAATATGTAAATCTGTGAGAACAGAACTATCTTCTAACAAAGAAGCATTAAGTCGCCACAAACCCCTCCCAGTTACATGTTTCGGGGTAGGGGGACTTAATATGTATACCTTTAAGGAGATGGTCAGATGTTTCAATCGGCACAACACTCCTAGAATCCACTTATAAAGATTGTTTTATAAAAATAAAATCAATCCGTGAGGAAAGTACTCCTTTAATAAACGTTGGCCTAGATGCCTGCATCCCACTAACATGAGCATCTTGTAACCCTGCTTGAGTGAGGAGCTGTTTAAGAAAAGTCTTATCACAATACTGTTTCCCCTGAATTTTTTTCCCAAGAAAATTAATGTTAAAATCCCCCCCATCCAAAAAAAAATCTGCCTACTAGTATATAAATAAGGCTGAATTTTCTTAAGCAGTTCTGTTTTCAGTGATTTCATTTGTGGATTATAAATATTCAATAATCTACAAGACAAGCCACGAATAACCACATTGAGCAAAAAGCCCTTCCAGGATCAATGTCTACCATTCTGTGTGTCATAATATCTGCCATGGAAAAACAAAACTCCACAACACTGCAAGTGTCAGCTCCCAGAGACCAATAAGATGCCCCCCATCCCCAGTCTCTGGAAGCCTGTTCAATCTCCCCTAAGGTATGTAATCTAGTATCTTGCAAAAATATCACAGCATACATGAAGGAATGCAAAATACCAAAGGTAGTCAAATGCTTTTTCACTGATTTAACACTATTCACATTCAAACTAGCTATTTTTAATACTAGTGGCTCAGGGAGGTGGTTTTATAGGTTTACCACTCAATCTGGTCACTCGTTTTGGTACTGCAGGAAGGCGTGACTTGCGAGCTGGCAAGGCCTCATCTCTAAATTCTATATTAGACACCTTTGTTCCATTAGTCCCTTCAGCTTCCATAGGATGTTCCTGATCTACCTGTTCCCCCCAAGATGTAAAGGGGCAAATCTATTGGAGAGTGGCAGAGGAGAGAGGATACTCACTGGGGCTCCAATTTTAAAACTATTTGGCAAAACAGAAGAGAAGGCTCCCTCATCTGGAATCATCTCCAGTGGTCTAGAGGACTCTGAGGGACTGTCCAAATCTGAGTCTTCTAAATGTAAACTACAGGGAGAGCCATGGGATAGAACACTCAGAGCCTGCTGGAGGGAACCCTGTGGGGTAACATTAGGGGTATCTTTGTCTTCAGAACCAACCACTGGGAGCAGAACCTTTGCCCCACCCTTTGGCAACTGGGGAACTGCAGAACTTACTGAAAATGGAACAGGATGAGCTGGGGGAACCTGAGTTCTATCACCCATACCTCCTCTAGCACCCCTACCTCTACGTCATCCTCGAGACCCAACTTCTGTCTGTGGAGGGGATTCATACTAAAGGGACATCTGGCCTGGCTCAAAAAATATTCCTGGTCGGAAGCCTCATTACTATTATGTGTCACTCATGGACACCCTGCATAGGAATGAGCTGTATCCCCACATAGATTACAAACCTGCGGTGCTTCACATTGCACCACTGTGTGACCCAAAAAAACCCATAAAAAACATTTTATCTGGTCACAATCACTATTCAAATGTGTAAGAGACCCACATTTGTAACAGCTCTTTGGTTGTCCAGCATAAAAGATGATGCCTCTATCACAACCCAAAAAGAAAGAGCTAGGTAAGTGCTGTATACCAGAATCTGTATGCTGAAGCTGTACCAAAATAGTCCAACCCCAGTCCACAACCTATTGTCATCTGTTATATGTTTAGGATGATCAAATATAGTACAACATTTTTCCAACCAAAATGTTATATTAGCAATGTTAACACATTCGTTCCAAAAAATAATCGTGACTGTCTTAATAGTAGGCTTCGTAATTGGAATAGCCAGAAAGTCCCGCCACACCTCCAAATCTTTAACATCATAATAAAGTTTACAAAATGTATCCAATGAAAGCATAGTACAAAAACTAATATCGTAATTACGGTCTCCTGGTGAATGAATGAAGGTGTATACTTCCGCTGGCATAAAACCCAGACTGTCTTTCAATAAGGTTTTTCCTACCCAGAGCCTGTCTGGGACCACTGGGGCTTTGCCTCTGTACTGCAGTCGAACTAAATAGTGCCTTTTTGCCACTTCAGCAGGTTTTTTAAAGAGTCCCGCATATGATTTAGTACCAGGAAGCCTAATCTGAGGGTCATCCCCCCCGCAGTCTGTGAACTCAATGAGGGGCCAGAAAAAGTACCTTGTGTAAGTGGAGCATCTGTTACTGGTAGCCAGTTCTCTTCTCCAGTTCTCACAAATAGGGGGTCATCACTTATTATGGGACACTCCTTAACCTGCCCCATTGCTGCCACGTCGGCAAAGACAGCATCTGGCACAGCATTGAGTCTAGCTGCCTCTCCTTCAGGTCACGCAGCTGCAGAGACATCAAAGGGAGTCTTTGAAGATTCTGGACAGGGCAGGACCATAGGTTCTGAATCCAGATTACACTGCCGTGCAAGAAGTCATTCCGGGGAGCCTGGAAGTGGAACCGCTGGATCCAGTACCCAAATATCATTCTGCAGAATCCAGACCACTTGTTGCAGTGCAGCTCCCAGTGACCAGGACAGAGCATTGCCATCAGGTACTGTTGTAACAGTATTCACTACTTGTAGGTCACAATTCTGTACTGTCTCAGGTAGCACTGTAGAATTTAAATCAGGCAAAGGACCAAGAGGCAACCGTTTATGCCCTATTGGTAAGGGATTCGCCAAAGATCTTTTCCGGGCTTTTTTTTTCTCCTCCTCCAACTTTCCCTGACATAAAACAAAATCTCGTTCTGCCACATTAATGAGTTCCAAAAGCTGGGTTTTCTTTATCTCCAATTCCTTTTGTAAAAGTTCTTCTTCTTCCATTATATCTGCATTCTACAAATTGGGCTAAGTCCAGCACAGTTTCTGTAATCACTGTAGCCATCTCCCCCAAGAGCTCCAGAGCTCCAGCAACAGAACCTCCTCCATCAGCAGCTGAAACAGAAATGGGGACCTCCATCCTCCTGCTGCGCAATAGCACCCCTACAGAAGAGATGGGGAATTTCCCCAGTGCCCTGGCCAAATTTCCTCCATTCACTAAGAATGCCACCAACAGTTTAATCTGGTTCAAGGTCAGTTGACATTCATCTGTATCCCCTTCCCCCGGGTTGTGCCTGAAAATAGGCAGAATTTGTCTAGTGCACTTATCTGGTCAACAAAAACTAAATAAATAAAGTCCCTTTCTTGTATCCAGTTCTGCTCTTATGAATCTGAGCAGCTGAACTGGTTCCAAAACAGACCTTTTTGTGGTTCACCCAGAACCCCAGAGACTAGAGAGTGTCTTGTGTTATTGACAGAGACTCCCTTACTTGCTGGTGTGACTGGCCTACTATGAGCCAGTCATCAAGGTAGGGGAACACTGACACCTCTTGTCACCTTAAGTGTGCCACTACCACAGCTAGACATTTTGTGAATACCCTTGGAGCAGATGTCAGTCTGAAAGGCATTGCCCTGAATTGTAATGACCTGATGGCTACCTGAACCTGAGGTACTTTCTGTGTAACCTTCTGATTGGGATATGAAAGTAGGCATCCTTCAGATCCAGGGATGCTAGCCAGTCTCCCTGTCTTAGGGTAGGTAGTATGGTAGCCAGAGTGACCATCTTGAATTTTGGTTTTGACAGATGCTTGTTTAAGTATCTGAGATCCAGAATGGGTCGCCACTCCTGTTTTCTTTATTGTGAGGAAGTATCTTGAATACAGTCCCTTTCCTATCTGGTTGGAAGGGACTGGTTCCACTGCCTTTAGCAGCAGAAGGCTTAAAACTTTCTTTTCCAGCAGGGCTGTTTCCTAATGGGGAAGATGGTTTGAAAGCTCTTGACCTGAATTTTATCATTGCCTTAAAGCTGATGACAAGTCCTTGGACCACTACTTCCAGGACCCACTTGTCTGTGGCGATATTTTTCCACTCCTGGAAATAGTGGGCCAGCCTGCCCCCAACTGGAATTGGGGAGGTGACCCAAACAGTCCCCTCAGGGTGTCTGTTTGGACTGTGCTGCTGGGTGGACACTGGGGCTAGTGCGGCCACTGCCCCTTCTGCCCCTGCCTCTGAAATATCCCCAAGGCTGATATTGGGGAAAAACCTGAAGCTGGAAGAAAGGCCTATAAGTAGGTCTGCCTCTGCCACCCCTTGCATGATGCTTCGGGGGTTAGCAGCTCTCTCTTTAGCTGCTGCACTTTTGTATGCAGCCTGTATTCATCCATTTTCTTCATGTATGCCTCTGTTTGCTCCCCAAACAGAGACACAGGGTCGCATGGAAAATCCATGGCTTTGTTCTGAGTATCTTGTGTCAACTTGGCAGTTCTCAGCGAAGCAAACCTCCTAAGTGACACAGCAGATGCCATTTGTCTGGATGCAGTGTCATTAGAGTCCACTGCCATCCTGAACTGTGTCTTAGCAGCTTCAATGCCCCTTTTTGCAGCTTTCTCCAGGTCAGCAGCCATGGGAGGTGGGGCTGCCTTGGCAATCTGCAACACTGTGGACCACATGTTTTTCTGATACCTGGCTATGTAGGCCATATATTATGCCTACCTAATAGCCAGTGAGGATCCTAGATACACTTTCTTAACAATGGAATCCACCCTCCTAGAGTCCTTTTCTGGAGGGTGAGAGGCCAGAGGGATGCCAGCTTTGTCACAAACTGCAGCCTGTACCACACCTTCATGACTGGAGTGTCCAAAAAGAAAGTCAGCCCTAGTCTTAGCAACCCAGTACTTCTTGTCCACCTTTCTGTCTGTGGGTGAGACAGAAGTGGGAGTCTGCAGCACTTTCACAGTCTGCTTTCTTAAAGATTTGTGTAGGGGAAGGAGCAACCTCCTTGATGGTGAAACAGCCATCATTTCTTTATAATCCTCTTCCTCCTCATCCTCTACAGATTCCTGGGATGGGAGGTTGAAGGACTGAGCCACTTGCTTCATGAAAGCAAAATATGAGGTAAAATCCTCTATTCCCTTGTTAGGGGAATCTGGTCTGTGAGGATCAGGGGAAATGTCTGGGTCGATGGGATCCCCATAATCCTCATCCTCATCTTCATCATCAGGCTCATCTCCAAAATCATTATCCCAAAAAGGCTCCCACATTTATGTATTAAACTGGGGATTGCCTGTGAACCAGGAATTTGAGGAACTGGTTGCTTACGACCGGAACCAGGGACTAAAGAGAATGAATAATCCTGATCGCGTTAGCAATTTCTTCAGCAGAAGGAACCACTGTTTGTTCTGGTTGCAGTTCCTGGTGCTTTTCCTTTTTCTTCTACTTAACTGCAAAGGCCGGTTCGTCAGCCTTATCCGAAGTAAATTTTTTAGTAAAGCTATCGCCCCTTACACAGGGCAGCTCCTCCGGTTCATCCAGTTGCTCCATGGTTGGGTTAGCAGCCTTTTCAGCCGTCCTTTCCTTCAGTCTTTTTTACCGTCTGTCAATGGTAGACTGAGGAAAATTACCACAAACAATAATAATAATAATAATTTTTATTTATATAGCGCTTTTCAAGCACTGTACAACTTAAAACACTACAAAATCAGTACTAAATTAAGGTATCAAACATAGATAAAACCATCATATTCAAATTCATTCAGTTTTCTGCAAAAGCCATTTGCCAAAGACAGATTTTTATACCCCTCTTGAATTCCTCCATGGAGGTGCACTCCCATAACCAGCGTGGTAGAGAATTCCACAGAGTGGGCGCAGCATAAGAGAATGCCCTGCAGCCAGATGATTTAAGATTCACTCTTGGGATCTCTAGCAACCCCTCATCTGCCCAACGGAGTGATCAACCAGGGCAGTAAGGAACCAGAAGTTCTTTCAGATAGGCAGGACCCTGACCATGAAGGGCTTTGAAAGTCAGTAAACTGACTTTAAAGGTGATCCGCCATTGTATAGGCAGCCAGTGCAGCTCACGCAGGGCTGGGGTAATATGACAGGACCTACTAGAGCCTGTCAAAACCTGGGCCACTGCATTCTGCACTAGCTGCAGGTGGCAAATTTCAACCCCTGAAAGCCCAAAGTAAAGGGAGTTGCAGTAGTCCAGACGCGAAGACACAAAGGCGTGGACCAACGTTGGAAGGTCGTCAGACGGAACCAGGTGCCTAACTCTGGCGATATTCCTAAGATGGTAAAAGGAAGTCCTGACAACAGCCAACACCTGTGACTGCAGTGTCAGTCTGTCATCCAGGATGACCCCCAGGTTACGCACCCGTTCAGAGGTCAGAAGTGAGATGCCACCAAGAAAAATTCCAGAGGGCGTACCAACAACCGACCCCTCTATCTGAAGACCCGGGTCCACAACCAAAACCCCTGCCTTTTCTGAGTTCAACTTCAGCCAACTAGAATCCATCCACTCCTGGATTTCTTTCAGACAGTTGTTAAACACCGAGAGAGCTCCATCCTGGTCAGGTGCAAAGACAGTTATAGCTGGGTATCATCTGCATAGCAGTGAAACCTCAGCCCATACCATCTTAAAATGTCTCCGAGGGGCAGCATATACACTGAATAACATGGGAGACAGCACTGAACCCTGAGGCACCCCACACAACAAAGACGTTGAGCCCGAGGAAAAAACCCCGGACACAACTCTTTGTGATCTCCCCGTCCAGTCTGTTTGTAAATGGTCAGACCCCAGACAGAGCGAGCAAATAAGGTGTGGATCTGCTTTTGCAAAAAGTTACCCGCACTCAGTACAGTGCTGGAAACCTGTGGGTCCTGTTCTCTTTTTTGTTTTCTGATACCACACAAAAAGTAAACTTATTACATTTTTTTTTTTTTTTTGTTGTTGGTTGTAGAAACCGACTATAAACCCAGGAGTTACCATGGAAAATTCAAATGAAAATAAGCCCAGGAGTTACCCTTGTTGAATTTGACCCATGAACCAGGAGTTACCCCGGTTAAATTCAAAAACAAACTAACCAACTATACCAAGTCAGAACAGAAATTTAAACTTTAAACTATAAATGAAAACACAAATAGGGAGACTGTCGGTTTTCTCCCAGTTAAGGAACTGGAAAGAAAATGACTGCTTACCACTCTGAACTAAAATCTAAACAATTACTACCTGAAAACCAAGGACAGTGAAAGGAATACCAATAAAATAAAGTTTACCAGTGAATAAACCGAGAAAAATAAAGTTTCTTCAAGCGATGAAGGAGAGCTCTCTGGAGACATCTTACTGAGGCAAGCGGAGTAAGGAATAGTACAGTTACGTAAGAACTTACCATAACAATAGATCTTCGAGAACAGCTTTTGCAGCAGGTTACACCATTAGGACTGAAGCCGGCAGGTGCCAGGACCCCACGGAAAAAATTCTATTAGCAGTATCCAGCGGGGACACGCCCCTGACATCGGCCCCTCCCTGGCGATTAGGCATCATGCAAAAGGGGGCGGTACCCCAGCATCCCCAGTTCTCCTGCCGGAGACTCCCGGACCAAAGGTGACATCTGAAGGGGAGACCAAGGATCTGCTTCCAAAGGAAGGTTTGTAATAGGATGGCATCAAAGACGCTGTAGCCTAGAAACTAGGTCAGAAGACTCAACCTCCAGAGTGGAAGGTGGAAGGTGGAAGGGAAACTACCTGCTGCAAGAGCTGTTTTCGAAGATCTACTGTTATGGTAAGTTCTTCCGTAACTGTACTATCTTACTTCGAGAAACAGCTCTTGCAGCAGGTTACACCATTAGGACTGATTCCCAAGCAGTAAGGTAACAATTTGCTATCGGGAGGAGGATAGGAGAGATGTTTCAGACTTCAGGACAAAAGTTCTTGAAGGACCTCCAAGCTGAAACCAGCTCTGTGCCTAGAGGCAATATTCAGACTGTAGTGCCAGATAAAGGTGTGCACAGTGCTCCAGGTTGCTGCTGCACAGATGGCTGAAGTGGAGACATTTTTGAGCGCAGCAAATGAGGTAGCCACCCCCCTTGTGGAATGACCTTTTACCAGTCCCTGTAAAGGTTTGTTGCACATCTGGTAACAGAACATAATACACTTAACTAACTGTGTAGAAAGCAACTGTTTGGAGACAGGAGCACCTTGCATCCTTTGTGTGTAGGAAACAAAGAGCTGGTCCGACTTACGAAGGGCCTTGGTTCTGGTCAGATAATATCTGAGACTCCTATGCACATCCAGAATGTGTATCCTGTTGCAGTGATTTGGGTAATATACCGGCAGGTCTATATCCTGGTTGAGTGTGACAGCCGAGACCACCTTGGGAAGGAACTTAGGATTTGTTCTTAAGGACACCCTGTCCTTGTGAAAAATCAAATAAGGATCCTTGCACATTAGTGCATGAAGCTCAGAAATTCTTCTGGCAGAAGTAACAGCAACTAAAAGGAGCGTCTCCCAAGCAAGGAGATGAAGCTCACAATCCATGGCTGGTTCAAAAGGAGGTAGTGTAAGCTGCTCTAGAACAAAAAGAAGATCACAAGGTGGAACCAGGCCTCTGATGGGAGGTCTCAAGTGCAGGATGGTGCACAAAAAGGCGTGTGAAGCCTCTAGTTGGGCTAGAGATCTGTGACCAATCGGTGAATGGTACACCGAAATGGCGCATAGGTGAACCTTAATGGAAGAGTAGGCAAGGCCTGCCTCATAGAGGGATACGAGGTAGTCTAAAACTGACCTCTCTGAACAATCCAATGGGGTCAACCCGTGAGCTTGTGCCCAGATACAAAATCTGCGCCACTTCATGGCGTAAGTGGCATGAGTGGAGGGTTTTCTGAATGCCACCAGAATGTCCGCAACTTCCTGCGAGACCCCGTATCTTAGGACTGCTATGTTCTTAGGAGCCAGGGATGCAGGTTCAGTGACCGAAGATCCAGATGGACCAAGGAGCCTGCCTCCTGGGACAGAAGGTGAGAGCTGAATGGCAGAGGCACCTGAGGTTCCAGGGCCAGCTGATGTAAGAGAGGGAACCAAATTTGCCTGGGCCAAAAGGGCGCTACCAGAATAAGCCACACTCGCTCTTGTCGGAGCTTCAGTAGAACCCTCTGGATCAAAGGGAAGGATAATAAAGTGTAGAGGAAACTGCCCGTCCAAGAGAGGGACAACACGTCTCACCAGAAAACACCAGGCCCTGGGTCTAGCAAGCAGAAATTGGGCAGTTTTTCATTGAATAGGGACGTGAAGAGGTCCAATTCTGGTGTCCCCTATCTGTGAAACAGGTCCTATGTGACTTCCTGAAGCAGTTCCCATTCGTGGACTCTGGCCTGTGATCGGCTTAGACTGTCCGCGATAGTGTTGTCCACTCCGGGAACATGTACTGCAATGATATCTGCGCTGTGTTGTAGTACCCAATTCCAAACCCTTTGAGCCTCCCTGCAAAGGGGGTAGGAATGAGTGCCTCCTCGTTTGTTGAGATAGTATATCATTGCAGTATTGTCTGTTTGTACCAGAAGAGTACCTGGTGGACTCTCCGACTGAAAGGCCTGTAGGGCATACAGGACGGCTCTCATCTCTAAGATGTTGATGTGAAGGTGGAACTCTAGAGACGACAAGGAGCCTTGAGTCCTGACCCCGTTGAGGTGAGCTCCCTAACTGGAACCTGAGGCATCCATGCAGAGAGTCACTGAAGGAGGTGGTGCAATGAAGGGGACTCCCGTCAAAAGGTGGCCTGGGATGAGCCACCAGTGCCAGTCTCGGATTACGGCATTCGTGATCCGGACTGGATGCTGCAGATGATCTTGCTTTTGATTCCATTGTGCCCACAACATCCATTGGGTGACCCATATATGGGATGAGCTAGGGGAACCATCGCAATGGCAGCTGCCATGTGCCCGAGCAGGCAAAGAATGGTCTGGGCCAGTACCGTGTTCTTTTCTTTTATGTCCCTTATAAGGGATCTGATGCATCTTGGGACAGGAATGCCCCTCCCTGAATGGTGTCCAGAATTGCTCCTATGAACTGCAAGTTCTGAGATGGGACAAAGTGCAACTTCTCCTGGTTGATGGTGATGCCCAGCGATTGGAACAGGGAACAGGTATCCTGGATTGCGGACATCAAGGCGTCCCATAAGGGAGCCATGAGGAGCCAGTCATCTAGGTACGGAAACATGTAGTGGCCCCGTCTCCTCAGAGCTGCTGCCATGACTGCCATGCACTTTGTGAATACCCAAGGTGCCGAGGACAGTCCGAAAGGGAGAGCTCGGGACTGGTAGTGTCGTCCCAGAAACTCGAAGCACAGAAACTTCTGATGCGCTCGAACAATTGGGAGATGTAGGTAAGCATCCTGCATGTCCAGTGACGCTAGCCATGTGCCCTCTTTGAGCATGGGAATAAGGCCCGAGAGGGTCACCATGCAGAAGCGCTTGTACAACACAAAGGTGTTGAGGTCACTGAGGTCTAAGATCAGGTGCAGATCACCTGTTTTCTTTGGAACCAGGAAGAAGTGAGAATAGTAACCTTTTCCTCTCTGGTTTGGTGGAATGTACTCTATGACCTCCTTGTCCAGGAGGGCCAAGATTTCCTGCTGGATAAGCAGGGCATACTGACTCAAGTAACAGGAAAGCAGGGGAGGTCTGGACGGTGTGTGGTCGAGGAACTCTATAGAGTGACCTCGCTTTACCAGCTGTAGCACCCACCGGTCGGAGGTTAAACTCTGCCATCCCAAAAGGTGATGAGAGATGCGACCCCTGACCTTCTCGACCCTTTGATCCAGAGGAGGGCCGGGGGCTGGGAAGGAGTCATGCTGTGGTGGTATTGGACCCGCAGGCTGGGCTGCCTTGGGATGCTTTGGACCCTGGCCCGCAGGGAACCTGGCTTGCCTTTTGTGACCAAAGCTGCCCCTGGGTTGCTGGCCGGAACATGGCTATTGCTGTTGTTGCCGGCCGTGAAAGTGATTCGGGTTCCTACGAAAGGAACCAGACTTGGGTCTGTACATGACTTGTACAGTCCTGACTGCCTTCCTGGTGTCCTGTAGTCTGGTGATGACCTTCTCGGATTCCTCACCAGACAGGACAGCTCCGTTGTAAGGGACATCCAGGATGTTCTTCTGGATGTCCAGGGTAAAGGCGAAGACTCTCAACCATTAGTGTCTCCGCAGATAAATGCCTGTAGCTGCTCCCCTGGCTGCCGAGTCTGCTGAATCGTAAGTAGCTCAGAGGACCTGGGTCCCCACATCTGACTCAGTATGAAGGAGGTTAAGCAACTCCTCCTTCTTTTCGCCATCCGGGAAGTCCTTCAAAAGGTCTTGGCCCTGTTCCCAAAGGACATTCTGAAACTGCACCATGTGTGTAAGATAGTTCAGAGACCTTATCGAGCATGTAGCAGCTGCATACATGCGTCTTCCCATAGAATCTAATTGCTTAGATTCCTGGTCTGGAGGCTGGGTACTCAAATGCTGAGGCCACTGAGACCGATCATGAGATGCATTAATGACCAGTGAATCGGCCAGAGGTTGTTGTGCCAAATACAGATCCCCCATAGGAGCTCTATAGAGATGTCAGCTTTCTTTGGAATAGCCGGTGTCAGGTGGGGACATTTCCAAGCTGCCTTGGTGACATCCGTAAAGGTGTCCACCAGAGGTGGGACCACCATATGCTTTGGATCCTTCTGCCGGAGGTAACGGGCAAAGTGTTGTCTCTCGGGGTCCAAATCTTCTGTCTCCCATCCTATATTCTCCTGGATGTGCCTCATGATCTCTGAGAAGGAGGGATCATCCAGTGGTGACCTAGGGAGGTCTCGTGGGTCTGGTGATGGGAGGCTAATTGGAGATGGAGACCTGGAGGTATCAGACGTGTCCGGTCTGGAATCATCTGGTGAGTGTCACCTGCCCCTGGGTCATTTAGGTCTTGGAGACCCTGAGGGAGACCTCGATGGGCGTCTGTTGTGTTCCCTAGATCTGCCCCTAGGAGGCGGGGTTGGCTCCTTAGGGGTCAGGGGTCTTGAACCTGTCACGCCCCGAGAAGGGGGTGGAGGTGGTGGAGTTGGAAGAGGCATAGGGGGAACCACATCCTTTTTTATGGTCTCCCACCTGAAAGTAAATAGATCTTTGACCTCCTGTATGTTCATACCCGATGATGGGCCTGGCATCGGTGTAGGTCTGTTGTCGGGCGTCAGGTCCCTAGGAGTCACCAGGTCCAGCAACGGATCCTTGGGCAAGCTGGCGTCCTCCGTGTCACCCGTCTGGTCATGCGGTCGGCATGGTAGCCTCTTCTCCTGAGGATCCCTGACATCCAGTGTCAACTGGCGTCGGTACTACAGGCGTCGGTTTTGCGGGTACTGGGTCTGGCGCCCTTCTATACTCCGACAGCCGCTTGAGGGACATCAGCTCTGCTGTCTTCTGTTCAGGGCCTCTTGGGGGCTAGGAGACGGACCGGAGGTCGGTGTTCTGGCATCGGTCAGATGCCCCGCTGGATTTGGAGGAAGACTTCTTGTACCTGTCTGAAGAATCAGGCCTGGAGGAGGAGGAGTCGGGTGCCTGAGAAGTTTTAAGTGGGTGCAAAGAGGCTGAGGAGCCCCCTGCAGACCTTACCTTAATGGGGGGAGGTTGGGAGCGGGCCTGAGATGGAGATCTGTTGGACCGCATAGAGCTGGAGCTGGCCCTGAACTCAGAGGCCCGGCTGGGGGATCTTGTCCTACCTGAGTCCCAATGCTTGTCCCGGTGCTTCCCTGACTTATGGGAAGATTCACCTTTGGAGGAAGGTCTTTTCTCCATTTTCTTTAATTTCTCCTCAAGGAGGAACCCCTGCAGGACCTTTTAGCGGCGGATCCTAGTTCTGCTGTTGAACTGCTGGCAGACAGAGCAAGCCTGGGTATCATGCTCTGAGCCCAGGCACCTCACACAGGCCGAATAGTGGTCGGCGAAGAAAAAATTACTCCCCTTAGTAATTATGTTTCTTTTAATGGAGTCTTGCTGTATTCTTACTATTGCAGTTAGCCCCATAGAATGTTGAGCTTGAGCTCAATTCAAACCTCTGTCTGATGCACTTTGAAGCACAACTGTCAGATTCTTACGAGCTAGTGCTAACTAACTACTATGTGGAAATTATAAAATTTTTACTAGCCAAATGGCAACCAAATATTTTGGATCCCCAAAAGACTCAAGTCAAGAAATCCAAAATCAAAAACCAGGTAGTGAACAACTTAAGACTGTTAAATTAATAATATAACCCACTCCCCCTCTCTAAAAGGAGGGAGTAAAATGCACCCTTGGGGTGCAACATTGCATCTGCTAGCCCACTTCTCAAAAATAGGTTCTGAGAGGGGAGGGAGGGAGGTCAGAATACAGCAAGACTCCATTAGAAGAAACATAATTACTAAGGTGAGTAATTTTTTCTTCAAAAACATGAACTCTTGCTGTATTCTGACTATTGCAGACTACCAAGCAGTACCTCCATGGAGGAGGAATTCAAACCTACCTTGGGAATAGGCTCTGCAGTACTGCTGTGCCAAACCGAGCATCACTCCTAGCCTGGATGTCAGGGGTAATGCTTAGTAAAATATGGACTGTTTTCCAGGTGGCTGCTTTGCATATCTCTAGCAAGAATATCCCTGGTCAGCCAGGAAGCAGCTGTACCTAGTCGAATGAGCCCTCAGGCCTGAGGGAGGTATTTTGCCTAGCTTCTCATAGCAGAATTGAATACAAGAGACAATCCACCTGGCAATAGTTCTCTTAGTGGCAGGTTTGCCCTTACCCACTTCTCCATAAGTGAGAAACAACTGAAGGGAGTCAAACCTGCGAGCCTTAGTATGCTCAATATAGTAACTAAGGACTTTTTTAACATCCAAACTGTGTAACCTTCTTTCTCCTGAAGAATAATGACCAGTGAAGAACACAGGGAGAGACATAAATTGGTTCAGATGGAAATCTGAAACCACTTTAGGTAAAAACCTCCTATTAGTTCTAAGGACCACCTTATCTCTATGGAATGAGATAAAATCAGGCTCCACTGACAGAGCTTGTAACTCACTGATATGCCTGGCAGAGGTAATAGCTACCAGAAACACAGTTTTCCAAGTCAAGCACTTAAGCACTGCTGAAGACAAAGGCTCAAAAGGGGGTTGTAGAAGCTGAGCAATGCAAACATTAAGAACCCAAGCAGGGGTAGGATCTCTAAAGGGGGATTGGTATGAAGCAATCCCTTGAAAAATTTACAGAATACAGGGTGAGATGACAGTGAGGAAGGCTTTCCCACTGACAGAAAAGCAGAAACAGCTGACAAATGTACTTTGAGAGTAGCTGGTCTGAGGCCTAGACCATTAAGATGAACCATATAATCCAGAACTGTAGACAATTCAGCAGTGTCTGGGGATATATACTTCTTGGAACACCAAATGCTGAATCTTTTCCATTTGGAGTTGTAAGTTTTTCTGGTGGCAGACTTTCGAGAGGCTTTGAGAACATCCAGAACCCCTTCGGACAGATGCAAATCTGCATACTCTAACTCTTCAAGAGCCATGCCTTGAGATTGAGCGACCAAAGATTGGGGTACCAAATCCTCCCCTGAGAGGAGGTAACAGGTTGTAATTCCTGGGAAGAGACAGGGGAAGATGGACTGCTAGGGACAGCAACAGGGGGTACCAAGGCTGCCTGGCCCAATCTGGAGCAATCAGAATCACTTTGCAAGGTTGTGACCTTACCTTGACCAGAACCTTCAACAGTACAGGAAAGGGAGGGAAGGCATATAGAAATTTCCCTTCCCAGTTCAAAATCAGATCATCCAGAGGGACTGAGCCCAATATTGCGGGTCTGCAACAAAAGAGAGGGAGTTGGTGATTGTCTGGGGCTGCAAAGAGATCTAACTCTGGAGTGCCCCACCTTGAAAAAAATCACTTTCAACACCAGAGGGTCCGGGGACCATTCGTGATGGCCCTCGGAGATCCTGCTCAATGCATCTGCTAGCACATTGTCCTTCCCTGGAAGGTGGACTGCTATCAGAGAGGTCTGCAGAGAATAAGCTAGGGACCACAATTTCATGGCTTCCATGCACAAGGTCGTGGACCGAGTGCCTCCCTGCTTGCTGATGTACCACATGGTGGTGGTGTTGTCTGTCCTGACCTGAACCACCTTGTTCTGCCACTGACTGAGAGAAAGCTTGTACGGCCAGAAAGACTGCCCTGAGGTCCAAGAAATTGATATGAAGAAGGGATTCCTGAGGGGACCACAGTCCCTGGGCTGTGACAGCCCCCAGATGGGCTCCCCACCCCAATAGAGAAGCATCCATGGTTAGGACCACAGAGTGAGACTGAGTGACAAATAGGACTCCTTGCCTGAGGTTGACCTGATTCTGCTACCATTGGAGAGCCTGGATCAGAGTCTGGGTCACTGGAAATAGTTTGGTTAGAGAATCTTTCTTCTGAGACCAAAAGGCCCTCAGGTGAAACTGAATGTCCCTCATCTGAAATCTGGCCCCTTGAACCACTGCTGTAGAAGCTGCCATGTGGCCCAGAAGTTGAAGGAAGTGCCTTGCTGGCTGAGATACCAGAACGTGGAACGAAGAAGCCAACTCTACAATAGCCCTTGCCCTTTCCAGGGGAAGAAAAGCTCTTGCTTTGACTGTGTCCAACTCTTTCCCATGAAGGTGAGAAGCTGTACAGGCTCGAGAACTGACTTGAGAAGATTGAGAAGGAATCCTAGGGAAGTGAGCACTTGCTGAGTCACTTGAAGGTCTGGCTTGACTTGGTCTGGGGACTGACCCACAATGAGCCAGTCATCCAGGTATGGAAATATGGAAATATTTTTCCTTCTTATAAAGGCCACTACTACTGCTCGGCATTTTGTGAATACCCTTGGAGCTGATGTCAGGCCGAAGGGCATAGCTTTGAACTGATAATGACCTGAAGGCAATTTGAACCTGAGGTACTTTCAGTGGGAGCACCTGATGAGAATGTGAAAGTAGGCATCTTTTAAGTCCAGGGAGACTAGCCAGTCCCCTGGCCTTAGAGAGAGAAGGATTATTCCCAGAGTCACCATTTTGAATTTTGGTTTTAAAAGATGTTTGTTCAGGTATCTTAAGTCTAGGATGGGTCGCCACTCCCCTGTCTTTTTTGGGGTAAGGAAGTACCTGGAGTACAGACCTTTGCCCCTGTGCAATGTAGGAACTCTCTCTACAGCCTTTAGAACCAGTAGAGATTAAACCTCTTCCTCTAGGGCAATGGTTTTGGAGATGCTTGCAGGTGGAAAAGATCTGGCCCCCAGCTTTGGAAATTTCTTGAAGCTGAGAACCAGCCCCTGGCTTACCACCTCTAGGACCCACTTGTCTGAGGTAACAGACATCCAGTCCTGGACGAAGTAAGCCAGCCTGCCTCCTACAGGAATGGGGGAGTCGACCTGGGCTGACATATCAGGGTGTCTGCTTGGCAGGAACCTTAGGTTGAGGGATGGATGCAGCCCTGCTCATCCCACTTCTGCCTCTCCCTCTGAAAACCCCCTCTGAGGAAAGGGAGAAGAGGACTGTGCTTGGTAGAAAGGCCTATGAAAAGGCCTGCCTCTGCCCCTAGACTGCTGCCTTTGAGGAGTTGCCTGCCTTTCCTTGGCCTGTGCACTCCTATAGGTGGTCCTACACTCATCCATCTTTTTCATGTAATTCTCTGTCTGCCCCCCAAACAGAGAATTACCCACCACAGGGAAATCCATGGTCTTAGCCTGGGTGTCCTGTGAGAGACTAGTACATCTGAGCCAAGCCATTCTCCGAAGAGCCACAGATGTAGCCATGATGCTAGAGAACACATTATTGGAGTCCACAGCAGCATGGAACTGTACCTTAGATGCCTCAATCCCATCAGCAGCCACCTCCTCCAGCTCCGAGGCTAGCTGGGGGAAGGTCTGCTTAGCCAGTGCCAGTACAGTGTCCCACCTGGACTTCTGGTACCTGGCTGCATAGGTCATATAATTAGCCTGCCTGAGTCCCAAGGCAGATGCCATGTACTGTTTCTTTGCCATGGCATCCAGCTTCCTAGAATCTTTATCTGGGGGGTGTGAAGCCAAGGGTATATTAGCCTCATCACAGGCTGCAGCCTGCACAACCCCAACATGGCTGCACTGTTGATACAAGTACTCTGTACCAGTACCTGATAAGGTGTACCTTTTGTCCATCCTTCTGTCGACAGGAGGTACAGAATTTGGAGTTTTTAAAATCTTTTGTGTCTGTTTCCCAAAAGACTTATGAAGGGGAATAGACAGTCTCGTGGACTCTGGGATGTCCATCATCTCCACATAATCAGGTTCCTCTTGTTCCTCTACAGCTTCTTCCACAGGGAGCTGGAGGGTTTCTGCCACTTTCCTGTAAAACATGTAGTGGGAAGGGGACTCAGAAAACCTAGGAGGGGAAACACCAGAAGGCCTGTCTGGGGAGATGTCCAGTTCAATGGGCTCAACCAGACCTCCCACACCATCGTCATCATCATCATCATAATCTTCAACGCCCTCCAAATCTGGTTCATAGAAATCTTCAGGGGCATAATCTTGAACCGGAGGAACCAACCGAACCGAGCGCCTGCCAGAAGGTGCCAGATCAGACGGAACTGGACGAAGCAATTCTACAGTCCTTATCGCATTGGCAATCTCTTCAGTGGTCAGAAAATAGGTCTCTGGAACTGAACCGGACGATTTTTTACAGATTTGGCAGTCTGAATCGAGGTGGTCAAACCCCAGACAATAAACACAGGTGATGTGGGGATCAGCCTTAGCAAAGACCTCCCCACACACACTGCAGTGTTGAAACCCAGTGGGACCGGTTTTTCTTTTGGGTTTCTCAAGCAAAGCCATCCTAACCACAACTTACCCTTTTATGGCAAACAACCAGGCAAGACACCCTTTATCGGTTTCTAACCGTGTCACGGTATTGAAAAAACACAAGAAAATGCAGGGTTTTTAAACCGATAAAGACCGGTAACCACACTCTAAGTTTAAAAACAAAGACAGAATATATAAATCACTAAACAGCCGGTTCAGCTGAACCGGTTGAAAAATCAATTTTACAATTTCCACAAGTTTACTATGTCTAGTTCATTACCTAGTACTTACTGTACCACAGACAGAGATCTGAACCGAAACTTGCAAAAAAAAAAAAAAAAAAAAAACGGTAAAATTGAGGACTTTAACCGACTTACGAACCATGAGCAAAGGAGAAATCTCCGGAGAGGCCGTTCAGATAGGCGGAGTAAAGAACCTGACAGATGCACTTCAAAGTGCAGCAGACAGAGGTTTGAACCGAGCTCGAGCTCAGTATTCTATGGTCTGCATAGAAAATTAACCATCTACTCTCCGAGGCAGTTTGAGTGCTGGGGCTAACTGCAATAGTCAGAATACAGCAAGACTTCATGTTGTTTGAAAGGGATCTGCTTGCGGCAGGCGCACTTAGAGGGGTGTCCTTCGGGAGAAGGGGCAGGAGAAGCAGACATGGAGTAGTCTTGAAAAGTTTGAAGAATTCACGTGTCGTTCATTGTAGCAGGCGTACATGAGGCCAATGCTGGCGAGTCGATGGCAGGAAAAGAACTGGGGATGCTGGGGGACCACCCCTTTTGCATGATGCCTGACATCGGGGGCGGGCCGACGTCGGGGGCAGTCCCCTGCTGCATACTGCTAGCTAGAATTTTTCTGTTGAGTCCTGGTGCCTGCCGGCTTCAGTCCTAATGGTGTAACCTGCTGCAAGAGCTGTTTCTCGAAGTAAGATCTGACGGTTTAGAGCTGTTTACCAGGGACAGTGATTTGAAAACTGAGCTCGAGGCTAGCATTCCATCATTTGCACAGGTTCTATTAACCATTTCGGCTCCTGGGCAGTCCTATGGTGAGACCATACTGCATAAGTCAGAATACAGTAAGATTTCCTGGGGTTTGAACATTGGAAACTTACCGTAACATTTTTGAAAAAAACAGGATGCTTGTTAAGAAGGGGGGTTGCAAAGATATAAAAGAGAGCTGCAATGTTTTGAGACACACAGAGATTGAAGGAAAACTCAGTTGGATCGTCATTGTTTATTCTGCCTTTGTAAATAGTTATTCTGAACAGTTTTATTTTTTTTATGTTACTGCTAGTACTAATAAACACTTTTTGTGAATTCTACAACTGCTCCTGGTTTTTCCTATGCTTCCTGACCTGTGCCTCGATGACAATGTAGAACATGTTTTCACTGTTTTATATATGATAAAACATTAATACTAATAATACAATAACAATAATTGATATTGCTACTATACCGGGTGGGGCTGGGTCATGCATGAGCGGAAGCGCATGTTTGTTTTAAAGCTGCTCCTGCGGCAAAACAGAGGTTCCCCCATGCTCCTGGACCCAGAATTACCTACTTGGGGTCCGCAGACACAAGGGAGGGACCTGAGGGGCTGCAAAAGTTGTTCTTAAAAGCACTAAAAAATGCATGTAAACAAGCCAGCAGCCAAGGCTACTGGGAACTGTAGTCCTGCCCCACCCAGTACACTACCAGTATCAACGTCGAACTTCCGGGATTGATAAATGCTTGTTTTCACTTTGCCTCAATATTGCATTGAATTTGGAGTTGCACCGAATGTTTATTTGCACTTGCTTTATAATAATAATAAACAACTTTATTTCACGCAAGCGCCTTTCAAAATATCAAGGCGCTTTACCAAAGATTAAAATAAGAATGATAAAAGCAATAAACACAGTATAAAACAGTTACAATAATCTGACAGGGTTCATTCATTCAGTATCATTAAAGGCCTGGCACCATAGAAAAGTTTTAGCACCTGTTTAAAGCCTCCCACAGTCGTGCACTCCCGCAGCTGACGGGGTAAAGAATTCCAGAGGGTAGGGACTGCATACATGCATGCATGAGCCCCAGAAGATTTCAAAGACACCCTTGGGATCTCCAGCAACCCCTCGTCGGCCGAATGGAGCTGTCGCTCAGGGCGATAGGGAACAAGAAACTCTTTCAAGTAGTCACGGCCAAGTCCATGTAAGGCTTTATAAGTCAGTAAACCAACTTTAAAGGTGATCTGCCACTGAATTGGCAGCCAGTGCAGATTGCACAGCACAGGGGTGATGTGAGATGTTCGGGAAGTCCCCGCCAACAGTCGTGCTGCATCATCCTGCACTAGCTGTAAGTGGCGGATATCAACCCCAGGAAGCCCTAAGAACAGGGAGTTGCAGTAATCAAGGTGCGAGGTCATGAAGGCGTGGACCAGTGTGGAAAGATCTCCAGACGGAACAAGGTGCTTAACCCTGGCGATGTTCCTAAGATGGTAAAAGGAAGACTTGATGGCCACCGACACTTGAGATTGTAAGGTCAGTCCATCGTCAAGCACCATCCCCCAAGTCCCGCACCCATTCAGAGGTAAGGATCTGGGCACCCCGTAGATAAATTCCAGAGGGCTGACCAGTCCACAACCCCTCTATCCGGCGACCTGGCTCCACAACCATCACCTCGGTCTTTCCCATGTTCAACTTTAGCCAGCTCGAATTCATCCAGTCCTGGATTTCAACAAGGCAGTTGTTAAATACTGAGAGAGCACAATCCTGGTCGGGTGCGAAAGACAGGTAGAGCCAGGTATCGTCAACATAACAGTGAAACCTCAGCCCATACCATCTTACAATGTCTCTGAGGGGCAGCATATACACTGCAAACAACATGGGAGACAGCACTGAGCCCTGAGGTACCCCACATGACAGAGAGAATGGGCTTTATGATATCAGTGTCAGCAACCCAGTAGAAAGCACACTAGCCCATAGGAAGATCTGAAGGTCGTGAGCTCTAGCACCACACCAGGAAAGAGCAGTTACATGAGAACTTACCATAAGAGTAGATCTTCGAGGGGATCTCAGTCATCAGGTTACACCATAGGAAGTTCACCTTCAGTGAAGGGGAATCCACATGGGAGATTTTCAGCAGTACAACTGGTGTCGCCCACACCGACATCATGTGTCAATGTCACCAACCCCATATAGGCTTGAGCGGCCCTGCTCCCTCCTCAGTTTTTTCACCCCCAGAGACAAAGGGAGCAGATCCCTAGCCCTGGGGAACTAAGAAGAGAGACAGAGAGGTGCCTAGACCTAAGCAAAACATGCTGGCTATACCAGCTAGCTAGTTCCTAGACAGCAGCCACAAAAAGGGGGATGGTGGGAGGGAAAGTAGACCTGATGACCGAGATCCCCCCAAAGATAGTGCAGTTACATAAGAATTTACCATAACCAAGGCCCCTACTTTTCGGCGGCAGAGTGGGACCAAGTTCTGCGGCAAGACTACCATTTGCCTCAGAACTTCTTCGGCGGTGGTTTGTATTTCTGCGGAAGTTCTGTGGCACTAACAAACTACCACATCACAGGGTCAGCTTGTCATCCTGACTTCACTTTCAGGGCAATGGTTATAGCAATCAGGATGGGGGAAAGCACAGTAACACTATTTCAAAAAATAACAGACTTATAGAAATAATTTTTTTGCCTAAAAAAGCAAAACAAATGTCTCTCCCTTAAGGTCCTAGCCTATTGCATAAATAACATATGCAGAGGGGACCTTATGTGATAAATAATGTATTTCTATATATATGCTATCTATCCCACTAATGAGGTCTCCACTGTCTATCACTTATATATTTGTATGTGCTTTCTACACCACTCATGAGGTTCCCACTGTGTATCACTTATATATTTATACACAATCTGTAACATACATACAAATATGTGTGTGTGTATGTATAGTGAGAGAGACAGAGATACTGTATATGTGTGTGTGTATATATATATATATATTTTTTTTTAATTTCCATGAAATTGCATCCTCATTTATACAGGTCCCATTGGAAATGGAATAGAGGAGTTACTGTAAAATTCATTTTTCATGTCAACCTGCTTCCCCAGACACACTACATAACACCATCAGGCCATGACATGCATGTGAACCGATTGTGAGATAGAGGTCTCCAGCCCATCACAATGTGTCCACCGTGTGACAGAACACTGCACCATACCTTCCCAGGCTCCGAGCAGTGATGTGTTCCACCAATCCTTGTGCTGCCCAGCCAGTTCCCAGAGCTAATTTCTGAACCTGAGTTACTGCACGGAACACAGCATGCTTCCCTTTGGCCCAACAGCTGTCCCTGCATATAACATTTCTCCATAACTTTTATCTGATTCTATCAACCAATGACAATATGTAATCAATAACCCTGGCAAAATGTGTACTGTGCAATTATTTATTTAACAGGTCTGTACATTATTATATTCCACTTTTCTGGGTATAATTACTTTATTATATTATAAAATGGCAGTTGAATTCATTTTACCAATTTATTCATTTTAGATGGCATCTCTATACCTTAAAGGCACAAATAAGTTTGTACACAGTGAGGTATGGACTTAACAGGTCTATGCCATTGACAAGGTTTTGCTTGTTGGTCCTAGTGCAATAATGTAAGACTGAAAATTGTATTAGGCTGTGGCAGGTTTGAGCAAATACTCATGCCTGATGTGCTGTGCCACCGCCCTGGCAGTGGAGCTGCGTAGATAAGTGATTGCTCATACCTGTTGCAGAATGCAGCCATTTCATTAGCTAATGTACTGTATGACGTTATAACAATAATAACATCACATTCTGAGCATATGGGGGGTTTTGGATATAAAAAGAGGGGAAAGGAACCAGATTCTATCGATAAACAGAAATATTAATAAAAAATCACCAAGAAGAGTGAATTCTGCGGCACCGCAGAAGTTCTGCAGTAGATTGCAAGTTCTGCGCAAAATTCTGTGGCCGCAGAATTCTAGGGGCCTTGACCATAACAGTAGATCTTCGAGAAGAGCTCTTGCGGCAGGCTACACCATAAGGACTATGTCAGCAGGCACTAGGACCCCACAGAAAGATTCTAGCTAGCACAGCGGGGATTGCCTCCGACATTGGCCAGTGGTATAAAGGGAGCGGTTCCCAGCCCCAATTATTTTCTCCTGCTGGAGACCTGGCTAAATGACAAAAATCAGACAACCAAGGGTGTTTGACTGTTCCCAAATAAAGTAAGTAAAGAGACCAGGAGAAAGGAGGGAGGGAAAGCAGTGCCTGCTGCAGGAGCTGTTCTCGAAGATCTACTGTTACTGTAAGTTCTTATATAACTGTACTATCTTACTTCGAGTTGGAGCTCTTGCAGCAGCCTACACCATAAGGACTGAGTACCTAGTAGTGCATAAGAGACCCTAGTCAGAAGGGTGATGGTGCCAAAGACAGCGAGAGCCCTCATGAGAAGAGTTCCTGAAAGACAGCGAGGCCAAAACCTGCTCTCCGACAAGAGGCAATGTCCAAGCTATAGTGCCTTACGAAAGTATGCACTGAGCACCAGGTAGCAGCAGCACAAATGTTAGCTGCTGAGACATTTCCAAGGGAAGCAAATGAGGCAGCAACCCCTCTGGTGGAGTGACCCTTAACTGAACTCGGTAAGGGTTTGTTGTACTTGTAAAAAAAGGTGATGCAGTTCACTAGCCACTTTGATAGTGTCTGTTTAGCGACTGGTGTGCCCAAGGCCCTTGGGGCAAAGGAGATGAACAGCTGTTGAAGAAGAAGAAGAAGAAGAAGAAGAAGAATCTGCATTTATATAGCGCTTTTTCTTACAACCAAAGTGCTTTACAAGCAATGCTAGACTGGTAGTGAAGTGACTGAATGTGTGGTGGTGGCCATATCGCACATCATCACCTACACACAGCCTGGATAATTGCATGAACCGGCTTATGGGAAGGGGAATGTTGGCCAGGACACCGGGAATGTTCCCTGCTCTTTGCGAAGAGTGCCCTGGGTTCTTTTACTGCCACCTGGACACCCACCAGGACAACACCAGGATGGGTAGAAGGGACCTCGGTTTAACGTCTCATCCGAAGGACGGCACACCCCAGCAGTACAGCACCCCCCAATACTGCATTCGGATGCCAGCGATTTTTAGGTGCAAGTCCAATCCCGGTATGGGGCGAGAACCCACGACCTTCTGGTCCAGAGGCGGATGTGCTACCAACTGAGCCACGCTGACACCCTGTTGGGATTTATGAATGATCTGGTGTGAGCCACATAATAATGGAGTACCCTACAGGTATGTATGTCAAGTGTGTGCAGAAAGGCTTCCTCCTGATTAGCATATTCCGGGTAATACACAGGTATGTGGATGTCCTGATTGAGGGTAAATTCGGACACCACTTTGGGAAGAAACTTAGGATTGGTTCTCAAGGACACCCTGTCCCTGTGAAAAAACACTTAGGGCTCTTTACACATAAGAGCCTGAAGCTTGGAAAGCCTCCGCACTGAAGTAATGACAATTAAAAATAATGATTTTCACAACAGAAAGCGAAGCTCATAATTCGCGACTGGCTAGAAGGGGGGGGCAGGGTGAGCTTCTCTAACAGAAATGAAAGATCCCATGGGTGAATAGGGTCCCTGATTGGAGGTTTCAGATGCAGAATGTCACACAGAAAGGTGTGGGGCAAGTTCAGTTGGGCAACATATTTGTCCTCCACAGGTACATGATAGGCTGAAATCGCCGAAAGGTGTACCTTAATGTAAAAGTAGCAGAGACTGGAGTCTGAGAGGGAAAGGGGGCACTCCAGGATAGAGTTAATTGAACAGGTAAATGGGTCCAGGTCACAGGCGGAAGCCAATCGACAGAAATGTTTCCATTTCATGGCATAAGCAGCCCTAGTGGAAGGTTTTTGAGCCACGACCAAGACCTCGGCGACCCTTGTGGAAACTCCGATGAGAGTAGTGACTATGTCTGTAGGAGCCAGGCATGCAGATGTAAAGATTTGAGATCTGGCTGGACCAGGACACCCTGCTCTTGAGATAGCAAGTGTGAGAACAGGGACAGGGGAATCGGAGGTTCCACAGCGAGCTGCTGTAGTAGAGGGAACCAAATGTGGTGGGGCCAGAGTGAAGCAAATAGGATCATGTCCGCACTCTCTGCCCAGAGTATGAGGAGAACCCTTTGGAGGAGAGGCATACAGAAATCTCTCTGTCCAGGAAAGGGACAATGCGTCTCACCAGAAAACACCAGGCTCTGGATCTAGCAAGTAGAAATTGGGCAGTTTGGCATTGGACAGGGACACGAAGAGGTCCAGATCTGGATGTAACCATCTTTTGAATAGGTCCTTCACTACAGACTGTAGGAACTCTCACTCATGAACCTTGGATCGAGATTTGCTGAGTCCATCGGCAAAGGTGTTTTGGACTCCTGGAACATGAACCATGGTAAGAGACAGACCATGGTCTACGGCCCAAAGTCACACCTTCATAGCCTCCCGACAGACAGGATAGGAGTGGGTCCCCACCATTTCTTGATGTAAAAGATGACGGACATGTTGTCCATCTGAATCAACAGGGGCCCCAGAAGAAGGTCCATTTGGAACGCCTGGAGAGCATAAAAAACTGCTCTCATCTCCAGGACATTGATATGCAGGCTTTGTTCCACTGGAGACCAGGAACCCTGGGTCTGTCAGTCCAGAAGATGGGCTCCCCATCCTAGATCTGACATGTCTGTCATCAAAATTTGTTGTGCAGGACCCTTCTGGAAGGCCACTTCCAGCTCCAAATTGAGAGGAGTCAGCCACCAGGAAAGGGTCTGAGGCACTGCTCTGGAGATCAGAATGGTCTGATGAGCTCATCCGCCCTTTGGTCCCACTGAACTCTGAGAGTTCATTGGGGAATTCTCAAGAGCAGTCATGCTAATGGGACCATCACTATGGCTGCTGCCATGTGGCCAAGTAGCTGAAGCATAGTCCTGGCCAGAACTTGGTAGAAAGAGGAAACCCTCTGAGCCAGTGCCTGAAGCTGGGCTGCCCTGTCGGGAGAAGGAAAGACCTTTCCCTGGGAGATGTCCAGAATGGCCTCTATGTATTGCAGATGTTGGCTGGGTCAAGGAGATGACTTTGCGATGTTCAGTGTGAGTCCTAGATCTCTGAACAGCTGGAAGGTTTCCATTAGGGTGGACAGTAACTGATCCCTGTTGGGGGTTGTCCGAAGCCAGTTCTCCAGGTAGGGGTAAACATAATGGCCCCATCTTCTGAGAGCCGCAGCCACCACTGCAAGGCACTTCATGAACATGTGCGGTGCCGAGGAAAGAATGAAGGGCAAGGTCTGGAACTGGTAATGCTTCCCTTGGAAAGAGAACTGCAGGAACCTCTTGTGGGTCAAGAGTACCAATATATGGATGTAAGCATCCTGCATATCAAGGGAACAAAGCCAATCTCCTTGATGAAGTATGGGGAGGAGGCCCTGCAAGGTCACCATCCTGACCCTCTTGTACTTGATGTAGTTGTTCAGGAGGCTTATTTCTAGGATGGGACTGAGATCCTCCATCTTTTTAGGGACCAAGAAGAAGTGGGAATAGAACCCTTTTCCCCATTGGGAAGGGGGAATGGGTTCTATGGCCCATTTTTCCAGGAGAGTCTGAATTTCCTAATGGATGAGGGTGACGTGGGATGGGGAGTAGGTGTAAGGGCCAGGAAAGTTGTCTGAAGGCAGCTGCAGAAACTCCAGTGCATGCCCCTTTTCTACTATCTGAAGGACCCAGGCATCTGATGTTACTCTGGTCCATCCCTCTAAATAGAGGAAGAACCAACCCCCTACCACTTCCCCCAGTGATTCTGCCAGAGGAGGAGGTTGGGCAGGGAGTCAGGCAGAGGCTCCGGGAGTGGGCAGGGAGACCTGGGAGGACTTAGCATTCCAAGGTCACGTGGCACCTGAGAGCTGTGAGGGGGGGCCTTACGCTTGAAGGGCCCTCTTGCTTGTTACCCCTTGGATTGTTGACCCATGAGGCGACAGAAAGGCTTCCGTCTTGCTGGGTTTGGTTCCGATTTGTATATCTGATACATGGATTGGACCGCTTTGCCCAGGTCCTGAAGGCCTGCGATAATTTTCTCTGAGTCCTCTCCAAATAAAACAGACCCGTGGAAGAGGGCATCCTGGAGATCCTGTCAGAAGCCAGAAACCCTGAGCCAAGAATATCTTCTCAGGCAGACGCCGGTGGCTGCTGCTTTAGCTGCAGTGTCCGCCGAGTCATAGGAAGAACGCAAGAAAAAAAATACTTACCATAGTGATCTTGTTTCTTTCAAGTGATACTCAGGTATTCATAACTTAATGCAGTCATCCTTGCAAGTAGAACTGCCCAGAGAGAATTTGGAACATATGCAAATGATGGAATCTTTTGCATGAGCCACTTTTCAAATGCTGCCTTATACTAACTGCCTTTGTTCTAAACCCCTCAGATTTCCTGGAAGCCTGGAAAGACAGGCCCATGGGGACTAATTGTAATAATGATAACTACAATAATAATAATAATGACAACAACGCTATTAATTATAACAATAATAGAGGAACTTCCTTAACACCCAAAGAAGGGGCATCCAACTGAAGGGCATAACACATGAAAGGATACCCTTGAATGTCCAGCTCGCCTAAAAAGGGGAGGAGGACAACAGTAGTGATTACATTCACAACATGTATGCCAGAAATAGCATTTCTACCCCTGTGAGCACAGTATTCAGGAGTGCAGAGGCCAAAGGTTCCAGAAGGGGAGGAGGGAGGGAGGGAAAATTATGAATACCTGAATATCACTTGGAAGAAACAAGATTACTATGGTAAGTAATTTTTTCTTCTAACCCCAGTAATACTCAGGTATTCATAACTTTATGCAGAGTACTAAGCAGTACCTTTGGAGGTGGGCACAGAACCTTATTTTGGGAACAGTCCTTGCAGGACTGCTGTGTCAAACCTAGCATCACCCCTGGAGAGAATATCCAGATTGTAATGCTTTGTAAAGGTGTGTACTATTTCCTGGTAGCTGCTTTACAGATGTCGACCAGAGGAACCTCCTCAACAGCTGCTTAGTAGCAGCTGTGCCCCTTGTGGAATGGGCCCTCAACTCTGTTGGGGCTCCTTTTCAGTCTTAGAATAACAAAAACTGAAAAAGCTGTACTATCCAGGGATAAATTGATCTTTTTGATGCTGGGATACCCTTTCCCACATTCTTATAGGTCAGGAAGAAAAAATTACTCACCTTAGTAATTATATTTCTTCTAATGGAGTCTTGCTGTATTCTGACAATTGCAGTGATTCCCAACCTTTGAACTGCCCCGGAGAACTAAGGGTTAACTTTCCATGCAGGGCGTGGAACGCTGAGCTTGAGCTCGGTTGAAGTCTCTGTCTGGAGTGTTCTGAACTCAAACCGTCAGATTCTTATGAGCCCAACTAAACTAAAAATTCTATGTGGAAATTGTAAAAATTCTACTAGCCAACTGGCTGAAAAGTTTTGGATTCCAAGGAAGACTCAAGTCAGGAAACCCAAAACTAAACCCAATGTACTTAAAAATAACAATAATAAATAAGCACCCAAACAAAAGAGAAGAGGGGCCAGCAAATACAACCCTGGGTAACACTGCACCTGCCCACCACTTCCCAAAACACGCTCTGAGAGGGGAGGAGGTAGCAATACAGCAAGATTCCATTAGAAGAAATATAATTAATAAGATGAGTAATTTTTTCTTCAAACAACATGAAGTCTTGCTGTATTCTGACAATTGCAGACTACCAAGCAGTACCTCCAAGGAGGAGGGCCAGAACCTACTTTGGGAATAGGCTCTGAAGTACTGCTGTGTCAAACCGAGCATCACTCCTAGCCTGGATATCCAGAGAGTAATGCTTGGTAAAGGTATGGACTGTTTTCCAGGTGGCTGCTTGACAAATTTCTAGGAGAGGAATATCCCTGGCCACAGCCAGGGAAGCAGCTGTACCTCTTGTGGAATGAGTCCTCAGGTCTGAAGGTGGAGTTTTTCCCAGTTTTTCATAGCAGAATTGTATACAAGACACAATCCACCTGGCAATAGATCTTTTGGTGGCAGGTTTTCCCTTTCCCACTTCTCCATAAGTGAGGAACAACTGGAGGGAGTCAAACCTGTGACCCTTGGTATGCTCTATGTAGTAACTAAGGGCTCTTTTGACATCTAAACTGTGTAGCCTCCTCTCTCCTGAGGAAGAATGATCAGTGAAGAAAACAGGGAGAGACACAGACTGATTTAAATGGAAGTCTGAAACCACTTTGGGCAAGAACCTTCTATTGGTTGTAAGGACCACTTTATCCCTATGAAAGGAGATAAAATCAGCTTCTACTGACAGGGCTTGCAATTCACTGATAGGCCTGTCAGAGGTAATGGCTACCAAGAACACAGTTTTCCAAGTCAAGTACTTAAGCTCTGCTGAAAACATAGACTCAAAGTGGGGTTGCATAAGCTGAGCAATGCAAACATTCAAATCCCAGGCAGGGGCAGGGTCTCTAAAAGGGGGATTGGTGTGAAACAATCCTTTAAAAAATTTACAGAACACAGGATGGGAAGATAGTGAGGAAGGCTTCCCCACAGACAAAAATGCAGAAACAGCTGACAAGTGTACCTTGAGAGTAGCTGGTCTGAGGCCTAGCCATTAAGATGGACCATATAATCCAGAACCATAGGCAATTCAACAGTGTCTGGAGAAATATTCTTCTTAGAACACCAAATGCTGAATCTTTTCCATTTGGAGTTGTAAGTCTTTCTGGTGGAGGGCTTTCTAGAAGCCTTGAGGATGTACAGAACCCGTTGGGAAAGATGCGGATCTGCAAACTATAACTCTTCAACAGCCATGCCTTGAGATTGAGGGACTGAAGACTGGGGTACCAAATCCTCCCCTGAGAGGATGTTAACAGGTTGTAATTCCTGGGAAGAAACAGGGGGAGATGGACTGCTAGGGACAGCAACAGGGGGTACCAGGGCTATCTGGCCCAATCTGGAGCAACCAGAATCACCTTGCAAAGCTGAGACCTTATTTTGACTAAAACTTTGAACAGGAGTGGGAAGGGGAAAGGCATACAGAAACTTCCCTTCCCAATTCAGAATCAGGGCATCCAGGGGGACTGAGCCCAAGACTGAAGGTCTGCAACAAAAGAGAGGGAGTTGGTGATTGTCTGGGGCTTCAAAGAGATCTATCTCTGGAGTGCCCCACCTTGAAAAAAATCACTTTCAACACCTGAGGGTCCAGGGACCATTCGTGATGGCCCTGAGAAATCCTGCTTAGTGCATCTGCTAGCACATTGTCCTTGCCTGGAAGGTGAACTGCTACAAGAGAGGCTTGCAGGGAATAAGCCAGGGACCACAACTTCATGGCTTCTGTGCACAAGGCCGTGGACTGAGTGCCTCCCTGCTTGTTGATGTACCACATGGTGGAAGTGTTGTCTGTTCTGACTTGAACACCTTGTTCTGAACTGACTGTGAGAATGCTTTTAGAGCTAGAAAAACTGCCCTGAGCTCTAGAAGATTGATGTGGAGAAGGGATTCTTGGGGGGACCACAGGCCCTGGGCAGTGAGGGACCCCAGGTGGGCTCCCCAGCCCAGAAAAGAAGCATCCATGGTAAGGACCACTGAACAAGGCTGAGTAACAAAAGGAACACCTTGCCTTAAATTGTCCTGATCCTGCCACCACTGAAGGGCCTGGATCAGGGTCGGAGTCACTGGAATCAGTTTGGTAAGGGAGTCCTTTCTCTGAGACCAGTAAGCTCTCAGGTGGAACTGAATATCCCTCATCTGGAATCTTGCCTCTTGGACCACTGCTGTTGAAGCTGCAATGTGGCCCAAGAGCTGGAGGAAATGCCTGGCTGGTCGAGATACCTGAAGACTGAAGGAAGAAGCTAGTTCCATAAGAGCCCTTGCCCTTTCTAGAAGAAGAAAGGCTCTTGCTCTGAGTGTGTCCAGTTCTGCCCCTATAAAGGTAAGGAGCTGGACTGGTTCAGGAACTGACTTGGGAAGGCTGAGAAGAAATCCTAGGGAAGTGAGCACTTGCTGGGTCACTTGCAGGTGAGACTTGACTTGGTCTGGAGACTGATCCACTAATAGCCAATCATCCAGATAAGGAAATATGGAAATCTTTTGCCTTCTTAGAAAGGCAACTACTACTGCCAGGCACTTTGTGAAAACCCTTGGAGCTGAGGTTAGGCCAAAGGGTATTGCTCTGAACTGATAGTGGCCTGAGGGCAACTCAAACCTGAGGTACTTTCTGTGGGAGCACCTGATGGGAATGTGAAAGTAGGCATCTTTGAGATCCAGGGAGGCTAGCAGTCCCCTGGCCTTAGAGAGGGAATGATTATTCCCAGAGTTATCATCTTGAACTTTGATTTTAAAAGATGTTTGTTTAGATATTTTAGGTCTAGGATGGGTTGCCACTCCCCTGTCTTTTTGGGGTCAGGAAGTACCTGGAGTACAGTCCTTGCCCCAGTGTAGGGTAGGTACTCTCTCTATGGCTCTTAAAGCTAGGAGAGAAGAAACCTCTGCCTCTAGGGCAAGGGTTTCCAAAAGATTTGCAGGTGGAAAAGATCTGGCTCTCATCTTTGGAAATTGTTTGAAGCTGAGAACCAGTCCCTGGCTTACTACTTCCAGGACCCACTTGTCTGATGTAATAGACATCCAGTCCTGGACAAAGTAAGCCAGCCTGCCCCCTACTGGAATAGGAGAGTCGACACGGGCAGGCCCATCAGAGTGTCTGTTTGGCAGGGGCTTTAGGCTGAGGAGTGGATGCAGCCCTGCTCATCCCCCTTCTGCCTCTCCCTCTGAAGAACCCCCTCTGAGAAAAGGAAGAAGAGGCCTGTGCTTGGTAAAAAGGCCTTTGAAAAGGCCTGCCTCTGCCCCTAGACTGCTGCCTTTGAGGAGTTGCCTGCCTTTCCTTGGCCTGAGCACTCCTGTAAGTGGTCCTGTACTCATCCATTTTCTTCATGTAATTCTCTGCTCCCCAGAGAATTACCCACTACAGGAAAATCCATGGCCTTAGACTGGGTGTCCTGCGAGAGGCTAGTACATCTGAGCCAAGCCATCCTCCGAAGAGCCACAGATGTAGCCATGACTCTTGATGACACATCATTAGAGTCCACAGCAGCATGAAACTGAACTTTAGATGCCTCAATCCCATCTGCAGCCACCGCCTCCAGTTCCTTGGCTAGCTGGGGGGAGGCCTGTTTAGCCAGTGCCAGAACAGTGTTCCACCTGGACTTCTGGTACCTGGCTGTATAGGCCATGTAATTTGCCTGCCTGAGTCCCAAAGAAGATGCCATGTACTGCTTCTTTGTCATGGCATCAATCTTCCTGGAGTCCTTGTCAGGGGGATGTGAAGCCAAGGGAATATTTGCCTTGTCACAGGCAGCAGCCTGCACTACCCCAACATGGCTGCATTGCTGATATAAAAACTCTATATCTGAGCCTGAAAGTGTATACCTCTTCTCCATTCGTCTATCCACAGGAGGTATAGTGTTAGGAGACTTTAAGATTTTTTTGTGTCTGTTTCCCAAAATATTTATGGAGGGGAATAGGCAGTCTCCTGGACTCTGGGATGTCCATCATCTCTACATAATCATTCTCCTCTTGATCTTCCACAGCCTCCTCCATAGGAAGCTGGAGGGTTTCAGCTACCTTTCTATAAAACATAAAATGAGAAAGGGACTCAGAAAGCCTAGGAGGGGAAACACCTGAAGGTCTGTCTGGGGAGATGTCCAGTTCCACAGGCACATCCGGACCATCACTTACATCATCATCCTCAAATTCCTCTTCCTCTTCAAATTCCAGTTCATAAAAATCTTCAAGGGCATAATCTTGAACCGGGGGAACTAACCGAACCGAACCCCTGCCAGAAGAAGCCAGATCGGTTGGAACCGGGCGGAGCGATTCCACAATCTGAATCGCTCTGGCTATCTCTTCGGCAATCAGAACATGAACCTCTGAATCTGAACCGGTCGATTTATCTTTTCGTTTTCTTTTTGTCGGAACCGATCCCTCGGAATCGGCTCTCCTTTTGCCCAAAGAAGTATCGTCCTGGTCAGAGGGCACTCCTTCTGGTTCGGTCGAAACCGAACCAGGCTGGCCATCCGGGTCAGCGGACTTCTCGGCCTCCTTTCCTCAGTCTACCTAATCTCTTCTCAAGGGTAGATTTGGGAAAGTTTTACATATTTGGCAGTCTGAATCGAGGTGGTCAAACCCCAGACAATAAACACAGGTGGTGTGGGGATCAGCCTTAGCAAAGACTTCCCCACACTCACTGCAGTGTTGAAACCCAGTGGGCCCGTTTTTTTTTCTTGGGTTTCTCAGGCACGGCCAACCTAACCAAACTTACCCTTTTTTCGGCAACTGCCAGGCAAGACTCCCTTATCGGTTCCTAACCGTGTCACAGGTGTTGGAAAAAAACGTTTAAAACATGTTTTTTTTAGAACCGGTAAGAACCGCTAACAACACACTAAGTAATCACACAAATTTCACTATCAAATGGCAGGTTCAGCCGAACCGAGCCGTACTTTTACAAGTTCCACACAGAAAAACAGAACAATTCCTATCTAGTACTCATGGCACCACAGACAGAGACTGAACCGACTATGGGGAAACTTTTTCGGTTTAAAAACCGATGAAAACTGAAACTTTAACCAACTTTCTAACTGAGCTGAAGGAGAAATCTCCAGAACGACCGTTCAGTGAGGCGGAGTAAAGAATCTGATGGTTTAGATTTGAATCACTCCAGACAGAGACTTCAACCGAGCTTGAGCTCAGCATTCTATGCCCTGCATAGAAAGTTCACTCTTTGTTCTCCGGGACAATTCAAAGGTTGGGAATCACTGCAATTGTCAGAATACAGCAAGACTTCATGTTGTTTGAACACAAGATTTCACTATCAATTGGCTGGTTCAACCGAACCGACCCGCACTTTTACAAGTTCCACACAGGAAAACAGAACAATTCCTATCTAGTACTCATGGCACCACAGACAGAGACTGAACCGACTATGCGGATAACTTTTTTGGTTTAAAAACATGAAAACGGAAATTTTAACCGACTTTCGAATCGAGCTGATGGAGAAATCTCCAGAGCAACCATTCAGTGAGGCGGAGTAAAGAATCTGATGGTTTGAGTTTGAAACACTCCAGACAGAGACTCCAACCAAGCTCGAGCTCAGCATTCTATGCTCTGCATAGAAAGTTAACTCTTTATTCTCCGGGGCAGTTTAAAGGTTGGGGATCACTGCAATATGTCAGAATACAGCAAGACTTCATGTTGTTTGAAACAGGCATTGCAGGAGTCCATGTTGTGGTCTAGTCACAGACAGGCAAAATAGACTGAATGCCTGTCCCTGTGGCTTATCATTGTTCCACATGCACAGAAACAGTATAGAGGGTCAAACTTGCCCTTCATTTTCAATGAAGCAGGCATTACGGAACAAAATCAGAAGAAAGTCAATGAAGAAGACAAAATGTGTTGAACTGATGTGAACTGAGGCAAACTGATTCACTCCCACAGTGCTCACTCTATGGCAGGAAAACAGAACTGAGGTAGGTAAGGGGACCAGAAATGGTTACTGGCAGAAGTGCATCACCACGCAGTGTCATGCAGATGCTGTAGGCTTGTAGCCATTGCTGGTCCCTTAACCAAAACGTGTGCTCCTGCAGTGTCCTAGCACCTCCAGGTTATTAGACCCAAGAGTGGAACTCCATAGAGAAGAGTGATTTTAGGAAGAGCCATACAGTACATATTGTAGCCTTCTGCAGATTCTTGCTTATAATAATCTGTATTGGTCAACAGATCATGGCCTGTCACTCAGGTGGTCTGGCTGCACACAGTTGGTAATGCAACATTTTCGAAAGAAGCCCTAGATCAGCCAGCCCAGTGGCATGCAGGGCTGAGGCATTATGCTTACTTCTTGCCACATCGGTGACCCATGTTTGGTGGCAAGCACGGGTTGCTGGGGGTTGACCGGGGAGGGAGAGGATGGAGCATACAGAGAACTGCTCTCCTCTCCTGGGGACGGTGGATTAGCATTCAAGCCAAATGACTGCCACCAGGTGGAAGCCTGAGGGTAGTGTGGAACTGGATTGGCAAAGACAGGAGGGTATTCCAGGACTCTGCAGTTTATGCAAAACTCCACATGCACATGTTGACATGAGCACCCCCACAACGGGGAAGGGAGAAAACAGAAAATGGGATGCTAGCAGGCCTTATGAAGCCCTGGCAGCACTCCCAACTCACGGCTCTACTCCAGGAATCTGGATTATTCACCGGTTGGGGGGGGGGAAGGATGGCCCTCCCTTCCCTGGCCCTGCCACAGGGAGGAAATCTGTGGGGAACTTGCCTGGGGTCAGAGCCGGGGTCAAGTAAGATGCGCTCATGGGTGGAACTGAGCCCTCTCACTGGGAGAGCCAAAAATCGTGCCTGCTAGCCGCCCCGGAGAGAAAAAGCAATACGAAAAAAAAAAGCCCTAGGTCTGTAGAATACTGTAGGTTGCCATTTAATAGTATGCTCACTCCCTCTGTTACCATTTTTAATTCATAACTGAAGACCTTCCTTTTGAGAAATGCCTTAAAGTGCACCAGTTTTGGTGCTTTCTCAAAGCAATCTAGTGATAGCTTATCTACACCGGAGTTAAATGGCACCAATTTTGAGATTTTCCATCTGCTATTCCGTGAAGGGGAAGGGATCATAAATAAGAGCTAGTTGCCCAATCCCTTCTCCTTCCTAGTCCTGATGAAGCTCTACTCTGCCCCCATGCCGGCCCTGCACCTCAACGTTTTGTGAATCAGAGTTTGTAGAGTGCAGGTGTGTTCCATTTATAGCATCAGGGTGTTCTTTATTATGCTTTTATGTTTACAGGGTCACTTAGCATCAGCGTCACTGATCAACTAACAGACTTCTTAGTTGATCGGTGGCACTGAAATGTCCCGAGTAACCCTCTAAAACATAAAAAAGATATAGTAAAAGACATCCCCCATTGCTATCAATAGCATACACCACTGCGCTCTACAAACTCTGATTCACAAAATTTCAGAGTGTGGGGGCAGCACAGGGGCAAAACAGAACTTCATCGGTGGCCAGCTCTTATTTACGATCCAGTCCCCTTCATGAAATAGCAGTTGGAAAATTCTAAAACTGGTACCATTTAACTCTGGTGCAGGTAAGCTACTGCTGGGTCGATTTGGCACACTTCATTGAAATGAACACGACTGTTGCTCTTTAATAATTAATGGGACTCTCAGCTAATGTTTGCAGATCTTATTTAAGTTGCTGTGTTAATTTTATGTTGCATTTTATGTATTGTCCAGCTTCCTCAGTAACACTGTTTAAAGAATGCAATATAAATACAGTAAATGTTTCCACCCTTCTTTCCTAATGTAAAATACTTGCTTTCTACCTGCTGTAAGTTCACCTTGCTGTTGCTACTGCTGCCATTGCTCCCCCAGAACCACATCTCATTGGCCTATATCTTGGGCAGACAAATTTCAATAACAAAACATTATCAACAGTAATACAGCTACAAATAATTACATTGGCATCCGTAGTTTTGTATGGGTCCTCAATCTGAACTGCTTTTTCAACCATGACCCAGTTTGCATCAGCCAGAAATCTGTCCATTTTTAAAACAGAGTAAGTATTTTCCTCACTTTCTTGAACACGCTTTACAGCACTGTACATGGCCATACGTTTAGCAGGTGCAATATCGCAAAGGCCTAGACAAAGAAATAAAAAAAAAATATGAATTACAATACGCCTTCAAAATGCAGGTTAGTTAATTTATTCAAAAACATTTTGTGTACATTTTCCTGCTCCTACAGTATATGCTCTTGCTAGCCGCATAATGGGCCCTATGCACAAACAGATGCATTGCCTACGCACTGAAGATCTGAGCCACATAGGCAACCGCATGGCTGAATGCCATGCAGTGAGGGTCCCATGGACCCCTGGCGGCATTCACCAAGGGCGCATAAGTGCAGCGCAAGGCACCTATGTGTCTGGCATCAAAGCCCCTAAGGAAAAGTCCGCACGGGGTTGTCACGAGATGCTTTGCACCTGGCGGCATTCACAAAGCCGCATAGTGCCAGGCGGAGGGGGCGCTGGACCTGCCTGCCAAGACCAGGCATAATCCGCTATGCGTCCCCATGTACACCAGCTGCTGGGTGTGGTGGCAGCACATATTGGACCACTTTGTTGCTCCAGCCCACTATACTGCAGGGGAGGGATGGGGCAGCGGCTTGGGTGCATGCTCATTGGTGTGCTGCACTGCTACTATACATGGCACATCTCCTCCCCCCCATGCCATCTGCAGGACACAAGGGATCCACTCAGGGACCCATTACGGGCATCCGATTGGATGTCCGCCTGAGTCCGCAGCTCCGCCCATGACCGACCACATGACCATGCCTGCTGTGGGGGCGTGGTTGCGGATAGGTGCCCTGCAGGTGTTAGCAGTAGTGCATACCGCTTGCCCTGCTCCTGTGCGGGGCCGAGTATGTATGTGGGCAGAGTACGCACCTTAGGTGCGTATTACCCACCCTTTGTGCATAGGGGCCATTGCACAAAGAGTGGAAAGCAGGCAACATAACCATGCACACATTTTAAATGACTTGCATATGATGTTTACCTTTTCTTTTTCTTATTTTACATAATGTACTGCAATATGTATGGCATGCTTTTATCCTTAAAAACTCAGCTGTTGACCTCATTCTTTATGATGCTGTCATCAACATATCAGTCTCAACACAGATCGCTCAGATAATCCAGTTTAGATAATCTTATTTCAACAGTATACAGTATGAAGTAATGGTGACTATCTTAAATGTCAGTGTAACAAATGTCACACTATATGAAATGGAACTCAGGCTACAGGAAAATACTGGTTTATTCTATACTAAATCCCATGATGGTTCCCCTCTCATCCTATGAACAACTATCAGTACCTGTGCCTATGTTTAGGCATTATAAGCAACAAAACAATTTGGATATTTCTTCTCTCCTAGCATCCTTTTACAGGTACCATACGCTACTCTTTTTGCAAACTGCCACTCTGATATCCACCTTGCAAGTGTGCTAAACCTTTGTTTAAACAATATTGAGAGAAATGTACATAACAAAATGGGGTGCCCCATAGAGCACAAACCTACCTGAACAACAAGGCAGGATGGGTGTGATTGTTGATCCATAGCAGATTTTATCACAACTTAGGTATGTGATGAGGCAGCCAAGTGCCTCCACATCTGTGAAGTGATGATGTATGTAATTTATCACTCACTGAAGTACCTTTATTGCTATCATCAGATGGAACAACAGAAATGATAATTACTTGTATGTGTGTTTCTTACATAGAAACATAGAAGATGTCAGCAGAAAAGGTCCTCAAGGCCCACCTAGTCTGCCCTAAGTCCCTAACAACTGAGTTACCGTAGACCCTAATTAATCCATTGGCTAGAGGTAGCTTAGGAAGAAGCCTACGGGTAAGAGAGATGAGCCGCTGGAGGAGGAGGGGTGGATGGTGGGGCAATGAGAAACGAATCCTGGAGAGGCCCAGGATGAATGACCTTTTAAAGCCTGATGGGGGAGTGACGTAGTTGCTCTGCCCATTGAACCTCAGGCTTAAAGCCTTCCCATTCAATTGTGCTTACACAACTAGATGAGATGATGATTGTGTGACTTGATTACATTGTGGCTATTTGCCTCTCTGTCTGTGGGATATACTACCCTGTAGGGGTACGATGCAAGGAGCCCTAGAGGAGGGTTCCCCCCCCATAGGTGCCACAGGAATGATTCCGTTGCCTAAAGATAGCTTAGGAAGAAGCCCAGAAAGAATACCCAGTCGGGAGTCGAGCATCGAAGAAGAAGAGAGAAGTAGAAGCTATCTAGACTGGAAATAAACGTGACAGACATATGTAGGAATGACAGGAGAAGACAAGGAAAGGCGAGGATGATGAATGAAAGGAAATCTGAGAAGATGAATAAGGGTGGACTTCCTAAGAAGACAGGGAACAGCCGGGGCCACCATCTGACTCCATCCAACAGTGGAACCTAACTAAGGAACTTAAGAAAGCACTAACCCTAACTAATATTATGACCATTGGCATGGAGGAGAGGAAAAAAAACCTTTAAGGAGAAAACCTCTGGGGATCCAAGGCCTAGGTCACCTTCCCTCCAGGCTAAAAGACGTTTGATTGAGGACATTTGTCGTCACTGCTACAGCAATCAGTCTGGAACAAAGAGAAGCTCACGGGAGGAGGAAACTACCCATACACAGATCCTCTGGCTGTGAAGGTCTTAGGAAAGAAGACCTTGTAGAACAGCCAACCCAAAGCCAGCTCTGCGGCAAGAGGCAATGTCCAAACTGTAATGTTTGGTATGGACAGAAGTCCAAGTTGCGGCTGCACAGATGTCAGCCATCGACACATTCTTGAAACAAGCAGCAGAGGCAGCAGCACCCCTAGTGGAGTGACCTCTGACTTGACCAGGCAAGGTCTTGTGATACTTGTCGTAACAGAAAGTGATACAATGAGCCAACCATTTTGAAAGACACTGCTTGGAAACAGCATTGCCCTCTCTTTTGCAAGCAAAAGAGACAAACAGTTGATCAGTCTTTCTGAGATCCTTTGTCCTGTTGGTGTAGTATCTCAGAATCCAGAAACATCCAAAGTATGTAAGAGGTACTCCCCTTGATTGGAATGTTGCATAAAAATGCGGGCAGTTCCATGGATTGATTCAGTGTAGATTCCGCTACCACCTTAGGGGGAAACTTAGGGTTGGTACGCAGAACCACACGTTCCTTGTGGAAAATCAAGTACGGGGTTTTGCACATTAAGGCCTGAAGTTCGAAATTGTCAGAAATGGAAGTACGGCCACCAGGAAGAGAGTCTTCCAGGAAAGGAACTTCAGGTCTGCTGATGCTGCCAGCTCAAAAGGAGGCAGGGTAAGCTTCTCGAGAATGAAATTCAAGTCCCAAGGAGGGGCAGGTGCACGATTAGGGGGTCTCAAGTGAAGAACCCCTCTAAGGAAGGTCTTAGCAACTTCCAGCTGCGCAAAAGATCTGTCCCCAAAAGGAACATGGTAAGCGGAAAAAGCTGCCATGTGAACCTTCAAAGAGGAGTGACTGAGACCCAGGTCAAAGAGGTGACACATGTAATCCAGGAGCCTCCCAACAGGGCCGGAGAATGGCTCAAAATCTCTGGAAGAGGCCCAATTAGAGAAACTTCTCCATTTCATGGCGTAAGTGGAACGAGTGGAAGGCTTTCTGGTCTCCACTAGAAACTCCGCCACCTGCGGCAAAACTTCGAACCAGGTTTGAACTATGTCTGCAGGAGCCACGCATGCAGCTGAAGGGATTTGAGTCCTGGATGGACCAGGGTCCCCTGATCCTGGGTCAACAAGAGCTGCAATCGAGGAAGAGGAAGTGGAGGTTCCTCTGAATACTGTTACAGAAGAGAGAACCAAACTTGCCTGGGCCAGAACGGAGCAATGAGGATCATGTGAGCTCCTTCTGAACAGAGTTTGTGTAAAACCCTCGGAACCAATGGGATCGGGGGGAAGGCATAGATGAATCTGCCCTTCCAGTCTAGAGACAGAGCGTCTCTCCAAAAAACTCTGCACCCTGGAGCGAGCGAGCATAAGACGGGAAGTTTTGCATTGAGAGGAGAGGCAAACAGATCTACCTGAGGGGTTCCCCAGAATAGGGAGACATCGTCTACTACCCCCTGATCCAGTTCCCATTCGTGAGCTTGGGTGGATGATCGGCTGAGGTGGTCTGCCAATGTGTTCTCGACCCCCAGAACATGAACCGCTGTAAGGTGAAGGTTGTGAAGGACTGCGCAATCCCAAACCCGCATCGTTCCCCTGCAAAGAGGGTAGCAACATGTTCCTCCCTATTTGTTGATGTACCACACTACGCACATGTTGTCAGTCAGGACAGCCAGATGACCGGGAAGCAGATACAGATGCAAAGCTTGTAGAGCATACAGCACGGCTCTGATCCACAGTGACTAAGCACTTATACAGTAACAGGTTTATAGCTTGAGCATGTTTATGTGGAGAGTCTACTCAAGTCTGGACCAAGAGCCCTGGGTCCATTGAAATCCCAAGTGGGCTCCCCAACCCTCGCCTGAGGCATCTGTTGTCAGAGCTTGGGAGGGGGGAGAAAGACAGAAGGGAACTCCCTGGCAAAGGTTCTCCTGAACCATCCACCATTGTGAGTCCTGAACCATCGGAGAGGAGACCAGGATCTCCCGATCTAGGTCATTCACCAATGGATCCCACTGAGACCGAAGCGTCCACTGAGAGATTCTCATGTGGAGCTGAGCGCAAGGCACCATTAGAATGGCAGCCGCCATGAGCCCGAGGAGGTGAAGAACTGACCTGGCAGTGACCCGCCTGCCACTGGACAACAGGCTGGCCTGAGCCTGAAGGGTGGCCACCCTGTCCAAAGGCAGGAAGGCCATACCAGAGGTTGTATCCAGGATCGCCCCGATAGACTGGAGTCTTTGGGATGGGATCAAATGGGACTTGGCCTGGTTGATGGTAATACCCAAGCTGGTGAAAACCTGTAGGGTAAGGGAAAGGGAGCACTAGAGGTCCTCCCTGGACGGGGCCGCCAGGAGCCAGTCGTCCAGGTACGGGAAAACCTAAACCCCCTGGGTATGCAGGTGGGTCACTACCATAGAAAGGCATTTGGTAAATACTCAGGGAGCCAAGGAGAGATCAAATGGGAGGGCCTTGAACTGGTAGTAGTCTCCCTGAAAAGAAAACCAAAGGTATTTGCAGTGGGACGGGCAGATAGGGATATGCAGGTAGGTATCCTGCATGTCCAGAGCGCACAGCCACTGTACCGGGTGAAGGAGGGGCAGAAGGCCCTGCAGAGAGAGCATTCTGAACCTCTTGTACTCCACGAACAAGTTCAGGGAGCTGAGGTCTAGGATTGGCCTCACATCGCCTGATTTCTTCGGAACCAGGAAGAAATGAGAATAGTAACCCATCCCCTGGAGATGGGGATTGTTGGGTTCTATTACCGCCTTCAGAAAAAGGGAGGAGATCTCTTCCCGAACCAGAAGAAAGTGTTCCGGAGAGTAAGACAACCTTGGAGGGGGTTTTCTGGGAGGTTTCTGAAGAAACTCTTTTGAGTTTCCTTCCGCTATCAGCTGGAGCACCCAAATGTCGGAAGTGATCCTCTCCCAACCTGGCAGATGCAGGGAGAACCTCTCCCCTACCAATTCCTCTGAGAAGCCCAGAGGCTGTGGGAGAGCAAAGAAGTCAGTAGGCAAGAGGCAGCGCCATGGCTGAAGCTCCCACTGCCCGTTTGGGCAGGATCGGCTTCACAGCCGGAGAGGCCCGACATTTGTTGGCCCACTTTCCTTGGAGTTTCACCTTGGCCTGTGCACGTCTGCGAAAGGAACGGCGCTGAGACTGAGGGTCTCTGTACATGGAGTCAACTTTCTTGAGAGCAGTGCCCTTTTCCCGCAGGCCGGTGATGATGTCCTTGACATCACCACCGAACAGCACCGAACCCTTGAAGGGCACGTCCTGGATAGCGGACTGCACTTCCAGGACCAAACCTGACACTCGAAGCCAGGCATGATGCTGCAAACTTATGGCGAATGCCGAGCTCTGTCCAGCAGCATCCACTACATTGTAAGTAGTGTGTAGCATGTGCATACTGCCCGAACGAGCAGAACGGACCAGGTCTGCCACTTCCTGTTTGGTAGCTCCGGGTGCAATACATTTAGAAAATCTTTATTGCATTCTCCTTCTGTATGGTGGTCAGTGGCGTCTGTGCAGTAACAATTGATGTCTGCCTCTGGATGGTGCACGAAGCTGCAGCAGCTGCCGCAGCTGGCAGTGTAGCTCTCACAGTACTAGTTGCAGCCGTAGTTTCTTTCAAATTTACAAGCAATTTAGTCCTGCATTCTGGTGTACCTGGAAAGGGTATCTGCAGATCAGGAATCCAGGTACCATTCTGAAAAATTCAACCGGTCCGTTCTAAGGCTGACCCAGTCGTCCACACTCCAGAGGACTGAAAATCAGATGAAAAGGAGCCTGAACCTGCATCCAGCAGTCCCATCAGAGCCCCGAAAATACCTTGGTCCTGAGGGGTGACATTCAACAAAGCTGTGGGAAGGCATTTCCCTGTTGAATTAGAGAGGCTGACCGAAGACCTTTTCATTTTGCTTTCCTCTTCCAGCTGCAGTTTGGGCTCTGAAAATTCATGTTCAGCTTCAGACAACATATCCAAAAGTTGTTTCTTCTTCGTATCCAGCTCTTTCTGTAACCTTTTTCCTCCTCTGATAACTGTTTTGCGCTTCCATTCAGAGCATAGCTGGCGTGTCTATTTCACTCGAGTCCTCCTCTACCACAGACACCATTTCGTCTGTGTCATCCTCTGTGCCAGTATCATTTTTTTCCTCTTCGGGTCCATACATAATATCGCCTGCTTTCCCCCGTGTCTCCATCAAGACACAACCTTCTACCTCCTCCATCGAACCTGAACTGGAACCCTCTGTCCTCCCTCAGAGCGACAGCGCACTCTGCAGGAAGAATAGGGGAATTTTTATTTGAAACCAAAACCAAAAGATACATCAAATAATATATACATACTTACGAGTTATGCATTTCACATCTGATTACATGTAGTAATAAACTGTACATTTTCCCATAGTCACTACTATTTTGCGTTATCCTACCCAGGTTATTTTATCCCACATGCCATTGCATTGTTGTTCTCCCATCCACTTTTTTCATAAGCATAAATCCTGTCTAAGTCATCTTGAATTCTAAACACATGGTCCATTATATTCTTGGTTTTTCCTTGCAATTGTTTTTGACACCTCATCTGCCAAATGGTCCATTTAAAGACTGCTAAAATTACATGTACCATGCTTTTCTTACATTTTTTACACTCCCGAGCTGAATTTCCATAAACTAAGATTTCATATATCATATTTTTAAATGTTGGTTCACACTACATTTGTGAAAAAATATTCCATAAAGGTTTTATAAATTCACATTAAAAGTATAAGAGTCTCGTTGTTTCAATTTTAACACATTCTGATTCTCCACACATTCTTTTTGTTATCTGCTTATGTTTATGATTATCTTTCACATTTAGTTTATCGTGTGCACACATCCATACTGTGTCTTTCATTTTTGGGGGGATTCTTTTTTCTAGCACTGCTTCTAATAGTGCTTGTTTATTTATTTCTATAGGGACTTGAAACATTGATTCTTCATAATAAAATATTAAGGTTTCTTTATAGAACTGCTTTCTTGTACATTCTTGTATTACATCTGCTTTTGTTTTCCAAAGCTTTAGGTAATACATCCCTATTGTTACATATTTTGGTACTGCATTATAAGTGCCTCTTTTTTTAATTGCCAGTTTTCATTAAAATAATCCATCCATGTTCTAAATAAAGTTTCCCAAAAATAGTTCCCCGTCTCTAAACAAGGTTTTATGTTTGCATATATGAAAATACTCTGAAACAATAAAATAGGATTTTAACATATCTAGTTCCCCTTCTTTCTTTGGTCTGCAAATTATACTTCTTTTTACTGGATTAAGTCCATTCCCCCATAGTAGCTGAAAAAATAGGCCTAATATATTTGTTTGCATCTGAATGGGAATCAGGTATATATATGACATATGCAAGAAGACAGGCACAATTAATGTTTTAAAAGATATATTATTTTCTCTTTTGTCATGGTCCATGTTTTCCATTTCATTATTTTTGTATTTCCTGTTTTATATTTCTCTTTCTAATTCTCCTGCATAGCATTCGCTGTACCAAAGGTTATGCCTAATATTTTTTTGTGCCCTCTGTTGTTATTTGTATGTCTTCTGTATTTTTGGCATCAGCATTTCCCATTACCAAAAGAAAAAATTACTCACCTTAATAATTATGTTTCTTCTAGTGGAGTCTTGCTGTATTCTGACATATTCTGACATATGCAGTTAGGTCCTGCCTTTCAACTGCCCCGGAGAACAAAGGCTAAACTTATCTATGCCTTGCATACGACGTTCATCACAAGCTCGGTTGAAGCCCCTGTCTGCTGCTGTTTAAACTGCAACCATCAGATCTTTATGAGCAAAGACTCACTAGGTGTTCTGTGTGGAAAACGAAAATTACGTACCTACCGTAATTCTTGATCTTCTCTTGTATCTTCACCATTCATTACTTCCTGGGTGTAAGCCGGAGGCACGCACCCGCCACGGGAGCTTTTTTTTTTTTAAAGATAGCTCTAACGGCGCTGCCCTCGAGACCGACGCCTTCATGCGCGAGGGCGGCCGTTAGTAGTTATCACCTCCTCCAACTCAGTTCTGTGAGCCGGAGAGGCAAAAATTATATTGTGGAAAAAAGAGAAAGCGAGGCAAGATAGCCAAGGGATAGCAAAGGAAGGAAGATAAACTGAAAAAGGAATAAGCTGATGGAGAATAGACAGAGGAGAGAGTATTCCTGCCCTAAGGGATCGCAGGGCCTCCTTACCGGGGCGACTCTAGGAGGAACAGATAGAGAGAAAAGGGAAGGATAAAGAATGAAGTAGAGCGAAGAAGAAGAAAAATGGTATGTTGAGGAGACAATAATGCCCAACGAGCATAGTTAGCTGAGAGGCTTAAGGCTCGACTTAACAAGGGAGCAAGAGTCCCCATTGGTAGTGCTGAAGAGAAGGTTCACCGAACCCGCTAGACAGACTAAGGAGGGCATAGTCTTTGATCTCAACATGCCATGGTCCTTAATTCTAGCTGAGGGCCCCTGGCCTGATTGAGCAGGCCTTCGTTCTGGAAGAGCGCCCGGCTAGGAAAAGGTTGATTCCCAGGCAGCAGTAAGAGCTGCTCAAAGGGTAAAGAAAGAAACTTAACCTTTCAAAGGCGGTTTGTAAGAAATATAACGGAACTCAATCGGACTTGCTATGTCAAGGCAGGTAGAGACTTGAAACTGGCAAGATCCGGCCATGGTTGGCACTTGTTTTCCTGCAGCACTGTTCGCAGAAGGGCCCTTGAAAAAGGGGGTCAGAACAGAGCATGACTCACAGGCTTATGAGGAAAAACATGACCTGAGAAGCAAGGGATTGCCTTCAAAGCAGTCGGAGAGAGTTCCCTCGGTTTAAGAGAGAGATTGCATAACCGTACCCGTTCCTCTTACTCTGCAAAAAGGGGTTGATTTCTAGGGCTTAGTAATTGAGTAGCAGAATATTCCGGGACCAACACTGCACAGACAGAGTCAGGCAAAGTCCCTAGGAGTGCCTCGCCTGAAAACATGGTGGTGAGATAGTCGTGCAGCTTCCTCACGACCCAGCACTCCTGCAACAAAAGCCCATGAATCTTAGAGTAAATAATTTCTTGGAACCTTTAAGGAAAAAGGCAAGGATAGAGAGATTTTTTATTTTTTTTTTTTTATTTTTTTTCATAAGGGTCAGTAAGAGGGAGGAACGAGACGGAGGGAGACGCCACAGAAGGAGGCCACTGAGGGAAGGTGGAGGGTCAGTAATGAATGGTGAAGATACAGAGAAGATCAAGAATTACGGTAGGTACGTGAATTTATATCTTCCTTGTCAATCTTCACCATTCATTACTCCTGGGTGAGTACTAGCCCCTCTTCCCAGAAGGGAAGGGTAAAGACCCTGAGGAACAAGACCCCCAGCCTCCTGTTGGTGAGAAACAGAAGGGGAAGACCCTGGCTAATTCACAGAAAGCCTAAGTGGGAGAAGAGCTAGGAGGTGCCTCCCGAGGACATGGAGACGGAGATAGCCCCTGCAAAAGTCTCCTAGCTCTGGAGGAAAAGAGACGGGTCCCCCGGAAGGCAGAGCGCATCACCCTACGCCGGGCCAGGGGTGACAACCTTGAAAGACGAAGCCATGCCATCCGCCTAATGCAGATTGCTGTCCCCGCAAGCCTGGAAGCCACCTCGTTGGTGTCATAAGATGCCCTTGCCTGATGTCTTGCCAGTTCCAGGCCTATAGCGGAGAGGGCAACAGCTTGTCTTGTTTGCTCTGTATCAGGCATCGACGCTAGAAGTTGAGAAAGCATCGACCACAGGTGCCGACTGTAGGCAGCGTGGTGAGCCTGATGTGATGCTATACAAGCAGCCGCACGAGAAGAAGAGAACACTCTTCGTCCCCAACGGTCGAACTGAAGAGAGTCCGGGTCCGTATGCGCGGCAATTAGGCAGCGGGCGCCTGGAGGGAGGTCTAGTAGACCAAGCCAGAAGGGGGTTGGGGAGAGTACCTAGAGACTCCGAGGGGGCACAATACCTACGCTGACAGTCAGCCGGGGCTGGAGAAGAAGCGGCTGGCGACTGCCAGGATCGGATAGATGCCTCCTGGAAGGGGATAGGCCAGGAAGGTACCACCAAGTGTTGGGCACTGAATTCCCCAAGGAATTCACGCGTCTCCCATTCGGTATTGTCTCTTCGAATGTAGGAGATCCGAAGGTCCCTCACCATCCTCGAAAGGAATCGCTGATATTCAGTGAAATCAGCATCGGAGGAGAGATGAGCAGGGGGTTCCTCCCCTTCAGAGGAGGGAGACAAGGATGATGGAGAGCTGGAATGTTCAGAGGACTCTTGCGGCGGTGGGCAGAGTCGAAAGACTCGCTCATGCATACATCTAACGTATGAGGGGAAGGCCGCTGCAGAACCTCTGAACTGCTCCCAGGATAACGGACCCATAGAACCGACATGGCCCGGGAGCGGGGGTGGTGGAGGCAGAGAGATGGGAGAGGGGCACCTACGAGGAGGCAATTGATCTCTGCCAGGGCTCTGGAATCCGGGGAACGGAGCCCGAGCTGGCGGGGTCCCGGACAACAAACCAGGCCACAAGACGGAACCCTGAGGAAGCGGAGCCTGGAAGAGCCCAGGGGGAGAACCTCCCCTGCGACGAAGTCAGGACTGCATGGATCCAGAAGGGCAGCCCATAACAACGCCACTGGAGGGCACCCTAGAGCCCCGGAGGGAAGGGCGGGGTTCAGCGCTACGGCTCCTGGCCACCCCCTGAGGTGGCCAGAGAAGACCGAGGTCCTGTCCCCTGCCTCAACCCTCGGACCCGAGAGCTCCTCCCGACCGCAGCTCCCCACCCCCAGAGGGAGCAACAGCACCGGGAGGGCTGTTGTCACCAGTTCCCCCAGGAGGGAGCCCCTTAGTCACCCCCACGTCTCCCCTGGGACTCAAGGCCCAGCCGGGAGAGCCCTCAGGGAGGACGGAAGGGGACAGAGGGAGTCCGCGCGCCGCCTGGTACCTCGTGCCACAGGAGACCCAGACCCCGAAGAGTGGGGGTGCCAGGATGGGTCCACGTCTGATTCGTCGGCCTCCGAGGAGGACAAGACCAGCAGGACCTCAATACTGGCTACCCCGGGGGTCCCCGAGGCAACGGTGCCGCGGATGGCACCGGTACCAGAGGCGGCGCCGCCTGACTCCCGAACAACAGCAACAGCCAGGCCCGGTCCCAGCTCCCCCGCGGCACCAGCAGGGCCAACGGCACCGCTCCCGGCATCGGAAACCAAGCCAGCACCGCGAGGAGGAGAAACCAGGCTAACGGGCGCTGGGGTTACACGCGGCGCCGCCCAGATCACCGAGCCGCCGAACGGCACCGGGATCCAAACGGGCGCTGCTCGATCACCGCACCGCCGAACGGCAACGGCAACGGATGCAGCGAACGGCACTGCCAACATCACCGGTACCACGAACGGGCGCCGGATCCGACCCAGAAATCATGGGCCTCGACAATGGGGGAGCCTGCACCTCTGAGGAGGTGACTGCCAAGGCAGTGTCGACATCGCGGCCCCGGAAGGGACCGCTACGCTCCCCCGACACCGTGGAAGGAGCTTCCTCTTCGGCAAGATAAGATGAGGAAGCCCCCTCCTCCGCGGACCATATAGGCCCGGGAGGGGACCTGGGGGAAGGGCCTAAAGACCTTACCTGGGAGTCCCGTGAACGACGCCGTCCCCCGAAAGTCGGCGGGGCCTTGCCGAGCTTGAATGCGCGGACTTCGAGGACGCGACGGTCCATGGAGAAGCAGGCGTCGCACGAATCCATGTCATGGTTGGGTCCCAGGCATCGAAGACACACGTCATGCCGGTCCGAGACGGAGAAATGCCGGCCACAGGAGCACCGACGCATCGGGGCGCGGCCCGTCTTAGAAAAACACTTCGCTCCAGAACTGGACATAACACGAAACAATTAAGGTAAAAATCAGTAGGAAAACACCCGACGCCGTACAGATAGAAAAAAGAACAGTCTTACCGTGGTATGGCGTCGAGTGCGAACGAAAGAGGAGTCGGTTGAAACTATTGGGCAAGACTTATCAACGAATCCTCCGCATAGCAGGTGCTGCCTCGACGTGTGGGAGAAACAGAACTGAGTTGGAGGAGGAGTCGGTATACTAACGCCGCCTCGCATGACGACGCGCAGGTGCCGGTCTCGAGGGCGCCATTAGAGCTAGCTTTTAAAAAAAAAAAAAGTCTCCCGTGGCGGTGCCGCTCGGTTTACACCCAGGAAGTAATGAATGGTGAAGATTGACAAGGGAAGATCTATAAAATTCTTACTAGCCAACTTGCAAATATATAAAATGTTTTTGGTTTCAAAGGAAGACTCAAGTCAGGAAACCCAAAACCAAAAACACATCCAAAACACAACATCCCACCCAAACAAAAAAGAGGGTGTAAAAAGGACACCCCTAGGGTGCCAACACTGCTCCTGCCCACCCACATCCCAAAAACTAGGTTCTGAGAGGGGAGGCGGGGGGGGAGGTCAAAATATAGCAAGACTACACTAGAAGAAACATAATTACTAAGGTGAGTAATTTTTTCTTCAAACAACATGAAGTCTTGCTGTATTCTGACATATGCAGACTACCAAGCAGTACCTCCATGGAGGAGGACCAGAACCTACTTTGGGAATAGGCTCTGAAGTACTGCTGTGCCAAACCGAGCATCACTCCTAGCCTGGATATCCAGAGAGTAATGCTTGGTGAAAGTATGGACTGTTTTCCAGGTGGCTGCTTGACAAATTTCTAAGAGAGGAATATCCCTGGCAGCAGCCAGGGAAGCAGCTGTACCTCTTGTGGAATGAGCCCTCAGGCCTGAGGGTGGAGTTCTACCCAGTTTTTCATAGCAGAATTGTACACAAGAAACAATCCACCTGGCAATAGATCTCTTCGTGGAAGGTTTGCCTTTACCAACTTCTCCATAAGTAAGGAACAACTGGAGGGATTCAAACCTCTGACCCTTGGTACGCTCTATGTAGTAGCTAAGGGCTCTTTTAACATCCAAACTGTGAAGCCTCCTCTCTCCCCAAGAGGAATGATCAGTGAAGAAAACAGGGAGAGACATAGACTGGTTGAAGTGGAAATCTGAAACCACTTTGGGCAAAAACTTTCTGTTAGTTCTTAGGACCACTTTATCTCTATGGAAAGAGATGAAATCAGGTTCCACTGACAGGGCTTGCAATTCACTGATACGCCGGGCAGAGGTAATGGCCACCAAAAACACAGTTTTCCAAGTCAAGTACTTAAGCTCTGCAGAGGACAAAGGCTCAAGGGGTTGCATAAGCTGAGCAATGCAGACATTAAGGTCCCAAGCAGGAGCAGGATCCCTAAAAGGGGGATTGGTGTGAAACACAGGATGGGCTGACAGAGGGGATGGCTTGCCTACTGACAGGTAAGCAGAAACAGCTGCCAAATGCACTTTAAGTGTAGCTGGCCTAAGGCCTAGGCCAATGAGATGGACCATATAGTCCAGAACCGTAGGCAACCCAGCAGAATCTGGAGAAATATTTTTCTTAGAACACCAAATACTGAATCTTTTCCATTTGGAGTTGTAAGCCTTTCTGGTGGAAGGCTTTCAAGAGCCTTAAGGATATCCAGAACCCCTTGGGAAAGATGCAGGTCAGCAAACTCTAACTCTTCAAGAGCCATGCCTTGAGATTGAGAGACCGAAGGTTCGGGTACCAAATCCTCCCCTGAGAGGATGTCAACAGGTTGTAATTCCTGGGAAGAGACAGGGGAAGGTGGACTGCTAGGGACAGCAACAGGGGATACCAGGGCTGTTTGGCCCAGTCTGGAGCAATCAGAATCACTTTGCATGGTTGTGACCTTACCTTGACTAACACTTTGAATAGGAGAGGGAAGGGGGGAAAAGCATACAGAAATTTCCCTTTCCAATTCAGGATCAGAGCATCCAGGGGGACAAGCCCAAGACTTGGGGTCTGCAACAAAAGAGAAGAAGTTGGTGATTGTCTGGGGCTGCAAAAAGATCTATCTGTGGAGTGCCCCATCTTGAGAAAATCACTTTCAAAACTAGGGGATCTAGGGTCCATTCGTGATGGCCCTGGAATATTCTGCTCAGAGCATCTGCCAGGACACTGTCCTTCCCTGGGAGGTGAACTGCTATCAGAGAGGTTTGCAGGGAATAGGCCAGGGACCACAACTTCATTGCTTCTGTGCACAAGGCCATGGACCAAGTGCCTCCCTGCTTGTTGATGTACCACATGGTGGTGGTGTTGTCTGTTCTGACCTGGACCACCTTGTTCTATACAGATTTGGAGAAGGCTTGCAGTGCCAAAAACACTGCTCTGAGTTCCAAGAGATTGATGTGAAGCAGAGATTCCTGAGGTGACCACAGCCCTTGGGTGATAAGATCCCCCAGATGGGCTCCCCAGCCCAGTAGAGAAGCATCTGTGGTGAGTATCACTGAATGAGACTGAGTGACCAAAGGAACCCCTTGTCTCAAATTGCCCTGATCCTGCCACCACTGCAAGACCTGGATCAGGGTTCTAGTCACTGGGACTAGTTTGGCAAGGGAATCCTTTCTTTGGGACCAGAAGGCTCTTAAGTGGAACTGAATGTCCCTCATCTGGAATCTTGTTCCTTGGACCACTGCTGTGGAAGCTGCCATGTGGCCCAGGAGCTGAAGGAAATGCCTTGCTGGTCGACACACCTGCAGGGTGAATGAAGAGGCCAGTTCCATAAGGGTCCTTGCTCTTTCCAGGGGAAGGAAGGCTCTTGCCTTTATTGTATCCAGCTCCGCGCCTATGAAGGTGAGGAGCTGTACTGGTTCGAGAACTGACTTTGGAAGGTTGAGAAGGAATCCTAAGGAAGTGAGCACTTGCTGAGTTATTTGCAAATGTGACTTAACTTGGTCTGGAGACTGACCCACTATGAGCCAGTCATCCAAGTATGGGAAGATGGAGATCTTTTTTCTCCTTAGAAAAGCAACCACTACTGCCAGGCACTTTGTGAAAACCCTTGGGGCTGATGTTAGGCCAAAGGGCATTTCTCTGAATTGATAGTGGCCTGAGGGCAACTCGAACCTGAGGTACTTTCTGGGAGCACCTGATGGGAATGTGAAAGTAGGCATCTTTGAGGTCCAGGGAGGCTAGCCAGTCCCCTGGCCTTAGAGAGGGAAGGATTATTCCCAGAGTCACCATTTTGAACTTTGGTTTTAAAAGGTGTTTGTTCAGATATTTTAGGTCCAGGATGGGCCACCATTCTCCTGTCATCTTGGGGGTTAGGAAGTACCTGGAGTACAATCCTTTGCCCTTGTGTAGGGTGGGAACCCTCTCTATAGCTCTGAGAGCTAGGAGGGAAGAAATCTCTGCCTCTAAGGCAAGGGTCTCTGATGGATTTGCAGGTGGAAAGGATCTGGTTCTCATCTTGGGAAATTTTTTGAAACTGAGAACCAGTCCCTGGCTTACTACTTCCAGGACCCACTTGTCTGATGTCAGAGACTCCCAGTCCTGGACAAAGTAAGCCAGTCTGCCCCCTACTGGTATTGGAGAATCGGCTGGGGCAGACCCATCAGGGTGTCTGCTTGGCAGGGGCTTTAGGTTGAGGGGTGGATGCAGGCCTGCTCATCCCCCGTCTACCTCTCCCTCTAAAGAACCCCCTCTGAGAGTAAGAAGAGGAGGCCTGAGCTTGGTAAAAAGGCCTGCCCCTGCCCCTGGACTGCTGCCCTTGAGCAGTAGCTTGCCTTTCTTTGGCCTGAGCACTCCTGTAAGTGGTCCTGTACTTGTCCATCATTTTCATGTAGTTCTCTGTCTGCTCCCCAAACAGAGAATTACCAATAACAGGGAAATCCATGGCCTTAGCCTGGGTATCCTGTGATAGGCTAGTACATCTGAGCCAAGCCATCCTCCGAAGAGCCACAGATCTAGCCATGACTCTTGATGAAACATCACTGGAGTCCACAGCAGCATGAAATTGCACTTTGGATGCCTCAATCCCATCTGCAACCACCTGCTCCAGCTCCTTGGCAAGCTGGTCAGGGGCCTGTTTAGCCAGAGCCAGCACAGTGTCCCACCTGGACTTCTGGTATCTAGCTGTGTAGGCCATATAGTTAGCCTGCCTGAGTCCCAAAGATGCTGCCATGTACTGTTTCTTTGCCATGGCATCAATCTTCCTGGAGTCCTTATCTGGGGGGTGTGATGCCAAGGGGATATTTGCCTTATCACAGGCAGCAGCCTGCACTACCCCAACATGGCTGCATTGCTGGGAAAGGAACTCCGTGTCTGAGCCTAATACAGTATACCTCTTGTCCATTCGTCTGTCCACAGGAGGCATGGAATTAGGAGTCTTAAGAATTTTATGTGTCTCTTTCCCAAAGGATTTGTGGAGGGGAATAGACAGTCTCCTGGACTCTGGGATGTCCATCATTTCAACAAAATCAGGCTCCTCCTGATCCTCTACTGCTTCCTCCATAGGAAGCTAGAGTGTCTCAGCCACTTTTTTGTAAAACATAAAGTGAGAAGGGGACTCAGAAAGCCTAGGAGGAGAAACACCTGAAGGTCTGTCTGGGGAGATGTCTGGGTCAATAGGCACATCCAGACTGTCATAATCACCATCATCATCCTCATACTCTCCTTCCTCCTCATCCGGTTCATAAAATTCTTCCAAGGTGTAATCCAGAACCGGGGGAACTGACCGAACCGAACCCCGGCCAGATGGTGCCGGTTCAGTCGGAACCGATGTAAGCAATTACACTATCCTTATCGCCTTGGCTATCTCATCGGCGGTTGGAGTATGAATTTCTGGGTCCGAACCAGATGATTTATCTTTTCTTTTCCTTTTTACCAAAACCGACTCCTCAGAATCGGCTCTCCTTTTGCCCGAAGAAGTATCGCCCCAGTCAGAGGGCACTCCTTCTGGTTCGGTCAGAACCGAACCGGGCTGGCTATCCAGGTCAACGGACTTCTCGGCCTCCCTTTCCCTCAGTCTACCTAATCTCTTTTCCAGAGTAGATTTGGGAAAATTCTTACAAATTTGGCAGTGTGAATCGAGGTGGTCAAACCCCAGACAATAAACACAGGTGGTGTGGGGATCAGCCTTGGCAAAGACTTCCCCACACACACTGCAGTGTTGAAACCCAGTGGGCCTGTTTTTTTTCTAGGGTTTCTCAGACGTGGCCAGTCCTAACCAAAACTTACCCTTTTTCCGGCAATCCGCCAGGCAAGACTTCCCTATCGGTTCCTGACCGTGTCACGGGTCTTGGAAAAAAACGTAATAAAATCCTTTTTTTTTAGAACCGATACGGACCGGTTACCACACTCTAAGTAAATCACAAACTTTTTTACCTGAAAACTGATCAGTTCAGCCGAACCGATCCACAATTTACAAGTTCCACACAGAAACTATACAGAAAAACCTATCTAGTACTCACGGTACCACAGACAGAGGCTTAAACCGACAGATCGGTAGCAGAAATTCGGTAGAAACCGAGCGAAAAAACGACACTTTAACCAACTTTTTTGAATTGAGCAAAGGAGAAATCTCCGGAGCGACTGTTCTGTGAGGCGAAGTAAAGAATCTGACAGTTGGAGTTTAAACAACAGCAGACAGGGGCATCAACCGAGCTTTCGGTGAACATTCCATGTTGGCCATGGAAAGTTTAACTCTTTGTTCTCCAGAGCAGTTGAAAGGCAGGACCTAACTGCATATGTCAGAATACAGAAAGACTTCATGTTGTTTGAATAGACAGTCTCCTGGAGTCTGCGTTGTCCAGAACCGAACCGGGCTGGCCATCCGGTCAGCGGACTTCTCGGCCTCCCTTTCCTCAGTCTACCTAATCTCTTTTCCAGGGTAGATTTGGGAAAATTCTTGCAAATTTGGCAGTCTGAATCGAGGTGGTCAAACCCCAGGCACAACATAGGTGGTGTGGGATCAGCCTTAGCAAAGACCTCCACACACTGCAGTGTTGAAACTCAGTGGGCCCATTTTTTCCTTGGGTTTCTCAGACATGGCCAATCCTAACCAAAAACTTACCCTTTTTTGGCAATCCTCCAGGCAAGACTCCTCAATCGGTTCCTGACTGTGTCACGGGTCTTGGAAAAAAACGTAATTAAATCTTTTTTTAGAACCGATACGGACCGGTAACCACACTCTAAAGTAAAGCACAAGTTTTTTACCTCAAATTGATCGGTTCAGCCGAACTGATCCACAGTTTACAAGTTCCACACAGAAAACAGAACAAAAACCTATCTAGTACTGACGGTACCACAGACAGAGACTTGAACCGACTATGCGGAAACAACAATTCGGTAGAAACCGACCGAAAACCGACACTTCAACCGACTTTTGAACCGAGCAGCAGGAGAAATCTCCGGAGCGACTGTTCAGTGAGGCAGAGTAAAGAATCTGACGGTTGCAGTTTAAACAGCAGCAGACAGGGGCTTCAACCGAGCTTGTGATGAACGTTCTATGCAAGGCATAGATAAGTTAACCCTTTGTTCTCTGGGGCAGTTGAAAGGCAGGACCTAACTGCATATGTCAGAATATGTCAGAATACAGCAAGACTTCATGTTGTTTGAATTGTACTTTTTTGTTTGTTTATTTTGATTCCTGTGGTTTCTTGTAAACTTTCTAATACTTGCAAGGCATGTTTCCCTGATTCAAGGTGTTGTGTCATTAAAACACAATCATCTGCATAGGCTGACATTTTCTTCATATCTTTCTGTCCTTCAACTTTTATTGGTAGTACATCTGTGTGTTTTTCTATCAATCATATTATAGGATTTAGACCAAACACATACAGAAGGGGACTTAAAAGACATCCTTGTTTCACTCCATTCCCAAAGAATGTGGGAATCCTTAGTAATCCATTTATTTGTAGAATTATTTGTGCTTCTATATATAGTATTTTATTATTCATATAAATTCTTCTGGTAGGCCATATTTTTTTAAACTGCCCATGTGTTGTCATGATATACTGCATCAAAGGCAGTCTCCTGATTTAAGGTATATATGTATCCTTGAAGTAGATTTTTGTTTCCTCTTTCCACAATTTCACTAATGTTTATTAAATTTTGGATAGAAACATAGAGTTGATGGCAGATAAGGACCGCAAGGTCCATCTAGTCTACCCATTTTTTCTGTCTTATGAATGGGCCTTTACTCTGTCAATGGCCTATATATTCATACCCATCTGTATTGCTCTCTTATGCCTATCCCATGCCTGTTTGAAGCCCTGCACTGTATTCATATCCACCACTTCCTGAGGTAGGCTGTTCCATGCATCCACCACCCTTTCTGTGAAAAAGAACTTCCTCACATTACCCCTTAATCGGCCTCCATCTAATCTCATGCTGTGTCCTCTTGTCCTGTTATTTTTTTTTATATTGAAGGATGTTAGACTCTTTCACCTTGTTAATGCCCTTAAGATGTTTGAATGCTTCGATCATATCACCTCTCTCCCTCCTTTGCTCTAGGGTATACATATTCAGCTCCATTAATCTGTCCTCATATGTTTTCTGATGCAGTCCCTGCTCCATTTTGGTTGCCCTTCTCTAGACTGCCTCCATTTTGTTAATGTCCTTGTGCAGGTGCGGCCTCCAGTACTGCACGCAGTACTCCAGGTGGGGCCTAACCAGTATCTTCTAAAGAGGGATTATTACCTCCCTCTTATGACTTGTGATACCCTTGCTAATATACCCCAACATCCCTCTAGCCTTACCTACTGCTTTAGTGGTCTGCTTGGATGATTTCAGGTCTTCTGTGATGATGATATCCAAGTCTGTTTCTTCCCTTGTGTTTGCCAGCAATTCCCCTCCCAACCTATAGGTAGCTTCAGGGTTTCTCTTCCCTACGTGCATGATCTTGCGCTTCTTTGCATTAAGCCCCAGTTGCCACTCTTCTGACCATTTTACCAGTTTATCCAGATCTCTTCTCATGCTGCCCACCCCATCTGGATCATTTACTCTGTTGCAGATTTTGGTGTCATCTGCAAACAGACAAGCCTTACCCTCCAGTCCATCTGCAATGTCAATGATGAAGATATTGAGGAGGACTGGCCCCAGGACTAATCCCTGAGGTACCCCACTTGTGACTTGTATCTCTTCTGACTGTATACCATTTACCATCACTCTCTGTTTTCTGCCCACCAACCGGTATACCACCCAGTTGACCAACATCTAACCCACCCCGAGCATACCCAGCTTATTAATCAATCTTCTATATGGAACAGTATCGAAAGCTTTCCTGAAGTCAAGGTAGGTGACATCAACTGCACCCCCTTGGTCCACCACTCTGGTTACCCAGTCAAAGAAATCTATGAGATTAGTTTGACAGGACCTTCCTGTTGTAAACCCATACTGTCTTGGATCCTGTGCTCCTAAGGTTTCCAGGTGTTGCACTATCCTTTCCTTAAGGAGTGCCTCCATAATTTTGCCCACTACTGAGGTAAGACTGACTGGTCTGTAGTTCCCTGCCTCCTCCCTGCCACCACTCTTGTGGAGCAGGATCACATGAGCCCTTCTCCAGTCTTCTGGGACCTCTCCTGTGCTCAGAGACTCACTAAACAGTTCTGATAATGGCTCTGCTAGTTCCACCCTTAGCTCCTTTAGTACTCTGGGATGTTGTAGTGATAGTATAATATGTTGATTATTGTTACTCCATTTTGTATGCTATTTCATATAATGTATGTCATTTTATACTCCATTTTGTATTGTGTGACTCCATTTTACATGCTGCTTCATTTAATTGGTGTTTTGCTCTTTAGATAGCCTCATTATTATGTTTTGCTTCAGACAGTGTATTTTGCTGACTTGAAGGTTGCATATTATCAGGCAACCTGTTTTGTAGTTTTGTTTAAACTTCTGCTTAGCTCATAGTGTTCTAGGCACCCGCCAGTGTTTGGAGCACAGTGACCTAGCAGGTGTAGGGAATTCTGAGCAGTCCTTATGGTGTGAATTTGCAGTATCCTGGGAGCCCGCCAGCTCCTAGAATGTGGCAAACAACACTATGAAGGCTGCACTGTTATTTTTAGCATAGAATAAGATATAAATGTAGCTTTCAATGCCTGGTTGAAGCCCCATCTGCAGGGTGGACGACGCTGTGGAACTTTCTCACGGTTCAAGACTCCTGGCCAGGCTGTGAGATGATTAGGGCTTCCCAGCTACTGGGAAAAGGCTTGGATGTAGCATAGAATTGGTGATGCATCATGTTTTGCTTAATTGAAGTATATATTAATGCTGATAGTAATATTGCTAATGAATGAATGCTAAAGTGTAATCATTAATGCTGATAGTGACATTGCTGCTAAATGAAGTGTAATTATCTTTTGCTTGCAATAAATTGTGCTGATGTGTGAATGCCAAGTGTGATTATTCCTTTGTGACTCTTCGATTAGGCAAGACAGATGTATACCATCCGGTCCCATTGCCTTGTCCACCCTGAGCTTAGTGAGCTCTTGTAGGACCCTTTCCTTTGTGAAAGGACTTGTGCACACCTCCCTCCCCACTGTGTCCATGGTGCTGAGCTGTGGGCCCTGCCCTACCTTCTCCTCAGTAAATACTGAGCAGAAGTATCTATTTAGGATAGATGCTTTTCCTTAGTCCTCCTCCACACACTGCCCCTTATCCCCTTTGATCTTAGCAAGACCCCTCTGGACTTTTTCCTTTCACTAATGTATCTATAGAAAGTCTTGTCCCCTTCTTTTACTGTTTGTGCTAGTGTTTCCTCAGTTTCAGCCTTTGCCTGCCTTACTGCCTTTCCTGCTTCCCTTAGGGAAGTTTGGTATGCCTCCCTAGCTTCGTTCTGCTGCATTACCTTATATTTCCTGAAGGCCAACCTTTTGGCTCTGACCTTTTCTGCTATTGTTTCTGAGAACCAAAGTGGTTTCCTCCTTCTTTTGCTCTTGCTTTTCTCCCTAACACAATGGGATATTGCTTCAAGTATTGTATCCTTAATGCTTGCCCACTTTGCCTGCACCCCCTCACCTGTATTTCTTCTTGCCAGGGCTAGCTTAAGTCTGTTGGCCATCTTATCAAAGTCAGCTCCTCTGAAGTCCCATATTTTTGCCTTGGAATGGGATGATTTAGTTTTAGTGGCCAAATTGAACTATACCATGTGATGGTCACTGGCCCCTAGGTGACCTTCTACCTGGAGATCTGTCATCCTTTCCCCTTTAGTTAGTACTAGATCTAGGATAGCCCTGTCTCTTGAGGGTTGTTGTACCAGTTGTTTGAGGCCCTCTCCCTGCAAGGAATCCACTATGTGTCTAGTTCTGGTGGATGTTCCTGCTGGTATTGACCAATCTGTATCTGGCATGTTGAAGTCTAATGTTATGTTTCTTCCTGGTATACAGTATGTCTGTATTTCTGATATTAATTTTTGTGCTATTATTGTTAGCCTATTGCATATTAGTTTTGCTAGAATCTTATAATCTGATGTGAGTAAACTTGTAGGTCTGGGAGTCCAGAGGTGGAGCTGCATGCTGCAGAGTTGAGGACACAGCTCTGACAGCAGGGTCTGCTAAATGCTATTCTTTTATTTTTAAAAGGTATGCCACCATTAGCTTGAAGTAGCAGATCTTACCAGTTCATCTTGTGTTGCACCCAGTTGGTGGTCATTTCAGGTATTTCTCGTTCTTTCTCAGGACAGCCTGTAGTGGAGGCCTGACTGAAGAAGAGCAAGGGTGTCCTTTGGGAAGGCCTGAACCAGGGATGCCCACCAGGAGAGATTTCAGATGCAGGACTTGAGAGTTGAGCAGAGTTCGGGTGTAAGATCCTGAAAGAGCTGCTAAGAGATAGTGAAAGAAAAGCAAGAGGCAAAGAAGTGAAGAAGTTGCAAAGCTGTGAGCTGCAAGCTGTGAGCGGTTTACTGTGAGCTCTCTGTGAACACTTGCTCCACAATTTTTTAGTTTGTGCTCTGCTGTTACTAATTTTTTACTGAAATTACCGAGCCTGTGAAAGGAAAATGCTGGAGAGACATTTGGAACATTTAAGTCTTGTAAAGTTCTATAGAGTGGATGACTTTTACTTACTTTACTTGAGCTGGGGTATTATTATATTTCCTATTGCATGGTATTTTAATTTTTATAAATTTTATAAATCTTAAACCTTTTGCGCACCACACATAAAATGCTATCCCTCCATTGGTCCTAGAGACCACGTGGGGTTCAGGCATAAAGCGCATGCGTGGCGTGGCTAGGATCAGATTTACAATTTTGTTCTGATTGTGGGGTTGAGCTGCTGCATATGTGCCAAGCTGAGTGGAGCTGAACAGAGTAGTTTTGTATCTGTGGAGACTGCCAGTGTTTTCCAGCGTGTTAATCAGTCTACCTGTGCTCCTGTCTCTGTTCGTGCTAGTGTTTTTACCAACAATTAAGAATTACTTTGGGAGTTTTTAAACCTGATACTTGTCTTTAAAGATGACGCAGTAAGTTTTCACCTTGCTGCTTATGCTTTTTTTAATATTTGCTTTATCTAGAAATTCACCCTGCTACCTTGTCATTTTTTGACTCTTGGCTTTCACTGCTTTTACTGGTTTTACAATTGCATTTTATAGTCATACATTTTATACTTTTGTTTTGTCTGGCTGTTTTCTTGTACAACTTCCTATGGTTGGCAATGTATAGGGCACATACAAAGATGTAAGGACCCACTGTTTATCTGCATTTTTCGACACTTGCTTTATCTGGAAAAGTGGAAGAAGTGGAGAAGGTGGAATATTTCCCCGGTCAAGGAGCCCAGGTTCCAAAGGCTAATATTATAAGGCTCTTAAGACTTTCTAAGTTTTTTAAAGGCTTGAATTTAATCTCTTTCTGTGACTTATTCAGCATCTAGAAGGGAAGTGAACCTGAACTCTAATTTAAGTCCAATCAAATCACAAACAGCATACGCTTTATTTCCTTTATGAATTTTGATTTATGTTATATATCAAATTATTCTGAACATAATCCTTGATCTAAATTATGTAAAATTTTGTATAAAATGTAAAATTTATTAATTTTCACACACATTACCTACAAAAGTCGATCAGAACATGCAGTAACAATGTTTACACTGAAGACTGTCCCCTCTTCCACCCCCTATCCCCCCCACCTTCCAACCTGCCCCCCCAACATGGCATCCAAACTACAAGCTTTAACTTGCCCCGGTGGAGCACAGGTGTCACACCAAGGCTGGCCTACTGTAGAGGGAGTACAGGGCATAGAATGGATCCCATACCTTTTCAAACCTGGATAGTCTGTTACTAAGACTGGCAATCATTTTTTCTGTCTGGAGATTATGAAATAGTTCCTGCAGCCACTAATTGTAAGTTATAGAGTCCCCATTTCTCCAATGCCATAGCACTAGCTTCTTTACCGACATGTAGATGAGAGCCATATAATATTTCTGAGCAGTTACCCCGATATTGGAATAGTCTCCTAGTATACAAATATTCAGTGTGACTAGGTCTCCCAAACAGAATAGAGGATCTGCTTTGTCCTTAGTAAGAGACCATAGTGGTGCCACTTTGGAGCACTCCCACAGGATATGAAGTAAGGTGCCATCTGCTTGAAGACACCGCACACACTGCAGGGATATTGAGCTATTAAATTTGGCCAATTTAGTTGGAGTCATGTACATGTTATGTAGTATCTGAAGTTGCATTAGCCTCAGCCTATCATGGGTAATGAATTTATGGCAGTTTCTCCACAGTGCTGCCCAACTGAAGAATGTGTTTGATAATTGGGAGTTCAATATGTGACAGATCCATTAACTGCAGGAAAGACCCAGTCATACAAAGTCTGGTATATACTGGACACAGCATGTGGTGCTTCAACTATTGTGCCATTTCCAACTGGAAATTATTCTTTGTAGTTTGAGGTGGAGGAGATCTAAAATGTTGTAATACTCTATTTCTGATAATACGTTCTACAATAATAATGCCTGTCATAACCCGAAATAGCAAAATGGGTGCAGGCAACAGTAGCTGTATAACAAAAAAACTCCCTAAGAGAGGGGGGAAGGTATAGGCAAGAAAAAAGAACCTTTTTCTCTGAGAGTACCTGCACTAAAAGCTCTAAGTAAGATGCAAAATAAAATCCTTACGCAAAAGGAGAAGTCCAAAAAAATAAACAATCCAAACAAAAATAAAATTGGTAAAAGTATAGAATTACTTCATTCCTCCACCCCAAATGGGGACATTCTTAAGTTTTTTGATAATACTCCTTGTATGCAAAAACAAAACAGGTAAAATTGACCCTCCTGGGATGTCAAATAATATCAAGGAGGTTGTGGGCACTGAAGAATCTAGTATGATTGTCCAAAATGGAAAGGGTCCAGATTATAACAAAAGAACAGACTTCTCAGAGATCTTACACAACCTATCCATTTTGGATGCGAAGGTTAGAGGTCTGAGAGAGTCTTTAAGGGCTGACAGTGAAGCCCAGAAGGATGCGGACCCAAATTTAAAAAAAATACACAAAAGAAAAATCGACCACAACAAGGGAAAAGGGAGAAAACATCCCTATTAATGTGCCTATTTAGTATAGATCCATCAAAGAGTCTAGCAGCTACAAACACAGATCTTATAGTAACAGCTCATGGACAATGAGCCCTGAAAGTATAAAAATGCCTGATATGGAAGACATCACAAGAGATATGATAACTGTATTAAGAGACCCTTTTAATTCAACTGTGTTTCTATTTAAAGCAATTATTAGATATTAAGTAAGATCTTGCCTTCATCAAGGAAGTATGTATAGAAAATAGAATGAAATTAGAGCTATTAATAGATAATGCATCCATGAATATCTATCCTGACAAATCCATTGGCGAGAATACAATACTCTTGCAGGGCAATAAAGAATCTTTGTGTGGTAAGTCAATAAATGATGATACAATAATAGATATCAGTGATAGTGTGATGAAGGTTCCCCCGGATACAGTAAATGACCCTAGCACAGATATGGTGGAATGTATAATGCCGCCCAATAAGAGCTTAAGGGACGACAGCTTTTGTAGGGAATGGGTGGCAAAATACCCACTGACCTGGTAAAAGGGAGAACAGAAAAAAGCTGAAGAGACGCAAATGGAAAAACCAAGACAGCAAAGGGTCAAGAAGGATGGGAAGGGCAAAGGAACAACTGATAAAGCACACAAAACTCTAGCACACAAAATTTGGTTAAGGAATGTTATCAAAAAGAAAAAGAGGTTAATTCTGGTGTGTTGAAGCAGGATGGAATCAATAATGTTGATGGAAGGCATCTTTCAGTCAACATTAAAGAGCGCTCACAAAAAAAGACAAGAAATTAATAAACATAAAGGGGAAAGAAGACAGAATTAAGAAGAAAAAGAAATCAATAAAAATTAAGAAAGGGAAAAACAGAAAGGTAGTAACCGAGGAAAAAACTCCCTTGGATCTCCAAGTCACGATAAATGAGGGGCATAAAAGGCAAATAGATAATGTAGCCCCAAACATATCATCTGTTGGCCACAATGAGGGAGACAGAAGTAAAGAATTGGGTAATAAAAAAAACTGAGTCAGTCAACAGTACATCTGGAAAAGAAAATGATGAACAGTTCAAAAAAATTTGCAGAAAACTCTAGGCACACATTTTTGTATTATCATTGTACAAGGTGGTCTGTATTCCAAATGAAACACAGGAAAAATTATCAAGTATGATAACAGACTTGTTAATATCCACAATGGAAGGCTGCAGACAAGTGAAGGATTGCATAAGCATTATTAGACCAGTAGCAGTAGCTGAACTAGTGCTGTTGGTGACAGATCAGTTTTATTTTTTGAACGCTGTTATACATAGAACAAGCATTTGTCAATGCCGAATGTTTGCTTACTGGCATTGGCATTGGTAGTGTATAAGTTACAGAGCTGCATAATAGAAATGGCAGTGAAGTATTGAACTGAAGCCAACCCCACCACCACCCTGCAGAGAGTGACAGGCATTGGGGTGTGCCTTTGGGTCGTCAGGCATAACGGCCACGCCATTTCACCACACCCTACCCTGCAGACACTGACAAGTGTCACGGTGTGCCTTGAGGTCTTTGGCCCTTATGCGCACCCCATTCCATCAGAAAATACGGTGAGATGGGTGCGGTATAGGAGAATGGGGTGAACTTTGGGGCCGAAGAATCCAAGGCATACCTTGATGCCTCTCACTGGCTGCAGGATGTGAATGGTATGAGCATTACAGGAAAGAATCCCAAGTCACACCCCTGATGCCTGTCATTCTCTACAGGGTGGGGCATTATGGTTGGAAACCCTAACACCTCAGGCATTCATTGGTATTTTCACTCCAAATTTTCAACATGGTTTTTGTGACCCCCACCTCAGAACAGTGGCAATATCAGTTTGTTAGTCGAAGCTGCTTATGCACAGCTTACTGGGGATTTAGCACCACAGGTGCAAAACACATTCCGAACAGGATGTGAAAATTACAGCTGTACTGTTCATGGGGAGGTGTAAAATGGCAATGTTGCAAATCTGCAGCCAAAATATTAAAAAACTGGTGAAGTCACGAGGATGCATAAAACTGTGCAGCGCACACCGTAATGTAATAATTAGGTTGGGATTTTACAGCAGATTGTCAACACAGGCATTTTGGACCTCCGATCATGAACAGTGTCACTGTGATTTTCTTTATCTGTCCAACAATGATTTCCCACAGCGACCACGCATCTCTGCGCTGAAAGTGTGAAAACACATTTTGGCCATGTTGTGAAAAATGACAGCTGTACTGTTCATAAGGAAGTGTGGAAAATGCCACTGGTGAAAATCTGGACTGAAAATATTACAAAGTCATGAACATGAGGGTGCGTGGAAACTGCACAATGCTCACTCGTAACACAGTCATTTTATGGACTTTTGTCACAAATTTTAACATAGCCATTTTAAGACCTCTGCTTATGAAAGTGTAACTGTGATTTCCTTAATCTGTCCCAAACATTGCTTTCGCTACACCGACTGCACCATTGTGCGCTATATGTGCGGAAACACATTTGGGGTGACATGTGAAAATGGCAGCTGTACTTGTTCATAAGAAAGTGTAATAAAATGGCAATGTGGAAAATCTGGAGGAAAATATTGAACTTACTGCAAACTTACAAGTGTGTGTAGGAACCGCGCGAACGCTGCCAAACAGTCATTTTAGAATTTTTTCATCAAATTTTCAACATAGCCATTTTAAGACCTCTGCTCATTAACAGTGTCACTGTGATTTTCTTAATGTGTCCCATACATTGATTTCGACTAGCGACTGCGCCATTGTACTACATGAAGCGGAAACATGTTTTGGGCAAGATGTGAAAAATGACAACTGTACTGCTCATAAGGAGGTGTGGTAAATGGCAATGTTGAAAATCTGGGTGAAAATAGTGAAAATTAAGAACTTATGGCGTGCGTAGGAACAGTGCAACGCACGCTCGTAAAACAGTCATTTTTAGGAATTTTTCCACCAAATTTTCAACATAGGCTTTTTGAGAGCCCACCTTATGAACAGTGGCAGTGTCATTTTGTTAATCAGTCCTGAAAGGTGATTTCACGCAGTGACTGTGAAATCACCCTTCGGGCCCGATGAACGCCATGACTGTGAGAGCATTAATGAGAAGGAGTCCCAAAAAGCCCATGTTGAAAGTTTGGTGCAAAAATTCCAAAAAATGGCTGAGATATGCAGCAAAGCTGTGAGCTGTGTGAGAAATTCTATATTGCACTTGATATCTGCAACAACGTGCACTTTTGCTCAATTCTGTGGGAGGTGAAACTAACTACCCTTGGCAATTGCTTTTTATTTACATATTTATTTAGTGTTTAACCAAGAAGGGGCTTGCAAACTCTGTTTATCTTGTGAGTAACTTCAGAAGGATTTAAATACTGCATTTGGGTAGACCCTTGGAGGTAGCTTAGATTGTCTACTAGGATTTTCTGACAGTTAAACTATTTTTAAATTTACAGGTGGCTGAGGAGTTGAAAAGGAGCTTGAAAACTCTGCTTATCTTGGAAGTAACTTCACAAGTGTTTGAATACTGCATTTTGGTTGTTCCTTGGGGGTAGCTGGATTGACTACTAGGATTTTGGGACAGAAACTATTTTTAAATAATTTACTGGTACGTAGGAGTTTGTGATAGTTAAACTATTTTTAAATAAGTTACTGTGGTTAAGGAGTTGTCATAGCAAAACCTGTAGTGTGAATTGAAACACAGACAGCCTCAGGGCAGGAAATTGCTCGCCTCATTGTTTTCAGACCACAAAGTGTTGGATTGGAACAGGAAAGGTTGCATCACAACCATTGTCAACAAATTGCCCTGGCTGGAGATATCCAGACTAGATCAGATTACTATAAGTTACTGGTGGCTGCAATATTTAGAGACACAAAGCACATCTTCTTGACCTGGAAGGACACTACTTCTTTATTCAGCTGTGAGCTGTGTGAGAAATTCTATATTACACTTGCAAATTCTATATTGCACTTTGTGCTCACAACAGAGGGAGGTGAACCTTACAATTGTCTGTGGTTTGTAGCAGATATCCTGCAGGTGGAGGCTACTTCTAACTGAAAGGTGAAATACGGAACTTAGAATTGTCAGGAAAAGACAGTCTTTCAAGCAACAGAGGGAGGTGGATCTAGCTTTACGTTTGTTACAATTCTTAAGATTTTCAGTGCAGGAAGAGTTTAAAGCACAGCTGACTTATTTTGGGGCTGACTGCTTTCAGAGCACAAACCACCAGGCTGTTTTGGGGCTGGGGGTTTACCTGTGTCTGACTTGGATGTCTGGATTTTCTCTGTTTGATTAGCAGGGTATTTTCTCTGTCAAATTGTTGTGTAGGGCATCTTGCTGACAGGAAGGCACTCATCGCAGCGGTGGGTCAGAGCTTTAGCTGATTGTTTTGTGAGGGCACAGTTTAAGCCCAACCCTTCCCACCCTCACCCCACCCACCCTGGAAATAGTTCCTTTATACCTGGGGTTCTGACATCATTTCCTCAAGAGTGCAAGGTGCATATCACTGTCATATCCTCTCTAGCACACCGCACTGACAATATAAGCATACACATTGTATAATATATATATTTCTATATAACAAACCAATCACACACAAACACACACACAAAAAAAAAGAAAAGTAGATAAACATGTGGGGAGTAGTGCAATGTAATGGCTGTGGGGCAGCAGTCTTCCGGGAGTCTTTCTGGAGGCTGAGATGCTGCCCTATTTGCAGACAACTCTCTGCCCTGAGGGAGAAAGTTGCCCGTCTTCAGGCCACACTGGACAGTAGTAAGGGAACCTTCCCCCAGGCCACACTGGACGGTAGGAAGGGAACCTCCCCCATCCAGGGAGCACCAGAGCCACCACCACTACCTCAGAGGTTGCAAAGAAAGCACAGCAGTTGGACCACAGTGGGCCAGGAGGGTGAGGATGGTGGAACAGAGGCACACCCAGTCAGTTGTTCCACCTCACAATCCATACACCATTCTGGGGGAGCATAGCTCCTCATGGATGCACCGCAGAGGAGACTAAGGAGGCTGAGGACAACTGTCACAAGGAGGCCCACAGGAAGGAGGCAGAGGACACCACAAGGAAAGGAAGCAGCTCCTGGTGGGGACTCAATTATTAGGGGATAGAACTGGGGGAGCAGGAAAACTGAAGTAAGGTGCCTGCCTGGTGCCATGGCTTGAGGGACAGGAAGCGATCCTCAGGATCACGAGAACAGCTGCACGGGAGTCTGAGCTGGACGTCATTGTCCACCTAGGGACAAATGACTTGGCTCATCATGAGATTAGAGCAGTGCAGAAGGACTTTGTAGAATTGGGGAGGGGCCTAAGACAAGTAGCAGACACAGTATCCTTCTCTGAGGTGCTGCCTGTCAATGGCATGAGTGAGGCAAGGGTACTTTGCACCATGCAGTTTAATGAATGGTTGAAAAAATGGTGTGGAGCACAGGGGTTTGGCTTCATTGAGGACTGGGGTTCCACCTGGAGGGACACCAGCCTATACTGGCAGGATGATCTGCATCTGTCCAGGAAGGGAACAAGTCTGTTGAGCAATCGGTTTAAATGCTTCATTGGCAAGCTTTTAAACTAGTCAAGGGGAGAGGCACTGATAAGCAGCAGGAACATCCCAGCCTCTCCCTACAAAACAGGGTACTAAATGAGAAAAAGACCAAGGTAGAAAGGTCAGTGGGGGATGCTGCAACTGAAGGTAGAGCCATCAAAAAATGGAAAGCAATGAGTACCAATGCCCGTAGTCTGAGTAACAAGCTTTCTGAATTAGTGGCCTTGATGGAGGAGGAACATCTGGATATTGTGGCAGTCACAGAAACATGGTTCACACAAAACCATGACTGGGACGTAAACATACCAGGATACACTATCTACAGGAGGGACAAGGAGGGTAAAAGAGGAGGAGGAGTAGCTCTTTACATAAGGGAAGGAATCAAAGCAACAGAACAAAAGGGAAAACAGGGAGGAGAAGAAGCACTGTGGGTAAATTTGGAAGACCGGCAATGGCGCCACAATCCGCACAGGGGTTGTATACAGACCCCCTTCTCAGGGGGAGGAAATGGACAAGGAAATGATAGAAAGTATACTTAGAATGGCAGAAAAAGGGGAGATATTGCTGATGGGTGATCTGAATATGCCAGATGTTAACTGGAGTGCAGTTGCAGCAGCCACTTCAAAGAGTGGGGTTATTCTAGATGCCCTACAGGGGGCATGCCTTAGACAACTAGTATTGGAGCCCACTCGAGAGGGAGCAATCTTAGACCTGGTTCTCTCAAATGGAGATGAAGAGAGGATCACAGATGTAGAAGTGGGTAGCCATCTGGGAACTAGCGACCATCGAACAGTATGGTTCACAATAAACACAGCAATAGAGTCAAGCCATACAAAGGCAAAAGTACTGGACTTTAGGAGGGCTGACTTTGCCAAAATGGGTGAGTGCCTAAGGAATGCACTAGCAAATGGGCAGGAAGGAGGGGTGGAAGAACAATGGGGAATAATAAAAACTGCCATCACAGAGGTAACAAGCCTTTGTGTGAAGCAAATAAACAAAATGAAACGATGTAAGAAGCCACTATGGTTCTCAAAGGAAGTGGCAGTGAAGGTTCAAGAGAAAAAGAAAGCATTCAGGAAGTAGAAGGAATCACAGAAGGAGCAGGACAGAGAACTGTATCAGTTAAAGCAAAAGGAAGCTGGGAAGGCAGTCAGAACAGCAAAGGCCCAAACCGTGGAAAAGATAGCCAACTCAGTTAAGAAGGGGGATAAAACCTTTTATAGGTACATCAGGGAGCGAAGGAAGACCAAGGAGGGATAGTGAGGCCTAATAAAGGGAGGGAGGGTGGCAGAGGGTGACTGTGAAAAGGCAGAGATACTAAACAAATATTTTGCTCAGTATTCACAAAGGAAGAGGGGAGGTACCTAAAACAAACAGTAGAAACACTCTGAAACAGAAGTTGATACCAGCCCATTTACAGAAGAAAGGGTTCTGAAAGAACTCTTAAAACTGAAGGTGGACAAAGTAATCGGGCCTGATGGGATTCATCCCAGAATCTTAAAAAGAACTAAGGGTAGAACTAGTGACACCACTGACTACCTCTTTAACAAATCATGAGAGGATGGGGTGGTACCAAGGACTGGAGGAGGGGCAGATGTGATTCCCTTCACAAAAGTAGGAGCAAGGCAGAAGCAGGAAACTATAGAGCATCTGTTTAACCTCAGTGGTAGGGAAAATGATGGAACTGCCTGAAGGAAGAATTGTCGAGTATCTAGAGGCCAGAGGGGCACAGGACCCAAGGCAGCATGGATTCACAGCGGGAAGGTCATGCCAGACAAATCTGATAGATTTCTTTGACTGGGTGACCAAAGTAGTAGATCAGGGAGGGGCTGTGGACATGGCCTACCTAGACTTTAGCAAGGCATTTGACACAGTCCCACACAAAAGGTTAATATACAAGTTAGCCAGCCTGGGAGTGGGTCCCAAGATGACAGCCTGGGTAAAGAATTGGCTGCAGAATAGGACACAGAGAGTAATAGTAAATGGAGTCCACTCTGAAGAAAGGGGGTTACTAGTGGGGTACCGCAGGGTTCAGTATTAGGACCGGTCCTCTTCAATGTCTTTATAAGCGACATTGCAGAGGGACTGGAAGGAAAAGTATGTCTCTTTGCAGATGACACAAAGATCTGCAACAGACTTGATGCACAAGGTGGGGGTGGAAAGGATGAGAAGGGACTTGGCAAGGTTAGAGGAATGGTCAAATGTATGGCAGCTTAGATTCAGTGCTAAGAAGTGCAAGGTAATGCACCTGGGAAACAAAAACCCAGGGGAAGAGTACACAATGGGGGGTGAGATACTAACAACAAAATGGAAAGGGACCTGGGGGTAGTCATATCAGATGACCAAAGGTGGGCAAGCAATGTGAGAGGGCATCAAGGAGGGTTGGGGATACTGGGATGCATAAGGAGAGGCATCACCAGTAGAAAACAGGAAGTTATTATCCCTCTGTACAGACAGCTGGTGAGACCCCATCTGAGTACTGCGTGCAGTTCTGGAGACCCAATCTCTGCAAAGACATAGACAGGATGGAAGCTGTCCAGAGGAGGGCAACTAAAATGGTGCAGGGTCTGCACCGGAAGACATATGAAGAGAGACTTAAGGAGCTTAATATGTATAGCCTCGAGGAAAGGAGGGAGAGGGGGGACATGATAGAAACTTTCAAGTACCTCAAGGGAATCAACAAAGTCCAAGAGGGTAGCATCTTTCAAAAACAGAGGTGTGCAAGAACAAGGGGGCACAATTTGAAGATAGAGGGAGACGGCTCAGAGGTAATTTAAGGAAGTATTTTTTCACAGAGAGGGTTGTGGATGCATGGAACGGCCTTATGGAGGAGGTTGTGGAGTCAAAAAGAGTGGTGGAATTCAAGCATGCATGGGACAGTCATAAGGCAATTCTAAGGGGTGAGGGTAGGAAGAAGTAGGCTGCTGGTTAACTAGGATCTGCAGCTTATCCACTAGGTAAGGAAATGGGCAGACTGGGTGGGCCAAGCGGTCCTTATCTGCTGTCAAATTCTATGTTTCTATGTTTAAAGTTGAAAAAACCCTATTCATTACATTATACAGCTTACCGGCATTTCCTCAGTTCACGGTCGGCTTTGAAGAGTGCAGACGTGCTCCCGGTCCACCGAAGATCGTCGTGCCGGAGTCCGGAGGTAAGTATGGGGTGGGGGTGTGTGGGGAGGCAGGGTGCACAGTGGGTGGGTGCTGGTGGGGGCAGAGACTGCGAGGGACCGTTTTTAAGTTACAGGTGTTTTTTTTTGTTTACATGATGACTCGGGACATTTGCCACGCTGGGGTGGGCTCTCAGCATGGCACAAGGACGGCTGGTGGGGGCAGGGGGGCGTGAGCCTATGGGGATTGGGCACCCCTGGCCGGCACAGACATTTGTTGCCATGCGCTGGGGTGGGCTCCTGTGCGTGGCACCCTGTACTGGGGACAGTGGAGCTGACGGGGATTGGGCACCCCATCGGCTATACATGTGCGCCACGTTGGGGGTGGGCACCCAGCATGGCATATGTAACGCTGTTGGGGCGAGTACAACTGATTTGGGAATGGGCACCTTCGGCTGCCACAGTGGGTGCGTGGGGGCAAGCACGCAGTATGCGTGCCTGTGTGTGTGTGTGTGTGTGTGTAGGGGAGGCGGTAATGAGCAGGCGATATTTTATCGCTGCTCACTGAAGCGTAGCTCCGCCTTTCAACTGCTTTCAACGTACTCCACTGCATTTTGGAGCTGTCATAGACAGCTCCAGCAGGCATTGGAGAACTGCGGCCACGCCTGCCAACACACTGACTGAATTGGAAGAGGGCTGCCACACCTCCGAAAACTCGGATGATGGCACTATGTTTCTTGCACATGCGTGCAAGCAAACATAACAAATGACCTAGACAGAATGGGAATTATGGTTGGGGAGATGTCCTCCTTAAGGGAACTCTTCCCAGAATTTTATACAAGAAAAGGGACAGTAAGACTAGAGCCCCTGACATCCCTAGATTTAAAAAATATTGGTCTTGAAAGGACTGCAAGGGACAAAACTATCAATGAAAGGGGTATCGAATAACATAAAACATTGAGCAATAGGAAAGTACAGTTACGTAGAAACTTACCATAACAGTAGATCTTTGAGAGAGATTCCTTCAGTAGGTCATCACATATAGGACTGGTGCCACCTGGCATTGGGCTGCACGGCAGACTTTTCTAGCAATAACTGACAGGGGACCACCCACCCGACGTCATGTGACTGACATCAGCGTGACTATATAGTGGGTGGTCTCCACGCCTGCCCTCCAGTTCTCCCGCTGGAGCCAGGAAGAGGCTTGACAGCAGAAGCAAACAGGTTTTGGAGTCTCTGTAAAAACAGAAAATGAGGAGAAGGAGGGAGGGAAAAATATGACCTACTGAAGGAACCTCTCTTGAAGATCTACTGTTACGGTAAGTTCCTATGTAACTGTACTATCTTACTCCGAGAGGGTTCCTTCAGTAGGTCATCACATATAGGACAGAGTCCCAAGCAGTCACTCCAAGGAGAGACTGAGAGAAACAAGGAAGGAGGAAGACTAGCTCCAACGGAAAAAAATGGAATCCAGAATGGACCCAGCCTAGGACAGAAGGCCCTGCAGGATGGCTAGGCCAAAGTCAGCCCTCCGCCTAGAAGCAATGTCCAGACTGTAATGTTTGGTAAAGGTATGGACAGAACTCCAAGTAGTGGCAGCACAAATGTCGGCCACAGAAACATTCTGTTAGAAGGCCGCAAAGGCAGCCATGCCCCTAGTAGAATGACCTCTGATGGGACCCGGCAGAGGCTTTTTGTACTTTTGGTAACAGAATCTAATGCAGTTGCCTAACCATTTGGACAGGACCTGCTTAGAAACTGGTTTGCCCTTCGATCTAAGGGCAAAGGAAATGAACAGCTGGTTGCAGGAGCGGAACTCTTTGGTCTGGTGGGTGTAACACCGGAGAATCTGATGAACATCCATTGTATGGAGGAGTGCCTCACCTCTGTTAGAGGGGGAGGGATAATACACTGGGAGCTCTACTGATTGATTCAGTGTGGCTTCTGACACCACCTTGAGAAGAAACTTCAGATGCATTCTGAGGACTGCCTGGTCCCTATGGAAAATCAAATAGGGCTCCTTGCAGACTACAGCGTGAAGCTCCGAAATCCTTCGGGCTGACATGACAGCCACAAGTAAAAACACCTTCCAGGATAGGAACTGCAAATCACAGCTCATAGCCGGCTCGAAAGGAGGAAGGGTGAGCTTTTCCAGGACGAAGTTCAAGTCCCAAGGTGGAGTTGGGCTGCCGATGAGGGGTTTCAGATGGAGAATACCTTTCAGAGAGGTTTTTGAGACCTTCAACTGAGCCATGGGTTCACCATCCATTACCTCGTGGTATGCTGAGATAGCTGAGATATGGACCTTCAAAGAAGAGTAGGACAGACCAGAGTCTGATAAGTGAAGGAGGTATTCCATGACTTGTGGGGCCGAGTAAGAGAAGGGGTTCCAACCCTTAGCGGTCACCCAAATGGAAAATCGCTTCCACTTTATGGTGTAAGTGGAATGGGTAGAGGGTTTTCTAGCCTCAATGAGGACTTGAGCAACCCTGGAGGAAACCCCGACATGAGAGATTGCTATGTCTGCAGGAGCCACGCATGGAGATGCAGGGTCCTGAGCCCCAGATGTAACAGTCAACCTTGATCCTGGGTCAGAAGGTCGTGAGTCACTGGAAGTGGAACTGGTGATTCCCTGGAAAGCTGCTGCAGCAGTGGGAACCAGATATGTCTCGACCAGAGAGGAGCGATGAGGATCATCTTTGCCTTCTCCACCTGAAGCTTGAGAAGGACCCTCTACAGAATGGGAAATGGAGGGAAGGTGTACAAAAATATCCCTGTCCAAGAGAGAGACAATGCGTCGCTCCAGAAAGCACCATGCCCTGGAACGAGCAAGCAAAATTTGGGAAGTTTTGCGTTGGATTCGGAGGTGAAGAGGTCAATTTCTGGATGCCCTAACATTGGAAGATGGATCCCACCACTTCCTGATGCAGTTCCCATTCATGAGCTAGGGTCCAAGATCTGCTGAGACTGTCCACCAGGACGTTTAGAATGCCTGAAACATGCACGGCCACGAGGACCAGATGGTGCTGGACTGCCCAGTTCCACACCTGCGTTTCCTCCCTGCACAGGGGGTATGACCGGGTTCCCCCTTGTTTGTTGATATACCAAACTATTGACACATTGTCTGTTTGGATTAGCAGTGATCCCTTTGGAAGGAGGATCTGAAAGGCCTGTAAGGCATAGAGGACCACCCTCATCTCCAGAACATTGATATGCAAAGAAGTCTCCAAGCCGGACCATAGTCCCTGGGCTTGGTGCTCCCCGAGATGAGCTCCCCCCACCCCATATTCGAGGCATCCGTGGTGAGGGAAGCTAAGGGTGCAGGGCTCCAAAAGGGAAGTCCCAAGAAAAGATTGCGAGAATCCATCCACCATTGCAATTCTTTCTGAACTGCTGAGGAGACCAGAACCGGATGGTCCAGGTCATCCAGGAGCTGATCCCACTGCACCCACAATAACAACTGAGTGACCGTCATGTGAAGCCTTGCTAGGGGAACAGTTGTGATGAAGGCCACCATCAGGCCCAAAAGGTGTAGGACCTCCCGAGCTGGGATGGTCATGTGGGAGGCCACGTCTGAGGCCTGACAGATAAGGGTCTCCACCCTGTCTCGAGAAAGGAAGGCTCTGCACTGGACCATATCCAGGACTGCCCCAATGAACTGAAGTCTCTGGGCAGGGGATAAGGGATGACTTGGGAACACTGACTGTGATCCCTAATCTGCAGAAGAGGTCCAGGGTAAAAGTAAGAACCTCCAGCAAAGAATCACTGGACAGGGCTGAAATCAGTCAATCATCCAAGTAAGGGAAAACTGCAATACCCCTGCGAGGTAGAAAAGCCGCGACCACCACCAGGTGCTTGGTAAAAACCTGTGGTGCTGAAGACAGACCAAAAGGGAGCACTCGAAACTGAAAGTGCTGCCCCTGGAAGCGAAAGCACAGGAATCATCAGTGGCTGGGGAAGATGGGGATGTGCAGGTAGCCATCCTGCATATCCAGAGTGCAGAACCAGTGGTTCTCCATGAGGAGAGGGAGGAGGCTCTGGAGTGTCAGCATTCAAAATTTCTTGTACTCGACAAACTGATTTAGTTGGCTTAGGTTGAGTATGGGTCTGATGTCCCCAGTCTTTTTTGGAACCAGGAAAAAGTGAGAGTAAAACCCCTTTCCCCTCTGCCCGAAGCAGACCTGCTCGATTGCTTCTTTGAGCAAGAACGAGTTTACCTCCTCACGAACTAGGAGGGCCTGGTCCCGAGAGTAGGCGGACTTCTTTGGTACAATTTCTGGAGGGATTTCCGGAAACTCTATGGTGTGTCCGATGGACACTAGTTGCAGGACCCATTCATCGGAGGTGATCACCCTCCACTCCTGTGTGTGGCAGGTGAACCTCCCCCCCACCTGCTCCCCGTCACGAGACTGAGGAGGCAGTGGGGCTGGGGAGTCAAGAAGTGGCGGGACATTCATGGGGAGGACCTCCTGAAAGTCTCTGATTTTTGGAGGCAGGAGGGGTGACTGCACCCGTGGCCTTACACTTCCCTTGGTGGCTCGCCGGGCATTCTTCTTCTGCCTCCAGGTCCTTTTCCAAAAGGGCTGCTGCTGCTGCTGCTGCTGCTGCTGGGAGCCCGATTGATACATTGACCTTACAGACCTAAGTGCAAGTCCCTTGTCCTGTAGGTCTGTGATAATGTCTTTGGTGTCCCCACCAAAAAGTACTGAGCCCCTGAAAGGCGCGTCCTGAATTGCCGACTGGACGTCGTTGGCGAGTCTGGAGAGACGGAGCCAGGAATGCCATCTGAGGGCAACGGCAGTTGCCGAGGTACGAGCCACCGAGTCGACAGAGTCATAAGTGGTGCGTAAGGCATGCCTACATGAAACTGGAGACACAGAGATCCTTGGCAAGTTCCTCCTTCAAAGGTGAGGGGTCCATGGACTGGACTTGCGCTTCCAGCCTAGCCAAGGTAGCCTTTTGATGGGACACCATGTGGGCCACGTAACTGATGGACTGAAGGGCGCACGTGGCCGATGAATATATCTTTTTCCCCAACTGGTCCATCTGCCTCGACTCTTTGTCCGGAGGAGAGGTGCTTATGTGCTTTGGTGCTGAGGAGTGATCATGAGCCGCAGAGATGACCACAGAGTCAGCCTTGGTATGAACCTTCAGGAACGGGGCATCCTTTGGTGCCCGGTAAAGCCTGTCCACCCATTTGAGGACAGCCGGGAGGGAACGAGGCATCTGCCAGATAGTAGTGGTAAGGTCTTGGTGAGGTGCCTTCCAGGGAGGAATAGGGACCGGGAACAGAGACTCTAGGTCGAGCTGCTCCACAAGTCTCTGTCTCATGGGGTCCTGTTCCTCTGACTCCCAGTCGAAGTAATCCTTTATGGACCTCAGCAGGTACAAAAAGGCAGGGTCCTCTGGTGGGGACTTCGGGGATACCTTGCCCTTCGGACTCCTCCAGGACCTCTGAAGAGTCGTCATCCCCTTTTGAACTATCGTCATCATCCACCTCCTCAACAGGGCGACGTCTGGTATCGGGAAGGGAAACATCCTGACGAGTCTTCCCCGAAACATGGACAGTGGTGATAGAAGAACTGTTCGGCGAAGGAGACCTGGGAGACTGCGGTTGTGGGAGCCTAGTCTCCAGGTATGAGACCAACTCCGACCGTGCCCCCTGCCACCAAGACTGGATTAGAGCCTTGAAATCTGGAATAACTGGAGGAGGAGGAGGGGTGGTGGAGTAGGTAGAGGCTGGGGGGGGAGGAGGAGGATGAATAACTGTTGGAGGGTAATAACCCTGAAATCCCTGAAAGGTAGAGTAGGGATTGAATCCAGGGTAGAACTGTCCGAATTGACCTCAGTCCTGAGTGGTACCCCCCGGGTACTGGTCCCCAGGATACCCTTGTGGGTAATGCGGGACATTTCAGGGTCTAGTATAAATCCCCATCATCAGATCTGGCATCGGGGGTACCCACGTTGGACCCACCATTGTATAAATCGATTGAGGATCCAGCGTCGGGACAGCCCACATCAGGGTAACAGACGTTGAAACTGGCACCACCCGATCCAGTGCCTGAAGGAGGTCCAGCTTTGGAGCCAGATGAAGGGGCCCTGGCAGCAGGACCTGATCCAGCATTAGGGCCACAGGCAGAGACTGGTCAACCAGTCCCAGCTGCGGGATTGTCGTCGGCATAACCGGTGTCAGAGAAGGCACTGGAAGTCCACCAGAAGGCAGAGGAGGGGCCTCCACAGTAAGGCCTGATGGCTGAGAAGGAGCCTCCTTCTCCTTGACCCCAAGATGGGAACGCGGAGTTGACCCTGAAGCATCGACAGAGTCAAGGGGCTCTCTGCTATCATCGCTGGAGGTACCCGCCGGAGAACTGGAGGGTACGGGTGAGGAAGGAGAGGGGCTTTCTCGGGTGAGGTGCCGTTAGGCCTCGATGGGGAACCGCACCCATGCAGTCATTAGGGACTGGCGACTTAGTGAGTGGAGTTGGGTGGGCTGGGGGAACCACCGGCCGGCTTATCGACCATTGCCGGTCGAGTACCCACAGCCTGGGTAGTCATCTTACCGGCCGCTGCATGGTCTCTGGAGGAGCCAGGGGCCAACTTATCAGCAGAGGCAGTGCGGTCGTCAGAGGAGCTGACAGTCGACTGACCCACCGTGGATTTGGCAGACTTACTGTCTGATTTTCTGGGCGGCGGCTGGGCCTTGCTTGTTGAGGGCCGTGCGTCGTCTGCAGAGCGCTCCCGTTCCCTGGATTTCTCCTTATGTTTTTAGAATGAGAAGACTTTTCAGATGAGGATTCTCTAAGCCGATCCATCTTCTTCTCAAGGGAAGCCAGGTGGGCATTTAACACAGGGGCCTCCAAAGCCTGCTGTCTCTTCTTTTTTGTGGCCTGATTAAAGGTCTGGCACTCAGGGCAGGAGGAAACCGGGTGTTCCGGGCCTAAACAGAGGATGCCTTTGAGGCGACCGTCTTTGTGTGGGAACTGTGTGCCACAGGACAAGCATTTCTTCTTGGGAGAAGACATCAGTAAATGAACATGAAAAGATAAAAAAATAGTGAAGGAATTTCCAACGCAAGACACTTTCATGACGACCGCTTTATGGAAGTCTGCAATGTGATTGACATGAGGCGACGGCAGGAAAGAACTGGAAGGCGGGCATGGGGACCGCCCACTATATACAGTCACGCTGATGTCAGTCACGTGACGTCGGGTGGGCAGTCCCCCATCAGGTATTGCTAGAAAAGTCTGCCATGCGGCCCACCAGGTGGCGCCAGTCCTGTATATGTTGACCTACTGAAGGAACCCTCTCAAAGTAAGATCTTCCTTTTGTCGAATGGAAGGACCAATTCCGATTTACCAGGTGAATTTACCTTTATGGGTGGAAACAGCTCCTCCACTATTGATTATGTGTGGGTCAATATACATTTGATTAGTCAGTGTGTATCCTTACAAATGATAATGAGACCATAAAGTCAACATATAGCCTTGGAACTAAAGATCAAGGCTAAAAAACATCTTCAAAATAAAAAAAAAGAAAGGGATTCCTACTCAAGTAAAGAGAAATTGTATAGAATGGCAAACAATAGTGGGTTATAAATTTGAAGCAATCCTGGAAGGGAAAGGAATATTAAGCAAACTGTTGGAATTAGTCAATAGGGAACTTGACACTCTATAATATCTGAGTATAATTCAATTATATGAACAATATCTTACACAATTCAAAAGAAATTAAGATGGAGAAAATGTGGGGACGTATTTGGTATACTATCGAATGTAGACAGGCAAAGAAAAAAATTAAATAAACTCAGGATATTAAAACAAAAACCTAATAAGAATAATAACAGATTAATGAACCAGAAGAGGAAGAAATATAACATACTACTAAAAAATAATAATGAGAAATACACAAAACAATTATGAACTGATCTGGAAAAGGCAGTAGCCACAAACAATAACAAAATACTTTGGCAGATTGTTAACCAGGGTATGAAAAATAATAATCAAATTGAGGCCTATACTGAACTAGATGAATGGATAAAACATTTCAAACAATTATTCTATAGGGAGGACCCTGAATATTTGCACAGAGTGACTGAAACCTAATTAAAAGAAAGACTGTGCAATCCTGGTAATGAGATTACCCTAATTGAAACAGAAATGGCACTTAATTCATTCAGAAAGAGAAAAGCACTGGGACCAGATGGTGTTCCCTTAGACATAATAGTTAGGAATAAAACCTATTCGGTTCCATTTTTGAACAAATTATTTAACCATATATGGAAAACAATGACATTCTTAATAGTTGGAGATTAAATATAATTGTGCCTATTTTCAAGAAGAGGTACAGAAATGACCCAGGATGTTATAGTCCCATTAGCCAAATGGATATGGTAGAACAACTATTTACAAGGATAATAAATAATAGATTAACAGAATGGGCTGAGATCCATAATCTCATAGATGAAGCACAAGCTGGCTTTAAAACTAGATATTCTACTATAGATCAATGCTTTAAGTTGGCACACATAATTCACAAATATAAAGTGGTTAAGAAACACAAAATCTATTGTACATTTATAGATTTAAAGGCAGCCTTTGATAAGGTTAACATAAATCTGTTGTGGGAAAGACTGCATGACTTAGGGGTTGAGACCTCCATATTGGAAATGATCAGATTATTATATCAAGACAACTACACCAGTATTTGGTATAATGAACAGGGAGAATTAAGTAACTGGTTTAAATCTAATGTAGGGGTAAAACAGGGTTGCACACTAGCACCCCTGTTATTTAATCTCTACTTCAGTACTATACTGAAAACAATGTACAATGACAACTTCCACATGCTCAAAATAGGAACTAGGGCATTGCCATATTTGGCATATGCTGATGATGTGGCACTACTGACAACTAGCCATTTAGGCATGAGAAGGATACTTGAAAAATGTTATACAAAACTTAACAAAGCTGATCTACAGATCAACTATAGTAAAATCAAGGTTCTGTTTTTTGGGGGGAATAAGAAAACTTACAAACATACTATAAATAAGCATAAATTAGAAACAGTATCAGAGTTTTGCTATCTAGGTATAATGGTAAATCAGAAGGGGACTTGGGGTTGTCATGTGAGTTAAATCCGAATTTAAGGCAAAAAAATTATTTCTAATGTTATCATCTTTCTCCTGTAGATATGGTGGGAACTCTATTAAGGAGAACATAATGGTAGCCAACACAAAACTCCGAAGCCAATTGTTATATGGAGCTGAAGTATGGGGTGCTCAAACAAAAATAAACCTGGATCCTTGTTTGAACAAATTTTATAAGAAATTGCTGGGTCTTACAAATAGCGCACCCTCAGCTTTAGTACAGGCAGAGCTAGGTCAGTTGTCAGTATAATGTTACATAAAACAAAGATTAATAAATTATTGGTTTAAAGTCTTTGAGATGCAAGAAGACAGACTTCCACAAATCAGTCTTGATGAAGCTATTAAATACCAATACTCAAATATAACTTTCCCTAGCATGAGTGCAGTGGAAGATATCCTCAAGCCATATGGACTCCTACACTCCTTCAAATTGTTACAGTTAGCCTCAGATATCCCTATTCCCAAATAAAAAGAAATAGTTAAAAACGGGTATATATATATATATATATATATATATATATATATATATATATATATATATATATATATATATACACACACACACATAATGATTTGGAGGCCTGCAGACAATCCAAGGCTTGCTTATGGTTTCCTAAAAACAAAAGAAGTCATAAAACGGAAAAATATATACTGACACTCCAGAACACTATTCATAGAAAAATAATAACAAGATTTAGATTCAAATGTTTTGCCAGCAATTAGAAGGGGCAATATAATAAAAAGGAGAGTAACAATTTGTTATGTGGATGCAAATTAGGGCAGGACAATCTTCTCCATCTGGTTGTAGTGAGTCCACTTCATGAAAAATACAGGTATCAATTGCTGGGAGGCATATTGGTGAATTTGGAATACGAACCTCAGCGTTTGCTGATCTATTTGCCAAAATCTAAGGACACAAGAGTGTTGGTCCCTGTGGCCTCCCTTAAAATAATAGAAACATAGAAACATAGAATTTGATGGCAGATAAGGACTGCTTGGCCCACCTAGTCTGCCCATTTCCCTACCTAATGAATAAGATGCAGATCCTAGTTAACCAACAGCCTACTTCCTCCTGCCCCCCACTAGAATTGCTTTATGTCTGTCCCATGCATTCTTGACTGTTCTTGCATGCATTCTTGACTTCCCACTGTTTTTGACTCCATGATCTCCTCAGGAAAGCTGTTCCATGCATCCACAGCCCCCTCTGTGAAAAAAAATACTTCCTCACATTACTTCTGAGCCGTTTCCCCTCTACCTTCAAATTGTGTCCCCTTGTTCTTGCACATCTCTTTTTCTGAAAGATGCTACCCTCTTGGAATTTGTTGATTCCTTTGAAGTACTTGAAAGTTTCTATCATATCCCCCCTCTCCCTCCTTTCCTTGAGGGTATACATATTAAGCTCCTTTAGTCTCTTCTTGTATGTCTTCTGGTGCAGACCCTGTACCATTTTGGTTGCCCTCCACTGGACAGCCTCCACCCTGTCTATCTCTTTGTGGAGATGGGGTCTCCAGAACTGCATGCAATACTCCAGATGGGGTCTGTACAGAGGGATAACAACTTCATGTTTTCTTCTGGTGATGCCTCTCCCTATGCATCCCAGTATCCCCCCAGCCCTTCTTACTGCCTTCTCACATTGCTTGCCCACCTTTAGATCATCTGATATAACTACCTCCAGGTCCCTTTCCATTTTTGTTGTTGTCAGTATCCCCCCCCCCCATTGTGCACTCTTTCCCTGGGTTTTTGTTTCCAAGGTACATTACTTTACACTCTTTTGCATTGAATCTAAGCTGCCATATATTAGAAGAAAGAGGACTACATATAGAATCATGATGTGTACTGGGAAGACTTGAATAGATGAAACATTCCAATAATTTGCTCTTTTGCACACTTTTAGATTATTGTATAAATAACCAGATGTGCAATATATGGACTATATGAATGTCTAATCAAGTCAGACTCTATGTATCAGGTATCTATCTTTTTAAAGGTATGTGATTACTTGTGTACAGTATATATAGAAGATACATGATGGGCAGGAGTGTGATATGGAAAATATTCTCACGTCTACAGAGTGCGCTCTGGATATTCATGAGTGCCAAAGGCATGAGTGGGAGTATCCAGAGCTCACTCTGCAGGAGTAAGAATATTTTCCATAACACATGATCTGCACATCATGTGTGCTATTTATACAATAGGGGTGGGAGTTTTTGAAATATTTATTTTCTGTGTCCTTTTTCTGTGTGCTTTTTGCTCTTTCTGTGTGTGGTGTGAGTGTGTGTCATTTTTTCTGAATGGGCTGGGAGTCTTAGAAACACCATAGTATTAGCACATAGGTGAGTTTCCTTTGCAGTGGTAATTGAGTAACTTGCAGGCTTCAGTGAGAAAGAGAACCTGAGTAGTTTCATTTAGAAAGTAGACTGTGAAGCTGATATCAGCACATTAATGGGCTGGGAGTTTCAGAAACACCACAGCACATAGCTGAGTGTACTTTGCAATGCTAATTGAGTAACCTGCATGCTTCAGTGAGACAGAGAACCTGAGCAGTTTAATTTACAATAGGCTGTGAAGCTGATATCAGCACATTAATGGGCTGGGAATTTAAGAAACACCACAGCACACAGCTGAGTATACTTTGCAAAGCTAATAGAATAACTTGTAGGCCTGAGTGAGAAAGAGAAACGGAAGCAGTTTCATTTAGAATGCAGGTTGTAGTGAGTGAGTGGTGACATCAGCATAGTATGGATAAACGGCATTTATCATCATAGTAGTGATGACATCATCATTTAACACACTCCAGTGAAGATATCTCCATTTATCACACTCTTAGAAGCTCCCACCCCTATTGTGTGTGTGTGTGTGTGTGTGGGTGTCTGTGTGTATATATACACATATATATATATGTATATATATATATATATTATAGTGTCGCGGTCGCACCACTATAGTTAGGGTTCAGCGGTCAGTTACATACTAAAGTCAGAAGTTTGGGCATTTATAACTTTGGACCCGTTCAATGGATTTGCCTGAAATTTGGTACGCGGGGTGGGGAATGGTAGAGCTCTTGGTTTGTCAAATTGCATTTCAGTCGGAGTGACGATCTTTGTGTACGAAAGTGCTGAAAAATGCAAAATTATCGATTTCTGGAGGCACCTTTTGGGATTCTGAATGCGGTCCTGCATGGCTGTTGTGTGGCATGCCACTCTGCAAAATGGCTCATTTGAAAGAGCTTTGGTGGCAGAACATGCTGCTTTTTGTTTTGTGAAAAAATATTAAGGCATTCATAAGTTATGGCACTTTTAATTTCCCATTATAAGTCAATGGGAAAATTTATATGTATGTTTTGCGAACAAAGAATGGTGTTCTGGCCATCTGGTCCCGCCTAGCAGTCAAAGAATTTGCAGCCTCGCGGTTCAAGAATGTTTGTCCCTGAGGATTTTCAAAATTATTTGATCGCGAGGTCCAGCATCTTGTTTTCAGTTTTCCAATTGGAAAAACACAAATATCTCAGCTCAGGGGTCACTTCTGAGGTAAAACTTGGATGGGTTTTACTCAGGGGACGCCAATCTATCGAGCCATGCCTTTGGTTTTATCCAACTTGATCTAAAAATAGAGTTGTGAGGTTTAAAAATCTTGATTCGCAGCTTGCTAATGATCTTTGATCATGAGCCTGCAAATTCTTTGATCGCGAGATTCTTCGATCGCGATCGTGCACCGCGAGTCAGGGACAAGATGGCTAGATTTTAAAATTGTTTTTTACAGTCTGGGGGTGCCCTAGACAGTTAAATGAGGGTGGGGTTTGATCAGGGGGCTTCGTTGTGCCCCATCTCAATAAACAAAAATAAGTTTTGTATATCCCTGGTAGTTTAGTGCCCCCCTCCGATCGTTATTACGTACATAATGCTTTCTCAGTCCCTGGTAGTCTAGTGGCCCCCCCAATGTGTTTTTCCTTATAAAACTGTTTTGTTTTATCCCTGGTAGTCTAGTGCCCCCCCGATCAGTATTGCAGTATTATCATTCCTGTTGTCCCTGGTAGTCTAGCAGCCCCATCATAATAAAATATATAACGAACTGTGATTTCCCTGGTAGTCTAGTGGCTTACCACCCACCCAGCTATGGCAGCCACCCAGCACCCTCCACCTTCCGGGCGGCAACTGGCACAGCCCACATCTCACCTCTGGCCAGTCACTGACTGTTTGTATTATGAGCGCCAATTAAAACAGGCACTCAGAAATAACTTCAGAGTGCCTCTTTGAATTAGCACTCATAATACAAACAGTCAGCGCTGACCATGGAGGTGAGAGGTGGGCTGTGCCAGTCACCGCTGGGGAAGGGTGGGGTGCTGGTGGGGCCACTAGACTACCAGGAAATCACAGTTCGTAATATATTTTATTATGATGGGGGGCTGCTAGATTACCAGGGACATCAAGAATAACAATACTTCAATACAAATGGGGGCACTAGACTACCAGGGATATTAAGAAGAAATTGTAATAAAATACACATTGGGGATGGCACTGAGACTACCAGGGATAAAACAAAACAGTTTTATAATGAAAGACACATTGGGGGGCCATTAGACTATCAGGGATTGGGAGATCATTATGTATGTTATGATCGGGGGGGGGGCCTAGACTACCAGGGATATAAAAAACCTTTTTTTGTTTTATTGAGATGGGGCACAACAAAGCCTCCTGAGCAAATCCCACTGTCATTTCACTTTCTAGGGCACCCTTGGAATGAGAAAATAGATTTTAAAATCTGGCCATCTCATCACTCGCTCTTTATTCGCAAGCGAGCAAATTCTTTGATTGCGAGCCTGCAAATTCTTTGACTGTGAGATTCTTTGATCGTGATCATGCATCACGAGTGAGGAGCGAGATGGCCAGATTAAAAAATCAATTTACTCAGTCTAAGGGTGTGCTAGGAAGACAAATGAGGGTGGGTTTTACTCGGGGGGCTTCGTTCTGATGAACCATGGTGGTGGTTTGCAGCAATTCTGTTATTTTTTTAAATTTGAAGACTTTTCATTCTTTGATCGTGACCCTGCAAATTCTTTGATCGCAAGATTCTTTGATCGTGATCATGCATCGTGAGTGAGGGATGAGATGGCTACATTAAAAAATCAATTTTCTCAGCCAAGGGGTGTCCTAGGAAGACAAATGAGGGTGGGTTTTACTCAGGGGGCTTCGTTTTGTTAAACCATGGTGGTGGTTTACCGCAATTCTATCAATTTCTGGATTTATAACATTTTTAATTCTTTGTTCGTGAGCCTGCAAATTCTTTGATCGTGAGATTCTTTGATCGCCATCTTTGATCGCGAGATAGGGACAAGATGGACGGATTTTTTATAATGGAATAGATAGGGAATTTTGATCAATCTTCAATATTGAATATCTCGGAAGAGGTTTGATCTTTTCACTTGAAATTTGAAGGATGTTTACGGCATGTCCTGTACATGTGAATTATGGTGTGTACGTGCCAGACAAAAAATCTTTTTGGGAGATATTGCGTGCTGCACTTTACGTGTTGCGGACAGTGTTCTGCTTGTGGTAGTGGCTTGAAATTAATAGGATACGTAGCCTTTCTGTCATGGATGTAGTTTTCAGTTGTTGTGTCTGTTAAATGTCAACAGGTGCGGAACTGTGCCAGTCTGATGAATGAAAATCTCATACGTTAAAATGCTATATCTCGGGCATGGTTTGGTCTTGTCACTTGAAATTTGGAGGGTGTTGATGGCATGTCCTGTGGATGTAAATTACAGTGTTTCAGTGTGGGAAAAAATTTTTTGGGTGGACATATGGCATGGCACAGTTTAAGTTCTGTGGACAGCGTTTTGCTTGTGGTGGTGGCTTGAAATTCAGAGGATACCTAGCCTTAGTGTCATGGATGTCATTTTCAGTCATTGTGTGTGTTAAATGTCAACAGATGTGGAACTGTGGCACTCTGACGAATTAAAATTTCAAATTTTGACGTCATATCTTGGACACGGTTTGGTCTTTTTATTTCAAATTTGGAGTGTGTTGACGGCATGTCCTGTATAGTTTAATAGAGGTGTTTACGTGTTGGACAATATTTATTTTGCATACATATTGTGTGGCGCAGTTTACGTTTTGTGGACAGCGTTTTCTATTGTTCTAGTACATTAACATTTGTTTAGTGGCTGGTTGTGCTGTTGTCAATGTACTTTTTAGTCATTAGCTCTATAATGTGGCCCAACACTTACAAGTTTGGGCCCCACACTCCCACCAACTTGCACAACTTTCTACTTTTCTATTCCTTCTTAAAAAGTAAGGAAATTAAATGTAAAACAGTTTGTTAATGCATCAGTTAGGGTTATTCTACAGCGAAAAAAATGAGGAAATTCGATTTTAGGGTTCCCACCTTGCACCCCACCCCAGCCCGTACCAACGGGCATCGGCATATGCGTTGGGGTCGCTGGTTCTAACTTCACCCCATCCCATGTGTAAACAAGCTGAGGGTGCAGTGTAGGAGAATGGGGTGAGAGTTAGACAGACAAACCCAATGCACACCCCAATGCCTGTTGGTGGGGGCGGGCTGGGTGGGGTGCAAGGGGTGGGAACCCTAAAATCAAATTTCTTCACTTTTTCACTGTAGAATAACCCTAACTGATGCATTAATGAAGTGTTTTGCATTATATATATGTTTCTTTTCTGTATCCTAATTTTTATCTGCTCTGCACTTTGTAATGTCTTCTAAGTTGAACAAATAAATTAAAATTGAATTGAATTGAACTTACATGTCTCTAATTTTTGATCTGTGATGTCTCTCCTTTTTTTATGTATGAAAAGCATAACTCTTTTTTTCATGCTTTCACTTAACATGCTTTTTTCTATTATTGATTTAAAGATTTCTTTTAGAATTGGGGCCATAAAATCTGTAAAGAGTTTGTAGAATTAATTTGGTATTTCATCTATACCTGGCACTGTGTTTACTGATGTAGCTTTTATTGCATCTCTTATTTCTGGTTATTTTATTTCTTCACAGAGAAGCTTTACTTCTACTGTATCTCTGTTAAGGCTAGTATTTTTACTTTTTCTAGGAACTGGTAGAGTTGTTTATTTTGTGTTTTTTTTAAGGTTTGCATTATATGTTCTTGCACTAATTTAATTTGTTGTTGATCTTTTTGTTTTAAACCTTCTTTGTCAGTTAGTTCTGTCATAATTCTACTTTTAACTCTATCATGGCAACTTTCGTATGGGTTGGTGTGAAATTTATTTCCTTGAGTACCATATTTTTCTTCCATAATTAATGACTTCTCCCTGTTATATTGCTATTCTCTCATTTCCTTTTTTACATCTTGTATCTGTATAGATTTGTCTTCACCTGTGGTCTTTGCTAATGTTAATAGCTGTAATAATTTAGTCCTATTACATAAGTATATTTTATAGGTTATTTGATTTTGTTGAGTAGATTGCATCATTATAGTTTTTTAGATCTAGTTTTGTATCTTCCCTCCAGTCTAATGAACTATCATATATGTCATATACTGATTCTCTGGTGTATAATAGTTCAGTTATTTCTTTTTTATTGTTCTCATCTTGTGGTAATTGTAAGTTAATTTTCCAGAAACTTCTTCCTATCTTGGGGCTCTTTCCCAAGTTTATTTCTACCTGTACTCCCATATGATCTGAGGTTTCTATTGGAAACCTGTTAATTATATCTATATGAGTGCTTGACAGTACAAACCAGAAGTCTATTCTTGTAGACAGTTTTCCTTTAAAAAATGTGTGTTCTATAGTCTGTTGTTTTGTATCATATACATCTTCTAAGTTTGTTTGATTTAATATGTTATTTAGTTTAATTGTGTCACAGAATTTTTTTTTCTGTTTTCCTTCCCCAATCCCTTTCTGACCTTCCATAATTACAATTCCCATACCATAAGACCATGTTTGAAGTGTGTAAGTAGAGTTCTACCTGCTGAAGAAAATGTTGTTTCTGTCTTTTTTTACTTATGGACTGTAAATATTTATTATTTATTAGTATGTCTCTCATGAGGGCTCTGCCTAGATAAATATCTACTGTACTACCTTCTGCATTTTTAAATTTTGGTTTTTGAAAATATCCCAACTCCTGAACAAGTTTCTTCATTTATGGACCAGAAGGAAGGACCCCACCTCCATTCTTTTTGTGCTAACTGTATCTCCTGTAATGTGTGCAGTTTTACATCCAGCAGAAAAAACAAATCTTCTCCCTAGATTTTCTAACAGTCCATATGTTGTCATCCTTTTTTTTCCCATTTTTTATACTATTTGTATTTAGGGTTGTGCAAAAAAGTTTATCCATGTGTAACAGGAGGTGGGTGTTGCTATGTTCCTCTTAGGTTCAATCTTTTTTCTCTTTCATTTTGCACTTTGCTTTCCTTCTTTTTATTTCTGTTTGTCAATAGATTTGTAATCCAAAGATTGTTATGACTGAGATGATTGTATCGATGAAGCGTCTGACTCTTCTTCATCTTCCCCCCACTCTCTTCCTTGAAGTACGTCATATATATTTTTTAGATCCACTGGTTATGCTTCTTTTCTTTGTAATTTTGATTTTGATGTAAGGTGTTTTTCTTTCCAGATCTTTGTAACCATTTTGAAAGATCCTTCTGGTGGGATGGGGTGATGACTTCAGAATGTTTGTCTTATTTTCCTATGTTTTGGCTTTCTTCTTGGTGAGGTGGCGGTTGTGGTTGTGGCTGTGGCTCCTTATTCTGTTCTTGCTCCTGGTTATGTTTTGTGCAGTTCTGATTTGTTTCCCTTGTTTCTTCACCTATATCTGTTGTTTTTCTTTGATCCTGTGATTTTTGTGTGTCTTTTTTCAGTTTCTCTTTCTGAGCTAAAGTCACATATAAATCATATTCTGCCCTTTAGGCAGGGTCTGGGCTATTATGTGAAGCCCATAGACAGTTCCTATAAATGTGAATTTTTTTCATTGCCTAGATCATACTTCATTGGATTTTTGCACTGTGCACCATAATGTCCTATTTCCCCACAAAGGCCTCATTTAATTTTATCACAAATGTTGCTTTTGTTCACTTGGGAGTTTAAGCAGCAGGTAGGTAGTAAAGAGGGCTGGAGTTATATTCTGTTTTAACTGAAATATTTTAAAAGTTTGTAAGTGAAATTAGTTTTATGTGTTAAAAAGTATTACCTTGAATTAGAACTGTTACATTGTAACTTTGGTGGCTTGGGGATAGTTGTTTGGCAGGGATACTTCGAGGGAAATTTAAATGTGTTGTTTGCCTGGTGTTTGGGGGGAGGGGACATTAGCTGCAATTACCTTGTCTCTAAACAGGAATTAACTTGGCTTTCATTGTTCACTTGGGAGCTTAAGCAGCAGGTAGGTAGGAAAGAGGTCTGGAGTTATATTCTGTTTTAACTGAAATATTTTAAAAGTTTGTAAGTGAAATTAGTTTTATGTGTTAAAATTATTACCTTGAATTAGAACTGTTACATTGTAACTTTTGGTGGCTTGGGGATAGTTGTTTGGCAGGGATACTTCAGGAAATTTAAATGTGTTGTTTGCCTGGTGTTTGGGGAGGGACATTAGCTGCAATTACCTTGTCTCTAAACAGGAATTAACTTGGCTTTCATTGTTCACTTGGGAGCTTAAGCAGCAGGTAGGTAGGAAAGAGGGCTGGAGTTATATTCTGTTTTAACTGAAATATTTTAAAAGTTTGTAAGTGAAATTAGTTTTATGTGTTAAAATTATTACCTTGAATTAGAACTGTTACATTGTAACTTTGGTGGCTTGGGATAGTTGTTTGGCAGGGATACTTGAGGAAATTTAAATGTGTTGTTTGCTTGGTGTTTGGTAAGAGCTCCTCCCACCCACCCACCCTGTTTTGTATGCCTTCTTAAATACTGAAAAGCCACTGGGGTTGGGATTGAAGGGCTGAGTATTTCTGTTTGGGACTGAAATTGAGGAACAGGAGTTGGTGGGCCTGTGACATCGTATGGTACCTGATGTCTGCTTACATACACTGTTAGTGTGACCGAACACACTGGACTGTATGTGTTTGTGAGACTTGGGAACGTTATTGGTGGGGTTGAAATTGGGTTTGTAAATAACTACAGTCAGTTTAGAGAGAAACTGTACCCAGGGAAAGGGACTGAGAAAAGGGGTGTGCTATTATAAACAGGAGGAAGATAATCAGGGTGGCCATATTCCACCATGGCAGGCATCTTCGAAGGGTTGTGCAGGCTGCACAGGCTGTGGGATGGCAATAATTCAAATTGGGCCTGGAGAGAGGGAGGCTGCCCACTCTGTAGACAGCTATCTTGTATCAGGAGTGAGGTATATTGGTTAAGGAGTAAGCTGTGGGAGCTGGAGGGTGTCCAAGGATAAGGGGTGTGGATATGGGCAGCAGAAGGGTGGGGCTGAGGGGAGGCTGGGGCAACGCTCTGAAATTACAGGACGTTATGTTACAGCAAGCAGGAGGGGGGATATTAGGGACAGAGGACCCTTAGATAGGGAAGTTGATACTAAGGGGAAAGCGAACGGGGTGAACATTCTGAATACAAAGAGACTGGAGGGGGAAGAGTCAGGAGGGGCTGTTGTGCGGAAGCCTAAAACAGCAGACTGTGGGAAGGAAGCTCCTAAGGTGAACAGTGCAAGAGAGGAAGAAGAGGGTCAGTTTAGAGATGCAGTCAGGGGAAACTCTGGTTACTTGATGGAGGCTGACATAAGAGTGTCACAATAAATTTGAGCTACTAAGCAAACCTAGAGGGGAGGAAGGGTTGGTGGAAATGAGGAAACTTATACAGAGGCCGGGGAGGGAGTCGGATACCCATAGGGCATCACAGACCAGCTATGGAAAGGATAGACATAGTCCCAGAGGGAGAGGGAAACATATATGTTAAGCAAATGGGAGATGCAACATATTCCAGACATGAGGGAGAAGAGCATGATTGAGAGAAACTGGGAGACAAGGAGGTGGAGAGGAGCCCCTTCTGCTGGGAGGTCAGTACCAAGGAGGGGCCCTAGCTAAAGGGGACCCACAGAGAGCCTCTGGAAGCAGGGGTACTATTACAAGGGGAGGATGGTGGTGTGGGGAAGGGAAACCATCAGGGCCAGGATAAATGGTTCAGATAAGAGAGGTTAAAGGGGACACCTATTCAGAGGGGTTTGAGTTAAGTGGGCAAAATAGCAAGGAAGCAGAAGGGGAGGGTGACAAGGGGTCTCTAATAAAGGCAGGAAGACTCCCATGAAATTGAGATCATGAATAAAGGGGGAAGGGGGCTGAGAGGGCATAGTGGAGGTAACCATAAGGATGATGGCGGTGTTAAGGTTCTGTTACTGGGAGACTCGATGATTAGGGGTATCCATTGGGAGGGACAGGCGTGATGCCATAGCCAGGTGAAGGTAGTGAGTATCTCTGGGCTGACAGTGCACAGAGCAAAGTTCATGGTGTATGAAATGGTTAGGATTGTGGAGGAAACCGGATTTCCTGGTGCATTTGGGGAACTAATGATCTAGAGGAAATAGCATTTGGAAATCCAAGCAAGGTTCCAAGAACTTGCCAGAGTCTGTCAGGATAATGGATGCAACATTTCCTTTTCGGAGATACTGCCAGTACCAAAGGCCTCAGTGGACAAAAAAAAGAAGCTTACAGAGGTTAATGACTGGCTCAGGAAGTAGGGTGAAGAGAATGGGTTGGGGGTGTTAGGGAACTGGAATGGAGTTTGGGAGGATAAGTGACTATATGCCAAGGACAGGTTTCATCTTGCCCCATTAGGGAAGGAAGTCCTTAAACAGGGGATGGCTGACTACATACAAGAAAGGTGGGGTTTAAACTTGTAAGGGGGGAAGGGAGGAGGGAGGGGCTGACCAGAAGCCCTCTCCTCCAGATGAGGGGAGTAGCCGTCAAGCCCAAGAGGGAGGGGAACAGACTGGAGGTGGAGGTTTCAGGAGGAGCAGGGGGAGGATGGAAGTACAAGGAATCTGGGTGGGGTTCGACAAAGAGGATCAGGGATAAGGGGTGGGGGTTGGTGTTAGTAAATGCCAGGAGCTTGGGAAACAAGTTGCCGGAGTTCCAGGCCATGCTGTTCGAGGGGTGGATGTGGCGGCGGTCACGAGGAGGGCCAACAAAACCATGACTGGGACCTAAATGTACAGGGTACACTATGCTTAGGAAGGATAGAAAGGAGGTCAGAGGGGTGGAGTGGCTATGTTCGTTAGAGATGATATAGAAATTGCTATGGTAGAAGAGGCAGAGGGAAACGTGGAGGCCTTATGGGTCACCTACGATCCCCAGCAGGAGATAAGGTCAAGCTGGGAGTAGCATATAGGCCCCCCAGGATGAGTGAGGTTCTAGAGGATGGTTTGCTGGACAACATCATTGCCCAGTGTGGTCCAAAAGGGGAAGGAATGGTGTTGATGGGGGACCTTAATATGCCAGGTACTAACTGGGGAACCATGTCCTCTAGGGTGGCCAAGGAGCAGAGGCTGCTGGATGGCTTCCAGAATGTGTTCTTAACACAGCATGTGATGGAGCCCACAAGGGAGGGGCATGTCCTGGATGTGGTTCTGGCAGATGGGGATCTGGTAAGGACATAGTTGTACAGGACCCTGACTGGGAGTGACCACAATACTGTCTGGTTTCAAATAAGCATGGGGGAGTGGGGGAGATCTAGGACACTGGCAGTGGACTTCAGGGGGCAGACTTTATGGGCATGGAAATATTCTCAGGATCACTTGAAGGGATTACCTCAATGACAAGTGTGGAAAGGAGATGGAGGTCATAAAACGGGACTTCATGAGGCAGTCAGGATCTGCGCTAAGTTGAAACGGGGGAGCAAGGTCACGTAAACCATGCTGGTGGTCCAGTGAGGTACAGGTAGCAGTCAGAGAAAAGAAGGCGGCCTACAAAAAATATAAAACAACAAGAGGGATAGGATAAGGAAATGTACCAGCTTGCATCTGAAAAGTCACCCTGTATGGTGAGGGGAGCAAAGTCCAGTAAAGAGCACAAGGCTGGCACAGGGATACATGGAGGGAAAAGGGGTTCTTCTGGTACATTGGGGAGCGGAGAAAACTAAGGGCCATCTCAGCAGATTGAGATCAGAAGAGGGTGGTGGAAGAGGCAGGGACCAGGCAGAGGTATTTAACGAGTACTTTGCCTCTGTGTTCACTAGGGAGGGGGATGGGATATCTACAAAGCAAGGCATGAAGGGGATAGAAGCGGCAGGGAGTGGGATCAGGGGAGCAACAGAAATGGAGCAAGAGGGAGGGAAAGGTATCCCAGGGGTGTCACATCTGGATAAGGATAAAAAGACCAGTAAGGGGAGGGACGGATGATGCTATCTCCACCAAAAGGGTGTGGTTAGCCCTCAAGGCCCTAAAGAAAAACAAATCTCCAGGGCCGGATGGCATTCATCCGAGAGTACTATGGGAATTGGCGGACATACTGGCTGCACCCCTGGCGGAGCTTTTCAGCAGGTCACTTGAGACAGGGAGGGTACCTAGTGATTGGCGAGAGGCACATGTGGTACCAATCCATAAAGGGGGGTCGAGGGAAGTACCAGGTAACTATAGACCCATCAGTTTGACCTCGGTGGTGGGAAAATTAATGGAGAGTATACTAAAGGAACGATTGGGGGTGTACTTGGAGGAGGTGGGAGGTCTGGAGAGTCGGCAACATGGGTTTGTGCCAGGTAGATCATGTCAAACCAACCTTGTGGAGTTCTATGAATGGGTAACATCAGAACTGGACAGGGGTAAGCCTGTGGATGTATTATTCTTGGACTTCAGCAAGGCGTTTGACTCTGTCCCCACAATGGTCTGGTGGAGAAACTGATGGGGTTAGGAGTAGGCCCTTTGATGGTCAGATGGATTGAAAACTGGCTAGCTGGACGCACTCAGAGAGTAGTGGTCTGTGGGGAGCTCTGAACCCTAGAGAGGTTGGTAGTGGGTACCACAGGGCTGGGTCCTGGGTCCCATCCTGTTTAATGCATACATATCAGACATCAGGGAGGTATAGGTGTGAAATGAGTCTCTTCATGATGACTCCAAGATGGGAGCAGTAGTTGAGGAAGAAGAGGGAGGTGGCCCTGCAAGGGGACCTGGACACCCTGGAAAGCTGGGCTCACACATGGAAATTAAATTTAATACCACCAAGTGCAAGGTGTTGCATCTTGGTCGGGAAACCCTAAACACAGGTACACATGGGAGGGAGGCACTGGAGGCCTCAATAGGGAAAAAGACCTAGGGGTCATGGTGGATACATGCATGAATAACTCTGAGCAGTGTAGGAGAGCAGCTAGCAAGGCAAACAGGATGTTGGGATGCATCATAAGGGGGAACACCTCTAGAAGCAAGGAAGTGATTCTGCCACTGTACAATGGACTGGTTAGACCACACCTTGAGTACTGTGTACAGTACTGGAGACCACATTTGAAGAGGGACATACAGCTCCTGGAGAGGGTACAGAGGAGGGCAACAAAGATGATATGAGGACTAGGGGATTTAACTTATGAGGACAGACTTGAGGAGCTCTGCCTGTTTTCATTGGAGGAGAGGAGAGACGGGGACATGATAGAGGTCTTCAAGTACCCTCAAGGAATAAATAGGGTAAACATGGAGGGATCTTTAGACTAAAGCAGGAGGTATCACCAGAGGCATGGTTTGAAGTTGGAAGGTGGAAGGGTGAGGGGGAAAAGAGGAGGAGGTTTTTCACCGAGAGGGTGGTGGACCCTTGAATGCCTGCCTGGTGAGCTGGTTCAGAGATCCACTGTAGAGGGGCTTCAAGAGAGGGTGGGACAGACACAGAAAGTGGATGTATCAGATGATGGCCTGTCCCGGGGGGGGTGGGGATGGATGATAGGGGTTTCTAGAGAACAAGGGATGGGAGGGTCTCGGCACCCAACTAAGGATCTAGGTTCGAGCAGACTCGATAGACCGTAAGGCCTAATCTGCTGGCAAATAGTATGTTAGTATGTTAATATCCTTTTGACCCGTATCTATAACAGGTCCTGGGTTGACCTCCATGAAAAAACACACCTCTGTCTCTTCCCAAAAAAAGCACTTCAGTTAATGCTGTATTTCACCTTCAGAATGCTTCAAAATTACTTCCACCCTCCAGTCCAGAAAGATTCTTCATCTAAAATTGGGCTTGGTTGTTCAATAATTTTACATTTTTGTGACAGCCAAAAAGTTGTGTCTGCCACATTTACACCTTCATTCTTGAAAATAACTGTGACTTCTTTGTATGTTGGTTTGGTTAGGGGAATTGCTAGAAAAGATTTCCACAGTGGGGTACTTTTTTTTCTCGTGATATAATTTCCAGAAGCGATCTTATTCTGCAGGGTGTTTGAAACTTATGTCAAATTGTTGCTCTCCCAGGATATGTATAAGAGCGTACACCTCATAAGCATAAAATCCCATACTTTCCTTAATTAGCTTCCATCCTATAAACAGCCTGTCCAGTGCATCACCTGTATGTCCTCTGAATTTTAGCCTTACTACATTTCTGCATTTGGCTGGTTCTGCAGAGGCATGTGCATGCTCTGGAAAAAGTCTTTTTTTGCATTATGCCCCCATGCCCCACTTTCTGATTTATCCTGGGGCTGTTCTTTTTCAATGGCTTCCCTTTCTGTCTGAAGTGTTTCTTCTTCAGTTTCCATAGTGGAGTCTAAGTCTATTTCTTTATTTTCCTGGCCCTCTTCTGCTACAGACACATGCTGCCCTATATTTACTTCTGTTTCATTATTCATATTTTCATTGTTTGTTTCAGTATTTTGAGTATTACATTGACCTGTGTCCTTATCTGAGGTTGGATAGTCTGGGTCATATCCTTTTCCATCCTCTTTTTCTTTCCAGTCAGCATTTCTTAGGGTACCCTTCACCCAATCGGGCGTGTCACTTGGAAGGTTTGCTAGGCCTTGCTCTGCATCTGTGTCCATTTTTTCTTGTTCCATTTTCTGTTTAGTAATGATAGTCTCCCTTTTTTGCTCCTGTTTCTTGCTTGCCTCTGATTTATTATTCTCCTAGTGTGGCTTGCTTTCTGCCGCTTTCTCTTTTGTTTTTCCCAATGTCCTTTGTATCCTTCGTAATCCAAGCCTTTTAGTGTGTGCTTTTCCTTTCTTCTTTATAGTCTTACCCTCCATTCTAGTATTCTCATCAGTATCTGGAGTGTCTGAATCATTTGTCTTTTCTGTTTGTGCTTTCTAGTATCTCTTTGAAGTACTTGCCACACTGTAATTTGTGGCTCCCTTTGATGAAACTGCATCATCTGCCAGCAGGGCCATTGGCTTGGGCAGTGCCTTGTCAGTGTACTCCTGAGAGCTTTTGCCTTCAATTTGCTCTATTGCATTTTGCAGCTTCTCTTTTTCTCCTGAAAAAGTTTCTCCTCTGCTTGTAGTTGCGCATATAAATCTGCTGCTTCCATGCCATGTTCTGGACTTGTGGCCATTAGCATCTCTTCAACACTGGTTTCTGCCAAGCACGTCTCTGTGCTCTGTCATCTACCAGAATCCTTCTTTTCTTCTGGATGTACTTTGTTTATTTCTTCAGTCTCTGAGCTTCACAAGGCAGGCAAAGGAGACCCACTCCACAGCCTGCTGCACATCCATCTCCTCCTTGATCCTGCAGCAAGTAGCCATCTTTCAATAGCCAAGGGTCCCCCCTATTGAAAGAGATGGGGAATTTCCTCGATGTCCTGGCCAAACTTCCCCCATTTACTAAAAAGATTACCAACAGCTTAATCTGGTTCAATGTCAGTTAACATCCATCTGTAGCCCCCAACCCCCAGGACAAGGCTAAAAATAAGCAGAATTGTCTAGTCCTCCTTTCCCGGTCAACAAAAATGAAATAAAATCTTTTGTGTTTACCTACCACCTGTTACCAGCCTTCAAGCTCTCCCCACCCCAATTGACACAATTGGTCCTCTTGTGAATGACAATTAGTTCATAGTCCTTGGGGATTTTAACATAGATTAGCTAAAAAGTAGCAGGCACTCGGTTGATTTATCCCTGAATAAGATGCTCCTCACTCAGTTAATCTCCAATCCCACTAGGCTTTCTAACAATGGGCAAAGCGCCATTCTTACTGACTGGGTGTTAGTTCCTAAAGCTGACAGAATAGCTTCCTTTGGCATCCTGCCTAACTCTGTTAGAGACCAATCCCCTTTCTACTGTCTGTGGCATGCAAAAACCCCTAAAGTCCTTCCTCGCCTGATTCACTTTTAAGGCTTTTCTCATCTAGACTCATCACTATTTAAAACTGAAGTAGCCTGCCTCGACTGGTCCTACCTGTGGTAAACATCTGACATTGATCAGACTGCCTATCATTTCAATACTACCTTCTCTAGTCTCTAGGATAAACACATCCTCCTCACAAGAAGAGTCCATGGTCCAACAACCAAATGACTGACTCACACTCTCCTATCCCTTCTAAAAGAAAGAGATAGGAGCTGGTCTACTTGCAAGGCTACCAGCAATATCCCTGACTGGTCCACCTATAAATCTCTTAGAAACAAATGTGAACAGGCCACCCGACAGAGCAAGAGTCACTTCTGGAGAATTTAACTTGCCTCCTCCTGCAATAACCCCCACAAGTTTTGGAACTGTATCAAAAAAACCTTGGGCCAGGATGGAACCCTTACCCCTCGAGATCGAAGGTGTAAACTGCAACAACCCTGCTACAATCTCCAATTCATTCAATAAACTATTCTCGAACCTCTCAGCATACGCTGAGACTTTTTCCCTTCCCTCAAATTGTCAAACCTCTCACCCAACCTCTGTAACAGGGCAATATCCCTCCTTTCACCTCAAACAAGCTAGGATCTCAAAAGCGTATAAATTCCTAAGACTGATACCAGTATCTAAATCCAGCGGCTGTGATGGAATTGAACTCAAACTTCTCAGACTAACTGCTTATGAACTGGCCCCTCCACTTGCTAGAACCTTCACTCTTTCCTTCACCACTAACACAGTAGTAACTGTCTGGAAACCGGCTAACACAGTGCCTGTGTTTAAACAAGCATTTGCCAATGCCAAATGTTTGCTTGCTGGCATTGGCATTGGTAGTGCAGGAGTTAGAGAGATGCATAAAAGGAATGGCAATGAAGTAATGAACTAATGCCAACCCCAACCCCCACCCTGTAAAGACTGAGAGGTGTTGGGGGTGTGCCTTTGTGTCTTAGGGCATAATGCTCATGCCATTCCACCTCACTCCACCCTGCAGACACCGACAGGTGTCGCAGTGTGCCTTGGGGTCTTTAGCCCTTACACTCACCCCATTCCATAAGGAAATAAGCTCAGATGGGTGCAGTATAGAAGAATGGGGTGAACATTAGGGCCAAAGACCCCAAGGCGCACCTTGATGCCTGTCAGTGGCTGTGTGGGGGGGGGAGACATGAGCATTACAGCTGAGAAATCCAAATCACAGCCCCAACACTTGAGTATAATGTACACTTCTGGGCCACATAGCAGAGGAAGGATAGCCACAGGACTGAGTGCAGAGAAAAGCAACCAAGGTAGCCAAGAGCTTGAAAATCATGGGCTACGAGAGCCAACTAACAGAGATGGGAAAGTGGAACTGTTTTCCATGGAAAGAATGGGCTAGAGGGTGACAGGATTCGTTTTCAGACATCTGAAAGGGATGACACTATCAGACCAAATGCAACTTTTTTTGATGTACAAAGATAAGAAACAAGGGGACACTCAATATATATATGAAAGGAGGAAGTTTTCAAGGGAAATGTCAGGGAAGCAACTAATACAGGGTGAGTGTGGTAGGCAGGGGTGCTACTAGACACCAGAGATCATGTTTGCATTATTTGGGCATTCTTGCGTGCAAGCAAACATAATAAATTAGCCCAAAGTGCCATAGTTATCCTGTTTTTCTCTCTTTATATGAAAAAGATGACTGACTGATTATAACTTTTCTTTTCTGCTCCTTCCCATAACAGTCCAGAAGACCGTTTTTTCCAAGAACATATCCAAACCAGAGATGGAATAACCTTCCCCTCTTGTGTTTTATTTTTTTTTTTTTTGTAATTTGACTCCTACTCAGTGCCCGGCTTTATGCACTGGTCTCCTCACATCCTCCTCCATCTCTGTGTACAGCTAGCTCTTGCAGACATGTCTGCTGCTCACTGCTTATGCTCTCCACCAACTGGCAGCAGGAGTCACGGTCTGGTTCTGCACAGTACTGTACACAGTAATACAGTGAAAGGACACAGTCACATAAAAAGGGTACCCAGCAACTATAGAGTACACACATACATATATACAGATAGAGAGATTGAAGAAGAGCTCGTCTTTCCCGGCAGTTACCACCGCCACCGCAATTGACATGGCTGCTGTCCTTAAAACCACCACCATGCACCTTCTAGCCCTGATGCTTCACCTGGGCCATGAGGCAACAGTGGCGACGACAGCATCAGACAAGACATTCATGGAATATAAGCACTGCACTGATAAGGAATGTAGCAGTAAGTGCTTCACTTTCGCTGCACTTTTTTTTTTTGTGAAAAATGTTGCTCCTGGGGATGCTGGTGCTGTGTGCAAATGGAGTGGAGCAGCAGTACGTACGCAGCAGTCATGCATTTTTTGGAGGGGGTAAACTATAGGACGCAGCTAGCTTGCTGAGCAGTTTTTGTTCTCTGTGCTCTACAGTGTTGCCAGGTTATTAATCATGACCTTCAGTCAATCTGGGAAATGTTTGGAAAGGCAATTTTAGCTGCTTAGTAAGGGCTGTTATCCTAGTGGAAAGAAAATAGCCAGCACCTCGAGACTATTTCTTTTTCTGTTCAGAATACATGTTGAGGAGGATCCGCTGCTCCAGCAAAGGCCTAAAACTTTCTTTGCCCATCTTGGGGTGAATGATGAAGTAGTAGAATCCTGTACTATGCTATTGCTGGCTATAATACTGTGAAGTCAGGAGGACGAACGCACACAGATATCCAGTTCCACACAACCCCCTGCTGGGCAATAACCACTGGGGCCAGCAGACTGATCAGTCATTCATATCCCTGTGTTGTGGTGCTGCATGTTTGTGTTTACTGTTGTTAGTCAATCTGTTTAAACTCATTGCATTTGATCCCTTAAAATGTGGTGGGGGCCACAGGCATCGGTGTGTGTGGGTGTGTTTTGGACCGCTCGAGCGCTTTTCTGAAAACTCCACATATTACGGTGGGGACGGTGGGGACACGATAGCGCAGGCATGAAGTCTAACGTCCTCCACACAGTTGCACAGTTGCAGTTAAAAATAAAGCGATTAGCGGTAGGTTGGTAAAGAGATTGGCATCTGCAGCAGGATCAGCTCTATAAGAAAACAAGCTGTAATGACAGCAGTTCACATGCAGTGGCCTACAGTTGAAAGAACATGGCCACTACATTTATCGGTGGTGATGTGTAGGTAATTTGCATACTGCCAACGGCAGTATGCAAATAGCCTAGTCAGCAATATGCAAATTGCTACACGCTACCACCGCTGATTGTATCGGTCATTCTCTTTCAACTGTATGCCACTGCAGCTGAACTGCTGTCATAGACAGCTTGGGCATTCATTGGTGCAATGTGGCCGTGCCTGCAAAAAGGATCAGGCCATTGGAAGCGGGATGGCACACCTACGAAAACTCATAAGGTGGCACTATGTTTCTTGCACATGCATGCAAGCAAACATAAAAAGGAAAATTACAAAATAATTAGTAACTGTAGACCTATTGCCATTCTACCTGTTCTTGGCAAGGTTCTGGGAAAAAAACTGTCTCCACTAAACTTGCCTGTCTACCCACAATCTCCTCTCCCCAGCTCAACATGGCTTCTGCCAGAACCATAGTACCACTACTGTGCTGGTCACTGTAACTAACAGTATGTCCACCTCTCTTGACAAAGGTGAACTTGGAGCTGTATTCATAGACCTCACTAAGGCCTTTGATATCGTTGATCACTCTATACTCTGTAGCAAGCTAAGTGCCCTGGGAATCTCTGACCATGCCATATCCTGGTTCAGAAGTTACCTAACCAATAGACAGTAACATGTCAAGTTCGGTTCTTCTCTGTCCGATAACCTACCTGCCACCATTAGTGTCCTCCAGGGCTCCATATTTGGGCCTCTCCTTTTCTATCTACATGTCAATTCTATTCACCATTGCTTCAACAACAGTACCCCCCCGGGCTCTGTACTTTGGCCACTCCTTTTCTCTCTACATGTCAATTCTATTCACCATTGCTTCACCAACAGTACCCCCTCCTCTATGCTGATGACCTAGTCTTTTTCACCAGTGTACAGAATTTGGCGGACATCGATAGTACCGTCAGCAGACGTGAAGGCCATTCAAACCTGGTTTCATGAAAATAGGCTACTAATGAACCCTACTAAGTCACAAGCTATGCTATTCAGAACCACACACCATTTAAAAAACATCCATACTCAACACTGCATGGTCTGTGAGAATGGCACCACATTGGTTTCTCCAACCTCCTTCAAATACCTGGGAGTGATATTTGATCCCTCCCCTGATTTCTCTCTACACATTACATCTATATGTAAGGCTGTTAATGTTAGACTCAGATTTTCCTATTAAGCCAGTCCGAATCTCTCCCGACTCGTCCATATCGCAGTAGCCCGTGGTCTCCTACTCCCCAAATTATCCTATGGCCTGCTCATTTTTTCTAATGCTTCACATTCAATCCTGCACAAATGGGATGTGGCTTACAACAATATCTGTTGATCTGCCCTTGCCTGCAGTCGTCTTGCTCATCACAGTACCTTGTACTCCAAACTAGGTTGGCTGTCCCCCAATGCTCAATGGGACCTCTCCTGTGGTAGCATTATCAACAGTGTAATACAGAACCAAGTGCCCCAATCTCTCACTTCTCTCCTGGTGCCTTATAGAACTACCTACCCCCTTAGATCCTCAGACCTTGACCTTCTATCTATACCCAGAACTAGGACCAGACTTGGAGAGATGGACTTCACTGTTGCAACACTGAAGCTGCAGAACAGTATACCTGCTCACATTAGACACAGCACTGTGGCCAGAGCTTTACAGTATCAACAACTATCACATTTGCTTCAACAGGCAGTAAGCTCCTGTTCCTAGCTTTGCCCATAGTGACCTCTAGCCACCTGTACTTCACTATTCCTTGTACTTGTTTACTCTGTTACCTGTTAATACTGTCTGTACCATTGAGCTTCTGCCATTTACTATGCTTTCTTACTAATAGACATGTGCCATATTGTTTTCTCAACACTCTGTGTTCCCTCTATTGCTTAATTTATTATCATGCACAGAATTGTATTCCTAAGGCTATTATGTGCTCCAACAATGTAGTCATGTCTTGCACTGTATTGTCTAAACTGGTTGTACTCTCCCGGGTCGTGCCTGAATGTAGTAAAATCTTTGTCTAGTGCACATTGCCTGGAAACAAAAACCTAAAAAATAAAGCTTCTTGTAGTCAAAAACAGCTTTAAAAATAAGATAAATTACCCCAAACTGCATGTGTGTAATACAAACGGGCACAGCTCATGCTGTCTGTTGGAAAGTCCCAGCTAAATAAGTCACAATACTTGTAGCAAACAATAATGTGTGCAGGTCTGCTAAACTTATGCGCATCTAGCTCCACATCTTAAAAGGAAACCACTGAGAAGTAGCTGGCATATTTTACCTAATTTTTTGAACATCCATTCCATTGTGGTCGCATTGATCAATAATGTCAGAACTACCGTTCCCGATGCATGAATCAATATCTAAAAAGAGAAAAAAGTAATTGGTAACAAAAGTTTTTCTCAGTATTTCAGAAAAGGAATGTTCAGATCAATACTCAATAATTATTTATTTTCTGTAAGTTATGATGTATCTGTCTAGATAATTTTGCAATGCATACTTAACAGAAAGAAAGGCAATAAAAATGGAGCTATTAGAGTTGTGCGACTGACTGCAAAGTCATTTGATACAGGTAGCATGGACCCACAACAATTGCTCCAGGATAGGTTTCCCAGCAACTGTGCAGATGGGTGGAAAGCTCTGTGCTCCTGTAGAAACCAGCTGCACATATGGACAGCCAGTCCATTAACATAACACAACAAAAAGAAAAAGTGTACACTCACCTCACAGGAGACCTGCTGTCAGCTAGCGCTGTGGTCTTATAATTCAGCAGGCACTAGAAGTAAATAGAAGCTGACACTTGGCAAGCTTGTAGGTGCCTTTATTTGCCACATCCAAAGATTTACCAGGTTCATAAAGCAAGTGTTCAGAGACACAAAACAGAGTGGTCTCTGTTTGACACAGTCCCACACAAAAGATTAATAAACAAGTTAGCCAGCCTGGGAGTGGGTCCCAGGGTGGTAACCTGGGTAAAAAATTGGTAGGACAATAAGACATAGAAGGTAATAGTAAGCAGAGTCCACTCTGAAGTAAGGGGGTTACTAGTGGGATACCGCAGGGTTCAGTACTGGGACTGGTCTTCTTTAATGCCTTTATAAGTGACATAGCTGAGGGACCAGAAGAAAAGTATGCATCTTTGCAGATGACACAAAGATCTACAAATGGAAATTATGTACCTACCATAATTTTTGATCTTCCTGGACAAAGTCTCCACCACTCATTCACACTAATGGGAGTATCCCGAAGGTGCTAGGACCCCATGAGAGCCAAAAATCTTCAGGAGAGCCGGCGCTGGGATAGGACCACACATGTGCAGCACCGCGAGACTAGCTTGCGCCATATAAGCAGCCTCGGCATCGACCCTCCAACTGCCTCAGTGCCTTTTTGACCGAAGAGGTGCAGTGTAAACTAACTTAAGAAAACCTAACCCTAACTTCCAGGCATAAGATGGCCCGGATGACCCATGTAAGAAGGATCAATTCAACAATGTCTTCACAGCCCAAACAACGAAGGAAGTGAAGACTAAAGAAACAGAATGAGTGAGCTTGGGGGATAGTGGGTGGGAGTGTGAATGAGTGGTGGAGACTTTGTCCAAGAAGATCAAGAATTACGGTAGGTATGCAATTTCCATATCTTCCTGGACTAAAAGTCTCCACCACTCATTCACACTAATGGGAGAGTACCAAGCTAAAAATCAGTACCCCTGAGTAGGGCGGCAGGAGACTGAGCTCACTCAGGACAGAAGTCCATAAGGATTCTACTGCCAAAGAAAATGAGCTGTCTGGCATGGACATCCAGAACGCAGTGCTTCACAAGGGTATGCACTGAGCTCCAAGTAACCATCTTGCAGATGTCTGCAATGGGTACATTACGGATCTCTGTCAGGGAAGCCATGACCGCCCTGGTAGAAAGGGTGTGAACCCAGCCTTCCAACTTGACCTGCGGCATGGATTAGCAGTGTCGAAGGCATGCTACTAACCACGCAGAAATACATCCAGTGGTAATATGCCATCCTGGCCAAGGCATGCTCAAAGATACAAGAGTTGCTTGGATTGCGTATTTCCTTCATTCTGTTGATGTAGAATCGCAGAACCCTCTTAATACCCAGAGAATGAAGGGAGTGCTCTCCTTCATTCTGGAAGTTAGTGAAGTAAGTAGAAGCAAAGGCTGGTTGAGGTGAAAGTCAGAAACCACTCTGGGTAGGAAATTAGGGTGAGTACAGAGTACCACCCTGTCCTCATGAAAGATGGTGTAAGGGGGTCTGAGCCCAAAGCATGGATTTCGGGGACCCCACGAGTGAAAGTGACAGCCACTAAGAAGGCTATCTTCCAGGTCATAAATGTTAATTTACAGATAGCTAGCGGCTCAAAGGGTTTTATTTTATTTATTTATTTATTGAAATATTTCACCAGGAGGGCACACTGAACAACAAGTTGCTCATCTCATGGTGCAACCAGGGGGGAGGGGCTACATAGGGTTGTGAAGGATGATCATTTACAATAGTATGTGGGTAGTACAATCAATACAGCATTGTAAGACTGTGCAACAGTTGGAACACAAGGTATTATACAATAAACAGTAGTGGAACATTGGATAAATTGCAATGCATGTCCAAAATCATACAAAAGAACATATGAACGTACAAAACAGTAATTTTTATTTAATTCTATTTTTTCCCACCCCGTCCTTATGCCCCACTGAACTCTCTCCGGCGACCTTCCACTCAACTGACTCTACCTCCCTGCCTGACCTGACCCATCTCCACTCCCCAGCACTGGGCATCCTCCTGGTCTACCCTCCGGGGAAGGGCCGCCCCCGCCCAGGGCATTGTTTCTCATAGTATTGAGCACCAGGCTGAGGAGGAGGGGTGAGGAGAGAGCCGCATCTGACTTCTGGAAGTGCGGTCCTTGGGTGGGAGGTGCCTTCACTTATCAGAAGGAGGAGGGAAGGGGATTTTACTAGTAAGTCCCCTGTGGAGCCCGGCTGTCAAGGCAATGTACTGCCATGGCTCCACCCCATGCATACACCACAGCACTGCTTTGGGCTACCTCCAGTCATTGCCAGAGGTCACTCCTTGAGCAATTGCATCTCCATCCCTCCCCAGGGAAGACAGAGCAGTCCTCCGGATGCTCAATCTCTCCCCCCCCCGCTGACCCCCAGTGCACTGGGCTCATTCCCAAACCCAGGTCGCCGGTGTGGCACAAAGTGTGGCATCCAGCACCTCAATCCTCAGCACCACCGGGCCGGCACAAAATAGTAGTAATGCAACAGAACCATTTATAGTGCATGAGTGTACCAGGAGCAGGCTTGAGGTAGTACACAAGTGCTGTTGGAGTAAAAAGGATGGGGTTAGGTTGTGCACACTGGTGACCCAGAAGGGCAGGTGGAGAAGAGAGGGGGAGAGGCAAGAACTGAATATGAGGAGAAGGGGTAGCCATTTCCTGATTTCCCCTGTTCAGGATGTTGAGAACCCTGCTGGAGGGGCTCATGGTAGGAAGACAGAAACTAGGGATAGGTACTAAGGTGGGTTAAAGCAGGAATAGCTGAGGGAAAGGTAATTGTGTAGGGCAGAGATAAGGGAGTAGTTGGAGGAGGAGGAGGAGGAGTGTCGTATTTCAGGGGGGAGGGAATTCCAGATTTTAGGGAAACAATCGTCGAAAGCAGTCTGACCGATGAGGGTGGAGCAGCGAGGGACCATCAAGATGCGGGCATCATTTGATCTGAGAGAGTGAGTGGGGGGAAGTGGAGTGGAGAGAGAGAGGATGAGAGATAGGAGGGGAGCCCCCCCGAACCAGAATTTGGAGGTTAATTCTGCACAGTAAGAGATGCGTCTGTGAGATAGTGGAAGGAAAGTTAGAGAGCGATAGAGTTCACAGTGGTAGGAACAGGAAGGGGAGTCAATAGCAAAGCAGCAGAAGGAGTTAAAGAGAACGTCCAACTTGGTCAGGGAAGATCTGCGTGCAGCATCATAGACTACATCACAATAGTCAAAGATGGGGAGTATCTTCTTCTGGATAATTTCACGCCTCGCAGTCAGTGGGATGCAACTACAATTCCTATACAAAGCACCAAGCTTGGGGCACAGTTTCTTCAGGATAGCATCGACATGCACAGAGAAGTTGAGGTGCTGGTCCAGCCAAACACCCAGATATCTAAATGAGGAGATGTCCTCCAAGATGGTCCCATCAAGGGTGTGGAAGGTGGATAGGGCCGGGAACCTATAGAGTCTCTGCCTGGTGCCAAAGGTCTTCTTGGTGTTTAGAAAAAGCTGGTGAGAAGCAAACCAGAACTGAACTTGGTTGAAGTTCTGGTTTGCACAGAAACATAGAAACATAGAAATATAGACTTTGACGGCAGATAAGGACCGCTTGGCCCACCTAGCCTGCCCATTTCCCTACCTACAGGATAGGCCACAGATCCTAGTTAACCAACAGCCTATTTCTTCCTACCCCCCACAAGAATTGCCTTATGCCTGTCCCATGCATTCTTGAATTCTCCCACAGTTTTAGACCCCACAACCTCCTCAGGAAGGCTGTTCCATGCATCCACTACCCTCTCTGTGAAAAAATACTTCCTCACATTACCCCAGAACTGCCCCCCTCTATCTTTAAATTGTGTCCCCTTGTTCTTGCACGTCTCTTTTTCTGAAAGATGCTACCCTCTTGGACTTTGTTGATTCCACTGAGGTACTTAAAAGTTTCTATCATGTCCCCCTCCCTTCTTTCCTCAAGGGTATACATATTAATCTCCTTTAGTCTCCTCGTATGGCTTCTCTTGCAGACCCTGCACCATTTTAGTTGCCCTCCTCTGGACTGCCTCTATCCTGTCTATGTCCTTGCAGAGATGGGGTCTCCAGAACTGGATGCAGTACTCCAGATGGGGTATCACCAACTGTCTGTACAGAGGGATAATAACTTCCTGTTTTTCTGCTGGTGATGCCTTTCCTATGCATCCCAGTATACCCCCAGCCCTCCCTACTTCCTTCTCACATTGCTTGCTAACCTTGAGGTCATCTGATATGATTACCCCCAGGTCCCTTTCCTTTTTTGTTGTTGTTACTACCTCCCCCCCATTGTGTAATCTTCCCCTGGGTTCTTGTTTCCCAGGTGCATTATTTTCACTTCACAGCAGCAGGGTTTTTGCCAGAACTGTACAAAACAGTATCGTCAGCGTAGATGTGGATAGAAGAGGGTGAGCAGGCTGTGGGAAGATCATTAAGGAAAATGGGGATGAGTAGGGGACCAAGCACTGAGCCCTGAGGGACACCAGTGTTGATGGGGAGTGGAGAGGAGATGGAATCAAGGATTCTCACTGATTGGGTCCTGCCAGTGAGGTAGGATTTAAACTAGTTGGTGGTTGACGGAGCAAGGCTAGCTGAGGAGAGTGAATCAAGAAGCAGGGAATGGGAAACAGTGTTGAAAGCTTTGGTTAGGTCGACAAAGATGGCCGAGGTGATCAGGCCATCATCCATCTCTGAAAGGATGGAGTCAGTAAGCCTGAGGAGGGAGGTGGTTGTTGAATGGTTCTTCCAAAACCAGATTGGAAGGGGGTGAAGAAGAAGGAATCAGAGAGGAAGGGTGATAGTTGAGAGATAACTAAATGTTCTTGAAGTTTGGCAAAGGTAGGAAGGAGGGAAATGGGGCGATAGTTGCCAGGAGTGATGTGTCAACACCCTTGGGGAGAGGAAGGACTACAACGTATTTCCAGGATGAGGGTACTTGGGCAGAAATAAAGGACAGGTTAAGGATTAGGGAGATAGGATAAGCAATTGCAGGAGCAGAAAGGTAGAGAAGTTTAGGATCGAGCTCATCTGGTGAAGAGTCTTTAGAGGGGTTGAGGGATAGGAGAGCATTAAGGAATTTATCAGAGGAGATAGTAGAAAAGGAAAATGGGGGAGGGGTAGGCACTGGCTGAGGTGAAGGGCTGAAATTAGTAGGTGGCAGTGGGGAGAGGGAATTTAGAAGAGACGTGGCACATGAGGTGTACTAGGCATTAAATTTATTGGCCACAGAGCCAGGGTTGGAAACTACAGAGTTATTTATTTTGAGAACTAGAGATGGAGGTTTATGGGTGAGCAATCTAGCACCGGCTTAATATCCCATGAGGCCACCCATCTACTGACCAGGGGTTTAGTGTGTAGGATACCTTTTAGGAATCTCTTGACTAACGGTAACTAAGCCAGTGACATGTTCTGTATTGGCTCAAGATAGGCCAAAAGCATGCAGAGGTGTACCTCCACTGCTGAGTATTGCAGACCTGAGATCGACAGGTCCAAGAGGCACTCCAACACCTTACTTGGTGGGCAACCGAAAGGGTCCAGATGTGACTTTGCACACCAGATGGAGAAGCGCTTCCACTTAGCCACGTAAGCCTTTCTGGTGGAAGGCCTATGTGTGGCTAAGAAGATTTCTGCGATTGTCTGGGATACCTAAAACCTGCCCACTTCTATCTCCCCAGGAGCCCAGCATGGAGATGAAGGGAGTGCAAGTTGGGATGGACCAAAGGTCTCTATGTCAGAAGGTCTGTTTGTAGAGGGAGTTGCCTTGCGGGAACTTCTGACAGTCTGTTGATCAAAGTAAGTCTTATCTGTCGAGGCCAGTATAGGGCAACGAGAATCATCTTGCCCCCCTGTGCCTCCAACTTGAGAAGCACCCTCTGAACTAAGGGAAGAGGAGGAAGCATACAGGAATCGCCTTGTCCACTACAGTCTGAAGGCATCCTGACAGAAAACATCAGGTTCTGGATTTCTGAAGCAGGATAGAGGCAGTTTTGTGTTGAGAAGGGACGCAAAAATGACCAGGTCCAGACTGCCGCACTTGTTGAATAGTGACAACCCGACTTCAGAACTGATGCATCATGATCAAGGCACCACTCTCACATCCTCATGACCTTCCTGCACAGAGGGTAGGAGGGCACTCCACTTTGCTTGTTGATGTAATACACCACAGTTATGTAATCCGTCTGAAGTGGGATCACTTTGTGGCACAGGGTCTCCTTCAGGACTTGGAAAGCGTATAAAGCAGCACTCATCTCTAAGATATTTATGAGAAGATGACGCTCCTCCTGGATCCACACCTAAGTGTGGAGGTCTTGACAGTGAGCTCCCCAACCAATCAGGAATGATTTTGTCCGAGGTTCTGTCATTTATGTGGAGGACTGTGGATGCATAGTCGGAGACCACTGCCTGCTGCAGACAATGCCATGAGTCCCAACATCCACTGCATCAAAAAGGGCCCAGAGTCACTTTCCAAGAAGTAACGAGCCATATGAAGATGTTCTTTCTCCTGTTCTCCAAAAGGGAGAACCTTCAACCTGGAGGTATCCAAGAGGGTTCCTATGAAGAGGAGCTGCTGGGAAGGTGAATCTGGTACCTTCCCCAAATCAGAAAACCCCTCGTGGAGGTGAGAAACTAAGAAGCTGTGGCAACTGCTTCCTGTGTCTCCATCCCAGATGGGCTGGCTAGGAGTCAAACATCCAGGGAGTGAAGACTTAACATTGAGGTTTTAGTGAACTCCTCCCTGACCAGGTACTTGTTTAAACTTCCAAGGACGAGAAATGGGCGCATGCTGCTTGTTATCTTGGAACCAAGCAAAGGAAATAGGAACAGGTGTTCTGATTTGCAGTGGTGCAACTTCTACTGCCGTGATCCCATAGAGGCCCCATATCTCAGAAGTAAGAGGGTCTGACAGAGAGGCAGATAGACTGGGCTGCTGCCTGAGTCTGTGGAAATCTCTGCAAAATTGGGAGCATATCCCTCTCGGACAATCCTGATGACCCCTGCATCCACTGGATTGGACTTCCACTGGTTGCAAAACTGAATTAGATGCCCCCCTACCGCTGAGAGGCATCCACCTCAGACAGCTGAGGTGGGACCTGGGCCAGATCCAAAAGGATGGAACAGGGCGCTTTCAGGCCTGTGCCCTCTGCTGTGATTTCTTTATGGCTGAGGAGTTGGTTTCTGAGAAGACTTCCAGGCCTGTACCTTGAAAGAACTGCCTGTTACAGGAATGATGATGGAGCCGTCCTGCTGCTTAAATGGTAGCCTTGGTGTTTCAAGTGGCCTCCAGAGCGCAACCTGAGGGTTGAACAGATAAGCACCATCAAGGAGATGTTAACCACCTGCTGCCAATGGCAGTTACCCCAGAGGCAGTGTCACAGGTGTCTATAAAAGCTTTTAGCTGATTATTGGGCTATATGCCCCTAGCAATGGAGCGTTAGATTCTGGGAGGCTCTCGACCATTGAATTGAATGTGTTCTACAGGGTGTACTTAAACTGAGGAATGTAGGAACTTGAGATGCAGAAGTCTGCTTTGGTCCACAGATGAAGTCTGAAGTGTTATGGTGGACCTCATATCCCTGAGGAAAAACTGGAAAGAAGATCTTCACTCACAAGCTCTGCTGATACTGAAGGCTTGCATTTCAGACCCTAAAATCATCCACTGCATCTTCGACAAAGCAGGATAGGGAGAGACGCATCCAGATCCACTTCTACTCCAGAAGAACCTCCAAAAGGCAGGTCCAAGCCAGGAACACAGGAGACACTGCCAGATAGATCGGTGTTACAATGAGTTTGGTGCCATTGGCAGCACAGGCACCAATAGTGGCACCAGCACCACCCACAGCACTAGCATCACCTGTGGCACCATCACCACACATGGTGCCAGTACCCCATACGGCACCAGCACCACATATGGTGCCAGCACCACACACAGCGCCAACACCACTGCTAGCTTGAAACCTGAAGAAAGGGGTGGAAGGACAGCAGTACCTGTGCCAGCCCCTGCAAGAAAAAGTGATGGTTTGCAGGTTAAGTTGGTGTCGATGGCACTGGCACCAGAGAGGGCACCGTGCGCATCCTGACCGACTCACCGGGCCATGGTCCTGCAGCTCTGAGGTCCAAAGGCCCCAGAACCGGGTCCACTGGCTAGGACAGCCAGTCAGACACCGTACCCACTGCTCTAAAAGAATGGCCCAGAGGTGAAACTGCTCACCAGAGTCCCAGGATCTCGTGTCGAAGATCATGGCCATTAAGGACAGCACCACAGAGGACCCAACCAGAGTCGGGTCTGGCCTACTGCTCTCCACCAACTTCAGAACCCATGCAGACGTATCAAAGGGTGATCTCAAGTGATAGCGACTCTTCTTCCACTGACAGGAGGAAGAAGAGCTTGAGGTCGAACAGAGCCGGGTCCCTGATCAAGGTCGGGAATGGGCCCACTACTTTTGTGCTTCAGGTGAACTGTCCCCCCCACCCCCGAGCACCGGACTGCCCATAGTCAGACCCCCCTCTGCAAAGGGATGTGGACCGGTCACAGTCGAACTGCCATCACAGCTTTCAAACGAAGTCTCCCTACCATCACAGCTACCACCTTAGGTCGACTTCGTTGATGGTAGGCTATGAATTTCTTCCTCTTCTTCTTCTTTTTTTTTTTTAAATAAGAAAAGCATCCTAAAAGTAGTAAGTTAATCGAGCACTGAATGGCTATGCTATAGCTGCTGTCGTATAGATGAAGACTTGACTCCCGACAGGTGAGCAACGTTCATACCAAGGTTCATACTAAGGTTCATGAAAGAGCAAGAAGGCAGTCGCCCATAATGCTCTTATACTAAGCCAAATGATAATAAGAGAGGTATTGACTAATTTATCCAATCTGTATTTAAAAATACTCTTAGTTTCACTAATAATGGCATCCAGTGGTAATCTATTCCAAGGGCCCACGGTTTTAAGTGTAAAAAAGTATTGGCGGCTTGTATGTTTAAATGGTTTTCTTATTAATTGTAAGGGGTGACCTCTAATATCATAGGTATTATCTTTAAATTGTAAACCTAGTTCAGTTGCAAGGTAAGGATCCTGAACAATGTCAAAAAGGAGTAATAAATCTCCTCTTAGGCGACGGGTAGATAAAGACATAGGGCCAGATATTCAAAAGGGTTGCGCCATGCGCAATAGGGTTGCGCCTGCGCAAGTCCGAACTTGCTCCATTCTGTGATATTCAGCAGGAGGCAGTTGCGCTACAGAAAACATGCTGAGCAACAGCGCAATGCAAATGAATGCATGCTGAACTGGAGGGAGGAACCATGCATAAACTGCACTTCGATATTCAGCCGGGCTGTGCAGAGTTGTGCAGAGTGCAACCCCAACCTGCGCCTGCACAACTTTGAGCCAAAAAAAGGCTCAAGTCGGTCACCACAGGTGAGCTGCTGCATTGCAGGGCGCAACAGCAGCTGTCACCTGTGGCCTGGCTAACCCACTCCCTGTGCCCCCCATGGCCCGATTGCGGGCAAAAGATGAAAATATCCCACCCCCACTGGCCCGATCGCGGGCAACAGCAGAAATGCCCCCACCAGCCCGACCCGGGCTGCATTAGTTTAAAACAACCTCCCCGAATACATCCCTGGTGGTCCAATGGACCGAAAAGCCTGATCGCAGGCTGTATCAGTGTAAATACAACCCCCTCCGAACATAGCCCTGGTGGTCCAGTGGATCGAAACTCCCGTTCGCGGGATGTAGCAATAATCCCCCAAACATAGCCCTGGTGGTCCAGTGGACCGAAACTCCCGTTCCATGGGGCGTGTGCAGTAAATACCCCCCCAGCACATCCCTGGTGCCTAGTGTCTCCCTCACACCCCACCCATGAAGCCCCACCACCCGCTCCCCGGCAGCCGGCGGGCGGCAGCATCCCACCCGCTTGCCGCCCCGCCACTCACGACTGACTGTCCCCGAGGGCTGCACGCCCATTGGTGCAGAGCAAGAGCCACTGCGTGCAGCCCATACCGCATAAAGACAGTCCAGATTTGTGAATGAATTTGTATAGAATTGAATAGTGCAACTCCTTTGAATATCACTGCCACACCATTGCGCAACTATTTTGGGCAGCACAAGGGCTTACATAGATACATAGATACATAGACAGTGTCGGCAGATAAGGGCCTATGACCCACCCAGTCTGCCCATTTGAGCTTTTACGTTTAGTTAGTTTTCCTAGAAGCCTGTTTCCCCTTACCCCTGCCCTCTAGAATTCCTTTATGTCTATCCCATGCATTCTTAAATCCCGTGATTGTTTCAGCCCCCACCACTTCCTCTGGCAGGGTGTTCCACTTGTCCACCACCCGCTCTGTGAAGAAATTCTTTCTCATGTTTCCTCTGAATCGTCCCTCCTCCAACTTCATCCATGCCCTCTAGTCCTGAAACATCTTTTTCGCTTAAAAATAGTGTTTTCCTGCACCTGTTCCTCCCTGTAAGATACTTGTATGTCTCTATCATATCCCTCTCTCCTCCTCTCCTCCAGGGAGTACATGTTCAGTTCCTTCAACCTGTCTTCATAGGACTTGTGATGCAACCCATGCACCATCTTTGTTGCCCTCCTCTGAACCTTCTCTACCCTGTCTATGTCCTTACGTAGGTATGGTCTCCAGAACTGTACACTGTACTCCAGGTGGGGCCTCACTAGTGTCTTGTATAGCGGAATTATGACCTCCTTTTCCTGCTGGTGATGCCCCTGCCTCACATCCCAGCATCCTATTTGCTTTACCTGATGCCTTGTCACACTGTTTCTCTATCTTGAGGTCATCAGAGATGACAACCCCAAGATCTCTTTCCTGCTTGGTGCATGCTATCCTCACCTCCAACTGATATATTGTGCTAGGGTTTTTGTGCCCCATATGCATTATCTTGCACTTCTTTGCATTGAATTTCAACTGCCAAACCTTGACCATTCTTCAAGTTTCTGCAGGTCCCTTCTCATTCTGTCTACACCCTCTGGTGTGTCTACTCTGTTACAGAGCTTTGTGTCATCAGCTAACAGTGAAATTCTGCCTTCTAGATCCTGTGCAATGTCACTGATGAAGATGTTGAATAGGACCGTCCCAGCACTGATCCCTGTGGTACCCCACTGGTTACTCTTCCCTCTGTGGGTGACAGCCATTTACCCTCTGTGGAGTGACAGCCATTTACCACCACCCTCTGTGTCCTGCCACCCAGCCAGTTACCTACCCACCACACTACTGTCCTGCCCACACCCATATTCCCCAGTTTGTGTAAATAGTCTTCTATGTGGCACAGTATAAAAGGCCTTGCTGAAGTCCAGATAGGCCATGTCCACTGCCCTCCCCTGATCCACCTCCCTAGTCACCCAGTCAAAAAATTCAACGAGGTTGGTCTGACATGACCTCCCCCTGGTGAAACCATGCTGCCTTGGGTCCTGTAGTCCATTGACAACCAGATGTTCCACCAATCTCTCCTTCAGTAGTGCTTCCATGATCTTTCCCACTACTGAGGTGAGGCTGACTGGTCTGTAGTTCCCTGCTTCCTCTTTGTTCCCACTTTTGTATAAGGGGACTACATCTGCTGTCCTCCAGTCTTTGGGTACCTCCCCTGTTTCCAGTGATTGGCTGAACAGGATAGCCAGAGGTTCAGCCACCACCTCTCTAGTTCTTTAAGGACCCTGGGGTGCACCCCATCTGGCCCCATTGCTTTATCAGCTCTTATTACTTCCAGTTCCTTCAGGACCCTTTCTCGTGTAAAGGGACTTGTGTCCATTTCTGCACCATTCTCACCCCTTGTACTCCTTCAGACCCATTACCCCTCTTCCTTAGTAAAGACTGAGCAGAAATACCTGTTCAATATGTCAGCTTTATTGTTGTCATCCTCCACGCGGCTCCCATCCTCCCCCTTCATTCTCACTATCCCTCCCTTTGTCTTTCTTTTTTCACTTATGTACCTGTAAAAGGTTTTGTCCCCTTTACCCACTGATTTTGCAATGTGTTCTTCTGTCTGAGCTTTGGTTTCCCTTACTGACTTCCCTGCCTCCTTTTGTTTCTCCTGGTACTTCTCCCTATCCCCTTCTGCCTGTGTCTTTTTGTATTGCCTGAATGCAATCTTTTGGCTTTCACTTTCTTTGCTACCTCTTTGGAAACCATAATGGTCTCCTCTTCCTTTTCCTTTGCTAACCTGCTTAATGCATAATTCTGTTGTTCTTATAATCCCCATTTTAAATACTGCCCACTGTTCCTCAACCCTGATTCCTGTCCCATTCCCTTAATGCCTCTTTCAAGTATCTCCCCATTTTCCCAAAGTCTGCCCCTAAAATCCAGGATACGTGTTTTGTGTGGTTTGGTTCTGCCCTTTCTGTGATTTCAAACCACAATGACTGGTGGTCACTGTTACCCAGGTGCTCCCCACTGTTACCCCCCATCACACTGTCCCTGTTTGTGAGCACAAGGTCCAGTATTGCCTTCTGCCGAGTTGGTTCCATGACCAGTTGCTTGAGAAAGGCACCCTGAAGGGAGTCCAGGATAAATCTGCTCCTAGTTGATGCTGCTGCTGGGATGCTCCAGTCCACGTCTGGAATATTGAAGTCTCCAACCAGTACTCCTCACCCTTGTCTGCCATCCTTTGGATGGCTAGCATCAACTCCCTATCTGTTTCTTCCTCCTGGGCTGGTGGTCTATAGACCACATTTCTGCGGATGGCTGGCCCATTTTCCTTTCCAGCTTAACCCACAGTATCTCTCCCCATTTTGTTCCTCCTGGATCTGTGTGGCCCTTATGTCATTTTCACATACAGTGCCACTCCTCCTCCCTTCCTGCCTGCTCTGTCTCTTCTGAATATGTTGTAGCCAGGTATGGCCATCTCCAGTCATGGTTATCATTACACCAGGTTTCAGTGATGGCCACAATGTCCAGGTCTGACTGTACCATGACAGCCTCCAGATCTTCCATCTTGTTGCTAAGGCTCCTGGCATTTGCACACATGGCTTTCCATGATTTGACCTCCCTAGACTGCTTCACTGTTCTACTCAGCCCTTCCTTGGTTGTCATTTATCCCTGGTTCTCCTTGCTGTTTGCCCTTCTGCTGAATTTTGCCCTTTCTGCTTATCCACCTTTGGACACTAATCTCCATCTTTTGCATACTGCTTTGCAGAGATAGCCACTCCTCTGGTTCACTGGTTCCACTACTAGCTGTGGGGTGAGCAAGTAGGTACCGTCCTTGCTGGCCTGCCACCCCTTTCTTGGTTTAAATGCTTTGTCAATGTAGCATTTAAACTTATCATTGAGTGTTTGATTCCCTCCAGGATGGATGCAGGCCGTCAGGCTTGAACAAACCTCCATCCCTCCAGGTGGGTCCCCAGTCACCAATGAATCCAAACCCTTCCTCACAGCACCAGTTCTTCAACCATGAGTTAAAGTTCCTGGTGCATGCACTCTATGCTCTCCTTGCCTCTCACAGGTAGTACTTCAGAAAGTGACAGAAGTAGCTACTTGCTTGAGACCCTCCCCAGTTTCCTAAACTCTTCCTGAACTTCCTTTGGCTCCCCATTTGCCAAGTCATTAGTACCTAGGTGGATAATGACATCCAGCTCACCCTCCCGTCTTGCCTTCCCAGTGATCCCCAGTATCTTCCTTCCATCCCTCCATGCCGTGGCACCTGGTAGGCACCTCACCTCCCTGTCCTCCCCCTCCTGTGTTCCTAGCTGGATCCCTCTTATGATGGAGTCCCCCACCAGGATTCGCTTCCTCCTCCTCTGGGGTCCACTGCTTTCCCCACTGAGGTCACTCCTTGCCTAACCTCCACATCCTTTCCTTCCACTTCCCTGGGTACCTCTATTTGGTTGTCCTCATTTGCCAGTGTGGCATATGAGTTCTTGAGAGGAATAGGATCTGGGATGTGCCTCTGCCTGACTGCTCCTAACCCTCCTGAGCCCAATGTCATCCAAGTGCTCCTCGTTCTCGGCATCCTTTGAGGCAGCTGCATTGGACTGGGTGGTCCCTGGATAGGGGTGATGGTACTCCTGACCCAGTTTACTTCCGCTCTGAGTCTGGCTACCTCATCCTGCAGTCCAGAGAGATGCATGCAGATAGGGCAGCACCTCAGTGTCCAGAAGGTCTGCCTAAGAATGGCGCAGTTTGAATATCCAGCCCATAAGGTTTAATGTATTTAGTCTGTTATCATATGTTACATTTTTTAGACCTGACACATGTTTAGTAAAGTGTCTTTCAACCTTTTCAAGTGACTTTCCAACAGTTTTTTGTAAGGGCACCACAACTGGGCAACATACTCTAAGCGTGGTCTGACGTATGATCTGTATAGAGGCATTAAAACCTCAGGCTTCTTATATTTCACAAGATAGACCAAACTGCCCCATTTGATTTATTAATGATGCCCTGTATGTGTTTTTTATGTGTCATATCATGTGAAATAGTGATGCCCAGGTCTTTCTCATTTGATGCATTGACGAGTTTAGAACCGCCCAGTTGATATGCCTAATTTAAATTACTGGTTCCCAAATGCATGACTTTACATTTATTTGTATTTAATATCATACCCCATTTATTTATCCATGAACTTATGATATCCAAATCCTTTTGGATGGTTATGGCTTGTGCTAAGTCACTACAAGGGCCACCAATTTTAACATCATCTGCATATTTGGTGGTAATTGAATGGCAATCATTAGTCATGTCTGCAATAAATGCCTGAAAAAGGCAAGGGACCAAAACTGAGCCCTGCGGCACCCCACTAGACTCTTTACCCACCTCAGATGATAAACCATATTTAACAACACGTTGAGTTCGATCTTGTAGCCAGCTACTAATTCAATTAACAATATAACTATTTATATTGAATTGATGACATTTATTAATAAGGGCCCAATGAGGCATGACATCAAATGCCTTACTAAAGTCAATAAAGATGATGTCACAAGGTTTATTATAATCAAGAAAGGAGCTGATATGCTTATAAATACACAATAGATTAGTGAGACAACTTCTATCACTTTTGAAGCCATGTTGCTCTAAGTCATGACAGTTTAATGTAGCAGTTATAATATCTTTGATAAGGCTCTCTAAAAGTTTGCAAACGGAGGAGGTCCAACTTGTGATGCGATAGTTTTCTCAGTTGTTTTTTTTGGTCCTTTTTATGTTGGCTCGCGCATGTGCGGTCACTGCACAGAATCACCTTTCGGGACTGATTAACGAAACGACAGTGCCAGTGTTCATGAGGTGGGCTCTCAAAAAGTCTATGTTGCAAATTTGGTGGAAAAAATCCCCAAAATTACTGTTTTACGAGCATGCGTTGTGCAGTTTCCACGCATGCTTGTAGCTTCGTAAATTTGTAATATTTCCACTCCAGATTTTCAAAATTGGCATTTTTCCACACCTCCTTATGAACAGTACAGCTGCCATTTTACATATCCTGGCCAAAATGTGATTTCGCACATCCGGCGCAGAATAGCGCGGTCGCTGTGCGAAATCAGTTTTTGGGACAGTTTCAGGAAATGACAGTGACACTGTTCATGAGCAGAAGTCCTAAAATGCCTACGTTGAAAACTTGGTAACAAAATTCTATAAAAATGACTGTGTTACAAGCATGCGTTGCGCAGTTTCCACGCACCCTTGTAATTTCGCAAATTTGTACTATTTTCATGCCAGATTTTCAACACTGGAATTTTTTTACACCTCCTTATGAACAGTACAGCTGTCATTTTTCACATCCTGCCCTAAATGTGTTTTCAGACCTATGGTGCACAATGGCGTGGTCACTGTGAGAAATCAACGTTTCGGACACATTAACAGAATCACACTGCCACTGTTCATGAGGGGAGGTCCCAAAATGCCTATGTTAAAGATGTGGTTAAAAAAATCCCAAAAATAATTGGGTTACTGACGTGTGTTGCACAGTTTCTATGCATGCTCATACCTTCACCAATTTTTCATATTTTCACTCCAGATTTTCAATGTTGCCATTTTTTTACATCTCCTCATGAACAATACAGTTGTCATTTTCCACATCCTGCCCAAAATGTGTTTTCATCCCTGTGTTGCCAAATGGCATAGCCGCTGTGCAAAACCACCTTTCAGCTAACAAACTGATAGTGCCGCTTTTCATGAGGTGGGCTCACAAAAAGCCCATGTTGAAAATTTGGAGTGAAAATACCAACACATGCCTACAGTGTTAGGGTTTACAACTATAGCACCCCACCCTGTAGAGACTGACAGGCATCAGGGGTGTGACTTGGAATCATCAGCTGTAATGCTCATGCCATTCCACCCCAACCCCCCAGCCAGTGACAGGCTTTGCGGTGTGCCCTGCACTGTTCGGCCACAAAGTTCACCTCATTCTCCTATACTGCACCCACCTCAGCATATTTCCTTATGGAATGGGGTAAGCATAACACCCAAAGACCCCAAAGCACACCACAGCACTTGTCAGTGTCTACAGGGTAGGGTGAGGCAAAATGGCATGAGCGTTATAGCTGACGACCCAAAGGCACACCCCAATACCTGTTGGTCTCTACAGGGTGGGGGTGGGGTTGGCGTCATTTTAATACTTCACTGCCATTCCTATTATGCGTCTCTAACTCCAGCTCTACCAATGCCAATGTCAGCGAGACAACATTCAGCATTGTCAAATGCTTGTTTATGTATTGGTATGACGTTGGCCTTTTCCAGTCATCTGGGACATAGTTTTCTACCAGGAACTTTTTGAATATAATCTTTAAGGGAAGGGAAATGTGTTTAGCTAATAAAAATAAAAAATGTCCTGCAGGTTATCGGGACCAGAACTGTAGTTGCCCTCAAATGTGAGCAATTTCTCAAATATTATTTTTTCTTGGAAAACTATTACAATATCCTCTTCCTTGTTAATTGGTTTGGATGGATTATAATTAGTGTTTGTAACCATATTACAGAACTCTTTATTAAATAAGTTGGCCATAGACTTAGGATCATAAATTATTTCATTATCTTATAAAATTGGACCAACTTGACAGTTTTTGAATGAACTAATATATGAACAGAAACCCTTACTATTGTTCTTTTTAGCACTGCTTGCAAGCTTGTACTCCCATCTCGATTTGGCCTTTTTGATGGAAGATTTACATTTAATCTGAATTTTTTTGTTAGCTTCCCAGTTAGTGCTTGACCTTTTTTTTACATAGTTATTGTATTTTTTCCTTTTTAATCATATTAATCTTTTGATAGAATGGTTAATTCATTTAGGTGATTATTTATAACTATGGAATTTGGGTTTAGAGGGGATAAATACATCTCTTATCTCGGAGATAATAGTTTTAAAGGTTAACCAACTTTGTTCTAAATTTAGGTTAGAAAGGGTAGAATTCCAGTTAATCTTTTTAACAACATTTTCTATAAAGACAAGATCCACTTTATCATATAAATAGATGGTAGTATGATTAGGAGTAGATGTATAAAATGTTTTAATAGTAAACAGAATTGAACTGTGATCACTACCTGCAATAGGATCAGTAATTTTTACATCTATAATGAGCAATTCATCATTACAAATGATAAGGTCTCAGATATTGTTTCCCCTAGTTGGTACTGAAACATGTTGTTTGAGATTAAGCTCAGAACAAGTGGACAGAAGTTTTTTTTTACCTTTGCTACTTACAGCAGTAAGGTCCTGCCAAATAATATCACCAAGGTTGAAATCACCTGTAATAAGAATGTTCCCAAGTTCAGTGGCCTGCTCTATCTCAAATAAAATTGCATCTAGTATACCAATAGGTGAGTTGAGGGGATTATTACAGCTCCCAAGTATAATGTAGTCATTTTGTGCCAGAAAGATTTTTACCCAAATGATTTCAGTTAGTGTGTCATGGGTTTTGATGATAGAAACATAGAACATAGAAACATAGACTTTGACGGCAGATAAGGACCACTTGGCCCACCTAGTCTGCCCATTTCCCTACCTAGAGGACAAGCTGCAAATCCTATTTAACCAACAGCCTATTTCTTCCTACCCCCCACAAAAATTGCCTTATGTCTGTCCCATGCATTCTTGAATTCTCCCACAGTTTTAGACCCCACAACCTCCTCAGGAAGGCTGTTCCATGTGTCCACCACCCTCTATGTGAAAATATACTTCCTCACATTGCCCCTGAGCCACCCCCCCCCATCTTCAAATTGTGTCCCCTTGTTCTTGCACATCACTTTTTCTGAAAGATGCTACCCTCTTGGACTTTGTTGATTCCACTGAGGTACTTAAACGTTTCTATTATGTCCCCATCTCCCTCCTTTCTTCAAGGGTATACATATTAAGCTCCTTTAGCCTCTCCTCATATGGCTTCTCTTGCAGACCCTGCACCATTTTAGTTGCCCTCCTCTGAACTGCCTCCATCCTGTCTATGTCCTTGCAGAGATGGGGTCTCCAGAACTGGACGCAGTACTCCAGATGGGGTCTCACCAACTGTCTGTACAGGGGGATAACAACTTCCTGTTTTCTGCTGGTGATGCCTCTCCCTATACATACCAGTATCCCCCAGCCCTCTCTACCGCCTTCTCACATTGCTTGCCAACCTTAAGGTCATCTGATATGATTACCCCCAGGTCCCTTTCCATTTTTGTTGTTGTTACTACCTCCCCCATTGTGTAATCTTCCCCTGGGTTTTTGTTTCCCAGGTGCATTACTTTGCACTTCTTTGCACTGAATCCAAGCTGCCATACTTCTGACCATTCCTCCAACCTTGCCAAGTCCCTTCTCATCCTTTCCACACCTCCTTGTGTATCAACCCTGTTGCAGATCTTTGTGTCATCTGCAAAGAGGCATACTTTTCCTTCCAGTCCCTCTGCAATGTCACTTATAAAGACATTAAAAAGGACTGGACCCAGTACTGAACCCTGCGGTACCCCCACTAGTAACTCCTCTTTCTTCAGAGTGGACTCCATTTACAATTACCTTCTGTGTCCTGTTGTTCAGCCAATGTTTTACCCAGGCTACCACCCTGGGACCCACTCCAAGGCTGGTTTATTTGACTACTAATCTTTTGTGTGGGACTGTGTCAAATGCCTTGCTAAAGTCTAGGTAGGCCATGTCCACAGCCCCTCCCTGGTCTACTCCTTTGGTCACCCAGTCAAAGAAATCAATTAGATTTGTCTGACATGACCTTACCACTGTGAATCCATGCTGCCTTGGGTCCTGTGCCCCACTGGCCTCTAGGTACTCAACAATTTTTTCCTTCAGAAGTGATTCCATCACTTTCCCTACCACAGAGGTCAAACTGACAGGTCTGTAGTTTCCTGCCTATGTCTTGCTCCCACTTTTGTGAAGGGGAATCACATCAGCCTTCTTCCAGTCCTCAGGTTCCACACCATCCTCCCATGATTTGTTATAAAGGGTAGTCAGCGGTGTCACTAGTTCTCTGCTTAATTCTTTTAGAATTCTGGGGTGAATTCCATCTGGCCCCATTGCTTTGTCCACCTTCAGTTTTAGGAGTTCTTTCAGAACCCTTTCTTCTGAGAAAGGACTGGGATCGAACCCCCTCTCCAGAGTGCTTCTGTTAATTGGATTAGGCACCTCCCTCACTTCCTCTTTTGTGAATACTGAACAGAAGTATTCATTCAGTATCTCTGCTTTTTCACTGTCACTCTCTGCCCACCCACCATCCATTCTATTCAGCCTCACTATCCCTCCCTTTGTCTTTCTATGCTCCCTGATATACCTATAAAAGGTTTTATCCCCCTTCTTAACTGAGTTGGCTATCTTTTCCTCAGTTTGTGCCTTTGCTATTTGGACTACCCTCCCTGCTTCCTTCTGCCTTAACTGGTACAGTTCTCTGTCCTGCTCCTTCTGTGTTTCCTTATACTTCCTAAATGGTATCTTTTTCTCCCTAACCTTCACCGCCACTTCTTTTGAGAACCATAGTGGCTTTTTCTTTCATTTTGATTTGTTTATTTGCTTCACACAAAGGCTTGTTGCCTCTGTGATGGCAGTTTTGATATTTCCCCATTGTTGCTCCACTCCTCCTTCTAGCCTGTTTGCTAGTGCTTTTCTGAGGCACTCTCCCATCTTGCCAAAGTCAGCCCTCCTGAAGACCAGAACCCTCACTTTCATATGGCTTGACTCTGTAGCTGAGTTTATCGTGAACCACACTGTTTGGTGGTCACTTGTACCCAAATGGCTACCCACTTCTAGATCTGAGATTCTCTCACTGTCCCCATTTGAGAGTACGAGGTCTAAGATTGCTCCCTCAAGAGTAGATTCCAAAACTCGCTGTCTGAGGCATGCCACCTGAAGGGCATCAAGAATGGCCCTGCTTTTGGATGTGGTTGCAACAAAGGTGCTCCAGTTAACATCTGGCATATTAAGGTCCCCCATCAACAGTATCTCCCCTTTCTCTGCCATCCTTAGTATGCCTTCTATCATATCCTTGTCCATTCCCTCCCCCTGACATGGGGGTCTGTATACAACCACTGTGTGGATTGTGGTGCCATTTCCAGTGTCCAAAGTGACCCATAGTGCCTCCTCTCCTCCCTGTCTACTCTTTTGCTCAGTTGCTTTTATCCCTTCCCTTACATAGAGAGCTACTCCCCCCTCTTCTGCCCTCCTTGTCTCTCCTGTAGGTTGTGTACCCTGGTATGTTAACATCCCAGTCATGGTACTCTGTGTACCATGTTTCTGTGACTGCTACGATATCCAGGCATCCCTCTTCCATCAAGGCCACCAGTTCAGGGAGCTTGTTGCCCAGACTGCAGGAGTTGGTACTCATTACCCTCCATTTCCTGATGGCCTTACCCCTTTTTGCCCCATCCCTGTCCTTATTGCATTTGTCACTTTCTCCATTTACCCCAGTGCTTCTCCCTATTGACATTTCTATGTTGGTGTCTACCTCACTTAGTACCCTGATTTTTTGGGGGGGGGCTAGGATTTCCCTGCTCCTTTCCAGTGCCTGATACCTGTTATATCCACAGTATTCAGGGTGTCTTTTATGAATAAAGCAACACCACCTCCCTTTCTGTTTTGTCTATTTAATTTGTATAATCTGAAACCTGGTAAATAGATATCTTATGATGCTTTATCCCCCGTCGCCCCTGAAAAAGGGACTTCTAGGACCAGTGGGCTAACCGGGTCAACAAAGTTCAATAAATAAATAAATAAATCATCACCCCATGTTTTACATATTGATACAATATCACTATTATTATGGAGGACTCTATACTGGAGTTCATCCATTTTTCTGTGTAAGGTATCTCACATTGAAACTTAGAGCCTGTAATTTATTTGTTGATAATTTGTTTACATTAGCTGTTTTTTGAGATGATGGCTTTACCTTCATCTCCCCCCCCCACCCCATTATTCAGTTTAAACAATTGTTTATGGTGAACAGAAACTGTTTACCCAAGCTGGCATTAATACGCCTACTTAAATGCAATCCATCCCTACTGAATAGTTCTTCTCTATCATCAAAATCTTCCCAATGGGTAACACAAACGATGTCTTGTTGTAGACACTATTTACAGAGCCAATTATACATTTTTTTTTTATTTTCTGGTTAAGAAATGGGGAGAAATGAGGAATAGGAAGGATTTCTGAGCTGTGGGGTTTACATCCAAGTTCTACTAATTTGTTAGGGCAACAAAGGCTAACTTAATGTCTTGTATTGAATCCTGGTAAATGTTATTGGCTCCTACATGTATAATAGTGACAAGGTTAATACCACACTCATTCATAATATTATCAAACATGTCAGTAAATATCTGTGAGCTTAGCACCACTAAAACTAGAACAGGTTCTGTTACTTTTTCTGGATTGCAGCTGGTCCTATCCAAATGCTTTGTGATAGAATCCCCTACAACCACTACTTGTCTTGGATGAGTGCTATCAGTGAGAGGGACATCATTAGTGAGGACTGGAATGCAGGGATTGTTAGATATAATTTAATTTCTAAAATCAATTAGTGGTTGGTCACCAGTGACTAAGTCATACTGGGTAGAGGAAGTAAGGGGTCTGTGTCCAATAAAGCACTAGACTGGTTACATTCAGAAGTGCTCAGAGTTAAAGGAGAAGACTCTTGTATATTTATGATTTGGATATGTCTGATGAATTTATTACACATTACATCAAGTACTGTACATATGTCAATAAGAGATCAGCCATTTCTTCTGTTGCAACACATATCTAGAGTTTGAGGCTCTGACACAAGGTAGTAAAATGTCAAGCAAGCCTCCATTTACATGCAAATGAGTCACTTGTAATACATCCCCTCCCATTCCTTGATGTCACTGCAGCAACAGTGCAGAACAAAACATAAGTGTATCAATGCTGTCTATTCTGATTTTAGTTTACGTCTGCAATGGCTTAACACAGTTCTGTCAAGCAACTCAATCAATCAAATCTTTATTTATTCAGGTGAACATCATTGAGCACAGCTCATTTGCAAGATGGACCTGATAAGGTCAAGGTTCAATAGTAGTTACATATACAGTTATGTTAAGAACACTTATATACAATATACCAAAACATTGTTGCCTAAACATAATGACAAGTAGGGACACATGGATGTACACTATCTAATCTAATATATACATATCAACAATGGGATGATCTTTAGTAAATCTCTTAAGTAAAAGCATCCAATATTTCGATACTCAGGGGGTAAGAACCATAATGGACAAGGAGATGCAGTGATAAGGTGTAGGGGTGACCTGGGCAGGGGCTGGGGCTAGCCCCAGGCGATGTATGGTAGGGATGAGGGACTACGGTATGTGCCAAGAAGTAATGGGAGAGGACTATAGACAGGATGTACGGAGACTATGGGATTGAATGATTAGAAGGTGTAATGTCACCTGTTGTTGGCTGCCTGAGGAGGGGAAGGTTAGGAATTTGAGTATACTAGTACTAGTAGTAGCAGTTGCATTTTTCTTGGAAGAGACATAGGTATAAATGCTTAAAGGATGCTAATGATATAAAGTTGTTCAACTCACACAGGGAGTGGTACTTGTAGCCTTAATACTGCATGTGTAGAGCAAATAATACATCTAATAGTATTTCATTCACAGGAAACAAAAGCTGTTCCTGTGTACTGCTCATTTCTCTCTGTGAGACAGCCGTAACATGTTGTGGAAAGCAGTAGACTGAATCAGTTAATCAACCAACCAATCAATCAATCAAGCAGTCAATCAGTCACTCTGTAGTGAACCAGATGAACACCCTTGAGAGGATTCATTTACAAAGGTAGGCTTGAGCAGTTTCCCAAAGGATCACACAAGACTGAATTCCTCCTTTGCACAAATTATACACTCCCTTTTCAGCAGCCTGAAAGTGGAGAGCTAGATCACTTACTTTATAAAGTGTATTTTTTCACATTTCAAATGCTCCTTACATCTGGGTACTGACTGGAAATACCAAGACACAGAATGCATATGACATGGGAGGAATGAGCTAAGCAAATACAGAGCACTACAAACACTGACACTGATTAGTTTCTTTACCTACAACAGCTGAGGTGTAGCATCTGATTAGTGAGGGACATCCTACTTCAAATGTTGGCATTACAAGGGGGGGGCTGCCACAGCTTGTTTTCAGTACCTTCAAAGTGAAGTGCTGTAGCTTTCACATCACTGCTAATGATTTATAATGGGAATGGGGGCACTGTTAGGCCCCGTCCACATTACACCGCTTGCGCCCGGTAACGGATGCAATCCGTTATGGCCTCAGAGTGGTGCAGTGTGTCCACACCTCAGCGGTGTCTGTTACGGGACCGGCACCGCCGGTCCACACATCGGGATCCGGGCGACCGTTACAGCGGCACCCGATCCCACAATGCAGCTCACGCTGCGCTCTGTGCCCTGCAGGGGACCTTTACCGGCAGTCCACACTACGGCCGGTAACGGTACCAGGGCAGGACCAGTTTCATAACCGTTGTGGAAACCACCTCATATGTGGTTTCCACAATGGTTACGAAACCGCCTCCTGTAACGTTACCAGTGTAAACGCACACCGTTACCAATGCGGTTTACACCCTCTGTAACATTACAGAAGGGTTTTTGGGCTGCAGTGTGGACAGGGCCTAAAAGTCATGGACCTGAGGGGCCATCACAGTTCCCAAGGAGGCTAGGGGAACTTGTTAAGGGTTAGAGAGTAAGGGACTTTAGTAGGATTTGAACCAGAGTTTCCCAGTTCTTGTGCCTGTGCTTTAACCACTAGAATACTATTCTCCCATATGCTGCAGCTGATGTTGTCCTGGTAACCTATTCCTTATTATAGCTGAACTCTTTATTGCCTTACATCAGCCATCCAATCACTGACTGCCCAGTTACAAAGGGAAAGGGGCATTTGTGCAAGATTGTGTCTCACTGCTGGTGTCAATCAAAACAGAGAATGCTAGCACACACAGAACATAATAAAACAGCTGTATAATGCCACTTAAGACTCTTGTTGTACCCAGAGTCATTTAATGGCTAAACTGTTTTTGCTAACAGAAACATTAACACAACACATAAAGGCCCTTCCTTATAGGCATACTGTATATACATGTCAAATCAGTGCTGAATCACATTCATATGGTCCTAGTCCCTATTAGACCTGCACTTCAGGATGTGCACAACACAGAGTTCCCCCATTACTCAAGTGGGGGACCAAACATTGTGGATTCTGTTTACTGGTGGAACAGCATTTAGTGCAGCACCATTATCTGTTGCTCTGATGACATCATCCTCCAGCAGCATTGATGGTAAAATGGAGGACAAACACATTGATAACTTCCGGGGGCTGTATATTTTTATTTATAATCTAGATTTGGACAGCAATAGTACTGCTGGCAACTAGAGGAGGAACACAACAGTTACACATAAGGAGTTGGGAAAATATGGGTGTGAAACTATGGAAGACGTCCCCTTTAAATTATTAGTTTGATTCCTGACAACACAAGGGATTAAAGGTGTCAAATCTATTATGTAATGCAATGCTGTGGTGTTCTGCCTTTCTCCCCTTTCCATAGCGTCTGGTACTTTGTACTATGTGTCCTCACTATTTTCATCAAGATTATCATCCTCCCTTGCTCTTTTCTTAGTTACTTCAATTGTGGTGGTTGAAGGATCGGAGGGTAATTGGGCCAATGAAGGATTGCTGGTCTTTTGTTTGCCATTAACTAATTCACCTAGGGGTGTAAAGGTAAAATTACACTGTGATGTTTGGAAAAAGTAGGGTTCTTAACAGGAGGCAGATTGTTTAAGGTGTTAAACCTCTCAGTCATTTTAGTTTGATTGACTTCTAAGGCTTTTAAGCATGAGGAAAATAGGCTAATTTCATGCTTTAGTTCCACATTTTTTAGACATTTGCAACACTGGAAAGGCTGGGTGGGGATATCCCTGTGGTGATTATATACATTTTACACATTGTACATTGTAGCCCCAGTAGGCCTGATGTGGCTGTGAGAGTCACATTTATAGTATTTGTTGATAAGGCTGAAGCCATATTGCTTTCACTTTAATAGTTTTTAAACACAACACACTATACAATACTCAACAATTAGTTTATAATTCTTTTACTCAAGCTAATCTGTCCTTCCTGGTAGCGAGCGTACTAGTCCTGATCACAGAACAGTTTGTATGAGTAACTTACCCTAATATACTGATAGTAGGGCCTCTCCATCTCTCTTTACCCTCTGGACACTTTAGACATGCGCAGATGCACGTGTCTCGGCATGCGTTTCCACACACGGATATGCGCGCTCACCCCACTCGCAGATGCGTGAGCAAAATATACCACGTGACCTGGAAGTTTAATACTGGGTCATGAATCCCCACATTTAAAACTCGTCTAAAATGTGAAATTATCACACAATAAAGTATATTAAGCAGTCCCTGTAGATATTTCTCAACTCCCCAGTTATAGCAGCAGCAAAAGGTTCTGCAGGATTAAAGTTGTAGTTTGTATACTGCCCCTCGTGGACTACAGACCTGCAATAGCTTCCTGGGTCAGGTTCTTACAGAGATTAGTTTCACAAATATTGCAATAGTTTAAAATAACACTCAGCACCAGAAGCTGCTCCTCTCCAGTACTGTCTCACACTCTGAATGAGTGTCTCACAGCATGGGGAGAAAGCTACAGCAACTGGCACAACGTTGTTATTGAAGCACACTCGACGGGGGGAAAAAAGGAACTGAGGAGGTTGGAGGGTCAACACCGAGATAGCCTATATGGTGCGAGCTAGTCTCGTGGTGCCACACATGCGTGGTTCCATCCCACCACCAGCCCTTCAGAAGATTTTTGGCTCCTGCGGGGTCCTAGCATCTTTGGCGTAGTCCCATTAGTGTGAATGATTGGTGGAGATTTTTAGTCCAGGAAGATCAGGGTTGATACACAAGGGGGAGTGGAAAGGATGAGAACGGACTTGACAAGGTTGGAGGAATGGTCAAATGTATGGCAGCTTAGATTCAATGCAAAGAAATGCAAAGTAATGCCCATGGGAAAAAGAACTCCAGGAGAAGAGTATACAATGGAAGGGGAGGGGAGGGGAGGTACTATCAACAACAAAAACGGAAAGGGACATGGGGTAGTCATATCAGATGACCTAAAGGTAGGCAAACAATGTGAGGAGGCAGTAAGGAGGGCTGGGGGGAAACTGGGGTGCATAGGAAGAGGAATCACCAGTAGGAAACTGGAGATTGTTATCCCTCTATACAGACAGTTGGTGAGACCCCATCTGGAGTAATGCATGCAGTTCTGTAGACCCCATCACCGCAAGGACATAGACAGGATGGAGGCAGTTCAGAGGAGGGCATCTAAAATGGTGCAGAGTCTACACCAGAAGCCATACGAAGAGAGACTAAAGGAGCTTAACATGTATACCCTCGAGGAAAGGAGAGAGAAGGGGGACATGATAGAAACTTTCAAGTATCTCAAGGGAATCAACAAAGTCCAAGAGGGTAGCATATTTCAGAAAAATAGATGTGCAAGAACAAGGGGGCACAATCTGAAGATAGAGGGGGGACTGCTCAGGGGCAGTGTGAGGAAGTATTTTTTCATGGAAAGAGTGGTGGACACATGGAATGGCCTTCCTGAAGAGGTCATGGGGTCAAAAACAGAGGGAGAATTCAAGAATGCATGGGACAGACATAAGGCAATTCTGGTGGCGGGGTAGGAGGAAGTAGGCTGTTGGTTAACTAGGATCTGCAGCTTATCCAATAGGTAGGGAAATGGGCAGACTGGGTGGGCCAAGCGGTCCATTTCTTCCTGCCAATGTCTATGTTTCTATGTCTCTGTGCTCCAGTATAAGGCTCACTCAGATGACCCAGTGCTTCACTACCAAGAGCTTTGTCAGTGTGGACTACTATTACATGGACAGCCTAATGAATCATAGGTTTCTCAGCAAAACTGACCTAGGAATAGTTAACAAGCCAAACTGTTCCTGGATCTATCTATCACTGATCCGAGATCAGTTTGTGTCGATGTGTCTTAACTTAAGTCTCGTAGAGCAGTAGGCAAAATAGCTGTAGCCCCCCCCAAATCGGGGGGCTTACCTTAAGTGTCTCCCTGGGCTCTGCCGATGCCCCACTGCCAGGCAGACATCCCTCAGAGATAGTAAATCCATGGTTGTTAGTGCTCTTCTTTGATCTGCATGACAGTGTCATGCTGTGCCTGCTCATTGTCCCTTTAAGTGCCACAGCCAATGTGTACATTGTAATTAGTCTGGGCTGGGTCAGAGTGTTCTGGAGCTCGCGACCAGCCAGGCATTTCCCTGATTTGCCCCACTCTGCTGTCGCTAACAAAGCAGAGGGAGCCCTACATAGTACTGTAACTGTTTACTTCTAACTGTTTACAGTTTCTTAGATAAGATAAGATGTTTAACCTGCCTTTATTGCATTATTTACTCCAAAGTGTGGTCCGCCATGTTTGGTCTGGGACTTCCAGGTTTAAGCAAGTTGGGACTTAGGGGACCTTAATATGGTGGCTCATGGGTAAGACTGTAGTTTTTCAGGTTGGCACCTAAACTAACAAATGGGAACACTAGAACTGTGATAGACAGTTCCCTCAGCAAACTGGAATACAGAAAAACTAGACCAGTCCAAGAACGTTTATTAAACTGTGGTCAGTACTGCTCGAGCTCTCAAACTGAAAGGAGCTCAAGTGAGAGCTAAAGAAAAGGTAGGGAAAGGGGCCTGTCTTGCCTTCCCTGCCAGCTGGAAGATATTTAGACTGACTAAACTCAGACAAGGAGTAATTTAAAACAACTGTGCAGCAGTTCAGCTCGAGACTTCAAGAAGTAAGGGTCTTGTAGGCTGTGTGGAGATTCTCACAGGAGAGGCCTGTTTTGCCTCCTGTGACTCAACTTAGATCCAAAAAGGGGATCGACCTTTAAAAATTGCTTTCCTGCACACTGAGGGATTGCTCAGCACATCGGCTGAGATTGCAACCAGCAAGAAACCTAACAGGAAGAAAAGAGAAATTGCAGTTACGTAAGAACTTACCGTAACATTAGATCTTCGAGAGAGGTTCCTGCAGTAGGTCTTCACATATAGGACTGCACCTCCTGGATTCAGGTTCCAACGGCAAACCTGTAGATAGCAATCATCAGTGGGGACCGCCACCGACGTCAGGTGATGTGACATCAGCCCAACTATAAAAGGGGTGGTCCCACACCCGCCCTCCAGTTCTTTTGCACTGGAGACCTAGAGAAAGGTAAGCAGAAAACAGGAGTAAAAACTCCTAGGACCATGCTTCTTCTCTAGACCCAAGGACTAGGTAGGATGAAAATGCAGGAAACATTCCAGGAGTAGGGGGAAGGTGGGTGGGAAACTAGACCTACTGCAGGAACCTCTCTCGAAGATCTACTGTTACGGTAAGTTCTTACGTATTTGCAATATCTTACTTCAAGAGGGTTCCTGCAGTAGGTCTTCACATATAGGACTAAATACCAAACAGTTAAAAAAAAAAGACATATTGAGGTACGCCCGGGAGGAGGAGAAGTCGCCAGTAGGAAGTTATAACAGGAGACCTTGTAGAACTGCAAGGCCAAAACCAGTTCTGCATCTAGAGGCAATGTCCAGACTGTAATGCTTAGTGAAGGTGTGAACAGATGACCATGTGGCCGCTGCACAGATCTCTGCATTAGACACATTTCTGAAAAAGGCAGTGGAAGTTGCAACACTCCTAGTGGAGTGACCCTTAACTGCTCCCAGAAGGGACTTCCCATGTTTTTGGTAAGTAAAATGGATGCAGTTAGCTAACCATCTAGAGATGGTCTGTTTGGAAATAACCTTGCCCTGGCACTGGGGAGCAAAGGCTACAAAGAGCTGATTGGATTTATGAACCTCTTTAGTCTGGTTTGTGTAATATCTGAGAATCCTGTGCATATCCAGAGTGTGCAATAGGTATTCCCCCCTGTTAGAATGCTGGGGATAGTAGACAGGCAGTTCTACACTCTGATTAAGAGTGGCTTCTGAAACTATCTTAGGGAGGAAAGAAGGATTAGTCCGAAGAACTACTCTGTCCCTATGAAAAATTAAATAGGGATCGTAGCAGACAAACGCCTGAAGCCCAGAAACCCTTCTGGCGGAAGTGACTACGACCAGAAACAAGGTCTTCCAGGAAAGGAAGTGCATATCACAGCTAAAGGCTGGTTCAAACGGAGGTAAGGTCAGCTTCTCTAGCATAACACTCAGGTCCCTGGAGGGACAGGGATTCTGGATTGGAGGTTTCAGGTGAAGGATGCCTTTCAGAAAAGTTTTGGCAACCTCCAGTTGAGCCAAGGTTTTGTGTAGGCCGACACCGCAGAGAGATGGACCTTAATGGAAGAGTAACTAAAGCCAGTCTCTGATAAATGTGCGATGTACTCTAACACCTGGGCTGCCGAGCATGAAAAGGGATCCCAGTGTCTTGCTAGGGGCCCAGATCGAGAATCTCTTCCACTTCATGGCGTAAGTGGGTCTCGTAGAGGGTTTTCAGACTTCTACCAAGATATGTGCAACCCGTGAGGAGACACCATAGCGAAAAAACGCTATATCCACAGGTGCCACACATGAAGGTGGAGAGACTGAAGGCTCGTGTGCACCAGGGTGCCCTGCTCCTGAGTCAGTAGGTCATGGGAAAACGGCAAGGGAACCGGAGGTTCCAGTGCCAGTTGTTGCAAAAGAGGATACCAAATCTGGCATGGCCAGAGAGGAGCAATTAGAATCACATGTGCTCCTTCCTGCTGAAGTTTCACCAGAACATTCTGAATGAGAGGAAAGGGAGGAAAAGCATAAAGAAACCTCCCTGTCCAAGAGAGAGACAGTGCATCTCGCCAAAAAGCACCATGCCCATGAACGAGCGAGCAAAAGCTGGGTAGTTTTGCATCGAATGGGGAGGTGAACAGATCTATCTCTGGTCAACCCCATCGAAGAAAGAGGTCAGTGATTACCTCTAGCTTTAGCTCCCACTCATAAGCCCTGGCTACTGATCGACTGAGACTGTTTGCCAGAACATTGCTTACACCTGGAACGTGGACTGCTGTCAAGAAAAGGATGTGCTGAATTGCCCAGTACCAGACCCTCATTGCTTCTCTGTGGAGAGGGTAGAAGCAAGTTCCTCCCTGTTTGTTGACATACCAGACTGTGGACATGCTGTCAGTCTGGATAAGAAGTGGTCCCGGTACCAGTAGTGACTGGAACGTCTGAAGGGCGTAAAGAACCTCCCTGGTCTCCAGAACGTTGACATGGAGCAAAAGCTCCTGGTTGGACCAAGACTCCTGTGTCTTGTGTCTCCCCAGATGGACTCTTCAGTCTGAGTCTGAGGCATCCGTTATGAGGATTTGGGTAGGGACAGGGGAATGGAAAGGAGTTCCCTTTGAAAGATTGGAGAGATCTTGTCACTAGTGAAGATTTCTCTATAGGCCGTTGGAGATCATGACTTTCTGGTTCATGTCATCCGTCCTCTGATCCCATTGGACTCAAAGAGACCATTGGGTGACCCTCATGTGAAGTCTGGCCAGGGGCACTATGGAAATGGTTGCTGCCATCAGTCCCAAGAGGCGAAGCACGGCATGGGCTGGGATCCACCGAGCCTGAACCACGAGAGTGGCTTGAGCAACTAGAGTCTCGGCTCGATCTGATGGCAGAAAAGCCTTGCTTGAACTGTGTCTAGTACTGCTCCAATAAATTGGAGCCATTGAGATGGTACTAGCTGGGATTTGGGCAGATTGACCGTGACACCCAGAAGAGAAAACAAGCTCAGAGTGAAAGAAAGAGCCTCTTTCAGGCTGTACAGAGAGGGTGCTGCGAGGAGCCAGTCATCCAGGTACAGGAAAACATAAATGCCCTGGTGGCGAAGGAAGGCCGCAACCACTGCTAAACACTTTGTGAACCCCCGAGGGGCTGAGGAAAGGCCAAAGGGAAGTGCTTGGAATTGAAAATGGTTCTCCAGGAAAGTAAAACGGAGAAAGCGGCGATGGGCCGGAAGGATAGGGATGTGCAGGTAGGCATCCTGCATATCCAGGGAGCACAGCCAAGAAGCTTGATGGAGCAGGGGGAGAAGCCCATGAAGAGTTAACATGCGAAATGTCTTGTACTCGACAAAGAGGTTGAGCGTGCTGAGGTCCAGAATTAGTCTCAGATCACCCGTCTTCTTTGGAACTAGGAAGAAGTGGGAGTAAAATCCCCTTCCTATCTGTTTTTGAGGAAGGGGTTCTATGGCCTCTTTTAACAGAAGGGCCTAGATCTTTTGGGAGACAATGTGGCTCTGATCCCTTGGATAGAAATACCGACCCGGTGGATGAGGGGCCGGAATCTCAGAAAACTCTATCAAGTGACCCCGCTGGATGAGTTGTAACACCCAAGATTCTGTGGTGACAAACCTCCAACCCTCCAGGTGGAGGCTGAACCTCCCTCCCACTGGTTCCTCCTTGACTAACGGAGGTAGTGGAAGGAGGGGAAAGGAGTCAGGACGTCGAGGGGAGGGGAGCTTTAGCCCCAGAGGCCGGCTTGAGGAACTTGGCCTAGGGGGTTTGCGTTTGCCCTGACATTTACCCTGGTTTTTATTCCATCTCAATAGAGCATACATCCTGAAGGGAGTGTTTGCTCTCCTGCAGCCTGGTAATAATATCTTTTGCGTCACCGCCAAAGAGGATGGAACCCCTAAAAGGGGCATCCAGAAAGGAGGACTGGACGTCTTGTGCCAGACCTGCTATCCTAAGCCAAGAAAGGTGGCAGAGGCAGATCCCCGTGGCTGCCGCTCTAGCCACTGAGTCCACTGAGTCATACGTTGCACGCAATGCATGACGGCAAGAGGACTTTCCCATTCTGACCATGTCTGGTAGTTTTTTCCATAGTGTCTCATCCTGGACCTCCAGAAGGTCCCTTTCCAGCTCTGAGAGAGATGCCTTCTGGAATGCAATCATGTGTGAGACATAGTTGAGGGACTGAATGGCACAGGAGGAAGAGGAATAAATCTTCCAGCCAAACTGGTCCAACTGACGAGAGTCCTTGTCTGGAGGCGAGGAGCTCAAGTGTTTTGGTTGGGCTGACCGGTCACGAGTGGCAGTGATCACCATCAAGTCAGCCTTAGTATGAGTGGTGAGGTGCTGAATCCCTTCTGGGGATAATAGGTGCAATCTGCCTTTCTGGAGACCACCGGGATGGACAATGGCTGCTGCCATACCATGGTCACCAGATCCTCGTGAGGACCCATCCAAGAGGGGATGGGGAGGGGACCCGTGGTGGCTAAATCAAGGTGTTCCACCAGTCTCTTACACTGGGGATCCACTTCCTTAGAAGATCAGCCTCCTGCTGCCTGTATGGTGCATAAAAGGTCCCCAAAGGAAGGATCCTCTGGAGGAGATTTTGGGGACTCCTTGGGAGGTACCTCAACGGGGACCTAGGGTCTGAAGGATCAGAATCAGAGTCCGAGTTGGAGGGCTCAGAACCACTGAGGATGGAAGGATCTACCCCAGATGGTCCTACATTAAGAGCACCTGATACTCATCTGGAGGGAGGCAGTGGAGGGGGGGGGCCCTCAGCAGGTGAATATCTCCTACTGACTGCCTAATCTCCATGAGGAGCTGGGTTCTGGCATCCTGCCACCACAAAGGGGCCGACTCACAGTCTAGCACCAAAGATGGAGGTGGAGGAGGCTGAAAGCCCAGGTAGTCTGGGTACTGCGGGTATTGCCATGAAGGGTACTGACATCCTGGCAATCCTGGAGAGTAATAGGAGTACCCAGGATATCCTAGTGTTGGGTATCCTGGCGTTGGGTATCCCAGTGTCAGGGGCACATGGTCTGGGGTTGGGTACAGAGCAGCCGATGGTGGGCCACCCAGTGGTGGAACATGGGGGTCTGGCCCCGGGAAACCGCCTGAAGGTTCTGGACCTATCGGGGGAGGTGCCAAAGGGCCACTAGGTAGCATGGGATCTGGAAGGGCCCCTGAAGGTCCCAATGGAGGAGGCTCCATGGACGGATCCCCAGCCAGTGACGGACTCCTGTCCATAGGCGGCAAAAGACCTGGCAAAGGTGGAAGTTCCAGGAGGGACCCCAATGAAAGGTCAACCAGCGATCCTGACAGAAGGGAGAAAACAGGATCGGGTGGTGAATCCCTAGGGTGAAGGACCTGGAGGGATGATGAGTCATTCTGCAGCTCACTCTGTACGACGTCGAGGGCCAAGGTGGAGCTGACGGGAGAGTGGAAGGGTCCGGGAAGGTGACGGAGGATCCGTTGACCAACTGATTGGACCTAACTGGGCTAGAGGAGGTCGGGAGACCGCCACTAGACTTATCGGCAGGAGCCATGCACCCTTCAACAGAGTCGAGGGGTGACTTATCGGCCAAGCTGAGAGGAGACTGAACTGAAACCTCCAGAGAGGTGAACCCTGGCTGCCCGCTCACCTAGGCAGGAGCAGAAGAAGGTGCCCAGCCCAAAGAGGTGGACAGGGTACCAGAAGAAGTACTCACAGTTTTTGGAGGCCTCCCGCGTGGCGACGGACTCTTGTCCCGGCGTTTCTCCTTACTCTTCTTTTTCCTCGGGGCCGGCAATGACGACCTTTCCTTCAACTCCTGGAGCTCCTTTTCCAACGACGCCGGTCGTTGGGTAAGGAGGTGGGCCCCGAGGGTCTGCTTGCACCTGGTCCTAGTTGCCTGGTTGAAGGCCTGGCAGATACAGTACTCCTCAGTGTTGTGCTTGGGGCCTAGACAAAAGAGGCAGCAGGAATGGTCGTCCCCATGTGAGATTTGGGCTCTGCACTTTGAGCACTTCTTCTTCTTTGGTCGAGAAGACATCAATCAAAAATAATTTGAATGAAATAATTATGAGGCGAAGAAAAACTTTGACTGATGCGCGGGCGTTTGATCGCTGTTCTAACTCGTGGCCAAATGAACCGAGGCAATGGCAGGAAAGAACTGCCGGGCGGGTACGGGACCATCCCTTTTATAGTCGGGCTGACATCACGTCACCTGACGTCGGGGGCGGTCCCCGCTGATGATTGCTATCTACAAGTTTGCCGTTGGAACCTGATGCCAGGAGGCGAAGTCCTATATGTGAAGACCTACTGCAGGAACCCTCTCGAAGTAAGATCGTTTAATGCTCCTTCAGCCTAATTGTTTGTGTCCTACTGCATGTGAAAAGACTGTGATCCAGGGACTCCTGTTTACTAGAGGGGAGCCAACCTTATGCAGTAACCAAGTTGCCTACCCACTGGAGGTTTCACCAGCAAAACAACTGAACCTGCCCAGATACATTTGCTCTACATGTGGGTCTTGGCCATTTCGGCCCATGCCGCTTGTTCCTGTACCAGAGATAGCTTCTTGGCGAGAGACCGGATTCGGGGATTCAGCCCCTGTGCAGAAAATCATCGCAGGTTGTAGCCACCTACAGGGAAAGGCCATGAAGAGACAGAGTGAGTCATGTCAGCCCAGGTCCCCACCAACTTCCAGATGGAGCACCAGGTCTTCATTTCACCAGCCTTGTCGTCTGCCAAATTGGGTACAGTGAGTATAACCGGGTAGTTCCCTTCAACAGATATTTTAATCATAAATGGTACCATCTGATTGTGTTCAGCTAGTGCTCAAGTGTTTCAATAGACTAGGCCAACCGACCATGGATACAAACAACTTAATCTGTTTTGCACTGCCAATGTTTAGTTGTTTTCTCCATCAAGGGCCCCAACAACAGCTGCAATGCTGGTAACCCTAGGCAGCGTTCTGCCATGCCAGCATTACACTCTGTGTACCCAGTAGTTGTTAGACTGTTTAATACGGGGACTTAATTGATTGCATGCAAAGTAACCTGTCTCAGTACAGCAAAGTAATCACTATTCTGAATTCTTTCCCCCTCCTTGTTCACGTCTCCTTAATAAATCTGATTTATTGTTTCATTGGTAAGCTGGCTTGTGAGCATATTATTATCTGGTTTAGAGTTGCTGAAACATTGAAAGAGTATTTAAAAGTGCATGTGAGTATAAAAAGTTGTTTCTTACAGGGGTTCAAAGGTGTCTGCCTACAGATCAAACCCTGGTGGGAAGTGCAAAGTGTGTGAGCACATTATTAATGCTTGTTGTAAACTGTGTACTAAATGCTGTAACTGGTTATTGCTATTTCAGAGGTATAAGGTCACTAGGTGGGATTGTGAGTGGTTACAGCTTCCCAGAGGGTTGTACCAGTCTAGATACCCATGAAAGCACTACTCTGGGTGGAAGCACCAAAATATTAGGTTTGCAGAGGGTAGGGACCCCCCCAGTACTTGCTAATTCTGAATCCAGGCCCCTCATCCTGTTGTTAGGGAGACAGGCAGAGGAAGTAGCACTTGGAATAACGGCACCAGGGTTACAAACGTAGAGGCACCACTGGGATTACTGCCCCAGTGACCAAAACATAAAATTGCAGCTACATTTTATGAGTACTGGTATTAAAATAGAGCAAGCTACTGACCCTAGAGCTGAAACTGCAGCTAGTAACATATCTGTGCAATATTTACTTGATTGGTGGAAGGCAGAGGAGGTTTACCCTCAAAAGGTCCTATTGATACTGGACCTTCCCCTGGGCACTAAGAAAACCACAATTGCGGAAGCTTTAAGTAAGTTAAAAGCCTGAGTAAAGTTGTGGTCAAGGCCCTCCAAATCGACAGGGCTAACTAAAGTTTAATGGCCCTAGTGGAGTATACCCTTTCAATAGATCTCTCTGGAGTCAAGCGCCATGTGAAATTGTGTCTGATGAGCCCTGGGTACTGGGGAGGGCCATACATATGTACAGTGCGATGCCTGACTCTAAAGAGACCCCCAAAACTGAAGGGGTCAAAGACAAGCTCACCAAACTGTTACAGGCAAGGGGCCAAACCCTTGAGGACTTGAAAATGTTGTTCGAAACCCCTCAAAAGTATCCCTTCCCCAGGATCTGCTTCTACATCTGTAGTTGCCTCTTCACCATCACCGGCTCCTGCATCTGCACTGGCCCACGTGCTGGCCCCTGTACCAACTCCTATGTCTGCCCCAGTGTTGGCACCCGTGCCTACTCCTGTTATTGTGCACTCAGCTAGTCACGACTCTTACCGCAGGCTATGAATGTTCTCTGGTACCATTCCCATATTCCAAGGGGAAAATGACTTAGAGACTTGGTTAGACTATGCATCCCCCCGGTCCAAGAGTGGAAGTGTACGGAAGTGGAAAAGAGGAAAAGGATGCAAGAAAGCCTTTGTGGCCCAGCTTTGGACATCATTCAATCTGTGAGAGCTGGCAACCCAGAGGCCTCTACCCAAGATTATGTGGTCACTTTGGAAGATGCATTTGGGAGCCCTGAATTGGGTGAGGACCTTCTATGGAGGTTCAAGGCAACCCAACAATGTTTGGGAGAACCCTTGCCTGTACATATACCCCGCCTTGAAAAAACTGTACAAAAGTGTGTCAGGAAAAGAGGTCTGGCTCCAGATGAACTGAATCAAATCAGGTTGAATCAGATACTGAAGTCTGCTCCTTATTCTGATTTACTATTGCTCAAGTTGTGGCTGCAAGACCCAATGGACTCACCCCCCTTACAGCTCGTTGATGAAGGAAGTACAGGAGATTGAGCAAAGAGGGATGCAATGGGGTCCCACCCACGCTTCTGCAACTGTTACCCAAGTCACTGATAATGTGTCCTCAGTCGAAAGTCAAGATCTGAAAATAGGTGCACCAAGTAAGACTGTCACTAGTAAAAGTCAAGATATCCATCAGAACATGTCTGCCATGGGCATGGGAGTGCACACCCAGGTGCCTCCCTGTAGAAAGCGAGCTGGAAAATAATAAGTCAACTGCCTGCTATAGTGAAAGAACTGATGGGGCATAGCGTGCAGACCCAGCAAGGACCGTCTGCTATTAGTGCTCCTGCTTAAGCTTCAAATATGAGTGCTACACCGCCCCCTAACCATGAATGGAGACCACCCTCTAATGTGATGTCACAACCAAAGCAGACCAGAGAAGGTATATTTTGCTATAAATGTGGAAAGGATGGTCACCAAAAGAAGGAATGTTGATCCTGAGAGGACCCAGCCAGGGTAAGAGATAGACTGCTTGCAGAAAAGCACCTGGGGCAAAGTAATGCCAGTGAAGCCCCAGCTCAGTCTCGGCACAATTCATTTGTGGCCATGTCATTCATTCCAGCTCCTGAAAATACTCCACTGGATTGGGAAAAAATGATAGGCCCCCTCTATGGAGACTACAGTACATATTGATGGTATCCCAGCCCGAGGAGAGGACAGCAGATCTCAGGTCACTATAATATTTAAATATTGGTATGACCAGCATCTATCTGACTGCCCTCTACAACCTCTGGCTAGACTGCATGTATGGGGTTTGAGTGATAAGTCTTATCCTTACCTTGGGTTCTTAAGAGTGTGGCTTTCCTTCCTGACCACTGTGGCAGGTGTGGATGACCCTGTGGAGACCTTGGTCTTGGTCTGCCCTTCTTCTGGTCTATATGATGGGATCCCAGTATGGATCGGCACTAATGTGCATATGTTTGGCAGCTTGGCACAGATGTATCAAGAGAAACAAGCACAAAAGACCAGATGAGCTTTACATATCCATGCAATGGTACAGAAGGCTTATGAGATGCAGACGCAAGCCAAAGAGAATGATAGGATGAGACAGCGGGATTTGTCTGGAAGAAGGACCTATCAACTCTTGTCTTACCACCTAATACACAATGTAGTGTCAGAGGAGAGGAGTGTATCCAAAAAGCCATAACTAACAAGATCCTCATGCTGGATGTCCCAGAAGAGGGGAGTAAGTGTGCTACCAGTTTGTGCTTATGCCTACACCAAAAGAGTTGTGCCACAGCTCTGCAATGTAACTGACAGAGACCTTGCAGTTACTCGGTTTGTACCCTGGTCAATGTAAACTGCATGGATACCACTGTGTTGTTGAATAAGGGCCGCACAGAGGAAGATGATGACGTGTCCCCGGATATGTTGACTTTGGAGAGTCTCCCATCCCCAGTGAGTGGAAAGACAGAATCAGCCACAAGCTGTCACAGTGGAGCAAAGTATTTTCTTTGAAAGAAAAGGACATTGGATGTGTTACTGGTGTTGAACACCACATCAGGCTCCACGACGAGAGGCCATTCCAAAAGAGATCACACTGATTAGCACCTCCGGACACTGATGTCAGACGCCATCTTCAGGAAATGCTAGCAGCTGTAATCATCCAAGGAATCACGCTGCCCTTACATGTCCACAATTGTGGTGGTCCGAAAAAGCAATGGCTCAGTGAGGATGTATGTTGATTATAGGACACTTAATAGAAGAACCATACTAGATCAATACCCGATGTCTCGCATCCAGGATGCCCTCGATTGTTTCAATTGAAGTCAGTGGTTCTCTGATCTGGACCTCAGAAGCAGGTATTATCAAATCCCGATGGTGCCAGAGGATAGAGAAAAAAACTGCATTTATTTGTCCCCTGGGCTTCCTCGAATTCTTGCGCATGCCCCAAGGCATACCTGGAGTGCCTGCAACTTTTGAAAGACTAATGGAGTGTGCTGTAGGAGACATGAACCTCCTTGAATGCCTTGTCTATTTGGATGATGTCATCATGTTTGGCAAAACATTTGAGGAGCATGAGGCTCGTTTGTTCAATGTTCTAGACAGATTGGAAGAATTCAGGTTGAAATTAACTATTGACAAGTGTCAGTTTTTCCAAAGGTCTGTAAAATACGAAGACCACATCGTGTTCTCTGAAGGCATCCAGATTGATCAAAATAAAGTTGAAGCTTTAATCAACTGGCCGAGGCCCAACAACCTCAAAGAACTTCAGAGATTCTTGTTTTTTTTGTGGATATTATCGCCACTTTGTCAAGGTCTATACCAAGGTAATTTGACCGCTGTTAAATCTGACACGAGGGTATCCTCCCAATAATTGGAGATTTAAAAGGGGCACTGTAAAGGAAGGTGACAAGGTCTACTTTAAACCTAATGAGTCCTTTGAGACAAGATGGACTTCAGATTGCCATAAAGCATTCCAAGAAATTATCCACCAGCTTACGCATGCTCCAGTACTGGCATATGCTGACCCAACTAAACCCTATGTGCTTCACACAGATGCCAGCCTGAGTGACCTTGGAGCTGTACTTTATCAAGAATATGATGAAAGACTACACCCAGTGGCATTTGCAAGCAGAAGCTTAGCCCCATCTGAAAATAACTATCCAGTTCACAAATTAGAATTTCTCACTTTAAAGTGGGCCATAGTTGACCAGTTTCATTAATATTTATATGGTGCCAAAATCCTGGTCAAAACAGATAATAATCCTCTCATGTATGTCCAAACATCGACCAAGTTATATGCAACTGGATAAAGGTGGCTGTCTGCTCTATCAACATATTCTTATTCAGTGGAATACCTTCCAGGCTTAAACCATATTGACACTGACGCTCTCTCCCGGAGGCCTGCCTCCAATCCAGAGTGGGTGTGAATATCGGAACAGTCCGTGAAGGTCTTGTGCCATAAGTTTTACAGAGATGAACACCCTTCTGCTAAGACTGGGAATTGCCTAGTTGACTGCCTGGGACCTTCAGATACTTGCGTGCCTGTAGCTTACTGTAATCTTGCAGCGTTAGATTTGAGTACCTTGCCTCAACTCACTCCAGTGGACATTCAAAGAGAACAGTATCATGATTCCATACTTAGACTTGTGCTAAATGCTATGAACAAAGGAAAGATGTTTCCACACTACAATCAAATGATTAAAGAACTGCCTTACTGTTTTGAGAGGGACCTAGCCTTAAGCTTCGAGTGAAATTATTATATTGAGTAATCACAGTCAAAGAGAAGTTGTAAAGAAACAACTGGTGTTACCTTCAAAATTTAAGCATGTGGTCTTGAAAGCCCTCTATGGCCAAATGAGACATTTGGGCAGTGAGAGAACTACAGAACTAGTCCGTGCCTATTTCTACTGGACCAAGATGAGTGCAGATGTTGACCAATATATCAAAACTTGCAGCAGTTGCCTTCAACGAAATGACCAGCCACAAAGGGCATTCCCTTTGGCTAACATTACCATTAGTGCAGCAATGGAGCTTGTGTGCATTGACTTTTTGAGTTTAGAGCCTGATGCTAAGAGCATTGGAAATGTACTTGTTGTGACCGACCATTTCTCCCGATATGCACAAGCTTATCCAACAAAAGATCAAAAGGCAGCAACCGTAGCTAAAGTCCTGGTAGAGAAATGTTTTGTACACTATGTTGCTCAACAATGAATCCACTCCAATCAGGGAAGGGACTTTGAAAGTCGCCTCATTAAGGAAATGCGATCTCTTTGGGGTGTGAGAATGTCAAGGACCACTCCCTATCACCCATAAGGGGGATCCACAATCAGAATGATATAATAAGACGTTGCTGGACATGCTGGACACTCTTCACCCAAAAGACAAACCGAGGTGGAGTCAGCAGATAAGTACCTTAGTGCACGGCTATAATTCCACCCGAAACGATGCAACAGGGTTTTCACCATATCAACTGATGTTTGGTTGGGAAGCACGCCTACCAGTGGACATTTGCTTTGGAGTTTTGCCAGATGAGGTACAAGCAACTAACTATTTGCAATATGTACAAAAACTCAAAGCACAGCTTAATCAAGCTTATCAACTTGCCCACACTATGGCTGCAAAGAAAAATCTAGCAAAAAAAGTAAGGCATGATAAATAGGTCAAAGTTCAAGAACTGCAACATGGAGATTGTGCTCTGATGAGATTTTGGGGTTGCAAGGGAAACATAAGATAGCTGACCATTGGAGTCACACTCCTTATGCAGTCATCAGTAAGTTGGATGACCTCCCAGTTTATAAAGTATGGCCAGAAGGAGATCCCCGAGCTGTAAAAACAATTCACAGGAACCACCTCCTGCCAATTGGGAAAATTGTCATAGATACAGCACTGCAAAATGTCGCTCTGACTGGGCCTGTTACCATATCTACCTCCCGAAAGAAACAGTCAAGCCAACCTCCTGCTGCTCAGCAAACCGAGCTTTCGACAAGCAATGCTGCTATTAATGATGACGCTAATTCTGAGTCCAGTGAAAGTGAATATAGAGCCGTGTATTATCATTCCTTTGAATTAGCTCAACTGTTTCAGGAAATTCCTGATGCAATATTGGGGATAATGCTGATGGTCAAAAAGTGTCAGATCATCTTGCTCTTTCAACTACCCCAGTACCACCTGAAAGTGAGATTCAAAGTGTGACCTTTGAAGTAGCTGATTCTTTGTGTCTTGTGGAACTATCTGAAATGGCAATGGCTAGTCCTGATCAAGAAAATGAGAAACACTCTGGTGAACTCTTATTTGGAGCTGAAAAAAATGGGCCTAGTGAACCAAATCTTATATCAGAAAGTGTTGCTATTTCTGCAAGTGCTAACAGTGAGTTGGATGACTCTAACTTAGTTGAGATTCCTCTTGCAGATGAACCTGAGTCAACAGAACAGGAAAATTCAAGTGCTACTACAAATGCAAGTAATGCAACCAACTCTGAACAGCAAGAGCGTGCAGAGGTGCCCCTTTCGTCAAAAGCTGTCTTGTTGCTGGACAATTAGCCAGGAATAGCTAACCTGAATGTTAATGCTGAAAGAACTGTGCCACTTCCCCCTATGCCAAGAAGATCAGGTAGAATTGTGAAACCAGTAGTGTGCCTTGCTTATGATTCACTAGGAAAGCCTATAGACTTTCCCATGAATGTAGTTCATAAAGGGGTATACATCACAACCAACTCCCTTCCTAAGATAAGGTTCACTGCATCCTCTAATTTAATAATCAAACCCTCCACCCAATATTTTAGGAGTCCACCTAATAGAATAAAAGGGGTCAGCTGAAGAAGTGCAAGGTATCTGGCTAAATAAGCCAGTCTTACAGGTTCCAAGGGGACAAATGCTATTTCTTATGAGTAACTGTCTGAAACAGTGTGAAAAATGGTAAATTTAAAATGGGGGATAAAATGCAACTGTTTAAACTATGCAATTACTATTATAAACTTTTATTTAAAAGAAAAGCATGCTACATTGTGCAAAGTTATAGTATAGCTGCGCAGATTTGTTCATAATGATGTGTGGTCTAGACCTGTATATATACTTGTAAATAATAGAAGTGTTAAAGGTAATGGTATACCTCCCCCCGACAGCGACACCAATACAGCGACTTACATCGCTGCAGATGAAATTGGCAGTTCGCTGTATTGGTGCGTCTGAGACAAGGGCACAATGTCTCCCAGTCCTGCACCCTCTCCCTGAATCAACTCCAACTCAGAGTTGATTATGTTTAGAATGTGGGGTGTGGGGGCAGAGCCCCCATGATAGAAACACAGACCAGGAGTCAATAGGGATTTATGCTGACCACAGCTTGCGGTTGACATAAATTCTGTCGCTGTGATGCCGGTCGAAAAAATTGTTGTTGAACCGGCAATGTAGAGCCAAAGGTAATTGTTTATATTGTAGACTTGGCGCAGACACCGAGTTTCCTAGGCAAGGAAGAGTGTAGCCCCCCCCCAAAATTGGAGGCTTACCTTAAGTGTCTCCCTGGGCTCTGTTGATGCCCACTGCCAGGTAGACATTCCCCCAGAGACAGTAAATCCTTGGTTCTTCGTGCTCTTCTTTGATCTCCATGAGAGTGCCATGCTGTGCCTCCATGCTGTCCCTTTAAGTACCAGAGCCAGTGTGTATATTGTAATTAGCCTGAGCTGGGTCTGACTGTTCCAGAGCTTGCGACCAGTCAGGCATTTTCCAGATTTGCCCCACTCTGCTGTCGCTAACAAAGCAGAGGGAGCCCTACATAGTACTGTAACTATTTACTTCTAACTGTTTACTGTTTCTTAGATAAAATAAGATGTTTAACCTGACTTTACTGCAGTATTTACTCCGCCATGGGAGCAGCCACGTTTGGTCTGGGACTTCCAGGTTTAAGTCAACTGGGACTCAGGAGACCTCAAGGGGTCCTTAATATGGTGGCTTATGGGTAAGACTGTAGTTTTTGTAGTTTTTCAGGTTGGCACCTAAACTGACAAATGGCAGCACCAGAACTATGACTGACAGTGCCCTCAGTCTCAGGAATACTGAAAAACTGGACCAGTCGGAGAACTTTTGTTTTATATTGGGTTGAGTGCAGCTCAAGCTCTCAAACTGAAAGGAGCTCTGGTGAGAGCTAAAGAAAAGGTAGGGAAAAGGGCCTGTCTTACCCTCCCTGCCAGCTAGAAGATACTTAGACTGACTAAACTCAGACAAGGAGTAATTTACAACAACTGTGTGGCAGTTCAACTCAACACTTTAAGAAGTAAGGAGTTTGTATGCTCTGTGGAGATTCTCACAGGAAAGACCTGTTTTGCCTCCTGTGACTCAACTTAGATCTAAAAAAAGGGCTTGATCATTAAAAACTGCCTTCCTGCACACTGAGGGGTTGCTCAGCACATCGGCTGAGATTGCAACTGGCAAGAAACTGAAGAGGAAGAAAACGTTTAATGCTCCTTCAGTTTAATTGTTTGTGGCCTACTGCGTTTTAAGAGACTGTGATCCAAGGACTCCTGTTTACTAGAAGGGGGCCAGCCTTATGCAGTAACTGAGTTGCCTACCCACTGGAGATTTCACCAGCAAAACAACTGAACCTGTCCAGAGACATTTGCTTTACATGTGGGCTTTGGCCATTTTGGCCCATGCCGCTTGTTCCTGTACCACAGACAGCTTCTCAGTGAGAGACCGGATTCAAGGATTCAGCCCCTGCGCAGCAGATCATCGCAGGCTGCGACTGCCTACAGGGAAAGGTCATGAAGAGAGAGTGATTCATGTCGGCCCAGGTCCCCACAAACTTCCAGACGGAGCAGCAGGTCTTCATTTTGCCAGCCTTGTCATCTGCCAAATTGGGTACAGTGAGTACAACCAGGGTAGCTCCCCTGTAACAAATGTTTTAATCATAAATGGTACCATCTGATTGTGTTCAGCCAGTACTCAAGTGTTTCAGTAGACCAGGCCAACCGGACATGGCTACAAACAACTTTGATCTGTTTTGCATTGCCAATGTTAAATTGTTTTCTCCATCAAGGGCCCCAACAACTGCTGCAATGCTGGCAACCCTGGGCACTGTTCTGGCATGCCAGTATTACATTCTGGGTACCCAGTAGTTGTTAGACTGTTTAATACAGGGACTTAATTGATTGGATACAAAGTAACCTGTCTCAGTACAGCAAAGTAATCATTATTCTGAATTCTCTTTCCTCCTCCGTGTTCACATCCCCTTAATAAATCTGATTTACTGTTTCACTGTTAAACTGGCTCGCAAGCATATCATTATCTGGTTTAGAGTTGCTGAAACGTTGAAATAGTGTTTAAAAGTGCATGTTTGTATGCAAAGTTGTTTCTTACAGGGGAGTTCCGGGGGGGGGGGTTGACAGAAGATCAAACCATGGTGGTAAGTGCAACATGTGTGAGCATATTATTAATGATTGTTGTAAACTGTGTACTAAATGCTGGAACTGATTATTACCAATTCAGAGGTACAGGGTCACTAGGCAGGCTTGTGAGTGGTTATAGCTTCCCAGAGGGCTGTACCATTTTTAGATAGATACCCACAAAAGCACTACTCTGGGCCAAGCCACCATGGGTTCACTAGAGGTCGTAGTTGTCTAACTAACTTACTCTGTTTTTATGAAGATGTTAGACTTCAATTAGACAATAGATTATCCTATGATATAGTATATATTGACTTTAGCAAAGCCTTTGATTCCATCCCACATTGGGCTATTATAAAAAAATTGAGTACCCTCCCAATAAATCGTAACATCACCAGTTGGATATCACACTGGCTTGTTGGCCAATCACAGCAAGTATTAATAAATGGCCATCTTTCAAGCCCAGGTCCAGTCTATAGTGGAGTGCCACAAGGGTCTGTTTTGGGCCCTTGTTTATTTCAAGCATTTATCGCCGATATATCCCAGAATTGTAGTTCTAATTCTTTAAAATATACAGATGACATCAACATTGGTGGGCCTTGCTTGGATCTTGATAGTATCAACATCATTCAGCATGATCTGGATCATATTACAGAATGGGTTAATAATTGGGGTATGAGATTAAATCATGAGAAATGCAAGGTTATGCCCTTGGGTGCCCAGAATCCTAAAAATATATATATGTTGGATAACAAATCCCTAATATGTACGGTTGTAGAAAAATATCTGGGTGTTTATATTTCCAATGATGTTTCATTCACAGTACAGGTTAATAAAACTATACAAAAAGCAAATGTTGCTTTATGGTCCATACTCAGGAACATTAAATCTCGTGATGTAAAGGTCTTGTTGCCTCTATATAGAGCCTATGTTCTTCCGCATTTGGATTATGCCTCCCAGTTTTGGTGTCCATTCAGGAAGCAAGATATACTTCAAATAGAAAAAGTCCAGCAGAAATTTACCAAACATATTAAAGGCTATACTAATATGCAATATGATCAAAGATTAGTTTCCCTTAATTTAATGTCACTTGTTACCAGACGTATGAGGGGAGACTTATTACTCATGTTCGATGTTGTTCATGATAACTATCTGATGTGTAACATGGGTGTGGATTTGAAAAAAAACATTTTTAACATTAGAGGCCATCCACTCCAATTACAGGGTAAGGGCTTTAAGCATTTGCCTCGGAAATATTTTTTTACTGTGAGATGTATTAATCCTTGGAATACACTTCCATTAAATATTATTATTAGTGATTCAAAAACAACTTTTAAGGGTAGGTTAGATAAATATATTCTTGCAAACCCTACTATTAAATATTATTTATTATAGGAGTATTATGGGCCTATAAGCCTCCTAACTCCTTACCCACCTAGTATGATACCTAGTATGATATTAGATTTACTGAGGGTAGGGCCCCCCCCCCGATACTTGCTAATTCTGAACCCAGGTACTTCAACCTATTGTTAGGGAGACAGGCAGGGGTAGTAGCCCTTGGAATAACGGCACCAGGATTACACAGCATAGTGATTAGAGCTCATGGTTGCGAGCCAGAAAATATGGGCTTTAATCTCAGCAAAGTCCTAACCATAAAACTTTTTAGTTCCCTCAAAATTCACTACAGTGATAAGCCATCCTGGTGTGGTGTTAAAAATGAAAATTAAGTACTTACCATAGGCGTTGATCTTCCTGAACATCTTTACCATTGATTACCACTTGTGGGTCAGGACGGGAGGCACTAGGACCCCACAGGAGCTTTTCTTTTTTTTTCACGAAGGAAGACGGCCACAGTTACTGAGCATGGCACCTGCTCACCCCCAAGTGGTGTCGCATTCCAGCCAATAAATGGTGCCATCTCCCTCAGTTACCTCAGTTCTGTTTGCCAGGAGAGTAACAAAGTGGGGGAAAAAAGAGAGAAAGACAGAGAGACAGAGGGCTACAGAGTTCCCTAACCAAAGAGATAGAGAAAGAATATAGGAACACAAATAAACAAAATAAAATCTGACTACCGACCTTTACTTAAAGAAACAGGGCACATTAAGTGGCGTAAAGGGGAAGTTGGGTATAAAGCCAGAGCGTCACGCCACTAGCCACACAGGAGATGGATAGTGATCCAGAAGGTAGCAGCAATGAAGCATGTGGCTCTGGCAGAAAAGATAAGAGGGAGATGTCCAGAATTAGAACCCCCTTGCAGCTGAAATGGCATAATGAGCTGTACTAGGAATGAGACACATGGACTACTGGGAAAAACAACCCCATGCTACTAGATAGAGAACTGACTGGATAATAAGTTAATATGTCCCTCTCTCTGATACCACATGAGGAGGTCCCTGGGGGCAGGTGGTAAAGAGAGGGGATGCCCCCACACAGTCTTGATGCCTCCTCAAAGGCTCTAGGCCACAGAGGGACAACTACTGTGTTATCACTGGGAACCACAAGGATTCCCAGTGGAAGGGTTGCTAGATCATGGCTTGTGTCTGAGCCTAGGCGAAGTGCCTGGAGCATCTCCACCAAGAATCACTGGAACAGAGTGTATTTAGCAGCCAAAGATAGGTGGAAGGATGATTCATTGTTCTCTAAGGAGAACATCAGTGAGATGAGGCACTGACTCCAGGGGCTGTTGGTGCCAAGAAGCAGGGCCGAAACTGGGTCCTGTCAAAGTGACTATGAAGGTTATCAGGGGCACCAATAAACTCCCTGTGTTAATCCCATGTTAGTGGCCCTCTCAGGGTATATGAATGTTAGCAACCTCTCCAGAAAGGTTTCAGGCCCATGATGAGACTCAGGATCTCAAGAGCTTCAACGTGGGCTGTGAAACTGCACAGGAGCCTCGGTCAAGAAGAGGATCTGGCAGAGTCCCTTGATAGGGATCCTCCTACATCAGAGGAGTGCCTGACTGGTGCCTGTGGGGGTGAACCCCCAGTGAGGAGAGCAGACCCATACAGTGCCTGCTGAGCACCCTGGTCCTCCCCTGTGGTGGTGTCATCAATTAGCCCCAGGAAGAACTCCACCTCTGGGCCACTGTCAGATGGCATCCTCAGAGAGGCGCTCATCCTTGTCACCATGGCTGGTGCTGCCTTTTGTGCTGGGCTCAGCATTGGCTTCAAAGTTGACTCTAGAGTCATCCCTTACCCAACATATTGCCACCTCGAACAGTGACAAAAGTACAGGTGATAACAGAAGATGATACTGAGGTGTCCACCAGTGTAGACCAAGCATATAACTTTGGCCTTGCCACCGGGGATGTCTGTTGCTCAGGGCAGACTGTGAGGGTTCTGAGCAGGCTGCCCAGAAGGAGTCAGCTCTCCAACAGACCCAACCACCAGGGCCTCCAATGCCTCCATGTGAGAAGGTCAAGGAGGACCCTGTGCTTCCATGGAACTAGAGGTCCAAGGAAGAGGCCCCAAGGAAAGTCTTAACACACTTTCCTTAGTCACATATGTGCAAAGGCCTGCCTCCAAAAGTGGGGATCAGGTGATCCCACCTCATCACGTGGATCTCTAAAGTGTGGTGGTCCATCCAGTGGCAGGTGTCGCACACATCTATATCATACTTCAATGCCAAGAAATGCAAAGTTATGCATATTGGAGCCAAGAATCCCAGGACAGAGTACTACCTGGGTGGAGTCTGAGTATCTGCATCAGAGGAGGAAAAGGACCTGGGAGTGATGGTCACTAGTGACCTGAAGCACTCCACGTAGTGCAAGAAAGTAGCAGCAAAGGCAAACAAGATGCTGGGATGCATATCTAGGGAGATCAGTAGTAGGAGAGAGGAGGTTATACTGCCCTTGTACAGGTCACTGGTAATGCAGCATCTAGAGTATGGAGTTCAGTACTGGTGCCCACACCTCAAAAAGAACATTAACCTGCTGGAGAAGGTCCAGTGGAGGGCTACAAAGATGTCAGCAGGTCAGCAGTGTAAGGCATATGAGCAGAGGTTGAGGGTACTGAACATATACTCCCTGAAAGACAGGAGAGAGAGAGAGGGGACATGATTGGGACCTTCAGGTACTTGAAAGGGATAAATAAGGTTGATAAGGAGAGTCTCTTTAAGCTGAGTGGCAACCATAACATGAGGGAGCACAGTCTTAAGCTAGAGGTTGGAAGGTTTAGAAGGAAGGTCAGGAAGCACTTTTTCACAGAGAGAGTGGTGGACACTTGGAGGACGCTGACAGAAGAGGTCATCTCATTGAAGACAGTGGGCAGCTTTACGAGAGGCTGGGATAGGCATGGGGAAGGGAAGGATCATGGCTAGGCAGGATGGGAGGAGTGGGGAGGGAGGGCAGGGACAGTAGCGCAAGCTGTGGACCTTACAATATGAGCAGACTAGACAGACCAAATGGCCTTCTTCCGCTGGCTTCTTCGTATGTTCATACAGTATATGCTTTGGACCAAGACAGGTGGCAAAGCACTGATGCCAGTCCAGAGCAACCATTGGTTTCCCACTGGAGCACTGATGCATAATGGGAGTCTGTCAGAATATTCAACAATTTAACCTCTTTTTTCTTACACTTCAGCATCACAAAAAATAAAGACAAGCAGCACCACAAAAGAAAAGAGAATAATAGTGGTTATGCACTTAGTAAAGATGATGATGATAGAACTGTGGCACTTTCATTCCCACAGTGTGCACTTGATGGTGGGAAGAGCAGAACTGAGGGAGCTGGCAGTGGTTATTGACAGGCAAGTGACACAATGTGGTGGTGTGCAGGTGCTGTACTCAGTAACTGGGGACAACTCCTTCTCCACAAAAAATTAGCTCCTGTGGAACCTAGTACCTCAGGCTCCAGACCCGTAAGTGTGAATCATTGGTAAAGACTGATTCCTCAAAGAGGTACTGTAAGTTGAGTTGGGTAATCACTGTTATGTAAGACAATGTTCAGGTGTGGAGCTGGTCTTAGCAGAACTTGTCTTGTTACAACTATAGCATTGGACCACTCTGGACTTGACTGAAACCACGACACATACAATATATCTTAAGCAATGTTCTTCTTTAGTGGTATGTCCCCAACGTTTCACCAAACAATAATGGCTTCTTCTGGGGGAATTTCTGAAATACTTCCTAGTACAGAAATAAATATGCAATATTTTCTACATTCATTACTCGGTCATGTATATACAGTATATGCATATATTATAGTGCAGTGTTTTGAAACATGCCTACATAGAATTTTTCTTACAAAAGGTTGTAAATCAATATTTTTGTATATTTCAAATCTGTAATGTAGATAACATCAATAAATATTTGTGTTTACATATTGTGCTTCTTATTCTATTAATGGCATATGTATTAGCCAGTACATCCTGTGCTTCCACTACCAATATTTCTGTGATACATATGTTCTACATACAGTATTCCTTATAACTGACCTCTTTCATTTGCTGCCAAGTGTGAAATCAGAGGTTTATGCAGAAACCTTTGTGATTGTCTTTTACATCAATATTTTGATCTGTAAATTATTTAAAATTTCAAAATCTTATATATTGACTTATATTGTCCCCTTAAACAGCTTTTCAATACTATGTTTCAAGTAGACATCTTTAGAACATTTTTGCTTTCAAACATGCTCTATGTTAATTTCGGAATCATTGCTTAAAGTGATTTTCTTAGACTTTTACCTTGAGTAATTGCACTGTTCATTTAGTTGTTTGCACTATGTATTTTGAAATCACATAGTTGTTTTAATTATAAATTGTTATATCTGCCCCCAAAAGCAATTTCCTACATGCTGCCCGTCAGCTGTATTGTCTAATTTTTTTCAGTAGCTGACATTTCAGCCATGCCTCCCAAAGCGTGTTATGGCAGGGAAACAGCCCCCTCATTAACAGCATAGTTTGCCTAATGTCTCAAGTAACTGTGAAAAACAGTGCCAAAGTAAGGTTGTCTTATTTCCTTGATGTTACTTGAAAGTGCTGTTGTTTTTTGCCTTGTCTGGGCTTGTGGTGGTTGTTGGGGACTGCAGTCGGTTTTGAAACTCAGTCCTATGCGAGCTGCTGTTTTTGTCAGTGATAATGTTGTAGACTGGCAGCTCATGGTTGTTTTCTCATTGCGACTGGATTTATTGGTTAGTGATAACAAGGCTGCAATCACAGTTGTATCCCTCTATGTGTATGTGGTGTTTTTAGTCATTGGTGCATCTCAATGATTTTTTCCCGTCCTGGTGTAAATGTCATCAGTCTCACGGGACCACTGTAGTGTCTAAGCAGACTTCATGTGGGGTGCTGTATAACACTGATTTTCATCATCAAACTGAACTATTTTCTGCAGTAACTCTATTTATGTTAAAGTAATATGCTGTCAGTGTGTGCCTCTGTTCAGGATTACCTGATTGAAATATGCCATTATTGGACCTGCTAGATATTAGGTTGGTATATCTTTTGTAAAACAAAAAAGAAAAACACAGCACAGTATATACATTCACAATATATTGTATGAGGTAGTATTAGCCCAATCAGTCAGCACTATTGGGCAGTCGGGTGGCTGCAAGATCAGTGTTAGCTACTACAGAACCCAATTTGATTAATAGAGCAGGACACTCAAGCTGAGGGACAACAAGGGACACAGACTCTCAGAATGAGGAACCTATCCTCAGTCATGGCATTACAGGGTCAGGACACTGTGACACCGTAGTGTTGACCCATACAATATACACTTCAGATATAGTGCTGCAGATTGTACAGTACTCATGCAGTACAGCCTGTATGCACAGCACATTCACTGTGTGGGCAGCACCTTTTCCATGAGGGACAAAGCAGTTGTAAGGGGCCGAATGAGGGATGACCCTCATAATGATGGACACATGAGGGGTATGGGGGCTGTCCTCAGGCAGAGTGTGTGTATGTATATATAGCTATATATATATATATATATATATATATATACACACACATATATATATATATATATATATGCACATGTATACATATCTATATGGCTGTATTGCTCGGTAGACCATTCCGACCAAAAGGGGGAGCTGTGTGCACATGCAGTAGCACCAGGCAAACCACATGGTACTGTACGCTAAGCGGCATATAATGAGATGCAAATGTGCCTGTTTGCCCACGGATCACCTAAGTAGGCTCATTTGCATGGGAGCTTTGAATATAGCTCCCGTTTGCCTCGGGCTAACCAGTTTGTACTGGGCTAATGTGTTAGCACTGTGCAATCAGGTTAGCCCCGGGCAAACCTCACTTCAGCATAGCACAGTTCTGCAGTGTGTGGCTTACATTGTTGTTTGCAGTCATACCTCTCAACTGCCCCTGATTTTCAGGGACGTCCCTGATTTTGCCTCAATATTTTACTCTGCCCTCCTCAACATTATGTTTCTGTGACCAAACAGTAGGGGTTGTAAGCATAAAATACTGTCAAACATTAATGTTACTGACGTGTTCTTCCTTAGAAAATGCATTTTACACTAAGCCACTTATTCTACCAGCTTCCTGAGTGGATATCACCAGTTTTTAAGGTGTGTCCCTGATATTAAGCCTGTGTCCCTGGTTGTGTTAAGCCTTGTCCCTGATTTATGAGGCAGGAGGTTGAGAGGTGTGTTTGCAGTAGCTGTGAGACATCTCTGTGCAATCACACACAATGTTCTCCACCTGCAGCACTGGCTTGCTACAGAGTCTAATGAGCTGCAGTTGCAGTTTGCACTTCCCTGTTGCTATATTCAGTGCTGTCTTATTCCCGGGCTATTTTTGCCCAGCACTCCCAGACTGGTTTGCCCTGCTTCCTTAGACTGCTATATTCAGCAGCATTAGCACTGGGCTATTTCCTTTTCAATATAGCTTGCTTTGTGCTCCGGGCTAAGTCTGCCCACCGGGCAGTGCTAATTTAGCCCCAGGACAAAGTTTTGAATATCTGGCCCTGTATGTGGTATTATCTACTTGTAACCCCTAGATGGCGCTATCCCAGGGGCTACTACCCCTGCCTGATTTGCCACTAACAGGTTGAGGGGCCTGGATCCAATGGCGGGTGCCTCCACCCAGAGGTCAGGGTTTGCACTAGTTAAACTAACTTGGTCACAGCCCTCTGGGACACTGCAACCCCCCTTTCTTCCCACTAGTGGCCCACACAATATATCAGAATTACCTTCACAGTATACACTTACCCCCAGGTCTGGTTCCGGCACTGGGACCTCCTGTGAAATGAGATACAGTGCAACAATCACAGTACAGTACTTTAACATAGACAAATACCTCAGGCAGTATAACTTTGCTGAAACAAGCAGCTCTGATTTATTTAGGGGAATATAACAAGGACAGGGAAATCAGGTTAATTAGCTTATCACTCTAATAATCTACCTATGGCTCTGTGCAAGGCCTATCCCTATCAGTTACTGTCCCTGGGTACCTAAGCCCTAGTGGCTAGTCCAAACCGTGGCAGCTGGTAGGGCCCTTTCACACGAGAGAAAGGAGAATTAAACAGTCAGCAGTACAGTAATTCCATTTGGATTTAATGTGGCAATTCAACAGGAGCGACCCTGAATTAGTACTCACGACCTCCAAATAAGATAGGGTCCTTCAATGTCAGCAGGGCTCACTTGAGGTGCACAAACCTCTTCACACATCCATATAAAGAAAGCACTATACCAGGCAGGCTGCATCTGTATCCCGATCGCAATTACTGCACAATACCGGGAGAACACACAGCAGATTCAGTTCCTGACAGACCGAGTGTAATTTTCAGCAATTCCTCCAGTCTTCTACAGGGTGAGCCTGGTTTCTACTCTTCAGAGATCCTTTGATTCTTTTCACAGGACGGATTCAGTCCTAACAAGCTGCAGACCGGAACTCTGGGCCTTACACACGTTTTTTGACTAAAACTGCACACTGAAAAAGCACAGGGCTCCTTCCTTCTTCACTGCCAAAGCTCAACTCAAACTCCGACAAAAACCGGGCACTTCCTTTGAGTTCCTCCCAGTTCTTGACTGGATTGGCTGTCACTCACAATAGACTGCTGCTGTTGGTCCAAAAAGGCACTGAAGTCTAAACTACATCTCCCAGAGTCACTGCCCATACAATCCTCTTGTGGCTGGCTCAGATTATGAGTCAAGTTCTGATTCGTCCAAGACACCATTTTAGAGCTAGCTTACCCACACTGATTGGTCCAGTTCAGCAGTTCAAAACTAGAATGGGAACTAGCAGACACAGTTCTGACTGCAAAGAAAGCAGGTTAGACAAACTGTAATTTCATTATTACTCTAAATAATTTCTGGCAAACAGTTACATCTTTCAGATAGGTTCCTTTGCACTCCTAGTGACTGCAAAATGAAGTGAATTGAGCAGCTCAAGTGGTACTCAGAGAAGCACACAGTCCCCATACAAACTAATTATGTCTGCAAGCAGACAGCTCTTAAAGAGACAGTACCAGAGGCTCTAAAACACTCACTGATAAATGGCTTAAATGCCAAACACCATTCAGGCTTGGAGCATTCAAGCAAGCTCCTGGAAGTCTTTTGGGAACCCCCATTTGCAGGGGTTACACCCTTCCTGGCCTGGGAAGCTTGGCGTCGCGTCAAGCAAGTACTCCATAAGTTTTAACTGCAACCATATACATTTGCATTAGGCTCGCACATGTAATCATCAGTCAATATATCATTTTACCAAGAACACATTTCTGAAACATTGCAGTACGTCCTCTTTACACAGTATTACAAACACATTGTACCATAACTCAAGTTATTACCTCTTGTACATGAAACCTGAAGAGAGGGCCTTCCTATCAGTTACCTTGGGGCTGGATGGGGCAAGGGCACCATATAGAGAGGCAACACAAGTAACTTGGAGCTAGCACTGATGCTCAGTTTGGGCAATGAGCTCGGGGACACATACACTCCTTTATGGACAACATTGAGAGGCAGTCCACAGGCCTCCCAAGTGAATCATAACTGAGGTGCACCACAGGCTTTACAGCTCGACCAGTCTTTCTAGGGGGAACTGTTATAGTCTCTGCACTCTGAGCCTCATTTTCAGCATTGTCCTCACTTGTCAGGGAGTCTCCATGGGGGTAGAGAGCTAGAACTTGGGGCACTTCAGCTCCAGGAGTTACAGTTTCTGAGTCCACAACATTTGGCTCGCATGGAGAGCTTCGGACACTGGCAGTGGACTGTCAGGGCACTCAAAATACTCTTCTTGTTCGGGTGTATCACCAGTCTGCCCCAATCTATCATTTCCTCCCTGAAAGCTCAAACAGTTCAACCATGCACAATGATTCCATTTCATCTGATCTGATGCTTTGCACTTCACTTTCTGGGAGCATTGGCTCCAGGGATGAAGCTGGGGGCTTAGACAGTCCAGAAGGCCCAGCTTCATCTCCAGTATTGACTAGGGATTGCCCCGAAACAATTGACTCAGTTCGTAAGAAGGATAGTATTCAAAGTCACTCTCACTTTCTTCCGATATGGACTGACAGTCATGCTCAACTGGGACTTGTGGAGTGGAACACTTTAACTTTGCTTCTGTAGGTGCAGACTTTCTTGATCTTTTCTTAGCAGCTCTAGTCACTGGTCCAGAGGGCATCTTCTAGGGGCTCAGACTCAATTAAGATTTGTCCAATGGGCAGTAAATGATTTCTATGCAATGTTTTACATCTTTTGAATTATTCTCAGGCCTTACTTTGTACACTGGCAGATCATCTAGTTTGCCCACTACAATGTGAGGGAGATGGTGCCATCTGTCAGCAATCTTGTGCTTGCCATGCAGTCCCAGATTTCTTAGCAATACCGATCTCCCTCCTGGAGTTCCTGTGCTTTCACCTTTTATCATACCTTTCTTTGTTGGCCAGATTTCTTTTGGCAGCCATGGTTTGAGCCAGTTGGTACGCATGAGTTAGCTGGGCCTTTAACTTTTGCACATACTGTAAATAGTTGTCAGCTTGAACCCCATCAGGAGAGACCCCAAAACACACATCTACTGGTAGTCGAGCTTCTCTTCCAAACATCAGGCGGTGGGGAGAATCCAGTGGCATCACTTTTGGTGCAGTTATAAGCATGTACCAGGGTGCTAATTTGTTGGCTCCATCTAGGCTTGTCCTTTGGGTGCAGGGTGCCTAGCATATCTAGCAAAGTGCGGTTGAAACGTTCAGGCTGTGGGTCCCCTGGGGGTGGTAAGGAGTGGTTCTGGACTTTCGCACTCCCCACAGAGAAAGCATCTCTTTGATCAGACGACTCTCAAAGTCTCTCCCTTGATCAGAATGGATTCTTTGTGGAGCCCCATAGTGAACAAAAAGTTTTCTACAAGTACTTTGTGCCACAGTGGATGCTTTCTGGTCTTTGGTGGGAAAGCTTGGGCATATCTCGTGAAATGGTCAGTGACCACCAGCACATTACTGATATTTCTTGATCTGACTCCAAACTCAGAAAATCAATACAGACCAGCTCCATGGGTGCACTGGTGGTGATGTTAACAAGGGGGGCAGCCCTCTGGGGCAAAGCTTTCCTCTGTAAGCAGCGACTACAAGTTCGAATGTGTTGCTCCACATCAGCCCCCATCTTAGGCCAATAGAATCTGGATCTCACCAAGTCAAGTGTTCTGTCTATACCAAGGTGCCCCATGTGGTTGTGCAAGGACCTCAGTACTGAGTCTCGAAAGGCAGTGGGCAGCACTAGTTGTTGTTTGTCTACTTGTCCCCCTCTGTCTACTGTTTCTCTGTATAACAGTTTATTGATCAGTTTCAACTTAGGACCTTCTTTGTATAACAGTGCAGTTCTCAAATCAGTGGGCGTAATTTGGACACATCTTTTCCTGCATAGAGGGCTTCTAAAGCTGCTTTGATCATGGGATGGGGATTGAGCCGCCGAATACTGTCATTGTCCAGCTGAGGCGGTCACCAATGTCTATTTTAGAAAAGTGGCAATAAGCAGCAGGTATGCAATTCTCAGAGGCTCCCAAGCAATCCACCATGCAGTCCACTGCGTCCGTGGACATTGTTCCTCCCTGTCAAACTTCTGGCACAGTGCCGAATGTCAGGTTCTGCAATCGGACCCAATCATTCTGGGGAACAGGCCTCGGGAAGAAGCATCAGCATCTATGTGGTTCAGACCTGCTCGGTATTCGAGAGCATAGTCATATGTAGATAATGCAGAAAGCCACCTATGGCCAGTGGCATCCAACTTAGCTGAGGTCTGCACATAGGTCAAAGGATTATTGTCAGTTTTTACTAGTATTTTAGCCCCATACAAGTACTCATGGAATTGGTCAACAATAGCCCACTTCAAAGCTAGGAACTCTAACTTATGTACAGGATAGTTCTTTTCGGATGGGGTCAGGCTTCTACTGGCAAGGCCACTGGTCTCAGGCCATTCTCGTGCTCTTGGTACAACACAGCCCCCAACCCTTGCAAGCTAGCATCAGTGTGCAGGACGAAGGTTTTCTTGGATCGGCATAGGCCAGCACTGGAGCATGGGTAAGTTGATATATGATCTCATGAAAAGCAGTCTCACAATCAGGGTCAGCAGGCCCCAAATACTTCACTCGGATGAAAATACACTCTTTCAGTCTTGAGGGCGCTGACTTTTGGTATTTTTGTGGGTTGGGGGATACCCTCAGGTAAGGTTAAGTAAAGGCGGATCACTCTTGAATAGTCCTTGATGAGCGCCGATAATAACACAGAATCCAGGAATCTTTGCAGTTCTTTTAGATTTTTGGGCTGTGGCCAGGTGGTCAAGGCCTCAACTTTACTTGGGTCGGTCTCTATTCCCTCGGTGGATACTATGTGTCCCACATACTTTACTGATGTTTGAAAGAATTGACACTTATCAATGGACAGTTTAAGGCCAAAAGTCCTCCAGTCGGTCCAATACCTTAAATAATCTGCTCTCATGTTCCTCCAGTGAGCTGCCAAACACAATAACATCATCTAGGTATACCAGGCACTCTAGTAAGTTCATGTCCCCACTGCACGCTCCATCAATCGTTGAAAAGTGGCTGGGGCACCTGAAATCCTTGAGGCATCCTCATGAATTCATAAATAGCGGACAGATAAAGGCCGTCTTCCACGGTCCTCTGGGGCCATCGGGATCTGGTAGTACACTGCGGAGATCCAGCAGAGAACCACTTGCTCCCGTTTAGGCAGTCAAAGCATCCTGAATGCGGGGCATTGTGTACTGATCAGGGATAGTCCGCCGGTTTAAGGTGCGATAATCCACACACATCCTTACTGTTCCATTCTTTTCCTCACTACCACAATGGGGAAGCATAAGGGCTTCTGGATTCTTGTATTACACCAGCAGCTAACATCTCTTGCAGATGCCGTCTCACATCATCTATGTCAGCAGGTGCCAGGCGTGAGACCTCTCACGAAATGGTCTTTCGTCATGCAGCGGATATTGTGCTCAGCTCCTTGCCGCATCCTACATCCCATTCCTTTAAAGAAAACACCTGTCTCTCTGGGCAAGCTTCTCACTGATCCTCACTTTCCATTCAGCTGGCAGCGGGGAGTCGCGAAATCAAACAAGTCAGGCGTTACTCTGTCATTCTTCCTTGAACTCTTGCTGCTGGGTAGCACTGCAGTGTCTGCACAATGCACATTAGCCAGGATGCAACCTCTGTTTACTCGAATGTCTCTTTCAGACACATTATGAACTTGGACCATTACCCTTCTGGCATAAGCATGGGCTCTAGCGGGCAAAATACTAAGGCTTGACCAGCAGTCCTGGCAATTTTCCATCGCCTGGTGCATCCAACATTAATATTTTATTCTTAACATCCTTTCTGATCTGGACCTCTCCCTGTAAGGTACACTGGGCATTTGGTGCCAGGATCAGAGACTCAGGATCCTTCTTCCATACAATTCCGACCGGTTCCTCTGGTTCTGTTTTTCAGCATCTCTCTGTGCCTCATAGGCCTTCTTAATTAAGCGGAACTCTTAAAGCTCTACTAGTCTTTGACCCCTGTTTTTCATAACACAACTGTGCCAGCCTTCGAACATATGAGCATTTGTTCCAATCAACAAGGGACACCATCATACAGTCCAGTGGGGGACACACTAAGGCTAGAGTCTCTACTTGTTAGCCACTCCAGCCACGGAGGTGAGGAAAGACAACCAAATTCGGATATACCCGGAATAGGTGAGGCCTTCTCACTTAACCCCATACATGCAGTCCTTCTAATGGTTGTAAGGGTATGTCTGACAAATGCTTCTGATACCAATCCTGGAACATAATTGTCACTTGGGAGCCACTGTCTAATACAGCTCTTGTAGACACTCCATTCACCTTTACAGTGGTCTCCATGGAGGGACCCACTATTCTGGACCAGTCTGGAGATGCGGTGAGTGGGGACCTGGGCAACTGACCTTGCCACAAAGGACGTGAATTAGCATTTTGGTGCCCTCACTGGGATCATGTCGTGCACCTCTTAACCACTGATTTGTTCTCCGAAGCTCTCCTTGTAGCCTATATGCAACTTTGTCAGTGTCTTTTGGGGACTGGCATTCCCTTTTCATGTGCCCATCTTTCCCACAATTATAGCAAAACATACTTTCTGGAGTTTGAGCTGGCGGTATACACTGGGAGCCAGGCGGGGGTATTACTAACTGGAAACCTGGGTGCCATCTCTGTCTGCGGCGTGATAAGCATTTGGAGACATCTCGTCAGTTTCTCCACTTCCATGGTCAAGGAATTGAGTTTGGAGCTGTTATCAGCAGGAGATACATGGGTGGGTACCCCCACCCCCATAGCAGATGCAGTCGGATATAGGTCAGGGCCCGTACTTGCAGGCGTGGCCTTCATAAAGGGACTGTTTTTGAATTCCCGGATCTCTCTCAACAGTTCGCCCCATTGTGGCATATCTTTTTCCTTGTCAGAGCACTCATTGACTGTCAACCTCTGCCCCTGAACTTCACTTGATGGGTCACCCTCAGTCACTCGGGTAGTAGCCACAGCTGTTGGTGCAGGTACCTCCCGAGGTCGCCTTTTCTCAACTCCTCGAATTTCTCTCATTAACTCATCATAGGAGGGTGGGGATTCCAGTCGATTTGCCAGGCGTAACTGAAGCAACAGCAGTTCTGAGAGGGGCAGACTTAAGGATTCTGTCAGTCTGGTTCGGTCCAGTTCAATCGCTGGCAAACTACCCTTTCTGAGGCATTCTTGCAACAATTTTTCCAGCCGAGAGACATACACAGACAACAACTCCCTTGGTACTGTTGTGCATTTCTTACTCTCCACCATAGGTCCTCATCAGAATCTGGGCTCCCATACACATTCTCCAAGGCCTCAAGATAGGCCTGTGCAGTCGCTTCAGGGTTACTGGCCCGTTTGCTTACGGATGGTAGCCAGGGCAGGACCTCGGAGGCTCTCACTAACCCTCTTTCGCTTTTCGCCTTCCGAGCATTGCCATTCTAGCACTTGGGGGGCAACATAGTCTATCCAGGTCTCCCAGTCATCCTCCCCTTGGGGGGTGGGGAGGGTGCCAGAGAAGATCCTCAACCTTGGTGAGTCGTGACTAATGGCAGGTGCAGAAATAGGAGTCTGCATTGGTTCCAGCCACCATTACGGGCACTGGAGCAGGAGAGGGTGTTGGGGAGGAACACCCCAGGTGGCAAGAATAGTTTCTTCAAGTCCTCCACAGTTTTCCCTCTCCAGCAACCATTCAGCAAATTTCTCCTCAAAAGTTTCAGATAGTGGTGGGGGCTGATTCCCCACCGGGTCTTTACTGTCCTTAGTTATCACTCTCCAAGCAGTGAGGGCTCCCTCTGGGGTAATGGTCTGTGGCACTTTGGAGCTATCTATGGGATCCTTAAACTCTACTAGGGCCAGGAAAGTGTGGGTGAGCAGATTAGCATGCCGACCCACCACCACAGGGTTTTGTAAACCTTCCACCTTGGAAAGTACTCCTGCACAGTGTCCGTATTGATACCCAGGGGGATGTCCAGGATAAGCATAGCATTTTGGGGGTCGATCTCCTCCCCAGTACACCACTCCACCAGCCGGTGCACAGCCACTTCTGTCAGGGTACCCATTTTTTTCTTAACAGTGGTTCGTAAATATGGCCACTAGAGGACACACAATCCCAGCGGTGAGCCTCCAAGATGTAACCCCTAGATGGCGCTATCCCAGGGGCTACTACCCCTGCCTGATTTGCCACTAACAGGTTGAGGGCCTGGATCCAATGGCGGTGCCTCCACCCAGAGGTCAGGGTTTGCAATAGTTAAACTAACTTGGTCACAGCCCTCTGGGACACTGCAACTTTCTTCCCACTAGTGGCCCACACAATATATCAGAATTACCTTCACAAGTATACACTTACCCCCAGGTCTGGTTCCGGCACTGGGACCTCCTGAGAAATGAGATACAGTGCAACAATCACAGTACAGTACTTTAACATAGACAAATACCTCAGGCAGTATAACTTTGCTGAAACAAGCAGCTCTGATTTATTTAGGGGAATATAACAAGGACAGGGGAAATCAGGTTAATTAGCTTATCACTCTAATAAAATCTACCTATGGCTCTGTGCACAGGCCTATCCCTATCAGTTACTGTCCCTGGGTACCTAAGCCCTAGTGGCTAGTCCAAACCGTGGCAGCTGGTGGGGGCCCTTTCACACAGAAAGGAGAATTAAACAGTCAGCAGTACAGTAATTCCATTTGGATTTAATGTGGCAATTCAACAGGGAGCGACCCTGAATTAGTACTCACGACCTCCAAATAAGATAGGGTCCTTCAATGTCAGCAGGGCTCACTTGAGGTGCACAAACCTCTTCACACATCCATATAAAGAAAGCACTATACCAGGCAGGCTGCATCCTATCTCGATGCAATTACTGCACAATACCGGAGAACACACAGCAGATTCAGTTCCTGACAGACCAGTGTAATTTTCAGCAATTCCTCCAGTCTTCTACAGGGTGAGCCTGGTTTCTACTCTTCAGAGATCCTTTGATTCTTTTCACAGGAGATTCAGTCCTAACAAGCTGCAGACCGGAACTCTGGGCCTTACACACGTTTTTGACTAAAACTGCACACTGAAAAAGCACAGGGCTCCTTCCTTCTTCACTGCCAAAGCTCAACTCAAACTCCGACAAAAACCGGGCACTTCCTTTGAGTTCCTCCCAGTTCTTGACTGGATTGGCTGTCACTCACAATAGACTGCTGCTGTTGGTCCAAAAAGGCACTGAAGTCTAAACTACATCTCCCAGAGTCACTGCCCATACAATCCTCTTGTGGCTGGCTCAGATTATGAGTCCAAGTTCTGATTCGTCCAAGACACCATTTTAGAGCTAGCTTACCCCACACTGATTGGTCCAGTTCAGCAGTTCAAAACTAGAATGGGAACTAGCAGACACAGTTCTGACTGCAAAGAAAGCAGGTTAGACAAACTGTAATTTCATTATTACTCTAAATAATTTCTGGCAAACAGTTACATCTTTCAGATAGGTTCCTTTGCACTCTAGTGACTGAAAAATGAAGTGAATTGGCAGCAGCTCAAGTGGTACTCAGAGAAGCACACAGTCCCCCATACAAACTAATTATGTCTGCAAGCAGACAGCTCTTAAAGAGACAGTACCAGAGGCTCTAAAACACTCACTGATAAATGGCTTAAATGCCAAACACCATTCAGGCTTGGAGCATTCAAGCAAGCTCCTGGAAGTCTTTGGGAACCCCATTTGCAGGGGGTTACATACTGCTAATCACCAGGACTGGGAAATGGCAAAATTGCCTGATAGTGATCTGCATTTATTCAGCATGTTGGTGTAGTCACGGGGGATGTACAAGACAATATTTACCATACTGCTCTGCATTGATTCTAGTAAGAGACTAAGAAGAGAGTACTATATTTAGTTAATGGCTGGCATAAATGAAAGATGTGACTAGGTCTGTGTTGGTGACTACAGTGCAGTGTTCACCATCAGAGTTCACATTACCTGATTCAGTACTCGATTCAAGCACTAGATCAGCTAGATGCTGTCTAATCTTGGAGCCCAAACTTTGCTTTTTGCATTTGTTTCAGAGTCAATCCACCGAAAGAAAGTTTATGTTACAATTACATGTTTCACAGTCTTTAAGAGATTTTGTTATTGTTATCTCACTGTTGAGAATAGAGATGCAGCTCTCTTGATGTAATGGCTATCCTGTAGAATTTTCAGCTCAAGCTAGTAGAGGTGCGAGTGCAAGGCTTGGCTTGAAACTGATAATAAGCTTTTCTTTTCTTAAATACAATACTCTGAATCAGGAGGCCTCCTTTCTTTTCTAACTTTCTTTTTTTTTATTCTTAAAGACAAGTTCATGTTTACCTTTCTCAAAAGAAAAGAAAAAACATTTAGAATTAGGATTAAATGTTATAGAATTAACTAAATAAAACAAAATTATTTTAGAGGGGTTATAAAGATTAAATCATACAAAGTTTAACTAAATCGTTTCAGAATAAATTAAAAAAAGCAAAGTTCGCATGTGCTCCAAGCACATACTTCCCAACGATATTATAAGAAGAAAATATCAAATCAAAAGCATAAAAATTATACTATATTCTTAAGATCCCCACTTATTTCCACAGCCAAATCAAGCAAGGAAAGAAAAAATAATCAGTCCATTGGAAGAAATTTTCTTCCAAGGTGCAGAGGTATGATCAAGTTATTCATACCAGATGATATTCGGTCACATCTGACTCTTCCTGCTCAAAATCTGACCCAAGATCTTCTGGCAATTTTATATTATTTTCAAAGAATAAATGAGCAGCATCTGCATCTTCAAAAGGAAAAAATTACTCACCTTAGTAATGTTGTTTCTTCTAATGGAGTCTTGCTATATTATGACATATGCAGTGAGTCCCAACCTTCGAACTGCTCCGGAGGTGAAAGAGTTAACTTTCCACGCCAGGCATGGAACCTTGAGCGCGAGCTCGGTTGAAAACTCTCTCTGTTGTTGCTCAAACTGTCAGATCTTTATGAGCAAAACTCACTAAGGTTCTGTGTGGAAGCCGTAAACCTACCCTAGCCCACTGGCTACTAACTACAAAAACACATTTTTGTTCTTGATCCCAAAACAAAGACTCAAGTCAGGGGAATCAAGAAAGAAAAATTAAAACATAACACCCAAGCACCCTACTAAAGGGTGAAAATAAAGTGGGCATCTACGAAGTGTCAACATTGCACTGCCCACCCACCTCCCAAAGTAGAGGTTCTGAGAGGGGCAGGCTGGGGGGGGAGGTCATAATATAGCAAGACTCCATTAGAAGAAACAACATTACTAAGGTGAGTAATTTTTTCTTCAAACAACATGAAGTCTTGCTATATTATGACATATGCAGATTACACAGCAGTACCTCCATGGAGGAGGGACAGAACCTACTTAGGAAATAGGCTCTGAAGCACAGCTGTGCCAAATCGAGCATCACTCCTAGCCTGGATATCCAGGGAGTAATGCTTAGTAAAAGTGTGAACTGTTTTCCAGGTAGCTGCTTGACATATCTCTAGGATAGGGATGTCCCTGGCAGCAGCCAGAGACGCAGCTGTACCTCTGGTAGAGTGAGCCCTCAGGCCTGAGGGAGGAACCTTACCCAGTTTTTCATAGCAAAATTGGATACAAGAGACAATCCACCTGGCAATGGATCTTTTAGTGGCAGGTTTCCCTTTACCAACCTCACCATAAGTGAGGAACAATTGGAGGGAGTCAAACCTGTGACCCTTGGTACGTTCTATGTAGTAACTAAGGGCTCTTTTGACATCTAAACTGTGCAATCTCCTCTCTCCTGAGGAAGAATGATCAGTGAAGAAAACAGGAAGAGACATGGATTGATTAAGGTGGAAGTCTGAAACCACTTTGGGCAAGAACCTTCTATTGGTTCTAAGGACCACTTTATCCCTGTGAAAGGAAATAAAATCAGGTTCCACTGATAGGGCTTGCAGTTCACTAATACGTCTGGCAGAGGTAATGGCTACCAAGAACACAGTTTTCCAAGTCAAGTACTTAAGCTCTGCTGAGGACATAGGCTCAAAAGGAAGTTGCATAAGTTGAGCAATGCAAACATTCAAATCCCAGGCAGGGGCATGGTCTCTAAAAGGAAGATTGGTGTGAAGCAATCCTTTAAAAAATTTACAGAACACAGGATGAGAAGATAGTGAGGAAGACGTCCCCACAGACAGAAACGCAGAAACAGCTGACAAGTGTACCTTGAGAGTAGCTGGTCTGAGGCCTAGTCCATTAAGATGGACCATATAATCCAGAACCGTAGGAAATTCAGCAGTATCTGTGGATATATGCTCCTTAGAACACCAAATGCCGAATCTCTTCCATTTGGAGTTAAAAGTCTTTCTGGTGGAGGGCTTTCGAGAAGCTTTGAGAATATCCAGAACCCTTTGAGAAAGATGCAGATCTGCAAACTCTAACTCTTCAAGAGTCATACCTTGAGATTGAGAGACTGAAGATAGGGGTACCAAATCCTCCCCTGAGAGGATGTTAGGAGGTTGTAATTCCTGGGAAGAGACAGGGAAGATGGACTGCTAGGGACAACAACAGGGGAAGGGATGGCATACAGAAATTTCCCTTCCCAATTCAGAATCAGGGCATCCAGGGGGACTGAGCCCAAGACTGGGGATCTGCAACAAAAAAGAGGAAGTTGGTGACTGTCTGGGGCTGCAAAGAGATCTATCTCTGGAGTGCTCCCACCTTGAAAAAATCACTTTCAACACCTGAGGGTCCTGGGACCATTCGTGATGGCCCTGAGAAATCCTGCTCAGTGCATCTGCTAGCACTTTGTCCTTCCCTGGAAGCTGGACTGCTACCAGAGAGGTTTGCTGGGAATAAGCTAGGGACCACAATTTCATGGCTTCCATGCACAAGGCCGTAGACCGAGTGCCTCCCTGCTTGTTGATGTACCACATGGTGGTGGAGGTGTTGTCTGTTCTGACCGGAACCACCTTGTTTTTCACTGACTGAGAGAAAGCTTTCAGGGCCAGAAATACTGCCCTGAGTTCTAGGAGATTGATATGGAGAAGGGATTCTTGGGGGGACCACAGTCCCTGAGCAGTGAGGGCCCCCAGATGGGCTCCCCAGCCCAGAAGAGAAGCGTCCATGGTAAGAACCACTGAACAAGGCTGAGTGGCAAAAGTAACCCCTTGTCTTAAATTGTCCTGATCCTGCCACCATTGGAGGGCTTGGATCAAGGTCAGAGTCACTGGGATCAGTTTGGTAAGGGAATCCTTCCTCTGAGACCAAAAAGCTCTCAGATGGAACTGAATATCCCTCAACTGGAATCTTGCCCCTTGGACCACTGCTGTTGAAGCTGCCATGTGGCCCAAGTGCTGGAGGAAATGCCTTGGTGGCCGAGATACCTGAAGGCTGAAGGAAGAGGCTAGTTCTGTAAGAACCCTTGCCCTTTCCAGGGGAAGAAAGGCTCTTGCTCTGACTGTGTCCAGTTCTGCCCCTATAAAGGTAAGAAGCTGGACTGGTTAGAAACGACTTGGGAAGGTTGAGAAGAAATCCTAGAAAGTGAGCACTTGCTGGGTCACTTGCAGGTGAGACTTGACTTGGTCTGGAAGTGGCCCACTATTGCCAATCGTCCAGATATGGAAAAATGGAAATCTTTGCCTTTTAGAAAGGCAACTACTACTACCAGGCACTTTGTGAAACCCCTTGGGGCTGAGGTTAGGCCAAAGGGCATTGCTCTGAACTGATAGTGGCCTGAGAGCAACTCGAACCTGAGGTACTTTCTGTGGGAGCACCTGATGGGAATGTGAAAGTAGGCATCTTTGAGGTCCAGGGAGGCTAGCCAGTCACCTGGCCTTAGAGAGGGAAGGATTATTCCCAGAGTTACCATCTTGAACTTTGGTTTTAAAAGATGTTTGTTTAGGTATCTTAGGTCTAGGATGGGCCACCACTCCCCTGTCTTTTTGGGGTCAGGAAGTACCTGGAGTACAGCCCTTTGCCCCAGTGTAGGGTAGGTACTCTCTCTCTATAGCTCTTAAGGCCAGAAGAGATGAAACCTCTGCCTCTAGGGCAAGGGTTTCTGAGAGATTTGCAGGTGGAAAAGATCTGGCTCTCATCTTTGGAAATTTTCTGAAGCTGAGAACCAGTCCCTGGCTTACTACTTCCAGGACCCACTTGTCTGATGTAACAGACATCCAGGCCTGGACAAAGTAAGCCAGCCGGCCCCCTACTGGAATAGGAGAGTCGACCCGGGCAGGCCCATCAGGGTGTTTGCTTGGCAGAGGCCTTAGGCTGAGGAGTGGATGCAGCCCTGCTCATCCCCCTTCTGCCTCTCCCGCTGAAGAACCCCCTCTGTGAAAAGGAAGAGGAGGCCTGTGCTTGTTAAAAATGCCTATGAAAAGGCCTGCCCCTACCCCTAGACTGCTGCCTTTGAGGAGTTGCCTGCCTCTCCTTGGCCTGAGCACTCCTGTAGGTGATCCTGTACTCATCCATTTTCTTCATGTAATTCTCTGTCTGCTCCCCAAACAGAGAATTACCCACTACAGGAAAATCCATGGTCTTAGCCTGGGTATCCTGCGAGAGGCTAGCACATCTGAGCCAAGTCATTCTCCGAAGAGCCACGGATGTAGCCATGACTCTTGATGAGACATCATTAGAGTCCACAGCAGCATGAAACTGAACTTTAGATGCCTCAATCCCATCTGCAGCCACCACCTCTAGCTCCTTGGCTAGCTGGGGGGGAGGCCTGTTTAGCCAGTGCCAGTACAGTGTCCCACCTGGACTTCTGGTACCTAGCTGTATAGGCCATATAATTCACTTGTCTGAGTCCCAAGGAAGATGCCAAGTACAGCTTTTTTGCCATGGCAACAATCTTCCTAGAGTCTTTGTCTGGGGGGTGTGAAGCCAAGGGAATGCTTGCCTTATCACAGGCAGCAGCCTGCACAAACTCAACGTGGCTGCACTGCTGATATAAAAACTCTGTTTCTGAGCCTGAGCGTGTATACCTCTTGTCCATTCTTCCATCCACAGGAGGTATAGAATTGGGAGACTTCAGAATTTTTTGTGTCTCTTTCCCAAAAGATTTGTGGAGGGGAATAGACAGTCTCCTGGACTCTGGGATGTCCATCATTTCTACAAAATCAGGCTCTTCCTGATCCTCCATTGCCTCTTCCATAGGAAGCTGGAGGGTCTCAGCCACCTTTCTGTAGAACATAAAGTGGGAAGGGGACTCAGAAAGCCTAGGAGGGGATACACCTGAAGGTCTGTCTGTGGAGATGTCCGGTTCCACAGGCACATCTAGACTTTCATCATCACCATCATCATCTTCAAACTCCCCTTCCTCCTCAAACTCCAGTTCATAAAATTCTTCCAAAGTATAATCATGAACCGGGGGAACCAACTGAACCGAGCCCCTGCCAAAAGGTGCCGGATCAGTCGGAACCAGGTGAAGCGATTCCACAATCCGAATCACTCTGGCTATTTCTTCGGCGTTCGGAACATGGACTTCTGGATCCGAACCAGATGATTTTTCTTTGCGCTTTCTTTTAGTCAGAACTGACCCCTTGGGATCGGCTCTCCTTTTGCCCGAAGAAGTATCGCCCTGGTCAGAGGGCACTCCTTCTGGTTCGGTTGGAACCGAACCGGGCTGGACATCTGGGTCAGCGGACTTCTCGGCCTCCTTTTCCCTCAGACTACCTAATCTCTTTTCAAGGGTAGATTTGGGAAAATTTCTGCAAATTTGGCAGTCTGAATCAAGGTGTTCAAACCCCAGACAATAAACACAAGTGGTGTGGGGATCGGCTTTAGCAAAGACCTCCCCACACTCACGGTAGTGTTGAAACCCAGTGGGCCGTTTTTCTTGGGTTTCTCAGACATGGGCAACCTAACCAAAGCGTACCTTTTTGGCAACATGAGCCAATACTCCTTATCGGTTCCTAACTGTGTCACGGGTCTTGGAAAAAAACGTTTCGAAACATGTTTTTTTAGAACCGATAAGGACCGATAACCACACACTAAAGTTACACAAGCATTAAGCAAATGATCGGTTCAGCCAAACCGATCCACACTTTTTACAAGTTCCACTCAGAAAACACAGTACAAAACCTATCTAGTGCTCACGGTAGCACAGACAGAGACTGAACCGACTATGTGGGAAACTTTTTCGGTTAGAAAGCTAAGAAAAAACGACACTTCAACCAACTTTCGAACCCGAGCTGCAGGAGAAATCTCTGGAGCGACTGTTCAGTGAGGCGGAGTAAAGAATCTGACAGTTAGCTTGCAAAGGGAAACAGACAGAGACATCAACGAGCTTGAGCTCAGCATTCTATGCTCTGCATAGAAAGGTTAACCCTTTGTTCTCCGGGGCAGTTTAAAGGCCGGGGCTAACTGCACTTGTCAGAATACAGCAAGACTTCAAGTTGTTTGAAGGGGGGGGGCATTACGGTTGGAAACCCTAATGCCCTAGGGCATTTGTTGGTATTTTCACTCCAAATTTTCAACATGGGCTGTTTGTGACCCCACCTCATGAACAATGGTACTATGAGTCCGTTAGTCAAAAGATGATTTTGCACAGCAACTGGGCATTTTGGCGTCACAGGTGTGAAAACACATTTCGGGCAGTATGTGGAAAATGACAGCTGCACTGTTCATGAGAAGGTGTACAAAAATGTCATTGTTGAAAATCTGGAGTGAAAATATGAAAAATGGGTGAAGTCACAAGCGTGCGTAGAAACTGTGCAGTGCATGCCCATAATGCAATTATTTTGGGGATTTTTTTAACCACATTTTCAACTTAGGCATTTTGGGAACTCTGGTCATGAACAGTGTCACTATGATTTTGTTAATCTGTTCCAAACATTGATTTCCCACAGTGACTGCGCCATTGTGCGCCACATGGGCAAAAACACATTTCGGGCAGGATGTGGAAAATGACAGCTGTACTGTTCATAAGGAGGTGTACAAAAATGGCAATATTGAAAATCTGGACTGAAAATATGAAAAATTGGTGAAGTCACTAGCGTGCGTAGGAACTGCGCAATGCATGCCCCGATGCAATTATTTTGGGGATTTTTTTAACCAAATTTTCAACATAGGCATTTTGGGACCTCCACTCATGAACAGTGTCACTATGATTTTGCTACTGTGTCCTGAAAGTTGATTTTGCTCACTGACCATGCCATTATTATTGTAAGGCATCTTGATTTTTAGAAAGGCGCAGTATGAATAAAGAATGATTGATTGATTGATTGTACGCCACATGGGAGGCAGTATAGCACAGTGGTTTAAGGCTCTGAGCTGCAAATCTGGAGACCTGGGTTTGAATCCCACAGCCCCCGCTTGCATATACTGTGTGACCCTGAGCAAGTATGTAACTTCCCTGTGCTCCCAGGTTGCACCTGTAAACAAGCTTTCAGCTTAGTGTGCCACTCCTGGTTAAACAATTAAAAAAATAAATAAATAAATACATGTGCGAAAACACATTTCAGGCAGGATGTGAAAAATGACAGCTATTCTGTTCATAAGGAGGTGTGAAAATATGACAATGTTGAAAATCTGTAGTGAAAATATTAAAAATTGTCGAAGTTATGAGCATGCATTGAAACTGTGCAACGCATGGTCGTAACACAGTCACTTGTTGGAATTTTTCCACCAAATTTGCAAGACAGGCTTTTTAGCACCCCACTTCATGAACAGTTGCACTGTCATTTTGTTACTCAGTCCCAAAAGGTGATTCCGCGCATGATGGCGAAGTACATTTTGTGACTGAGTAACAAGAAATATGCATGTTCAAGGGAGGTGGGGTCCCAAGCACTTTATGTTGAAAATTTTGAGGCAAAATTAAAAAAATGACTGAGATATTCAACTTGTGGAACCCCCATTTAAGCCATTATACATCTTACCAGCATTTCTTCAGTTTGCGGTCAGCTTTGAAGAGTGCAGGCGTGTTCCAGCTCCACCGAAGATCACCATGCCATACTCTGGAGGTAAGTATGGGGTGGGGGATGTAGGGAGGTGGGTCATGAGAGGTGGGTGTGGGTTGGGGTAGGGACCCGACACCAAGGGACTGTTTTCTTTGTTTCGGGTAATAAAAAAAAAAAAATACACAGCGGACAGTTTTCTTTGTTTTCAGGTGAAAGAAAAAATGTTGTGCACACTGCTGTGGGCTCCCAGTGTGCCCCATGGCTTTGGGGGTGGTGATGTTGGCCACACTGGGGTGGGCTCCCATTGTGGCACACAATGAGGGTGGGGCGGGGGCAGGAACATGCCGACAGCGATCAGCTTTCGATTATACGGAGGCACACTGGGGTGGGCTCCCAGTGTGCCACACAATCTTGGGGGGGTTAACATGCCGACAGGGGAATTGGGCACCCCTGAAGTCGGCTTTGTGGGCATTGTGTGGCAGATGGTGGCAACTGCCGTGTTTCTTTAAATGCTTCACCAGGAAAGGCATGTTGGGAGGCGTGTCATTGTGCCGTTGCATGGTGAGTTGGTCTCTGATTGCAGTGGCACTTTCCTTACAAGTTGTGGCCACATAATGTGTGTGTCAGCACTAGCATGTTGGATAATTGGTGAAAGAGGGACGCACCTACTAAAGCGTGCCCTGCATTCACCAACACTGACCCACCTCTGAAATGTGCTACTAGCACAAGATTTTGGCTTGCATGTGCACAGCAAGCCAACATAAAAAGGAATTGCACGGCTAGTGCCTCTCTTGACTAACCTCATTAGTAGAGACCAAATTGGTTTCATGATAGGCAGATCGTCAGGGGACCACATGCATAAACTACTGCACCTGCTACTGGCATCCAGGGACTCAGCCCTGCCTGTGGTTCTGGTGTCCCTGGACACCGAGAAAGCATTTGACAGGGTCTCCATTATGTTTTGAACTGAAAATGTACATGTTGGGTATATTCATCACTGGCTACAGAATTGTTGTGATGTTCTAAGTGCCCAAGATCCTATTATAGACTCTGAGTCTTTCTGGACTGAGGGGTGGCATTTCCAGATTAAACTTCGCCAAACTGATGCTGGTATTATTCACCTTCTGAATAGTTTTTTCATTGGAAGAGACCTGGGAGTGTGCTTCTACTTGAGGCAACCAAAGGCTTGTCACAAGTGTGGGGACAAGACTCATTTGGCGAGCACTTGTGATAAGCTAAAATGCATCTTATGTGGGGAGTATAACCATATTAGCACTGCCTGTAAAAATGTCGCTTGATGTAATCTTTGTGAAGGGAGGGATCATGTGTCATGGGCATCCTGTAATAGGCCAGATGGAATCAATCAGGACACGCTTATACGTAAGGCACAAAGGAAGGTTGAAGGGCGAGCTGACCCTCACACCCTTAGCTCTAAGGCTGGTACATCTGGTGAGTTGGAGCCTACTAGCAAAAGCTCAGATGTCCCTACAGATCCATCAACAGAGTATAATATGGATCAGGCAGCTGCTGCTGCCAAATTCACTGACCCTGACATTGTCAGTAATAATGCTACCACAAATTCTTCTGTACCCCCTCCACCCTTCTCAAGAGTCTGAACTTACTAAGGACCCCTTACCTGTGGAGGTCCTAGACTCTCAGACTATGCCCCCCCCCCCGAACCCACAGATTACCCTGGGAACACGAAGAAGTGCTAGGTTGCAATCTTCAGTGGTGTCCAATCCAATCCTGAGTAATCAATACAATGTTTTAACACATAAGACAGAGTGGGGGGGCATGGATACTGAGGGCATGGATTACGATGTATCCTCTAAATTACTTCCCCCACCTGAACAGAGAGATGGAAGGAAGAGGACAAAAAAGAAAAAAAATGGAAAACTTAAATGTTTAAATTCTTCAACACTAAATATATTTAAATGCATCTCACTTTTGCTACTTGGAATGTCTGTAGTATATTTACAGAGAGTAATATCCAGATATTAGAGCTTTGGAGGATTACATTGACCAAATGTCAATATTAGTGGAAGCTAATACCTCTATTACAACAAATAGGGCAGAGGATAACATTCCTATTCAGGCAAAATTAGAAAATGGATTTAACCCCCAGTCCCAATCTAATGTTACTTTTTCTGCAATGTCTGAACTACCAACCTCTACCTCTACTCCCACAATGCTCACCCAACATAGGTTTACTGATGATAAAGCAAAACCCTGGATACGAAAAAAATGTATAGCCAAGTCTAAGTCAGTGGATAATGACCAACTCACCGCCACTGCATCTATTACACAAAGGTCTACAGAAGAAATGGGGAATCCCTGTATACCAAAAAAATGTATAACTAAGACCAAGGTAGTGGTAAATAACTATCTACCCACATACATATGCAATTTCCACTCACAACTCTTTTGAGCAGTTAACAAACCTTATAGAGGAAACTGTAGAAATTAGTCCTAAACTAACTTATACAAACGAGAACAGTCTTATGCAACACATGACTACTAAAAATTCTTTCGATGAAGCCCTATCTTTGCTTCAATTTCACTCACCCCATGTGTACAGGACACATTAATCGCTTCATAAAGAAGTTTATATACTGGGTGATTCCATAACTAAATATATTGACCCATCATTTGTAATCAGGATAAAGAACACCGTTCTAGCTTGAGCTAACGAGGTGCTAGGATTTCGATATTATAACTATGCTTAAACCCATTCTAAAATCTGCAGGGAAAATCCACTAGTTGTTATTCACGTGGGAACAAACGATATTACCAAGCAACCAGTGCAGGGGATAAAGCAGGACTTTGTTTCACTTTGCAATCTATTGATTGAAAGGGGCTGTGAGATCTGCCTGTCTGAAATACTTCTATCCAAGAGCAAAGGCAACCATAAACTCTAAAATCAAAACATAAACGAATGGCTGACAGAAAATGGTGCCTCAGACAGGGTATACACTGCCTAACCCACTGGGAGGATTTCCACCTCAATTCGTCACTTTACTGTTGGGATGGCCTTCACCTCAGCAGAAGAGGTAGTGCTATACTTGGAAAAAGATTGTTACTCATATAAACACTCGTTTAAACTAGTGTGTAAGGGGGAGTTTGGACGACCGCTCAAAACTCTTGAAAAAGGACCTGATCTTGTTAATCTACATTTAAATACTCTATCTCTCAACGCACGATCACTGAATTTAACCAAAATAGCAGAATTAGAAACAAAAGCTCATCTTTTAGATTTATCACTTATGGCGGTATCTGAAACCTGGGGAAACTCCAATAGGAACTGGTCAACTGAGATACTCGGCTATAAACATTACTATAAAAATAGGCCAGATACAAAAAAAGGGGGAGGAGTCAGTCTTTATGTTAAGGACAACATACTCTCATACCAATCACCGATAGAGCATAACTCAGAGAGTATATGGGTATATATTCAACCAAAAGGTCTTCCCCAAATTCTAGTAGGAACCTGTTATCGTCCCCCCGCATCAGATGATGCTCATAATCTCAACCTACTAGAGGATATCTCTCAGTTCTCTAGTAAAGGATCAGTACTTCTCCTAGGCGACTTTAACCGCCCTAATATTAACTGGGATACTCTGACGGGTTCAAATAACATTGAAAAAAACTTCTTAGCAACTATCATCGACCTGGGTTTATACCAACAAGTAAAAGAACCTACAAGGGGAAATAATATACTTGACCTAGTTATAACTAGTCAAGATGTACACATTAACAACTTACATATAACTGATTCTCTCTTGGTAATAGCGACCATAATTCTATATTCTTCTCCATATCTCTACCTGACAGTTCAGCCCGGGTAAAAATAATTAAACACTATGAAAGGGCAGATTTCAAAAATAAACGAACAACTAACTAAAATCAATTGGGACCATGTTCTTACCCCTTAACACCATTGAGGCATGGAACTTTCTAAAGACACAAATACTCTATAGAACATAAATATGTTCCTAACAAACGATTTATAACTGTAAAGGCAAAATACCCCATGGTTTAATGCCACCATTAAAAACAAATACTCTGAAAAAGAAAACTATTCATACGCCTAAAAGAGTGGACATAACACACTGACCGATAATAATAAGTTGTTATTACAGTACAGAGAATCAGTAAAATTCTCAAAAATCTATACTATTAGCAAAACGGAATCTTGTGTTTCACATAGCACACACTAAAGACTCTCACAAATCCTTATATGCTTATCTAAACAGCAAAAAAGGTAACAAACAAACAATTGGTCCTCTTATGCTTGACAATAAAATAATAAAAACTGACTCGGCTATAGCATCAACATTAAATAATTATTTTACTTTGGTATTTACACAAGAAACATCTCTAACCACCTCAGCAAGACCACTCAAAATTATTAATAAACAAACAATCCAATTAAATGATGTCTACAACCTTATTACAGCCTTGAAGAAAACTACCAGCCCGGGTCCAGATGGCATAAGCCCAAGATTTCTTCTGGGCACACAACAAACAATTGTAAAGCCACTAACAATGATTTTCAACAAATCTCTCAATGAATCCACAGTTCCCCTGGACTGGAAAGCTGCAATAATTACCCCTATATTTAAACAGGGTTCCCATTCACAAGTAAATAACTATCGCCCAATCAGTTTAACATCTATTCCGTGTAAACTACTTGAAAAAATCATTAAAACACTTCTGGACAAGGAGATTACATCTCTAAAACTCACTGATAGTACCCAACATGGGTTTAGACCAGGCTTGTCATGTACTACTAATCTATTGACCTTTTATAACTTCATTAGTTTAAATCTAGACTCAAGCATTCCTTCTGACGTTATTTTGTTGGACTACAGCAAGGCTTTTGACAAGGTATCCCATTCGATTCTCATTTCCAAACTCATTAACTTAGGTTTTTCCAAGACACCAGTTTCGTGGATAGAGAGTTGGCTAACAAATAGAACACAGAGGGTTAGAGAGTAAATAGTACGTTGTCAGACACGGGCTGGGTCACGAGTGGGGTTCCGGAGGGTTCTGTCCTGGGACCCACATTATTTAACACCTTCATTAGTGACATGAAAATTCATTCTTCTAATATACTTATAAAATCTGCAGACGACACCAAACTGGGTGGTGCAGTTAATAATGCTGAAAACAAACAAAACCTACTTAATGATCTATTATCTATTGAACACTGGGCCTCTGCAAATAAAATGGAATTCAATACTACCAAATGTGCTGTCTTGCACTTTGGGAATAACAATCCTAAACAGATTTACACATTAAACAATAACATAATCAAGGCTTCATGTCTTGAAAAAGATCTTGGGATTATAGTTAACAACAAACTCACTCATGTTTCGCACTGTAATAAGATAGCTATTCTTGCAAACTCATTATTTCGTAGAATTAAAGGCACGTTTGTCTCTAGAATTGAGCAATGTATCATACCATTGTACAGAGCATATATCCGACCACACCTCGATTATGGTTCACCATTCTGGAGTCCTTACCTTAGTGGAGATGTGGTTAGATTAGAAAAGATACAAAAAAAAGTTACTAAATCCATACCTCATCTAACGCATCTTGACTATGAAAGTAGGTTACATAAACCGGGGCTGCACTCTCTTAAACTAAGAAGACAGAGGGGGGATTTACTACAACTTTACAAGATTATCCAAAATCCAATACTAATGAAACAGTGTGGTATTTCCTTTACTAATAGGAAAACTGGACCCAGATTGCATCACAAACAACTGGATATAGCTAAATGTAAAACAAAAAAAAGACAAAACTTTTTTACAATACGTATACCAAGAATATGGAATACACTTCCACAAGATGTTATTGATTCCCCTACCTTCACTAACTTTAAACTTAAACTGGATAGATGGCTCACTAGTTAGGATTTATCACCAATGATCCACATATGTGGAGGACAATACTCATGGGCTTCGGCCTTCTTTTGTCCCTTTAACCAAGTAACCAAGTAACCAAGTAAAAGGAAGGCTGTTTTTACTGTATTGCAACAACAAAAGCTTAATGTCATTTTTTACAGGAAACTTGACTTAATACAGCTAATGCAGTGGTCCAGTGCAGAAAAGCATGGATGTGGGTCTCATCTTACTGGTCTTTTGGATTAGACAGGGCAGATGGGGTGGGGATTTCATTTCAAGGGGTTAATTTTTTCTTGACCAAATTGATTGATGTTATTCCAGGCTGCTTATTGATTATTGATGGGTGACTGGATGGTCAGCCTTGTAGGCTTATAACAGTTTATGCTGCTCACAGCAAGGCAGATAGTGTCGACCTGTTTAGTTCAGTACAACCCTTTTTGGCTGCAACCAAACAGGTCTTTATGGGAGGTGACTTTAATTGCACCCTTGATGCAGTGGTTAAAAAGTACAGTTATGTAAGAACTTACCGTAACAGTAGATCTTCGAGAGAGGCTCTTGCAGTAGGTATTCACATATATTACTGACCCGCAAGGTGTCAGGACTCCAGAGAAAAATTTCTAGCTAGCAGTCTGTGGCGGGGGACTGCCCTCACATCAGGTGACCAGCGTCACACAATGTCAGTATAAAGTGGCGGTCCCCCACGCCCGCCTTCCAGTTCTTTCCCACCAAGGGCCAAAAAAGGCAAGATGAGAGAGAAAAAGATATTTCCTCCCATGGAAATAGAGCCAAAAAAGCTTAGGGGGATGGAGGGCAGGAAGGCAATACCTACTGCAAGGGCCTCTCTCAAAGATCTACTGTTACGGTAAGTTCTTATGTAACTGTACTATCTTACTTCGAGAGGGTTCTTGCAGTAGGTATTCACATATAGGACTGAGTCCCAAGCAGTCTGGAACAAGGAAAAGCACTCGGAAGGAGGATTGTCATCCATATCGTGGAACCTCAGGCTGAACGGGTCTCATGAAAGGAGACCTTGTAGCACAGCCAACCCGAAGCCTGCTCTGCAGCAGCCGGCAATGTTCAAACTGTAGTGTTTTGTAAAGGTATGGACAGAAGTCCAAGTTGTTGTTTTTTTTTGTTTTTTTTTTTTTGTAATTGTTTAACCAGGAGTGACACACTGAGCTGAAAGCTTGTTTACAGGTGCAACCTGGGAGCACAGGGAAGTTAAGTGACTTGCTCAGGGTCACACAGTATACAAGTGGGGGCTGTGGGATTCAAACCCAGGTCTCCAGATTTGTAGCTCAGAGCCTTAAACCACGGCTGCACAGATGTCTGCCGCTGACACATTATTGAAACAAGCTGCAGAGGCAGCTACTCCTCTGGTGGAGTGACCTCTGACTTGACCCGGCAGGGTCTTGTTGTACTTTGTCATAACAGAAAGTGAGCCAACCATTTTGATAGGCATTGCCTAGAAACAACATTGCCTTCTCTTTTGTGAGCAAAAGAGACAAAAAGCTGATCAGTTTTCCTGAGATCCTTAGTCCGAGTGGTGTAGTATCTCAGTAGTTTGTGAACATCCAAAGTATGCAAGAGAAACCCCCCCCCTTGATTGGAGTGTTGCGTAAAGAAAGCGGGTAGCTCAATGGATTGATTCAGTGTAGCTTCAGCCACCACCTTAGGGAGAAACTTAGGATTGAGGATTGGTGCGTAGAGCTACACATTCCTTGTGGAAAATCAAGTATGGGATTTTGCACATCAAGGCCTGAAGGTTGGAAATGCACCGAGCAGAAGTAATGGCCACTAGGAAGAGTGTCTTCCAAGAAAAGAACTTTAAATCTGCTGTAGCTGCCGGCTCAAAGGGAGGCAGGGTAAGCTTCTCCAGAATGAAATTCAAGTCCCAAGGAGGGATAGGAATGCGGAAGGGGGTCTCAAATGGAGAACCCCTCTGAGGAATGTCTTGGAGACTTCCAACTGAGCAAAAGTCCTGTCCCCAAAGGGAATATGGCAGGCTGAAATTGCAGCCATGTGGACCTTTAATGAGGAATGGCTGAGACCCCGATTGAAGAGATGACGCATGTAATCCAGGACTGTATTGGCTGGGCATGAGGAAGGTTCGAAGTCTTTCAAGATGGCCCAAATAGAAAATTGTTTCCACTTTATGGCGTAGGTGGACCTGGTGGAAGGCTTTCTGGCCTCTGCCAAGATGTCCGCTAAGAGCGGAGAAACTCCGAAGCTGGCTTTTGCTACATCTGCAGGAGCCACACATGTAAATGAAGGGATCTGAGATCTGGATGAATAAGGTTCCCCTGATCCTGGGTCAACAATTGTTGCGACAGAGAAAGAGGAAGTGGAGGTTCTTCTGAAAACTGTTGCAGAAGAGAGAACCAAACTTGCCTGGGCCAGAAGGGAGCGATGAGAATCATTCGAGCTCCCTTCAATCTGAGTTTGTTCAGGACCCTCAGAATTAAGGGAAAAGGAGGGAAGGCATAAACAAATCTGTCCCTCCAAGCGAGAGACACAGCATCCCGCTAAAAACTGTCTTGCCCTGGCGCGAGCGAGCAAAAGGCGGGAAGTTTTGCATTTTGGGGAGAAGTGAAGAGGTCTATCTGAGGTGTTCCCCATCATTGAAAGATGTCACTTACGACTTCTTGATCCAATTCCCATTAATGGGACCTGGCTGAGGACCGACTGAGTTGGTCCGCCAGTGTGTTTTCCACTCCCGGAACATGAACCACAGTCAAGTGAAGGTGATGTTGGGTTGCCCAAAGCCAGACTCTCATCGCTTCCCAGCACAGAGGGTAGGAACGTGTTCCTCCCTGATTCTTGAGATACCAGACTATGCACATGTTGTCTGACTGTATGAAGAGAAGACCCTGAAGGATAAGGGAGTGTAGAGCCTGAAGGGCATAAAGGAGTGCTCTCCATTCGAGCACATTTATGTGCAGATTTTGTTCGAACTTGGACCAGCTGCCCTGAGTCCTGTGAGACCTTAGATGGGCACCCCAGCTTTCTCCCGAAGCATCTGTCATCAACGTCTGGGAGGGGAGTTCGAGGCTGAAGTGAACTCCCAGGCCTAGATTCTCCTGAACCATCCACCATTGCAAGTCCCTGATCATGGGATCGGAAACTAGTACCTCTTGGTCTAGACTGTCCAGGGTCTGATCCCATTGCGACCGAAGCATCCATTGAGAGATCCTCCTATGCAGCCGAGTGAGTGGGACTGTCGGAATGGCAGATGCCATTAGCCCAAGGAGGTGAAGGACTGACCTGGCTCCAACCCTTCTGCGACTGGACAGAAGATGAGCCAGAGTCTGGAGGGTGTCTACCCTGTCCGGAAGCAAAAAGGCTTTTCTGATGGTCATGGCCAGAATCGACCCCTATAAATTGGAGGTGTTGGCAAGGGACCAAGTGGGACTTTGCCCGGTTGATGGTGATACTCAGGCTGGTGAAAACATGCAGGGTAAGGGAAAGGGAGTGCAAGAGTTCCTCCCTGGATGGGGCCACCAGGAGCCAATCGTCCAGGTACAGGAATACCTGAACTTCCTGGGTACACAAGTGGGCCGCTATCACTAACAGGCATTTGGTAAATACTCGGGGAGGGCTGAGGAAAGACCAAATGGGAGGGCCTTGAATTGGTAATGGTCCTCCTGAAAGCAAAAATGAAGGAATTTGTGGTGGAAAGGACATATGGGGATAGGCAGGTAGGCGTCCTGCATGTCCAGAGCACATAGTCACTGTCCCTGCCAAAGAAGTGGTAGAAGGCTCTGCAAAGAGAGCATTCTGAAGTGTTTGTACTCCACAAACATGTTCAGGGAGCTGAGGTCTAGGATAGGCCTCACACCTCCTGTCTTCTTTGGAACTAGAAAGAAATGGGAATAGTAACCTGTCCCCTAAAGGTGGTTGGGAACTGGTTCTATCACTGCCTTCAAGAGAAGGGAGATGATTTCTTCTAGGACCAGGGGAAGATGTTGCGGGGAGTAAGACAACTGAGGGGGTGGTCTTCGGGGTGGTTTCTGTAGAAACTCTATTGAGTGTCCAGCTGATATCAACTGGAACACCCAAGCATGTGACGTTATCCTCTCAAACCCGGCAGATGGGAGGAGAATCTCCCCCCTACTGGTTCCTCTGGAACCACCAGAGGCAGTGGGAGAGGCATGGAGTCAGGAGGTGTGGGGCAGCGCAGCAGCCGAGGCTCTCGTGGCTTTTTTGCTGGGGCAGTCTTGGTTGCTTGAGGGGCCCGACGTTTGTTAGTCTGTTTGCCCTGTGGTTTTTGCCTTTGTCAGTTTTGTCTACGAAAAGGACGCCGTTGCCCTTGAGGGGGCCTGTACATAGAGTTGACAGAGTTGAGTGCAGTGTCCTTGTCCTGCAGTTCGGTAATGATGTCCTTGACATCACCCCCAAACAGCACCGAAACTCTGAAGGGAGCATCCTGGATAGCGGATTGCACTTCAGGGACCAAACCTAATACGTGGAGCCAGGCATGACGCTGTAGGCCTACGGCGAAACCCAAGCTCCTTCCAGCTGTGTCCACTGCATCGTAAGTGGCACGAAGCATGTGCTGACTGTCCGAATGAGCAGAATGGACAAGATCCACCACTTCCTGCTTAGTCTGTGACTCAGGAAGGGAGTCAAATTTAGATTCCACCTGACTAAGGATGGTCTTCTGAAAATCCCCCATATGTGCCACATAGTTCAGGGCCCTAATACCAAGGGTAGAAGAGGACTAGATCTTCCTTCTGTATTGGTCCAGAAGCCGGGATTCCTTATCAGGCAGAGATAAGCTGAGGTGTTTGGGATTTGCAGAGCGTCTTGAGCGGCGCTGATGATGACCGAGTCCGCCTTGGGGTGGTGGTTAAGGAAATCTACACCCTCAGGAGCCTGATATAGCCTGTCCGCCTTCCTCAGAAGGGGGGCTAACGCAGAAGGTTGTTTCCAAATGGTGGAAGCAAGATACACGTAAGGCTCTATCGAGGGTGAAATCAGCGTAAGAGTGGTCTCAGGCAGATCCAGATGAGCAGCGAGTTTCTTACTCTGTGGGCCTGGCTCCAGTGATTGCCACTGATGGACTTCCTGGATTTTCCTCAATAACTCCAGAAAGGAGGGATCCTCCAGAGGAGACTTCGGAGGAGTCCTCGGCCTGGGGCGATCCGGAGTATGCAGCTCATCTTAGGGTCAGAGCATCCTGTCTCTGAGTCTGAGTCAGACATATCTGATGAAGAAGAGGAAGACTCCTCCCTATAAGGGGGAAGAACGGCCCCTTCGGGGAGTTCCCTGGGGCGCGTATCCTCCCCTCTCGGGCGCTAAAGGGCTCTCCTCTGGTGTAAGGAAGGGGGGAGGAAGTCTCCTGTCTCTGACGTAGGGAATCCGGTACAGGGTTCGGCATTGGTAAATGACTCTCGACCTCACGAGTGAGCTGAGCCGTAGCATCAGCCCACCAGGAGGCCAGGGTCTCCTTCAGATCCACCGGTGGCTGGAGAGTGGGCAGCAGAGGTGGAGGAGGAGGGGGATACAGATATTGAGGATATCCGTAGAAGAAGTATCCATAACCCGACAGTGGGTAGCCTGGCGTCGGGTACTGCGGCGCTGGATACTGCAGCGTCTGGTACTGAGGCACTGGATACTGCGGAGTCAGGTATTGTGGCACCGGATATTGTGGTGTCAGATACCTGGTTGCCAGGGGCTCTGACGGAGCAGAGGGACCTGGCAGAGGCCCTGCTGGTGGGCCAGGCGGTGGTAATGCTGGCCCCACAGGTGTCAGGCCCGGCATGGGTATGCCTTTGACAGAGTCCGAAGGACCTGATGGTAAGGGGACGCCAGATGGCACTGGGTATGCCGGCATCGGGACCAGTATCTGAGGGTCCAGTATCAAGGTATCAGGTCCAGAAGGAGGGTTCCCTGATGGCAGCATCTCAGTATCCCCCATGACGACTAGGGAAGGAGGATTATAATCCCTGGGGGTCAACTGAGGAGATGCGGGCACCTCAGAAGGCAACATGGAATGTTGCAGAGAGCCTGGGGCGTTGGACTGTTCCGTAAGATCCAGTGCAGACTTCTTGGTCGGGTAGGCGTCGGTGGAACCGGCATCCGACTTATCAGACTCCCTGCCTGAGGAAGGCCACGCAGGAGATGTAGCCTTCTCAGGCATAGTCTTGGCTGGTTGCTCAACGAAGATGCAAGCAGCTTAGCAGCCTTGTCCGGCCGAGCGTCGGTGGGACCGACATCCCACTTATTGGACCCACTCTGACCCGAAGGCCACATGGTGGAAGCAGCCTTCATAGGAGTGGAGGCCTCCTTTGCCCTGGAGGCTCCCGAAGGGCCTGAGCGCAAGCCAGACAGGAGGGGCAGTGCCTTCTTGGTAACCACCAAGATGGCCATCGTGGAGCGATCCCCCAGAGGGAATGTTACCTTCAGTGCCATGACTCCGGCCGGAGTCGCAGCCGCTGTGGAAGCCGGTTCCCATTCCTGGTGCTTCTCATTGTTGTGTTTTTTCTTGTGACCTTTGGGGGAAGTGGATGCTTGCCTGAGTTTCTTTAGCTTCTTCTCCATGGAGGCATTTTCTTCTTTAAGGTGTGGGCTTCCAGGGACTGCTGCCTTCTTTTGCGGGTAGTGGAGTTAAATTTCTGGCAGTCCTGGCATTTATCCATGGGGTGGTCTCGGCCCAGACAGAAGACGCACAAGGAGTGGCCGTCTTTGTGTGGAAATTGGGAACCACATGAGTCGCACTTATTCTTATGCAATTCAGAGGGTGTTGGGGATGACATACACAGTGAATTGTAAATAAAGGCTTAAAGACAGAGAAAAAAGGTTGAAAAGTTCAAAGACTTAAGGACCGACGAATGACTGATGAAGTGTTGTTCAACTGCAAGGAACTTTCACAAGCCGACGGTGGGAAAGAACTGGAAGGTGGGCGTGGGGGACGGCCCCTTTATACTGACATCGTATGACACCAGTCACCTGATGTGGGGTCAGTCCCCTGCCAGAGACTGCTAGCTAAAAATGTTTCTATGGGGTCCTGAGGCCTGGTGGATCAGTCCTATATGTGAATACCTACTACAAGAGCCCTCTTTGCAGTAAGATCTGTGATTGTGAAAAAGATCTACTGCGATACGCACGCTTTGCAGAACTGTCTAAAGATCTCTGGACTGTGTGATGTCACATTTGTGCTGCTTCCCAGTATGCTACCAAAAACTTATGTAAGGGGAAGTTTAGCTACCCGAGTTGATTGCTGGTTTGTGTTTCCTAATGTTATGGCTGGGAATCTGCAAGTGCTTCCCATGGAATTCTCAGATCATTCCATGCTTCAGCTTGAGGTGCACTTCCAAATCCACACACGGAGTGCGGGGAGGGGGTGAAGGTTAAATACTGCTGTTCTGCAGGATAGCGCTGTCCAACAAAATATTAAGCAATTATCATATGTGTACAAAACTGTGTTTTATATGTATGACACTGCAGGGGGAATGGCAAGAGGGTACAAAAAAATAAATCCAGATTTGGTTTATGAAATATGGGAAACACAAACAAAATGAGACATTTCTGAAGTATCTCTCACTCAGGCAGCATCTCCAATATCTCTATTCTTTAGTTAATACTTCTACGGGGAATTATGCTACCCAAATAACTCAGATTAAAGAGCATATGAAGGAGTATCAATATGATAGGGCTGCCACAATCTTGGCTAAACTACAATATGGCACTGTGAAAACACCAACTGGAGATCCATGTGTGGTGTGTAAAACAAGTGTGGAAAATTCTAGCATTACTGCACTTATGGATGGTCGGATTAAATCTTCTCCTCAGGAACTAAAAAGTATTATTGATCGTTATTTACTTTCTTTTAATTTAATATTTATCCACATATGGATATACAAACACTATGTAACCACATTTAAACCTATACTACAGGATTTGGGTACACGGGATATAGGTCACCCCTTATCTGCAGCTGAATTAAGCATGGTTTTGAAGAAATGAAGAAAAATGTAGCCCTGGTACAGGATGGGTTACCGTTACAATTTTATTTAGTTTTTCAAGATGACTTATTGGATATGTTGCTCCTGGCATACAACGACATTTTTCAAGAGAACTTAGTGTGGGGTAGTTTTGCTCAGGGGTTAGTTAAACTTTTATACAAATCTGGGGATAAAACCTTAATGAAAAATTTGAGGCTGATCTGTCTTCTCAATATGGACTGGAAAATACTTGGGAAGCTCATTCATAAGCATTTACAACCTCTTTCACCATATTTATTGCACCCTGCACAAACGTGTGGGGTCCCTGGCTTAAAAGTACAAGATCATTTAATGTTAATCCGGGACTGCTATGAATATTGTAAACATGATCAGCAAAAGGGCTTTATTTTCTCGCTAGATCAGAGTAAGGCCTTTGATAGTGTCCCATAAGTTTTTACTTCAGGTTTTGACACATCATGGGATCCCACAGGTTCTCATAAGGGTGATTCAAACACTTTACGAAAAGGCAACAGTGCTACCTTTGGTTGGGAGGTTGACTGGAGGTCCTATACCTCTTACGGCAGGGGTAAGGCAGGGTTGCCCATTGAGTCTGCTGCTATATACTCTGGTCTTTTATCCCTGTATTAGGCACATCTCCAACAATGGTACAATTAAAGGGTTAGGTGTTCCGGGTCAGAATTCTATACTGATGGTGTCTGCATATGTAGGTGACTTATATTTATTTTTGAGTACGAGGGAAAGTGTTGCACACGCTGTAACCAATTACAAGTGTATGGGGCACTGTCTGGGGCTGCATTAAATATAGATAAAAGTGTTGGAATTTGTATTGAACAACTGGAGGAGGAGGAGAAGGATAATACAAACACTATGTAACCACATTTAAACCTATACTACAGGATTTGGGTACACGGGATATAGGTCACCCCTTATCTGCAGCGTTATCAGTGGAACCAATTGAAATATTAGGTCTTTACTTTGGTGCAGGTGACATGGCACAAAAAAACTGGTTGGCAGTAATTCAAAAATGTGAGTGGAGGGTGGATAAATGGAAGAACTGGATTTTGTCAAAACATAAAGAGATATTTATTATGAAACAATTTCTTATTCCCCTCTTATTATATGTTAGCCAGGTGTATCCCATTCCTAGTAACCTGGAAACAAAAATCTGTAGTATTTTTTTTATATATGTTGTGGGGAGTAGGTTGAACCCAATTAGATGAGGTTTTATGTACTTACCTGTCACAAAGGGAGGGTTAGGGATGGTACACCCTCTAGTTTTTTTTCTCATGTAATTGTTTAGACAGGAACCTTAAAAAAATTACTCTTATCTAGTGAGGGAGGGGAAGGCAGGTCATTGTGGACGAAGGGAGTGTTACAGCACTGTCTACTTGGCAAGAGGAACCTGTAAAACTATTGCCCAAATTACAGGTACCTGATTTTATGAAGCCTTCATTTAGCAAACTGTCTTTATGGAAGATCACAAAAACTGAATTGTTACGGAATAACGGAAAACAGCTATATGAGATTATCTTACAAAGGATAGGGCCAATTGATCCAGAGTTTAAATTATGTACACCAACTAAGGGGTCTATGGCAGTTTTACAACTAATAACTCACGAATTCCCATTAGAATGTGGGATAACTTATGGTTTTGTACTTATGGCAGACTTAAAGTAAGGGGTAACTTGAAACATAAGGCAGTAGAAGATGGGGATGTCCTTATGTAGATTGTCAGGTGCAGGAAGAAAGTATGCCTTACTTTCTCTCAGAAAGCTGTTTCTCCAAACATCTTTGGTTGTTCCTGGTGGGCAGATGGAGCCTGCCATGGCAAGGTTGTTTAATATATGAACAGTTGGTGTAGGTTCAATACAGGTAGATTAGCACTTTATGATAGAAGCACTCTTGAAATCCTGTCTGTATGTCTGAAGTTCTACCTTTGGCAAGCTAGGAGCAGATAGCAAAAATATATTTACAAATGGCACTAAAGAGAGTATGGAAAGGATTACAGCAAGTACTACGTTAGTAAGTTATGTGACCTTGGTATAGATAATATAGTTCGGTCTAGATTTATGACTTTTGTAGATATTTCTTTGGTTTAGATGTCATAGCACTGTTTTATGTTATGGTGATATTTTGTTAGTGTACATTATTTGAGAAAGGATAGTGCAATGTGTGAGGGGGCTTATGTACATTGTTTTTTTTTAATTCTGTTATTTAATGTTGTTTTCCTGTTCCTTCCCCTTCCCTTTTTAGACATTTTTAACACATTAATTTATGTCTTTACAGTTTCCTTTTTTCAGTTCTCCTGATGTGTTGAATGTTATTTGCTTTTTGATGTTTGTATTGAAGTTCTGAATAAAAAAAATGCCCCTACTCTTGCGGTAGGGGGGCACTGTGTCGAGTTCCGATAGAATGGAGGAGTCTAGTCATGTGCTGGATGGCGATAAAGGAGGAGAAGCTGTTCCGCACATACCTACAACAGGACAACCACTGGTTGTCCACACTACCTCTCCCACGGAGGAAGTATGGAAAGACCAGCTGAACTAGAGAATGACTCGGAGATGGATGTGGAAGAATCAGAGGCAGACGCTGTATTACAATGGCAAGTCAAGGAGAAAAAGAAAATGTTGGTACAACAGATGTCTTAGGTTGAAGAGGAATACAAAAGAGCAAAAATGAAGTTGACCAAAGATAAATCCCGCAAAAGGGGACTTCAGTACTCACCAGGCATGTCAAAAGAAGCTCTGTCTAAAGTTTTCATGTTCATTGCAAGCACAAGAGACCTGGAAAGATGATGAGTGCAGACTGACCACAGGAAGTGTCCTAGCAAGAAGACCAGTGGACTCCCGAAAGCGCATTGCAAATGGATGGAGACAGAACGAGGCAGGGACCTGGATCCCTGATGAATCAGTGCCCATCCCAGGCATGGCAGAAAAGATACCAGTAAGTACACTTGATGCAGGACTAAGGGGGAAACAAAGTGCTGAGTTGGGGGAAAAACTGCATGGTAATGAATAGTGCTCAGAACCAGTGTTGGGTAAGTTATTTTTTCTATTACTTTCTATTATGTTTGGAAACTTGTTCCAGGAAGCTCTGTGCAGTCACTAGCGAGGATGGAGAAGTAATAGAAAAAGTAATACACCTTACAATTATAGTTACTTATTTCTTTTTATACAAAAACAATATAAAAATAATAAATAACTATAACAGATTACATTTTTTGAAAGTAATAGCTTAGTTACTAGCTACTTTCAAATAAATTTAATCAGTTACAGTTACGTATTTCTTTTGTATAAAAAGATGTAAGTAATTGTAACTGTAAGGTGTATTACATTTTCTAGTACTTCTCCATTCTTGCTAGTGACTTCACAGAGCTTTCTGGAACAAGTTTTCAAAAGTAATAGAAAGTATTAGAAATCTATGCTCAATTCTGTGGGAGGTGAAACTAACTACCTTTGGTAATTGCTTTTTATTTACATATTTATTTAGTGTTTAACCAAGAAGGGGCTTGCAAACTCTGTTTATCTTGTGAGTAACTTCAGAAGGATTTAAATACTGCATTTGGGTAGGCTCTTGGAGGTAGCTAGATTGTCTACTAGGATTTTCTGACAGTTAAACTATTTTTAAATTTACAGGTGGCTGAGGAGTTGAAAAAGGAGCTTGCAAACTCTGCTTATCTTGGAAGTAACTTCACAAGGGTTTGAATACTGCATTTTGGTTGTCCCTTGGGGGTAGCTGGATTGACTACTAGGATTTTGGGACAGAAACTATTTTTAAATAATTTACTGGTATGTAGGAGTTTGTGATAGTTAAACTATTTTTAAATAAGTTACTGGAGGTTAGTTGAATTACTATAAAGGGCAGTACTCACCAGGGTGGTAGAGCAGTGGTGTATTTGATTGTTTCTAACAGTCACCTGTGGTTGTGGACTACCCACCCCCCTTCCCCACACCCCACACCCCAGGTATGGCATTTCCTTTATAGCCAAAGTTCTGACATCACTTCCTCACCAGGTCTTGGGGCAGAACTGTCATATTCTTAATAACCCATCACAGTGCATAAAGGGTAAGTACACACCACCAAAAAAAAAAAAATTATATATATTACATATTGTATATTATAAGGGAGAGGGACATGTGGAGAGTGGTGCAATGCACTGGCTGTAGGGCAGCAGTTTTCTGGGAGACATTCTGGAAACTGCGCTGCTGTCCTATTTGCAGGCAACTGTCAGCTCTGAGGGAGGAGATTGCCCACCTCCAGGCTGAACTGGCAAGGACTAAGGAGGCCTCCCCCACCCAAAGAGCACCACTGCCACAACCACTGCCTCAGAGGTTGCCAAGTATGAAGAGCAGTTGGATCACAGTGGGTTCTGGGAGGGTGTGGGTGGTGGAACAGAGGTGAAGCCCCCTAGTTGTACCTCTACACAAATCATACGCCAGTCTGGCAAAGCAAGGTTCCTCTATGATGGCACCCTCAGTGGAGACCAAGAAGAATGCTGAGGACATCCACAAGGGAGACCCACAAAAGGGTGGTAAGGACACCACAGGGGAAGGAAACAGCTTCTGATAGGGGACTCAATTGTTAGGGGGGTAGAGCTGGGGAAGGGAGAGGAGAGGGAAGTAAGGTGCCTGCATGGTGCCATGGCTTGGAGGGACAAGAAGCGAATCCTCACAATTGCAAAAGCAGCATCACAGGAGAGGGAACTAGATAGCATTGTCTACCTTGGGACAAATGACCTAGCTAGGCATGGAATCAGTGCAGTGCAGGATGAATTTGTGGAGTTGGGCAGGGGCCTCAGACAGGTAGCAAGCACAGTCACCTTCTCAGAGGTGCTGCCAGTCCATGGCAGGGGTGAGGCTAGGGTACTGCACACCATGCAGTTTAATGAATGGTTGTAAAACTGGTGCAGAGCACAGGGCTTTGGCTTCATTGGGGACTGGGGGTACACCTGGAGAGATGAAGGTCTATACTGGCACGATGGTCTGCATCTGTCCACGAAGGGAACCAAGCTCCTAAGTGACAGGTTTAAATGCTTCCTTGGCAAGCTTTTAAACTAGCCAAGGGGGAGGGGCTGATAAGAGGCAGGACATTTCAAGCCTCCCCCCACAAAACATGGCAGGTAGTAAGGTAAACACTGAGGTACAGAGCTCAACAGGGGGCAGAACAGGGGTAAATGGAAAAATAGACAAGGGCAATAAGAGCAGGGATGGGGGGGAAAAAAGGATAAAGCCAACATTAAATGGAGGGCAATGAGTACCAATGCCCGTAGTCTGGGAAACAAGCTTCCTGAGCTAGTAGCCCTGATGGAAGATGAAAATTGATATTGTGGCAGTCATGGAAACATGGTACATGGAGAACCATGACTGGGATGTCAACATACTGGGGTACACAGTCTACAGAAGGGACAGTGAGGGTAAAAGAGGAGGTGGAGTAGCTCTATACATAAGGGAAGGGATCAAAGCTACAGAACTAAAAAGTAAAGGGGGAGGACAAGAGGCACTCTGGGTCACCTTGGAGACAGGAAATGGCATCACAATCCTACAGGGGTTGTATACAGACCCCCGTCTCAAGGGGAGGAAATGGACAAGAAAATGATGGAGGACATTCTCAAAATGGCTGAAAAGGGGAGATACTGTTGATGGGGACCTGAATATGCCAGATGTTAACTGGATGACATGCTGCAGCCACATCCAAGAACAGGGTCATTCTTGATGCCCTGCAGGGGGCAAGCCTTAGACAGCTAGTGTTGGAACCCACTCGGGAGGGAGCAATACTAGACCTGGTACTCTCAAATGGAGAGAGGATCACAAATTTAGAAGTCAGTAGACATCTGGGAACAAGTGACTACTGCACAGTGTGCTTCACAATAAGCACAACCATGGAAACAAGCCATACAAAAACAAGGATACTGGACTTTAGAAGGGCCGACTTTGGCAAAATGGGTGAATATCTGAGGAATGCACTAGCAAATGGCCAAAAAGGAGGGGTGGAAGAACAATGAAGAAAAATCAAAACTGCTGTCATAGAGGCAACAAGCCTTTGTGTGAAACAAATAAAGAAAACAAAGCGGAGTAAAAAACCACTATGGTTCTCAAAAGAGGTGGCAGGGAAGGTTAAGGAGAAAAAGGCTGCATTCAAAAAGTATAAGGAATCACAGAAGGAGCACGACAGGGAACTGTATCAATTAAAGCAGAAAGAAGTGGGGAAGGCAGTCAGAATAGCAAAGGCCCAAACCGAGGAAAAAATAGCCAACTCAGTTAAGAAGGGGGATAAAACCTTTTATAGGTATGTTAGAGAGCATAGAAGGGTTAAGGGAGGAATAGTGAAGATTAATAAAGGAGAGGGGAGGTGGGCAGAGGGAGACAGTGAAAAGGCAGAGATACTGAATGAATACTTTTGCTCAGTATTCACAAAAGAAGATGAGGAGGAGTTACCTAAACCAGACAATAGAAGCACACTGGGTAGGGGGGTTGACACCAGTCCATTTACAGAAGAAAGAGTCCTGAAAGAACTCCTAAAACTCAAGTGGACAAAGCAATGGGGTCCGAGGATTCACCCAGAATCCTAAAAGAACTAAGGGAGGACCTAGTGACACCACTGACCACACTTTTAACAAATCATGCTAGGATGGGTGGTACCTGAGGACTGGAGGAGGGCAGATGTGATTCCCCTTCACAAAAGTGGGAGCAAGGCAGAAGCAGGAAACTACAGACCTGTAAGTTTGACCTCAGTGGTAGGGAAAATGATGGAATCACTTCTGAAAGAAAGAATTGTTGAGTACCTAGAGGCCAGCGGGGCACAGGACCCAAAGCAGGATGGATTTACAGCAGGAAGGTCATGTCAGATGAATCTAATTGATTTCTTTGACTGGGTGACCAAAGTAATAGACCAGGAGGGGCTGTGGATATGGCCTACCTAGACTTTAGCAAGGCATTTGACACAGTCCCGCACAAAAGACTAATAATCAAGTTAGCCAGCCTGGGAGTGGGTTCCAGGGTGGTAGCCTGGGTAGCAAACTGGCTGCACAACAGGACACAGAAGGTAATAGTGAATGGAACACATTCCAAAGAAAGGGGGGTTACTAGTGGAGTACCTCAGGGCTCAGTACTGGGTCCAGTCCTCTTTAACATCTTTATAGGTGACATTTGCAGAGGTTCTGGAGGGAAAGGTATGCCTCTTTGCAGATGACACAAAGATCTGTAACAGAGTTGATACACAAGGGGGGGTGTAGAAAGGATGAGAAGGGACTTGGCAAGGTTGGAGGAATGGTCAGACATATGGCAACTTAGATTCAATGCAAAGAAGTGCAAAGTAATGCACCTGGGAAACAAAAATCCAGGAGAAGAGTACACAATAGCAGGGGAGGTACTAACAACAACAAAAATGGAAAGAGACTTGGGGGTAGTCATATCAGATGACCTAAAGGTGGGTAAGCAATGTGAGAAGTCAGTAAGGAGAGCCAGGGGGATACTGGGATGCGTAGAACAGGGCATCACAAGTAGAAAAAGGGAAGTGGTTATCCCTCTGTACAGACAGTTGGTGAGACCACATCTGGAATACTGTGTGCAGTTTTGGAGACCCCATCTACGCAAGGACATAGACAGGATGGAAGCAGTCCAGAGGAGGGCAACTAAAATGGTGCAGGGTCTGCAACAGAAACCATATGAAGAGAGACTGAGAGAGATTAATATGTATACCCTTGATGAAAGGAGGGACGGGGGGACATGATAGAAACTTTTAAGTACCTCAAGGGAATCAGCAAAGTCCAGGAGGGTAGCATCTTTCAGAAAAAGAGATGTGTAAAACAAGGGCACAATTTAAAGATAGGGTAATGTGAGAATTTTTTTCATGGAGAGAGTGGTGGATGCATGGAACCGCCTTCCTGGGGAGGTTGTTGAGTCTAAAACAGTGGGGGAATTCAAACATGGGACAGACATAAGGCAATTGTGGTGGGGGGTTGCAGGAAGTAGGCTGTTGGTTAACTAGAATCTGTAACTTATCCAATAGGGAGGGAAATGGGCAGACTGGGTGGGCCAAGTGGTCCTTATCTGCTGTCAAAGTCTATGTTTCTATGTAACTTACCCAACACTGCTCAGAACAGAGTACAGGGCCTGAAGGTACTCCTAGGGATTCAGGACTGATATTGTACTTCACTCGTAGAAGTCACGCTGAAATATTTATGATGCAAATACAGGGGAGGCAGGGGCTCAGGGAGACAAGAGACCTTCTCAGACTAATACAGAAAACCAAATGGATGGGGAGAATGAAGGTGTACAACCAGAGACTGCAGAGGGGAATACCAATAAGGCAATGTTTGCTAGCTTATTCCACAAGCCTGTGGAGCTAGCTAAATGTCATAATGCTGTACGACTGCACTATGTGGGAGGTCTGGAGAGCCCTCCAGACTGATACTATGTGGGAAAAGAACTGATAAAAAAAAAAATAATTGGGGTTTACGCCAGGAGAAGTGTATACATTCATTCATGCAACTGTAGAGGGCACTTTTGACATTAGCTTTCGCTCCCTGGATTTACTCGAAAGGTTCTGGGCAAAGTACATCAACTTTAAGACTAATCCACTCTGGGTCCCATTTCAGGCCATTTCGTTGACCAGGAGCCCCACAAAGTTTGTGACTGTCCTCTTCCGGAATGAGGGGGTTAATATTACAGACATTTTATACTGGATGGAGAAAAAGTGCAAGGTAGAGGGGAAATCCTGAACCTGTTTTTGATTCTGAAGGATTCTGGAATGGGGCGAAGGGGGGGGGGGGAGGCTGAAAGTCATCCTGCACCAAACGGATACAGGCCTAGTACATTTGCCTAATTGTTTTTTTTTAGGTAGTGACAAGGGGTTTATTTCCTATCCTGGTCAACCCAGGCAATGCTATAAATCTGGGTCACCCAGACACCTAAGTAACCAATGTGAGGTTATAAAATGTGCCAAGTGCTGTCTAATAGGTCATACAGATTTCTTTTGCAGACAGTATTACAAATGTAATTTGTGTGAGGATGAGAACCATTCCTTTACGGATTGTCCATGGGCCTCACACAATGCAGAGAACCAGAATTAGAGTGTGCAGCACTTTTATATTAACAAATCTGCACGGGTAGCGAACAGGCCTTCCACACAAAATCCTGCAAGAGAAAAGAGCACACTACCCCTCAAGGAAAAGGGAAGAGGTGATCCCCAAGTACCCAAAAGGAGAGACTCTGAAGAAACCCCAGACCCCCCCGGCAAGCGAACACCAAGATACAGAGGGGATGCCACTGCCCAATTTACAAGATATGGATATATTTCAAGTAGTTAAAAAAAATACTGCTTTGGCTAAAAGGTGTCTGAGCCAGTAACTGAGATGCCAGATCAGCCATCTAAGGGTCCAGAACATCCTGCAGATAATATTTGCACTCAGAATAAGTATGCGAGTCTTCAGTGGGGAGACTCAGATATGAGTGAGGAATCTGGCTCTGCGTCAGTGACATCCTCACAAAAAAATATGGGGTCGGAACCAGAAAATCAATCTTTAGACCCTAAAGGACAAAGAAAGAAAGAAAAAACTGCAAAAGGTAGGATGAGCTTAAGAGGTTGTAGGAAAAAAATTACTTGATGCTACCACTCATCCTAAATCGATACAGGGGTTATTTCTTGCTTCCCTAAATACCAATAGCATTTTATCAGAAAAAAGAGGTTTATGGCCTATTTTACATTTTCTGAAACTGTATACAACATAGTATTTTTACAGGATACTAGGTTACGAAACATCCACAATATACAGTTTGCTAGGGAGGCCTGGATATGGGGTCATTCTTTTTGTCTTTAGGGGAGGATAACTGTAGTGGGGTGGGTATCCGTATAAACGTGGATAAATTTAAAGTGATCCATACAGTAGAAATCTGACAACTGTGGGTTTAGATTGGTAAATGTGTATGCCCCTCAAACTAGTGCTTCCCAAATAGAGTTATTGAATGAAATACAACCTTTCCTGTTTACTGCAAGAAACATTTTGTTAGGGGTGATTTTAACTCATTCTCTCCCGGTGACCATTTTAGGTTGGATTCAGCAATGGATTGTTCCAACACCACATGGCGGCTACGGGACTGAAGGAGTTTTATTATTAGCCATTTACCTGAAGTCAGGGGTTCTAAAAACAAAAAAATATTCTGTGATGTGATGTGTTTAAACCAACTATTGTTACAAACTGACTTAAGCAATGTTTTGTTTCAACAGGGTATAGCAGCTCCACATACTTTTTTTAAAGGGAAACTATCCACAAGGACAGACCATTGGTTTTTGTCTGCTTCTTTACCAGTAAACAGTGTGGAAGTCCTCCTTGTAGCATCTTCAGATCATGGGTTGTTACGGGTACAGGTCGCAGGAATGGCAGACACAACTAGAGGTCATGGGTATTGGATATTAACGTAAGCTTACTAGAGGATCCGGAAATATCTAAAGGATTCAAGTATGTACTAGGAGCAAGACAGTCTGTTTTCTTCCTGTATGAATGCAAAAGGGAATGGTGGGAACATGCAAAAGAAGAAATAGGAGATTTTTTCAAAAAGGTGGGAAAACTGAAAGGGAAACATAAGATGGACAGTTATTTAGAACTCTTAGCACAGTTTCATAAATTAGTATCTATACAGAATGAGGGTAGGACAATAGACCAAGAGGCCTTCAATAAAATAAAACATGAAATGGGGAACCTCCAGTACGTCAGGATGAAGTCCATAGAATCAGAACAAAGCTTTGGAGTGCCAAGGATCTCAGTCATGCTTTAATCCTTTTCATAACGGTGCTAAAAGTTGAAAAAATAAAGTTATAGTGGCACGAGAGTCTGAGGATGGGATGGTTAAAAACACCCAAAGGGAAATAATGAGTGCGTTAGAAAGTTATGCAGCCGGCCTATTTGGGACACCTATTTCTCTATCTACAGAAGTAGGCAAGTGGCTAGATGACTGTCGGGGCCAAAGGCTACCAATCTATATTCAACAGGAACTGATTCAACCTATTAAAGAAGAGGAAGTGGCTAGTGTTATTTCAGACTTGATAAAAGGGACGTCTCCTGATACAGATGGTCTACCATATGAGGTCTATAATAACATATTCGCAGAATTAAAAACTGAATTGACAAACATGTACAATGAATGTCTGGAAGAGGAAAACCATCCAGATAGCATGTAGGAAGGATCGATGATTTTATTAATTAAATCTGGTAATGGACATTTGTTAAGCAATTGGAGACCTATTACTCTGCTTAATGCAGATTTAAAAATTTTGACAAAAATCTTAAGCATTAGAGTGGCACAAGCTATGGAAGAAATCATTCACCCTTCTCAGTCTTGTGCTATTCCTAGTTGGAGAACAGGAGGCTCACTGATTTTAATTAGAGAAATCTTGGAAAAAGGGAAGAATGGGAAATTGTGCGGCTTCTTGGTAAGCATGGACCAGGCTAAACCATTTGACAGAGTGTCACATGAGTTTATATGGAAATGCCTAGCCAGTTATGGCTTTCTGAGTATTTTTGTGTCATGGATTGCAACTTGCTATAAACAAGCAAAGTGTACACCATTATGTTAATAGATGGCTTGGGAAAGACTGTATTATTTACAGGGGGTATGACAGGGGTGCCCCTTGAGCCCCCTGTTGTATATTTTGTCTCTTGACCCATTACTGCAAGCAATCAATCCATCAGATAAGGCGACAGGCCTTTTGGTGTCAAGTAATGATTTAGGGATCAAGACAGTGGCTTACGCAGATAACCTATGACCATGTTTAATTTTAGCAGACAAGGAGTCAACTGTGCAGGCTGGAAATATCATACATGATTTTTGTAGAATGACTCTTTCTAAAAGTACATGCATTCCGATAGGAGAATTTTCAGATGGAAGAAATGAAAATTACGTACCTACCGTAATTCTTAATCTTCCTATGTATCTTCACCATTCATCACTGGTGGGTGGTTGGCCGGAGACAAGCACCCTGTGAAAGCTTTTTTTTTGTAGGAGGGAGGAGCCATTGGTGCCACCCATGAGGCCGACGCATTGCGTGGCACTGATGGGTTGGCCAGTAATGGCCGTTGGCTCCTCCTCCACCTCAGTTCTGCATGCCAGAGAGACAGGGGAAAACCCTTAACCCCTAGGAGGCTTTCCTGCCCCCCATTACCATTTAACAGGAGAACCCACAGGGTTCTGAGGGGGGGAGAAGAGGGAATCCCACTATTAATGTGTCCCTCCCAAAAGGAGAAGGAGACAGCAAAGGATTAGAATAACAAGGGTGGGGCAGACAGAGTTCCAGTCAGCCCCAGACCCCCCCAATCCCAGGGAACCCAAAGGTCAGTGCACCCCCAGGGGATTAGCTGACCCCTGCGATCAGGCCCAGAATAAGGGGAAAGGGCCACCAGAAGTCCCTGCATTGGCCCAGACAGAGGCCCTACTCACCCTCCTCTGAGACCCTCTCAGAAGTCTCCTAGAAGGCCACCAGGAGAAGGAAGAGGAAAAACCCCAGCAGATTCCCATGGAGGAAGGTGAGTAGGGAGGGGGCATGGCCTAAGGACTGAGGTCTTGTGAGGGAAAGGTGGGTGGGATTCAGTGATGAACGGTGAAGATACACAGGAAGATCAAGAATTATGGTAGGTATGCAATTTCCATATCTTCCCTGTGTCATTCTTCACCATTCATCACTGGTGGGTGAGTACTAGCCCTCCAAAGGGGGCCCGGTAAATCCCTGAGAGACTAGCATCCCTCAGTTCTGATGGGGAAAAAAAGGGGGGGGGCCCTCCACTGCCAAGTTAGACCTGGGACTGATCAGGGCGAGGTGGGGTCCCCCATCACCTGGGGAAGGAAGGTACCCCTGTAATTCCCATCTCACCCTGCAGGGAAAGAGATGGGTCCTCCGGAAGGAAGAGGCCAGAAACCTACGCCAAGCCAAAGGTGACAACCTAGAAAAGGCAAAGCCATTCCATCCACCTAATGCAGATCACTATCTCTGCAAGTCATGAAGCGACTTCATTGATGTCATAAGATGCCCTTGGCTGGTGCCTTGCCAGCTCCAGATCTATAGCAGAGAGGGCTATGGCTTGCCGGGTAGCCTCCAAATTGGGCAGCGATGCCAGTGGCTGGCCCAGCATCGCCCACAGATGCCTGTCATAGGCAGCGTGGTGCACCTGATGTGAAACAATGGATAGTGCCATCCACTCAAAGGAGAAAACTCTCCACCCGATGATCGAACTCCACAGAGTAAGGATCCAGGGGTCAGTCGTGGACCAGACGTCTATGCCTAGTAGGGGTGTCCAGACACATCAGTCCTGAAGTGGGATGAGGCAGAGAGCCTAGTGACCCTTGGGGTGCACAATACTGCCTCCGGCAGTCCATGGGGGCTGGAACTGTGGCATACGGAAGCTGACAGGTGCTGTACAATGCCTCCTGGAAGGGAACTGGCCAGGAAGGGACCACCAAATGGTGTGCCCCGAATTCACCTAGGAAGGCTTGCATCGAACGCTTGATATTTTGATGGGCAAAATAAGTAATATGCAAGTCCCTGACTAGCCTTGCTAGGAAGCACTGATACTGGATTTGATCAACATCGGAGGATATGTGGATGGAGGACTCTTCTTCTTCAGTGGAGAAATATGAGGATGCCGAGAAGTTTGGGGAGTCAGACTCTAGCTGCGGAGGGGAAACCGGTCAAAATACCTGTTTGTCCATAGCCCTAATGTACCGGAGGAAATCCGCAGCCCTGGATCTGAACTGTTCCCAGGTCAAAGGTCCTGAAGGGCCAACATGGCCTGGAAGAGGGGAAGCTGAATGCAAAGGCATGGTCGAACCTGTCATCATATGTGGCATGCCTCTGCCAGGGCTGGAAAACCCAACAGGCAATCCTGGCATAACAGGGAATCCACAGGTCTGCAAAGTCACCATCCTGTTAAGAAAAGTAAAATGGTCAGGACTGAGCCCTGTAGGAGAAGCTTCCCTATGAGGGGACTGGGGCCATATGGATCCAGAAGGGCGGTCCCAGGCCCCACCCAATGAGGACTCCCTCGAAGGGGACGGAGAGAACCTGGGTTCAGCAATGCGGCTCCTCCCCAGGCCACGGAGGGCCACAGAGGGGTACTGCTGTCCCTCACCCCATCTCTTCAACCACGTTGACTCCAAGGAAGCCCTCTTCCTCATGCCCTGTGCCAAAGAACCCCCAATTTTGGCGACTCCCTGAGGAGAGTCACAGAGGATGGAGGTTCGGTCTTGACCTTGATAAAGGGGATGACACCAGGGATGGCAGCCAACCCCTCCCCCAAAGCCCAGACCACTGCCCCCCATAGCAGCGGGACTGCCAGCCTGCACCTGTCCCATCGAGCCACCATTGACTCAAGAGTCAGTGCGGGCTGAAGTCACCGGAGCCACAGAAGGGGGCACCTGGAGAGGCACAAGAGTACTAGGCAGTGGAGAACCCTCTGACTCTGAGGAGTCAGGCTGCCAGTCTGGATCAGCCTACAAATCATCCGGTTCTGAAGAGGAGACGAAACAGAGGAGCACCAGACTAGAGGCCTTAGAGGCTGCCCCGCCTGCACCCATGAAAGTCAGAGGAGCCCTGCTGACTTTTAATGCACTGTGCTCCAGAACATGGTGGTCCATAGAGACACAGGCATTGCAGGTGTCCATGTCATGCTGGGGTCTAAGGCAGGTGAGGCAAACATCATGCCGGTTGGTAATGGAGATCTGTTGACTGAAGGGACACTGACACATATAAGTCCAACCCGTTTTCTTCTAATGTTTCTTGTCCTGAGGACCAGGCATGATGCAATGGTAACTAAACACAAAAAACAGTAAAGACTCGATGCTGCTTAATAAAAAGGAAATATCTTACCACTGGTTGATAAATGGCGCTGAGTGGGCTGCAGAACTGAGGTGGGGTCAGAGGAATCGATCGTGACAGTGTCGAAGAAGCTTGGTGTCAAGAACAGCCCCAAGGAGCAATGACTCTGAGGAATAAGGCTTCGACCATCGGACTTGAGCAGCAGTGTCGCAGTGGAAATTCCGAACTGCTGGCAAGGTACTGTCTCAACGACAAGAGAAGCAGAACTGAGGTGGAGGAGCAGCCAACGGACGTTACTGGCCAACCCACGAGCACCACACAATGTGTTGCCCTTGTGGGTGGTGCTGGCTCCTCCCTCCTACCAAAAAAAAAAAAAAAAGCTCCTGTGGGTTGCTTGTCTCCAGCCAACCACCCACCAGTGATGAATGGTGAAGACTGACACAGGGAAGATCAGGAAGTTTGGGGAATAAAAATGGTTAAGGGAGGGTGTAAAATAATAGGAAGTATGTTTGGTCTAGAGTCAGCATATTATAATTGGAAACAAGCATTAGAAAATACACAACAGAGGGTTAGAATTTGGAATACATGGCATATGTCCAAATCAAAAAGGGTACATACGATAAAGCCATTTCTAGTTGCTACATTTTTACATTTGGCAGTGGTGTTTCCTCCTCCTCCGAGACAGTTAGCAGTTGCATTATACAGCTATTTTTTCTCCTGTTTTGGGGGAAGCCGTCTTAACCCAATAAAAAGGGGTATATTATATTTGGATAAAAGTCAAGGAGGAGTTGCAATGATTAACCCAGTGCTGTTTTTTCATTCCATTTTCATCTATTTTAACATTAAACCACCGTTGACAGGAACATCAGCTATATAGTCCCCATGGGTACTAGACAGTATAGGAGCATGGCTCGACACCTGGCCAAAACAGAGTAATACTGCTAAACAGACATCAATAGAGGGGTTACCCCCCTTTTTTCAAGTCTGTTGGGGTAAACTAAATTTGTGGAAAATTACAAAACAGCAGGTGATCTCCCTTAATAGAAAAATATTCTACAAATATGTGTTAGGTGAACATTTTATTCAATTTCCTCATTACCATGAGAGGTCGGAACATGAACAGAATCTTATAGGGAAGATGTTGACAAATAAAAGAAATCCAGAAAAAATGTGGGACGTATTGTGGCTTAGTACACATGGCAAACTGTATGTCAAAAATAATCTTAAACATACAGTAAAGGGATAGAAGACAGGTTTTGTCCCACAGAATCATGTATAGAGCTACACTGGAAACCATGGACAGGCAGTATAATGTAAAGAATCCCTGGTGTCCAGCGGGTCCCCCATCTCACCTGCCAATTGTCAGACCCTATTGAATATAGCAAATTTTTGGCCGGGGCAAACATCCTAGCACCGGGCAAATGTGTTAGCCCTGCGTAAATGCTGTGCAAATGTAATTTGCACAGCGCAAACCTGTCTGAACCATAACACAGTTCTGCAGTATTTGGCCTGCACTGTTGTTTGCAGCGTTAGTGTATCCGCTTCTTTGCTAGCACACACATTGGCCACATAGTTCACCTTTAACTTCCTCCACGTCTGTGTGCACTGGGCTGCTGTTGTGGTTTGCACTTTCTGGTTGCTATATTCAGAGCTGTCTTATTTGCCGGGCTATTATAGCACTACACTCCCAGCCCTGTTTGTACAGTCTCATGTGTATGCTATATTCAGCTGCTTTAGCCCTAGGGCTATTCCTTTGAATATAGCATGCAAATGGTTCCGAGCTAATTTAGCACACCGTGCAGTGCTAATTTTGCCCTGGGGCTAAGTTTTGAATATCTGGCTCAAGATTCCTTTCCCTTGTACTGTGGTTGTGGTTTAAAATCCATTTTATATTTCTGCATAACAGGGTCTTTTTATCTGGTTCCCATTTTCCCTGTTTGTCCTGCATCCAACCTGCTGCTCTTCAGGCAACCAGGTGCCCATCTCATTTGTCCTTGTTTGCTTAAAACTTTTCTTGATCCCTAGTGTTTTTCTCACTGTTGGGTTTTCTGCTACTCTAACAACACTGTCTTCATATGCCACAGGCCTGAGCAGAGGTGCTTCAATTTCTAAAAGTGTGTTACTGTTATTGTCAGTACTCGCAGCATTTTGTGATGTTAGCTCCTTTTTGACACTTTCTTTTTGTTCAGTGTTCTGCTCTGTAGTATCAGGGCATGACTCACTCACTGCTCCGTCTGTCAATTCCTTAGCAGCAACTCCCTTTGATGCAACTACATCAGTGTTTGTCAGTTTCAGCTGAGCAGTTGTCTCTGCAATGTGTTGCTTCATATCTGATTTTTTTGCCTTAATGTCCATGTTTGATTTCACATCTATTTTCTGCTGCCGGATAGCATTTGCTGTTTCATTTAACATTGCTTGCAACTGTTGTTTTTTCAGTTCCAATTAATTTAACAGTTCACCTTTCTCCATTCCATTTGCTGAATGCATATTCTCCTGTTCTCTCTTGCATTCCATCCTAGCAGTCTCTTCTCCATCCAGTTCCATAGTGAAAACAAACTGTCTAGATCCATTTCTTCAGCCTCTTGCACAACAGAAAATGAGGGGGAGGTCATCCCTTCTGCTCCTACAACCTCCATCCTCACTTCTCCATCTCCAAGTTTGGCCATCTTGGCAGACAGACAAACGGCCAGGAGCTCCCCCTACTGGAGAGGACGGGAATCTCAGCATGGTTTTAGTGAGAACTGCCAAAAAAGGGCTCCATAAAGAAGACTGTGGATTACATTGTATTTAGCCCAAAATATGTCTAACCCAGAAATAATCTCAAAACTGATATCAAAGTTGGCATCCCCTGTATGAATTAGTGCATATATTTCAGAGGCAAAGAACTTCATTGAGTCTTTGAGCAAAGTGCGTGCTATATAAATTCGGTCTGGAGAGTGCTCAAGGCTTCCCTTGTAGTCTTATTGCATTCCTTCTGGGGTTCAACTCTCCTCGGGGGGTAAAGATGTCAGTAAATTTCCTTGGTTTATCTTTACCTTGGTCCTGTGCCTCTGTAGGTTCTTTTTTATTTTTGTCCTGTTCAGTTTGTGGCACATTTTGTTCTGCTAACATTTGTACAGGTTCCAGCCTAGAATATCGCAGGACATAACATTGCGGTGGACAACATCAAAGGTAAAATATCGCAGCCTGCAATGTCAGCAAACAAATATAGCACCAGACCGAACTACACACGCCCTGCTGCCACGTGCTTTGGAATTCATCAGTTTCCCCAGCACACAAGAGGAGCGTACTGAGAACATGCAGGACTTCCACAGGGTATCACGCACACCCTGCATGATTGGGGCCATTAACTGTAGCCACGTGGGCATCCACATGCCACCTGGCCCCGAGGGAATAGCGTACATTAACAGGAAGGGGAGCCCGAGCATCAACTGCCAGGTGGTGTGCAGTGCCATGGGGCGCATCATCAATGTCTGCACCACACACCCTGGGAGTGCACATGATGCATTCAAGTGGAACAGCTCTGCACTGTGCCACAGGTTTGAACATGGGGAAATCCCCACAGGCCACCTAGTGGGTGAGTATGGCAGGGCAAGGGGCAATAGGCATAGCAGACCTGGGGGGGGAGTGGGAAGGGTGTGCATGGTGGTGTGGGTGCCATGGACAGGCAGGGTGTGCAGCACAGCACAGTGTAGGGCTAACCATGTAATTCTCCACACAGGTGACAGTGCATACCCGCTGAGGCCCTGGCTGCTCACCCCCTACCGGTGACCATCGTCCCCAGCAGAGGAATGGTACAACGAGGCACACGCTAGCATGCGCAACATCATCATGCGTGTCTTTGACATGCTGAAGGCACAATTCCGTTGCCTAGACAGGTCAGGCGGTGCCCTACAGTACAGCCCCTCAAAAGCTTGTGGCCTATTCCTGGCCTGCTGCATACTGCACTACATGGCCATTGACCATGGGATGGTTGTCAAGGCAGATGAGGGCAAGGGCAACAGTAGTGGGGATGATGGAGACAATGGGCCAGAGGGTGGTGGACAGCCACTCCCTGGGCGGAGGGACCTCCGACTCCAACAGCAGGCATGACACCACCACGACACTGTTGCACAGGAACACTTTGGGGAATGCAGGTAGGTGGTGCAGTACACATGCGTGGGCCACACAGACAAGTACAGCACACATGCAGGGACATGCATGGCGAGGGGCATGCAAACACAGGTGTGATGCAGGTGGAGGGGAGTCAGTGGCACACACCCACACACAGCAACACACACACACACATATCCACCCACGCAGGCATTGGACTGTGGCATGGATCAGATGCATGGCACCGGTGCAGAGGTGCAACCGGTGCTAGACTGCCTTCATCATGCCCACGCCACATGGTCCAGTGGCCAGGCATGCACACATACAGGCAGCATGCGGTACATCACACTGGAACACCACCATCCATATGGTGCACAAACACCACCCATGGGTGCACAGGGCATCAGCTGCAGACTGCGGTCAGGGCAGCAAGCAGATCAGGGCAGCTGCATGGTACCATGGCCTCCACGGCCACAGGGAGGCCGCGCCAGGGCCGATCGGCAGCCACAGGCTGTGCATCAGTGGGGGGGTGTCCAACAGCCCCACAGGGGTGGAAGTGCGGGACTGCGGGACCACAACCGTGTCCTCGCAGGGGTGTGCAGGCACCCAAACAGGCCGGCCCCGGGCATGCCTGGGAATACCCACGCATCAGAGCCCGTCGGCTGTGATGGGGTCGCCTGACACCGGGTCCGTGGGGTGGACAGTACACTGCAGGGGTCTCCTTTGCATGGCCACACCCTGTGGCAGCCAGCAAAGCAAATCCATCCACAATTGCACCAGCAATGCAATCCAAGGAAGCAGTCATGGCCTCCTGCATGCATTGCATCCCCTCCAGGATCTGCGCAGTGCCCCTGTCCTGCTGCTCGGCTAACTGGCACACCTCTGCATGCAGTGCACCCCAGTGGCAAGCAGCACCTGTTGCTGAATGGATGCTCACAGCGGCCGGGTGTGCTCAGCCAGACTGTCCGCATCCTGGGGCTCCCGGGTGGGATGCCAATCATCTGGGAGTGACCTGCTATGCTGCTCAGTCCCCCTCTCTGGTGGATGCTGCACAGTGGGGTCTGCAGGGGGAATGGGTATGGCAGGCGTACCGGCAGCAGACCCAGTGTCCGGCTGCCCCGTGGCACCCGCAGCCTGCTGCCATCGCCCCTCTGGCCGCTGTTCACTGCCCTGCGCCTGCATGGCTGCACCAACATCAATGCAGGGCACATCTGTGGCATCACACACTGCCACACTCACAGTGGTGGGCAGGCAGCTATGCCGCTGCTGGCATTGCGCTGGGTGCTGTATCTGGCTGTGCTTCCAGCAGGGGCGACATGCCCACAACATCGCCCATGCTGTCCAGGAGGTGTGTGAAGTCTTCATCGCAGTTGGACCCCACCCGATCTGTGTCTCTGCACACAGGACACCAAGGCTGGCTTCCTGCAGGATCACATCCAGGGCCTCGTCCGACCCTAGGACAAGGACACCCATAGGCACTGTGGTGCAGATCTGCGGCCTGTTGGGTCCCGGATGCCGGTGGAGGCTGATGGTCTGTCCTCCAGGGCTGTGCCAGTGTCCATGGGTGCTACTGCCGCTGCCCCATCCTCTGCACGGAGGCGTGCTGGTGCTGCAAGAGAAGGATGGCATGTCAGTGATGCATTGCCCACATGCGCCCCCCCCGTACAGTGCTGCCACAAGTGACATGCAGCATGGCATGCACGTGAGTGTGCACATGTGCCCATGACATGCAGGACGGCCGCATGCACACCAGCACGCTCATGTACACACCCTCTGGGCCACCAGCTGTGTGTGGCTGAAATACATACCATGCAGTGATGGGCTGCCACCCATCTGGAAGCCTCCTCCAGGAACACCCTCCACCAAGGTGCAGTGGATGGTGGCTGCCACCAACTCCTCTGCTGGTGTCAGTGTGGGTGCATCCACTGGACCTCCTCCAGTAGCATTCCAGGATGCTCTGATGGCTACCACCTTCTCCTTTATGCACCGCCTGGCTGTCCCAACCTTCTTGCGGCACCCCTGCATTGACCGCTGTTGGCTGCCATGCTGGTTCACATAGGTTGCCACTTCCTCCCATGCCACTGCCCTGGCCTGTGGTGTGCCCGTGGCACCGCTCAACAGGGCCTCCCTGTCGAGGTTGGCCTCGAACAGGGCATCCATCTCTCCCTTCGTGAAGTTGGGCCTGCGCTTCCATGCAGGCCCATGCTCCTCGCCCTCCTCCTGTGCCGACATGTTGCCTCCTGTGACCAAGGACAGCACAGTGTGTCAGTGGCAGTATTATCACCCTGGTCCGTCCCACCCTGCAGTACTGTCTGCTCCCAGTGTGCTGCTGCAGCATCCACCACTTACGTATCAAGGTTGCATTACAAATACATGGTCTGTGCTGTTCCGTGGCCCTTATGAGGCACAAAGCATGCAAATGAGGTTATGCGCAATGGTAATGATATGCTAATGCACCCACTGCGCCATGCATTGGCTGATGAGCTCATTTGCATGCGGCATCTGAATATCGAGATATTATGCTGTGCACAATGGTATTGCACCAGAGCAAGTGGTGGTGTAATGCCCATGCATGTGCAGTGTGCAGGCCTGCAGTGCGAATGCGCACTGCACTGCACTGTCATGGTGTCAATTGCACAAGACGCATGAGCAGCACGCATTTCACGCATGATGGCATGTTCCCTATCGTGCCCATGTGCATGTTATGCTAGCCGCTGACCTCTTACCCCTGGGTCATCTCCATGACCCCACTAGGCCACGCCTACTGCACATGTCCAGCACTGCACGATGGCCGGGCGCTGCACATCATCCCGTGCATCATGCATCCGGCACCTGTGGTGGTCACGTGCACCTGTACCCACCATTTTGCTGCTGAACCGAGTGAGAGCCATGGCGCAGAGTCAGAGTCACCATGCCTGTAATTGGTCAGACATGCAGGTAGTCAACCTGGTCACCTGTGTGGAGCCCTACAGTCCACAACTGTTTGGCCAGGTGCCCTTGCAGCAGACCAGGGACAGTGTGTGGTAGGACATATCTGTCAGCCTGAAGAGGAGGACTGGGGTGCCCAGGATAGCTGAGCAGTGTAGGCACCAGTATGGTGACCTGATGCGCAGGGACCCTGACTGGCTTCGGAGCCTTCAGGCATGCATCACATGTGGTGCAGTGCCATAGCCAGGTAAATCATCCCATGTTTGCATGTCTGCCCTGGTGCTGTACTGTGGTGTTGGCTTTGCTGCCTGGCACGCCCTGCGGTAGAGTACTCTGTCATCATGTGCATCACTGAGTGGCAATGCCAGCTGCTGCTTGCGTAGTGATGCAGCCATGCTGGCATGCGGGATGGGTCAGGCAGGGGCATGCCCTGTGCACAGAGGGCTGGGGGGCAGCCACTGTGGTTGGGTACTGATGTGCACCTGTCTTCTTTCCATTCCCAGGGCTGGAGGACTGCTGGTGGGCCAGGGCTGCAGTGGCACATCCCCAGGTGGCACAACCTGATGGGGGAGGACCTGCACAAGCAGCACTGCAGGGGGCAGGTAAGCACTGTCATGGTCCTTCACACTGTACATGGGGGGTGGCGGTGGGGAGTGGGTGCGGGCATGGCCGCCAGTGCCATGTGCCATGACAGCTGTGTGTGTCCCTCTGTGTGTGGTGCATGCCACTGTGGTGCATCCATTGGACATGTGTGCCAGCTGTTGGTGGGGTGGGCATGCGCCTGGCTGCCACCGTTGTTGCTGCGGTGCTGCCAGTGCAGTGTGCCATGGGACTGTCACTGTGCAGTCGTGTGGTCATTGTGCGGTGGGACCACCTCTGTGCATCATTGTGGTGTGCTGTGTTGTGGGCTGGCATTGGCCCACCCCCCACGGGTGTCCATTCTGGGCCCTCCAGGAGTGTGTGGTCCCGCTGCCTATTGCGCACTGTGGGTGGGCATGGTGCCTTGGGCCATTGCACTGATCACTTGTCCTGTCCCTTGCTATAGGTGTCCGGTGTCTGGTGCAGAGAGCACCCAGAAGAATGCTAAGCCAGCTCATGCAGCAGACATTGCTGGTGGTGTCCAGCATATTGGAGGTCGTTGTTGCCATGCGGCAAATGATGGTGGCAGAACGGAGGGAGCGACACCTTGCTGGGGTGACTGGATGGGGCTGTTGCTAATGTTGCAGTTCTTTTCCCCTGTTTCCCCTGTTGCACCTTCCCCTACAGTCCCCCCTCCCACTGTACAGTCCCTGTTCCCTGTCCCCTTCCTTCCCTGTACCTACCCTTTCCCAGCCCCTGTTATTTTTGTAAATTGTTCTTTCATATAAATATTTTCTGACATACCTGCCTGTGTCTGGGTCTGCTTTGCAGGTGGCGTGTGGAGCCATGCTGCAGTGGCCCACTGTCTGTCCATGTTGTGTGCATAAGAGGGGGCGCATGTTGTGCTTCCATGGTTCCCTGCTCTGTGCAGTGGTGTGTCCCACTGTGGTGGCGTCCATCCCCTGGGTCGGTGGCTGTGCATTGCAGTGCCCATGGGGTGGCAGTGTGGGGGTGTGTGGCAGGTGTATGCATGGTGGTGGCACACGTCCATGGTCATTGTTCGAGTACTGTCCGCACACTGTGTTGGGGTCATCTGCTTGGCATTGTGTGGCCTGTCCCATGTGATCTACCACACTGCATGCATCCTGGCCCATTCAGTGCCCACAGGGTGGGCTCCCAGTGTGCCTGTGTGGTGTGTGTGCTTGGCTGCATGGTCCTAGGTGTGGCCTGCTATGGTCTCATGGGGGGGCATGGCCAGTAGCCTGCCGGAGGGTGGGAGGCTCCCTTGGTGGCCCTCCATTGGCTGTTGGTACCTCCTGTCACCTGCTATCCATGCCACTGTTGTGTTCTGGGGTCCAGTGTCTGGGTGCCTGTGTGTGCCCTGCTGGTGGAGGCCTCCTGTGGCTGCTGTCACTATGCTTCCATGGCTCTGTCCCTGGGTCTGTTCTCTGTGCCCTGCCCCCCTCTGTTGCTGTGCTGCTCTGTGCTGCCACGGTTGCACTGGAGCATCTCTGTGAGTGCCATGGCGCACCTCTGTTTGCGCCATGGCGCAACTTTGTTTGCACCATGGCACAACTCTGCCATATTCAGCCACATTGTGCTGGCACTGTTTGGCCTGTGCAGCCTCTGAATGTGGCTCCAGTTGCGCCATGGCACAAAGGATTTGTGCTGCACTGGACTTACGCCGGCCTATGGCGCATTTCTGAATATCCGGGCCTAAGTGTCCATGGGCCTCCCACAACAGAGGTGAATCCCTACTTCCTGAAACTTTAATCTCGCAAGTCCAACAGAAAGGTTCCATACAGATATCACAAAGGAGGTTAGAGAACATGATACATACAGCTGCAGAACCAAAAAAAGTCCCTGATATCACCTTACAAAGTGCAGATGAAGGAAATGCACCAAATAAATTGGAGGCAGAGGTGGAAGTAGATGTGAAAGAGCAGGTGGAAACCTATTTATTTATTTATTGAAAAGTTTTACCAGGAAGGCACACTGAACAATCAGGATTGCTCATCTCCTGGTTCGTCCTGGGGAAGGGGGTTACAGAGGAGTGCACTTCTACAATTGCCAATACTGACTACACAAAATACAATGAAAAACAATACAATACATTTGTCATACAAAATAATAGGATATTACACAATTTGATGGAAGTATGGGCATGAAAAAAATCGCACAAATAGAACATGAGACTAAGTGCAGATAAGTGTTTTGGGTTGGGCATAAGGTAAGAGAGAGAGAGTGAGTGGACATAGCATATTAGCATGAGAGTTAAGGAAGAAAAATTAGGAACAGCTGCAGTTAAGGGAGAAGAAGTTAAGTAGGGCCGAAGATAAGAGCGAGGGGGACGAGGAGTGATGAATTTGAGGTGATAATGAGTTCCAGAGTTTGGGGAAACAATATGAAAACGCAGCCTGACCTATAGTGGTGGTGTAGTGAGGGACAGCCATAGCACGAGAGTCGACTTGATCTGAGAGAGTGATGAGGGGGGAGGAGAATAGGAAGGGTGGTAGATTGGTAGGAGGGTAGTGTGCCAAACCAGAATTTTGATATAAATTTGGGCAGTGGGAGAGACGTCTTCTGTCCAACGATTGGAAAGCCAGGGAGCGTTAGAGGTCGCAGTGGTGGGAGAGAGGGAGTGAGTCCAAGGCAAAATGACAGAAAGAGTTGAAAAGAGTATCCAGTTTGGCTAAGGAGGACTTGGAAGTGGCACTGTAGACCTCATCACAGTAGTCGAAAATAGACAAGATCATTTTCTGGACAAGTTGGCACCGAGCTGTAAGACAAAATTACTTCCCACAGTAATTTTTATGTTTGCTTGCACGCATGTGCAAGAAACATAGTGCCATCATCGGAGATTTTGGAGGTGTGTCACCTCCTCCTCCAATTCAGTCAGTGTGTTGGCAGGCGGGGCCCCTGTAAGCCAATGCATTCTGGAGCTGTCTATGACAAGCTCCAAAATGCAGTGACATACAGTTCAAAGGGAGTTGCAGCTTGGTGAGCAGCGATAAGATATCGCTTGCTCAGCGCGCCAGCTCTCCCCATGCCACACACTGAATAGCCGACAGGGGTGCCCATCCCTCGGCTGTGCTGCGTCCCCCCCTCCCCAAAGCCTTTGAAAAATGCCACGCTGGGTGCCCACCCCAGCGTGCATAAATAATATAACTGACGGGGTGCCCAATCCCCCATCGGCTCCACTGTCCTCACCCCCAGTACTAAGTGCCACGCTGGGAGCCCACCCCAAGGTGGCAATCCATCTTTGGCCGGGGGTGCCCAATCCCCGTCGTGAGCAGACACCCCAACTGTCCTTGTGCCACACTGGGAGCCCACCCCAGCGTGACAAGCGTCCCGCATCATTCTTTTTCTTTTTGTACCTGAAAGAAAAACGGTCCCAATAGTCTCCTGGCCCCCCTCCACAACCCGCACCCACCCACTCGCACCCTGCCTCCCACCTCCCCACCCCATACTTACCTCCAGACCTTGGCGCAACGATCTTTGGTGGACCGGGAACACGTCTGCACTCTTCAAAGCCGACCGCGAACTGAGGAAATGCCGGTAAGCTGTATAATGGGCTAGATAGGGGGGTTTCAACTCTGTTGCATTTCTCAGGCATTTTTGGGAATTTTTGCACCAAATTTTCAACATGGGGTTTATGGGACCCCTTCTCATGAATGATGTCACTGTCATGGCGTTATTCGGGCCCGAAGGGTGATTTGGTGCCAAAATTCCAAAAAAATTACTTTTCTGCGAGCGTGCGTTGAGCAGTTCCTACGAAGGCTCGTAAGTTCGCGAATTTTCAATATTTTCAATCCAGATTTTCAACATTGCCATTTTACCACACCTTCTTATGAGTAGTATAGCTGTCATTTTTCACATCTCACCCAAAACGTGTTTCCGCCCATGTAGCGCACAATGGAGCAGTCGGTGTGCGAAATCAATGTACGGGACAAATTAAGAAAATCACAGTGACACTGTTCATGAGCTGAGGTCTTAAAATGGCTATGTTGAAAATTTGGTGAAAAAATTCCTAAAAATGACTGTGTTACGAGCGTGCGTTGCACAGTTCCTATGCATGCTCGTAAGTTTGCAAATTTAATATTTTTACTCCAGATTTTCAACATTGCCATTTTATTCCACTTCCTTATGAACAGTACAGCTGCAATTTTTCATATGTCGCCCAAAATGTGTTTTTGCACATGTAGCGCACAATGGTTCTGTTGGTGTGTGAAAGCAATGTTTAGGACAGATTAAGAAAATCACAGTTACACTGTTCATGAGCAGAGGTCTTAAAATGGCTATGTTGAAAATTTAGTGACAAAAGTCCATAAAATGACTGTGTTATGAGTGAGCATTACGCAGTTTCCACGCACCCTCACTGGTTCATGACTTTGTCATATTTTCAGTCCAGATTTTCACCGGTGGCATTTTTCCACACTTCCTTATGAACAGTACAGCTGTCATTTTTCACAACATGGCTGAAGTGTGTTTCCACACTTTCAGCGCTGAAGATCGTTGATGGTCGCTGTGGGAAATCATTGTTCGGCACAGATAAAGAAAATCACAGTGACACTGTTCATGATCGGAGGCACCAAAATGCCTGAGTTGACAATCTGTTGTAAAAATCCCCAACCTAATTATATTATGGGTGTGTGTTGCTTAGTTTCTATACAGCTCGTGACTTCACCATTTCTTTTAATATTTTACTACAGATTTGCAACATTGCCATTTTTACACTCCCATGAACAGTACAGCTGTCATTTTTACATCCTGTTCGAATGTTTTGCACCTGTGGTGCTAAATGCCGTAGTCACTGTGCATAAGCAGCTTTCGGCTAACAAACTGATATTCCCCTGTTCATGAGGTGGGGTCACAAAAAAAACATGTTGAAAATTTGGGTGAAAATACCAGCAGACCTGAGGTATTAGGGTTTCCAACCATAACGCCCAACCCTGTAGAGAATGACAGGCATCAGGGGTGTGACTTGGGATTCTTGCCCGTGATGCTCATACCATTCCACACCCTGCAGTCAGTGAGAGGCATCGGTATGCCTTGGACTCTTCACGCCCAAACTTCACCCCATTCTCCCATATCGTACCCATCTCATATTTCCTAATGAAATGGGAGGGTGCATAAGGGCCAAAGACCCCAAGGAACACCGTGACACTTGTCAGTGTCTGCAGGGTGGGGTGTGGAAATGGCTCTTGTGTAGTTATGCCTGACAACCCAAACGCACACCCCAATGCCTGTCACTCTCTGCAGGGTGGTGGTGGGGTTGGCTTCAGTTCAATACTTCACTGCCATTCCTATTACGCAGCTCTGTAACTTCTACACTACCACTGCCAATGCCAGCAAGCAAACATTCAGCATTGACAAATGCTTGTTTACTATATTCTGACTTATGCAGTATGGTCTCACCATAGGTCTGCCCTGGAGCCAAAATGGTTACTAGAACTTATACTAATCATAGAACGTTAGGCTCGAGCTCAGTTTTTAAACCACTGTCCCTGGAATACATCCTGCAACCAGCAGATTCTTATGGAGCAAGCATGCTAAGAAGCTATCTAACTATACTAATATAAAATAACAATACCCAGCAATAATAATAATAACCCCCTTGTTTAAAAATAATGTGGAAAACAATAGGACTCAAGTCACTAGCCCAACAAAAGAAACACCCACTTGTTTCATACAGCATGGGCAGCTGTGCTGCAGTGCCCATAGGTTCTAGCAGGGGAGGAAGGGTGGGAGCTCAGAATACAGTACGATTCCTTTGGAAGAAACAAGATTACTATGCTAAGTAATTTTTTCTTCAAACCCCAGGAACTCTTTGGTAAAGGTGTGTACAGTTTTCAAAGTAGCTGCTTTACAAATTTCCAATAAAGGAATGTCTCTTACAGCCAGTATCGAAGCATCTGTACCCTTGTAGAGTTGGTACTAAGTCCTACTGGGGGCTGTTTGCACACTTTGCTGTAGCAGAAGTGGATGCAGACAACGTTCCAGCAGGTGAGAGACCTCTTTCACTTCAGTTTGCCCTTTCCCACTTCTCCATAGGTCAGGAAGAGCTGTGTCCTATCCTGTCTATTGCCCTTTGTGTGGTCCAAGTAGTAGCTTATAGCTCTCTTGACATTAAGGTTATGCAGACTGCTTTCCCCTGAACTGGAGTGTTCAGTGAAGAAGACTGGCAGGGTGATTGACTGGTTGAGGTGGTCCTAAGGATTACCTTGTCCCTGTGAACTGCTATGTAATCTGACTTTCTGGACAGGACCTGGAACTCACTGATCCTCCTAGCTGAGGAGATAGCCACCAGAAACACTGTTTTCCATGTCACATGCTTAAAGGGGCACTGTTAGCTTTTCCCCTTCATTGTTTTGGAAAAGGTGAGCAGTGTGCCTCTTAGCACACACCTATCAGACATTTACTGCAGAATGCCCCTATCTATATATATATTTATATATATATATATATATATATATATATATATATATATATATATACATACATAATGCAGTTTAATGCATCAGGTAGGGTTGTTCCACACCGACAAAAGTGAGGAAATTCGGTGTTAGGGTTGAACCCCTTGCACCCCCTCAGCCCGCTCCCCCAACTGGCATCAGGGTGTGCATTGGGGTCATTAGCCCTAACTCTCACCCCATCACATGCGTGAACTAGCTGAGGCATAAGAGAATGGGGTGAGAGTTAGGACCAACAACCCCAAAGCACACCCTGATGCCTGTTGGTGGGGGCAGGGTGGGCGTGAGTGCAAGGGGTGGCAACCCTAACACCGAAGTTCCTCACTTTTGTCACTGTGGAACAACCCTAACTGATGCATTAAACTGAGTTTTTGCCATGAATTTCCCTTGTTTTTGAGAATGTGCATTATAAATAGTGAATGGAATGTGGTGGTGGGAGCACGGGGCCCACCATGTGAAGTTTTGTCACTTCGTTGTGCAAAAACTGTATGACCGACTGAAATGAAACTTGGTAAATGAAGACACATGCCATAGTACACCGTATGGCAAGAACTGTGTGAATATCTATTCAACAGTCGCACAGTGCCACGAGCAAACAACTGTGCAGGCACAATTCAGCAACTGTAAGTGCCAACAACCTGACAATTGTCACAGTCAAAGATATAATATAAATCTTTCAGCATTCCAAATGCCAGGCAAATCGGACACATGGTTCAAACATTATTGAAGCAGAATGGCATAATTCCACACCTGTTAATGTTTTACGCACCAAACCACTGTAAGGCACCTCTGTATCACTAGGGCCACCCACGGTATAAATTTCAAGCCAGTAGCACCATGCAGAATGCTATACGTGAAACGATAACTGCATCGTGCAGTATCTGCACAGTAAATTATTTTTCCAACATGTAAACAGCATTATTCACATCCCCAGGACAGCCACTCAACACCCTCCAAATTTCATGTGAAAAGATCATACTATTCCAGAGATATTCAATTTTTGCATTTCTGCACCTTTAAGAAGTCTTTCACCACAAAATGACAGAAACCGTGGCAGAAAATGAACTACAATGGCGGACCTGGTGCCGTAAAATCAGTAACTGCAAAGCGGTCCAACTTCAATTGACAATAACTCTGGACCGGAACAACATTTTTTCACAAAACAAAAACTGACATGTTCCTTGTACAAAGGTCTTTCCACATGCCATGTTTCAGACCAATCAACCACACACTGGATGTGCTATGTGTTACAGAAGAGAGTGCAGAAAAATAACAAAAACTTAATGTTGTTCACTGCACTACGCAAACGCAAAAACACAAACGATAACATTAATGCAAATGGTGATGGAAACAGTGAGGTAAAAGAAAATAGTAATGGTAACGCAAACGTAAGCGCAAATGGTAACGCTCATGGTGACACAAACAGAAATGATAACACAAACGGTAAGAGAAATGCAAGCGCAAACATAAATGAAAACAAAAATGGTAACGCAAATGGTAATGCAAACGCTAATGACAACGGAAATGCAAACGCTAATGAAAACGGTAATGCAAATGCTAACGGCAACTGAAATGCAAACGGTAATGAAAACAGTAACGAAAATGCAAATGTTAACACAAACTCAAACAGAAACGCACATGGCAATGGCGATGCAGAAGGATACAGTAATGCACTCGACAACGGAAATGCTACCGAAAATGCAATCGTTAAGGCCAACGCTAATGCAAGCAGTAATGAACATGCAACCGGTAATGTAACGTACTTGGAAACACAAATGGTTACAGTAACACCAATGGTGACGCCAAAGGAAACACAAACGCAAACGGAAACACAAGCAGAAGCGAATACGCAAACGCAAATGGTAATGCACACAGTCACGGTAACACAATTGTAAATGCAAACACTTACGGTAACACCAATGATAACACTAAAGGAAACACAAACGCAAATGGAAATGCAAACGCAAGTGCATATGCAAACGCAAATAGTAACGCACACGGTGATGCAAAAGTAAATGCAAACAAAAAACAGTAACAGAAACGCAAATGGTAACAGTAACGCAAATGCTAACGCAATGGGTAACGCACACAGTGATGTAAATGGAAACGCCAACGCAAACAGCTACAGAAACACAAATTGTAATAGTAATGCAAATGCAAACGCAAAGGGTAACGCACACGGTGATGTAAACGGAAACGCTAACTCAAACGGTTATGGAAACTCAAATGGTAACAGTAATGCAAACGCAAGAGCAAATGCAAACGCAAAGGGTAACGCACACGGTGACATAAACGGAAACGCAAATGGTAACGGAAACGCAAGCAGAAGGTGCATTCAAAAGCACAGTGGATACAAAGAATGTATGCATAATAATGGCCCTCGGAGCAGAAAATCAGCACTTGGAATACTAAATTCCTTGTATCTCAGGAACCGTACGACTTAGAAAAAAAATTAAAATCTCATATTATTTATGACTTTCCAGGCTAGTTTTTTACTTAGCCCTCTGGTGGAGGACTAAGCATTCTTCTGACGAAAAGTCTGTATCTTGAACCGTTTTCGAGATACGGGCCCCAAAAGGCGTTGCGGACGCTGTAATGTTAGCCTATGGGAAAAATTGGCAACTTCAGAGTGCCATAACTTTGCAGCCCTCTAATATTTTGTCACCAAACCACCAAAAGGCACATCTGTGGGATCTTGGCTTTCTTCCCTCCAAATGTCAGCCCAAAAGACAAAACCATTCTTTTGCAGCAGGGTGGCAAAGATTCCCTATTGTTTTGGCCATAGTGTCGCAAAGTACTTTCGCAAATCACGACACTTTCTCAAATAAAATCATGAAAGTGTTGTAAATGCAACACTACTTTTTACAAAAATTTTAAAAACATATTTCTGGGGTATTTTAGCCCCCCAAAAAAGACATGGCTAGCATCCTCTTGGCTCGACTAGGTGAACACAACAATAATTGTATCCCTAGAGGGTCCCAAATTTAAATGCCAAGCATTTCTGTGACCACCAACTAAAAACAAGATGGCTGATTTGCAACACTACAAAGGTCATTTGCAAAAGTAAAAAGTGTATTTGCGTCACTTTCGCACAGTTTGTTAACTTTTCCCATTGACTATAATGGGAAACTTGATTTTTGAATAACTTTTGAATCGTTTTAATATTTTTTCACCAAATCTTTGAAAGGCACATCAGAAACCCTGGCTGCATGGTCCCTGAACGTTTTGGACTGGTCACGCAAACCGTGCAACCTGTAGGCACGAGCAAAGAAGGCGCAAAAATGTGCAATCTGTTCATGATTCAGTGGTCTGTAGCTCCACCACCATACATCCGACCGTAATGAAACTTAGCAGGCCCAGAGATCTATGATACCAGACTGTGCCATGCCACATTTCAGGCAAATCCATCACACAGTGGCAAAGTTATTAAGCTGCCAAATTTCAGATTTAACCTTAAATGGAGTGCTCAACCCTAACTATAGTGGCACTACCATGTAAGCCTTTTTACTGGTTTGTTTTTTCAATTTTGGTAGCAGGAGCTGGCCGCTCAGTCCACCAGTAATTCTTCTGTGTAACAGAAGCACATCCAGGTCAGGACCACACATCTGCCATGAGAGAGAGGTCCCGAAGTACAATTTTTTTCATATACAAAATGTCAAGTCATATTGCTCCTGTCCCTTCTGTTATTATAAAATGTTCCTGGTATCATCGACTGAAAACCGAGCACTGCGAATGGTACAATTTACATTTTGAAGTCATAGCTGAAATCCCACATGTGCACACCAACGGCATGCTCTTGCACATGCGTGGGATCTTTGTTCATGCCTCTGAAGTGTATACATGGGATTTCGGCCAAGAGGCACACTGCTCACATTTGCCAAAAACAAAGGGCAAAAACTGACAGTGCACCTTTAAGTTCTGCTGAGGACATGAGATCAAACGGTGACTGCATTAGTTCTCCAATACATACATTGAGGACCCATGCAGGAGTGGGTTCCCTGTGAGGGGGTGCAAGTGCAATACGCCCTTAAAGAACTTTCTATCTGCTTTTACTGGCACCAGATGGAAAATCTCTTCCATTTTGAGGTGTAAGTCTTCCTAGTTGAAGGCTTCCTAGACACCCTCAGAACCTCCAGCACTCCCTTTGAGAGATGCAGGTCTGCATATTCTAAGTCCTCAAGAGCCAAGTCCTGGGTCTGAGGTACTGGAGACTGGGGTAAAGGACCCTGCCCTGTGATGATGTCAACAGGTTGTGTCTCCTGGGTAAGGAGATTGGATATGGAGAGGGTCAGTAGCAGGCAACACTAGGGCTGCCTGGCCCAGTCTGCGGCAATGAGAATCATTGTTGCTGGTTGCTCCCTGAGTTTGTTCAATACTCTGGGCAACAATGGAAATGGAGTGAAGGGTTATAGGAACCTCCCTGTACAGTCCAGCAGTAGCAGTGCATCCAAAGGAACAGTGCCCACTGCTGGAGGCCTGCAACAGAATTGTGGCAGCTGGTGATGGTCTGGAGCTGTGAAGAGGTCCACCTCTGGGGTGCCCCACCTCCTGAATACTACTTGCAGGATCTACCTGTTCAGTGACCACTCATGGTAGTTCTGGTTGATCCTGCTGAGGGCATCCACTGGGACATTGTCCTTCCCTGGGAGGTGAACTACTGAGAGGGAGATCCCCAGGGAGCAAGCCTGATTCCACACCTTCATGGCCTCTGTGCATAGGGGGAAAGACCTTGTGCCCCCTTGCTTGTTTATGTAGTACATTGTTGTTGTATCATCTGTTCTGATCTGAACCACTTTACCCTGCAGCATTGAGGTGAATGACTGAATGCCCAGGTACACTGCCCTGAGCTCCAGCAGGTTTATGTGAAGCAGAGACTCCTGTCTGAGCCAGGTACCATGTGCTGTGTGCTCCTCTAGGTGGGCACCCCATCTTAGGAGAGAAGCATCTGGTGGTAAGATTGCTGATGGTGGTCTTTGGAGGAAAGGCACCACCACCACCCTGAGATTGTCCTTTTCTAGCCATCACTGTAGTGCTTGGAGAAGGGTTCATGTGACTGGTACCATTTTTGGCACTGAATCCCTTTTTTGAGACCAGTGTGACCTTAGGTGGAACAGAATGTCTCTCATCTGGAACCTGGCGCCTGACACTGTTGCTGTTGATGCAGCTATGTGACCCAGAAGCTGAAGAAAGTGCCTTGCTGGCCTGTGGGTATGCAGCTGGAAGGAGCTTGCTAGCAGCAGCAGATTGTCCGCCCTTCCCTGAGGGAGGAAGACTTTGCCTCTCTGAGTGTCCAACTCTGCTCCTATAAATTCCAGGAGCTGGACCGGTGTTAGCACCGACTTTTTCTGGTTTATCAGAAAGCCCAGTGCCCCCAGTGTGTCCTGAGTGATGGATAGCACCTCCCTTATCTGCTGAGGGGACTGACCTACCACCAGCCAATCTTCCAGGTATGGGAAGACTGAGATTTCTCACCTCCTTAGGTGTGCCACCACCACTGTTAGGCACTTGCTGAACACTCTTGGAGCAGAGGTTAGGCTGGAGGGCATGGCTCTGAACTGGTAATGACCTGATGGCAATCTGAACCTGAGGTATTTTCTGTGTGATTGACTGATGAGAATGTGAAAGTAGGTGTCCTTTAGATCAAGGGATGCCAGCCAATCCCTTTGCCTGAGTGTGGGGAGGATGGTAGCCAGAGTGACCATTTTGAACTTTGGCATTGTCAAATGTTTGTTGAAGTGTCTGAGATCCAGTATGGGTCACCACTCCCCTGTTTTCTTTAGTGTGAGGAAGTATCTTGAGTAGAGACCCTTTCCCATTTGTGCCAAGAGAACAAGTTCCACTGCTTTGTCCTGAATAAGCTTTGCTATTTCCTCCTCCAACAGAGCTGTTTCTGATGGGTTGGCAGGTCTGAACAGTCTTGTGCTCAGTTTGGACTGCAGTTTGAAGCTGAGAGCAAGCCCCTGGCTTATTACCTCCATGCCCCACTTGTCTGTGGTAATAGATTCCAAGTCCTGGATGTAGTGAGCCAGCCTGCCCATACTGGGAGTGGGGAGGTGACCCTGGCAGGCCCCTCAGGGGGCCTGCTTCATCTGTGCACTAACCTGAGTGCTGGGGCCAGCCCTGCTGCTCCTTGAGCCTCTGCCCCTAAAATATCCTCTCTGGAACTGATAGATAGGCAGTGCCCGTGCCTGGAAGAAGGACATATAATGAGTTCTACCTCTGCCCCCTTGTCCCTGATATTTCTGAGGTATTGCTGCTTTTTCCTTAGCAGTAACACTCTAGTATGTCACCTTATTCTCATCCATCTTCTTCATGTAAGCTTCAGTTTGCTCCCCAAAGAGAGATGTGGGCTCACAGGGAAAATCCAGTGCTTTAGTCTGGGTATCCTGAGACAGATTAGTTGCTCTCAGCCCCCAGCAAATCTCCTCAGAGGCACCGAGTTTGCCATTTGCCTGGTTGCAATGTCACTGGCATCCACTGCCATCCAAAACTGACACTTAGAGGCTTCATCACCTCTCTAGCCGCCTCTGACAGGTCAGATGCCATGAGTCCAGGGCATGCCTTGGCTATCTCTAAAACTGTGTGCCACAGACTTTTCTGGTACTTGGACACATATGCCATATAGGTGGCCTGCCTGATGACTAAGGAAGCTCCCAGGTATGATTTCTTAGCCATAGAATCCATCTTCCTGGAGTCCTTCTCAAGGGGTTGCGATGCCAAGGGGATGCCTGCCTTGTCACATGCAGCAGCCTGCACCACGCCCTCAGGGCAAGTGTGATGCTTGGCCAACTGGTTATGATTGTTTTATTCTATTTGTAATATAAAAATATAGCCTGTGCTTATGGGTGCCCCCCCCCTTCCAGGTTTCAGAGAAGCTACAGGATATAGTAACCTGAAACCAGGAGGTAATTAAAAGACCAGAGGGACTTAATTAAGGGTCTCCTGGTTTTCTATCTTAATTAGAACTGACCCAGCTGCCACGATATAGGGCTCATAAAGTTTAATGATACCTATAGGAAGAACATGTTATACCACCATGATGCTAAAAGCTATAAAAACCTTTGATGTTCCATGGAAAAACAGGAACTGCTCAAGGTCAGAGAAAATTTTTAATTAAGGAGTCATATTTGGGAAATGATTTTTTGCTGATGTCACCTTATTTAAAATACCTTCTGCTAGGACATCATGTTTGTATTTTTTTTATATTCTAAAAGGAGGAGCTAGATGACTCATCAAAAGGGGGGGTGTGGGGAGACAAGTTTAAACTATCCTGTGTCTGAGCTGTTTGATATATTCCATCTTGGGACTGTAGAAAGACACAGCTCTGTGATCTAACTTAGGCACTTAAAGAGGTAATACATTAGATAGAAAAAGTCTAACTGTATTGTGGTAGGAGTTTTTGTTTTGCCTTTTGCCCTTGTTATTTTAAGTTACTGTATGCTCTTTAATATATTGTTCTGTGTTACATTTTTCATATTTTTATCCATTTCTAGTAAATATATTTTTTGAAAGACTGCCTGGGTGTCTTCAAGTTCTCTTTTTTGCATGTGATGTATAGATTGTTATGTCTGATAATTGTTCAAGAGCTTGATGGTGTTACTAAACTGGGAAAAGGTAAGAATATACCTAAGGTCTTTTATAGAGTTTTAAGGGTTCATTTTGGATACCTGGTTAGGTGACCTTAGGCGAAAGATATATTGTATCCCTTAAAGAGAATATTATCTGAGCCTGTACATTGGGGTACGGTAGCATAAGGTTCACAGTTTGAATCCCCCCAGAACTTGAGACCAAAGGTGATTCAGACTCACAAGCAGACAGGAGGGTTACCCTGTCTGTTACCTGTTCACACTCTTGCAGTCGGAGGTTGGCACTGTCACTTGGGAGCAGAGGGCCTGACCTGCTGAGTGCATTTGTGACAGATCTGGTTGGCAGCGGTGCGGATAAAATTGGTAACACAAGCTTAAACTGTTCAGTGTGTCAGCTTAATACTGTACAGCTCACTTGCAAAATAAGGCAGTGATTTATTTTTTTTAAAAAAGGAACTATATCATTTTGCTTGCAGTCAAGTTCCTACCTGTTTTATTTTTTTTTCTAAAGTGCAAAGTGTAAAGTAGCTGTAGTTTGGGAAAAAGATGGCTTCCAACCACAGCGGGTACACTGCAGACTACTTGAAGCAGTTGTGCCAAGACAGAGGAATCCTGCATGAGGCAAGAGCCACCAAGCAGAACCTCGTTGATGCCCTGATGGCAGCAGATCATCCAGTCACAGACTGTGACTGTAAAGGACCACACCTTGGGCATGGAGGGGCTAGCAGCCAGTGCAGTGTCCAGATCTGGTTAGGATGACAGCAGGGCCAGTGCCAGCAAAGGGCCACAGCAGCAGGGGAAGGTCACCAGCATTCTGGAGTGAGAAGCACTCAAGTGGCAGATTGAGTTGCGCAGAATGGAGCTGGAGTTCCAGAGAGAAGAGAAGCATGAACAGCGAGAGGCGGACCGTGAAGAGTGTGAGCGCCAGAGGTGACATGAACGGGAGAAGTTACGACTCCAACCACCAGCACCAGAGCAGGTAAGTGGCTTGGCTTTAACTGGAACTACAGGACTGGGTTACAAATTGAATTCCAAATTGATAGCTGAATTTAAAGAGGGGGAGGATATGGATGCCTTTTTAAATTCCTTTGAAAAAGTTTGTATTCAGGCCAAAATTCCTAGAGGGTCCTGGAGCTTCCAGCTATCCCTGCTACTTACTGGGAAAGCTCAGGATGCATTGGACAAAATGGACAATGAAGACAGTAATGATTACAGCAAACTTAAAGCTGCACTATTAAAGAAGTTTGATTTAACTGCAGAAGCATACAGAGCTAAATTCCGTAAGCTCAGGTGAAGCCCTGATATGAGCTATGAGGAGCTAGCCATGAAACAACATCAGTGTTTAAAACATTGGTGGGAAAGAATTGAAGCAAACTCTATAGATAAAATTGAAAATGCTATTTTGTTAGAACAGTTTTTTGGGGCATGCCCAGCAGAGCTGAAAACCTGGCTGGAGGACCGAGATCCCAAAACAGTGCAAGAGGCTGCTGAACTCTCGGACCGCTATGCCAAGGACAGACCTACTCTGTGAGCAAATGGGGAGTGCATGGTAGTGCAGAAAGGGAATAGCACACCTTCAGGGCAGCTAAAACCCTCACTGCCTCCACCGAAACCAGTTAGCCCCAGGTTTCAAAGAAAAGAGTTCTCTGTGAAAAGAAACAAATGTTGGGTTTGTAAAGAAACTAGGCATACTGTCAGACAGTGTCCCAAAAGGACAAGCAATATGCAGAATGGGGCTAGAAAAGAAGTGTGTTGTTTGTGTGTCCCTGGAAGCATGCCTGTGAACATGAGGGAACACATGCACCCAGTCACGGTGAATGGTGTACAGACACAAGAGTTAAGGGACACAGGGGCATCCCTGACGCTAGTAAAAGGGGCTCTGGTTGAGCCTGGTCAGCTTATACCCAACAAATTTGTAACTGTACAAGACTTCACTGATGAGGAGAAAACATTGCCACTCGCTAGTGTTCTCCTAGACTGGGGTGAAACAGCGGGAGCTGTGCAACAGGTGGCTGTAGCCAAAACTTTAACAGTTGACGTCATCCTGGGCAGCAATCTTAAACAGGGGATGGTGTGTGCATTTACCCGTGGCCAAGTGGCAAGGGAAACTTGTAGTTCCCTGGACCCCACAGAAGCCATTGTGAAAACCACTGGGAGGCTGGTTCCCCAGCCTGTGTCTCCCAATATAGAGACTAAGGAAAAGGGGGTAGAAATTTCCCCAGTAGCAGTTAACCACACTGCTATGGAGGGTTACTCCGAAGGAGGGGTGACCCATTGTCAGAGGGTTAGGGACGACAGTGATCCTGAGTGCCCTGATGCTAGTGCTAGGGACCATAGTTTAGAGACTGAAGGGGACCTGTCCCATGCCTTTGGAATGTGTAAGGAGTTTGCAGCTGCTCAGAAAAGTGACCATAGTCTAGAGAAGCTGAAAGTTTGGGCAAACTCTGATGGAGCACAGGGAGGTGGCGGTAAACATAAGGTTTATTGGGAAAATGGACTGATGTATACTCAGGCTGTGAAGACAGAGGGTGGGATGATAGGCAGGCAGCTTGTCGTTCCCCAGGGGTATCATGAGCAGTTGTTCAAGACTGCACATGATATTCCCTTTTCTGGTCATCTGGGAATTGCACGCACTATGCAGCGGTTGGCCCAGAATTTCTATTTGCTCAACTTCACCCAGCAGGTGAAGGAGTATTGCAGGTCTTGTCACCGATGCCAAGAAATAGGGAAGGCAGGTAAGAAAACACAAGCTGCCCTAATTCCATTGCCCATAGTGGAGGAGCCATTCCAAAGGGTGGGAATGAATACTGTGGGGCCCTTAAATACTCCCAGCTCCTCCGTGAAGAGGTTCATCCTGATTGTGGTGGATTATGCCACCCGGTATCCAGAAGCAGTCGCCCTAACCTCGCTGAGGACAGACAAAGTGGCAGATGCCTTACTTGGGACTTTCTCCCATGTTGGATTTCCGCAGGAGGTTATCACTGATCAAGGGGATTCCGTCATTTCAGACTTGATGAAATGTTTGTGGGAGAAGTGTGGGGTGGTGCAGAGGCACCCAACACCTTATCACCCACAAGCCAATGGGCTTGTGAAAAGATTTAACAGTACCCTGAAGTCAATGCTACAAGCGTTTGCTGAGCAGCATGTGAGGGACTGAGAGAAATACCTTCCCCACCTGTTGTTTGCATACAGGGAGGTGCCCCAAGAGTCAATAAGATTTTCCCCCTTCAAGCTCTTATACGGACACCAGGTACATGGGCCCCTAGACTTGATCTGGGAGGACTGGGAAAGCAAGCACACCACCCAGGAAACTCCCATAGTGGATTATGTCCTAAGGTTTAGGGAAAGGCTGATGGAGCTATGGGGATAGCCCAAAGCAACCTGGCAGCTGCCCAACAGAAACAAAAAGTGTGGTGCAATCGCAGAGCCAGAGCTCACTCGTACATGGTGGGTCAGGAGATCATGATCCTTATTCCGGTCTCGAAAGACAAGCTGGGCCTCACCCGTAGTCCTTGTACCCAAGCCAGATGGCTCTACTCATTTCTGTGTAGACTATCGTGGACTGAATGCAGTCACAAAGTCAGATGCCCACCCGATGCCCCAGACGGATGAACTCCTGGACAAGTTGGGAGGGGTGACCTACCATACGACCAATGACCTGACCATGGGGTATTGGCAGGTAGAGTTGATAGACAGAGCTAGAGAGAGGTCGGCCTTCATCACTCCAATAGGCTTATTTGAATTCAAAGTAATGCCTTTCGGAATGAAGAACGCCTCGGCCACTTTCCAAACGTTGGTGAACCAGGTGTTAAATGGTGCTGAGGAGTATGCCGTGGCATACCTGGATGACATTGCCATCTTTAGTACCAGCTGAGAGGAACACCTATCCCACCTTTGGGAAGTGCTGGGCAGGATACAGGGGGCCGGGCTCACTGTCAAAGCCAGGAAGTGCCAGGTGGCCATGGGAGAAGTGGCATACCACGGGCATGTGGTAGGCCAAGGACAACTCTGTCCTAACCAAATAAAAATAGAGGTAATCCAGGTGTGGCCCAGACCAGAAATGCAGAAACAGGTCAGGAGTTTTCTTGGGATAGCAGGGTACTATAGAAAATTTGTACCCAATCACAGTGCCATGGCTGCTCCCCTATCTGACCTGGTAAAGAAAAGGATGCCAAAGAAAATTACCTGGGGACCAGCCTGTGAAGAAGCCTTTACCAGATTAAGGGAAGCACTGTGCACATCTCCTGTTTTGACAAGTCCTGACCATAGCAGACCCTTTATAGTTTAGACTGCTGCCTCAGATGTGGGTATTGGGGCAGTACTGAGTCAGACATCCAGCCAAGGGAGAGATCACCCTGTAGCGTATCTGAGTAAAAAGTTACTTCCCAGGGAGCAGGCATACTCTACTGTGGAAAAAGAGTGTCTTGCCATAGTGTGGGCCCTAAAGAAATTAGAGCCATACTTATATGGGCAGCATTTTGTGGTACAGACTGACCACAACCCCCTGGTTTGGCTGACGCAGATGGGAAAAAACAATGGTAGACTGCTAAGATGGAGTCTTGCTTTGCAAGGGTATGACATGACTGTTCTACATAGGGCTGGAGTGACCAATCAGAACTCAGATGGGCTGTCTCGTGTCTATGAGGAGTGAACTGATTTGAGAAGCTCATCCCATGCAGGGGATAGAGCCCCTAAATTCAGTCTAAGTGGGAAGGATTGTGACACTTGGACAGCTGGTTCTGATTACACTATGATTTTTGCAATATGAAATATGTAGTGGGATTGTCTGTCAGGAGAAAATATTGTTTTGCTGAAATGACACATCAACCCCCCCCCCCCAGGTATCAAAAGACAGGATATATGTTAAACCAGCAGATCTCTGAATGCAATTTACTTGTCAGTTTGCTTTGAAGCCAGGAACTAATATGTCCAGGGCTCCAGATAAGGTGTGTACCAGCCTATTTTAGTCACCTCGTTTTAGGAAATAGTCTTCAGATTTTTTTTTTCAATATAATGTTTATTGAAACTTTTTAGACTTACAATTGACAGGATCATGCTTATCAATGTCAAACATGTACCATCACAGTCAAGGTACATGATCCCAACCCCCTTCCTCCCCCTTACCCCCAGATTACTATTCCCCCTCCCCCCCACAGTCCTGAGAATTGACAATCTGAAGTGAAATAATTAAATCACAAAATACAACTTAGGTAGTATATAATGTATGTGAAGGGGCCCAGATCTTCTTATATTTTGTATTATTATTATTAAAACTAGATATGATTTTTTCCATTCTAAGATTAGCTAGAAACTCATTAAGCCATTCAGAATAGGAGACTGTTTCTGTATTTTTCCAATATTTAAGGACAATTTTTTTAACAGACATAGAAATCAAGGCAATGTGGTATTCTCAATTGAGCACTGATATTTGAGAATAATCCCCTAGAAGGCATACCTCAGGTGTGAATAAGTTTGATAGACCTAATAATGGATCTGCTCTATCCTTTATACTATTCCAGAGAGGGGCTATCTTGGTGCAATCCCAAAAAATATGAAACAGAGTACCTTCTTTCTGCAAGCACCTTGTACATTGATTGGAAACTATTACACCCCAAGTGGCCAGTTTTTGTGGAGAATAGCAGAGGTTACGCAATATATTAAACTGCATGAGTCGTAACCTGTGTTGTGTTACAAAATGGTGACAGTTACACCATAGGCAGACCAATCTTTATTCCAATGTGGAAAAAAATCTGACCAATAATTTGTGGGTCCAAAAGAATCAAAAAAGCGCCAATCATAAAGTATATTATATAATTTGGAAATTGCTTTAGAGGAATGAACTAAAGGGCTCAAATCTGAGTGAAAAGAAAATTTAGGGGATATGGGGACTATCTTATCAAATTTTTTGACAAGGAGATGTCTTAGTTGAAGAGCTTTAAAATAATCCATTGATTGTAATCTAAATTTCAATATGAGATCTTCTAAAGGTAATCATGATCCATCATCCTTCAGGAACAAGGACAATCTTCCATCTCCAAGTCTTGGTAACCATGTAGGTGATACATTCTTGTTATCTACTGTATTTTGAAAGCTGGGGAATTCCAGATCGATTGAGAAGTGTCTGTGTGATGTTTGTATTTTAGAAACCCATGTAACTGAATGAATTCTAACAGAAGTTTCTATCATGGCATCTTTTAACTTTTTCAGCAAGGAGGATACTGTATATTTAGGAATAATAATGTGGAGGGAACTAAGTTACATGAATGAATCATTTCCAATTCTATCTTAAGCCTTGGAGAAAGAACAGTGGAGGGATTTGGATCTAACCACTTGAGATATTTGGAAGCGTGGCTGACCCAGTACTACAGATTAAGATATGGTAGACGTAGGCCACCCTTAGATTTAGAAGCAGCTAATTTATAATATGCTAATCTTGGTTGTTTTCTTAGACCAAATAAATGTTACTATTAAACTCTGAACTTTTTTGAACCAACTTCCGGGTAAATAAATATTGAGTAGTTGAAGATAGAGTAACCGGGGAAAAACATTCATTTTGATCAAATTTATTCTTCCCCACAAAGAAATGGGGAGAATCGGCCAACGGTCTAAATCCTGAGTCACCGTTAATAATAATGAGTCGAGATTCTTTTTAATAGTAAGCTGGGTGCTTCTGGTTAGCTCAATACCCAGGTATCATAAGGAATCCTTAGACCACGAAAGACCTAAAGCTATAATATTGTTTTTAAAAACTTTATGGTTTAAAGAGAATACAATAGACTCTCCAATATTTAACTTAGAATTTGATAATCTGCTGTATTTCTCTATAATATCTAACATAGCCAGGATAGAAGTCTCTGGGTATGAAAGCTGCAAAAGTAAATCATCGGCATAAGCAGAGACTTTAATTTCAGTGTCTAGAATTTTAAGTCCCTGAACCTTTGGACATAGAGACAATTTACGGATTAAAGGCTCCAAATAAAGATTAAAAAGTAGGAGGGAAAAGGGCAACCCTGTCTAGTGCCAGAATGTAAAAAAAAAGGTTAGGAAATTGCTTCATTTCCTGAAATTCTGGCTGATGGATTTTGATAGAGAGCCTTCACCCAATCCTGAAATTGTTGTGGAAATCCAAAGGAATTTAAAGTTTGAAATAAAAAATTCCAATTAACTCTATCAAAAGCCTTCTCAGTGTCTAGGGACACCAAAGCCACTGGAAAAGAGGCACCCCTAGACACCGAGAAGACATGGGAAAGAGTGCAAAGGTGATCTACAGAGGATCTTCCCTTCATAAAACCCACCTGTTGTAAACCTATTAAATCTGGGAGTATTAAACTGAGCCTATCTGCTAAAATTTTGGTTAGAATCTTTATATCCTGATTCAATAATGAAATGGGTCTGTAACTTTCCACGGATTCTAGATTTTTGCCAGGTTTCGGCAGAAGCACAATAAGTGCTTCAAATAGAGTAGAGTCTACTTGTATACCCGATAAAATATATTGATATAAAGAGAGAAGATGTGGGGTAATTTGTTCCTTAAAACATTTATAGAAATTAGACGAAAAACCATCGGGTCCTGGAGTTTTATCTGAAGGAAGACCCTATATCACTTCCATAATTTCCAAAGTTGAAATTGGGGCTACTAACTCCCTTTGCTGGGCTTCAGAAAGAAGGGGTAAATGGGCCTCAGTTAAGTAAGAGGAGAGAGTCGAATTAGAAGGAGGGTTGGACATGACTCCATATAATTGTTTATAGTACCTGGTAAATTCTGAAACAATTTCCTGAGGAGAGGATTTCAGGGACCCATCTATATTAGAGTGAATTGGAGGGATAAATCAGGCTGATTCCTGCTGTTTAATTCTCTGAGCCAATAGTTTCCCTGCTTTCTCTCCTTGGTCTGTGTAAGAAGCCTTTGTACGCAAGATAATAAATTCTGTTTTCTCATTAAGTGAACCTATATAAGAATTTTTCAGTTTTGCAAGTTTTTGTTTAACCTCGTCAGATGAGTGTGGGTGTAAGTTTGCTTCCAACAATCTGATCTGGGATAACACAGCCTTCTGTTTTGACTCTTGACTTTTTTTTCTACCAGAAGCCAACCCAATTAAAATACCCTGGAGACATGCTTTAAAAGCACACCATATAATGTCAGGTTTGGTATCCTGAGTGAGATTTAAATCAAAAAATTGTATAATATGTTCTTTAACACGATCCATAATGTTTGAGTCTTTAAGCAGTTGGTCATTCAACTTCCACCGAGTTTGACGTTTGGACAAGGATAAGAGGGATAACCTGATCAGCACTAGAGAGTGATCTGAGGGAGGGCCAGGTTGAATAATTGAGGCTAATACCCCGGGTAATAATACCTGGGATATTAATAGGTAATCAGTGCAAGACGAGGATCTATGGACGGGGGATATGAAAGTATATTCCTTAGTCTCCGGATGTAAAACCCTCCATATATCACATAAACCCAAATGATCCACTAGATCATGTAATGCCTGCTGAGCTGGGGAAAGTACTCCTGAAACATTACCAGTGCGGTCCTTACAGGGATCAAGTACTAAATTATAATCTCCTCCTAAAATTATTGAAGCAGGTAATAATGGGAGCATACTATTAAGTAAATACATAAAAAAAGGTGGATCATCCTTATTAGGGACATAAATGCTCCCTAATAACAGTTCTGTGGAATAAAGAGTACCTCAGACTAATATAAATCTACCATGTGGATCTTTAACTACCTGTATAACCTTAAATGGAATATTCCTATTGATTAGGATTAAAACCCCACAACTATTAGAAGTACCTTGGGCTGCAAAAACCTACCCTATTTGCAATCTTCTCATCTGAATGGCCTCCGACTCTAATAAATGGGATTCTTGGATGAAAGAAATATGGGAATGTAAAATATCTAGATGTTTCAGAATCTTATATTGTTTTAGTTTCTTACGGACCCCTTTAACATTCCAGGTTGAAAAACAAATGTCGTTAGCCATCATTCCTAGTCATTAAACATACATAGCTCGAAAGAAAATGAGATATTTTAGAACCATCATAATATTTAGTTATACTGGACTGTGTCACCCACCCAATCCCCCACCCCTACCCATTCCCCATAATTCCCACCATTCCCCAAAACACCAAGAAGAAAAACAAAAAAGAACCCTAATCTACATACCCTTTGTATATCCAATGCCCTCCCAGCCCTCCCTAGCCCCCTTTCTTTCCTGTGAATCGTTTTGCAGCTCTCCACAAACTCGCCTCCCCCCTCCAGCCCACCCACCTCATGTAGTTCCTCAAATATCTCCATATAAGATAGTAACAATCCTACTATAAAGATGTGCATCAACGGGAGCAAACACAGGGATCTGAATACGAGTACCTTATTAAACTTATTACAGTACTTCCCTTTAAGATACTCAAAAACTAACTCTATCTTCATGAAACAGAGCATTTGGGGACTCTTTTCAGCTGGAAGTCTCCCATTACACTATATTTAACTCGTTGCCTATTCCTACAATTAAATAACATTCATTACCTATACTGTAATCCTTCAAAATTCTCCCTTACAATATGCCTGGAAAAGAAAAAAAAATAGAGAAAAAAGAAAAAGCAAAAAGCAAAATCAAGTATCCTGCATTCTATATCAATCCTACAAATCTCTGAATGCCTTGGTGCCCCTAGACATTCTATGTCTTTAATTAGGCCAAAGATTAGACTTCAGAAAAGATCTGTTCGGCTAAACTACTTTCTCAGTATCTGTTTGTATCCCATCAGTTGCTACATTGTTAAAAACAAAAGATACAGTTGCCTTACTGCACTTCTCGGGTTAACATTAACATTGCGGTAAAACTGATGCAACACCCCCCTCGTATGGAATCCGAGCGCAACTGCATCCTCGTAGGACCCCAATAGATTTACTATAACAAATCAAAATAAGGAAAAATTCAGCGCTTTTGGGAGAATAACACTTTATGGTTCTCTTAATGAATGATATTTCTAACTACAAGCAAACTATGCCTTCTAAATTGTGCCCCTTGCAATGAACTCTCACCGTGTACTTTCCGTTTTGCCTGGGTCTGGTGAGGGAGAATGCCTAGTCTTTCAATACAGCACTATGTTAGGGGGAGAAAATCTGTACTTCTAGAAATTCTAGCCTACTAATAGGACCAAATATTATAGCACCCACTAATTTTGAGTTTGCACTCCTAACCAATATCGGGACATTATAATTAGGTCCCACACAGTACAGCCATTTTTCTAAGAGAAGCCGACGAGTGCCTTGTAAGATTTTACTGAGCTATACTTTTTAACCAGTTTCAAACATAATAAAAATAACATAATCGTCTCTCACAATTGAGCGCCATCTTTAGCCCAGTCTTTAGAACATGAACAATGGAAAAAGATGATATATGCATTCCACAAAATAGGGACTACATATAATCTTTATTACCACCCCAAGGAAGTCCAATAAAAGGCAGTCCTAGTGATACTTGTGTCTCAGGAGCCGTTCCAATACACCAGTTCTGACTTTCTCTGATAGGATTTTGTGATTCCCATCAATTTATTTATTTTCCCAGAATAATTCTTTGAATGAAGCCATTCACTCTTTCAGGTGTTTTTGAATAACTCAGGCATGGCCGACTTGAGGCTGACGGTCGCCGCTTCCAATTCTTCATATGAATGCCACGTTCCAGATATCAGGACCTGCAATCTAGCAGGATAGATCATTTTAAACTTAATTCCAGCAGCAATTATCTTTGTAACTAATGGATGAAAGGCAGATCTACGTTGTCGAACTGTAAGCGGTAAGTCTTGGGCAACTCGAATTCTTATCCCCTCCCACTGAACATCTTGAATTTCTCTTATTTTTACAAAGAAGTGCTGTTCTTCCAAGTAGTTTAAAAATCAAAAAATTAAGGGACGGGGAGCCCCGATCAGAGGAGTTGGTCTGAGTGCACTGTGAGCCCATTCTATGACATAACGGGAACCATAGGGAGAGGGCCTTATAATTTTTTCCACAAACTTTTGTACGAATAGGACAGAATCATGCCCTTCTTCCGACTCAGGAAGGCTGATAATTACCATGTTGTTTCTGTGGCTCCGGCCGTCTAAATCTTTGAGCTTCTGTTCAATCTTTGACATTTTTTGTTTTATTGTCACCACCACAGGATCTAACTTGTCTGCCCTTCTCTCAAGCGAGATAATTTGTGCTTCACTGTCGGATGTCCTCAGGGCAATATCTTCAATGGCTTACGAGACTGATTTGATTTCTGTTGTAAGATTCCTCAGTTCCTCCTTGAATGGATGAAATTCAGCAAGGAAACCAGTGTTAACGGTTCTTGTTCTGGATTCTGCTGCGGTGTTGATTGTACGGCAGACGAAATATTGGCTCTTTATTTTTTAGGGGTCTTTTTAGGTGTGGCTGGAGGAGTATGTTTAGGCTGGGCTTTCTTCATTTCCACCTCCATCCCTCCAAAAACGATCCAATATGATGCTCCAGGACTTCCAATACCCCTAAATTGATTTTGCTGAACTCTCAAAGCAGATTTAATAGTGGTAAAATTCAGAATAATCCGGCGGTAGGCAGGAGAGGTTAAGAAAGGCGTCCTTTAAAGCTCGCTGCATCACGTGACCCTTCAGAAATTTTTTTAATGAGTACCAATACTCACCCAACATTTGTAAATACTCCACATGCCAAAGAATAGTGCTTCATAACATAACTTGTGATTCAGAAGGAACAGTTTTTTGCCAGATTTACAGCACTTGTATGCATCCCGCTTTTGTTCTACTCACTATATTTTAAAACTGGTGAATAAATTCCTACCTGCCAACATTATTTGGAGCACTGTTGGCATCTGAAATTCTTATCTAGAAAAAAAACTAAATTTTTTTGGATAAATGTACTCATCAGTACACTGTAGCAAGACATTTGTACACATCTGAATTTTGTTTTACTCATCTCACTTTCAAAATGAGGAGTACAGGTACTCATCCCAAAAAATTTTATCTAGAGCCCTGAATATATCCATTTTATAATGTCCTCAGGAAAGTCATTTAATTGCACCTGGTGTCATAAGGAAGTGGAATATCCATTTTATGACGTCCTCAGGAAAGTCATTTGATTGCACCTGGTGTCATAAAAAGTCCTTTGATATGTTTGAGAAAGGGAACTGCTCATGGATCAAAGGGACTGAGAAATTACAGTCTTAATTAAGAGTGTCATCATTTGGATAATGGGTCTTGCTGGAGTCATAGATTTCAATACTTTGATGGGACTTCCTGTTTTGTGTGTGTGTGTGTGTGTGTGTATATATATATATATATATATTTTTTTATGTATCCTGAAAGGGAGGAGCTAGATGATCACATCATGAAGAGGGTCGAAACACAACATTTTTAAACTGTAGTCTGTCTTCCATTGAGATTCATTCGTATACTTGGACTGAGAGAAGGAACATCTAAGAGCACTGAAATATTATAAGAAATACCTTAGATGAATAAGTCTAATGGTTGGTAGGAATTTTGCACTTTTAAGCCTGTTTTGTTTTTAAGATCATATGCATTTGGGATATTTTGTTCTGTATTTACTGTTTACCTATTTTTATCTATCTTAAAGTAAAGATATATATTTCAAAACAGAAACTGCCTGGTGTGCTTTGAAGCTTCTTTTTTTTTAAGTGAAGCTTAGATGGTTAAAGTTGACACTGTGCTTAAGCTTATTGGGATACCAAATTGGGAAACAGGTAAAAGTTTCTCTAAGGTCTTGCATAGAGTTTTAAGGGTTCATTTTGTAATACCTGGTTGGGTGCCCATGGCAAAAGATATCTGGCATTTCCCCGAAGAGCAGAATTATCTGAGCCTGTACATTGGGTACGCTAGCAAGATGTTAACAGTTTGAATCCCTCCAGACCTTGAGACCAAAGTCTGATTCAAACCCACAAAACAGACAGGAGGGTTACCCTGTTCTGTTAACTGTTCACAATACTACGCTCAGAGTTTGGCACTTTGGGAGTAGAGGGCTGACCTGCTGAGTGGGATTGTGACAGTCAGGTTAGGATATTATATGTTTAGGAAATGAAAAAAGAAAATCACAACAGAAAGTGAAGTGCCAGAACCATGGGTCAGGGGCTTGAGAGAAAACTCAAGTGTGTGTAAAAAAAACAAGCATTTTTCAATGCCGAATAATGGCTTGCTGGCATTGGCATTGGTAGTGCAGGAGTTAGAGAGATGCATACTAGGAATGGCAGTGAAGTAGTGAACTGATGCTGACCTCACCCTACAGAGACTGACAGGCATTGGGGTGTGCCTTTGGGTCATCGGCCATAACACTTACACCATTTCACCTTACCCTACCATTCAGACACTGACAAGTGTTGCGGTGTGCCTTGGGGTCTTCAGGCCTTATGCTCACCCCATTCCATAAGGAAATATGCTGAGATGGGTGCAGTATAGGAAAATGGGGTGAACTTTGGGGCCAAAGAGTCCAAGGCACATCTTGATGCCTGTCACTGACTGCAGGGTGGGGGTGGTGGTGGAGTGGCGTGAGAATTACAGCCCACAATCCCAAGTCACACCCCTGACACTTGTCAGTCTCTACAAGGTGGGGCATTACAGTTGGAAACCCTAACACCCTGTGCGTTTCCTGATATTTTCACTCCAAATGTTCAACATGAGCTTTTTTTGACCCCACCTCATGAACATTTGCACTATCAGTTTGTTAGCTGAAAGGTGATTTTGCACAGCGACTGTGCCATTTTGCACCACAGGTGTGAAAACACATTTCAGGCAAGATGTGAAAAATGACAGCTGTACTATTCATGAGCTGTAAAAAAATTGCAATGTTGAAAATCTGGAGTGAAAATATGAAAAATTGGTAAAGTCAATTGGTGCATAGAAACTGCGCAACACATGCCTGTGATGCAATTATTTGGGGAATTTTTTTAAACAAATTTTTAACATAGGTATTTTGGGTACTCCAGTCATGAACAGTGCTACTGTGCTTTTGTTAATCTGTCCCGATCATTGATTTCCCACAGCGACCTCGCCATTGTGCACCATAAGTGCAAAAACACATTTTGGGCAGGATGTGAAAAATGACAGCTGTACTGTTCATAAGGGGTGTAAAAAAATGGCAATGTTGAAAATCTGGAGTTAAAATATGAAAAATTGGTGAAGTCACAAGTGTGAGTAAAAACTGCACAACGCACACCCATAACGCAATTATTTTGGGAATTTTTTTAACCAAATTTTCAACATAGGCATTTTGGGACCTCCTCTCATGAATAGTGTTACTGTGATTTGGTTAATCTGTCCTGAATGTTGATTTCACACAGCAACCACGCCATTGTGCGTGACATGCAAGAAAACAGGATGTGAAAAATGACAGCTGTACTGCTCATAAGGAGGTATGAAAAAATGGCAATGCTCAAAATCTGGAGTGAATATATTAAAAATTGCCGAAGTTACAAGCGTGCATGGAAACTGCACAAAGCATGCTTGTAACACAGTCATTTTTGGGAATTTTTCCACCAGATTTGCAAGATAGGCTTCTTGGGACCCCACCTCATGAATAGTGGCACTGTCATTTCGTTACTCAGTCCCAAAAGGTGATTCTGCGCAGTGACCATGAAATGACCTTTCTGGACCGAATAACGAGATGACAATGTATGTGTTCATGAGGTGGGCTCCCATGAACCCCATGTTGAAAATATGGAGGCAAAATTTAAAAAAATTGCTGAGATATCCACCTAAGTTGAACCCCTTCCCACATTTATGCCATTATACAGGTTACTGGCATTTCTTCAGTTCACGGTCGGCTTTGAAGAGTGCAGACGTGTTCCTGCTCCACCAAAGATCACAGAGCCGGACCTCCGGAGGTAAGTATGGGGTGGGGGGTGGGGAGGTGGTGTGCAGAGAGGGTGGATGTGGATTGGGGAAGGGGGCACTGCCGACAGCGAGGGACAATTTTCTTTGTTTCAGGTACAGAAAAAAACAAACACACACTGCGGACAGTTTCTTTCTTTACAGGTGAAAGAAAACAAATGTTAGGCACACTGGGGTGGGCTCCCAGTGTGCCCCATGACTTTCAGGGGGGGATGATGTTGGCCACACGAGGGTGGGCTCCCAGTGTGCCACACAACGGGGGTGGTCAGGTGCAGGAATATGCCAATGTGATCGGCTTTCTGTTAAATGGAGGCACACCGGGGTGGACTCCCAGTGTGCCACACAATCTTGGGGGGTGTTGGACATGCCGACAGGGGGGATAGGGCACCCCTGAAGTCGGCTTTCTGGGTATTGTGTGGCAGATGGTGCCATGTTTGTTTAAATGTTTCACCAGGAAGGACACATAAGGAAGGCATGTTATCTGTGCTGCTGCATGCCGAGCTTGTCTCTGATTCCAGCTGCACTTTTCTTACAAGTTGTGCCCACTTTTTGTACAACTCCTTTCAGCGCTAGCATGCTGGCTCATTGGGGAATGAGGGATGCACCTACTAAAGTGTGCCCTGCATTCGCCGACACTGACACACCTCTTAAATGTGCTACTAGCACAAGATGTTGCTTGTACATGCACGCAAGCCAACATAAAAAAAAACATTTCTGCAAGCTTGTATGGAGGAAGGTTTCAGTACAGCCTGAGAGCTTCCTCACATAAATTGACATAGCTCTTCAGGAATGTATGAAGGATGGTTTGAGCACAATGCAAAAGAGATTCCTGACCTAAAATGGAGTAGTTTTTAACCCATTAACAGTAGGACTGCAACATTTGTAAGGGGCATTAATTTAGAACTACAACTGAGCCTGTCATCTTGACCTGAAAATAAAACCCAGAAAACAACAAACTGAGATGCCTTCTCACAGGTCACCTAATTTGCAGGCAGACACTAACAAAGAACACTGAAAAGAAAAAAATTACTCACCTTAGTAATGTTGTTTCTTGTAATGGAGTCTTGCTGTATTCTGATATATGCAGTTAGGTCCTGCCTTTCAACTGCCCCGGAGAACAAAGAGTTAAACTTTCCATGGCCAGCATGGAATGTTCACCACGAGCTCGGTTGAAGCCCCTGTCTGCTGTTGTTTAAACTGCAACCATCAGATCTTTACGAGCAATACTCACTAGAAGTTCTGTGTGGAAACTGTAAAACTTATACTAGCCAACTTGCAAACTTTTTGCCTCATCTGCACTGCTCCTGGCACCAGAACAGCTGTTACTTTAAGAACTCGTGGTGCTAGTGCACCCTGGGAAATGTATTTGCTCGTTTTTTGAATCTGCATTCCCTCCACCCTATTTTATGGTTTATGGTTAAGCAACTGTTTTATATCTTAGGGTTTCATCTTTTAATGACTATTGCTACGTGCTTTAGTAGTGAGTATGTATCGAGTACTGTTTAAAGGAAACCCCACGCATGCTGAAGGTCTAAACGACTGCATGTAACGATTTTTGCCATTTGCTATTGCACTAAGCTGGAGCGACTGACTCTTGTGTGCTGTGGATCAGCAGCACTTGATCACTTGGCAAAGTTAATGTCTAAAGTACTACAAGATAGCTCAGGGCTTTCCCAGCCGTCTATTGCCATACGCACAGCAGTTTTTTACTCACTCTGTACTCTGTGCCTAAGCTGCATTTAATTACATTTTAAACTTAAGGAAACATCTGCATGTTATCTCAGGGTTATTCCAATGCATTTTGCCATACGCACAGCAAGTGATTCACTCAGATTGTACTCAGGGCACAAGCAGCACCTGTTTGCTTAGGCTAGTTAGACTTGTATCCTAGTTGTGTTTTCCCTGTCTCCATTTTAAGTTCACTTGTTGTAGAGTTATCAACGGTCATTTGTCCTGGTGTGCTAAGCTGCCCACTCTCTCCTCAGCTCCCCTGCTCTTTTGTTCTTTCTCCTCTCCTCCCCCCTTCCCTCTGCACTTAAACTCACCAGCCTCCTCTAATCCTTCCACAGATCACCTGGACTCCAGGAACGGAGGTCGTGAGGGCTTCCCGCAGCCCTCCCCCACACCAGTCAGGTGTCCCCATGGAGCAGCAAGGTAAAGCCCACGTTTTGGCGCCATTTTGACTTAAAACTACAACCACAGAACCAGACTCCTTTCTGCTATTAACAGCTGTTCCTGTATGAAAACGGACTTTTAATGTGACCTTCTCCTAAAACGCTTAAATTAAGAACGTTTCTTCAAGCCTAGCCTCCTACCTCTTCAGCGGCTGCTGCTGCTGTTCCTGTCGGCATAGGCGCTTTAGCCCCGCTGCCCCCACCACCACCCTTGGTCGGCTCTCCCTTTTATAGGCAGATGGTGATCATGTGGGACTGACAATAACCTATCAGCCCACTTCTCCATCTGCAGGTTATCGTCTCCAACCACTAGTGGCCGTACTCCCACCTCTCCCAAACTGTTTCCTACCTCCAAGGCCAGCATCTCTTCCTCCCTTTGTCTCCGCTGCCACCCAGTGGCTCAACTAGTATAATCTTGTATAATCCTCATCTCTGGTCTTTTCTTATGCTGTCACTCTCCCTGACTCCTTTCACCTCTCCCGCTCTGTCGACTCATCCTTTCTCTCTCTTCCCTTGCCCACCCACTCTGATCTTCCTTCCTACCTTTGCTTGTCACCCTCTGCCTGTGCTACATAACTGAACCCCTGCCTCGCCCAGGAGGGCTATTCTTATTATTTTCACTATTCTTATTATTACTACCTCTTCCTCCCTCCCCTCTTCTTGCCATGACTGCTCATCCCCCCCCCCCAGTCCTCCCGGGAGTATGGTCTATGTCCCAAGCCAGCCGGCGCTTCCATCCTCCCCCACTCACCCCCACCTGGCTCTCCTCAAAAGGGCTGAAAATTGCCCACTTAAATGTTCGCAGCCTACTAGCCAATCTGGCAGAACTAACTGCCTGGGTAGCCCACTACCACCCTGATATCTTAGGTATATCGGAAGCTTGGCTGAAACCCCAGGTTCCGGACTCCGTGATCTCCCTCCCGGGGTATAGCCTTATCAGGCGCGACCGTGCGGGCAGCAAGCGGGGCGGCGGGGTGCTATTTTATTACAAAGCGCACCTCGACATCTCCTCCATTGATCTCCTTCCTAACCCCCTCCCCCCTACTGAGTTCCTACATGCCCTCCTCTTACTTGGGCATACGAAGAAACTGCACTTGATATATGCCTATAACCCCCCAAGGGGGGTCTGCAAGGACTCTCCTCCCTCCTTCACAGTACCAGTGACATTGTGGGGACAAACGAAGTCCTAGTCATTGGCGATTTTAATCTAGACTGGCTGGCTCCCAACCTCAAGGTATATGAACCTCTGCTCTCGGGCCATGCCATGAGCCAGGTCATCACTGAGCCTACCAGGCCCTCTACCCGGAGGAAAAATGGGTCGCTAATCGATTAGATACTGACTAACAGACCTGACAGGATCACATCTTCGGGCATCCTCCCAGACGCCATCTCTGACCACTCGCCCACCTACTGCACGTGGGGCATTTCACGGTCAAAACCCTCCAGCAAAGTGATCACAATGAGGGATTACTCTAAGCTAAATACCCATCACTTCCTCTATGACGTCTCTCTTGTTGACTGGTCAGGGGTCACCGCACTAGAAGATCCAGCACAAGCTCTAGAGGAATTTCTTACCAAGTTCATCCCCGTGCAGAACAAACACGCCCCCCTCACCAGGAGGCGAGTAAAAGGCGCCGTCACCAAATGGCTTTACGGTGGCCTTTTCTCCCTAATGAAAACTAGGGACAAAAGCTGGGCGACTTACAAGGCCTCCCAAAGCATTACTGATCTCCTTGCCTACAGGACCATCAGAAACATATGCAAAAAAGCCATCCGCTCTGCTAAAAGTGAATTCTGTAAGTCCGCCCTGCTCTCCTCTGCCTCTAACCCGAGAAATTTCTGGCAAAATATCAGAAGCGCTGTTGGTGGGTCTGCCAGAGTGCAAGTCACCGACCTACTTATTGGCGGGGTCAGCTGTAACAACCCCCACACCATCTCTAATACTTTTAACTCACTGTTTTCCGAACCTCCGGCCCCTCCTCCCCTGTGCTCTGTCCCTAAGCCCCCTGACTCCCCACCTCCTGGTTCTAACTCCTGTCCCCCACTCTTCCTCCAACAAGTCACTAGTTACGAGACCCAGAAGCTCCTCACCAGCCTTTTCCCTCACAGTGGGGCAGGTCATGACTGCCTCGAGCCTAAACTGCTCAGACTAGGGGCCCATCTTCTTGCTAGGCCTCTCACACACATTTTCAATTCCTCCCTCAGCTCTGGGTCAATCCCAGACATCTGGAAGGTGGCAAAAGTAATCCCAGTCCTAAAACAAGGCAACCCCAAGGACCCCCAGAACTACTGTCCTATTGCGATATTGTCTGCCGCCTCCAAGATCCTAGAGAAAATCGTGGCCTCCCAGCTATCCCTTTACATTCAGGACCATAACATCCTCTCACTGGCTCAACAAGGATTCAGAAAAGGGCACAGCATGTCCACTGCCCTCGCTGTTGTCACCTCGACAATCAGAACAGCTGCTGACCAGGGGAACCTCACTGGTGCCATCTTTGTGGATCTTTCCAAAGCATTTGACAAGGTGGACCACTCCCTCCTCTGCTCCACCCTCCGTTCCCTTTGCTTCTCCCCCTCTGCCTATGCGTGGTTCCTCAACTACCTCTCTGGCAGACAGCAGTTCATCAGCTTCAATCATACCCACTCCTCCCCCTCTCCTGTCCACTGTGGGGTCCCCAGGGCTCCGTTCTTGGTCCCACCCTCTTCTCCCTCTTCATCAACGATCTCCCGTCCTCCGCCATCCATGGGCGTGCCACTCTGTATGCGGATGACCTGGTCATTTTGACCAGTGCCCGTGACATTGCCACCATTAACGCCCAGCTGAATGTTGACTTCCATCGCATTCAGTCCTGGCTAGTGGATCACAGGATCACCATCAACCTCAAAAAAACCCAAGCCATGCTGCTCGGCTCACGGCACAAGCTAAAGTCCAGCCCCTCCCCCCTCCAAATTCTTGATATTGATGGCTCTCCCCTACAGACAGCGGCCTCAGTCAAGTACCTGGGTGTCACTCTGGACCCACAGCTCAATCTCACTCAGCATATTCAGAACGTCTGCAGGACTACAAATTATAATCTCGGCCTTGCCTACAAAGCTAAAAACTGCCTAACCCCTGCAGCTCGTTTGGCACTAGCCAGAGGGGTCCTCCTCCCTACTCTCTGCTACGGGCTGGTTTCCTTGCCTCTGCACCCTTCTAGCCTCCAGAAATGGGACACAGCCTACAATAACATCTGCCGCCGCTTTTCTGCTCCGCCTCACTCACCGGTACGACTCTACTCCCGACTGAAGTGGCTCCTCCAGAAAAGCATCGCACCTTGGTGCTGGTAATTTCATTGACAACATTATAAGATCAGCCACACCCCGCCCTCACCTCCCTAACCCTGGCCCCCCTCCTATCAGCTAAGATCAAGAGAGGCCCTCGATCGACTTGTTCCTAGAACTCACTCCCTCATGGGGAACCGGGCCTTCTCCTCCTTTGCCCCCAAACTCTGGAACTCATTCCCAATCCTTACCCGGTCCGCCCCCTCTCATCCCCGCTTCAAAACCTCACTCTGGCACTACCTGAAACCCTTCTCTGCCTGCCCCTGTACTTCCTAGTTCTACCCCTCCCACTCATGTGCCATGAGCTCCCAGGGCCTCACTGCTCCTTACACCTCCAAGCCTAATAACACATTACTGACCTCACTCCCTCCTCCATCCCTTCCCCTCACTCCTCCCTCCCAACTGGCCTCTCCCCTTCCACCCACTCCTCCCCCATCCCTCCCGTTTCCCAGTTCCTCCCCACCCGTCTCTTTTTCTCCCCTACTATGCACTTACTTCTGTTAGCACTAATTTACCTCATAAATTGTCCTGAATACATCTTGTTTTTACCTATAATTTGCTTAGATTTACTCCCCAATTATGTGTACCTGTGTCTCCCAACCTCAATTCTAATGATGCATTGCTTCCTCTTTCTTTCAGGTAATGTTCGTTGTTTTCTTTATTACCATATTTGTACTTTACTGCTAGCTGCCTATTCATTTTCTGGCAATCCTGTTGATTGCTCAACTGTATGTAACTGACTCCTGTATGCCACCACCTTTGTAACCCTCCCTGGTCGCACCTGAAAATAGGCACTTGGTGTCTAGTGTGCCCTACCCGGTTAACAAAAACAAATAAATAAACTGGCAAATATATCTATATAAAAGGGTTTTTGGTTTCAAAAGGAAGACTCAAGTCAGGAAACCCAAAAACAAAACACATCCAAAACACAACCACTCACCCAAACTAAAAGAGGGTGAAAAAGGACACCCCTAGGGTGCCAACACTGCTCCTGCCCACCCACATCCCAAAATCAAGGTTCTGAGAGGGAAGGCGGGGGGAGGTCAGAATACAGCAAGACTCCATTAGAAGAAACAACATTACTAAGGTGAGTAATTTTTTCTTCAAACAACATGAAGTCTTGCTGTATTCTGACATATGCAGACTACCAAGCAGTACCTCCATGGAGGAGGGACAGAACCTACTTTGGAAACAGGCTCTGAAGTACTGCTGAGCCAAACCGAGCATCACTCCTAGCCTGGATATCCAGAGAGTAATGCTTGGTGAAAGTATAGACTGTTTTCCAGGTGGTTGCTTGACAAATTTCTAAGAAAGGAATATCCCTAGCAGCAGCCAGGAAAGCAGCTGTACCTCTAGTGGAATGAGCCCTCAGGCCTGAGGGTGGAGTTCTAACAGTTTTTCATAGCAGAATTGTATACAAGAAACAATCCACCTGGCAAATGTATGTAGTAAAACTGTTTGTTCTGCGTGTAAGATTTGTCCCTGTAATATATTACATGATGGTCTTGTTCCTTTGAAACTGTATTTTTAAAACAGGACAACTTTGATAAACAGGGCCTTTGGTCCTAAAAGTTATTATCCTGCCAAAAAATAAAAGTTTTTATCTATCTATCTATCTATCTATCTATCTATCTATCTATCTCTTTCTTAGTGGCAGGTTTGCCCTTACCAACTTCTCCATACGTAAGGAACAACTGGAGGGAGTCAAACCTGTGACCCTTGGTACGCTCTATGTAGTAGCTAAGGGCTCTTTTAACATCCAAGCTGTGTAGCCTCCTCTCTCCAGAGGAGGAATGGTCAGTGAAGAAAACAGGGAGAGATATAGACTGGTTGAGGTGGAAATCTGAAACCACTTTAGGTAAAAACTTTCTGTTAGTTCTTAGGACCACTTTATCTCTATGGAAAGAGATGAAGTCAGATTCCACTGACAGGGCTTGCAGTTCACTGATACGCCGGGCAGAAGTAATGGCTACCAAAAACACAGTTTTCCAAGTCAAGTACTTAAGCTCTACAGAGGACAAAGGCTCAAGGGGGTTGCATAAGCTGAGCAATGCAAACATTGAGGTCCCAAGCAGGAGCAGGGTCCCTAAAGGGGATTGGTGTGAAGCAATCCTTGAAAAACTACAAAACACAGGATGGGATGATAGAAAGAAGGCTTGCCTACTGACAAGAAAGCAGAAACAGCTGCCAAGTGTACTTTAAGGGTAGCTGGTCTGAGGCCTAGGCCATTAAGATGGACCATATAGTCCAGAACCGTAGGCAACTCAGCAGAGTCTGGAGAAATATTCTTCTTAGAACACCAAATGCTGAATCTTTTCCATTTGGAGTTGCAAGTCTTTCTGGTGGAAGACTTTTGAGAAGCCTTAAGGATATCCAGAACCCCTTGGGAAAGATGCAGATCTGCAAACTCTAACTTTTCAAGAGCCATGCCTTGAGACCAAAGATTCGGGTACCAAATCCTCCTCTGAGAGGTTGTCAACAGGTTGTAATTCCTGGGAAGAGACAGGGGAAGGTGGACTGCTAAGGACAGCAACAGGGGATACCAGGGCTGTCTGGCCCAGTCTGGAGCAATCAGAATCACTTTGCATGGTTGTGACCTTATCTTGACTAACACTTTGAACAGGAGAGGGAAGGGGGGGAAAGCATACAGAAATATCCCTTCCCAGTTCAGAATCAGAGCATCCAGGGGGACTGAGCCCAGGACTGGGGGTCTGCAACAAAAGAGAGGAAGTTGGTGATTGTCTGGGGCTGCAAAAAGATCTATCTCTGGAGTGCCCCATCTCGAGAAAATCACTTTGAAAACTAGAGGATCTAGGGTCCATTCGTGATGGCCCTGGGATATTCTGCTCAGAGCATCTGCTAGGACATTGTCTTTCCCTGGGAGGTGAACTGCTATCAGAGAGGTTTGCAGGGAATAGGCCAGGGACCACAACTTCATTGCTTCTGTGCACAAGGCCGTAGATTGAGTGCCTCCCAGCTTGTTGATGTACCACATGGTGGTGGTGTTGTCTGTTCTGACCTGGACCACCTTGTTTTGTACAGATTTGGAAAAAGCTTGCAGTGCCAGAAACACTGCTCTGAGTTCCAAGAGATTGATGTGAAGCAGAGATTCCTGAGGTGACCACAGTCCTTGGGTGGTAAGATCCCCCAAATGGGCTCCCCAGCCCAGCAGGGAAGCATCTGTGGTGAGTATCCCTGAATGAGACTGAGTGACAAAAGGAACCCCTTGTCTCAAATTGTCCTGATCCTGTCACCATTGCAAGGCCTGGATCAGGGTTCGAGTCACTGGGACTAGTTTGGTAAGGGAATCCTTTCTCTGGGACCAGAAGGCTCTTAAGTGGAACTGAATGTCCCTCATCTGGAATCTTGCTCCTTGGACCACTGCTGTAGAAGCTGCTATGTGGCCCAGAAGCTGAAGGAAATGCCTTGCTGGTTGAGACACCTGAAGGGTGAATGAAGAGGTCAGTTCCATGAGGGTCCTTGCCCTTTCCAGGGGAAGGAAGGCTCTTGCCTTTACTGTATCCAGCTCTGCACCTATGAAGGTGAGGAGACGTACTGGTTCGAGAACTGACTTTGGAAGGTTGAGGAGGAATCCTAAGGAAGTGAGCACTTGCTGGGTTACTTGCAAATGTGACTTGACTTGGTCTGGAGACTAACCTACTATGAGCCAGTCATCCAAGTATGGGAAGATGGAGATCTTTTTTCTCCTTAGGAAAGCAATCACTACTGCCAGGCACTTTGTGAAAACCCTTGGGGCTGATGTTAGGCCAAAGGGCACTGCTCTGAATTGATAGTGGCCTGAGGGCAACTTGAACCTGAGGTACTTTCTGTGGGAGCACCTGATGGGAATGTGAAAGTAGGCATCTTTGAGGTCCAAGGAGGCTAGCCAGTCCCCTGGCCTTAGAGAGGGAAGAATAATTCCCAGAGTCACCATTTTGAACTTTGGCTTTAAAAGACGTTTGTTCAGATATCTTAGGTCCAGGATGGGACGCCATTCTCCTGTCTTTTTGGGGGTTAGGAAGTACCTGGAGTACAATCCTTTGCCCTTGAGTAGGGTGGGAACCCTCTCTATAGCTCTGAGAGCTAGGAGAGAAACAAACTCTGCCTCTAGGGCAAGGGTCTCTGAGAGATTCGCAGGTGGAAAGGATCTGGTTCTCATCTTGGGAAATTTTTTGAAGCTGAGAACCAGCCCCTGGCTTACTACTTCCAGGACCCACTTGTCTGATGTTAGAGACTTCCAGTCCTGGACAAAGTAAGCCAGCCTGCCCCCTACTGGTATGGGAGAATCAGCCCGGGCAGACCCATCAGGGTGTCTGCTTGGCAGGGGCTTTAGGCTGAGGGGTGGATGCAGGCCTGCTCATCCCTGTCTGCCTTTCCCTCTAAAGAACCCCCTCTGAGAGAAGAACAGGAGGCCTGAGCTTGGTAAAAGGCCTTTGGAAAGGCCTGCCCCTGCCCTGGACTGCTGCCTTTGAGGTTGCTCGCCTTTCTTTGGCCTGAGCACTCCTGTAAGTGGTCCTGTACTCATCCATCTTTTTCATGTAGTTCTCTGTCTGCTCCCCAAACAGAGAATTACCAATTACAGGAAAATCCATGGCCTTAGCCTGGATATCCTGTGAAAGGCTAGTACATCTGAGCCAAGCCATCCTCCGAAGAGCCACAGATGTAGCCATGACTTTTGATGAAACATCATTGGAGTCCACAGCAGCATGAAACTGTACTTTAGATGCCTCAATCCCATCTGCAACCACCTGCTCCAGCTCCTTGGCAAGCTGGTCAGTGGCCCGTTTAGCCAGAGCCAGCACAGTGTCCCACCTGGACTTCTGGTATCTAGCTGTATAGACCATATAGTTAGCCTGCCTGAGCCCCAAAGATGCTACCATGTATTGTTTCTTTGCCATGGCATTAATCTTCCTGGAGTCCTTGTCTGGGGAGTGTGATGCCAAGGGGATATTTGCCTTATCACAGGCAGCAGCCTGCACTACTCCAACATGGCTGCATTGCTGGTAAAGGAGCTCCGTGTCTGAGCCTGAGAGAGTGTACCTCTTGTCCATTCGTCTGTCCACAGGAGGTATAGAATTAGGAGACTTAAGAATTTTATGTGTCTGTTTCCCAAAGGATTTGTGGAGGGGAACAGACAGTCTCCTGGACTCTGGGATGTCCATCATCTCAACAAATCAGGCTCCTCCTGATCCTCTACTGCTTCCTCCACAGGAAGCTGGAGGGTCTCAGCCACTTTTTTGTAAAACATATAGTGAGAAGGGGACTCAGAAAGCCTAGGAGAAGAAACACTTGACAGCCTGTCTGGGGAGATGTCCGGGTCAATAGGCACATCCAGACTTTTATAATCACCATAATCATCCTCATACTCTCCTTCCTCCTCCTCCGATTCATAAAATTCTTCCAAAGTTTAATCCGAACGGAGGAACCGACGAACCGAACCCTTGCCAGATGGTGCGGTTGGGTGAACTTAATGTGATTGCACTATCCTTATCGCCTTGGCTATCTCGCCAGCGTTGAATGTAGAATTTCTGGGTCGAACCGGACGATTTATCTTTTCTCTTCCTTTTCACGGGCGGACTCCTCAGAATCAGCTCTCCTTTTGCCCAAAGAAGTATAGCCCTGGTCAGAGGGCACTCCTTCTGGTTCGGTCGGAACCGAACCAGGCTGGCCATCCGGGTCAGTGGACTTCTCGGCCTCCCTTTCCCTCAGTCTACCTAATCTCTTTTCCAGGGTAGATTTGGGAAAATTCTTACAAATTTGGCAGTCTGAATCAGGGTGGTCAAACCCCAGACAATAAACACAGGTGGTGTGGGGATCAGCCTTGGCAAAGACTTCCCCACACACACTGCAGTGTTGAAACCCAGTGGGCCCGGTTTTTTTCTTGGGTTTCTCAGACATGGCCAATCCTATCCAAAACGTACCCTTTTTTCGGCAATCCGCTAGGCAAGACTCCCCTATCGGTTCCTGACCGTGTCCGGTCTTGGAAAAAACATAATAAAATCCGTTTTTTTAGAACCGATACGGACCGGTTACCACACTCTAAATCAAGCACAAACTTTTTTACCTCAAACTGATTGGTTCAGCCGAACCGATCCACAATTTACAAGTTCCACACAGAAACTAAACAGAAAACCTATCTAGTACTCACGGTACCACAGACAGAGACTTGAACCGACTGAGCGGTAACAGCAATTTGGTAGAAACTGACTGAAAAAACGACACTTCAACCGATTTTTTTGAACCGAGCAAAGGAGAAATCTCTGGAGCGACTGTTCAGTGAGGCGAAGTAAAGAATCTGACGGTTGCAGTTTAAACAACAGCAGACAGGGGCTTCAACTGAGCTCGTGGTGAACATTCCATGCTGGCCATGGAAAGTTTAACTCTTTGTTCTCCGGGGCAGTTGAAAGGCAGGACCTAACTGCATATGTCAGAATACAGCAAGACTTCATGTTGTTTGAAAAAGCATTCCTCTTTTTTTATACTCCCATTCTTCAGACATCAATTACAGCTTGTGATATTTTTTTACTGACTTGTCCTGACTTACTAAAGTAAGAAATAAAATTCACTGACAACCAAAACATTGCAATCCTCTCTCCTACTGTGCTGAAATGAGAAGGCAGAAAATAGTGTTTGGTTCGAGTTAAGTGGGCTCCTTCAGCTTTCTGCAGCTGCAGAAACAGGAAGAATAAATGTAAGGAACAAACGTACGCTGTTGGAGAAGAAGATATGTGACTAGTTTAACCACGCTCCCCTGCTCCCCTTACAGCAAACAAAACTGCTCCATGCCACGCACTGCTCACTACCCAGGACTGGCACCCTCATGTTTGCTCTGGTGCTACCCCCGGGGCTCCTCCACCCGAACAAGTGCAGATCACGACAGAACCTTTCTTTCTGGAGCCGACCCTCCCAACCGAGGTGATAGTAGAGCCCTAGCCTGTCCAAGGCGGTGAGTCGTATGAATGTATTCATTTAACAAGTGAGTTTTTTTCTGAATTGGAAGGGAAGGGGATCAATGGAAGCCAGTAGGACCTCAACTTCCCACAAAGTTTACCGGTGACTCAAAACCATACACTGGCACCCCAGTAATACAAAACTTTTTTTGTTTTGTTTTTAAACCCCAGTGACCCTTAGCTCAGGCTACCTCATGGCCCCGGGCATGGCAGGAGGAGCACCCTCTCCTGCAAAGCTCCATTCTTTGCATCCTCCTTCCAAGAACTAATTTGCATTACAGGACCCCGCAGTTAAGAACTTATCAAGCTGCTCCAGACATGGCCCCCCAAAGTCCATTTGCCTACCTGAGTCCGTTGGTTCTTTGTCTGCTATGTGGAGCCAAGGGAAATCTTCTGGCTTGTTGTTGTTTCAGAACGTCCAGGCAGAAAGAGGTAGGCTCTCTCCTGCCTGGACATTATGATGTTAGCCTTTGTCCCTCCCCCCCCAGGGCTGCTCCTTGCCCCTAAGGGTCAGTACTCCAGCCGACTGGCCCACTCTCCCCTGGATACTATGCCCAGCAAGGTCAGGCTAGGGGATTGGCTCTGGGCCTAAGGGCAAACAACCTCCCATGGATATCCATGAAGAGCCATTCTGCAGCTGCAGAAACAGGAAGAATGAAAGTAAGGGACAAATGCTAGAATAAGCTGTTACCGTAGTTTTTCTTTTCTTTTCAAACACAGCGGCAGTTTGCTCTGTACATTTCCAGGCTACTAGACAAAAAGACATTCACATGTTTTGTGTTTGGTCACAGACTTTTACAACTAACCCTGATAAACTTTAGCTGTCAGTGTAAATCCTGTGCTACACAGCTATCTTTGAACACACATGATTTATTATAAAAATAACATTCATGACTAGAAGCCAGTCTCCTTATGAGAAAAACTGACACTGTTTTGAATGTAAATTCAAACATTGCGATGATGCCACAGGGATTACTGACCTCATAAAACGGTAGATTTTTGCTGGGTGTACAGTACAGCAGAGCAATTAATTCTACAGTGAATCGTGAGTATAAAGCTACCTTACGCGCAAACTTCTCCATTGAAAAAAGTGTGCATACAGACATAATATGAAGTTGGCAGCACCTAGTGGTAGCTTTAGGAACAACTTGATATTACATTGGTGGCAGTCTGAAGAAATAGTACACCCGCAGGAACTATTTTGGAGTTGGAAGGATCATTAAGAAACTCCAAAACAGAAGCGTTCCAGGGTCTGAATCCGGTAGCTCGTTTTTAAAGCTATTGCAAAATGGCAGCAGGCTCTGCCCATTGCAGCCATAAAAATGGACAAATAGCAAATACAAAGCAGGGTATACTGGAATCAATTAATTGTTATGTAACCCCCCTACAAACTGAGGTTTACTATAACGTCTTCCTGGGCTCCTAAATGCCCACTGTCAGGCTGGTGTCCTGTCAGCAGTAGTTCTATTTGTCTGTGTGAGAGTGCTCTACTGAGTCTCTGTTCTTGTCACTTTAAAAGAGTGCCTAATCTGTGTGTGAATATCAGTCTGGGCTGGGTCCGAGTAATTAAGGCTTGTGACCAGCCAGACCGTCTGTTATATGTCCCCATTCTGCAGTCGCTATACATGCAGAGGGAGCCCTCTTAGAAAATGTGATTATTTACTGTTTATCTGTTAGAGTAATAATGATAAAAGAGTTTGTCTAATCTGCTTTCAATTGCAGCTTGCGTTTTTGGATAGGAGCCACCATTTTGGTTCTGGACTTCCAGTGTTGAACCAATCGAACCTCTGGGGACCTAAAATGGATACTGTCCCTAGAGGTCTTGTGGGATGGAAATTCTGTAGTTTTTTGTAGTTTTAAGTGTTTACTGCCTAAATGGACCTGGAGGGGGAGCCCTTCCTGTGATAGACAGTTTCCTCAGCCAACCGAACCTTGTGGATGACCGGGAGATACCTAGAACTGCCTGAAGCAGTAGTCAGTAGAGAGTTGGAACAGCTCGAGTCGTCGAGCAGCTGCTCCAAGGAGGAGCATTGGAGAATTGTCAGGAAGGCTCTGCTGGCCTGCTTGCCATGTTCTCCTGCCTTTGAACTGCCAGTGCAGCAATTGGGCCATTCCATTTGCTTGTGTACTTCAGCAGTGGAAGAAAGAATAGAATTTTTGTGGTGACTGAGGTTATGGACCCAAAGACTTGCTCCAGAAGCAATCGGCCTGCCTGAGAGAGAAAATAGCCTCGGAGAAGAAGGTTTGCGCAGTGAAGCTGTAATTAGCAACCAGACTGTATCCAAACTATGGCTTAGAGAATTTGTTGATTTAAGTATGCTGAATGTGTTTTAATGGGTCGCGATCTGGTTCCCCACCGTGAATTGTGTTACACCCACTGGAGGCTGTTCCAGCCAAAGATCATGAACTCTCTTCGAACTGTCCATCCTGTTTGGGCCTTGCCATCTAGGCCTAAGCCACTGCCCCCAGTTTCTAGATCATCTTGGCAAAAGACCCGCATGGGGATTCGGCCCCTGCTCAACACCATCGAGCAGGTAGCGACCACCAGGAGGTGAGTCGTGTAGGCTCTGCTTCCCCTGGCCCACCAGATCAATGCCATGAGGTCTTCATCTCGCCTGTCCTATACCCTGGTCTTGGTAGCATGAGTACAAATCAGGGTAGCTCCTGCAACAACAGCTGCAAATCATTGTGTGTCATCTGATTGTTTTGTTCTGGGTTATTGAAAACAGACTGAGCCATCCGGCTCAGGATTACAATTATTTGGGTTGTGCACATGCTAACTGTTTTTCTTCCTAAGGGCCCCAACAACAGCTGCAATACTCGCCACCCCAGGTAATGCTTCAGGCTAGCCTGCATAACACACTGGGTACCCAGGTTTGTGGGACTGTTAAAAAGGGACTTACCGTGCATGCTGAATACACCTAGATTAAATCAAAGTGTCAATCTTTCCATCAGATTCACGTCCCCCCTTGTTCATTCCCGCTGAATAAATCAGATTACTTTATTTCACATTTAACCTGGCTAGAGTGCATATTATTAGTTGGGGGTACAGTGGAAATATTGTACTGTTGCATTTCTGGCCTTCTTTTCCAGAGGGTTTCCAGGGCTGTAACAGTTAATCCAGCCGGGTTAGTAAGTGCAATGGACATGAGCATATTATTACTGTTATTCAGTGGATGTGAATATTCCATGGTATTATTGTTTAGGCCACTAGAAGGGTTGGTGGGTGGTTATAGTGTCCTGGAGGGCTATACCAAAGCAGTTAAGCTACCCCAATACCATTCCTCTGGGTGGAGGTATCCGTTCACAGAACTCAGGCCCCTCAACCTGTGCATAGCCACACAGGCAAAGGTAGTAGCCCATAGGATAGTGCCATCTAGGGGTTACATCTTGGAGGCACTGCTGGGATTTGCGACCTCTAGTGGTCAAAAGCTGACATTACAGCCAAATACAAAATTGAGAAAGGAATTGCGATGGAGGCGCTTGCTACGCCTAAATGGAAAATTTCCCTCCATAAGCTGGTCATGCACCGCATGATGGTGTGGAGTGAGGCCGAAGGGGTAGATCCCCATCATGCCATGTTACTACTTGATATCCCTTTGGGGACCACTAATGGAACTATTGAAAAAAGAGCGGAGAAGATTAAATGTCTAGGAAAGGTTGAAGTACGGGGGTGGGATTCAGATCTATTTGACCAAACCTTGGTGGCCCTCCTGTCATTTAGCCTCCCCATAGACCCAAAAATGGTACCCCCTGTTATCATGCCAGAAGGATCCCAGAAGGGGTGGAGAGTCATTCACTTACATAGTGACCCGTCTTCCTCTGGGGGGTCTCCGAGGATTGAGGGTTTTAAAGATAAACTGATGAGACTTTTAACTGCAGAAGGGCAGTCAGCTAAAGAGCTGCTGAAGGCTTTGAAGGATTCGGAGGAGACCACTCCCTTACAATCTCCGACGACCTCTCTGTCTACTCCCAGGGCATCCGCTATTGTGACCTCTCCCATTGTGATATCTTCTGTACACCTAGACTCTTATCGTGGGCTCAGATTTTTCTCAGGTGCAGTTCCTGTACCAATGGGGAGGACAACTGAGAAACATGGATGGACTATGCTACCCCCTTGGTTCAGAAGTGGCAGTGTTCTGAGGGGGAGAAGAGAAAGAGACTTCTGGAAAGTTTGAGGTGCTCTGCACTGGAAGCTATCCCATTCCTCCGATCCACCAACCCAGAGGCCACTGCAGCTGAGTACCTCTCTGCTTTAGAAGGGGTGTTTCACAGCACTGATTCTGTGGAGGACTTAATGTGGAAATTCAAGTCTGCTAAACAATGGAAGAATGAAAAGTTGTCTGCTTTTGTCACTCGGACAGAACAGGCTCTGCAGAGAGCCCATAGAAAAGGGGGTGTCCCAGCCAGTGAACTGAATCACGTCTGGCTAGAGCACATCTTGAAGTCTGCACGTTACTCTAGTGTACTCATGCTAAAACTGACGTTTCAAGGCAGAAACGCTAACCTTCCCGAATACTGCTGGCTGATGAAGGAGATTTGAGAGTCCGAGAATGACGAGGATAGGTGGGAACTCTATGCTGGGGCTGTACGCACCAACCCAGCCCCAGACCGACCTGAAGAGACAGAGGAAGCTCTTGAGATGAATCAGGTCCGAGAGTTGCTGAAGGAACTGAAGGAGATGAGAGCTAGCCAACAAGCTGCAGCTAAAGCGACCCAAAACTCTAATGCTTGCCCGCGCCTAAGACTGAGACCAGAGGCAAGATTTCACCCGTGGGTGTGGGGGCCCATGCAATTGCCCCTGAACCTAGAGCTGAATCCAGACTGGTGGAAGAAATGAGGGAGCTGCGAGCTTTAGTGGGGACCTCATACATGCCACCTGAGCTTCTGCCCTCTGGTGGAATGGCGGAGACAGGGAACCTGAGTCAAAATCAGAAGAGGACAGTAGAACTCCCTCCTCCAACTGGCACAAAGTTCAAAAGCTTGGGCTCACGTACAGTCTAACCCCTTTTCTCACTCAGGCATCCAGGCTAAAGATAGCCATGGGCATGCTCCTGCCCTACCTTATTTTATGGTGCCCCAGTGCTACATTCAATGCAAAACACAGAGATGTGAAAGCTAGGAAAATTGTACCACAGAATAGGACGCTTTGCCCTGGGAGCTCAGCCACTAGAACACCACTGTAATATACTCGACTCACTGGAATTGGCCCTCCCTGGAGGAAGACTTACCACACTTCCCTATGCTTGGCTTTCAAGCTTCTGCAAACGGATGCTCCCCCAGCCTGAGTCATACCTTAGTACTCAAGCAGCCTAAAAGAACACTTAGATCCTCGTGTATCGACTCCTCCATGTCCCAAAAGTCCAAACAAGCCAAGGTCTTCGGTCATTCGAAAATTACATCCCGTCCATATGGAATGGCCTACCTAGCAATCTTCAAGACTGCAGCTCCTTTGGGGGTTTTAAAAAAGGCCTAAAGACGTACCTTCTAGAGCTAAGCCTCTGTGCATGCCACCGCTGAGGATAGAAAACAGCACTCCACCTTCGATACTAAATACCTGCCGCCTAACAAGTTGATATCCTATTTCAGTTGAATCTTATCACTTCTGAAACACGTGAAACTGTAACCCGTAAAACTGACCTGATAAAAGAACCTTATGTAACTGCCACTCTTATGAAACTAGTGTTTACCCCATGTTATTCTAAACGTTACCTAACCTGCCTGTGATTGTACTATATGTTCTGATTTTAATGTCTGTATATGCGCACTTTCCCTTGAATTGATCCTACTTCTTATTGTACTGTTGACTGTAAATAACCCCCGGTCGCCCCTGAATAAGGGACCATTACGGTCTCAGTGGGCCTACGTGGTCGCCAAAATTTAAATAAATAAATAAATAAAACACCCGACGAAGTTGTAATTCTTCAGAAAACTTGAGGAAAATCACTGCCAGACTGCTTAATCTGGTTTGACAGAGCAATATAAAACCCCAGGCGGGCACACCTAAAAAATATTTCTCCTCTAAAGCTGCTGTGGGCCAGTCTGCCAAACAGACATCCCTGGATTGGTCTGAAATGGTGGGTCTCTCTATGGAGACTACAGTAACAGTTAATGGCATTTCCACTCAAGTTATGCTGGAAAGTGGCTCACAGGTCACCATCATATTCGAAGATTGGTACAACCAGTACTTATCTGACCTCCCACTCCTACCCCTCAAGGGACTGCATGTATGGGGATTGAGTGAGAAATCTTATCCTTACTGGGGGTATGTACGAATTTGGTTGTCTTTCCCTACTGCTGTGGCTGGCGTAGATGAACAGGTGGAGACCCTGGCACTGGTATGCCCGCCAACTGGACTGTATGATGGTGTCCCTTTACTGATTGGTACCAATGCTCATATGTTTGGCCGGTTAGCCCAGCTCTGTCACGAGAAACAAGCTAAATGAATTGGAAGGGCACTGTACATTCCGGCCTTAGTACACTGGGCCTATGATTTACAGATGTGAACCCAAGAGGCTGAGAGAGATGAAGACATAGGAATAGTATGGAAAAAAGACCCAGACTCACTGGTATTACCTTCAAATGTTCAGTGTATTATTAGTGGTGATGTGCACCTGAAAAAAGATGTCAAAAATAAAATCTTTATGCTGGATGCCCCAGAAGAGGGGAAACTGCCTGAAGGACTATTGGTCAAACCTAGCATACTACCCGCCGAGGCCCATGCCTATGCTCGGTGGGTAGTGGTGTAAGTTTAGAACATGTCAGATCGAGAAGTTTGGGTAAATTGAGGGTGCACCCTAGCCACTGTATATTGTGCGGATATGCTGTGCTGTCCAGCAAGAAGTGCCCTGGAGAGAGCGATGAGGTGACTCCTGACCTGTTTGACTTTGGAGAGTTGCCCCTTCCTGCAGAATGGAAAGCTAAGATTTGCCAGAAGTTGACTCAGAGAAGCCAAGTATTCTCTTTGAAAGAATTGGATGTAGGTTGTGTCACCGGGGTCGAACACTACATTAGACTCCATGATGGGAGGCCATTCAGACAGCGGTCCTGTCGCCTTGCACCTGTTGACATTGATGATGTTCAGTGCCATCTTCAGGAAATGCTGGCAGCAGGAATCCTCTCAAAGCCCATATGCCTCCCCTGACTGTGATGGTCCAGAAGAAAAATGGATCAGTGAGGATGTGTGTGGACTACCGGATGTTAAATCAAAGAACTGTCCTGGAACAATACACCATGCCCCATATCCAGGATGCCCTCGACTGCCTCAACAGAAGCCAATGGTTCTCTGTACCAGACCTTCAGAGCAGGTATTATCAAATCTTGATGGTCCCGGAAGACAGAGAGAAAACAGCCTTCATTTGTCCCTTGGGTTTCAATGGGTTTCTATGCATGCCTCAAGGTATTTTGGGGGGTGCCCACCACTTTTCAGTGGTTGATGGAGCAAGCTGTGGGTGACATGAACTTGCTGGAATGCCTAGACTATCTGGATGATGTCATTTGTTTGGCCGGACCCTTGATGAACATGAAGCTCACCTGTTTAAGGTTCTTGACTGATTAGTGGACTTTGGACCCAAGTTGTCAATAGACAAGTGTCAAGCCTTCAAAAAATCAGTGAAATATGTTGGTCATATAGTGTCAGCTGATGGGATTTAGACAGACCCGAACAAAGTGGAGTCTTTGACCACCTGACCTCAGCCTAATAATCTTAAGGAACTGCAAAGATTCTTGGGGTTCTGCAGCTATTACCGGCGGTTCATAAAAAATGACACCAAAGTCATCCGCACTTTGCTCAATGTAACTCAAGGTTACCCACCTACAAACAAAAAGTATAAGAAAAGTGCAGTTAAAGAGGAGGAAAAGGTCTACTTTTGGACTAATGAACTGTTTGGAGCCAGGTGCACTGCTCAGTGTGAAGGGGAATTCTATGATATCATTCATTAACTCACCCATGCGCCTGTGCTTGCCTACACAGATCCCACTAGGCCATATGTGTTGCACACTGATGCCAGTTTAAGGGGACTTGGTGCTGTTCTTTATCAAAAATATGAGGAAGGGCTGTGCCCAATGGCATTTGCTAGTCGAAGTCTAACCCCATCTGAGAAGAACTACCTAGTGTACAAACTTGAATTCCTTGCATTGAAGTGGGCCATGGTAGACCAATTTCATGAATATCTTTATAGCACAAAGATCCTAGTGAATATGGATCACAATCCCCTCACTTATGTCCAGACTTCAGTTAAGTTAGATGCCACCGGGCATTGCTGGTTATCTGCACTTTCCACTTATGATTATTCAGTAGAATATATACTAGGCCTGAACCACACAAATGCTGATGCCCTCTGCAGAAGATCTGACTCTAATGTAAATTGGATGAGAATGTCTGAACAGTCTGTCAAAGCCCTCTGTCAAAAATTCGACAAAGATGAGCATCTCTCCCCTGAAACAGTTGACTGCCTGGTAGGTCCTCCTAACACTTGTGTTCCTGTGGCCTACTGTCACCTGGCAGCCATGGATCTCAGCACATTGCCTCAACTCACCCCCTGATAATATACAGTGGACTCAAGCTCAAGACACTATGATAAAACCAGTACTTGATGCTATTCATGCTAGAAAAGATGTGTCCAGACTTCGTTCTTCAGATCTACAAACTGACTTGCTGTTCAGAGAAGGGCCCAAACTGAAGTTGCATAACCAATTACTTTATAGAGAGACCACAGATCGACAAGGGCAGATCATCAAACAGCAATTAATGTTACCTACAGCTTTCAAATGGGTGGTGCTATGTGCCCTTCATGACCAAATGGAGCATCTAGGCTGTGATTGAATTACTGACCTACCCGGGCGTGCTTCTACTGGCCAAAGAGGGGACTGACAGTAACTCACATTAAAACTTGCAGTCAGTGTCTACAGAGGAAAGCTCAGCCTCAGAGGGCTGCCACCTTAGTCAATATCTTCACTAGTGCACCCATGAAACTGGTGCGTATTGACTTCTTGTGTCTTGAAACATATCAAAAGAACATTGGCAATGTGTTAGTTGTTACAGATCATTTTACTCGTTATGCCCAGGCACACCCAACAAAGGACCAGAAAGCATCCACAGTGGCGAAGGTCCTCATTGAAAAATTCTTTGTCCATTATGGTGCCCCTCAGAGAATTCACTCCAATCAAGGGAGATTCTTTGAAAGCCACTTAATCAAGGAAATGCTCTCCCTATGGGGAGTGTGAAAGTCCAGAACTACCCCCTATCACCCCCAGTGGGATCCACAGCCTGAAAGGTTTAACCAAACTTTAATAGATATGCTGGGCACCCTTCATCCTCGGGCAAGTCCAAATGGAGCCAGCAAATAAGTACTTCGGTACATGCCTATAATTTCACCAAAAGTGATGCCACTGGGTTCTCCCCCTACCACCTGATATTTGGTCAGGAAGCCCGGTTGCCAGTCGACATCTGCTTCAGAGTGTCCCCTGATGGAGTCAGAGCTGAAAATCACCTTCAATATGTTAGAAAGTTAAAGGACCAGTTAAACTACGCCTACCAAGTAGCACACACCATGGCAGCAAAGAGGAACTTAACCAATAAAGAAAGGCATGACAAGCGTGTCCAGGCCCAAGAACTGCAACCCGAAGACAGAATTCTGTTATGAAATTTGGGACTGCATGGGAAGCATAAAATTGCCATTAGGTGGCATCACACCCCCTATATTGTCATCAGCAAGCTGGAGGATCTGCCAGTCTACAAAGTGCTTCCAGAAAATGACCCATGAGCTGTCAAGACAATGCACTGAAATCATTTGCTGCCCACTGGCCAAATCATCATTGATTCTGCACCCCAAGACTCTGCCCCTTCCGGTCGTGTAACCACAGCTGCAGCTAAAAAGAAACAGTCGACCCCCTCTCTAGTTGTTAAGGATTCAAGACCTTCCCTCAGTCAGACCTGAAATGGCATTGATTGCCAGTCTGAATCTGGTGACAGTGAGTGTGATGCACCCTATTACCCATCACATGAATTGAGTCAGTTGTTTCAGGGTAATCTCATGTACAATTTCGGAGATGAAGCTGGACCTTCAGGACTGCCTGACCCTCCAACCTCCTCCACAGACACTGTGCCCCCTGAAAGTGAGGTGCAAAGTGTGACTTCCAACATAGCTGATCCTTTGTGCCTGACAGATCCAGCTGAACTACAAGAAAGGGAGCCAGAGACAGAAAGCCCCACTGGTGACATACCAGTAAATACAGAACTGTTTGAAAACAATGAATCTGGCAGTGTTATGAAAAATGATGTTCAGAATCTTAGTCAAGGAGGCAGTACATCACAGTGGTTTAAGGCTCTGAGCTGCAAACCTGATGACCTGAGTTTGAATCCCACGGCCCCCACTTACCTACTGTGTGACCCTAAGAAAGTCACTTAACTTCCTTGTGCTCCCAGGTTGCACCTGTAAACAAGCTTTCAGCTTAGTGTCTCTCTCCTGGTAATAAAAAAAAGTGCTACAAGATTTAAATTCCATGGAACTTCCACTTAATGATGAACCTGGAATTTCTTCAGAGCCAAGTATAGACAGTAATGTTGAACCAGAGCAAACAGAGTCAGGAGCTGAAAGTGCTCTCAATACAGAACAGACAACCAGTGCAGAGGCAACCCTTTCTACAGAAGCAGACTTGTTGACAATCAGTGAGCCAGGACTGAGAGACCCCCTGCAAATGTTAAAAGAACTGAACCTGTGCCTGTTTCTCCCTGAAAGTGAGGAAGAGCCACCAAACCAGTGATTCGCCTCAGTTATGACTCCTCAGGGAGACCGGTGGAGCTCCCATTGCATGTAGTTCACAAGGGGGTGTATATTTCTGAAAGATCTCTTCCTAAACGGAGCTATTCTGCTACTTCTAAACTAACAGTTAAACCCTCAAATTGATACCCTTGCCCCATGCAGCCCTAGTGTAGCTGATAGGGATAGGTCCCAAGCCACGTGGGTTAGAGTACAGGAGAAAATACAAACCAGAATGGTGAGAGTGATGTGGTTAACTGAAACTGTTTGAATTTGCTAAATTTAGGGCTATGCCTGTAGTTAAGTGGGGGAAGAGCTCTTCCCTCACATCCTACTTAAACCGTCAAACAGTGCTCCGCCCTGCTTAGAACAAGTCGCACTCCATGCGCAAGTCACTCGCTGATCCTGCTCTGCTGGTTCGGGGCTGCTCCTTCGTTTCCACTCTGTGACTTGTGCCTCTCTTGCCTTCTTGCTCCCCCCCTCCACATTTCTATCCCCTCTCCTGCTCCATTTCTGTTCCCCTGTTTCGTGCTGCCTGTCTCTTGTGCTTTCTTTTTTTTGGGGGGGGCTCTCTCCTCCGCCTCACCTCTCAGCCTGGATGCTCCGTCCTCTGCAGCCGCTCACTCAGCTGCCGTTTTTGTTTTTTCTACCGCCTCTGCTGCCACTGTTCTTGCTCTTTGCTGTCACTGCCCTGTCTCTCCTCCTACAGCAGCCACTGTTCCACGCCATGCAGTCAGTCGTTTGGATGCCGCCGCTCCTCGCCATCTACTGATTCTCCTGCAAGCATCCTACCATATCCTCCTCCTCGGCCGACAGACAATCCCTATTACTCTACATTTGGCGCTTTGGAACTTGCTGCCAGCTGACCTAACCTTCGTTTATTACCCTGGGGGCCTTCATTTCAATTTGCTCTTCTCCTGTGCCTCGCCCCTTCCATCACTAGATGGCACCGGTGTGCTATGGGTTCATTACCTCCACGCTTTCATTCCCAATACTGGAAACCTGGCATCTGAACGTTAGAGGACCTACAAAACTGGTTGATAGTTTGCAATATCTGCCTAAACTGGTTTCGAACTTGCATCTTTTCACCAGATATTATCTGGCACTCTTCAACCTAATACATGGCTCCCAATTTGCCCATGATTTTCACAGACATATGGGGCATGCATTCCTCGTTCTGGAAACTGAGTGATTATTTAAGCAATAAGGCACGACAGGGTGTGTGTTATCGTGTAATAACGTCACTCCTGGGGTGGGTTGAAGCACGAGGCAAAGCCGAGTGCTTCCACCACCCCAGGGTAGCCGTGTATTACACATAACACACATCCTAGGAGTGTCTTATTGCTAATTATACAATGGCTTGTTGTTATACAAAATAAAAAAAAAATAAACATAAAAAATGATTTTAAGGGATCCAAATGGTCATGATAATGGAGGTCAGGATCCATAGAAAAGCAATACAGTGATGTTATTGTGTAATAACATCACTGTCTCAGGGACACATTGATCAATCAGAGTCTAGGAAATTTTCTTGCCATTGTATAATTGGTATTAAGGTAGTCAGAAACTGTGTTAATTACCATTCAGCCCGTGGAGCTATCCTAATGTTCTATCCAAAGCACTGCTAATTCTGCACTCAGTGCTCTATGTGCACAACTCACTATGGCCTGACTATCCCCCTCCAGGGCCCCTTGCTGCAGCACAGGGGGTTCCCTGATGCACTATTGCACTACATTCATATTTAATTCCACCCAGTACAAGTGTTCCTGCCTGGCCTGATAGCCCTCCATGGTGGTACCAGTCGTGCTAGCCTACAAGGGGTCTTGCTTGACTCAATCCTTCCGCCTACCTACGTGGAGTCAGGCTCTTCACCGCCAGCCACACGGGGGCCTCACTGGCATATGTTTCTGTTATCATTGCCTATGCCAGGGTTCTGCAGCCTGCTAGCCTCGTGGGGTTTAGCTGCCAATATACTTACTTACCGGCAGATCTACGTGCTGCACGTCCTATATTTTATACTACTATCGGCTAGCCTACTTGTGGTCCGGCCGTACATACTACCTCGTCTGGGCTTAGCTCCCTTTCTCTCCCTTGGATGCTTCTACCAGGATCCTTTACTTTACATGATTCTACCTACTACTCCTCTTCCCTGGATTCTCGACCAAGCTCTGCTCCATGGGTTCAGCATTTCCCCTACCCTGCTTCAGTGATTTGACTCTTAACTGTGCTTGGTACGCCCACTTGCTCCTCACAGGGGCATTGGAGGAGCCTGTACTCTATCTACACCAGCCTCCTGAAACAATTTGATGTCTGGAAGTTTGACTACGATTCCCATTCATCTGTCTCGCCCAGCTCAGTGCCTGTAGTTCACATATTCTAATATACATTTACCTGCAGCCGTGTCTGCCGGCTTAGGAGCTCCAGGTTACTACGGACTGACATCTGGATTGTTTAACCATTCGTCATCTATCTGGATGCTTCTGTCTTGCCACTTCAGTCATGAATTACTACTGCTACACTCCTATTAGGCCTCCACTGAGCTTATCCAGAAGACTTTAAATCTCATGATTCATGCACCAGGGCTCTGGGACCATAACAACGCTGCTTCATTCCACTCAGCCTCTCCAGCTATCACCGTTTCTTACTCCTAAGCTCGACTGTACAGGACTCATCAGTCCATTTCCACCAAGTCTATTCTACATACTGTACTGTTCTGGCTGCAAAATGTGGATGCATTCATCACTCCATAACTATTCAGATCGCCAGACCATGCTTCATATGATATACTATTCTTCTGGTACTACATCTACATCTTGCAGAGTTACTACTTATACTACTACTACTACTACTACAACTGGGTCAGTGCACGAAATAGGGCTACCAAATTGTGACATTTGTGAAATTTTTTGAAATTCATAATTTATCAAAACAAATGTATTTGGGGAGCCATCACCCACCTAATGTAAATATGATATGGTGCAGGATAACTCCTTTGCTCTGTCACCAGTAAAACCAGTTCCAATGTCGCACATGAACGGGGACATAAAACTGTGTATGTGCATGTAACGGGGGACATAAAACTGTGTATGCGCATGTAACGGGACATAAACTAAGCGCATAAAGCATGAAACAGGGGACATAAAACTGTGTATGCAAGATAACGGGGCACATAAGTGTATGTGCATAATGGGACATACTGATAATGTTATCATTTGGCAAGGGAACTTACATAACAGCAAATGCAATAATAGATAGGAAACAGTTGTACAAGTTAACAAAAAGTTTTATAGGTTGAAGTAAAACGGGTAATGAAATCAAAATTGACAGTAAAATGGTTTACTCTGAAAAAGTCTCAACAAGCATTAATTTTCACTCCTAAACTATAAATACATAATACATATATACAGTATATATACAGTTTAAATAGTTTTTTTATTTTAATGGGTTCACCACAATATATCCCAGGCACACTGCCTTAGGGGTAGCTGGTCCATTCCACTGGGGTGTCAAACAGACGAGGCATACTGATGAGTCCTGGTAGGACGAAACACGTGTCTATGGCTTCTGTTAGCACCCTTTGCAAACTGTGTGAGAGGCCTTTCAGCACCATGCAATTCTGCTTAAAGTTGGACCAGCATAACATTCTGTGGTGATTTACATATGCAGCCCATGATGCTTTGCATTGTGGGGGCATGTGTGATTTTGTATTTTCTTGAAACTTGGCTTCCCAGCCAAATGCCCTTTGGGGTAACCCTTGCCTCAGTGTTTATGCACAGAGGTTCTTTGTCTTTTACAGTATATATGACTAAACTGTACAGGCTAAACACTAACTACTGAACTATACCAGAGTCCATACTAAAAATAAAAAAAACAGCTGGAACAGTAACTACAGATCTACTGAACTATACCTAGAGACTAAACTATAAATACAGGCTAAACAGTAACTACAGAACTAACTGCCTCTAAACTACAATAGAATTGAATAGACTCTACAGAAGATAAGAAAATTATGTACAGAAATTACAGTTAGGCCAGTGCAATGATGCAGTTTCTGCAGTCCACCTTAATGCACAGTAAGAGCAGTGTTTCAATCCCATCTCTTTTGCAGCTTGCTGAACTTTTCTGCAATGATCTTTAATTGTTCTGCTTGTAATCCATAGGGGCCATCTCCTTCGAGCTGTAGAGGGCCATGAAAACTTCGTATTTTCTTCACACTGTCAGTGTCCTGCCTTCTTGGCCAAGAAAAAACACTCTGACGGTTCTGTAGAAAGTTCACTGAGAACATTTGCTTTACGGTGTCTACTGCTGTAACTTGACCAATGTAGAATTCCTTAGAATAGTAGACAGCATAGAATTTATCGATCTCTGGTTCCAACAACGTTTTTTTCTTCCTCTGAACCTTTTGGTTGCTTGAAGCGGGCCTGTCCAATTGTGGAGCAGTGCAGTGATTTGACGTGCTTGCATCAGTGTGCATGCCCTGTCTTGCAAAAGTGCTAAAATGGCTGTGGTGGCTGCTGTTGCACCAGGAACTGCAGGAGCACTGGAAGCAGTCGTGTCACTGGCAGATGGGTGGGCATGAGTGTCAGGGATTGTGCATGACCAGACACAATGACCACAGCTGTGAAACAAAGTAGACAGTGTCACTTGTGTTTTGTGAACATTAGCAGCGGGCACAAATGTAGCCGAACTAATTAGTTTCTTCGACTTCCACTCTTCCACCAGACTATGGTTCACACAGGGCCCAGCTTCATCAATGCAATGTGTACAGAAACATGTAAGGTTTCTTGTGGCCACCACACCATCCACTAGTGACTTGACACTTTGTATGAGTCGTGTTCCGGGAACAGCTTTTACACCTCTTGGCTCTCTTTCTATTTCATTTTCACCCACCCAGAAAAATGTTCTCCTGCGGTGAGTGCACCCTTCAGTGTCAGTGCCTTTTGTTAGTTCACTGCGGCAGTATTTGAATAGTTCTTTTGCATTCCGAATTACTGCCCGTCGTGATTGTACTCCCATGCTTGCCTTAGACTTTACCACTGCGCTTTCCCCATCTGAGGGCCCCTTCCCATGTCTTGATCCAAAATTAACACGCTCAATTGGAAATCCATACTTGCTGTTGAAAAGGAAATATCATAAAATAACCATTTAGACTTGTACTCGCACCACAGCCATCTGTGAAGTGAACTTGCTTGACAATGTTCAGTGATCGAGAGCGTTCATGAGGTGTGCATTTGCAATTTCAACAAAATGCCGTACAGCATAGTGATCATACTTGAGATCACTTGATATGAAAATGAGAGAGTCTCTGACAGTGGCTTCACAGAGATTACAGTTGTAATATGTAACCACAGGGTGAACTGTTGCTTGCTCATGGTGCCAGTGGGCTGACTGTACTTCATCCTGTAGTTTACAGGTGTAGTTCTCATGAGAAGTCTAGCACCATCACCACCCAACCCCTGGTACGAACTGCCTTATCTGGTTAAACTGATGCTGCTGCCATGCTGCAACATGCATATGACGACCCAGGAAGAAAAGGTAATCTTTAGGACTTCTACCAGCATTTGGACAGTAGGCGTTTATTTTCAAAACCTTCCTGGTCTGTTGCACTTGAGGCCATCAGCCCTTCTCATGATTTTAATACTGTCCACTGCTGCCATGTTGTCCATTCTTGTCCACGTTTCTGGACTAGGTCCTTCACCACATCAACAAAATTTTCAGTGCTGCACTTCTCGCATGTTTTTTGCACGCAATCATATTTGAAGAACTTTTCCAAAGGTAGTCTGGGACACACAGTAATTTCAACTGCCTGATAAAGATCTGCAACTTTGCAGCATGGAAGTTTATATTTATTGCCAAGACGATTTATAGCCTTAAGCTTCAGTGACGCATTACTGCAGTATTCACAAAGACATTATTCAAGTTTTTGCTGCCCTGCAAGTTTAATGTGCCTTGGTCATAAAGTGCCAAATTTTCGTGCTCCAAGTGGTGTGTCTGTGTTCTGTTGCATGAATTCTTGGTGAAGACGGTCAATAGGTTTGTCAAGGTATGACCTTGTTTTGCCTGACCGTTTAGAAAAGGCCTTTTTTGTGTGGCAGGGGTGTGGCACTCTCTTCAAAGAATTTTTCCACTCTACTCACCGTTTCGAGTGGCAGTGCAGAGCAGTGTGTTTTTTTGGTTTCAGTCTCTGTAGAAGATACTCTCATGAGCCTTTTCCAGCTCACCCCCAATGTTGAGCTTGCAGTTCTTAGCAGCTTGTATTTTTTTAAGACTACAATGGTTTTAAAAAATTCCTTGTTCCTCTGTCTGTCACTTTTCTTGAGATTGTTTTTTAGCTGGGACAACTTCTCAGATACAACTGACATAAGTTTATCTTCCAGTTGTGTTCTTGGAAGCACACCACACTTGGCCAGAGCCGCTTTCTTTGATGGTGAGCAAGATGCCAATATCCGCTCCAATGTTATTGCAAATTTAGTGGGTGATTTTGGCAATGCCTTTCTTGCTCTTTGCACCGACTTTCTTAGAGCGGCATTATATGGTTCCACTGCTGTTGTGAATGGTTCTTTTCCTGGCAGGATTATCGCAGAGGATGGTGTGGTGGTGGCGGCCACTGGTGAGTTGTTGGTGGCCACTGGCAGAGTGTCTGAGGTGGTGGCCATTGAAGAGGTGACAGTGGGCACTGGTGATGCAGCGGCAGGCACTGGTGATGCAGCGGCAGGCACTGGTGATGCAGCGGTGGCACATCTTTTTTTCATGGTACTTTCTGCATTGCTTCTCATTTATTCTTCTTCTTTTCTGACTTGTCATCTTGGCTCACTGAACTCTTTTTATCTCCCTCCAGTATTCCCTCTGTGGCAATGCATTCTGATCATTAGGACGTGTTCGTTTTGTTGACCTAATATTTTTTTCTACAGTTGATTGGGTCTTTTGTTTCTGTGCTTCTCTGTACCTTCTCATTCTCTCCTTTGCCATGTCATTATAATGGCTACACTGATCCTCAGTCATGTTGTCTCTGTTTTTCTTGGCACGTGTTGCATTTTTTTTCCAAATATGCTTGGTAGCGGCCTTCGTCCTTCTTTATATTTGCTCTGTAAAGCCTGTTTCTTTCTTTGCTTGATTGAGCAGTAGCAGTATTATGCAATACTTCAGTGAGCACTGCTGCAGCAGATAAACATGGTCGTCTTCTTGATTCCATCCTTAAGAGTTTTCAGAAAGTCTGTAGGAACAGAAGAAGAAGATTTAAAAAAAGTCTCTTCTGTTAATGGAATTGAAATTTTGGAATAGAAATGCCATTCAATATGTGGTTAATGCCACACTTGCAAAAATATACAAAGTGAGAAGCAGTAAATTCTGGAATCGACAAAGGCAAATCACGAGAACAGGTTAATGGAGCAGTGCCAAAACATGACCCCTGAAGTGGTTTACAGCGCAAAGGACAAGGCGACACCGACGGCTTCGCAGGACAAAAGTCAAACAACGAAATGGAGGCGCAGTGCCAAAGGCATGACCCCTGAAGTGGTTTACACGCGCAAAAGGACAAGATGACACACGACGTGCTTCGCAGGACAAAATTCAAACAACGAAATGGAGCCACCTGCCTGTAAACAAAATGGAGGCACGCAGCCACCTGCCTGCAAACAAAATGGAGGCCCACCAGCCTGCAAACAAAATGGAGGCCCACCTGCCTGCAAACAAAATGGAGGCGCGCAGCCACCTGCCTGCAAACAAAATGGAGGCTCACCTGCCTGCAAACAAAATGGAGGCCCACCTGCCTGCAAACAAAATGGAGGTGTGCAGCCACCTGCCTGCAAACAAAATGAAGGCCCACCTGCCTGCAAACAAAATGGAGGCGCGCAGCCACCTGCCTGCAAACAAATGGAGGCCCACCTGCTTGCAAAGAACCACACTCAGACAACACTTGGTAAATAGGCCTTGTACAGTATGGGTATACAATACAAAAAATATACAGATAATGATTATCCTGTTGATGTCACACTAACAAAATCCCCATTGAGGTGCCCCAACCCCTAACCAAACTTCAGAAAACAACAGACCGCAAGGCATGAGCTTTTATCTGGAAGCCTGCTGTGGTATGTAGGCCTCGAGTGGATCATTTGGAGCCCAATAAGTGAAAACATTCACTTTTGGGTGCCAATTGATCCACTTGGGGCCTACACACCACAGCAGGCTTCCAGATAAAGGCCCATACCTTGAGCGCACCCCCCAACAAACACTAAGCAGCATTTTTCTAATAATCCCACATTCAACCGGTTCAAACACAGCGCATCCCCCCAACAAACACCAAGCAGCATTTTGTAATAATCCCACATTCGACCGGTTCAAACACAGCGGCATCCGCCCCAACAAACACCAAGCAGCATTTTTCTAATAATCCCATATCCGACCGGTTCAAACACAGCGGCATCCCCCCAACAAACACCAAGCAGCATTTTCTAATAATCCCACATTCGACCGTTTCAAACACAGCGGCATTCCCCCAACAAACACCAAGCAGCATTTTTCTAATAATCCCACATTCGACCGGTTCAAACACAGCGGCACCCCCCCACCAACAAACACCAAGCAGTTTTTTTCTAATAATCCCACATTCGACCAGCTCAAACACAGCAAGAGCACTGGTGAATTTTGCTACATGAGGCCTCTACCATCAGAAAACATCAGACCGCAAGGCATGAGCCTTTATCTGGAAGCCTGCTGTGGTATGTAGGCCACGAGTGGATCATTTGGAGCCCAATAAGTGAAAACATTCACTTTTGGGTGTCAATTGATCCACTTGGGGCCTACCATGCGGCATCCCCCCCCCCCAACAAACACCAAGCAGCATTTTTCTAAAAATCCCACATTCGACCGGTTCAAACACAGGGACCACACACCACAGCAGGCTTCCAGATAAAGGCCCATACCCTACGCATCCCTCCAACAAACACTAAGCAGCATTTTTCTAATAATCCCACATTCGACCAGTTCAAACAAAGCGGCATCCCTCTACAACAAATGCCAAGCAGCATTTTTCTAATAATCCCACATTCGACCGGTTCAAACACAGCGGCATCCCCCTCCCCAACAAACACCAAGCAGCATTTTTCTAATAATCCCACATTCGACCGGTTCAAACACAGCGGCATCCCCCCCAACAAACACCAAGCAGCATTTTCTAATAATCCCACATTCGACCGGTTCAAACACAGCAAGAGCACTGGTGAATTTTTGCTACATGAGGCCTCTACCATCAGAAAACATCAGACCGCATGGCATGAGCCTTTATCTGGAAGCCTGCTGTGGTATGTAGGCCCCGCAGTGGATCATTTGGAGCCCAATAAGTGAAAACATTCACTTTTGGGTGCCATGATCCGCAGAAGCCTACCATGCGGCATCCCCCAACAAACACCAAGCAGCATTTTCTAAACATCCCACATTCTAATCGCTTCAAACACAGGGGCCTACACACCACAGCAGGCTTCAGATAAAGGCCCATACCATGCGACCGCCGCAATAACAGTTTTAATTACAGCAATGTCACTAAACAAAAAATACTGGTTCAACACAGCAAGAGGGTGGATTTGGGTGGATTTGGCAAACCCCACCCACCCACCCAGCAAACATCGGAGAAATCAGTTGACATTGTGGGCATTTATCTGACCTGCTGTGGTATGTGAGCCTCAAGTGGATCATTTGGAGCCCAATAAGTGAAACATTCACTTTGGTGCAATTAGATCACTTGAAAGCTACACCACAGCAGGCTTCCAGATAAAGGCCCATACCCTTCGGCACCCCCGCAACAAACACTAACAGCATTTTTCTAATAATCCCACATTCAACCGGTTCAAACACAGTGGCATCCCCCACCCCAACAAACACCAAGCAGCATTTTTCTAATAATCCCACATTCGACCGGTTCAAACACAGCGGCATCCCTCCCCAACAAACACCAAGCAGCATTTTTCTAATAATCCCACATTGACTGCTTCAAACACAGTGGCATCCCCCAACAAACACCAAGCAGCATTTTTCTAATAATCCCACACTCGACCGGTTCAAACACAGCGGCATCCCCAACAAACACCAAGCAGCATTTTTCTAATAATCCCACATGCACCGGTTCAAACACAGCGGCATCCCCTCTAACAAACACCAAGCAGCATTTTTCTAAAAATCCCACATTGACCGGTTCAAACACAGGGGCCTACACACCACAGCAGGCTTCCAGATAAGGCCCATACCCTGCGGCATCCCCCAACAAACACTAAGCAGCATTTTTCTAATAATCCCACATTGACCGTTCAAACACAGCGGCATCCCAAACAAACACCAAGCAGTTTTTCTAATAATCCCACATTCGACCAGTTCAAACACAGCAAAGCACTGGTGAATTTTGCTACATAGAGGCCTCTACCATCAGAAAACATCAGACTGCATGGCATGAGCCTTTATCTGGAAGCCTGCTGTGGTATATAGGCCACGAGTGGATCATTTGGAGCCAATAAGTAGAAAACATTCACTTTTGGGTGCCAATTGATCCGCAGGAGCCTACCATGCGATCCCCAACAAACACAAGCAGCAATTTTTCTAAAATCCCACAGTCGACGGTTCAAACACAGGGGCCTACCGCCACAGCAGGCTTCCAGATAAAGGCCCATACCATGCGCACTTTCAACAGTTTTAATTAAGCAAATGTCACTAAACAAAAACATACTGGTTCAAACACAGCAAGAGGGTGGATTTGGGTGGATTTGGCAAACCCTACCCACCTACCCAGGCAAACATCGGAGAAATCAGTTGACATTGTGGGCATTTATCTGAAGCCTGCTGTGGTATGTAGGCCTGAGTGGATCATTTGGAGCCAATAACTGAAAACATTCACTTTTGGTGCCAATTGATCCACTTGGGAGAACCTCTTTGACATTCCCCCACCCCAACAAACACCAAGCAGCATTTTCTAAAATCCCACATTCGACGGTTCAAACATAGGGGCCCACACCACAGCAGGCTTCCAGATAAAGGCCCATACCTCAGCATCCCCCCAACAAACACTAAGCAGCATTTTTCTAATAATCCCACATTCGACCGTTTCAAACACAGCGCACTCCCCAACAAACACCAAGCAGCATTTTCTAATAATCCCACATTCGACCGGTTCAAACACAGCGGCATCCCCCCAACAAACACCAAGCAGCATTTTCTAATAATCCCACATTCAGCCGGTTCAAACACAGCGGCATCCCCCAACAAACACCAAGCAGCATGTTTCTAATAATCCCACATTCGACCGGTTCAAACACAGCGCATCCACCCCCAATAAACACCAAGCAGCATGTTTCTAATAATCCCACATTCGACCGGTTCAAACACAGCGGCATCCCTCCCCAACAAACACCAAGCAGCATTTTTCTAATAATCCCACATTCAACCAGTTCAAACACAGCGGCATCCCCCCCCAACAAACACCAAGCAGTTTTTTCTAATAATCCCACATTCGACCAGTTCAAACACAGCAAGAGCACTGGTGAATTTTGCTACATGAGGCCTCTACCATCAGAAAACATCAGACCGCATGGCATGAGTCTTTATCTGGAAGCCTGCTGTGGTATTGAGGCCTCGAGTGGATCATTTGGAGCCCAATAAGTAGAAAACATTCACTTTTGGGTGCCAATTGATCCATTAGAGACCCATCGACATCCCCAACAAACACCAAGCAGCATTTTTCTAAAATTCCCACATTTGACCGGTTCAAACACAGGGGCCTACACACCACAGCAGGCTTCCAGATAAAGGCCCATACCATGCGCTCCCCCACAGCAGTTTTAATTAAGCAGCAATGTCACTAAACAAAAACATACTGGTTCAAACACAGCAAGAGGGTGGATTTGGGTGGATTTGGCAAACCCCTAGCCACCTACCCAGGCAAACATCGGAGAAATCAGTTGACATTGTGGGCATTTATCTGGAAGCCTGCTGTGGTATGTAGGCCTCGAGTGGATCATTTGGAGCCCAATAAGTGAAAACATTCACTTTTGGGTGTAGATGATCCACCTAGAACTACACACCACAGCAGGCTTCCAGATAAAGTCCACTACCTGCAGCATCCCCCACCAACAAACACTAAGCAGCATTTTTCTAATAATCTCACATTCGACTGGTTCAAACACAGCGGCATCCCCCCCCCAACAAACACCAAGCAGCATTTTTCTAATAATCCCACATTGACCGGTTCAAACACAGCGGCATCCCCACCCCCAACAAACACCAAGCAGCATTTTTCTAATAATCCCACATTCGACCGGTTCAAACACAGCGCATCCTCCCCCAACAAACACCAAGCAGCATTTTTCTAATAATCCACATTCGACCAGTTCAAACACAGCGGTATCCCCCCCTCCCAACAAACACCAAGCAGTTTTTTTCTAATAATCCCACATTCGACCGGTTCAAACACAGCAAGAGCACTGGTGAATTTTGCTACATGAGGCCTCTACCATCAGAAAACATCAGACCGCATGGCATGAGCCTTTATCTGGAAGCCTGCTGTGGTATTTAGGCCTCGAGTGGATCATTTGGAGCCCAATAAGTGAAAACATTCACTTTTGGGTGCCAATTGATCCACTTGGGGCCTACCATGCGGCATCCCCCCCCCCAACAAACACCAAGCAGCATTTTTCTAAAAATCCCACATTTGACCGGTTCAAACACAGGGGCCTACACACCACAGCAGGCTTCCAGATAAAGGCCCATACCATGCGCTCCCCCACAACAGTTTTAATTAAGCAGCAATGTCACTAAACAAAACATACTGGTTCAAACACAGCAAGAGGGTGGATTTGGGTGGATTTGGCAAACCCCTAGCCACCTACCCAAAATAAACATCGGAGAAATCAGTTGACATTGTGGGCATTTATCTGGAAAGCCTGCTGTGGTATATGAGCCTCGATGGATCATTTGGAGCCCAATAAGTGAAAACATTCCTTTTAGGTGTAATGATCCACCTAGAACTACACACCACAGCAGGCTTCCAGATAAAGTCCACCTCATGCATCCCCCACCAACAAACACTAAGCAGCATTTTTCTAATAATCTCACATTCGACTGGTTCAAATACAGCGGCATCCCCCCAACAAACACCAAGCAGCATTTTCTAATAATCCCACATTCAACCGTTCAAACACAGCGGCATCCCCACCCCAACAAACACCAAGCAGCATTTTTCTAATAATCCCACATTCGACCGGTTCAAACACAGCGGCATCCCCAACAAACACCAAGCAGCATTTTTCTAATAATACCACATTCGACCGGTTCAAACACAGCGGTATCCCCCCCTCCCAACAAACACCAAGCAGTTTTTTTCTAATAATCCCACATTCGACCGGTTCAAACACAGCAAGAGCACTGGTGAATTTTGCTACATGAGGCCTCTACCATCAGAAAACATCAGACCGCATGGCATGAGCCTTTATCTGGAAGCCTGCTGTGGTATTTAGGCCTCGAGGTGGATCATTTGGAGCCCAATAAGGAAAACATTCACTTTTGGGTGCCAATTGATCCACTTGGGGCTCACCATGCATCCTCCCCCAACAAACACCAAGCAGCATTTTCTAAAATCCCACATTTGACCGTTCAAACACAGGGGCCTACACACCACAGCAGGCTTCCAGATAAAGGCCCATACCATGCGCCTCCCCCACAGCAGTTTTAATTAAGCAGCAATGTCACTAAACAAAAACATACTGGTTCAAACACAGCAAGAGGGTGGATTTGGCAAACCCTACCCACCCACCCAGGCAAACATCGGAGAAATCAGTTGACATTGTGGGCATTTATCTGGAAGCCTGCAGTGGTGCGTGGACCTCAGCTGCACCACTTGAAACCCCAAATCTTATGCACAGGCAGACGCAGCTTAACAAAATAATGCTGTGCCTACCAGTTATGTATTGGATTCACTGGGTGCCAAATGATCCAGATTTGGACCACACCATGTGGCACTCCCCCCCCCCCAAGCAAATACAGCAAGACAGTGAACTGCCAACATGTGGCCTCCCAAACCCAGGCGCATGCTTCAAAAAATGCCCCCACCATACCCCCAGCAAACAATTTTAGTCTAAGACACAGCAACAGCATTTATGGCACTCAGGCACCCCACCTGCAAGCATGTGGCCAGAATGAAAGAATGGACAGCACAAAAACAGCTAGCTCAGCTCACCCACACCCATCCAAATTATGCCTTTTAAACTGATTCAGAGCAACATAAACACTTACTGGAGGCATATGCAGTCTTTTTTTAGCACTACAGCTTTTGGGGCCTGCCATAATCATGAGTCAGAAAATTGTGTTCCCGGAGGTTTTTTGCTCCTCATCCCTATTAAAGTGCACCTGTTAGAAATTACCTTCATGTCGCAGGTTCCTTTCTTTTACTGCCCACCAGTTCAGAGTCAAGGGAGCATCTAAATGTAACCCCTAGATGGCGCTATCCCAGGGGCTACTACCCCTGCCTGATTTGCCACTAACAGGTTGAGGGGCCTGGATCCAATGGCGGGTGCCTCCACCCAGAGGTCAGGGTTTGCAATAGTTAAACTAACTTGGTCACAGCCCTCTGGGACACTGCAACCTCCTTCTTCCCACTAGTGGCCCACACAATATATCAGAATTACCTTCACAGTATACACTTACCCCAGGTCTGGTTCCGGCACTGGGACCTCCTGTGAAATGAGGATACAGTGCAACAATCACAGTACAGTACTTTAACATAGACAAATACCTCAGGCAGTATAACTTTGCTGAAACAAGCAGCTCTGATTTATTTAGGGGATATAACAAGGACAGGGGAAATCAGGTTAATTAGCTTATCACTCTAATAATCTACCTATGGCTCTGTGCACAGGCCTATCCTTATCAGTTACTGTCCCTGGGTACCCAAGCCCCAGTGGCTAGTCCAAACCGTGGCAGCTGGTAGGGCCCTTTCACACAGAGAAAAGGAGAATTAAACAGTCAGCAATACAGTAATTCCATTTGGATTTAATGTGCAATTCAACAGGGAGCGACCCTGAATTAGTACTCACGACCTCCAAATAAGATAGGGTCCTTCAATGTCAGCAGGGCTCACTTGAGGTACACAAACCTCTTCACACATTTATATAAAAGAAAGCACTATACCAGGCAGGCTGCATCTGTATCCCGATCAATTACTGCACAATACCCGGAGAACACACAGCAGATTCAGTTCCTGACAGACGAAGTGCAATTTTCAGCAATTCTTCCAGTCTTCTACAGGGTGAGCCTGGTTTCTACTTTCAGAGATCCTTTGATTCTTTTCACAGGACGGATTCAGTCCTAACAAGCTGCAGACCAGAACTCTGGGCCTTACACGCGTTTTTCGACTAAAACTGCACACTGAAAAAGCACAGGGCTCCTTCCTTCTTCACTGCCAAAGCTCAACTCCTACTGACGAAACCGGGCACTTCCTTTGAGTTCCTCCCAGTTCTTGACTGGATTGGCTGTCACTCACAATAGACTGCTGCTGTTGGTCCAAAAAGGCACTGAAGTCTAAACTACATCTCCAGAGTCACTGCCCATACAATCCTCTTGTGGCTGGCTCAGATTATGAGTCAAGTTCTGATTAGGTCAAGGCATCATTTTAGAGCTAGCTTACCCCCACACTGATTGGTCCAGTTCAGCAGTTCAAAACTAGAATGGGGAACTAGCAGACACAGTTCTGACTGCAAAGAAAGCAGGTTAGACAAACTGTAATTTCATTATTACTCTAAATAATTTCTGGCAAACAGTTACATCTTTCAGATAGGTTCCTTTGCACTCCTAGTGACTGCAAAATAAGTGAATTGGCAGCAGCTCGAGTGGTACTCAGAGAAGCACACAGTCCCCCATACAACTAATTATGTCTGCAAGCAGACAGCTCTTAAAGAGACAGTACCAGAGGCTCTAAAAACACTCACTGATAAATGGCTTAAATGCCAAACACCATTCAGGCTTGGAGCATTCAAGCAAGCTCCTGAAGTCTTTAGGAACCCCCATTTGCAGAGGTTACACCCTTCCTAATCTGGGAAAGCTTGACGTCCGCATCGAACAAGTACCCCATAAGTTTCAACTGCAACACATACATTTGCATTAGGCTCGCACATGTAATCATCAGTCAATATATCATTTTACCAAGAACACATTTCTGAAACATTGCAGTCATCACTCTTTACACAGTATTACATACACATTGTACCATAACTCAAGTTATTATCTCTTGTACATGAAACCTGAAGAGAGGGGCCTTCTATCAGTTACCTTGGGGCTGGATGGGGCAAGGGCACCATATGAAAGGGCAACACAAGTAACTTGGAGTTAGCACTGATGCTCAGTTTGGGCAATGAGCTGGGGACACATACACTCCTTTATGGACAACATTGAGGAGGCAAGTCCACAGGCCTCCCAAGTGAATCATAACTGAGGGTGCACCACAGGCTTTACAGCTCGACCAGTCTTTCTAGGGGAACTGCATAGTCTCTGCACTCTGAGCCTCATTTTCAGCATTGTCCTCACTTGTCAGGGAGTCTCCATGGGGTAGAGAGGCTAGAACTTGGGGCACTTTCAGCTCCAGGGTTACAGTTTCTGAGTCCACAACATTTGGCTCGCATGGAGAGCTTTCGGACACTGGCAGTGGACTGTCAGGGCACTCAAAATACTCTTCTTGTTCGGGTGTATCACCAGTCTGCCCCAATCTATCATTTTCCTCCCTGAAAGCTCAAACAGTTCAACCATGCACAATGATTCCATTTCATCTGATCTGATGCTTTGCACTTCACTTTCTGGGAGCATTGGCTCCAGGGATGAAGCTGAAGCTAGACAGTCCAGAGGCCCAGCTTTGTCTCCAGTATTGACTAGAGATTGCCCGAAACAATTGATCAGTTAAGAAGGATAGTATTCAAAGTCACTCTCACTTTCTTCTGATATGGACTGACAGTCATGCTCAACTGGGACTTGTGGAGGGAACACTTTAACTTTGCTTCTGTAGGTGCAGACTTTCTTGATCTTTTCTTAGCAGCAGCTCTAGTCACTGGTCCAGAGGGGCATTCTAGGGCTCAGACTCAATTAAGATTTGTCCAATGGGCGTAAATGATTTCTATGCATTGTTTTTACATCTTTTGAATTATTCTCAGGCCTTACTTTGTACACTGGCAGATCATCTAGTTTGCCACTACAATGTGAGGAGATGGTGCCATCTGTCAGCAATCTTGTACTTGCCATGCAGTCCCAGATTTCTTAGTAATACGATCTCCTCCTAGAGTTCCTGTGCTTTCACCTTTTTATCATACCTTTCTTTGTTGGCCAGATTTCTTTTGGCAGCCATGGTTTGAGCCAGTTGAGTACGCATGAGTTAGCTGGGCCTTTAACTTTTGCACATACTGTAAATAGTTGTCAGCTTGAACCCCATCAGGAGAGACCCCAAAACACACATCTACTGGTAGTCGAGCTCTCTTCCAAACATCAGGCGGTGGGGAGAATCCAGTGGCATCACTTTTGGTGCAGTTATAAGCATGTACCAGGGTGCTAATTTGTTGGCTCCATCTAGGCTTGTCCTTTGGGTGCAGGGTGCCTAGCATATCTAGCAAAGTGCGGTTGAAACGCTCAGGCTGTGGGTCCTGGGGTGGTAAGGAGTGGTTCTGACCTTCGCACCCCCACAGAGAAAGCATCTCTTTGATCAGACGACTCTCAAAGTCTCTCCTTGATCAGAATGGATTCTTGGAGCCCCATAGTGAACAAAAGTTTTCTACAAGTACTTGGCCACAGTGGATGCTTTCTGGTCTTTGGTGGGGAAAGCTTGGCATATCTCGTGAAATGGTCAGTGACCACCAGCACATTACTGATATTTCTTTGATCTGACTCCAAACTCAGAAAATCAATACAGACCAGCTCCATGGGTGCACTGGTGGTGATATTAACAAGGGGCAACCCTCTGGAACAAGCTTTCCTCTAAGCTAGCGACTACAAGTTCGAATGTGTTGCTCCCATCAGCCCCATCTTAGGCCAATAGAATCTGGAATCACCAAGTCAAGTGTTCTGTCTATACCAAGGTGCCCCATGTGGTTGTGCAAGGACCTCAGTACTGAGTCTCGAAAGGCAGTGGGCAGCACTAGTTGTTGTTTGTCTACTTGTCCCTCTGTCTACTGTTTCTCTGTACAACAGTTTATTGATCAGTTTCAACTTAGGACCTTCTTTGTATAACAGTGCAGTTCTCAAATCAGTGGGCGTAATTTGGACACATCTTTTCCTGCATAGAGGGCTTCTAAAGCTGCTTTGATCATGGGATCACGGGATTGAGCCCGCCCGAATACTGTCATTGTCCAGCTGAGGCAGTGCACCAATGTCTATTTTAGAAAAGTGGCAACAAGCAGCAGGTATGCAATTCTCAGAGTCCCAAGCAATCCACCATGCAGTCCATGCGTCCGTGGACATTTGTTCCTCCTGTCAAACTTCTCGCAGAGTGCCGAATGTCAGGTTCTGCCAGTCGGACCCAATCATTCTGGGAACAGGCCTCCGGGAGAGAGCATCAGCATCTATGTGGTTCAGACCTGCTCGGTATTCGAGACATAGTCATATGTAGATAATGCAGAAAGCCACCTATGGCCAGTGGCATCCAACTTAGCTGAGGTCTGCACATAGGTCAAAGGCTTACTGTCAGTTTTACTAGTTTTTAGCCCCATACAAGCACTCATGGAATTGGTCAACAATAGCCCACTTCAAAGCTAGGAACTCTAACTTATGTACAGGATAGTTCTTTCGGATGGGGTCAGGCTTCACTGGCAAAGGCCACTGGTCTCAGGCCATTCTCGTGCTCTTGGTACAACACAGCCCCAACCCTTGCAAGCTAGCATCAGTGTGCAGGACGTAAGGTTTTCTTGGATCGCATAGGCCAGCACTGGAGCATGGGTAAGTTGATATATGATCTCATGAAAAGCAGTCTCACAATCAGAGTCCAGCGGGCCCCAAATACTTCACTTGGATGAAAATACACTCTTTCAGTCTTGAGGACGCTGACTTTTGGTATTTTTGGGTTGGGGATACCCTTGGTAAGGTTAAGTAAAGGGCGGATCACTCTTGAATAGTCCTTGATGAAGACCGATAATAACCACAGAATCCAGGAATCTTTGCAGTTCTTTAGATTTTGGGCTGTGGCCAGGTGGTCAAGGCCTCAACTTTACTTGGTCGGTCTCTATTCCTCGGTGGATACTATGTGTCCCACATACTTTACTGATGTTTGAAAGAATTGACACTTATCAATGGACAGTTTAAGGCCAAAGTCCTCCAGTCGGTCCAATACCTAAATAATCTGCTTTCATGTTCCTCCAGTGAGCTGCCAAACACAATAACATCATCTAGGTATACCAGGCACTCTAGTAAGTTCATGTCCCCACTGCACGCTCCATCAATCGTTGAAAAGTGGCTGGGGCACCTGAAATCCCTTGAGGCATCCTCATGAATTCATAGAAATAGCCGGACAGATAAAGGCAGTCTTCTCACGGTCCTCTGGGGCCATCGGGATCTGGTAGTACCCACTGCGGAGATCCAGCACAGAGAACCACTTGCTCCCGTTTAGGCAGTCCAAAGCATCCTGAATGCGGGCATTGTGTACTGATCAGGGATAGTCCGCCGGTTTAAGGTGCGATAACCACACACATCCTTACTGTTCCATTCTTTTCCTCACACTACCACAATGGGGAAGCATAAGGGCTTCTGGATTCTTGTATTACACCAGCAGCTAACATCTCTTGCAGATGCCGTCTCACATCATCTATGTCAGCAGGTGCCAGGCGTCAGACCTCTCACGAAATGGTTTCGTCATGCAGCCGGATATTGTGCTCAGCTCCTTGCACGCATCCTACATCCCATTCCTTTAAAGAAAACACCTGGTCTCTCTGGGCAAGCTTCTCACTGATCCTCACTTTCCATTCAGCTGGCAGCGAGTCGCCGAAATCAAACAAGTCAGGCGTTACTCTGTCATTCTTCCTTGAACTCTTGCTGCTGGGTAGCACTGCAGTGTCTGCACAATGCACATTAGCCAGGATGCAACCTCTGTTTACTCGAATGTCTCTTTCAGACACATTATGAACTTGGACCATTACCCTTCTGGCATAAGCATGGGCTCTAGCGGCAAAATACTAGGCTTGACCAGCAGTCCCTCTGGCAATTTTCCATCGCCTGGTGCATCCAACATTAATATTTTATTCTTAACATCCTTTCTGATACGGACCTCTCCTGTAAGGTACACTGGGCATTTAGGCGCCAAGATCAGAGACTCAGGATCCTTCTTCCATACAATTCCGACTGGTTCCTCTGGTTCTGTTTTTCAGCATCTCTCTGTGCCTCATAGGCCTTCTTAATTAAAGCGGAACTCTTAAAGCTCTACTAGTCTTTGACCCCTGTTTTTCATAACACAACTGTGCCAGCCTTCGAACATATGAGCATTTGTTCCAATCAACAAAGGGACACCATCATACAGTCCAGTGGGGGGACACACTAAGGCTAGGGTCTCTACTTGTTCGCCACTCCAGCCACGGAGGTGGGGAAAGACAGCCAAATTCGGATATACCCGGAATAGGGTAGGCCTTCTCACTTAACCCCATACATGCAGTCCTTCTAATGGTTGTAAGGTACGTCTGACAAATGCTTCTGATACCAATCCTGGAACATAATTGTCACTTGGGAGCCACTGTCTAATACAGCTCTTGTAGACACTCCATTCACCTTTACATGGTCTCCATGGAGGGACCCACTATTCTGGACCAGTCTGGAGAGGCGGTAGTGGGGGCCTGGGCAACTGGCCTTGCCACAAAAGGACGTGAATTAGCATTTTTGGTGCCTCACTAGGATCATGTCGTGCACCTCTTAACCACTGATTTCTTCCAAGCTCTCCTTGTAGCCTATATGCAACTTTGTCAGTGTCTTTTGGGGACTGGCATTCCCTTTTCATGTGCCCATCTTTCCACAATTATAGCAAAACATACTTTCTGGAGTTTGAGCTGGCCGGGCGCCACACTGGGAGCCAGGGCGGGGTATTACTAACTGGAAACCTGGGTGCCATCTCTGTCTGCGCGTGATAAGCATTTGGAGACATCTCGTCAGTTTCTCCACTCCATGGTCAAAATTGAGTTTGGAGCTGTTATCAGCAGAGATACATGGTGGGTACCCCACCCCATAGCAGATGCAGTCGGATATAGGTCAGGGTCTGCATTTGCAGGCGTGGCCTTCATAAAGGGACTGTTTTGAATTCGGATCTCTCTCAACAGTTCAGCCCATTGTGGCATATCTTTCCTTGTCAGAGCACTCATTGACTGTCAACCTCTGCCCCTGAACTTCACTTGATGGGTCACCCTCAGTCACCGGGTCGAGCCACAGCTGTTGGTGCAGGTACCTCCCGAGGTCGCCTTTTCTCAACTCCTCGAATTTCTCTCATTAACTCATCATAGGAGGGTGGGGATTCCAGTCGATTTGCCAGGCGTAACTGAAGCAACAGCAGTTCTGAGAAGGGGCAGACTTAAGATTCTGTCCAGTCTGGTTGGTCCAGTTCAATCGCTGGCAAACTACCCTTTCTGAGGCATTCTTGCAACAATTTTTCCAGCCGAGGACATACACAGACAACAACTCCCTTGGTACTGTTGTGCATTTCTTACTCTCCACCATAGGTCCTCATCAGAATCTGGGCTCCCATACACATTCTCCAAGGCCTCAAGATAGGCCTGTGCAGTCGCTTCAGGGTTACTGGCCCGTTTAGCACGGATGGTAGCCAGGGCAGGACCTCGAGGCTCTCACTAACCCTCTTTCGCTTTCTGCCTTCCGAGCATTGCCATTCTAGCACTTGGGGCAACATAGTCTATCCAGGTCTCCCAGTCATCCTCCCCTTGGGGGTGGGAGGGTGCCAGAGAAGATCCTCAACCTTCGGTAAGAGTCGTGACTAATGGCAGGTGCAGAAATAGGAGTCTGCATTGGTTCAGCCACCATTACGGGCACTGGAGCAGGAGAGGTGTTGGGGAGGAACACCCCAGGTGGCAAGAATAGTTTCTTCAAGTCCTCCACAGTTTCCCTCTCCCAGCAACCATTCAGCAAATTTCTCCTCAAAAGTTTCAGATAGTGGTGGGGGCTGATTCCCGGGTCTTTACTGTCCTTAGTTATCACTCTCCAAGCAGTGAGGCTCCCTCTGGGTAATGGTCTGTGGCACTTTGAGCTATCTATGGGATCCTAAACTCTACTAGGGCCAGGAAAGTGTGGGTGAGCAGATTAGCATGCCGCCCCCACCACCACAGGGTTTTGTAAACCTTCCACCTTGGAAAGTACTCCCTGCACAGTGTCCGTATTGATACCAGTGGGATGTCCAGGATAAGCATAGCATTTTGGGGTCGATCTCCTCCCAGTACACCACTCCACCAGCCGTGCACAGCCACTTCTGTCGGGTACCCATTTTTTTCTTAACAGTGGTTCGTAACATGGACACTCAGGAGGACACACAATCCCAGCGGTGAGCCTCCAAGATGTAACCCTAGATGGTGGCCATCCCAGGGCTACTACCCCTGCCTGATTTGCCACTAACAGGTTGAGGGGCCTGGATCCAATGGCGGGTGCCTCCACCCAGAGGTCAGGGTTTGCAATAGTTAAACTAACTTGGTCACAGCCCTCTGGGACACTGCAACCCCTTTCTTCCCACTAGTGGCCCACACAATATATCAGAATTACCTTCACAGTATACACTTACCCCCAGGTCTGGTTCCGGCACTGGGACCTCCTGTGAAATGAGATACAGTGCAACAATCACAGTACAGTACTTTAACATAGACAATACCTCAGGCAGTATAACTTTGCTGAAACAAGCAGCTCTGATTTATTTAGGGGATATAACAAGGACAGGGGAAATCAGGTTAATTAGCTTATCACTCTAATAATCTACCTATGGCTCTGTGCACAGGCCTATCCCTATCAGTTACTGTCCCTGGGTACCCAAGCCCTAGTGGCTAGTCCAAACCGTGGCAGCTGGTAGGGCCCTTTCACACAGAGAAAAGGAGAATTAAACAGTCAGCAATACAGTAATTCCATTTGGATTTAATGTGGCAATTCAACAGGAGCGACCCTGAATTAGTACTCCGACCTCCAAATAAGATAGGGTCCTTCAATGTCAGCAGGGCTCACTTGAGGTACACAAACCTCTTCACACATTTATATAAAAGAAAGCACTATACCAGGCAGGCTGCATCTGTATCCCGATCGCAATTACTGCACAATACCCGGAGAACACACAGCAGATTCAGTTCCTGACAGACCGAGTGCAATTTTCAGCAATTCTTCCAGTCTTCTACAGGGTGAGCCTGGTTTCTACTCTTCAGAGATCCTTTGATTCTTTTCACAGGACAGTTCAGTCCTAACAAGCTGCAGACCAGGAACTCTGGGCCTTACACACGTTTTTGACTAAAACTGCACACTGAAAAGCACAGGGCTCCTTCCTTCTTCACTGCCAAAGCTCAACTCCTACTGACTAAACCGGCACTTCCTTTGAGTTCCTCCCAGTTCTTGACTGGATTGGCTGTCACCACAATAGACTGCTGCTGTTGGTCCAAAAGGCACTGAAGTCTAAACTACATCTCCCAGAGTCACTGCCCATACAATCCTCTTGTGGCTGGCTCAGATTATGAGTCCAAGTTCTGATTCGTCCAAGGCATCATTTTAGAGCTAGCTTACCCCACACTGATTGGTCCAGTTCAGCAGTTCAAAACTAGAATGGGGAACTAGCAGACACAGTTCTGACTGCAAAGAAAGCAGGTTAGACAAACTGTAATTTCATTATTACTCTAAATAATTTCTGGCAAACAGTTACATCTTTCAGATAGGTCTCTTGCACCCTAGTGACTGCAAAAAATGAAGTGAATGGCAGCAGCTCGAGTGGTACTCAGAGAAGCACACAGTCCCCCATATAATCTAATTATGTCTGCAAGCAGACAGCTCTAAAGAGACAGTACCAGAGGCTCTAAAAACACTCACTGATAAATGGCTTAAATGCCAAACACCATTCAGGCTTGGAGCATTCAAGCAAGCTCCTGGAAGTCTTTTGGGAACCCCCATTTGCAGGGGGGTTACACAAACCCTGCTCAGTGCCCACTTTAATTTTACTGAGGCTAAAAAATAACTCTACGGAGCGTACAAATGCCGAACTTAGATGCGCTGCTCTTACCTGGTGAAAAGGGATGGTAGTCGATGGAGTCTCGTCACGTAACGCTGGGGGACAAAACAGGTTTGGTGCTGGATTGTGGCACGAAGAAGGGGATACTTTTGTCTGGGACTGCTTCTTTTATACCCCCTTGATGCCCGACGCACTATAAGGCCGTCACTGCATGTCTCGTGCTCTCGTGTGGCTCCCCCACCCCACGACCTCTCGGCACAAACATCCGGCAGGACATGAACCTGTTGCCAGGTGAATGAAAGAGATGCAGCTCAGGAGTATAAATGGGGAATTAAGAACAAGCCTGTCCATGGGCAAAGGAAGGCAAATGGAGGAACCATATAAGAAAATTGTGGAAAATTTAATTATAAAAGGGCCTTTGCTAAAATGTCCGGACGTAACTAGGAGGACATATGAAGTTACATCCGAGACGGATTTTTTAAGGCTGTTTTGGGGGTCAATGTGTTATACATGCAGCAAAAGCGTAGAGCACACAATAAATAAGTACTATGCATGAAAAACGTTATTCCACAACATACAAACTTTACAACACAATTAATACACATAATGCTGGCATGGAAAAAATGTCACAGAGCTTGCACCAGTTCTTGTTGGAATTTGCACATAAAGATGTGGGAATTTAAAATTAAGGAATGTGCCATGGCATTCTGGTTAAGTTTTTTGTCTGCTTGCACTGTATTATTTCAAAAACCACTGCACTACATTTAATAATGGGTTTCCCTGCATTTGTGTTTTGATAATGTCTTGGGGACGTTAGAGGGAAACTATAGGTAACCCATTTTAATGCACTGACCCAACTACTGACCTATGTACAGCTCCATCTCTTACCCTACTGCTCTTATTGCCAGCTTTGCCCTTACCGGGCCTAGAGGTCATCACAACTAACTTGATGATATTGCATCTACTTTCGCTCCTCGTGAGCCGGACACATATCTGACTTTTGTCAACTCGTCGCTTCATATTCATATCGACCATGGATTCCACTTTACTGTCGTTCCAGCATGCACATGGATTCTCGAACTTGGAGTTTACTAGGAGAAGGCTTGCTCTGTTCACCTGACATGTCACGATTCATTACTTCTTTAGTTCTCCGTTTCTCTGGATCAGGTTCTACAACTTGGGGTTTCGGATTAGATGATTAATGTTTAGGATTACATTCCTTTAGTATGCCCAGAAGGACGAGCAGGTCAGTAGCCACAGGTCCTCAGAGGTTTCCCCCCAAGGGGAGTTTTCCTCTCCTGCGTGATACTGGTCACACTCTCCGGAGTTGGAGGAGGTGATCATACTGCTACTTATATTTTAGGGGTGTCTCCTACTTGACTCCTTCATCAGTAGGATACAGAACAATCGTTGATATCATCATTTTTTGGGGGGGGTCTCATAATACTAGACTAAGCATCCTCCCTACAGGTGGGATAAAGAGAAAGGCAAAAACTATCAAATCATAACAAGTGACTCATTAGTTCAAGCATCTAAGCACCTTGGATTTACTATCCAGTTCATATGTACTGTAATCACTGACTTGTTCACGTCTATGCTAAAGTACCTAAGCACGAAGCATTTCATACTAGTACCTTGCAAACATTGTCCTACTTACTGGTCTGGCCTCTGTATCCAGGCACAACCAATAGCATCCAGCTACTGCATGCAACATAAGCACTGAGCTCTGAACCACAGTTAATATGCTTATGAAAATGTGAGACCAAGTGTTACTGTGAAAATGTTTATTGCAAATGGAAAAAGTACAGTAATGCTTAGGAACAGTTTATTTTACTGATGCATCAGTTTTGTTTTGTGGTATACCAAATGAAACATGCATCTAATTTCGTATAGTGTTTTTATGTGTAGCCCCCCTACAAATGTGGGTTCCCAAAAAGTCTTCCTCAAGCTTGCCTTAATGCTCACTGGCAGACTGGTGTCCTGTGTTTTAGCAGTTTAAATGTGATTGCCAGAGAGCGCCTGTATAGCCTCTGTGTACTGTCTCTTTAAGAGCTGCCTGGATTGTAGTCATAAGTAATCTGAGAGGGAGCTCTGTTGAAAGATGCAACTATTTGGTGAAAATCATTTAGAGTGATAATGATAATGTAGTTTGTCTAACCTGCCTTCTTTGCAGCAAGGACTGTTTTATTTATCTCCACTATCTCAGTCCTGGACTGCGAATTGGACCAGTCAGTACTGGTGGGACTTAAAATGGAGCTGGACTACAGGAGCTGTCTGGCGTCAAAATCTGTAGGAATTGTAGTTTTGGGCTTTTTGTGCCTTTTTGCACCTGAAGGGGGATCCTTTGTTGTGACTGACAGGAGGATCAGCCAACCAAACCTTTTGGATCTTGGAGAATTTCCCAGGCAGCTGCAGCTAGTTTCAGTTTTGAGCTGAGAAGTGAAGAAGTAACAGCTCAAGTGATTTTGAGCAGCAGTGCTATATAGTTTTGCATGGAAGAACTGTGAAAGGGCTGAGTTTTGGCCTGCCTGTCTGCTTGCTGTCCTTGAGAGGGAAAATAGAGTTTATTCGGACTGAATCCGAGTTGTGAGGACTATTTAAGCCACTGGACTGTGACCAGGCTTTAACCTGAAGAAGACCGAAGAGTTGCTGAATGCGATTGGCCTGTCAGAATTTCCAGCTGCTTTTAAATCCCCAGTTTGTCCAGAGACTTTGCGATCGTGACCGGAGAGCGGTTTTCCTGGTACAGTAGAATTTTCTTACATGTAAATGTGCTGTGTATTGAAAGTGTCGTGATTTGGTTCCGCACTGTGTGAACTGTGTTCTACTTGCTGGAAGCTTTATCCAGCCTAATCGGACTGAATCCGCGTTCATCTCCATTTGGCCTGGGCCATGCCACGCTGGCCCTGCCAGACTACCCCACTGCACAGAGAAAGTCAATGATGAGAGACCTGCCTGGGGATCAGCCCTCTGCTCCACGCTTGAACAGGAATGACGCTTTGGCAAATCGTGTGGGCCCTGCTTCTCCTGGTACTCCAGATTAACCACCTGCTGTCTCGATTTTTCGTCCAGCCTGTGTCCAGTCTTGGGTATCGTGAGTAATCATCAGGGTAGCTCCCTGCAACAACAGCCTAATCTAATAGTGTGTCATCTGATTGTCTTGTTGTTTTCTTTTCACGAACTGAGCCCTCCGGCTCCAGATTACAAATAGCGTGTGTTGTGCATGTTGTTTTCTTCCATCATAGGGCCCCAACCAGCTGCAACATTCCTGGCTAGCCCACCATTCTCCATCTGGGTACCCAGAGTGTGTGACTATTTATGGACCCTGAAGTACATGCATAACTGTTTGATTGATAGAGCCTTTAAGCAAATTAACATGATTTTGCCCCTTCCTTGTTCAAGCCCCTTAAATAAATCAGATCTAACTCTTTTTTGCATTTACCCTGACTGTGGTTTCAGTTTGTGCTGCTGTTATATGCTGTCTATAACCTTGTTTTACAGGGGGTTCCCCAGGGCCGGGCCAGAGGAAAGCTCTGGTGGTAAGTGCAAACAGTGTGGGTACTTGTGTGGTATATCAGGGGTATTGTGAAAGTGATTATTGTGTATTGTTCTGGCCACTAGTAAGGAAAGAGGGGGGTTTACAGTGTCCCGGAGGGCTGTGCCCAGGTTAGCTTGACCACTACCAACCCTGACCTCCGGTGGAGGCACCCGTTTCAGAACTCAGGCCCCTTAACCTGCTACTAGCCAAGCAGGCAGGGGTAGTAGCCCTTGGGATAGCGCCACCTAGGGGTTACATTTTGGAGGCTCACCACTGGGATTATGTGCCTTCTAGTGGCCAAAAATTACAAATTATTGTTAAAGATGAATGGCTACCCCAGTAGAAATGGCTGTACATCAGTTGGTGGAGTGGTGTACTGGACAGGAGATCAACCCCCAAAATGCTCTACTTATACTGGATATCTCCCTGGGTACCAGTAAAGACACTGTAGAGGGAGCACTCTCCAAAGTTGAATGTTTAAAAAACCCTGTGGTGGTGGGTCGACAGGCTGATTTGATCATCCAAACTTTCATGGCCTTGGTAGAGTGTAGTGACCTCATGGACAGCTCTAAAGTGCCACAGACTATTGCCCCAGAAGGGGTTCCAGCAGCCTGGAGAATGATAACAAAAGACAGTAAAGACCCCGGGGAGGATGAGCTCCCACCATTATCTGAGACTTTTGAGGAGAAATTTGCAAAGTTGTTGCTGGAGGAAGGGAAAACCGTAGAGGACTTTCAGAAACTATTCCTGCCACCTGGGGGTGTTCCTTCCCTAACACCTCCTCCCACTCCAGCACCTGTTACTGCCCCACCTTCTGTGCCCATGCCAATGCTGGCCCCCATATTTGTACCTGCCATTAGTCACGACTCCTACTGAAGGCAGAGAATCTTCTCGGGCACCCTCCCCAACCCCCAGGGGGAGGATGACTGGGAGACCTGGATAGACTATGTTGCCCCTCCAGTACTTGAATGGCAATGCTCAGAAGCAGAGAAATGAAAGACACTGAGCGAGAGCCTTCGAGGTCCTGCCCTGGCTACCATCCATGCCAAGCGGGCCGATAACCCCAAAGCAACTGCACAGGACTATCTTGATGCAATGGAACATGTGTATGGGAGCCCGGATTCAGATGAGGATCTGTAGCGGAGAGTAAGAAACGCTCAGCAGTACCCAGGGGAGCCATTGTCTGTGTGTGTACCTCAGCTTGAAAAGCTGCTACAAGAGTGCCTCAGAAATGGTAGTTTGCCGTCAAATAAATTAGATCGAACTAGGCTGGACCGGATCCTTAAGTCTGCTCCATTTTCAGAATTGTTGCTCATTCAGTTGCGCCTTGCCACCCGACTGGAATCGCCCCCATGACGAGCTAATGAAAGAAATTGGGGGTTGGCATAAGGTTCCCCATGGGGAATGCACCCATATCTGCTGCTGTCTAAGTGACCAAGAGTGATCAGCCAAGTGAGGCTCAGGGCAAAAGTCGGCACTTAATCTAGCACTCTGAGAATGCAAAGGACTTCCCACCCTGGGCCCAGCATTGGAAAGATGAGCTACTAAAGGAAGTCTGAGAGTTGAAGACAGGTGCCTCTGCAAGGGTTTCCCCCATGGAACAAGATTCTGGTCCCTTTCAGTATGTGACTGCCATGGGGTTGGGGGTGCATCCTCAGGCATCTGCTACCAAGGGTGGCTCCAAGGCTGAGATCACCAGATTGACTGCCACTCTAAAGGAACTGTTAAGACACACTGCACCACTCTCACCACTGCAAGCAGATACTAGACCCCAGTCTCTTACTACTGCTTCAGTTCCTCATACGATGTTCTCTCCCAGGATGACCCAGGAGTCTATCATTTGTCACAACTGTGGAAAGGATGGCCATATGAAAAGAGAATGCCGGTCTCAGAAGGACTTAGAAAGAGTAGTAAACAGACTCCAAGGGGAGCTCCGAAAAGCAAATCAATGGCCAAGGGTTGCCCGAAATTACCACAGTGAGGGTTCGAGAAACCCTAAGTCAAATTTCTTTGTGGCTAAATCGTCTGTCCAGGCCTCTGCTACTGACTCTCCAGACTGGTCCAAAATAGTGGGCCCTTCAATGGAGACTACGGTGACTGTGAACGGTATTCATACTCAGGCTGTGCTTGACAGTGGGTTGCAAGTGACCATTGTATTCCAGGACTGGTGTGACAAACACTTATCTGAAGTGCCTTTGCAATCCCTGGAAGGTCTACATGTGTAGGGACTGAGCGACAAGTCTTATCCCTACCTAGGGTGTGTCTGCCTCTAGTTGTCTTTTCCTGCAACTGTAATGGGTGTAGAGGAGTGAGTAGAGACATTGGCCCTAGTGTGTCCCCCCACCGGACTGTATGATGGGGTCCCCCTGTTGATTGGGACAAACGCTCATATGTTTGGGAGACCGGCGCAAATCTGTCACGAGAAACAAGGGCGATGGACTGGGAGGGCTCTGAGAATTCCGGCTCTGATCAAGAGGGCCTATGATTTGCAACAGAAACCCAAGGAAGTAGACCAGGATAAAGCAGTGGGGATCATGTGGAAGAAGGATCCCGATTCAATGCTACTGGCCCCTAATGCCCAGTGTACCATTCAAGGGGAGGTACACCTCCGGAAAGATGTCAAGAACAAAATACTGATGTTAGATGCACCAGGTGATGGAAAATTGCCTAGAAGGATTATTGGTCAAGCCCAGCATCTTGCCTGCTCGTGCCCATGCCTATGCATGATGAGTGATGGTCCAGATTCACAATGTGTCAGATTGGGAGATCTGGGTGAACAGAGGGTGCACCCAAGCTATGGTACACTGCACAGACACTGCAGTATTGCCTAGCAACAAGCACCCTGGTGAGAAGGAGAGAGTGACCCCAGACTTGTTTGACTTTGGTGACTCCCCGTTGCCAGCTGAATGGAAGGCTAGAATTAGCAAGAGACTTGCCCAGAGAGACCAAGTGTTTTTGTTGAAGGAATGTGATGTGGGATGTGTCCAGGGTGTGGAGCATCACATACGTCTGCACTCTGAAAGGCCATTTCGAGAGAGGTCCCGATGCCTAGCCCCAGCAGACATAGATGATGTGAGAAGACGCCTGCAGGAAATGCTTGCTGCTGGTGTGATACAAGAATCCAGGAGCCCATACGCCTCTCCCATTGTGGTTGTGCATAAGACAAATGGGTCTGTGAGGATGTGTGTTGATTATCGAACCCATAGCCGGCAGACCATCCCAGACCAATACAGTATGCCTCGTATACAAGATGCCCTGGACTGCTTGAATGGGAGCAAATAGTTCTCGGTGTTGGATCTTCACAGCGGATACTATCAGATCCTGATGGCCCTGGAAGACCATGAGAAAACAGCCTTCATCTGTCCATTGGGGTTCTATGAGTTTCTGAGGATGCCATAGGGGATATCGGGTGCCCCGGCCACCATTTAGTGACTGATGGAACATGTGCTAGGAGATATGAATTTGCTGGAATCCCTGGTGTACTTGGATGATGTCATTGTGTTTGGGAGCACCTTAGAGGAGCATGAGAACTGACTGTTTAAAGTCCTAGACCAACTGGAAGACTTCAGCCTCAAGCCGTCCATTGACAAGTGCCAGTTTTTCCAAACCTCCATGAAGTATGTGGGGCACATAGTATCTACAAAAGGGATAGAGACTGATCCCAGTAAGGTTGAAGCACTGACTACTTCGCCCCAGTCCCATAATCTGAAAGAACTACAATGTTTCCTGGAGTTCTGTTTCTACTACAGCAGGTTCATAAAAGAATATTCCAAGGTGATTTGCCCACTCTTGAACCATACCCAGGGTTACCGTCTTTCCAATCATAAATACAAAAAAGTGTCCATTAAAGAACCAGAAAAAGTATACTTCCACCCAGGTGAACTCTTCAGGCCCCACTGGACGCCCGACTGTGAAGCATCCTTCCCTGAGAGCATATACCAGCTCACCCATGCCCCCATCCTCGCCTATGCTGACCCCACCAAACCCTATGTTCTGCATACAGATGCTAGTCTGCAGGGTCTAGGAGCAGTGCTGCATCAGACCATGAGGATGGCCTGAGATCAGTAGCTTTCAACAGTAAGAGCTTGACCCCATCTGAACAAAACCATCCTGTGCATAAGTTGGAGTTCCTTGCGCTAAAATGGGCCATTGTTGACCAGTTTCATGAATACCTCTATGGGGCAAAGATATTGGTGAAGACTGACAATAACCCATTGACCTATGTACAGACTTCAGCTAAGTTAGACACCACTGGGCACCAGTGGCTTTCTGCATTATCAACCTATGATTATGCTGTCGAATACAGACCGGGCCTGAACCATATTGATGCTGACACCTTATCACGAAGGCCCACCACTTCCAAGAGTGATTGGGTCAGGCTGCCTGAACCTGACATTCGAGCATTGTGCCAAAATTTTGATAGAGATGAACAGATGTCTGTGGACACAGAGGACTGTTTAGTAGATTGCTTGGGCCCTTCTGACACCTGCATACCAGCTGCTTATTGCCACTTCTCTGCTCTAGATATTAGTGCACTACCTCAATTTGACAATGACAACATTCAATGGGCTCAATCCCAAGATCCTATGATTCAGCCAGCACTTGATGCCCTGCACGCGGGTAAAGATGTGTCTAAGTTACATTCCACTGACTTGCAAACTGCTTTATTGTTTAAAGAAGGCCCCAGATTGAAGTTGCTCAATCAGTTGTTGTATAGAGAGACAGTAGATCATAGTGGCAAAGTAGACAAGCAACAATTGGTCCTGCCCATGGCCTTTAAAGATTTGGTACTGAGGTCCTCTACAATCACATGGGGCACCTCAGTACTGACAGAACCCTTGACCCGGTATGATCTCGCTTCTACTGGCCCAAAATGGGGGCCGATGTTGAGCACCATGTAAAGACTTGTAGTCGCTGCCTGCAAAGAAAAGCCCTGCCTCAGAAGGCTGCCCCCCCTTGTTAATATTACTACCAGTGCCCCCATGGAACTAGTTTGCATAGACTTCTTGTGTTTAGAACCTGATCAGCGGAACATTGGCAATGTGTTAGTGGTTATGGATCATTTCACACAGTATGCACAAGCTTTTCCCACCAAAGATCAGAAGACATCTACCGTGGCCAAGGTGCTAGTGGAACATTTTTTCGTCCACTATGGTGCCCCCCCCAGCGGATTCATTCTGATCAAGGCAGAGACTTTGAGAGTTGGCTAATAAAAGAAATGCTCTCTCTATGGGGGGGTGAAAGTCAAGAACCAGCCCATCACCCTCAGGGAGACCCTCGACCAGAACATTTTAACCGCACCCTTCTAAATTTTCAAACTTTATTCGATTTCAAATTGAGATTAAATTATCTCTTTTGCAATTGAATCCACATTTATCATAACATCACATAAACAGACATACATACATAATTTCAGTTTCAATATAATATTGATTAATTTTAGTTATACACAAACCCAAATATCAATAATTTAGTCATAACAATTACAGTGTTTGCTATATAAAGTCATTAAAAAAGATTTAAAACAATTAAATGGTAACAATACTATGCATTTCCACCTTTTGGATATTAGTTCCCAAGTTTTAGGCACTAAATTTGAAATTGTTTTATCACCAAATTTTGTTCTGGTTCTAGATCTAATAAAACCTTTCCGGACAGAAGATCTTAAATTATATTGACTCTGTATTCTTACTTGCAATATATTTAACAAAAAAATAGGCAATGACCGTTGTACAAACTTATACACAAGTAAATTCCAATGATAATCTCTCCTATCAAATAATGAAAGAAGACCCAAATTTTGATATAACACACAATGATGAGTTCTAAAAGGAAGATTTGTTATAAATCTCAACGCACTATTAAAGAGAACATCCAAGGAACACAGCAATGATTTTTTTCATTTTTGTAAATTATATCACCATAATCTAATATTGGTAAAAATAAGGCAGAAACCAATAATTTCCGAATCTTTAAACTAAAGAGAATTCTATCCCTATAAAAGAAACTCAGAAGTCGCTTCAGTCTCATTGACATATACATTATATGCAATTCAAAAGTCAAATTTTTATCTAGTATAACTCCTAAATATTTATAGGAGTTTACTCTTTCTATGTCAATTGCTGATAAAGATCGAAGCTCCTTTATAGTTGAATCTTTAAAATCTTTTCTACTAAACATCATCCACTGTGTTTTTTTCTCATTCAGAAGCAATCTCAAATTAACAAGTTCCCTCTGTATTTTATTAAAATCTTGTTGCAAAACAACCATTGCCATATCCACACCATCACTCATAGTGTACAAAATTGTATCATCCGCATAAAGTTGTATACAAGTTTTAGGTGAACAATAATTTAGTAAATCATTTATATAGAATAGAAAAAGGAGGGGGCCAAGCACAGACCCTTGAGGTACCCCATTTAATAGGGTAGCTGATGTTGAACACATACCCCCTATTTTAACAGATTGTAATCTCCCAATCAAATAGCTATGAAACCAGCTTAATGCTGGAATACCTAATCCAACATTTTTTAACTGATTAAGTAATATAATATGATGAACTGTGTCGAATGCCTTCGACAAATCCAGAAATAATGATGGAACTTCCTGTTTTTTGTCGAAAGCATTCAACAGGTCATCAACTACTTTTAAAATTGTATATGTAGTATTATGCCCCTTTCTAAATCCTGATTGTAAATGTGTTATTATATTATACTTAATAAGATAATTAGTCAATTGAATACTCACAAGTTTTTCAAGTATTTTTGCACATATTGGTAATACTGAAATTGGTCTATAAGATCCTGGGTTTGATAGGTCACCCCCTTTAAATACTGGAGTAACAAAAGCTGTTTTAAGATCAATTGGTAATTCACAACTATCCAAAGAAAAATTAAAAATATATGTAAGATGAGGTGCTAATAATTCAGCTGCCAATTTCAGAAAAAAGGGGGGGATCTCATCACATCCAGGACCTTTTCTAATATTTAAAGTCTGTAATTGTTATTTAACATCATACAATTGAATTGGACTAAATGAAAACACAGGTTGTTTAAGTCCACTACCAAAATCAATATCCAAAACAGGGAGTGGCAAGTCTGGATGCATTTTATTAAATGCATCACCAGCAGAAACAAAAAAGGAATTCAATACATTTATCTTGTCAACATCCGTCACAAAAGTTTTTCCTTCAAATGACAAAGATGTTGGCAAGTTAACTGAACCTTGACTTCCCTTCATCAAATTTATGCCTTTCCATACTGCACGTGGATTTTTTTCTGATAAGGAGAAATAATCTTCATAATATTTCCTTTTTTGTTTCCTAATATTTTTAATACAATTATTTCTAACGACCTTAAATGCCAAGATATCTTTAATTTCCTTAGTAGTTTTAGCTATATGCCATAATTTTTATTTTTTTTTATTAAATCCTTCAATTCTTGTGTTATCCAAGGCACTCTTTTTCCTTTATTTACGTTTTTTAATTTTTATTAGACATAATTAGACATTAGACAATTTTATTAGACTAGACATGTTGGGCACCCTCCACCCAAAAGACAAGCATAAATGGAGCCAGCAGATTAGCACCTTGGTACACGCATACAATTGCACCAAAAAAATATGCTACTGGGTTCTCCCCCCACTGACTCATGTTCAGGAGAGAGGCCCGGCTGCCAGTTGATGTCTGATTTGGGTCTCTCCAGATGGGGTTCAAACTGAAAACTACTTGCAGTATGTACAAAAACTGAAAGCTCAATTGAACCATGCCTATCAACTGGCCCAGACAATGGCCTCCAAGAGAAATCTAGCCAACAAAGAGAGGCATGATAAAAAATTAAAGGCTCAAGAACTTTGATCTGGAGACCATGTGTTGTTACGTAATTTGGGACTGCATGGTAAACACCAAATTGCTGATCGGTGGCACCAGCTTCCCCATGTAGTAGTTGGAAAGTTGGATGATTTACCTGTGTACAAGGTGCACCCAGAGAACAACTCCAAAGCTGTCAAGACCATGCACCATAACCACTTGCTACCTATCGGCCAAGTCATGATTGAGGCTGAACCCCCAGAAATTGAGCCCTCTGGGCCAGTGACTCGTGCTGCTGCAAGAAAGAGACACAGTCAACCTACCCTAGTGGTCACAGATTTAAGGTTTCCTCTGCAGCAGGCCCAGAATGATAGTGACTGTCAGTCCACTTCTGACGAAAGTGAATACGACCATGCCTATTACCCCTCTTATGAACTGAGTCAGCTGTTTTGAGGTAACCCCCTGATAAATTGTAGGGATGAAGCTGGGTCCACTGGACTGCCTTACCCCCCAGCTTTGTCCTTGGAGCCAATGCTCCCAGAAAGTGAAGTGCAAAGTATCACATCTGAAGATGTTGAGTCTCTGTGTATTGTGGAATGATTTGCCTGAAGAAGGGGCTGAGGGTTTGAGTCTTTCTGGTGACATACCAGAGCTTGAAGAACACTATGACAGTGCAGATCACCCCCCTTCTGTGCCTCAAAGCTTGATTGTGCCTGAGCCTTCGCAAAATGAGTCAAGTGTTGTAGAAACAGTGCCTGCAGAGCAAGGATCTGACAGTGCCCCAAGTTTGGATGTTCCCACCCAGGCTGAGGCACCCCTCACAAGTGATGAGAGTCCCAAGACCAGTGTTGAGAGTACAGAGACTGTAGTTGTCCCCCTCAGGAAGACTGGCCGAGCTGTCAAGCCAGTAGTACACCTCAGTTATGATTCTCCAGGAAGGCTAGTGGCTTTGCCTCTCAATGTGGTGCACAAAGATGTTTATGTCTCACCAAGCTCACTGCCCAAATTGAGTGTGACAGCCAATTCCAGGTTACTTGTCTTTCCCTCTCACCATGGTGCCCCTTCCCCCTCTAGCCCCAAGTTAGCTGATAGGGAAGAGCCACCTCTTGCATTGTTTAAGGTACAAGAAGTTATTACCTGATTCAGTACAGTAATGTTCAATTTACCTGTGTGAAATATGCACAATGTGTTGTCAGAATGGATATAGTATCATGAAGTGTAGTGAATATGTACAGTATATAAAGTAATAAATTTATGTTAACTGATGCATGATGGTACAGACTTGAAGTGGACACCAAGTTTTCTCCAGGCAGGGAAGGGTGTAAACCCCCCTACAAATGGGGGTTCCCAAAAAATCTTCCTCAAGCTTGCCTAAATGCTCACTGCAAAGCTCGTGTCCTGCATTTTAGCAGTTTAAATGTGAGTGCCAGAGAGTGCCTGTATAGCCTCTGTGTACTGTCTCTTTAGGAGCTGCCTGGTTTGCAGTCATAAGTAATCTGAGAGGGAGCTCTGTTGAAAGATTTAACTATTTGCTGAAAATAATTTAGAGTGATAATGATAATTAAGCAATAATGCCCGACAGGGTGTGTGTCATGCTGGGATAACGTCACTCCTCAGGTGGTCGGGCACGAGGCCGCAGGCTGAGTGCGTCCAACAACTGAGGCATGACGTTATTCCCAAATGACACATACCCTGGAGGGCATTATTGCTATTATACAATGGCTTGTTGTTATCCAGAATAAAAAAAATCATTTTAAAGCTGTTTTTGTGTGGAAAAATATTTTTGTTTTTTAAGAGAAGATGAAACAATCACTCAAAGGCTCCATAAAACAATCAATCAAAGGCTCCATAAATAATGCTCATCTACAGTTTCACAGTGAGGCTGAGACTAGACCCGTGATGTTGTGCTGGGATAACATCACGGGTCCAGCCCAAGACTGAACAATCAGAGTCCAGGATTTATTCTTGCCATTGTATAATGCAGTTTGCCTAACCTGCCTTCTTTGCAGGAAGGACTGGTTTGTTTATCGCCACTATCTTGGTCCTGGACTGCAAATTGGACCAGTCAGTACTGGTGGGACCCAAAATGGAGCCGGACTACAGGAGATGCCTGGAGTCAAAATCTGTAGAATTGTAGTTTTGGGCTTTTTGTGCCTTTTTGCAAGATGGGTGGGGGGAACCTTTGTTGTGACTGACAGGAGGATCAGCCAACCGAACCTTTTGGATCTTGGGGAATTTCCCAGACTGCTGTAGCTAGTTTCAGTTTTGAGCTAAGAAGTGAAGAAGTAACAGCTCAAGTGATTTTGAGCAGCAGTTCTGTGTAGTTTTGCATGGGAGAACTGTGAAAGGGCTGAGTTTTGGCCTGCCTGTCTGCCGACTGTCCTTGAAAGGGAAAATAGAGTTTATTAGGACTGAATCCGAGTTGTGAGGATTATTTAAGCCACTGGACTATGACCAGGCTTTAACCTGAAGAAGACTGAAGATTTGCTGAATGTGATTGGCCTGTCAGGATTTCCAGCTGCTTTTGAATCCCCGGTTTGTGCAGAGACTTTGCGATCGTGACTGGAGAGTGGTTTGCCTGGTATAGTAGAATTTTCTTACATGTAAATGTGCTGTGTAATGAAAGTGGGTTGTGATTTGGTTCCGCACTGTGTGAACTGTGTTCTGCTTGCTGGTACCGTAGAATCTTTTACATGTAAATGTGCTGTGTATTGAAAGCGGGTCCTGATTTGGTTCCCCACTGTGTGAACAGTGTTCTGCTTGCTAGAAGCTTTATCCAGCCTAATCGGACTGAATCCGTGTTCATCTCCATTCAGCCTGGGCCATGCCACGCTGGCCCTGCAGACTACCCCACTGCACAGAGAAAGCCACCGATGAGAGACCTGTCTGGGGATTAGCCCTCTGCTCCATGCTTGAACAGGAACAACGCCTTGGTGAATCATGTGGGCCCTGCTTCGCCTGGCACTCCAGATTAACCACCTGCTGCCTTGATTTTCATCCAGCCTGTGTCCAGTCTTGGGTATCGTGAGTAATCATCAGGGTAGCTCCCTGCAACAACAGCCTAATCTAAAAGTGTGTCATCTGATTGTCTTGTTGTTTTCTTTTCACGAACTGAGCCCTCCGTCTTCGGATTACAAATAGTGTGTGTTGTGCATGTTGTTTTCTTCCATCACAGGGCCCCAACCAGCTGCAACATTCCTGGCTAGCCCACCATTCTTCATCTGGGTACCCAGAGTGTGTGACTGTTTATGGACCCTGAAGTACATGCATAACTGTTTGATTAATAGAGCCTTTAAGCAAATTAACCTGATTATGCCCCTTCCCTTGTTCAAGCCCCTTAAAGAAATCAGATCTAACTATTTCTTGCATTTACACTGACTATAGTGCCAGTTTGTGCAAGAGTACTGTACTGCTGTTATTTGCTGTGTATAACCTTGTTTTTACAGGGGTTCCCCAGGGCTGGGCCAGAGGAAAGCCCTGGTGGTAAATGCAAACAGTGTAGGTACTTGTGTGGCGTATCAGGGGTATTGTGAAAGTGATTATAGTGTATTGTTCCACCTCTAGTAAGGAAAGAGGGGGGTTACAGTGTCCCAGAGGGCTGTGCCCTGGTTAACTTGACCACTACCAACCCTGACCTCCAGGTGGAGGCACCCATTTCAGAACTCAGGCCCCTTAACCTGCTACTAGCCAAGCAGGCAGGTTTAGTAGCCCTAGGGAGAGCGCCACCTAGGGGTTACATATAGAAGCTTATAGTATGTGTAAACTTGATGCAGACTCCAAGTGTTCCAGGCAGGGAAGCGTGTAACCTCGCCCTACAAATTGAGGTTTACTATAATGTCTTTCTGGGCTCCTAAATGCCCGCTGTCAGGCTACTGTCCTGTCTACAGTAGTTCTATTTGTCTGCATGAGAATGCTTTAGTGAGTCTCCACATCTGTCTCTTTAAGACAGCGCCTAATCTGTGACTGAAAATCAGTCTAGGCTGGGTCCTAGTAATAAAGGTTTGTGACCAGGAGGACCGTATGTTATATGGCCCCATTCTACAGTCACTATACGTGCAGAGGGCGCCCTCTTAGAAAATGTGATTATTTACTGTTTATCTGTTAGAGTAATAATGATAAAGGAGTTTGCCTAACCTGCTTTCAACTGCAGCTTGAGTTTTTGGATAGGAGCCACCATTTTGGTTCTGGACTTCCAGTGTTGGACCAATCGAACCTCTGGAGACCTAAAATGGATACTGTCCACAGAGGTCTTGTGGGATAGAAATTCTGTAGTTTTAAGTGTTTAGTGCCTAAATGGACCTGGAGGGGGAACCCTTCCTGTGACAGACAGTTTCCTCAGCCAACTGAACCTTGTGGATGATCAGGAAATACCCAGAACTGCCTGAAGCAGTAGTCAGTAGAGAGTTGGAGGAGGAAGAGTGAACAGCTCGAGCTGTCGAGCAGCTGCTCTTAGTGGGAGCATTGGAGAATCGGCGGGAAGGCTCTGCTGGCCTGCTTGCCGTGTTCTCCTGGCTTTGAGCTGCCAGTACAGCAATCGAACCATTCTGTTTGCCAGTGTACTTCGGCAGTGGAAGAAAGAATAGAAATGTTGTGTCGACAGGTTTTGGACCAAAGACTTCTTCCAGAAGCAGTTGGCCTGCGTGACAGAGAATATAGCCTCGGAGAAGAAGGTTTGCGCAGTGAAGCTGTAATTAGCAACCGGACTATATCTGAACTGTGGCATCGAGAATTTGTTGATTTAAGTGTGCTGAATGCGTTTCGTGGGTCGTGATCTGGTTCCCCACTATGAATTGTGTTACACCTGCTGCAGGCTGTTCCAGCCAAAGATCACGAACTCTCTTTGAACTGTCCATCTTGCTTGGGCCTTGTCATCTTGGCCTAAGCCCCTGACCCTAGTTTCTAGATCATCTCAGTGAAAGACCCACTTGGGGATTCAGCCCCTGCTCAACGCCATCGAACAGGTAGGGACCACCAGGAGGTGAGTCGTGCAGACCCTGCTTCCCCTGGCCCACCGGATCAATGCCATGAGGTTTTCATCTTGTCTGTCCTACACCCTGGTCTAGGTAGCGTGATTACAAATTAGGGTAGCTCCCTGCAACAACAGCTGCAAATCATTGTGTGTCATCTGATTGTTTTGTTCTGGGTTAGTGAAAATGAACTGAGCCATCCAGCTCAGGAGTACAAATATTTGGGTTGTGCACATGCTAACTGTCCTCCTTCCTAAGGGTCCCAACAATAGCTGCAAGGCCGTCCACCCTAGGCAACGCTTCAGGCTAGCCTGCATAACACCCTGGGTACCCAGGTTTGTGGAACTGTTAAAAAAGGACGTACCGTGCATGCTGAATACACCCAGATTAAATCAAAGTGTCAATCATTCTATCAGATTCATGCCCCCCCTTGTTCAATCCAACCTGAATAAATCAGATTACTTTGCTTCATGTTTAACCTGGCTAGTGGGCATATTATTAGATGGGGTACAAGGGAAATATTGCACTGTTGCATTTCTGGTCTTCTTTTCCAGGGGGTTTCCAGTGCAGTTGCAGCTGATCCAGCCCTGTTGGTAAGTGCAAGGGGCATGAGCATATTATTACTGTTATTCAGTGGATGTGACTGTTCCATGGTATTATTGTTTAGGCCACTAGAAGGGTTGGTGGGTGGTTATAGTGTCCCGGAGGACTATACCAAAGCAGTTAAGCCACCCCAATATCATTCCTCCGGGTGGAGGCAAACGTTCACAGAACTCAGGCCCCTCAACCTGTGCATAGCCACACGGGTAGGGGTAGTAGCTCATAGGATAGTGCCACCTAGGGGTTACAGTTATGTAAAGGAACAGTTCAGTACCGAATATACATAATAACACTGACACGTTTAATAACCTAAACATCCCTAACCTGACAGACATGGAAAAAACTGTCAAATGAGCCAATAACTGCTGCTGAAGTATTAAAATGTATAAGTAGCTTAAAAAATTATACAGCACCAGGTAAAGATTGCCTGAGTGCAGAATTCTACAAGAAATTCAAAGAGCAGTTGGCCCCTATATTAGCAGAATTGCTGCTTGGAGGAAGGACAAACGACATCAACACATTACAAAGCACTACTAATTTTGAGCCACAGGAAAGATAAAAAAGCTGACTTAATAAACTGGAGACCTCTGTGTCTGCTAAATACAGACTACAACAGTTTGGCAAATATACTGCAGGATAGGCTAAGCTGTGTTGCAGAAAAATTACTGAGCTTGCATTAAACATTTTTGGTAAAAAATAGAACAATGCAAAATAACCTTATATGGCTAAGGGAACTCTTCACAAAAGGGAAGCAGGGATCTCTGTCAGGATATATGTTAAGTATAGATCAGGAAAAGGCATTCAACCAGTCATCACAACAGTATTAGAAGCATTAACAGAGGAGGGCTCTACCGGTGGATTAATGCCCTGCTGGGGGGGGCACGAGGCCAAAGGCCAAGGGCTTTCAACCACCCAGCCCAGGCAATAATCCCGGTAGAACCAACATGGAAGATGATGAATCGCTTGTAACATGGCAAGCATGACGGGATATTGTGTGAGAAATACAGCACTCGCAAATAGAGAACACTTGGCAACACTATTACTGCTGCTTGCTACAGTATGCTAGTTTTCATTGCATTCCAGTCACTGTCATGATCTGACAGCATGCGTGTTCACGATGCACGCTAGACAACCTTTTACATAGTGGCGCCTATTTCTCACCCGACACCAACAGAAGATTACTGTGTGTAAGAGAAAACAACATTAGAATTTTTGAATTCGTAGCGAGGTGTTCCATAAATTGTCGTTTGCCGTTACATACCGATCCCCCATGGAAGCAGAGCAGTATGGGAAGATCTACTATTGAGACACTTACTAAGCATTTCCTCTGCTTCTGTGCCTTGTGTCTTTCTGTGCCACGGTATCTGCATGGTGAACATTTCTTTCGCTTCCTGCCACAGTTAAATGCATGCCCTGCTCTCTCAGATGCTCCAAGTCGCGGGGGGGGGAGGTCACCATTTCATCGGTTCTCTGTGATGGCGCTATCTCTACTCATCTGTCAGCACCTTGGTGTGTCTCATCGGCGTGTGGCGAGTATAGGTGGTGACCTAGCGGTGGCCACAACTGGTACTAGCCGAGCGGGCGCTACCGCTAGGTTAATCACTGCTGGCAGCTGCTCAGATGACGGGTCTGCACCAATCCCTGAGCTCCATTTAGCTGCTGTGTCCAGAGCCATATTACAAACAGCAACAATTCATAGGATGGATCAAAAGCATGTACTATAGGGCCAGTATTCCACCATACATAAATGGTGGGGTGGGGCAAACCAGACACTTTCAAAGGGGAATGAAACAAGGCTGTCCTCTCAACCCCCTACTGTATGTGTTTGGGATAGAACCCTTACTAAGGGGCATTCAAAACAATGAAAGAATTGTCAGGATACCTTTAAATTCTTTTACACCATCAGTCAAGGTCACAGCTTATGTAGATGATGTGGTCCTTACCATTGATAAATAGATAGAAGATAGTGAAATTACTAAAGAACCAGTAAACTTTACAGAGGCATTGGGCTCCAAGATAAACTATAGCAAAAGCACTGGATGCTACATAGGAGAGATAGATGAGCCACCTGAAAAGAACATTTTTGGCACTGTAGTAAAAAATCTGGACGTGAAAATACTTGGGATTACATATAGTGTGCAGAATATGATGGAAAAAATTGGGAACCATGTTTACAAATAGCAGGAAATAAAGTTAATTTATGTAAAAACAACAGGATATCAAAACTAAATTGTGTACTGTTAATAAAAAATCTGATAATTCCCATATTTCTTTATGTAACTTATATATTCCCAGTACACACAAGCATTAAAAGCCAGGCTTTTGGAAGTTTATATGCCCCTGCCATGCACAATCCTGAGTATTACCAGAAAATACTAGATGTCAAGATTCAGGTGCAATTCCTGATCCTTGTCCTTGGTGTAGGAGGGTATGGGAATAGACAACACTAGACAGAATGGTAAGAGTGTAAAACACACATTTCTTCTGTGTGATATTTATTTTCAAAATAAACAGATTTATACTTGACATTAGAATAAGATCCAAAATAATCCAAATCAAGAAAATAAATAAATAAATCAAATAAAGAATATACCTGCTCTCCCGAGCGCCAGCAATGTTCTATCTTTACAATGCTGCCACAGAGTGAAAATCAAATACTAACAGTAAATTTCACTGTCTTCTGTGCTTTTTCCACTCAGTACAACTCTCCTAGCTCTTCTGAATCTTTAGCTGAAAAGACAGACTTTTTATAGGGCTTTCTGGTGACATCATATGGTCAGCTGACCCACCCTAATTGTTATATACATAGAATCTAGGCTAATACAGGCATGTGGGTGTTCAGCTTAACCAAGAAGAAAAAATTACTCACCTTATTAATTATGTTTCTTCTAGTGGAGTGTTGCTGTATTCTGACAATTGCAGTTAGCCCCAGCCTTTAAATTGCCCCGGAGAACACAGGGTTAACTTTTCTATGCATGGCATAGAATGTTCATCTCGAGCTTGGTTGAAGCCTCTGCCTGTTGTTATTCGAACTGCAACCATCAGATCTTTACGAGCAAAGCTCACTAAGTGTTCTGTGTGGAAACTGTAATATTTTTAACTAGCCAAGTGGCAGAAAAATAATGTTTTTGGGTCCTCAAAGGAAGACTCAAGTCAGGAAACCCCAAAACAAAAACCAATCAAATTAAGTAACATTCCACCCTAAGAGAACAGAGGGTGTAAAAAGGGGGCACCTCTACGGCGCCAACACTGTGCCTGCCCACCCACATCCCAAAATCTAGGTTCTGAGAGGAGGTGAGAGAAACAGAATACAGCAAGACTCCACTAAAAGAAACATAATTACTAAGGTGAGTAATTTTTTCTTCAAACAACATGAAGTCTTGCTGTATTCTGACAACTGCAGACTACCAAGCAGTACCTCCATGAAGGAGGGACAGAACCTACTTTGGGAATAGGCTCTGAAGTACTGCTGTGCCAAACCGAGCATCACTCCTAGCCTGGGTATCCAGAGAGTAATGCTTGGTAAAAGTATGGACTGTTTTCCAGGTGGCTGCTTGACAAATTTCTAAAAGAGGGATATCCATGGCAGCAGCCAGGGACGCAGCTGTACCTCTTGAGGAATGAGCCCTCAGGCCTGAGGGTGGCGTTTTACCCAGTTTTTCATAGCAGAATTGTATACAAGAAACAATCCACCTGGCAATAGATCTCTTGGTGGCAGGTTTGTCCTTTCCAACTTCTCCATAAGTGAGGAACAACTGGAGGGAGTCAAACCTGTGACCATTGGTATGCTCTATGTAGTAGCTAAGGGCTCTTTTAATATCCAAACTGTGTAGCCTCTTCTCTCCAGAGGAAGAATGATCAGTGAAGAAAACAGGGAGATATATAGACTGATTCACGTGGAAATCTGAAACTACTTTAGGCAAGAACTTTCTGTTAGTTCTAAGGACCACTTTATCTCTGTGAAAAGAGATGAAATCAGGTTCCACTGACAGGGCTTGCAATCCACTGATACATCTAGCAGAAGTAATGGCTACCAAAAACACAGTTTTCCAAGTCAACTACTTAAGCTCTGCTGAGAACAAAGGCTCAAAAGGGGGTTGCATAAACTGAGCAATGCAAACATTAAGATCCCAAGCAGGAGCAGGAGCAGGATCCCTAAAGGGGGGATTGGTGTCAAGCAATCCCTTGAAAAACTTACAGAATACAGGATGGGATGACAGTGAGGAAGACTTGCCCACTGACAGGAAAGCAGAAACAGCTGCCAAGTGTACCTTGAGAGTAGCTGGTCTGAGACCTAGGCCATTGAGATGGACCATATAATCCAGAACCATAGGCAATTCAGCAGAGTCTGGAGAAATATTCTTCTAAGAACACCAAATACTGAATCTTTTACATTTGGAGTTGTACAGTAAGTCTTTCTGGTGGAGGGCTTTCGAGAAGCCTTAAGGATATCCAGAATCCCTTGGGAAAGATGCAGATCTGCAAACTCTAAAGCTCTTCAAGAGCCAAGCCTTGAGATTGAGAGACTGAAGATTGGCGTACCAAATCCTCCCGAGAGGATGTTAACAGGTTGTAATTCCTGGGAAAGGACAGGGGAAGATGGACTGCTAGGGACAGCAACAAGGGATACCATGGCTGCCTGGCCCAGTCTGGAGCAATCAGAATCACTTTGCATGGTTGTGACCTTATCTTGACTAACACTTTGAACAGGAGAGGGAAGGGGGGAAAAGCATACAGAAATTTCCCTTCCCAGTTCAGAATCAGAGCATCCAGGAGGACAGAGCCCAAGACTGGGAGTCTGCAACAAAAAAGAGGAAGTTGGTGATTGTCTGGGGCTGCAAAAAGATCTATCTCTGGAGTGCCCCATCTTGAGAAAATCACCTTCAACACCAGAGGATCTAGGGCCCATTCGTGATGGCCCTGGGATATTCTGCTCAGTGCATCTACTAGAACATTGTCCTTCCCTGGAAGATGAACTGCTATCAGAGAGGTTTGCAGGGAATAGGCCAGGGACCACAACTTCATTGCTTCTGTGCACAAGGCCGTAGACCGAGTGCCTCCTTGCTTGTTGATATACCACATGGTGGTGGTGGTGTCTGTTCTGACCTGAACCACCTTGTTCTGTACTGATTTGGAAAAAGCTTGCAGTCCCAGAAACACTGCTCTGAGTTCCAAGAGACTGATGTGTAGAAGAGATTCCTGAGGCGACCACAGTCCCTGGGTGGTAAGTTCCCCCAAATGGGTTCCCCAGCCCAGCAGGGAAGCATCTGTGGTGAGGACCACTGAATGAGACTGAATGACAAATGGAACCCCTTGCCTCAAATTGTCCTGATCCTGCCACTATTGCAGGGCTTGGATCAGAGTTTTAGTCACTAGAGTTAGTTTGGTAAGGGAATCCTTTCTTTGGGACCAAAAAGCTCTTAAGTGGAACTGAATGTCCCTCATTTGGAATCTTGTGCCTTGGACCACTCCTGTAGAAGCTGCCATGTGGCCCAGTAGCTGAAGGAAATGCCTTGCTGGTCGAGACACCTGAAGGCTGAATGAAGAGGCCAGTTCCATGAGGGCCCTTACCCTTTCCAGGGGAAGGAAGGCTCTTGCTTTTACCGTATCCAGCTCTGCCCCATGAAGGTGAGGAGCTGCACTGGTTCGAGAACTGACTTTGGTAGGTTGAGAAGAAATCCTAGAGAAGTGAGCACTTGCTGGGTCACTTGCAGGTGTGACTTGACTTGGTCTGGGGACTGGTCCACTATGAGCCAGTCGTCCAAATATGGAAAATGGAAATCTTTTGTCTTCTTAGGAAGGCAACAACTACTGCCAGGCACTTTGTGAAGACCCTTGGGGCTGATGTTAGGCCAAAGGGCATTGCTCTGAACTGATAGTGGCCTGAGGGCAACTTGAACCTGAGGTACTTTCTGTGGGAGCACCTGATGGGAATGTGAAAGTAGGTATCTTTGAGGACCAGGGAGGCTAGCCAGTCCCCTGGCCTTAGAGAGGGAAGGATAATTCCCAGAGTTATAACTTGAACTTTGGCTTTAAAAGATGTTTGTTCAGGTATCTTAGTTCCAGGATGGGTCACCACTCTCCTGTCTTTTTGGGGGTTAGGAAGTACCTGGAGTACAATCCTTTGTCCCAGTGTAGGGTAGGTGCTCTCTCTATAGCTCTTAGAGCTAGGAGAGAAGAAATCTCTGCCTCTATGGAAAGGGTTTCTGAGGGATTTGCAGGTGGAAAAGATCTGGCTCTCAGCTTGGGAAATTTTTTGAAGCTGAGAACCAGACCCTGGCTTACTACTTCCAGGACCCACTTGTCTGATGTAAGAGACATCCAGTCCTGGACAAAGTAAGCCAGCCTGCCCCCTACTGGGATAGGAGAATCGACCCGGGCAGACCCATCAGGGTGTCTGCTTGGCAGGGGCTTTAGGCTGAGGGGGTGGATGCAGGCCTGCTTATCCCCGTTCTACCTCTCCCTCTGAAGAACCCCCTCTGTGAAAAGGAAGAAGAGGCCTGTGCTTGGTAAAAAGGCCTTTGGAAAGGCCTGCCCCTGCCCCTGGATTGCTGCCTTTGAGGAGTTGCTTGCCTTTCCTTGCCCTGAGCATGCCTATAAGTGGTCCTGTATTCATCCATTTTCTTCATATAATTCTCTGTCTGCTCCCCAAACAGAGAATTACCCACTACAGGAAAATCCATGGCCTTAGCCTGGGTATCCTGTGAGAGGCTAGCACATCTGAGCCAAGCCATTCTCCAAAGAGCCACAGATGTAGCCATGACTCTTGATGATACATCATTGGAGTCTACAGCAGCATGAAACTGAACTTTCGATGCCTCAATCCCATCTGCAGCCACCTCCTCCAGCTCCTTGGCAAGCTGGGGGGAAGCCTGTTTAGCTAGTGCCAGTACAATGTCCCACCTGGACTTCTGGTACCTGGCTGCATAGACCATATAATTAGCCTGCCTGAGTCCCAAGGATGATGCCATGTACTGCTTCTTTGCCATGGCATCAATCTTCCTGGAGTCCTTGTCCGGGGAATGTGATGCCAAGGGAATGCTTGCCTTATCACAGGCAGCAGCCTGTACAACCCCAACATGGCTGCATTGCTGATAAAGGAACTCCATATCTGAGCCTGAAAGAGTATACCTCTTGTCCATTCTCTGTCCACAGGAGGTATGGAATTTGGAGACTTAAGAATTTTTTGTGTCTGTTTCCCAAAAGATTTGTGGAGGGGAATAGTCTCCTGGACTCTGGGATATCCATCATCTCTACATAGTTAGGCTCTTCCTGATCCTCCACTGCCTCCTCCACAGGAAGCTGGAGGGTATCAGCCACTTTTCTGTAAAACATGAAGTGTGAAGGGGACTCAGAAAGCCTAGGAGGAGAAACACCTGAAGGTCTGTCTGGGGAGATGTCCGGGTCAATAGGCACACCCAGACTTTCACCATCACCACAATCATCTTCCAACTCTCCTTCCTCCTCAAACTCCTGTTCATAAAATTCTTCCAGGGTATAATCTGGAACCGGGGGAATCGACCGAACCGAGTCCCTGCCAAAAGGTGCCGGATCAGTCGGAACTGATCGAAGCGATTCCACAATAGGAATCGCTTTGGCAATTTCATCGGCGGTCGGAGTATGAGATTCCGGATCCGAACCGGTCGACTTGTCTTTTCTTTTCTTTTTCTTTTTGTTGGAACCGATTCCTCGGAATCGGCTCTTCTTGTGCCCGAAGAAGTATCGCCCTGGTCAGAGGGCACTCCTTCTGGTTCGGTCGAACCGAACCGGCTGGGACATCGGTCAGCAGACTTCTTGGCCTTCCTTTCCTCAGTCTACCTAATCTCTTTTCCAGGGTAGATTTGGGAAAATGTTTGCAAATTTGGCAGTTTGAATCAAGGTGGTCAAACCCCAGACAATAAACACAGGTGGTGTGGGGATCGGCCTAAGCAAAGACCTCCCCACACACACTGCAGTGTTGAAACCCAGTGGGCCCGGTTTTTTTCTTGGGTTTCTCAGACATGGCCAACCTAACCAAACTTACCCTTTTTTCAGCAACTGCCAGGCAAGACTCCCCTATCGGTTCCTGACCGTGTCACAGGTCTTGGAAAAAACTGTACTAAAACCTGTTTTTTTTAGCACCGATACAAACCGGCAACCACACACTAAAGTAAAGTACAAATTTTACCTCAAAATGATAGGTTCAGCCGAACCGATCCACACTTTTACAAGTTCCACACAGAAACAGAACAAAACCTATCTAGTACTTGCGGTACCACAGACAGAGACTTGAACCGACTATGCGGAAACAACAATTTCGGTAGAAAAAACGACCGAAAACCAACACTTCAACCGACTTTGAACTGAGCAGCAGGAGAAATCTCCGGAGCGACTGTTCAGTGAGGCGGAGTAAAGAATCTGACGGTTGCAGTTCGAATAACAACAGGCAGAGGCTTCAACCGAGCTCGAGATAAACATTCTATGCCATGCATAGAAAAGTTAACCCTATGTTCTCCGGGGCAGTTTAAAGGCTGGGGCTAACTGCAATTGTCAGAATACAGCAAGACTTCATGTTGTTTGAACATCCATCTACTTAACCAACACCAGGATTTACCACCCTGTTCATTTAAAAGGCTTTCAAACCTTTTTTATAACCATAGGAAGTTTAAAGGGACACTGTCAGCTTTGCCCCTCATTTTTCTGTAAATTTATATCAGTGGGTTTGAAGGCACATATCTTTAAGAACGTTCCTCTAGAATGCCCTTGCATAAAATGAAAAGTAACCAGTGTACCTGTTTTTGAATATTTTTAATTCTTTTCCTTTGCTGCTTGCCCTCAGTTTGGGATGAACTTTGAAACCGAGGGCAAGCCCCTGGCTCACTACCTCCAGAACCCACTTGTCTGTGGTGATAGATTTCCAAGCCTGGAGATAGTGGACCAGCCTGTGTCCTACTGGGAATGGGGCGATGACCCTGGCAGACCTCTCAAGGGGTCTGCTTGGCCTGTGTGCTTTGCTGAGTGCTGGGACCAGCCCAGCTGCTGCCCCTTCTGTCTCTGCCTCTGAAGTACCCCCTCTGTGGCTGGTCAGCTGGCGATGCCTGGGCCTGGAAGAAGGGCCTATAGTGGGTTTTATCCCTACCCCCTTTTCCCTGGTACGTCTGTGGTGTTGCTACCTTCTCTTTAGCAGCAGTACTCTTGTAGGCCACTTTATATTCATCCATCTTTTTCATGTAAGCCTCTCTTTGCTCACCAAAGAGAGAAGTAGGCTTGCAGGGGAAGTCCAGTGCCTTTGTCTGTGTGTCCTATGACAAATTAGTGGCTCTTAACCAGGCAAACCTCCTCAGGGACACTGAGGTTGCCATTTGCCTGGCAACAATGCCAACTGCATCTAGTGCCATCTGAAACTGGCATTTGGAAGCTTCTATGCCCCTTTTTGCAGCTTTGGACAAGTCTTAGGCCATGGGTCCAGCACAAGCTTTAGCTATTTCCAAAACAGTGTTCCATAGACTCTTCTGGTATCTGGACACATAGGCCATGTAGGTTGCTTGTCTGATAGCTAGAGAAGCGTCCAGATAAGATTTCTTAGCCATGGAGTCCATCTTCCTGGAATCCTTTTCTGGTGGATGTGATGCCAGGGGAATCCCTGCTTTATCACATGCAGCAGCCTGCACCACCCTTCATGGTTGGGATGCCCAAAAAGGAATTCTGCTCCAGTCTTAGCTACCCAGTACTTTCTATCCATTCTCTTGTCTACTGGGGGAATGGAAGTAGGGTTCTGCAAAATCTTGGAAGCCTGTCTCTTCAGAGACTTGTGGATGGGTAACAACAGCCTTTTTGCAGTTGGTACATCCATCATTTCCATATCGTCTGGTTCCTCTTCCTCCTCTGTAGATTCCTGGGTGGAGAGGTCCAGGGTCTGTGCCACTTGCTTTATAAAAGCAAAATGGGATGCAAACTCCTCATCTCCCTTCTCATGGGAGTCAGGATGATGGAGTCAGGGGAAACTTTTGGTTCAAGAGGTTCCCTATAATCATCATCCTCATCCTCGTCATCCTCATCCTCTCTTTCCACATAAACCTCAGGAAATCTTTCAAGTGAACCAGGAACTGAGGAGGAACCCAGGTCCTGAACCAAGGACTGTGATCCAGACGCTGAACTGGAACCACGGTACCGGTTCGCAGCTCCTGAAGAACGCTTATAGCGTTAGCTATAGCTTCTGTGGTTGGAACCAATGGAATAGTTTTGATTCCTTAACCAAGTGCTTTTCCTTTTTCTTCTTTTTAGCAGAACCTGCCAGTTCAGAGGTGGTAGCTGCAGTTCCCTTTTTACCCAAAGAACCTTCACCATGGTCAGAGGGTTATTCAACCGGTTCCTTTGGTTTCTCCTTCTGAGAGATGGAAGTTTTGTCCACAGCTGAGTCAGCAGCCTTCTCGGACATTTTTTCCTTCAGTCAGTTCAAAAGCCTATCAAGCGTTGACTGAGGAAAATTCTTATAGATTTCACAATCTGCCTGAAGGTGTTCAAACCCCAGGAAGACAACACAAACCAAGTGAGGATCAGCTTTAGAAAAAAATTACTCACCATAGTAATCTTCTTTCTTCCAAGGTGTCCTTTAGCATCAGTAACTACTGCAGTGAGCTGACTAGATAGTACTGCCCCAGAGGTGGAGCTTATGGTAATGAGTTTATGAATTAACCAATCAGATTGAAGATTGAGGGAGTGCTGAGCAGGGAGAGTGAGGAAGGTTCTAGAATGTTTTCAAAAGCTAGACTGGGCAAATGCCCAACAGAAATGAACCAACAGGATTCAAAAATATACAAAAACAATCAGAACCAGAATCATAACATGAAACTTTGCTCAAAATCTAGTCTTAAGTTGACAATAATGAAATTTTACAAGGCACAAGTCAGAGTCCTCTTCTGAAGGTTATCTGGGGAGGAAGGGTGGGAGCTTACTGATGCTAAACGACACCTTGGAAGAAAGGAAATTACTACAGTGAGTAATTTTTTCTTCTCCCCCAGGGGTCCTTTAGCATTAGTAACTATTGCATTCTATAAAGCAGTACAGTTAGGAGGAGGGTAGAGAACATACTTAGGAAAGAGGCTCTGCAGAAATGGAAATCACGTACTTACCATAATTATTGATCTTCTTGGACAGTCTCCATCACTCATTCACACTAGTGGGATAGCGCCGGAGGTGCTAGGACCAAGTGGGAGCCTAGAGTTTTCAGAAGGGTCGGCGCCAAGAGAGGACCATGCATGCGCGGCACCGCGAGACTAGCTCGCACCTGTGTAGACTATCTCGGCATCAGCCCTCCAACCGCCTCACTACCTTTTCGACAGAGGAGGTGCAGCGTAACTAATGAGAATAACTCATCCTGAGTTTCTGGGCCTGAGAGGGCCCAGATGGCCTTTGCAAGAAAGGTCAAACAGTAATGTCCTCACAGTCTGAATCATAGGACCGTGAAGACCAGGAAAGAAAACGAGTGAACCCAGGGGATGGTGGGTTGGCGTGTGAATGAATGAGTGATGGAGACTGTCCAAGAAGATCAATAATTATGGTGAGTACGTAATTTCCATATCTTCCTGGACTAAGTCTCCATTACTCATTCACACTATTGGGAGAGTACCAAGCTAAAACCAACAACCCTGAGTAGGGTGGTAGGAGATAGGGTTCACTCAGAAAGGACAGCCAAGGACTGTCCCGTTAATAAAAAGAGCTGTCTTGTAAGAGCATCTAGAACATAGTGCCTACAAGATAAGCGCTCGAGTTGTAACTCGTCACCTTGCCAATGACTGCAATGGGCACAAAATGAAAGTCTGCCAGGCAGCCGCAACCACTCTAGGGCAGCGGCAAGAACCTGGCCTCACAATTTGATCTAGGACCAAAATTAATAGTGTCAAGACGTACTAATGTAACGTAAAGGAACCTCAGGAACTGAAAGAGTCGGAGGTAAAGTCTACTGGTTCAGGGTAGACCAGAAAGTGCAGATGGAAACTCCCATTATCCAGAATGGTTGACCTGTAAACAACAGGTCCAGAAGCACTTGAACCCCTTACTTGGTGAGCAAGGGGGTCCAGGTGGGGTTAGCCCATCAAGGAGAAATGAAAATTACGTACCTACCATAATTCTTGATCTTCTCTTGTATCTTCACCATTCATTACTTACAGGGTGTAAGCCGGAGGCGCGCACCCGTCACGGGAGCTTTTTTTTTTTTTAACTTTGGCTAACGGCACCGCCCTTGAGAGTGACGTCATGCGTCATGCGCGAGGGGCGGCCGTTAGTAGCGACCGACTCCTCCTCCAACTCAGTTCTGTGAGCCGGAGAGGCAAAAGCGAAAGCAGAGAATAAAGATAGCGAGGCAAGATAGCCAAGGGATAGCAAAGCAAGGAAGAATGAACTGAAAAAGGAATAAGCCGATGGAGGAAGGACAGAGGAGATAAGAGTATCCCTAACCTAGGGACTGCAGGGCCTCCTTACCTGGGCGACTCTAGGAGGAGAGAGAAGGAGGGAAATGAGAAAGAAGAAGAAGAAGAAGAAGAGAGAGATGGGATGTTGAGGGGACCAGAATGCCCAAGGAGCCTAGTTAGCTTATGGCTGAAGGCTCGACTTAACAGGGAAGCAAGAATCCCCGGAGATAGAGCTGAAGAGAAGGTCACCAACCGCTAGACAGACTCAGGAGGGCATAGTCCTCATCCTCAACATGCCATTGTTTTGATAACCACTTGGCTCCTGGCCATGGAAGGCCTTTAACTGGAGGACACCCGAGGAGGGAGATAAAACCCCGGCAGTATGAGAGCACTGCTCAGGGGTTTGGAAATGGAAACTGTAAGCCTTTCAGGAGTTCATAAGTACAGAAGTGGGACTCAGTCGGACTCGCCAAGGCAGGCCAGAGGCTTAGGCTGGCTGGGATTGGTTATGGTCAGCACTGCTTGTCTGTAAAACTGTCCGAGGACACTAGAAAGGAAAACACCAATTATCAAAATCTGGTGAGAAGGGCAGTCTGCCCTCTCATCTTACTTCTTGTTTGTTTTTCTTTTTTTTTTTTTTTTACAGATAATCACTTGCAGGCTAGGGCGTGACCTGAATACCAAGAATGCCTATGGCAGTCGAGAGAGTTCCCTCAGCTTTTTGCTTTTTTTTTACAAAAAACAGACGTGCCTGCTCCTCCTCTCTGCAAGGCAAGAATTAGGGAAGGGAGGGTTTTGATTCTAGGGCTTAACAGCTGGAGCACGGGATTGCAGGATCAAAACTGAATAGCCTGAGCCAGGCTAAAACCCCAGAGGTATCTCGCCCGTGGGATGGCAAGAGATAGTTGTGCAGTTTGATCGCCAAGCAAATCCACTAGATGGCCCAAGAATCTTAGAGTAAATAATTTTCTGGAGAATAAGAACCCCCCAAGAAATATATATTTTTTTTTTGGAAAATTGAGCAATTCTTCCCATTTTTTATAATTTTTTTTTTTTTTTAATATATTGCAGAGAGAGGAAGGAGACGGGAGGTGGAGAAGCCACAGGAAGAGGCCACTGAGGGGATGGAGGAGGGTAAGTAATGAATGGTGAAGATACAAGAGAAGATCAAGAATTACGGTAGGTACGTAATTTTCATATCTTCCCTTGTCAATCTTCACCATTCATTACTTCCTGGTTGAGTACCAAGCTCCTCTTCCCCGGGAAGGGGAAGAGGCCATACCCTGAGGGAACAAGACCCCCAGCCTTCTGTTGGTGAGAAACAGAAGGAGAAGACCCTGGCTCATTCAGAAAGCCTAAGTGGGGGAAGAGCTAGGAGGTGCCTCCCGAGGACGAGGAGACGGAGGGAGCCCCTGTAAAAGTCTCCTAGCTCTAGAGGAGAAAAGACGGGTCCCCCGGAAGGCGGAGCGAATCACCCTACGCCGGGCCAGGGGTGACAACCTGGAAAGACGAAGCCATGCCGTCCGCCTGATGCAGATTGCTGTCCCCGCAAGCCTGGAAGCCACGTCATTGGCGTCGTAAGATGCCCTTGCTTGCTGTCTTGCCAGCTCCAGGACTACCGCGGAGAGGGCAACGGCTTGTCTGGTTTGCTCCGTGTCAGGCATTGATGCCAACAGCTGGGACATCATCGACCACAAATGCCGGTTGTAGGCAGCGTGGTGAGCCTGATGAGATGCAATACTGGCACTCGCACGAGAAGAAGAGAACACTCTTCGCCCCCAACGGTCGAACTGGAGAGAGTCCGGATCCGGTGGGCGGTCGTGCGCCAGGCAGCGGCACCCAGAAGGAGTGTCTAGGTAAACCAAACCAGAGGGCGGGTTGGGAAGAGAACCTAGAGACTCTGAGGGGGCACAATACCTACGCTGACAGTCAGCCGGGGCTGGAGAAGAAGCGGCTGGGGACTGCCAGGACCGGATAGACGCCTCCTGGAAAGGGATAGGTCAGGAAGGTACCACCAAATGCTGGGCACTGAATTCACCAAGGAATTCTCGCGTCTCCCGTTCGGTATTGTCTCTCCGAACATAGGAAATCCGAAGATCCCTCACCATCCTCGAGAGGAAACGCTGATATTCAGTGAAATCAGCATCGGAGGAAAGATGAGCAGGGGGTTCCTCTCCCTCAGAGGAGGGAGACGAGGATGATGGGGAGCTGGAATGTCCAGAGGATTCCTGCGGCGGTGGGGAGAGTCGAAAGACCCGCTCATGCATGTATCTAATGTATGAGGGGAAGGCCACCGCAGAACCCCTGAACTGCTCCCAGGATAACGGACCCGTAGGACCGACATGGCCTGGGAGCGGGGGTGGAGAAGGCAGAGAGATGGGAGAGGGGCACCTCCGAGGAGGCAACTGCTCTCTGCGAGGGCTCTGGAATCTGGGGAAAGGAGCCCTAGTAGGAGGGATCCCGGATATCAGACCAGGCCGCAGAACGGAACTCTGGGGAAGCGGAGCCTGGAAGAGCCCTGGGGGAGAACCTCCCCTGTGACGACACCAGGACTGCATGGATCCAGAAGGGCAGTCTGCACAAACGCCGCCGGAGGACACCCTAGAACCCTGGAGGAAGGGGCAAGGTTCCGCACTACGGCTCCTGGCCACCCCCGAGGTGGCTGAAGAAGACTGAGTGGCAGACCCCTGCCCTCAACCCTCGGACTCGAGAGGCCCTCCTCCCACCACAGCGTCCCCCTGTCCCTAGAGGGGCAACAGCACCGTGGGGGTAGCTGTCACCGGCCCTCCAGAGAGGGAGCCTCCTCCGTCACCCCCATGCCTGCCCTGGGCTCCCCGCCACCCCAGCCGGGGAACCCTCAGGAGACGACGGAAGGGGGACAGAGGGAGGGGCCTGCGCGCCGCCTGGTACCTGAAGCCACAGGGACCCAGACTCAAGAGTGGGGTGCCAGGATGGGTCCACGCTCGAGTCCATCGCCTCCGAGAGGACGAGACCAGCTGGACCTCGATGCTGGCCACCCCAGGGGTCCCTGAGGCCACGGAGCCGCGAACGCCCCAGTACCAAGGTTGACGCCGCCGCCCCACACCGGTAGCAGCCAGGCCCAACTCGAATCTCTCGACGGCGCCGCAGGCCCAGCACCGCGTAGGGAGGAAGGACAAGCGCCGGCGCCGGCCGGGCGGGCGTTGGAGGTGAGGCGGCACCACCGGACGGCGCCGCCGGCAGGTCCATCGGTGCCGCGAACGTGCCGAGCGCCTAAGGCGCCACCGCTTAACGGTGCCGCCCCGATCACCGGCATCACTAACGGCGCTGATCCAAAGCGTACCACCAACGGTGCCGCCTTGATCACCGTGTTGCTGAACGGTGCCGGATCTAAAAGGCGCTCGCTTCGCGCCGCATCGATCACCGACACCGTGAACGTGCCGATCCAAACGGCACCGAAGGCAGCGCCGAGGGTCCACCCGAGCCAGGCCCAAAAGCCAAGGGCCTCGACACGGGGGAGCCTGCACCCGAAGAGGTGACTGCCGAGGGTGTCGGCGCGTCTCCCGGGATGGGACCACGACGCCCCCAACACCGCGGGAAGGGCCTCCTCGGCAAGAAAAGACAAGGAGACCCTCCTCCCTCGGATCGTGATAGGCCCGGAGGGGACCCGGGAGGGCCTAACGACCTTGCCCGAGAATCCAGAGAGCGACGTCGTCCCCCGAAAGTCGGCGGGGCCTTGCCGAGCTTAAATGCGTGGATTTCAAGGACGCGACGGTCCATCGAGAAACAGGCGTCGCACGAATCCATATCATGGTTGGGTCCCAGGCAACGAAGGCAAACGTCATGCCGGTCCGAGACGGAGAAATGCCGGCCACAGGAGCACCGACGCATAGGGGCGGGCCTATCTTGAAAACGCTTAGCTCCCGAACCGACATAACGTAAAATAACAAGGCTAAAACATAGTAAGAAACACACCCGCGCCAGAGATAGAAAAAGGAACTGTCTTACCGGATCGGCGCGAGTGTGAAGAAAACAGGAGTCGGAAAACACGCACTAAAAATGACCGCTACTCAGAACTGGTGCTGCCTTTGACAGCAGGAGAAACAGAACTGAGTTGGAGAGGAGTCGGTCGCTACTAACGGCCGTCACAAGATGAGACGCCACTCGGCGAGGGCTGTGCCGCAGCCAAAGTTTAAAAAAAAAAAAAAGCCCGCGGACGGGTGCGTCCGCTTACACCCAGGAAGTAATGAATGGTGAAGATTGACAAGGGAAGATTGGTCTCTACTTAGTCACAGGATCTTCCTGATGGAAGGCCAAGTACGACTTAGAAGCCTCTCGTGGTGATCTAGTAAAACCAGATCCTACCCACTGCATATTCCAAGAGGAATACTCCTTCCACTGTGTGTACAACTGTAGCAGCAGTCTCTGAACTCAGGGAAGAAAGGAAAAAGGTGTACAGGAGGACGTGTCCACTGCGGAAAAAAACATTCTGACAGAAAAAAACCAGGGTCTGGATTTCTAAGGTCAATAGAGGCAGATGTGCATCGAGAAGGGACATAGCAGGACCAAGTTAGGGCTAACCCATTTGTTGAAGTGACTGAAAGAGGCAGTGACTCAATGCGGTGAGGCACTACCCACTCTGGCTTTCCTGAAAGGAGTAGGAAAGGATTCCAGTTTGTTTGCTGAAAAAGAAAAATCACCACTCCCTCTCGCACTTGAAGAGGATAGCTTCATGAGTGACTGCCATGGACCAGAGCACAGGAACCGAAGGTGTGAATATTTGAGAAGCTTCCTCAGAAAAAGGGACTTACTTGACCATCCATCAAGAAGGAGAAAATCGCCTGTTAAATTAAGCAAGCAGGGGAAGCAGGAACCTGAGTTCTGACTCGTGGCGAGTCGCTTCTGCTGCTGTAAGGCTCTGTTCAAGAGAAGGAAGCCTGATAAAAAGAAAAGGAATTAACAGACTGGGCAGTCGCCTAGGTCTAGGAAATGTCTCTGAATGAGAGAAATCTCTCAGAGAAAGAGATGACCCACATCGTCGCCGGATCGGACTCCCTGTAGGGGAAGAAGAAATCAGGTACTCTTTATCGTATCCTAGAGACGAGCGCCTCAGGGGCTGAGGAGGAATCTGACCAGATCCCCCCCAAAAAAGGGGGGGTTACCGGGTAATTTCAGCTAGGCCCTGTGCTGTGATAAAAACTATATTGATATATATATTTTTTCTTTTTTAGTCCTAGCCTAACAAGGCCTTCAGGCTGCTATTTTGAGGATTGTCTTGATACAAAAAGACGAAGATGTTTTCCATCTGAGTGGGGAAAGAGCCTGAGTGTCCATACTGAAATCATGACCGGACTAACAATCACAGCTGGAGAGAAGTTAACCACCTGTGCTGAAGAAGCCACCGAAGAGGCAATATCACAAGGGGGCTATATAATATAATAATAATAATAATTTTATTTTTAAAGCGCCTTTCAAGATTTCAAAGTGCTGTACAAAACATATAATAAAAAGAAAACCAAACATTATAATACAGTATAAAACAGTCATAAAAACTACAATTTCATCAACAATTTATACAGAATACTATAAAAAGGCAATTTGATACAGATGAGTTTTTAAACCACTCTTAAATTCCCCCATGGAGGTGCACTGCCGTAACCGATGGGGTAGAGAATTCCAGAGAGTGGGAGCAGCGTAGGAAAAAGCTCTACAGCCAGAAGAATTTAGACTCACTCTCGGAATCTCTAGCAACCCCTTGTCGGCCGAGCGGAGCGATCGGCCAGGGCAGTAGAAAACTAGAAGATCTTTCAGATAGGCTGGACCCTGGTCATGTAGGGCTTTGAAAGTCAATAAACAGACTTTAAAGGTGATCCGCCACCGAACAGGGAGCCAGTGCAGTTCGTGCAGCACCAGGGTAATATGACAAGACATACTGGTCCCCGTTAAAATCCAGGCTGCCGCATTCTGCACTAGCTGAAGGCGGCAGATTTCAACCCCAGAAAGCCCAAAATACAGGGAGTTGCAGTAGTCCAGACATGAGGACACAAAGGCGTGGACCAACATAGGTAACATGTCAGACGGAACAAGGTGTTTCACTCTAGCAACATTCCTGAGGTGGTAAAAGGAAGTCTTGACGACTGCTGACACCTGCGAGTGCAGTGTCAGCCTGTCATCTAAGATAACCCCTAGATTACGCACCCGTTCAGAGGTCAGAAGTGACACACCCCCAAGAAAAATTCTTGAGGGTGCACCGACAGGCAACCCCTCTATCCGACAGCCCAGGTCCACTACCAAAACCTCTGTCTTTTCTGAGTTCAGCTTCAGCCAACTAGAATCCATCCAACCCTGGATTTCTTTCAGACAGTTGTTAAACACTGAGAGAGCTCTATTCTGGTCAGGAGCAAGACAGGTATAGCTGGGTATCATCTGCATAGCAAAGAAACCTCAGCTTATACCATCTTATAATGTCTCCGAGGGGCAGCATATACACCACAAATAACATGGGAGACAGCACAGAACCCTGAGGCACCCCACATAACAAAGATATTGGGCCAAAGGAAAAAAGCCCCGACACAACTCTTTGTGATCTCCCAGTAAGGAATGAGGTGAACCATCAAGGACGGTTCCCGATATTCCACAAATCTGCCTCAGGCGCATAACAACACCACGTGATCCACAGTGTCAAAGGCTGATGAGAGATCAAGAAGAACTAGAATAGAACGTCTCTTCTGGTCTCTCGCCCTCAAGAGATCATTAAGCACCCGAACCAGCGCAGTCTCAGTGCTATGTCTTTTACGAAAACCTGATTGGAAGGGTTCGCAAATGCCACGGATGGTTAAATGGTTCTCCAATTGGGTCGCCACTACCTTCTCAATCACCTTCCCAATAAAGGGTAGGTTTGAGATGGGTCTGTAGTTTGTGAAACAGTCAGGGTCCAAGGTAGCTTTCTTTAAGAGGGGTGTCACCACCGCCACTTTCAGGGAGCTAGGAAACTCACCCAATTCCAAGGAGCACCAGACTATTTACACAAGGATTGGACTGATGATGTCGCAACAACCCAATATTAGGGAGGTTGGTCCAGGATCCAAACTACAGCTTGTAGGGTGCACACCATGGATAATCCTCATGACATCCATGAAATCAGGTCTGCTGAAGGAACACCAAGAAGACTGAGGTACTGTGAACTCACGCTGTTCAACAGCATCCTCCTTAGAAGCCGCTGGACATAGATCCATCCTGATGTCGGACACTTTATTAGCGAAGAATCGAGTGAGCTCCTCCCACTCTAATTGCGAAAAAGCTCTCCGAACTTGTAGACAGGCTGGGTTGCACAGTCTGTCCACAGTTCAAAAAAGCTGAGCCGGTTGATTCCTGGCTACTGCAATCTCCCTGGACAGGAATTCTGCCTTCTTATGGGAGATTGCAGATCGATAGACAGAATAATGGTCCATCAATCTAAGGCAGTCGGCATCGAGGGCAGATCTGCGCCAGCAGCGTTCTAATCTTCGCCCCTGTCTCCACAGCTCCCTCAACGTCCCATCAAACCAGGGCGCCTTGGGACGAAGAGAACGGGGGCATACACGAACAGGAGCGATAGTATCCAGAGCCAATGTAACAGCCTTGTTATAGGCTGTCACCAAGGTCTCTGGACTACTGCTCGCCAACGCGGGGGACGAGAGGTCAAGAACCGCTGCAAGGCCCTGGGGTGTACTATCCCATAAAGGGCGTTATCTCGCCATCTCCACAGGGGTAGACCTTCTCAGGGGGGGTACTAAAATTGAACCTCACCGTGTAGTGGTCTGACCAAACGACTGGTTCCACCCCCAAATCGAAAACATCAATCCCTAGGAGAAAGACTAAGTCCAAAGAGTGCCCAGATTTATGAGTAGCGGTGGAAACCACCTGTGTAAAGCCGAAAGAAATCATTAATTGGAGGAAGTGATTACCAAATTGCGAGAGTTCATCATCGATCCAGGCGTTGAAGTCACCCAGAACCATCAATCTGGGTGACTCAAACGACATGTCAACGATGAAGTCTGCCACTTCCCGTAAGAACCGTTTCCCATCTCCTGGTGGACGGCAGATGAGTACAATTTGAATGCCAACACCCGCTACCACTGTGCACTCAAAGGACTCAGCCTCCCCCACAACCACACTCATGAGGCCCAATTCTGTCTTAAAACAGACTGCAACCCCCCCACCCCTGCGGTCCAATCTCGGCCGGTGTATCACTGAATACCTGGCTGGAGTCATAGCTTCCAACGTGAGGCCTGGATTTTCATCCAGCCAGGTCTCGGTGATGCAAGCCAAGTCCTCCGAACTAACAAGATCAGCTATAATGCCAGTCTTGTTTCTGACGGACCTAGCATTGCATAACATCGCCCGAGTTGAACGAACCTCAGAGGCTGTAAAGCTCATCTGCCTACTTAATTCTGTAGTGCCTTTGGGTATGGGCACCAGACATGGTAAACCACGATCTGGGTTCCATTTCGCCCCAGGGTGCCTTCTAGATCTAACAACCCCAACACGAAAGCCCCCCTCGTCCATCCTCCCTGGTTCACAGCCCCCCGCCCTCCTCCCTCTCCTTCGAGCAATTCCCAATGCTCTACAACGTTGATATATATCATATTGAAGAAGTGGAGGATAAAAAGGGCGGAGGGCGTGAAGAAAGAAGGATGAATAGCGCACCACCTTGGGGGTAATAGGTCGGCACATGCCGCTACAAAACTACTAAAAACAACACAATACCACTAAAAATTCAAATAAACCCCAAAATAAATCTAATTAAATAAATAATAAACTAAATCAGTAACTTTCCAACCCCACCTTGAAGAAAATCAAGTCAATCCCGGCGAAAATAAAATAAAATAAATATAAATAAAATCAAATCAAACAACTCAAAACTAAAATATACAATAACACATCCCTCCCCCCTCCCCCAAAGTCCTCTCACGACCAGGGAGAAGAGAAAAATAAAATAAAATCACCCCCCCAGCTCTCTCGCCACCGGAGGGCTCTTTAAAAGAAAAAGAAAATATTTCAACACTCTCACTGTAAAATATTGAACAAAATATTTCAAAACAGATAATTCAGCACTCTCACTGCAGAATATTTCAAAATAAACAGTTCCCACTTAACATGTAAAATAACATAATCTCCCCCCACCAGTCCTCTCACCACCAGGAGATGGAGGAAAACAATAAAGTAATAAAAATAAATGGACACAAGGTCCTCTCACCACCTCGCTGTCCAACTCAAAAAGAAAAGGAAAAAAAATAAAAGTCACTGGGAAGGAGTCAAATTTGTTCACAGGCGGGAATCCATATAAAGAACCAATTAATCCATGAAAATCAGAACCATCAAGGGCTCAGGGCAGACAAATCTATCTCATGACCAGAGAAAGAGACCCCACTTCCTACTGGACACACCACAAGATATAATGAGGACCAATAAAGCACCCCAGGGCAGGCCACACCAGTAGCCCAGCCTGGGAGTCACGAGGGCACAGAACAGCAGCCAACTCCTTGGCAACAAATTCTAATGCCCTCTTCAGACTGCAAAACAAGTAGAGACCCAGCAGGCAGGAAGACTCAAACTAAGTCAGAGTCAGAAAGTCAAAAAGGTCCAGAATAGATGGTAGCCAGAGGCAGGATACAAACCCTGAGCAGCCCAGATAAAGCCCAAACAGAGTAACCATTAACAAATCCAAAGTCCGGGAAAGTCTTGTGCCAAATAGGGACCCATAGCATTTCAGCCATGAACCGGCAGATCCCACATCGTTCATTCATTCAAACTGACGAAAAGGCATTCCAGAGCATCAAATGCCAAAAAACACCTTCCTCTAATCCACAGAATCTGACTACGGACAGAGGGTAACGGTTTCAAAACACAGTCATGAAAACCCCTCAGCAATTTCTCGGTTACTCCACATGCCACATTCGTTTCTAATCCCACCGCTTCACAGTTTGCTTTCCAGATTAAAGTTCGGCAGTTGCTTTAACAAAGCAGATACTTCCCTTGACCACCAGACCCCTACACTAGGTGGGGGTAAAAAAACAAACTCCAGTTGTAATTTCTACAAGAACATATCCAAAATATGACGGAATGAAGGAAAACAAATTAAAACCTCCTTATGTCCAGGCTCCCTAGGGTACAGGCTCTCCCCCGATTGCACCAAACTCCAATTCCGACTCCACCGAGCCTCCACTCGCAACATAAAAAAACGTGAAATAACAACGGACAAAAATAAACGATAAAACAATAATCTCCATTAGGTTATAGCTTTAAGAAACTTTAAAAAACTTAAAAACAACGCAGCATAACAGCAGCAGCACGCAGCACGCTCAGCCTAGCGGTCATCTTGCCGAATGCAGAAACCTTGTGCAGTCCTATCAAAGGAGCGGAAGAGTCAGAGAGGCTCCCGACCAATAAATTAAAATGTTCCACAGAGTGTAACTGTCTTGACGCTTGAAAAAGTCTAGACGCAAAAGAGTATGGTCCATGGACGCAGTGTGAAATACTATAGTGGACCTCATTACTGAGGAACTGCTGAAAGGATTTTCCATCATGGACTCTGATGATAGAGAGGACGTGCCCTCCAGTATATAAAATGAGCCGTCCGCTGTGTTACTGACCAGAAGGACAGGGAAAGACCCATCTAGATGCACTTCTACCCCAAAAGGACCTCCAAGAGAGGTCTAGATTAGAGCCACTAGAGATTCCGCCATCAGGAAAGATGTTGAGGAACTTGGTACCACATAGGGAGCAGAGAAAGTGCCAAGCAGAATGAGATTCCGCTGGCAGAACGGTACAGCAGAGTTCCATAGCAGAAAACTGCAGGATGACACAAGATCCCACATAGACCACCCTCACTAAAATGTGTGGAAAAAATAATCCGCAGAACAGGAGTTAAATCTGCGGTCAACATCACGCCACAAGTTCTGTGGAAAGGAGTCCGAGAGGAAAAATGTGTCACTAATTCTGCTATACAGCACCCACTAGCACCCGTGTAGCATCAGCACCACTCGTGGTACAGGAGGGCACCAAGCAGTGCCTATGCCAACCTGGGCAATACCCAGGGCAGCCACGGCAGTATCCGCAAGTACTCCTGGCACCCATGTAGCAATGGCACACGAGGGCACCTCCAATGCCCATGACCCATTGCACAATGGCACCCATGACACCCATGGCAAGAATGGCACCTGAGGGCACCAGTGGCACCCATGGAACCTGAGGGCACCAGTGGCATCCATGGACACCTGCAGTGCCACCTGCGGCACCCACGGGTGTCACCTCAGTACCCAAGGCACCAGTGGCACCCATGGCACCTGAAGCATCCATGGAACCCATGGGCACCCAGAGCATCACCCGCAGCACCTACAGGTGCTCCCAGCACCACCCTTGTCATCCCTGGCACCTAAGGCACCCATGGCACCCACGGGTGCCACCCGCAGGTGCCATCTGCAGGTGCCATCCACGGCACCTCACAGGTGCCCAGCACCACCTGCAGGAGCATGGCAACGCTCATGGGTGCATGGTGCAGTCTGCTGGTGTTCGGCACCACCCACAGGAGCACGGCACCACTGACGGGGCCGACAACCAGTGGCAGCAAAGAGAGCACCCACGGTGCCACACTGAGTGATGGAACCGACCCACGGTACTGACTAAGGCACGGCACCAACCAAGGCCCCGAGGCTCAGCACCGACCAAGGCACCGAGCCATGGTGCCGAACCTCGGCGCCGTCCAAGGTCCCGAGGCTTGGCGCCACCCAGCTACGGCTCCGAGGCACTGCACTGATCAAGGCACCGAGCCACGGCGCCGAACCATGGCGTCAAAGGAAAATGCCAATGGAAATCCTGAGAAGGGGAGAAGGAAAAAGGTGGTGCCCATGCCAGATCCTGCATGGAAAAGGGAGAGGGGGGTAGGCACGAGGGGTTGACACGATGGCAAAGGCACCCATAGGGCACCCTGCCATATGTGATCCAATTGACCCGGCTCCGGTCCAACGGCTCCGAGGCCCAGAGGTCCCAAAATCAGGAACAGAGCCAGGAAAACTGGAAAGTCGAACCCCCTGCTCCATACGAGCGACCCAGAGGTGAAACTGCCCACCGGAGCTCCAGCGAGGACAGAGATGGAGCTCAGAGTCAAGAAAGCAGCCATTAGAAGCAGGGCCAAGAGGAACCCATCAAAGTTGGTTTGGGCCCATCGCCCCTCCCAACGAACATTCCTCGTGCAGACATACCAATGGGCAACCTCGAGCGGCACCGATTCTTCTTCCCCAAACGAGGAAGAGGAGCTCGAGGTCACGCGGAGCTGGATCACTGGAACCATTAGATTTGTGCTTTGGAGGACTGTCCTCCCCCCACCGAGCACAGGACTGTCCGTAGTCAGACCCCCCCATTAATTAAGGGCAGCGGACCGGACACAGCCCCTCTGCCATAAAAACTTTAAAACGAAGTCCTCCTACCGTCACCGCTACCGTCTAAGGACGATTCCATTGATGGCAGGAAAGATTTTCTTTTTCTTCTTCATAATCTTCTTCTTGTTCATAAAATAAATAAATTACTACTTTAAAATATTAAAACATTAAGAGCTGTTGTCGTATAGACGAAAATTTCGACTCCGGCAGATGAGCAACGTCGACATCCAAGCGCACTCGACGACGGGAGAAAAGGAACTGAGGCGGTTGGAGGGATGACGCTGAGACAGCCTACACAGGCACAAGCTAGTCTCACGAAGCGCGGATGCGTGAGTCCTCTCTGCGCCTGACTCTGAAAACTTTAGGCTCCTGCTTGGTCCTAGCGCCTCTGGCGCTATCCCACTAGTGTGAATGAGTGATGGAGACTTAGTCCAGGAAGATCCACCTTGCCAAATTTACATAGAAACATAGAAGTTGACGGCAGATAAGGACCGCAAGGCCCATCCAGTCTGCCCATTTCTTTTTCTACCTTATAAATGTGCCATCGGCCTTTGCTCTGTCAGTGACCTATCTATTCATAGTCATTTGTATTGCTCCCTTATGCCTATCCCATGCCTGTTTGAAGCCCTGCACTGTATTCATAGCCACCACTTCTTGTGGTAAGCTATTCCATGCATCTACCACCCTTTCTGTGAAAAAGAATTTCTCATTCCCCTTAATCGGCCTCCTCTAATCTCATGCTGTGTCCTCTTGTCCTGCTATTTTCTTATATTTAAACATGTTAGACTCTTTCACCTTGTTTATGCCCTTAAGGTGTTTAAATGTAACGATCATATCACCTCTCTCCCTCCTTTGCTCAAGGGTATACATATTGAGCTCCGTTAATCTGTCCTCATATGTCTTCTGATGCAGTCCCTGCACCATTTTGGTTGCCCTTCTCTGGACTAATTTGGCATTAGATCTAGACTGCACATCTAAGCAATAATATTTAGTGAAGGTGTGCACTGTCTTCCAAGTAGCTGCTTTACAGACATCCAGAAGGGGTATGTCCCTAGTAGCTGCCACAGAGGCAGCAGTGCCCCTAGTGGAATGGGCCCTGAGGCCCTCTGGAGGCTGCTTACCAGCCTTGTCATAGCAGAATTTAATATAGGAGACTATCCAGTGAGAAATAGATCTCTTGGTGGCTGATTTTCCTCTACCTACAGTACCTCCCCATAGGAGAGGAACAACTGTGTGGATGGGTCCCTGAACTGCTTTTTGTGGCCCAAATAGCAAAGCAGGGCCCTTTTGACATCCAAACTGTGGAGCATTTCTTCCCCTGGAGTGGATTTGTCAGTAAAGATTGATGATAAGGTGATGGATTGATTAAGGTGAAACTCTGATACCACCTCAGGAAAGAACTTCCTGTTTGTCCTGAGCTCAGTCTTATTCCTGTGGGGGGTAATGTAGTAAGGCTCAGTGCAAAGAGCCTGTAACACTGCAATCCTTCTTGCAGAGGTAATGGCTACTAGAAATATAGTTTTCTAAGTGACATATTTAAGGTGAGCTAAAGCCATGTGTTCAAAGGGTGGCTCCATGAGCTTGGCAATACAAAGATTCAAGCCTCAAGGAGGAACAGGTTCCCTAATTGGAGGATGGATGTGGAGAAGACCTTTGAAAAACTGTTTAAAGACTGACTGTGAAAAAACAGATTTAGTTTTTCTAACAGAAAGATAAGCCAAAACAGCAGCCAGATGAAACTTCAGGGAAGAAGGCCACAAGCCTGAATCCTGCAAGTGCAGCAGATAACCCAAAAGATTAGGAATAGGAGCCTTAAAAGTATTAATGTGCTTTTCTTGCACCAAAGTGATTTTTTTTTCATTTGGCTGCATAGGTCTTTTTTGTACTAGGCTTTTTGGCCATCCTCAGCATTATCAGAACTTGTTCAGAGTACTGAGTGGCTGGGAACTCTAGCTCCTGATGAGCCAAGCTTTGAGGTGAAGAGATTTCGGATCTGGATAGGTCACTCCTGTCTGAGGGAGAGTCAGGAGGGAGTGACTGAGGGAGATGAATTGGTTTGCTGCAAGACAGGGAAATCAACAGGGGGTACCATGCTTGCCTTGGCCAATCTGGTTCCACCAGTATCATTGTTGCAGGCTGGGCTTTGAGTTTTAGCAAAACTCTGAAAATCAGAGAAAAAGGAGGAAAGGTATAAAGAAACTTTCGTGCCCAATCCAGAAGTAAGGCATCTATTGGAAGAGTTCCCAGAGCTGAAGGCCTGCAACAACACAACAGAAGTTGATGGTTTAGGCAAGAGGCAAAAAGATCCACTTCTGGTGTGCTCCACCTTCTGAACACTGTGGCCACCACCTGCTTGTTCAAATACCATTCACTGTGACCGTGGTTGATACAACTGAGAGTGTTTGCCAGGGTGTTGTGCTTTCCTGGAAGATGCATCACTGACAGGTTGACTCCCAGGAAATAGGCCAGGCCTCAATTCCTTAAGGCCTCCAGGCACAGAATGCTGGATCTTGTGCCACCCTGCTTGTTTATGTAAAACATAGCATTGGTGTTGTCTGTTCTGATCTGGACTGTGTGACCCTTCATCTGTGAGGCAAATGCTTTTAGTGCCAGATAAATTGCCCTGAGTTCTAGCAAGTTGATGTGAGCCTGTGACTCTTGTGGCGTCCAGGAGCCACTGATGGAAACACAGTCTATGTGAGCTCCCCATCCAAGCAGAGAAGCATCTGTAGTAATGATTCTTGAAGGGGAGGGTGCTTGGAAGGAAATTCCTACTGAAAGGTTGGCAACTTCCTTCCACCAGACCAGGAACTGAAGGAGCTTTTCTGTGACAGGAACCAGTTTGGACAGTGAACTTTTGGATTGGGACCAGTGGGACCTTAGGTGCTGCTGTATGCCTCTCATTCTGAAACTGACTCCTGGAACCACAGCTGTCATAGATGCCATGTGTCTCAGGAGCTTTAGGAAGTGTCTGGCTAGCCTGGGCTGGCCCAGGACAAAAGAATTTGCCACTGACAAAAAGTTCTGAATTCTTTCCACTGGAAGGAAAGCTCTGCTCTGTAGGGTGTCCAACTGTGCTCCTATAAATGTAAGGAGCTGTATTGGATTTAGATGGGGTTTCTTTAGGTTTATAAGGAACCCCAAGGAGTGCAGAGTGTCTCTTGTCAAGGAAAGGGCTTTTTCCACTTACAGAGGGGTCTTTCCCACTATAAGCCAGTCTTCCAGGTAAGGATAGACTGAAATCCCCTTTTCCCTTAAATGCGCTGCCAATACAGCCAGGAATTTAATAAACACTCTTGGTGCAGATGTCAGGCCAAAGCACATGGCTGCAAACTGGTAGTATCCGGAAGGAAATTTGAACCTCAAAAACTTCATGTAGGACTGCCTTATAGGGATGTGAAAGTAAGAATCCTTGAGGTCTAGGGAGGCTAGCCAGTCTCCCTGCTGCAGAGAGTGAATCACCATTTTAAGGGTGACCATCTCAAATTTGGGTTTCAGAAGATGCCTGTTAAAGTATTTGAGACCTAAAATAGGTTGCCACTCACCATTTTTCTTTTGTGCTAGGAAGTATCTGGAGTAGAGACCCTTGCCCCTTTGATGGGCAGACACTTTCTCTATCACTCTTGCTTCCAAAAGATGCTTTACCTCCAATTCCAACAGAATCATCTGTGTTGGAGATAGGGATTTGGAGAGTTGGGTGCCTCTGAGGGCTGGAATCTTTTTGAACTGAATGGACAGGCCCTTTTCCCCTATCTCAAGGACCCACTTGTCTGATGTAATCAGGGTCCAAGACTGGAGGTAGTGGGAGAGCCTGCCCCCTACCAGCAGAGGGGAGGCAACCTGAACCAAGGAGTCAGGACTTTTGCTGGGTAGCAGGAGTAGGAGTAGAAGCAGCTCTTCTCTGACCTCTCCTGCCTCTTCCTCTGAAATAACCTCTGAACTGAGAGAGGTCAAATTGAGGAGGAAGGGAATAATAAGGCATAGGGAACTATCCCCTCCCTTTATTACCGCTCCCTGGAGCCTTTTGAGGAGCAGAAGACTTCACCTTAGTAGTATTGCCCAGATAGATTGCTTTATATTTGTCAACCTTTTTCATGTACTCCTCAGTTCTGGAATCAAACAATACATTTCTGTCACAGGTGAAGTCCATAGCTTTGGACTTAGTGTCCTATGTCAGATTTGTTGTTCTTAGCCAGGCAAAGCACCTCAGAGAGATAGCCTGAGCCATAACCCTAGAAGCTGCATCATTACTATCATCTGCTATGTGGAATTGGTACTTAGTAGCCTCCAAGGCAGTTTTTACTGTTTCAACCAAATCCTTTGCCATAGAATCTGAGCCCTGTTTAACTATGGCTAGGACTGAATTCCAAAGGGCCTTTTGATATTTGGCTATGTAAGCCATATATGAGGCCAGGCGAAGGTAAAGGGAGTCTGATGTATATGTCTTTCTAGTCATAAAGTCCAGCCTTTTAGAGTCTTTTTCAGGAGGCTGGGATGAAAGGGGAACCCCAGCCTTGTCACATACTGCCTGTTGTACCACCCCTTCATGACTGGCATGTACAAACAGAAAATCCGTATCCATCTTAGACAATTGATACTTCTTATCCACTCTCTTCTCGACCTCTGGCGCAGACATGGGAGTCTGGAGACGCTTCACAGTGTTCTTCCTGAAAGGTTTCTAGATGGGAAGAACTAACTTCTTGGGAGGAGGAGGAAGACCCTTCATTTCTCTGTAATCCTGGTCCTCATCCTCCTCTTGGCTGGACTCTTGAGAGGAGAGGTCAAGAGTATCCACCATGTGCTGCAAAAAGGTAAACTTGGAGGAAGTATCCTCCTGGTCAGGGGATGCCCCAAAATTGAGGTCAGGTGACATGTCAGGTTCTGGTACCTTCCCTGCTGAAATGTCATCTAGGGCATCATAAAAGTCATCATTATCCTCCCCCTCATCAGTTCCTGTGTCAGATGGAGCTGTGGAAGGGATCTATCTGGGAAAATCAGAGGCACCAAGAATAGAATGCATGCCCTGAATAGTCTGGTAAAGGTGCCAAGCTTTTGTCATATCCTCCATGTAAGGAAATTCCCCTGTGTATCTTGGGGAATGCCCTCCTGGGGTTCAATGTTTTTAGATTTATCTTTGTGTTTTTTTACCAACTGCAGCCTCATCCTTAGCACTGCTTGGAGGTGCAGTGGTATTTTTCTCTTTACAAATCTTTTTTGCTGCCACCTCATCAGTGATTAGATCAGACTTCCTCTTAGAACTAAGCACTTCATCAGCAGCAGCACCTTTTAAATTTTTTTATTTAGGAACTTCATCAGCCCCTTTTGAAGCCTTATTTTTTGCAGGCACTTCATCATCACCTGATTTTGTGCTCTTTGTTTTCAAAAGCACTTCATCAGCACCTGTAGCAGGCTTAGATTTTAAAGATGCCTCATCAGTACCTTGATAATTTTTATTCTTTGAAAGCCCCTCATCAGTAGCCTTGGGTCTGTGTTTGGGATGAGATGAAGACCCTTTTTCTGCCATTTCTCTAAGTCTTTTAGCTATGTTTCTTAAAGTAAAGTTTTGGAACAAAATTTAGAGCAAAGAACACAGTAATGGTCTAGACCTAAACACTTTAAACACAGGTCGTGAGTATTAGCTTTAGCTAGAATTCTCTGACAGTTTAAACAATTTTTAAAACTTGTGGGTCCAGTCCTTTTCTTAGGGATTTCTGACATGCCAGTTTATAGAAAACCCAGTGCATAAGAAATTCAGTAGTCACAAAGTAAAGGTTAGCGGTCGGTTCCCTTGCAGTAAAGAACCGTGACTTTCCTGAGGTACAAAAAAAAAATAAACAGAATCATCGGTTCTCACTAAAAAAGGGAACTGTGATAAATTAAAGTAAAAGATTCCGTGGAAACACTAGATGCGATAAATAGAAACTATATAAAATATAGTGAAAAGGGAACCGCGAGGAACTGTGGAACTGAGAAAAAAAAACACGGTTCCTGGGAACGGAGGGGAACCATTAAAACCAAAAGAAAATACTCAGCACACTTTAAAATGTAAAGAAAAAAGAACAATACCTACCAAGTACAGGAAAAAATACTTTTTCTTGGCCAATATAGAGAGCACGTCAGAGGCAGTGTTTCTCAGTCAGAAGGAGAAAAAATTCTGGAGCCTTCCTCACTCTCCCTGCTCAGCACATCCTAAAGCTTCAATCTGATTGGCTAATTCATAAACTCATTACCATAATCTCTACCTCCGGGGCAGTACTATCTAGTCAGCTCACTGTAATAGTTACTGATGCTAAAGGACCCCTGGGGTGAGAAAGTACAGTTATGTAGGAACTTACTGTAACAGTAGATCTTCGAGACAGGTCCCTTCAGTAGGTCATCACATATAGGACTGGCACCACCTGGCATCAGGCTACATTGCAGACTTTTCTAGCAAAACCTGATGGGGAACCGCCCACCCAAAGTCACATGACTGAAGTCAGTGTGACTGTATATAGTGGGCGGTCCCCACACCCGCCCTTCAGTTCTCCCGGAACCAGGAAGTGGCCTAACAGCAGGAGTGAACAGGACTTGGAGTCCCTGTAAAACATAAAATGAGGGGAAGGAGGGAGTGAAAAATATGACCTACTGAAGGAACCTCTCTCGAAGATCTACTGTTACGGTAAGTTCCTACGTAACTGTACTATCTTACTTCGAGAGGGTTCCTTCAGTAGGTCATCACATATAGGACAGAGTCCCAAGCAGTCCCTCCAAGGAGAGACCGAGCCAATAAAAAAGATTGACATCCAGAAAGGACCCAGTCTAGGGCAGAAGGCCCTGCAGGATGGCTAGGCCAAAGCCAGCCCTCCGCCTAGAAGCAATGTCCAGACTGTAATGTTTGGTAAAGGTATGGACAGAACTCCAAGTAGTGGCAGTGCAAATGTCAGCCATAGAAACGTTCTGAAGGAAGGCCATGGAGGCAGCCATGCCCCTAGTAGAATGACCTCTGATGGTAACCAGCAGAGGCTTATCATACTTTTGGTAACAATACCAAATGTAGTTGCCTAACCATTTGGAAAGGCCCTGCTTAGAAACCGGTTTACCCTTCGATCTTGGGGCAAAGGAGACAAACAACTGGTCGCAAGAGCAAAACTCTTTGGTCCAGTGGGTGTAACACCGGAGAATTCGATGGACATCCATTGTGTGAAGGAGTGCCTCACCTCTGTTAGAGGGGGATGGGCAAGGCACCGGAAGCTCTAATGACTGATTCAGCGTGGCTTCTGACACCGTCTTGGGAAGAAACCATGGATGAGTACTGAGGACTGCCCGGTCCCAATATAAAATCAAGTATGGCTCCATGCAGATTAGAACGTGAAGCTCCAAAATCCTTCGGGCTGATGTGATGGCCAAAAGAAAAAGCATCTTCCAAGACAGGAAGCGCAAATCACAGCTCATAGCCGGTTCGAAAGGAAGAAGGGTGAGCTTTTCCAGAATGGAGTTCAAGTCCCAAGGCAGAGTTGGGCTGCGGATGGGGGGTTTCAGATGGAGAATCCCTTTCAGAAAAGTTTTCGAGACCTCCAACTGAGTCACGGGTTTACCATCCACTAGCTTAAGGTATGCTGAGATAGCTGAGATATGGATCTTTAAGGAGGAACAGGACAGACCAGAGTCTTACAAGTGAAGGAGGTATTCCATGACTTGTGGTGCCGAGCAAGAGAAGGGGTTCCAGCACTTAGCGGTCGCTCAAATGGAAAACCGCTTCCACTTCATGGCATAAGTGGAACAGGTAGAAGGTTTTCTTGCCTCAATGAGGACCTGAATAATCCTGTAGGGAACCCCAAAGCGGGATCTCGCTATGTCTGCAGGAGCCACGCATGGAGACACAGGGTCCTGAGCCCAGGGTGCACCAGACGACCTTGATCCTGAGTCAGAAGGTCGTGAGTCACTGGAAGTGGAACCGGTGGTTCCCAGGAAAGCTGCTGTAGCAGGAGGAACCAGATCTGTCTTGGCCAAAGAGGAGCAATGAGGATTATCTTTGCCCTCTCTGCCTGAAGCTTGAGGAGAACCCTCTGCAGAATGGGAAATGGAGGGAAAGCGTTCAAAAATTTCCCTGTCCAAGATAGAGACAATGCGTCACTCCAAAAAGCACTTTGTTCTGGAACAAGTAAGCAAGATTTTTGAAGGTTTGTGTTGGATTTGGAGATGAAGAGGTCGATTTCCGGATGCCCCCAACTTCGGAAGATGGATTCCGCCACTTCCTGATGCAGTTCCCACTCATGAGCTAGGGTCCGAGATCTGCCGAGACTATCCGCCAGGACGTTTAGAACATCTGGAACATGCATGACCACCTGGGCCAGATGGTGCTAGACTGCCCAGTTCCACACCCGTGTCACCTCCCTGCAAAGAAGGTAGTATGACTGGGTTCCTCCTTGTTTGTTGACGTACCAAACTACCAACATATTGTCCATTTGGACCAGCAGTGTTCCCTTCAGAAGGAGGGTCTGAAAGGCCTGTAACGCGTATAGGACTGCCCTGAGCTCCAGAACACCGATGTGGAGAGAAGTCTCTGAGCTGGACCATAGTCCTTGGGCTTGGTGTTCCCCAAGGTGAGCCCCCCACCCCATATTTGAGGCATCCATGGTGAGGGTGGCTGCTGGTGCAGGGTTTTGAAAAGGAAGTCCCAATGAAAGATTGCAAGAGTCCGTCCACCATTGCAAATCTTTCTGAACTGCTGAGGAGACCAGGACCAGATGGTCTAGGTCATCCAGGAGCTGATCCCACTGCACCCGCAATGACCACTGAGTAATCCTCATGTGAAGTCTTGCTAGGAGAACGGTAGTGATGGAGGCTGCCACCAGGCCCAGAAGTCGAAGGACTTCCTGAGCTGGGATTGTCCTGAGGGAGGCCACTTTGGAGGCCTGATGAATAAGGGTCTCCACCCTGTCTGGAGGGAGGAAGGCTCTGCACTGGACCGTATCCAGGACTGCCCAGATAAACTGGAGTTTCTGGGCAGGGATAAGGGATGACTTGGGAACGTTGACTGTGATCTCTAATCGGTTGAACAAGTCCAGAGTAAAGGAAAGAGCCTTCAGCAAAGAATCCCTGGATGGGGCTAAAATCAGCCAGTCGTCCAGGTAAGGGAAGACCGCAATACCCCTGTGGTGCAGGAATGCTGTGACCACCGCCAGACACTTGGTAAAAACTCGTGGTGCTGAAGATAGACCAAAGGCGAGTGCCTGGAACTGGAAGTGCTCCCCTTGGAAGTGAACTCGCAAGAATCGGCGGTGGCTGGGGAAAATAGGAATGTGCAGGTAGGCATCCTGCATATCCAGGGCATAGAGCCAGTGGTTCTCCATGAGGAGGAGGAGGCCCTGGAGTGTCAGCATTCAAAATTTTTATACTCAACAAACTGACTGAGCTGACTTAGGTGGAGTATGGGTCTGAAGTCCCCGGTCTTTTTTGGAACCAGGAAAAATGGGAGTAAAATCCCTTTCCCCTTTGTCTGAAGGGGATGTGCTCAATCACTTCTTTGAGCAAGAGCAAATTCACTTCCTCACGAACGAGAAGGGCCTGGTACCGAGAGTAGGAGGACTTCTGTGGTGGAGTTTCCGGGGGAATCTCTAGAAACTCTATGGTGTGTCTGACGGACACTAGTTGCAGGACCTACTCGTCGGAGGTAATCGCCCTCCACTCTTGCACGTGGCAGGTGAACCTCCCCCCCACCTGCTCCCCATTGCAAGACTGAGGAGGCAGTGGGGCCAGGGAGTCAAGAAGTGGTGGGACGTTCAGGGGGAGGACCTCCTAAACGTCTCTGATTTTTGGAGGCAGGAGGGGTGGCTGTATCCATGGCCTTACGCTTCCCTTGGTGGTGCACCGGAGTGTTCTTTCTCTGCCTCAGGGTCCTTTTTCAAAAGGACTGCAGCTGTTGCTGGGAGCCTGATCGGTACATTGACATGACAGACCTAAGTGCAACGCCTTTGTCCTGTAGGTCTGTAATAATATCCTTGGTGTCCCCACCAAAAAGGACCGAGCCCCGGAAAGGGGCATCCTGAATCACCGACTGGACCTCGTTGGCGAGTCCTGAAAGGCAAAGCCAGGAATGCTATCTGAGGGCAACGGCAGTTGCCGAGGTATGGGTAACGGAGTCGACAGAGTCGTAGGTGGCACATAAAGCATGCCTGCATGAAACCTTGGAGAGATGGAGATCCTTGGCAAGTTCCTCCTTCAAAGGTGAGGGATCCACTCTAGCCTGGCCAGGGTCGCTTTTTGATTGGACACCACATGGGGCACATAACTGAGGGACCGGAGGGTGCACGAATCCGAGGAATACCCACAGGACTAATCTAGCTACCCATCTGTATAGGACTAGCAACTTTACACACCTTGCTGTGTGCCCTGTACCTTGTCTCCCACTTTTGCTGTATTATTGTATACTGCCTACTACTTGAAACACACTGTTAACCCTGTTATCTCTTTCCCTACCCCACTGTAATTTTTTTGTATAAATGTCTGCCTCCTATTATGTTGTGTACCCTGACGTGGAGCCTTTGGAAATGAGTCCATGACTCAAAGGTTGTATCCAATACTCTCAATACAATAAAATACATTTTCTTCCCTAACTGGTCCATCTGCCTCAACTCTTTGTCTGGAGGAGTTGTGCTCATGTGCTTGGGCGCTGAAGAGCAAACATGAGCCACCAAGATGACCACAGAGTCAGCCTTGGGATGTGCCTTTCAGAAAGGGGCATCTTTCGGCACCAGGTAGAGCCTGTCTGCCCGCTTGGGGACAGCCGAGATAGAATGAGGCATTTGCCAGATGGTAGTGGTGAGGTCTTGGTGAGGTGCCATCCATGGAGGGATAGGAATAGGAGACAGAGACTCTAAGTCTAGGTGTTCTGTGAGCTTCTGTCTCATGGGGTCCTGTTCCTCTGACTCCCAGTCAAAATAGTCTTTCATGGCCCTCAAGAGGTCCGAGAAGGCAGGGTCCTCTGGTGGAGATTTAGGCAAGACCTTGCCTTTCGGCTCCTCAAGGTCCTCTGGGACCTCCTATGAGGAATCTTCCTTCCCCTCTGAACTGTCTTCATCATCATCTGCCTCCTCGATAGGACGGCGTCTGCTATCCAGAAGGGAAACATCCTGCCGAATCTTCCCTGAGATGTGGACAGTAGCAATCACTGAACTGCTTGGGGAAGGAAACCTAGGAGACCGCAGCTGTAGGAGCCTGGTCTCCAGGTCTGAAACCAACTCCTACCTAGTCCCCTGCCGCCAAGACTGTGTTAAGGTCTTGAAATCCAGGGTAACCAGAGGAGGAGGAGGAGGAGAGGTGGAGGAGTAGGCTGAGGCTGGGGGGGGGGAAGGAGGAGGGATGACCAGTGGTGGATAATAGCCCTGGAATCCCGTGTAATGGGAGTAAGGGTTAAATCCAGGGTAGAACTGTCTAGGATGACTCCAGTCTGGAGTGGGACCCCCCCAGGTAGTGGTCCCCAGGATACCAAAACAGGTAATGCGGGACAGTTCGGGGTCGAGTATAAGTCTCCGTCATCAGATCTGGCATTGGAGAAACCCACGTCGAACCTACCATTGTGTTTATGGGTTGAGGGTCCGGCGTTGGGACAGCCCATGTCAGGGGAACTGACGTTGGAACTGGCACCACCCAATCTGGTGCCGGAAGGGGATCAGGCGTCGAAGCGGCCAGCGTCGGTACCATATGAAGGGGCCCTGGCATCGGGGTCGGATCTGGCATGGGGGCCAAAGGCAAAGGCTGGTCAGCTGGTACCGCTAGGACTGTCGTTGGGATCACCAGTGTCTGGGGATGCACGGAAGCTCCGGGGAGGGCGGCGGAGGGGTCACAGTTAGGCCTAGCAGGCCAGGAGAAGCCTCCTTCTCCTAGACCCCAGAAGGGATTATGGGTTGGAACATCGACAGGGTCGATGGACTCTCCGCTGCCATCACCAGACGTACCCATTGGGGAATTGGATGGCACGGGCGAGGAAGGAGGAGGAGGGAGAGTGGCTTTCTCCCTTGGGTTCCGCCGGACATCGGGTGTGGTGCCTTTAGGCACTGACTGGGGAGGGGTTCCACCGGACATCGGGTGTGGTGCCTTTAGGCACTGACTGGGGAACCGAACCCGAGTGGTCGTCAGGGACGGCCAACTTAGCGGGCGGGGTCAGGCGGTCAGGGGTGGACCCCCCAGCCAGCTTATCGACCGGAGCCGGGAGAGTACCCACTGCCTGGGTAGTTGACTTACCGGCTGCCATGTGGGCCCCAGAGGAGCCGGGGGGGCCAACTTATCAGCCAAGGTGGTGTGGTCGCCAGAGGAGCCGACGGCCGACTGATCCGCTGGAGTTTTGTCAGGCTTACCGTCTGGTTTTCTGGCCGGCGGCTGGGCCTTGCTCATCGAGGGCCTGGTGTCATCCGTGGAGCAGTCCCGCTCCTTGGATTTCTCCTTGTGTTTATTTGAAGGAGAAGATTTTTGGATGAATCTCTGAGACGATCCATCTTCTTCTCGAGGGAAGCCAGGTGGGCTTTTAGCAGATGGGCCTCCAAAACCTGCTGTCTCCTCTTTTTTGTGGCCTGGTTGAAAGTCTGTCACTCAAAGCAGGAGGAGACTGGATGGTCCGGGCCTAGACTGAGGATGCACTTGAGGTGACCGTCTTTGTGCGGGATCTGCATGCCAGAGGACGAGCACTTCTTCTTGGGAGAAGACATTAATGAAGTAACGAGAATTAGGAAAAAAAAGCAGTGAGGGATAAACCAACATGATAGCTTTCACAACGATCGCTAAATGGAAGTCTGCAATGCGACTGACATGAGGCAACGGCGGAAAAGAACTGGAGGGTGGGCGTGAGGACTGCCCACTATATACAGTCACGCTGACGTCAGTCACATGATGTCAGGTGGGCGGTCTCCCGTCAGGGATTCCTAGAAAAATCTGCCGTGCTGCCCGACGCCAGGTGGCGCCAGTCCTATATGTGATTACCTACTGAAGGAACCCTCACGAAGTAAGATCAAACGGTTCCCCACACTCTGTACAATGTTGAAAACCCGTTGGGACAGTTTGTTTCTTGGGAAGTGACATAACCAACAAAAACCCTTAACAAGCATTTGTCAGTGCCGAATGTTGTCTTTCTGGCATTGGCATTGGTAGTGCAGGAGTTAGAGAGATGCATAATAGGAATGGCAGTGAAGTATTGAACTAATGCCAACCCCCATCCCCTACCCTGCAGAGACAGCATTAGGGTGTGCCTTTGGTTCGTTGGTCATAAGGCTCATGCCATTTCATGTCACCTTACCCTGCAGACACTGACAAGTGTCACAGTGCGCCTTGGGTTCTTCGGCCCTTACGCTCACCCCATTCCATAAGGCAATACACTGAGATGGGGGAATCGATCATTAGGGGGTAGAAGTGGGGGAGGAAGGGGATAGGGAGGTAAGCTGCATGCCTGGGAGCCACGGCTCAGAGGGACAGGAAGTGAATCATCAGGATCGCGGGAGCAGCTGCATGAGAGAGGGAACTGGATGTCATTGTCCACCTAGGGACAAATGACCTGGCTGTGAATGGGATCAGAGCAGTGCAAGAGGAGTTTGTAGAGTTGGGGAGGGGCCTTAGACAAGTAGCATGTACGGTAACCTTCTTGGAGGTCCTGCCTTTCTATGGCAAGGATGATGCTAGGGTATTCTGCAACATGGGATTCAATGAATGGTTGAAAAGAAAAAATTACTCACCTTAGTAATGTTGTTTCTTCTAATGGAGTCTTGCTATATTATAGACATTAGCAGTTTGTTCCAGCTCTAGAACTGCCCCGGAGTGAAATGGTTAAAACCATTCCAAAATAGAATTTTGGCACGAGAGCAGCTCTATCTGTGTCATTTCAAACTTGAACTGTCAGATCTTTACTAGCCAAACTCACTAAGGTCTGTGTGGAAGCTGTAACCTACACTAGCCAAATGGCTACCTAAAATAACAACCATTGATGGTCCCAACACCCAAGACTCAAGTCAGGGGACCAGAAATACTAACACCATTCCAATAATATGAAAATGGAACATAAGTATAATAAAACACACACACCGCACACACACACACCCCAAAGTCCCAAAGGGACAAAATACTAACAGGACATAAGTAGTGCCCACACCTGTTGCCCGCACCCCACCAAGTAGAGGTTCTGAGAGGGGCAGGTTGGGGAGGTCTATAATATAGCAAGACTCCATTAGAAGAAACAACATTACTAAGGTGAGTAATTTTTTCTTCAAACAACATGAAGTCTTGCTATATTATAGACATTAACAGAAATACACAGCAGTACCTCCATAGAGGAGGGGCAGAACCTACTTGGGAATAGGCTCTGAGAAGAACAGCTGTGCAAAGCGAGCATCTCTCCTGGCCTGGACATCCAGGGAGTAATGCTTGGTAAAAGTGTGTACCTGCTTCCAAGTAGCAGCCTGGCAAATCTCTAATAAAGGGATATCTCTGGCAGCAGCTAGAGACGAGCTGTACCCCTGGTAGAATGAGCCCTCAAACTGGGGGCTCTGCCCACTTTCTGATAACAAAATTGGATACAAGAGACAATCCACCTGGCTATTGATCTCTTAGTGGCAGGTTTGTTTTCCCAACTTCACCATAGGTAAGGAAAATCGGAGGATTTGAACCTGTGACCTTTGGTACGCTCTATATAATAACATCCAGGCTGTGCAACCTTCTCTCACCCGAAGAGGAGTGATCAGTGAAAAATACTGGAAGGGAGATAGATTGATTAAGATGGAAATCTGAAACCACCTTAGGCAAAAACTTCCTATTAGTCCTAAGGACTACCTTATCCCTGAAGAAAGAAATAAAGTCGGTCTCCACTGACAAGGCTTGCAATTCACTTATGCGTCTGGCAGAAGTGATAGCCACTAGAAAAACAGTTTTCCAAGTTAGGTACTTAAGCTCTGCAGAAGACAGAGGTTCAAAAGGGGGTTGCATTAACTGGGCAATGCAAACATTAAGGTCCCAGGCAGGGGCCGGTTCCCAAAAGGGAGGATTAGTATGGAGTAATCCCTTAAAAAACTTGGAAAATACAGGATGAGAGGAAAGAGGGATGACTTTCCTGTTGACACAAAGCAGACACAGCTGCCAAATGAACTCTCAGGGTAGCTGGTCTGAGACCCAAGGAATTAAGATGTACCATGTAATCTAACAAAATGGGCAATTCAGCAGATTCTGGGAAATATTTTTCCAGCACACCAAATGGAAAACTTTTTCCATTTAGAACTATAAGTAGCCCTAGTGGAAGGCTTTCTGAAGCCTTTAGGATCTCAAGAACACCCTGAGAGAGGTGTAAATCAGCAAACTCTAACTCCTCAAGAGCCAGGCCTTGAGGTTGAGGGATTGAGGTCTGGATACCAAACCCTTCCCTGGGCACAAGTCAACAGATTGTGATTCCTGGGGAGGCATAGGGGAAGATGGGCTGTCAGAGACAGAAGGAGTGGGTACCAGGGCTGCCTGGCCCAATCCGGGGCAATCAGAATCACCCTGCAAGGCTGAGATCTGATTTTGACTAGTACTTTGAATAGGAGAGGAAAGGGGAAGCATAGAGGAACTCCTCCCAATCCAGAAGAAGGGCATCAGGGAACTGAGCCCAGCACTGGAGGCCTGCAACAGAACAGAGGAAGTTTTGTGACGTCTGGGCTGCAAAAGATCTATCTGAGGGATGCCCCACCTGGCAAAACCATCCCTCAGCACTTGAGGATCCAGGGACCATCAGTGATGGCCCTGGGAAATCCATGAGGGCATCCGCTAGGGACATTGTCCTTCCTGGAAGATGAACTGCTATGAGGGAAGTGTTCAGGAATAGGCCAGAGACCACAACTTATTGCCTTGGTGCACAAGGCCAAAGACCGAGTGCCCCCTGCTTGTTGATGTACCACATTGTTGTGGTGTTGTCTGTTCTGACTTGTATCACCTTGTCGTGGACAGATGCAGAAAAAGCTTGAAGAGCTAAAAAGACAGCTCTGAGTTCCAGCAAATTGATGTGGAGCAGAGATTCCTGGGGGGACCAAACTCCCTGAGTGGAAAGGTCGCCCATGTGGGCTCCCCAACCCAGAAGGGAAGCATCTGTAGTGAGAGTCAAGTTGTGAGAAGGGGAAATGAAGGGGACCCCTGCTCTTAAATTGATCTGATCCTGCCACCACTGGAGAGCTAGGATCACGGTTCGAGTCACTGGGACCAACTTGGAAAGGGGGTCTCTTCTCTGAGACCAAAAGGTTCTCAAGTGAAACTGAATGTCTCTCATCTGAAATCTGGCTCCCTGCACAACAGCTGTGGATGCAGCCATGTGCCCCAGGAGCTGCAGAAAGTGTCTTGCTGGTCGGAGACCTGCAGAGTGAAGGAAGAGGCCAGAGCCACTAAATTCTTACCCTTTCTGGGGAAGAAAGGCTCTGGCTAGCTTTGTGTCCAATCCTGCCCCTATAAAGGTGAGTACCTGGACTGGTTCCAGAACAGACTTTGGTAGGTTTAGCAGAAAACCCAGGGAGGTGAGAAGCTGTTGGTGACCTGCAGGTGAGATTTTACCTGTTCTGGGGACTGGCCTACAATGAGCCAGTCGTCCAGATAGGGAAAACAGCAACTTCTCTGCCTCCTTAAGTGGGCCACTGCCACTGCTAGACACTTTGTGAATACCCTTGGAGCAGAGGTAAGGTCAAGGGCATTGCTCTGAACTGGTAATGACCTGAGGGCAGTTCGAATCTGAGGTACTTCGATGGGATCTTCTGATTAGACATGGAAATAGGCATCCTGAGGTCCAGGGAGGCTAGCCAGTCCCCTGGCCTTAGGGAAGATAAAATCATTGCCAGAGTTACCATTCTGAACTTTGGTTTCAAAAGATGCTTGTTCAGATATCTGAGATCTAAAATGGGCCGCCATTCTCCTGTCTTTTTGGGTAAGGAAGTATCTGAATACAGACCCCTGCCCTGATGCAGGGAGGAACCCTTTCTACTGCTCTGAGAGCTAACAGGGATGAGACCTCTGTTTCCAGGCGAGGTCTCTGAAGCACTTGCAGGTAGAAAAGTCTGCTTCTCAACTTGGAAACTCTTTGAAGCTGAGAACCAGACCCTGGCTTACTACTTCCAGAACCCACTTGTCTGAGGTTAAAGAAGCCCATTCTGACTGAAGTAAGCCAGCCTGCCCCTCTGGTACAGGAGAATCGGCCTGGGCACCCCATCAGGGTGCCTGTTTCTGCAGGAGCTTTAGGCTGGGGGTGGGAGCAGGTCTGCCCACCCCTCGGCCTGCCCCTGCCTCTGAAGGAAGCCCTCTGAGCATAGGCAGAAGAGGCCTGAGTCTGAGAAGGCCTGTGAAAAGGCCTACCCCTAGCCCCTGAGGGCATGCCTTTGAGGAGTGGTTTGCCGCTTCAGCCTGGGCACCTTGTAAGTAGTCCTATATTCATCCATCTTTCATGTAATTCTCTGTCTGCTCTCCAAACAGAGAATTTCCCACCACAGGAAAATCCATAGCCTTAGTCTGGGTATCCTGTGACAAACTAGTACACCTGAGCCAGGCCAACCTACGAAAAGCTACAGATGTGGCCATGACCCTAGAGGAAACATCATTAACATCCACAGCAGCATGAAACTGAACCTTAGAGGCTTCAATGCCATCAGCAGCCACCTGTTCTAGTTCACTAGCCAGCTGGCCATGGGCCTGCTTGCCAATTGCATAACAGTATCCCATCTAGATTTCTTGATACCTAGCTACATAGCCATATAATTTGCTTGCCTGAGTCCCAGAGAGGCTGCCATATACTGTTTTTTTGCCATGGCATCAGTCTTCCTGGAATCCTTGTCAGGAGGATGTGAAGCCAAGGGAATATTAGCTTTATCACAGGCAGCAGCCTGAACTACCTAACATGATTGCATTGCTGAGAAAGGAATTCTGTATCAGGGCCTGACAATGTATACCTTCTGTCCATCTTTTATCTACAGGAGGCACAGAATTAGGAGCTTTTAAAATTTTAATTGTTTGTTTCCTAAAAGACTTATGTAAAGGAATAGACAATCTCCTAGACTCTGGAATATCCATCATTTCTACAAAATCAGGCTCCTCTTGCTCATCCACAGCCTCTTCTAAAGGAAGCTGGAGGGTTTCAGCAACTTTTTTATAAAACATAAAATGAGATGGGGACTCAGACAGCATAGGGGGAGATTCTAAAGGTCTGTCTGGGGAGATGTCCGGTTCAATGGGCACACCCAGACCTTCCCAGCCACATTCATACTGTTCATAATCCTCCTCCCCCTCCTCTGGTTCATAAAATTCCTCAATATAATCCTGAACCACTGGGACCGGACGAACCGACCTTTTACCAGATAGTGGTGGTTCGGACGGACCCTGAGACAGTGACTGGACAATTTGTATGGCTTTTGCTATCTCTGCAGCAGTTGGAGAAGGAATTTTGGACTCCAGACCTGCTGATTTTCTTGTTTTCTTTACTGGAATTGGTTCCTCAGAACCAGCTTTTCTTTTGCCCGAGGAAGTCTGGCCCTGGTCAGAGGGCTCCCACTGGTTCGGTTGGCACCGAACCGGGCTGGCCATCCGGGTCAGCGGACATTTTGGCCTCTCGTTCCCTGAGCCTGCCCAATCTTTTTTCCAGGGTGGCTGCAGGGAAATTCTACATACCTGGCAGTCTGAGTGGAGGTGGTCAAACCCCAGACAATAAACACATGGTGGGTCAGCCTTGGCAAAGACTTCCCACAAACATCACAGTGTTGAAACCCAGTGGGCCCGGTTTCTTTTGGGTTTCTCAGACATAATGCCAGCCTAACCAAAAACTTGCCCTTTTAGCGGCAGTGGGCAAGACACCCTTATCAGTTCCTAACCAGTGTCACGGATATTGGAAAAACGTAATAAATCCGTTTTTTAGAACCGATAAGAACCGGGAACCGCACTCTAAAATAGTAGCGCTTTAGTTTTAAATTAGTTTTAAATCCACTGATCGGTTCAAACCGAACCGATAACTTACAAGTTCCACACAGACAAAACCTTCATTTACTTACGGTTACCACAGATAGAGCTTGAACCGAATGGTTTTGGTTAAAATAAAACTATTCTCAGTTAAATCCAACCGAGAAAACACTTTTAAACCGAGAAATGAACCGAGCAGAAGGAGAAATCTCCGAGCGACTGTTCACTGAGGCGGAGTAAAGAATCTGACAGTTCAAGTTTGAAATGACACAGATAGAGCTGCTCGTGCAAAATTCTATTTGGAATGGTTTAACCATTTCACTCGGGGCAGTTCTAGAGCTGGAACAAACTGCTAATGTCTATAATATAGCAAGACTTCATGTTGTTTGAAACTGGTGTGGAGCTCAGGGTTTTGGCTTCACTGGGGACTTGGGAGCCACCTGGAGGGATGCAGGCCTATACTGGCACGATGGTCTGCATCTGTCCAGGGAGAGACCAGGATCCTAGCCAATAGGTTTAAATGCTTCATTGGCAAACATTTAAACTAGCCAAGGGGGGAGGCACTGAAAAGGAGCAGGGAAATCCCAGCTTCCCTCCACAAAACACAGTAGTCAGAGAGGTAAACACCAAGGTAGAGAAGTCAATAGGGAGCAGGAGAGGGGTAAATGCAGAAAAAGGCAGTAAGGACAGGGATGGGGCTAAAAGGAGTAAGGCCATAAAAAAAAATGGAAGGTGATGAGTACCAATGCCCGCAGTCTGTGTAACAAACTCCCTGAACTAGTGGCCTTGATGGAAGAGGGATGCTTGGATATTGTGGCAGTCACTGAAACATGGTACACAGAGAACCATGACTGGGATGTCAACATACTTGGATACACAAGCTACAGGAGGGACAGGGTGGGTAAAAGAGGAGAAGGAGAAGTAGCTCTCTATATAAGGGAAGGAATTAAAGCAACAGAACTAACAAATAAACAGGAAATTGATGAGTCACTATGGGTCACCCTGGAGACAGGAAATGGCACCACAATCTGCATGGGAGTTGTGTACAGACCCCCATCTCAGGGGGAGGAAATGGACAAGGAAATGACAGAAGGCATCCTTAAAATGGCAGAAAAAGGGGAGATATTGTTGATGGGGGACCTGACTATGCCAGATGTTAACTGAAGTACCTTTGCTGCAGGCACATCCAAGAGCAGGGTCATTCTTGATGCCCTACAGGGGGCATGCCTCAGACAGTTAGGGTTGGAACACACTCAGGAGGGAGCAGTCTTAGACCTGGTACTCTCAAATGGGGAAGGAGAAAGGATCTCAGATTTAGAAGTGGGTAGCCATCTGGGAACAAGTGACCACCAAGCAGCATGGTTCACAATAAACACAGCCATAGAGTCAAACCATACAAAAACAAGAGGCAGTATAGCGCAGTGGTTTAAGGCTCTGAGCTGCAAATCTGGATTTGAATCCCACAGCCCCTGCTTGCAGACTGTGTGACCCTGAGCAAGTCACTTAACTTCCCTGTGTTCCCAGGTTGCATCTGTAAAGAAGCTTTCAGTTTAGTGTGTCTCACCTGGTTAAACAATTGGAAAAAAAAAAGAGTATTGGACTTTAGGAAAGATGACTTTGGGAAAATGAGAGAGTGCTTCAGAAAAGCACTAGCAAATGGGCAAGAAGGAGGGGTGGAGGAACAATGGGGAATAATCAGAACAGCCATCGCAGAGGCAACAAGCCTTTGTGTGAAGCAAATCAACTAAACAAAACAAAGAAAAAAAAACTCTATGGTTTTCAAAAGAGGTGGAAGGGAAGGTTAAGGAGAAAAGGATAGCATTCAGTAAATATAAGAAAACACAGAAGGAGCAGAACAGAGAACTTTATCAGTTAAAGCAGAAGGAGGCTGGGAAGGCAGTCAGAATAGCAAAGGCACACACTGTGGAAAAGATAGACAACTCTGTTAAGAAAGGGGATAAAACCTTTTATAGGTACATTAGGGAGTGAAGAAAGATCGGGGAGGGATACAGAGACTTAATAAAGGAGAGGGAATGTGGGTAGAGGGTGACAGTGAAAAAGCAGGGATACGGAATAAATATTTCTGCTCAGTATTCACAATGGAAGAGGAGGGGGAGGTACCTAAACCAAACAAGGGAGACACTCTGAATAGGGGGGTTGATACCAGTCCATTCACAGAAGAAAGGGTTTTGAAAGAATTCTTGAAACTGAGGGTGGACAAAGCAATGGGGCCTGATGAGATTCACCCAAGAATTCTAAAAGAACTAAGGGTAGAACTAGTAACACCACTGACTACTCTCTTTAACAAATCATGGGAGGATGGGGTGGTACCTGAGGAGTGTAGGAGGGCAAATGTGATTCCACTTCACAAAAGTGGGAGTAGGGCAGAGGCAGGAAACTACAGACCAGTTAGTTTGACCTCAGTGGTAGGGAAAATGATGGAATCACTTCTGAAGGAAACAACTGTTGAGTATCTAGAGGCCAGTGGGGCACAGGACCCAAGGCAGCATGGTTTCATAGCTGGAAGGTCATGTCAGACTAACCTAATAGATTTCTTTGACTGGATGATCAAAGTAGTAGACCAGGGAGGGGCTGTGGATATGGCCTACCTAGATTTTAGCAAGGCATTTGACACAGTCTCACACAAAAGGTTAATATACAAGTTAGCCAGCCTTGGAGTGGTACCCAAGGTGGTAGCCTGGATAAAAAACTGGCTGGACAACAGGATGCAAAGGGTAATAGTAAAAGGAGTCCACAGTGAAGAAAGGAGGGTAACTAGTGGGTTACCGCAGGGTTTCATACTGGGACCGGTCCTCTTTAATGTCTTTATAAGTGACATTGGAGAGCACCTGGAAAGAAAGGTATGTCTCTTTGCAGATGACACAACGATCTGCAACAGGGTTGATACACAAGGTGGGGTGGAAAGGATGAAAAGGGACTTGGCAAGGTTGCAGGAATGGTCAAATGTGTGGCAGCTCAGATTCAATGCAAAGAAGTGCAAGGTAATGAAACAAAAACCCAGGGGAAGAGTACACAATGGGGAGTGAGTTAATAACAACAATAAAAATCGAAAGAGACCTAGGAGTAATTATATCAGATGACCTAAAGGTGGGCAAGCATTGTGAGAAGGCAGTAAGGAGGGCTGGGGGGATACTGGGATGCACAGGGAGAGGCATCAACAGTAGAAAACAGGAAGTTGTTATCCCTCTGTACAGACAGTTGGTGAGACCCCATCTGGAATACTGCATGCAATTCTGGAGACCCCATCTCTACAAAGACATAGACAGAGTGGAGGCTGTTTAGAGGAGGGCAATCAAAATGGTGCAGGGTCTGCACCAGAAGACATACTGAGGAGAGACTAAAGCAGCTTAATATGTATACCCTTGAGGAAAGGAGGAGAGGGGGACATGAGAGAAACTTTCAAGTATCTCAAGGGAATTAACAAAGTACAAGAGGGTAGCATCTTTCAGAAGAAGAGATGTGCAAGAACAAGGAGGCACAATTTGAAGATAAAGGGAGGACGGCTCAGAGGTAATGTTAGAAAGTATTATTTCACAGAGAGGATTGTGGATGCATGGAACAGCCTTCCTGAGGAGGTTGTGGAGTCAGGAACAGTGGGAGAATTCAAGAATGCATGGGACAGGCATAAGGCAATTCTAGTGGGGGGTAGGAGGAAGTAAGCTGTTGATTAACTAGAATCTGTAGCTTATCCATCAGGTAGGGAAATGGGCAGACTAGGTGGGCCAAGCGGTCCTTATCTGCCGTCAAATTTTATGTTTCTATGTTTCTATGAGATGGGTGCACTAGAAAAGAATGGGGTGAATTTTGGGGCCGAAGAGTCCAAGGCACACCTTTATGCCTGTCACTGGCTGCAGGGTGGTTGTGGGGGTGGAATGGCATGAGCATTACAGCCAACAACCCCAAGTCACACCCCTGACACCTGTCAGTCTCTACAGGGTGGGGCATTACAGTTGAAAACCCTGGTATTTTCACTCCAAATTTTCAACATGGGCTTTTTGTGACCCCATCTCATGAACAGTGGTCCTATCGGTTCATTAGCCAAAAGGTAATTTTGCACAGCAACTACACCATTTGGTGCCACATGAGCGAAAATGCATTTGGGGCAGGATGTGAAAAATGACAGCTGTACTGTTCATGAGGAGGTGTAAAAAATGGCAATGTTGAAAATCTGGAGTGAAAATATGAAAAATTGGTGAAGTCACCAGGAGAAAGGACTGCTGTGTGACTGGACTTCTCTGCTGGGACTAAAGAAGTAGAACTCTTGTAATTGGAACTTTAATTTCAGGAAAAAAAAACTAACAAACAAAACAAAAAAAGAGTGTGTTTGTCTGAGTTAACTGAACTGAATGGTTATCTGAACAGTTATCTAGGTGTAAATCTCAGGTGATTGAAAGGACTTGATAGCTGTGAGGTTTAAATTACTTGTAGAAAGATCTAGTAAGTAGGGGGAGTGGCTTAGCTAGAAGGAAGCTACATTTAAAGACTGTCTTAGAAAGATTTTGCTAGTAGCTTGGCAGAAGTCACCAGGAGAAAGGACTGCTGTGTGACTGGACTTCTCTGCTGGGACTAAAGAAGTAGAACTCTTTTACTTGGAACTTTAATTTAGGGTAAAAAAACTAACAAACAAAACAAAAAAAGTGTGTGTTTGTCTGAGTTAACTGAACTGAATGGTTATCTGAACAGTTATCTAGGTGTAAATCTCAGGTGATTGAAAGGACTTGATAGCTGTGAGGTTTAAATTACTTTTAGAAAGATCTAGTAAGTAGGGGGAGTGGCTTAGCTAGAAGGAAGCTACATTTAAAAACTGTCTTAGAAAGACTTTGCTAGTAGCTTGGCAGAAGACACCAGGAGAAAGAACTGCAGTGTGACTGGACTTCTCTACTGGGAGGGTGAGGGTGGTGGAACAGAGGCACATCCCTCCAGTTTTACCTCTCCACAATTCCTATGCCATTCTGGCAAAGTGTGGTTCCTCTATGGAGGCACCCACAGTGGAGACCAAGGAGGATGCTGGGAACCTCCACAAAGAAGACCCACAGGAGGGTGGCAGGGACCTCATGAGGGAAGGAAACACCCTGTTGGGGGACTCCATTGTTAGAAGGTAGAACTGGGGAGGAAGGGGAGGGAGGTAGGTGCCTGCCTGGCGCCATGGTTTGAGGGACAGGGTGCAATCCTTAGGATTGCTGGAGCAGCTGCACAGGGAGGGAGCTGGATGTCATTGTCCACCTAGGGACAAATGACCTAGCTAAGAAAGGGATTAGAGAAGTGCAGGAAGAGTTTGTGGAATTGGGAAGGGGCCTTAGACAAGTAGCACGCACGGTAACCTTCTCGGAGGTACTGCCCATCTATGGCGTAGGAGAGGCTAGGGTGTTCTGCACCATGGGATTCAATCAGTGGTTGAAAAACTGGTGTGGAGCTCAGGGATTTGGCTTCATTGGGGACTGAGGGTCCACCTGGAGTGATGCAAGACTATACTGGCACGATGGGCTGCATCTGTCCAGGAGGGGAACCAGGATTCTAGGTGATAGGTTTAAATGCTTCATTGGCAAGCATTTAAACTAGCCAAGGGGGGAGGCACTGGAAAGGAGCAGGGAAATCCTAGCCCCCCCAAAAAAAAATCACGGTAGTAAGTGCGGTAAACACCAACATAGAGGTGTCGATAGGGAGAAGGGCAGGGGTAAATGGAGAAAGTGACAAAGGCAAGAAGGACAGAGATGGGGCAAAAAGTAGTAAGGCCATCAGAAAATGGAGGGTAATGAGTATCAATGCCCAGTCTGGGCAAACAAGCTCCCTGAGCTAGTGGCCTTGATGGAAGAGGGATGCCTGGATATAGTAGCAGTCACAGAAACACGGTACACAGAGAACCATGACTGGGATGTTAACATACCAGGGTACATAACCTACAGGAGAGACAGGCAGGGGAGAAGAGGGTGAGGAGTAGCTCTCTTATGTAAAGGAAGGGATAAAAGCAACTGAACAAAAGAGTAAACAGGGAGGAGAGGAGGCACTGTGGGTCTCCTTGGAGACTGGAAAGGGCACCACAATCCGCACAGGGGTTGTGTACAGACCCCCCTGTCAGGGGGAGGAAATGGACAAGGATATGATAGAAGGCATTCTTAGAATGGCAGAGAAAGGGGAGATACTGTTGATGGGAGACCTGAATATGCCAGATGTTAAATGCAGCACATTTGCTGCAGCCACATCCAAGAGCAGAGCCATTCTTGATGCCCTACAGGTGGCAGGCCTCAGACAGCTAGTTTCAGAACCCACTCATGAGGAAGCACTCTTAGACCTCGTACTCTCAAACGGAGGCAGTGAGAGGATCTCAGATCTAGAATTGGGTTGCCATCTGGGAACAAGTGACTATCAAACAGCGTGGTTCATGTTAAACTCAGCTACAGAGTCAAGCCATACAAAAGTGAGGGTACTGGACTTCAGGAGGGCTGACTTTGGCAAGATGGGAGAGTGCCTCAGAAAAGCTCTAGCAAACAGGCTAGAAGGAGGTGTGGAGCAAAAATGGGGAAACATCAAAACTGCCATCACAGAGGCAACAAGCCTTTGTGTGAAGCAAATAAACAAATCAAATGAAAGAAAAGCCACACTATGGTTCTCAAAAGAGGTGGCTGTGAAAGTCAGGAAGAAAAGATAGCATTCCGGAAGTATAAGGAAACACAGAAGGAGCAGGACAGGACAGCTGTACCAGTTAAGGCAGAAGGAAGCAGGGAGGGAAGTCAGAATAGCAAAGGCCCAAACTGAGGAAAAGATAGCCAACTCGTTAAGAAGGGGATAAACCTTTATAGGTACATCAGTGAGCGAGAAAGACAAAGGGAGGGATAGTGAGGCTGACTAGAATGAACGGTGGGTGGGCAGAGGGGACAGTGAAAAGCAGGATACTGAACAAATATTTCTGCTCAGTATTCACAAAGAGGAGGGGAAGTGCCTAATCCAATTAACAGAAGCACTCTTAATAGGGGTCGATCCCAGTCCTTTCACAGAAGAAAGGGTTCTGCAAGAACTCCTAAAACTGAAGGTGGACAAAGCAATGGGGCCTGATGGAATTCACCCCAGAATTCTAAAAGAATTAAGGGGAACTAGTGAAACCACTGGCTACTCTTTTTAATAAATCATGGGAGGATGGTGTGGTACCCGAGGACTGGAGGAAGGCGGATGTGATTCCCCTTCACAAAAGTGGGACCAAGACAGAGGCAGGAAACTACAAACCTGAAAGTCTGACCTCTGTGGTAGGGAAAATGGAGTCACTTCTGAAGGAAAGAATAGTTCAGTACCTAGAGGCCAGTGGGGCACAGGACCCAAGGCAGCATGGGTTCACAGTGGGAAGGTCATGTCAGATGAATCTAATAGATTTCCTTGACTGGGTGACCAAAGTAGTAGACCAGGGAGGGGCTGTGGACATGGCCTATCTAGACTTTAGCAAGGCATTTTGACACAGTCCCACACAAAAGATTAATAGTCAAATTAACCAGCCTGGGAGTGGTCCCAGGGTGGTAGCCTGGTAAAACATTGGCTGGACAACAGGACACAGAAGGTAATTGTAAATGGAGTCCACTCTGGAAGAAAGAGGGGTTACTAGTGGGGTACCGCAGGGTTCAGTATTGGTTCTGTCCTTTTAATGTCTTTATAAGTGACATTGCAGAGGGACTGAAGGAAAAGTATGCCTCTTTGCAGATGACACAAAGATCTGCAACAGGGCTGATACACAAGGAGGCGTGAAAGGATGAGAAGGGACTTGGCAAGGTTGGAGGAATGGTCAGAAGTATGGCAACTAGGATTCAATGCAAAGTAGAATAATGCACCTGGGAAACAAGAACCCAGGGAAGAATACACAGTGGGTGGGGAGGTAGTAACAACAACAAAAAGGAAAGGGACCTGGGGTAATCATATCAGATGACCTTAAGGTTAGCAAGCAATGTGAGAAGGCAGTAGGGAGGGCTGGGGGTATACTGGGATGCATAGGGAGAGGCATCAGCAGCAGAAAACAGGAAGTTGTTATCCCTCTGTACAGACAGTTGGTGAGACCCCATCTGGAGTACTGTGTCCAGTTCTGGAGACCCCATCTCCGCAAGGAAATAGACAGGATAGAGGCAGTCCAGAGGAGGGCAACTAAAATGGTGCAGGGTCTGCAAGAGAAGCCATATGAGGAGAGACTAAAGGAGCTTAATATGTTTTCCCTTGAGGAAAGAAGGAAGGGGGGGACATGATAGAAACTTTTAAGTACCTCAGTGGAATCAACAAAGTCCAAGAGGGTAGCATCTTTCAGAAAAAGAGATGTGCAAGAACAAGGGGACACAATTTAAAGATAGAGGAGGGGCGGTTCAGGGGCAATGTGAGGAAGTATTATTTCACAGAGAGGGTAGTGGATGCATGGAACAGCCTTCCTGAGGAGGTTGTGGGGTCTAAAACTGTGGGAGAATTCAAGAATGCATGGGACAGACATAAGGCAATTCTTGTGGGGGGTAGGAAGAAATAGGCTGTTGGTTAACTAGTATCTGCTTCCTATCCTGTAGGTAGGGAAATGGGCAGACTAGATGGGCCAAGCGGTCCTTATCTGCCGTCAAAGTCTATGTTTCTATGTCATGAGTGTGCGTAGAAACTGCGCAACACACGCCCATAATGCAATTATTTTGGGAATTTTTTTAACCAGATTTTCAACATAGGCATTTTGAGACCTCTGCGCATGAACAGTAGCACTGTGATTTTGTTAATCTGTCCTGAAAGTTGATTTCCCACAGCGACCGCGCCATTTTGTGCCACAGATGCGAAAACACATTTCAGGCAGGATGTGAAAAATAACAGCTGTAGTGCTCATAAGGAGGTGTGAAAAAATGGCAATGTTGAAAATCTGGAGTGAAAATATTAAAAATTGTTGAAGTTACGAGCGTGCTTGGAAACTGCACAATGCAAGCTCGTAACTCAGTAATTTTTTGTAATTTTCTCATCAAATTTGCAATATAGGCTTTTTGGACCCCACTCATGAACAGTAGCACTGTCATTTCGTTACTCAGTTCCAAAAGGTGATTCCGCACAGTGACTGTGAAATCACCTTTCGGAACTGAATAACAAGATGACAGTGCATGTGTTCATGAGGTGGGGTCTCAAGAAACCCATGTTGAAAATTTGGAGCCAAAATTCAAAAAAATGGCTGAGATATCCACCTAAATTGCCCCCCCCCCCCACTGATGCATTATACAGCTTACCGGCATTTCTTCATTTTGCAGTTCAGCTTTGAAGAGTCCAAACGTGTTCCCGCTCAACCGAAGATCACAGCGCCAGACCTCCAGAGGTACAGTAAGTATGGGGTGAGGGCTGTGTGGGAAGGTGGAGTGCACAGAGGTTGGATGCGGGTTGGGTGCGGGGGTGCTGCAGACAACGAGGGCCCGTTATCTGTTTTTCAGGTACAAAAAAAATGGACATTGCTGGACAGTTTTCTTTCTTTACAGGTGAAATAACAGAAATGTTGGGCATACTGGTGTGGGCTCCCAGTGTGTCCCATGACTTTTGGGAAGGATGTTGGGCACCCAGTGCGCCCCATGACTTTCGGGGGTGGGGAATGTTGGGCACGCTGGGGTGGGCTCCCAGTGTGCCACACAATGGGGTGGGGGAACATGCTGATGACATGGTCGGCTTTATGGTGAGTGGCGGCACACTGAGGTGGGCTCCCAGTGTGCCACACAATGTTGGGGGGTGGGGGACATGCCGACATGGGGATTGCACCCCCGATGTCAGCTTTGTTTGTGGATTGTGTGTTTATTGAAATGTTTCACCAGGAAAGGCATGTACGGGAGGCATGTCATCTCTGCTGCTGCATGATGAGCTTGTCTCTGATTGCAGTGGCAGATTTCTTTCAAGTTGGTGGGACTTTACATAATTTTTGCATCAGCGCTAGCATGTTGGCAAATTGGAGAATGAGGAATGTACCTACTAAAGCATACCCTGCATTCGCCAACACTGACACACCTCTCACTGTACTACTACCGCAAGATGTTGCTGTACCCAAGACCAATATAAAATATATATGTTTTAATGGGCTCACCACAAAAGAATACCTTTAAACTCCTTTTTTTTTTTTTTTTTTTTTTATGGTTGGTTTAGCGACTGAAGAGAGATCCAAGAATTACCCCGGTTTCTCCCAAATTAAAGTAACCAGCCCCGAAGGGTTCAAAAGTAGAAATTAAACTTTAAAAAATACAAATAAAACTTTGGTTTCCTTATGGATAAATAAACTGAGAAGAAACCGAAAAACTTACAGGAATAACACTAGTTCTAGACTAATCTACCTGTAAACTCAAGGACATTGCTTTAAAAATGAACAGAAATAAAATTTAACTTCAGAAATATGAGAAAATAAATTCTTCAAGAAAGATGAATGAGGGCTGTCTGAGGCATCGGTACTAGGGAAGCAGAGTAAAGAATCTGACGATTGCAGAATGTTTACCAGGGACAGTGGTTTGAAAACCAAGTTCGAGCCTAACATTCCATAATTAGCATAGGTTCTATTAATCATTGTGGCTCTGGGGCAGTCTTATGACGAAACCATACTAACATACTAAAAATGCCAGCAGAGTAGGCCTCTCGGTCTATTGAGTCTGCTCGCGGGTCAGCACCCAAGCAGGGCACTGACACCATTTCCCATTTCCCTCTGCAATAACCCCTCCTTCCCACCTGAGTACCCTCCCCAGGCTGGCATTGCGTGCCTTCAACCTCCTCCTCCTGTACCTGTCCCAGCCCCTCTTGAACCTCTCCACAGTGCAAACTTCAACCAGCTCCTCTGGAAGAGCATTCCCCGGTTCCACCACCCTCTCCGTGAAATACTGCCTCCTCCTCTCCCCCCTGGTGTCCCCTCCCGCCTTCCTGTGGAAGATCCCATACAGACCCACCCCAGTTAACCCCTTTAGATACTTAAAAATCTCTATCATATCCTCCCTGTCCCTCCTCTCCTCCAGTGTGTACAGATCAAGCTCCTCAAGCCTCTCCCCATAGGATCTGTTACCCAGACCCCGAATCATTTTAGTTGTCCTCCTCTGCACCTTTTCTAGCAGTAGAATGTCCTTCTTTAAGTGTGGCCACCAGAACTGTACACAGTATTCCAAATGGGGTCTAACCAGACAGTTATACAGCGGCAGGATCACCTCCCTACTACACGGGGTAATCCCCCTGGCGATGCACCCCAGCATTCTATTTGCCTTGGCCACCGCCATTTATTCCAAGTCGCTGTTTTTACATTCACTCAAATTACTTCACTCATATCACTGGATACCCATCAAAATTGTCAAGAACTTCTTCCTTGTTTTCCCTCAAACATGTTCTACCTTACACTCAATGTCAGCCACAGTAGGTTGCAATCTCCCATGAGAACCAACTGCTCTTTAGTTTTTGCCTTTCAGTTTTATCTGCTAATTCTAAGTCAGGTTTTGCTGTACCACCTGGTGGAATATGAGATGCTCCCAGAATTGTCTTTTTGCTTCCTGAAGATCCTAGTTCCACAGGTTTTCTTTATACTCCTGCATCCGGGTTGCCATAGCCTGTATAACTTATGGTGACTTCCCCTGCCTTGTGGGGCCTGGGCTTTTTTTCTGGTGGAAAAGTGAGGTTCTTTCCCAGATATAAAATAAATAGTGCGGTGCCTCCACTCAGAGCAAATTATAGTAGGACAGTTGTTTGTGTGGCACAACTCCCTGGGATGCTGTACCTACCCACCTCCCCGCACAGTCACCCCACACACAGAAAACCATAAATGGATGTATTACTTTCCTATGCATGCAAATAATGGCTATTTATTTATTCATTCAAAGTTGTTGATAAGGACAGGAACACTGAACTGGGGCTCTTTTCCAGGTGCGACCCAGGAGAGAGGGAATAGGGAAAGTTAAATTCAAAAAAACAGTTTACAATTTGTAATAAAAGTTACAATTTACACATTTAATTTACATCATATAATAATAGTTCAAAGTGACCAAAATAGGGTGGTTGCTACAGTGCTACAGAGATGTGAAGACAGACAGCAAGTAGAAGGGCGTTGATTAGGGTTTGAGAAGAGCTATTGCTAAAAATATGCTCACATACAGTGTTATACAACAACAATAAAAGATTCTTAAACAGGGTAAAAGAAATTGGAATGCAGGAATAAGCAGTAGGCCATATTTGATAAAACTGGTGAAACCATAAATAACAATGACAACAGTGCCTGTCCCCAAGCAATAACCTCAGCACAATATGGCACACCTCCCCACTCGTACCAGTGCCAACTAAAGTCAGTCTGGATACACAGGTAGAGGTGTTGCAGGCCTAAATGGTGCAGCTGGTAGCTGGTGTTGGTGCATGTTGCTCTACTTGTATTTTGAAAATAAGGCAGAAAGCTTTGAATGAACTTTATTTCACTCCCCAAGTCAGGGCAGGCCCTGTTTACTCGTGGTTCTGTAGATAGTTCACGTTTCTCCCTTATCTTAATCTTTCCTCTTCCCCTCTTTTCACCCCATCCGCTACCTGTTAGGTTCTGTTTTCTGTACTTATGTACAGCAAGGCTCTTGCTTATTCAGTGTTGTTCATAGGTATACAGTGTCACAGTGCTTGTTGCTTGGACATGCTCTGTGTTCATTTAACATGTAACTGCCTTGTATTTCTGTAATATGTGTATTTCTGTAAAAATTGTATTTTCTGTAATTGTGTATACATATCCACCTATGTTTTTGTTATAACTGGATGCTTATGAAAACAAACATTTTGCCCACATGCCTTTCCAGTATAAATACAAATGAAAATGAATGAAATTAAAATAGTCTCACATCGTCGGGGAAATGATGGCAGGTGCAGTCAGTCGAGCTGGGGGCCTCAGACTGTGCAACCAAGGTGGCAGCTTACTGGGCTTTTTGAAGATCTGGCAACTTGTCACCTTCAAGAATGCTGTGGCTCTGGCAACTTGTCACCTTCTAGACAGCTTCTTCAGGGACACTAGATCAGGCCAGTACTGGGGACCAGGGCCAAATACCTACCCCACATGTCCAGGCATCTAACTCTAGGGGGAGATGATGAGTAATGCCCAGCTAAGGGCACTACCTGGTCGATTCCCCAGACCATCCTTGCTGCTACTGACTCCTCTCCTGATCTAAGGAACCACACTGTCTTATCCTTCTGCAGCTAGCAGATATAGCACTTCCCAAAGACAGATCTGGCTCACCCCCAGGCTGGAGAGCCAAACAATCTCTCAGGCAGTTTTTGATTGCAGTTTCAAACCACCACAACCCTGGAGAAGTTAATTGGATTCCCCAGGCAAAGGGAATTTTCTGAAGTCTCTGTACTGTGGCTGTTTAATCCAGGTGGCAATTCAGATGTTTGGCAGAACACAGCCCAACCCTCCTTACTGGCTGAGGGCTTCTCTCAGATACTGAAGAGTTTTAGTTTCAAACAACTCTCAAACTTTCACTCTGGCTTTCCAGGTGGTAGAAAGCTTTTGACAGGTCTTCTGTAATTCTGCTGTGGAAGCCTTAGGCCGACTCCCAATCTTTCCCTTTGCTCACTCTGTGCTCCCCTGTTGTGGAACAATGCCGCAGGGAACCAGCCATTGCAGTCACAAGGAGTGTTTAGCAGTGTGGAGCCATTTTTTTGTGAACCGTCAGTTGAAAAGGCGACCAGTTCAGTGAAAAGCCGTTCTACTGTGAACCGTCAGTTGTAGAAGTGGCCAGTTCGGTGGAAAGCTTTATTATCCACGGGTAGTGCATTCGAGGATGAACGGTCCGGAGACTGTAGTAAAAGCCATAGAGAACAGGAGCAGGAAAAATGGAGAGGAACCAGCTACTCTGAGGGACAGCATTTTCCGTGCTTTAAATCAGGAGGATCCATTTGGAGCAGGAGTGGTACACACAGAGGAGAGAGCGAGTCAAGATTTGGCAAGTACTGATATTGAAAGTGCATTTTTTCAGTTTGAAAAAACTTTATTAAAATCTAGAAGACAATACTGGCTCATAAAAACATTTGAGGAATACCTTAAATATAATAGAGTGCCACGTGGTTTGAGGGTCCTTAAAGATCCAACTTTTGGACTGGATGATACTGAGTTCATGAGCTAGTGGAGAGAGACTACCCATGAGGCATCTATTAAATGGATGCGCCAGGTTATAAAAAAATACAACCAAGTTACAGACTCACACAGACAACACTCTAGCAGGAAAAGAAACACATCTTAACTCCTTCAGTGTTGAACGAGACTTTGTAAAATTCAAGCGTAAACTTAAAAGCATATTTTGAAAAACAAGATAGGAAGATTTGTGCTGCTAAAAAGAAAAAAACTGCTATGGGATGAGATAGATTATAAGAAAGGACACATCTTCAGCTGGACTAAAGAAAAAGAAAAGAAAAATAAGAATATTATCAACAATAGACAAGCCAAAGGACAAAAGAATAAAGCAAGGTTCAACACATGCTCCATATTGAAATTCACTGGGCCCCCCATACAGAGAGACATTAACAACCAATCGGTGGCCTCTACAAGTGCTTCAGAGACCACAATTATGAGTGACTCCGATTCATACTATTTTTTTAGAGCAAACTACATTGGAGGAGGACACTCCAAGGAGGGGCAAAAGGAAGCACCAATACCAAAGAGGCACAGGAGAGGATACAGGGGCAAGAAGGTCCAGCAGGGAACAAGAACAAGAGGAGGTGTCAACGGGAGTAGAGAACCAGGTAGATAACTCAAGCATTGTTATAAACATCTCTACTGGGGAATTCTGAGATTTTTCAGTGGCTCCACTGATGCTGTAGAGCTCCGCAGTGCAAACTTGCAATTGAAGAAAAAACTAAGTTAATGGCATCAAATACTTGAGCAAAAACCTTAAGGGAGGCTCCTGAAAGCAGGGCGACTTCTATCAAGAAGTTTCTTTCCCCCAAACAAGGAAAGATGAGTTCGTTATGGGAGGTGGTAGTATCTGCTGGCCTGGAGGGAGAAATGGCTTCTACTGTAACAGGATGCCCAGACCAGGGTGTAAAATCCAAACAACTAGCAAAGCCGACTTACATTCGATTCACTCCACTATATTAGAATTCCAGGAAGAAATGCGTTCTTCGCTGAAGATGGTGAACTCCTCTTTGGGAAGCATCACGACCCAATGTCAGCAGATTGAGGACAAACTTTCAATAGTGGAAAATCATGTAGAAGTGGCTGAAAAAGCTAGTGAAAAGCTCTTGTCTCGTCTCCTCACAACAGAGAGTGCCATGAATGTGGCTCTGCACAAACAGCTTGCTACCATGGGTAAGCTGGAGAAAATTGAGAACACATTATTGTTAAAAAATCTACACCTCGTAGGTCTATCACCAAAAACTGAAACTTCAGAACTGAGAGAATACTGTACATGGAAAAAATGCTGACTATCATTTTGTACTTGGAACAGCCCCTTGTTTTGGAATCCATTTTTCGACCACAGCCAAGAAGAGGGGTACTGCTGGACCACCAGGGATACTGGACTTCATGTTTTTAATACAGATTCCCGTGATCGGGCTGCGAGCGGTCCACTGGACCACCAGGGACATTGGACTTTATTTTATAATTACAAATGCCCATGATCGGGCTGCAAGCGGTCCACTGGACCACCAGGGATATTGGACTTTATTTTATAATTACAAATGCCTGCGACTGGTCTGACAGTGGTCCACTGGACCACCAGGGAGATAGGACGTGATTTCTTTTTACTTAAGCCTGCGATCGGGCTGACTGTGGTCCACTGGACCACCAGGGAGATAGGATGTGATTTCATTTTACTTAAGCCCGCGATCGGGCTGTGGGGCACATTGACGTGCTGTGCAGGGGCGTCCCGGTCCAGCTGCAGCTGCCTGGCCGAAACCAGGCATAATCGCCGAGGATTAAGCGCACCTGTATGCAAATGGGGCCATTTGGCGCCTTGCATACATTATGGCCTCATTTGCATGTGCACTTTTGAATATCGTGGTTGTTGCACATAGTAATGGAATGTGCGCTTAGCGCATCCCTTGCTCCGGCTTCTGGCCACTTGCGCTGGCGTAGTGCCACTGCGCCATGCACACTGCGGGTGGCCAGGGTGCGATATTCAATGATGCTGTGCCATGGTGCAGCTCCATTGAATATCGCCCAGTCAATGTCCCTGCGCAGCTAAGTTGCGCTGCGCCCAGGCTTGCGCCACAATCTGGCGCAGTCTGAATATCCAGGCCAATGTGTATTAAATTGGATAACTGTTTGGAAAATCTTCTCTGTGCCTTTTCCAACAACAAAATATCTTGTTTTAACCATGGATTCCAAGTCTGGGAACAGTAATCCAGATGTGGACGCATATATGCCCTATATAGGGGCAATATAACCAATTTGGTCTTAATTGTAAATGACCTTTTAACACAAGTTGTTGGGTGGTTCACAGTTCTGACGACTTGCCTACATTGTGTAGCATGTTTCAAATTATTAGTAACGAGAACTCCTAAGTCTCTAGTTACATCCACTGTCTGTAACAATTTGCTGTAAATCATGTAATTCTGTTTTGGACTGTTGTTACCACAGTGCATAACAAAACATTTATTTAAACTAAACCTCATTTCATTATCTTCTGCCCATTTTTACTATTGTATCAAGGTCCATGGTCATATATTGTTGCCCTGATATAGTATTCACTATTCGCTTAAGGTCATCAGCAAACTTTAGTAGGGTGTTACTACTGAAGACTTGAAGGTTGCTAATAAATAGATTGAAAAGAAGTGGGCCCAGGACGGATCCCTGAGGAACACCGCTGGTCACTTTACCCAGCTCGGAAAGATGCCCATTTACACATACCCTTTGAGTTCTGTCCTTAAACTATGTTGACACCCCAGTTATACAGGGGTCTATCATCAATTTATTCAACGTTGTTGATAATCCTGAATGTGGTAATGTATCAAACGCTTTTTCAAAGTCGAAGAACATTATGTCCACTGATATAGTATGGTCATAATGTTAATGCAAAACAAGGTCAGGGACTCTAAATGGAGAGCATTCAAAGAGTCTCCATCCCCCCCAACTATGGAATGCCTACAGGCAACTGCGAAATGCCTGTAAACAGTTGGCAAGGTCATTAAAAAAGCAATACATCAGTGAGCTCCAAAAAAATACTCTGGGGAATCCGCGTAGTTTCTGGGCCTCAATTGGGTCCATCCTAAACCCAAAGACCAGTAAGTAAATAAGACAGCTTACATCCCCATCAGGCACCCTGCTCTCATCGCTGACCTCCTCAACACTATGTTTACCGACCTGACCCCTTATCTTAGCAAGCTCCCTCCTCACCCTGCCTCCAATCCAAACAGTAACGATAGCCCCTCCACTCCTCCACTCCTACAAACTCTGACGCCTCCACCCCTCCTTTCTTTTTCAAGGCCATTGCTCCCAAGACCATTATATAACTCCTGAAAACCCTCCCTTCCAGTGGCAGCCCTGGAAGCGACAGGCTATACCCTGCTTTCCTGAGGATCATCTCCCCAGCCCTTGTCAAACCACTAACACACATTTTTAACCTCACCCTGTCTACATCAACATGCCTGACACCTGGAAACATGCAAGTGTGGTTCCCATCTTCAAGGCAGGAGATCCCCTATGCCCAGAAAGCTATAGACCCATTTCCCTTCTACCACACCTCAGCAAACTACTTGAGAAAGTAGTCCATTCCCAACTAAATAAACATCTCAATAAATACAACCTCCTATGTCCCTTTCAACACAGTTTCCACAAACACCACAGCACCTCCTCTGCCCTGGCAGTCTTCTTAAACCATGTCCTCAGAAATATGGACACGGGTATGGCCATGGGTGCAGTCTTTGTTGATTACCAAAGGCTTTTGACCTCATTGACCATCAACTTCTTCTCTCCACACTTCAACATTTTGGTTGGGCCCCTAGACCTGCAGCCTGGTTTCATAAATCTTTGCTTTACCCCCAACCGATTGTTTTTCTCCTACCACTTGCCTGTCCCCCCCTTCAACTCAGTGGTGAACTGCCCCCTCTTAAACAATGCCCTCTTCTAGTTTCTACCACCTGTCTCTGCTATCCCTCTCCCTCTTTTTCCCACTATGCCAACTTCCTCTCTCTTCCCACCCTGCTCTACCACCCACCTGCACCATCATATCCTGCCACCCACAATATGGAACCATGGCAAGTCCTCCAGAATCTTCAAAGAAACACCCCCTTACTAAGGACTGTGTACAAAATGTAACATATTCTACCGGGAAGCTGTCAAATCAAGATCTGTCACTAGCCATCACCCTCTACTGGGACCCTAGAAGACAACGCCGACCTCAAACAAAGAACAATCAGAGACACACTGTAACCTACTATGAGCTACGAGTGGTATTACTGAAACTCCTACTCCTCCAACTTCTAATGTCAGGTGGGGTGCACCCAAACCCCGGCCCTGTCTCATACAAGTTAACAAAAACAGAGAAAGCAGAAGTGGTCTCTCCATTGTCACCCTAAATATCTGCAGCCTCCTTCCTAAACTGGCATCTCTTCAAACCTTCATTGGACAAAAATCCTGATATACTAGCCATTGTTGAGACTTGGCTATCTCAAGCACCCGGATCATGCTGTCTCGCTTCAAGGCTACAATCTCTTCAGACTCGACCGGGCAAACAAGAAGGGTGGGGGCTGTGCTATCTACATAAAGGACAACCTCTCCAGTCACTTTGGCAGTCTCACCTCCACAAACACCCAGGTGCAACTTCTCCCTATCAAATTGCTCCTTGGTGCCCAAAATAAAGTGCTCATAGTGGCTGCAGTCTATATTCCCCCAAAAGACCCTCGATCCGGTCTCAAGTCAGTGCTTGAATTTGTAAGCTTGCAACCTCCTGAAACTGAGCTCCTCCTCCTCCTTGGTGACTTCAATATAAACTGGCTCGCCTCTGACACCGGATCCTGCAAAGATGCCATCCTAGCAGCCAAGCTGACGCAGATGGTAACTTCCCCAACTCGAAAAAATTACAAGACTGGAACAAGCACTCTCATTGACTGGGTTCTCACTAGTCACCCGGACCGGATAAAAAACATTACAGTTCTCCCTGACTCTCTCAGTGACCACTCCCCGGTGTCATGTACATGGTCCAATAAATTTCTCAAGCCGCCCCCCAAAGTTATCTCAAGTAGAGTGCTGCCACAAGGGAATCTCACTAAACTAAAGACCTGTCTCCTGCAACATGACTGGGCACCAGTTTTCAAAATGGTTGATGTTGATGCTGCTCTAGAATACTTTATCACAACCTTCAATACTGCATGTGACATTTACGCACCAATAAGAAGGCGTAAAATCAAAGCTCTCTCAAATCCTTGGCTCACTGCCCAACTACTGGCCCAGCTCAAAGCTCGTGACCATCTCTGGGCCATAGCCAGGGACACGGGCTCCCTGCATGATATACAGAAGTACAAACAGGCACGAAACATATGCACCTCACAAATCAGGCAAATGAAGAGCGCCTATTTCAAAAATGCCCTTGAATCCACCTGGGGTGATGGGAGCGCTTTCTGGGACAACATCCGAAATATAATGGGTAAGCAATCTAAATCCTCTCCCACCATTATGAATGTTGATGGCTCCACCACACTTGACCCAAAGGCTATTGCAGATGCTCTAAATAAGACTTTCACAGACCTCAGCGAGGTCCTCCCCCCAGATTTCTTTCTGGACTTGCCTGTGTCTAATCTAGTATTGCAAAGCACCTCTAGTGACCAACCACTATTTTATTTCAAGACAATCAAAGTGCACGAAGCTTACAAATACATAAAAAAGGCCTGCTCTAAATCCAGAACAAGCAGTGACACTATAGATCTAAAAATCTTGTCTCTCACCTTGGACGAAGTGATCCACCCTCTTACCAAAATTCTTAATCTGTCCCTTTGCCAAAGTCAATTTCCCAACAAATGGAAGTCTGCTATAGTTACACCAGTGCTCAAAGGGGGTGACAAATCCACAACAGGGAACTATCGACCTATATCAATACTCCTACTCCCTCTCCAGCACTTGGAATGCATTGTGGCAGACCAACTCTCAGACTACCTGGAAAGTACAATCTACTCTGTAAGCAACAGCATGGTTTTAGGAAAGGACATAGTACGACAAGCGACCTTACTAGACTACTCTGGAGAAGTCCACTCAGCTCTGGATAAAGGCTACCAAACCAGTGCGGTCTTCATTGACCTCACAAAAGCTTTCGATACTGTCCACCATGGCCTACTAATCTCTTTACTGCCCAGGCTTGGACTGGCCGAAGGACCTAGTGCTTGGGTTAAAAGTTACCTGACAAAATGCTCACAGGCTGTAAAAATCTCTGATGTACTCTCTGACTCTAAACCTGTCCTCTCAGGTGTACTGCAGGGATCAATCCTAGGCCCGCTCCTCTTTAGCCTGTTCCTCAACTCTCTCCCAGAATTCTGCTCTGAAAAATTAATCTTATATGCCGATGACACTGTAATTCTCTCTTCTCACAAGGATCCAAACCCCCTATGCCAGAGCTTACAACTTGCCTTCTCTAGTGTAGAAAAGTGGTTCCGGGATAGTAAGCTTGTTCTAAACCACAAAAAAACAAAAGCCATGCTTTTTACCAATCACCAAAACAAAAATAGAAATACTCTACCCACTATTAAAACTTCCGCTGGAAATACACTTGAACAAGTAAATACTTTCAAATACCTTGGTATCACTTTTGATCAAGGTCTTACCTTTGCGACCCACATAGACAACACGGCGAAAACAGTGAACCAACGTCTAGGAATACCATTTCGAAATCGCCAATTCCTAAACCAAGCTGCATTGAGAATTGCTATACAAAGTTCCATAATCTCAATTATAGACTATGGCCTAATTATCTATGGCTCAGCTACTACCACGGCACTAAGACGCATCTCAACTGCTCTAAATAAGGCATGCCGGCTCCTCATGGGGCACAGAGACTGACACACACGTGTGAGCTCTACTATGAAACAGGCTGGTTGCAACTATCAAATCGCCTTGTGTATCTCACCTGCATAATGGCAAAAAAAATCAATCCTGGGGCTGACTCCACTGTGTATCCAAAACCTACTCTGTCTGAATAATGGCACGCATCCCACCACTAGATCTGAACACCAACCTTTTCTGGTTCCCAGATGCCGGACTGCACAGGGACAAAGAACATTCGCGTACAGGGCCCCGACCTGGTACAATGCTCTAAGCCCACCTATTCTATCCTCCACTTCTCCTGGAGCTTTCAAATCCATGCTCTGTGCCCACCTCTCTGCCACTAGCACTTGTGATTGCTTTGATTAAAGACTCATTCCTCCGCTGACCATCCCTAAATCATGGTCTATCCTCTTTGGCTAAAGAACCCACTAATACCACTAACTAACCCTGTCTGCCTCCTAAATCTCTCTTCTACTTTCCCTCTTTCCTCCCTCTCTCCCTCTACTGCCCACTACTTTCCCTACTCTCCTCCTCCCTGAATGCCTCCAATTATCTCTCTCTCCTTGGAAAGTAGTTTGTTTTTGAATTGTTACTGCCTTGGAAACTGTTAAACAAATTTATTATGTAACTTTTCTTTCTGATAATACATGTAATGTTTTTTGTTTGTTTGTGACGTGGAACCTTTGTAAAAGAGCCCTGGCTCAAAGGTATTAATTCCTAGACTAATAAAATAAACTAAACTAATAGCTACCTCACAAACAGGTCCCAGTCCGTGCTTATAGGCAAAGTTGCCTCAGCTTCCCTTCCCACCAGCACTGGAGTTCCTCAGGGATCAGTCTTTGGCCCCCTTCTTTTCTCCATGTTTATCAACACTCTACTGGTAGATAACCTAAACTGTAAGAAACTCCTCTATGCGGACGACCTAGTCCTATACCACAGCAATAAGTCCCTTGAAGCCATCTCCTCCACTCTTACTGACAACTATGCAGCAGCTGTTCGCTGGTTTACATCCAGAAAACTCCTTGTAAATGGGAAAAAGACGAAGGCCATGCTCTTCGGATCAAAATCTTTCCTAAACAAGTCAGCCAAGTTAAACTCCTCCCTCACTGTATATACACCTGCAGGACCTCTACTTGAACAGGTCAACTCTTTTAAATATCTCGGTGTTACTCTTGACCCATCACTCACCTATAATGATCACACAACCCTGATGGTAACTAGGATAAACCAGAAGCTAGGAGCGGCGTACCGCGCAAGCCGCCTGCTATCATCTGAAGCTCGTCTCACCATTGTGCAGGGGAAACCTCCTCCCACTCCTTGACTACTGCTTCCCCGTCTACTCCCACATGTCCATAAAGCAATGCTCCCACCTCAACATGACATACAATGCCATCTGTCGCTTTGTTCTCGAAGCCCCCTCCTTAACTCATCACTGCACACTCTACCAGTCCCTTGGATGGCTCCCTCTCCACGCATGCTTTGACTATACCGCAGGCTGCCTAGTTGACAATGCCCTCAGAAATAACCAGCTGTCCCCATATGCCCCCCTACTCATACACAGAGCATCCACTAGACCTCTTAGGGCATCCTCCATTCAATCCCTGGAAGTTCCCCGTGTCTCTGCAGCGATGGACAGTAAGGTCTTCTCTGTCTCTGCCCCCTCCCTCTGGAATCATTTTCCCGTGTCTGTTTGTACATCTACATCCCATGCGTCTTTCAAATCTAACCTAAAGGCCTGGCTAATGAAAGGCTCCACCTGCAAATGCACACAGGGCAACTCAGGAGATCGAAAGTCACCATAATCCTATCACTGTCAGGTGCTTTATGCCCATCCTCCTCTCCCCTCCCACCACCACTGTCCCTAAAGCACAAACTCATACGCTTGACTCTCATACTGCCTCTCAAACCTACCTGTGAGACCTCTTCCCACATCACTGTACCTGGTCCAGGCCGTAGCTCAAGGATGCACCAGGACTTGGTAGAGCACATCACTAACTATCCTGCTCTCCAGTTTACTCAGCCTATGCTCCCTCACTGCCAAAACTCAGCGCACCGTCTGGTAGCCATGCCCTACCTTTTACCTCAAGCTCCTCAGGTCGACCTGCTCTCTTTTTCAGGACAGGCATGTTACCTAGACTAGATATTGATAAGTCTGTTACGTTTAAACTGCTCCTTGTCAACCTGTGCTATATGCATAACTGTTCTCCCCTTGTACTGCAGCCAATATCCCTATGGTACTTCACTCACCATTGTTTGTATGCCGTAAGTAAGCATTTGTCTGTTTGTTGTCTATTGGTACTTGTACAGTATAATCAAATTGTATATTTTATCTACTACTTGTATCTATGTACTGCCACCTTGTGGCACAGGTCGTGACTGAAAATGGTCCTCTGGATCAGTATACTTACCTGGTTACCAAAAATGTAAATAAAAAAATAAAGATGTTTAGCGACCTTGTTATAAAAGCTAATCAGACTGGTATTACAGCTTCTTTCACTGTGAAGCCATGCTGTGTTTTTTCTTGCAGTCCTCTGTCCCTTAATTGATTTGTAATGAAATCTTTAATTATACTTTCAATAGTTTTGCTAACTATTGACGTTAGAATTATAGGTCTATAATTAGGGGCAGTACTCTTGTTGCCCTTTTTATAGATGGGGACTGCAACGGCTGTTCTCCAATCAGTCGGGACTATACCTTCTTGTAATGATTTATTACCTATAATAGATGACAGTAATGATATATAGTCAGCCAGTTCCTTAAGCAAATGGGGGGGGGGGGTAGGCCATCAGGACTTTGTGATTTATTAATATCCAGATTTCTGAGTTTGTCCTTAATTAGATGTGGGTTACAAATATCCATGTTACTGCTATGGCTGTGTACTAAGTTTATATGGGTTGAAGTTGGGGTAATTTGATTGGTGGTATAAACAGAGCAGAAGTAGTCATTGAATACAGAGGCCATGTCTGCAGGGTTACTGTATATATTATCTTGATCACTTAACGGGCATATAGTCCTAGATGAGCCACTTTTATTACTGATGAATGAATAGAATCCCTTCACATTATCCTTTGTATTGGTTAACATAAATTTGATATTCAAATGTGATTTTTTGATGGATGCTTTAAGTAATTTAAGAACATTTTTGTATTTATTAATATTAACTGTAGTTGATGACTTTCTCATTGCTGTAAAACACTTCTTATTTTTATTTATTAAGTTTTGTAATTTTCTATTAAACCACATTGGTTTCTTTCCCTTGTTGTTATACAGTTTTTGCTTGGTACATATTTATCTTTCAGTGTTTTAATGATCCTAGTAAATAAAGACCATGCCTCAATAACATTCAAGTTTGAAAGTTTATTTGGGAGATCCATATTACGAAGTTGTTGTCTGACGTAAGTCCAATCTGCCTTATTATAGTTTTTGAAAATTGATCTTCCTTTGGTGAAAGTTTCCTTTTTATTAATTTCAAACATAATAATGTTATGATCACTATTTTATAGTGGGGCACCAACTTCAATGTTTTTTATTTAATCCTGAACATTGGATAGTAGTAACTTTAATATAGTGTTACCTTGGGTTGGTTCAGCTATCTTCTGGTGCAACTCCATATTCTCTAAAAAGTCTAGAATTACTTGATCATTAGCAGTAGTTGCAGTTGCTTTGGCCTAATTTATGTTAGGAAGATTGAAATCTTCTACTATACCAACATCACCCTTGTCCACCATGCTTGATATTTGTATTATTATTTGGTTAGTATGTTCAATTGTACCAGCAGGGGGTCTATAAATTATACCCATATGAATATTCCTGCCAGTTGTCCCACTAATATTCAGCCATAAGGATTCAACCTCATTTTCAGCAGTGGTGTCAGATGGTATCTCATAGCATTCAATGTCATCTTTAATATAGATTGCTACTCCACCACTCTTGCGTACCTTCCTTGATTTATGGAAAAGTTGGTAGCCTGGAAGTACCATATTCCACTTACTATCATGGTCCACCAAGTTTCAGTTACACAAATAACATCATTATTAATAATGGTGAGAAGGGTCATGAGTTCAGCAATTTTACTGCTATTTAAGCTACATGCATTTAGTGACATGAGCTTTGTTAGTTGCGGCTGAGGTCATGTGTCTTGACTTCGGTTTACCCCTCACCCCTACTTTTAGTTTAAAGTAGACATAGCAGCCCTTACAATGCTCTGACCCAAGACTGTACTCCCTTTTTACGGCTGCATGAGCAGAGCCCTGCAGATGTTTTGCATGTAGAAAAGGGCTGACATCATGTTTTCCGTCCGTGGAACTGTTTTTTCTCCACCTGACCTTCCCCAAGAAGCAATCCGCCCGTGTTGTCCCTATGGACTGCAGCACTGCATTATATCACAGTGGGCTTTTTTTTTTATGGTCTTTTTTTGTACATTTCTTTTGCCTTTGTGCGTGTGCTGCGGGGGCGAGTGGAAGAAGAGCCTTGGAATTGCTTGGAGAAAATGTAGTCTTCCATCCTAACTATGTGGCATGATGATTCCAGGAGTAAACCACTACCATTTTTACATACTACAATTACTACTTGTGTTAAAGTTACAGTGAATGTCAGATGGTGAATGTTTGACCGAACACCTCTTCTGCGTCTTGTCTTGTATGGTAGGGCACCTACCCGGTTACCAAAAACAAATAAATATTAGTCACTCCTCTCCCCCATCCCGTCTGTGATTTTGTGCCCGATTAGAAAGATATTGGCAAAAAAAAAAACACACACACACAAAGAGGTTTTTCGTGCATGGGGAGGGGACAGGAGAATGCTAGATGACAACAGAATTGACCAAGACAGCTTTTTCTTGTCTCGTCCTCCGAACCTGTGTGCTTACAGTTGTACAGAATATTTAATCAATGCTCCCAGTGAGAAAAAGGAACAAAGCCTTGAATGGGCTCATTCACATTTTTCTCGTTTCATCCCCTGAAAGTGTGTGTGTTCAGAAACATTCATTCTGCAGCTCTCACTTGGTGTTCTGAGTTTCAACTCTTTAATTTTACTTCAATCAGTTTTTAAGAAAACTAGTGAATGAGACTTGTATTGTTTTTAGCTATGCTGCTTATTTTCAGTTTGCTATAACTCAGCAGCTTTTAACTACCAGCCATTACCTTGTTTTGTGCTGAGTCAGTTTTATGGCCACAGTGTTGGTTCACTGCATCCTAAAGCATGGTGATTCAGCGGTCCTTAGCTCGGGGAGCGGTTTCTACCCATGGGTTGTGGCTTGGAATGTAGAGGGTCGTCTCTCGGCATTGCAACTGATTCTGGAGAGATTTTCAGCGGAGATACCTAGTCTAGCTAGATACCTAGCAGACCTTTGGCTGGCTTCTATCGAAAATGGTTTGGGGGCTTGGATCCAAATACCATTAAGTTGGAGGTCAGCTGTTTGCAGACAAATTGGCACTTCTGCCGATAGGCTTGTTTTGGCCTTACAAAAGGTATGCTAGCATTGCCTTGGGTCATAGTGCCTATTTTTGTTAACTCAAATTTACTTAGAGGAGCACTTTTTATTTGTATTTAACAGGTGTCTTGTTATCCGAGTGTGAACGAAACAAAAGAGGAGACAAGAGTATGAGAGGAGCAGTTGGCGGAGAACATAGACATTTTGAAATACTGCATGATTCACAGAAACGGGAACTCGAGTTCAGCTCCTTTGGAAAAACTGTGCTTGCAGTACCATTGGATGTCCTGGTTTTTGACTCTTGGAGAATGGTAAAGGGGGGGTGGGTAAGACCCTCTAAGAGGTACTGTAATACATTCTCGCTGGTTTTTAATGCCACGGCCAACAGTCATTTAACAACTGTCCTTTCTTAAACATATCGACTCCCTGGTTGGGAGCATGGAGTCCCGAGGGAAATTGAAAGTGAAATGTGTGGCAGCTAGAGATATTTTAATGGACTCCTTGACTGGACCTTGCTGCTACTCTATCTTGAGACTCCAGAGCTAACACTTGCTTTAATTTATAAATTTTATATCATGTCTAATCCTGGACCAAACTTTAAAATCACTCTTGGAAACACAGTCTTATTTGCAGCACATTTTAACTAGTTGAAAGGCCGCTGAAAGAGCAATACGTTGTGCTGCATAATGTGTAGGTGAAGAATGTTGATATGTAAAAGAATATTTAAAATTTATAAATCCTCCTAAAAGGGTGTTTCAATTACAGAAAACCCTCAGACTCTGAGTCAGATATACTACTTTATGACTGCCAAAGCCAGGTTTCGTTGCTGTTATATGTTTCTGTAGTGATCTAAATAATTTTAGATTTGTGAGCATTCATTTAAATGTAATGTTAATGTTGTCTGAATTTTGAAATACTATGTAAGTTTATACTTTTTTTACTGGGACTGACTTAAGGCTTAAGTTCTTTTTTTTTGGCATAATTCTGCCAATGATTAAATGCCCCAATCGGGTGACTCTACCTGAAACATGGACTTCACATTATATGCCCCAGAAATAGCCAGTGGGAGTGACTGGATGCAGGCTAATTCTAGGGGGCACGGAACGGCATGAGTCGCATGGTGCCCCTATGGACATGCTCTATTGTCAGTATGTCTGACGGGCCATCAGGTAGGTGTAAATGAGATATGGTGTGAATGGTTGGACCTAGACTGCGACACATAGTTCCACCATGTGCCACAATAGTGGCTGATAGGAGTGGCAGGATGGGGGGTGGTCACTGGGTCACAGAGCAGCATGCGCTGCATGGTGTCCCAAATAGATGTGCCCCCAAGGCTGGCATGTCCTGTTGGTAACAAGGTAGGCACAATCGGAGCATGGTGTGAATGGATAGGCCCTTTCCATCACATGTGGTCACATTAGGGGCCTCAGATTTGGCCGACTGCAGTGGCTGGTTAGGAGGTGGTCCAAGGGGTATGGAGCAGTGTGTGCTGCATGGTATCACTGAGGGATTTGCCTGTTTTTTGATTTGGTGTGTCCAACTGGTTCCCAGGTGGGTGTTGATGGGATGTTTCGTAAATTGGTAAGGTAAACTCTGTGGGACAGAGCAATTTGACCTAGTGCCATTTGTTATAATACTAGGTTCCACTCCTTGAATGATGGCCTGGGTTATTATTTGCCCAGGTCTGGAGAGGCTAAAATAGCCCCCTACTGTGTAGGAAATGATTAATGGGACACAAAGTATAAGTTAGTCTGGAACTAGAGAACTAGCTTAGAAAATAACTTGTCTTGTCTGGAAAGATATATGCATATTTGACATATGCTATAAATGGATATTTAATTTTATATTGGGTATTTGTATGGAATGTCTGTATTTGTTGTGATCATCTTTCATTTTATCTTCATATATTGTAATGGCTTTTTAGCTGAACAATAAATTTGTACTGATTGTCTTGTATGGTAGGGCACCTACCCGGTTAACAAAAACAAATAAATATTAGCCACTCCTCTCCCCCATCCCGTCTCTGATTTTGTGCCCGATTAGAAAGATACTGGTGAAAAAAAAAAAAAACACAAAGAGGTTTTTCGTGCATGGGGAGGGGATAGGAGAATGCTACTGTAGATGACAGCGGAATTGACCAAGTCAGCTTTTTCTTGTCTTATCCTCCAAACCTGTGTACTTACAGTTGTACAGAATATTTCATCAATGCTCCCAGTGAGAAAAAGGAACTAAGCCCTGAATGGGCTCATTCAACACCCTAAGAAATCATCAGACAACTGGATAATAGGAAGTTTTATAGACTTACCACCTATGACCCCACTCCTATCCTGAAAAGACATGTGGATGCATTCATTGGCTGGGTATACAGCTAGGGCCTCATAACAGACAAGGAAAGAACACTCCTAACAGTCAAATCCCCTCTTAAGGTACAGTTCTACACCCTACCCAAAATACATAAAACTTTGGACAAGCCACCAGGTAGGCCCATTGTTTCTGGGGTGGGGGTGGTTACAGAACCTTTAGCCTGTTTTATAGATGATGCCATGAGGCCCCTTGTGCATAACACTCCATCCTTCCTGCTAGACACCAGGGATGTGCTTGGAGTACTTAATAACTTTGAGATTGGTATGGATTCTATCCTAGTTACACTAGATATGGAGGCTCTTTAAACTAGTATGCCCCATATAGGGGGTTTGAGGGCATTAAGATACTACCTCAACAAGAGAGGGGAGGGCACAAGACCAGGCACAGATATCCTGGTAGAAGTGGCACAAATAGTATTAGAAGGTAACTTTTTCTGTTTCAAAGGCAATTTTTACCATCAACAGAAGGGAACAGCTATGGGGGCTACTTTGGCCCCTAGTTATGTCAATCTGTATATGGCATACTGGAAGAAGGAGTATGTTTGGAGTGAATATAACTCCTTTAAATCCAGAATAAAGTTCTGGAAATGCTTTATTGATGATGTTATTATGGTATGGGAGGGCACGCAACAGAAATTGGGGGATTTTGTGGATTATCTGCATGCTAGTAACCAGCACCTCAGATTCACTTGCCACTCTGACCCTTACCAGGTCTCTTTCTTAAATATTATCATAACCAAGGTAGACCATGGTAAAGTTGAGACAGAGCTATACCGGAAGCAGACAGACAGAAATAGTATTCTTAATGCTAGTAGCTCCCACCCAGCACACATCATCAGGAATATACCTAAGAGCCAATATCTCAGGGTCAAAAGAAACTGCAGCAGAATAGAGGATTTCGAAAAAGAGAAAGCAGAACTGACCCAGAGATTTCTGGCAAGATGGTATTCAGAAAACGTCCTGAAGAAAGTAAAAAGTGAGACGGAGGGTATCCTAAGGGAAACCTTACTTCAGCCAAAGAGTGGTAATGAACAGAACACTAACATAGACAGAATACATTTTTTCAGGACCTACAGCTGTAGGTCTTCAAAGGTTAGCGACATTCTAATAAAGAATTGACATGTTTTAGCAGCCGATAGGAGATTAGAAGATATGGCCAAGGTCCCCCCAAGAATGGCATACAGGAGGGCTTGGAATCTGCAGAACAAACTGGTATCCCCCAAACCCACTGCTACATGGTTACCACCACTGCCGAAAGATAGTAAATGGTGTGGAAGGTGCAGGTACTGCTCTTTCATAAAAGAGAGCAGCAGGGCGGTAAACCAGTACAATAGGGAGGTTATCAATGTGGAACATTTTATCAACTGTGATACAAAATGGGTTATTTATTTTTCTGAGTGCAGTTGTGGGGCCTATTATATAGGATGCACCAAAAGGAACCTGAAGGAGAGAGTGGGTGAACATGTGAGGGCCACAGCAAATGGCAACCTGGATTATGTGTAGGCTGCACATTTGTTGGGAGCAGAAACAAATGAGGACCACACATTAAAATTTATTGGCCTTGAACAGGTTTGCATTGGCCCTAGGGGAGGCGATAGGGAACTGGCCTTGAGTAGATGAGAGAATTACTGGATTTTTATATTTGGAGCCTGTATTTCTGGAAAGAGTCTTAATGATGTGTTAGAGCTAGAACCTTTCTTGATTAAATAATGCAGTTATATTGTGATTTTCCTTTTCTTACTTTTAGTGCTCTTATGTGCTTTTTATTTACTTTTTTCAGACCACTCTCAAAATGCTCCAGGCATTGGCAATGGTTCACATCCAATCCCTGATGTACAGAGGATTTCGAACATAGGAGACCATGGGCCAGATATTCAAAACTTTGCGCCGGGCAAAAACCGTTTGCGCAGGTTTAGCGCGGGATTAGCGCGGGTCTGCTATATTCAAAAGGCCAAATAGTGCAGGCAAACTGCATTAGCACTGGGCAAAATTATAATGTATGCAAGGGGCAAACTGACATGAATACAGACGCAATGCTATATTCAGCGACTAGCGCGCTAAAGTGGTTTCATGACTCATATAACACTTAAGCGTGAGTGTACGTACCACCCAGAAAAAGCTTGTCTTAACCCTGGGCAATCAGCTTTTAGCGACTACTCATATGGCTTTGCTCGGTGTTTGCGCGGGTTTAGCGCGGGTTTTGCCCGACCCTAACAAAGAAATATGACACATAGATAAAGCCAAACATAGAGGAAGCATACTGCTAACTGATGGCATCACAATGATGCCATCATCTGCCACCAGTCCCAGCCATGCCAGGCAGTAAGTGGTGACCCTACTGCCAATGGACAGCATGGCAGTGTGGCCATACAGCACACACCTATGGACCACACTTCTGTGGACACCAACAGATGCCAGCACACATGCAGCACTGTGGGCATGGAGGATGTTGAGGGAGTATGTATGGGTGGCGAGGCTGTGCCTGCAGCCAGGTGTGCCGCAAGGCTGGGACACATCATGCAGTGCACATGGGCCAGTATTGGGAATACCCCAACACCAGTGTGCCTTACGGATAATATATGCCCCCGGCCACATACCGCACAGCTGTACAACTGCCACAGCACAACAAAACCAGAAATGTACATGTCACTGTGAGCATCCCATGCCACAGGTACAGCATCTGTGGGTCACACAACAGCGTAACAGTAATGTCCACTGTCAGTAAACACCTGCAGGTTGGGCCTCTCACTGTGTATAGTGCAGTCATCATCACTGCCCTACACACCATAGGCAATGCTGTGTCCACACACTACTGGCCCCCTTGCTACTGTAGTTTCTGCTGTGCACTGTAGCATGACCTACAATGTGACAGTTGCATGCAGCACCACCACCATCTGTGCCTATGCTGTGTTGTCCCAGTACAGCTGCAGGCAGCAGTGCATGTGGAAGTAGTGTTCAAAACTGTATAATATTCCCCAAGCTGTTTGCTGGCGCTAACCGTTGCTTGGGTGGTTTAGCGCAGGGCTAAAACAGTTAGCCCAGTGCAACTGCATGCAAATCAGGTCATAATGAGATGCTAATCTGGATGTTTGCCCACAGACTACCTAAATAGGCTCATTTGCATGTCACTTTTGAATATGGCAAAGTTTAGCGCCAGCCAAGCGTGTTTGCTCCGGGCTAACGGTTTAGCTCTGCGCTAAACCCGTGCAAACGTGTTAGCTCTGCGCTAACAGTTCAGGGAATATTTTACAGTTTTGCACATTGTACTTTCACATACACTGCTGCCTGCAGCTGTACTGGGTCCACGCTTGCTAGCACACACATTGGCCACATAGTTCATCTCTACCTACCTTCACATCGCTGTGCACTGTGTTGCTGTTGTGGTTTGCACTTCCTGGTTGCCATATTCAGAGCTGTCTTATTCCAGGGCTAAGTTTGCCCTGCACTCCCAGCCCAGTTTGCCCGGCCTCATTCCCATGCTATATCCAGAAGCTGTTTGCCCTGGGCTATTCCTTTTGAATATAGCTTGCTCTGTGCTCCGGGCTAAGTTTGCCAGCCGGGCAGTGCTAATTTTGCCCCGGGGCAAAGTTTTGAATATCTGGCCCCTTGTGTCCAAGCAATATGCAATCAATTTATAGGGAAGTGTGGTCAGGTGATTCGGCTGAAATATCCTATCAGCCAACTTTACCAGCAGCAGGTTATACAAACTGCACACTAGTGGCCGCTGCAGCACCTATCCCTCTCTCCGTAGTTGCTATGAACACCTTACTACTTGCTATCCTCCTACTTGCCTGGTCCCCACAGCTCACCCCACTACCCCCCCTAGTGGCACCTAACCCCTCCCATTATAACTGTTGTACCATCCCTCAGCCATCAAAGGTACACACAGATTCTGCAACCCATGAGCCTCCTTACCAGACAAACTGAACCCGTGGCCATTATTTTCTCGTGCTAAACAACCCACACTCGCACCAGGTATACACTGCACCTCTAGTGTCTTCCCCCGACCCCCTGCCCCCACCACCCTCCCTATCCTCCCTAATGCCCCCCTCTCTCCCCTTAAGCTACTTTCCTGTATTACCCCTAGCCTTCCCATCCCCACCTCCAAAGCAAAACGTCTCTCAGCCTACCAGTTACAGTGTCTCTCATCAAAACTCTGTTTGCTGGCCCTCCTACGGCACACCCTCCTACTCCTCCTTGTATCTGGTAACATCCACCCCAACCCTGGCCCACCCAGCAAGATTACCCCCCCTAAAAGCCTGGAGGGGCGGCTGCGGCTCGCTACCCTAAATATATGCAGCCTTCCCAAAAAACACACACCCCTTCAAGGCTGGATCGCTCAGCATGCCCCTGACATACTTGCACTCTCCGAGACCTGGCTCACAGATAAAATACCCAGTGAAGCGGTCTCCCTCCCTAATTATGCTCTTTTCCGGGCAGATAGGCCCAGCAAGAGAGGCGGGGGCTGTGCAATTTATGTCAAATCCTCTCTCAATGCCACTGAAGTCCATACACCAGCATCACAATACGGTGCCCAGGTACTCACAATAAAACTCTGCCTGGGTTCCAAAACACTCCACATCGTCTCGGGCTACATCCCCCCCAGAAATCAAAAACTCGCATTCGACTCCATCCTCCAAATCATCTCCCATCTGCCCAACACTAGCGAAGTCATCGTTATGGGGGACTTCAATATAAACTGGTTATCCCTGGCCTCTTCCAGCTACAAAGATGCCGCCCGGGCCTTTGATCTCACCCAACTAGTCGCCTCCCCCACCAGAAGGGACTTCAGATCCGGGGCCTCCACCCTCCTGGACCTCATCTTCACCAACCGGCCGGGAAATCTCCCCAAAATTACAGTACTCCCTGATGCAATCAGCGACCACTCGCCAGTTACCTGCTGGTGGTCGTGCAAGTTGCCCCCAGCACCCCCTAAAATCTCCTGGCAACGTAGACTCAAACAGGGCGGTTTAAAGAACCTTAAAGCCCACCTAACCACCAGCAACTGGCTCCCCATTTATACTGCCCAGTCAGTTGACTCCGCTCTGGATCACTTCATAACCACCTTCAACAAAGCCTGTGATTTATACGCCCCCTTTTCTAAGCTAGTTGTGAAATCCAGATCCACCCCCTGGATCACACCCCCCCTACTAAGCCTGCTCCAGCATAGAGATAACCTCTGGCACAAAGCCATAGACTCCCAAAGCATCCAGGATAGACAACTCTACAGGGAGGCCCGCAACAAATGCACATGGGCTTTGCGGCAGGCGAAAGCCCACTACTACCAACACACCCTAACCTCTACCTGGGGTGATGGGAAAAAATTTTGGGATAACATAAAGGAACTTAGTGGCAAACCCCGCTCCCCATCTCCACGCAACTCACTATTAATGCTGAGGTCACCCAGATCATACCACTATCGCTTGAAGCCCTTAACTTCGGCCTTCTGGATCTATCCCACATCCCCCTCCTAACCCCCCAACATGAGCCCTACCAAACCCCCTTCCAGCTCCGAGTCATCACCCTCCACGAGGCAAAACGCTATATTTCCAGGGCCATCTCTCATACACGATACAGCAATGACTCCCTTGATCTTAAACTCCTGAGGCTCTCCCTTGATGCCACTCTACCACACCTCACTAAAATTCTTAACCTCTCGCTCTGCCTAGGCCAGTTCCCCTCTACCTGGAAAAGAGCGATAATCACGCCCATCCTGAAGGGTGGAGACCCCACCAACACCAGCAACTACAGACCCATCTCAATACTTCCACCTCTCTCCAAAGCCCTTGAAAGAATAGTCTCTGACCAGTTAACCGAACACCTATCAAGCATAAGCTCCTTAGCCAGGAGCAGCATGGTTTCCGCTCAGGTCATAGTACCATCACCGCCCTGACAGAGCTCACCTCATTCCTACATGAAGCCCTCGACCATGGCTCAATTGCGGGGCCATATATATGGACCTAACCAAGGCCTCGACACGGTCAGTCACGAGCTTCTGCTTCAGAGTCCTCCCTAAACTAAATGTGGTCCCAGAGACCTTGTCCTGGTTCCAGGATTACCTCACAGGCAGCTCGCAACAAGTCAGGATATGCTCCACCCTCTCCACCCCTAAAACAGTTGCCTCAGGGGTCCCTCAGGGGTCAATCCTAGGCCCACTGCTGTTCACCCTCTTCCTAAACTCCCTCCCCAAGGCGTGCAGTGGTCAGCTGCTCCTCTTGCTGATGATGCAGTTCTGTTCTGCAAACACCCCACCCTACCGCCCTCCAGCAGGCCCTTCAAAGGCACTTCCGGAACTTGAGACCTGGTTCTCTGAACACCGCCTAATCATCAACTATAATAAAACTAAATCCATGATTTTTGCCCACCCAAAATCCTCATAGTCAGTCTGCTCTCCTCATCAAGAGCGCTCAAAGGTGCCCCTCTCGAGACAAGTATCAATTTCAAATACCTAGGGTGTCACCCTAGACACCTCCCTCTACATACCAGGCCTTTTACCCAAATTCTCTCCACCTCCTATCAGCTCAAGGGTAGGCATCCTGTATCGGCTTAAGCACTGCTTACCCCCGCTGGCAATCGGCTTAGCAGTCACCTCCTCCATCCTCTCCCTGGTGGACTACGGGATCACTATATACGGCTCTGCTGAACCCACCTCCCTGAACAGGATAACATTCTCCTGAACAAAGCCTGCCGCCTAGTCACTGGTTGTGATCGGCTAACCCACACCTGTGATCTCTATCGTTATCTGGTTGGTTAAACTTCCAACAACGATTACAGTTCCCACCTGCATCCTTGCAAAAAATACACCTTCGCCCTAGCCCCGTCGGACTTCTCCCCTAAACAGTTCTGCACCCCACGTGCAATATACAAGACTTGCATAGCTCCCCTTCCTTGTACCTCAATGTAGAACTTCCCTTGGGCAAAGATCCTTCAGATACGGGCCCCACTCTGGCTCAATGCGTTACCACACTCCCTCCACAGACCCACAGCATCTTTCAACCAAAACAGGCCTCAAAGCTCACCTCCTTGAGAGAGCCATATGTGGCTGCAGCTAACTCAGCTCACCCGGTTAATCTGCCCTCCCCCCCGCTCGACTCAGGGCCACACAAGGCCCCACGTATCTCACCAATAATCCCCGCCTGGGTATCCCAAGATTGCTGCCTAACTTCCTCAACAGTCACTAAGTTTGACTGGACTGCTCCTTTGATTTTTTTATGTATATTCTGCCTGTTACATGTATGTTCTCAACTGTATTTGTCTACCCTCCACCCTTGTAACCGACGTGGAGCCTTTGAAAAAGAGTCTGTGACTCAAAGGTTGTAATTCTGATTGTTTCCAAATAAACAAATAAACAAAAATATGCTGATGGCACAAAATATAGCCATTGTTTTCTTTCTCCTTTTCTCCTTTTTTCTTTTTCTCTTTTCCCATCTTCCCCCCTTTTTCTTTCCCTTCTCATTTCCTCCCCCTTCTTCCCCCTTCCCCCTTTTCTCTTCCCTTCCCCCCAACCAGGATCTATCTCTCTCTCTCCTTTTCTCTCTGAGTATCTTTTTACCTTGTTGTCTTGCTGTTAGGATCAAACATTTTGAAATACTGAATTGTATAAAAAGTAAAAAAGAGTTTTTTCATTTAAGAATTTACATCCATTTGAAGTCTGAGCCTGCTGTCCCTCTAGAATTAGACTTTAGGATCAGCGTAGTTTCATAGTTTCAAAATATTGCTTATTAAAGATCTGTATGTTGTTACAGTATTTTTATAATTATGTCGCTATATTGCACAGTGTATGCTGGGTTTTATACATGGAGTAGCCTAAGGTACTTGTACTGAGGTAATGAGATTTTTTTCTTCGATTACACTGCATTTATTTGGAAACACTTAAATTCATGTGCACTGTCACTTTAAATGCTACACCTTTATTTGAATTGTTTAATTGCTTTCAGGCTGTATAAAAAGCACCCATTCCCTGTAACTAGTGCACGCTGACAAAGCCCTATTGGGTGAAACGTAAGTTGTGGTCACCTCTCCTACTGAGGTGCTTCTGCATTTGCACACTCCTTTTTCTGCAAGTAAAAACCTATTGGAATTCAACCATTGTAGTGAATTTTTGTTTTCTGTCTGGGTGAGTGTTCTGTCACTTGACTGTTTTGCTCCCCTGCTTCACTCAGAGAGCCTCAGGCAGAACTGCCACGAGATGTGTCTTCTCCCAACACTGGAGGAGAGAGCATCTGGCAGTCCACTGACTGACATTGCTGTCCATCTATAAAATTAATATGTATAAGGTTAATTTGACACCTTATTGGCTGGCTCCAAAGGTACCAAGAACATTGTCCGGTCCCCCTACCCAGGAACCATAGCAGCAGTCCTTAGAGCTCCTCGAATACTGACTGGGTACTGCTGGGTCAGGGGTTACCAAAATGGTGTCCAAATAAACAGTTCATATGGGGTCCCAAGTTTAGTCTTGTGGCAGGCAAACAAAACAGTTTTAATACATAACTGTCCCACAGTCCAGCAGCTGCCTCTCTGTCCTGTTACCCTGTTATGGAATGGGATTTGAAAAAAGTCCTCCCCTGTCTGCCGCCAGTGTCATGACACTAAGTACCCAGGTGACAGACAGAAATACACATTCACTGAACAATCTTGGCATTCTTAAAGTAACAGTACACATTAACATTTAACAGTTATACAAGGTTCACTCTCCCTTTCTCCCCAAGTGTGTCTCTGAACCCCTCATTTGTGCTTCTGGGATCCCAGAGGTCAGAACACATACAGCAACACTTGTATGGAGCTGCAATTGCAGATTTAACAGGGGTGCTGCAGCACTAATGGGAGCTATGAGTAAACCACCAGCTCGCATTTTCAGGCAGGAGCCAGTTCGAATGTGCACACACTGAGTTGTGCAGAACTTTACCACTTAAACAACACTAGCTGCGCTGTACCACTGGTTGGCAATTTTAACTACTGTATGTACACACCCACCCCCAAGTCCTCTACAATACAGACACTCAGGGAATGTCAGGAACAAATAAAAAAGGCACCAGTGGTCCCTGGACTCGTGAAACCAGATGGCTGGGAGATAAATCAGGTAAACCCAACCTATTGGGGTTGGGGGGTTACAGTCCTCTCCCTCCTCATTTTTTCTTTCTTGTTTGCTTCAGTTCATTCTTGGATACTGAAAGCAACCCCACTACTCCGTTTACCCTTCCTTTCTCACTTCGAGATACTGTACCTCTCTATTATTCATAATTTATTTCAAGAGTTTCACCAGGAAATACATACTAAGCTAACAACTCACTTCCAGGTGTGTTCTAAAAGGGGGGGGGTGTAGAGAGTGCAGCAGTAAGTTACATCAATAATATTATGTAACCCCTAGATGGCGCTATCCCAGGGGCTACTACCCCTGCCTGATTTGCCACTAACAGGTTGAGGGGCCTGGATCCAATGGCGGGTGCCTCCACCCAGAGGTCAGGGTTTGCAATAGTTAAACTAACTTGGTTACAGCCCTCTGGGACACTGCAACCCCCCTTTCTTCCCACTAGTGGCCCACACAATATATCAGAATTACCTTCACAGTATACACTTACCCCCAGGTCTGGTTCCGCACTGGGACCTCCTGTGAAATGAGATACAGTGCAACAATCACAGTACAGTACTTTAACATAGACAAATACCTCAGGCAGTATAACTTTGCTGAAACAAGCAGCTCTGATTTATTTAGGGGATATAACAAGGACAGGGAAATCAGGTTAATTAGCTTATCACTCTAATAATCTACCTATGGCTCTGTGCTAGAGCCTATCCCTATCAGTTACTGTCCTGAGGTACCCAAGCCCTAGTAGCTAGTCAAACCGTGGCAGCTGGTAGGGGCCCTTTCACACACAGAGAAAAGGAGAATTAAACAGTCAGCAGTACAGTAATTCCATTTGGATTTAATGTGGCAATTCAACAGGGCGACCCTGAATTAGTACTCACGACCTCCAAATAAGATAGGGTCCTTCAATGTCAGCAGGGCTCACTTGAGGTACACAAACCTCTTCACACATTTATATAAAAGAAAGCACTATACCAGGCAGGCTGCATCTGTATCCGATCGCAATTACTGCACAATACCCGGGAGAACACACAGCAGATTCAGTTCCTGACAGACCGAGTGCAATTTTCAGCAATTCTTCCAGTCTTCTACAGGGTGAGCCTGGTTTCTACTCTTCAGAGATCCTTTGATTCTTTTCACTGGACGGATTCAGTCCTAACAAGCTGCAGACCGGAACTCTGGGCCTTACACACGTTTTTTTGACTAAAACTGCACACTGAAAAAGCACAGGGCTCCTTCCTTCTTCACTGCCAAAGCTCAACTGAAACTCCAACCGACAAAACCGGGCACTTCCTTTGAGTTCCTCCCAGTTCTTGACTGGATTGGCTGTCACTCACAATAGACTGCTGCTGTTGGTCCAAAAAGGCACTGAAGTCTAAACTACATCTCCCAGAGTCACTGCCCATACAATCCTCTTGTGGCTGGCTCAGATTATGAGTCCAAGTTCTGATTCGTCAAGGCACCATTTTAGAGCTAGCTTACCCCACACTGATTGGTCCAGTTCAGCAGTTCAAAACTAGAATGGGAACTAGCAGACACAGTTCTGACTGCAAAGAAAGCAGGTTAGACAAACTGTAATTTCATTATTACTGTAAATGATTTCTGGCAAACAGTTACATCTTTCAGATAGGTTCCCTTTGCACTCCTAGTGACTGCAAAATAGAGTGAATTGGCAGCAGCTTGAGTGGTACTCAATCAAAGAAACACACAGTCCCCATACAAACTAATTATGTCTGCAAGCAGACAGCTCTTAAAGAGACAGTACCAGAGGTTCTAAAACACTCACTGATAAATGGCTAAATGCCAAACACCATTCAGGCTTGGAGCATTCAAGCAAGCTCCTGAAGTCTTTGGGAACCCCATTTGCAGGGGTTACACCCTTCCTGGCCTGGGAAAGCTTGACGTCCAGCGTCAAGCAAGTACCATAAGTTTCAACTGCAACCATATACATTTGCATTAGGCTCGCACATGTAATCATCAGTCAATATATCATTTTACCAAGAACACATTTCTGAAACATTGCAGTACGTCACTCTTTACACAGTATTACATACACATTGTACCATAACTCAAGTTATTACCTCTTGTACATGAAACCTGAAGAGGGGCCCTTCCCTATCAGTTACCTTGGGGCTGGATGGGGCAAGGGCACCATACTGTAGAAGGCAACACAAGTAACTTGGAGTTAGCACTGATGCTCAGTTTGGGCAATGAGCTCAGGGACACATACACTCCTTTATGGACAACATTGAGAGGCAAGTCCACAGGCCTCCCAAGTGAATCATAACTGAGGTGCACCACAGGCTTTACAGCTCGACCAGTCTTTCTAGGGGAACTGTTATAGTCTCTGCACTCTGAGCCTCATTTTCAGCATTGTCCTCACTTGTCAGGGAGTCTCCATGGGGGTAGAGAGGCTAGAACTTGGGGCACTTTCAGCTCCAGGAGTTACAGTTTCTGAGTCCACAACATTTGGCTCACATGGAGAGCTTTCGGACACTGCAGTGGACTGTCAGGGCACTCAAAATACTCTTCTTGTTCGGGTGTATCACCAGTCTGCCCCAATCTATCATTTTCCTCCCTGAACACTCAAACAGTTCAACCATGCACAATGATTCCATTTCATCTGATCTGATGCTTTGCACTTCACTTTCTGGGAGCAATGGCTCCAGGGATGAAGCTGAGGAGCTTAGACAGTCCAGAAGGCCCAGCTTTGTCTCCAGTATTGACTAGGGATTGCCCAAACAATTGACTCAGTTCAGTAAGAAGGATAGTATTCAAAGTCACTCTCACTTTCTTCCGATATGGACTGACAGTCATGCTCAACTGGGACTTGTGGAGGGAACACTTTAACTTTGCTTCTGTAGGTGCAGACTTTCTTGATCTTTTCTTAGCAGCAGCTCTAGTCACTGGTCCAGAGGGGCATCTTCTAGGGGCTCAGACTCAATTAAGATTTGTCCAATGGGCAGTAAATGATTTCTATGCATTGTTTTACATCTTTTGAATTATTCTCAGGCCTTACTTTGTACACTGGCAGATCATCTAGTTTGCCCACTACAATGTGAGGAGATGGTGCCATCTGTCAGCAATCTTGTGCTTGCCATGCAGTCCCAGATTTCTTAGCAATACCGATCTCCCTCCTGGAGTTCCTGTGCTTTCACCTTTTTATCATACCTTTCTTTGTTGGCCATTTCTTTTGGCAGCCATGGTTTGAGCCAGTTGGTACGCATGAGTTAGCTGGGCCTTTAACTTTTGCACATACTGTAAATAGTTGTCAGCTTGAACCCCATCAGGAGAGACCCAAAACACACATCTACTGGTAGTCGAGCTTCTCTTCCAAACATCAGGCGGTAGGGGGAGAATCCAGTGGCATCACTTTTAGTGCAGTTATAAGCATGTACCAGGGTGCTAATTTGTTGGCTCCATCTAGGCTTGTCCTTTGGGTGCAGGGTGCCTAGCATATCTAGCAAAGTGCGGTTGAAACGTTCAGGCTGTGGGTCCCCTGGGGGTGGTAAGGAGTGGTTCTGGACTTTCCACTCCCCACAGAGAAGCATCTCTTTGATCAGACGACTCTCAAAGTCTCTCCTTGATCAGAATGGATTCTTTGTGGAGCCCCATAGTGAACAAAAAGTTTTCTACAAAGTACTTTGGCCACAGTGGATGCTTTCTGGTCTTTGGTGGGGAAAGCTTGGGCATATCTCGTGAAATGGTCAGTGACCACCAGCACATTACTGATATTTCTTTGATCTGACTCCAAACTCAGAAAATCAATACAGACCAGCTCCATGGGTGCACTGGTGGTGATGTTAACAAGGGGCAGCCCTCTGGAGCAAAGCTTTCCTCTGTAAGCAGCGACTACAAGTTCGAATGTGTTGCTCCACATCAGCCCCATCTTAGGCCAATAGAATCTGGATCTCACCAAGTCAAGTGTTCTGTCTATACCAAGGTGCCCTATGTGGTTGTGCAAGGACCTCAGTACTGAGTCTCGAAGGCAGTGGGCAGCACTAGTTGTTGTTGTCTACTTGTCCCCTCTGTCTACTGTTTCTCTGTATAACAGTTTATTGATCAGTTTCAACTTAGGACCTTCTTTGTATAACAGTGCAGTTCTCAAATCAGTGGAGCGTAATTTGGACATCTTTTCCTGCATAGAGGGCTTCTAAAGCTACTTTGATCATGGGATCGCGGGATTGAGCCACCGAATACTATCATTGTCCAGCTGAGGCAGTGCACCAATGTCTATTGCAGAAAAGTGGCAACAAGCAGCAGGTATGCAATTCTCAGAGGCTCCCAAGCAATCCACCATGCAGTCCACTGCGTCCGTGGGACATTTGTTCCTCCCTGTCAAACTTCGGCAGAGTGCCCGAATGTCAGGTTCTGCCAATCGGACCCAATCATTCTGGGGAACAGGCCTCGGGAGAGCATCAGCATCTATGTGGTTCAGACCTGCCGGTGATACGAGAGCATAGTCATATGTAGATAATGCAGAAAGCCACCTATGGCCAGTGGCATCCAACAGCTGAGGTCTGCACATAGGTCAAAGTTATTGTCAGTTTTACTAGTATTTTAGCCCCATACAAGTACTCATGAATTGGTCAACAATAGCCCACTTCAAAGCTAGGAACTCTAACTTATGTACAGGATAGTTCTTTCGGATGGGGTCAGGCTTCTACTGGCAAAGGCCACTGGTCTCAGAGCCATTCTCGTGCTCTTGGTACAACACAGCCCCCAACCTTGCAAGCTAGCATCAGTGTGCAGGGCGTAAGGGTTTTCTTGGATCGGCATAGGCCAGCACTGGAGCATGGGTAAGTTGATATATGATCTCATGAAAAGCAGTCTCACAATCAGGAGTCCAGCGGGCCCCAAATACTTCACTTGGATGAAAATACACTCTTTCAGTCTTGAGGGCTGACTTTTGGTATTTTTGTGGGTTGGGGATACCCTTGAGTAAGGTTAAGTAAAGGCGGATCACTCTTGAATAGTCCTTGATGAAGCTACTGATAATAACCACAGAATCCCAGGAATCTTTGCAGTTCTTTTAGATTTTTGGGCTGTGGCCAGGTGGTCAAGGCCTCAACTTTACTTGGTGGTCTCTATTCCTCGGTGGATACTATGTGTCCCATACTTTACTGATGTTTGAAAGAATTGACACTTATCAATGGACAGTTTAGGCAAAGTCCTCCAGTCGGTCCAATACCTTAAATAATCTGCTTTCATGTTCCTCCAGTGAGCTGCCAAACACAATAACATCATCTAGGTATACCAGGCACTCTAGTAAGTTCATGTCCCCACTGCACGCTCCATCAATCGTTGAAAAGTGGCTGGGGCACCTGAAATCCTTGAGGCATCCTCATGAATTCATAGAAGCCAAGCGGACAGATAAAGGCAGTCTTCTCACGGTCCTCTGGGGCCATCGGGATCTGGTAGTACCCACTGCGGAGATCCAGCACAGAGAACCACTTGCTCCCGTTTAGGCAGTCCAAAGCATCCTGAATGCGGGGCATTGTGTACTGATCAGGGATAGTCCGCCGGTTTAAGGTGCGATAATCCACACACATCCTTACTGTTCCATTCTTTTTCCTCACTACCACAATGGGGGAAGCATAAGGGCTTCTGGATTCTTGTATTACACCAGCAGCTAACATCTCTTGCAGATGCCGTCTCACATCATCTATGTCAGCAGGTGCCAGGCGTCGAGACCTCTCACGAAATGGTCTTTCGTCATGCAGCCGGATATTGTGCTCAGCTCCTTGCACGCATCCTACATCCCATTCCTTTAAAGAAAACACCTGGTCTCTCTGGGCAAGCTTCTCACTGATCCTCACTTTCCATTCAGCTGGCAGCGGGGAGTCGCCGAAATCAAACAAGTTAGGCGTTACTCTGTCATTCTTCCTTGAACTCTTGCTGCTGGGTAGCACTGCAGTGTCTGCACAATGCACATTAGCCAGGATGCAACCTCTGTTTACTCGAATGTCTCTTTCAGACACATTATGAACTTGGACCATTACCCTTCTGGCATAAGCATGGGCTCTAGCAGGCAAAATACTAGGCTTGACCAGCAGTCCCTCTGGCAATTTTCCATCGCCTGGTGCATCCAACATTAATATTTTATTCTTAACATCCTTTCTGATACGGACCTCTCCCTGTAAGGTACACTGGGCATTTGGTGCCAGGATCAGAGACTCAGGATCCTTCTTCCATACAATTCCGACCGGTTCCTCTGGTTCTGTTTTTTCAGCATCTCTCTGTGCCTCATAGGCCTTCTTAATTAAAGCCGGAACTCTTAAAGCTCTACTAGTCTTTGACCCCTGTTTTTCATAACACAACTGTGCCAGCCTTCCAAACATATGAGCATTTGTTCCAATCAACAAAGGGACACCATCATACAGTCCAGTGGGGGACACACTAAGGCTAGGGTCTCTACTTGTTCGCCACCCAGCACGGAGGTGGGGAAAGACAGCCAAATTCGGATATACCCGAATAGGGGTAGGCCTTCTCACTTAACCCCCATACATGCAGTCCTTCTAATGGTTGTAAGGGTACGTCTGACAAATGCTTCTGATACCAATCCTGGAACATAATTGTCACTTGGGAGCCACTGTCTAATACAGCTCTTGTAGACACTCCATTCACCTTTACAGTGGTCTCCATGGAGGGACCCACTATTCTGGACCAGTCTGGAGAGGCGGTAGTGGGGGCCTGGGCAACTGACCTTGCCACAAAAGGACGTGAATTAGCATTTTGGTGCCTCACTGGACTGTCGTGCACCTCTTAACCACTGATTTGTTCTCCAAGCTCTCCTTGTAGCCTATATGCAACTTTGTCAGTGTCTTTTGGGACTGGCATTCCTTTTCATGTGCCCATCTTTCCCACAATTATAGCAAAACATACTTTCTGAGTTTGAGCTGGCCGAGCGCCACACTGGGAGCCAGGGCGGGGTATTACTAACTGGAAACCTGGGTGCCATCTCTGTCTGCGGCGTGATAAGCATTTGGAGACATCTGTCAGTTTCTCCACTTCCATGGTCAAGGAATTGAGTTTGGAGCTGTTATCAGCAGGAGATACATGGTGGGTACCCCCACCCCCATAGCAGATGCAGTCGGATATAGGTCAGGGCCCGTACTTGCAGGCGTGGCCTTCATAAAGGGACTGTTTTTGAATTCCCGGATCTCTCTCAACAGTTCGCCCCATTGTGGCATCTTTTTCCTTGTCAGAGCACTCATTGACTGTCAACCTCTGCCCCTGAACTTCACTTGATGGGTCACCCTCAGTCACTCGGGTCGTAGCCACAGCTGTTGGTGCAGGTACCTCCCGAGGTCGCCTTTCTCAACTCCTCGAATTTCTCTCATTAACTCATCATAGGAGGGTGGTGATTCCAGTCGATTTGCCAGGCGTAACTGAAGCAACAGCAGTTCTGAGAAGGGGGCAGACTTAAGGATTCTGTCCAGTCTGGTTCGGTCCAGTTCAATCGCTGGCAAACTACCCTTTCTGAGGCATTCTTGCAACAATTTTTCCAGCAGAGACATACACAGACAACAACTCCCTTGGTACTGTTGTGCATTTCTTACTCTCCACCATAGGTCCTCATCAGAATCTGGGCTCCATACACATTCTCAAGGCCTCAAGATAGGCCTGTGCAGTCGCTCAGGGTTACTGGCCGTTTAGCACGGATGGTAGCCAGGGCAGGACCTCGGAGGCTCTCACTAACCCTCTTTCGCTTGCCTCCGAGCATTGCCATTCTAGCACTTGGGGGCAACATAGTCTATCCAGGTCTTCCTAGTCATCCTCCCTTGGGGGTGGGGAGGGTGCCAGAAAGATCCTCAACCTTCGGTAAGAGTCGTGACTAATGGCAGGTGCAGAAATAGAGTCTGCATTGGTTCAGCCACCATTACGGGCACTGGAGCAGGAGGGGTGTTGGGGAGGAACACCCCCAGGTGGCAAGAATAGTTTCTTCAAGTCCTCCACAGTTTTCCCCTCTCCCAGCAACCATTCAGCAAATTTCTCCTCAAAAGTTTCAGATAGTGGTGGGGGCTGATTCCCCCCCGGGTCTTTACTGTCCTTAGTTATCACTCTCCAAGCAGTGAGGGCTCCCTCTGGGGTAATGGTCTGTGGCACTTTGGAGCTATCTATGGGATCCTTAAACTCTACTAGGGCCAGGAAAGTGTGGGTGAGCAGATTAGCATGCCGACCCACCACCACAGGGTTTTGTAAACCTTCCACCTTGGAAAGTACTCCTGCACAGTGTCCGTATTGATACCCAGGGGATGTCCAGGATAAGCATAGCATTTTGGGGTCGATCTCCTCCCAGTACACCACTCCACCAGCGGTGCACAGCCACTTCTGTCGGGTACCCATTTTTCTTAACAGTGGTTCGTAAATATGGCCACTAGAGGACACACAATCCCAGCGGTGAGCCTCCAAGATGTAACCCTAGATGGCGCTATCCCAGGGCTACTACCCTGCCTGATTTGCCACTAACAGGTTGAGGGGCCTGGATCCAATGGCGGGTGCCTCCACCCAGAGGTCAGGGTTTGCAATAGTTAAACTAACTTGGTCACAGCCCTCTGGGACACTGCAACCCCTTTCTTCCCACTAGTGGCCCACACAATATATCAGAATTACCTTCACAGTATACACTTACCCCAGGTCTGGTTCCGGCACTGGGACCTCCTGTGAAATGAGATACAGTGCAACAATCACAGTACAGTACTTTAACATAGACAAATACCTCAGGCAGTATAACTTTGCTGAAACAAGCAGCTCTGATTTATTTAGGGGATATAACAAGGACGGGGAAATCAGGTTAATTAGCTTATCACTCTAATAATCTACCTATGGCTCTGTGCACAGGCCTATCCTATCAGTTACTGTCCCTGGGTACCCAAGCCCTAGTGGCTAGTCCAAACCGTGGCAGCTGGTAGGGGCCCTTTCACACAGAGAAAAGGAGAATTAAACAGTCAGCAGTACAGTAATTCCATTTGGATTTAATGTGGCAATTCAACAGGGGGCGACCCTGAATTAGTACTCACGACCTCCAAATAAGATAGGGTCCTTCAATGTCAGCAGGGCTCACTTGAGGTACACAAACCTCTTCACACATTTATATAAAAGAAAGCACTATACCAGGCAGGCTGCATCTGTATCCCGATCGCAATTACTGCACAATACCCGGGAGAACACACAGCAGATTCAGTTCCTGACAGACCGAGTGCAATTTTCAGCAATTCTTCCAGTCTTCTACAGGGTGAGCCTGGTTTCTACTCTTCAGAGATCCTTTGATTCTTTTCACAGGACGGATTCAGTCCTAACAAGCTGCAGACCGGAACTCTGGGCCTTACACACGTTTTTTGACTAAAACTGCACACTGAAAAAGCACAGGGCTCCTTCCTTCTTCACTGCCAAAGCTCAACTGAAACTCCAACCGACAAAACCGGGCACTTCCTTTGAGTTCTTCCCAGTTCTTGACTGGATTGGCTGTCACTCACAATAGACTGCTGCTGTTGGTCCAAAAAGGCACTGAAGTCTAAACTACATCTCCCAGAGTCACTGCCCATACAATCCTCTTGTGGCTGGCTCAGATTATGAGTCCAAGTTCTGATTCGTCCAAGGCACCATTTTAGAGCTAGCTTACCCCACACTGATTGGTCCAGTTCAGCAGTTCAAAACTAGAATGGGGAACTAGCAGACACAGTTCTGACTGCAAAGAAAGCAGGTTAGACAAACTGTAATTTCATTATTACTGTAAATGATTTCTGGCAAACAGTTACATCTTTCAGATAGGTTCCCTTTGCACTCCTAGTGACTGCAAAAATAGAGTGAATTGGCAGCAGCTTGAGTGGTACTCAATCAAAGAAACACACAGTCCCCCATACAAACTAATTATGTCTGCAAGCAGACAGCTCTTAAAGAGACAGTACCAGAGGTTCTAAAAACACTCACTGATAAATGGCTTAAATGCCAAACACCATTCAGGCTTGGAGCATTCAAGCAAGCTCCTGGAAGTCTTTTGGGAACCCCCATTTGCAGGGGGGTTACAATTACAATTTTAAAACAGTAATTATGAAAAGTAAAAAGTAAGCAGCAGACAGCTGAGAGAAAGCACAAAGGTAAGTAGTGCAAAACACAGAATATCAATAGCAACAGTTCCACAAAGTGCAACTGGCAACAAAATGAGAGAGAAAAGGGAGATTGTAAGTACACTAGACAAAAGGGAAAAGTTGACCAATAAACCAGAGCACTAGGGAGAGGGAGTGTATGGAGGGAAGAACACTGGGATTAGTGGCAACTATAGCAGTGAATAGTGAAGTCATGGAGGAGAGATTTTTGTGATATGGAAAAGGGAGCATGGTGAATAGCAACAGGAAGGGTGTTCCAATGTTTAAGGAAGCAGAAGGAGAAAGCAGCTCGACCAACAGAGACTTTTACAGGGTGGAGAGTGAGACAGCAGATGTCAGAGCTGTGAAGGAAGAAGCAGGTGGAAGGAGGGGAAGAGGAGAAGAGGGAGGGAAGGTAGGAAAGAGGGTGCCCAGCCTGAATGTGGAGATGAAGATGGCACAATGAGATAGGTGCCTGGCATCAAGGGATGCAGCACTACAGGGAACAGTGGTGGGTTCTGGGGAGGCAATCCAGGGCAAAGCAGCAGAAGGAGTGAAAGAGGGGATCTGGTCTGGCAAGAGTGGACTTGGGGGCAACGCTATATGTACACAGTGTTACTGAAATTGAAGATAGATAAAATCTTCTTTGTGACAATCTTTCAACGGCCAAGAAGCTGGATACTTGCTTTGTTCCAGTCAAGTGTCCCCAGTTTATGGTGCAGCTTCTTGTGGGTGGAGTCCAGATGAGTAGAGAACTCCAGATGACAAACCAACCATACCCTGAGGTATTTAAAGGAGACATCCTCAATCACAACACCATCTGGGGGTCTGGAGGAAGGGGAAGGGGAGAGCTTGGCAAGTCTCTGCTTAGTGTTAAAAGTTGCTGAGACTGTTTTTTTGGCACTGAGGGCACCTGGTTGGCCCAAAAACAGTTCAGGATGTTGTTGAAAGCAAATCGGAGATGTTTCATGAGGTCAGAGAAAGAGGAATCAGAGGTGTAGAGAACCGTTTTGTCTGCACACATATGAATGGACACAGAGGAGCAGGTGAGGGGAACGCTGTTGAGGAAAATGAAGACTAGGATGGGTCCAAAGACAGATCCTTGGGGGACACCAGAGCAGATAGGAGGGGGGGGGACTGCGTCACCAAAATTGACAGCTTAGGTCCTACCATAAGGATATGCATGAAACAACTCAACAGAGGAGAAGGAGAGCCCAGTCACTTTTGGCTTGCCCAGAAGGAAGGGTTGGGCAACAGTACTGAAGGCTTTTGCCAGGTCGGCAAAGATGACTGAAATGACCAGCCCCTGCTCCATGCCAGAAAGAATGGAGTCTGTGAGCCTAAGAAAGGAAATGGTTGTGGAGTGGGATTCTCTAAAGTCAGAATGGAAGGGGGTGAAGAAAAAATTACTTACCATAGTAATCTTGTTTCTTCCAAGGGATCTCTCAGTATGCTTAAACTAAGGCAGTCAGTCAGCCTCCTATGCTGAACTGCCCCAGAGAGAATGGAACATATGTAAATGATGGAACCCTCATTGGCTCATGCTAATTTCAAACTGCTACCCCAGGTAACTGCTGCATTCTGATCAATGCTCAGATTCATTATGAAGCCTAACAGGGTGAAGATCCTCTATCTAAAAAAAAAAAAAAATGAATCCCACAATAAAAGGGTATGCCGACCAAACAGCGATACTCTAACGTCGAAATCCCTCACAGCGACCATCTCGACAGGTTTCGAGATTGTTGCTGTGAGGGACCCGAGGATGAAATTTCGCCCTTTCACTGTCTTTCATCCCACTTTCAAAACAACTCTGACTCGGAGTTAGTAATCTATAGAAGGGGGTGCAGGTGCGCATCCCCCTGCATGGGGGGTTCAGGGGCGCAGCCCCCTGATAGAATACATACAATGTCTGACAGGTGAAATTTCACCTGCTGACATTGGGAATCTCGCCATGCTGAACCTCGATAACACTGTTGTCGATTTGGCATGGTAAAACCCAATAAAAGACCCCCCAAATCCTGGTACCTGTAAGAAGGGACAAAGAAGACAGTACCCACTGGTTAAAAAATTCAGCAAATGACCAGAAAGAGTACAGAACACTTAATGACTAGCAGGGGTGCAGAACAAAAGATCCCCTTTTCCTGGTTCTGGAAGGGGAGGCAGGGTGGGAGCTTTAAGCATACTGAGGGATCCCCTGGCAGAAACAAGATTACTATGGTAAGTGATTTTTTTCTTCAAACCCAAGTAATTCTTCAGTATACTTTTAGACTACTGCAGACTACCAAGCAATACCTTTGAAGGCTGGGTACAGAATCTATTTAGGGAAAAGGTCCTACAGAACTGCAGTGCCAAATCTGGCATTAGTTCTGGACTGTACTGTGCAAAATCACTGCTGCAAAGCCTCAGAGCACTACAGACATGTGTTTAGACTAACTGCAGCTATTTTATTGAACTTTAAGCTGTTTTACTGTGCAGCATCACTGGGAAAGCACCCAATTGGTGTGCCTGAGCCCTGTGACCTGTTTGGGTTTCAGGAAGAGGAACTGTAGTCCGTTTTTGAGCAGCAGGACTACAGTTCAGCCAAACCATTAGTGTATTTCATTTGGGGCACAGATTCTGAACCTGGTGCTTGCCAGAACCGTGGATGACTGGCTCTCACAAGCAAATAGGTGCATATACTTGTTTTAATCTTACACTGTAGCTGCTGACTAGCTAACCCAGGGATCTAGTTCTGGGTCACTCTTGGGCACTTAAACAGCCCTGCTATGAGTAGGGAGGGTGGGCATGCTTGCGCGTGCGAAGACACGTGCAAAGACACGCGCATCTAGCACGTGTTTATGCGTGTCTGTAAAGTGTTTGTAAAGAAGTAGGATTGGAGCTGCACTCTCACCCTAACACGCACTGACCAGTGGGGTAAGGCCCAAATAACCTGTACAATAGAAATACTTGAAAGCACGCTATCAAGGAGCAATATTACCTGCTGCAAATTTGATATTGACCTTACAGTTAAACATGGCTGAATATATCGTAACAGTAAATGGGGACATGGGGGGTTAGATGTTTGTACTGCAACATGTATGAAATAGTTGCCAAAGCCTTAGAGCCTGAAGTTCTGTTTAAATGTGTAAAATGCCATGAGAATGAGGAAATGAAACAGGAGATCTCCTGTTTCAATAGCAGATTGAACTATTTAGAAGCAAGCCAAACGAAAATGGCAGCCCAATTTAAATTAAATAAGGACACTGGTTTACAGGGATCTGAGTGCTTAGATAAACAAAACAGGAGACTGTATCACTGAAATAAATAAAGATATAAACACTAAACATACACTAGTCCAACAAGAATTACACAAAACTGTAGAAAAGAATAATCAGGAAAAGTATAATAGTAAAAGATCTAGAGAATCTGATACTTGTACAGAGGATGAATGGTTCACTGTTCAGAGTGCCAAAGCTCCAAAAAAAGGCTGCAAAGCAGAAACCTTTGAGTTACCTTTGACTAACCGATTTGATATACTGTATTCAGTTGTCCTGGTGATCTTTCAAATGAGCAAATAATAAACAGTGATGAACATGTAATTCCGCTAATTCTGGTAATATTACCAAGTACTAATGCAGAAGGTATTAACCATATTAGCCCAAATGCCCCCCCCCGACCTCAACCTCTAGTTACTCTAGTATTGAAGCCTCCAAGCAAAAGCAAATACAAATACAAGGCACAGCCTTACTACAAATGGATGACACAAATCTTATGGATTTCCAATAAGAACATAAATCAATATACGTACTTGGTGACTCAATAATTAACCACTTAGATTGGATAGTCTGTAACAGCGACAAGGAATTTAGAACTCTGTCTTCCTTTAGGGGAGCAAGAATTAATGATTTGACCTTAATGCTGAATGATATCTTAGCAAAGTCATGCGATTCTTTGGTAACCTCTTTTCAAAATCAAACAAGATATTGTAGCAATGACAAATAAATGTGCACTTTTCAACTGCAAAATAGCATTTTCAGAGATACTTCCAGTCCCCAAAGCATCAAAATCACACCATGCAAAAATCAAAACTTTAAATAATTGGCTACGTAGCTGGTGTTTAAAACAACAGATGGGATGCATTACGCACTGGGAGAAATTTGAAGATATGAACAAACAGTTTTCATGGGACGGATTACATCTAAGTAGGAAGGGAAATGGGATCTTAGGGAAACATATAATCTCATATATCAACAAAAATTTAAACTAGAAGCAACAGGGGAGAATCCAACAAAATTGCACTCTCTGAACCAAAACAAAAACAATGTAGGTAAAGAGGATGGTTCTATCAAAATTCAAACTAACAAAGGCCTCAAAGACAATGAAGAAAAATATAAACCAAATAATAATCACCAAACAAATAATCAAAGTAAAAAACAGATGCATATACTACTTGTTAATGCCTGCAGTCTAAACAACAAAATGGATGAACTGAAGGCTTTCTTAACAACAAATAACATTGACATATGTGGGGTTACTGAAACTTGGTTTAGCAACAACGATTGGTGTATGGACATAGCAGGATATACTAGGATAGATAAAAAACGTACTAACGCACGAGGTGGCGGCATCACCCTACTTGTATCCAATAATTAAAAATGCTGTCCAGTAAATTGTAATGCTAAAGAAAATAACAATACTGAATTGGTTTGGACTAAAATATTGATTGCAAACAATTACAGCATGGCCATGGGATTAGGTTACAGAGCCCCCAACCTTAACAGTGATGAAAATAATCAATTCATGAGGAATATCGAAAATATGGTAGTTGACAAAAATTCTATCTTAATATATGCTCATCTGAACTAGAAAACAGATTTATGGACTACATGATCATAAACAACATGGATCAATTAGTAAGGGAGCCTACAAGAGAAAATAACATTTTGGATTTGTTTCTAACTAATATTAAGGAGGACATAACTAAAGTCAAAGTAATTCACCCACTATCAAATAGTGACCACAATATGGTACTGATTACTGCAAATATAAAACAAAAAAATGTGAGTAAAGGCTGCACCAAAACCAAAAACGTCTATAAAGTTGACTATATACAAATAAACAAATATCTAAAAGATTGGGATTGGTACACTGATTTTTTCAGATTGTGATTTGAATGAAATCTGGTTCAAATTTCAAAATAAAATACAATTTTGCATAAATCAATGGGTACCAAACAGGAATAAATACAAATTCAATAATAACAAAAGAACACCTATATGGTAGAATAAGAACATCAAAAGGAGCCTAAGTAGAAAAAAGAAATCATACAGAAGATATAAAAGGCATTTAACAACTAATAATTGGGCGGCATAAAAAAAGCAGTAAACAAAAGCAAAGGTATAATAAGAAAAACAAAAACGCATTATGAAGAAAGATTAGCTACATCTGTCAAGGATAATAAAAAAAATGTTCTTTAATTAAATCGGTTCCTTGAAAAATAGTAGTCCTATAATTGGAACATTAAATACATCACATGGAATAATAACTAATGAAGTAGAAATAGCAAATGAATTAAACAAATACTTTATCAGTGTGTTTAATCGCATATTAAAAGCAGTTTCTCAGTGGTCTAAATTGCTTGATACAACTATATCTTTTACTCAAAATGAAGTGATGGATGTCATAACGATTATTAAATCCAATGGCTTTGTGGGTCCTGATGGTATTCCTTCCATCTTTATCAAAAACACTGCAAACCAGCCTTGCCGCTCGTCTCCCCAGCCAAACGCAGCTGCCTTGCACCTCGAGTCCCAGCACAGGCTGAAACGGAGCTAAACGGTGAACCTGGTGACCAGTCCTACTGTTGGGTACAAAGGCGCAAGTTTACTGGGAACGCAAAGCGAATTTTGAACTGTTTGAGCCTGTACAGATAGCTTTAATTGTAACCCAGCCTCTCTGAGAGCTGCATGGTTTTGTCCCCCGCCTGCAACTTGTTGTGGGACTACCCAGATCTGATAATTTGTATGCTTTACTACGGGACTGGAGATAATATAAGTTAACCTGGGAAATACTGTGAGGGATCCAGGGGGATTGTTTGCTTCTGCAGCGGGACTCCGTTGTAATTAAGTGACTCGGGGAAATACAGTAGGGTTCAAGGGGGATTGTTGTTTGCTTGTACTACGGGACTTGGGTGAAATACATGCACTAGGGAAATACGGAGAGATCATCAGGGAACTTGCTGTACAGAGCTTCTGAGATCTCGAGCCCAGGCACTCGCAGACACTTGAACACTGCAGCATCTCCAGCTCCATTGTTCATCTCCCACCACCCAATCCCAGCCCGCCCAGCTACTTAATCAATATTACCCTACCTTTCTGCCTTCTTAAACCCAATTCTCTCTCTATTTTCTCAGCAGAATACCACCCCCCTCCCCCGTGGAGACCGGAGGTCGCGAGGGCAGACTTGAAGCCCTCCCTGCCCAGAAGCTCAGCCGACCCAGGTAATTGTTCAGCTCACCTGCAAGGAGTCTTTTGGCGCCATTTTCAAATGGCTGCCTGGCCACAGCCTTGCTGCTCGTCTCCCCAGCCAAACGCAGCTGCCTTGCACCTCGAGTCCCAGCATAGGCTGAACCCCACCGAACACTGCATGTTCGGCTCCCCACCGCCCCCACCACCACCCTTGTTCGGCTCTTGAACTTATACCCTGAGTAGGTCAGGTGACAGGGCGAAATAACCTATCAGCCCACTTTTCCAGCTGCAGATTATAAAGTTCCAGCCCAGAGGCCGCTGTCTCACATTCTCGCTTGGATAAACTCACTATGCATTTCATCCTATTTACAACGCTGCTGACCAGCAGGCTCACTCTCCTTGCTCTTCAACCCCCCCCCGTGGCTTCTCTGCCCCATGACTCCACCACCAACCCTAGTCCTTTATCATTCTCAGACAATTGCTGGCACAGACACCCCAACACAGCACGCCAATGCCCACTAGTCCTAACTTACCTTTCCTCGCATACACCCTCGTTCACACCCTCACTGCAAATGGGTAAACACTGTACCATAGCTTTTCCCCAACCTACACCCCAGCCCCCCTCCACCTACGAAAACAAAATGCTGGTACCCCCCTTGCTTCCTCCCTTCTTCCCAGCGTCATCTCTAGTCTGCCAGTCCCCACCCACAACAAAAAAATAAAACATTTACCCTATCATTCTCGGCATGCGTCTCTTAAGCTCTGCAGGCTCTCCCTACTGCGACACACATTACTTCTACTCCTACTTTCTGGAAATATTCACCCCAACCCTGGTTCCCCCTCAACAAAAATCTCCCCAAACAAACCGCAGGGAAGACTACTGCTAGCATCACTTAATATTTGTAGCCTTCCCAAAAAACACACACTACTACAAGGTTGGATTGCCCAACATGCCCCAGACATCCTAACTCTCTCTGAAACCTGGCTATCCAAAAAAAATCCCCAATGATGCAGTTTCTCTAAGTAACTATAACATCTATAGGATGGATAGATCTGGTAAGCAAGGTGGAGGCTGCGCAATATTCATTAAATCAACACTCTGCGCCACCATCGTTGACACCCTCCCCCCGAACATGGGGCCCAGACTCTCGCAGTCAAAATTAGACTGGACTCTAAAACAATCAACATCATCTCAGCCTATATCCCCCCGAGAAACCAGAAACTTGCATTTAAATCCATCCTTCATGCTATCTCACACCTCTCTAATACTAATGAAACCATATTAATGGGTGACTTCAACATCGATTGGTCATCTCCATCCTCCTCCATCTTCAGAGACGCTGCCCAGGCTATGGACCTCACCCAAATAATCACCTCCCCAACAAGGTGTGACACAAGAACCGGGACATCCACACTATTAGACCTCATTTTTACCAACAGGCCCACAAAATATTACCCAGGCCACAGTGCTCCCTGACTCTATCAGTGACCACTCTCCAGTTATCTGCTGGTGGTCGAGTAAACTGCCCACAGCACCTCCGAAAACCACATGGCACCGAAAACTCAAAAAATGAGGCATTAATCACCTCAAAGAATACCTAGCCAATAGCAACTGGCTACCTTTATATAACGCACAGTCTGTGGATGCCGCTCTCACCCACTTTATAGCTACCTTTAACAAAGCCTGTGATATATTTGCTCCCCTCACTAGGCAGGTAGTGAAAACCAGGTCTACACCCTGGATCACACCCTCCCTCCTAAAACTTATGCAACACAGGGGCAACCTTTGGCACAGGGACATAGACTCCCAATGCACCCAGGACAGACGGCTATATAGGGAGGTGCGAAATAAATGCACCTGGGCCACACGACAGGCCAAGGCTGATTACTATCAGCACACCCTCTCCTCCTCCTGGGGAGACGTGAAAAAGTTCTGGAGCAATGTACAAGAAATCAGTGGCAAATCACGTTCCCCCACCCCTACCCAACTCAGTCTGAACGGGGACATTACCCAAGATCCTACTAAAATCACTGAAGCCCTCAACGAATCCTTCTCAGACCTCTCACATATCCTCCCGCCTAATTTCTTCCACCCTCCCAAACCCCACCTACTTCTCTTATGGTGAGTACAGACCTCCTTCCCCCTTTCCGGCTCTGTACCATTCCCTGCACCTTGGTCAAACGCTATATCTCCAAAGCAATGCTAACTTTTCGCTACAGCAATGACTCCCTGGACCTAAAACTCATTAGGCTTACCCTCGATGTCACACTACCCCATCTCACAAAAATCCTAAACCTTTCACTTTGCCTCGGCCAGTTTCCCGCTACCTGGAAAAAAGCCTTGATCACCCCTATCTTTAAAGAGCAGTGACCCCACCCACCCCAGTAATTATAGACCAATCTCTATACTCCCTCCTCTCGCCAAAGCTCTGGAAAAAATAGCCTCAGAACAGCTAACTGAGCATCTAACAAAACACAACCTACTTAGTAAGGAACAGCATGGGTTCAGAGCTGGCCACAGCACCATCACGGCTCTCGCTGAACTCACAACGTTCATCCATGAGGCACTTGACCAAGGGTCACTTGCAGGGGCTATCTATGTAGACTTAACTAAGGCTTTTGACATGGTCAGTCATGAACTACTCCTTCAAGTCCTGCCCCAACTAAATGTGGTCCCCGAGGCCGCAGCCTGGTTCAAGGACTACCTCTCAGGATGCTCGCAGCAAGTAAGAATAAACTCCACCATCTCCACCCCCAAGCCTGTTCGCTCCGGTGTTCCGCAGGGGTCAATTTTGGGCCCACTACTGTTTACTCTCTTCCTTAATTCACTCCCCAAAGCATGCAGCGGCCATCTCTTACTCTATGCTGATGATGCGGTTCTCTACTGGAAACACTCCCAACCGTACACCTTCCAGCTCGCCCTCCAGGGATTCGTCAGGGAGCTGGAGAGTTGGTTCGCTGATCACCGCCTGATCATTAACTATTCCAAAACCAAGGCCATGACCTTTGCTCATTGCCAAAGCCCGCACAGTCAGATGGCACTTCATATTTCTAACTCGGATGGTTCCCTACAGGAACACGTCACTCACTTCAAATACCTGGGTGTCACCTTAGATACCTCCCTCTCCTATCACAGACATGTACGCCTCCTCTCGGCAGCGATCAACTCGAGAGTTGGTACCCTCTACAGGATCAAAAACAGCCTGCCTGCTCAAGCCATGTAGATTGCTGTCACATCCTCCATCCTCTCCCTTATTGATTATGGGATTGTTATCTACGGCACTGCTGATAACTCCACCCTAAGCTGCATAATCACTGCGCTAAACAAAGCCTGTCGCCTTGTCTCGGGATGTGACAGACTCACCCACACCTGCGACCTGTACAAACTGACTGGCTGGCTTAATTTCCATCAAAGACTCAAGTACCACACCTGCATTCTAGCAAAAAAGATCCACCTCCAGCTTGCGCCAACCGGTCTACTCCCCATCATCAGACCAGCCCCTCTCAGGTGTATTACCAGACTCTCGGCTACCACATCCTTCACGGTTCCCCCATGTCGTACATCCCTTGGGCAGAGATCCCTTTGCTACCGTGCCCCCAAATGGCTTAACATTCTTCCCCCTTCCCTCTCTCAGTCCTACAGCATATAACTCTTCAAAACAGGCCTCAAAACCCTCCTATTGGATAGCTCTATATGTGAATGCTAATTCGGCCTAACCTCTCTCCTCCTCCCCCCTTTGCACCCACACGGAGCCCTAGGCCCGACGACCCCCCAAAAGCTCAGTCTAGGGGTCACAGGTATGTCTCTTGTTGCTCTAACCGGATAAATAAGTCTCTCTGCTATCATGCCAGCAATGTAATCTATAAATTATTTATTATGTATAGAAAGTTGTTTTCCTTTTTGCCATTTACTGTCTTATGTCTCGCCACCCGCTGTAACCACCGTGGAGCAACTGTAAACAAAGTGTTTGAACAAAAAATCTGTATATAATTTTCCTTGTATATAATTTCCTTGTTCTGTCTGTCTTCCCCAATTCTTGTTTCCCCCTCCACCCTCTGTAACCGACATGGAGCCTTTGTAAAAGAGTCTGTGACTCAAAGGTTTGTAATTCCGAATATACAGTAAATAAAATAAAACCAACTCGTGGGACCTTTAACAACTATGTTCCATATTTCCCTCAAAACAGGTACCACTATACCAATTTGGAATCATGCTACAGTGATCCCACTTTATAAAAATGGTAATAGAAATCTGGCACAAAATTATCATCCAATAAGCCTTTCCGCAATCTTTTGTAAATTATTGGAGAGATTATTAAAAAACAGAATTATGGAACACCTATTAGTTACAGGGCAGACAGATTGTATACAACATGGGTTTGTAAAATGCAGATCATGCCAAACTAACCATTTAAATTGTTTTGAGCCTGTAAGTGAAGCTCTAGACAAGGGCTTGTCAGTGGATATAATTTTTTTGGACTTCTCAAAAGCTTTTGATTTGGTCTCTCACAACATACTGATCAAACAGTTAACGAAAACCAAGGTGCATCAATCCATAATAAATTGGATCGAGTCCTGGCTAACAGAAAGGAGACAACAAGTGTCACTAAAAGGTAATCTGTCTACTTGGGAAAATGTGACTAGTGGTGTCCCTCAGGGATCTCTGTTGGGGCCAGTACTTTTTAACATACTGATATCTTCAATACTCTCTCTAAACAATCACTGCTGGATGGTCAAGTACACTGATGATTGTAAACTTGGTGGCATTGTAACAAATCAAGGTTCAGCTCAAGAAATACAAAGAAATCTTACACATTTAGAAAACTGGTCTGTTGAGAATGAACTACTATTTAATGCACAAAAGTGTAAGGTGATGCATCTTGGTAAACATTACCCATGTTGCAATTACAAATTAAATAACACAAATTTACAAACAACAGATAATGAAAAAGACTTAGGAGTCATATTTTCTAAGAACATGTCCTTTGGAACTCACACTACAAATATTATAAAAAAGGGGAATCAGATTTTGGGCTGTATATTAAGGAACATCAACAGTCAAAGCGACATGATTATAGTCCTCCTTTTTTTCTAGTCTTGTTAGACCACGTCTTGAGTATTGCTCATCAGTATGTGCCCCAGCCTCAGTCAGAGGTAATCAACTTATTGAAAAAGTTCAACGTAAAGCAACAAAAAAAATCAAAGATAAAAAGGGTCTGGACTACTGTACACGACTAAAACAATTGGGACTTTATTCCATGCAATACAGGAGACTAAGGAGGAATCTAATTTTAGTTTATAAAGCATTTAATGATTAATCTATATTTGAAAACACTGGATTGTGCATGAATCCCTCCATAACTAATACAAGATCTCACAAAAAGAAACTAAATGGCTCTCAAAACAAAACAAAGAGAAGAAATCAGTGGTATATGCAAAGGGTTATATCCATGTGGAATGCTCTACCTGAAAATATTGTGGACAGTAATACATTAAGCTTGTTTAAAAACACATTAGACATATATATGGGTAATAAAAAATTTCAATTCCACCAATAAATATGGTGGCGAGTTCAAAAAAGGCAATACTGCCTACAGAGCTTGTAAATTACCTATGATCCTATGAGTAGTGCTTGGTGAAAGCATGAACAGTTTTCCATGTAGCTGCTTTGCAAATCTCTAGTAATGGGATATCCCTTGCAGCAGCTACTGATGCAGCTATACCCCGGGTAAAGTGGGCCCTGAGAACCTGGGAAGGCTGTTTACCAACTTTACTGTAACAGAACTGAAAGCAGGCTACTATCCAGCATGCAATAGTTCTCATGGAATTCAGTTGACCTTTACCTACCTCTCCATAGGTGAGGAACAGCTGAATGTGCTCTGGCCTAGAGACTTTAGTCCGGTCAAGGTAGTGGCTGAGTGCCCTCTTGACATTCAGGCTATGCAACATCTGCTCACCTGAGCTGGAACTGACAGTGAAAAAGACTGGTAGTGTTGTGGACTGATTCAGATGAAAATCTGAAACCACTTTAGGAAGGAATTTCCTATTAGTCATTAAGTTTTAAATTCTAGAAAAACACAACTGTTATTGTTTCATCGATCATAGATCGTTCAGGATAATTTGACCCTGAAGGTGGATACCCTGGAGAGATCCCCGATCCAACAGGTTCAGTCTTATAAATACATAGGTTTATGGCTTGATGAGTCCCTAAATTGGGGAGTTCATATAAATAATTTAAATTTAAAAATATAGGGAAAAAACTTGGAGCCTGTGCATGGTCAGACACTGTATGGGCCCTGAAGTAAGAGGAAGGGTTGTTAAGTCAAAGATAATTCCTATGTTGTTTTATGGAGATTTTATCTATGCTAGTGATAAAAAAAAAAAGTGATTTGGAGAGACTGGAGGTGTGTCATGGTAGACTGGCTAGATTTATTTTGAATGTCCCTCATACTACACATAAGTGTATTTTGTTTAATCAATTGAAATGGCTGAGACTCTCAGAATATAGACAGGAACACCTACTTGCAATTATGTGTAAGTGCTGGTTGGGTGATATACCCCTGTATATAGTTGCAGTGGTGACAAAACGGGATAAAGTGAATTCATTAAGATCAGCAAATGCCCCAGATTTTGAAATTGCAAAATGTAAACTAGAAATTGGTCAGCAATCAGTTATTTATAGGGGTTCTCTTGAGTGGAATAAACTACCAATAAACATTAAAAGTAACTAGGGTAGAAATCTGTGGACAGGGATTAAGTCCTGGTTTAGGAAGTCTGCTATTAGTTCTAGACCATGCTGCTCTACTTGAAACTGTTGGATATTTCTTATCCCCCATTTTATTATTACTTGTCTGAAACCCTGATCAAGTGATCTTATTCAATTTGTATTTACAATATACTGAATGAGTGTATGTATTTATTTATTGTACTATGTGTTATTTTTTGCATTTGTGATTGATTATTGTTACAGTTCTTAGGACCTTGTTGCAAATGAACAATAGCTCAATTGAGTTAATTCTAATTCATATAATTTCATATGCTCATGTAACCCCCCCCCCCCCTACAAATGGGGGTTCCCAAAAAGTCTTCCCTGAGCTTGCCTAAATGCTCACTGCCAGGCTGGTGTTCTGTGTTTTAGCAGTTTAAATATATTGCCAGAGAGTGCCTGTATAGCCTCTGTGTACTGCCTCTTTAAGAGCTGCCTGGATTACAGTCATAATTATTCTGAGAGGGAGCTCTGTTAGAAGATGTACTTGTTTGCTGATCATTTGTTACAGTATTAATAATATTGCAGTTTGCTCTAACCTGCCTTCTTTGCAGGATGGACAGTTCTGTTTGTTTCCATCATCTTGGTCCTGGACTGTCAGAATGGGCCAATCCATACATTTGGGACTCTAAAATGAAGCCTGCCTACAGGGGCTTGGTGGGGCCAAAACTTGTAGGAATTGTAGTTTTGCGCTTTTGGCGCCTAAAATAACCTGGAGGGGGAGCCCTTGTTGTGACTGACAGATCAGCCAACTGGATCTTTTGGATCTTGGGGAAAAGTCCCACACTGCTTGCAGTTTCAGTTAGATCTGAGTTGGGAAGTGAAGAAGTAACAGCTCGAAATAGTTCAAGCAGCAATCCATAGTGGATTCGCGCAGGAGAACTGTGGAAAGGCCTGAGTTTGGCCTGCATGCCTGCCTTCTGTTCCTGAGAGGGAACTTGTGCTTTTTTCAGACTGAATCCAAATTTGGAGAGTGAATTAAGCACTGAATTGTAACCAGGCTTTAAAGCAGTAGTGCAATGAAAAATGTTTTTCAAAAAAAGCTTGTTCAGCTACAGTTAAGAAAAATATTAGCTTACCTGTCAGATTTACGTGTCTGGGTACCTCCTAAGCTATGAAACATGAGTTTGTTTTATATTTTTTATGCTAACCCTTGCCAGGTCTGCAATGCTGTTTCTATGCAAAATGTGGTGGCCATCTTTTTTTCTTGAGAAAAAATTATATTAAAATGTTTATAAAATAATCAAATTTTGGTGGAATTAGAAAAGCGTACCACCAAATAAAACTGGAAGATGCCCAGAATCTTTTATAGTGAAAAAAGGTAGGGTCAAATTTTTTGCCTAATTTTAATGCACTGCTGCTTTAACCTGAAGAAGACCAAAGATTTGCTGAATGCGATCGGCCCGTCAGGACTTCCAGCTACTTCTGAACTCCCGGATTGTGCAGAGACTCTGTAATTGCGAACGGAGAGCCATTTGCCTGATACAGTGGAATTTTCTTACAAGTGAATGTGATGTGTGCTTAAAGTGGGTTGTGATTTGGTTCCCTACTGTGTGTCTGAACTGTGTTTTGCTTGCTGGAGGCTGTATAGAGCTCCATGGACTGAATCCATATCCATTTCCATTTGCCTGGGCCTTGCTACACTGGCCCAGCCAGAATACCTGCTACGTAGAGAAAGTCATTGATGAGAGACTGGCCTGGGGATCAGCCCCCTGCTCAAAACCTTGAACAGGAATGACACCTCGGTGATTCGTGTGGGCCCTGCTTCTCCTGGCATTGAAGCTCAACAGCCTGCAGTCTCAATTTCATCCTGCCTGTGTCCAGTATTGGGTATCGTGAGTAAACATCAGGGTAGCTCCCTGCAACAACAGCTAAATCTAAAAGTGTTGTCATCTGATTGTCTTGTTGCCTTTTCTTTCATGAACTGAGCCCTCCGGCTCTGGATTATAAATAGTGTGCATTGTGCATGTTGCTTTCTTCCATCACAGGGCTCCAACCAGTTGCAACGTTCCTGGCTAGCCCACCATTTTCCTACCTGGGTACCCAGAGTGTGTGACTGTGTAGGAACTCTGAACTGCATGCATAACTGTCTGATTAATATAGCTTTTAATCAAATCAACCTGATTACACCCCTCCCTTGTTCAAGTCCCCTGAATAAATCAGATTTAACTTTGTTTGCATTTAACCTGACTGTGGTTCCAGTTTGTGCCAAAAGTATTGTACTGTTGATATTTGCTGTACTTAACTTTGTTTTACAGGGGGTCCCAAGGGTCAAGCTAGAGGAACCAGCCCTGGTGGTAAGTGCAAACATTATGGGTAATTACCTGGTGAATAAGGGTCATTGTGAAAGTAATTATTGTATATTGTTCAGGACACTAGAAGGGAAAGAGGGGGGTTACAGTGTCCCGGAGGGCTGTGCACAGGTTAGCTTGACCACTAACAACCCTGACCTCCGGGTGGAGGCACCGGTTTCATTACCCAGGCCCCTTCACCTGCTACTAGCCAAGCAGGCAGGGGTAGTAGCCCTTGGGATAGCGCCACCTGGGGGTTACATTCATATAATTTGTATGCATATAACTTGCATGAATAAAAATATGAAAGGAAATGAAATTAGTCCTCCTTATCTCTATGGAATGAGATGTAGTCCACATCTGAGCAAAGGGCCTGTAGCTGACTTACTTACCTAGCCAAATTAATGGCTACTAAGAAGACAGTTTTCCAGGTCACATACTTCAGATCTGCAGTTGCATAGGCTCAAAGGGGGATTCTATAAGCCTGGTAATGCAGATGTTCAGGTCCCAAGATGGGACTGGTTCCCTAAGGGGAGGGTGGAGGTGAAGGACTCCTGTAGAGAACTTCCTTAAGAACGGGTGAGAAGCCATAGACCTGCCCTTTCCAGCCAAAATATATGCTGACGTTGCATCCAGGTGCACCTTCAGGGTAGAAGACCTAAGGCTCAGTGAGTGCAGGTGGGTCAGGTAATCCAAACAGGACAGGTAACCCAACAGGACAGGTAACCCAACCCGAGAGGGATTGACACCACTGATTCCACATCAGATAGAAAATCTCTTCCATTTGGAAGCATACATTTTCCTGGTCGAGAGCTTCCAAGAAACCCTCAAGACATTCAGCATCAGTCTCGAACTTACCCTTTATAGAGAAAGTTATTGAGAAGGTGGTCAGTTTGCAGCTGGAGGATCATTTATCCAACCAGACTATGACCTTCTCAATCTGGCTTCAGGAAAAGGCATAGCACCGAGACTGCCCTGGTACGGGGGCTTAATGACCTTCTGATGGCGAGAGATCAGAGATCCTGATCCATCCTGGTTCTCCTTGATCCCTCATCAGCATCTGACACTGTCGACCATGGGGTGCTGCTCGAGCACCTGTGTTTTTTCTGTGGACTAAGGAGGGCGGTCCTCAGTTGGTTTTGAGCCTTCTTCGAGGGCAGATCCCATAGAATGGAGTCGGGGATTTATTCCTCGGCCCCTCACTGGCTGCCCTGCGTGGTACCACAGGGCTTGGTGCTGTCCCCATGTTGTTCGCAGTGTATATGCTGCCATTAGGGGACATTATAAGATGGTATGGGTTGAGTTTTCACTGCTATGCAGATGACTCTCAACTGTACATGTCTTCTGTGCCTGAACAGGAGTTAGATTTTGTCTTGGTGTTTTAACAACTGCCTGTTGGAGATACAGAACTGGATGAGTGCTAGTTAGTTGTGGCTGAACTCGGGTAAAACGGAGGTATTGGCGGTGGAACCTGATTGTAGGATGAGAGGTGCATGGGTGGGAAAACCCTCAGGATTATATCTGGGGGGCCCCACTGATTGCCTTGGGCCAGGTGCATAACCTGGGTGTGGTATTTGATGAAGGCCTGACCCTGAGGGTGCAGGTTTCGGCTGTAGTCAAATCCTCCTTTTACCATCTGAGGAACATAGCCCGGGTGAAGCACCTGGTCCCACCCAAAGATCTTCCTAACTTGGTCCACGCCTTTGTCACCAGTCATTTTGATTACTGCAACGCCTTCTACCTAGGGCTATCGGGGGTGGATATCCACTGCTTGCAACTAGCGCAGAATGCGACGGCCAGGCTGTTGACTGGAACCCCTAGATTCAGTCATATAACACATGTGCTGCGTGAACTGCACTGGTTGCCAATACAGTGGCGGATCACCTTCAAGGTCACATTGCTGACCTATAAGGCCCTACATGAGCAGGGACCCATCTACCTGAAAGAGCTCCTGTCTCCTTACTGTCCCACCTGCTCCCTCCAATCCTGCAGAAAGGGATTGCTAGAGATTCCCAGGGTATCCTTAAAAACATCAGGAGGAAGATCTTTTGCCTTCATGGCACTTACCCTGTGGAACTCCCTACCGCACCGTATACGAGATATCCTGACCATGGAAAGATTTCAAAAATCCTTGAAAATGCACTTGTTTAACCAGGCATTTGAAGGGACTTAATGAATTTCTGTTATAATGTTTTATCTAGGTTTTTAATGTATAATGAGGAGTATTTTATTTAATGTATATTGTTAAGGCGCCCTGAGCTCTGGAAGGGCACCTCATACAAATATAGTTTTACTTACTTACTATTCAGAGAGGAACAGGCTAGCAAATTCAAAGTCTTCAAGAGCCAGACTTTCAGATGGAGGATCCTGAGACCTGGGTACAGTATTCTGCCCTGTGAAGATGCCAGTAGATTGTGCTTCTGAGAGAGAAGTGAATCGGTTGTGACACTGCTAGGGCAAGCACGAGGGAATGCTATGGTTGCCTTGCTCAATCAGGTGCCACCAGAATCATTGTTGTTGGTTGTGACCTGAGTTTTATGAGAATTTTGAGCAACTGAGGAAAAGGGAGCGGCATACAGGAATCTCCCTGACCAATCCAATGCTAAGGTATCCACTGACACAGTCCCTTGGGCTGGGGGTCTACAAAAGAACTGTGGCAATTGGCGGTTGTCTGTGGAGGCATTCATTCATTTCATCTGTTTCATTTTATTATTTATACTGGAAAGGCATGTGAGCAAAATTTCCCATTTTCACACATGTCCAGTGACAAAATTTGTTACAATAATACATATTGGGAAACATTATGCGGTTTGGAATGAGAGTGCATACAAAATTGGTACAATAACACAGATTGGTGAACATTACATCTTCGGGAATAAGTCATACAAAGGGGACAGAGCATAATAGGGAAGGTACTGATAAAGTTAACATAACTATATAATAAATTTAAAGAGAAAAGCAAAAATATGCCAGGTAGGAAGTGCAGGAAATTCAAAAGAAGAGATTGGAGCTAAGAGCGTGGGTCTGGGGTAGCTGCATTGGAATTTGTCTAAAAAGTAGGATTTCAATTGGTTTTTGAATGATGTAAGTGTGTTGTACAGGCAAAGAGATCTATCTCTGGTGTGCCCCACCTTCTGAAAACTGATGCTAAGCCCCATCCTGGAGTACTGCATGCAGTACTGGAGGCTGCACCTGCACAAGGATTCATGGATTAATTCACATATTGGGACTGTGTAGTACAGTACAGTCTGCATGCCCATTGGCCCATGCTGTGGACCAATGAGCGTACAGCCATACCGTATGCTGTCAGTCGGCGGGCGGCCTGCGGGTGGGGTGCTGCTGCCCGCCAGTGACTGGGGAGGAGCGGGGTGGCGGGACTGAGTGGGCAGGTTGGGAGGGGTACTGCTAGACCACCAGGGTACTGTTTACATCGGATTGTCGCGATCAGGCTGGAGCGCGCCACTGGGCCACGTATAGGGATATTTTCCATCGACAATGCCCGCGATCGGGCTGGGGAGAGGGTCCACTGGACCACCAGGGTTAATATTAGTATTGAAAGCCTGCGATCGGGCTGGGGAGAGGGTCCACTGAACCACCAGGGATCTTCAACATGTACAAAGCCTGCGATCGGGCATGGGGGGGTGCGACGCCGACAGGCAGTGACGCCAGAGCTCGGGTGGACACCCACAGCTGGCGGCTGCCGTGTTGCACCCTGCTATAGGGCAGCTCACCTGTGGGTGGCCAGCTGTTGCTCCTTTTTTATTCGGCTCAGCTGTGTGCGGCGGAAGTAGGGGTTGCGCCTGCATATGCTCAGCACATCCCGGGCTAAATATTGGGATGTGCAGAGTATGCATAGTCACGCCCCCCCTTACTTGCGCCACATACATTACTGATGCACCCCAGCACATCAGGATTTGTGCAGCGCATACTCCCCATTTGAATATCGCGCCAGGGCGCATCAGTGGGTTGTGCAGGGCGCAACAGCACAACCCTTTCAAATATCCCGGCCCCTGTATAAAAATAAAATTTTCATTCATTCATTCAAGTTCTTTTTCACAGAAAAGGTGGTGGATGCATGGAATGGCCTACCTCAGGAAGTTGTGGATATGAATACAGTGCAGGGCTTCAAATAGGCATGGGATAGGCATAAGGGAACAATACAGATGAGTATGAACAAAGAGGCCATTGACAGAGTACAGGCCTATGGCACATTCATAAGGTAGAAAAAATGGGCAGACTGGATTGGCCTTGTGGTCCTTATCTGCCGTCAACTTCTATGTTTCTATGACAGGGAGGGATGAATGAAGGTGAGTGAAAGAGCAGTGGGTCCATCTGAAATGAGCAATAGTGAAGGCAACAAACCTTTGCATTGGGCAGGTAAACAAGGGAAAGAAAAAAGCCACTATGGTTCTCAAAGGAAGTGGCCGGGAAGGTAAGGGTGAAAAAGATGGCTTTCAGGAAATACAAGGAAACCCAGCAGGAGGAGGACAGGGTAGTTTACTGGATAACCGGGGGCAGGGAAAGCAGTCAGGAGTGCAAAGGCATAAACATAGGAAAGAAATTGCACAAGAGCTGAAAAAAAGGAGACAAGACTTTTTATAGGTACATTGGTGAAAGGAGAAAAACCAGGGGTGGGATAGTTAGGCTTAAAGGGGAAGGAGGAGAGTGTGTAGAAGGGGACCTGGAAAAAGCATCAATACTGAACAAATATTTTTGTTCTGGCTTCACGGAAGAAGATGGTTAGGGACCACAGTTAGGCAACATTAACAAATATGGGAGGGAGATGGACACTAGTCCATTTACGGAAGAGAGAGTCCTAAAAAAACTCACAAAACTGAAAGTGGATAAGGCAATCGGACTGGATGGGATACATCCTAGAATATTAAGAGAACTATGAGAGGTACTGGCAGCCCTGTTCAATGAATCACTCGATATGGGAGTGGTTCCGGAGGACTGGAGGAGGGCAGATGTAGTCCCTCTTCATAAAAGTGGGAGTAGGGAAGAGGCTGGAAACTATAGACCAGTCAGCCTCACCTCAATAGTGGGGAAAATGATGGAATCACTACTTAAAGAAAGGATTGTGGAACACCTTGAATCCAGCAGAGCACAGGATATGAGGTAGCATGGATTCACAGCGGCCAGAAGGTCATGTCAAACAAATCTGATTAATTTCTTTGACTGGGTGACTAAGGTTGTGGATCGGGGAGTGGTGGATGTGGACTACCTGGATTTCAGCAAGGCCTTTGACACCATTCCACATAAACTTGTGAAAAAGCTGGGTAGCTGGGGAGTGGGTCACAAGGTGGTACACTGGGTTAGGAACTGGTTGTGTGACAGAAGACGGAGGGTCATGGTAAATGGTGCTCAATCTGAGGAAAAGAAGGTGACCAGCGGGATGCAACAGGGATCAGACTGAGGGCCAGTTATGTTTAATGTCTTCATAAGTGACATTGGGGAGTAACTGGAAGGGAAGGTGTGCCTCTTTGCAGATGACACTAAGATCTGCAACAGGGAAGACACTCCAGGAGGAGTGGAAAAAAATGAGGGAACTAGGTAAACTGGAGGAATGGTCTAGAGTGTAACAGCTGAGATTCAGTGTGAAAAAGTGCAAAATCATGCATTTGGGGTGCAAAAGCCCAGGGGAAGGTAACATGGTTGGGGGGGACTGATGGTCACCAAACAGGAATGGGATTTGGGGGTAACCATATCTGACCTAAATTTGGCCAAACAATGTGTCAAGGCTGTGGGGAGAGCCAGTGGGATGCTGGGGTGCAGAGGGAGAGGTATCACCAGTAGAACGAAGGAGGTGGTGATGCCACTGTACAGATCATTGGCAAGGCCTCATTTGGAACACTTTGTCCAGTTTTGGAGGCCACATCTCCATAAGGACATAAACAGGGTGGAGGCAGTTCAAAAAAATGGCAACAAAGATGGTGCAGGGCCTGCACCAAAAGTCATATGAGGAGAGACTGGGAGACCTCAATATGTATATCCTGGAGGAAAAGGGAGACAGGGGAGATATGATAGAAACCTACAGATATCTAAAAGGCATAACTTTGGTACTGGAGGGGTAGCATCTTTCAGAAAAGATTATGTCCAGGAACGAGTGGGCATGACATGAGGTTGGAAGGGGGTAGACTAAGGGGTAGCATGAGGAAGTAGTTCTTCACGGAAAGGGTGGTGGATGCATGGAATAGACTCCCAGCATAAGTGGTGGGGGCAAACACAGTGGGGGAATTCAAGCATGCATGGGACTGGAGCCTTTGTAAACGAGTCTATGACTCAAGGGTATTAATCCTAATCTTAAATAAATAAAATAAATAAATAACAAGCATTTGTCAATGCCAAATGTTTGCTTGCTGGCATTGGCATTGTTAGTGTAGGAGTTACAGAGCTGCATAATAGGAATGGCAGTGAAGTATTGAACTGAAGCCAACCCCACCACTACCCTGTAGATACTGACAGGCATTGGGGTGTGCCTTTGGGTCGTCAGGCATAACGGCCACACCATTTCACCACAACCTACCCTGCAGACACCGACAAGTGTCACGGTGTGCCTTGGGGTCTTTGGCACTTATGTTCACCCCATTCCATGAGGAAATACGGTGAGATGGGTGCTGTATAGAAGAATGGGGTGAACTTTGGGGCCAAAGAGTGCAAGGCACACCTCGATGCCTCTCACTGGCTGCAGGCTGTGGGTGGGATGGAATGGTATGAGCATTACAGGCGACAATCCCAAGTCACACCCCTGGTGCCTGTCAGTCTCTACAGGGTAGGGAGTTATGATCGGAAACCATAACGCCTCAGGCATTCCTTGGTATTTTCACTCCAAATTTTCAACATGGTTTTTTTGTGACACCCCACCTCATGAACAGTGGCAATATCAGTTTGTTAGCCAAAAGCTGATTTTGCACAGCGACTACACCATTTGGCACCACAGGTGCGAAAACACATATCGAACAGGATGTGAAAAATGACAGTTGTACTGTTCATGGGGAGGTGTAAAAAATAGCAATGTTGAAAATCTGCAGTGAAAATATTAAAAAAACTGGTGAAGTCACGAGCATGCGTAGAAACCGTGCAACGCACACCTGTAGTGTAATTAGTTTGGGGATTTTTTACAACAGATTGTCAACACAGGCATTTTGGGACCTCCGCTCATGAACACTGTCACTGTGATTTTCTGAATCTGTCCCGAACAGTGATTTCTCAGAGCGACCACGCATTTCTGAGCTGGAAGTGCGAAAACACATTTCGGCCATGGTGTGAAAAATGACAGCTGTACTGTTCATAAGAAAGTGTGGAAAAATGCCAGTGGTGAAAATCTGGACTGAAAATATTAGATATTCATGAACTTACGAGGGTGCGTGGAAACTGCTCAATGCTCGCTCGTAACACAGTCATTTTATGGACTTTTGTCACCAAATTTTTAACATAACCATTTTAAGACCTCTGCTCATGAACAGTGTCGCTGTGATTTTCTTAATATGCCCCGAATATTGCTTTCCCGCACAATCAACTGCGCCCATTAGGTGCTGCTGCTACGGGAAACGCATTTTGGGCAAGATGTGAAAAATGACAGATGTACTGCTCACAAGGAGAATGTGGTAAAATGGCAATGTTGAAATCTGGAGTGAAAATATAAAAATTTGTGAACTTTCACAGTCGCGTAGGAACTGCGCATAGCGCTGCGGCTAATTAATCAGTCATTTTGGGAATTTTTCACCAAATTTTCAACATAAGATTTTTGGGGCATCGTCATGAACTGTGACACTTCATTTCATAAATCAGTGTCAAAAGGTAGTTCTGCACAGTGACCTCGAAATCACCTTCCGGGGCCCATTAATGCCATGACAGCACCAGAATTCATGAGGAGGGGTCCCAAAAACCCCATGTTGAAAATGTGGTGCCAAAATTCCAAAAAATACCTGAGATTTGCATCAAAGTTGAAAAAAACTTATTTATTCCATTATACAGCTTACTGGCATTTATTCAGTCCCAGTCGGCTTTGAAGAGTGCAGACGTGTTCCTGGTCCACCACAGATCGTCGCGCTGGCCTCCACAGGTAAGTATGGGGTGAAGTGGCGGTGTGGGGAGGTGGATGCGCAGAGGGTAGGTGCAGGTGAGGGGAAAGACAAGCAACAAGGAACCGTTTTTTTCTTTTCAGGTGGTTGTTTCCTTTTTAGGAAGATGACGCGGGACATGTGCCATGCTGGGGTGGGCTCCCAGTGTGGTAGCTGAAGATTTTTTTGGGGCGGGGTCAGTGGATCCAACAGGGGATTGGGCACCCCCTGTTGGCCATACAGACGTGTGCCACGCTGGGGTGGGCTCCCAGCGTGGCATCTGGAAGTATGTTTCTTTTGAGGGGGGTTTAATTGAGCTGACAGGGGATTGGGCACCCTCATCGCCATTCTAATTTATGCCACGCTGGGGTGGGCTCCCAGCGTGGCACCTAGAACTCTGGGGGGGAGCGCAGAGACGACGGGGGATTGGGCAGTCAAGTCAGCCATACTGTTTTCGGGGGGAGCACTATTCAGAGACACTCAGAGGGTTGGGGAATATTATTACAATACTGATCAGGTGTGCCAACAGACGAAAACTGCATCTACTTTTTCAGTTTCTTTGGGGTTCTGTTTTCCTGCTTTTGTCAATGCCGCTCCTACCGTGAACTCTGACTAAACATTCCAAGAATGGCAATTAAATCTTTTTTGGAAACATTCCAAGGATGTCAATTTAGTCACTTGCCTCCTCCCGGAAAGATAGTCCTAGGAAAAGTTCACTTCAAACTGAATTTATGTTCCAGGAAGAGAAAGCAAAGCGATATACAAGCAGGATTGCTGGCAATATGCTAATCAACACTATCTTATCGCTGATCACTGGCGGTCTCTCCTTTCAACTGTAGCCACTGCATTTTCAACTGCTATAAAAGTAGACAGCTGCAGCGTCATTGGCGAACTGTGCTCGCCTGCAAACACACTGACTGAATTGGAAGACAGGGTGCCACACCTACAAAACTCAGATGATGGCACTATGTTTCTTGCACATGCGTGCAAGCAAACATAAAAATGAGGAGTACGCACATGTAACAGCTGTGGGAACCCCCCACCCCCTATCATAGCACATAATGCTCTGTTGCACTGCAAGACTTCCACTAACCCGCTCCCAAAAAACAGCATCATAACTTGGTGTTATTAACCTGAAAATGGTACAGTAGACAGTGTCTCCGTTGTAAACAAAGAAAATATCCCAAAGGGAAACTATGTACAAAATAATGAGGCCACCACCAAAAAAGCAAATGTCATTTAGTTAGGGGGCAGAAGTACCACAATCAGATGGTGCAAGGGTTGGGTTGGTTGGGGATGCAGTTGGCAAGTGACAGTGCACCAAATGGATTTTCATTAGGAGAAGCAGCTACATTTGGAACCAGGAAGGAGTAAATTTAGAAGTTTCTGTTTGAAAGGACCCAGCTTACTTGCTGTCTTTTGTATTACCTGAAGTTCATTAAGCCAGCTTGGGTGTCCTGGTTGCAAAACAGCTTTAATATACTTAATTACAGTAATTTCCTCTGTATCGATATAGTTTAAATATACTTCTACCATATGGATATACTAATAAATCACATCCACTTCCTTTGTGAAAAGGCTTTTTAAAATTAGTTTTAAAGACTGCTTTTAAACAGTTTTGAATTTTAGATTTATATTCAGTATAAGCAATACAAACAGGGAAGAATGAGTTAGTTGTTTTTTTGTAGAAAAGTATGTTTACAAAGTGTTCTACTCACATTACATGAACTTGCCCAGCTCAATGCACAGTCCCAATGGACCACTGCAAAATCCCTGCAACAATGATTGTGTGCCTGTCCTTTGTCTGTGACCCCTGGGCTCGATTTTCAAAGGCCCCTTGGATCGGCACAAGTTTTGCTGAACCCCCACTTGTGGCAAACTCAAAGTGTGCCAGGGACCCTGCACCAGATATCCTGGCACCAAAGTTCCCATAGATGCTGCAAGCGGGGATGTGCACCAAAAAGCTGGCACACAAGGAATTGACACAGGCGTCCATCAATCCATGGCATGTGTTCAGTAACCCCATATCTTCAGTTGCTTTTACAGACTATGCCTGTAAAGGCGCGGATGATAATAACCCACAAGTGTATAATGCTATTGAAGATCAAATGCCATACCCCCATGCTTGATAACACTCTTATTCTGCAAAAAGGGTCTCAAGTTCAATAGCTTCGGAAATAGGCATTTTCAGCATCTTTTTTTTTTTTCAATAAAATTAAATTATAATATACTGTTCTGTTCCCTATCAACCTGCGATATGCAGTATTTATAGGTCCCCAGAAGGCACTTTTACAATTGTAAGAGTGCTTATGCTTGCATTCTTAGGGTGCCAGAATGTTTCTCAGTCTCACACTATAAGAATGTGCTCACATCATTCTTATAGTCAAATGAATGTTGTTGGGGGACCCATAAATATATAAAATCACACTTTATGTACTACATGTGATGCATTCTTTTATTTTACAATTTTTAAAGCTTGTGGAGATTAGTTATTTCTAATACGTGATATTGGGCACATTTGCCTCACGGGTCACTACTAAGGGGTGGATTATGAACTGGGGACAGACATACGTGTTTTTTCATGCATTGTGTGGACAAATTTATATTGTGTGGTCAGTACCCTTATAAAACTGTAAACTAGATCATCTTTAAATAGACCAGCAATAACCAGATCCCCTAGCAAAATATGCCAGTTAACTAAGTATGCAATAACTCAGAGTAGGGTGTGTGGTCACTGGGGAATACACGCATGCCCTGGAATGTTGTTAGGCATGAAACCTAGCCAAGTGCATTGAACCATCCAAGAAGTGCATATATGTTTCCTACGGCCACATTCCCAAAGTGTGTTATCTCTTCATAAGTGGTTTGGTAGTCAACAAACTGTTTAATTTTAGGAAACAAATGTATTTATTTACTCCATGGTATCATGTGGGCCCTTGCCAACCCCTCTGCTAACAAGGAACCTCCTGAGTACTTAACATACCTTCATGCCCTGTATGGGGAGACACCAGAATGCGGAAATCATTTTCTTTTGTGGATGCATCTTCAATCCTCCGGCACTCTCATGAACTTCAACTGGGCTGGGAAACACAAGAGAAATCTGCAGGCACATAGTAGTGTCATAAATATGTTTTCTGCTGTGCGTTGTTGTGCTTCCTGATCTATAGTGCCGGCTGGCTTTGGGGGGAGTGGTAGGGTCCTGGGTGCCTGTTGCCTGCAGATACATGGGCACATTGATGTAGCCAGCAAAGAGCTGATCCTGCAATGCATGCTCCTGGTCCTGCTGCTCGAATGGGCTCAACAAACAGTATGCTGGTTATTCATGAGTACCAATTTGTTGCTGAGTTTATGGAGTATGGACTCTCACTCGCAATACAGTATATGCAGCAGATTTCTCATGTGTTTCCCAGCCCAGTTGCAGTTCGAGAGTGCAGGAGGATTGAAGATGTATCCATAAAAGAAAAAGGATTTCTGCAATCCGGTGTCTCCCCACTCAGGGCATGAAGGTATGTCAAGTACTTGGGAGATTCCTTGTTAGCAGAGGGGTTGGCAAGGGCCCACATGACACCATGGAGTAAATAAATAATTTTTTTTTTCCTAAACAAATTAAACAGTTTATTGACTACCTGCTTTTTCTATATCTGTATGGCAAGTGGCAGTGTGTGTGTGGGGGTTAACAGTTGCCAAACAATCTTGCAGTTATAGTCTTGTGTCTATACAAACAAGTGAAGAGCAACTGTCACAGCTGCACGAGCCTGGATGCACTGAATAAAACATACAAAATCTTAAAGGATCGGCAGTGAGCAACAGAGTCTGTTCGGAAAGTTTCCAGTGAAACGGGCGGGTCTCCAGCGATTTATTTTTTTCGTACTCTTCACTTACTGGAATACACTTGCGTGGTGAAGCATCTGTAAGTGTGGTGTTTATTTATCTTCCTAAGAAATAAAGCACTGCCTAATTTTTATAAGACGGTTGCTCAGTGCCGGTTCTTTCACTTGATGTCCTAAGAAATAAGAACAGCTGCACATTATCAGTTAATACAGTCGAGCAGTTAGCTGAATATTGTATCGTGAGTCTGTGTGTGTATTTCAAAAAGCTTGTCAGCGCTGACTCCCGACACAAAACTCACAGTCAAGCCCACAGTCATTTCAGCATAATGTGGATATGTATATAAATGTGCGTTCTAAAGGTTAAAAATACAAAACACACACACAAAGGCCACTGTCAGTTAGTTATAATTTGTTTAAACGTTATTTACAGCAGGAAATCATTTCCTATCTCCTTTAAGGTAAAACATGGTTTGGGGAGAACATAGTCCCTGGGTCCAGTGGTTGTTCCTGTCTTCATATACAGTATGTAGCTTGGGTTAGGTGTCTGTTGGATTACAATTTCCCATCTGATGCAGAGTGAATACATTAGCTTTTGTGGATTTCCACCCATGTCATAATAATGACTTTGTTTAGCCTTTCTGCCAGGAGTACAAAGTTACTTAACATAGCTACAAAACTGTACTATCAGGCTAACCCCTTTTCCCTTGAGTGAATTTCATCCCTGCCAGTATTTATTGTTTTCTATATGCCTGTTCTTGCAAACACGGGTATCTTCCATTCCTGAGGCTATTTGTTAAATTTTTACTGCCCCTTTGAAATCCCTCACTGGTGTCATTTGTTGTTTTTACCCCAGACTATTTACCAACTAGTAAATCTATCTCAAGTACTTTGGTGGTCTAGATAAGGGAGGGATACCCCTTTCTTTACAGAGCCGTGGGGGGATCCTGTTTCAAGGTTATCTCGATCTAAATAATATTTTTTATAATAATTCACTGCAAACTTCTAATGTCGGTAGGCACGATTCAAATACTCTAGGGAAATCTAAAGGTCTTCAGATGCTCACCACCCTCCTACAAAGACAACAGCATCAATTACATGAATCTACGTATCAACCGATGGATATAGTTAGATTCTGTCGACACAAATTAAAATAAATTCACACAATTTAGGGACATGCAACCCATGGCTGCCACGTGGGCTAGCAGATAACACAGTTTCATACGTAAAATAATTTTTGTATACAACTTCGACAATTGTTTCTACAGCTTTGTGCAGCAAAACTAAAGAGAATAAAAAAAACTAAACAGAAGACCAAAAGTTATAGACCTCTACATAAGTCACCAGCAGATAAAGTAATTATAATACTGGCCACTCATATCTTGTCAGCAGAGTGATTATGAAACGATAGAAACCAGGGCCCATTCAGGCATGTCAGATTGTTTAATTTCTATATCACCTCTGAAATTTCTGAGTTTCTCAGACGTGGAGGTGCCAACGGCAGGGTTAGCACTGCATGCCTTGGCTCTGATGACGTTGCTGGGAACACAGCTCTTTCATCGGATGAGAGGGGCCGCCCCTGCAGTGGCTATAGCTCAAGATGCTCACATCCTGGCTGGCTCCCGAGGGGCAGAGGCTGTCGGAGCTGTAAGAGACCAGGGCTCAGAATACAGCAGAAGTGGCAGGCAAGCATGGCAGATAGTATGGAGAAAGTGCCCATTGCCCTGGCTTGGCCCGAGGATGTGGAGCACTGCATGTCACCGGTAAGTATCCTTTATGGTGCCTCCTCTTTAATGGCCCTTAGATACTAAATTACTGATCTTAGAAAGGTTGCAATTGTAGTTTTATAAGTCTCATTCATAATATTTACCACTGGCACTTTCTTTTCTTCTAAACATTCCGTTTACTGTCACCCTTGCAGTGCTACAAGAACTTTTCACAAGGTAGCTGTTAGATCTCCTTATAGTATTCCAAAACTTAATTTGGGAGCAGGACACAAAAAGCCCTATATCATTTTGCGATGGAAAACTGTACTTCTATGTAGTGCATCATATCAATGGGAATGAGATACTTCCATGAGATGTTTCTTTCTTTTTTTAAATATTATGATTTCGAGTTCCTAGACACGGGAAAATCGTAATTTGAAGGTTGGAATATTTAAAAATGAAAAAAGTTACTTTTTTGTCTTTATAAATGTGGGATTTTAAGTTTTGTGCTGTATATGCGGTGTGTGTGTGTGTGTATATATATATATATATATATCCGCAACGCTGTTTTGCCTGAACCTTAAGTTTTATCGTCCAGTAAGTAAATCCTGCAAATAATTTTCTTGCATCACAGGCTGCAGCCAAAGGCATCATTGGAGATACTGGTGCTTGGTGCTGACTATATTTTCAAAGGTATACAGTGTTTCCTTAGGAAAATTTTGTAAGGGGTGGAGGTGGGGCACATTTATCAAGGCAACGGAGGAGTTATTCCATACAGTTGGCTTCTTGGGTCTTTAATTTTCCTCTCCAATTTTTTATTTGAGTCCATTTACTTTTCTTTTTTAATGCATGTTTCTTTGAGACTGTAGTTCACCTTTCCTTTACTGTTTTTCTCAGTGTGGTCTCCCAAAGCGCAGTAATTGTAACATTATTGGGGACAAAGGTTCTGCTACTAACATGGTGGAAACATGGGGTTTAAAATGAAAGGATGGGAGCACCCTGTGCATAAATGCATTAGGGGAAACCCTGAGGGCCAGATATTCAAAATAGTCGAGCAATGCGCAATAGGGTTGTGCCTGCGCAAGTCCGAAAATGCGCCATTCTGCAATATTCAGCAGGAGGCAGTTGCGCCCCCCAAATCACGCTGAGCAACAGCGCAATGATAATGAATGTATGCGCAACTGAAGGGGGAGGAACCATGCATAAATGGCGCAGTGTGATATTCAACAACATGCGCCATGAGCAATAGGGGAGCCAGCGGAAGTTGCGCCATAGCGGAAATAAGCCAAAATAAAAGGGAGCAAGGGAGAGGCACAAGAACACTACAGGGAAGGCACATGAGGCTGAACTCTAGCACGAGAAACTGGGCAGCAGGGACACACAGGGCAGGCCAGGGAAAGGGCACCTGGAATCCACAGGCTATGGGGAAGGTGTAGGGAGCCACAGTGCAGAAGGGGGAAGTACCTGCCACAGAGCAGTGAGGCCAGCACAGTCAGGTGTTCCCGGTGCAGGGGAAGTAGCAGCCAGGACAGCGGGGACTACAGAAACAGCTGCCGGGGGGGGTAAACACAAGCCAGGGACATGGCCAGTGCCACCATCCAGATGGAGGCAGTAATGAGGGGGGTGAGCAGGTGAGCAGCAGGGGGGCGTGGCCATGGAAGGGCCCGTCGGCTGTATGCCCCCAACAGGCAGTACCGAGCCCGCACCAGCTTCGAGCTGTATAGTGATACTGAGATCATGGGCCGGTACCGCCTGAATCGGGCAATTCTGAGGTGGCTCTGTGAGCTGTGCAGTGATATGATGCAGGCACCCACAGGACGGAGCCATGCTCTGTCAGTGGAGATGAAAGTGACAGCTTGCATGTGCTTGCTCGCCACGGGTACCTTCCAGAGACCAACTGGGGACACCCCAGGCATAACCCAGTCGGCCACGTCACACCACCTCACCCAATTCCTCAGCGCACTGCTGCCACATGCTGCGGAGTACATCCATTTCCCCAGCACACCGGCGGAGCACAGCTAACATACAGGAGTTCCACAGGGTAGCACATATGCCTGGCATGCTAGGGGCAATAGACTGCACCCATGTGGCCATCCGCACACCTGGCCCTGAGGGAGCCACATATATAAATCGCAAGGACTACGCCAGCATCAACTGCCAGGTGGTATGCAATGTCAGTGGGCGCATTATCAATGTCTGTGCCACGCACCCTGGGGGAGCACATGATGCCTTCATCTGGCACCAGTCAGCACTGTGCCACAGATTCGAGAGGGGGGATATCCCACTGGCCACCTAGTGGGTGAGTATGCAAACCACACGGACAATCATAGGGCCTGGGGGGGAATGGTCAGAGGTGACATGGGTAGTGGCCTACATGGCCCAGGGCAGGGCGATGCTGATCACCAAACTAACCTCCACCCTCTACACACAGGTGACAGTGGATACCCACTCTGTCCCTGGCTGCTCACACCCTACAGGCAGCCCGTGACCCCATCGCAGCAACACTATAATGAGGCACACGCCACCACACATAATGTCATCGAGCGGGTGTTCAGGATGCTGAAGGCACGTTTCTGTTGCCTGGACACCTCCAGCAGTGCCCTACAGTACAGCCACTCAAAGGCCTGCAAGCTATTCCTGGCCTGTTGCATCCTGCACAACATGGCCAACGAATATGGGATAGCCGTACAGGTCAAAGAGGGGGACAGCGATGGGGACGATGAGGACGCTGGTGACAATGGTGATGGGCAGCCCCCCTTGGGTGACGGGACCCCCGACTGCTCCAGCTGACACAGCTGCACTGGGACACCATCAAGGAGGAGCACTTCAGCCAACCCAGGTAAGTCATGGGGCCATGTGCAACCACCAGTGGCTAAGGCACAACCCACAAACATGCATGGACACACACCAGGGGTGCATGCCATCAAGGGAAGTGGCCGGGCATGGAACCACACGCACCACCAGGGTTGGGTGAGGTCTAACATGCCACGCGGACACACACACACACACACACAATGCACCAGACATGCACAAAGGGTAGGAGGCACACTGACCCAGAACGCCACCCCTAGCCACACACATGTCCACAGACCACCATGCCCACTGCCTGTCATTGTGCGTGTGTCAGATGTTGAGCACCATTGCACATTGGTGTACAGCACAATGCAGGCATCATCATGCACACGCAACTGCGGACAGCAGCTGGGAGGGTGTGCAGATGGACTGTGTGTCCGCATGCAGGGCCAGGTACCCACCCGTGCATTGCTCGCTGAATGACACAATGCACACAGGCCAGCACCAGACAGTAGCCGCGTTGGGAGACAGGTCAGTCACGCGCCACAGTGCTCCGGCCGCCATGGATGTGTGGGTGGCCCCGCCGAGACCCGCCAGCACTGACAGGCTGACCACTGGCCTCATGGGGTGGCACCGATGGTCCCCCAGGGGTTCCACTGTGTGAACGCGACCGTGCTTGCGCAGGGGTCTGCAGCACACCAAACATGCCTGCACCAGGCGTGCTCGGGATGCCCACAGCTGAACCTGGTGTCGACAAGGATGGTGTCGCATGATGCCGGGAACAGGGGGTGGACAGTGCACTGCGTGGTGTCTGCGACGAATGGGCAAATAACTGTGTGCCCATTGTGGCCATGACAGCAGTGAATGCCTGTGTCTGCCTGTCAATGGCAGCGGTCACATCCTCCTGCAACCGGTCCATCCCTGCCAGGATCAGAGTGGTGTCCCTGCTGCAATGCTCCTCTGCCCGCTCCAGAGCCGCATGCAGTGCATCCACCGACGTCGCAAGCTGCATCTGCTGGGTGACTGATGCTTGCAGTATGTGGGTGTGCTCATCCAAGAGGTCATCTGCCTCCTCGGCATCCTGTCCCTCAGGGTGTGCGCAGCCCTGACGCTCAGCACCCCTTGAGGGTGGGCGCTGCACACCAGGACCAGGTCTGGGCATGTCCACAGGTGATGCACTGATGTCGCCCCCTGACACTGTACCCCCAAGCCCATTGGCCGACTGCTGATGCTGCCCCTCCAGCTGCCGCTCCGCAGGGCTCACTGGTGCCGCTGTAGTGGCCGCAACAGTCCCACTGTTCTGTACACACACCAGTGCTGCCCCACTGATGCTGACAGGCACAGGCTGAGACTGTGATGACACGCAGGCCTCCACGGCGGCACCACCCACAGCCATGGCCGCGATGTTACCTGCTGTGTGGCAATCCCGTGGCACACACATGTCACTGCCCATGGTATTAGCGACATCATCATCGGTGACGGACCCGGCACCAGCTCGAGTCACAGCATGCTGTCATCCATGGACGCTGGCACACTGGGACATGGGCAGGGCCTCCTCCGCACCTGTTCCAACAACATCAGTCTAGACAGCCAGGCGGGCCCACTGTCGCACTGAGCTGTGTATACCTGTGGAGGTGGATGGGCCCTCCTCCATCTCCATCTGACTGGCCTCAGTGGACAGGCCCACCACCACTGACCCATGCAGATGCTCAGGATCTGTAAGGGAAAACAAAGTCGAGTTACTGCATGTGTCCTACCATGCCCCCCCCCAACAGACAGACCATGACCTACCATGCAGTGACGGGCTATCACCCGTCTGGAAGCCACCACCCGGAACACCCTCAATGGCACAACGCTGCATGCTGCCAGCAACCCTCTCCTCCTGTGGGGTCAGGTGTAGCACCTCCAGCTGTCCCCCACCTGTCACAGCTCATGCTGCCCTGTTGGCAGCCACCTTCTCCTTTATCCTCCTCCTGTCTGTGCCCATCTTCTTCTTGCACTCCTGCACGGAATGCTGGTGGCTGCCATGCAGGTTCACTGCACACGCCACATCCTCCCATGCAGCAGCACAGGCCTGTGGTGTTCCCTGCCGTCCGCTGAGAAGCGGCTCCTGATCCAGGTAGGCCTCAAACAGGGCATCTGTCTCGGCCTTGGTGAAATTAGGCCTCCTCTTCCTCCCACCACTGTGTTCCTCCTCTCCCACAACTCGCTCAGTCATGATTTAGCCTGTGAGAATGAAAGTTGTTACCTGTGACTGTGCAGTCCCATGCATGTCCCCAAATCCACAGTCCACACTCACAAATAGCATGTAACTCACCAATAGACTGCAGTAACCAACTATGGCCAGTGCAGCCCAATGTCGCACTTTTATAGCGCAACCCATGTAAATGAGGTGAGGCGCAACTTTAAGTAGATACAAATTGCAGTGCTGCACCATTGAATGGCTGATTAGCTGATTTGCATATGACGGCTGAATATCGCACTGTTGCGCTTTGCGCAATTGTGTTGAACATGCTGAGCCAAGGCGCGGTTCTATGACATCGCACCTCACCGCGCATGCCCGGGTTGCTGACGAGGCGCCTGCCGCGCTGCTGATGTGCTGCGCGGGAGGCAATGCACGCACGCCACCATTGTGCCAGTGGCGCACAGCGATGTTCACCTATATGGCGCTGTGGCACTGGGGCATCATAGGCACACTGGGGCAACAGCGTGGTAGGCTGCTACTGGAGGTAGCACACAGGCACCCAATCGCGCTACACGCACTGGATTCCAATGGCACTGTGCCTGTCCGTGCGCCAGAGACCCCTGACCCTGTGCCTGACCTTTGCCCCCTAGTCGGCACACGTCAGGCATGGGTGCACCACTATCACGCTGTTCGGTGACAGCGAGAAAGGGAATGCCAGCGCTGTACCACGCAGCATCTGGACGTGGTGGAACCGCGCTGCAGAGCGCTATTTTGAACCTACTGAGCAAGTGAGATGGCGCGGAGGAGAGCTGCCCAGTGGAGCCAGATCGAAATGGCAAACCTGGTTGCCATTGTTGAGCCACTTTATGGCCCACTGTTTGGGGAGGCACCCCTGGACAGGTCCAGGAGCCAGGTGTGGCAGGAGGTGGCCAACACCCTGGAGGAGGCCACAGGAATGGGGCAGACGGCGGTGCAGTGCCGCCACAGGTATGGGGACCTGAGGCGGAGGGAACCGGACCTGCTTGCCCACCTGCGGACATGTGCCAGGAGGGGCACGGTGCCACGGCCAGGTAGGTGTAACGTCCACACACTTTTATCTTCCATATGGGTATCACGGTTGCATGTGTCCGGAACATGGGGGAGGGACCGTCCGGTGTTGGCTGTGGTGGTGTTATCAGGGTGTGGGGTGGGTGGGTCTGGCTGGGTGGGATTGCACACACATGGGGGCAGGGGGACTTTGCTATAGGATTGTACTGATGTTCCTCTCTCCATGTTTGCACCTTAGGGCTGGAAGAGAGACAGCTGGCCAGGGAGCAGAGGTGCCAGCAGGAAGACAGGGCCTATAGGAGGGGCGAAGGTCCACAGTGCCAGAGGGACCAGCTGGATGATGGTGAGTGCCTTACCTCCATGATTACTATTGCATGCTGTGTAACAGGGCGGGCAGCGGGGCATGGCCACCATCCATTGACACCACTGCCATGCACGCAACTTGTTACAGTCAGCACTGTCCACTGGCACTGCATGTCTGGGAGTGTGTCAATGGTGGTCCATGCGTGTACCGGGTACATGGCTGTGCCACTGCCTTCACACCACATAGCCATGTCACTAAACAGCCATGGTGGTGCTGTGCAGGACTTGGCCGGTGGGTGTGTGCAGTGATCTGCATGGCTGTATGCACCCGGGTGGGCAGGTCTTGTGGGCAGGATCACTGTGGGTGGTCACACACCATCACAGAGGCATGTCCCACGGCCGTATGCCATGCACAGTGGGTGGGCTGTATGGGGCTGTGCATTCACACCTGTTGACTGTGCTCCCTTGTCTTAGGTGTCCGCCAGCTGCATGCAATCCGGGAGGCACTGCAGGAGATACTAACCGTGGCGAGGGCATCATTGGACATCCTGCAAAGGACTGAGTGGCTGGGGGTCTGGCGGAGACATGGGAGGCGGAGCAGCCAGAGCGGGGACCAGGGCTCCCACTAAACATCTTTATGCCCCTGATTTCCCCTACCCCCCTGGACCCACCCTCATACCCCTCCTTTCCTGTCCCATTTGTTCACCCCTGCCCCTTACCCACCCCCACCTTGTTTGTGGCCCTCCCCCCACACATTTGTACATAGTTGTAAATAGTTTTGTTCGATATTTTTGATTACAAATCTTTTGATATGAATACTGTGGTGGTCTCTGATTTGCAGCAGGCTATAGGTGCTCAGCTGCAGTGGTGTGCATGACGTCAGGGGTGGTGCAGTCATGGGTATGTGTGTGTGTCCATGGGGAAGTGACTATGGTGTGGGAGTAGCTATCAGTCAGTGTCTGTGGTGTGTGTGTTGTTCCCTGTGCACTGGATGACTGTGTGCAGTGGTCCATGGTGCATGCTCTGTGTCCGTGGCGCACCTGTCAGCCCGTCCATGGCCTGTGCAGCTGACACCCTTGCATGTCTGTGACCTGCACGGTCTGCTGGCATGTCAGTGGTGGCTGTTCATGCAGGGCAGCCACTGTACTTGTCACAATGCTGGGTTGCCTCCTGTCACTGGTGTGGTGCATGTCTGCCTCGGGTGACACTGTGGCCTCCATGGTTGTTGTCCCACCTCCATGCTGTGGTTTGTGTGTGTTGCAGGGGATGTGCACCACTGTCTGTGACTTGTGCTCCGGGTACAGGTCGACAGTGCCTGCGCAGGGTGGCTGGCACTCCTGTGCCATGGAGGACTGCTGGCCGTGTGTACACGGTTTCCATGGGCCCACGCTGGGGGCTTGGTTGCCTCGCTACTGCGTCCCTGTGTTGTTGTGCCCTTGGGTATGAGTGGGTGTTTGTCCATGCACTGTGTTGCATCCGGTGTGATGCATGCTTCCACGCACCACTGTGGGTGTCTGTGCTGGCTGTTGTGGCCAGTGCTGGGTCGGGGTGTGTCCTTGGGAGGGTGTGCAAGGTGCTGTACTACTGGTGGTGGGGTCTGGGGCATGCCCTGTCACGTGTGGGGTACCTCGTGTGCCGACGTATGGTCGGTCTCTCAGCTGTACCTCGGGGGGCTGTGCGTGGTGACACTGTGTATGCCGTCGTTGCATCGCTGTGTGCTGCCACCCGCTGATGGGTGCTCGTGGTGGGGCTGCCTTGCATGGTTCTGTGGTGCACAGGGTTGCATTGTCACAGTGGGGGTGGTGGCATGCATGGGGTATCCTGCAGTAGTGGACGCTGCTCCTGGGCAGGGTGTCTGGGGGTCATGGTGCAGGGTGTGCTCTGCATTGGGGGGATGGTGTGGCACGGGGTGGTCGACCCTCCTTGTGTGCTGGTCACAGCTTGCCAGGGGGTGTGCTGGGGCACCATGGCCCAGCTGTGGGTTGGTTGCTTGTCTCCATGGGCCAGTGGTTATTCCAGCCCTCCCCCAGTTGTGCAGTGCATGGGGTGTGGGGGGACGATGTCTGTTCTGCTGTGTGTTCCTCTGCCCATCTGTGGCATGGGTGGTGGGCCCTGCATCCCTGGTTGTGCAGTTGCATTGCTGCCCTGCTGCTGGGGACGTCCTGGTTGCGCTATGGCGCCTCTGGACTGCTCAGCTGAACATCCTTGTTGCTATGGTGCATCAAATATGCTCAGCTTCCTCCCTAGTTCGCTATGGCGCAGGTGAGTGCGATATTCGCAGTCGCTGGCTGTAGGCTTATCTTGGCCGCTCAGTTTTTGGAATATCGCGCCTCTTGCACATGGGCGCAATGGACTTGCGCTTGCTCCTGCTATTGCGCACTTTTTGCGCACAGTTTGAATATCTGGGCCTGAGTGTATATACTAGAAGTTTTTTCAGTATGCATTTTGTGGAATCTGTAGTTGAAGAAACCTAAAACACATCTATAATATGAGGAGAAGAGAAAGCAGAGACATATACAAGCAGGATTGCCGGCAATATGCTAATCGACACTATCTTATCGCTGCCCACTGAAGCGGAGCTCTCCCTTTCAACTGTACACCACTGCATTTTCAACTGCTGTCATAGACAGCTGCAGCATTTATTGGTGAACTGTGGCTGCGCCTGCAAACACACTGACTGCATTGGAAGCAGAGTGCCACACCTACAAAAACTCGGATGATGGCACTATGTTTCTTGCACATGCGTGCAAGCAAACATAAAAACTGGTGCCTGTCACAAAAACCCTATTACAGGCCGTGCAGTGGTGGCAAGACAGAGGAAACCTAAGGGAGGGAACTTCTTTTTGGCAGAAACTTTCATCAGTGGTGCTTACCACTGATGCCTCTCTCTTAGGTTGGGGGGCACACATGCATAGACAAAGCCTATACTGAATTATGTAACCCTATTCTAAACTATTGTACGGTAGTTTAGAATAGGGTTACATAATTCATCGGTAGTTACAAGGCAGTTGCACAGCATAGCAGGAGTTACATAAGTCCTTAAGGTATAAAGGAGCTCAGTAACCCAGTCAATGGCATGTCAAAGTACTTAGGATACAAGCTGAATTTGGAGAGCAGAAATTATTCAGTTTCACAGGTGGTGTAGGATCAGCTCCGCTTAAGAGGAGGGTACACCAGGAGTGAGTATACAGATAAGCATGATATACAGCCAGTATAGGCTTTGTCTATGCATGGCATGGGGAGTACAGTGGTGAGGAGAAAGGTGGAGATAGGGTGGGATGAGAGAAGGATGAGTAGGAGAGGTGGAGGAGGAGCAGGAGAGGGGGAGGAGGGGATATAGCCAGAGAAGCTTTGTCAGTGTAAGTCAGCCGGGGAGGAGAGAGGTGGGGAGGGGTGAGGAGATATGGGTGGTAAGAGAGGAGGGGGCATAGAAGAAGTGGGGAAGAAGGAAGAGAAAGAGAAGGAGGAGGAGGAGAAAGGATAAATAGGAGTGCTGGGCCAATGGGGTGGGGAGAATGGGTGACACGAGGCAGGATACAGGGGGAGGAGTAGAATGTAGGTGGTTTTGGAGGGGGGATGGATGGAGTAGTATAGTCAGTATTGGCAGGGGGGAGAAAGGATGCAGATAACTAATTTTAGTCAATTGTGGGGAAGTAAAAAAGTAGGGAAGGAAGGGAGAAAGGAAAAAAGAATGGAAGGAGCGAGGGAAGGAGGCTAGGGGGTTCTGAATGTTGGTACCAGATTCAATAGCTAAGGTTTACCAGGGCATTTGCAGACATGCTCTATGGCTAACTGGGCTTTAAGACCCATTTTGAATTGACTGACCTTCTTACACTCGATCAAGGCCTTAGGGAGTTTGTTGAGCCATTTGGGACCACGGTAGGTGAGGGATCTCTGGGCTAGGGTAGTTTGCTTGAAAGGCATAACTAGTCTCCTCTTATAAGTATTTCAGGTCCTAATTGTGGGTTTAGCTGTAAGGAATAGGCAAGAGGTTGACCTAGGGGTATGTCCCAGCAAATATTTCTTCACAAGCAGGCACGTTTGGTATTTTATCCTGTGGTGCAGAGGGAGCCAACCTGTGTCTTGATAGAGGTCACAGGTATGTGTCCAGTGATCCATCCCTAGTACCAGATGACAAGCTTTGTTGAGAAGAGTTTGAACCCTATTGAGCGCAGTGTCGGTGCTGGCACCATCGATGACAAGACCATAGTCTATAGTGCATAGGACCAAGCATCCAGTAACCAATTTCAGGGCATCCAGCATCATAGAATGTCGGTGGTGTTAAAGGATGCCAAGCTTCACATTAGTAGTCTTCACCATGTGGTCAATGTGAGTTCCAAACATAAGGGTGTCATCTAGGTGAACCCCAAGGTATTTGAAAGCGTAAACTTGTTCGAATATGTCACTTTTGAGACACTGCATCTGTAGAGGTCCAAACTTCTTCCTGTTCTGTGGGACACAGAAGAGCATGCTCTTAGTTTTTTTATGGTTGAGCAGCAGCCTATTACACGTGAACCATTTTTCCAGAATGCATAGGTTGTCTTGGAGTCCAGCTGAGATCTCAGCCTGGTTCTTACCTTTAACCAATATGACAGCATCACCTGCATAAAGCACGATGTGCCCAGGGCATATAGCGGGCAGTGGGTTAATAAAGAGACTGAAGAGTAGTGGCCCAAGTATTATTCCTTGAGGGACTCCCAGGCACACCTCCCTGGACTCAGAGAGATTGCCATTTATTTTGACATGTTGAGTCTTACAAGAGCGGCAGCTGTTAAACCATGCTACTGTGTCCATGGACAGGCCCAATGAGAGGAGATTCTGTAGCAGAAATTGATGGTTAACGGTGTTGAATGCCTTTGTTAGGTCTATGAAGATAGACCTCACTGCTAGACCATCCTCGAAGGCATCATATAGATGGGAGGTGAAATCAGTCAGCGCGGTGAGGGTGGAGTGTTCTCTTCTGAGTGAATGTTGTTGGGTACAGAGTAAGTTTTGCTTGGATAGGTACTCAGTGAGCTGATCTGATACCACTCGCTCCAGTACCTTGTATAGAGGAGGGAGGATCGATATTGGCCTGTAGTTGGACAGATTTATAGTGTCACCAAATTTGAAGACTGGGGTAACCAGTGCCTCCTTCCACTTTTTAGGGAAGACACCAGACTTTAGTGAGGCATTGAAGACTTTAGTGAAAGGTGCAACTACCTCATTTAACACTAGCACTAGCATCTTCATGTCTACGAGGTCACTACCCATTTGTGTCTTTCCTAGTGCTCGTTTAATATATTTTAGTGTTTCATGCATGTGGAGCTGCCTGAAGTAGAAAGGGGGGCACAACCACCTGGTATGGGGTTAGTCGAATGAGTGGTAGAGGGGAACAAGTAGTCACTAGGCAGTACCGTGTTGAGATCAGTGAAGGGCTGGTTAAAGGCATTTGCAATGTCATGCGGTTCCTGTAGTGACCTGGCTGGGGTGATTACTAAGGCAGGAGGGGCTCTGGAGGCCTTACCAGTAAGTGATTTTACTGAGTCCCAGAACTCTCCGCCCCAGCCCCAGGCCTTCAGGAGATTGGAGAAGTAGGAGGCCTTGGCCTGACGAATGAGTCTGGTGCAATTGTTCCTAGCAGTTTTGTAGGCAATATCTGGGTGTTTCCCGGTTGCTTTAGTCCTGTTCCATAAGTTGTCCCTATGTCACATTTGCTCAGTGAGGGAGCCATAGAGCCAGGGGTTTGGTGTCCCTCTTATTTTTTTTTGTTTTATAGAGGGCAAATATGTTACAAGCCTTATTAAATGTGATGAGAAAGTAGTTTAGGGCTTTGTTCCCATCCTTAGCTATGTCTAATGTTGACCAGTCCACCAGGGTGAGATACTGCCTAAAGGCATTCAGTTGTCCAGGTCTCAGTGATCTGTTTCTGATGACCTTGGGTACAGTTCTGATGAACTTATTTGACCAGGTGCACACAACTGAGGAGTGGTCACTGAGGCAATCAGGTAGAACTGTTACCTCAGAGATGTGATCTGGGCATGTAGTGAGGAGCCAGTCAATTAGTGTACTAGTGCCTGTTTTGTAGTTATGTCTGGTGGGCACAGTAACCAGCTGTGAGAGGTAAAGGCCTGAGATTTGATCTCGGACAGTACAGGCATCCTTGGACTGCCAGTTGATGTTGAAGTCTCCAACAATGATGTGTTCCCAGTTCTGTGAATACTGCTCAAGGTTGGAAATCACCTGTTGTACCCCAGTAGTATGGGTACTAGGGGGTATATAGACAGTGGAGAGTTGTAAGACTTTGTTCTGTTGTCCAGTTGAGAGTTTGAGGCTTAACATTTGTGCCTTTTAGAGTGGAATCTGCTAGGCAATGTCTGAATTCTGATCTCACTCTTAATATACACCAGACAGCGCCCCGTGTTTGGAAAGTCTGTCTTGGCGGAACACCGTATAGCCATCCAAGGCTATAGCAGCCCACTGACATTCGGGAGAGCCAGATCTCCATGAGAGCTATTGCATCAGGTCGGATCAGTTCCACTCAGGCCTGGAATTGTGGCATAGTGGGTAAGAGGCTGAGAATGTTGAGGGATGTGATTTTGAGATGGCCAAGGCTCATAGTGGGCCAAGTTATAGGGGGTCCTGGATTGGGGTGCACATTTCCAGAAATTAGTAGTAGCAATACTATCAGCCTCCTTAATATCCATGCCCAGTACATCCATCCCTTTGTTTGATATTTCATCCTGCTGTGCTTGTGCTGGTTGGTTGCAGCAGCCAAGGTATGGCCTATAAGTAAGGCAGCTATTGGAACTTTCAAGGCGGCAGAGGATGTAAGAGCATGGGGAGCTAGCTTGGATGGTAGCTGTGTGCAGGAGTCAGACCTAATGCCCCTATGGTAATGGGAGTAAGTGGTAGAGAATGATGGAGCACCTGGCATCCTGGCATAGGGGTGGTGGGGTGCTTTACAGCACCCTCTAGCAGAAATAAAAGGATAAAGGACCAAAGCATGTTGTTTAGCAGTGAAACCCTGAGTCTGGTAAGGAGGTGATGACTGGGGTGGCTCATAGCCAATTAATTGGTGTTCCCAGAAAAGGAGACAGCCAATGGGGAGATGTAGGTGGGCAGTAGCTCTAGTGAGAGAGCACTTAATAGAGGTTGGGCCAGGGTGGGGGGGATGGGACAAAATATACAGTAGTCAGCAAAGTCAGAAAAATAGCACTAGCAGAGGGCAGCACTGTATTACAGATCAGAAGCTTGAATTTGGGAGTTTTTTGTTTCAGCCAATAGCAGTGGGAGTGGAGGAAGGAACCGCCAATGGCATTCCAAGCTTCAGCAGTGTTATCCAATCAGGTGCAGGGGCATCAAGCCCACGGTGGAACCGTAGCTGAGTGGCAGCTTTCAGAGAGTCGGCTGAGGAGAGAGAGAGAGAGAGCAGGCTCCCGTGGAGGATCCATGCTGTGACTGCTTCTTCAGCCAGTGCCCGAGTCAAGGGTGGCTTCTGTAAGGGAGACAAAAAACAGGGGATTAACTAGGTTCAGGGGATCGCTGAAGGGCTGGTGCCTAGGGTTAAAGAACAGCTTCCTAGTAGCTGCATGCTCCAGCCTGTTCGATGGCTTACCTTCACAGTACACCATTCGTGAAGTCTGGCATAATAATTCTGTAGGAAAAGAAAGTTATATCACTCATAAAATCCAAAATCGGTATGTTGGGGGGAAAAAAGGACTGATTTCCCAGTCCAAAAACCATGCCCCCACGTAGGCCTACACAGCCCAGTTTTGTGATGTTACAAAACGAAGGCGGTGCGAGCTTGCCTCATTCACTTATAATGGGGCCGATATTTCACATAGTTATATATCTACTGTCGGGATTTTCTTAAACCAAAGTGATCGATCGACTAATAGGGACCCTATGGTGTACTGTGAAGGTAAGCCATCGAACAGGCTGGGGGAAAGCAGCATCAATGTTATTAGGAAGCTGCTCTTTAAATGGCGGGAGGGACTCAGGTCAATAGAGGGGAGTTAGTGTGAACAGAGGGCAGCAAAGGCAGAGAGGTAGAGAGAATTAAGTTAATTTAAATAGCTGAGTGGGGCGGGAGGTGGGGGTCCCTAGCCTTTGCCATCGGGAGCCTTACAACAAGGACTTAGAAAAATTCAGAGGTTTAGCAGAGATAAGGAAAGGCTAGGAAAAATGTAGCTAAAGCAGTTGCTGTCTTAGCACCCTTAGGTTTCTACATCTGAGTGAGCACTTTTCCAGGCATTAAATCACAGTTTTTAGTGTAAGAAACTAGGATTTGGAGGTTTAGGAGAGATAGAGAAAGGCAAGTGAAAACGTAGCTAAAGCAGTTGCAGTCTTGGCGCCCAGAGGTATCAACATGAGGGAGAACACATTTCAAGACATTAAATCACAATATTTGGTCTAATAAAATGAAAAAACAGCACAAAATTTAAATCCCCAGAGTAAGCCCAGAAAACAAAATATACAGTAGTCAATAAAGTCAGAAAAAGAGCACTAGCAGAGGGCAGCTCTGTATTACAGATTAGAAGCTTGAATTTGGGAGTTTTTTGTTTCAGCCAATAGCATCAGGAGAAGAGGAAGGAACTGCCAGTGGAGTTCCAAGCTTCAGCAGTGTTATCCAATCAGGTGCAGGGGCATCAAGACCAAGGTGGAACCGTACCTGGGCAGCAGCTTTTGGAGAGTCAGCTGAGGAGACAGAGTGGACGGCTGGGGAGGATCCACGCCGCGACTGCTTCTTCAGCCAGTGCCCAAGTCTAGGGCAGCTTCTGTACAGCAGCTTTCGGAGAGTCAGCCAAGGAGAGAGACAGCAGGCTGCCGGGGATGATACGTGCTGTGACCACTTCTTCAGCCAGTACCCGAGTCAAGTGCGGCTTCTGGGTGGCAGCTTTTGGAGAGTCAGCCAAGGAGAAAGAGCGGGCGGCCAGGGAGGATCCACGCCGTGACTGCTTCTTTAGCCAGTGCTTGAGTCAAGGGTGGCAAGAGGATCCCTCCCTTGAGACCACTGAGCTCTTAGATGGAGCTATATGCCTCTCATTTGGAATCATGATCCTGGTACCACAGCTATGGCTGCTGCCATGTGGCCCAGGAGCTGCAGGAAGTGCCTTGCTGGCCTGGGTCTGTTTAGTTGGAAAGAGCCTGCCAGCTCTAGGATACTGTTTACTCCGTCCTGAGGAAGGAAGCCCTTCCTTGCAGGGTATCCAGCTCTGCCCCTATGAAGTCCAGGACCTGAACAGGCTCCATTTGGGACTTCTGGGCATTTATCAGGAAATCCAGAGCTTCCAAAGTGGTCTGAGTGGGAGCAAAAGAGTCTCTGGTTTGCTGAGGGGACTGCCCTATGACTAGTCAGTCATCCAGGTAAGGGAACACTGTGACCCCTTGCTGCCTCAATTGCACCACCACCACCACCACTATGGCTAGGCACTTGGTGAATGCCCTGGGAGCTGAGCTGAGGCCGAGGGGCAAGGCTGCAAACTGGTAGTGACCTGAGGGCAGTGTGAACCTCAGGTACTTTCTGTGGCTGGGCCTGATTGAGATGTGGAAGTAGGCATCCTTGAGGTCCAGGAACCAGTCCCCCTGCTGGAAAGTTGGAATGATCATGGCCACAGTGACCATTTTGAACTTTGGCTTTGATAAGTGCTTGTTCAGTAGTCTGAGATCCAGGATGGGTCGCCAGTCCCCATTTTTCTTTTGAGTAAGGAAATATCTTGAATACAAGGCCTTGCCCCTCTGGGTAAGGGGAACAGGCTCCACTGCTTTGATGAGCAGTAGGTTGGTAACCTCTGATTTTAGCAAAATTCTTTCTGCTGCGGTTGCCGGGCTGAAAATTCTGCTTCTCAGCCTGGGGAGTGTTTTGAATCTGATGGACAGACCCTGGCTCACTACCTCCCAGACCCACTTGACTGTGGTAATGGTATGCCATGTTTGGAGGAAGTGAGCCAGCCTGCCGTCTGCAGGGAAGGTGGAGGCAACCTGGGCAAGCACATCGGGGTATTCTGCTTTGGCTGGGACTTAGCCTAAGGTGCTGGCTTGGGTCTTCTTAGTCTTTCTGCCTCTACCTCTAAAGTACCCTCTGGGCTGCTGGTAGTCTGGCAAAGCTTGGGCCTGGAAAAAAGATCTGGAGTAGGAACCCCTACTCCTGCCTCCTCTAGTTTGGGATCTGTAAGAAGTGGAAGGTCTGCAGAATTACTTCTAGAATTACTTCTATAAGTAGTTTTGTACTCCTCCTCTTTTTTTCATGTAGACTTCTGTTCTATCCACAAAAAGAGAATTGTTCTTAAAGGGTAAATCCATGGCCTTAGTCTGGATATCCTGGGACAGATCTGTAGCCCTGAGCCACGCAAACTGCCTCATGGATACGGTGAGGGCTTTAAGCCTGGCAACAGTATTACTGGTGTCCACAGCCATATGAAACTGGTAAGCTGTTCTGGCTATCTCAGCCAGATCCACTGCCACACCCTTAGAAATCTTGTCTGTCATGGCCAAGATGGTGGACCAAAGGGCCTTCTGGTACTGGGCTGCATAAGCCATATAGTTGGCCTGTTTGACAAGAAGAATGGCTGCAAGGTATCCTTTCTTCCCCATAGCATCAATCTTTCTGATATCCTTATTGGGTGGATGGGAAGCTAAAGGCACCCTGACTTTATCGCAGGAAGCCCACCTGTACCACCCCTCATGGTCAGGATGTGTAAACAGAAAATCAGCATTGGTTCTGTCCCGCTATGGTTCTTGGTTTCAGCCCGGAGGAACCTATTTTCCTCTGGTCTTGTTGACTGGGTCCCGATGTACTGAGAACCCAGCATCATGATGCATGGCACAAGGGAGATTTTTGCCTTTGGTTTTCCCCCATTTTTGTCCCTACCCCTGAGGGCATCAACATGAAGGACCTACGTCCAGACGTACCCCACCCTGACTCCTGAGGAGCCATTGTGCCCAGCTGCTCATGCTTCCACTGGCAGCAACGCTACGGGCGTGACTGCTGCCAGGTAAACCACTCCCCCTGGAGGACAGTATCCGTTGGGATGCTCAGTCCTTTCTCCCCCAACCAACCACCAATAACCCAGGCCCATTCCTGAACCTGGGTCACCGGCATTGCTCAAGGTGTGGCATCCAGCGCCTCAACCTTCAGTGCCACTGGGCCGGTTCAGCTGATATTTCTTATCAACTTTTCTGTCTACCACTAGCACAGTAGTGGAGTTCTGCAGAATTTTTAAAACAGCTTTCTTCAGGGACTTATGGATTGGAAGCAGAAGTCTCTTAGTGGGGGCGAGACCCATCACGTCCAGAAAGTCTGCTTCCTCCTCATACTCCACTGTTTCTTGAATGGAGAGACTGAGGGTGTCAACCATCTGTCTCACAAAAGACTTGTGAGAAGAGTAATCCATCAGTCCCGGGGGGGGGGGGCAAAGCTTGCTCTGGGGAAACCTCAGGCTCTATGGGTTCCCCTGCCTCCTCCTCCTCCTCCTCTGGTTCCTTGCATAGGTATGCTGGTTCCTGAGTGGGGGGAACTTGAAGCAGGAACTGATAGAACCAAGGAAGGAACCAGGGGACTGACAGCCTGGAGGGCCTGCAATATTTATTAGGCCTTAGTAATGTCCTCAGCCAAGGGCATAGTCAATCTGTCTGCTGAGATCTCCTTTGCCTTTTCAGCAAGAGGTGCAGTGACGTGTTTATCTTTGTTTCCTCTTAGCAAGAACAGGCTCCACAGCCTGTTCTGCCGGTCTCTAAGATTTTGAAGTCTCAGCCTTTTCAGTGGATTTAGGATCCACTGGTTCTTTGGTTTTATCTTTTTGTGCATGTGAGGAAGAAGCCTCATCAGTGGGCTTATGAGTAGGTGAGGACGAGATGGCCATTTCCTCAACCTTTTGTGCCATCTTTTTTTAAAATTTTGGGACAAACAGTCTTACAAATGCCAGTTAGCAAAACTGTGACTTGTACCCAGACACACTAGACACAAATCGTTCTTGTTGGCTTTGGCAACGATTCGTCCATACCTTATACAATTCTTAAACCCAGTAGGTCCCCTTACAAAAAGTTCTTCGGAATACCACTGTAATACCACTCATTTGCCATTGCAATACGACTGTGAGTACCACTGTACTACCATTAAGGTTTTCATGGTATCACAGTGGTTTGTTTCAATTCCATTGTGATACCATTGTACCACTGTCCTACCATATCAACAAAAATAATCAAAATTTAAACTACCATAGTACAACCATGGTACCACTGGGTAGTACCATTGCACATTTTGTAGCTCACCACTGTGTTGTCATTGTGGTGCCATGGCGTTGCCATTGTGTCACATTTGGTAAGGGTCCTGTCCTCTTTTTTTTTTTTAGGTGTCTCTGACATGAGTGTCAGAAACTGCAAGAAAAACAACAGAAAATAAATCAGTCAGTTCCCAGCCCAAAACTGTAGTAAAATACTACAAACACATAGTGGTCAGTTCCCTGACTGGAATTATACTCAGGGAAGCGATGCAAAAGCACAGTTACGTAAGAACTTACCGTAACAGTAGATCTTAGAGAGAAGCTCTTGCAGTTGGTACTAACCATTAGAAGTAAGCCACCAAGCGCTAGGACCACACGGAAAGCTTTAGCTAGCAGTGTCTGGTGGGAGACCATCCACCCGATGTCATGTGACCAATGTTAATGTGATGCTATATAGTGAGCGGTCGGCACGCCTGCCCTCCAGTTCTCCCGCTGGAGACCTAGAAAGGTGTGACAGGAGAGAGAAGTGGGCTCCTGGAGCTATAAAAGCTATATAAGGAGAAGTAGCAGAAGAAACACAGGGGGAAGGAGAGAGGGAAAGCAATACCTACTGCAAGAGCCCCTCTCGAAGATCTACTGTTAGTGTAAGTTCTTACATAACTGTACTATCTTACTTCAAGAGGGCTCTTGCAGTAGGTACTAACCATTAGGACTGACTCCTAGGGAGGCAGGAAAAGTCTGCAGTAGTCAGGGATCTAGGATAATAGTCCCAGAAAGATGGCTAGGCCAAAGTCTGCCCTGTGCCAAGAAGAAAAGCAGTGTCCAGATTGTAATGCTCAGTGAAGGTATGGACAGAACTCCAAGTGGCAGTCTCACAGATATCGGTGACAGAGACGTTGCTGAAGCAAGCAGTAGTGGCAGACATGCCTCTCACTGAATGTCCTTTGACTTCCCCCGGAACTGGTTTGTTATGTTTCTGATAAAAAATAATACAGTTTGCCAACCATTTGGACAAACACTGTTTTGAAACAGCAGCACCTTCTCTTTTGGAGCGCAAAGGAAACAAATAACTGATCAGGTTTATGGACAGACTTCATCCTGTTAGTGTAGTAACGTAAAAGTCTATGCACATCAAGAGTGTGTAGAATGGCATTCCCCCAATTGGAATGCTCAGGGTAGTACACTGGTAGTTAAATGGTCTGATTTAAGGTGGACTCAGAAGCCACCTTATGTAAGAACTTAGGATTTGTACGCAGAACCACCTGGTCTCTGTGAAAAATCAAATAAGTCTCCTTACACATCAGGGCCTGGAGCTCGGAAAACCTTTGAGCAGAAGTAATGGCAATCAAAGAGAGTGCTCCCCACAAAAGATAGCACATGTCACAACTCACAGCTGGTTTAAAGGGGGACAATGTGAGTTTTTCCAGTATGAAGTTCAGATCCCAGGGAGGAGCAGGGTTCCTGGCTGGGGATTTCAGATGAAGGATCCCTTTCAGGAATGTTTTGGATACCTCCAACTGAGCCAGGGTTTTGCCATCCACTGGGATGTGGTAGACAGAAATGGCAGACAAGTGGACCTTCAGGGTCGAGTAACTAAGCCCGAGGTCAGAGAGGTGTAGCAGATACTCTAGGACCTGCAGAACGGAGCAGGAGAAGAGGTACCACTCCTTAGATGTGGCCCAGATGGAAAACCTCTTCCATTTCATAGCATAAGTGGATCTAGTGGATGACTTTCTGGCCTCCACTAGTACTTCAGCCACTTTTGAGGACACTCCAAAATGAACAGCAGCTATGTCAGTAGGTGCCACGCATGCAGGTGAAGGGACTGGAGGACTGGATGGACCAGGGTGCCCTGTTCCTGAGTCAGAAAATCTTGGCAGATGAGCAGGGGAACCGGGGGTACCACTGTCAGTTGCTGAAGCAGAGAGAATGAAATATAGCAAGGCCAGTAGACAGTGATCAGGATCATGTGTGCTCCCTCCACCTGCAGCTTCAGTAGTATCCTCTGCAGTAATGGAAAAGGGAGGAAAGGCATACAAGAACCTCCCTGTCCAGCAGAGTGACAGCACGTCTCACTAGAAAACACCACGCCCTGGAGCAAGCAAGCAAAAGGTTGGTAGTTTTGTGTTGGGTGGGGATACGAACAGATCGCGATCTGGTCGACCCCAACAAGCGAAGATTTCATCTACCACTGATTGACTCAGTTCCCACTCGTGGGCTCAGGCTTGAGTGCAACTGTGGCTGTCCGCCAGGACATTTTGAATGCCGGAGACATGCACTGCCATGAAGTGAAGGCTGTGCTGTACAGCCCAGGACCATACACGCATCACTTTGCAACAGCGGATACAAGCGTGTGCCTCCTTGTTTGTTCGGGTACTAGATGACACACATATTGTCCATCTGGACCAGATGTGCTCCTGGTTTTATGAGGTGCTGGGAGGCTTGAAGAGCGTAGAGCACAGCTCTCCTCTCCAATATGTTGATATGAAGCGAAAGTTTCCTTTGTGACCAGGTTCCCTGAGTTCTGTGAACTCCCAAGTGGGCTCCCCAGCCTAGTCCCGAAGCATCCGTTGTCAGGGTCTGAGTGGAAAGAGGGGGCTGAAAAGAAACACCTCCAAGGAGGTTGTCCAGGTTCTGCCACCACAGTGGGTCCCGAGCCATTGGGTTGGAGACTAGGATCATATGATCCAGGTTGTCTGATCTCTGATCCCACTATAGTCTGAGAGTCCATTGCATGACCCACATATGGAGTCTGGCCAGATGAACAATCAGCATGGCTGCTGCCATGAGACCCAGCAGGCGCAGGACTGACCTTGCAGAGGTCTGCCTCTGAGAAGCCAACAAGTGTGCTTGTCTATAGAGTCTCCACTCTGTCTGGTGGGAAGAAGGCTCTCCCCTGGACTGTATCCTACATGGCCCCAATGAATTGCAGGCATGATAGAATAAGGTAGGCTTTGTGAAGACTGACTGTAATGTCCAACTGCTGGAAAAGGTCCAGGGTAATGTATAGGGATGTTAGGAGGCCGTTCCTCAATGACGCTGAAAGGAGCCAGTCGTTAAGGTAAGGGAACACATGGATGCCCTGCCTATGTAATGATGCAGCTACCACCGCTAGGCACTTCGTTAACACCCTGGGTGTTGCCGAAAGGCTGAAAGGGAGAGCTTTGAACTGGAAATGTTCTGCCTGAAAAGAGAATCTGAGGAAGCGGTGGTGAGACATAAAAATGGGGATATGTAGGTATGCATCCTGCATATCCAGATTACAGAGTCAATATCCCTGTTGTAGCAGGGTAAGAAGACCCGAGAGGAACTGCATGTGAAACCTTTTGTATTATGCAAAGAGGTTCAGATTGCTGAGATCTAAGATTGGGCTGAGATCGCCTGTCTTTTTGGAAACTAGGAAGAAGTGGTAATAGTATCCCCTGCCCGTCTGATTCTGAGGGACAGGTTCTATGGCTGCCTTTTGCAGCAGAGACTCAATTTCCTCTCTGACCAAGTGGAAGTGTCCTGGACAGTAATAAGAGGGACCTGGAGGATTTTCTGGTGGTCTCTCTAAAAACTCGATTGTGTGCCCTTGGGCTATGAACTGAAGCACCCACGAGTCTGCTGTGATCACCTCCCAACCTGGTAGATAGTTTGCAAACCTGCCTCCTACCAGTTCCCTGATCTAGCTTCTGGGGTGGGAGGGAGAGTCAGGAGGCAGAGGGGAGAGTGGTGGGTGCGGCTCCCAAGGCTCTGTGAGACTTGGTCGGGGGAGCCATACCTGCCAATGGGGCCCGACGTTTGTTTTGACTTCGGGACTGCTGTTGCCTTTGTTGTCATCATTGCTGTCTTATGAAACGGATGCTTAGGCTTGTGAGGGGGCTTGTACATAAATTGGATAGAGTGCAATGCTTTTCCCTTGTCTTGTAGGTCAGTAATAATGTCCTTGACTTCTCTGCCAAACAGGACAGGACCCAGGAAGGGGTTATCCTGAATGGCCGATTGGACCTCTGGTGCCAGGCCAGAGATCCTCAGCCATGAGTGCATTTGTAAGCTTACGGTAGTTGCTGCATCCCTTGCAGAGGCATCTTCTGCATCATAGGTAGCCCTCAGAGTGTGACGGCTAGCAGATCTAGCCAATCTCACCATACTGGCCATGTCCTCCTTCAGCTCAGAGTCCAGCAGTTTCTCAAGTTTGGACTCTAGCTGTACCAGAATGGATTTCTGGTAAACCACCATATGAGCAACATGGTTGAGTGGCCTAATGGCTAAGGTAGAGGAGGAATAAAATATCTTCCCAAATTGATCAAGCACCCTTGGCTCCTTATGAGTAGGCGAAGTGCTGGGGTGTTTCAGTTTGGTCAAATGGTCATGGGCGCTGCTGATGACTACAGAATCCACCATAGGATGGGTGCTGAGGTGATCCTTATCCTCCAGCTTCTGGTACAGCCTGTCAGCTTTTCTGGCTACAGGGGCCAGAGAGGATGGCTGCTTCCATATTGTGGTGGCCAAATCTTCGTGAGGGCCTATTCACGGGGGGATAAGAGTTGGGGACTGGTCTGAAAGTTCCAGATGCTCCACAGTCCTCTGGCATTGAGGATCTTGCTCCTCTATTCGCCAATCATAAGCCGCTCGAATCTTCCTGAGGAGTTCCATAAGGGAAGGATCCTCAGGAGGAGACTTGGAACAGTCCCTCGGTTTCGGCTCATCCAGGATAGAGGATTCATAATCTGATCCCGAATGAGCAGAGTCAGAGTCAGACTACAATGTTGGGCTTTCTTCAGGTGTACTGAGTATAGGAAGTGGTATGTCCACAGGTCTCGAGAGGTCCCTGGGTCCCTCAGGTTGAGGCAGAGTTTCCAGGGATCTGCCTGACGTCAATGGTCGAGAGTCCATCGATGGTTGGGATCTGTGCATCGGTTCTGTGGTGACCGAAGTGGGGGTGTGACCACAGGCTGATGTTGTTATAGTTCTGATGTAAGCTGGAACTTGGCTTCTTCCCACCAAGATCACAGCACTGCCTGCAGGTCCACCTGAGGCTGGAGAGGTAGTGGTGGAGGCAGCGGAGGTTGTTGAAAAATTCTGTCCATACCCCAGCATCGGATAAGCCAGCACCTAGAACTGAGGTACCGGGTAACCCAATGGGGGTAGCCCGGTGAAAGATAGTGTGAAGAGGTGATCTTGTTGAAGACAATGGGCAGTTTTAAGAGAGGCTGGGATAGGCATGGGGGAAGGTAAGGATCATGGGTAGGTAGGCAGGATGGGACGTGTGGGGAGGGAGGGCAGGGACAGTAGCTCAAACTGTGTACCCTGCAATACGAGCAGACTAGATAGACCAAATGGCCTTCTTCTGCTGGCATCTTCATATTTTCATATAGTGTGGATAACCCAGTGTCGGGTACCCAGGCAGCAGGTAACTAGGAGCCGGGAATCCTGGTGCAGATACCCCAAAGGGTAGTGTGGCGCCAGGTAGCCAAGTGTTGGGTTGCTCGGCGGAGGACCCGAAGGGGCCCAGTGAAGGCCCTGACAGAAGGGCTGCTGGATCTGGTTGAGGGTCCAACGGTGGTGCCAGTGAGGCCGGACCCAAAGGACCCTGTGGGATGTCGGGGGCAGACGTCAGGCCCGGAGGCAGGTCAGATGTAATGTAATCCAACGTCTGCAGCAGGACGGTGCCAAATGAAGATCGCTCACCCCCCTCCAGATCCCAGTGTACCGGGAAAGCTGGAGGACCACCTCAAGAGGTGGCTGGGAGAATCCCAGGGGGGAACCCCTCTGGAGAAGGCTGTGATCCAGGCAGCAGCTGGTCTGGGTTCTCAACATCAGGCCTGTTTTCAGGGCCTGCCAGAGGATCTGGGGCTGGGCGCATGCCAGAGGGTAGGACATGTGACTTATCAGCTGCAGCCGCATGGTCATCGGGGGAGGGCAGATGATCAACTTACCGGCCTTGCTACTCACTGTAGACCCCCATAGTCTTGAAGGGACTAAGGGTAGTAGGTGTCTCTGGTTTCCCGGAGGCTCCCATCGGAACCGAAACTGTCTCTGGTGGGGGTGCCGATGATTGCTCCACAGTGGCAGAGGCAGTCTTGGCTGGAGGGGCACTCCCACCATGTCTGCAGCTCCAGGAGGGATCCACAGATGAGAAGGAGACCAATCCCGGTCCTGATGTCTCTACTTGTCCTTCTTGTGATGGCCCTCCGGTGAAGAGGACGAGCTCCTGAGTTTCTGCAGCTTCTTCTCCAAGGAGGCCATTTTCAGCTTCAGAATATGGGCTTCCAGGGCCTGCTGATGACATTTCCATGTGGTATGGTTGAAGCTCTGGCAGGCCTCACAGTCCTAAGTCTTTTGCTCTGGGCCCAGGCAGAAGAGGCAGAGGGAATGGCCGTCTTTGTGAGGGAGCTGTAATCAACAGGAGTCGCACTTGTTTTTATGTGAATCGGAAGACATCAGAGACAACATACAGGAGGCGTATAACCTAACACTCTAAGAAATAAAGAAATAAACAAGTAGGAATACTCATCCAAGATGACGGTTGACAGAAGCAGCGTTCTCCACGAGGTCCGACATGCGCAGGTCGACGGCGGGAAAGAACTAGAGGGCAGGCATGGGAAACGCTCACTATGTAGCGTCACGCTGACATAAGTCACATGACATCAGGTGGGTAATCCACTGCCAGACACTGCTAACTAAAGTTTTCTGTGTGGTCCTAACGCCTGGCGGCTTAGTCCTAATGGTTAGTATCTACTGCATGAGCCCTCTCGAAGTAAGATCACTCAATTACTGACAGGAAAGGAAACACAAAAATAAGAACAAGATCAAAAAGACTATATAGCATTTCAGTGCCTAAGAAGGAACCAGAATGTCAGTACTTTAAATAAACAAACAAGTGAGAAAAAAACACTAAAACAGCAGTTCCCCTCAGTTCTCAGGAACCACTGAAGAACCACAAAAACAAACAAACGAAACTATGCTAAAGAACCTGAAATAAGTTCTGGTCAGATACACCATGGCTGCATAATGAAATTAGTGTTGTGTGGAATTGTTAAGGAGGTATGGAGAAACAACACAATGATCTGAAAGTAGTAAGATTTGTTTTAGTTTCTGTTCTAGGGAAGGCATACACATTATCAGAAAAATATATGGAGGTGTACATTTTAATGGATGGAATAGGAAGCAATACAGGTTTACAAAAGAACCCCAGAGCAAATGCTACTGAGGTATGTGTTATCCCGGATGATATTGGCTGGAAAGCCAAATTTTAAAGAAAACACAATTGCACATACCCATACCCCAATAATATAAAGCATCATGGGAAACATATGCAAATCCCCATGATGGTACAGAAGGTGGCTGTACATGAAAAAGTAATGGCTGGCATATGTTCAGCCTTGGGATTATTTACAGTTTTATTTTTTTTTATTTTTTAGAGAAACAGGGTTTTTGTCCATGAGGTGATATAAGTTATATTTAAGCAATGTGTTAATGTCAGGAAGTCAGGTGTAATGATGGACTGTTGGCAGAGAAAATGTGATAGTAACTTTCGGGGGGGGGGGCGCTTTTGATAAGGGTAAGGTAGTTATGCTTGTGATAATGGGAATATTAGGAAAGTATGAGGTCTATGCAGAAGTGGAGTACAAATATGCACAGTTTCATAAGTATGTGTTCATAGTGCAGGCAAATGTGATATGTAGGTTTGTTTTAGAAATAGGTAAAAATAGAGATACATGCAATTGATAGAAAGATAGATAATTACATAGACATATAGATATAGAGAGAGAGACAGGCAGACAGACACAGACAGACAGGCAGAATAGGAATTGCAGTGAAGTACTGAAGTGATGCCAATCCCACCCCCACCATTCAGAGATGGATGGGCATTGGGGTGTGCCTTTGGGTCGTTGCCCATAACACTCACACCGTTTCACCTCACCCTACCCTGCAGACACAGACAAGTGTCAAGGTGTGCCTTGGGATGTTCAAGCTTTACACTCACCCCATTCCATAAGGAAATACGCTGAAATGGGTACAGTACTGTATAAGAAAATGGAGTGAACTTTGGGGCTGAAGAGTCAAAGGCACACCTCGATACCTGTCACTGGCTACAGGGTGGGGATGGGGATGGAATGGTGTGAGCATTACTGCTGACAATCCCAAGTCACATCCCTGATGCCTGTCAGTCTCTACAGTGCAGGGTGTTATGGTCAGAAACCCTAATGCCCTGGGCGTTATGTGACTTCTTAACCTAGCAACAGCATTTAATGTGTTACATTATAAGGACAAGTAAATGTTTTTAATACATTTACAGACAGTTAAACTTAATTTTCTTCACAGAATAATTTAAATTTAGTAGCCATGGTAGTACAAAGCAATTATCCAGACAACTTGAAAACTATAACTACTTTATGTTGTACATTGACACCCCATAAGGGCCTCCTTGAAATTGAGAGCAAATGTCGCACATTTATCAGTTTTCTAACAGGAATATTTCACTATCCTAAATACATTTCTTGCTTCAGTAACTGCTCAGCACATCTATTGCATGACCTGCTTATTGAGATTTTACACCTGCTATGCAATGTACTGCTGCTTACTACACCAACATCATGAAGCATAAAACAAATGACTGCCATAACTAGGGAGGCAGTACAGCACAGTAATTTAAGGCTCTGAGCTGCAAATCTGGAGATCTTAGTTTGAATCCCACAGCCCCACTTGCATACTGGGTGACCCTGAGCAAGTCACTTAACTTTCATGTGCTCCCAGGTTGCACCTGTAAACAATCTTTCAGCTTAGTGTGCCACTCCTGGTAAACAATTGAAAGAAAAAAAACATAATATATTATTTTTCTTGCTTTATTTTGTTACTACAAGCTTTGACTAATACATCCATCCTTTAATGTACTTTTTATAGCTTATGTGTCTGTGACCTAGGCAGAACTATGCTTAAAATCATACACATAAATAAATAAATCATCAGAATAACATTTATTTCAGTAGTATCTCCTTCCTTTTCAGGTGCCCATGACACCATGTATATATATTTATATATTTTAACTTCAAAGCACTAAACCTATTCAAATGCACAAAACACAAGACTTTATTCTCTTTATACATTACTGCTAAACTTCAGGTCCTAGAGAGAGATAAAAATGTAGAGCTTCCCCTAGCTATTTGGGTGGGTGCTTCAGCTGTGTGTTGGGGGGGGGTATAAAAAGCTTTTTAAGAAACAGATACTCCAGCATCCAATATGGAATAGTCTTTTTTGGGTGACATATTTTACTCTTTTGTGGGCTTATATACCTTAATTGTCATTCTTGTGTTGTAAGTGCTTGCTTTCCTCAAGTGCTGTAATTTCAGGATGCTGTTTCACAAGTGCTATATAAGGATGCAGTTTCAGGCACTCCTTAGTTACTTTTTCTTTCCTTCTGAACCTTAAGCTCTGATGCCCCAGGCAGCTCTGATAGTCAGTTGTTCCAACATGATAGATCCACCTCATGCCCCTCCTACATAAACCAAAAAAAAAGGTGGGGTGGATCTATAGGAGCTTCTCAGGTGGAGGTGGGGGTGGATCTTACCCCCCCAAAAAAAACTAATGCTGCCTCCCACAACTCAGGTTCCAGTTCTTGTACCTCCCATTTAAAAAAGAAAATAATGCCCTGCAACCATTGACTAACATGAAAGCGTATTTATTTGAGGGCAGAAAGCATTTCTTGGAGGAGGGTAAGGCAGAGGAGACTATTTACACCTTCAGCCAGTTCCACGGACAGAAAACATGACATCAGTCCTTTTGCACATGCAAAACGTCTGCAGACTCCGCCCACTGCAGCCGTAAAAAGGAAGGAATGGGGCAGCAATTGAAAATAGAGTAATAAAACTTTTACCACACCAGAAAACAATAATAGTTAATGGAAGAGGAGGAGAACTCTCCAAGGTGTCTGTACTAGGCAGGCAGAGAAATGTATCTGAGTATTGATTAGAATGCAGCAGTTACTAGGGGCAGCAGTTTGAAACTGACATGAGCCAATGAGAGCTCCATCATTTACGTAAGTTCCATTCTCTCTGAGGCAGTTCAACACAGGATGCTGACTGTATTAGTTTAAGTATACACAGGGATTCCTGGGGTTTGAAGCAGTAGTCATCAAGGAAAAGGGAGAGATGTGAAAGGATCAGGTGTTCCTGAAGTTTAGTAACACAGAAACATAAATTTGATAGCCAATAATGAGTGCTTGACCCACCCAGTCTACCCACTTTCCTTGCCTAGCCTATCATCACCACAGACCTTACTTTATCTCTGGTTTCCTCCCCCTTGCTTCCCAACTAAGATGCCCTCATGCTTATCCCATGCATGCTTGAAGCACACCATTGTTTTTTCCCCCATCACCTCTAGTGAAAGACTTTTACAGGCATCCACTACTCGTGCCCTGAAGAAGTACTTCCCATATCTATCTCTCCTAAATTTCCTCCTGCCAGCATAATTGCAGGTCCCCTTGTTTTTGTGCATCTTTTACTCTGAAAAATACTCCCTTCCTGTACCTTAAATAACCCTGTGAGGTATTAATAGGTCTCTATCATGTTCTCCATTTCCCTTCTCTCTTCCAGGGTGTACGGATTCAGGTCCTTTAGTTACTCCATGTATGGCTTCTGTTGCAGCCCCTGCCCCATTTTAGTTTCCCTCCTCTGGAAGCCTCTGCCCTGTCTATGCCCTTCCTGAGATACGGTCTCCAGAACTGGACACAGTACTCCAGGTGGGGTCTCACCAGTGATCTATACAATGGCAACACCATGTTCCTGTTTCTCTTGGTGATACCCCTCCCTATGCACCCCATCATCCCACTGACCCTACCCACTGCCTTGTCACAGAGTATTGCCACCTTGAGGTCATCAGATATGAGTTCCCCAGGTCCCTTTCCCGTTTGTTGACAGTCAGTACCTCTTCTCCCATTTTATACTATGTCTCTGGGTTTCTGTACCCCAGGTGCATGATTATGCACTTTTTCATACTCAAACCCAGCTGCCATGCCCTTGAACACTCCTTCAGTTTTCTCAGGTCTCTGCACATTCTTTCCACCTCCTCTGTTATGTCTACCCTATTGCAGATTTTAGTGTAGTCAGCAAAGAAACATTGCTTCCCTTCCTGTTCATCTGCAAAGTCACTTATAAAGCCATTAAAGAGGACTGGTCCCAGTACTGAGCCATGAGGCACCCTGCTGGTCAACCTCCCTTCCCTGGAATGAACTCCATTTACCAGAACCCTCTGTTGCCTATCCATTAACACATTTATTACCCAGTTTGCTACCTTAGGACCCACCCCTAAGCTGCCAGTTTCCTTATGGTCTCCTATGTTGTACATGTTGAATGCTTTCCTTAAATCTAACTAGGCCACATGCACTGCCCCGCCCTAATCTAGTTCCCCAGTCATCCAGTTAAGGAAACCCATCAGATTTGTCAGACATGCCCCCCCCTTTTTATGAAGTGGGACTACATCTGCTCTCTTCCAGTCCTCCAGAACAACCCCTGTTTCCTCTGAGTTGTTGAATAGGGCTGTCAGAAGGGCAGCCAGTACCACCCTAAGCTCCCTCAATACCCTTGTGTGTACCCCCTCTGGCACCACGGTTTTGTTCACTCTCAGATTTCCAAGCTCTTCAGGACCATCTCTTCTGTAAATGGATTTATCTCTACCTCCCTCTCTCAGTGCTCCTGCTGCTTTTATGTTGCTCATCCCCTTCCCTTCCCCTGTGAAGACTGAACAAAAGTATTTGTTCAGGATATCTACTTTTTTCTTGATCCCTCTGTACATGGTACCCCTTGCCCTTCTTAACCTCACAATTCCTACCCTTGCCTTCTTCTTTTCACTTATGTAGCTAAAAAGAACAGTTACATAAGAACTTTCTGTAACAGTAGATCTTCGAGGACATCTTTGTTATCAGGTCACACCTATGAAGCTTAGCTGTCAGGTGATAGGATCACATGGAAGCTTTTCTGTAGCTGTCTATTAGGAGCTACCCACGCCAATGTCAAACAATGATATCACAGTCCTATATAAGCGTGGGTGGCTCAGGCCCTACTCCCTACTCAGTTCTTTCCCTAGCCAGAGGCCATAAGAGACTGGAGTCCCACCAGGGAAACAAGGAGAGAGAGAAGGTGCCCAGCTAGTAAAAAGGCTGGAGCAACAGGGCAGGCGAGCTGTTAAGAGAAAGAGAAAGGAGTATAGAGGGAGGGACAGCATGACCTGATGACAGAGATTTCCTAGAAGATCTACCATTATGGTAAGTTCTTATGTAACTGTTCTATCCTCTTCAGGGAAATCTCTGTCATCAGGTCACACCTATGGAATGAGTCCCAAGCAGTGCTAAGTGCAAGACAGTCTGGGTGGCAGGAGGCCAGAGGCCTAAGAAAGAAGGCCCTGAAGCACAGCTAGGCTAACTCCTGCCCTATTTCTGGAGGCAATGTCCAGACTGTAATAACTGGTGAATGTCTGAACAGTACTCCAAATGGCAGCAGCATAAATTTCTGCAGCTGACACATTCCTGAAACAGGCAACAGAAGTAGCCATGCCTCTGGTTGAATGGCCATGAACCACACCAGGAAGTTCCTTACTGTACTTCCTATAACAAAAAATAATACAGTTGGCCAACCATTTGGACAAGCACTGTTTAGAAACTGGAGTACCCTCTTTGCCAGGGGTGAAAGAAACAAACAACTGAAAGGACTTTCTGCACCCTTACCAAATGTGACACAATGGCAACACCATGGCACCACAATGAATGACAACACAGTGGTGAGCTACAGAATGTGCAGTGGTACTACCCAGTGGTACCATGTTTGTACTATAGTAGTTTAAATTTTGATTATTTTTGTTGATATGGTAGGACAGTGGTACAATGGTATCACAATGGAATTGAAACAAACCTCTGTGATACCATGAAAACCTTAATGGTAGTACAGTGGTACTCACAGTGGTATTGCAATGGCAAATGAATGGTATTACAGTGGTATTCCGAAGAACTTTTTGTAAGGGCAGTCCTTAGTACGGTGTGTATAGCAGCTGAGAATTCAATGCACATCCGAAGTATGGAGCATTGCCTCCCCTGGATTGGCATGCACTGGAAAATAAGCAGGCAGGTGCATAGATTGATTTGGGGTAAACTCAGACAACACCTTAGGAAGAAACTTATAATTAGTACACAAAGAGACCCTGTCTTTGTGAAAAATCAGATAAAGCTGCTCACACATATGAGACTAGCTCTGAAATTATTCGAGCAGAAGTAATAACAACTAAAAATAACACTTTCCACAACAAGATGTGGCTGGCTCAAAAGGAGGCAGAGTCAGCTTCTTAAGCACAAAATTGAGGTCCCAAGGTGGGACCAGATTCCGGACTGGAGGCTTCAAGTGTAAAATGCCTCTCAGAAAGGTGTGGGCCACATCCAACTGGGCCATCGTACGGCCATCAATGGTCACATAAAAGGCTGATAAAGCTGATAAGTGCACCTTAACAAGGGAGTACTGGAGTCTGTGACAGATACCTCCATATACCAGGCAAATCTATTTTTTTTTAAGTCTGTTGCAACAGCCCTTTTTACTCTCCTCCTTTCTTGTTGTAACTCCTCATTTTTCTTTCCACGTTATACAGGCAGGCCACCTATATAACGTTCTTTCTATCCCTTATGTATTCTTGCCCTGGTATATGAAGTTCTGCACAGCTCTTTCTTTGGTTGCCCCCTTTTCAGAACCTTTCTAATGTGAGGTAGGCAGAAACACAATAGTTGTTTAAAATGAGTATTTCATTTCATTTGGATATGGGAATTGTAAGTGCTTAGTTATATCCATGGTGTGGGTCTTGTAATGACCCCTTTATGTATGCAAACCCTCATATGGTCTTGGTTTGCATCCCATTTAGCATTATGTACCCCCCCTTTTGTCTCCTCCTTGTAAATATATATGGAGTAAGCTAGAGCTGCTTTACAGGCTAGTTGTTCTGTGGAAATAATGTAAATGCAGCCCCAAAATGTTTGCATAGAAAACCCCTTTAAAGTGCCTTTCAGCCTGTTTGCTGTAGAAAATGGGTCTTTCTGGTTTGAAACTCATTCTAAATGGCAGCAGTAACACACAAAGTGCTTCCTATTGAGTAAATAAATAAAGGTTAAATAAAAGTGTTTCTTTTTGTGTTTTTACTTTAATTAAAATGCTTTTAAAAAGTGGATTGAATGCCTTTAATTCATTCTATTGGAATAATTTATAAAACAAACAAATGTTTCCCTCATAAAAGGTTATCTGCTTCTCTGTGTGGAGTCTCACTTCCTATTCTGTACTATAGAGCTGGCCGGCTGGTCAACTCCCATATTTAAAGGCACAGTACTAGGAGGTGGAGTTACTCCTGCAGTGTTTGAAACTAAAATTTTATTAACCAGTTGTTGTTTCTATAAAGTGATGTTGACAACATTACAACTTAAAAGGAAATGTTATTCTGAGCTCAGAAATGAAAATAGATTTATTTTGCTGTTTAAAGATAATTCTGAAAAGCATAGGGTGGAGTTAAACAAGTCATATGTTCTCCTTTTGGTATATAAGCCTTGGTTTTATTCAGTTCTGTAGATAGCCTGGTGGGGGTACAGATGTATTCTGACCCCCAGTATGATGTTCACTAGCTCCTTCTAGTATCCGAGATGCTGCTTGGAAGCTTATGTTTATTTTGAAAAAGTTATCATGTTATTTATTTTTTTCATCTGAAGTTCGCAGTAATTGTCCAACTTCAATAAAATTTTTGCTTCTAAGTATCTACAACTGCGGAACAGCGTCCTCCTTACAAACCCACACCTCACAGATTCCTGCATCAGACAAGGTCAGGAGATACTCCAGAACCTGGTTCACAGGACAAGTGAAAGGGTCCAAGTGATGGGAAGCAGCACAGATAGCAAAGTGCTTCCATTTCATTGAGTAAGTGGCCCTGGTGGAAGGTCTCCTGGCAGCCTCCAGGACATCAGCCACCTTCTGAGGCACTCCAAATTGAGTAACGGCTCTGTCCTCAGGAGCCATGCATGCAGATGGAAGGACTTGAAGTCTGGATAGACCAGGGTCCTCTGTGCCTGTGTCAACAGGTGTCAACAGGTCTTGGCCGAGGGGCAGGGGAACTGGAGGTTTGACAGCCAATTGTTGCTGAAATGGAAACCATATCTCATGAGGCCAGAATGGAGCCACTAGAATTAGGGTGGCACCCTTCATCTGCAGTTTGAGCATGCTCTGGATCGGAGGAAAGAGTAGAAAGGTGTAAAGAACATGAAAATTACATATTCACCGTAATTCTTGATCTTCCCCAGTATCTTCACCATTCATTATGTCTGGGTCAAGGCTGAAGGTCTGGACTCTGCTAGGGAATAAAAAAATAACTTGTCTCTCTAATATTTTCAGTGCTGGGGGAAGCTGACATCAGGACAGCACTGCCCACGAGACCTGTGTACTACGTGATACTTGTGGAGTGGCCAGTAACTGATGTCAGCTCCTCCCAGCCCTCAGTTCTGTCCACCAAGAGAGAGAAAGATAGAAGACAGAGATAGAGTGAGGCCAAGGGAGTCCAAAGGATAGGGAGGGTGGGGAGAAATAAAGATAAAAACCAACTGAACAGGGAACATTTATTTATTTTATTTAGTTTTTGTCTACCGGGTAGGTGCACTAGCCATAAGAATGACTATTTTCAGGCACGAACTTGGAGATTACAAAGTAGGTAAAATACAATACAAAGACAGGCTATTGAGACATCAGGAACATAGATAAGAGAAGGACTAGAAATGGCATGAATGGCCGGCATGCTGGACAGGCCTAGGTAGAAGCAAGAGAAATAAGGAGAAGAGAAAGCTTAAGGAAGAAGAATAAAAGAGAGAAAGAGAGATCTAGTCCTACTCCCATTAGCCCCTTCTATTTTTTTTTTTTTGACTGGGGCAGGGCCTCAGAGAGGGTGAAATGCCAAGATGCCCAGAATTGTAACCAGACCTGGGGTCCGAAGGAGGTGAGGAGAGAAAAGCAAATCGGTCTAGCTGGGCCATTAAAGAGAGTGAATCAAGGTGTATTCATGCACCCACCCCTCCCCTGCATCAGCTTGAGAGCTCTCCTCTTTGTCTGAGTAAATAAAAACTGGAAGGGGGGGTAGGAGGAGGACAGTTAAGGGATCCTTACTGTAAGGGATCTCCTTACAAGAATGCGGCATCTGATGAGCCCTTAGAAGAAGTCTTTCTTCCTCTGTTTTTTTAACTCCATGGAGGAAAACAAAGAACGGTGTAGAGACGGTGGAGAACACACTAGGAGACTGTGCCCTCCGTCTCCACCTGACAGTTCAAAATGCTCCCTTTGAAACAAAAGGAGACCTTGGAAATTTGATTATTTCCAAGAGCTTTTAAGGAAAGCATGTAAGTGCAGGGTAGGCCAAAGGGAGGCAGAAAATGTTGGATGGCATGAGAGGAGGCAGGGTTTGCCCCTAAGAAAACTACCATCCTCCCTTAATTCTCACCCTTGAAGGATCAAGGGAGTAGAGAGAAGACAGAAAAGGGGGGAGGCGGTGCCCAGTGCCTGGCCATAGGGAGGGTGGATGGGCTGTAAAGAATGGTGAAGATACTTGGGAAGATCAAGAATTACGGTGAGTACGTAATTGTCATATCTTCCCCAAGTCAGTCTTCACCATTCATTACGTCTGGGTCACAGTGCTGAGATGGCAAATCCATAGGGAAAGAAATTCCCCCAGCCTCCTGTGGAGGAGGAACACAGGAGGAGATGGCTCCTTATGGGCCTGGCAAGGCACAAGGATGGCCTTGGGCTGGCTGTGCGTCTTATGCTGCAAGACGTGATAGGTGCCCCTGCAGTTCATGCCATGCCCTTCAAGGGAAAAAGTGGGGCCCCTGGAAAGGTGAGGACAGCACCCTGTGCCGGGCTAAGGGTGAAAACCTGGAAAGGGGATGCCATGCTATTAGCCTAATGCAGACAAATGTTCCTACGAGCCTGGATGCCACCTCATTATCATCATGGAGAGGTGTCTTGCAAGCTCCAGGCCCTGTACAGAGAGGCTAATGGCCTGCCAGGTTCCCCCACTATCAGGCATTGCTGCTAGGAGCTCACCTAGCACGTCCAGAGTTGCCTAGCATAGGCTACCTAGTGTGCCTGATGAGCTGCTATGCATAGAAGAAGGCATGCCACTGAAGACACCCTTCTCACCCAGCAGTCTAACTCAGCCAAGTCAGTCTGGGGGGCAGTCATGGCAGGGGTAATGGTGCCCGGATGGAGTATCTAGGAGCTGCACTCCCAAAGAGAGGTGAAGCATGGCACCTGGAGACCCCATAGCAGTGCAATATTAGTGCATGCAGTCCCTAAGGGCAGGAGCTGGGGCGGCGGGGCATTGCCAGACAGTGTACGAAGCCTCCGTAAACTGCCATGGCTAGGGAGGAATGACCAGATGGTCAGCACTGTAACCCCCAGGAATGACAGTGTCGCACAGGCAGGGTCATGTCTAGTGAAATGGGAAATTGGAAGCTCCTCAAACATCTCCACTAGGAAGCAATGATAAGACATGGAGTCCACATCAGCTGAGTAGTGGTGGGTAGCATTCTCTTCCTCAGTGGAGAAAGTCGAAGATTCAGAGGTGCTTGATTCAGAGGCAGGCGGCACAGGGGTCTGAGGTCTTAAAATTATCTCATTAAGTTCCATTAGTTAGCCGGGAATTGTGGCCGCCGATCCTCTGAACTGTTACAAAGTCATGGGGTTTCTCGGACCTAGGAGACCGGGAATGGGTGTGTGTGTGTAAGCAAAGGATTAGAGGAGGAGAGGGTAGCCTGGCGAACCAGGGAAGGTCCTCCGCAAGGACTGTGGGATTGTGCAGGGAACCCCTCCTGAAGGTGGAGGCTGCCTATCTCACCCACCTCAGTGTGTCCAACAGTCGAGGGGCAGACAGGGTGTTGCCCTTGGGGGGGAACCCCTAGATGAGGAGAATGGAGTCATATATAGACCAAAGGGAGGCCCCCATCCCCACCAACCACAGAACTCACTCTAGGGGTACAGGAAGATAATGCAGCATCGGCACCATGGCTCCTCCTGGATGCTCAAGAGGCTCCACGGAGGGACCACTGCATGGAATTAGCTCTGCCAACCCCCCCCCGGAAGAAAGAGACCTGCCCCTCGGAGGAGGTCTAGAAGATGAATACAGGCTAGCAAACAGCTAGGGTGGACTCAGCACCGGACGTGGCACTGGCTCCCAAGCTGACGCTGGCCCCGGTGCCATCATCCCCAGGAATGTCAACAGTGACCTCAGTAGAGTCCCTGGTACCGGAGACAGTGCCGGAGGGCTCAGGGGAGGCAATACCATGGGCGGTACCATTGGAAGTCGCTGCAGGCCAAAGACTCATAGTATTCCTTGGAGAAACTCTGGCAGAATCTGGGCACTCCCTGGAGCCGGGCAGCCAATCAGAATCATCCCAATCTTCACCCTCCAAGGTGGAGGATGAGATCAGGGAGAGCTCCAGTCTAGCCACACCCTGGATTCTAGGCCCTCCAGCACCGAGAATGGCATTGGAGGGGAGCCCAGGCACTCGGTCGGTGCAGCCCCACTCATCAGCACTGGAGATGGTGCTGGGAGCAGAGGCGGCATGGGGCCATGGCATTGAGGGGACCACTGGTGCAGACCCAGCATATAGCTGTGGCTCCACACCAAGGGTCATCCGTGTCTCCAAAGAGACCCTGAACTGTGAGGGGTGACAAGCCGCTGCCCCAGAGGAGGACAACTGCCCCACCAACCCCTCGCCGAGACCCCTTGTGCCAACAAGATTTGGAACAGGGGGTATATTCAAGGCCCCTAGAATTCTGCGGCCGTAGAATTTTACGCAGAACTTGCAATCTACTGCAGAACTTCTGCGGTGCCGCAGAATTCACTATTTTGGTGATTTTTTATTAATATTTCTGTTTATCCATAGAATCTGGTTCCCTTCCCCTCTTTTTATATCCAGAACCCCCCTATATGCTCAGAATGTGATGTTATCATTGCTATATCATACATTGGCTGACGAAACGGCTGCATTCTGCAACAGAAATGAACAGTCACTTATCTACCACAGCTCAACATGCGTGGTGATATTTCCTCAACCTGCACTACAGCCTAATACAATTTTCAGTCTTACATTGTTGCACTACAGCCAACTTAAACAAAACCTTGTCAGTAGCACAGACCTGTTAAGTCCATACCTCACTTTGTACAAACCTATTTGTGCCTTTAAGGTACAGAGATGCCATCTGAAATGAATAACTGGTAAAATGAATTTAACTGTCATTTTTAAGAAAAATGAAGTAATTATGCCCATAAAAGTGGAGTATAATAATGTGTAGACCTGTTGAAAGAATAGACCTGTTAAATAAATAATTGCACTGTACGCATTTTTGCCAGGGTTATTGATTACATATTGTCATTAGTTGATAGAATCACCTAAAAGTTATGGAGAAACATTGTGTGCAGCTGTTGGGCCAGAGGGTAGCATGCTGTGTTTCCATGTCGGCAAGTCAGGTTCAGAGATTAGCTCTGGGAGCTGGTTGGGCAGCACAAGGATTGGTGGAACACATCACAGCTCGGAGCCTGGGAAGGTATGGTGCAGTGTTCTGTCACATGGTGGACACATTGTGATGGGCTGGGAGCTCTATCTCACAATCGGTTCAGATGCATGTCATGGCCTGATGGTGTTACGCAGTGTGTCAGGGACAGCAGGTTGACATGAAAAATGAGTTTTGCAATAACTCCTCTATTCCATTTCCAATGGGACCTGTATGAATGAGGATGCAAGTTCATTGAAATAAAAAAAAAAAAAAATATATATATATATATATAGTATACACACACACACACACACACACACACACACAGTATCTCTGTCTCTCACCACACACACACACACACAGATACACATATTTGTATGTATGTTACAGATTGCATATACATATATAAGTGATACACAGTGGGAACCTCATGAGTGGTGTAGAAAGCACATACAAATATGTAAGTGATAGACAGTGGAAACCTCATTAGTTGGATAGATAGCATGCATATAGAAATATCTTATTTATCACATAAGCTCCCCTCTGCATATGTCATTTATGCAACAGGCTAGGACCTTAAGAGAGAGACATTTGTTTTGCCTTTTTAGGCATAAAATTATTTTTATAAGTCTGTAATTTTTTGAACTAGTGCTACTGTACTTTCCACCATCCTAATTGCTATAACCACTACCACGAAAGTGAAGTCAGGATGACAAGCTGACACTGTGATGTGGTAGTTTGTTAGTGCCTCAGATCTTCTGCAGAAATTACAAACCACCGCCGCAGAAGTTCTGCGGCAAATGGTAGTCTTGCCGCAGAACTTGGTCCCACTGTGCCGCAGAAAAGTAGGGGCCCTGGGTATATTCTCCACTAGCACATGCAGAGCCAGAGAGGGACTCAGGAGAGGAGCCCAGAGACCTTGTCTTGGCATCTCGAGTGCATTGATAATCGCCGAAGGTTGGGGGGGGTCTCTCCCAAACCTCGCCACATGGATAATCAAGGTGCGATAGTCCATTAAGAAGCAGGCATCACACTCATCCATCGCATGGTGGGGACCCAGACAAGAAAAACACTGGCTGTGGGGGTCCGACATGGTCATGGAGTTGCCACAGAGGTACCAATGCATGGGGACAACTCTCACTTTTTTGAAGATTTTCTTTTGCCCTGACACCAACATCACTATTGTGTGGAAATAAAACAAAATGGGGTAAAAGTTATCAGTGCCATGAAAAAAACTCTTAAAAGAAAAGAATGAACCGGTGCCGGGACGGAACCAGGACTTACGGCACGAGAAGACGTCAATGAATGGTACGCCTGAGCGGAACAGTAACTGCATAGCAGAGCTGAAGAGACTTCCCTTATAGATCCTTCTTTGACAGCAGGAAAAAGAAAACTGAGGGCTGGGAGGAGGCGGTGTTGGTTACTGGCCACTCCACAAGTGCCATGTAGTATGCAGACCTTGTGGGCACTGCGGTCCTGACATCAGATCCCCTAGCACTGAAAAAATGTCAACAGACAAGCTCTTCATTTTACTCCCGAGCAGAGTCCAGACCTCCGGCCTAGACCCAGACATAATGAATGTGGGAGACTGACTTGAGGAAGATCCTCCCTTTCGAGGAGAGGGACAATGCATCTTGCCAGAAAACTCAAGGCCCTGGATCTAGCAAACAAAAATGCGGCAGTTTTGTGTTGAGTGGGGACACAAAAAAGTCCAACACTGGACAACCCCACCTGTTGAACAGATCTTCTATGACCAAGTTCAGCAGTTCCTACTCATGCATTTTGGACTGTGACTGGCTAAAGCTGTCTGTTGGGGCATTTTAGATGCCTGGTACATGGATGGCTGACAGTTCTAGACTGTGGTCTAGACCACAATTCTAGACAGTGGTCTAGAGCCCAGTACCAGACCCTTATCACCTCCTGACATAGGGGGTAGGTATGGCGCTGCCCCCCCCCCCCGGTTGATGTAATAGACCAGACACTGAGAATGTCTAACTGCACCAACAGTGGACCTGGAGAAAAAAATTACTCACTGTAGTAATCTTCTTTCTTCCACAGTGTCCTTTAGCATCAGCTAGCTAACCAGGTAGTACTGCCCCAGAAGTGTGGCTTACGCTAATTAATTAGCATAAGCCAATAAAGATAGACTTTGGGTTGTGCTGAGGAGAGACTACCTGAGAAGGCACCAGCATTTTTTCGAAGATAAATGAGCACATGCTCAAAGTTATGAACCAAAAGGAATTAAAAATCATGCAAAAAGCATGTATAACAATAAACTAGAGAGAGACTTTGCTTAAAATGAAGTTCCAAATGGAAACCTAGCAATTTTGGTAGAAGACAAAGGCTGAGACCTTAGAAGTCAGGTTGCCAGGGAAGGAAGGGAGGGAGGGAGCTTACTGATGGTAAAAGACACTTTGGAAGAAAGAAGATTACTATGTGAGTACTTTTTTCTTCTTATCCCAGGGGGTCCTTTAGCATCAGTAACTTTAAGCAGACTACAAGCAGTGTAGATGGGAGGAGGGCAGAGGACCTACTTAGGAGAGAGGCTCTGCAGCACCGCCCTTCCAAAGTTGGCATCAGATCTAGGCAGTAGTGCTTGTTTGTTTGTTGTTTTTTTGTTTGTTTATTCAAGGTAAAAACCATTGAATATAAACTCATTCACAATGGTAACCTTACAAAAATACATACGTATACAAAAAATAAATACATTCAATCACAAACATCATTGATAATAGCTACAAGGTTCCTGTAAAGAGTATATATATTTTCTAAGTTGAAAAATAGACAGAGGCCTACCATGCTTTTGTCTATATTCAGGGGGAAGATCATTCCAACATGTTGGTATATAATAACTAAAAAGGAATTGGGAATGCTTTGTTTTTGCTAAAGAGACTACCATTTCTACGTCTCTCGATGTTCTCAAGGACAGTTCTACTTTTCTAAAGGATATTCTGTTCCTTAAGCATGAAGGGACCATACCCAGCCCACATTTGTAGGCAAATAACTGTATGTATCTTTCTTCTACTGTTTAAAGATAACCACTCCAGTCTGTCAAATAACTCACAATGGTGAGTAAGTTTGGGACATTTAAGTACCAATCTTGCTAACTGATTTACAAGAAAAGAAAATTACGTACCTACCGTAATTCCGATCTTTCTGTGTATCTTCACCATTCATCACCTTTGGGTATAGTGGCCAGAGGTCATGACCCAGCGGGAGCTCCTTCTTTTTTTTTTGGATGGGCGGACTCGACACACCATCGGCGCCACCCTCGAGGCTGACGCACTACGTGGTGCTCGTGGGTTGGCCATTAGGTGTCATCGACCCCACCCTCCCGCCAGTTCTGAGTGGCGGTAGAGTAAGAAGGTTGGGAGGGTGGGAAAAGGGAGTCCAAGGGACAGATAAAGGAAAGGATATACAAACTAAAGGGAAATAAACGACTGAGAGGACAGAGTAAGCTAGAAAACTAAGGGGATTGGGAGGGGCCCAATCTCTGGAAGTAGAAGCAGAGGAGGGGGGAGGGAGGGGTGAAAGAATTTAGAAGTGAGGATGTGGGGGGGGGACAACATACCCTTGAACCTTGACCTGTCTCCAGATTGTATAGGAACTGCGAAGGAGTAGCCAGAAGGCTAGACTGCCAGAATTCAAGGCACAGAATCACTGGCAATTAACTCCAACATAAGCAGAATCGGCTATTCTGGAAGAAAGGAGAGGATACAGGGCCATACTCCCTCCCTCGAAATCAAGTTTTGGTGTAGAAAAAAATAGTTTCTTAAATTAATTTTTAGGGTTGAGTCTTTTAGACAACAAAACCAAGGGAAAAACTGATGGGGAAAAGAGGGAGAGAGAGAACCGAAGAGGGGGCAACCATCATACCCCACCCCACAGGGGTGAAGCCGAGACACTGTAGAAGAAGTGCCCCCATCCTGACCACACTTCCCCTTGTAAGAAAAACATCCACCTATGTGCCCAAGGTTGCTCCACTCCTGACCAATGGAAAGGAAGGGGGGGGAAGAGACGGCACATAGAAGCAGGAGAACCCAGAGACTGAGGCCCCAGGGGGATGGAGGGTGGGATTGTGATGAATGGTGAAGATACACAGAAAGATCAGAATTACAATAGGTATGCAATTTTCATATCTTATCTATGTCAATCTTCACACTTCATCACCTTTGGTTGAGTACCGAGCCCCCCCGAAGGGGGCCTTACACCCTAAAGGACTGAGTCCCTTAGCTCTCAGTGGGTGGCACACCAAGAAAGAGAACCCTCACGGGTCTGGAGAGGCCCGAGACTGGGAAGAGTGAGATAAGGACCCCCTCGAAGGGGGTAGGAGGTTACCCCGACAGACATTGTCTCACCCTACGGGAGAAGAGGTGAGTTCTCTAGTAAGCGGAGGTGATCACCCTACGCCGGGCCATGGGTGACAACCGGGAGAGACGCAGCCATGCCGTTCACCTAGTGCAGATCCCTGTCTCTACGACCCTGGAAGCTACCTTGTTGGCGTCGTAAGATGACCTCGCTTGGTGCCTTGCTAGCTCCAGGCCACATGCAGACAGTGCAATGGCTTGTCTGGTTACCTCCGTATCAGGCATTGAGGCTAGGAGTTGACCTAGCCTGGACCACAGGAACCTGTCATAGGTAGCGTAGTGGGGCTGATGTGCAGATATAGAGAGAAGCAACCGTGCTGAGTAGAAAGTCCTCCTACCCCAGAAGTCAAAATCCATGGAGTCTGCATCTGGGGACCAGTCACGGTGAAGGGCATGAAGCCCATCGGGAGTATCCAGGGCCAGATTTACCATTACACAAAGTACGCATGTGCATAGGGCCCTCAGTTCTGGGAGAGCCCAGTCAGCTATGCCAAATGCATGTTTTTTTTCTTCATATGAGCCAGTCAGACAGACAGGTCAGTGAGATTCTCAGGCGGGGGCGACTCAGTCTAGCTACACAGAACCACTATGAACCTGTCCTCCCCTCCTGTACTGTACCATGAGTCACCACCAACCATTCCATTTTTTCCCTCCAGTCCATCCAATCAGTGTGACGCATCACACCCACACTCTGTGCACTGCCCGCCCACAAAAAAACAAACATACTGCTACTCGCTCAAGCTCTTGCTGCCTCTTCCCTGCCCTTACGTGCTTTCAAAGAACGTACAGGATGTTGGTCACTGACATCAGGAAACAGCAGCATGCACCTCAGTTTTGGTGCCTTTGCACCGTGGTTGCCGGCCGCCGACAATTATCTTGTCAGATTTGGACTTGGGAGCAAGTTGCAAGCAGGACGAGCAACTGGGCAGGTGGGTGACCTGCCTCCACCAAGCAAGCCAATCCCTAGACCACACAGAATGATGAGAGTAATGTTCTCTTTCTTCCCTGAGTCCCTCCCATCTCTGAGGGCAGCGCAGCGCTGAATTCCCCTGTCGACCTCCCCACTCCTGAAGGAAATTGGCCATGATGCTGGGCAGGAAACCAAGTGACAGATCACTGCAGTAAGTAATGACTGGGCCCTGGGGAGGTGAAGGGGTCTCCAGACTGTCTTTTTGTTGTTTGTTTTTGTGACATTGTCACAGGGCACATAGTAAACAAGGTCTCATTAAATCTTTGCTTAATCACCCAGCCATTGCAAAAAATGAATCAACCCAGACTAACCAACAAGTAGCTTTTAGATTTCGTTCTACTCATCATGCATAAACAGTAGATCAAGGGGGTTTTGCTTGTTGTGGCTAGGTAGGAGTCTCAGAGGGCAAGGGTGGCATTGTGCAGGATTCTGCTGGCAATATATCGAAGTCTGAGGGGCATGAGGAACAGCAGCTTAACAGAGCAGATTTATGTAGAAGCAAATAAAATTAGCAGCTCCAATCCATCCACATAGATTTATGGAACAGATCTGAGCATACAAAGGCTCAGACTGGTGGTGGTATTTGGGGGTGAATGCAATGAGGGTTTTGTTTGGGGTAATAATTTTTTGGCTTGGTTCTGTGACTGAGAATAGGATGCTTTTGTCAGGATTCTGGTGGTGTAAACATTGACAGTGTGTGTGTGTGTGTGTGTGTGGGTAACAAGTAATGCATCAAAAAATAAAATGGGGACATGCATTTATCTATTGTGTTGGTGTAACCCCCCTGCAAATGGGGGTTCCCAAAAGACTTCCAGGAGCTTGCTTGAATGCTCCAAGCCTGAATGGTGTTTGGCATTTAAGCCATTTATCAGTGAGTGTTTTTAGAACCTCTGGTACTGTCTCTTTAAGAGCTGTCTGCTTGCAGACATAATTAGTTTGTATGGGGGACTGTGTGTTTCTTTGATTGAGTACCACTCAAGCTGCTGCCAATTCACTTCATTTTTGCAGTCACTAGGAGTGCAAAGGAACCTATCTGAAAGATGTAACTGTTTGCCAGAAATTATTTAGAGTAATAATGAAATTACAGTTTGTCTAACCTGCTTTCTTTGCAGTCAGAACTGTGTCTGCTAGTTCCCCATTCTAGTTTTGAACTGCTGAACTGGACCAATCAGTGTGGGTAAGCTAGCTCTAAAATGGTGCCTTGGACGAATCAGAACTTGACTCATAATCTGAGCCAGCCACAAGAGGATTGTATGGGCAGTGACTCTGGGAGATGTAGTTTAGACTTCAGTGCCTTTTTGGACCAACAGCAGCAGTCTATTGTGAGTGACAGCCAATCCAGTCAAGAACTGGGAGGAACTCAAAGGAAGTGCCCGGTTTGTCGGGTTGGAGTTTCAGTTGAGCTTTGGCAGTGAAGAAGGAAGGAGCCCTGTGCTTTTTCAGTGTGCAGTTTTAGTCAAAAACGTGTAAGGCCCAGAGTCCGGTCTGCAGCTTGTAACAGCTTGTTAGGACTGAACTGTCCTGTGAAAAGAATCAAAGGATCTCTGAAGAGTAGAACCAGGCTCACCCTGTAGAAGACTGGAGGAATTGTTGAAAATTGCACTCTGTCTGTCAGGAACTGAATCTGCTGTGTGTTCTCCCGGTATTGTGCAGTAATTGCGATCGGATACAGATGCAGCCTGCCTGGTATAGTGCTTTCTTTTATATGGATGTGTGAAGAGGTTTGTGTACCTCAAGTGAGCCCTGCTGACATTGAAGGACCCTATCTTATTTGGAGGTCGTGAGTACTAATTCAGGGTCGCCCCTGTTGAATTGCCACATTAAATCCAAATGGAATTACTGTACTGATGACTGTTTAATTCTCCTTTTCTCTGTGTGAAAGGCCCCTACCAGCTGCCACAGTTTGGACTAGCACTAGGGCTTGGGTACCCAGGGACAGTAACTGATAGGGATAGGCCTGTGCACAGAGCCATAGGTAGATTATTAGAGTGATAAGCTAATTAACCTTGATTTCCCCTGTCCTTGTTATATCCCCTAAATAAATCAGAGCTGCTTGTTTCAGCAAAGTTATACTGCCTGAGGTATTTGTCTATGTTAAAGTACTGTACTGTGATTGTTGCACTGTATCTCATTCACAGGAGGTCCCAGTGCGGAACCAGACCTGGGGGTAAGTGTATACTGTGAAGGTAATTCTGATATATTGTGTGGGCCACTAGTGGGAAGAAAGGGGGGTTGCAGTGTCCCAGAGGGCTGTGACCAAGTTAGTTTAACTATTGCAAACCCTGACCTCTGGGTGGAGGCACCAGCCATTGGATCCAGGCCCCTCAACCTGTTAGTGGCAAATCAGGAAGGGGTAGTAGCCCCTGGGATAGCGCCATCTAGGGGTTACATTTGCACAGCACATGGGGGAGCAGTAAAACAGTAGAGCAGTTTCATACATGATGTAGGCAATACGGAGGTTTGTACCTCCAGTACCTGACTTTATCAGAGGGTACAAAAAAAGTGTGTTTCAGAAGATGGGGATGAAGAGACTGTCATGCCATTTTGGATGTGTGGTTGATCACTTGTAAACAGTTATTGAATGTTTTATGCAGGCTGTTGTATATCGGGTTGTAATCCAGTGAAAGGTAATATGTTAGTTTACCTTGCCTTAGTATTTATCAAACCTGAATCAGACACCACAAACCCTAAGAAACTCTCCTGGTGAAAATTATAACTGTTTGATTTGCTGCATTCATTTGGGGTATCTTATTTAAATGCAGGCCTGTAAAAATTCAAAAATGTGTAAGTAGGCTAATAAATGTGTATATTGAGTGTTTGCTCTACATGGATTTCCATGCCAGCTGAAACTTTGTTGTACCACAGCTGAAAGATCATGGAATGCTGTTGTACCCTTCTGTGGTATAACAAGGTTCCAGCTAATCAGAAATCCTTGAAACAGCTGTTTTCAGAGTGCTGCCACCATGCACAGCTTCTGAACTGAAATCACCAGCATGTTCACTACTGCTGCGGGAACACTGTGAAAACACTTTCATATTGAAAAACAAAAACTTAAAAAAAATATATACACTATAAAAATACTGGTTGAGCAGCCATACGCCCAACCAGCCTGTGCCGCCACCTCTGGCTTATGATTACATACATTGGACTGCTCATCAAGCTTCTCTCTTGAGGCCTGTTGTAACTGGAACCCCTCTGTGGCAGCACAGCCTGGTTGTGCATGACTCCCACACCCCTGACTCAAAGGGAAAACATTTTTTCACCTGGAGTTAGGAGTAGGGAAGATGTAACAAAAGTGTATTTTACCTTAAGTAAAAAACCCCAAAACTCACCACAGACCATCTAAACCTCAAGAGCTTCTGGGGCCTAGTGGACCCCAGACCCCCGGCCTTCATGTGTTGGATACCTAGGTTTTTTTGTACTTCGGAGGTGGCAACTGGGGGGAGCATTTGGAATGTTGTGCATAGGGCCCATGGCAGTTGCATCAGTCCTGAGCTAGGATGAGGCAGACTACCTGGAGACTCCGGGGGGGAGGGGCACAATACCTCTGGCAGAGATACCTAGGGGCTGGGACTCCAGAAAAGGGTCTCTGCCAGAAGTGCCAATGCCTCCCAAAAGGGAGCAGGCCAGGGGGGGCACTACAAGACTGTCTGCACTGAAATCGCCCAAAAAGGCGCGCGTTGGATGCTCCGGATTGTGCTGAGTGGGTGGGGTGATATGCAGGTCCTCCAACTTCCTCATGAGGAAATGCTGATACTCTGTGAGATCAGCAGCTGGGGAGATGTGGACAGATGGTTCCTCTCCTCCTAAAGAGGAGGATGAAGAATCAGAGGACCTCAAAGGTTCAGAGGCTGGCTGCTCAGGGGGAGGTTGAAAAACCTGCCTGTCCATGGCCCTAACATAAGAGGGAAATTGAGCAGCCACAGCTCTGAACTTCTCTCAGGAGAGAGGGTCACTCGGACCAAGAATGCCTGGGAGAGCAAGAGGAGGTGGCAGAGGAAAGGAGGTAGAGCCAACAACAGGAATCAGCTGTCCTCTGCCTGGGCTAGAGAGTGCACCTGGAGCCCCAAGGGAAGAGGGAGCTCCGGAAGACTAAACAGCTGACAGCTGATCAACCAGACTGGAACTGCCTAGGCTGCGCCCTGAAGAATCCCCCCTGTGAGGTGACCAGGGTGGTGAAAGTCCAAAAGGATAGTCTCCTACCTCCAAAGAACAGGACCCTCTCAAGGAAACTAAAAGGGAAGGGGGGAGATCCGCACTACAACTTCTCCCGGAACCCAAGTGGGTCCCAGAAAAAGGTCACCGAATCGAACCCCTACCCTTCAACCCCTTGGAGTCGAAAAGAGCCATTCTCCTCTAAAAAGCCAGCCTAGGCAGCTGGCAACCCTGGTCAGTCCCCATAGGGACTATCCAGGGAGCAGCACCTTCCCCTCCTGCGGGTGCTCCGATCAGCCCTAAAGTTGGGCGATCCAGGCACACCACCTGAGGGGTTACCACCACTGAGGGGTCAGAAAACCCTCCAAGGCCTGGCTTCAGAACACTGGTGGCCTGCACAACTGCTTGCTGGTCAGCACCCCTGACCCTGGACCTGGGAGTACCTGTCCACTCTTTAGAGAGGATCTGGTTCTGGTCTGTTGGGGACACTACCAAGGTGTCCACATGAGCAGCCAACTCCAAAGAGTCAGACTGCCTATCTGACTCAGAGTATGATTCCACCGCCAAGGAGGTGGAGACCGAAGTCCTGTGCCTGATGGTACATGGACGCCCACTGCCATCCCGACTGAATGGGGCACCAGTTCGAGGCACTGCACCAGAGTTGGCGCCGAAGCCCTCAACTGCACCGTGAACATTGCGGGATGAAGACACAGCCCGAGGACGGCAGCAGTATAGGCTCTGGAGACTATCCTAGCACTGTCCCGACCCACGGCGCTGCTCGAGGTCAGAGATGGCACTGATGACAGCTCCGACCGTGCTCTCAGTGCCAAGATTGTAACCCCCCATGGCACCGTGTCCTCGCTTAGTGCTGCACGCGGCACCAGAGCTGGACACGACGCCATGCTCAACCTAGGTGCCGTGAATGGTGCCAAGGTGAGAAACAGAGAAGAACAGCACCACAGAGCCTCCCACGGTGCTGTCAGCACCATCAACACCATGAACAGTGCCAACAGCAGAGAACGGCGCCGAGGCCCAAGACAGGGCCGACAGACGGCGTTGAGGATGGTGCCAACCCAGGCCTTCCAGCCCGAGGAAATTACACCAGGGGAGCCTTCACCCCTGAAGGGGTGATTACCAATGCAGTGCCTCCTGCCTGTCCCCCAAGGGGGACAGACTGGGCCTCCTGCACCGTGGAAGGGGCTTCTGCAATGGTGAGGCTACTAGAAGCAGAAGCCCCCTCCTCCACGGTCCGCATAGAACTGGGAGGGGACCTGAAGGAAAGGTTGAGAGATCGAGGCTTGGCCCGACGAGTGTGCACCTGTTCCCGGAAAGTTGGCGGAGCTCATCCAACTTTCCACGCATGTTGTTCGATGACACGATGGTCCACGGAGAAGCAGGTGTCGCGTGAATCCATGTCATGCAGCAGGCCAAGACATGCGACGCAATGGTCATGCTGGTCGGTGACGGAGTACTTAAGGCCACACGGGCACCAATGCATAGGGGACCATCCCAGCTTCGAAGTTTTCTTCCCCCCCCAACTGAGACATGACCTATGGATAAAACAACAACCAAACAAGACTTGACATCGCAAAATAAAAGAAAAGGAACAGTCTTACCAGGCTACATCGAGTGGTGTGAACAGCAGAACCGGCAGGAAAATATTCGGATTGAAATACTACAGAGTCAACGGACTCGGCGTCGAGCGAAAATGGAGCCGAAGGCTTTGAAGCAGACAGCAGGCCTCTTGCGCAGCAGAGCTTCCCACAAGGTGTAACCTCTATGGCAGGAGACAAAGAATTGGTGGGAGGGCGGGGTCAACGACACCTAATGGCCAACCTGCAAGTGCCACGTAGTGTGTTGGGCTCGAGGGCGGCATTGATGGTACGTCAACTCCACTCATCCCCCCAAAAAAGAGCTCCCGCAGGGTCGTGACCTCCAGCCACTATACCCAAAGGTGATGAATGGTGAAGATTGACACAGATAACATCATCCAACTTGGATAATTGATCATTAGTAGCACCGGCATATAGAATGTCCCCATAGTTTATCAATGGCAAAATTTGCACTTTGATAATAGAATTTAATGTTTCTGCTTTAAAACAATTCTTATTCCTATATAAGAAACCCACCCATTTGTTAACCTGAGAAATTAAATTATCAACGTGCATATTACCAGACCCAAATTTATCCAACCAAAATCCCAAGTATTTATAATGATTAACTTACTCCAAACTTATCCCTTTACAATCAACAATTTCCAAATCCAGGTCCTCTTTTAGTTTGTTGGATGACCCAAACAGCATACATTTGGTTTTGGAAGAATTAAACTTTAACTTAGATTTTACAAAAAATGACTCCAAACAATCAAAGCTTTCCTGTAAATATTTGTTGAATTTCTGGGACTGTTGCACCTGAATGGTACAGAATAGTATCATCGGCATGCAAGTGGTAACGAGAAGCCCCCACATGAAAACCAAGATCTTTCAAGTAAACTAAAAATAAAAGGGGGCCTAAAACAGATCCCTGGGGTACACCTCTTCGAACCAGTTGTGACGCTGACTCAAGACCATTAACAACTGTTACCTGATGTCTCTCTGTCAGGTAGGAAATGAACCAATCCAAAGTTAGACAGCTCATCCTTACTTTGAATAATCTCCGAAGTAACTGTTGATGGTCCACTGGGTCGAAAGCCTTGGAGAGATCCACTAAAATAGCACCAGTGTAATATTGGGCTTCAATTGAGATATCAATCTCATCCAAGACCTCTGGCACAGCCATGACAGTCCCATGAAATTTCCGAAAACCGGATTGATACTGATCCATTAAGATTTCCCCCTCCAGGTACTCTGTTAGCTGTTTGGTCAACAACTTCTCCAGCACTTTACTAATCAATGGTAACAAAAAAATAGGCCTATAGTTGGAGAGGAGGTGAGGGTCGCCTCCCCTTAAAAATGGGGATGACCCTGGCCGACTTCCTACCACCTGGTATACAGCCTTCCTCAATATAGCAATTAAACAAATAGGCCAGTGGGCCCAAAATATGAGTAGCTGCATATTTCAAGATCTTTGGCGACAGACCATCTGGACCACAACTCCCATTTACCTTTAGTTGTAATAATATTTCTTGCACCTCACCACAAGTTACAGCATTGAAAGCAAATTTAGGGACCCCAAAAGAACAAAAATCCAGGGGGTTATATAGGGGTTCATTTGGGCTATCAAAGAAATTTCCTGAATCCACAAAATATTCGTTGAACCTGTCAGCTAGTGTTGACTCTTTCTTAAAAGTTTCCTTCTCAGATAAATAGATGTTTTTAGATTTGATTGCCTCTTTAAATCCCTTATTAACCCCCCAAATTTTCCAGGTTCCCTGCAGTTTCCAGGGTCCTGGCTTTAAAATATTTATTTTTTGTGTCTCTTATATTAAACACATACAGGTCTCTTAATTTCCTATATTTTTGCCAATCATTTGTCTCTTCAGATGCTCGTGCATTTTCCCATGCTTTGTTTTTATCATGCTTCAATTTAAAAAAGTTTAGTTGTATACCATGGGGCAGAATTTACTTTTATTTTCCTAGTTATCACAGGCAAGTGTTTGTTACACACCTGGGAAAACTCGGATACAAAATATTCCCAAACCAAGTCTAAATCAGGAATCAATTCTAAACGATCCCACTTAATACCATCAAGATCATCTAGGAAGGCAAAATAATCAAACATTTTATAGGACCTTATCCTCAAAAACCTAGGTGGACCTTTCACCTTTGTTTTTCCCTTAATACAATACATAATGTTGTGATCACTAAACATATCAGCATCAACCCCAGATGAAATATAGTTATGTGGGCAATTTGTAAGTATTACATCTATCAAGGAAGAGTCACTTGGCTTGTGAACATTTATTCGAGTGGGTTCAGTTATTAATTGTGACGACCCAAGTCCTAACGCAATTTTCTTGATTTTTTGAGATTTGACTGGATGCAACCAGTCTGCATTTAAGTCCCCAAGGATTAACATTTCATGAGAGAAAGTAAATGGAACTAGAGCATCATGCAAAAGATCAAAAATCTGTGCAGATTTATTAGGGGGATGATACCACCCCCCACACACTAAACGTGGCTTCCCTTTCCCAGCTTTGAATTCCAAAGCCAGATATTCACAATTTGTGATATCCAGATTACAGTTTAACTGGGTGGGGAGTATTTCTCCAAATAGTAAACCATAATCCCTTCCCCCCTTTTATTCCTGTCAGCTCTTTTAAAGCTGTAGTCCTGAATTTTCAAATCAGTATCCTCATGAGACTTTCCTAACCAAGTTTCAGTAAAAATCATTATCTCAGGCCTGTAATCAGATGTAAATTCCCTTATTATGTCCATTTTTGAAATAATACTCCTAACATTTGAGTGTAAAATTAATTGGCCATTATAAATTTTTAAGTCTTCTGATAATGGACCTAGATTTAAAGCAACATCTCCACTTTGGAACAATATTAAGAAAATGCAACTTTTTGTCAATGTGGACCTCTTCAAAACTTTATATATTAGTGTGGTCCAAACCACCTTAATTTCCTGATGCATCCATATTCCCAATCCAACCCCTTTACAACAGTTTCTCATCATTAACGAAATTTGAGGTAAACACAGATTATTTGTGTATTGTTCACCATATTGGAAGCATCTCAATTTAGGCAGCTCAAAGCGGACCTGAGTTCCTGCTCGGGTCACAACAGCTCGACCATTAAGTTGCATATCCCAACCAAAACGACACTGAACCACCTCCCATTGTAACACCACTGCTATTAGAGATCCCAAAATTAAGTATAAAGTCAACCCCATAGTAAATTCACTCAAACCCTAACCTCTGTCTTGTAAATGTTATTCTTGTGCTTAAAATTCTTCCATCGAGTGGCATTGCACCACTCACACACGCGCAACAGCATGTGTGACCTGGCAGCATGTCCTTTTATCGTGAGAGAGCCCCCGCCCCCAGTAGACAATTGCAGCTTGCAAGGCTCACCACTGAGCCCCCGTTGTCAGGCAGGTAATTAAAATGCAGAAACAGTTTTAAAATAAAAATGACAGTCACAAATGAAAGTCAGTACAGCCCCTTTGCAGGAATAGATGTTTTCAGCACTCACAGCCTGATGTTTTCACTCCAAGAATGCAGAGCAGCTATCACCTGCAGATGGATCATTAGAGAGGTGCCATTTGAGTAACTGCAGGCAGCATGTCCTTTTATCATGAGAATCCCGGCCTCCAGTAGTCAGTTGCAGCTTGCAAGACTGACCACTGAGCCCCTGTTGTCAGGCAGGTAATTAAAGTGCAGTGAATGTGTGTACAGTCTTCCAAGTGGCTGCTTTTCAGACATCCAGCAATGGGATGTCCCTAGCAGCTGCCACCGAGGCAGCTGTACCCCTGGTAGAGTGGGCTCTGAGGCCCTCCGGAGGTTGTTTGCCAGCTTTGTCATAGCAGAAATGAATGCAAGGGACTATCCAATGAGAAATAATTATTTTGGTGGCTGATCTACCTCTACCTACTTCCCCATAGGTAAGGAATAGTTGGGTGGAAGAACCCCTAATCTGTTTAGTGTGTTCCAAACAATGGAACAGGGCTTTCTTAACATCCAAGCAATGGAGTTTCTGTTCCCCAAAAGTGGACTTTTCAGTAAAGAGCACTGGTAGGGTAATGAACAGTTTAAGGTGGAACTCAGACACCACCTTGGGCAAAAAATTTCTGTTTGTCCTGAGCTCCAACCTTATCCCTGTGGGGGATAATATAGTTGGGCTCAGTACAGAGAGCTTGCAGCTCTGAAATCCTTCTAGCAGAAGTAATGGCTACCAGGAAGATAGTCTTCCAGGTAACATATTTGAGGTGGGCCATAGCCATGGGCTCAGAAGGAGACTCCATGAACTCGGCTATACACAGATTAAGGCTCCAAGGGGGAACAGATTCCTGAACAGGAGGCTGAAGGTGTGACAGGCCTTTAAAAAACTGTTTTAATACTGTGTGGGAGTAAACAGATTTAGGGTTTCCTAATGAAAGGCAGGCCGAAATAGAAGCCAAATGTAGTCTGAGTGAAGAGGGCCTCAGCCCTGAGCCCTTGAGATAAACAAGATAGTCTAACAGAGTGGTGTCAGAGGCTGAGAAGGGACTAGTCCTCTTGCCCTTACACTAGATGGAGAATCTCTTCCATTTGGCTGCATACAACTTTTTCATGTTAGGCTTCTTTGCCATCCTCAGGATTTTAAGGACCTGTTCCCAGTACTGAGAAGCAGGAAACTCTAACTCCTCAAGAGCCAAGCTTTGAGATGAAGAGATTGCAGGTCTAGGTAAGTCACCCCAGAGGGAGGAAGGGTCAGGAGTGAGTGGTTGAGGGAAAGGCGAATGGGCCTGCTGTGCGAAAGTGTTAATAGCAGGGGATACCAAACTTGCCTTGGCCAATCTGGAGCCTCCAGAATCATTACTGTTGGTTGGAGCCTGAGTTTCAGCAGGACCTTGAAAATTAGAGGGAGTGGAGGGAGGCCATAAAGGAACTTCCCTGACCAATCCAACACCAGTGTATCTGTTGGGAGAGTTCCCACGACTGGTGGCCTGCAGCAGAAGACAGGAAGCTGGTGACTGAGGGAGGAGGCAAACAGATCTATTTCTGGGGTCCCCCATCTCCTGAACGCTGTGGCTAGCACCTGCTTGTTTAGGCACCACTTGCTGTGTCCCTGACTTATGTGGCTGAGGGCATCCACCAGGGTGTTGTCTTTGCCTGGAAGGTGAATGGCTGATAAGAGTCACCTCAAGGGAATGTGCCAAGGTCCAAATCTTCATGGCCTCTGTACAGAGGACTCCCAAGCTTGTGCCACCTTGCTTGTTTATGTAGAACATGGCAGTGGTGTTCTCCATCTGGACCTGCACCGAGTGGCCTTTGATGTTGTTACACTTGGGTTATGCCCCCTATTGTCCCACATACACCTCACATACACCTCACACTGTATTCCTGGTCTATTGTACTGTGTTACTGCTATTTTGCATTGACCTATAGTTATGAGCACCAATCATATAAGCATGGGTGCTAGGAAAATACAAAATAACACATGCCCACACAATGCAAAGCATCATGGGCTTCATATGCAAATCACCACAGAATGTTATGCTGGTCCAACTTTAAGCAGAATTGCATGGTGCCGAAAGGCCTCTCACACAGTTTGCAAAGGGTGCTAACAGAAGACATGTGCTAGGAATGTGCTTTGCTGCTAAGATATGCTAATATTGTCATGCATGATATATTATACCTCACTATAATACATTTATCTACATTAGTTTGTCTTTTACATATATTCCATATATATTCTATCTAATCACTGATGAGATGACTCAGATGGATCATCAGTGATTATTGTATACTCATATTCTCATATAATTATATGTAGTGTATTTTACACTCAGATATGCCATGTAATAGGCCTGTCAGCAGTTCTTTGTCTCTAAGCAAGCTGACAGAGACAGAAGGCTTTTGTTATGTCTTTATGTTTTATAACTGGTGTAAGCAAGAAATGTAGTTTGAACTGTCAGCATTTATTTTGTCTAAGCTATAATGCTAATGGAAGCATATTCTGTCTCATATGATACTCATTAGTAATTCTGTCTCTAAGTCATTATCAATTGAGAATGACTTAGGACCAAAGCTATACTATTTCTTATATCTGTAACTATGTCGTAATCTCTGTTGCTATGCTGTTATCTGTAGTATTTAGCTGTCTGCAACCTATTATAGCGCTCTCGAGACACTACTGTAACTTCTCTAGAAGGGCAGAGAGCTGGAGCACGGGGAGAGATAGAACAAGATCTTAGAGAACCTAAGATCTACAATTCTGGAGATTACGTACATTCCTCAGGAATGGTGAGAAACCCATCTCCCTTGTGATTTTCTTTGTCACATGCTTGGTGTAAGTAGCATAATAAACTTTATTAGCACTCCTTGCTTGTTTATGAATGTTTCTTGGCAGACTCCGAGACACAAGAATCTGTATTTTTATTATTTTTATTGTTTACCCTACACACCAAGAGTGTTTAGACAACAATGTGAGGAGCAAAGGATTTTAGTGCCAGATAAATGGCCCTGAATTCCGGAAGATTGATGTGTGACCTTGACTTCCTTGGGATCCAAGTGCCACTGAGAGAGGAATTGTCCAGATGCACTCCCCATCCTAGCAGGGAAGCATCTGTAGTGATGAATTTTGTAGGAGGGAAGATCTGGAAGGGAACACTTACAGACAGGTTGGCACTGTCCTTCAACCAGCACAGAGCTTGAAGAAGATTCTGTGTCACTGGTACAAGTCTGGACAGAGCATTGGTCTTTTGGGACCAGTGGGAGCGTAAGTGGTACTGAATGTTCCTCATCCTGTACCTGACTCCTGGAACTACAGCAGTCATGGATGCCATGTCTCCCAGGAGTTTTAGGAAATATCTGGCCGGCCTTGGTTGGCCCAGGGTGAAAGCATTTGCCACTGCTAGGAAATTCTGAATTCTTTCTGGTGGCAAGAAGGTCCTGCTCTGCTTTGTGTCCAACTGTGCCCCTATAAATGTTAGGAGCTGGGTTGGCTCTAAGTGAGATTTCTTTAGGTTTATGAGGAAACCCAGAGAGAGAGAGCAGAATGCTTTTTGTGATTGACAGGAACTCCTGGACCGGACCAGGGGTTTTCCCAACTATCAGCCAGTCGTCCAGATAGGGATACACTGAAACCCTGTTTTCTGAGATGTGCTGCCACGACAGCCAGAGATTTGGTAAATACCTTTGATGCAGATGCTAGGCCAAAGGACATGCCTGTGAATTGGTAATGCCCTGAAGGAAGCCTGAACCTCAGGAATTTTCTGTGGGACTGCCTTATAGGGATGTGAAAATAGGCGTCCTTGCGATCCCAAGAGACTAGCCAGTCTCCCTGTTGCAGAGACTGAATGGCCATTTTTAGTGTCACCATCCTGAATTTTGGTTTCAGGAGGTGTCTGTTGAGATACCGGAGGTCTAGGATAGGTCGCCACTCCCTGGTTTTCTTTTGGGTGAGGAAATACCTGGAGTAAAGGCCTTTGTTTTTCTGTAAGGCTGGTACCCTTTCCATCACCTTTGATGCCAGAAGGTCGTTGACTTCCAGCTCCAGCAGGAGTTTTTCTGAGGGGGTTAAGGGTTTTGAAAACAGAGAACCCCTTAAAGCTGGCATCTTTTAGAAGTGAAGAGGCAGGCTCTTTTCCACTATCTCCAGGACCCGCTTGTCTGAAGTTATGTGGGTCCAAGCTTGGAGGCAGTGGGAGAGCCTGCCCCCTTGTTGGTGGAGGGGAGTCGACCAAGGCATTGAAGTCAAATCTTAGACTGAGAAGCAAAGGTCTGGGAGGTGGCCGTTTTCCTCTGGCCTCTTCTACCCCTTCCCCTATCGTACCCTCTTGTCTGAGAGTAGCTGTACTGAAGGGGAGGATATGGATAATAGGGCTTGGGAAAATATCCCCTTCCTCTGCCTGCCTTGGGCTGAGACATTTAGGTGGAAGACCTTTGCTTAGTAGTATTGCTCTGGTAGGTGGACTTGTACTCATTCACTTTTTTCATGTACTCTTCTGTCCTGGAGTTGAACAGAAGATTTTTGTCACAGGGAAAGTCCAGAGCTTTAGATTGGGTATCATGTGTCAAATTGATGGTTCTCAGTCAGGCAAACCTTCTGCGAGAAATGACCTGGGCCACAACTCTAGATGCAGCATCGTTTTTATCATCTGCCATATGGAACTGGTACTTAGTTGCTCCCAGGGCAGACTTAGCAGGTCCAGTTAAGTCCTGGACCATAGACTCAGACTCTGATTAAGCAATGGCCAAAATTGAATTCCACAAAGCCTTCTGGTATTTGTTTGTATAGGCCCAATAGGAAGAAAGGTGGAGAAGCAAAGAAGCAGAAGGGTAAGTTTTCTTTGCAATATAATCTATCTTCCTAGAGTCTTTTTCTGGAGGCAAGGAAGACAAAGGCACTCCAGCTTTATCACATGCATATTGCTGCACTACACCATCATGCCCAGGGTGGACATATAAAAATTCAGAGTCTGCCCTGGAGTGCTGGTATTTTTTATCAATTCTTTTATCAACCCCAGGTAAAGAAGATGGGGTCTGCAATAGTTCCATGGTGTTTTTCCTGAAAGCCTTGTAAACAGGGAGAGCCATCTTTTTAGGAGGAGGGAGACAGTACAGTTACGTAAGAACTTACCGCAACAGTAGATCTTCGAGAGAGGCTCTTGCAGTAGGTCATTACATATAGGACTGATGCCGGCTGGCGGCAGGACCCCACGGAAAATTTCTAGCTAGCAGTCCTGGCGAGACCGCCCCACATCAGGTGACCAGCGTCATGCAGCGTCGGTATAAAGAAGCAGTCCCAGGCACTCCCTCCTTCCAGTTCTTTCCGCCACAGGCCGGAAGGCCCGAACGAGAGAGAAGCAGATATTTCCATTCCTGGAAAAAGAACTGAAAAAGCCTAGAGGGATGGAGGGCGGGAAGGTATTACCTACTGCAAGAGCCTCTCTCGAAGATCTACTGTTACGGTAAGTTCTTACGTAACTGTACTATCTTACTTCGAGAGGGCTCTTGCAGTAGGTAATTACATATAGGACTGAATCCCAAGCAGTCTGGAACAAATAAAAGGCACCGGAAGGAGGAACTACTCCAGAAAATATTAGAAGCCTTGCAAACCTCAAGACAGGAGGCCTTGCAAAACAGCTAGCCTGAAGCCTGCTCCACAGAGAGAGGCAATATCCAAACTGTAATGTTTCATAAAGGTATGGATGGAAGTCCAGGTGGCGGCAGCACAGATGTCTGCTGCCGACACATTCTTGAAACAAGCCACTGAAGCCGCTACTCCACGAGTGGAGTGAGCTCTGACTTGACCCGGAAGGGTCTTGTTGTACTTGTCATAACAAAAAGTGATGCAATGAGCCAACCCCTTCGACAGGCGTTGCTTGGAAACAGCATTGCCTTCCCTTTTGTGAGCAAAAGAGACGAACAACTGATCAGTCTTTCTGAGATCCTTTGTCCTATTGGTGTAGTATCTCAGAATCCGGTGAACATCCATGGTATGGAGTAAGTATTCTCCTTGGTTGGAGTGCTTCGTGAAAAAAGGAGGTAACTCTATAGACTGATTTAGGTGAGACTCTGCTACCACTTTAAGTAGAAACTTAGGGTTAAGTCACGAAGAGCCACTCGTTCTTTGTGAAAAATCAAATAGGGATTTTCCACATAGGGCCTGGAGCTCGGAAATTCTTCAAGCAGAAGTAATGGCCACCAAGAAGAGTGTCTTCCATGAAAGAAACTTCAGATCTGCGGATGCCGCAGGTTCGAAGGGAGGAAGGGTAAGTTTCTCGAGAACAAAGTTCAAGTCCAAAGGGGGAGCAGGAGTCCGGACGGGGGGCCTCAGATGAAGTACCCCTCTAAGAAAGGTCTTGGAGACCTCTAATTGGGCAAAGGCTTTATCTGCGAAAGGAACATGGTACGCTGAAATAGTGGCCATGTGCACTTTCAAGGAGGAATGACTGAGACCCAGGTCGAAGAGATGATGTAAATATTCCAGCAGAATGGCCACTGAACAGGAGAAAGGCTCCAAGTTCCTAGAGGCGGCCCAAATAGAAAATCTCTTCCATTTCATGGCATAAGTGTACCTAGTGGAGGGTTTTCTAGCCTCCACCAGAATTTCTGCCACTTTTGGAGAGACACCAAAATGAGATTGAGCTAGGTTTGCAGGAGCCATGCATGAAGTTGCAGGGACTTGAGGCCCGGATGGACCAGGGTCCCCTGAGTCAGCAAACCTCGAGATAGAGGAAGAGGAAGAGGAAGAGGAGGAACCTCTGAGAATTGTTGTAGAAGAGAGAACCAGATTTGCCTGGGCCAGAAAGGAGCGATCAGAATCATTCTCGCTCCTTCCGTGATTAGTTTCTGTAATACACGAGGACCAGAGGTGGGGGAAAAAGCATAAACAGATCTGTCCTTCCAGTCTAGAGATGATAAGCTCCAAGCGCCTCGCTCTGGGCAGCGAGCAAAGGTGGGAAGTTTTGCGTTTTGGGGAGAGGCGAACAGGTCTACTTGCGGAGTCCCCCAAAGCTGGAAGATATCGTCCAGCACCTTTTGGTCCAATTCCCACTCATGTGGTAGGGCAGAGAAGCGGCTTAGATTGTCTGCCAGGGTATTGTCGACTCCTGGAACATGAATCGCAGTGAGGTGAAGGTTGTGTTGAGTTGCCCAGTCCCAAATCCTCATTGCTTCCCTGCATAGAGGGTAGGATCGAGTCCCTCTCTGCTTGTTGATGTACCACACCACGCACATGTTGTCCATCTGGATGGCTAGGTGACCGGGAAGAATGTATTGGTGAAGGGCTTGGAGAGCATATAGTACTGCTCAAAGCTCGAGCACATTGATGTGGAGAGCTAGTTCCAATCTGGACCATAATCCCTGGGTTCGGTGAGGACCCAGATGGGCTCCCCAACCTTCGCCTGATGCGTCTGTGGTCAGAGTCTGGGAGGGGGGAAGATGACAGAAGGGGACCCCCCGAAACAGGTTCTCTCGAACCATCCACCATTGCAAGTCTCGTGCCATCGGCGAGGAGATCAGAACTAGATGATCTAGGTCATCTACAAGTTGATCCCACTGGGAGCGAAGAGTCCACTGAGAGATCCTCATGTGGAGCCGAGCCCGGGGAACTGTCGGAATAGCGGCCACCATGAGCCCCAGGAGACAGAGAACCGACCTCGCCGGAACCCTCTTGCGTTCTGATAGCAGGGAAATCTGTGACTGAAGAGAGGCCACCCTGTCCGGAGGCAGGAAGGCCTTGCTCACCGTCACATTGAGGATAGCCCCGATGAACTGTAGTCTCTGGGAGGGATCCAGTTGAGACTTGGAATGGTTGATGGTAATACCCAGGCAAGTAAAAACCTGCTGGGTGAGGGAGAGAAAATGCAGGAGCTCCTCCCTGGACAAAGCTGCCAGGAGCCAGTCGTCCAGGTAAGAGAACACCTGAACTCCCATAGTACGCAGGTGGGCTGCTACCACAGCCAGGCATTTGGTAAAAACTCGGGGAGCCGAGGAAAGACCAAACGGGAGTGCCCAGAATTGGTAATGGTCCCCCTGAAAAGCAAACTGAAGATACTTGCGGTGAGAAGGGAGAATAGGGATGTGCAGATATGCATCCTGCATATCCAGCACACAAAGCCATTGACCCGGTCGAAGGAGGGGCAGAAGGGTCTGTAGGGAGAGCATCCTGAACCTTTTGTATTCCATGTAAAGGTTCAAGGAGCTGAGATCGAGAATGGGTCTGAGATCTCCCATCTTCTTCGGGACCAGGAAGAAATGTGAATAGTAACCCGTCCTTGAAGGTGAAAGGAGCGGGTTCTATAGCCTACTCACGAGGAGGGCAGAGATTTCTTCCCAGGCCAAAGGAAGATGGTCCCTTGTGTAGGACGACTTTAGAGGTGGGTGGCAGGGTGGTTTCTGTAGAAACTCTATAGAGTGCCCTTCCACTATAATCTGGAGCACCCATGAATCCATTGTTATCCTCTCCCAACCCGGAAGGTGGAGGGAGAACCTCCCTCCTACCAGTTCCTCCGGTGTGTCCGGAGGTGATGGGAGAGGGGAGGAGTCAGGTGGTGTAGGGCAGCGCCGCAGCTGGGGCACCCGCTGCTTTTTGGGCGGGGGGGCCTGGCAGCTGCGGGGGCCCGGCGCTTAGTGGCCCCGCCTTCCTTGGGGTTTCTTCGCTGGCCGACTGAGTCTCACGAAGTGGATGGCGCTCCGGGTGATGGGGATGGTACATGGAATCCACAGATTTCAGAGCCGTCCCCTTCTCCTGCAAGTCGGTGATGATGTCCTTGACATCACCACCAAAAAGCACCGAACCCTTGAAAGGTGCTTCCTGGATCGCCGGACTGCACCTCCGGAACCAAACCTGACATGCGGAGCCATGCATGGACTGAAGTTCCGCGAGTGCGGAGCTCCACCGGCAGTGTCCACTGCATCGTATGTAGATCCGCGAGAATGTGGCGACTGGCGAGCGAGCAGAACGGACTAAATCGGCTAACTCTTGCTTGACTTGAGAGTCATGTAAAGAGTCAATCTTAGATTCCGCCTGGGTAAGGATGGCCTTCTGGTAATCCCCCATATGAGCAATGTAATTCAGGGCCCTAATTCCCAGTGTGCAAGAAGTGTACATTTTTCTTCCATACTGGTCCAGGAGGCGAGATTCCTTATCCGGAGGAGATGAGCTTAGATGTTTGGGATGCGCTGACCAGCCGTGAACGGCACTAATCATGACCGAATCTGCACAAGGGTGGGAGTCCAAATAGTCTACACCCTCTGGAGCCTGGTATAGCCTGTTAGACTTCCTAGGAAGCGGGGCTAATGCCGATTGTTTCCAAATAGTGGAAACAAGGTGGGCGTGAGGCTCGATCCAGGGTGGCACTAAAGTTGGAGCTGTCAGGGGCAGGTCCAGATGTTCGACGAGTTTAACCCGCTGAGGATCTGGTTCCAAGGAGCGCCACTGATGTACTTCCTGGATTTTTATGAGCAACTCCATAAAGGAAGGATCCTCTGGAGGAGACTTCGGGGGGTCCTCGGCAGGGGCTTGGACGGAGAGCGAGGCTTGTCATCTCTCTCTGAGCATCCGTCGGAAGAATCCGAGGAATCCGAGAGGGAAGAAGAAGAATTGGAAGCAGAATAAGACTCCCTAACATGGCTGGGGGCAGGAACGGGTTCCTTGGGGGGGGATCCCTGGATGCGTGTCCTGCCCCTCTCGGGATCCAGAGGGAAGGGCCCTGGAGTCTGGAGGCAGTGAGGAAGTGTGCCGTATCGGGCGTACGGGAGCCGGGGGTGGCACCATCGCCGTAAGGCAGCTCTCTACTTACTTGGTAAGCTGGGCCTTGGCCTCAGCCAACCAGGAAGCCAGAGTCTCCTGCAAATCCACCGGCGGCCGAGGGGGCGGTGGAGGTGGAGGAGGAGGGGGAAAGGAATATGGATTGTATCCGTAAGGCGAGTATCCGTAACCCGGCTGCGGGAAAACCGGCACCGGGTATTGTGGCGTCGGGTACTGTTCATAGGTTCATAGGTAGTTTCAAGCCAGGGTTAGCAATTGCTAACCAAAAAGGCTTGCTTTCCAAATTTAAAAATTTACAAAAAATTTGTCATTTCCATAATGGTCGTCCATTCCCTTTTTGAATGTGTTCATACTAGAACTATTTATTATCCATTTAGGTAAATTATTCCATGCCCCGACCACTCTCAGATGAAACCAATGTTTCCTAAAGTTATGTACCCAGGTTTGTTGATAAAGTTGTTTGGTGTGCTTCCTTTTGCTAATTCTTCCAGAATTGAACACAATTCCCATATCCATTAGTAGTTCAACATCCTCAATGTTTTTATATAAAAAACATAGATCACCTCTTAATCTACGGTAATATAGTGAATAAAGGTTCAAATTCACGAGTCTTTCCCAATAAACCTTGCCTGTCTGACCTTTATTTGTTTATAGTCAGTCTTTTTGAACTTTCTCAATGGAAAGTATATCTTCTCTATTATAGAGCCCAGACCCTCACACAATATTCCAGATCTGCGGTCTAACAAGGCTACATACAAGGGGATCAAAACCTCGCTCCTTCTACTTGCAATATATTTTAGAATACAATTTAGGATCTGAATAGCTTTTTAATTGTTTTCGACAATGTACCCTAAATTTTAAATCGTTAGTAATTATGCGAGGTCTTTCTCCTCCGCTACCACTCCCAAGTTAGTATTATTTAAGTGGTAAACTGCTTCATTATTTTTCTTTCCCAGGTGCATAACCTTGCATTTGGATATATTTAATTCCAATTTATTCAGATTTGTCCATTTGTTTATTAGATCTAACGCTTGTTGTAGTGCAACTGTTTGCTCATCATTTGATGGAACCACACCCAACCTACAATCATAGCAAATTTGTACATCCAACATTTATATTGTTTATTTGTAATGAGGCAATGTATAAATTAAACAAGAAAGGCCTAACACGAACCTGTGGCACACCACTAGTAACAGGGACCCATTGGAGTATTCACCATTTACAACCACCTTCTGCTTTCTATCCGAAGCCAGTCAGAAATCCATCTGCAGATATTGCTGGGCAGCCCTAAATTATCTACTACCAATAATAATTCCTTATGGGGTATTTTATCAAAAGCTTTGGAGAAATCCAGGAATACCACATCCACAGGGTTCCCAGCATCCATCTCTCTATTCACCTTTTCATAAAAGGATAACAAATTTGTTTGACAGGATCTGTTCCGTACAAAACCATGTTGGACTGGATCAACCAGGTCATGTTGCTCAATATGTTCCACAAGAATATTCTTGATAATTTTCTCCAGTAGTTTCCCTAATATCGAGGTCAAGCTAATGGGTCTAAAGTTGCCAGGGTCTGTGCTTGGTCCTTTCTTTAAAATAGGCACTACATTAGCCAATTTCCAATCTTGAATAACAGTACCAGTATTTATTGATTGTTGGAAAATATATGTTATGGGACGTACCAGCAGTTCCGCCAGTTCTCTCAGTATCCTGGGATGTATACCATCAGGGCCAGGGGATTTATTAGTTTTTAGTTCAATTATCCCTTTATAAATATTTACTGGATTCAAAACGGTTGTCCCAGGTTCAAGGGAGCTACTTGTACAGTGGGTATAAGGGTCCTTTTGTTGATATACAGAACAAAAGTAATTATTCTGAATATTTGCCATTTGCTGGTTAGTTGCTCGATTGCCCTCTTTGGTAAGAAATGGGCCTATACTATTAGGATTCTTCTTTTGGTTATTAATGTAAGAAAAAACGCTTTGTTTATTATCATAAACTCTATTAGCTAAGTTGATTTCATATAAGGCTTTAGCTTTTTTTATAGCTATTTTAAGTTGTTTCTGAGTTTCTTTGTATACTGCAGTTATTTTATCATTTTTTAAAACTTTCAACTTTTTGTAAAGCCTATTTTTTTTATTCATTAATTTTCTAATTCCAGCAGTATACCAAACAGGTTTAGTAGTTTTATTCATCTGGTGTTTAGTAATTGTGGGGACAAAATCATTAGTTAGTTGGCCAATTTTTGATATAAGAGAATCCCATGCGTAGTGGACAGATTTATTACCAAAAACCAGTCTCCAATCCCATTTACTCATTTCCATTTTCATCTTATGGTAATCAGCTTTTCCGAAATTGAGTTTAGTAGTAATTCTTGTAGATTTACTAAAATCCATTTCCTTAATGTTAAATGATACTGTGTTATGGTCACTATTACCTAGTGGGGGGCTTACTTTCACAGATTTGACTAACTCCCCCATATTTGTAAATATCAAATCAAGGATGTTATTACCCTGGTACACTCAGGGACTAGTTGCTCTAATACCCTAGATCCATTACATCTATATATTGCCTATCAATGAGGAGCAACCAATGCCTTTAGTCCAATCAATGTTGGATAAATTGAAATCTCCAGTCAGCAGAATCCTTTTGGAAAAGTCCAAATTACCAAGGATGCCCAACAAGAGCTCGTCATCTTCACGGGACATGGATGGGAGTCTATATAGAAGTCCCAATGTAATTTTTGGCCCATTTTTAGGTGATAATTGCACCCATAAGAGTTCGATTGGTCCTGTGTCTTTTTTAATTTCCTCTGAAACAATATCTTTATGTATGTATATCGCTACACCACCTTTTCTATATTTCCTACAATAGGAGTAAAGTTTGTAACCCTCAATTTATTTCCCCCAATGGTTCGTACTATCCCACCATGTTTCCGTTATGAGGGCAATATGCACATTATTGTTATGCAAAATTATTCTTAGCTCATCATGTTTATTCTGCAGACTACAGGCATTAATTAGAATGGCATTCCATCCCAAGTTATTCAAGGGAGGTGGAGTACTTAAACTATATTTCTTTTCTAAACCCCCCCAACCAGTTTAAATGGAATTTCGTGACCTCATGGATTTTTTTCCCCATTACCCTAAGCCAGCATGACTCAGGTGGATACGTCATTTCTAAAAAGTGTTGGTCTAACAAATGTTCTTTCATTATCCATGTACCCAATTTTTCTTGCAGACAGAACTTTCTGATGTTACCATTTATAGCTTTTATATGATTGTTTTTGAATGTATGTTTACCCTGCATAGGGATAATCCCGGAGATAATGATTTCACTCTCTTTGCTTTTAACTTTATCAACTATCGTCTTGAAATGTCTATGCATATCGTTCCAGTGTGTTTTTCCCACATCATTGACCCCCACATGCAAAAGGACCAAAGGGGTATTTGTGTTTTCAAAAAAACCATCCATCAAGGTAGCTATGTCCTGTACCCTTGCTCCAGACAGAGAGCTAACTGTGGTGTGTTCATTTCTGTTAGAACATACGTATGTATCTGTTCCTTTTAAAATTGAGTCCCCAATTATAAGTAAGTCTCTGACCAGAGTTTCTTTGGTTAGTTTTGAGGTATAATTACTTTTATTAGAGATAGTAATTTTGTCGTGATTATTGCCCACAAGTTTAGTAATCTCAATTAAATCAGCTGTTTCGCTTACTAGTAATTTTGGCTCACCTTTATCAGTATTACTCATAACTGGATCATTTGGTACGTCTATATCAAGGCAGTCAAACCTATTTTCTATGTCTATGTCTGGATGAGGCTGAAATAGGGTATTGTTGTCTTGCGTAAGTGTGGGCCTAATTTCTACTTTATCATACAAACAGACTTGGGGTCTAGAACTGTCCATCTCCAGGGATTGTCTGTTACTAACATCACATACAGCTTCATTAATGAAGTCTTCCAGTTTAGATATATCCTTGTAAGTTTGTAGTCTTGACGTCGGAGGGACCGGCGTCGGGCACTGCGGCGCTGGATACTGCGGTCCCGGGGAAGACGGCACCAGATAAGACGGCGGGTACCCGGGTGCGGAGGAGCTGCCGGAGCAGACGCCCGGAAGGTGGCCCACAGGTGGAGTCAACATTGAGAGGCCTGGGGGTGCAGGGCCCGACGGAAGGGAAAATCCCTGAAGGCGTCGGCAGGACGCTGACGCAATGGGGCTGGCGTTGGGGCCGACGTCAAGATCTGGTTCCATAGGAGGAGGTCTGATGGAGGTGGAACATCCCACGCATCACCCGGGGATGGGGGGGAAATCCTCAGGGTCAGGCTGGGGTGACTCGGGCTCCCTGGACGGTAGCGAAGGCTGCAGGGAACCGGGTATGATGGGTGTGGGAGGGTCCATCGTAGGTTCCGTCACCTGGCGCACATCAGGGGAGCCGACGTGCGGCATAGGGGCTAGTTCCCGACAGGTGCCGAGGGCCGGCGTCCGTCTTCTAGGGTCACATTGGAGGCGGGCGAGGAGAGTGGCCGGTCCGAGGGGCGAGGTTGTCGCGCCCTGAAGGGTCAGGCGTCTTATCAACCTTCTCCCGGTGGGCGTCAGAGGAGCCGACGTCCGACTTATGGGAGTTACCCGCGCAGTGAGGCGCAAGCCTGCGGCGAACGAGCAGAGGCCTCCCTTTGCCCGGAGGTGCCCACAAGGCCCGGCGTGAGCCAGGCGGGCGGGCGATGCCTCCCTCAAACCCCTTGGAGGCTGCCGTCAGACGGTCCTAAGAGGATGTTACCTGGGCGCTGACTCCGGCGGAGTCGCAGATGAAGAGGCCTTCTTCTGGTGCCTCTCCTTGTCCCACTTTGCGATGTCCTTCTGAGAGTAGATGCCTGCCTGAGCTTCTTCAATTCTTTCTCCATCGAAGACATCTTTTCTTGAAGATGGGCTTCCAGGGACTGTTGGCGTCGTCTGCGGGTAGCAGCGTTGAAGTGAGAGCAATGCGGGCATTTCGACCAGGTGGTCGGGGCCTGGGCAGAAGAGGCAGAGGAATGGCTGTCCTTGTGTGGCAGTTGAGGCGCCACAGAGTCGCACTGTTTTGTGCTCGGAGGGTGTAGGGGCGACATACACTGGCGATGACCTGAAATGAAGGAAAAATACTTTTAATTTTGGTAAAACCGGCGAAAGAGCAAGGAGCTGACGGCTGAACTTTACGCGAGGTGCTGCACGAGCTAACGGGCGGAAAGAGCTGGGCGTCCGGGACCCCTTTATACCGACGTCGCATGACGCTGGTCACCTGACGTGGGGGTGGTCCCTCGCCAGGGACTGCTAGCTAGAAATTTTTCTGTGGGGTCCTGCCGCCGGCCGGCATCAGTCCTATATGTAATTACCTACTGCAAGAGCCCTCTCGAAGTAAGATCTTTCATTTCACCGTAGTCGTCATCCTCCTCTTCCTCCTGGTAAGACTCCTGGCAGGCTATGTCCAGGGTATCCACCAGGTGCTGGAGAAAAGTTAGCATAGATGAATTTTCCTCCCGATCCAAAGGGTAAGCACCAAAATGAGGATCAGGGGAAATGTCAGGCTCCAGGGGAGTCATTCCTGAAAGATTGTCTGGGGCATCGTAATAATCATCTTCATCATCACCCCCATAGGCCCCCTGCATCAGAGGGGTCTGCAGAAGGGTGTTTGCTTAGCAGGGCAGAAAAAATAGACCCCATGCCTTGTAAGGTCTAGAAAACGTGTTAAGTCTTTTCCATATCTTCAACGGAGGGCAGCTCCTTCTGAAAATCAGAGAAACTGTCAGGCTGTATGTGCTTAGACTTCTCTTTATGTTTCTTACCCCCTGCCTGATCACCCTTACCATTACCAGGAGGGACAGGTGGCAATTTTTTTTACACACTTTTTTTGGTGCCACTTCATCAGTGGCAGAATCAGGCTTCCTTTTAGATCCAGACACCTCATCAGTGCCATATTATTTTTACTTTTTGAAGGAACTTCATCAGCCCCTTTGGAAGCTCTAGGTTTCAAAGGCACTTCATCAGCACCTGGTTTATTTTTTTTCTCTTAAAGACACTTCATCAGTGCCTCTTTTGGGCTTAGAGCTAGTGGATGTATCATCAGCACCTCTATTAGAATGTTTTGAAGGCCCCTCATTGGTAAGCCTGGGTCTTTTTGGAACTGAAAATGACCCTTCCTCAGCCATCTCTCTAAACCACTTTGCTCTGTTTTTCAAGGTTTTGAGCAAAGTGAACAGTAATGTTCTGGATACAAACACTTTAAGCACAGGTCATGGGTGTCAGCTTTGGCCACAATCCTGCGACAATTTAGGCAATTTTTAAAACCTGTGGGTCCGGTCTTCTTTTTGGGGATTTCCAACATGCCAATTGACAGAAACTATTTTAAATCAAATGGTTCCACTACCGTTAGTAATGGAATGCAGTTGATTCCCTCGCGTTAAAGAACCACTATTTCTGAAGTAAAAATGCCTTAAAATTGTGGTTCCTGAAGAAAAAAGGGAACCGTGATAAAAGGTTTAAAAGGAACTATTGAAATACATAAATGCAGTTACAATAAAGAAAATATAGGAGGGAACTGCGGAGGAACAGACCGATAAACGCGATTCCCAGGAACCAAGGAGAACCGCGATAAAACTAGTAAAATACACTCAGTACAGTAAAAGAAAAGTAAACTGAAAAGCCTTTACCACAAAAGTTCAAGAAAACTTGTTTTCTTGGCTAATTGAGTGGCACACCTCAGAGGCAGTGTTCAGTCAGTGGAGAAAAAAGTCTGGTGCACTCTCAGGCAGTCTGTCCTCAGCACTATAGTGGATTTACAATGATGCCAGTGGAGCTGAGGCACCAGGGCCCACAGTGGGTCCTGTCCAAATTCATTGCTGAAAAAGGTCAAGTCTGGCAAAGGCAGTGAGAGATGGCCCCTTGTCCCCGACTAGTGAGCCGGTATGAGAGACAGAGTTGGTGGATGAGGATATACAGATGTGTCAGCCCCCCCCACTCCGCATGGTCACTGTAATGATCAGACTTCAGCCTTACAGGTTTAGCTTGAATTGCTTTACTGTAGATTGACACAGTACACAGAAGAAGACCTGTACAGTTGGTGGGCTTGCTTATCTGACTGACCCTCTGAGCTCCCTGAAGATGTTGAGAGAGAGAGAGAAGAGAGCGGGAGGGAGGGAGAGGGAGAGGGAGAGGAAAGACCCCTTGATGGAGGCCTTCTTAAAGATACAGTACAGTTTAAACAGCAGTAATACTTAAAGCAACAATACTCCATTTCTTTGCATCTCCCCTTGTACGCCTAGCATCCCATGGATACACAGAAACATAGACTTTGACGGCAGATAAGGACCACTTGGCCCACCTAGTCTGTCCATTTCCCTACCTATTGGATAAGCTGCAGATCCTAGTTAACCAACAGCCTACTTCTTCCTACCCCCCCACAAGAACTGCCTTATGTCTGTCCCATGCAAACTAAGTAGTATAATAAAGCGCTACTGGAACTAATATTCTGAACAGTCTATCATGAGCTAAACAGGCACATGCATAACTCAGTAGTGGTTAATAGTCACTGTAATTCAGTCCTGCAGATATCTTGCTGGCTTCCGTATCACCCTGCCGCTCACATGGCTCACTACCAGGCTGGGTTCATGACTTATTGACTGGCAAGGTAGGCCCTGCACTGACTCCATTGGGGGTGCTGGTTCATCATTCACCAGTGCAGCCTCTGAGGATGTACCCACCTTGGTCTGCTTCTCTGCTGCAGCTATTGGAATTGTAGTTGATAAGTCAGGTCCATGCATTGAGGGAGTCCCAGTCTTAGTCTGCATCTCCATTGCTTCTATTAGCGCTTCAGTCAGGGAGTCAGGAATGTGCAGTATATCTCTCCTGTTTCTACGATATTTCTTGTTGTCAACCTCAACGATGTATGATCATGGTTCCTTGGTAGGTGTGAGAACTACTGCGGTGTCCACTTCTTGTCCTTTGTTCTCATCCGTACTGGCTGTCCAGGGGACAGGCTTGGAAGGGGCTTTATATGTTGTGCATAGTAGAAATTTTGCTTTTCTTGCTTCTGTTCAAGACTGGCATGGATATCTTGGTCTATAAGTTTTGGTCTGAGCAGGGCTGGCCTAGTGGACATCAGAGTCCTAGTTCTCCTGACCATGAGCAGCTGAGCTGGAGAATCCAAACCTTCTACTGGAGTGTTCCTCAGGTCCAGTAAGGACAGGTAAGGATCCTTATGATCATACTTGGCCTTCTTGAAGAGCCTCTCAATAGTTTGAATGGCTTTTTCCACCATCCCATTACTTTGTGGGTACCTTGGTGAAGAGGTGATGTGCTTGAAATTGTAACTTTCAGTGAAACTTGCAAAATCAGTACATGAAAATTGGGGTCCATTGTCTGCTATAAGGATTTCTGGAATGCCATGTCATGCATACTGTGATTTGATGTGGCTTATAACAGTTTCGCTAGTCAGGTTTGGCAGTCACGAGATCTCTATGAACTTAGAGTAGTAATCCACCATTGCTAGGTTAGTTTTCCTTGTCAAACTCGAAGATGTCTGCTCCAATCTTCTGCCAAGGCCTTTCAGGTATTTCATGACTCTGCATCAGTTCCTTTGGTTGAGCTCTCCTGTAACTATTGCTGCAAACATCACACTTAGTGATCAGGTCACTTATCTGGTTATTGATATTCGGCCAGAATAGAATGTCCCTTGCTCTTCTCTTGCATTTCTCAATGCCTAAGTGGCTGCTATGTAGTTTGACCAACATCTCTTTTCTCATTGATCTTGGTACAATAAGCCTTTCACCTTTCAGCAGCAGTTCCTTCTCTATGGTGATGTCTTCCCAAAAGTGCCAGTATGGTTGGAGTTCTGACTCGAGCTTGGCTTTCTCATGGTGCCAACCATGCAGTACGATCTCCTTTTGTTTTTGGAGTACCGGGTCATTGTTTGTTTCTGTGTAAAATTCAGTCAGTTTACCCATATTCACAAGACTGCGCTTTCAGTCTTAAATCTGTTACATAGGCATCTATGGCCTCACCGTGACCTTGATTTCTGCTCATGAACAGATTTATTTCATAGATCAGGTTTCTTTTGGGGTTACAGTATGTTTCAAACTTGTCCATGATTTTTTCCAAATCTTCCTTGTCTGCCTCTTGCTGCCATGCAAATGTGTTGTATACTTCCACTGCTGCTGGCCTGGCTACATTAAGGAATGGCATTGCTTGAATTTTCTTGGATTCCTCTTCAATCCCACTGGCTACTATGTAAATGTTAAAATGTTGCTTAAACCTCTGCCAGTTTTTTTTCATATCGCCATGCAGCTTCAAGGCGGGGGTGTCATTAATTTCTCCATTCTGACACCATGTAGTGATCAGACTGCAGACTTAAAGGCTTAGCTTGAATTGCTTTACTGTAGATCGGTGCAGTACAAAGAAGAAGAAGATCCATACAGTTGGCGGGCTTGTTTATCTGACTAACCCTCCAAGCTGCCTGGAGATGTCTCAGGGAGAGTGAGAGAGAGAGAGAGAGAGAGAGAGACAGAAGGAGAGAAAAAAGACAGTACAGTTTAAACAGCAGTAATACTTAAAGCAACATTACTCCATTTCCTAACAATCATCAGGTCAGTCATGTTACAATGATGAGTACTGGAGAAAGAGCATGTGAGCTGCGGGATGGTGTGAGTCTGATACCATGATTTTTTTGCAATTTGCAACTGAAGACTCTTTCTTGCAGCTCAGCTTTACATTCAAGCGGTCGGTCGCTGTCAGTCACGGTGGTGTCTGGAGTCAGACTCTCGAGCTGTCCCCACCCATCATGGAGATGAAGACAGTCACTCTCTAGTCCTGGGTCCTGGGCAATCTTGACTTGAGTCCAATCCCAAGTATTCAGTGCCGGTGAGCCATGCATTAAAAGTAAACCCAAAACAGTTGGACAACTGATCGGCACCTGACAGCCTCTCCTCCTCCTCATCATCATGCTCTGAGCCCTCCAGTGGTCAGGTCTGTCATCGGGAGCAGCTGAAGAGGGCAGTGGTTTACCCAGGTCTACTTTCCAGCCCGACTTCCCCACTTGGTTGTTGTTGGTAAGTTGCTCAGAAGACTAGTCACTGTTGGGATGTGCTGACGGGGTAGTGAGTGCTGGTTGGTGTTTGCACCAGATGTCTATCACCCCAGTGAAAAGAATTAGCACACATAGACAGCCAAATTAGCACATTTCACTGAGACAGAAAAACTAGAGCAAAAAAAGTGAGATTCATTTTGTTGATATGTCCTCTTTTCATTAATAACAGGGCTTCAGTTTGGCCATGAACAATTCCCTACAGTACTTCACATTGTTTTCTGATTTGCCAGGCTGGCTGGTGCTATAACTTCCTAACAAATCAACATAAAAAATGTCTGTGTCAATGTGAGCATTCAGGTGATTACCCAAATTACTGCAGCTTGCTGGTGCATTACAGAATGAGGGATATAAAGAACAGGGATAGAAGACTAGGCTAGGGTGGTGAGGTGCTGCAGGCTACAGTTGGTGGTATTAAGGAGGTGAGCTACACATTCAATAGGATGATCACAAAGAGAATGAGCTAAATAAAAGAAGTAAACAAAGTAAAAAGTAATAAATCAAGCCAAGCATTGGAAATACAAGCTGATTTAATGGGGTTTGTTAGAACAATAATATATACTGTATGAGCTCATTGGTGTGATTTAATAAACTCCTAGAAAAAACAAACTACTATGGTGGGGCAGTGGACCAGATACCGAACAGCTGTATTCTACGGCACTTCATACAAGTTGCTTCATCAGATAAGTATCATGTCATCGAGGCACATGTCAGGAAGCACAGGAAAACCAGGGAGCAGTTGTAAAATTCACAAGTGATTTATTATTAATAAAAGTAAAATAAAAAAATAAAATTGTTTGGTAAAACTATTTACAAAGGTAGTATAAACAGAAAAAGTCCATCTGGGTTTTTTCTCAATTACTAATCTCAGTTTCTGTGTTTTCTCTCTTGCAAGAAATTGCAGCTTTGCAACCTCCACTCATTAAGAAAACAGCATGCTTCTCACAGTGTTCTTGTAAGTTTCAACAAGTACAGCAAAAAGAACATTGTGACCCAGAACTGACCGCTTACTTACAGCTTTTCAGAGAGTTTGCAAACTAGCTTCTCAGGTTAACCCCCTTGATTTCCAAACAGCGTTTTGCAATCATTTCAACAGTATAACTATAAATATTTCAACAGCAAAACTGTATACATTTCTAAACAAAGGGATCCTACTATCAGTTACATTTCCACATAACGATTCACATATATTTTTATACCAGCAGATATGCAAGGAGGAGAAAAGACAGAACAGCAAGAGAAGGTAGAGAGATAGCGAGAAGCAGAAAATTGCAAGACCATCAGGGTGATCAAGTCCTAGGTCTCACGAGAAAATCTGGTTGCGCAACCAGACAGACAAGAGACAGAAAAGGAGAGAATAGAACAGATCCTTGCATTTAAACTCTTTCTCCAGAACAACTGGGACAGAGCCCTATTCAACTCTGTCACATACCCCCCTCCTTAAGAGGAAACATTTTTTACAAAAACAGGTTTCCAAAACTTTCTTTAAATTCTCCTTTAACATGACAGTAGCTTATAATCTTTAGAGTTCAGTGCATATGCAGGACATCAAACACAGAAGTTCAACTCACACATTTTTTTCAACTTTTAGAATTCTCAATTCCTGATCCACATCTAGACAGAAAATCAGCACTGAAATTCTCTTTCCTAGATTTGTGCATCACTTTAAATTTAAATGGCTGTAGTGCCAAGTCACACCATGTGATTCTAGAATTTGTAGCCTTCATTTGGCTAAGCCAACAGAGAGGACTGTGGTCTGTTACAAGTACAAAGTCAGCTCCTAATAAGTAAAACTTAAGGGACCCCATAGCCCACTTTGCTGCAAGATATTCGTTTTCAATGGTGGAGTACCTTTTGTCTCTGCCATGCAATTTCCTATTTATGTAGAGAATAGGATGTTCTTTCCCATCTATATGCTGACTCAAGACTGCACCTAGGCCTACCTCTGATGCATCTGTTTGTAACAAAAATGATTTCTCAGAGTCTGGGGTTCTTAAAACAGGGGCTGAACATAATGCAGCCTTAATGGCTTGAAAAGCCTCGTCACACTCTGGGGTCCATTTCACATTATTCGGGAACCATTTCTTTGTGAGTTCAGTGAGGGGAGTAGTTAACTGGGAAAAGTTGGGAACAAATCTCTGATAACCACAAAACTGACCTGACATGTTTCTTGGTTTTGGGGACAGGGCTGTTAGCTATAGCTTCTATCTTGGAAACCTCTAGCTTGACTTCTCAGTTTCCCAAAACATAGCCCAAATATCTGGTTTCCTGCATGCCCAATGCACACCTGGTAGGATTAATTGTCAGACCTGCCTTTTTGATCGATTGTATAACTGCTCATAGGTGTTCCAGGTGGCTTTTCCAGTCTGGACTCTATACCACAACATCATCCAGGTACACAGCACAATAATCAATATAAGAGGATAAAATGACATCCATGTAATGCTGGAATGCAGCGGGAGCGCCATGTATACCAAAGGGCATGGTGGTGAACTGATAGAATCCTATAGGAGTGGCAAATGCACTTTTGTCTCTGGATTCTTTAGCTAGGGGGATTTGCCAGTAACCTTTGGTGAGATTGAAGGTACTGATATATTTGCCACTCCCCAGTCTGTCCACTAAATCACCTATTCTGGGCATAGGGTAACTGTCAAATTCTGGCACTTGATTAAGTTTCCTAAAATCAAGGCATATTCTTACACCCCTTCTTTTTTGTTTACAGTCAGCATTGGTGATGACCAAGCACTTCTTGACTCTTCTATGATACCAAATTCTTTCATTTTTTGTATTTCCTTAACCACGTCAGCTCTTAACTGCTCTAGTAATCTGTATGTCTTTTGTCTAATAGGGCAAGAATTCCTTGTCACTATTATGTGCTCGACCCCTTTTGTTCGGCCTGGTACTATGGTAAAAGTACTGTTAAATGTCTTTAGCAAGTTACGAATTTCTGCGGTTTGTTGAGCGGTTAAGGAAACATTCACCTTTACAGCATCAGCAGTAACAATTTGTTCCAGTCTATCATAAGCTACATCAATATCTTCTTTATCAGTTTCTGCATCAATATCTTCATCAGTTTCTGGTAAAACCAGCAAAGCAGCCTTTAGTATTTTTTCAACCCATTTCTTGAGGAGGTTAGCATGGTATATCTTGGTAGGATTTTTCCTATCGGGGTCTCAGTCTCATAGTTAACTGTGCCAGTATATCTGGGAACCATATAAGGCCCTTGCCACTTCAATAACAGTTTATTTTCTGTAGTGGGTAACAGTAGCAAGACCTTTTCACCTGGCTCAGAACCTTTTTCTTTTACCCCATAGTCATAATATACCTTCTGCTGGTTTTGGGCCTCTTCCCGATTACTATGGGTGATTCAACATATTTTGCCAGCTTCTTTCTCAGGGCACACATATAAGCTATGATAGATTGTTTCTGAGTGGGGTTATCTTCCCATGTTTCTTTGATTACATCTAGTGGCCCTCTAGGTTGTCTACCATACAGCATTTCAAATGGTGAAAACCCTATTGATGCATGTGGAACTTCTCTGTAAGCAAAAAGCATGTAAGGTAAATATTAGTCCCAGTCTTTTTCTGTCAGGTAAGGTACCAGTCTGACTGCCCACTGCTGATTTGGCAACTGGCAGGCTGTGGCAACCCTTTCAAAAGTTGTCAGGTATGCTTCGATATCATCGGAGGAACACAACTTTGTAAGTTTAATGTATTTGTATTGCCTGTGTCCTGTTGCTCATCTGGATCTGTGCCTGATCCTCTGCTTTTGATAGCTTGCAAAGCATCCAGCCACCGTTGCACCTGTCTCTGCATCTCTTCTCTCCTCTGCAGCTTTAGTTGTTGCATTTCTTCTTTTCTCTGTGCTTCTAAACGTTGATTTTTTTTTCTTTCTGCTGCATCTCCTCTCTTCTCTGTTTCTCCATCTCTTTTTGTTGTATAACCCACCATTTGAAAAAGGCAGTCAGACTTTCAGGTTCTGTCACTGCCTGTCTTTTTTCTATAACTGGTGCTAGCTGTAGAGTCCCAGCTTGGACTTCTGTCTCTGCTAGTTTGGCTGCCATTCTCCTGGTAACCACTTCTGGGCTTGCTGCTACATAATCCATAGCTTTCTTCTATGCCTCCCTGGTACTAGGTCTAGTACCCATGCACAAAACTCCTGGCTTAGAGCATGCACGGCATAAATCCCACTTAGGCTGACACCATCTGTCATTGAGGAACAGGTCAGGAAGCATAGGAAAACCAGGAGCAGTTGTAAAATTCGCAATAAGTGATTTATTATTAATAAAAGTAAATTAAAAAAATAAAATTGTTCAGTATAACTATTTACAAAGGCAGTATAAACAAAGAGAGTCCATCTGGATTTCTTCTCAATTTCCAATCTCAGTCTCTGTGTTTTCTTACTTGCAAGAAATTGCAGCTCTGTTTTTATAAGTCTTTGCAACCCCCACTCATTAAGAAAACAGCATGCTTCTCACACAGTGTTCTTGTAGGTTTCAACAAGTGCAGCAAAAAGAACATTGTGACCCAGAACTGACCTCTTGCTTACAGCTTCTCAGAAAGTTTGCAAACTAGCTTCTCAGGTTAACCCCTTGATTTCCAAACAGCTTTTTGCCATCATTTAAACAGTATAACTATATACATTTCAAACAGTAAAACTGTATTCATTTCTAAACAAAGGAATCCCACTATCAGTTAAATTCCACATAATGATTCACATATACAGTATTTTTAAACCAGCAGACATGCAAAGGGGGAGAAAAGAACAGCAAGAGAAGGTAGAGAGATTGCAAGAGGCAGAGAATTGCAAGACCATTGGGGTGATCAAGTCCTAGGACTCACAAGAAAATCTGGTTGCACAGACAGACAAGAGACAGAAAAGGAGAGACTAGAACAGATCCTTGCATTTAAACTTTCTCCAGAACAACTGGGACATGGCCCTATTCAACCCTGTCACATATCAGACTGTAATGTAAATCTTGGAAACTTGACACTGGAATGCAATAATGAGCTCTCAGTGTATGTTTATGCAATGGCATCAAATCAATTGGGATTTGGGCTGCAGTACATATAGTACTATATAATATGACTGTATAAATTAAATATATTACAACTTTCTTACTCTGTTATGCACTGAATGAGATGTTACACTCCTTAGAGTGAACAAGTTTAATAAAAACGTTTGGTAGCAGCAAAGGCATGCCATAATGGCGGACTTGATATCTTTGGTCAACCTGGCTTGCATCATGGAGACCTGGCTGGATGAAAATGCCACTCCCATTTTGGAGGTGGTGGTGTCAGCCAGGTACTCTGTGATACACAGCCCAAGGAAGGATCGCAGAGGCAGGGGGGTGGCCATTTGTTTTAAATCTAGCCTGAACCTCATGGTGCTATCTGTAGGTCCTATATGGTCCTTTAAATGTGTGGCTGCCCATGGCGGTGTTGGTGTGGGCTTCAGGGTTCTCTTGCTTTATCGTCCCCCAGGATTTGACAGGGATTTTTTACAGGAGGTCAAAGAGCTTGTCACCAGTCTGTTGTTGGAGTCCCTCAGGTGGTTGATTCTGGGGAACTTCAATGCTTGGGTCAACGGTGGGCTCTCAAAATTTGGAAGTGATCTCCTTAGGAGTATGGAAGCCCTGGGCCTGACACAAAATGTAACAACAGCAACACACTCGGGTGGCCGCACATTGGACTTAGTTTTTTCTCTCAGGTTAAATATTACCGACCTCAGTGTAGATCCGGTTGTTTGGTTGGATCATAGCACTGTGGGGTTCATGTTTAGGGCCACCCTAGATGGTCTGGCCTCTGTGGAGATGGTACGGTACTGGCCATTAAGAGGGGTCTCCTCAGTGGACTTGGTGGTGCTGGACATGTCTGGTGTTGGGGCACCTTGTGCAATTGAGTCGGAGAAGACTGTGGCAGCCTACAATAAGGGTGTTGGAGTGGCCTTTGACTCAATCGCACCCTTTCGTGTCTGGCCCCTGTCTACTCATTAGAGACCTCCTTGGTATGATGAGGATCTCCGAGGTTTAAAGATTAGGGGCAGAGGTTAGAGAGGCTCTGGAGGAGATCTGGCTTGGTGGAGGACAAATTGGCCCTGAAGTCGCATTATTCTGACTATCAAGGGGCAATTTCCCAAAAGAAGGCAGAATTTCTGTCTAGGGAGATTGCTGCAGTGAGAAACAGACCAGCTCAGCTTCTGCATGGTGGATGGGCTTTTACATCCAGTCTGTCTACGTGCTGGGGGGGGCAGGTTCTAGCACTAGGTGCGAGGAGCTGGCTCTGTTTTTCACCTACAAGGTATCCTCTATCAGTGTTGAGGACTTTTTAAGCATCTCTCAAAAGGGCTGCAGGGTCTAGCCTGAGTCTTTCCAGAACACTCCTCCTGTCTGGGATGAGTTTGAGTTGGTTGGGGTTGGAGAGGTGGTGGAGATAATTTCAAAGCTGCAGCCTGCACAGTGTGATCTGGACCCACGTCCAGCCCACCTTTTGGTTGGGTGTTTGGACCTCACTGGACCTGTGGTTGCTGAGGTCATCTGGAGTTTACTCAGGAGTGGGCTCTTCCCATTGGTCTTGAAAGAGGCCTTGGTTAGACCCCTGTTGAAAAGGCCCTCTCTGGACCCAGACTGTCTCAGCAACTACAGACCAGTCTCAAACCTCCCATTTTTAGGGAAGGTTATAGAAAAGGTGTTGGCCGTGCAGCTTGAAAGACATCTTGCCACTTCTTCCACCTATGAGCCTTTCAAGTCTGGGTTCTGTGCAGGACATAGTATGGAGACTGCCCTGGTGAGGGTGTTAAATGATCTCCTGATGGCAAGGGACAGGAAGGATCATATGATCTTGGTCCTCCTGGACCTTTCTGCGGTGTTTGACACTGTGTACCATGAGGTGCTACTTGACCGCCTGCGGTTTTGGTGTGGCCTATCCGGTAAAGTTATCAACTGGTTTAGGTCATACAGTACCTGATAGACAGAGTATAAAGGGTGACAATGGAAATTGCCTCATCTAACCAGAAGCCTCTGTGATGTGGTGTTCTGCAGGGTTCAGTCTTGTAGCCCTTATTGTTCACGGTGTACATGTGGCCACTGGGGGACATTATCAGGCAGTACAGGCTGGGTTTTCACTGCTATGCAGATGATACCGAGCTGTACTTGTCCTGTGCACCCAATACCCAGGTATTGGACTCTGTATTTAACAGCTGCCTCAAGGAAATCCCATCGTGGATGACTCACAATTGACTTAAGCTTAACCCTGACAAGACTGAGATACTGGTTGTGGATCCAGGTCATTGGGGTGGGGAAGTGTTACCCCATGAACTAGTGTTGGGGTGTGCCTCTTGCCCCCTCTAGACAGGTGAAGAATTTGGGCGTGATCCTGGATGACGGCCTGACACTTGATGCTCAGGTGTTGGATGTGGTTAGAAGTGGGTTCTATCATCTCAGGAATATCACCCGAATTCAAGCTCTGACCCCACTGGTGCATGCTTTCATCACTTCAAGACTGGACTACTGTGATGCCCTGTACTTAGGGTTATCTGGAGGCAACCTCCGCAGGCTGCAGCTGGTGCAGAATTTGGCAGTGAGATTGTTGATGGAGGTTAAAAGGTGTGAGCATATCACTCCAGTCCTCCACGGACTGCACTGGCCTCCGGTTTGGTGGAAGGTTGTGTTCAAGATAAGCCTGTTGACCTATAAGACCCTGCACAAAAGGGGTCCTATCTATCTGCAAGATCTCCTTGTCCCCTACCATCCAGCCTGGGCCCTTCATTCCACGGGGGGAGGCCTCCTGGGAGTTCCTAGGGTTAGATTGTGGCATTCTGGGGATAAAATATTCTCAGTGGCCGTGCCCACCCTGTGGAACTCCTTGCTTGGTTATATAAGGGAGGCTCCCTCGGTGGAAGCCTTTAAAAAGGGCCTTAAAACATATCTCTACCAACAAGTGTTCTCTGATTTTTGAATTTGATATGCTTTTAACCTATATTTAGTTTTATGGGATAGACAGAAAATTGTACAGTTGTATTCTGTTATATGTATATTTGTGTTTTGATTTTAAGAGTATATTTTTTGTTTTTTTACAGCGCCCTGAGTCTTTGGAGATGGGTGCTTTATAAATAAAATACAGTATCTATCTATCTATCTATCTATCTATCTATCTATCTATCTATCTATCTATTTATCTATCTATCTAGAAATGTAGGCCTCTGTAATCGACATTTATTGTATTCATTGGTAACCAGGCAAGGCCCACTAGGCACAATTGTCTGTTTTCAGGGGCAAACTGAGAGCACTGGGGTGGTTAAGTTACTTGCTTTGAGTCACACAGTATGCAAGTGGAGGTTGTGGGAATCACACCTAGGTCTGTTAGGTGTACCAAGCTCATTACTCTAACCTCTAGGCTACATTGCCAGTCAGATATGTTGTCATATCATATTGTCAAATATTATGTTGTTAAATGTTTGCTGATTCCAAAAAATGGTTAAATTGCCTTTTTCCATCTTATCTGTACAAAGGTGAACTTGGGAAAAATTAAATCAAACACATGAAAATGGGGTCTGGGGCAAGCAAGTGGGGCGTGGGGGTTCACAGAACATTTTGGATCCAGTGCCCACAAAAGGCAAATCTGGTTCTGCCTCAGCACACCCTCAAAGTCTATCCTGATTGACTGATGCTAATTAATTAGCATAAACCACACCTCCGGGGCAATACTACCTGGTCAGCTAGCTGCTTAAAGTTACTGATGCTAAAGTACCCCTGGGGTAGGAAAGAGATGGTTCTGGAAGGCCTGCAAGGCATACAGAACTGCCCACATTTCTAGGATGTTTTTGTGGAAGTGGGTCTCCCACTTGGATCAGATCCCCTGGGTCTGATAAGGACCCTAATGTGCTCCCCAACCCAGACCCAAAGCATCCATTGTAAGGACTTGTTCTGGGGTGGGAATAAGAAAGGGGACCCCTTTCAGGAGGTAAACTAGGTCCATCCATCACTGAAGCACTTTCTGTACTGGGGAGGAGACAAGGACCAGCTGATCTGGCTCGACAGAGCGTTGATCCCACTGGACCCCAGGGTCCATTGTGGGATGATCATATACAACCTGGCCAAAGGAACCATAACAATGGCTGTGACCATTAAGCCTAGCAACCCCAAGAAATGTCCTGGCTGGGACATACCAGCACTGAGCCACAGTCTGGGCCCGAGATATGAGGCAGTCCACCCTGTCTTGTGATACAAAGGCATTGCTCTGAGTAAAATCCAAAACCACCCCTATGAACTGCAACTGCTGGTATGGGGTCAGCACAGACTTGGGCAAATGGACAGTGATGCCCAAGGACTGGAACAACTGCAAGGTGCATCCTAGAGTCAGTAAAGTACTGTTAAGTAAGAACTTACTGTAACAGTAGCTCTTTGAGAGAAGTTCTTGCAGCAGATAACACCGTTGGGACTAAGCCACCAGGTGCTAGGATCCCACAGAAAAATTCTAGCTAGCAGTCTATAGCGGGTGACCACCCCCGACGTCGGCCGACCTCTGACATCACCGATGGTATAAAAAGGGCAGTCCCCCAGCCCATCCCCAGTTCTCCTGCTGGAGAGCCCAGCACAAAAAGAGAAAAATGAGAACCGGAAAGGTTTCTTATAGAAGAGGAAAGGTATCTTTGAAGGAGATAAAAACAACTACCAGGGTAAGGTGGGAGGGAAAACAGAACCTGCTGCAAGAGCTTCTCTTGAAGATCTACTGTTATGGTAAGTTCTTACGTAACTATAGTGTCTTACTTGGAGAGGGCTCTTACAGCAGGTAACACTGTTAGGACTGAGTCCCAAGCAGTAAAGGAGTGACCCCAGTCAGCTGGGTGGGGGTAACAGAAAGACTCCTTAAGGATCGAAAGAGAGGAGGCCCTGAAGGACTGCTGGTCTGAAGCCTGCTCTGCATCGTGAGACAATGTCCAGACCGTGGAGCTTGGCAAAGGTGTGAGCAGAGTTCCAAGTGGCAGCTGCACAAATAGCAGCAGAAAAATTCTTTGAAAAGGCAAAATGATCATAATTGCCCCAAAAAAACAGGAGACCCTGTCAATGTAAGGATAAAAGATACAAACAACTGGTCAAACAGACTAAGTATGGGTGCATTCCATAAGTAAGCAAAGCACCCCGTGAACGTCAAGAGTATGAAGTAGTGGCTCCCCAAGGATTGAGTACTCTGGGTAGCAAAGAGCAGGGTGAATGAGGCTTCAAGGGCACCCTACACTTCTGGAAATCTACATAAGGGTCTGTACAGAGTAGAGTCTGAAGCTCAGGAATCCTTCAAGCGAAAACAATGGCACTGAAAAACAATAGACCCTTTGTGGGACTGGGTCCTTAAAGGGAGGCATCCAAAACAAAATGTGAGGAAGGTCAATCTGGGCAAGAGTTTCCTCTGCTGGTGCATGGAAAGCTGGGATAATGGATCAATGCACCTTTAAGAAGAAGCCAGACCTGAAACCGACAGGGAGAGAGGGTACTCCAGAACCGAGTTTACCAGGCAGGTGAAAGGATCCATTTGTGTAGTGGAGGCCCAGATGCTGAACCGCTTCCTTTTCATAGCACAAGTGGCCACGGTGGAAGGTTTACCAGCTGCCACTAAGAGATCCGCCACCCTGGGTGAAAACCCAGAATCAGGAGACAGCTGGGTCTGCATGAGCCACGCATGGAGAAGCAGAGATAATAGATCCAGATGGACCAGGGTGCCCTGCTTCTGAGAGAACAAATCTGAGCACAGGGGCAAGGGAAAGTGGAGATTCCACTGTTGTTTATTGAAGGAGTGGAAACTGAATCTGACGGGACCCTTAAGGCACCACTAGAAGCATCTCTTCTGCCTCTGATTGCAACAGAGGGGAACTCCCTGCAGTCAAGGAAAGGGAGGGGTGGCACAGAAGAACCTCTCTGTCCCAGAGAAGAATAGCTCGTGCTTTGGATGGGGAGGCAAATATATACCAATCAGGGCATCCAAGTCTGATGAAGAGCTCATCGACCACTGTGAGAAGAAATCCCACTTGTGAGCCCTGGATCAAGTCCAACTTAGGTCATCTGTCAGGGTAGTTGCCATGCCTGGAACATAGTCTGCTGAGCAGTCCAGGTGATGACCCACCACCCAAGACCATACTCTCATGGTCTCCCTGCAGAGTGGAAAAGAGTGAGTCTCACCCTGCTGGTTCCTGGGGGAGACCACAAACATGATGTCCATCTGGAACGGCAGAGGGACGGGTATCAGAACTATCTAAAAGGCATATTAAACCACCCACATCACCGGGGCAGAGATGTGGAGAAAGGTGTATGCTGTTGGGGCTGGGATCTGAGTCTGACAGTCTCCCAAGAGGACTCCCCAGCCTTGGCCTGTCGTGTCTGTGGTCAGAATCTGACTGAGAGACTCCTTCCAAAAGTGAACTTCTTCAGAAGGGATGGTGGAATCCTAATACCATGCTAAGCCCCATCTTGTGGGGTTGATATTTGGACAGGCTGTTCTAGAATGTCTGGTGGTTGGTTCCACTAGGTTCTTGGGTACCATTGGACCACACTCATGTACAGTCGAGCCAAAGAAACTGTGGCAATGGCTGCTGCCATACATCCCAAGGGTCTGAGGACTGACCTGGCCGAAACCTGGTGAGAAGAGGAGAGATGTCAAGCATGCATTAGGAGACACTTTGCCCTGTCCACAGGGAGGAAGACTGTGTCCTGATCCTTGTCCAGCATTCCCCATATTTGTTGCAGCCTGTGGTTTGGCCAAGAAAAGGAGGGTTTAAGCTGACCCCTAGGTTCTGAAACAGCAGAAGGTGGGTCACCAGCCACTCGTCTAGGGAAGGGAGACATAATGGCCACATCTCCGTTAGGCTGCAGCCACTACTGCATTTGGTAAAGAGCCTGAGGGCCAAGGACAGACAAAAGGGGAAGATCCAGAAGCTGGTAGTGGTGCCCTTGGAAGCAAAAGTGCAGGCACCTCTTATAAGGATGAAAAACCAGTACAAGGGGTTATACATCCAGCATGTCTGGGGAGCATAACCCATCCCCTTACTGAAGGAAAGGCAGACAGCCCAGCAGGGAGACTGTCCTGAGCAGTTTGTACATTCTATAACAGACTGGGAGGCTGAAGATAGAGGTAGGACACAGGTCCTTAGTTTTCTCTGGCACTAGGAAAGGGTGTAATAAAACCTTTTTGCATTGCGTTAGGGGAACTGGCTCTATAGCCTGTGTCCACTGAAGAGCATGGACTTCCTCTTGAATGAGGGCAAAGTAAACTTGAGGAAGATGGGAAGGGACAGGTGAGATGACTGGGGCAGTTCCATAAACTGTAAGGCGTGCCCCTTTGCCATTAAGGAAAGCACCCACTGGTCGAAGGTTATCTGACTCCCCTCGTCTGTGTACAAAGAGAAGCGACTCCCCACTGCCTCCCCTAAGGCTTCAGCCTGGGTAGGCGATTCAAGCCATGAGTTGGGCTGAGGAACCTGGGAGGGGCAGTGAGGCCTGAGAGGTCCTGGGTGCCCAAGGGGCAGAGCCCATTGAGGCAAGAGTGGAAGCGTGCGCTTAGAAACTTTTCTCTGTTGCCATCCTCTAGGCTGCTGACAGGCTTTCCACTGAAAGGACTGCCTGGTGTTTAGTCTAGGCTGAGGACTGTACATGATGTGTATAGACCAGATAACCATTACCGACTACCTGTAGTGAGTCTTTTCTGAAGAGGACCAGACCCCCAAAGGAAGCGTTCATCAGCTTGGACTGAACTTCCTGGTGTGAAGCCGGACACCCTGAGACAGGGATACTGGCAGGTACAAATTGCTACAGTCAAAGCCCTGCTGAGTCATAGGAAAATTGGAGGATGTGCTTACCGATGTCCAAACCTGATGTCAGGGTGCTGTTCAGCATTGTCCCATAGGGCATTCTGATTTTGAACTCCGTGGGTGAAGAGAATTTTGAGCCTGAAGAAAAAAGGCATGTAGCCAGCTGATCAACCTGCCTGGAATATTAGTTAGGTGGCTGAGTACTCAGGTGCCTGGGGCACTAAAAGTGATGCTAGGTATCTATACTGACCATGAAATCTGCCTCCGGCTGTTCTCCATAAAAGGGATAATGCCGAAGAGAACAACATAAATGGTCTTCTTAGAGACTGCCTGGTCATAGAGAAACTTGGTGCTTCCAGGCTGTAAAGAAAGATGGCTGGCCGACGTTGTGCTGGATCCAGCTCCTCCATACCCCAGCCGCTTAGCTGCTGGACATGCAACAAGATGTCCCTAAAGAAAGAGTTGTCTAAAGGGGAATGGTGGATGGCCCTGGGCCTCTCCGACTCTGTGTTGGAGTCCTTTCAGCCCAAGAAGGAGGAAGAAATGGTCCTTCAAGTCCCCTGAAACTGGGGGAGAAAGAAAGTGAACAGGGCACTTGCCTTTGGGCTGGTGGGTAATGGCACCCTCTGGTGCTGGAGCAGTCCCCCTTGGCAGAGCAGTAGGCTGAGACGTAGCCATCAGGTTGAGGTAGCCCAGATTCAGGTTGAGTTGGTCCCAGGTACCTAGTGACTGTACCTAAGGGACCGATCCATCCGGTGTCTGGTCAGTGACTGACGTCGGGTCCTCGGGCATCGACTGAAGTCAGGCATCAAGCACTGCTGGCCACTTAGGTGACTAGGGTGGCATCGGGTGCACCATCGCCATAGTCAACGTTTGTGCCAGGAAATCAGGCCAGGGAACCCGATGTCTGTCCCAAAAGGACAGAGCCATCTGGTGTCCGATCAGTGATGGGTGTCGGATCCTTGGGCGTCTGCTGAAAAAAGGCATCAGGCCCAACCAGTGACTTAGAAGGGTAGTGCAGCAGCAGGCATGTCGTCTCCATAGCCGATGTCGGTGCCAGGGAACCAGGCTGCCCCTGGAAGCCCGACGTAGGTTCTAAATGGATGGAGCCCTCCGGTGTCAAATCCTCGGTTGTTGGCTGAAAAAGGGCATCAGGCCCAGTCGGCAACTTAGGAGGATACAGCAGCATCAGGTGTTCTCCATAGCTGACATCGGCTCCGCCATTATCGGAGGCTAACACGTAGGCTGGCACCAGACTGATGGCTCAGCCAGCATCCGACAAGGATGGAGAGGCCTGTTGGGGAGCTGGCTCCCAAGTGGGGCAGGGATGCCACTCTCACGGGGGAGGTGAGCATATGCCCCAGGTGTCTCCAGGAGGAGTCAGCCCCTGACGTCTGGGAGGACTCTGCAGACACTCTGGCTGGGAGGATGACGAACTGAGGCTTGCCACCCGAAGATGCACTGGCCGCGCCACCTGACTTAGGACCTGCAAGGCCAAAGGAACTAAGCTCCAAGGTGGGGAGGTGGGGGATAAAGTACTGAGCCCCTAAGAGCTCCCTCTGGAGATGCCATGGAAGTAGAAAGGGGGTTCAGCAACTGGGGCCCGGAGGCCGCAGTGGAATGGGGATCGACCTCCAGTAGGAGGAAGGCCCAGAAACAGTCACCAGGATCACCAGGGACCAAGAAGGTGAAGCCAACTGGTCTATATCCGTAATCTTCTGCTGGGGCTTCGATGTCTCCGGTGAAGCTCCTTCTCCATCTCAGGTCATGTTGTTCAGCAGAACAGCCTCGAAGGTCTTCTGGCGGCGGAGCAAATGGAGGAGCTGGGGGGGAGAGCTAGGAGATGCTGGCAGGCCTCTGCATCTTGATCTAGGCCTAGGCCGAGCTGGCTGGCTGAGAAGACATCCCTCAGTGCAGAATGCTAAAGTCGCTTTGTAGAGGAGGATGGGGAAGAGAATCCTGCAGGAATTGCTGTTGAAGAAAGAAATCTGTTATTTTAAAGTTAAAAATAGAAAAACGTGGTTAAACACGAAAAAGGCAGTCGACTAAAGCAGAAGGCATCTGTGGAGCCTGTGTGTGAGGGTTAATGGCAGGAAAAGAACTGGGGATGGGCTGGGGGACAGCCCCTTTCATACCAAAGGTGACATCGGAGGTGAGCCGACATCGGGGGCGGTCCCCCACTAGAGACTGCTAGCTAGAATTTTTCCATGGTGCCCTAGCACCAGGGGGCTTAGTCCTAACAGTGTTAGCTGCTGCAAGAGCCCTCTTGAAATAAGAGCAATAGTTCCCTTGATTGGGCTTTCAGTAACCAGTCTTCCAAGTATGGGAACACATAAAGGCCTTTGTGTTGGAGGGCTGCTGTCACAGCTGCTAAGCACTTGGTAAATACCCATGGTGCAAAGGATAACACTCTGAACTGATAACACTCCCCCTTGGAAAAGGAACCGTAGGTACCACCTGTGGGGGGGGGGGGCAAACCATGATATGCAGATAGTTTATTTATTTATTTATTTATTTTTGAAATCAGTTTACAACCTTTGAGCCAGAGGCTCGTTTCCAAAGGTACCTCGTCACATTAAAGATATACATAGAGTTTTAGGTTACATAGCATAGGTTTTGCTAAAAATAGGCGTTCATCAGAGGCGCCACGTCACACTGAGGTCAGACAAAATACATTTAGGTTACAGGGTACAAGTAATTGAGAACAGGTGTTACACAAGTTGGTATCAAAAATTGAGCAATCTAATAGGCATACAATGAAACAGCTGGCTGGCCAGGTTAGACAAAATACGGTGTGCGAGGAGAAGAGGTGGTGGGGAGGGTTGGTGGAGCCGCCCGTGGGCGTTGTCATGAGAAGTCGAGGTGAGGCTGTCTCAGAGACAGGAGCAGCTACGAGTGTTGAAGAGTTGGTTTCGAAGGGTGGTTTTGAACTTGGAGATGGTGGTGGCATTGGTGATGGGAGCAGGGAGAGAGTTAAACCAGGATGGGGCTCTGTAGCAGAAGGACCTCTGGCCACAGCTGGTTCTTGATCTGGGGACCATTACAGTGGTCTTGTTGGATGACCGTGTTGCAATAGTGGGTGGGATCCGGTGGATGGATGCCGTCACCCCAGGAGGGGAGAACCCGAGTAGGGTTTTTGTGAGGAGGCAGGTTTGATATCGAGCTGCTCATCCAGGGTAAGGAGTTTAGCCTCGTCATACAGCTGACAGGTGTGTGTGAGCCTGGGGGCACCAGTAATCAATCTGCAGGCTTTATTCAGGGTTAAGTGACTTTTTTGAGTGCAGTCGTGTCGGCAGCACTCCATAGACTAGTGAGACCATAGTCTACAAGGGACAATCACGGAAGACGAACAGCGAGCCGGAGCGCATTTGGGGAAGGCAGGTTTCTATGGCGGAAGAGGATGCCAAGTCGCGGTGTTAGTGGCGGATGTTAGGGCATCAATGTGGTTGTGAAATGTGAGGGCTAAGTCGAAGGTAACCCCAAGGTATTTGTAGGAGCAGACTTGTTCCAGTGGCTGTTTGTTACTAGGAAGGATATAGAGTGGGTGGTTGCTAGCTTTGTTTTGGGGGTGGGAAAAGAGCATAGCTTTGGTTTTTTTAAGATTGATGATGAGTCTGCGCTCCTTAAACCAGGCTTCGGCATTATTGAAAGACTGCTGTAGGGTGTCCTGAAGGGAGATGGGATTGCGGTGGGTGGCAAAAAGGACAGCGTCATCTGCATACAGGAGAATTTTGCCAGGGCATGCACTGGGCAGGGTGTTCAGATAGAGTGAAAAGAGAAGGGGGCCCAGGATGGAGCCTTGGGAGACCCCAGAGTGAATGGGACGGGTATCAGAGAGTATCCCATTGATTTTAACACACTGTGATCAAGCGGCTAGATAGCTTGTGCACCATGCTAGGGGGCCAGCCGAGAGACCAGTGTGGCAGAGAGCATTCAGCAGAAGAGGGTGTGAGACGGTGTCGAAAGCCTTTGAGCGGTCGATGAACACTGCACCAGCTAGGGAGCTGGTATCCAGGGAGGAGTGTAGGAAGTTGGAGAATTCAATTAGTGCAGTGCTGGTACTGTGACCAGCATGGAAGCCATGTTGCCCTGGGCATAAGATGTTATGCTTAGCCAGATAATCAGTGATTTGAATGGCCACCACTTTCTCCAGGGCTTTGGGGGATGGAGATTGGCCGGTAGTTGTTGGTCGATTCACCTGTCGCCCCTTTATGAATGGGTGTGATTATGGCTGTTTTCCAAGCCGTGGGAAATCGCCCCAGGCAGAGCGATCGGGTTAATTAGGGCTGGTGAGTGGGGCAAGGACTTCATCTAGCACCAGCCTGAGGATACTGGGGTCCAGTGAGTCACTGCCGGGACTGTTGCTATTCAAAGTTTTGATTAGGATGGGTCTGGCTTCCGGCAGAAATCTTATGCAGGTGGAAGCTGGGGTGCTGGAGGACAGGGGGAGGTTGGTTGGGGGGAGGGTCAAAGAAATTACTAGGGAGGACTGAGCTAAGGTCAGTGAAAGCGGTGTTGAGCCAGTTAGCTATGGTGGCAGGCTCGGTGGTGGTAGTGCCATCGCTAGTGAGCTGGGATGGGGCAGGGGATAGGCATCCTGTATGTCCAGGGAGCACAGCCAGTCACCCTGCTTGAGCAGAGGAAGACAGCAGTGTAGAGTTATCATCTGGAACTTTCTGTATTGAATGTAAAGACTCAGCTCCTTGAAGTCTAGAATGGGCTTCAAGTCCCCAGTTCTTTTGGGAACCAGAAAGAGTAGAACCCTGTGGTCCTCTGCCACCGGGACACTGGTTCCATGGCACTTTTGCACAACAAGGTGAACACCTCCTCCCTGAGCACTGTTCTGTGGTATGGAAGATAAGAGGTGGGAGCTGGTGGAACATCTGGAGGCTGTTCTAGAAGTTGTAGAGCATGGCCCTGTTTGATTATCTGCAAGATCCAAGCATCTGTGGTAATGGTTCTCCACTGAGACAGATGGAGGGCGAACTGACTTCCGAACACCACCTCCTAGCTTGAAACAAGGGGGGGGGGTTGGGCAAGGACTCTGGCTGAGGCAGAACCAGGGACCGGGATGCTCCTCCTCCCTTAGAGTGCTTAGGAGAGGGGCCAGTGGTGGAGGATGGGGCAGACAAGGCAGAGCTGGCCCTGTGTTTGCCCTGAAGCTTGGTTCTATAGCCAGACTTGTGAGAGGCCTTACGAAAGGAGGGCCTCGGTCTGTTCCTAGGCTGGGCATGATAAAGGAAGTGGACAGACCTAGTAGCCATGCCAGAAGCTTGCAGATCATTAATGATATCCTGCAAATCACAACCAAAATGTTTATGACCCACAAAAGGGGCATTCAGCACCAGTTGCTGGACATCAGCAGCAAAGCCAGAGACTCTTAGCCAGCAGTGCCTTCTAAGGCAAATGCCAGTGGCAGCTGCCCTGACTGTAATATCAGCTATATCATAGGTGACTCTGAGGAGATGCTTACCAACATCTTTCAAGGTCTGGAGAACTCTAAGAAGCTCTTGTCTCTGGGAACTCTCAGGAAGGGCCTGAGCAGCAGCCTTGCCTTCTTCTAGAGTGTATTCTGGTACTTGATCATATGAGCCAAGTACAGGAACCCCTCGCAATAACAAACAGGATGGGAGCCATCACTCGCATTCGTTAAAGGGCAAAATTCATTATAGTGAGGCCGGTTCAATAACATAGCCGGTGCTTGAGGCATTAAGAGCACTAAGGGTGGACAAGGCACCAGAGCCAGATGGCGTTCACCCAAGGGTACTAAAGGAGCTTGCAGAGGTCCTGGCAGGGCTCTTGGCAGGCCTATTTAATGCCTCACTGCACTTGGGATGCATACCTCGGGATTGGAGGATAGCTCCCGTGATCCCCCTCCATAAGAGCAGCCCCAAGGATGAACCAGAGAACTATAGACCAGTAAGTCTCACATCCAAAATGGGAAAACTAATGGAGAAAATCCTGAAGGAGAGGCTGGTGACCCTGTTGGAGCCCAGTGGGCTGCAGGACAGTAGACAGCATGGCTTTGTCAGGGCAGATCCTGCCAGACCAAGCTGGTAGAATACTATGACTGGGTGACTAGGCAAATGGACAAGGGCAATGCGGTGGATGTCCTATACCTGGATAGAGGGGGGATGGCTCAGAGGTAATGTGAGGAAGTATTTTTTCATGAAGAGGGTTGTGGATGCATGGAATGGCCTTCCCAAAGAGATCATGGAGTCAAAAACAGTGGAGGAATTCAAGAATGCATGGGACAAACATAAGGCAATTCTAGTGGGGGGTAGGAGGAAGTAGGCTGATAGTTAACTAGGATCTGTAGCTTATCCATTAGGTAGGGAAATGGGAAGACTAGGTGGACCAACCAGTCCTTATCTGCCATCAAATTCTAGTTTTCTAGGTTTCTGTGTTGGACTTCATCAAGGCATTTGACTCAGTACCGCATGGGAAACTTGGAAGAAAACTAGAAGGTACAGGGGCAAGTGCGAAAATGGTGGGATGGGTGATGAACTGGCTGCAGGGAAGGCAGCAGAGAGTGATGGTTGGAGGGGAACTCTCATCCCCATGGGCAGTGATGAGCGGAGTTCTGCAGGAATCAGTGTTGGGGCCAGTGTTATTTGGGATATTTATTGCAGACATTTCCGAGGGTGACACCAAGATGGGAGCGGTGGTAGATGACCTAAGGGGGTGGCAGGGTTTGCAACAGGATCTGACAAAGCTGGAGACCTGGTTGGATACCTGGCAACTGGGGTTCAATGCCAAGAAATGCAAGGAACTGCATTTTGGGACAAAGAATCCAAGGAGAAGCTACTACCTGGGGGGAGTGCAGCTAGCCGAACTGAGGAGGAGAAAGATCTGGGGGTGCTCATTATGGAATCAATGAACAACTCTGCACAGTGTAGGAAGGCAGCAGCAAGGGCCAACAGAATGTTGGGTTGTATCACGAGTAGTATAACCTAAAGGAGGGGGGAGGTGATTCTGCCATTGAATAGATTGCTGGTTTGGCCTCACCTGGAATACTGCATTCAGTACTGGTGCCCGTACCTGAAAAGGGACATTAAATTGCTGGAGGGGGTGCAGCGCAGAGCAACAAAGATGATCTAGGGCCTGGGGGACTTACCATATGAAGTAGGCTGAGAGAGTTGAACATGTACTCACTGGAGGAGTGGAGAGGACGGACGGGGGGGATATGAACAAGACCTTCAAGTACTTGAGAGGAATAAACAAGACGGGTATGGAAGGACTATTCAAAGTAAGGGCAGGGGGGGACACTTGAGGCCATGATATGAGATTGCAGGGTGGAAGGTTCAGGAGGGAGATGAGAAGACACGTTTTTATGGAAACGGTGGTGGCAGAGTAGAAAGCGCTACCAGCGGAGGTGGTAGCCTGTAGAATAGTGGGCTGCTTCAAGAGGGGCTGGGATAGAGCAAGAGGGAGGATCAAGATCAAGAGAGAGGGTAAGGAGGATGGGGCAGCTGCAGAACAGGGCTGCTAGCTGCTAAATCGAGCAGACTTGACAGATCAATAGGCCTTTTTCTGCTGCCACTTTTCGTATGTTCGTATGGTCACTTGCAAAAACAAAGTTTAAGGACTCAGTGTTTAGGAATAAGTTAATTCTTTATTACTACTGCAGATAATTTGATATCTTAAAGACTAAAATAATTAAAAACACAAACAAAAAGGGTAGTCATTATTCAGTCCTCATTCAATGTTCTCTGTGCTATCGGGAGTCTGTTTTTAGTTGCTTTCTGTCTAATCCATCCTCAGTTTGGGGGGATGTTACCTATTGTCCCCCCCATCAGTCTGGATCCACGGTCCCCCACACCTTTCCCAGTGCTTGAGCTCAACCCCCTCCTCCATTCCTCTCACCGGTTGCTTCATGGCAGGTACTTACCCCACCACTGCAGAAAGCCGAAGGTCTGGATCTGGGAGGATCTGACTTGAGTCAGAGTGGTGCAGCACTAATGGACTGGACATCATCAAATGTACCAGAATATTTTTTGTGCATTATTTGGTTCCCCACCCCGCAGCATGGACGTGCAAGGCATTGCCGTTGAGGCACAGGTCAGGAAGCATAGGAAAAAACAGAAGCAGTTGTATTTATTTGTACTAGCAGTAACATAAAAAAATGAAATAGTTCAGTATAACTATTTATAAAGGCCAAATAAACAGAGATGATCCATCAATCTGTGCAGCTGTCTTTTAAGTCCTTGCAACCCCCCTTCTTAACAGGCATCTGTTTTTTCTAAAATGTTCTAGTATATTTCAGGCAGGTGCTGCCAGGCCACAGTGTCCCAGAACTGAGGCCCCTTTTCCACAGCTCTTCTGTAAAAGGCTTAAAAATTGCACTCAGGTAACCTCTTGAGTTTCCAATAGCTTTTTGCAATCATCTCAAACTATAATTATATACATTTAAAAAATTAACACTATATAATTTCTAAACAAAGGGATCCCAATATCAGTTACATTTCCACATAATGATTTGCATATATTTTTTATATCAGCAGATATGCAAGGGAGGAAAAAGACAGAACAGCGAGGGAAGACTAAGAGACAGTGAGAGGTAAAGAATTGTGAGACTGTCGAGGTGATCAAATCCTAGGTCTGACGGGAAAACTTGGTTACGCAACCAGACAGAGAAGAGACAGGAAAGGAAAGAACAGAACATATTCCTGCCTTCAAATTCTCCATAACAACTGGAACATGGTCCTATTTCACCCTGTCACATACACCCCCCTCCTTAAGAGGCAACCTGTTTTATCAAACAGGTTTCCAAAACTTTCTATTAATTCTCTAGTAATATTAGCTTCTAACTTTCAGAAATTAAGCACATGTGCAGTATGTTTTTTTCTACAACAGTACAGCAAACAGTAAAGTTTAAACTCTTACATTTGTTTTTCAACCTTCAGAACCCTCAATTCCTGATCCATATCTTGAGAGAAAATCAGCATTGCTATTCTCTTTACCAGACTTGTGTATCACCTTGAATATAAATGGCTGTAATGCCGGGTACCACCTTGTGATTCTGGAATTTTTATCTTTCATTTGGTTAAGCCAACAGAGATTTGTTAAAAGTACAAAGTCAATTCCTAGCAAATAAAACTTAAGGGACTCCATGGCCCACTTTGCTGCTTAACATTTTTTTTCCAATGGTGAAGTCATTCAACTTTCTACTTATGTACAGAATAGGATGTTCTGTCCCATCTATATTTTGACTCAGGACTGCACCTAGACATACCGCTCATGCATCTGTTTGTAACAAAAATGGTTTCTGAAAGTCTTGGCTTCTTAAAACAGGGACTGAACATAATGCAGCCTTAATGGCTTGAAAAGCTTCATCACACTCTGGGGTCCATTTCACATTATTTGGGAACTGTTTCTTCATGAGTTCAGTTAGGGGAGTAGCTAACTCAGCAAAGTTGGGAAAAAATCTCCGATACTAACCAGCCAACCCTAAAAATGACCTGACATGTTTGTTTGTTTTAGGGACAGGGCTGTTAGCTACAGCTTCTATTTTAGAAATTTCTGGCTTAACTTCTTCATTTCCCAACACATAGCCCAAATACTGGGTTTCCTGCATGCCAAATTATTTCATTGTTTGTATTTCCTTCACCACATCAGCTCTTAACCACTCTGGTAACCTAAATGTCTTTTGCCTAATCGGGCGAGCATTCCTTGGCACTATTACGTGCTCGACCCCTTTTGCTAGGCCTGGTACTGTGGTACAACTGCTGTTAAATGTCTTTAGCACATTACGAATTTCTTCAGTTTCTTCTGAGGTTAAGTAAACATTCACCTTTACAGCATCAGCAGTTACAGTTTGTTTCAGTCTATTGTAAGCTACATCAATAAATCAGTAAAAAAACACTATGGTTCTCAAAAGAGGTGGCAGGGAAGGTTAAGGAGAAAAAGGCTGCATTCAAAAAGTATAAGGCATCACAGAAGGCGCACGACAGAGAACTGTATCAATTAAAGCAGAAAGAAGTGGGGAAGGCAGTCAGAATAGCAAAAGCCCAAACTGAGGAAAAAATAGCCAAGTCAGTTAAGAAGGGGGATAAAACATTTTATAGGTACATTAGGGAGCATAGAAAGGTTAAGGGAGGAATAGTGAAGATTAATAAGGAGATGGGAGGTGGGCAGAGGAGACAGTGAAAAGGCAGAGATACTGAATGAATACTTTTGCTCAGTATTCACAAAAGAAGATGAGGAGGTTTACCTAAACCAGATAATAGAAGCACTCTGGGTACGGGGGTTGACACCAGTCCATTTACAGAAGAAAGAGTCCTGAAAGAACTCCTAAAACTCAAGGTGGACAAAGCAATGGGGCCTGATGGGATTCACCCCAGAATCCTAAAAGAACTAAGGGAGGACCTAGTGACACCACTGACAACACTTTTTAACAAATCATGGGAGGATGGGGTGGTACCTGAGGACTGGAGGAGGGCAGATGTGATTCCCCTTCACAAAAGTGGGAGCAAGGCAGAAGCAGGAAACTACAGACCTGTAAGTTTGACCTCAGTGGTAGGGAAAATGATGGAATCACTTCTGAAAGAAAGAACTGTTGAGTACCTAGAGGCCAGCGGGGCACAGGACCCAAAGCAGCATGGATTTACAACAGGAAGGTCATGTCAGACAAATCTAATAGATTTCTTTGACTGGGTGATCAAAGTAATAGACCAGGGAGGGGCTGTGGATATGGCCTACCTAGACTTTAGCAAAGCATTTGACACAGTCCTGCACAAAAGATTAATAATCAAGTTAGCCAGCTTGGGAGTGGGTCCCAGGGTGGTAGCCTGGGTTGCAAACTGGCTGCACAACAGGACACAGAAGGTAATAGAGAGTGGAACACATTCCAAACAAAGGGGGATCACTAGTGGAGTACCTCAGGGCTCAGTACTGGGTCCAGTCCTCTTTTAACATCTTTATAGGTGACATTGCAGAGGGTCTGGAGGGAAAGGTATGCCTCTTTGCAGATGATACAAAGATCTGTAACAGAGTTGATACACAAGGGGGGATAGAAAGGATGAGAAGGGACTTGGCAAGGTTGGAGGAATGGTCAGACATATGGCAACTATATGCAAAGAAGTGCAAAGTAATGCACCTGGGAAACAAAAACCCAGGAGAAGAGTACACAATAGCAGGGGAGGTACTAACAACAACAAAAATGGAACGGGACTTGGGGGTAGTCATATCAGATGATCTAAAGGTGGGTAAGCAATGTGAGAAGTCGGTGAGGAGAGCCAGGGGGTTACTGGGATGCATAGGAAGGGCATCACAAGTAGAAAAAGGAAGTGGTTATCCCTCTGTTACAGACAGTTGGTGAGACCCCATCTGGAGTACTGTGTGCAGTTTTGGAGACCTCATCTCAGAAGGACATAGACAGGATGGAAACAGTCCAGAAGAGGGCAACTAAAATGGTGCAGGGTCTGCATCAGAAATCATATGAAGAGAGACTGAGAGGCTTAATATGATTACCTCTTGATGAAAGGAGGGACAGGGGACATCATAGAAACGTTCAAGTACCTCAAGGGAATCAACAAAGTCAGTAGGGTAGCATCTTTCAGAAAAGAGATGTGTAAGAACAAAGGACACAATTTAAAGATAGAGGGGATGGCTCAGGGGTAATGTGGGAAATCTTTTTCACGGAGAGAGTGGTGGATGCATGGAACTGCCTTCCTGGGGAGGTTGTTGGGGCTAAAACAGTGGAGGAATTCAAACATGCATGGGACAGACACAGGGCAATTGTAGTGGGGGGTGGCAGGAAGTAGGCTGTTGGTTAACTAGAATCTGCAGCTTATCCGGTAGGTAGGGAAATGGGCAGACTGGGTGGGCCAAGTGGTCCTTATCTGCCGTCGAAGTCTATGTTTCTATGTTTATATCTTCTTTATCAGTTTCTGGTAAAACTAGCAAAGCAACTTTTGGCATTTTTTCAACCCATTTCTTGAGGAGGTTAGCACGGTATATCTTCATAGGATTTTTCCTGTCAGGGGTCTCAATCTCGTAGTTAATGGTGCCAGTACATCTAAACACTTTATAAGGCCCTTGCCACTTCATTAACAGTTTATTTTCTGTTGGAGGTAACAGCACCAAAACCTTTTTACCTGTCTCAAAAACTTTTCCTTTTACCCCATGGTCATAATATTCCTTCTGCTGGTTATGGGCCTCTTCCTGATTACTATGGGCAATTTCAACATATTTTGCCAGCTTTTTTCTTAGGGCATGCATATAAGACATTGTAACACAGCATTAATAGTACTACGTAAATACTACACACCGATTGGAGGAAACAGGTAACGTGACCCGAACATAGCTGTGCATTAATTCCCTAGATAGGCACGGCTATATTTCAAAGGTAACAAAACCAACACGCAGTATTAGAGGAAGTGACTGCGTGTGGGTGGCAGTACTGTTTTTTTCACAGTCGGCGAAACTGTCGTAAATGATCTCACTACTTAAGGTAGTTGCATCACCGATCTGAGGAATTCCCACATTGCAATTGCCATGTTGCAAGTGCGTTAATCCCCTTAACAGGAAGGCATTTCCCAGGAATTAATGCATGGTTGGGTGGTGGGAAGCACTCGGCCTGCGGCCAGTGCACCCCAACCATGCATTAATTCCTGGGAAATGCCCTCCTGTTGAGGGGATTACTGCTTACTTATAAATTGCTTCTGAGTGGGGTTATCTTCCCACTTTTCTTTTATCACATCCAGAGGCCCTCTTGGCTGCCTACCATACATCATTTCAAATAGTGAAAACCCTGTTGATGTCTGTGGCACTTCTCTGTAAGCAAAAAGTAGGTAAGGCAAGTATTGGTCCCAACCTTTCCCTTCCCCTTTTACAAACCTTTTTAACATACATTTTAGGGGTTGGTTAAACTGCTCAACAAGACTGTTTGTCTGAGGGTGATAGGGGAGGTTCTTATGGCAGTGATACCTAGTAGTCTGTATAGCTCCTTAAGTAATGCAGCACCAAAATTACTACCCTCTTTTATTTTTTAATTCTATTTATGATCCCACACCCCCGGGCAACCTTCAGGAGTGCCCACTCAGAATCCACCCTAACTCCCAGCCTGAACCCCCTGCATCTCCCAGGATCTCCTCTCCGAATGACCACAGGCAGGCTCAACCCCCGATATCACCTCCGGTATACCTGGTGGTAAGCTTCTAAGTGTGAGGTACCTTACCTGCAGCTGATGGGTCGGCCCATGGAGAGAGATCTTGGTGCGTCTGGGAAGGCAATTGGGATGTGGGCGATTCCCCTGGGGCCACTGTCATCTCACTGGCTTTTCTCATTTACTTTCCCCCATGAGCGCAGGTGTGCAATGGCATCAGCATGTAGGCTGCCCTCATAGACGATCACAGCACTCGTCCCCTGATATTTGATCCCATGCAAGTAGTACCCCTGGTCTCCACCGGGGGCCACTAATGCACCAGGAAACCCCTGAATCCCTCCCTGGGAGAGGAGAGCAGTCCTCCAGACACTCGATCCAACTCCCTCCCCTGCCGACCCCCAGCGCCCGGGCTTGCTCCTGAACCCGGGTTGCTGGAGCAGCGTGAGGTGTGGTGTCCAGCACCTCAACCCTCAGCGCCACCGGGCCAGCAAAATTACTACCCTTATCAGCAATAATTTCTTTAGGTATGCTCACTCTGCTGAAGATTTTTGCAAGCTCTGCTGCCATTTTTGAAGCTGTGACAGTATGCATTGGAACTGCTTCTGGGTATTGAGTAGCATAGTCACATACTGCCAGGATAAATCTATTACCCTTTTTACTTTTGCCTAAAGGACCAACCACATCCATTACAAATCTCTCAAAAGGCACATTTATCAAAGGTAGGGGCACCAGGGGCACCTTGTCTTTTCTAGTGACTGGGGCTACTTTCTGACACGCAGCACAGAAAATACAATAGGTAGCATTATCTTCATAAATTCCAGGCCAGTAAAATCTATACAGCAATCTGGCAAGGGTGCAATCCTTCCCTGAGTGAACAGCCAGAGGACTATCATGTGCTATCTGTAACAACTCTGTTCTATACTTCTGTGGTATAACCAATTGTGCTGTTCCTGTGTCTGAGGTTTAACCCAGACTCTGTACAGTAACCTATTACATTTTTTAAGCATTGGTCCATCCTGTTTTGATTTCACCCCCAGCTGCTTAAAATAACCTTGGAGAGAAACAATGTTAGCTTGTTCTGAAAGAAAATGACAATCAGTGATCAGCTTAGTTTCAGCATTTTCATATGCTAACCCCTTTTGTCCATCAGTCATTTGTTACCACAGTTTCTTCAGACATCATCTTTCTTTCCTGGATTTCCAGATCTTGGAGCTGTGCTCAAACAAATCCGAATCAAAATCACTGAAAGGAAAAGTGTCCCCACCATTTGAGATTTTCTTAGCCTGAGCTCTTGTTACCACTGCTGCTGAAACTCAGTTTCTCTGAGGTTAACTCAGTAAATCCTGGAAAGTAATTTCCAATAATCACAGTTACAGGTAACTTAAGTACTATCCCCACTTTCATTTGGTGCAGTACATCCTTAATGGTCAGAGCCATTTGGCTGGTGGGATAGTATCAAGTGTTCCCAAGGATGCAGATGGCACCAGTACCTGGTCCTTTTGCACAGTGTTTTCCCAGCACTTCAATGTGCACTACGGTCTGTCTGCTTCCCGAATCAATGAGTTCCTTTACAGTCTTATCCCCCACCTTCACATCTGTTAAGTACTTGTCCCAATTTGCCAAGGACAAATTTGCTCCAGTGTCACTCTTCTTACGGCATTTTCTTGCAATATGACCCGGCTTATTACAGTTATAGCAAATAACGTCTTTGGGCACAGATTTTTTATCCCCACCAGAGTTCTTATCAGACTTGGAATTTAAATGGGAAAAAGAGTGTCTTACTGGTGCTTGACTGTTACCTCGCTGCTGTGGTGTCTGTCTGCCCATTTGGTAGTCCTCAGCCAAAGAAAAGTACAGTTACATAGGAACTTACCGTAACAGTAGATCTTCGAGAGAGGTTCCTTCAGTAGGTCATCACATATAGGACTGGTGCCACCTGGCCTCAGGTTGCACGGCAGACTTTTCTAGCAATACCTGATGGGTGACCGCCCACCCAATGTCACGTGACTGATGTCAGTGTGACTGTATATAGTGGGCGGTCCCCATGCCTGCCCTCCCAGTTCTCCCGCCAGAGCCAGGAAGAGGCCTGACAGCAGGAACAAACAGGATTTGGAGTCCCTGTAAAACATAAAATGAGGGGAGGGAGGGAAAAATATGATCCACTGAAGGAACCTCTCTCGAAGATCTACTGTTATGGTAAGTTCCTACATAACTGTACTATCTTACTTAGAGAGGGTTCCTTCAGTAGGTCATCACAAATAGGAAAGAGTCCCAAGCAGTCCCTTCCAGCCTGGCCAGGGTCGCTTTCTGATGGGACACCATGTGGGCCATGTAATTGAGGGACCAGAGGGTGCACGTGGCAGAGGAATAAATCTTTTTTCCGAACTGGTCCATCTGCCTCGACTCTTTGTCTGAAGGAGTAGTGCTCATGTGCTTGGGCACTGAAGAGTGATCATGAGCCCCCGAGATGACCACAGAGTCAGCCTTGGGATGGGTCTTCAAGAAAGGGGCATCCTTCGGTGTCCGGTAGAGTCTGTCCATCCTCTTGGGGACAGCCGGGATAGAATGAGACATCTGCCAGATGGTAGTGGTGAGGTCTTGGTGAGGGGCCATCCATGGAGGAATGGGGATGGGAGACAGAAACTCAAAATCTAGGTGTTCCACGAGCCTGTCTCATGGGATCCTGTTCCTCTGACTCCCAATCAAAATAGTCTTTCATGGCCCTCAAGAGGTCCGAGAAGGCAGGGTCTTCAGGTGGAGACTTTGGCGAGACCTTGCCCCTCATGTCCTCAGGGTCCTCCGGGACCTCCTCCAAGGAATCCTCCCTCCCCTCTGAACTGTCATCATCATTATCGTCTGCCTCCTCAACAGGATGGCGTCTGGCATCTGGAAGGGAAACATCCTGTCGAGTCTTCCCCAAGATGTGGACAGTAGTTATTGATGAACTGCTCGAGGAAAGGGACCTAGGAGACCGCGGTTGTGGGAGCCTAGTCTCTAGGTCCAAAACCAACTCCAACTTAGCCCCCTGCCACCAAGACTGCATTAAGGTCTTGAAATCCAGGGTAACCAGAGGAGGAGGAGGAGGGAGAGATGGAGTAGGTAGAGGCTGAGGGAAAGAGGAGGAGGAGGAGGTGGACAATAGCCCTGGAATCCCGTATAATGGGAGTATGGGTTAAATCCAGGGTAGAACTGCCCATGATGACTCCAGTCTGGAGTGGGACCCCCCCCGGGTAGTGGTCCCCAGGATACCCCAAAGGGTAATGCGGGACAGTTCAGGGTCGGGTATAAATCCCTGTTGTCAGATCAGGCATTGGGGGAAAACAAGTTGGACCTGCCGTGGTGTAAATAGGTTGAGGGTCCAGCGTCGGGACAGTCTGCATCAGGGGAACTGATGTCGGAACCGGCACCACCCGATCCAGCGCTGGAAGGGGATCCGGCATCGGAGGGGCTGGCATTGGAATTGGACGAAGGGGCCCTGGTGTCGGGACCTGATCCGGCATCAGGGCCAAGGGCAAAGGCCGATCCCCGCTGTGGGACTGTCGTCGGGATAACCGGCGTCGGAGGAAGCACCGGAAGCCCGCCGGAAGACAGAGGAGGGGCCTCCAAAGAAAGGCCTGTAGGCCGAGGAGGAACCTCCTTGTCCTTCACCCCTGAAAGGGAGTGCGGAGAGGACCCCAAAGTCTTGACAGGGTCAATGGGATCTCTGCTAGTATTGCCGGACATGCTCGCCAGAGAATTGAAGGGCATAGGCAAAGGAGGAGGAGAAGGGAGAGGGGCTTTCTCCCTCTGGTCCTGCCAGACATTGGGTGAGGTGCCGTGAGGCCCCAACAGGAGAATCGAGCCTGTGCGGTCATCAGGGACAGCCGACTTAGCGGGCAGTGTCAGGCGGGCAGGGGAGGAGCCCCCAGCTGACTTATTGACTGGAGCCGGGCGACTACCCCCAGGTGGGGGAGCCAACTTACTGGCCAAGGTGGCACGGTCACAGGAGGAGCCGACGGCTGACTTTTCTGCCAAAGTTTTGTTCGACTTACTGTCCAGTTTTCTGGGCGGCAGCTGGGCCCTGCTCATCAAGGTCCTGGCATCATCCGCGGAGTGAGCCTGCTCCCTAGATTTCTTCTTGTGATTTTTTGAAGGAGAAGATTTTTCAGATGAATCCTGGAGATGATCCATTTTCTTCTCTAAGGAAGCCAGGTGGGCTTTTAATAAATGGGCCTCCAAAGCCTCCTGTCTCCTCTTTTTTGTGGCCTGGTTAAAGGATTGACACTCAGGACAGGAGGAGACTGGATGCTTCGGGCCTAGACAGAGAACGCACTTGAAGTGACCGTCTTTGTGAGGGATCTGCCTGCCACAGGATGAGCACTTCTTCTTGGGTGAAGACATAAGGAAGAACATGAAATTTTGAGAAAAAAGGTAGCGAGGGATAAACTGGCAAGATGAACTTTCTCGACGATTGCTAACTAGAAGTCTGCAATGCGACTGACACAAGGCGATAGCAGGAAAGAACTGGAGGGCGGGTATGGAGACCGCCCATTATTTACAGTCATGCTGATGTCAGTCACATGACGTTGGGTGGGCGGTCCCCCGTCAGGTATTGCTAGAAAAGTCTGCCATGCGGCACGATGCTAGGTGGCACCAATCCTATATGTGATGACCTACTGAAGGAACCCTCTCGAAGTAAGATCAGCCTTTTCCCCACTTTCTGATCGGTGTTCCTTTACCCAAAGCTGCACATCTGTAGGCAGGATGTTGATGAATTGCTCCACTGCAAATGTGTTAATGATCTGTGGGACTGTTTTGCCCTCTGATTAGAGTCATTTTATCAGGAGTTCTTCGAGTCAGGTGAAGGCTTCTCGAGGATTGTTGACTGAGATGTACTTCAGAGATCAAAGTCTCTGCCTGTAGGTCTCTCCTGAGATGTCATACCTTTTCACAGTTTCGCTTTTCACCAGGTCATAGTTTTCTGACCATGCAATGTCCATATTGCTGTATGCAAGTTGGGCCTTCCCTGTCAGGTAGGGTACCAGTCTAATTGTCCGTTGCTGTTTCGGCCATTGGCAGGCTGTGGCAACTCTTTCAAAAGTTGTCAGACATGCCTCAATATGATCAGTGGGACACATCTTTGTAAGTTTAATGGCTTTTAAGTTGTGTTTTGTTGCTCTTCTGGATCTGTGCCAGATCCTCTGCATTTGATAGCTTTCAAGGCATCCAGCCATCGCTGCTCCTGTCACTGCATCTCTTCTCTCATCTGCTGCTTTTCTTCTCTCCTCTGCTGCTTCTGTCACTGCATCTCTCCTCTCATCTGCTGCTTCTCTTCCCTCCTCTGTTGCTCCGTCTCTTTTTGTTGTATAGCCCACCATTTGACAAAGTCCATCAGGCTTTCAGGTTCTGTCACTGTCTGTTCTTTTTCCTTTAACCTGTGCTGGCTGTACAATCTCAGCTTGGACTTCTGTCTCTGCTAGTTTGGCTGCCTTTTCCTGGTAACCACTCCTGGACTTGCTGCTGCAGAATCCATACCTTTCTCTATGCTTCCCTGGTACTAGGTCCAGTACCCATGCACAAAAATCCTGGCTTAGAGTATGCACGAGATAAATCCCACTGCTACCACAATCTGTCATCGAGGTATAGGTCAGGATGCATAGGAAAAATCAGGAGCAGTTGTAAAATTCGCAACAGTATTTATTTGTACTAGTAGTAACATAAAAAAATAAAATTGTTCAGTATAACTATTTACAAAAGCCAAATAAACAGAGAAGATCCATTGGAGTTTTCCTTCAATCTGTGTCCCTCTTGCAAGCAATTGCAGCCGTCTTATAAGTCCTTGCAACCCCCCTTCTTAACAAGCATCCTTTTTTTTTCCAAGATGTTCTAGTATATTTCAGGCAGGTGCTGCAAGACCACAGTGTCCCAGAACTGAAGCCTCTTTTCCACAGCTTTTCTGCAAAAGGCTTAAAAATTGCACTCAGGTACCCTCTTGAGTTGCCAATAGCTTTTTGCAATCATCTCAAACTATAATTATATACATTTGAAAAATTAACACTATATAATTTCTAAACAAAGGGATTCCAATATCAGTTACATTTACACATAATGATTTGCATATATTTTTTATACCAGCAGATATGCAAGGGAGGAAAAAGACAGAACAGCAAGGGAAATAGGCCACCCAGAGCCTCTGCCAGGTTCTGGGGTTTGGAGTTCCCTGCTACAAGATGTACCCCTTAATTGGTCACAGATCTGGAAAGACCTTTACATTTACAATTATCAGCACAGGTTCAGACTTACCCAATACCACATTGTAAATGACATGTATTATACCCCCGTTAAGCTGTCCCAAATGGGCTGCTTTCCATCTGCTATATGCTCCAGGTGTCGTAATTCAGAAGGGAATATTTTGCACATATTCTGGTATTGTGAAAAGGTTGCCCCATTATGGCATTCAATCCAAATGAGGCTGGATCCCTTGCTTGGGTTAGATGGTCTCTTCACTGCAGAAATTTGTATCCTAGGTTGTTACACCAGCACAGGAGTCAAAGTGAGAATATTTCATATTGCCTTAATTTCAATGGTTGTCAAGAAACTGGTACTTAAGCACTGGATGGACCAACTTATCACATTGTATAGTGAATGGCTGAATGAGCTGTTAATGTGTTTCAGGACTGAGTGGTTGATTGCTAGCTCCCAGAACAGACTCAAGCTTTTTGATAAAAAATGGGGCAAATTATATGCACTATATTTGCACTAATTGTATGGGGTCTCTTAACTCTCCACATACTCTATTATTAAACTGTATGATGTACAATTTGTATCTTGCTAGGGGCACACTCCAGGAGTGGACTGGGAGGGGAGTGGGGGTCGGGGGTGGTTAGATAGTATTTTGTGTTAGCCAAGGTCTTTTGCTTGATATGGTCTCTATGTATGTAGGTTGTAACATAAAACCAATAAAGAAGCTGAATTTCAAAAAAAAGAACAGCAAGGGAAGACTGAGAGACAGTGAGAGGTAAAAAAATTGCAAGACTGTTGGGGTGATCAAATCCTAGGTCTCACGGGATAACTTTATTGCACAACCAGACAGAGAAGAGACAGGAAAGGAAAGAACAGATCCCTGCATTCAAACTATCCATAACAACTGGGACAGGGTCCTATTCCACCCTGTCACAGGCATCAATGACACTGCTGTGAGTGCTTCCGTGCACTGCACATCTGACACCATCCATGCCATCCCACAGTGAGCCACCTGCCAGCACTGATCCCCAGTCACCACCAGAAGCCAGCACAGCTGCGGTAATCCCACCCTTCCCTCCGCAGAGGAAGAGAGCAGTCCCTGGGATGCTCAATCCTCCTCCCTCCCGGCCAACCCTCTGACACCCGAGGTCACTCCCAACCCCGAGTCATCAGTGTGGCATGAGGTGTGGCATTCAGTGCCTCAACCTTCAGTGCCACCGGGCTAGCCACTATCGGGAGTCTTGAAAAAAAGAGGTAATCTTTGTTTGGGTTACACTATGCTTTATGGCCAAGTTGCGACCATAAGACAGCACATTCTGTAGTTCTTTCTAAATATTGCAATTATCCCCCCATCAAGCAGTTGTATCTGGAAAGTTATATTTGTTGGTGGGAATACAGTTCTTAATCTACCATCCCTGGATCACAGCTCACTTTCAGGGGGATGCGCTGGATACTGGTCAAGCAGTAGGATGGCCTTTATGGGAGGTTTGTTTTTTCTCAGATGCGATCCTACAGAGGGGACAAAGTCACTGAAGAACCAGTCTCTAAAGATATTGCATGTCATCCATGTGTTGCGACCGTGGGAGTAGGTGACAGGGAGGGAAGAGAGGTTGGTATGGTGGAAGCAATGGGGCTTGGTAAACTTTCCAATCATGAGTTGGGGGGGCATTTTTTTTCTTGCCAGTCAATCAGCATCATTGCACTCACTGGCAAAGTCATGCAGGGGTTGCTCCTGCTTCCACCAGGTGCATAAGGTGGACTTTGTATATCCTGTCTCTGATGAAAGTTTGGCTAAACTTTCACCGTCTTTTAGATGGTCAACTATCACATGTTTAGTTTGTAGAGTACACGGAGTGATTAATTCTGGTATCAGTACTGGTGTCTGTGTTAAACTGATGCTGATCCACTTCTTATACACCCACCAATCCTGGAAAACCACTAATGCCCAAGCTGTGTCCACTTTAATTGTCATGTGTTGTCATGCAATTGTACATTGCACAGTGTAAATGAACCAGCGATTACATGGGCTGATACTGACAACTGTGGCAAATGAATAACGCAACTGACTGTCAGTGTCACAGCCGGGAATCATGCATCACGTTCGTTATTCCCAAGGATTCACTATAATGGGGTTCGCTATAGTGAGGGATTACTGTAGTTGCAATTCTAATGCCCAAAGTGACTGGGGCAAAAGTCCTCTTGCCCCAGAGGTCAATCCTTTGAGATTCCCTGTCAGTGGGAGGGAGATAAGGTGTGTGGGCTCCTTAGACTGGTCATGAGCTGCTTTTATTACCACTGAGTCAGTTTCCAGCTGGGCTGCATAGAATGGCAGCTCCAGAGGTGCCCGGTAGAGCTTGCCAGCCTTCCTGGGCGTGGCAGGTACCAGGTTGGGCCTGTGCCAGGCAGCATTGGAAGCATCATGTAGTGCTGGAAGCAAAGGAGGAATAACACTGGGTGGAGATTCTGGGATCTCCAAGAAATCCACCAGGTTTCTCCTTGTGAGATCCTCCTCAGTCTAAAACCTCACAGTAGAGGAGAGCTGTTTCATAATATTAAAGAAGGGGGGATCCTCCGGGGAAGGGGGAGACCTTGGAGTGTGTGACTGAGTCCTTATTCCTGGAGGAGACAGTAGACCTATCAGAGGAGTCAATCTCAACATCTTTCTCTTCATCCTCTTCATCAGGGAGGATGAGATCAGAGTGATATTCCTCCTCTGCATTGGCCTGTTCAGTAGCAGGGCACAACCAAAAGCAGAGTACCGACAGCTCTCTAGAGGATGCAGGCAGTTAAGCCAAACTGGTGTTGACACCAAAGCAGCACCCCACAGCCAGGGCAATGAAGGCCCAAGCATGGATCAGACTGTTGTATGAGAGCTGAGGTTACAGAAGTAAGAACCACATTGAGGTCAATGGCAGGGTAGAGAAGCATTGTTGACACAGGTATCGATGGAGAGGGTGAAGGGCCCAGCTCTGATGAACCACCAACATCCATAGTAGAGGTGGTGGGGCCAAGTGCCTGTTGACTTCACAGTTCAAGAGGTCTCAACAGTGGGACTGGGGCCGATGACCCCTCAGTGACCCTAGGAAGGCTGGGGGAACATTTCACCTATTGGAGGGCCTGACAGGAACAAAGGCCTGCATGGAGGGAGTCATCAAAGCCAAAGCACTTAATGGTGCAATCCCAGGTGAAGAAGATGAAGAATCCAACAGGGACTTGGGTCACCATTGGGGACAATAGTCCTTGGGCCATGGATCTCAAAGAGGACATTATTCCTGACACTAGAACCTCCCACAATGACATCAATGTCAGCCTCCTTACCAAGGTCAATATCTGGCTCAGTCCCATCTGTCTCCTTAGCATCATGAACAACACCAGAGTTGGGACAGTATCCAGCTGATATTTTAGTCAGCACCACCATCAGTGTAAGACTCTATGTTGACACCATGGACGGTGCCAGCTTTAGACCTTATACCACCTGAGGTGTCACCCACTAATTCATAGCCATGAAGGTGACAACAGCGTGGGTGATCACATCAGTCAGCATCAAGGTATCCACAGAAGTGGACATGACAAATGGCCTCAACCCTGAAGACATGGTCATCTTCCACTCAGAGTGATCAGACTGGCAGATTCGCAGTCAACCACACAGTAGAAGTCAACTGTCCACCAGATACTTCCACCATAGCCTTCCAAGCCTCAACACATTGAGATCATGGAGAACTCTATGTCTGCAAGGCCCTGGAGGGGTCCAGGGTTAAAGTCTAGTCTTCTTTCCTTGAAGTTCCTCATGTGATGCCTGACTCTGAAGGTAGGAACTGGATAGCCCCACTTCAATGTGTGGTTTTCTTGGGTGCTGCAGCTTATGGAGAAGTAGATGTCACATGAAGTCATGTTGTGAGATGGTCCAATGCAGGAGAAGCAGAACTGATGCCAGACACCAGAAGCCATTTTGTTTCCAACTGGACAACAACAAAAAATGGGTTGCTTTTTTGACTTAGCCAACTTTTTCTTCAGCTTGCTGGACCTCATGGCAAAATAAAAAAAATGAAAGAAACAGAATGAGAAAACTGGGTGAAGACAATGAAAAGAACTGAGGCATCAACTTACTCCCATTGTGTGCACTTGACAATGGAAAGAACAGAACTAATGCTAGTGTGGGAGCCTGCAATGGTTATTAGTAGGTGCAAGGCACTATGTAATGTTGTACAGGCACTGTAGCCAGTAGCTGTTATCGACACTCTGGCCTAAGAGACTTGCCATCACAGGGTTCTAGCACCTCTAGCACTATTACCCATAAGTGGGACTCAATGGAGAAGATTAATTCTGGGGAAGATACACCATGCCACAAATATACCAAGGCTTAGTGGACTTCTTTATTCTATAATGTCATATCCCCAAACATTTTTAGCATTATGGGTCAACCCTAATTCAGATCTAAATGCAGCTTTGTGCAAAACATATAGTGGCAATGCAACTTTTGGTATAACCCAACTCCTCTGTTTAGACTGCTAAAATACTGACAAGAGGTATCTGTTGCCCAAAAGGTTTTGTTCTAAAATACATATGTACAGTATCTATGTTGGCTGGAAATTAGTATTACAATATCTAAATCATCCAGTTTTTCAAAGACTACTGTACTGTACTGTACATCCAATTTTTTTATTGCATAAGTCTATCTACATAGCAAAGACAGTTATTTCATTAAAGCTCAGTGTTGCCCAAGTAACCATTTTGTATCAAGGTTAAGCAATGAAATGCTTGGACTTCTAAAAGCACTATTTTTTTTTTAGTTTAGTTTAGTTTATTATTTTACCAGGATAAGACTCCACTGAGCAAGTTCATTTTCAAGGAGGTCCTGGGTAGAACAGCATAAAGTGATACAGAACAATACACAATAGAATACGTTAGGTAATAAAGGATAATTATATAATAGAAGTAGAAGCATTGCTAGACTACAGTTCTAAGGAATGCAGGTGCATATAATTCACAGACTAGTAGTGAGGAGTTAACCATTTCTGAGTGAGTATTAGATAAAATAAATGATAGTGTTACAGCATGTAGATCTGCAACCTGGATGAAGAAAAATTGTTTTGGAACATTAAAATTCTGGTATCTGATAATTCTGCTGAATTTGTCAAAGGCATTGCAACACCATGCTGCATTGCCACCAGTATGTAGGGATTCATGTGGTAGCCCTGAAATAACATAGGGATTGGGCTATGGTTCTTGGATCCAAGGGAGGGAAGGCATGGAATTTTTGGTATTCCTGCACTCCCTACCAGCTGAACAAGAAGAGACATTTGCTTTATCAGTGAAGGCAGCAACTTTCCCACCCTCCAAGTCTGAGGATCGGCGCTGGTGTTGCAACCTCAATTGTTGTAGTGAGGGATGGGATAAAATGGAGAAATATGGTTCAGTTAATAGTGCCATTAACAGTTTTAATGAGTTCTGAAGGTAAAAAAGAAATTTACTTTCACAATCACATACCTTATTTCTGACATTCACTTGATCTAGTCCTTCTGACTGAAATGCCATTAAAGCCAAGTTTAAACCAAAAGCTCCTTTCATTCCACTCCAAACAGTAACAGCTCCCCAGCGCCAGTTAAATCCATACCCCACGCGAGACAGCAAAGGAGACAGCATTGTAATCATCAGTAACCTAGACCATATTAAACATCTTGTTATATGTTAGTCAATATCTGTTACACCAATTTTTCAAATAATAAGCTTTATAAAAAGGAAAAATTCTATCAGTCTTACCGGATTTCTTTTTCTGTTAGCTCCAACATTGTCAATGGGAATCTTTACAAATGAGTATAAATACAACCTGACTAGGGGCCAGCGGTACACTTGTCCTGTAGCTTCAAGAAGCTTTGTTCTCACAATTCAAAGGTTCCATGTTCCTCAGTGAAAACTGTCATGAACCCAGTCCTGTAGGTCAGGCCCACTGAGCTCACAGTGTCCACCTCTAAGTACAATCTTTAATGGGGGGGACAGGGATACCCTCTTCATCCTTTAGAATGCTCACCAAGGTCACAACTGCACCTCTGCCATGAGGACCCCAGGCTTCCCTCTAGCTCTGGATAAGGGCACAGTACCAGTCCCCAGTCTTGTGACCAAATTGAGGATACTTACAGTATCTCTAATATTTTGAATAACTATTTTGTAGATTTACTGGGTTAAGACATTAAAGATAGAGTGGATAAAGAGAGGGAGGAGGAATCACTACATTGTAGACTTGTACCATCATTTAGGTTCAGATATTTGAGCATTTCTGAAGTTAAGAAGAGCCTAAAAAACATTAAATTAAATAAATCACCAGGACTAGATGGGCTTGAGGGAAGATTTTTGCATATGGCATCTGACTATATTGCATCTACTATAGCTTATATATTTAATTGGAGCTTATGTTTAGGTTATTTCCCTCAGAATGGAAGCAAAGCAAGGTTGTTCCTATTGATAAATGGGGAGGACAAAATGACCCAGGGAATTGTCACCCAATTGCCCTGTTATCAATTCTATCAAAGTGTTTAGAAAGGCATGCATATATTCAGATAATGGAACATTAAGAAAAATATAATTTACTGACACCTTTTCAGTCGGGATTTAGGACAGGATACTCCACTAATACTGCTTTAGTGGAGTTTAATGATCTGGTGTCTACTTCATTGGATGCAGGGTTAGATACTGCTGTTTTGTTTATAGATTTGTCCAAGGATTTTGACCTGGTGAAGCACTCCCTGCTGCTAAAAAGGATAAGGATGTTGGGAATAACGGATGGCCCCTGGGACTGGGTTAAGTCATACTTGACAGACAGGTCCCAGAGGGTATCTGTGTCCCAAGTCCTGTCCTTGAGTAGACGGGTAAATCGAGGGGTCTCACAGGGTTCAGTCTTGGGACTAACGCTGTTTCTGATGTTCATAAACGATCTCCCACTGGAAGTACAGTATTCCCAAAGAAGATTATATACCGACGATACAGTATTGATTACTACAGGGGTAGGAAGGTATGAACTTCAGGATAAGCTACAGAGGGATTTTGACAGCATTGGGAAGTGATTCACCAGGTCGAGACTTCAAATGAATATTAAAAAAACAAGAGTGCTTTATTTTGGAGCAAAGAAAAATTTTGAGTTGTCTATTTATGCTATGAATAAAACCAAATTAGAACAAGTGGCAGAATATCATTATCTAGGAATAACTTATGATGCAGAGTTAAATTTTACCCAACATATTACAAATACACTTAAAAATACAAATGGGAAGTTAGGAGCACTCAGGCGTACGTCTAGGTGCTTGGACTTAAAAACTAGAAAGACTTTGGTGGAACAAATGGTTTTACCAGTTATGGAATATGGGAGTAATATTAACAGGACAGCGAATAAACGGATGTTACTAAAGTTAGATAAAGTCCAAGACAGATTAGCAATATTTATCCTAGGATGTAGTTTTAACACACATCATTGCAACATGTTAAACACATTGGGGTGGTTCACTTTGGACTCAAGAAATAATATGACCTGGTTAAAGTTACTCCATAAGTCTTTCATAAATTCTCCATCACATTATATTTCAGTAATAGATCTGGGAAAGAGTGAATCACCAACTCGAGCATTAACCAGGACAGTTCATGAAAATAAGATACCAGTCATTTTGTGTAAGGCTAAGTTTGGGACAAAAACACTGAGATTTCAGGCTTCTACTCTCTGGAATAAGTTACCATTTCCCATGCATACTACCACTTCATGTAGTATGTTTAATTCCATGTTAGAATCTATTTTTTCTTTGATATGTAGATGTTACTGAAATTTTATGTAGTTTGTTTATACACTTGTATTTTGTGTAGTATTGTTTCATGCAGTTTGATTTGTGTTTTTATGTATTCATTATTTTTATGTACTAGAGAACACCTAAAAAGGACCATCTTGGAAACAGGGTATTTTATCTTAATGACATGTATTTATCCTGTATAAAAATAAACGCTTCTATCTATCTATCTATCTATCTATCTATCTATCTATCTATCTATCTATCTGTCAAATATGAACCTTTCCTTGGCTATTAGGCAAAGGAGGAAGACCCAGGTGTCACACTCTCTTTGGAGTAGCAGAATAAAAACCTGATTTAGCCTTCTCCCTACTGGACATGCAACAGCCTGGTTCAAAATCTTTGTAGACTCTGGTATTCTCTCTATTCTTCCAGATGTCCCTTGCAGATCCCTTTTCAATTTGGTTGTTTATGGTGGCCTCTCTAAGTAAGTAACAGTTGTTACAGATTATTAATAAATCTTCTACAGTCATACATATAATATAAGGAATTCCTACTCAGGTAGATATTCTTTAGAAAAATAAGTTTTACTAAAATACTTATATAAATACAGTTACAACTAAAAAGAGAATATTAACTTGGGTTGCAGTATACAGGCAACAAAATGGAAACATGTGCAATGAAAATGCACTAACATTGTTAATTAGTCTACCTGAGGTATGAAGATTTCAAAGTCCAGAGAATCACTGGTTTGCAAATTACTTCAGTCTTTCTGTAGCAGCCTTTGGTTCTTAGGCAGTCTCTGTGCTGACAGATGTTCTCTGTGGTCAGGAGAGTCCAAGCAAAATGGCAAAATGGCTCTGAGTGTCTGTGCTAGAGAGTTTATATAGAAGACTACCCCCAAGTCTGTGAATAAAGGCTGTACCTTCCACTTTAGGCCACCGGGTGTCACTCTTGCGCTTTCACAAAGTCTTATTTTCCTGATAATCTTTGATGTCAGATTCCCATAGTTAACACAGGGTTTATAATCTCACACAGGCCTGTTAGAAGGATGTTTCCTGGCACTTACATAAAAAAAGTCAGTGTACTGTGGGAACCTTTTCTGTCATCTCTTGTCTAATACCATTTCCCTTTTGATAAGGGTGTATAGCAGTGGAAATAGCTTCTCTCATCCTGGAATTTTGAACTGGCTTAATTTAATTAGTTATACAGAAGATCCTGTAAGTTGTATGATTATACAAGCTGATTGTATTACTTCTGTTTCCCTTGGCCAGTTAATAGTAGAGGAGTACTCTTTGATCATGTAACCACAAGCTTTTTGACAAGAACTTGTCAGATTCCTGCAAGCAAGGCTGGCCTTGTAGGTTAGATGAAGGTCAACCCCCCCTTTAAAAAAATCCAGTCTTTTCTGTATGTGCATTTGCTGACACTGGCATGTACATTTACATTTTCATAGAATTACATAAAAAAAAAATATATGCAACAGAATTATATCTACAAATAACGGTTAACATTGGGGAGCTTGCAACACCCCTCTCTCCTAGACTGAATTTATGGGAATCCATCCCTAGATATATGGTATGATTTTCACAAATTTTGTTTACTGTTCTAACTGGCAAGATAGCCCATCTGTGCTGGCATTGGCCTTTCCAGCCCTATAGGTAATGGTCATATCGTAGCCCTGTAAGGCAATACTCCACCTTAAGAGACGACCATTCATTTTCCCCATCTGTGTTAGCCACACCAGGGGGTTATGATCGGTCTTTACCTCAAAGTGCCTCCCATAGAGGTAAGGCTCTAATTTCTTCAGGGCCCATACCAGCACAGGGCATTTCTTTTCAACTGTGGAATAGGTCTGCTCCCAGGGAAGCAATGTTTTGCTAAGGTACACTATTGGGTGATCTTTCCCTTGTTTAGAGGTCTGACTGAGGACTGATCCAATCCCCATATCTGAGGCATCTGTCTGGACTACAAATGGCTTACTGTAATCTGGACTGGCCAACACAAGGGCACTGCACAGTGCATTCTTTAGCCGTGCGAAGGCTTGTTCACAGGCTGGCTCCAATTTTATATTTTTGGGCATTCTTTTCTTCAGTAGGCCAGAGAGGGAAGTTGCCAGAGTACTGTAATTTGGTGCAAACTTTTAATAGCACCCAGTGGTCCCTAGGCAACTCAGAACCTACTTTCTAGGTTTCAGACCTGGGCCACGCCTCTATCGCCTCAATCTTGGCCTGATTGGGATGAAGCTGCCCCTGCCCTACTACATGTCCTAGGTATGCCACCTCCGCCATGGCCACCTGGCACTTTTCAGCCTTGGCAGTGAGCCCTGCCCTCTGTATCCTGCCCAACACTTCCTTCAGGTGGGACAGGTGTTCCTTACAACTGGCACTGAAGATGGCAATATCATCCAGATACACCACTGTGTACTCTTTAGTACCATGTAACACCTGGTTGACCAACCACTGGAAGATATCAGGCGCGTTCTTCATTCCAAAAGGCATTACCTTGAACTTGAATAATCCTATTGGAGTGATAAAGGCTGACCTCTCCCTAGCTTTGGCAGTTAACTCCAACTGCCAAATACCCTTTAGTCAAGTCAATTGTGGTAAAGTATGTTACCCCTCCCAACTTGTCAAGTAGTTTGTCAGTCCATGACATTGGGTGGGTGTCAGACTTTGTGACTGCGTTGAGTCCATGACAGTCCACACAAAAGTGAGTAGAGCCATCCGGCTTAGGAACAAGGACTACGGGTGAGGCTCAGGGGCTGTGGGATTTCTGGATTACCCCTAAATCTAGCATTTCCTCCATCTCCCTCCTAATGTCCTTTAGGGTGGCCTCAGACACCTGGTAGGCTGTCTGCTGTATGGGCACTTGCATCCTTGTGTCTACATTGTGTGTTGCTAAGGGGGTTAATCCAGGCTTGGCTGTAAACAAAGGGACAAAGTCCACTAAAACCTCACTCACTTCCTGGGTCTGTTCCGGGGTCAACTGGGGTGACAGTTTGATTGCCTCCACAAAGGACTTCCATTTGCTTTCCTATAGCAAGTCCAGTAGGGGGTCTTCTTCGTCAGTCCCCTCCCCAGGACTACACACTGAAAGACCATCTCAGCCCTATTTGCATATGGCTTCATTATGTTGACATGGTACATTCTATGGGTATGTCTCCTGTCAGGCAGTTCTACAATATAGTTCATGTCATTTACCTGTCAGACTACCTTATATTGTCCGGCCCACTCGGCCTGCAGCTTATCCTTCTGGACCGGGACTAGGAGCATGTCTTCCTGACCTACACTGTACGAGCGAGCTCTGGCTTTGCGGTCATACCAGACCTTTTGCTTCTGCTTGGCAACTGACAGGTTGCTCTGGAATGCTCCCATAAGCTTTGTTTGTTTGTTTGTATTGTGTTAACCTTTCTCAGGTCCAACCCGAACTCATTACAAACAATGATATATAAAAAAACAACAATTAACAACAACAAAAATTAAGTACATTTACATTCATTTAAAACATGCTCCTTCAGCTTTTCCGTAAACTTTAGGACATACTCCACTATGGGAGTTCCCTGGTTGGCGTGCTTGCCTTCCCAGTCTTCCCAGATAAAGTCTAGGGGCCCACGCACCCTACGTCCATTTAAGAGTTGGAAGGCGGAAAATCCTGTTGACTCTTGGGGCACCTACCTGTATGCGAACAACAGGTTGGGAAGGTATTTCTCTCAGTCCCTCCCATGCTGTTCAGCAAATGCTTGGAGCATCGATTTTAGGGTACCATTAGACCTTTCCACATGCCCATTGGCTTGTGGGTGATAAGGTGTCATGTGTCTCTGCACCACCCCACACTTCTCCCACAAACACTTCATCAGGTCAGACATGAAGGTACCCCCTTGATCAGTGATAACCTCCTGCAAGAACCCGACACAGGAGAAAATCCCTAGCAAGGCATCTGCCACTTTGTCTGTCCTAAGTGAGGAAAGGGTGACTGCCTCCAGATATCGAGTGGCATAATCTACCATCAGGATAAACCTCTTCCTGGAGGAGCTTGGGGTACTCAAGGGTCCTACAAAATCCATTCCTATTTTCTGGAATGACTCCTCCACACTGGGCAAGGGAATTAGGGTGGCTTTGGTTTTACCACCTGCCTTCTCTATGTGTTGGCACCGGTGACAAGACCTGTAATATTCCTTCACCTGCTGGGTGAAGTTGGGCCAATAGAAATTCTGGGCCAATCGCTGCATGGTGCACACAATTCCCAGACGTCATGGGGATATCATGAGCGCTCTTGAGCAACTGCTCACTGTGATCCTGGGGAACGACAAGCTGCCTGCTCATCACCCCTCCCTCTGTCCTTATGTCCTGTGTATACAACAGTCCGTTGTCCCAAAATACTCTGTCTCATGTCACCTCCCTGTGTCCTGTCAGATTCTGCACAACCCCTCAGCCTCTTCAAACTAGGGTCCATCCTCTGAGCATCTGCAAATTCTTCACATTTTCCCAAGGCTTGGGACATGTCCCCTTCAGTTCCTAAACTGGGGTCCATAGCTCTAGCGTCAGGGCATTCAGGGTCACTGTCATCCCTAACCTTCTGACCATTGGTTACCACTCCCTCCTCAGAATAACCTTCTTTAGCTATTTTGTGAACTGCTACTTGGGGAAATCCTACCTCCCTTTCACTACTCTCCAATTTAGGAGACATAGGCTGGGGAACCAGCCTCTCATTGTTTTCCACAGGGGCCTCTATGAGGTCCAGGGAACTACATCAGTCTTTGACATCTCACTGCGAGTAACTTCACACACTACCCCCTTCTAGACATTGTTCCCTAGAATCACATCCAGGGTGAGGTTGTCTGCCTCAGCCACTTTAGCACCCTCTCTCCTGTTTCACCCCCAGTCCAAGAGAATGGTAGAAAGTGGCAGAGTTTTTTCCTCCCCAGTGAATCCCCTCACTGTTACAAACTGACTAGGTATAAGCTGTTCAGGCTCAACCAAATCCCCTTTTATTAAGGTAAGAGATGCCTCTGTGTCCCTTAACCCATGGGTGTACACCCTATTTATGGTAACCGGGTGTATGTGCTCCCTCATGTTTATAGGCATGCTTTCAGTGATACACAGTGCACCCAGCTCTGTTTGAGCACCACTTTGTCCACTCAGTGCCTTTTTAGGTCACTGTCTAGCAAGATGCCATGGCTGTTTGCAAAACCAACAATCATCATTTCTTTTACGCGATATATCCTTTTTTCGTAACCTGGGGCTTCCCCTTTTCTGTAGAGGCAGTGAACATTTTAGCTGCCCTGAAGGTGTGCTTTCCCCTTCTGCACTGCCACACCCACCCCACTCCCTTTCAGGGCAGGCCTGTTCCTGGCATAGTGGTCCGAGAACTCAGCAACTTGCAGCACTGTTTTGGAGTCTTAGTCCTCCAAGTTTTAGCTCTGCTGGGCAAGCCCAAAAGAATTGCTCCATTGAAGTACAACCTCCTCAATTTTCTCTACAGAGTTTGCATCCGCTTCCTCCCAGCAATGTTTCAAAAACTGATGTTTCTTTCTGGCAAGTTCCTCATAGCTCATGTCAGGGCTTCTCCAGATCTTACAGAACTTAACCCTGGATGCTTCAGGTGTTAATTCATACTTTTTAAGCAATGCAGCTTTACGTTTCTCATAATTACTACTTTCCTGATTGTCCATGTGGCCTAGTACCTCACGTTCTTTCCCAGTAAGCACTGGAGTAAGCTGGAAGCTCCAGGACTGCCTGGGTATTTTAGCCTACATACAGACTTTTTCAAATTAATTTAAAAATGCATCCATATCCTCTATCTCTTTAAATTCAGCTATTAATTTGGAATTTAATTTATACCCCAGTCCTGGAGTTCCAAGTTTATCCCTGCCACTTAGCTCCTCTGGTGCTGGTCATTGGAGTTTTAGCTGTTCCATTTCAAACTCTCTGTGATGCTGTTTTTCTTCTCTCTCAACCTCTCTCTGACACTGGTCTTCTTTCTCCTGCATCTCAAGCTCCATCTGGAACTTCCTCTGCTCGAATTCCAGCTCCAGTCTCCTCAACTCTAGCTGCAGCCTGATCCCTTCCAGCTCCCGTGTTGTAGTGACCTTCTCCTGGCGTTGTGGCTCTGGATTCCCTCTGGTTTTGCTGTCCTCCTCACTGGGACTGGACTTTGCGACATCCCTTGGCACCACGATGCCCAAGGTCTGGTCCCTTTCAGTCACCGGCTATGACTCAAGGTCCTTGGCAGTTACTTGCTCATCAGCTGCCACAAGAGCCTCCATGAGGTGCTTTTTGTTTTGCCCCTCACACTGGACTCCTCTTTCCTGACACAACTGCTTCAAGTAGTCTGCAGTGTATTCACTGTAGATGGAACCCATCTTCTTTGCTAATTACTGCTATACTAGCTTGCACCCAAGAAAAAACAAAAACAGGTAGGGAACTTTATACTGTAACCAAATTATATATAGTTCTAACACCTCTGCCTTAATTGTGTGTGGACTGTTTAGAGTTTATCAATCTGATACACTGGCCTTGAATCCAACTGTTATGCCTGTTCCACCAATAGCTCTAGAATCACAACACTAGGCAACCAAATCTCTCAGATCCCACCACTGGCACTGAGCTCACAGTGCCCACCCCTAAATTCAATCCATGATGGGGGGGCAGGGATACTCTCCTCATCCTTTAGAATGCTCACCGAGGTTATGATTGCACCTCTGCCATAAAGATCTGGACTTCCCTCTAGCTCTGGATAAGGGCGCACAATACCATTCTCCAGTCTTGTGGCCAAATATGAACCTCTCCTTGGCTATTACACAAAGAATGAAGATCCAGGCATCACACTCTCTTCAGGGTAGCAGCATAAAAACCTAATTTGGCATTCTCCCTACTGGACATACTACAGACTTGTTCAAAATCTTTGTAGACTCTGGGAGTCCCCCTTTTCTTCCAGACACTGGTGGCGCTACACCGTGGCAGACCAGGGCATGTGCCCTGGTCAAAAAATGCTGTGCCCCAGTTTGTGCCCCGGTGCTCTGAAAACAGATATTTTTTTCTGTTGCACTAGCGTAGCCTCCTCCCCCCATCCTCCTTGGCATTGCAATGGACCGACCAATGCCTTTTCCAGGTTGGGGGGCAGGGAGAGTGTCTGCATCAAGCCTGCACTGCAGTCATTTTATTGATTTTATTTGGTGGCAGGCAGATCCCGATCCATTCTGAGAGCCCCAGGACTCCTAACTTTGCTAGAATTGCAGAGCTTGGGAGGGCTAGCTACTGATCCTGAGCCAGCCAACTGGAGTGCAGCACAAGGTCTTTAACAGACCAATTACAAATGGGAGAATTCTGCCCAATGGCAGGGAGGTGGCTGTAGCCAAGCAATGGCTGCAAAACTCTACCAATCAGACAGCACCAGGCTTCCTCATCCAATGAGATGTGTCACTTCTTGCATTTCATCCCAGAAGGAAAGGAAATAAAACAACCTGCCATGTGTACCGACTGGATCATTTCTTATTTTCTGTCAGTGCTGCCTGCTACTGTGATTGTGATTTACTTGCTACTGCTAGTTTTCCTGAAAAGTGCTGTGGACCGCGTCCTCGGACTGCCTGGCCAATGAAGCCACTCGATCTCCTCCTGTCTGCTAACGCCACCCGCTGCTCCGCTCTCCTCCCATTTTCTGAAGCTGCCTGCTGTTCTGATGTTGAACTGAGGTCTGCTGTGGAACTGTGTTGCCACTAACCCCCGGGCCCTGAGGCTACTAATTAGGAGCTCCTTAAGCAAGCTTCTAACTGCGACCACCGACTGCTCAACCACTTGCTTCCAGACCGGAGTGAGCCTCTTGCTAAGCGGACCTTTCCTGGTGGACCTCTTCTGAGCTGGTAACTTTAGGTAAGCACACTGACTGAATTTTGTTGCTAATAAATTAATGCTGGTCTGTATTTTTCACCACAAGGGAGTCCTGGGGAGGGAGAGACATTCACGCCTCCAGGCTAGGGGGGTGTATAAGATGGGACTGTATTGGGGGGAGGGAGAGAAACATATTTACCTCAAAGCTGGGGGTGTTTATGGCTAGTGGCTCTTTCTGTGGGTCTTTCAGTGATGGGCCTGCATCGGGGGAAGAGACATACATACATGATGCCTATGGCCTGTGTTTTTCACCACAAGGGAGTCCGAGGAGATGGGAAGAGACATGCATGCCTCCAGGCTGGAGGGATATAAGATGGGACTGTATGGGGGGGAACATATATGCCTCAAAGCTGGGGGTGTTTATGGCTAGTGTCTCTTTCTGTGGGTCTTTCAGTGATGTACCTGCATCTGGGGGGTACATACATGATGCCTACGGCCTGTGTTTTTCACCACAAGGAAGTTCGAGGAGGAGGGGGTAGAGACATGCATGCCTCCATGCTGGGGGTGTATAAGATGGGACTGTATGGGGAACATATATGCCTCAAAGCTGGGGGTGTTTATGGCTGGTGGCTCTTTCTGTGGGTCTTTCAGTGATAAGCCTGTATTGGGGGGGCATACATGATGCCTATGACTGTAGTCTGTCATCTGTATAGCATATTGCTCATGGCCGGGGGTGTTTGAAAGATGGGCTTGTGTCTGGGGGGGAGGATACATGATGCCTCTGTCTGGACTGTTCAGCATTTTATTTATAGTTGGGTTTGTTTCAAAGATAAGATGAATGTGTGTGTGTGTGTGTGTGTGTGTGTGTGTGAAGTGTGTAACATACATGATGCCTCTGGTGTGCATTGTGCAGAATTTTATGTATGGGCCTGTGCCTAGGGGTAAATACTGAATCTGTGATGTGTTTAAATGGGCTGTCTTTTTATGCTGCCTGTTTGCACTGTGAGGGGTTGAAGTGGGATTTTTTTTTCCATGGTTTGGTTTGTTCTTGAATGATGTGTCTGCAATGGAGGGTGGGTAGGTTCTGAAGTGCCTGATGGTGTTGCTTGGTGGAATAGGGCATTCCCCATGTCATTCATTATCCGTTTGGCATGTCTGCCACTGTGCTTGAGACTTGGGGAGTCCCGGGCTTTTCCCCGGCACCATAGGGGAGGCTCACCTTGGCAAAGTCTGAGAACCCTACCCTGCTGTACTTCAGTCTGCAGATCACGAGGCAGAGTGGAACTGCTTTGCAGATCTCTCCCTCAGTACTCCGTACCCCTTATCCTTCTTTCCCCAGAGTCACTGTAGGCAAAATAGGCAAAGCAAGAGTCAAGACTGCAAGGTAATTAATATATTTACTAACATACTAAAAAGCCTAAAAGCTCAGTAGCCAGCCTCTTCACTGGGTGCTTGCTTTTCTGCCCCCCTACCCCCAGCTGGGGTTTTTCCCGAAGTTCCCCGACTTCAGTTTCCCCTATACCTGTCCCACCCCCTTGAATCCCTCCACTGTGCCCTCCTCCACCAGACTCCTAGGAAGCACGTTCCATGGCTCCACCACCCTCCATGAAGTAACGTCTCCTACGCTGCCTCCTGTAGCTTCCCCCTATGGCTTCCACTTATGCCCCCTGTTTGTCCCCCCCCCCTTCTTGAGCCTTATTTTATTCTCTAATTGCAGCAATCAACTCACTCTGTCTTGTCATGGCGGTGCTTGACCTGTAAAAGTTGATTCATTGTTTAAATGTTTTTGTTTTCCAATGAACTTCTGGGAGGGAGAGAGATGCTATGTGCTGGCTGCTTGTGGTCTCTGGGAGGGAAAGACTAGGACTGGCATGCACAGCTATCATTTTTGTCTGGGGGTGTCATTGTGAATGAAGTGAACTTAGGTTAGATTTAATATAGTATATAGTATATCAGTATAGTAAACTCGGCTGTTGCTATTTCTAGTGGAGCTTGAGTTTCAATCAATCAATCAATCAAAATCTTTATTTATTCAGGTGGGCAACATTGAGCAAGGCTCATTTGCAAGGTGGACCTGGTCATGAATACATCAAAGTGCAGTACAGAAGCAGGTATACAAAAAGTAATAATATACAAGGAAGAAAAAGTAGATACAGTGTATACAGCACAATTTGTAATTTTTATTGCCTATCGGGAATGTCCATACACTATAAAGAACAGTGTATGGCTTCCCGTTCCCAACAAGATTAATCTTTATCCTTGTGGTTAATATCAATCGATCAATCAAATTCTTTATTCAGGAGAACACCATTGAGCAAGCTCATTTACAAGGTGGACCTGCATTACACAAGTCAACTAACAATGCATTTATATACAAATAGACAGTAGATACAAGAGTACAACAGTACAGGTAGGCCTGCAATAGACAGGATAAGTAAAAATACATTTGGGTTCAGGTAAAAGACAGTCGGTAAGGGTATACATAACAATAGGGTAGCAAGTCAGTAAAAATTTATGCCAGATACAACAACATACATGGTTTAGTATTCCTGTAAGGTAAAGGCATTATAGTCCAGCGAAGAGATTAGTTGAAGTGGATGCTACAAGTGAAGGGACATACATAGTCAGTTTAAAAAGACCCAGGCGTATCAAGGGGGAGACATATGTCGGGAGAAGTGGGCAGCTGGGGGGGGGTCTGGAACTGGGATAATACTAGGAGCGAAGGAATGAGATGCTGTGGGTATACAATGAATAGGTGGGTGAGGAAGGGTGAGATTTAGGGTGGTAGATAAATAGGTGGCTCAGGGACAAGTTATGCACTGATACAAGAAGAAAGGAGGATGGGAAAAGCAGGGAGGATGTGGAAGGGGGTGTAAGTAAGCTAGGATCAATGGAAGCAGTTGCAGGCTTCTGTAATGTATTTTGAGTATAAGGTCTTAAACACAGTGAGACTAACAGGAGTCCTCAGTTTCAGTGATTTCTGTAGCACATTCCAGAGCTAGGATTGTTGGAAGCAGTTGCAGGCTTCTGTAATGTATTTTGAGTATACGGACTTAAACAAAGTAATACTAACAGGAGTCCTCAGTTTCAGTGATTTCTGTAGCACATTCCAGAGTGACGGTAGAACGAATCCTATGGCAGCTCTCCCAAAACGCATTAGGGCTTTGGGCACTTTCAGAGAAATCAGTGAACAGCTTCTTAGGGCATAGTTCCAGGCATATTGAGAGTCAGGCAATCAACAATGTACTGCAGAAGTTTGCCAGTGATAGCTCTGTATGTCCAGAGAGCTACATTTTTATTTTGTCTGTACCTTCACTCTCAAGGTCAACAGCCATCATAGTAACCACTCAGGTAAAGAATAGCCTTGTTGTGAACGGGAAGCCATACACTATCCTATATATGGATATTTGAAATGAGCAGGCCTACTATTTGTGTGAGTGTGACGTGGCATTGTATATTTTGGTTTATATTTACATAAGGGAGGGCAATAGTGCCATAAGTCCTCCTCCTGGTATAGCCTCCCTGGTATTGGTAGGAGGCTAGGAGCCAGACAACAGCATCTGCCCAGCCAGACCTGTAGCTGGATGCACTACTCATCTGCACTCTTACAATCTGCAGCACAGAGTCCCTGTCCAGCAAGCAACACAATGCAAGAAGCTGCCTGCTTGCAGAAGTTGAACCAGAGAAACTGAGTCAACTGAATCTACTTGTACCTTGAGGGTACGTCAATTGGGTATTATGTCTCAGTATGATGTGAGGTAAGGGAGTGGGGACTCAGTCATGGGAGAGAACACACAGAATCCTGCTCATGCAACTGTGGGCATGAGCAATCCATGGTGATTAAGTTTGGGGGGAATACCAGAAAAGGGACAGGATTGATACCCCTGCTTCTCCTGCTGGTGGTGTGGGGGGGGGCTGCTTCACCTGGCTTGGGATGGGGGTGGCTAATGGCTCTGGTTCTCCTGGCTTGGGGGTAGTACTAACCTTTCAGGCCTGGCTGCAGGGGTGGCCCTGGGTGGGGGACCCTGCAGAATAGACTTTATAAGTGACAGGAAATCATATCTATTCTGGTATTTTTGTAAATTCATTTTTATTGCATTTTTTATTCTTTGCTAATTACTGATGAGGCCCATTAGATATAAGGCCCATTTTAAGGGTGACCTGGCAGAACAGTGAGGTTAAGTGAATGATGTTAAGTGAGGCTAAACTGGACATAGTAGCCATTAGTGATACATGGTTTACCAGTAACCATACTTGGGAGACTTCAGAACCGGACTATGTACTGTTCAGAAGAGACTGAGGTGCAAAAAGGGGGGTGGGAGTGGAGTGGCCCTTTATGTCAATGAAAATATCAAAGCTACAGAAATTCAGAATACACATAAGGAGCCAGAAGAACTATGGGTCACCCTGGAGACAGGAAATGGGACAGCCATGTGAACTGGGGTTGTGTACAAGCCTCCAGACCAGGGGAAGGACACAGACACATTACTGTTAGAAGATATACAAAACATGACAGCTAAAGGGGAGGTTCTGATAAAGGAAGACTTTAACATACCAGATACAGATTGATCAATGCCAGCAGGAACATCTCCCAGAACTGGACACATGGTGGATTCCCTGCAGAGGGAGGGACTCAAACAACTGGTACAAAAACCCACAAGAGACAGGGCTATCATAGATCTAGTACTGACTAACAGGGAAAGGATCACAAATCTTCAGGTAGAAGGTCACCTGTGGGCCAGTGACCATCACATGGTATGGTTCAATTTGGCTACTAGAACTAAATCATCCCATTCCAAGGCAAAAATATGGGACTTCAGAGGAGTTGACTTTGATAAGATGGCCAACAGAGTTACGGTAGCCCTGGCAAAAAGAAATACAGGTGAGGGGGTACAGGCAAAGTAGGCAAGCATTAAAGATGCAGTACTTGAAGCAATATCCCATTATGTTAGAGAGAAAAGGAAGTGCAAAAGAAGAAGGAAACCACTTTGGTTCTCAAAAACAGTAGCAGAAAAGGTCAGAGCCAAAAGGCTGGCTTTCAGGAAATATAAGGGAACACAGCAGGATGAAGATAGGGAGGCATACTAAACTTCCCTAAGGGAAGCAGGAAAGGCAGTAAGGCAGGCGAAGGCCCAAACTGAAGAAACACTAGCACAAACAGTAAAAGAAGGTGACAAGACTTTCTATAGATACATTAGTGAAAGGAGAAAGTCCAGAGGGGGTACTGCTAAGATCAAAGGGGATAAAGGGGAATGTGAGGAGGAAGACCATGTAAAAGTATCTATCCTAAATAGATACTTCTGCTCAGTATTTACTGAAGAGAAGGTAGGGCATGGCCCACAGCTCAGCACCATGGACACAGGGGGAAGGAGGTGTGCACTAGCCCCTTCACAAAAGAAAGGGTCCTACAAGAGCTCAATAAGCTCAGGATGGACAAGGCAATGGGACCTGATGGCATACATCCCAGGGTACTAAAGGAGCTAAGGATGGAACTAGCACAGCCATTATCAGAACTGTTTAGTGAGTCTCTGAGCACAGGAGAGGTCCCAGAAGACTGGAGAAGAGTGCATGTGATCCTGCTCCACAAGAGTGGTAGCAGGGAGGAGGCAGGGAACTACAGACCATTTAGTCTTACCTCAGTAGTGGGCAAGATTATGGAGGCACTCCTTAAGGAAAGGATAGTGCAACACCTGGAATCCATAGTGGCACAGGATCAAAGACAGCATGGGTTTACAAAAGGAAGGTCCTGTCAAACTAATCTCATAGATTTCTTTGACTGGGTAACCAGAGTGGTGGACCAAGGAGGAGCAGTTGATGTTGCCTACCTTGACTTCAGCAAAGCTTTTGATACTGTTCCACACAGAAGATTGATTAATAAGCTGGGTAGGCTCAGGGTGGGTCAGAAGTTGGTCAACTGGGGTGGCAATCTGGTTGACTGGCAGAAAATGGAGAGTAGTGGTAAACGTATACAGTCAAAAGAGATGCAAGTCACAAGTGGGGTACCTCAGGGATCAGTCCTGGGGCAAGTCCTCTTCAATATCTTCATCAGTGACATTGCAGAAGGATTGGGAGGTTAAGGTTTGTCTGTTTGCAGATGACACCAAGATCAGCAACAGAGTAGATAATCCAGATGGGGTGGGCAGAATGAGAAGAGATCTGGATAAACTTGCAAAATGGTCAGTAGAGTGGCAACTGGAGTTTAACGCAAAGAAGTGCAAGATCTTGCACAAAGGGAAGAGAAACCCTGAAGCCACCTATAGGCTGGGAGGGGAATAGCTGGCAGTCAAAAGGAAAGAAAGACTTGGGCGTCATCATCACCGATGACCTGAAATCATCCAAGCTGACCACTAAAGCAGTAGGTATGGCTAGGGGGATGTTGAGTTGTATTAGTAGGGGTATCACAAGTTAGAAGAGGAAGGTAATAATCCTTCTATACAAGCAGGGTTGGACTGGCCTGCCTGGATACCCGGAAATTTCCAGGTGGGCCCCCCTCATGACTGCAAGCACCAGTACGCTGTTTGCATGGGGGGGAACATGGTTGTGCAGCACGCACTACCTAAATGAAACGGACACCTAGTCAGACAGTAAACACTGGCTTGCCTCTTATTTACAGTGTCCGTGGGGGGGGTTGGGCCCCTTTGTTATGCGTACCATTTACAGGCGCTGCTACTGCCACTGAGGATGATGCCTGGCAGAGGGCAGGGTAGTAAACTTATTTAAGTAACTAAGCAGCTGCCTACTACTTACAATTACAAAAGAATAATCATCCAACCTCTGATTCTGAGTTGCAGTGCAGGTTAAATCGGCTCCCTGGGTAGGTTGTGGGGAAGGGGGGGTCTAGGCACAGGAGGGCTGGAGGCAGGCTTCACTTTATTGCTTGGTCGCATCATAATGGCATGCATCGTCACCACGCCCAGGACGCCGTCACTCCAATGACATCACAGTGCACGACAGTGTGGGCACTTTAAAAGACCCCTGCTACAAAATTTCCAGTCCTTTCTACTATGCTGAACCAATTAACTGACTACCTACTGAGACGGTGCAGCCTCACCCCCGGCTGGTTTAGTTGTTTGCCCAAGTGACCTGAGGTTGAAACGACATTCCAGTGTGTATCGCAGTCAGTTCATGGAGGAGAGGAACCAGTTCAGATTTTGCCTGCATTGAATCAACAAATCCCGGCCTTTGAGCCTAAGCAGACCGCTCCCCCCGATTCCTATCGTATCCGGACCCAGGCAGCATCTCCGGACCTAAAAATCTACTTCTTCAGGGTAAGATAAGAATTTCATTTTCAGATGCTACACTGACTGCATTTTTACATTTAAGCTGGAGGACTGTGCAGTGGATCATATGGTTGTGTTGTGTGCAGGCCCAGGCTGCAGCCTGGATGGGACCGGGAGGTCGTCATGGGGGTTGTATTGTAGTCACGATGGAGTCAGTTACGGGCCTGTGTGTGTGGGAGGGGATGATGAGTCATACGCTGGCAATGCTGCTCTCGGCGAACAAACTATTTCAGTGCCTGGACTGGGGGGGGGTGTAGTTGCGACGACGCACGCAGTTACAGGCCTGTGTGTGTGTGGCGGGGGGTGATGAGACTTGTATGCTGCTCTCAGTGAGCAAACAATTTTGGTTCCTGGGCTGGAGAGTGGGAAAGGGATTGGGGGTCCAGGCCAGGCTGCTCCACCAGTTAATGGCGTCATGGTCAGGTCAAGGCAGGCAGTGTTCATTGCAGATTGAATCTGGGCTGGCGACGAGCAGCAGCAACCCACCACCTAGCTTAACTCCTAACTGGAAAGTTGTTTTATCACTTTATTCTGTGGTGGTGGTGGTGGAAATGGTTGAGATTGGAATGGGCCAGGGGAAGGGGGGGCTCCTGCTCAGGGACTAGTGTACTGCCAGCTGGTCTGCTTTGTGTTTTGGGGTAGGGGCACTGCCACTGACTGAACCTGTTTCAAGACGTCACGTCCCCATTCTCCAATGCCTCTGCTGGTGGTAAGTGAAACGTTTCATCATTTGGTGGGGTGGAAATGGAGAGGGTGGGGAATGTCTGGGGGAGGAGGGGCTCAGCCTCATGGTGTACTTAAACTTCATTCTGAGCCCCAGTGGGGGTGGTTTGAAATGGAAAACGTGGGGTGGGGGGGTCAGTCCTAGTCTGGTACCCCATTATGAAACTTTGCTTTGGTTGCTTAGACCACCCTTACATTTCACTGTTGGCCTTAAAGCTAAAAGTTTTGTTGTCTTGGAGTCGGACCCTGGCTGTACATATGTTGTATTTCTTCTCCCTTGTCCCGACCTGGACCACTTCCCCCTGCTGTGCACTCTGATGTTTTTATTTTTATAAGGTTCCTCTATCTATATGCTCAGAGTTGAAAATAGAAAAGCTGCCATTTTGTTTTATACTCTTGGTAAGCATCTAGACATAGCCGAGGGGCCCTGCTTGGTAAATCTCCTATTTGAAAAACCAAGTGCACAGCAGCAGCCAGGGGGAATGGGACAATGGAGGGGAAATTGGGTTCTGGTTTTCCTGGCCTGTCTGAGCATGGAGTGAACGCTGCTGTATGGGCTGGAGTTCTGGACTGTCTAGTAGGGTAGTAATGTTGAACTTGTGTTGGTGCAGGTTCTGGTGGAAGAAAATGGGCCGTGGACCCCCGGTCACCACGTGTGTGTGTGGTTGGTGGGGAGGGGGGTTCGTCGTGTTAGAGGGGCCAGTTGTTGTGGTAGTGGTGATCAGAGTACTGGGATTTCTGTTTGGGCTTCCGCAGAGTTGAGTAGTTGATACTCATGCTTGGGGTCTGGGGACTGTCAACTGTAGTGTCCAACCGCTGGGGGGGGGACAGTACCCTTCAGTCTTTCTTGGGAGTGAGTTGTGAGTTGCCAGAGTTGATTTTCATCCTCCAACCTCATTGCACCTGCTGCTGACGATGCCGGTGAGTAGTTCCTTTTCGACTCGTAACTCTGTGGTAAATTTAAAATTTCTGAACCCAGGTGGGGTAGAAAGTGAATATGTGTGGGAAGGGGAGGGGTGGAGCACCCGTGCACATCATATTATTAGCACCAGGTGTGTGTGGGGGGGTATGGTTGACGGAGCTCCTCCTCATAAAGTAATCACTTTATTTTATTTTCGTCTTTCTGTGGGGGGGGGTGGAGCACCCTCAGAAGGAAATTAAATAAAATAATTATTTTATGTGGGGTGCTCAGTTTCCCCTCCACACACTGGTGCTAATGTGACGTTGTGCGTGACTGTTTTTTTTTTTGTTTTTGTTTTTTTATTGAGAGCTGTAACTATTTCTGTGGGGAGCTCCACCTCCACACCCCCAGGTGCTAATAAAATGTTAAGCAATATTTAGAATGCTCTTTTGGGGGCAGTATGTGATATTTGCTCTGACTTCTGCTGCTATATGATTTTGTAATTACTGCTATCCGAACTCTCTCTATTACTTGTATGAATTTTATTGCTTTTAAGATTGAAGCCAGGTTATAGCGTTGGCACATCATAGCCATAAGTGTCAGTGCAGCAACAGGCCGGGGATACACAATAGCCAACTTCTTCCTTGCGCACCCCGCCCCGGGCTCTGATTTTAGATGGAGGGACCCTGCTTGGCAAATCTCCCATTAAAAACATCAGTCGGCCAGGTGATGCTGAGGCTTGAGGCACTGAACGCCACACTTCTTGCCACACCGGCGACATGGGTTTGGGAGCAGACTTAGGATGCTGGGGGTCGGTAGGTGAGGGAGAGGATAGAGCATCTGAGGGACAGCTGTCCTCCCCCGGGGGTGGGTTATGGGTAGTGGGTTTCGCACCACTCACCAGCAGCCCCCAAAGATCGGAGGCACTGTAGCCAGTGGTGCCAGCACTGGAGTGGAGCAGCAGCAGGCATCAGCATGCAGACGCCATTGCATGTCTGCATTTGGGCACACATAGAGGAAAAAAAAAACGGCATCCAGGAGGAAGATGGCGGTCTCAGGGAGCACCGCACACGTCCACTGCCGATTTGACTCTCTCGGGTCCCCCTCTCTCTCAGGGGCCTGTGGGGGGGGAGGAGACTCTGTCCCCCATTACTTGTTGGACTGAGGATAGTAGCAGGTGACTCGCATGTGGACTGTCCCCATGGGGCCCTGGATTGCTGGGTGAGTAATTATGTTCACAAAAAAAATTCAGAATGCACAGATTGGGGGGGAAGAGAACAAACGAGGGGAGATACAGTGCAATGGCAGCATTTCCAGGGGTCAGAACTGGCACAAGCCTTCTAGCCAAATGTTGGTAGATTTAATATTGGGCTAGTAAGATTTTTATTTAAAGGGAAATGTCCATGTCCCGTCGGGCCCCACCTCCATATGAAGTGGGGCCCGATTAGCAAATTGTATAAATGTTAATAAAATTGCCGCTTACCGCTGAGTATTTAATTTAAAATCCTATCTGTTTGATCCTGCGTCCTCCCTGACAGCATTTTGGATTCAAATGCCCCCCACCGTCGCACCCATAAGCACCCGCGGCTGTCCCCATGATGATGTGGTAGGCGGGGATCAGCTGGGGTGTCTCCATATGCTTGCTATAGTGCTGGGTTATTAAATGGCTCCAGTTTGGGGCCAGTGTACTGCCGCAATATATTGAGACCAGTTACAGACAGCTAGCATTCCTGTTAGTCTGTACCTGATCTTGATATTACAAGAACACTGAGACTCCAAACCGGAACTATTTGAAGCTACCACAATGCTGATTATATGTATTATGGTAGCTTCAAAAAGCTCTGGTTTGGAGTCTGTGTTCCTGTACAGGTCACTGGCAAGGACCCACTTGCAGTACTGTGTGCAGTTTTGGAGGCCATACCTGAAGCATGATATCAGGCTACTGGAGGGGCTGCAAAGGAGGGCAACTAAGTTGTTATGTGGAATGGAGGGGAGACTGAGAGCAAGCTGGGAGACCTGAATATGTACACCCTGGTGGAGGATGAAAGGGATGGGGGGACATGATGGAGACATTCAAGTATCTGAGGGGAATCAATAAGGTTGGGGCAGATGAGGTCTTTAAGCTAAGAAGGAAGAGGGACACCAGGGGACATGGGATAAGAATAGAGGGGGAAGATTTAAGAGGGAAATGAGAAGACACTATTTCAGAGGATGGTAGCAAATTGGAACGCACTACCAGAATGAGTGGTAGTATGTAAATCTGCAAACAGCTTTAAAAAGGCATGGGACAGGGAACAGGGGAGAGTGAGGGTAGAGAAGCTAGGGGGACAGCAGTGTGATGACAAAGGGAAGGGGGCAGCTGCAAACTCGGGGTGCTAGGGTGCTAGCTGCACACTTGAGCAGACTTGGATAGACTGGGTGGTCTGTTTCTGCTGGCACATTCGTATGTCCATACCATGCTGGTAGGGAAGCTTGGCAAATCTCCCAAAGTATCAGTTTATTTCAAAAAATAATAGACTGCACAGCAGGGGAAGGGGACAAGGGAGAAATACAATACAATTGCAGCAGCACTCTATACAGTGGAGTGGGATATGTTTGTGTTGTATGTATGCCATTTCTTATGTGAAATGACTTGCAGTAAATGGATGAATGACACATAGAAATGGGCAGCAGATGGGGCCCTATGCAGTCTTCCTTTTTGCAGTCTACAGTTTTTCCTTGCCTACAGAAGTCTCCAGCTTGTCCTCTCCTTTTGAACTGCTATTGTTCCCCCTATGTCTGTCACTGCGGTTTTGAATTGCCCCTGCTACCTCTGTTGGCAGGCTGGTCCATGCCTCCCCTCCACTACCCTTTCTGTCAAGTACTTTCTCATGTCTGCCCTTTGTCTAGCCACGTCCAGTCTCCAGTCATGCCCCCTTGTTCAAGAGCATTTCTTCCTCTGAAGATGCTTCCCTCCTGTGCCTTATTTATTCCCTTTAGGTAACATAGAAACATAGAGATTGTCGGCAGATAAGGACCACTAGGCCTTTCCAGTCTTCCGGTAGGCCCTATACATTGTATGTTGCCACTGACCCTATGTGATCAACGGCTTTTCATCACTCCCTCTCGGGCTTCCCTTGTGCCTGACCCAAGCATGCTTAAACCCCTCCACTGTGCTTGCCCATACTACCTCGTGTGGCAGACTATTCCAAGTGTCGACTGCCCTTTCTGTGTAGAAAAACATCCTTGCATTGTTTCGTAATCTCACCTTCCAATTTCATATCATGCCCCCTTGTTGTAGTACTTTTCTACACTGGAAAAGGTCTCCAGCCTGCACCTTGTTTATGTCCTTGAGGTACTTGAAAGTTTCAATCATGTCCCCCTGCTGCCTCGTCTCCTCCAGTGAGTACATATTGAGGTCCCTTAGTCTCTCCTCAGATGTTTTGGTGTAAAAGCCCTGCACCATCTTTGTTGCCCTTCTCTGGATAGTCTCCACCTTATCTATGTCCTTGTGCAGGTGTGGTCTCCAGAACTGCATGCAGGCCTCCAGGTGAGGCCTTACCACTGTTTTATATAATGGCATCACCACCTCTTGCCTCCTGCTAGTGATAATCCTGCCTATGCACCCCAGAATGCCACAGGCCTTCCCTGCTGTCTTTGTACACTGCTTTGATACCAAAGGCCATCAGAGATAACTGCTAGGTCCCTTTCCTCTTTGGTGACAAAGGTATAAATATGAAGTGACAGGTATACATATGAAGTTCAACTTCCTCTTCTGACCTTTGTAGTCCCTGCATGACTTTTGTTGCCCTTCTTTGAACTGCCTCTCTTGTCCATGTCCTTTCAGAGATGTGACCTCCAGAACTGGACACACTACTTCAAATGAGGCCAATATGCTGCAATGTCCTTAAGAGACGCACTCCCACATTGGCATGTGTTGTGACTACTATGCAAGATGAGCGTGGGGGTGTGCCCACTGACTAGAATGGGTACATTTTTTTTTATTTAAATGCCAATTTAATTTTTGGCAAAGGAATGTTGCATTCCTTTGTCAAAATCAGCAAGTAAATGGATTACACACCGCCCAGTTATGGACAGTGGAGCATGTGCCCATGCTCATCATGCATTGTAGTCGCCACTCATGCCTGTGTGTGGTCATGTCTCCTAAGAAAGTTGGCTCATTTACTAGCAGCCTTAATTCACTGAAGACCCAAGATGCCTGTAGGTGTTTACATAAAAGATCTTTGTGAGGTCTTTAATGCCTTCAGATGTCCTACAGTTTGTGGCTTCTGAGGATGCCACTGCTTAAAACTTACATGTATCACAAGCCAGTGAGTATGACTGCATAGCCCTGTGGGAAAGGTACATTTGTGCTGCACAACTTTGCCACTCATACTTTGTGTGTGTAACACTTATGGTTCATGAGGTATTCACATTTGTTTGTGGCATGCTAATTATGGTTCCAGGTTGCACTGAGTTCCTAAGGCCTCAGTGAGTTAATACGGTGAAGATTGTTAAACTTTGGGGACCACTGTAGTTGGCCTCTGGTAAGCTGCATGTACAGTATGTTTGGAGTTGGAGAACATTTAATGAACACCTACTCTTGCTCTTTAACCATGTGGTCTCTGCCTGTAGTGCTGGTTTACTGTACAGCTGAGAGCTTGTGCTTTGCTTCAAATCTCAAAGTTCTGCATGTATGGCACTTTTCATGCTGAAAGCATAGAGCCAGATGGAATGTCATGAAAACTGATTTCACCTTGAGGCTCGTTGTAGCATCAGTTGCCTTTTGGAGGTTTGTGCAGTATGACTTCGGCTGTGTAATGGTACATGCGAAAGAGTTCCTACTTGTTCTGTGGCTTCTCCTTCTCATTCCTATCTCTTGGGTTCCCCTGTGCCTGTCCTATACATTTTTTTAACTCCCCCTGTGTTTTCCCCCATCACCTCCACAGGGACTCTGTTCCATGCATCCACCACCCTTTTGGTGAAGTAATGCTTCTTCACACTACCCCTTAGTCTACCCTTTCCAACCTCATGTCATGCCCCTCATTCCTCAGCATCTCCTTTTCTGAAAGATGCTACCCTCCAGTACTGTTTATTCCTTTAAGATATTTGACTGCTTTCCATCCTATATCATGTGTGCGCGTCTGTCTCTCTCTCTGTCATCCAGGGTATACATACTAAGGTCTAGCACTCTCCTTGTATATGACTTTGGTGCAGGCCCCGTACCATCTTTGTCCACTGTGCCATAGATTTGCCATAAATTTGCTGGAAAAAAATGTTTTGTGGGCTACTTCTATGCAACTTTGGAAATGGTTAGCATTACCTCCTGTTTTGCATAGTGTTTTTGCTACGTTATACCAGCTATCTAAAACCCAGTTTCAATTATCTTAATTTTTCATGGAAAACAGTTCAAAATCCTGCACAATGCTGCACCTATAATGTAGCCATGTTGGTATCTGCAAATCTTCAGTTATCTGGGGGAGTTCTTTGGGTTCTGTTATGTATAGAGAAAGGAAATCTGTTTAGTGCTGCTGGTCAACCACTCATTTTGTTGCTTGATTGTCTGTGCCATATAATTCAACTCCAGATTACTGTAATGGGCAGGTAAAACCAGCAGGAGCAGAGTGGGCATTGTGGTTACTGACGGAGACTGAGCTTGGCATCGCACAGCATCCCTGACAGTGTGGCTTGACCAGATGAGCTAAACTAGCAAAGGTAAACCTGGTTGAATTTGGTTGCTGTCTGTCATTTCTGGTTCAGTTGTCTGTCACTGTGTTTGTCGTGTTTCTTGGTACAGTTGTTTTTGCTTTTAAGATCTAACAGTAGTAAGCATTGTGAAAATATTGGACCAGTGTGTCTGGAGAATCTCCTTATTGCGTGGTGCACATTAAAAAGTCGTAACTATGTCTGAGCTAAGCAATGTCAAATCTGGTGCACAGACAAGGAAACTGGCTAACTTGTCTGCGCTGTTAGCAGCATCAAATGATCCAAAACAATGCAAGCTATCACTGTTTACATGCATACAAAACAAAGCTACTACCCCACAGAACAAAACTACTCCAGAGGACGCAGCTGTAACAGAAGATGGACAAACTGTAGTTCAGTGTGTGACCAGTTGCACTGCAAGTCTGAATCTAAATATGCCACAAATACAGCCAGTGGACTCTGCAAGGGGAACAGTTGTGCAACTTGATGCTGCAAAAACTCAAAATCCTGATTCTCAATGCCCAAAAAGGACTGCCTCACAATATGAAAAGGTTGTACAAGGCATCCAGTTCAGCCCAGATACGTGGATGTTAAAGGTCTGCCATACAAACCATCAAAAATCTACACACGGAGTCTTCCTGGGAGCAAAAAAGTTATACCAAAGAACTGGGTCACTGTACAGGTGGTTGAATGTTTAGTGCATTCTCTCCACTGCAGTATCTGCATGGCATTTTCAGATGTAGAAACTAGGTTTGTTACAGGATACCAAAACTTTAAACACATCTACCATGGCATGATAGAAGACGAGGATTCCAGAGCTCACAATGCAGCTGTGGATGCATATCTGGCGTGCTTAGTTGATGTGGATGTTGAAACCCTGGTGAACAAAGATATGGTTGCGAGTCAGAGGAAGCAAGTACAGCAGAACATAGATGTCATGCGGAGGATTACTGAAGTTATTAAGTTTATTGGACGCCAGTGCCTGCCATATCATGGAAAAGATGAAGCTTTATGCAGCTTGCAGGACCCAGCACTTAACCATGGAAATTTCTTGGAGTTGATTCTTCTGTTTTCCCAATTTGATGTTCCTCTGAATACACACATCCAAAAAGCAGCAGAACAGAGCAAGAGAAGGAAGTAGAGAATAGAGAAAGAAAATGCCACTTCTGAAGCTCGTGGCCGTGGAGGGCTGATTACCCTGCTGTCGAAGACACCGTAAATCAAATTGTTGAGATTATTTTACAGATAATCAGGGAAAGCATTGTAAGAGATGCTATGGACCAGAAGATAAGCATTCAGATGGATACCACACAGGACATCGGTGTGACTGACCAAGCAGCTATCATTCTATGGTATGTGAAGGACCTTAAAGTTCATGAGCGTCTCTTTGCTGTGGCTGAGGTACAGGATACTTCTGGACAAGGAATGCACAAGGTTTTAAAGGAGAATTTTGAAATGCATGTACTCGATATGAAGAACATCATTGGGGAGTCATTTGATGGTGCAGCTAACATGAGGAGCAAGTTTGTGGGTTTATGAGCTTTAATAAAAAGGATTCACCAAACAGTGTGTATACCTGATGTTATGCACATGTTCTCAATTTATGTGTATCATATTGTAGTGAAACTGTTGTGGAAGCAAAGACCCTATTTGATTTGCTACAAAGGACATCAGTCTTCACTGGAGAATCTGACAAAAGGATGACTATATGGAAATCGAGCATTGATGGGATGGGACAAGACAAACTCAGACGGCTTCAAAAGATTGGTGAAACTAGATGATGGGCAAAACCAAGAGCACTGGCATGCATCTTCGGAGTTTATGAAAATCAAGAAAAGAATCTGTATATGTCACTTCTCCAGACCTTGCTTTTTATTAGTACCTCTGGAAAGTTTGATGCTAAAGCTGCCGGTGAGGCAGATTCACTGCTTGACAAACGGAAAATGTTTGACGTTATTTTGATAGCCTTTGTGTTTATGAAGATCTCTGCAGTAATTGGGCCAGTATTAAAGTATCTGCAGACTAAGAGACTAGACTACCTTTCGGCATGGCGCACGGTGGTTCACGCTAAGATGGAGTTGTGACAGTCTAAATTTATGAACATCCAGCAGAAAGCTTTTAACTTTGTTGCTAGAACACAAGAAGAAATTGATGATTTAGGTATTGATATTGACATCAAGGATCATCTGCCAAATAAAAGGGTATCCAAGATGAAGAAAATGCCCAGAGAAAATATCAGTGACGAACGTGTGGTGGATCCCGTGAAGCGATTTGAATGTGAAGTGTACACTCGCATTATGGATCAAGTTCGGATGAGCTTAAGTGATCGGTTTGATGACAACAAGCAACTGATTCTGGATACCAGCTGCATGGACCCACGTCACTCTGAAAGTGTAGTTCAGAATGGCATACCAGATGAAAGTCTGCAGAAAGTGGCATCGTTGGCAGAAGTAGACCGTAGCAAAGTTAAACTGGAGTTGTTGGCTTTTGCTAAAATATGCAGACGACTGCAAAGATCGCTTCCTGAAGAATACAGTGAAGATGGGTTAACGGAGGATGTTGACTTTCATGACTCTGAAGACGCTCGTGATAGTGAAATCAGTGACCAGAATGGGCAACAAAAGAGAAGAGATGATTTGCCAGACAAATGCAAGTCCTGCAAAGAATGCCTAATGTGCTGTTATAAAATTTTGGCTCAATACAACATGCACTCGTCAGCGTTTTCAACCTTGTTCGTTGTCTACGAGTACCTGTTGACTTTATCATTTACCCAGGTGTCCTGCGAGAGAGCTTTCAGCAAGCTAAAGATAATAAAGACTCAACTGCGCTCATTGCTGGGACAAGAAAAACTAAAGGCATTCATAATTATGACAATTGAGAGAGACCTTTTTGATGGAGTGCACGCAGAAGATGTCCTCCAGAAACTAATTCAATGATCCAAAACATACAAATGAGTACTGTTAGTTTGACACTGGAATGCTACTGTCCATTTAGAGGGCTGAAGCCGGATGCTAGGCTAAACACGCCTGGCTCCAGAAGTAGTCTCATTAGTTTGACGCTTGCAGCCCACTGTCCATTTGCAACCTGGAGAAAGTGTTGCGTATGGAGGGGATAACAGGGGATCACGTGTCTTGTCCAGCCAGATCTCCCTGGGGATGACGGTAGAGTCTATAGTGACTAAATAAAACTATATACACTGTTTTGAATAATGGTTGTGTTATTGAGACCATATCATTGAAGTGACTATATAAATTAAATTGCATACAATGTTCTGGTTAATGGTTGTGGTGTTGAGACCTTATCATTCAATGTGTATGTTTTTCATACCTTTCATGTGACATAGATACACAAACACCGGTCAGTTTATTAAATGACACTCCAGACACCGTGTTGGCAGACTTTAATGTATACCTGATCAAATGTCATAATGAAAAGCATACAGACTGACACACAAAAACACAGCTCAGTTTATTAAATGACACTCCAGACACTATGTTGGCAGACTTAAATGTATATCTGATCAAATGTTATAATGAAAAATGTACAACAGAAATGTTACAATACAGATTGTGTTTAAAGGTAGGGGAAAAGTGTAGGGATAGATTAGTGTGGACCAGCGGCTGTGTAACAAAGGCTCTTGAGTCAAAGGGCCATTTTCAAGAGTGTCCAGGCAAATGATTTCTCTTAACACCTACCTTACCTTTGATGGCCCTTTAACCACCCCTTACCTCTCTCCCTTCCCCTGATTCATAGTTGTGGCAACCACACAGAACTCTATGGCCCTGTTTTTAACCCCTAACTTGAGCACCAGCTTAGCCTCCCTTCACTCTTGGGCAGCAATTCACATCGGTTACATATATATGTGTCTCCATTTTATTTGTGGTGCACTAAAATTATGCTTTGTCTCCCTTGCTGTAACACCACCTGACTAGCTGTATGTTGTACATAACTGCTTTTCCTTTTCCCATTTCATCCTGGGTGTACCTGAAATGAGCCAGTGTGCCTCTTACCAACTATAAATGACTAAATTCATGTAACACAATGCAGGACAGTATAATAATGCAGTATAAAAGTCAACATTTGCAGCACTAAAATCAATAGTATAACAGTCAAGTAGTGTTTTTTTTACACCTCGAGATGGCATTCAGTTAATCTTTTATTGATTCGGACATTTTTTGGTTAAATCTAATTATGCTGCCTTTCTAGCTACCCTGAATTCCTCCTCTACTCAGCACTTGCTGCTCCTTTCACTGTCTTCACAATCTGTAACATCAATAACACCAATACAGACCATTGAGATGCATAGCATAGAGTGACATTATTGAGGTCATAGAATGTCTTAGACATACGAACAGAAAGCAGTAGCTGTTGAGGGGAACTATATGTATATGTAGATCTGAAGGCAACTCAAAGTAAAATAATGAATTTTTCAAAACTTATTAAAAACACATCGGTAAACACATTTGTCACTGTGTATATAATAAGCAAACATCTCAGTCTCTTCAGAGGATATCAACCTCGTTTCTGTCTTAAGGCAAAGCATTGCAGGTTACTTCCTCATTTTGTTTAATTGGGGATAACAATACTACTGTAACAACATTGTGTTGGGGGCACATAGGTTGTTTTTGGCAAAATCTTAGCACAGCACACATTGCACTGCACTATTTTTTCCTCTTTACATCCAGTTGCCTCACAAACTGTTCAGACAGGGAAAGTGTAGGGAAAGGTAGGGCCTCCAACCTCTGGAAGTGCCTTGCCGGGGCGTTGAGCTTAACCATTGATTTTTTTGAAGGAACTCCTGCTCACCTGCAGCCATGCAGCAGGACAGTGAGGTTATCAAACAATGCTGCCAGCAGCATTTTTGCAAGGTAGCAGAGTTCCTCTTAAATCAATGGGACTAAAGCCTCCAAAATAGTCACTGTACCAGTAATGAAATGGCTTTCTTACAAATGGAATACATGCTGATCTTATACTTGGCTACAGCATGCCAGGGTATACCAGACTATAAATGTTTGGCTACAGTTTATACACTAGGGCATGCTGTGGTTGCTGCCCAGGCCCTCCCTGTGACTTTGTAGTGGGGCCCCACCGGAGCCAGTACCAAGGCCCCCTCGGACCCATTTCCAGGTGGGCCCTTTGCTTCCCAGTCCAACCCTGTTTACAAGACACTGGTTAAGCCCCATCTGGAGTACTGCATGCAGTACTGGAGGCCATGCCTTCACAAGGACATTAACCAAACTGAGGCAGTCCAGAGAAGGGCAACCAAAATGGTGCAGGGACTGCATCTGCAAACATATGAGGACAGATTAACGGAGCTCAACATGTATACCCTAGAGCAAAGGAGGGAGAGAGATGATATGATCAAAACATTCAAACACCTTAAGGGCATTAACAAGGTGAAAGATCCTAACATGTTTCAACATAAGAAAAATAGCAGGACAAGAGAACACAGCATGAGATTAGAGGGAGGCCGATTAAGCAGTAATGTGAGGAAGTCCTTTTTCACAGAAAGGGTGGTGGATGCATGGAACAGACTACCTCAGGAAGTGGTGGATATGAATACAGTGCAGGGCTTCAAACAGGCATGGGATAGGCATAAGGGAGCAATACAGATGAGTATGAATAGATAGGCCATTGACAGAGCAAAGGCCGATGACACATTCATAAGGCAGAAAAAGAAATGGGCAGACTGGATGGGCCTTGTGGTCCTTATCTGCCATCAGCTTCTATGTTTCTATGCTTCTATTTGCTCAGGGTCACAGAGTATGCAAGTGAAGGCTGCAGGAATAAAAACTGGGCCTGCAGGATGTTCAGGCTCATTCGTAGCTCATGGTTGTAACCCAGGGTTTCACAAATGGTGAGGTCAGCCTCCTTGGGGAGGCCCCAACCAGTTCCATGGGAGACCCTGCCAATTCTGACAATGTACTGTACCAAAAGCATCAGTACAGGTTGCTGTGAATATTTTGAACCTATAACTTTTTTTTCTGTTTTAGATCACCTCTTTTCTCCTGTCTTGTAAAAGGCTTTGCTCAACAGGTTGAGCCTACCTTAGCTTTTGTTTTACAATTTGAAGTAATTAAAAAGGAGGGTTTCATATGTGGCCCTCTGGTGCAGCAGTAGTGCTACTGCTTGTGATGCTGGTGACCTGAGTTCAGTAGTGAGCTCAGCCACCAGAGGGCTAGCTGGGTGGAGAAAGAATGAGCATCTGGAGGACCACTCTCCTCTGGGGGGGGAGAGAGAGAGATCACAGCCCCCTAGCAGTGGCAAGGGGGAGAGCACCTCTGGACTGCCGCAGAGTGAGTAGGGGGAGAGACAGGCAGACATAGACACATGGCACATGGGTCGTGCATCATGGCGCCATTGCACACTGCATCTCTGGGAAGAAAAAGGGGAAATGGGAAACCTCAGTGGCAAGATGGTGAAAGACCTCTTACCTGAGTAGCTGAGCTAGTTGGTCCAGCTACTGGATCCCATCTACGGAAGCAGATTGGGGGACCATGCTAACCCCACGGCCTGGGGGGCAAGCCATGGGGGTATTGGCTGGTGGTAAATCTCAGTGGATGTTGGAGTGATGGGGCTGGGGTCCTGTGGATAGAGGGAAAAGGAGAAATACATTTTTTTGTTTGGAGGAAAAAAGGGGGTTTCTTTCAATATGGCAAGCCCCAGGAGTTTAGCAGTATTCATAGCTAGCTATCTTTGAACACCCACTGTCCATTAAAGTCAGGGAGCAGTCTGTTGCATACTAGTTTACCATAGTTCCCAAAAAGTGATTTTAAATGATGTGTATTAAAAAATCTGAGCAGTCCATAAAACCTGGGGCTAGCCACTTTAAAAGCAGTTCTCATTTGGTTAGTTCTGCTCTCAGAAATTCTGAAGCTAAGAGATAAAGAGTGACTCTTGCAACACCGGAGAAATGGGTGATCTAAAATGGAATAAAAAGTAATACAGTCAATATTTTTATAGTAACATGCACTGCTGTTTTTATGTTTGATATGAAGAGATGGGAGAAATTGAATGCAAACAGTCCCAGGTGAATAACATAGTCATTTATTCAGTGTCATTTCAAGTTTTTTCTGGTGTACAGGGCACAGTATTGTAAGGTGTTGTTTCTATGGGAAGGCCTATCTTTTTCCTTTCATATCTTGGGGGTAGCTCATTAAGACTGTTTGAGAGCCAAAAGCTGTAACCCATGCTAAACATCCTCATGTTTTCCTTTTATGTGTTGGTCATCTATATTTGTGTTACTGTTACCCTCGGTTTTGCATATTGTGTTCACTTTATCACAGTTACTGTTTCTTTTCATATTTTTTGGATATTCCATAAGGCTGACACACCATTCTATGCTTGTATATCTGAAGAGCCTGTGATGGTGTAACTAATACTATGGAATGTCCAGGTAGTATGAAAAATGAGAGCAGTAGCTGCTGAAGACTCTGGTGAGAGGGATCCATAAAGTGACAAAGCCAATATAAATGTCTCACACTGAAACCTGTCAGATAAGAAAAAATTACTGACCTTAGTAATTATGTTTCTTCTATTGGAGTCTTGCTGTATTCTGACTATTGCAGGTAGCCCCAGCCTTTAAACTTCCCCGGAGAACAAAGGATTAAACTTTCTATGCACAGCATAGAATGCTGAGCTCGAGCTTGGTTGGTGTCTCTGTCTGTTTCCCTTTGAAATCTAACCGTCAGATCTTTATGAGCAAAAAAAACTCATTAGCTATCTTATGTGGAAAATGCAAAATTTTACTAGCCAACTGGCAACCAAAAGTTTTGGATTCCCAAAGGAAGACTCAAGTCAGGAAACCCAAAACAAAAACCCAATTCAAATAAGAATATTAACAAGATAAACACCCAAACAAAAAAGCAAAGGGTGTAAAGGAGCACCCCTGAAGTGCAACACTACCCCTGCCCACCCACTTCCCAAAAATCAGGTTCTGAGAGGGGAGGCAGGGAGGGAGGTCAGAATACAGCAAGACTCCAATAGTAGAAACATAATTACTAAGGTGAGTAATTTTTTTCTTCAAACAACATGAAGTCTTGCTGTATTCTGACAATTGCAGAGTACCAAGCAGTACCTCCATGGAGGAGGGACAGAACCTACTTTGGGAATAGGCTCTGAAGTACTGCTGTGCCAAACCGAGTATCACTCCTAGCCTGGATATCCAGAGAGTAATGCTTGGTAAAGGTATGGACTGTTTTCCAGGTGGCTGCTTGACAAATTTCTAAGAGAGGAATATCCCTGGCAGCAGCCAGGGAAGCGGCTGTACCTCTTGTAGAGTGAGCCCTCAGGCCTGAGGATGGAATCTTTCCCAGTTTCTCATAGCAGAATTGTATACAAGACACAATCCACCTGGCAATGGTTCTCTTGGTGGCAGGTTTGCCCTTTCCCACTTCTCCATAAGTGAGGAACAACTGGAGGGACTCAAACCTGTGACCCTTGGTATGCTCTATGTAGTAGCTAAGGGCTCTTTTAACATCTAAACTGTGTAGCCTCCTCTCTTCTGAGGAAGAATGATCAGCGAAGAAAACAGGAAGAGACATAGACTGATTCAAGTGGAAATCTGAAACCACTTTGGGCAAGAACCTTCTATTGGTTCTAAGGACCACTTTATCTCTGTGAAAGGAGATAAAATCAGGTTCCACTGACAGGGCTTGCAATTCACTGATACGTCTGGCAAAGGTAATGGCTACCAAAAACACAGTTTTCCAAGTCAAGTACTTAAGCTCTGCTGAGGACATAGGCTCAAAAGGAGGTTGCATAAGTTGAGCAATGCAAACATTTAAATCCCAGGCAGGGGCAGGGTCTCTAAAGGGAGGATTGGTATGAAGCAATCCTTTAAAAAATTTACAGAATACAGGATGAGATGATAGTGAGGAAGACTTCCCCACTGACAGAAAAGCAGAAACAGCTGACAAGTGTACCTTGAGAGTAGCTGGTCTGAGGCCTAGGCCATTAAGATGGACCATATAGTCCAGAACTGTAGGCAACTCAGCAGTGTCTGGAGAAATATGCTTCTTAGAACACCAAATGCTGAATCTCTTCCATTTGGAGTTATAAGTATTTCTGGTGGAGGGCTTTCGAGAAGCTTTGAGAATATCCAGAACCCCCTGAGACAGATGCAAATCTGCAAACTCTAACTGTTCAAGAGCCATGCCTTGAGATTGAGAAACTGAAGATTGGGGTACCAAATCCTCTCCTGAGAGGAGGTTAACAGGTTGTAATTCCTGGGAAGAGACAGGGGAAGATGGACTGCTAGGGACAGCAAAAGGGGGTATCAGGGCTGTCTGGCCCAGTCTGGAGCAATCAGAATCACTTTGCAAGGTTGTGACCTTATCTTGACTAAAACTTTGAACAGAACGGGGAAGGGAGGGAAGGCATACAGAAATTTCCCTTCCCAGTTCAGAACCAGAGCATCCAGGGGGACTGAGCCCAAGACTGGGGGTCTGCAACAAAAGATAGGAAGTTGGTAATTGTCTGGGGCTGCAAAAAGATCTATTTCTGGAGTGCCCCACCTTGAAAAAAATCACCTTCAATATCAGAGGGTCCAGGGACCATTCGTGATGGCCCTGTGAGATCCTGCTCAGTGCATCTGCTAGCACATTGTCCTTCCCTGGAAGGTGAACTGCTATCAGAGAGGTTTGTAGGGAATATGCCAGGGACCACAACTTCATGGCTTCTGTGCACAAGGCCATAGACTGAGTGCCTCCCCTGCTTGTTGATGTACCACATAGTGGTGGTGTTTGTTCTGACCTGAACCACCTTGTTCTGTACTGACTGAGAGAAGGTTTGCAAGGCCAGAAAAACTGCCCTGAGTTCTAGGAGATTGATATGGAGAATGGATTCCTGAGGGGACCACAGTCCCTGGGCAGTGAGGGCCCCAGATGGGCTCCCCAGCCCAGAAGGGAAGCATCCATGGTAAGGACCACTGAATGAGACTGAGTGGCAAATTGGACAAATTGCCTTAAATTGTCCTGATCCTGCCACCATTGAAGGGCTTGGATCAAGGTCCGAGTCACTGGGATCAGTTTGGTAAGGGAGTCCTTCCTCTGAGACCAAAAAGCCCTCTGATGGAACTGAATGTCCCTCATCTGGAATCTTGCCCCCTTGGACCACTGCCGTAGAAGCTGCCATGTGGCCCAAGAGCTGGAGGAAATGCCTTGCTGGTCGAGATACCTGAAAGGTGAAGGAAGAGGCTAGTTCTATAAGAATCCTTGCCCTTTCCAGGGGAAGAAAGGCTCCTGCTTTCTTTGACTATATCCAGCTCTGCCCCTGTAAAGGTAAGAAGCTGGACAGGCTTGAGAACTGACTTGGGAAGGTTGAGAAGAAATCCTAGAGAAGTGAGCACTTGCTGGGTCACTTGCAGGTCTGACTTGACTTGGCCTGGAGACTGGCCCACTATTAGCCAGTCGTCCAGGTATGGAAAAATGGAAATCTTTTGCCTCCTTAAAAAGGCAACTACTACTGCCAGGCACTTTGTGAAGACCCTTGGGGCTGAAGTTAGGCCAAAAGGCATTGCTCTGAACTGATAGTGGCCTGAGGGCAACTCGAACCCGAGGTGCTTTCTGTGGGAGCACCTGATGGGAATGTGAAAATAGGATCTTTGAGGTCCAGGGAGGCTAGCCAGTCCCCTGGCCTTAGAGAGGGAAGGATTATTCCCAGAGTTACCATCTTGAAGTTTGGTTTTAAAAGATGTTTGTTTAGGTATCTTAGGTCTAGGATGGGTCACCACTACCCTGTCTTTTTTGGGGTAAGGAAGTACCTGGAGTACAGACCTTTGTCCCAGTGTAGGGTAGGTACTCTCTCTATGGCTCTCAAAGCCAGCAGAGATGAAACCTCTGCCTCTAGGGCAAGGGTTTCTGAGAGACCTGCAGGTGGAAAAGATCTGGCTCTCATCTTTGGAAATTTTTTGAAGCTGAGAACCAGTCCCTGGCTTACTACTTCCAGGACCCACTTGTCTGATGTAATAGACATCCAGTCCTGGACGAAGTAAGTCAGCCTGCCCCCTACTGGTATAGAAGAGTCGACCCGGGCAGGCCCATCAGGGTGTCTGCTTGGCAGGGGCCTTAGGCTGAGGAGTGGATGCAGCCCTGCTCATCCCCCTTCTGCCTCTCCCTCTGAAGAACCCCCTCTGTGAAAAGGGAGAAGAGGCCTGTGCTTGGTAAAAAGGCCTATGAAAAGGCCTGCCCCTGCCCCTAGACTACTGCCTTTGAGGAGTTGCCTGCCTTTCCTTGGCCTGAGCACTCCTGTAAGTGGTCCTGTACTCATCCATTTTCTTCATGTAATTCTCTGTCTGCTCCCCAAATAGAGAATTACCCACTACAGGAAAATCCATGGTCTTAGCCTGGGTATCCTGTGAGAGGCTAGTACATCTGAGCCAAGCCATTCTCCGAAGAGCCACATATGTAGCCATGACTCTTGATGACACATCATTGGAGTCCACAGCAGCATGAAACTGAACTTTTGATGCCTCGATCCCATCTGCAGCCACCTCCTCCAGCTCCTTGGTAGCTGGGGAGAGGCCTGTTTAGCCAGTGCCAGTACAGTGTCCCACCTGGACTTCTGGTACCTGGCTGTATAGGCCATATAATTAGCCTGCCTGAGTCCCAAGGAAGATGCCATGTACTGTTTTTTTTGCCATGGCATCAATCTTCCTGGAGTCTTTGTCTGGGGGGTGTGAAGCCAAGGGAGTGCTTGCCTTATCACAGGCAGCAGCCTGCACAACCCCAACATGGCTGCATTGCTGATATAAAAACTCTGCATCTGAGCCTGAAAATGTATACCTCTTGTCCATTCTTCTATCAACAGGAGGTATAGATCTGGGAGACTTCAAGATTTTTTGTGTCTGCTTCCCAAAAGATTTGTGAAGGGAACTACACAGCCTCCTGGACTCTGGGATGTCCATCATTTCTACAAAATCAGGCTCCTCTTGATCCTCCATTGCTTCCTCCATAGGAAGCTGGAGGGTCTCAGCCACCTTTCTGTAGAACATAAAATGGGAAGGGGACTCAGAAAGCCTAGGAGGGGATACACCTGAAGGTCTGTCTGGGGTTCAACAGGCACATCCAGACTTTCACCATCGCCATCATCATCCTCAAACTCCCCCTCCTCCTCAAATTCCAGTTCATAAAATTCTTCAGGGGTATAATCGTGAACCGGGGGAACCGACCGAACCGAGCCCCTGCCAAAAGGTGCTGGAATGGTCGGAACCGGGCGAAGCGATTCCACAATCTGAATCGCTCTAGCTATTTCCTCAGCGGTCGGAACATGGGCTTCTGGATCCAAACCGGACGATTTCTCTTTACGTTTTCTTTTTGTCGGAACTGAACCCTCGGGATCTGCTCTCCTTTTGCCCGAAGAAGTATTGCCTTGGTCAAAGGGCACTCCTTCTGGTTCAGGTCGGAACCGAACCGGGTTGGCTAACCGGGTCAGTGGACTTCTCGGCTTCCTTTTCCCTCAGTCTACCTAATCTCTTCTCAAGGGTAGAGTTGGGAAGGTTTTTACAAATTTGGCAGTCTGAATCGAGGTGTTCAAACCTCAGACAATAAATACAGGTGGTGTGGGGATTGGCCTAAGCAAAGACCTCCCCACACTCACTGCAGTGTTGAAACCCAGTGGGCCCGTTTTTCTCCTTGGGTTTCTCAGACATGGCCAACCTAACCAACTTACCCTTTTTTTGGCAACCACCAGGCAAGACTTCCTTATCGGTTCCTAACCGTGTCACGGGTCTTAGAAAAAACTGTACCAAACACGTTTCTTTAGAACTGATAAGGACCGGTAACCACACACTAAAGTAAGATACAAGATTTAACAACTGATCAGTTCAGCCGAACTGATCCACACTTTTACAAGTCCCACACAGAAAAAACAGTACAAAACCTATCTAGTACTCACGGTACCACAGACAAAGACTGAACCGACTATGAGGAAAATAATTTTCGGTTGAAAATTGACAGTAAACCGACACTTCAACCAACTTTCGAACCGAGCTGCAGGAAAAATCTCTGGAGCAACTGTTCAGTGAGGCGGAGTAAAGAATCTGATGGTTAGATTTCAAAGGGAAACAGACAGAGACACCAACCAAGCTCAAGCTCAGCATTCTATGCTCTGCATAGAAAGTTTAACCCTTTGTTCTCCGGGGCAGTTTAAAGGCTGGGGCTAACTGCATTAGTCAGAATACAGCAAGACTTCATGTTGTTTAAAAGATTATAGTACAAACAGAAGGGAATACAGGAGAGCATATAAAGGTATAAAAATATCACTGCAGTTAAAGGCCATAGTTAACATTCAGAATTCAAAATACTGGTTGATTTACCGCTAATGGTCTTAATGCCCTTACTTAACACCCCCCAAGAAAGACTGCTTTTACAAAATAAGGTCTATGTGACATCACATCTTCTCTGTAACCTGGACATGCAGCCAAAACAGAGCATGGTTTGATACTATCAGTTTTAAGAATATGTGAACACTCAAAATGGCTCAAAAACCAGACATTTAAGCAAAACTGCATTACTGGATAAGAACCATGTGCAGTGTCAAAGTGAGCAGCCTCAAGTTGCTGGAGGTGTTGGCATGCCTCGTACCATCAACGGCTGGTATTCCTCTTGGCTGTGTAGTGTCACAGTGTGCAGCCTCTAGTTGCTGGAGGTGTTGGCATGCCTCATGCCATCAATGGCTGGTATTCCTCTTGGCTGTGTAGTGTCCAAGTGAGTGGCCTCTAGTTGCTGGAGGTGTTGGCGTGCCTTGTGCCATCAATGGATGGTATTCCTCTTGGCTATATAGTGTTTGAGTGAGCAGCATCAAGTTGCTAGAGGTGTTGGCGTGCCTGGTGCCATCAATGGCTGGTATGCCGCTTAGCTGTGTAGTGTCAGAGTGAGCAGCCTCAAGTTGCTGGATGTGTTGGCGTGCCTCATGCCATCAACGGCTGGTATTCCTCTTGGCTGTGTAGTGTCCGAGTAAGCGACCTCAAGTTGCTGAAGGTGTTGGTGTGCCTCGTGCCATCAACGGCTGGTATTCCTCTTGGCTGTGTAGTGTCCAAGTGAGCGGCCTCAAGTTGCTGGAGGTGTTGGTGTGTCTCGTGCCATCAACGGCTGGTATTATGCTGATTAGTGTCAGTGACCCCACTCCATTAAACAGTGGTGTCACTGGTAGTAATAGAAGTTTTTTTTTTCATTTGTGGAAGTTCAAATTGAAAATATAAACTTTTGACTGAAAGGAAGCAATGCTGTCATTCTAGATTATGGATATCCAGGAATTCCTCACCAGAAAATGAAAGGCTGATGAGTTGGAAGATGACTGTAGTAGTTCACAACAGTCCAAAGCTGTGCCATGTTCAAACACCATGCCTCAATTGGAACATAGTGATGACAGTATGCAGTTCGATAGTGATACTTCAGCATCAGACTCCGAGGATGATGGAAGTTTGAGAATCACTGAGATCCGTACAGCACAACTGAAAAAGCCTCCAGGCCCCTCTGATTTGAGCCAGAATAGAGACTGCATGCCTGTACAACCAAAGCTGAGTGCATTTCCACAAAAGAAGTTTGGCCAAAAGTGGAAGGCATTCAATTCCAACTGGTACAGCATTTTCCCCTGGATTGAATACTCTCAGTCTGAAGATGTTGTGTATTGAAACATACATAGAAACATAGAAGTTGACGGCAGATAAGGACCGCAAGGCCCATCCAGTCTGCCCATTTCTTTTTCTACCTTGTAAATGTGCCATCGGCCTTTGCTCTATCAGTGGCCTATCTATTCATAGTCATTTGTATTGCTCCCTTATGCCTATCCCATGCCTGTTTGAAGCCCTGCACTGTATTCATAGCCACCACTTCTTGTGGTAAGCCATTCCATGCATCCACCACCCTTTCTGTGAAAAAGAATTTCCTCACATTCCCCCTTAATCGGCCTCCCTCTAATCTCATGCTGTGTCCTCTTGTCCTGCTATTTTTCTTATATTTAAACATGTTAGACTCTTTCACCTTGTTTATGCCCTTAAGGTGTTTGAATGCCTCGATCATATCACCTCTCTCCTCCTTTGCTCAAGGGTATACATATTGAGCTCCGTTAATCTGTCCTCATATGTCTTCTGATGCAGTCCCTGCATCATTTTGGTGCCTTCTCTGGACTGCCTCAATTTGGTTAATGTCCTTGTGAAGGTGTGCCTCCAATACTGCATGCAGTACTCCAGATGGGGCCTAACCAGTGTCTTGTACAGAGGATTATTACCTCCCTCTTCGACTTGTGATACCCTACTAATACACCCTAACACCCTCTAGCCTTACTACTCTTAGAGGTCTGCTTGGATGATTTTAGGTCATCAGTGATGATGATGCCCAAGTCTCTTTCTTCCTTTGTGACTGCTAGCAACTCCCTCCCAGCCTATAGGTGGCTTCAGGGTTTCTCTTCCCTATGTGCATGATTTTGCACTTCTTTGCATTAAATCCCAGTTGCCACTCTTCTGACCATTCTGCTAGGTTTATCCAGATCTCTTCTCATTCTGCCCACCCCATCTGGATCATCTACTCTGTTGCAGATCTTGGTGTCATCTGCAAACAGACAAGCCTTACCCTCTAGTCCATCTGCAAGGTCACTAATGAAGATGTTGAAGAGGACTGGCCCCAGGACTGATCCCTGTGGTACCCACTTGTGACTTGCATCTCTTCTGACTGTATACCATTTACCACCACTCTCTGTTTTCTGCCCGTCAACCCAGCTTGCCACCCAGTTGACCAACTTCTGACCCACCAGCCTACCCAGCTTATTTATCAATCTTCTATGTGGAACAGTGTCAAAAGCTTTGCTGAAGTCAAGGTAGGCGACATCAACTGCTCCCCTTGGTCCACCACTCTGGTTACCCAGTCAAAGAAATCTATGAGATTAGTTTGACAGGACCTTCCTTTGTAAACCCATGCTGTCTTGGATCCTGTGCCCCTATGGATTCCAGGTGTTGCACTATCCTTTCCTTAAGGAGTGCCTCCATAATCTTGCCCACTACTGAGGTAAGACTGACTGGTCTGTAGTTCCCCGCCTCCTTCCTGCTACCAGTCTTGTGGAGCGGGATCACATGAGCCCTTCTCCAGTCTTCTGGGACCCTCCTGTGCTCAGAGACTCACTAAACAATTCTGCTAATGGCTCTGCTAGTTCCTTCTTTAGCTCCTTAGTACCCTGGGATGTATGCCATCAGGTCCCATTGCCTTATCCACCTGAGCTTAGCAAGCTCTTGTAGGACCCTTTTCTTTGTGAAGGGAGTAGTGCTCACCTCCTCCCCTGTGTCCATGATGCTGAGCTGTGGGCCCTGCCCTACCTTCTCTTCAGTAAATACTGAGCAAAGTATCTATTTAGGATAGATGCCTTTACAGGGTCCTCCTCCTCACATGCTCCCTTTTCTCCATTAAGCTTAGCAATACCCCTCTGGACTTTCTCCTTTCACTAATGTATCTATAGAAAGTCTTGTCACCTTCTTTACTGTTCATGCTAGTGTTTCCTCAGTTTGGGACTTTGCCTGCCTTACTGCCTTCCCTGCTTCCCTTAGGGCAGTTTGGTATGCCTCCCTATCTTCATCCCGCTGTGTTCCCTTATATTTCCTGAAGGCCAGCCTTTTGGCTGTGACCTTTTCTGCTACTGTATTTGAGAACCAAAGTGGTTTCCTTCTTCTTTTGCACTTCCTTTTCTGTCTAACACAATGGGATGTTGCTTCAAGTATTGCATCCTTAATGCTTGCCCACTTTGCCTGTACCCCCTCACCTGTGTTTCTTTTTGCCAGGGCTAGCTTAACTCTGTTGGCCATCTTATCAAAGTCAGCTCCTCTGAAGTCCCATATTTTTGCCTTGGAATGGGATGATTTAGATGTAGTAGCCAAATTGAACCATACCATGTGATGGTCACTGGCCCCCAGGAGATCCCTTCTTTGTTAGTCAGTACTAGATCTAGGATAGCCCTGTCTCTTGTGGGTTGCTGTACCAGTTGTTTGAGGCCCTCCCCCTGCAGGGAATCCACTATGAGTCTAGTTCTGCATGTCGTCATTTTCCTCAAACCAGTAAAAATGTCACTGTGTTCCTTAAAATGGTTTCCAGAACTGGAAAAGATCGACTGGGAATAATGGGTCACTAACCCTGCACAACAACTCGGAGTCCCATACAGCATCACATACAGCATGGTGTGACTTCAAGATGCATGCAAAGGAAGGAAGGACCATACAGAATCTGATCAATGAGGATCACAGGAAACTTGTGAAAGAAAATTGCCATTACATAAAAACAATATTGGAGATACTGAGGTTGACTGCCACACAGTGCATTGTACAGAGAGGACACAGAGAAGATGAACAAAGTGTCAACCAGGGCAATTTTCTTGAAATTCTGAATCTGACAGCAATGCGTGACGACATAGCTAAAAAAAAATTGTCAGACGCAAGAAATGCATAATATACACATCACAACATCCAAGACCAGCTCCTTAATATTATGGCACGGTTTGTGCAACAGCAAATTACAGAAGAGGTGGCAGTTGCTGGAGCATTCTCGATACAAGTGGATGAGTCAAAGGACATTTCAAAGATTGAGCAGATCTCTTTTGCGGTGCGTCATGTGCATGGTGGCAAAATACATGAAGAATTCCTTGGTTTTCAACAAGCAAAAGGCCTGGATACAACATCCCTGTCCAGGAAAATATTGCAGACACTTGCAGATAACAGCATAGATATAAACACGTGCATAGCACAGTGCTATGATGGTGCCAGTATTATGAGTGGGGAAGCAGCTGGAGTGCAGACTAAGTTTCGTGAAGAAGTTCCCAAAGCTATCTATATACACTGCTACAGCCACAGGCTGAACCTTGTAGTTGTGGACTGTGTCAAAAACATTCAGATGGCAGCTGAGTTTTTTTCATTGTTGCAAACCTTACACAATTTCATTAGTGGGTCAGCAGTTCATGCCTACTTTATAGAAATGCAAAAAGAAATTATGCCTGGAAAGGTGCCAGTGGAACTCAAACATTTATCTGACACAAGGTGGACCTGCCAATATGCTGCATGCAGCAGTGTGCATAAGACTTTGCCAGCCATTGTGGAGACACTACATCACTGTGAGGGAGAGAGAGGCAATGCTGAGCATACAATTTAGGCAAAGGCACTCATACATATAATAAATAGCACATTTGCCATTAATCTCGTTATGTCTGAGCTGATCCTCAAGAAGACCAGCATTGTTGCAAAGTGTTTGCAATCTTCTGATCTGCAGCTATCCTGTGCCATAGAACTGGTAGCAAGCTTACAAGAAGAATTATCAGAAGCTAGATGTGATAGCGAATCTGAATCTGGTTCATGGTCTATAGTTTGGACAGAAGCACAAAAGCAGATCTAGGACAACAGTTTCCCTCAGGCTCAGCCAATTGAGAGGGCTCGTATTCGGAGAAGACCTGTTTCACATCAGTATCATATCATGCATGCAGCAGTGTGCATAAGACTTTGCCAGCCATTGTGGAGACACTACATCACTGTGAGGGAGAGAGAGGCAATGCTGAGCATACAATGAGCACAACAGGGCAACGTCATGTTCTGCAAACCAAGGACGATTTTCGGAAACAACCCTTCTTGCCAGCTCTTGACAGGATCATTGGAGAACTGGACAGACGGTTTGATGACAAGAACTATGAAATTCTAAAAGCAGTTGCTGCACTAACTTCAGGGAGGAAGGATTTTTTTTGAAGGAAGAGAATGTACTTACCATGGCACACCACTATGGATTGAACATATGAGATCTGTCAGCTGAGTTGTATGCAACAAAGAGGCTTCTGGAAAGGAACCCTGATGAGGACATAAATAGTATGCATGCTCTGATTCATTATTTGATGCCATACAGAGATGCCTTTTTTGAACTATATCACCTGCTTTTCATTGCACTTACTCTTCCAGTCACATCTGCAGGATGTGAACCTTCATTCAGTAAACTCAGAATGATTAAAACATACCTTCGCAATAGAATGGCAAATGAGAGACTTAGCAACCTGGCAGTCCTTTCTATTAATGAAGGCCGCACACAGGACTTGGACATGGACAGTGTGGTGGACATTTTTGCCAAACTACATAGCAACAGAAGAATTACTTTATTATGAAAAGTGAATATTTATGGAATGGTACTGCATATGTGAAATGGTCAGACGGTTGTAGTTCAGTTTACTGTTTCTAAATATAACTTTTTTTTATTCTGTTCAAATGCTTTCAGGCACTTAAAGAGCTGGTGAGACGTTCAGGAGAACTTTAATAAAACATCATTTTTAGGCACCATCCAGCTTTCTGAAGTGAACACCAGCATGCTGTTTGAAAAATGCAATGCTCAAAACAAACCCATATACCAGTTCAGCATGTGGGAGATGGTAACGTACAGTGGGAAACGTGATGGGGAGAGACAATGGAGCAGACTAAACATTTTTAATTACAAAGTTAGTATATGTTGCATACTTAAATGTAAAATAAAAGCTCTAAAACATAAAATGGGATATGGCATTTTTATTTCTGAAACATACCATTCATTTGTTTCAATTTGTAAAAAACAGATAGGCTTGCAGGAATTTACACGCATGATTTACATTCTGGTTTCTATAGGTGCCCTGGTTCCCAACTGTGGTGCCCACCTAGTGTCCTGGTAACCAACAGAAGCTGGAGCCGCCACTGCTTCCAAATGTCCCTTCCAGACCCCTTTTCAATTTGATTGCTTATAGTGGCCCCTCTAAGCAAGTAACAGTTGTTACAGAATATTAATTAACCTTCCACAGTCACACATACAATACAATATAAGGAATTCTTGCTCAGGCAGATATTCTTTAATAAAAACAAAAGTTTTACTAAAATACTTAAATACAGTTATAACTAAAAAGGGAATATTAACTTTGGTTACGGTATACAGACAAAAAAAAAGGAAAATGTACACTGAAAATGCACTAACATTGTTAGCTAGTCCACCTGAGGTATGAAGATTTCAAAGTCCAGAGAATCACTGGTTTGCAAATTACTTCAGTCTTTCTGTAGCAGCCTTTGGTTCTTATGCAGTCTCTGTGCTGACAGGTGTTCTCTGTGGTAAGGAGAGTCCAAGCAGAATGGCAAAATGGCTCTGAGTGTCTGTGCTGGAGAGTTTATATAGAAAACCACCCCCAAGTCTATGAATAAAGACCGACCTGTCTGTGAACAAAGGCTGGCCCTTCCACTTTAGGCCACCGGTTGTCACTGTTGCACTTTCCCAAAGACTTATTTTCCTGCTAATCTTTGATGTCAGATTCCCATAGTTAACACAGGGTTTATAATCTCACACAGGCTTGTTAGAAGGATGTTTCTTGACACTATATTACAAAAAAAAAAAAATCAGTTTGGTTGCAAAACTGGTAGAGGTCTTTGTTCTTGATGCACATGTAAGGTGGATATGTTTTTGTATGGATTTTAACCATTAAAGCTGCTTTCATCATGAAGAAGCCTGAGTAATGTTGATATTTGTTGTGCTGTTCTGACTTATTTCTATACCCAGCACTTTCCTTGCCCTGTGGAGCTGTTTTGTTGTGTGCTGTTTCTGTATTTTGTGGACTTGTTCACAGGGAGAGCTCTCTTCGGCAGCATATCTATTTATTCCTTTTACCACCTGTAGTTTTTGGACTGTAACGGGTTATTAGCCGCATCCCTGATTAAGAGGACTCTCCTCGAGGTACGTGTGCTACTCAGTTATTATTTTCCAGATTTGAAGTAACCGCCCATTATACATCCTTTTCTTACCCCTCTATGTCAGGAATGTCCAATGCTCACTTCTCAGACACCATTTTGGGGGAAGCATCAAGTTCTTTTGCAAAAAGTGTATTTACGACCGCAGGGGAGCAGGACCTGTTTCAAGATTTCGACGATGGAGGTAACACTACAGAGGACACTGCAGGTATGAATTGCTACACTTATGCATCCCAATAGCCAGTCGGTATAAAAACTACCTTTGTGATTTTGGAATGGGCCATAGTAAGGGGAAGACGCCACTATTGGGGCAAAGTCATGCTAGAAGCATACTTCAGAGTTGGCCACTCACCGAGAGGACTTAAGAGTTCTTAAACTTCCTGGATATGGTTGGGAAAGATTGCCTTTTATGACTGATTGGAACCAGGCACAATTGGGAACTGATGAGTTTATGAGAGCTATCATACGGCATTACGAGGCTCAACAACCTGAGGTCAGCACAGATATTGAAGAGAAGGAAGCTGCTGTTTTAAAATGTAAAGAGCACCCAGATTTTGAGGTCTATCAATGTAGACTAAAGGAAAATGTATAAAGAAAAGTTAATAAAATAAACAGATCTAAACTGGGTTGTCAGTAAAGCCTAGAAGTTAGAGGAACGAGGTGTGAACGAGCTTGATACATCCATTTATTTATTTATTTATTTTTTTAAAAAGTATCTGAGGATCAGTGGCAGGATTTTTAGGACAGTAAATTAATAAAAAGGGAACTAGGAGCGCTTCAGTAACAGACAAGTAGTGGAATAGCAGTATAATTGCAGTATAATGTGGGGAGTGGTGCAATGCAGTAGCTGCGGGGCAGCCATATTCAGGCAGACCTTCTGGACACTGAGGTGCTGCCCTATCTGCATGCATCTCTCTGGACTGCGGGATGAGGTAGCCAGACTCAGAGCAGAAGTAAACTGCGTCAGGAGTACTATCACTCCATCCAGAGACCACCCAGTCCAATGCCGCTGCCTCAAAGGATGCCGAGAACGAGGAGCACTTGGATGACAGTGGGCTCAGGGCAGGATAAGATGGTCAGGCAGAGGCACATCCCAGAACCTATTCCACTCAAGAACTCATATGCCACACTGGCAAATGGGGGCAACCAAATAGAGGTACCCAGAGAAGTGGAAGGAAAGGATGTGGAGGTTAGCCAAGGAGGTGACCTCAGCGGGGAGAGCAGTGGACCCCAGAGGAGGAGGAAGCGAATCCTGGTGGGGGACTCTGTCATAAGAGGGATCCAGCTAGGAACACAGGAGGGAGAGGGTGAGGACAGGAAGGTGAGGTGCCTACCAGGTGCCTTGGCATGGAGGGATGGAAGGAAGATCCTGGGGATCGCTGGGAAGGCAAGACAGGAGGGTGACCTGGATGTCATTATCCGCCTAGGTACTAATGACCTGGCAAATGGGGAGCCAAAGGAAGTTCAGGAAGAGTTTAGGAAATTGGGGAGGGGTCTCAAGCAAGTAGCTACTTCTGTCACCTTCTCAGAAGTACTACCTGAGAGAGGCATGGGACAGCGTAGGGGTGCATGCACCAGGAACTTTAACTCATGGTTGAAGAACTGGTGCTGTGAGGAAGGGTTTGGATTCATTGGTGACTGGGGACCCACCTGGAAGGATGGAGGTTTGTTCAAGCCTGAAGGCCTGCATCCATCCTGGAGGGGAATCCAAGCACTCAATGATAAGTTTAAAAGCTACATTGATAAGCATTTAAACTAGCCAAGGTGGTGGCAGGCCAGCAAGGAGGGTACATACTTGCTCACCCCTCACAGGTAGCAGTGGAACCAGTGAACCGGAGGAGTGGATATCTCAACAAAGCAGTGTGCAAAAGATGTAGATTAGCACCCAAGACGTGGATAGGCAGAAAAGGGGCAATAATCAGCAGAAGGGCAGACAGCAAGGAGAACCAGGGATAAAGGACAACCAGGGAAGGGACTGGAGTAGAACAGCGAAACAGTCTAGAGAGGTCAAATCATGGAAAGCCATGTGTGCCAATGCCAGGAGCCTTAGCAACAAGATGGAAGATCTGGAGGCTGTCAAGCTGCAGTCAGACCTGGACATTGCGGCCATCACAGAAACCTGGTGTTGATAACCATGACGGGAGATGGCATTCCTGGCTACAACATATTCAGAAGAGACCGGGCAGGTAGGAAGGGAGGAGGAGGCACTGTATGTGAAAATGACATAAGGGCCACAGAGATCCAGGAGGAACAAAATGGGGGAGAGATACTGTGGGTTAAGCTGGAAAGGAAAATGGGGCCAGCCATCCATACAGGTGTGGTCTATAGACCACCAGCCCAGGAGGAAGAAACAGATAGGAAGCTGATGCTAGCCATCCAAAGGATGGCAGACAAGGGTGAGGTAGTACTGGTTGGAGACTTCAATATTCCAGACGTGGACTGGAGCATCCCAGCAGCAGCATCAACTAGAGCAGATTTATCCTGGACTCCTTCAGGTGCCTTCCTCAAGCAACTGGTCATGGAACCAACTCGGCAGAAGGCATACTGGACCCTGTGCTTACAAACAGGACAGTGTGATGGGGTAACAGCGGGGAGCACCTGGGGAAGAGTGACCACCAGTCATTGTGGTTTGAAATCACAGAAGGAGCAGAACCAAACCACACAAAAACACGTATCCTGGATTTTAGGGGGCAGACTTTGGGAAAATGGGAGATACTTGAAAGAGGCATTGAGAGGAATGGGGCAGGAATCAGGGGTTGAGGAACAGTATTTAAAATGGGGATTACAAGAGCAACAGAATTATGCATTAAGCAGGTTAGCAAGAGGAAAAGGAAGAGGAGCTCATTATGGTTTTGCAAAGAGGTAGCAAGAAAGTGAAAGCCAAAAAGATTGCATTCAGGCAATACAAAAAGACACAGGCAGAAGGGGATAGGGAGAAGTACCAGGAGAAGCAAAGGGAGGCAGTGAGGTCGGTAAGGGAAGCCAAAGCTCAGACAGGAGAACACATTGCAAAATCAGTGGGTAGTGGGGACAAAACCTTTTACAGGTACAGAAGTGAAAAAAAGAAAGGCAAAGGGAGGGATAGTGAGACTGAAGGGGAGGATGGGGCGTGGAGGATGACAACAGTAAAGCTGACATACTGAACAGGTATTTTTGCTCAGTCTTTACTGAGGAAGAGGAGGGTAATGGGTCTGAAGGGAGTACAAGGGGTGAGAATGGTGCAGAAATGGACACAAGTCCCTTTACACGTAGAAAGGGTCCTGAAGGATCTGGAAGTAATAAGAGTTGATAAAGCAATGGGGCCAGATGGGGAGCACCCAAGGGTCCTTAAAGAACTCAAGAGAGGTGGTGGCTGAACCTCTGGCTATCCTGTTTAGTTGATCACTGGAAACAGGGGAGGTACCCAAAGACTGGAGGACAGCAGATGTAGTCCCTTATACAAAAGTGGGAACAAAGAGGAAGTGGGAACTACAGACCAGTCAGCCTCACCTAGGTAGTGGGAAGATCATGGAAGCACTACTGAAGGAGAGATTGGTGGAACATCTGGTTGTCAATGGACTGCAGGATCCAAGGCAGCATGGTTTCACCAGGGGGAGGTCATGTCAGACCAACCTCATTGAATTTTTTGACTGGGTGACTAGGGAGGTGGTTCAGGGAGGGCAGTGGACATGGCCTATCTGAACTTCAGCAAGGCCTTTGACACTGTGCCACATAGAAGACTATTACACAAACTAGGGAATATGGGTGTGGGCAGGACAGTAGTGTGGTGGGTAGGTAACTGGCTGGGTGGCAGGACACAGAGGGTGGTGGTAAATGGCTGTCACCCACAGAGGGAAGAGTGACCATGGGTACCACAGGGATCAGTACTGGGACCAGTCTTATTCAACATCTTTATCAGTGACATTGCGCAGGACCTAGAAGGCAGAATTTCACTGTTCACTGATGACACAAAGCTCTGTAACAGAGTAGACACACCAGAGGGTGTAGACATAATGAGAAGGGACCTGCAGAAACTTGAAGAATGGTCAGGGGTTTGACAGTTGAAATTCAATGCAAAGAAGTGCAAGATAATGCATATGGAGCACAAAAACCCTGGCACAATATATCAGTTGGGGGGTGAGGATATAGCATGCACCAAGCAGGAAAGGGATCTTGGGGTTATCATCTCTGATGACCTCAAGGTAGAGAAGCAGTGTGACAAGGCAGCAGGTACAGCAAATAGGATGCTGGGATGCATAGGCAGGGGCATCACCAGCAGGAAAAGGGAGGTCATGATTCCACTATACAAGACACTAGTGAGGCCCCACCTGGAGTACAGTGTACAGTTCTGGAGACCTTACCTACATAAGGACATAGACAGGGTAGAGAAGGTTCAGAGGAGGGCAGCAAAGATGGTACATGGATTGTATCACAAGTCCTATGAGGACAGGTTGAAGGAATTGAATATGTACTCCCTGGAGGAGAGAAGGGAGAGAGGGGACATGATAGAGACATACAAGTATCTTAAGGGAGGAACAGGGTGCAAGAAGGAAAAATTACTCACCTTAGTAATGTTGTTTCTTCTAATGGAGTCTTGCTGTATTCTGACATATGCAGTTAGGTCCTGCCTTTCAACTGCCCCGGAGAACAAAGAGTTAAACTTTCCATGGCCAGCATGGAATGTTCACCGTGAGCTCGGCTGAAGCCCCTGTCTGCTGTTGTTTAAACTCCAACCGTCAGATCTTTACGAGCAATACTCACTAGAAGTTTTGTGTGGAAACTGTAAAACTCAAACTAGCCAACTGGCAACTATATTTATATAACAGGGTTTTTTGGTTTCAAAGCAAAGACTCACGCCAGGAAACCCAAAAAACAAAACACATCCCAAACACAACACTCACCCAAAATAAAGGATGGTGAAAAAGGGACACCCCTAGGGTGCCAACACTGCTCCTGCCCACCCACATTCCAAAAACTAGGTTCTGAGAGGGAAGGCGGGGGGGAGGTCAGAATACAGCAAAACTCCATTAGAAGAAACAACATTACTAAGGTGAGTAATTTTTTCTTCAAACAACATGAAGTCTTGCTGTATTCTGACATATGCAGACTACCAAGCAGTACCTCCATGGAGGAGGGACAGAACCTACTTTGAAACAGGCTCTGAAGTATACTGAGCATCACCCTAGCCTGGATATCCAGAGAGTAATGCTTGGTGAAAGTATGGACTGTTTTCCAGGTGGCTGCTTGACAGATCTCTAAGATAGGAATATCCCTGGCAGCAGTCAGGGAAGCAGCTGTACCTCTAGTAGAGTGAGCCCTCAGGCCTGAGGGTGGAGTTCTACCCAGTTTTCCATAGCATAACTGTATACAAGAAACAATCCACCTGGCAATAGATCTGTTAGTGGCAGGTTTGCCCTTACCAACCTCTCCATATGTGAGGAACAACTGGAGGGACTCAAACCTGTGACCCTTGGTGCGCTCTATGTAGCAGCTGAGGGCCCTTTTAACATCGAAGCTGTGCAGCCTCCTCTCTCCAGAGGAGGAATGGTCAGTGAAGAAAACAGGGAGACATAGACTGGTTGAGGCGGAAATCTGAAACCACTTTAGGCAAAAACTTCCTGTTAGTTCTTAGGACCACTTTATCTCTATGGAAAGAGATGAAATCAGGCTCCACTGACAGGGCTTGCAATTCAATGATACACCTGGCAGAAGTAATGGCTACCAAAAACACAGTTTTCCAAGTCAAGTACTTAAGCTCTGCAGAGGACAAAGGCTCAAATGGGGCTGGCATAAGCTGAGCAATGCAAACATTAAGGTCCCAAGCAGGAGCAGGATCCCTTAAGGGGGATTGGTGTGCAGCAATCCCTTGAAGAATGGGCTGACAGAGGAGAAGGCTTGCCTACTGTCAGGAAAGCAAAAACAGCTGCCAAATGCATTTTAAGTGTAGCTGGCCTAAGGCCTAGGCCATTGAGATGGACCATATAGTCCAGAACCGTAGGCAACCCAGCAGAATCTGGAGAAATATTCTTCTTAGAACACCAAATAGTGAACCTTTTCATTTGGAATTGTAAGTCTTTTCTGGTGGAAGGCTTTGAGAAGCCTTAAGGATATCCAGAACCCTTGGGAAAGATGCAGGTCAGCAAATCTAACTCTTCAAGAGCCATGCCTTGAGATTGAGAGACCGAAGGTTCGGGTACCAAATCCTCCCCTGAGAGGATGTCAACAGGTTGTAATTCCTGGGCAGAGACAGGGGAAGGTGGACTGCTAAGGACAGCAACAGGGGGTACCAGGGCTGTCTGGCCCAGTCTGGAGCAATCAGAATCACTTTGCATGGTTGTGACCTTATCTTGACTAACACTTTGAACAGGAGAGGGAAGGGGGGAAAAGCATACATAAATTTCCCTTCCCAATTCAGGATCAGAGCATCCAGGGGGACTGAGCCCAAGACTGGGGGTCTGCAACAAAAGAGAGGAAGTTGGTGATTGTCTGGGGCTGCAAAAAGATCTATCTGTGGAGTGCCCCATCTCGAGAAAATCACTTTCAAAACTAGGGGATCTAGGGTCCATTCATGATGGCCCTGGGATATTCTGCTCAGAGCATCTGCTAGGACATTGTCCTTCCCTGGGAGGTGAACTGCTATCAGAGAGGTTTGCAGAGAATAGGCCAGGACCACAACTTCATTGCTTCTGCACAAGGCCGTAGACTGAGTGCCTCCTTGCTTGTTGATGTACCACATGGTGGTGGTGTTGTCTGTTCTGACCTGGACCACCTTGTTCTGTACAGATGTGGAAAAGGCTTGCAGTGCCAGAAACACTGCTCTGAGTTCCAAGAGACTGATGAAGCAGATATTCCTGAGAGACCACAGCCCTTGGTGGTAAGATCTCCCAGATGGGCTCCCAGCCCAGCAGGGAAGCATCTGTGGTGAGTATCACTGAATGAGACTGAGTGACAAAAGGAACTCCTTGTCTCAAATTGTCCTGATCCTGCCACCATTGCAAGGCCTGGATCAGGGTTCGAGTCCCTGGGACTAGTTTGGTAAGGGGATCCTTTCTCTGGGACCAGAAGGCTTTTAAATGGAATTGAATGTCCCTCATCTGGAATCTTGCTCCCTGGACCACTGCTGTGGAAGCTGCCATGTGGCCCAGAAGCTCAAGGAAATGCCTTGCTGGTCGAGACACCTGTAGAGTGAATGAAGAGGCCAGTTCCATAAGGGTCCTTGCCCAGTCCAGGGGAAGGAAAGCTCTTGCCCTTATTGTATCCAGCTCCGCCCCTATGAAAGTGAGGAGCTGTACTGGCTCGAGAACCGATTTTGGAAGGTTGAGAAGGAATCCAAGAAATGAGCACTTGCTGAATTATTTGCAAATGTGACTTGACTTTGGTCTGGAGACTGACCTACTATGAGCCAGTCGTCCAAGTATGGGAAGATGGAGATCTTTTCTCTTAGAAAAGCAACCACTACTGCCAGGCACTTTGTGAAAACCCTTGGGGCTGATGTTAGCCAAAGGGCATTGCTCTGAATTGATAGTGGCCTGACGGCAACTCGAACCTGAGGTACTTCCTGTGGGAGCACCTGATGGGAATGTGAAAATAGGCACCTTTGGTGTCCAGGGAGGCTAGCCAATGCCCTGGCCTTACAGAGGGAAGGATTATTCCCAGAGTCACCATTTTGAACTTTGGTTTTAAAAGGTGTTTGTTCAGATATCTTAGATCCAGGATGGGCCGCCATTCTCCTTTTTGGGGGTTAGGAAGTACCTGGAGTACAATCCTTTGCCCTTGTGTAGGGTGGGAACCGTCTCTATAGCTCTGAGAGCTAGGAGGGAAGAAACCTCTACCTCTAAGACAAGGGTCTCTGATGGATTTGCAGGCGGAAAGGATCTGGTTCTCATCTTGGGAAATTTTTTGAAGCTGAGAACCAGTCCCTGGCTTAGTACTTCCAGGACCCACTTGTCTGATGTCAGAGACTTCCAGTCCTGGACAAAGTAAGCCAGCCTGCCCCCTACTGGTATTGGAGAATCGGCCCGGGCAGACCCACCAGGGTGTCTGCTTGGCAGGGGCTTTAGGTTGAGGGGTGGATGCAGGCCTGCTCATCCCCCGTCTGCCTCTCCCTCTGAAGAACCCCCTCTGAGAATAAGAAAAGGAGGTCTGAGCTTGATAAAAAAGCCTTTGGAAAGGCCTGCCCCTGCCCCTGGACTGCTCCCTTTGAGGAGTGGCTTGCCTTTCTTTGGCCTGAGCACTCCTGTAAGTGGTCCTGTACTGGTCCATCTTTTTCATGTAGTTTTCTGTCTGCTCCCCAAACAGAGAATTACCAATAACAGGGAAATCCATGGCCTTAGCCTGGGTATCCTGTCATAGGCTAGTACATCTGAACCAAGCCATCCTCCAAAGAGCCACAGATGTATCCATGACTCTTGATGAAACATCACTGGAGTCCACAGCAGCAGGAAATTGCATCTTGGATGACTCAATCCCATCTGCAGCCACCTGCTCCAGCTCCTTGGCCAGCTGGTCGGGGCCTGTTTAGCCAGAGCCAGCACAGTGTCCCACCTGGACTTCTGGTATCTAGCTGTGTAGACCATATAGTTAGCCTGCCTGAGTCCCAAAGATGCTGCCATGTACTGTTTCTTTGCCATGGCATCAGTCCTCCTGGAGTCCTTATCTTGGGGGGGGTGATGCCAAGGGGATATTTGCCTTATCACAGGCAGCAGCCTGCACTACTCCAACATGGCTGCATTGCTGGGAAAGGAACTCCGTGTCTGAGCCTGACAAAGTATACCTCTTGCCCATTTGTCTGTCCACAGGAGGTATGGAATTAGGAGTCTTAAGAATTTTATGTGTCTGTTTCCCAAAGGATTTGTGGAGGGGAATAGACAGTCTCCTGGACTCTGGGATGTCCATCATTTCAACAAAATCAGGCTCCTCCTGATCCTCCACTGCTTCTTCCATAGGAAGCTGGAGGGTTTCAGCTACTTTTTTGTAAAACATAAAGTGAGAAGGGGACTCAGAAAGCCTAGGAGGAGAAACACTTGAAGGCCTGTCTGGGGAGATGTCCGGGTCAATAGGCACATCCAGACTTTCGTAATCACCATCATCATCCTCATACTCTCCATCCACCTCATCCGGTTCATAAAATTCTTCCAGGATGTAATCTGGAACCGGGGGAACCGACCGAACCGAGCCCCTGCTAGATGGTGCCGGTTCAGCCAGAACCGAAGTAAGCGATTGCACTATTCTTATCACCTTGGCTATCTCATCGGCGGTCGGAGTATGAATTTCTGGGTCCGAACCGGACGAATTATCTTTTCTTTTTCTTTTAACCGTAACCGACTCCTCAGAAATCGCCCTGGTCAGAGGGCACTTCTTCTGGTTCGGTCGGAACAGAACCGGGCTGGCCATCCGGGTCAGCAGACTTCTTGGCCTCCCTTTCCCTCAGTCTATCTAATCTCTTTTCCAGGGTAGCTCTGGGAAAATTCTTACAAATTTGGCAGTCTGAATCGAGGTGGTCAAACCCCGGACAATAAACACAGGTGGTGTGGGGATCAGCCTTAGCAAAGACTTCCCCACACACACTGCAGTGTTGAAACCTTGGGTTTCTCAGACATGGCCAGCCCTAACCAAAACTTACCCTTGTTTCGGCAATCCGCCAGGCAAGACTCCCCTATCGGTTCCTGACCGTGTCACGGGTCTTGGAAAAAAATGTAATAAAATCCATTTTTTTAGAACCGATACGGACCGGTTACCACACTCTAAGTAAATACACAAACTTTTTTTTCCTGAAAATGATCGGTTCAGCCGAACCGATCCACAATTTACAAGTTCCACACAGAAACTGTAAGAAAAACATATCTAGTACTCAAGGTACCACAGACAGAGACTTAAACCGACAGAACGGTAGCAGCAATTAGGTAGAAAGCGAGCAAAAAACGACACTTTAACCGACTTTTTTGAACTAAGCAAAGGAGAAATCTCCGGAGCGACTGTTCAGTGAGGCGGAGTAAAGAATCTGACGGTTGGAGTTTAAACAACAGCAGACAGGGGCTTTAACTGAGCTTACGGTGAACATGCCATGCTGGCCATGAAAAGTTTAACTTTTTGTTCTCCGGGGCAGTTGAAAGGCAGAACCTAACTGCATATGTCAGAATACAACAAGACTTCATGTTGTTTGAATACACTATTTTTAAGCGAAAAAGATGTTCCAGGACTAGAGGGCATGGGATGAAGTTGGAGGGAGGACGATTCAGAGGAAATGTGAGGAAGAATTTCTTCACAGAACGGGTGGTGGACAAGTGGAACACCCTGCTTGAGGAAGTGGTGGGGGCTGAAACAATCACGGGATTTAAGAATGCATGAGATAGACATAAAGGAATTCTGGAGGTGAGGGGTAAGGGGCAACAGAGTTCTAGGAAAACATAAACTGAAGTTACAAACTCAAATGGGCAGACTAGGTGGGCCATAGGCCCTTATATGCTGACACTGTCTATGTATCTATGTATCCAGCAGACCAGACCTGAGTTTGATTCTCACAGCCTCCACCTGCATACTGTGTGACTCTGAGCAAGTCACTTAACTGCCCAGTGCTCCCAGGTCACTCCTGAAAACAGGCACTTGTGCCTAGTGGGCCTTACCCGGTTACCAAAGACTAAAAAAAACAACTGAACGTAATAGGAAGGACTATCTTCTGGGAAGGGCCTTTAATTGGAATAAGAAGCAGCAAACTGGTACAGGAAACACTGGCAAGAGACGTGGTGAGAGCCAACGAAACCCCGGCCCCCATAATCAACCATCCAGATCCATCCTGAGAAATAGGAACAACCCTCCAACCTATACTACTGACAACAGTGGTTCTGAAGTTGAGGATCCTTTTTTTAGAGAAAGGTCAAGAGGGAATGGAGGAATTGCATGCACACCCACGGTGCAATTTTAATTACCTATGACACCAAATACATGAGTGAGGGGACAGAGGAACTCCGGTGGGAATCATGGCCATGGGCATGGCAGAAGCCAACCAGGAGAGGAGTCAGGAAACATCAGCAGAAGGGTACAGGGCAAAATTAAAATGTAACTGGCAGTGAGGTAAACATTGTTATCAATATATCGGAATGTGAGTTAACCCCTATTCAACTACAGATGCTACAGAAGGGACTGTCTTTTATACCCACTCAGGACTCAAACCCTTTTGAGACATACGTGGACTTACACTGCTTCACAAGGAGTCTCAATTTAAAGGCACATTTCAATAAGATCAATATGTGTCGCTGTGTATAATCAGTGGAACCATCAAGTGGACATTCATCCACACAGAAGGAGGTAAGCCCTTTTCACTTTTTGTCAACTTATATGCCACCACCATATAATGAAATGGTGAAAGTTTTTGAGAAAGCATGTAAGAGAGCTTTGAAGACTGTGTTTGATACTGATGAAGCAGCCACATAGATTAACATTTCATCAGAGGAAGATACTGCTTTAAAAAGTCTGGAAGAAAATAAGGATTTGACTACCAAACCAGCAGACAAGTTCAGTTGTGGTTATGTGACATCAATGAAGTCTGACAGCTCTGCTACTCTATCCTTGGCAAGTATAAATATCTGTAGCCTCCTTCCAAAACTCGATACCATCACTGCCTGGATCTCCCATCACAACCCGGACATATTATCAATCGTTGAGACGTGGCTATCCCCAAAGATCCCTGATTCCGCTATTGCCATTCCTGATTTCACTGTCTTTAGGGATGACAGGCTGACTAAGAAAGGTGGGGGCTGCACCCTCTACCTTAAAGACACACTTGTGGGTCATGTTCTGGCCCTTCCTAGCACTGGAAATGACATTCAGATTCTAGCCATTAAGGTACTACTAGGCAAACACAATAAGGCATTGACCACTGTCAGTATATATCCCATCTAAGCTGACTAATCAGGGTCTTCCCTCCCTCCTCGACTGCATCAGCTCCTGTGGGCGAAACTCAGAAGTGATTCTGCTGGGTGACTTCAATGTCAGTTGGCTGGCCCCCTGTGCAAGCACCTATAAGGATGCCTTGGCAGTTGCCAACCTGGCACAAATGGTAGACTCACCCACCAGGATAAACTACAGGCTGGGGACCTCCTCTCTATTGGACTCTAATCGACCTGAACACATCACTAAGACTGAAGTACTCCCGGACACCATAAGTGACCATTCTCCAGTGATTTCCCTCTGGTCTAACAAATTCAATAAACCCCCTCCAAAATTCATTGTCCATAGAACACTTCTACCTGGTCGAGTAGGTCCATTAAAAATGCACCTGCGATCACTCGACTGGTCTCCAATTGATGATGCTCAGGACGTTGACTCGGCCCTAAAATACTTTATCACTACCTTTAATGCAGAGTGTGATACTCATGCTCCATACAAGAAATGAAAAATTAGAGGATCAATAAACCCATGGGTGACTCATGACCTCCTTGAACTGATGAAATCCCGTGACCAACTATGGTACCATGCGAAAGCATCCAACACCCTAGGGAATACTCAGGCCTACAAATCAGCATGGAATGCTTGCACAAGAGCTATCTGCCAGGCGAAAGCCTCCTACTGTAGGAATGCCCTTGCAAACACCTGGAATGATGGGAGGAAGTTCTGGAACAACCTCTCCGAGGTAATTGGAAAAAAAAAGTTTCCCCTGCAATGTTCAATATTGATAGAACTATCACCCTGGATAAAGTAAGCATTGCTAACGCTTTCAACTCAACATTTTGTGACCTCAGTCATGTGCTCCCACTTAACCTCTTTGATCCCACACCAACAGTAACCCATCCCACCATCCCTCAGGCATCCCAGCTGCACCCCCCCCCCATTTTATTTTAAGGCTATCACTGAAGGGCTAGCCAGGAAACATCTACTCAAAGTACTCGGGAAGTCTAGGAATAGTGCTGACTCCCTTGATTTGAAACTCATCATCCTCACCTTTGATGAAGTTCTGCCACCCCTTACAAAAATTCTCAACCACTCTCTTATGCTCTCACAATTCCCAAGCAAATGGAAGATGGCTGTGGTGACTCCTATCCACAAATGTGGTGACAAGACTCTCACAAGTAACTACAGGCATATATCTGTCCTTCCCCCACTCTCCAAGGCTTTGGAAAGGATAGTTGTGGAACAACTTGTAGACTACCTGGAAAAATATAACCTCCAATGTTCCCAGGAACATGGTTTTCGAAAAAGTCACAACACCCCCACTGCACTACTAGACTTCACCTCCTTCATCTACCAGGCACTAGACCACAACCACTTGGCCGGTGCCACCTTTATTGATCTGACTAAGGTGTTTGATACAGTTAACCACTCCCTACTAACTAGACAACTATCTCATCTTGGTCTTTCACTGGATGCCACTCACTGGTTCCAAAGCTACCTTAGTGAGCGCTCTCAGCAAATCAGAATTGAAGACACCATCTCGACCTCCCTTCCAGTCTGTTCAGGTGTACCACAAGGTTCCATCCTTGTCCCCCTACTCTTCAGCATCTTCATGAACAGTGACACTTGGCCAGCTGGTCATGATTGTTCTATGATATCTGTAATATAAAAATGCTGTGTGTGATTGTCTCACATGATACATCCTGTGCTCCTGGGTGACCCCAGGATTTAGTGAAAATAGCAGGATATATGTAACTGACCAGGAGATTTCTGTAATGTAATTAACTTCCTTGAGAAGTTGCACTTTAAAGCCTTTTTATAACCTCCTGCCTCTGAAGTTGGAAAACTAAAATATACATTTTATGACTTCAGATAAGCTGATTCCTGTAAAGTTGTATTGCACGTAGGTGAGGGATTGCAGGGTTGTAAATCTACAAAGGAACCACAAAATCAAAAATAAAATGTTTAATTAAGGAGTCATATTTAGGAAATGTATTTTTCCTGTTGATGTCACATTATTTAATATATCTCCTGGCAGGAGATCATTGTTTGTAAATGTTTTATATTCTAAAAGGAGGAGCTAGATGACATCATAGAAGGGGAGTGGAAACACAGAGTTTTAAACTATATACTGTGTTTGAACTTGTGGACATATCTTTTTGGGCTCTTAAGAAACAAGATCTAACTCTAAGCACTATAGAGGTATAAAAGTAATACAATAAATAGAAAAGTCTAACTATGTCAGTAGGAGTTTTTAGTTTTCTTGTAAGTGATTGTATGCTTTGTGATATAGTGTTCTGTGTTTACATTTTACATATTTTTATCCATTTTTAGTAAATATATTATTTGAAAGGTACTGCCTGGGTCTTCCAAGTTCTCTTTTTTTTGCATATGACGTATAGAGGGTTAAAACTGACAAAACTGTTCAAGAGCTTGATGGTGTTACTAAACTGGGAAAAGGTAAGAATATACCTAGGGTCTTTTGTAGAGTTGTAAGGGTCCATTTTGGAAGCCTGGCTGGGTGTCCCTGGCATAAGATTGTACCACAATCCCCGAAGAGGGTACGAATCTGCTCCTGTACATTGAGTACGCTAGCATAAGGTTCACAGTTTGAATTCCCCCAAACTTAAAACTAAAGGTGATTCGGACCCACAAGCAGACAGGAGGGTTACCCTATCTGTTACCTGTTCACACTCTTGCGCTCAGAGGTTGGCACTGTGGGAGCAGAGGGCCTGGCCTGCTGAGTGTGGTGGTGACACAGGTCTATATCCATCCTTCCCCCACTCTCCAAGGCTTTGGAAAGGATAGTTGCGGAACAACTTGTAGACTACCTGGAAAAATATAACCTCCAATGTTCCCAGCAACATGGTTTTTGAAAAGGTCACAGCACCACCACTGCACTACTAGACTTCACCTCCTTCATCCACCAGGCACTAGACCACAACCAATTGGCCGGTGCCACCTTTATTGATCTGACTAAGACATTTAACACAGTTAACCACACCCTACAAATGAACAACTATCTCATCTTGGCCTTTCACTGGATGCCACTCACTGGTTCCAAAGCTACCTTAGTGACCGCTTTCAGCAAGTCAGAATTGATGACACCATCTCGACCCCCCCCACTTCCAGTCTGTTCGGGTGTACCACAAGGTTCCATCCTCGGCCCCCTACTCTTCAGCATCTTCATGAACGACCTGCCTGCCACTTGCCATGACCAAATTCTACTCTATGCAGATGATGCACTCATTTTCTCTAGCCACGCCGACCCCCATCACCTCCAGCAACAGCTACAGCTATAGCATAGTTTCTCAGAAGCTGAAACTTGGTTCAGGTCACGTAAACTCATCCTAAACTACTCAAAAACCAAATCAGTGCTGTTTCATGGTACTTACAACAAACACAAACTCCAACAACTGCTAATCTACAATAGTGGTGACACTGTGCTGGAACAGGTAGACCAGTTCAAATACCTGGGAGTGACCCTTGACTCAGCTCTTTCATACTCCACGCATATAAATAACCTAGTTAAAGCTGTGAATACATGTATAGGCCTGCTATATAGGCATAGGCACTGTCTGACAGACAAAGCATTAAAACTTGCCATCCAGAGCTCAATCACCTCTTTAATTGACTATGGCCTCGTAGTTTATGGATCAGCTACTGACACTGCCCTCTGGTATATAGCCATAGCTTTAAACAAGGCCTCCCGGCTCCTCAACACAGCCTCTAGACTCACACACATGTGATCTCTATGAGCAGGCTAACTGGCTACAACTTCAAGGCAGAATTAAATATCAGACCTGCTTACTTGCTAAGAAGACAGTGCCAGGCCTCCTTCCACCAGGGGTTCAGTCTATACTTTCCCCTCACTGTGCCACCTGCCTTACCAGGAGTTCTGGAACACTAATCATCACAGTTCCCTGCTGCTGGACCACTCAAGGGCAGCACTCCTACAATGTTAGAGCCTCTAACTGGTTCAACACACTCCCAGTGGATATCACCAATGCACCGAATCTCAGCTCCTTTAAGCACAAACTATGATAGCACTTGGTGGCCAGTGCCTACTGTGACTGCTACACTTAAATTCCCTGCTCACCCTTCTGGCCTCTCCATTACTTATGCACTCTCACCACACCCCACTCCCTCCTTATTAACTCCTTCCAATATTTCACATCAGCCACCTCAGCCTTCTCCCTTGCCCCCCCAGATTTCACTTCTCCCTCTCTCCATTCCCTCTCACATCCTTGTCCCTCCCCTCATCTATTATCCCCTGCACCTCCTAACTTTTATATTCTCCTTTCTCCTCCTTACCCATACTAACTCTTCTCTCCTTCCCCCACCCATCCTGTTACCCCACTTACATCTCTCATCCCTTTTCCCCTCCCCTCCATCACCACCTACTCCTCTCCTTCACCACCTACCTTATCCTTCCAATCACCTACCCCCTCGGTTCTTGCCTGCCCCTTACTACCTTATCATCCCGCCAACTACCTCTGGCCCTCTCATGCAATTGTCATATCACCTGACAAAGCATTTGGCAGCTCATGCATTCTGTAATGTTTTACCTGTTACTAATTCTTTTGTCTTATCTTGACAAAGTGACTGGCAGCTCATGTACTGTAATTGTATTAACTGTTATCTACCTGCCTGTTCTTGTCTATTCTTGTCCATTGTCCAAGACGTGGAACCTTTGTAAAAGAGCACTGTTTGCTCAAAGGTGTTATCCGAAATTGTTATAAATAAATAAAATAAATAAAATAAAATGTTGACTCAGAAATATATTAAGGAGCTTGTTAGACAACTCAATGATACACAATTTTTTGTAAAAATTAAAGAATGATCCTACTGTAAAATTCAAACAAGAAATCTGTATTTTCCTTAATGATACATTAATGTCGGGTGATTACTTCAGAGGAGTTGGGTTATTTGACAGTCAGTAATCCTAGTAGGGCTGGTATATATGTGCTCCCCAAGGTACATAAAGACCTTTATAACCCCCCAGGAAGACCCATAGTCAAGGGCATCAGCTCACTTACTGAGCGTTTGCCTAGATATGTGGAGGCACATATTAAAGAATATGTTATTAAACTGCCCTCATACATTTGAGACACTACCCAAATACTTGAAATATTGGGTGATATGCAGGTTGAACAGGAATGGTACCCGGTATCAATGGATATCACCACCCTGTACACAAATATCCCACATACAGGGGGAATATCAACCTTGGAATATTGGCTAGACCTGGATGAAAACATGGATATGCATAAAAAACAATTTATTTTAGGCTGTACTGAACACATTTTAAAAAATAATTACTTTCTTTTTCAGGGTGAGATATATTTGCACTTCAAGGGTACAGCTACAGCGGCAACATTTGCTCCCAACTATACCAATCTCTATTTGGGCATGTGGGAAAGAACAACCATCTGTGACGGAACAATCTTTTTCTCGATGGGAGCGATATCTGGCACTGGCCCACTGGAACAGAGGCAGGGTGGCCGTCTGTAACATTGATGACCCGGGTTCAGGAACTGATTCAGGACATCAGAGGGCCAGCCGGGGGAGAAGGATTGAGCATCCTAGGGAGAAGGAGGCCAGGGGTACTGCAGAGCTGGTGCTGTACCAGTGGGAGATGGGGCAGACACTGGCCATCATTGCACATCCTTGCCCCAATACAGCATGCAAAATGCCACCCCCGAAGCATGAATCTCTGCTCCACCTCCTCCATTGCCTACCATGTCTGCTGGGTGGGGCCTCACTCCCATGGCCCCAACCTGGGGGGTAAGCCAGGGCAAGTTACCATTCACCTTGGTGCCCAATGGCCCTTCACAGGGAGTTATGCCTGGGCATGAGGCGGTGGCATGGGTGGGAGTTGAGCTCCTGCTGGAGTGGGGGAGTTGGGGAAGCCGGCACAAAATAAAAAAGATTGATATATGGCATTTTTTTAATTGACGACATATTCATGGTGTGGTGGGGTACACTAGACAAGCTGGAGGGTTCATACAATATTTGGAAGAAAGTAACTACAATGTAAAATTCACTGTACAGAGTGATCTTATGTCTGTTTCCTTCCTAGATTTGAAAATGACCACATTGCGGGATGGCACTCTCAATACCAATATCTTTTGGAAGGAAAAAGATTGAAACTCCCTCCTTCTTGCATCCAGCTGCCACCCACACCATATGATTGACAATATTTCCAAAGCCCAGATGTTGAGAGCACACAGAAACTGTTCTGAGATTTCTGATTACATTGATAAAGGGTCTGAAATGTGTACTCGTTTTGTGGATAGGGGCTTTAATGTCTCATTGGTTAAGCAGGCATATTTTGAAGCTCTAGAGACCCCCAGGAAAATTTTGTTACAGACCAAGACACATGTAGAAGAATTTCATTACTAACTTCACCAGACATGCTCATAAAATACAGGCCACTGTACATAGCAATAGGCATAGTCTGGAAAACTAACCATAACTTGCAGAAATCACAAAAGAAAAGCCACAAATGGTATACCGCAAGGGGAAGAGCTTGAGGGATAGGTTAGTTCACAGTAATAAACAAGAATCTACGGGAGAGGAAAACCATCTGGCCATTTGGCTACCACCTTTACCCTGGAATCTGTTGAGTTTCCCAGCTCCCTGAAAGAGGCAGTGGTGACACCCCTCTTGAAGAAAGCTACCTTGGACCCTGACTGTCTTGCAAACTACAGACCCATCTCTAACCTTCCCTTTGTTGGGAAGGTGACTGAGAAAGTAGTGGCTGAACAACTGGAAAACCATTTGACCATCCATGATGTCTATGAACCCCTCCAGTCCGGTTTTTCGTAAAAGACATAGTACCGAGACAGCGCTGGTTCGGGTGCTCAATGATCTCCTGATGGCCAGAGATCAGAAAAGTCATTCCATTTTGGTTCTCCTCGACCTTTCTTCAGCTTTTGACACCAAAGATCACATGGTGTTGAAAGAATGCCTGAGGCTGTTCTGTGGAATATCTGGAACCGTCTTAAGATGGTTCACATCATTCCTCACTGGGAGATCACAAAGAGTTGTGTCCGGGGTCTTTTCTTCGGATTCAACGGCTTTGTTGTGTGGGGTGCCTCAGGGTTCAGTACTGTCACCCATGTTATTTGTGTGGTGTATATGCTACCCATCGGAGACATTGTAAGGAGGTATGGGCTGAGGTTTCACTGTTACGCAGATGATACCCAGCTCTACCTTTCTTTTGCCCCTGACCAGGAGGGAGCTCTCTCGGTCTTTAATAGCTGTCTAAAAGAAATCCAGGAGTGGATGAATTCTAGCTGGCTAGGGTTGAACTCTGATAAGACTGAGGTACTGGTTGTGGACCCGGGTCAATAGATAGGGGGGTTGGGTGATGGTGCGTCTTCTGCAATTCTTCTTGGAGGCGTTTCTCTCCCGACCTCTAAACAGGTGCGGAACCTGGGGGTAGTTCTTGATGATGGGCTGACACTGCATTCGCAGGTGTCGGCAGTCGTCAAGACTTCCTTTTATCATCTTAGGAACATCGCCAGGATTCGGCATCTTGTTCCATCTGCCGACCTGCCACCGCTAGTCCATGCCTTCGTGTCCTCATGCTTGGGTTACTGCAACTCCCTCTACCTAGGACTTTCTGGGGTTGAAATCCGTCGCCTGCAGCTAGTGCAGAATGCTGCAGCCCGGCTTTTGGCAGGTTCTAGTAGGTCCTGTCACATTACTCCGGTGTTGCGTGACCTGCACTGCCTGCCAGTTCGGTGGCGGATCACCTTTAAAGTCGGATTGCTGACTTTCAAAGCTCTACACAATCTGGGACCAGTCTATCTGAAAGAACTTCTGGTTCCCTATCACTCTAATCAATCACTCCGCTCGGCCAACGAGGGGTTGCTTGAGGTTCCAAGGGGGCGAATTTGAAATCTTCGGGCGCTCGGGCTTTTACGTATGTGGCCTCCACCCTTTGGAATTCTCTACCCTGTCGGTAGCGGGAATGCACTTCTGTGGAGGCCTTTAAGAGAGGTTTGAAGACTTTTTTATGGAAAACTGCATTTTTAGAATACTGATTGTAAAAATTGTTTTGACAAAGCTGTATTTTTTAATGATTTGTATTGTTTTAATCTGTATTTATGTACGACGCCTTGGCAATTGAAACGTGCCTTATAAATAAAATTATTATTATTATTTACCTCTGTGCAACATTTCCTGTGGTAATTGTAAATTTTGCTCCTATATTTTGAAAACTGACACTTTTACTACATGCAATAATAACAACATGTTTAATGTTACTGATTTTTTTAATTGTAGCAGTGAGAATGTCATATACTTAGCCACATGTGAATGTGGCTCTTTTTATGCGGGCAAAACCACAAGACCCATGAAGGTTCGCATTGATGAACATTTACAGTCTATAATGGGAGGGGGGCAATGTAAAAAAATGCTGTAGCCTGCCATGTTAGGAACAACAGTAGGGGACAACATACTTTCAAATTTTGTGAAATAGAAAAAGTAACACTGGGGCCACCTGGGGGCAATATCAATGACAAGTTGCTGTACCAAGAGTCCTTTTGGATTTTTACACTGGGGGCTTTGGAGCCACCAGATCTGAATGACTGAATAGCGGTGGTGCCATGTATTAGGAGAAGAAAATGATTTGTGTTTTCCTCACACTGTATATATGTTCTTCTTTAGGGTGCGAATGAATTTACTTATGGTACATCCAGCACTGGCCAGATTAATGGGAAAGTACAGTTACGTAAGAACTTACCATAACAGTAGATCTTCGAGAGAAGTTCCTGCAGTAGGTCATAACATGTAGGACTGTGCCCCCTGGCATCAGGACCACACAGAAAACTTTTGCTAGCAGTACCTGGTGGGGGACTGCCCACCCGATGTCACGTGACAGATGTCAGCATGACCCTATATAGTAGGCAGTCCCTGCACCCATCTTTCAGTTCTCCTACTGGAGATTCAAGGAGGATGAGACAGGAGAAAGGATAGAAATTTTGGAGCCCAGTTCAGAATGACCTGTAAGGAGAATACAGAAACTGGGGGAAGGAGGAAGGGAAAGTGTGACCTACTGCAGGAACCTCTCTCAAAGATTTACTGTTACAGTAAGTGCTTATGTAACTGTACTATCTTACTTCAAGAGGGTAACTGCAGTACGTCATAACATGTAGGACTGAATCCCAAGCAGTCACTCTCGAAAAAACCAAGAGAAAACAGGGAGGAGGAAACAACTGAAAAGCAGATCGGTACCGGCCTAGGATAGTAGGCCCTGCTGGACGGTGAGACCGAACCCGGCCCTATGCCTAGATGCAATGTCCAGACTGCAATGCTTCATGAAAGTATGGACCAAACTCCAGGTTGCTGCCGCACAAATCTCTGCTGCAGAAACGTTCCTGAGAAAGGCTATGGACGCAGCCATGCCTCTGAGAGAATGACCTCTGACCTCCCCCGGAATAGGTTTGTTGTACTTCTGGTAACAGAAGCATATGCAGTTAGCCAGCCTTTTGAAGACACACTGCTTAGGAACTGCAGACACCAAGGATTTGGGGGCAAAGGAGACAAATAAGTTGGTCAGACTTTCGGGACTTTTTGGCCCAATGGACATAGCACCTCAAGATTCTATGCACATCCAACGTGTGGAGAAGTGCCTCACCCATTTCAGTGTGCCGGATAATACACCAGAAGCTCAACTGACTGATTTAGGGTGAACTTGGAAACCACCTTGGGAAGAAATGTAGGATTAGTGCGCAGGACCGCCCAGTTCTTGTCAAAAATCAAATAAGGCTCCTTTTGTATCAGGGCCTAGAGCTTGGAAATCCTTTGAGCAGAAGTAATAGCAACCAAAAAGAGCACTTTCCAGGAGCGGTAGCACATGTCACAGCTTACCGCTGGTTCAAAAGGAGGAAGGGTAAGCTTTTCTAAAATGAAATTAAGGTCCCAAGGTGAAGTGGGGTTGCGGATAGGGGGTTTCAAATGGAAGATCCTTTCAGAAAGATTTGCAAGATCTCCAATTGTGCTATGGGTTTCCCCTCCACCAAAGAGTGGTAGGCGGAAATATCTGAAAGGTGGACTTTAAGGGAAGAATAACTTAGACCAGAGTCAGACAGGTGCAACAGGTACTCCATGATCTGAGGAGCTGAGCAAGTGAAGGGGTCCCAGCCCTTAGATGCGGCCCAGATGGAGAAACGCTTCTATTTCATAGCATAAGTTGACCTGATGGAGGGCTTCCTAGCTTCCACCAGGACCTGAGCTACCCTCTGGGAGACTCTGAAGTAAGACACAATTATGTCTGAAGGAGCCACGCATGAAGATGCAGGGTCCTGAGCCCTGGATGTACTAGCCTGCCATGATTCTGTGTCAACAGATCGTGTTGAAGAGGGAAGAGAACTGGGGGTTCCACGGCCAGCTGCTGCAGGAGTAGGAACCAGATCTGCCTCAGCCAAAGAGGGGCTATAAGGAGCATCCAAGCCCTCTCTGCCTGAAGTTTCAGAAGGATGCACTGTAGAATGGGAAAGGGAGGGAGGAAAGGCACACAAGTACTTCCCTGTCCAACACAGAGACGAGTGGTGCCAGAAAGCACTGGGCTCTGGAATGAGCGTGCAAAACCTGGGAAGTTTTGCGTTGGATGGGGAGGCGAAGAGATCTATCTCTGGTCGTCCCCATTGATGGAACAGTAAATTGAACACTTCCTGACTTAGTTCCCATCCATGAGCTTGAGACAATGTCTAACTGAGGCTGTCCACCAGAATGCTGTGCACATCTGGGACATGTTCGGTCATAAGAAACAGGCCATGCTGGACTGCCCAGAACCACACCCGCATCGCCTCCCTGCACAGGGGGTACGATCGTGTGCCTCCCTGCTTGCCGATGTGCCAGACCACTGAAATGTTGTCTGTCTGGATTAGCAGTGTTCCCATGCCTTCAGCCTAGCCAACTTGTACATGGGACAGTGGGAAGACACCTTTGTCAGAAACGTAGACAATAACCCATTTTTTTGGAAGCTTAACCTGTACCGTTGCTTCATTGATGATATAGTTATCATCTGGATTGGTGACCTCAATGAATCTGACCTTTTTGCTCCTTCTTACATGATTCTAATCCTAACCTATGCTCTACATACCAAGCAAGTCACGAGAGTGTACATTTTTTGGATTTGGAGATCAGGAAGGGAGACAATAATACAATACAGACAGACATTTATAAGAAATCTTGTGAGAAGAACACTTTACTCCTAGCCTCCAGCTGTCACCCAAGACACATTGTGAGGAACATTCCAAAGGGACAATTTCTCAGAATGAGGTGAAACTGTAGTGAGGAAGAAGATTTTCAGAGAGCAGCAATAGACTTAGAAGCAAGATTCATAGAGAGAGGATATCAGAGTGAATTTATAAAGAAAGTACATGAAGAGGCTGCAGCTATACAAAGAGAAGAAACACTCACACCAGAACCTAAGTATCAAAACACCAGTGAAAACCTCAATTTTGTGAGTACCTATTCTACATTCATCCCAAATTGCTGACATTATTTTACCAAATTGGAACATCTTAAAGGGAGACTCATACCTTAGCACATATCACGACAAATCACTTAGAATGATATACAGATGAGCTAGTACCCTTAAAGATTCGTTAGTACACAATAGAAAGACACTACCAGCCAAAGAAACTTGGTTGAAACCAAGTATAGGTAGTTTTAAATGTGGAAGATGCAGTATCTGTAACTATATAGTGACAGGAAAAGATTTTACATGTATAAATATGAAGAATCAGAGACAATATCTAATGAGAGAACTGATCACTTGTAACACCAGTGGAGTGGTATACATAGCCAACTGCACTTGCAGAGCATTTTATATAGGGAAATCCAAAAGACAGCTCAAACAGAGAGTAGCAGAACATGGGAGAGTCATCAGACACAGGGACCCCACCTATGCCACAGCACAACATGTTATTAACAGTAGAGATGAGAAAATGCATACTTTTACTTTTCAAGGGATCAAGAAGGTTTTCAGAAACCCAAGAGGAGGGGACTATGATAACTTCATTTTGGAAAGGAAGGGGTTTTGGATATATACCCTGAATGCTTACAGAATACCAGGATTGAATGAAAAGTTTGAAATACCCCTTTTCTTAAAATAAAAATACAATTACAGGGGAACTGAATTGAGGACTTCTCCTTTTTAGTCTATCATAGCCATGTTCTTTATTTTAGCATGTTATGACTATGAGAGTATAACAATCAATACTCTAGTTTAATATTACCAACAGGGAGTCTAATATATAAAAAAAGGAAAAATATATATATACTGATATTAATATGACTATCTACTATAATGGTTACTAAAATGTTTTTAATTTTTCTTTCTAGATTTTATCCAGCAGCACTGTAGTCAATGGAGTACACTGGGACACCTGTCTTAGAACTTCATCTGATTCTGCTACCTGGGTAATACTGCCACTTAAGATAACAAGTTTTTGATTGTATATATAATATGAATTTTATTAAATGATTCTTCCAATACTTGACTATGGTGACATGGTCTATGGCGCTGCACCCTCAGCCAGCCTGGACACCCTCTTTCATTCCTTCTGTTGCTTCAACTTGGACTGCCCCTAATGACCCATCACTGTGACCTATACAGCTCCCTAGCCCTACACTCGCTTGCATCCTGCAGACTGATCCACTGCTCCAGAGTCATAGCAAAATGCTGGTCTAAATCCCTCCCCCCTTAGCTCAGCTCCACCTTATTGGCCCAACCGTCCCCAGCCTACTCACTTAGAAGCTTTGACTCCAGGCTCCTCCAAGTCCCATTCATGCATACATCCAAGGGACAATCAGCCTTCAAATATCGCTTGCCCAAACTTTGGAATGATTTACCTGCAGACATCAGGCTCACCTCTAACCCGAGACTCCAAACCCGCTTCTCCACGCACATTTCTCTGACACATGCAACTGCTATCAGCATTCATGAGCTATAAGCCCCATGTGCCCCTGTTTTGCGATGCACCATTTTTTCTCACCTGCTGCATCATAGGGTCAGAAATGTCTAAGTAGTGCTGACTTGCTTTGCTACTGTGAGCCTGTCACATGTTTTCTCACATTGCCTGTGTACCTATATGTTCTCTGCCTTGTATATACTCTGCACCTATGTTAAATATTGTGAATACCTGTGTACCTAAATGTTCTCTGCCTTGTATATACCCAGCAACTATGCTAAAACCTTGTAAATACCTGTCCTGATGTACTCCTTGTAACTTCCCCAGGTCGCATCTGGAAACGAGTGGTCCCCTGCTCAGTATACCTGCCTGGTTAATCTCGTAAATAAAATAAATAAATATTAATTGTACATAAGATAATGATTACAATAATGCCTTTAACCACTGTGTGGCACTATGAGTATACACTAGCACTTTGATGTTTTTTTTTGAAATTGCACGAATGACGTTGTTTTATGATGCCATCATCTCTATGGTATAAAAGACTGTGGTCTTTCTATTGTATCAGACCCTTTGATGAAGGAACCTAGTTCCGAAACGCATCAGGGCCATGCACAGGCACCTGAAATAAAATGAAGCACCTTATTGAATTTTTGGTGAGCAGTCCCTTTATTCTGTTGGCATGAGTGTGGTATTTGTTGTATTTTTCAAACATTTGGTTCCCTCCCAGTTAAACGAACTGAGAAGAAATCAAAAAACTTACTAGAATAAAACTAAATCTAGACTAATCTACCTGTAAACTCAAGGACAGTTCATTAAAAATTAACAGAAATAAATTTTACTTCAAAAAAACGAGACAATAAAATCTTGAAGGAGGGCTCTCCGAGGCGTCTGTACTAGGCAAGCAGAGTAAAAATCTGATGGTTGCAGAATATTTACCAGGGCCAGTGGTTTGAAAACCAAGCTCAAGCCTAACATTCCATGATTACCATAGGCTCTATTAACCATTTTGGCACTGGGTCAGTCTTATGGTGAGACCATACTGCACAAGTCAGAATACAGTGAGATTTCCTTGGGTTTGAATTACAATACAGTGTAAATGGCTGCAAGCAATGTTTTAGCAATAAACAACTTTAAAAGCAGATAAATTGAGTAGCTGCTGCATTTTAGAAAGCATGCAGACAGTTGTATACCCAAGTGGCAAAAACAACAATAGATGCAATACTGGCAAGAATTAAATTTGTTAAAAATTTAGTAGGAACCACAAAAATTCCAAAAAATTTCAAAACTGCATTTGTAATTGAACAGATTTCTGTAGCATAACAGTAAACAAGGTCTATGATGCACTGCTAGGACCACGGTTACAGAAACGGGCAGGTTCCCCATAATTTAGCTTGATTACTTTTAATTTAGAGTTTAGCTCAGTTCAACACTGAGATACAGCAAAGAGCTGCCTGGAGTTTAAATTGTGGAGAGGCTTCCAGTCACAGAGCAGCTCTGGTCATGGAAAAGTCATGCAAAGCAGCAAGCTGAGTTTCAGTTCTGGAGAGAAGCAGCTCTGAACTGTGCAGCTGCACCGCGTCCTGCTCCGAGCATTGCGCTCTACCAGGAGCTCTGCAGCATAATCAGCACAGCAAGAGGGGCACTGAGTTGGAGTTCAGAACAGACTGGGTATAGGGCTCCAGCAAAAAGATACTCAAGATTCTTGACTTTAGCTCTAATGATTTTTTTGGTTTTTAGCTCAAATGTTTTTTTGGTTTTTAACAGACAAAATGGGTGAGCTGGTTTAGCAAGCCATAACATAAATTTCAGGAATAAAAGTAAAAACTTGACCAACAGCTCACGGGGGTAGCAAATTAATTTATAACATTATATAAAATATTTCCCACTTAGGCCAGCAAGTGTGGAAAACACAAATAATTCCAAAAGTCAGGAGAATCCTTCACTCAATAAAGGTGCTAAATTCAAAACTGAAGAGACTGGCTGTGCGTAGAGTCTAATTGGTGGTAATTTAAGAGGGTGTACCTTGAACGGCTGGTTGGCGGGCAGGGAGCAGCTATAGCTGCAGGGGGCAAGTGCCCAAGGGATCAGGGCTCAGGCTTGAATGGCTGATCGGAGGGCAAGGAGCAGCTCCTGCAGCTACAGCTGCTGGTGGCAAGTGCCCAAGGGATCAGGGCTCGGGCTTGAACGGCTGGTTGATGGGTGGGGAGCAGCTCCTGCAGCTATGGCTGCAGGTGATGAGTGCCTAAGGGATCAGTGCTCAGGCATGAATGGCTGGTCAACGGGGGGGAGCAGCTCCTGCAGCTGCAGCTGTGGGTGGCAAGTGCCCAAGGGATCAGGACTCGGACCTGAATGGCTGGTTGATGGGCAGGAAGCAGCTAGAGTTGTGGATGGTGAATGCCCAAGTGATCAGGGCTTGGACCTGAACAGCTGGTTGATGGGCAGGGAGCAGCTCCTGCAGCTATGGCTGTGGGTGGTGAGTGCCCAAGGGATCAGGGCTCGAGCTTGAGCAGCTGATTGACGGGTGGGAAGTAGCTTGTGCAGCAAAGGCTGCTGGTGGTGAGGGCCATGGGGATCAAGGCGTGGGCTTGAACGGCTGGTCGATGAGCAGGGAACAGCTCCTGCAGCTACAGCTGCGGGTGATGAGTGCCCAAGGGATCAGGGCTCTGGCTTGAGTGGCTGGTCAATGGGCAGGGAATAACTCCTGCAGCTACGGCTGTGAGTGGTGAGAGCCTGAGGGATCAGGACTCGGGCTTCAATGGCTGCTCAACGGGCAGGAGCAGGTCCTGCAGCTATGATTGGACTTGGACTTGAACAGCTGGTCAATGGGCAGGAGCAGCTCCTGCAGCTATGGCTGCGGGTGGTAAGTGCCCAAGGGATCAGGACTTGGGCTTGAACTGCTGGTTAACTGGGGTTAACTGGCAGGGAGCAGCTCCTGCAGCTACAGCTGTGGATGGCGAGTGCCCAAGAGAGCAGGGCTCAGGCTTGAACAGCTAGTTGATGGGTGGGGAGCAGATCCTGCAGCTATGGCTGTGAGTGGTGAGTGCCCAAGGAATCAGGGGAATGGCTGGTCGATGGGCAGGGAGCAGCTCCTGCAACTATGCTGTGGGTAGCGAGTGCCCAAGGGATCAGTGCTCGGGCTTAAACGGCTGACCGACAGGTGGGGAGTAGCTCCTGTAGCTACGACTACAGGTGTTTAAATATACATTGGAGTTTTATAGCCCAGGTGCAGAACCACACATTTATCCTGGTTCAAATACATTTTATTCTCTATAGTCCATTGTTCCAACTTTTTAAATCATTCACAATGGAGTGGTAATTTGTAACACAGTCCATTATGCCCCCAAGTTTAGTGTCATCCACAAATTAGGATAAATAATTGACTACGTTGTTATTCAAGTCACTTATGAAAAGCCAAAACAGGACAAGTCCAAGGACCGATCCCTGGGGAACCCCACTACTAACCATACACTCCTGAGAAAGGTAGTCTTTTATTCTTACTAGCTGAGAACTTTCACTGAGCCAGATCATTATCAGTCTAGTCAATCCTGTATCAAGTCCCACATTCACCATTTCTTGCAGGACTTCATAGTGAGGCACTGCATCAAAGGCCTTCCCGAAATCATCAACTGGGATAATCTGATCCATGTTTACACTAATCTCATTATAAAAAGTTATAAACTGGGGGGGGGTGGCCAGCAGCCGCATAGAGTGCAGCAGTATTTTTCAGCTCTGCAAGTCGAAGTTTAAAAATGTGATAATTTGGGGTTGAAATTCCCCAGTCTAAGCTAAAAACACATCCTACTGATCTCCTACATATCAAAAACAATCAGATTCAGTAGGTATAGGATGTCTGAAAACAGCAGCAGGAAGTGACAACGCCAAACAAAAAGAGACCTGGTCGGGCCCAAATAAAGAAGGAGACCCTTCAACTACAAACTCAAGCTAACTGACCAACGCCACACTGTTAAAATCCACCCAGGCACTAGACAAAAAAATGGATGACTTCACCACTAAAATGCTAGTGGTTAAAACGAAGTTACAAGTGGTGGAAGATGAAGCTAAAGGGGCATCTAGCTTGGCAGACAAGGCTATGGCGGTGATGGTCAGTCTCACTAAGGAAAACACAGTGTTAAAACGACACTTGGAGAATCTGGAAAATGGAGCCTCCCATATTCCTATTCTGGGACTACCGGAAGCAGTAGAAGGGAAAGATATCAGTCGCTTCCTGACACAGTGGCTTCAAGATACACTACTGTTGATATTTCTACCTACAATTCAGCGGGCTTACTGGATAACACCTTGAGGAGGCCGAATCCATGCAGCAGCAGCAGCAGATCCTCCGTCCTGTATATTATTGGTAGTAATGGGCTCCATCAAGGAAAGAGATGCTATCCTGCAAGAAGCAAAGAAACGTAGCCCACTCAGATGGCAAGATACAGTACATATCTTCCCAGACCTTAGTTCTGCTACACGGTGACGCCAAAAAGGTTTCGATGGAGTATGTTCCAGATTGCGCCAAATCGGAGTCCACCATGTGCTTCTAATGCTGGCTAGCTTCAAAACTGTGTATGGGAACAAAACATATAGGATAGTGTATGGCCTCCCATACACAACAAGGCAATTTTTCATCTGAGTGTTTTCTGTGATGGCTGATGACCTTGAGAGTGAAGCTCAAGAGGTCCTTCCACCGTCATAGAAAACACGAGGGGGAAGAGTTGCTGAGTTGTTTGGGAGGCCATACACTGTTTTATATAGTATATGGTGCCCCAAAACAGGATCACTTACATTTTTTAGCATGCGTCTGCCGCTGGAGACCCACACTCCTGGTCTCTCCAGCCTACTGGCCAGCTTGCATGCAGGAGTCACCAACCGCCCCCTGTCCTATGAATGGTGCTAGTGGGGGCATTTGCATTGTGATGTCCTCACTAACACAGAACACAAAGCTGGTCTGCGTTAGTGAGGACGTCACTACTGAAGCAGAATGACTTTTTGTGGTGTATGGATTTCCATACACAACCGCATTCCACCATACACTATATACCACTTTTCCAACCCAGTAGAAGTAGGGAAACTGTTGGGAAAGATCGAACAGGACTGTGCAGGTAGAGATTCTGGGTCGGATTTGGAAGTGGAAGACAATCCTTGAAGTAAGAAAATGACAACCTGAGTCTCTGAAGGTCATGGATCATGAGCAGACTAGGAAAATATTTTTGATAATAAATTTCCCATGGGTAGCCATGACCTGGAATTTGGTTGTCCAACATACATTTCTTGTCCTCCTGCAGTTTTAAGTAAAATTACTCCTCTAGCCCAAGTCTTTTTTCTGAGTCCCCTGCCTGCTCTAATGGCTCTCTTCTTAAAATAACTGCTATTTTATTTTGATGATACTATAGACTGATTCTCTAGTAGTGTATGACTGAGACTGAGAGGATCTATAAAGAATTATTTTCCTGCAACAAGCAGCTGCTGATCAGCTGCTGTGTTACAGACTCAGTGACAGACACCCAGGGTCATTTGCTCTCAGTCCTGTCTAAGTGGGGCTTTTTTTAAATAAAATGCAGCTCTCCCAAAGGTTTTTTTTAAATAATCACCAACACTAAATTTTTTTTCCACAAGTGCCCTGTCTTCCCAAGCATATAGTGACCCAATGGCTAGTGTGGCATTCAAACATGGACCTTCTATTTTATAGTTCAGCTCTCTTCCAGCCATTATATATTGCGGTGGGCTATGCCCCTGCCAGCCATATGTACAAATATATGATGTTGTGTTTTATGCAATTTCTGTGTATGTTAAAATGCCAATATGAAGAACATGGTTTGTTTTTCTTTAAAATGGCTGATATTCATGTAACCTGTGGAAGGACAGGCTTTTAGCAGCAGGAAGCCTGAAATAACACTCCTAGGAGTGAAGATGCCTTCTGGCTTAACTGAGGGAAGCCAAGGTAATAAAACTCCGAAGAATATGGAGAGAAGCTATCCCCTGTTGTAAAGTTCAAAATCCAGGATGTGTTAAACAGGATTTGGGGAAATAGTCATTCTTGACAGAACACTGTGAATTAGCTTACATGGTGTTATACTGAGACATCAAAGTTTTAACTCTGAAATCATGTTCATGATTATTATATGTGCCAGGAAGTTGTGATGTCAGATCCTTAATAAGACAATTTTGGGAAAAGCGCAAGAGTGACATCTACTGGCCTAAAAATTTAGGACCAAACCAGGGTTTTGGACACTATATAAAGAGTTTGAAAATGAGGGTCTCGCTCTCGTTTTTTTTTTTTCTGAGCATCTACAAGGGACACTCTTCTCCTGACATACCAGAGCAACACTGTCAGTACAAAGGAAACTGAATCTTTCATTTACTTTCTCTGGACTTCAACTCACTATGAACTTAAGGTTGACTTTAGATAACAGTTATAGTGCATTTTTCATGTATATTTTCCACTTTTATTTCTATTATTCTGTGACCAAATTAGTGCATCATTTTAGTTGTAACTGTATGATTCTTAATTAAGTATTTTAGTAAAAACATTTGTTTTTAAGAAATCTGCCTGAGCAAGATTTTTCATATTATGTGTGTGTGTGTGTGTGTGTGTGTGTGTGTGTGTGTGTGTGTGTGGTTGTGGAACGTTTAATAATAATCTGTGACTAAACTGTTATTGCAAAGAGGTGTCACCATAAGCTACCAAATCGAACAAGGGTCTGTACAGGGAAAATCTGGATAAAGATAGGGTGAATATGAAAGTTTCAAGGAAGAGTCTATAGGGATCTGAACCTGATTATTGCATGCCCATGGGAGAAGGCAGAATCAGGGTTACAACGCTACCCCAAAGAAGTTGTAATGCCTGGATCTTCCCTCTTTGTGTAACAAGCTGAGAAGAGGTTCTCATTTGGCTACAAGACTCGAGACTTGTATTGTACCCTGATCCAGAGTAAAGAAGGGACCCTGGGACTTTGTGGTGAGTGTTCAGTTGTGAAGCCAGTGAACACTATGGAAAGACTTGAAGACGGTATCCCCAGTTTCCCCCTCCCTATCATGGATTGCACTTAGGGGTGGGCCCTGTGAGCTCAGTGGACCTGACCCTCAGGAGTGGGTTCATGACAGATCTGGTGGTAGCAGTAGGATCCGAGAGATCTGGTAGCAGTGAGATTCGTAACATATTGGTGGCATAGGCATAACAGTTGGATCTGAGGCCGATGTATCAGATTCATAAACTGAAAGCAATCCACACTCCATCAAGGCAGAGATTTGGAAAATAATAATTTGGTTACAGTATAAAGTTCCCTGTTTTCTTTTTTTTTTTTGGGTGTAAGCTAGTGTAGTAATAGTTAGGGAAAAGGATGGCTTCCGACTATAATGAATGCACTTCAGACCACCAAAGGCAGTTGTGTCAGAAAAGAGGGGTCCAGTATGAGGGGCGAACCAAAAAGCGCCTCGTGGAGACTCTAGTGGCAGATGATGAGCTAGCAACTGTGAACCTCATGTCACTGCCAGTGACTGAACAGGACCAGAGCCTGGACGTAGGGGTGCCAGAGTCCATTGCAGAGTCTAGTCCCAAGGAGGAGGACAGCTAGACCAGAAGGAAACGTGAGCAACAGCAGAAGGGGAAGGTCACCACAGAGCTGGGTCTAGAAGGAATCAGGTGACAGCTGGAGTTGAAGAAATTCGAGTTTACAGAAAAGCGTCGAGAAAGGGAATTGGAACTGGAATTCAAGCAGAGAATGTTTGAAGCACAGCAGCAGAGGGCGTTCGAGCAGAAGAGGTTTGAACCTGTTGCTAGCTGCACTCCCACCCCCTGATTGGTGGTGGCAGCCCAGTCTGTGGGGTTGAGGTGTTTAAAGATCTCACTTGCCAAACACCGTGGCGTTTGTGCAGTGCAGGTGCAGCAAGTGCAATAAGTGCAGGGGAGTCTAAGGGAGAGTGGCAGGCTCCCTTCAACCCCCCCCCTGGCACTTTAAAAGCTCAGTGGATCGTGCAGAATATCTGGTCATTACGACAGGAAGAGCCCTATATTCCACATTTCCATCTGGAAGGCTGCTGCATTCCTGTGAGATCTGAGCTGTGTGGCAGTGGGTCTTTGGAGAGACTACATAAACCGTAATTATTATCGCTGCACTGTGTTTCATTTTATTCAGAGACTGTGAGCTTCATGTTGCTGGAGTGTGATGCTGCTAAACCCCTTACTGACTTTAGGAATTAACTAAGCCTGCTGGTGTATGACTTGTCACAGTATTGGGGTGCATTTTAATGCTGAGGAGATTTTATTATTTAGTACTGCTGGTCTGAGTCCCTGCTGAACTGCTGTTTACAAAGTGATTACTTGTGTGCTGCTGAGAAAGGGACCTAAAGTGTACTGTTCAGGGTGTTTGTGCTGTCCTTCCAAGAGTGGAGCCAATTAATTAAGTACAGCTGCTTCCACTTCAGTAATTGCACCATGCTCATAGCCCTGTTGCTAGATACTTACTAGCTTCTTCTACCTGTTGCTAGCTGCACCCCCTCCCCCCGATTGGTGGTGGTAGCCCAGTCTGTGGGGTTGAGGTGTTTAAAGATCTCACTTGCCAAGCGCAGTGGCGTTTGTGTGGTGCAGGTGCAGCAAGTGCAATAAGTGCAGGGGAGTCTAAGGGAGTCAGAGGGAGGTAGGGGAGTGGAAGTGGGAGTGTTTGATTATAATACTGTTGGTGTTGTAAGTATGTTTTGTTAATAATGTGGGATGCTAAATGTTTACCTATTTGGGTGTGTATTCTTTGGGGGGGGGTTGATATATGTGGATCATATTGAATTATATAGGTTTGGTGCCAGGAACACTGCCTCATATGAGACAAGTGATTTTTGCTTTTCAAATTGCTTAGTTGTTGATGTTGTTGTTACTGATTCATGGCAATTGTTGTTGAGTAGACCTATGCCCATAAGACAATGTGGAAATAGGGGTTACTTTACTTGTTTGCACTATGGCATGTTACTTTGTTCTAAATTGGGCAACTGTGTTTCAACCACCTTTCTGTTGTTAGTTTCTGGTGATGTTGAACCGAATCCAGGGCCTTGCTCTTTGGATTCTATGTCTTCCTCTCAAGCATCATCTTTGAACAATTGTTTAAAATCCTGTCATGGATTTAAAATTATCCATTTGAATGTTCGTAGTTTAATCCCTAAGACTGCTGAATTCGAACAGCTTATTGCTCTATATTTTTGCCTGTTGTTGTTGCTTTATCAGAAACATGGTTGAAGCCGGGCGTGCCCGATAATGTGTGCCATATAGGGGGTTATAACGTTTTTAGGGTAGACCGTAAAGGTCAGAAAAAAGGGTGGTGGGGTCTTGATTTATTATAGAGATCATTTAGAAATTAATTTTTTAAGGTCTAGTGAGGATTTGGATTGAGTTATTGATTGGTTGGTTTTGCAATTTGTTCTTGGAGGAAAGAAAAAGTTAAATGTGGGCTGTTTGTATAATCCCCCTCAATGTGGTCTTCAAGGGCTTAAACATTTCTTGGATGTTTGTGAAGTTTATTTAAAGCAGAGTGATTCTATTGTTGGAAATATGAATTTGAATTGGCGGGCTAATGACACCATGGGGCTCGAATCTCTTCTTCTGTCTTACGGACTGACTCAGCATTTTTTGGATGAGACGTTAAACCAAGGTCCCATCTGCCTGGATTGGTGGTAGTTCAGGTGGATGTTAAAGATCCCATGGCACTTATCGAAAAGAGCAGGGGAATTTCCCCGGTGTCCTAGCCAAATTTCCCTCATTCACTGGAAATACCACCAACAGCTTAATCTGGTTCAATGTCAGTTGGCATTCATCTGTATTACCCTCCCCCGGGTTGTGCCTTAAAAAAGGCAGCATTTGTCTAGTGCACTTACCCAGTCAACAAAAACTAAATAAAATAAAATAAATAAATGTGCCTACCCATCTCAATCGCATCTCACAGAATCATTCTCTGTTGGATTGGGTCTTGACTAATAGAGTGGGGAGGGGAGGGGCCTCTAGTGTCTTGGCAGATTCCGTAAGTGACCACATGGCCACCTTTTGTGTCCTAGATTTTCACTGTCTTAAACCCCCTCCTTCTGTGTTTCAGACTAGATCATTTAAAAGGACAGATTATTCGCTGTTATATTCTTCTTTGAGGTTAATTGATTGGTCATTTCTTGAATGTATTCCAGATGTGGATACAGCACTAGATTTCTTTTGCAGCCAACTTCTTCCCATTCAGGAATCCCTTTTCCCTTTGCAGACCATTCGGTGTAGAGGTTCTCCTACTGGATGGTTTGGTCCCAGCATTAAGAAATTAATTAAGGAGTGGGATAGTGCTTGGACTAAATTGAAATTATTTCCCAGTAGAGTTTCATTGGATCTCTACTGTGGACTTCGGAATTTAGTCTGTCAAACTGTTAGAAATGCTAAAAAAGCTTATTTCAGGGATCGCTTTGAAGATAGCTAGGCAGATCCAAAGAACTTCTGGAATAACGTAAATTCTTTGCTTTCTCCTAAATCAAAATCTGACATCCAGAAATTAAATGTTGACAACAAAGAAATTGGTGACTTGCCCGAGACTGTTAAATTGTTAAATTCTAAATTTTCAGATCTTTCTAAGTTTAGATCTTTTTTCCTCAGGCTGGTAATACTAAATCCTTTTCCTCTGTTCCTTTGGTAGACGGAACCAGGTTTTTGTTTAAGGAAGTAACATCAAATGAAGTTTTTCATCTTCTGCAGTCTCTCCCAAATAAAGGGACTGACTACGGGGAAGGGTTGGATGCCTGCTTCTTAAAATTCGTTATCCCCTTTATTACAGATCCCCTTTGTTATATTTTTAATATGTCATTGGCTACAAGTGTTTTTCCCCTGTCCTGAAAGAAAGCTAAGGTGGTTTCAATTCCAAAAAAGAGCTGTGGTACTTCCATGGATGATTATAGGCCAATATCAATACTGAATCCCCTTAGCAAACTACTTGAGCATTTAGTGGCTAAGCAAATTGATGCCTATTTGGTTACCCATGATTTGTTGTCTAGGCAACAACATGGGATCCGTAAGCGCACTTTGGTATGGGCATGGCCTTGGTTGGGTTCACAAACACCGTCCTACGTGGGTTTGAGAAGGGTTTGATGACTGGGGCGGTGTTCATGGACCTAACCAAGGCTTTTAATTTGATTGATCACGGTTTGGCCTGTACAAAATTGAAAGATCTGGGGTTTTCTGATGTTGCAGTTTCTTCTTTCTATGATTATCTGACTAACAGGTGTCAGTTTGTTCAAGTAGGTTCTGTGGTTTCTGATGTTTTGCCAGTTAGTTGTGGTGTGCCTCAGGAGTCCATTTTGGGACCCCTATTATTTTCTATTTTTATTAATCAGCTTCCTGGAGTTTGCAAGTTTAGTGAATCACTGCTTTACGCCAGATGATCTTGTAATTTGTGCTCAGTCAAATTCTGTGTCTGATCTTTCTTGTTCCCTTGAAAAGGATTTTGGTGCCGTCTGTTTTTGGCTTATTTTAAATGCTATAGTTTTGAACTCAGCTAAAACAAAAGTTATGTTATTTGGCACGCAATTTATGTTGGTGGACACCCCGGAACTGAAGATATCTGATTTTCGGGGTGGTCTGCTTGAACAAGTGTCTCAATTGAAGTATTTGGGCACACTATTGGATCCCAGTTTGACATTTTCACCTCAGATTCAGTCAATGGTTAAGAAAGTAAATCAAAGAATACGGGTGTTATACAAATTCAAGTCATTCTTCTCACAAGCAACTAGATTAGCAATTGCTATTGGTTCTTTTCTTCCATATTTTGATTACAGTTCTTGTTTATATTATAACATAAGCACAAAAGAAATGCAAGCACTAATTGTGGCCTATAATAATATTTGTAGATTTATTTTAGGAGCCCCCAATAGGACACATCGGTGTAATCTTTATTCTCAGTTAGGGTGGTTTTCCTCTAATTGCAGAATAGAATATTTTGTTGGCTGTCTGATGTATAAATGTTTTTACTTTGGCTCCCTTTTACCTCTTTCTGATCTTGTTGTAATGAGAGAATTGCTTCCCAGCCTGAGGTCGGCTAACGGACCCCTATATTTTGTCCCCACCTCTCGGCTTAGATTAAGCTCTAGAACTTTTTCAATAGCAGCACCCTTGTATTGGAATTCACTCCCACTTGATGTTAGGATTGCTTCCTCTGTTTTAACTTTTAAACAAAGGTTAAAAAGTTATTTATTGCATAAATCTGCCTGTAACTGTAATTTGTAATTTGTATTTTTTGGTTTTGTATTGCTGTTGATTGTATTTGTGTATTTTTGTGTGTTTTTTTGTCCAGGTTGGGCCTGAAAAGGGACCTATGGTCCAGTGCCTTTACCCGGTTACCAAAGAATAAATGAAAAAAAAAAAATGAAAAAAACTAGAGATGCAGAAAAAAGAAAACCAGCGTGAGAGAGAGGAAAAGAGCACCAGAGGGAATTTGAACTGGAGAAGTTAAGACTCCAGTGACAAGTGCCAGAAGTGGTAAGCAGCAGGGTTGAAATTGAAACTCCAGGGCTGGGGTATCAGTTAAATTCAAAATTAATAGCTGAATTTAAAGAGCGAGAGGACATGGATGCATTCTTGAATTTGTTTGAAAAGGGCTATATCAAGGCCAAAATACCCAGGGAGTCCTAGAGTGTTCAGCTATCCCCACTACTTATTGGTAAAAGGCGTGTGGTGCCAGGCCAAATGGACAATCAGGACAGTAGCAATTATTAGAAACTTAAAACTGCTTTGCTTAAAAAGTATGAGTTAACTCCTGAACCATACAGGGTTAAGTTCTGTAAGCTCAGAAGAAACCCTGACATGAGCTATGAGGAACTCACCACAAACCAACGTCGGTTTTTGAAACAGTGGTGGCAGGAAGTAGACGCAAATTCTGTGGAAAAAATTGAGGTGGTTATGTTGCTAGATCAGTTCTCTTGGACTTGCCCAGCAGTGCTGAAGACCTGGCTAGAGGACCGAGATCCAAAAAGAGCACAGCAAGCTGCTGAACTCTCAGATCGCTATGCCAGAAGCAAGTTGGGCAGGTGTGGCAGGGCCAAGAGGGAAAAGCATGCCTTTAGGGAAGCCAAAACCCCCACAACCTCTGCAGAAAGGGAGAAGCCCCAAGTTACAAAAAAAGGGATTTCTCAGATAAAAGAAATGACTGCTGGTTTTGTAAACAGCCAGAGCATCTTGCTGAACAGTGTCCTAAAAAGGCACAGAGTGGACAAAGTGGTGCTCAAACATAGTTGGGTTGTTTGTATATCCCTGAAAGCATGCCTGTAAACATGAGGGAGTGCATGCACCCGGTTACTGTAAATGGGGTGCAGACCCATGGGTTAAGGGACATGGGGGCATCTCTTACCTTAGTAACAGGGGATTTGGTTAGGCCTGAACAGCTTATACCTTATCAGTTTGTAACAGTGAAGGGATTCACTGGGGAGGAGAAAACTGCCACTGGCTAACGTTCTCTTGGACTGGGGTGAGACAGGACAGACAGTGCAAAAAGTGGCAGTGGCAGACAATCACGTCATGGATGCGATAATAGGTAACAATCTCCAGAAGGGGGTTGTGTGTGTGGTTACCCGTAGTTAGGCATCAAAGGCCAATTGTAGTTCTCTAAACCCCATAGAAGCCCCTGTGGAAAAACAGCTGGAGGCTGGTTTTCCAGTCTGGATCTCCTGACATGGAGAGTAGTGAAAGGGAGGTAGGACCTCCACAGGTAGCCGTTCACAAGACAGCTACAGAAGGTTACTCTGAGGAGAGAGGGTTAAAAAATGGTCAGAAGATTAGAGATGGTAGTGACTCTGAATTCCCTGACACTAGAGCTATGGACTCCAGTTTAGGAACTGAAGGGGACATGTCCCATGCCTTATGAAAATGTGAAGATTTTGCAGCTGCTCAGAGAACTGACCCTAGTTTGAAGAGGCTAAGGGCTTGTGCAGAACCTGACAGAACACCGGGAGGTAACATAAGACATACTGTAGGGTATTTTGGGACAATGGACTGTTGTATATGTATGATGTGTGGACAGAGTGAGGGGTGATTGGCAGGCAGCTTGTCGTTCCTCTGGGGTACCGTGAGAGGTTGCTCAAGATCACTCATGATATCACCATGTCCAGACATCTGGCAATCACACGTACTATGCTGCGATTGGCCCAGAATTTCTATTAGCCCAACTTCACCCAGCAGGTGAAGGAATATTGCAGGTCTTGTCACCAGTGCCAACATATAGGGAAGGCAGGCAGTAAAACCAAAGCTGCCCTAATTCCCTTGCCCATTGTGGAGGAGCCATTCCAGAGGGTACTAATGGATATTATGGGACCTTTGAGTACCTCAAGCTCCTCTGGGAAGAAGTTTATCCTGACGGTGGTCAATTATGCCACCCAATACCCAGAGGCAGTCACCCTCTCCTCTCTTAGGACAGACAAAGTGGCACACGCTTTGCAAGGGATTTTCTCCTGTGTCGCATTTCTGCAGAAGGTTATCAATGATCAAAGGGATACCATCATGTTGGACCGGATGAAGTGTTTGTGGGAGAAGTGTGGGGTGGTGCAGAGATACATGACACCTTATCTACCACAAGCCAATGGGCTTGTGGAAAGGTTTAATGGTATGCTAAAAGCGACGCTCCAAGCGTTTGCTGAACAGCAAGGGAGTGACTAGGAGAAATAGCTTTCCCACCTGTTGTTCACATACAGGGAGGTACCCCAAGAGTCGACAGGGTTCTCCCTCCTTTGAACTCTTATACAGACGTAGGGTGCTAGGGCCCTCAGATTTGATCCAGGAGGACTGGGAAGGCAAGCATACCACCCAGGGAACTCCCATAGTGGAGTACATCCTTAAGTTTAGGGAGAAGCAAAAGGAGCTTATGGGGGTTGCCCAAAGCAACCTGTCAGCTGCCCAGCGGAAACAAAAAGTCTGGTATGATCACAGGGCCAAAGCTCACACATACAGTGCAGGTCAGGAAGTCATGGTCCTAATCCCAGTCCAGAAGGACAATCTACAGGCTGAGTGGGCGGGAGCATACAGGTTAGTCCAACAGGTACTGGCATCCAGATCCAGATCCAGAGGCATGCAGCTCCCAGGGAAAAGATTCCACCAAATTTGCTGCCTATGCACCTTAAAAAATAACTTTTCTGTGACTTTTCTATCCACTGGCGTGTAGGGGGCTCGAGGGAGCCGACAGCCAGTGAACGGAGACTGGAGACAGGACTTGCACATTTAAAAGACCATGCCACTCATCTGACCATAATTAGCATTTCCTCCTCGCTATTGGCATCCAGATCCAGAGGCACACAGCTCCCAGGGAGAAGATTCCACTGTATTTGTTGCCTATACTCCTTAGAAAATAACTTTTCTGTGACTTTTCCGTCCAGTGGCATGTAGGGGGCTCAATGGAGCCGATAGCCAGTGAATGGAAATTGGAGGTGGGGCTTACGCATTTAAAATCCTGCGCTGCTCAGCCGATCAGAATTAACATTTCCTCCTCACTACTGGCATCCAGATCCAGAGGCATGCAGCTCCCAGGGAGAAGATTCCACCAAATTTGCTGCCTATACACCTTAAAAAAGAACTTTTTTGTGACTTTTCCATCCACTGGCGTGTAGGGGGCTCGAGGGAGCCGACAGCCTGTGAACGGAGATTGGAGATGGGACTTGCACATTTAAAAGACTGTGCTACTCATCTGACCATAATTAGCATTTCCTCCTTGCTACTGGCATCCAGATCCAAAGGCACACAGCTCTCAGGGAGAAGATTCCACTGAATTTGCTGCCTATACTTCTTAAAAAATAACTTTTCTGTGATTTTTCCATCCACTGGCGTGTAGGGTGCTCGAGGGAGCTGACAACCAGTGAACATAGATTGGTTAACTAGAATCTGCAGCTTATCCAATAGGTAGGAAAATGGGCAGACTGGGTGAGCAAAGTGGTCCTTATCTGCCGTCAAAGTCTATATTTCTATGGAAATGGGTTTTGCGCATTTAAAAGCCTGTGCTGCTCGCCTGAGCGCAAGCATGAGTGGCTGCACCACTCCTTAGAGAAAACTTCAGCATTGAGGTCTGCCCCAGTGAATTTATGTTTAGTTTCTATTTTGTTCTAAATGTTTTACTTCTCTGCCAGTGCCAATAAACTGATGCTGGAAGCACAGAGATACTCATCAGAGCACTACTCCTTCACGCTGTCTGACAGAATTATTATCTGTTGTATGAAATTGTCTTCTTAGGGCTTAGGGTTAATATCGATTGGGGGGCAGATATAAGGATTTGGTAATATAATGATAGTGGGGGCAGATAGTTTGGTAATTTTAATAAAGGCACATTACTGTAGCTACCACCCTCTCTGTGAAAAAATACTTCCTGACACTGCCCCGGAGCCGTCCCCATTCTACCTTCAAATTGTGTCCCCTTGTTTTTGCATATCTCTTTTTCTGAAAGATGTTGCCCTCTTGGACTTTGCTGATTCCCTTGAGGTACTTAAACGTTTCTATCATGTCCCCCCTCTCCCTCCTTTCCTCAAGGGTATACACATTAAGCTCCTTTAGTCTCTCTCCTCATATGGCTTCTGTTGCAGACCCTGCACCATTTTAGTTGCCTTCCTCTGGACTGCCTCCATCTTGTCTATGTCCTTGTGGAGACGGGGTCTCCAGAACTAGATGCAGTACTCCAGATGGGGTCTCACCAACTGTCTGTATAGAGGGATAACAACTTCCTGTGTTCTACTGGTGATGCCTCTCCCTATACATCCCAGTATCCCCCCAGCCATCCCTACTGTCTTCTCATATTGCTTGCTAACCTTTAGGTCATCTGATATTACCCCCAGGTCCGTTTCCATTTTTGTTGTTGTTACTACCTCCCCCCTCCCTCCAGTGTGTACTCTTCCCCAGGGTTTTTGTTTCCTAGGTGCATTACTTTGCACTCCTTTGCATGGAATCCAAGCTGCCATACTTCTGACCATTCCTCCAACCTTGCCAAGTCCCTTCTCATCCTTTCCATCCCCCCATGTGTATCAACTCTGTTACAGATCTTGGTGTCGTCTGCAAAGAGGCAGACTTTTCCTTTTGGTCCCTGTACAATGTCACTTATAAAGACATTAAAAAGGACCAGATCCAGTACTGAACCCTGCAGTACCCCACTAGTAACCCCCTTTTCTTCAGAGTGGACTCTGTTTACTATTACCTTTTGTGTCCTGTTGTCTAGCCAATGTTTTACCCAGGCTATCACCCTGGGACCCACTCCCAAGCTGGCTAATTTGTTTAATAATCTTTTGTGTGGGACTGTGTCAAATGCCTTGCTAAAGTCTAGGTAGGCCATGTCCACAGCCCCTCCCTGGTCTACTACTTTGGTCACCCAGTCAAAGAACTCAATTAGATTTGTCTGACATGACCTTCCCTCAGTGAATCCATGCTGCCTTGGGTCCTATGCTCCACTGGCCTCTAGGTACTCAACAATTCTTTCCTTCAGAAGTGATTCCATCATTTCCCCTACCACTGAGGTCAAACTGACAGGTCTGTAGTTTTCTGCCTCTGTCTTGCTCCCACCTTTGTGAAGGGGAATCACATCTGCCCTCCTCCAGTACTCAGGTACCACACCATCCTCCCATGATTTGTTAAAAGGGTAGTCAGTGGTGTCACTAGTTATCCCCCCAATTCTTTTAGAATTCTGGGGTGAATCCTGTCAGGCCCCATTGCTTTGTCCACCTTCAGTTTTAAGAGTTTTTTCAGAACCCTTTCTTCTGTGAAAGGACTGGGATCGACCCCTCCTATCCAGAGTGCTTCTATTGATTGGATTAGGTACTTTCCCCTCCTCTTCTTTTGTGAATACTGAGCAGAATTATTCATTCAGTATCCCTGCTTTTTAACTGTCCTTCTCTGTCCACCCACCGTCCCCTTTATTCAGCCTCACTATCCCTCCCTTTGTCTTTCTTCGCTCCCTAATGTACCTATAAAAGGTTGTATCCCCCTTCTTAACCGAGTTGGCTATCTTTTCCTCAGTTTGGGCCTTTGCTATTCTGACTGCCTTCCCTGCTTCCTTCTGCTTTAACTGGTACAGTTTTCTGTCCTGCTCCTTCTGTGATTTCTTATACTTCCCAAATTATATCCTTTTCTCCCTAACCTTCCCCACCACCTCTGCTGAGAACCATAGTGTTATTTTCATTCATTTTGATTTGTTTATTTGCTTCACACAAAGGCTTGTTGCATCTGTGATGGCAGTGTTGATGTTTCCCCATTGTTGCTCCACCCCTCCTTCTTGCCTGTTTGCTAGTGCTTTTCTGAGGCACTCCCCCATTTTGACAAAGTCAGCCCTCCTGAAGTCCACTTTTGTATGGCTTGACTCTGCAACTGAGTTTATCATGAACCACACTGTTTGTTGGTCACTTGTTCCCAGATGGCTACCCACTTCAAGATCTGAGATCCTCTCTCCTTCCCCATTTGGGAGTACCAGGCCTAAGATTGCTCCCTCCTGAGAGGGTTCCTACACTAGCTGTCTGAGGCAAACCCCCTGTAGGGCATCGAGAATGGTTCTGCTCTTGGAAGTGGCTGCAGCAAAGGTGCTCCAGTTAACATCTGGCATATTCAGGTCCCCATCAACAATATCTCCCCTTTCTCTGCCATTCTAATGGTGCCTTCTATCATTTCCTTGTCCATTTCCTCCCCCTGAGACGGGGGTCTGTACACAACCCCTATGCGGACTTTGGTGCCATTTCCAGTCTCCAGGGTGACCCACAGTGCCTCCTCTCCTCCCTGTTTAACCTTTTGTTCCATTGCTTTGATCCCTTCCCTTACATAGATAGTTACTCCTCCTCCTCCTCTTCTACCCTCTCTGTCTCTCCTGTAGATTGCGTACCCTGGTATGTTGACATCCCAGTCATGGTTCTCTGAGTACCATGTTTTTGTGACTGCCACGATAGCCACGCATCCCTCTTCCATCAAGGTCACCAGTTCAGGTAGCTTGTTACCTAGACTACAGGCATTGGTACTCATTACCCTCCATTTTTTGATGGTCTTACCCCTTTTTGCCCCAACTCTGTCCTTACTGCCTTTGCCTTTTTCTCCATTTACCCCTGCCCTTCTCCCTATTGACGTCTCTGTCTTGGTGTTTATCTCACTAACTACCCTGATTTTAGGGGGGGAGCTAGGATTTCCCTGATCCTTTTCAGTGCCTCCCCTCTTGGCTAGTTTAAATGCTTGCAACTGAAGCAGTTAAACCTATCGCGTAGGATCCTGGTTCCCCTCTTGGACAGGTGCAGACCATCGCACCAGTGTAGGCCTGCATCCCTCCAGGTGGACCTCCAGTCCTCAATGAAGCCAAAACCCTGAGCTCTGCACCAGTTTTTCAACCACTGATTGAATCCCATGGTGCAGAGCACCCTAGCTTCACCCATGCCATAGACAGGCAGCACCTCCAAGAAGGTTACTGTGCATGCTACTTGTCTAAGGCCCCTCCCCAACACCACAAACTCCTCCTCCACTGTTCCGATCCCTTTTCCAGCCAAGTCATTTGTCCCTAGGTGGGCAATGCCATCCAGCTCCCTTCCCCGTGCAGCTGCTCCTGCGATCCTGAGGATTCGTTCCCTGTCCCTCCAAGCCATGGCGCAAGGCAGGCACCTTACCTCATCTCCCCTCCCTCCCTCCTCCAGTTCTACCCACGTAACAATGGAGTCCCCCATCAAGAGTTGTTTCCTTCCCCTGTGGGGTCCCATGCCACCCTCCTGTGGGTCTCCTTTGTGGAGGTTCCCAGCATCCTCCTTGATCTCCACTGTGGGTGCCTCCATAGAGGAACCACACTCTGCCAGAACAGCATATGAATTGTGGAGAGGTACAACTGGAGAAATGCTCCTCTGTTCCACCACCCTCACTCTCCCTGAGCCCACTGTGGTCCAACCACTCCTCTTTCTTGGCAACCTCTGAGGCAGCGGCGGTGGCCCTGGTGGTCCCTGGATTGGAGAGAAGGTCCTCCATATCCTGGCCAACTCAGCCTGGAGATGAGCAACCTCCTCCCTCAGCCCAGAGAGGTGCCTGCAGATGGGATAACACCACATCCTCCATAACTTCTCCCAGAAGACTGCTGCTCCGCAGCCACTGCACTGCACCATACCCATCATGTCTTATTTCTGGCCTCTTAACTGTTGTTTTGTATACTTACTCTTTCCTCTCTCTGTTTAATATTTATTTATTTATTTTTTCTCCCTACTTTCCTACTGCCTCCATGCCCTTAAAGCTCATGATCTTCCTGTTCTGGGACAGGAAGTTCCTATATTCCTCAGTAGTCTCCTTCTTACTTGCTCAGAGTCAGACCTCCAGCAGCCGGGGGTGGTGGTGGTGGAGAGCTACTCTTTTCCCTCTAGGATGGTAAGTCTTTTGTGCCTCTGTGATCACTCCTTTCCTGCTTCCAAACAGGAAGTTCCTGTTGTCAGTCAAATCCTGTGCCTATAAAAGTAGAACTGACTATGGGTGGGGAAGGGGAGTGAGGAATAGATAGTCCTAGTAGAGTAGTATAGTTCTAACAGCACCTCCTTCCTTTTGCTGTTCTCTGCCAAAAGCTATCTAGAGCAGTTTTTAAATCCAAAACACCAGGCTTTTAGTAGCAGGAAGCCTAAAATTATACTCATAGGAGTCAAGATGCTTTCTGGCTAAATTGAGGGAAGCTGAGGTACTATAACTATTAGGGATATGGAGAGAAGCTATCCCCTGTTGTAAAGTTCTAAGCCCAGGATGTGTTTGTAACCACCAGGTGGCGCTATCCCAAGGGCTACTACCCCTGCCTGCTTGACTACTGACAGGTTGAGGGTCCTAGGTTCTATGGCGGGTGCCTCCACCCAGAGGTCAGGGTTTGTAATGGTTGATCTAGTTTGGTCACAGCCCTCTGGGACACTAAGACACCCTCCTAATCCCTCTAATGGCCCACACGATGCATAGGAGTTACAGTACCAGTACCCCACATGTACACACTGTTCATTCATAAGGTACCACTTACCCTCGAGACTGGTTCACAGGTTCGTCTCTGAGGACCCCCCTGAAAAATAAGGTTAAGCAGCATACACAAACCAATACAGTGCTTGGCATGAAGGTACTGACACTTCAGACAGATTAAAGTTTAACAACAACAAATCTGATTTATTTAGGGAACAGTAACATGGAAGGGGGAAATCAGGTTAATTAGTGGCATTAAATCATAGTACTTTGCACACATACAGGGTCTGAAAAGTCACACTCTGGGTACCCAGGTTGGGGGGGGGCTAGCCAGGTCTGTTGCCCGGGGTTGGCCAGCAGGTGCAGATGGATAGGGGCCCTGTAGAAGAAAATATATGCACAACACCCAATTGTAATCCGGAGCCAGCGGGCTCAGTCCATGAAACAGAGAAACAACAAGAATTAGGTGACACACTTGTGACTGAAAACAAGCTACAAGGGAATACCCTGATTTGTACTCACAACACCCAAGCTGAGGATCGGATGAAGAATGTCCCTCTAGATTGCCAGAACAGCAGGGCATGAGGGCAAGGTCCTTGTGACTGGATCCCACTGCAGTTGATAGCAAATGGATGTAGTCCGAATTAAGCTGGGGGTTTACTTCCAGCTTCAGCACACAATTCACTGTATAGGGGATTTGAAACAGCGATTCCCCACAAGCACTATGCACATTTATATGTAAAAGGAAAGTACTATACCAGGCAGGCTGCTCCTCGATCCCAATTGCAATTACTGCAAAATACCCGGGAGCACACACAGCAGCTTCAGTTCCTGACAGACCGAGTGCGATTCAGCAATTTCTCCAGTCTTCTACAGGGTGAGCCTGGTTTCCACACTTCTAGTGCTTCTTTCTCCTCACAACTCAGATTCAGTCCAAACTGGCACTCACAAAGGCTGCAGACTGAAACCTGGGGCTTCTCACGCGCTTCCCGTGCGAAACTATACACCGCAGAAGCACACAGGTCCTTCTCTCTTCACTGCCACAACTGATCTGATCTTTCCAGTCACAGAGCAGGGCATTTCCTTTAGCTCCACACTATTCTGTTGGCTGATTCAGCTGTCACCACAATAAGACTCCCTCTGTTGGTAGAAAAAGGCGCCAAGGTCAAAACTACATTTCCCAGAGTCACTGCCCATACAATCCCCTTGTGGCTGGCTCAAAATTAAGAGTCCAAGTTCTGATTCGTCCACAGGCTCCATTTTAGGGAACCCTTAACCCAATTGGCCCAGCACAGCAGTTTAGGTCCAAAATGGAGGGGTAACACACACAGAGTCCCAGCTACAAGAAAGGCAGGTTAGACAAACTGCATTTTACTTAACACTCTTAACTGGCTTCAGGCAAACAGTTACATCTTTCATTTAGGCTCCCTCTGCGCTCTTAGCTACTGCAGAAATGGAGCAATTTCTCTGCAGCTCAGGCAGGATTCGAGCATTAAATACACAGTCCCCCCATACAAACTAATTGAGCCTGCAAGCAGACAGCTCTTAAAGAGACAGTATGCGGAGGCTCAAATAGCACTCACTTGGAACCACATTTAAACAGCTCTGACGCTGAACACCGCCCAGACTTGGAGCATTCAGGCAAGCTCCTGGAAGACTTTTGGGAACCCCCATTTGCAGGGGGGGTTACATGTTAAACAGGATTTGGGAAAATAGCCATTCTTGACAGGACACTGTGAATTAGCTTACAGGGTGTTACACTGAGACATCAAAGTTTTAACTCTGAAGTCATGGTCATGATTATTAAATGTGCCAGAACGTTGTGATGTCAGAATCTTAATAAGACAATTTTGGAGAAACTGCAAGAGTGACATCTACTGGCCAAAAAAGTTAGGACCAAACCAGGATTTTGGACACTACATAAAGAGCTTCAAAACCAGGGGCTCGCTCTCATTTTTTTGCTGAGTATCTACAAGGGACACTCTTCTCCTGATGTACCAGAAGTAAGACTGCCAGTACAAAGGAAACTGAATTTTTCATTTACTTTTTCTGGACTTCAACTTACCATGAACTTAAAGTAGGCTTTAGATAATAGTTATAGTGTTTTTTTCATGTATATTTGCTACTTTTGTTTCTGTTATTCTGTGATCAAATTAGTGCATCTTTTAGTTGTAACTGTATGATTCTTAATTAAGCATTTTAGTAAAAGTACAGTTACGTAAGAACTTACCTTAACAGTAGATCTTCAAGAGAGGCTCTTGCAGTAGGAACTAACAGATAGGACTAAGTCACCTGGTGCTAGGACAACATGTAAAACTTTTAGCTAGCAGTGTCTAGTGGGGGACCGCCCACCCAACATCACGTGATCGATGTCAGCATGGTGCTATAAAGTGTGCGGTCCCCATGCTTGCCCTCCAGTTCTACTGCCAGAGACCAAGAAAGGTGTGACAGGAGATAGGAGTGGGCTGCTGGAGTTATAAAGCTAAGAAAGGTGAAGTAGTAGAAGAAACCCAGGGGGGAAGGTGGGAGGGAAAGCAGTACCTACTGCAAGACCCTCTCTCGAAGAGCTACTGTTACGGTAAGTTCTTACGTAACTGTACTATCTTACTTCAAGAAGGCTCTTGCAGTAGGTACTAACAGATAGGATTGAGTCCCAAGCAGTCAAAATCAGACAAGTGTGAGACATGTGAGGTAGGAACAAGTCTGCAGGAAACAGGGGTCTTAGGACAAGGGTCTCTGAACTATTGCTAGGCCATAGCCTGGTCTGCACCTAGAAGCAATGTCCAAACTGTAATGCTTAGTGAAGGTGTGGACAGAATTCCAAGTGGCAACCGCACAGATATCTGCAACAGAGGCATTCCTGAAACAAGCAGCAGAGGCAGCTATGCCCCTGGTTGAGTGCCCTTCAACTTCCCCTGGAAGTGACTTGTACATCTGATAACAAAAGGTAATGCAGTTTGCCAACCATTTGGACAAACACTGTTTTGAAACTGCAGCATCCTCTCTTTTGGGTGCAAAGGAAACAAATAAGTGGTAATTTTTATGTTGATTGCGCACATGTGCAAGAAACAGATTGCAGCAGCTTGCTGCAGAAGCAGGTTATGGAGGCGCGACACTGTTGTGGCCAATGCCCCCACTGCCTTTTGAGGCTTGGCCCCTGTTCCCCAATGGGGCAGCACGCTGCTGCTGACACTAGTTCAGCCAGTGTGCCACAACTTTGAAATGTTTCAACCACTGGAATCAGGGGCCACCTCGTCATTACAGCGTCAGCGATTCGCTGCAATGAGGGAGCGACCCGTTATTGCTGGGTGGAACGTTGCTACTGTAATATTGTTTGTGAACAACAGGCGGTGGCTTGTCGCCATGTTCACAAACAATAATCTGGCCCAGTATGCCGGTGCCCAATCCCCGTTGGCAGCATGTGCCCCCCCACAACAGCATGTTTTTGCTGACAGGGGCCCCAATCTCCGTCAGCTTCAGTCCCCAGTGCTAGTTCAGTTGCTGATGGGAGAGCCCACTCCCTGTCGGCATTATGTCCCCCTTCCCAGTTTGAGTTGCCAACAGGGGAGCCCACTCCCTGTTGGCATAATTCCCCACCCAAGAAAGAATAGTGGGACAGTTGTGCTGAGCGGGTGCCCCAATCCCACTCAGCTCTTGTACCCCCCCGCTTTTGTGCTGATGGGGGCCAAATCCACCATCGATCACCAGCTGGCCCCCCCAACAAACAGTCGGTTGGCATAATGGGAGCCCACCCCAGCGTGCCAAATATGCCTGTAAAAAAACATCCCGCAATGTCTTTTTTTTTCCCTGTAAAAAAAGATAACGGTCCCTCGTGGTCTCCCTGCCCCCTCCCACAACCTGCGCCCACCCACTGCATACCCCACCTCCCCACACACACACCTTCACCCCATACTTACCTTCGGAGTCCGGCATGAAGATCTTCGGAGGACCGGGAATAGGTCTGCACTCTTCAAAGCCGTATCACGAACTGAGAAAATGCCGTAAGCTTTATAATGGCATAAATAATTTTTTTCAACTTTGGTGCATATACATGAGCAGTTTTTGAATTTTGGCACCACATTTTCAACATGGGGTTTTTGGGACCCCTCCTCATGAATTCTGCCACTGCGCAGAATCACCTTTCGGGACTGAATAACGAAACGACAGTGCCAATATTCATGAAGTGGGCTCTCAAAAAACCTATGTTGCAAATTTGGTGGAAAAATCCAAAAAACTACTGTTTTACAAGTGTGCGTTGCGCAGTTGCTTTGCACACTCATAACTTCATGAATTTACAATACTATCATGCCAGATTTTCAACACTGGCATTTTTTCACACCTCCTTGTGAACAGTACAGCTGTCATTTTTCACATCCTGGCCGAAATGTGTTTTCGCACTTCCGGCGCAGAATAGCGTGGTTGCTGTGGGAAATCAATATTCGGGACAGATTAAGAAAATCACAGTGACAATGTTCATGATCAGAGGTCCTAACATGCCTATTTTGAAAATTTGGTGATGATCTCCACAAAAATGACTGTGTTCTGATGAATTGCGCGGTTACATGCCTTCGTAACCCATGAATTTATAATATTTTCACTCCAGATTTCAACATTGCCATTTTCCCACACCTACTTATGAACAGTACAGCTGTCATTTTTTCCATTCTGTCCAAAATGTCTTTTCGCACTTCTGGCGCAGAATAGCGCGGTCACTGTGGGGAATCAGTGTTCAGGACAGATTAAGAAAATGACAGTGATACTGTTTGTGAGCAGAGGTCCTAAAAAGCCTATGTTGAAAATTTGGTGACTATAGCCAATTAAATGACTGTGTTACAAGTATGCATTGAGCAGTTTCCATGCACCCTTGTAACTTCGCAGATTTGTAATATTGTCACACCACATTTTCAACACTAGCATTTTTTCACACCTCCTAATGAACAGTACAGCTGTCATTTTGCACATCCTGACCAAAATGTGTTTTCGCGCTTCCGGCGCAGAATAGCACGGTCGCTGTGGGAAATCAGTGTTCAGGACAGAATAAGAAAATGACAGTGACACTGTTCATGAGCAGAGGTCCTAAAATCCCTATGTTGAACATGTGGTGATGAAACTCCATAAAATGACTGTGTTACAAGCGTGCATTGAACTGGTTCCATGCACCCTTGCAACTTTGCAGATTTGTAATATTTTCACGCCACATTTTCAACACTGGCATTTTTTCACACCTCCTTGTGAACAGTACAGCTGTCATTTTTCACATCCCGGCCTAAATATGTTTTTGCACTCCTGCTGCAGAATAGCACAATCGCTGTGGGAAATCAGTGTCTGGGACAGATTAAGATTGAGCAAGTGAGAGGGGGGAGTGACCGAGCTCAACTGACCTCTGTCAGGACTGCTGTAGATTTCTTTGTGGGCAAAAAAAGCCCCCAACGCAGGAGCCCAGTACAAAAAGGCAGCCTGCAGTGCCGGGAGAAACAGAATGAGTGGGTGAGAGAGAGTAAGTGAGTGACCTCAACGGAGCTCTGTTGGGACTGCTGCAGATTTCTTTGTGGGCAGAAAAAGGCAGCAATGCAGGCAGGGGCCCAGTACAAAAGGGCAGCCTGCAGCGGTGGGAGAAACAAAACGAGTGACTGAGAGAGGGGACTGAGCGAGGTCAACTGAGCTCTATCATGACTGCTGCGGATTCCTTTGTGGGCAGAAAAAGGCAGCAACACAGGCAGGAGCCCAGTACAAAAGGGCAGCCTGCAGCATCAGCAGAAATGGAATGAGCAAGTGAGAGAAGGGGAATGAGTGAGCTCAGTGGAGCTCTGTTGGGACTGCTGTAGATTTCTTTGCGGGCAGATAAAGACGCCAACAGAGGCAGGAGCCCAGTACAAAAGGGCAGCCTGCAGCGCCAGGAGAAATAGAATGAGCGCGTGCTAGAGAAAGACTGAGTGACCTTAACGGAGCTCTGTCAGGACAGCTGCAGATTTCTTTGTGGGCAGACAAACTTGCCAACACAGTACAAAAACGCAGCCTGCAGCGCCAACAGAAACATAAAAAGTGACTGACAGAGGGGGAGTGAGCGAGCTCAATGGAGCAAAGCAATCAACATTCGGCATTGACAAATGCTTGTTATGGACTGTTTTCATCCCTCTCATATAGTAATGAAGAATTCTGTATGCATCAAGAGTGTGCAGAATTGCTTCACCCTGACTGGAAGGCTCAGGGTAGTACACTGGCAAATAAATGGTCTGATTTAAGGCGGACTCTGAAACCACCTTAGGTAAATGTGAGGGATGAATGGACCCTGTCCCAGTTGTTATGGAGAGTTTGAAAGCAGGGATCTGTTCTGTCCTTTCCTGTCTCTTGTGTGGTTGCACAAACAAATTTTACTGTGAGACCTAGGATTTGATCACCCCGACAGTCTCACAATTCTTTGCCTCTCGCTATCTCTCAGTCTTCCCTTGCTGTCTTTTTCCTACCTTGCATATCTGCTGGTATAAAAATGTATGCAAATAACTATGTGGAAATGTAACTGATATTGGGATTCCTTTGTTTAGAAATTATATAGTGCTGCTGTTGAAATGTATATAATTATAGTTTAAGATAATTGCAAAAAGCTATTGGAAACTCAAGAGGTTACCTGAGAGCAATTTTAAAGCCTTTTGCAAAAGCTGTGGAGATGGGGACTCAGTTCTGGGACATTGCGTTCCTGCCAGCACCTGCCTGAAATATACTAGAATATTTTAGAAAAAAACAGGATGCTTATTAACAAGGGAGATTGCAAGGACTTGTAAAAAGACAGAGCTGCAATTGCCTGCAAGAGGGACACATAGACTGAAGGACAACTCAGATGCATCTTTTGTTTATTCTGCCTTTGTAAACAGTTACACTGAAACATTTAATTATTTTATTTTATTGTTATCCATAATAGAAACATAGAAACATAGAATTTGATGGCAGATAAGGACCGCTTGGCCCACCCAGTCTGCCCATTTCCTTGCCTAATGGATCAGCTGCAGATCCTAATTAACCAGCAGCCTACTTCTTTCTACCCCCCCCCACAGAATTGCCTTATGACTGTCCCATGCATGCCTGAATTCCACCACTGTTTTTGACTCCACAACCTCCTCCGGAAGGCCGTTCCATGCATCCACAACCCTCTCTGTGAAAAAATACTTCCTTAAATTACCTCTGAGCCCCCCCTCTATCTTCAAATTGTGCCCCCTTGTTCTTCCACACTCTTTTTTGAAAGATGCTACCCTCTTGGACTTTGTTGATTCCCTTGAGGTACTTGAAAGTTTCTATCATGTCCCCCTCTCCTCCTTTCCTCGAGGCTATACATATTAAGCTCCTTAAGTCTCTCTTTATAGTTTCGGTGCAGACCCTGCACCATTTTAGTTGCCCTCCTCTAGACAGCTTCCATCCTGTCTATGTCTTTACTGAGATTGGGTCTCCAGAACTGACATGGTACTCCAGATGGGGTCTCACCAGCTGTCTGTACAGAGGGATAATAACTTCCTGTTTTCTACTGGTGATGCCTCTCCCTACGCATCCCAGTATCCCCCCAGCCCTCCTTGCTGCCCTCTCACATTGCTTGCCCACCTTTAGGTCATCTGATAAGACTACCCCCAGGTCCCTTTCCATTTTGTTGTTGTTAGTATCTCACCCCCCATTGTGTACTCTTCCCCTGGGTTTTTGTTTCCCAGGTGCATTACCTGCACTTCTTAACATTGAATCTAAGCTGACATACATTTGACCATTCCTCTAACCTTGCCAAGTCCTTCTCATCCTTTCCACCCCACCTTGTGCATCAACTCTGTTGCAGATCTTTGTGTCATCTGCAAAGAGACATACTTTTCCTTCCAGTCCCTCTGCAATGTCACTTATAAAGACACCGAAGAGGACCGGTCCTAATACTGAACCCTGCGGTACCCCACTAGTAACCCCCATTCTTCAGAGTGGACTCCATTTACTATTACTCTCTGTGTCCTATTCTCCAGCCAATTCTTTACCCAGGCTGTCATCTTGGGACCCACTCCCAGGCTGGCTAACTTGTATATTAATCTTTGTGTGGGACTGTGTCAAATGCCTTGCTAAAGTCTAGGTAGGCCATGTCCACAGCCCCTCCCTGATCTACTACTTTGGTCACCCAGTCAAAGAAATCTATCAGATTCGTCTGGCATGACCTTCCCATTATGAATCCATGCTGCCTTGGGTCCTGTGCCCCTCTGGCCTCTAGATACTCGACAATTCTTTCCTTCAGAAGTGATTCCATCATTTTCCTTATCAATGAGGTTAAACTAACAGGTCTGTAGTTTCCTGCTTCTGCCTTGCTCCCACTTTTGTGACGGGGAATCGCATCTGCCCTCCTCCAGTCCTCGGGTACCACCCCATCCTCCCATGATTTGTTAAAGAAGGTAGTCAGTGGTGTCACTAGTTCTACCCTTAGTTCTTTTAGAATTCTGGGATGAATCCCATCAGGCCCCATTGCTTTGTCCACCTTCAGTTTTAAGAGTTCTTTCAGAACCCTTTCTTCTGTAAATGGGCTGGTATCAACTTCTATATCCAGAGTGTTTCTGTTGTTTGTTTTAGGAGTTCAGGAGGGTGATCTTGATCAAAATACTAGTGAGAGGAATTATAGATTACTTGTTTGTGGCTCCAGGCTGTTTGCAGAATCTCCTCCTTATCCTGAAAGCTGGAAAATGTTATAACCACAGAGCATGAACGAGACCCTGGAGTATTCGGTTTGGGATGACAGCTCTATGAGCACGCTCTGTTCGGAACTGCAGGGTGGCTGGCAGGTTTATGACATCCCGAATGTCAGTAATAAAAATCAGCCATTCTGCCAGTTTATGCTCCTTCTGTCAAGCCTCAAACTCTGAGATTATTTCTGCGTGATCAGGCTTCAAGATCTATGAGTTTATCCTGTATTGCAACTTGCTGGTTGAGTAACGGGTCCATGGCCCGATGCAGCTGTACGGTGCCATCCTCCATGTAGCTTATTCAATCCTCTGCCTCCTGTATTCTTGTCTCGATGTTATGCAGTCGTGCTCAAAGTTGTTTAAATTCTGCTTGATTTTCAGAACGAGAACTTTTAATATCGATTAGTAATAATTCAAATCAAGAGCAGGTAAGGAATTCCCGTTCCACATCTGTATAATCGCCAGCCATGCTGGAGGGTGAAAGGCTTCGGCTGTGCAGATCACTGGGTAGGTTTAATCCTTTGCCATCTGCCTTTAATTTGCTTCTTTGTGCCTGGGTTTGAATCAGTCTGTCTCCTCCAGCATTTTTGGTTGCATTTTATTAATTAGAGATGAACTGTATAACAACTGGAAGAGTTTGATGCCAAGACGATGCAGAGATCCGTTTTCAGTGTGCCATCAGGATGATGACATCACCGAATGTCCCTCTTTGTCTTTTTAATTGCAAGAAGTTCCACACAAATACAAAATTCAAATTTAAGAAAACATTGTTAAATCGCTTACATTACGTTGACCTGAGACCATGGGTACCAGCAGGGCTGGAAAACATCACTGCTCATGTTTCCGAATAATGACACCTTTTTCAAAGTCAGTATCTGTGTGTGTGTGTGTGTGTGTGTGTGTGGGGGGGGGTACTGCACTTAAACTAGTGCCAAGGTACATGCAGCATCGAATCTACTGCCTTCCCATGGAAATATCTGGGACAGCTGCAACACTCACAAATCAGACAAACAGTTGGCTAAATCAGGGGATACTCAAACCTGGTTGTTCCACCTAGTTTAATTTAGAACATCAGAGCAATTACAGTGTCAACAAACTCTGGCCAGAGCAGAGAGGGCTGCAGCTGAGGAATCTAGGGTAAAAATATTGTAAATTACCAAAGTTATAAGCCTGCATTTGCAAAATGTAATCTAGGCTCACAAATTTGTTGTTCTGTAATATTTTTACACCAAATTTACAACGAAGCCTTGTTATAATCCTGCCTCATGAAGAAGGGCAGGCAAAATGTTCAACTCCTTGCTTAAAGGTGACCCAGCTGGCATACTGTATCTGTCAATAGATGCTAAAGAATCCCTGGGGTGAGAAGCCTGATGGACTTTTTCAAATGGTGGGCTATACAACAAAAAGAGATGGAGAAACAGAGGAGAGAAGAGACACAGCAGATGAGAGAAGAGATGCAGTGACAGAAGCAGTGATGGCTGCTTGCAAGCTATCAAAGGCAGAGGATCTGGCACAGATCCAGATGAGCAACAAAACACAAGCAACTTAAAAGCCATTAAACTTACAAAGTTGTGTCCCTTGGATGACATTGAGGCATACCTGACAACTTTTGAAAGATTTACCATAGCCTGCCAATGGCCAAAGCAGCAATGAACAATCAGATTGGTACCCTACCTGACAGGGAAAGCCCAACTTGTCTACAGCAATATGGACACTGCACAATCAGAAAACTATGACATGGTGAAAAGCAAAATCCTGAAAAGGAATGACATCTCAGGAGAGACCTACAGACAGAGATTTTGATCTCTGAAGTACAACTCAGCTAACAGTCCTCGAGACACCTTCACCGACTCGGAGAACTCTTGATTAAATGGCCCTAATCAGAGGGCAAAACAGTCCCACAGATCATTGACCCATTTGTAATGGAGCAATTCATCAACATCCTGCCTATAGATGTGCAGCTTTGGGTAAAGGAACACCGACCAGAAAGTGGGGAAAAGGCTGTTTCTTTGGCCAAGGACTACCAAATGACCAGACAAATGCTGCAGCAGTGAGGTAACAGCCAAGCACTGGCAAGGCACTCTTTTTCCCATTTAAGCTCCATGCCTGATAAGAACTCTGGTGGGGGCAACAAATCTGTGCCCAAAGACATTATTTGCTATAACTGTAATAAGCCAGGCCTTATTGCAAGAAACTATCGTAGTAAGGAGAGTAGCACTGGAGCAGATTTGTCATTGGCAAATTGGGGCAAGTACTTAACAGATGTGAAGGCGGGAGATAAGACTGTGAAGGGACTCATTGATTCGGGAAGCAGACAGACCCTAGTGCATGCTGAAGTGCTGGGAAAACACTGTGCAAAAGGACCAGGTACTGGTGTCATCTGCATCGACGGGGACACTCGATACTATCCCACCACCCAAGTGACTCTGACCATTAAGGGTGTGTCACAACAAATGAAAGTCAGGGTAGTACCTAAGTTACCTATACCTGTGATTATAGGAAATGACTTTCCAGGATTTACTGAGTTAATCACGAAGGAACTGAACTCTGCAGTTTCAGCAGCAGTGGTAACAAGAGCTCAGGCAAAGAAAATCTCAGATCATGGGGACACTTTTCCTTTCAGTGACTTTGATTCGGACTTGTTTGAGCACAGCTCCAAGACCTGGAAATCCAGGAAAGAAAGACGATGCCTGAAAAAACTGTTTCAACAGATGACTGATGGACATAAGGGGTCAACATATGAAAATGCTGAAACTAAGCTGATCACTGATTGTGATTTTCTTTCAGAACAAGCTAACAATGTTTCTCTCCAGGGTTATTCTAAGCAGCTGGGGGTGAAACCAAAACAGGGTGGACCAATGTTTAAAAAATGTAATGGGTTACTGTACAGAGTTTGGGTTAAACCTCAGACACAAGAACAGACACAACAATTGGTTATACCACAAAAGTATAGAACAGAGTTGTTACAGATCTCACATGATAGTCCTATGGTTGGTCACTCAGTGAGGGACCGCACCCTTGCCAGATTGCTGTACAGATTTTACTGGCCTGGAATTCATGAAGATGTTGCTACCTATTGTAATTCCTGTGCTGAATGTTAGAAAGTAGCCCCATCACTAGAAAAGACAAGGTACCCCTGGTGCCCCTACCCTTGATAGATGTGCCTTTTGAGAGAATTGCAATGGATGTGGTTGATCCTTTAGACAAAAGTAACAAGCATTTGTCAATGCCGAATGTTTGCTTGCTGGCATTGGCAGTGGTAGTGCAGAAGTTACAGAACTGCATAATAGGAATGGCAGTGAAGTATTGAACTGAAGCCAACCCCACCACCACCCTGCAGAGAGTGACAGGCATTGGGGTGTGCGTTTGCGTCGTCAGGCATAATGGCCACGCCATTTCACCACACCCCACCCTGCATACACTGACAAGTGTCACGGTGTTCCTTGGGGTCTTGGCCCTTATGCGCACCCCATTTCATTAGGAAATATGGTGAGATGGGTGCGATATAGGAGAATGGGGTGAACTTTGGGGCCGAAGAGTCCAAGGCATACCTCGATGCCTCTCACTGGCTGCAGGGTGTGAATGGTATGAGCATCACAGGCAAGAACCCAAGTCACACCCCTGATGCCTGTCATTCTCTACAGGGTTGGGCGTTATGGTTGGAAACCCTAATACCTCAGGCATTGTTGGTATTTTCACCCAAATTTTCAACATTTTTTTTGACCCCACCTCACGAACAGGGGAATATCAGTTTGTTAGCTGAAAGCTGCTTATGCACAGTGACTATGGCATTTAGCACCACAGATGCAAAAATATTCGAACAGGATGTAAAAATGACAGCTGTACTGTTCATGGGAGGTGTAAAATGGCAATGTTGCAAATCTGCAGTAAAAATATTAAAAAAATGGTGAAGTCAATGAAGACATAGAAACTGTGCAACGCACACCTGTAATATAATTAGGTTGGGGATTTTTACAGCAGATTATCAACTCAGGCATTTTGGTGCCTCCGATCATGAACAGTGTCACTGTGATTTTCTTTATCTGTGCAGAACAATGATTTCCACAGCGATCCAAGATCTCTGCGCTTGAAAGTGTGAAACACACTTCAGCCATGTTGTGAAAAATGACAGCTGTACTGTTCATAAGGAAGTGTGGAAAAATGCCACTGGTGAAAATCTGGACTGAAAATATTACAAAGTCATGAACTTACGAGGGTGCGTGGAAACTGCGCAATGCTCACTCGTAACACAGTCATTTTATGGACTTTTGTCACCAAATTTTCAACATAGCTCATGAACAGTGTAACTGTGATTTTCTTAATCTGTCCTAAACATTGCTTTCGCACACCAAGAGCACCATTGTGCGCTACATGTGCGAAAACACATTTTGGGCGACATATGAAAAATTGCAGCTGTACTGTTCATAAGGAAGTGTAATAAAATGGCAATGTTGAAAATCTGGAGTGAAAATATTAAATTCGCAAACTTACAAGCATGCATAGGAACTGCGCAATGCACGCTCGTAAAACAGTCATTTTTAGGAATTTTTCACTAAATTTTCAACATAGCCATTTAAGACCTCTGCTCATGAACAGTGTCACTGTGATTTTCTTAATTTGTCCCGTACATTGATTTCGCACACCGACTGCGCCATTGTGCGCTACATGGGCGGAAACACGTTTTGGGTGAGATATGAAAAATGACAGCTGTACTACTCATAAGAAGGTGTGGTAAAATGGCAATGTTGAAAATCTGGAGTGAAAATATTGAAAATCGTGAACTTCTGACGTGCGTGAAACTAATCGCCACACGCCAGTAAAACAGTCATTTTTTGAATTTTTCACCAATTTTCAACATAGCCATTTTAAGACCTTTGCTCATGAACAGTGTCACTGTGATTTTCTTAATTATCCATTACATTGATTTCGCATAGACCGCGCCATTATTGTCGCTACATGGGCGGAAACATGTTTTGAGTGAGATGTGAAAAATGACAGCTGTACTACTCATAAGAAGGTGTGGTAAAATGGCAATGTTGGAAATCTGGAGTGAAAATTTTGAAAATTCGCAAACTTACGAGCGTGCATAGGAACTGCACAATGCACGTTCGTAAAACAGTCATTTTTTGGAATTTTTTCACCAAATTTTCAACATAGCCATTTTTAGACCTCAGCTCATGAACAGTGTCACTGTGATTTTCTTAATTTGTCCCGTACATTGATCTCGCTCACCGACTGCGCCATGCGCCATTGTGCGCTACATGGGCGGACACACATTTTGGGTGAGATGTGAAAAATGACAGCAGTATTACTCATAAGAAGGTGTGATAAAATGGCAATGTTGTAAATCTGGAGTGAAAATATTGAAAATTCGCGAACTTACGGTAGGAACTGCACAACGCACGCTCGTAAAACAGTCATTGTTAGGAATTTGTTCACCAAATTTTCAACATAGCCATTTTAAGACCTCTGCTCATGAACAGTGTCACTGTGATTTTCTTAATTTGTCCTGTACATTGATTTCGCACACCGACTGCGCCATTATGCGCTACATGGGCGGAAACACATTTTGGGTGAGATGTGAAAAATGACAGCTGTACTACTCATAAGAAGGTGTGGTAAAATGGCAATGTTGAAAATCTGGAGTGAAAATATTGAAAATTTGCGAACTTACGAGCCTGCGTAGGAACTGCACAATGCACGCTTGTAAAACAGTCATGTTTTGGAATTTCTGCACCAAATTTTCAACATGGGGTTTTTGGGACCCCTTCTTATGAACGATGTCACTGTCATGGCATTATTCAGGCCTGAAGGGTGATTTCGCAGTCAGTGACTGCGAAATCACCCGAGCAAATCAGTCATGACAGTGACATCGATCATGAGAGGGTCCCAAAACATTAATTATGCAAAATCAAAAATACCTGAATATGCAATAAAGTTGAAAAACCCCTATCTAGCCCATTATAAAGCTTACCGGCATTTCCTCAGTTCGCGGTCAGCTTTGAAGAGTGCAGAGCGTGTTCCCGGTCCACCGAAGATCAGCGCCGAGCTCGGAGAGATAAGTATGGGGTGAGGGGTGTGGTGAGGCGAGGTGGCAGTGGGTGGGTGCGGGTTGTGGGAGGGCCAGGAGACTACGTGGGACGTTTTCTTTACAGGCTTTTTTTATTTTAATGACTGACGCGGGACATTTGCCATGCTGGGGTGGGCTCCCAGCGTGGCACAGGAGCGGTTGAGGTGAGTTCAGCCGATGGAGATTGGGCACCCCGTCGACCAGCACATGCACTCCACGCTGGGGTGGGCTCCCAGCATGGCACCTTGTACTCGGGAGGAGTGGAGCCGATGGGGATTGGGCACCCCGTCGGCTATTCCACTGAAGTTGCCACGCTGGGGTGGGCACCAGCGTGGCATTTGGAAGGCTTTAGGGGAGCGCAGCACAGCCAATGGGGATTGGGCACCCTGGCTATAAGCGTGTAAGTGGGGGAAGCATGCAGTATGTGTGCGGTGTGTGTGTGTGTGTGTGTGTGTGTGTGTAGGGGAACCTGCGCATGAGCAGGCGATATCTTATCGCTGCTCACTCAAGCTTAGCTCCCCCTTTCAACTGTATGCCACTGCATTTTGGAGCTTGTCATAGACAACTCCAGCATGCATTGGCTTACAGGGGCCACGCCTGCCAACACACTGACTGAACTGGAGGAGGAGGAGGTGACACACCTCCGAAATCTTGGATGATGGCACTATGTTTCTTGCACATGCGTGCAAGCAAACATAAAAAGAGTAATACATTTATCCTGGTAGTATGCAACTATGCTACTGGATACCCAGGAGCAGTTCCAATGCGTACTGTCACAGCTTCAAAAGTGGCAGCAGAGCTTGCAAAACATTTTCAGCAGAGTGGGCATACCTAAAGAAATTATTACTGATCAGGGTAGTAATTTTGGTGTTGCATTATTTAAGGAGCTGTACAAACTACTAGGTGTCACTGCCATAAGAACCTCCCCCTATCACCCTCAGACAAACGGTCTTGTGGAGCATTTTAATCAAGCCCTAAAACACATGTTAAAAAGGTTTGTAAATGGGGAAGGGAAAGATTGGGACCAATACTTGCCTTATCTACTTTTTTCTTACAGAGAAGTGCCACAGGCATCAATAGGGTTTTCACCATTTGAAATGTTGTATGGCAGGCAGCCAAGAGGGCCACTGGACGTGATAAAAGAAATGTGGGAAGATAACTCCACTCATAAACAATCTATAACGTCTTATATGTGTGCCCTAAAAAAGAAGCTGGCAAAATATGTTGAAATTGCCCATAGTAAATCAGGAAGAGGCCCAAAACCAGCAGAAGGTATATTATGACCATTGGGTAGAAGAAATTTTTTTTGAGCCAGGTGAAAAGGTTTTGCTATTGTTACCCACAACAAAAAATAAACTGTTAATGAAGTGGCAAGGGCCTTATAGAGTGCTTAGATGTACTGGCACTACGAGATTGAGACCCCAAAATCCTACTAAGATATACCATTGTCAGTGTCAGTGGCTCAGCAGGTTGCACACTCACTTCTGAGGCTGGAAGATCAGAAGGCTATGGGTTCTATCCCCCACACCAGGCACTTGAGTCAATCCTAATACTGACACTGCAGTGCAGAATGAGGGGGATGCTGCACTGCTGAGGTGCTGTTGTTCAGATGAGACGTTAAACCGAGGTCCCATTTGCCTGTTCTGGTGGTTGTTCAGGTGGACGTTAAAGATCCCATGGCACTTCTCGAAAACAGTAGGGGAAATTTTTATTGCAAAAATAAAGAGGGGATGGTCATCGGAGTGGTCTGTATATTGATTCCATGAACTTGGACTTTATAATCTAGGGTGTAATTCAGGCATTGCCCTGCACATTTAGCCAGATTTAAAGAGGCCCTGAGATGTTTCTGAATTTTGAACATAGAGACATTGTTTCTGTTATCGATTGTGTGTCTGCTACTAAAAGTCTCATAATCGCTCATGCATGCCATTATTCGGGGCTGCTCTATTCTAGTTCTAGGGGGTTTGACCTGAGTTGCCTTATTGATGTGTCTCAGTAATGGGTCTATAAAAAATATATACAAAACTGGGCTTAAAAGGCAACTCTGGTAAACCCCTCTCTTTAAAGTTATAATTGGTCCTTTCCAACCATTTGTCCAGGGTATCACTGTTGCATTTTTATACAGTCCTTTGATCCAGGACACTACTTCTGTCGGGATATGATAATATTTTAAGCATTCCCACAGACAGTCATGGCTTATTGAATCAAATGCTTTCTGTTGATCTAGTGAGACCATATATCCATCTAACATCCCAAACTTTCCTTTTTCTATTACTTCCCTTAAGGCGATGAGATGATCCTGAATATGCCTGTTTGGGACTGAACATGTCTGGGTTTCCGAGATGATATATTGTGTTACTGACAGTACTCTTTTAGCTATGACTTTAATTAAGATTTTTATGTCTGAATATGGGTCTCCAATTTTCTGTTACTGACAGTACTCTTTTAGCTATGACTTTAGTTAAGATTTTTATGTCTGAATATGGGTCTCCAATTTTCTGTATTCATCTTGTCCCCTTTTTTAAAAATGTAGTTCAATGCTCCCATGTTCATATGAAGGGGGACGTCCCGTGTAAACAAGATAAAATTGTATGTCTGCATGAGTTCTTCTGCTAAGTATTGTATTAAGATTTTGTAGATCTCATTGGGAATACCATCCATTCCTGGGGTGGGATATTCAAAGCGGTTGCGCAGGGCGCAAGTGAGATGCGCCAGCGCAACAGCAGATATGTGCCAAAGAGCGATATTCAGCAGGTGACAATGTGCAGTGCAAATCACAGTGCGCCAATATGCAGCCCTAATGAATGCAAGCACAAGTGCAGGGGGCGTAGCCATGAATAAACAGCGCAGCATGATATTCAACAGCAGGCTGATGGTGCAAGCGCGGAGCAACAGGGATATGTGCAGAGCAACGTTGAGCCTATAAAAGGATGGAGCAAGCAGGGGATGGTGGCTTGCACCCAGGGGAGCAGGGGTGAGAGAGGGAGAGAGAGTGAGAGAGAGACAGAGTGAGGGACAGAGACAATGTGAGACAGTGACAGGATGAGGGCCATTGGCCAGGCAGGACAGCAGCAGGCGTGCAGGACAGTCACAAAGGCAGGAGGTGCAATGGGCAGTGGGACAGAGTGCGTGACCCAGACTGAGCCCGTGGGCAGGCCAGACCATGCGTGTGGGTCCCCAACACAGAAGTGCACCCAGTGCAGGGGCCCAAGCAGCAGCATAAAGCCGGGGAAGCCCAGGGAGACAAATGCAGAGGGGGGGGTCGGATAGGCTAAGTCATGGCCAGTGCAATATTCCAGATGGAGGTGGTAATGAGGGGTGTGAGAAGGCAGGTGGCTGAGCAGCGTGGCCGTGGAAGGGCCCGGCGGTGGTATGCCCGAAACAGGTGGTACTGCGCCCGCACCACCTTCGAACAGTATAGCGACACTAAGATTGTGGGCCGGTACCGCCTGAACCAGGCGATTCTGAGGCAGCTCTGTGAGCTGTGCAGTGATGAGATGCAGGCACCCACAAGATGGAGCCATGCCCTGTCAGTGGAGACCAAGGTCATGGCCGTGATATGCCTGCTCGCCAGGGGCACCTTCCAGAGACCAACAGGGGACACCACAGGCATAACCCAGTCAACCGCATCACGGATCCTCACACACTTCCTCAACGCACTGCTGCCACATGCTGCGGAATTCATCCACTTCCCCAGCACACAGGCGGAGCATACAGCAAACATGCAGGAGTTCCACAGGGTTGCATGTATGCATGGCATACTAGGGTCCATTGACTGCATCCACATAGGCATCCGCACACCACCGGGGCTGAAGGGGGTGGTCTACATTTTTATTTATTTATTAAGTCTAGGATTACAACATACCTTTGAGCCAAGGCTCTTTTACAAAGGTTCCATGTCAGAAAACAGTTACAATACGTTAAGCACAAAACAGTACAATACAATAAGTTAGCATAACTAATATCTACTGCAGAAAACAGTAACAGCATGAGATAACATAAGAAAAGATTGGTGTTATGAACTAGATAGGGGTGGAGGTGGGGGGTGGAAGGTGACACAAGGTGGGTAGGGTCACAAAAGTGGAGGTGAAAGCAGCTGGTGGCCTTGTTGACAGTACTGGGCATAAGGCATAAGAGTAAGCCTGATGAGTTGCGAGAGGGGGGAAGTAAAAAGGGGAGGGTGAGAGACAGGGAGAAGGGGGGGATAATAAGTGCTTGGAGGGGTAGAGATAGAGAGTAGGCTGAGGTGATTATATGTAACAGTCACAGAAGTTAGAGTAGGTGAGATGGAGGAGAAGCTTAGATTTGAATGAGCCAAGCATGGAGGTGGAGGAGATGTCAGGGCTGAGCTAATTTAGCCAACTGGAGGCTCTGTGGGCAAAAGATCTTTGACCCTGGGAGGTGCGGCAGCGGAGGACCTGGAGGAGCTGGGATTCGGAGCCCCTGGTGGTGCATGGATTTAGTCTTTGTTTCAGTAAAGATTGGACTCCAGGTGGGGCAAGGCCCATAGTGACTTTCTTTGCCATGATGCAAGTTAGATACTTTATGCAGTTGGAAAGTTAAAGCTATCCAGATTGGGCATAAAGGTCACAGGTATGTGTGAGACGAGGGGTGCCAGTGGTGAGCCTACAGGCCTTGTTTAGGGATGTCGCTATTCGCCTAAGCGCTGTGGTGGAAGCAGTGCCGTAGATGATTAGACCGTAGTCAATAATGGAGACCACCGAACTCTGGACAGCAATCCTAAGAGTGTCTGCCATGAGATGTTGTCTGTGCCAGTATAATAGACCTAACCACATGTTGGTAGCTTTGGCTACACCGTCGATGTGGTCCACATATGAGAGATTTGAGTCCAGAGATATCCCTAGGTATTTGAAAGACTGCACCTGCTCAAGTGCACTTCTGAGACATGTTGAAATTGTGAGGGGGTGTAGTTTATGCCTGTTTTGAGGGCTGTGGAAGAGCATTGCCTTATTTTTTTTATGGTTAAGGACCAGCTTATGATTGCTGAACCAGTTTTCCACAGAAGCAAAGCCTTGCTGAAGATTGAGTTGTAGTGTCATTGGGTCCTTGTGGGAGGAGAAAATAATAGCGTTGTCTGCATAGAGGATGAGTTTTTCAGGGCAGGATTTAGGGAGGGTGTTGAGGAAAAGGCTGAAAAGTAGTGGGCCCAGGATGGACCCTTGGGGGACTTTGGAGCAGACCGGTCTGGGGTCTGAGAGGACACCCGCAATTTTTACTCTTTGCAACCGATTTTGTAGGTAGCTATCGAACCACTCTACAGCATCAGGTGAGAGCCTGCTAAGCTGGAGCTGTTTAGTCAGCAGACGATGGTGAACAGTGTCAAACACCTTGGTCAAATTGACAAAGACTGCCCCTGCTAGGTGGCCCTTGTCCAGGGTATTGTGCAGTGCTCCAGTGAATTCCAGTAGGGCTGATGAAGTACTGTGTCCTTTTCTGAAGCCATGCTGTTGTGGACATAACAGATTGTGCTACATCAACAGGAAGGGTTACCCCAGTGTCAACTGCCAGGCGGTGTGTGATGCCAAGGGGCGCATAATCAATGGCTGTGCCACACACCCCCTGGGAGAGCACACAATGCCTTCATCTGGCACCAGTCTGCAGTGTGCTGAAGGTTTGAGAGTGGGGACATCCCCACCGGCCACCTAGTAGGTGAGTATGCAGCAGAAAAGGGCAGCCCTGTGCAACAGGGCAGGGCTTGGGGGGGAGATGCTATGCATGGGGTGTAGAGAGTTCAGCTGTGTAGGAGGGGGGGGCATCCACACTGGCCAATGTGCTAACCCAACATGTTCCTCCACAGGTGACAGCGGATATCCACTCAGGCCTTGGGCGCTCACCCCGTACCAGTACCCATCGACCCCAGTGCAGGAGAGATACAACGAGGCACATGCCAGCACACAGAACATCATCGAGCGTGTGTTTGGACTGCTGAAGGCACGTTTCTGTTGCCTGCACAGGTCTGGCAGTGCCCTACAGTACATCCCCTCAAAGGCCTGTGGCCTATTCCTGGCCTGCTGTGTGCTACACAACATGGCCACTGACTGTGGGATAGCTGTTGAGGTCGAAGAGGGGAACAGCAGTGGGGACAACGCGGACGCCGAGGCCAATGGCGGTGGGCATCCCCCCCATGGACGATGGGAACCCCGGCTGCGCAGGATGGCCCAGTGGCACAGGGACACCATTGCAGTGGAGCACTATGGTGAATGCAGGTAGATGAACAGGTCCACACACATGTCCCAGGGACCGGGGCACAGTAAACAGGCATGGCTGGCAGGGCCCCACAACAGACACGGCTGGAGGGGGGCATCGACGGACATGGGACAGGTCATCGTGGAAGCACCCCTGACAGAACAGTGGACCCCAACCACACAGCCCCACACATCCACACCCACACAGGCACAGTCACATGGGCACACACACACGCACACCCTGAAGCCACCAATGGGCGTGTGTCAGATGCTGAACACCGGTGCACTGTGGCGGCCAGTGCTGTGATGGCATCATCATGCACATGCCACGGTGGCCAGTGGCTGGGAGGGTGTGCACAAGGCAGACATGATGTGTGGCCTCGGATGTCATGGCCCAGGTACGTACACACACATACCACACCTCTGTGCATACAGGGCTGTGGCAGGTAGCAGATCGGGAGGGCGGCAGATCACGTCCGCCGCGCAGGTGCACGGCTGCCATGGACATGTGGATGGCCCTGCCTAGACCACCCAGAAGACGCTGGCTGTGCGGCAGCCACAGGGGGTGTAACACATGTACCCCCAGGCGTGTTGCTGCAAGAACGTGATCGGTCCCTCGCAGGTGTCTGCAGGCCCCCGAACAGGCCCACTCCAGGCGTGTCTGGGATGCCCACAGCTGATCCCAGTGATGACAATGCTGGGATCACACGACGCTGGGACCGAGGGGTGGAGAATGCACTCCGCATTAACCGCCACGGACAGCCCTGCACCAGGGTGGCCAGTGGTGCCAGGCCGGCCGTGACTGCAGTGGTGAGCCGATCCAGGCCTGCAGTCGTGTCCTCCCGCATGCATGTGGCCTTGGCCAGGAGCTGCTGAAAGTCCCGGTCACACCTCCCTGTGGACTGGCGCAGCTCAGTGTGGAGTGCACGCACCCCTGCCACGACTTGCATCTGCTACTCCATGGATGCCCTAAGCAGAAGGTTGTGCTCATCAAGTGGGTTGGCGCCCTGGGGGCTTGGGCATCACGTCGACCCACGGGGGTTGTGCGGCCCCATGGCACGGGGCCCTCATGGGCCTGTACTGGCTGCGGTGCACTGGTGGCACACACTGCACCCGGACCACCCTCAGCACTGTCCTGCTGCTGCCGCTGCACCTCCGGCCGCTGTGTGCGTGACATCTCCGGGGAGGCTGCACCCCCACCACCAGATGGGCTTGACTGCGCCACAGGTATGGTGGCCACCGCAACACCGGGCAGTGTGGCAGGCGGGTCTGCCAGTGCCAACCGTGCACCACCCACGCCGTCGTGTCTGGTGCGTGGTAGGGTTGCCTCCCCCTGTACAGCATCACCACTGTCCCCTTAGGCTCTCACGCCTGAGCAGCGCTCTCCTCACTGGGCGGACAGCCGAAACCACCCTCACGAATGCCTCCTGAGCCCCACTAGAAGCCCTGCCGACTTTTGGATCCAGCAGCATGGATCCAGCCTTCAGGCTCTCGTGCCTGAGCAGCGCTCTCCTCACTGGGCAGACAGCCTACACCGCCCTCATGGATGCCTCCCAAGCCCGACTAGAAGCCCTGCCGACTTTTGAATCCAGCAGCACGGATCCAGCCTTCAGGTACGACTGCCGCTTGCTCGTAGAGCCATTCCGGAGCGGCAGAACCCGATTGGTGCTCTGACCGGTGCAGAAGGCTCCGATTGGTACGCCCGCTTTCCCGCGTGCGCCTTCTGCCATTGACTTTTGCTGGGTTTTCAGTGGGACCCTGATTGCCTTTCCACTGTTCATTGCTGGCTGAATTTCAAAAGAATAACTGGATGTAACTTTGCTAGATGTAACCTTGATAGATGTAGTACCTGTGTGCTAGTTTAAACATGCAATAATTAAGTAGCTAATATAGCGAAGTGCTTCTGCCACCACAAATTGAACTTAAAGTTGTCTCTGAAGAGCATGGTGCAGATATATCCTGATTTACTAATATCGAATACTTAATCCTGACTGTTAGTCTGCAAAAAAACCTGCCTAATACTGCTAGCTAAAACCTAAACTGACTGTTTCTTCACTCCTCCCTTGCCTCCCTCCCGTGCTAAGTATCCACTAGCTGCCTTTCTATAGAGCCCCCCCCCCCGCCATTTTATCTGGTAACTCTCTCCCACTTCACAGCTCATCTTCTTGGTGTGCCCTACCCCTGCCACTTAATCTCCCATTGTGTAAAGTGTAATCACCCCCATCCCCCGCCGGCGGTCTGACGCCAACTTCCCACCCATAACCCTAAGCCATTCACAGCTATATTTATGGAGTCTTTCTCTTTTCCCTTCCCCTTAGGCTCTCGTGCCTGAGCTGCGCTCTCCTCACTGGGCGGACAGCCGAAACCACCCTCATGGACGCCTCCTGAGCCCGACTAGAAGCCCTGCTGACTTTTGGATCCAGCAGCACAGATCCATCCTTCAGGTATGACTGCCGCTTGCTCGTAGAGCCATCCCGGAGCAGCAGAACCTGATTGGTGCTCTGACCTGTGCAGAAGGCTCCGATTGGTACGGCCACTTTCCTCCTGAGCACCGACTGGTGTGCCTTCTGCCATTGACTTTTGCTGGGTTTTCAGTGGGACCCTGACTGCCTTTCCACTGTTCACTGCTGGCTGAATTTTCTCCTGCCCCCCCTACCCCCTCCCAGGCCTCCTTTAAATACAGCTTGGCTCCGCCCAAAACAAGCTTCAAGCTTACTCCTATTGGCCATCACCTGGCAGTGCTAAACCAATCTAGCAAATACCACTTGTAGCAGAACTACAGCACGTAGACCAATTTTAAAGCAGAACTACAGCACATAGACCAATTTTTAAGTACTTCCTACCTAATTATCTACCAAAAAAAAAACAATTTTAGATTAATTACACTTCTACACTAATCTCTCTGAAACGGAGGGCTACTGCTTGAGATCCTGGTATCCACCTAGCAGTACTCCCCAACCTGCTCTAACTACTGGATACAATTATCCTGGCAGGATGGGCTTCCTCTCTCTCTCCTTCTGTTAATACTGGGGCTCATTATGCCACATGCCTTGCTGCATCCCAAAGTGTCAAGCGCTAACCCGGGTGTTGAGTCCCTCACTACACCTTACACCGCCCCCGCACACTGTACCTCCACCCTCTCATCAACCCCCTTGGTACATGTATATACCCTACATCCCTCTGCCCACCCCCTCCTGGACCACTCAACAATGTATATCTGAGCTCTATCCCTCATTTGCTTGAAACCTCAACTCCTCCTAACACTTGCACACCCGAAACGTACACCCCTTACTAGCTATCAAAGGCAACTACAAAACAAAAAGGCCCTCTCTTTTTTATTATATTCCCTACAGAAAATGCTGCTACTAGTCCTTATTTGCTCAGGCAACGTGGAGCTAAACCCTGGCCCTCCACTCCAATTTTCATCTCCATCGGACTTTGCAGCTGCCCCTGGGCTGAAGATGATGTTAGTAAACATCCTAAGCCTGACAAAAAAGTTTGACCAACTGCAAGCCTGGGCAGCACATACTAACCCTGATCTCATCATCATCACTGACTCATGGCTAAAAAAGACTACCCCTGACCAACAGGTTACTCTTATAGGCTACAAATTATTTAGGCAGACAGGAACACTGGGCCATATATGCCAGAAAACAAGTTTGTAGTAACTGACATCCTTTGCAACTCCAAGCCTAAAGAATATGAGGTTGTCTCACTAAAACTTCACCTTCCCTTCACGGAATGCATCACTGTCATAGGGGGCAATAGGCCCCCGTCTGGTGGCTCCGAAATCATCGACATTATAAAATCACTAAGCTTAGCCGCCAACTCAGAAACAATTATCGTGGGGGATTTCAATATGGATTGACTCACTACAAAATCTCACTGCCTTAAAACCCTTTGTGATGACCTAGGTCTTATACAGCTAGTTTCTGAACCTACGAGGAACAATGCCTCAAACTCGGCTAAAAGCTCCAATTTAGATGTTATTCTAACCACCCACCCCCATAAAATCTCCCATTCAGCTGTATTCCATAATGATATGAGCGACCACTGCATGGTGGTTTGCACAAGATCACAAACTAAAGCATACCAACAGTCCAAATCTAGAACTAAGAGATCCTTCCGCAAATTTCATATGTCGAACTTTCTGTATGACCTGAGCGGGATCAGATGGCAAGATTTATATCTTGCAAAAACTGCAGACGACGCTGTCTCCATCCTTAGTGACAATCTTACTGCCCTGGCAAACAAGCATGCACCCTTTATCAAAGTCAGGGTGCGCAACGTGTCCCACCCTGGTTCACCCCAGAATTAAAGGCTGCACTCACCAACAGAGACAAACTCTGGGCAAAAGCTAGGTTCACTAAGAGCCCGGCGGACTGTCAGGCCTTCAGGGCTGCTAGAAATGCTTGTGTCAAAAGCACTCGTGCCACAAAAGCTAACTTCTATATCACCACCCTGGAACAAGCCAAAGGGAACCCCAAAAAAATCTGGAGAACAATTAAATCTACTGAAGGCCGTCCTTCAGCTCCATCCATCCCATCTAAGATATTTATCAATGGCAGGCTGGTGGAAAACAGCACCCAAATCCTTGAAGAACTCAATTCACATTTTGTTACCGCTAGACTTGCTTTCAACTCCTCAACCTATGCTAACCAAGTGAATACTAGTGAAAGCTCTAACTCCTCTACCTGTAGGCCATCCCACCCTTTCCAGATCCGCACTATTACATACAAAGAAGTTGAAGATTCGCTCTTTAATCTAGATCTCCATAAGAGTGCCGGGGATGATGGACTTGAACCATTTTTCCTGAGAATAGGCTATGCCTATCTCACTGCACCTATCTTATATATCTTCAACCTATCCATAACCTCTGCAACAGTTCTATCTAGCTGGAAGTCTGCCCATATCCTTTCTCTTTTCAAATCAGGAGACCCTTGCGATTTAAACAATTACAGACCCATCTCCATTTTGCCTGTTCTCTCTAAAGTCCTCAAAAAGCTGATATATAACCAATTGAAACAACACTTTGAATCCTACTCTCTACTTAACCTTGTACAATCCGGTTTCCGGTCCAAACACAGCACAGTCACTGCATTGGCTAAGGTCACTAATGACTGGATTTCCGCCGTGGACTCCAAGAAGGTCACTGGCGCAGTCTTCTTGGACCTTATTAAAGCCTTTGATACTGTTGACCACATCCTCCTAATCAACTGCCTTTCTAGCCTAGGTGCCACTCCTCCGACCGTACTTTGGTTCACCAGTTATCTTTCTGGTAGGTTGCAGAAAGTCAAAGCAGATGGCTGTCTCTCAGCTCCCCTTCCGATTGCTAGGGGAGTCCCCCAAGGCTCCATACTAGGCCCAATCCTATTCTCCCTATACATCAATGATCTTGACTCCCACATAACGAAGTCCAGTATTCTCTTTTTTGCAGACAACACTGTATTATATACCTCTGGCGCAACCCTAACAGAAGTCAGAGACATCCTGCAAGCTGACTTTGCTTAGCTCGAAAGTAACCTGATTAAAGCAAAGCTCCTTCTGAACGCAAAGAAAACTAAGGCAATGTTCATCTTGCGTAATCCGGCCGTTGGTTTCCCCCCTCTGCAGCCAACAAACCTTATTGTTACCTCACTGGGGAAACCCTGAAGTAGTTCCAAATTTAAATACCTTGGTTTCTGATAGACAACAAGCTCACCTTCCTGACCACAGTGAGGACCCAGCCAAGAGGCTCAAAGCACGCCTGGCTTCTTCTTTCAAACAGATCTCTTCCCTGTTGTGACCCGAACCAAGTTTGTGTTGGCACCATTTCTTCCACTTCTTGACTATGGAGATTTCATCTATGCCACCTCTGCAATCTCAGGCCTAAGTAACTGACATTCTCTACCACATGCTATACTTGTTCATCACCAGTGCCCCCACAGAACCCACCATGACTCCATAATACAGCTGTTGGCCAGACCTCACTTGCCACCAGACGCCTGCTCCATGTAGGGATATGGACCTCAAGACACTCCTACTCAAACTCCAAGCTACATCACATCCCTCATCTGTATCTCCCGCAGTGCTTACTCACTTAGGAAATCGAACTACATCCTGCTTGACGTCCCAAGAACTCGTACCGCCTTTGGACAACGCACCATTTCAGTCTCACTTCCCACAGTCTGGAACCAACTCCAATCCATGCTGAAACTAGCCAGCATTGTCCCAATAAATCTATACAAAGCCTTATCCTCATCTAAAATAGAAGATACCTGTCACTGCCACTAAACCCATTATACCACCCTTATGTTACTTACTCACACTCCAAATGACACTGCTAGGACCTTAACAGGTCTGCAATCACACAGAAAGTAGTAGACTAAATACAATAGCTTTAGATTTGATCCCCATGACCAGCTTTCAATACCCGTCACCTTCAAATCTCCTTATCACACTTCTTTCACTCTACTCTGCTAGTCACAAGACTCATCTTTTGCCTTTTTACCCTGCCATTCCTTCATAAACTCCCCCTGCTGTCTTCATGCCTTCCACCTCTAGATCTCCTTATCACACCTCTTTATACCTTAATCTGCTAGTCCCTAGCCTCATCTTTCTACCTTATTTCCCTACAATCCCTTCTTATACTCCCCCTGCTGACTCTGAACATTAACTTTTGCCTATAATGCACTTATCATTTATGTATGCAACTATACCCAAACACCTGCTGATACAGCATCAGACTTTACCGCCAGAACCATGCCTTACCTGGCAGTATCATGTCAAGAATTGTCAACTATGAACTGTGTGTGTGTATGTATTGTTTGCTCGATTAACAATGATACCTTGTATGATACATAAGACTTGATTAACAATGTTACCTTGTATGTTATGTCCATATATCTATGTAAAGAACCCAGGACCTCCTTGTGAATGAGCTTGCTCAATGGAGTTTTTCCTGCAATAAACTTGAACTTGAACTTGTCCTGGGTAGCGGTCATGTCGTTATCAGACGCGAACCCCGCCCCAATCACTGTCTCAACATACTGGATGCCATGGCTAGCATCCCGCTGAAACTGCCTGGGCCTCATCCGCGCACATGCCACAGACAGCCTTGCAGACAGTGTGGTGGGTCCAACAAGGGTCCAGGCCACGTACCCTGGTGGAGGTGGATGGGCGCTCCTCCAGGTCCCCGACATCACCCAGGGTGGGCACCACCGCCCCTGCATCCGCACGAAGGGAACATATACAGGTCAGTGCCGCCACCATGCACCCCTGCCCCAATGCACCCCTTACCCACATCCCCATGCGCCGCTGTACCTACCATGCAGTGAAGGGCTACCCCCCCGTCTGAAATCCACTGCCGAGAACGCCCTCAATGGCACCGTGCTGCATAGTCGCTGCCACAAGCTCCTCCTGCGGTGTCAGCTGTGGCACCTCAGGCTGTCCACCGCCCATGGTGGCACATGCAGCCCGGATGGCTGCCACCTTCTCCTTGATCTGCCTGCGGTCCATGCCCACCTTCTTCTTGCATTCCTGCACCAGCCTCTGATGACACCCTGCAGGTTCACGGCCCTGGCTACACCCACCCATGCTTCCGCCCTGGCTTGCTGGGTGCCTGTGGAGCCACTCAGGAGGGGCTCCTGGTCCAGGTAGGCATCATATAGGGCATCACACTCCACCCTTGTGAAATTGGGCCTGCGCTTCCATGCAGGCCCCTGCTCCTCAACTTCCTCTTGCTCCGACATGCTGTTCCTGTGGGTGGGGACATGTGGTTAGTGCTGGTTGCCACACATGAGGCCCCCCCACCACAGTCCTGACATGCCCAGTGCCTGGCATCCTACCTGTGAAGGATGCAATACCGGTCTGGTGCCTGTGCTGCCACATGGCGCCTTTATAGCGCATCACATGCAAATGAGGGAATGCGGAACTGTAATGAGATGCAAATGCTTCTGATGCACCACGGATATGCTGATCTGCTAATCTGCATATGCCTGCTGAATATTGAGGAACGCAGTGGAGTTGCTCATGCGCATGTCATGGCACATCTGTGTGACGTGTGCAGTCCGCATGGTACAGCGCATGCATGCACTGACGTCGCGTATGGTGGTGGCGCTTCCTATGCACAGTGTGCTACAGGCGGCACGGTGCCTGCTGTTGACAAGGTGGTGTACATGCACTGTACACCCATTGGCGCCATGCTGCTATTGGCACATGGCCCATGGGGCACACTGGACCTAATCGCCAACTATGCTATCCATGCCCTATCGCCATGATCGTGACGATGTGCGTACACCCTTTGACCTCCCCTGCATGTGCCCCCTTGACTCGGGTGCTTGTGGCATGTGCCAGCATTGCCCCAGCCATATCGTGGCATACCCCGCCGATGTGTGATCGGGATGGCAGCGCATCGCCAGGCACGCGCATCCATCGCACGCAAGGCCTCGTGTGTGCTCACCAGCCATTATGCTTTCGTGTTCTGGATACAGCCATGCATCACAGGAGCATGCCTAGAGCACCAAATTGGACCCATGTGGAATTGGTCAACCTGGTGGCATTGGTGGAGCCACATATTGGTGCCCTCTATGGGCAGATACCCCTGGACCAGCCGCTCACTGAGGTGTGGTGGGGTGGTAGAGGCAATCGAGGAGGCCACAGGATCACGCCGTAGTGGGAAGCAGTGCTGCCACAGGTACAGGGACCTGCGGAGGAGGGACCCAGACCATCTCCAGACACTGCAGGCACACGTCCGGAGGTGTGCTGTGCCACGGCCAGGTGAGTGCACATATCCCCGTCCATGCCATTTCGGTGTTGTGTGGGTTGCCAGCGGGTGTCACGCCATGCTGCTGTGGGTGGGGGGCAGTGGCTGGGAACACCGCTGGCTATGGCAGCGCACTGTAGGTGCGCTGTGCCTCGGTATTTCCGCTGCGCTGGGTCATGGGGTATACTGTGCTGGGGGGGCCGTGTGTTGCTGCCTGGTGCTGATGTCTGTCTCTCACTGTCTCCCTACTAGGCCCTGAAGATAGGTGCAGAGGAGCAGGTGGCCCGGCGCCAGTTAGGCTGCAGTTTTCAGGTAGGCACTTTGGTGGTGTATGCTGTTGTGTGGGGTAGGAGTGGGCCACAGCCCCCCATGCACGTGGCCAGTACATGCCGTGCTTCACCAGCGTGTTCCATTGCACCATGCTGCACCCTGGGCAGGTGTGTGTGGCCGCTGCAGGTGGGCTGTGGGTGCATCCAGGTCCCAGCCAGGCCACTGACAGCCCCACGCAATGGCCATTCACTTGGCTGCCATGGCTGTGGCATGCTGCGCATGGCTGGTGGTGGTGTGCAGTGCTGTGCGTGACTGTGGATGGTCGGGATGGCGGCTCGTGTGGGCACACACACTGTGGTCGGCTGTGTGCCCCCTACAGGGCGCATGCCACCATTGTCCACTGCGCACGGTGGGTGGGATACAGTCATGTGGGCGTGCACTCATCCATGTCCCCTTCTTTGTCCTAGGTGCCCATCTTGTGGATGCACATACCAGGCTGCTGGAGCAGATCTTGAGGGTCACCACAGCCACACTTGCAGTGATTCGCATCATATGGCAGGCCCTGTTCCAGCCACAGAGGAGAAGGCAGCAGAGGCGCCGGTAGTCGTGGACCTCCTGAGGGGCCCATTGGCCTGCATCACCCTCCCTTCCACTAACACCCCTCCCATTCTTCCACTGTACACAGCCTACTATGTCCTCTGTCTCCCCACCCCCCTTCCCCAGCCTACATTCCAGATTGTGGCCTCCCCGTTCCCTGCCCTCTATCACTTGTAAACAGTTTGTTGTTTTAGTTGGTTGTTGCTTTTAATACATTTCTATTTTGGTAGCCATACATGTCTGTGTCTGCTTTGCAGCTGGCTTTGGTGCCATGCTGCAGTGGTGTGCATGGTGGCTGTGTGGTACGTTTGCGGTTGCCTGGGGTTTCTATCAGGTGGTCTGCGCACAGTGGCTTGTGTGTGTGTGCCCTGTGGCATGCATTTGTTCCCTGCTGGGCTGTGTGTCTGGTGTGTTGTGTGCTGTCGGCTTGTGTGATGTCTGCTTTGGTCCAGGTGCCATGTCCCATGCCGTCCTGTGGGTGTTGCCCGTGGCTGCCTGCCAGTGGCCATGGGTGTCATGCCACCTCCATGCACTGCAGTGGATTGCGTGGTCAGGGCATGTGGCTGTGTGCCTGCTTTGCCCCCCTCCGGTCATCTCCTGCCCTGTGGTAGGAGTGTGTCCTGCTCTTGTGGCCTGCTCCACACTGTGCCAGGTGCCCTGTGCTATGGCCCATGCGCCTCTGTCCCTTGCCCTGCCCACGCTGTGCTCCTGCACTTCCTGCCTTGCTCCTTTGTGCAACCATGGTTGCGTGATGGCACCTGCTGACTTGCTCCCTGGTGCAGCCCTTGTTGTGCTATGGTGCATCCTTGCGATATTCAGCCATCTTGCGCTGTCACTTGCCTTGGTGCTCAGCCTTTGAATATCATGTTGGTTGCGCACTCGCTCAGTGTACCTGTGCTGCGCTATCCTTGCGTCTGCTTCTGGCGCATTTCTGAATATCCCATCCCAGGTGTTTTCCCTGAATTTAAAGCTTGTACGGCATCTGTTACTGCTTGAATGCTAATTTGTTTGCTAAGACTCCTTAAGACATTTTGTGGCAAATCTGGAATATCTAGTTCTCCTAGATATGAAAGTATTGTTGTAGTGTCTCTAGGAAGTGAAGCAAACATTTGTGATGTATACCGTGAGACTATGTGTAATATTAAGGATTTATTGGTTTTTAGTGTTTCCTTATTATCCTGTAATTTGGAAAGTTCTGTTTTAGAGACTTTCTTGCTACGTGTTTCAAAGGGGCAGACTGTATTAGCAGTGCCCTGGGTTCCAAACCGTTGCTGAAAGTACAAAGTATCTGCTTTTTGTTTATGAAAGACCATTAAATCTTGACTCTATTTCATTGGATACATTTTGAATATTGTTATAAGCTAAAGATAATAAATGTTGACATTTTTGTCTGTTTTGTAAGTATGTTAGATATGCTTGATTACTATTTTGTTTGCTCATTCGTATTAATAGGTATCTCGGGTCAGTTTTTGTATCTTCCCACCATTGTGCTGGGTTCTCAAACATAATAAAAACTGACTTTCTAGGTAGAAAAAACTGTTTTAATTCCTCCCCCATTCCCATGTGTTGCAGTATGGATATGTTGCAGTTCCAGAAGCCAGGGCCTTTCTTAAAATGTTGTGTATGTCCAATTACTGTTGATAAAAGGGCGTAATCTGAAAAAAACATTGGCTCTATGGAGACGGAGTCGATATCAGTATGTACTGATACAAATATGTAATCGATCCTGGTAACTAGCTTTCCCTTATAAAATGTTGGGGTATGTTTCTTAGTTTTAGCTACATAAGAGTCTCTTAAATGTGCTGTTTGTACCATAGTTAATAAAAAATATGAATCACAGTAGTGTTTTTTTGTCTTTGCACATTTACCTTTATCTAATAAAGATAAAGCACAATTAAAATCCCCTGCTAACAGGACCATCATAGATGTGTGCAAAGAAAGGTTTAATTGAGTTAAACAAATCTAGTCTAGTTGTTTTACATTGGGGAGCATATGTATTTATTAGTCTGTACTGGGTACCGCTAATTACAACATCCATAATTAATACTCTCCCTGGACATAGGTCATATATTTTTAATACTGAGGTGTCAGGTACATTAAAAAGTATGCTGCCCATTCCAGAATAGGTTTCTGGTCCAATAGACCAAAAATAAGGACCTTTAAACCCATTTTTCTGCACAGCCCTTATCTCTGACAACATATAAAAACGCACATCCTGTAAAAAGAAGATACCTCCCAGCATGGACATTAATACAGAAAAAACATTTTTACATTTCTCCGTTTTCATAATACTGTTGACATTCACTGTATATAAATGCAATAAGGAGGACATTCAGGTATTTATTTGTACTTCCCTCTTCTTAGCCTCATCATTTTTTGTATACTTTTTGTTTTTGCCTCTCTTTTCCTCCCTGTTCCTTTTATGGGAGTTTCATCACTTGCAGACACCACCTCCTCCCCTATGCAGGTTACTGTGAAGGAGTCAGAATCTTCTCCAGTTCCTGTGGAAATGTCCTGTAGGAAGTCAAATTTATTAGCTGTAGCTTCTTCTGCATTCGAGGGTTCATGTTTTCCCTGAAATCTTTTTTTCCTTTTCTCTGGTCCTGGGGGTTGGGGGGGCATGTTTACCACCAGATCAGTGCTCATCATTTGTTCTCCAACACTTAGTTTCTCTTTGGTAGGTTGAAAATCCACATTTTGTATTTCCTGTTGTTTCTGGGAAGGGGGAGCTTGTGTTTGCTCAGTCCCCTTTGGTCTGGTATCTGTCGGGGGGGGGGGGTACTGGAGCGGGTATGTCTAGTTCCTGTGGGTTTTCTCTCTGTTTTTGGATTTTTTAGCTTGATAAATACAATTCCTTTGTAAGTCCCCAACTGCTGTTTCTGGCACATTATGGGCTGCCCATTGGCAGTTCTGAAAGGTATGGCCCACCGTGTAGCATAAATTACATCTGATTCATTATTACAATGATTTTCCGAATGTCCCATTTCTCCACAGAGATTGCACTTAACCCGATCACACACATACTACTGAGGTGTGACACTGACCCATATCTGTAGCATGCTTGAGGTTGCCCCTGATAAAATAATACTCCTCTGTCTCTCCCTATGAAAAAATAATTTGGTAGATGTGATACTCCTGTGTCATTCAATTTAAGCAGGACTAAAACCTTCTAGCCCCCTGTCCAGATGTTCACTGAGTCTATGATTGCCTCGGAATTTTTTAAAATGGTACATCTCTGCTTCAGCCAATAGATAAGATCGTGCATGCTCACTCCTTCATTTTGGACTAGGACTGTGATCCATTTTTGGGCTGGTTTAGTTAATGGCATTGCTACAAAAGGGGTGAGTGTTCTTTAAACTACTGTATTATATTGACTCCAGAATCTGTCCAGGCTGGACGCCATTTTAAAACTTATATCAAATGTTGTCTCTCCAGATACGTGTATGAGAGCATAGATCTCATTTGCAAAGAATTTTAAAGAGTCTTTCAATAGATTTCTTCCCACATACTGCCTATTTGGCATTTCAGTCAATCCCCCCACATACAGAAGCCTTACTGCATTATGTCTCTTTGCAGGCATTATAGGTCATTTGAATAAAGAGGCAAATTGTTTTCTCTACGTTTGTGGATCAGTTAGTGTAGGGCCTAAAGTAGTAGATGCCTCTTTCTCTATGGTTGCATTTTCTACATTTTTATCGGGTTGCTGTATTTCCTTCAAAAGGCAGGCTTGGGTTTTGGGTAAGACGAAATTCTGGGGAAACTTCTGGTTGGGAACTTTTATTCTTTCTTTGTGGCATACTCAGCATTTCTATTGAGGAAGGCCCAGATTTCCAGTTACCAGTATCAGAATCTTTTTCCCAACCTGCTGTAAGTAAAGCATTTTGTACAGACCATTTTTTTGTGGCCTGACACACAGTCTCGGGTCGTCCTAGGCCAAACTCTGTGGAGTTTGTTAGTGTCATTCCAGACATTACTCCCACTTTTGTCACATTTATATTTCCTCTGTTTTTGGAAATATCAGAAATTGTACCTGCAGGCCCTGCGAGGGCTTTTTCTGTGTGCGCTGCATCCTGAAGTGTCAACTCATTCTCAACTACATCTGCCCAGCTGACAGTCAGCTCCTTTGATGCTACTGTGTCATCAGGCTTCAACTGGGCCTGGTTGTCTGTTTTCTTGTCCCTGTCAGTGCATATCTGTTGCAGTCTCTGGTTTAGTTTCATCTTTGTAATGGCAAATCACCTTTCCTCATCATCTAACTGTGACTGTATTTGTTTTTCCAGGATCCGTTCCTCTTCAGTTCTGACATCTTGTTTGTCTTGTCTTTCAATATCACTGTCAGAAATATCTGAGTCATTACAAGAACTATCAAGATCACCTGGATTATTTGTTTGTTCTGTGGTATTTTTTTGCATCCTCTAAATTCATTTTCCCTTCAGAAGTTCCCATTTCTTCATTTTGTTCTTCAATCTCCAAAACTCCTTCCTGCTCAGTAGCACTCCTGGATGCCATCTTGGTACTGCAGACAAAGTGGTCCCCTCTGCTTACAGGAAGCAAGGCCCCCTGCAGGCAGAGTAGGGGAATTTTTTTATTGTAAAAAACATAACATCAGATCAAAAAATACATAGGAAAAACATAAGAAAAAGAAAACACACTTCAAAAACATAAAGTGCGTAAGGTAAAACAAAACATACTCATATCATTTCTGCATTTTCTCAGCCCAGAGAGAAAAAAAAGAACATGAAAGCAAACTCACAAAATCAGATCCCCTTGAGCCATTCAGCTTTGAGATCCCCATATAAACAAAATCATACTTAAATCCAAGTAATACATTTCCAATAGCCTTGAAATATTGGGCTTTCTAATGAACCCCTTTCTAAATCTTTCTGTTTCCATATTGCCATCTCAATTTGCTTAATTAATACTGACGTTGGTGTGTAGGTATGCTGTAGTGAAAACTGGCATCTTGCCTGCCACATGTAGAACTTTATACTACCAAAAATAATGTTTAAAGTGCTATGGTGATATCGAGATAGGAAACCAGAGTTGTCTCCTAACACCAAGCTTTCATATGTCATATGTCTCACAGGGCCCCATTTCCATTTACCAACCAAATCAGCCCAAAATATTTTAGCATAGCTACAAGTAATACAGAAGTGCTCGAAGGATTCTTCTATACCTGCACACTCTGGCCTAAGACCTTGCCCTTCTGCCATGGGTTTATGTTTTAAATTACCTTTTACCCTCGGTCTCCCCTGACAACTGAGCCACAAAACATTCCACATCATGATGAGTATTCTTTTATCATTTAAAATTTTTAAGACTATGTGTGTTTTTTTGGGTAGCCATTTCAGAAAATCAACTTGTACTGAAAAGTTCCATCCCATTCTGTCCATATATAAAGCTTTCCGACTCAGCCTTTGTACTTGTTCCTTAGTAATACCCCATGTTTTTAATTTTCTGGCAGCTAAATGTATAAAGGAGGGTTCTCCTGCTTGTGCCTTAGCCTTTGGAACTTCACCCTCCCATTTCTGCAGAAAGGCCTTTACAATATTCAATGTCCAGATATCCCATGGATGCTTTTTGAACCCCTCCTCTTCCCCAAAAGTGGCTTTAAAAAAGAAAGACAAATAAAATACGAGGGGGTGAATCATTCCCTTTTAAATAAGTGAAATCTCTTTTCACATGGTTCAATCAACTCCCCCACAGCATCTGAAAGAAAATGCTCAAGACCCATGTTTCATAACTTTTAGGTAATGGGAAAATGGCACTAATATATAAAAAATTGGGAAGTACAAGTTTCTTTATAATCATTACCCTTTTCTGCTTTGAAAAAGACCAAGTCTTCCATACCTGTACCTTTTGTTCCCCCAGTTCAATTTTATCTTTCCAATTTAAATCCGCCATTTCCGAAATGACGCCCTAAAATTTTAATTGTTGTATTGGTGATTTTTATTTGCCCAATACTAGGTTCATATGGCCCTTCCCCTAAAAAAATTCCCAGACTTTTCTTTTGGTTAACTTGTGTACCTACTAGCGTGCCAAATTTCTTCAGAATGTTAAGTACGGCATTTTCAGAATTCTTATTGTTTTATCAGAAGACACATATCATCCGCATAAACTGCTAACTTTTGAGGTTCTAAATTTGCTGAGGGTGTTAGGCCTTGGATTTCAGGTTTATGTAGTAATTCTCTAATTATTGAGTCTAATACAAAAGTATATAATAAGGGAATAATCAGACATCCTTGTCTCACCCCTTTTTTTAGCTGTAAACAATTACAACTAGACCATTTACCATAGGATAAATTAATGCTTCTTTATACAGGGTTTGTATCCATCATCTGAAATTTGTAGAAAAAACATCTTTCTCGAGGACCCGGTGTAAAATATCATGGGACATTCTATTGAAAGCTTTAGATTGATCTAGAGCTAATATATACCCAGTTAATTTATTTATATGGCTAAATTCACAAACATTCCTCATTTTGTTGAATGTTTGAATCTGGGATTGAACAGGTTTGTACCAGATGGATCAGTGAAATAGCTTTTTTTTGGAGTCTTTGACATATAATTGCTGATAGGATTTTGTAATCAGTGTTGAATAAACTAATTGGTCTACAGTTGTTCACATTTTGTTTTCCTCCTTTTTTATATAAAAATATGATTAAAGCAGCTGAAAAGCCCTTTGTTACAACTCCAGTTTCTAAAAGCTCATTATAGACATGATGCAATATTTGACTAAGATCCTCCTGCAAAAATGTGCATAATTCATTAGTGAGACCATCCTCTCCCAGTGATGTTTCTAACTTTAAATGGGTTATTTCAGCCTTTACTTCCTCCACAGTTATATGTTGTTCTAACTCAAGGATCTGTTCAGGTGTAATTTTTGGTGGGATAAATGTTGCAAAATTATCCCATTTAACTTTGGACTGAAAAGATTGGCCATACTGTTCCCTTAGAGCACACTGAACTACCTCCAACATCTCTGCATCTGAGTTTTTTAATTTACCATTACCATCTAATAAACCTACCATCACCTTCTTCTCTAAAACTTGTTTACACACAGAGTAGGGGTCTGAACAAGGTGTCTTTTTCAAACCATATTTCATCTCGGCTTTTAAAAACACTAGCTCTGTTGTACTGACATTGTTTCATCTGTAGTTTAAGCTGTTCTATCTGTTCCTTTATCCTTGTATCAGAAGCATTTGATAATGACATTAATTTATAATATCGATTTCTATAACCTAAATAAGTAAGATAGTCATCAGTTTGCCTTTTCTTCCCTAAATTGGTAACAAAAATTTTAATTGCTGTTTTTGTATCTGTCCACCACTCCGCGCAGGTATCGTACATTTCAGCCACTGATTGTCTTGTAAAAGATTCATTAGTTTCATTTGAACTTCCTTTTACTCTAAAAGTGAAGAATTCAGTTTCCACCTAGTGGTTACTGCAGGGAACTTTGGAGGTATGCCAGATAAATTAGGACAACAGTTTCAAACCAAATGGCCCGAAAATTCACAGTAATTTAATATGAATTTGGCTGGGGTAAAGGTTGTTGATATAAAAATATTATCAATTCTTGAAGCACAATTTCTTTTTCTATAGGTAGATCCTGCCCCTTTGTGCAACTCCCTGTAAGCATCATTTAAAGTAGCTTTAGTTAACATTTCTTGTAAGGCATGTGTGTCACAATATACCTTTTTCTGTACCTGGTCCCTAACTTTCAGATCCAAACTTCAATTTAGGTCCCCTCCCAAATTATTTGTCTAGGAGTAAATAAATAAGGTTCTATAGTATGAAACAGGTCTATTCTAGTAGATTTAACCTGTGGAGCATAGACATTTATTAAACGTAAAGAAAAACCCTTATAAATACAATCGAGCAGTAAAGCCCTCCCAGGGACAATATCGACCAATCTTACTACCCGAACCTGTGTATCGCAAAAAAGAATACCAACCCCGTCTGCGTCATCAGCCCCAAAAGACCAAAATGAGGGTCCACCCACCCATAATTTTTTAGCTTGGTCAATATCTTGTAACAAACTAAATCTAGTTTCTTGCAACATGATTATATCAGCTTTTAGATTCCTTCAATAATTAAGAAAACCCAATCTTTTCTTAAAGTTCTTAATACTGCAGGTGTTGATCGAAACTAGATTTAAAGATGCCATTGCAAGGGATTTTTATTGTTTTACTTTTTTCTCTTCTGGACCTTCTCTTTCTTTGTTTCTAAAAGTTCAGGCCCACCCCCCTCCTCACACTCCATTTCAGAACTAGCCCCTGACCTAGAGGAGACATCCAACTCAGAACCTCCCTCCTGTTCTTGTAATGCCTGAAAAGAATTCTGTATATGAACCCCTGCAGACTGGTTCATCATTTTACTGTTGGCCCTAGTTACCCTCTTAGGATGTGGTATCTGAAAGTCTGGAATTGGGGTTGGGGGCATAACATCTGCCCTGATCTGTTTTGTGACTGGATACTTACCCTTCTGCATAGTAGTTTGGCCATTGTGAATGTTATCAGGGTTATTCATCTGAGGTTCATTACTGTTATGCGTGTTTGTAGGAGCAGGGCCTGCCTCTGATGTATTTTCTCTCTCTGGCTGAGGCCTATATCTATCCTGGTCCTGGTTTATTAAGGTTTCCTTGTCTGGTCCCCCTTGTCTATTTTGTCCTGCCCAGAGACACTGGTGGAATGCATGTCTCTGTTCATCACAAGATTGCATCTGAAAATGTTCCTGCAAGTCCCACTATCATGATCCAAATTGCCACATAGTGCACATTTAAAATTTTATTGCATGCACTACTTAAATGTCTTTTGCTGCCACACTTGTAGCAGGCTTTGGGCTGCCCTGGATAAAAACACACACCCCTATCTTTCCCTAAAAGAAACTGTTAGGGATATGTTGTACTTCATCCTCCAATGTGTGAAGCTTGATTTTAAATTTCCAACTCCCTGTCCAAATCCCTTCTCCATCTATAATAGGTTCTGGGGGTCCCAAAACAGTGCATTTATTTTCCGGACAAAATTGTATGTCCTCCACATTCACACCTTCATTTCTAAACATTACATTAACTGTTTTGAAAAAGAGGTTTAGTAATGGGGATTGCCCAGAATGGTGTCCATAATGGCAGAGTTTTGCATGACTCATATTTTTGTCAATATCTGTCCAGACCAGCAAAGGTCTTGAAACTGACGTCAAAAGTGTCCTCACCTCTCACATTTATAAGTACATAAATATCAGCAGCTTGAAAGTTTATAGATTCTTTCAGTAATTTATGTGCTAAATAAAATCTAGCTGGGTGTTCTTGTAGGCCGCCCCTGTATCTCAACCGAACCACATTCGTTCTTGGGGCGTGTTCAAGTCTATTATGTTTGAAGAAATCAGAAAAACGTGGTCCACTTTGAAAATTGTCTCTCCGTGGGATGGGGAATGTCTGGTGATTCTTGCTCAACCCGCCCCTATCTCCCACATTATGTGTATCTTCGTTTTCCTCATTTTCCACAGTTACATTTTCAGAGTTTTTTTGCTGACCTGTTTGTTGTGTGTGTTGTTTCTTTGGGAACCCCCTCATGATCTGATGACTCCAGTGTAAACGACACCCATGAGGAATACGGAATCCATTTTCCATCACAAAACATCCATTCAGCATCTGCCAACGCTTTTTCTTTAGACCACCCTGCATCAGGGAACACCACCTTAGCAGCGTCTGGCTTCTGCATTCCTGTCTGTGAGATGTCAACATTCAGACTCACCCTCCTCGGCTTTGCAGTTCCCCACACCTGACAAACAACTGATTCTGTCAGGCCTTCAGCTGAAGTTGTAGTGGGCTCTTCAAAACACTCTTGTACAGGCTCTATTGGAACCTCCGAAACTAGCTGCATTGGTGTTGCAGTCAAGAAAATCTTAGATGTAGAAGCTGTATCCATTTCTCCCGCTGCATGGCCTAAACCATGCGATTCACTTCCAACCTCCTGATTCATCACTTGTTTGCTGACTTCATCCCCTAGCATTTCCACAGCTGAGGTTGGGGATGAAACCTTCAGCTACTCGCTCTCCAAGACGTCCTTCTCCAACAAACCGGTGCAGACCGGCATTCTGCAAGCAGAACAGCAGCAGCTCCCCCCACTGGCAAATAGGGAAATTTCCCTGTTGTCCTGGCCAAATTTCCACCCATTCACTAAAAAACAAAAAATACCACCAACAGCTTAACCTGGTTCAATTTCAGTTGATTACCATTTATACCCCCCCCCCTTGGGTCGCCCCTGAAAGAGGGACTTCTAGTCTCAGTGGGCCTACTGGGTCAACAAAATTAAATAAATAAATATGTTAACCTCCTCAAGAAATGGGTTGAAAAAATATAAAAAGTTGCCTTGCTAGTTTTATCAGAGGCTGACAAAGAAGATATTGATGTAACTTATGATAGACTGGAACAAACTGTAACTGCTGATGCTGTAAAGGTGAAAGTTTCCTTAATCTCAAAACAAACTGCAGAAATTCATAACTTGTTAAAGGCATTTAACAATACTTTCATCACAGTACCAGGCCGAGCAAAAGGGGTCGAGCACATGATAGTGCCAAGGAATGCTCGCCCTATTAGGCAAAAGACATATAGGTTACCAGAGTGGTTAAGAGCTGATATGGTTAAGGAAATACAAAAAATGAAAGAATTGGGTATCATAGAGGAGTCGAGGAGTGCTTGGTCATCTCCCATGGTAACTGTAAACAAAAAAGAAGGCAGTGTTAGAATCTGCCCTGGTTTTAGGAAATGTAATCAAGTGTCAGAGTTTGACAGTTATCCTATGCCCAGAATAGATGATTTGGTAGACAGACTGGGGAGTGCAAAGTATATCAGTACCCTCGATCTCACCAAGGGTTACTGGCAAATCCCTTTAGCTAAAGAATCCAGAGACAAAACTGCATTTGCCACCCCACTGGATTCTGTCAGTTCACCACCATGCCATTTGGTTTACATGGTGTGACAGCTACATTCCAGCATTACATGGATGTAATTTTATCCCCTCACACTGGTTATTGTGCTGCATACCTGGAAGATGTTGTGGTGTACAATCCAGACTGGAAAATCCACCTGGAACACCTATGAGCAGTTGTCCAAGTTATCAAAAATGCAGGTCTGACTATTAATCCTACAAAATGTGCATTGGGCATGCAGGAAAACAGATATCTGGGCTATGTGTTTGGGAAATGAAGAAGTTAAGCCAGACATTTCTAAAATAGATGCTGTAGCTAACAGCCCTATCCCTAAAACAAAGAAACATGTCAGGTCATTTTTAGGGCTGGCTGGTTATTAGTGGAGATTTGTTCCCAGCTTTGCTGAGTTAGCTACTCCTCTCACTGAACTCATGAAAAAACGGTACCCAAATAATGTGAAATGGACCCTACAGTGTGATGAAGTTTCTCAAGCCATTAAAGCTGCATTATGTTCAGCTCCTGTCCTAAGAAGCCCAAATATTGAGAAACCATTTTTGTTACAAACAGATGCATCAGAGGTAGGCCTAGGTGCAGTACTCAGTCAAAATATAGATGTGATGGAACATCCTATTCTGTACATAAGTAGGAAGTTGCATGACAGAGAGAAAAGATACTCCACAATTGAAAAGGAATGTTTAGCAGTAAAGTGGGCCATGGAGTCCCTTAAGTTTTATTTGCTAGGAACTGACTTTGTACTTCTAACAGATTACAATCCTTTCTATTGGCTTAACCAAATGAAAGACAAAAATTTCGGAATCACAAAGTGGTACCTGGCGTTACAGCCATTTACATTCAAGGTGATACACAAATCGGGTAAAGAGAATAGCAATGCTGATTTTCTGTCAAGATATGGATGAGGAATTGAGGGTTCTTATAGTTGAGAAACAAATGTATGAGTTTAATCTTTACTGTTTGCTGTACTGTTACAGAAAAAAAACAAATAATACACATGTGCTTAATTTCTAAAACTTAGAAGCTTATCTTAGAGAATTAATAGAACATTTTGGAAACCGGTTTAGTAAAACAGGTTCCCTCTTAAGGAGGGGGTGTATGTGACAGGGCTGAATAGGACCCTGTCACAGTTGTTATGCAGAGTTTGAATGCGGGGATCTGTTCTGTCCTTTCCTGTCTCATCTGGTTGTACAACCAAATTTTCCTGTGAGACCTAGGATTTGATCACCCTGACAGTCTCACAATTCTTTGCCTCTCGCTGTCAGTCTTCCCTTGCTGTCTGTCTTTTTCCTACCTTGCATATCTGCTGGTATAAAAATATATGCAAATCATTATGTGGAAATGTAACTGATATTGGGATCCCTTTATTTAGAAATTATATAGTGTTACTGTTGAAATGTATATAATTATAGTTTGAGATGATTGCAAAAGCTATTGGAAACTCAAGAGGTTACCTGAGAGCAATTTTTAAGCCTTTTGCAAAAGCTGTGGAGATGGGGCCTCAGTTCGGGGACATTGTGTTCCTGCCAGCACCTGCCTGAAATATACAAGAACATTTTAGAAAAAATAGGATGCTTGTTAAGAAGGGGGTTGCAAGGACTTAGAAAAAGACAGAGCTGCAATTGCTTACAAGAGGAACACAGAGATTGAAGGACAACTCAGATGCATCTTCTGTTTATTCTGACTTTGTAAATAGTTACAATGTAAAAGTATGGTGCTGCGATCGGAATACCTAATTTACTGACTGGTGCAGTTATACTGAACAATTCTATTGTTTTATTTTATTGTTATTCATAATAAAACTCTTGTGAATTTTACAGCTGCTTCTGTTTTTTCCTGTGCTTCCTGACCTGTGACTTGATGACAGTAAGAACTTGGGATTTGTACGCAGAGTCACCCGGTCTCTGTGAAAAATCAAATAAGGTTCCTTACACATCAGGGCCTGAAGCTTGGAAATTCTTCGAGCCAAAGTAATGGCAACTAAAACGAGTGCTTTCCACGAAAGGTAGTGCATATCACAACTTACAGTTGGTTCAAGTGGAGACAGTGTGAGTTTTTCCAAAATGAAGTTCAGGTCCCAGGAAGGAGCAGGACTCCTGGCTGGGGGTTTCAAAATGAAGAATCCCTTTTGAGGATGTCTTGGATACTTCCGGCTGAGCCAAGGTTTTGCCATCCACTGGAATGTGGCAGGCAGAAACAGCATAAAAGTGGACCTTCAAGGTCGAGTAACTAAGTCCAACATCAGAGAGGTGTAATAGATACTCTAAGAGCTGTGAAACTAGGCAGGAGAAGGAGTCCCATTCCTTGGACATGGCCCATATGGAAAATCTTTTCCATTTCATTGCATAGGTGGATCTAGTGGACAGTTTTCTGGTCTCCACTAGAACCTGTGCCACTCTAGAAGATTCTCCACAGCGAGTGGCGGCTATGTCAGTAGGTGCCACGCATGCAGGTGAAGGGACCAAAGGCCTGGGTGGACCAGTGTGCCCTGTTCCTGAGTCAGAAGATCTTGACAAATGGGCAGAGGAACTGGGGGTTCCACTGACAGCTGTTGAAACAGAGAGAACCAAATCTGTCACGGCCAGTAGAGAGTAATCAGGATCATATGTGCTCCTTCTGCCTGAAGTTTCAGTAGTACCCTCTGTAGTAATGGAAAGGGGAGGGAAGGCATACATGAATCTCGCTGTCCAGCATGGAGACAGCACATCTCACCAGAAAACACCATGCCCTGGAGTGAGCGAGTAGAAAGTTGGTAGTTTTGCTTTGAATGGGGATGCAAACAGATCTAGGTCTGGTTGGCCTCAATGTTCGAATATTACGTCTACCACAAACTGTCTCAGCTCCCACTCGTGGCCTTTGGCTTGAGTGTGACGGTGTGTCCACCAGGATGTTTTGAATGCCTGGGACATGCACTGCTGAGAGGTGGAGGTTTTGTTGCACTGCCCAGTACAATATTCTCATTGCTTTGTGGCAGAGTGGGTACAAGTGAGTGCCCCCCTTGTTTGTTTATGTACCAGACGATACACATGTTGTCTGTCTGGATCATGAGCAATAATGGCTGAAGGAGGTGATGGAATGCCTGTAAGGTGTTCAGCACAGTTCTCACCTCCAGTACATTGATATAAAGTGAGAGTTCTCCGTGAGTCCAGGAACCTTGAGTCTTGTGGGTTCTCAAATGGGCTCCCCATCCCAGTCCTGAGGCATCTGTTGTCAGGGTCTGGGTTGGAGGATTGGACTGGAAAGGATGCCTTTCCATAGGTTGTCCAGGTCCTGCCACCACAACAGGTCTTGAGCCACTGGGCTGGAAACCATGATCATGTGATCCAGGTTGTCAGATCTCTGATCCCACTGTACTCTGAGAGTCCATTCCATGACCCGCATATTGAGCCTGGCCAGTTGCACTGTGGGAATGGCAGCTGCCATAAAACCCAGCAGTCAAAGAATCGATCTTGTGAAGCTCTGCCTCTAGGAAGTCACCAGATGTTCTTGTCAATGGAGAGTCTCTGCTCTGTCTGGCAGGAGGAAGGCTCTCCCCTGGACTATATCCAACACTGCCCTGATAAACTGGACACGCTGTGAAGGAATAAGGTGGGATTCGGGATAGTTGCCCAAAATGCCCACCTCCTGGAAAAAATCCAGGGTAATGGATGGGGATCTGACTAGGTTGTCCCTCGACAGGGCTGAAACAAGCCAGTTGTTGAGATAGGGAAACACATGTATGCCCTGTCTGTGTAAAGCTGCTGCCACCGCTAGGCACTTCGTGAACACTCTGGATGCTGATGACAGGCCAAAGGGGAGAGCTTTGAACTGGAAATGCTCTCCCTGAAAAGAAAATCAGAGAAATTTGTGGTGGGATGGGAAAATGGAGATATGCAGGTAGGCATCCTGCATATCCAGTGTGCAGAGCCAATATCCCTGGTATAGTAAGGGAATGAGACCTGGTAGGGATAGCATTCAGAACCTCTTGTATTCTACAAGGGTTTAGACTGCTCAGATCCAGTATTGGTTTGAGGTTTATCATCTTCTTGGGGACACGGAAGAAGTGTGAGTAGTATCCCCTTCCCATCTGACTCTGAGGAACAGGTTCTATTGCTGCTTTTAGCAGCAGAGAGTAGATTTCCTCTTTTACCAACTGGATATGACTCAGAGGGTAATAAGAGGGACCTGAGGGATGTTCTGGTGGTCTCTCTGGAAACTCTATTGTGTGCCATTTGACTACAAGCTGAAGTACCCACAAGTCTGCTATGATTGCCTCCCATCCAGGTAGGTGGTTTGAAAATCTGCCTCCTACCGGTTCCCCTAGGACTCAGTCTGGGGGAGGGAGGAGTCTGAGCAAGTCAGGAAGCAGTGGTGAGGGTGGACGGCATGGTTCCCAAGGTTCTATGCGCTTTGGCCGGGGGAGTCATGCCTGCCAAGGGTGCCCAACATTTGTTCTGACATCAGTCCTGCTGCTGCCTTTGCTGTCGACACTGCTGCCGACGAAAGGGCTGCTTCTGCTTTTGAGGGGGTTTGTACATAAACTGGACAGAGTGCAAAGCCTTGCCTTTTTTCTGCAGGTCTGTAATGATGTCTTTGACATCCCCTCCAAAAAGCACAAGGCCCTGGAATGGGGCATCCTCAATGGCTGATTGCACCTCAGGTGCCAGGTTGGAGATCCTCAGCCATGAGTGTCTCTGTAAGCTGATGGCCGTGGACATTCCTCTTGTGGAGGCATCTACCATGTCATAAGTGGCCCTGAGTGTGTACTGGCCAGTAGATCTAGCTGACTGCACCATACCGGCCATTTCATCCTTGAGCTCTGAGTCAGAAAGTTTTTCCAGCTTGGATTCTAACTGACTCAGGATGGATTTCTGGTAGACTACCATGTGAGCCACATAATTTAGTACTCTGATGGCCAGAGTGAATGAAGAGTATAACTTCTTTCTAAACTGATCTAGTACCTTGGATTCCTTATCAGAAGGAGAAGTACTGAGAAGTTTAGGTTTGGATGATCGGTCATGTGCAGCACTGATGACCATTGAATCGGCCTTGGGATGGACACTAAGGTGGTCTTTTCCTTCTGGTGTCTGGTATATCCTATCTGTCTGCCTTTCTTGTACTGGGGCCAGTGAAGCAGGTTATTTCCATATCGTGGATACCAAGTCCTCATGAAAGCCTATCCGTGGTGGAATGAGTGTTAGAGATAGAGCTGATAGTTCCAGATGATCCGCGAGTCTCTGGCATTGGGGGTCTTGATCCTCCGTGCGCCAGTCATATGCTGCCTGGATCTTCCTGAGGAGTTCCATGAAGAAAGGATTCTCAGGGGGTAACTTTGGTGATTCCTTTGGTTTGGGATAATCCAGTGCTGGGGATTCATAGTCCGAGCCTGAATGAGCTGAATCAGACTCAGAGTCCAACGATGGGCTGTCGTCAGGAGTGCTGAGTTTGGGTAGAGGAATGTCTACTGGTCTCAAGAGTTCCACAGGTCTTGAGAATTCTGTGGGCTGTTCTGGCTGAGGCAAAGGCTCTACAGGTCTACCTGATGTTGATGGTCTTGAGTCTGTCAGTGGAGGATGCCAGTGCATTGTATCTTTGGTAACTGGCATTGGGGTAACTGGAGGCTGACGCTTCTTGAGCTTTGACGTGATCTGAGATTTACTTTGTCCCACCAGGAATGAAGCAGCGCCTGCAGGTCCACCTGGGGCTGAGGTGGAGGTGGCGGTGGAGGGGGCTGATGCCCATATCTTGGAGTTGGATAGCCCAGCACCTGATAGTAAGGGGACTAGAAACCTGACGGGAGATAGCCCGATGATAGGTACTGAGGAAATGCCAGATTTGGGTACCCTGGCATCAGGTACCCTAGCGACAGGTACCCTGGCATCAAGTATCCTGGCGTCAGATACCCCGGAGGGTACTGAGGCTCCAGGTAGCCGGGTGTCAGGTAGCTCAGTGGAGCACCTGAGGGACCTGGCATCAGCCCTGATGGAGGGGCCATAGGGCCTGTCATAGGACCCAATGGGGGCATCGATGGCCCCGGTGGGGGACTCAACAGAGGGTCCGGGAGATCCAGTGGAGGGCCCATGGGCCTGACGGCAGCCCAGAGGGAGCTGAAGGACCCTTAGGAACCAGGATTGCCTTTGTTGGGTCTGTCGGCAAGTCAGGCATTGGAGGATATGGCATTGGCAATGGGGTAGTGCCGGACGGTGGACTCTCTCCCTCCTCCGGGTCCCATGGAATAGGGGAAGCTGGAGGAACCACCTCTATAGGTGGAGGGGGAGAAACCAGAGGGGGGACCCTCTGGGGTAAGCTGCAGTTCAGAAAACAGCTGGTCTGGTTCCTTGATGTCAGGCCTGTTGTCAAGGCCTGCCAGAGGAACCAGAGCTGAGTGAACATCGGGGATGTCGAAGTGCGACTTATCAGCGGTGCCATGCAATTGTCGGAGGAGCTGACAGTTGACTTACCAGCTACACTACTCATAGTAGACCCCTAAATCTTGAGGGGTCTAAGGGTAGTGGGTGTTTCCTTTACCTCGGAGACTCCCATCAGAAACTGAAACTGATTCTGGAAGGGGGCCAACGGTTGCTCCGCGCCTGCAAAGGTGGCCTTGGCTAGAGGGACACCCCCCAGAGGGGGAACCTCCTCCATGTCCTTGGCTCCAGGAGGGGGCCACGGATGAGATGAAGACCATTCCTGGTCCCGATGTCTCTCCTTGTCCTTCTGCTTGTGATGGCCCTCTGTGGAAGAGGATGAGCTCCTGAGTTTCTTCAGCACCTTCTCCATGGATGTCATTTTTAATTTTACTAAATGGACTTCCAAGGTCTGCTGATGGTGCTTCTGTGCGGCCTGGTTAAATCCATGGCATGTCTCACAGTCCTCGGTCTTGTGGTCTGGACCTAGACAGAAGTGGCAGAGGGAATGGCCATCTTTGTGAGGGAGCCGAGTCCCACAGGAGTCGCACTTATGTTTATGTGAATCAGAAGGCGTTGGAGATGACATGCACGATAAGAAATACATTAATACTTAATGAGAAAAAAATAATTAAACGATAGATAAATGAGTAGAATACTCAGCCAAAATGGCATTGAGAGAAGTAACGTTCTCCTTGAGGTCTGACATGCGCAGGTCGATGGCAGGAAAGAACTGGAGGCCGGGCGTGTGGACCGCTCATTATATAGCGCCATGTTGACGTCAGTCATGTAACGTTGGGTGGGCGGTCTCCCACCAGACACTGCTAGCTAAAAGTTTTTCATGTGGATCTAATGCCTGGCAGATTAGTCCTATCTATTAGTACCTACTGCAAGAGCCCTCTCGAAGTAAGATCATTTGTTTTTAAGAAATCTGCCTGAGTGAAATTTTTCATATTGTGTGTGTGGTTGTGGGACATTTAATAATAATCTGTGACTAAACTGTTATTGCAAAGGGGTGTCACCATAAGTTACCAATTTGAACAAGTGTCTGTAGAGGGAAAATCTGGATAAAGTTAGAGAGAATACGAAAGTCTCAAAGAAGAGTCTGTATGGATTTGAACCCGGTTGTTGCATGCCAGTGAGATAAGGCAGAATCAGGGTTACAACGCTATCCTGAAGAGGTTGTAATGCTTGGATCTTTCCACTTTGTGTAATAAACTGAGAAGGGGTTCTCATTCAGCTACAAGACTCGAGACTGGTATTATACCCTGATCCAAAGTAAAGAGAGGACCCTGGGACTTTGTGGTGAGTGTTCAGTTGTGAAGCCAGCGAGCACTATAGAGGGACTTGAAGAGGGTATCCCCCGTTTCCCTCTCCCTATCATGAATTGCACTTAGAAGTGGACCTCGTGAGCTCAGTGGACCTGACCCTCAGGAGTGGGTTTGTGACATATACCACATAGCATAGTTAATTATTTTGAAATTTTTATACTGACTGCTGAGTAGTAATCCTCCATCATGCCTGCAGGCCTGGCTCTTGGTCCTCCTCTCATTATCTGCTCTCTGCTATTAGCTGTCTGTCTGTCTGTTTGTCCTGCTCACATTATCTCTGGGGGCTCAGCTCCAGCAGTCCTCATACCCAGCTGGTATCCTCTTTGCCACAGCCCCACACCATGCCATGCAAGCTGCCTGACAGTGACACTAAGATACACACATTGTTCTTGGCCTCCCAACCCTCATTTGCTTGATCTGAATGCCGCTAATTTTTCAAAATCAGACTCAGCGATTCTCTTGCTTGATGGCTTCCTTCCAGCAGCGCTCTGACTGCAGCTCTTGGACTACAGGAACATGGAGGGTAAACCTAGACCTCCTCGATACCAGTCAGAATGGCATAAAAAAAACAGTCACCAACCTGATCAGTTTGTGAAGCCATGCTGCCAAGTCCTAACTCTCTCTCTGTCTGCTTGATACATCAGACCAGTGCTGTACTCCCTGGCTCTGCATGGTGAATGGTCCTCCCCCAGGTCACAGACTGAATACAGACAGTAGTCCAGAGTCCTCTTTCACACAGCCCTGTTAGCTGCTTCTGCCTAGTACCAATCCCCAAATAATGCTTGGAGATCTACAGTTGTGCTGTGAGGTGTGCATACAAGCAATGTAACCTGCTCAGAATGGGACCCCAGGAAGCAAGGGCTATACGCACAGGCATTTTTGACACAATGGTAAATCTGACTCTGCATCCAACTCCTGCCCCTTTCTGTCATTCTCAGAGGCTGACTGTTTGGTCCATCAGAGTGAATCCGGGCAGTTGGCTAATCTCCTTTCATCCCCTTCAGCAGTCTCATGAGTGCCTGCAAACTCCTTTACTATGCTCAGGATAGCCGCACCCCCACCTTTAACTCCTCGCACACCACACACAGGAAGCAGGCAATATCCCATTCAGCAGCTTCGAATCACATATGTGCAGTACCTGCTGCCAGAGGTGGAGAACAGATAGAGCAATTTACAAGGCAAGTGTACTGAAAAATATGTTTCGGCAGTCACGCATGCGCCAGTCTATTACAGTCTGTATTAATTTAATAGATGTGCAGACTGCGGAAAGTGAGTGTTAAATTTTGGTTGCCCAGCGGACAGGTTGAACTCTAATTTAGGTTGTCCCGATGGGGGGTTCTATTGTCCCTGGCTGCTGGGCAATAGGATTTTTCCTAGCCCGATCATGAGGGAGCATGAAGGGACTTTATTTAAAGGTTCACCTCGCTCCAAATGTGGACTTTTCTCCTTGTGACATCTCTGTAACATGTTGTTTAGTTTAACAAGTTAAAACAGTATTAAAGTCCTAACGTGGAGTCCTAAGGGAGTGAGGGATGTTGGTGCAAGCCTCTTAGCTGATGCAGTCCCACTTTGTTTTTTCCTTCTCTCAAGCCCGAGTTACTAGCTCATGGTTGGAACAATGCTCTCCCTTACACTTGATCTTGTGTTAATTAAATAATTGTTTCTAAAGATATTTAAAGCTAAGTTTTGATGTTACTGATGTTTAAATCCACATTTTAGAATAATGATAACTGTAAGGTGAGGGGACAGTGGGTGTCAGATCTCTCTGTCTGAATCTAGATAACTCTTAGATTTTGCATACTGTGAAGCTGCTCTGACATTGCTACCTTCCTTAGTCAGGATGTTGGGGATGGTTAACCCATTAAATGGGTGAAATGGTGGAAAGTTTGTCCTTATCCTGGTTTATCCCCTCTCATGGTCGCAACAGCCCACACATTTTATCTCTAATGTTGTAACACTACAGTATAACACTTTACAAGGACCCCCCCCCCCAGTGATTCAACAATTGTAGGAGTGCAAAGATGCTGTACTGTCAAAATAAGAATATAATTCTCACTATGTACTATCCTATGGGAAATGCTTCTATTGATTCCATTTATAAAATCAATAAATATAAGTTTAAAATAAAAAGTTATAAGGTTTGTGATGCAGGATCTACCACTTGTGAACCCATGATTATGTATATCTCTAACTCCCTTAGCTAGTACATTGGATTTCAGTTTACAATTTATTAGTCGCTCCAGGATTTGATACAGACGGATGTCAGGCTTATTGGCCTTTAGTTGGAGACTTGTCCCTTGTTACCCTTTTTATGTATTGGCACCACTATGGCCCTTTTCCAGTCATGGGGTAAATTCCCAGTCTCCAATGATTTATTAAACATGACTGTCAGAGGGACGGAAAAAGAAGATGGCATTTTCTTTAAAAACTTGGGGTGTATGTAATCAGGTCCTGCAGCTGTGTTTTCTTTGACTTGCATTAATTCAGTATAAACTTCATCTATGGTGACTTGATGGTTGGGATATGTGCATGCTTGATGAGTCTATTTTAGCACCAAATATTGAGACAACTAATTATTAAAGATATTTGCTATCGACTCATCATCATTTATAATGCTGCCATTATTTATTAGAGGACCAACACTCCTAGTAGAGTTTTTTCATTTGTTAATGTATGCAAAATAAGGATTTTTGATTATTGTTAGTACGGGCGATGCAAAATTCTATTTTAGATTTCTCCCTTTCTATCATACTTTTCAAGTTTTTTTTTCAGTTCCTGCCTATAATTTGATTTTGAAGAATCAGATTGTCCATTTTTAAGTATGAAAATGCTTTTTCCTTGATTGTAGTTTTTTTAATAGCTTGTGTAACCCATATCAGGATTTTTCCTTTCATATTAAACTTTTTCTTGAAAGGAACAAATCTATTTTCTAAATCTAGAACTGAATCCTTCATAAGTGTCCAACAGTCTTGTACAGGTAGATTTTGCATTTCATATATCCACTTGACCAAATCGAGGCAGCTCCTTATTTTGTCAAATTTAAACCTGTTGTAATCCCTAAATATGTGGCCACTAGTCTGCCTAGTTTTACATGTGTTTAAACAGCATGTTATGGTGTTGTAGTCACTATTACTAATTGGGCTATAGTATGCAATGTCGGTCAAGTCTTTATCAATATTAGTTATAAAGAGTTCATTTCATTTCATTTTTATTGGTTATACTGGAAAGGCATGTGAGCATTACTACCTGTTTACACAAGCATCCAATTGCATACAACAATAATGAGACAAGACATGACATAGGCTTAAACATTTAACTAACAGCGAGGGTTAATATAATGGTACATAAATTTAGGATAATAAAGACTAAAGGGCAAACCATGAACTAGCCTTGGTGAATTAACAAATACAAGGTGACATTAAGCATTCAGTGAGGGTTTAACTATAATATAATATAACAGTGGGAAACAAAAAAATTTAAGTGTAATCTAAAAACTAGCCTAGGTGGATTAACAATACTATAAGTGCTAGCAAGAGAGAGTAAGTGCCTGAGGTGGATAACTAGAGAATGAGGGGGAAAAAGTGCAGAATGGGAGCCAGATTAGAGCTGTGAGCAGGTGCAGGTGGTAGAGAAATGTCTCCTGATATTGTGTTTGAAGGCATTTGTGGAAGGACACAGTTTGAGTTCCAGAGGCTGAAGAGAGCTGAAGAGCTTGGGTCCCATAAAAGAGAGTGTTTTCTGGCCTTCAGTGGTCCGGCAGAAAGGAACAGTGAACGAGAGAGTGGAGGACAGTCTAGTGGTGCTGGTGGTGGTGGCTGTCTGGAAGAGAGAAGTGAGGCAATCAGGGAGCAGTCCATGGCAGAGTTTGAAGAAGGTGGCCATTTTGCAATTGAGGCAGGCGTCAAGTGAAGGCCGACTGGTGAGCTTATAAAGGTCACAGTGGTGTGTGAGTTAAGGGAGACCAGAGGCAAAGCGGATAGCGTTATGGTAGGAGCTTCAAAGTCTGGAGAAATGTCTGATGGAGAGGTGGGGGAGGGAGACAAGTGAACCATAGTTAGACAGGAAGGAGGAAGCTGGAGACTAAGAGGCATTTGGATTCCCTATTAATGAAATACTTGGTTCTGTGGAGGATACTAAGTTATTGGTGAGCTTTTTTGAAGTATACTGCTCCCACCAGTAGGTTCCTTGACCAGTTGTTCAAGTCCATGTCCCAATATAGAGTCTAAAAAATGCCCCTTCAGTCTTGTTTGATGCATTGAGTAGCTCTCAAGCTATGCCTGGGAGATTGACATTACCCAAGACTATAACATACCCTATTGTAGCATGCCATTTCAATTTCCCCAATGAGATATTCGTTGTAATCTTTAGTTGAATTTAGAGGTCTATAACAAATACCGACCAGAATTATAGGCCTGTGTGGGAATGGAACTTGCAGTCACTTACTTTCCACTGGGATTGATGTATTCTCTATTATTTGATGTTGATGGCAAACAATGTCATTTTTGACATATAGGCAGACACCACCACCCTTTTTTTCTGACCCTGTTGTTTGCAAATAGATTTTATTTATTTATTCAAATGTTCTACCAGGAAGGCATGCTAAGTAGAATTGCTCATTTCCAGCTGTGTCCTGGGGGTAAGGGGAGGTGGAGGAACAATACAATGGTGCAAGGTACAGTACACATTTTTGACAATAGTGGGATACGTAGGACAAGGTACAGACAATTAAAGATACAGCAAGTGCAGCAAAGCAAGTTAAAGTATAATGGTTACAATACATACTGACCAACAGAGTGAATAAATAGTTTACAATCAAGGAGGTGACCATTGAATAAAGTCAACTGAGTACTGCTAGAGGCCCACATTAAACCGGTGGGAACGAAACAGCCCAGGGAAATAGTGTTATGTGAGCCATTAGGAAGAATTATCATAAATGCAGTGTTGGACAGTACAACTGAGCCAAGGGAAGCGGAAAACAGAGAGAGGGAAAAGGCTTTGCCTGGTTCAGTAATTTGGTTGGGGACAGAGTTTTGGCATGAGCAAGAGTGGGATGTGTACACATGTACAGTAGTAGGGAAGAGAGAGATTTGGGTGAAGGAGCATTGTGGATATTGGTAGGGAGTGCATTCCACTGTTTAGAAATGCAGTAGGAAAGGCGGATTGATCAATGGAGATGGAGCAGCTGGGGATGGAGAACGAACAAGAGTCAATGTTCTGTAGGGAATTTAAGCTCATTGAAGAGGCAGCGAAATGGAGGAAAGATAGGAGAGGAGATTTGATAACCAGAATTTAGCCATGAAGGTAACAGAAGAAAAAATTACTTACCATAGTAATCTTGTTTCTTCCCAGTGATACTCAGGTATTCATAGCTTCTGTATTTTTTAGCTAAAGCTCAGTTTTAGTGTTAATTTGGGTATTTTTATCAGTTCCTCCCAGTTTGGTATAACCAGTGGGGAACCGAGTTATTTTAGTTCTTTTCAGGGGTTTCTGACTAAAAAAAACCCATTAATATAGTTTAATTTTATTTAAAATCTTTTATTTTTGTAACCGCTTTATCGGTTACTGAACCGATAACTTCGGTTCACCTTTTTCCTCAGTTCCCAATTCCTATCAGTTCTGGAACCAACTGCAACTGCTAAATATTAGTTAAAACTTTTAAATTATTTAGTGGTTTACATTTTTTATTGGTTCCTGATAAAATATTGTAAAAACCTAAAAAGGGGAAGTGTTTGCTAAGGCAGACAAGCACAGTTTGTGTGTTGCCTGCCTTGGCTATGATCACCTGAAGGAAGACTGTGATATTTGTAAAACCTTCCCAGAGAAAACAGAGAAACATAGAGGTTGATGGTAGATAAGGACAGCAAGGCCCATCCAGTCTGCCCATTTCTTTTTCTACCTTATAAATGTGCCATCAGCCTTTGCTCTGTCAGTGGCCTGTCTATTCATACTCATCTGTATTGCTCCCTTATGCCTATCCCATGCCTGTTGGAAGCCCTGCACTATATTCATAGCCACCACTTCCTGAGGTAGGCCATTTCAGCATCCACCACTCTGTCTGTGAAAAAGAATTTCCTCACATTCTCCCTTAATTGGCCTCCCTGTAATCTCATGCTGTGTCCTCTTGTCCTGCTATTTTTCTTATATTTAAACATGTTAGACTCTTTCACCTTGTTAATGCCCTTAAGGTGTTTGAATGTTTCGATCATATCACCTCTCTCCCTCCTTAGCTCAAGGGTATATTAAGCTCTGTTAATCTGTCCTCATATGCCTTCTGATGCAGTCCCTGCACCATTTTGGTTGCCCTTCTCTGGACTGCCTCCAGTACTGCATGCAGTACTCCAGGTGGGGCCTAACCAGTGTCTTGTAAAGAGGGATTATTACCTCCCTCTTATGACTTGTGATACTAATACACTCTAACATCCCCCTAGCCTTACCTACTGCTTTAGAGGTCTGCTTGGATGATTTCAGGTCATCGGTGATGATGATGCCGAAGTCTCTTTCTTCCTTTGTGACTGCCAGCAACTCCATTCCCAGCCTATAGGTGGCTTCAGGGTTCCTCTTCCCTATGTGCATGATCTTGCACTTCTTTGCATTAAATCCCAGTTGCCACTCTTCTGACCATTTTGCTAGTTTATCCAGATCTCTTCTCATTCTGCCCACCCCATCTGGATCATCTACTCTGTTGCAGATCTTGGTGTCATCTGCAAACAGACAAGACTTACCCTCTAGTCCATCTGCAATGTCACTAATGAAGATATGGAAGAGGACTGGCCCCAGGACTGATCCCTGAGGTACTCCACTTGTGACTTGCATCTCTTCTCACTGTATACCATTTACCACCACTCTCTGTTTTCTGCCCGTCAACCAGTTTGCCACCCAGTTGACCAACTTCTGACCCACCCCAAGCCTACCCAGCTTATTTATCAATCGTCTATGTGGAACAGTGTTGAAAGCTTTGCTGAAGTCAAGGTAGGCGACATCAACTGCTCCCCCTTGGTCCACCACTCTGGTTACCCAGTCAAAGAAATCTGAGATCAGTTTGACAGGACCTTCCTTTTGTAAACCCATGCTGTCTTGGATGCTGTGCCACTATGGATTCCAGGTGTTGCACTATCCTTTCCTTAAGGAGTACCTCCATAATCTTGCCCACTACTGAGGTAAGACTGACTGGTCTGTAGTTCCCTGCCTCCTCCCTGCTACCACTCTTGTGGAGCGGGATCACGAGCCCTTCTCCAGTTTTCTGAGACCTCTCCTGTGCTCAGAGACTCATTAAACAGTTCTGCTAATGGCTCTGCTAGTTCCACCCTTAGCTCCTTAAGTACTCTGGGATGTATGCCATCAGGTCCCATTGCCTTGTCCACCCTGAGCTTAGCGAGCTCTTGTAGGACCCTTTCTTTTGTAAAGGGAGTAGTGCACACCTCCCTCCCCTGTGTCCATTATGCTGAGCTATGGGCCCTGCCCTACCTTCTCTTCAGTAAATACTGAGCAAAAGTATCTATTTAGGATAGATGCTTTTACAGGGTCCTCCTCCTCATATGCCTGGAACAGTTAAAGAAAAAAATTCCTCCACCTAAGAGTCCCTCAGACTCTGACCAGCTGACACCCTCTTCTGCTATGTGAAACCACTGCAGTGACTCATTCAACCCCTGATACAGATGATAAAATTACTAAGAGGCCTGCTGAACTGGCTGACTCCCTGGTTCCCTCAAAAAACACTAAGAAATTAAAGCACACAGAACCTCCTACTAGAAAAAAAGGGACTTCTGTGGGTGCTCTGGCTCTTCCTTCTCCTCAAGTTACGCCAAGCTCAACCCCTTTGAATATCCGGGCCTCTGTTTACATCCTTTTATATGATTGTTTTACACTTATTGTTTACTGTTTATTGATAAATATCGGATAACACCTTTGAATCAAAGACTCCTTTACAAAGGTTCCATGTCGTACATAAGACAGAGACAACCGTGAACAAAGTAACAGCTAACAGTAATTAAAGACAATGGTTACAGAATGGTTGCAAATGAATAAAGAAAATACAAAATAGCAGCATGGAATACATGGTAACAGAGAGCTGCTAACAAGGTACAAAGTGCAAAAGGTTACAGGTACAAACATAACATTTCAGGGCGATGGCGCTAGCCATGCCCAGGAGTTCATTTGTTGGCCAAGGCAGGACACTGGGGTCCATTGTCACGGTATAGGCATGCCCAGAGGTGGTGGACCAGTGTTAGGTCCATGGTCAAGGGAGGAGGGGGGAGGTGGTGTGGTAGAAATGGAAGGTCAGGTTTAGGGGCAGTCACATACTGATCCCTGGGTGATAAGGTCCCTTAGTTGGGACTTGAACTGACCAAGTTTGGGTTCAGTGAGGAGGGAATTTGGGAGTGAGTTGAGCCAGGATGGGGCCAGATATTGAAATGTTCTTTGGCCTGAGGTGGTCTTGCAGCGAGGTACCCTAAATTGGGTAGTCACTGATTGCCGAGTGAGGTGGGTAGACAGTAGGGACTGAAGTAGTGGGGAGAGGGCTGGTGGGAGTAATCCTGAGGTGATTTTCTTAGCAAAGAGGCAGGCCTAGTACTTTAGCCTCCCATCGAAGTTGAGCCAGTTTGCTGAGGCGTAGAGGATGCAGGTGTGTGTAAGTCTAGGACAGCCTGTAGCAAGTCTGCAAGCCTTACTGAGGGCCAGTCTAATCTTGTGTAGGGGGGTGGTGTCGGCTGCACCATAGATGATGATTCCATAATCAATTAGAGATAGAATAGATGCAGAGATGGCTAGGCAGAGAGATTCAGGGGGGAGGCAGTGCTTACAGCGGTGAAGGAGACCAATATGTGTATTGACGACGGTGCTGATATGGTTGTGGAAAGTGAGACCAGTGTCTAAGGTGATGCCAAGGTATTTGAAAGTGGTAACCTGCTCAAAGGGGGTCTTTCAGTGAGTTCAGAATGAGCAGGGGTTGTCCTAGGTTCTTGTTTTGGAGGTGTGCAAACATCATGGATTTAGTTTTTTTGTAATTTAGTACTAACCTATGCTGAATGAACCAGGATCCAGCTTCAGAGAAGGATTTCTGGAGTGCCGAGTGGAGGGCTGCAGGATCAGTGTGTGAGTTGTAGAGGACTGCTTCATCTGCATACAACAGAATTTTTCCTGAGCGGGCATTGGGCAGGGTGTTGAGGAATAGGGAGAAGAGAAGTGGGCCAAGAATAGAGCCTTGAGGGACCCCAGACCTGACTTGGTGGGGAGATGACAGGGAGTAGGCAATCCGGACTGTCTGGGTTCTCTCAGACAGATAGTTGGCAAACCAGTCAATGGTCTCATGGGAGAGGCCTATCTGAGCGAGGGAGTCCAGGAGAAGCAAGTGGTGCATGGTATCGAATGCCTTTGAGGGGTCTATAAAGACAGCGCCAGCAGTGTAGCTGGTGTCCAGGGATGTATGGAGAGTGTTTGTAAATTCCAAGAGGGCAGTGGTGGTGCTACGGTTCTGGCGGAAGCCATGTTGTTCAGGACACAGGATACTATATTGAGTGAGGTAGTCTGTTAGTTGGGTGGCCACGATTTTCTTCAGGGTTTTAGAGAGCAGAGGAAAGGCAGGATTGATATTGGGCGGTAGTTCCCAGGCAGGGTGCAGTCACCACTTTTAAGGATAGGAGTGATGAGGGCAGATTTCCATTTGGTGGAGAACAGGCCCAGAGAAAGGGAGCAGTTCAAAAGCATGGTGGGGGGGAGGAGAACCTCATTGAATGTGAGTCTAAGCAGTTTCAGGTCTAGTGTGTCACTGCTGAAACGAGATTTACTGAGGGCTTTGAGTAGCATCGGGGCAGCTTCACGCTGGGAAGCTGCTTTAAAGTGGAAAGGGGTGGGGGAGGGGCAGTGTGGTGTAGGGTGGATGGGGGAGAACACCAGTGAGGTCAGAGAAGGTGTCATTTAATGTGTCTGCGATAAGGGCTGGGTCTGAGGTGATAGATCCGTTGGCCCTGATATGGGTAGGTGGGGCAGTGGAGGCTTTGCCACTTAGCGTTTTGAGAGAGTCCCAAAACTTGCAACCTGAACCCCATGTGTTGGTGAGCAAGGTTTTATAGTCCTCAGCCTTTGCTTTTCGAATATCCCATGTGCATTTGTTGTGCGCGTCCTGGTAGCGCTGCCTGTCAGAGGGTTTTCTGGTATCCTGTGCAATGTGCCACAGATTGTCTCGTTCGTGCATCTGGTCCAAAGGGCTTGAGACAGTCAAGGTGTGTTGGCACTTTTAATTTTTTGTTTGGTTAGGGGTGCAAACAGGTTGCAGGCAGTGTTGAACGTATGAATGAAATAGTTGAGGGCAGAGTCAATGTTCTGAGCATTTCTTATGGAGGACCAGTCAGTAACTAGGAGGTACTGTTTAAGGGACTGTAGTTTGCCAGGTTTGAGGCGGTGTTGTAAGACAGTTTTGGGGGGGCTTGTTAATACAGTACGACCAGTGACATAGCACTGGGGAGTGGTCACTCAAGAGTATTGGGCAGTACCCTGATCTGTGTAGCTTTATGTGGGGCATTAGTGAGCACTAGATCTAGGAGGGTGGCAGTACCAGTCCTCTGGTTTATTCTAGTGGCAGTAGTCACAAGCTGAGTCAGGTTTTGAGCAGTTGCAGCATCCCTAACAGGGGGCTGAAGTGTCAGCCAGGCAGTTTGTATTGAAGTCTCCGAGGGCAATGATGTCACCATTGTCAGAGAGAGTCTGGAGATGGTTGAGGACAGAGAGGAAAGTGGTCTTCTGATTTTGGGGGGGATATGTACAGAAGAGAGGAACAAGGGGGCTCTGTTACAGGCAAGAGTGATCTTCAATGGGAGATTAGGCCCATGTTCAAGTGATGAGGGAGGGAGGCGAGACACTGCAGTGAGTTCTGAACATACAGTGCACAACCACCCCTTTCTTTGAGTTCTATCTGCCGGTAGTGTGAAGCCAGGAAGTGAGACCCCAGAGTCGGGGACCAGTGTTGTTGAGCCAGATTTCAACTACTGAGATGACATTGGGGTGATTCTGAGCAACCCATCCCTGAAAGGAATCAAATTTCTTGAGTAGGATACATATATTGAGGGAGGCAATAGTGAGGCTCTTCAATGTAGTAACCCCGGGGGATGGGTCCTGGGTTGGGGTGAATGTCTCTGGAAAGGAGGAGTACTAGTAGGAGGATGCACAGGACATCCAACTTTAAACATTTCTTCATGAGTTTAGGCACCATTAGGGAGGGGGAGCAGCACCGTGTGGAGGTAGGAGTGGGAGAGGCCAGGCAGAGTAGTGTCCATTGCAGTAACACAGTAGTACCAGTAGGTGATTGGAGCTTAGGGGAAGTATGGTCCATTGGTGGAGTGAGAGGAATGGGTAGGTGGTAGGGGTGGGTAGGATGGCTAAGGTTAGGAGCTTGGTGCTAGGCTGTTCTGAGTCACCAAGTGGAGGGAGAAGTGGAGCCTCCCCTAGTAGAAAGATGGGTGCTATGGTCAGTAGCAGGTCACATATGGTGATGGAAGACATGGTATGCAGTGTTATAAGGACACTGAGTGGTTGGGGGGAGGAGGACAAAGCTTAGGGACTTTGGGAGAGTGCAAGGTATTATCCTGAGTAAAACATTACTCACCTTAGTAATTATATTTCTTCTAATGGAGTCTTCCTGTATTCCGACAATTGCAGTGATTCCCAACCTTTGAACTGCCCCGGAGAACTAAGGGTTAACTTTCCATGCAGGGCATGGAACGCTAAGCTCGAGCTCAGTTGAAGTCTCTGTCTGGAGTGTTTTGAACTCAAACCATCAGATTCTTGAGCCCAACAAAACTAAAATTCTATGTGGAAATTGTAAAATTCTACTAGCCAACTGGCTGAAAGTTTTGGATTCCAAGGAGAGACTCAAGTCAGAAACCAAGACCAAAACCCAATGTATTCAAAATAATAATAAATAAGCACCCAAACAAAAAGGGAAGAGGGTGCAAGCAAAATCACACCCTGAGGTGCAACACTGCACTGCCCACCACTTCCTAAAAATAGGTTCTGAGAGGGAGGCAGGAGGAGGTCAGAGTACAGCAAGACTCCATTAGAAAAAATATCATTACTAAGGTAATTTTTTCTTCAAACAACATGAAGTCTTGCTGTATTCTGATATTTACCGAACACCAAACAGTACCTCAAGGAAGAGGACCAGAACCTACTTTGGAAATAGGCTCTGAAGTACTGCTGTGCCAAATCGAGCATCACTCCTAGCCTGGATATCCGGAGAGTAATGCTTGGTAAAGGTATGGACTGTTTTCCAGGTGGCTGCTTGACAAATTTCTAGAAGAGGGATATCCCTTGCCACAGCCAGAGAAGCAGCTGTACCTCTTATGGAATGAGCCCTCGGGCCTGAGGGTGGAGATTTTCTCAGTTTTTCATAGCAGAATTGTATACAAGACAAAATCCACCTGGCAATAGATCTCGTGGTGGCAAGTTTGCCCTTTCCAACTTCTCCATAAGTGAGGAACAACTGAAGGGAGTCAAACCTGTGACCCTTGGTACTCTCTATGTAGTAACTAAGGGCTCTTTTAACATCTAAACTGTGTAGCCTCCTCTCTTCTGAGGAAGAATGATCAGTGAAGAAAACAGGGAGAGACATAGACTGATTTAGGTGAAAATCTGAAACAACTTTAGGCAAGAATTTTCTGTTAGTTCTAAGGACCTCTTTATCTCTGTGAAAATAAATGAAATCAGGTTCCACTGACAGGGCTTGCAATTCACTGATATGCCTGGCAGAGGTAATGGCTACCAGAACACAGTTTTCCAAGTCAAGTACTTAAGCTCTGCTGAAGACATAGGCTCAAAGAGGGGTTGCATAAGTTGAGCAATGCAAACAGTCAAATCCCAGGCAGGGGCAGGGTCTCTAAAAGGGGGATTGGTGTGAAACAATCCTTTAAAAACTTTACAGAACACAGGATGGGAAGATAGTGAGGAAGGCTTCCCCACAGACAAAAATGCAGAAACAGCTGACAAGTGTACCTTGAGAGTAGCTGGTCTGAGGCCTACGCCATTAAGATGGACCATATAATCCAGAACCGTAGGCAATTCAGCAGTGTCTGGAGAAATATGCTTCTAGAACACCAAATGCTGAATCTTTTCCATTTGGAGTTGTAAGTCTTTCTGGTGGAGCTTCGAGAAGCCTTGAGGATATCCAGAACCCTTGGGGAAGATGCAGATCTGCAAACTCTAATTCTTCAAGAGCCATGCTTTGAGATTGAGAGACTGAAGACTGGGGTACCAAATCCTTCCCTGAGAGGATGTTAACAGGTTGTAATTCCTGGGAAGAGACAGGGGAAGATGGACTGCTAGGGACAGCAACAGGGGGTACCAGGGCTGTCTGACCCAATCTGGAGCAATCAGAATCACCTTGCATGGTTGAGACCTTACTTTTACCAAAACTTTGAACAGGAGTGGGAAGGGGGGAAGGCATACAGAAACTTCCCATCCCAATTCAGGATCAGGGCATCGAGAGGGACTGAGCCCAGGACTGGAGGTCTGCAACAAAAGAGAGGGAGTTGGTGATTGGGGCTGCAAAGAGATCTATCTCTGGAATGCCCCACCTTGAAAAAATTACTTTCAACACCTGAGGGTCCAGGGATTATTCGTGATGGCCCTGGGAAATCCTGCTCAGTGCAACTGCTAGCACATTGTCCTTGCCTGGAAGGTGAACCACTACAAGAGAGGCTTGCAGGGAATAAGCCAGGGACCACAACTGCATGGCTTCCGTGCACAAGGCCATGGACTGAGTGCCTCTCTGCTTGTTGATGTACCACATGGTGGTAGTGTTGTCTGTTCTGACTTGAACCACCTTGTTCTGAACTGACTGTGAGAATGCTTTTAGAGCCAGAAACACTGCCCTGAGCTCTAGAAGATTGATGTGGAGAAGGGATTCTTGGGGGGGGCCACAGGCCCTGGGCAGGTGGGCTCCCCAGCACAGAAGAGAAGCATCCGTGGTAAGGACCACTGAACAAGGCTGAGCAACAAAAGGAACACCTTGCCTTAAATTGTCCTGATCCTGCCACCACTGGAGGGTCTGGATCAAGGTCAGAGTCACTGGAATCAGTTTGGTAAGGGAGTCCTTTCTCTGAGACCAGAAAGCTCTCGGGTGGAACTGAATATCCCTCCTCTGGAATCTTGCCCCTTGGACCACTGCTGTTGAAGCTGCCATGTGGCCCAAGAGCTGGAGGAAATGCCTTGCTGGTCAAGATACCTGAAGGCTGAAGGAAGAAGCTAGTTCCATAAGAGTCCTTGCTCTTTCTAAAGGAAGAAAGGATCTTGCCCTGAGTGTATCCAGTTCTGCCCCTATAAAGGTAAGGAGCTGGACTGGTTCGAGAACTGACTTGGGAAGGTTGAGGAGAAATCCTAGGGAAGTGAGCACTTACTGGGTCACTTGCAGGTGAGACTTGACTTGGTCTGGAGACTGACCCACTATTAGCCAATCATCCAGATAAGGAAATATGGAAATCTTTTGCCTTCTTAGAGAGGCAACTACTACTGCCAGGCACTTTGTGAAAACCCTTGGGGCTGAGGTTAGGCCAAAGGGCATTGCTCTGAACTGATAGTGGCCTGAGGGCAACTCGAACCTGAGGTACTTTCTGTGGGAGCACCTGATGGGAATGTGAAAGTAGGCATCTTTGAGGTCCAGGAAGGATAGCCAATCCCCTGGCCTTAGAGAGGGAAGGATTATTCCGAGTTATCATCTTGAACTTTGGCTTTAAAAGATGTTTGTTCAGATATCTTAGGTCTAGGATGGGTCGCCACTCCCCTGTCTTTTTGGGGGTCAGGAAGTACCTGGAGTACAGTCCTTTGCCCCAGTGTAGGGTAGGTACTCTCTCTATAGCTCTTAAGGCTAGGAGAGAAGAAACCTCTGCCTCTAGGGCAAGGATTTCCAAAAGATTTGCAGGTGGAAAAGATCTAGCTCTCATCTTTGGAAATTTTTTGAAACTGAGAACCAGTCCCTGGCTTACTACTTCCAGGACCCACTTGTCTGATGTAATAGACATCCAGTCCTAGACAAAGTAAGCCAGCCTGCCCCCTACTGGAATAGGAGAGTTGACTCGGGCAGACCCATCAGGGTGTCTGCTTGGCAGGGGCTTTAGGCTGAGGGGTGGATGCAGGCCTGCTCATCCTCCTTCTGCCTCTCCCTCTGAAGAACCCCCTCTGCGAAAAGGCCTGTGCTTGGTAAAAAGGCCTTTGAAAAGGTCTGCCCCTGCCCCTAGACTGCTGCCTTTGAGGAGTTGCCTGCCTTTCCTTGGCCTGAGCACTCCTGTAAGTGGTCCTGTACTCGTCCATTTTCTTCATGTAATTCTCTGTCTGCTCCCCAGAGAATTGCCCACTACAGAAAAATCCATGGCCTTAGCCTAGGTGCCCTGTGAGAGGCTGGTACATCTGAGCCAAGCCATCCTCCGAAGAGCCACAGATGTAGCCATGACTCTTGATGAAACATCATCAGAGTCCACAGCAGCATGAAACTGAACCTTAGATGCCTCAATCCCATCTGCAGCCACCACCTCCAGCTCCATGGCTAGCTGGGGAGAGGCCTGTTTAGCCAGTGCCAGTACAGTGTCCCACCTGGACTTCTGGTACCTGGCTGTATAGGCCATGTAATTCGCCTGCCTGAGTCCCAAAGAAGATGCCATGTACTGCTTCTTTGCCATGGCATCAATCTTCCTGGAGTCCTTGTCAGGGGGGTGTGAAGCCAAGGGAATATCTGCCTTGTCACAGGCAGCAGCCTGCACTACCCCAACATGGCTGCATTGCTGATATAAGAACTCTGTGTCTGAGTCTGAAAGTGTATACCTCTTGTCCATTCTTCTATCCACAGGAGGTATAGTGTTAGGAGACTTTAAGATTTTTTGTGTCTGTTTCCCAAAAGATTTATGGAGGGGAATAGACAGTCTCCTGGACTCTGGGATATCCATCATCTCTACATAATCAGGCTCTTCTTGATCTTCCACAGCCTCTTCCATAGGAAGCTGGAGGGTTTCGGCCACTTTTCTGTAAAACATAAAGTGGGAAGGGGACTCAGAAAGCCTAGGAGGGGAAACACCTGATAGTCTGTCTGGGGAGATGTCCGGTTCCACAGGCACATCCAGACCTTCACTTACATCATAATCCTCAAAATCCCCTTCCTCTTCAAACTCCGGTTCATAAAAATCTTCAAGGGTATACTCTTGAACCGGAGGAACCAACCGAACTGAAACCCTGCCAGAAGCAGCCGGATCGTTCGGAACCGGATGGAGCGATTCCACAATCTGAATCGCCCTGGCTATCTCTTCGGTGGTAGGAACATGAACCTCTGGATCCGAACCGGTCAATTTATCTTTGCGCTTTCTTTTTGTCGGAACCAATCCCTCTGAATTGCCTCTCCTTTTGCTCGAAGAAGGCCCTGGTCAGAGGGCACTCCTTCTGGTTTGGTCAAAACCGAACCGGGCTGGCCATCCGGGTCAGCGGACTTCTCGGCCTCCTTTTCCCTCAGTCTACCTAATCTCTTCTTAAGGGTAGATTTGGGAAACATTTTTACATATTTGGCAGACTGAATCAAGGTGGTCAAACCCCAGACAATAAACACAGGTGGTGTGGGGATCGGCCTTGGCAAATACCTCCCCACACTCACTGCAGTGTTGAAACCCATTGGGCCGGTTTTTTTTCTTGGGTTTTTCAGACATGGCCAGCCTAACCAAACTTACCCTTTTTTCGGCAACCGCCAGGCAAGACTCCCTTATCGGTTCCTAACCGTGTCACGAGTATTGGAAAAAAACGGTTAAAAACACGTTTTATTTAGAACCGATAAGAACCGGTAACCACACACTAAGTATAACAAAATTCACAATCAAATGGTCGGTTCAACCGAACTGACTGCACTTTTACAAGTTCCACACAGAAAAATAGAACAATTCCTTTCTAGTCCTCATGGCACCACAAACAGAGACTGAACCGACTATGCGGATACTTTTTTCCGGTTTAAACTGACGAAAAACTGAAAACTTTAACCGACTTCAAACTGAGCTGAAGGAGAACTCTCCGGAGCGACCGTTCAGTGAGGTGGAGTAAAAAATCTGATGGTTTGAGTTCAAAACACTCCAGACAGAGACTTCAACTGAGCTCGAGCTCAGACTTCCATGTCGTGCATGGAAAGTTAACCCTCAGTTCTCCCGGGCAGTTCAAAGGTTGGTAATCACTGCAATTGTTAGAATACAGCAAGACTTCATGTTGTTTGAATTGTTGGCATAGTGACAGAGCTGCTGCTTTTGGCACTAGAGGTAAACGGTTTGGGACTTGCAGCAAGACAGTAGGGGACTGAGATGTGTTTGTTTTAGCAGACTATAGTGCCAGTAGGTTTATGAGTAGTGAAATACTGAGCAGATAGTAACCTGACTCGGTTGACCAGAAGGTAGAGCAGCAGACCCTGGAGCAAGGGCACAGGGTTTGAGTCCAGCAGGAAACTGAGTTGTTTTTGTTTAGGAACTAGGGAGCTAGAGGGCTTTAAGAGTTGTGAGGTACTGAACAGAAAATAGTCTGACTCATTGGCCTGGAGGCATAGCTGCAGACCTTGGAATCAGAGGTACAGTATTTGAGCCTTGCTACAGGACAGTAGGAAACCAACATGTTTTGTTTTTAGCAGCCTATGTAGTCAGTAGCTACAAGGCATGACAAATAGAAATAGAATGCATGATGCATTATACCTCACTATAATGCATTTACCTAGGTTGTATTTGTCTTTTATGTGTTTTATACACATATATTCTGACTCATATCACTGATAAGAGGGCCTTTATGGATCATCAGTGATTGTTATATATTTTTATATTCTCATATAATCATATGTAGTTTGTATCCTATGCTTAGGTATCATGCCACATGTATTTCTGTATATACAGCATTTCCTTTATCTGTGCATTAGTGCTGACAGAGTATTTCCTTTGTCTAACTTCTTACTCATCAGTAATTCTGTTTCCTAAGTAACTGCCCAAGGGAGACACCTTATTTACATGCCTTATCCAATGCTGTATGTTTATCACATCTGTAACTATGTTGTTATCACTACTACATAACCTTCTGTAAGCCTGTTCCTCATGGAGAGAATTATACCTTCCTTGAGGACTGGTGGGAAACCGACACCCTTGTGATTTTCTCTGCCACATGAAGCACTGTTGGTCAATTTAGAGACAGGCAATGGCACCACAATCCGCACAGGGGTTGTATACAGACCCCCCCTCTCAGGGGGAGGAAATGGACAAGGAAATGATAGAAAGTATACTTAGAATGACAGAAAAAGGGGAGATATTGCTGATAGGTGATCTGAATATGCCAGCTGTTAACTGGAGTGCAGTTGCAGCAGCCACTTCTAAGAGTGGGGTTATTCTAGATGCCCTACAGGGGCATGCCTTAGACAACTAGTACTGGAACCCACTCGAGAGGGAGCAATCTTAGACCTGGTTCTCTCAAACGGAGATGGAGAGAGGATCACAGATGTAGAAGTGGGTAGCCATCTGGGAACTAGCGACCATCTAACAGTATGGTTCACAATAAACACAGCAATAGAGTCAAGCCATACAAAGGCAAAAGTACTGGACTTCAGGAGGGCTGACTTTGCCAAAATGGGTGAGTGCCTAAGGAATGCACTAGCAAATGAGAAGGAAGGAGGGGTGAAAGAACAATGGGGAATAATAAAAACTGCCATCACAGAGGTAACAAGCCTTTGTGTGAAGCAAATAAACAAAACAAAACGATGTAAGAAACCACTATGGTTCTCAAAGGAGGTGGCAGTGAAGGTTCAAGAGAAAAAGAAAGCATTCAGAAAGTATGAGGAATCACAGAAGGAGCTGGACAGAGAATTGTGTCAGTTAAAGCGAAAGGAAGCTGGGAAGGCAGTCAGAACAGCAAAAGCCGAACCGAGGAAAGATAGCCAACTCAGTTAAGAAGAGGGATAAAACCTTTTTAGGTACATCAGGGGAGCAGAGGAAGACCAAGGGAGGATAGTGAGGCTTAATAAGGGAGGAGGGGTGGGCAGAGGGTGACGGTGAAAAGGCAGAGATACTAAACAAATATTTTTGCTCAGTATTTACAAATGAAGAGGGAGTACCTAAAACAAACAATAGAAACACTCTGGATACAGAAGTTGATACCAGCCCATTTACAGAAGAAAAGGTTCTGAAGAACTCTTAAAACTGAAGGTGGACAAAGCAATGGGGCCTGATGGGATTCATCCCAGAATTCTAAAAGAACTAAGGGTAGAACTAGTGACACCACTGACTACCCTCTTTAACAAATCATGGGAGGATGGGGTGGTACCTGAGGACTGGAGGAGGGCAGATGTGATTCCCATCCTGGCAGTGAAGCAGGGCAGAAGCAGGAAACTACAGACCTGTTAGTTTAACTTCAGTGATAGGGAAAATGATGGAATCACTTCAGAAGGAAAGAACTGCCGAGTACCTAGAGGCCAGAGGGGCACAGGACCCAAGGCAGCATGGATTCACAGCGGGAAGGTCATGCCAGATGAATCTAATAGATTTCTTTGACTGGGTGACCAAAGTAGTAGATCAGGGAGGGGCTGTGGACATGGTCTACCTAGACTTTAGCAAGGCATTTGACACAGTCCCACACAAAAGATTAATATACAGGTTAACCAGCCTGGGAGTGGGTCCCAAGATGATAGCCTGGGTAAAGAAATTGGCTGGAGAATAGAACACAGAGGTAATAGTAAATGGAGTCCACTCTGAAGAAAGGGGTTACTAGTGGGGTGCGGAGGGTTCAGTGTGGGACTGGTCCTCTTCAATGTTTTTTATAGTGACATTGCAGAGGGACTGGAAGAAAAGTATGTCTCTTTGCAGATGACACAAAGATCTGCAACAGAGTTGATGCACAAGGTGGAGTGGAAAGGATGAGAAGGGACTTGGCAAGGTTAAGGAATGGTCAAATGTATGGCAGCTTAGATTCAATGCTAAGAAGTGCAAGGGAATGCACCTGGAAACAAAAACCCAGGAAGAGTTCACAATGGGGGTGAGATACTAACAACAACAAAATGGAAAGGGACCTGGGGTAGTCATATCAGATGACCTAAGGTGGGCAAGCAATGTGAGAGGGCAGTAAGGAGGGCTGGGGAGATACTGGGATGCATCTGGAGGCATCACCAGTAGAAAACAGGAAGTTGTTATCCCTCTGTACAGGCAGCTGGTGAGACCCCTCTGGAGTACTGCGTGCAGTTCTGGAGACCCAATCTCCCGCGAGGACATAGACAGGATGGAAGCTGTCAGAGGAGGGCAACTGAAATGGTGCAGGGTCTGAACCGGAAGACATATGAAGAGAGACTAAAGGAGCTTAATATGTATAGCCTCAAGGAAAGGAGGGAGAGGGGGGACATGATAGAAACTTTTAAGTACCTCAAGGGAATCAACAAAGTCCAAGAGGGTAGCATCTTTCAAAAGAGGTGTGCAAGAACAAGGGGACACAATTTGAAGATGGGGGGCAGCTCAGAGGTAATGTAAGAAGTATTTTTTCACAGAGAGGGTTGTGGATGCATGGAACAGCCTTCTGGAGGAGGTTGTGGAGTCAAAAACAGTGGTTGAATTCAAGCATGCATGGGACAGTCAAAAGGCAATTCTAGGGGGTGGGGTAGAAAGAAGTAGGCTGCTTGTTAACTAGGATCTGCAGCTTATCCATTAGGTAGGGAAATGGGCAGACTGGGTGGGCCAAGTGGTCCTTATCTGCCGTCAAATTCTATGTTTCTATGTTTGTGTGAGTATTATAATAAATTTCCCTTTGTTACTTCTACTGCTTGTGTCATGTGTGTTCTTTGGCTAACACTACAGACATCCAAGAATCTGACAGATCTACAGCTGGACTCTAGATAACAAATCTAGATTTTCTAGATAACAAAATGGCAACTGTGTGCAGTAATGTCTGAGTATTGGTCAAGGTTACACTTATTTCCCTTGTGGATTTAAACATTGGGTTGAGCAATCACCAAGTGACAAGCAGCTGTTAGCACCTACTGTGTAAATCTTCAAGGTCTGCCATTCCCCAGTGTGTGGAACTAAGGCACTTGAGACCTATCTTGCCAGACTTTAAAATCTGTGCAGTGAGCCGCCATTCCCCTGGGAGAACATTGAGCTGTAATAGATTCCTTGTAGACAGCTAGGCTGCTATCAAGAGTGGAGACATCCTTTAAAAGGTCCCCACATATGTAAAAGAGCTGTCTGTGGAGCCAGCCCAGTAGCGCTGAGGGTTGAGGCACTGGACGCCTTACCTTGCAGCATGCTGGTGACCAGAGTTTGGGAACAAGCCCAGGCCATCGGAGGTCAGCACCAGGGGGAAGGGTGGAGCTGGATGGAGCTGCCAACAGGCATCTCTCTTCTCCTCTCCGGGGAGGTGTAGCAGCTACCCTCAGCTACTGGCTGCCTCCTGGTGGAGGCCAGGGACAGCACAGGCCCAGAGGGTGCCAAGGCATTAGGCCAATGGGGTGGGGGAAAGGGGTCATTACCAGAGCTGTAAGACGCATGCGTGCCTCCATGCACATGCGCTCCTACTCCTGGGGCCCCTGGGAGAAAATGGTGGTGAAAAAGCTCTGCCGGCAGGATGACTATCAACTCCCCACAGGCACCGCTCCTGGGCCGGGCATAAGGTAAGAACCAGTAATTCCTGGGGGATGGGGCTGGGGGGTCAATCAGATGGCGGGCTGATGGAGAGAAACAAAAAAAAGCATTACATGATTAAAAAAAAAACAAAATAGAGCTATCTGTGTGCTTTCATTTACTGTGGTTTGAAACACAATTCCTGGACCACAAACAGTTAAAGGTTTCTCTGTTTATTATTTTGACATGTCTAAAAAATATGTGCAGAGTTAAGGTTAGAAGCTTCACAGTACCTCACTAGTCATGGTGGTTTTGAGGATTTTTCTATTGTAGCAAAGAATAAAGTTGATCCTGTACACGCTATCTTTCGTCATTATATTGATTTAAAGAATGGTACCAAAAATAATTCTTCTATAGCCCTGTTAGTTGCAACGCTGTCTGCTAGCTTAGAAGCATCATTAGGACAGCTGTATGCTCTGGAGTCTGATTACACTGACTTCAGGTGACAGATGGGAGTGTTGAATTCTGACCTTGGAGAATGTGCAGTCAGACCTGAATCACAAGTTGAGACACTACGTCAGCAGAATGATTCCCTTTTACATGAAAGTTCAAAAAGTAATGTTCAGGAATTGCATGCTTTGAAAGATGATTGTGAAAGAGCAATGCATGATAAAAAGCAGGTTATACACATGAATGACTTGTCTGAGACTAATAATACCTTACGTAAGGAAAATAAGGAGCTGAGGTTGGAGCTGAACCAGGTAAGTGGTAAGCTCAAGAGCAAGATTAGGGACCATGCTGAAATAAGCACTACGTACAGAGTCTTGCAGAAGTATGTTGTGAGTGGTTTGTGTGTTACCAATTGTAAGGTTAATCACATGAAATACAGAGCAAAGATGGCGAGAATATGCCATCAGTGAGAGGTACTGGCTGGGCATATTAAAGCCATGAAGGATTTTCAATTTATGCCCATTGATCTTACCTCTTCTGCTGATGAGGAGTCTGATTGTGAGGACTCACAGCATGCTGTGAAGTGGGCTAGCCCAACAGCTGGCAACTCTTCTTTGGATTCACAAAATGGTGGATTGTTAAAGTCTCAAAATGGTGGGTACACATGTCATCATGTTGTGTCACTATCATCCCCAAGATGGCCACTCCTGGTCACATGATGGTGGCCATGTTGCCATACACCAAGATGGTGGCACCCAGTGCAGTTTTCAAAATAACTGACCATCACATCACAGAGCTGTGCATATTCAGTCACAGGGACCAGTGATTGCTGCCTTAACCAGACAAAACAAACAGGAGGCTTTAGGCATGATTCATAATGTTATCAGTAAGACTGACATTTCTGAGGAACAGAAGAATCTCCTTAAAAAGGAGGTTGATGTAATTTTGAGAAAGACTGATACACAGCCTAATGTTGTGAAGTCAGTGGCAGATGCTACAGCAGCAGCAACAGTAAAAGGGGCCACTATTAGGATTTCACCCGACCCAAGAGCACCACCAAACAACCCCGTTAAATTTGCTTATTCAGCCCAGCAGATGGCTGACAAGGTTGCTGCAATCCAGCAGCCTTCCAGTGGGGCAACACATTATGCTGTCGGGGGGGCACAAGGTAACAAGGCCCATGCCTCCAATAAGGGTAAAAAACAGGGCAACACGTTTCACCGCAATGGGTCACCCTGCAAGCAGATTGCTGAGAACAAGACCCTCAGACTATCCCTGCAACAGGCTAGAACTACTGCCAACCCTGATTCTGAATGCCCCGTGGCTGTGATATTTTGATCATCACAGGCCACGTTGGGGGGGGGGATATAGGTTTGGTTTATGAACCTATGTTGCCAGCTGTTCCAGTACAACCTCCTCTACCTCTGGAGGCTACTGAACCACAAACCATAGCTGGAGCACTACGTGCAGTCTGCACACCACTTTTCCCTACTGTGCAGGTACCCCCCCATGTTGCCAGCACCACCTGCACCTGCTGCAGGGCCCCCTCCACCATTGCCACCTCGATCATCCCATGCTGTGGCTGCAGTAACAGACAAAAGACAGGAACAGTCTGGGTTATTTCCAGCACAGGCAACAGCAGGCACTTCTGGCAAAATGGTGCAAGATAACCACCCGACATCCACATCCCTACCCACTCAAATCCCTTACCCAGCATTCTCCTTCTCCCTGGTTACTCCATCCAAAGTACTCAAAGCCCTGCTTGCCCTCAATCCCTCTAAGAGTAAATGCCTCTCAGGTTTGGATGCCAAAGTGCTCTACCTTTCTGCCCCAGCAATCGCCATGCCTCTAGCATCCCTTTTCAACCTCTCCTTCACTACAACCTCTATACCCTCAGATTGGAAGCATGCCACAGTCATCCCCCTCCCTAAAGGTAGTGACCCATCCTCCCCTGGAAACTACCGCCCCATCTCCCTCCTACGCATTCTAGCCAAAATCCAGGAACATCTAGTCCTCTCACAACTTACCTCCTTCCTTGACCCCTCCTCCTTCTTTACTCCTAACCAGTCAGGTTTTAGAAAATCCCACTCCACTGTCACTTCCCTCCTCAGACTCACTGACTCCATCCTGACAGGCATGGACAAAGGTCACATCACATCTGCCATTTTCATTGACCTAAGGCTTTTGACACTGTCTGACATGCCCTCCTCCTGACGAAACTCTCCAATGCAGGTCTCTCTAGTGCGGCCATCAGCAGGTTCAAATCATACCTGGCAGACAGGTCCCAATCAGTAAGAATTGGATCCTCCACCACCAACCCCCTCCCTGTCACCATTGGTGTCCCCCAAGGCTCTGTCCTTGGCCCAATCTTGTTCTCCATTTTCCTCAACGACCTGCCATCAACCTGCCTGCATACATCCATTCACATGTACACAGACAATACAGTACTGTATACTTCAGGCCACTCCCCCATGGAAGTAGCATCCAGACTCCAGCAAGATTTCACGGAAGTTCAGCTCTGGTTTCACACTAATCAACTTATTCTCAATGCCAAGAAAACGGTCTCCTTAATCTTCGGCACGAGACAGAGACACTCCCGACTCCCTGCCTCCCCCACTTTCAAAACCCTTGATGGGACCCCTTTAGAAGTTTGTACCTCATTCAGATATTTAGGGGTCTGGCTGGACCAGCACCTCGACTTTTCTATTCACATCGAAGCAACCCTCAAAAAAATACACCCCAGGCTGGGCGCATTATACCGGAACCGTAGCTGCAGTTCTCTGCCAGCCCGCAAAGAAATACTACAGAAAATGATCCTCCCCATTTTTGACTACAGGGACATAGTATACAGTGCCACCCCTAAATCCACCCTGGCTAGAATGGATTCTCTTTTCAACTCCTTCTGTCATTTCTCTCTGGACTGTCCACCCTCCACTGTGACCTCTACCGTCCCTTAACCTCCCCTCACTTTTCGACAGGCGCCAGTACCACTGTAATAGATTCACAGCCAAATTCTGGGCCCAGTTATTGCCCTCCTACCTCACCTCAACCCTAACTACCCAAACACCATCTATATACTCACTCAGGAATTTCAACTCCTGGCTCCTTCAAGTCCCATACATGGCAACCTCTGCCTGCCAGTCGGCTTTTAGAGCCTGACTACCAAAACTATGGAACTCCCTGCCTGCAGACATCTGGCATGCCCCCTCCTCCAGGCAACAAGTTTCCCTCCTTAAAGGGCAAGTCTCCACCAACTGCTCATGCTGCTTAGACTCACACTAGAATGGGCCAGCTCTCCAGCTTGCTACAACTATGGTTCACTCAAAATGTTTAACTCTATCCCAGTTAATTGTCACTGCACGATTCTACTAATTACTGCCTGTGCTTGCTGTGTACATACTGTTTACATATATATCTTTTGTGTACAATCTGTGAAATTTCTATATTCTGTATTTCTGTATCTTTGTATTTCATATGTATGTATCATCCCATCCCCAACAACCCCCAGGATGCATCTGGAATCGAGCAGTAGTCTGCTCAGTATGCCTTTCCTGGTAAAACTTTTAAATAAATAAATAAATTACAATGTTGATGTTGATGTTTTTCTTCTTAGGGCTGCATTCCAATCACATGCCCAAAGGGTTTCTGAAGTCAGACAGAGTGAAAGATAGCTCTGTCTCCAATGCCAGCCTTACACACTGGTCTCTTCTGCTACAGGATCGTAACATCACTGTCCTTCCTACCAAGGCTCCATCCTTGTTGGCGCATGGCCTACTATTTACAGGAGTGAACCATGATTGTTCACTCCAACCACCTGACCAACCTGACCCAGGACCCTTCCTGCCAGCACCTCAGGAAGTGTTAAATGACCCTACTGCAGGGCTTGACAAATTTTAAAATTAGGTACTTGTTCACAGACAAGTGGCTTGTCAAAAGATAGTTGTCCTGGTGCTTGAGTTGGTAGTCCAAGTATAAATGACATATTTTTAGTGGAAAGTATAAGAATACAGAAAACCTAAATGGATTTATTGTAGTATCAGTTATTTAGTGTTGCAATAGACAATAAGGAGAATAATATAATTTTTTTTTTCTATGTCAGGATGGAGAAGATTGTGATAGGATTGTGTCATTGTGACAAAATTAGCATCAGCAGCAGCAAGGTGAGCAGCAATAGAATCAGCGAGAACATCATGCAGCAAGACAGTACAGCATCAGCATCAGGAAAAATTATAGTAGGAAGCCTGAACTTGCTCCAGCCGGAACATCATCATATTCAGTGTCATCATTCATCATCAACACTAGTAGTGACAGCCTCAGGGACATTTTCATGTGAAATCTAAATCAGCAGAACTAGTAGCTGAACTAGCATGACCATGAACGTGGTGTGTGCCAGGACCAGATAGTAGCCAGTGGTTGATAGCTTGATCCAGATCAAAGCTGTTTAATGCAAGACCCTCAACTGCTATATGTAGAAGTGACTGGAGTGTGTCGTCAGCCAAACTTGTTTTTATTTTTGTTTTTATAAGATTCTGGATGGAGAATACTCTCTTGCATTTAGCTGTAGACACACTCATAGCCAGTAACATTTCTATTAGATCAAGGATGTGAGCAAGCTGGGCCGGTCTCTCTCACAGTAGTCATGAATACACTTGCAGATATGGCTTATCAACTGCAGACTTAAGCATTACTTTGAATGCAGAATACTCTCTTTTTGTACTGGTTACATGATCTTCAGAAAAAAAGTTGCAAAAGTAGTCTAACAAATTACTTAAATCAGACATGCCAAATTGCAGAAGTTCTTCTCATGATAGATCAACATTTTTTAAATCTAAACAACCGAACCATTTTAGAGGTTCCTCTGAGAAGTTCCAAAAATGCTGGTCAATGTAAGATATTGCTGCATCTATTAAACTGTGCAGCTGTGTATCAGTCGTAAAATCTACTTCTGGACAGTTCCCTTTGAATGTAAAAGGAACAATCTTGTCTACACTGTCACATTTTGAAATGAGATAGTTCATGCACTTTTCTGCAGGATTTTATTGGTCTAGAAATGATGTTATAAACTTTCCAGGTCTTATTTTTAGCTCCGTCAACTGGAGTAAGCATGTCTCAACAGTTGGGGACTTCTAATATTAGCAGGTTATCCTTTTGAAATTCCAGTGATAGATTTTTCCATATTGGCAAGAAATCTTGAAGAATAAACAGTGATTTTACAAACTGTACTGAGTGTGCATCTCTTAGAAGTGCCTTTGCTTTAGCACCATCATCACCAGCAGAGTTTGAGACATGTTCAAGATGTTGAACTACTGTGGGCAGGTTGACTTGACCAGTATGAACTGAACATGTCTTACTTGCAAGCCAACAAGCTTGCTTTATTGCACAGAAATGAGCCAACTCAGTGTGTATGACATCTACTATTTCCTGCAGTTCCCTAAGTTTATTGGGGCTGTAGTGGTAAAATTGAAAAATTCCTTTCAGGGTGTTTTCTACTTTTTGAACAAAGGGATTTTTTTTCATGATGTTGAGAACTGCTAACTCCAGTTTGTGGGCTATTACAGTGGGGACATGCTGTCTGATTTTTGCTGTGGTGCCACCTGTATGGCCCATCATCACACTGGCACCATCAAAGTTGGCAGTCATGAGAACTAGTCCTGGCTTGCTCACATCATTAAGCTCTGCAAAAGAAAGATCAACAGACTCCAGCACAGAGCTTATTGCTTTAAAAACTCCATCGGTGTGACAATGTTCAAGAGGTACAGCTTTAATTAGCAGAGTTGTAACCTTTTTTTCTGCGCCACCAACAAAACAAAGGAAAACATTTTCACACTCTACTATGCTCACATCTGTACTGCCATCTGCAAGAAAGGTAACACATTTTGTATTTTTGAAAGTCTGAATCTGTGTTTTAGACATGACAGCTGATATTGCATTATAGAAATCTCTGGCCCGTTTACCATTTGTGTAACTGCTGCCAAGTTTAAACCCATTTTTTTCTTGCAGTGTGAAAAGCCACTCCATATCTGAGAAAGGATGTAAATTTTTAGCCAAGGAATCTGTGGTGTTAAATAAACGCCTCATTTTATTTTTGGTGGCTTCCTCCAGCTGAGAAAATGTGTGATATACTGCTGTATCAAATATGTTAAAATTGACTGCACGTTGACCAGCTTCATGACTATGCTGGTTTGCACAACTTATATGTGGATTTGATTTCTCATGGGATCTCACTGACTGAATTCTGAAATTATTTGAACCAGTGGTAAACACATTAGGTTTTTTGGAATAAGCAGGAGTTGCAAGAGTGGGATACTTCTCACTGACAGAGCAGTACATGATGTATTTTTTATCATCATACCTTAACCAGGTAAACTGATTTAGCCAGTGATGCTGAAACATTCAAGCCCTTTTTTCTACATCATATTTTTTATCTTTGCTTATTTTCTCATTGTTCGTTGTTTCCTCATCTAAAATCAAAGGTCGCTTTAGCTGTACTGAACCACAACATGATGATGACATTTAACTGCTGCTGCTGTTATTCTCACTTGTTTCAGAAATTGGTATGGTCAAGTCAGATTGATCACCTGTTATGTCTACAAACACAGACCCGGACTGAGAATGAGAAGAACCATTACTTTTGTTGTTTTCTTGACTAGGGCCAGGGCCCAGGGGGGCTGGCTTTCAAACTGTGAAGAAGATGAAATGGTGGAGGATTTTTTCCCAGTCCAAAGAGAAAATAGAGTAGTTTACTTTGGCTTATTTCTTTGCATTTTTTTAAACTTCTATACAGTTGTGAAAATAATATTGAAATATTGTTGTGTTGCACACAATAAAAGTTTATTTTATGTTATCTTTGTGTGTGTTGTGTGTAATTTTTTACCTTAAGCTGTTGTGCTTAATATGCTTACAACACGACAAGAGGGCCTGGGCAGGACAGAGTAGAAGAGCAGGTGGGAGGAGTAGTAGTAGGGTGAGACTAAGCAGGAGCCAAGTACTAGTACTCCGGAGTTGTTCCCCAGCCAAGACAGTTCCTCTACTCTCTCTGGGCAGGTTAGGTGTCACTCACACACTCTTGTCTCTCACATACACACAAACATATATCCACCAAAGGGTTTATTTTTGTTCTGTAAAACAAAATATGGTTTCCCCTTTATGTAGTTTATTTCTAATAAGTCCACAGTTGTTCCCCAAGTTCCTTCCTCTACCCCCCTGGACAGGTTACGTCTCTCAGTCACTAAGCCACACACCTCTCTCCCAACAGCCCAAACTATAAGGCTTTGCTTCTATTATTTTATTTACTCGACCACTGGACACTGGGGGCAGGACCCCCCCCCTTCACTCCCTCTTTTCCAGGAATCCACACACACTTACGCTCCTTTTCTTTTCTTTTAAATCTTAATCTTTTTTTTATTATTAGCTTTCTGAATTTATTTTTGTGTCTTTCACAAGCCAGCCAGCCACAGGAGGACACTGCAGGTCAAGATCACCCCAACTCCTTTCCATGAATCCACACAATTAGCTCCTTCCCAATAGCCACACACACTTGGGTGACTTTAATTTTAAATCTTTTTTTATTAGCTAAGCAATCTGAATTTTTTTTTGTGCCGTCTTTCACAAGCCAGCCAGCCACAGGACAGGTTACTCAGGATACTGGACAGGTCACCCTCTTCTATGAATCCACACAATTAGCTCCCTCCTCCCACCAGCCACACACACACTTGTCTTAGATTAAGGCAGGCTCCTTTTATTTTCTTTTAAATGTTTTTGTTAGCTTTCTGAAATTTTTTTTGTGATGGTCTCACAAGCCAGCCAGCCACAGGACACTCGGGGCAGTGGGCAGGTCACACCCCTGTACAGCTCATCCTTTCCAGGAATCCACACACACTTAGTCACCTTTTATTTTATTTTACATCTTTTTTTTTTTTTTAGCTTTCTGAATTTTTTTTTCACCATTCACAAGCCAGCCGGCCACTAGGCAGGTAACCACCCCACTCCATCTTTTCCACAAATCCACACAATTCACTTCCTCCCAACAGCCACATACACTGTTAGGCTCCTTTCATTTTATTAGCCTTCTGAAATTCTTTTGGGGGTGTCTTTTTTTCACAAGCCCACTGGCCATGCAACACGATTGATACTGGGTAGGTCACCCCTTCACTCTAGGTCTTCTTTCCACAAAATTACCTCCCTCCCAACAGAACAGCCAACAGCCCACAAACAGTTAGGCTCTATTTTATTTTCTTTTTAATCTTTTTTTTTGCTTTGCCACTTGCCAGTTTGCCTTGGTTCACTGGTTGTTGAAACAGAGGGAGATAGAGAGTACTAGTCCCTCTTGCTTTAGTTTTATTTTCTTTTTATTTCTGTGAGTCCAGGATAGGCTAAGTCTTAGCCAAGGCTTGTTTTCTACCTTACCCCACTGACTCTCACCCTAAACAGGCAGTTGCCCATCTGCTCCATCAGGCAAAACCCCTTCTCCACACAGGCTATACTTAATGCCCCCCTTGTTCAACTTTTCATAAAAATAAAAAAAATAAAAATTTCATATCCTGCTTCCTGCCAAGCACTGAAATATGGGTGCTCAACTCTGCTCCTCTGTTGTATTTAGTTTGATTTTGAATCAAAGCTGCACCAAAGTGCTGGCAAGGTGAGTGGTCAGATACTGCACACCCCTCCTTCCAAACTGTGTGCAGTCCTTTCCAAAAGAGCTCAGCAAAAGCTGAAAACACCGCTCTCTACTCCTTTTTTTGTTCGCCCTAATATGCTGCCAGTATTAGTTCAGGAGGCAGGAGGCATCTCAAAAAGTTGGTTGTTGGTTCGCTCTGAGCTGCTGGTGATATACCAGCAAATAGCTCAGTACGTAGTCATACAGAATCACAAGTCGTCTCTCTCTGTCTGCTGCCTGAATTGAAATGGCACTCTCCTTCTCTGCGCACCCACTACATCCGACTTCTGAACACTGGGACCCACCCCTACCACTACCACCTTGCCCAGTTACCAGGACTGACAGGGTGCTCTCCAACCTGCTACTTGTTCACTCACCTGTCAGTCCTGGTTCAATTTCAGCAGTTAGGCTCTGTTATGTGTAGGGACTGGAGTGATTCAGGAGGAGTGTCCTCTCTCTCCTTACTACTGCATGCTTCCGGTGATCGCTCATGACGGCTCCCTCAGTCGGCAGTGCACCACATGACCAACCAGAGTTGCCTCACATGACCACCACCAGAGTCTCTCTTGGATGAGGTGTGGCAGCACCGAGTGGATGGTCAGGTACACACCACCCAGCAACATTGAGCAAGGTAGGCAAAAAACAAATGTTCGGAGTCAGTTGTCCGGGGGACAACTGAGTGGTTCAGTTATGCTTGTTCCCCACACAGATCTTGTAGCCCGGGACGTCGGGTTATGGGATTTGTCAAGCCCTGCCCTACTGTGAGTCATGTTTTTACTGATGGCTCAGCCTCTCATACTAAAGAGGGTCAGATAGCAGGGTTTGGAATTCTCATTGTACATCCTAGTGATGACAGACTGCACATTGCTAGGAGGTGTACCATTATTTCTGCACAGTATTCCGGCATTGTTGAAACACGCCTGGCAAACAATGTGAAGTAGGGAGCCAAGGAGTCTCCTTATAACTACCACAAACATTTGTGGATGACTTACAGTGCTGGCAAGTCCTTGGCAAAGGAACAGTTTGCTGTTGATAATGTGGAATACAAAGATCTCTTCCAGTGTAATATGCCACTAGGATGACAGTACAGTATGACAAACCACCTGCTGGGGCTTGTACTCTGGAATTGCTAAAGCAAGGCACTGCAGACATTGTCATCATTACAGACTCTGATTGAATCTGTTCCTCTCTGACTGAATTTCTATGCTTTCAGGAGAAAACAAACTTTCAGTCCTCTGATAGTACTCCTGTAAAATACAGAGACTTGTTTGTGTACATCACAATGTTAACCAGACAGTTTAAATATAAACTGTGCTTTCATAATGTTCGAGCACACTGTAAGAGTGAACCTTATTTCCCTTTTTAACAACCACGCTGACTGTCTGATGAAAGAAGGTGCTCAAGGAAGGAACATATGGGTAATGAAAACTCCCTCTGTCTCAGATACAGCATGCATTGCTGCTGTGACTATAAAACCAACTCCTTTTGTGCCCTTAGATCTAGCATCTACACAAAAGTCAGATCCTCATTTGAGGGCAGTGTTCAGATTCCTTGACAAAGGGACTGAGGAAGGACTCCCAATAAATAGCCCCTACAAAAAGGTGAAAGATGACCTTCACCTATCCAGTAATAACAGGCAGATCAAGCTCATGTTATCCAAATTCATTCAGAACAACCCCAAGGACTGGGATTCCTTATTGTCTTTACTTCTTATGGCGATAAGGGGGACACCCCCCACAACTACACAGTGTACCATTTGAAGTCATGACCGAATGGTCCATGAGACTACCAGAACACCTACTTCTGGACCTGAGTGCTGCCACTGCTGATAGAGTATCAGTAGATAAATATGTCAAGCAACTCAAACAGGACATCCAAAAGGTACACCTGTTTGCTGCACAACATATGGGCAAGGCCCAACAACAGGCCAAAATATAATTTGACAAAACTGTACAAGATGTGGATTGGCAGATTGGGGCTCAGGTAATGGTTCTCAGATTTGCACATCCTATGCATGCATTTGAAAACAAATGGGATGGGCCCTACCCCATTGTAAACAAGCTCAGTCCATCAGTATACCAAGTCAGACTACCCCAGAACAAAAAACTCACTGATAAATGGCTACATGCCAATCAGATGAAACTGTATAAAGGAGACTGAATTTACTTTTCATTACCCCATTGGGTGGAACAGTACTGAACTAACTGTGCTTTTCTTTTCTCTTTTCTTTTCTTTTAGGTTTCAGAGAGAGATGGTTGCTTTACACTTATTTTTCTTTTTAGAAATGTTGGTCTTCTTACAAGCCCAACTTGTGTATTGTTACACAGATAAGATACCAGTGACCCATAAACCCAGCCAGTTTGTTGAGGCAGAGTACCTCGCAAGCCCACAGGATATAAAAGCAACCCATGGAGTCCACATTAATGTCCTAGAAGACACGATCACCATTCAAGAGGGCAGTGAGGCCCTACTGAATGTTTTGATTGTTGCTTCAGATCAATCCAGTCTTGAAACTGAGTGGTATGCATTTTACAATAAAGATCCAATACCAGTAGCCCGCCTCTAAAAAGACAACTTCCAAGGCTGGCCTAATGCCAGGATTTTCCCTAATGGTACCCTATCCATCCAACAGGTGCATCTCACAAATTCTGGAGTGTATAACCTAAAAGATAAGATTAATCTGAATTCCTGTTTAAAATTTGTTGATAGCCAGGAATTTTACATACAGAATCATATGGCTACCACTGTCATTGTCCTAAAAGTTCTACCATATGATGCCCAAGAATTTGTAACACCAGATACTGAGTGCCCAAAACAAGAACCAGGTCCACCCACTGGTCTAGTCGCCACTTCTCAACCAGGTGCCCTAGTCAATAATGTGCAGTTCATGCATGTCCCAGTAGTTTTAAATCTTACCCATTGGAATTAGGAGGAATTCAATTTATGATCCACAACAAACATTTCCAGATTTTTCCAAATTATGTTATTAGATATTCTGGCAGCTTACCAGATATGCAATAACGACCCCTATACTTTGACTGACAGCACCACATATAGAGGATTCTCAAAGCCTAAACCTAGTGGTACATCTAAAAATAGTAAACAACCCAAACGCACAAAGCATTTTGTTGCAGAAACAGGGTTAGCCTCTGGCTTATTTGGTTCCTGTATGTATATCTGGAATAGGGCTGATATAGCCAGTATTCAAGCACAAATGTCAAAGGTTCATGATAGTATGAAATATAATATCTTTCCTCCCTTTTTACATAGTGTAGATGGTCTCGCTCAAGAAGAGCGATTTACAATTTACAATATGCAGGATATTGCAAAGGGATTTGATTTGACAAAGGATAAGATTAATTAATTACATTCTGTTAACAATAAGGAAGCAGCAGAGCATCACATAGCCAAGGAAGTCCTTTGCACTGCCTATGGCTCTTATATTCTTACATCCATTAGTAATCTCTTCTGGGATGTGGAACTAGGACGTATTCCTGATCTCATACATGATAGACATATGGGACAGAGGTATTACCCCAAATGAACTTCTACTGCTTGTGTTAACATATGCTTATCTGACACTGTTTCTATTCCCTTGTCTATGGCAAGGAACCTTGGGTATGTACACACATACCAGCATTGCACCGTGTTTTGAAACATATTCCTGCACAATCAAGGATGCCATGTTTGTGACATTCACAGTCTCGTTGCCTCAGTTTGATCCTGCAACTTTCATCTTTGTCTGGCTACAATCCATTTTATTGGTCATCTTGATGGGGGCATCTACCGTGAGAGGCTGGAACTACCTCCTTTGTTGGTTTACCATGAGGTCTTGGATGCTTGGTTGGCACCTAATGTGGATTGTTGTATGTGGAAAGGATACCACTTCCTGTGTAGATGTGACATCTTTGAGCTTGTCTGGCCAATCTGTGGCTATTCGCCTAACAACTGGAACTGGGCTACAACTTTCAGTCTATCCATAAGCAATTTAAATGAATCTAAAATGAACAGCAGAACTTTTTTTAACACTGGAAGAAACCTTGGCTTTATCTGTGGAATTGATCGTGGTTTGTGGATTGCGGACACTGATATTTTATGCACTGTTCAACTACGCAAATAGAAAATGGCATCTTCCAAGGTGGTTTATTCTACTGATGGAGAATACTGTGTGGTGACTGCCTATAAGCAATTTTGGTATGGTTCTAAGTTGTGTGATGTGGACTTTCCTAACTTCTGTTTTTTTCCTAAACAGCGTGTTCTCATAGGACATACTGTCATTACCCCTGTTCCTATCTCAGAACCTGATACTATCAAGTCTAGTCCTGAGTATCTTGATGCTCTGTTTGAGTTTTTACCAATATTTAACGTTCATATTGACAACCTGAGTTTGCCTCTCCAATCTCTTCTCAATAAAACAGATACACACCTCATTTACATCAGTAACAATGTTTCTAAAGATCAAGCAGCATTTGATGATCTAATCAGTGATGATGTTGCAATGATTTTGGAATACCCAACTGTCAAGTTTACATTTCGGGTTTACTAATCTTATCCCTTATCATTACAGTTGGCTGTTTGAGGAAAACCCTAAAACATCATCATGACCAGTTTAAGTTCCTTTACCAGGTTTGTGCCTTGGGCCTGTAAATGAATGGTGCTTAACAATCTTCTTTTTGTTGTGTTGCCTCTTCTACCAAGGCAACAAGGATGGGACTGTTATGTCATGGGTTACATCCCACTACTATCCCACATACACATTACAATGTATTCCTGGTCATTAATACTGTGATACTGCTATTTGCACTAATATGTTGATATAGGTACCCATCGTACAAGCAGGGGTACTAGGAATGTGCTTTGCTGCTAATATATGCTGCTGTATATTATGTTTGCATCCTTTTATATGATTGTTTTACACTTATCATGCATGATACATTATACCTCACTACAATGCATTTACCTAGTTTATATTTGTCTTTTTTGTATTTTTTACACATATATTCTGATCCATATCACTGATAAGAAGGCCTTTACGGATCATCAATGATTGTTATGTATTCTTATATTTCCATGTAATCATATGTAGTTTGTGACCTATACCTAGGTATCATGCCACATGTATGTCTATATACTTAGCATTTCCTTCGCCTGTGTTTTAATGCTGACAGAGTATTTTCTTTTTCTAACTTCTTACTCATTAGTAATTATGTTTTCTAAGTAACTGCCCAAGGCAAACACCTTACTTACATGCCTTATCCAATGCTGTATGTTTATCATATATGTAACTATGCTGTTGTCACTACTATATAACCTTCTGTAAGCCTGTTCCTCATGGAGAGAATTATACCTTCCTCGAGGACTAGTGAGAAACCGACTCCCTTGTGATTTTCTCTGTCACATGTTTGGCATGAGTATTGTAATATATGTCCCTTTATTACTTCTACTGCTTGTGGTGTGTGTTCTTTGGCTAACACTACAGACATCCAAGAACCTGATAGATCTACAGCTGGACTCTAGATAATAAATCTAGATTTTCTAGATAACAACATGCTTTCAAAGTGGTGCAAGCCTTGCAAGAACATTTCTCCACTGGCCTACAGCCACCCATACAAGCCCCAGCTGGACAGGCTGGCACCTCAGATAAATCCTCATTTGTTGAAGTGGAGGATTATGGTGAGTGTGAGGAGGAAGAGGATGAGGGGGAACCCATTGAACCTGAGGTTTTTTCCCGAGCAGGAATTTGGTTCTCCTCCCAGAACCACTGAGGATTACTCCTCACACTTTACTTTGGTTAGAAGAATGGCTGATGCCTTGGACATCACCAAATGTGAGGAAATTGAAGATGAGGAGGAGGAGGTGGAATACCTCGAGATGATGGGGTTAACCCCCACAAAAAAGCTCCTCTTACCAGTGAAAACATTTTTCAAAAAGGAAGCTTTGAAGATCTTATAAACCCCTAACTCTGTCCCCCCCTCTTGATAAGAGGCTGGACAAGAAATACCAGTTGGACAGAGAGGGTGCAGAGTTTCTGTTTTCCCATCCTGACCACCAGGGGGTGGTGCAGGGGGCAGCCTGTGACAAGGCTAAGATGCCCCTGGCTTCTCTCCTACCAAAAAAGGAGTCCAGAAAAATCAACAGTATGGCCAAGAAGGAGTATTTTTCTGCTTCCTTGGCTATCAGGCAGGCTAACTGTCAAGCCTATGCGGCCCAGTATCAGAAGTCATTATGGCAATCTGTACTGGCTATGGCAGATAAGGCCTCATCACCCTTGCTGGATGACCTCGTAGAAACTAGGTTTGGCTTGGAGGCAGCCAAATATCAGTTTCAAATGGCTGCTATTGATACTAACGACACCCCCTCATCCAGGAGGGTTGAAGAGAAAGAAGAGCCAGAGCACCCAGAGAAGTTCCCTTTTTTCCAGTAGGGGGTTCTGTGTGCTTTACTTTCTTAGACTTTTTTGAGGGAACCAGGGAGTCATCCAGTTCAGCAGGCCATTTAATAATTTTATCATCCATCTCAGGGGTTGAATGAGTCACTACAGTGGTTTCACCCACAGCAGAAGAGGGTGTTGGCTGGTCAGAGCCTGAGGGACCCTTACTGTAGGTGGAGGAAATTTTTTCTTTAGCCATTCCAGGTATTTCTTCACTGTTTTCTCTGGGAAGGTTGTACAAATATCACAGTGTTCCTTCAGGTGATCATAGCCAAGGCAGGCAACACACAAACTGTGCATGTCTGCCTTAGCAAACACTTACCCCTTTTTAGGTTTTTCTGACATTTTATTGGGAACCAATAAAAAATGTAAACCGCTAAATTATTTAAAAGTTTTAACTAATATTTAGCAGTTGCAGTCAGTTTCGGAACCAATAAGGAACCGATAGGAACCAGGAACCATGGAAAAATGTGATCCTAGGTTATCGGTTCAGTAACTGATAAAGCGGTTACAAAAATAAAAGATTTAAAATAAAATTAAACTATACTAAAGGGGTTTTTTAGTCAGAAAACCCTGAAAAGAATTAAAATAACTTGGTTCTCCACTAGTTATACCAAACTGGAAGGAACCAATATAAATACCCCAATTAACACTAAAACTAAGGTTTAGATAAAAAATACAGACATTAGTAATACCTGAGTATTACTGGGGTTAGAATGTAACTGGTGCCTGGTCACCAGAGAGGGGAGAGATGTGTTTTTGTAAAGGTTGCAGTGATGAGTGCGAGGGGGTATGGGGTAGATAATACCCCGGGATATCAGTGGTCCAATCATTAGTCTCGTCCCACCATGTCTCTGTGATTCCAACAATGTCCACATTGTCTCTTGGCATTATGGCTCCCAATTCCATACTTTTTATCATGTTAAGACTTCTTGCATTAGTTAACATAAATTTATAACTGTTGAAGATTTCTACTGTAGATTTAGATGTACCAATAAAGAATTAAATGTTTCCCCTTGCCCCTTGCGTAGTCAGTTTAAAGTTAGGGACATATATTTCTTCTATTTCTTTCCCAACAATATATTACCCTGCCTGCTCAAATGGAGTCCTCCCATTTGGAACCTGACACTACTTCGGTAGATGATGCCACGTGCCCTAGTAAATGCTGAAAATACCTTTCAGGTCTGGGATAACCTGCCTTGAAGGATTCTGCAGTTGCCATCAGATTTGCTATCCTTTCCCAAGGAAGGAATGCCTTCCCTTGTAGAGTATCTAGCACTGCACCTATAAATCCAGAACTTGAACTGGTTCGGTTTGTGACTTTTGAACATTCATAAGGAAGCCTAGGTCCTTCAAGGTGCCTTGTTTCAGAAGGAGGGAGGACTTGGCCTCCTGGTATGATTTTCCTGTGACTAGCCAGTCATCCATGTAGGAAAAAAACACCACCCCTTGCCTCCTAAGATGTGCTGCCACTATGGCTAGGTACTTTGTGAACACTCTTAGTGAATAGAAAATATAGAAACATAGACGTTGATGGCAGATAAGGACCACAAGGCTCATCCAGTCTGCCCATTTTTTCTACCTTATGAATGTGCCATAGGCCTGTACTCTGTCAATGGCCTATCTATTCATACTCATTTGTATAGCTCCCTTATGCATATCCAAGGCCCCTACTTCACTGTGGCACATTGGGACCAAATTCTGCGGCAAGATTACTATTTACCGCAGAACTTCTGCAGTGGTGGTTTGTAATTGTTATGTTAAAAAAACTCAAAACTACATATCATAATTACGTTTTATTACTTGCCTACCTAGGTCTACTCATCATTGCATATTATATGAGAAATCTGGTTGTCTACCACTTAATGCTTTTTTTAATCTTAGATCTTTAACTTTTTTGCATAAGATCCAAATTGGTCCTGTGCCAAATAGTATTGTAAGTTTGTTCCCTATCTCCGTGTCTACATTTCAACTAGAGCTAGTGCCAGAAAGGTGTTTAAACTACCTTGGATTAGAACTAATGCTGTGCAGAATTCTCTACAGTTTGAATTTGATTAGACAGTATAATCAATTGCCAGATAACATAACTGTCTATCGTACTGTGTCAAGTTTTAAGGGTTTACTTGAAAAAACCTTTTTTTAGCAGTTGTTTGTAATTGTTTCTAATCTATTGAATATTTATTAAATATTTTTTTGTTATTGTTTATGTCAAATGTTGGCCTTTATATTTACTTTGTAATTGTTACTGTAATTGGACATCTTTGAAAATGGGCATTTTTTGGTCACAGATTTTTTTCAGTATAAAATAAATGAAATGAATTTCTGTGGAAGTTCTGTGGCACTAACGAACTACCACATCACAGTGTCAGCTTGTCATCCTTACTTCACTTCCATGGCAATGATTATAGCAATCAGGATGGGGGAAAGCACAATAACACTAGTTCAAAAAATAACAGACTTATAGAGATAATTTTATGGCTAAAAACCAAAAAAAATATCTATCCCTTAAGGTCCTAGCCTATTGCATAAATGAAATATGCAGTAGGGCCTTATGTGATAAATAAGGTATTTCTATACTCATGCTGTCTATACCGCTCATGAGGTCCCCACTGTGTATCACTTATATATTTATATGTGCTGTCTACACCACTCATGAGGTCCCCACTGTGTATCACTTATATATTTATATGCAATCTGTAACATACATACATACAAGTATGTGTGTGTGCGTGCGTATGTATATGTGTGTGTGTGTATATACATATATATATATATATATATATATATATATATATATATACACACATATATAGTGAGAGATAATGTATGTGTGTGTGTGTGTGTGTATATATATATATACATATTTAAATTTCCATGAAATTGTATCCTCATTCATACAGGCCCCTTTGGAAATGGAATAAACAGAATAGAGAAGTTATTGCAAAACTTATTTTTCATGCCAGCCCGCTTCCCCTGACACACTACGTAGCACCATCAGGCCATGATATGCATGTGAACCCACTGTGAGATAAAGCTTTCCAGGCCATCACAATATGTCCCCCATGTGACAGAACATTGTGCTATACTTTCCCAAGCTCAGAGCAGTGGTGTGCTCCCCCAATTCTTGTGCTGCCCAGCCAGCTCCCAGAGCTCATCTCTGAACCTGAGTTGTTGGCACAGGAACACAACATGCTACCTTCTGGCCCAACAGCTGGCCCTGCACATAACATTTCTCTATAACTTTTAGGTGATTCTATCAACCAATGCGTGACAAGGCGCAGCCTCGCCACAGGATTCAGGATCAGCTTTGCGGTGGTTAAAGAGTCTCAGGCAGACCAGTTTGTTAACATCAAACCAACCAGGTATATGTTTATTTTCTTAATATGGTTGGTGACACAGAACTTTGGGCTTCTGCCCTTTTCCTTTTTAAGCCCCACCGGGGAAAATGAAACAAAAACAGAAATAAAGAGGCCTAGCTCCGGGTGGAGTGCTGACTAAACAATCCCCGACCCTAACTAGAAACCCCTATTTTCCAGAAGGCTAGACCTTCTGGAAGAACACAAACAATAAAACGGAAAACTCACAATGGAAATAACTTTTTCCTTTTTGGCCTAATTCAGGAGACCAATCTCCTGTGGGTTGCTTAACGGACTCCAGTTCTGGAACACATCCAAGCAGCTTGTCAGCCCTCTACCCCTGCAGCAACTCTCTGCTGGCTTTTCCTTCTTGTTTTTAAAGCTCTTCTGTCTGTGCAGCTGCAACCAATCAGCCGAATCAGCTGCAGCTGTACCTTGACTATCTTACTCAGGGAAACCCCCTCTCCTCCAGTACCTGAGTTTACCACACATCCCCCTCCCCAGCTCAACACTATAGGGTTGGGCGGCCTGTGCCGAGAGGTAGGGTCTTTGGGAAAGTCCGTCTGAATTTCCGTTCAGTGCCCTGCACTGTGGTGGACCACAAAGTGGTACAGTTGTAGTGCAAGGAACCATCTCATCACTCTGGCATTTTTTTCCCTGTTTGTTGGCATCCACGTGAGTGGAGAATGGTCCGTCATCAGAATGAACTTGTGACCTAGTAAGTAATATCTGAGGGTTTCCGTCACCCACTTCACTGCAAGGCACTCCTTTTCCACTACGGCGTACCGCTGTTCCTGGGGTAACAACTTCCTTAGGTACAGGATGGGGTGCTCTTCACCTGCTACCACCTGGGACAGCACTGCTCCCAATCCAACATCCGAGGCATCTGTTTGCAGAATGAATTCTTTATCGAAATCTGGGGAGACCAGTACCGGCTCAGAACAGAGGGCCATCTTTAGGTCGGTGAATGTCTCATCCGCTGCTTCCGACCACCTCCCGATGTCCAGTGCTCTCACCCTGGTTAACTCCGTTAATGGAGGGGCTTGAGTGGCAAAGTGAGGAATGAACCTCCAGTAGTAACCGACTAACCCTAGGAAAGCCCTTGCTTCTTCTTGTTTGGTTGGGGCCAGTTTTGAATTGCTTCTACCTTCTTCACCTGGGGTTTCACCAATCCCTGTTCAACCACATAGCCCAAGTATTTTGCCTCTGACAAGCCGATCTTACATTTGGTGGGCTTCGCTGTCAACCTGGCTTCTCGTAAACGTATCTAGTACGGCCTCGACCTTCCGAAGGTGAGTTTCCCAGTCCGTACTATGGATGACCACATCATCGATATAGGCGGCAGCATAGTTAGAGTGTGGGCGCAGCAGTCGGTCCATCATGCGCTGAAAGGTCGCTGGTGCTCCATGCAGACCGAATGGCAGGACTTTGTAGTAGTATAAACCACCCCGGGGCAACGAAGACGGTCTTCTCCTGGGCTGCCCTTATGAGTGGGATCTGCCAGTATCACTTTGTAAGGTCCAAGGTGGAGAGGTATCTGGCCTTCCCCAACTGGTCGATCAGTTCATTGACCCTAGGTAGGGGGTATCCATCAAACTGCGATACCTCATTTAGTTTCCTGAAATCATTACAGAACCTCCAAGTATTATCTGGTTTCGGCATGAGGACGATAGGGCTTGACCATTCACTATGGGACTCTTCTATGACGTTGAGCTTCAACATCCTCTCAACTTCAGCTCAGATTTCTTTTCTCTTGGCCTGTAGGATACGGTAGGGTCTTTCCCTTATCCTTACACCCAGAGCAGTCACAATGTCGTGGTATGCTGCGACCGTCTGACCAGGTCATTCGGAGAACACATCCCCATTTCGCTGAACCATTTCCACTGCTTCTTTGTACTTTGTAGGATATAGCTTGGGTGAGATATGGACTTGCCCCTCTGTTTTACCTTCTGCCAGGGTTACAGCCAACGAGACACAGCAGGCCTCCCGGTCTTGCCACGCCTTCAGGAGGTTAATATGGTATATTTGGAACTTCTTCCTGCGATCGGGTTGGCTTACTTAATAGTTCACATCACCAACAGCTTCCATGACCTTGTATGGACCCTGCCACCTGGGGAGCAGTTTGCTTTCTACTGTGGGAACCAGGACCATCACCCGATCCCCCAGCTGGAACTTCTGGATCCTTGCCTGATGGTCATAAGTCCGTTGGGTCTCTTGGGCCTTTTCTAAATGTTCCCAGACAATAGGAGTGACCCGGGCCAACCTTTCCTGCATTTGGGAGATATACCCAATCACACTGGCTCCTTGTGGCAGTTGCTCTTCCCAGTCCTCCTTTAGTATATCGAGGATACCCCTGGGCCAGCGGGCATATAACAACTCAAAGGGGGAGAATCTGGTGGATGCCTGTGGGACTTCTCGGATAGCGAGCATTAAGTAGGGAAGGAGTAAGTCCCAGTCCTTTCTGTCTCGGCTGATGACTTTCTGCAACATCCCCTTCAAAGTCTGATTAAATCGTTCGACCAGACCATCAGTCTGGGGGTGGTACACTAAGGTTCTCAGGGCTTGGATCTAGAGGAGTCTGCAAAGCTTCTTCATTAAACGTGAGACAAAGGGAGTACCCTGGTCCATCAGTATCTCCTTTGGGAATCCGACTCTCGTGAAGACTTGAATTAGCTCTCAGGCAATCAACTTCGAGGCCATGTTATGGAGCGGGATCACTTCCAGATATCTTGAAGCGTAGTCTACGATGACCAGGATGTGTTGGTGGCCCAGGGCTGACCAGTCTAGGGGGCCTACCAGGTCATCGCAATCCTCGCGAAGGGTTCATCGATGATTGGCAAGGGCACCAACGGGGCTGTTATCTTCGGCCACGGGGACGTCAACTGGCATTCTGGGCATGAAGCACAGTACCTCTTTACCTTGGCATAAATTCCAGGCCAGTAGAAACTTTGGAGTATGTGGTGCAGTGTTTTTTCGACCCCAAGGTGTCCTCCGAGAAGGTGAGTGTGTGCCAAATCCAGTACTGCCTTCCTGTGCTGGCGGGGGACCAGCAACTGTTCCACATCATGTTCTTCATCCGGTATCACTCGGTATAGGAGGTCATTATTTAACGTGAAATACGGTCCGGGTCCTTTGGCTTTGCCTTCTACCAGCACCCCATTAATCTCCACAACCTTTGACCAGATATTCTGAAAGAGAGGCTAGTCTATTTGGTCCCAACCAAAGTTCCTGAAGGTTATCCCGAGGGTACTCAATTCAGGGGGATTCGACTCTGTCTCCACTTCTGGGTCCTCCTCTTCCTCCCTACAACTCTCCCCTTGGGCACCAGACTGCTCACCCTGTTGTCCCTCTGGGAGCGGGGTTCTACCTCCCACCAGCATGGACCTGCCATTGGCAGCCAGTATCTTGGTCCCTAACTTTTTACAATCCCTGTATTCCTTTCATGATTTCCTGGACTCTCCTGCCTCCCCATACAGCTCGGGGTCCCAATGCCTGTAAGAGAAATAATCGGGTGACTCCTCCGACCCCTCGAGGATTCCTAGCACCACAGCCTCAGTTACTGGGGCCCTGGCCTCCTGGGTTCCCCCCTCATGGAGTAATGTCTCAAACCCCGGGAAATATCGACCCACCAGGATAGGATGCACCAATCGAGGGAGGACCCCCACCGTGACCTGTCTCTCCTCTCCCTGTACTTCCATGGTAACTAGCACCGTGGGGTAACAAAACTCTGTGCCATGGACACAGGTGATCCCAGTACGTTTCTGGAAATTAATTTAGAAGGGTCGCACCAAACTGCGAACTATAAGGGTGACCTCACTCCCTGAGTCGACAAGGGCCATAACGGTCTGTCCGTTTACCTTAACCACCCGGGTAAATCGGTGTGAAGTGGTGACCACCCCTACCACATTAATCAAATGGCAATCACTCTGTGGAGACCCACCCTAGTTGTACTGCATTGGTTCAACCCCATTCGGGCAGTTGGCAGTTACATGACCCCGCTCCCCGCACCCATAACAGCGGTAGCATTCTTGGGGTGACCCTGGACCCTCTGGGCTTCTAGGGGAGGTCAGGTCCCCCTCTATTTTTGAATCTGAAAGTCCCTTCATGGCCTCAGGCTGCTCTTCAGTAGTCCTTCTCCCGGGCCCTGTCCGGTCCGACCTCTCGGGGGGTCGGTATCTCCGGTTTGTAGTCCGCCCCAAGTCCCAGGGGTAGCCGACCCCATCGTCCGGGGAAAGTTCATTCATGACATAATGCCGCACCACTAAGGTGACCAGTTCATCACAGGAAGCGGGGTCGGCCTGTCCAACCCACTACCGTAGGCTAGGCGGTAGTCTTCTTAAGAACTGGTCCATTACCAGGAGCTCCACAATTTTGGCAGCGCTATGGAGCTCGGGTTGCAACCACTTCTTGGCCAAGTGGAGGAGGTCGTACATCTGTGACCGTGGCTTCGTCCAACTCCTGGAATCTCCAGCTGTGGTACCTCTGGTCTCGAAGGGCTGGAGTCACGCCAGCACGGGCCAAGATCTCTTCCTTCAGCCTTGGATAGTCAGTGGCGACTCCCTCATCCAGATCATAATACGCCTTCTGGGCCTCACTGCACAAAAACGGAACTAAAATGCTGGCCCACTGTTCCTGAGGCCATGATTCACGAGCAGCTGTCCTTTCAAAAGTGAGCAAATATGCTTCAATATCATCAGCCACCATCATTTTCTGCAAACAGAGGGAAGCCCGTATAGTCTGGTAACCCTTTGGGGTAGGCCCTCCCGGGCAGCCTTCTCCCAGCGTGATCTCAATGAGATACTTTACCATTTACTGGAGGACAGCGCAGTCCTGGGCTGTCTGTATGAGCAGCAACTGGTTTGTCTCTTGTTGAGCCCAGGTAGCTTCCTGCTGGGCTGCCGTAGCATGGATCAAGGCTTTCACCACATCCTCCATGCCTGGTCTCCTTTACTCCAGGGTGGTTCGGATTCCAGCCAAATTCTACACCGACCTGATCTCACTTCTGACACCATGTGTGACAAGGCGTAGCCTGGCCACAGGATTCAAGATCAGCTTTGCGGTGGTTAAGGAGTCTCAGGAAGACCAGTTTGTTAACATTAAACCAACCAGGTTTATTTTTATTTTCTTACTATGGTTGGTGACACAGAACTTTGGGCTTCTGCCCTTTTCCTTTTTAAGCCCCACCGGGGAAAATTAAACAAAACAGAAATAAAGAGGCCTAGCTCCGGGTGGGAGTGCTGACTAAACAATCCCCGACCCTAACTAGAAACCCCCCTTTTCCAGAAGGCTAGACCTTCTGGAAGAACACAAACAGTAAAATACAAAACTCACAATGGAAATAATTTTTTTCTTTTTGGCCTAATTCAGGAGACCAATCTCCTGAGGGTTGCTTAATGGACTCCTATTCTGGAACACATCCAAGCAGCTTGTCAGCCCTCTACTTCTCCATTTCCTTCCTGTTTCTAAAGCTCTCCTGTCTGTGTAGCTGCAGTCTATCAGATGAATCAGTTGCAGCTGTACCCTGACTATCTTACTCAGGGAAACCTCCTCTCCTCCAGTACCTGAGTTTACCACACAATGACAATACGTAATCAATAACCCTGGCAAAAATGTGTACAGCGCAATTATTTATTTAACAGGTCTATTCTTTTAACAGGTCTACACATTATTATATTCCACTTTTCTTTGCATAATTACTTTATTTTTCTTAAAAATGACAGGTTAATTCATTTGACCAGTTATTCATTTCAGATGGTATCTCTATACATTAAAGGCAAAAATAAGTTTGTACAAAGTAAGGTATGGACTTAACAGGTCTTTGCTATTGTCAAAGTTTTATTTTAGTTGGCCCTAGTGTAATAACGTAAGACTGAAAATTATATTACGCTGTAGTACAGGTTGAGCAAATATCACCATGCCTGATGTGCTGTGCCACCGCCTCTGGCAGTGGAAGCTGTGGTAGATAAGTGACTATTCATTTCTGTAGCAGAATGCAGCCATTTCATTAGCTAATGTACAATGTTATAGCATTGATAACATCACATTCTGAGCATAGAGGGGTTTTGGATATAAAAAGAGGGAAAGGGAACCAGGTTCTATGGAAAAATGGAAATATGAATAAAGAATCACCAAGAACAGTGAATTCTGTGGCAATGCAGAAATTATGCGGTAGGTTTTAAGTTCTGTGCAAAATTCTGCGGCCGCAGAATTCTAGGGGCCTTGTGCATATCCCATAAAAGACCAAAGGGAAGGGCTGTGAATTGGTAGTGACAAATTCCTACATTGAATCTGAGGTACCATCTGTAGCTGGACCTGACTAGCATGTGAAAGTAGGTATCTTTCAGAGCCACTGATCCCAGCCAGTCACCTTTTTGCAGTGATGGAATCACTGATCCCGGTGTTACTATCTTGAATTTTTCCTTCTTTAAGTATTTGTTCAGGTATTTCAAGTCTAAAATGGCCCACCACTCCCCATTTTTCTTGTGAGTCAGGAAGTATCTTGAGTAAAGTCCCTTTTCCCACTGTGAGGGGAGAACTTCTGGCACTGCATTTCTTTCCAGTGATTTTCTTACCTCTGTCTCCAGCAAGAGTCTTTCTGTTGAAGTGTGAGGATGGAAGGTTTTGTGACTGAAGTTTTGGGAATTATTTTTAACTGCAGAGACAGACCTTGACACACTATTTCCCGGTCCCACTTGTCTGTGACTATTATTTCCCCTATTCCCGAAAAGGGTAAGTCAGCCTTCCCCCCAACGGCAATGATTGGGTGACCTGTGCAAGTTTTTCAGGGGTTATACTTTGCTTGGGCTTTGGGAGTTGGCTTTGCATCTGCATGCCTGGGCCCCTTCTACCCCTACCCCTGAAGAAACCCATCTGTTGGGTGTAGTCATGGGTAATGTAGGCACGGGGGAAGTATATCCTACCTCTACCTCCCTGTCCAGAAGGCCTGTAGGAAGTGGAGGCCTTTTCCATCTCAGTGTTGCTCTTATAGGTGGTCTTATTTATATCCATCCACCTTCTTCATATAAGACTCTGTATTGTCACTAAACATTAAATTTCCCTCACAATGAAAATCCATTGATTTTGTTTTTGTGTGCTGGTAAAGGTTTGTGGTTTTAAGCCAGGCAAACTTTCTTAGGGACACTGCATGTGACATGACCGTGGATGCATTGTCATCAGTATCCAGTGCCATGTGGAACTGGTACCTAGTGGCATCCATGATTGTCTTCCACTGCCACGTGGAATTCATACTTAGTGGCATCCATGGCTGTCTTTGCTGTCAGCCAAATCCTATGCCAGGTCACCAGTAGTCTTCTTGCTCATTGCCAAGGGCTTTTTGGTGCTGAGTTGTGTAGGCCATATATGCTGCCTGCCTTAGTAGCAGGGAAGCTGAAGTATAAACTTTTTTGCCCATGCTATCCAGGTTTCTGGCATCTTTTTCAGGAGGCCAGAAAGAAAAGGGCACCTTAGCCTTGTCACATGCTGCCGTCTGAACCACTCCCTCATGATCAGGGTGAGACTAAAGGTATTTGGAGCCCTGTTTGTCCACCTGATACTTTTTTCTCAATGTTCTATGCCAGCAACTAAATTGGGTGCCAACATGATTTTACAATGAGCCTTCTTGAGGAATTTGTCGATGGACAAGAGCAACCTTTTTGTGGGAGTTCAGCCCGACATATCCATAAATTCCCTCTTGTTCTCATCTTCAGCAGTTTCCTGCATTGAGGTGTTGAGGGTGTTCAGGATCTGCCTCACAAAAGTATAGTGTGATGTATAGTCATCGGGGGTGGGTGGTAGGAGGGGAAACAAACTTTTGTTCAGGAGAACTATTAGGCTCTATGGGTTCTCCTTCATCCTCATGGTTTTCTTTTTGTTTTCCTTAGCGGGTACTATCTCTGGTGTCCGCTCAGAGTCTCTGTCATTTTTATTAGATTCAGGGTTCCCCTGCTCAGGCACCCTGATTTCTGAACCATCTCTTGCAGCCTTTTCTTCATTATGCTGCTTACTTTGAGGGGCTGGACCCTCCTTTGAGTGTTTAGATGACATGGATGTAGACTGAGAAGCCATAATGTCTTTACCTTTTTAGCCCTTTCCTTTTGTATTTTAGGGCAAACATTAATATAGAGGTCACAACTGACAAACTTGTGATCTGGACCCAGACACCTCAAACACAACTCGTGGCAGTCTGCATTTGCCAGGAGCTGAAAACAGATTTTACAGTTTTAAAGCCTGTGGGTCACTTCTTCATTTTGGGTCTGTCAGTCGTGCCAAAACAGAAAACTCTGACAAGTCAAGGAAGATGTTCCAGTTCCCAAAATTAACACACAGACACACACACAATTAATAGAAATGGGTTAGGAAAGTATAGAAATGTAGACTTCCTGTGACGTCACAGATCAGTGAAAATCTTAAGTGCTGAGTTCCTGACCCTTCAGGTTAAAATTACCTCCTCTTTTATTTCAAACAACATTAGTTTTGCTCAATAATGCCAGGAGGAGGTCAAACTGATGAGCGGAGCACACGATCATGCCCCAAAACAGCAGCTAGATATATGGATGGACTTGATTACCATCGGATCTGCCAGACTGTAGCAGAAGCCCTTCCCCTACGAGTGCATGGGGCATGGACTATGACATGGACAGAGAACTCGAGTCACTATCCTGAAACCATTTTGAGACACTCCTCAGGGAGATAAAGGAATCCAGAGCAGAGAATAAAAAAGAATTCAAAAATCTGGCTTGACAATTCAGTAAGCTGAATCACTGGATCGAGCAGGCTGAGGAACGGAACTCTGCAGCGGATGATGGCACCCACCAACTAGACCGTGTGGTCAAGGACTTACTGGTACATACTGCAACCCTCCAAACCAAGTGCCCCAATTTGGAAGGAGGTTCTAGGCGAGAAAACCTCCGGCTTTACGGGTTACCCAAGGGATTGAAAACTAACCCAATTACAACATTTTTGGAAAACTTACTAAAGTATGTCCTGGAGCTACCACCAAACTACCAGATCACGATAGAACAAGCCCATTGATCCCTTCTTCCTAAATCCACTGACACCACAGCAAGGCCTCACTCAATTGTTCTGAAATTTTCAAGTTAAAAAGTGAAAGATGTTCTTCAGCGAGCCTTGTCTAAAAAGGAAATCATCTACTTAGGTGCTTGTCTGTATTTCGATCAAGATTATCCACCTGAGGTGCAGCAAAAGTGACTTGAATATTCTCCGATGCTGAAGTTACTGAAGATGAAGGGCATAATGTTACAGATGCCATTTCCTGCTAAACTCTGTATCTTCTGGGATGATGGCTAAGTCCACTACACCACCCCCCAAAGCGGCCCTGAAAGCCATGCAGGAGAAGGGACTTTCTGTTTCAGGAATACAAGCAGACCGGATCCAAAAGAAAAAGCTGCAGACTACGGACTGGCAAATGATACTCCCATGTAAGCAATTCTGAGCTTCTTATCTGACACCCCAGAAAGCACTGAAACACAGCCAGCTCTTCCTTCGTGGCTGGGGTTGATCTACAGGAGAAACCACATCTCACACTGATTGCTGAAGGCAGTAGTAAATGAATCACCTTGCATAACACTCATCTGGCTGATGGTCTTTTTCCTTTAGTTTCCACATTCAACCTTCAGCCATTTCCCTGGTTCTTTTGAGCTCTCTACCACTATAAAACAGTCTACCAGACCTTCCGATGTTTGCTCGATTGACTGTTAACAGTTCACTCCTCCCCAAGGACTTATCTAAGTATTTTTGAACTCCTACAATACCCTTTGTTCTTGACAGAATTAAAGATGCCGGTTTCCATTTATTTCATTGGACAGTCGAGTTCACCTTTATACTTATAGATATAGTCTAAGCTGTTAATGAAGTTAATTAACAGAATTTTGTGTATCATGGTAATATGATTAGTCAAAAGCTGTTGGCTGGGAATGGAAGCGTGTCTTAACTAGTGCCCCTGCTAACTATAGCAATATCTATCTGTGGCTCCCCCTTCATTTCATTCTCCAAATCCCTTTTACAGTGGGTTTGCAAGAGATATGTTCTGCAACCCCTGTACCATAAGAAAAATCTACTCACTGTAGTAATATTGTTTCTTCCAAGCTATTCTTCAGTATGCTTGACAGGTGCAGTATGCCAGCTGGGTTCATCTGCCATGGAGGGGGAGTTAATGCTAATGATTTTTGGCATCAGCCAATCTGAGAGCAGGAAGAGAGAGTGCTGCCTGAGGGTAGCCAGTGAAAATAGCAAACACAAAATAACGAAAGTCAAAATAGCGAATGTCAAAATAGTGAATGACACAAAGTAGTGACTCATATTTACATTGCTCTGAATATGTAATTCTCTCCACCATCAATGAGTGGCATGGTGTTAGAATATTTAAAATGGGGGGTGCGGGGGGCACATCCCCCTGCATATGTCATGTGATCATGCCAAGAACAATTGTTGAAAGAACTGGTAGTAGTAGCTGTTATGTCCTTTGGCATTCACTATTTTGACGTTTGCTATTTTGTATTCGCTATTTTGACATGGAACCCTGCCTGAGCTAGAGTGGGAAGTCAGTCAGATTCATTTTGAAGCACTTATTAGAACTATGAAAATAAAGCAACACAAACAATACACAGGAACTATAAAAACACCCATAACTATAAAGCTTTAAATATAAAGTTCAAACAGAAGAAATCTAGCCCAAAGTATGGACTGCAGAACTACTTAGTCAGGTTATGTAGAGGATGATGGGTAGGAGGTCAAGCATACTGAAGAATTCCTTGGAAGAAACAATATTACTACGGTGAGTAATTTTTTCTTCTCACCCAAGGAATTCTTCAATATGCTTGACAGGTGCAAACTACAAAGCAGTGCAGCTGGGAGGTGGGTACAGAACCTACTTTGGAAAGAGGTTCTGCAGGACTGCTGTGCCAAATTTGACATCTGATCTGGACTGTACATCCAAACAGTATTGTTCTATGAAAGCATGTGCAGGCTCCAGGCAGCTGCTTAGCAGCTATCCAGCAAAGGGTATGTTCCTTATGGCTGCCACTGAGGCTGCGGTGCCCCAGTGGAATGGGCCCTGAGGTCTTGAGGTGGTTGCTAGCCAGCCTTGCTGTAACAATATTGAATGCAAGAGACAGACTATCTAATGAGAGATAGTCCTCTTAGAGGCAGGCCTGCCTTTCCCCGCCTCTCCATAGGTAAGGAAAAGCTGAATATTCAAAGTCCTGAGCTGCTTGGTGTGCTCTAGGTAGCAGGTCAGTGTCCTTCTCACATCCAGAATATGGAGCTTTTGCTCACCAGGAGTGGATTTGTCTGTGAAGAAGACAGGAAGTGTTATGGACTGATTCAGATAGAACTCTGACACCACCATAGGAAGGAATTTCCTATTTGTCCTGAGAACTACTGTACCATATCCGTATGGGAGATAATGTAGTTAGGTTCACTGCAGAGTGCCTGTAGTTCTAAAATTCTTCTGGCTGAGGTGATGGCCACTAAAAAGACAGTTTTCCAAGTGATGTACTTTAGCTCTGCTGTAGCCATGGGCTGAAAAGGAAGCTCCATGAGTTTGGCTATGCAGAGGTTCTAGTTCCAGGGAGGGATAGGTTCCCTAAGAGGGGGCTGAAGGTGTAACACACCCTTGAAAAATTTCTTAAAGATGGGAGGGGGAATTAAAGACTTTTCCTTCCCAGCCAAAATATAGGCAGACATGGCTGCTAGGTGAACTTTCAAAGATAAGGAACATAGCCCCGAGGCCTGTAGGTGTACCAAGTAGTCAAGCACTGAAGAGAGGGAAGCTTTCAGTGGGTGAATATGCTTGTCCCTGCACCACAGGGAAAATATTTTCCATTCTGAAGCACAGAACATAAGAATCTGCTGGCAGAAGTGGACCTCTTGATCCCTCTAGTCTGCCAAGAATACTTACCCCCCTTTGACTATTTCATTTTTGTGCGTAGTGTTTATCCCACACAAGTTTGAAATCCCTTACATTTTTTGAGTCTACTACCTCTTGCGGTAGGTTATTCCAAGGGTCAACCGCCCTCTCAGAAAGAAGTACTTCCTGATGTTTCCCCTAAATTTACCTCCTGCCAGTTGTAGAGTGTGGCCTCTTGTACAACTCACTGATTTCATTTGAAACAGGTTTTCCTTCCGTGCTGTGTTAACTCACTGAGGCCTCAAGAGCTCTTTGAAAGTTCCACCACATGTGGCCTGTATACTTGTAACAGTGCTACCTGGAGCCTTCTGAGCAAAATCAAGCCATAATCAGCATGCCAAAAATAAATGTGAATATCTCATGAACCATTAGTGCTATACACAAAGTATGAGCGGCAAAGTTGTTCAGCACAAAATTACCTTTCTAACTGTGCTATGCAATAAATTTTAAGTAGTTCCTATCTTTTCTGTAATGGTTGAAACAGCGAAAAATGTTTTCTTTTTCTATAAAAAAAGCAACGTAAACCATTTTTTGTGAGAAAATATTTAACATACACCAAATTAAGCATCATACATTAGATGGAGGTACAAAACTAATTTTGTACTAAAAAGCAATTTTTCTAATATGATACATATATTTTTTTTCTTTTTTATTCAAGGTGGCTAGGTGAAGCTTGAGAGACAAATGTTAGCCATACACATCATACCATGCAAAAATGTAAATATCTTCTATAATATATGAAACAGACACAAAGTATCAGCAGAAAAGTTGTTCAGCACAAACTTACCTTTCCAATGGTGCTATGTAGTTAATTCTACTCATTTCGGTTTGTGAAATATTTAAAGTTTAAGCAGTGACGTCCTCAGACATCCTAAGTCCTCAGTGGCACAAAGTGCAGGACATCTGGAGGCATTAAAGACCTCAGGAATATCTTTTCTGATACCAAATGCAGGCATCTTGAGGCCTCAATGAGTTAATTCCCTTCATATACGTAAACATTTCTATCATGTCCCCCCTTCTCTTCTCTGTTCAAGTGACTACAGCTGTAAGTCTACTAGTCTGGTTTCATATGGCTCCTGGTGCAAACCCTGCATCATCTTTGTAGCCCTTCTCTGCACCACCTCCAGTCTGTTGATATCCTTCTTCAGGTGCAGCCTCCAAAACTAGATGCAGTATTCCATGTGCAGCCTGACCAGTGATCTGTACAGTGGCATTATCACCTCTCTTTTTCTGCTAGTTATACCCCTTCCAATGCATCCAAGGATGCCATTTGCTTTCTGCGCTGCCCTTTCAAATTGCTTGCTCATCATAAGATCATCTGTAATGATTATGCCAAGATCCCTCTCTACCTGTGTTACTTCAAGTTGGTGTCCTAGCAGCATGCATTCCTTCCTGGAGTTTTTTTTTTACCTAGATGCATGACCTTACATTTTCTGGCATTGAACTTCAATTGCAAATTTTTGGACCATCCTTCCAGCCTATTCAGATCTTTTTCCATCATCAAGACTCCCTCTTCAGTGTCCAACCAGTTAAAGAGTTTTGTATTGTCTGCAAACAGACATACTTTCCCCTTCAGCTCAACAGCAATGTCGCTGATGAAAATGTTGAAGAGGATGGGGCCTAATACTGACCCCTGTGGCACTCCACTCATCACCTTGCCCTTCCCTGACTGAGCTCCATTAACTAAGACCCTCTGTGTCCTACCATTGAGCCAGTTTGCAATCCAGTTGACTGTCTTCTGACTAAGTCCTGTATTCTCTAACTTATTTATAAGCCTTCTATGGGGTACAGTGTCGAAGGCCTTGCTGAAGTCTAGGTACACCATGTCCACTGCCCCTCCCTGATCCACTGTTCTGGTCACCCAGTTGTAGAATTCTATCATGTTTGTTAGGCATGATTTTCCTGCTGTAAATCCATGTTGCTTGAGGTCAAGCTTTTCGGATTCTTTTAGATGATCCACTATTCTATCCTTCAGCAGGGTTTTAGTAAGTTTGGCTACCACTGAGGTCAGACTGACTGGGCAGTAGTTCCTAGGCTCTTCCCTGCTTCCACTTTTATGTAAGGGTTCCACCACAGCCTTTTTCCAGTCTAGTGGTATTGTGCCACTTTCCAGTGACTTATTAAAAAGGTCAGTGAGTGCTGTTGCAATTTTATCCCGTAACTCCTTTAGAATCCTAGGGTGGATTCCATCGGGTCCCATTGCTTGGTCTACTTTTAGTTTGCTAAGCTCTTCTAGGACTCTTTCTCTTTAGAAGTGGAAGTGGTCTGTTGTTCTGCTGTTGCACACTGCCTTTCTCATAGTGGGGTCGCTGCCTTGGTCTTCAATGGTGAAGACTGAACAGAAGAATTTGCTTATCACTTCTGCATTGTCTTCATCCTTTTCAACTATCTGTCCTTCAGATGATTTTAGCCTGATTATCCCACCCTTACTCTTTTTTCTTTCACTTAAGTACCTTAAAATATGTTCCTTCCCTCCTTTGTTACTTCCTGTGCTATTTTCTCCTCTGTCTGGGCTTTGGCTATACTAATAGCCTTTCCTACTTCTCTCAGCTTTGATATGTAATGCTGCCTGTCTGCTTCTTTCTTTGTCTGCTTAAACTGCTTGAAGGCCCTTTTTAAGTTTGTCCAGTGCACAAGCACCAACGAACTTGTTGATATGAGAGTTGCTAAACAGGGGTGTGAGGGGTGCCAGCCCAATGACCAGCTGTGCTGCAGGGGCCAGTCTGTAGCCGGCAAATCAGCAGGTAGTGTCCTGATGACACTGTTTTGCTGAGAGGGCTGGTCTCAGCAAACATTTCAAAGGACAGAGCCAACGCTGCACGCAGCTCTGTCCTTTGAAATGCGAGCCCTTCAGCTGCAGCTCAGCATGTCTTTCCTGGTCATACAATTTCCCCTGTCCCTGCAGCTCAGTACGACTTTCCTGGTCAAACAATTTCCTCAGTCTCTGCGCTCAGTGTGTCTTTCCTGGTTAAACAACTTCCCTGGTCCCTGTAGCTCAGTGTGTCTTTTCTGGTCAAACAATTTCCCTGGTCTCTGCAGCTCAGTGTGTCTTTCCTGGTCAAACAATTTCCCTGGTCCCTGCAGCTCAGTGTGTCTTTCCTGGTTCAACAATTTCCCCAGTCCCTGCAGCTCCGTGTCTCTCCTGGTTCAACAATTTCCCCAGTCCCTGCAGCTCAGTGTCTTTGCTGGTGAAACAATTTCCCTGGTCCCTGCAGCCCCAGAGTGTGTCTTTCCTGGTGAAACAATTTCCTCTTTCTGGCATTGGAATGCCCACGCCCGATGGCGGATGCACCTCTACCCCCCCACTCATCTATATTGTAAGCCAACAATAGGGTGCCAAATCCCCCTGTCAGCAATGGCATGCCCCCCCAAATACACAATTATAGCACACTGGGAGCCCACCCCAGTGTGCCTAAATGTTTAAAAACAAATCCCTGTAGAACAGAACAATCTACCCGAAGTCTTTTTTTATTTTTAGTTTACCTGTAAAAAAGAAAACCTTCCAGCATCATCTCCCCAGTTCCCCCTTCCACACCCCAACCTCCCTCTGTGCACCCACCTCCCTGCACCTCCCCAGCCATACTCACCATCTGGAGGTTGGGAGCCGTGATCTTCACTGGCCCGGGATATGTCTGCACTCTTCAAAGCTGAACTAGGAACTTAGGAATTGGGTAAGCCTGTATAATGGGATTCAATAGGGGGTTTCAACTTAGGTTGATATCTCAGCCATGTTTATGAATTTTGGCCCCAAATTTTCAACATGGGGTTTTTGAGACCCCACCTTGTGAACATGTCAGTGTCATGTTGTTTCTCGGTCCCGAAAGGTGATTTCATGGTCACTGCATGGCATCACCTTTCAGGACCAGTTACTGAAATGACAGTGCTACTGTTCATGAGGTGGGGTCCCAAAAAGCCCATGTTGCAAATTTGGTGGAAAAATTCCAAAAAATGCCTGCGTTACCAGTGTGCATTGTGCAGTTTCCATGCACACTTGTAACTTTGCTAATTTGTTATATTTTCACTCCAGATTTTCAACATTGCCATTTTTTCACATCTCCTTATACACAGTACAGCTGTCATTTTTCACATCCTGCCCAAAATGTGTTTTCACACCTATGGCCCAGAATGGCGCAGTCAGTGTGTGAAATCAACTTTCAGGATGGATCAACAAAATCACAGTGCTACTTTTCATGAGGGGAGGTCCCAAAAAGGCCATGTTTAAAATTTAATGAAAAAATTCTACAAAATGCCTGCATTATGAGCATGTGTTGCACAGTTTCTACGCACACTCATATCGTTGCCAATTTTTAATATTTTCACTCCAGATTTTCAACATTGCAATTTTTTCACACTTCCTTATGAACAGTACAGCTGTAATTTTTTTGCATCCTGCCTGAAGTGTGTTTCACACCTGTGGTGCAGAATGGCATGGTCGCTCTGCGAAATCACCTTTCGGCATGAGTGAACAAAATGACAGTGGCACTCTTCATGTGGTGGGGTACCAAAAGGGCCATGTTGAAATTTGGTGAAACAACTCCAAAAAATAAAGTTACACCTGGTCGTTCACAGTTTTCTATGCACTCGTTCAACTTTGGTCATTTTCAATATTTTCACTCCAAATTTTCAATATAGCCTTTTTATCACACCACCTCATGAACAGTATAGCTGTCATACAACTTTCTATTGCTCATTATCAATAAAACTCTTCCTGTATTACTACACTGTCACACACTTCCTTAACTCTACGCACGGCAAACTTTCGGCATTGATAAATGCTTGTTTGTATTTTATTATTGTTGCTATATCTTTGGAGAACCACAGCAGCTTTTTTCTACTTTTTGACTTGCTGATGTGCTTTGTGCACTGTTCAGTAACTTGAAGTAAAGCTGTCTTCAAGGCTTCCCAGCTTCTCTCCACGTCCCATGAGTTGTTGATTTCCAGCAAGTTTCTTAACTGTGTTTTCATGGTGTTGAAGTCTGCCTTGCAGAAAACAAGTACTGTATTTTGAGCATTGTGTGACTTGATTCTGCTATCCTTTCCACTGTTATGTGGTCACTGGTTCCCAGATTTACCCCTATGGTTATATCTGAGATTCTGGTGCTGTTTGTTAGCACTAGGTCCAGGACAGTCTGTTCTCTGGTGGGGGACTGCACCAGCTGATTAAGTCCTGCCCACTTCAGAGCAAGTAGGAACTCTTTGCTGCATTCAGACGATGCCATGAATGAGGACCAATCTATATCAGGTAGATTGAAATCCCCCACTAATAACAGGTCTGCTTTGTCGGCCATCAAAAAGATGTTTTCCAGGAGCTTCTTCTCTATGCCATAGTCCTGGGAGGGAGGTCTATATACAGTATGACTCCCACTCAGATGGAGACTTTGTCCCTTGTTCCTAGGGTGACCCATATAGCTTCTGGTCTTCCCTGTTTTGCTTGAATGTCTATTGCCGAGATTCCTTCTCTTACATATAATGCCACCCCTGCCCCCTTTTTTCCAACTCGGTCCTTCCTAAAAGTACGTAATCTGGTATAGCAATGTCTCAGGTATGGTTCTCCATAAACCAGATTTCTGTGACTGCTACCCAGTCTAATTTGGCTTCTGTCATTAAAGTGGAGAGGTCAGAGGTAGGTCTTTTGAGTACTAGGCTTCTTAGTTAGGCGAAGAATCCTAAGCACATGTTCCGAGTACTGAAAGTCTGGGTACTCAAGCTCTTCAAGTACCAGGCTTTGAGGCAAAAAAACTCTATGTTGGGATATGTTCTCCCTATCTGAGATAGAGTCAGGAGACTTTGGCTCAACAGTAGTTGAATTAGTTGCTTGGCTGCCAGAGCAAGGAGTAGAGAATACCAAGGTTGTCTCACCCAGTCTGGTACCACTAGAATCATGGTGGCAGGCTGGGTTCTGAGCTTCAGAGAGGACTCTGAGGATCAGTTTAAAAGAAGGGAAGGCATACAGGAACTTCCCAGTCCAGTCCAGGTCTAGGGCATCCACTGGTACTGTGCCTAGAGCTGGAGGCCTGCAGCCATACAAGGGTAGCTAGTGATTCAGGCTGCAGGCAAGGAGATTTATCTCTGGAGTGCTCCACCTCCTGAAAACTGTGGCCAGCACTTGTCCATTCAGGGCCCACTCGTGGTGGCCCTGACTGATGCGGCTGACAGCATCCTCCAGCACATTGTCCTTGCCTGGAAGGTGAATGGACAACAGCTGAATTTCCAGGCAAAAGGCCAGGGATCAAAGCTTCATGGCCTCTGTGCAGAGCTTTGTGGACCTTGTGGCCTCATTTGTTGATGTAGAACATAACTGTGTTGTCTGTTCTGATCTGAACAGACTGGCCTTTTAGGAAAGGGGCAAATGTTTTTATTGCTAAATAAACTGCATGTGACAGGGCTGATTATGACCCTGTCCCAGTTGTTACACAGAAGGAGTTTAAATGCAAGGATATCTTCTATTATCTGCTTTTCTGTCTCTTCTCTGTCTGGTTGCGCAACCAAATTTTCTCTGGGACCTAGGACTTGATCACCCTGAAAGTCTTGCAATTCTCTGCCTCTTGCTATCTCTCTACCCTCACTTGCTGTTTCAGTCTTTTCTCCCCCCTTGTATATCTGCAGGTATAAAAATATATGTGAATCTTTTTGTGGAAATGTAATTGATGCTGGGATCCCTTTGTTTAAAACTGTATATAGTTATACTGTTGAAATGACTGCAAAGCTATTTGGAACTCAATGGATTAACCCGATATGCAATTTTTAAGCCTTTTACAGAAGATGTAAACAAGAGGTCAGTTCTGAGTCACACTGTTCTTTTTGCTGCACCTGCTGAAACTGACAAGAACACTGGACATGTACAAGAACACTCTGTGAGAAGCATGCTGTTTTCTCAACGAGATCCTGCACAGACTTATAAAAAACAGCTACAGTGTTTTGCAAAGGAGAAAGACAGAGAGACTGAGATTGGAAATTAGAAATTGAGAAGAAAAACTCAGAAAGACTCTGTTTTTCGATGTTTCTACGGCCACTGTAAATAGTTATTCTGAACAATTTCATTTTTTTTATTTTACTGTTATTAATAATAAAACTCTTGTGAATTTTACAACTTCTCCTGGTTTTCCTATGCTTTCTGGCCTGTGCCTCGGCGATAGATGGTGTCAGACTAAGTGGGATTTGTGCCATGCATACTCTAAGTTAGGAGTTTTGTGCAGGGGTACTAGACCTGGTACCAGGGAGGCATAGAAGAACGATATGGATTCTGCAACAGCAAGCCCAGGAGTGGTTACCAGGAGAATGGCAGCCAAACTAGCAGAGACAGAAGTCCAAGCTGAGACTGTACAGCTAGTACCAATTATAGAAAAAGAACAGGCAGTGACAGAACCCAAAAGCCTGACTGCCTTTTTCAAATGGTGGACTTTACAACAAAAAGAGATGGAGAAACAGAGAAAAGAAGAATTGCAACAACTTGAGCAGCAGAGAAGAGATGCACCGACAGGAGCAGCAGAGTAGAGATGCAGTGACAGGAGCAGCAAAAGAAAAAAGAGATGCAGCGACAGGAGCAGCAGTGGATGGATGCCTTGCAGGCTATCAAAGACAAAGGATCTGGCACAGATCCAGATGAGCAACAGGACACAGGCAACTTGAAATACATTAAACTTACAAAGTTGTGTCCCTCTGATGATACTGAAGCACACCTCACAACTTTTGAAAGGGTTGCCATAGCCTGCCAGTGGCCAAAGCAGCAATGGAAAATCAGACAGGTACCTTACCTGACAGGGAAAGCTCAGCTTGCTTAGAACAATATGAACACTGCACAGTGAGAAAACTATGACCTGGTGAAAAGTGAAATCCTAAAAAGATATGACATCTCAGGAGAGACCTACAGGCAGAGATTTTAGTCTCTTAAGTATAACTCAGTCGACAATCTTCGAGAAGTCTTCACCTGACTCAGAGAACTCCTGATAAAATGGCTCCAACCAGAGGACAAAACAGTCCCACAGATCACTGACACATTTGCAATGGAGCAATTCATCAACATCCTGCCTACAGATGTGCAGCTTTGGGTAAAAGAACACCAACCAGAAAGTGGTGAAAAGGCTGTTTCTTTGGCTGAAGACTACCAAATGGCCAGACAAATGCCACAGCAGCGAGGTAACAGCCAAGCACTGGTAAGACATTCTTTTTCCCATTTAAACTCCGAATCTAATAAGAACTCTGGTGGGGGTAACAAATCTGCACCCAAAGACTTTATTTGCTAGAAGTATAATAAGCCGGGTCACATTGCAAGAAATTACCATAGTAGGAAGAGTGACACTGGAGTAGATTTGTCTTTAGCAAATTGGGGCAAGTACTTAGCAGATGTGAAGGTGAAAGAAAAGACTGTGAAAAGACTTACAGATTCAGGAAGCAGACAGATCCTAGTACATATTGAAGTGCTAGGGAAAACAATGTCCAAAAGGGCCAGATACTGGTGTCATCTGCATCCATGGGAACACTCGATACTATCCCACCACCCAAGTGACTCTGATTATTAATGGAGTGTCGCACCAAATGAAAGTGGGGGTAGCACCTAAGTTACCTGTACCTGTGATTATTGGAAATGACTATCCAGGATTTACTGAGTTAATCAAAGAGGGAGTAAATCCTGATGCTTCAACAGCTGTGGTGACAAGAGTTTAGGCAAAGAAAATCTCAGATGGTGGTGATTCTTTTCCTTTCACTGATTTTGACTCGGACTTGTTTGAGCACAGCTCCAAGATCCAGACATCCAGGAAAGAAAGACAATGCTTGAAGAAACAGTGGCAACAAAAGACTGATGGACATAAGGGGTTAACATATGAAAATGCTGAAACTAAACAGATCCCTGATTGTGATTTTCTTTCAGAACAACCTAACGATGTTTCTCTCCAGGGTTATTTTAAGCAGCTGGGGAAGAAACCAAAACAGGGTGAACCTATGTTTAAAAAATGTAACAGGCTTCTGTACAGAGTTTGGGTTAAATTTCAGACAAAGGACCAGATAGAACAATTGGTTATACCACAAAAGTATAGACCTGCGTTGTTACAGATAGCATATGATAGTCCTACGGCTGGTCACTCAGGGAGCGATCGCACCCTTGCCAGATTGCTGTACAGATTTTACTGGCCTGGAATTCATGAAGATGTTGCTACCTATTGCAGTTCTTGTGCTGAGTGTCAGAAAGTGGCCCCAGTGACTAAAAAAGACATGGTGCCCTTGGTGCCCCTACCCTTGATAGATGTGCTTTTTGAGAGAATTGCAATGGATGTGGTTGGCCCCTTAGACAAAAGTAAAAAAGGAAATCGATTCATTTTGGTAGTATGTCACTTATTTTTTATTTTTATTTTATTGAAATCTAGGATTACAAATACCTTTGAGCAGGAACTGCTCATTTACAAAGGTTCCATGTTGAAGGAATGGGGGGTATACATACATACAAAGATCAACATAATAATACATAGTTACACAATAAAAAGAAGTTAGAGAATGAGGCTTAGGAAATTCCAGTAATTCAAAATGTGCCAAATGTTAGGTAGCATGACATACCAGCCAAGGGCAATCTTAGAAATAAGCACTGCAGGTGAGAGGGAAGGGGTATGCAGGCAGGAAGGCCATTGTCAGAGGGTAGAAGGTGAGGGTAAGAGCTCTAAAGGGAGGGAGGGAGGGAGGATAAAGTCAGGAAGTGCCCAGGGGAGAAGGGAGAGGGGAAAGGGGTAGGCAGGTAGAAGGGGCAAGGCAGAGAGGTAGCTATCAAGACTGAAGTGGAGGGCAGTGGCGGTGGGCCCCTGATTAGGCGAGGCAGTCACAACGACTAGTTGAAATGAGATGAAGTCGGAGTTGTCTCTTAAAAGGGCCAAGAGCAGCAGCAGTAAGAGTTTCTTTGTTGAGAGTATTGTACCACTGTGGTGCTCTGTGGGCAAAGGCCCAGTGGCCCATGGTAGTCCAGCATCTGGGGACAAGGAAGGTTAGTTGTGAACTTCTAGTTCACTGGGGTGCTGTGGTGGTCAATGAGGAGCTTTTCAATGCCTGGGGGCATGACCCTGAGGAGGACGTTTTTGGCTAAGAGGCAAGTTTGATACTGTATCCAGCTGATGAGAGGAAGCAATCCTGCCTGAGTGTACAGGTCACAAGTGTGTGTAAGTCAGTCAGCCCCAGTTAGCAGCCTGCATGCTTTGATGAGTGCAACTGTAATTCTGCAGCGGGCAGAGGTGGAGGCAGAGCCATAAATTGCTAGCCCATAATCGATGATGGAGGTGGCAGAGTTGTTGATAGCCAACCGGAGAGTGTCAGGAGTCATGCAGTGTTTGTGCCTGTACAGCAGGCCTATACAGATGTTGGTGGCTTTGGTGACAGAATCTATGTGCCGATGGTAGGAGAGTGAGCTGTCCAATGTGTTACCTAGGTATTTAAAATCAGGAACGTGTTCAAGTAAGGTCCCTATTTGATTCAGGATGGTGAGGTCACGGGATTTGTACTTGCTCCTGACGTTGTAGAAGGTCATAACCTTTGTTTTGCTGTAGTTCATGACCAGTATTTGTGACTTGAACCATTCTTCAATGCGCATGAATTCAAGCTGTAATTGTTTCTTGAGGAGCTCTGCGTTTTGGTGGTTGGTGAACATGACTGCATCTTTGGCGTAGAGCAGTAATTCCTGGTGGCAAACACTGGGAAAGTCGTTGAGGAAGAGGCTGAAGAATAGTGGCCCCAGGATGGACCCCTGTGGGACCCCTGAAAGGACTGGCTTTTCTTCCAAGGTGACACCGGCAATCCTAACCCACTGGATTCTCTCCCCAAGGTAGCTTGAAAACCAGAGCAGCGCTTTCATTGGAGGGCCCAATGTTTGATAATTGCTTGAGTAGGAGTGGGTGGTTCGCAGTATCAAAGGCTTTCGTAAGGTCAATGAATACTGCCCCTACACAGTTTCCTTGATTGAGCATGGTATGGATGAAGCCCGTGAATTCTAATAGTGCAGTGGTGGTACTGTGCCCTTTTTTGGAAACCATGTTGCTCAGGACACTGGATGTCATATTTTTCCAGGTACTTGACTAGTTGGTCTGAGGTGATTCGCTCCAGAGTCTTAGACAATGGAGGGAGGATGGAGATAGGTCTGTAGTTGGAGTGCAGTGATTTGTCTCCACTTTTGTGTACTGGTGTGATGGTCGCCTGTTTCCAGCGAGATGGGAACTGGGACATTCTTAGTGATAGGTTGAGGACCTTTGTCAGGGGTTCAAGGACTTCTTCAAGGACAAGTGCTAACAACTTCAGGTCAAGGGAGTCACCGCTGTAGCCTGCGTTGTGAATGGCCTTCCGAATATAGGTTCTGGCTTCATGCACTGGGATCTCCTTGAAGTAGAATTGTGGGACAGAGTGTAGGAGAGGAGTAGTTGCAGGAGGGTTACTACCAGAGGGGGCATCAAAGAAATTAGAAGGGAGGACACTATCCAAGTTGGAGAACGCATTGTTAAAGGTGTTGGTGATTGTGTACATGTCAAATGTTGGTGTTCCATTTATGTTGAGCATGGTGGGTGGTGACTTAGGGTCCTTGCCTGTAAGGTCTTTCAAGTTACTCCAAATTTTTTTTCCAAAACCCCAGGAGTTGGAGAGAGCTTCCTTGAAGTATTTGCTTTTGGTGCTCCTAACTGCCTGCATGCACTCATTTCTGGCAGCTTTATATTTATGAATATCCCCAGGTTTGGATGTTGCACGGGCACAGTGCCAGAGATGATCCCTATGTTTGAGTAAAGTGATTAGATCGGGGGTTATCCAAGGGTTAGCTCTACCCCTGACTTTCAGCTTTTTGAGAGGTGCAAAGATATTGCAGGCCGCAGTGAAGTGGCTGATGAAAAGATCTAAGGCTTGGTTTACATCAATGTCAGAGTCGATTGGTGTCCAGTCCAGGTGGCTTAGGTGTGTCTTTAGTAGCTCAAGGTACCCCTGCTTTAACACTCTGGTGTGGATTATTTTAGGAGGGGGCTTAATTAATTTGTTTGTCCAGGTACATGTGACCGGTGAGTGGTCACTAATTCCCTCAGGGAGCACTGAGACTTTTGAGATTCGTTCAGGGTGATTAGTAAGGATCCAGTCCAGAAGTGTGTGCGATCCTGTCCTATAGCTGCATCTGGTAGGGGTGGTAACAAGCTGGGTGAGGTTCTGTGATGTTACAGCATCCTTGTAGCTTCTGGCCTCCAGCAATAACCAATTTATGTTGAAGTCGCCTAGTACTATGAGTTCAGAGTTATAATCCATGGGGCTGATCTTTAGGGGGTAGGTACACAGAGGCAATCGTGAGCTCCTTGTGCACCCCGAGTAGAACTTTAATAGCGAGAACCTGCGAGGGTGGTTTAGGGTTTGAGAATGGGAAGACTTGACCCAGATAGGAATTCCTCAGGTAGATGGCACAGCCCCCACCTCATTTGGAAACCCTGTCCTGCCTGAATATAGAGTATCCAGGGATGGTGACTGCAGCATCTGGTACCTTGGGGTTAAGCCATGTTTTGACTACAGGGAGTACATCAGGGCTATGTTGCTGGACCCAGGTTTGCAAGATGTCAAGTTTGTTAAGGAGGCTGCAGACATTGATTGAGGCTAATGTGAGGGACCCCTTCTGCCTTTTTGTGGCATGTGGTGCTAGGCCAGTAGGCCCCGGGTTAGGATGAACATTTCCAGATATCAGAAGTAGCATAAGTAGTATCCTAAGAAGGTACGCTTTAATCATTTTGCAGACTAGTTTTGTTGTAGGGCATCTAGTCCTCTTGGCCTTGCTGGTCTGCGTTTGCCTCACGATATTGCACAGCATAATATATAAAGCCATGTTCTCAGAGGTGCCACGTGATTGATGAAAAGTAATCAAATCCACAGGAAATGGTGAACTACCGGGGACCAGAAAACTGTTATTGTAGCTCAAAGACCCAGAACGTGATAAATTCCTGAAGGGGTTAAATTTCTGAAGGTGATGAACATTGGCCTGGGGCGTATGCAGGATGTAAAAATCCTTTGTTAGTATTTTCCCTTTGTTCTCCAAAATGGTTGTGAACAGACTTCAAAGACAAGTACACATCCTTTAAGAACAAGTCAGACGGAAATGTGGATCCAATGCAGCACTCCACAACTCAGTGCTTGTATAACAGATTTACTGACCTTATTTTTGGCTTTGATGGCTTCCAAAAAAGTTGATTTATGATGAGAATGTCAATACCTGGCGGTGATGTTTTGCAGTTTCTTAGTCCAGGAAATGTTCATAGATGTTATGTCCAAGAATGGTCCAGTTCCTCCAAGCAGAAACACATGAAAATCCACAAAAACTAAACTACTGACAGAGACAAACACAAACAGCCAGCCACACAGGCTCTAGTCCTTGCGCTTGACTATTTATTTATTTAGTTTTTGTTAACTGGGTAGGTGTACTAGCCATAAAATGACTATTTTCAGGCATGATCCGGGAGAGTACAACAAAAGGAGAACAGTTGAACAACAGCAACTTCGGTGCAATAATACAAATAGAGGAACAGTGCTGCAGTGCTACAAAAATACAATGGGTAGAAACAAACAAAAAATAATGGTAAGCATTATACAGATAATGGCAGTAAGATATATAATAAGTGCAGAAACCATGGACCCGGCCTGTGGAGCAAAAGGGTTAATAAGATAGTAAGGTTATATAGAGAGAAATGTGAAGAATGTTCAAACATAACAAGAAAGACTGACAGAAGGAAGGTCAGGGGTGGTAATTGGAAAAACAACAGTGGATGGTCAGCAACAAGGTTCAAGAAGGAAGAGAGCTAGTAGTCAAGAAGTTATTTAGAAAAGAGAAGGAAAAATATGGGAAGGGGAAGAGGAGACAGTCTTGGAGCTGGATTAGAGCAGGGGTGACATTACTGGTAAGTCTCAGGACTATCCTACTCGATACCCAGAGGCTGTTCCTATGCATGCTGTCACAGCCCCAAACGTTGCAGCAGAGCTTGCCAACATTTTCAGCAGGGTGGGCATACCAAAAGAGATTATTAGTGATCAGGGTATTAATTTTGGTGCTGCATTACTGAAGGAACTGTATCGACTACTAGGTATCACTGCCATAAGAACCTCCCCTCATCACCCTCAGACAGACAGTACTGTTGAGTGTTTTAATCAAACCCTAAAACACATGTTAAAAAAGTTTGTAAAAAGGGAAGGGAAAGACTGGAACCAATACTTGCCTTACCTGCTTTTTGCTCACAGAGAAGTGCCACGGGCATCAACAGGTTTTTCATCATTTGAAATGCTGTATGGTAGACAACCTACAGGGCCACTAGATGTAATAAACAAAATGTGGGAAGATACCCCCACCAGAAACAATCTATTACATCGTATATGTGTGCCCTAAGAAAGAAGCTGTCAAAATATGTTGAAATCGCCCATAGTAATTAGGAAGAGGCACAAACCTGCAGAAGGTGTATTATGACCTTAGGGTAATAGAAAAGGTTTTTTAGCCAGGTGAAAAGGTCTTGCTACTGTTACCCACTACAGAAAATAAACTGTTAATGAAGTGGCAAGGGCCTTATAAAGTGATTAGACGTATTGGCACAGTTAACTATGAGAGTGAGACCCCTGATAGGAAAAATCCTACTAAGATATAACATGCTAACCTCCTCAAGAAATGGGTTGAAAAAACACCTAAAGCTGTTATGCTGGTTTTACAAGAAACAGATAAAAAAGATATTCATGTAGCTTATGATTGACTGGAACAAACTGTTACTGCTGATGCTGTAAAGGTGTATGTTTCCTTAACCTCTGAACAAACCGCAGAAATCTGTGACTTGCTAAAGACATTTAACAGTACTTTTACCACAGCACCAGGCCAAGCAAAAGGGGTCAAGCACATAACAATGACAAGGAATACTTGCCCTATTAGACAAAAGACATACAGATTACCAGAGCGGTTAAGAGCAGACGTGGTTAAGGAAATACAAAAAATGAAAGAACTGGGTATCACAGAAGAGTCGAGAAGTGCTTGGTCATCACCAATGGTGTCTGTAAACAAAAAAGAAGGGTGTGTAAGAATCTGCCTTAATTTTAGGAAACTTAATCAAGTGTCAGAATTTGACAGTTACCCTACGCCCAGAATAGATGATTTAGTGGACAGTCTGGGGAGTGTCAAGAATATCAGCACCCTCTACCTCACCAAAGGTTACTGGCAAATTCCCCTAGCTAAAGAATCCAGAGACAAAACTGCTTTTGCCACCCCTATAGGACTCTATCAGTTCACCATCATGCTGTTTGGTTTACATGGTGCTCCCGCTACATTCCAGCGGTACATGGATGTCATTTTATCCCCTCACACTAGTTATTGTGCTACATACCTGGATGATGTTATGGTGTGCAGTCCAGAGTGGAAAAGCCATATGAAACACCAACAAGCAGTTATCCAATTGATCAAAAAGGCAGGTCTGACAAATAATCCTACCAAGTGTGCATTGGGCATGCAGGAAACCAGATATTTGGGCTATGTTTTGAGAAAAGAAGTCAAGCCAGAGGTTTCCAAGATAGAAGTTGTAGCTAACAGCCCTGTCCCCAAAACCAAGAAACATGTCAGGTCATTTTGGGGTCTGGCTGGTTATTATTTAAGCAATATACCATGGAGGGAGTGGGTATATTGCTGGATTTACCACACCTTGTGTGGTTCGGTCACGAGGCGCAGCCAAGTGACTTAACCACACCAGAAGTGGTAAATCCACCCATATACCCACTCCCTGTCATGGTATATTGCTATTGTACTATGTTCAACTTGTTTTTTTTGTTTTTATAGTGACATAAAAAGTTTTACAGTGGGTATACTCGAGGATTTACCACAGTCATGTGATCTGTTTCGACCAATGAGGTTACAGGATTTTCATACCCCATTGTATAATGGAGATTTGTCCCCAGTTTTGCTGAGTTAGTAACTCCCCTCACTGAACTCACAAAGAAACAGTTTCCAAACAATGCAAAATGGACCCCCGAATGTGATGAAGCTTTTTGAGCCATTAAGGCTGCATCATGTTAAGGCCCTGTTTTAAGAAGCCCAGACTTTGAGAAACAGTTTTTGTTACAGACTGGTGCATCAGAGGTAGGCCTAGGTGCAATCTTGAGTCAGCATACAGATGGGAAAGAACATCCTATTCTCTACATAAGTGGGAAGTTGCATGACAGAGAGAAAAGGTACTCCACTATTGAAAAGGAATGTCTTGCAGCAAAGTAGGCCATGGAGTCCCTTAAGTTTTATTTACTAGGAGCTGACTTTGTACTTGCAACGGATCACAGTCCTCCCTCTTGGTTTAACCAAATGAAGGATACAAATTCTAGAATCACATGGCGGCACCTGGCAGAACAGCCATTTAAATTTAAAGTGATGCACAAATCTGGGAAAGAGAATAGCAATACTGATTTTCTGTCTAGATATGGATCTGGAATTGAGAATTTTGAAGGCTGAAAAAACAAATGTGTGAGTTTAAACTTCACTATTTGCTGTACTGTTGTTATGGAAAAAAGGTACTGCATAGGCACAGAACTGTACAGGTTTTATGCTTATGTTACAGGAGAATTACTAGAAAGTATTGGAAACCTGTATTTGTTAAACAGGTTCCCTGTAAAGGAGGGGGTATGTGACATGATTGATTATGGCCCTGTCCCAGTTGCTATGGAGAAGGAGTTTAAATGCAAGGATCTATTCTATTCTCTTCTTTTCTGTCTCTTCTCTCTCTCTGGTTGTGCAATCAAATTTTCTCGTACGACCTAAGACTTGAGCACCCCGATGATATGGCAGTTCTCTACCTCTCACTATCTCTCTACCCTCACTTGCTGTTTCTGTCTTTTCTCTCCCCTTGCATATCTACAGGTATAAAAATAAATGTGAATCTTTTTGTGGAAATGTAATTGATACTGGGATCCCTTTGTTTAAAACTGTATATAGTTATACTGTTGAAATGATTGCAAAGCTATTTGGAACTCAAGGGGTTAACCAGAGATGCAATTTTTAAGCCTTTTGCAGAAGATGTAAACAAGAGGTTAGTTCGGGGTCACAATGTTCTTTTTGCTGCACCTGTTGAAACTGACGAGAACACTGGATACTTACAAGAACACTGTGTGAGAAGCATGCTATTTTCTTAACGAGCTCCTGCACAAACTTCTAAAAAAGATCTGCAATGTTTTGGAGAGAGACTGAGATTGGAAATTGAGAAGAAAAACTCAGAAGGACTCTGTTTTTATATGTTTCTACTGCCATTGTAAATAGTTATTCTGAACAATTTTTTTTTATTTTACTGTTATTAATAAAACTCCTGTCGTGAATTTTACAACTGCTCCTGGTTTTTCTATGCTACCTGACCTGTGCCTCGATGACACTTCTCTGAGTTCAAGGTTTATATGGTAGGTGGACTCCTTGGGGGACCATGTCCCATTTATGGACTGATCTGCCAGGTGTGCCCCCTTCCTAGGAGGGAGGTATCTGTAGTGAGAACTCCGGATGGTGTTCTTTGCTGGAAGGAGACTCCTTCCCTGAGATTCTGTAAGTCCTTCCACCAGTCTAGGGCTTGAAGCAGAGTCCTTCTGAATGGAATGAGTTTTGACAGTCTTTTTTTCTGGGGCCACTGAGCCCTCAAGTGATACTGAATGTCCATCACTTGAAATCTGGCACCTGGTGCCACAGCCGTGGTGGAAGCCATGTGGCTTAGGAGCCTCAGGAAGTGTCTGGCTGGTCTTGGCTGGCCCAGGATGAAAGAGTGTGCTAGGTCCTGAAGGTTGTGTGCTCTGTCAAGGGGGAGCAGGACTATTTCCTTTTGTGTGTCCAGTTCTGCCCTAATGAATTCCAGTAGCTAAAACTGATTGGAAGTGGGATTTCTGAGAACTGATTAGGAAACCTAAGGATTCTGTGGTACTATGAGTTAATCTGAGAGAGTCTCTGACCCCCTGTAGAGACTTGCCCACTATTAACCTATCGTTCCACTACTGCCAGGCACTTTGTAAACACTCTGAGTGAAGAGGAAAGACCAAAGGGCATTACTGCAAACTGGTAATGGCCTGAAGGCAATCTGAACCTGAGAAATTTCCTGTGGGACTGCCTGATTGGAATGTGAAAATGGGCATCCTTTAGGTATACTAAAGCTAGCAAGTCCCCATTTTGCAGAGATGGAATCACCACAGTCAGGATGACCATCTTGAATTTGGGATTGAAAAGGTGTTTGTTTAGGTATCCAAGGTCTAAAATGGGTCGCCAATCCCCAGTTTTCTTCTGAGTTAGGAAGTATCTTGAGTAAAGACTCTTTCCCCATTGGGAAGGGGGAATTCTCTCCACTGCTTTCTCACACAGAAAGGACTTTACTTCTAGCTCCAACAGTAGTTTTTCTGTAGGGGTTATAGATTTTAGTGATTTCTGACCATGCTGAGAGGGGAACTTTTTGAACTGTAGGGTAAGACCTTGACTCACTACCTTGAGTACCCACTTGTCTGTGGTAATGAGGTGCCAGTGGGGGAGGTAGTGGGACAGCCTTCCTCCTACCAGGGAGGAGAGACGACCTGACTTTTGTAGTTAGGAGATTTGTTTGGATTGAGTGTTAAAGAGATGAAAGGAGCCAACTCGTCTCAGGCCTCTCCTACCTCTTTAACTGAAATAACCTCTCACCTGAGAGTAGTCCAGGGGTATGGGCATTGGCATGGGATAGAAGGCCCTTGGATAGCAGCCTCTGCCTCTGTTCTCTCTACTCTGAGACCTCTGGGAAGTGGAGGCATTTTCTTTTGCTGCATTACTTTCATAGGTGGTTATGTATTCTTCCACTTTTTTCATATAAGCCTCAGTTTTGTCCCCAAATAATGAATTATTCTCACAGGGAAAATCCATAGCTTTATTCTGGGTATCCAATGAAAGATTGGTTGCTCTTAGCCAGGCATGGCACCTAGAGGAGATTGCCTAGACCATGGCTTGGGAGGCAGTGTCATTAGTGTCCCCTGCCATGTGAAACTGGTACTTTGTAGCTTCTAAGGCCATTTTCATAGTTTCTGTCAGGTCCTGAGCTACTTTGCATGGGGCCTGTTGGCTGATAGCTAGCACTGAGTTCCAGAGAGCTTTTTGGTACTGGGCTGCATAGATCATGTAAGTAGATAGCTGTAAGCCCCCAACTCTTCGGAGGGGCTTATGCTCCCATTGGGGACCCTCTTCCACCACCTATCCCCCCCAAAGCTTAGGAATTTATTAGTGCTCTGGGGGTTAATCCCTGCTGGATGCCTAAAGGTGGCAGCAGAGAGTAGGTTAGGGAAGATTAATAAAGAGTGGAGACAGGACATTTGAGGCCTTTTCCAGCCTAGGCATGAGGCCTGAGGCTGGAGGAGGGTGGCTGGAAGAGCAGGAGAGGCAGGCAAGGAGGGAGCTTGATGGTCAGCGATGGGCCTGTGGGGGGACCTCCTCCTCCTCCCCAAAAGTCAGTAGATAGGGATGGACTCTGCAGCGACATGGTGTCAAGGAGCTGGAAAGGGAGCTCCAAAGGGAGGATGGCCGGCCAGTGTATCTGCATCATCGGAATGGGGAGGCCTAGTCGGTAGGAGAATGGCAGATTAGGCAGGAGCCCCATGTGATCCCGTGTAGAAGTCATTTGGGCTGTCAGGGCTGTGAAGATGGTGGCAGAGTACCCACAGGGGAGGGGCCAGTGGCAGAGGTCTCCTCCTGGACCTGGAGTGGCAGGGCAGCTCAGGCATGTAGAAAGCCAGGAGTGTCCTTCACCTATATAGAGGAGCCTCCTTGGAGAGGCAAGTCCTGGGACACCAGCATCTCAGGGCCAGGCAGGTCACAGGTCTTAAGACAGGCCTTGGAGGGCAGTTCTGAGCTGCAGCTTAGTTCAAGCTCAGAATGTGTTGGCAGGGATGTAGATCGGAATCTGGGACCAGTCCTGCATGGTTATCTGGGAGCATGGTAGAGAGAAAGGGCGCCATTGGGAACTGAGTAGAGGAGTGGGCTGCTCAGAGGGCCCGAGTGGTTGCAGTGTTCAGGGCTCTCTCATGGCAGGGTAACCCAAGGGAAGCAGCTTGGGCATTAGAGCTGGTCTGAATTTAATGGTCTCAGCACCAAGGGGGAGCGAGAGAATGTACATGGCCATAGTAAGGGGACTGGTGTGAGAGGTGTTTGGTGCACAGGCAGGTTCAGGTTCCGTGTGGAAGGAGAGGATACGGGTTACAGGGCCTGGGTAGGAAGGAAAAAAATCCTGGTTCCCCTTTAGTTTTGGTCTAAGGTCCAGGGGCCAGGTAGGGAAAGAAGCATGCTTCTCCACACCAGAGATAGGGCAGCCAACATGAGCCAGATAGAGATGAGGAAAGGATAACTGAGAAAACAAAAGAGTTTGGGCTTACCAGCACCAGCGAGCCAGGAGCCTGGTGATCTTTCTGAGGAAGAATATGCCTGGGAAAAAACATCCAAGTTTTCAGAAATTAAAATTACCTGCTTGTGCTGCTTGTATATCATTTAGTCTGCTCAAGAGTTCAAGCACTGAGTGAACTGTAAAAAGTTTAGATGGCTCCATGGAGCTGCTTTATGTATTTGGTGAAGGATGGGACCCCTGCACTCCTGAAATCATTTGGAATGCAGGTGACAAAAAAAAATCTGTTTGGGAAGAAACTTGGTAGTGATTTTCCTTTATTTAAGTTAAAAGGGGGAAATGAAATGCAAAAACCCTTGTATTTATTTTGTGTTATAAATTGTAATTCAGAAGGCAACCATCAGGCTGCACCAGGATTGAGGGGCTCAGGAGCTCAGAGGAAACAGAAGCTGCAGTGGCTTGGAGGTCCTGCATCTGGCAGCCAGAGTTTGGGGCGAATCCATTTCACAGAGGTAGAGATTGAGAGTGCATGGTGTGATGAAACCATTGAGAGGTAGGGCAAATGTTTTCTTTTCTTTATTTCAGGTGTACTAGCTCGGAGCTGTTTCGCATTGTGGTAATCCTTCCTATTTCCCATGGTACATCTGCGAAGAAAGTTATGCCCCTAGACAGAGGGGGAAGGGGGGTTACACATGAGGGCTCATCCAGGATTGCTCCCTGTACCCCAAAACCCCGCTGAACCCCAGGTCCTCGGGTCCACAGTGCAGGCAATCTTCCCGGCCTAAAAAGTCCCTATTGTGTAGTAAAATTGGGCTGTGGGGTAGGCCTCAAGAAGAAGTAGGTTTCAGCATGCTGGTGTGGTGTGTGCACATGATCAGCTGGTCATGTGACTCTCTGATGGAATCCGATTGAAGGGTGGTGAAGAGGTATCTAGAGCAGCTGCCAAAGGAGTGCCATCTTTGGAAAATCAGTAAGAGAGAGCGGTGCTGAGAGAGAAAGAAAAGGAGGCGAACAGAAAGTCAAGAAGAAGTTAGTGCACACCCACATCAGAGCAGGAAAAAGGGACAGCTCTGTTGAGAGTAAGAGGGCTGTCTTGTTATTTTATCTTGGGCACTGGGAGGAGCAACAGAGGGACTTGAACACATAGCTCCCATGGATTGGCGCTGGATTTTTTCAGGCAAAGAAGAAGGTGGAGAGGAGGTGTCCCCCCAGGAGGAACCATTTGCCATGGTTTCCGCATAATTGCTCTTCTGGCTATGGAAGGCAGGGAGAAAAGGAAACGCTAATGACTGATGCATGAGGTGTGGGTATCAGGGGAAGGAATCGCCAGGTTGTCTGAATGCAGGACTTGCACAGGTGTACCACCTGTTCCAAATTGGAGGCTCCCTCCCAGTACCATCGAGGGCTCCTATGTGTTGTGGTCACCGGCTAGTGGGGATTCAGGAGAATTTGATAGATTCTCCCTGGGGGAAAGTGCTCATGTCCATGTGGCTCATGCCAGGAGCATTTCCACAGATATCATAATCAAAGCAATGGAAGAAGAGGATGCAGGAGGAAAACCGAGGCATGGAGGTGATGGGGAGCACAGCCATCTGCCCAGCTCCCTGCCACTGGCTACTGACTATCCCTGTGGCAGAGGGAGGGGCAGGAGCCTTAGACAGTTGGCAGGAGATCCCCAGGGCCCAGGGGTCCCTGTCTTGGCCCCTGTCTGGTGGTAGCCCACTGGCTCTGTCCACTAAGTCAGAGCCTGCATCTGGAGCTGAGTCAAACATTATAAAGCCAGTGGGTTTGGCTGAAGGTCTGTTGCTGCACCAATAGTGGCCAGGGAGGGTGCTGAGAACCAGAAAGAACTGAAGGAGCTGGATGAGGAGAAATTTATCAGCGAAAGGTTCCAGTTCCAGGATTACCAAGATGGGCAGAGCAATCCCCAGGCCTTTCCATCATCCAGTGATCGCCATGGCAAACTGTACCCCACAGCTCTCGGTCTGGGCCCAAACCCTCCGGACCCATATGGACGAGTTAAACCCCAACGACCTTCTGAACACCAAGTACAGAAGGGGGACGTAGCTGCCACCCGGGCAAGCAAGGAGGACTAGTGTGAGAGACCTGCCAGAATGCAGTCAGGCAGAGCGATGGGTCTGCAGGAGTCTGCGTGTGGAGTACCCCCACATGGACAATCCATATGTGCCCGAGAGGATATGGGACATTATTGAGGAGATGAGAGAGGAGTGGATTTTCAAAGAACAAATGGAACATTTGAAGAACCACCCTGGAGGAGGAGGTTCCCCATCTCAACAGTTAATTCAGCAGGCTTGGACAATGTGCCACATAAGGACTTGGTCTGGTCTGACTCTGTTCAAAAACCTCGTTTTGGTCCAGGATGTGGCTGGGACATGGACCAAATATTACATCATAGACCGCAGTTCTTTTGGGGATGTGACCACCAAACCAGAACCGGATTATTATTTCCCACCAGGAGGGGGCCTGCAATTTAGGTCTCATGGAGACCAGACTTGCGGACTGCACCAGGACAGTTGCTCTACATAGCACGATATGGGAACTGTACATAGTTTTCTAACAGTAAAAGGAAAATGAGACTTAAAATTATGTTTATTATTGAAGAACATTTTTTTTAAAGATCATGGAAAATTACTGGTGTGAAAGCTAGTAGAGAGTAGTGTGAGGATGTGAGAGCGAGTGAGAGAGTGAGTCAGGGGATTGTACACAAAGTAACCTGTTTCTATTTGCTGGGATGTATATTGGGGTTTTGTTAAACTTTCAGACCTACCTCAGAACTGTTTTTGCAATGTTTAATGCTAAGGCTTGATCATTAAAAAATGAATGATTATGATTGTCTAATGACAGAAATTGCGCAAGTCTTTCTAAAATTTTACAATTATCTCCTAGCACAGATAAGTTTTAGTTAGTAGGGTATACTTGGGTTTAGTGAAGCAGGTTTGGGTGGTGCTTATGGCCAGATATGGTGCGTTTACTCTCAGAGGGCTAGGGAGTGCGCATATCCGGTTTGATGGGAGGAGACCCTCAATAGACCCTTGCCATCATTCCCACATGGGAATGATTTCTTGGGTGAGGAAGAGTGTAAGCTTGCTCTTTTTGGAGGGGCTTATGCTCCCATTAGGGACCCCCTTCCACCTCCTATCCCCCCCCAAGCCTAGGAATTTATTAATGCTCTGGGGGTTAATCCTTGCTGGATGCCTAAAGGTGGCAGCAGAGGACAGGTTAGGGAAGATATATAAGGAGTGGAGACAGGAAGTTTGAGGCCTTTTCCATCCCAGCGCTAGGCCTGAGGGTGAAGTGGGGCGACTGGAAGAGTAGGAGAGGCAGGTAATGAGGGAGCTCGATGTTCCAGGTTGGGCCTGTGAGGGGACCACCCCGGAAGTCAGTAAATAGGGACTGCCTCTGCAGTAATGTGTCATTGAGGAGCTGGGAAGGGAGCTCTGAAGGGAGGATGACCAGCCAGTGTATCTGCGTCAATGGGATAGGGGAGGCCTAGTTGGTAGGAGTATGGCAGGGTAGGCAGCAGTCCCATGTGATCGCGTGTTGGAGTTGTTTGGACTGCCAGGGTTGTGGGGATGGAGGCAGAGTTCCCACAGGGGAGGGGTCTGTGGCAGAGGTCCCCTACTGGACCTGAAATGGCAGGGCTGCTCAGGCATGTAGGGAGCCAGGAGTGTCCTTCACCCATAGAGATGGGCCTACTTGGAGGTGCAGGTCCTGGGGTGCCAGCATCTCAGGGCCGGGTGGGTTGCAGGTCTTAGGACAGGCCGTGGAAGGAAGCTCCCAGTTGGAGCTTAGTTCAAGCCCAGGATGTGTTAGCAGGGATGCAGACCGGAGTTTGGGGCCAGTCCTAAATGGTCATCTGGGAGCACGATAGAGAGAAAGGGCACCATTGGGAACTGACTAGAGGAGTGGGCTGCTAGGAGGTCCTGAGTGGTGGCAGTGCTCAGGGCTCTCTCATGGCAGGGCAGCCCGGGAGAAGCAGCTCAGACACTGGAGCTGGGCCAGGTTTAAGGGTCTCAGCACCAAGGGGGAGTAAGAGAATGTACATGACCATAGTAAGGGGACCAGTGCGAGAGGTGTTTGGTGCACCTGCAGGTTCAGGTTCCATGTGGAAGGAGAGGATACGGGTTACAGGGCCTAGGTCAGAAAGTAAAAAATCTTGGTACCCCTCATGATTTGGGCTAAGGTCCAGGGACCAGAATGGGGGAAGCAGCACATGTTTCCGCACCAGAGATAGGGCAGCCAACCAGAGCCAAAAAAAGATGAGGAAAGGGTAACTGAGAAAACAAATAAGAGTTTGGGCTTACCAGCACCAGTGAACCAGAAGCCTTGTGATTTTTCTAGGGAAGGAATCTGCTTGGGTAAACCATCTGAGTTTTCAGAAATAAAAATAACCTGCTTGTACTGCCTGTACATCATTAGGTCTGCTTGAGAGTTCCAAAATTGAGTGAACTGTAAAAATTTTAGATGTCCCCATGGACCTGCTTTATTTATTTATTTGGTGAAAGATGGCACCCCTGAACTCCTGAAATCATTTGGAATGCAGGTGACAAAATAAAGAAGCTGTTTGGGAAGAAACTTGGTAGTGATTTTCCTTTAAGTTAAAAGGGGGGAAAATGAAAGGCAAAAGCCCCATGCATTTATTTTTTGTCATAAGTTGCAATTCCAGAAGGTGACCATCAGGCTGCTTCAGGATCAAGGGGCTCAGGAGCTCAGAGGAAACAGAAGGCTGCAAGTTGCTTGGAGGTCCTACGTCCAGCGGCCAGAGTTTGGGGCAAATCCAGTTCACAGAGGTAGAGATCAAGAATGCATGGTGTGATGAAGTCATTGAGAGGTAGGGCAAATGTTTTCCTATCTTTATTTTGGGTGCATTAGCTTGGAGTTGTTTTGTATTGTGGTAGTCCTTCCTATTTTCACTGATACATCTCCAAAGAAGAAAGTTATGCCTACAGACAGAGAGGGAAAGGATTGTTACACATGGGGGCTCATCCAGGATTGTTCCCTGTACCCCAAAACCCTGCTGCACCCCGAGTCCTTGGGTCCGCAGTGTTGGCAGGCTTCCCGGCCTCAGAAGGCCCTGTTGCACAGTAAAATTGGGCTGTGGGGTAGGCCTCAAGAAGAAGTAGGCCTCAGCATGCTGGTGTGGTGTGCGCACGTTATCAGATGGTCACATGACTCTCCCGCGGAATACAATTGAAGGGTGGCAAAAAAAGAAGCTAGAGCAGCTGTAGAAGGAGTGCCATCTTTGGAAAAGCAGTCGAAGAAAGCGGTGCCAAGAGAGAAAGAGAAAGAAGGGAAACAGAAAGTTGAAAATGGGTTTTTGCACACCCACATCAGAGCAGGAAAAGGGGACAGAGCCGCTGAAAGTAAGAGGGTTCTCTTGTTATTTTATTGTGGATATTGGGAGCAGCAGCAGAGGAACTTGAACAGGTAGCTCCCATGGATTAGCGCTGGATCGTTTCGAGCAAAGAACAAGGTGGAGAGGAGGTGTCCCCCCAAGGAGGAACCACTTGCCATGGTTACTGCATCCTTGCTCTCCTGGCTATGGAAGGCAGTGTGACAGGGTAGAATAGGACCCTGTCCCAGATGTTATGGAGAAAGTGTTTAAATGCAAGGATCTTTCCTTTTCTGTCTCTTCTCTGTCTGGTTGCGCAACCAAATTTTCCTGTGAGACTTCGGACATGATCAACCCAAACAGTCTCGCAATTCTTTGCCTCTCACTGTCTCTCAGTTTTCTCTTGCTGTCTGTTCTTCCTCCCTTGCATATCAGCTATTATTAAAAATATGTGCAAATCATTGTATGGAAATGAAACTGATATTGAGATCCCTTTTGTTTAGAAAATGTATAGTGTTACTGTTGAAATATATATAATTATCTTTTGAGATCACGGCGAAAAGCTATGGAAAACTCAAGGGATTACCTTCATGCAAACCTTTGAGCCTAGGAGCCTCAAGAAGTACACTGTATTCTAGCAGCTCATACCTGATATTTATAAAACATAGGATGCTTACGAAGAATGGGGGTTGAAAGGACTTATAAGGGAGCTGAGCTGCAACTGCAAGAGAAGAAGAAGAAGAAGAAAAAGGGACACAGAGACTAAAGGAAAACTGTTTTTTTCTCCTTTGTACATAGTTATACTGAGCAAGTTTATTTTTTTATGTTACTGCTACTGTAAATAAATAGTTTTGGTGAATTCTACAATTGCTTCTGGTTTTCTCTTTTCTACCTGACCTGTGCCTCGATGACAGATGGTGTCAGCCTAAATGGTATTTAAGCCGTGTGTACCCTAAGACAGGAGTTTTGTGTGTGTGTACTGGACATAGTACCAGGGAAGCACAGAGGAAGGTATGGATTCTGCAGCAACAAGTCCAGGAGTGTTTACCAGGAGAATGGCGGCCAAACTAGCTGAGACAGCAGTCCAGTCTGAGATTGTACAGCCAGCACAAGTTATGGAAAAAGAACAGGCAGTGACAGAACCTGAAAGGCTGATGGACTTTTTCAAATAGTGGGCTATACAACAAAAAGCGATGGAGAAGCAGAGAGAAAAAGAGTGTCAACGTTTAGAAACACACAGAAAAGAAGAGATGCAGTGACAGAAGCAGCAGATGAGAAAAGAGATGCAGCAACGGGAGCAGCGATGGCTGGATGCCGTACAAGCTATCAAAGGCAGAGGATCCGGCACAGATCCAGATGAGCAACAAAATGCAGGCAACTTAAAAGTCATTGAACTTACAAAGTTTTGTCCCTCAGATGATATTGAGACATACCTGACAACTTTTAAAAGAGTTGCCACAGCCTGTCAATGGCCAAAGCAGCAATGGGCAATCAGACTGGTACCCTACCTGACAGGGAAAGCCCAACTTGCATACAGCAGTATGGACACTGCACAGTCAGAAAACTATGACCTGGTGAAAAGCAAAATCCTGAAAAGATATGACATCTCTGGAGAGACCTGCAGGCAGAGATTTGAATCTCTGAGGTACAACCCGGTAGACAATCCCCGAGAAGCCTTCACCTCACTCACAGAACTCCTGATAAAATGGATCCAACCAGAGTGCAAAACAGTCCCACAGATCATCGACACATTTCCATGGAGCAATTCATCAACATCATATCTACAGATGTGCAGCTCTGGGTAAAGGGACACTGACCAGAGAGTGGGGAAAAGGCTGTTTCTTTGGCTGAGGACTACCAAATGGCCAGACAGATACCACAGCAGTGAAGTAACATCCAAGCACCAGTAAGACACTCTTTTACCCATTTAAATTCTAAGCCTGATAAGAACTCTGGTGGAGGTAACAAATCTGTGCCCAAAGATGTTATCTGCTATAACTGTAATAAGTCAGGCCCTTTTGCAAGAAACTGCCATAGTAAGGAGAGTGGCACTGGAACAGATTTGTCCTTGGCAAATTGGGGCAAGTACTTAACAGATGTGAAGGTGGGGAATAAGACTGTGAAGGGGCTCACTGATTTGGGAAGCAGACAGACCCCAGTACATGTTAAAGTGCTGGAAAACACTCTGCAAAGGGACCAGATACTGGTGTCACCTGCATCCACGGGGACACTCGATACTATCCCACCACTCCAGTGACTCTGACCATTAAGGGTGTGTCTCACCAAATGATAGTGGGGGTATTACCTAAATTATCTGTACCTGTGATTATTGGAAATTAATTTCCAGGGTTTACTGAGTTAATCAAAGAGGGGGTAAATCCTGATATTTCAGCAGCTGGGGTGACAAGAGCTCAGGCAAAGAAAATTTCAGACAGTGGGGATGCTTTTCCTTTCAAAGATTTTGATTCGGACTTGTTTGAGCACAGCTTCAAGATCCGGAAATCCTGGAAAGAAAGACGAAGCCTGAAAAAACTGTGGCAACAAATGACTGAAGGACATGAAGGGTTAAAATATGAAAATGCTGAAACTAAATTGATAACTGATTGTTATTTTCTTTCAGAACAAGTTAACAATGTTTCTCTCCAGGGTTATTTTAAGCATCTGGGGGTGAAACCAAAACAAGGCGGACCAATGTTTAAAAAAATTAATGGGTAACTGTACAGAGTTTGGGTTAAACCTCAGACACAGGAACAGACAGAACAACTGGTTATACAACACAAGTATAGAACAGAGTTATTACAGGTAGCACATGATAGTCCTATGGCTGGTCACTCAGGGAGGGATCACGCCCTTGCTAGATTGCTGTACAGATTTTACTGGCCTGGAATTCATGAAGATGTTGCTACCTATTGTAATTCCTGTGCTAAGTGTCAGAAAGTAGCCCCACTCACTAGAAAAGACAAGGTGCCCCTACCCTTGATAGATGTGCCCTTTGAGAGAATTGCAATGGATGTGGTTGGTCCTTTAGACAAAAGTAAAAAGGGTAATAGATTTATCCTAGTACTATGTGACTATGCTACTCGATACCCAGAAGAAGTATCAATGCGTACTGTCACAGCTTTAAAAGTTGCAGCAGAGCTTTCCAAACTTTTCAGCAGAGTGGGCATATCGAAAGAAATGATTATTGATCAGTAATTTTGGTGCTGCACCGTGCCATAAACAAATGCAAATAACTCCTAAAGTATACATGATGCACACAAAATGTCAACAGACAATCCGTTCATCATTAAATTACCTTTCCAACAGTGCTATGCAGTCAATTGTAATAAAAACATTTTTTTTATACTTGCTGAAATGGCAAAAAAGTGAATTTTTTTCAAGGTGCTTAGTTGACTTTTGGCTCTTCATATAGACAAATGTCAGGGTCTTCATACAGACACGTCAGCCATACACACCATACCATACACAAACTATGCATGCTTCCTAAAGTGAGCAGTGTGAAAATGTCCCACTGTGATTTCATCATCAAACAAAAAAACACACACAACAGTCTGGACTGTATAAAAGGACTATGTTCTGGCCAGGTATGTGATACAGAATAGATCTGAACTCTTGTCAAGTGAGCTCAGGGAACCATCACTTCTGGCAATGATATGCTCCACCACTTGTTATATTCCCCAAGCTCACTTTCCACTCATTCAGATCAATTCTGCAATATATATATGTGTGTGTGTGTGTGTATATACACACACACATATATAAATATATTTATACCACAGGGGTGAGAGCTTTCTCAGTAGGATAACCTGTGTTATTTCCACTGCAGTGAGAATAAATCCTGATGACATCAGCAGAGTGAGGATATCAACATTTATCCATACTCTGCTGATGTCACCAGAGTGAAGATAACCTCGCTGCAGCTTGCACTCTAAAGGAAACTGCTTCAGAAAACACTTTATCTTTTACAAGGAGAGAGAGACACACTAAGCTGAAAGCTTGTTTACAGGTGCAACCTGGGAGCACAAGAAAGTTAAGTGACTTGCTCAGGGTCACACAGTATGCAAGTGGGGGCTGTGAAATTCTAACCCAGGTCTCCAGGTTTGCAGCTCACAGCCTTAACAGCTCAGAACCTTAAACCACTGTGCTATACTGCCTCCTTAAGTTTTCTCTTATCTCTTTCCCACTGAAGCTGCAACTTACTCAATTAGCTTTGCAAACGACTCTCACCTGTGTCCCATTGTGTTTCTGACTTTCCTAGCCCATTACTGTGCTGATCTCAACTTCAAAATAACCTGAATTCTAAATGAAACTCTCTTACAATGCACTTTGTTTCTCAGTAGTACCTGCAGCACTTTTTCTTTCTCAGTGAGCACCTGACTCACTCAATTAGCTTTGCAAAACACTGCCAGCTGTGTTTCTCACTCCCAGTCCATTCAGAACACACACACACATACACACACACACTGATGGCACACACAGAATGAACAGGAAACACACAGACTCAGAAAAATTTTCCTACAGCTCTCACCCCTGTGGTATAAATTGCAGACGTGAGAATACACAGCTCACTCTGCAGGAGTGAGAATATTTTCCATATCCCACTCCTGCCCATCATGTATCCCTTATATATATATATATAGATATTATATGGTAGCACGGTAGTCCTACCATAGCTACGGTTGAGTACCCCATTTAATGTTAAATGGTAAAACTTTGCACCTTAATAACTTTGCCACTGTTCAATGGATTTGCCTGAAATTTGGCAGGCACAGACTGGTAGCATAGATCTTAGAATCTGCCAACTTTCATACCAGTCAGATATACAGCTGTGGAGTTATTAAGCAACATTTTGTGTCCTATTTACGTTTTTTTGTGCATTCTTTGCTCGCCTCTACAGGTCACACAGTTTGTGTGACCAGTCCAAAAACTTCAGGGAATGTGTGGCCAGGGTGCCCGATGTGCCTTTTGAAGATTCCATGAAAAAATACTGAACAGTTCAAAAGTTATTCAAAAAACAAGTTTACCGTTATAGTCAATGGGAAAAGTTAACAAAAAGTTCGACAGTGTCGCAAATGCAGTTTTTAGTGTCACAAATGACCCCTGTAGTGTTATGAGTCAGACATTTTTTTTCAGTTACTGATCACAGAAATGCTTGGCATTTAAAATTGGGACCCTCTAGGGACACAATTCTGTTTGTGTTTACCCAGTCGAGCCCCGAGGATTGCTAGGCATGTCTTTATTTTGGGGTTGAACACCCCAGAAATATGTTTTTCAAATTTTTGGGAAGCAAAGTAGTGTCGCACCTGCGACACTTTCGTGATTTATTTTGCGAAAGTGTCGCAAATCACAACATTATGGCCAAAATGACAGGAATTGTTTGCCACCCTGCTGCAAAATAACGGTTTGGTCTTTGGGGCTGAAATGTGGAGGGAAGAAAGCCAACACCTCACAGATGTGCCTTTTGGTAGTTTGGTGAAAAAATATTGCAGGGATGCAAAGTTACGATACTCCAAAGTTGACACTTTTTCCCATAGACTAACACTGCGGTGTCCGCTGCGCATTTCGGGGTCCATGTCTCAGAAACGGTGCGAGATACGGACTTTTCATCAGTAAAAATGCTTAGCCCCACAACTAGGAAGCTAAGTAAAGAACTAGCCAGGAAAGTCATAATTCTTACGAAATTGTAATTTTTTTCCTACGTCTTACGGTTCCTGAGATATAAGCAATTTAGTACTCCAACTCCTTATTTTCTGCTCCGAGCCCCATTATTATGCATACATTCTTTGTACTCACTTTGTTTCTCTGTGCAGCTGTTGGGGAAAACCAGGGTGTACGCTCCTCTTACTGTTACTCATAGTGTTTCCACTTGCGTTTCCGTACCCATTTGCGTTAGCGTTCCCGTGTACGCCACTATGTGCATGACCTTTCTGTTTTCCTTTGCGCTTGCGTTTGCGTTACTGTTACCATTTGCGTCTCCACTACTGTTTGTGTTTGCCTTTCAGTTTGCGTCACAGTGTGCATTACCATTTGCGTTTTTAGCCACCCTTCCATTTGCGTTTGCGTTTCTCTTTCGTTTTGCGTCAGTGTTGCTGTTACCGTTACCATTTGCGTTTCCAATTGCGTTCCCATGCCCGTGCACATTACGGTTTGCATTTCCATACGCACTTCCATTTGCGTTTCTGTTTCCTTTGGTGTTATTGTTGCTGTTACCTTTACCATTTGCATTTTCAACTGCAGTACCATGACCGTGCGCGTCACAGTTTGCATTTCCATATGCACTTCCGTTTGCATTTCGGTTTCTGTTTCCCTTGTCATTATTGTTGCTGTTACCGTTACCATTAGCGTTTACAATTGCGGTACCGTGACTGTGCGCATTACGGTTTGCGTTTCCGTACGCGCTTGCATTTGCGTTTCCGTTTCCATTTTCTTTGGGGTTATTGTTGCTGTTACTGTTACCATTAGCATTTACAATTGCGGTAACCCTAACTAATGCATTAAACAGAGTTTTTTGCCATGAATATATATATATATAATGTATATATGTGTGTATATACACACACACGCACACACATACACACACACACATATATACACATTTATATATTGAGTCTTTATCATTTTTATCCAGCCATACACAATTCACCATCAACATATCCAAAGACATTCAACAACACAGCAGCTTCACAAATATAACATGCACGGTGGCACAATCTCTCGCACAACACGCACTTGTAGTAATCAGCAGTGTTGTGCACTTTATGGGCATAACATTACAACACAGACAAACATGTGCACAGCGGAACCCATGGTATTCGGCACAGTGGCCACAAGTCTTATCATATAGAACAGAGAATGTCAACAACAAAATTATTACAATCACCACAATCACATTTTTCTTACCTTTTCAGATGGCGTCCCATGGTGATCTGCACTGAAGAGATTTCTACATTCTTACCTGGCATAGTTCCAGCCTCTATTCTGCTGTCTGTGTCGACCTGTAAATAAAGTAGTTCCATCCTCTCCTCTGTTGTCTGTGGCATTCTTTTATAATAAAATAAAAAAGGTTCAACCTCTCCCCGTTGTCAGTGGTTCCCTGTGATGGAAAATAAAAAAAAAGTAGTCTGTTGAAACTTTCTTGTCCTCTGTGATCCTCTGCAGTTCCCTCGTTGTGCTCCTGTCATACCACTACCCCCAGACAGTTGCGGGGCCACCACCTCTGTGTGCATCTTATCACTCCTTCCATGGCAGCCGCTCTAACTGTAGGCAATACGTTGTCTTGCATGTCATCGGAGCATGGTCTATTTGGTGTCTTTAGTCCTTTCGCCCCCCCCAGGACTTTGCTTCAACCAAACAGTCAACATCACGCACAACAGACTCTCGAACTCGCACACTTTGGTCTCTCAAAGTTGCCACCCCATCCAGGAATTTGCTTCACCCAAACAGTAGACGTCGTGAACAACAGACTCTCAAACTCGCGCACTCTGTTCTCTCCTCGAACTCGCAAACTCTGGTCTCTCCTCAAACTCGCGCACTCTGTTCTCTCAAACTTGCACACTCTGGTCTCTCGAAGTAGCCCCCCCTCCAGGAATTTTCTTCGACCAAACAGTTGATGTCATGCACAACGGACAGCGCACAGGACTGCATGCAACACAGAACAGGCAATGTTGCAGCCAAATGAAAATAAACAATACTGAGCTAAAACCTCCACTCCACATTAATTATACTGGAAGAGGTACTGGAGACAAAAACAGGCACGCCAGAATATTCACTTGCTACTTTTTATTTCTGAGGTCTTCCCCCATTTCTTTTGATCATTCCAGTCCTATACTTTGATAATATTTTGTTACAACAGTTCTCAGTCTGCCAACTGACATTTCAACCTCTGTGCCACTACACCACCACCTCATCATTGTGATCGTTCAGTCAAAACATTGCCTGCGGAGCCATCAAGTGGCTGCTCCATCTTGTCAATGATGTGGTGGTTGGCCAACGACACATATGTTCGCTGTCGGGCTGAGATCTGCTATGCTCATCACACATAATGGCAGGTGACAGCACTTTCTAGCTGACCAAGGGGAATCAAACTACCTCAGATACAAAAGGTAATGGCAGACTTCCAAAGTACTGCCTGGTTCAGCCCTCCATTAACTCTTTCAGTTGTCCCCCTTGGTCTGGTGAGTGAAAGAAGCCTGACAACAACTGTACCCTGCTGTGTGAAACCACACTCATGATCCTTTCTCAGTGCAACACTTCTACCATACCTTTATCTCACCACCTGGGAACTCCCAAGTAATGCTTCCACCACTTGTTCCCTTACTTTCACTCACCAGACCTCTTTTAGCTCAGTATTTTTAATTTTCATTTGGTGCAGCCAGTTCAATGACTGGCATGTAACTGTATTACCTCTGAAACACTAACAGGCCAAGCAGGCATTCCATCAACGCAAGACAATCTGACCCACGCTCATGACACTGCGTCTCTGATTTGCCTGTCACCAAACCATTTCATCCACAGTTTCTCGCTTCCGCCATTGAACCATTCTTCACATTAGCTGCTGCTCTCCTCTGCTATTTTCTCGTCCTGCTCTACGATGCATCTCCTACCACTTCTGTGCATCTCATCACTCCAAGTCACACACTCTGGTCTCTCTAATGTCTCTTGAAGTTGCCCCCTCCAGGAATCTGATTCAACCAGTCAAAGTTGCAGCACTCTGGTCTCTCTCTCGCAGTTGCAGCACTCTGGTCTCTCTCGCAGTCACAGAACTCTGGTCTCTCTCGCAGTCGCAGCACTCTGGTCTCTCAAACTCACACAATCTGGTATGTCTGTTCCCTTGCCCTGCAGCTCCCCATCATGTACAGTCAGAGAAGCTGCAGAGGAAGTACTGGGGTAAGTCTTCTTGTGTTGCTAGTTTGAGCATCTGTCTGTACTGGTGATACTCAGGAAAACAATCAATGCAGAGGTGTACTTTGCATGTGCTGCATGTATATGAAGGTTCGGCACGTATTTTCTTCAGCGAACAATTTCTGCACCTCCCCTTCTTCCCTTTCATGGGGTAGTGTAGTCCACCATAAGTCGGATTCTGCACAATTACTGGAAATGAGGCACTATGTCTTCTATGTGCATATCCTCGACCACTCCTTAAAAACCCTCCTTGGACCCAGATTGTCTAGCTAACTACCGGCCTATCTCTAACCTGCCTTTTGTTGGTAAGGTTATTGAAAAGGCTGTTGCGTTACAATTGGATGATCATCTTACAACTCACAATGTCTATGATACTCTCCAGTCTGGTTTTAGGAAGAAGCATAGCACGGAGACTGCCCTTGTCCGGGTGTTGAATGATCTCCTAATGGCTAGAGATCAAAAGGCATGTACCATTCTGGTCCTTCTCAATCTCTCTGCAGCATTTGACACTGTAGACCATGGTGTGCTGTCGGAGCAACTGTGGATTTATTGTGGGCTGTCTGGAAAAGTCCTCAAATGGTTTCAGTCTTACCTCACAGACAGGTTTCAGACAGTTGCCACTGGAATTTTTCCTCTGGCGCTCACTCCCTGCCTTGTGGGGTACCGCAGGGTTCCATTCTAGCACCCATGTTGTTTGCAGTGTATATGCTGCCATTGGGAGATATCATCAGGCGATACAGTCTGGGTTTTCACTGCTATGCAGATGATACTCAGCTGTATTTGTCCTTTCCGCCTGGGCAAGATGATGCTCTCTCCATGCTAAACAACTGCCTTGCTGAAATCAGATTATGGATGAGTTCTAGCTGGCTGAGACTGAATCCTGATAAGACTGAGGTGTTGGTAGTGGACCCAGGTCATCCGGTGATGAGTTTGGGGGCTGGACAACCATCGGGCTTATTGCTCGGTGGTATGTCGCTCACTATCTCTGATCAGGTACAGAACCTGGGTGTTATTTTTGATGATGGCTTGACCTTCAAATCTCAGGTATCAGCTGTAGTCAAATCCTCTTTTAATCATCTGAGGAATATCGCGCGGGTGAAACACCTGGTCCCACCGGGTGATCTACCAACATTGGTCCATGCCTTTATCACTACCCATCTTGATTACTGTAATTCCCTCTACCTAGGGCTATCTGGGGTTGATATCCACCGCCTGCAGCTGGTGCAGAATGCGGCGGCAAGGCTTTTGACTGGGATCTCTAGATCCAGCCATATTACGCCTGTGCTCCGCGAACTGCACTGGCTGCCTGTCAGGTGGTGAATCACCTATAAGGTTGGTTTACTAACCTTTAAAGCCCTACATGATCAGGGACCCGGCTACCTGAAAGATCTCTTGGTACCCTATTGCCCCCTCCGTCCTTTCCGCTCTGCCAATGAGGGATTGCTGGAGATTCCCAGGGTTCGATTAAAAACATCAGGATCCTGTGCTTTTGCCTTTTCAGCACAACCCTGTGGAATTCTCTACCTTGTTGGTTGAGAGAATGTCCAACCGTCGAGAAATTTAAAATGGAGTTAAAGACGTATTTATTTAGTTTAGCATATCCTAGTTATGGTTGATTAATTTATGATTGTCTTAATTTATATGTATATGTGATTCTTTTGTACAGCACCTTGATTTTGAAAGGCGCTTTAGAAATAAAGATGATTTGATTTGACTTGATTTGATCCTTCCAACAGATTCTCAGAGAGGAACATGTGAAAATTCAGTTATCTGTGTTTGGTCACTCATCCAGTTTTTAGATCGCTGAACATGATTCACGCTCTCTTGGAACAAAGTAAATGCATTTGCCAATGCCATGTCCCACAAAAAACAGAAAAGCTATATCCACCACTTCTTTGATTTTCTGGCGCATGGGTACTGCCCCTGATGCTGGTCAGTGACGTCCACACCATTCATGTGCATGTTATACTGCTGCAGTATGTCTGGACATGCAATTTATACAACAGTGCCATCTATTTGTCTCCTGGGCACAGACGTTGCTGGTGAGGTAGGGTCATGGTTTGTTGAGAGCAAGAAAACGGGATGGTTATCTTTCCATGCTGTGGTGACAACTGAACCGTTCTGTCGTTGTTCAATGAACTTATCTGTGGCAACCAGTATTCCTTCCTTACTGATGGACCACCTTTGGTTCACACCCATATCTGCTTTGATGCCCACCAGATGGCTCCTTAGCACTTCACCCATTTTCCTGAAGTCCGCCCTCCTGAAATCCAAAATTTTGGTCTTAGTCGGGATGCTTTCCCTGCCCATGTCAAACTGAAACTGAAACCACACAGTACAATGGTCACTTCCACCCAGTGGCTTCCTGACCATTATTTCCTGTACATATTCCCCATTTGTGAGCACCAGATCAAGAATTGCCTCAGCTCTTGTTGGTTCAGTGACGCCCTGATTCAAGAACCCACTCTGCAGTCCTTCCAGGATCACCTGACTCCTAGTACATGTTGTGGATATAAATATAGATATTTTTTAACTCTATTTTTGCTCCTCAGTATGGCAGGGGGTTACTTACCCCGATCAGCCTTGTGCACAGGTGCTCAACTACCCCACCAGCCAGCCTCCACCATGAATGAAAAGTCAGGAAAGACAGTGTCTTACCCCCCACAGGGCCCCCCAAGGGACAGACCAAGGGGAGAGACCGCATCACACTTGGCCCCCACACCCTGACTGATTCCGGGCTTTATTTGGCTGGGGGTAGGTCACCTGTCATAGGAGTTATCCTGCACATTGTAAGGGGATTTTCAACTTGTAAACCCCTGGGGCACGGATGTGCAATGACTTAGGGTGCATGGTGAGCATGCTACCTCACTCACCCGCAGGATGTCCGCTGCAGCCAAACCCCTGTTACCAGGCCCCCCAACTGCTGCTCCGCCAGTCTCTATTGGGTTTGCTAGAGTGGTGGGCACAGAATCCAACCCTCCCCTGGAGAGGAGAGCAGTCCTCTGGATGCTCAATCCTTCCCACCCCTGCCAACCCCTGACGGCCTGAGTCGGTTCCTGAACCAGGGTCACCGGCATGGAGTGAGGTGTGGCATCCAGCACCTCAACCCTCAGCGCCACTGGGCCAGCTTTCAACTTGATATTTAACCCCCACCTAGACACCATTTCACCCATACCTAGACAAGAACATCATGTAGTGAAGGCATTATCTAAATTGTTAAGAGAGCTAAGGTACACAGACATCTGGAAACACCTGAATGGTCAGATGAGATATTAAACTTCCTGTTCCTCTGCCCACCAGGTGTACTCCAGGACTGACTATTTCATCATCCCAAAGGAGTTAACTGACAAAGTGGCTCATTGCTGGATGGGGGACTTTACCTTATCGTACCACGTGCCCCTCTTTCTTAAAATTACTATACGGGCCTGTCGGAGGATTGCCTTCTGGAGGCTCAGTGTATCCCTGTTACAAGATTCAGAGGTAAAGGAAACAATACTAGAGACTGGACAACCGGTGATATGGGACAATGATGCTCCAGAGATATCTTCAGCAGTACTCTGGGACACGATCAAGGCCATCCTCCGAGGAAAATGTATTGAAATTTCAGTATGGAAGAACAAGTTAAGAGAAGCTCGAAAAGATGCTCTAATTAGCCAAATAAAACATTTAAAACATCAACAAAAGGTGAAAATAGATCAGTCTTGCACTGAAGAATTAAAAGAATTGAAAAAGGAACTGGGCTCCCTTTTGGATTACTATGTAGAGCAGAAGCTTTTATTCCTCAAACAACAATATTATGAAGGCAGACTCCATTCCCTGAGACTACTATTGGGTAGACTCAGCATACAAAGAGCAAGAGCCACTTTCCCTACTATTAAGTATCCTGCTTCCCAACAGGTCATTCACGTTATCTCGGATATAACTGAAGCTTTCCACCTTTTTTATACAGGCCTACATACTCTGGGCCCCCTCCCCCCCAAATACTCAGTTACCAATTTTTTGAATCACTTAACCTTACTGAGACTCACCCAAGCACAATGCAAAAAATTCCACAAAGTCAGGCTCCTCTTGTTCCTCAGCAGCTTTTTTTGACAACCCCTATTACAAACTTGGAAATTTTCACTGAAATAGGTAAACTTAAAACAGATAAATGTCCGAGGATGGACAGTCTCCCTGGCAAGTTTTATACTTGTTTTAAAGAGCTGTTAGTTCCTATCTTAGCTAAAACATATGCCAAACCCCTGGATGGAGATAGTACTACCTCTCTGTCCTGGTCACAAGCCATTATATATATTGATTTTCCCGGTGGTGGGGGAGACCCTGCTTCTCCTGGCATGGGGGATGAGGATACCCCTGCTTCTTTTGGCTTAGGGAAATGGTACCTCCCTGTTTCTCCTGGCTTTGGCTCTTCTGGGTCATGTGGCCCTGCTTCTCCTGCTAGAGAAAGCAGGGGTAGCGACATCCCTCCTCCCTGAGCCAGGAGAAGCAGAGCCATCCATCCCAAGCCAAGAGAAGCTGGGCCATCATACCCCTACCCCAAGACAGGAGAAGCAGGGCCATCCCCTGTAAAAAATAAAATGGAATTCACATTTTTATTTTTTGAAACATAATATTCATCATTAGTTCAAATACTCCAAGAAGCAGGCATGCACGAATATGCACGTTTTTTTTTTAATTTTTTTTATTTAGTTGTTTAACCAGGTATAGCACATTCCGGTTTCAATTGGTGCCCTGGCTTCCAAATGTAGTGCCCAGCCAGTGGCCTGATAACCAACAGAAGCTGGAGTTGCCACTGTTGCTAGCCTTACATGCTGTGAAACTTGATCAAATAGAAATAAAAAATGTAAATGTGGAGGTGGACACTGGACAACAAAATTAAATGAAAGAGGTGAGGAATTTGCAGACAACTCTGAAGAAATACAATGCCTTTATGGACTGAACAAGAAAATAAAATGTCAACTTCTATGTATTTAAAAGCACACAAGAAGGCTGAAGATTAATGACCAGGATAATCAAAGGTTAAGACTCAAATGTGTTGCAAGGTCATCTGAGAACAGGGGGTTAAAACCAATAAAACACCAGAAAAGGCACACAACTTCATTAACTATATAATAATTATAAATACCATTGTTTTATAGACACATTTTGCAGGAATTCAACACATATACCAAAGAATCAGGTAAATATGCAGCAATAAAACTATAATACACAAATAATAGGAGCAAACACTTTAAGGGCAAAATCTTGTAATGGTAAATCAAGCTGAAGCAAAGACTGGAATTTTACTACACAATGGAATGCAGTACTAGAATGCAGGGAAAAAAGTGCCATTGAAAATAAATAATCTTTTTATTGTTTATGGAAATTAGCTGTTCCATAGCTATTTATCTTACATGCCCTTAAAATGATGAATGTGTTTCAACAGAAATTACAGCCATTACTGCCTTAAGCTGTTTTAACAGGCACAATTATTTAAGGAGCTCTAGAAACAGTGTTGTATACTGCAGACAGGGTTGCAGACACACACACGCACACACACCACTGTGGTAAATGGAGAGAACAGTGGAGTAATATGATTCATGCAGCCATCCAAATTACTAAATGGAAGACCACACTCTCACTGTCCTGTTAAATAGTTCCCAGTCCCCTGCTCACAGCAATACATCAGCATGGTGACATCACCATGCTGCCGTAAAAAGGAAACAATCTCCAAAAGAGATTTTTACTAAAGAAAAACAGCCGTAGGCTGAAAAAGGCACGAAACACTGCAATGACTCTTCCACATCAATGGCAGGAAAGAACTGAGGAGGGAGTGGGGCTGCCCATGCATAGGGTTGATTCATTTTATTTATTTATTGAAATGATTCACCAGGAAGGCATGCTGAGCAACACGTTGCTCGTCTCCCAGTGTGACCTGGGGGGCAGGGGAACATGAGGATAGTATACTGAGATTTGGTACACAATATAGATATACAATTTGATTACATTCAATAAAGTGAGCAGACTACATAGAAGTATTGAAAAGAAGGAATGTTAACTGGCATGAAATAGATGGATACAATGTTAACAGTCTTGAACTAGATTGATATGATAGTACAAATATCTTTGGCAAACACTTGGTGGGACATACCTTTGTAGTTAGAAAATGGCTGGATAGAACACAAGGAGGTTGAACTATGGCAAGATTGCAAGGAGAGACACAGATAGAACAAAATTTACAAGGTGTAACAAAAGTGAAAGGTTGGCTATAAGAGCTTTAGAGATTAGAGTTAGCCAATAACTACAGCTAGGAAGGAGGGGAATGGTGGGTGGGTGGGGCATATAGGCAGAGAGCAGGGGGTGAGAAGGGGGGAATTGTAGGAGGGGAAGGCAAAGGGTGGAGGAGAAGGGTCTGCCAGGGCCTGACCCCTCCAGAATGCTGGGGACCCTGCCTGCACCAGATGGAGGTCAAGCACGAACAGGAGGGAAGCAGGTTGTGGGCAGTGGGAATTTGAGCATGTCAGAAAGGAAGAGAGGGGGAAGATAAGGGTCCACTGGGACCTGGCCCCTCCAGTATGCTGTGGACCCTGCCTGAACAAGGCAGAGGTAGAGCATGACAGGAGGGAAGTAGGTTGCAGGCAGCAGAGGTAGAGCACAACTGGAGGGAAGAAGGCAGTGATGGGGAGTAGGCTTCAAAAGGACCAAGAGAGAGGGAGGTGGGAGAGAAGAGGTGCCGAGACCCAGCCCTTTCAGAAAAGAATGGGGTGGGAGTAGGAGGTGAGGAAAGTGTTTGCCTAGGTTCTGGACCCCTCCAGGATGCAGGGAACCCTGCCAGGGGCCTAGGCTGAGCAACAGCGAGTGAGTAGTGAGAGTAAGGTGGTGTACAGAGGAAGGAATGGGGCGGGAGTAAGGTGGAAAGGAAGGGGTGCTGGGGGAGGATATAGGGGGAGAGTTTTGCAGGAAAGAGGTGGGCGTGAAGCTGAAGCAGGCTCATAGGGGAACAAGTTAAGGAGGATTGTAGCAGGAGCAGCTAGCAGAGAGAAAGTTATGTAAGGCAGAGGCAAGGAAGTGGGAGGAGGAGAAGGAGGAGAAGTAATGCCATATTTGAGCTGAGAGGGAGTTCTAGATTTTGGGGAAGTGATTGGAGGAGCCTGATTGGCTAATGAGGGTGGTACAATGGGGGACTAGCCAGGTGCAAGTGTCAGAGGATCTGAGGGAGTGGGAGGTAGGCAGAGTGGGAGGGAGGGAGGGAGCATGAGAGGTAGGAAGGAAGTAAACCAAGGCAAAGTTTGGAAATTAGCTTGGCACAGTGAGACAGGCATCTGTTAGCTAGCGGGGGAAGGAAAGGGCACAGTAAAGGTCACAATGATGGGTTCAAGATGGGGCGTCAAGAACAAATCGACAAAAGGAGTTGAAAAGACAGTCCAATCTAGTAAGGGAAGATATAGGAGCAGCACCATTGACTACATCACAGTAGTCAAAAATGCAGAAGATCATCTTCTGGACAAGTTCTCACTGGGCCGTAGGAGGGATGCAACTATGATTCCTGTAAAGGGCCTCAAGTTTGGGGTGCAGTTTTTTCAGAATGGTGTCAATGTGGCCAAAGAAGCTGGGGTGTTGGTCCAGCCAAACCCCAAGGTATCTGAAAGAGGGAGTGTCCTTAAGGACTAACCCATCAAGGGCATGGAAAGAGGGCAAGGGGCGGAGCCTAGAGATTCTCTGCCTAGTGGCGAAGGTCACAGAGACTATCTTTTTGGCATTTAGGAATAGTTGATGTGAGGCAAACCAGAGCTGAACATGGTAGAAGTCCTGCTGAAGAGTGGTTGCTACATCAATGGTGGTTTTGCCAGAGGTGAACAAGACGGTGTCATTGGCATACATATAGATAGAAGAGGAGGGGGAACAGACTGAGGGGAGGTCATTTAGAAAGATGGAGAAAAGGATGGGGCTGAGCACAGAGACCTGTGGGACTCCTGTGGAGATTGGGAGGGGTGAAGAGACTGCATTCTGAATCCTGTCTGATTGTGTTCTGCCTGTGAGGTAAGCTCTAAACCAGGTAAGAGCAGGAGTAGACAAACCAGTAGCTGTGAGGGAGTCAAGAAGGCGGGCATGGGAGACTGTGTTGAAAGCCTTCGCGAGGTCGACAAAGATGGCAGAGGTAATGAGGCCATGGTCCATCCCGGTAAGAATAGAGTCAGTGAGCCTAAGGAGGGAGGTGGTAGTGGAGTGGTTCTTCTGAAAACCAGATTGGAACGGGGTGAAGAAGGAGGAGTCAGCAAGAAAAGAAGTCAGTTGAGAGAGGACCAGGTGTTCTTGGAACTTAGCAGAAGGGGAGGAGGAGATTGGGCGATATTAGAGAGATGGTAGGCAATAGCAGGGGCTGAGAGGCAGAGAAGATTAGGATCAAGGTAATCCAGAGAGGAGCCTTTGGAGGATTGAGAGAGAGAGAGCCATCCATTAGTGTCTCCTCAGGGAGATAGGAGAGAATGAGAAAGGGGGTGGGTGCAGGGGGTTGGTGGTTGGAGAAGGAAAGCAGAGTGGAGGTCAGACTTGGGGAAGAGATTTTAGAAGGGTTGAGGCACAGGAGGTGTAGTAGGAGTTGAACTCCTGAGCCACTATGCAATGTTCAGACTTTAGTGTGTTGTTTATATTAAGGACAGGGGTGGGGGATGCGAGGGGAGGGAATAGTGAGTGGACTACTTTCCAAAATTTGGAGGGGGAGTTTGTGTTATTGAGGAAAGAGGATTTAAATTATTCAGACTTGGCAAGTCTGATTGCTTTAGTACAAACACTTATGAGCCTGCGATAGTTAGTAAGGGCTGATGGGAGCCGAGAGGCCTTGCGTTTCCTCCACTCTTTATCATGCTCCCTGAGGCAGGTCATTAATTCAGGGATGATGGATACCTTGGACTCTAGGAAAAAATTACTCACCTTAGTAATTGTGTTTCTTCTAATGGAGTCTTGCTGTATTCTGACATTATGCAGTTAGCCCCAGCACTTGAACTGTTCCAGAGAGGAAAGAGTTAACTCTATGCCAGAGCATAGCACGTTGAGCTCATGCTCGGTTCAAACCTCTGTCTGCTGCACTTTGAAGTGTAACCGTCAGGTTCTTACGAGCTAATACTAACTATACCTGCTAAGTGGAAATTGTAAAAACTACTAGCCAAAAGGCAACCAAATATTTTGGGTCCCCAAAAGACTCAAGTCAAGAACTCCAAAACAAAAACTAGGTAGTGAACAAACATAACTATAAAAAACAATGTAACATAACCCACTTCCCCTTTCTGTATAGGGGAGAGTGCCAAGTGCACCCCTGAGGTGCAGCCCTGCACCTGCCAGCCCACTTCCCAAAAATCAGGCTCTGAAAGGGGAGGCAGGGTCAGAAAAATACAGCAAGACTCCGTTAGAAGAAACACAATTCCGAAGGTGAGTAATTTTTTCTTTAAACAACATGAAGTCTTGCTGTATTCTGACATTATTCAGACAATCAAGCAGTACCTCCATGGAGGAGGGTACCAAACCTATTTTGGGAATAAGCTCTGCAGTACTGCTGTACCAAACCTAGCATCACTCCTAGCCTGGATATCCAGAGAGTAATGCTTGGTGAATGTATGGACTGTTTTCCAGGTGGCTGCTTTGCATATCTCTAGTAAGGGTATATCTCGGGCAGCAGCCAGAGAAGCAGCTGTACCTCTAGTCGAATGAGCCCTCAGGCCTGAAAGGGTACATTGCCCAACATTTCATAGCAGAATTGTATACAAGAGACAATCCACCTGGCAATAGTTCTCTTAGTAGCAAGTTTACCCTTTGCCATTTCACCGTAAGTGAGAAACAACTGAGAACAGTCAAACCTAAGTGCCTTAGTACGCTCAATGTACTAGCTAAGTGCCCTCTTAACATCCAAACTGTGTAATCTTCTCTCTCCTGAAGAAGAATGATCAGTGAAGAACACAGGGAGCGACATGGACTGGTTCAGATAAAAATCTGAAACCACTTTGGGTAAGAACCTCCTGTTGGTTCTAAAGACCACCTTATCGCTATGGAATGAGATGAAATCAGGCTCCACTGACAGAGCTTATAATTCAATGATACACCTAGCAGAGGTAATAGCTACCAGGAACACAGCTTTCTAAGTCAAGTACTTAAGTTCTGCTAAGGCCAAAGGCTCAAAAGGTGGTTGCATAAGCTGAGCAATGCAAACGTTAAGATCCCAAACAGGAGTAGGATCCTTAAAAGGAGGACTGGTATGGAACAATCCTTTAAAGAATTTACAGAAAACAGGATGAGATGCCAGTGAGGAAGCCTTCCCCACGGACAGAAATGCAGAAACAGCTGACAAGTGTACTTTCAGGGTAGCTGGTCTGAGGCCGAAGCCATTAAGATGAACCGTATAATCCAGAACTGTAGCCAAGTCGGCAGAATCTGGGGATATGTGCTTATTGGAATACCAAATGCTGAATATTTTCCATTTGGAGTTCTAAGTTTTTCTGGTGGCAGGTTTTTGAGAGGCTTTGAGAATGTTCAGAACCCCCTGAGACAGATGCAGGCTTGCATATTCTAGTTCTTCAAGAGCCATGCCTTGAGATTGAGAGACCGAAGGTCGGGGTACCAAATCCTCCCCTGAGAGGAGGTTAACAGATTGTGATTCCTGGGAAGAGATAGGGAAAGATGGACTACTAGGGGCAGCAATAGAGGATACCAAGGCTGCCTGGCCCAGTCTGGAGCAATCAGGATCACATTGCAAGACTGTGATCTTATCTTGACCAGAACTTTGAATCATAGAGGAAAGGGGGGAAAGGCATACAGAAATATCCCCTCCCAATCCAGAAGTAGAGCATCCAGAGGGACTGAGCCCAAGACTGGGGGTCTGCAACAGAAGAGAGGAAGTTGGTGACTGTCTGGGGCTGCAAAGAGATCTATCTCTGGAGTGCCCCACCTTGAAAAAATCACTTTTAACACTAGGGGATCCAGGGACCATTCGTGATGGCCCTGAGAGATCCTGCTCAGGGCATCTGCTAGCACATTGTTATTCCCTGGAAGGTGGACTGCTACCAGAGATGTCTGTAGGGAATAAGCCAGGCACCATAATTTCATGGCTTCTGTGTACAAGGTCATAGACCGAGTGCCTCCTTGCTTATTGATGTATCACATGGTGGTGGTGTTGTCTATCCCGACCTGAACCACCTTGTTCTGTACTGAGTCCAAGAAATCTTGTAGAACCAGGTACACTGCCCTGAGCTCTATAAGATTGATGTGAAGTAGAGACTCCTGAGGGGACCACACTCCCTGTGCTGTGAGGATTCCCAAGTGAGCTCCCCACCCCAGAATGAGACTGAGTGATGAATGGGACTCCTTGTCTGAGGTTTTCCTGATCCAACCACCATTGGAGAACCTGGACCAGAGTCTGAGTCACTGGAATTAGTTTGGTTAGAGGATCTTTTGTCTGAGACCAAAAAGCCCTCAAGTGGAACTGGATGTCCCTCATCTGAATTCTGGCCCCTTGTACCACTGCAGTGGAAGCTGCCATGTCGCCCAGGAGTTGAAGAAAATGCCTTGCTGGTCGAGGCACCAGAAGGCTAAAGGAAGAAGCCAGGTCTGTAAGGGCCTTTACCCTTGCCAGAGGAAGAGATGCTCTCGCTTGGACAGTGTCCAACTCTACCCCTATGAAGGTCAGGAGTTGCACTGGTTCGAGAACTGACCTTGGAAGATTGAGGAGGAATCCTAGGGAAGTGAGCAATAGCTGGGTCACTTGCAGGTTTGACTTGACTTGTTCTGGAGACTGCCCCACAATGAGCCAGTCATTCAGGTATGGAAATATGGAAATGTTTTGTCTCCTTAGAAAGGCCACTACTTCTGCTAGGCATTTTGTGAACACCCTTGGTGCTGATGTTAATCCAAAGGTCATTGCTCTGAAGTGATAATGGCCTGAAGGCAGTTCAAACCTGAGGTACTTTCTGTGGGAGCACCTGATGGGAATGTGAAAATAGGCATCCTTGAGGTCCAGGGAGGCTAACTAATCCCCTGGCCTTAGAAAGTGAAGAATTATTCCCAGTCACCATTTTGAATTTTGGCTTGACTAGGTGCTTGTTTAAGTATCTTAGATCTAGGATGGGCCGCCACTCCCCTGTCTTTTTTGGGATAAGGAAGTATCTGGAATACAGACCTTTGCCCCTGTGTGTAGTAGGAACTCTCTCTATAGCTCTGACAGCCAGCAGAGAAGAAACCTCTGCCTCTAGGGCAATGATTTCGGAGATGTTTGCAGGTGAAAAAGACCTGACCCTCAGCTTTGGGAATTTTTTGAAGCTGAGGGCCAGTCTATTGCTTACTACCTCCAGGACCCACTTGTCTGAGGTAACAGGCTTCTAGGCCTGGAAGTAGTAAGTCAGTCTGCCTCCTACTGGGAAGAGGGAGTCGATCCGGGCTGACACAGCAGGGTGTCTGCTTGGCAAGAGCCTTGGGCTGAGAGGAGGATGCAGCCCTGCTCATCCCTCCTTCTGCCTCTCCCTCTGAAGAACCCCCTCTGAGGAAAAGGAGAGGAGGCCTGTGCCTGGTAGAAAGGCCTGTGAAAAGGCCTGCACCTGCCCCTAGATTGCTGCTTTTGAGGAGTTGCCTGCCTTTCCTTGGCCTGTGCACTCCTGTAGGTGGCCCTGTACTCGTCAATTTTTTTTCATATAATTCTCTGTCTGCTCCCCAAACAGAGAATTATCCACCACAGGGAAATCCATGGCCTTAGCCTGTGTGTCCTGTGAGAGGCTAGTACATCTGAGCCAAGCCAATCTCCGAAGAGACACAGATGTAGCCATGAGTCATGATGATACATCATTAGAGTCTAAAGCAGCATGAAACTGGATCTTAGATGCCTCTGTCCCATCAGCAGCCACCTCCTCCAGCTCCTTGGCCAGCTGTGGGGAAGCCTGTTTAGCCAGTTCCAGAACAGTATCCCATCTGGACTTCTGGTATCCAGCTGTGTAGACCATGTACTGTAGTTAGCCTGCCTGAGTCCCAAGAAGGATGCCAAGTACTGTTTTTTAGCCATGGCATCCAGCTTCCTATAGTCTTTATCTGGGGGGGGGTGAAGCCAAGGGTATGTTAGACTTATCACAGGCTGCAGCCTGCACAACTCCAACATGGCTGCAGTGCTGGTACAAGAACTCCGTACCTGAGCCTGACAGCATGTACCTCTTGTCCATTCGTCTGTCCACAGGAGGTAAAGAATTTGGTGTTTTAAGCAGTCTTTGTGTCTGTTTCCCCAGGGATTTATGGAGAGGAATAGGCAATCTTTTTGACTCTAGGATGTCCATCATTTCCACAAAGTCAGGTTCCTCTTGTTCCTCAGCAGCTTCAACCAGAGGGAGCTGGAGAGTTTCTGCCACTTTTTTGTAAAACAAAAAGTGGGAAAGGGACTCAGACAGCCTAGGAGGGGAAACACTAGAAGGCCTGTCTGGGGAGATGTCCAGTTCTATGGGCTCATCCAGACCTTCCATACCATCATCATCGTCGTCATCGTAGTTTTCATCCCCATCCAGATCCAGTTCATAATACTCTTCTGGGGAATAATCCAGAACTGGAGGAACCGACCGAACCGAATGCCTACCGACGAGAGCCGCCAGATCGGTCGGAACTGGACAGAGCGATTCAACAATACTAATCGGCCTGGCAATTTCTTCGGCGGTTGGCCGATGCGGTTCTGGATCCGAACCGGCCGATTTCTCCTTTCTTTTTTTCTTAGCCAGAACCGACCCCCCAGGATCGGCTCTCCTTTTGCCCGAGGGAGTCCCGCCCAGGTCAGATGGCATTTCCTCAGGTTCGGTTGGAACCAAACCGGGCTGGCCATCTGGGTCAGCGGACTTCTCGGCCTCCTTTTCCCTAAGCCTGCCCAATCTTTTATCCAGGGTGGCCTTAGGAAAATTTTTACATATTTGGCAGTCTGAATCAAGTTGGTCAAAACCCAGATAGTAAACACAGGTGGTGTGGGGATCAGCCTTAGCAAATGCCTCCCCACACTTACTGCAGTGCTGAAACCCAGTGGGCCCGCCCGGTTTTTCTTATGGGTATTGGAAAACAACATCTGAATCACGTTTTATTTAGAACCGATAAGGACCGGTACCTCACACTAAACAAGTAAGAAATAAAATAGAATTAAAGTAAATCAGAAAATCGGTTCAGTCGAACCAATTGAAAACCTTTTTTTTTTTTACAATTTCCACACGAGCTCAATGTTCTATGGTCTGGCATAGAGTTAACTCTTTCCTCTCCGGAGCAGTTCAAGTGCTGGCACTAACTGCATAATGTCAGAATACAGCAAGACTTCATGTTGTTTGAATGCGTTTGAATGGGGCATGGAAGTCCCAGGTAGCTATAAATCTGTCTTTGAAGTAAGTGAGGGCTTGGTTGATGAAAGTGGTGGATGCAGTTGGTGACCAATTAGAACTGGAAATATGATATCATTGAGGAGAGGGTTTAAGTCAAGGGAACTGAAAGAGTGGAGTTGCAGGATTTTATGTGGCGGTTTAGGTCTGTGGACCTTCCTGACCATGAAGATAGGGTGGTGATCGCTGAGGGCATCCGGGAGGATGCTGGACTTGATGACTTGATGAGGGTGGGAGGTGAGAGACCAATCTAACATCAAGTGGTTTGGGGTTTTGTGATTTAATTGGGTAGGCTCTTGGATGAGTTGGGAGAGATTTAGAGCAGAGATATCACTTTGTGTCTTAGAAGTGGTTGATGACAGCCAGTTTAGATTTACATCACCTAATACATACAGCTCACCTCTGTGTGAGACAGAAGCTATAGAGGTGATGAGGTCAATAGATTCAGAGGGCTTGATACCAGGGTGCCAGTAGATACCGGCAATAAAGATAGGGGAGGAGAAAGGCAGGGCAATATTTACTACCAGGGCTTCGTAAGTGGAGGGTAAAGCAGACGAGAGAACAGTAGTGTATTGGAGAGAGGACTGGATATACATGGCCACTCCACCTCCCCTACCTGCCCGGCTAAGGAATAGCCTGGTATGGCAATGAAGTGATCAGAAATGTTAATATTTAGCCAAGTTTCAGTTAAGATTAGAATGTCTGGAGTGAGGGAGATTATCATCAGCTGTAACAGATCAATTTTCGGGACAAGGCTGCAGATATTTAAGTGGAGGATCTTTAGGCCTTTTGGGAGGGCAGAGGTGGTATAGGAAGGCTGTACGTTAATGGGAGGATAGCAGCTGGGGGGAGAGACCAGGATTGGGATGTACATTTTCCTGAGGCAAGTAATAGGAGTGTGAGTACAAGGAAGTGTAGTTTACGATATTTTTGTTGGGCAGAGTATCTGTGATGCTTTGGGGCGGGGGCTGGGTGAGTGGATAATCAGGAAGCGAAGGAAGCGAAGTGGCTAGAAGCTGTGAATAACGTGGCAAGGGGTATGTGGGGAAGTGAGTCCAGAGTATTTCAGGAAGAGGGATAATAGAAAGAATGAAGGAGGGGCTAGGAGATTGTGGGGGAGGGGCAAGGTTTTTAAATTGAGAAGTTTGTGGAGTTGTGTTAGAAATGATGGAAAGGAGAATTAGAAGGAGGGGAAGTGGGAAAAGTGGGGTGGGCATGTTGTAGGTAGATGGGGGGCGCTTACTGGGTAGGGTAGATTGGATAGTGGGGGGGACGCAGGACAATGAAACTGGGAGGTGTAACAGCAAAAAAGTGGCCACTGCTAGAGGGAATTGACAACCACTAGCAAGTTGTGCAAACATGGGGAAAAATAGGTAGCTAAAGATAGGCCTTGACAGACATAGAAGAGGGAGAGGGCAAAGACTGATGAATAGGGATAGATTGACCACACAATAAGTGAAATGAGACAGGGATGGGATTGGGTGAGTGTGGTTATAACTGGGCCCTCTACAGGCTAACAGATATAATCTGTTAATGGAAAAGGAAAAAAATTACACTTAAACTGAAGAAATTTGGCAGTGGGTGCATGAGAAAAATCAGTGGTTTGCTGGAGACAAGACTCCCTGTAAAGACCAAAATTCCAACACAGCACTGAGTACAAAAACAGTCCAGAAATCAGAGGCAATACAGGATTAGGGGGAAAATAAGGTTAATTTGGCCAATGGTAGGGACATAGTCCAGTCAGGAGGAACTGAAAATGCCAGGAGGGATGAGGAGCCAAACAAGGAGCTCGTGGACCACAGGTGACCAATGAGAGCTGTCCAAAGAGAAAGATGCTTGTCCTTTGAAACTTTACAGTGGCAGCCATGCAACCTTGAGTTCCTGGAGCACTGTCCAGGCTGTACCTGCAAGCAAGGGCTCAGGGACTGTGGCAACAGGCTCTTCTCACTGTGGAGGCATGTGGATCCCCATCAGAAGCAACCAGGGAGGCATTGTTAGCCCAATGGGCTATGAGGAGGTGCCTGAGGGTGAAGAGACAAGCAGGGGTTAGATATAGCTCAGGAAACAGTGGGAGGCTTCCTGCTTTAAAACTACACAAAAGAGCTGTGTCACAAATAATGGGAGTTAAATTGGGAGGGCGGGTCGCAAACAGCGAGCTAGGTGCCAGCAGGGTCTGCAAAGGGGAGAAACAAAAGAAGTTACAGTCGGGGGTAGACAGGAGAAATTAACAGAAAATGGTTTTCACAGAAAAACCCAATTAGATAGCAGAAGCACAGAATTGTTCAAGTTCTAACACAGAATCAGGAATATAGTCTAGCCCTCTAAAATTCCCAGTTCAAATACACAGTTAAGTACAAGTAAAATTACACTTTAAACTGAAGAAATTTGGCAGTAGGCACATGAGAAAAATCAGCGGTTTGCTGGAGACAAGACCCCCTGCAAAGGCCAAAATTCCGACACAGCACTGAGTATAAAAATAGTCCAGAAATCAGAGGCAATACAGGATTAGGGGGAAAACAAGGTTAATTTGTCCGATGGTAGGGACATAGTCCAGTCAGGAAGAATTGAAAATGCCGGGCTGGATGAGGAGCCAAACAAAGTCGGCGGACATCAATGGCGTGGGCAGCCCCAGTTGTACTGCTGAAAATCTTCTGTGTGGATTCCCCATCTCCAATGGCGAAGGTTCCTTCTGTGTAACCTGATGACTGAGATACCCCCGAAGAAAATCAGATATTATTCCTCCCTAAGCAATCCAGAGATCTGGGCCTCCCTTACCTTCCTGGATATTGGTCTGCAGCCCAAATGCGGGTTGCACTCCTCTGGGGGAATCCTTTCTGTGCAGCACATTGGAAGACAACTGATCTCGAGAAGGAAACCCTGCCCTCCCCCCTTCCAGCACTATTATTCCACCCTGAACATCTTGATCACTTAAAGACTTTAGTCCCTTCAGGGCCATGGGCCATGCTGGAGGGATGGAGGAGAGGTGTTGTGAGGGGACCTACTAAGGCCCAACTATGGAGAAAGAGGTAGTGGACTGAAGACCCTCATTTTCACCCCACACAGTTTGACTCATGGTTTAAGATCCAAGCCAAATGTAGTATTTTTGCCCCATGGCAGCTTATACAAGCAGACTCCGTTATCACTTTTGATCAAGCCAAACCAAACATAAATACTGCTGGTCATCATCAGACAGATTTAGGTTTTATCAACTACAGGACTATATCAATAGCTTAATATGAACTGTGGGGGTGGATTCCCAGGGTTCTTCCACCATGGCCCCCTTTAAGAAGATACGGGCCTCTACAAGTGGCTATCTCGCTCCTCTATTTCAGTTACTTGAAAGACCAACCTTTTCCGGCCAACTCATTAAAAACCAAATGGAATACAGACTTAAATGTTTCACTAGATGAAAAAACAATGGACAATGGTGTGGGTGGGCACCTGGCGAACCACGTCTTCCCCAATTTGGAGATAGTTCAGATGGAAAGTAAGAGTTTGGTATTTTCTTGCTCCTGTCTTCCTCTCAAAGTGGACTCCTGATACCCCTCCTTCCTGTTGGAAACAGTGTGGAGAAGAAAGAGCGATGCACGTACATATTTTCTGGAGCTGCTCTAAAATTAGATTTTACTGGGGGGGGGGGGATTACCCACCACATTCTCTGATGTTCGGAATAATAGATCCATTGGGCCCTAAACACTTATTACTGGGAGACTACCCAACCCATTTGAAAAGACAGGAAGCAAAATACTAATGGTTAATATTAATAATAGCAGCTATTAAAGCCTTTACTTAGAAATGGCTACTATCAAATTCCCCAGTAATCTCTGAGTGGGTCAGTATTATACAACATATTCAAAGATTCAAGAAGCTCACTTTCATACTGCAACAAAGACTGTCTTTATTTCAGAATAGATGGACCCAATGGCATTTCTACTCTGAACTAGAGTTCTAGATTCATATTGTGGCTCCGGGACCTTGCTTCTTATCTGATACTTCTTACCCAGTCCTCTTAATGTGTTTTTCCTCTTTAGTTCTCAGTATGTTATTCAATTTGTTTCCCTTTCCCCATGACCATTCCATAGTTATTTTGCTGGTATTTTATTGTACGGCATACTCTTCCAATTACTCAGTGCCCTCACCCCCAAGCATGTTCAGGTCATTTAATAAATCCTGCTTACCATATTCTTAATAAGTAGGAATGAAGGCTATTTCTCCTTGTCTTCGCTTGTGTTAAAAAACATATTGCTCTATACCCACATATTATTAATTTTACTAGTACTATCTATGACCCTTGTTTTGTATATTTCTAGTTTACAACTATGTATTGCTAGTAATGTTTCTTTTTTTTTGTCTTGATGTTCTACTTTATCAGCCTTGAATTTCACTTAAACAAGTATAAAAAAAAAGTACAGACGTACCATTCGGTTCCTGTTTGGATAAGAAAGTACAGTTACGTAAGAATTTACCAAAACACCAGATCTTCGAGAGGAGCTCTTGCAGCAGGTAATACCATTAGGACTAATGCCATCAGGCATTAGGACCTCATGGAAAACTTGTAGCTAGCAGTCTGAGGCGGGGGACCGTCCTCAACGTCAGCATCACCCGACGTCAGGCGTGGTATAAAGGGGGCAGTCCCCCCGCATCATCTCAGTTCTCCCACCAGAGTCCCAGCTAACACTGTATTGGAGAACTGAGCAGGAACTTCTCGACCTTGTACAGCTGCAATACTCACATACCTGGTGGATGGAGGGTGTGAAAGCCACCTGCTGCAAGAGCTCCTCCCAAAGATTTACTGTTACGGTAAGTTCTTAAGTAACTGTACTATCTAACTTCAAGGGTGAAGCTCTTGCAGCAGTTAATACCATTAGGACTGAGTCCCAAGCAGTACCCAAAGATAGACGCAGGTCTGAGCGGGAGGTGGAGAGAAAACTGAAAGCATAGGGAGATGCCGACTATTCTAGGAGAGTAGGCCCTGCAGGACAGCTAGTCCAAAACCTGCTCTCTTCCTAGAAGCAATGTCTAGACTTTAATGCCTGATGAAGGTATGGACTGTGCTCCATGTCGCAGCAGCACAAATGGTTGCTGAAGAGACATTCCTTAGGGAAGGAAAAGAAGTGGCTACAGCCCTGGTGGAGTGGCCCTTAACGGGACCCAGAAGACCTCTACCCTGGTGCTGGTAGCAAAAGGAAATACAGTGCACTAGCCAACAAGCTAGAGACTGCTTAGAGACTGAAGCCCCTGTCACCCTTTTTGTAAAGGAGACAAACAACCGGTCCGTCTTCCTGGAGGAACGTGTTCTGTGAAGGTAATACGTTAGGATTCTATGGATGTCCAAGGTGTGCAACAGTGCTTCACCTTGGTTGGTAAACTCAGGATAATAAACTGGAAGGTTGATGTCCTGATTCAGTGTCAGGACAGACACCACACCACCTTCGGTAAGAACTTGAGGTTCGTATGCAGGGTCACCCTGTCCCTGTGAAAAATGATATAAGATTCCTTATACATCAATGCCTGGAGCTCGGAAACCCTTCAAGCTGAAGTAATGGCAACCAAAAGGAGAGGTTTCCAAGAGAGGAAGCATAGCTTGCAAGAAGCGGCAAGTTCGAAGGGCGGAAGGGTGAGTTTCTCCAGGACAAAAAGTAAGTCCCACGGAGGAACGACATCCCTCCTGGGAGGTCTGACGTGTAAGACCCCTCTGAGAAAGGTCTTGCAGACATTCAATTGTGCTAGAGTTCTCTCCCCGATTGGCTCATGATATGCAGAGACAGCACACATGTGAACCTTGATCGACGAATAGCTCAGTCCAAAGTCCAAGAGCTGGAAGAGATAGTCCACCAGCATGTGTCTGACCAGACAATCCAAGGGATCTATGGCACAGGCCGCAGCCCAGAGACAGAAATGCTTCCATTTCAGAGTGTAAGCTCTAGTGGAGGGTTTCTTCGCTGCAACCAAGACCTCTGCCACCCTGCCTGACACTCCTAGTCTCTCTTCCGCTAAGACTGCAGGAGCCACACGTGCAGGTGAAGAGAATGAAAAGCAGGATGGCCAAGTCTCCCCTGCTCCTGTGAGAGCAAGAGGGTGGAGAGTGGCAACTGCATTGGAGGTTCCAAAGACAGCTGCTGGAGCAACGGATACCAGATCTGTCGAGGCCACAGAGGGGCAATCAGGATCATCCTGGCCCCCTCTGACTGCAATTTGAGCAGTACTCTCTGAATGAGAAGGAAGGGCGGGAGGGAAGGTGTACAGGAACTTCCCTGTCCAGGAGAGGGACAATACGTCTCACCAGAAAACACCAGGCCATGGAGTGAGCGAGCAAAGATTTTGCAGTTTGACGTTGCATGGGGATACAAAGAGGTCCAACTCTGGATGGCCCCAGTAACTGAAGAGGTCGTCTGTGACTTCTTGAAGTAACTCCCACTCGTGATTCGGAGAGGTGGAGGGACTGAGACTGTCAGCCAGAACATTCTGGACCCCTGGTAGGTGCAACGTGATGAGGTCTAGATGGTGTTCTACTGCCAATTCCCACACTCTCATGGCCTCTCTACAAAGGGGATAAGAGTGAGTTCCCCCTTGCTTGTTGATGTAGAAGACCACTGGTGTGTTGTCTGTCTGCACCAGAAGAGGACCCGATGAAAATCGGTCTGTGGATGCGTGAAAAGCATTCAGAACTGCTCTCATTTCCAGAACATTTATATGTAGAGAGCTGTCTGTGGGAGACCAAGATCCTCGGGTCCTGTGATCCCCTAAATGAGCTCTCCAACCAGTCAGAGAGGCATTTGTGGTCAGAACTTGAGGCGGAGTTAGCCTCTGGAAAGAGACTCCTCCCTCTAGATTCTCGTGGCAGAGCCACCAGTCAAGGGTACGATGGACCACCCAAGATATCTGGATCTGTAGATCCAGATCATCCACCACTTGGTCACACTGGACCTTGGGGTGCCACTAAAGGACCCTCATGTGCAGTCTGGTGAGGGGTACTGTGGCTATGATGGCCACCATGTGGCCCAATAGCTGACGGATGACCCGGGTGGAGATAGAGGGTGCTCTTTGGACCTTGCTTGCCAGTGCCCAAAGGCATTCTGCTCTGTCTGACAGCAGAAAAGCTTTCCACTGTTTGGTGTCCAAAATTGTCTCTATGAACTGCAGTCTTTGTGATGGCATGGGTATGACTTTGGCCAATTCACTGTGATTCCCAGGGAATAAAACAGGCTCTTTGCCTCTTTCAAAGTGATTTGGAGCTGCTCTCCTGATGATATGGAGAGAATCCAGTTGTCCAGGTAGGGGTAAACAAAGAGGCCTGTCCGTCGGAGTGCTGCCGCTACCACCGCAAGACACTTGGTGCACACCTTGGGGGCTGACAAAAGGTCGAAGGGGAGTACCCTGAACTGGTAGTGTGGGTCCTGAAAGCTGAAGTGAAGAAACCTTCTGTGAGATTGCAGGACGTTGATATGCATGTACGCATCCTGCATATCGAGGGAGCAAAACCAGTCCCCTTGATGAAGCAAGGAATAGGCCTGCCAGAGTAACCATCCGAAATCTCTGGTACTGTACTTGACTGAGAGGTTGAGCTGGCCCAAGTCCAGAATGGGGCAAAGGTCTCCGGTTTTCTTTTTGACCAGGAAGAAATGGGAATAGTAACCTTTGTCCTTCCGGGCTTGGGGAACCATCTGGATGGCTTTTTTCTCCAAGAACTGCTGGATCTCTGCAGCCAGGAGGAGACTGTGCACCAGTGGACAATTGACCGGAGGGGGGGATTGTCCAGTGGAATAGAAAGGAATTCTATGGCATACTCGTTTTGAATGGTGTCCAGTACCCATTGGTCTGAGGTGATACTGGACCATTCGAGTGGGTAGAGGGCAAACCTCCCTCCTACCTTCTTGTTCTGCAGGTCCCTGAAGAGAGGAGGGGGGGGCAGGAAGAGTCAGACGGAGAGGGTGGTGGGTTCTTGGGCCCTTGGAGTTTTGGGCTGCTTGGAGCCCTGGGAACTTTGGGGGGCAGGGTGACCCCGCCTCTTGAACCCTTTGCCTTGAGCAGGCTTGCTCTCCTGTCCCTGTCCTTTTTGAAAGGGATGGCGACGGGGTTCTTGAGGCTGGGATTTGTACATGCGGTGTACATCGGCCACCACTTTACCAGACTCCTGTAGCTGTCTGACCATGGTTTCAACCTCTGGACCAAACAGAACTGAGCCTTGGAACGGGGAATCTAAAATGGACTCTTGCAGATCCAGTTGGAACCCCGTCAACCTGAGTCATGATTGCTGTCTCAGACAAACCCCCAAGGCAGCAGCCCTGGAGGCCATGTCCATCACATCGTACGAACAATGGAGGACATGTTTGTCAACATCCAGACCTGACTGGGCACAGGCAAGCACTTCCTCTTTAGAGTCTGAGTCCGGCATGGACTTGACTAGGTCCATGGTCTTCTGCCATAAGGATTGTTGGTATGTAACCATATGTGCCATGAAGTTAAGGGATCTGATGGCACCTGTGGCAGAATAATAAACCTTCCATCCCCAACTGTCCAATTTTTTGGAGACTGGGTCCGGGGGTTGGGAGCTCAAGTGTTTGGGCTGGGATCCCCTGCTGTGGACTGCAGTCAGAACCAGAGAATTCGCCTTTGGCTGTTCTGCCAAAAAGGGTTCAGATCTGGGTGGCTTGTAAAGCCTGTCGGCCTTCCGAGGAACTGAGGAAGGGGTATGCCAAGCCAGGCGAGTGACATCCTGGAAAGGCTTGACAAAAGGAGGTATTACCAAAGGCTTAGGTTCTTTTTCATCCAAGAACTTGGCCAGGCACTTGCTCTCTGGGTCCAGATCCTCTGTGTCCCATTCATAAATGGTCTGGATGTGCCTCATTATATCTAAAACTGAGGGATCATCTGGAGGGAACCGTGGGGAATCCTTAGGTCCTGGGGAGGGAGGAAGGAATTCCCCTTCTGAATCAGGTACAGATTCTGCCTCTCCCTCTTCTGAAGAGGAGGTGGGAGGAGAAGAAGGAAAGGGAGACTGCTGATGCCTCCTCTTTTTGCCCTTAGAATCTGGGCTTGGGCTCTCACCCCCATCAGGAGTTGGGGTAGGGGGAGGTCCCATGGGTGGTAGATTTGGTGTGGTATCTGAGGGTCTGTAAAGGAGATCCCCCTTTACTGTATTCCACCATGTGGTGACTAAGGAGCTTATGTCCGCCACTGGGACGACTGCTGGGCCGGGCGCTGAGTACTCTGGGCTGGGCGTTGGGCCCACCAGAGCAGGTATCTGGGGATCCTGAGGTACTGGTGTCATGTCCGGGACCCTGTCATCAGTGGGCCGACATCTGGTGTTGCCTTAGCTTGGGGAGCAGGCATCCAGAGTAGGCCTGACCGGTGACCGACCCCCAGGAGTGGATGCGGGCATCTGGTCATCCGCCAGATACTGCCCCGTATCAGGCATCAAGGAGCAGGACAACAGAGAAGGTGACCAGCTAGGCTTTTGCTGTTCGACTTGGGGGTTGAACCTTAGCTGGAGGAGGGGGAGGCATCCGAGCCCGGACAACCTATTACCTGCCTGGGTGTTCATCCGAAGGCTTCCTTTTTCAGATGAACTAGGCCTGTCCTTCAAAGACTTGGACTGGCCCTCCTGGATTGACTGTGAGGAAGATTTATGAGGTTGATGAGCCAGGGAAGACTGGTGTTCCGAAAAGGTCGACTCTCGGTGCTTGCTCTGAGAAGAGGCGGGAGTGGACTTATTCAAACAGGAGTGTTCGGTCATCTGTGCTGGCACTGAACTAGACCTCTGGCTGGAGGTCGAAGAGGAAGTGGCCTGCTTAGACAGCGACTTAGGGCAGGACTTGGACCTGACCCAATCTTTATCCCTGTGGTGATGTTTCCCACCCGAGGACTTCTCTTTTGGTGGGGAATCCCTGGTGGGAGAAGAGGAACTGGCCCCTGAGCCATGCTGCATCGACGCTAGTTGCTTCTCTAGAAGGAAGGTTTTGAGTGCGTTGGCTCTCCTGGCACAAGTCTTCTGATTGAATTGCTGGCAGTGGGTGCAGGCATTGGGCCAGTGGTCTGGGCCTAAGCAGATGAGGCAGGCAGCATGGCCATCTTTGGCTGGGATCTGCTAGCCGCACGCACACTAAGCTTTATGCTGCGGTGGAGTAGGCAACAACATATACAAGGCAAACTAAACGGACAACTGAGAAAAAACACTATTCTTTAGGCTGTCGACTGCAGAAGAAGGCATCTGTGGAGCTGAACTATGCAGGTCGATGGTGGAAAAAGAACTGAGATGGTGCCGGGGGACTGCCCCCTTTATACCATGCCTGATGTCGGGTGGCGCTGAAGTGGGGGGTGGTCTCTCACCTCGGACTGCTAGCTATAAGTTTTCCATGGGGTCCTAATGCCTGACGGCATTAGTCCTAATGGTGTGACCTGCTGCAAGAGCTCCACCTTTGAAGTTAGATCTGCAATAACCAAGTGTGCACACACAAGAAAAAGTGCCCAGTTACCATCTGGGTTGTGAGAGACAAGGAACTGAGAAAAGAAAATCAAAATATCGCAAAGCAGTAACCTCTTTTGCACTTTTATAAATACATTTAAGTGGTTCCCTGAAGGTGGGACCCATGCCAATAAATGGCCTTCTCAGTTTCCTGGGAACTGATGTGGAACTGGTGGTTATATATACTGTATATATACGTGTAACAATATATATATTCATTGCAAAAAACTCTGTTAATGCATCAGTCAGGGTTAATAGTACAACAACAAAAGTTTGGAAATGTGCTGTTAGGGTTCAAAACCCTAACTCCACATTCCTCCACACCCCCCAACACACATACGTAAGCAGGGGAAGGGCCAAAGCAACACAACCAATCAGAGCCAACCAGCATCAGGTAACCGAAGTAGCGTACAACTCCCTAAATGGACTGCAAGACACATCCATCATCATGGGTCACCAACTGTATGAATTCTGCTGCCATCATAGTGCCTTGGGGGTAGACACGCATGCTGGGCAACCATGGGTGATGCCCCACAGTAAGCATTTTTGTACTACAAACAGCAATAACAACATTTAAGCAGATGCCTATATTTCAATAGTGAAGAAGTGATGTAACACACATTATGTTATCCACAGATAGTTTCTTGGGATTGAGAGTTAGTATAAGGCTACCAACAGTCATCGAATGTTTGCATTTATTTTTCTGATAAGAGTGAGTCAGTCCTAATAACAAATGGTAGTAATAAGAAAAGTAAATATTTGTAGCATAGTTTACAAGTAACATGTGAAAGCAACTGTTGTAACATACAAAACTAACAATAACATGCTGCTAATGAGTATTTCCAGGTAACGCAGCAGTATAACAACATGTGATGGTGCTAGTTTCATACTCGAGCAGTATCTTAAAAGTAATATGTGTCATCTCTGTTTCCTGCTACCACATGCCCATGTGGTAGCCTGCAGCAATCCAATTGTTGAATAGTGACACATAAAAGTGAATATTTTGAAAATGTGTAGAGACTAAGTCTCATTGTATGAAGAAGATATGCCAGCAATAATGTGTCATCATACTGTGCAGACAGTATAGAGTTGATGATACTATATCTGGTTTTTCATTACATAGTGTTATGTGAAATAAGTACAGTGTTGTGTTTATTGTGGTTATAGATGTGATGGAGTGGTATAGCGTCTTACAATCTTGCATGTGTCTTGCATGTGGGGGTGGGGGGTAGGGATGGGGGGATACAGTGTTAGGGTTTTGAACCCTAACAGCACATTTCCAAACTTCTGTCACTGTACTATTAACCCTAACTGAAGCATTAACAGAGTTTTTTTGCAATGAATTTCCCTTCTTTTTGAGAAAGTGTAATGTAAGTGGTATGTGTTAGTGGGAGCGCGGGCCCTCCGGTCCCTGAGCTCCTTTCACATTGTCCATTTTTTTGCATCATGCTATGTGTCTGTGGGAGTATGGGCCCTCTGGGCCCTGTGCTCTCACTTATACATAACTACAAAGCCATACAGCAGCCCTACAGGGCAAGGAACCCTTGTAACACTAATTTGCTAATATATCAGCAACCGTAGCAGCTAAGAAAAACATTCCAGTGCTGTTGTAATCAAGACAGTGAGTGCTTCACATGACATATGCCATCCAAATCCATATCTCACATCTTGTCTGAGATACAGGCACCGAAAAGCACAGAAAAGGGACACTTGGAACATGTTTTTGCCAATATCTCTGCAACCGTGGTAAGTAGGAAACAAATTCCATTGTCGGTGTCGTCTATGATTTCCAAAGTTAAACTGCCAGTAGTGAACACTCTGTATCTTGCTTTGTTTTCGAGATTGGGGTTGTGAGGCCTAAATATCACCCCATTCCATGTATAATCATGTTCACAAGCCACAGTAAAGAAGAATGGGGTAACATTTAGGCCTCACAACCCCAATGATACACCTCGGCATCAATCAATCTCGTGAGGATGGGGGGGTACACGAGGGAGGGAAGGGGGCAGTACTAAAGGTCTCATTTCCTGACTTTCTGTGTTTTAACCCTAAATGATGCAGTAACACAGTTTTTTGCATAGAATTTCCTTACTTTTTGAGAAAGCATAGAAAAGTACAAACTCGCGCAAGTTGGGAACACGGAGCCCTTCAGGCCCTGTGCTCCCACCAACTTGCAAATGTCTGCCTAACATAACAGTACAAGTACTGAATATCATATCTATTGGTGAGAGTGCATATTGGTGGGAACGTGGGGCCCTTTGGGCCCCACAATCCTACCAGTTTGAAACAAAACAAAGTTTAATTCATCGGAATGGCATTAATTCCACACCTGTTTACATTTCAGACACCTAACCACTGAAAATTACTTCCATGGCAGTAAGGCTAGCTACCCTATAAATGTCAAGCCACTACCATAATGCAAAATACTATACGCAAAACGTAAAGTGTGTCACATAATATCTCTCCAGCAAATTAATTTTCCAACACCTAAATCCCATAATTCGCATGTACAGGACATCCCATCAACATCCACCAAATTTCAAGTTAAAAGACCTAGCCATTTCCCAGATATTACATTTTAAAGTTTGAGATTTTCATTCATCAGAATGGCATAATTCTGTACCTGTTTACATTTTACACACCTAACCACTGAAAAGTACATCCATGGCAGTAAGGCTAGCTACCCTATAAATGTCAAGCCACTACCAGAATGCAAAACACTGTATGCAAAATGTAAAGTGTTGCACACAATATCTCCACAGCAAATTAATTTCCTAACACCTAAACACCATAATTCACAACTATAGGACATCCCCTCAACACCCTCCAAATTTCAAGTTAAAAGACCAAACCATTTCTGAGAAATTTAATTTTAAAAGTTGTGAAAATTGGGCTATCTGGTACCTCCAAATCTGGCCATCTAGTCCCTCCCGCCCTCGCGAACAAAGATCGCGATCAAAGAATTTGCAGGCTCACGATCAAAGAAATAAAAAATGTTAAAACTCAAATTTTTCAGAGAAATACATTAAACCACGGACATGACTCAATAGAACAAAGCCCCTGAGCAAAACCCATCTTAGTTTGACTTCATAAGTCACCCCTGGGCTGAGATATTTGATTTTTAAATCTGGCCATCTAGTCCCTCCCTAGCTATCAAAGATCGCAGTCAAATAATCTACGATCAAAGAATTTGCAGGCTCGTGACCAAAGAATTAGCAGGCTCACAATCAAAGAATAAAAAATGTTAAAACTCAATTTTTTCAGAGAAATACATTAAACCACAGGCATGACTCGATAGAACGAAGCCCCCTGAGCAAAACCCATCCTAGTTTGACTTCATAAGTCACCCCTTGGCTGAGATATTTGATTTTTAAATCTGGCCATCTAGTCACTCCCTCACGATCAAAGATCGCGGTCAAAGAATCTCGCGATCAAAGAATTTGCAAGATCGTTAGCGAGCTGTAATTAAAGAATTTAAAACTTTGAAACTCTATTTTTCTGACAGAATTACAAGAAGCCACAGGCATGGGTCAAATGAGGGAAGACCCCTGAGCAAAACCCATCATAGTTTTACTTCAGAAGTCACCCCTGAGCTGAGATATGTTTTTTTCCAACTACAAAATGAAAACAAGATGGCGTCCATCGTGATCAAAGAATTCCTCATGAACAAAGATTCTTTGATCGCGAGCCTGCAAATTCTTTGATCGTGAGGAGGGACCAGATGGCCAAAACCCCATTCTTCTTTCGCAAAATAACCATATAAATTTTCACATAGACTTATAATGGGAACTTAAAACTTTAATAACTTTTGAAGGGATTAATATTTTTTCACCAAACAAAAAGTGACATGTTCCTTGACCAAAGCTCTTTCAACATGCCAAGTTGCAGACTAGCATGCCATACAATGGCCGTGCAGCGCCACAGACAAGATCCAAAAAACTGCCCACAAAACTGGTGAAAAGTGCATTTTTCAGCATTTTGGTGCACAAAAACCGTAAGTCCAACCAAAATTAAATTTGGCAGATCAAGAGATCTACTAAGCCCCACTAGGCATACACACTTTCATGCAAATCTTTTGAACGGGTCCACAGTTATTAATGCACAAAATTTTGAGTTTAACATAGAAGTGCCTTCATAACCCTAAATATAAGGGCATGACCACGCCCCTATAATATATATATAAATATATACTGTATATATATCAACACAAGAAAAACACCATAACTAACACAGTCACCAAGATATAAGTATACTGTTAGTCTTTTAAAATAAACAACAAAATAAGAAACCGTAATCAGTTGATGTGAAGAGAGGACTTCTGTGAGACTTCTGGGAAGTAAGCTTTTGATTAACTAGAATCTGCAGCTTATCCATCAGGTAGGGAAATGGGCAGACTGGGTGGGCCAAGCGGTCCTTATCTGCCGTCAAATTCTATGTTTCTATGTTTCTTCTGGTGGAGAAATAAATCTGCCATTAGAATACAGGGCTGAACATGACCACACAGCAGAGTTTTGAATTTCATTCTAACAATCTCTAATTAGTATAACGTTCTAAAGACTGTGGCATCTCATTCCAGATTAATGATTGAAGTTGTTTAGCATAAGTCAGGGATTCCTAATGTTTGAAGATAGAATTACCCCTAGCCCTCTGCATGGAGGAAATCGCCTGAGGGCAGAGACTCCTTGCGGGTCTGGTAAGATCCGAGACCAGTCAAAGTCAGGTGGAGGCTCCTGCAGCACAGGAGCTGGAGGGCATCCTGACAGCTCTTACCTGACCCTGCAGGGTGTCATCCATGGTCCAGCACCCCTGATTGTACCCCCACCTCACAGACAGCAACGCATACTGTATATAGGTATATGTACTAACCTTAGAGCAGAGGCACTTATCGTATAAGCATAAGTGTCAGGATCTGAGTTCTGCTGTACTTCTCTAATGCATATTATGCTTCACTATACTTTTATAATGTATTCTGCCACTGGGAGATGTCATCCATTATATTTTATTGTATAATTATAAGTTAGGCAACAGTGCCATCTTTAGTGCTTGTGCAAACTGTAACTGCAAGCGATATTGGAAGCATCACAGACCTTATTGTTCAGTTATCTTCTGCAAGCTAAGTAGCTTCTTATGTTAAGATGGTTACTCAGGCCACCTGTTTCTGGCCAATTATATACTTTTTTTGTATCTTTTTTTATAGTTACTGTAGTGATTATTGGGGTATAAGACTCCTTGCAGCATGTAGCTTTATTGAGACTAGTGACTGCGCCTACATAGGTAAGGAAGCTGGATATTCTCCCAGTGATTACACTGTTGGTTGTAAGTATGTATTATTATTATTTGCCAGTAATAAATTGCATTTATTATCTGGACACCACTTGTCTGTCATCTCTTCCTTTTTTGCAGTTCCAACAAGAACCTGAGAAAGGCAATTGTATTACCCAGTTACATTTGGCGACTATGTGCAGGTTGGAATGTACAAAGTGAAGATTCCTTTCAAGTAATTTTGAATGTTGAGTAGTGTAGTGCATTTTTCACCTACTTGGACCTCCTCGTGCTTATAGTAGTTGTTATTGTGGTGGACACACTCCGTCTTGGTCTCAGGCATGGCAAACCCACTCCAGACCATCGTACACTCCCTTTGCGAGTGACAGTGTACCATCTTGGTATCACTGCTTGCCCACGGGGACCAGAAAGCCATTGGGTGATGGCGCCAAGAATTTTATCCAGTTTTCTGACTGCTTATTTGTTTGTTTGTTTACACCTTGTTTGTCATGCCTGAACTTTGCACTGACTTGAGACTCAATGTCTTGAACTACCTCACATCCCATGGTGGATGGACAGATTTTGTGCTGGACATGAAGTCTGTAAACAGTCCATTGCTGCTCATTTCGGAGCACTATCTAGAGTCCAACCAACCAACCAAAAAGTACGACCTTAAAGGTCTTTTGGTTGCAGCTCTACATACTGCTGTTGAGAGTCTCACAGCGAAATGTGCCTCCCTTGAACTGCAAATACGACTGTAAAAAAAGAGATGGGCTTGCAGGCATCGGAGTTATAGAAAAAGGAACAGAAACTAGTGGAGGCGACACAGTAACTTTGCGATGCCAATAACAGACTGTTGCATTGTACTGCTCAAGACTCTGAGCGAGAAATTTGTATGTTGAGAGATGATTGTGAAAGGCTGAAATGTGATAAGAAACAGTTAGCATATCTGAGTGATATGAACAAGGGTTTGAGAGAAGAAAATGCCGAGTTGAAAGAGGAGAATGAGAGAGTGAATCATGAGTTAGACAAACAACTTAGGGAAAATGTCGAATTGGGCGCCGCATACAGAGTGTTGCAGCATGAGGTTGAGAAGGGTATTGAGCAGGGCACTGCAAGACTTTGTCACAAGAAATGTAGAACAAAAATGGCAAAGATGCGCCATTAACGAGAGGTTCTTGATGGCCATGTTAAGGCTATGAATGAGTTCCAGTATACACCCATCGACATTGCGTCAGCCGGTGATGACGACTCTGACTTTGATGATGAGGCATGCCATGTCACACAAAAGTCACGCCCCCATAGGGCTGTCCTTTTCTCCAGCCATCCCCAAGATGGCGTCTATGTGTTCACACCCTCTACATTGCCACATCTTCACAAATATGGCGAAAGCAACATACAACGTCAAGATGGCAGCCCCCATGACACAGACGGACAGCCTGTATTCCGTGGTGTGCCTCCGCTTGTGCCCCTCTCCAGGGATGACACAGTGCAGGTCCACGGCCTAATTCAAGAGGCCATTACCAATATTGCTGCACCGGAGGGCTGAAGGAATGCCCTCCGGGATCAAATTGACAGAATGTTTGAGAATACTGTTAGCCAGGATCATGCATTCAAGGCAGTCAAGGATGCAGTGGCGGAAGCTGCCCTCCACTGTGCCATAGAACGGCTTGACTTGAACACGATTCCTCAAGCTTCCAACCCCTTGCAAGCTGCTCATTCTGTCCAACAAATTGCCCATTGTATCGGACAGATGGGCCCAACTGACAATCTCAGTTGCCATTTGGAGAAGGTGCGCTCCCTTTGTGAGAAGCCTTCTCTCCAACCCAAGTACCAGGTTCAAGTATTGTGAACAGAGACTGCACGCAACTGCAAGACGCTCACATACAATGATATCGCTGCAGCCCTCATTGCCGCCAAGTCCCCAGGTGTCATTGGAGCTCACTTGGCCTACAAGGTTAAGCAGAATGCAATGGAAAGTCCTGCGGCCTACCACCAACAGTTGTGGCTCGCCTATGAAGCTGGTAAAACCCTTGCAAGTGAAGTTGCGGACCGAGAACAGATTTGAGTACAAGGATTTGTACATACAGAACATGACTGGTTGAGCTTAATGTTTACCCGAGTACCGACACCTTCACAAATATCCTAACCAAAACGAAGCATGCCTACCAGGTATACCTCTGTAATCTTGCTTCTGGTAAAACCAACAAAACCACCGCCATTCAAACTCCAGCAGCACAGCTAGCTGCAGTGCAACCTACTCCTGATACACCTACCCACTACAGGGTGGAAGGAAACAACCAGAAGAACGATGCCCCTTCTGACTATAAAGCAGTGGCACAAGGCTGGGGGAACCGGAACTACAAGAACAGGAATAGAGACAAGAGAAACTGGAAAAATCCAAATGCCCAATTCAATGGCCGGGACTGTAATGGTCCTAGCTATCAGAACCTAAGAGACGAGAACGAGACCCTGTGCAAACTACTGGAGGAGATCCGTGCTGAGACAGCGGCTAAGTTTACGTGTACAGTGGCAGCCCTCACTCTGGCTGAGGGATGGCCATTGAGCCAGAGAAATCCTTTCCTACCCTTGGCTACCGAACAATTGAGCAGCCAAGCGAAGAATCCTTTTTTTGTGGCATCAGCTACTGGCCAGGCTGATGCAACAACCAAGGAAAAGCCAACCGAGCAGGTTGCTGTCATGCCTGTGACATCACAGGTACATCTGTATCCTGTACAAGACATACAGGAGGCCCAAAGAGATGCTGCAGGCCACAGATTTCAGGAACAGGATGATGACGAAGATTCTGAAAACTGTACAGGTTGACAACTACAGGCCCCAGACTGGATTGTGAGCAACTTGCTTGTTGACATGAATGGACAGCCTTGTGTAAAGGCCACAGTCAGGGGCCGCCACCTTACTATGCTTCTAGATACTGGAGCAACCATGTCAGTCCTCAATGATGAGGACCCGGTCTCATCTGACTGATCTACCAGCTGGAAGACCAGTGCCCAGGGTGTAGCTGGTACCAAGTTACATATCTATCGATCTGTTCCTCTACCTGTGGTGGTAGGCCACCTCAGGACTGATTTTGTCTTTGACCTCTGATATTACATCATCACCCTAGCATACTGGGAACTGACTTTCTAGCACTATACAACTGTGTAGTGGACCTAGCCAACAGGCTACTTCTCCAGATCAGACAATGTCATGCTGTTACAATCCCAGAGTCGTACATGGTGGCAGCCATCTCCCATAACAACAAACAGTATGACATCATGGCTTTGTTCAAAAGTCATGACCTGTTTTCTGAGCTTGCACCTTTGCTGCAAAAACACCTTAATGTGTTTGCCACCAACAAGCATGACTGTGGTAGGATGCACACTACCACTGAAATCACGAGACCTAATCCTGAGAGGCAGAAGCAGTATCCATTTCCTGCTGAAGCCTTACCATCACTGAGGGAGACCATCCTATCACTGCTTCAACAAGGAGTGATTAGGACCTGTGTCTCCACTGTCAACTCACCTATTTGGCCTGTGGAAAAGCCAAACGGAGCTTGGAGACTCACAACAGATTACAGGAAATTTAACCAAGTTACCCCCAGTTGCTCCTCAACAGTAGCATCAGCACCTGATGTTCTCAAGCTGTTAACACCTGACAAAAAGTGGTTCTCAGCGCTTGACATCTCTAATGGGTTTTGGTCACTCCCATTAGCACAGAAAAGCCAATATAAATTTGCTTTCACCTTTGATGGATGTCAGTACACCTGGACCTGACTTCCCCATGGCTTTCACAACAGCCCTACCCTCTTCCATCTCCACATGATGGGTGTCCTACAGTGGTTCTCCACTCCCCAGTGTCTTCTGCAGTATGTGGATGACTTGCTTTGAGCAACCACTACGAAAGAAGATCATTTGGCCATTCTAGATGAACTTCTGTCTCTCCTCAAGAGAGCAGGCCTCATGTGCAACTCCTCTAAAGCACAGCTGCATGAAAGAGAAGTTATCTTCTTTGGCCTACATATCACAGAACAAGGCAGAAGTCCCACTGTCAAGAAGATCCAGGGCTAGCAAGATATGCCACTTCCTACCAGCGTGGCAACACTCAGATGCTTCTTAGGAATGGTAAATACTCCAGGGACTTCATACCTGACTTTGCCTTGAAGGCCACTCCCTTGTATGAACTTCTGAAAAAGGATGTCCCATGGACATGGGGCCCCACTCACACTGAAGCTGTGACACAGCTTAAGCAGGCCTTAGCCTCAGCCCCAGCACTGATCAATCTCAACCCAAACCTCCCATTCCATTTGGAAACTGTCACCTCTGATGTGGCCATGTCTGCAGTGCTAGCACAAAAGTACAATGGGTACCACAGGCCCATTGCCTATGCATCTCAGATGCTGTCCCCAGTAGAGAGGAAATACAGTCTCTGTGAAAGAACACTTTTGCAACCTTCTGGGCTGTCAAACATTTTCTGTACATCATTAGGTATGCTCCTATTGTTCTGCATACCTGTCACACCCCAACTAACTTTTTGCTTTCTAACAAAGTAAAAGATGGTTCAGTGTCCAACACCAGACTTACCCACTGGTCTTTGCTTTTGCAGGACAAGGACATCAAACTACTGCCTGCTAAAATGCCCTCAATCTTGACCCATGGCCTAGTCTAAACAGGTAAGCCCCATGACTGCGCACTCCAACCTCCTGACCTACCTGAGCCGGTTCCATTCTTACCAGCTACAGCTGATGTTTTAGAAGATACCACTATGTATCGTGTCTTTACAGACAGCTCCACCTCCTATGTAGACGGAAAGCAGGTAGCAGGATTTGGGGTGCTCATTTGAGATAAAGATGGCGATTTCAGATGCATTTCCAGGAAATGTACTGTTATTTCCTCACAGTATGCCAAATTGGCAGCTGTGGCCTGTGCTTTTGAGGTCATGCCCCATGGTGACAAGGATGCCATCATCTTTGCAGACTCTAACTGGGTCTGCTCATCCCTACTGAGTTTTTACCATTCTGGGAGAAAAATAACTTCACATCCTCTGATGGCACACCTGTTATATACAGGGATCTGTTTGTGTATATACACACCCTAACACAGCAGTTTACTCACAAACTGTACATCCAAAACATAAAGGCTCACTGTAAATCTGACCATTACCATGAATTCAATGATCGAGCAGACTCGCTTGCCACAGCAGGCGTTTGAGGGGGGAGACATGGATAATGACTCACCCACTAGCTGTGGCAGCTATTTTCTTAGCTACTAACACTAGGCAGAAACCAGTACCAGAACCTCCACTGGACCTTTCTGCTGCACAGAAATCTGACCCAGAACTAAAAGATGTGTTCAAATTCCTGGACAAAGAAAATAAACAACCACTACCTGTTGGTAGTCCATACAAGAGACATTCTGACAACATACACTTGTCTAGTGATCAGAAGCTCATCTGGTATGGAAAAGATGATACAGGTGACAAACTGTGGATTGCACCACAATTTTTGTGAACCAAGTTCATCCATATGGTTCATAATAGCCCCACTGGTGGACACCAGGGGGCAGACAACACCCTCCAGAGACTCAAAACTGTCGTCTGGTGACCTGGCATGGCCAAAGATGTAGAGCACTACGTGGACAACTGCATAGTGTGTGCCCAGAACAATCCAATTTCTTTTTTTTTTTATTCAGGTTTATTGACAACATACAGGTACATTAATACATTAGTCAGGTATAAAAAAGACAGATTATCACATGAATAGATAACAAAGCAATCCATTAAGTTCTAGGCTTAGTTTACAGGAGTGAAGTATAGTTCATAAGTTTGTATACAGTCTCTATAATTATGCAGTAAAAGAAGAAGTATTTCGTTATCTCTTCAGAGCTTTCCTATTTTTTTTTCCTTTGTGCAATGTTTTAATCCATTTTGTTTTACAAGATACTCCTTTCCTTCCCCTATCCTTCAGCTGCCCTCCAAATCTCCCATTTGGTCCATCTCTGGGTATAAAGAGCAACTCTTTGGTTTATTTTAAAAGGAAGTTCTTCAAGTTCAGAGATGTTCTGGACCACTGATATCCAATCTTGTCTACTAGAGGTAGGGGATTAAGCCATGATCTAGTGATGGCTTTGTGGGCTGCAGTTATAAGAACCACCCAAAGATACATTGAGTCGGCTCCTTTCATGCCCATTGGTGGGACTCCAAGTACTGCCTCATTCCACCCGAGAGGGCGATTAAGAGATAAAATCTCTTTCAGTGCATTACAGACCTCAGACCAATATGTCTGGAGTATCGGGAAAGACCAAAAAATATGAAGGTGATCCACCACCTCCTCCCCACAAGCCCTCCAGCACCGAGATGGGCATCCTGGGTTCCTTTTGTTTAGTGTTTTGGGGGTGAGGAAATATCACACCCTTATTTTCCAGGCAAATTCTTGCCAAAGGGGAGACCGGGTCGTCTTTTTGGCTATGTTGAAGATAGGGCCCCAGTCTGGAATTGAGAAGTCCAAGTTAGCCTCCTCCCGCCACCTGGTCTTGATTTTAGTTAGTGGATCACTCTTCACTGCGGCCAGAGACTTATAAAGATGGGAGATCAGGCCCCTTTGAGTAGGTGCAACTCTGCTCTTTTGAATAGATAACAAAAAGGGAGCAGCCCAGGTCAGGTCTCTATCTTTCTTTTGTAAGGAGATAATGTAAGTTCTAACTTGTAGGAACCTAAAGTGATCTGAGCTTCTCAAGCCAAACGTGTTCTTAAGGGTGATGAAATCCAGAACTGTGTCCCCATGCACAAACTGGCCTAGGTGCCCCAAACCAACCCTACCTCATTGTCTAAAGGTGTGATCCAAGCAGTTCGGGGGAAAAGTCATCATCCCATGCCAGTCTTTTCAGGAGCCAGACTGAGGCTTATAATTTATACTTTCACCACAGCCTATGGACTAAATGAATAGTATCCCCAACTGCATGTAGTTTAGGAGGTGGATGTCTATGGGAAGACAAGGGTGTTACCAGATGATCCTCAAGGGGCAGTCTTCCGCCCTCTTCCTCCTCACCTTTCTCCATGTCCCTCCAACCTGCAGCAGAGTTCAGGTTAGCCCACTGCAAAGCATTTTTCAATTGTACTACCAGGAAATAATCCTCTAGTTCAGGAAGGGACCTACCCCCTTTGCTGCCATGAGTCTGTAGGATTTTTAAGTTAATTCGCGGTCTTTTATTATTCCAAATGAATTTCGAGATCATCTTATGCCAGGTTTGGAAGTTTGATTTATGAATGTGCAGTGGTAGACATTGGAACAAATATAAAAATTTAGGTAACACATTCATTATTATGGAAAGAATCCTAGAGTACATGGGCAGATTGATCAAAGACCACCTTTCTATGTCTTTTTTTACAGCACCTATTGGGGGGAAAAATTTGTTTTGAATAATTTTGAGCAATGTTTGGTGATGTTTATCCCAAGGCACCTCATTCTGTCTGCACACCAATTCAAGGGCAAGAGTGATCGTGTCTCCTCAGAGGGGCTAAAGAAGAAGCTCAAGACTTCCGTCTTGGTTTTATTAAGGGAATATCCCGAATGTTTCTCAAATTCTTCTAGTATGGGCCATACCTGTTCTATGGACCAGTGGGGCTGGGTGAGACATAGCAGAACATCTGCGTACAGTGATATTTTTTTGGGGGGGTACCTCCGACTTCCACCTCAGTCACCCTCACCGCCCTCCTCATGGCCTCCGCCAGGGGCTCAATATAAAGGGCAAACAGAAGGGGAGACAGGGGACACCCTTGCCGTGTGCCCCTGCCCAGCCCAAATCTGTTTGAAACCCCACCGCTTACTCCTGACGTAGGCTTGGGGACCCATATATAGGGCCCTGATGGTGTCTACAAATGCTTTTGGGAATCCCCTGTGCTCCAAAACCGAGAACAGGAAGCCCCACGAGACCTTATCAAAGGCCTTTTCAGCATCCAGGCTCATCAAGCATGCTGGAGTGCAAGAGCGTTGGAATCATGTCTGTCAGGTTCAGGGCAGAGCGGACCCCATCGGGTCCTGTCGGCCCACAATGAAACCGGATTGGTCTATGTGGATTAAGTCTGGAAGAATGGGGTTTAACAGGGAAGCAATGATCGAAGTGAAAATCTTGTAGTCATGGTTAAGAAGGGAGATGGGGTGGTAAGATTCACAACTTGTTGGATCTTTTCCTTCTTTGTGTAGAATAGTTATAGTGGCATATTGCCATGAAGGTGTTATCGATTTTCCTCCAGTCCAGATACTTGAGAAAACTTCTAGAAGCAGAGGGGCAGTCTCTAGTCTAAATGTCTTATAGAATTCTGCCCCAAAACCATCGGGGCCTGGGCATTTTGATGATTTAAGGTTCTTAATTGTGGAGACTATCTCCTGTTGTGTGATGGGTCTAGTTAACATTTGTATTGAGTCTGGTGAGAGGAGAGAGAGGGGAAGGGATCCAAGATAACCCTGTTTGTCTTGGGGGAAGTCTCCTCCCAGGGACTGTATAGTTTGGTGTAATACTCTACAAAGGCCTCTGCAATCTGAGAGGCCTGTCTGACCATCTGACCTGAATGTGGGGACACGATCTTAGTTATCGTGGCCCTGGCTGCATATTGTCTGAGCCTAAAAGCCAAGAGTTTGGTGCCCCTAGGTCCCCCCTCATAATATCTTTGTTTTAGATAAAACAGGGCCTTCTCAACTTCAGCTTTCTGTAGATTCTGTAACTGGTTCTTGCAGGAGGTCAGTTCTTTGCCCCGGACCTCGTCCCACTTAACTTTTTGAGCACCTTCAAGTTCCCTGATCTGCGAGAGTAGTTCTTGCTGTCTCTGCCTCATTAATCATTTCTTATGGGAAGCTATAGAGATTAATTTGCCCCTGAGAGAGGCTTTAATAGTATTCCACAGAATTTGTGGGGATGTCTCTTGTCTACTATTCTCATCTAAAACCATCTTGAGGTGTTTTTTAAGCTCATCAACTACCCCTTAATCTTGGAGAAGGGAAGTGTTTAGTCTCCAATGAGTGATACATCTGGGCAGCCCCAGCTCTACCTCCAAAAAAACTGGGCTATGGTCCGAAAGAATAGACGTTCCCACCCACATGGAGGGGAAGCTGGAAAGATCCTTGGAGAAAGTAAAGAACATGTCCAGTCTAGAAAAAATGCGGAACCTTGGGGAGAAACATGTGAACTCTCTCCCCTTGGGGTATTTTTCTCTCCAAATGTCAACCAGGCCCATCTGTTCCAGCATCAGTTTTAGGAAGCGGGCTCTGGCAATATCTGGTTTAGGAATTTGAGACATGGTATCAAGGATCCTATTTAAGACCAAATTCCAGTCCCCTCCCATTATCAACAGGCCTTTGGCCTTTTCAGCCACTAAATTGAGACGGGCCGAGTAAACCTTGGACGTTGATCCCGGGGGGACATAAACATTAACTAACGTGACCGGGGTGTCCTGAATGGTCCCAGTTACCATAAGGTACCTTGCTTCGGGATCCTCCACCACTTCCTGTTGTTGAAAATGAAGGGCCTCTGAGAGGAGAACTGCCACTCCCCTCTTTCTACCCATCGACAGTGAAGAGTGGTACACCTGGGGAAAGGTCTTCGATCTTAGCTTTTGGGCTTCTAAGGGGGAAAGGTGGGTCTCCTGTAGAAAAACTGCTTCACATCTCTGGGATGCTATACATTGTTGAATCCTCCTTCTTTTAATGGGATTTGAGCACCCATTTATGTTAAAAGACAGAATCTTTGTAACTTGTCTAGCCATTTGTGAACCAAGTTATGTTAGTTACTGCTTTCCTGGTTAAGTCCTGTCTGTACCGTTGTGATATAACCTTTCGAGTACCCTGTAAAGCGTCAAACTTTTTGATAAAAACACATTTAAACTTTAGAACCATTATTAACACATTTAATAAAACCACAAGAAAATAGAACTGTTGCTCTGGCCTCTTCCAACTATGAGCCATGAGCAGAGATAGTAGCTGGTTCACCGGATCCGAGACTTCTCTCGACCAGGCTGCCCAAGATCTGCTGATTTGACTTCCAAGGGATTACTGAACAATGGTCATCAGCTGAAGGGTGTCTGCTTGCGCAGTCCAAAACAGGGAGCTCAGCAGTGCAATGAGCATTCCCTGTGGGCCCCTGGAACATCCATGGGTAATGCCCCCTTTCCATTTGTTGGCTAACGTCTATGCGGACATATTCTCCCGAACTCCCCTCCCCCTCCCCACCTTTTGCGTATGAAATTCGAAACAAAGGTATCGCCCTCCTTCCCCCTCAGTCATGGAAGTGTGTGACTTCAGCCTCTCTCGGCTGTTCCCTCTCCATTTCCATGGATTGAAGTCCCCAGCTCCCTGGGTTCATGGGATCCGGAAGGGCGCCCAGCGTCCATGGTTCCAGGGCAGGCCGGTAAGCAGACAACCACTCCTCTACAGGAGGGCAGCCTACCGTAGTGCTCTCGTAAACCCTATGGTATCTGTGCCCAGGATACATCCCAGAGTCCGGATACCAAGTAAGAGTTACGTTCAGTCAACGGGTGGAGACTCCAACTCTAGGCCACACACCTCAGTTGCTGGCAGAGGTGGAAGTAGGAGGGGCGCCTCCAGTGCGCAGCACCCGCAGAGACAGGGCTACGTCAACTAACAGCATCGAATAAAGCACAGGCCTCCATATTCTGACAGCCGTTCCCATACAGGAGGGCGAGTGGGCAGGAAGAGAACAAACCCAGCACCCGCCGCCACATCCCAAGAGCCTCCCCCCACCCCACCACTCCACGAGCCACAAAGGGCCTCCCAAGTCAGGGCAGAACAGCACAGCAACAAAGTCCATGCCTAGCAGTGATGGCCAGTCAACTGAGCCAGAATCTGGCATAATGTGAAGACATTGATAGTTGGTATGGCCCCTCATCAGCACGGGCACCCCCCTCCCGACCCCAGAGACACAGACCTGGGAACGGTCCAAAATCCGATGCACTCTAAGTGTCCACAGGAACAGCGCAGCAACAAATGCATGCCAACAATGCTCATTTAACTCACTGGGCACCGCGGGGTATAGAAAGATGGTCGGATGGAGCGAATCTGTGACACCCACAGGGGGCCATCCCAGTGAACTGCTTCAATTTACAGTGAGGGGAGGGACCAGACAACCTATCGGAAAGCCAGGAGGTAGTTAAGGCATAAGTAGAGGGAACATGAGAGCAGCCTGTCATAACAGGCAAATGGGCTTCGCAAGGATCCTCCTTAAATGTCTGGAGCCAAGTATGAACCTACCACCTCAACAGCGGTCACGCCCTCAGAAGGAGCACACGAGTATATTAAGCGCCATGCCCTCCATACCGCAAACCCGAAGAGGCTACTACGGCTGAAGCTGGTTGCTACTTCAAAATATTTTAGATTTAACTTTAGTAACTAGGTAAACGAACAGAAACTTCGCAAATCCTGCAGTTACCAAGTCTTTCAAAAGAACAATCCCTCCCCCCAGTCCACAGAGGCACAAACCATGCTATAGCAAGATGTCTAGTATACCTTAACTGGTTGTAGAGTCAATGCAGTAATGAGTACATAGCATTTGTGGCTGCCCAGCATATTAGGCCTTGCGGGATGAACAATGGGTGTGAAAAGGGGGGGGTCGACAGTACTTACTGCAGCCTTTTCGAGTGTTCGGCTCCAATTTGCATCGGGGGGGTGCCCATGGAACGAATCGGATCTGAGGATCGGGAAGTAACAAGATCACAGGGTGAAGGGAGCTGATGGTGGGCCACCAAGCAAAAAAGTGAGCAGACCTCACGGGGATCCTCTTCGTGTGTCTGGAGATTGGGAAGGGCCTGTCTCATCGATGTCATTGGCCGCGTCTGCTGTCTGCAATGTCGGATCTCCAAGTTTCCAGAGCATAGTGCTGATGTCTGCATGGAGGGATGTCTGTGGGATCCGGAGTGTGGAACCTTGCTTGATCAGCACCTTCTCTGCTACTGACCAAGCGAACACCAGCAGGTCTCTTTCCATCTTCTCTTTGAGCAAGGGGGGAGTGCTGATTCCGAGCTCCTCGAGGAATGGTGCAGCCACCAGGAGGTCCCTGAAGAGTTTGGTGCCCTGTGCAGTGGTTATTTTAATCCTTGCTGGATACAAGGTTTGTGCTTTGATATTCTTGGCCTTAAGCTGCTTTATGGGCCAGATCATTCTGCGTGCCTCCTGCACCCCTGAGATATGATCATTATCGATCACAATGTTGTGGCCAGAAAATGACAGGGGGCTCTGCTGCCAGGCTCGGCGTAACAACTCCTCTTTGCTGATGTAGGAGGTTAAGTGAGCGATGAAGGACCTAGGCCTTGCTTCAGGGTTACGAGGCCTAGGACCCAGTGATCGATGGGCCCGATCCATCCTCAAATCGAAGTCATCCGGGAGGGCAAGGGATTTTCTGAGGTCTTGGAGAAATGCGATAGTACCCGAGGCTTTATCCTCTAAGCCTTTCAGGACCCCATATATCCTCACATTTTGTCTTCTGCTTCTTCCTTTCAAGTCATCTGGGCGGTGTGTGAGTTCTCAGTCCCTCGCCAGTAGGTATAGGAGCAGCCTATTGTGCCTGTCTGCTCGCTCTGAAACTGTAGCAAGGCACAATTCCATCTGTCCGGCCTTGTGATCAATGTGTTTAAAGTCCGCCCTCAATTCGGAGAGGGTCTGGTCAATTTTTGTAACTGTGCGGGCTGTTTGAAGGATTGTTTCAGCCAGGTCGTCCCACGGTAAGGCTCCATGCGGTGTGGCCTGCTATTTTCCGCCCGGGGTCTCCCATTCCTCAGAGGTTTCTGAGCCTTCTGTCTGTAGCATTTCTTTGAGCTTTTGTGCAGGAGTCAGGTGGAGTTTCCTGGGTTTATTGCGACGATGTTTAGCCGGAGATGCCATTATTAAGTGGGCGATTAAGTTAGATTGTTGTCAGTGGGGAGCAGAGCACCCAAACTAAGCTGCCATCATGGATGTTGACGTCACTGGAAGTCCAGAACAATCCAATTTCAATGAAAAGAAATGCCAAATGCTGGACCGTGGAATGTAACACAAATAATTTTCATTGTCCCCCTTACCAACTCCAGTAAGAACAACAAGTATGCACTTGTTGTCACAGATTTGTTCTCTAAGTGGGTAGAAGCATTTCCCACTAAGAGTAACACGGCAAAGACAACTGCCAAGATCCTGGTGGATCAACTGTTCTCCAGGTGGTGTCTACCCTTACAGGTACAGTCAAACCAGGGAACCAGTTTTACAGCTAAGCTGATGAAGCAGATGCTCCGACTACTTGGAGTAGATCATGAATTCCATATTCCCTACCATCCTCAGTCCTCAGGCCAGTTAGAAAGAGCAAACAGAAGACTCAAAAAGATATTATGCAAATTCATCAATGACAATCCCAAGGATTGGGATTCCCTCTTGCCACTACCACTGATGGCACTCTGGGTTACCCCTGCAGCCACTACTCGGTGCACACCCTATGAGGTTATGACTGGTAGAGCCATAAGATTACCTGAACACCTGCTGATTGATCTCCACACCCCTACTACAGATAGAGTATTTGTGGACAAGTATGTTGAGAAGCTTCATGATGACATCATGAAGACACACCTGTTCACTGCCAATCAAATGGGTAAGACTCAACAACAAGCTAAAGCTCATTTTGATAAGCATGTCAAAGAAGTCAACTGGCAAGTTGGAGAACAAGTTATGCTTCTCCAATACAGACAACCAACTCATTCATTTGCCAGCAAATGGGAAGGCCCACACCCCATTGTCAACAAACTCAGTCCTGCTGTTTATCAGGTTCGAGTTCAACAGCAAAAGAAGACCACCGACAAGTGGTTCCATGCTAATCAGCTCAAGTTGTACAAAGGTAACTGCACTTACTTTTCCTAACCCACTTAGGGCAGAATAGTACCCCACACTTAACAGTCCTTTTCTGTTTCTTACAGGTACACTGGCAAGATGGCTATCTTGCACCTCCTCTTCTTGGTGGGACTACTACTACTTCCCCTGACTGAATCTCAGAATAAACCCCTATCAACTTACAGACAACATGTAGAACATTTGCTTAGCAAACTTGAACATTCAGCCCCAATGGGAGTTCACATTAATGTGCCCAATAAAATGATTACTGTTAAGGAAGGCTCGGACGCCTATCTTGATGCTATGGTAGTGGCTCCAGACAAATCCACACTTTCCATTCAATAGGAAACTGACATTAATGGTTACACACTCCCTGTAGCTCGCCTATCCAAAGGTACATTCCACGGATGGCCCAACACATTCGAAGATTGGTACTCTTTCTATTGGACAGACTTCCCCTAGACATACTGGTCGATATAACCTTACTACTCTAATAGATCCTGCATGGTGTGACCGCCTCACCTCTGAGGAGTCATGTGCTTTCTGTCTTCATAACTATGTAGCTACTGAAGCTCTTTTACTTTCTGTAGTCCCACCCACTGAAGAAGAAATGACTGACTGCCCTCCCCAGGAGGAAGGTCCTCCAAGTGGTTTGACCACCACTTCTCTCTCAGGAGCCCTAATTAATAATGTACAATTTATGCACATTCCAGTTATTTTCAGTCTTACACATTGGAACATGGCTGAGATTGGTCTCTGTCACACAACCAATACCTCTAAATTTTTCAGTATGATGCTTACAGATATTGTATTTGCGTACCAAACAAACACTAATGATCGTGTTAGTGACCCCCATACCATTGATCATGTAGGGGTCTTCAGACCTGCACCTAATGCTCAAGCTAGACCATGCACTAGGCACGACACTGCAGATGTTACTGGTGCAGCAGGCACTGTTTCTGGCCTTTTTGGTTCAGGCATGTCTAACTGGAATAGAGCAGATATAGCCGCTATTAAAGCACAAACTTTTCTGCAAGCTGTTAAGAATGATATCTTACCTCCCACTGTTACATGGTGAGGATGGTTTAAGTAAGGAAGAACGTTTTACAGTCTACAATATGCAGGAAATTGCCAAAAGGTTCAATGATACTCAGAATAAGATTAATGAACTGATTTTTCAAAATAATAAGGAGGCAGACAAGCAAGGTATAGTCTGTGTACTTTTATGTTCTGCATATGGTTCTTATGTAATTGCCACTGTTAACAATCTCTTCAGGGACTTGGAAACAGGCCGCATTCCAGATCTCATCCATGACAGACAAATGGGCAAATGGTACTGTCCTCATTGCAAATCCAATGGTTGCATTACTATTTGTTTAGCAAATACAGTTAACATTTCCATGTCTACAGCTAGAAACCTTAGATATGTCTCCACATATCCAAATCAATCACCTTGTTACTTTATTAAGACTTATTCCATCCATGATAACATGTTTATCACATTTATTGTCTCACTACCAGCTTTGATCCTGAAACCTCTGTCTTTGACAAGTTGGCTGCAATAAATTCCATCGGACACCCTGATGATGACATCTAACGTGAAAGAACTGATCTACCCTCATTACTTGTCTACCATGTTGTGCTCCAAACCTGGGTGGCACCCCGCACGAACTGTTGTGCCCAGAAAGGCTATTACTACTTGTGCCGCTGTGATGTTTTCGACATTGTGAAACCAGTGTGTGGCTACTCCCTGGAACACCTTGACTGGTCCTTTACTTTGGGTGAAGAAGTGGCGTCTAATCTTACTAATGTTGACGAGGATGATGAATCCAAATCTTCACAAGCTGCATCTTCTACGCCTGATGCCAAAACAGCTAAATCCCAAAGCTACCTGGAAAAGGTACATCGCTTCACTTCACAGCTCACCAACCAGTTATTTTCTTGTCCTATACGTCTACAGCGATGGAAGGTTCCAACTGTATGAGTGACTTACAATTCTGATAGGCAGTATCGTGTAGTGACAAATCATAAATCCTTTGCTTATGGTCAAAAGGAAAAAATTACTCACCTTAGTAATGTTTCTTCTAATGGAGTCTTGCTATATTATGACATATGCAGTGAGTCCCAACCTTCGAACTGCTCCGGAGGTGAAAGAGTTAACTTTCCATGCCAGGCATGGAAATTTGAGCTCGAGCTCGGTTGAAAACTCTGTCTGTTGTTCTTCAAACTCAAACTGTCAGATCTTTATGAGCAAAACTCACTAAGGTTCTGTGTGGAAGCTGTAAACCTACACTAGCCAACTGGCTACTAAATATAAGAACACATTTTTTGGTCCCAAAACAAAGACTCAAGTCAGGGGACCCAAAAAATGAAAAACACAACACCAATCACCCCAAAAAGGAAGGGTTAAAAACAAGGTGGGCATCTACTAAGTGCCAACATTGCACTGCCCACCCACATCCCAAAATCAGAGGTTCTGAGAGGGGCAGGCAGGGGAGGGTCATAATATAGCAAGACTCCATTAGAAGAAACAACATTACTAAGGTGAGTAATTTTTCTTCAAACAACATGAAGTCTTGCTATATTATGATATGCAGACTACTTACAGCAGTACCTCCATAGAGGAGGGACAGAACCTACTTAGGAAATAGGCTCTGAAGCACAGCTGTGTTAGAACCGAGCATCACTCCTAGCCTGGATGTCCAGGGAGTAATGCTTGGTAAAAGTGTGAACTGTTTTCCAGGTAGCTGCTTGACATATCTCTAGGATGGGATGTCCCTGGCAGCAGCCAGAGATGCAGCTGTACCTCTGGTAGAGTGAGCCCTCAGGCCTGAGGAGGGAACCTTACCCAGTTTTCATAGCAAAGTGGATACAAGAGACAATCCACCTGGCAATGGATCTTTTAGTGGCAGGTTCCTTTACCAACCTCACCATAAGTGAGGAACAGTTGGAGGAGTCAAACCTGTGACCCTTGGTACATTCTATGTAGTAACTAAGGGCCCTTTGACATCTAAACTGTGCAGTCTCCTCTCGCCAGAGGAGGAATGGTCAGTGAAGTACACAGGAGAGACATAGATTGATTAAGGTGGAAGTCTGAAACCACCTTAGGCAAGAACTTTCTGTTAGTCCTGAGGACCACCTTATCTCTATGAAAGGAGATAAAATCAGGCTCCACTGACAATGCTTGTAATTCACTTATGCGCCTGGCAGAAGTGATGGCTACCAAAAACACAGTTTTCCAAGTCAAGTACTTAAGCTCTGCTGAAGACAAGGGCTCAAAAGGGGGTTGCATAAGCTGGGCAATGCAAATATTAAGATCCCAGGCTGGGGCAGGGTCCCTGAATGGAGGGCTGGTGTGAAGCAACCCCTTGAAAAACTTGGAGAATACAGGATGAGCTGAAAGAGAAGAGGGTTTACCTGATGATAAGAAAGCAGACACGGCTGCCAGGTACACTTTTAGGGTAGTTGGTCTCAGCCCCAAAGTATTCAAATGTACCATAATAATCCAGGACTACGGGTAAGTCAGCAGATTCTGGGGAAATATGCTTGCCAGAGCACCATATGGAAAATCTCTTCCATCTGGAATTATAAGTAGCCCTGGTGGAAGGCTTCCTAGAAGCCTTCAAGATATCCAATACACCTTGGGAGAGGTGTAGGTCAGCAAACTCTAACTCTTCAAGAGCCAGGCCTTGAGATTGAGAGATTTGAGGTTCGGGTACCAAACCCTCCCCTGAGCACAGGTTAACAGGTTGTGATTCCTGGGAAGACACAGGGGAAGGTGGACTGCTAAGGACATAAGGAGTGGGTACCAGGACTGTCTGGCCCAATCTGGAGCAATCAGGATCATCTTGCAGGGTTGAGATCTGATTTTGACTAGCACTTTGAACAGAAGAGGGAAGGTGGGAAGCATAGAGAAACTCCCTTCCCAACTGAGAAGGAAGGCATCCAAAGGGACTGAGCCCAACACTGGGGGCCTGCAGCAAAAAAGGGGAAGTTGGTGATTGTCTGGGGCTGCAAAAAGATCTATCTGCAGGGTGCCCCATCTGGCAAATACTACCTCCAGTACTAGGGGATCCAGTGACCATTCGTGATGGCCCTGGGAAATCCTGCTGAGAGCATCTGCCAGGACATTGTCCTTGCCTGGGAGGTGAACTGCAATAAGGAAGGTGTTTATAGAGTAAGCCAGAGACCACAACTTCATTGCTTCAGTGCACAAGGCCGTAGACTGAGCGCCCCCTTACTTGTTGATGTACCACATTGTGGTGGTATTGTCTGTTCTGACCTGAACAACTTTGTTCTGAACAGATTTGGAAAAAACTTGAAGTGCTAGAAAAACTGCTCTGAGTTCCAACAGATTGATGTGGAGCAGAGATTCCTGAGGGGACCACAATCCCTGGGTAGTGAGGTCGCCCATGTGAGCTCCCCACCCCAAGAGGGATGCATCTGTAGTAAGGATTAAGGAATGAGACTGAGGGGCGAAGGGGACCCCCTGTCTCAGATTGCTCTGGTCCTGCCACCACTGAAGGGCTTGGATCAGGGTTCAAATCACTGGGATCAATTTGGTTAGAGGGTCTCTCCTTTGAGACCAAAAGGCTCTCAAATGGAACTGGATGTCCCTCATCTGAAATCTTGCTCCCTGCTACTGCTGTAGAAGCAGCCATGTGCTCCCAGGAGCTGCAGAAAATGCCTTGCTGGTCGAGAGACCTGCAGGGTGAAAGAGGAGGTCAGAGAGACCAGGGTCCTTGCTCTTTCCAGAGGAAGGAAGGCTCTGGCCTCTTTTGTGTTCAGTTCTACACCTATGAAGGTGAGAAGCTGGACAGGCTCTAGAACTGACTTTGGAAGACTGAGAAGGAAACCTAGAGATGTGAGCAGTTGCTGAGTTACCTGAAGATGTAATTTGACTTGGTCTGGAGACTGGCCTACTATGAGCCAGTCGTCCAAGTAAGGAAAGATGGCATTTTTGCCTCCTTAAGTGGGCAACTGCTACTGCCAGGCATTTTGTGAATACCCTCGGGGCAGAGGTGAGGCCGAAGGGCATTGCTCTGAACTGGTAATGGCCTGAGGGCAGTTCGAATCTGAGGTACTTTCGATGGGAGCTTCTGATAAGAACATGGAAGTAGGCATCCTTGAGGTCCAGGGACGCTAGCCAGTCCCCTGGCCTTAGAGAGGGTAAAATAATTCCCAGAGTCACCATTTTGAATTTTGGTTTTAAAAGGTGCTTGTTTAGGTATCTGAGATCCAGGATGGGCCGCCATTCTCCTGTCTTTTTTGGGGTAAGGAAGTACCTGGAGTACAACCCTTTGCCCTGGTGTAGGGGTGGAACCCTTTCCACAGCTCTGAGAGCCAGGAGGGTAGAAACTTCTGTCTCTAGGGCAAGTGCCTCTGATGGATTTGCAGGTGGAAAGGACCTGGTTCTCATCTTTGGAAATTTTTTAAAGCTGAGAACCAGTCCCTGGCTTGCTACTTCCAGGACCCACTTGTCTGATGTTAAAGACTTCCAGTCCTGGACAAAGTAAGCCAGCCTGCCCCCTACAGGTAGTGGAGAATTGACCCTGGCCACCCCATCAGGGTGCCTGCTTGGCAGGGGCTTTAGGCTGAGGGGTGGAAGCAGGTCTGATTGTACCCCGTCTGCCTCTCCCTCTAAAGAACCCCCTCTGGGCATAAGCTGAAGAGGAGGCCTGGGCTTGGTAAAAAGGCCTATGAAAAGGCCTGCCCCTGCCCCTGGAAGGCTGCCTTTGAGGTGGCCTGCCTTTCCTTGGCCTGTGCACTCCTATAGGTGGTCCTATACTCATCCATTTTCTTCATGTAATTCTCTGTCTGCTCCCCGAACAGACAGTTACTCACAACAGGAAAATCCATGGCCTTAGTCTGGGTATCCTGCAACAGGCTAGTACATCTGAGCCAAGCCATCCTGCGAAGAGCCACAGATGTAGCCATGACTCTTGATGACACATCATTAGAGTCCACTGCAGCATGAAATTGCACCTTAGATGCCTCAATACCATCAGCAGCCACCTGCTCCAGCTCCTTGGCAAGCTGGCCAGGGACCTGCTTTGCTAGAACCATAACAGTGTCCCATCTGGATTTCTGGTATCTAGCAACATAAGCCATATAATTTGCCTGTCTGAGTCCCAGGAATGCTGCCATGTACTGTTTCTTTGCTATGGCATCAATCCTCCTGGAGTCCTTGTCAGGGGGGTGTGAAGCCAAGGGAATATTTGCCTTGTCACAGGCTGCAGCCTGCACTACCCCAACATGGCTGCATTGTTATGTAAGGAACTCCGTATCAGAGCCTGACAATGTGTACCTCTTGTCCATTCTTTTATCCACAGGAGGTATAGTGTGAGGAGTTTTTAGAATTTTTACTGTCTGTTTCCCAAAAGATTTATGCAAAGGAATAGACAGTCTCCTAGACTCTGGGATATCCATAATTTCTACATAGTCAGGTTCCTCTTGATCATCCACAGTTTCCTCCATAGGGAGCTGGAGGGTTTCAGCCACTTTTTTATAAAACAGAAAATGAGAGGGGGACTCAGAAAGCCTAGGGGGAGACACTCCTGAAGGTCTGTCTGGGGAGATGTCCGGTTCAATGGGCACATCCAGACTTTCAAATCCACATTCACTCTCCTCATACTCCTCTTCCCCCTCCTCCGGTTCATAAAATTCCTCTAAATCATATTCTTGAACCGGTGGAACCGACCGAACTGTACGCTTACCTGATGGTGCCAGTTCAGTCGGAGCGACTGGACAATTTTAATCACTTTGGCTATTTCTTCAGTGGTTGGAGAGGGAAGTTTTGGCTCCACACCTGCTGATTTTCTAGTCCTTTTTGCTGGAACCGACTCCTCCGAGTCAGCTCTCCTTTTGCCCGAGGAAGTCTCACCCTGGTCAGAGGGCACTCCCTCCGGTTCGGTTTCAACCGAACCGGGCTGGCCATCTGGATCAGCGGACTTTTTGGCCTCCCTTTCCCTGAGTCTACCAACTCTTTTCTCCAGGGTAGCTGCAGGAAAATTTTTACAAATCTGGCAGTCTGAATTGAGGTGGTCAAACCCCAGACAATAAACACAGGTGGTGTGGGGGTCAGCCTTAGCAAAGACTTCCCCACAGACACTGCAGTGCTGAAACCCAGTGGGCCCGGTTTTTCTTTTGGGTTTCTCAGACATAGTGCCAGCCTAGCCAAAACTTGCCCGTTTATGGCAATCCGCCAAGCAAGACTCTCTTATCGGTTCCCAACCGTGTCACGGGTCGTGGAAAAAAACGTAATGAAATCCGTTTTTTTTAGAACCGATAAGAATCGGGAACCACACTCTAAAAGACCGATTAATGTATTTACAACAACCTGATCGGTTCAAACCGAACCGATAATACCGTTTACAAGTTCCACACAGAAAGTAAATGTAAAACCTATCTAGTACTTACAGTACCACAGACAGAGCTTGAACCGACCGGTTGCAGTTTAAATTCAGTTAAAAAAATGAAAAACTAATACTTTAACCGACAAAATGAACCGAGCAGAAGGAGAAATCTACGGAGCGACTGTTCAGTGAGGCGGAGTAAAGAATCTGACAGTTTGAGTTTGAAGAACAACAGACAGAGTTTTCAACCGAGCTCGAGCTCAAAGTTCCATGCCTGGCATGGAAAGTTAACTCTTTCACCTCCGGAGCAGTTCGAAGGTTGGGACTCACTGCATATGTCATAATATAGCAAGACTTCATGTTGTTTGAATCTTATGTTATTTCAACTCCTAACTTCTGCTTTACTCCACAGCAGAAAACAGTTATTGGTCACACAGTGATCACGCCTGTTCCTCTCCCTGAACCAGATGTTATTGATACTGATCCGCAATACTTGCTTGCCTTGTCTCAGTATTTGCCCGTGTTTAATGTGCACTTTGACCCTTTGACTCTTTCTTTGAAATCTCTTTTAGCTAGGAAGGATTCACATTTAATCTATATTGGCAATAATATGTCTAAGGCTAGTGACACACTTAATGATCTTATTCATGATGGTGATTTAAGTACTACTCTATCCAATACTTGGTTAGAACTCACTTTTAAAGCATTTATTATCCAAGCATTTTTGATAGTTTTTCTGATACTAACCCTCTGCTGTCTGCAACGTACTCTATGGCAACACAGAGAACAACTTGAATTCCTTTACGAGGCTCGTGCGTCAGGCTTGTAAACAACTTTTTATCTCCATCCCACTACTTACCTGGGAATGTTGCCCCTTCAGAGGCAACAAGGGGGGAATGTTATCCATGGTCCAGCACCCCTGATTGTACCCCCACCTCACAGACAGCAATATATATGTACTAACCTTAGGGCAGAGGCACTTATCGTATGAGCATGTAAGTGTCAGGATCTGAGTTCTGCTGTACTTCTGTAATGCATATTATGTTTCACTATACTTTTATAATGTATTCTGCCACTGGGAGATGTTATCCACTATATTTTATTGTATAATTATGAGTTAGGCAACAGTGCCATCTTTAGTGCTTGTGCACAACTGTAACCACAAATGACCTTGGAAGCATCACAGGCATTGATCAGTTATCTTCTGCAAGCAATGCAACTTCTTATGTTAGCTAGGATGGTTACTCAGGCCACCTGTTTCTGGCCAATTATACACTTTTTATGTATCTTCTTTTATAGTTAGCATAGTGATTATCAGGGTATGAGACCCCTTGCATCACGTAGCTTTACCGAGACTAGAGACTGCGCCTACGTAGAAAAGGAAGCTGGATATTCTCCCAGTGATTACACTGTTGGTTGTAAGCGTATATTATTATTATTTGCCAGTAATAAATTACATTTATTATCTGGACACCACTTGTCTGTCATCTCTTCCTTTTGTGCAGGTCCAGCAAGAACCTGAGAAAGGTAATTTTATTACCCAGTTACAGGGGGAAGAAATGAGCCCCATGAAACTGAGAGTTAAGCACTTTTTGCTGGGTCAGAGGTGCCAGTTGTGAAAGGTGAAACCACACTGTCCACTGAATGCACACTACAATTCCCACAGCCACTTCACTGGCATCATACAATGCCCTACTCTGATGCCACACCATCTGAAGGCCCTTGACAGAAAAGTAGATGGCTTGCCCAACTAACTCTGCTTGTAGCATAGCAGCTAGGAGTTGACCTAGCTGCACCCACAGGCACCTAGTGCAGGCTGCCTGATGTGCTGCAATGCACATCATGGTGCATGCCAAGGTAAACACCTTCCTCCCTTGGGCATCTCCCTGAGCAGAGTCAGCCTTAGGTCATTCACACACCAGGCAAAGAGGCCCTGTTGGGTTCTGCAATACCTCAGTCCCTTAAGTGGGATGAGGCACTGCCCCTGCAGAACCTGTGGGGGCACAGTACTGTAGCTGGACATCCTTCAGCTGGGGACATGAGAAGGGATAGCTCCAGACTGCCCTTGAACTCTCCCCAAAGGCTCTAGGCCTGGGAGAGATGACAGAAGCTGTATCACTGAAATCTCCTAGGAGTCCCAGCTGCCAAGACATGGTACTGCAACCAGCAATGGTGCCACATCTAGCGTTGTCCACATGTCCACCAGGAATCTCTTGTACAAGGAGTACTCAGAGGCCAAGGACATATGCAGGGATGATTCCATGTCCTTGGAGGAGGAGGATGTAGATGGAGAGGAAGTATTAGATACAAAAAAGGTGGTGCCAGGGGGCCAAGTTGAAACTGAACCCAGCTGACATGTCTGTGGTATTGGTACAAGGCACCATAAGATGGAAGCCAGAGGACCAGGACCTATGCCTGGGATGAGAGGATCCTTGGTAGACTTCTCCCGATGGGAGAGTCTGGCAGAAATGCCAGAACAAGGTTGACCTACGGAAAAGGAATGACCAGATCAGTGCCCATGATGGGCTACCCATAAGTGAGGAAAGTGGAGCCATACAATCTCCACAGGGCAGCTTCAGTCCTCACCAGTGGCAGGCTCAGAACATAGCTTCAGAGAGAAAGTACAGTTACGTAAGAACTAGGTCGCACCTGTAAACAAGCTTTCAGCTTAGTGTGCCACTCCCGGTTAAACAAATGAAAAAAACCAAAAGAACTTACCGTAGCAGTAGATCTTTGAGAACAGCTCTTGCAGCAGGTTACATGATTAGAACTGAAGTCATCAGGCAGTAAGACTCCATGGAAAATGTCTAGCTAGCTACATACAGTGGGGGACCACCCCCGATGTCGGCCCCACTCCCGACATCCTATTCATCATAAAAGGGGTAGGCCCCCAGCACCCCTCAGTTCTCCCACCAGAGATGTTCATTCTGAAGGGAGACCGAGGATTCGCTTCCAAGGGAAGACCATTAAAGATGATTATGCAAAATGTAGAAGACCTCCTGGGGGAAGGTGGTTGGGAAAGTACCTGCTGCAAGAGCTGTTCTCAAAGATCTACTGTTACGGTACTATCTTACTTTGAGATACAGCTCTTGCAGCAGGTTACACCATTAGGACTGAGTCCCAAGCAGTGCACAGTAGCCACTAAAAACGGGGGGAGGATAGAAGGAGAGTGAAAGGGAACCCCTCATGAAAGAAGCCCCTACAGGACAGCAAGGCCGAAGCCAGCTCTGCGCCTGGAGGCAATGTCCAGACTGTAGTGTCTGATGAATGCGCGCATAGTACTCCAAGTAGCTGCTGCACAGATGTCTGAGGCTGAAACGTTCCTCGAGGAGGCAAAAGAGGTTGCTATCCCTGTGGTAGAATGGCCCTTTACCGTTCCCGGTAACAGCTTGTTCTGTTTCTGATAACAAAAAACAATACAGTGTACCAACCACTTTGAAAGTGTCTGTTTTGACACCTGTGTCCCTAACATCCTGGGGACAAAAGAAACAAACAACTAATCTGACTTTCAGTGCACTTTTGTTCTAGTCAGATAGTATCTGAGTATCCTGTACACATTCAATGTGTGCAGGAGAGCCTCTCCTTTATTAGAATATTCTTGGTAATAAACCAGAAGGAGATTCTCTTGGTTGAGAGTAAGCTCTGACACTACCTTATGTAAAAACGTAGGGTTGGTCCTTAAGGACACTTTGTCCTTGTGGAAAATCAAATACGGCTCCTTACACATAAGTGCCTGAAGCTCTGAAATTCTTATGGCAGAAGTAATTGCAGCTAAAAATAATGCCTTCCAAGAGAGAAGGCATTGCTCACAATCCACAGCTGGCTCAAAGGCATTGTGAGCTGTTCCAAAATAAAAAAAAGATCCTGGGGGGGGGATTGGGTGCCTAATAGGAGGTTTTAAGTGTAGGATTCCTCACAGAAAAGTGCGTGAGATGTCCAGTTGGGCCAAGGATTTATCCCCTAAATGTGCATGGTATGCAGATAGTGCTGAAAGAGGCACCTTTATAAAGGAATGCATCAGAGAAGGAAAGAAAGTACTCTAGTACCAATTTCACCAGGCAAATTAGAAGGTCCAGGTCACAGGCAAAGGACCCAAAGGCAAAATATGCACCATTTCATGGCATATGTGGCTCTAGTAGAAGGTTTTCTTGCACCAACTAGGACATTGGCCACTCTGTCAGAGACTCCATGGCAAGAGATCGCTAAGTCCTCAGAAGCCAGGCCTGCAGGTGTAGAGATTACAAGTTTGGGTGGACCAGGGACCCATTGTCTTGCAACAGTAAGTGTGAGCTGAGGGGAGATGGCAAGGGAGGCTCACTCGCTAGTTGTTGGAGTAAAGGGAACCATATCTATCTGGGCCAGTATGGGGCCACCAGAATCATGTCTGTTCCTTTGTTCTGCAGTTTGAGCAGGACTCTCTGGATCAATGGGAAGTGAGGGAAGGCATAAAGGAATCTGTCTTTCCAGAAGAGGGATAATGAGTCTCACCAAAAAACACCAGGCCCTGGATCTAGCGAGCAGAAATTGGGTAGTTTTGTGTTGTATGATGAGACAAATAGATCTAGTTGTGGTGTTCCCCATTTTGCAAACAGAGTTTCTGCAACTTGTTGTAGAAGCTCCCATTCGTGTGCATTGGATCTGGATCGGCTGAGTAGATTCGCTAGTGTGCGCTGGAATCCTGGGACGTGGACTGCAGACAGGGTGATGTGGTGTTCTATTGCCCAATACCATACCCTCATTGCCTCTTGGCAGAGCTGGCATGAACGGGTGTCCCCTTATTTGTTGATACAGAACACTACTGACATGTCTGTTTGAATCAGTAGATGCCCTGGTGACAGTACTGTTCATAACGCTTATAGGGCATACAGAACTGCCCTCATCTCCAGGATGTTTATGTGGAAGGAACCCTCTGTCCCAGACCGTAGACCGTGAGTCCTCTTGTCGCCTAAATGAGTGCCCCAGCCTGATCCTGATGTATCTGTAGTCAGTATCTGTGCTGGAGTGGGTGATTGAAAGGTGTTCCAGAGCCAGCCACCACTGCAATACTCAGTGAATAGCGTTGGGGACCAAGACCATTTGATCGAGATCGTCCTGGCGTTGGTCTCACTGAACTCTGAGTGTCCACTGAATGGTTCGCATGTGTAGGCATGACAGGGGAACCAAGGCTATTGCGACTGCCATGTGGCCCAAAAGTCGCATCATGGTCCTTGCTGAGACCTGCTCCTGCCATAGGACATGTCTTGTTAGACTTCGTAGGCATTCTGCCCTGTCGTCTGGTAGAAAGGACCTCCCTTTCGTGGTGTCCAGCACTGCCCCGATGAACTGCAACCTTTGGCAAGGTGTGAGGGTCAACTTTGGTAGGTTGATCATGACACCCAGGTTCTCAAATACTGAAAAGGTGTCCAGTAATACCTGGTGTAAGTCTTCCTTTGACGATGTGGTTAGGAGTCAGTCGTTCAGATAAGGAAAAACGTAGTGGCTCATGCTCCTGAGAGCGGCCGCTACTACTGCCAGGCATTTGGTGAAGACCCTCAGAGCTGATGACAGCCCGAATGGATAGGGCTCAGAATTGGAAGTGTTGACCTTGGAACTCGAATTGCAGGAATCTTCTGTGGTGTCTTGCAATAGGTATATGAAGATATGCATCTTACATATCCAGCGATGTGATCCAAGCTTCCGGGTGTAACATCGAGATCAGGCTTGGTAAGGTGACCATCCTGAAGTGTTTGTACGTCACAGAGGTGTTTAAATCTCTGAGGTCCAGTATTGGGTATAACTCTCCTGTCTTTTTGGGTACTGAGAAGAAGTGGAACTAGTACCCTTTCCCTCTCTGGATCCATGGTACTGGCTCTATAGCTTCTTTTACTAGAAGAGCCCGTATCTCTTTTCCAGATCAGTGTGGCGTGTTGTTTTGAATATTGAGAGAGTAGTGGTGGTCTGGACGGTGGTTTCCTGGTGAATTCTATATGGTGTCCTCTTTGAATGAGCTGAAGAACCCATTGATCAGAGGTAATGTGCTGTCACCCTTGAAAGGTGCTCGGAGAAGTGACCCCCGACCACCTCTTCCCAGCATCCTGCAACTTTGTTGTGATCTTTTCTGATTCCTCCCTGAAAAAAACTGAGCCCTTGAAAGGGACATCTAGGATGCCCTTTTGAACATCTGGTGTGAAGCCTGAGACCCTCAACCAAGAGTGCCATCTTAGACATACTCCTGAAGCCACACTTCTAACGACTGAATCCGCTGAGTCGTAGGCTGCCCTTAGAACCTGTGTTCCCACATCAGAGCCTGTGTGAAGAAGCTTGGTAAACCCTTCCTTCTGGTCATTAGAATTGGACCATGTGGGTCAAGAAGTTTAGTGCCCGGAAGGAACACGTGGCTGAGGCGTATATTTTCCTTCCCATGGAATTGAGCTGTTTTGACTCTCAGTCCGGGGGCTGAGTGCTCAAATGTTGTGGCCTCTGTGACCTGTCATGTATTTCAGTGATCACCACTGAATCTGCCACCAACTGTTCTCCCAGATAACAGTCTTCTAGGGGAGCCCAATACAGGTGATTCACCTTTTGAGGGACTGCTGAGAAGTGTAGTGGTGCTTCTAAGCAGCCTTAGTCACATCTTGGAAGGCATCGACCAGTGGCAGAACCACCACTGGTTTTGGATCCTTCTGTCATAGATACTTTGCAAGGTGACACCTCTCAGGATCTAAGTCCTCAGTGTTCTACCCCATATTATCTTGGATATGCCTCATTATATCCATAAATGTTGAGTCGTCTGCGAAGGACCTTGGCAAATCCCTTGGATCTGGTGAAGGGATGCTGAAAGTAAAGCTGGATCTAGGGGACACATAAGAGGAAGAGTGAGATTCATGAGAGGAAGAGGAATCTGACCTCTTGTAGAGCTTCTTTGACCTGTGCATACTCAGTGAGTGGTAAGGGGTCTGTGAGGAAGACCTCGGCGGCTTCTTCTTTTTGTGCTTCATCAACCTATACACACTTGGTGAGTAGGAATGGGTCTGTGAGGGAGACCCAGGCCACTTTTTTCTCCCTAGACAGGACCCTAGGTTTAGGGCTTTCTTCTCTAGGGGGTGGTCTCGTCTGGCTTTTTTCTTTTGGAGGAACCCACAGGGGGGCGTTGGTCCTCCATGGCCAGTTTGCTATGAATCACATCCTTCCTGATGGTTTCCCACCAATAGGAAAACAGTTCCTTGGCCTCTGAAATGTTAAGACCCATGGTTTGGGATGATGTCTTACTAGACGTCTGGTCCGAGGGACAGCCAGTGTCCAGCGGAGGCAGCTGACCACCTCTTGAACCTGACAGCCTTCAGTCCACCGCACCCGATGTCTGGTCCTTGGATGGCATTGGATCGTGTATGAGGTCTGCATCCTCTCTGCCTCCCGACATCTGATCGTCACTTAGGTGTTCGACCCCAGCATTGGTGCCCTCTTCATCCATACGTCTGGATGGGCCAACATCCAGTATTGCAGAGGCATTGTCCCTTCTGTGGGAGATGACCTCAGTCGATGAAAATAGCTGTCAGGATGTTTTTCTGAAGATCAAAGAGGAAATGCTCCGATAGGAAAGAGACTGTTATAATTTAATACTGCTATCTTTGCAGATTTAAAACAAGCAGTAAAATGACACCCTTTGGGGTATATGTGGTCATATTACAAATTAATTACAAGACTAACAGTGATCTCTTGTGCTGTGACATCACAAGGAGGTTGGGAGATTAACTTTCAATATTGTCAAGCAGTTTAAGGGGCGTGTGGATCACTCTTATTCCAACTTTGAAAGAGAACACACCTGTGTTCTGAACTTAAGGGCACTTCTGTGAAGAATAGGTAACACCAAACTGAAAACTGAGTTAGAACTAGAAATTCAGTTACAAGGCATTTTGTTTTTGTAATTTCCATTTCTTTTGACCGTAAACATTAATGTATATATGTTCTGTGTTTTGTATTTATTTACCATTTTTAATTTTAGTAAACTTTATGTTGGTTTCCTTAATTCTGCCTGAGTCTTTTCTCATTTTGAATGTGAATGTTGGGACAGTCATTGTCAGGTCTGACAGAACGGTTAAGGGCTTATAGTGTGTTACCATTTTGTAACAAAGTAAGAAAATACCTAGGTCTCAATTCAGTCAAGAGGGATTGTGAACCAGGTTGGGTGCCCACTGGGTTAAGTATTGCACTGCATTTCCCCGAAAAGGGTGTGATATCTGATCCTGTTACCTGGGCCTGCTAGCAAAAGGGGTTCATATTTGACCTCAGGACTCGAGACTGGTAGGTGTTTCAGACCCAAAACAGACAGGAGGGTTACTCGGTTTGTCTCCTGTTCACATATTGTACTTTGAGGTTTGGCACTGTGGGAGCAGAGGGCCTGACCTGCAGAGTGCGTCTATGACAGTTAATTCTGAAGTCCATTTAGCAGACGTCCCCGAGATAGTTCTGGGGGATTGGGACGCCGACCTCAAAGGTCAGAACCCCGGCGCCGGTCCAGGGAGTTGGAACCTGACACAGAGGCCGACTTGGAGTGCACCTTGACTGGGTGGTCTGAGGAAGCCGATCAGCCTTGAGCCCGAAGGCCAGCTGGAAGAGTTAACCTGAGGCTGGACTTTCAGGAGCTGGAGGATGGATGCAGAACCAGAGCCACCCGATGTCTGGACCTTGGCCAGCAGATTCTGGGACTTTGACTAAGATGGAGACCTGTTGGGGCAGGTCATTGAATCCTGGCTCCCCCTGGAGTTGGATTTCCACATGGATGGGAAGTGCTCTTTCTCCCTGTCCCTCCTTGTGTCTTTATGTTTCCCCGACCTGTGAAAGGATCCTTCCCTGGAGGAGGTACTTTTCTTCATTGCTGCCAGTTTTTCCTCTAAAAGAAAGGTCTCTAAAACTTTTGGGTGGCAGATCCTCGTCTGAGTATTAAAGCTTTGGCAGATCGGACAGGCCTTGGTGTCATGCTCCAGGCCTAGGCACCTGACACAGGCCGCGTTCTTGTCCTTAAAAGGAATCTGTTTGCCACACGCACTCTTAGAAGTGTGTATTTCAACAGATGATGTTCTGGAAGATGACATGCAGAATTAGAAATAAAGGTGAACTTTTTAATAAAACAAAAAAAAATAAAGATACGGGCATTGTTCGGTAGTTGAAGGCGTCCGTGGAGCGGATGCTTGGGAGTCAACAACAGGAAAAGAACTGAGGGATGCTGGGGGATCGCCCCTTTTACGATGAATGGGACATCGGCGGGGCAGGGCTGACGTCGGGGCAGTCTCCCACTGTATGTAGCTAGCTAGAAATTTTCTGTGGGGTCCTGCTGCCTGCTGGCTTCAGTCCTAATGGTGTAACCTGCTGCAAGCGCTGTATCTCAAAGTAAGATCTGCACCTTCTGGCTGCCCTCTGGACCTGAATTGGTGCTGCCTCCGGTACCTGGCCTAGAACTAGAGACTGACTTAGGGATGGGTTCCTCCCTGATGCTGTAACTGGCACTGCTGTCAACGCTGGGCCCGGAGCCAGGTTCAGTGCTGACCATGGGGCCATCCCCACTCCCGGCGTTGGGAGCCAGCTGCAGTGCCTCAAATGGCACCAGGACTGGGGACGGCCCCAGGTGTGGCACCAGCACCACACCTGGTGTCTGGCCCAAGGCCCACAGCATGCCTAGTGCCATGCCCATTGCTGGCACAACAGTTGTCCCCACCATGGTCACTAGTACTGCTGGGGAAGAGACTGTCACCACCACCTTGGCAACCAGATGCTGCACAGCCTCTGTACTGGCCCCTCTCCTGATACTGCAAATGGTATCAGGAACCGGGGCAGCATCAGTTTGCAACACCGAGTTGTCTACTAGTGTAGACTGGGTATATAGCTTTGATCTCACCACCAGGAACATCTTCTGTCAAGGACAGACAAATGGGGAGGGCACAGATAGCCACCCAGAAGGAACCGCCTATCCACCAGACCCACCCCCTAGGGCCTTCGATGCCTTGGGGAGGCAAGGTGGAGGAACCTGGGCTTCCTCAACACCAGATGTGTTGGGAAGGAGCCGAGGGAATGGACCCAGAGACTCTATCTTGGCCTCATGGATGCAACATCTGCCTCTGAAAGTGGTGATCATGTGGTCCCATTTCATCACCAGATTTATAGAGTATGGCAGTCCATGAAGAAGCAGGCATTTTACCCATCCGTGTTGTGAGAGGAGCCAGGGCAGGTCCAGCAGCCCTGATGCTGATCTGTCATAGTGATGGGTTTCGCACAGGGGCAGTGATGCATGATGGGAGGCTGTTGGTCTTTTTTCAATTTCTTCACCCCTCTGTTCTTTTTCGAGATTCAGCATCATGGAAAAGAAAAAATTACTCACCATAGTAATGATGTTTCTTGTTAAGGGATCCCTCACTATGCTTACACTTTATGCAGATGTCATCTTGGCTTAGGGTAACACCCCGGAGATTAGAAGTTTAGAGCCTATGCAAACTTTAGAATTTGGAATGTAGGTTCAAACTCTGCATCTGCACTCCATTCTGGCCATTGCTCAGATCTGTTTCCAACCCAGAGTGGAGTTGAGTCTAGTGAAACTAGTTAAAAAGGCTACAAAAAAATGTTTGTAGACTTGTAAGACACAGTTTCAAAGCCACCCTACTTCCTTTATTAATTTGCACTCTGGGGTATTACTCTCCCCTCAGGTTATTCTTACTCCCTACTTAAGCCTGTGGGGGGGCAGTTCTGTTTCCCCGATTCCTTCTGCCACCCCCCTCAACTAGTTTAAATGTTCATTGAAGTAACATTTAAACCATCCACTAAGGACTGCAGTTCCCCTCCCGGATGGATGCAGAGCATCACCCCTTTATATGCCCTTATCCTCTCCGATGGGTCCCTAGTCCCCACTGTAGCTGAACCCCTCCTCTTTGTACCATTCCTTCAGCCATAAGTTGAAGCTCCTGGTGTGGAGATCCCTATCCTCCCCCCTGTCATAGACAGGTAGCACCTCAGCAAAAGCCACTGAGTGCACTACATGTCTAAGTCCCCTCACCAGCTCTCTAAACTCTTCCTGCACTATCCCAGCCCATCCTAGCCAGGTCATTAGTCCTCAGGTAGACAATGACATCCAGCTGTCCCTCCTATCTTGTTGTCCTAGTGATCCTCAAGATTCACTTCCCATCTCTCCAGGCCATGGCACTGTGTACACACTTCACCTGCTTCTCCACCCTTTATTATTCCCAAATCTATCACCCTCACAATTGAGTTTCCCACCAGAAGTTGCTTCCTCCTCCTCCTCTGGGGTCCTCTACTGCCCTCCTTGCAGTATCCACTATGAAGGGCCACCACATCCTCCCTGGTCACTACTATGAGTCAAAATAGCAAGAAGTTAGTCATGCACAAAGTAACAGAGGTGGTGCTGAGCGGGGTAGACAGCCCACTGTGCAATCACGTGTCAAGAAAGCTCAGCATTTTGTAACCAAAACATCAAAAATATTGAGGGATTTGGCCTCAACCCTATACGGGTCTTCGTCAGGGTACAAGTGCCAGGGCTCAGGACTCTAGTCAATGTATTTTCTAGTTTGCCACATTAAAGCACCTTTGATACATTTTTCTACCTGGATTTTTGGTGTTTTGATTATGGAGTGCTGAGCTTTCTTGACAAGTCACTACAGTGAGTGCCTCCTCTCAGCAGTCCCACTGTTCTGTGCACAGTTTTGAAGCTCTTGTTCCTCCCTTTTTGTTTATACAATACACAATTGTGGTGTTGTCTGTCCTGATCTAGATTGATGACCTCTGATGTGGAAGGAAAAGGACTGCATTGCCATGTACACTGCCCTGGACGCCAGGAGGTTTATGTGTTCCTGAGTCTCTTGTGTGCTTCCACATACCATTTACAGTGAGGTCCTCCAGGTCAGTGCCCCAGCCCAGGAAGGAGGCATCTGTTGTGAGTATGGCTGTAAGTGACTATAGAAGGAAGAGAATACCATCTCTGAGGTTGCATTCTTCCTTCCACCACTCCAGCACCCTTAGCAGACACCTTGTGAGGGGCATTAATTTTGAAAGTGGATCCCACCTCAGGGACCAGCGGTTCCTTAGGTGGTACTGGATATCTCTCATTTGGAATCTGCCACCTAGCATCACTGTGGTGGATGATGCAATGTGTCCTAGCAAGCATAGAAAATCCCTTGCAGGTCTGGGCTGACCAGCCTTGAAGGATTTTGCAGTTGTGATCAGATTTGCTACCCTTTCCCAGGAAAGGAATGCCTCCCCTTGTAGCATGTCTAGCTCTGCAGCAATAAAATCCACAACTTAAATTGGTTATGTTTTTTTTTAAACACTGATGAGAAAGCCCAGGACCTTGTGATACAGAAGCCTTATCTGATGAATTTAGGACCATGATTATTTTTTTTTCTTTGATATTTTACACCCCCTCTCTAAGCCTGTTGCAACAGCACCTCTTTCTCTACTTCTATCTCTAAATTTTTATTTCTATTTTTAGGTTGGCCACCTGCAAAACATACCATTTTGACCTTCCTTAAATCTGTTTCCTATTTTTCTATTTATTTTCTTCCTCTCCCATCCCAAATTTATGGTCCAGCAGGTAGCTGTATAATGTAATAAAATACAGCATGATATAAATACAGACTGATAGTGTAGTTCGTCTAAGAAGCAATCTGTTGCTTAAAGAGAGAAAGGTGCTGCACTGTTGAACTGCCCATTACAGTGTAGCTTAATGGCATGTGCCATTGTTTTTTTTTGTTGTTGTTTTATTCCCTCTTCTGAGTTGGTGGGAAATGAAGATAAAAGGGGCAGCAAGCTACAGATATACTATAGCTGTCCCCAAGCTGAAGAGCTGACCGCTCAGTCGGATGAAAAGACAGTTATTTTATACTGTTACCATAAAATGTGATCTCATTTGAATAGGGTGGGCTTGTAACAATTTAGAGGGTAATACTGATTTTAAGGAAAATGAAGAGAGATGCTATAATACTCTAGGTATGTACACGTGCTATACCCTCTTTTCTACAGAAATATCATGATCTCATGTCAGATGAGTCAGCCTGTGTTTATTTAGAGAATTGTGAGTCAGACAGGTCACATGGTGCTGACATCATCAGTAGGCAGGTATAAAAGCCTACCTCCTGAGATGCAAAACAGATGAGTAAGTCAGTGGAAACCTGACTGTTGAGGAAGCATCTCATAGTACATGCAAGTTTTCATGTGCTAGGAATCTGTTTGGCTGGAACTAAGCCTGGAAGTTGTGCACTGAGGAAATTGCAGAACTGAAGGACTAATACCCTATTTCCTTTCTGTATGTTTATTATTTTATTTTTTTATTTTGGAAAAAAAATATTTCAAAGTGCGTTCTACACCTTTTACCTGAGTTTGTCCATCTGTTTCACCCACTAACCTTCACACCTGGTGTCAGAAGTGGGATACTGGTGCATCTATGCTGGGAGAGAGAGATGTTACCAGGGGATATCGGCCAGATATCCAGGCAGATGTCACAGGAAAATGAAAATTACGTACCTACCATAATTCTTGATCTTCTCTTGTATCTTCACCATTCATTACTGTTGGGTGTCAGCCAGAGGCACGCACCCACCATAACAGCTTTTTTTTTTTTTAGAGGAGTCGGCATCGATGATGCTGCCCCCTAGAGTGACGCACTGCGTGGAGTGCGAGGGGTGGCCGCTAGGCATCGCAGACTCCTCCTCCATCCCAGTTCTGTTAGCCGGAGAGGTGAAATAAGGATCAGAAAAGAGAGTGAGGCAAGAGAGCCGAAGGATAGAAAAAGGAAAGGATATAAACTGAAAAAGGAATAAGCCAGTAGAGGACAGAAAAAAAGAGAAACAAAAATGCCTACCCTAAGGAACCACAGGGCCTCACTACTGGGGCAGCTCTAAGAGAGGAACAGATAGGAAGGAGAAAGAAGAAGAGAGAAGAAGGGGATGTCAGGAAGGGAGAATTCTGCTATTGAGAGACTGGTTTAGGGTTATAAGCTTGGAACCACAAACAAGGGAGCAAGGATCCCTCTTAGAAAAATTGGGGAGGCTTAACCAAACCACTCACACAGCTTGGACACTAAAGGCAGATTCTCTACATCTCCTGCCATCCCTAATCTTTTAGACTCCAGCTGGGAGCTCACAAACTACCAAGGTGGAAATTTTGTTCCAAAAGAGAGCTGCCAACTAGAAGGGGGAAAGAAGCCCATGAGCACCTTGCTAAATGATAACAGTAGCACGTGAAAGTGGTGATGGGGAGGGGGGACCCCACAGAGGGTACCCCTTTATGAAACAGATAGAGTGGGAAACCAATCAGACTCCCTAGAGGCAAGGCAGAGAATACCACTTAAGGTAATTGAAGGGCCGGACAGCACCAAACCAGTAGAGGCTGACTTAAAGAATTAGAATCTGCCAGAAGGGGTCTGGGAAAGAGAGGTCGAGCCATTTAAGGACCGTCTCTTAAACTGTGAATTGAAAAACATAGCTAAGGAGAGCCAAGAGATGCCTATTATGGTAGTCAGAAAGAGTTCCCTCAGGACAGATAATTATAGTTCATTCCTCCTATTTCAAGAGGGAGGATCCATTCAGAAGAACAGAAGAAAAGCAAGATAGCTTTTTTTTTTTGGCTTAATGGCCAAGGGAGAAGGGGGAGGAATGAACAGGGATGGGGAGACGTCGAAGAAGGAGGAGGCCCTTGAGGAGACGGTGGGAGGGATTCAGTAATGAATGGTGAAGATACAAGAGAAGATCAAGAATTATGGTAGGTACATAATTTTCATATCTTCCCTTGTCAATCTTCACCATTCATTACTGTTGGGTGAGTACTAAGCCCCCCCAAAGATGGGGGGTAACAGTAAACCCTGAGGGAACAGATCCCTCAGCCTCCTACTGGTGAAGGGTAGGGAGGGGAAGACCCTAACCAATAGACTAGGAAGTCTAAGGTGGATGAGGAGGAGGAGGCGCCCCTGAGGGGCTGTGGGAGGGGGGTTGCCACTGAAGATGCATCCTCGCCCTACGGGAAAAAAGGCGGGTCCCCAGGAAGGCAGAGCTAGTCACCCTACGCCAGGCCATGGGTGACAGTCGGGAGAGACGAAGCCATGCCGTCCACCTAATGCAGATTGCTGTCCCCACTAGTCTGTTTGCCACCTTGTTGACATCGTAAGATGCCCTCACTTGGTGCCTTGCAAGCTCCAGACCCTGCACAGAGAGGGCAATGGCTTGTCTAGACTGCTCTGAGTCAGGAAGTAGGGCTAAGACCTGAGCCAGCATCGACCACAGATGCCTATTGTAAGCAGCGTGGTTATCTTGATGAGAAGAAATGCATAACAATTCACGACCAGAAGAGAAGACTCTTCGTCCCCACCGGTTGAATTCAGCAGAATCCGAATCCAGAGGCCTGTCGTGCGCCAGGCGTTGAGGCATAGAAGGAGTATCCAGGGACGTCAAACCTGAAGGTGGGTAAGGCAGAGAACCTAGAGACTCATGGGTGGTACAATACCATCTCCTGCAGTCTCCCGGGCCTGGGGAAGGAGTGGCTGCAGACTGCCAGGTGTGGATAGATGTTTCCTGGAAGGGAATCAGCCAGGAAGGCACCACCAAATGGCAGGCGCTGAATTCACTAAGGAAAGCATGCATCCGCTGCTCGGTATTGTCCCTACGGATTTAGGAAATATGAAGCTCCGATACTATCCTCAAAAGGAAACGCTGATAGTCAGTGAAATCAGCGTCAGAGGAAAGGTGGACAGAAGGTTCCTCTTCCTCAGTTGAGGAAGACAAGCAGGAAGTGGAGCTTGAATGCCCAGAAGACTCCTGTGGTGGGGGGGACAGGTGGAAGACCTGTTCGTCCATGGCCCTGACATAGGACGGGAAGGCCACAGCAGTAGCTCTGAACGTCTCCCAAGATAATGGCCCAGTGGGCCCCACATGGCCTGGGAGAGAGGGAGGTGGTTGCAGAGGGATGGGCGAAGGGCACCTAATAGCACATGCCTGACCTCTGCCAGGATTCTGGGATCCAGGTAGCGACGCCTCCAAGACTGGGGACCCTGAGATTGTGTTGGGTTGCATAGTAGAAAGGTTAAAAGACAACTCCAGAAAGAGCCCTGAAGGGGAATCACCCCTGTGACGTGCCTGGGATTGCATGAGTCCAGAAGGGCAACCCTCAGAACCGCCACCAGAAGACGCTTTAGAAACCTTAAGAGAAAGGCGAGGATCAGCGCTATGACTCCTCCCCACACCCTGCAGGGCGGTGGGGGCTCGTTGCTGCTCCTGACCTCTACCCCTCAATCCTTCAGACTACAAAGCAGCCCTCTTCCTCGTAACCAGTGGCAGAGGTCCCTGCTGAGCAAGACCCCGAAGGGGACTCGCTGAGGCAGAGTCGTCCTCCCTCTGCTGAAGGACCCGAGCAGCACCAGGAATGGCAGCTGCCTGGGACCTGCAAGAGGGTATCCTCTCCTGAACATCCGAAGGGCCCACCACAGAAGACTCCAGGCCACCTCTAACCATGGAATGATCTGGGCTAACCAACTCAGGGGAGTCCGGCAGAGGAACACTGAACCATCTAGCCCTGCAGCCTACAGGAGGTTCAGAGCCAGAAGACTTTAGCCGCTGGTCTGGGCCCTCACCTGAACCATCTCCCTCCGAGAAGGGGTCGACAAGGGAAGACTCTATCTCAACGGCTGCAGGAACCTGCCCAGAGGTGGCACCAGGCCTGGTACCGCTGTAGGCTGCGACAACAACCACGTCCGCAGAGTGATCCGCACCCCTGGTGGCGCCATGTTCCCGGGCCGCACTGCGAATGGCACCGCCTGAGTCCCTGACACCGCAAACGGCACAGAGGTCCAGTACGACACTCGCCGGCGGCACCGTGACCAGCATGGCTCCCACCAATGACGCCCAAGTCCTCGATCAATGGTGACGAAGTCCGCTGGTACCAACGACAGCACCGCCAGTCCCGCACCGAACGGTACCACGACCCAGAACAACACCACCAGCAGTGTTGCCCAAGCCCCCGGCACCATGAACGGCACTGAGACCCAGGACGGCACCACCAATGGCCCCGCCCGAGTCACCAGTGCCGTGAGTTGTGCCAGACTCAGCGACAAAGACAGACGGAAATGAGGGTCCACCAGAGCCAGGCCCCACAACCAGAGGCTGCGACACTGGGGGAGCCTGCACCTCCACAGAGGTGACTGCCGGGACGGTGCCAATGGCGTGACCCCGGAAGGGAGCACACCGTTCCTCCTGCGCCGAAGAAGAAACCTCCTCCTTGGCAAGGCTGGAAGTGGAGTGGCTTCCTCCTCGCTGGGCCGTATAGACCTGGAAGAGGACCCGGAGGAAGGGTCAACAGATCTGACCTGGGAAGCCCTTAGGCGACGTCGTCCTCTCCGAAAGTCAGCGGAGCTCGTCTGACCCGAAATGCGCGGACTTCCAAAACACGGCGATCCATGGAGAAGCAGGCATCGCAATGATCCATATCATGGTAGGATCCCAGGCACCGGAGACAAACATCATGATGGTCCGTGACGGAAAATTGCTGGCCACAGGGGCACCGATGCATAGGGGCATGGCCCGCCTTAGATTTACATTTTGCCCCCAAACCAGACATGACGCTAAACAATTAAGGAAAAAACACAGAAAAGCCTCGGTGTCGTTGGATTAAAACAGAAAAAGAACGGTCTTACCGATCGACAACATTGAGCAACGGGAAACGGGATGAAGGACTTTGAGTACTGAGGCCTATGACGCAGTATCTATTACGGCTCCGCGTAGCAGGTGCAACCTCAACAGCAGGAGAAACAGAACTGGGATGGAGGAGGAGTCTGCGACACCTAACAGCCGCCCCTCACGCTCCATGCAGTGCGTCACTTTAGGGGGCGGTGCCATCAACGCTGACTCGTCTAAAAAAAAAAGCTCCCGTGGCAGGTGCGCGCCTCCGGCTGACACCCAACAGTAATGAATGGTGAAGATTGACAAGGGGAAGATGTACAGTTACGTATGACTTTACCGTAACAGTAGATCTTAGGCAGGAGCTCTTGCAGCAGGTAACACAAATTAGGATTAAGCCACCAGGCACCAGGACCCCAAGGAAATGTTCTAGCTAGCAATACCCGGTGGGGGACCACCCCCTACATCGGCCCGCCCCCGACTTAATGTCTAGAATAAAACCCATCTCCAGTTCTACCCCCCGAGACCGGCTAAAGAGGAAAAAGGAGAACTGAGGAACAAAAGTATCTGAGATGGAAAGGAACACATCATGGGGAAGGAGGGTGAGACAAATATACCTGCTGTAAGAGCTCCTCTCGAAGATCTACTGCTACAGTAAGTTATTGCATAACTGTACTATCTTACTTAAAGAATCGCTGTTGCAGCAGGTAACACCTTTAAGACAAAGTCCCAAGCAGTAGAGGAGGAATCCTAGGCAGAAGGGTGGAGGTATAAGTCTCCTCAGGTGAAATTAGGACAGGAGGCCCTGGAGGACAGTAAGTCCAAATCCAGTCCTATGGTGAGAAACAATGTCCAGACTGTAATGCTTCACAAAGGTGTGGACTGAGCTCCAAGTGGCAGCCACACATATGTCCACGGCAGACAGATTTTTGAGTAAGGCAAAAGAAGCCGCCATGCCCCTGGTGAAATTACCCTTTATTGAGCCTGGTAAGAGTTTGTCGTACTTGTTGTAGCAGAAGACAATGCAGCTGACCAACCATTTGGATAAACACTGCTTAGAAACTGAAGCCCTAGCATTCAGGGGCGAATGAAACAAACAACTGATCGGATTTATGAACAGAGCAGGTATGTTCCAAATAAATATGGAGTACCCTGTGAACATCCAGATTATGCAACTAAGCCTCCCATCAGTTTGAGCACTCTGGGTAGTATACCTGCAGTTGGATATCTTGATTCAAGGTTAACTCTGAGACCACCTTCAGCAGAAACTTAGGATTAGTTCTCAAGGACACCCTGTCCTTGTGAAAAAACAAATAAGGCTCCTTACACATCAGGGCCTGAAGCTCATAAATTGTTCGAGCAGAAGTAATGGCAACTAAAAATAACACTTTCCTTGACAGAAAGCACAGCTCGAAGCTTGGGGCAGGCTCAATGGGAAGCAGAGTGAGCTTCTCTAAGACAAACAAAAGGTCCCAAGGTGGGACAGGGTCCTGGACGGGAGACTTCAAGTGAAGTATGCCCCACAGAAAAGTGCGGGAAAGGTCCAGCTGGGCAATATATTGTACCTGCCCTCAACAGGCAGATGATATGCAGAAGTGGAAGACAGGTGCATCTTTAATGAAGAGTAGCTGAGTCCTGCATCTGAGAGAGAGAGAGAGAGAGAGAGGAGGTACTCCAGTACCGAATTGGCTGGGCACGCAAAAGGATCTAAACTCCTGGCAGTGGCCCAAACACAGAACCTCTTCCATTTCATAGCATAGGTCGCCCTAGTGGAGGGTTTCCCTGGCTGCCACTAAGACATCCGCTATCCTCGGGGAGGCCCCGAACCTGGAGACAGCTATTGTAGGTCTGTAGGAGCCATGCATGGAGATGCAAAGATCTGAGATCCAGATGTACCAGTGAGACCTGATCCTGGGAGAGCAAGTCAGACCAGAGGGGCAGGGACACCTGAGGTTCCACAGCCAGTTGTTGCAACAGTGGGAGCCAAATCTGACGAGGCCAGAATGGAGCCACCAGGATAATTTCTGCTCCTTCCAACTGCAACTTGATGAGTACCCATTGCAGAAGGGGAAAGGGAGAGAATACGTAAAGAAACCTCCCCACCCAGAAGAGGGACAAAGCATCTTGCCAGAAAGCACTGGGCCCTGGATCTAGTAGGCAAAAAGTGGGTAGTTTTGTGTTGGATGGGGAGGCAAATAGGTTCATTCTGGGGTGACCCCATCTGGTAAAAAGACTTTCTTCCACTGTGGGGAGTACTTTCCACTCTTGTGCCCTAGGATCGAGTCCGTTGGTTCCATGTCACCGCAGCGTCACGAAATCTGCCGACTGTCACCACAGCGATGGCAAAATGCCACCAACTGGCATTCTGCCGTCACTGTGGGAAAATGTTTTTTTGCAGGTGGCCTGGCCCCCTGCACCCCCGCACTTTAGATATCCAACTCTGAGTCAGAGTTAGTTCGGGAAGGGGGGCGATCTCCCCAGAGACAGCAGTGTTGGGAACCCAGTGGACCATCACAGCCAACTTTCAATACTGTCGCTGTGATGATCGTCGCTGTTTTCCCGTCGCTGTAGAGATATGATACCAAGTCTAGCTGAGACTGTCAGCCAGGGAATTGTGAATGCCTGGAACACGAACCGATGAGAGTTCCAGTTGATGATCTGTCCTCCAAAACCACACTCACATGGCCTCTCTGCAAAGAGGGTAAGAGTGTGTACCTCCCTGCTTGTTGATATAGAATACCACCGACATGTTGTCTGTCTATATTAGCAGGGGGCCAGTCTGGAAGACTGTCTGGAATGCTTGTAGGGCATAGAGAACTGCCCTCATCTCCAGAATATTGATATGAAGATTAAGCTCCTGCTGAGCCCAGGACCCTTGAATCTGGCAAGTGTCCAAATGTGCACCCCTACCCTGGCCTGATGCTTCAGTGGCCAGGACCTGGGTGGAAGATTCTCTCCAGAAATGAACCCCTCTGGAAGGTTGTGAGGGTCCAGCCACCATGCCAGAGACTGTTTGGCCTGGCTTGATACCAAGACTGGCTGGTCCAAGTCATCCAACCTCTGATCCCACTGAACCCAAAGGTTCCACTGGATCACCTTCATGTAAAACTGTGCCATAGGGACTGTGGCGATAGCTGCTGCCATATGGCCCAGTAGCCAAACTGTCCTTGCCTCTACTTGGTGAGTTGAGAGCAGCTGCCGTGAGTGGGACTTGAGGTGTCATGCCCTGTCATGGGGGAGGAAAACCTTGCTTTGTGCCATGTCCAGAACCACCCCTACATATTGAAGTCACTGACTTGGCCAAAGGCAGGACTTGGGGAGGTATAGCGTAACCCCAGGTCCTGAAAGAGGGAGAATGTGTCTCAGAAGGTTTCTGTGAGCCAGTCCTGAGAGGGAGTGGCCAGAAGCCAGTCGTCAAGCTAGGGGAAGAGTTAATGCCTCTGCCTCCTGAGATGTGTGGCTACCATTGCTAGATACTTGGTGAACACTCTCAGTGCTGAAGACAGGCTGAAGGGCAGGGTCCTGAACTGGAAATGGTGACCCTAAAAGCAGAAGCGTAAGCACCTCCTGTGCGGCTGGAAAATCAGAATGTGGAGGTATGTATCCTTCATGTCCAGGGAGCATAACCAGTCCCCTAGATGTAACAGGGGCAGGAGGCCTATTAGGGTGACTATCCTGAATTGTTTATACTGTATGTACTGGTTCAGATGGCTTAGATCCAAGATGGGACAAAGATCCCCTGTCTTTTGGGCACATGGAAGTAGGAGTAGAATCCTGTCTCTCGTTGCTCCGTGGGTACCAGCTCAATGGCCTTGTTCTGAAGAAGAGCCTAGATTTCTTGTGCTATGAGGGTGCTGTGGGCCTGAGAGTATGAGACAGTACTGAAAGGTTGTATGGAGGGGTCTCTGTAAACTTGAAAGTATGCCCTTTCTCGATGCGCTTCAGGACCCAGCAGTCTGATGTTATCTGATGCCATCCTTCGGTGTGCAAAGAGAACCAACTCCCCACCGCTTCCCCCACAGACTTTGCTGAAGGAGGAGGGTCGGGCAGTGAGTCAGGTGGAGGAGCTGGGAAGGGGGAGTGCAGGCTGAGAGGTTCTAGGGGCCTGAGGGGCAGAACTTTCAGTAGCAGGGGTAGTGGCCTTGTGCTTGAAATCAGCCCATTGCTGCTGCTGGCGCTCACCTCAAAATTGCTATCTTCCAGATCTACAAAAGGACTGCTTGGGAGGCTGCTTAGGCTTGTACATGGTTTGTACCAACCTAATCGCTTTCCTGGCTTCCGGCAAATGGGTAATGACAGCTTGAGTATCTTCCCCAAACAAGACCGGCCCTCTGAAGGGGGGCATCCATAATCTTGGACTGGACTTCCTGGGCGAACCCAGAGACCTGCAGCCAAGAGTAACAGTGGATACAGACCGTGGAAGCCGCAGCTCTGACCGCTGACTCCACAGTGTTGTAAGAAGCCCGCAAGATATGGTTGCCAACATCTGAACTGGACTTCGTAATCGCCATGAGCTCCGCCCGAGTGGGTGAGCCTGGCATGGCCTGAATGAGCTCTAGTGCCTTGTCTCACAGAGCATTCTGGTATTGTACCATGTGGGTAAGGAAGTTTTGTGACCAGATGGCACAAGTTACGGAGGAAAAGACTTTCCTAGCCAGATGATCAAACTGTTTAGAGTCCTTATCTGGGGGATGCATACTGAGATGCTGTGGATGTCTGGACCTGTCGTGGGCAGTGTTCAGCACCACAGAGTCTGATTCTGGTGGTTCCCCATAGAAGGGGTCATCCCAGGGAACGGTGTACAACTGGTCCATCTTTTTAAAAACTAAAGAGGTCGAAAAAGGGTGTTTCCATGCCAGTTTATTGGTGTCCTTGTATGAGTCGACGATTTGAAGAACGACCATGGGGAAGGCATCCTTTTTCTTAAGAAATGCCACTAACCTCTTCCTTTCCAGGTCAAGGTCCTCCGAGTCCCAGCCATTCAATTGCTGATTGTGATGCATTACATCCATGAAGGATTGGTCATCTGGCAGGGAGTGTCCTTCCTGATGTCAGGGTCAGATGGAGGGTCTGAGTCCCCACTGTTGGGGGAGGAATAGGAATCAGGTTCTAAGTCCTCTGAATTGAGGGAAGGAGAAGGCAACCTCAGTGGTCTGCGGGGATGATCCCTTGAGAAGGGGAGGTTGTTGTCTGGCATCTACCTCCTAGGAAGCGGAGTAGGTGGGCGACCCAAAGGGTCCTTTGTGGAAGGCCCTTGGGGTACTGGCAGAACTGGAGCTGAGGGGGCCTGTTTATCTTTAAAGAAGACCCACCAGGCTGTGAAGAGTTCATTTAGACCCTGCAGAGGGTCCTGAGGCAGAGCCAGAGCATCTGGCGTTGGGGAGGGGGGGTGGCTTGGACGGCCCCGGCATCAGGTCATCAGGTTGGGGTAGCTCTGGCATCAGAGTAGACTGGACCACATCATCTGACATTGGGAGCCCAGGTGTACCTTCAGGTGTTAGAGGCATTCTGGTCCAACGTCCGGCCCTCAAGCGCTGAATCCTTGAGTGTCGGTCTAAGAGGGATGCCGGAGTTTATTGGAGTGTGAGGTGGTGCCAGGTTTTCCCGAGGTGGCGATGGGGGGGCTGGTGTCACTGGTGTAGGTGGTGGTCGCCTGGGTGGAGTCACCTGCGGGGGAGGTGTATCTCCAGAACGGGACGTACGCCCATTGCTTCCCGAGGAAGAGTGCGACTGTCCCGGGTGCTGCCTGCCAGCATTGGCCCCTGATGGCAGGGTGAAATTGGTAGACACCCTGACTGGGAGGGGGACAGACAGTGGGCTGCCTCCCGAAGAAACTCCAGATAAGCAACTAGGCTTAGAACCCCCAGGGGTAACAGGCTTAAGCTTAAGTGGCTGGGAGGTGTGGGAGGATTTCCCATGTCCCAAAGAGCTTTCTCCCATGACTGTAATGAGGGAGGGAGGCTTGGAGACCGGGAGCCGGGAGGCAAGCCCAGAGGAGGAGGGAGTTGCCAACTTGGTCAGGGACCGAAAACAGTCTTCTGCCCAGAATTTCTCCTTGTCTCGGTGCTTGTGTTTGCTGCTCAGTTTATTCCCTTTGTAAGAAGACACAGAAGCAGGAGAGGATGAAGAGCTCTTGCGGTTGCGTTCCTTCTCCGTGGCAGATATCCGCTTTTTCAAAAGGAAAGCTTCAAGGGTTTTCTGCCTCCGGAGCATCATTGGCTGATTGAAGTCTCGGCAGTGCTGGCAGGCCTCGATGTTGTGATCCAGGCCCAGGCAGAACAAGTAGGCTGAATGGCCGTCTTTATGTGGGATCTGCTTGCTCCATGCGCACTTTGCAGGGTGCCTCTTAATTGATGACATTGGAGAAGAAGACAACATGCACAATCCATTGAAACTAAGGAAATAAAAGAAAAAAAGCATTGAAAACATGGGCAATATAGTGGTCGACAAGCTGAAGGCTTCCGCGGAGGTCCAACTAGCACAGTCAATGGCGGGAAAGAACTGGGGATGAGCTGGGGACCATCCCTTTTATACCAGATGTCGGGGCTGGGCCGATGTAGGGGGTGGTCCCATGCTGGGTATTGCTAGCTAGAAAGTTTCTGTGGGGTACTGGTTGCTGGCAGCTTAGTAATAAAGGTATTACTTGCTGAGAGAGTGATTCTCAAAGTAAGATCAGCAGGTGCAGAAAGGTAAATATGTGCAACACAAGGCACCTACAAGGCACCTATCTTTACCAGAGCGATGGCAGAGAAGACGGTTAAAAAGCCTCTTCTAGGACTGGACCTAAGGGCCAGGAAAAAAAAAAAAACCTAAAGTCGAGGACAACATACCAGAGGCCGAAGAGGATGTTGCATCTGCACCACCAGAAGAGGTCAGCGAGCTTCTAAACTGGCTGTGCATTAAACAGATGGAAATGGAGAGACAGCGGGATGAGGGTCGAAGGAGACAGGATGCAAAGTGGGCAGATACTTTCCGAGCTATCCAAGCTACAGGATCCGGGCCTGATCATAATGCCCCAAAAGACACTTAAGCTGACAAAGCTTACCGAGACTGATGATATAGAGGCATACAGTACATTACAACTTTTAAACATATTGCCAGGACATGGGCATGGCCCAGAGACCAATGAGTAATAAGGCTGGCACCTTATTTGACTGGGAGGGCCCAGTTGGTCTACAACCATTTGAGTGGATGAGATGCTAAAAACTTTGATCAGGTTAAAGAAGAAATTCTATGCCGATATGATATTAATACCAAGACATACCAACAAAGATTTCAGTCCATGAAATTGCAATCGATGGAGACCCCAAAGGAGGCATATGCCAGATTAAAAGAACTGTGTCACAAATGGCTTCAGCCTAGCGTCAAGACCCTAGACCAGATTGTGAAACTGGTAAAATGAACAATTTATTCAAATCCCTCCCCAAGAAGTGTAGATTTGGGTTAAAGAGCATAAGCAGGATTTAGCAGAAAGAACACTTACCTTTGCAGAGGACTACATGGCTGCTCAACTTTCCAAGTCTAGAGGGTACCAAGGAACCAGCACCATCACAGCTGATCCAGTAAGAAACGGTCCCTTTTCTAGACCTACTGACCAATACTCAGCTAGACTAGAATGGAGGTCTGATAGAGGAGGCAAGGTATATTCAGCAGATGTAATATGCCATTATTGCAAGGTGAATGGCTATATTGCTAGGAACTGTCCTAACAAAAGGTGTGAACAACTGCATTTAGCACTGGCCAACATGGAATATACTGCAGCCGTAGAAACTGATATCACGCAGATCATGGGGCTTGGTGATTCTGGGAGTCGCCAGACCGTCAACCGAGCAGATGTGGACGGTACCCAACCAAAAGGCCCTGACACAGCTGTTATTTGTGTGCATGGAGATGTCCATAAATATTCTACTTCTTCTTTACAAATAACAGTGGAGCAAGAGAAACTTGAAATGACTGTGGGCCTCATATTCAGACTCCCCATGACAATCATTATTGGGCAGGATCATCCAGGATTTGAGAGACTGCTCAAAACCCCACATGCCAAGGAACCTCTTGTGGCTGTAATTACTAAGGCCCAGGCACAGAGAGAACATCTCTCCACTGTGTTTCCTTTTGATGATAAATTGTATGGGGAACCAGGCAAGCAAAGAAGAACAAAGAGGGAGAAAAGAAAACTAAAGAATGAGTGGGTTGACTCACATGTAGACATACCACCAGACTTTGTGACTGTTCCAAAAGGGTGTGATCTGCAAAATGAGCAAACATTGGACACCACGATAACATCTTTATTTTCACAGGTGGGACAGGGTGTAAAATAAGGTACACCCCAATATGTGCTTAAGAGTGGCCCATTATACCAAGAATGTACCAACCCCAAGACAGAAGATGTGGTAAATCAACTGGTAGTGCCCCAGAAATTTAGGGAGCAATTGTCAGTGGCTCAACAGGTAGCACACTCGCCTCTGAGGCAGGGAGATCAGAAGGCTGTGGATTCTGTCCCCACACCAGGCACTTGGGTTGAATCCCAATACTGACACTGTAGTGCAGCATGAGGGAGGTGCTGCATTCCTGAGGTGCCGTCTTTCGGATGAGATGTTAAACCAAGGTTTCATCTGCCTGTTCTGGTGGTAGTTCAGGTGGATGTTAAAGATCCCATGGCATTTCTTTAAAATAGTAGGGGAATTTTTATTGAGAATAAAGACTTCATTACATATACATAACACACAGTATAAACGTACAATATATGTACATCAACAAGCAAATAAAAAGAGAAAGGAAAAATTAACTCAGAAGAGCAAAAAAAAAAATATCAAATGAAACATTTCATCACTCATGTTCCTGCTCTATCTTAGTACCTCCAATGGGCCCTATGCATGAATCACGTGGAGTGGCTAATGTGTCAACTGGGGCACTAACCGCTCCATACCAGTCGTGACCCCATGGGATGCACAGAGTGGGAGACACTGTACACAGAGGCATCCGATCCCCCAGCCATGCGTCTGCGAGCAGCAATGCGCTGGGGGAGGCGAGGCAGGACAACACCTATGCCCATGCACTACAGCGCGTAATGCTAGCGGCGGTGGTGCATAGGGGCGCCAGTACCTGAGAGAGGACCCTGTAAACCCCATGCACCCCACTATTACCCCGCTGTACAGGGTTTAACAGCCCACCAATCCCCAAGGTTGTAGGACCGACGCCAGAAGCCACCAGCCCCAGCACACAGCATTGCATTTGGTGACTCCCCCCATCCCAGTCACCCTGCACAGAGGCACGGGCTACCAACCCCGCCAACTGCACCCCACAGCAACACACCCCCACTGCAGTGCTGGTCATCCCAACCCCTACTCTGCCTGGCAGCATGCCTCCCATTTGTCCCACAGCACTGATCAGTGCCAGCAGAGGGCCGGCGGCATTGCCCTCCCTCACCTACCACTGCCGCCGGCCATCAGTCATTCATGGGGTGTGCTGCCAATGCGCGCCCCATCATGCAAGTGATCCAGTGCGGGTCCCGATCCAGGAATCCAACTGGGTGCCCAGCAAGACCCTCAACCCTGCCCCCAGCCACCCTGCAGAGTTCTGTGCACCGGGGCATGGGGCCACGGATGGGTGGCCGGTGGTCAGGAATATAGCCGGTGCACACCTGTTTGTAGGTGCGCAGCTATGTGGGCAGGGGTATTCGCAGATTCTGCATACCTCCGCCCATTCATGCATACAGCCCAATGTTAGTGCCTTAATTATTTTACACTATGTTTGATCACAGTTCAACTATGTAGAGCAATTTATCCACAAATGTTTTACTTTCTCTACTGGATAACTCATTATATCCTGTTGATGAATTTTTTCCAATGTATTCCGAATATTGACCAGTATTTCAACATATGTAACCATTTTCTTTTGTAATACCCACATGCACTTAGCCTGCAATAGGTAATACCTAATTACTGCCAGGGTAATGTATACTGTGTCTGCATGATATTTACCCCAAGGGCTTGGAGGCACTCCATACATTAGATCAATGTATGTCAAAGCTTTGAACCGGGGCTCCTCCCATTGGGAAGCCAAGAAGGTCCAAAAACGTACTGCATATGACACTCTAAAAACAAATGCTACTGTGTCTCAAGTATCTGAGTACAAGTATCCCTAGGGCAATATCTTTCTGACAGTTGCTTGTGCTTATTGTTGTTTTTAACACTAAGCCTCCCAAAGTTGCCCAACCAAACACAATCCCAAATAAAGGGAGGTAATCTAGGGTTGTTAAGCAGCTGTAGGATGGGTTATAATCTATTCTTGGGACATAATGGGAATACAACTGCTGTTTGACAATCTTTGTAAACTATTTCTTTATAAATAGTTTTCCTATCCATAGTTTCAAACTGGGAGGGGGCAAGTCCCCATTTCATGGCATTTTTAAGACTGTCATACACAGATTCTGTTTTACTTAACAGTCTTGGCTTCATCAATTTCCATGCTGCAAGGTAGGGTGCAAATCATTTCCATACCAATGGTTTCCATATTTTATTCCTTGGTTTCAGTACATTCCCCAAATTGTAACAAACAAAAAAGCTAAAGAAAAAGGCAGTTGGGTGCACCATATTAAGTCCCCCTTCTGTAATTGGTCTATATGTGTATTCTCTTTTTATTGTGTTCAACCAGGATCCCCAAAAATCCTGAAAAAAAATACTATATAATCTTGTCTAAGTCTCCTGATAAGGAGGAAACACATAGCTGAGATACAGAAATACAGGGACTAGCAGAGATTTAATTAGGACAATGTAATAATCAGAAAATTGACACTTGCACTCCAGAGCCAGGAGTAAATAACCTAGTGAAGTATAAAACTCACTCAACATAGTTCGTCAAAATCCAAATTATTTATTGCATCAATGGCAAAATCAAAATGGACATCAGTGGAGACCATCTGATCAGGTGCCCTGGCGCATCGCAATGTAAGGCTTCATCAGGGGGGCAGGTACCCGAATCAAGCCATCTTACCTTTATACTCATTCAGAATGTGACATCATCAATTAACTTAAAAAGACATATAGAGCCAGATATTCAAAAAATTACCCTGTGGCCAAGGTAGCACTGCCCAGCGTGCAAACATAGCCTGGATCAAAATGCCAGCCATAAGCAAAAGGTAAAGCGCAGTGCAAAACCAGATGAATATAGAAAGCAAAGGAAGCTGGGCAAACAGGGCCAGGAGTGCAGGGCAAAAACAGCCCGTGAATAAGACAGCACTGAATATAGCACACAAGACAGCACTGAATATAGCACCAGGCAGGCAGTGCAAACACACAATGGAATACAGTGCAGAGGTGAGACAGCCTGACCCTGGGACACATGCAATGAAACACAGGCTGGAATGAGGTATCAGGAGCACACCACAATGCACATCCCGGAGGATGCAACACATGCACAGGAATGTCAAGCAACAACCCAGACCCATGTGGAGAACACAAGTAACAGTACAAACCATGTGTAACCCCAGCACCCAAGAATGACACAGGACACAGTAAAATGCTGTAAATGCACTGTAATGACAAAATGCAAAAGGATAGGTAACAGGAACATGACAGTGATGCAAACCCATACAAAACCAACGAACAAACCATACAGAATTACCAGTTCCCCAACCACCACTGGACGACCCACCCCATAACAAAGAAAGACAACAGGACCAATCCCACCAAGCAACATGCCAAGCCCCCCCACCCCCAACACACAACCCATGCAACAAAAAGCCCACTACGGGAACAACAAAAGGAACGCACTATAAGCAAAGAAAGGATTCAAAAGGCAAACATATGTGAAAATAATAACAGGATGTACAAGAAGGCACAGGACAAGGGTGCAAAGGGGAGGAGGATGCACAGAGGGACACAGGAATACAGTCCAGGAAAGGATAACATGTCCAGTAAGGGTGTGTGTGAAGGCAACACAATATGGGATGTAGGGCATGTCTAGCTGCCCAAAGGATCCGGGAGCCGAGCCTCTAACACAGCTGCCACTCTCCTCATCTCTGTTATCAGTATGGCCTGCTGCTCAATCAGAGTCCTTTGTTGTCGGACGATGCAGCGCAGCAGGTCCTCCGTCCCCTCTGACTCCTCTGGCCTGGTCGCCCACAGTGATGCCCAAAGTGGACCTACAAGAGGAAGGGTGAGACCATGAGGATGGTATACCAGATAGGAGGCAGACAGCAGCCAAAGGTGACCATACAGGAATGGACAGCATGTCCCAATGGGCAATCCCGGGTGGAGATGCGTGCCGCACCAGTAGGCCAACATGGAAGGAGCCCACAAAGCAGCACAGGGCGACACAGGCACCAACACAAAACCCAACACACATGATGACAATGATCCCAACAGCACCAGGGTACATGTGACACCGCCCACCCGGACACAGCACACAGCGAGAAACGGCAGATACACAGCCAGACCCCCGGAGAATTGAGTGCAAGGGCCAAAACATGCACAAGGGCACCCACACATTGGGACATGCTGCCCACCGACAGATGGAAATGTACCGTAATGCAGAGCACAGCACCAACAACAACTAAAGGCATGCTGGAGCAGCAAAGAACCATGACAGTAGTCTGCCAATGATCGACCCAGGCCGGGGGGATAACAGTCAGCCAGGGCACAGATGCTGTCAGTGAAGGGCCGACACACGCCACCAGGCAAGGCCACTGAAAGCATACCACCCAACTGTGACACGGTACAACAAAGGGTCCCCAACCCATGGGTCAAAAGCCCCCTGTCCCACCCTGTGAGGACAAGTTCCACAGCCAAGGTCAACAGTGTCAGGCAACACTCCATAGGAAATGATGCACATAATGTAATAGCATAGTGATAACAGATCCTCGTAACAAAACTGCAACACAGTAACAGCACCATGAGATACCCAGGTAAGGACTCCACAATGCGTACAACACATTGCCAGAATGTAGCACAGTTTGACAGGCAATGTTCCACAGCTGGTGGACAGAAGGATAAGAGGTATGCCTGGAAGGCATGGTGTGTGGTGTCCCGTATCCACAACAGGCCCGCAGGTTGCGCCATGCAGGCCCGTCCAGTGAATGCACAGGACAGCAAGGCACCACCACCAGTGCAAATGCAGATGCCCTGTGGGGGGGTATGGAGGGACCCCAGAGGTGGACATGGTAGCCAACAGCATGCGGTCCCCACTGAACACTTGCCACCAGAGCACTCGCCACCAGCAGCACCCGCACAGCAATGCAAGCCGACAGTGCCCCACTCCCCCCCCCCGGGCCAGACTGTCAGCATCCAACTGTGGTGTGCTGCACAGCACAGTGCCACACTGCCACTGGCCCACTGCCCGTCGCAGACATGCCACCAGACCAGACAGTGGCAGGACACCCAGATGTGACACACAGCCTAGTGAAAGGGCACAGATCACAGAGCAATGAGACAGGTACTCGTGCAATATGCCACCACTCTCAGGGCTGCTCTCCTGCGCCCGCTGTATCACGGACGGCACCCTCGGGCTGCCTCTCCTCTGCTCCTGGGTCATGTTCTGGCCCCCTCCTCTGACCATGGGCTGCTTGATCTGCTCTACAGAGGACAGGTGAAAAATTGGTGTTAGAGCATGACATGGCATACACCACGTGCAGCACAGCAATATGCACATGCAACCCTAACAACACTGCACACACAGGGAGTGAACATGGAGGACACCCACACAGAGGGTGGCAGGGCCCATGGAGCATTCGCCAGGCACACACGGCAGGAATTCACGGCACCACAGTTGTGCGACAGTGCCTGTTGTAGCTGTCCTGTGAACATCTGCATACCTGTGTGTGTATGTCGACAGTCCTCCAGGAGCAGGATCCCTGCACCATGGTGTCGCCGACCGCAGGCTGGTGCTGCACCAGGACACATAAAACAGCATGACCCAACCCACCTTCCACACCGATGACCACAGCATGTACCGGGCCCCTAAGGGGCCAAGCTGTGGCTCCCCACTGGTGCCACTTGCGCCCCAGCACCATGCAGTGTGACACACACATGCGCACACACACACACGCAGCCTGACATGATGAAGCTATCAACATGCAATGCCACTTACCTGGCATAGGCACAGTGCCCTCATGCACCATGCAATTGTAGCACTCCAGCTGCTGATGCTGACACCGTCACAGGTCCGTATACCTGTGCCTGCACTTCTCCGCATTACGGGAGATACCAGTGCAGGCACTGAGCTTGCGTGCGACCGTGGACCACACCTGCATACATGGTAGGTCCACCTCCCTGACCTCCCCAAAGAGCCTCCGGTGCCTCTTCTGTACCAGCTTCACCAGGTTTGCTGTCTCAACCTCCCCCCAGCGCCTGTCCCTGTGCACCACAGCATGCTGTCTTCCATGTCCTGGCATTGCCCACACAGCACGTATTCCACTATACCTCTCAAGATATTCAGCGGTTGGCACACCCAGGACCCTCCTGCAACAACCACTGTAGCGCCGCGCTATCATATGATGTAGCGCGGCACTGCCCGGAAGTGTTCGCACTGCGCATGCGTGACCCCTGGCATGACCCTGAAATGGAATACCATGCATGTGCAAAGTGCCGCGCTGTGTTGGAGAGAGCAGCACTACAACGCCCTATGCCAGGACGATAGCGCGGACATGGGGGCCTCATGAGCATGCGTGGTGGTTGGGCTATAGCACAGAGTGCCACGCTAATGGGATAGCGTGGCGCTGGCCCAATAGCCCTGCGCTGACGTTTGCACAGCGCTAAGGTGTTAGCCCGGTGCTAATCGGGGCCATATTCAACTGGAATATGCAAATGGGGGTACTTGTGTATGCATGGTGCAAACTGTGTGATTAACATATCATTATGCACTGCTTTGCATGCATAACAGGCTTGATTGCCTGGCTGGGCTACAAAAGGGCAAGCAGTGCACCACCAGTGTTGTGCTGTGGGAATGCAGCATACTACGGATACTGCAGAACTACAAGAGACAGGTGGAGAGATGCAACAGGGGGATTAGCAGTGAGAGGCAGGTATGTACGACTGTCATGGGACTCTTGGAATGGCAATATCTTAGAACAGGGTCAGCCCAGACTGCAGCCCACAGATGTACCTGCTGGTGAATGGTCAGCCACACGCTGGACCACAGGCAAGCACTGTGCTGTGTGCTGGTGCACAGCTACATACGTCCACCTGTGCAGCATACCGTCCAGTGCACTGTGCACATGCCCTGCATCGCACTGTGCCGTGTGGCACTGCCTGCACACTGTGGGCGCCAGGCAGGGGCCATGGTGCACTACCGAGGTGTGTGTCCTGCAACACTGGCTCACTGACATGACTCCCTGGATGTGGGTCCTGGTAGGCTGTGACCGCTCTGCTGGGAGAACACAGGGTCTCGGCGCTGTGCCATCCCATGCACCATGTGGCCTGTGCCTGGTGTCCTGCCATTGTCTACATGCCAGTGCACGTGTCCACACACTCAGCGTAGTGATCACGCAGGGCACAGTACAGTGCCAGGTGGTGGGCGTAGGGGTGGCCTCATTCATGGGTGCACATGCCAGCCACGGGCGACAGCAGTGCACATGTGGGTACAGGGCTTGCTGTCCAGACACAGGGTGGCCAGTGACTATGTGGCCGTGTGCACCGTATATGCACTTGGTGCACAGTGACATGTCCATGTGGCCTGTGGCATTCTAGGGGGTGGCATGGTGATGTCTATGCATAATGCAACGCAGTCCTGCCACGGCTGCTGACACATGTCCCTTTTCGACTGTCCCATAGGTAGTGCTGCATGACAAGAGCGCATACGCACACATAAGTTCTCACAGGATGAGCTGACATCACTGGTGCGTGCTGTGAAGGAGAGGAAGCAGGTGCTCTGCACGCACAGGGCCACAGATGCAGTGGTGCGCCAAGCCTGGGAGGAGGTGATAGCTGCGGTCAATGCTGTCAGTGGACGTGGCAGGACGACCAAGGCAGTGCGAAAGTGCTGGAACGACCTGCTGCAGCTTGCCAAGGAAGAGGAGACACAGCGGCTGCGGGAATGGATGCAGACCAGTGGAGGACCACAAGACCAACAGCAGTGGGTGGAGGAGCCACTCATGGCCATAGTGGCGTCCACACTGTGGACGGTGGCAGTCGCAGGTGTGCCAGGTGGTGGATGTGAGATGACTCTCGCACTGCCCAGGACAGGTCTGTATTCGCATGTATATACCCTGCATGGTGTGATGGCATAGGTGAAGAGTCCTGCTGTTGATGCCCTGCACGGGGTGCACCATGGGCTGCTGAACAGCTGCATGACAACGGCATGTGCACTGTGTGTTGGATGGGTGCATGTGGTCACAGGCTGGTGTGTGGTGTGTGCATGGCCATGGCAGGAGGTACGTGTCCTGGGGTCTGCATGGCGTGGTGGTGGTGGTGGTGGCGTTAAGGCACAGTGTCCGTGTACAGGTGACTGACCCTGTCCCATTTTTCTCCACAGCGGTGTCTGCAAGGCCTTTGGAACCACAGGAGCAGCACAGGATGTATGACCATGATCCAGAGGTTGTGGAGGATGATGGTGAATGGCCATCCACATCCGGTCTTGGTGCCAGTTGTGGATGCACAGAGCCACTGCATGAGTGGCATTCCAATGGACAGGGGCTGCATCTGCCTGGGAAGGGGGGACACACTTCAGTCGGGGAGGTGGGATACACTGAGTACCTGGAGGATACACGAACAGAGGAAATGGGTGTAGGGCAGGTACTCCTAGTGACTGTGACCAGTGGTGATGACACTGACGTGTCAGAGGGTCCTCACCACCAGGATGTGCCTGTGGAGGGGGATGCAGGGGTGGGGCTAGTAGCAGGCCGTGGAACAGGTGCCAGTGGAGTGTTCAACATTGCTGGTCTGGCCATCCCTGTGCATCTGGTGGTGGGCAGTGTGGGGAACATTTCTGCACTGCTGGACATGCGGTGTCCCACACATATTGTGGTCCCGGGCCATTCAGTGCAACAGCGCACCACCAGCGGTCGGCAGCAGCAGGCCATGCCAGATGTGCAACAGCATCCCTTACCTCCTGTGCAGCAGGCACCTGTGCCAGCTGCAAATAAGGGGGCTGCGCCCCTGGAGCAGGATGCCCATGGTGCCCGCCCACTCCTGCAGGCTGCTGTCATGTCCCAGCAGGAGGCTCGTATGGACCTGCATGGCCTACAGAGGGAGCTGAGGCATGAGCTGGCACTGATGAGGGAGTCCATATCAGTGGGCTTTGCCCATGCCGAACAGCGGGCAGAGGACAGGTTGGGCCACATGGTGGGTGCAACTGACCGCTGCTTTGCTGGTCTGACAGCTGCAGTGGTCAACATCGCAAATGTACTTTGTGGGGTGAATGGGGGTCGCCAGCATGAGCTGGTTGGTCAGGGTGCAGAAGGCACAGGAGCACACAGGCAGGCAACCCGTGGCCGCAGGGCTGGCACTGGGTCCAGCTCCACTGCGTCATGCACCATGTCAGGCACATAGTGCCACCGTGGCCATCCACCTGCCCTGTCAGGCTCCACCATTCAACGGGGGGCACAGGAGGGCTGCCCTGCCTGCCTCACCATTTTCCTCTGCCTTGTCCTCGGCCCAGAGCACCCCGGGTCTGTGACCCACAGTAGTGGTGCACATCATGTGCGTGGTGGTAGTTGGCGGTGATGGTCACGGTCATACTGCATCACTGCACAGTCATCACCCACTGTGTCAACATTGGCACACCCACATGCGTGTGCACACATGCACACACATCCACTAGCGAACAGCCTCGCACTCCATCCCATGCGCACACACACTTCCACTGCCATGGTTGCCCTCCTTACACTCACACCACACATCTTGCTTCCCCAGTGACAGTACACCGTGGCTGAGTGTCCACCCCCGTGTGTCCTGCACACCCCCCAACATCACAACACACGCACACATGTTTTCTGTTCCACTCTGTTGTGTTCTTATTGTGATTGTTAGTGTCACTGTTCTGGTACTTGGTGCACATTAAATAGATTCAGCATTGTACTGTTTCATGTTGTGCAGTCTGTACTTACCCTCTAGTCTGTGACAGTGTCCTGATGATGTTGCCCCTGTGCTGTATGGCCCTGTGGGCCATGCAAGGGTCCCTCCTCTCAAGTTGCTCCACTATCGCCCTGACCGTTGGCTCTGGCTCACTGTCAGACTGTCCCTCAGGTTCAGGTGCCTGTATCCCACAGTTCATTGCCATGTTGTGCAGCATACAACAGGCTAGAAAGATACGGCATACCTTCCGAGGCGTATACTGTAGGGCACCGCCTGATGTGTCTAAGCTTCTGAATCGCATCTTCAGGATGCCAAATACCCTCTCTATGATGCTCCTTGCACTGGCATGTGCCTCGTTGTACATCTCCTCGGCCACTGTGGCTGGTTGGAGTACCGGTGTCAGCAGCCAGAGTTGCAGGGGATAGGTGCTGTCCCCTGTCAAGAGATGTGTACCTGTTAGTGCCATACTGCAGTCTGTCCATTGCTGTCCTGCACCTCTGTGTAGCCCTCCCACACCCCTTCCCTGGCCTCCACTGCCTGCCCCCATCCATGCTGTCGTGTGTATGCCTTGTATGCTGCTACTCACTGACTAGTTGCCCACTGGGTATCCTGCCCTCCTCAAATGCCTGGCACAGCTGGGACTGGTGCCAGATAAAGCTGTTGTGGGCACTGCTGGGATACTGCATTTAGACAATGCTGATGCGCCCAGTCACATCGCACACCACCTGGCAGTTGATGGAGTGGTACCCCTTCCTGTTTACGTACACATCACTGCCATCACTAGGTGGTGCACGGATGGGGACATGGGTGCAGTCGATGGCACCCAGTACAGATGGTAGGTGCGCAACTCGATGGAACTACTGCATTGTTTCTCTGCTCTCTTCTGCCGTGCTGGGGAATACTATGAACTCCCCAGCATGTGGCAGGAAAGCCGCTAAGAACTGGGTCAGGAGGCATGAGGTGGCAGACTGCGATATCCCGATGGTGTCCCACGCTGGTCGCTGAAACATCCCTGTGGCAAGGAAGCACATCGCTGCTGTCACCTTCTCCTCCACTGTCATGGCATGGCTGCATCCGGTGTTTGGGTGCAGCTGCTCATGCAGGAGTTCACATAGCTGCCTCAACATTCCCCTGTTCGTCCTGTACTGGCCAGTGATGTGGTCATCGGGCAGGGTCTCGAAGGAGACCCTGGGCCGGTACCACCTGTTAGCAGCATACCGTCTCTTTGGCCTGCGTTGTGGCCCATGTTGTGCCTGCCCCCTCTCCTCCTCCTCCACTACAGCTGCCATCAATGGCAGCATCCCTGCTACTGGCACTACACACATTCCCACATCCTGTTGTGGTCCCTCCTCCTACGTGTTTTGCCCTGGGTTAAGACCAGCCCTTTATAGGCGGTAACTAGCACCACGCTAGGTGTCGCGCTATGTGTACTAGCACAGCGCTAGGGCTTTGAATATCCCTTTGCGCGTGTCTGCTGCCCACCCCCGATTTGCCCTTTGCATACATTATTGGTTTGCCCCGTGCTACTGCTGTTAGCGTGTGCTAACTGGTCATTTGAATATGGCTGCTCCGCGCTATTCCTGCGCTATTCCCGCGTTACTGGTTTGCGCACTGCGCTATGCTTTGAATATCTGGCCCATACCATTTTAGAATTAACAAATCACCATACTCATTTTACACAGTGTTCTAATACACACCACCAGTTATTATAATGCATTGCAATTCTGAATTATCCTGCATTCATACAAACGTTAAATAAATAAATGGTTTGAATACAAAAAATAATAAAGCTTTTTTTTCTCTTTTTCCATTTTAATTTTATGATAGCTTTAAATGAAAATACAAAAACTGAAGGCTAATCTGCCTGTTCATTAGTATAGAAAGAAAATATAACAAATTTTCTTTAACCTATTATTATTTCTAATACTTCAAGTAGATAAATATCTTACATGAAGTAATATTATACAATCTTTAATAGTGTTGAACAAGCCATGCTCATATATTTTTAATTCAAGGGCTATTTATTTTTAAGACTCAAAATTAGTCATTTTGTTTATGAAAAAGAGAGATATCCTAGAATGCTCACCATTAAATTTGGTGTTGGTGAGAAAAAACACAAAATATTGTCAAGATGACTCTAAATAGTCAAATAAGTCTAACATCTAAGCATCAAAAAAATTAGAAAGAGAGGAGGAACAAATGGGGAAAAGAGTGTAGTCTGGGAAAATTGGGGGGAGAGGAAGAAGAGTATTGGGCAAGTGGGAAAGAATAGGGGAGGGGAAGAGGGAGGTAAAGGGGAAGGGAGAGGTAATGGAGAAAAGAAGAACTTCAGGGAGCAAAAGACCTGTGTACAAACATTAGGAGGTGTAACCCATATTTTAAAAAACTGAGAAAGGTTTCATCTATTGTGAGCATTATATCTTGCAAATAACCACTTTCAGATATGTATGAGGTATGCATCTTTACAAATGAGGTTTTAGATCTAACTTTTGATTCATGCCTTGTGGTGATAATGCTCCCAGTGTAAAGATCCAAAAACTTTCCCTCTGAGACAATCTATTTAGTCGATCACCTCCTCTTTTGCCAACGTTAACATGTTCCACTCCAGCAAATCTAAAACTTGTAAGTTCTGAACTGTGACATTCTAAAAAATGTAAAAAATGTTCAGCTACAGGACCAGACATATCTTTATTTTTAATGTCTCTTATATGTTCTTGTATATGGACCTTTAATGGCCTTAGAGTTCTCCCCACATAAATTGTTTTGCAATTGCACCACAGAACATACACCAAGAAAAAAAAGAAGAAAAGCTTTATTAATTTTTGTATTAAAACCATTTATTTAATTTTTGTATAAATGCAGGATAATTCAGAATTACAATGCATTATATTAACTTTGGTGGTGTGTATTAGAACACTATGTAAAATGAGTATGGTAATTTGTTGCTTCTAAAATGGTCTGTCTTTTTAAGCTAATTGATGATGTCACATTCTGAATGAGTATAAAAGTAAGATGGCTTGATTTGGATACCCGCCTCCTGATGAAGCCTTACATGGCAATGTGCTGGGGCACCTGATCAGACGGTCTCCATTGATGTCCTTTTTGATTTTGCCATTGATGCAATAAATAATTTGGATTTTGACAAACTACGTTGAGTGAGTTTTATACTTCACTGGAGTATTTACTCCTGTCTCTGGAGTGCAAGTGTCAATTTTCTGACTGTTATATTTTACACTGGGCTGCAGCTCGACACTAGCACCCTGCCCTGGCCTGAATGCAGTACCTTTTTGAAACAATATTTGATTAGGACAACCCTTTTCTTTTTGGAAATTTGCTGCCCCTTCCAACTTGCTATTATCCTATCCACTCAATTCATGCATGATTCCCAATTAGACAATGCTGAATTTCCTGGACCAAATGTTACCCCTAGTATCTGCATCGAGTCTCGTGAAACTGTTATGCCTGCAATGCTGCCTCTCTTTGGAAGTGGGACATTTCCCAGGGTCACTCTCCTACTTTTCTGTAGGTTTATTTTTGATCCTGAACACTCCAAAAAATCTACTAAGATCTTGGAGAGTGTATCTTCACATGTTTCGGGTGCTAAAGTTAACACTAAATCATCCGCATAAGCCAATATTTTTATTGGATGGCTATCTGGCCCTACTGTTAACCCATAAATTCCAGTGTTTTTTTTTAAATATGCTGTATAAAATATGTCTATTCCAAAGGCATATAATAGAGGGCTCAAAGGACAACCCTGCTTGAGGCCTCTCTGTACCTGGATTTTCCATCCCCACCATCCATTCACAATAGGAATTATCTGCACCTTAAGACACGTGTTCTGAATCCATCCTATAAATTTAGCTAGAATGCCAAAGGCTTGCAGTGCATTAAACAGAAAACCATGTAACAATTTATCAAAAGCTTTTTGCTGGTCAAGCCCCAGCACATATCCCTGTATGCCACCTTGTTCCCCTATATAAAATAGTTCTCTTAGAGTTATTAAATTGTCACATTGCTTCCGATCTGGTATAGCACAAGTCTGTGAGGTACTAATTAGATATTTTGCTACTACTGATATGCTAGCTACTAGGATTTTACTTAAAATTTTCAAATCTGTATTTAGTGAACTCAAGGACCTCCCATTATTGATGTCTACCTTTGGGCCTTTTTTATGTATCAGGACCAGTAAAGCAGTATTCGTAGAGTCTGCATATTGTCCAGTATGCAATACATAGTTACACAGAATCCTAAGTGCAGGGGCTAATTCTGTCAGGAACTTCGTGGAAAGGCTTGCTCCCAGGCCATCACAACCAAGAGCAGAGTCTGCTTTAAGTTGCCCTATAGCATACTCTACTTCCTCAACTGTAACCTCTTTCACGAATTCCAGTGCATCTTGTGCACTTACCTGTGGTAGATCTAGTGTACTAAACTAGTCCTGTCCACTTAAGGGTGTACCAGAGTCCCTCAATAGAGTTTATATGTGTTGCTCCACTACTTGTAATAAGTCTTTAGGAGCTGTAACTTTGTGACCTGAAGCAGAGTATAATTCAGTAATAGTTCTACTCTCCCACTCTGGCATTACATTCTTTGAAAGGATCTATTGGTCCCTTTTTCTTTCTAGTTCCAAAACGTAATTCTTGACTGAGAGATTTCGCTCCATTGTATTGTAACTCGCATATTTGTTTTTTGATTATACTAATCTGTGCACTGTAATCAAATTGTGTGATTTCCGTCTGAGAGATCAAGTGTTGTAATCGGTGTCGTAATTTAAAATATCCCCAATATTCCTTGGTAGCCTTATACCCTAGCCCTATTTTGAAACAGTAATTGCCATGAACGTTTTGTATCTTCCCACCATTCTATTGGATCATTATAACATTCTGCTACATATATTCTAGCTGACCATTCCTGCTTCCACCTTTTCTGTACTAATGGATCTTCTAAAAGGGACTTATTTAACTGACATCCATTTTTTTTTGCATGGGGGGTATTATCTAATGTAACTTGTACACTAATGGCCATGTGGTCAGAAAATTCACTAGTTTTTACTTCCGAAATGAATATGGTTAACATAACGGTTAAAAAGACATAGTCAATCCATGTTTTTAATGTTCTCCTGTGACAAGTTTAACCCCCAGCAGGGTGGATACTCCTATATGCATCTGCAACCCCTAGTTGGCGCTATCCCAAGGGCTACTACAGGTGCCCGTTTGACTATGGATGGGTTGGGGGCCTAGATCCTATGGCGGGTGCCTCCACCGAGAGGTCAGGGTTTGTAGTGGCTAGACTAGCTTGGTCACAGCCCTCTGGGACACTGGGAGACCCCTTTATTCTCTCTAGTGGTTCACACAGTACACCGGAGTTACAGCCCCAATACCCACGACACACTGTTCACTCATATAGATACCACTTACCTCGAGACTGATTCTGCAGCATGTCTCTGGAGAACCTCTATAAAGCAGTTAAACAACATACACAGCAAAACACAATACTATTTCCATAAGTACCAACACCACAGACAGTATATAGTATAACAACAACAAATCTGATTTATTTAGGGACAGTAACAAGGAGGGGCAATCAGGTTGATTTGGTTTAGAAATATTCAAATCACAGTACTGTGCACACTTACAGGGTCTGAAAAGTCACACTCTGGGTACTCAGGTTGGGGGGAAGGGCTAGCCAGGTCCGTTGCCCGGGGTTGGCCAGCAGGTGCAGATGGATAGGGCCCTGTAGAAGAAAATATATCCACAACACCCAATTGTAATCCGGAGCCAGAGGGCTCAGTCCATGAAACAGTGAAACAACAAGAATTAGGTGACACATTTGTGGTTGAAAACAAGCTGCAGAGGAATACCCTGATTTGTACTCACAACACCCAAGCTGAGGATCGGATGGAGAATGTCCCTCTGGATTGCCAGAAGAGCAGGCATGAGGACAAGTTCCTTGTGACTGGACCCCACTGCAGTTGATAGCAAATGGATGTAGTCCGAATCAAGCTGGGGGTTTACTTCCAGCTTCAGCACACAATTCACTGTACAGGGGATTTGAAATAGCAATTCCCCAGAAGCACTACGCACATTTATATATAAAAGGAAAGTAATATACCAGGTAGGCTGCTCCTCGATCCTGATTGCAATTACTGCAAAATACCCGGGAGCACACACAGCAGCTTCAGTTCCTGACAGACCGAGCACGATTCAGCAATTTCTCCAGTCTTCTACAGGATGAGCCTGGTCTCCACACTTCTAGTGCTTCTTTCTCCTAACAACTTGGATTCAGTCCAAACTGGCACTCACAAAGGCTGCAGACCGAAACTCAGGGCCTCACACGTGCTTCCCACGCGAAACTATACACCGCAGAAGCACACAGCTCCTTCTCTCTTCACTGCCACAACTGATCTGATCTTTCCAGTCACAGAGCAGGGTATTTCCTATAGCTTCACACTATTCTATTGGCTGATTCAGCTGTCACTCACAATAAGACTCCCTCTGTTGGTAGAAAAAGGCGCCAAGGTCAAAACTACATTTCCCAGAGTCACTGCCCGTACAATCCCTTGTGGCTGGCTCAAAATTAAGAGTCCAAGTTCTGATTCATCCACAGGCTCCATTTTAGGAAACCCTTAACCCAATTGGCCAGCACAGCAGTTTAGGTCCAAAATGGAGGGGTAACACACACAGAGTCCCAGCTGCAAGAAAGGCAGGTTAGACAAACTGCATTTTACTTAACACTAACTGATTTCAGGCAAACAGTTACATCTTTCATTTAGGTTCCCTCTGCGCTCTTAGTGACTGCAGAAACAGAGCAATTTCTCTGCAGCTCGGGGGGGATTCAAGCATTAAATACACAGTCCCCCCATACAAACTAATTAAGTCTGCAAGCAGACAGCTTTTAAAGAGACAGTACGAGGAGGCTCAAATAGCACTCCCTTGGAACCACATTTAAACAGCTCAGACACCGAACACCGCCCAGACTTGGAGCATTCAGGCAAGCTCCTGGAAGACTTTTGGGAAGCCCCATTTGCAGGAGGGTTACACCCTTTCTGACCTGGAAAACTTGGTGTCTGCGTCAAGTAAGTGCCCCCGTAAGTTTCAAGACAACCATATACATTTACATCAGTATCACATTAGGCTTATACGTGTAATCATCAGTCAACATATCACCTTACCAGAAACACATTTCTGAAACTTTTCAGTACATCACTTTGAACACAGTATTATACACACATTGTACCATAACTCAGGTTATTACCTCCTGTGCATGAAACCTGAAGAAAAAATTACTCACCTTAGTAATTATGTTTCTTCTAGTGGAGTCTTGCTGTATTCTGACAATTGCAGTTAGCCCCAGTCTTTAAACCGCCCTGGAGACAAAGGGTTAACTTTTCTATGCATGGCATAGAATGTTCATCTCAAGCTCGGTTGAAGCCTCTGCTTGTTGTTATTCGAACTGCAACCGTCAGATCTTTACGAGCAAAACTCACTAGGTGTTCTGTGTGGAAACTGTAACATTTTTAACTAGCCAACTGGCAGAAAAACAATGTTTTGAGTCTTCAAAGGAACACTCAAGTCAGGAAACCCAAAAACAAAAATCAATCAAATGAAATAACATTCCACTCAAAAAGAACAGAGGGTGTAAAAGGGGGCACCTCTAAGGTGCCAACACTGTGCCTGCCCACCCACATCCCAAAATCTAGGTTCTGAGAGGGGAGGCGGGGGGGAGGTCAGAATACAGCAAGACTCCACTAGAAGAAACATAATTACTAAGGTGAGTATTTTGTTCTTCAAACAACATTAAGTCTTGCTGTATTCTGACAACTGCAGACTACCAAGCACTGCCTCCATGGAGGAGGGACAGAACTTACTTTGGGAATAGGCTCTGAAGTACTGCTGTGCCAAACTGAGCATCACTCCTAGCCTGGATATCCAGAAAGTAATGCTTGGTAAAAGTATGGACTGTTTTCAGGTGGCTGCTTCACAAATTTCTAAGAGGATATCCTAGCAGGAGCCAGGAAGCAGCTATTACCTCTTGTGGAATGAGCCCTCAGGCCTGAGGTGGAGTTTTACCCAGTTTTTCATAGCAGGTGTATACCAGGAAACAATCCACCTGGCAATAGATCTTTTGGTGGCAGGTTTGCCCTTCCAACTTCTCCATAAATGAGGAACAACTGGAGGAGTCAAACCTGTGACCCTTAGTACGCCTATGTAGTAGCTAAGGGCTCTTTTAACATCCAAACTGTGTAGCCTCCTCTCTCCCGAGGAAGAATGATCAGTGAAGAAAACAGGGAAAGATATAGACTGATTCAGGTGGAAATCTGAAACCACTTTAGGCAACAAGATTCTGTTAGTTCTAAGGACCACTTTATCCCTGTGAAAAGAGATGAAATCAGATTCCACTGACATGGCTTGCAATTCACTGATATGTCTAGCAGAAGTAATGGCTATCAAAAACACAGTTTTACAAGTCAAGTACTTAAGCTCTGCTGAGGACAAAGGCTCAAAAGGGGGTTGCATAAGCTGAGCAATGCAAACATTAAGATCCCAAGCAGGAGCAGGATCCCTAAAGGGGGGGATTGATGTGAAGCAATCCCTTGAAAAACTTACAGAATACAGGATGGGATGACAGTGAGGAAGACTTACCTACTGACAGGAAAGCAGAAACAGCTGCTAAGTGTACCTTGAGAGTAGCTGGTCTAAGACCTAGGCCATTGAGATGGACCATATAATCCAGAACCGTAGGCAATTCAGCAGAGTCTGGAGAAATATTCTTCTTAGAACACCAAATGCTGAATCTTTTCCATTTGGAGTTGTAAGTCTTTCTGGTGGAGGGCTTTCGAGAAGCCTTAAGGATATCCAGAACCCCTTGGGAAAGATACAGATCTGCAAACTCTAACTCTTCAAGAGCCAAGCCTTGAGATTGAGAGAGTGAAGATTGGGGTACCAAATCCTCCCCTGAGAGGATGTTAACAGGTTGAAATTCCTGGGAAGAGACAGGGAAGATGGACTGCTAGGGACAGCAACAAGGGATACCACGGCTGCCTGGCCCAGTCTTGAGCAATCAGAATCACTTTGCATGGTTGTGACCTTATCTAGACTAACACTTTGAACAGGAGAGGGAAGGGGGGGCATACAGAAATTTCCCTTCCCGGTTCAGAATCAGAGCATCCAGGGGGACTGAGCCGAAGACTGGGGGTCTGCAACAAAAGAGAGGAAGTTGGTGATTGTCTGGGGCTGCAAAAAGGTCTATCTCTGGAGTGCCCCTTCTTGAGAAAATCACCTTCAAACCAGAGGTTCTAAGGTCCATTCGTGACGGCCCTGGGATATTCTGCTCAGTGCATCTGCTAGAACATTGTCCTTTCCTGGAAGGTGAACTGCTATCAGAGAGGTTTGCAGGGAATAAGCCAGGGACCACAACTTCATTGCTTCTGTGCACAAGGCCGTAGACCAAGTGCCTCCTTGCTTGTTGATGTACCACATGGTGGTGGTGTTGTCTGTTCTGACCTGAACCACCCTGTTCTGTACTGATTTGGAAAAAGTTTGCAGTGCCAGAAACACTGCCCTGAGTTCCAAGAGATTGATGTGTAGAAGAGATTCCTTAGGCGACCACAGTCCCTGGGTGGTAAGTTCCCCCAAATGGGCTCCTCAATCCAGCGGGGAAGCACCTGTGGTGAGGACCACTGAATGAGACAGAGTGGCAAATGGAACCCCTTGCCTCAAATTGTCCTGATCCTGCCACCTTTGCAGGGCTTGGATCAGAGTTCGAGTCACTGGAATTAGTTTGGTAAGGAAATTCTTTCTTTGGGACCAAAAAGCTCTTAAGTGGAACTGAATGTCCCTCATTTGGAATCTTGCGCCTTGGACCACTGCTGTAGAAGCTGTCATGTGGCCCAACAGCTGAAGGAAGTGCCTTGCTGGTCGAGACACCTGAAGGCTGAATGAAGAGGCCAGCTCCATGAGAGCCCTTGCCCTGTCCAGGGGAAGGAAGGCTCTTGCTTTTACCATATCCAGCTCTGCCCCTATGAAGGAGAGGAGCTGCACTGGTTCGAGAACTGACTTTGGTAGGTTGAGAAGAAATCCTACAGAAGTGAGCACTTACTGGGTCACTTGCAGGTGTGACTTGACTTGGCCTGGGGAATGGCCCACAATGAGCCAGTCGTCCAAATATGGAAAAATGGAGATCTTTTGTCTTATTAGGAAGGCAACAACTACTGAGAGGCACTTTGTGAAGACCCTTGGGGCTGATGTTAGGCCAAAGGGCATTGCTCTGAACTGATAGTGGCCTGAGGGCAACTTGAACCTGAGGTACTTTCTGTGGGAGCACCTGATGGGAATGTAGTAGGCATCTTTGAGGTCCAGGGAGGCCAGTCCCTGGCCTTAGAAGGAAGGATAATTCCAGAGTTATCATCTTGAACTTTGGCTTTAAAAGATGTTTGTTCAGGTATCTTAGGTCCAGGATGGTCGCCACTCTCCTGTCTTTTTGGGGTTAGAGTACCTGGGTCAATCCTTTGCCCCAGTGTAGGGTAGGTACTCTCTCTACAGCCCTTAGAGCTAGGAGAAGAGCCTCTGCCTCTAGGGCAAGGGTTTCTGAGAGATTTGCAGGTGGAAAAGATCTGGTCTCATCTTGGGAAATGTTTTGAAGCTGAGAACCAGTCCCTGGCTTACTACACCCAGGACCCACTTGTCTGATTAACAGACATCCAGTCCTGAACAAAGTAAGCCAGCCTGCCTACAGATAGGAGAATGAGACCGGGCAGACCCATCAGGTGTCTGCTGGGCAGGGGCTTTAGGCTGAGGGGTGGATCAGGCCTGCTCATCCCTTCTGCCTCTCCCCTGAAGAACCCCTCTGTGAAAGAAGAAGAGGCCTGTGCTTGGTAAAGGCCTTTGGAAAGGCCTCCCCTGCCCTGGACTGCTGCCTTTGAGGAGTTGCCTGCCTTTCCTGGCCTGAGCACTCCTGTAAGTGGTCCTGTATTCATCCATTTTCTTCATGTAATTCTCTGTCTGCTCCCCAATGAGAATTACCCACTACCAGGAAAATCCATGGCCTTAGCCTGGGTATCCTGTGAGAGGCTAGTACATCTGAGACCAGCCATTCTCTGAAGGGCCACAGATGTACCATGACTCTTGATGAGACATCACTGGGTCTAAGCAGCATGAAACTAGATTTAGATGCCTCAATCCCATCTGCAGCCACCTCCTCCAGCTCATGGCAAGCTGGGAGAAGCCTGTTTGCCAGTGCAGTAAAGTGTCCCACCTGGACTTCTGGTACCTGGCTGCAAATCATATAATTAGCCTGCCTAGTCCCAAGGATGATGCCATATACTGCTTTTGCCATGGCATCAACCTTCCTGGAGTCCTTGTTCGGGGGGTGTGATGCCAAGGGAATGCTTGCCTTATCACAGACAGCAGCCTGTACAACCCCAACATGGCTGCATTGCTGATAAAGGAACTCCATATCTGAGCCTGAAAGAGTATACCTCTTGTCCATTCTTCTATCCACAGGAGGTATGGAATTGGGAGACTTAATTTTTTGTGTCTGTTTCCCAAAAGATTTGTGGAGGGGAATAGACAGTCTCTTGGATTCTGGGATGTCCATCATCTCTACGTAGTCAGGCTCCTCCTGATCCTCCACTGCCTCCTCCACAGGAAGCTGGAGGGTATCAGCCACCTTCCTGTAAAACATGAAGTGTGAAGGGCACTCAGAAAGCCTAGGAGGAGAAACTCCTGAAGGTCTGTCTTGGGAGATGTCGGGTCAATAGGCACATCAGACTTTCACCATCACCATAATCATCTTCCAACTCTCCTTCCTCTCAAACTCCAGTTCATAAAATTCTTCCAGGGTATAATCCGGAACTGGGGAACCGACAGACCAAACCCCTGCCAAAGGTGCGGATCAGTCGGAACCGAGCAAGCGATTCTGTCTGAATAGCTTTGGCTAATTCATCGATGGTAGGAACAAGTTCTGGATCCGAACAGGTCAACTTTTCTTTCATTTTCTTTTTTGTTGGAACCGATTCCTGGAATATTCTCTCCTTACCTGAAGAAGTATCGCCCTGGTCAGAGGGCACTCCTTCTGGTTTGGTCGGAACCAAACCGGGCTGGCCATCCGGGTCAGCGGACTTCTCGGCCTCCCTTTCCCTCAGTCTACCTAATCTCCTTTCCAGGGTAGATTTGGGAAAATTTTACAAATTTGGCAGTCTGAATCGAGGTGGTCAAATCCCAGACAATAAACACAGGTGGTGTGGGATCGGCCTCAGAAGACCTCCCCACACACACTGCAATGTTGAAACCCAGTGGGCCCATTTTTTTCTTGGGTTTCTCAGACATAGCCAATCTAACCAAACTTACCCTTTTTCGGCAACATGAGCAAGACTCCTCGGTTCTGACCATATCAGGTCTTGGAAGAAAGCGTACTAAAACCCATTTTTCCAGAACCGATACGGACTGGTAACCACACACTAAAGTAAAGTATAAATTTTACCTGAAAATGATCGATTCAGCCGAATCGATCCACACTTTTACAAGTTCCACACAGAACACAGAACAAAACCTATCTAGTACTCACAGTACCACAGACAGAGACTTGAACCCACTTTGCGGAAACAACAATTTCGATAGAAAAACCAGCCGAAAACCAACACTTCAACCGACTTTGAACCGAGCAGCAGGAGAAATCTCCGGAGCGACCGTTCAGTGAGGCAGAGTAAAGAATCTGACGGTTGCAGTTCGAATAACAACAGGCAGAGGCTTCAACCGAGCTCGAGATGAACATTCTATGCCATGCATAGGAAAGTTAACCCTTTGTCTCCGGGGCAGTTTTAAAGGCTGGGCTAACTGCAATTGTCAGACTGACCAGCAGCAAGACTTCATGTTTTTGAAGAAGGGGCCTTCCTATCAGTTACCTTGGGGCTGGATGGGGCAGGGGCACCATACCTAGAGGGCAACACAAGTAACTTGGAGTTAGCACTGATGTTCAGTTTGGGCAATGAGCTCAGGGACACACACACTCCTTTATGGACAACACTGAGAGGTAAGTCCACAGGCCTCCCAAGGGAATCATAACTGAGGTGCACCACAGGCTTTACAGCTCGAACAACCTTTCTAGGGGAAACTGTTACAGTCTCTGCAGTCTGAGCCTCATTTTCAGCATTGTCCTCACTTGTCCAGGGAATCTCCATTGGGGTAGATAGGCTAGAACATGGGGCACTTTCAGCTCCAGGAGTTACAATCTCTGAGTCCACAACACTTGGGTCACATGGAGAACTTTCGGACACTGGCAGTGGACCATCAGGGCACTCAAAATACTCTTCTTGTTCTGGTATATCACCAGTCTGTTCCAGTCCATCATTTTCCTCCTCTGAAAGCTCAAACAGTTCAACCATACACACTGATTCCATATCATCTGACTTGATGCTTTGCACTTCACTTTCTAGGAGCATTGGCTCCAGGGACAAAACTGGGGGCTTAGACAGCCCAGAAGGCCCAGCTTCATCTCCAGGATTGACTAGGGAATTGCCCCGAAACAACTGACTCAGTTCATAAGAAGGGTAGTATTCAAAGCCACACTCACTTTCCTCTGACATGGATTGACAGTCATGTTCAGCTGGGACGTGTGGAAGGGAACACTTTAACTCAGCTTCTGCAGGTGCAGACTTTCTTGATTTTTTCTTGCAGCAGCTCTAGTCACTGATTGGGGGGCATTTCTGGGGCTCCAGACTCAATCAAGATTTGTCCAATGGGCAGTAAATAATTTCTATGCATTGTTTTAACATCTTTGAATTATTCTCAGGCCTTACTTTGTACACAGGCAGATCATCTAGTTTGCCCACTACAATGTGAGGGAGATGGTGCCATCTGTCAGCAATCTTATGTTTGCCATGCAGTCCCAGATTTCTTAGCAACACACGATCTCCCTCCTGGAGTTCCTGTGCTTTCACCTTTTCATCATACCTTTCTTTGTTGGCCAGATTTCTTTTGGCAGCCATGGTTTGAGCCAGTTGGTACGCATGATTTAGCTGGGCCTTTACCTTTTGCACATACTGTAAATAGTTGTCAGCTTGAACCCCATCAGGAGAGACTCCAAAACACACATCTACCGGCAGTCGAGCTTCTCTTCCAAACATCAGGCAGTAGGGGGAGAACCCAGTGGCATCACTTTCGGTGCAGTTGTAGGCATGTACCAGGGTGCTAATTTGTTGGCTCCATCTAGGCTTGTCCTTTGGGTGAAGGGTGCCTATCATATCTAGCAAAATGAGGTTGAAACGTTCAGGCTGTGGGTCCCCCTGGAGGTGGAAAGGGGTGGTTCTGGACTTTCACACTCCCCACAGAGAAAGCATCTCTTTGATCAGACGACTCTATAAGTCTCTCCCTTGATCAGAATGGATTCTTTGTGGAGCCCCATAGTGAACAAAAAAGTTTTCTACAAGCACTTTTGCCACAGTGGATGCCTTCTGGTCCTTGATGGGGAAAGCCTGGGCATATCTCGTAAAATGGTCAGTGACCACCTGCACGTTACTAATAGTTCTTTGATCTGACTCCAAACTCAGAAAATCAATACAGACCAGCTCCAGGGGTGCACTGGTAGTGATGTTAACAAGGGGCAGCACGTCTGGAGACAGCTTTCCTCTAAGCAGCGACTACAAGTTCGAATGTGTTGCTCAACATCAGCCCCCATCTTAGGCCAATAGAATCTGGATCTCACCAAGTCAAATATTCTGTCTATACCAAGGTGCCCCATGTGGTTGTGTGAGGACCTCAGTACTGAGTCTCGAAAGGCAGTGGGCAGCACTAGTTGTTTTTTGTCTATTTGTCCCCCTCTGTCTACTGTTTCTCTGTCTGTTGATCGGTTTCAACTTAGGACCTTCCTTGTGTAACAGTGCAGTTCTCAAATCAGTGTGTAGCGTAATTTGGACACATATTTCCCTGCATAGAGGGCTTCTAAACCTGATTTGATCATGGGATCTCAGGATTGAACCCACTGAATACTGTCATTGTCCAGCTGAGGCAGTGCACCTATGTCTATTGCAGAAAAGTGGCAATAAGCAGGAGGTATGCAATTCTCAGAGGGTCCCAAACAATCCACCATACAGTCCACTGCATCCGTGGACATGTGTTGCTCCCTGTCAAACTTCTGGCAGAGTGCTCGAATATTGGGTTCTGAAAGTCTGACCCAGTCATTCCGGGGAACAGGCCTCCAGGAGAGAGCATCAGTATCTATGTGGTTCAGGCCTGCTCTGTATTCAACAGCATAGTCGTATATAGATAATGCAGAAAGCCACCTATGGCCAGTGGCATCCAACTTAGCTGAAGTCTACACATAGGTCAAAGGATTATTGTCGGTTTTACTAGTATCGGCCCCATATAAGTACTGGTGGAACTGGTCAACAATAGCCACTTCAAAGCTAAGACTCTAACTTATGTACAGGATAGTTCTTTTCGGATGGGGTCAGGCTTCTACTGGCAAAAGGCCACTGGTCTCAGGCCATTCTCATGCTCTTGGTACAATACAGCCCCCAAGCCTTGCAGGCTAGCATCAGTGTCAAGACATAGGGCTTCGCTGGATCTGCATAGGCAGGACAGGAGCATGGGTAAATTGATATATAATCCATGAAAAACAGCTTCACACTCAGGTGTCCATCTGGCTCCAAATACTTAATTGGGACGGAAATACAATCTCAGGCTCAGAAGAAACCGATCTCTTGTATTTTTTTGTGGGTAGGAGGGTAACCTTGAGTAAGATTAAGTAAAGGGCCAGATCACTCTTGAATAATCCTTGATGGAAGCAGCGAGTAGTAGCCACAAGTCCAAGGAATCTGTGCTAGTTCTTTTAGATTGTGAGGCTGTGGCCAGGTGGTCGAGGCCTCAACTTTACATGGGTGGGGTCTCTATTCCCTTGGTGGATACTATGTGTCCCATGTACTTTAAAGAGGTTTGGAAGAACTGACATTTATGGATGGATAGTTTAAGGCCAAAGTCTTCCAGTCGGTCCAACACCTTGAATAATCTGCTCTCATGTTCCTCCAGTGAGCTGCCAAACACAATAACATCAAATAGGTATACCATGCGCTCTGATAAGTTCATGTCCCAAACTGCACGCTCCATCGATCGTCGAAAAGTGGCAGGGGCACCTGAAATCTCTTGAGGCATCCTCATGAATTCATAGAAGCCAAGTGGACAGATAAAGGCTGTCTTCTCATGGTCTTCTGGGGCCATTGGAATCTGGTAGTACCCACTGTGAAGATCAAGCACAGAGAACCACTTGCTACCATTCAGGCAGTCCAAAGCATCCTGAATGCGGGGCATTGTATACTGATCAGGGATAGTCCGCCGGTTTAAAGTGCAATAATCCACACACATCCTTACTGTCCCATTCTTTTTTCTCACTACCACGATGGGGGAAGCATAGGGGCTTCTGGATTCTTGTATTACACCAGCAGCTAGCATCTCCTGCAGATGCCGTCTCACATCATCTATGTCGGCAGGGGCCAGGCGTTGAGACCTCTCATGAAATGGCCTTTCATCATGCAGCCAGATGTGGTGCTCAGCTCCTTGCACACATCCTATATCCCATTCCTTTAAAGAAAACACCTGGTCTCTCTCATCTTCCATTCAGCTGGCAACAGGGAGTCCCCAAAATCAAACAAGTTGGGCATCACTCTGTCATTCTCCCCCGAAAGTACAGTTACGTAACAACTTGCCGTAACAGTAGATCTTCAAGAGAGGCTCTTGCACTAGGTAAGTACATATAGGAGGCAGGTGGCAGGACCCCACGGAAAAATTTCTAGCTAGCAGTCCCTGGCGAGGGACTGCCCCCACGTCAGGTGACCGGTGTCAAGAGACGTCGGTATAAAGGGGCGGCCCCCGATGCCCGCCTTCCAGTTCTTTCCCTCCACAGGCCAAAAGACGCCGGACGAGAGAGGAACGGATATTTCCATCACTGGAAAAGGAGCTGAAAAAGCCTAGGGGGATGGAGGACGGGAAGGTATTACCTACTGCAAGAGCCTCTCTCGAAGATATACTGTTACAGTAAGTTCTTACGTAATTGTACTATCTTACTTCGAGAGGGCTCTTGCAGTAGGTACTTACATATAGGACTGAATCCCAAGCAGTCTGGAACAAAGAGAGGCACCGGGAAGAGGAAAACTACTCCAAGAAGCAATTCTAGCTGTGCAAGCTTCAAGATAAGAGGTCTTGCAAAACAGCCAGCCCGAAGCCTGCTCTTCGGCGAGAGGCAATATCCAAACTGTAGTGTTTAGTAAAGGTATGGAAGGAAGTACAGGTGGCGGCAGCACAGATATCCACTGCTGATACATTCTTGAAACAAGGTGCTGAGGCAGCTACTCCTCTGGTGGAGTGGCCTCTTACTTGACCCGGGAGGGTCTTGTTGTATTTGTCATAACAGAAAGTGATGCAATGAGCCAACCACTTAGATAGGCATTGCTTAGAAACAGCATTACCTTCCCGTTTATGAGCAAAAGAGATGAACAGTTGATCAGTCTTTCTGAGATCCTTCGTCCTGTTGGTGTAGTATCTCAGAATCCGGTGAACATATACATAGTATGGGTAAATACTCCCATGATTACAGTACTCGTGAAAAGGCGGGTAACTGTATGGACTGATTTAGAGTAGACTCCGCTATTATCTTAAAGAGAAACTTAGGGTTGATGCATGAAACAACACGTTCCTTGTGAAAAAATCAAGTATGGAATTTTACACATCAGGGCCTGGAGCTCGGAAATTCTCTGAGCGGAAGTAATGGCCACCAGAAAGAGAGTCTTCCACAAAAGGAACTTCAATTCTGTGGAAGCTGCCGGTTCAAAGGGAGGAAGAGTAAGTTTCTTGAGAACAAAGTTCAGGTCCCAAGGGGGAGCAGGAGTATGTATAGTGGGTCTCAGATGGAGGACCCCTCTGAGAAAGGTCTTAGAGACCTCCAATTGAGCGAATGTCTTGTCTGCAAAGGGGACATGATAGGCCGAGATGGCCGCCATGTGGACTTTCAGAGAAGAATGACTGAGACCCAGGTCAAACAGATGACGTAGGTACTCCAGCAGAAGCCCCGCTGAACAGGAGAAGGGCTCCACGTTCTTGGAAGCAGCCCAGATAGTGAATCTTTTCCACTTCATGGCGTAGATGGATCTAGTGGAGGGTTTTCTAGCCTCCACCAAAATCTCCGCCACTTGAGGAGAAACCCCAAAATGGGATTGAGCTAAGTCTGCAGGAGCCATGCATGCAGCTGTAGAGATCTGAGGCCTGGATGGACCAGGGTCCCCTGATCCTGGGTCAGTAAACCTCGAGATAGAGAAAGAGGAAGAGGGTGATCCTCTGAGTATTGTTGTAGAAGAGAGAACCAAACTTGCCTGGGCCAGAAAGGAGCAATCAGAATCATTCGTGCTCCTTCTGAAGCTAGTTTCTGCAAGACTCGTGGGATAAGTGGAATTGGGGGAAAGGCATAGACGAATCTGTCCTTCCAGTCTAGAGACAGAGCATCTCTCCAGAAAGGGCCTCACTCTGGAACGAGCAGCAGAAGACGGAAAGCTTTGCGTTTAGAGGGGATGCGAACAGGTCGACCTGTGGTGTTCCCCAAAGTCAGAAGATATTGTCTAGGACCCCTTGGTCCAGTTCCCACTCATGAGTCAGAGCAGAAGAGTGACTTAGCTTGTCTGCCAGGGTGTTGTTGACTCCCGGAACATGAACTGCCGTGAGGTGAAGGTCATGTTGTGTTGCCCAATCCCAAACCCTCATTGCTTCCCTGCAAAGTGGGTAGGACTGAGTCCCCCCTTGTTTGTTGATGTACCAAACCACACACATGTTATCCATCTGGACAACTAGGTGGCCGGGAAGGATGTATTGGTGAAGGGCTTGGAGAGCGTACAACACTGCCCGAAGCTTGAGCACACTGATGTAGAGTGTTTGTTCGAGCTTGGACCAGGAGCCCTGGGTCCGATGGGGACCTAGATGGGCTCCCCAACCTTCACCCGAGGCGTCTGTGGTTAGAGACTGGGAGGGGGAAGGACGAAAGAAAGGAACTCCCCGAAACAGGTTCTCTCGAACGATCCACCATTGCAAGTCTCGAAGCATCGGCGAGGAGACTAGAACTGGGTGATCTAAGTCATCCACTAACTGATCCCATTGGGAGCAGAGTCCACTGAGATACTCTCATGTGGAGTCGAGCGAGAAAAACTATCAGGATAGCAGCCGCCATGAGCCCAAGAAGGCGAAGGACTGACCTTGCACTGACCCGCCTACGGCTGGACAACAGACTTATCTGAGTCTGGAGGGTGGACGCCCTGTCCGGTGGCAGGAAGGCCCTGCCCATAGTCGTGTCTAGAATCGCCCCGATGAACTGTAGTCTCTGGGATGGGATCAAGTGAGACTTGGAATGGTTGATGGTAACACCCAGGCAGGCAAAAACCTGCTGGGTAAGGGTGAGGCTGCACAGGAGTTCCTCCCTGGATGAGGCCGCCAGGAGCCAATCGTCCAGGTACGGGAAAACCTACACCCCCTGGTACGCAGGTAGGCTGCCACCACTGCCACACATTTGGTAAACACTCGGGGCGCCAAGGATAGGACAAACGGAAGTGCCTTGAATTGGTAGTGGTCCCCTTGGAACACAAAATGAAGATATTTGCAGTGATACGGGCGAATGGAAATGTGCAGGTAAGCATCCTGCATATCCAGGGCACACAGCCATTGACCCAACCGGAGAAGGGGCAGAAGGCTCTGCAGCGAGAGCATTCTGAACCTTTTGTACTCCACAAAAAGATTCAGGGAACTGAGATCCAGAATTGGTCGGAGATCTCCTGTCTTCTTTGGGACCAGGAAGAAACAGGAGTAGTAACTCGTCCCTTGTAGATGAAGGGGGACGGGTTCTATTGCTTGTTCCAGAAGTAGAGCTGAAATCTCCTACTGGACCAAGAGAAGGTGTTCCCTTGAATATGATGACTTTAGAGGGGGGTGGCAAGGTGGTTTCTGAAGAAACTCTATCGAGTGTCCTTCAGCGATCAGCTGGAGCACCCAAGAATCTGATGTTATCCTCTCCCAGCCCGGAAGGTGGAGGGAAAACCTCCCTCCTACCGGTTCCTCCGGGGAGTCCGGAGGCTGTGGGAGACGGAAGAAGTCAGGTGGTGTGGGGCAGCACCACAGCTGAAGCACCAGCTGCTTTTAGGCGGGGCTTAGCAGCTGTCGAGGGCCCAACGTTCTTTCCGCCCAGCAGCCTGGGTTTAGGCCTGGTCCCGATTCCGTCTGCGAAAAGGCGAGCTACAGGCTGATGGGGCAGCACATGGAGTCAACAGACTTCAGTGCCATCCCCTTCTCCTGCAAATCGGTGATGATGTCCTTGATATCACCACCGAAAAGCACCGACCCCCGGAAGGGGGCTTCCTAGATAGCGGATTGCACTTCCAGGACCAACCCTGACACGCGGAGCCAAGCATGATGACGTAAGCCTACGGCGAAAGCTGAGCTCTGTCCAGCAGTGTCCACTGCATCATAGGTCACACGAAGCATGTGTCGACTGGCCGAACATGCAGAGCGGACAAGATCAGGCAACTCCTGCTTGACTTGGGAGTCTGGCAAATGAGTCCAGTTTGGCTTCCACTTGAGTAAGAATGGCCTTCTGGTAGTCCCCCATATGGCCGACATAGTTCAGGGCCCTAATCCCCAGTGTGGAGGAAGCCAAGATCTTCTTTCCATACTGGTCCAGTAGGCGGGATTCTTTGTCAGGTGGTGATGAGCTGAGATGTTTCGGGTTGGCCGACCGGCCGTGAGCAGTGCTAATCACGACCGAGTCAGCACGAGGGTGAGAATCTAAAAAAATCAACACACTCGAGAGCCTGGTATAGCCTATTCAACTTCCGCAGAAGTGGGGCTAGAGTCGACGGCTTTTTCCAGATGGTGGTGACGAGGTCGGTATGAGGCTCTATCCAAGGCGGCACCAAAGAAGGAGCTGTCACGGCAGATCCAGATGCTCGGCAAGTTTCAAGCGCTGAGGGTCTGGTTCAAAAGTGCCACTGATGAACCTCCTGGATTTTCCTTAGCAACTCTGTGAAAGGATCTTCCAGAGGAGACTTGGAGAAGTCCTTAGCCTGAGCTTCACAGAGGCGTGGCTCATTGTCCCTTCGGAGCAACCCATCGGAGGAATCTGAGGAGTCCGAGGGTGAAGAGGAGGAGGAAGAGGAAAAAGACTCCCTTCCCGACCGGGAGGAACAGACCCCTTAGGAAGCACCGAGGAGCGTGTCCTGCCCCTCTCTGGATCCAGACGGGAGAGCCCTGGAGTCCAGAGGTGGTGAGGGAGTGTGCCACCTTGGACGTACGGGAACCTGAGACGGCACCATCATCGGTAGGCAGCTCTCGACCTCCCTGGTGAGCTGAGCCTTGGCCTCAGCCCACCAGGAGGCCAGAGTCTCCTGCAAGTCTACCGGTGGCTGTGGGGGCAGTGGAGGAGGAGGAGGCGGGGGACAAGGATATGGGTTGTACCCATATGGAGAGTATCCAAAACCCGGCGACGGGTAGCCCGGCGTCGGGTATCGTGGCGTCGGGTACTGCGGCATTGGAAAGACCAGCATCGGGTACTGTGGCGCCGGATACTGTGGTCCCGGGTATGTCGGCGTCGGATAGGACAGAGGGTACCGGGGCGGAGGAAACTACCCGAGAGCAGAGGCGGCCGGCAGCTGACCTCATAAAGGCGGATCAAGTTGGAGGACCCGGAGGCGGAGGCCCAGCGGTGGAGTCGACATCTAGAAGCGGGATGTCAGCCAGAGTTGGTAAAACCGGCATCAGGGCCAGTGTCAGGGGCCACGGCGTCTGGGGAGCCGATGTCATATCCGGCGCACCTACAGGAGGACGGTCCGACGGAGGAAGGCCCCCAGCGTCGCCTGGGGATGGAGGGGAAAAATCCCCAGGGTCGGGCTGGGGGGACTCTGGGTCCCCGGACATCAGCGAAGGCTGCGGAGAACCGGGGATGACGGACATAGGTAGGTCCATCATCGGTTCAGTCGCCAACCAGACGTCGGACGAACCGACGTGCAGTTTTACAGGGAGCTCTCAGCAGGTGCTGGAGTAGCCGGCATCCGACTTATGGAAGCCTTCACTGGAGGAAGACCGAGGAGAAGGATCGGCCTGGTCCGGTGGGAGGGGGCCACGCGCTGCCCTGAAGAGTCGTGCGCCTTACCGGCTTTCTCCGCATGGACGTCAGAGAAGCTGACGCCCAGCTTACCGGAGTCACCCACGCCATGTAGGCCACGAACCTACGGCCGAACCAGGGGGTGGAGGCCTCCAAATGCCCGGAGGCACCAAAAAGGCCCAAGCGCAAGCCAGATGGGCAGGCCGACCCCCCTCGGAAACCTCCGAGGCGGCTGTCGAGGAGCGGTCCCCCGGAGGGGACGTTACCTGAGACCCGGCAGCTCCCAAGGGAGACGCGGTAGAGGAGCCCTTTTCCCGGTGCCTCTCCTTATCTTTCTTCTTCCGATGGCCTTCGGGGGAAGTGGATGCCTGCCTCAGTTTTTTGAGCTCCTTCTCCATCGAACTCATTTTATTCTTCAAAATGTGGGCTTCCAGGGATTGCTGCCGCCTTTTCTGGGTAGCCGCGTTGAAGCTGAGGCAGTGCTGGCACTTCTCGACCGGGTGATCAGGGCCTAGACAGAACAGGCACAGGGAATGGCCGTCCTTGTGCAGGAGTTGGGCGCCACACGAGTCGCACTTATTTTTGTGCTCGGAGGGTGTAGGGGACGCATATACACCAATGATGACCTGACGTTGTTCAAAAAATCAAAATGCTTGGTAAAAACCGATGAAGGAGGAGCTGAAGCAACAAACTTTTCCACGACGCTGCGAGCTAGCAATGAGGAAAGAACTGGAAGGCGGCCAGGGACAGCCTCTTTATACCGATGTCTCCTGACACCGGTCACCTGACATGGGGGCGGTCCCTCGCAAGGGACTGCTAGCTAGAAATTTTTCTATGGGGTCCTGCCACCTGCCGACGTCAGTCCTATATGTAATTACCTACTGCAAGAGCCCTATCGAAGTAAGATCACTTGTTACTGGGTAGCACTGCAGTATCTGCACAATGTACATTAGCCAGGGTACAACCTCTATTTACTCGAATCTCTCTATCAGACACATTATGAACTTGAACCATTACCCTTCTGGCATAAGCATGGGCTCTGGCAGGCAAAATACTTGGCTTGACCAGCAGTCCATCTGGCAATTTCCCATCGCCTGGCGCATCCAGCATGAGGATTTTATTCTTGACATCCTTTCAGATACGGACTTCCCCCTGTAAGGTACACTGGGCATTTGGCACCAGAATCAGAGACTCAGGATCTTTCTTCCAGACAATTCCAACTGGTTCCTCTGGGTCCATTTTTTCAGCATCTCTCTGTGCCTCATAGGCCTTCTTGATCAAGGCCAGGATTCTCAAAGCTCTACCAGTCCTTGACCCTTGTTTCTCATAACACAACTGCGCCAACACTCCAAACATATGCGCATTCGTCCCAATTAGAGGAATCCCATCAAACAGTCCAGTTGGGGGACACACTAAGGCCAAGGTCTCTACTTGCTCTGCTACTCCAGCCACAGAGGTAGGGAAAGATAGCCAAACTCGGATATACTCGGAGTAGGGTTAGGCCACCTCACTTAACCCCCATACATGCAGTCCTTCCAATGACTGTAAGGGTACGTCTGACAAATGCTTCTGATACCAATCCTGGAACATAATTGTCACTTGGGAGCCACTGTCCAACACAGCTCTGGTGGGTACACCATTCACTTTTACTGTAGCTTCCATTGAAGGGCCCGCTATTCTGGACCAGTCTGGAGAGGCTGTAGCAAGGGTCTGGGTAGAAGATCTAGCCACATAAGGATGTGAGTTAGCATTTTTGGGACCTTCACTGCGGTCATTTCGTGCACCTCTTAACCACTGTTTTGTGCTCCAAAGCGCTCCTTGTAGCCGGCTCACCACTCTCTCTAAGTCTTTCTGAGACCAGCATTCCCTCTTCATGTGCCCATCCTTCCCACAATTATGGCAAAATATGTCTGCTGATGTTTGGGGTGACCGAGGCATCACATTGGGGGCTGCGGCATTGGTACTATCAATAGAAAACCTTGGTGCCACCTAAGCCGGCGGTGGGTTGGACATTTGGAGACATCTCTTCAGTTCCCTCACTTCCATAGTCAAGGCATCAAGTTTCGAACTGTTGTCTACATGAGGTGCCTAGGTAGGCATCCCCAACCCCATAGCAGAAACAGTCGGGCAAGTGTCAGTGCCCGTACTGGTAGGAGCGGCCCTCATGATGAGACTGTCTGTTATGTTCCTAATCTCCCTCAGCTGTTCACCCCATGGTGGCACACCCTTTTCCTTCTCAGAGCACTCATTAACTGCCAACCTCTGCCCCTGAACTTCACTTGACGGGTCACCCTCAGTCACTCGGGTCATAGCAGCAGCTATTGGTGCAAGTCCCTCCCGGGGTCACCTTTTCTCAACTCCTCAAATTTCTCTCATTAGCTCATCATAGGAGGGTGGGGATTCCAGTCAATTGGCCAGGTGCAACTGAAGCAACAGCAATTTTGAGAAAGGGGCAGACTTAAGGATCCTGTCCAGCCTGGTTTGGTCCAATTCAGTCGCTGACAAACTACCCTTTCTGAGGCATTCTTGCAACAATTTTTCCAGCCGAGACACATACTCAGACAACAACTCTCCTTGGTACTGTTGTGCATTTCTTACTCTCCACCACAGGTCCTCATCAGAATCTGGGCTCCCATACACATTCTCCAAAGCCTAAAGATAGTCCTGTGCAGTCACTTCAGGGTTACTGGCCCATTTGGCATGGATGGTAGCCAGGGCGGGACCTTGGAGGCTCTCACTTACCCTCTTTCGCTTTTCTGCTTCCGAGCATTGCCATTCTAGCACTTTAGCGGCAACATAGTCTTTCCAGGTCTCCCAGTCATCCTCCCCTTGTGGGGTGGGGAGGGTGCCGGAGAAAATTTTCAACCTGCGGTAAGAGTCGTGGCTATTGGCAGGTACAGACTTAGGGACTAGCACTGGCACAGGAGGAGGGGCACTAACGGGTGCTGGAGGGGGAGAGGATGTTTGAGGGGGAACGTACTCAGGTGGCAATAATAGTTTCTTTAAATCCTCCACAGTTTTCCCTTCCTCCAGCAACAACTTAGCAAATTTCTCCTCAAATGTTTCAGATAGTGGGAGAGGCTCGTTCTCCCTGGGGTCTTTACTGTCTTTGGTTATCACTTTCCAGACAGTGAGGGTTTCCCCTGGGGTAATAGTCTGTGGCACTTTAGAACTGTCCACAAGGTCCTATAAGGGCCATGAAAATTTGGGCAAGCAGATCAGCCTGTCTCCCCACCACCACAGGGTCTCGTAAACATTCGACCTTGGAAAGTACTCCCTCTACAGTGTCCGTAATGGTACTCAGCGGGATATCCAAGATAAGTATAGCATTTTGGGGGTCGATCTCCTGCCCAGTACACCACTTCACCAACTGGTGTACAGCCACTTCTGTTGGGGTATCCATTTCTTTTTAACAGTAATTCGTAAATGTGACCACTAGAGGATGCTAATCCCAGCAGTGCCTCCAAGATGTAACCCCTAGGTGACGCTATCCCAAGGGCTACTACCCCTGCCTGTTTGACTACGGACGGGTTGAGGGGCCTAGGTCATATGGTGGGTACCTCCACCCAAAGGTCAGGGTTTATAGTGATTAGACTAGCTTGGTCACAGCCCTCTGGGACACTGAGACCCCCTTTTATTCCCTCTATTGGTTCACACAGTACACCGGAGTTACAGCCCCAAAACACACTGTTCATTCATATAGATACTACTTACCCTTGAGACTGATTCTGCAGCCCATCTCTGAGGACACCCTGTAAAGTAAGGTTAAACAACATACACAGCAAAACACAATACTGTTTCAGTAAGTACCAACACCACAGACAATACATAGTATAACAACAACAAATCTGATTTATTTAGGGGACAGTAACAAGGAGGGGGGCAATCAGGTTGATTTGGTTTAGAAATATTCAAATCACAGTACTGTGCACACTTACAGGGTCTGAAAAGTCACACTCTGGGTACCCAGGTTGTTGGGGGGGGCTAGCCAGGTCCGTTGCCCGGGGTTGGCCGGCAGGTGCAGATGGATAGAGCCCTGTAGAAGAAAATATATGCACAACACCCAACTGTAATCCGGAGCCGGAGGGCTCAGTCCATGAAACAGTGAAACAACAAGAATTAGGTGACACACTTGTGATTGAAAACAAGCTGCAGGGGAATACCCTGATTTGTACTCACAACACCCAAGCTGAGGATTGGATAGAGAATGTCCCTCTAGATTGCCAGAAGAGCAGGGCATAAGGACAAGGTCCTTGTGACTCGACCCCACTGCAGTTGATAGCAAATGGATGTAGTCCGAATTAAGCTGGGGGTTTACTTCCAGCTTCAGCACACAATTCACTGTACAGGGGATTTGAAATAGTGATTCCCCAGAAGCACTACGCACATTTATATGTAAAAGGAAAGTACTAAACCAGGTAGGCTGCTCCTCGATCCCGATCGCAATTACTGCAAAATACCCGGGAGCACACACAGCAGCTTCAGTTCCTGACAGACCAAGCGCGATTCAGCAATTTCTCCAGTCTTCTACAGGATGAGCCTGGTTTCCACACTTCTAGTGCTTCTTTCTCCTCACAACTCAGATTCAGTCCAGACTGGCACTCACAAAGGCTGCAGACTGAAACTCAGGGCCTCACAGGCACTTCCCGCGCGAAACTATACACAGCAGAAGTACACAGCTCCTTCTCTCTTCACTGCCACAACTGATCTGATCTTTCCATTCACAGAGCAGGGCATTTCTTTTAGCTCCACACTATTCTGTTGGCTGATTCAGCTGTCACTCACAATAAGACTCCCTCTGTTGGTAGAAAAAGGCGCCAAGGTCAAAACTACATTTCCCAGAGTCACTGCCTATACAATCCCCTTGTGGCTGGCTCAAAATTAAGAATCCAAGTTCTGATTCGTCCACAGGCTCCATTTTAGGGAACCTTTAACCCAATTGGCCCAGCACAGCAGTTTAGGTCCAAAATGGAGGGGTAACACACACAGAGTTCTAGCTGCAAGAAAGGCAGGTTAGACAAACTGCATTTTACTTAACACTCTTAACTGGCTTCAGGCAAACAGTTACATCTTTTATTTAGCCTCCCGTGCGCTCTTAGCGACTGCAGAAATGGAGCGATTTCTCCGCAGCTCAGGCGGGATTTGAGCATTAAATACACAGTCCCCCCATACAAACTAATTAAGTCTGCAAGCAGACAGCTCTTAAAGAGACAGTACACGGAGGCTCAAATAGCACTCACTTGGAACCACATTTAAACAGCTCAGACGCTGAACACCACCCAGACTTGGAGCATTCAGGCAACCTCCTGGAAGACTTTTGGGAACCCCCATTTGCAGGGGGGGTTACACATCTATCAAACCTGCTATAGAAATTATGTTCTAAATGGCATTAGAGTCACAATGCATTTTGGAGGTCCGTAGCCCTCTATCAGACTGCTGCATGCTACAATTAAAGTCATCAGCCCACAGCAAGAGGCATGAGGTGTACAGTTGTATTTCCTTGAAAAGTGACACTCTCTGTGCCTTAGTCTGGGTGGCGTATGTACACATTATATGGAATCTTTCAGAATGATAAGAAAAGTCCAATAATAATTCTCTGCCTGGATGGATATCTACTAGTCGAGATACCTGCATTTTTAAATAAAATTCAAACCCCGTCACGTCTCGTCACCTACAGACCAGGAGGAGGGACCTGATGACCAAAGACTAGAGACTTGTTGTAATTCCCAATGTGTTTTAAGCCTAGTATCCCGAAAACAAAAATTATCTATATTTTGTTCCTGTAATGAAAACAGCATCCAAGTCCTTTTCCTGTTACTTTTAATACTGACATTAAGTGTCATGATAGAGACAGAAGCCATTCAACCATGAAGAGAAAGGAAAATGTGTTCCCTATGGTGTCTTTGACAGCCTTCTCTTCCTAGTGCATTTGGCTATGGAATCCTCCTCCCTCCCTCTTCTGTGTCTGTGGTGGAGGCAACTGAAGAGATATCAGTGTCCTCCTTCCCTGACTCCCCTTCCATGGGATCGCTAGGTAGCGCTGCATATCTATTACCCTTTTTCCAAATTGCTGAGGTTTGCTTACCACCTGTCTCCCTCCGTTGTTTAGCAGAAGATGGCTTCCCTGAACGAGGCTGCTTTTTTGACCTACTACCTGATATGGTTTGTCAACATTCATGGAGAGGGTGGAGGGAATGGAGCATGTCTATCATATCTGAATCTGTCCTTCTTATGTGAGTTTTGAATATAACTGGTTCTTTTTCTCCTTCAGGGGGAACTATTAGTGGATATTCTACTGGGCCCTAAGTATCCATGACCTGCTCTGGTTCCATTCCACTGTCTGCATTTCTAGAAGCCTCTTCTGCCCTTACAATGTCCTGCCTCCTCCTGTTATCTTGTACAGCTATTTTTTTTTGCCAGTTGCTGCTGAGCTATATTGATTAAGCCTTCATGTGAAAGACAGTCCTCCTGATTATGCGAAGCCCAGGGACAACGTCCATAAGCATGGCCAGTGCATTCGCATAGGTTGCACTTAAATTCAGACACTGAACTGACTTATGACCATGATCCAGACAATGGCTACATCTGGCAGTGTCACATGCTAAACTCTGATGGGTTCGTGATCCACATTTGAAGCAGGATTGAGGTTGTCCAGCATAAAAAAGAGAACCCCAGTCCTTTCCTAGATAAAATGTGCTCGGGAGATGAACAGGCCCTGTATTTGTGGAAAATAACTTCACCCTTATCCTCCACCCCCCATCCTAAATCTGCTCGCTATCCATTGTAGGAGTGGGTTTCCCCATAACCTCACATGTCTGCCTTAACCAGAATAGATGTCCTCTATGTTAGTTTCTTCATTTTTAAACATGATTGTGACATTTTTTACCAACGGTTTAGTGAGGGGGATGGCTAAAAACAGGGTCCAGATCGGGTTGTTCTTTTGTGCATTATATTGGGCCCAAAACCTAACCAAGCTTGACACATTTTTAAAACTAATGTCAAAGTTTGAATTACCCAGACTGATCAATACAAAAATTTCAGATGAGAAAAATTTCATGGAGCCTTTAAGTAGGGTCCTGGCGATATACAGTCTGTCAGATGGGTTGTCTAATCCTCCCTTATATAGGAGACGGACAGCGTTTCTCCTAGGGGCTGGTTCTCCTGTATTTTTGAACAAATCAGCTAGTCTAAATATTGGCGCTAAACCGTCTTGTCTACCTGGATCCTGTAATATTTCCTCTGCAGGTCCCAACCTAATAAGGTCTTCGTCCATCTGTGATATTTCATCATTCTCCCTGTGCACAATAATGTTATCATCCCTAACCAAAACATTATTATTATTCACAAAACCATCATTATTAACTACATTAGAATCAGCATTAACAGGTTGCAACCTTTGTGAGTTACCCTTGGGGTCGTTGGAGCTCATGCTTGTGGTTATGTCCGTTGTATAGTTCATTAAAAGCCTCATAGTCATGTTTTGAAAGGAAGGGTCAATGGGGTCTGGAACCCAACTATCATTAGGTCCCTGCATCCAACCTGCATCCTCTAGTGCTTGAACCAAAGACCAGGTTCCAGACCCTGTATCAGTGTTCCGAGTGAGTTTTTTGATAGGACTCCTGCCATTACCTAATTCCTTGCTCCACCCATGTTTGGCTTTATTTTGTGAAAAAGTACATTCCTGCTCTTGTTGGTCCGTATTAGTAGCTTCTGATGTATGATCTGCAATTTTAGCAGTTTGTCGTCCTACTCTCAGCCTTCCTTTTCTCTTTGCTCCACAGGAGGGTCGGTACAGGGTTTCTGCAGCTCTGGGCACACAGCTAGATTGCTGCTTGTACTGCCAGCCACTCTTCTCTCACCAACCAATTTCTTTCTCTACTCAGGATGTTTCTCTGACCCACTACATGAGTCTGGAGGGGGGTTGCGGCTCTGGGCACACAGTCTGCTCACTGTTTCCGTTGCCAGCCTCATTTCCCCCTCCGTTGTTTGCATGGGAAGTTCCCTTAACTGGAGGCCCACCTGAGGTATCTTGAGGGGGGATTAGTGGCTCAGGGAACACAGCCTGAACATTGCTTGTACTGCCAGCCACTTTTCCCCCTCCAGTTGACATGCTGGGTGTTTCTGTCGTCAGAGGCCTACTCAAAGAATCTCAAGGGGGTGGTTGCAGCTGAGGGCCCACAGCCTGTATACTGTTTGCATTGCCCACCACTTCTCCCCCTTCAACAAACTTATTCAGTGTTTTCGTAGTCATAGGCCCACTGCAAGTATCTTGAGGGGAAAGTCACAGCTCAAGGAACACAGCCTGTACGCTGTCTTTACTGCCAGCTGCATTTCCCCCTCGAATCTTTCCACCAGCTATTTCTAAACTGGGAGTGCCTTCTTCAATTTCTGTTGGAATCGATGCTGCATTTTCTAGCAAGGCAACAGTTGCAGCGATTCCAGGTACCATGCGTCCAGACAAGACACTCCCCTCCAGCTCACCCAAATGTACCTCTAGTTCCTGGGCTTTCTCCAGATACCATTTTCTTTCTGCCTGCAGCCTCCAGAGCTGTACTTCATTATTGCATACTGCTACTGGAGTGGCTTCCTCCAAAGCTTTCGTTTTTTTTCTGTCAGCAATATCGCGTCGACAATATTTACCATAGACGCTAAATTAACTACAACTGGTTTGTCTTCTCCTTCTGAGAACTCAGCTGCTACTATTTCAAGGTCTATGGCCTCTTGAGTACCGAGAACAGAGGAGAAGGCCTGCCCCTCTGTCCCTTCCACATCCACCTCGCAGGGAGGTTCCGCGGGAGTGGCCATCCTGAGTCAGACAGCCAAAGCTTCCCCTACTGGCAGAGTAGGGGAATTTCCCTGGTGCCCTGGCCAAATTTCCCCCCATTCACTAAAAATACCACCAACAGCTTAATCTGGCTCAAAGTCAGTTGGCTTTCAGCTGTATCCCACTCCCCTGGGTCGTGCCTGAAAATAGGCAGAATTTGTCTAGTGCACTTATCTGGTCAAGAAAAACTAAATAAATAAATTGATTTATCTGGCTGATGATATCCCTATGGCAGGTCATAAGGGTCAGGATCGAACCTTGAATCATCTGATAACTAGGTTTTACTGGCCCACTGTGCATGATCATGTGGCTGAATACTGCCGTACCTGTCCTAACTGTCAAAGGGTGGCCCAAAGAGGGAAAAGAGATTGAGTTCCCTTACAGCCATACCTGTGGTTGCTACCCCCTTTGAAAGAGTGGATATGGACATTGTGAACCCACTTGAGAAAAGCTCAAAGAGAAACCAATTTATATTGGTGCCATATGTAACCTGATACCCTGAGGCCATTCCCCTCCGCACGGCCACTGCTTTGAGAATTGCCGAAGAGCTAGCTAAAATCTTTAGCAGGATGGGGATCCATCAGGAAATCCAGACAGACCAGGGTAGTAATTTTAATGCACTGATGTTAAAAGTTACATCATCTGTTGGGTGTGTCAGCTGGTCGAACCTCCCCCTACCAGCCACAGACAGATGGACTTGTGGAAAGGTTCAACAACACATTAAAACAAATGTTGAAAAAGTCTGTGCAAGAGGAGAGCAGGAATTGGGACTTGTTTTTACCACACTTATTGTTTGCCTACTGTGAGGTGCCACAGGCATCTACAGCATTGTTTCCCTTTACTTTTTTATATGGGAGAAATCTCAGAGGGCCCTTTGATGTTATCAAGGAGCATTGGGAGGAAGGAAAGGGTGTGAGGCATACCAATGTCCTTGACTATATGGCCCAGTTAAGGAAACAACTGGTGAGATATGTAGAAATTGCCTATCAGAATAGCAGGCAAAGTCAGGGAGAACAGAAACAAAGGTAAGACAAAGGACTCCAGAGTAAGACATTCCAACTTAGGGAAAAAGGTTTACTTTTGGTGCCATCCTCAGACAACAAACTACTGATGAGGTGGCAAGGGCCTTACACAATACTATGACAGACAGGACTGGTGAATTTCAAGGTAGAAATGCCAGGGAAAAGGCCCCCTAAAAAAATATACCATGCCAATGTGCTACATAAATGGCATTGAAATCAACCCCATCATGGTATGTACATTTAGATCAAGGTGAAACAGAGCTAGACATAGCATACAAAAGACTGGAGAAGTCTGGGGTATTGCAGGATGTCCAGATAGACCCTTGAGCTGAACCCTAAGCAGTTGGGTGAACTACAAACTGTGTTGCAGAATTTTCAAAATGTTTTCACCAGTTCACCAGGGAGACCTAAAGGAGTTGAGCGCTCTATTACTGTCACACAAGGGGGACCCATACTGCCAGTAAGGATTAGACAGGAAGTGATACAAAAGGGACAGAAAATGGAACAGATGGGCATTATTGTACCTTCCAACAGTGCCTGGTCTTCCTCTATGGTGGTTGTAGACAAAAATGAAGGAGGGATCAGATTGCGTTTGGATTTTAGGAAGATTAATGCAATATCAGCATTCAATGGGTATCCTATGCCCAGGATTGATGATATGCTAGACAAACTAGAGACAGCACAATATATTACAACTCTGGACCTTACAAAAGGGTACTGGCAGATACCCTTGGCTCCAAATCCCAGAACAAAACAGCCTTTTGTACCCCAATAGGACCGTACCAGTTTAATACCAAGCCATTTGGTCTCCATGGAGCCCCCACTACCTTCCAGAGGTACATGGATAGAATATTAAGACCCAATACAGCATATTCAGCAGCATACCTAGATGACATAGTTATCTACAGTCCTGACTGGGAGTACCATATAAAACATCTGACTGCTGTTTTCCAGTCCATTACAGACACTGGAATAGCCATTAACCCAGCCAAATGTGCAGTTGCCAGGACAGAAAAGAAGTATCTGGGTTTCATTTTGGGGAATGGCAGAGTGAAGCTAGATGCAAGGAAGGTGGAAGCTGTAGCTAATAGCCCTATACCCCTCACAAAGAAACATGTGAGATCCTTTTTAAGGCTAGCTAGCTACTATTGCCGGTTCATCCCGAACTTTGCCACCATTGCTACCCCCTCATTGCCTGAAAAAGAATAGGTGTACCAATAAAGTTTGGTGGACCCCAGTATGAGATGCGGCATTTAGGAATATTCAAGGTATCCTTTGTTTTACCCCTGTGTTGATCAGCCCCGATTTCCATCTACTTTTTGAAGTCCACACAGATGCCTCTGACACTGGCATAGGAGCTGTATTATTGCAGATGGTAGACAGGGAGGAGCATCCTATGATTTATATCAGCAGGAAATTACATAAGTGGGAACAGTGGTATTCTACAATTGAAAAGTAATGTTTGGCCATGCATTGAGCCATTGATGCCTTAAAGTATTATCTGTGGGGAACTGAGTTTGTGGTGGTCACTGATCACAATCCTTTATGTTGGATAAACCAAATGAAGGATAAGAATGCCAGGATTATGCTCTGTTATCTAGCTCTACAACCTTATAGGTTTTCAGTGACCCATAGAGCAGGGTCACAGCACAAAAATGCAGACTTCTTGTCACGCTATGGGGCAGAGATAGATCCTGAAGAACATGTATCTGGTTAAATGCATAAATCTTGTACTAGATGTTTCTAGTTAACCCAAGGGAAAATGTATAATGTCATGTTAATTGTTTAAGCAGAGTTGACACTCTTATGACATATTAATTAAAAAAAAAAAGAAAAAAGGGGGTCCCTGGGGTGGAGTTTCTGAAGAAGGTGGGTAGAAACGCCAACCCTTCCAGGGTAATTTTGAAGGTGAAAAACTAGTTGAACTGTTTTCCTCTTAAGCAGGGGTGGGGTGTGTGATAGGGAAGCCCTATCTGATGAATTCAGGACCATAATCATTTTTTTGTTTGCCTGATATTTTACCCCCTCTCTAAGTCTGTTGCAAAAGCACCTCTTGCTCTACTTCTATTTCTAAATCTTTATTTCTACTACCAGGTTGCCACCTGCAGTACATACCATTTTGACCTTCCTTAAATCTATTTCCCATTTTTCTATTTCTTTTCTTCCCTTCCCCTCCAATTTTTATGGTCCAGCAGGCAGCTATATAATGTAATAAAAAAATACAAAAAAGACACAGGCAGAAGGGGATAGGTAGAAGTACCAAGAAAGGCAAAGGGAGGCAAGGAGGTCAGTAAGGGAAGCCAAGGCTCAGACAGAAGAGTGCATTGCAAAATTAGTGGGTAGAGGGGAGAAAATCTTTTACAGGTACATGAGTGAAAAAAGAAAGGCAAAGGGAGGGATAGTGAGACTGAAGAGGAAGGATGGGGGCCACATGGAGATGACAACAGTAAAGCTGACATACTGAACAGTATTTCTGCTCAGTCTTTACTGAGGAAGAGGAGGATAATGGGCCTGAAGGGAGTACAAGGGGTGGGAATGGCGCAGAAATGGACACAAGTCCCTTTACACAAGAAAGGGTCCTGAAGGAACTGGAAGGAATAAGAGTTGATAAAGCAATGGGGCTAGATGGGGTGCACCCCAGGGTCCTAAAAGAACTAAGAGAGATGGTGTCTGAACCTCTGGCAATCCTGTTTAGCTGATCACTGGAAACAGGAGAGATACCCAAAGACTGGAGGACAGCAGATGTAGTCCCCTTATACAAAAGTGGGAACAAAGAGGAAATGGGGAACTACAGACCAGTCAGCCTCATCTCAGTAGTGGGGAAGATCATGGAGGTACTACTGAAGGAGAGCTTGGTGGAACATCTGGTTGCCAAAGGACTACAGGACCCAAGGCAGCATGGTTTCACAAGGGGGAGGTCATGTCAGACCGACCTCATTGTATTTTTTGACTGGGTGTCAAGGGAGGTGGATCAGGGGAGGTCAGTGGATGTGGCCTATCTGGACTTCAGCAAGGCCTTTGACACTGTGCCACACAAAAGGCCATTAAACAAACTAGGGAATATGTGAGTGAGCAGGACAGTAGTGCAGTGGGTAGGTAATTGGCTGGGCAGCAGGACACAGAGGGTGGTAAATGGCTGTCACTCCACAGCGGGAAGAGTGACCAGTGGGGTACCACAGGGATCAATGCTGGGACCGGTCCTATTCAACATCTTCATCAGTGACATTGTACAGGACCTAGAAGGCAGAATTTCCTTGTTTGCTGATGACACAAAGTTCTGTAACAGAGTGGACACACTAGTGGGTGTAGACAGAATGAGGAGGGACCTGCAGAAACTTGAAGAATGATCAGGGGTTTGGCAGTTGAAATTCAATGCAAAGAAGTGCAAAATAATGCATATGGGGCACAAAAACCCTTAAACAACATATTAGTTGGGGGTGAGGATACAGCATGCACCAAGCAGGAAAGGGATCTTGGGATTATCATCTCTCTTGGTCCTGGACTGCTGTATCTGGCTTATGCTGAGCAACAGACAGGACAGAGTGCCAAAGAGCCTTTTAGTACTTGGCAGTATAAGCCAGGTAGGAAGAAAGACGCAGGAGGAGAGAGGATGAAGTATAAAATTTTTCAGCCATGAAGTCAAGTCTCCGAGATTGCTTCTCGGGGGGTTGAGAGGAGAAGAGACGTTAGCTTTATCACAAGCTGCCTGCTGTACTACTCCTTCATGATTAGGGTGCACATACAGGAAGTCAGTGTCAGTCCTAGATAGCTGATATTTTTTTGTATATTTTCTCATCTACTCTAGACAGGGAAGTAGGTGTCTGGAGCAGCTTCATAGTATTTTTCCAGAATGATTATATATATATATATATATATATATATATATATATATATATGTATGTGTTGAATCCACTTAAACTGAAGTGGAGCTTTGAAATGAGTCCTTGACTCAAAGGGTTGTAATTCCGATATGTATAATAAATAAATAAATAAATAAATAGGGAGGACAACCTTTTTTGGAGGGGGAAGACCCTTTATGTCCCTCTAGTCTTCATCCGCCTCATCCTCCTGTGTGGATTCCTGCGAGGGGAGATCCAGGGTGTCCACTATATGCTGTAAAAATGTTAGCATCGAGGAAGCATCCTCATGATCTCTGGGAGAAGCTCCAAAATTTGGGTCTGGGGAAACATCAGGCTCCAAAGGATTTTCCCTGAGTCATCGTCCGGATCATTTCAAGAAAAAATTCTGGTGCCCTCCAGGCAGGTTCCTTGCAGCTCACCCTTCAACTCTCTCCTGATTGGCTAATTAATGTAATTCATTATCATAGTCTCCACCTCCAAGGCAGTACAGCCTAGTCAGCTTGCTGTACATTGTTACTGATGCCTAAGGACATCTGGGGTGAGAAGTCAGTTTCCATAATATGTGCTGTCATTTGAATGGGGGGAGCACGTGCCAATTTAGAGGGTAACATTGATTTTAAGGAAAATGAAAAGAGATGCTGTAATAATCTAGGTGTGTAAACATGCTATACCCTATTTTCTAAAGAAATATTATGATCTCATGTCAGATGAGACAGCCTGTCTGTGTTTATTTAGAGAACTGTACGTCAGACAGGTCACATGGTGCTGACACCATCAGTAGGCAGATATAAAAGCCTACCATCTGAGATGCAAAAGAGATGAGTCAGTCAGTCAGCCTACAGATGACTGGGCAGGACAGTAGTGCAGTGGGTGGGTAATTGGCTGGGCAGCAGGACACAGAGGGTGGTGGTAAATAGCTGTCACTCCACAGAGGAAACAGTGACCAGTGGGGTACCACAGGGATCAGTGCTGGGACTGGTCTATTCAACATCTTCATCAGTGACATTATGCAGGACCTAGAAGGCAGAATTTCTCTGTTTGCTGATGACATGAAGCTCTGTAACAGAGTGGACATGACAGAGGGTGTAGACAGAATGACGAGGGACCTGCAGCAGCTTGAAGAATGATCAGGGGTTTGGCAGTTGAAATTCAATGCAAAGAAGTGTAACATAGTGCACACATGGCACAAAAGCCCTGGAACAACATATCAGTAGGGGGGTGAGGATACAGCGTGCACCAAGCAGGAAAGGGACCCTGGGGTTATCTCTGATGACCTCAAGGTAAGGAAACAGTGCAACAAGGCAGCAGGTAAAGCACATAGGATGCTGGGATGAATAGGCAGGGGCATCACCAGCAGGAAAAGAGAGGTCATAATTCCACTATACAAGACACTGGTGAGGCCCCACCTGGAGTACAGTGTAAAGTTCTGAAGACCTTACCACTTACCTACATAAGGACATAGACGAGGTAGAGAAAGTTCAGAGGAGGGTAGCAAAGATGGCACAGGTATTGCACCACAAGTCCTATGAGGACAGGTTAAGGACTTGAATATGTACTCCCTGGAGGAGAGGGGGAAAAGAGGGGATATGATAGAGACATACAAGTACCTTACAGGGAGGAACAGGGTGCAGGAATACACTATTTCTCAGTGTATAAGATGTTCCAGGACTAGAGGGCATAGGATGAAGTTGGAGGGAGGACGATTCAGAGCAAATGTGAGGAAGAATTTCTTCACAGAAAGGGTGGTGGACAAATGGAACACTCTGCCAGAGGAAGTGGTGGGGGCTGTAACAATCACAGGATTTAAGAATGCATGGGATAGAGATATGGGAATTCTGGTAGTCAGGGGTAAGGGGCAATAGACTTCTATAAAAATGTAAAGGGAATGTACAAGCTCAAATGGACAGACTGAGTGTGCCATAGCCCTTATCTGCCAACAGTGTCTATGTATCTATGTATGTGACTCTCATGGAGGAAGCATCTCATAGTACATGCAAGTGCTGGAAATCTATTTGGCTGAAACTAAGCCTGGAAGTTTTGCACTGAGGGAACTGTGCACTGTCTTTGCAGAACTGAAGGACTAATCACCTATTTCCTTTCTGTATGTTTATTATTTAATTTTTTTAGTTTGGAAAACAAATTTCGCAAAGTCCGTTCTACACCTTTTACCTGAGTTTGTGCATCTCCCTCTCCGCCACTAACCTTTACAGTCCTCCAAGGGACCATGTGTCAGATGGAGGGAGAACTTGGCCCCTTGGTGTAATTTTCCTGTGACTAGCCAGCCATCCATATAGGGACAAACACCACCCCTTGCCTCCTCAAATGTGGTGCCACTACAGCTAGGCACTTTATTAATACACTTGGTGGTAAGGACAGACTGAAAGGAAGGGCTGTGAATTGGTAGTGGCAATTCCCTAACTTGAATTTGAGGTACTTTCTGTGGCTGGGCCTAACTGGTATGTGAAAGTAGGTATCTTTCAGATCCAGTGAAACTTTTTGCAGTGATGGAATCCCAGTGTTACCATCTTGAATTTTTGGTATCTTACTTATAAAATGGGCTGCTACTCCACATTTTTCTTGTGGGTCAGGAAGTATCCAGAGTAAAGTCCCTGTGTTCCCCATTCATTAAAACAAGGCAGCAGGCAGCTTCACTATTTCAAATGACTGCCACTCATTTTTGACAGCCGCACTTTCAAAAGCACCTGTCACTTTAAGAAAAAAAAGCAAACTGGCTTAGATTGTAGGAGGGGAGGAGAGGAAACCTGCACATCAATAAATCAGTGGAAGAAGATGCAATCCAGGGATGGAGTTTGTGATGTTGGCAAGTGCATTCTCAGCTGTAAAGGATACATAGCACAGCCACTGAACTGTTGCGATGGGCAGCAAGGAGTTGTGGCATGAACCAGAAGGTTAATTATGGTCTCAGAATATAGCCCAGAAGCACTATAGAGTGGAGCAGCATTCACACTGGTAAGTGTATATTCTCCTGCACTGCTACCACTCTACTTACTGCTATTGAGCTATGTGGACTATCAGGATGCCATTGTTTAATTAGAGTCAGTCTCTTTAACACTTGCTGGCTCACTCAGTGCTGAATTTGTTGAGCTTGGGGGGGTGCGTGAGGTCCCACATGCGGCTGTGGAGAGGGGGAGATCAGAGCTGAGACACAGAGGGGAGAGTCAGCATTGCAATTGGGAGCCAAGGGCTTTTCTGTGATTGTGTGGATTTGGGAAAACAACCTGTGCTCTGTAATCCATTATCATTATATCTGGAGTCTGTCTGCAAGCTGTGTTATGTAAAACATGAATAAATAAACAAATACCAGTGCAGTTTTTTACATAACACAGCTTGCAAACAGAATCAAGCTATAGTGATAATTTTACATTGCTGCACTTTTTGAATTTTTCCACACATTTTCTTTCATTTACTTACTATGTGACTCCGACCCCATAGTGACTCCACCCCAGTGGTTGCCCCACCCCCACTTACCATTGCTCAGTGTTTTCTGGCAATGGAGAACATGAGTCACTGCATTTGTTTGCATATATTTTCTTACCTCTTTTTCCAGCAAAGAGCCTTTCTGCTGGAGTGTGAGGACAAAAGGTTTTGTGACTGCAGTTTGGGGAATTTTCTGAACCGCAGGAGCAGATCCTGACTCACTATTTCCAGGACCCATTTGTCTGTGATTATTTTTACCCCTTCCTGAAAAATGTGAGTCAACCTTCCCCCCACTGGCAATGGTTGGGTGACCTGCACAAGTTTTTCAGGGGTTTTGCTCTGCTTGGGATTTGAGAGCTGGCGGTGCATCTGCATGCCTGGGACCCCTTATACCCCTACTGCTGAAGATACCCCTGTGTTGGGAGCAGCCATAAGTAATGTAAGCATGAGGGAAGTATCCTCTACCTCTACCTTACCTTCCAGAAGGCCTGTAGGAAGTTGAGGCCTTTTCTTTCTCAGTGTTGCTCTTGTAGGTAGTCTTGTATTTATCCACCTTTTTCATATATGCCTCTGTCTTCTCACCAAATAATGAATTTCCCTCACGAGGAAAATCCATTGCTTCTTTTTGAGTGTCCTGGGAAAGGTCTGCGGTTCAGGCAACCTTCTTAGTGACACTGCGTATGCCATGACCCTGAATCAGGTGGAATTAGTGTTCACTGTCATGTGGAACTGGTACCTAGTGGCATCACTGTGGTCTTTGCTGTGTAAGCCAAATACTGTGCCAGGTCACCAGTAGCTTTGTTGCTCATTGCTATAATGGATCTCCAGATGGCTTTTTGGTACTGAGTTTGGTAGGCCTAGTATGCTGCCTGCCTTAATAGCAGGGAAGTTGAGGTAGAAACTTTTTTGCCAATGCTATCCAATTTCCTGGCGTCTTTCTCAGGAGGCTGGGAAGAAAGGAGCACTTTGGCCTTGTCACAGGTGGTAGCCTGAACCACTCCCTCAAAATCAGGGTGAGAATAGAGGTCTCTTTAGCCCTGTTTGTCCACCTGATACTTTTTCTCAATTTTCTTATCTGTGCCAGCAGCTGAAGCGGGTCCTGACATGATTTTACGCCTGGCCTTCCTAAAAGATCTGTGGATGGGCACTAGCAACCTTTTTGTGGGAGTTATGCCCATTATATCCATAAACTTCTTCTCATCTTCATCTTTTGCAGTCATCCAGGGAACGAGGAGGGGAACCAAACTCTTGTTAATGAGAAACATCAGATTCTATGGGTTCTCTTTCATCCTCCTCATGGTAAAATTCAGCCTTCTCCTCCACAGGAACTGGGAATGGAACTAGATCCAGGGTGGAGGGGGGACATATTTATGAAAGTCCCCATAGCCTGGAAAGCCTGGAGGAATTGTTATACCTTTGTCATGTCCTCTGTTGAGAGTATTATATATGTGTCTACTGATGGCTCCTTTCCTTCTTCAGGAGGAAGGACAGCAACATGTTTTTCTTTTGGTTTTTTCTTTAGCAGACATCATCTCTGGCATTTGCTCAGAGGTTCTTTTATTTTTACTGTAGTCAGGGTTCCCGTGTTCAGACCTCCTGATTTCTGAATCACCTCATGCAGCCTTTTCCTTATTTTGCTGCTTACTTAGAGGGACTAGACCCTAATCTGAGCCTTCAGGTGACATGGAGAAAGGCTAAGAAGCCATAATATCTTCTAATTTTATAGGAATTTTCTTTTGTGTTTTAGGGCAGAATCTAATACAGAGTTCATAACCGACAAAATTGTCATCTGGACCTAGACACCTCACACACAACTTGTGGAAGTCTGCTTTAGCCAGGAGCTGAAAACAGATTTACAGTTTTTAAAGTCTATGCCTGCCTTCTTTTTGGGCCTGTCAGTCATGCCAAAACACTGATGATCCAAAGAAGAAGTTTCCCAAAAATGAAAGTAGTGTGTTACGAGAAATAAGAGATGCAGTTCAGTACTTTTTAAGACTAGAACGACAAAATCTAAGTGGAAAAAGGTCCACTTTTTATCCAGGAAAAGAAAGTCAAACTACCAAAAAGCGGTATCCTTTTTTAACACTTTAAACCCTTTTTGTAAGTAAATTTAAGTGGATCCCTGAAAGTGGTAACCACTTAGCAAAACAGCTTTCTCCGGATCCTAGTAAACAACGTGGAACTGGAGTAGTCACAAATACTCACACCAACACAAGTAAAAACAGCCTAACTAAGCAGAGTTAAAGAAATATAACTAAATGTTAGACTTTTTCAAAGAAATAACATAATAAACCATAATCAGCTGAAGTAAATAGATGCAATTAGGACAGCTTTAACAAAACATAATATTTAGACACAGTTCAGCTTGTATTTCACATTAGTTCTGTATTTCTCCTCTCCATTATTTATTACTGAGGCCATTTGCATTAAAATGGGATCTTTGCCCCTGAACAGTTCATCTAGTCCTGTTGCTTTCTCCTTACCTAAGGTCATAATGCTCTATTTGTGACATCACAATTACTCCCATGCCAACAGATTGTGATGTCACAACAGAGGACCATGGCATGAAATAGGGAGTAAGCTAAAGAGGAAGATGAACTCTCAGGGATATAGAGCATGTCTCCCTGCAAATTTCACAGTAATGAGTAATGGGGAGGAGAAATCTATCTAATACATCTGGGATGCAAGCTAAATTGTACTTAAATATTATGTTTTTTAAAGTTTTCTTTGAGGCGTCAGCAGCTCTTTCAGGGTGACTGCTTTCTTCAGCCGGAGAAATAAATCTACCGTTAGAATGCAGGGGTGAATGTGACCACACAGCAGTGTTCTGAATCCTAACATTCTCTAATTAGCATAACATTCTAAGCTGTGGGGCAGCTCATTCAAGGTGAATGACTGCAGTTGTAAGCATAAGTGAGCGATTCCTGGGGTTTGAAACAGTAGCATAATGTTATATGTACAGTAAGCAGACTCATCCCTTGCAGCCACAAGGAAACTGGGTCACAGGCTGTACACGTGTCCTTAAAGATACAGCATTACTCTGTGCCCTCAGCAGAGGAAGACACAGGAGGAGTATACCCTCTTAAGTGGGTCTCAGTGCCCAGTTAGGGACAGAAAAGGTACAGAGGTAGAGACACTGGCAGCTGCACCTCACCCCTTGCCCTAGGGTTCATGGACACAGCGTTGTTCGGTCACAGCTATGAGACATAACCAGCTCACCACATCATATCCCTTAGCTCTCTGTTTCAGATCTTACGAGGCCACCTTCCAAATTGATCTTCCACATAATTTCAGGGCTGTACTGTTTTGTACTCAGTTCTTCTGCCAGAAATAGTGAAGCTTTGTCTTACTGCTAGATAATGGGACTAGATGCGGACACCATCAGGCAGCCCTAGATGGTGAGACAGAAATATGCCCCAGCTGTCCCCAGCCATCAAGACATGCAGCAGAGGAAGCCAGTGCCACTCAAAACCCAGGACCCTCTCACAATCTCAACATTCAGATCTCCTCCAGCCGATGACAGCTTAAGACATTCACCAGTAGGTGCCCATGCCCCATGGGCTTTGAAACAGAAACACTAGTGTACCTTCAACAGAACTCAACTTGGTGGGATGAGGTCCCTGTAATAGGCCTACATAGTAGCCCTTCAAGTACAAATCAACTGCTAGCAGAAAGATACAAGTTAACTACTGTAGTAACCACTAAGGTAGCAGGCAGGTTAAAAATAAACGAAAGTCAGTCAATCACAGTTTCATGCTATTTTATATTATTTCTCTATAAATAACACTATCCATGTTAATGTGTACACTGTACTGATTCAACACAGTCTTCTGACTTGCACATGCTCAGTCCGCTTCTAGTACATCATGGCTTTTCTTACTAAGAATTAGAAAATGGGTTGCAAAAACCCTGCTCTCTGACTGGTCAAGAGCACCTTCTACCTGGGCAGGTATCAGGCAACAGAGACTAGTAAATAAGCAGTCCCTGTGCCTGCCTTTTTACTAAAATCAGTGTCCCTCAGAATGTTGGTATTTGCATGAGACGCCTTTTTTAATGCTTAGCGAGCCACATACTGAGTGATGATCCCAGACGCCGCCCCGTGACAGTTTCATGATGATTCTATTTCCACAAAAAAATACCTGTATTATAGAAAGGGCTGCCTCCAGTCCATTGCTATCTGTCCTACACTAGCAATTGCTTCCTTTATAGCAGAGTCACTCGTGCTGCAATATAAAGCTGCTGTTGACCCCAAAACATACCTGACCACAGTTTCGAAAGTTACATGAGGAAACAGAACCGCAACTGTACAGGGCAATAAAAATGAAATGGGAATGCAACTCGGGTGGCGTGGGACAAATGAAAACAAAATGGAGTGGGGTGTACAGAGCATTTTTTGCCACGTCCTCTGCCATCATTCATCTTCACTGCCGCAGAGCACTGCCTTGGGTCAGTCAGTTGGTTGGGGTGTGGGGGGGGGGTGAGATGGCAGTAGGCAGCCAGGATCACATGCACACTTGCATAAATTGACTGTTCCAGACAGACAGTAAAATGTTATATTTAAAAAAAAAAAGGAACACAAACAACTGTAAAATTAACTAGCTCTAGTCAGAGCCAATAAGGCAGCAAACTGATCTGAGTAAATGTTCATGTTATCAGGAATTAGCATATTGTTTTGTTGTTAAAGGTCCTCATAGCCCTTTGGGCTAACAATGCTTCCCTGGTCACCTCTGATGGGAATCTACATGCCTCCACGGTGAAAAGAGCCTGCTGCCACGCTCCCCGAGCCCTTGCTTGCAGGTGTCCTCTCATAGCCCTTTGGGCTAACAACGCCTCCCTGGTCACCTCTGATGTGGATCTATACGCCTCCACGATGAGAAGAGCCTACTGCCACACTTCCCCAGCCCTTGCTTACAGGTGTCTCCTCATAGCCCTTTAGGCTAACAACACTTCTCTAGCCACCTCTGACAGGGATCTACATACCTCCACGGTGAGAAGAGCCTGCTGCCACACTCCCCGAGTCCTTGCTTGAAGGCATCCTCTTACAGACCTTTGGGCTAACAACGCCTCCCTGATTGCCTTCGATGGGGATCTACATGCCTCCATGGCTAGAAAAGCCTGCTGCCACACTCCCTGAGCCCTTGCTTGCAGGTATGGTCTGGACAGTGCTCTGGGAACTCAAGGCTGAGTGGCTGTCTCTAAATTTTCAAAGGAAAACTGCCTTTCTCTTGGGACAGCTCTTATTGGTCACCTGTGGTCCACAAGCTCCTTGTTTGGCTCCTCATCCTGCCTGGCATTTTCAGTTCCTTCTGACTGGACTATGTCATTACCATCGGCCAAATTAAACTTTTTTTTTTTTTTTTTTGACTTTTCCATCAGCAGATTATATATTCTAGCCACTAGAGGGCCCAGTTGTAAGTGCACTCACCCAATTCAATCCCTGTCTCATTTCACTTATTGTGTGCTCAATCTGTCCCTATTCATCAGTCTTTGCCCCTTCCCTCTTCTACTTCTGTCAAGACCTATCTTTAGCTACCTTTTTTTCCCCAGATTTGCACAACTTGATAATGGCTGTCAGTTCCCTCTGGCAGTAGCCACTTTTTCGCTGACACACCTCCCAGTTTCACTGTCCCATGCTCCCTCCCCCCACTATCAAATCTACCCTGACCGCTAAGTGCCCCCATCTGCCCACAGCATGCCCACGCCACTTTCCCTCCTTCTAATTCTCTTTTCCATCATCTCTAACATAACTCTACAAACTTCTCAATTTAAAAACCCTGCCTTCTCTCCCTCCCCCATGCTCTCCTAGACCCCTCCTTCATTCTTGCCATTACCCCCTCTTCCACTCAAATACTCTGGACTCACTTCCCCCACATATCCCTTGCAACGTTATCCACAGCTTCGAGCCACCTTGCTTTCCTTCGTTTCCTGATTATCCACTCACACAGCCCACCTCCCCCCAAACACATCACAAATACTCTGCCCACCACAGATATCCTAAACTACACTTCCTTATACTCGCACTGCTATTATTTCCCTAAGGAAATGTACATCCCAATCCTGGTCCCCTTCCCCCCTTCCCCCAGCTGCTATCCTCCGATTAACATACAACCTTCCAACACCATCTCTGCCCTCCCAAAAGGCCTAAAGATCCTTCACTTAAATATCTGCAGCCTTGTCCCGAAAATTGATCTGTTACAGTCGATGATAATCTCCCTCATTCCAGACATTCTAATCTTAACTGAAACTTGGCTGAATACTAAAATTTCTGATCCCTCCATTGCCATCCCAGGCTATTCCTTAGTCAGGCAGGCTAGGGTACGTAGGGAAGGTGGAGTGGCCATATATATCCAGTCCTTTCTCCAATACACTACCGTTCTCTCGTCTGCCTTACCCTCTACTTACGAGGTCCTGGTAGTAAATATTGACCTGCCTTTCTCCTCCCCTATCTTTATTGCTGGTATCTACTGTCGCCCACATATCAAGCCTTCTGAATCTATTGATCTCATCTCCTCTGTAGCTTCCGTCTCAAACAAAGGTGAGCTTTATGTATTAGGTGATGTAAATCTAAATTGGCTGTCATCAGCCACTTCTAAGACATGAAGTGATACCTCTGCTCTAAATCTCTCCCAAATTATCAAAGAGCCTACCCAACTAAATCACGAAACCCAAAATCACTCACTGTTAGACTGGGCTCTCACCTCCCACCCTCACTGAGTCATCAAGTCCAGCATTCTCCCGGATGCCCTCAGCGATCACCACCCTATCTTCGTGGTCAGGAAGGTCCACAGACCTAAACCACCACATAAAATCCTGCAACTCCGCTCTTTCAGTTCCCTTGACTTAAACCCTCTCCTCAATGATATATCCAATTCTGATTGGTCAACAATTGCATCTGACACTTCCATCGACCAAGCCCTCACTTATTTCAAACACAGATTTATAGCTACCTGGGACTTCCATGCCCCATTCAAATGCACTACAGTCTGAGGTATCCATCATCCCTGGATCACCCCTGAATTAATGACCTGTCTCAGGGAGCGCAATAAAGCGTGGAGGAAACCCAAGGCCTCTCAGCTCCCATCAGCTCTTACTAATTATCGCAGGATAAGAAACGCTTGTACTAAAGCAATCAGACTTGCCAAATCTGAATATTTTAAATCATGTTTCCTCAATAACATAAACTCTACCTCCAAATTTTAGAAAGTAGTCCACTCACTATTCTCCCCCTCCTCGCATCCCCCACCGTGCTTACTATAAACAACACACTAGAGTCTGAACCTTGCATAGTGGCTCAGGAGTTCATCTCCTACTACACCTCCTGTGCCTCAACCCTTCTTAAATCCATCCCCTCAAGCCTCTCCTCCACTCATTCACCTTCTCCTACCAATCAACCCCCCCATACCCACCCCCTTTCTCATTCTGTCCTATCTCCCCTGAGGAGACACTAACGGCCCTCCTCTCTCTCAGTCCCTCCAAAGCCTCCTCTCCAGATGGCCGTGACCCTAAACTTCTCTATCTCTCAGCCCCAGCTATTGCCTACCCTATCTCTCTAATTCTAAATCTCTCCTTTATGTTCTCCTCCATCCCTATGCCCTGGAAACATGTGGTGGTCCTCCCTCTCCCTAAGGGTGGTGATCTTTCCTCCCCTGCCAACTATCGCCCAGTTTCCCTCCTCCACGCCCTTGCTAAGCTCCAAGAACAACTGGTCCTTTCTCAACTGACCTGTTTTCTTGCTGACTCATTCTGAAAAAATCTGTGCCCCAAGTTTGGAGCCCTTTACAGGAACCGTACTTGCATCCCTCCTATGGCCTGGTAAGAACTTGTCCAGAAGATGATCTTCCCCATTTTGGACTACTGTGCTGTAGTCTATGGTGCTGCTCCCATATCTTCCCTTACCAGACTGGACTCTCTTTTCAACTCCTTCTGTCGATTCGTTCTTGATGCCCCATCTCAAACCCACCATCATGACCTTTACCGTGCCCTGTCCGTCCCCCCGCTTGCTAACAGACACCTGGCTCACTGTGCTAAGCTGGCTTCCAAACTTTGGCTTGGTGTACTTCCTTCCTACCTCTCATGCTCCCTCCCTCCCACTCCCTCAGATCCTCCAACACTCGCACCTTGCTAGTCCCCCATTGTATCACCCTCATCAACCAATCAGGCTTCTCCCATCGCTTCCCCAAAATCTGGAACGCTGTCCCACTTCAAATATGACACTCCTCCTCCTCCCCCCACTCCCTTGCCTCTGCCTTATATAACTTTCTCTCTGCTAGCTGCTCCTGCTACAATCCTCCTTAACTTATTTCCCTATGAGCCTGCTTCAGCTTCACGCTCACCTCTTTCCTGCAAAACCCTCCCCCTACCTCCTCCACAGCACCCCTTCCTTTCCACCTTAACCCCACCATTCCCTCCTCTGTACACCAGCGTACACTCACTACCCCCTCTCCGTTGCTTGGCCTAGACCCCTGGCAGGGTTCTCTGTATCCTGGAGGGGTCCAAAACTTAGGCAAACACCTTCCTCACCTCCTACTCCCACCCCATTCTTTCCTGAAAGGGCTGAGTCTAGGCCCCTCTTCTCTCCCACCTCTCTCTCTCTCTTGGTCCTTCTGAAGACTACTCCCTATCGCTGTCTACTTCCCTCATGTTGTGCGTTACCTCTGCTGCCTACAACCTGCTTCCCTCCTATCGTGCTCTACCTCTACCTTGTGCAGCCAGGGTCCACAGCATACTGGAGGGGCCAGGCCCAGGCAAACCCTTCTCTTTTCCCTCTCTTCCTTCCTGACATGCTCTAACGCCCACTGCCTACAGCCTGCTTCCCTCCTGTTCATGCTTGACCTCCACCTGGTGCAGGCAGGGTCTACAACATTCTGGAGGGGTCAGACCCTGGCAGACCCTTCTACTCCACCTTGCCTTCCTCCTCCAAATCTCCCCTTCCCACCCCTGCTTTCTGCCTATATGCCCCCACCCACCTTCCCCTCCTTCCTAGTCATAGCTATTTTCTAACCCCTAATCTCTAATGTATTTATAGTCAACCTTTCACTTTTGTTACACCTTGCAGATGTTGTTTTATCTGTGTCTCTCCTAGCAATCTTGCCCTAGTTTAACCTCCTTGTATTCTATCCAGCCATTTTCTAACTACAAAGCTATGTCCCACCAAGTGTTTGCCCAATATATTTGTGCTATCATATCTATCTACAGTAGTTCAAGACTGTTAGCACTGTATCCATCTAGTTCATACCTGTTAGCATTCCTCTTTGTCAATACTTCTGTATAGTCTGCTCACTTTATTGAATGTAATCAAATTGTATATCTATAATGTGTACCAAATCTCTGTATACTATCCTCATGTTCCCATACACCCCAAGTCACACAAGGGGACGAGCAACATGTTGCTCAGTGAGCCTTCCTGGTGAAACATTTCAATAAATAAATAAATAAAGGTGCTCTTTAAAATTTGTCATATTACATGTAAAATGGCACACAGTATCATATATGAAAGCGACATTAGCAGCCTGATACTAATGTGACACATCCTCAGGATATGAGGAGGCTCATAAAGTTACAACTGGCAATATAGGTAATGAAAACTATAACATCAGACCTGGTATTAACTACCCACAAGGCATATTTTCAACAGTTGGTTAGCAGATGAACATATTTAAAAAAGCTTTACATATAAATCACAGTATCAGTAAATATAAATTTATATATTTCCTCCTTAGCACCTGCTCAGGAGGGCAACCTGCCCTGGGCAAGCTGAGCCATCACTTCCCTAAGGACCGAAAGCACCAGTTCAGGAGGGCACCCTGCCCTGGAGCAAGCAGAGCCGTCACCTCCCCCAGGGCCGAAAGCACCTGCACAGGAGGGCACCCTGCCCTGGAGCAAGCAGAGCCATTGCCTCCCTAAGGACCAAAAGCACCTGCTCGGGAGGGCACGCTGCCCTGGAACAAGCAGAGCCATCGCCTCCCTAAGGACCAAAAGGTAACTAGCCATTACAGTTCCTGGAACCTTGGTCCCGAACGTTTGCAGCTACCTGTTCTCTATTTCAATCTTGGCGCCATTTCTCCTAGACTGTAGTCATTGGAGCACAGCTATTTCACTATCTCCCCACCGGAGTTTCCACCATCCGTTCTAATTCATTTCTAAATTGTAATCCCTGTGTTGCTGCAGATTTAAAGCTTTTCTAATTATGTTCTGAATCCATACTGCTGCTAGCTAATTTCCATTTATGACCTGCTTTTGTTAAGGTCGTGCTGCCACAGCTTGCAATTTCTGGTGCCTTTTTTAAATCTTGTTCCAAGCTGCACTCGGGAGTAAAAATTACAGTTTTACAGCTGATTTAAAGCAGGTTAGTGTTGTCAGCTAACTCTGAGTTTACTGAGTTGCCTAAACCTCATGTCGCACCTTTTTCTCAAACCAGGATTTCCGAGCAGCTCTCGGAGATTAGGCGCTCTGCACCTGGCAACATGGATCCTGCTTGCAGTGTTAAATTTCAGATTGCTAGCTTGGATCAGCATTTAGAAGTTCCTCTGTGCCCAGACGCTTGGCTGCCCTCTCTGAGGACACACTGTAGCTTATTTCTAAATTTAAATAGACGCAGCTTGTAAATTTTACTGTGGCTACACAGCTGTTTCAGGACTCACCTCCACGCTAAGCTATTTGGTTGGAACACGTCTGCTGAAGCGGTTGTCTTGTCGCTCGTTCCTGCAAGCCACTTTGTAGCTGCTCTCCGCCTCTCCCACCACTCCCACCCTTGGCTGGCAGTTGTTATATAGTGTGTGGAGATTTTTAGCCATGCCCAGGGTGAGAGCACCATCTACTCACTATCCCACTTGCACCTTATATCTTTTTGTCACTAGAGGGCGCCTGTATCATCTCTTCACCTTGCTTGTCCTCCTTTTCCCTTGCTCTTTATTTTAGTTTCAGTGCCTAAACTTTCCCTATATACAGTCTTCTATTTTGGCCAAATCTTCTATTCTAATTAACCATTATCTATGATGGCTATCACTCTGGTAAATCTTTTGGCTCTAAATCCCTGTGTATTACTCCTAGTAGTATCTATCCTTGTTCCTATCTACTGTATCCCAGTAGTTACTTGTTCACCATCTAGTAATGGTCAATACACACACCCTAATGACTTTACATTCTCCAACATGCTATTACCTCAGTTGCCCCAGGCCACTTCTACACTCTTTATCTTTAATAGGAGTTTCTACCATGTTGCCTATATGTTATTCAAATCTTCTCTTCACATTCCCACCCTAAATACCACTTTTATCCACCGGAAACTGTGGTACTTGCTTCTCCTAGCCTTAATATTAGCAGGGGATATTGAACTCAATCCAGGACCCGGAGGTAACATTTCCCACAATGATGCTACCTGGAATGATGTTAAGGGTCTGTGTATTGTTCACCTGAATATTAGGAGCCTTCCCCATAATTTAATTGAACTGGAGGCGTGGGTTACTCACTATAACCCTGACATTCTACGCCTGTCAAAAACATGGCTAAAACCCTCCATCACTGATCACCTTGTCCAGATACCTAACTACAAAGTAATAAGACAAGACAGGTCCTCCCACAAGCGTAGTGATGGGGTTTCAATCTTCTATAAGTCTTACCTTTTACCATACCGCAATGTCTCTCTCACCCTTATGCACTTTGAATCAATTTATGCTACTCTTCAACTGGGTTCAAAGAGTTTACACATAGTTTGTGCCTAAAACGCTCCCATTGGTGGTATCACGGGCCTTGAGGAACTCCTTTGTCAGGTGGACTCAACTGCTGGTCTCAAAGAGGTCCTCATTTTGGGTGACCTGAACCTAAACTGGACTGGTAAAGCCAGTCAGTCCCTTCATACTATGGTACAAGGCCATGGCCTCCACCAACTAATCACTGACCCAACTAGGGTCATGGACCCCCTCGATCTAGCTCTCTAATAGACTGGGTCCTTACGAACCGTCCAGATGGTATAGTCTCAGTTGGTACCCTTGCAGATGCTATTAGTGACCACTCCCCAATTTTTTGCATCTGGCGTGCTGTTAGACAACCTTCTTCTCCTCTGAAACTCATTACCTTCTGAAATCTAGCTAACTTTAATCAGGAACAGTTTATACAGGATCTCTCTAGTATTGACTGGTCACCCATCCTTGCCTCCTCTAATGCTCAGTCAGCCCTAGACTACTTTCTTTCAAAGTTCGGTTGGCTCCAGGATAATCATGCTCCCTGTGTCACCCGCCATATATGAAGTACACAAACTACATGGCTCAAAAAAGATCTGCTTACTCAATTTAGGGATAGGGATAAAAGCTGGGGACGTTACAAGGCCTCGGGACTTCAGGCAGACTACGATCACTATAGGGTCCTAAGAAACTCCTGCAAAAGGAATACTCTCGCCTGGCGAAAAGCTCTTTTTGTAAAGACCTACTAATAAATGCTGCAGGTGACTCCAAGAAGTTTTGGTCCATTATCAAAACTCTCCTGGGAGCTAATAAGTCAACCTCTTCAAATGATATGATACTAAATGGCGTGCATTGTAATAATCCAGTGACCATCGCCAACTCTTTCAACTGTCTCTTCTCGGACCTATCAAGCTACTCGGCTCTTTCCCTTCTGATCACCTCATTCTCTCTCCCATGGATACTGAACCCTTGCTTTCCCGTCCATCTTTCAGGTTCAGGATTATCACTAGAACTGACGTCCTAAAGTTTTTACTCTCCATCTCTGACACCACCAACTCTAGCACTGATGGTCTGGAGCCTAGACTCCTGAAAGTTGCTGCCCCACTCATAGCCTCCCTGATAACCAAAATCTTGAACCTCTCGCCATGCCATGGTGCAGTTCCCGATTTATGGAAGATAGCTAAAATTACTCCTATCCTTAAAAAAGGTGATCCCAAAGACATGTCTAACTATCGACCAATAGCCATCCTTCCCATGCTCAGTAAAAGTTAGTGGCGACCTAAACCATAGCGTATCTTCAGGAATACAACCTCCTCCCTGGGTCCCAGCATGGTTTCTGCAAAGACCACAGTACTTCTACTGCCCTCCTAAAGCTTACAAATGACATTTATGTTGTTATGGAATCTGGTCTCTTAACAGGCGCTATTTTCATCGATTTAACCAAGGCGTTCGATCTAGTTAACCATACCCTTCTCCTTAATAAGCTCCGTTCCTTGAGTTTTTCAGCTGACACAGTGACCTGGTTCAACAGCTATCTCTTCAATCGGAAGCAGGCCATAGCTTTTAACTCAGCCATGTCCGATCTTTCATACATACATATAGGCATTCCTCGGGGGTCCATACTTGGCCCTCTGCTTTCCACTATTTTCATAAATGACCTCCCAATGCTCGCACCTACCTGCTCTTCCTTGCTTTACGTGGACAACCTTGTCATCTACCACAGTGCCAGAAATGTCTTGGATATCCACAACTTTCTAGCTTTGAACTTCCTAAGCATACAAACCTGGTTAACTGTAAATAACCTTGTTCTTAATGTTGATAAACCCATTCCATGCTCCTTGACTCCCCAGCCAGACTCAAAGACTCAAAACCATTGTTGGCGTCCACGCTGGGCTAGCCGTCGGACTGCTGCTGTGCTTCGCTTTTGTCTGCATTTGTTTTAGCTTTTTATTTCGTTATTTTCGTTTTGCTTCATTTTGTGACTGTTTCGTTTATATTTGTTAATCTTATTAACTTTATTTTTAATCGGCACGGTCATTTTCAATGGACTTAGATAGATTTAGAAAGGTTTTCGAGTTTGGACCTGGCAACTCCTGAACTCCGGTTCCAAATTACTACCTGTTCGTTGTTCAGAAGTCTGGTCAGCGGAAAGTCAGTGGAAAGCTATCGATTACTGGGGGCTTTTCTGTGGAGTATTTTTTGGAGCATTTGATGTGTATCACAGACTGAAATTTGGGATTGGGTAAAGCTGCAGAGTGTTGGGGTTTATTCTTGTATTGGCCCCTTCCTTGCTCTGCCTGCTGTTGATTTTTTGACGCCAGAGCTGTTTGTGGATGTTACTTCCTGGTTCAGATTCTGACATCGCTAGTTACTGTGCGGCTTTTGTCGACGTTTATATTGGATACCTAGCTGCAGCTCGTTGGAGTGGTGGATTTCCTTCACTCGTTCTCCCAATAGTGTGATCTTATTTGGGTTTATTCGGTTTATTCGAGGTTCCCTTGGATTTGCAAGAGTTGGGAACCATTACGAGCAAGTTGGGAGTGAGTTCTAAAGCAACTGAGAGCAAGTTTTATTTCTGTGGAGTTCGCACGTTTGGAAATATTGCACTAAGAAGCTGTTTTTCTTTGTTCCTGCTTACTGGGTGTTCTGGCTCATTTATCCAGGCCCTCTGGCACCACTGAGGTGTTAGTTGGTTGGTGACTTACACAGGGGTTGGGATTGGGGCCTGCTGGAGAGCTGACCCTTTGTCCTATTCCCCTAGACCCCAAGTGGAATCAGTCGAAGGGCTGATCCGGCCTGGAGTCGTAGTGGTGGGTCACCACTACAGCCCGGTATTGCCTCTGGGTCAACTGGCTGGACTACGTGGTTGAAATATGCTTTTCCCCTGAAATTTGACTGAATTGGAATCCTTATACTGGGAACTTTGTCTGGCACCCTGGTTGTGGGAATGTTTTAAGGATGTGGGACCAGTATTGTCTGACCTTTTGAAGTGTAAAGAAGTGCAAAGAAGCGGCTTGAAGAAGACTCCACAAGATAAGTGACTGTGGATATAACTACTGTTTTCTCGAACCTTTTGATATTAATTTTTGGTGGCCTATTGGGCTTTGGCGGTCCTGGGCTGGGGTCTCACGCAGTGGGGGGGAGTGGGATTGGCTAGAAGGCCGGTGCTTTCTTCTCTCCTCTATACTCCTGGGGTGGCTGGCCGAAGGGCCTTCCCCCCCTGGTGTAGTAGTAGTGGGTCTCTATCCCTTTCGGACTGGCTGGTTCCTGTGATCTGTTGATTGTCTTAATCTTGTTTTCATTTAGGTGCTGATGAACATTGATTTATTGTACTGTCTGTATTTAATTTTTAGGATTTGTGATGTTTAGTTATTTTGAGGGAAAAATTTAAGCAGTGAGAGTGCTTGTTTTCATCTTATTTTCCACCCTTTCGGTCCGGTGAGAGAGTTCCGGTGGGTGGTTTATATATTTTTTTTTCCCTGTAAATATTTACTGTATTTTATTTTAGTTGTCATAGTTGTTTTATTATTTTCTGTCTCATGGCCGTGAGAGGACTGTGGGACTTAAAGTAATTCTTTTGATTGTTTAATCGTTATATTATAATATTGTTTTACTTAATTTTATGGTGGGTGGTAGTGTTCTTTATTTATTGTTTATTTGTTTTATTTTTAATTTTTATGAGCAGCCTGATGTGCTTGCCAGTTCCACCAGTTGTCCGTTACTCGGCCTCCGCTCTCCGCACCCTCGGCCCCTTCTTCTCCCCCCCTTACCATCTCAGGTTTATCATCATTGCCGGGCTTTGGGGATTGTGCAAAGGCGGAGGGGGAGGCAAGGGGGTGTTGGAGGTTGTGGACAGCGGAGTGAGCGTTGCTCTCCCATTGGGGTGGTTAGGCCTCGAAGACGCCCTGGGGTGAAATGGGTTCTGGAGCATGGTAATCCCACTCTAGTTCCCATACCCAAGGGCACCTCTTCTCTTAGAGGGCAAGTGGTTGGGACAATTCGTCACCCTCGTCCAACTCGGGCGCTGTTGTGCAATGCCAGACCTGTCTGCAATAAGACTGCTCTTATTACGGACTTTGTTACTAGGACAGATCTGGCTTGCATTACCAAGACCTGGTTGGATGGGAATGCGGCCCCAGTTTTAGAGGCCGCTGTTCCCACCGGGTTTCGGTTATACACGCCTGAGATTGATCGCGGGGGGGTAGTGTCTGTTTCAAGACCGAATTGGGCCTAACTGAAGTTCCAGTTGAGGAGGCCAGATCATTTGAGTGCACTGTGGTAGCTGGGGTGGGGTGCAGGATTGCTCTCATCTACCATCCACCTGGGGATGAGAAGCTTTTCCTGAAGGAAATAGCAGATTTCGCCGCCGACATGGCCTTGGAATTGCCCAGATTGATGGTGCTGGGTGATTTCAATGCTTGGGTCGACAACGAATCTTCGCTTTTTGGTCAACATTTCCTCCAGGTGATGTCATCTCTTGGCTTCACTCAGGTTGTTTCCACAGCTACTCACAAGGGAGGTCACTCTCTTGATCTGGTCTTCCTCCTGGGGATCGAGGCATCCGACTTGGTGGTGGAACCGGTCGGCTGGTCTGACCATTACTCAGTTGGATTCAATTTTGTGGCCTCCCTGGGTAGGTCGACCCCTGTGGAGATGGTCAAATACCGTCCATTGCGGGATGTTGTACCTGAAGACCTGTTGGCGGTTACTGACCTCTCGTTGTGTGATGAATTGTGCTCTGATCCCGAGCGGCTGGTGGTGGCCTATAATGGGGCCATCTCGGCTGCTCTGGACCAGATTGCTCCAACCCGTGTTTGCCCTCTTCCGCGCCGTCCCGTCACCCCTTGGTTTGATGGGGCGTTGAGAGGGTTGCGGAGGTTGGGGCGTAGGTTGGAGCATCGCTGGAGGAAGACTGCCTCGGATGCCGACCATTTAATTTTGCTAGAGCATTATAAGCTCTATCAAACAGAAATTTCCCGTAAGAAGGCAGATTTTCTGTCCAGGGAAATCTCTGTCACTCGGAATCGACCGGCTCAGCTCTTCAGAACTGTTGACAGACTGTGCAACCCAGCCTGTCGGCAGGTCCGTCGAGTTTTTACGCAGATTGACTGCGAGGAGATCGCTCGATTCTTAGCGAATAAGGTGGAAGACATTTGGAGGCAGTGTCCCCAACCTCACTCCAAGGCTGTTGCAGTTGATCAGGGTGCTGTCCCAGAGCCCGGAGTTTCCTGGAGTTCCTTTGATCTTCCTAACCTCATGGACACTATGAGGATTGTCTCTGAGATGCGCCCAACTTGTTGTAGTTTGGATTATAGGATGTAGTGAACTTACTGGCCCGGTCCTTGCTCGGGTTATTCGGTGTTCTTTGGAGATGGGAGTTTTCCCCAGCTCTCTGAAAGAAGGGGTGGTGACTCCCCTTCTGAAGAAAGCTTCCTTAGACCCGAATGACCTTGCCAACTACCGTCCGATCTCTAACCTCCCTTTTGTGGGGAAGGTTATTGAAAAGGTTGTGGCAGCTCAACTTGATAACCATTTGACCATCCATAGTTTATACGAGCCTCTCCAGTCAGGTTTTCATAAGAGGCATAGCACCGAGACTGCTCTGGGTCGGGTGCTCAATGATCTCCTGATGGCGAGAGATCGGAGACACCGCTCTATTCTGGTTCTCCTTGATCTATCATCAGCCTTTGATACTGTGAAACATGGGGTCTTGCTCGAACGTCTGAGGTCCATCTGTGGGCTTTCAGGTGTTGTCCTCAGATGGTTTTCATCTTACCTCCTGGGGAGAACTCAGAGAGCGGTTTCCGGTTTATATTCATCCGGGGCTTTCTCTCTTTCTTGTGGGGTACCTCAGGGTTCGGTGCTTTCCCCCAAGTTATTCGCAGTATATATGCTACCCCTCGGAGACATTGTAAGATGGTATGAGCTGAGGTTTCATTGCTATGCCGATGATACCCAGCTCTACCTGTCTTTTGCACCTGACCAGGTTAGTGCTATCTCGGTGCTGAATAATTGCCTCGCTGATATCCAAGACTGGATGAATACCAGTGGTTTAAAGTTGAACCCGGGAAAGACTGAGGTTATGGTGGTGGATCCCGGTCACAGGGTTGAGGGTTTAGGGGATAGGGTCCCCCTCTGGATTAGTTCTTGGGGTAGACCAGATCCCTACCTCTGAATGGTTGCGTAACCTGGGTGTGGAGCTTGACACTGGCTTGACCCTTCGTTATCAGGTGTCTGCAGTAGTCAAGACTTCATTTTTCTATCTCAGAAACATCTCCAGGATTAGGCACCTGGTTCCACCAGGCGATTTGCTGGTTTTGGTCCACGCCTTTGTGACATCTCGTCTTGATTACTGTAACTCCCTATACCTAGGGCTTGCTGGGGGTTGATATCCACTGCTTGCAGCTAGTGCAGAATGCTGCAGCACGTTTGTTGACTGGGGTGTCTAGAAGGTCTCACATTACCCCTGTGCTGCGCACTCTGCACTGGCTGCCTATACAGTGGCGGGTCACCTTCAAAGTGGGTCTTCTGACCTACAAAGCCCTACATGGGTTAGGTCCCGACTATCTGAAAGAGCTTCTGGTGCCTTACACCCCTCTGAGACAGCTTCGCTCAGCTGACGAGGGGTTGCTGGAGATTCCGAGGGTGAATTTGAAGTCTTCTGGAGCCCGTGCTTTTGGCTTTGCGGCTCCCACCCTTTGGAATTCTCTGCCCCGCCAGCTCCGAGAAAGTACAACCGTGGATAGTTTTAAGAAGGCCTTAAAGTCATTTTTATGGAGTCAGGCATTCCCTGCTGTATTTTAAATTGTTTATTTTAAATATTTTATCGGTTGTATTGTTGGTGTTTGTATGGTTATGTTGAATGTAATTATGTTTTGTACAGGGCCTTGAAATATTTGAAAGGCGCTTAATCAAATAAACTTTATTATTATTATTATTATTATTATTATAAAGCGAATCGCGGTGCCCTCAAAGTATCCTGCGTTAATGGCTCTCCATTAGTCAGCACTAATTCCTTCAAATATCTGGGTGTTCTTCTCGATGAATCCCTTGAGTTCGATCTCCACATCACTGCTACCTGTAAATCTGTTAATGCAAAAATTGAAGGAGCCTATCATACTAGCTATGCCCTCATTTCATTGGCCAGGCTAGCTGTGGCACAAGGGCTCCTTCTCCCGGCACTAGTTTATTGCTCAGTCTCCTACTTAGGTGCCACTAAGACCACCCTCCATAAATGGGACATCACCTATAATAACATTTTGCCTCCATTTCCTCTCGGTACAAGCACCACTGTCAGCTCTATACTAACCTAAGATGGCCCAGTCCTGCTGCTCACCGACTACTGTCCTATGGCTCCCTGCTTGATAGTATAACAAGATCAGGCTTCCCCAATCCCTTGCCCCTTTGCTATACTCCCAAGCCCTCTCTTACGGTCTCCGATCAAATAACCAAGCCCCTCTATACATCCCTAGATGTAAAACCACCATGGGTGCAAGGGCCTTCTCATATGCTGCTCTTAAGTATTGGAATTCTATCCCTCAAGCTATTCGCCTTGCCCCTACACATGCTGGTTTCAAGAGACTTCACCGTGAACACCTACTTGCACGTGCTTCGATCCACCTTAATCTCATCTACCCTCCCTCCATCCCCCACTTCTGCTTACTTCTCTGTGCCTCCTCCCAGCAATTCTTACATTGTTTATTTTGGCCTTGTAAAATGCACTTACTGTGTACTGAATATTGTATATTGGATATTACACCTGATTTGGTCAGTTCTGTACCTGTTTTGCACTTGTCTACTTTCTCTTTTCATATATATCTCCTACTGTAGTTTGATTATACTCTGGACTTTGTATAACTCTGTATTCGTACTATTTTCTAATTTGTCTGATTTCAATCCACCTGCGCTTTATATGGTCTTTATGTGCTGTGTCACATTGTTGTTGCTTGTGTATTTGACTTGTATTCTCCTGGGTTGTTCTGAAAATAGATGTCCCTATGCCCAGTGCACTCACCCGGTTACCAAAAGCAAATAAATAAATAATATCAAAGTCCATTTTGCACATGTTGAGATGAAGCACTGAGGATATAAAATGTGTAGGTGTTCATCCATATATATTCCTTATCTTAAGAGACATTTTCTCTAGCACTGTGGATCCAATGAACTCAGCGATACAAAATACAAATGTCAGGCATGTATTCTAAAAAGCAATAAAAAGCAGGACATTATTATATCAGATGCTCATTTAGTCGTAATCATACAGTGATAGTCATGGAAAAGTTTCTCAGTACTGAGGTATACCTAGAGGTTTCTCAGTACTGAGATATACCTAGGTATACTGAAGCAGAATGAGGCAGAATCACATTACAGTCAATGCAAATCATAACTTGAGTGCCTCAGTGGTACCTCGAGGTATCTAGAGGTAGGCAACTTTTAGATAACTACCACTGCAATACAATAAAAAAACACTTGTACTGCAAAGTAAGCCTGCCATCTTTCTATACAGGAAGTAAAGATTGTCTATAGAAATCTTACAGAAAGTGCACACATTCAAAGCAATCATTCACACCTGGGCTATAGTAAACCCCCAAGTAATAGATCCATTATAATAATAATAATAATAATAATAATAATCTCTATTTTTTGCAAGTGCAATTTAAATATCAAAGTGATTTTACAAAAAACCTAAAAACAGTAAAAGTTTAAAAACCATTAAAGTAACAGAACTCCAAAGATCAATTGTCAGGAAAACCAAGAGAGAATAAAAATGTTTTGAGAGCAGATTTAAAGCTCTTCACAGTCAGACACCCCCTTATCTGATGAGGTAGAGAATTCCACAGGATAGGAGCCGTGAAAGCAAACGTGCGGGCTCCAGGGGTCTTCAAACAGACTTTGTAAATCTCCAGCAATTATGACTGCACATCTGATATAATAATGCCCTACTTTTTATCTAATGTTTTAGAATAGATTCCTGATATTTGGAATTATTGTACTGCAGAGTTCATTGGTTCCACAATCCCAAAGAAAATGTCTCTCAAGAGAAGTGATATATAAATGAATACTTGTCAATTTTATATCCTCATTGCTTCACTCCAACATTCACAAAATGAATTTCTATACAGTTTATATTTCCTGATATTGTAGTTTATATGTAAAGCTTTTTTTATAATTACGTGCACTAACCAACTGTGAAAATATGCCTTTTGGGTAGTTTATACCACGTTTGATATTATACTTTTCATTACCTTAATTGCCGGTTGTAATTTTATAAGTGCCTCCTCGTATCCTGAGGATGCATCATAATTGTTGTTTTAAATGTTTTATTTGTACACATCACTGGTGGTGGATAATACAATAACTGGTTACAATAGTGCTACACATAGTAGCATAAGGAAAAAACAACGTTGTCCGAATGGCATACCACAGACAGCGACAGAGATTCAACAGTGCTGTGCAGGAAGCGCTACCCATATCGCTGTCCGTAGTACTAGGAAGAAGACAATGACTGGGAAATTGAAAATGGTAGCAAAGCTGCTACCGTGGCAGAGAGGACTGAGACATGAAGCTGCTTGGCCACAATAGTGGTGGAGATCAGGGTTCTAATCCTGGCATTCAAAATTTTTTTTTTTCCTGTAATCCAACTCCAACTCGGAGTTGATTATTTTAGTTAAGGGGGTGTGGGGGCACAGAGTCCCCACTAAAATAAGTGTTTGGACTGGTAGCAGTTGTCAGTGTGCTTTGTGACTGCTACCAGTGGCATTGCCTTTACCTGCAGCATTTGTTCCTGCCACTGTTCTGCAAAGTGCTGTATGGAAGGTGTTATTATTGACAGCGCTGTTCATACATGTGCTATTCAGCCTTAGTGCCAGACAATATCAAGGCGTTTCTGCATTAAGGTACTAACTCCGATTAAACTCTGCTTCTGGAGTGAAACGTTAATTGTTTTTGCCCCAATATGGCATAGAATTGCTCCCCGATATTCATTGCATTACTGTACTTTTATTGTTTTTAGTATTCATCCATATGCTTCTATTAAGTGGGTTAAGGTTTTACTGCTGACTATGGAATAATACTGCTTTTTATTTGATCTACAAGTGGCAGGTACACAAATGTGCAATAGTACAATAAATAGTGGGGAGCAATGCTACAATAGATTAATGCAGAAAACAACTAACTTTTCTTTCTAAAACATCACTGGAGATGGGCTCCTATTGTCTGCTTACTTTTTTCATTGACTGTTGGACCGGGCGCTGGGCACCTAGTGTTACAATGAAGGGCTGGCAGCACGGGGTTTAGCTGTCATTGTTTGCTTACTTTTTTTCATCTACTGTCTGACTCTAGGTTTAGGCACTTAATGTCAGAATTCGGGAAGTTTGGTGGCAACAGGGTTGAGCAGCAAGTGGCTACTGCTTTCATTTTAATTTACCATCCAACCCCATAATTGGGAGTGGCACTGCGATTTGGCTCCTGGTGACTACCTAGCTGCCTGAATCAAGTCATCCAGCCAACCAAGCCCACCAAACCAGAACCGCATTGTCATTGCTTGCAAGCTGCAACACAGAAGTCCCCCAACCCAGCAGTACAGCTAACCTTAAAAGAGCTGTACTATGCTGTGCTTTTTTGATAAAATACTAGAGCACAGTCTCGTTGGTAATGAGAAAGTGCAGCATCAGCTAGCCACCCTGCCCAGCCAGGAGCTGCAGCACAGAGTCAGATCCTCAAGTAAAAGTCTTACCAAGAGCAAAAACATCCAAGAAAGAAACTGCCTACAGAACCAGAGAGAAAGGGTTCTGACTGCTTGTGCCTTTTCATTAAGGTAAGTGGCTGGGTTTATTTGAAAATGTCTCAGTACTGGTGGGGAGGGGAGAGACTTAAAAGAGAGAATGCATGGCCCTCGATCTCCTGGCCTGCCACTGTGGGTGGCCAATCCATTGAGGACCATTTTGGCAGGTGGATATCTCCTGTAAAGGGTTGGGATGGCCATTTCTTCTTGTTTGGGTGATGGGGATGGTTTTAATTCTCCTTCCCCTTGGGGGAATAGCTTTGCTTTTCCTGGTGGAGGAGGGAGGATGCCCTGCTTCTCCTGGCTTGGGGGGGTGAGGATGGCCCTGCTTATTTGGCTTGTGGGAAGGGTAGCTCCCTGTTTCACCTGGCTTGGGGTTGGCCTTGCTTTTCCTGGCTGGGCACTGGCTCTGTCTTCTGGGTCATGTGGCCCTGCTTCTCCTAAAATAGAAAGCAGGGGGCAGGGCCATCCCCCTACTTCTGAGCCAGAAGAAGCAGAGCTATCCATTCCAAGCCAAGAGAAGCCAGGTCATCCATACCCCAACCCCCAAGACAGGAGAAGCAGGGCCATCCCCTGTAAAAAATAAAATGAATTTGCATTTTATCTTTAGAAACATGACATTCATCATTAGTTCAAATACTCCAAGAAGCAGGCATGCATGAATATGCACATATGCTTTCCATTCCAGTTTCAGTAAGTGCCCTGGCTTCCAACTGTAGTGCCCACCACGTGCCCTGGTAACCAACAGAAGCTGGAGCTGCCACTGTTGCTAGCCTTATATGCTGTGAAACGTGATTAAATAGAAATAAAAATATAAATGTGGAGGTGGACATTGGACAGAAAAATTAAATGAAAGAGGCAAGGAATTTGCAAAAAAAACTCTGCAAAAACACAAGGCCTTTATGGGACTGAACAATAAAATAAAATGTCAACTTTTATATATTTAAAAGCACAAAAGAAGGCTGAAGATTAACAACCAGCATAATCAAAGGTTAAGACTCAAATGTGTTGCAAGGTAATCTGAGAAAAGGGGGAGATGAAACCATTAAAATACCAGAAAAAGCACACAGCTTCATTAACTATCTAATTATTATAAATACCTTTGTTTTAAAGACACATTTTGCAGGAAATCAGCACATACACCACATAATCGGGTAACTATACAACAATGAATATTATAAGCATATAATAGGAGCAAACTCTTTAAAGGCAAAATCTTATAATAGTAAATCAAGCTGAAGCAAAAACTGGAATTTTACAATGGAATGCAGTACTAGAGTGCAGGAAAAGAAGTGCCATTGAAAATAAATAATATTTTCATTATTTATGGAAGTTAGCTGTTCCATAGCTATCTATCTTACATGCCCTTAAAATGATGAATGTGTTTCAATAGAAATTATAGCCATTGCTGCCTTAAGCTCTTTTGTCGAGTACCTAGAGGCCAGTGGGGCACAGGACCCAAGGCAGCATGGGTTCACAGCAGGAAGGTCATGTCAGACGAATCTAATTGATTTATTTGACTGGGTGACCAAAGTAGTAGACCAGGGAGGGTCTGTGGACATGGCCTACCTAGACTTTAGCAAGGTATTTGACACAGTCCCATACAAAAGATTAATAATCAAATTAACCAGCCTGGGAGTGGGAGCCTGGGTAAAACATTGGCTGGACAACAGGACACAGAAGGTAATTGTAAATTGAGTCCACTCTGAAGAAAGAGGGGGTTACTAGTGGGGTACCGCAGGGTTCAGTACTGGGTCCAGTCCTTTTTAATGTCTTTATAAGTGACATTGCAGAGGGACTGGAAGGAAAAGTATGCCTCTTTGCAGATGACACAAAGATCTACAACAGGGCTGCTACACAAGGAGGCATGGAAAGGATGAGAAGGGACTTGGCAAGGTTGGAGGAATGGTCAGAAGTATGGCAGCTTGGGATTCAATGCAAATAAGTGCAAAATAATGCACCTGGGAAACAAAAACCCAGGGGAAGATTATACAATGGGGGGGAGGTAGTAACAAAACCAAAAATAGAAAGGAACCTGGGGGTAATCATATCAGATGACCTTAAGGTTAGTAAGAAATGTGAGAAGGTAGTAGGGAGGGCTGAGGGGATACTGAGATGTATAGGAAGAGGCATCACCAGCAGAAAACAGGAAGTTGTTATCCCTCTGTACAGACAGTTGGTGTACTGCATCTAGTTCTGGAGACCCCATCTCGGCAAGGACATAGACAGGATGGAGGCAGTAGAGAGGAGGGCAACTAAAATGGTGCAGGGTCTGCAAGAGCAGCCATACGAGGAAAGACTAAAGGAGCTTAATATGTATACCCTTGAGGAAAGGAGGGAGGGGGGACACGATAGAAACTTTTAAGTACCTCAGTGGAATCAACAAAGTCCAAGAGGGTAGCATCTTTCAGAAAAAGAGATGTGCAAGAACAAGGGGACACAATTTGAAGATAGAGGGGGGATGGCTCAGGGCAATGTGAGGAAGTATTTTTTCACAGAGAGGGTGGTGGACGCATGGAACAGCCTTCCGGAGGAGGTTGTGGGGTCTAAAACTGTGGAAGAATTCAAGAATGCATGGGACAGACATAAGGCAATTCTTGTGGGGGATAGGAAGAAATAGGCTGTTAGTTAACTAGGATCTGCAGCGTATCCTGTAAGTAGGGAAATGGGCAGACTAGGTGGGCCAAGCAGTCCTTATCTGCCATCAAAATCTATGTTTCTATGTTTCTAACTGGCACAATTATTTAATGGGCTCTTGAAACAGTGCTATACATTGCAGGCAGGGTTTCAGACACACACACACACCACTGTGATAAATGGAGAGAACAGCGGAGTAATATGAGTCATGCAGCCATCCAAATTACTAAATGGAAGACCACACTCTCACTGTCCTGTTAAATAGGTCTCAGTCCCCTACTCACAGCAATACGTCAGCATGACATCACCATGCTGCCGTAAAAATTAACTTCACTGTACCACTAATCTCACCACAGGGTTTAAAGTAGTAGTTTCACCCTTGCTCTCTCCTAGTGGTGCTCACACAGCCCCCTTCCCCCAACAAACATACTTTTGTAAACCAATTAAGACACTGAAATAATACATTTAAAAAGGAACACAAACAACAGTAAAACTGAAAATCTGCCTCATTGTGCCACTGATTTCATAACGGCAGCCAAAAGCATCACCCTCGCTCTCTCCTCACCATACTCACTCACTACTACTCCCTCAGCACCACAGCAAAATTAAAGAAACCAACATAACAAGTTTTCCCTTGAAAAGCATTTACCCTGCTGTCCCCTAACCCTGCCATCCTCCGTCTGTGACTTACCGATTTAAGTGGAAAAAAATACTTTAACGTGAAACTGAACAGCTACAGCACCGTAAGACCTCCTCTCACCTTAGCGACAACCGCGATCCTTCTGCCAACAACTACAATGATCTCCTTGTCCGAACAGCGCAACAAAATCTCTGCCAAAACAAGAAAGAAAGCAAAGGAAAGGAAAGGAAAAGAAACCTTGCCACATTGCCATTTCTCTTCCTTACTTCCCAGTCTCATAGTACATGATTTAAAAGGGTGAAAAAAAGACCTGAAAAAAATACCTAGCAAACACTACAGAGCCCTCTACTGGCTAATACAATAGACTGGGGCCTACTTTACCAAAAAATGACTAAAACTACAATTGTAGTCATTTTTTATAGAAATACTTTCAGTTTTTTTGTAATCCTATACAAAATGATACACACAGCCCATTTTTTGAGCACAGTAATACCCTCCAGGGTGGGCAGTATGGGCAATAACGGACCTTCCAGGGGCTCCGCCTACGGCATCAGGCCTCATTATGCTCCTGGGCAGTCCTGTATTGCCCAATACTGCCCACCCTGTTGCATATTATTGCTTACGTAATGAACATCAGTATCCACTAGGTTGCAGAGCCACCTACATAATACCACAGCCTCCTTGTTAAACATTACCACAGTACATCCTCCTTGTTCGTTAGGGAAAAAAGAAGGCCGAAGCCCATCTAGATTCCTCCCACACTAGAGTGGGAACAATTCACATAACATGCTTCTTAGTCAACCAATTGTCAATACCCTTTTTGAATACTTCAATGTTAGTTGAATCCACCAATTCCTGAGGAAGTCTATTCCATAGTCTTGGTGCCCTTCATGAGAAAAAGCTTAATCTAAGGTTGTTTTTTGCCTTTGGAACCATAAGTTGTTTAGTATGACATCTTGGAACAATACGTCTGGTAACATAGGTTAGTCCACATTTATTCATTAGGTCAGGTTTTTTTTGAAGCTTATATGTAAAAAGTAAATCCCCCCCAATTCTTCTATTCTGAAGAGAATGTAAACCAGTAATAGATAGTCTTGATTTATAGGGCATTTTGGCTAGCCTGGGGATCATCCTGGTTGCACGTTTTTGAATTCTTTCTAAGCGATCAATATCAGACTTTAGGTAGGGGTTCCAAAAAGGGGACCCATAGTCAATAAGGGGTCGGACACAGGATCTATATAGAGCAAGCATGCACTGTTCAGTTTTGGTTACAAAGGATTGCTGAATTTGCCTAAGTAGTCTGTTAATAGAATTAGCCACTTTGGTGCAGTGATCTACTGATGAAAGTTTAGAATTAACTAGAACACCCAAGTCCCTTTCCAAAAATGTTGAATTCAGTAGTGAACTACAAATGTAATATTTGTTTTTGGTGTTGTGAGATCCAAAATGCAAAACTACACATTTGTCAACATTAAACTCCATCGAGTTATCAATAGCCCATTTTTCAATCAGCCTTAAATCGGAGTTGAGAGAGTCAAAATCCGATTGAGTATTTACAGGGCCCCCAAGCTTTGAGTCATCGGCAAATTTAGACAGCCAGTTATTATTGGATACTTGCATATCACTTATATAAATATTAAACAAAACTGGGCCTAACACTGAGCCCTGAGGGACTCCACTAGTGACTACACCTGAGCCAGAGAAGTGATTATTTAATACAACTCTCTGAGTTCTATTTGTCAGCCATGCAGAAACCCAGTTAACTAGTTGGTTCGAAAAGCCAAAATGATACATTTTATCAATAAGAATACTATGGGGGACTTTATCGAAGGCCTTGCTGTAATCCAATAGAATAACATCTAGTTGATGGTTGTTATCCAGGCCCTGGCTAATATTAATTTGTTAACAAAGAATAGCCTCTGGATTACTACTATGACTTCTGTTTTAAACACTAAACTGTGGTGTATTAATAATTTAAATGTTTGTGTAACCCCCCTACAAATGGGGGTTCCCAAAAGACTTCTAGGAGCTTGCTTGAATGCTCCAAGCCTGAATGGTGTTTGGCATTTAAGCCATTTATCAGTGAGTGTTTTTAGAGCCTCTGGTACTGTCTCTTTAAGAGCTGTCTGCTTGCAGACATAATTAGTTTGTATGGGGGGACTGTGTGCTTCTCTGAGTACCACTGAGCTGCTGCCAATTCACTTCATTTTTGCAGTCACTAGAGTGCAAGGAACCTATCTGAAAGATGTAACTGTTTGCCAGAAATTATTTAGAGTAATAATGAAATTACAGTTTGTCTAACCTGCTTTCTTTGCAGTCAGAACTGTGTCTGCTAGTTCCCATTCTAGTTTTGAACTGCTGAACTGGACCAATCAGTGTGGGGTAAGCTAGCTCAAAATGGTGCCTTGACGAATCAGAACTTGGACTCATAATCTGAGCCAGCCACAAGAGGATTGTATGGGCAGTGACTCTGGAGATGTAGTTTAGACTTCAGTGCCTTTTGGACCAACAGCAGCAGTCTATTGTGAGTGACAGCCAATCCAGTCAAGAACTGGGAGGAACTCAAAGGAAATGCCCGGTTTTGTCGGTTGGAGTTCAGTTGAGCTTTGGCAGTGAAGAAGGAAGGAGCCCTGTGCTTTTCAGTGTGCAGTTTTAGTCAAAACGTGTGTAAGGCCCAGAGTTCCGGTCTGCAGCTTGTGTAACAGCTTGTTAGGACTGAATCTGTCCTGTGAAAAGAATCAAAGGATCTCTGAAGAGTGAAACCAGGCTCACCCTGTAGAAGACTGGAGAAATTGTTGAATTACACTCGGTCTGTCAGGAACTGAATCTGCTGTGTGTTCTCCCGGTATTGTGCAGTAATGCGATCGATACAGATGCAGCCTGCCTGGTGTAGTGCTTTCTTGTATATGGATGTGTGAAGAGGTTGTGTACCTCAAGTGAGCCCTGCTGACATTGAAGGACCCTATCTTATTTGGAGGTCGTGAGTACTAATTCAGGTCGCTCCTGTTGAATTGCCACATTAAATCCAAATGGAATTACTGTACTGCTGACTGTTTAATTCTCCTTTCTCTGTGTGAAAGGGCCCCTACCAGCTGCCACGGTTTGGACTAGCCACTAGGGCTTGGGTACCCAGGGACAGTAACTGATAGGGATAGGCCTGTGCACAGAGCCATAGGTAGATTATTAGAGTGATAAGCTAATTAACCTGATTTCCTGTCCTTGTTATATCCCCTAAATAAATCAGAGCTGCTTGTTTCAGCAAAGTTATACTGCCTGAGGTATTTGTCTATGTTAAAGTACTGTACTGTGATTGTTGCACTGTATCTCATTTCACAGGAGGTCCCAGTGCCGAACCAGACCTGGGGTAAGTGTATACTGTGAAGGTAATTCTGATATATTGTGTGGGCCACTAGTGGGAAGAAAGGGGGTTGCAGTGTCCCAGAGGGCTGTGACCAAGTTAGTTTAACTATTGCAAACCCTGACCTCTGGGTGGAGGCACCGCCATTGGATCCAGGCCCTCAACCTGTTAGTGGCAAATCAGGCAGGGGTAGTAGCCCTGGGATAGCGCCATCTAGGGGTTACATCTTGAGGCTCACCGCTGGGATTGTGTGTCCTCTAGTGGCCATATTTACTGAACCACTGTTAAGAAAAAATGGGTACCCGACAGAAGTGGCTGTGCACCGGCTGGTGGAGTGGTGTACTGGGAGGAGATCGACCTCAAAATGCTATGCTTATCCTGGACATCCCCTGGGTATCAATACGGACACTGTGCAGGAGTACTTTCCAAGTGGAAGGTTTACAAACCCTGTGGTGGTGGGTCGGCATGCTAATCTGCTCACCCACACTTTCCTGGCCCTAGTAGAGTTTAGGATCCCATAGATAGCTCCAAAGTGCCACAGACCATTACCCCAGAGGGAGCCCTCACTGCTTGGAGAGTGATAACTAAGGACGAGAAGACCTGGGGATCAGCCCCACCACTATCTGAAACTTTTGAGGAGAAATTTGCTGAATGGTTGCTGGAGAGGGGAAACTGTGGAGGACTTGAAGAAACTATTCTTGCCACCTGGGGTGTTCCTCCCCAACACCCTCTCCTGCTCCAGTGCCCGTAATGGTGGCTGAACCAATGCAGACTCTATTTCTGCACCTGCCATTAGTCACGACTCTTACCAAGGTTGAGGATCTCTCTGGCACCTCCCCACCCCCAGGAGGATGACTGGGAGACCTGGATAGACTATGTTGCCCCAAGTGCTAGAATGGCAATGCTCGGAAGGCTAAAAGCTAAAGAGGGTTAGTGAGAGCCTCCGAGGTCCCGCCCTGGCTACCATCCGTGCTAAACGGGCCAGTAACCCTGAAGCGACTGCACAGGCTCATCTTGAGGCCTTGAGAATGTGTATGGGAGCCCAGATTCTGATGAGGACCATGGTGGAGAGTAAGAAATGCACAACAGTACCAAGGGAGTTGTTGTCTGTGTATGTCTCTGCTGGAAAATTGTTGCAAGAATGCCTCAGAAAGGGTAGTTTGCCAGCGATTGAACTGGACCGAACCAGACTGGACAGAATCCTTAAGTCTGCCCCTTCTCAGAACTGTTGCTTCCAGTTACGCCTGGCAAATCGACTGAATCCCACCTCCCATGATGAGTTAATGAGAGAAATTCGAGGAGTTGAGAAAAGGCGACTGGAGGTACCTGCACCAACAGCTGTGGCTACGACCCGAGTGACTGAGGGTGACCCATCAAGTGAAGTTCAGGGCAGAGGTTGACAGTCAATGAGTGCTCTGACAAGGAAAAGATATGCACAATGGGGCTTAACTGTTGAGAGAGATCCGGGAATTCAAAACAGTCCCTTTATGAAGGCCACGCCTGCAAGTACGGCCCCTGACCTATATCCGACTGCATCTGCTATGGGGGTGGGGGTACCCACCGTATCTCCTGCTGATAACAGCTCCAAACTCAATTCCTTGACCATGGAAGTGGAGAAACTGACGAGATGTCTCCAAATGCTTATCACGCCAGAGACAGAGATGGCACCCAGGTTTCCAGTTAGTAATACCCCGCCCTGGCTCCCAGTGTGGCGCCCGGCCAGCTCAAACTCCAGAAAGTATGTTTTGCTATAATTGTGGGAAAGATGGGCACATGAAAAGGGAATGCCAGTCCCCAAAAGACACTGAGAAAGTTGCAATAGGCTACAAGGAGAGCTTCGGAGAAATCAGTGGTTAAGAGGTGCACGACATGATCCCAGTGAGGGCACCAAAATGCTAATTCACGCCCTTTGTGGCAAGGTCAGTTGCCCAGGCCCCACCACCCTCTCCAGACTGGTCCAGAATAGTGGGTCCTCCATGGAGACCACTGTAAAGGTGAATGGAGTGTCTACAAGAGCTGTATTAGACAGTGGCTCCCAAGTGACAATTATGTTCCAGGATTGGTATCAGAAGCATTTGTCAGACGATCCTTACAACCATTAGAAGGACTGCATGTATGGGGGTTAAGTGAAGGCCTACCCCTATTCCGGTATATCCGAATTTGGCTGTCTTTCCCCACCTCCGTGGCTGGAGTGGCCGAACAAGTAGAGACCCTAGCCTTAGTGTGTCCCCCACTGGGCTGTATGATGGTGTCCCTTGTTGATTGGAACAAATGCTCATATGTTCGGAAGGCTGGCACAGTTGTGTTATGAAAACAGGGTCAAAGACTAGTAGAGCTTTAAGAGTTCCGGCTTTAATTAAGAAGGCCTATGAGGCACAGAGAGATGCTGAAAAACAGAACCAGAGGAACCGGTCGGAATTGTATGGAAGAAGGATCCTGAGTCTCTGATCCTGGCGCCAAATGCCCAGTGTACCTTACAGGAGAGGTCCGTATCAGAAAGGATGTTAAGAATAAAATATTAATGTTGGATGCACCAGGCGATGGGAAATTGCCAGAGGGACTGCTGGTCAAGCCTAGTATTTTGCCCGCTAGAGCCCATGCTTATGCCAGAAGGGTAATGGTCCAAGTTCATAATGTGTCTGAAAGAGACATTCGAGTAAAAGAGGTTGCATCCTGGCTAATGTGCATTGTGCAGACACTGCAGTGCTACCCAGCAGCAAGAGTTCAAGGAAGAATGACAGAGTAACGCCTGACTTGTTTGATTTCCGCGACCCTGCCAGCTGAATGGAAAGTGAGGATCAGTGAGAAGCTTGCCCAGAGAGACCAGGTGTTTTCTTTAAAGGAATGGGATGTAGGATGCGGCAAGGAGCTGAGCACAATATCCGCTGCATGACTAAAGACCATTTCGTGAGAGGTCTCGACGCCTGGCACCTGCTGACATAGATGATGTGAGACGGCATCTGCAAGAGATGTTAGCTGCTGGTGTAATACAAGAATCCAGAAGCCCTTATGCTTCCCCATTGTGGTAGTGAGGAAAAGAATGGAACAGTAAGGATGTGTGTGATTATCGCACCTTAAACCGGCGGACTATCCCTGATCAGTACACAATGCCCGCATTCAGGATGCTTTGACTGCCTAAACGGGAGCAAGTGGTTCTGTGCTGGATCTCCGCAGTGGGTACTACCAGATCCCGATGGCCCAGAGGACCGTGAGAAGACGGCCTTTATCTGTCCGCTGGCTTCTATGAATTCATGAGGATGCCTCAAGGGATTTCAGGTGCCCCAGCCACTTTTCAACGATTGATGGAGCGTGCAGTGGGGGACATGAACTTACTAGAGTGCCTGGTATACCTAGATGATGTTATTGTGTTTGGCAGCTCACTGGAGGAACATGAGAGCAGATTATTTAAGGTATTGGACCGACTGGAGGACTTTGGCCTTAAACTGTCCATTGATAAGTGTCAATTCTTTCAAACATCAGTAAAGTATGTGGGACACATAGTATCCACCGAGGGAATAGAGACCGACCCAAGTAAAGTTGAGGCCTTGACCACCTGGCCACAGCCCAAAAATCTAAAAGAACTGCAAAGATTCCTGGGATTCTGTGGTTATTATCGGCGCTCATCAAGGACTATTCAAGAGTGATCCGCCTTTACTTAACCTTACTCAAGGGTATCCCCAACCCACAAAAATACCAAAGTCAGCGCCTCAAGACTGAAAGAGTGTATTTTCATCCGAGTGAAGTATTTGGGGCCCGCTGGACTCCTGATTGTGAGACTGCTTTTATGAGATCATATATCAACTTACCCATGCTCCAGTGCTGGCTCATGCCGATCCAAGAAAACCTTATGTCCTGCACACTGATGCTAGCTTGCAAGGGTTGGGGGCTGTGTTGTACCAAGAGCACGAGAATGGCCTGAGACCAGTGGCCTTTGCCAGTAGAAGCCTGACCCCATCCGAAAAGAACTATCCTGTACATAAGTTAGAGTTCCTAGCTTTGAAGTGGGCTATTGTTGACCAATTCCATGAGTACTTGTATGGGGCTAAAATACTAGTAAAAACTGACAATAATCCTTTGACCTATGTGCAGACCTCAGCTAAGTTGGATGCCACTGGCCATGGTGGCTTTCTGCATTATCTACACATGACTATGCTCTCGAATACCGAGCAGGTCTGAACCACATAGATGCTGATGCTCTCTCCGGAGGCCTGTTCCCCAGAATGATTGGGTCCGATTGGCAGAACCTGACATTCGGCACTCTGCCGGAAGTTTGACAGGGAGGAACAATGTCCACGGACGCAGTGGACTGCATGGTGGATTGCTTGGGAGCCTCTGAGAATTGCATACCTGCTGCTTATTGCCACTTTTCTGCAATAGACATTGGTGCACTGCCTCAGCTGGACAATGACAGTATTCATGGCTCAATCCCGATCCCATGATCAAAGCAGCTTTAGAAGCCCTCTATGCAGGAAAAGATGTGTCCAAATTATGCTCCACTGATTTGAGAACTGCACTGTTATACAAAGAAGGTCCTAAGTTGAAACTGATCAATAAACTGTTATACAGAGAAACAGTAGACAGAGGGGACAAGTAGACAAACAACAACTAGTGCTGCCCACTCCTTTCGAGACTCAGTACTGAGGTCCTTGCACAACCACATGGGGCACCTTGGTATAGACAGAACACTTGACTTGGTGAGATCCAGATTCTATTGGCCTAAGATGGGGGCTGATGTGGAGCAACACATTCGAACTTGTAGTCGCTACTACAGAGGAAAGCTTTGCCCCAGAGGGCTGCCCCTTGTTAACATCACCACCAGTGCACCCATGGAGCTGGTCTGTATTGATTTTCTGAGTTTGGAGTCAGATCAAAGAAATATCAGTAATGTGCTGGTGGTCACTGACCATTTCACGAGATATGCCCAAGCTTTCCCACCAAAGACCAGAAAGCATCCACTGTGGCCAAAGTACTTGTAGAAAACTTTTTGTTCACTATGGGGCTCCACAAAGAATCCATTCTGATCAAGGGAGAGACTTGAGAGTCGTCTGATCAAAGAGATGCTTTCTCTGTGGGAGTGCGAAAGTCCAGAACCACTCCTTACCACCCCCAGGGGACCCACAGCCTGAACGCTTTCAAACCGCACTTTTGCTAGATATGCTAGGCACCTGCACCCAAAGGACAAGCCTAGATGGAGCCAACAAATTAGCACCCTGGTACATGCTTATAACTGCACCAAAGTGATGCCACTGGATTCTCCCCTCACGCCTGATGTTTGGAAGAGAGCTCGACTACCAGTAGATGTGTGTTTTGGGGTCTCCTGATGGGGTTCAAGCTGACAACTATTTACAGTATGTAAAAGTTAAAGGCCCAGCTAACTCATGCATCTAACTGGCTCAAACCATGGCTGCCAAAAGAAATCGCCAACAAAGAAAGGTATGATAAAAGGTGAAAGCACATGAACTCCAGGAGGGAGATCGGGTATTGCTAAGAAATCTGGGACTGCATGGCAAGCACAAGATTGCTGACAGATGGCACCATCTCCCTCACATTGTAGTGGGCAAACTAGATGATCTGCCAGTGTACAAAGTAAGGCCTGAGAATAATTCAAAGATGTAAAACAATGCATAGAAATCATTTACTGCCCATTGGACAAATCTTAATTGAGTCTGAGCCCTAGAAGATGCCCCTCTGGACCAGTGACTAGAGCTGCTGCTAGAAAAGATCAAGAAAGTCTGCACCTACAGAAGCAAAGTTAAAGTGTTCCCTCCACAAGTCCCAGTTGAGCATGACTGTCAGTCCATATCGGAAGAAAGTGAGAGACTTTGAATACTATCCTTCTACGAACTGAGTCAATTGTTTGGGCAATCCCTAGTCAATACTGGAGACAAAGCTGGGCCTTCTGGACTGTCTAAGCCCCCAGCTTCATCCCTGGAGCCAATGCTCCCAGAAAGTGAAGTGCAAAGCATCAGATCAGATGAAATGGAATCATTGTGCATGGTTGAACTGTTTGAGCTTTCAGTGGAGAAAATGATAGATTGGGGCAGACTGGTGATACACCCAACAAGAAGAGTATTTTGAGTGCCCTGACAGTCCACTGCCAGTGTCCGAAAGCTCTCCATGCGAGCCAAATGTTGTGGACTCAGAAACTGTAACTCCTGGAGCTGAAAGTGCCCCAAGTTCTAGCCTCTCTACCCCATGGAGACTCCCTGACAAGTGAGGACAATGCTGAAAATGAGGCTCAGAGTGCAGAGACTATAACAGTTCCCCTAGAAAGACTGGTCGAGCTGTAAAGCCTGTGGTGCACCTCAGTTATGATTCACTTGGGAGGCCTGTGGACTTGCCTCTCAATGTTGTCCATAAAGGAGTGTATGTGTCCCGAGCTCATTGCCCAAACTGAGCATCAGTGCTAACTCCAAGTTACTTGTGTTGCTCCTAAGTATGGTGCCCTTGCCCCATCCAGCCCCAAGGTAACTGATAGGAGGTCCCCCTCTCTTCAGGTTTCATGTACAAGAGGTAATAACTTGAGTTATGGTACAATGTGTATGTAATACTGTGTAAAGAGTGACGTACTGCAATGTTTCAGAAATGTGTTCTTGGTAAAATCATATATTGACTGATGATTACATGTGCGAGCCTAATGCAAATGTATATGGTTGCAGTTGAAACTTATGGGGGTACTTGCTTGACGCGGACGTCAAGCTTTCCCAGGCCAGGAAGGGTGTAACCCCCCTACAAATGGGGGTTCCCAAAAGACTTCTAGGAGCTTGCTTGAATGCTCCAAGCCTGAATGGTGTTTGGCATTTAAGCCATTTATCAGTGAGTGTTTTTAGAGCCTCTGGTACTGTCTCTTTAAGAGCTGTCTGCTTGCAGACATAATTAGTTTGTATGGGGGGACTGTGTGCTTCTCTGAGTACCACTCGAGCTGCTGCCAATTCACTTCATTTTGCAGTCACTAGAGTGCAAAGGAACCTATCTGAAAGATGTAACTGTTTGCCAGAAATTATTTAGAGTAATAATGAAATTACAGTTTGTCTAACCTGCTTTCTTTGCAGTCAGAACTGTGTCTGCTAGTTCCCCATTCTAGTTTTGAACTGCTGAACTGGACCAATCAGTGTGGTAAGCTAGCTCTAAAATGGTGCCTTGGACGTAATCAGAACTTGGACTCATAATCTGAGCCAGCCACAAGAGGATTGTATGGGCAGTGACTCTGGGAGATGTAGTTTAGACTTCAGTGCCTTTTTGGACCAACAGCAGCAGTCTATTGTGAGTGACAGCCAATCCAGTCAAGAACTGGGAGGAACTCAAAGAAATGCCCGGTTTTGTCGGTTGGAGTTCAGTTGAGCTTTGGCAGTGAAGAAGGAAGGAGCCCTGTGCTTTTTCAGTGTGCAGTTTTAGTCAAAAACGTGGTAAGGCCCAGAGTTCGGTCTGCAGCTTGTGTAACAGCTTGTTAGGACTGAATCCGTCCTGTGAAAAGAATCAAAGGATCTCTGAAGAGTAGAAACCAGGCTCACCCTGTAGAAGACTGGAGAAATTGTTGAATTACACTCGGTCTGTCAGGAACTGAATCTGCTGTGTGTTCTCCGGGTATTGTGCAGTAATTGCGATCGGGATACAGATGCAGCCTGCCTGGTGTAGTGCTTTCTTGTATATGGATGTGTGAAGAGGTTTGTGTACCTCAAGTGAGCCCTGCTGACATTGAAGGACCCTATCTTATTTGGAGGTCGTGAGTACTAATTCAGGGTCGCTCCTGTTGAATTGCCACATTAAATCCAAATGGAATTACTGTACTGCTGACTGTTTAATTCTCCTTTTCTCTGTGTGAAAGGGCCCCTACCAGCTGCCACGGTTTGGACTAGCCACTAGGGCTTGGGTACCCAGGGACAGTAACTGATAGGGATAGGCCTGTGCACAGAGCCATAGGTAGATTATTAGAGTGATAAGCTAATTAACCTGATTTCCCTGTCCTTGTTATATCCCCTAAATAAATCAGAGCTGCTTGTTTCAGCAAAGTTATACTGCCTGAGGTATTTGTCTATGTTAAAGTACTGTACTGTGATTGTTGCACTGTATCTCATTTCACAGGAGGTCCCAGTGCCGGAACCAGACCTGGGGGTAAGTGTATACTGTGAAGGTAATTCTGATATATTGTGTGGGCCACTAGTGGGAAGAAAGGGGGGTTGCAGTGTCCCAGAGGGCTGTGACCAAGTTAGTTTAACTATTGCAAACCCTGACCTCTGGGTGGAGGCACCCGCCATTGGATCCAGGCCCCTCAACCTGTTAGTGGCAAATCAGGCAGGGGTAGTAGCCCCTGGGATAGCGCCATCTAGGGGTTACATTTGTAACAATACAATAAATGACAGGATTGTCAAATAGCAGATTAAGGGCCGGATTCTAGAAGGGTTACAACTGGAGTAACAGCACTTGTACCAAAAAGAATGGCGCAAGTAGCAAGTTACGCCAGCAGTTGCGTCATTCGCTATTCTGCAAAGCAGACTACAACATGTCGCAGGCTGCTTGCGCCAAAGTGCACATACGCCACATATGCCCTAAACCCTCTGCGACAAGGTGCTGGGGGTTTACGGCATCTGTTGTGCCCTATTCTGGAAGGGCAGCAACAAAGTAACTTCATAACTAATGCCCTCGACCCTGACACAGCCCTAGACCTTTTCATTCACTTACATAATGCTATCTGTGATATGTTTGCCCCTCTGACCAAAAGGATGGTCAAAGGCAACCCTGCGCCCTGGATAACAGATCATCTACTGGCGCTGATGCAATCTAGGGACTCCCTATGGCACCTCTCCAATGAGACTGGACTGCCATCAAACAGATAGAAATACCGAGAGGCCCGTAACCAATGTACTTGGGCTATGCGCAAAGCCAAGGCAGAGTTCTACAAATCTGCCCTAACCTCTACCTGGGGTGTGGGGAGCAAATTCTGGAGTAGGACATCTGCAGCAAAGCCCACAACCCTGCCCTCACACAAATCCTGATCGGAGAGGGCCTGACCTCTGATCCCTCCCGGATTGCCACCGCATTTAATCATGCCTTCACTGACCTCAGTCATGTCCTCCCTAGCCACTTCTTTGACCCACCCCCTGACTCTTACACCTCCTCCCCCTCTACCTACCTTCCATTTCACCTCTGTTGCGTCACCCCATACCTTAAAAAAGCCTTAAGCCACTCACTATACAGTAGTGACTCCCTAGACCTGAGACTTCTCTGGCTCACCCTTTCTGAGGTGCTTATCCCCCTAACTCACATTATTAACCGATCCCTATGCCTCGTGAAATTCCCCTCATCCTGGAAATCTGCCTCTATCACCCCCATATTTAAGAATGGAGACCGTACCTCCACCAGCAACTACCACCCTATATCTATTCTCCCCCCATCTAAAGTACCAGAGTGTATAGTCTCTGATCAGCTCACTGACCACCTAAACAAACACAAAATACTTTGCCACCAGCAACATGGTTTCCGCAAGGGACACAGCATGACAACTGCCCTACTCAAGTTCAACACCCACCTCCATATGGCCATCGACAGAGGTCAAGTCACCGGTGCTGTCTTCCTCTACCTCACAAAAGCGTTTGACACTGTCAATCACTACCTCCTACTAACTACCCTCGCCAAACATGGTCTCTCACACGATGCCCTCTGCTGGTTCTCTGACTATTTGGCAGACCGCTTGCAGCAAGTCAAAATGGGACCACCTTATCTGGCAAACTACCTGTCTGCTCCGGTGTCCCACAGGGGTCTATCCTTGGACCTTTGTTATTCAGTCTCTTTCTCAATTCCCTTCCCAGTCCTGTTCAGGCAACATCCTTCTCTATGCGGACGACGCTGTCCTATACTCCTCCAACCATGACCCTACTCAGCTCCACCTCTCTCTTCAATCCTCCTTCAGCGATGCCGAAAAGTGGTTCACCTCACAATGCCGCATACTAAATTATAAAAAGACTAAAATTATGTATTTCTCTCACCCACTCAGTTCCAAGAAGGATGGCTGTCCTCCACTTCTAACAGCCAACCTGGCCCCTCTTGAGCAAGTGTACTCCTTTAAATACCTGGGGGTCACTCTTGACCCAGCCCTCAATTTCCACCTCCACATTCACCTACTATCTACAGCTCTTGACATCTGGCTGGGCATCCTCTACAGGTTTAAACACTGTCTCACTCCTGATGCCCTTAGCCTTGCAGTCTCCTCCTTGGTCCTCTCCCTCCTAGACTATGGCATTCTTATCTATAGCGCTGCCAGCTTCTCGGCCTTATTCAGACTACGGCTCTCCCTCAGCAAAGCCTACCGCCTCACCCTGGGCTGTGATCATCAAACCCACACATGTTCCCTTTACAATGCCACATGCTGGCTTAACCTCGATAACCATATTAGGTTTCACACTTGCCTCATGGCCAAAAAGATTTCACTCGGCCTCACCCCTGCTGGACTCTCCCCCCAATACAACAAACCATGACACAGCAGCACACCCTTAGTGCTAGCAGGCAACTCCTCGTGGTCCCCCAATGCCGCACCTCCCAATTCCAAAGGTCCTTCAGCTATCGGGTCCCAACCTGCGTAAACAGCCTGCCAAACACCCTCACAAACTTGAATAGTCTAGGCCCCTACAAAACCCACCTTAGGAACCATCTACTGTCCACGAATCTCTGTGACTGCAACTGAACCTATCCTTCACTCAATATCAATTGACCACAGCCTCTGGACGGATGTCCCCCACATCACTCCAGAGCCTCTCTTTGTTAGCCCAACACAGGAGTTTGCATATGTTACCTGGACTTGTGCCTTGCACCAAGTTCAAACCAGTATCAAACATGCTAGTCACTTTAATGCACTATTGTAACTGTATCTTATTTGCTTGTGCTACTGTTTCTGTGTTTGCACTGTACTGTTCTCCTACTGTATGTAACTATACTGACGTGGAACATTTGAAAAAGAGTCTTTGACTCAAAGGTATTTTTCCGAATCCTCAATAAATAAAATAAAGTCCCATATCTGCTATTCTAGAACAACCCCCAGAGGACATCCATCAAAGTACAGTTACACCAGCATTTGGCTGGTGTAAGTGTACTTATGCCCTCCAGGGGTTGCACAGATCTGCCACAGGGCTGGCACCCAATACATGTGCCCTTCCCCCCATCCCCAGCACACCACAGTATAGCCCCGCAGGGCTGCAGAGTCTCCCAGGTGGGCTGTGCTGCCAATGCCAGCTGGGAATGGGTTGGGGTGCGGTGACTGGCAATGCTGGGTGAGGGCCACTAGACGCCAGGAACATCATGGATTTGTATTTATATTTCTTAATCACAGTTGGACACTAATCGCGGCAGCGGAGGGACCTGGGTTTCAGGTTTCGGGAACAGATCCTTGGGGGATGAGCTGCCCTGCAGGGGCGTGACAGTGTGGGGGTGCGGGGGCTGGGGCATGACTGTTTTGGGGGATCAGGGGTTGGGGAGACATTACAGCCCTCACGGTGTATAACTGTTTGGGATCAGGGGCGAGGTGCCCTGGTGGAGCTCTTCGGGTGTGGGGGTGCCATCTACACCATTCCACAGAGGGCTGTGACTTGCGACATGCCCATCGGGTACGTCCTTGGTGTGGTGTACCATCCGCATGTCACAAGTCACAGGACTTAGCCGCAGGGACCCTGTCCCTTCTAGAATGTTGCAACTGTGATTGGCACAAGTCACCTTTGGCAGCGGCTTGTGCAAGTCTTCTAGAATCCCGCCCTAAAACTTAAGTTGCTTTCGAAAAACAAGCATTTCCTAGACTATCAAAGGATTCATCTGTAACCCCAACTCCCCTTTTTGGCAAGGCAATAACCATAAATAAACAGACAATTATTACTCCTGGTATTATGGCAACACCTGGATCGGGCATCTCAGAGGTTGAGGGAAAGGGCACAAAACATTTCTATTTAACCCAGGTCTGAGAGAGTAGTGCCAGGTCTATGATGTGTCAGCAAAGTCTGAGGGGGCCCCAAGAAATGCACACGTCGCACAGAGATGGAATGTCCACAAGTAGGAATGGGATGGTACTGAATGGCTTTTATTTCTGACAGATGGTACACAGAAACTGGTGTTGCCCCCAGGCTTTTTGCAGGTACAGACTCTCCTACACAGAACACACTCTCTTGCAATACTGAGACTTGTTACTCTGGAACATTTCCCATTGAACGTCCATCCCTTTGTTTAGGGACCTCTGGACATATGAGGCATCAAAGATCCTCCAACTTCTCCAAATGCATATTACAGCGGTTGTTGCCACAGCACTTAATTTGAGTACAGGCATTGGGTGAACTTAGTGCCCACCCTGACTATTTCCATGTAACCAGTTAGGTCCCTTTGAAACCTGAATTGAGTGGTCAGCTCAAATAAAAAAAATTATATATATTTTTAAATTTTGCTAACCATTCTGTGCCAAGTGCTATGCATTTTTACAGCTGATTAGCACTTTCACGTGTAACCCTCCTACAAATGGGGGTTCCCAAAAAGTCCTCCTTGAGCTTGACTAAATGCTCACTGCCAGGCTGGTGTCCTGCATTTTAGCAGTTTAAATGTGATTACCAGAGCCTGTATAGCCTCTGTGTACTGTCTCTTTAAGAGCTGCATAATTGCAGCATAAGTAATCTGAGAGAGATCTCTGTTGAAAGATATAACTGTTTGCTGAAAATCATTTAGAGTGATAATGATAATGTAGTTTGTCTAACCTGCTTTCTTTGTAGCAAGGACTGTTTTGTTTGACTCCACTGTCTTGGTCGTGGACTGCAAATTGGACCAATTAGTTCTTGTAGGACCTAAAATGCAGTTGGACTACAGGAGCTGCCTGAATTAAAAATCTGTAGGAACTGTGGTTTGAGTTTTCTGCGCCTTTTTTGCAACTGAAGCGGGAGCTCTTGCTTTGACTGACAGCCAAATCAGCAACCAAATCTTTTGGATTCCCAGGCTGCTTGCAGTTTTCAGTTAGTTCTGAGCTGGGAAGTGAAATGAGAGGAGCCAAAGTGGTTTTGAGCAGCAATCCTGTGTGGATTTGCATGGGAGAACTGTGAAAGGGCTAAGTTTCGACCTCCATGCCTGTCTGCTGCTCCTGAGAGGGAGAGAAGAGAATTATTTTGGACTAAATCCAAGTTTGTGTGACTAAAGTAAGCTACTGAAGTGGGCCACGCTCAACCTGAAGAAGACCAAAGATTTTACGGAATGCAATCGGCCTGTCAGGAGTTCCAGCTAACCCTATGCTCCTGGTGTGTGCAGAGATTTTGCAATTGTGACCGGGGAGCGCTTTGCCTGGTACAGTAGAATTCCCATACATGTAAATGTACTATGAGCTGCTAGTGGGTTGTGAGTTAGTTCCCCACTGTGTGAACTGTGTTCTGCTTGCTGGAAGCTGTATCTAGCCCAAAACAGACTGCATCCTAATTTGTCTCCATGCTTTCTGGGCCTTGCCAGACTGGCCCAGCCAGACTACCCAATGCACAGAGAAGCCATCGACGAGAGACCTGCCTGGGGATCAGCCCCCTGCTCCACTCTTGAACAGGAATGACACCTCTGCGACTCATGTGGGCCCTGCTTCTCGTGGCATTCCAGATCAACCACCTGCAGTCTCAGTTTTCGTCCAGCTTGTGTCCAGCCTTGGGTATCGTGAGTAAATACAAGGGTAGCTCCCTGCAAAAACAGCTTAATCTGAGTGTGTCATCTGATTGTCTTGTTGTTTCGTTTCCTTTACAAACTGAGCCCTCTGGCTCCAGATTACAAATATTGTGTACTGTGCATGTTGTGTTTTCCATCACAGGGCCCCAACCAGCTGCAACACTGGCCAAACCCAGGCAACAGTCTTGGCTAGCCTATCTCTTCTCCACCTGGTACCCAGAGGTGGACTGTGTGGGGGGGGACTCAAAGCGCATGCATAACTGCTTGATTGATATAACCTTTAAGCTAATTAACCTGATTTTTCCCCTCCCTTGTTCAAGTCCCCTGAATAAATCAGATCTAAATTTTTCTGCATGTAATCTGACTGTGGTTCCAGTTTGTGCTCAAAGTACTCTACTGTTGCTATTTGCTGTGCATAACCTTGTTTTACAGGGGGGGTCCCCAGGGTCGAGCCAGAGGAACCAGCCCTGGTGGTAAGTGCAAACAGTGTGGGTACTTGTGTGGTATACCAGAGGTATTGTGAAAGTGATTATTGTACAGTGTTCAGGCCACTGGAGGGGAAAGAGGGGGGTTACAGTGTCCCAGAGGGCTGTGCCCAGGTTAGCTTGACCACTACCAACCCTAACCTCCGGGTAAAGGCACCCGTTTCAGAACTCAGGCCCCTTAACCTGCTACTAGCCAAGCAGGCAGGGGGTAGTAGCCCTTGGAATAGCGCCACCTAGGGGTTACACACATGTAAAACTGTTAATCAATATTTTTGGCTTATTTAATACCCTGTAGTAACCCAAGATATACCAGATGTGATGTAATGTGTCATTTGTAATGACATCCTGATTTTACAATTTTATACTGCATTTAGCTAGTATAGTAGAGGTGAGATGCAATATCTCAGTTTTAGTATGGTCCTGCTTTTATAAAATATTTTTCTAGGACAGATCATTTTAGACAAAACAGCTCCTTTTCGATGTGGTTCAGCTGTAGGGTCATGTGTTTTACATAGTTTTGTAGTACATTTGCCCAAGATAATGCAACTGAGATGCAATATCTGTTTCAATGGGGTCCTGTTTTGACACATTTTTATTGAATTTAGTCAGGATATAGCAGCTCAGATGCTATCTTGTTTTCAGTGGGATCCTGCTTTCCCTAGTTTTTACTCTGTATTTACTGGAATATGGAGCCTGGTTTGAGGCTCAGTTTAAAAAAAAAAAACTGTACTACTTGCTCATTCTAAAGAAGTATTGAACTAAAACTGTAAGTCATATTTTAAATATTGGTTCTAATTTTTTGCTGAGGTATTCAGACTACAGAGAAACTGTCAGTAAGGTGTGCCTTGAGAAAGAAGTATTAGATTTTCCCAGGAAAATAAAGCATGTCTTTTCTTTTATTACATGAAATTAGCAATGGCCATTTGTATTCACATGACAAAGAATACAGTTTTTAAAATTAAACAGTTACCAGTCATTCCTTTAAGTCTGTTAAATGTGGTGCAGGTTACTGTTGAGTTTTGTACAATTTGTCTTATTGTGAGCACATATTTATGCCAAGCATGTTTTTGTTTTGATCATTAAGTAAAAATACACTAGATAAAACCTGTAATATGCTGTTGCTGAACACGTGAGAGTGAGAGATTCAGATTGTTTTGCTGGATGCAATTAGGAACAGAAACAGTACTTCTCTATATACACGTCTGATGGCTTGCATACCTCACGATTTCCTAGTGCGAAAATGTCAAGCGGCAAAGTTCAAACTGATGAATATTCTTTATTTTAACCAGCAGTACAATAGGGGCCCCATTTTCAAAGCTAGCCGGCAGCACGTGCACACAGGGGTGCTGCACGAAAAAATAGGGCCAGCCAGCTGTAGTACCATATTCAAATGTATAGCATGATCAGAACCGACCTACGCTATCCGTTTGAATATCGGGCCATGATAGCATGGCACACAGCAATTGGTCACCATGTTTGTGCTGCACTACCAGGGCACCAGCTGGAAGACTGCCCATAGGGGTAAAGCGCGGCACACACTGGCTAGTGCTACAACCCCTATAGGTGACATTCAGCCCAAGCCTGCAGATGAGCCCACTGGGCATGCACGGCACTAAGGGGCCATCTGCATGCCCATTACGGGCTCATCTGCATGTGAGCACCGCGGCCGAGTTTGCCAGACCAGGCCCCCCCCAAGCCCCGATCCCTGTCCATATATAAAATACAAAATCATTGCTGATTCAGTGGTCCCTCCCCTGCTCCGATCCCTGTCCATGTATTGTACAAAGAATCATTGGTGGTCCATCAGTCCATCCCCTGCCTCTATCCCTGTCCATGTAATAAACCAAATCATTAGTAGTCCTGCGTTCCCTCCTCCCTGCCCCATTCCCTGATTGCCATCCCCGTTAAATATACATAAATTCCCTGGTGGTCCATTGGTCCCCCTTCCCCCCATTCTCTGATCGCTGTCCCCGTTAAATACAAATAAATTTCCTGTTGGGCCATTGGTCCGTCCCACCTCTCCGATCACCATCCTGATGAAAAAGTACAGTTACATAAGAACTTAACGTAACAGTAGATCTTCAAGAGGAACTCCTGCAGCAGGCTACACCTTAAGGACTATGTTGTCAGGCACTAAGACTCCACGGCAAACTTCTAGCCAGCAGTACCCAACTGGGGTCCACCCCTTACGTCGGTCCGCCCACCGACTTCACCCTCGGTATAAAGGGGGCGGTCCCCAACCCCACCTCAGTCACCTCCTGGAGACCCGAAGGATGATCAGCAGGAGGACTCTGAGACAGGTGCAAAAAATTCCCAGAAGGAGAATATAGTAGGGGGATGGAGGGAGGTAAAATAGCACCTGCTGCAGGAGTTCCTCTCAAAGATCTACTGTTATGGTAAGTTCTTACGTAACTGTACTATCTTACTTCGAGTAACAGCTCCTGCAGCAGGCTACACTTTAAGGACTGAGTCCCAAGCAGTGTCCCAAAAAGGATTACAGGGTGGAAGGCAAACACTCATTAGGTGGTTAGCAAATTAGGCCCTGGAGCACAGCTAGGCCGAATCCTGCCCTTTTCCTGGAAGTAATGTCCAGAGTGTAGTGCTTGACAAAGGTATATACAGAATTCCAAGTTGCTTCGGCACATATATCTGCCACCAAAACATTTTTCAGAGCTGCAAAGGATGCAGCCATCCCCCTTGTAGAATGAGCCTTGACCGGTCCCGGCAAGGACTTTTCGTATTTTCGTAAATGAAGACAATGCAATTCTTCAACCATTTCGATATGGTTTGTTTTGCTATGGGTTTCCCTAGAGTCCTGTGGGCAAAGGAAACAAACAATTGATCCGATTTCCAGACCGAATTAGTACGGTTTAGGTAATAATGACGGATCCTATGAACATCTAGAATGTGAAGAAGGGCCTCCCCCCGATTTGAATGTTCAAGATAATAAACGGAAAAGCAGACATCTTGATTTAGTGTCAGCTCAGACACTACCTTTGGGAAGAACTTAGGATTAGTTCAAAGAGACACTCGGTCCCTATGGAAAATTAAAAAAGGTTCTTTTCACATCAATGCTTGCAGCTCTGAAATCCTTCGAGCTGAAGTAATGACAACTAAAAATAATACTTTCCAAGACAGAAAGCGGAGGTCGCAGTCCACGGCCAGTTCGAAAGGGGGCAAAGTCAATTTCTCTAGAATGAACAAAAGATCCCAAGGGGGGACAGGATCCCTGATTGGAGGTTTTGTATGAAGCATGCCCCGAAGGAATGTGCGGGAAAGGTCCAACTGAACGATATTCCTACCTTCCACCGGTGCATGATGAGCTGAAAGAAAAAATTACTCACCTTAGTAATTTTCTTCTAATGGAGTCTTGCGGTATTCTGACATATGCAGTTAGCCCCAGCACTTGAACTGCCCCGGAGAGGAAAAAGTTAACTATGCCAGAGCATAGACCATTGGGCTCAAGCTCAGTTCAAACCTCTGTCTGCTGCACTTCAAAGTGTAACAGTCAGATTCTTATGACCTAATACTAACTAACTACACCTCCTAAGTGGAAATTTTAAACAAAATAGCCAACAGGCAACCAATTTTTGGGTCCCCAAAAGAGTCAAGTCGAGAGCCCCAAAATAATAACCAGGTAGTGAACCAACATATAACTACAAAAACAATATAAGCTTAACCCACTCCCTCCTTCTAAAAGGGGGGAGTGCCAAGTACACCCCTGAGGTGTAACACTGTACCTGCCAGCTCACTTCCCAAAAACCAGGTTCTGAGAGGGGAGGCAGGGAGGGAGGTCAGAATAAAGCAAGACTCCATTAGAATAAACACAATTACTAAGGTGAGTAATTGTTTCTTCAAACAACATGAAGTCTTGCTGTATTCTGACATATGCAGACTACCAAGCAGTACCTCCAAGGAGGAAGGTACCGAATCTATTTTGGGAATAGGCTCTGCAGTACTGCTGTAGCAAACCTACCATCACTCCTAGACTGGATATCCAGAGAGTACTGCTTGGTGAATGCATGGACTGTTTTCCAGGTGGCTGCTTTGCTTATTTCTAACAAAGGTATATCTCTTGCAGCAGCCAGAGAAGCAGCTGTACCCCTAGTTGAATGAGCCCTCAGGCCTGAGGGGAGTATTTTGCCTAGTTTTTCATAGCAGAATTGTATACAAGAGACAATTCACCTGGCAATAGTTCTCTTAGTAGCAGGTTTACCCTTTCCCACTTCGCTATAGGTGAGAAACAACTGAGAACAGTCAAATCTAAGTGCCTTAGTATGCTCAATGTAGTAGCTAAGTGCCCTTTTAACATCCAAGCTGTGTAATTTTCTTTCTCCTGAAGAAGAATGATCAGTGAAGAACACAGGAAGAGACATGGACTGGTTCAGATGAAAATCTGAAACCACCTTAGGTAAGAACCTCCTATTGCTTCTAAGGACCACCTTATCTCTATGGAATGAGATAAAATCCGGCTCCACTGACAGAGCTTGTAGCTCACTATTACGCCTGGCAGACGTGATGGCTACCAGGAACACAGTTTTCCAAGTCAAATACTTAAGTTCTGCTGAAGCCAATGGCTCAAAGAGGGGTTGCATAAGCTGAGCAGTGCAAACATTAAGATCCCAGGCAGGAGTAGGGTCCTTAAAGGGAGGGTTGGTATGAAGCAAACCTTTAAAGAACTTAGAGAAAACAGAGTGAGATGCCAGGGAGGAAGCCTTCCCAACTAACAGAAATGCAGAGACAGCTGCTAAGTGCACTTTCAGAGTGGCTGACCTGAGACCTAGACCATTGAGATGGGCCATATAATCCAGAACAGTAGCCAGGTCAGCAGTGTCTGGTAAAACATCCTTATTGGAGCGCCAAATGCTGAATCTCTTCCATTTAGAATGATACCTTTTTCTGGTGGCAGGCTTTGGAGAAGCTTTAAGAATAGCCAGAACTCCCTGGTGACAAATGTCAATTTGCATATTCTAACTCTTCAAGAGCCAAGCCTTGAGATTGAGAGACTGAAGACTGGGGTACCAGATTCTCCCCTGAGAGGAGGTTAACAGATTGTGTCTCTTGGGAAGAGAGAGGGGAAGATGGACTGCTAGGGACATCAACAGGGGATACCAAGGCTGTCTGGCCCAGTCTGGTGCAATCAGGATCACCTTGCACGGTTGTGACCTGATCTTGACCAGGACCTTGAATAACAGGGGGAAGAGAGGAAAGGCATAAAGGAATTTGCTCCCCCAATCCAGAATCAGAGCATTCAAGGGAACTGTGCCCATGACTGGGGGTCTGCAACAGATGAGAGGAAGTGGATGATTGTCTGGGGCTGGGAAGAGATCTATCTCTGAAGTGCCCCACCTGGAGAAGACTACTTTCAAAATGAGGGAAAGGAAAGGGAAAGGGAACATTGTTTAACCAGGAGTAGCACACTAAGCCGAAGCTTGTTTCCGGATGCAACCTGGGAGCACAAGGAAGTTAAGTGACTTGCTCAGGATCCCACCGTATGCACCCAGGTGGCTGTGGGACTCAAACCCAGGTCTCCAGATCTGCAGCTCAGAGCCTTAACTCACTGCATTATACTGCCTCCTATTTATGAAAAATGAAGGCCTCCAGGGCCTATTTGTGATGGCCCCGAGAGATCCTGCTCAGGGCATCTGCTAGCACATTGTCCTTCCCTGGTAGATGGACTGCTATCAGAGATGTCTGCAGGGCATAAGTCAGAGACCAAATTTTCATGGCTTCCATGCACAATGTCGTAGACTGAGTGACTCCCTGCTTGTTGATGTACCACATGGTGGCGGTATTGTCTGTCCTGACCTGAACCACCTTGTTCTTTACTGAGTCCGAGAAAGTTTGGAGAGCCAGGAATACTGCCCTGAGTTCCAGAAGATTGATATGAAGTAGAGACTCCAGAGGGGACCACACCCCTTGTGCTGTGAGGGCACCTAAGTGAGCTCCCCATCCCAGGAGAGAAGCATCTGTGGTTAGCACCACTGAATGAGTCTGAGTGATGAGTGGGATTCCTTGCCTGAGATTGTCCTGATTCAGCCACCACTGGAGAGCTTGGATCAGAGTCTGAGTCACTGGAATCAATTTGGTTACAGGATCATTTTTCTGAGACCAAAAATACCTCAGATGGAACTGAATGTCCCTCATCTGGACTCTGGCTCCCTGCACCACCACAGTGGAAACTGCTATGTGGCCCAGGAGCTAAAGAAAATGTCTTGCTGGTCAAGACACCAGAAGGTGGAAAGAAGAAACAAGATCTGTAAGGGCCTTTGCCCTTGCAAGAGGAAGAAAAGCCTTTGCTTGGACAGTATACAACTCTATCCCTATGAAGGTCAAGAGTTGCACTGGTTCGAGAACTGACTTTGGTAGATTGAGGAGGAATCCCAGGGAAGTGAGCAATTGTTGTGTCACTTGCAAATTTGACTTTACTTGGTTTGGAGACTGCCCCACAATGAGCCAGTTGTCCAGGTATGGAAAAATGGAGATGTTCTGTTTCACTACTGCTAGGCATTTTGTGAACACCCTTGGAGCTGATGTTAGTCCGAAGGGCATTGCTCTGAGCTGATAATGGCCTGAAGACAATTCAAACCTGAGGTACGTTCTGTGGGAGCACCTGATAGAAATGTGAAAGTAGGCATCTTTGAGGTCCAAGGAGGCTAACTAAACCCCTGGCCTTAGAGAGGGAAGAATTACTCCCAGAGTCACCATTTTGAATCTTGGCTTGACAAGGTGCTTGTTTAGGTATCTTAGGTCTAGGATGGGCTGCCACTCCCCTGTCTTTTTTGAGGTAAGAAAGCATCTGGAATACAGACCCTTGTCCCTGTATGGAGTAGGAACTCTCTCTATGGCTCTGAGAGCCAGCAGAGAGGAAACCTCTGCCTCTAGTGCAATGGTTTCAGAGATGTTTGCAGGTGGAAAAGACTTGCCCCTCAGTTTTGGAAATTTTCTGAAGCTGAGGGCCAGTCCCGGGCTTACTACCTCCAGGACCCACTTGTCTGAGGTAACAGACTTCCAGGCCTGGAAGTAGTAAGCCAGCCTGCCTCCTACTGGAATAGGGGAGCTGGCCGGGCTGACACATCAGGGTGTCTGCTTGGCAGAAGCCTTAGACTGGGAGGAGGATGCAGCCCTGCTCATCCATCTTCTGCCCCTCCCTCTGAAGAACCCCCTTTGAGGAAAAGGAGAGAGGCCTGTGCCTGGTAGAAAGGCCTGTGAAAAGGCCTGCCCCTACCCCTAGACTGCTGCTTCTAAGGAGTTGCTTGCCTTTCCTTGGCCTGTGCACTCCTGTAGGTGGGCCTGTATTTATCCATCTTTTTCATGCAATTCTCTGTCTGCTCCCCAAACAGAGAATTACCCACCACAGGGAAATCCATGGCCTTAGCCTGAGTGTCCTGTGAGAGGCTAGTACATCTGAGCCAATCAAATCTCCAAAGAGACACAGATGTAGCCATGACTCGTGATGACACATCATTTGAGTCCACAGCAGCATGAAACTGGATCTTAGATGCCTCAATCCCATCAGCAGCTACCTCCTCCAGCTCCTTGGCTAGCTGGGGGAAGCCTGTTTAGCCAGTTCCAGAACAGTATCCCATCTAGACTTATGGTATCTGGCTGTGTAGACCATATAATTTGCCTGCCTGAGTCCCAAGAAGGATGCCAAGTACTGTTTTTTGGTCACAGCATCCACTTTCCTAGAGTCTTTATCTGGAGAGTGTGAAGCCAAAGGTATATTAGCCTTGTCACAGGCTGCAGCCTGCATGACCCCAACATGGCTACATTGTTGGAACAAGAACTCTGTACCTGAGCCTGACAGCATATACCTCCTGTCCATTCTCTTATCCATAGGAGGTAAAGAATTTGGTGTTTGGAGAATTTTTTGTGTCTGTTTCCAAAAAGATTTGTGACGGGGAACAGACAGCCTTTTGGACTCTGGGATGTCCATCATTTCTACAAAATCAGGCTCCTCTTGTTCCTCAACAGCTTCAACCAGAGGGAGCTTGGGGGGGGGGGGTCTCTGCCACTTTTTTGTAACACAAATAGTGGGATGGGGACTTGGAAAGCCTGGGAAGGGAAACATTAGAAGGCCTGTCTGGGGAGATGTCCGGTTCAATGGGCTTATCCAGCCCTTCCACACCATCATCATCATCGTCATCGTAGTCTTCTTCCCCTTTCAAATCCAGTTCATAATACTCATCCGTACAATATTCCGGAACCGGGGGAACCAACCGAACCGAGCGCCTACTGAGAGGCACCGGATCGGAAGGAACCAGATGTAGCAATTCTACAATACTTATCGCCCTGGCTATCTCTTCGTCGGTTGGACGTTGCAGTTCTGGATCCGAACCAACCGAGTTCCTCTTTTTCTTTGATAGAAATGACCCCTCAGGATCAGCTCTCCTTTTGCCCAAAAGGGCATCACCCAGGTCAGTGGGCACTCCCTCAGGTTTGGTCGGAACCGAACCGGGCTGGCCATCCAGATTAATGGACTTCTCGGACTCCTTTTCCCTAAGCCTACCCAATCTCTTATCCAGGATGGCCTTTGGAAAATTCTTGCAGATTTGGCAGTCTGAATCGAGGTGGTCAAACCCCAGACAATAAACACAGGTGGTGTGAGGGTCTGTCTTAGCAAAGGAATCCCCACAGTCACTACAGTGTTGAAACCCATTGGGCCCATTTTTTTCTTGGGTTTCTCAGACATGGCCATACTAACAACTTACCCTTTACAGCTTAAAAGCCAGGTAAGACCCCCCCTATTGGTTATCAACCATGTTACAGGTCGTGGAAAAAAATGTTTAAAATCACGGCTTTTTGAAACCGATAGGGACCGGCACCTCACACTAAAAAATTAAGAAATAAAACAAGTTAGACACAGTCAGTTCCAAACCAGACTGATAGACAAGATTTTACAATTTCCACAAAGGTTTAAACAAATAAAACTAAGTCCACTACCTACACTTAGTGTACCACAGACAGGGATCTGAACCGAAAGAAAAATAGCAAAAAAAAAATGGTATTTTAACTGGCTGACTATACCGAACCGAGCAAGTGAAGGAGCAATCTCCGGAGCGACTGTTCAGTTAGGCAGAGTAAAGAATCTGATGGTTACACTTTGAAGTGCAGCAGACAGAGGCCTGAACCGAACTTGAGCCCAACATTCTATGCTCTGGCATAGAGGTAACTCTTTTTCCTCTCCGGGGCAGTTCAAGTGCTGGGGCTAACTGCATATGTCAGAATACAGCAAGAACATGTTGTTTGAATAGCACAGAGATGCACCTTAATGGAAGAGTATCACAGCTCTGTGTCTGAAAGTGACAGGAGATATTCCAGCACTGATTTCACCAACCACATTAAACGGTCCAGGGAATGTGCAGCTGCCCATATGCAGAAGTGTTTCCATTTCATGGCATATGTTGCTCTTGCAGAGGGCTTTCTTGCCTCTACTAGAACTTCTGCCACCCTCTGTGAAACCCCATGCCTGGAGATAGCTAAGCCTTCAGGAGCCATGCATGAAGGTGTAGGGATTGACGATCCGGATGAACCAGTGTGCTCCGCTCTTGGGATAGCAAGCTGGATGACAGAGGTAGTTGAAAGGGTGGTTCCACAGCCAACTGCTGTAAGAGAGGAAACCATATTTGTCACGTCCAACGTAGAGCCACCAGGATCATCATTGCTCCCTCCACCTGTAGCAACACTCTCTGTAGTAGGGGAAAGGGAGGGGACGCATAGAGAAACGTCCCTGTCCAACAGAGGGACAACACGTCTCACCAGAAAACACCAGGCCCTGGATCTAGTGAGCAGAAATTAGACAGTTTTGCATTGCATGGGGATGCAAAGAGATCCAGTGCTGGATGTCCCCATCTTTCGAAGAGATCGTCCACCACTTCCTGAAGCAGCTCCTACTCGTGGTTCCTGGACCGGGAGCGGCTGAGCTCGTCTGCCAGGACAGTTTGGATTCCTGGGATATGAAGCGCTGTCAGCGTAATTCCATGTTCCAGGGCCCAGTACAACACTCTCATGGCTTCTCTGCACAAAGGGTAAGAGTGCGTCCCCCCCCCCCGCTAGTTAATATAAAAGACCACCGACACATTGTTGGTCTATAGAAGCAGGGGCAGCTCGGAAAGGTGAGTCTGGAAGGCCTGAATGGCATGCAGACTTGCCCTAATCTCCAAAATGTTGATGTGCAGGGACACTTCCATGTCTGACCACGTGCCCTGAGTACAGTGATTCTAAAAATGAGCTCCCCATCCTAGACCCGATGTGTCCAATGTTAGGATGTGGCTCAGTGAATCCGACTGGAATGGGACTCCCACTTCCAGATTGGGAGAAGTCAGCCACCATGATAGCATCTGTTGAACAGCCCTTGATACACTTATGGGATGTTCGAGGTCGTCGGACCTCTGGTCCTATTGAACCCATAGATTCCATTGCAGGACTCTCATATGCAAGCGTGCCAGTGATACCATGGGTATGGCTGCTGCCATGTGCCCTAGTAGCTGCAACATGGTCCTTGCCATGGCATGGTTGGCCACAGCTACTTCATAGGCCCGGCCCCTCAGCTGACTGACTCTGTCAGGTGGGAGGAAGACTCTTCCTTGTCTTGTGTCCAGAATGGCCCCTATATACTGCAGATGTTGGCAGAGCCAAGGACAAGATTTTGGGAGGCTAATGGTTATCCCCAGCTGTATCCGAGAGGGTGTAAATTAACTGCTGCCTGAAGGGGTAGTTAGGAGCCAATCATCCAGGTAAGGATAGATGAAATGACCCTGCTTCCTTAAAGTGGCTGCCACCACTGCAAGACACTTGGCGAACACCCTCAGCTCTGTGGACTGATCAAAAGGTAGAGCCCGGAATTGGTAGTGGTTCCCCTGAAAGGTGAACCGCAGGTACCTCCAGTGAGCTGGAAACACCGGTATGTGAAGGTATGCGTCTTACATGTCCAGGGAACATAACCAATCCCCTTGACGTAGCATGGGGATCAGACCAAGTAAGGTCACCATCATGAATCTCTTGTATTCGATATGCTGGTTCAGCTGGCTTAAATCTGGAATGGTCCTTAAGTCCCCTGTCTTCTCGGGAACTAAGAAGAAGTGGAAGTAATATCCGGTTCCCTGTTGGGAGTTAGGGACAGGCTCAATGGCTCATTTTAAGAGCAAGGCCTGGATCTCTTCCTGGATGAGGGCTGTATGGGCTGGGGAGTATTGAGAGGGAGCTGAAGGATTGTCTGGAGGAAGTTCGACGAACTCCAGCATATAGCCCTTTTCTATGAAACGTCTGTTGTAATGTTGGTCCACTCGTCTAGGTAGAGGAAGAACCAACACCCTAGTGCCTCCCCATCACCTCCGCTGGGGGGGGGCTGGCAAGGAGCCATGCATGGGTGACTGAGGTGGGAAGTGAGGGTTGGGAGGATTTGGCACTCCTAGGCCCACTATTCCCAGATGGTTGTGAGGAAGCCTTACGCTTGAACAGATCTCAGGGATGTTGACCTCTTTGTCTGTTGGTACCCAGGTACTGAAATGGCTTACACATGGGCTGCTGGGGTTCTACTCAGTACATATGGTGGACGGACTGCACTGCCTTCCCTGAGTCTTGCAGATCCATAATTATCTTTTGTACCTCCTCTCCGAAGAGGACAGAGCCATGGAAAGGAGCATCCAGGATGGAATTCTGGAGGTCCTGCCTGAATCCGGATACCCTCAGCCAGGAGTGATGATGAAGGCAGATCCCTGCAGCCGCAGCTCTAGCGGCTGTGTCTGCTGAATTGTAGGATGCCTTCAGCACATGCTTTCCTATATCCAGTCTGGACTGAAGGACATCCAAGAGTTCCATATGGGACGGGCATTCAGGCTGCTTTTGGGCTAGCTCCAGGGCTTTCTTCCAAAGTGATTTTTATATAGGATCATGTATGCCAAGAAATGTAGGGGCCACATGGAACAGGTGGAAGAAGCATAGACTCTCTGCCCGAGCTCGTCCAATTTCGTAGACTCCTTGTCGGGGGGTTGTGAGCTTGTATGTTTCGGTTGTTTGGTCCTACCATGTGCTGCAGTTAGGACCATGGAATCTGCCTTCGGGTTTTCTCCCAGCCTTAGGGGCTTTATAAAGTCTGTCCACCTTCTTGGAAACCACTGAGAAAGAGGAAGGTGCTCCCAAGCCAATTTGGTTAAATCCTGGAAGGGGGGAACCAAAGTGGGAATGACCAGAGGTTTTGGGTAACTCGTGCCCAAAAAAGGTGTGGAGCCTCTTCCTCTCTGGGTCCAATTCCTCCGTGTCCCATTGGTTCAGGAATTGGATGTGGCACATAATGTCCATGAAGGTCGGTCATCTGGGGGAGACCTGGGTGAACTACAGAAAACTTCTGGCTCCAGGGAGAAAGTCCCAGGAGAGGAATCTGAGGAGTAAGGGCAGTCTCCGGACAAGGAGGAAAAGACTGACCTAGAACGCTTGTGCCCGTGCCAACATCTGCTCCTTTCATTCGAGGACGATGATCTGGAGGAGATGCGGCAACATCTGCCCTTGCACCTGTGGTGCTCTGGATATGAAATTGGTGTAGCTGGATTTCTAGGTACTGGAATGGCAAAGACAAAGGCTGGGGTCTGGAATCGATTCTGAGACCGGTGTGGGAGGCTGAGGCTGTGGAGGAGGAGGAGGAGGAGGGAGTTATCTTTCTTGAGTAAATCCCCCTTCACTGTGTTCCACCAGGACGTGAACAGCTGTCCAACATCCGCCAGGGGAACCATGGGTACATGTGGAGGTGGTGTACCCCTAGTTTCCATAGAATCATTTGGTGGGTTGCTGGGCCCTGGTGTCTCCTGATGGCGTACGTCAGGGCTCTGTGGTTTGTTAGGGCCTATCATCTAGCTGCCTGTCGACTGGTCCCCTGATGCCTGGTCATCAGGCACTTGAGTGGGGGCGTATGGCCTGAGGCTGTGTCGGCAGGTACCTGATCATCAGGCTTATGGTCCATCAGAGACAGCAGTCCTGTTGTCAGGTTTTGAGGTGGAAGACTTGCCGGCATCTGGGCTAGAGTAGCCACCCTGGATGTCTGAGCACTTGACGCCTTGTCTTGTGGTGTCCGCCTCTGGTCCTTCCATCTGTCAGAAGGTCAGTCGTCCAAGACCTGTGTCAGGGTTTTTGCTTTTGCAAGTGATGTGTCTCGGGGGTGGGAGCATTCCCTGGAGCAGGAGTGCTCCCAGCATCTACGATTGTCATCTGTGTCCGATGACAAGCTGGAGTAGGAAGAAGACACCGCAGCCTTATCAGCTGAAGTCCCTATCTTAGGGCCCCGAATGTTGCTGGAAGGGGCTAAGGTTTAGGGAAGGACCTGAACGCCCTTGCCCTGAAGAGCTGCCACCCACAGAAAGGGTAATGGCGGGAGCCTTCATCGATGGCAGGCCAGAGGAGGTAAAGCCTGACAGAGGGGAAGAGTCCACTCTCTTGCCAGAGTGCGAACCAGAAGGTTTATCTTCCGAACAGGACTCCGACCTACTGTGCTCCCTGTGGTAGTGCTTCCCTCTCGAGTATTTCTCCATGTGAGAAGATGACAACCTGGAGGCTGAAGAGCCAGCCTTCGATGGGCGCTGAAGGGTGGCGAGCTGCTGCTCCATGATGTAGGCCTGGAGTGTCTTGTGGTGACGGATGCGGGTCTGCTAATAAAATTTACCACAGTCCGGGCAGGAGTCCACGTTGTGGTCAGGCCCCAGGCAGAAGAGGCACTGGGAGTGGCAGTCTTTTGCTGGAATCTACCACCCACATGGATACTTAGATTTCTGTCATTTTGTTGGAGAAGACAGAGAAAACATAAAACTGTATCAAGGAATGACTATTTAGGAAATAAATGGTACGTTTAAGGCTGGAAGACCAAAGATGGCAGTCAACAGATGCAACAAGGCATCCAAGGAGTTGAAGCACACGGGTCGATGGTGGGAAAAGAACTGAAGTGGGGCTGGGCACCACCCCCTTTATACTGAGGGTGATGTTGGTGGGCGGACCGACATAAGGGGCAGACCCCAGCTGGGTACTACTGGCTAGAAGTTTGCCATGGAGTCCTAGTGTCTGACAACATAGCCCTTAAGGTGTAGCCTGCTGTAGGAGCTCTTACTCAAAGTAAGATCTACAATATCCTGGTAGTTTAGTGGCCCCCCCACCCCGGCAGGTAGTGACTCACTACCCCTCTCCCCGCCAACCCAACCTGAGATGACAACTGGCAAAGCCCTCCTCACACCACCTCAGCCAATCACTGACTGAACTGCCCCAGAGCCTGTACAGTATACAGTACATGCTCATTGGCTGACCAGTCAACCAATGGGGTTTACCTATCACAAGTTGACATCTACATGACCGACATCCCAGACAGCAACAGAAGCAATGCCGAGTGTCAGCATTTTACTGTTGGGGATGTCGGTGTGCTTTCTTATAGGGGCTGCGCCCCCGAACCCCCCATGTGGGGGGCTCTGCCCCTACACCCCCAGTCTCTAAATATACAGCACCGAGCTGGAGTTACTTTGGGGAGGGGGAAACACTGGATGATGCACCGCTGTTGTCTGTGGGGACCATCACAGTGACCTGACACTTTTCGTAAAATTCTGTCGCTGTGATGGTCTTTGCAGTGGCGGTGTTGACATGTGGTCGGCATACCAATCAATGGATGCATACTGTATGCTGTACGTGTTCTGGGACAGTTCAGTCAGTGGCTGGCTGTGGTGGTGTGAGAAGGGCTGAGCTGGTTGCTGACTCTGGTCGGGTTGAGGGGTGCAGGGTGGTGAGTTGCTACCTGCCGGGGTGGAGCGCCACCAGAGTACCATAGTTTTCATCAGGAAAGTGATTGGAGAATGGGGGAGGGGTTGAGGGACCACTGGACCACCAAGGATTTACTTTTATTTAGTGGAGATGGTGATCAGATAATGGAGATGGGGGAGGGACCACTGGACCACCAAGGATTTATTTTTATTTAGTGGGGATGGCAGTCAGAGAATGGGGAAGGGACCACTGGACCACCAGGGATTTATTTTTATTTAACAGGGATGGCAATCAGAGAATGGGGGAGGGACCACTGGACCACTAATGATTTGTTTCAATACATGGACAGGGATCAGGGCAGAGGAGGGACCACTGGATCACTACTGATTTTTTTCAATACACGGAAAAGGATCGGGGCAAGGGAAGGACCACTGGACCACTACTGATTTTTCTGAATACATGGATAGGGATCGGAGCGAGGGAGAGACTGCTAGACCACCAGGGTGCCCAGCCCTTGACAATGCGCAGACGATCTGCAGGGCACCAACTCCCTCTGCACACTGTTATGGGTAGGGTTTCAGAAGCATTAAACTGTGCCACTTCTGACGGGCATTTAGCACTTCTGAAAACTTTCAATATTGTGCTGCACCACATATGCATGATGGATCCCTTATTTGCATAGGTGCACTACAATACTGTGCATCATGGTGCTGTTGGTGGTGTGCCGATAGTGTCCTTTGAATATGGGCATGCCCCCCAGAGAACGGTGCTATTCCAGGTTGGCATGGTGCAAACCTGATTTGTGCCATGCTAACCTTTTGAAAATGGGGCCTATATCTCTCTACTATGCCACTGATCGTAAGTGGGTTGTATGCTCTGGTCCCTGAATATATGGTGATGCTCAAGTCAACTATAGGAAAATTGTATATTAATACAACTGTTATATTTATGCAGTTGTCTACTGGTGCTACACTAGTTGCATTTATTCAGAAGCTGGGTGAAGTAAGATTTGAACCTGTGATTTGTGGAAATTTATGCCTACTGATGTTACATTAGAATATGGGTTCATCGAATGTTTGGGGTTGGTAGGTGAAAGGGGTTGTGGCAACTTGATTGCACACTTGTTATTTATTTATTTTAATTTTTTTTTTCCAAAACAAATGTTTTCAGGAGATATGGATTTATGGTGCTGATGTGGGAGGTAAGGTGCCTGCCCGGCGCCATGGCTTGGAGGGACAGGAAACAAATCCTCAGGATCGTGGGAGCAGCTGCAAGGGGGAGTGAGCTGGATGTCATTATCCACCTAGGGACAAATGACCTGGCTGAGAATAGGATCAGAGAAGTGCAACAGGAGTTTGTGGAGTTGGGGAGGGGCCTTAGACAAGTACCACAGACGGTATCTTTCTTGGAAGTGCTACCTGTCTATGGCATGGATGAGGCTAGGGTACTCTGCGCCATGGGATTCAATGACTGGTTGAAAAACTGGTGCAGAGCTCAGGGATTTGGCTTCATTGGGGACTGGGGCTCCACCTGGAGGGATGCATACGAACATACGAAATTTGCCAGCAACTAAAGGCCTAGAGGTCTATCAAGTCTGCTCGAATGTGCAGCTAGCACCCCTTATTCTGCAGCTGCCCCTCCCTTCCACCCTTCCCCTTCATTAACCCTCCCCCTTGTCCTGTCCGTCCCCTTTTGAAGCAGTCCACTGTTCTACTGGATACCACTTCTGAAGGTAACGCATTCCACCCAGCCACCACCCTCTCTGTAAAAAAGTGTCTCCTCATCTCCCTCCTGAACCTTCCTCCCTCCAGTCTCATATCATGGCCCCTGGTGTCTCTTCCCTCCCTTACTTTGAACAGCCCCTCTGTACCTGTCTTGTTTATTCCTTTCATGTACTTAAATGTTTCATTCATGTCCCCCCCTTCCCTCCTCTAATCCAGTGAATACATGTTCTACTCCCTCAGCCTCCTCTCGTGTGGTAAGTTCCCCAACACCTTGATCATCTTTGTCGCCCTGCGCTGCACCCCCTCCAGTAACTTAATGTCCCTCTTCAGATACGGGCGCCAGTACTGCATGCAATACTCCAGGTGCAGTCTAACTAATGACCTATACCGTGGCAGAATCACCTCCTCCCTCCTTGAGGATATACCCCTTGCAATACAACCCAGCATTTTATTGGCCTTTGCAGCTGCCTTCCTACATTGTGCCGAGTTGTTCATTGACTCTGTAATGAGCACCCCCAGATCCTTCTCCTCCTCTGTCTGGGCTAGCTGCATTCCCCCCATCTGGTAAGGCCTCCTTGGGTTCTTCATCCCAAAATGCAGCACCTTGCACTTTTTGGCATTAAACCCCAGTTGCCAGGTGTCAGACCAGGTTTCAAGCTTTGCCAGATCATCCTGCAAGCCCTGCCATCCCCCTAGGTCATCCACCACCGCTCCTACCTTGGTATCATCAGCAAACAGATTGATCTTGCTCTTGATGTCCCATGATATGTCTGCAATGAATATCCCAAACAACACTGGTCCCAACACCAAGCCCTGTGGAACACCGCTCATCACTGCCCTTGGGGTTGAGAGCTCCCCACCCACCACCACCCTTTTTTGCCTTCCCTAAAGCCAGTTTCCTACCCATCTCATCAGCTTTGCACCGGCCCCTGTGCCTACTAACTTACTTCCCAGCCTTCCATGTGGCACCGAGTCGAATACCTTACTGAAGTCCAGATACAGGACATCCACTGCACGGCCCCTGTCCAGTTGCCTAGTTACCCAGTCATAGAACTCCACCAGGTTGGTTTGGCAGGATCTACCCCGTATGAAGCCATGCTGTCTGCTGTTCTGCAGTCCTTTGGCCTCTAGGAGGGCCACCAGCCTCTCCTACAGGATAGTCTCCATTATCTTACCCCTAATGCAGGCCTATACAGGCGCGATGGTCTGCATCTATCCAGGAGGGGAACCAGGATCCTAGGTGATAGGTTTAAATGCTTCATTGGCAAGCATTTAAACTAGCCAAGGGGGGAGGCACCGAAAAGGAGAAGGGAAATCCTAGAGCCCCCCTCAAAAAACTAGGGTAGCTAGTGAGGTAAACACCAAGATAGAGCAGTCAATAGAGAAATTTGGGGTAAATGGAGAAAAGATAAAGGCAGTAAGGACAGGGATGGGGCAAAAAGAAATAAAGCCATAAAGAAATGGAGGGTAATGAGTACCAATTCCCGTAGTTTAGGTAAAAAGCTCCCTGAAATGGTGGCCTTGATGGAAGAGGGATGCCTGGATACCGTGGCAGTCACAGAAAAGTACAGTTATGTAAGAACTTACCGTATCAGTAGATCTTCAGGAGAGGCTCTTGCAGTAGGTATTCACATATAAGACTGACCCGCCAGGCGTCAGTACCCAACGTTAAAATTTCTAGCTAGCAGTCTCTGGCGGGGGACCGCCCCCATGCCTGGTGACCAGCATCAGACGACATCAGTATAAAGGGGCGGTCCCCCACGCCCGCCTTCCAGTTCTTTCCCGCCAAGGGCCAAAACAGGCAAGACAAGAGAGAAGAGGATATTTCCCACCATGGAAATGGAGCCAAAAAAAGCTTAGGGGGATGGAGAGCGGGAAGGCAATACCTACTTCAAGATCCTCTCTCGAAGATCTACTGTTACGGCAAGTTCTTACGTAACTGTACTATCTTACTTTGAGAGGGCTCTTGCAGTAGGTATTCACGTATAGGAGTGAGTCTCAAGCAGTCTGGAACAAGGAAAAGCACTTAGGAGGAGGATAGTTATCCATAGCATGGAACCTCAGGCTGAACGGGCCTTATGAAAGTAGACCTTGAAGCACAGCCAACCCAAAGCCTGCCCTACGGCAAGAGGCAACGTCCAAACTGTAGTTTTGTAAAGGTATGGACAGATGTCCAAGTTGCAGCTGCACAGATGTCTGCCACTGACACATTCTTGAAACAAGCCGCAGAGGCAGCTACTCCTCTGGTGGAGTGACCTCTGACTTGACCCAGCAGGATCTTGTTGTACTTGTCATAACAGAAAGTGATACAATGAGCCAACCATTTTGATAGGCATTACCTAGAAACAGCATTGCCTTCTCTTTTGTGAGCAAAAGAGACAAAAAGCTGATTAGTTTTCCTGAGATCCTTAGTCCGAGTGGTGTAGTATCTCAGCATTCTGTGAACTTAAAGAGTATGCAAGAGGTACTCCCCTTGATTGGAGTGTTGCGTACAGAAAGCGGGTAGCTCATTGGATTAATTCAGCATAGATTCAGCCACCACCTTAGGGAGAAACTTAGGGTTGATGCGTAGAGCCACACGTTCCTTGTGGAAAATCAAGTATGGGATTTTGCACATCAAAGCCTGAAGCTCAGAAATGCACCAAGCAGAAGTAATGGTCACTAGGAAGAGTGTCTTCCAAGAAAGGAACCTTAAATCTGCTGTAGCTTCTGGCTCAAAGGAAGGCAGGGTAAGCTTCTCCAGAATAAAATTCTAGTCCCAAGGAGGGGCAGGAATGCGGATGGGGGTCTCAAATGGAGAACCTCTCTGAGGAAAGTCTTACAGACATCCAACTGCTCAAAAATCCTGTCTCCGAAAGGAATATGGTAGGCTGAGATAGCTACCATGTGGACTTTCAACGAGAAATGGCTGAGACCCAGATCGAAGAGGTGACGCATGTAGTCCAGAACTTTATTGGCTGGGCATGAGAAAGGTTCGAAGTCTTTCGAAATGGCCCAGATAGAGAACCATTTCCACTTCATGGCATAGGTGGACCTGGTGGAAGGTTTTCTGACCTCTACCAAGATGTCCGCTATGAGCGGCAGAACTCCGAAGTGGGCTTTTGCTACATCTGCAGGAGCCATGCATGTAAATGAAGGGATTTGAGACCTGGATGAACAAGGGTCCCCTGATCCTGGGTCAACAATTGTTGTGACAGAGGAAGAGGAAGTGGAGGTTCCTCTGAAAACTGTTGCAGAACAGAGAACCAAACTTGCCTGGGTGAGAAGGGAGCGATGAGAATCATTTGAGCTCCCTCCGATCTGAGTTTGTTCAGGATCCTCGGAATTAAGGGAATAGGAGGGAAGGCATAAACAAATATGTTCCCCCAAGCAAGAGACAGAGCATCCTGCCAAAAAATGTCTCACCCTGCAGCGAGCAAGCAGAAGGCGAAGTTTTGCATTTTGGGGAGAAGCGAAGAGGTCTATCTGAGGTGTTCCCTATCGCTGAAAGATGTTGTTTACGACTTCTTGATCCAAGTCCCATTCATGGGACCTGGCTGAGGACCGGCTGAGTTGGTCCGCCAGCATGTTTTTCACTCCCAGAACGTGAATCACAGTCAAGTGAAGGTAATGCTGGGTTGCCCAAAGCCAGACTCTTCATCGCTTCCTGGCACAGAGGGTAGGAACGTGTTCCTCCCTGCTTGTTGAGATACCAGACTACGCACATGTTGTCTGATTGTAGGAGGACATGACTGGGAAGGATAATGGAGTGTAGAGCCTGAAGGGTACAAAGGACTGCTCTCAGTTCGAGCACATTTATGTACAGGTTTTGTTTGAACTTGGGCCAGCTGCCCTGAGTCCTGTGAGACTCCAGATGGGCTCCCCAGTCTTCTCCTGAGGCATCTGTCATCAATGTCTGGGAGGGGGAGTTCGATACTGAAGTGAACTTCCAGGCATAGGTTCTCCTGCACCATCCACCATTGTAAGTCTCTGATCATGGGATTGGAAACAAGCACCTCTTGGTCAAGCTTGTCCAGGGTCTGTTCCCATTGTTACCAAAGCGTCCATTGAGAGATTCTCATATGGAGCCGAGCGGTGTGGGACTGTTGGAATTGCAGCCGCCATTAGCCCAAGAAGGCGAAGGACCGATTTGGCTCCGACCCTTCTGAGACTGGACAGAAGATGGGCCTGAGTCTGAAGGGTGTTCACCCTGTCCGGAGACAAAAAGGCTTTGCCGATGGTCATGTTCAGAATTGCCCCTATAAATTAGAGGCATTGGCAAGGGACCAAATGAGACTTTGCCCAGTTTATAGTGATACCCAGGCTGGTGAAAACCTGCAGGGTAAGGGAAAGGGAGTGTAGGAGTTCCTCCCTGGATGGGGCCACCAGGAGCCAATCGTCCAGGTACGGGAATAGCTGAACTCCCTGGGTATGCAAGTGGGCCGCTACCACAGACAGGCATTTGGTTAAAAAATCAGGGGGCCGAGGAAAGACCAAATGGGAAGGCCTTGAATTGGTAGTGGTCCCCCCTGAAAGCAAAACCGAAGGAATTTGTGGTGGGAAGGGCAAATAGGGATATGCAGGTAGGTATACTGCATGTCCAGAGCGCATAGCTAGTGTCCCTGCTGAAGACGTGGTAGAAGGCTCTGCAAAGAGAGCATTCTGAAGCATTTTGTACTCCACGAACATGTTCAGGGAGCTGAGGTCTAGGATAGGCCTCACATCTCCCGTTTTCTTTGGAACTAGGAAGAAATGGGAATAGTAACCTGTCCCCCAATTATGGTTGGGGACTGGTTCCATTGCCGCCTTTGAGAGAAGGGAGGTGATTTCCTCTAGGACCAGAGGGAAGATGTTGCGGAGAGTAAGACGACTGGGGAGGTGGTCTTCGGGGTGGTTTCTGTAGAAACTCTATTGAGTGTCCTGCTGAAATCAACTGGAGTACCCAAGCATCTGACATTATCCTCTCCCAGCCCTGCAGATGGAAGGAGAATCTCCCCCCTACCAGATGGGAGAGGTGGGGAGTCAGGAGGTGTGGGGCAGCACAGCAGCCGAGGCTCCCATGGCTTTTTTGCTGGGGGGAGTCTTGGTTGCTGGAGGGGCCCGACCTTTGTTGGCCCGTTTGCCCTGTGGTTTTTGTCTTTGTCGGTTTTGCCAATGAAAAGGACACCACTGCCCTTGAGGGGGCCTGTACATATAGTTGACAGACTTGAGTGCAGTGCCGTTCTCTTGCAGTTCGGTAATGATGTCCTTGACATCACCCCCGAACAGCACTGGACCCCTGAAGGGAGCATCCTGGATAGCGGATTGCACTTCAGGGACCAAACCTGACACGCGGAGCCAGGCATGATGCCATAGGCCTACGGCAAAAGCCGAGCTCCTTCCAGCTGTGTCCACTGCGTCGTAAGTGGCACGAAGCAAGTGCTGACTGGCCGAATGAGCAGAACGGACAAGATCCGTCACTTCCTGCTTAGTCTGAGACTCAGGAAGGGAGTCTAATTTGGATTCCACCTGACTAAGGATGGTCTTCTGGAAATCCCCCATATGTGCCACATAATTCGGGGCCCTAATACCCAAGGTAGAAGAGGATTAGATCTTCCCATATTGGTCCAGAAGCCAGGATTCCTTATCAGGCGGAGATGAGCTGAGGTGTTTAGGATTTGAGGAGTGGTTGTGAGCGGCGCTGATGATGACCGAGTCCACCATGGGGTATAGGTTAAGGAAATCTATACCCTTAGGAGTGTGATATAGCCTGTCCACCTTCCTGAGAAGGGGGGGCTAGTGCAGAAGGTTGTTTCCAAATGGTGGAAACAAGATCTGCGTGAAGCTCTATCCAGGGTAGAATTAGCGTAGGAGTGGTCTTGGGTAGATCCAAATGAGCAGCGAGTTTATTACACTGCAGGTCTGACTCTAGTGATTGCCACTGATGGACTTCTTGGATTTTCCTCAATAACTCCAGAAAGGAGGGATCGTCCGGAGGAAACTTTGAAGGGGTCCTTGGCCTGGGGCGATCTGGAGTACGGGGCTCATCTTCTGGATCAGAGCGTCCCATCTCTGAGTACGAGTCAGACATGTCTGATGATGAGGAGGAAGAGTCCTCCCTACGAGGGGGAGGGATGGTCCCTTTAGGAAATTCCCTGGGGTGCATATCCTCCCTTCCTCGGGTGCCAGAGGGCTCTCCTCTGGCGTCGGGAAGGGGGGGAGGGAGTCTCTCATCTCCCAACGTAGGGTATCTAGTGCAGAGCCCAGTGTCAGCAGATGACTCTTGACCTCCCTAGTGAGCTGAGCCTTGGCCTCAGCCCACCAGGAGGCCAGTGTCTCCTTCAGATCCGCCAGCAGCTGGGGAGTCGGCGGCGGAGGTGAAGGAGGAGGAGGGGGACACAAATATACAGGTTACTCACCTGTAACAGGAGTTCTAGGAATGGTATATGTTGTTCATCCACACTCATTGGCAGTATCCTTGCCGCTTTAAATCTTGCCGGAAGGTCTTCAAGCTTGCTCCTCCCACCCACCGGTGGTATAACTCGCTGCCCCCATGACGCCAGATCTGGCCCGCTGGAAGCTCAGGTTATAGCGTCGGGCCGGGAGGTCGGGTGGGTCGTGTGGATGAACAACATATACCATTCCTAGAACTCCTGTTACAGGTGAGTAACCTGTATTTCTAGGGACATGGATATGTTGTTCATCCACACTCATTGGCAGACTCCTAGCAGTTCTCCGGGAGGAGGGAGGCAAGACGACACCCCATATACTTACTTGGGAAAGAGAGACTGAGAACCGAGGCCCCAAACCAGCATCCCGGCGTGACTCAAGGTCGATGTGGTAGTGGGTAATGAAGGTGTTTGCTGACTTCAGGTAGCAGCCCTGCAGATTTCCTGGATAGGGACGTCCCTGGAAGCAGCCACCGTTGCAGCAGCAGTATGGCGGGTAGAATGAGCTCTTATCCTCTGGGAGGCTCCATGCCCGCCAACTTATAGCAGAGATCTATGCAGGAGGTTACCCACCTGCTTATCGTCCGCTTGGCTGCAGGTCTGCCAGATGCGGCTTCAGCGTAGGTGACAAACAGCTGGCGAACCTCTCCGATTTCAGCCGTGGCGCCCTTATAATAAGCGAGCGCCTTCTAGGGTCCAGAGTATGGAGCCTATATTCGGCCTCCGAGGTGTGATTGGGGTAGAACACCGCAGAGTCAACACCTGGTTAAGGTGAAACCCGACACCACCTTCGGAAGGAATTTCGTGGGGCGAGGACAACCTTGTCCCTGTGGAAGACCAGGTAAGGAGACTCGATGGAGCGCTGGAGCTCTCCCATCCTTCTGGCTGGCGTGGATAGCCACCAAGAAGGCGGTCTTCCACGACAGGTGAGAGAGCACACCTGTGCATAGGTTCGAATGGCTTGCCCATGAGCTTTGCCAGTACCAGCAGTAGATCCCACGGAGGTGGGGGTTCCCGACTGGAGGGAATGTGATCAAGGCCTTGAAAAAGCGCCAGACCACCTTCTCCCACATCACTGCTTCCGCCTGCCGCCCGTAAGCAGAGATGGCTGCCAGGTGCACCCTTAGGGTCGCCGACCTAAGCCCTTGACTAGAAAGGGACCATAAATAGTCCAAGATGCTTGCTAAGGAACAGGAGGAAGGGTCCAAGCCCTTGCTCTGACACCAAATGGAAAACCTTTTCCATTTGAAGGCATAGCATTTTCTGGTCGACTCTACGGGACGCTCAACTACATTGAGGACCTCGTCGGAAAGACCCAAAGCCTGGAACTCTAGCCTCAGAACCAGGCCGATCGGGTGCAGGGATTGAAGGTCCGGATGGAACACCTTCCCTGATTGACTGAGAGCAGGTCCGGGCGAGCTGGAAGCCGCTGGAGTCCTGGAGCTGAGACTGAGGAGATCTGGGTACCAGAACTGCGCAGGCCAGTCTGGGGCTATCAGAATCACCTGCGCCTTGTCCCTCCTCGCCTTGAGAAGCACCTTGTGGATCAAGGGAAATGGGGAAAGGCGAAAAGAGGCCGGGTCCATTGCCTCGAGAAGGCATCCCCTGCAGCGAGCCCTGCTGAGGGGCGGCATGAAACAGACTCAGCTTCAGTTCTCGGGAGGCAAACAGGTCCACCTGAGGTGTGCCCCAAAGGAGAACAGATGCTGTACTACCTCCGCAGGAGAGACCACTCGTGGGATGCAGCCCTATCCGGCTCAGGGCATCGGCCAGGGTGTTGGAGGCCCTGCCACGTGAATGGCTAGGAGATCCGCCTCCAGGCTGCGCACGAGTGACCAAATGCGGAGAGCTTCTTGCATAGAAGCATGGAGCGGCCCCGCCTGGCGGTTTAGATAGTACATGGTCGTGGTATTGTCCTGCCTGACCGGACCACTTGACCCCGGAGGAACGGAGCAAAGGCGGTGAGAGCTAGGCGGACCGCTCGGAGCTCCAGCAGGTTGATGTGGCATCGGGACTCCCGCGGGGACCAGAGGCCATGAGCCCGGTGTTCCCCCAGATGGGCACCCCAACCCATCAGAGAGGCATCGGTCGACAGAGAGACCGTCGGCTCGGGGCGATGAACGGGATGCCCTCCTGCAAATGATCTGGAACGGTCCACCACTGGAGAGCTGTCCACATCCTCTGTGTCACCGGTCAAGCTGGTCCAAGGGATCATGCCAGGACCACTGGCTGGCCAGTCCCCACTGAAGGGGACGATGTTCCAGCGGGCCCAACGGACCACGCTGGTACAGGCCGCCATGAGACCCAGGAGGCGCAGGAAGTCCCGGCAGGGCAATTGCCCAACCAGAAATGATCGGCAAAGGAGGAAAGAACTCGGCCCTGTCCGCCGGAGTCAAGGCCTGGCTCGGCAGAGAGTCGAGCTGCGCCCGATGAATAAAATCACCTGCTTCGCTCCGAGTTGCACTTGGCCTCGCTTGATAAGGAGGCCCAGTTGAGAGCAGACCTGGAGGGCCAGATCTCTGACCACCCGCCCCTTCCTGAGGGAGCTATCAGCCAGTCGTCCAGGTAAGGGTACACCGACCCCTCGGCGCCAAGAGGGAATGCTGTCACCACTGCCATGCATTTGGTGAAGACCCTGGGAGCTGGAGACAAGCCAAGGGCATGGCTTGAATCAAGAGATCCTTCCGCCGAAGCGAAGGAATCTCTGGTGAGACGGACGGATAGAATGAAAAACGCGGGCCCTGCAAGTCCAGAGAGCAGAACCACACGCCGCTGCTCCAAGGATGGTATTATCTGAGCCAGAGTGACCATCCTGAAGGTTCGAGACCTTAGGAACTTGTTTAGGTCGTGTAGGTCGAGAATGGGGCGCCAGCCCCCCGTCCGTTTCGGAACCAGGAAGTACCTGGACACAAACCCTGGGTCTGAAAGAGGGTCCACCACCTCTCTTACCACCTCCTTCTGGAGGAGGAGAGCGATGTCGGCTCGACGAGCCGCCAGTGAGGCTGGGGATCCCGAAGCCCCCCGAGGGGCGACGGCTCTGAAGGGTGGTGCCTGCTCGAATTCCAGAGGCAGGCCTCTTCCCACCACCTCTGAGACCCACCTGTCCGTGGTAACAGCGGACCAGGCGGAACGGAAGTGCCGGAGCCGCCCCAGCGGGGACCTAGGGGTGGGTGACGGGATGGGGCGACACCCTCAGCCCGTCACTGGGCAGGCTTGAGGAGGGACCGGCCGAGGGACCTCCTGGGCCCTTTCCTCCTGCCTCCTGTTAGAGGAAGCCGGCGGCTTGGGTTTGGGATGCCAAGGCCGAGCCTGCTGGCCCTGACATTGCTGGGCCGGGCGCCCCGGGGGCACAGAAGGACGAAAGGGCTTAGGCTGTGGTTTGCGGCCTTTGTCCTTCTGAGCGGAAGAGACCGAGTCCAAGGTGGCATTGGACTTCTCGATCCTCTGCAGGTGACCTTCCACCCCAGGGCCGAAGAGGTCAGTCCCCAAAAAGGGAACATCCGCCAACTTGTGCTGGGTATCCGGCGAAGGTGGATATCCTCAGCTAAGCTCACCGGGACGATAGCCACTGCGCCGCCACCGATCTGGCACATGAGTCCCTCACATCCAAAGCAGTCTGGAGCTGCTGTTTGGCCACTGCTCTGCCCTGTCCCGCACTCTGCTTAACCGTAGTCTGCAGATCGGGCGGGAAGATGAGGGATGACTCATCCAGGGAGCCCAACAGGCATGAGAAAATGTGCCATGAGGACGGCCGAACTGGCCTGACGAAGCGAGAGGGACGCAGCGTAGACTTTTCGCCCGACATAGTCCAATTCCTTGGACCCTTGTCAGGAGGTTTGTCCACATCCCTGGCGCTACGGGCCGGGCCGAAAACGCTTGTCGGTAACCAACCCCTCAGCAGAGAGGGTGTTCCAAAACCGACAAGGAACCGGTAGGGACCGCGATACTTCCTGGCCATCCTGGCCGAGGCGCAGGGCAGGGAAGCAGGGCTGCCAAGTTCCAGTGCTGGACCCACTATGGCCTCGGCCACCGGAAAGGCCTCCGTCGAGAACCCTCGGTCCAGAATCTCCGTGAGGGGATACCTGGCCCGCTTGGAACGGGTTCGAGCTCCATCCCGGTAGACCCGAGATGAGCCAAGCAGTCCTAGGAAGGACGCACGGCCATCGCCCATTGGCTGACCTCCTGAAGACTCCAAGTCCAGTCGCTGGAGAAGAAGGAGGAATCATCTTCGACTCGGAAGAGTCCTCGAAGAGCTGCCTCTGGCCTGAACCACCCTTCACCGCCGAGGTCGGCCGGGAGTGAGGGTAACTGATGCCTATGGGGTAAAACTCCTTAGCCGACCGAGAATCCTTGGTCGGAGCCCCAATTGGTGGCTGTGGAGGCGGAGGTTCCACCGCAATCGGTGGAGCAGCTGGTTTTGGCCGTAACAACCGCCTGGGTATAGGCCTCGGCAAGTCGAGGTTGTGTCGGCTGCCCGTGACAGCTATCTAATGGTCGGGAAGGCGCTGGAGTCGGCTTATTCCCGCCAGGAGGAGTTGTTATAACATAAGGTCTCGTGCATCGCCGACGCATTTACGCCGAAGCCTCCTCATCCGAGGGAGGAGGACGAGACGAGCGCGGCCATCAAGGGTAAAGCCGCATCCAGACCGCCTTATGACGGTGGGAACGGCTGGACCGCCAAGAGGTCCGGTGACCAGACCGAGTCCCGAATTTCGTCGGTGCAGGAGGTGTCGCCGAACCGACACTCCTTTCGGCTCGAAGGTCCATCCGAGGGCTCTGGAACCGGAGGCACAGGCGAGCCCATGTGATCTCCAACCCTCCCGGGGAACCGGGAGAGGGGAATCTCGCTGCTAAAGGCGATAGTGCCCGTCAATGGGTCGAGAAAATCTCGACTTCATCAGTGGAGTCTCGGTCAACTGACCTGGACGGGGACACCGTGAGGCCAGTGGTCAAGCCGAGCGGTCGACTGCCGACGGCCGACGGCCCGGGAGAGGGACCTTTCCCCGCCCCAAGAGCTGCCGACGGAGGGGACTTACCTTGTCCCTCTTTTTGGACCGAGAAAAGGTCCAGCAGACGCAGGCCCTTCTCCTTTAGTGGAGAGGGACAGACAAAGCTCCTTAAAGGAAGCCGTGTAGGAAGAACCCAGAGAGAGCGGGATAAATGCCGCGGCCGAGGAAGATACGGCCCGCGCCGCCTCCTCTTCGAGGGCGACCATCCGCTCGAGCTGATCCGCCGAGCCCGCCGCCGCGGACACCGCCAACCGGGCTCCTGGACTTCACCGAGGGAACGCTCGACGCGCCCAGTTGCATCGGGCAGCACGGTCTCGAGGACGAGGGCCGAGAAAGATGAGCACAGGTCGCAAGCCCGCGGGTCGTGCTCAAGGCCTAAGCAGTAGACACACGCGGAGTGTGGATCCGTCCGAGACATCTTCTGCCCGCATGGGCATCTCCGAAACTGGGAGTCGATGTATCCATCGCAGCCGCAGGATCAAGACTGAAGTCTTTGCAAAATATTATTTTAAACCGCAAACGGAGAAATAGGAACTAGTCACAAACGGAGCGTTAAGGAGGAACCTGAGCTTCCAAGCGAAGGAAGATTCATGCCATGGAAGGAGCCGAGTTATACCACCCGGTGGGTGGAGGAGCAAGCTTGAAGACCTTCCGGCAAGATTTAAAGCGGCAAGGATACTGCCAATGAGTGTGGATGAACAACATATCCATGTCCCTAGAAACTGAGGATATCCGTAGAAAGAGTATCCATAACCTGATGGTGGGTAGCCCGGCGTAGGGTATTGAGGCATGAGGGGCTCTAATAGAGCAGAGGGGCCTGGCAGAGGCCCAGCTGGTGGGCCAGGTGGTGGTAATGCTGACCCTGTGGGTGTCGGGTCCAGCTTGGGTATGCCTTCGACAGTCTACAAAGGACCTGACGGTAAGGAGACACCAGATGGCGTTGGGTATGCTGGCGTCGGGACCGGCCTCTGAGGGTCCAGCATCAGGTTATCAGGCTCCGAAGGAGGGTTCCCTGACAGCAGCGTCACAATATCCCCCATGACAACGGGAGGATTAAAATCCTTGGGGGTCAGCTGAGGAGATGCGGGGACCTCAGAAGGCAACTTAGCACATTGCGGAGAGCCTGGGGCATCGGACTGATCCCTAGGGTCCAGTGCAGGCTTCTGGGTCGGGTGGGCATCAGTGGGACCAGTGTCCAATTTCTCAGCCTAATATGGGCGCGCGTCAGAGGAGCTGACGCCTTACTTATCAAACTCCTGCCTAAGGAAGGCCACGCTGGGAATGCAGCCTTGTCGAGCAGAGATTTGGCTGGGCACCCCAAAGGGTAGCCCAGTAACAGCCTTGTCGGGTGAGCATCGGTGGGGTGGATCGGCGTCTGACTTACGGGACCTGCTCTGACCGAAGGCCATGTAGTAGAAGTGACCTTCCCAGGAGCAGAGGCCTCATTGGCCCCAGAGGCTTCTGAAGGGCTCGAGCACGAGCCAGACGGGAGGGGCGATGCCTTTTTGGTCACAACCAAAACAGCTGTCGAAGAATGATCCCCCAGAGTCGTGGCTGCTGTGAAAGCCGTTTCCCGCTCCCGGTGCTTCTCCTTGTCGAGCTTCTTCTTGTGACCTTCGGGGGAAGTGGATGCCTGCCTGAGTTTCTTTAGTTCTTTTTCTATGGATGCCATTTTTTTCTCTAGGGTATGGGCTTTCAGGGACTGCTGCCTTTTTTTGCAGGTAGTGGAGTTCAATTTCTGGCAGTGCTGGCACTTCTCCACGGGGTGGTCTGGGCCCAGACAGAAGAGGCACAAGAAGTGGCCGTCCTTGTGTGGAAGTTGGGAACCACATGAGTCGCACTTATTTTTATGCGATCCGGAGGCCGTCGCGGATGACATACACAGCGGATCATGAGATGAACTCGAAAAAATGGAGAAAATAGGTTGAAAAGTTTGAAAACTAATGGACCGACAAAAGACTGACGAAGCGATTCTAGCGAACTTTCATGTCGATGGCGGAAAGAACAGGAAGGCAGCATGGGGTACCGCCCCATTTATACTGACGTCATATGACGCTGGTCACCTGACATGGGGGCAGTCCCCTGCCAGAGACTGCTACCTAGAAATTTTTCCGTAGGGTCCTGACACCTGGCGGGTCAGTCCTATACATGAATACCTACTGCAAGAGCCCTCTCGAAGTAAGATCATGGTACACAGAGAACCATGACTGGGATATCAACATACCAGGGTACACAATCTGCAGGAGGGACAGGGAGGGAAGAAGAGGAGGAGGAAGAATAGCTCTCTATGTGAGGGAAGGGATCAAAGCAACAGAACTAAAGGGTAAACAGGGAGGAGAGGAGGCACTGTGGGTCACCCTGGAGACTGGAAATGGCACCACAATCCACACAGGGGTTGTATACACACCCCCGTCTCAGGGGGAGGAAATGGATAAGAAAATTATAGAAGGCATCCTTGGGATGGCAGAGAAAGGGGAGCTATTGCTGATGGGGGATCTGAATATGCCAGATGTAAACTGGAGCACCTTTGCTGCAGCCACATCCAAAAGCAGGGCCATTCTCGATGCCCTACAGAGGGCATGCCTCAGACAGCTAGTTTTGGAACTCACTCGGGAGGGAGCAATCATAGACCTGGTACTCTCAAATGGGGATGGAGAGAGGATCTTTGATCTTGAAGTGGGTAGCCATCTAAGAATAAGCGACCACCAAACAGTGTGGTTCACAATAAACTTAGCTGTAGAGTCAAGCCATACAAAAGTGAAGGTACTGGACTTCAGGAGGGCTGATTTTGTCAAAATGGGAGAGTGCCTCAGAAAAGCACTAGCAAACAGGCAAGAAGGTGAGGTGGAGCAACAATGGGGAAGCATCAAAACCACCATCACAGAGGCAACGAGCCTTTGTGTGAAGCAAATAAACAAATCAAAACGAAATAAAAACCACTATGGTTCTCAAAAGAAGTGGCAGGCAAGGTAAGGGAGAAAAAGACAGCATTCGGGAAGTATAAGGAAACACAGAAGGAGCAGGACAGAGAAAGTACAGTTACGTAAGAACTTACCGTAACAGCAGATCTTCGAGAGAGGCTCTTGCAGTAGGTAATTACATATAGGACTGACGCTGGCAGGCGGCAGGACCCCACGGAAAAATTTCTAGCTAGCAGTCCCTGGCGAGGGACCGCCCCCACGTCAGGTGACCGGCATCAAGAGACGTCAGGTATAAAGGCGGTCCTGGACGCCCGCTTCCAGTTCTTTTCCCCGCCACAGGCCAAAAAGGCTGGACGAGAGAGGAGCAGATATTTCCTTCAATGGAAAAAGAGCTGAATAAGCCTGGGGGGATGGAGGGCGGGAAGGTATTACCTACTGCAAGAGCCTCTCTCGAAGATCTACTGTTACGGTAAGTTCTTACGTAACTGTACTATCTTACTTCAAGAGGGCTCTTGCAGTAGGTAATTACATACAGGACTGAATCCCAAGCAGTCTGGAACAAAGAAAGGCACCGAGAGGAGGAAAACTACTCCAAGAAGCAGTTCTAGCCGTGCAAGCCTCAAGATAGGAGGCCTTGCAAAACAGCTAGCCTGAAGCCTGCTCTACGGCAAGAGGCAACATCCAAACTGTAGTGTTTCATAAAGGTATGGACGGAAGTCCAGGTGGCGGCAGCGCAGATGTCTGCCGCAGACACATTCTTGAAACAAGCCGCAGAGGCAGCTACTCCTCTTGTGGAGTGACCTCTGACTTGACCCGGGAGGGTCTTGTGGTATTTGTTATAACAGAAAGTGATGCAATGTGCCAACCACTTAGACAGGCATTGCTTGGAAATAGCATTGCCTTCCCTTTTGTGAGCAAGAGATGAACAACTGATCAGTCTTTCTGAGATCCTTCGTCCTCTTGGTGTAGTATCTCAGAATCCGGTGAACATCCATAGTATGGAGTAAATATTCCCCTTGATTAGAGTACTGCTTAAAAAAGGCAGGTAGCTTTATGGACTGATTTAAGGTAGACTCTGCTACTACTTTAGCTAGAAACTTAGGATTCGTGCGAAGAGCAACTCGTTCCTTGTGAAAAATCAGGTAGGGGATTTTACACATCAGGGCCTGGAGCTTGGAGATTCTTCGAGCCAAAGTAATGGCCACCAAGAAGATCGTCTTCCACGAAAGAAACTTCAAATCCGCAGAAGCTGCAGGTTCAAGGAGGAAGGGTAAGTTTCTCAAGAACAAAATTCAAGTCCCAAGGGGGAGCAGGAGTACGGATGGGGGGCCTCAGATGGAGAACCCTCTGAGAAAGGTCTTGAAACCTCCAGTTGAGCAAAGGCTTGTTGCTTCAGGCGGACCATGATAGTCGGAAATGGCCGCCATGTGTACCTTCAGAGAGGAATGGCTGAGACCCAGGTCAAACAGATGATGTAGATACTCCAGCAGAAGCCCGCTGAACAGGAGAAAGGTTCCACGTTCTTGGAAGCGGCCCAAATAGTGAATCTTTTCCACTTCATGGCATAAGTGGATCTGGTGGAGGGTTTTCTGGCCTCAATTAAAATCTTCGCCACTTTGGGAGATACTCCAAAACGGGATTGGGCTAGGTCTGCAGGAGCCATGCATGCAGTTGAAGGGATTTGAGGCCTGCATGGACCGGGGCCCCCTGATCCTCTGTCAACAAACCTCGAGATAGAGGAAGAGGAAGAGGAGGATCCTCTGAATATTGTTGTAGAAGAGAGAACCAGATTTGCCTGGGCCAGAAAGGAGCGATCAGAATCATTCTCGCTCCTTCTGAAGCTAATTTCTGCAAGACTCGTGGGATAAGAGGAATTGGGGAAAGGCATAGACGAATCTGTCCTTCCAGTCTAGAGACAGAGCGTCGCTCCAAAAAGCGCCTCGCTCTGGAACGAGCAAGCAGAAGATGGGAAGTTTTGCATTTAGGGGGGGATGCGAACAGATCGACCTGTGGTGTTCCCCAAAGTTGGAAGATATTGTCTAGGACCCCTTGGTACAGTTCCCACTCGTGAGTCAGAGCAGAAGAGCGACTTAGCTTGTCTGCCAAGGTGTTGTCGACTCCTGGAACATGAATCGCCGTGAGGTGAAGGTCGTGTTGTGTTGCCCAATCCCAAACCCTCATTGTCTCCCTGCATAGAGGGTAGGACCGAGTCCCTCCCTGCTTGTTGATGTACCACACCACGCACATGTTGTCCGTCTGGACGGCTAGGTGGCCGGGAAGGATGTATTGGTGAAGGGCTTGAAAGCATACAACACTGCCCGAAGCTCGAGCACACTGATGTGGAGAGCTTGTTCTAGCCTGGACCAGTGGCCTTGGGTCCGGGAGGGCCTAGATGGGCTCCCCTAGCCTCGCCTGAGAAGTCCTGTGGTTAGAGTCTGGGAGGGAGGAGGATGAAAGAAAGGAACCCCCTGAAACAGGCTCTCTCGAACCATCCACCATTGCAAGTCTCGCATCATCGGTGAGGAGATCAGAACTGAGTGATCTAGGTCGTCCACTAGCTGATCCCACTGAGAGCGTAGAGTCCACTGTGAGATCCTCATGTGGAGTCGAGTGCGAGGGACCACTGGGATAGCAGCCGCCATGAGCCGGAGAAGGTGAAGGACCGACCTCGCAGAGACCATCCTGCAGTCGGATAACAGATTTATCTGGGTCTGAAGAGAGGCCGCCCTGTCCGGAGGCAGGAAGGCCTTGCCCATGGTCGTATCGAGGATCACCCCAATAAACTGTAGTCTCTGGGATGGGTCCAGATGAGACTTGGAATGGTTGATGGTAATACCCAGGCAGGCAAAAACCTGCTGGGTAAGGGAGAGGAAACGCAGGAGTTCCTCCCTGGATGAGGCCGCCAGGAGCCAGTCATCCAGGTAAGGGAAAACCTGTACTCCCTTGGGTACGCAGGTGAGCCGTCACCACTGCCAGGCATTTGGTAAATACTCAGGGGGCCGAGGATAGACCAAATGGGAGCACCTTGAACTGGTAGTGGTCCCCCTGGAACGCAAAACGAAGGCATTTGCAATGAGATGGGTGAATGGGAATGTGCAGATAAGCATCCTGCATATCCAGAGCACAAAGCCATTGATCTGGCCGGAGAAGGGGCAGAAGGCTCTGCAAAGAGAGCATCCTGAACCTTTTGTACTCTACATAAAGATTCAGGGAACTGAGATCTAAAATTGGTCTGAGATCTCCTGTCTTCTTTGGGACCAGGAAGAAATGGGAATAGTAACCTGTCCCCTGAAGATGAAGGGAGACGGGCTCTATCACTTGCTTCAGCAGAAGAGCTGAGATTTCCTCCTGGAACAAAGGAAGATGTTCCCGTGAATACGACGACTTCAGAGGGGGGTGGCGGGGTGGTTTCTGAAGAAACCCTATGGAGTGTCCTTCTGCTATGAGGTGGAGCACCCAAGAATCCGTGGTTATCCTCTCCCATCCCAGAAGGTGGAGCAAAAACCTCCCTCCTACCGGTTCCTCCGGGGAGTCCAGAGGCAGTGGGGAGGAAAGGAGTCAGGTGGTGGGGCAGGCCGCAGCTGAAGCACCCGCTGCTTTTTTGGGGCTTAGCAGTCGCAGGGGCCTGGCGTGTTGTGGCCCGCCTTCCTGGGGTTTTGCCTTTGCCGATTCGTCTCAGCGATGGGCTGCTGCTGATGGGGACGGTATATGGAATCAACTGACTCTGAGAGTCCTTCTCTTCTGCAATCAGTAATGATGTCCTGACATCACCCCCGAAAGACCGACCCGAAGGATGCTTCCTGGGATAGCAGATTGCACCTCCGGGACCAAACCGACACGAGAGCTGCATGACGCCGTAGGCTCACAGCGAAAGCTGAGCTCCACCCAGCAGTGTCCACTGCATCGTATGTCACACGTAGCATGTGTCGACTGGCTGAACGAGCAGAGCGGACGAGATCAGCCAACTCCTGCTTGACTTGAGAGTCAGGCAAGGAGTCCAGCTTGCCTTCCGCCTGAGTAAGGATGGCCTTCTGGTAGTCCCCCATGCCATGTGGCTGACATAGTTCAGGGCCCTGATCCCCAGTGTGGAGGAAGCATAAATCTTTCTCCCATCCTGGTCCAGAAGGCGAGATTCCTTATTAGGAGGTGAAAAGCTAAGATGTTTTAGGTTCGCCGAGCGGCCGTGAGCAGCGCTAATCACAACCGAGTCGGTACGAGGGTGAGAATCCAGGAAATCAACACCCTCTGGAGCCTGATATAGCCTGTTCGACTTCCTAGGAAGTGGAGCTAAGGCCGATGGCTGTTTCCATGCCGTGGTAACAAGGTCAGCGTGAGGCTCTATCCAGGGTGGCACCAAGGCAGAAGCTGTCACGGGCAGATCCAGATGTTCAGCGAGTTTCAGACGCTGAGGATCTGGTTCCAGGGAGTGCCAATGATGAACCTCCTGGATTTTTCTAAGCAACTCCGTAAAAGAAGGATCACCGGAGGAGACTTCGGAGGAGTCCTTGGCCGGGGCTTCGACGGAGAGCGAGGCTCGTTGTCTCTCTTGGAGCAGCCGTCGGAAGAGTCCGAGGAGTCCGAGAGTGAAGAGGAGGATGAAAAAGAGAAAGACTCCCTTTCCCGACCCAGGGGAGGAACGGACCCCTTGGGGAGTCCCTGGGGAAGCGTGTCCTGACCCTCTCTGGATCCAGATGGAAGAACCTTGGAGACCGGAGGTGGTGATGGAGTGTGCCGCCTGGGGCGTACAGGAATCTGGGATGGCACCATCGCCGGAAGGCAGCTCTCAACCTCTTTGGTGAGCTGAGCCTTGGCCTCAGCCCACCAGGAGGCCAGAGTCTCCTGCAGGTCCACCGGTGGCCTCGAGGGCGGTGGAGGAGGAGGAAGTGGGGGATAAGGATACGGGGTATACCCGTATGGAGCGTATCCAAAACCCGGCTGCGGGTAACCCAGTGTCGGGTATTGTGGAGTCGAGTACTGCGGCATCGGGAAACCCAGCATCGGGTACTGTGGCGCCAGATACTGTGTTCCCGGCTACACCGGCGTCGAATAAGACGGAGAATACCCGGGAGCCGGGGGGGGGGCCGCCGGAGCAGACAGCCCGGCTAGGAACCTCACGGGAGGGTCTGTAGTGGAGAGCCCAGAGAACGGAGGGCCTGATGGGAGCAGAATATCTCCTGGAGTCAGTAAGGCCAACGTCAGGGCCAACGGCGGAGGCCCTGGCGCCGGAGGTACCGACGTCGGAGGGGCCGGCACTGGAGCCAGTGTCCAGGGAGCTGACGTCAGGTCCAGCGCTCCAGATGGAGGAAGGACTGATGGAGGCAAAAGATCCCCAGCTTTGCCCCGGGACGGAGGGGAAAAGTCCCCGGGTACAGGTTGGGGGGACCCTGGTTCCCCAGACGGCAGTGAAGGCTGTGGAGAACCGGGAATGATGGACATTGTGGGTCCGTCGTCGGTTCGCACTAGCTGGACATCGGACAAGCCCGGCGTGAGTGAGGCGAGCTCTCAGCAGCGCGCTGGAGCCGACGTTCAACTTATGGGAGAGCCGTCACTGGAGACAGGTCGAGAAGAGAGAGATCGGCCTGGTCCAGTGGAGAGGAGGCCGCACGTCGCCCCGGAGGGTTGGACGTCTTACCAGCCCTCTCCGGGTGGACGTCGGAGGAGCCGACGCCCGGCTTACCGTAGTCGCCCACGGTGGTAGGCCGCGAGCCTGCGGCCGAACCAGGGGCGGAGGCTTCCAACTGCCTGGAGGCGCCCGCAAGGCCTGAGTGCGAGCCAGACGGGCGGTCCGACGCTGCCTCATGAAACCTCTGAGGCGGCCGTCGAGGCGATCCCGAGGGATTCTGCCTCGCGTCCAGCAACTTCCGAGGAGATGCGGTGGAGCCTTTGTCCCAGTGCCTCTCCTTGTCCTTCTTCTTCCAACGGCCTTCGGAGGAAGTGGACGCCTGCCTCAGTTTTTTAAGCTCCTTCTCCATAGAGCTCATTTTCTTCCTTAGAATATGGGCTTCCAGGGATTGCTGCCGCCTTTTTCGGGTAGCCACGTTAAGACTGAGGCAATGCTGGCACTTCTCAACCGGGTGATCGGGGCCTAGGCAGAACAGGCACAGGGAGTGGCCGTCCTTGTGCGGTAGTTGGGCGCCGCATGAATCACACTTATTCTTGTGCTTGGAGGGTGTAGGGGACGACATACACCGATGCTAGTACTGACGTTAGTCGAAGAAATAAAGAGTTTTTTTCAGTAAAAAAATGACGAAGAAAGGGCTGACGAAGCACAAACTTTTCTGCAAGGCGCTGCACGAGCTAACGGCGGGAAAGAACTGGAAGGCGGGTGTCCAGGACCGCCTTTGATATCGACATCTCCTGACGCTCATTACCTGGATCGCAGGAGCGTCCTCGCCAGGGACTGCTAGCCAGAAATTTTTCTCTGGGGTCCTTCCGCCTGCACGTCAGTCCTATATGTAATTACCTACTGCAAGAGCCCTCTCAAAGTAAGATCTGTACCAGTTAAAGCAGAAAGAAGCGGAGAAGGCAGTCAGAATAACAAAGGCCCAAACTGAGGAAAAGATAGCCAACTCGGTTAGGAAGGGGGGATAAAACCTTTTATAGGTACATTAGGGAGCAAAGAAAGACTAAGACAGGGATACTGAGGCTGAATAAAGAGGAAGGTGGTTGGGCAGGGAGTGACAATGAAAAAGTGGGGATACTGAATGAATACTTCTGCTCAGTATTCACAAAGGAAAAGCATGTGGAGATACCTAATCTAGTCAATAGAAGCACTCTGGATGGGGGGGGTTGGTATTAGTCCTTTCACAGAAGGAACGGTTCTGAAAGAACTCTTAAAACTGAAGGTGGATAAAGCAATGGGGCCTGATGGGATTCACCCCAGAATTCTAAAAGAACTAAGGGAAGAACTAGTAACACCACTGACTACCCTTTTTAATAAATCATGGGAGGATGGTGTGGTACCTGAGGACTGGAGGAGGGCGGATGTGATTCCCCTTCACAAAAGTAGGAGCAAGACAGAGGCAGGAAACTACAGGCCTGTCAGTTTGACCTCAGTGGTAGGAAAAATGATGGAATCACTTCTGAAGGAAACAACTGTTGAGTACCTAGAGGCCAGTGGGGCACAGGACCCAGGACAGCATGGATTCACAGCAGGAAGGTCATGTCAGACAAATCTAATTGATTTCTTTGACTGGGTGACCAAAGTAGTAGACCAGGGAGGGGTTGTGGACATGGCCTACCTAGACTTTAGCAAGGCATTTGACACAGTCCCGCACAAAAGATTAATAAACAAATTAGCCAGCCTGGGAGTGGGTCCCAGGGTGGTAGCCTGGAAAACACTGGCTGGACAACAGTACACAAGGTAATAGTAAATGGAGTCCACAGTGAAGAAAAGGGGTTACTAGTAAAATCGGAGGGTTCAGTACTTGGGCCAGTCCTTTTTAATGTCTTTATGAGTGACATTGCAGAGGGACTGGAAGGGAAAGTATTTCTCTTTGCAGATGACACAAAGATCTGCAACAGGGTTGATACGCAAGGTGGGGTGGAAAGGATAAAAAGGGACTTGGCAAGGTAGAAGGAATGGTCAAATTTATGGCAGCTTAGATTCAACGCAATGAAGTGCAAAGTAATGTGCCTGGGAAACAAAAACCCAAGGGAAGAGTACACAATGGGGGGTGAGATACTGACAACAACAAAAATGGAAAGGGACCTGGGGGTAGTCATATCAGTGTCAGTGGCTCAGTAGGTAGCACACTCGCCTCTGAGGCCGGGAGATCAGAGAGCTGTGGGTTCAGTTCCCACATCTGGCACTTGGGTTAATATCCCAGTACTGACACTGTAGTGCAGCATGAGAGGGGTGCTGCACTTCTGAGGTGCCGCCTTTCGGATGAGACGTTAAACCGAGGTCCCATCTGCCTGGATTGGTGGTAGTTCAGGTGGATGTTAAAGATCCCATGGCACTTGTTCGAAAAGAGTAGGAATTTCCCGGTGTCCTGGCCAAATTTCCCTCATTCACTAAAAATACCACCAACAGCTTAATCTGGTTCAAGGTCAGTTGAATTCATCTGTATCCCCTCCTAGGCTGTCAGCGCCTGAAAATAGGCAGGATTTGTCTAGTGCACTTACCCGGTCCACAAAAGCTAAAATAAAAAAATAAAAATAAATATCAGACAACCTCAAAGTGGGCCAGAAATGTGAGAAGGCAGTAAGGAGGGCTGGGGGGATACTGAGATGCAAAGGGAGAGGCATCACCAGTAGAAAACAGGAAGTTGTTGGCCCTCTGTACAGACAGTTGGTAAGACCACATCTGCAGTACTGTGTACAGTTCTGGAGATCCCATCTCCGCAAAGACATAGACAGGGTGGAGGCTGTCCAGAGGAGGGCAACCAAAATGATGCAGGTCTGCACCAGAAGACAAATGAAGAAAGACTAAAGGAGCTTAAGATGTATAGCCTTGAGGAAAGAAGGAGAGGTGGGACATGATAGAAACTTTCAAATACCTCAAGGGAATCAACAAAGTCCAAGAGGGTAGCATCTTTCAGAAAAGAGATGTGCAAGAACAAGGGGCACAATTTGAAGATAGAAGGGATGGCTCAGAGGTAATGTGAGGAAGTATTTCTTCACAGAGAGGTTCTAGATGCATGGAACAGCCTTCCTGAGGCGGTCATAGAGTCAAAAACAGTGTGGGAATTCAAGAATGCATGGGACAGACATAAGGCAATTCTAGTGGGGCGTAGGAGGAAGTAGGCTGTTGGTTAACTAGGATCTGCAGCTTATCCATTAGGTAGGGAAATGGGCAGACTAGGTGGGACAAGCAGTCCTTATCTGCCATCAAATTCTGTGTTTCTATGCATGCACGCATACTTCACAATATGTTTACTGACATGCATGCTTTTATTTCCATTTTGCCTCATTTCACTAACTGTAAATCCTCAAACACCTTTCTCTCACAGCCCATGATGCTTGATTCATGTTTACCCTACCACTCCCATTACCCACCACAGTAACTATGTTCTTGCCCTTCTTCATCGGTAATCAGAATTATCAGCCGTTTCAGCGCCACTGCTTTACTGTTTGTTACACATTGGCTAGTGGTACATACAGTACTGTCCTCCCATCTCCACAGACGGCCGCCAGATGTAATTTCTCGATCACTTACACACAGCATCAGCTGTTTCAATATGCAGATGATAGTAAACTGTTATTTAACAGCCGGCCAAGGAGGTGAGAGCAGTGTATGTGCCAGTCACTACATGGAAGGCTGCAGTCAAACTGGGTAGCATCTTATAATAATAACACAAATTTTTATATTAGTGTAAGTGGATACTTGTGCTAGCTGCATGCATTCTTTTGTCAGTAGTGGTGGGATTCATACAAGCTGTTCCTGGAAATATATTCCTTTTGTAGTGGGGTTTGAAAATGGGTTTAGCAATTGTTATGGTTGGATGGTAGGTGGGGGATTGGTGACTGGACATCACTGTTTATTTTTTTATTTACCTTTTTTAACACATTAGCTGCTGTGACTACTTACCTTATAATTAATAAAAGTATTTTTGCTGCTCATAATGTGACTGCCATTCCAGGCCAAAACATAATGGGCCTGATTTTCAAGGCACCACTTAAATTGGTGCAAGCTGTAGCAAACAGCAGCTTACACCAATCACTGATGCACCAGGGACACTGCACCCTACTCTCAAACTGAAGGGGTCCCGGTGCCAAACTCCCACAGCTTGCAGCTATCACTCCTGTGTGTCAAAGGAAAAGTGCAAGAGAGGGGAATACTGCTAACTGCAGGACAGCCTTGCAGCAATGCCACCACCACATTGCCCATGGTGCAGGGCTGATCGTCTACTGCACTATTCTAGCTCCACCACTGGCACCAATGCAGTAAGCACTGACACCTCTGGCTAGCATACTGGTGTATGTCCCTGACTTCCGGGCAGCAAGACATGCAGAGCACACTGCTTGCCCTGCAAGTGCCCCAGCATGACGTAGGGAACAGGACCCCTGGCATAACACCATGCAGGTGTTGTGGGTGACACTACATGCCTATAAAGCAAGAGCACCCGGGGGAGGGTGAGTGGGTGAATCCTATTGTTCGGTTTACGCTGCAGAAAACAATCAGGTAGCTGTTGAACAGATAAGATCTAGCTTGTACTCCTGCAAGGTAAGAAGGAATCTGGTTAGTAGCTCAGTTGTTCTGCCCTTTGGCTCAGAACAGCTCAGTGGAGTCCCTGCTGCTTGCAGTAAAAATCCCTGCCTGTGGTGTGTGCATCCTGGCTCCCTGCTGCTGTGAGGGAAAGGGGAGCTATCCACTGGATGCAGGACAGTACCCGCCCTTCTCAAATGCTGGAGTGTCCAGGGAACTGCTGCAGCAAAAGCCACCAATGAGAGTAGAAACCGCCGATGAGATGGAGCCTAGATGTGGCTATGCTGCTGCAAGTTCCACTTGTTGCGTTTCAGTCAGCAGACCTGCAGGCAAGAGCATGGGAGAATTTAAATCTCCTACTTGCATTTCCCTCAGGTGGAATCTGCCGCTTTGTGGGTCCATAGGATCCTTTTAAGCCCCCTTGCTGTTGTTGGAGTTTGCGCCCTTTTACCCATTAGCACCGACTTTCAGGGCCACTGAGGCACATGCTACGCCACACTGTTTTACAGTAATGAGCCTTATCTTACTGCGGCCTTTTTATTCAGACTATTATGGCTATTTTTATTGACCTACATATACGGATACGTCAGTTCTCCATGTAAATCTATTGGAATGAATGTTTGATATGTTTTTTATCTAAATCTAGCCTGTTAAAATCAATTACAGAAAGAAATATGGAATGGTCACTAAAATTCCTTAATCAGGTTGGTCCAGATTGTGCAAGCCATGTCAATGTAAATTTGGTTTATTTTATGAAGAATGTAAAATGTTACTATTTTCTTTGTAATAAACTTGAACTATATGAACTGTGTACGGGGGATCTGTGACCAGGGTATGCATGTCAGACACTTTGCAAGCGGAGGTAATGGCCACTAGGAAGGCTGCCTTCCAGGTCAGAAACATCAAGTTGCAGGTTGCTAGAGGCTCAAAAGCTTTACAGGTGAGCATGTCTAGCACAAGATTGATATCTCACACGGCTACTGGTCTCCTGACTGGTGGCCTAGAGTGCAGGATACCTTTAAGGAATCTCTTGACTAAGGGTAACTGAGCCACTGACATATTCTGTACTGGCTTGTGGTAGGCCAAAATCGCACAAAGGTGCACCTTTACTGTCGAGTATTGCAGTCCTGTATTCAACAGGTCTAGGAGGTATTCTAACACCTTTTTTGGTGTTCAAACAAAGGGGTCCAGAGCAGACTTTGCACACCAAATGGAAAACTGTTTCCACTTTGCCATGTAAGTCTTCCTAGTGGATGGCTTACATGTAGCTAAGAGGATTTCTGAGATTTTATGAGAAATGTTAAACCTACCAACGTCTATCTCCTCAGGAGCCAGGTATGGAGATGAAGGGATCGTAGGTTGGGGTGGACCACCAGACCCTGTGTCAGTAGGTCCATCTGTAAGGGAAGTTGTCTTGGAGGGACTTCCAATAATCCATTGATTAACAGAAACCATAACTGATGAGGCCAGTATGGGGTGATGAGAACCATGTTGCCCCCTTGCACCTCTAGATTGAGCAGTACTCTCTGAACTAAGGGAAGAGGAGGAAATGCATACATGAAGTGCCTTGTCCACCACAATCTGAACGCATCCTGACAGAAAGCACCAGGTTCTGGATTTCTGGAGCAGAATAGAGGCAGTTTTGCATTGAGTGGGGATGCAAAAAGGTCCAGGTCTGGAGTGCCCCGTTTTTTAAATAGCAATTGCACAATTGTTTGTTTGCTTATTCGCTTAACGGGTAAGCACACTGGAAAACGAGGTTCCTTTTTCAGGTGCATCCCGCATCAAAATGACAACACAACAGTACAAACATACATGTTGAATACAATAGACATACAATCCATAATTTAGACTAATAAGTCCATGTCAAAAAAACAATAGAACACATACCTATATAAAACAGTTACAATTAGACTGCAAAATACATCCTCAATTTGTAAGCAAATGTTTTAAAAGATTGCAACTATCTAATATCCAATGGAATATCATTCCAAATACATGGAGCAAGGTAAGCAAAAGCTTTCTGTCCACAACTGGATCTCATAAAGGGAATCTTAAGAACCATGTTATATGTCCTGTGTCTAGAAAGGTGGCCCTGAACGTGTGTTTTCAGCATACCACTAAGTATTAAGGGAATCCCGGAACTAATAATTCTATGGATAAACTTGGCCATACACCACTGAAAATGTAGCTGAACAGAAAGCCAGCCCATTTCCTCTAGGATAACACAATGATGAGTTAATTAGGGAGCACTGAGACAAAAGTAGCTATTAATTGTAATAACATGGATTTTTTAGAAATTAATGTAACTTAAACTGTATCAGCAACTATGGTAGCATAGTTTACAATTGGAACTAAACACTGTTTGGCAATAGCCATCCTAGATTCATTGGTAAGAAAAGAACGAATTCTATACAAAAGGGCCACTTTAGAGTGAATTATTGATGTTAACCTTAGAAAATGGGGTTCATAACTTAAATTAGAGTCCAAGAGGACCCCTAAGTACTGAAACGAATCCACCTGTTCAAACAAAGATCCATCAAGGGACTTCACCTGCAGGTTTTGCCCCACAGACCTAAGACAAGCCCTAGTCCCAAAAAGCATTGTTTTAGTCTTAGTCTTATTCAAGACCAGCTTATTAGAAATGACAGAAAGTTGGAAATTACACATCTCCCTGGTTAGCAGATCATTCAATTCAGTAACAGAAGAACCCTGAACATAAATTACTGCATCATCTGAGTATAAAAAGAGAGATGCATTTTTAAGATCATTTACTTGTTTATCAAAAACCAGAGAAAACAAAATTGGTCTAAGTATGGAGCCCTGAGGCACCCCACACTTCACCACTGCAATGTTTGGGTTGAGAGACCACTCATGTGGATCCACCTCTGTTCTGCTGAGGCAGTCTGCCAGATCATTCTGGGCTCCCAGCAGGTAGACTGCCTGGATCAGGGATTTGTACTCAAGATACCACTCCCACACTCTCATGGCCTATCTGCACAGAGGGTAAGAGTGCGCTCCACCCTACTTGTTGATGTAGTACATCACCGCCTTGTTCTCTGTCTGTATTACTTTGTGGCAGAGGACATCCTTTAGGGCTTGGACAGCATACAGGACAGCTCTCATCTCCAGGACATTTATGTGCAGATGGGACTTGTCCTGGCTCCACAGGCCTTGGGTATGTAGGTCCTGGCAGTGAGCTCCCCAGCCAGTCAGAGATGCATCTGTGGTGATGGTGATCTGTGTTTCCAGTGGAGCAAAGGGAAAACCTTGGAGAAGGTTGTCCTCCTGGGTTTACCAGGTGAGTGACCTCATTACATGCTCTGTCACCTTGATGTGGAAGGAATGCGAGTGCATGGTTGGAGACCACTGAGTGCTGAGCATCCATTGTGTGGTTCTCATGTGCAAGCAGGCTAGGGGCACCGTGAACATGGATGATGCCATGAGACCTAGCATCTGCTCCATCGAGAGAGCTCAAGCCGAGTTGTTCTCTTTGATGAAGTGAGCCATCTGGAGAATGTAATTTCTCCTGTCCACTGGAAGGAAGGCTTTTGCCCAGGAGGTGTCTAGAAGAGCTCCCATGACGAGAAGTTGTTGGGAAGGTTGAAGCTGTGATTTTTCCAGGTTCAGTAGAACTTCCATGGATGTGAGGAACTTGGAAACCATGGAAACCGCTTCCTGTGTCCCTTGTTTGGAAGGGTTTGCTAGGAGCCCAATCGTCCAGGTACGGGTACCTCTGAAAGGATTGCCAGTTATGAAACTGCTGGCAGATTCCACCCGCTGATGGGCAGCAGGGGTCAGTCTGGCAGTCTTAAAGGGACAGTAAACATTGCTGGGGTCACGTAAACTCCGAAAGCCCATAAAAAGATATTTCAAATGTGGTATTGGGCTTACCTATATGTCAGGAGTCCTGAGTTATGAATACCTAAATCTTCTGTAAATCAAAACAAGACAGCAGCCATTTCACTGAATCATGAGATCAACAGTGATGTCACTGAGGGGCAAGCTGTTATTAACAACATGCAGCTTGCCCCTCAGTGACATCGTTTTCTGTTTTAAAATGGCTGCTGCCTTGTTTTGATTTATAAATTAATCAGATAGTCATATCTCAGGACTCCTGACACCTACAAGGAAGTCTAGTGCCTCGTTTGAAATAACTTTTCATGGGCTTTCACAATCTGAGTGACCCCTGCAATGTTTACTGTCCCTTTAATAGCAGTCCTGGTTTTCTGAGTGGCCTCCAGTGCCTGCTCCACTTGTGTGCCAAACAGGTAAATACCATCAAAAGAGAAATGCATAACTCTCTGCTGAGCATCATTAGTGAAGCCTGAAGGTCTTATCTAGGAGTGTTGCAGGGTACAAATCCCGGCCACCGCTGCTCTAGAAGCAGTGTCAAAAGCATTCATAGCAGCTTTAAGCTGCTGATTGTTAGAATCAGTGCCTCTAGTGATAGTCTGAAGAAGCTCTGAGTTAGTGTCTGACTCTGGGAGAGCCTCAGCCTCTCTTTGAATGAATGCCAGAGGGCATACTCATATTGAGAGAAATAGCCCTGGTAACTAGCAATGCACATGCCCAGGGTAGCAGCAGCAAACACTTATTTCCCCAGAGTGTCTATTTTATAAGCTTCTTTGTTTACTGGATGAGCCGTGGACTCCTTGGGGAGCATGGCTTTGTTGTTTTCCACCAGAATCACTAGGGTATCTGTGAAGGCTTGAGAAGCAAGGATTGGCCTGTCCTTCGAGGAAACATATTTCCTGTCTATAGACTTAGCCACGGTAGGAATTAGCGCCAGTCTGTCCCACACCACTTATGGAAGAGTCTCAAAAGAGGGTTGCACTGGTGGTGTCAGGTCCACAGGAATCTCAGAAACATGAAGATATTGCAGGTGCAAAAGCTTCCTAGAGTCCACTTCGGAAGTCTGGACAGCAAGAGTGGAATTCATATTCTTCAGCAGAGATTGGAAAGAGAGGTCTTCGACCACAGGCTCAGTTGAATTGGAGGATTTACTTACTACCCCACAAAACAAATCTTCATCCAGAACATCTGTCAGGTGCAGATCAAGATCAGACTCATCATAATCTACCTCTAACCCAGAAGGGGTAGTATAGGTAGGAAAAGAAGGAAGAAGAGCCGGAGGTGCCACCCTCCAAATTGGAGTTGAGAACCCCAGCACCCAAGTCAGAACCTGCACCATCACCAAGGCTAGAGCAGCAGGCGGTGCCGCAACTGGAGCCAAACAAGTGCCTGAAGTCCCCAAACCCAACACCTGGACACATAAGGGTCACGACACCCCTGGAAACCTGAAAGTATGAAGAGGAGTAGGAGGAGAATGCAGTACCTAAGTCGGTCCCTGCGTTGTAGCCATGTGAGGGGGATAGGCATGAGGGAGCGGTGTCTATGGCACCGAAGAAGGTGCAGCGTGATCAAGCTGACCCAACCGCTCTGCCCACAGGCCACTGGCCCCCAGGTCCGAAGGCCCTGAGACCAACTACACAGACGGGGGATGTCAGGACAACCGCCAGACCCACTGCTCCATAAAAGTGGCCCAATGATGAAACTGCTCACTTTAAGACCCCCAAGGGGGTGGGGAGAGACTCTGGAGCTGAGAACCATGGCCGCTAGGGACCGAAGCCACAGGAGACCCTCAACGAAACCAGGGTCGGCCTACCATCCCCTGCAACCGACGATATCCTTGCAGACATGCCAGAGGGTGACCTCGAGCAGTACCACTTCTTCTTCAACCGGTGAGAGGAAGAAGAGCTCGAGGTCGACCGGTGCCAAGTCCCCTGACCAGGATTGGAAACAGGCCCACTTTTTTTTATTGCTTCCGGGAGGACTGCCCTTCCTCCCAAACACCGGACTGCCCATGGTCAGACCCCCCCCCTCCCCCGAAGAGGGTGGCGGACCGGGCACAGCCCCGCTGCCAAAGCAGCTTTCAAGCGAAGTCTCCCTACTGTTACCAGCACCATTCATAGTCGATCTGGCCAATGATGGGCTGAAGTAGACTTTTTTTTCTTCATTACTTTAAACTACTGTACATATATATATATATATATATTTATTTTAATGTGCTTATGCAACTGGATGAGATAATATGAGATAATGCTTGAGTAATTTGATTTGCTTTGTGGCTTTCTGCCTCTCTATCCATGGGATATACCGCCTTGTAGGGGTACGACGCAAGGAACCCTAGAGGAGGGTTCCCCCCCACTACATGTGCCGGGAATGAATGCGTCGGCTAAAGGTAGGGTAGGAAAAAGCCCATGGGTAAGAGAGACAAGCCGGAGGAGGAGGGGTGGATGGTGGGCAACGAAAAAGAATCCTGGCAAGGCCCAGGATGTTGTGACCTTTTAAGTTCGATGGGGGAGTGATGTTGTTGCTCTGCCCATCGAACCTCGAGCTTAAAGCCCTCCCATTCGATGTGCTTACGCAACCAGATGAGATTATATGAGATAATGCTTGTGTAACTTGATTTGCTTTGTGGCTTTCTGCCTCTCTCTATCCAAGGGATATACCACCCTGTAGGGGTACAACGCAACGGTAGGGTAGGAAAAAGCCCAAAAAGAATACCCAAAGATGTTGAGCTTCGAAGAGGAGAGGATGATGAATGAATTCAGAGAAGAGAAGGGCAGACTTCCCAAGGAGAGAGGGGAAAGCTGGGGCCACCATCCGACTCCATCCAACAGCGGAACCTAACTAACTAACCGAAGAAAGCACCAACGAACCTAACTAATTAACCAAAGATAGCACTAACTCTAAGTAATATTATGACCATTGGCAAGGAGGAGAGGAAAAACCCCCTTTGAGGAGGAAACCTCTGGAGATCCAAGGCCTAGGTCACCTTCCCTCCAGGCTGACGACGTTTGATTTGAGGATGTATGTTGTTAAAAAGAAGGGTTCAGTAATGAGAGGAACAGGAGTAGGGAGGATGATGATGAACTAGGGAAAGTCCCCAAAAGAGAGCACAGATCGAAGAGGGAACATGAGGCTGCACGCAGACCGAAGAAGCAACAGGAGGCAACAGTGAACACTTTGTCGATGGGAGGGAGTAAATCCATGTAGAAGTCGGGGGAGCAAGGGGTATCCAGATGTGCACACAAGGAGATTCCAGATGTGCTGATGAGAAGACCGAGGACAATGCAGACTGGCTTGATTGAGCGATGCGAGTGTGCTGCTGACAATGAAGTTAAAGAGGCATGCTTGATTATGCAATGTGAATGATTAGACTCTGAACGATGAGACCCTGAGGTTGTAGTCGATGAGATAGCATAGGACTCAGTGATAGGAATGTTCAAGTAAGTGATGTAAATAGATGAACCTTGATTTAAGGCTGAGTGAATGAAGACTGGAGTTATGAACTTGATACAAACGGCAGGATGGCCACATGTTGATAAGGTGGTATAGGAGTTAATGAGGACCAGAGTGATGAACCTGATACATGCGGCAGGGTGGCCTCTGGTCGATGAGTCAGGATGGTTATGCCAAAAAGAAATATCGATTGCCAGCCTCGATCGGAGGGAATCCTTAATGGCCGATACGGAATGTGAATAAGAGGAGATGGGAATGAACTTGAAAATGAACTTGAACAAAGGTATCATGCTCTATATAGTGATGCAAGCAATGAGGCTCCTCGAAAGGAGGCAGATTCCGAGGCCAAGAAGGCATGTCAATAACCAGAGGGTAGGCGAACCAGAGTGTATGTTCAGGATGGGCGATTAACAGGAGCCAAATCGGATGATGTACAATGAGGAGGGAAGTCATGAGTGGAAAGAATCCATGACGACCAGGACGAGAATAGGTGCTAGGCTGAGGAAGGTAACATAGGAATGGATGAGGTACGATGATGTATTGACGCCATGAAGGCAGATACTTGAAAGTCAGGTATGAAAGGACAAAGGACAGTAGGGAGGTCAATAGGGTAGCATAGGACCCTGTTGGTACGGGATGAAAACTGCAGTAGGGCAAGTCGGATTAGGTGGCATATGAGCCATGATAGATATGCCCAAAAGAAATATCGATAGCAGGCCTCAGAGGGGAATCCATGAGAACTGTCGAGAATACAGGAGTCAGGAACTCGATCATTCGATGTGAGAAAGTGGAGAGAAGCGAGGAAGCAGACATGGAGGCCAATAAGACAGGCTCAGAACCAGATGGGCGGAGTGAAGCCATGAGTGGACGGAATCCTCGCTGGCTGGTATGAGATAAGGCAAAAGAGGAACGGACGAGGTACGATGAGGGTGGGAAGCCCAGAATGCTGGAATTGGTAAGGCTTATGAGATACCAGACTGAAAACTAGGCATGAAGCGTCCGAAGCTGATCATGGATGGTCAAATGGCACCACTTGCTGGACAGGAGGAAAACCTGCCTGTGAGAGTGGAGGAATCCTCCCAAGTCAGGTTCCCAGGTACGTCTGGACCATTAGATATACATAGGTCAGCTGAGTACACCAGATAACAGTAGGAGCCCCACAGACAAATATTCAGAAAGTAAACGTACATAATGGAATATGCCCTTATGTCCAGACTGCCAGGGTGGGAATGTGGGAAGGAGAATGTGAGACAGGGATAAGCCAAACAGACAGAGGTTAAAAAACAGAAAATAGCATTGAGGAATGAATGCTGTAAAGGAAAGACGAGCCATATTAACCGAAAAGGATGCCCACAGAGCAATAAATAGGAGAGGAAGAATACTCAAATTAGGGGGAAGATACTCCACTAAAATTGAATTCATAAGTCCCCCAATCAGGATACAGTCAGAAAACAAAAATTACAGTAGGTGAATTTAGAGCAGTATGAGGCAAAATAATGTGGGGAATGGAGCCCATAGGTAAAAATGGTGGATGGGGTATAAATGGTCAGCAGGGCAAAAGAGGGCAGAGGAGAACTACAGAAAGGCAATGCAAGGGGATCGGGAAATGAGCTGACCCGAACAGAGAGTAAAGGATCCGAGAAATGGAGATGCTTCAGGAGACACAGCCGCCAGGAATGGAGTACGGCCGAGGATGCCACGGAATTGTACATGAGAAACAGAAAGGGTAGCAAGCAGAGAGGTAAAAGCCATGTCGAGGGAGAATGGAGGACACCAAAAGGCAGGGTCACGGCAAGAGAGATGCACGGCAAAACAGGAAGGGGCCAGAGAGGATCCCAGGAGCAGCAGACCACGGAAAAAGTAGAGAGCGAGAGGCGGCACTAGGAGAAGCACCCGGCAGGGAGCACAAACAAGAGGTCCAGAGCAGGCAGCTGAGGAGGCGCGGCGCCACACGGGAGTGGCAGGAGTGATGGCCCCAAACAGTGGGAGCAGCACAAGAGAGGTACCGGAAGGGGGGGGGAGAGAATGGATGCAAAAGGATGGAGCAAACACCAGATGGGAGGCCAGCTCAAAAGACTGGAGGAAGGGCAGAATAGGGTATGACAAATGAACCGCAGGAGCAGCCACAGGAGACGAGGCAGAAAGAAATGAACGACTGAGCAGCCGGAGGCAGCTACCAAAACACGGGGAGAGCAAAGGCAGCAAAAATCTGAAGAGAGGGGCGAGAGAGAAGAAAAAATTACTCACCTTAGTAATGCTGTTTCTTCTAATGGAGTCTTGCTGTATTCTGACTATTGCAGTTAGGTCCTGCCTTTCAACTGCCCCAGAGAACAAACAGTTAACTTTCCATGGCAAGCATGGAACGTTCAGCGCGAGCTTGGTTGAAGCCTCTGTCTGCTGTTGTTTAAACTCCAACCATCAGATCTTTATGAGCAATACTCACTAGAAGTTCTGTGTGAAAACTGTAAGACCCACACTAGCCAACTGGCAGCTAAATTTATTAAAAAAGGGTTTTTTGGTTTCAAAGCAGACTCAAGTCAAGAAACCCAAAAAACAAAACACAACACACACCCAAAATAAAGGAGGTGAAAAAGGGCACCTCTAGGGTGCCAACACTGCCCTGCCCACCCACATCCCAAAACCAGGTTCTGAGAGGGAGTAGAGAGATAATACAGCAAGACTCCATTAGAAGAAACAACATTACTAAGGTGAGTAATTTTTCTTCAAACAACATGAAGTCTTGCTGTATTCTGACTATTGCAGACTACCAAGCAGTACCTCCATGGAGGAGGGACATAACCTACTTTGGGAATAGGCTCTGAAGTACTGCTGTGCCAAATCGAGCATCACTCCTAGCCTGGATATCCAGAGAGTAATGCTTGGTGAATGTATGGACTGTTTTCCAGGTGGCTGCTTGACAAATTTCTAAGATAGGAATATCCCTGGCAGCAGCCAGGGAAGCAGCTGTACCTCTAGTAGAGTGAGCCCTCAGGCCTGAGTGTGGTGTTCCACCCAGTTTTTCATAGCATAATTGTATACAAGAGACAATCCACCTGGCAATTGATCTTTCAGTGGCAGGTTTGCCCTTACCGACCTCTCCATATGTGAGGAACAACTGGAGGGACTCAAACCCGGACCCTTGGCGCTTCTATAGTAGCTGAGGCCCTTTAACATCCAGTTGTGAGCCTCCTCTCCAGAGGAGGAATGGTCAGTGAAGAAAACAGGGAGAGACATAGACTGATTAAGGTGGAAATCTTAGGCAAAAACGTCTTGTTAGTTCTTAGGACCACTTTATCTCTATGGAAAGAGATGAAATCAGGCTCCACTGACAGGGCTTGCAATTCACTGACATGCCTGGCAGAAGTAATGGCTACTAAAAACACAGTTTTCCAAGTCAAGTACTTAAGCTCTGCAGAGGACAAAGGCTCAAAGGGTGGTTGCATAAGCTGAGCAATGCAAACATTAAGGTCCCAAGCAGGAGCAGGGTCCCTAAAGGGGGGATTGGTGTACAGCAATCCCTTGAAGAACTTACAGAACACAGGATGGGCTGACAGAGGAGAAGGTTTGCCTACTGACAAGAAGCAGAAACAGCTGCCAGAAGCACTTAAAGTGTAGCTGGCCTAAGTCCCAAGCCATTAAGAAGAACCATATAGTCTAGGACTGTAGGCAACCCAGCAGATTCTGGAGAAATATGCTTATTAGAGCACCAAATAGTGAACCTTTTCCATTTGGAGTTGTAAGTCTTTCTGGTGGAAGGCTTTTGAGAAGCCTTAAGGATATCCAGAACCCCTTGAGAAAGGTGTAAATCAGCAAACTCTAACTCTTCAAGAGCCATGCCTTGAGATTGAGAGATATGAGTGTAACCCCCCTTGCAAATGGGGGTTCCTAACGTGCCTTATGCCTGGTTGGTAATCGGTATAAAGCCGTCTAAATGGGGACCTGGTGAGTGCTCTGTTAGGGCCTCCGTATTCTGTCCCTTTAAGGGCTGCCTGTTGCAGTCAGAGTTAGTTGAAATGGGAGGGGGTTTGAGTGTTGCTATGCTCGACTTCGCCTGGCTGCAGAATAATCGCCCATTTCTGCCATCGCTGGGCAGAGGGAGCTTCGTTAGAAGATGTGCTTGTTTGCTGACTATCTATTAAAGTAGTAATGATATTGTAGTTGTTCAACCTCGCCTTCCTTTGCAGCCAGGACTGTTTTGACTTTCTCCCCCATTTTGGTCCAGAACTGTTGAATTGGACCAATCAGTACCTCGGGACCCTACAGAGTCGGCTGACCAATAGAGGAACTGTTTGTATTTGGGAAAGGCATTATGGGCTATGGTGCTTTTTCGCACCAGTGAGAGGCAGAGGAAGTGACTGGCAGGCTCAACCAGCCAACTGGATCGGGTCGCGCCTGAATGGAGAGGAGTGCCCCAAGCTGTGGAGAGCCAGATGCGTTGTGGTTAGTGAGGAGTGAGAAGCTGTGTGCTTCTGCGCTGCAGAGTGTTCGCTCGGGAAGCGCGTGAAGGCCTGAAGCGGCCGTTTTTGTGTTGTTGGCTCCAGTGGACGAAACCCGTCGGCGGGCGGTCAGAGGAGGTTGTGCTTTGTACAGCTATCCACCAGGCTCGACCTGAAGGAGGACTGGAGAAAATTGCTGAATCGCCGGTCCAAGACAAGTGGAAGCTGTCACAGTATTTCAGGATGGTGAGTCTGTGGAGCATTGAAACAGTTGCCTGGTGTGGTACCCCTCTGTTGCTGTTTACCATATAAATGTGTGGAGGCTTGTGTAGCTCAAGTAAATCCTGCTGCAATTAAAGGACTTTTGCCTGTTGCTGTTTACCATATAAATGTGTGGAGGCTTGTGTAGCTCAAGTAAATCCTGCTGCAATTAAAGGACTTTTGCCTGTTGCTGTTTACCATATAAATGTGTGGAGGCTTGTGTAGCTTAAGTAAATCCTGCTGCAATTAAAGGACTTTTGCCTGTTGCTGTTTACCATATAAATGTGTGGAGGCTTGTGTAGCTCAAGTAAATTCTGCTGCAATTAAAGGACTTTTGCCTGTTGCTGTTTACCATATAAATGTGTGGAGGCTTGTGTAGCTCAAGTAAATCCTGCTGCCATTAAAGGACGTTGCCTGGTGCAGTTTGCCATATAAATGTGTGAGAAGTCTCGTGGAGTTCAAGAGTAGGCCTGTCAACGCTTAGGACCCTATCTTGTCTGGAGGTCGTGAGTACTAATTCAGGGTAGTTCCCTGTTGATTTGCCACCTTGGAACCAAATGGGATTACTGTGCTGCTGACTGTTTAACTAACTTTTTCTTTCCTCTGTGTGAAAGGGCCCCTACCAGCTGCCATGGTTTGGACTAACCACTACGGCTTGGGTACCAAGGGACAGTAATTGATAGGGATAGGCCTGTGCACAGAGCCCTAGGTAGATACATTTAGTGATAAGCTAATCAACTTGATCCCCCCTGTCCTTGTTGTTTTCCCCCTTGAATAAATCAGATTGTTTTTGTACAGCTACATCCTGGCTATTGTGTACGTTAATGGTGAACTGCTGTTTGGTGATTGCAACATAACTGTGCCTTACTTTACAGGGGGTCCCCGAAGGGAGCTGGATTATATTTTCCGTGGGGTAAGTGTACTGGTGAACAGAATTGCTGCTACCCAGTGTGAGTCACTAGTGGGACGAAGGGGGTGTTGCAGTAGCTCAGAAGGCTGTAACCGTGGTAGTCTTAACTGTGCTAACCCCGACCTCTGGGTGGAGGCACCTGTCAACGGATCTGAGCACCTCAACCTGCCTCTGCGGGGGCAGACAGGGGTAGTAGCCCTAAGGGTAGTGCCCCTGGGGGTTACATGAGGTTCAGATACCAAATCCTCCCCTGAGAGGATGTCAACAGGATGTAGTTCCTGGGAAGAGACAGGGGAAGGTGGACTGTTAAGGACAGCAACAGTGGGTACCAGGGCTGTCTGGCCCAGTCTGGAGCAATCAGAATTACTTTGCATGGTTGAGACCTGATCTTGACTAGCACTTTGAACAGGAGAGGGAAAGGGGGAAAGCATACAGGAACTTCCCTTCCCAATTCAGAATCAGAGCATCCAGGGGGACTGAGCTCAAGACTTGGGGTCTGCAACAAAAGAGAAGAAGTTGGTGATTGTCTGGGGCTGCAAAAAGATCTATCTGTGGAGTGCCCCATCTCGATAAAATCACTTCCAAAACTAGGGGATCTAGGATCCATTCATGATGGCCCTGGGACATCCTGCTGAGAGCATCTGCTAGGACACGTTTCTTCCCTGGGAGGTGAACTGCTATCAGAGAGGTTTGCAGGGAATAGGCCAGAGACCATAACCTCATTGCTTCTGTGCACAAGGCTGTAGACCGAGTGCCTCCTTGCTTGTTGATGTACCACATTGTGGTGGTATTGTCTGTTCTGATCTGGACCACCTTGTTCTGAACAGATTTGGAAAAAGCTTGCAGTGCCAGAAACACTGCTCTGAGTTCCAAGAGACTGATGTGAAGCAGAGGATTCTTGAGGTGACCACAGTCCTTGGGTGGTAAGATCCCCCAAGTGGGCTCCCCAGCCCAGCAGGAAGGCATCTGTGGTGAGTATCACTGAATGAGACTGAGTGACAAAAGGAACTCCCTGTCTCAAATTGTCCTGATCCTACCACCATTGCAGAGCCTGGATCAGGGTTTGAGTCACTGGGACTAGTTTGGTAAGGGAATCCTTTCTTTGGGACCAGAAGGCTCTTAAGTGGAACTGAATGTCCCTCATCTTGAATCTTGCCCCCTGGACCACTGCTGTAGAACCTGCCATGTGGCCCAGGAGCTGCAAGAAATGCCTTGCTGGTCGAGACACCTGAAGGGTGAATGAAGAGGCCAGTTCTATAAGGGTCCTTGCCCTGTCCAGGGGAAGGAAGGCTTTTGCTCTTATTGTATCCAGCTCTGCCCCTATAAAGGTGAGGAGCTGTACTGGCTCGAGAACTGACTTTGGAAGGTTTAGGAGGAATCCTAAGGAAGTGAGCACTTGCTGAGTTATTTGCAGATGTGACTTGACTTGGTCTGGAGACTGACCCACTATGAGCCAGTCGTCCAAGTATGGAAAGATGGAGATCTTTTTTCTCCTTAGGAAAGCAACCACTACTGCCAGGCACTTTGTGAACACCCTTGGGGCTGATGTTAGGCCAGAGGGCATTGCTCTGAATTGATAGTGGCCTGAGGGCAACTCAAACCCGAGGTACTTTCTGTGGGAGCACCTGATAGGAATGTGAAAATAGGCATCTTTGATGTCCAGGGAGGCTAGCCAGTCCCCTGGCCTTAGAGAGGGCAGAATTATTCCCAGAGTCACCATTTTGAATTTTGGTTTTAAAAGGTGCTTGTTCAGATATCTTAGATCCAGGATGGGCCACCGTTCTCCTGTCTTTTTGGGGGTCAGGAAGTACCTGGAGTACAATCCTTTGCCCCTGTATAGGGTAGTAACCCTTCCTATGGCTCTGAGAGCCAGGAGGGAAGAAACCTCTGCCTCTAGGGCAAGGGTCTCTGATGGATTTGCAGGTGGGAAGGATCTGGTTCTCATCTTGGGAAATTTTTTGAAGCTGAGAACCAGTCCCTGGCTTACTACTTCCAGGACCCACTTGTCTGATGTCAAAGACTTCCAGTCCTGGACAAAGTAAGCCAGCCTGCCCCCTACAGGTATTGAAGAATCGGCCCGGGCAGACCCATCAGGGTGTCTGCTTGGCAGGGACTTTAGGCTGAGGGGTGGAAGCAGGCCTGCTCATTCCCCGTCTGCCTCTCCCTCTGAAGAACCCCCTCTGAGCATAAGCAGAAGAGGAGGCCTGGGCTTGGTAAAAAGGGCTTTGAAAGGGCCTGCCCCTGCCCCTGGAATGCTGTCTCTGAGGAGTGGCTTGCCTTTCTTTGGTTTGAGCACTCCTGTAGGTGGTCCTGTACTCGTCCATCTTCTTCATGTAGTTCTCTGTCTGCTCCCCAAACAGAGAATTACCAATGACAGGGAAATCCATGGCCTTAGCCTGGGTATCCTATAATAGGCTAGTACATCTGAGCCAAGCCATCCTCCTTAGGGCCACAGATGTAGCCATGACTCTAGATGAAACATCATTGGAGTCCACAGCAGCATGAAATTACACCTTGGATGCCTCAATCCCATCCGCAGCCACCTGCTCCAGCTCCTTGGCAAGCTGGTCAGGGGCCTGTTTAGCCAGAGCCAGCACAGTGTCGACACCTGGACGTCTGGTATCTAGCTGTGTAGGCCATATAGTTAGCCTGCCTGAGTCCCAAAGATGCTGCCATGTACTGCTTCTTTGCCATGGCATCAATCCTCCTGGAGTCCTTATCTAAGGGGTGTGAAGCCAAGGGAATATTTGCCTTATCACAGGCAGCAGCCTACACTACCCCAACATGGCTGCATTGCTGGGAAAGGAACTCCGTGTCCGAGCCTGAAAGGGTATACCTCTTGTCCATTCTTCTGTCCACAGGAGATGTGGAATTAGGAGTCTTTAGAATTTTAAATGTCTGTTTCCCAAAAGATTTATGGAGGGGAATAGACAATCTCCTGGACTCTGGGATGTCCATCATCTCAACAAAATCAGGCTCCTCCTGATCCTCTACTGCTTCTTCCACTGGAGGCTGGAGGGTTTCAGCCACTTTCTTGTAAAACATAAAATGGGAAGGGGACTCAGAAAGCCTAGGAGGAGAAACACCTGAAGGTCTGTCTGGGGAGATGTCCGGGTCAATAGGCACACCCAGACTTTCATAATCACCATCATCATCATTATCCTCATACTCTCCCTCCTCCTCCTCCTCCGGTTCATAAAATTCTTCTAAAGTATAATCTGGAACCGGGGAACTGACCGAACCGAGCCCCTGACAGACGGCGCTGGTTCAGACGGAACCGAAGTTAGTGACTGAACTATCCTTATCGCTTTGGCTATTTCATCAGCGGTTGGAGAAAGAATTTGTGGATCCGAACCGGATGATTTTTCCCTTCTCTTTCTTTTAACCGGAACCGACTCCTCAGAATCGTCTCTCCTTTTGCCCAAAGAAGTTTCGCCCTGGTCAGAGGGCACTTCTTCTGGTTCGATCGAAACCGAACCGGACTAGCCATCCGGGTCAGCAGACTTCTCGGCCTCCCTTTCCCTCAGTCTACCTACTCTCTTATCCAGGGTAGCTTTGGGAAAACTTTTACAAATTTGGCAGTCAGAATCGAGGTGGTCAAACCCCAGACAATAAACACAGGTGGTGTGGGGATCAGCTTTAGCAAAGGTTTCTCCACACACACTACAGTGTTGAAACCCAGTGGGCCCAGTTTTTTTCTTGGGTTTCTCAGACATGGCCAATCCTATCCAAAACTTAGCCTTTTTTCAGCAATCCGCCAGGCAAGACACCTCTATCAGTTCCTGACCGTGTTACAGGTCTTGGAAAAAAAATGAAATCCGTTTTTTTTAGAACCAATACGGACCGGTTACCACACTCTAATAAATTCAAAAGTTTTTTTAAAACCAATCTGATCGGTTCAAACCGAACCTATCCAATGTTTACAAGTTCCACACAGAAACTAAATGCAAAACCTATCTAGTACTCACGGTACCACAGAGACTTAAACCGATAGGTTCAGTAGCAGAAATTTGGTAGAAACCGAGTGAAAAAAACGACACTTTAACCGACTTTTTGAACCGAGCAAAGGAGAAATCTCCAGAGCGACTGTTCAGTGAGGCGGAGTAAAAAATCTGACGGTTGGAGTTTAAACAACAGCAGACAGAGGCTTCAACCGAGCTCACGCTGAACATTCCATGCTGGCCATGGAAAGTTAACTCTTTGTTCTCCGGGGCAGTTGAAAGGCAGGACCTAACTGCAATAGTCAGAATACAGCAAGACTTCATGTTGTTTGAAGCACCTCCAGCTGCAATGAAAAAGAATCCTGGTGAGGCCCAGGATGTGTGACCTTTTAAATTCGATTGGGGAGTGACGTTGTTACTCCACCCATGGAACCTCAGGCTTAAAGCCCTCCCAATGTATATACAGATACATATATATATATATACATATACTACAAATACATATATGCATTTATGTTTTTTTTTTAACAAATACTACTAAAAACACTAAAACTAAATCAAATACAAAACGACTAAAGCTGCTGTCGTATAGGCATGAAGATTTGACTCCTGGCAGGCGAGCGACATCGTCACTGAAGTGCATTCGATGGCAGGAAGAAAGGAACTGAGGCGGTTGGAGGGTCAACACTGAGATAGCCTATATGGCGTGAGCCACTCTAGTGGTGCTGCGCATGTGCGGTCCTACCTCAGCGCCAGCCCTACTAAAGATTTTTGGCTCCTTCTGGGCCCTAGCACCTCTAGCATAGTCCCCACTAGTGTGAATGAGTGATGGAGACTTTTAGTCCAGGAAGATCTCTAAATTTCCAGTTTTGCCTTTGTGTATACACTGTATATCTACTTTTCCAAAGATTAGAATTCTCTGTCGCCCATAACCTGTTAGTTTGACTTTTACATTTTTGATTCTTTCTCTACATTCTGTTTCCTTGTAAACTCGATTCGGAAAGTATAGATACGTAAGAAATTACCATCAGAGTAGGTCTTCAAGAAAGGCTCTTGCAGAAGGTAATAACCTTGAGGACTGCACCCCTGTCATCAGGACCACATGGAAACTTTAGTTAGCAGTGTCTGACAGAGGGATTGTCCACCCGACGCCACGTGACAGACATCAGCATGACACTATATAGTGGGCCGTCCCCATGCCCGCCTTCCAGTTCTCCCACTGGAGACCTCCCAAGGGAGCAACAGGAGAACAGAAAAGTAGGCTCCCGGAGCCAAGATAGAGTCAAGGAAAAAGAGCAGCAGAAGCTGAGGGAAGGAGGGAGGGAAAAAAGTTACCTACTGCAAGAGCCTCTCTCGAAGATCTACTGTTATGGTAAGTTCTTATGTAACTATACTATCTTACTTCAAGAGGGCTCTTGCTGTAGGTAATAACTTTGAGGACTGAGTCCCAAGCAGTGTGAATCAGAAGGAACTGAAACTCAGGAGGCAGGAAAGGTCTGCAGAAAGGCAGAGAATTTAGGACAGAAGGCCTTGGAGGACACTTTCCATGACAAATAGCGCATATCACAACTACCTGCCAGTTCAAAAGGATGCAAGATCAGTTTTTCCAAAATAAAATTGAGATCTCAAGGTGGTGCAGGACTGCACACTGGGGTTTCAGGTGGAGGATCCCTTTCAGAAAGGTTTTGGAAACCTACAGCTGAGCCTCAATTTTGCCCTCCACTAAGGAGTGGTAGGCAGAAATAGCAGACAGGTGAACCGTCAGCGAAGAATAACTCAGGCCCAGGTCAGAGAGGTGTAGTAAATACTCCATGAGCTGAGGAATGGGGCACAAAAAAGGGTCCTAACCCCTCGTAGTGGCCCAAATGGGGAAACACTTCCATTTCATGGCATACAGTATGTCATCCTCAAAGAAGGCTTTCTGGCTTCTACAAGGACCTGAGCCATATTAGAGGAAACTCCATAGCATGGAGCAGCTATGTCATGCGTGCCACATGTAAAGGTGAAAGGATTTCAACCCTGGATGGACCAGCGTGCCCCTCTCCTGAGTCAGGAGATCATGGCAGAGGGGCAGGGGGACCGGAGGCTCCACTGCAAGCTGCTGAAGAAGTGAAAATCATATTTGGCGAAGCCAATATGGGTCGATTAGAATCAGGTGAGCCCTCTCTGCTTGAAATTTGAGCTGCACCCTCTACAGGACTGGAAAGGGGGGGAAGCATGTGTACAAAAACCTCCCTGTCCAGCAAAGAGATAGCATGTCTTGCCAATAAACATCATACCCGGAAGTGAGCAAGCAAAACCTGGGTAGTTTTGCATTGCATGGGGAGGCAAACAGATCCAGGTCTGGACGACCCCATAGGATGAATATGTCTTTGACCACTGCTTGCTTGAACTCCCATTCATGGGCTTTTACTCTGGTGTGGCTGAGACTGTCCACTAGGATGTTTTGCACTTCCAGAACATGAACCACAGAGAGGTGTATCTGGTGCACAGTTGCCCAGTTCCACACCCGCACTGCTTCCCTGCAGAGGGGATATGAGAGAGTGCCCCCTTGTTTGTTGAGGCACCAGACTACACACATATTGTCCGACTGGACTAATAGTGGGACCTGGTGAAGCCAGCACTGGAAAGCCTAAAAAGCATACAGCACTGCCCTCATCTCCAACACATTTTTGTGCAGAGAGAGCTCTGATGGAGACCACAGCCCTTAAGTCCTGTGGCTCCCAAGATGAGCGCCCCAACCCATCCCTGACACATCCGTAGTCAGAGTCTGGGTGGGAGGAGGGGACTGGAAGGGAACCCCACCTTGGTAAGGTTGTTGAGATCCTGCCACCATAGGAGATACTGCTGCATCGAACTGAAGACCATGACCATGTGGTCTAGGTCATCTGACCTCTGATCCCACTGTGCTCTGAGTGTCCATTGCGAAATTCGCATGTGGAGCCTGGCTAGAGGGACAGTGGGGATGGCCACTGCCATAAGGCCAAGAAGTCGAAGAACTGACCTGGCCAGAACCCACCTGCTGGAGGCTACAAAATGAGCCTGTGTCTGCTAGGTTTCTGCCCTGTTCAAAGGGAGGAAGGCCATACCCTGGGTCATATCCAACACCGCACCAATAAACTGGAGGTGTTGAGAAGGGGCAAGTTGGTACTTGGGATAACTGACAGTAATTCCCACTAGCACAAAAAGGGTCAAGGTAGTTGAAAGAGAAAGTTCCAGTTGCTCCCTCGACAGAGCTGACAGAAGCCAGTTATCGAAGTAGGGGAGCACATAGTGGCCCTGGCACCTCAGGGCCTCCTCTACTACCATAAGGCACTTGGTAAAAACCTAAGGTGCCAAGGACAGGCCAAAGGGGAGGGTCTTGAACTAGCAATGTTCTCCCTGAAAGGAGAACCTGAGGTAGCAGCGATGGGCCTGAAAGACTGGGATGTGCAGATAGGCATCCTGCATATCCGGGGCACACAGCCACTGTCCCTTATGCAGGAGGAGAAGCAGACCTGGGAGAGTCAGCATTTGAAACCGTTTGTATTCTATGTACAGGTTTAGAGCACTGAGGTCCAAGATGGGACGCAAATCTCCTGTCTTTCTTGGGACCAGGAAGAAATGGAAGTAATATCTCTTTCCTGCCTGGTTTGATGGAATGGGCTCTATTGCTTCTTTTTGCAGAAGAGTCTTGATTTCTTCCCTTATGAGGAGAATGTGCACCTTTGGATAATGACACACCCCTGGGGGTCTCTTGAGAAACTCCAGATTGTGGCCTTGTCTTATCAACTGAAGGACCCACGAGACTGTGTTGGTTGCCTCCCAGCCTAGCAGGTGACTGGCGAATCTTCCACCCACTGGCTCCCCCATGGGAGAGAAGGAGAGAGGGAGGGCTATGAGTCAAGAGACAGAGGGAGGAATGGGAAGAGCTTCCCCTGAGGTTCTCTGGGTTTTGGCCGGAGGGGTGGCTGTTGCTGAAGGGACCTAACATTTAGTCTAACGTCTGGCCATCTGCTGTTGCCTCATCTGCCACTTGGTCCAATGACGAAAAGGCATCTTGCCGCTGGATCTATGATGGCACATGGTGTGAACTGACCTGAAGGACTTGCCCTTATCCTGTAGGCCGGTAATTATATCCTGGGCATCACCCCTGAACAGGACAGAACCACTGAAGGGGGGGTCCTGGATAGCCACCTGGACATCAGGTGCCAAGCCTGACACCTTGAGCGAGGAAACTCTCCTGAGACATACTGCCGTAGTGGTGCCCCTGGCTGAGGAGTTCACCGCATCACAGGTGGTCCTCAGACAGTGGCGAAAGGTGACTTTGGCTGCCAAATGGTGTCTGCCAATACAGTCTTGGACTCAGAGTCTGGCATGGCCTCAACAATAGGCTCCAACTGGCTGGACAGCTACTTCTGATATACCAGCATGTGTGCCACATAGTTAAGTGCATGCATGGCTAGAGTGGAGGAAGAATAAAACTTTCTCCCAAACTGATCAAGCTGACACGACTCCTTATTGGGAGGGGAGGTGCTCATGTGCTTGGGCTTGGTGGACTTATTATGGGCCGCTGTGATGACTACAGAGTCAGCCTTAGGGTGGACACTTAGGTGATCCTTACCCTGTGGGGTTCTATATGTTCTATTAGCCTTCTTCGCTACAGCTGGAATGGAGGAAGGCATCATCCATATAATGGAGGCCAAATCCTCATGAGGCTCTAACCATGGGGGTGTGAGGACAGGTGTTGTCTCCTGGATGTCCAGGTGTTCAGCAAGCCTCTGACACTTGTGATCCTGCGCATCCATCTTCCAGTCATTGACCTCCTCAATCTTTTTCAGGCGGTCTGCAAATGAAGGGTCCTTCTGAAGTGATTTGGGGGACTCCATCGACTTGGGCTCCTCCAGAAGGAAGTCACAGACCCTGAAGCTGCGGAGGAAGACCCGGATTCGGAGTCTGAATCTGAAGAGTTTAAAGGTCTGCCATCTGGATGAGAGACCTCCTGAGTTCTAGGAGGAATACTGTCCGTTGTTAGGACCGTCATCAACTGGCACAGTTCCAGTGGGGAAACAGACCTAGGAGTCTGATCCGGGGGGACCAGGGAAAAGATTCTCACTGGGTGCTGGCTGTCCAGCTCCAAGTCAAGCTAAGATTTAGTCTCAGACCACCAGCACTGGAGGATGGCCCGATAGTCTGCCTGGGGCCGAGGAGGAGGTGGAGGCAATGGAGGGGGTTGACAGCCCTGTCATTGGGTATCCTGATGTGTGGTACCCTTGCATCAGGTAACCCAGCCAAGGGTATGATGGCACATACCCCGGTGTCATGAAGCCTGACACTGGGTAGCATGTTGGAGTGTACCCAGGAACATAATGAAAGGTTGGGTACCCAGGCAGAAGACAGCTGGACAGAGGCCCCAGTGGAGGAGCTGTGGGTGACCTGGAACTAAGAGGAGGCCTAAAAATCATCCCAGAAGGACCTGAAGGAACTGAGTCAGGTGCGGGGTCAATGGGAGACAAGTCCTGTGGCAGCGCTGATGGTCTTGCCGGAAAAACTGGTGGGGAAGGGTCCTGTGGGGTGCCCAGAAGCTCCGACGTCAGGACCGGGGGTGATTCAGAAACAATGACACCTGACAGGCGACCCCCATCCTTGGGCTTCCACTGATCTGGGGAGGGTGGAGGGGGCTCCACAAAGGGAGAAGAGGGGGCATCTCCATGGGTAGAACCCACCGGAGAATGCTGTCCAGAGGCCGGCAGCTGGCTCCCGCCTGGCTGGACACTGTCGAGGGTCACGCCGGAACCCAAAGTGAGTGGAATGGCAGGCTGGTCATCGGAGGGTCCAACGACTGGCATTTCGGCCTTGGCCGTGCGGGCACCAGAGTCCCTGGAGCCTGACTTATCATCCCAGGCTGCGCGTTCATCAGAGGGCCCGACAAGCAGCTTATCTGCCCCACCAGCCTGCTTAGACTGGGAGGCGAAGATGAGCCCAAGGGTGGTGGAAGCCTGGGACTCTGCCATAGCACCGACAGCCACTATAACCAGTGGTGGCGGGAGGGCCAAGAGCTGCTCCTGGGAAGGTGGGGCACACTTGGTAGCAGCGGCAGTCTTCCCGGAGGAAGAGGGCCGCAGTTCATCCGAAGGACCAGAGGGCGGCCACAGGTGAGAGGGAGACTGATCCTGATCCTGGTACTTCTTTTTGTCCCTCTTCTTGTTGTGTTTGCAGGAGTCGGTGGGTGAGGAAGAACCGCTCATCAACTTTTGCAGCTCTTTTCCATGGATGCTATATTTTTCTTTAGGAGATGGGCTTCAAGGGCATGCTGGCAGTGCTTCTGTGTGGCCTGGCTGAATCCTTGGCAGGCCTAACAGTCCTCGGTGGTGTGCTCTGGGCCCAAGCAGAAAAGGCAAAGAGAACAGGAGTCCTTGTGAGGGAGCTGCGTGCCACAAAAATTGCATTTGTTTTTATGTTACTCAATGGACAATGGAGAAGACAGGCAAAAAATCAAGAATTAACTGATAAAAGTAAGAAAAAAAACAGATGCTCATTCAGAAAATTGTGGTCAACAAGTGTGACCACCTCTCTACACTGTACCACCTTGCAGTCCACATGGGACACTGCCTGGAACCTTGCAACTTCTACTCCAGGAAACAACAATCAAAACTATCTCAAAGAGCTGCGACTCTGCTTCTTAAAACTCCTACTCCTCCTCCTTCTCATCTCAGGCAGCATCCATCCCAATCCTGGCCCTAGAGGCTCAGGCCACACACAAACTCCAGGTGCCCTTATCCTTGCAACCATTAATATCTGCAGCCTACTACCAAAGCTGGATGCACTCCAAGCCTTCATATGCCAACACAACCCTGACATCCTTGCAGTGGTGGAAACTTAGCTGACACCTAAAGTTCCTGACTCAGCAGTAACAATACAGGGCTACAATGTCCACAGGCTGGACCGGATAGCCAAAAAAGGCGGTGGTTGCGCAATCTATATCAAAGACTCCCTGTCTTGGCACCCTGTAGCAACTCCATCACTTTCTGCCTCAGCCCAGATTCTGCCAATAAAAATCATCCTAGGTCCCAACCATAAAGCCCTGACTATTGGCTCTGTATACATCCTGCCCAGGGACCCTAATCATGGATTCAACGACATCCTAAACTTTATCAACTCTCATCCTCCCGAAGCTGAACTTATTCTACTAGGGGATTTCAACATAAACTGGTTAGTATCGAGTGCCAGTGCCTATAAAGACTCCATCTCAGCTGCTAACCTCACGCAAATGGTAAACTCCCCTACTAGGATTAACTACAAGACTGGCACCAGTACCCTCTTGGATTGGGTCCTCACCACTCACCCACAAGGATTTCTCGTATCGACCATTCTCCCAGACTCACTCAGTGACCACTCCCCAGTCATGTGTGCATGGTCTAACAAATTCCTTAAGCCCCTCCCAAAATTATCGCTAGCAGAGTCCTTCCTTGTGGAAAACTTCCACATCTCAAACAACACCTGCTTCTACAAGACTGGCTACCCATCTATGAAGCAACAGATGTTAACTTGGCTCTTGATCACTTCATCTCAATTTTCAACAAAGCTCATGACCCTTTTGCCCCAAGCAAAGGGCGAAACAAAATCTCTCTCGCTAACCCATGGGTCACCGCGGCTCTTCTCTCGCAGCTGAAACTAAGGGATCACTCTAGGCAGTTGCCAGGGCCACTGGCAAGCAACTGGACATCCAAAATACAAACAAGCAACGAAATGCCTGCACAAAAGCCATACGGCTCATGAAATCCACCTATTACAAAGACGCTCTCACCACTACATGGGGAAGTGATCGTGCTTCTGGGACAATATCAAGGATGTCACAGGGAAGCAGCCAAAAACCTCTCTGGCCATGTTAATGGTTGATGGATCCTCAACTATTGACCCCAAGGTGATCGCAAACATCTTTAACACGGCTTTTTCAGACCTTAGTGCTGTTCTACCCCATGACTTTTTCGAAAACAGGGCCTACTCCCCAAATACCTCAGCCCCTCAGTCTAACCATCCCCTCTTCTACTTCAGGAAGGTAAGGCTGAATGAAGCTCGCCGCTATATTACTGCAGCTATCTCTAAATCTAGATCTAGTAGCGACACCCTGGACCTTAAGCTTCTGTTGCTCACCCTCGATGAGGTAATTCATCCATTAACAAAAATCCTAAACCTCTCTCAGCTGTGTAAAATTCCGGACCTATGGAAAACAGCCACGTGACACCTCCACAAAGTGGGGACAAGGCGATTCCTCAAATTATCACCCTATCTCTATACTGCCCCCAGTCTCTAAGGCACTTGAGCACATCGTGGCTGATCAACTTACCGACCACTTGGATAAATACAATATACCTTGTCCACAACAACACGGCTTCCGGAAAGGTCACAGCACCACCACAGCCCTTCTTGAGTTCACTGGAGCTTTGCACAAATCCCTTGACAACGGCCTTCTCACAGTGGCCGTTTTCCTCAACCTCTCCAAGGCCTTCGATACAGTACACCATGGACTACTAATACACCAACTACTGAATGCCGGGCTATCACCTGACTCTTCTCTCTGGTTTAAAAGCTACTTAGAAAACTGGTCACAGAGAGTAAAATTATGACGCTCTTTCTAACACCCTGCCTGTTTGCTCGGTGTCCCACAGGGATCCATACTGGGACCCCTCCTTTTTAGCCTTTTCTTAAACTCCCTCCCTTACCAATGCTCTGAGCAGATCATACTATATGCCAATGATGCTGTTGTATTCTCCACTCACAAAGATCCTGCAACTTTTCAACACAACCTTCAACTTGGTTTCAGTTCTGTAGAGACATGGTTTCTTAATCATAAACTGGTCCTCAATGACAAGAAAACCAAATCTATGCTCTTCTGCAGCTCTCATAACCCACACAAGCTACACCACTTGGCTATCTCCACAACCCAGGGGAACACTCTAGATCAGGTGGTGTTCTTCAAATACTTGGGGATACAGCTTGACCCTAATCTCTCCTATGGACTTCATGTAGATAATGTAGCTAGAGCTGCTAATACACGGCTTGGTCTCCTCTACAAACACAGACCACACCTTATGCCAGAAGCTTTGAAGGTTGCAGTCCTGAGCTCTGTGATCTCTGTAATAGACTATGGTCTCATCATTTATGGCTCGGCCACAACCACAACCCTTAGATGCCTTTCAACTGCCTTAAATAAAGCATGTCGGCTCATCACTGGTGCTCACCATCTCACCCACACATGTGACCTGTACACTCAGACCGGCTGGCTCCAACTATCAAACCGCATAAAGTTTCTCGCCTGCTCCATGGTCAAAAAAATCTACCTTGGCCTTGCATCTTCTGGGGTCTCAACTCTGTTACAACACCGAATTAACAAATGGTGCCTTAGGAGATCCACACTACAGCTACTGAAAGTCCCCCACTGTCACACTTCACAGGGACAACGCTCTTTTGCTTATCGAGCACTGCTCTGGTTCAATGGCCTCAGCCCAACCATCTCCTCTGCCCCAACTATTGGTATGTTTAAAACTAGGCTCCGGGACTATCTCACTACTAACAGCTCCTGTGACTGTCCAACTTAACCTTGTTTCTCCACTTCCCTTTCTGCTCTAGTTGTCCCCCCCTCCCCTCCTCACTGGATTCTACCCTCACATCTTGGTATATCCAATGCTGCACTTTTCACCCTCTCGCCACCCTTCCTACATTCCTTCTCCCCCCAACCCTCTTCCCTCTCCCTATGACTCTGGCACTTCTTATCTGTTGTCTATTTTCTCTGACAAATGCCGCTGGCTGCCTTGTTACAATGCTACCCTTGAACTATATTAATCTGTACTCTGTTTGCAATGTCCACATTGTTGTAATGCCTGTCTTGATGTTCCCCATAATTTGTATTTCTCTGACGTGGAACCTTTGTAAAAGAGCCATGGCTCAAAGGTATTTGTAATCCTAGACTTGATAAATAAATAAATAAATAAAATAAAACGATCTCTGCAAGGTCCGACATGCATAGGTCGACAGCCGGAAAGAACTGGTAGGTGGGCGTGGGGACCACTCCACTATAAAATGTCATGCTGACGTCCATCACGTGGTGTCACGTGGGCGGTTCCCCGTCAGACACTGCTAGCCAAAGTTTTTGTGTGGTCCTGACGAATGGAGGTGCAGTCCTCAAGGTTATTGCCTACTGAAAGACCCTCTCGAAGTAAGATTTACATTTACATGCGCTCCATATCTAGCTCGACTCTCATGCTGTGATGATTACTAGTTCAGTATGTCATTTGCTCACCTCAACAGCACTTTCTCCAGTCACACTTCCAATGAAAATTCCTCAGTTTCGCTATCTGATTGCTGTTCATCTACTGCAGATACTCTTTTGGCCCTACACATGCATGCAATGTGATTTCTTCTGTTACACTTCCTACATGTCTGACTAAATGCAGGACAGTTTCTAAACATGTGCTGTGTACAGTACCACACTTTGAAAATTTATTTTCCAGTTTTTCATCAGGGCTTTTTACTAGTGAAATTCTGCCTATTGTTTGCACTCTGTTTCAGTAAAGGTTTTTTGTTTTACAGAATGCACTACCCATGCTCACCATTGTTTTGCATCTGACTTGCTGTTATTTCTGCAGTTCTACAGATACCATTAGCCTTTTGCAAGGTTAGATCAGCCTCTCTTTACAGTCTTGCATGGTGCTTATCTGACTGTATTACACAGACTATTCTTTGTCTTTGATAAGAGATTCACACAGTTCTCTAGTAATTTTAATTCAGTCACATATTGATCTATACTTTCACTGTTACCTTGTGAACGAATATTAAATTCATGTCTTTCAAATGTTATGTTTCTCCTAGAGTTGTAATACCGTTCAAACATTTTTATACTGTAAGTACCTCTAGTGTGTCCTCTTCCTCGTCTGTGAACTTGAAGGTGTTGGAAACTGCTACAACCTCTGCTCTAATCACATGGAGAAACAAAGCACACTGCAGCCTCTGACTTTTTATCTGCTTCTGTAGCAAGGAGGTAAATTTGAAACTGCTGCTTTCATCTCCTCCAGTTGTCCCTAACATTCTCCTGTAGGCTTAGAGCACCAAGTAACTCTAGCAAGTCCATTCTTCAGCTGTTTTTATGTTGCTTGCATGCATGTGCAAGAAACACAGTGCCATCATCCGAGCTTTCGGAGGTGTGGCATCCATCTTCCAATGCAGTCAGTGTGTTTGCAGGCGCGGCCCCAGTTCCCCAATCACTGCTGCAGCTGTCTATGACAGCAGTTGAAAATGCAGTGGTCGTACAGTTGAAAGGGAGAGCTCCACTTCAGTGAGCAGAGCTCCCCTCACACACACCTGCAGCTGCGCATGCACTGCGTGCTCATCGCTTCCCCCTCCCCCACACTGTCCGGCCAGCAGGGGTGAACCAATCCCCGTCGGCTCCATGCCCCCAAAGCATCCAGGTGCCATGCTGAGGCCCACCCCAGCGTGGCAAAATGTTTATGGCGGCAGGGGTGCCCAATCCCCGTCAGCTGCACGCCCCAAGCATCCAGGTGCCACGCTGGGAGCCCTCCCCAGCATGGCAAATGATGTTATGGCCAACAGGGTGTCCAATCCCCGTCAGCTCCAGCCCCCAACAGCCTTCCAGCTGCCACGCTGGAAGCCCGTCAGCGTAACGCGTCCCTCGTTGTCTTATTAAAAAAAAACTGTAAATACAAAACTGTCCCTCGGCACTTCTCCTGCCTCCCTCCCACAACCCGCACTCCACCCACTGCGCACTCCTGCCTCCCCACACTCTCCCTCACCCCATACTTACCTCCGGAGCTCGGCACGATGATCTTCGGTGACCGGAAACATCGCCTGAACTCTTCAAAGCCAACCGCAAACTGAGGAAAGGCCGTAAGCTGTATAATGGGATAGATAGGGTTTTTCACTTTGTTGCATATCTCAGGCATTTTTGAATTTTGGGCCCAAATTTTCAACATGGGTTTTTGGGACCCCTCCTCATGAATTCTTGCACTGTCATGGCGTTACTCGGGCCCAAAGGGTGATTTCGCGGTCACTGCGTGAAATCACCTTTTGGGATGATTAACGAGCGACACTGCCAGTGTTCATAAGGTGGGCTCTCAAAAGTCTATGTTGAAAATTTGGTGAAAAATTCAAAAATGACTGTTTTACTAGAGTGCTAAGAAGTTCCTCACTATTTTAGTTCGCTGACTTTTCAATATTTTCACTCCACATTTTCAACATTACCATTTTACCACACCTCCTTTGGAGCAGTACAGCTGTCATTTTCACATCTCACCCAAAGCGTGTTTCCGCCCATATGGCGCACAAGGGCGCGGCCGGTGTCTTGAAATCAATGTGTGGGACACATTAAAGAAAAATCACAGTGACACTGTTCATGAGCAGAGGTCTTAAATGGCTATGTTGGAAAATTTGAAGACAAAATTCTAAAATGACTGTTTTATTTAGCCATGCTATGCAGTTCCCACGCACTGTAAGTTCGCTAATTTTTAACATTTGCACTCCAGATTTTCAACATTGCCATTTTACCACACCTCCTTATGAGCAGTACAGCTGTCATTTTTCACATGTCACCCAAAATGTGTTTCCGTGCATGTAGCGCACAATGGCGCATTTGGTGTGTGCAATCAATGTTTGGGACAGATTAAGAAAATCACAGTGACATTGTTTATGAGCAGAGATCTTAAAATGGCTATGTTGAAAATTTGGTGAAAAAATTCCCTTCAGACATTCTGCAATATTACTAATGAAGACATTGAACGGAACTGGCCCCAGGACCGATCCCTGCAGCACCCCACTTGTCACCCCCTCTCCCTAGACTGCACACCATTTACCACCACTCTCTGCCTCCTGTCTGTTAGCCAGTTTCTAACCCAGTTTACCACCCTTTCCCCCATGCCCAGCCTACCCAGCTAGTTTATCAGCCTCCTATATGGGATGGTGCCAAAGGCTTTGCTGAAATCAAGGTCAGCGTTGTCCACTGCCCCACCCTGATTCACTTCCTTTGTCACCCAGTCAAAGAAATCAACCAGATTTATCTGACATGATGTCCCCACTGTGAATCCATGTTGTCTATGGTTCTGGGCTCCGATGGCATCTAGATGCCCCACTATCCTTTCTTTAAGCAATGTCTCCATGATCTTCCCCACTACTGAGGTGAGGCTGAACGGCCTATTGTTCCTTGCCTCCTCCCTGCTGCTGGACTTGTGTAGAGGGACCACATGTGCCCTCCTCCAATTCACTCATGTTGAATGACTCAGTGAACATGGCTGCCAGAGGTACTGCAATCTCCCTTCACAGTTCTGTTAATATCCTTGGGCGTATGCCATCTGGTTCCATCGCTCTGTCCACCTTCAATTTAGTGAGCTCCTGCAGGACTCTTTTGCCTTTGAATGGACTATTGTCCATCTCTTCACCCCCTTGGCAACTGCTGTACTAGTGTGGCCCTTGCCCTTCCCACTCTTCTCTGAATACTGAACAGAAAGACACAGTGGATGTCTTGGGAGGAAGGCATGGAACTATCACTTAAAAATACCTAAACAGCACATACAAGCAAGCAACATTCGGCATTGACAAATGCTTGTTTACTTCTGACACCATGTAGTGATTCAGCACAACGCTCGATTTTCAAATGACCCATAGATCGATGCAATTTTCACCAATTTACATCTGTGGCAGACTCCGAGTGCATCAGGGACCCTGCACCCTATTTTATAAAACTAGGGGTCCCTGTGCCAAAGTCGTGAGAGTTGCCACAGCCGCAGAGTTGTGCCAAACATGTGACACACATAAGGGGTTTGACAGCAGGTCCCATCAAGCCCCCCCCGCACGGTGCAAGCTTAGACAAGCTGAGGAGGTGGGGGGTTTAATATACCTGGAAGGTGGGGACCGGTGACAGATGGATCTGTGGGGGTGTCATGGGGGTGATGGGAGCATGGCGGCAGTGAGAGGGATCTGAGGATGCACCCAGTGCCATGCAAAGTGGCACAGAGTCAATCTGCCCAGGTGAGGGGGGTGGCAACGCTGAAGCATCATGACCCGACCACAGGTGACAACAGCCCTGGCACCTGCCCCACAGGAACCATAGTCTATGGCAGTGTAGTCGGCATCTGCCGGCCACCACGGGGGGGGGGGGTTTGTGTACCAGAAGAATGTCATAGTGCCCAAGGCATGTACCCATCCACTGACTGCACCCCTCAACCTGCACCCACAGCCACCTGCAGCATATAGGGGATGGTGCGTCCTGTGGGACAGGTACCAGGGCTGTTGCCACCTGGGGTCTGGGTCATGATGCACAGCCATGCCAACCCCCTACCTGGGCCAATTGCCTCTGTGCCACTTCACATGGTACCTCTGCCTGGTGCCTCCTCAGATCCCTCTCACTGCTGCCATGCCCCCTTCTCCCCCATGGCACCCTCACCGTTATATCAGCCCCCAGTCCCCACCTGCCAGGTCCCCCACAATCACTTCCTTACCAGGTAGCGACACAGGGCCCTTAGATCGGCTCCTGGCTGGTCTAACCTGAGCCCCCTCTTGCAACCATGGTGGGGCTTCTGGAATTCCAGATAAGGGGATGGTGCATTCTGACAGTGGCCCAAACCCCCTTGTGATGTGGTGCTTGGGTGCAAGAGTGGCACAGGGTGGCTTTGGCAGATTGCATCCCAATTTCGACACAGCCTGCATTCGAAAATCGAGACTGCCGCAAACTTTGACACAAGGTGCCACTTGTGTCAAAGCTGTTTGGTACAGGCACCTTGCAACAAAGTTTTACTTTTGACAGTATAGCCCAATGTGTTCATGGCAGCCATCTTTAGTTCCTGTGACTCACACATGCTCAATCTGCTGTTATTACATCATGGCTTTTCTTATTAGGAAGTAATGAACATCGGTATCTACTAGGTGGAAAAGCCACCTACATAATACTACGTACATCTGATTGAAGAGCACCTAATTCGCATTTTTTTAGATTTAAATCAACTACACCTCCTAAATGCCCATCTGGCAATTTCTATTTTTAGATTCACATCAAGCACCACTTTGATATGCACCTCAAATGGACATACAGAAGGAACGTCACCATCCAAAACGGAACCACTTAATTGCCACAGAAAAAAGGTACTGCGGTTAAGCGGTTGCTGGTAAAATTGTTGCTGACAGTATGTCACATCTATCAGCTGCGACTTTTTTCTTCCTATGCACTTTGGTGCAACATTTCCCCATGTGCCAAAACTGCACCAATAAAATGCCAAACTCCACAAAACTAGTATTGGTGTAGTAGGTGAAAAATAAAAAGGATTGAAAAGTTGCATGCTCAAGAGGACCATCACAAGCATTGCTTTTTAATATACAGTACCATAATTCCTACCTCGACTGGGGAATGCATGGTATCAACAAAATAACAAGAAGGTAGTTCTGGCATCCATCTGAGTTTGGATTTCTGTTCCAGACTTGCCTGTCCAACACAGATTGGTCTTGCACATGCTTTAACATAGGAACATAGATTTTGACAGCAGATAAGGACCGCTTTGCCCACCTAGTCTGCCCATTTCCCTATCTACAGGATAAGCTGCAGATCCTAGTTAACCAACAGCCTATTTCTTCCTACCTCCCACAAGAATTGCCTTATGTCTGTCCCATGCATTCTTGAATTCTCCCACAGTTTTAGACCCCACAACCTCCTCAGCAAGGCTGTTCCATGCGTCCACCACCCTCTCTCTGAAAAAATACTTCCTCACATTGCCCCTGGGCCATCCCCCTCTATCTTCAGATTGTGTCCCTTGTTCTTGCACATCTCTTTTTCTGAAAGATGCTGCCCTCTTGAACTTTGTTGATTCCACTGAGGTACTTAAAAGTTTCTATCATGTCCCCCCCTCTTCCTCCTTTCCTCAAGGGTATACATATTAAGCTCCTTAGTCTCTCCTCGTATGGTTTCTCTTGCAGACCTTGCACCTTTTTAGTTGCTCTCCTCTGGACTGCCTCCATCCTGTCTATGGCCTTGTGGAGATGGAGTCTCCAGAAATGGATACAGTACTCCAGATGGGGTCTCACCAACTGTCTGTACAGAGGGATAACAACTTTCTGTTTTCTGCTGGTGATGCCTCTTCCTCTACATCCCAGTATCCCCCCAGCCCTCCCTACTGCCTTCTCACATTGCTTGCTAGTCTTAAGGTCATCTGATATGATTACCCCCAGGTCCCTTTCCTTTGGTTGTTGTTACTACCCCCCCCCCATAGTGTAATCTTCTCCTGAATTGTTGTTTCCTAGGTGCATTATTTTGCACTTCTTTGCATTGAATCCAAGTTGCCATACTTCTGACCATTCCTCCAACCTTGCCAAGTCCCTTCTCATCCTTTCCACACCTCCTTGTGTATCAACCCTGTGGCAGATCGTTGTATCATCTGCAAAGAGGCATACTTTTCCTTCCAGTCCCTCTGCAATGTCACCTATAAAGACATTAAAAAGGACTGGACCCAGTACTGAACCCTGCGGTACCCCACTAGTAACCCCTCTTTGTTTAAAGTGGACTCCATTTACAATTATCTTCTGTGTTCTGTTGTCTAGCCAATGTTTGACCCAGGCTGCCACCCTGGGACCCACTCCCAGGCTGGTTAATTTGATTATTAATTTTTTGTGTGGGACTGTGCCACATGCCTTGCTAAAAGTCTAGGTAGAGCCATGTCCATTGCCCTCCCTGGTCTACTACTTTGGTCACCCAGTCAAAGAAATCAATTAGATTCGTCTGACATGACCTTCCGCTGTGAACCCGCTGCCTTGGGTACTGTGCCCCACTGGCCTCTAGGTACTCAACAATTATTTCCTTCAGAAGTGATTCCATCACTTTCCCTACCACAGAGGTCAAACTGACAGGTCTGTAGTTTCCTGCCTCTGTCTTGCTCCCACTTTTGTGAAGGGAAATCACATCCCCTTCCTCCAGTCCTCAGGTACCACACCATCCTCCCATGATTTGTTAAAAAGGGTAATCAGTGGTGTCAATAGTTCTCCCCTTAATTCTTTTAGAATTTTACATAGGACAGTACTGTTTTTAAAAGTATGTCTAATTTTCCAGTATCAATTTTAAATTATTGCTTTACAATAAAAGCTTTTTTACCACAAGTTCAGTATTATTTTAATAGTGTCACTTTAAAGGTCTTGCAAATGCGAACTAGGAGCTATGTACTAGAGCTGGTGTATTGTTTTAAATTTTGCTGACCTGAAGTTCATGACTGTGAGACAAGGAGTTGTATTACGGCTAACGGCTACTAGTCCTGCTATTGCAATATGCGGCAATGTTTTGTCCACAACCAAATGAGTTGCTCGGCATTTTGGGTAGTTACATTTCATCCTCATGACATTATGTCCACATTGTTCTAACTGCGACATTATGTCCGGGGACAAATCAGCCGCACACACCTCAAATGAGGTGTTAATAAGTATGTTTTAGGTGCACAGCAGCTACGCCAAAAAGTACACAGTAAGTGCATTGCTGTTAAACTTCATGTACTGTATAACTCTCAAACAGTGGCATGGTTATGTGTATACCTCAATATACACTGAGGTGTACACCTTAAACAAGGCTTTGATGTAATACTCAGGTCAAGGGTGGGGGCTGTATGGAGGAGATAACCTTGTAAAAGATCAGGTAAAAATCTTAGCCTCATGAGAAACCAGGACATGTTTATTATTTTTTATTTATTTATTGAAAAGTTTCACCAAGAAAGGCACACAGAGCAAATAAAATTGCTTGTCTCCAAGTGCATCCTGGGGGGAAAGGGGATAGGAGGGATCAAATACAGAAGATGCATTTCAGAGTAGTAAGAAAATTGCAATAACAGATTTCGCTATCACTTTTTTTTTTTTTTACTTTTATTTATAAGTTTTATGATATTACAGCATTTCCCACAATACAAGGTTAGGGTACACAGACCCAGTCAAAAACATGCGTACCAGTCTGGTAGCAACATCAACAGGGGACTGGCCTGAGGTAAATGGCACCGTGTCACTGGCATATATATGGATAGAGGATGTGGTGCATACCATAGGAAGGTCATCTAGGAAGACAGAGAAAAGAACGGGACGTAACACTGAACCTTGCGGCACACCAGTATTAATAGGGAGGGGTGGGGAAATAGAGTCAGCTATTTTGAACAACTGAGAGCTACCAGAGAGGTATGCACTGAACCAATTTATGGTGGAGTTCGACAGGCCTGCCGCGGTAAGGTTGTTAAGAAGGAGAGAGTGAGAAACAGTGTCGAAGTCCTTACCAAGGTCAACAAAGATAGTGGAGGTGATTAGGCCTTAGTCCATCCCTGAGAAGATGGAGTCAGTGAGCCTAAGCTGGGATGTGGTGGTTGAGTGATCCTTCCTAAATCCAGATTGTAAGGTGTGAAGAAGGATGAGTCTGAGAAAAAGGCAGTGAGTTGAGAGAGGACCAACTGTTCCTGCAATTTAGCCAGGCAAGGGAGGAGAGAAATAGGGTGATAGTTAGCAGGAGAAGTGGGGTCACCACCCATAGTTAGGGGGAGAACAACTGCATATTTCCAGGCAGTTGGTATAGAGACAGAAGAGAAAGATAGATTTAGTAGTATAGAGACAGAAGAGAAAGATAGATTTAGTAGATCTGCTAACGGGGTGGATATTGCTGGAGCGGACAGGAATAGTAGTCTAGGATCAAGCCCATCTGGAGAGCTACCTTTAAAAAGGTTGATTGCTTGGAGGGCTGCTAAGGTGTCAACTGGGTAGACTTGTGAGAAGAAGAAGGAGTCATGCTTCAAAGTGGTGCTATCAGAGGGGGGAAGGGGAGGAGAGAGAGAGAAGAAAGGAGGACAGAAGTGCAGGAGGTGAAGAAGGTGTTAAATTCAGAGACTACAGACATGGGGTCGGATATTAAGAAGCCATGAGACTTCAGGAGTGGCATAGAAGGAGTAGCAGGGGGAGAGAACAAGGCATGGATGACTTTCCAGAATTTTGAGGGTTTGTTTATGTTAGTCTGGAAAGTAGAGTGAAAGTATTCGGTTTTAGCCAGCCTAATAGCCTTGGTGCAGGAGTTACAAAGTAAGCAGTATAGTTGGAGATCTCTAGGCAACTGAGAGACTTTATGAGCTTTCCAGGCCTTGTCACGAGTGCATTGACAGGCCAACAGTTCTGGAGAGACCCAGGGAAGGTGATTACTCTGCACCCTGCAACATCTGATAGGTGCGTAGGTGTCCCAGATACAAAAGAAGTTACTGCTGAAGTAGACCAGTGCATCATACATTGAGTTAGCTGAGAAGATGGTGACCAATCAGAGTGGGCAAGGTCAAATTTATATGATCTGGTTTGCAAGATTTTGTGAGGGGACTTTGATCTGTGGATTTTGAGAACTATATAAACCATGTGATGGTCACTTAAGGCATCTGGAAGGATGCCAGATTTAATAACCTTATGTGAGTGTGAGGTGAGGCGGTGAGGGCCCAGTCAATAACTGAATGGTTTTGTGTTCTGTGATTTACAGAGTTGTCTCCTGTATCAGCTGGGAGAGGCTCAGAGCAGCTATATCATTATGGTTGTTATTTAGAGAGGAGGACAGCCAGTTCTGATTGAAATCCCCTAGGACATAGAGTTTGCCTGATGAGGTGTGCGAGGCAATAGCTTTTAGCAGATCTGTAGTAGTGACAGCATTTAGACCTGGGCGGTGGTATATCCCCACCACGAAGATGGATACAGAGAAAGGGAGAGCGAGTTTAATAGTAAGTATCTCATGAGCCGAAAGGAAGGACGACGATAGTACAGTAGTGTATTGGATAGAGGTAGAGATGTACATTGCCACACCTCCCCCTCTCCCGGCACGGACTTATCTAGTGAGGGTGAAACCAGGTATAGAAATAAAGAAGTCAGGTATTTTGGCATTGAGCCATGACTCCAAATGTATCAGCACATCAGGAGCAAGTGCAGCCATGAGTGGTGACAAGACGTTAATTTTAGGGAGGAGACTTCTTATATTAAGGTAGTAGATTTTAAGACCACGGGGAGGGCTGACGGTGTGTGAGAAGGAGGGCCAGGGTTGGGGTTTATGTCGCCAGCGGTTAGTAGCAGAGGCGGAGTAATAAAATAGTGAAACTTAGTGCTCTTGTACTAAGGAAGGACTGCTGGGGGGCGTGATTTAGTAGGGTAAGAGCGAGGGGATGAGGCATAATTTTTGAGTAGTTGAAATAAAGCACTGGCTCTGGGCACAGGGAGGAGTAGGGTAGGAGTGAGAAGTGGGACCAGGTTGGATGGAATGGTGTTGAGGTAGAAGCATGAGTGAGTAAGTGGACAGTTGGACAAAAGAAGAATGAAGGGGGCAAAGGAGTGGATGGGTGACTGGGCTGGTCGGGAGGGGTGATGGCAGCAGGAATGAATATTAGGAGAGAACAAGACAGGGTTAGCAGCATGATAAAAAGCAGGCTACAAGCAGGAGGAGGGAGAAGAGATTAAAATGCTAATAAAAGAGTACTGTAGCGAGGTATACAGTGGGACAGAGGAACTGAGAGGGGTCTAACAGGAGTTGTAGCTCAGGTAGGCAGATTGAGCTACGTTAATAATTATTAAAAGGAACAGAAGAGTGAAATGAAACGAGCCAGAAGATAGTAAATAGACTCAACAGTAGTTGGGAGAAATAGGCACTTTAAGGGGAGCACACTACCTATAGATTAATCCAATTGGACAGAAAGCTCAGGTGGGCGGTGACCAAGATAGAAAGTCCATTTAATGAGTGTCAGGGGTGGAGAAGAGTGGGCAGGAGAAAATTTGGGTTTCAGTTCTGAGCTGGTCAAAATAAGCAGCTAATTAACAGGGAATGATTCTTACCCTTTAGCATGCTATTACAGAGCTTAGTTACAAAACACTGGTGTCCAAAATGAAGGAAATAGCAGCTGCACCAGTGAACCAATTTGGACAGCTACAAAGCTCAAAATATGCAGCAGGATTTGTGGTAGAACAGAGCTACACTTTAAATTTAGCAGAGGCAGTCCAGAGAAAAATTGCTTTGGGCCTAATTGATTACAAATAAAAGCCGCAGAGCAGCTTAGCGGAGAAGCGGGCCATTCAGCAAGAGCTGTGGAGTGAGCGCTGAAATTCGAAATCTGGAGCTGGCAGGAGGAGTACCTGACTGGTCTGGCTGGTCGAGCTAGCATGGAGGCGGGTGGCAGCTTCAGGAGCTGCACTACAAGGCAGAGCACCCAGTCTGGGCAGCGGGTGAAGAGCTAAAAGAAAGAAAGGGGAAAGTTACAAGATAAATAACTAGATCTGTAGAAAGGGAGTGGAAAAAGGCAGGGAGGGGCAGGGATAGACGGGCACAGAAGACAAAGGAGCAGCAGGGAGCAGGAGACAGATTAAATGGGTTGGTGGAGATTAGGAAGAGAGTTGAGTGAAAGAGGTTTCGGGGGGGATAGGGGGATGGCTGCTAAGAGGATCAGGGATGACAGCTGGTCAGGGGAGGAATATGGAAAAGAAAAAAAGATTGAGACAATATTAGATTAGACAGTGGAAAGAGGGCACAGTAAAAGCATACAACAAGCAGCTAGCTAAAGCAGGAGAAATTAAATAGCTTAAGCCACAGCCACTAAGCAGATTGTGATTAAATAAAGCAGAATTAAATTGCTAACCTAGGCAAACTAAAGCATATAACAATTTATTAGCATTTAAGCGGATTAAATTGCTAACAAGGCAACTAGAGAATTTATTAGCAATATCGCGAGCGGTAAACAACAGAACGGCCAAAATAAAGTAAATAGCAGCTGCACTAGTGAGCCAATTTGGACAGCTACAAAGCTCAAAAAATGCAGCAGTATTTGTGGTAGAACAGAGCTACAGTTTAAATTTAGCAGAGACAGTCCAGAGCAAAATAGCTTCAGGCCGAATTTATTACAAATAAAAGCCACAAAGCAGCTTAGCAGAGAAGCGGGCCAATCAGCGAGAGCATCAAAATTCGAAATCTGGAGCTGGCAGGAGGCGTACCTGACTGGTCTGGCTGGGTGAGCTGGTGTGGAGGAGGGCAGCAGTTTCAAGAGCCGCACCGCAAGGTAGAGCACCCAATCTGGGCAGGGGGGGGAGCTTGCTGGGTGAGCCGTCGTGGAGCTGGCAGCAGCTTCAGGAGCCACGCTGCAAGGCAGAGCACCCTGTCTGGGCAGAGGGGGAGAGCTGACTGGTCTAGCTGGGCGAGCTGGTGTGTAGGCAGGCGGCAACTTCAGGAGCCATGCCGCAAGGCAGAGCTCCTGGTCTGGGCCGAGGGGGGGAGAGCTGATTGATCTGGCTGGGCAAGCTGGCATGGAGGCAGGCAGCAGCTTCAAGAGCGTCAACGCAAGACAGAGCACCTGGTCTGGACGGAGGGGGGGGGGCTGATTGGTGTGGCTGGGCGAGCTGGCATGGAGGCGAGTGGCAGCTTCAGGAGCCACGCCTGTATCTAGCAGATTAAAGATGACGAGTACTGGGAAAACTTAAATCTGACAGTTATTTACACTTAACACTGTAATTACGGTTTACCCCCATTCCCACTGCAGCATCTTACCGTATGATGTTCAGTCCAAAGTAGAGTATGAGGATATAAAATCCATCATTAACAGACATATGTTGAAACGATCGTTCAGCTATCACAACACCAACTACAATAAAGATGAGAGTGTTGCCAAGGTATGTTAGCATGTCCCAAAATCTGGAAAAAAAAAATATATATGTATATATAGGCAAATCAGTCAAATCACATGCAACAAAGCAAAACAATTTAACAACAACTTTTCCTGAAGAAAGGGGGTGATGGTTTGTTACTAGCTGTGTCCACTTGGATGTGTTGTCTTCGCAGCATGTCTCAATTTGGTATTGGATGTGGGAGAAGTCTATAAGGTATAAATAGTGTCTTTTGTGGGGAAAGGTGTGGCATTTTCTCAAGGGGCTTGGAGGTTGAGTTGGGAGGAAAACAAGTGACTAGTTCTAAGGGTTCGTCAGCCCTACCTATGGGGAGGACATCATGATGGCAAGGTGTCAGCTGAGCAGCTTGGAGTAAGATGCCTGCTGGAGAGAGGTTCAGTTGAACCAGTGTTTGTTTTGCAGGGTACATGGGTGCCCACTTGGTTTTCTGAGATGGTAGGCAAAAGGGCAGCTAGTTTGACTCACTGAGTCAAACCTGGATCCAGACATGGCGGTTCCCATATGGAATCTCATCCAGGACTGGATGATGGGCTTCTCTCACATATGGAGTGGCATTAGGTCCCTATCCCAGAGTCATGGCAGGGGTAGTGCATAACATTTCGTACCTGACCTGGATGGGACTCAAGATCCTCAGATACCCTGGCCCATGTAACCTTAGTGATTGGAGGGGGCTGATCCATGCCGGAGGGGACTGAAGGAGGGTCTCAGGGATGGAAGGGATCTCGGGTGGCACATCCTCATGGTTTGCAGCCTGATGATGTCTGGGGCCTGAGTGGGATCCCAAGATGTGGAGTGGTGGATTTGGAAGAGAAGACAAGAGAAGTGCAAACTCATTCTGGACTAATTCAGAGGTGACCAGAGACTGAGTGGTCACCTGAGTAATTAGTAAGTAAGTAAGTAAATCTTTATTTGTATAGCACCTTTCCAATACCAAGGTGCTTTACAGCTAAAATACAGCATACACAATTTAAATTATGTTAAAACACAACAATTACAGCAATTTAATTTAAGATTCATCTGGGAGTGCTAGATTAAAGAGATGTGTTTTAAACTCAATTTAAATCTCTCGTCGGTCAGGCATTCTCTTAACCAACGAGGTAGAGAATGCCACAGGGTAGAGGCCGCAAAAGAGAAATCATGAGCACCCAAGGTTTTTAAATGAACCCTGGGAATCTCTAGCAATCCCTCATCAGTGGATCAGAGAAGGCAGAGGGAGAAGTAGGGAGTCAGGAGATCTTGCAGGTAGCGAGGCTCCTGTTCGTGTAGGGCTTTAAAGGTCAATAAGCCAACCTTAAAGGTGATCAGCCACTGAACAGGCAGCCAGTGCAGTCCACACAGCACAGGCATAATATGACTGGCCCTAGATGTACTAGTCAAAAGCCTGATCTCCGCTTTCTGCACTAGTTGCAAGCGGCAGATATCAACCCCTAGGTAGAGGGCACTGCAGTAGTCAAGGTGGGTGGTGACGAAGGCGTGGACCAATGTTGGCAGGTCATCCAGAAAAACGTGGTGTTTCACCCAGGTAATATTCCTCAGATGGTAAAATGAGGATCTGACAATGGCCGATACCTGAGATTTCAAGGTTAGGCCATCATCAAACATAACCCCCTGGTTTACGCATCTTGTCTGAGGTAGTGAGCTGGACGCCATCCAGCCATAAGCCTGATGCCTGCCCAACCCCAAACCTGCCCCTGGATGACCCAGGTCAACCACCAACACTTCGGTCTTATCCAGATTCAGTCTTAGCCAGCTGGTGTTCATCCAGTCCTTGATCTCGGCAAGACAGTTATTAAGCATACGAACATACGAAATTGCCAGCAGATAACGGCCATTCGGTCTATCTAGTCTGCTCGACTGTTCAGCACTTCAGTCCATTAGACTGCAATTGCCTGCCTCCCTCACATGCCCCCCCATCTCCCATCCCCTTCCGATTTGTACCCTCCCTTGAATCTGTTCCACTTCAAGCCCGGACACTCTGTAGCGTATACTGACTTCTCTGGCAGAGCGTTCCACCCTGCCACCACCCTTTCTGTGAAATAATGCCTCCTCAGTTCCCTCTTGAACCAGCCCCTTCCAACTTCATAGATGTGTCCCTGGTTTCCTTCCGCCATTCAGATTGAACATACACCTGGTGTCTACTTTGTTCAAACCCTTCAGGTACTTGAAGGTCTCAATCATATCCCCTCTCTCCCTTCTTTCCTCCAGGGTATACATATTGAGCTCTCTCAGTCTCTCCTCATATGGTCTGTTCCCCAATCCCAGGATCATTTTTGTTGCCCTGCGCTGTACCCCTTCCAGTAGTTTGATGTCCCTTTTCAAGTAGGGGCACCAGAAATTCACGTAGTACTCTAGGTGCGGTCTCACCAGGGACCTGTACAGGGGCAAGACGACCTCCCCACTCCTAGAAGTAATCCACATTGCTATACACCCTAGGACCCTGTTTGCCTTTGCTGCTGCCTTCCTGCACTGAGCAGAGTGGTTCATCTCCCTGTTTACCAGCACTCCCAGATCCTTCTTCTTCTCCTTCTTGGATTTTGTTAATGGGACACCCTCCAGCCAGTAACTGTGTCCTGGGTTTTTGCCTCCTAAATGCATCACTGTACTTCTTGGCATTGAAACCAAGCTGCCAAGTGTGAAACCATTCCTCCAGTTTTGCCAAATCCTCCTGAAGTACTTTTGCTCTGTCCCCCCCATCTACCTCGGCACAAATCTTTGTGTCATCTGTGAAGACACTAATCTTGCTCTTAATCCCTATTGCAATGTAAGCTATAAAAATGTTAAACAAAACCAGTCCCATCACCGAGCCCTGTGGTACACCATTTGTTACTGCCCTGGGTTCAGATGCCCCCCCACCACCCACTACCACCTTCTGCTGTCTACCCTGCAGCCAGTTCTCGACCCATCTGACCAGTTTCCTCCCTGCTCCCAGACTCTTCAAATTGCAGATCAGCCTACCGTGTGGCACTGAGTCAAAGACCTTGCTGAAATCGAGGTAGAGGACATCCACCACATGTTCCCTGTCCAGTGCCCTCATAACCCAGTCGTAAAAATCAACCAAGTTCGTCTGGCAGGATCTGCCCGAGACAAACCCATGCTGCCTGCTGTCCTGGAGAGTATCCTCAAGAAGTTGTACCAGTCTTTCCTTGAGGATTGTCTCCATCAGTTTTCCCACAATTGCAGTAAGGCTCACCGGTCTGTAATTCCCCGGTTCATCCTTGGGCCCATTCTTATGGAGATGTACCACATGTGCTTCCCTCTAGTCCCTGGGCATGCACCCCGAGTTCAGAGAGGTATTGAACAGGTCCACCAATGGCCCTGCCAGGACCTCTGCCAACTCTCTCAGCACCCTGGGTGGACTCGCCTTGTCCACCTTCAGGGACTTAAGGCCCTCCCTCACCCTTTTCACCATGATTTCCCCATCTGTGGTTGCTTCTCCTCCACCCTCTCCCACCTCACCCTTCTTCTCAGGTGCGGGCCCATCCCTCTCCTTGGTAAAGACTGAACAGAAGTATTTATTAAGTACTTCTGCCTGCTCAGCCCCCTTTTCTACCCACGCACTTCCCCTCCTGATCCTAACAATTTGATCCTTGTTCTTCCTTTTCTCTCTGATATATCTGAAGAAATCCTTTTCTCCTTCTTTGATCCCCTGCGCTAACCTCTGTTCCCCAGCCCTTGCCATTCTACTCACTCCTCTGGATTTCTTCACATATTCTTCTCTGTCTTCTGCCTTGTTAGATATCTTGTAGATCCAAAATGCTTTTTCCTTTTTCCTCACCTTCTCCACAACCTGTCTACTCATCCAACTTGGTTTCTTGGTCCTGGCTTTCTTGCTCTGGCTCTTGACACAAGTTTTAGTGGCTTCAGCCAGTCCTGCCTTGGTGACTGCCCGTTTTTGTTCCATGTCCATTTCTGGGCGGATGCTTGCCATATGACTTTCCAGTACGTGTTCCATCCTGCCAAAATACACCCTTTTGAAGTCCAGGACCCTAGTTTTTATAGTGGCTACTTCTCTACCCAGATTGATTGAGAACCACACTGTGCGATGGTCACTGCTTGCTAGAGATTCCTCCACCCTTACATCCCTGACCTGTTCACCATCTTCCAGTACCAGGTCTAGTATATTCCCCTCCCTTGTTGGCTCCATTACCCTCTGGGTAAGGAAGTTATCCTGGAATGCTTCCAGGAGGATCTGCTCCCTGGTACAAGTGGTGGCTGGGATGTTCCAATCCACACCCAGTAGATTAAAATCCCCTACCACCACTGTGCTCCCTTAGCCACTATGCCTCCTTATCTGCTCCCCCAGTTCCCTGTCAATGTCCTCTTTCTGGGCTGGAGGTCTATAAACAACCCGCAGACAGATCTTGGTCCCTTTCTGGTTGTGTAGTTGCAGCCAGATTACTTCCGACCTACCCTCCTCCCCTTCCTCCCTATTACATCTGATCCCTCCCTTTACGTAAATGGCAACCCCCCCCCCCAGCCTTCCCTTTATCTCTTTCCCTCCAGAATAGTTTGAACCCTGGAATGGTTAGGTCCCAGCCATGGTGCCTGATTGCCCACATCTCAGTAATAGCAGCTATGTCCACCTTCCCCTCTGCTACCAATCCCTGCAATTCTGCCAACTTGTTCCCCAGCCTCCTAGCATTTAGTGAAACCATTCTCCACACTGCTCCTATCCTTCCTGCTTCCTTACCCTTCACTTCAACCCCTATTTCGCCTATGGTTGTATCTATCCCTAGGGTGGGGGGAGGTTCATGGGACCCCCCTCTCCTGGTGATTCCCAGCTCCAGTGCCTCCCCCCCACCCAGTTTAAATGATACCTCTCATTGATTAAATCCCCCAGCTTCTGCTTTAACACCTGTGACCCTGCCCTGCTGAGGTGTAACCTATCCCCTGCATAAAGATCTGTGTTTCCAATGTGCTACCCCAGTCCCCCACCAATCCATACCCCTTGGTCCACGCCATTCCCGCAGCCACTTATTGACGTCACTGATTCTTCTCTTCCTGTCTGTATTAGTCCTTGGCACTGGCAGAACTTCTGAGAATGCTACTATTGTTCCCTCTTTGCTGCATAGTTTTCCCACTTCCTTGAAACTGTCTTGTATCTCCTCTATCCTTTCCCCTTCCAGATCATTTGTTCCCAGGTGCACCACAACGTGCGGCTTCCCTTCCACCTTCCCCACATATCTGCCCATATGCTGCCCCACTCTACTGCTGTCATGCATTCTACCTAGATGTTACTTTTCTGGCACCCCCATTTTATACCCTTAAGTTTAGAATCCCTGAAATAATGACTCTTGATGCTTATCCTGCTCACCCTCTTGTTGCCTTCATTCCCTGCCCCCAACCTCATGAGGCCTCTCATCCCCTGTCCTGCCTCCCTTTGTCTCCTCTAACCTTTGCCCTGTCCTCTTCCCCCTCACAAATATGACTGGGGTAGTGACCTCCACCTCCAAACTATTTTCCATTTGTGGAACCTCCCCTTTGCACTCATTTGTTGCTCCATCCACCACACTACCACCTTCTCTATTACTTTCCCATGTCTTCCCTGAAATGTGGCCCTCCCCCACTCTGACTCCCCTCCTCTCCCTATCCTTAGCCTTCTCTGGGCTGCCTGCCACTTTCTCTGTTCTCCTGTCTCCTTGCTCCTTCCTTCCCTCCAGAGAGACTCCATCACCATCACCTCACTGACACCCCCCGTGTCTTCTTGGTGTACTGCCTACTGCCTCCCTGCTGTGTAACTTTTCCCTGTGGCGCCTCTCCCTGCTCCTTCACTGTAACCTCCCTCCTCTCTGCTACCTGGTCTTCCAGAGTAGCCAACTCTGAGAATCTGTTTGCAGTGCTAATCTCCTTTCCTTGAATGAGTCCAGTCCTCCCTCCCACAGACTGATATCTTTGCTTCATCACAGTCTTAATCATGCCCTTGTGCCTGACTCTCCTCCAGTCATCACTTTCTTCCCTTGGTTGCACCCGCTTGTGTGGCCCTCCTGCTTTCCCACCTAGTTCCCCCTTATTTTTTCCTGTTTTGAGCTGGTGTGTTCCCCCCTATTCTGTCTCCTCCATGCCTCCAGTTCCCTCCTCAACCACCCTATTTTCTGCCTGAGCTGGCCCACCTGCCAACACACCCTACAACTCCTTAACCTCCAAGCCACTTCCAGGAATATGTCTGTTCCACATCCTTGGCAACATACAACCCTTCCCATCTCCTGCCCTATTTGACTGCCCCTGCTCATCCTCTCCTCCCTTAACCTGGTCCTACCCCACTCCATGGAACCCTTCCCCCCCCTTGGACCCCTATGTCTGTACAGGAAATATGCAGCCCTCCCAGTAAGGCTCTTCCCTGTCTACCAGCATGGCCTGCTGCCTGCTGACTTCCCTGCAGACGCTATTCAAGACGCTACACTCCTGCTTCATGGTACTCAAGTTTCAGGGTCACTTGGTTCCCTTTGAACTATAATTGGATCCCAGCCCTGCTACTGGCTGGTCCAAGTCACGTAACTGCCCCTCCCCCTTCTGTGTATTTCCCAACCTCTCCCTCCCTCCCTCAGGTAAATACCCCCCTCCTCCCAGCCAAGACAAAATAATTTTTGTGAAGTTACCCTGTTTAAATCACACAGCACACATTACCATCTCATGAAATGCTACCTCAATCATAAAAGAAAACAAACAGCACAGAGAGGGAGAGAGTACTTATCTTCTAGCTCCAGCTGCCTGCCTCCTTCTGCTGAGTTTCAACTCAAACTGCAACACAGAGACTATATCATCCTGTCCAGGTAGAAAGGACATATACAGTTGAGTATCATCTGCATAGCAGTGAAAACTCAAACTGTATCGTTTGATGATATCTCCTAATGGCAGCACATAAACTGCAAACAACATGGGTGACAATATGGAGCCTTGTGGCACCCCGCAGAACAGGGGAAGGGAGTCAAAGGAATAAATTCCAGTGACAACCCTCTGAGATCTGTCCACAAGGAAAGATCAAAACCATTTGAGGACTGCCCCTGCCAGTCCACAAAGAAGCCACAGGCACTTCTAAAGCAAACCATGGTCCACAGTGTCAAACATTGCAGAGAGATCAAGAAGGACCAAGATGGAGTGAGCCTTTCAATCTCTCGCTATTAGGAGGTCATTCAATGCTCAGACAAGTGCAGTTTCAGTGCTGTGTCTCTTTCTAAATCCAGACTGGAGTGCATCATAGACAACGCAACCACCTTCTCAATAACCTTATCCACAAAAGGCAGGTTAGAGATAAGTTTGTAGTTAGATTGACAGTTTGATCTGTCTGGACTGCACTAAGGCAAGTGTTGCTGAAGAAAAGGTAGGAGAGTCCTCCTTATGGCCAGTGGTGGCTTCAAGCATACACAGGTTAGACATAAGCTATTATGGTAAACTCAGGTACTGGAGGAGAGGGTGTTTCCCTAAGTAAGATAGGGTACAGCTGCAGCTGATTTGGCTGATTAGGTGCAGCTGCACAGACAGGAGAGCTTTAAAAACAGGAAGGAAAAGCCAGCAGGCAGTTGCTGCAGGGGTAGAGGTCTGACAAGCTGCTTGGATGTGTTCCAGAACAGGAGTCCTTACAACCCCTCAGGAGATTGGTCTCTGAATTAGGCCAAAAAGAAACAAGTTATTTCCATTGTGAGTTTTCCGTTTACTGTTTGTGTCTTCCAGAAGGTCTAGCCTCTGGAAAAGGGGGTTTCAGTTAGGGTCGGGGATTGTTTAGTCAGTGCTCCCACCCGGAGCTAGGCCTCTTTATTTCTGTTTTTGTTTCATTTTCCCCGGTGGGGCTTAAAAAGGAAAAGGGCAGAAGCCCAAAGTTCTGTGTCACCAACCATATTAAGAAAATAAAAATATACCTGGTTGGTTTGGTGTTAACAAACTGATCTTCCTGAGACTTCTTAACCACCGCAAAGCTGATCCTGAATCCAGTGGCGAGGTTGCGCCTTGTCAAATGTGGTGTTAGCAGTGGTATCAGGTCGGCGTAGAATTTGGCTGGAATCCAAACCACCCCGGAGTAAAGGAGACCAGGCATGGAGGACGTGGTGAAAGCCTTGATCCATGCTACGGCAGCCCAGCAGGAAGCTACCCGGGCTCAACAAGAGACGAACCAGTTGCTGCTCACACAGACGGCCCAGGACCGTGCTGTCCTCCAAGAAATGGTAAAGCATCTCATTGAGATCACGCCGTGAGAAGGTCGCCCGGGATGGCCTACCCCAGCGGGTTACCAGACTATACGGGCTTCCCACTGTCTGCAGAAAATGACGATGGCTGACGACACTGAAGCATATTTACTCGCTTTTGAAAGGATGGCTACTCATGAATCATGGCCTCAGGAATAGTGGGCCAGCATTTTAGCTCCGTTTTTGTGTGGCAAGACCCAGAAGGCATATTATGATCTGGATGAGGGAGTAACTACTGACTATCCAAGGCTGAAGAAAGAGATCTTGGCCCGTGCTGGCATGACTCCAGCCCTTCAAGCCCAGAGGTACCACAGCTGGAGATTCCAGGAGTTGGCGAAGCCACGGTCGCAGATTAATTACCTCCTCCACTTGGCCATGAAGTGGTTGTGACCCAAGCTCCATAACGCTGCCAAAATCGTGGAGTTCCTGGTAATGGACCAGTTCTGAAGAGGACTACCGCCCAGCCTACGGCATTGGGTTGGACAGGCCAACCCCGCTTCCTGTGATGAACTGGTCACCTTGGTGGAGCGGCATTATGCCATGAAGGAACTTTCCCCGGACATTGGAGTCGGCTACCCCCGGGACTTGAGGCAGACTACAAACCGGAGATGCCGACTCCCCGAGAGGTCGGACCGGACAGGGCCCTGGAGAAGGACTACCGAAGAGCAGTCTAGGCTGCGAAGAGACTTTTGGGTTCAAAAATAGAGGGGGACCTGACCTCCCCTAGAAGCCCAAAGGGTCCAGGGTCACCCTGAGAATGCTACCGCTGTTATGGGTGCAGGGAGTGGGGATATGCAATTGCCAACTGCCCGAATGGGGTCCAACCAATGCAGTGTAACTGGGGTGGGTCCCCACAGAGTGATTGTCATTTGATTAATGTGGTAGGGGTGGTCGCCATGTCACACCGATTTACCCGGGTGGTTAAGGTAAACGGACAGGCCGTGATGGCCCTTGTCGACTCAGGGAGTGAGGTCACTCTTATAGTTCACAGTTTGGTGCAACCCACCCAAATTAATTTCCAGAAATGTACCGGGATCACCTGTGTCCATGGCACAGTGTTTTATTACCCCACAGTGCTAGTTACCGTGGAAGCACAGGGGAAGGAGAGGCAGATCACGGTGGGGGTCCTCCCTCGATTGGCGCATCCTGTCCTGGTGGGTCGAGATTTCCTGTGGCTTGAGACATTACTCCATAAGGAGGGAACCCGGTAGGCCAAGGCCCCAGTAACTGAGGCTATGGTGCTAGGAATCCCCGAGGGGTCGGAGGAGTCACCCGATTATTTCCCTAATGGGCATCAGGACCCCGAGTTGAATGGGGAGGTAGGAAAGTCCCAGAAATCATGAAAGGAACGCAGGGATTGTAAAAAGTTAGGGACCAAGATACTGGCTGCCAATGGCAGGTCCGTGCTGGTGGGAGGTAGAACCCCGCTACCAGAGGGACAACAGGGTGAGCGGTCTGGTGCCCGAGGGGAGAGTTGTAGGGAAGAAGAGGAGGACCCAGAAGTGGAGACAGAGTTGAAGCCCCCTGAATTGAGTACCCTTGGGATAGCCTCCAGGAACTTTGGTCGGGACCAAACAGACGAGCCTCTCTTTCAGAATATCCATTCAGAGGTTGTGGAGATTAACAGGGTGCCGGTAGAAGGCAAAGCCAAGGAACCCGGACCATATTTCACGTTAAATAATGACCTCCTATACTGAGTGATACCAGATGAAGAACATGATGTGTAACAGTTGCTGGTCCCCCACCAGCTTAGGAAGGCGGTACTGGCCTGGAATTTATGCTGAGGTAAGGAGGAACTGTGCTTCGTGCCCAGAATGCCAGTTGGCATCCCCGCGGCCGAAGTTAAGAGCCCCGTTGGTGCCCTTGCCAATCATCGATGAACCCTCCGCGAGGATTGCAACAGACCTGCTAGGCCCCCTAGACAGGTCAGCCCACGGCCACCAACACATCCTGGTCATCGTAGAATATGCTTCAAGATGTCCAGAAGTGATCCCGCTCCATAACACGGCCTCAAAGTCGATTGCCTGAGAGCTCATTCAGGTCTTCGCGAGGGTCGGATTCCCAAAGGAGATACTGATGGACCAGGGTACTCCCTTTGTCTCACATTTAATGAAGGAGCTTTGCAGACTCCTCCAGATCTGAGCCCTGAGGACCTCAGTGTACCACCCCAAGACAGGTGGTCTGGTCGAACGATTTAATCAGACTTTGGTGGGGTCTCACCAGCTGTCTGCACAGAGGGATAACAACTTCCTGTTTTCTACTGGTGATGCCTCTCCCTATGCATCCCAGTATCCCCCCAGCCCTCCTTACTGCCCTCTCACATTGCTTGCCCACCTTTAAGTCATCTGCTATGACTACCCCAGGTCCCTTTCCATTTTGTTGTTGTTATATCTCACCCCATTGTATACTCTTCTCCTGGGTTTTATTTCCCAGGTGCATTACCTACACTTCTTAGCATTAAATCTAAGCTGCCATACATTTGACCATTCCTCTAACCTTGCCAAGTCCTTCTCATCCTTTCCACCCCACCTTGTGCATCAACTCTGTTGCAGATCATTGTGTCATCTGCAAAGACATACTTTTCCTTCAGTCCCTTGCAATAGTCACTTACAAAAGACACTGAAAAGGACGGTCCTAATACTGAACCCTGCGGTACCCCATTAGTAACCCCTTTCTTCAGAAGTGGACTCCATTTACTAATACTCTGTGTCCTAGTCTCCAGCCAATTCTTACCCAGGCTATCATCTTGGGACCCTACCCCAGGCCGCTAACTCATATTAATCTTTGTGTGGGACTGGGTCAAATGCCTTGCTAAAGTCTAGGTAGGCCAGTCCGCAGCCCCTCCCTGATCTACTACTTTGGTCACCCAGTCAAAGAAATCTATTAGATTCGTCTGGCATGACCTTCCTGCTGTGAATCCATGCTGCCTTGGGTCCTGTGCCCCTCTGGCCTCTAGGTACTCGGCAATTCTTTCTTTCAGAAGTGATTCCATCATTTTCCCTGTCACTGAGGTTAAACTAACAGGTCTGTAGTTTCCTGCTTCTGTCTTGCTCCCACTTTTGTGAAGGGGAATCACATCTGCCCTCCTCCAGTCCTCAGGTACCACCCCATCCACCCATGATTTGTTAAAGAGGGTAGTCAGTGGTGTCACTAGTTCTACCCTTAGTTCTTTTAGAATTCTGGGATGAATCCCATCAGGCCCCTTTGCTTTTTCCACCTTCAGTTTTAAGAGTTATTTCAGAACCCTTTCTTCTGTAAAGGGGCTGGTATCAACTTCTGTATCCAGAGTGTTTCTATTGTTTGTTTTAGGCACCTCCCCCTCTTCATTTGTAAAAGAGATAACAGTTCTGCCTCATACAAATCCGGAGAAAAAAGCTGCCCCCACACAAAAAAAGAGTTTTTCCAGCCACTGAACCAGATTGTTTATGTCAGAATACAGCAAGACTCTATTAGAAGAAACACAATTACTAAGGTGATTTGTGGAGGGGAATAGACAACCTTTTAGACTGGGATGTCCATCATCTCGACAAAATCAGACTTCTCTTCCTCCTCTGCAGCTTCTACCATGGGGAGCTGGAGGGTTTCAGCCACCTTTTTGTAGAATAAATAGTGAGAAGGGGACTCAGAAAGCCTTGGAGGGGAGACATTGGAGGGTCTGTCTTCGGAGATGTCAGGTTCAATGGGCACATTCAGACCTTCTAAATCATTATCAACCTCATCATTTTGTTCTGGATAGTCTTCGTCCCCCTCCCACTCCAATTCATAATAGGCATCCAGATTGTAATCCGATGGAGTAGGATCTGACCAAACCAACTGCCTAGCCGAAGGCATTGGTTCGGACAGAACCGGTCGAAATGACTTGAACAATGCTTATCGCTTTGGCTATCTCATCAGCGGTTGGAGTACGCGGTTCTGGATCCGAACTGGCTGATTTCCTTTTTCTTTTCACCGGAATCAATCCCTCTGAGTTGGATCTTCTTTTGCCTGAGGAGGTATTGCCCAGGTCAGTGGGCACCTCCTCAGGTTCGACCGCAACCGAACCAGGCTGGCCATCCAGGTCAGCGGACTTCTTGGCCTCCCTTTCCTTTAGCCTACTCAATCTTTTATCCATAGTGGCTTTGGGAAAATTTTTATATATTTGGCAGTCTGTTTTGAGGTGGTCCAACCCCAGACAATAAACACAGATGAGGTGAGGATCAGCTTTAGCAAAAGCCACCCCCCACACTCACCACAGTGTTGAAACCCAGTGGGCACGGTTTTCCTCTTGGGTTTCTCAAACATGGCCAGACTAACAAAATTACCCTTAACAGCTTTTACGCCAGGTAATACTCTCTGATCGGTAACCAACCATGTTACAGGTTGTGGAAAGAAACTGGTAAAAGTCTATTATTTTTTTAAACCAATTGGAACCAGCACACCACTACAAATTCAAAAAAGAAAGATTCAAACAGAAACAGTCGGTTCCTAACCGGACCGACCACAAAGGAACCGAAGAATTACAATTTCCACAGAAATAAGCAACACACAGTTCACTACCCATCTACACACTTACTGTACCATAGACAGAGACTTGAAAACGAAAAAATAAGAATCGGTGAAAACCGACACTTTCAGGAAACTTTACCGAACCATGCGAAGAAGCAATCTCCAGAGTGACTTCACAGTTAGGCGGAGTAAAGAATCTGACAGTTACACTCTGAAGCACCACAGACAGAGGTTTGAAATCTGAGCTCAAGCTCAACATTCTATGCCTCGGCATAGAGTTAACTCTTTCATCTCCAGGCAGTTGAAGTGCTGGGGCTAACTGCATACATCAGAATACAGCAAGACTTCACATTGTTTGAAGGGTAAAAAGGGTGAGGGAGTGGCCCTGTACATCAGAGATGATACAGTATAAAGGCTACAGAAGTTATGGGAAGACAGGGGGGATCCAAGGTAATGTGGGTCACCCTGGAGCCAGGGAATGGAACAGCAATACGCACAGGGGTGATCTACAGACCTCCAGCACAGAGGGAGGACGTAGACAGGGAACTAGTGGAGAACATACACAACATGGCAGCTAAAAGCGAAATCCTGCTACTGGGAGATTTCAATATACTGAACATGGATTGGGACACCCAGGTGGCTGCTTCAGCCAGAAGCACATCCATCCTGGAATCCCTGCAGGGGGTTGGACTCATGCAGCTGGTGCATGAGCCAACCAAGAACAAGTCAATTCTAGACCTAATTTGGGCCAATGGGAACAGAGTTGAAGAAATACAGGTGGAAGGGCAGCTGGGGTCCAGTGACCACTACATGGTGTGGTGCAGCATGGAGACATGAACTTAGTTAAGCCACACAAGGACAAGAGTACTAGATTTCAGGAGGGTGGATTTCACTGAAAAGGGTAGATGTATATAAGCAGTCCTGGGGAAGGGAGAGGTAATAGAGGGGGTGGAAGAACAATGGGAGAAACCAAAAGGACCCATAGTGGATATAACAAACCAATGCATTGGGATAGTGGCTAAAGGGGAAAGAAGAAGGAAACCACTATGGTTCTTCAAAGAGGTGGGGGACAAAGTCAGGGCTTAAAGGCTGAGTTTCAAGGAGTATATGGGGAGTCAAAGGGAGGACAAGGAGGTGTACCTTGAATGTCTAAGGGAAGCAGGGAAGGCTGTTAGGAGGGCAAAGGCGCAGGCAGGAGAGGGCTTAGCATGGTCTGTAAACAAAGGCAACAAGGCATTTTACCGGTATATCAGTGAAAGAAGAAAAGTCGGTGGGGTTGTGAGGCTCAAAGGGGAGAAGGGAGAGTATAAGGAGAAGGATCTGGACAAGGCAGAAACACTGAACAAATACTTCTGATCAGTATTCACTAATGAGGGGGAGGGTCAAGGACCACAGTTGGATTGCAAAGGCAATGCAGGGGGAGAAGTGGACACCAGTCCATTCACAGTGGAGATAGTTCTGGAAGACCTCACAAAGCTGAAGGTGGATAAGGCCATGGGGACAGACGGCATCCACTGAGGATATTAAAGGAGCTGTGAAGGGAACTAGCAGCACCTCTGGGAGCCCTGTCCACAGAGTCACTCAACATGGGTGTCATTATAGAGGACTGGAGGAGGACATATGTAGTCCCACTGCACAAAAGTGGCAGTAGGGAGGAGGAGGTGGGGAACTACAGGCCAGTCAGCCTCACCACAGTGATGGAAAAGATCATGGAGACACTGCTGAAAGAAAGGATAGTGGCACATATGGAATACAGCGGTGCTCAGGATCTGAGGCAACACGGATTCACAGCAGGAAGGCCATGTCAAACGAATCTAATAGATTTTTTTGATTTGGTGACTAGGGAAATAAATCAGGAAGGGGTGGTAGATGTCGCCTACCTAGATTTCAACAAAGCCTTCAACACCGCACCACATAGAAGGCTGATTAACAAGATGGGTAGTCTGGGCATGGGAGACAAGGTGGTGAACTTGGTTAGGAACTGGTTAACAGACAGGTCAGCGGACTTTTTGGCCTCCCTTTCCCTGAGCCTACCAACTCTTTTTTTCTAGGGTAGCTGCAGGAAAATTTTTACAAATCTGGCAGTCTGAATCGAGGTGGTCAAACCCCAGACAATAAACACAGGTGGTGTAGGGGTCAGCCTTAAGCAAAGACTTCCCCACACACTACAGTGTTGAAACCCAGTGAGCCCAGTTTTCTTTTGGGTTTCTCTGAACATGGCCAGTCTAAACAAAACTTACCCTTTTATGGCAACTACCAGGCAAGACACTCTTATCGTTCCTGACCGTGTTATTGGTCGTGGAAAAACGCATTAAAATCCGCTTTTTAGAACCGATAAGAACCGCAACTACACTCTACAAAAGTAGAAGTAAAGATTTAACAACCTGATCGGTTCAAAACCGAACCGATGACACGTTTATAAGTTCCACACAGAATAGAAAACAATAAAACCTATCTAGTACTCACGAATACCACAGACAGAGACTGAATTGATAGGTTATGTTTAAACTGGTTGAAACCGAGAAAACGGTACTTTAACCGACAAATTGAACCGAGCAAAGGAGAAATCTCCAGAGCGACTGTTCAGTGAGGCAGAGTAAAGAATCTGACGGTTTGAGTTCAAACAGCAACAGACAGAGTCTCAACCGAGGTCGAGCTCAGCATTCCATGCCTGGCATGGAAAGTTAACTCTTTCATCTCTGGGGCAGTTCAAAGGTTGGACCTCACTGCAAATTGTCAGAATACAGCAAGACTTTATGTTGTTTGAACAGTTCTTGCTGCAAAGAAAACAGGTTAGAACAAACTGCAATATTATTATCACTCTAATAGATATTCAGCAAATAAGCACATCTTATAACAGAGCTCCCTCTGTGCGAATAACGATGGCAGAACAGAGCAATTATCTAGCGGCCCAGGCGGGACTCGAGCATAGAAACATTCAGCCCCCTCCCACGTTAATTATAACTGCAATCCAGGCAGCTCTTAAAGAGACAGTACACAGAGGCTATACAGGCACTGTCTGGCAATACATTTAAACTGCTAAAACACAGAACACCAGCCTGGCAATGAGCATTTAGGCAAGCCCAAGGAAGACTTTTCGGGAACCCCCATTTGTAGGGGAATTACATAGATATGGTACAGAAATTGATGTCATTGAAATATGATGGTCTTTCCCTAAAAGGAGATAGTACAGGGAAGGTACCATTAGTCTCTGTTTAGAAATGTGTTAACGCATGGTATTTTCAACATTTACAGGTTTCATACACATACGGTATATACTGTACATCAAGGTATTTTATGACATAGTGCCATTACATGCTAAATCCAACAGCAAGGAACACAGCCTGTTGTTTTACATCAGCTTGGATGTCACCACAATAATCTCTCTGTAAGAGGACCTGCCAGGGAAAAAGAAAATTAAGAGGACACTATGGCATAGTCAAGAACAGGGAGGGGGGTGCCCAGAGGTGGCCAACCTTATGGACTAGAAATTGTAATGGATAGATTAGGCTAAGAAACAGAAGAACTGTTGCAACAGATTTAAGAAAAGGTTGGTCCTCAAGAGTGGCAGGATCTCCCTATCATATTGCCAATGCCCTTTGGGGTAACTCTTGCTTCAGTGCTTCTGCACTGAGGTTCTTTGCCTTTAGCTTGTTTTTGTGTTTTTCTTTTTTGGGCTCCCCATCACCCAATTACACAAGACCAACATAGGGAATGAAATAATTTTCACTAAAGAGAGAGATCAGTGGGTCAGTACATGCTGACTAAGTGCAGAGAAAGGATATGCAGTCTGTTGCTGCAAACTGATGTATTGAAGAAGGGATATGCCATTGCTTAAGGTTATCCCCGTGTTTTAAATAAACATCACACAGAGAGTCTGTGTTGAACCTGAAGTTCTGTGACTGGTCTATCTGTTATCCCACAACCCCTCCAAAGGCAGCTCTAGTATACACAACACAGAGTTGTACATTTGAGCAGACTTGATAGACTGAAGTGGCCTTTATCTGCTAGCATTTTCGTATGTTCGTATGTATATTCGTAATGTTGAACATTCGGGCAAGTCGAAGGAATGGGAGGATTGCAATCTCTCCTGATCCCATGACCAGTGCTGGTGGCGCTTGTGCTTCTTGCCCCACTGAGAAGGGCAGTCCCCAGTGGTCTGGAGGGCCCAACACATTTCATGGAAATCCTCCCTGAAGGACCCTGACATTGAAGCCAGCTGGAAGCAGTGCTGAGATCAATGAGGTACTCACCATGCCACAGTCACCTCGTCCTCAAGATACTCAAGTTGAGGAGCAGACCTGGCAACTACTGATGCCTTTTTGTGGCTCTTAGGTTGATCCTTCAGGTCTCATTTTGAAGATCGACTGAGGACAAGTCTGGCCTTGCAGTCTTCCAGCGATGTGGTGCTACCCTCCCAGGCAGTACTGACAGGACACATGGAGATTGGCATTTGACATGTTCTACTAATAAGTCATGCAGAACTTAAAACCGCATGGTGGCTTCCCCTTTTCCATGCCAAGATCAATCGTTGAAGGCAAAGCCAGGAGAGGAAAACAAAGTATAAGTCTGTAGAAGAAATAATTATCAGCAAAGGCACTATGTGGAATCCTTGAAGTCTGTAAAGCAGCGAAGGAAGAGACCAGTCCCTTCCAGTGGAAAGAAAAATCTGATGTCACAGGGCAGAGCCAGAGAATGTACCACCCAGGTGGTGGGAGGAGCTTAGCTTGAAGACATCTGTTGAATCACACCATTCCAGTGGAACTGCAAGAGTGTGAATAGTGAACTGTATCCACGCCCTTAGAACTGTAGGCAACCCTGCCTGAATTGGGATTATCTTTCTGGGACCTCAGCAATATGAGAATCTTTTCTACTTAGAGGAATATGTTCTCCTTGTTGCTGGTTTTCTAGAAACCTTCTGCACTTTCAGCACCTCCTCTGAGAGATTCTAACAAGAAAATTCTAGCTCCTCAAGAAACATGCCCTCAGGTGTAACGTTCTGAGGTCTGGAAATGTTATTTTGCCCTGAGGCAGCATCAGCAGGTTGCAGCTCAGCAGTTGGTTGATTGGAGTCCTGCTGGAAAAGGTCAGGAGAATCGAGTACCAAGTCTGTCTGGACCAGTTTGAGACTATCAAGATCTTTTTTGCTAGCTCTTTCCTAAACTTTATGAACACTCTGCATTAGTGGGAAAAGGTAGGAAGGCATACAGGAACCTTCCTGTCCAGTTCAGAACTAGGGTGTCCTCTAAGACTGTGCCCCTTGCTGGAGGTCTGCAACAAAACTGTGGGAGGTGAATGTTTATCCAAAAGGCAGACATATCTATTTCCAGTGTGTCTCATCTTCTGAAGACTGAGGCCAGCACCTGCTAGTTCAGAGCCTACACATGGTTTACTTGGCTGATTCTGCTTAGGGTGTCTGCTAGGACACTGTCCCTGCCTGGCAGATGTACAGCATACGTATTTGCATCGAGGGAGTAGCTATTTACCAGAGCTTCAGGCTTTTGTGCATAGTTTTCAGGAGCTTGTTCCTCCCTGCTTGTTTATGTACACTAAAATAGTTGTGGTACTTTGTGTTCAGATCTGGACAGACTGACTTTGTAGTTGGGAGAAGGATTGCATTGCCAACAGTACTGCCCTGAGCTCTAAGAGACTTATGTGCTCCTGAGGCTCCTGTTGGCTCTAGATGCCACTTACTGTAAAAATAAATCCACTACAGCACCCCTCTCTAGGAGCAAGGCTTCTGTTGTGAGGACCCTTGTTGATGATTGCTGGAGAAAGGGATTGCCCTCTCTGAGGCTGCTTTTCCCCTTACCACCATTCTAGTGGCCAAAGGTCTTTGTGACTGGCACTAACTTGGACAGTGGATCTCACCTTTGAGACCTGTGATGCCTTAGGTGATACTGAATGTCCCTCATCTGAAATCTGACTCATGGTACCACAACTGTGTATGAGGCCATGTGCCCCGGTAACTGCAGGAAATCCCTTGTGGGCTTGGGTTGGGCCAGGAGATAGGTTTCTGTAGTAGCAGTAAGATTGGATACCCTTAGTTGGGCTGGCAGTGTAGCCTAAAGGTTAGAGTAATGAGCTGTGAATGAGCTTGGTACATACAGCAGACCAGACCTGGGTTTGATTCTCACAACCTCCGCTTGCATACTGTGCGACTCTGAGCAAGTCACTTAACTGCCCAGTGCTCCCAGGTCACCCCTGAAAACAGGCACTTGTGCCTAGTGGGCCTTACCCGGTTACCAAAGACTAAAATTTAAAAAAAAAAATAGCTGTGGAAGGAAAGTCTTCCCCTGTGGGGTATCCAGCTCTGCACCTTTGAAGTCTAACCTGAACCGGTTCTGTTTGGGACTTCTGCAGATTTGTTAGAAAGCTCAGGTTCTCTTTAGGGTGCTCTTTACCCTTTGGATAGAGCGCCTTATCTTCTGTTCTGCTTTCCCTGAGACTAGCCAGTCACTGAGGTAGGGAAAAACCACAACATCTTGCCTTCTGAGGTGTACTGCCACCATGGCTAGGCACTTTGTGAGGCCAAAGGATAGGGCTATAAACTGATATTGTCAGTGTCCCATCCTAAACTAGAGGTAGTGTGTGTGTGTGTGTGTGTGTGTGTGTCTCTACCTGGAACATGGAAAACCGGTGTCTTTCAGATCCAATGACCCCAGCCAATATCCTGATTGTAAGAATGGTATCTCTGTGTCCATTGTGACCATCCTGAATCTTTCCTGTTTCAGTTCAGTTCAGTTCATTGTGTAGGGATAGCTTCCATTGAGCACGCTCATTCACAAGGAGGTCCCTGATACAAAGTACTAAACATCACAGATGGCCAGTACAAAGATATATCATAGCAATACAGCAGGTATATCATGGTACATAGAGTAGATTGGTTGTAACAAATACATAAAGGCAAAAGTACCACATGACAGCAAGTTTACCACCACCTAATAAAAATCATCACAGACAATCAATACAAGTAGCACAACATAGAAAAACAGTAGGGATATCATGGTACATAGAATAGATTGGTTATAGCAATACATAGAGATAAATTAGAAGCATCACTTAACTGTAAGTTTACCACACCTAATAAATATGGGAGATAACAACTTAGGTAGAATAGACAAAAGGAAAGAAGGAAAGATGGAGGGAGGGAGGGAGGGAGGGAGGGAGGGAAGGAAGGAAGGAAGGTGCATTCCAGAAGATGCACTCCAGTATACACAGGAATCTACAAAGACATTAGGAGAGGGATGGGGAGAAGGTAGACCCGCAAGGGAAGTTAAGTGCAGTTGCTGGTCTCAGCAGTGATCTCATGCACCCTACCAATGAACGCCCTAACCGGGATAAGGGTATGGAGTTTTAGGGTAGCTTGAAGCTCATTCCAAAAACAGGGAAGAGAAAAGCTTATAGATGCCCTACCAAACCATGTCTGATAATTTGGCACATTCAGGGTAATATATGCACATTTTCTTGGGGTGTAGGTGCTAGTTGAGCATACGAACATATGAAATTTGCCAGCAGATAAAGGCCTAGAGGTCTATCAAGTCTGCTCGAATGTGCAGCTAGCACCCCTTATTCTGCAACTGCCCCTCCCTTCCACCCTTCCCCTTCATTAACCCTCCCCCTTGTCCTGTCCCATCCTCATTTGAAGCAGTCCACTGTTCTACTGCATACCACTTCAGCAGGTAATGCATTCCACCCAACCACCACCATCTCTGTAAAAGTGTCTCCTCATCTCCCTCCTGAACCTTCCTCGCTCAGTCTCATATCATGGCCCTAGTGGCCCTCCCTCCCTTACTTTGAACAGCCCCTCTGTACCGTCTTGTTTATTCCTTTCATGTATTTAAAGGTTTCAATCATGTCACCCCTGTCTCTCCTCTCCTCCAGTGAGTACGTGTTCAACTCCTTCAACCTCCTCTCGTATGATAAGTCCCCAGCCCTTGATCATCTTTGTCACTCTGCGCTGCACCCTCAGTAACTTAATGTCCCTCTTCAGATACGGGACGCCAGTACTGCACAGCAGTACTCAGGTGTGGTCTAACTAATGACCTATACAGTGGCAGAATCACCTCCTCCCTCCTCGAGGATATACCCCTTGCAATACAACCCAGCATTTTGTTGGCCTTTGCAGCTGCCTTCCTACATTGTGCTGAGTTGTACATTGACCCTGTAATGAGCACACCCAGATCCTTCTGCTCCTCTGTCTGGGCTAGCTGCACTCCCCCTAGCTGGTAACTCCTCCTTGGGTTCTTCATCCCAAAATGCAGCACCTTGCACTTTTTGTCATTAAAGCCAGTTGCCAGGTGTCTGACCAGGTTTCAAGCTTTGCCAGATCATCCTGCAACCCTGCCATCTCCCTAGGTCATCCACCACTTGCTACCTTGGTATCATCAGCAAACAGACTGATCTTGCTCTTGATGTCCCATGATATGTCTGCAATGAATATCCCAAACAACACTGGTCCCAACACTGAGCCCTGTGGAACACCGCTGGTCACTGCCCTTGGGTGTGAGAGCCCCACCCACCACCACCCTCTGTTGCCTTCCCTGCAGCCAGTTTCCTACCCATCTCACCAGCTTTGCACCCGCCTCTGTGCCTACTAACTTCCTTCCCAGCCTTCCATGTGGCACTGAGTCGAATGCCTTACACAAAGTCCAGATACAGGACATCCACTGCATGGCCCCTGTCCAGTTGCCTAGTTATCCAGTCATAGAACTTCGACCAGGTTGGTTTGGCAGGATCTGCCACGTATGAAGCCATGCTGTCTGTTGTCCTGTAGTCCTTGGCCTCTAGGAGGCCACCAGCCTCTCCCTTCAGGATAGTCTCCATTAGCTTACCCACGATGGATGTGAGGCTCACTGGTCTGTAGTTTCCCAGTTCATCCTTGGGCCACTCTTGTGGAGGGCACCACAAACCATCCTCCAGTTCTGAGGTACACACCCTGAATGTAGTAAGGCATTAAATAGGACTGCCAAGGTCCTGCAAGGACCTCTGCCAGCTCCTTCAGTACCCTGGGTTGGGATGCCATCTGGGCCTGGGCGCCTTGTCCACCCTCAGTGTCTTAAACCCTCTCGACTCTGCTCTCCATGATTTCCCCATCTGTCACCACTTCCCCCTGCTTCTGCCATTTCTCCCACCTTGGGTGTCACCCCCCTCTTCTCTTTAGTAAATACTGAGCAGAAGTACTCATTTAGTGCTTCGCCTTATCGCACCTGCTTCCACCAACCCCTCCTTCCTAATCCTTACTATGTGGTCCTACAGCTCCTTTTCTCCCTGATGTACTTAAAGAAGTCCTTCTCCCTTCTTAATGCCTTGTGCCAGCCTGAGTTCCGTAGATGCTTTGGCTCCCCTTACCTTGCCAGCTCACCTCCTTTGATTCTGTCAGTACTCCTCCCTGTCCTCCCCCCTCCCTGTTTCTTGTACTTCCTAAAGGCAGCTCTTTTCCTCCTTACCTTTCCATGACCTCCTTGCTCAACCAGATTGGTTTCTTAGCCCTAGCCTTCTTGCTCTGGGCTTTGCAGCAGGGTTTGGTTGCCTCCACTATCCCCAGCTTATGAGCTCCCACCTCTGGTTAGTGTCCATACTAGATTGAATTCTGGCCAGGTACCCTTTTACCACTTCCCCCATCCTCCCAAAGTCGGCCCTCTTGAAGTTCAGTACTATTGTGCCAGATTCCACTCCTTCCTTGCCCATATCCAGTGTGAGCCATACTGAGCAGTGGTCACTCCCTGACAGCGGTTCCTCCACTGTAATTTCTCTCACAAAGTCCCCATTTGCCAGCACAAGGTCAAGGGTATTTCCTAACCTGGTTGGTTCACTGACCATTTGCAGCAGGAAGCTGTCCTGGAAGGCATCCAGCAGTACCTGCTCCCTTCTGTTCCTGGTTGTTGGGGTGCTCCAGTCCACTCCTGGCATGTTGAAGTCCCCATCACCACACTACCCTTCTCGCAGGTCCTCCTGATCTGTCCCGCTAGTTCCCTGTCTAACTCCTCCGTCTGAGATGGTGGCCTGTACACCTCCCATTCTAAGAATCCTATTCTTGGAATCCAGGATTTACATCCAAAGTGACTCCGTGCTACCTCCTCCCTTCCTCCTTACACTTCAGTCCTTCCTTCACATATAGTGCCACCCCTCCTTTCCCAATCACTCTGTCCCTATGAAATAATCTGTACCCTGGTACAGACAAGTCCCAGTCATTGTACTGGGTGGCCCATGTTTCCGTGATGACTGCAATGTCCACCTCTCCCTCTGCCATGAGAACCTGTAACTCTGCAGTTTTCCTCCCAAGGCTCCTAGCATTAAGGGTAACCACCTTCCACCCTTTTCCCCCCCTCCCATCCTGCCTTCCTTTCCTAGCATCACCAACAGTACTTGCCATTTGTCCTTTGTCACTGTTATGGGGGATAAGCTCATATGGTTTCCCAACCTGTGGTCTCTGCATATCTCTTCCCCAACTGCCACCCCCCACTCCTAGTTTAAATTCCCAATGAGAAGCATGAGAAGAAGGCTGATATATAAGGAAGAAGCTTATTGACGAGTGCTTTATATGTCCAAATATAATTGTGCACCATTCTCCTGGTGGATAAGGAGGTCCACTTCATCGCCTCAAACAAGGTACAATGATGGGTTCTGGCTGGGGCATTACCTTTTGTGTTTACCAGGAGAGACACACTAAGCTGAAAGCTTGTTTACAGGTTCAACCTGGGAGCTCAAGGAAGTTAAGTGACTTGCTCAGGGTCACACAGTATGTAAGTGGGGGCTGTGGGATTCAAATCCAGGTCTCCAGGTTTGCAGCTCAGAGCCTTAAACCACTGCACAATACTGCCTCCTTAATTGCATTGGTAAGGAAATGGATGGCCCAGTGATACAGCATGTCTAACTTACACAGGTAGATGGGTGCACAATTGTTATAGAGAATATCAGCATAATCAAGAAGAAGTATGAAGGTGGCCTGTGCCAGTCTAGTTCTGGACTCTCAGGAAAACAATGATTTGTTCCTGAAAAAGAAGCCAAGCCTAAATTTCAGTTTTTTTTGTGACAGCTTTGACATGTGATGAAAAGGACAGGTGTGAGTCAAGTATGAAACCTAAGTATTTAAAGTGATTCACCACTTCGAAAGAGTCTCCGAATAGGGTGGTGATGGGAGCATAGTGGTTTGTCATGTGGCATACTAGGGGGATAGAAGAACATAACCTTTTTTTTTTTGCATTTAGGAGTAGTTTGGCTGTTATCAAGCTATGCTGAAGTTTGACAAAATCAGACTGGAGAACAGAACATACTTGACTAACTGTAGGTTTCGATATGTAGAGGACCGTATCATCTGCAAATAAGTGAATACTGGAGTCTGTGATGCCCAAGCCCAGATTATTTACATAGATCAGGAACAACAATGGATCCAGGATGGATCCTTGTGGGACCCCTCTTGTGACTGGCAAGAGTGACGAGGAGGTTCCGTTTATGTTAATGCATTCATGTCTATTTCCTACTTAACTTGCAAACCAGGATACTGTAGCGTCCGACAAGCCATGGGACTTCAAGCTGTCAAGCAGCAGGAGGTGACCCATGGTATCAAAGGCCTTACTAATGTAACCCCTAGATGGCGCTATCCCAGGGGCTACTACCCCTGCCTGATTTGCCACTAACAGGTTGAGGGGCCTGGATCCAATGGCGGGTGCCTCCACCCAGAGGTCAGGGTTTGCAATAGTTAAACTAACTTGGTCACAGCCCTCTGGGACACTGCAACCCCCCTTTCTTCCCACTAGTGGCCCACACAATATATCAGAATTACCTTCACAGTATACACTTACCCCCAGGTCTGGTTCGGCACTGGGACCTCCTGTGAAATGAGATACAGTGCAACAATCACAGTACAAGTACTTTAACATAGACAAATACCTCAGGCAGTATAACTTTGCTGAAACAAGCAGCTCTGATTTATTTAGGGATATAACAAGGACAGGGGAAATCAGGTTAATTAGCTTATCACTCTAATAATCTATCATGGCTTGTGCACAGCTCTATCCCTATCAGTTACTGTCCCTGGGTACCCAAGCCCTAGTGGCTAGTCCAAACCGGTGGCAGCTGGTAGGGGCCCTTTCACACAGAGAAAAGGAGAATTAAACAGTCAGCAGTACAGTAATTCCACTTGGATTTAATGTGGCAATTCAACAGGGAGCGACCCTGAATTAGTACTCACGACCTCCAAATAAGATAGGGTCCTTCAATGTCAGCAGGCTCACTTGAGGTACACAAACCTCTTCACACATCCATATAAAAGAAAGCACTATACCAGGCAGGCTGCATCTGTATCCGATCGCAATTACTGCACAATACCGGAGAACACACAGCAGATTCAGTTCCTGACAGACCGAGTGCAATTTTCAGCAGTTCCTCCAGTCTTCTACAGGGTGAGCCTGGTTTCTACTCTTCAGAGATCCTTTGATTCTTTTCACAGGACGGATTCAGTCCTAACAAGCTGCAGACCGGAACTCTGGGCCTTACATAATGCTTTTTGACTAAAACTGCACACTGAAAAAGCACAGGGCTCTTCCTTCTTCACTGCCAAAGCTCAACTGAAACTCCAACTGACAAAACCGAGCACTTCCTTTGAGTTCCTCCCAGTTCTTGACTGGATTGGCTGTCACTCACAATAGACTGCTGCTGTTGGTCCAAAAGGCACTGAAGTCTAAACTACATCTCCCAGAGTCACTGCCCATACAATCCTCTTGTGGCTGGCTCAGATTATGAGTCCAAGTTCTGATTCGTCCAAGGCACCATTTTAGAGCTAGCTTACCCACACTGGTTGGTCCAGTTCAGCAGTTCAAAACTAGAATGGGGAACTAGCAGACACAGTTCTGACTGCAAAGAAAGCAGGTTAGACAAACTGTAATTTCATTATTACTCTAAATAATTTCTGGCAAACAGTTACATCTTTCAGATAGGTTCCTTTGCACTCCTAGTGACTGCAAAAATGAAGTGAATTGGCAGCAGCTTGAGTGGTACTCAATCAAAGAAACACACAGTCCCCATACAAACTAATTATGTCTGCAAGCAGACAGCTCTTAAAGAGACAGTACCAGAGGTTCTAAAACACTCACTGATAAATGGCTTAAATGCAAACACCATTCAGGCTTGGAGCATTCAAGCAAGCTCCTGGAAGTCTTTTGGGAACCCCATTAGCAGGGGTTACACCCTTCTAGCCTGGGAAAGCTTGGCGTCCAGCGTCAAGCAAGTACCATAAGTTTCAACTGCAACCATATACATTTGCATTAGGCTCGCACATGTAATCATCAGTCAATATATCATTTACCAAGAACACATTTCTGAAACATTGCAGTACGTCACTCTTTACACAGTATTACATACATTGTACCATAACTCAAGTTATTACCTCTTGTACATGAAACCTGAGAGAGGGCACTTCCTATCAGTTATCTTGGGGCTGGATGGGGCAAGGGCAACCATACTTAGAGGGCAACACAAGTAACTTGGAGTTAGCACTGATGCTCAGTTTGGGCAATGAGCTCAGACACATACACTCCTTTATGGACAACATTGAGAGGCAAATCCACAGGCCTCCCAAGTGAATCATAACTGAGGTGCACCACAGGCTTTACAGCTCGACCAGTCTTTCTAGGGGAACTGTTATAGTCTCTGCACTCTGAGCCTCATTTTCAGCATTATCCTCACTTGTCAGGGAGTCTCCATGGGGTAGAGAGGCTAGAACTTGGGGCACTTTCAGCTCCAGGAGTTACAGTTTCTGAGTCCACAACATTTGGCTCGCATGGAGAGCTTTCGGACACTGGCAGTGGACTGTCCGGCACTCAAAATACTCTTCTTGTTCAGGTGTATCACCAGTCTGCCCCAATCTATCATTTCCTCCCTGAAAGCTCAAACAGTTCAACCATGCACAATGATTCCATTTCATCTGATCTGATGCTTTGCACTTCACTTTCTGGGAGCATTGGCTCCAGGGATGAAGCTGGGGCTTAGACAGTCCAGAAGGCCCAGCTTTGTCTCCAGTATTGACTAGGGATTGCCCCGAAACAATTGACTCAGTTCGTAAGAAGGATAGTATTCAAAGTCACTCTACTTTCTTCCGATATGGACTGACAGTCATGCTCAACTGGGACTTGTGGAGGGAACACTTTAACTTTGCTTCTGTAGGTGCAGACTTTCTTGATCTTTTCTTAGCAGCAGCTCAGTCACTGGTCCAGAGGGGCATCTTCTAGGGGCTCAGACTCAATTAAGATTTGTCCAATGGGCAGTAAATGATTTCTATGCATTGTTTTTACATCTTTTGAATTATTCTCAGGCCTTACTTTGTACACTGGCAGATCATCTAGTTTGCCCACTACAATGTGAGGGAGATGGTGCCATCTGTCAGCAATCTTGTGCTTGCCATGCAGTCCCAGATTTCTTAGCAATACCCGCTCTCCCTCCTGGAGTTCCTGTGCTTTCACCTTTTTATCATACCTTTCTTTGTTGGCCAGATTTCTTTTGGCAGCCATGGTTTGAGCCAGTTGGTACGCATGAGTTAGCTGGGCCTTTTAACTTTGCACATACTGTAAATAGTTGTCAGCTTGAACCCATCAGGAGAGACCCCAAAACACACATCTACTGGTAGTTGAGCTTCTTCCAAACATCAGGCGGTAGGGGAGAATCCAGTGGCATCACTTTTGGTGCAGTTATAAGCATGTACCAGGGTGCTAATTTGTTGGCTCCATCTAGCTTGTCCTTTGGGTGCAGGGTGCCTAGCATATCTAGCAAAGTGCGGTTGAAACGTTCAGGCTGTGGGTCCCCTGGGGGTGGTAAGGAGTGGTTCTGGACTTCGCACTCCCCACAGAGAAAGCATCTCTTTGATCAGGACGACTCTCAAAGTCTCCTCGCCATGATCAGAATGGATTCTTTGTGACCCCATAGTGAACAAAAAGTTTCTACAAGTACTTTGGCCACATGGATGCTTTCTGGTCTTTGGTGGGAAAGCTTGGGCATATCTCGTGAAATGGTCAGTGACCACCAGCACATTCATATATTTCTTTGATCTGACTCCAAACTCAGAAAATCAATACAGACCAGCTCCATGGGTGCTGGTGGTGATGATGTTAACAAGGGGGCAGCCCTCTGGGGCAAAGCTTCCTCTGTAAGCAGCTACCACAAGTTTGAATGTGTTGCTCCACATCAGCCCCCATCTTAGGCCAATAGAATCTGGATCTCACCAAGTCAAGTGTTCTGTCTATACCAAGGTGCCCCATGTGGTTGTGCAAGGACCTCAGTACTGAGTCTCAAAGGCAGTGGCAGCACTAGTTGTTGTTTGTCTACTTGTCCCCTCTGTCTACTGTTTCTCTGTATAACAGTTTATTGATCAGTTTCAACTTAGGACCTTCTTTGTATAACAGTGCAGTTCTCAAATCAGTGGGCGTAATTTGGACACATCTTTCCTGCATAGAGGCTTCTAAAGCTGCTTTGATCATGGGATCGTGAGGATTGAGCCCACGAATACTGTCATTGTCCAGCTGAGGCAGTGCACCAATGTCTATTGCAGAAAAGTGGCAATAAGCAGCAGGTATGCAATTCTCAGAGCTCCCAAGCAATCCACATGCAGTCCACTGCGTCAGGACATTGTTCCTCCTGTCAAACTTCCGACGAGTGCCGAATGTCAGGTTCTGCCAATCGGACCCAATCATTCTGGGGAACAGGCCTCCGGGAGAGAGCATCAGCATCTATGTGGTTCAGACCTGCTCGGTATTCGAGAGCATAGTCATATGTAGATAATGCAGAAAGCCACCTATGGCCAGTGGCATCCAACTTAGCTGAGGTCTGCACATAGGTCAAAGGATTATTGTCAGTTTTTACTAGTATTTTAGCCCCATACAAGTACTCATGGAATTGGTCAACAATAGCCCACTTCAAAGCTAGGAACTCTAACTTATGTACAGGATAGTTCTTTTCGGATGGGTCAGGCTTCTACTGGCAAAGGCCACTGGTCTCAGGCCATTCTCGTGCTCTTGGTACTTACAGCCCCAACCCTTGCAAGCTAGCATCAGTGTGCAGGACGTAAGGTTTTCTTGGATCGGCATAGGCCAGCACTGGAGCATGGGTAAGTTGATATATGATCTCATGAAAGCAGTCTCACAATCAGGAGTCCAGCGGGCCCCAAATACTTCCTTTCGGATGAAAATACACTCTTTCAGTCTTGAGGCGCTGACTTTTGGTATTTTTGTGGGTTTGGGGATACCCTTGAGTAAGGTTAAGTAAAGGCGGATCACTCTTGAATAGTCCTTGATGAGCGCCGATAATAACCACAGAATCCAGGAATCTTTGCAGTTCTTTTAGATTTTTGGGCTGTGGCCAGGTGGTCAAGGCCTCAACTTTACTTGGGTCGGTCTCTATTCCCTCGGTGGATACTATGTCCCACATACTTTACTGATGTTTGAAAGAATTGACACTTATCAATGGACAGTTTAAGGCCAAAGTCCTCCAGTCAGTCCAATACCTTAAATAATCTGCTCTCATGTTCCTCCAGTGAGCTGCCAAACACAATAACATCATCTAGGTATACCAGGCACTCTAGTAAGTTCATGTCCCCACTGCCGCTCCATCAATCGTTGAAAAGTGGCTGGGGCACCTGAAATCCTTGAGGCATCCTCATGAATTCATAAAGCAAGCGGACAGATAAAGGCCGTCTTCTCGCATGGTCCTCTGGGGCCGCCGGGATCTAGTAGTACCCACTGCGGAGATCCAGCACAGAGAACCACTTGCTCCCGTTTAGGCAGTCAAAGCATCCTGAATGCGGGCATTGTGTACTGATCAGGATAGTCCGCGGTTTAAGGTGCGATAATCCACACACATCCTTACTGTTCCATTCTTTTCCTCACTACCACAATGGGGAAGCATAAGGGCTTCTGGATTCTTGTATTACACCAGCTAACATCTCTTGCAGATGCCGTCTCACATCATCTATGTCAGCAGGTGCCAGGCGTCGAGACCTCTCACGAAATGGTCTTTTCGTCATGCAGCGGATATTGTGCTCAGCTCTTGCACGTATCCTACATCCCATTCCTTTAAAGAAAACACCTGGTCTCTCTGGGCAAGCTTCTCACTGATCCTCACTTTCCATTCAGCTGGCAGCGAGTCGCCGAAATCAAACAAGTCAGGCGTTCTCTGTCATTCTTCCCAGACTCTTGCTGCTGGGTAGCACTGCAGTGTCTGCACAATGCACATTAGCCAGGATACGACCTCTGTTTACTAGAATGTCTCTTTCAGACACATTATGAACTTGGACCATTACCCTTCTAGCATAAGCATGGGCTCTAGCGGGCAAAATACTAAGGCTTGACCAGCAGTCCCTCTGGCAATTTTCCATCGCCTGGTGCATCCAACATTAATATTTTATTCTTAACATCCTTTCTGATACGGACCTCTCTCCTGTAGGTACACTGGGCATTTGGCGCCAGGATCAGAGACTCAGGATCCTTCTTCCATACAATTCGACCGGTTCCTCTGGTTCTGTTTTTCAGCATCTCTCTGTGCCTCATAGGCCTTCTTAATTAAAGCCGAACTCTTAAAGCTCTACTAGTCTTTGACCCCTGTTTTCATAACACAACTGTGCCAGCCTTCCGAACATATGAGCATTTGTTCCAATCAACAAAGGACACCATCATACAGTCCAGTGGGGGACACTAAGGCTAGGGTCTCTACTTGTTCGGCCACTCCAGCCACGGAGGTGGGAAAGACAGCCAATTCGGATATACCGGAATAGAGGGTAGGCCTTCTCATAACCCCCATACATGCAGTCCTTCTAATGGTTGTAAGGGCGTCTGACAAATGCTTCTGATACCAATCCTGGAACATAATTGTCACTTGGGAGCCACTGTCTAATACAGCTCTTGTAGACACTCCATTCACCTTTACAGTGGTCTCCATGGAGGGACCCACTATTCTGGACCAGTCTGGAGAGGTGGTAGTGGGGGCCTGGGCAACTGACCTTGCCACAAAAGGACGTGAATTAGCATTTTTGGTGCCCTCACTGGGATCATGTCGTGCAGCTCTTAACCACTGATTTCTTCTCCGAAGCTCTCCTTGTAGCCTATATGCAACTTTGCTAGTGTCTTTTGGGGACTGGCATTCCCTTTTCATGTGTCCATCTTTCCCACAATTATAGCAAAACATACTTTCTGGAGTTTGAGCTGGCCGAGGTGCCACACTGGGAGCCAGGGCGGGGGTATTACTAACTGGAAACCTGGGTGCCATCTCTGTCCGTGTGATAAGCATTTGGAGACATCTCGTCAGTTTCTCCACTTCCATGGTCAAGGAATTGAGTTTGGAGCTGTTATCCGCAGGAGATACACATGGGTGGGTACCCCACCCCTAAGCAGATGCAGTCGGATATAGGTCAGGCCCAATGTGCAGGCGTGGCCTTCATAAAGGGACTGTTTTTGAATTCCGGATCTCTCTCAACAGTTTAGCCCCATTGTGGCATATCTTTTCCTTGTCAGAGCACTCATTGACTGTCAACCTCTGCCCTGAACTTCACTTGATGGGTCACCCTCAGTCCCTCGGTCGTAGCCACAGCTGTTGGTGCAGGTACCTCCCGAGGTCAGCTTTTCAACTCCTAATTTCTCTCATTAACTCATCATAGGAGGTGGGGATTCCATTTATCTGCTAGGCGAATTGAAGCAACAGCAGTTCTGAGAAGGGCAGATTCTATGGATTCTGTCCAGTCTGGTTGGGTCCAGTTCAATCGCTGGCAAACTACCCTTTCTGAGGCATTCTTGCAACAATTTTTCCAGCCGAGACATACACAGACAACAACTCCCCTTGGTACTGTTGTGCATTTCTTACTCTCCACCATAGGTCCTCATCAGAATCTGGGCTCCATACACATTCTCCAAGGCCTCAAGATAGGCCTGTGCAGTCGCTTCAGGGTTACTGGCCCGTTTAGCACGGATGGTAGCCAGGGCAGGACCTCGGAGACTCTCACTAACCTCTTCGCCTCGAGCATTGCCATTCTAGAATTTGGGGGCAACATAGTCTATCCAGGTCTCCCAGTCATCCTCCCTTGGGGTGGGGAGGTGCCAGAGAAGATCCTCAACCTTGGTAAGAGTCGTGACTAATGGCAGGTGCAGAAATAGGAGTCTGCATTGCTTCAGCCACCATTACGGGCACTGGAGCAGGAGAGGGTGTTGGGGGAGGAACACCCCCAGGTGGCAAGAATAGTTTCTTCAAGTCCTCCACAGTTTTCCCCTCTCCCAGCAACCATTCAGCAAATTTCTCCTCAAAAGTTTCAGATAGTGGTGGGGGCTGATTCCCCCCCGGGTCTTTACTGTCCTTAGTTATCACTCTCCAAGCAGCGAGGGCTCCCTCTGGGGTAATGGTCTGTGGCACTTTGGAGCTATCTATGGGATCCTTAAACTCTACTAGGGCCAGGAAAGTGTGGGTGAGCAGATTAGCATGCCGACCCACCACCACAGGGTTTGTAAACCTTCCACCTTGGAAAGTACTCCTGCACAGTGTCCGTATTGATACCCAGGGGATGTCCAGGATAAGCATAGCATTTTGGGGTCGATCTCCTCTCAGTACACCCTCCACCACCAGCCGGTGCACAGCCACTTCTGTCGGGTACCCATTTTTCTTAACAGTGGTTCGTAAATGGCCACTAGAGGACACACAATCCCAGCGGTGAGCCTCCAAGATGTAACCCCTAGATGGCGCTATCCCAGGGCTACTACCCTGCCTGATTTGCCACTAACAGGTTGAGGGGCCTGGATCCAATAGCGGGTGCCTCCACCCAGAGGTCAGGGTTTGCAATAGTTAAACTAACTTGGTCACAGCCCTCTGGGACACTGCAACCCCTTTCTTCCCACTAGTGGCCACACAATATATCAGAATTACCTTCACAGTATACACTTACCCCCAGGTCTGGTTCCGGCACTGGGACCTCCTGTGAAATGAGATACAGTGCAACAATCACAGTACAGTACTTTAACATAGACAAATACCTCAGGCAGTATAACTTTGCTGAAACAAGCAGCTCTGATTTATTTAGGGGATATAACAAGGACAGGGAAATCAGGTTAATTAGCTTATCACTCTAATAATCTACCCTGGCTCTGTGCAGGCCTATCCTATCAGTTACTGTCCCTGGGTACCCAAGCCCTAGTGGCTAGTCCAAACCGTGGCAGCTGGTGGGGGCCCTTTCACACAGAGAAAAGGAGAATTAAACAGTCAGCAGTACAGTAATTCCATTTGGATTTAATGTGGCAATTCAACAGGGCGACCCTGAATTAGTACTCACAACCTCCAAATAAGATAGGGTCCTTCAATGTCAGCAGGGCTCACTTGAGGTACACAAACCTCTTCACATCCATATAAAAGAAAGCACTATACCAGGCAGGCTGCATCTGTATCCGATCGCAATTACTGCACAATACCGGGAGAACACACAGCAGATTCAGTTCCTGACAGACCCGAGTGCAATTTTCAGCAGTTCCTCCAGTCTTCTACAGGGTGAGCCCTGGTTTCTACTCTTCAGAGATCCTTTGATTCTTTTCACAGGACGGATTCAGTCCTAACAAGCTGCAGACCGGAACTCTGGGCCTTACACACGCTTTTTGACTAAAACTGCACACTGAAAAGCACAGGCTCCTTCCTTCTTCACTGCCAAAGCTCAACTGAAACTCCAACTGACAAAACTGAGCACTTCCTTTGAGTTCCTCCCAGTTCTTGACTGGATTGGCTGTCACTACAATAGACTGCTGCTGTTGGTCCAAAAGGCACTGAAGTCTAAACTACATCTCCCAGAGTCACTGCCCATACAATCCTCTTGTGGCTGGCTCAGATTATGAGTCCAAGTTCTGATTCGTCCAAGGCACCATTTTAGAGCTAGCTTACCCCACACTGATTGGTCCAGTTCAGCAGTTCAAAACTAGAATGGGGAACTAGCAGACACAGTTCTGACTGCAAAGAAAGCAGGTTAGACAAACTGTAATTTCATTATTACTCTAAATAATTTCTGGCAAACAGTTACATCTTTCAGATAGGTTCCTTTGCACTCTGACTGCAAAATGAAGTGAATTGGCAGCAGCTTGAGTGGTACTCAATCAAAGAAACACACAGTCCCCATAAAACTAATTATGTCTGCAAGCAGACAGCTCTTAAAGAGACAGTACCAGAGGTTCTAAAAACACTCACTGATAAATGGCTTAAATGCCAAACACCATTCAGGCTTGGAGCATTCAAGCAAGCTCCTGGAAGTCTTTTGGGAACCCCCATTTGCAGGGGGGTTACACTAAGGTCCACAAATACCACACCGGTGACATATTTGCTGCCCATGGCCACCAACCAGTCATTAGTAACTTTGGACAAATCTCGGATGGGATATCATTGTCTGACTCTAGGGTGCTTAGGTAATAGTTTTTTTTTGTATGCCTAATCAGGTTAGTGCAGACATTTCGTCATATCCTGAATGCTGTCCAGTCTGCGGGTGTTTTTGTTCATCTGGCAGTTGCCCAAAGCTTATCTCTTTTTGTTACCATAGACTTAATATCAGCATTGAATCAGAGGCAGGAAGCTTTTCTCACTCTATATGTTCTGACAGGTGCATGGAAGTCTATGATACTGTACCTGTAAGTACTGCATTAAAGCAGGGCAGTGCCTCAGTAACTGATGGGGCTAGGTAGAATTATTGCCAATTAATGTTGTGCATGTCAGCTAGGAAGTCTGCTGGGTTAAAGTGTCTGAAGGATGTTTTAGCTACCATCATACTTGGATTAAGCAATTTAGGAAGATTCCTGATACATACTACAATATTATGGTCACTCAGGGAGTTGTGCCAGACTGCTTCATGTGTGATTTTATAGGGTCTATTTGTCAGAATGACATCAGTTAGGGAGCCATGGGAGTGATTTGTGTGGCCTAGCCTAGTGGCTTCTGAGAGTAGTTGTGAGAGTCCAAATTCATCACAGACATTCTTGAGCGGTACTGATTTGTTATTAAACCAGTCCATATTTTAGGTCACCTAGAATCAGTGTCTTGTCAGTGCTGACATATAGGAATTGACGAAATGTGACAAAATATCAAAGCCTTTAGAAGGAGGCCTATAGCAACCAATAATGTTCAGTGATTCTGAGGCTGATATATTAATTTTAACAGCTAAGTATTCAAATTGTTTAGGCTTGGAGCAGGAGTTAATAACAGAGACAGAGAATTTATCATTGATGTAGATGGCCACCCCTCCACATCTAGTAAGCCGGTAGCCTATGACTTTAGCGACCACAATTGGGCACCTACCAATATGGCGACTCAGTCACGGCGCTTTAGACCACAGCAATGAGGGAGTGATGGTGACTGGATGGGAGGTGCGCTAACATAGCTACATCTGTTTGCTATATGTATTCGCAGTGCATGGGGGTGAGCATCACTGCATGTGGGTGGGACGGGAAGGAGGGATTGTGAAGGGTGGTGCTGCGGTGAGCTGCCAAGCTGCTCCCGTGTCATGGTGGGTGGGTTCAGAGCTGGGGCATGAATGGTGCTGGGTTCGGGTCCAGGCGCGGGTGCCTTTTGTTGCACCCGGCCTGAACATTTTTATGGGGGGGTTGCACCCCCCTGGAGTTGAGAATCCTTAAGTAGGGGGGTGCAGGTGGCAAAGTGTAAAATCTAAGTCCCCGGTGCTCTTTTGCTGTGTGCCGGGGACTGCATCGCTGAAATATTTTTCCGGCGATGTTATTGCTGTTATCACATAAACCCTGTAAGCCTATCTACACGGAAGAGAGAAATATGATGGAAGTGAAACAGCATGATCTGTAACATGGCCTTTTAACCATGTTTTTGTCAGGACCAGAACATCTGGCATAGTGAGGGAGACCCAAGCTTGCAGTTCAGTGAATGTTTTCTGAATGCTGCATACAGTATATTGATCAGCATAAATTTTAGTCCTTTTGTTGCAGTGAAATCCATGGGTGTTATAGACAATGGTGCTGGACCAGGATTTGGCTCTACACTGCCAGAGCATAGGAGGAGCAACAGGAGAACTTAAAGTAACCAGAATCTTCAAAAGAGAGTGCGCTTTATATCAGTAGAAGCATACTTATAACTTAAAGTGGGAGCCCAATTCCTCTGAAGGGCCGAATGATAGTTCAATGTCGTAAGTAGAAGAGAATAGCCTTGAATTTAGTGTTTAGTGAATTTAGTGTTTGAAATGTTTGTTCAGGTATCTTAGATATAAAATGGGTTGGAACTCCCCATTTTTCTTGCGGGTGAGGAAGTATCCTGAGAAAAGCTCTTTGCCCCACTGTAAGTTAAGGACATTTTCTACTGCTTTTGTCTACAGCAATTTCTTTACTTCCAGCAGAATCCTTTATGTTGGTAAATTAACTGGAACCTTTTGGGGTTTCTGCAGTATTGGAAACCTCTTGAACTGCAGGGACAGTCCCTGGCCCACTACTTTCTGAATCCACTTGTCTGTGGTAATTTTTACCCATTCGTGGAAGTAGTGGTTCAGGCTTCCCCCCACTGCCACTGGCAATGGTTCAGCAACCTGTATAGAACTGTCCTGGGTTTTGTTTTGGCTGTAGCTTGGGAACTGTATTGCAGCAGCACACTTGGAGCCTCTCCTGCGTCTTCTTCTGTAGTTAGCTCTTTGGAGTTGGTATTCATAGGGGGTGTAGGGCCTTGGATAGTAGGCCCAACTCCTGCTTCCTCTTCCATATGGCCTGTAGGAGGTGGAGGTCTTTTCTTTTTCACTGTTATTTTTGCAAGTGGTCTTGTACTCATCCACTTCTTCATGTAAGCCTATGTTTTGTCACCAAAAAAGGAAGGTCCCTCAAAGAAGAAATCCATGGTCTTAGTCAGGGTAGCCTTGGAAAGAATGGTAGCCCTTAGCTAGGAAAACCTCCTCAATGTCACTGCATGGACTAGGACCCATGAAGCAGAGTCACTGGTGGAGACATTCATGTGGAACTGGTAATTTGTGACATCCAGGGCTGAACCTGTTGTGGCAGCCAGGTCCTGTGGCACAGCACCATCAGCTTTATCAGCCAGTGCCAGCATTGCATTCATACTGTTTTCTGGTACTGGCCTGTATAAGCCAAACAGGTTGCATGCCTCAGGAGGCAGGCAAGTTGTCTTATAGGCTTTTTTGCCCATATAGTATCCAGTTTCTTGAATCCTTCTCAGGAGGCTATGCTGAGAACAGCACAATGGCTTTCTTGCAATTAGCTGCTTGGACCACTTCTTCATGATCAGGGTGAGTGGACAGGTATTCCACCTCTGTCAGTCCACCCGATATTCTTTTCAACCTTTTAACAACACCAGCCACTGAATTAGGAGCTGACATAATTTTTGAAGTAGTTTTTTTTTTTTTTGAGTGATTTGTGGATGGTAGGTAAAAATGTTATTGATCGGTCATAAAACCATTACAATTATCATAAAAATAGGTCCATCAAAGTTAAATAAATATATTGTTATATATTCATACCTTAAGTAACAAATCACAAAAACAGTTTTAAACCTGATACAAAATCAGAATAAAAAACCTGGTCAGATATTAATATCTCATAGAGAATCAATATAACACAATTCAAGATGTCTAGCCAGGTCACTATGAAAATACAGCATCAATACTGTGATTAAACCCAATGGCCCAGTACAACAGTATTACTGATCTGAAGTAATTAAGTGAAGCCCTCTTTGGGAAATTACTTTAAGAAGGAAGACCACGGGGACCAACACTTTAGGGTCATGTGATTTTAGCAAATAGGTCAAAAGTTGTTCAGGCTGGTATTGCTGTTGACCCAATAAACTTCTTAGTAAGGAGTGCCTACATTTTTCATACAGTGGACATAATAAAACCAGATGTAAAAGGTTATCTTGTCCTAGTCCACAATTGTATAAAAATTCCCTGCCCTTTTCGCCTTCATATTGTCCCCTTTTTTGATTGGTTAAAAAAGATTCAAATCTAAATCTTGATGGAAGTATCCCTTGTCTTGGATTTGCTAAAACACAGAGATATTTTTTGAGTTTGTGTTCTCTCTTGTTTTTAGTTAGCCACAGGCAAGCTTTAGAAAGCCTGCAGGCCTTCAAGTCCCTCTGGATGAAAATATATCTAACTTTGTTGTTAATTATCATTTTGATGCTATCCAGGGGGTATCTAAGGTTATCAGTAATTATACATAACAGGACATAAGGATTAATAAGGTCCTTAACCACTGTCATGCAGGGGAAGGTTGTATTGTGATATTTGTAATTTATAGCTTTCTCCAAGCATAGGAGGGGAAGCCTGTCCGGGGGCATCCTAAAGATCTTAATCCAGTAATTAATTAATCTTTGAGCACAACAACGCTCGACTGACAACTGACCTAACTCAGCTCTGACCACAGCCGAGGGGGCACTATTTGGAAGACCCATACTTTTCTTATAAAATTTATTTAGACTAGTATCCAAAATCCCTCCAAAGTATAATCCCCAAACATCTGCTCCATACAATAGTTGACTTTTAATCTTTGCACATGCTACCAGTAAATTTCCCTTTATTGATTTCCCTCCATATTTACAGGAAAAAGATAGTAGTATTATGAGGAAACTATCAGCCTTAGATTTTGAAATTTTCAAATGAGCTCCCCATGTTCCATTCTGACTAACTGTAAGACCCAAATAACAGAATTCCTTCACAACCTTGAGTTTGTGGCTATTCATATGGTATCGGTGTGTTTATTTTGTTGCCCCAAAAAAACACAACCTTAGTTTTGCCATAATTTACTTTTAAGTCTGCTTTCAGATATTCAGGTTGAAATTTTTCTAGACTCCTGGTCATGCCCAGATGACTGATGGAAAGTAAAGCAACAGCATCAGCATGGGTTAAATATGGTATTGCTTTTAAGGCGATTTTGGGTAAATAAAAATCAGAATTATGCATTTCATTCAATACTGTAGTAAAATAAAGACTGAACAGTAGAGGTGCCAGTGTACACCCTTGCTTCACCCCAATATTATTTTGAAACCAGCCATTCAGTTCTCCCGAGTCACTATATCTCACACTGGTATAATTATCTTGATGTATAAGTCGGATCATCTCCAGTAATGATGGTTCAATCCCAGGTTCCTGCAGTCTTCCCCATACGAGAGTTCTATTGACCTTGTCAAAGGCTGCTCTGAGGTCTATAAAAGTGCAAAACATTTTTTGATTTTTAACTACTTTATATTTATGAATTATATGGGCCGGTGTGAAGCATTGGTCAATTGTTGAGTGTTCATTTATGAATCCCGCCTGTGCTTCGTCTATTATGTTGTTACTCTCAGCCCATATCATTAATCTATTGTTTAGAATTCTTGTAAAGACCTTCCCCAAGGTGTCTAAGAGGCTAATCGGCCTATAACATCTGGGGTCCTTCCTGTTACCCTTTTGAAATATTGAGACAATGATGTTTAATTTCCAACTTTTTGGTATGTTTCCTGTTTTCCAGATATAATTGAATAGGTTGTGCAGGAAAAGAATCCAAAAATATTTAGTTCTTACTATTGCATCCAAAGGGACTCCATCCAATCCTGGAGCTTCCCTTCTTCTGAATGAATCTAGAGCAGCCTCTAGTTCTAAGAGTGTAATCTCTATTTCAAGGACAAACTCTCTCCCTTTGGGCTAAGAATCAACCGTGCCAGATAGATAGTTTGGATCATCCCTATAAAATATATTTTTTTAAATGATTAACCCATATTTTGGCACAAAAAAATCATAACTATATTGAGACCCATAATGAGCTCTCAACATAATTATGATTTTTTTGTGCTAAAATTTACAATATTCCAAAAAGTTTTACTGTCTTTAGATAGGACTGCTTTGTGAAGGTCAGTCCATAGTTGCCTAATATACCTCTGTTTATTCTTAATCAGAACCTCCCCATATTCCTTTCTTGCCTTATTCATTAATTTGTTGTTGTTCCTATAAGGTTTTCGTTTCAAAAATCTAAATCTTTTGTTTAGCAGTCTTCTTGCATTTTTACATTCAGTATTGAACCAAGAAAAACTTTCTCTGACCTGCATTGGAATGTCTTTAAGTATTATGTAAGCAACTGTATTTATGATAGAATTAAATTCAGAAATCATTAGAAAACCAAAAGGCTGCTCTGCCAGTGCTAACAGGCTTGACAGTATCCCTTTACTCTCGAGAAGTGCCACAAAGTTTTGTCCCTCTATTACATTCCAGTCAATGCCCCTTCTTTTTCTTTCAGTAGGAAGGGCCATTCTGTCCTTTTCAGGAGTAAATTTCTCTAAAAGAATCTTTAATTCTAGGAACATATGTTGACTTTCAGGTCTGGACACCAGTTGTAAAGAGAAACAATTATTAATCAGATGAAAATTCACCCAAATATAATGAATTGTGGAGGATCCATTCCCTCCCATGAAGGAATATTCCACAGCTAAGTCAAGTGGAGATCTTCCATTCAGGAGCAGCATATTCTTTCTAGACAAAATTTCATTTAAATCAGTATCTTTTTTATTGACTGTTTTATCTTTGAAATTTCTTATAAGTTAATTTCGTATGACAGAGGGCAGTAAGAGCTTCTGTTATATCGTCAGAGCAGCCCTGCACATTTCCAAGCCTTGAATTAAAATCACCCATTAAAACTATATTTCCTTCTGGACTATCATTTTGTATATTATCAATTAAGTTTCCTAGTGAGTTGAAATAATTAACATCCCCGTTGCTGCTGCCAACTAGATGAGGATAGACACTGATGATGTACCATGTATTTTTATTTTCCTCTATTATTTTAACCGCTAGTAAGTTGCTACTAGAGATACTGATTTCTTCTGTAGTAATGTTATTACTGAGTTTAATGAATATGACTAGACCCCCAACCCCTCTTCCATACCACTTAGTTTTTTTTTTTTGCTTTCTTACAGTATGAGATATAGCAACTTAACAGCAGATTACCTAAAGCCCAAGTTTCCCGTATTCCAATGATATGAAATTGTTTCAAGTAGTTACTTGTATCGGGTCCCCAGTTTTTTCCCCCAGTCCTGATGAATTCCACAACAGAATTGTGATTGCTCCCTTGTTCAAGAGTAACAACTCTCCTGATTCCAAATTTTTAAAGTTACTTATAGTCCCTGTACTAATGTCAGGCCCCCGAGGTCTCCCCTCTAGAATGCCCTGTTGTCAATTCTCCACGGAGGCCAGAGTCTCATACTTATTGGAGATTTCAACCAGGCTTTCCCACATTTGGGATTTCATTTGTATGTCACTTTGTGGACAAACAACCAGCCCTAGTTCATTCTCTATGCAAAAGTGAATCCCAAGATCATCCAAAATGCTTTGCTTTCTCAGGATTTCCCTTACAATATTTTCTTGTCTAACACAAAACAGAACTTGCCCATCAAGCTCTCGTCTAGATGCTTTGCTTATATGGTGGCTGCTGACTTGTAGGCCCAAACATACATTGAGGAAATCAATCAATTTACCGTTTAAATTGAATTTGGTCTCATTTGGTAGTTGCTTCAGTCCAAAAATAGAGACTGCAGTTTCAGTCTTGCTTGTACTATTTATGTTTTTGTTTAAAAAAATTCAGAAAAAAGGTCTATCAGCAGGGTAACTTCTACTACCACAATACCCATGCCTGCTAGGCCTTTGGCTGTTTGAATTATTGCATTCAAAACGTAAAACTGATCTGTTACCAACAAGACCAATTCAGTTCCATTTATTGGTCTAATAATACTAATCAGATCATTTACAAGTCTGCAGCCATAAAGTAGTGAAGATAATGAAGCAGTTACAGATTGTGACAATTTTTCATATGTTTCATTTGGAAGACATGTTACCCTGAACAATGGTAAGACAAAATGAGAACCTAATGTTTTTCTCAGGAATGATTTAAAATGTTTATTCTTACTAATCACTGTAATATTGCTTAATGACGGCCCTCTACAAGTGGATTCAACAGACACCTTCCCCCCAGTCATTTGATCATTGGTGTTATTACTATTTTTAGGGTCTATATGAATTTCATCCTGACCTTTTTTGTTCCTTAGGTCCTATGGTTACTTGGGAACTCTTTTCCCTAGTTTTTGATTTTCTTGAGGTCTTTTAGGACTTTAGTCTGGACCTCTTTCTGTTCCCTGCTTTTTGTTTTTTCTTCTTTGGCCATTGTTGTCCAGCATCAGATCTAGAACTGGATCGGGATCTGAAATGAGTTCTAGTATCTTTCCTGTTAATTTCATTCTCCTCTGCTGAGACGTCATTAATTAACTTCTTTTAATTTTTATTTCTGACATATAACAAGCATTTGTCAATGCCGAATGTTGCTTGCTTCTATGTGCTGTTTGGGTATTTGGAAGTCATTGGAGTGCAAATATTGAAAATTTGCGAACTTACAAGCGTGCGTAGGAACTGCGCAATGCACGCTCGTAAAACAGTCATTTTTAGGAATTTTTTCACCAAATTTTCAACATAGCCATTTTAAGACCTCTGCTCATGAGCAGTGTCACTGTGATTTTGTTAATGTGACCCATACATTGAGTTTGCATACCGAGTGCGCCATTGTGCGCTACATGGGCGGAAACACGTTTTGGGCAGGATGTGAAAAATGACAGCTGTACTGCTCATAAGAAGATGTGTAAAATGGCAATGTTGAAAATCTGGAGTGAAAATATTGAAAATTGCGAACTTCACGAGCCTCGCGTAGGAACTACAACGCACAGCTCGTAAAACAGTCATTTTAAGGAATTTTTTCACCAAATTTTCAACATAGCCATTTTAAGACCTCTGCTCATGAACAGTGTCACTGTGATTTTCTTAATTTGTCCCGTACATTGATTTGGCACACCGACTGCGCCATTCTGCGCTACATGGGCGGAAACACATTTTGGGTGAGATGTGAAAAATGACAGCTGTACTACTCACAAGAAGGTGTGGTAAAATGGCAATGTTGAAAATCTGGAGTGAAAATATTGAAATTCATGAACTTATGAGCCTGCGTAGGAACTGCACAACGCACGCTCGTAAAACAGTCATTTTTTGGAATTTTGGCACCAAATTTTCAACATGGGGTTTTGGGACCCCTTCTCATGAATGATGTCACTGTCATGGCGGTATTCGGGCCCGAAGGGTGATTTCGCAGTCACTGCGCGAAATCACCCTTCAGACCCGAATAACGCCATGACAGTGACATCATTCATGAGAAGGAGTCCCAAAAACCCCATGTTGAAAATTTGGTGCAAAAATTCCCAAAAATGCCTGAAATATGCAACAAAGTTGAAACCCCTATCTAGCCCATTATACAGCTTACTGGCATTTCCTCAGTTTGCAGTCGGCTTTGAAGAGTGCAGACGTGTTCCGGTCCACCAAGATCGTCGTGCCAGAGTCCGGAGGTAAGTATGGGGTGAGGGGGGGGAAGCTGGGTGCGCAGTGGGTGGAGTGCGGGTTGTGGGGGTCAGGAGGCGCGCCCGCTGGACCGTTTTCGTTTTCAGGTAAAAAGATGTAGTAGGACCGTTTGCCATGCTGGGGTGGGCTCCAGCGTGGCACAGTTGATAAGGGGCCATTCAGCTGGCCCAGAGTTGGGCACCCCGTCGGCCAAAGGACTGATTGCCACATGGGGTGGGCTCCCAGCATGGCACCTACAACTGGGGGAGAGGCGCAGCTCAGCCGATGGGGACTGGGCACCCCGTCGGCTACACAGTAGGTGCGGGGGCGCGCACGCCTGTGTGTGGGGGGAGCTACGCTTCTTATCTCTGCTCACTGAAGCGTAGCTCCCCCTTTCAACTGTATGCCACTGCATTTTGCAGCGTGTCATAGACAGCTCCAAAATGCATTGGCTTACAGAGGCCGCGCCTGCCAGCTCACTGACTGAATTGGAGAAGGAGGTGACACACCTCCGAAATCTCCGATGATGGCACTATGTTTCTTGCACATGCGTGCAAGCAACATAAAAAGGGGGAATTCTCAGTATCAGATTTGTGTGATGTGGCCTTTAATTTACAATTAGCCTTACCGCTCTTAGTATTAGGGACTGAGAAGCTTTTTTCTTGTGTTCCAGAGTCTGTTTCCTGTAATTCTCCTTTATGCCACAAATATGGATAATCTGTGGCTAATTATCTACATATGCTGCTATCTCCTAAGTCTTTAGCTGGAAGCATAATACATTCAGATTGATGACTCAGCACACTCTGACCTACTGAAAACATTTCCATAGATGTTTCCTCAATATTCACTGAGGGTTTAAAGGAGATCTCCATAACTGTGACCCCCTTATCAGATATTAAATCCAATACATTAATGGAGTTAGAATGAATGGGGCCCGGGGTACTAGGCAAAGAATCTAAATTGTCACATGTAATGTGAACACTGGACTTCTTGGAAGAGGAATTCCGTTCAATTGCTTCTAATTTAATTCTGTTTTCAAGACAGATCCCTTTTATGAATGAAATGTCCTGCTTGATTTCTAATAACTGCTTGAACAAAAGTACATTAGAGTTAATTGGGTCTCTTAAGACTGTTAATATGTCTCTTGATATGCCCTCAGTGTCAGGTGTGTTCAGTCACTTGGGACTCATTGTCTAGGAGCTAGAACTGCTGAGTCTAGAAAATGATTTTCTGGGCTCATCTTGAAATCTTACTTTACCAAGGTTCCCTTGAAAATTATCCTCCCCAGACACCTGATTTTGTTCAGTCTTATTCACTTTACTATGGTTTCTGGTATCAGTAGGGGGATTTAGCAGCCAAAGTCAGACTGGGGGCTGAGCAATTGTGAATTATATCAGCATTACTATCATTATCTTTATTTCCCAGCTGCAATGTTTCTCTCATGCATCTGATCTCTGAGTCTAAAACAGATGAATTATGAAAGATTTCAGAAAAATCGATCCTTGCATCAGGAAACTGCCAAATTTCAGGTTCTTGATTCTTTATCACCCTTGTGTTTACCTCATACTTAGCTGTTATCGGCATATTAAACAGAGGTGAATCCATTTCATCTACAGGGGTGTTTTCAGTGACCTTCTTATACTTCATGGAACTTGGATTTAACCGGACAATAGGATAGCCAAAAACATTTCGGATATCACCATTGTCTCCATTAGGTGTTGACATAAACTGTGTCAAAGCCCCTTTTCTGAGGTCTAGCTGGTTTATGTTTTTATATTTGTTTCTTCTTAATTTGCCCTTATAATATGATTTGTTCTGAATTTTGCCCAATACTTTCATTGCAAGAGTCTTCAGTGAGAGGGGTCCTTTAGTTTTAACTTAACCCCCACTCCCCATTATCGTTGTCACACTGGTCCCCCATACTTAATAAACTAGTGTCAGTGAAACCCTTGTTCTTACTGCATGTAGTAGCTTGCATGCTATCCAAGATATCAGTTGTACCAACAGTAATAATGAAGTGATAATTTTGCAATGGCTTTAAGCTTAAATACAGAAATATAACAGATGTAATAAAAACTGAAACAAGACAGATTGAACAACTTTAACTTAAAAAAAAAATCTGTTTCTGTTTCCCCTTCTCTCCTTGATGGAAAAATCGAACAGAGTTATTAGATTACTGATACTCCTGTTGGACAATTTAAAACAGCCAGACAATAGGACTGCCCAGTTAATCCCAGATGGCAGTCGCAGCAGAGACCTTTGGCCTTTACATAACGTGGAGTCCTAGTCCATTTTGAGAATCAGAAGATAATTCAAACTGCTCCAAACAGAATGATAGTCCAAAGTTTTTTATTTTAAATTTGCTAGCTCAATCCACTCCTGGCACACCTCAAATAGGTGCCCGTTGTCCAATACTAGTGACGAGATAATCCAGTCATTCACTAAATATTCACAAGGGGAAAAGGAGAGGAGAAAAAGTGCTCAGTGTCCTTTCAAATGCGGTCAAATCTTAAGAAAAATAGCAGTCAACTCTTAAAAGACCAGATACTGTATTTGAATTCAGTAAATAAAAATAAGTCTAAAATCAGACTAAAATACATAATGCTAATATGCTGTAATATGCTCTATTATGCTCCAGTGTGCAAGAAATTCAAAATGGCCTAAGACAGCCTCTGCAATTTATTCAGTTAGCTTAACTCTAACTCTCTGCAAGACAGCTGTCCAGTCACACAAAATTATTAAATTTTATTTATAACTGTTCTTTCTTGTGCGCCCTTTGCTTAACAAAATCCGGCTCCTGAAAGTATCTTGCTGTGAAGCTAAGAGCTACGATACAGTCAACCTTTCGGGAGGTTTACCAATCGGCAGGAAACGGGCAAAAAATTGACAAAAGCAACTCTCAGTCAATGCACATTGGACAATGCTGATCAACCAGCTAAATTATTTTCAGTTTGCACACAAACACAACACAGTCGATGAATGAGCGGCTGTAAGAAATTGCCCAGGTCCTCAAAGCAACAATGAAAAAACATTATATTATAGGAGGTCGATACCAATCCTTTCACAGAAGAAAGGGTTCTGAAAGAACTCCTAAAACTGGAGGTGAACAAAGCAATGGGGCATGATGGGATTCACCCCAGAATTCTAAAAGAACTAAGGGGAGAACTAGTGACACCACTGACTACCCTTTTTAACAAATCATGGGAGAATGGTGTTGTACCTACAGACTTGAGGAGGGCAGATGTGATTCCCCTTCATGAAAGTGGGAGCAAAGCAGAAGCAGGAAACTACAGACCTGTTAGTTTGACCTCAGTGGTTTGGAAAATGATGGAATCACTTCTGAAAGAAAGAATTGTTGAGTACTTAGAGGCCAGTGGGGCACAGGACCCAAGGCATTATGGATTAACAGCGGGAAGGTCATGTCCGATGAATTTAATAGATTCCTTTGACTGGGTGACCAAAGTAGTAGACCAGAGAGGGGCTGTGGACATGGCCTACCTTGACTTTAGCAAGGCATTTGATACAGCCCCAGACAAAAGATTAATAAACAAATTAGTCAGCCTGGGAGTGGGTCCCAGGATGGTAGCCTGTATAAAAAAATGGCTGGACAACAGGACACAGATGATAATAGTAAACAGAGTCCACTGCGAAGAAAATGGGGTTACTAGCGGTGTACCACAGGGTTCAGTACTGGGTCCAGTCCTTTTTAATGTCTTTATAAGTGACATTGCAGAGGGACTAGAAGGAAAAGTATACCTCTTTGCAGCTGACACAAAGATCTGCAACAGGGTTGATACACAAGTTGGGGGTAGAAAGGATGAGAAGGGACTTGACAAGGTTGGAGGAATGGTCAAAAGTATGGCAGCTTAGATTCAATGCAAAGAAGTGCAAAGTAATGCACCTGGGAAACAAAACCCAGGGAAGATTATACAATGGGGAGGTAGTAACAACAACAAAAATGGAAAGGGACCTGGGGTAATCATATCAGATGACCTTAAGCTTGGCAAGCAATGTGAGAAGGTGGTAGGGAGGGCTGGGGGGATACTGGGATGTATAGGGAGAGGCATCACCAGCAGAAAACAGGAAGTTGTTATCACCCTGTACAGACAGTTGGTGAGACCCCATCTGGAGTACTGCGTGCAATTCTGGAGACCCCATCTCCGCAAAGATATAGACAGGATGAAGGCAGTCCAGAGGAGGGCAACTAAAATGGTGCAGGGTCTGCAACAGAAGCCATATGAAGACAGACTAAAGGAGCTTAATATGTATACCCTGAGAAAGGAGGAGAGGGGAGACATGATAGAAACTTCTCAAGTACCTCAAGGGAATCAACAAAGTCCAAGAGGGAGCATCTTTAAGAAAAGAAATGTGCAAGAACAAGGGACACAATTTGAAGATTATGGGGGGGGGGGGACTCAGGGGCAATGTGAGGAAGTATTTTTTCACAGAGACGTGGTGGACACATGGAACAGCCTGCCTGAGGAGGTTGTGGTTTCAAAAACAGTAGGGGAATTCAAGAATGCATGGGACAGACATAAGGCAATTCTGGTCAGAGGGGTAGGAAGAAGTAGGTTGTTGGTTAACTAGGATCTGCAGCGTATCCAATAGGTGGGGAAATGGGCAGACTAGTGGGCCAAGTGATCCTTATCTGCCGTCAAAGTCTTTGTTTCTATGTTTCAAACACTGAAAGACCTGTATAAAATAACCCAGTTCCTCTTATTTTGAAGTATAAATATTTTTCCCCTCAAAAATGAGAGGGAACTGCTTTAATAAGCCTTGGTTGCATGTGGTTTCAAATTTAACAAGCATTTGTTAATGCCGAGTGTTGGCCTGCTGGCATTTTCATTGGTAGTGCAGGAGTTAGAGAGATGCATAACAGGAATGGCAGTGAACTACTGAACTAACGCCAACCCTCCCGCAGAAACTGAAAGGCATTGGGGGTGTGCCTTTGTGTCATCAGCCACCATGCTTATGCCATTCCACCTCACCCAACCCTACAGACAGCAACAGGTGTCAAGGTGTGCCTTGGGGTCTTCGGCCCTTATGTTCACTTCATTCCATAAGGAATTAAGCTGAGATGAGTGCAGTATTGGAGAATGGGATGAACTTTGGGGCCAAAGACCCCAAGGTACACCTCGATGCCTGTCAATGGCTGCAGGGTGAGGGGTGTGGGTAGAATGCCATGAGTATTATGGCTAACGAACTCCAGTCACACCCACTGTCAGTCCCTACAGGGTGGGGCATTACGGTTGGAAACCCTAACGCCCCAGGTGTTTGTTGGTATTTTCAATCCAAATTTTCAACATGGGATTTTTGGGACCCGACCTTATGAACAGTGTCATTATCATTTCGTTACTCAGTCTTGAAAGGTGATTTCACTCAACGACTGCGCCATTTGGCGTCACAGGTATGGAAACACATTTTGGGCAGGATGTGAAAAATGACAGCTGTACTGTTCATGGGGAGGTGTGAAAAAGTGGCAATGTTGAAAATCTGGAATGCAAATATGAAAAACTAGCTAAGTTAAGAACGTGCACAGAAACTGTGCAATGCATGCCTATAATGCAATCATGTTTTGAAATTTTTCCACCAAATTTTCAACATGAGCATTTTGGGACTTCCCGTCATGAACAGTGACACTGTGATTGTGTTAATATGTCCCAAAAGTTGATTTCCCACATTGACTGTGCCATTCTGCCCCACAGGTGTGAAAACATGTTTTGGGAAGGATGTGAAAAATGACGGCTGTACTATTCATAAGGAGGTGTGAAATAATGGCAATGTTGAAAATTTGGAGTGAAAATATTATAAACTGGTGAAGTTATGAATGTATGTAGAAACTGTGCAACACACACTCGTAACACAGTCAGTTTGTAATTTTTCCACCAGATTTGCAACATGGTCTTTTTGGGACCTGGCCTCATGAACAGTGGCACTGTCGTTTCGTTAATCAGTCCTGAAAGGTGATTCCATGCAGTGACAGCAAAATCACCTTTCAGGGTCGAGAAACGAAATGATGGTGTCAGTGTTCTTGAGGTGGGGTCCCTAGAACCCCATGTTGAAAATTTGGGGCCAAAATTCCAAAAAATGGCTAAGATATCAACCTAAGTTTATCCCCCCCCCCCCATTGACTCCCATTATATGACTTACCTTCGATTCTTCATTTTGTGGTTTAGCTTTGCAGAGTGCAGATGTGTCCCAGTCCACAGAAGATGACAGCGCCCAACCTCTGGAGGTAAGTATGGGGTGAAGGGGGGTGCAGGGAGGTTGGTGTGCAAAGGGAGGGGTGAGAGGGTTGACAGCCACACAACAATGGACTGTTTCCCTTTTTACAGGTACAAAAAAAAAAACAGTGAAGTATGGTTTTCTTCTTTCACAGGAAAATTTGTTTTTATTAATGTGGGCACACTGGGGTGGGCTCCCAGTGTGCCACAACAGTGTGGGGGGCATGCCGAAATGGGGACTGGGCATCCCAATGTTGGCAAATCATGTAGAATGCTTTGGGGGGCAGGGGGCCCATCTGACACTGAGAATGGGCATCCTGGTGTCGGAAGAAAATTATAAAACATTTCAGCACACTGGGGTGGCTCTCAGCGTGCCACATTAATGGGGGTAGGGGTGAGACATGCCGACACGGGGACTGGGCACCTGATGTCGGCTTTTCGGAAGAGTGTGGTGGGCGGCATGAGCTGCCATGTTTCGGCACACTGGAGTGGACTCCCAGTGTACCACATTTAATGGAGGGGGAATACATGATGACATGGGGATTGGGCACCCCGATGTTGGCTTTGCGGGACTGTGTGGTGGGTGGTAGGAGCCGCCATTGTGGAAAGCCGCTCTGCGGCTACATTATTTATTGAAATGTTTCATCATGAAGGGCATTCTGAGCAAACATGCTGCTTGTAACTCCAGCCATGCACATTACTGTGCACTGTAATGCACATGGCCAAAGTCTTGTCATCTGCCGCTGCAATGATGAAACTACACCTGAATGCAGCGGCAGATTTCTTTCAACATTTTGGCTCTCTTTGAAGGTTTCTATCATTGCCAGCATGCTCACTGATAGGTGGCTGAGGGACACACCCACCAAAGTGTCCCCTGCATTTGCCACAACACTGACGCACCTCTGAAATGTGCTACTACCACAAGATGTTGCTTGCACGTGAGTGCAAGCCAACATAAAAAGGATATGTTGTTTGGTTCTCTACACGTGGGACACTAAAAAATACTTATATATGTTAGAATTAAGCAGTATTAGAAGTTTTTACTCAGATTCTGGAAGTTCCCTTCAGACAGGAATTAGGTTACCTTGTGGCTTTCTCCCTAATTCCTGGGAACCGTGACAACAAATAATGAAAAATATACCCTAACACAGAGTAATCTTAAACTAAGCTAACTTCAAATAAAATAACGGTTAAAAAAGACTGACTTTTGTTGACCAGAAGCATCTCACACTGTGCCAAACTAACCTTCAAATTCTGGTTCAGAGTGCTCCCCTCTTATCTTTCATCCTCTCTCTCCACTCCACCTCCCCCCACCCACTCTCTCAAATCTAATGACAGCCGCACTTTGACGGTCCCTCACCACTCCAGCCTCATCAGTCAGACTGGTTTTGCCCATCACTTCCCTAAAATCTGGAATTCCCTCCCTTCCCCTGAAATATGGCACTCCTCCAACTACTCCCTTACCTCTGCCCTACACAATTACCTCTCCCTTAGCTGTTCCTGCATTAACCCTCCTTAATACCTATCCCCAGTTTCTGCCTTCCTGCCCTGACCCCCTCTGGCAGGGTTCTCAATATCCTGAAGGGGGAATCAGGAAGTGGCTTCCAGTACTCCTCTCCCCCTCTCTTCTCCACCTGCCCTTCTGGGTCACCCATGTGCACAACCTACCACATCCTTTTTACTCCAACAGCACTTGCATACTACCTCGAGCCTGCTCCTGGTACACTCATGCACTATAATGGTTCTGTTGCATTATTACTGTTTTGCGTGAGCGGCTGATTTGTCCCCGGATGAAATGTCACAGTAAGTAAGACGCAGATATATCATCGCGGGGACAAATAGTAGCCATGCATCTTGCCGATATCCTATTTGCCGACATTTCAAGAGGTTGCAGTTACACAATGTTGCCGGAAAAATTGCCGACCTTACCTGGCACCTGCCACAGCAATATGTAAGATGGACGAGTGGTCAGTAACTCAGTAAGTTAGCAAGCACAGAAAGCAACTGAAGAAGGCATTGGGGCATTAAAATGAAGCCAGCAAAGTAAGCATTTAATTAACAAAATTACATCCATCTAGTTGTCTGGTTGGGGTAGCTGGTAGCTTCAGGGTAAAGTGGGACGATCGAAGCAGCAGACCTAATGTGCTGCTTCAATTACAAAGCTGACTGAATGGGGACATTGGCATATTAAATGAGCATTTGTCAATGCTAAACGCTTGATGCTGCCCCGTGGCAAAGACCAGACGATCTATGAGCTAACAGGGAATGGAGGTTGGGGGTGGCAGAGCACGCAGAGGGAGGGAGCAAGAGGGGTATTGATTTTCTTCTAACGAGACACCAGACATAGGGTGGGTGTGGGAGAACACACAGAGCATCAGTCTTTGGGCTGTGAGCTTACATGAATTTAGATTATTATTTGTAGCATATGTAATCTGTTGCAGGCTAAAAATGAACACTATTTGCACTGCACTGATTCAGCTCGTGCTTTTATAGGTCTAATACTACACTGTGGACAAAAAGTCGCATCATGAGAGGGTCATGCAGTCGGCAGTCTTTGGTCGTGGAAGCTACATTTGTTCCATGACCATTTCTACTGGCCACCGCCTTTAATTTCAACATTTTGTCCAATGCGTTTTGTCCACAGCGAGTATCACCACGACGTTCTGTCCATATGCCCTGTTTTGTAAGTTTATATGTTCTTTTGTATGATTTTGGACATGTGTTGTAATTTACCCAATGTTCCACTACTGTTAATTGTACAATACCTTGTGTTCCAACTGTTGCACAATCTTACAATGTTGAATTGTTTGTACTACCCACATACTATTGTAACTGATCATCCTTCACGATCCTATGTAACCCCCTACCCTCAGGTCGCACCGTGAGACGAGCAACTTGCTGTTCAGTGTGCCCTCCTGGTGAAACATTTCAATAAATAAATAAAAGGCTGAAGCAATATTTCAAGGTGACTGCTCTCTTCAGGCAGAGAAACAAATCTAATGTTACAACACTAGAGGGAGCGTGACATCAGTGCAGAGTCTGAACTTTACATACTAAAATTTGCATACGTTCTATCTACAGGGCCTCACACTCTGGCAAGAAAATAATGCTTAAAGCGTAATTGATGAATTCCTGAAGTTTGAATCAAGGGAAAACAACTCCAGCCAGCATAGTAGTAGTAGTAATAGTAGTAGTAGTACTAGTAGATTTTATTTATTTAAAGCACCCTTCCCCTAAGGTTTAGAGCACCCTTACAACATATAAATCATAAACAGCATACTGTAATTCACTCAAACATCTAATATCTAACTAATATAAATATAATAAAAATTAATACATATTATATACCTTAAATTCTAAAACAATAACACTGCTTATCTTTATTTAATCCCAGAAGACTTGTTGAAATAGAAATATTTTCAGTTTTTGTAAAATATTTCTATGGAGGGGGCCTCCCTCAGGTGTCCAGGCAACAAGTTCCAGAGAATCAGAGCAGCCACCTCAAATGCCCAATCGCCTGAAGATTTCAGTCTCGCCTTGGGGACCTCCAGGAGGCCCTACCCAGCTGACCAGAGAGAGAGAGAGTGTGTCTTGGGCTATAGGGATGCAGAAGCCCCGATAACCTAGACCCAGCTTGTGCAGGGCCTTATAGGTCAACAGACCTATTTAAAGGAGATGCACCAGCGCACCGGCAGCCAGTGCAGTTCGTGCAGCACCGGTGAAATATTACATGATCTCGGAAGACCCATCAATAGCCATGCTGCAGTGTTCTGCAGCAGCTACAGGTACTGCAGCACACCCCCTTTGACCCCGAGGTGGAGCTCATTACAGTAGTTGAGCCTCGAGATAACAAACACGTATCAGTGTGGCCAGATCATCAGGAGCGACAAGGGCTCTCATTCAGGTGATATTTCGGAGATGGTAAAATCCATCCCAGACAACTGCCAGCACCTGAGCATCCAGTGTTAGCTCGCCGTCCAGAAGCATGCCCAAATTTTTCACTCTGGTGGAGGTCTCCAGTTTGGACATGCCAATATAAAGCGCTAAATCCTCCTCAGAGGTCTCCACTCCCCCCCTCCGACCTGGCTCAGCCACTAACACTTCAGTCTTCCTTGGGTTGAGGCCCAGTCAATTTGATGACAGCCACACTGGGTAGACGGTCATGTGATGGCTTCCAAAGAGGGTGCAGCTCCTCCCTGCTCCTCTCTGCCATTACCTGCTATTTTGTTATTTTTCTACAACTTCTTGGCTAATTTTAGAGCTTTTAACATACCTTCTCTGATCTGCAGCACCTCAGGTGACTTGATTGTACCTTGCCCGTGTGAAGAAATAGATGCGGAGATGAAAACTCCCCTACGGCGTCCTATGCCTCCCTCGACACCGGAGAAGGAGAAACATGCTAAGAGGGCCAAGCAGCAGGTCACAGCTTTTTCTAAGCCTGCTACAGAGGGGACCGCCTTGACCGAAGAGAGGTTCCTTGAAGAAATAAAGCCCTTACAACTGGTGGCCTCCACACTCACGGAGGAGCTTCAACAGCTCTTCTACTCCGTTGGCTCCCTCACAACTAGGGTTGCCGACTCTGAAGCCCGATTCTCCTCCATGGAGCAATGGAGGATTAAACTGGACCCAGATGTTTCTACCTTGTGCCAGAGGCTCCGCTGGCTCGAGGACAAACTAGAGGACCTTAAGGGCCGGAGTTGGCACAATAATTTAGTTCTGTTTGGCCTGCCAGAGAAAGAAGAGGGCAACAATCCTATCCAATTTATGCAGAAGTTTTGTGAGCAGATAGCGGGCCCTTCACCTAACGAGCTGCAGTATGTTATCAAATGAGCCCGCCGCTCCTTGCACCCACCGCTACCACCAAGTTCTCCACCTAGACTCCTCATCTTTAAGCTTTTGAATTTCCTAGACAAGCAGCATATCTTGTCAAAGATTAGGGAGCTGAAGGACCTGCTTTGGGAGGGACATCATCTACATCTAGCACAGGCTCTGCCTCAATCAGTAAGAGCCAGACATACAGAGCTGCATTCACTTGCCTCCAGGTTCATTGAGGAAGGGAAACCGTTTCAGATTTGATACCCTGCTGTGTTGCAAATTCTGTACAAGGGCAAGTGGCATTCACTGGATACCCCTGCTCAAGCTGCTTCAGAGCTCAAGAACTGGTTTTCTGATCTGTTTAAGAGACATCTGAGGATTCTTTGCCTGCTCCAGTTCAGTATTGTTATTCAGCACGGTAGTTTTATGTTGAATGCAGCTCCTGTGGAAACATCTGGACTTTGTGGGCTATTTTGGGACATGTCTGCCATTTTGTATATTCATAAATCTGCTCTCCAGCCCACTGTTTAATGACTCCTTTTTCTTCCCCTTCCCTATGGCTTTGCAAGTTGTATCCTAGCTACCTTCTCTCCCTCTGGGTTTTTAAACATCTTTGCCTGGGTCGCCTTGCATTTGACACTCCCTCCTTTTCCCGATGGTGTCTGCTGCACAAGGGATCTTGTTATGCGCTCAGTTATAAGCCTCTGCGGCCTAAATTTGCATATTGGATGTGTCAGCAGGATGCTGTTTAGCCGACTGTGCTCCCTGCGTTTCTGTGAAACTGCACCCCACCGTTCCCCATAATCATTTCTCCCCCTATACTGGACTATTACTTTGCCTATGAAGGGACCTTGACTCCAGAGGGGTGAGTGGAACATGGTCATTGTGGGGAAATGATTAGTTCCACCCCAGATCTCCATACCGGGTAGCTTATTACCTCAAGATTCTCTTTGCACATTGTCGTCAGGACTTTCTGAAGCTATAGACCTTGGGACAATCATGTTCTGTTTTGGGTGGACTTGTTGTGTTACTTGCATTTATTGCTCCTTCTTTCTTCGCTTTTCATATGTGCTACAATAATGATGTTAGAATGAATTATAAGGGGGTTTCTTCTACATTACTGTTATGGGGAGACATGCCCTCCCCGTTACTGACTGTCACCCAATTTGTGTATTGTTTTATTGAGTGGACAGTTGGTCCCCTGTAGTACCTCTTTGAACAGTGTTATATTTGTTTCTTTAACTATTATGACCATAGATTTCCGGTCTGGTAATATGTTGTTTTTTCTGGGTGACATTGAGGGGGTAATCTCTTTAGTTACTCTGGTTATTCAGCTTACAGCCTTACTAGAATGTGACTGTTAAACCGCTCTCTGTCTTATTGCTATCTGTGTAGACAGGGGTATAGACCTTAAAGAAAGATTTTCTTTACTATTTCATTGGCGTGGGGGTAGTGGAGAGGGTTGGTCTTGGGTAGTGATTTGTAATCACCTTGGATAGGGATGTGTTAGGAGTGCAGTCGTTAGGGCCGGTTGTTAGTATTAAGTCGATTTATTAATTTTATGTTTGGGGCTTTTGAGGGGGGGGGGTTATTGGAACTGTTTATGGGAGGATGGGGGGTTGGAGGGTGCTCGTCTGTGACCCTGCTCTCATTGTGGTTTTGTGGGTCTGGGTGTGGTCACTCTTCCTATTCTGGACCCGGTGTTAAGTGATGGTTTAAACTATGCGTGGACCATACTGTTTTATTAGTTGGAATGTTATGGGAGCTCAGGATAGGCACAAAAGTTCGATGATTTTGTGCCACCTAAAAACATCTGCAGACAGGGGTGGCCTGCTTGCAGGAATCCCACCTTCGTAGGGAGGATGTACACCTTTTCAGATGGGAGTGGGTTTGTCAGGCTTATGGGTCTGGGATCTCTTTCAAATGTTGGGGGGGGGTAGTTATTTTGATTGCAAAATCGATAACATTCCAACTCATCCAGGAGCTTTGGGACCTTGCAGGACATTATAGTATAGTCAGAGGGACTGCTGGTATTCATTCCATTGTGACTGGTTCAGTATATGGCCCAAATTCAGACTCTCCTCACTTTTTTACCCAATTTATTCCTCTCCTAGTTTCAGACCCTCCCTCACCTATATTGATGGGGGATGACTGGAATATGGTTTTTCAGTTGGACCTAGACCGCTCAGATGCTAAAGCTGTCGGCCTTTCCCCAGCTCAGCGAGCACTTCGTGACCTGATGGAGGGGGCTGGCCTTGTTGACGTCTGGCGAGTGCTCAATCCAACGGCGCGCCAGTATTCCTTTTATTCACCTCCCCACAAGACCTTTTCCAGGATTAATTGTTTCCTGGTTAGTGCTGCATGCTTACCTGGCATATTTACCGCAGACATTCACTCTATGGTCCTTTCTGACCACTCCCCGGTTGGGGTCCAGTATTTAATGGGCTAAAGTTTACGGCATGACTCCATATGGTGTCTCAACGCCCAACTGTTGCAGACCCCTGACACCCTGTCTCACATCCAGCAGTTTATTTCCACTTTCCTGGATCTCAATAGGGGTTCCGTCGAGCATGTAGACACTCTCTGGGCAGCCTTTAAATGCATGCTTAGAGGGGAGTTCATACGGCTCTCCTCAGTCCAGGTTCGGATTGGTAAGGTTAAACTCGATTGGCTTCTTAGTGATATTCAACAGCTGAAAGGCTCTCTGACTTGTGCTTCACCCAGTGCAGACTGGGCTAGGTTGCACCCCCTTCATTCACAGTATATGGAAATCTTGGCTCAGAAAGCGGAGTTGGCACTCCATCATACCAAGATGAATTATCTGGATGCTGGAGAAAAAGCTAGGAAGCTTCTTGCCCTGCGACTGTGCCAGGCCAAAATAGCTAAATTTATTCCGGGAACACGGCCTCACCCAGAAGCCCAGGTGGTCACCAATCCCAAGGAGATGGCTGCTGTTTTTTGCAATTACTACACAAGGTTGTATGCAGTCGACCTGACCCTAGACCCCACTCCAGAAACCATTATGGCCTTTCTGGACTCGGTCCCCCTCCCGACTCTATCTTCCCTTAATGTGTCCACGCTAGGTGCCCTTATCACCGTGGCAGAGGTGGAAGGAGCCATTCGACAACTGCCACAGGAAAAAGCACCCAGACCCAGTGGGCTAACTAACAACTTTTATATAGCTTGTGTTTCGGAGGTTGCCCCTTTGCTTGCAGAAGATTTAAATTTCTGGTTTGAGAATGGGATGGGATGGGTGACTCAGCTTTTTTGAAGCCTTGGTTACGCTTATACCAAAGCCCAGTAAAGACCCCTTGCTGACGGAAAGTTATTGTCCCATTTCCCTCCTGAATTTAGACATTAAGATCTTCTCTAAAATTTTGGCTACCCAGTTAGCTCCTGTCATGGGCCCGGTCATTGGACATGAACAGGTTGGTTTTATGTCCGGCCGGTATTCCGGGGATCACCTCAGGAAACTCTTACATCTGCTTTCCACGCACAGGGAAAGCAAGTCCCCAGTGGTTTTGGTTTCTCTGGATACCGAAAAAGTCTTCAATTGGGTTGCCTGGAACTTCTTGTTTGCCAACCTACAGAGATTTGGGATCCCCTTGAATTTTATTAAGGGGGTGCAACTTTTGTATGCTGCGCCATCAGCCCACATTTGGTGCAACGGTCACCTCTCAGTCCCTTTTTCCTTACAACATGGCACTTGGCAAGAGTGCCCCCTGTCTCAACTCTTATTCAATTTTTATTTGGAACTGCTCATTCAGCATTGATGTAACTCAAATGATCTGAAAGGGATTCCAATAGTGGGCAAACGTTACGTCCTGTTCGCATATGCCGACGACCTACTTCTACACTTGGAGTACCTTTGGTGTCTATCCCAGCTCTTCTTCAGGAGACTGCTACTTTCTCCAGGGTTTCCTTCTACAAATTGAATGTCTCTAAGACAAAATTCTTTCCACTCAATAGTCAGGTTGTTAAGCGGCACATCCTGAGCCTAGGTCTTTCATGGGAGCCTCAGGTGTTAACTTATCTGGGAGTCAAGATTTCCCACTTGGTGCTGACCATGGTTAAGGAGAATTTTTCTAGGCTTATCGATGTGGTAAAATCTGACCTAGACACATGGTCTGCTCTCCCTTTGTCTTTATGGGGGAGAGTTAACATCCTTAAGATGAATGTCTTACCCCGTCTGTTATACCCCCTAGCAATGCTTGGATTTCATCTCCCTAAGCACTGGTATTCTCATCAGCAATGGCTGTTCAATTTATTTCTTTGGCAATCCTCTGCCATTCATAGAGTATATATTAAGCTGGTTGCCCTTAAGCTGAATGGAGGTCTAGCTCTTCCTTCAGTATTTCTGTATTATGGTGCCCAACACGCCAATAAATTCTTATGATGGGGCGTTTGGTTCACCCAGCCTGATCCTCCCACATATAGTCCTCTCTGGCTGGACATTGAGAGGGCCTTAGCCAATAGGGCAGGTCGTTCTCTTAATAGCCTGCTGTACCTCAGGCCTTCTCAGCTTCCCTGTCCCTTGCGTACCACCCCAATAGAGTGGTCACAAAGTCTGGGTGTAATTGCAATCCTGTCTGGGTGCAATTGCAATCCTGTCTATCTCTGGCATGGTCTACGGCAACCTCCCAACCCACGTTCAATAATCCTCACTATAAAATAGGGTGCTGTCCCATTTCGACTTTCTTCTATCCCCAACTGAGTTCTTGCAAGCTGACTGATATTGCCTATGCAGATGGCATAGTTCCTTTTCAGACTCTGCAGGCTCAGTTCCAATTAAGAGGAATAGACTTGTTTAAGTACCTCCAGATTAGGGGAACAGTGACTACCTTTTTGGGTCCTAAACCCTGGCATCTAACTCAGCTAAACGGGGTAGATTTCCCTTTTTGTATTGCATTACAGCCCCACTCGGTGCCTCGCACTACAAGCATTTTCAGTCTATAAACCCCCATCTCCTTACTGGGGTTTGTTATTATTGGGTTCACACACTCCAATTACCAGATGAGAGGGATTACTGGAAGGCTCCTTGGAGAAATTTGTATAGATTTATAAAACAGGATCAGCTCTGTTTTGTACAGTTTAACATCATGCATGATTTGCATTTTACCCCGCTAAAGCTGTACAGAATGGGCAAATTACTCTCGCCTTCATGCACTCAGTGCCAAGAAGTCCCCAGTTCCCTACATCATATGTTATGGAAATGTGTCAAGATTCGGCCATTCTGGCTTTACGTGCAGTGAGTCCTGGATTCCCTTTTGCAATTGGATGACCTTTTCACTCCAGTGAGTTGTTTACTGGCTATTTTTCCTTCTGGCACCCCTAATATCAGAAAAGCCCATCTGTCACTTGTGGCTGCTACGGCTAAGCTTGTTATGCTACGACACTGGAAGGATGAGGCTTCCCCATCCTTCTTAAGAGTGGCATCATGAGATCCTGTTGGCTCTCCAACTGGAGAAACGCATAGCATCAATGCGAAAGAGATCCCAGGTTTTCTCGCGAACATGGGAATCACTTTATACTTTATTGTCCCTCTGGGGCACTCAGGGTTCCACATAATCTCACCTTGACCCCCCACTTTTTGCCCCTTACTGTTTTGGAAGGCACCTCTCCTGCTTTGTGGTCTAGCAGTTTAGTTAGGTCGCAGACAAGAGGGAGGGGTTGGAAGTGGGTAGGGTGGGATAGCTATTTATTCTTGGTTTTGCCTCACTTTGCCTTTTTTTATGCATATTGGACCATGTTCTGTATTGGGTATTTGACTTCGTTTTTTTATGTTCTGTTTTGTGGTTAAAATGTTAATAAAGTATACTAAATAAAAACATATAAAAAAAATCTGATGACATTCAAGACCAGATCTTGGACAAGCACTCATCCAGCAGGTCAACTGCATCTGTTCTTTCCAGGGCAAATGACAGGTAGAGCTGGGTATAATCAGCATAGCAATGAAGCCCAAGCACAAACCACCTTATGACCTCACCAGGGGCAGCATATACACTGCGAATAACATGGAAGAGAGGACAGAACCTTGGGGCATGCCACAGGACAGGGCCACTGAGCTTGAGGAATAATTCCCCAACACCATCCTCTGGGTCCTACCCTGAAGGAAGGACTCAAACCAGCTGATGGCCTTGCCAATGAGTCCAACAAACTCCCTCAACCTGTCCAATAACACCCGATAATACACAGTGTCGAATGCTGATGAGAGATTGTTATGCCTGGGTTATATACTACCAACTGACCCACATGTAACCATAACCTTATACACCTACAAGTCTTAGTCCCTTACCACAGTCTCATAATGTTTTACCTATATGATATGTTTCTGCCATACTGTTTCTAGTTTCCACATATATTCTTTATACTCATAATCACTCATATTCTGTAGTTTTCCACTATTGTGACACATTTTGTGCTTTTGTGATTACGCTGTAAGTACTTCCAGGCTCACTGTCTAGCAGTAAGAACTGATAACATTTATTCTGTTGCCCACAATAAATTTCCTTTGATTCTTCCTTATTCCTTATGTGATCGCCCAAGGGAGCCGCCTTATTTACATGCCTTATCCAATGCTGTATGTTTATCATATCTGTATCTGAACTCCTATTAGTCATATATAATTGTACACACACCAGCTCCTCGGAGAGAAACAGATCATATTTGAGGAATGGTGGGAAATCGTCTCCCTTGTGATTGCTTTGCTTCACTTGTTATGGTGTAAGTATTGTAATAAACTTCTTTTTTTACTTCTACTTGTTGTTACTTTCTTTGTCCAGCATACCTGCAAAGAACCTAAGGGTGTGATCTTTTCACATATGACAAATGGTGAACCAGCCAGTCATAGTTTTGTCTGGCAAAAGATATTCATTTTACTTACATAGTACACATCAACAATTTTTCATTTACACATATCCACTGTGGTGTTCACATACCTAGTTTCTGTTTTGTATTTTATGATCTGACCATATGTGAATACCCCTGTGCCTACTCCTGTATAGGACTACTTTCACAGTCACCCTATCTGCAGAAAGTGTTTTCATCCCTGAGATCACCCCATAGACCTCCTCCATCATCATAGGTTGAAACTCTCTCCAGGAAGACTGAACATGAATGTCTCCACAAGGCCCAGCCCTGTCAGATTGCAACAATCCTCCAGAAGAACTCCTAGCCCTAATGGAGGACACCCTGTCTGAGAAGAACCGAGCAAACTCCACACATTTTTGCTCTCAGAATGCTCTAATGGGTTCCAGACAGGCTGGATGTAAAAGTCTGTTCACAACCCGAAAGAGCTGAGCCAGTTGGCTCTTCCCAGCTGCAGTCGTCCTAGGCTTTTTCCAGGTGATTGCATTCTGATACTCATCATAATAAGCCATCAGAATCAGTTTGTCTTCCTGGGTCCTGGTCTTTCTGCAATGCCATCAAACCAAAGCGAGCCAAGATGTAGCACCAGGGGGCGTATATGGACTGGCACCAAAAGGTCCAAGGCCTCCATGACAGCCCTATTATAGGTCGCCATGGCCTCCTTAGGACCCTCTATGCATGCCTCCAACACAGAAGAAATGTCCAGTTCTGCCAGCAGTCCCTCTGGTCAGCATAGGATAACGGACAGTCCCCCAACAGGCTCCACACCACCAATCTGGCACCCTCCTCCACTGGATCCAGAGCTTCAAGGGGTAATAGCCATCCTAAAGACCCCACCATGGGGGGAGAGACAAGCCATTGGAGAGCAGAGGATGGGGTAAATACCTGGAGAAGGTGAATGACATGGCTGGAGGGGCTGACTAGAAGGGAGCAGACTGGTGTAAGAGAAGAATAAACAGAGAATAGGAAAAAAATAAATAACACACACTAAACCACAGATTGATTTTAATCTGAAACTTTTAAGTGAATAGCATAAGTAATACTTAAATACAAAAAAATACTGACCGTAAGAGAAATACCTCAATCTCTGGACTAAAATTCACAGTGTCCAAAATAACCCCCATGGTAGCAACAGCAATGACTCCAGACATTCCAATCCATTCACCTTAAGAGAAATAGTCAACATTTTACCACAGGATTAAAATATGGATTTAATTATATTGTTTTGATACTATATATTCATTTAAACGTTCTTTTTATTAGATTTAATCTGACATTCAGGCAACAGATACAATACAAAATAAAACATAAAGCCAGTATACATAAATTACTTAGCTCACATGCCACTGTTCAGGCAATAACTAAAAATAAAGTAAAAGACTAATAAACGACCTTCTAGCGGGTATGACCAAGCATGGCCTTTAACAAAAACAAAGCACAAATGCATCATAAGGTATTATCTTCACTTTCATAACAGCCCATGAGTTAGTCAGTACAAAAGAATGCGTGTTGCTATTTTTTACCTTCATGTACTTATTTTTTGTAAGTCCCAGGAATAAAATCACAGTGAGGGAAGCAAAAGTACCAGAACATTTAACTCCCCATCAAAGTTTTTAATTCCCTATACTGACAAGACAAAAGGGTTAAACAGCTGCTCACCACACTAAAGAAAAGTTACTTACTGTAACTCCAGATCTTCAAGCATATCTTCTCCAGAGGGCCACACTTTTTGCTCTTAGGGCCAGAGGTGTTATGACCATGCAGGAACAACCCTTTTTTCCAGGGTTCCGACAACAGTGCCAGCAATGGTGCATTTGGGACACTGCATGTCAGGGCCTGTAATTGTCATCATCATCTTAGCTGCCTCAGTTTGGTATGCCCCCCCGAGATCAACACCAACACAGTGACCTATGTCGCTGTCGACAAAACTGACAGTTCGTCAACAGGTCGCTGTGTTGGTGTGCCTGAAACAGGGGCACACTGTCTCCTGGTTCTATACCCCCTCCCCGAATCAACTCTGACTCAGAGTTGATTATAACTAGTATGGGGGTGCAGAAGGCAGAGCCCCCACATAGGGAGGTTTGGGGCAAAGCCGCATGATAGAAAAATGGACCGGGAGACAATCAGGATTTATGTCAACCACAACTTGCAGTCAATATAAATCCCATTGCTGTGATGCTGGTTGACAAAAGTGTTGTTGAACCAGCAGCATAGAGCCCTTCAGTTCTGGTAGCAAGCAGAGTAAAAGAAAAAGACACAAGCAGAGTAAAAGAAAAAGACTCACCATGCTCGTAGTAAGATTAAAAAAAACAACTGATAAAAGCAGAGCAAAGAAAAATTAATATAAATGACATATAACCTAAAAGGAGCAAAGGAAAGAGCTTCCCTCCCTGGGATGCCACCACTACATGTGTAGGCAACTTGCATACAAATAACATGCAAGAAATCCTGAGTCAAGGCCATCACCCACAAAAAAAATATGCATCATAGTAATGTTGTTTCTTCTTAAGGGCTCCATCAGTAGTATTCACAGAGTACAATCAGTCCCCAGAAATGAGCTTCCCTGAAACTGGAACTTATGCTAATTATGGAACTTCAAAAAATTAGAATTATACTTCTGGTTTCAGTCGCCTAGAAAATAGAAGCCTAAACCTAGAGCTCCCGACTCGATAAGCACCAATCCATTGGCATGCAGCTCTAAAATACCAACACCCTGTCTAAAAACCATTGTATTGTATCGAAGACTTTATCATGCCCTCAAAACCGAGGCACAAAGATGGTTCAAACGGCACGCATACGAAACTGAAATTTCCAATCCAGGGCGCACAGCAGCAGGCCACACTCCAGAGTGAGATTGCCAAATTAAGTACTCAAACCCTGGCGACCTGAAACAGTACAGAGGAAGACTTCACAATAACCTCTAAAACCCTATGCAGTACCCTCCAACAAATGAACAACACCTCGACCAGGCTAGAGCAAAGAGCCATGGAGGAGAGGCAATGCTTAATAGATCTGACCGAACGAACGGACCGCCTGGAAGAAACAGTATCAGAATATACAGTACCTCTGTCTCTGACATCCATAATGCAGCCCTAAGAGATCTACACCATAGAGAACTGGCTCTTCAACAGCAAGTCGAGGACCTTGAAAATAGAAACAGGCGGAACAACCTGCGTTTACGTGGCCTACCAGAAGATACTGAAACTGGGGCCATGACTAAATTTATGAGTAGTTTTCTGAAAGAAATTCTGAATCTCGATGGGGATAGAGACTTGGGAATAATATGTGCACACAGGTCATGGATTGCAAAACCTAAAGACCCCAAGGCCCGACCTCGATCAGTATCCATGGCTTTTATTGATTACAGAATTAAGGAGGAAATACTCAGGGAAGCCTGGTCCAAAAAGCAGGTGATGTCCACCTATTCTTTGATTAGGACTATGCCCCCCAGACTCTGGCTCGCTAGCAAAAAGCATATGCAGTGGTAAAATTAATCAGACAGATGGGCCATCAAGCACAACTCGAGTACTCTGCAAAAATAAAAATAAATACCTTGGAGGGATGGCAACATTTTCAGGAGATAGCAGAGATTGTAAGCTGAGCCAGAAAACATGGCATACCCGTCCCTGAAGATGGCGCTGCAGCAATGGACAGATCCCTCATAAGGAAAGCATGAGAAATCAGGGACCCTAAAAACACCTAAACAGCACAAGAAGAGGGAATCAGTGTGGTGTGGGACAGTGCATGCACTAAAGAAGTCCCCCAGGGAGCCAACCAACAAGCTGTCCATCGCGTGGGCTCTCCCCTGGAAGACGCTGCAACTTGAACTGGCTAAGTACTGTATTTTGTTCTAACTAATTCTTTCTCATGGCCAATATCCATTTTTTAAGGGACTCCGCCCTGGTGAAAGCCCATGAAACTCAGGCAGGGGATAGAGCAAAGAGCCTTAGAGCGTGGCAGCGGCCAAATATATTTTTCTCCTTTACACTAAGCAGTCGCAGTTCATTAAGCTACATCTGAACTTGATAACCTTGGAGACTCAGATTGGCATATTTTTGAGTGCTCTATTTCACTAATTTCTGACACCCCAGATTAAGCCTAAAATTTGAGATTAGATCCCCATAATTTAAATCATTACCTATAAAGGATATGAGTTCATGCCTGTTTTTCTTTTCTTTAAATGCAATTTGAGTTAAACATACAATTTTCTAAAGAATAAGCTAGAAATAAGAGTTATCTACTTGTGAAAATAGTGAATCACATCAAGTTCACTTGGAACTGATTTCTCAGATTTATACAGAATGAAGTGTATATATACTTTCACTAATTGATATTTGTTAATCTGATGACAGTTTTGCATCAGCTGTATAATGGAACCATGTAACACATCTGATATTTAATAAACATGAAGTTATAAGAAAAAAAAATTAGAATTACATTCAAACTCTTCTCTGTGGTCATGCTCCACCCTGCCTTCTGACGTCACATTTATTTCTAAACCTAGGGTGAGCTTTGACCATAAAGTAGCAAAATGGCTACCAAGAAAATATTAAAATAAAGTTCTAAAATTTTGAAAAACAGTAATGGATAAGGCAGAACAAAATATATATTGAAAAAAAACTTTCGTAATCAGACCACTCAGCAACAATTGTAAAGGCGCTGTAACAAATAATGCTCAAGCCAACAGAACAGAACAGTACTGATTCTTGAGAGAATCTATTTCCAGGTTCTGGAAGGGAAGGCAGAGTAAGGGACTGAGGACCAGATATTCAAAACTTTGCCCTGGGGCTAACTTAGCACTGCATGGCGGGAAAACTTAGCCCGGAGCACAAAGCAAGCTATATTCAAAAGGAATTGCCCAGGGCAAACAGTTTCTGAATATAGCATGGGAATGAGGCCATGCAAACAGGGCTGGGAGTGCAGGGCAAACATAGCCCTGGAATAAGACAGCTCTGAACATAGCAACCAGGAAGAGCAAACCACAACAGCAACAAAGTGCACAGCGATATGAAGGTAGGTAGAGGTGAACTATGTGGCCAATGTGTGTGCCAGCAAATGCGTGGACCCAGTACAGCTGCAGGCAGCAGCGGATGTGAAAGAACAGTTTTCAAAACTGTTTAATAGTCCCCGAAACATTTGCGTGGCGTTAGCGCAGAGCTAAGCCGTTTGCCCGGCGCCAAGATTTGCCATATTCAAAAGTGACATGCAAATGATCCTACTTAGGTAGTCTCTGGGCAAACATCCAGATTAGCATCTCATTATGCCCTGATTTGCATGCAGTTTGCCCAGTGTTACTGCAGGGTCCCACAGCTCCACCTGTAGGTCAGTCTGGAAGTACAGGGGCTAGTCAGGATTGGTCGCAGCTCCACCTGTAGGTCAGTCTGACAGTGCAAGATGGTTGCTGCAGGCTACATGTATGCAGTACTGCATAGCATTGTGTACCCCAGGGGGCAACACAGCACAGGCACAGGTGGTGGTGGTGATGCATGCAACTATCACACTGTAGAGCATGCTACAGTGCACAGCAGACACCACAGTAGCAAGGGAACCAGTAGTGTGAGGAACACAGCAATGCCTATGGTGTGTATGGTAGTGAAGACCACTGCACTGCACACAGGGACAAGCCTACCTTGCAGGTGTGTACTGCCAGTGGGCATCACTGTCACACTATTGTGTGACCCACAGATGCTGCACCTCTGGCATGGGATGCTCATAGTGACATAGACATGGCCAACTGTGTGCGCTGTGGGGTATGTACAGCTGTACGGTATGTGACTGGGGGGGCATGTATGATCAGACAGGCACACTGGTATTGGGGTAGTCCCACTACTGGCCCATGTGCACTGCATGCTGTGTCCCAGCCTTGTGGCTGCACCAGATCTGTGGTGAGGCTTGGCCACCCGTACACCCTCTCCTCAGCATCCACCATGCCCACAGTGCTGCATGTGTGTGCTGGCATCTGTTGGTCACCACAGACATATGGTCTGCAGGTGTGTGCTGTATGTCCACACTACCATGGTGGGGGCCGGGCCACCACATACTGCCTGGCATGACTGGGACTGGTGGCAGCAGCTGGCATCATTGTGGTGGCATCAGTGAGCAGCATATTTCCTCCATGTCTGGCATTTTCTCTGTGTCATAGTCATATGTTAGGGTCGTGCAAGGCTGTGCTAAAGCTGCACTAATGCCACTCATGGACCCAATGTCGAGCAAAGCTGTTTGCCCAGAGTTAAGACCAGCTTTTCCTGGGCTGTAATTTATACCGTGCAAAGGGTCACGCTAAGTCGCGCTAATCACCTTAGCGCGGCGCTAGTCGCTGAATATCCCATAGCACCTGTATTCATGTTCAGGTTGCCCCTTGCATATAATTATGGTTTGCCTGGCACTAATGCGGTTTGCGCGTGCTATTTGGCCTTTTGAATATAGCAGCCCCACACTAATCCTGTGCTAAACCTGCACAAACAGCTTGCGCACTGCTCAAAGCTTTGAATATCTGGACCTGAGAATACTACTGATGGAGCCCTTAAAAAGAAACAACATTACTACAGCGAGTAATTTTTATCTTCTAACTTGAGGAATATATCAGTGTATTCACGAACTACAGATTACATAGCAGTACCTTGGGAGGCTAGGTTTAGAACCAATTTAGGGAAAAGATTCTGCAAGACAGCAGTGCCAAAGCTGGCATCTCTTCCGGACTGTATGTCCAGAAGGTAATGTTTTGTGAAGGTGTGTACTGTTTTCCAGGTAGCTGCTTTGAAAATTTCTTGCAGGGGGATACATCTTAATGCTGCCACAGAGGCAGAGTTGCCTTTTGTAGAGTGTGCCCTAAGGCCTCTTGGGGTGCAAGTTACCAGCTTGGTCATAACAGAACTACCTGTATATGCATGAGACTATCTAAAAAATGGTTTTCCTGGATGCTGGTTTATCTTTTCCTACTTCACCATAAGTGAGGAAAAGCTGTATGCTACTGGAACTAATATCCTTTGTCTGATCCAAGTAGTAATGTAGTGCTGTTCTGACATCCAGGCAGTGGAACATGTGTTCCCTTTCTCAATGAAGAACAGAGGAAGGACAATTGATTGAATTAGAAGAAATTCAGATACCACCTTGTGGAAGTATTTCCTGTTTGTCCTCTGGACTACCTTGTCCCTATGAAAAATTATGTACTTTGGATCTGTGTAGAGGGCTTGGAGCTCGATCAACCATCTAGCAGATGTTATAGTCACTAGGAAAGTACAGTTAAGTAAGAACTTATCATAACAGTAGATCTTCGAGAGAAGCTCTTGCAGCGGGTAACACGTATATAGGACTGACGTCACCTGGCGGCAGATCTCGGCATTTCTTTTTCTCTAGCAGTACTGACGTGGGACCGCCTACCCGGCATCGGCCCCGCCTCCGATGTCAAGTAGTATAAATGGCGTAGGCAGTCCCTACATGCTCCAGTTCTTGCACGCCAAAGCCAGGCCAATGAACAACAGACACTGTGGCAAAACAGTTCCACAGAACTACAAAATTGCAAGACCCGAAAAGGGAGCTGAACTAGACCCTGAGCAGAAAGGCTCATTCCTGGGGGAAGGAGGGAGGGAAATCATACCTGCCGCAAGAGCTTCTCTCAAAGATCTACTGTTATGGTAAGTTCTTATGTAACTGTACCATCTTACTTCGAGAGGAAGCCCTTGCAGCAGGTAACACATATATAGGACTGATTCCCAAGCAGTATAAACTAAAGACAACCCTTGGGAAGGGGAGTCAGACACACAGAATACACTCAAGGTCTAAACTTAAAACAGCCATGAGTGGTAAGGAAAAGGAGAGGCAGGAACCCTTCAGGAGACAAGACCTCTCAGGAGAGAAGGCCCTGGAGGACCGCCAGGCCAAAACCTGTGCGATGTCTGGAAACAATGTCCAGACTGTAGTGCCTGATGAAAGTATGGAAAGAGTGCCAGGTTTTGGCAGCGCAAATGTCAGCCACTGACACCCTCTTGAGAGCTGCGAAGAAAGTAGCCACCGCTCTGATGGAATGAGCCCTAACTGAGCCTGGAAGGGACTTGTTAGCCTGCTGATAGCACAATGAAATACAGTTTACCAGCCAGCGTGAGAGCACCTGTTTTGTAACCAGGAGTCCCAAGGACCTATTTGCAAAGGATACAAACAGCTGGTCCGATTTCCTGGTTCCCTTTGTTCTGGACAGGAAGCATCGCAGGGTGCGGTGCACATCAAGGGTGTGCAACAGCACTTCCTCCCTATTGGAATGCTCTGGATAATATACCAGGAGCTGAACCGATTGGTTAACAGTGAGGTCCGACATGACCTTGGGAAGAAATTTCGGATTAGTCCTTATGGAAAATAAGATAGCGCTCCAACACATTAGGGCATGAAGCTCTGAAATGCGTCGAGCTGAAGTGACTGCCACCAGGAGCAAAGTCTTCCAAGACAGGTAGCGGAACTCACAAGTCATGGTCCTTTCAAAGGGAGAAAGCGTAAGCCGCTCCAAAACAAACAACAAGTCCCAAGGGGGAACAGGGTCCCAGACCGGAGGACGCAGATGCAAGATCCCCTTCAGAAAGGTTCTGACCACCTCCAATTGAGCTATTGTCCTGTTCTGAACACAGTGATGATAGGCAGAAACAGTAGCCAGGTGTACTATAATGGGAAATAGCTGAGACCTGACTCCGACAGGAATAGCAGGTATTGTAGAACTGAGTTAACCAGACAGACCTGAGGGTCAGGCCTCCTGTCTGCGGCCCAGAGACAAAAGCGTTTCCACTTCATGGCATAAGTGGCCCTGTTAGTGGGCTTCCGAGCCTCAACCAAAATCCAGGCAATATCATCAGAAACTCCAAAGCGAAGCTTTGCGAGGTCCTCAGGAGCCAAGCATGCAGGTGAAGGGAGCATAGATTGGGATGCACCAAGGTCCCCTACTGCTTAGAGAGTAATTGACCCGAGAGGGGAAGAGGCCATGAAGCTTGCACCGACAGACGCTGGAGAAGCGAGAACCAAATCTGTCTGGGCCACAGAGGGGCTATCAGAATCATAGTGACCATCTCCAATTGGGCTTTGAGGAGGACCCACTGCAAGAGGGGAAAGGGAAAGAAGGTGTAAAGAACCCCCCCCCCCACTCCAAGATAGGGACAATGCATCTTGCCAGAAAGCCCCAGGCTCGGGATCGAGCGAGCAAAAATTGGGCTGTTTTGCATTGCAATGAGATGCAAAAAGGTCCAAATCCGGCGTTCCCCATCTTGTGAAAATCTCGTCAGCTATGGACTGTAGCAGGGACCACTCATGGTAGAGTGATTCTGCCCAGCTGAGAGCATCCACAAGTACATTTGTGCAGCCCGGCACATGGACTGCTGAAAGATGGAGATGGTGCTCCACCGTCCAGTCCCACATCCTCATAGCCTCTAGACAAAGAGGGTAAGAGTGCATACCTCCCTGCTTGTTGATGTAAAACACTACTGAGGTGTTGTCCATCTGAATAAGGATGTGACTGGGCAATAGAAAAGGAGCCAGAACCTGGAGGGAGTAGAGGCCTGCTCTGAGCTTGAGCACGTTGATATGCAGGTTTTCCTCTAAAGGGGACCACAGCCCCTGCGTCCTGTGGGTCCCCAGATGAGCCCCCATCCTGTCCCAAACGCATCTGTAGTGAGCGTCTGGACAGAGTTTTCCAGCTGGCAGGGGAGTCCTCAGCAGAGATGCTGGGGAGACACCCACCAGCAGAGTTCGCAACGAACTGACTCCGAAATCCTGACCGGCAAGTCCAAGTTGTCCCTGGTCTGGTCACATTGGACTCGTACAGCCCACTGAATGGTGCGCATGTGCATTCTGGCAAAGGGAACCGACACTATGGCGGCCACCATATGACTCAAAAGCCTGAGAATGGACCTGGTGGGAGCCACAGAAGCTGAACAACTTTGGGACGCCAGAGCCTGGATGCGCTCTGCCCTGTCTGAAGGGAGAAAGGCTTTCCCCAAGGTGGTATCTAACAGAGCGCCTATAAATTGCAGACGCTGGGAGGGGAAGATCTGAGACTTTTCTGGATTTACAGTGATCCCCAGACATCGACAAGAAAAAATTACTCATCTTAGTAATTATGTTTCTTCTAGTGGAGTCTTGCTGTATTCTGACAATTGCAGTTAGGTCCAGCCTTTCAACTGCCCCGGAGAACATAGGGTTAACTTTTCTATGCATGGCATAGAATGTTCATCTCAAGCTTGGCTGAAGCTTCTGATTGATGTTATTCGAACTGCAACCATCAGATCTTTACGAGCAAAAACTCACTAGTGGTCTGTGTGGAAACTGTCAAATTTTTAACTAACCAACTGGCAAAAATACAATGGTTTTGGTTCTCAAAGGAAGACTCAAGTCAGGAAACCCAAAACCAAAAAACAATCAAATGAACAACATTCCACCCAAAGAAAAAAGAGGGTGTAAAGGGGAGGCACCTCTGAGGTGCCAACACAGCTTGCCTACCCCATCCCAAAATCTAGGTTCTGAGAGGGAGGCGGGGGGAGGAGATCAGATACAGCAAGACTCACTAGAAGAAACATAATTACTGAGGTGAGTAATTTTTTCTTCAAACAACTTGAAGTCTTGCTGTATTCTGACAATTGCAGACTACCAAGCAGTACCTCCATGGATGAGGGACAGAACCTACCTTGGAAACAGGCTCTGAAGTACTGATGTGCCAAACAGAGCATCACTCTTAGCCTGGGTATCCAGAGAGTAATGCTAGGTAAAGGTATGGACTGTTTTCCAGGTGGCTGCTTGACAAATTTCTAGGAGAGGGATATCGCTGGCAGCAGCCAGGGAAGCAGATTTACCTCTTGTGGAATGAGCCCTCAGGCCTGAGGGTAGAGTTCTAGCCAGTTTTTCATAGCAGAATTGTATACAAGAAACAATCCACCTGGCAATAGATCTCTTAGTGGCAAGTTTGCCCTTACCAACCTCTCCATACGTGAGGTACAACTGGAGGGACTCAAACCTGTGACCCTCGGTGCGCTCTATGTAGTAGCTGAGGGCCCTTTTAACATCTAAGCTGTGCAGCCTCCTGTCTCCAGAGGAGGAATGGTCAGTGAAGAAAACAGGGAGAGACATAGACTGGTTGAGGTGGAGATCTGAAACCACTTTAGGCAAAAACTTCTTGTTAGTTCTTAGGACCACTTTATCTCTGGAAAGAGATGAAATCAGGTTCTTATTGGGCTTGCAATTACTGATCACGCCTGGCAGAGGTGTATTACCAAAACACAGTTTTCCAGGTCAAGTACTTAGGCTCTGCAGAGGACAAAGGCTCAAAGGGGGCGGGGGGGGTTGCATAAGCTGAGCAATGCAAGCATTAAGGTCCCAAGCAGGAGCAGAGTCCCTAAAGGGTAGATTGGTGTGCAGCAATCCCTTGAAGAACTTACAAAACACAGGATGAGCTGACAGAGGGGAAGGCTTGCCTACTGACAGGAAAGCAGAAACAGCTGCCAAATGCACTTTAAGTGTAGCTGGCCTAAGGCCTAGGCCATTGAGATGGACCATATAGTCCAGAACCGTAGGCAACCCAGCAGAATCTGGAGAAATATTCTTCTTAGAACACCAAATAGTGAACCTTTTCCATTTGGAATTGTAAGTCTTTCTGGTGGAAGGCTTTGAGAAGCCTTAAGGATATCCAGAACCCTTGGGAAAGATGCAGATCTGCAAACTTTAACTCTTCAAGAGCCATGCCTTGAGATTGAGGAGACCGGGTTCGGTACCAAATCCTCCCTGAGAGGATGTCAACAGGTTGTAATTCCTGGGAGCGACAGGAAGTGGACTGCTAAGGACAGCAACAGAGTGCCAGGGCTGTCTGTGATCTGGAGCAATCAGAATCACTTTGCATGGTTGTGACCTTATCTTGACTAACACTTTGAACAGGAGAGGTAAGGGGGAAAGCATACAGAAATTTCAATTCCCAATTCAGGATCAGAGCATCCAGGGGGACCGAGCCCAAGACTGGGGGTCTGCAACAAAGGAGAGGAAGCTGGTGATTGTCTGGGGCTGCAAAAAGATCTACCTGTGGAGGGCCCCATCTCGAGAAAATCACTTTCAAAACTAGGGGATCTAGGGTCCATTCGTGATGGCCCAGGGATATTCTGCTCAGAGCATCTGCTAGTACATTGTCCTTCCCTGGGAGATGAACTGCTATCAGAGAGGTTTGCAGGGAATAGGCCAGGGACCACAACTTCATTGCTTCTGTGCACAAGGCCATAGACTGAGTGCCTCCCTGCTTGTTGATGTACCACATGGTGGTGATGTTGTCTGTTCTGACCTGGACCACCTTGTTCTGTACAGATTTGGAAAAGGCTTGCACTGCCAGAAAAACTGCTCTGAGTTCCAAGAGATTGATGTGAAGCAGAGATTCCTGAGGTGACCACAGCCCTTGGGTGGTAAGATCCCCCAGATGGGCTCCCCAGCCCAGCAGGGAAGCATCTGTGGTGAGTATCACTGAATGAAACTGAGTGACAAAAGAAAAAATTACTCACCTTAGTAATGTTGTTTCTTCTAATGGAGTCTTGCTATATTATGACATATGCAGTGAGTCCCAACCTCCGAACTTCTCCGTAGATGAAAGAGTTAACTTTCCATGTCAGGCATGGAACACTGAGCTCGAGCTCGGTTGAAACTCTGTCTGTTGTTCTTCAAACTCAAACCGTCAGATCATTATGAGCTAAACTCACTGAGGTCCTGTATGGAAGCTGTAAACCTACATTAGCCAACTGGCTACTAAACATAAGAATACATTTCTTGGTCCCAAAACAAAGACCCAAGTCAGGAGACCCAAAAAATGAAAAACACAACACCAAGTCACCCCAAAAAAGGAGGTGTGAAAACAAAAAGGTGGGCATCTACTAAGTGCCAACACTGCACTGCCCACCCACATCCCAAAAACAGAGGTTCTGAGAGGGGCAGGCGGGGTGGAGGTCATAATATAGCAAGACTCCATTAGAAGAAACAACATTACTAAGGTGAGTAATTTTTCTTCAAACAACATAGAAGTCTTGCTATATTATGACATGTCTGAACTACATGGTACCTCATGGAGGAGGACAGAACCTACTTAGGAAACAGACTCTGAAGCACAGCTGTGCCAGCCGAGCATCACTCCTGGCCTGGATGTCCAGGGAGTAATGCTTATAAAAGTGTGAGATTATTTTCCAGGTAGCTGCTTGACATATCTCTAGAATAGGGATGTCCTGGCAGCAGCCAGGAAGCAGCTGTACCTCTGGTAGAGTGAGCCCTCAGGCCTGAGGGGAACCCCAGCTTTTCACAACAGAATTGGATACAAGAGACAATCCACCTGGCAATGGATCTTTTAGTGGCAGGTTCCCTTTATCAACCTCACCATAAGTGAGGAACAGTTGGAGGAGTCAAACCTGTGACCCTTGAGTAAGCTCTATGTAGTAACTAAGGGCTCTCTTCACATCTAAGCTGTGCAGCCTCCTCCAGGAGGAGGAATGGTCAGTGAAGTACACTGGAAGAGATATAGATTGATTAAGGTGGAAATCTGAAACCACCTTAGGCAAGAACTTCCTGTTAGTCCTGAGGACCACCTTATCTCTATGAAAGGAGATACAATCAGACTGCTAATAAAACTTGTAATTCACTTATCGTCTGGCAGAAGTGATGGCTACAAAACACAGTCTTCCAAGTCAGTACTTAGCTGTGCTGAAGACAAGGGCTCAAGAGGTTGCATAAGCTGAGCAATGCAAACATTAAGATCCCAGGCAGGGCAGGGTCCCTGAATGGAGGTTTGTGAGCAATCCCTTAAAAACTTGAAGAATACAGGATGAGCTGAAAGAGAGAGGTTTACCTGCTGAAATAAAAGCAGACACAGCTGCAAATGTACTTTTAGGGTAGCTGGTCTCTAGCTCAAAGTATTTAAATGGACCATATAATCAGGACTGTGGGTAAATCAGCAGATTCTGGAAATATGCTTCCCAGACACCATATGGAAAACCTCTTCCATTTGGAATTATAAGTAACCTGGTGGAAGGTTTCCTAAAGCCTTCAATATATCCATTACGCTGGGAGAGGTGTAGATCAACAAAGCTCTAACTCTTCAAGACCCAGGCCTTGAGATTGAGAGATTTGAGGTTCAGAGTACCAAACCCTCCCTGAGCACAGTTAACAGGTTGTGATTCTGGGAAGACACAGGGAAGATGGACTGCTAAGGACAGTAGGAGTGGATACCAGGGTTGTCTGGCCCAATCTGGAGCAATCAGGATCATCTTGCAGGATTGAGATCTGATTTTGACTAACACTTGAACAGGAGAGGAAGGGGGAAAGCATGAGAAACTTCCCTTCCCAACTGAGAACTAAGGCATCCAGAGGGACTGAGCCCAACACTGGGGCCTGCAGAAAAGGGGAGTTGGTGATTGTCTGGGGCTTCAAAGATCTATCTGCAGGGTGCCCATCTGGCAAATATTACCTCCAGGACCAGGGGTCAGTGACCATTCGTGATGGCCCTGGAAATCCTGCTGAGAGCATCTGCCAGGACATTGTCCTTGCCTGGAAGGTGAACTGCCGTAAGGGAGGTGTTCAGGGAGTAAGCCAGAGACCACAACTTCATTGCTTCAGTGCACAAGGCCGTAGACCGAGTGCCTCCTTGCTTGTTGATGTACCACATTGTGGTGGTGCTGTCTGTTCTGATGTGTACAACTTTGTTCTGAATAGATTTGGAAAAAACTTGAAGTGCTAGAAAAACTGCTCTGAGTTCCAACAGATTGATGTGGAGCAGAGATTCCTGAGGGGACCACAATCCCTGGGTAGTGAGGTCACCGCATGTGAGCTCCCACCCAAGGAGGGATGGATCTGTAGTAAGGATTAAGGAGTGAGACTGAGTGACAAAGGGAACCCCTTGTCTCAGATTGCTCTGATCCTGCCAGCACTGTAGGGCTTGGATCAGGGTTCGAGTTACTGGGATCAATTTGGTTAGAGGTCCTTCCTTTGAGACCAAAAGGCTATCAAATGGAACTGGATGTCCCTCATTTGAAATCTTGCTCCCTGCACTGCCTGCTGTGAAACAGCCATATTGCCCCAGGGCTGTGAAAATGCCTTGCTGGCGAGACCTGCAGGGGTGAATGAGGAGGGCAGACAGACCAGGGTCCTTGCCCTGTCCAAGGAAGGAAGGCTCTGGCTTTCTCTGTGTTCAGCTCTGCACCTATGAGGTGAGGAGCTGGACAGACTCTAGAACTGACTTTGAAAGATTCAGAGGAAACCTAGAGAGGTGAACAGTTGCTGAGTTATCTGTAGAGGTAACTTGCTTGGTCTGGAGACTGGCCTACTACGGGCAGTCGTCCAGGTAAGGGAAGATTGCAATTTTTGCCTTCTTAGGAAGCAACTGCTACTGCAGGCGTTTTTTGTGAATACCCTTGGAGCAGAGGTGAGGCCAAAGGGCATTGCTCTGAACTGGTAATGGCCTGAGGGCAGCTCAAACCTGAGGTACTTTCGATGGGAGCTTCTGATGAGAATATGAAGTAGGCATCCTGAGGTCCAGGGACGCTAGCCAGTCCCTGGCCTACAGAGGTAGAATAATTCCCAGAGTCACCATTTTGAATTTTGGTTTTAAAGGTGCTTGTTTAAAATATCTGAGATCCAGGATGGGCGCCATTCTCCTGTCTTTTGGGTAAGGAAGTACCTGGAGTACAATCATTTGCCCTGGTGTAGGGGTGGAACCCTTTCCACAGCTCTGAGAGCCAGGAGGGAAGAGACCTCTGCCTCTAGGGCAAGTGCCTCTCGTGGATTTGCAGGTGGAAAGGATCTGGTTCTCATCTTTGGAAATTTTTGAAGGAGAACCAGTCCCTCGTCTCTACTTCCGGACCCCACTTGTCTGATGTCAGAGACTTCCAGTCCTGGACAAAGTAAGCCAGCCTGCCCCTACAGGTAGCTGAGAATGGGCCTGGCAGCCCCATCAGGGTGCCCTGCTTGGCAGGGCTTTGTGCTGAGGGGTGGAGCAGGCCTGCTTGTACCCCATCTGCCTCTCCCTCTAAAGAACCCCTCTGGGCGAAGCAGAAGAGAGGCCTGGGCTTGGTAAAAGGCCTATGAAAGGCCTGCCCTGCCCTGGAAAGCTGCCTTTGAGGAGTGGCCTGCCTTTCCTTGGCTCTGCTGCTCCTATAGGTGGTCCCATGCTCTCATCCATTTTCTTCATGTAATTCTCTGTCTGCTCTCAAACAGAGAATTACCCACAACAGGAAAATCCTGGCCTTAGTCTGGGTATCCTGTGACAGGCTAGTACATCTGAGCCAAGCCATTCTGCGAAGTGCCACAGATGTAGTCATGACTCTTGATGACACATCATTAGAGTCCACTGCAGCATGGAATTGCACCTTGGATACCTCAATACCATCAGCAGCCACCTGCTCCAGCTCCTTGGCAAGCTGGGCCAGGGACCTGTTTTGCTAGAGCCATAACAGTATCCCATCTGGATTTCTGATATCTAGCAACATAAGCCATATAATTTGCCTGTCTGAGTCCCAAGGATGCTGCCATGTACTGTTTCTTTGCCGCATCAATCCTCCTGGAGTCCTTGTCAGGGGGTGAAGCCAAGGAATATTTGCCTTGTCACAGACTGCAGCCTGCACTACCCCAACATGGCTGCATTGTTGTGTGAACTCCGTGTCAGAGCCTAACAATGTGTACCTCTTGTCCATTCTCTTATCCATAGGAGGTATAGTGTGAGGAGTTTTAGATTTTTACTGTCTGTTTCCCAAAGATTTATGCAAGGAATAGATAGTCTCTAGACTCTGGGATATCCATCATTTCCACATAGTCAGGCTCCTCTTGATCATCCACAGCTTCCTCCATAGGGAGCTGGAGGGTTTCAGCCACTTTTATAAAACATAAAATGAGAGGGACTCAGAAGCCTAGGAGGACACTCCTGAAGGTCTGTCTGGGAGATGTCCGGTCAATGGGCACATCCAGACTTTCAAATCCACATTCACTCTCCTCATACTCCTCTTCCCCTCCTCCGGTTCATAATATTCCTCTAAATCATACTCTTGAACCGTGGAACCGGCGAACCGTCAGCTTACCTGATGGTGCGGTTCCGGGCCGGGCTGGGAAGCGACTGGACAATTTTAATCGCTTTGGCTATTTCTTCAGCAGTTGGAGAGGGAGTTTTGTCTCCCACAGCTGATTTCCTAGTCCTTTGTTGGAACCGACTCCTCAGAGTCGGATCTCCTTGCCCAGAAGTCTCGCCCTGGTCAGAGGCACTCCCTCGGTTCGGTTGGACGACTGGCATATCCGTTCAGCGGACTTTTGGCCTCCCTTTCCTGAGCCTACCAACTCTCTTTTCCAGGTAGCTGCGGAAAGTTTTTACAAATCTGGCAGTCTGCATTGAGGTGGTCAAACCCCAGACAATAAACACAGGTGGTGTGGGGTCAGCCTTGGCAAAGACTCCCACAGACACTGCAGTGTTGAACTCCAGTGGGCCGGTTTTTCTTTTGGGTTTCTCAGACATAATGCCAGTCTAACCAAAACTTACCCATTTATGGCAATCCGCCAGGTAAGACCCTTTTATCGGTTCCCAACCGTGTCACGGGTCGTGAAAAAAACCGTAATAAAATCTGGATTTTTTAGAACCGATAAGAACCAGTAACCACACTCTAAATGACAGATTAATATATTTTAAACAACCTGATCGGTTCAAATCGAACTGATAAACCATTTACAAGTTCCACACAGAATAGAAATTAATGTAAAACCTATCTAGTACTCACAATACCACAGACAGAGTCTGAACTGACCGGTTGCGGTTTAAATTCGGTCGAAAACCGAGAAAAACAATACTTTAACTGACAAAATGAACCGAGCAGAAGGAGAAATCTCCGGAGCAACCGTTCAGTGAGGCGGAGTAAAGAATCTGACGGTTTGAGTTTGAAGAACAACAGACAGAGTTTCAACCGAGCTCGAGCTCAGCGTTCCATGCCTGGCATGGAAAGTTAACTCTTTCACCTCCGGAGCAGTTCGAAGGTTGGGACTCACTGCATATGTCATAATATAGCAAGACTTCATGTTGTTTGAAGGAACTCCTTGTCTCAAATTGTCCTGATCCTGCCACCATTGCAAGGCCTGGATCAGGGTTCAAGTCACTGGGACTAGTTTGGTAAGGGAATCCTTTCTTTGGGACCAGAAGGCTTTTAAGTGTAACTGAAAGTCCCTCATCTGGAATCTTGCTCCCTGGACCACTGCTGTGGAAGCTGCCATGTGGCCCAGAAGCTGAAAGAAATGCCTTGCTGGTCCAGACACCTGTAGGGTGAATGAAGAGCCAGTTTCATAAGGGTCCTTGCCTGTCCAGGGGAAGGAAGGCTCTTGCCCTTACTGTATCCAGCTCCGCCCCATGAAGGTGAGGAGCTGTACTGGCTCGAGAACTGACTTTGGAAGGTTGAGAAGGAATCCTAAGGAAGTGAGCACTTGCTGAGTTATTTGCAAATGTGACTTGACTTGGTCTGGAGACTGACCTACTATGAGCCAGTCGTCCAAGTATGGGAAGATGGAGATCTTTTTTCTCCTTAGGAAAACAACCACTACTCTCAGGCACTTTGTGAAAACCCTTGGGGCTGATGTTAGACCAAAGGGCATTGCTCTGAATTGATAGTGGCCTGAGGGCAACTCGAACCTGAGGTACTTTCTGTGGGAGCACCTGATGGGAATGTGAAAATAGGCATCTTTGAGGTCCAGGGAGGCTAGCCAGTCCCCTGGCCTTAGAGAGGGAAGGATTATTCCCAGAGTCACCATTTTGAACTTTGGTTTTAAAAGGTGTTTGTTCAGATATCTTAGGTCCAGGATGGGCTGCCATTCTCCTGTCTTTTGGGTGGTTAGGAAGTAACTGGAGTACAATCCTTTGCCCTTGTGTAGGGTGGGAACCCTCTCTAGCTCTGAGAGCTAGGAGGGAAGAAACCTCTGCCTCTAAGGCAAGGGTCTCTAATGGATTTGCAGGTGGAAAGGATCTGGTTCTCATCTTGGGAAATTTTTTGAAGCTGAGAACCAGTCCCTGACTTACTACTTCCAGGACCCACTTGTCTGATGTCAGAGACTTCCAATCCTGGACAAAGTAAGCCAGCCTGCCCCCTACTGATATTGGAGAATCGGCCCGGGCAGACCCATCAGGGTGTCTGCTTGGCAGGCGCTTTAGGCTGAGGGGTGGATGCAGGCCTGCTCATCCCCCGTCTGCCTCTCCCTCTAAAGAACCCCCTCTGAGAATAAGAAGAGGAGGCCTGAGCTTGGTAAAAAGGCCTTTGGAGAGGCCTGCTCCTGCTCCTGGACTGCTGCCTTTGAGGAGTGGCTTGCCTTTCTCTGGCCTGAGCACTCCTGTAAGTGGTCCTGTACTCGTCCTTTTTTTTCATGTAGTTCTCTGTCTCCTCCCCAAACAGAGAATTACCAATAACAGGGAAATCCATGGCCTTAGCCTGGGTATCCTGTGATAGGCTAGTACATCTGCGCCAAGCCATCCTCCGAAGAGCCACAGATGTAGCCATGACTCTGGATGAAACATCACTGGAGTCCACAGCAGCATGAAATCGCACTTTGGATGCCTCGATCCCATCTGCTGCCACCTGCTCCAGCTCCTTGGCAAGCTGGTCAGGTGCCTGTTTAGCCAGAGTCAGCACAGTGTCACACCTGGACTTCTAGTATCTAGCTGTGTAGGCCATATAGTTAGCCTGCCTAAGTCCCAAAGATGTTGCCATGTACTGTTTCTTTGCCATGGCATCAACCCTCCTGGAGTCCTTATCTGGGGGGTGTGATGCCAAGGGGATATTTGCCTTATCACAGGCAGCAGCCTGCACTACCCCAACATTTCTGCATTGCTGGGAAAGGAACTCCGTGTCTGAGCCTGAAAGAGTATACCTCTTGTCCATTCATCTGTCCGCAGAAGGTATGGAATTAGGAGTCTTAAGAATTTTAGGTGTCTGTTTCCCAAAGGATTTGTGGAAGGGAATAGACAGTCTCCTGGACTCTGGGATGTCCATCATTTCAACAAAATCAGGCTCCTCCTGATCCTCTACTGTTTCTTCCATAGGAAGCTGGAGGGTTTCAGCCACTTTTTTGTAAAACATAAAGTGAGAAGGGGACTCAGAAAGCCTAGGAGGAGAAACACCTGAAGGTCTGTCTGGGGAGATGTCCGGGTCAATAGGCACATCCAGACTTTCATAATCACCATCATCATCCTCGTACTCTCCCTCATCCTCATCCGGTTCTTAAAATTCTTCCAAGGTGTAATCCGGAACCGGGGGAACCAACCAAACCGAACCCCTGCCCGATGGTGCCAGTTCGGCCGGAAATGAAGTAAGCGATTGCACTATTCTTATCGTCTTGGCTATCTCATCGGTGGTCGGAGTATGAATTTCTGTGTCCGAACCGCACAATTTATCTTTTCTTTTTCTTTTTACTGGAACTGACTCCTCAGAATCGGCTCTCCTTTTGCCCAAAGAAGTATCGCCCTGGTCAGAGGGCACTCCTTCTGGTTCGGTCAGAACCGAACCGGGCTGGCCATCCGGGTCAGCGGACTTCTCAGCCTCCCTTTCCCTCAGTCTACCTAATCTCTTTTCCAGGGTAGATTTGGAAAAATTCTTACAAATTTTGCAGCCTGAATCGAGGTGGTCAAACCCCAGACAATAAACACAGGTGGTGTGGGGATCAGCCTTAGTAAAGACTTCCCCACACACACTGCAGTGTTGAAACCCAGTGGGCCCGGGTTTTTTTCTTGGGTTTCTCAGACATGGCCAGTCCTAACCAAAACGTACCCTTTTTTCGGCAATCCGCCAGACAAGACTACCCTATCGGTTTCTGACCGTCTCACGGGTCTTGGAAAAAAACGTAATAAAAATCTGTTTTTTTTGGAACCGATACAGACCGGTTACCACACTCTAAGTAAATACACAAACTTTTTTACCTCAAACTGATCGGTTCAGCCGAACCGATCCACAATTCACAAGTTCCACACAGAAACTATATAGAAAACCTATCTAGTACTCACGGTACCACAGACAGAGACTTGAACCGACCATGTGGAAACAACAATTTTGGAAGAAAAACCGACCAAAAACCAACACTTAACCAACTTTAAACTGAGCAGCAGAGAAATCTCCGGAGTGACTTTTCAGTGAGACGAAGTAAAGAATCTGACGGTTGCAGTTCGAATAACAACAGGCAGAGGCTTCAGCCGAGCTTGAGATGAACATTCTATGCCATGCATAGAAAAGTTAACCCTATGTTCTCCAGGGCAGTTGAAAGGCTGGACCTAACTGCAATTGTCAGAATACAGCAAGACTTCATGTTGTTTGAAAGAGAGAGCATGTCCAGGATAGTCTCCCACAAGACGCGACCTGGATGGGGCCAGGAGGAGGCAATCGTCTCGATAAGGGAACAAAAAGTGGCTGTCTTGGTGCAGGGCTGCTACAACGATGGCGAGGCACTTGGTGAAGACTCTGGGAGCAGAGGAAAGGCCGAAGGGAAGGACCTTGAACTGAAAGGCTCGATCCTCGAACTTGAACCTCAGGAATCTCCGATGACTGTGGCAAATTGGGAAGTGAAGGTAAGCATCCTGCATGTCCATAGACACCGGCCAATGCCCAACCAAAAGGAAGGGGAAGAGATTCAGAAGTGACACCATGCAGAATCTGCGGTAAGTGACCCATTGGTTGAGGTCGCTGAGATCCAAGATTAGCTGAATGTCCCCCGACTTCCTGGGAACCAGAAAGATGTGTGAGTAAAACCCAGAGTCCCCTTCTGCCTCTGAAATGCATTCTACGGCGTCCTTGTCTAGAAAAGAGTGGATCTCCCACCTGATGGGAGCCCTGTGGTCTCTGGGGTAGTAAGAAGGGAGCGGTTGCCTGTCTGGGGGTAGAGACTCGAACTCTATGGAGTGCCCGAACCCCACGAGGTCAAGGACCCATCTGTTGGAGGTCACTTCTCTTCATGCACAAGCGTAGTGAGAAAAATGACCTCCTACCCACTCTCCCGATGACAGGTCTGAGAGGGGAGGGTCACCTGCATAGTCAGGTGAAAGGAGGGGGTGGGAGGGCAGATGCTGGAGGTCAAGCCTATCTAGAGGGGTCAGAAGCAATGCCTCAGTGACCCCTTCATTGACTAAAGCCACCCTGTTGCACGTGGTGGCTGAGCACAGGGTTGCTGAGGCTGATGTCCCTCTGCTACAAAAACGGAGCTGCGAAAATGCTTCTGTTTCAGGCAGTAAATAGACTGCACCGTACGGACTGCTTTGCCAGAGTCCTGCAGTCTAACTATAACCGTCTCTGTGTCTTTGCTGAAGAACACAGAGCATTTGAAAGGGGCGTCCAGAAGTGTAGTCTGTACCTCTGGGTCGAACCCTGAGACCCAAGAGCAGGAGTGGTGCTGAAGGCAAATCGTAGTGGCCACCGCCGAGGTGTCTGCAGAGTCGTACGAAGCTCGAAGAATGTGGGTACCCACATCCGAGCCTGTCTGTAAGAGTTTAGCAAGTGCTGCCCTTTGGGGGCAGTCCGGCAAACTTTGCAGAATGTCCAGTCCTTGGTCCCAAAGGGCATTCTGCAATTGGACCATATGAGTCAAAAAGTTTAGACTATGGATGCTGCAGGTGGCAGACGAGTACACACTGCGACCTAAGGAATCCAGCTACTTAGACTCCCTGTCTGGCGGCTGGGTACTTAGGTGCTTCGGCCTCTGTGAATGATCGTACATGGCCGAAATGACCACGGAGTCCACCGTGGAGTGTTCAGACAAGTAAGAATGGTCCTTGGGGGCCCAGTATAAGCAGTTGGCCTTCTTGGGCACCACAGAGGGTGCATGCGGATGCCTCCAGGTAGCTAGGGTGACGTCCTGAAAGGTGTCCACCAAGGAAGGGATGACCACTGGCTTGGGATCCTTCTGGCACAGATATTTTGCCAGGCGTAAGCATCCAGGGTCCAGGGCCTACGTATCCCATCCCCTGTTCTCCTGAATGTGCCGCATGACCTTCAGGAAACTGGGGTCATTGGGAGGAGATTTTGGCTGGTCCTCTGTGCCACCAGGGAGCGAGCCCGGGTCCGAATCAGGGTAGGAATCTGATTCGCCGTAGGCGGAGGAAGATGAGGGAAAGGAAGAATTCCTTTGTCGTCTCCTCTTATGCCTTGGCTGTTTAGGAGAAGGACAGCAAGAGGAGGAGGAAGGAGACCTAGTCCTTGCATTTCCTGGGGCTGAGACTTATCCCCCTCAATCCCAGATGGGACCGGCATTGCCTTCCCATCAGGCTGAGGGACAGGAGGAGCTTTTGGAGGAGGAACAGGGTGGGCTACTAAGTCTTGTTTGACTGTGTCCCACCAGTGTGCAAAAAGTTCCTTGACTTGGGACATCCCCAACCTTGGAGAGTCCGGTCTAGCAGTCGATGTCGGTCAGCCCCCCCAGGGCCCCAGCGTTGATAGGGACCAGCGTCGATAGGGCGGGTGATGTCAGTGAAAACTCCTCAGTGGCGTCAGTCGGGTACGGCATCGGGTGGACTGGCGAATGGTGACATTGAAGGGACTGATGACGGCTGTGGGACAGCCTTGTCTGGCACCGGTGGGGGAACCGGAGGTGCAACCAGTGTTGGTGCTGGGGCATTGTCCGACAGACGCCCCTTAGCCAGAGGAGGATGGGGCAGTTGGAGGAAGACGAGGCCTTAGAAGGCCTATCAGCCTTGTGTTTGTCCGAGTGGTGTTGGTCCAACTCAACAGACGGATGCCGGTCATGCCTATGTTTAGGTGGCAAAGAAGAGACCTGAGAGGCAGAATGCCCTGAAGACAGCTTGGCTTCCCAGGGGGTTGACCGAAGCCAAGCGGGAGGATTTCTTATCTGAAGCCGGCACAGGGCCTGTGTTGGAGTGCCTCTTGTGGCCAGAGAAGCCCGATCCGGATGGTTTCTTGGAGCCTACCCCGGAGTCCGAGGGCTGTGATGCCGCTGCGGCGCTGGTGTCTAAAGTCCGAATCCTGATGGACTGTACGGTGGGAGCCTTGAGAAGTGAGGCAGGGGGGTTCAGTGAGGTGAGCCAGGCCTCATGTCCGGAGGAGCCGGAACGACCAGCGGAGCTGGAAGACCTGGGCCTAGAAGGTGAGCAGTCTCGGTCCCGCTGGTGGTGCTTTTCCTTTCCCTTCTTAGAAGTAGGGGAGCTAGACTCCTTCCCAGAGGATGTGTCCTGCTGCATCTGGGCCAATTGCTGCTGCGCTAGATAGGCCTGGAGCAACTTTCGTCTTCGGATCCTGGTCCTATTATTGAAGGCCTAGCAGTGGGTACAGGCACTGGTGTCGTGGTTTAGGCCCAGGCAAAAAAGGCAGGCTGAGTGAGCGTACTTGGCAGGGATCTGCCGCCCGCAAGAGCACTTGTTACAGTGCCCGGTCAGAAGGGATGACATACATCATCGAAAAATCAAAGAAAAATCAAAGAGGAACTGTTCTAGAGCTTAGGAACCCATAGGCGAGCTGAGAGCTGACTAGTGAGTTGCTGCAGCGGGAAAGAACTGGTGCACATGGGGACCATAAACGCCCTTTATACTACGTGATGTCGGGGGTGAGGCCAATGCCGGGTAGGCGGTCCAACATTGGTACTACTAGAAAAAAAGAAATGTCGAGATCTGCCGCCAGGTGGTGTCAGTCCTATAAATGGGTTATCTGCTGCAAGAGCTTCCTCTCGAAGTAAGATTATTGTTTTCCAGATTCGTTCAAATGCTGTTATACAGAGCAGATGTGCAAGCTTGAGCTCTGGCTGGGCCTGCCCCCCAATGATCTAAATGCAACCGGAATTTACTGTTAAATAACCGTTTCAAATCGCGTGTTCACTGATTAACATAATTAGCAGTCACACAATAAGTTGTGCATTTGGTTTAGACAAGAGGAAGAAAGACAGATATAGGTAATACAAGCATCACCATTACACAGATTGATGATGTTGGGTAACTAAGGTCTAATTTCAACCTTAGCCTACTTGAAATTTTCCTTGATACCTTGTTACCTTGTTTTCTTAAAGTAAACTGGTGAAATTTTTTGAGGTGAAGGATCCAATGATACAGAGCTTTGTTTTACAATAGTTTTACTCACTTTACTGTTTTCCTCAGAATTGGCCAGCTGACAAGACTCTCACATATTTATAAATATAAATAGTGCCGATCAATAAATCCTTATGTAAAACTATGGCTGAGAATCTGGTAACTTTGTCGGAAGGGTCAGAAACAGATTTTGAAAAATAAGAGTATTAAAAAAAGGTCATTGGAGAAGGATGATAGTGCTCCAAGAGGTTCTCAAGCACCAGAGGCAAAAAAAACCTAATACAGATCAGCCTTTGACTGTTCTACATTTTGATTTGCTTATGCAGGAAATCAGTTAACATGACCCTTACGTTAAACAACATGGCAGAAGATATTAAATCTGTTAAAAATGACTTATCAATACAAAAAATCAGAACATCGGATGTAGAAGCTCATGTGAGTAGTCTAGAGGATAGAGCTAATGAAGATCAAACAGTTAAAGTGACAACCATCAAATAGCCATTTTATTGGCCAAAGTAGAGGATCTTGAGAGCAGGAGCAGGAGAAATAATTTAAGGGTATTTGGACTTAAGGAAGGGGTGGAGGGATCTGATCCCATTGAATACATTAATAGAATGCTGATCTCAATTGCAGGCCCCCTTCCAGGTGCTGCAAGATTTTTCATAGAAAGAGCTGATAGATCTTTAAAGCTTAAACCCAGTAAAACTGAGAGACCATGATCACTGGTGTTCCGACTGCTCGATTTTCAGCAAAAGGTTTTTATACAGAGAGCTCTGAGGAATTCAGGATCGCTCTCTTTTGAGAGAAACAGTATCAAAATCTTTAATGACCTTCCTCCAAAAGTAATTCGCAGAAGGGATGCTTTTTATCCCATTAAGAAACATTTGAGAGAGGCTGGTCATAACTATGAACTTTTATACCCCACTAAACTTAAAATTTGGTCATCAGAAGGGACCAGAGAATACAATGGGATGGAAGCAGCAAAACAAGGACTTAAGAGAGACTTGCCTGCACTTTTTGGAAATTTTGACTTTCAACATTAGAGCACATTTTCTATCATCTAAATGTAGTCATATATGAATTCTGGTATTCTGTTCTGTGATGGGGTGGTGGGGGGGAAGGTAGGACAATGAAACAAAACACTTCTTTCTTTTGAATACCTGTTGATCTAGGTGTGCCCGAGTCTCCAACTGGTGGTTATCAGCCTAAAAACAGTTCTAAAAATAGAGGTATTAATGACTGCTGAATGTGCACTATCTTAGTGTAAGATCAAGTATTAGGTGACAGGGGGGTCGCCCTCTAGGAAAAGGGGTCTCCTTAGATGGTGAAGTCACATTAGTGGACGATGCCTCGGTCACAGCTTTTAAGTATTAAAACAAACACATGTAATGGTCACAGGTCCACCGATTAGGTTATATCGGGGTATCTTGTTTGAGTTATCCATGTTAGAGGGGATAACTTTATGGCCCTAGGAAATGAAAGTTCTAAAATAAACAATTACATGAAAGTGGTGCACATTTTGTAGTTAGAAGCTTTGAAGTTGTTAACTAAAACCACATTAGTTGGAAAAGAAGCGTTTAATTTAATAGTGTTGGGGGTTCGGGTACACATGGTGACCGGGAAATAAGTATTGCAATGTTTTCTCTTTAGTGATCAGAAACTAAACCCTGGTTTTGAATGTTGGGTGTCTTCTTTCTTGATCCCTGTTTTGGGTTCGGAGCCGAAATACCCAGAATTTTTCAGTTTCAACCATATTGGAGGAAAGGGGGGAAAAAAAGCAGGGTTGTTTACTCACTCTTGTTTAAATTAATGATTTTCTTCAGCAGATTCTGGAGCGTGTGCTGAGGTTACAAAGAACTGGTTTCGAGCAAGATATGACTTCTCATGTGTGCCTGCATGGGTACACATTACATTCAAGGCGACCGTTGAGTAATACATGGACAAAATGGAGGTATGCTCATGTTAAGCGTGGAGGATTTCTGGCCTACAGCTTTACAGAAAACAGTAGGACTAAATATTGGATCATTTCTACACATAAGCGACTACATAACTTGCTAAGAATTCTTTGTTGGGGTGCAACATAACAAGGGGGTTTTGTATAAGAGGTGTTGGGAGTACCTGCAGGCTAAAGAGCATAATTTTTATGTTGATAGTTTGGGTCAGATAGGACAAAGTACAATATTTTCGATGTGCTGAATGAATATGACTCTCCCAAAGTAATTTCAATAATAAATGGGAGAAGAACAAGGAATTTACATAAATGACCCGTATTCAATGTTTATTTGACATGGTTACAGTTTATATTTATGCTGTATGTTAACAATGAAATGTTTATTACAGGGGACTTCATTTATTTAGATATCTAATAGTTTTAAGTAGGTTGACTTTAGTGCACGTTTATAACAGGTGAACCGTTCAATAAATAAATTGAAATCTTAATTCAATTATTTAAAGGGTTTAAAGCATTAATAATTAAGAGGGATGAAGGGACATTCCTGTGTTTCATACATTTCTTCTGTTTCAGTTTAAGTAATACATTTGGAGCCCTATGGCTGGGTTTTGGCCATTGGGAGGTAAAGAAGCTTAAGATAAAACTCCATTCTACAGTGTTTGAGAATGTCTAGGGAAGGGAAAGTTTTAGGTAATGGTCAGCAAATTGATACAGAAGGGGAATGACTTTCTCATATGATTTTTAACAAAAGCAATGTGTGATATATTTTGTTTTAGGACAGCTGTTTTCATGTTTCTCCTGATAATCTCATTATTATTTTTTTCCTTCTTCTCTTTCTACTTCTCTATTACTTCATTCTTTTCTGCGGCATCAAGCATCAAACTTAAGCTACTCAGGGTGGCTCCTTATATGACTAGAAAGGGAGATTTAGATCAAACTCTACAGTTATTTCTGGGACTATACCACATAAATGGTATACTGTCAGATATGGCTATCATTAATTCCTTTACATTGGTCACATGGAATGTTAGGGGACTGAATCATAAGATTAAAAGATATTCTGTCATTAGACATCTTAAAAAGTTAAATACATAATTTGCTTTCTTACAAGAGACTCATTTAAAGAAGGATCATTATAATTTAACAAGGAGAGAGAGTGGGTGGGACAAGTGTTTGGGGCAGGAAATAGCTCTAAAAAAGCAGGGATCCTGATTTTGGTAAATAGGAATGTAGACTTTAAAGTAGTGACACAAATTACGGATATTAAGGGACATTTTCTGATTGTACAGGGCCTTATTAAGGGGGAAATAATTAATCCCTCTACTTCAAAAGGTATACACAGAGGCACTAAAGGATGGTACACTTTCTAATGACCAAACTAGGTGCTTGATAACTCTTATTCTAAAACAAGAAAAAGATCCAGTTGGTTATAATTACAGGCCCATATCTTTGATCAATACAGATATGAAAATTCTAGCTAATATACTGGCTAGTAGGGTAGGATTAGTTACTCCCTTTCTAATTTCAAAACAGCAAACAGGCTTCATGAAAGGCAGAATCTCAGTTGATAATGTAAGGAAGATCTTTCACATATATGGGACCACGAGTAGGTTAGATAGTTCGTGTGGTCTTCATGCCATAGATATAGAAACATAGAAACATAGACTTTGACGACAGATAAGGACCGCTTGGCCCACCTAGTCTGCCCATTTCCCTACCTAGAGGATAAGCTGCAGATCCTAGTTAACCAACAGCCTATTTCTTCCTACCTCCCACAAAAATTGCTTTATGTCTGTCCCATGCATTCTTGAATTCTCCCACAGTTTTAGACCCCACAACCTCCTCAGGAAGGCTGTTCATGCATCCACCACCCTCTCTGTGAAAAAATACTTCCTCACATTGCCGCTAAGCCGTCCCCCCCTCTATCTTCAAATTGTGTCCCCTTGTTGTTGCACATCTCTTTTTCTGAAAGATGCTACCCTCTTGGACTTTGTTGATTCCACTGAGGTACTTAAATGTTTCTATCATGTCTCCCCTCTCCCTCCTTTCCTCAAGGGTATACATATTAAGTTCCTTTAGCCTCTCCTTGTATGGCCTCTCTTGCAGACCCTGCACCATTTTAGTTGCCCTCCTCTGAACTGCCTTCATCCTGTCTATGTCCTTGCGGAGATGGGGTCTCCAGAACTGGACGCAGTACTCCAGATGGGGTCTCACCAACTGTCTGTACAGGAGGATAACATCTTCCTGTTTTCTGCTGGTGATGCCTCTCCCTATACATCCCAGCATCCCCCCAGCCCTCCCTACCGCCTTCTCACATTGCTTGCCAACCTTAAGGTCATCTGAAATGATTACCCCCAGGTCCCTTTCCATTTTTGTTGTTGTTACTACTACCTCCCCCCCCCCACTGTGTAATCTTCCCCTGGGTTTTTGTTTCCCAGGTGCATTACTTTGCACTTCTTTGCATTGAATCCAAGCTGCCATACTTCTGACCATTCCTCCAACCTTGCCAAGTCCCTTCTCATCCTTTCCATGCCTCCTTGTGTATAAACCGTGTTGCAGATCTTTGTGTCATCTGCAAAGAGGCATACTTTTCCTTCCAGTCCCTCTGCAATGTCACTTATAAAGACATTAAAAAGGACTGGACCCAGTACTGAACCCTGTGGTACCCCACTAGTAACCCCTCTTTCTTCAGAGTTGATTCCATTTACAATTACCTTCTGTGTCCTGTCGTTCAGCCAATGTTTTATCCAGGCTACCGCCCTGGGACCCACTCCAAGGCTGGTTAATTTGACTACTAATCTTTTGTGTGGGACTGTGTCAAATGCCTTACTAAAGTCTAGGTAGGCCATGTCCACAGCCCCTCCCTGGTCTACTACTTTGGTCACCCAGTCAAAGAAATCAATTAGATTCATCTGACATGACCTTCCCGCTGTGAACCCATGCTGCCTTGGGTCCCAGCCCCACTGGCCTCTAGGTACTCAACAATTCTTTCCTTCAGAAGTGATTCCATCACTTTCCCTACCACAGAGGTCAAACTGACAGGTCTGTAGTTTCCTTCCTCTGTCTTGCTCCCACTTTTGTGAAGGGTAATCACATCAGCCTTCTTCCAGTCCTCAGGTACCACACCATCCTCCCATGATTTGTTATAAAGGGTAGTCAGCGGTGTCACTAGTTCTCTGCTTAATTCTTTTAGAATTCTGGGGTGAATTCCATCTGGCCCCATTGCTTTGTCCACCTTCAGTTTTAGGAGATCTTTCAGAACCCTTTCTTTTGTGAAAGGACTGGGATTGACCCCCCCCCCAGAGCGCTTCTGTTAATTGGATTAAGAGTGCTTCTGTTAATTAGATTAGGCACCTCCCCCACTTCCTCTTTTGTGAATACTGAAGTATTCATTCAGTATCCCTGCTTTTTCACTGTCATAGATGCTGAAAAAGCTTTTCACATAATTCTGTGGCCTTACATATTCTATGTTCATCTGAAGTATGGTTTTCCAGAAAAATTTATTAAGCTCATCAAGATACTCTATAATAATCCGACTTCTGCGGTTGTCACTAATGGAATGATGTCCCCCTACTTTGAAGTTGCTAAAGGTACTAGACAAGGCTGCCCACTATCCCCTTTACTATTTAATTTGACAATAGACCCTTTATTAAGAAAAATTAATTTGGACAAAGATACCACTGGAGTTCATGTAGCCAGAGTTGAATTATGCACCTCTGCTTATGCTGATGATCTTATGATTGCACTAACAGATATAGAAATTTCTGTTCCTAGAGTATTAAAGGTAATACAGGAATTTGGAGAGATATCGGGATATAAGTAACATTTTTCTAAATCCAAATTTCTGCCTCAATAATAACTGTGATAAAGGGCTGGTTATCAATTTAGGTCTGTCATGGGAGACAGAATACATTAATTACCTAGGCATCAGATTGCATAACAATTTATCTCAAACAATGACTAAGAACTTAGTTATTATGGGAAAGTCCATTAAAACTTCCTTAGCAAAATGGAATAAGCTTCCTTTGGGCACCTTGGGAAGGACTGAGACAGTTAAGATGATGCTTTTACCTAAAATACTATATATATTCTTATTATGCTCCCATGTGCCATTAATAAGGAGTGGTCAGAGAGGATGAATTTGGAAATTTCTAAGTTCATCTGGGAATATAACAAGATAAGACTGGCCTACAATAAACTTACTCATGCCAAGAGCAGAGGTGGTTTAAAATTGCCGGATATTTTTCTTTACTATTTAGCAGCTAGGCTAACTCAACTCTCCAAATGACTTTTAGATACAGATAGGGCAGAATATATTCCAGAATGGGTACAGATTGAACAAAACATATGTGCTAAGAGGGGAATCAATTTAAACTCAGTGTTCTTTTCTAAAAGAATCTCATTTCCTTCTAATAAAATTATGACTGACTCCCTTAGAATATTAAGATACATCTCAGATTCTTTTAAACTTAATGTTTCAATCTCCAAATTACAACCATTATGGGGTAATGTTAATTTACAACTAATTCCTAGTTTGAATTCCTAGTTTATTGATAAGACATGAATGGGCTAGAAGGGGAATAAATAAAATATAGGCTGTATTGGGTGGTAATTCTAGTTTTTCATATGAAGCTCTAGTCAGCAAATATAAAATATCAGAAATAGATAAGAAATTCTATGAGGAACTAGTCCAGAATCTACAGACTCTACTAGACCTAAACAATCCACAATCACAAGAATCAAAGTCCTTCATTGCAGCTATGCATTGTTCTCCTTCCATCTCATCGGTATATAAGTCTGTTCAAGAAATCTCTAGAGGGGTTTTGACAGATCTGAGTCAATGGTGGTCTCAAAAACTTGGCAGTGTGGGGAAAGAATGGGATTGGACTAATATCCGGAACTTTGCAGGTAAGATATTTAAAAATTTGAACCTAAGAATTCTGCACTTCAAGACTCTACATTCTCTTTACTTTACACCAGTACACATGCATAAAATGGGGTTGAGAAAAGATTTAATTTGTCACAAATGTAAGCAAGAGAAAGGAACTTTGATTCATGTGTTTTGGACTTGTTCTGAAGTACAGAAACTATGGGAAAACATAATAACATATTTTGAAAAGATTCCTAATATAGAGGGCAAATTAAATTTAGAAACTTGCATTTTAGGACATTCTGAGACAGGAGAAGGTTGGTCTCAGGAACAAAAACACTCTATTTTATTAATTGGAGGCTCAGTTAGAAACTCTCTCTTAAAATATTGGGTGGAGGAAACAGTCCCATCATATAGGGAGTGTTTATCCTGGGTTATAGAGAACCTTAGAACAGAGAAGTTAGCACTAGCTCTAAATGGTTTAACTCACAAATTTTCAAGTAGATATGCTGCAATAGAACAACATATTATATTAATAAAGGACCCTTCACTCAATTAATTTGTGGTTAGGTTTGATGCTTTTTATTATTTAGTATGTCAGATGCCTCACTTCTTCTTCTTTCCTGTCTATTTCTTTTCTGTGTTTTCTTGGTCTCAGTAGCCTTCTAACTATAATCTTCGTCTATTGATAAGAGACAAAAATACAATGATTAATATATGAAATGTGAAAAAGGAAAAAAATTAAGGACAAAAAAAAGATGATTTAGATACTATACTTATTATTAGAAGATAGCTATTTATTAATTTTTATTATTAGGTATTAGAGATAAAGGAGTAAGATATGGTTAAGAAAGGTATTGTATATATTTGACTGACCTGGACAATGTGTATTGGGTATTTTTATTTTAATGAAAATTATTATTAAGGGGAAAAAAAAAAGATTATTGTTTTCCAAGTGATAGACTTCAGTGCTAGGGCTGAACCAAATTAGAAAATTCCGACTTTGCAGAATGTTTGCAAAATTCTAAAAAGTTCTGTGAAGTTTTGCAGAATTTTCCAAAATTCTTTAATTGGTCATAACTTAGTCTTATAGCTAGAGATCTAACATTTGGCATGTACACTGTTTGAAGATGACCTAAAAGACATCAAGCTGCATGGCATTTGAATGAGGGGTGAGAAAGTTATAGGGGCTCAAAGTCTGGCAATTATTCACATGAAAATTTCTGAAAATATTGCTATGCCAACAACTCAGCCACCTTTGGAGCAAAATAACTGAAAATGTATATGCATACTTTATTAGAAAAGTTTTAGAAACTGCTAAATAAAGAGGTAGTACATAACATAAATTATAAGTTACATGAGTTCAAAATTTCAAATTACACTATTTGTTAAATTGTGTGAAGATTTTCAAAATATATAGATGTTTATGGCTTCACTGCTACTTCAGGTATACATTCAAGATTTGGCATGCATGCTCAATGTAAATGTGCCATGGAATCTAATTAAGCTGGATAAATGTGGCTTAGTAGGTTAACATTTATTGTGGATACTTCTGAAATTACTAATTGGTAAAATTTGTTCAAAAATGTATGGAGACTTCCAGTTCTGGCTACAAGAGGGATGGCATGCTAAACTGGCAGCTTCAGGACCAGACCCCTAAATAAGCTCTACTAACGCATCAATTTCATTGAAAAACAACATTAATTACACCCGAAAGAGCTGTAACAAGATCAGATGGGCAGGAGAAAATGATTGGAGGCTGTAGCAGGAAAAATAAGGCAAGAAGAAACAAGTGCTCAACAGGTGCCCTCCATGCCTCCGACAACAGGAATGGCAACTGTAAACTCCCAACGGCCTGAGCAGGAGCCCACAAATGTGATAATACTTGCGGAGCTTAAAGACTTCAGAATGGAGGTCTGACATCTCAAAACGGACCTCCAAGCAGACATAGCCAAGAGTGAAAATAAAACACAGGAGTTGCAGACCCAGGCAAGCGCCACTAACACCCGAATGGACAGGCTGGAGCGGGTGGTGCCTATACACACTACAAGAGTGCTAGGCCCTTCAGGACAAGTGTGATGATCTGGAAAACTGATCAAGAAGAAAAAACATTAGACTCTCTGGTTTGCCTGATAATACAGATGGCAACGACATGGGTGCTTTGATATGATAAATACTGCAACTCGACCTGGAGTATCCACCGGATATAGAGAAGGCACACAAAGTCCTCATGGCTAAACCACGGCAGTGCACAGAGGACCATTCATGCTCGATTATCATAAACTTCTTGAGTTACCAGACACAACAGAATATATTAATCATAGCCTGGAACATATGGCAAGTTAAATACCAAAATAATAGACTTTTGTTTTGATAATGACTACTCCACAGTAATTGCGAATAAACGGAGAGCTTATGCACCAATACTGAGAACATCGAAAGCACAACAATTAAAATTTCAAACCCCTTACCTTACTCAGCTAGTTGTTATGTTTCCTGATGGTCCTAAGGGGTTTGCAATGCCCAAAAAAACAGTGGAGGACCTCCAATTCCAGGGTATAGACATTTCCTTAGTCCAGCGCCGATCAGAGACACAGGATGCTGCATATACTCTCAGCACTGTGTGGAACAAATCAACCACAGGTTTTGACAAGAGAAGGCATGGTCTGGCTACCATGGCCGAAGTGAAGCAACTACTGCAAACTTTTCAAAGGCTGGAACAACCATGAGGTACAAGGCAGAAGAGTCATCCTGGATTTACTCCTCTTCTTTTTTGTCAAAACTACATCGGCTGTGAAAAATTTGGGGGTCTCTGAATTACTCACTACTATCCTACAGGTATGACTATACTCTCCTCACAGTGCTATTTAGACCTCTCATAATAACCAATAATGGGAGCAGCATGGATTTATGCTATGGGAAGCATCACTTTTAGTTCTTCAACTCTGTTTGTAAAGGTATACAACTGGGTGATAGTACTTTGGAGGGGAGAGGCCAGGCAATTCCCACTTGACAGTTAGTAAATTTCATGCTTTTCATGGTAACTGTGGGGTGCCGTGGTTGCAAGCAGCATCGTCTAAATTTCAGCTGAAAAGGTGTGCACGCCAGAACTTTTAAACAGGGAATGAATGTCTGGGCTTGTCTCTCTCCCTCTAAACAAAAGGAACAGGAAAATTTACCTCAGATAGGGGAAATCATGACAGTCAACTGATGGTCAGAGTATTTCACTCCTTCAGAGGCTCTGGCACGAAACAGCAGGTATCGACTCAATGCAGTAAATTCCACACAGAGGTCACACTACTGCAGAGAGTCTGAAATAGTGTTGTTGTGTGCTGTGCTATGCAAACAAGGAGGCTGCAGCAAACAGCAAGCAGAATACTGTTTTGAATATGTTAGTATAAAACTATTGAAAATCCACTGCCCATTGCTTGCAACAGCACACTGAATGAGATAGTTAGCCGCAGACTGTTGAACAGAGAGTTGTGGAAAGATACAGGGCAAGGGGGGGTACAAACAAAAGGAGACATGTTGGATGTCTGACGGCCCCAATCCCACAAGGTAAACAGCGATCACTAAGACTGCACAGCACCAAGGCGCACTATCCTAATAGGAATCCAAGGAATAAACTCTATTGCTGTGGTGGTGGGGGGGGGTAGGTGACAAGCCACTTAGCTGTGATATGTTACGAGGTGGAGAAGGAGGACATGCATTGAGCTGACCACAGGGAACATAAGGGGGGTGTAAACTGCGGGCGGGGGTAGTTTAAAATGACAACAGAACTTTGCCTTGCAGTTACCAGGGGAACCAAGTAAGAATACTGCTTGGCGCTGTTACTCCTTTAGAGATGAGGAACATGCGGCTCCCTTCTGTCACATACAACAGGGAAAAAGAAGAGAATGAGGCTTTAATGTTTAAGTACCAAACGTAACTTAAAAGCTGTACTACTCGAACAGTATAACAGATTCATTGACAAAGGCATGACTCAGCACAGAGTGGGGAGCAGGCTTCAATCTTAACATTGTTTTACTAGCCCTGAACCTAGTGCAAATTGATCAGGGCTAGTGCAGCTAACTCTCTACTTGTCCGTCTTGACTAGTGCAGGTTTTTCATGGCTGTTAATGAAGTTGAAAAAGTCCCTACTTTAGCAGGCTGTAGTCCTTTTGCTAATCTCCCTTAGTGTTCCAGGTGGCCTGGTGTGATTAACAGCTCATTAAGAGCTGCAATTATCTGGCAGTTCAAGAGGGAGAACCAACAAAAGCCTTGATGTGAGTCATTATCACTCAATTGTTAGGACATTCAGCTAGTGTGCATGCTGTGATCGAGGGTAGAGTGGTTAAGTCACTAGCTTTCAGTTTGCTGAACTTGTCTTTGATTTGTCCCACAATATTAAGACCAGGGTGCCTCATTTCCCAACCTTTTGAGTGTCTGTATCCAACACTGCAGTGACACAATGCTATGATGTATACATGGTCTGCCCAGCCAGGTGGTCTGTCAACTTTATACTTTCCCTTGACACCACTGCAGACTGGACTCCGAAGTGGCCATCCATAGACCCACAGCTGCCATTACTGACTGTTGTAGGGGTCCACAGCTCTTCCTAATGGATCACACCAGTCAATGCCATCCATGCAGCCCCACCCTTATACCACCCAGCATGTCATTTCATCCTAAAAACAGTGCTTTGGAGCGTGTATGGTACAAAGCAAAACCTTAGTAAAATATATAATTTGAAAGGTTAAATAGGCATTCCTGGTGTGCATAGATCATCCTCTATAGAAAGAGAGATAGTACAGCATCATGCCTGTATACTGCTTCCCCTCTGGCTGATGAAAGGACACTGTTATGAAAAATCTGTTGTTGTTGTTAGCGCAGAGCATGTTAAAACCAATATTTTTGTGCCTGGTATATATAGACAGACATGTCAAAGTTTCTTATATCCCAAACCCCCTGTGTTTGTTTAACTCTGCCCAAAGAAATTTAGAACTGCCCTGGCTCACTTTGCAGAGTAAAAAAAACTTCCAGAAATGCAGGTCTGGTTAATCACAGGGTGGGGGATGAGAGTGTCTTTCTCTGCCTGACTCTGTACATTGCCCTGCAGTTCAGGGTAGGACTGTGGTGAGGGGCATGATGATGTTGGCTATTGTATATGCGGAGCTAGGTCTGCTTGACTTGAACATTTGCTATTATGCTATCTAGTTTGATGGCGAGAAGGATGAAGAAAGAGGAAGCAAGGGGCACATGGTAAAAAACAGTGGGAGTATGCACTGCACTCTTTTTTTTGCTGGGACAGGAAGCAATGTGGCAGCAGGATAAGTATACAATAATCAGAGTATTTCTTGGCTCATATTTTCTCTGTATAACTGATCAAAATTTACCATTATTATTGTGGGCTAGTGCAACTTTTAATCAACTTGTCCAGCTGGCTAGTGCAAAAAAAAAGTTAAGGTTGATCCCTGGTGGGGAGGGAAGAAAATGTTGAATCACATCTGTGCATGGCAGCTGCTGGAGTCGATGGGGGTGGAAGGTTGTTAGGAGGGGACTGCTAAGACTCTCTAGAGGTGCTGCGCTGGCAAACCACGAAGTATTGGAAGGGGCACATACGGGAAATGCCCATCCCTTTAGCATAGCAAATAGGGAAACATGGCAGCTGCTATGCACTGAAATGGAAGGAAAAGTGGATTTACTGCATGTCTGCAGGAATATATGTGCATGCCTCTCAACTGTCCCTGACTAGCAGCCAGGGATATCACTGATTTTGCCTTAAAATTTCCTTCTGTTCCTCATGGAATTAGGGTTTCTGGGACTGTACAGTGGGGACTCTAAGCAGAAATAATGTCAAATTTTAAAGCTACTGTACGTGCATGTTTTTCATCACAAAATGTATCTTACAGCCAGCTCAGTGGAATGGAGGGCTGAGGCATTGCTGCCTTACCTCATGCCATCCTGACAACCCGTGGTCATGGTGTAAGCGGGTCACCGAGGGTAAGCCAGGAAGGGAAAAGATTGAGCATCCGGAGGACTGCTCTCCTCTGCCGTGGAGGGGTGAGGATGGAGTCCACTGCTTGCCTTGCCCCTAGTAGCAGCTGGGCACTGGTACAGTGGACCCACAGACAGAGAGGAGGATGCAGAGCAGATGCCCGGCATGCAGCGTTGGAAGCACATGCGTTCAGCCATTGGTGTCGTTGCACGCTCCCGCGCCGCACTTGGGGAAAAAAAAGGAAGGTGAAAATGGTGGCTGGCCAGCAGGATGACACCAGTCCCCTGCAGGCTCCACACCTGGCTAGTTAGGCACCTCGGAGTGTGAGAGGGGAGTCCCAGTGGATGCTGGGGTGATGGGGCTGGAAGGACCAGTGGATGGGGGCCAGTAGACATGAAGATAAAATACAAGTCAAAAAAAATGCATCTTATACAAACTCCCTTATTCTATTAGCTTTCTTAGTTAATATTACCCCCAATTTTTAAGATGTGTCCCCGATTTGGGGTCTGTGTCCCTGTTTTTTTTTTTTAAAACCTTGTCCCTGATTTGTGGGGTAGGGGGTGGAGAGATGTGTATATGGGAATAATAAAATGATAACGTTCCCGAAAATAAAATGACTCAATATTAAAAATTGTAATGTAGAGTCTGCAGGATAGGGGCTTGTTGCTCCCCTTTGTCCTCCCCTTAGAACAGGCGATCAGTGGCAAATCAGCGCCCTGGGGGAAGAAATGCGGAATACCTTCCAGTCAATTATAAGAACATCTAATGCCCCCCTGTAGTGGGGGAGAGGGGGAAGGAAAGGGGGAAGAAAGAAGGGAAGGGAAAAAAGAGAAAAGCACAAACAGTAAAGGAATTTACACAGAGCTGGGTCTGTACAAGAGTTTGAATCCTTGCTTGACCCCACCCAACCCCATGAGCCTGTGAAACGATGGGATACCTGCTCAGTGTGGAGATACTTGAGCACTATAACATGGTAGAAGCTGGCACCTCTGTGTAAAACAGTCAGTGTTGGGAACATGCAGGCTCTGACGCGAGTCCCTAACACTTCCTATATGAGATATGCCCCTGGGACTAAGTATTAATGGTAATGCACAGCATTAGAGGGAACTGAAGAGACAATAAATGAGAAGAGAATGGGAGAAACTGACAAGGGAGAAACCTCAACACCAGGAAAAGTGCCTCGTATAGGCTGCGCTCTTCATGGTTACTTCTAAAGTCAGAGTCTAACAGCACTTACCTGCCCACACTATGAACCTAGCTGTCTCATGGCAAAGGGGTCTGGTGCCGCAGAGCCCTGATTTTTGTTCTGGTATCCCCTCAACAGCCAACAACTTTTCTAGGAGGTGAGTGAAAGAGGATATTCCACCTCTCCCTTCCCTCCTTGGTAGCAGTTACTGCTACGAGGGCCCATAGTAGATGCTGTGTTCTATCCCTCATGGAAATTTCCAACTATCCTCAATTACTGTATGAGATTAGTATATCTCACTACCTTGGAAGTACTTTTCTTTGTTGTCTGCTTCTGGTTTTTTGATCTTCCAGCACCCTAAGAGGGGTGACAGGAAAAGCCAAAGTTGTAAATGTTACATAAACCACTCAGAAATGCCCAGCTGGCAATTTTTTTTTTTTTTTTAGTCTTTGGTAGCCGGGTAAGGCCCACTAGGCACAAATGCCTGTTTTCAGGGGTGATTAGGGAGCACTGGATGGTTAAGTGACTTGCTCAGAGTCACACAGTACACAAGTGGAGGTTGTGAGAATCAAACCAAGGTCTGGTCTGCTGGATGTACCAAGCTCATTTACAGCTTGTTACTCTAACCTCTAGGCTATACTGCCAGTCAGCCATTTGTTGAAGGTTTCCTAATAAGTTACATTGCCTCTTGAGTAACTGTTAGTTGTAGTTCAAAAGGTTCTTGTTACCTCTATCCTAGTAAGATGCTAATAAAAGAGGGCAGGATGGGTGGGGGAAAGGGGCGGAAGGTGGTCACCCAGAGTGCTAGGAGCCTTGGGAAGAAAACTGCAGCGCTACAGACTCTCATGGCAGAGGGGGAGGTGAACATGGTGGCCATCACCGAAACATGGGCCACCCGATACAATGACTGGGACCTGTGAGTATCAGGGTACAGGATATTTCGTAGAGATACAGTGAATGGAAAAGGAATGGGGTGGCACTATATGTGAGGGAAGGACTGAAGTGAGTACGGGAGGAAAGGGAGGAGGGAAGTATGGAGTCACTATGGATGCAAATCCAGGATTGCAAGAATAGGACTCTTAGGATGGGAGTGGTGTACAGGCCACCCTCTCAGACAGAGGAGTTAGACAGGGAACTAGCGGGACAGATCAGAAGGACCTGTGAGAAGGGTAGTGTGGTGATCATGGGGGACTTCAACATGCCAGGAGTGGACTGGAGTACCCCAACAACCAGGAATAGAAGGGAGCAGGTACTGCTGGATGCCTTCCAGGACAGCTTCCTGATGCAAATGGTCAGCGAACCAACCAGGTTAGGGAATACCCTTCACCTTGTGAAGGCAAATGGGGAATCTTTGAGGGAACTGAGGGTGGAAGAACCACTGGTGGGGAGTGACCACCACTCAGTATGATTCACGGTGGATATGGGTAAGGAAGGAGTGCAATCCAGCACAAGGGTGCTGGATTTCAGTAGGGCCGACTTTGGGAGGATGGGGGAAGCGGTAAAAGGGTACCTGGCTAGAATTCAACCAAGGATGGGCACTAACCAAAGGTGGGATTTCATAAAGCTGGGGATAGTGGAGGCAACCAGAACATGCAGCAAGACCCAGAGCAAGAAGTCTAGGGCAAAGACACCTAGCTGGGTGAGTGAGGAGGTCATGGAAAAGGTAAGGAAGAAAAGAGCTGCCTTTAGAAGGTACAAAAAAACAAGGAGGGGGAAGAAAGGGAGGCATACCTGAAGGAATCAAAGGTGGTGACAAGTGCAGTAAGGGCAGCTAAGGCATCTAAGGAGCTCAGGCTGGTGCAGGGCATTAAGGAGCAGGAGAAGGACTTCTTCAGGTACATGACTTCTTCAGGTACATCAGGGAGAAAAGGAACTATAATAACCATACAGTAAGGATTAGGAAGGAGGGGGTGGTGGGTGGAAGCAGGGGGTGATAAGGCAGAAGCGCTAAACGATTACTTCTGCTTGGTATTTACTAACGAGAAGGAGGGTGATACCCAAAGGGGGAGGAAGGGCAGGAACAGAGGGGGAAGGGGTAATGGATAGGGAAATCACAGAGGGCAGGGTTCTGGAGGGTTTGAGAACACTGTGGGTGGACAAGGCACCAGACCCAGATGGCATCCACCCCAGGGTACTGAAGGAGCTGGCAGCGATCCTGATGGGACCTTTGGCAGACCTATTCAATACCTCACAACACTCAAGGTGTGTACCTCAGGATTGGAGGATGGCTCATGTGGTGCCCCTCTACAAGAGGAGCCCCAAGGATGAACCGGGGAACTACAGACCGGTGAGCCTCACATCTACCGACCTGGTACAGTTCTATGACTGGGTAACTAGGCAACTGGATGGGGGCATGCAATGGACGTCTCGTACCTGGACTTTGTGGAAGGGTTGTGGGATAAGAGATGGACCAGACACTGAGCTTCAAGTTCAACATACAATCTCTGTGTGATGTTTATTCAAAATGCAGCAGATAACCTTAAGCAATGGCATATCCCTTCTTCAGTACATCAGGTTGCAGCACAGACTATGTATGTCCTTTCTCTGCATTTAGCCAGCACCTACTGACTCACTGAACTTTGATCTAACTTAACAGTTGAGATTCAGCCTCCACCCCTATGTGGGTCATGTTTGCTTGTGTGATGGGGGCTCAAATAAAAAAAAGCAAGCTAAAGACAAAGAACCTCAGTGCAGAAGCACTGAAACATGGGTTACTCCAAAGGGCATTGACAATAAGTCAAGTTTCAAAGAAACACAACATCACACATACTTCCATAATGCAAAGCATCATAGCATATATGTAAATCATGACATTTCAGACTTGTTCAACTTACAGCAATTTACATATATTTTAAATAGCACAACTAACTTAATTTCTATAATATACAGTCACCAAGTACTTTTTACCTTTATCAAAAACAGCTAGTGCCATGGCATTTTTAACATTTACAGGTTTTATACACATAAGGTATATATATTAAGGTATTTTATGACATAGTGCTATTACATATTAAATCCAACAATGATAAACACAGCCTGTTGTTTTACATAAGCTTGGAAGTCACCACAATAACCTCTCTGTACGAGGACCTGAGAGGGAAAAAGAAAATTAAAGAGGACAATAAGGCATAGTCAAGAAAGGGAAGTGGGACCCATAGGTGGTCAACCTTATGGACTAGAAACTGTAAAGGATAGATTAGGCTAAGAAACAGAAGAACTGTTGCAACAGATTTAAGAAAGGTTGGTCCTCAAGAGTGGTAGTATCTCCCTGTCACACATCCCCCACTTTAAGAGGGAAGCAGTTATTTTGGACTGCTTACCACCTTCCTGTCCCAGAAAGGGATAGGATTTCCAGCCGTCCATCTTCAGAAGCTTTGTCTCAGGGTACCCATTAACAATAAACATTCCATCACAAACATAGTGGATGTCATCATTCTTTACCACGAGGCATTAATACATTTCTCAACAGAGATTAATGGTACAGTTTGGCAACATTAGCATCTTTAGCCTGCAGTATACCCCAGTCAGTACTGTTAAAAGATTTAGCTGTATCAATACAAGAAGAAGTCCCTTCAGCCTCATAGACTTCTTCTTGCTTGCTTGGAGTCTTCAACCCCAGCACAACATCACTAGGCACAGTCTTACCTGGGGTCTCGCATTCAAGTTCCATACTTGCATCTCTGACCTCCAACAAGTAACATCCTGGGAACACAGGCAACAAAGGAATATCCTGCTCAGTGAGGGAGTCCTCCAGCTGAGCCCACGAAAACTCCTCCTCTGATTCTTTATCCAAACTCTCTGGCAGGGACCTCTCAAGCACCTGGCACTGGTGTTCTGCCTCTCTGTGTAGTCAGTCTGCCTCAAGCCTCACAGTAGTTCCTCATCCCTTTTCATCTCTTTGTCATCTTCAGGCTTGGCCTTCCTCCAAACTCCCAGGTCCAGTCCAGGCAGCAACTTCTCTCCCAGTCTGTTGGCCATGGTTCTGGTCAGAACTCCACGGACTTTCTTCTCCGGTAACTCTTGGTGCATTGGTCCACCTGGGCTATCTGGGCGATATCCACCAGAAAATGTCCTTCTTTGGCCAGTCCAGATGCGTCCAGCAAGTTATCCCACTTCTCACACCAAGTCTGTGGATGGGTTGTGGGATAACAGATGAACCAGACACCGAACTTCAAGTTCAGCACATAATCTTTGTGTGATGTTTATTCAAAATGCAGCAGATAACCATACACAATGGCATATACCTTCTTCAGTACATCTGTTTGCAGCAACAGACTATGTATGTCCTTTCTCTGCACTTAGCCAGCACCTACTGATTCACTGATCTCTGATCTAACTTAGCAGTTGAGATTCAGCCTCCATCTCTATGCGGACCATGTTTGCTTGGGTGGTGGGGGCTCAAATAAAAAAAAAGCTAAAGACAAAGAATCTCAGTGTAGAAGCACTGAAACATGGGTTACCCCAAAGGGCACTGACAATAAGTCAAGTTTCAAAGAAACTCATCACCACACATACTTCCATAATGCAAAGCATCATGGGATATATGTAAATCACCATGACATTTCAGACTTGTTCAACTTGCAATAATTTACACGCATTTTAAATAGCACAACTAACTTAATTTCTATAATATACAGTCACTAAGTACTCTTTACCTTTATCAAAAACACCTAGTGCCATGGTATTTTCAACATTTACAGGTTTTATACACATAGGGCTGGATATTCAAAATGCACTGGAGCAACCATGATTGTGCAGGAGCATGCAAGTATGCAGCAGCCAGCAGGCTGAGCAAGCACAACAGGCAAAGGGGAACACAGGTGGGGCAGCACAAGAACAGAGTGCCAAGCCAACCATGGCAGATCCAAACCACCAGGGGACAGTGCCCAGGATGCACAGCAGAGGCACATGGCCATGAGGTAACAGAGTATGCCAGTCGCACAAGACAAACTCAGGTCGCAAAGCACACCAATCCACCCACCCTGATGGCACAGCTGCCGGCAGGCCCATGGCACTGCACCACCACAACTCTGACAGGTAACACCATATGGAACAGTGCCACAGCCATGGTGCGAGGGCACCAGGCACAAATGTGGTCTGATGTAAAGGAGACACAGAAGCACAGGGAACAAGGGGCACAAGGCACACCAACAGGCAGGAATACAGGGCACAGTACAGCACACCAGCACTGGCAAGGGCAACACGGCAGGTGGAGGGCAGGCCAGCATAGGCAGACAGGGACATAAGGCGTGGACAGCGCACAGGGCAGATGTACAGCCAAAGCCCATGAGCACGTGAGACAGAGGGACACAGCACACAGGACCCTGTACATATAGCAGCACAACCTAAAGGGCACAGCACTGGGACTGAAAGGGACACGCCCAAGAGCACTACACAGCAATGTCAGCAAAGTGCAGCAGCCTGCATGCAAAGGAGACACATAGATGTGCAAAAATAGAACACCTTCACTTCAGAAAAACACAAACAACAACAGAGGGGTGCCAACAGGGCACGCAACAATAAACTGGGAGGGGGAAATGCAGGGAGGGGCAATGTGGGCAACAAGGGGAATGGGTCTGGGAGCAAACATACAGGTGAGTAATGGGAAAAAGACCAAAGTGGAGGAGGGCAGGGGAAGTCCATGGCACAGCAGGGAGGGGGGACAGGACTAGTGACGCTGACACCACAGCAATGTTCTCAGCCGGTGAACCACCTGTACCAGTTCATGGGTGGCCTCAAGATGGCACCAGCCAATCCTTATCAGAACAATTGTGCACCCAATGTTCCTCTGGACGAGACGGCAGAGGTGCAACATACCCCCACCAATGAGCCCTGGCCACCGTCTTCAGGCCCGTGGCCCAGCCTGACTTAGGAGAAGGGACACTAAACAGGCAATAAGTGTCAGGCAACAAGGAGGCCAAGTGCCACCCATGTGTGCACACAGGACAGCTGATGCACCCACCTGTGAATGGAACCAGCAACAGCATGTGCGCAGTGAACAGCAATAGCCGACCCTGATGCATCCCACAGCCAGACTGCATGGCCTCCAGGGAGTGACATGCACCAACACCTCTGGAGTGTGCCCCACAGTGCTGGTGCAAGGTCCCCCGGGGCAGGATGGTAGACCCCCAGCAGCAGTCACACACCATGGGAGATGTGCGCACATACCCTCCCTACCAGGGACAGTGACGGGATGCCACCACACAGAGGCCATGTGCATGGAGCTGCCACACACTGCGCAATACAGCACAAGTGGTGGAGGCAGAAACCTCCCCTGGCAGTGACCACACATGGCGGCAGTGCCCTTAGATAGACCACACCACCCATCTCAGTCCCACCCATGCCCCATACACCATACCGCACACACTCACCTGCCTGTCCAGGCACCGGTGCAGCAGCACCCCATTACCCTGCTGTCTGGCCCATCCTGCAGTCACCCTGACCATCCTGTGGTCCCCCGGTCCTGTGGATGGAACAGAGATAGAGAAACGGACATGAGTGACATGCCATGCACAGGCTCCCCAAGCACTGACACAGTGCACACCACTGACACAGCATGGGCAGAGACACTGATCCACATGTGGGGTATGGCACCTGGCCACAGCACTGTGCGCTGCACAGGGGCGCAATGCAGCACTGCAGGACATGCACCACCCACCAGCACTGTGCCAACCCAGGCAGCCGCACTGGCAGCGTATGTAACAGCACAGGTATTGGACAATGGGAGCATGGCACAGTGCAAGGGGACACCTACCTGGCTGCGGCACAGACCCCTGTCGCACCCAGTCCTGCAGCCTCCATAGGGGTGCTGGATCTCACCTGCGGAGGTCCCCATAATGGTGGAAGCATCGCTCCCTGGTCCGCGGCATCCCTGTTCTCTGCTCCAAGCCCACCGCTACCCTGTCCCAGACCTGGAACTGTGGCACCTGGAGATCTGCCACACCAAACAGTTGAGCCACCATAGGCTCCACCAGGGCCACTAGATTAGACATTTCCACGTTGCTCCAGTTCACAGCATGGCACATACAGGACCCTGAATGTGCCATTACTGCTGTCTGCCGCATCGTGCCTGATCACGAGTACTGTGGTCTGCAAAACATGCATGTGGAACTGCGCAGCGCATGATGCACAATAGGGGACTATGGACCATGGATGCGCAGCACAGAGATGTGCGATAGACATGCACAGCAGAGGCCTATCGCGCACTACCGCACATGTGCAATGCAGCACGTTAAGGTGGGACTACAGGAAGTACGGCCGTGACCCACATCTGCACCCTACATGACTCTGTGCAATGTCATGCATGCACCAATCATGCATTGTCAAGCAATTGAGCAGTAGTTGGCATGGTGCATCTGGCACAGAAGCACAATGGGGCAGGCAGAGCACTGGGTCTGCATGCGCAGCATTTGCACAAGTCTGCATGCGTAATAGGGGAACATCACACAGTGCACACATCTGCACAATAGGCCACTCAACGTGTTGCCACCCATGGCGCACATGCGCGCTGTGCAGCCACGCACTGCGCATGAGCTGGGAATGTGCCAGCTAATTGCTCTGGATCAGTCGACAAGAAGGTGCAATTCTGAATATCTAGTCGGCGATGCAAATAGCCCTCATGAGCCAATGCCAAGTGCAGTCATGCACATTAGCATCTCATTACAATTGCGCTGCTGCTCATTTGCATGCATTGAGCCATAAAAGTGCCACAATACAGCACAAGTCACTGGCAGGCATTGAAGCCATTGAGGTAACGACCATCACACTTTATGATATAGCTGTGCATGTTGTCAGTGCTGCACTGTTCCAGGTTGGGCTGCCAAGCTGCTAATTGGGCCAATGTCTGACTCTCCACAGGTAGCAAAATGTCTGAGGCAAAGGGAGCTGAGGCACAGGGGCCTGCATGGAAGCACAGGCCCAGCTTCACTAAGGATGAACAGAAGGCCCTGTTCAAGGCCTACCTTGACAGGGAGCCACTGCTGAGTGGAGCCACTGACACCCTGAAGGATCATGCCACCGGGTGGGAGGAAGTGGCAACATACGTGAACGCCCATGGCAGACATAACAGGAGTGCAAGAAGAAGATGGGAACAGACTGTAGGTGTATTAAGGAGAAGGTGGCCACCATCAGGGCGTCTCGAAGCGGGATGGGCAGGGGACCGTACACCGCACCAGTACTGAAGGCAAGTGAGGAGATGGTGTCAGCAACCATCACCAGTGCCACCACAGAGGGTGTCCCAGGAGGTGGATTCCAGATGGGTGGCAGCCCATCACAGCACTGTGAATCTGTTGTCATCGTATGTGGGTGTGGAAGGGTGTGCTGGCCGGCAGTGTGCAAGTGTGACTGCAGCAGTGATGCGTACCCATGGCTTGTGTGGCATGCAGCTGTACATGCCACACATGGTGCCAACGTGCATGGCACTGGCCACCTGTGTGCAGTGGGACAGCAGCATGGGCACTGTACTGTGGCTGTGGGCCATGGTCCAGGGTGTGCAGCGCTGCATGGCTGCCTCACAGCGCTGCCTGCGCAGCACACACCGGTGGCACAGCATGGTCCACAGGGGCACAGGCAGTTTTGCAACACACCACTGATGTTGTGGCCCATGGAAGGGGGGACCATGTATGTCAGCTGTGTGTTGGTGCAACACCATGTGCTGCATCCACTCACCATGACTGGCCTGGCATGTGCACCACCTGTGGCATGACTGCCCTGATGTGCGGTGCTGCACAGGCATCTCCTGTTGCATGAAGGCACAGTGGTGGCATGCATGCCTCTTTTGCACTGGCCACAGCAGCAGTTGCCATCAGTGGCAGTACAGCACCCGCGCAGCCACCATCTGAACATGGCCGCATAGTGGTGTGTGGCACTGCTGCTGTTGCCGCCGGCAGGGGGCCACTGGCACAGTCACCGGTGCCACGGGGCCAGCCCAGTAGGCAGATGGGCTATGGCAGTGGGCTGCAGTGGCCACTGTGCAGCACACCACAGTGGCCGCTGATGGGGGGCACCCGCACAATTCCCAACACCTGTGCGGTCCCCTGTGTAGCGTCCCCAGGAGAGGAATGTTGCACGGCATGCTGCCACACCCCCAGCAGGTCGACGTCAGCCCCAGGATGTGCAAGGTGCTGATAGGCTGGACAAGCACACCAGGCTGCTGTGGTTATCCATGGACAACCAGGCAACACTTGGGGATGAGATATGTGCACTGCAGGTGGAGTTGCACCAACTGTCCGAGTGTGGGAACATTGGACATGCCCAGCTGATCGGTGAGCTCCGGTAGCTGTGGGAGGCCACGACCACATCGCTGGACTGCATTGCTGGTACCATTGCCACCAGATTTGCATCGCTGGTGTCCACTGGACATGGCAGGGTGCTTAGGACTCCCCATAGTGCAACATCGACACCACAGACTCAGCCTCTAGTGACCTCAGCATGGCTGACACCAGGCTCTGACATGTCCATCCCTGACACACCTGGCAGTAATGCAGCCTTAATGGCTTGAAAAGCTTCATCACACTCTGGTGTCCATTTTACATTATTTAGGTACCGTTTTTTCGTGAGTTCAGTGAGGGGAGTAGCTAACTCAGCAAAGTTGGGAACAAATCTCTGATAATAACCAGCCAGCCCTAAAAATGACCTGATATGTTTCTTTGTTTTAGGGACAAGGCTGTTAGTTACAGCTTCTATTTAGAAATTTCTGGCTTAACTTCTCCATTTCCCAACACACAGCCCAATATCTGGTGTCCTGCATGCCCAATGCACATTTGGTAGGATTAATAGTCAGGCCTGCATTTTTGGTACCTTGGATAACTGCTTATAGGTGTTCCAGGTGACTTTTCCAGTCTGGACTGTACACCACAATATCATGCAGGTACGCAGCACAGTAACCAGTGTGAAGTGATAACATTACATCCATGTACCACTGAAATGTGGATGGCACACCATGTAAACCAAATGGCATGGTGGTAAACTGATAGAATCCAATAAGAGTGGCAAATGCAATTTTGTTTCTGGATTCTTTAGCTAAAGGAATTTGCCAGTAACCCTTTTTACTTTTGTCTAAAGGACCAACCACATCCACTGCAATTCTTTCAAAAGGCACATCTATCAAAGGTAGGTGCACATGGGGCACCTTGTCTTTTCTAGTGATGGGCTACTTTCTGACACTCAGCACAGGAATTACAATAGGTAGCAACATCTTCATGAATTCCAGGCCAGTAAAATCTATACAGCAATCTGGCAAAGGTGCAATCCCTCACTGAGTGACCAGCCATAGGACTATCATGTGCTATCTGTAACAACTCTGTTCTGTACTTTTGTGGTATAACGAATTGTTCTGTCTGTTCCTGTGTCTGAGGTTTAACTCAAACTCTGTACAGTAACCCATTACATTTTTTAAACATTGGTCCACCCTGTTTTGGTTTCACCCCCAGCTGCTTAAAATAACCCTGGAGAAAAACATTATTAGCTTGCTCTGAAACAAAATCACAATCAGTTATCAGTTTAGCTTCAGTGTTTTTATATTTTAACCCTTCATGTCCACAAGTCCTTTGTTGCCACAGTTTCTTCAGGCATCGTCTTTCTTTCCTGGTTTTCCGGATCTTGGAGCTGTGCTCAAACAAGTCCTAATCAAAATCAGCGAAAGGAAAAGAGTCCCCACCATCTGAGATTTTCTTGGCCTGAGCTCTTGTTACCACAGCTGCTGAAACATCAGGATTTACTCCTTCCTTGATTAACTCAGTAAATCCTGGAAAGTAATTTCCAATAATCACTGGTGTAGGTAACTTAGGTACTACCCCCACTTTCATTTGGTGCGACACACCCTTAATGGTCAGAGTCACTTTGGTGGTGGGATAGTATTGAGTGTCCCTGTTGATGCAGATGACACCAGTACATGGTCCTTTTGCACAGTGTTTTCCCAGCACTTCAACATGCACTAGGCTCTGTCTGTTTCCCAAATCAATGAGTCCCTTTACAGTCTTATCCCCACCTTCACATCTGTTAAGTACTTGCCCCAATTTGCCAAGGACAACTCTGCTCCAGTGCCACTCTCTTCCTATTGCAGTTTCTTGCAATATGGCCTGGTTTATTATAGTTATAGCAAATAACGTCTTTGGGCACAGATTTGTTACCCCTACCAGAGTTCTAATCAGACTTGGAGTTCAAATGGGAAAAAGAGTGTCTTGGCTGTTACCTAGCTGCTGTGGCATCTGTCTGGCCATTTGGTAGCCCTCGGCCAAAGAAACAGCCTTTTCCCCACTTTCTGATTGGTGTTCCTTTACCCAAAGCTGCACATCTGTAGGCAGGATGTTGATAAATTGCTCCATTGCAAATGTGTCGATGATCTGTGGAACTGTTTTGCCCTCTGGTTGGAGTCATTTTATCAGGAGTTCAACGAGTCGGGTGAAGGCTTCTCGATGATTGTCGAATGAGTTGTACTTCAGAGATTGAAATCTCTGCCTTGTATGTCTCTCCTAAGATGTCATACCTTTTCAGGATTTTGCTTTTCACCAGGTCATAGTTTTCTGACTCTGCAGTGTCCATATTGCTGTAGGCAAGTTGGGCTTTCCCTGCCAGGTAGGGTATCAGTCTGATTGTCCATTGCCACTTTAGCCATTGGCAGGCTGTGGCAAATCTTTCAACAGTTGTCAGGTATGCCTTAATATCATCCGAGGGACACAACTTTGAAAGTTTAATGGCTTTTAAGTTGCTTGTGTTTTGTTGCTCGTCTGGATCTGTGCCACATCCTCTGCCTTTGATAGCCTGCAAAGCATCCAGCCATCGCTGCTCCTGTCGCTGCATCTCTTCTCTCATCTGTTGCTTCTCTTCTCTCCTTTGTTTCTCCATCCCTTTTTGTTGTATAGCCCACCATTTGAAAACATTCATCAGGCTTTCAGGTTCTGTCACTGCCTGTTCTTTTTCCATAACTTGTGCTGGCAGTACAATCTCAGCTTCAACTTATGTCTCTGCTAGTTTGGCTGCCATTCTCCTGGTAACTTCCCTGCTTGTGTAGTGTGGGGTTGGGGATGATGGAACTAGAGACCCTTCTAACATTAAATTACTACTGTATGTGACTACATGCTATGTTCATGCCATGTACTGATGACAATGTGATCAGTCAGTCTGTGTGGTGGCTGGTGGCTGTGTGGTGGCTGCTTGTGTTTGTCTGTGTCTGTAGCTTAGTTTTTGTGGATTTACATGGTTTTCTGCTTGGAGTAACTACACCATTCTTGCTCAACACATCCGTGAAAGTCTCCTGGACTGGATTTCTACAAAGCATCATCACCAGGTATCTGCATTTTTCATTTTAAAATCAACTTGTTGGAAAGTATCCCAAGCAAAACAGAAGTGAAGCAAGGAAGTCTGACAAACTCAGTGACTCTGGGTCCTGCTTGAATCCACATTTTCGTCTGACCTGCCCCATGATCTGTATTTGGGCTTTTCAAGACCTCTTTGAATGACAAAGATGCATACAGACAAAAGGATTTCACATCCTGCATATGCGCAGGCAGAGTTCATCCCTTTCAGGAATTCTAAGACATTCTGTGACTGTGGACCTCAGCTGTTGATCATTTATTTTAGCTTTTGACTGTTAAGTCACCAGGTATCAACATTTTCAATTGAAATCAACTCTTAATGTACTTGTCTCTAAGGGCTATCTAGCCAACAACCATTTTGAAGAACAAATTAAACTTTTGGCCTGTTCTCAGAACCACTGCAACAGTGCCCTTATAGTTCCTTGCTATTATGGGGGGAAAGGATTGATTGGGGCTGGAGAGAGCAGCATCAGAAGAAGCTGCTGTAGCGTGGGCTGGGTTTTCGGGACCGTCCACTAAACGCCATCGCCTTTGTTTCCACATAGAGCCCCAGCTGAATTTCGGTGCCAAACTGCCATTTGAAAAGGCAGCTGCGCCAATTGGCTCCTGCATTCAGTGATGCCTCGGACAAGGCTAGCGAAAAGGCTAGCCAGATCTTTGCAACACAGTATTCTGGACTGTTTCATGCAGGGAGGAGTGGGCGGCTCTTGTGAGAGGCTCCCTCTGCATTTCAGGACAAGGAAGGAGCACCTCGGGGTTGAGGCGCCGGTAAACCAGGCGGTCCTCCCCCAATGAACACTGTTCGGGACTTTGCTAGTGGCTTTGAGGGGAAAGCATTGTTTGGGGCTGGAGAGAGCAGCATCAGAAGGAGCTGCTGCAGCGTGGGGTTTATGGCCCGCCCACCCTATTCCCTTCTCCCATTAAATGCCCGGTAGCCATGCCCCTGAATAGACCAGCACCAATCGGCGCTGGCCATAGCCGGGATCTTAGGCACCATAAAGTCTCTGACTTAACCTAAAATTGATATACTATCCAGCGCTGCAATTATAGCAAACACTAAGTAATCTGATTGGACAAACAATATCAGCATAATTTGTTCCATCAATTCCTACAGTACCCTGTGTTACAACCATTAACTAGTAGCAGAGAATACACAATATTTAAAGCAGTTTTTTTAGTGTAAGATATATCTTTGTTTTAAGAGGGCTGTACAGTTTGCTGAGGGGCTGGCATACGTTCACCTATATCTAGTGGGGCATCGAGGGTCCACTGGCTTATATTTTTTACTACTCTAACAGCATTAGTGTCCCTGTGAACTGTACTGTTTTATAATCCCTAATCTGTTATAGGTGACCTGCCTACCAACATAGCATGGGTGCTCACCAACTTAGGGGCTTAGTTTGGTACTCTTGGAGGTAGGAGCTCTGAACTGTTGTGGTGAGAATAGATAGGTGGTAATAATAGGTAGGTACTGCCAAAAAACAGGGTGGTATCAGGTGTCTGGTAGTGGTGTGGGAATCACCACTGGCCACGGAGTTAGGGCCAGTGACCAGCACTGATTTCTGGACCATTCCTCTCGGTCAATCACTGGTATGACCAGGGGAAACCTCAGTACCTATTTAAGCGAATACCGCTGCATCCACTCGTGTGCACACTAGCCTGTGGTATCCTCACTGTCCTTGGCATCCACTGGTATACTGGTGCAGATGTCCCTAGAGTGGGTGAAACATAGGGCACTTGCTCCCCACTGGTGGAAACTGATTTCACGCTCTCCAACCTATTAGCAGAAGGCAGACCCCTCCTGGGTTCTCTGCAGTCTTGACCTGAGGTGCTTCTGTGCCATGCATGTCTGGTCAGGAGATATGGCGCGGGGTGCACCAGGGATGGCTCCTTCCTAAAACATCTCTGGCTACTCCGGTGACCCTAGCACTATCAAGTGACATCGAGCTAAACCCTGGTCCGCCTTGCCAAACGGCCCCTGCTGCTCTGGGCAGGATGGCAGTCAAAGGGCTGAAAACAGCCCATCTCAATATTTGTAGCATCCTGCCCAACCTGGCGGAACTACTGGCTTAGGTCACCCATCACATCCCTGACATCCTGGGAATAACAGATACCTGACTTAAACCCACCATACCAAACTCCGCATGTGCCCTCCCGGGCTATGACCTCCTCAGGCTTGATCGCCCAGGAAAAAAGAGGGGGGGGTGGCATCTTGGTGTATTATAAAAGCCATCTTAACTTGTCGGTGCTACCCAGTCCACAACCTGTGCAGTCCCCTTGTGAGTTCCTGCACACGGTGCTGTTGCTCGGGATGACCAAAAAGATACATGTTGTATTCACTTACAATCCCCCAAGGGGCGGCCTGAAGGGGCTGTCCGTCCTCCTGGATACTGTAGGTGCTGTGACCCACCATAATGAACTAATTATTCTAGGTGATCTCAATCTAAACTGGCTTGGTTGCAACTCCAAAGCATATGAACCACTCCTTGCTGGTCTCTCCCTGTCGCAACTGATTAAGGAGCCTACTAGATGCCCACCCAATGGTGGAGAGAGCTCTCTCCTGGACTGGGTCATGACAAATCGACCAGAGAGGATCAGCTCATCGGGCATCCTCTCTGACTCCATCTCGAACCACTCCCCCGTGTACGGGGTGTGGAAGATTCCTTCTCTGAAAATCCCACAAAAAATTATCCAGGTCCGAGACTACTCAAGGTTTGATCTTGGCTCCTACCATGCTGATCTCCAGCACGCTGACTGGTCAGCAGTATGGAACGCACAGGACTCCTCATCAGCAGCCAGTCACTTCCTCACTGCGTTCAGGGTGCTGCAGGATAAACATTCCCCCCCATCAGATGGAGGGTCAGGGGCTTGGTGACAAAGTGGCTGCAGGACAGTCTGCTAACCCTTATGAAGTACAGAGATAAGTGCTGGGCAAAATTCAAGGCCACGGCAGAACAGGCCGTATTTCTGCAGTACAGGATGCTCAGAAATCAGTGTAAGAAGGCTATTAGGGCAGCCAAAGGGGAATTTTGCAAATCTGTGCTGCTGCACACAGCTAGGGGCCCAAGGGGGTTCTGGAGAAACATTAAGAATATAGTCAGTGGGACCCCAAAAGGTGAGACCTCGGATATGATTATCGATAGTGCCAGTTGCAACAACTCCCTGACCATCGCAAATGCATTCAACCAATACTTCTGGGACCTATCTACCTTTACCTCATCACTCCCCCATGGGGGAGGGGAGGGGAGAAGGGTGAAAAATGGGCCGCACCATCCTCATCTTACCCGCCACTTCTTTTTAAGGTGGTGGCAGTGCAAGAGGTGCAGAGACTGCTCTCGGGTCTCTCCCACTTCTCGAGTGCTGGACATGATGGATTGGAGCCGAAACTTCTGAGTCTTGGTGCCAGTGAGCTTGCCCTCATGGTAACCCATATCTTCAATCTGTCCCTGTCGTCAGGTGTCATTCGGAAGTATGGAAAGTTGCCAGGTGGTCCCAACACTTAAACAAGGAAACCCAAACTCATAGAAAACTACCGATCCAATATCCATACGTGCAGCGTCAGCAAACTTCTCGAGAAGGTCGTGGTAGGCAAACTCTGAGTACTTGCAGTCTCATGACCTGTTGTCCCCTGAGCAGCATGGCTTTAGGAAAGGGCACAGCACAACTTCTGCCCTTGTCACGGTCTCATCTTGGATCAGAGCGGCTATGGACCAAGGCAAACTCTCTGGAGCCATCTTTATAGATCTCTCTAAGGCCTTTGATCTTGTTGATCACACCATGCTCTCCACCCAGCTCAGCTCCTATAGTCTATTACCTGAGGGGCTCAACTGGTTTTCCAACTATCTAAGCGGCAGACAGCAACTTGTTAAGTATGGGAAGGAGTTCTAGGACACTATCCCTGTTACCATGGGTGTCCCACAAGGCTCCGTCTTGGTGCCCCTGCTTTTCTCCATATTCGTGAACAAACTCCCGGCTGCTGCTATCCACTGCAAGCCTATCCTTTATGCAGATGACCTGGTCATCCTGACTCACTCCCCTGAGATAGGGGTCATAAATCACCACCTGAGCGAGGACTTGAGGAACATCCAATCCTGGATATTGTCACATAAGTTGGTTCTAAATCTCAGGAAAACCCAGGCCATGCTCTTTGGGTCTCAGGCCAAGATTAAGGCCGCCTCTACTCCACTATGTGGTTTTGGTGTCGACGGGGTCAAGATCCCAGTTACTGACAACTTTAAATACCTTGGGGTGACGCTGGACCCGCAACTTGACCTTGGCCGCCAGATTCAGAATACTTGCAAGACTGTAAACTGCAAACTGGGTCTGGCATACAGAGCAAAAAGTAATCTTACTCTGGCAGCTTGGATTGCACTTGCCAGAGGGCTGCTCCTACCCTCACTCTGCTATGAGCTCCTCTTGTTTGCCCGCTCATCCAAAGTCCACCTCACTAGGTGGTCCACTGCCTACAATAATGTCTGCCGCTTCGTGCTGGCTGCCCCCCCGTTTCACTCACCATTGCGACCTCTATAGCAGGCTAAATTGGCTCTCACCCGCTAACCACATAGACTTCGTCTTAGGGTGCTTCACCAGAAAGGTCCTTGGCACTGGCACCCCTCCAGGGCTTGCAAAATTTCTTGTCCTGTCTGTCTCCTCCTCCTACTCCCTCAGGTCTCAGGGACAGGCCCTCCTCAAGACACCAGCTACACGGACTCAAATGGGTGGGCGGGACTTTGCAGCATTTGCTCACAGACTGTGGAACTCCTTCCCTGCCCAGGTCCTTGCCGCGCACTCACAAATGTGTCTCTGTTCCTCCCTATGGAACCATCTCAAACTTGCCTCAGCCGGTGGCTGCCCCAAACCCCTGTGAATTGATCCATCACAGCACTCCTCTGCTCTGGAGCTACTCCTGGACAAAAGACCAGACTCCAAGAAGTTGCTAAGCTGTATATAGTGTCACATCTGAAGGATTTCGATACTGTGCCCCTGGAACTGCTCTTGGCTTCCATAAGGTGTTTATGTTGTTATGTTAATACTGTATAATCTATGCCTTACCATGCTCGTACGCTGTGTTGAATCTGTAACATTACTGCTCTTGTCTCCCACAAGGTGTTTATTTTTGTTATGTTAATACTGTATAATCTATGCCTTACCATGTTTCGTATGCTGTGTTGAATCTGTATCCTCACATGAACTGTAACATGTCTAATTTGTACAATGTTGTGGTATGTACCTAAATCTATTATTTCTGTACTCTCCCGGGTCATACCTGAAAATAGGCAATTGTCTTGTCTAGTGTACCTACCTGGTTAACAAAAGCTAAATAAAAAAATAACTACTGGACTTGCTACTGCTTTCTCTATGCTTCCCGGATACTAGGTCCAGTACCCACGCATAAAACTCCTGGCTTAGAGTATGCATGGCGTAAATCCCACAGCTAGCACCATCTGTCATTGAGGCACAGGTCAAGAAGCATAAGAAAACCTGGAGCAGCTGTAAAATTTGCACAAGAGTTTTATTATGAATAACAATAAAATAAAAAAATAAAACTGTTCAGAATATTTACAAAGGCAGGATAAACACAGAAAATCCATCTGAGTTTTCCTTCAATCTCTGTGTCTTTCTTGCAAGCAATTGCAGCTTTTTCTTTTTATAAGTCCTTGCAACCCCCCTTCTTAACAAGCATCCTGTTTTTTCTAAAATGCTCTTGTATATTTCAGGCAAGGGCAGGCAGCAACACAATGTCCCAGAATTGAGGCTCCTTTTCCACAGCTTCTGCAAAAGGTTTAAAAATTGCATTTCAGGTTAACCCCTTGAGTTCCAAATAGCTTTGCACTCATATCAAACTATAATTATATACATTTCAACAGTAACACTATATAATTTCTAAACAAAGGAATCCCAATATCAGTTACATTTCCACATAATGATTTGCATATCATTTTATACCGGCAGATATGCATTGGAGGAAAAGACAGAACAGTAAGTGAGGGTAGAGGGACAGTGAGAGGCAAAGAATTGTGAGACTGTTGGGGTGTTCAAATCCTAGGTCACACAGGAAAATCTGGTTGTGCAACCAGACAGACAAGAGACAGGAAAGGAAAGAACAGAGCAGATCCTTGCATTCAAACTCTCTGTAACAACTGAGACAGGGTCCTATTCAACCCTGTCACACCAGTTAAGGGGTTTGACCCCAGAAGGCCTGATGGTAGTGCTGGACCTCTCTGGTTTTCTGAATGCAAGCTTGGATCCAGAGAACCTACTGCAGGTCTATAACAAGGCCATGGTGGATGCTCTGGATTGCATTGCTCCAGTCCGTGTTCGCCCTCTGTCCATTCTTCTCCTGCTGGGGCCTTGAAGGAGATGAAGAGGGTTGGGTGAAGGTTGGAGTGTTGCTGGTTGAAATCTGGCCTTGATGCCAATAAACTTAGATTGATGGCACATTATGCGGACTATCAATTGATGATCTCCCATAAGAAGGCAGAGTTCCTGTCTGGGGAGATTACTGCTACACAGAATCAACCAGCCCAATTCTTCAGAACTGTGAACAGACTTTGCAATCCCACCTCTCTGCAGTTATAGTGAGCTTTGTCACAGGAGAAATGAGATGAGTTCACTTGCTTCTTTGCAGTTAAGATTGCTGACATTAGGCCACAGAGCAGTTCAGCCCACTCTAATGGGATTAGCAGTGATTGGTGGGAGGTCACAACACCTCGGGCTTGTTGGTCAGCTTTTGATCAGGTGGCGATCTCAGATGTCATGATGGTCATCCAGAATATTTGGCTGACCTGTTGTGGTTTGATCCAGGCACAACCTTTCTTCTTCTGGGATGTGTGGAAGTCATCGGCCCGGTCCTGGCTGAGATAGTCCGGTGTTCACTAGAGACTGGGGAGTTTTCTGACTCCCTGAAGAAGGCAGCAGTGACCCCACTCCTCAAGAAATCCTCTCTTGACCCGGACTGTCTCGTGAACTACAGGCTAGTCTCTAACCTTCCCTTTGCAGGGAAGGTTATTGAGAAGGTGGTTGCACTGCAGCTGGAGGACCATCTTGCCATCCATGACATCTATGACCCCTTCTAGTCAGGATTTAGGAAGAAGCATAATACTAAGATGGCCCTTGTTCGGATGCTCAATGACCTCCTTATAGTGAGACATCAGAGGAGCCGTTCCATCTTGGTCCTCCTTGATCTCTCCATGGCATTTGACATCATGGACCATGGGATATTGCTGGAGTGTCTGTGGTTAATCTGTGGACTGTTGGGTACAGTCTTCAGATGGCTTCAATCTTTCCTCACCGGCAGCTTTCAGAGAGTAGTGTTGGGGATTTATACATCCGACACTTTCTCCCTGCCATGTGGGGTATCACAGGGCTCTGTGCTGTCTCCCATGCTGTTCGCGGTGTACATGTTGCCACTGGGGGACATTGTAAAGTGGTATGGGCTGAGTTTTCACCGATATGCAGATGATACTCAGATGTACATGTCCTTTGTGCACAGACAGGATTTGGCGGCCTCGGTAATTAACAACTACTTATCCGAGATCCAAGATTGGATGAGTGCCAACTGGTTGAAGCTGAATCCTGACAAGACTGAGGTATTGGTGGTGGACCCGGGTCATCATGTAGAGTTGTCCTCAGCAGGTCAGGCAGCTGGTCTTGTGCTAGGAGGCTGCCAGCTGAGGATCTCTGAATGGGTGCAGAGTCTGGGCGTTATTCTTTTAATTTTTATTTATTTATTTATTGAGAGATCGGGAATTACAACCTTTGAGCTAAAAGCTCCTTTACAAAGGATCCTTGTCCAGATATAAGCAGTGGGTAACAAAAAGGGGTGGGAGACAGTAGCAGCCAGAAGTAGTGTCAACAATCAGCATATAGTACATACAGTAATCACAACATTATAAGCAAGCAAAAAATGGTTGAATACAGTAATCGAACAGGATGAGATAAGGCAAAGCATAGCACAACATACTATAACAGATCATGGCACAGGTAAGGAGTACAATGACATAATGTACCCTTGCCAGCATCAGTAAGAAAGCACATAAACAGTACTAGTATTAGCAAGAGAGATCATATGGGAAACTATCGCAACTGTGCCAGTACCCAATCTGTTAGAGTGGGGAATCACTTATGGAATGCAGTCAAAGGGAGGGTATGGCACAGGCTTAGGGCCAGGAAGAGAGCCAGGTAGGCAACAGAACTATAGGGAGAATGGTTAGCATTGAAGAGGTGTGCGGAGGGATGACATCATGGCATGAGCCAGTGTACTGGGGGAAGGTGAAGGTGAGGCAGTAGGGGAAAAACTAGTGTAGGTCTTGGGAATGGGGGTGGGGTGAAAGGCTGGTGAGCCAGGGCAGTTGGGGAGGAGGAGGAGGAGAGGCAGTAGGGGTTGAACTGGTGTAGGTTGTGGGACTGGGTGAGGGGTGAGAGGCTGGTGAGCCTGGGCAGCTGGGGAGGTGAACTTCAAGTCATAGGATTAGCCCATACAGGGGTGGAGGCCAGACATGGTGCCTCAAGGTGAGTGCCCAGATGTAGGGAGTACCAGGTTATGTCAATTGTGACAGTAGCAACGATCTGGAGGGGAGATGATATTTTAAAGCTGAGATTTAAAGTGACCAAGGTGAGGGAGGCTTGTGGTGCAGGGAGGAAGCTCATTTAACCAGGCAGGTGCCCTGACAGCAAAGGCTTGTCTCCCTAGGGCAGTTCTCCAGAATGGGACTGCTAGGGCTTGCCTTGAGGTACTTCCCATTGTATGTTCATTATGAGTAGGGTGGAATAAGGCTTGAAGAGAGGGAGGCGCAAGCCCAAGGAGGGTCTTCTTGAAGCGGGCATTTTAGTTGTGATTATTTGCAGTTTAATTATTTATGGTTTCTATTTTAACTGTTGTCAAGCGTGTTGGTATGTATGAATTGTGCTATATAAATAAAGCCTATTATTATTTCTTTTGTTTACTTAGTTTTTAAGTTAAAACCTATATGTTATGTCTTGTATAATGGTAAAGGGGCCAGCCACAGGTAGTTATAAGCATAGAGTAAATCATGTGTGTTAAATAAAATACTGTGCCCCCTCAGGTTTCAGTCTATTTCTTTTGAACATAAAATAAAATATACCAAAGAAATGCTGAAAAAAAAATGCATTAGCAAACTGATGTTACCTTCTTATACAAGCATGTAAACGGTATTACATACTGTTCTTTTATCTGTTTGTTTGTTAAATGGAAAAACTACAATAAAAATTATAATAAAAAAAATTTAATGGACACATAATAGGTAATGCTGCTGGCCGGCCCAGTAGCGCAAAGAGCTGAGGCACTGGACACCTTACCTCACGTTACACTGGTGACCCGGGTTTGGGAATGACATCAGGTCATCATAGAGCAGGCATGGTGGGCCAGGGAGGTTGTCCATCCACCCCCCCCCCACGTAGCTCCTCTCCCATCGGGTGGAGGACCGATGGATAGCGTAGGTAGAAGGGGGTGGTGGCAATTGCCAGGGGTTGGGTGGAATGGCCCTCAGAGTGCGTGTGCGCCTCCATGCACACTCACTGTCATGATTGCCGGTGTCCTAGGTTGGGGAGAAAATGGGGAAAACTCCACAACAATTTTCTATATAGAAAAAAATGGTAATGCTGCTAGAATTCCACTTGTGGAATTTAACTTTCACAAAGCACTTATCACCCCTGAATCAACCTGCAGTAGCACTGGGACGCTGCTATGCCCCTCCAGCACTCCTGTGACAATGATGGTCATTATCACACCCCGCCGTGATTAAAGATATCGATATCTTCTATCACACTGACTTAAGTCACAACTAGTTATAAGAAATGACATCACCTGGTGCCACTACTCTAAAACAGTTAAAATATACTGTACATTACTATCTACAAGGTTCTCAAAGAGTCAGCAGGTGACACTGTACTGAAACAGTGCTGCATGAGCACATGCTTCCGCACGTCATTAAGTCAGTGAGCTCTGGTGGTTAGGTGGCATACTGCATGAAGACAGACTAGTGCAGTGATGTCCTTGACTATTCCTCATGGTTCATCACTCAAAATAGTGACCTGACACTTGCCACCACTATATATTTACTATGGAGCCTGTGACAGAGTTGAATAAAGGCCTGTCCCAGGAGTCCAACACAAGGATCTGTTCTATCCTCTCCTTTTCTGTCTCATATCTGTCTGACTGCACAGTCAAATTTTCTTATGAGACCTAGGAACTGTCCAGTCTGATGGTATCACAGTTCTCCGCCTCCGGCTAACTCTCCATTTCACTTGCTGTTTTGGTCTTTACTTCACCCTTGTTTATCTGCGATTATAAAAAAATATGTGTGAATCTTTGTGAAACTGGATCCTTGGGTTTGAAAATGTATATAGTTTTATTGTTGAAATAATTGCAAAAGATATTTGGAACTCAGAAAGTTAACATGATATGTAGCACAAGTTCATTTGCAGAGTTGTCAACAGGAGGTGAATTCTGGGACACCATATTCTGTTTTATTGCACCTGCAAAGAAATTGACAAAGTTCTGATACATTTTGTGAGAAACAGGATATTTCTTAACGAGCTCAGGATGAAGAGGTTAATTGCCAAGCAAAGACTTCTTATAGAAAGAGTAGCAACGCTCTTGTTAAAGAGGGCAAGAGAGAGAGCGAGAGAGAGAGAGAGAGAGAGAGAGAGAGAGACAGACAGAGAGGCTAAAGCTTAGAATAAGAGACACCCTCAGAGGAAGGACTTTGTTCTTTTTAAACTGCCTATGTTAAAAACCCAATTCCAACAGGGGCTTCCAGCTTGAAGTGAAATACTTGACTGTTTGCCTGAATCTACAGGAATAAAATATGGAAATTCACTTTCAAATGACAACAGTTTCAAGTGTGTTTTCTGCTGTCTGTCTGCTGCGCTGCTACTTAGACACTTGTTTTTCTATGTTAAAAACCACTGTGTACAATTTGTTTTTATTATCTTATTGTTACTAGAAATAACAAAACACTACTTGTGAATTTTATAACTGCTCCTGGTTTTCCTAGGCTTCGTGACCAATGCCTCAATGACAATGGTGTCAGACTAAGTGGGATTTATGCCATGCATACTCTAAGCCAGGAGTTTTGTGCATGGGTACTAGACCTAGTACCAGGGAAGCATAGAAGACAGGCATGGATCCTTCAACAGCAATCCCAGAAGTGACTACTAGATAAATGGCAGCCAAACTAGAAGCAACAAGCATTTGTCAATGTCGAATGTTGTCGCGCTGGCATTGGCAGTGGCAGAGGTGGAGAGGCATTGCTCTGCGAGTTTGTTAATGTGTCCCAAAAGGTGATTTTGCACAGCGAGTACGCCACTGTGCGGCAGAGCTGCGGAAATGTGTTTTGGGCAGGCTGTGGAAAATGGCAGCTGGACTGTTGATAATGAGGTGTGCACAAATGCCAGTGGTGAAAATGTGGTATGAAAATATTGCAGATTGACAAAGTTAAAAGGGTGCGTGGACACTGCGCAATGCACGCTTGCAACATAGTCATTGTCTGGATTTCCGCCACCACATTTTCAACATAGGCATTTTAGGACCTGTGCTGATGTATAGTGTCACCGTCATTTCCTGACAGTGTCCCGAAAAGTGATTTCACACAGTGACCGTGCAATTCTGCACTGGATGTGCGAAAACACATTTCAGCCAGCTGTACTGTTCATAAGGAGGTATGGAAAAATGGCAATGATGAACAGCTGGAGTGAAAGTATTACAAATTCACAAAGTTACGAGCGTGCGTGCAAACTGCGCAATGCGTGCTCGTAAAACACTAATTTTATTGACTTTCGTCCCTAAATTTTCAACATAGGCATTTTAGGACATCTGCTAATGAACAGTGTCACTGCATTTTCATAATGTGTCTCGAACATGGGCTTTCCATAGCGACTGCACTATAGTGCACCGGAACTGCGAAAACAGATTTTGGTTAGGATGTGAAAAATGACAGCAGCACTGTTCATTAGGAGGTGTAGAACAATGGCACTGTTGAAAATGTGGAATGAAAATATAAGTTTGCGACCTTAAGAGCATGAGTGCAAACTGCGCAATGCACAGTCGTAACACAGTCATTTTATGGAGTATTGTCACCAAATTTTCAACACAGGCATTTTAGGACCTCTGCTCATGAACAGTGTCACTGTCATTTTCGTAATGTGTCCCGAACAGTGATTTCGCACAGCGACCATGCTATTCTGCCCTGGAAGTGCGAAAACACATTTCGGGCAGGATGTGAAAAATGACAGCTGTACGGTTCACAAGAAGGTGTGGTAAAATGCCAATGTTGAGAATCTGGCATGAAAATAGTGCAAATGTGCTAACTTATAAGCGTGCATTTCGCAGTTGCTACGCACGATCGTAAAACAGTCATTTTTTGGATTTTTCCTACCAAACTTGCAACATAGGCTTTTTGAGAGCCCCTCTCATGAACAGTGGCACTGTCATTTCGTTACTCAGTCCCAAAAGGTGATTCTACGCAGTGACTGCGAAATCATCTTTCAGGACTGAATAACGCCATGACAGTGCAAGAATTCATGAGAAGGGGTACCAAAAACCCTATGTTGAAAATTTGGGGCCAAAATTTGCAAAAATTTCTGAGATATGCATTAAAGTTGAAAAACCGCTATTCATTCCATTATACAGCTTACCAGCATTTCTTCAGTTCACGGTCGGCTTTGAAGAGTGCAGATGTGTTCCCGGTCCACAGAAGATCGTTGCGCCAGACTCCGCAGGTAAGTATGGGGTGAGGGGGGTTGAGGGAGGCAGGGTGCACAATGAGGGGTGGTGGAGGAAAGGGGGGCATCGAGACTACGAGACACCGTTTTCATTTACAGGGAAAAAAAGCGGGACAGTTTTTTTTGTAAGGGATTTACCGCTGGGTGGGCTCCCAGTGTGCCACCTAACTGTTTGGGGGGTGTCTGTAGCTGACGGGGATTGGTCGCCTCATTGGCACACAACACGGAGGGGAGGAGGAAATGCCGACGGGATTGGGCACGCCGTCGGCACACAAAGAAAGTGGGGCGTGAGCTGAGGGACTAGGCACCCCTCGGCATTCAACAATTGGGGAGGCTATGCCGACGGGAGTGGCTCCCCGTCGGCACCTAAGAAAGCGGGAGGGTTAACTCGACAGGGGATTGGGCACCCGAGTTGGCAGTAGTTAGGCGGCGTCATGTCGCGACCATGCACATACGGCAGCGAAGCACAGCAAGAAAAGGACCGCTATGCATGATGAGCTTTGCTCGATTGCAGCCGCACTTTCTTAGAGTGTGCTCCCCATTATGCGTATGCATGGTGTGGTGCCGGCATTGCAGTTGATTGGGAATGCGGACGCACCTACTGGTGCGTGCCCTGCATTCGCCCAACAGCGACCCCGCCTCCAAAGCTGCACTGTCCCACGATGTCGGCTGCACAAGCGCGCCAACATAAAAATGAAAGTCCAAACTGAGACTGTACAGCCAGAACCAGTGATGGAAAAAGAACTGGCTGGGACAGAACCCTAAAACTTGTCTGCCTTCTTTAAATGGTGGGCTATACAACAAAGAGAGACAGAGAAGCAGAGAAAAGAAGAGATGCAGTGACAGGAGCAGCAGAGAAGAGAAGAGAAGAGAAGAGAAGAGAAGAAGAGAAGAGAAGAGAAGAGAAGAGAAGAGAAGATATGCAGCAATGGCCAGTGGTCTTGCAAGTTATCAAAGCTGGGGGATCTGGCACAAGTACAGCAGAGTAGCAAAACACAAACAACTTAAAAGACATTAAACTTACAGAGTTGTGTCCCTCGGATGATCTCGAAGCATAATTGAAAACTTTTGAAAGGATTGCCACAGCCTGCCAGTGGCCAGCGCAGCAATGGGCAATCAAGCTGGTACCTTACCTGACAGATAAAACCCAACTTGCCTACAGTGATATGGACACTGCACAGTCAGAAAACAATGACTTTGTGAAACGAGAAATCCTGAAGAGATATGAAATCTCAGGCAAGACCTACAGGCAAAGATTATGGTCCCTCAACATATGAACATACGAAGAAGACAGCAGAAGAAGGCCATTTGCTCAATGCTTGAATTGCAGGGTTCGCAGCTTGAGCTACTGTCCCTGCCCTCCCTCCCCACTCCTCCCATCCTCCATATCCATGATCTTTACTTTTCCCCTATGCCTATCCCAGCCCCTCTTAAAGCTGTCCACTGCCTTCTATGAGATGACCTCTTCTGGCTGTGCATTCCAAGTGTCCACCACCCTTTCAGTGAAGAAGTGCTTCCTGACCTCCCTTCTAAACCTCTCACCCTCCAGCTCAAGTCTGTGTTCCCTAGTGTTATGATTGCCACTCAGCTTAAAGAGACTCTTCTTATCAACCTTATTCATCCCTTTCAAGTACTTGAAGATCCCAGTCATGTCCCCTCTCTCTCTCCCGTCTTCCAGGGAGTACATGTTCAGTGCCTTCAGCCTCTCCTCATATGCCCTACCCTGCTGACCCACTATCATCTTTGTAGCCATCCACTGGACCTTCTCCAGCAGGTTACTGTCCTTTCTGAGATGTGGGCACCAGTACTGAATTCCATACTCTAGATGCAGCCTTATCAGTGACCTGCACATGGATAGTATAACCTCCTCTTTCCTACTACTGATCCCCCTAGATATACATCCCAGCATCTTGTTTGCCTTTGCTGCTGCTTTCTTGCACTGCGTGGAGTGCTTCAGGTCACTCATGATCATCACTCACAGGTCCTTCTTCTCCTCTGATGTAGATACTTGGACTCCACCCAGGTAGTACTCTGTCCTGGGATTCTTGGCTCCAATATGCATAACTTTGCATTTTTTGGCATTGAAGCCAAGCTGCCAGATCCTGGACCACCTCTCCAGATCCTCCTGTGGGTCCTGTATCCCTTCAGCTGTGTCCACTCTCCTGCAAAGCTTGGTGTAATCTGCACATTTTGCCCTTTATGCCATCCTCCATGTCATTGATGAAGACATTGAACAACACCGGCCCCAGTACAGAGCCCTGTGGGACCCCACTGGTTACCTCTCTGGTACCAGATAACTCTCCCCCCACAACCACCCTCTGGGTTCTGTCCCTCAGCCAGTTTTCCACCCATCTGGCCATCTTTTCCTCAACCCCAAGATCCACCAACTTACTGATCAACCTTTTGTGGGGCACAGAGTCAAAGGCCTTGCTGAAATCAAGATAGAAGATGTTTACTACTTGGCCCCTGTCTACTGTTTTAGTGACACAGTCAAAGAAGTCAATCAGATTCATTTGACATGATCTCCACCCCATGAACCCATGCTGCCTTGCATCCTGAAGACCATGCTCCTCTAGATATTCCACCAACCTTTCCTTTAATATGGTCTCCATGAGCTTGCTCATAATGGAGGTCAGACTGACTGGTCTGTAATTTCCTGGGTCATCCTTAGGACCGCTTTTGTGTAGAGGCACTACATGTGCTGTTTTCCAGTCCTGCAGTACCACGCCCGACTCTAATGAACTATTAAATAGATCTGACAGTGGCCCTGCCAGCTCCTCAGCCAGTGAAATACCAGTCAGTCAGTCGACAATCCTCGAGAAGCCTTCACCCGAATCAGAGAACTCCTTATTAAATGGCTCCAACCAGACAGCAAAACAGCCCTACTGATCATCAACATATCTGCAATGGAGCAATTCATAACATCCTGCCTACAGACATACAGCTCTGGGTAAAAGAACACTGACCAGAAATTGGGGAAAAGGCTATTTCTCTGGCTGATGATTATCAGATGGTCAGACAGACACCACAACAGTGAAGTAACAGCCAAGGACCAGTAAGATTTTTTTTCCCTGATTTAACTCCAGGTCAGACAAGAACTCTGGTGGGGGGGATCTGCACCCAAAGGGCTCAATTCTCAAAGGAGGCTGCATCCAGCACAAGTTGCAGTAAACAGCAGCTTGCACCAAAGCCCGGTGCGCCGGGGACCCTGCACCAGATTCTGGTACAGGAGGGGTCCTGGCAATTAAGTCCCCACACTTGTGGCAACCTCTCCCATGTGGCAGATACCTGGCACACAGAAGGGTTTTCCGCAGGCTCCCTATATTAGGGCAAGCAGTACCCCCTCCCTGTTCCTCAATACTGACCCCAGTATAATAAAAAAAAAACACCACCCCTGCAATCCCCGATGGTGACATATATAAAAAGTGATGCCATGATCCCCGAACCCTGATGATTGCATCCCCCAATCCCTGAAGATTACATTACTTAAATGTGTCATGCCCCGATCCTCAATCCTGCATTAATAAATGTATACAGTAGTTACATGCCCCATTCCCTGAAGAGTACAGTAATAAAGAGTAAGTAACATGCTTCCGATCCCCGAAGATTACATTGATAAAATTGTTTCATGCCCTGATCCCCAATCCCTGATGATTACATGAATTAGTATTACATTTCATGCCTTGATCCCCCCTTAGATTATAGTAAGGAAGAGTAACTTTGATACCCCCCTCCCTGATCCCCGATGTTGCCAATATGAAGATGAACTATGTCCAATGACCCCCTCCCCGACCCCAAAGGTGCCAGCACTAACAGTAGTAATCAGAGCCGGTGACCAGCACAGCCCACCTCACACCTCTGTGGCTGGCTGCCGACTGAACTGTCAATGTGCCTCAAGTTGCTACTTGAGGACATATTTCATACTTACTGAAATGAAGAAGAGCACAAACGATTCCACTGTGGGACCCACTGTTGATCTTTGTCACTACTTTGGGTACTATGGAGGGAGAAGAGGGAGGTGGGGGCTAATGGGGGTAATCGTGGAGATGGGGATTGTGACTTGGCTTGTGCAAGGGTGGGTGGGCAGCTATGATGGGGGTGCACAGTTTATTACCAATACTGGATGGAGAGAGTGTTTCAACTGTCAGGTGCCAAATTGGGTCAGATTTCAGAATCCATGTCCAATTTGGCATCCTTTGGATGCAATGTTTTGGGTTTCTGCAGTGCTGCTTTTTCCAGTGCTCTTCTACATGCTTTCCCCACTTAAATGCTCGCTGTTGCACACATGGACAAACTTATAAGTACTGTGCTGGGAGCCCTGGAGATTGCCACCAGCCACCACACAATGCAGATAGAGTTCCCACCCCATACAGCCTTTCTTGGTAACATTTATCAAAAGAAATGTAAATGAAGTCAATAATAAAACCAAGTACAATATTTCAAGAAAAATAGTTTATAAAGTCAGCCAAATAGTGCAAAACAAAACTGTGGAGACAGTGCACCAGTACAAAAAAATGAACTATAATAAACCCTACATGAAAATGTGCAAAATGTGGAAAACAGACAAAATTATACAGTGGAAAAACAAGAACAAATGAACTAAAATCTACAGTACATTAACTACAATATAAATACATGAAATGTACAAAGGTACATGAAATGTGGAAAATAGTGTAACAGAATCCATGAAAATATTGAATTAAACCTTATGTAAATACCTCAAATGTGCAAAACTTATTACAGTACATCCAGCAAAAACAGTGCGACAAAAATAGTGACAACTGTTAAACTAAAAACCCATCTAAATATGAAAATGGGCAAAATGATGCATCAAACATATGGAAAAGGTGCAAAAATCTAATCCAGCTACTTATTGTACATAACCTGGGATAGCAGTTTCAAATTGTCTACCAGCAGGTTCCCTCTTTGATCTGTGTGATCTGTCCATACACAGAGAAAGATCTCTCCACATCTGTACTCGACACCGGTATCCAAATTGCTTGGACAGCAGCTTTGGATAGTACTGTTAGTTGCGGCTGCATTGAAAGCCAGTACTGTCCCAACGTCAAACTCCAATACGCTTGGACGGTCTCTTACGTCCTGCCTAATATATATATATATATATCCCATTTCTTTATGCACCTGGGTACAAAAAAATCCCAATACCTTATATGTCCTGGGAGGTGCTATTCTAAATACATCTCATGTAGAAAATGACTTGGGTATCATAATCTCTAATAATTTAAAACACTCCAGGCATATTAACAGGGTAATAAATAAATCCAATAGGGTAATCTGGTCAATCAGACGTAACATCAAATCTCGCAACTCAGAAGGGATGCTATCATTATACAGAGCATATGTCCGACCCAACCTGGAATACGCCTCTCAGTTGCGATGCCCCTTCAGGAAAACATAGATACACAGACAGTGTCGGCAGATAAGGGCCTATGGCCCACCCAGTCTGCCCATTTGAGCTTGTAAGTTCAGTTTATGTTTTACTAGAAGTCTGTTGCCCCTTACCCCTGACCTCCAGAATTCCTTTATGTCTATCCCATGCATTCTTAAATCCCATGATTGTTTCAGCCCCCACCACTTCCTCTGGCAGGGTGTTCCACTTGTCCACCACCCGTTCTATGAAGAAATTCTTCCTCATGTTTCCTCTGAATCGTCCTCCCTCCAACTTCATCCCATGCCCTCTAGTCCTGGAACATCTTTTTCGCTTAAAAATAGTGTATTCCTGCACCCTGTTCCTCCCTGTGAGATATTTGTATGTCTCTATCATATCCCCTCTCTCCCTCCTCTCCTCCAGGGAGTACATGTTCAGTTCCTTCAACCTGTCTTCATAGGACTTGTGATGCAATCCATGCACCATCTTTGTTGCCCTCCTCTGAACCTTCTCTACCCTATGTCCTTACATAGGTATGGTCTCCAGAATTGTACACTGTACTCCAGGTGGGGCCTCACTAGTGTCTTGTATAGCGGAATTATGACCTCCCTTTTCCTGCTGATGCCCCTGCCTATACATCCCAGCATTCTATTTGCTTTACCTGCTGCCTTGTCACACTGTTTCCCTACCTTGAAGTCATCAGAGATGATAACCCCAAGACCCCTTTCCTGCTTGATGCATGCTATATCCTCACCCCCCAACTGATATATTGTGCCAGGGTTTTTGTGCCCCATATGCATTATCTTGCACTTCTTTGCATTGAATTACAACTGCCAAACCCCTGACCATTCTTCAAGTTTCTGCAGGTCCCTTCTCATTCTGTCTACACCCTCTGGTGTGTCTACTCTGTTACAGAGCTTTGTGTCATCAGCGAACAGTGAAATTCTGCCTTCTAGGTCCTGTGCAATGTCACTAATGAAGATGTTGAATAGGACCGGTCCCAGCACTGATCCCCGTGGTACCCCACTGGTCACTCTTCCCTCTGTGGAGTGACAGCCATTTACCACCACCCTCTGTGTCCTACCGCCCAGTCAGTTACCTACCCACCACACTACTGTCCTGCCCACACCTATTCCCCAGTTTGTGTAATAGTCTTCTCTATGTGGCACAGTGTCAAAGGCCTTGCTGAAGTCCAGATAGGCCATGTCCACTGCCCTCCCCGATCCACCTCCCTAGTCACCCAGTCAAAAAGTCAACGAGGTTGGTCTGACATGATCTCCCCTGGTGAAACCATGCTGCCTTGGGTCCTGTAGTCCACTGACAACCAGATGTTCCACCAGTCTCTCCTTCAGTAGTGCTTCCATGATCTTCCCCACTACCGAGGTGAGGCTGACTGGTCTGTAGTTCCCTGCTTCCTCTTTGTTCCCACTTTTGTATAAGAGGACTACATCGACTCTTCCCTCTCCCCTTTTTCTACCCCCATATCTGTCCCTTCCACATTCCTTTGACCCTGGTTCCAGCTCTAAATTCTCCATACTGTATCACTATGTATCTTTTTATATTAGGTTTAAATTTTTATTGTAATCTCTTGGAAAGAGTTCAACATAAATATACAGAACATATGCATGGTCTGAAAAATGAACCATACGAAATGATCAATCAATCAATCAATCAATCAAAGTCTTTATTTAACCAGGCGATCACCGTTGAGCAAGCTCATTTTCGAGGTGGACCTGGGTTTGTTAACAAGGCACAAGGGACAATATACATGGGATGCAACACACAAGAAAATAGTAATAATACAAATAAAGTGAGATACAATAATACAGTATATACAAAGTATCAGCAGCTAGCATTGACAGTAGTGTATGTTTGGAACAGAAGATACAGCTAGTTTTGGGTGGGACACGATTTTTTATAAAAGTAAGGAAATATACATAGCAGGTGCACCAAACACAAATTAAACCTAATATAAAAAGTTACATAGTGATACAGTATGGAGAATTTAGAGCTGGAACCAGGGTCAAAGGAATGTGGAAGGGACAGATATGGGGGTAGAAAAAGGGGAGAGGGAAGAGTCGATTATAGATGTGATCAGTCTTTTAACAGTAGTAATTAGAGTGTGCTTGGACTTATAGGAGTCACTATTTAGGGTAGACAGGCACAGGACTCCTTATTATGATGTAGATATAGAGATTTAAATGCTGCTAGGCTGATGGGGTGAGTTAATTTCAAAGTTTTTTGCAGCTTGTTCCACAGTTGAGGGAGCACAAAGCTGATGGCTGCTCTGCCAATGCAAGATTTTGCTTTGTAAACATAAAGGTAGATATATGAGGTGCTTCTCAGGGCATACTTCCCCAGAGTGCACAAAGGTAAACAGACAGAGATATACTCAGTTTATTTGAGATAGCTTTGTATGTCAAAACCGCAGCATTTTTTTGCCGTCTGTAAGCAAGTGATGACCATCCCACTGCCGTGTACAATGCACAGTGGTGGGTTGAGTATGGAAGACCCGTGATAAATCTTATAGCTCTGTGATAAAGCGTATCGAGTTTGGCTAGGGTACCTGCAGGTCCCTGACTATATAGAAAGTCTGCGTAACCCAACAGGGAAAGAAAGGTAGCTTGAACCAGTTTCAGTTTAGCGTCTCTTGTGAGGAGATTATTAATCCTAAAGAACAGACCAAGTTTACGCCTAAGTTTCTTTGCCAGTTCTTCTAAGTGATCTGTGAAAGTAAGTCTATGGTCTAACCAGACCCCCAGGTACTTGAACTTTGGTACGTAGTCCAACTGCTTACCTAGAATGGTAGTGATCTGCGGGAGTGTCCCAGCAATTGCAGGATTTATTGCATTTTGAAGGGGCGAGAGGAACATTGCTTTGTTTTTTTTTTTTGCATTTAAGAGCAGTTTCTGGTTTATAAACTGATGTTGCAGCAGATTAAATTCATTTTGAAGTGCTTTACAGGCCGCTTCAGGTGTGGGGCTACTAGCATAGAGCACCGTATCATCCGCGAATAGGTGTATTTGTGCTTCTTTGATGGGGGCATCTAAGTTGTTAATATAAATGGTGAAGAGCAAGGAACCAAGAATGGAACCTTGCGGTACACCCCTCAATAGGGGTTTTGGTGGAGAAACTTCCCCTTCTGCCTTTACTTGTTGAAGTCGCCCTGAGAGGTAGTTGGAGAACCATTTAAGGGATAGGGAATCCAAACCAATGTTCTGGAGGGAAGACAGAAGCAATCTGTGATCAACGGTATCGATGCCTTGCTTAGGTCCAAGAAAACTGCGCAAAGTTTTTTTTGCCTAATTCAAGCTGCCAGTCATTTGTCACCTTGGCTAGAGCAGAGATTGCACTGTGTAGTGCTCTAAAACCAGATTGTAACGGGTTGAGCAATTTTTCTGATTCCAGGTACTTCCAAAGCTGGGAGTTCACTATTTTCTCCAGCATCTTTGACAGGATTGGAAGTAGGGAGATTGGCCTGTCTTATTGAGGTCACTAGGATCTCCTGACTTAAACAAAGGGACCACAAGTGCATTTTTCCAAAAGGGCGGTGGGTCACCCTGGGACAAGGATAAGTTAAAGAGATGAGTAATTGGGACTGCTAGGACACGGTAGCCGACCTTTAAGAAGTGAGGGTCAATGAGGTTGGCCCCAGCACTTTTCCTAGTGTCCAGCTGAAAGAGAAGATCTTCGACTTTTTAGGGAGGTTGGCTGCAGAGAGAAGGATGGACTGGGGATGGGTTTTTCTTGTGTATCCAATCTAAGTTGTTGGCAGAGGATATTCGTGGGAAAGGAGTCAAAGGCTAGCCCTGCAGTGGCAAAATGATTATTGAGAGCATCGAGGATAGACGGTCTGTCGGAGATTACAGTATTGTCGATCAATAATTTAGTAGGTAAGGAATTTACAGTGGCGTAACCTTCAAAGTCTTTGATAGTCTTCCAGAATTTGGAGGCATTTCTTGAGGGGCTCTCCAGCTGAGAGTGGTAGAAATTAGCTTTGGCTTCTCTGACCATTTTGGTGCAGAGGTTCCTCGCCCTCCAGAAAGAATTCCAGTCATTTATTAAATTAGTTTTCCTAGCAGTTCTCCAGAGTACATACCTACTCCATAAAGCATCTTTCAGATCTTCTGGATTTGTTTCTGGCATGATCTTTTACTGTGGGAGCATACTTGCTGAGAGCCCCTAGCACAATTTCTGAGAAAATATCATAAGCCATAGTCTGGGACTTGGCTAGATAAAAGTCCTGCCATCGCATGGAGTCTCTTAGGTCTGATATATACCCATGGAGATCAAAGTTGTGTATGCACCTTTTAAAGGAGAATTTTGGTACAGTTGTGGATTTAAGAGTGGATCTTGCACACGCGATGAAGCAATGGTCGCTAATATCAGAGAAAAAGAAGCCAGCATGGGAGAATAAATGGGGTTTGTTAACTAAAATGATATCCAAGAGAGTACTGTTATTAGGGTTGAGCTTGTTAGGATGAGTAGATTCATTTATTAGCTGTGACAACCCAAGGGAATCACAGAACATTTTAAGTGGGGTGGATGCACTGGAGAGCCAGTCTAAGTTGAAGTCCCCTAGTGTGATACACTCTGAAGATGCCGAACCCAGGATGTTTTCGAAATGTTTTAACAACTGTAGTCCAGCTGATGGGGGTCTGTAGCAACCTATTATACATGATGAGACACTGATGTCAATTTCAATCTTTAAGGACAAGCTTACGAATTCTTTTGGGACAGAGGTTGAGTCAATTATGGAGGCAGGGAATTTATCCTTGATGTAAATAGCTACCCCACCACTTCAGGTTTGCCTGTCAGCTCTGAACAAAGAGTATTAGGGGATGTTAACTTCGTTGTTACTGGTTGCCAGTCAGAGCCAGGACTCCATAATCACCAGAACAACTGGAGCAGTATGACATACCCAGGCCTGAACAGAAGTGATTTTTTTAAATAGGCTACATACGTTAACACGCAAGAACTTAAGCCCCTTGAGGCTTTGTAGCTCTGCTGGGGATTCCATGGGTGCCAGAGAGCCTGGATTAAGCTCAACATTTCCTGAGCATAGTAAAAGCAGGAACAAGAGTTTCCTGCAGAGTCCTAGGAGAAGTGTGGGTGGCTGGGTCTTCTTTCGGTTACATGATTTGTCTGCGGCAGTATAGGGAGTTCTGAGGCTAGTTTCCAGTTTTCCTGATGCTGCATACAATAATACCCTGACCGAGAGAATCAATGGGAGTAGGGGGAATATGCAGAAGGTGGTGTAGCCCTGTGGGCAGGCTCTAGGAGAGTTCCTGTATGCCGGTGCAGGTGAAGGACCAGCAGTGGGTTAGGGGAAGTTAGAGCACATACAAGTTCTTCTACTTGATAGGAAAAGTCCTGGTTGGACAATGTAAAAAGAGAGCCATTCTCCACTCTAGGAGTTATATTTTGATTCACGTTCGGGTCCAATACATGTAAGATGAGCAGAGACAAGCATAGAAGCAGGTAATATGCCCTCATTATGAGACTATCACCCAATGGGCGCTACAAGTGCAGGCAAGAGAAGGGATTCTCAATGGAATGCATGGGACACGCCCTGGGCTTCACTAGCCTCCTTGCTCCTTACAATCCTTAGTGTGATCTTTAGTAGAAACATAGACTTTGACAGCAAATAAGGACCGCTTGGCCCACCCAGTCTGCCCCATTTCCCTACATATTGAATAAGCTGCAGATCCTAGTTAACCAACAGCCTACTTCCTCCTACTCCCCACTATAATTGCCTTATGTCTGTCCCATGCATTCTTGAATTCCCCCACTGTTTTTGACCCCTCAACCTCCTCAGGGAGGCCGTTCCATGTGTCCACCACCCTCTCTGTGAAAAAGTACTTCCTCACGTTGCCCCTGAGCTGTCCCCCCTCTATCTTCAAATTGTGCTCCCTTGTTCTTGCACATCTCTTTTTCTGAAAGATGCTACCCTCTTGGACTTTGTTTTTTGTTAATATAATGTTTATTGTTCTTTTCACATAGTGCATGGGGGGGGAAGGCAGTCACAAGTTCATCTTAAATACATTCTGTTTACATAGCCAGTGTTAAGACAAATGCAGGCTAGGTTTTTTTTACACATAATACATGGGGTTCAGTTGATCATTATTTCATATCCAGCTGAGCTTTTCCAAATAAATACAGGTTTACATATTCATGACGTATTACCTCCCTATTTCATTCCTGGTAAGGGTGTCCATTCTGGCTCCCTCTGCATTCCCAACACAGATCCTGTTGTGATTTCATTCCCTTTAGGGAACAAAATTTGGGTCTTTCGCCATTATGTAAATTACCCATTTGGTCCATTTCAACAAGCCCAGATCAAAGCAGTCATTCAGAAAGAATGAAATCCTTTCTGATCTGTATATTTGTGTTACTATTTCCCTCCATCCGAGTATTGTAGGGGTCTGGGGTGTGCACCAATGTCTGGTTAGAGCCTTTTTTGCGGCTAGGAGGGCTATCCCCAGCAGGTAACGTGTATGAATATCCCTAATTCTCGTGGGAGGGCATGCAGTATGAATAATTCTGGTGTTAGGGTAATTGAACTCCCTATTAGTTCCATTAGTTCGACCTGGAGGGAGGTCAGGAAGGGCTGTATGGAGGGGCAGGACCAGAAAATATGGGTGTGGGGTGCTTGTAGTTCCCAACATAGACGCCAGCATTCGGATGTTCCTGTCTCTGAGTAGTGGCTGGTTATTGTTGGAGTTCAGAAGTATCTCATTAGTAGCTGCCAGGAGAAGAGCCGCCAACTATGTGAGTATGTAAGTTTAGAGGTTAAGAGGCAGCCTCTTTCCCACTGTTGTAGGGTGATCTCCACTCCCACTTCCTGATTCCATTTCCCCAGTGTCCCGAGTGTATTTGCTCCTAGGGTCTCCTTAAGTGCCTTGTACATACGAGAAATAATGTGTGGGGTTTCCGTAGTAGCTATGGAGCTCTGTAAGAATGGTATTAAAGAGGGGAAGTCTTCTGATCTTTGTACTTTCGGTGGGTTGGAGTAGAAAAAGTGTCTCAGTTGCAGATACCTAAAAAAATAATCCTGCCTTAAGTTATATTTCCGTCTTGCTTCTTGGAATGTAATAAAATCATTCCCATTTAGTAGCTGTGATATATAAGTGAGGTGAAGCCGGTCCCAATATTTGAATGTATGGTCCATCTGTGCTGGGGGGAAGTGTTCTAATAGATATAACAGGCATAGGTAGAATAAGTAGGGGGTTAAGGCTAGCTGCTTACATATCGATTTCCAGGCTTTGATCTGGTGTGAGATCCATGGGCCTGGATTCAGCTGGGGGTTAGCATATTGTGTCTGGTAAAAGGCGGCTCTATTCCAGTTGTTGAATGGGAGTAACCCCTCTTCGATTTCCCTCCATATGGCTGGGCTAGTACATTTGAGGCACAAAATAATAAATGAAAGGTGTGAGGCCCAATTATATAGTTTGAGGTTTGGGAGGGCTAGGCCTGCCTCCCTCCTGTCTGGGAAGGAAAAGGGTTGATGCCCTTTTCCTAGGGCACTTACCAGCCCATATAAAGCCCATTATGGCTTTATTCCAAGTTCGGAGTATTTTAGTTGAGGTGTATATGAGGATATTTTGAAATAAGTACAGAGCTGGTGGGAGGATCACCATCCGGATAATTTCCACCCTCTGAAGTAAATTAAGTTGGAGGACACTCCATCTGGCCAGGTCTGCCTGGAGTTGGGAGTAGAATGGGGCATAGTTGTTTAGTGCTGCTTTCCGTGCATCATGGGATAGATATATGCCCAGGTACTTTAACTTTTCAAGGCCCCATCGGAAGGGATAGGATTGTTTAAACTGAGGGAAGGGGGTATAATTGAATCTTAGTGCATCAGTTTTAGAGGCATTTAGTTTATACCCGGAAAGCTGCCCATAATCCTCTATTATTTTAAAGACGGCTGGTACTGAGTGTGTAGGATCTGATAGGAAGAGCAAGACATCATCTGCATAGAGTGCTATTCGGTGTTCTCTGCCCCACAGTCGGACCCCCTTGACGTGAGTGGATTGCCTAATCACCTGGGCCAGTGGTTCAATGAAGATGGCAAAAAGTCCTGGTGACAGAGGACAGCCTTGGCGGGTGCCCTTGTGTAGGGGAAAATAGGCTGAATGGTGGCCAGAGACCTTAACACAGACCTGTGGTGGAGCGTACAGAGTCCATATTAGTGAGACTAAGAGGGCGGGGAATCCCATCGCTGCCATGGTGGCAAATAGGAAAGGCCAGGAGACCCTATCAAAGGCCTTCTCTGCGTCTAAGCTGAGGAGGACTGAGCGGATTCTGGATGATTGTATTCTCTGGACCATGTGCAAGGCCCTCCTAGTATTGTCTGTTGTGGATCTTGAGCCGACAAAACCCATCTGGTCTAGGCTTATTAGGGAGGGAAGGGGAGGGGAGGACCTTATCTATTCTCTTGGCTATTATGGACGTAAAAATGTTATAATCTACATTTAGTACTGATATGGAGCGGTAGGAAGGGCATAATTGGGGGTCTTTATCTGGTTTGGGGATGACTGAAATCACAGCATATGACCAGCTTGGAGGGGGGGCCATCCAAGCCATGAAGTACCCCTTCATAGACCCTCTCCAGCAGCGGACTGAGCAGGGACTCTGCATGCTTGTAGAACTCCGTGCCGTAGCCATCAGGGCCTGGAGCCTTCATTGTTTTTAGCAGTGAAATGGCTGTTCGCAGTTCCAGCTGGGTTATGGGGTGGATCAGTTCTTCCTGCTGGTCTCTACTAAGCTTGGGGAGGTCTAGAGAGGTCAGGAGGGTTACAGTATTATTGTAATCTCACAGATGGTCAGGGGAATACAATTTCCTGTAATAATCACAAAAGGCTTGTGTGATGCCTTTCACCCTAGTAAGTTGGACATTAGTTACTGGGTCCTTAATACTGGCTATCGTGGCCATCTATTTCTGTTTACAAAGCCGAAAGGCTAACAGGCGTGAGGCCCTGGGGCCTATTTCTCCATACCGTTGCCTCAGGAATGCCAGGGCTATTTCTGTTTGCTGTAGGCACAGCCTATCCAGCTCCTGTTTAGTCTGTTTGAGCTGTACTGATACAGACAGGTCACCCTGCTGGTGGACCATTTGGAGGAAGCTGAGGGTCTGCTCCAAGTGTAGTTGCTTTTCTCTGTGTTCTCTGGCGAGGTGTGTGGTACGTTGTATTAGGTGACCCCTGAGTACCGCCTTTAATGTATCCCACCTATTTGCTGGGGATATCTCCCCTTCAGGATTATCCTCTAGGATGTCCTGTATCTTATCTTTTAGGAATTCTGTAAACGATTCACTTTTAAGGTGGGCTGGGTTGAGTCTCCATAGGGTATGTCGTTTCTCGAGTCCTATATCCCATAATGTAGTTACAGGGGCATGGTCGGAGTGCGCAATGTCCCCAATAGTTACTTCCCGAAGAAGCCCCAAGTTTTCCTTTTGTGTGTAGCAGTGATCTATCCTAGTGTATGTCCCATGAAAGTTTTCCTTTTGTGTGTAGCAGTGATCTGTCCTAGTGTATGTCCCATGAACTGCTGAGTAAAATGAGTACCTCCTATCTCTGGGGTGGACAGTACGCCATACATCGAGCCAACCAACTTCTTGTATGAATCGTGTAAAAAAACTTGTGTAGGGCAGGCTGTTTACCCCTTATAACCCTCGTGGAGTCTAGATGGGGGCTTGGAGTAATATTAAAGTCTCCTGCAAGTATCAGGGTCCCCCTATTCAACTCCAATACCCTCCTCAGCAGGTATCTTATAGTCTGTGTTTTCGACCCAGGGGGAAAGTAGGCGTTAGCCAAGGTGACCTTATTGTCTTGTAGCAAACCCTGGACAATCACTAGGCGACCTTCCGCATCCGCCCACTCCATCGTGGCTCTGAAGGGGGTTTGACCCGTAACCAGTACGTCGACCCCTCTCTTTCTGCCTCCAATATATGAGGACGAGAATACCTGAGCAACCCCTCTCCCTACTAGTTTTTTTATGCTCTTTTGCATTCATATGTGTCTCCTGGACATAGATAATCCCTGCTTTGCTTCTTTTAAACAGAGTGAGCATTCTCGAATGTTTAACTGGACTACCAAGGCCATTAACATTTAGTGACAATATCTGCAAAGGTGTTTCAGCCATTTAGGTCTCTTCAGTATTAAGGAGTTGTGACTGTACCCTCCTGCCACGCCTGGGGCTTATAGCGTTGTAGTATTCTATACCTGCTTTGGAGGTTAGTGACTGCCTGTGGGAAGGTGAGGGGGTAAACCACCCTTTAACTTCAAACACTGAAAAAACTTAATTAGGGTAACAATTTGGGTAAACAACTGGGGGCAGTAGCTTGCCAACTGGGCTTGCCCTGTCGAACTATGAACAACTTCCATGGGGACTGAGAGCTATTCGTGCCCAAGTCCCCTCGTGTGCCAAGTATGGTTTGGTCCTATGAGTCTTAGGACCAGAAGTAAAACGTCTCGGGGGTGGAGGGGGGGTAATAGTCATGCCAGGTCATCCCCGGGGTTTTAGGGAATACTTAGAATAATATGAAGATGAATTTAACCTTTCCCCGTAAGTAGCCTAGGGCTGAGTTCGTCTCGCACCCTGGGGGGGGGGCACATCCTGGGATGGTGCTCAATGAGTGAGATCAATTCGTCCCTTCAGAAGGTTTGGCCCGAAATAGGGGGTCTCCACCCTCACCCAGCCCACTCGTACAGTGGTGAGGGAGCATATGAAGAGGCAGAGACAGAGACATCCCCTCGCCCAGCCACTTAATCGTAGCTCCATCATCTTCCGCTGTGTGGGACACTTCGGTTTCCCCTGTAAACCCCCAAGGTAGCAGTTCAGTTTAGAGTCCTTGCTAGCAACAACTTTATAGTCTGATTGTCCAACTGCATTGTTTAGATGCCTCCAACTTATGAAGTCCTCGGGTCTTCAGATCCAATCTGGCCCACTGGGTTGTCGGATGGAAGGCCTGTCTCCCCTCTCATTTCCCCTCCGTCAACCCATGCCCCCCCACCACACCTCAACCCTTTTCTCTCTGCTCTTAGTTTGGGTGTCACCATCAGGGAGCTTATGAGACTTGAGTCCCCAGACCTAATAATTTAGGTGGCCTCAGCATGGTGACAACCTCTGGTGAAGCTTCTGACTGTGGCCACGTCAGGAGGAGATACTCGGGGGAAGGGGGGTGAGGTTAACGAGAGCCAGCAAGGGGACCTACTAATGGGGAGAGAGGCGAGAGCTTGGCCCACCTACCTGTTGGCCAACGGAAATAATACTGCCAGTCCTCTTCATGTAGGGTTCTGTCTGGACTCTTTATTTTCAGCTTTGGTTGTGGCTTGTCTTCTCAGGCTTACAGCGATCTGCTGAATCACGGATTTTCCCTCTCTGCGGCGTTGGTCCCGCAATGAACCTTGGTTCCATACCTTCTGCGCTAATTTGGCTGCCAGCGATGGATTAGAGGCATTTTGGGGTGTTGGAACCTCAATCCTCAATTTGATTAGTTCTCAGGATGCATCCTCTGCTGAATTGAAACTTTTGGGGACCTCAGCTAGGTAAATGACCAGCTTCACGGTGTATGGTGTGTGGAACTTTATCCCCAGCTCTTTCAGCTTCCTTAGGATTGGGCCATAGGCTCTGCAGTTTGCTGCTATAGTTAAGGGGTAATGATTATCCACGTAGATTCTATGGTCATGATAGCTTAAATGTCCTTTCTGCCATGATTTGTGCAGTATCATTTCTTTTTCCTGGTATCTCAAGAAGCGTACTAGGACCGCGCGAGGGCGATTTGGTGTTTGAGGTCCTAATGTTCGGTGAGCACGGTCTATCTCCAAGGAGCAGGCCTGTGGTAGATTCAGCTGTGTTTTAAAATACTGCTGCAGAAAGGGAATAGGGTTATTCCCCTCCGCTCCCTCGGGGAATCCAGTAATTCTGAGGTTATTTCTCCTGCTGCGTGCCTCCGCGTCGTCGGCTCTATCTTTAAGGATTTTCATCTCCTGATGCAGCTGTAGGATCGCCCTCTCAGTTTGATCCACCCTTAAGTTGGTAGATGTAGCCTGCACCTCCAGGCCCTCGATTCTTTTTTCAATTTTACTCACATCTATGCGCAGTGCCGCAAATGTTGATTTTGTTTCCTTTCGGAAATCCCTTAACTCTCTGAACACCGTATCAATTTGCCTGGCAGCATTGTTAGAGTTGAGGATTTTGGGCCCTAGGGGATCACTGTGGCCTGACATTTGTGAGCTGTCGCTATCAGAATGTAATCCTTCTGGATCGAAGGGGTCTGGCGCTGATTTTTGGTTTTCCGGTTTTCGTCTTGGCACCTTTTAGTTTTTTGTGCTGTTTTGCCTAGTATTTTCTTATTTAGTAGCTGGGAAATAGGAGTTTTATATCCCGGGGAGGACGGAGCTACGTGCCTAGGCTGCAGCTGCTGGCATGGCATCACTGGAAGTCCCCTCTTGGACTTTGTTGATTCCCTTGAGATACTTTAAAGTTTCTATCATGTTCCCCCTCTACCTTCTTTCCTCGAGGGCATACATATTAAGCTACTTTAGTCCCTCTTCACATGGTTTCTAGTGCAGACCCTGCACCATTTTAGTTGCTCTCCTCTGGACAGCCTCCATCCTGTCTATGTCCTTGTAGAGATGGGGTATCCAGAATTCCATGCTTTACTCCAGATGGGGTCTCACCAACTATCTGTACAGAGGGACGACAGCTTCCTGTTTTCTACTGGTGATGCCTCTACCTATGCATCCCAGTATCCCCCCAGCCCTACTTACTGCCTTTTCACATTGCCTGCCTACCTCTAAGTCATCTGATATGACTACCCCCAGGTCCCTTTCTATTTTTGTTGTTGTGTTGTTGTTAGTACCCCCCCATTGTGTACTCTTCCCCTGGGATTTTGTTTCCCAGGTGCATTAGTTTGCACTTCTTTGCATTGAATCTAAGCTGCCATATTTCTGATCATTCCTCCAACCTTGCCAAGTCCCTTCTCATCCTTTCCACCCCCCCCTTGTGTAGCAACCCTGTTGCAGATCCTTGTGTCATCTGCAAAGAGGCATACTCTTCCTTCCAGTCACTCTGCAATGTCACTTATAAAGACACTGATGAGGACCGGCCCCAGTACTGAACCCTGCGGTACACTGCTAGTAAACCCCCCTTTCTACGGAGTGGACTCCATTTACTATTATCCTCTGCGTCCTGTTGTCTAGCCAATTTTTTTCCCCAGGCTACCACCCTGGGACCCACTCCCAGGCTGGCTATCTTGTTTATCAATCTTTCATGTGGGACTGTGTCAAATACCTTGCTAAAGTCTAGGTAGGCCATGACCACAGCCACTCCCTGGTCCACTACTTTGGTCACCCAGTCAAAGAAATCTATTAGATCCATCTGAGATGACTGTGAATCCATGCTACCTTGAGTCCTGTGCCCCGCTGGCCTCTAGGTACTCAACTATTCTTTCTTTCAGAAGGGATTTCATCATTTTCCCTACCACTGAGGTCAAACTAACAAGTCTATAGTTTCCGGCCTCTGCCTTGCTCCCACTTTTGTGAGGGAGAATCACATCCACCCTCCTCCAGTCCTCAGGTACCATGCCCTCCTCTCAAGGTTTGTTAAAAAGGGTAGTCAGTGGTGTCACTAGTTCTCCCCTTAGTTCTTTTAGAATTCTGGGGAGAATCCCATCAGGCCCCATTGCCTTGTCCACCTTGAGTTTTAGGAGTTCTTTCAGGACCCTTTCTTCTGTGAATGGACTGGCATCGACCCCCATCCAGAGTGCTTCTATTGTTTGGTTTAGGTATGTCCCCCTCCTCTTCTTTTGTGAATACTGAACAAAAGTATTTGCTCAGTATCTCTGCATTTTCACTTTCACCCTCTGCCCACCATCCCTCCCTTTTATTAAGTCTCACTATCCTTCCCTTGGTTTTCTTCGCTTACTAATGGACCTATAAACGGTTTTATCCCCCTTCTTAACTGAGTTGGCTATCTTTTCCTCGGTTTGGGTCTTTGCTATTCTGACTGCCTTCTCCGTTTCCTTCTGCTTTAACTGGCACAGTTCTCTGTCTTGCTCCTTCTGTGATTCCTAATACTTTCTGAATTCTGTCTTATTCTCCCTAACCTTCCCCGCCACCTGTTTTGAGAATCATAGCGTTTTTTCCTTTCGTTTTGTTTTGTTTTGTTCATTTGCTTCACACAAAGGCTTGTTGCCTCTGTGATGGCAATTTAGATTTTTCTCCATTGTTCCTTCATCCCTCCTTCCTGACCTTTTACTAGTGCATTCCTTAGGAACGCTCCCATTCTGCCAAAGTCAGCCCTCTGAAAATCCAGTACCCTTGCTTTTGTATGGCTTCACTCTATAGCTATGTTTATTGTGAACCACACTGTCTGGTGGTCACTTGTTCCCAGATGGCTACCCACTTCTAAATCTGAAATACTCTCACCGTCCCCGTTTGAGAGTACCAGGTCTAAGACTGCTCCCTCCTGAATGGGTTCCAATACTAGCTGTCTGAGGCGTGCCCCCTGTAGAGCATTGAGAATGACTCTGCTCTTGGATGTGGCTGCAGCAAATGTACTCCAGTTAACATCTGGCATATTCAGGTCCCCCAGCAACAATTATCTCCTCTTTTTCTGCCATTCTAAGGATGCCTCATATAATTTCCTTGTCCATTTCCTCCCCCTGAGATGGGTGTCTGTATACAACCCCTGTGCAGCTTGTGGTGCCATTTTCTGTCTCCAGGGTGACTCCCAGTGCCTCCTCTCCTCCTTGTTTACCCGTTAGTTCTGTTACTTTGATCCCTTCCCTTATGCAGAGAGTTACAACTCCTCCTCTTTTACCCTCCCTATCCCTCCTGTAGAATGTGTACCCCGGAATGTGACATCCCAGTCATGATTCTCTGTGAACCAGGTTTCTGTGGACTGCTACAATATCCTGTCATCCCTCTTCCATTAAGGCCACTAGTTCAGGAAGATTGTTACCAAGACTACAGGCATTGGTACTCATCGCCCTCCATTTTTTGATGGCCTTACCCCTTGTAGCCCTATGCCTGTACTTACTGTCTTTGCCTTTTTCTCCATTTACCCCTGCCCTGCCCCCCTACTGACCTCTCTACCTTGGTGTTAACCTCGCTAACTATTCCGTTTTGTGGGGGAAGGCTGGGAATTCCCTATTCCTTTTCACTGCCTCCTCCCTTGGCTAGTTTAAAAGCTTGTCAATGAAACATTTAAACCTATCACTTAGGATCCTAGTTCCCCTCCCGGACAGATGCAGACCATCGTGCCAGTATAGGCCTGTATCCTTCCAATTGGACCGCCAGTCTCCAATAAAGCCAAATCCCTGTGCTCCGCACCAGTTTTTCAACCACTCATTGAATCCCAGGGTGCGGAGTACCCTAGCCTCACCCACACCATAGACAGGCAGCACCTCTGAGAAGGTTACTGTACGTACTACTTGTCTAAGGCCCTCCCCAACTCCACAAACTCCTTAGTATAATCATTAGTGCTGTTTGTTTGTGCAGTGCAAAGAGAGGAATGTAACTGATGTACCATGTGGAGTCCCTATTCAGATTTGGTAGGTTTGTGGGGTCCAGACTATGGCAAGACTTAAAGAATTCTACTGGCATTTTTTTTTTCCATGTGCTCTGAAACCTTGTTTAAAGAGACATCAGATGCTTTTTTGGAACATCACAAACTGCTCCTGATTGACCCATGGCCTAAGATTCTTCAAGTACTCGTCGGTTCTTTCACCAAATACTTCAGTCTTCAAGACTTCAGCTTCAAACCGTTGTATTATTCCAAGACGTTTGTCAAATACTGAAACAGCCAAGGGCTTCTCCTTGCTTCCTTGCTTTGCACAAGCTCAATTGCATCAATGAGGTCACTGCAGTTTTCAGCAATGAATGCAGTTTGTACCTGCAGCTCTGTGAACCACTCTTCGAATAGCTTTTTTAAGGCACCTAGGGAGTTGGCATCACTGGTTTCATCCTGGAAGAACTCTCTCAGGTGATCAAGATACACTGAGTGGTACTTCACTGCTTCAAACCAGGTGTTCCAACGGGTTAAGACAGGAACAGGAGGCAATATTTTTCTGCTCACTCCCGTCTCCTCCAGGATTGCTATGTACTGATGCTTACGTTTGGGTGACTGCTGAAATGCGTATTTTATAAATGCCACAGGCTAATTCACTTGCTCAAAGTGGTCAAGCCATGTGTCGCCCACCAATGATAAGACATGTCCCTAACAAGCTACATGGATTACATGGTCACCAATAAGGCCACCTAGCACATTGTTACACCACTTTAGCATGTACCATACTTATCACTGATGAATGCAACCACTTGTTCCATCTTCTCCCCATATTTTTGCAATGCCTTTAAAACACTTTGAGCAACAGTGGAATGGTTCATCACTGGCAGCTCTGTTGTGTTGGCTATTATGGATTTTCCACCCTCCATGACAAAGATCATGTTCAGAATAAAGCAGGAGTCTGCATCAGTTGTTTCGTCGCACATTACTGTGAGTGTTTTCTGTTTCACGAGCTGGCAAATTCCCTCCTCCATTTTCCTATTCAGTTGGGGCAAGAAGTTTTGTCTTAAGGTGTCAGCCTTTGGAAGAGCTCCAGTTCCTTTGATATACTGTACTTCCCCATCCAGTCTCTCAAGCAGAGCTGATCCATCTTTTCAATTGGTATATTTGCACCACAACAAGCCCTCAATGTGTCCAATACAATTTCCTCCCATGCTGCAGCTGCAGATGTTGTGGCACTAAAGTTGATGTGCAGGGCCAGCTGTCTGGTATTATTCTTCTGGCTTGCATTCTTTGTATGTTTTTTACTGTTGCACCACTGTATCCTTCCTGACATGGTCAACAAGGTGGTCACAGAAGCAACAGAACATCTTCCCTCCATTCTCATACATGCTGTTGGACTGAAACTGCAATGCATAGCCCTTTGTAGTGACGCTGGAGATTTTTGCCATTTTGCGTGGTGGTTTAGCCATTGCAACATGTAGTGAGGATGACTGCAAAGAACTATAAGTGAACCACAGCTGGAGATATTGACAACAGCTTCAGAACTGTACTACATTAAGGTTCAAAATCTCACAGCTAATTCCTTGCCATGGATGAGAGTAGGAGGAGCAGCTGCAGAAAACATGCTGACCTCAGCAGCTCATAATACATACTAAAATATCAAGAGAAGAATACCAGCATCAGAATCTCACTGCTATATCATGACCATGGATGAGAGTTGGAAGGAGCAACTACAGAAATCATGCTGACCTCAGAAGTTCGCAGTCTGGACTAGAATATAATTTATATCAAGGTTAGAAGATTGACATCAAAATATATACCTGCTAGTAATTCCTGGACACAGTTGAGTGAGTCTGGAGGAGCAACTAAAGAAATCATGATGGAAAAACAGTGGCACGCACCAACAAATGAGGGTGCTTCTGGTGTAGACAGCAGAGTGTTTGGCTATTTTGTTGGCAAAATAAATGGTATCTCTTTTTACTTGAAAACCTTTGCCATTTTGCCTTATTTGTTAGTTTGTGCCACTGTTTTTCTAACTTGAAGTCAATATAGGTTTGCAACCTTTATTGTGCCCCCTCCCCCGGACTTGATTGCAGTGCTGGTCCTCTCTTTACTTGAAAATAAATCATGCTGACCTCAGAAGCTCTCACAATCTGGACTAGAATACAAGAGTAGAGCATTGGCATCATAATACATCCCTGGTCACAGCTGAGAGTTTGGAGGGGCAGCTAAATAAATCATGCTGACCTCAACAGCTCTCACAATCCAGACTAGAATATCAAGTCTAGAACACTGGCATCAAAATATATCCCTGCTAATAATTCCTGGTCACAGCTGAGAGTCTGGAGGAGCAGCTACAGAAAATCACACTGACCTCAGCAGCAGCTGTCACAATTCGGACTAGAATTATCAAGAGAAGAATACCAGCATCAGAATCTCACTGCTAATTCACTGCCATGGATAACAGTTGGGAGGAGCAGTTACAGAAAATCATACTGACTTCAGCAGCTCTCACTCAAGAGAAGAATACCAGCATCAGAATCTCACTGCCAATTCATGGCCATGAATGAGAGTCGGGAGGAGCAGCTACAGAAATCACAATGACCTCAGCCGCTCACAATCAGGACTACAAAATCAACATCAAAAATATATCCTTGCTCATTCCTGGCCATAATCGGGAGTCAGGAGGAGCAGCTACAGGAATCACTCTGACCTCAAAAGTACTCTCAGTTCATACTAGAATATCAAGAGTAGAATACTGCCATCAAAATATAATTGTTTATTCCTGGCCATGGATGAGATACAGGAGGAGTAGCAACAGAAACCACTTTGACCTCAGAAACTTACAGTCCAGACTAAAATACATCAGGATCAAAATCGCACAGCCAATTCGTGATCATATGAGCCATGGAGAGAATAAGGAGCACAGCAATTGGAATCAAGGACTGCACCATCACTTGCCATCAAGACCAAACTGGCACACTGAACTACACCGGTTGAGCCATGTAGAGAGTCAGGAGAACAGCAATTGGAATCAAGGATTGCACCAACACTTCCTATCAAGACCAAACTGGCAAACTGAACTACAATGGCAAGAATCAAGATGAGCAGTTACACACCATATAATACTGATGAGGATGAGCAGAGGTACACAACATAAAAGGCAGCAATAAAAACGACAAGAATAATGTGTCGACAACGGCACTTCATGATATGGAAAGTCTTTTGTACCTTCAGACACACTTGGTCAACTATGTGTGCATGTGGCAATGGACAAGCTATCAAGCAACATACAGTTACATCAGTATTGGACACCAAGATTATCAAGACTAAATTCATGTCCCAGCAGTGGTGAACATAAAATGTAAAGCAATACAGCATATTTATGCAATAGGCATGGATTAAAAAGTGATTACTTAAATTCTGTTATTTGAGCTACTGTGTAAATAAATGCCATTTTACACAGTAGCTACATCAGTGTGTATGTACACAGTAGCTACAGCATGTAGCATTTATGTACACAGATACATCTGTAACCCCCCTGCAAATGGGGGTTCCCAAAAGACTTCCCAGGAGCTTGCTTGAATGCTCCAAGCCTGAATGGTGTTTGGCATTTAAGCCATTTATCAGTGAGTGTTTTTAGAGCCTCTGGTACTGTCTCTTTAAGAGCTGTCTGCTTGCAGACATAATTAGTTTGTATGGGGGACTGTGTGCTTTCTGAGTACCACTCGAGCTGCTGCCAATTCACTTCATTTTTGCAGTCACTAGGAGTGCAAAGGAACCTATCTGAAAGATGTAACTGTTTGCCAGAAATTATTTAGAGTAATAATGAAATTACAGTTTGTCTAACCTGCTTTCTTTGCAGTCAGAACTGTGTCTGCTAGTTCCATTCTAGTTTTGAACTGCTGAACTGGACCAATCAGTGTGGGGTAAGCTAGCTCTAAAATGGTGCCTTGATGAATCAGAACTTGGACTCATAATCTGAGCCAGCCACAAGAGGATTGTATGGGCAGTGACTTGGGAGATGTAGTTTAGACTTCAGTGCCTTTTTGGACCAACAGCAGCAGTCTATTGTGAGTGACAGCCAATCCAGTCAAGAACTGGGAGGAACTCAAAGGAAGTGCCCGGTTTTGTCGGTTGGAGTTTCAGTTGAGCTTTGGCAGTGAAGAAGGAAGGAGCCCTGTGCTTTTTCAGTGTGCAGTTTTAGTCAAAAAACGTGTGTAAGGCCCAGAGTTCCGGTCTGCAGCTTGTGTAACAGCTTGTTAGGACTGAATCCGTCCTGTGAAAAGAATCAAAGGATCTCTGAAGAGTAGAAACCAGGCTCACCCTGTAGAAGACTGGAGGAATTGCTGAAAATTGCACTCTGTCTGTCAGGAACTGAATCTGCTGTGTGTTCTCCCGGTATTGTGCAGTAATTGCGATCGGGATACAGATGCAGCCTGCCTGGTATAGTGCTTTCTTTATATGGATGTGTGAAGAGGTTTGTGTACCTCAAGTGAGCCCTGCTGACATTGAAGGACCCTATCTTATTTGGAGGTCGTGAGTACTAATTCAGGTCGCTCCCTGTTGAATTGCCACATTAAATCCAAATGGAATTACTGTACTGCTGACTGTTTAATTCTCCTTTCTCTGTGTGAAGGGCCCTACCAGCTGCCACGGTTTGGACTAGCCACTAGGGCTTGGGTACCCAGGGACAGTAACTGATAGGGATAGGCCTGTGCACAGAGCCATAGGTAGATTATTAGAGTGATAAGCTAATTAACCTGATTTCCCCCTGTCCTTGTTATATCCCCCTAAATAAATCAGAGCTGCTTGTTTCAGCAAAGTTATACTGCCTGAGGTATTTGTCTATGTTAAAGTACTGTACTGTGATTGTTGCACTGTATCTCATTTCACAGGAGGTCCCAGTGCCGGAACCAGACCTGGGGGTAAGTGTATACTGTGAAGGTAATTTGATATATTGTGTGGGCCACTAGTGGAAGAAAGGGGTTGCAGTGTCCCAGAGGGCTGTGACCAAGTTAGTTTAACTATTGCAAACCCTGACCTCTGGGTGGAGGCACCCGCCATTGGATCCAGGCCCCTCAACCCGTTAGTGGCAAATCAGGCAGGGGTAGTAGCCCCTGGGATAGCGCCATCTAGGGGTTACACATCACTGCCTCCTCTCCACCGCTCAGCTAACACTACAGTACTTCCAATGAGAACTATGATAAAGATTGCAAAGAAGCACAACTGTACCTTTTTAAAGCAAGCATTTGTCAATGCTGAATGTTGCTTGCTTGTATGTGCTGTTTGGGTATTTCGAAGTGATAGTTCCTGCCTTCCTCCAAAGACATCCACTGTGTCTTTCCGTTCAGTATTCACAGAAGAGTGGGAGGGGCAAGGGGCACAGCAGTACAGCAGTTGCCAAGGTGGTGAAGAGGTGGACAATAGTCCATTCAAAGGCAAAAGAGTCCTGCAGGAGCTCACTAAATTTAAGGTGGACAAAGCAATGGAACCAGATGGCATACGCCCAAGGATATTAAGAGAACTGCGAAGGGAGATAGCAGTACCTCTGGCAGCCATGTTCACCGAGTCATTCGACACGAGCAAATTGGAGGAGGGCACATGTGGTCCCTCTACACAAGTCCGGCAGCAGGGAGGAGGCAGGGAACAATAGGCCATTCAGCCTCACCTCAGTAGCGGGGAAGATCATGGAGACATTGCTTAAAGAAAGGATACTGGGGCATCTAGAAGCCATCGGAGCCCAGAACCATAGACAACATGGATTCACAGTGGGGACATCATGTCAGATAAATCTGGTTGATTTCTTTGACTGGGTAACAAAGGAAGTGAATCAGGGTGGGGCAGAGGACAACGCTTACCTTGATTTCAGCAAAGCCTTTGACACCATCCCATATAGGAGGCTGATAAACTAGCTAGGTAGGCTGGGCATGGGGGAAAGGGTAGTAAACTGGGTTAGAAACTGGCTAACAGACAGGAGGCAGAGAGTGGTGGTAAATGGTGTGCAGTCTAGGGAGAGGGGGTCACCAGTGGGGTGCTGCAGGGATCGGTCCTGGGGCCAGTCCTGTTCAATGTCTTCATTAGTAACATTGCAGAATGTCTGAAGGGAATTTTTTCACCAAATTTTCAACATAGCCATTTTAAGACCTCTGCTCATGAACAGTGTCACTGGGATTTTCTTAATCTGTCTCAAACATTGACTGCGACACCGATCGCGCCATTGTGCGCTACATGCACGGAAACACATTTTGGGCGACGTGAAAAATGACAGCTGTACTGCTCATAAGGAGGTGTGGTAAAATGGCAATGTTGAAAATCTGAGTGCAAATATTAAAATTTGCGAATCTACGAGCGTGCAAGGAACTGTGCAACGATGCTCGTAAAACAGTCATTTTAAGGAATTTTTTCACCAAATTTTCAAACTAGTCATTTTAAGACCTCTGCTCATGATCAGTGTCACTGTGATTTTCTTAATCTGTCCCGAACATTGATTTCTCACACTGACTGTGCCATTGTATGCTACATGCGCGGAAACACATTTTGGGCGCAATGTGAAAAATGACAGCTGTACTGCTCATAAGGAGGTGTGGTAAAATGGCAATGATAAAATCTGGTGTAAATATTAAAATTTGTGAACTTCTACGAGGCGTGCGTGGGAACTATAACACACTAAATAAACAGTCATTTTAAATTTTTTCGCAAATTTGCAACACAGGCTTTTTGAGAGCCCACCTTATCAACACTGGCACTTTGTTAGCTTAATCTGTCCCAAAAGGTGATTTTGGCGAGTGACCACGAAATCACCCTTCAGGCCCGATTAACGCCATGACAGTGACAGAATTCATGAGGAGGGGTCCCAAAACCCCATGTTGAAAATTTGGTGCCAAAATTCCAAAAAATGCCTGAGATATGCAGCAAAGTTGAAAAAACCCTATCTATCCCATTATATAGCTTACTGGCATTTCCTCAGTTCGCGGTCGGCTTTGAAGAGTGCAGACGTGTTCCCGGTCCACCAAAGATCGTCACGCCGAGGTCCGGAGGTAAGTATGGGGTGAGGGGGAGGTGTGGGGAGGCAGGGTGCGCAGTGGGTGGGTGCGGGTTGTGGGAGGGGGCAGGAGAAGCGCCGAGGACAGCTTTTGTATTTACAGGTATTTTTTTTAATAAGACGACGAGGGACGTTTGCCACACTGGGGTGGGCTCCCAGTGTGGCAGCTGGAAAACTGTTTGGGGGTCTGGGCCGGGAGTTGGGCACCCCGTTGGCCATAACAAATTTTGCCATGCTGGGGTGGGCTCCCAGCATGGCACCTCAACTTGGGGGGGCATGGAGCTGGCAGAGTTGGGCACCCCGTCGGCCATACAGTGTGTGTGCATGGGGAAGGCGCATGAGCACGCAGTACGCGTGCGTGTGTGTGTGTGTGTGTGGAGGGGGGAGCTCTGGTCACTGAAGCGGAGCTCTCCCTTTCAACTTTACGACCACTGCATTTTCAACTGCTGTCATAGACAGCTGCAGCAGTATTGGGGAACTGGGGCCGCGCCTGCAAACACACTGACTGAATTGGAAGACAGGTGCCACACCTCCGAAAACTCGGATGATGGCACTATGTTTCTTGCACATGCGTGCAAGCAACATAAAAAGCAAGGACTCAATGCAGCAGGTCACTAAGCAGCACTTTCAAGGAATGCCCTAACACACACACACACACACACACACACAGGCCAAAATCTGGGCCACAAACACAGCATTAGCATTTTTAACATGAAAGACTCACTAGTGGGCTAAAAGAAAGCAAACTGCACCAGTTAAAAATGACAGGCTTGCAGCAGATCACATCTGGCAGCACTTTTAAGACCTAAAAATATAATTGAAAAGTTAATACATAGCCCATAGAAAAATGTATGCATTGCCGACAGAAAGATTCCCACATCATCATCCTCCCCCTCACTGCATTTTCCTATTCTCGGAAAATGAAAATAAATAATGGATAGACCTACTGGCAAAACTATCAAACTTGTGCCTCCACACAAGGGTGGCCACGGCCAAAAACCAGTGTAGAAGGTGAGAGCTATAGCCTATGAACCTAACAGGTTTGACTGGGTCAATGGGGGGAGGCCCTGTTGTGGTGGCCCATCTTGCCACCACCACCCTCTTGCCCTCTGTCAAATGGCAATCCTGCAACACTACCTTACTGGGCTTAAAATCAGATGCCCATATATTTGATATTTTGGGAGTTACAAACCCTGTTCCACTCAAGATGATATCCCTACATGTACATCCCAGCCATTCATTAGTGCACACGTATATACACACACACACACACATGGCCATCTAATCACTGGGCCACAGAGCTCTCCAGGGGGGCCACCAGGGACTACCAGGATGACTACAGCCAGGGTTGGAGCCAGGATTCAAGTAAGTGAATCATCTTCTTTGTACTTATTTTCATCTGGGTTGATAGCAAAGCCTTGTTGTGGCAACCTAACTTGTCACTAATGAATCCTCAATCAACCACCTGAAAAAACACTCCCTCAGACATCTGTTGCCCCCAAACAGTGAACCAGACACACCTACCTACTTGCTTTGAGTGAAGCAACAGAAGCACAAGGTGAGGTGCTGTTAGCAGGTCTGGGAATCGGGCAGCAAGGGTTGGCTGGTGGTTCAACAGCAATATAGATCCATAGCAGCGCAAGCCCTTTAAAGGTTTGAGTTCACCAAGACATCAACTTCTGACTCCAGCCAAGATAGAGCAGTCATCTACAATGTTTATCCTTCAAGTTGGACAGCAGCAGTTTATGACCTACATCCTTCAGGTGTGACAGCAGCAACAACATCACTATGACCTCCATCCTTCAGGTGTGACAGCAGCAACAGCACTATGGCCCCCATCCCTCAGGTCTGATGGCAGCAGCAACAGCACTACGGCCACCATCGCTGAGGTGTGACAGCAGCAGCAACAGCACTACAGCCCCCATCCCTCAGGTGTGATGACAGCAGCAACAGCACTACGGCCCTCATCCCCCAGGTGTGACAGCAGCAGCAACAGCACTACAGCCCCCATCCCTCAAATGTGATGGCAGCAGTGACAGCTGCATTACTAAAGCTGCCATCCATCAGCTGTGACTGCACCACTGTAGTCCCCACTAGTCCCAATCCCAGTAACGCCCATGCCCCACTTGCCCAAGCTGGTAGGAGTTCAGACGTGAATTAAGCCGAACCACCAGATGCCAAGGTGTACTCCCATGGTTCAGTGCAGCCCCAAAAAAATCCACAAGTGAATAGCTGAAAGTCTGTGGGAATGGGGAGGACATGCATGATTGAAACCTATTAGTTCAACAGGTGTATAAACAAGGTGAATAGGGAGAAGGACCTGTCTCTGTAAGAAATATAGATTCAGTCAACAGGGGGCATGACCTCTCCCAATTTAAGACAGACAGCTTTCAATGCACATGCCTGCCCCCCCCCCAACATAGACAGCTCTATGCATATGGACAGAGTGAGCATATATTTCTCATTTCTGAAGTAAGGTGAGTAAAGCCAGCTTTGTTGGCGTACAAAGTACGTTTTTGTTCTAGTGCTTTAAGCAGAATACAACTCATAAGTCTCTCAGACCCACACACATACAGATGCACACACACACACACACACATATATATATATATATATATACACAACCAGCAACAGCCCCACTCTGTTCACTGGCACCATATGGTGCCTGTGCCCCCAATCCAATACAGGCCTGCCCTGCACCAACCTGTCTAGTCCAATCCATGACACCGAAATGGACAAAGCTGGCCCCCCACTTCACACAATATAACCAGTACCACCCCCTCAACTGAACAGTTGGCTCCTTCACCAACACCATCCTACAAGCCTACCCTGCACCAACAACATGGCCAGTCCCACCAATCCAACGTGAATGGACACAACCAGTTCCTCACCTCACCAGGATGCAGAGCAGGTAGCTAAGGAGTGAATAGAGGGTCTACAGCTCAGTTCAACTGATGTCCCTGGCATTCTCTGTGGTCAGTACCACCCCTTCAGTCAGACAGTTTGCTCCTTTACCACCCACCCCAACACAGGCCTATCCTGTACTAACATATACGGGCAATCCTGCTCACATCACTTAAACAGATTCTGCTTGCTCCCTCACTCCACCAACATGGCCAGTATCCCCCGATGAAATGTTGGCTCTCAACATCCACACCAATACAGGCCTCTCTTGCACCAACATGGTCAGACCTACCAACCCCACCTGAACAGACACAGCCAACTCCTCACCCCACCAATATGGTTAGTAACTAACCAAATGAACAGCCAGTTCCCTTTCCCACCACCCATGTATGGCCGCTTGTACCCACCACACGTAAGTGGATACACCAAGGTCCAGTCCAATCACCCCACCAACACAGTCAGCAGGGAGTGCTGTGTTGCTACAGCCTCTACACCCCCCCCCCCCAAACAGCCACAGATCCAACACAGTTAATTTCTGCAGCAAAATGAAATAAAAAAGTATTTTTGGCTACAGTGGACATTGGATAGATAAGGAGTGAAGAGTTGCCAGGTTACATTGTCTAGCATCTGATTCCAGACATCCTGGTCTCCCCCTGCCCCCACACTGAGCATAGAGTATACTTCTATTCAGAATGGAGAGAGGATTGAAAAGTGGAGGTAGGACCTATCGGCAGATCAGTTCTTCTGTCCGTGTTGCCCGAACCCAGGCATCCAGGTGTTCCCCCCATGGGTAGCTATAAGAGTGTGCTCCATTCTCAGAGCACATTTGCTAACATTAGGAGAACATTTTTTAAATCTAAATTTAGTGTTATCATGCTTCTGCAAAGTACTAGGAGCGTGGTCCATTTTGAATTATTGTAACTGGCTCTGGGACTTTAGTACATGCTCCAGAATGACTTATGCTCGTTTTAGTTTTAATAGAGTCATTCAAACCAACTATACCCAATCAACCCATCTTATGTCTGTGTTTTTCCTGATGTGAGCAGTATTAATGTGTACACATGCAGGGCAGCCAGAGCCATACATTTTTTCAGCTAAAACTCTTGAAAGAGATGGATTCTGCTGTGATAGTGGATTAGGTTGTGCTGGAGTAACAGATTTGCAGAGGCAGGTATGCACAACTAGTGCCAGTATAAATCAAGGTTGTCTGTGGCGGTCAAGACAAGTGACTGGCTGTGTGGGATGGAATGGGTGGTGGGAGTGGGGCTGCCATCGGGAGGAGAGACCAAGCGTACTGTAACTGTATACATGACCATTCATTAACGAATTAGAGAAGTGGTCATTCAGTGGGTGCCTGGGGCCAGAAGTACTAGCCCTGGCTTTGGCCTTTTTTCTTTAGACTTTTGGGGCTGTGATACAGGAGACAAAGAAAGCAGATTTGGGGAAGGGGGTCACCACCAAGCACATCGAGAGTTGCACTGGGCTTCAGTGCTTGGCCATTCAAAAACAACTACCACCGCAGGCCTTGGATGCTCTGTCCCTCTGACTTGGGACTTTAGGCCAGGAGACCAGTCATCTCTGACCTCTGCCTGTGTGCTGGAGGCTACTTAGGTTAGTCAGGAGTGGACATATGGGCAGAAGCAGAGGAAGTTGAGACTGAACTGGAGAGTCCAGACTAGGTTATCCACAGAGGGTGATCAAAGGTTGGGGGTCGAAACTGGCATTGGCCCACTAGCCACATGCTGGAAGATTTTGAATTGGACCAATAACATTTTTCTTTAGCTGAGCCTCCTGACTTGTGCTGGAGAAACAAAAAATTTAAATAAGTCCACCAGGTGGGCTGTGGAAAAGACTGGGATCAGTACTTTCCCAACCAAATGTCTTGTTGGCTAGCAGCTGCAAGACTTAATTTTGTTTTCAGGATGGAGACCAAATCAACCAGTGGAGAGAGGACTGTGCTACCAGTTGGTAGCTCAGTTCATCTGGTGTCTGATTCAGGGCATTCAGGTCTATTTCCCCCCACCCTAATCAGGCACACAGACGTCACATTTTTCATCCTCTACCAGCACCAACATCTAACCAAGGAGAATGCAGTGGCAGTGGTGCACTCCAGAGGAGGCTATATATGCTTGGAGTATTTGAGAACCTTAATTTATACAAGTTATTTACAATAGATTTCCTCCCCCTACCCCACCAACACATCCACTGTGTCCCCACCCCACCCCACCAACATGGCCACTTTGTCCCCACCCCACCAACATGGCCACTGTGTCTCCACCCCATCAACACGGCCACTGTGTCCCCACCCCCCCACCTACATGGTCACTGTGTCCCCACCCTGCACCACCAACATGGCACCTGTGTCCCCACCCCACCCAAATGGCCACTGTGTCCCCACCCAAACAACATGACCACTGTGTCCACACCCCATCCCACCAACATGACCACTGTTTCCCCACCCCACTCAGGTGTGATGGCAGCAGCGGCATCACAACAGAACCCACCCCTTAGCCTCATGTACCAAAGCTTGTCTGTCAGAGATCAGACAGGAATTAAGACCAACAACCAGACGAGAAGGTGGACTCTCTCGGTTCAGTCCCATCTAACATTTAACTGCCTGAACTGGTATCTTTGTAAACAAAGTGCATCCCACTAAAACATCCACAAGTAATTAGTGGGGAGCTAATGGAGAGACACACACATATCTCCCAAAGAATAAACACATCCAGAAATAGCACCCACAGTAAATTGGCCACTTTCTTGCTTGGTCTCCATGAAAAGGGAGCCTCTTAGTTTTCATGTCGGAGCTCAGACACATTAAACTCATCTCTGAAAGTTCCCACACCTCACCCAAGTGGATGCAGATTGCCCTGGCACCAACACGGCAGTCCCCGCACACCACCCAAGAAAACAGACATAACAGGAATCAACACTGCCAGCCCTCCATACCACCCACACAAGTGTAGTATGCTCAGGTAACCTTTTTGTATGGAAAAAAACTAATATTTCACCATCAGTTTGTGTCACCAACACCTCCAGATACCCATGCACATGCCTAGGCTCTCCACCTAACACATTATCTACACTACTCTCACACATGCAGTTCACCGCCACCATGCACATGCAGGTGAACTGACAACAGCAATACAAACCCACCAAAATGGCTTAATTCAGTTCTATATGGTTTAATAAAGATTTTTTTTTTGTCTTGAGTGTGTGTCTGTCTTTATTTTCTTTTTTTTTTTACAATTAATTGAGGACAGTCCAACTGAGAAGCAACATATGTCTCTGGAACCACCCTAACACAAACAGTCCCTGAGCCAACACTGGTGTCCGCCCAATGCCACTCAAGAAAACACAGCCTGCTCCCCACCACCCACCCTAACACAGACAGCCCCTGCACCAGCACCGGTGTCCATCCCACTCTGCTCAAGTAAACACATCCTGCTCCCCAACTTCCCGTCCTAACAAATGGCCAGCCCTCCCGAATGGATCCAAAGTTTGGGAATCTCTAATGCCTGAATATTCTTTTGACTGGGAAACTATATGGAATAATATGTATACTTATCCGACTCAAGACCAGCTGCAACTTACTCAACGTCAAATTTTGCACAGTATGTACTACACCCCAGTTAAATTAGCCAACATTGGTCGTCTTCCCTATCCCTGCTGTTCCAGATGTGGCAAGGTGGATGGTACACTACTACATGTCTTTTGGTTATGTGAGAAAGTGTCTTCCCTGTGGGTGAGCACTGAAGAGACAGTAGACTCCCTTTTGGGTTTGCGAGGACATTTTTCCCCTGAAGTTTTCATCATCGGTGACTTTGCGCAGATTCAAGTCAAAGAAAGGAGATACCATATAGCTCTCATCTCTCTAGAGGTCAAAAAATTGGTATTGAGGCATTGGCTTGACCAGTCACTTATTACCTACTCCGAATGGCTAAATGAACTCTCCTTTTCCTTATGAACAGAGCATCCAATTGCTAGCACATGTTATCTTGTACACCTATTTAACAGGAAGGGGGGCAAATTATTTGCCCTTTACCTGAACTAACGTTTTCATCTTCTCCCTGGCACCTCAAATTTCATCCTTTGTATACACAATTATAACTCTGACTTCATATTAATAAGTATTGAGATTTCATTTTATTGGGATCTTATACACTCCACAGAGGGAGGGAGGGTAGGGCTAGGGTGGGTTGGGGGAGGGAGTATATTATTGTTTTATCCTAACAGTTTTTCCTGTTGTATCCTTTACTGTTATGTATGGTTTTATTAAAACAATAAAGCTTCTTCAATTTAAAAAAAACAAAAACAAATGGCCAGCCCAACCACAGGGACACACACGCGCACACGCATGCGCACACACACAAACACCTTCCAGTTAAGCAAGCCTATATAAATATCACTATATATAAGAAATCCCCATCAGTTTCTCAGCAACCACCCCATTACAGACAGACCCCCATCCACCCCTGAAATTAAACTCAGACAGCCCTGGCACCAACAATAACAGCCCTCCACCCCACACAAGTGAACACAGACAGTCCTGCAACCAGTTGCCCTCCGATCGACACAGGCACATGCACTCAGCTCTCTTCCACACACCTGCCCAGACTCCCCCGCAGTCTGTACCCAGTATAATAGGGCATGGATGGTATGAGGACCCACCCTAGGTCATAAGTTGCCCCCTACTCACATCAGCCACCTACAAGCTCTCAAACAGTTAATCATATAACAAAAAAAATACACATATGACTAGGTGCAGCCAAGGTTGGTATTTTATTTATTTATTTGTTTATTTATTTGGAAAATGTTTCACCGGGAAAGACAACGTGAGCTATAAAACAGCTAATTTCCAGAAGCATCCAGGGGGGTTACAAGAATTGGGAGAACAGGAACACATAGCAATATATGAGCAATACAAGTACAGTTATTAAAAAAACACAAGTGAAGTACATTTACGGAGCAGAAAAACCCTGGCTTACCAGCTAGGGTGGACAAAATCACATAGGGCAATACATACATTGCAACAACCCTAGGAGAAGGTAATATGAAAGGACAAAGGTTAGAGTATGGATAACTCAAGAGAAGTGCAAGAGATAGTAGGTGAAGCGCAAGCTTCAAAGTGCTAATGTAAACCCTGGGGAAGGCTGATTATAAGACATAGTGGGGAAACAGGACGGATGAGGGGGTAGAGGGAGTGGGGGTGGAAGAGGGAGAGAAGAGGAACCTGGGAAGGTCTATCCGCCAACAGGATGCTGGAACCTCTGCTGAGGAAATCAGGACAAGTAGAGAGGGAGGGAAGGGGAGGGGAGAGAAGGGAGGTGAGGAGGTGAAAGAGAGGGTCGGGATAACTGGTGCAGAGGAAGGTGAACACGGTAGTAGGGTGGTGGGAGCAAAGAAATTGAGAAGTAGGGGGAATGACAGAGGAGAAGAAGAGATAACCAATCTATACCCCTTCAGGATGATTTAAACCTGCAAGGGGACGGATTAGAAGTGGGGAAAAGGAAGAGGAAGGGGTAGAGAGAGAGAGACAGAGCAATACCCCCAGGATGCAGAGAACCCTGCAGGGACTGGGCCTGACAGCAAGGAGGGAGGGAGAGAGAGCCAGAGCAATGCCCCCCAGGATGCAGAGAACCCAACAGGGGAACTGGTCCTGATAGAAAGGGGGGGAGAGAGAGAGAGAGAGAGCCAGGAGCAACACCCTCCAGGATGTAGAGAACCCTGCAGGAGGACTAGGCCTGGCAGTAAGGAGGGGAGAGAATGGAGACAGGGCAGGAGGAGAGGAGTGAGAGGGTGGTCAGAGGGGGGAAGAGTGAAAGCTGGAGTGCCAGCATTAGAATGCTGAGATAATATAGTAGGTAGTGGATGGTAGTAGAGTGACAAAGTGACCCAGTAGGATTGTAGTACGGGTGGGGTAGAGGAAGGGGGTATAAATAGGTGGTAGTGAGTGTAGAAGAGGAAACACGAGAAGAGGGAATCATTTAGAAGACTAGAAGGTAAGACAGTGATGGGGAAAAGAGGATAGATTCGCAAAAGTGGGAAGGGTTATGAGGGAAGGGGCTTGGAATAAAAACAGTTAGGAGATTAGAGGGTAGGGCTAAAGGAATTATGCATCAGGAAGGGGGGATTGAAGGGGAGCTAAAACAAGTATAGTCAGGGGAAAAGTTGTGTACGGCTAAGGAGATAGAAGAAAGGGAAGGAGGAGTGCCTGCTAGGAGAAGGTAGCGAGTTCCTAAGTTTTGGGAAACGGTAGGAGAAAGCTTCCTGGCCTATGGAGGTAGAGCGACATGGAATGCCTACAGTGTGCATGTCCGAGGCTCTGAGAGGGAGGAAGGAGGTGGAGTAGCGAGTGAGGAGGAAAGGTAGGAGGGAAGAGAACCAAACCAGAATTTGGAAGTGAACTTGGCACAGTGAGAGAGACGCCTGCACTCTAGGGAAAGCTAGAGAATGGTATAAGATGCAAAGATGTGTGTGGGAAGGGGAGTCAAGAGCAAAGTGACAGAAAGTGAAAAGAGTATCCAATCTGGCAAGGAAAGACTTAGGTACAGCACTGTAGACTATGTCACAATAGTTAAAAATAGGGAGTATCACTTTCTGAACAAGATCATGCCTAATCAGTAGTGGTAAGGAACTACAATTCCTGTAAAGAGTGCCGAGCTTAGGGCAACATGTTTTCAGGATGGCATCAATATGTACAGAAAAATTAATGTGTTGGTCCACCAGACACCCAGGTATTTAAAAGAGGAGGCGTCCTCTAGTGTTGTCCCATCAAGGTTGTGGAAGGAGGGAAGGGAGGGAGGGTAGCCTAGAGAATCTCTGCCTAGTGCCAAAGATCATAGAGACAGTCTACTTGGAATTGAAGAATAACAGATGGGAGCTTAACTAGTGTTGAACATTATTGAAGTCAAGTTGTAGTCTGGAAGTCACTTCGGAGGGAATTTGGCCAGAGGTGTACAAGACCGTATTGTCAGCATACATATGGATAGTGGAAGAGGAGCATACTGATGGTAGGTCATTTAAAAACATTGAGAATAAGAATGGGCCAAGAATCAAGCCTTGAGGCACACCAGTAGAGATGGGTAATGGTGGTGACAGAGAGTCAGCTATTTTAACAAATTGAGTTCGGCCTACTAGGTAGGCTCGTAACTAGTTACAGGTTGTCACAGACAAGGCAGCTGAGGAGAAGGGGGTGGGAGACTGTGTCGAAAGCCTTGGCCAGGTCAACAAAGATGGTAGAAGTAATGTGACCTCTATCCATGGCTGAATGTATAGAATCAGTTAGTCTACGTAGGGAAGTTGTAGTAGAGTGAATCTTCCGACAACTAGATTGGAACAGAGTGAAGAAAGAGAAGTCATCAAGGAAGGAGAAGAGTTGGGAGAGAATAAGGTGTTCCTGGAGTTTAGCCAGAGTGGGTAGAAACGAGATGGGGCAGTAGTTCCCAGGGGTGAGAGATCACCTCCCTTTGGTAGGGGCAGAACTGTAGCATGTTTCCAGGCTTCAGGGATAGTCACAGCATGGAAGGATAAATTGAGGAGGTCAGCGAGAGGAAGGGAAATAACTGGAGCAGAGAGGCACAGCAGTTTAGGGTCAAGGCCATCGGAGGAGCCGCCCTTTGTTGGGTTTATAGAGAGCAGCACCTTTAGGGTGTTGTCTTGAGAGATGGGTGAGAAGGCAAAACTCTCCCCGAAATGGTGATGTTGGAAGGAATCGGGAGGCAGGGAGGTGGTAGTCGGGTGAGATGGGAGGAAGGGAGGCTAATAGGGTGCAGGCGCAGGAAGTAAAGTAGGAGTTTAATTTATTTGCTACTGTAGGGTGGTCGGCAGTGAATTGGTTGTTTATAACGAGCAGAGGCGATGGGGGTTGAGATTGGAAAGACATGAGAGAGTGTACTACTGTACTTTCCAAAACATGGACAGGTTATTTATGTTAGTATTAAAGGTGGACTGGGACTATTACGCTTTGGCCAGCTGGATGGCTTTGGTATAGGCATTATGGAGTGTCCAGTAGGCAGAGTAGTCATGAGGGAGTTTGGAGGATTTGTGGGCTTTCCATGCTTTATCACGCAAATTTTGACAGGCCAGGAGTCCAGGAGTTACCCATGGGAGGTGACTACCATGCACTCTAACTTGTTTCAGGGGAGCATGTTTGTTCCAGATAATTATGAAATTATTTTTGAAATAGGTCAGGGCCTGATCTACAGTATTGGCCGTGGATATAGGGGCCCAGTTGATGAGATTTAAGTCAAGGTGCAGAGATGCAAGGTCTAATGTTTTGTAAGCAAAGATCATTAGTAGTTTGTGGGAAGCTTTAGGTCTATGTACTTTCCTAACTAGGTAGATCATATGATGACCACTAAAAGCATCAGGTAGTAGGCCAGACTGGAGAGCCCCGTGAGGATGGGAGGTAAGGGCCCAGTTGATGAGAGTGTGGTTGTAGGATCTGTGGTTTAGACGAGTAGGTTCTGTGATTAACTGGGCCAAGTTAAGGGCAGCAATGTCAGTGCGAATATTAGCCAGGGCAGGAGATAGCCAGTTCAGGATTAGATCCCCTAGCAGGTATAGTTTTTCCAGAGGCAGTAAGTGACCCGACAGCAGTGATAAGATTAGTGGCTACAGAGCAGTGTAGACCCAGATGACAATAAGCTCCTGCAATGAAAACTGGAATGGAGAAGGGAAGAGAGAGTCTTATGATGAGGACTTCATAGCTTTTGGGGTCGGTGGATGATAGGACAGTAGTAATTTGGAGAGAGGAGGAGGAGTAGATAGAAACACCCCCACCCCTACCAGTGCGGTCCTGGTGGGAAATGGCATAACCAGGAATTGCGATAGATGCATCAGGGATTTTATTAGTAAACCAGGTCTCTGAAACAATGTTGTCTGGATTTAGGGATCCTACAAGTGGAAGTAGCGGGTCAAGTTTAGGGAGAAGATTACGGATGTTAATGTGAAGGACGTTTAGGCCACGGGGAAGTGTAAATGGGGATGGAGCATAGGCAGGGGAGGGAGAAATGGATTGGACAGAGGTTTTACTAAGTAAGGGACCAGGGTTGGGACTAATGTCACCCGAGGGAGGAGCAAGAGAAAAATAACGATGAAATGCAGCTTAATACTCTTGAACCAATGTTTGTTGGATGACACAAAGGAACAAGGAGCAACTGAATGAAGAGAGTCGAAATTTAAAGAAGCATAGTAGGGTGTAGGAGTAAGGTATAAACATGAGAGAGGCGGAAGGCCATGTAGAGAAGTGGATCCAGGTATAAAAATAAGACATAGGAGTTGACACTTGGTTGAAATAAGGGGTTAGTAGGGTAGTCGTGATAGCAAGGGGAATGTGGTGGGGAGTGGGAGTATTTAACAAATTAAGGGGCTGGAGAGCGAGCAAGGTGAGAAGTGTGAGGAAAAGGAATAGGGGAGAGAAATAGGAGATCATGTTTCCTGAAATAGAGAGAATGTACAGAGATGCCATCAATGCAGAAAGCTGCAGATGTGTCTATAAACACAGTGGTATAAGGTATGAGGGTAGCTAAGGGAATGGAAGCAGCAGATGTGATCTATAAACACAGTGGTATGAGGAATGAGGGAAGCTAAGGGAATGGAAGCGGGAGAGTGGGTTAGCCAACTAGGAGGCTGACAGTGGTGGCCAATAGAGAGGAGGTAGGTAGTAGGCGGAGCTATGGTGTATTTAATAGAGGTTGGAGCAAGGAAGGGTGGGTGGGGAAAGATATAGCAAAATATAGCAGATATAGCAGTTGTTGGCCCAAGCAAACCGAAAACTAGCAGTTCTGTTTAAGAAGCAGAAGACTGGAGGATTAGTCCAATCAGATTTAAAGCCACAAAGGCGGCATCCAATGGTGGGCCGGGACCGAGAAGCACAGCCCAATCAATGGCTGCTTGGTGGTCCCCAACCTTTCAGCAGACTGTACCTGGGCAGGGAGCTTTGCCGGCGGGCAGGAGAGGTGGCACGGTCGGCTGGCTGTTCTGCCGCAGCCGCAGGGAGCAGTGGAGTGCCCGATCAGAGGCAAACCTACATCTAAAAGGGGACATTTGAGAGGGAGGCAAAGGTTAAGAAGGCAGATACAATGGGAGCAATTAGCTGAAATCAGGGGGCATGTAGGGCAAGAAAGAATAGATAGAGAGGCCAGAAGGAGGGAAGAGAGACTGTTTGGGGGTCGTTTAGCCTGGCGCCAACAACTGTTGCCTAGACTAAAGAATAGCAAGGAGAGTAGAGAGTGACTGGGGGGGCAAGGGATTAGCTGCAGGAAAGAAGAAATAGAATAAAGGGGAGAGGTAGGATAGGGATGTTTAAGTAGGGAGTGCAGAGAGGGGAGAGATTCAGCAAATGAATAATAATGTACAATTGTGCCATCAAAGCACAAATTACCTTGAAAACCAAATAATTTCTTTCCTTCCAGCAACATGAGTTAAAACACTGTAAAGTCCCCTGTTAAAATCCAAGACCTCCCACAGCTCAGGCAACTGAAATACACATTACTGGTATGGTATGCTCTGGTAACCGATCACCACCAGGTTAGGTCACCAACATGGCCAGCTCCCTAGGCACATGCCAGGGTATCCCCACCACCACCACTATGACCCCACACACTCATGCCTTCACCCACCACCAACACAGGCAGCTGCCTACACATACACCCAACACCGCCAGTCCCCCCCAACCACATACTATTTTAACCTTGGTCTACGAGAAGGGCCTTGTCATGGCAGCACAGCTTTCTACTAACACTCCCCACCCCATTACCAACTGGTTAAGGAAAAAATAATGCTCCCAAAATAAGCCCCAGTTCAGGAATGCTCCAACCTTCAGCCTCCCAGCTTGGCAAGCCCCATCTTGAGCCTTCCAGCTCGGCAAGCCCCACCTTAAGCCTTCCAGCTTGGCAAGCCCCGCCTTGAGCCTACTCACCTGTTCCCTTAATACATGTCCAGCTTGCTCTACCTCTCTCTCTCTCTCTCTCTCTCTCACACACACACACGCACGCCCAGCAACTCCCCCTCGCCACACACAGGATACAGAGCGGGTTCCTAAGGAGCTAAAAGAAAGTTGCCAGCTCAGTTCATCTAGTGTCCCAAGCATCCGGGTATTTATAGCCAGTACCACCCCTTCAGTCGAACAGTCTGCTCCCACACCCAACGCCACACCAGAGGCCTACCCTGCACCATCAACACATGGCCAATCAAACCCACCCCACAAACTAACACAGCCGGCTCCCACACCCCACCAATATGGCCAGTAACTCCCACTCCAAAACAATCTCCCTTACCCTGTCATCGAGGCAGAGGTCAGGAAGCACAGGAAAACCAGGCACAGTTTCAAAATTCTCAAATAGCGTTTTATTATTAACAACAAAATAAAAAAAATAACAATTGTTCAGTATAACTATTTACAATGGCAGTACAACCATAGAAAGCAGAGTCCTTCTTCTGAGTTTTTCTTCTCAATTTCCAGTCTCAGTCTCAGTCTCTATCTCTCCCTCTTGCAAAACATTGCAGCTCTTTTTATAACAAGTGTCTTGAGAGAGCTTGTTAAGAGAACATTCTGCTCCTCATACAGTGTTCCCGTCAGTTTCAGCAGATGCAGCAAAAAGAGTATAATGACCCAGAACTGACCTCTTATAGCCAGCTCTGCAGAGATTTTGCATCCAGCATTCTCAGGTTAACCCCTTGAGTTCCAAATAGTTTTGCAATCATTTCAACAGCATAACTATTTACATTTTTAAACAAAGGGATCTATCAGTTATATTCCCACATAATGATTCACATATATTTTTATACCCGCAGATATGCAAGGGGGGGCGAAAAGACAGAAATAGCGAGGGAAGGCAGAGAGATAGTGAGAGGCAGAAAATTGCAAAACCGTTGGAGTGATCAGTGTCTAGGTCTCAAGAAAATTTGGTTGCGCAAACAGACAGACAAGTGATGAAAAAGGAGAGGATAGAACAGACCCTTGCATTTAAACTCTTTCTGCATAACAAATGGAGCAGGGCCATATTCAACCCAGTCACAGACCCCACCTTTAAGAAGGAACCTTTGTTACAAAAACAGGTTTCCAAAACTTTATAGTAATTCTCATCTAACACAAGCATATAACCTTTACAATTATATACATATGCGGTATCCTTTATTCCATAACAACAGTACAGCAAATAGTACAGTTTAAACTTACACATTTTTTTCAGCCTTCAGAATTCTCAATTTCAGATACGTATCTAGTCAGAAAATCAGCATTGCTATTCTCTTTCCCAGATTTGTGCATCACTTTAAATTTAAATGGCTGCAGTGCTAGGTACCACCGTGTGATTCTGGAATTTTTATCCTTCATTTGTTTTCTATTTATTTTTATTTATTTCACCGGATAGAGAGGTTTGGGGGGGGGGGGGCTCGCCCTCTGGGTTATATCTTGGAGATGAGCCACTCCTAACCTCTGAACGGGGATGGAACCTGGGGTAATCTTTGACGATGGGCTAACCCTGCACTCTCAGGTGTTGGCTGTCGTCAGTTCCTCATTCTACTATCTGAGGAATATTACCAGGATCAAGCACCTTGTTCCATCCGATGACCTTTCTACTCTGATTTACGCCTTTGTGACCTCACGTTTGGACTACTGCAACTCCCTGTACCTAGGGCTGCCTGGGGTGGATATCCGCTGCTTGCAGCTAGTGCAGAACGCTGCAGTATGGCTGTTGATGGGATCCTTGCAGTCCTGTCACATTTCACCAGTGCTGCTCGGACTGCACTAGCTGCCAGTTCAGTGGCGGATCACCTTTAAAGTCAGTTTGCTGACTTTTAAAGCCCTACATGGACTTGGCCCGGACTACCTGAAAGCGCTCCTGGTTCATCACTGCCCTGAGCGATCGCCCACAGTCAACGAGGGTTGCTAGAGATCTGAGGATGCTCTGAAATCTTCTGGGGCCAGAACTTTTATGTATGCCCCCGAATTCTCACCCCGCTGGTTACATGAGCACATGACCATGGAGGGTTTTAAGAAAGCATTGACAACTTAGTTATGGAGCCAAGCTTATGGCATTTAAATGGACGGAAAGAGTTTAAGATTGTATGATTGCATTACTGGATTTTAAGATCTGTTATTGATTATGTTGCTGTGGAATTTTTAATTATGTGATTTTATTCTTGTTAGGTGCCTTGGTTTTGAAAAGCACCAGAAAAATAAAGCTATTATTATTATTATTGTAACACTCGGAATTACAAACCTTTGAGTCAAAGACTCCTTTGCAAAGACTCCATGTCAGAGTACAATAGTAAACATTACAATACAGTAGTAGACATTACAATATGCACAAATAAGGAGAGTCCAGAGATTATATTACAATGTATAAACTAGGAGAGTCCAAAAAACACAATCTAGGGTAGAAGTTGACCCAGCATTTACAGATTACCTAGGATACAAATACAAGGAGTCCAGAGATCACATTACAAGGAGTCCAGAGATTACATTACAGTGCATAAACTTAGGAGAGTCCAGATAACACAGTTTAGGGTAGAGGCTGACCCATCATTTACAGACTACCTAGGATATAAATACAAGGAGAAGCCCATATGAGAGAGGGCTGTATTAGGGGTTATGGTGTAGAGCAGATAAGGGTCTAGGTGCAGTCGCAGGCAGAGGACTCAAGGAGTAGATTTCTAAGGTTGGATTTAAAGAGGCTGAGTTTGAGTTCTAGGGAGATTGTAGCAGGACGGTCATTTAGCCAGAGGGGGGCTCCATGGAAGAAAGCCTCTTCGCCCTGGGATGTTCTGCAGCAGGGAACTAGTAGGGAGGCCCTAGCGGCGTTTCTGGAGGCCCTGCACTGAGGGATTGGTAGCATAACATTGTGTAGTGTAGGAGGGGCTAGCCTGTGGTAGATTTTCTTGGTGAGCCAACAGAGAGGATTGTGATCTGTTACAAGTACAAAGTCAGTTCCTGGTAAGTAAAACTTAAGGGACTCCTTGGCCCACTTTACCACAAGGTATCCCTTTTCAATGGTGGACTACCTTCTCTCTGTCATGCAATTTCCTACTTACGTATAGAATAGGATATTCTTTCCTATCTATATGCTGACTGAAGACTGCACCTAGGCCTACCTCTGATACATCAGTCTGTAACAGAAATTGTTTCTCAAAGCCCGGACTTCTTAAAATGGGCTAAACATAATGCAGCCTTAATGGCTCAAAAAGCCTTGTCACACTCTGGGGTCCATTTCATATTATTCTGGAACCATTTCTTTGTGAGTTCAGTGAGGGGAGTAGTTAACTCGGCAAACCAGTGAACAAATTTCCGATAATAACCAGCCAGCCTTAAAAATGACTTGATATGCTTCTTTGTTTTAGGGACAGGGCTGTTAGCTACAGCTTTCATTTTAGAAACCTCTGCCTTGACTTCTCCATTTCCTAAAACATAGCCCAAATATCTGGTTTCCTGCATGCCCAATGCACCCTTGGTAGGATTGTTAAACCTGCCTTTTTGATTGATTGGATAACTGCTCGTACAGTAGGTGTTCCAGGTGACTTTTCCAGTCTGGACTGTACACCAAATCATCCAAGTAAGCAGCACTATAAGCAGTGTGAGGGGATAAAATTGCATCCCTGTAATGCTGCAATGTAGCAAGTGTGCCATGTAAACCAAAGGGCATGGTGGTGATCTTAGGTGTATTCTTACCTTTTCCCAGTTTAGTAACACCATCAAGCTCGAACAGTTTTTGTCAGTCTTAACCCTATATACATTACATGCAAAAAAGAACTGGCAAACCCAGGCAGTCTTTCAAAATAAAGGGTACTTTACTAAAATATGTTAAAAACATGAAAAATGTAAAGACAGAACAACATGTCAAAGAATACGCCATCACTTAAAAGAACAAGGGAAAAGTACAAAACAAAAACTCCTACCAACAAACAGACTTTTTCTATTTAATGTATTACTGCTAAGTGCTTGTCACAGAGATGTGTCTTTCTAGAGTCTCAAAATAATATGTCATATTCCCCAGTTACAAGGATACATTTCAACTCCATCTCCCCACCCTCTTGGTGAGTCAGCTAGCTCCTGCTTTTTAGAATTAAAAAAATACAAACAATGATTTCCTGTCAGGAGATATATTAAATAATGTGACAGCAGCAAAAACTAATTTCCCAAATTATGAGTCTTCAATCAGCCAGCTCCTTTGAAGATTTACAACCCTGCAATCCCTCACCTATGTGTGAGATAGCCATATCCTGTCCTGTAATAAAATGCATATTTAGCTTCCCAAATTCAAAGTATGTCATAAAAAGGCCATAAATTGCAATTTTCAAGGAAGTTAATTACATTACAGAGATCCCCTGGTCAATTTAATATGTCCTGTAGATTCAGTGAAACCTGGTGGGGGGGGCATCCATGGAAGCACAGACTCACATACTATATTTGTATATTACAAATATCATACAGCAATCATAACCAGCTGGCCAAGCATCACAATCCTTCCCTCCTAGACTGAACTTGGGGCTCTATCCCCTGCATGGGATGAGCTCCCTAAGTCAGTTCACTCCTCATATAGTCGCGACAGGCCATCGGCATTCTGATTGGTCACTCCAGCCCTATGTAAGATCGTCATGTCATACCCTTGCAAGGCAGGACTCCATCTTAATAGTCTACCATTAGTTTTTCCCACTTGTGTCAGCCAAACCAGGGGGTTGTGGTCAGTGTATACCTCAAAATGCTTCCCATAAAAGTATGGCTCTAACTTCTTTAGGGCCCACATTATGGCAAGACACTCTTTTTCCACAGTAGAGTAAGCCTGCTCCCTGGGAAGTAACTTTTTGCTCAGGTACACTACAGGGTGATCTTTCCCTTGGTTGGATGTCTGACTCAGTACTGCCCCAATACCCATGTCTGAGGCCTCAGTCTGTACTATAAAGGGTCTGCTATACTCAGGAATTGTCAATACAGAAGCACCGCACAGTGCCTCCTTCAGTCCGGTAAAGGCTTTTTCACAGGCTGGTTCCCAGGTAATTTTCTTAGGCATATTTTTCTTTACTACGTCAGATAGGGGAGCAGCCAGGGCACTGCAATTGGGTACAAATTTCCTACTGTACCCTGCTGTTTCTGCATTTCTGGTCTGGGCCATGCCTTGATCACCTCTGATTTTACTTGGTTAGGACAGAGCTGTCCCCAGCCTACAACATGCCCAAGGTATGCCACTTCGGCCATGGCCACCTGGCACTTCTCAGCTTTGACAGTGAGCCCGGTCCTCTGTATCCTGCCCAGCACTTCCCTAAGGTGGGACAGGTGTTCCTCAAGGCTGGTACTAAAGATGGCAGTATCATCCATGTATGCCATAGTGTACTCCTCAGCACCATTTAATATCTGGTTCACCAACCTTTGGAAAGTGGCCAGGGCATTCTTCATTCAGAAAGGCATTACTTTAAATTCAAATAAGCATATTGGAGTGATGAAGGCTGACCTCTCCCTAGCTCTGTCAGTTAACTCTACCTGCCAATACCCCTTTGTCACGTCAATAGTTGTAAGGTATGTCACCCCTCCCAACTTGTCCAGGAGTTTGTCCGTCCCGGGCATCGGGTGGGCATCTGACTTCGTGACTGCATTCAGTCCACGATAGTCCACACAGAAATGAGTAGAGCCATCTGGCTTGGGCACAAGGACTACGGGTGAGGCCCAGGGGCTGCGGGATCTCTGGATTACCCCTTAATCCAGCATTTCCTCCACCTCCCTCCTAATGTCCTTTTGCACAGCCTCTGACACCTGATATGCTGTCCACTGTATGGGCGCTGTGTCCATGTCTCTACATCATGCGCTGCTAAAGGGGTTAGTCCAGATTTAGTGCTAAATAGTGGGGAAAAGTCTGCTAAAACCTCTCTCACTTCCTGGATCTTGTCCGGGGCCAGCTGGGGTGACAATTTAACTGCCTCCACAGAGGACTCCCACTTGGTTTCTTCCAGCAAGTCCAGAAGGGGTCTCCTTCATCGTCCCCTCCCAGGACTACATACTGCAAACACCATGTCAGCCCTATTAGCATATGACTTCAGCATGTTAACATGGGACATTCTTTCCATATGTCTTCTGTCAAGTAACTCTATGATATAGTTCACGTTATTTACCTTTCTAACTACTTTGTACAGTCCTGCCCACTCAGCCTGCAGCTTGTCTTTCCAGACCAGAATAAGGACCATAACTTCCTAACCCACTGTGTACGAGCAAGCTCTGGCTCTGCACTCGTACCACACTTTTTGTTTCTGTTGGGTAGCTGCCAGGTTGCTCTGGGCTGTCCTCCTTCAGCCTTTCCCTAAACCTAAAGACATAATCCACTATGGGAGTTCCCTGGGTAGCGTGCTTGCCTTCCCAGTCCTCCTGGATCAAGTCTAGGGGCCCACGTACCCAGCGTCCATATAAGAGCTCAAAGGGGGAAAACCCTGTCGACTCTTGAGACACCTCACTGTATGCGAACAACAGGTGGGGAAGGTATTTCTCCCAGTCTCTCCCATGCTGTTCAGCAAACGCTTGGAGCATTGACTTCTGGGTACCGGTAAATCTTTCCACAAGCCCATTGGCTTGTGGGTGATAAGGTGTTGTGCACCTCTGGTACCACCCCACACTTCTCCCACAAACATTTTGTTAGGTCCGACATGAAGGAACCCCCTCTATCGGTGATAACCTCCTGTGGAAACCCACTATAGGAGAAAATCCCTAGTAAGGCATCTGCCACTTTGTCTGTCCTCAGTGAGGATGGGGCAACTGCCTCTGGATACCGGGTGGCATAATCCACCACAGTAAGGATGAACCTCTTCCTGGAGGAGCTGGGGGTATTTAAAGGCCCCACAATATCCATTACCACCCTCTGGAATGGCTCCTCCACTACGGGCAATGGAATTAGGGCAACTTGGGTTTTCTTGCCTGCCTTCCCTATTTCTTGGCACCGGTGACACAACCTGCATTACTCCTTCACTTGCTGGGCGAGGTTGGGCCAATAGAAATTCTGGGCCAATCACTGCATAGTGCACGCGATTCCCAGATGACCAAACAAAGGAATGTCATGTGCAGTCTTGAGCAACTGCTCATGGTACCCTTGGGGAATGACAAACTGCCTGCCTATCATCCCTCCCTCTGTCTTTACAGCCTGAGTATAAATCAGTCCATTTTCCCAATAAACCTTATGTTTACCTCCCTCACCTCCCTGTGCTCCATCAGAGTCTGCCCATGACCTCAGTTTCTCTAGACTAGGGTCACTTTTCTGAGCAGCTGCAGACTCCTTATACATTCCCAAAGCATGGGACAGGTCCCCTTCAGTCTCTAAACTAGGATCCCTAGCACTAGTGTCAGGGCACTCAGAATCACCATCATCCCTAACCCTTTGATAATGGGTCATCCCTTCTTCCTCGGAGTAACCCTCCATAGCTGTGTGGTTAACTGCTACTGGGAAAACTTCTACCCCCTTTTCATTAGTCTCCATATCAAGAGACACAGGCTGGGGAACTAGACTCCCAGTGGTTTCCACAATGGCTTCTATGGGGTCCGGGGAACTACAATTTCCCCATCCTGCTTGGCTACGGGTAACTGTACACACAATCCCATTTGAGATTATTGCCAAGGATGATGTCAACTGCTAACATTTTGGCTACAGTCACCTGTTGTACAGTCCCCCGTTTCACCCCAGTCTAGGAGAACACTAGTGAGTGGCAATGTGGTCTCCTCACCAGTGAACCCCTGCACAGTTACAAATTCATTGGGTATAAGCTGACCAGGTTCTACCAGATCCCCTTTTACCAGCTTCATGGATGCCCATGTGTCCCTTAACCCCTGTGTCTGTACACCATTCACCAAGACTGAGTGCATGTGTTCCCTCATGTTCACAGGCATGCTTCCAGGGGCACACAAACAACCCACTTCTTTCTTAGTCCCATGTTGCGTATTGCCCGTCCTTTTGGGACACTGTCTGGTAATATGCCCAGTTTCTTTACAAACCCAACATTCGTTTCTTTTCTCAAATAAATCTTTTCTTTGAAACATGGGGCTAACTGGTTTCGGTGGAGGCAGTGAGGGTTTTAGCTGTCCTGAAGGCGCACTTTTCCCTTTCTGTGCTGCCACGCCGCCCCATTCGCTCTCAGAGTAGGTCTGCTCTTGGCATAGCAGTCCCAGAGTTCAGCAGCCTCTTGCACTGTTTTGGGATCTTGGTCCTCCAGCCAGGTTTTTAGCTCTGCTGGGCATGCCCAAAAAAACTGTTCTAACAAAATAGCATTTTCATTTTATCTACAGAGTTTGCTTCAGTTCTTTCCCACCAACGTTTTAAACACTGGTGTTGTTTTGAGACTAGCTCCTCGTAGTTCATGTCAGGTCTTCTCCTGAGCATACAGAATCTAGCGCTATATGCTTCTGCAGTTAAATAAAACTTTTTAAAAAGTGCAGCTTTAAGTTTGCTGTAATCAGTACTGTCCTCATTGTCCATTTGACCAATGCATTCCGAGCTTTCCTGGTAAATAGAGGGGATAGCTGGAAGCTCCAGGACTCACCAGGAATTTTAGCCTGAATACAAACTTTTTCAAAAGAATTTAAATAGGCATCCATATCCTCACCCTCTTTAAATGTGGCTATTAATTTGGAATTTAATTTGTAACCTTGCTCTGTTGTCCCAGTTAAACCCAAGACACTTACCTGCTCTGGTGCCGCTGGCCAGAGTCGTATATTCTTCTCCAGTTTGTGTTGTCGCTGGCGCTCCTGCTCCTAACGGTCAGCATCTCGGCATTCTCGCTCTCTCGCTTCTCCTCTGCCTCACGGCATTCTCGTTCTGCATCATGGCATTCTCGCTCTGCCTTCTCTTCTGCAGCTCGCTGGCACTCAAGCTCCTCACGGTTTGCCTCCCACTGTTCCCGCTCTGCCTCTCGGTGTTCTCGCTCTGCCTCACAGCCCGCCTCTCTCTCCCTCTTCTCCTGGAACTCTAGCTCCATCCTGCGCAACTCAGTTTGCAGCCTGAGTACTTCTGGATCATGGATACCAGTGACCTTCCCCTGCTGCTGTGGCCCTTCACTGACAGTGGCCCTGTTGCCCTCCTCATCGGATCTGGACACTGCACTGGCCGCTAGCCCTGCCACACTCAAGGTTTGGTCCTTTTCAGTTAGAGTCCGTGACTTGCTGCTCTGGGTATCTGCTACCATTAGGGCATCTATGAGGTTCTGCTTGCTGGCTTTCACCACAAACAGGACTCCTCTGTCCCCGCACAACTGCTTTAAGGAGTCTACAGTGTGCCTGCTGTAGTTGGAAGTCATCTTTCCTCACTACTGCTACTCTGACTTGCACTTCAGAAAAAAAAATAAAACGGGTAGGAACTTGACAGTACGCCAAGTGATATAGTTCTGTTTCCTTTTTAAAAATAAATCACTGCCTTTTTCTTTCTTTGCAAGTGAGCTTATGGTCTCAGCTGACACACTGAACAATAAAAGCTTGTGATACCAAAATTATGCCACCGCTGCCAACCAATCTGTCACAAACCCACTCAGGTCAGCCCTCTACTCCCAAAGTGCCAACCTCCGAGCGCAGTCTTGTGAACAGTTAACAGAAACAGGGTAACCCTCCTGGTCTGTTTTGTGAGTTCAAGTCAACCTTTGGTCTCAAGTTCTGGAGGGATTCAAACTGCAAATCTCTTGTTAGTGTACTACTACAGTACTTAGATTTGTCTCTCTCTAAATACCTACCTAAAGTGCTCACAGATGTTTCTTTGTCAGAGTCTAGATATAAGTGTGTCTGAAGGATAACAGAATAATGTTTAAAAGCTGGTTTTCCCCCACCTATTTGCATGAGGTCACCTAGCTTCTCCCTGTCAGAATATATATATATAAAAATATCTATATAAAAACAGGGTGTCTTTTCCAAGTATGAAATTCTGCAGCCTCAGCATAACTCATGTTCTTCAAATGACTCTCTTTGATCTTATGATAAGCTTCCCCCCCTTCCAGGACATGAAAACATCTTTTATGACTTCACACTAAAACGTCACAACCTGCTCTTCCTCCTCTAAGCGTTATCAAAGTTTATGATTTTCCCTCTTAGCAACTACAGCTATAATTAACTTAGTTAAAGTCTGTAATTAGCTTCAGGCCTTCCAGGTAACACCTTGTATCTAAAACCTGTGTGCGTGTGTCATACGCACATGCTGTTTCAGCATTTCTCAAGAGAGACAGTCCATAACCCATTTTATATTACAAAAAATGATACAATGATCAGAACCAGCTGTCCAAGTGTCACAGTGGGGACAGCAGGAAGCTCCAGGACCCTCTAGGAATATTTATCTGAATACAAACTTTTTCAAAGGAATTTAAAAAGGTATCCACATCCTCCCGCTCTTTAAATTTAGCTATCGATTTGGAATTTAATTTGTAACCCAGTCCTATAGTTCCAGTTAAAGCCAAGCCACTTACCTGCTCTGGAGCTGGTGGTTGGAGTCGTAGCTTCTCCAGTTCATGTCGCCTCCAGTGCTCACACTCTTCACGGTCAGCCTTCCACTGTTCCCAGTCAGCCTCTCACTGTTCTCACTCCTTTTCCTCTATGGCTTGCTGATGCTCATGCTCTTCATGGTCAGCTTCTCACTGTTCTTGCACCCTCTTCTCCTCTATGGCTCATTTCTCACTCAGCCTCTCTCTGGAACTCCAGTTCCATTCTGCACATCTCAATTTGCAGCCTGACTGCTTCTGGCTCCAGAATGCTGATGACCTTCCCCTGCTGCTGTGGCCTTTGGCTTGCACTGGCCGTGCTGCCTTCCTCACCGGATCTGGACACTGCACTGGCCACTGGCCCCTCCATGCCCGAGGTTTGGTCCTTTACAGTCACAGTCTGTGACTCGATGCTCTGGGCATCTGCTGCCATCAGGGCATCCACAAGGTTCTGCCTGGTGGCTCTCACCTCATGCAGGACTCCTCTGTCCTGGTACAACTGCCTCAAGTAGTCTGCAGTGTACCGGCTGTAGTTGGAAGCTATCTTCTTCCCTAACTATGGGTACTCTAATTTTCACTTTAGAAAAAAAAATAAAACTGGTAGGAACTTGACTTAAACAAAATGATATAGTTCTGTTTCCTTTTTAAAAACAAATCACTGCCTTATTTTGCAAGTGAGCTGTACAGTATTATGCTGACACACTGAACAGTTAAAGCTTGTGTTACCAAATTTATCCACACCACTGCAAACCAAATCTGTCACAAATGCACTCAGTAAGTCAGGCCCTCTGCTCCCACAGTGGCAACCTCAGAGCGCAAGAGTGTGAACAGGTAACAGACAGGGTAACCCTCCTGTCTGCTTTTTGGTCCAAATCACCTTTAGTCTCAAGCTCTGGGGGGATTCAAACTGTGAACCTTATGCTAGCATACCAAGTGTACAGGCTCAGATACGTACCCTCTTCGGGGACTGTGGTACAATCTTTCATGAGGGGCACCAAGCCAGGCTTCCAAAATGAACCTTTAAAACTCTATAAAAGACCTTAGGTATGTTCTTACCTTTTCCCAGTTTAGTAACACCATCAAGCTTTTGAACCGTTTTTGTCAAACTTAACCCTGTATACATCATATGCAAAAAAGAACTGGCAGACCCAAGCAGTCTTTCAAAATAAGGAGTACTTTACTAAAAGATGATAAAAACATGAAAAATGTAAACATAGAACAATATATTGAAGAGCATACCATCACTTAAAAGAACAAGGGCAAAGTACAAAACAAAAACTCCTACCAACATACAGTTAGACTTTTTCTATCTAATGTATTACCTCTAAGTGCTTATCAGAGAGATGTGTTTTTCTAGAGTCCCAAAATAATATGTCATATTCCCCAGTTACAAGGATACATTTCAACTCCATATCCCCACCCCTTGGTGAGTCATCTAGCTCCTCCTTTCTAGAATTAAAAAAATACAAACAATGATTTCCTGTCAGGAGATATATTAAATAATGTGACAGTAGCAAAAACTCATTTCCCAAATTATGAGTCTTTGATCAGCCAGTTCCTTTGAAGATTTACAACCCTGCAATACCTCACCTATGTGTGAGATAGCCATAAACTGTCCTGTAATAAAATGTATATTTAGCTTCCCAACTTCAAAGCATGTCATAAAAAGGCCATAAAATGCAATTTCTCAGGAAAGTTAATTACATTGCAGAGATCTCCTGGTCAATCTAATATATCCTGTAGCTTCAGTAAAACCTGGTGGGTGAGGAAGGGAGACACCCATGGAAGCACAGACTCACATACTATATTTTTATATTACAAATATCATACAGCAATCATAACCAGCTGGCCAAGCATCACAGAGGGTACTGATATACTTAGCACTTCCCAGTCTGTCCACCAAATCATCTGTTCTGGGCATAGGATAACTGTCAAACTGTGATGCTTCATTAAGTTTCCTAAAATCAAGGCAGATTCTTACACACCCTTCTTTTTTGTTTAGAATCACCACTGGTGATGACCAAGCACTTCTTGATTCTTTTATGATACCCAATTCTTTCATTTTTTGTAATTCCTTAACCACGTCAGCTCTTAACCGCTCTGGTAATTTCTATGTATTTTGTCTAACAGGATGAGCATTTTTTGTCACTATTACGTGCTCGACCCCTTTTGCTCAGCCTGGTACTGTGGTAAAAGTACTGTTAAATGTCTTTAGCAAGTTAAAATTTCTGCGGTTTGTTCGAAGGTTAAGGAACATTCACCTTTATAGCATCAGTAGTAACAGTTTGTTCTAGTCTATCATGAGCTACAGCAATATCTTCATCAGTTTCTGGTAAAACTAGCAAAACAGCTTTTGGTGTTTTTTCAACCCATTTCTTGAGGAGGTTAGCATGGTATACCTTAGTAGGATCTTTCCTATCAGGGGTCTCAGTCTCATAGTTAATTGTGCCAGTATGTCTAAGCACTTTATAAGGCCCTTACCACTTCATTATCAGTTTATTTTCTGTAGTGGTTAACAGTAGCAAGACCTATTCAGTTGGCTCAAAAACATTTTCTTTTGCCCCATGGTCATAATACACCTTCTGCTGGTTTGGGGCCTCTTTGGGTTTCTTTTATTACATCTAGTGCCCCTCTAGGTTGTCTACCATACATCATTTCAAATGCTGAAAAACCAGATAAGTATTGGTCCCAGTCTTTCCCTTCCCCTTTTACAAACCTTTTTAACATGCATTTTAGGGTTTGACTAAAACACTCAACAAGACCGTCTGTCTGAGGGTGATAAGGGGAGGTTCTTGTGGCAGCGATGCCTAGTAGTCGGTGCAGCTCCTTCAGTAATGCAGCACCAAAATTACTACCCAGATCAGTAATAATCTCTCTAGGTATGCCCACCCTGCTGAAATGTTTGGCAAGCTCTGCTGCCACTTTTGGGGCTGTTAAAATACGCATTGGAACTGCCTAGGGGTATCGAGTAGCATAGTCACATACTATCAAAATGAATCGATTACCCTTTTTACTTTTTTCTAAGTGGCCAACTACATCTATTGCAATTCTCTCAAGAGGCACATCTAATAAGGGTAGAGGCACCACGGGCACCCGTCATTTTTAGTCATTGGTGCTACTCCTGACACTCTGCACAAAAACTGCTATAGGTAGCAACATCTTCATGAATTCCAGGCCAGTAAAATCTGTACAGCAATCTGGCAAGTGTGTGATCCCTCCACGAGTGACCAGCCATAGGACTATAATTTGTTATATGTAACAACTCAGATCTATACTTTCGTGTTATAACCAATTGTTCTATCTGGTCCTGTGTCTGAGGTTTAACCCAAACTCTGTACAGTAGCCCATTACATTTCTTAAACATAGGTTCACCCTGTTTTGGTTTCAACCCCAACTTCTTAAAATAACCCTGGAGAGAAACATCATTAGCTTGTTCTGAAACAAAGTCACAATCAGTTATCAGTTTAGTTTCAGCATTTTCATATGTCAATCCCTTTATGTCCATCAGTCTTTTGTTGCCACGGTTTCTTCAGGCATCATCTTTCTTTCCTGGAATTCCGGATCTTGGAGCTGTGTCCAAACAAATCCGAATCAAAATCAGTGAAAGGAAAAGAGCATCTGAGGCTTTCTTTGCCTCAGCTGTCACCACAGCTGCTGAAACATCAGGATTTACTTCCTCTTTGATTAACTCAGTAAATCCTGGAAAGTCATTTCCAATAATCATAGGTACAGGTAATTTATGTACTACCCCCACTTTCATTTGGTGTGACACACCCTTAATATTCAGAGTCACTTGGGTGGTGGGATAGTATCAAGTGTCCCCGTGGATTCAGATCACTGGCAAATTTACCAGGGGGGGCTAACAGGGCTGTAGCTCCCCCATCCATCCAAACTATCATGCTGACTGACTCAGTATGTGGCATTTTTTGTGCTGTGTGCCAACACAGTCTAGTTGTCACAGATTCAGAGAATATATCTCATATGCACCCCCCCATATGCCTGTGCTACCCCCCCCCGGACAAAGCTGGTCATTCTTTACATACCCTACCAGTCAGCAACAGTTGTCAGGCACCAGGTCACCACCCCATCATGACAGGCTGGTCTTAATCCTGTGGCATTCCTCATCCTCCACTGGAGTCCTGTTGAGTTTTGCAGGCTTGCCAGCAGCTCCTTTTTTTCACGGGCGGGGTGAAGCGACAGAACCGTGACACAAGTTTCGTTGGCCTGCTTGCCTGAGCTCTTTGTTGGGGGGGTGGAGCTGCAGCAGAAGTGGTCCTTTCTGTAGTAGTTCTCAACCAGGTCTGCCTCATGCTTGCAGCTCCTGATTGGCTGTTGTATTTGGTGTTGGGAGTGGCCAGAATGGGGTGCCATGTTTAATGTTTAAATGTCCGGGCACTGCCTACCTGCCCAGGTAAGAAGAGGAGCTGCATTTCCCAGAGAAGAGCTGTCATCAGTGAAGGATCGTCCAGACACTTGGCAGATTCAGAGCACTGCAGTGGATTCTATTGATCGGATTTTGGTGTGTAGAGCTGTGAGTGGAAGAACAGCCCAGAGGATTAAGCTTTCTGGCAGCAGCCGCAGCATGGCAACAGTTGAGGTTTTGCTGGCTGTGGTTATTAGCTGGCCCGGGTCTTATTTGACTAGCTAGCAGCAGGTGTCCTTTTGGAGTATGGCATAGGTCATCCACCGGCAGAACTGGGAGTTGTGGGGATTGTAGCACGGGCATTGGTCAGGAGCGTTCAGTAGCTCTTTTGGCAGGGTTCATTTGTGCTGGAGAGAGGGGGTCGGGGGTGGCCAGTAGACTCCAGAAACTTCTTTATCATCTCAATCATCTGGACTCTTCAGAAAGTAAGGTATGGCTGCACATATTTTTTTTTAATTAACTGAGCAGCAAAAGTCTGGTTCTTTAATGTTTGCCAGTTTTGCTAATTTTTCTTCAGTGTTGGTTACTCTGCCGCAGATATAATGTAAGCTACAACTAACTATCTTGTTGCCCTGCCAACATACACACACACACACACACACACACACACACAGTGGTAGGTTACATTACATCTGCAGCAGAGAAAAGGTCTCTCTCTCTCTCTCCTTATACATATTTTTTTGAATTAACTGTGCAACAGAAAATAAATTCTTTAAACCAAGGGACAACTCCCCTTCTTTGTTGCTAATTTAATGTATAGCAACAGCTCTCAGACAGAAAACATAGAATAATACATGGGGTGGGGTATTTAAGGAGATTTTACACACACCCTGAGGTGTTGGATGCTACACAGACCCTGAGAGTGAAGCTTGAGTGGTTTAAGCATCCAACACTGAGGGGTGTGTGTAAAATCTCAAGTTAAACACACCACCCCATGTTTTATTTTATATTATTGCTGGGGAGTGTTTTCTCGCCACAGCAATTAGTAAGCAATAAGACACGACGGGGTGTGCATTACGGTGTGATAACCGCACTCCTAGGGGCATAGTTAGGCATAGTTAAGCCTCGGAGTATCTTATTGCACTTATAAAATTTCCCTTTATTTTTAGAAGCAGTTTTTCTATTTTTAAACACATTTTTAAATAAGTAAAAATGTAAGTGAATCTGTGCTTTTAACATAAAAATTCCCCTTCTACCTTATCTGAGAGATGGCCACACAATACAGGAGGGTGCAGGTGTGGTGGGTCCTGGTAAGGGCCATGGAGAGAAACCATAAGAGTATGGGGCTGAAATGTTAAGAGAGCAGCACAAAAGAGGTTCTTTAAACCTAGGGACAACCTCTCTTCTTTATTGTTAATTTAATGTATAGCAGCAGCAGCTCTCAGACAGAAAAGTAATACACTACTACATTTTTCATGGACTGGTATCCACAACCGTCAGCCAGCAAGGGATGATGCTACACTCAGACCCCTTATAGATAACAGCACCTTTTAGCCATGGCAGTAAGATCATAAAAATTGCATTGTATTCATTGGGTACCAGTCCACGAAAAATATAGTAGTGCATTAAACTGAATAAGATGAATAGCTGCAGTATTTTGGTCTTTTTGTTATTTTGGGGTGGGAGAGTGATTTGGGACTCTGGGGGATGGTGCGGGAGGGTGGTTTGGGACTCTGGGGGATGGTGCAAGGTGCAACTCACAGAAGCATTGAGAGGGAGGAACAGGATAAAAACTGTATTTGAAATACCCTCCAAAATGCACCAGAATGCACTCAATTTTAAAAATTTTCTGGAGGCCTAGGCAACCCACCAGACCCCCGGCCTATTAGTTAAATTTTTTTTATATGACTTGAGCTCCCTCATCTACAGGACTCCTGGATCCACCCCTGCAGATCACATCAGTACCTGGTCCTTTTGAACATTGTCTTCCCATTCCTTCAACATGCACTAAGGGCTGTCTGCTTCCCAAATCTGTAAGTCCCTTCACAGCCTCATCTCCCATCTTTACATCTGTTAAGTACTTGTACCAATTTGCTAGGGACAACTCTGCTCCAGTGTCACTCTTCTTACTATGGCAATTATTGCAATTTTTTTTTTATTCTTTTATTTATACACTTCCTATGTTGGGCATTCTTCCAGGGTGCTCACGCGGCTAGGACTACTGCTCCTGGCCTGAAACCCTAGACCCCGGTGAACTCCCCCGTCGATTAGGCAGGCTCTAGCCCCTTGGATCACCCCTGGGCTGGGCTCATTCTCCCCTAGTGGCCTGTCTGAGATTACAGAGAGCCTTACCTGGATCAACAGGTTGGCCAGGAGGTCACCTAGAGGAAGTGGGTCGGCATTGGGATGTGCATCTCGCCCCTGGAGCCCCCATCATCTCCGTGTACACAAGGAGGGATTTTCAGTAGTTCCCCTAGGGAGTGCGGCATGCAATGACATCTGCGCATGGCTGCCCTACTGATGTCTGCCGCACTTCCTCCCCTCTTACATACAGCTCGTTCGCCTGAAGTACCCCTGGTCTCCACCAGGAGTCACTAGGCAGCCGAGCTGACCCCGAAACCCACCCCTGAGAGAGGAGAGCCATCCTCTGGATGCTCAATTCTCCCTCTCCCCTGACAACCCCCGATGGCCCGGGCTAGTTCCCAAACCCGGATCACCGGCGTGGTGCAATGTGTGGCATTCAGCACCTCAACCCTCAGTGCCACTGGTCCAGCACCAATTTTTGCAATATGACCTGGCTTATTACAGTTATAGCAAATAAAGTCTTTCTGTGTAGATTTGTTACCCCCACCAGAGTTTTTATCAGACTTGGAGCTTAAATGGAAAAAAGAGTGTCTTATCGGTACTTGGCTGTTACCTCACTGCTGTGGCATCTGTCTGGCCATTTGGCAGTCTTTTGCCAATTAAATTTCCTTTTTCCCCACTATCTGGTCAGTGTTTTCACCCAAAGCTGTATGTCTGTGGTTAGGATGTTGATGAACTGCTCCATTACAATAGTTTCGATGATCTGTGGGAGTGTTTTACCCTCTGGTTGGAGTCATTTCATAAGGAGTTCTCTGAGACAGGTGAAGGATTTTCGAGAATTGTCAACTGAGTTATACTTCAGGGACCTGAATCTTTGCCTGCATGGCTCTCCTGAGATGTCATACCTTATCAGGATTTCACTTTTCACCAGGTCACAGTTTTGTGACTGTGCACTGTACAGTGTCCATATTGCTGCAGGCAAGGTGGGCTTTACCTGTCAGGTAAGGTACCAGTCTCATTGCCCATTGCTGCTTTGGCCACTGGCTGGCTGTGGCAACCCTTTTAAAAGCTGTCAGGTATGCTTCAATATCATCCGAGGGACATAACTTTGTAAGTTTAATGTATTGTAAGTTGTTTGTGTCTTGTTGCTCTGCTGGACCAGTGCCAGATCCTCCAGCTTTGATAACTTGCAAAGCATCCCTCCATTGCTGCATCTCTTCTCTTCTTTGCTGCTCCTGTTGCTGCATCTTTTTCTCTGCTGTTTGAGTTGTTGCATTTCTTCTTTTCTCTGTGCTTCTAAACTTTGAATTTCTTTTTCTCTCTGCTGCATCTCTTCTTTTCTCTGTTTCTCCATCTCTTTTTGTTCAGTAGCCCACCATTTGAAAAAGGCAATCAGGCTTTTAGGTTCTGTCACTGCCTGTTCTTTTTCTATAACTGGTGCTAGCGGTACAGTCTCAGCTTGGACTTCTGTCTCTGCTAGTTTGGCTGCCACTCTCATAGTAACCACTCCTGGGCTTGCTACTGCAGAATCCATACCTTTCTTCTATGCTTCCCAGGTACCAAGTCTGGTACCCATGCACAAAACTCGTGGCTTAGAGTATGCACTGTGTAAATCCCACTTAAGCTGACACCACCTGTCATCGAGGCACAGGTTAGGAAGCATAGGAAAACCAGGAACAGTTTCAAAATTCACAAATAACATTTTATTATTCACTGAACTATGCTGCCAGTATAGTGATATGCTTGTGCAACTGTGTTAGTTTGGTTTTGGCCGTTTGCACTCTCTATTCCAGAGGAATTACCACCCTGTAGGGGTACGAAGGCAAGGAACTCTTGGAGAGGGTTCCACCCCTAAAGGTGCCATGGGACGGTTCCCGTGGCTAAAGGTACCTTAGGAATCCCCCTAAGGAGAGAGAGAGCTGCCACTGGAGGAGGTGGGGGGAGGATGGTGGGGCAAAGAAAAAATGCTTCACAGTGAGGCTGAGAGGAACTGCTTATATAGCTCAGGAAGTGGGAGTGCCTGGCTGCTTGGCCACTGAACTACAGGCTAGCCTTTCAAATCACTAACCTATGCAGCCAGTATAGTGTTATGCTTGTGCAACTGTGTTAGTTTGGTTTTGGCCATTCGCACTCTCTATTCCAGAGGAATTACCACCTTGTAGGGGTATGAAGGCAAGGAACTCCTGGAGAGGGTTCCACCCCTGGAGGTGCCATGGAATGGTTCCCATGGCTAAAGGTACCTTAGGAATCCCCAAAAGAAATGTAGTATCATCCCTAAAAAGGAGGCAACATGAAGCATAAGAGCATGCAGTAACAGTGACATAGGAGTAGTAACTGTAACATAGTAGTAGAGAAGAGCAGGCAGTTTGATAATGCAATGAGGTGTTCAGTTGGATAATGTAATGACTGCCCAGGTTTGTGTAGCGTGATACTGACATTTTGCTTTGAGATTAGGGGATCCCCTAAGGAGAGAGGGAATGGAAGGACAACCTCCACCTCCATCCAACAGCAGAACCTACCTAAAGAAACTAGGAGAAACAACTATGCTAAGTGTTATGACCTGAGGCAATGGAGGAGAGAAAAAAAACCCTATGAGGAGGAAATCTCTGGGGATCCAAGGCCTAGGTCACCTTCCATCCAGGCTTGGGGTAGTTTATTTAGTGACAGCTCTGCAGCTGCACTTTGGAAAACCCAATTAAAGGGAGATGGAAAATATTCCAATTTGGAGGAAGACTCTCACTCAAACCCTCTAGCAGGAACGCCATGGAAGATTGCGAGAAAACTCTGCAACAATATGAGCATCCAAGGCACAGGAGGAGAACAACTGCTGAGGCACTCACCTGGCCTACCCCCCCTAAATTAAACCAGGTGAATCAGAGGCAGTCGTAGGGAGAATGTAGTGAAGGTGTCTTGCTAAGGAAACCACTAAAGTCAATGGCTAACCATTTAAGTGGAACACTAGAGCCAAAGGAGATCGTCATAACCACCCTTCACTGCTAGTCTTAAATTCTACACCAGGAGCTGCTGTCGCATAGCAGGCAGCTAAAGTCAAGCCCAGGGCAAGGACATTCCCAACTATGGGCCAGGTGAAAAGGATCCCACCCCAAGTTGGACACACTCGAGATGCAGACTAAAAGCAGAGCGAGACCGTCAGCTGCAGGAACCCTGCACCAGAATAGAATGGCTGGCATGCCCCAGAAATTGATTGAGAGCTGAAAAGCTGGTGAGCTGAATGAGCACGGCATGCTGAGATCATAATGAGCACTGAGTGCTGAGACCTTGTAAGGTCGAATGCAGACTGAGTGCAGCAGAATCCCAGAGGCTGAAGTCGAGGGGATGGCAGTAGGCATGAAGCAATGGTTTACGTAAGCAAGGAACAACGGTTGCATAAGCAAGTGAGGACCTGCACGTAGGTCAGTAAGCAGTAGCAGTGATAGGTGGACCTGCATGACATATTGTATAGCAAATAAACAGCACTGAATTGGGGCAAGCCAGCCAGACATAAATAGCCAAATCAAGGTGACAAATACTCTGAGGATTTTCGGCATTGAGGTAGGATTTAATAACAAAGCTATATTAACAGCCTCAGCAGGAGTTTTGTTGGCTGACCTCAGAGTTGTGACTGCAATAAAACATGGAGACAATGCTCTGAAAACAGGTGTAGCCAGGCAGTGCAATGAAGCTACAAGGAGAATGACAGCAGCACAACTAGGGTCAGAGTAAACTGTGTCAGGTGAAAAGAATTTAATATGGAGCAGCTATGGTTGAGCTGAAACACACAGATAATAACTGCAGTTGCATTGCAGTAGTTTAAGCATGTTGAGTAACAGTGTAAAACACAAGCACTGGCTATAATAGTAATTAAGTAAACAACAGCAGTGGCTGCAGTTGTAGGGAACTGAAGCAATAGCATGAGCTCTGAGTAGCAGTATGCTAGGAGTTGCAGTGCAAGTAATTTGAGAGTTTTGAGTCAGCTTAGAAACAAAGCCCACCCCCAAAAAAGAAGGAAGCACACACAGCTGAAGGCAAAATACAAACCAGAAGCAAGAAAAGAACACAGAAGCCCAGCAGAGACAAGCAGGAGCAGCAAGGGGGGTGCCCAGCCAGCCAGGGAGGCCCAATCAGCTCAGAGGACAAACCGACAGAGCCTTAGGCTGCAAAGAAAAAATGATTCACAGTGAGGCTGAGAGGAACTGCTTATATAGCTCAGGAAGTGGGAGTAGCTGGCTGCTTGGCCACTGAACTACAGGTAAGCCTTTCAATTAAAGACAGCAAAATAACAAAATAAAAATTGTTCAGTATAACTATTTGCAGTGGCAGTACAAACATAGAAAGCAAAGTCCTTCTTCTGAGTTTTTCTCAATTTCAAATCTCAGTCTCTCAGTCTCTGTCTCTCCCACTTGCAAAACATTGCAGCTCTTTTTATAACAAGTGTCTTTAGGGAGCTCACTAAAAGAATATTCTGCTTCTCACACAGTGTTCTTGTCAGTTTCAGCAGGTGTAGCAAAAAGAACATAATGACCCAGAACTGACCTCTTGTAGCCAGCTCTGCAGAGATTTTGCATCCAGCATTCTCAGGTTAGCCCTTGAGTTCTGGATAGCTTATTTCAACAGCATAACTATTTACATTTTTAAACAAAGGGATCTCAGTATCAGTTATATTTCCACATAAAGACAGAAATAGCAAGAGAAGGCAGAAAGATAGCGAGAGGCGGAAAATTGTAAAACCATTGGAGTGATCAATTCCTAGGTCTCACAAGAAAATTTGGTTGTGCAACCAGACAGACAAGAGACGGAAAAGGAAAGGATAGAACAGATCCTTGTGTTTTAAACTCTTTCAGCATAACAAATGGGGCAGGGCCTTATTCAACCCTAACACACATCCCACACATAAAACACAGGCCTACCCTGTACCAACATGGCCTGGCCCACCCACCAGACTTAAGCACTGACAGGACCATCTTGAAAACAAGGTTGCATAACTTTAATGACATGATTTATTCCTGTATAAAAAAAAAAGATTTCACCTATCTATCTATCTATCTATCTATCTATCTATCTATCTATCTATCTGTCTATCCAGACACAACCAGCACCCCACCACACCCAATACAGACAGTACCACCACCCCAATCAGTCTGCTCCCTCACCAGGATTAGAGTCACACATCTGAGAAACATGCTAAAAGGGTCACTCTTGGAGCATCTGCCCTGAGAAGGAGGTAGAAGAAAGTGTTGCCACAGTTTGTCAGCCTGTGTCAGCCGATGTCCCCACCCCATCAACATGGCCAGTGTCCCCACCCCACCTACAGAGCCAGTGTCCTCACGCCACCTACATTGTCAGTGTCCTCACCCCACCAACACTATCAATGTCCTCACCTCACCAACGCAACCAATGTCCACACCCCACCACACCAACACGCTCAGTATCTACACATCACCACACTAACACATCCAGTGTCCACACCCCACCACACCAACATGCCCAATGTCCACACCTAACCAACACAGACAATGTCCCCAGCCCACACAACTCCACCAACAAAACCAGTGTCCCCACCACACCCCACCAGCATGGACACTGTCCCCACCCCACAACACCAACTCGGCCAATGTCCCCACCAAAGATGGCTGTACACCCCCTCAGCTGAAACATACAATCAACACTGAGATAGAGGGAAATGTACAAGAAAAATAATAAATATTAGAGCCAAAGGAAAGAAGCAAGCACCTGAACCAAGGACTAACATAAAACACACACATATATTTTTTCCTACATACTTTATCCTCCTTTCTGCCCCGGTGACCCCTTTCCAACTGATCCCCCAGCCCCACCACCCAGCTCCTCTGGAACTTACATTATGTCTGGTGTCCTCTGCTACAGGACTTGTGGCATGTGCCCAGCCACCGGTGCGGAGCCTGCAGGGGGGTCGGTCATCATCCTGCCTTCCAGGGGTATTTTTTCCACCAATTTTCTCCGTTACTTCCCCAGGGAACTCAGCCAACACAGTTGCATATGCACGCTGGCACTGAGTATGCCACTAATCCGCCCAACTGTCCTAGTGCCAGTACCCCCAACGCCCAATGCTACCATCGAGCCTCCACTCGGTGGCAGCCACGCGCTTGGGAGGCCTACCTCCCCAATCCGAAAGAGGAGAGCTGCCTGACGGCTGCACCATCCACTCTCAGTTCACCCACCCCTGGCTGACCCCCGGCAACTCCTGCTTGTTCCTGAACACAGGTCACCGGCATGGAGAGAGGTAAAGCATCCAGTGCCTCACCTCTCTGCACTACTGGGCTGGCTACATTAAAAATATTTTATTAAACCATTCTTGGTGTGGCTGTCCTGCTATTTCCCCTGACTGGACTAGTTGTGCTTAGACCAACCTCCGTTCTTGGTGTGGTGGTCCTGCTCTTTCTGTAATAATTTAAAAGTCAAACAAGTTTTGTGGCAGACCGAGTTGGCAGCAGAATTTAACCTTGATGGATGGACCAATAACTTTATTAGTGGTGTGAGCATGAAAGATCAGATCTTAAAAGCAGCCTGACAGCAGTAAGGGCTGGTGTTTGAAGACATAAAAGTAGCACTCTATTTAGACCTTTCATACAGTACAACACTGTGATGGAAGCAATCTGACCAGATCAACAGAAAGTCCCCCCTCCCACAAACATGGACAGTCCTTCCACCACAAACAATGGACAGCCCATCGCGCCCCAACAAACAGACAGTCCCCCCAGCCCACCAACACCGACAGTCCTGACACCACACCAAACAACTGACAGTCCTCCACGCCCTGCCGACAGATAGTACATACACCCTACCCCGGCTAATACATATGCCACGCGGCACAGACACACAAGTTCCCATGCCTGCAGCTGCATAAACAGCCCTTGCATCAATAAAGACAGTGCCCACCAACATAACCAATCCCCTGCACTGACATGGTAGTCAGTGAGCCCCCCCATGATCCAAGGATCCAATTCTCAAAATGACACAGCCAACAAAGCCACCCAAGACACATGGCCAGCAAATCCTACCCTTAAGGTACACTGCCAGCAAATACCTCCAAGACAGTCCCCCAACCCCATCAAACACAGACAGTCCCCCTAGCACCACCAAGCACAAACAATACCCCCCTACTCCACCAAACATGGAAGTCCCTCCACCTCACCAAACACGGACAGTCCCCCAAAATGGACAGTCCCCCGCCACACCAACACGGACAGTCCCCTGCCCCTCCAAACAAAAGACAGTCCCCACCCACCAGCACTGACAGTCCCCATGCCCCACCAAACAATGGATACTCCCCATGCCTTGCCAACATGGACAGCACCCACACACTACCCAAGCAAATACATATGCCACCCGGCACAGTCACACAAGCTCCCGCCCCTGCAGCTACATAAACAGCCCTAGCACTAATAAAGAAAGTGCCCACCACCCTACCAACATAGTCAATCCCCTACACCGACATGGTGATCAGTGAGCCCCTCCAAACCCCAAGTATCCAACTCTCAAAATGACACAGCCAGCAAAGCCCCCCAAGACACACTGCCAGAAAACCCCACTCCCAAGAAACACGGCCAGCAAATACCCACCAATGTAGCCCCCACCACCACCAAACACGGATAGTCCCCACAGCCCCACCAAACATAGACGGTCCCCCGACCCCACCAAACATGGACAGTTCCACCACCCAAAACAATGGATAGTACCTTACCCCACAAACACAGTCTCCCTGCCCCACCAAACATGGACAGTCCCCTCAACCCAAACAATAAACAGTCCCCCTGCCCCACCAAATATGGACCCCCAAACACACAGCCAGCAACCCCCCAAGACACACAGCCAGCAACAACCCTCTCCCCAGACACATGGCCAGCAACAGTATTTAATTGTAGCCGGCAGTATGTGGTATATTCCTGTGCATGTAGTAGAACAAGATTTTGTCTAGAGCAGCCTAATTCTGTAACACCGTCTCCTGCCATCTGTAAAGGGGGGATAAAAAAGAAAATTCAAAACAACTCCTTTTGCGATCGTGTCTCACTCAGTCAGAAAGCTGCAACAGAGACAGGGACAGCAAGGAGTCAGTCCGTTTTTCGCCCCCCCCCCCAAATAAAAGAATCGTACAGTGGATCGGCATCTTGGAAATCAAATGAATACACTACAGTAGATACAGGCTCATACAGGTCCAGCAAGGAGTCGGTCATGCCCCCTCCCCCCCCAATCAGCCTTAGAAAATTCATCAAATTCACTCCATGATCACTTGGGGGACACTGATCATGAGGGGCAAAAAATACATTTCTAAATATTTCCTTAAGTTATTTTACAATTCACAAAACAAGTGTCGCTGCGGGTAGTGGGGAGAGCAGGTGAGAGAGATCCCTCGGCGGCAGCACCCACAGTGGATCGGCATTTTGGAAAACAAAAGAAAATTAAATTACATACTCCCATACAGATCTGTACTGTACTGTATATTTAACTTCTACTTACTGTGCAAGAGGTTTGGTCGGCAAGGAGTCAGAATAAAGAGCCTCTGCAAATTCATCACATTCACACCGTAAACACTCAGGGAACACAGATGAGGGGAAAAAATAAACATTTAAATATTTCATTTTTTTATAGCTACAGAAACAATGCTAGCTGTGGGCAGTGGGGAGAACAGGTCAGAGAGAGAGAGAGAGAGAGATCCCTCGGCAGTGTCAGTGTATTTCTTTCTGAAGAGCTCCACAGTGGACTGCCAATTGCTGAATTAAATACATATTTAAATATATAACAAATTTAATAATATTTGAATTCTGCAACTTACTAATGTGATGATTGATGACTCCGACGATAAGAATTCTTTCTGGCATCAGTGTCAGTGGCTCAGCAGGTAGCACACTCGCCTCTGAGGCCGGGAGATCAGAGGGCTGTGGGTTCAGTTCCCACATCTGGCAGTTGGGTTAATATCCCAGTACTGACACTGTAGTGCAGCATGAGAGGGGTGCTGCACTTCTGAGGTGCCGTCTTTCGGATGAGACGTTAAACTGAGGTCCCATCTGCCTGGATTGGTGGTAGTTCAGGTGGATGTTAAAGATCCCATGGCACTTATCGAAAAAGAGTAGGGGAATTTCCCCGGTGTCCTCGTCAAATTTCCCTCATTCACTAAAAATACCACCAACAGCTTAATCTGGTTCAAGGTCAGTTGGCATCCATCTGCATTCCCCTCCCCCGGGTCGTGCCTGAAAATAGGCAGGATTTGTCTAATGCACTTACCTGGTCAATAAAAATAAAATAAATAAAACAGAGTCAGGGGGAAGTAGAACAGCAGCGAGAAGCAATGAGAAGACAAAAACATGCTGTGCTATGCCTTTAAAGTCTGCAGTTCATGGACACTGCAAGAACAAATGCTAGTTCCATTTTGGCACTGAAAAACTGTGGGCCAATCAGGATTCCGTTTTCAACTCCGTTTTTCCACAAATGAGGAAAACCAGTGCCCCTGTCTATACTATCCCACCACCCAAGTGACTCTGAATATTAATGGGGTGTCACACCAAATTAAAGTGGTGGTAGTGCCTAAGTTACCTGTACCTGTGACTACTGGAAATGACTTTCCAGGATTCACTGAGTTAATCTCAGAGGAAGTGAATCCTGCAGTTTTAGCAGCAGTGGTAACAACAGCACAGACAAAGAAAATTTTGTATGGTGGAGACACGTATCCTTTCGGTGACTTTGATTCAGACTTGTTTGAGACTAGTTCCAAGATCCAGAAATCCAGGAAAGAAAGAAGATGCCTGAAAAATAGTAGCAACAAAAGACTGACTGACATAAGGTTTTAATATATGAAAATGCTGAAACTAAACTGATAACTGATTGTGATTTTGTTTCAGAGCAAACTAACAATGCTTCTCTCTAAGGTTACTTTAAGCAGCTGGTGTGAAACAAAATAAAGAGGGTGAACCTATGTTTAAAAAATGTAGTGGGCTACTGTGCAGTCTGCGTTAAACTTCAGATGCAGGAACAGACAGAACAATTGGTTATACCACAAAAGTATAGAACTGAATTGTTACAAATAGCACATGACAGTCCTATGGCTCGTCACTTGGGGAGGGGCCGTACCCTTGCCAGATTGCTGGACAGATTTTACTGGTCTGGGATTCATGAAGATGTTGCTACTTACTGCACTTCTTGTGCTGAATGTTAGAAAGTAGCCCCAGTGTCTAGCAAACTCTGGTCAGAGACAATACGGTTGTGGAGAGCTTTTAGGAGCAGCAAGAGCACTGAAAATATTATGTGGTGCTCTCACCACACCGGAGTCAGACATAACTGATGCTGCAGCGATTACAGAACTACACATGCATGATACTCCTGCATGCGCAGTTTACCTCTGAGTCAGCCGTGCATAATATGGCAGTGCTGACGTTACTACATAAGCACAATACTCACATATGAGCCATTTAAGTCAGCGCTGCCATGTTGCACACAGCGGCCATCAGTATCTCAGCTAAGCTATCCTGTGAAAGTACATCGCATGCAGACATAAACATGGGTAAACCTAAGACTCCACTGAAAATGAGATACTGCATCTCAGCTAGGCTAACCTGTATCAGTGCATTGTAAAAATGGGTAAAATGAAGACCCCCCCCCGAAAATGAGATACTGCATTTCAGCAAAGCTATTCTGTGTCAGTACATTGCCAAAATGGATAAAAGTATGACTTGACTAAATATGAAATACTACATCTCAGCCAGGCTATCCTGTGTCAGTATAATGTAACAGGGCTATAATACCATCAAGAGATTCTGAGGACTTATGAACCTTGAAAGCAAAGCTTGAGAGATTTCAACATTTTTCCAAAGCCTCTGTGATATGTGGCAGGTGAGTTTTTAAACATAAAACAGTCTTAACATTTGTTGTAGTGATTTTTCTGACAGGCATAATTAAGTCAGTTGCGTGGAGTAAACTTACCAAGAATAAAGCTAGCAGCATATATAATGCCCTCAGAGACTCCACCCCAGATCCCTCTCAAAAAGCCAGACTGCAATGGGAAAAAGAAATACAGACCTCTATTTCAGAAAAACAATAGGAACAAGGTTGGATACGAATCCATTTGGCCTGCCGGGATGGGCGTACATGACTTATTATGAATAAGACCCTCCATAGATGGTATAGAGACCCGGTCAAACTAGTTAAGAAGGGACTCATCTCGGCTGACACTTGCTGGAGATGTGGCACCCAAGGTGCTCATCTGTTCCATATATTCTGGGACTGTCCCAACCTTCAGCATTTCTGGCAAGCAATTCAGGACATGTGCCAACAGGTGTTCCCCAATATTGTTCTGCACCCCACTTTACTCCTTCTTGGCTGTGGTGGCTCTGAGATGCCGAAGTGCAGTCCAGAGGCACAATGGATCACTTTGGTCGGGGCATTGGCCAAGAGACTCATACTGACGAGATGGAGAACCTCGGAGATTCCTACTTTTCATGAGTTCCTTTTGGCTCTGGCCCAAGGGGCCACATTTGAGAGGATCTCCAGCTTTGCCCAAGGCTCTCTAACCTGGTATGACAAATGTTGGCAGCCTTATTTAAGGTCCAAGTATTGTCATAACACTCCTTCCAGTTCCACTTCTTAGATTTTTCCCCTTCATTATAAAGGTCTGAGTACTGTTTTTTTAGTCCCCTTTTCCCTTTCTCTACTCCGATCATATCTACGCTTTTGAAAAAAAAGAAGATTGCCTTTTTGTATATAGTTGATATTACAATCTGATAGGTAGAGTAGTTAAAATATTACCCGACCTTTTTGTCATATCTTTCTTTTTTGTGTAATTTATGTATGTAGCTCTAGGCTTTCCTCCATCCGGGGGGAGTGACATTACATTGGCTTATTAACCTCTGGCTACAAGGTCTGTAATATGGATAGTATTTTAAGTCATACCCTTTAAGGTTTACCGCTAACTGAGAGAAAACATTGTTAATTTCATTAACTGGTCATACCAAATGTTGCGGTATGAGTCCGATCTGTATGTGCAATACTCTGCCTTTGTGTGTGTGTGTTCTGTCCAAGAACAACAATAATAAAATGTTAAACAACAAAAAAGTCAGTTGTGTACATGTATTAATTTGAGCATACAGGAAAATGTACAGGAGTTTTGTCCCAGTTTTACATGGAAGATACAGAGAAAATGAGGATGCCCTACAGGTAAATGTTGTGTTCAATCTGGGAACATTGCAGTTAACACCGCTATGATTTATTTGTAATCCCCTATGATGTCCCTTGCAACCTCTGGAAGCCCCTAAAACATGGCTGCCTAGCATTTACCCTTCCTACAAATATAAAACCATAAGAGTTCCAATGCCACTACTTAAATAGGTCCTGAAGAAAAAATTACTCACCTTAGTAATTATGTTTCTTCTAGTGGAGTCTTGCTGTATTCTGACTATTGCAGTTAGGTCCTGCCTTTCAACTGCCCCGGAGAACAAAGGGTTAACTTTTCTATGCCTTGCATAGAACGTTCATCACAAGCTCAGTTGAAGCCCCTGTCTGTTGTTGTTCAAACTGCAACCGTCAGATCTTTATGAGCAAAAACTAACTAGGTGTTCTGTGTGGAAACTGTAAAAAGTTTCAAAGGAAGACTCAAGTCAGGAAACCCAAAACCAAAAACACATCCAAAACACAACATTCCACCAAAACAAAAAAGAGGGTGTAAAAGGACACCCCTAGGGTGCCAACACTGTTCCTGCCCACCTACATCCCAAAAACTAGGTTCTGAGAAGGAGGGGAGTAGAACACATCAAGACTCCAATAGAAGAAACATAATTATTAAGGTGAGTAATTTTTTCTTCAAACAACTTGAAGTCTCACTGTATTCTGACATATGCAGACTACCAAGCAGTACCTCCATGGAGGAGGGACAGAACCTACTTTGGAAATAGGCTCTGAAGTACTGCTGTGCCAAACCGAGCATCACTCCTAGCCTGGATATCCAGAGAGTAATGCTTGGTGAAAGTATGGACTGTTTTCCAGGTGGCTGCTTGACAAATTTCTAAGAGAGGAATATCCCTGGCAGCAGCCAGGGAAGCAGCTGTACCTCTTGTGGAATGAGCCCTCAGGCCTGAGGGTGGAGTTCTACCCAGTTTTTCATAGCAGAATTGTATACAAGAAACAATCCACCTGGCAACAGATCTCTTAGTGGCAGGTTTGCCTTTACCAACTTCTCCATAAGTGAGGAATAACTGGAGAGATTCAAACCTGTGACCCCTGGTACGCTCTATGTAGTGGCTAAGGGCTCTTTTAACATCCAAACTGTGTAGCCTCCTCTCTCTCCTGAGGAGGAATGGTCAGTGAAGAAAACAGGGAGAGATATAGACTGGTTGAGGTGGAAATCTGAAATCACTTTAGGTAAGAACTTTCTGTTAGTTCTAAGGACCACTTTATCTCTGTGAAAAGAGAAGAAATCAGATTCCACTGACAGGGCTTGCAATTCACTGATACGTCTGGCAGAAGAAATGGCTACCAAAACCACAGTTTTCCAATTCAAGTACTTAAACTCTGCTGAGGACAAAGGCTCAAAGGGGGGTTGCATAAGCTGAGCCATGCAAACATTAAGGTCCCAAGCAGGAGCAGGAGCCCTAAAGGGGGGGGGGACTGGTATGAAGCAATCCCTTGAAAAACTTACAGAACACAGCATGGGATGACAGAGAGAAAGACTTGCCTACCGACAGGAAAGCAGAAACAGCTGACAAATGTACTTTGAGAGTAGCTGGTCTGAGGCCTAGGCCATTAAAACGGACCATATAATCCAGAACCGTAGGCAATTCAGCAGAGTCTGGAGAAATATTCTTCTTAGAACACCAAATGCTGAATCTTTTCCATTTGGAGTTGTAAGTCTTTCTGGTGGAAGGCTTTCGAGAAGCCTTAAGGACATCCAGAACCCCTTGGCAAAGATGCAGATCTGCAAACTCTAACTCTTCAAGAGCCAAGTCTTGAGATTGAGAGACTGAAGTTTCGGGTACCAAATCCTCCCCTGAGAGGATGTTAACAGGTTGTAATTCCTGGGAAAAGACAGGGGAAGGTGGACTGTTAGGGACAGCAACAAGGAATACCATGGCTGTCTGGCCCAGTCTGGAGCAATCAGAATCACTTTGTATGGTTAAGACCTTTATCTTGACTAACACCCTGAACAGGAGAGGGAAGGGGGGGAAGCATACAGAAATGTCCCTTCCCAGTTCAGAATCAGAGCATCCAGGGGGACTGAGCCCAAGACTGGGGGTCTGCAACAAAAGAGAGGAAGTTGGTGATTGTCTGGGGCTGCAAAAAGATCTATCTGTGGAGTGCCCCATCTCAAGAAAATCACTTTCAAAACCAGAGGATCTAGGGCCCTCATGATGGCCCTGGGATATTCTGCTCAGTGCATCTGCTAGGACATTGTCCTTCCCTGGGAGGTGAACTGCTATCAGAGAGGTTTGCAGGAATAGGCCAGGGACCACAACTTCATTGTTTCTGTGCACAAGGCCATAGACCGAGTGTCTCCTTGCTTGTTGATGTACCACATGGTGGCGGTGTTGTCTGTTCTGACCTGAACCACCTTGTTCTGTACAGATTTGGAAAAAGCTTGCAGTACCAGAAACACTGCTCTGAGTTCCAAGAGATGTGAAGCAGAGATTCCTGAGGTGACCACAGTTCCTGGGTGGTAAGATTCCCCAAATGGGCTCCCCAGCTCAGCAGGGAAGCATGTGTGGTGAGTATCACTGAATGAGACTGAGTGACAAATGGAACCCCTTGTCTCAAATTGTCCTGATCCTGCCACCATTGCAAGGCTTGGATCAGGGTTTGAGTCACTGGGATTAGTTTGGTAAGGGAATCCTTTCTTTGGGACCAAAAGGCTCTTAAGTGGAACTGAATGTCCCTCATTTGGAATCTTGCTCCCTGGACCTCTTCTGTGGACGCTACCATGTGGCCCAGTAGCTGAAGGAAATGCCCTGCTGATTGAGACACCTGAAGGGTGAATGAAGAGGCCAGTTCCACAAGGGTCCTTGCCCTTTCCAGGGGAAGGAAGGCTCTTGCCTTTACCGTATCCTGTTCTGCACCTATGAAGGTGAGGAGCTGTACTGGTTTGAGAACTGACTTTGGTAGGTTGAGAAGGAATCCTAAAGAAGTGAGCACTTGCTGGGTCACTTGCAGATGTGACTTGACTTGGTCCTGGAGACTGACCTATTATGAGCCAGTCGTCTAACTATGGGAAAATGGAAATCTTTTGTCTTCTTAGGAAGGCAACAACTACTGCCAGGCACTTTGTGAAGACCCTTGGGGCTGATGTTAGGCCAAAGGGCATTGGTCTGAATTGATAGTGGCCTGAGGGCAACTCGAACCTGAGGTACTTTCTGTGGGAGCACCTGATGGGAATGTGAAAGTAGGCATCTTTGTTCAGATATCTTAGGTCCAGGATGGGTCGCCACTCTCCTGTCTTTTTGGGGGTTAGGAAGTACCTGGAGTACAATCCTTTACCCCTGTGTAGGGTGGAAACTCTCTCTATAGCTCTGAGAGCTAGGAGAGAAGAAACCTCTGCCTCTAGGGCAAGGGTCTCTGAGAGATTTGCAGGTGGAAAAGATCTGGCTCTCATCTTGGGAAATTTTTTGAAGCTGAGAACCAGTCCCTGGCTTACTACTTCCAGGACCCACTTGTTTGATGTAAGAGACATCCAGTCCTGGACAAAGTAAGCCAGTCTGCCCCCTACTGGTATAGGAGAATCGACCCGGGCAGACCCATCAGGGTGTCTGCTTGGCAGGGGCTTTAGGCTGAGGGGTGGATGCAGCCCTGCTCATCCCCCTTTTTCCTCTCCCTCTAAAGAACCCCCTGCGAAAAGGAAGAAGAGGAGGCCTGAGCTTGGTAAAAGGCCTTTGGAAAGGCCTGCCCTGCCCTGGACTGCTGCCTTTGAGGAGTTGCTTGCCTTCTTTGGCTTGAGCACTCCTGTAAGTGGTCCTGTATTCGTCCATTTTTTCATGTAATTCTCTGTCTCCTCCCCAAACAGAGAATTACCAACTACAGGAAAATCCATGGCCTTAGCCTGGGTATCCTGTGAGAGGCTAGTACACCTGAGCCAAGCCATTCTCCGAAGAGCCACAGATGTAGCCATGACTCTTGATGACACATCACTGGAGTCCACAGCAGCATGAAACTGTACTTTCGATGCCTCAATCCCATCTGCAGCCACCTGCTCCAGCTCCTTGGCAAGCTGCGCGGGAGCCTGTTTAGCCAGTGCCAGTATAGTGTCCCACCTGGACTTCTGGTACCTGGCTGTATAGGCCATATAGTTAGCCTGCCTGAGTCCCAAAGATGCTGCCATGTATTGTTTCTTTGCCATGGCATCAATCTTCCTGGAGTCCTTGTCTGGGGGGTGTGATGCCAAGGGAATGTTTGCCTTATCACAGGCAGCAGCCTGTACAACCCCAACATGGCTGCATTGCTGAAAAAGGAACTCCGTGTCTGAGCCTGAGAGAGTGTACCTCTTGTCCATTCGTCTGTCCACAGGAGGTATAGAATTAGGAGACTTAAGAATTGTTTGTGTCTGTTTCCCAAAAGATTTGTGGAGGGGAATAGACAGTCTCCTGGACTCCGGGATGTCCATCATCTCAACATAATCAGGCTCTTCCTGATCCTCTACTGCTTCCTCCACAGGAAGCTGGAGGGTATCGGCCACCTTTCTGTGGAACATGTAGTGTGAAGGGGACTCAGAAAGCCTAGGAGGAGAAACACCTGAAAGTCTGTCTGGGGAGATGTCCGGTTCAATAGACACATCCAGACTTTCACCATCACCATAATCATCCTCATACTCTCCCTCCTCCTCAAACTCCGGTTCATAAAATTCTTCCAAAGTACAATCCGGGACTGGGGGAACCGACCAAACCGAGCCCCAGGCAGATGGTGCTGGTTTGGTCGGAGCCAAACTAAGCGATTACACAATCCTAATCGCCTTGGCTATCTCATCAACGGTCGGAGTATGAGATTCTGAGTCCGGACCGGTCAATTTGTCTTTCCTTTTTGTCAGAACTGATTCCTCAGAATTGGCTCTCCTTTTGCCCGAAGAAGTATCGCCCTGGTCAGAAGGCACTCCTTCTGGTTCGGTCAGAACCGAACCGGGCTGGCCTTCCGGGTCAGCGGACTTCTCGGCCTCCCTTTCCCTCAGTCTACCTAATCTCTTTTCCAGGGTAGATTTGGGAAAATTCTTGCAAATTTGGCAGTCTGAATCGAGGTGGTCAAACCCCAGACAATAAACACAGGTGGTGTGGGGATCAGCTTTAGCAAAGACCTCCCCACACACACTGCAGTGTTGAAACCCAGTGAGCCCATTTTTTTTCTTGGGTTTCTCAGACATGGCCAACCTAACCAAAAACGTACCCTTTTTTCGGCAATCTGCCAGGCAAGACTCCCCTATCGGTTCCTGGCCGTGTCACGGGTCTTGGAAAAAAATGTACTTAAAACCCAGTTTTTTAGAACCGATACGGACCGGTAACCACACACTAAAGTAAAGCACAAGTTTTAACCTCAAATTGATCGGTTCAGCCGAATCGATCCACAGTTTACAAGTTCCATACGGAAAACAGAACAAAAGCCTATCTAGTACTCATGGTACCACAGACAGAGACTTGAACCGACTATGCGGAAACAACAATTCGGTAGAAACCGACCGAAACCGACATTTCCACCGGCTTTTGAACCGAGCAGCAGGAGAAATCTCCGGAGCGACTGTTCAGTGAGGCAGAGTAAAGAATCTGACGGCTGCAGTTTGAACAACAACAGACAGGGGCTTCAACCGAGTTCGTGATGAACGTTCTATGCAAGGCATAGAAAAGTTAACCCTTTGTTCTCCGGGGCAGTTGAAAGGCAGGACCTAACTGCAACAGTCAGAATACAGCAAGACTTCATGTTGTTTGAAAGGGTTAACATAAATCAGATCTAATCAGATCTTCAGAGGAAATACCGTAAATCATTGCTACACACATATACACATCGGAAGAGATGACCAAGAATGTAATTTGAAAATGCTCTGCAGTTAGATGCTTTATCCTCTGTTGGAAATCATGTCAGTAAATTATTAGTCTCCAAAGACAGCAAGTCACATTGCAATAATAAAGCTGAAAAAAGATTTAAAGAAAAACATTCTCAAATGACTGCACTGTACCTGTCCTATTAATGGCCCTGCAAACAAACAAGGGGCTTCAGCCTCAAGTGCTGTCAGTCCCTTGCCTTTCATCAACATTAAATGCATTACACAGTGGGCACACCTGCATGGCACCTGTCTATCCGGGTAAACAGAGGACTTCAATTTCCAATGTTAGTCCCACACCATTCAAGAATAAAATACTTCACAGAGTGATTAAATCTTTACTGTATCTGCCCTGTTCATGGCACTACAAACAGGGAGCATCAATCTCCAGTGCTGTAAGTGACCAGTCCCTCACCTTTCACCAGCACTAAATGCATCACACTGTGGGAAAAAAGCCTGCACTGTAACATCCAGCACCATCTCTGTCCCTGTAGCTAAACAGAGGGCATTACTGTTAGTCTCTCACCTTTCACCAGAAAAAAATACATCACAGTGTAAGTCTGCACTGTACCAGTCCTCAATACACCTCTGCCCATAGACAAACACAGGCTGCAATAAAAACAAAACCAAAAAAAAATAATTTTTTTTATATAGAACTCCAGCAGTCAGATGTAAGCTGTTTAGAGGGGCTTGTGTTGATTTCAAATAGAGCAACAGCTAGATGCAAATGCATAAAATATCTAAAAATAATAATCCATAATTTCACTAGTGCCCAGCACTCCTGTAGGATAATGCAACATTATCCTTATTTTCTTTTTTTTTTTTATCCACCTCCACCTATCCAGGCTCCGCCCCGTCAGGAGCACCAGTGGAGTCTGCCCCCACTTCTGCCACCTTACTTGGATCCTCTGGTTCACCCCATGGAGCCATGGTTCTTCCCCCCGGGAGGAGATGAAGTGGGGCGGTTATACCCCGAACAATTCTAGTCTCATTGGGAACCAGATGGCCAGGCAGGTGCATGCTATTAGGTGTCTGCTCCTGTGCTCCATCTTCCCAGAGCCTGGAGAGCATTTCCCTTGTTCTTGAGGGAGTGGCACGTACCCTGACGTCATGGCCTCACCGCCGACTTCACCACTTCCCATCTCCTTGGACTTCCGCCAGAGGCCAGTCAAGCACCGAGCACGAATCCTCCTCCCTCCCAAGAGAGGAGAGCTGTCCTCCGAATGCTCAATTCTTTCCCTGCCCCGCCAACCCCCGATGGCCTGGGCTTGGTTCCGAACCCGGGTCACCAGTGTGGCGCGAGGTGTGGTGTCCAGCGCCCCAACCCTCAGTTCCACCAATCCGGCACCATTGTCCTTATTTTCAGTTGTGAACAAATAAGCCATTGCCTCCTGAAACTGTCAGCCTTACCTTAACATGCAGCACAGCAGATTCAAAGAAACACATTCTTAGACTAGCATGGAATTTGGAGTCCTTATCTTAATGATCAGATGTTATTTATGTTAGAACCACTTGACACTTCTTGAGACAGCAAAGTACCTCTTCTGTGTGCATTGGAACTTAATTAACTTTGTCATGCTAGATAGCGCTTATGTTTCTAGGCTTGCTAGACACATGTAAAGGGGCTGGAATTTGGAGTCCTTATCTTAGATGCTGCAGTATATTGTTATTTATGTCAAAAGCACTTGACAGATCTCTGAGTTCCAGAAACCCAGCAGAGAAAAGGGAGTATTTTAGGCCATGTACACGCTATTCAACTGGGTAGTGATTTGCAGCTGTTGTGGAAGGATACATTGAAAAGTACTAAAATTTGTACTTCATTATCCCATTTTTTAGCTACAGACAGCAAGACAGGCTCTGCCCATAGCCATAAAAAAAAGACAAGGTGCCCCTGATAGATGTGCCTTTTGAGAGAAATGCAATGGATGCAGTTAGCCCTAATACAAAATAAGAAGGGTAATCGATTCATTCTGGTAGTACGTGACTATGCAACTAGATATCCAGAGGCAATTCCAATGCATACTGTTACAGCTCCAAAAGTGGGAGCAGAGCTTGCCAAAATTTTAAGCAGGGTGGGCATACCTAAAGAGATTATTACTAATCAGGGCAGTAATTTTGGTACTGCATTACTGAAGGAACTCTACCGACTACTAGGTATCACTACCATAAGAACCTCCCCTTATCAACCTCAGGCAGTTGGTCTTGTTGAGCATTTTAATCAAACCCTAAAACACATGTTAAAAAGGTCTGTAAAAGGGGAAGGGAAAGACTGGGATCAAATTCTTACCTTACCTGCTTTTTGCTTACAGAGAAGTGTCACAGGCATCAACAAGTTTTTCACCATATGAAATGCTGTATGGTAGACAACCTAGAGGGTCACTAGATGTAATAAAAGAAACATAGGAAGATAACTCCCATCAAAAACAATCTATTACATCTTATATGAGTGTCATGAGAAAGTGGCAAAATATCTTGAAATTGCCCATAGTAATCAGGAAGAGGTCCCAAACTAGCAGAAGACTTATTATGACCAAGGGGTAACAGAAAAGGTTTTTGAGCTTGCTGAGAAGGTCTTGCTACTGTTACCCACTACAGAAAATAAACTGTTAATGAATTGGCAAGGGCTCTATAAGGTACTTAGAAGTATTGGCACAGTTAACTATGAGACTGAGACTCCTGATAGGATAGATCCTACCAAGATATACCATACTAACCTCCTGAAGAAATGGGTTGAAAAAAAACACAGAAGGCTGCTTGGTTAATTTTACCAGAAACTTCCACAGAAGATAGTGACATAGCGTATGACAAACTGGAATAAACTGTAACAGCTGATGATATAAAGGTACATGTTCCTTAACCTCTGAACAAACCTCAGAACTTCACAACTTGGTAAAGACGTTTCATGGGGGGATCCGCCCTCAATGTTCCTAGTGGAGCTCAGCCCTGCTACACATGCCGACTCACCATGCCCAGGCTTTCCCCCCCTGGGCTGGGCCGCCAGGCGGGCGCCCCCCCAAAGGTCAATGAAAGCAAGCTGTGGCTTACCTCCCAGGGCAGGGCCATGGGAGCGGGACCCCCCTGGCGGACATTGGTGGCAGTGGGAGTGATGGCGGGGCAGGGTGTCATGGCCGGGGGACCAGAGTTTTTCTTTGGTTGTGATGCCCTGGTAGGTGAGCCTGCAATCACACCAGCATCTGTCCCGCCTCTCATAAAGCAGGCCCCGGTCTTCCCGGCGATTCCCCTGGCCTCTACCAGAGGTTGCCCAATAGGTCGGACACTCACCCCTCCCCCAGAGAAGGAGAGCTGCCCATCAAGCCCTCTATCCTTCTCCAACTGGCTGGACCACTGACTCCCGGGTCCATTCCTGAACCTGGGAAGTCGGAGTCACAAGTGGTCACCTTGCCGCTGCGCCAGTGGTCCAGCTTGGTAAAGACATTTAACAGTACTGTTACCACACTGCCAGGCAGAGCAAAAGGGGTTGCACATGTAATATTGAAAGGAAATGCTCGCCCTGTCAGACAAAAGACATACAGATTACCACAGCGGTTAAGAGCAGACATTGTTAAGCAAATACAACATGTGAAACAACTGGGTATCATAGAAGAATCTAGACGTGCTTTCTCATCACCAATGGTGATTGCAACTAAAAAAGAAGGGTATGTAAGAATCTGCCTTGATTTTAGGAAACTTAATCACGTGTTCTAATTTGAGAGTTACCCTATGCCCAGGATAGATGATTTGGTGGACAGATTGAGAAGTGCCAAGTACATCAGTACCCTCGATCTCACCAAGGGTTACTGGCAAATTCCATTAGCTAAAGAATTTAGAGACAAAAAGTACAGTTATGTAAGAACTTACCATAACAGTACATCTTTGATAGGAGCTCTTGCAGCAGGCAACACCAGTAGGACTAAGCCACCAGGCACTAGGACCACACGGAAAACTTCTAGCTAGCGGTCTACAGCAGGGTACTGCCCCCAACGTCGGCATGCCGATGTCCGCCTATGGTTTAAAAGGGGCAGTCCCCAAGCTCCACCTCAGTTCTCCCGCCGGAGTCCCCAGCAAAGACAGAACTGAGATGGTTCCTCATATAAAAGGAAAGCAAAGAAGCCAAGAATGGAGAAGCAAACCTCAGGGGGTAGGAGGGAGGGAGGGAAATCAGCACCTGCTGCAAGAGCTCCTATCAAAGATCTACTATTATGGTAAGCTCTTGCGTAACTGTACTATCTTACTTTGAGGGGGGCTTTTGCAGTAGGCAACGCCGGTAGGACTGAGCCCCAAGCAGTAAGTGAACTGAATCGGTCAGCAGGGAGGAGGAAACAATATGCATAGGTCATTAAGAAAGAAGGCCCTGAAGGAGTGCAAGTCCAAAACCAGCCTTACGCCTAGAAGTAATATCCAAACTGCAATGCCTGTTGAAGGTATGGGCACAACTCCACGTGGCATCGGTGGCAGCTGCACAGATATTTTCAGCGGACACATTCTTGAAGGAAGCAAATGAGGCAGCCACGCCTCTGGTAGAATGGCCTTTGACCAGGCCCAGTAAAGGCTTGTTGTACTTGAGATAACAGTAAAGAATGCAATTGGCTAGCCACTTAGACAAACACTGTTTGGAAACAGGGGCTCCTCTCTGAGGAGCAAAGGAAACAAACAACTGATCAGACTTTCTGATGGTGCAGGCGCAATCCAAATAATACCTGAGCACCCAGTGGACATCTAGAGTATGAAGTAAGGCCTCCCCCTGATTTGAATACTCAGGAAACTACACAGGCAGGTGGATAGATTGATTTAGCATGAATTCAGACACCACCTTAGGAAGGAATTTAGGATTAGTTCTCAAAGACACCCTGCCTGCCTTTGGGAAAAACCAAATAAAGCTCTTTACGCATCAGAGCCTGTAGCTTGGAAATCCTTTGAGCGGAAGTAATGACAACTAAAAATAACACTTTCCAAGAAAGAAAGCATAGCTTGCAGCTTGCAGCAGGCTCAACAGGAGGCAATGTAAGCTTTTCCAAAATGAACAAAAGATACCATAGTGGGACAGGGTCCTTAATTGGGGGTTCAAATACAACATGCCACACAAAAAGGTGTGGGAAAGGTCCAGTTGGGCAATGGTTTTGCCCTCAACAGGTGCATGGTACACAGGGATGGTAGAAAGGTGCACCTTCAGTGAGGAGTAACCCAGACCTGAATCTGAAAGGGATAGGGATAGGAGGTACTCCAGGATGAGATTCACTGGACAGGTGAAGGGATCCAAGTGCTGAGCAGTGGCTCAAATGGAAAAGCGCTTTCACTTCATGGTGTAGGTGGCTCTGCTGGAAGGTGTTCGAGCTGCGACCAAGACATCTGCCACCCGGGAAGAGACCCCAAAGCAGGTAACAGCTAAATCTACAGGAGCCACGCATGGAGGTGCAGTGTCTTGAGGTCTGGGTGGACCAGAGTGCCCTGTTCCAGGGAGAGCAAGTCAGAGTACAGGGGCAGGAGGACTAGAGGTTCCACTGCCAGTTGTTGCAACACAGGAAACCATATCTGAGGTGGCCAGAAGGGCACTATGAGAATCATCTCCGCCCCTTTTGACTGAATCTTGAGGAGTATCCTCTGCAGAAATGGAAAGGCATAAAGCAACCTCCCTGTCCAAGAGAGGAACAACGTGTCATGCCAGAAAACACCAGGCCTTGGATTGAACAAGCAGAAATTGGACAGTTTTGCATTGAGTGGGGACACAAAAAGGTCCAGCTCGGGATGGCCCCACCTGTCGAAGAGGTCCTCGACCACGGGGGTGAGAAGTTCCCATTCGTGAGCCCTCATCCTGGACCTACTTGTACTGTCAGCCAGGACATTTTGGACACCTGGAACATGTACAGCCACTAGTTCCAGGTTGTGCTGGATGACCCAGTACCAGGCTCTTATGGCATCTTGGCAATGGGGATATTATTGAGTCCCCCCTTATTTGTTAATGTAATAAACTATGGACATGTTGTCTGTCTGAACCAAAAGATGGCCTGGAACCAGGTGAGTCTGGAAGGCCTGCATTGCATAAAGGATGGCCCTTATCTCCAGGACATTGATGTGGAAATGTATCTCGCCCTCTGACCAGATCCCCGGAATTTGACGATGGGCCAAGTGGGCATCCCAACCCAGGCCCCAGGTGTCTGTAGTCAAAATCTGTTGTGGGGAAACAGCTCTGAAAGGAACCCCCTTGAGGAGATTGGAGGGGTTTAGCCACCATTCCAGGGTCTGCCTCATAGGATTGGAGACCACGACCTGCTGATCTAGGTCATTGCTGCGCTGGTTCCATTGGGTTTGAAGAGTCTATTGAGGTACTTGCATGAGGAGGCAGGTCAGGGGAAAGTACAGTTACATAGGAACTTACTATAGCAGTAGATCTTCAAGAGAGGCTCTAGCAGTAGGTATCAACCATTAGGACTAAGCTGTCAGGCACCAGGACCACATGGAAAACTTTAGCTGGCAGTGTCTGGCAGGGGACTGCCCACCCTTCGTTACAAGACTGACGTCAATGTGACACTATATAGTGAGCAGTCCCCATACCTGTCCTCCAGTTCTCCAGCCGGAGACCTAAAAAGGTGTGACAGGAGAAGGAGTGGGCTCCTTGAGCTAAGAAAGGGTATGTAAGAAGGAGTAGCAGAAAAACCTCATGGTGAAGGTGGGAGGAAAGGCAGTACCTACTACTGCAAGAGCCTCTCTCGAAGATCTACTGTTACTGTAAGTTCTTACATAACTGTACTATCTTACTTTGAGAGGGCTGTTGCAGTAGGTATTAACCATTAAGACTAATTCCCAAGCAGAAAAGATCAGACAAATCTGAGACTAGGGAGGCAAGGAAAAGTCAGCAGTAGACAGAGGTCTAAGACAAGAGGCCCTAAAGAACTACTAGGCCAAAGCCAGTCCTGCACCTAGAAGCAATGTCCAAGCTGTAATGCTTAGTGAAGGGTGTGGATGGAACGCCATGTGGCTGCCGCACATATGTCGGCGGCAAAGACATTCCCGAAACAAGCAGTAGATGGAGCCATGCCTCTGCTGAGTGCCCTTTTAGTTCCCCCAGAAGTGACTCGTTATACTTCTGATAACAAAACAAAATGCAGTTTGCCAATCATTTGGACAAACACTGTTTAGAAACAGCAGTGCCCTCTCTTTTGGGCGTGAAAGAAACGAACAACTGATTTGTTTTGTAGACTGCCTTTGTCTGGTTATTGTAGTAACCCAAAATTGTATGTACATCTAGGATGTGTAGAATTGCTTCCCGTTGGTTAGAATGTTCAGGGTAATACACTGGCAAGTGTATGGTCCAATTCAAAAAGTAAATTCAGAAACCACCTTAAACTAAGGGTTTGTACGCAGAGCCACCCGGTCTCTGTGAAAAACCAAATAAGGCTCCTCACACATCAGGGCCTAAAGCTCAAAAATCTCAAGCAGAAGTAATAGCAACTAGAACGTTCTTTCCAAGAAAGATAATGCATGTTACAACCCGCTGCTGGTTCAAATAAAGGCAGAGTGAGTTTTTCAAGGATGAAATTCAGGTCCCAGGGAGGAGCCAGGCTCCTGACTGGGGGTTTCAAATGGAGGATCCCTTTCAGGAAGGTTTTGGATACCTCCAACTGAACCAAAGTCTTCCCATCCTCCGGAGTGTGGTAGGCTGAAATGGCAGACAAATGGACCTTTAGAGTAGAGTAGTTTAGCCCAAGGTCAGATAGATGTAGCATATACTCAGGACCTGTGGTACAGTACCATGAGAAGGGATCCCAACACTTTGACATGGCCCAGATGGAAAATCTCTTCCACGTCATCGCGTAAGTGGATCTGGTGGATGGCTTACTGGCCTCCACTAGTACCTAAGCTACCCTGGGAGAGACTCCAAAACATGAAGCCGCTACGTCAGCAGGTGCCATGCATAAAGGTGTAGGGATTTGAGGTCTGGATGGACCAGGGTGCCTGATCCTTAGTCAAGAGGTCCTAGCAGATGGGAAGTGGAAACGGGGGTTCCACCATCAACTGCTGAAGCAGAGAGAACCAAACTTGGTACGGCCGGTAAGGGGCAATCAGGATCAAGTGTGCTCCTTCCGCCTGCAGTTTCAGCAGTACTCTCTGCAACAGTGGAAAGCGAAGGAAGGCATATAAGAACTTCTTTGTCCAGCAGAGAGACAGTACGTCTCGCCAGAAAACACCATGCCCGGGAACAAGTGATCAGAAACTGGGCAGTTGTTTTACGCTGGATGGGGATGCGAACAGATTGAGGTCTGGTCTGCCCCAGAGGTCGAAGATTTCTTCCACCACTGACTGTCTCAGTACCCACTCATGAACCCTGGCTTGGGTGTGGCTGAGACTATCCCCTGGGACATTTTGAACACCTGGGACATAAACTGCCATGAGAAGAAGGCTGTGTTGGACTGCCCATAACCATATGGCCATTGCTTCCCGATATAAGGGGTATGAGCGCGTGCCTCCTTCTTTGTTCAGGTACCAGACTATGCTCATGTTGTCTGGATTAGGAGAGATCGTGGTCTGAGGAGTGGCTGGAAAGATTGCAAGGCATACAGCACTGCTCTCATTTCTCAGACACTGATGTGTAGAGGCAGTTCTCTCTGAGACCAGGACCCCTGCGTCCTGTGTTCTCCTAAGTGAGCTCCCCACCCAGCCCCAAAGCATCCGTTGTTGGGATGTGGGTGGGGGGATGCAGCTTGAAAGGGATGCCTCTGTTGAGGTTGTCCAGGTTCTGCCACCAGAGGAGATCTCAATTTATGGGGTTGAAGACCAAAATCATGTGATCAAAGTCATCCAACCTCTGATCCCACTGTACCCAAAGTGTCCGCTGCATGACCCGCATGTGGAGTCTGGATAGATGGACTGTTGGGATGGTAGCTGCCATGAGGCCTAGTAAGCAGAGGACAGACCATGCTGAGGTTCAATGCTCAGATGCCATGAGTACGGCTTGCCTCCTCAGGGTCTCTGCTCTGTCCTGCGGGAAGAATTCCATCCCTGGACAGTTTCCAGCACTGCCCCAATAAACTGCAGGTACTGTGACAGGGAAAGGTGGGACTTCAGGTACTTGACCGTGATGCCCACTTGATTAAAAAGATCCAGGGTAATGGACAGGGAGGTTGGCAGACTTTCTCTCAATGGGGTCAACAAGAGTCAGTCATTGAGTTATGGGAAAACATGGATGCCCTGGCGGCACAATGCTGCAGCCACCACCGCTAGGCACTTTATGAACACCCTGGGTGCCAACAAAAGGCCAAAAGGGAGGTCTCTGAATTGAAAATGCTCCCTGGAATGTAAATCTGAGGAAGTAGCAGTGGGATGGAAAAATAGGGATATGCAGGTAGGCATCCTGCATATCCAGAGCACAAAGTCAGTGTCCCTGGAGTAGCAAGGGAAGGAGGCCTGGAAGGGTCAGCATATGGAACCTTTTATATTCTGCGTACAGGTTGAGGCTGCTCAGATCCAAGATTGGTCGAAGATCGCCCATCTTTTTGGGCACCAAGAAGTGGGTGTAGTATCCCTTGCCCACCTGGTTCTGAGGAAAAGGATCTATGGCTGCTTTTCTTAGTACAGCATTTAATTCCTCTCTGATGAGATGAATGTGTCCTGGGGGATAGTGACAGGGTCCTGAAGAGTCTTCTGGAGATCTCTCTAGAAACTCTATAGTGTGACCTTTGGCTATCAGCTGAATAATCCACCTGTCTGCAGTGATCGCCTCCCAGCCCAGTAGGTGGTTTGTGATCCTGACCCCTACCAGTTCCACCTGAACTAGTGATGGCAGCGGGAGGAGCTGTCTCAAGTTAGTAGGTGAAAGGGAGATTAGCAGGTGCCGCTCCAAAGGCTCTGTGTGGTTTGGCCAGTGGGGCAGCACCCTTCGAGGGAGCCCGACATTTGTTCGGGTGTTGGTTGGGCTGCTGTTTCTGCTGCTGCCTGTAAAATGGCTGCTTCGGCTTAGCAGGGGGCTTGTACATGAACTAGACAGAGTGCAAAGCTTTGCCTTTGTCCTGTATGTCTGTGATGATGTCTTTGACATCCCCTCCAAAGAGGACTGGTCCCCTGAAAGGAATGTCCTGGATGGCAGACTGAACTTCTGGTGCCAGTCCAGAAATTCTCAGCCATGAGTGCCTGTGCAGACTCATGGCAGTCACAGTACCATGGGCAGAAGAATCCACCACATCATAGGTGGCTCTAAGGGCATGGCGGCTGGCTGTCCTGACCATTTGAGCTATGTCTGATTTCAGATCCGAGTTAGGCAGAGCCTCAGTTTTTGATTCTAACTGACCCAGAATAGATTTCTGATAAATCACCATATGGGCCACAGAGTTAAGGGCTCAGATGGCTAGTGTAGAGGACAAATAGAATTTACATCCAAACTGATCAAGCTACCTTGACTCCTTATCCAGAGGGGAGGTGCTCAACTGCTTTCACATGGCCAAGCAGTCATGAGCCTCAGTAATGATCACTGAGTTGGCCTTTGGGTGAACACTAAGGTGGTCCTTGCCCTCAAGAGTGCTATAGAGTCTGTCCACCTTTCTGGCTATGGCTGCTAGAGAGGAAGGCTGCTTCCAGATTGTGGAGGCCAGGTCCTTGTTGAGCCTGTCCATGGAGGAGTAAGTGTTGGAGACTGATCTGTTAGGACAAGGTATTCAGAAAACCCTTGGCATTGAGGATCTTGTTCTTCTGTCTTCCAGTTGTATGCCTCCTGAATCTTCTGGAGAAGCTCCATCAAAGAAGGGTCTTCTGAAGGGGATTTAGGAGTTTCCTTTGGTTTCTATTCATCCAGTATAGGAGATTCATAACCTATGTCAAATGGAGAGAGATCTGACTCAGAATCTGACGTCGGACTCCTGCCAGAGTACCTGAACCCGGGAAGAGGATTTTCAATAGCTACCGGGAGTCCTCTGAGGTGATCGGTCAGGGTAAGAGTCTCGTGCGACCTACTCGAGGTCGTTGGACCAGACTCTACTGATGAAAGGGACCTTAACATCAGTTCTAATGAAAGGGTAGCCACCTGCTGGCATCCGTCCAGCTCGGAGGCAAACTGAGTTTTGGCTTCTTTCCACCAAGAGTTTAACATCGCCTGCAAACCCACCTGAGGATGGGGTGGCAGAGGTGGAGCTGGCGAAGGTGGTTAGACAGTCGGGGGGTACCCTGACAAAGGGTAACCCGGCACAGTGTACTGATTCGTCGGGTATCCTGGCGATGTATACCCCAGCGTAGGATATCCTGTTGTGAGATAGTGAGATGTAGGATAACCTGGCATATGGTACCCAAGCATCAGGTAGCCTGGCGTCAGAAATCCTGGCAACAGATACCCTTGAGGAAGGTAATGTGGAGCTGTGTAGCCGGGTGTCTGGTAGCCCAGCGGAGGGGCCGAGGATCCCGGCTGAGGGAATGATACAGGGGCTTAGAGTCCTGGTTGTGGACCCAATATTGACGCAGAGGGATCCGGCAGTGGGCCAATGGTGGAAAAGGGGTGCCCCGCATTGGGCCCCCAGACGGAAGATCCAAAGTTGGCCTCGGAGGGTCTGAGGGTTCTGCTGGGGTCGGGGGGGGGGGGCAGAAGGTCCAGACAGGGGAATGAAAGGTGGTGGCATTAGGCCAGAATGAGGCTCTGGCACTGGGCAGTCCGGCGCCAGTAGTGAGAGGGTGTCGACAGGCGGATGCTCTCTGCTCTCTGGTTCCAGTAGTGCTGGAGGATCCAGAGGGTCCACCATAGGAGGTGGAGATGGAGGGCTCCGAGAGGGCAAACTGTCACGAGAAGGCTGCAGCCCAGGCGGCAGATGCTCGACGTCAGGCCTGTCATCGGGGCCTGATGGAGGTTCCGGGGCCGAGCGTTCACCGGGGAGGACTGGTGTTCGATTTATCAGCCATGACTTGGTGATCACTAATGAAGCCAGCGTCCAACTTATCAGTAGTGGTTGGGTGGTTGTCAGAGGAGCCAATGGTTGACTTAACAGCCTTGCCACTCACCTTAGACCCAGAGGTTTTGATCGGTCTAAGGGTAGTAGGTGTCTCTGGTTTCCCAGAGACTCCTGCTTGAACCAAGACCAGTTCTGGTGGGGGCACTCACGATTGCTCCATGGCAACGGCAGGTGTGGCGGATGGGGTGCTTCCCTGGGGGGAAGGCTGCTCAGTGTCTGTGGTCCCTGAGGGCAGTTGCAGGCAGAAAGGAGACCAATACCAGTCCTGATGTCTCTCCTTGTCCTCCTTCTTCTTACGATGTCCCTCAAGTGAAGAGGAAACACTCCTGAGTTTATGCAGCTCCTTCTCCACGAAAGTAATTTTTTGCTTTAAAATATGGGCTTCTGAAGCCTGTTGATGGTGTTTCCATGTGGCCTGGTTGACGTTCTGACAAGCCTCACAGTCCCAAGCTTGTGCTCTGGTCCCAGTCAGAAGAGGCAGAGGGAATGGGCATCTTTGTGAGAGAGATGAGATCCACCGGAGTCGCACTTGATTTTATGTGAATCGGAAGGTGTTGAAGATGACATACACAAAACTTAGAAATACTAAGACTGAAAAAATAAAGGAGGCCAGCCCACCAGTGCAGTGGTAGTGCTACCACTTACAGTGCTGTCAACCTGGGTCCATTATCATGCCTGGGGAGACGGAGGGCCAGCCGGGGGGGAAGGAGGCTCGAACACCCGAGGTCCATTCGCCTTCTCCAGGGAGAGAGAGGAGTTGAAGCTCCATGCATGACTGGCCTCTGGCAGAAGCCAGAGGCATAGCAGGCACCAGAGCTAATCCAAGGGTTGGGGCATGACAGATGTCGGTGGTAATGCCTTGACATCTGGGTGCACGTTACCCCCCAAGAACAGTGGAAAAATCGGCTCACAGAGCACCAGGATGATGGAGCGCCCGTGCAGACCCCACAACTCCCGCCTGCCTGTCCTGTTGAGTGCCCAACAAAAACAAGAAGGACTGCGGGGTGTATGGGCCCCACCTTGTACCCGCCTGGGGGGGTATAACCATGGCTCCATGGGGGTTCACCCACAGGTCTCAGGTAGGTGGAGAGCACAGGGGCAGGCACCAAAAGTGACTTCCGATGGTGCGGGCTTAGGGAGCAGGGGGGAGTATAAAATGCAAGTTAAAAAAGAAAGGAAAAGTGAGTAGAAATACTCATCCAAAATGGCTGTGACAGAAGCAGCATTCTCCATGCGGTCCAACGTGTGCAGGTTGACGGCAGGAAAGATCTGGAGGGTGAGCGTGGGGACCGCTCACTATATAGCGTCACGCAGATGTCGGACACGTGACGATGGTTGGGCAGTCCCCCACCACACACTGCTAGCTAAAGTTTTCCGTGTGGTTCTGGCACCTGATGGTTAAGTCCTAATGGTTAATACCGACTACAAAAGCCCTCTTGAAGTAAGATCTGTAGTTATGGCCACTGCCATGTGCCCAAGGAGGTGCAGTAAGGATTGGGCTGGAATGTGCCGGGAAGGGGCAACCAGCCAGGCCTGCACTACCAAAGGTTGTGAATTAATACACTGTCCCTTATGCTTCCCAGCTGATTTCTTCTCCTTCTAGGTGAGAGAAGAAGTCGAGGCCCAGTAGAACAGAGAAGAAGAAGAAGAAGAAGAAGAAGGACCTATGCCCTGTAGCTCCTTCTCCAGCGCAGCTAACTTCCGCTGCAGCAAGAAGCCTTGCAGGATCTTCAAACGGTGTCTCCATGTGGCTTAGTTGAAGTCCTGGCAGTGCTGGGAGGCCTCGGTGTCATGGTCAGGACCCAAGCAGAGCAGGCAAGAAGAGTGGTCATCCTTGGAGGAAAGTCGCTTGCTGCAAGCACACTTTGTATGCTGGTCAGAAGACGAAGCTGGAGAAGAAGTCTTGCACAAGAAAATAAACACTTTTGTTTTAAATCGCAAAAAAAAAAATTGCAGAAATGCACAAAGCAAAATGGTGGTCAACTGAAGCAAGTATCTGTGAAGGTCTGATGTGCGCAGGTCGACGGCAGGAAAAGAACTGAGATGGAGCTGAGGGACTGCCCCTTTTCTACCATAGGTGGATGTCGGTGTGCCAATGTTGGGGGAGGTCCCCTGCTACAGACTGCTAGCTAAAAGTTTTCCATGTGGTCCTAGCACCTGGCAGCTTGGTCCTGCCAGAGTTGCTTGCTACAACAGCCCCCTCGAAGTAAGTTCTGCATTTGCCACTACTATTGGATTCTGTCAGTTCACCACCATGTCATTTGTTTTACATGGCACACCTGTTACATTCCAGCAGTACATTAATATAATTGTAGCTACTCTCACTGGTTATTGTGTTACTTACCTGGATGATGTCATGGTATATAGTGCAGACTGGAAAAGTCACCTGGAATGCCTATGAGCAGTTATCCAATCTATCAAAAAGGCAGGTCTGACAATTAATCCTACCAAACGTGCATTGGGCATGCAGGAACCAGATATCTGGGATATATTTTGGAAATGGAGAAGTAAAGCCAGAGATTTCTAAGATAGAAGCTATATCTAACAGTCCTACCCCTAAAACAAAGAAACATGTCAGTTAATTTTTAGTGCTGGCTGTTTACTATTGGAGATTTTGTTACCAACTTTGCCCATTTAGCTACTCTGCTCACTGAACTCATGAAAAAACGGTACCCGAATAATGTGAAATGGATCCCAGAGTGTGATAAATATGTTCAGGCCATCAAGGCTGCATTATTTTCAGCCCCTGTTTTAAGAAGCACAGACTTTGAGAAACAATTTTTATTACAGGCAGATTCATCAGAGGTAGGCCTAGGTGCAGTCGAGTCAGAATATAAATGGAAAGGAACACCCCATTCTATATATCAATAGGAAGTTGCATGACAAAAAGGAAAGGTAATCCACTATTGAAAAGGTATGCCTTGCAGCAAAGTAGGCCATGGAGACCCTTAAGTTTTATCTTATAAGAGCTGACTTTGTACTTACAACAGATCATAATCCTCTCTGTTGGCTTAATCAAATAAAGGATAAAAAATTCCAGAATCACATGGTGATACCTGGCACTACAGTCATTTTAATTCAAAGTGATGCACAAATCTGGAATTGACATTCTGTTAATGCTGATTTTCTGTTAAGATATGGATCAGGAATTGAGAATTCCAAAGTTTGAAAAAAATGTGTGAGTTTAAACTTCATGGTTTGCTGTACTGGTTGTTATGGAAAAAGGGGTACTACATATGCAGAGAACTACAAAGGTTATCAGATAATGTTGGAAGAGATATAAAAGAAAGTTTTGGAAACCCATTTTTTTTAAACAGGTTCCCTCTTACAGAGGGGGTATGTGACAGGGTTGAGTAAGGCTCTGTCCCAAGATTTAAACACAGGATCAGTTCTATCTTCTCCTTTTCTGTCTCATGTCTGACTGCATAGTCAAATTTTTTTGTGAGACCTAGGAACTGCTCACTCTGATGGTCTCACGATTCTCTGCCTCCTGCTAACTCTTCACTTCACTTTCTGTTTTTTTCTATATTTCACCATTGTGTCTCTGTAGTTATAAAAATATATGTGATTCTTTATGCGAAACTGGATCCTTGGGTTTGAAAATGTACAATTTTTATCATTGAAATGATTGTAACGCATGAAGGTTAACCCTGAGATGCAGCACAAGCTCATTTGCAGAGTTGTCAACAGGAGGTCGGTTCTGGGACACCATGTTCTATTTTGTTGTACCTGCAAAGAAATTGACAAAGTTCTAATACATTTTGTGAGAAACAGGATATTACTTAACAAGTTCAGGATAAAGAGGTTAATTGTCAAGCAAAGACTTCTTATAAACAAACTCTACTCAGAGCCAACAAGGCTACATAATGCTATTTTATAGGGATTAGGAGCCATCTACAGAGAAAGTGTTTTTATATGGAACCTTGAGCAGCACAATATTTCTTTAAAACTGCCAGCCAATAACAATAGTCACCTGTGATTGCTAGGTCTGTCAAAGTTAACACATTCTCTGGTGTTCAGTGGTACGTCCCCACCCTCTGACCACGGTCCTGTTATCACAGTCATTCCCTGTCGTTTTGTGCCCCCCTACCCCCGCCCGTTGTCCAATCACCTGCCCCGTTAATAAAAAAATAATTCCCTTGCTGCACTATAAGGCTGGTCTGGTCCAGTGGTATTGAGGGATGAGGTGCTGTGTGCCTTATATTCCACCACATCAGGGACCTGAGTTCAGGAACATGTCCAGATTGCTGGGGGTCAGACATAACACTGAGCATTGATTCATTAGATAGCTGTCCTGTCCCTGGGTGGGGAGACATGCTGATTTGACCTTTGGCTTCTCCCAGGTGAAGGCAGCACTTCAAGGGGGGTGCGGAAATGGCTATAAAGCCCTACCTGCCTACCTCTGTCCCACATGACCACCTGGATAACTGGCTCAGTTCTTGGGGGAGGCAATAGGGTCAGCTGCCCTGTGCCCTGCTCTTCAAAAAAAAAATGCCCAGCTGGGTGCATCAGATGATTCACTTATTAAGACCGAACTGAGAGCAGCCCTGCAGACAGCTAAGGTAAGTTACTTGATGATGCGATTCCTGTAGGAGCACTGAGAAAGGTCACATGATCAGGAGTCACTACTACACACACCCTTTCCCATGCCAAATCAAGAGACCAGACCCCACAGTAGGCGCTTTCACTTGGTCTCGGCCAAGTCTGGGGTCATCGACCTCTCATTCCAGACTGAGGCGCATGTCTCACTAACTTGGAGTAGTCAAACTTAGAAGTGCCAGCACTGCATGTCCCATAATCTGTAAATCTGCACCAGGCCACTGACATTTGGCATAAAAAAAAGAATTTGATTGACCCAGCACCATTGTCTCCCCTTTCTTCCTCAGATCCTCGGCTGGGTTCTGTGACAGTGAGTCTTGAGTGTGTTGATCTCACTGTCAGTGTGAGGTGGTTCAGTGGCTGGCAGGTGTTGGTGTTGGTAGTAGGAGTTGAGACTGAGTGTGGTTTTCAGGGAGATTTAGAACAAAGATCAAGTGTTTAGGGCCTCAGCCACTTCCAGTTCAGATGCTGTCTCAGAACAAACAGGCAAGCCAAATCCAGGCTGCAGGGTGTAGCAGGAGGCAGTGTATAATCTCTCCAGAAGAATCACAAGGGTTGCAAAGATGAGGCCTATCACAAACGCACTCCGCAGGTCAGGCTCTTTGCTCCCACAGTGCCAACCTCAGAGCACAATAGTGTGAACAGGTAACAGACAGGGTAACCCTCCTATCTGCTTTAGGTCCAAATCTCCTTTAGTCTCGAGTTCTGGAGGGATTCAAACTGTGAACCTTATGCTAGCATACACAATTAACAGGCTCGGATATGTACCCTCTTCAGGGAATGCGGTCCAATCGTTCGCCAGGGGCACTCAACCAGGTATCCCAAATGAACCCTTTTTAACTCTGTAAGAGACCTAGGATATTCTTACCTTTTTCCAGTTTAGTAACACCATGCAAGCTCTTACAGTTGTCAGACTTAATATCAGTTCAACAATGACATGCAAAAATGACTGCAGAGACACAGGCAGTAGCTTAAAGAAAATGTTTACTAAAAATTGTAAAATAAGTAAAATAAAATACAGAACAAATAGCATGAGCTCACAGTCAAAAAAGAAAATGGGGACATTTTAGAACAAAACTCCTACCACAATACTTTAGATCTTTACTATCTAAGTATTACCTTTTTGTAAGTGCTGATTTTAGAGAGAACTTTGTTTTCAGAGCCCAAGATGATAATGATACTTCATCTACAATGTTACATGTATAACTCTATCTTCCCCTACCCCCTTTTGGATGAAGTCAGTAGGATCCTCCCTTAGATTTTAATTCTCTGACATGTGTCTCTAAGGATATGAGTAATTTCCTGGAAAAATCTTTAACTAGCTATTTCCCAAATATGACAGTCTTTAATTAAACATTTCTATTTGAACTTAACAATCCCACACTGGCACCAAGGTGTTAAAAAAACCAACAGGAATCAGCCTAATGACGTCCTTTTTCTAATGTCATGAAGTCACATTTGTTTCAACTTCAAAAGCCTGGGCAGGTCATAAAAAGGTAATAAAATGCCATTTTGCAAGGAAGTTAATTAAATGGTTCTCCTCGTCAGTTTAATTATATCCTGTAGTTCTTAGCCACTGACACCTTGAAGTTACAAGCCAAATTCCTTACACACTGAAATGTCATACACACACTATGTATTTATAATGCCAATATCATACAATAATCATAAGCAAGGGGCAGAGCATAACACTCCTCCCCACCTAGACTGAATTTGGGGGCTGTATCCCCTGCATGGGATGAGCTCCCTAAGTCAGTACATTCCTCATATAGATGCAACAAGCAATCTGCATTCTGATTGGTTGTTCCAGCCCTATGTGAGATTGTCATGTCATACCCTTGCAAGGCAAGACTCCATCTTAATAGTCTACCATTCATTCTTCCCATTTGTGTCAGCCAAACCAGGGGGTTGTGGTCAGTTTGTACCTTAAAATGCTGCCCGTATAAGTATGGCTCTAACTTCTTTAGGGCCCACACCATGGCAAGACATTTTTTTTCCACAGCAGAATATGCCTGCTCCCTGGGAAGTAACTTTTTACTTAGGTACATGATGGGCTGATCTTTCCCTTGGTTGGATGTCTGACTCAGCACTGCCCCAATACCCACATCTGAGGCATCAGCCTGGACTATAAAGGGTCTGCTATAGTCTGGACTTGTCAACACATAAGCACTGCACAGTGCCTCCTTCAGTCTGGTAAAGGCTTTTTCACAGGCTGGTTCCCAGGTAATTTTTTTAGGCATCCTTTTCTTTACCAGGTCAGATAGGGGAGCAGCCAGGGCACTGTAATTGGGTACAAATTTCCTATAGTACCTTGCTGTCCCTAGAAAACTCCTGACCTGCTTCTGCATTTCTGGTCTGGGCCATGCCTGATCACCTCTATTTTCACTTGGTTAGAACGGAGCTGTCCTGGCCTACAACATGCCTGTGGTATGCCACTTCAGCCATGGCCACCTGGCACTTCTCAGCTTTGACAGTGAGCCCGGCCCTCTGTATCCTGCCCAGCGCTTCCCTAAAGGTGGGACATGTGTTCTTCCCAGCTGGCACTAAAGATGGCAATGTCATCCAGGTATGCCACAGCATACTCCTCAGCACCATTTAACACCTGGTTCACCAATCTCTGGAAAGTGGCCAGGGGGTTCTTCATTCCGAAAGGCATTACGTTAAATTCAAATAATCCTATTGGAGTGATGAAGGCCGACCTCTCCCTAGCTCTGGCAGTTAACTCTACCTGCCAATACCCCTTTGTCAGGTCAATAGTCGTAAGGTAGGTCGCCCCTCCGAACTTGTCCAAGAGTTTGTCTGTCTAGGGCATCGGGTGGGCGTCAGACTTCGTGACTGCATTCAGTCCACAACAGTCCTTACAGAAATGAGCAGAGCCATCTGGCTTGGGAACAAGGACTACGTGTGAGGACCAGGGGCTGTGGGATTTCTGGATTACTCCTAAATTCAACATTTCCTCCACCCTCCTCCTAATGATCTTTTGGACAGCCTCTGATACCTGATATGCTGTCCGCCGTATGGGCATCTGTGTCTCTGTCTCCACATCATGCATCGCTAAGAGGGTTAGTCCAGGCTTGGCGCTAAACAGTGTAGCAAAGTCTGCTAAAACCTCCCTTACTTCCTGGATTTTGTCCGGGGCTAGCTGGGGTGACAATTTAACTGCCTCCACAGAGGACTCTCACTTCCTTTCTTCCAGCAAGTCCAGAAGGGGGTCTACTTCGTCCTTCCCCTCCCCAAGACTACACACTGCAAACACCACGTAAGCCCTATTAGCATATGGCTTCATCATGTTGACATGGTACATTCTTTCTGTATGTCTTCTGTCAGGTAACTATGATATAGTTCACATCATTTACCTTTCTGGCTACTTTGTATGGTCCTGCCCACTCAGCCTGCAGCTTGTCCTTCTGGACCGGGATGAGGACCATGGCTTCCTGACCCACCGTGTACGAGCAAGCTCTGGCTGTGCGGTCATACCACACTTTTTGTTTTTGTTGGGCAGCTGCCAGGTTGCTCTGGGCTGTCCCCATAAGCTCCTTCAGCCTTTTCCTAAACCTAAGGACATAATCCACTATAGGAGTTTCCTGGGTGGCGTGCTTGCCTCTGCAGTCCTCCCAATCAAGTCTAGGGGACCATGTACCCGGCATCCATATAAGAGCTTGAAGGGGGGAAAACCCTGTCGACTCTTGGGGCACCTCCCTGTATGCGAACAATGTGTGGGGAAGGTATTTCTCTCAGTCCCTCCTATGCTGTTCAGCAACCGCTTGGAGCATTGACTTCAGAGTACCATTAAATCTTTCCACACGCCCATTGACTTGCAGATGATAAGGAGTCGTGTGTCTATGCACCACCCCACACCTCTCCCACAAACATTTCATCAGGTCCGACATGAAGGAACCCCCTCAATCGGTAATAATCTCCTGTGGAAACTCAACACGGGAGAAAATCCCAAGTAAGGCATCTGCCACTTTGTCTGCCCTCAGTGACAATCGGGCGACTGCCTCATGGTACCGGGTTGCATAATTTATCACAGTCAGGATGAACCTCTTCCAGGAAGAGTTGGGGGTATTTAAAGGCCCCACAATATCTATTCCTACCCTCTGGAATGGCTCCTCCACTATGGGCAATGGAATTAGGGCGCTTGGATTTTCTTACCCACCTTCTCTATTTCTTGGCACCGGTGACAATATCTGCAATACTCCTTCACCTGTTGGGTGAAGTTGGGCCAATAGAAATTCTGGGCCAACCCTGCATAGTGCACGTGATTCTCAGATGACCAGACAAAGGAATACTGTGTGCAGTCTTGAGCAACTGCTCACGGTACCCCTGGGGAATGACAAGCTGCCTACCTATCACCCCTCCCCCTGTCTTAGCACGCTGCGTATACATCAGTCCATTTTCCCAATAAACATTATGTTTACCGTCACCTCCCTGTGCTCCATCAGAGTCTGCTCAAGCCCTCAGCTTCTCTAGACTAGGGTCACTTTTCTGAGAGGCTGCAAACTCCATACACATTCCCAAGGTATGGGACAGGTCCCCTTCAGTATCTAAACTAGGGTCCTTAGCTCCAGCATCAGGGCACTCAGGATCACTGCCATTCCTAACCCTCTGACAATGGGTCACCTCTCCTTCCTTGAAGTAACCCTCCATAGCTGTTTGGTTAACTGCTACTGGGGAAAGTTTTGCCCCCGTTTCATTAGTCTCCATATCAAGAGAAATAGGCTGGGGAACCAGCCTCCCAGTGGTTTCCACAGTGGCTTCTATGGGGTCCAATTTTTCCTTGCCGCTTGGCTATGGGTAACTGCACACACTATCCCCTGTTTGAGATTGTTGCTGATGATGACTTCAACTGCTAAAGTTTTAGCTATGGCAACCTGTTGCACAGTTTCCCCTGTTTCACCCCAGTCTAGGAGAACACTGGCGACTGGCAATGTTTTCTCCTCCCCAGTGAACCCTTGTACAGTTACAAATTTATTGGGTATAAGCTGACCAGGCTCTACCAGATCCCCTTTTACCAATGTCATGGATGCCCCTGTGTCTCTTGACCCTTGTGTCTGTACACCATTAACAGTGACTGGGTGCATTTGTTCCCTCATGCTTACAGGCATGCTTGCAGGGACACACAAACAACCCACTTCTTTCCTGGCACCACTTGCATATTGCTTGTCCTTTTGGGACACTGTCTGGCAATATGCCCAGTTTCTTTGCAAATCCAACATGCATTTCTTTTCTCAGAAAAATCTTTTCTTTGAAACCTGGGACTAACTGGTTTCAGTGGAGGCAATGAGGGTTTTAGCTGCCCTGAAGGTGCGCTTTTCCCTTTCTGTGCTGCCACTCCTGCCCCATTTGCTGTCAGAGCAGGTCTGCTCCTGGCATAGCGTTCTGAGAGTTCAGCAGCTTCTTGCACTGTTTTTTGGATCTCGGTACTCCAGCCAGGTTTTCAGCTCTGCTGGGCATGCCCCAAAAAACTGCTCTAACAAAACATCATTTTCAATTCCATCTACAGAGTTTGCTTCAATCCCTTCCCACTAACATTTTAAAAACTGACGTTGTTTCATGGTTAGCTCCTCATAGCTCATGTCAGGGCTTCTCCTGAGCTTACAGAATTTAGCTCTGTATGCTTCTGCAGTTAATGCATACTTTTTTAAAGTGCAGCTTTAAGTTTGCTGTAATCATCACTGTCCTCATTGTCCATTTGACCCAATGCATCCTGAGTGTTCCCGGTAAGTAACGAAGATAGCTGGAATTTCCAGGACCCTCTAGGAATATTTACTTGAATACAAACTTTTTCAAATGAATTTAAAAAGGCATCCATATCCTCCCCTTCTTTAAATTCAGCTATCAATTTGGAATTTAATTTGTAACCCAGTTCTGTAGTTCCAGTTAAACCCAGACCACTTACCTGCTCTGGTGCTGGGGGTTGGAGTCTTATCTTCTCCAGTTCATGTTGCCTCCATCACTCATGCTTTTCACGGTCAGCCTCTTACTGTTCCCGCTCCCTCTTCTCCTCTGTGGCTCGCTGTTCTCACTCCCTCTTCTCATGTGTGGCTCGCTGCTCTCGCCTCTCCTCTCCTCTCTCTCAAATTCCCACTTCTGCTTTTCAAACTCCAGTTCCATCCTCCACAATTCCATTTGCAGCTTGATGTCTTCTGGTTCCGGAATGCTGGTGACCTTCCCTTGCTGCTGTGGCCCTTGGCTTGCACTGGCCCCGCTGTCCTCCTCACCGGATCAGGATACAGCACTGGCCGCGAGCCCCTCCATGCCCAAGGTTTGGCCCTTTTCAGTCACAGACTGTGACTCGACACTCTGAGCATCAGCGGCCATCAGAGCATCTATGAGGTTCTGCTTGTTGGCTTTCCCCTCATACTGGACTCCTCTGTCCTGGCACAACTGCCTCAAGCAGTCTGCAGTGTACCCACTGTAGTTGGAAGCCATCTTCTTCCCTAATTACAGCTACTCTAACTTGCACTTTAGAAAAAATTAATAAAACAGGTAGGAACTTTGACTGTAAGCAGAATTATATAGTTCTGTTTCTCTTTTTAAAATTAAATCAGTGTCTTATTTTGCAAGTGAGCTGTACAGTATTAAGCTGACACTCTGAACTGTTAAAGCTTGTGTTACCAATTACTTTAAATCACACCACTACCAACCAAATCTGTCACAAATACACTCCGCAGGTCAGGCCCTCTGCTCCCACAGTGCCAACCTCATAGCACAATAGTGTGAACAGGTAACGGACAGGGTAACACTCCTGTCTGCTTTGGGTCCGAATCACCCTTAGTCTCAAGTTTTGGAGGGATTCAAACTGTGAACCTTATGCTAGCATACCCAATTAACAGGCTCGGATACGTACCCTCTTCGGGGAATGTGGTACAATCCTTCGCCTGGGGCACTTAACCAGATATCCAAAATGAACCCTTTTTAACTCTATAAGAGACTTAGGATGTTCTTACTTTTTTCCAGTTTAGTAACACCATGCAAGCTCTTACAGCTGTCAGACTTAATATCAGTTCAACAATGACATGCAAAAATGACTGAGGAGACACAGGCAGTATTTTAAAGAAAATGTTTACTAAAAATTGTAAAATAAGTAAAATAAAATACAGAACAAATAGCATGAGCTCTCAGTCACAAAAGAAAATGGGAAACTTATAGAACAAAACTCCTACCACAATACTTTAGATCTTTGTTATCTAAGTATTACCTTTTCGTAAGTGCTGATTTTAGTTAGAGAGAACTTTCTGTTTTCAGAGCCCAAGATGATAATGATACTTCATCTACAATGTTACATGTATAACTCTATCTTCCCCTACCCCCTTTTGGATGAGGTCAGCAGGATCCTCCCTTAGATTTTAATTATCTGGCATAAGTGTCTCTGAGAATATGAGTCATTTCCTTGAAAATCTGTAACTAGCCATTTCCCAAATATGACAGTCTTTAATTAAACATTTCTCTTTGAACTTAACAATCCCACACTGGCACCAAGGTGCTAAAAAGCCAACAGGAATCAGCCTAATGACGTCTATTTTTCTGATGTCATAAAGTCACATTTGGTTTCAACTTCAAAGCCTGGGCAGGTCATAAAAAGGTAATAGAATGCCATTTTGCAATGAAGTCAATTAAATGGTTCTCGTGGTCAGTTTAATTACATCCTGTAGTTCTTAGCCACTGACACCTTGAAGTTACAAGCCAAATTCCTCACACACTGAAAAGTCATACACAGACCATGTATCTATAATACCAATATCATACAATAATCATAAGCAAAGGGCAAAGCATCACAAGGCCCACTGCAGTACAACTGTAAACTGCCATGGCCTGCAAAAGTTTACCTATATCCTGGAAGCTGCTTGGATCTAATGACTAACATGGTTACAATTCAGCTACAAACATGGGGATTGCAATGACCTACATAATGTATCTCCACTGTCCTAAAGGTTTTTCTTGCTTCAAGTTGCCCACTGTAGCAGATTTCTGTAGCCCTAAAGTTTTGTTTTTTTCTGTCAGCTGCTCTCTCTGGTGGTTCTCCACAGCCACAATGAGCTTTTTTTCTTTCAGCTGCCTTCAGTAGTGGGCCTCCACAGTCATGAAGGGCTTTTTCTTTAAGTTTCCCATTATGGGAGATCTCCACAGCCTTGAAGGTTTTTTTTCTTTCGGCTGCTCACTGGCACTGTGGTCTTCTGCCCACCCTCAAATACAGGCAGCACAGGTTCTTTTAAGTCACGCTTGGTAGCACAGAAGTCTCTTGCCTGCCCCAATACTTGCAGTGTGAGTTCTTTTTATTTGCCACAAAGTGGCACTGAGGTCTCCTGCCCACCTCCAAAACAACAGGCAGTACCAATTGTGCTGTAAATATGACAGTACTCAAAGATAACACTGCCAATTGCCAGTAACAGGGGGCCCAGTGTTTGACCTCTGCCCTGGGCCCACAAAGTCTTAGGCCACTCTGGACACATCAGTAATCTCCACCCCTAACAGTCACAACCCTGTACCTCAGTCACAGCACTGATGACCACCCCACACAGTCGGGACTGACCGCCCCTTCCGAACAGTCATTTAGTTTGGTGCCTTCTACAATTCCTGCCGCATATACAACTTCCTGCAAATGCTTCAGTCCCTCCAAGCTGTAGGATTGTGCAGAAGCAGACCTCCCAAAAGTCACAGTAATGACCCTCACCCTGACAGTCACATTAATGGCACCCTATCCCTAACACATAACTGACCTTCCTCCCAATAGTCACAGAACTGTACCACTGCTCGACAGTCACAGTACTGACATCCTCAACCATCAGCCCCAGCAATGACCACCCCCAACAATCATAGGACTGGATCCCCCTCCCACAGTTACAGGGCTGCACCACCCCCCAGTGACAGGACTATAACCCCCCCACAGGCACAGGACTGAACTAACCCACTCCACAGTTACAGGACTGTAACATGAGAGGTAGTATAGCACAATGGTTTAAGGCTCTGAGCTGCAAACCTGGAGACCTTAGTTTGAATCCCCAGCCCCCACTTGAATACTGTGTGACCCTGAGCAAGTCACTTGACTTCCTTATGCTCCCAGGTCACAACCGTAAACAAGCTTCAGCTTAGTGTGTCTCACCTGGTAAAAAAAAAAAATCCCCGCTTCAAAAGTCACAGGATTGTACCCCCCCACATTCACATGATTGTACCCCCCTCTCCATACACACATGCACACACACAGAGTCACAGGACTATAACAACCCACTGACAGTAACAGGACTGAAACCCTCCATCGACAGTCATGACAATGACCACCCACTTCTGGCAGTTACAGCCCTGATCTACACCCCTGAGTATTACACTTTCTCACTATTCCCAACAGTTACAGAACACCCCCCCAACCTGGCAGTCATTGCAATGACCATACATGCCTGACAGTCACAGCACTGATCCCCATCCCCCAAAGTAACAGCGCTTGTCACAGCACTACACTCCACCCTATCTTGCAGCACAGGTCATCCATCCCCAACAGTCACAGCACAACCACCTCACCCCCAAAAGTCACAGAACTGACACCCTTTACCATCAGTCACAGCACTAATTCCCATCCACTGACAATAACAGCACAGACCCTCTACTTCTAATGGTCACTGCACTGACCACCCATTCACAACAGCCACAGCACTGCCCCCTCACTCACAACAGTCGCAGGAATGACCCCCACCCCCAACAGTCACAGAATTGCACCACCGCTTCAAAAGTCACAGAACTAACACCTTCCACTGACAGTCACAGTGGCCACCTACCTGACAGTCACAGCACTGATCCTCATCCCTCAACAGTGATAGCACTGACCTCTACCCTCAACAGGCACAACACTACCCACCACCACTGTCAGAAGACTGTACCCCTACAACTGTGACAGTCACAGGATTGATACCCTTCACAGATACAGCAGTGATCCCCACCCCCAAACAATCACAATACTGCCCCCTCCCAAAGGTTACAGCCCTGGCCCCCACAAGGCAGTCACGGTACTTGCCAACCACCCCCTGACAATAACCACACTGGCTCCCCAACCTCGACTGTTACAGCGCTGACACCCCCAACCACAACAATCACAGTACTGACCCCCACTATTAAAACAGTACTGTCTCTGAACCTCCCTCAAGAGTCGTAGGACTTACCTTCCCCCTTACAGCAATACACCTGACAGACACTGCACTGACCACTAACCACTGGCAGTCCCAGCACTGACTACACCCCAGTCATAAAATAAAAAAAAAAATGGTTAAGTACTAGCAACCCATCGCAGAGACTGCAGGGGCTGAAACTGGCACTGGCCAATTAGCCAGATTCTGTGTTAGGCTAGCAAGATTTTCCTTTCACTAGCCCTGCAGGTTTGTACCGGAGAATGTAACCAATAAGTGCATCAGCTGGGCTAGTGAAAGAGTCTGTGGGGCTAGTGAACTTTCCTCGTCACTAGCCTGCACTGTGCACCACAGTAAACAAGAAATAACAGCCAGAGAAATGACAGGATGGGACAGGAAGTGGTGGGGGAAGGGCATTGCCTCTGAACCTCCTTCAACAGTTGTAGAACTTACCTTCCCCCTTACAGCAATGTACCTGACAGTCATCACACTAACCACCAAAAACCAGCAGTCCCAGCACTGACCACACCCCAGTCAAAAAATTTAAAAAAAAATGTTTAAGTACTGGCACCCCATCACAGAAAATGCAGGGGGCGAAACTGGCACTGACCCACTAGCCAAATTCTGTGTTAGACTAGCAAGATTTTGCTTTCACTAACCCTGCGGGTTTGTACTGGAGAATGTAACCAATAAGTGCATCAGATGAGCTAGTGAAAGAGTCTGTGGGGCTAGTGAACTTCCCCAGTCAGTAGCCTGCACTGTGCACCACAGTAAACAAGAAATAACAACCAGAGAAATGACAGGATGGGACAGGAAGTAGTAGGGGAAGGGAAATATAAAGCATATTGAGCAGAATAGCAAAGAAGTAACAGCTCACTGCAGCCTTTTTTTAATTTTATCTAAAGTAAATGTAAAAATAAAAACACACTGTATTTTCCATGGACTACTGCACATCAAGGATATATTACTGTGGATTACTTCTGGGACTGCAAACTGTATTGAAAGGTATTTGTTTTATGCAATTCTCTACTGTGAAAAGTTTTGCAAATTGCAGCACAGACCATTCTGCTGTATCCTTTGGAAAGAAAGCAGGGGATGACAGTACTAAACATTTGAAAGACAAACTTGTTCAGATTCATGAAAGAAAACTATGTCAATATGTACAAAATGAAAATTACGTACCTACCGTAATTCTTGATCTTCTCTTGTATCTTCACCATTCATTACTTACTGGGTGTAAGCCGGAGGCGCGCACCCGTCACGAGAGCTTTTTTTTTTTTTTTTAAAGCTGGCTATGGCCCCGCCTCGAGAGTGACGTCATACATACATGAGGGGCGGCCGTTAGTAGCGACCGACTCCTCCTCCAACTCAGTTCTGTGAGCCGGAGAGGCAAAAGCGAAAGCAGAGAAACAGAGATAGCGAGGCAAGATAGCCAAGGGATAGCAAAGTAAGGAAGAATGAACTGAAAAAGGAATAAGCCAATGGAGGAAGGACAGAGGAGATAAGAGTATCCCTAACCTAGGGACTGCAGGGCCTCCTTACCTGGGCGACTCTAGGAGGAGAGAGAAGGAAGGTAATGAGAAAGAAGAAGAAGAAGAAGAAGAAGAAGAGAGAGAGATGGGATGTTGAAGGGACCAGAATGCCCAACGAGCATAGTTAGCTTATAGCTCAAGGCTCGACTAACAGGGAAGCAAGAATCCCCGGAGATAGAGCTGAAGAGAAGGTTCACCGAACCCGCTAGACAGACTCGGGAGGGCATAGTCCTCATCTTCAACATGCCATTGTTCTTGATCCCCACTTCGGGCTCCTGGCCGCGGAAGGCTTTTAACTGGAGGACACCCGAGGAGGGAAGGATAAAACCCAGACAGCATGAGAGCGCTGCTCAGGGGTTTAGAAATGGAAAATCTAAGCCTTTAGCATTTATAGGTATAGAAGTGGGACTCAGTCGGACTTCGCCAAGGCAGGCCAGAGGCTTAGACTGGCTAGGATTGGTCATGGTCAGCACTGCTTGTCTGTAAAACTGTCCAGGAGGACACTTGAAAGGAAAAACCAATGATCAAAATCTCACGAGAAGGGCTTTGTCTGCCCTTGCATCTTCCTTTTTGTATTTTTTTTTTGTTTTTTTACAGATAATCATTTGCAGGCTTAGGAGCATGACCTCAAATGCAAAGAATGCCTATGGCAGTCGAAGAGAGTTCCCTCAGCTTTTCCCCTTTTTTTTTTTTAGAAAAATAGTCGTGCCTGCTCTCTGCTCTTGCAAGGCAAGAATTAGAAGGGGGTTGCGATTCTAGGGCATAACAGCTGGAAGCACGGGATTGCAGGATCAAAACTGAATAGCCAGAGCCAGGCTAAAACCCCAGAAGTATCTCTCCGAGGATGGCATGAGATAGTTGTGCAGTTTGATCGCCAATGCAATTCCATGAGATGGCCCAAGAATCTTAGAATAAATAATTTTTCTGGAAGAAATAAGGCCCCCCAAAAAGATATAGACTTTTTGTTTGTTTTTTTTGAAAATTGGAGCAATTTTTCTTACTTTTTATTTTTTTTTTTTAATTTTATATTTTTGCAGAGAGGAAGGACGGGAGGTAGAGAAGCCACAGGAAGAGGCCACTGAGGGATGTAGGGAGGAGGGTAATGAATGAGGAAGATACAAGAAGATCAAGAATTACGGTAGGTACGTAATTTTCATATCTTCCCTTGTCAATCTTCACCATTCATTACTTCCTGGGTGAGTACCAAGCTCCTCTTCCCGGGGAAGAGGCCATACCCTGAGGAAACAAGACCCCCAGCCTTCTGCTGGTGAGAAACAGAAGGAGAAGACCCTGGCTTATTCAGAAAGCCTAAGTGGGAAAAGAGCTAGGAGGTGCCTCCCGAGGACGAGGAGACGGAGGGAGCCCCTGTAAAAGTCTCCTAGCTCTAGAGGAGAAAAGACGGGTCCCCCGGAAGGCGGAGCGAATCACCCTATGCCGGGCCGGGGGTGACAACCTAGAGAGACGAAGCCATGCCGTCCCGCCTGATGCAGATCGCTGTCCCCAAGCCTGGAAGCCACCTCACTGGCGCCGAAGATGCCCTTGCTTGGTGTCTTGCCAACTCCAGGCCTACCGCGGAGAGGGCAACAGCTTGTCTGGTTTGCTCCGTGTCAGGCATTGATGCCAACAGCTGGGACATCATCGACCACAAATGCCAGCTGTAGGCAGCGTGGTGAGCCTGATGAGATGCAATACAGGCACTCGCATGAGAAGAAGAGAACACTCTTCGCCCCAACGGTCCGAACTGGAGAGAGTCCGGATCCGTGGGCGGTCGGCAGGCCAGGCAGCGGGCGCCTCAGAAGGAGTATCTAGGTAGACCAAACCAGAGGGCGGGGTTGGAAGGAACCTAGAGACCTGAGGGGGCACAATACTTATGCTGACAGTCAGCCGGCTGGAGAAGAAGCAGCTGGGGACTGCCAGGACCGGACAGACGCCTCCTGGAAGGGATAGGCCAGGAAGGTACCACCAAATGCTGGGCACTGAATTCACCAAGGAATTTCGCTGCGCTCCCTGCTCGGTATTGTCTCTCCAAACATAGGAAATCCAAGATCCTCACCATCCTCAGAGGAAACGCTGATATTCCGTGAAATCAGCATCGGAGGAAAGATGAGCAGGTGGTTCCTCTCCCTCAGAGGAGGGAGACGAGGATGATGGGGAGCTGGAATGTCCAGAGGATTCCTGCGGCGGTGGGGAGAGTCGAAAGACCCGCTCATGCATGTATCCAACATATGAGGGAAGGCCACCAAGAGAACTCCCTTGAACTGCTCCCAGGATAACGGACCCGTAGGACCAACATGGCCTGGGAGCGGGGTGGTGAAGGCAGAGAGATGGGAGAGGGGCACCTCCGAGGAGGCAACTGCTCTCTGCCAGGGCTCTGGAATCCGGGGAACGGAGCCCTAGTAGGAGGGATCCCGGACAACAGACCAGGCCGCAGAACGGAACTCTGGGGAAGCGGAGCCTGGAAGAGCCCAGGGGGAGAACCTCCCCTGTGACGACGCCGGGACTGCATGGATCCAGAAGGGCAGTCCGCACGAACGCCGCCGGAGGGCACCCTAGAACCCTGGAGGGAGGGGCGGGGTTCTGCACTACGGCTCCTGGCCACCCCCTGAGGTGGCCAAAGAAGACCGAGTGGCAGACCCCTGCCCTCAACCCTCGGACTCCAAGAGGCCTCCTCCCGACCACAGCGCCCCTGCCTCCTAGAGAGGGGCAACAGCACCCGTGGGGGTAGCTGTCACCGCCCTCCAGAGAGGGAGCCTCCCTCCGGTCACCCCCACGCCTGCCCCCTGGCCCCGGCCACCCTCAGCCGGGGAACCCTCAGGAGACGACGGAAGGGGGGACAGAGGGAGGGGCCCGCTGCGCCACCTGGTACCTCTAGCTACAGGGGACCCAGACCCCGAAGAGTGGGGGTGCCAGGATGGGTCCACGTCTGAGTCATCACCCTCCGAGGAAGACGAGACCAGCTGGACCTCGATGCTGGCCACCCCAGGGGTCCTTGAGGCCACGGTGCCTCGAACGCCCCGTACTAAGGGCGACGCCGCCGCTTCACGCCGGTAGCAGCCAGGCTCAATTCCGACTCCCCCACGGCGCCGCAGGCCCGCACCGCCTGGAGGATGGATCAGGGTCTACGGTGCCGCTGGGCGGGCGTTGGAGGCGAGGGTAGCATCACCGACGGGCGCCGCGATGGTCCATCGGCACCGCTAACGGGCGCCAGTGGCCCAAAGCGGCACCGCTAACGGCACCGCCGATCACCGCACCGCTAACGCACCGGGATCCAAGCAGTGCCGCTAACGGCGCCGCTTGATCACTGGGCGCTTGGCGGCGCTGGGATCCAAAATAGCGCTGAAACGGCGCCTGTATCGATCACCGCACCGCTAACGTGCCAGGATCTCAAATGGCGCCAAAGGCGGCGCTGGAGGGGGTCCACCCAGCCAGGCCCAAAAGTCGAGGGGCCTCGACACGGGGTCTTCCCCACCGAGGAGGTGACTCATGAGGGCGGTGTCGGCGCTGCCCCGGAAGGGAATTGCCACGACGCCCCCACCGCAGAAGGGGCCTCCTCCTCGCAAGAAAGGACGCAGGAGACCCTCCTCCTCGATCAGAGGGCCCGGAGGGGACCCGGGAAGGGCCTAACAACCTTGCCCGAGAATCCCGAGAGCTTATCGCTGCCCCGACGGTCGGGCGGGCTTTGCCGGCTTAAACGCTGGATTTCGAGGACAAGGCGGTCCATCGAGAAACAGGCATCGCACGAATCCATATCATGGTTGGGTCCCAGGCAACGAAGGCAAACGTCATGCCGGTCCGAGACGGAGAAATGCCGGCCACAGGAGCACCGACGCATAGGGGCGCGGCCCGTCTTTGAAAAGCGCTTAGCTCCTTAACCGATATAACGCGAAAATAACAAGGCTAACACAGTAGGAAACACACCCGCGCCTGAAGATAGAAAAAGAACAGTCTTACCGGATCGGGCGTCCGAATGTGACGAAAACAGGAGTCGGTACACTACGCACTTAAATTGACGACGCTGGAACAGGTGCTGCCTCGACGGGCGGAGAAACAGAACTGAGTTGGAGGAGGAGTCGGTCGCCATTAACGGCCTCCGCATGACGCCTACTCGAGGGCGGGTCACAGCCAAAGCTTTTAAAAAAAAGTTCCTGACGGGTGCGCGCCTCCGGCTTACACCCAGGAAGTAATGAATGGTGAAGATTGACAAGGGAAGATCAGTAATCTATATGAATTTACCTGAAACTGTGTTAAAATGCAGGCAGTTTATTCCTGAGACTGTTGCAGTGATAGATTTGTAATGTTTATTTTGTTTTTTTATTTATTGGATTTCGGATTTACACCTTTGAGCCAGAGGCTCTTTTACAAAGGTCCCATGTCAGTATACATAGATAGGTAGGACAAACTTGGTAAAATTAGCAAGACAAGTAGTTCATGTATCCAATTACAGCAAAGGGTAACATAATTAAGTTAAGTAAATTCCAGGTAGTATAGTTAACGGTTAGAATGTCAAAATATAGCATACGTATACAATTTAAAGGATCATACAAACAAGACATACAGATTTGTAATGTAGCCAGAGTAGCACTGTCAAGAGGAATGGAAGAATGAGTTACCTCAGACCTTGTTTGGAGGCTATACCAGGGTAGGCAAGGCCTGATAGAGGGATGAGGGAGGAGTGGCCGGAGATAAGGGGGAGTGAGGTCAGCAAGAAGAGGGAGAGAGGATAACTAGCAGTGACAAGTGGAGTTGGGGAAAAGGGGGAGAGAGATGGGGCAAGGGAAGTACCTGGGGAGAAGGTAGAAGAGGGTTGGGGATGGGAGACAAGGTTCAGGGGACAGTACATCAGTAAGTGGGGTGAACAGACAGAAAAGGGAGGGGGAAGAGGAGGTGATAATGGGTAAGGGAGAGTGGGTAGGGGCCAGGCTAGGGTGGAAGGAAGTTGGGGGTAAAGGAGGTGGGTGGGAGAAGGTGAGGGTGGGGGGGAAGCAGAGGGGGGATAGTAAAGAGGTGAAGGGAAAAAGGAGTGACCATCATGGGAATTAAGAAAAACAGTCACAAATGGCCCTGGACACAAGCGTCAGATGAAGTTTGTGTTTGAACGAGCCAAGGGTGTCTAAAAGTACAGTTACGTAAGAATTTACTGTAACAGTAGATCTTCGAGAGAGGCTCTTGCAGTAGGTAATTACATATAGGACTGATGCCAGCTGGTGTCAGGACCCAATGGAAAAACCTCTAGCCAGCAGCCTCAGGCAGGGGACCGCCCCCACGTCAGGTGACCGATGTCATGTGGCATCAGTATAAAGGGGCGGTCCCCCACGCCCGCCTTCCATTTTTTTTTCTGCCAAAGACCAAAAGGCAAGACGCGAGAGAAGCAGATGTTTCTCCTCCTAGAAAAGGAGCTGAAAAAGCTTAGGGGGATGGAGGGCAGGAAGGTATTACCTACTGCAAAAGCCTCTCTCAAAGATCTACTGTTATGGTAAGTTCTCTACGTAACTGTACTATCTTACTTCGAGAGGGCTCTTGCAGTAGGTAATTACATATAGGACTGAGTGCCAAGCAGTCTAGAATAAGGAGAAGCAAACGGGAGGAGGAAAGTTACTCAGAAGTAGACCCTCTGGTTGTGAAGGCCTTAAGAAAGGAGGCCTTGCAAAACAGCCAGCCCGAAGCCTGCTCTACGGCGAGAGGCAATGTCCAGACTGTAATGTTTCCTAAAGGTATTGACAGAAGTCCAAGTGGCGGCTGCACAAATGTCAGCCGCTGACACATTCTTGAAACAAGCCGCAGAGGCAGCGACCCCTCTGGTGAAGTGGCCTTTAACTTGACCCGGCAGGGTCTTGTACTTGTCATAACAGAAAGTGATACAATGAGTCAACCATTTTGATAGGCATTGCTTAGAAACAGTATTGCCTTCTCTTTTATGAGCAAAAGAGATGAACAGTTGATCAATCTTTCTGAGATCCTTCATCCTGTTGGTGTAGTATCTCAGAATTCGGTGAACATCCAAAGTATGCAGGAGGTACTCTCCATGATTAGAGTGCTGCGTAAAAAAGACAGCCAACTCTATGGACTGATTCGGCGTCGATTTCGCTACCACCTTAGGGAGAAACTTAGGGTTGGTACGCAGAGCCACACGCTCCTTGTGAAAAATCAAATACGGGATTTTACACATCAGGGCCTGGAGCTCGGAAATCCATCGAGCAGAAGTAATGGCTACTAGGAAGAGAGTCTTCCAAGAAAGGAACTTTAGGTCCGCTGAGGCTGCCGGCTCGAAAGGAGGCAGAGCAAGCTTCTCTAACATGAAATTCAGATTCCAAGGAGGGACAGGAACCGGGATAGGGGGTCATAAGTGAAGGACCCCTCTCAAAAAGGTCTTAGAGACCTCTAGCTGAGCAAACGTTCTGTCTGCAAAGGGGACATGATAGGCCGAAATGGCTACCATGTGAACCTTTAAGGATGAATGGCTGAGACCCAGATCGAAGAGGTGTCGCAGGTAATCCAGAAGTCGGCCGACAGAGCACAAGAAAAGCTCAACATCATTGGAGGAAGCCCAAATAGAGAACCGCTTCCATTTCATGGCATAAGTAGATCTGGTTGAGGGTTTCCTGGCCTCCACCAGAATATCAGATACTTGGGGGGGGGGGACCCCGAATTGGGCTTGAGCTACATCTGCAGGAGCTATGCGTGCAACTGAAGGGACTTGAGGCCTGGATGGACCAGGGTCCCCTGATCCTGGGTCAGCAAAAATAGTGATAGAGGAAGAGGAAGAGGAAGAGGAGGTTCCTCTGAGTACTGTTGCAGAAGAGAGAACCAAACTTGCCTGGGCCAGAAAGGAGCGATCAGAATCATTCGAGCTCCTTCCGAACCGAGTTTCTGCAAGACTCTCGTAATCAGCAGAATCGGGGGGAAGGCATAGACAAATCTGCCCCTCCAGTCTAGAGACAGAGCGTCTCTCCAAAAAATGCCGCACCCAGGAGCGAGTGAGCAGAAGACAGGAAGTCTTGTGTTTTGAGGGGATGCAAACAGGGCTACCTGAGAAATTTCCCAGCGCAGGAAGATGTCATCTATGACCCCCTGATCCAGTTCCCATTCGTGAGCTAGAGCAGAAGACCGGCTGAGCCTGTCTGCCAGCGTGTTCTCATCCCTCGGGACGTGAGATGCTGTGAGGTGAAGGTTGTGCTGCACTGCCCAATCCCAGATTCGCATCGCCTCTCTGCAAAGGGGGTAGGAATGAGTTCCTCCCTGTTTGTTGATGTACCAGACCACACACATATTGTCCTTCTGTACAGCTAGGTGACCGGGAGACAGATAAAGATGCAGAGCCTGAAGAGCATACAGTACTGCCTTTAGTTCGAGCACATTGATGTGAAGGGTTGCTCTATCAAGGGTGGGTGATGCATGCGTCGGAGCAGTTGACGCAGGGGTAGACGCCTATAATGAGGTGCTATCTGGCGCCATTGACTCCCTCGCACCTGTCTGTGTACGACCCAGAACTTCTTACTGGAGGTCGCCTTGGTATGATAGCGATCTCAGGGAAATGAAGAAGCTGGGTCGGAGATTAGAGCGCCGCTGGAGGAAATCCCGTCTGGGGGCTGACAAACTGGTCCTGTGTGCGCATTATTGTGCATATCAGGAGGCAATCAACCAAAAGAAGACAATATTTCTGTCTCGGGAGATTGCTGCTGGGAGAAGCCAACCAGCCTCACTCTTCCGGACTGTTGACAGACTTCTTCATCCACTCTGTCTTCAGCCCGGAAGAGTTTCTAATGAGGATTGTGAGGAATTTGTTCGCTTTTTCTCGGACAGGGTGTTCATGATCCGGGCGGAGGTTTCCTCAGCCAGTAAATATCATTGCTGTCAGTGGTCGCCAGTTGTGTTCTAAGAGCACTCTCTCTAGGTGGGGGGAGTTTAGGCCAGTGGAGGTTCGCGAGGTCACTGAGATAGTGGCCAACTTGAGGTATACCTTTTGTGAACTGGATCCCGTGCCAATGCGCTTCTTGATGAGGTGCATTGACACTGTTGGCCCGGTGTTTGCCCTGATTGTCCGGTGCTCCCTGAGTCAGGGTGTCTTTCTGGATGCCTTGAAGGAGGGCTTGGTGAGACCCCTTTAAAGAAAGCTTCTGACCTGGAGATTAGGGCAATTATCGTCCTATCTCCAATCTTCCATTTTGGGAAAGATTGTTGAGAAGGTGGTATCACTTCAGTTGGGGAACATCTCATGACCCACGAGTTGTATGATCCCTTCCAGTCAGCTTTTCGGGCCAGACATAGCACTGAAACTGCATTAGTTCAGGTGCAAAATGACCTCCTCAGGGCTAGAGATCGGGGGGACAAGACAATTCTTGTTCTCCTCGATCTCTCTTCAGCATTTGATACTGTGGACCATAGTGTATTGCTTTTCCGCCTGAGGGAGTTATGCGGACTCACCGGTGTTGTCATCAAATGGTTTGAGTCATTTCTAACAGGAGGCAGCGGGTTGTGATGGGTAATTTCTCATCTGCACCCTACCTCCTTTCGAGTGGAGTCCCTCAGGGTTCGGTATTGGCCCCTATGTTGTTCGCAGTATACATGCTGCCCCTGGGGGAGATCATTAGGAGGTATGGTTTGAGTTTTCATTGCTATGCTGATGATACTCAACTATACCTTTCCTTTGCCCCAGGAACATCAAATGCAGTGGATGTGATAAATATCTGTCTGGCTGAGATAAATGACTGGATGTCTTCCAGCTGGCTGCGACTGAACCCTAACAAGACTGAGGTACTAGTAGTGGAGTCGAACAGAGTTCGTGATGGGATGGCCTCTGACTCTATGACTGGCATTCTGCTAGGAGCTGTATCATTGATGGCCTCCCCATGGGTGCGTAACCTTGGTGTGATCTTTGACAGGAACTTGTCCATGGAGGCTCAAATATCCTCTGTGGTTCATTCCTGTTTTTTTCATCTGAGAAATATCGCCAGGATTAAGCCCCTTGTTCTGGCTCTGGACCTCCCTACTTTGGTACATGCCTTAGTCACTTCTAGGCTTGACTACTGTAATGCCTCTATCTCGGGTCTCTGGAACTTCTCTTCTAGACTGCAGCTAGTGAAAACGCTGCTGCCCAGCTTTGACTGACAAAGTAAGTTCTGTCACATTACTCCGTATTGCGAATTGCACTGGCTGCCTGTCAGGTGGAGAGTATTGTTCAAGGTGGGTTTTCTCACCTATAAGACCCTACATGGACAGGGCCCTGGTTACCTTTCTGATCTCCTGGTACCGTCCACCTCTATCCGTGATCTCCGCTCCTCTAATAGTGGCCTCCTCAAAGTTCCGAGAACGAGATTGAAATCAGCTGGGGATCGATCATTTGGAGTTGCTGCTCCAGCTCTCTGGAACTCGTTGCCACTGGAAGTGAGAGAGGCCCCCACTATAGAGGCTTTTAAGAACCATCTGAAGACCTTTTTATTTATGCAGGCTTTTGGAAATTGAATTTATATGTATGTTATTTTAATGAAATGTATATGGTATGACATACTGTACAGTTTTGTGCGGCGCCCAGAGCCTTTGGGATTGGGCATCTTTTTAAATAAAATTGACATTGACATTGACAAGGGACTTCTCGAGCTTGGACCAAGAGCCCTGGGTCCTGTGAGGACCAAGATGGGTTCCCCAATCCTCGCCGGAGGCGTCCGTAGTCAACGCCAAGAGGGGGGAGGGAGACCGAAGGGAACTCCCCAGCAGAGGTTCTCCTGAACCATCCACCACTGCAAGTCCAGAGCCATGGGAGTGGAGACCAGGACAAGCTGATCTAGCTCATCCACTAGCTGATCCCATTGAGACCGAAGCATCCACTGAGAGATTCTCATGTGCAGCCAAGCGTGAGGGACTGTTGGAATCACAGCCGCCATTAGCCCAAGGAGGCGAAGGACTAACCTGGGGCTGACCCACCTGCGGCTGGACAACAGGTTGACCTGGGCCTAGAGAGTGGCCGCCCTGTCCGGCTGCAGGAAGGCCATGCCAGAGGTCGTATCCAGGATTGCTCGATAAACTGGAGCCTCTGGGACGGGATCAGATGGGACTTGGCCTAGTTGATGGTAATACCCAGGCAGGCAAAGACCTGCTGGGTAAGGGAGAGGAAGCGCAGGGGCTGCCAGGAGCCAATCATCCAGGTACGGGAAAACCTGCACCCCCTGGGTACGTAGGTAGGCCACTACCACTGAAAGGCATTTGACGAACACCCGGGGTGCTGAGGAAAGACAAAATGGGAGGGCCTTGAACTGGTAGTGGTCCCCTGGAATGCAAAACACAGGTATTTGCAGTGGGAAGGACGGATAGGGATATGCAGGTAGGCATCCTGCATATCCAAAGCGCACAGCCACTGTCCTGGCCAGAGAAGGGGCAGGAAGCTCTGCAGTGAGAGCATCTTGAACCTCTTGTACTCCACAAACAAGTTCAGGGAGCTGAGGTCAAGAATCGGCCTCACGTCCCGTTTTCTTCGGGACCGGGAAGAAATGGGAATAGTACCCCGTTCCCTGAAGAGGAATGGGGACGGGTTCTAGCGCCTCCTTCAAGAGAAGGGAGAAAATTTCTTCCTGGACCAGAAGAAGATGCTCCTGCGAGTACGATGACCTTGGGGGAGGGTGTTGAAGGGGTTTCTGTAGAAACTCTATGGAGTGTCCCTCTATGATGAGTTGGAGCACCCAGGAATCTGACGTTATCCTCTCCCAACCTGGGAGGTGGAGGGAAAATCTCCCTCTTACCGGTTCCTCTGGAAACGCCAGCAGCTGTGGGAGAGGAAAGGAGTCAGGTGTTGTGGGGCAGTATCGCAGCTGAAGCTCCCGCTGCTTTTTTTGGGCAGTGGGGGCTTGGCAGCCGGAGGGGCCCCTACGTTTATTGGCCCGCTTTCCCTGAGGTTTCGCCCTTTGCCGATTCCGCCTTCGAAAGGGACGACGCTGTGCTGGAGGGGGATTGTACATGGAGTCCACAGACTTCAGTGCAGTTCCCTTCTCCTGCAGATCGGTGATAATGTCCTTGACATCACCACCGAATAGCACCGAACCCCAGAAGGGCGCTTCCTGAATAGTGGACTGCACCTCCGGGGCCAAACCTGACACACGGAGCCAGGCATGATGCTGTAAGCCTACGGCAAAAGCCGAGCTCCTACCAGCAGTGTCCACTGCATCGTACGTGGCACAAAGCATGTGCCAGCTGGCCAAACGAGCAGAACGGACAAGGTCAGCCACTTCCTGTTTAACCTGAGAGTCTGGAAGAGAGTCCAACTTCAATTCCACCTCACTAAGAATCACCTTCTGGTACCCCCATGTGACCGACATAGTTCAGGGCCCCTAATACCCAGAGTGAAAGAAGCACAGATCTTCTTGCCATACTGGTCCAGAAGACGGGATTCTTTGTCAGGTGGAGACGAGCTTAAATGCTTCAGATTAGCTGACCAGCAGTGAGCGGCGCTAATCATCACCGAGTCAGCTCGAGGGTGGGAATCAAGGAAGTCAACACCCTCGGGAGCCTGGTACAGCCTATTAGACTTCCGAGGAAGAGGCGCTAATGCCGACGGCTGCTTCCAAATGGTGGAAACAAGGTCAGCATGAGGCTCAATCCGGGATGGCACCAAAGTCGGAGTGGTCTCGGGCAGATCCCGGTGCTCAGCAAGTTTCTTACACTGTGGGTCCAGCTCCAAAGAGTGCCACTTAGTAACTTCCTGGATTTTGCGCAGCAACTCGGAAAAAGAAGGATCCTCCGGAGGAGACTTCGGAGGAGTCCTAGGCCTGGGTTTGGTCGGAGAGCGTGGCTCATCGTCCGGGTTGGAACAACTGTCGGAGTCATCCGAGGTGTCCGAGGAGGAAGAGGAAGAGGAAGATTCCCTCTCCTGGCATGGGGGAGGAACGGACCCCTTAGGAAGCCCTCAGGAAAGCGTCTCCTGCCCCGCCCTGGAACCAGAAGGCTCGCCCCTGGTATCAGGAGGTGGGGAGGGAGTCTGTCGTCTGGGGCGTATGGGAACCAGAACCAGCACCATCGCTAGGAGACAACTCTCCACCTCTCTGGTGAGCTGAGCCTTGGCCTCAGCCCACCAGGAGGCCAGAGCCTCCTTCAAGTCCACCAGCAGCTGAAGGGGTGGTGGAGGAGGGGGATACAGATACTGAGTGGACCCATAGGGTGCGTAGCTGTAACCTGACGGCGGGTAACCCGGCATCGGGTAGTGAGGCACCAAGTACTGCAGCGTCAAGTAGGCCGGTGTCGGGTATGGGGCGTCGGATACTGCGGAGCCGGATAAGATGGAGTCGGATACACGGGGACCGGGGGGTCTGGCAGAGCAGACGGCCCAGCCGGAAGCCCTGCGGGCGGGCCTGACGGGCGGAGGGCCCGGTGTTGGAGCGGCATCCCGGAGAGGGATGTCGCCCAGAATCAGTATGACCGGCGTCAGAGCCAGCGTCCAGGGAACCAATGTCTGGTCGTCTGGCCCAGTGGGAGGAAGGCCTGATGGAGGCAACAGCAGGAACCTCGGCATCGCCCGGGGATGGTGGGGAAAAATGCCTGGGATCAGGCTGAGGAAACCCAGGGTCCCCAGAGGGCAGTGAAGACTGCGGGGAGCCAAGAACGGCGGACGTAAGAGGGCCCGACCTTGGCTCAGCCGCCGCGTGGACATCGGGTCAGCCGACATCCGACTTACCAGCGAAGTCCGGGCGGACATCGGAGGAGCCGGCGTCTGACTTAGTGGACCCATCACCCGAGGCAGGTCGAGTAGGAGGGGCGGCATGGTCGGGCAGGAAAGTGACCGTATGCCACACACCGAAGGGTTGAGCGACTTATTGACAGTCTCCGTGTGGGCATCAGAGGGGCTGATGTTCAGCTTACCGGAGCAGCTCGAACCAGTGGGCCTCACAGTGAGGGCTTTACCGGGAGCGAAGGCCTCCAACATCCTGGAGGCACCCAAAGGGCCCGAGCGCGAGCCAGATGGGTGGGCCAACGCCGACTTGTAAACGTCCAAGACGGCTGTCGAGGAGCAGCCCTCCGGAGGGGATGTTACCTGGAGCACAGCGACTCCAGCCGGAGTTGCAGTGGAAGAGGAGTCCCTGTCCCGATGCTTCTCCTTGTCCTTCTTCTTACAATGGCCTTCGGGGGAAGTGGATGCCTGCCGGAGCTTTTTCAACTCCTTCTCCATGGAGGACATCTTTTTCTTGAGGATATGGGCCTCCAGGGACTGCTGCCTCCATCTGCGGGTGGCGGCATTACATTTAAGGCAGTGCTGGCACTTCTCCACCTGATGGTCCGGGCCCAGACAGAAGAGGCACTGGGAATGGCCGTCCTTGTGCAGGAGTTGGGCGCTGCACGAGTCGCACTTATTTTTGTGCTCGGAGGGTGTAGAGGATGACATACACCAATGAAAGGATGACGATTAAGTCAAATAATTAGAAAAAATGATGGTAAATACTACCGGCGACACAGCTGATGAGCGTTGAACTTTACCGCGAGGCGCTGACACGAGCTAACAGTGGGAAAGAACTGGAAGGCGGGCGTGGGGGACCGCCCCTTTATACTGACGCTGCATGATGTTGGTCACCTGACATGGGGGTGGTCCCCCACCGGAGGCTGCTGGCTAGAGGTTTTTTCCGTTGGGTCCTGACACCGGCTGGCATCAGTCCTATATGTAATTACCTACTGCAAGAGCCCTCTCGAAGTAAGATCTGGTGATTTCACCAACCAGGGAGCCAAACATCTTAGGGGCTCTACCTGTAAAAGACCGCTGGCCTTGGGAGGTGCGACAGTGGGGGACAGATAGTGTAAAGTTATCAGAGCTTCTGGTGTTTCGGATGCAATTGGCTAGGCTGAGGAGATTCTGGACCCCAGGGGGCATGAGACCCATCAATGCCTTTTTTACTACTAGGCAGGTTTGGTATGTGATTCTTCCCTGCAGTTGTAGCCAGTTAGCCTGCTCGTAGAGGTCACAGGTGTGCATGTGGTGGGCAGCTCCAGTAAGAAATCGGCAGGTCTTATTCAGCCCTATAGAAATTTGTTGTAGTGCAGTAGCTGTAGCTGCTCCATATATAACAAGCCCATAATCAATGATGGAGACAACAGAGCTGTGCAGTGCTAGATTAAGGGCTTCAGGGGTCAGGCAGTGTTTATGTTTGTAGAGAAGGCTGATGCAGATATTCACAGATTAGGCAACCATATCGATATGGCTGGAGAAGGACAGAGTACTGTCCAAGGTCACACCAAGGTATTTGAACGTTTGCATCTGGTCAAGAGCCACACCTGAATAATTTCTGACAGTTAACTGTTTGAATTTATGTTTGCTATGTGTGCCATGGAATAACATAGTCTTTGTTTTTTTGTAGTTTAGCACTAATTTCTGCGAGATGAACCAGGCCTCAACTTGTGTGAAATTTTTCTGCAGCTGTCGCTCCAAGTGGGAGGGATCCGAGTTCATAGAGAAAATCACTGCATCGTTGGCATACAGGATGATGTGTTCATTGCAGGCAGTAGGGAGTTTGTTCAGGAAAATGCTGAATAGTAGGGGCCCCAAAATTGACCCTTGGGAGACACCAGCCCGGACAGATTGTTTGGAGGAGAGGGTGTCACCAATCTTAACTTCTTGTGATCGGTGTCTGAGAGATACTGTTAACCCATTTTAGAGTATCATAAAACAACCCTAAGTTTCCAAGGTATTCAATTAGTAATGGATGGTTAACCATAGCAAAGGTTTTCAATAGATTGATAAAGGTAGCACTGGCAAGTTGTCCTTGGTCGAGTGCTTGGTGAATGTGACCAGTAAATTAAAGGAGAGTAGAGGTGGTACTATGGCCTTTCTGAAAGCTATGTTGCCGTGGGCATGGTAGGTTGTATTTCTCCAGGTAATCCACCAGTTGGTCTGCAACAATTTTTCAAGTACATTGGATAGTGGAGGTAGGATGGAGATACCTACCTTGACTTCAGCAAAGCTTTTGACACTGTTCCACATAGAAGATTGATAAATAAGCTGGGTAGGCTCATGGTGGGTCAAAAGTTGGTCAGCTGGGTGGCAAACTGGTTGACAGGCAGAAAACAGAGAGTGGTGGTAAATGGTATACAGTCAGAAGAGATGCAAGTCACAAGTGGGGTACCTCAGGGATCAGTCCTGGGGCCAGTCCTCAATATTTTCATTAGTGACATTGCAGATGGACTAGAGGGTAAGGCTTGTCTCTTTGCAGATGACACCAAGATCTGCAACAGAGTAGATGATCCAGATGGGGTGGGCAGAATGAGAAGAGATCTGGATAAACTAGCAAAATGGTCAGAAGAGTGGCAACTGGGATTTAATGCAAAGAAGTGCAAGATCATGCACATAGGGAAGAGAAACCCTGAAGCCACCTATAGGCTGGGAGGGGAGTTGCTGGCAGTCACAAAGGAAGAAAGAGACTTGGGCATCATCATCATCACCGATGACCTGAAATCATCCAAGCAGACCTCCTAAAGCAGTAGGTAAGGCTAGGGGATGGGTGTATTAGTAGGGGTATCACAAGTCGTAAGTGGGAGGTAATAATCCCTTTTACAAGACACTGGTTAGTCCCCATCTGGAGTACTGCGTGCAGTACTGGAGGCCACACCTTCACAAGCACATTAACCAAATTGAGGCAGTCCAGAGAAGGGCAACCAAAATGGTGCAGGGACTGCATCAGAAAACATATGAGGACAGATTAACGGAGCTCAATATGTATACCCTTGAGCAAAGGAGGGAGACAGGTGATATGATCGAAACATTCAAACACCTTAAGGGCATTAACAAGGTGAAAGAGTCTAACATGTTTAAATATAAGAAAAATAGCAGGACAAGAGGACACAGCATGAGATTAGAAGGAGGCTGATTAAGGGGGAATGTGAGGAAATTCTTTTTCACAGAAAGGGTGGTGGATGCATGGAAAGGTCTACCTCAGGAAGTGGTGGCTATGAACACAGTGCATGGCTTCAAACAGGCATGGGATAGGCATAAGGGAGCAATACAGATGAGTATGAATAGATAGGCCACTGACAGAGCAAAGGCCGATGGCACATTTATAAGGTAGAAAAAGAAATGGGCAGACTGGATGGGCCTTGTGGTCCTTATCTGCCGTCAACTTCTATGTTTCTATGTAGATAGGCCTGTAGTTTCTATGAATCGCCCTGTCCCCAGACTTGTGTATTGGGGTCACCAGGGCAGACTTCCACTTGAGCGGGAACTGGGAGAGCGTAACGGAACAGTTGATAATCTTGGTAAGGGAGGCAGGACAACATCAAGGGTGAGGGCGATGAGCTTCATGTCAAGTGTGTCCCCACTTATTCTGGTTTTTCCTAGCACCTTGAGAAGGTATTTCTTGGCTTCCCTTTCAGAAACTACCTTGACATAGAATTGCAGATGACTTAGTTCCTTATTCAGTTGAAACTGGGAAGCCATAGTGGAGTTAGTATCAAAGAAGTTAACGGGAAGTACGTGACTAAGGTCGGTGAATGTCAGATTAAAAGCACTGGCAATTGTGGAGGTATCCAGGGTAATGCTGCCATTTACATTTAGCATGTTAGGTGTTGCTTTGGACTCTTTCCCTATGACTTCCGAAAGGTTTTTCCAAAATTTTCTTCCATCTGACCGGGAGTTGCATAAAGTGTTCCTGTAGTAGCTGGCTTTTTCCAAGTGAACAGCTCTGGTACAGGTGTTCCTGGTGGCCCTGTATGTCTGAATATCTGCTTGACTGCCAGAAGCTCTTGCTCAAGCCCATAGGAGGTCCCGTGTTTCCATTTGTTCTAGGAGTTTGCCCGTAATCCAGGGATTGTCAAGGCCCTTAATTTAATGTGACACTTGGCATACAGCAGCTGTTGCTTTTGCTGTAACCCTTTCTTTACTGGTCTCATTTGATTTAGGAAACCTCTAACAGAATAGACTGGTTGCATTTGAAATGGAATGCAAAGCACAGTGTTATGGTTCTGGAGTTCTGATGGCTTCTCATTATGACACAGTTTTATTGTTCCTCTAAAAAGCATGTTTACTTTTAAAATGTACTTTTTGGACATGGTCTTCTACTATGCATACTGTGGTAGTGGGGGAGTGGAAAGGGATGTGTATATGTGTGTGTGTGTATACACACCACAGGAAGATTTTTACTTGTACGAGTACTGATGAAAGGTACAAAAGATGCATTTATTCTGTTATCATTTGACTAAAACCAAAAAACAACTCCTGAACACAGAAGATTTATACTAAACAGATTTATTGCTAAAACAGGAAATGACGGGCATAACAAAATAGTGCCTCTGCAGAAGGGGAAGGGAGGGGTAGTAGTAAAGTCTGTGGAGGGGAGGGCAGGGGAAAAACAATGCTGTGTAAATGACTGCATCACTGTGTACGATCACAGGAGAACTGTCCGACCAAGTCCCCTTTATCTCCTACTTCATAGGAATAAGTCAGCATGGTTACGCCCATGCAGCCTTAAAAAGAGCAGCAATGATTTTGTTAAAGAGAGAGGGAGACTGAAACTTAGAATTAGAGATACCATCAGAAGGACTTTGTTCTGTTTGCACTGCCTATGTCTAAAAACCACTCTGTACAATTTTTTTAATTTTATTATTGGAATAAAAAAAATGTTACTTGCAAATTTTATAACTGCTCCTTTCCATACTTCCCGATCTGCGCCTCAATGACATAGCCTCCTTTAAATGCTACCTTACTGTTATTTTACTAAGCCTTTACCTTCTTCTATGATGGCAACTCAAGCGTATGACTGAGCAAAATGTATGGAAAATGTATGGATTTGGCTTTGACAAAAGTATCACAACATTCCAAAGTTTTACAACAGCTCATGAAATTCAACTTTAATGATGGATGTTATTTTGGAATCTTTGGCTATTTGTAACTTGGTCAGCCTCTGAGCAAGAGATCAGAGTTGACACACACATAGCTACTTTTTTCCATATTAGTTTTTTTCCAGCTAGCAGCTCATCTCTCAGAGATATACCGTGCAGGGATATACCCTGATAAGGCAGAGCCCAACCATCATTCAGTTGTCTACTGGGGTCTTCTCCCACACTTTAATTCCTCCCACCTTCTCTTGTGGGGACAGTGCCTCTGTCAGCCTCACACAGCCACAGCTTCCCCCTACAGCAGACATAAACTCCCTGGCCCAGCTGTAGGGGTCACTGTGTTGGTGGAACACACTGCCAGCCCTCCCTGACTGAGATGCACTTCCGAGTGGCAGCTGTCTCAGCCATGGCCTGCCTCCTGACATGACTTCCGAGACTTGCTTCTGAACCTGTATCATCAGCATGGCAGTGCAATGTTCTGCTGCTGACCCATGGTGGATGGCCTCAAAGCCTACTATTTGGGGTCAATGATCCAAACAAATCCAGTGATACTCTGTTCTCTAGTTTTAAAATTATGGAGGCTTAAAATTCTGCAGTTGTGAAATGTAATTTTAACATTTCCAAAAATATGGAGGCTTATAACTCAGTTACCTGTAAAGTTACGGCTCTGAAACATGGTACACTTCTCTAAGGCCCTTGGTAGAGGCTTTATGACAAATTTAGTTCAGTTTGGAAAAATACTTTTTTAAATTAGTTGTAAGTAGCTAAAATCACAATTTTGGCAACATTCTGTGAAATTTTGTGGAAGCAAAATCATAATTTCAGCAAAATTTGCCAGCAGAAGATACATTTTGCCCAGCTCTGTTCAATGCAGCAGTGGCCATTGGCTCAAAAGAAGCTTCCATCAATTAGGCCCCAGAAAGGGAAAGGTTCACCCACAGATCACATACAGTAACCCCTTGCTATAATGAACACTTTCGGAGCCATGTCCCTCGTTCGTTATAGCTCCTTGTTCTTTACAGCAAGGGCCACCAACGGGACATGCGGTGGGGGGTGGATTTATTTGTCTCTGTTTATACTTACCCTGGTTGTGTAACTCGATGTACATCATGGGAGTGCAGATAAATTTGGAAACTAAATCATGTTATTTTACCTCTAAACATAGCTACTATTAAAATAACACTGGAAAATAATTTATTTTACTAGTTGCTATGTTATTTGTATCATCTCCCTTTCAGCTCACGCTGTCAAACACTGTCCCTCAAGTGAGATATATAGTACTTGAGCTGCCTTCACACGCAAAAAAACAATAACTGATCTTGTCCAGACTACTACCAAGACATTAGCGCTACTTACAAGCGGTAAAAAAATTTGCAGACAAAATTATGATAATTTACTCCATTCAAACCCAAACTGAGCCAGAGAACCAATTGAAATCTTTAAGGTGTTCTTTTCAGCTCTGAGAATGAAGCCTTCTGCAATCAGATTGTACACTGCACACTTCGCCCCATTTTCTGATTTACTTGCAGTATGCGCATCTTTTAAATGGAGCCAAAAAAATGCAAAGCTGAACCATGGAAAATAATTCCCACTGATAATCAGTGCTAAAAATTAAGAAAGTGCTCTGTTGTGTGAGGTGACCAGAAGAACAGCAACGATCAGTACAAAGTGCCATTCCACACACACGCTGCATTAGCCCAGTTAAAAAACATAACCAAATCAGAAATACTGGCACCAGGCATACAGTGCTACGTAAGGTTCTTTATTTAATACAAAAACTCAAACCATTCGCTATAGCCAAGAATTCACTATAGCGAAATTCATTATAGTGAGTGGTTACAGCAGAAGTAACAGTAACATAGTAACTGATGGCAGATAAGAACTGCTAGGTCCACCTACTGAAGTTTGCCTGTATTCCCTGCCTGCCAGAGGTAGGTAAAAGTCATTAAGGCCTTTAAAATACTTTTTGAAAATAGCTACCAGATGCTCTTTCAGTGTTAAAGACCTCAAGTGCAGGGACTGGAGGTGGATTAGGTATTCCAGAACTGTAGGCAGATCTGTATGCATGAGGTGCATCTGTCTGGGAGCACAACAGAAAGAAAACCTCCTCTATTTTGAAACGTGTTTTTCTTGCTGCTGGTTTTCCAGAAACCTTCAACATGTTCATTACTTCTTCTGATAAATCTGATAAAACTTTAAGAGCCATGCAATTAGGTACAGTGTTCTGAGGACTGGAAATGTTGTGCTCCAAGACAATGTCACAGGTTGTATCTCAGTGGCAGATTGCTAGGAGGTTTGTTGAAGAAGGTCAAGAGTATGGAGTACCAGGTCTGCTGGACCCGGTCTGGTGCTATGAGGATCATTGTTGCTGATTACCTATTGAGTTTTATGAGCACTCTAAGTAAAAGTCGGAATGGAGGGAAGGTGTATAGATCTTCCCTGTTCAGTCCAGGACCAGTGCATCCTCTGGAACTGACCTTATTACAGGGGATCTGCAACAAAAGAGTGGGAGCTGATTTTTCTCCCAGGAAGCACACAGGTCTATTTTTGGTATTCTGAACACTGATGCCAGCACCTGCTGGTTCAGAGACCACTTGAGGTTTCCCTGGGTGATTCTGCTTAGGCAGTCTGGCAGGACATTACCGTTTCCCTGGCAGATGTACTGTGCATAGCTCTACCCCCAGGGAATAGGCTAGGTTCCAGACCTTCACGGCTTCTGAGCCAAGCCTTGAGCATTTTGTTCCTCCTTGTTTAAGTAGTACATTGTTGTGGTGTTGTCTGTTTCGATATGAAAATGATATACTCACTGTTATTCTTGATCTTCTAAGAATATTCTCTCCACTGATTCACACTAACGGACTCTGAGCTGGAGATGCTAGGACCCTGTGGAAGCTAGCACTTTTGATGACAGCTGGCACTGAGATAAGTTGTGTGCATGCATGGCACTGCAAGACTGGCTTGTCCTACACAGCATACCATAGCACCACCCCTCAACTGCCTCGGTACCGTTTTTACTGAGGAGGTGTAGCATAACCAAACTAGTTCTTATGCATTAAACGTAAGGGCATAAAATAGCCCTGGTGATCCATGTAAGGAGGGTCAACACACCAGTAACGCAGTGTCTTCACAGCCCAAATCAAGAACAACGGGCGAAGACCAACAAACAGACTGGAATGAGCCCAGGGGATAGCAGGCATCCGAATCAGTGGTAAAGACATTCCTAGAAGATCAAGAATTAGTGAGTATGTAATGTTCATATCTTACAAGAATCAGTCTTAACCACTGATCCACACTAATGGTTCAGAGTACCAAGCTCAGACAAAATCCCCCACACAAGAGTGGTAGGAGCTGAGGGCTCACTCAGGACAGAAGTTAATACAGGATAGTCCTACCAAAGGAGGCATGCTGCCCAGCATGGATGTCCAAAACAGTGCTTAACAAAATTGTGCACTCTGCTCCAAGCTTCCCCTCTGCAGATATCACCAATATGCACAGAGCGAACCTCTGCTAGGGACATGGCAGCTGCTCTGGTGGAATGGGCATGTATCTAACCTTTCAGCTTGGCCTGCACCATGGCATAGCACTGGCATAGACAGCTCACAGTCCAGGCAGAATTGCACTTGATTGTAACAGGCTGTCCCTTCCGAATGAGATTGAAGAAGACAAGAAATAATTACCATAGTAATATTGTTTATTCCAAAGGATCTCCCAGTAGGATTAAACATATGCAGTCAGTTCAGAATGTCTGACTGCCCCATAGCTCTGATGTAATATGGAATGTGTGAAAATCATGGAACTAAACTGTTGCCTCTAGGTGGACTGTGTTCCATCTAACTGCCAGATTCATTTTTGCAGATGAAAAAACACTAGACTATCCAAATTAAATAATTGCAACTTTACAACCGTAACAATAATACCCTCCCCTTGGTAAAGAGGACGGGTTCCAAACAGGAGAAAGAAAAGAAACACTAAAAAAGAGAGTCAGGTGCCCTAGTCATACCTGTGTGCATCAAAACACAAAGTTAAGCTAATAATCACTCTTCTCCCTCATCAACAAAACTTTGCTCACTTGCAAGCCGCCTTACATAGCCAGGCAGATCCCCCTCGTTAATCTTCCTACCTCCTGATCTCACCCCCACAACAACATTGTTGTTCCACTGTTTCGTACCAGTATGGCCCAGCGCTCCTTTTGCTACCGTGCTGCCTCCATATGGAACTCAATGCCTCCTCCCAAAAGAAAAACTGCCTCTTCCCTTGCCTTTACTAATCTTCTGAAATCCTACTACTCCTCCTCCTCTGTCTCATGTCAATGCTTTCACTAACCCCTCTAATTTTCTTTTACCCCCACTCCTCCATGTTACCCTATACTACCTGTATCTCCTTTCTTTTCTATCTTAACATATAACTGTATTCAATCATTGATTTTATTCTTGTGAATATAGCCCTGTATATACTGTCACCTCTTTCCATGTTGTACAAGATGATTTGAAGTTATGTAAATATGGCTGATTTTTAATCATGTAAATATTGCTCTGTACATATTGCTAACACCTGCTGTTCATGTATTACTAAAACTGTACAATGCTTCTGTGCTTTTGCACCTGGGTTGTGCCTGAAAAAGGCTTTTATTGCCAGTGTACTTACCCAGTAATCAACTTTAAATAAATCAAATCATCTTTATTTTTATAGCACTTTTCAAAATCAAGGCGCCGTACATCAAAACCATACACATAAAGATAAAATTTTAAAACAAGCATAAAACAAATCATCCGTCGCTAGGAAAAGCTAAACTAAATAAATAAGTCTTTAACTCCATTTTGATGCTGTGCTCTCAGGGGTATAAAGTCCACTTTCTGGCACCATTTTTTCAAACTAGGTTCATGTTGTTTTTTTCCCCTTCTTTCAGGTGATTCTGACATTTTTTGGGGTACCTGTTAAGGTTTTTCCCCTCCAGTTGAAGGATCCCACTCCATTTCAAATAAAATTAATGGCAACATTAAAAACTCCCATAAAAGTACTGCTGAACCAAGTCAGGTTATGTAAGGAGAGGTAGGGATGGGAGGTCTAATCCTACTAGGAGATCCCTTGGAAGAAACAATATTATAAACCCCAAGACTCTCCTAGTAGTATTAGACATATGCAGACTATCTACATTAGATAGTCTGCATATTAAATTAGATTAGCTATCTGCAAGATCTCCTTCATCCTTACCACCCTCTCTGATCCCTTCGCTCTTCTGACGCGGGACTACTAGAGGATCCCAGGGTTAGACTTAAGACCTCTGGTGCTCGTTCGTTTATGTTTGCGGCCCCTACCCTGTGGAACTCTCTATCTCGTTGAGTAAGGGAGTGCCTGACTGTCAAGAGTTTTAAATCAGCATTGAAAGCCCATTTATTTAGCTTGGCCTTTCCAGACTACAGTTAGAATTATATTCAACTTTATTGGATTAATTTATTTGATGGCTTTAGCTAATTTCTATTTACTATTTTACATTTTATTGTTCTGTTTTATTGTACAAGCACTTTGGTCTTAATTAGAATTGCACTTTTTATAAATAAATTATTGATTGCTTGACTACCAAGCAGTGCCTTGGAAGGTGGGTACAGAACCTATTTAGGAAAGAGGTTCTGCAATACTGCAGTGCCAAACCTAGCATCAGTCCAGGACCGGACGTCCAGGCAGTAGTGCTTTGTGAAGGTGTGGACTGTACTCTACATAACTACTTTACAGATTTCCAACAAGGCAATGTCCCTTGCAGCTGCCACAGAGGCAGCAGTTCCACAAGTGGAATGTGTCCCGAGGCCCTGTGGTGGCTGTTTCTCAACCTTACTATAGCAGAAGAAAAAATGACTTACCATAGTAATCTTGTTTCTTCCCAGCGATACCAGGGTTCCCCATTCATTGTTTTAGTGCAGTGGGCCACCACCCTATATTTTTTTTACTACCATTCTACATTTTTTACCACCACCTTATATTTTTTTGCCACTACCCTATAATCCACCCTATAATTTTAGTTATTACTGATTTTTTATAAAATCCTCCAAAATCTTCTTTTATTGCCATCCTTTATTGCACTACTACCCCGTTTTGGTATCAGCACACTATATTTTACTTAAAATATGCTTGTGCACATGTACAGTGCAGATAGGAAGCCCAGAAAAATAACACACCTTTTGACCTGAACGCCACTGCCACCACGCTATAATTTCAGACGGAGGGGAACCCTGAATACTTAGGTATTCATAACTTTCTGCAGTGTCCCTTTAAGCCAGAACTGCCCGGAGAGGCTAGAACACATGCAAATGATGGAACTCTTTGCATGTGATAACTATTCAAATGCTGACTTGAATTAATTGCCTTAGTTCTAAACCCCCTCCGATTTCCTGGATGCCTGGAAAGGCATGCCCCCAAGGACTACAAATACTGAAAAACAATAATAATAACAATAACTAGGCCCATAACCCCCCCCCCCAAATAAACACTCCAATTGGAGGGGAAAAACCTTAACAGGTACCCCCAAAAATGTCAGAATCACCTGAAAGAAGGGAGAAAACAACACAAACCTAGTTTGAAAAAATGGTGCCAGAAAGTGGACTTTATACCCCTGAGAGCACAGCATTCAGGAGTGAAGAGGTTATAGGTTCTAGAAGGGGAGACAGGGTGGGAAATTATGAATACCTGAATATCACTGGGAAGAAATAGGATTACTATGGTAAGTAATGTTTTCTTCTTATCCCAGTAACACTCAGGTATTCCTAACTTTCTGCAGACTATGAAGTTGTACTTTTGGAGGTGGGTACAGAACCTTATTTTGGAAACAGACTTTGCAGGACTGCTGTGCCGAACCTGGCATCACCCCTGGATTGAATGTCCAGACTGTAGTGCTTTGTTAAGGTATGTACTGTTTTCCAGGTAGCTGCTTTACAGATGTCCATTACTGGGACATCTCTGGCAGCTGCTAAAGTAGCAGCTGTTCCTCTTATGGAAGGGGCCCTTAATCCTGTTGGGGGTTCCCTTCCTGCTTTAGTATAACAAAACTGGATACACTGAACTATCCATCGAGAAATTGACCTTTTTGATGCTGGGTTATCCTTTCCCACATCCCCATAAGTCAGGAACAGCTGTTTCCTGTCCTGCCTATGGTCCTTAGTGGTTGACATATAGTAGCTGAAAGCTCTCTTGACATCCAGACTGTGAAATCTCCTTTCACCAGAGATAGAATGCTCAGTGAAAAAGACAGGTAGGGTAATGGTTTCGTTCAAGTGGAAATCAGAGACCACCTTAGGGAGAAATTTCCTGTTTGTTCTGAGGACCACCTTATCCTTGTTAGAATGAAATGTAGTCCTGTTCAATGCAGAGAGCCTGGTGCTCACTGATTCTTCTTGCAGAAATCATTGCCAGTGACATTTTCAAATGAGCAGAAAACATGGGCTCAAAAGGAGGTCCCATGAGCTTAGCTATGCACACATTCAGGTCCCATGCAGGCACCGGTTCCCTATGAGAGGGGTGCAAATGGGCCAAGCCCTTGAAGAACCTCCTAAAGATAGGATCTGAAGCCACTGACACATTACTTCCAGCCGCTTTGTATGCAGATGCTGCAGCCAGATGGAGCTTGAGGGTACCGGACTGCAAACCCAGTGAATGTAAATAAGAGAGGTAATCAAAAACAGCTGGAACCCCAGCCTGTGTTGGTACCAGTTCTCTAACTGAACACCAAATAGAAAACCTTTTCCATTTTGAAGTGTAAGTTTTCTTAGTGGAAGGCTTCCTGTAACCTCTTAGAATGTCTAAAACACTTTCAGACAGATGCAAGCCTGCATATTCTAGGTCTTCAAGAGCCAAGACTTGAGCTTGAGAGACCTGAGGTTCAGATACAGGAGCTTCCCCTGTTTAGAGGTTAACAGATTGTGCCTCTGAGGAAGGTGTATTGGCTAGGTCACAGACATGAAGAGCAGCAGAGAGTACCATGGCTGTCTGGCCCAGCCTGGTGCTATCAAGATCATTGATGCTGACTGGGACCTGATCTTGAGCAATACCCTGTACACCAGAGGGAAGGGAGGGAAAGCATACAGGTGCTTCCGTGACCAATTCAGAGCTACAGCATCCAGGGAGAGTATACCTCGATCTGGTGGTCTCCAACAGTATTGTGGCAAATGGTGGTTCTAGTAGGATGTGAACAAGTCTATCTCTGGGGTGCCCCACCTCCTGAAGATCATGTCCACCACTTGCCTGTTCAGGGTCCATTTGTGATGGGCCTGGTTGATTTGACTCAGGGCATCTGCAAGGGTATTGTCCTTCCCCAGCAGATGGACTGCGTGTAGAGAAACTCCAAAGGAGTATGCCAGGCTCCAGATTTTCATGGCTTCTGTGCAGAGAGGACCCAACCTGGTACCTCCTTGCATGTTTATGTAGTACATTGTGGTGGTATTGCCTGATCCGACCTGTACCACCTTTCCCTGTACTAGTGATGTAAAGGCCTTTAGTGCCAGAAACACCGCTCTGAGTTCCAGCAGATTTATGTGCTGGAATGACTCTACATTTGACCAAGTGTCCTGGGTTGTGTGGTCCCCCAAATGGGTGACCCACCCCAGTAGAGATGCATCTGTTGTGAGAAAAACTGATGGAGACTCCTACTGAAAGGGAACCCCCTTCCCTTAGGTTGGATTCATATTTCCACCACTGAAGTGCCTGCAGCAAGGGTTTTGTTACTGGGATCAGCTTTGGGAGGGAATATCTTCTTTGGCACCACTGTGCCCTTAGGTGGAACTGGAAGTCTCTCATTTGGAACCTGGAGCCCAGGACCATGCCTGTGGCTGCAGCCATGTGGCCCAGGAGCTGTGATAACTGCCTTGCAGTTTTTGACTTGTGCAGGCTGAAAAAATTTGCAATTAACTGGATACTTCTTTCCCTGTCTAAAGGGGATCCACAACAGGTCATCGACAAAAATTTTATTGAACGACCAGACAGTGAAACCGGCAGGTCGACTGCATTTTGCAGTCAGCTGCCAGTTTCAGACAGAAAAAGAGTGTTTTCTTCAGGGGTTTCACCACCTGAGCGTCCCATCTTGAGGGGCTATGCCCCGCACCCCCACCAAGTTCTCAACTCAGTCGGAGCTGATTTGGGGGTGCAGGACCCAACAGACAGTGGCAATTTCAAGGGAGTTCCCTACAGTGACATGGCACTGTTGTTGCTGTAGGGGACCTCACTTTTGAAAAGTCGCTGAACGTGCAGCATACCGTCTAAAGGCAGGTAGACCCTGCCTTGCAGGGTACTGATCTCTGCTCCTATGAACTGCAGCACCTGTGCAGGTAGAAAGATAGATTTCTTGTGGTTTATCAGGAACCCCAGGGATTCCAGAAGCCTCTGGGTGATCTTCAGATACTGTCTAACTTGCTCTGGTGATTTTCCCATTACCAGCCAGTTGTCCAGCTATGGGAACACTGTGACACCTTGACTTTGAAGGTGTGCCACAACCACTGTCAGGCACTTTGTGAACACCCTTGGAGCTGAAATGAGGCCGAATGACAGGGTTGAAAACTGGTAGTGACCTGATGGGAGTCTGAACCTGAGGTATTTTATGTGAGACTCCCCTTTGGAGATGTGGAAATAAGCATCTTTTAGGTCCAGTGATGAAAACCAGTCCCCTTTTTGGAATGTTGGCAGAATCAATGCCAATGTTACCATTTTGAACTTTGGTTTAGGCAAATGCTCGTTTAGTACCCTGAGGTCAAATATAGGCCGCCACTCCCCATTTTTCTATGTGGTAAGGAAATAGCCTGGGTAAAACCCCTTTCCTTTCTGCTGAGCTGGGACAGGTTCCACTGCCCTTAACAGTAGCAAGTTTCAAACCTCTGCCTCCAGCAGCTTCTTTTCTGTGAGGGATGATGGTCTGAACACTCTGGTTCTCAGAAAAGGAAGGGATGTGAAACTCAGAGGCAGTCCCTGACTCACTACCCCCTAGGACCCACTTGTCTGTGGTGATTTTTTGCCATGCCTGGAGGTAGTGAGCCAGCTTGCCTCCAACAGGTAGAGAGGAGGTGGCCTGTGAAAGCACGTCAGGGTGTTTGCTTAGCCTGGGGCTGAGGCTGGGTTTTGAGATCCCTCCCTGGAGCCCCTTCTGCCCCTACCTCTGAAGTACCCCTGCTGGGGATACTGTTGGTATTGGGGTGTAGCCATTGGGCCTGCTGTAGAAAGACCTGCCACTGCCTCCTCTTCCACAAGGCCTGGTGGATGGAGAGGCTTTCTCTTTAGCTGAGTTACTTTTAAAGGTGGCTTTGTACTCATTCGCCTTCTTCATATAAGCCACTGTTGTCTCTCCAAAAAGGAATTACCCTCCAGAGAGAAATCCATGGCCTTTATTTCAGTGTCCTGGGTAAGATTTGTGGCTCTTAGCCAAGCTAACCTCCTTTGGGCAACAGTTCTGGCCATCCACTTGGCTGCTGTATCATTAGTATCAGCAACCATCTGAAACTGATATTTGGCTGCCTCCAAGAAAAACCTAGCAGTTTCTGTGAAGTCATCTGACAAGGGTGATGAGGTCTTATCTGCCATAGCCAGTACAGATTGCCTTAGTGACTTCTGATACTGGGCTGCATAGTCTTGAAAATTAGCCTGCCTGATTGCCAAGGAAGCTGTCCAAGGCATCAGCCATTCTTCTAACAAAAGTAAAGTGTGGGGAGTAATCCTCAGTGGTTCTGGAGGGAGAACTAAAATCCTGCTCAGGGGAAACCTTAGGTTCAATGGGGTCCCCCTTGTACTCCTCCTCACACTCACCATAATCCTCCTCTTCAAAAAATGAGGATTTGTCTGAGATGTCAGCCTGTTCAGCTGGGGATTGTACAGGCGGCTGGTGGCCAGTGGAGAAAAGGTCTTGCAAGGCTTACACCACTTTAAAAGCATGTGCTATTTCCTGAGGAGAAGGAAGAGCCAGAGCACCCACAGAAGTCCCCTTTTTTCCAGCAGAAGGTTCTGTGTGCTTTACTTTCCTAGTCTTTTTTGAGGGAACCGGGGAGTCAGCTGGTTCAGCAGGCCTCTTAGTAATTGTATCACCCATCTCAGAGATTTAATGAGTCACTGCAGTGGTTTCACCCACAGCAGAAGAAGAAGGTGTTGGTTGGTCAGAGCCTGAGGAACCCTTAGGTGGAGGAAGTTTTTTCTTTAGCTGTTCCAGGCATTTCTCCACTGTTTTCTCCGGGAAGGTTTTACAAATATTTATTTTATTTGTTTTTGTTTACCAGGTAAGCACACTAGACAACCAAGTGCCTATTTTCAGGTGCGACCCGGGAGATTACAAAGATACATTCAAGATTACAAAGATACATTCAGGTACAACAGGCAGACAATAAGAGCAGGTACAAGTAAGGGCAGCAGTCATAAACATGGTAAATGCAGCAACACCAGAGGACATTTACCTACCCAGTGGTAGGAAGATAAAATCATAGTACAAAGGAGGCAGGCAGTCAGCTGAGTTTAACAGGCAACATGGCTTTGCAGGCTAGGGGTTGTAGAGTACATCAAGGAGATTACAAAAGGGGGATAGGAGAGGCCAGTGAATCACCCAGAGGAATAGAACAAATGGCATAAGCACAATTTGATCCAGTAGAGCCAGGGAGGATCACGGTCTTCCTTCAGGTGATCATAGCCAAGGCAGGCAACACACAAATTGTGCTTGTCTGCTTTAGCCAACACTTCCTCACAATCAGTACAATTTTTAAAACCAGGTTCACCAGTTTTCTTTTTATTTTTTTTCGACATTTTATAGAGAACTGATAAAAAATGTAAACCGCTAAATAATTTAAAAGTTTTATCTAACATTTAGCTGTTGCAGTCGGTTCCGGAACCAGTAAGAAATCGATAGAAACTGGGAACTGAGGAAAAAAGTAAACCGAGGTGATCGGTTCAGTAACCAATAAAGCAGTCACAAAAATACAAGATTTAAAATAAAATTAAACTAAACTAAAGGTTTTTTTTAGTCAGAACCCCCTGAAAAAAACTAAAATAATTCAGTTCCCCACCGATTATACCAAGCCGCGAGGAACCAATAAAAATACACAAATTAACACTGAAACTAAGATTTAGCTAAAAAATACAAAAAGTAAAAGGTAGCAAATTAAGACACTTAAATATATTTATAAGTTTCTTTATGTCACAGGTAGAAGTTGAGGAGAGGGACTCCGAGAGATTAGACTTGACAGGTGGAGCATGAAATCTGAGGGGGTTTAGAACAAAGGCAGTTAGTTCAAGGCAGCATTTGAATAGTTGTCATGTGCAAAAAGCGCCATCATTTGCATGTGTTCTATCCTCTCCGGACAGTTCTGGCTTAAAGGGACACTGCAGAAAGTTAGGAATACCTGAGTATTACTGGGGTTAGAACTGGATGTAGGATACTATCAAAAATGCTACTGACCTCTTTGAGGCAGGCCTGCCTTTTCCCACTTCACTATAGGTAATGAACAGCTGTGAGTGGGAATCCCTGAGGTCCTTGGTACGAGTGATGCAATAGCTGAGAGATGTTTTAACACACAAGCTATGAAGTTTCAATTCCACTGAACTGGACTTGGCTGTGAAAAATGCAGGAAGGACTGGTTCAAGTGAAACTCAGATACCACCTTTTGAAGAAATTTCCTGTTAATCCCAAGGACCACCTTGTCCTTATGGAAGATAATGTATTTAGGATCCGTGCAAAGAGCTTGGAGCTCACACACTCTTCTTGTTGAAGCGATTGCCATCAGGAAAACAGTTTTCCATGTGACATACTTCAGGTCAGCCATAGCCATTGGCTCAAAGGGAGGTTCCATGAGTTTGGCTTTGCACAAATTCAGGTCCCAAGGAGGGACTGGTTCCCTAACTCCTTTGTTCCCGTAGATACCAAATGGTGTCGGAACCATTCATTGCTGGATCCAACCCAAAATAACCACCGGGAGCAAATGAGCTAACTGGAGGGAACATATGTGCCAATCCTTTGAAAATTTTCTAAAAATAAAGTGTGAAGCTATTGTTCTCTGAGCACCTGCAGACCAGTAAGAAGATACTGCTGCTAAGTGAACCCTAAGGGTTGCAGGCCTGAGGCCTAGCACCTGCAAGTGCACCTGATAATCAAGCAATGTAGATAAACTTGCCTTAAGGGGATTGATTTGCTTAGGCAAGCACCAGATGGAAAATATTTTCCATTCTGAAGCATAAGACTTCCTTGTGGAAGTTTTCCTATAAATTTTCAGTACTTAGAGTACCTCTTCTGACAAGTTAAATTCAGAAATTTCTAACTCCTCAAGAACCAGGCCTTCAGGTGAAGGCTCTAGAGGTTCGGAAAAATGATCTAACTGTGAACAGCTGTTAGGAGATTGTATCTCTGGGGCAGATGAATAGATTGCCTGGTAAGCAGGGTGAGCAACAGAGGGTACCATAGCTGCCTGGACTAGTCTGGGGCAACCAGTATCATGGTTGCAGACTTGCTCCTCAGCTTGAGAAGGACTCTCAACACCAGTAGAAATGGTGGAAAAACATAAAGTAATTTTTCTGTCCAGTCCAAGACTAACACCTCCATGGGCACTGTGCCCAAGGAGGGGGGCCTGCAGCAATATAGAGGAATCTGGTGGTTTTCTTTTGTGGCAAAAACATATATTTCTGAGATGCCCCAACATCTGAAAACTGTGTCCAACACTTGCTTGTTCAAAGCCCATTCGTGATGATCCTGATTGATTCTGCTGAGTGAATCTGCCAGTGTATTTTACTTCCCTGGAAGATGAATGGCAGGCAGATGCACCTCCAGGAAATATGCTAGGGACCAAATTTTCATGGCCTCTGTGCACAGCCTTGAGGATCTTGTACCCCCTTGCTTGTTGATATACCACATGGTGGTTGTGTTGTCTGTCCTGACCTGAACTGAGTGACCCCTCAACTGAGAAGCAAAGGCCTTTAGGGCAAAGAGGACTGCTCTTAACTCTAAAAGGTTGATGTGTAGCTTGGACTCCAGAGGTGACCACATTCCACTGATTTTGAGGTCGACCATGTGTGCTCCCCACCCTATGAGGGAGGTATCTGTTGTTAGGACCACAGTGTGGCGCTGTTGCTAAAAAGGATGTCCTGTCGGAGGTTGTCCCTTTCTTTCCACCACTGCAGAGTCAGTAACAGAGTTCTTTGAAATGGGATACTTTCTTTGGGACCAATGAGATCTGAGGTGATACTAAATATCCCTCATCTGAAACCTGGAGCCTGACACTACTGCAGTTGTCAAGGCCATGTGTCCCATTAATGCTAGGAACTGTCTTGCAGTTCTGGGCTGACCCAAGGCAATGGAACTTGCAGTATCCAGTGATGTGGGTGAAGCAAACTGAGTGACTCACATATGAGTGACTCAATTTGCGTGCCTCACAAAACAGCGAAAGTGCAGGAATAGCGATGAGGGGGAATAGCGAGTGTGGAAGGAAAGAACAGTGAAGGTGACTGAAGGGGATGGGGGATGCTGTGATGTTGGGGATGGTGTGACACTGTGGATTAAATTAAGTAATGCAGCACAGTGCTGCTGAGCTGGCCACCTGGAGTGCTGGAGGGAGTCACCACCTGTGATGCTGAAGGTTGTGGCTTTGGAACTGGCAGTAGGTATTCCTTTTAATAACTTGGAGTGGGCGTTTGCTATTTTTTTTTGTTCCCTGTCTCCTGCTCCCCCGACTGTGGTGCCCCAGCAACGGTAACCCCCTCCCATGTATTCCTCTTTTCCCAAGTGTTCACTCCCCCGGAGCTGATATTATTTCGGGGGGTGGGGGCGTGCCCCTCACAACTGGGGAGCAGGGGGCATAGCCCCCCCACACAATAAATATAAATTTCGTGGCCGCTGTAATGTCTGAAGTGCTGTCGCTGATGTGGGGTTTGCTGTTTTGGGTGTGTAGCGAATTTTGGATTTGGCGAAATGTAATCACTGTTACATGAGTCGCTATTCCATTTTTGCTATTATGACATGGAGTCAAAATTTGCTAGGGTCAGTAGATTTGTCACTCTCTCCTCCAAAAAAAAAATCTTTTCCCTGGATGGTATTCAGTTCTGCTCCAATGAATTCCAGTGACTGAACTTGCTCCATCTAAAACTTTTAAGGACTGATAAGGAAACTGGACTCCATGGTACTTTGAGTCACCCTGATGGAATCCTTGACCTGCTGATATGAGTCCCCTATGACTAGCCAGTCACTCAGGTAAGGAAATACAATGATTTCTTGCCTTCTGAGGTAAGCTGCCACCACTGACAAACACTTTGTGAATACCCGTGGCGCAAAAGTCAGCCCAAAAGGGAGTGCTGAGAAGTGATAATTACCTGCGGGCAGACAGAACCTCAGGTATTTTCTATGGTAAGGTCTGATTGGAATGTGAAAGTAAAGATCTTTCAGATCCAGACGTGCCAGACAATTTCCTTTCATTAGCGAAGGAATAACTATGGACAGTGTTATTGTTTTGAACCTGGGCTTGCCAAGTGTTTGTTTAGGTATCTGAGGTCCAGGATTGGTCACCAATCTCCATTTTTTTTTTTAGTTAAAACGTATCTTGAGAGCATGCCCTTTCCCCTTTGGATAAGAGGCACTGTCACTATTGCCCTGGCTTGCAGGGGCTTTTTATACCTCTAACTCCAGCAGAATAGTCTCTGCAGGAGTTGAAGGCCAGAAAACCATGCAGCCCTGGGGTTTTGGAAACTGTCTGAAGTGTGGACAGAGACCCTAACTCACCACCTCTGGAACCCAGCTGTCTGTGGTAATGTTTTACCAGTACTAGAAACAGTGAGGCAGCCTGCCCCCTACTGGAAGAGGGGTAGCAGCCTGTTTTGTGCAGTCAAGGGTTCTGTCCGGACTGAGGTCTAGGAGCTGGAGCTCGACTGGTTCACCTAGAAGACCTCCTGTCCCTGCCCATGTAGTAACCTCTGACCTGTGTAAACTCTACAGGCACAGAGTATGGGGCCTATGACCTGGGGTAGTACCCTTACCCCTACCTCTGCTTCCTGTGGATCTAACAGTCATGGAGGCTCTCTCTCTAGTGGAGTTACTCTTGTGGGTGGTTTTGTACTCTTCCACCTTTTTCAGGTATGCCTCAGTTTTGTCACCAAAAAGGGAATTGTTTTCATAAGGAAAATCCATAGCCTTTAACTGAGAGTTAGGGTAAGATTCATTGCTCAGAGCCAAGCACACCTTCTTTGTGACATGGACAATGCAAATAATCTGGATGCTGTATCATTTGCATCCACTGCCATATGAAACTCATACTTTGTGGCATCTAAAGCCATCCTGGCAATATCTGCCATATCGTGTTTCACATCGACTTGAATTCTGTCAGTTCAAGCTAGCACAGAATTCTATAGGGCCTTCTGGTATTGTGACGCATACGCCATATAAGGTACCTGTCTGAGGAGTAGGGAAAGGCTAAGTAACCCTTCTTCCCCATAGTGTCAGTTTTCTGGAATCTTTGGAGGATGAGATGCCAGGGGTACTCTAGCCTTATCACAGGCAGCCGTCTGTATCATACCCTCATGATCTGGATTGGTATACAAATAATTGAAGTAACTCTATCCAGCTGATACTTTTTCTCCCACTTCTTGTCCACCCCAGGGACAGAGGAAGGTGTGGCTTTTTTAGGGGATTATGGCTAGGAAGGACCACCTTTTTTGTGGGAACCAACCCCATCATATCCAAAAACTCTGCCACCTACTCATCATCTATAGATTCCTGTGAGGGGAGGTCCAAAGTGTCAGCCATCTGCCTGATGAATGAAAAGTGGGATGAAAAATCATCAGGTTCTACAATGCCTGTTCGACAACACTTTTGTCGACCAGCATCACATCGACAGGATTTATGTCGACCACAAGTTGCAGTCGACATAAATCCATTTGTCTCCCAGTCCTGTTGTTTCATTGGGGGGCTTCACCCCCTGCACCTTCCGTACTTTAGATTCTGAACTCCAGTCAGAGTTGATTCGGGAAGGGGGTGCAGGACCTGGAGGCAGTGTGTGTGCCCCTGTCTAAGGTGCACCAACACAGTGACCTGTCAGCAAAGTGTTGATTTTGCTGACAGTGAGGTATGTCGCTGTCAAGTCGGCATACCAAATCATCATGCCCACGTGGAGGGGTATCAAACTCCTGATCTGGGGATATCTCTGGCTCAATGGGTTCCCTTAGATCTGAATTCTCCTCTTCCTCCTCAATGTACACTTCTTGGTCCTGGTTCATGGGAATCAGTGGTGGGACTTGAACCAGTGAACCCAGTCTGGAACCTGCAGTCTATAAAATCTAAATGATTTGCAGAGCTTTGGCAATTTCCTTCATAGAGGGAATATTATGTTTTGTCTGTTGGGAGCTCCTTTGCTTTTTCAGCAGACAGCACAGCAACATGCTTTTCTTTACATTTCTTTTTGGCAGGCACAGACTCAGGAGCCTGCTCAGTAGTTCTTTTGTGTTTACTATGTTCAGAGCCCTTTTCAGAAATGTTGGGGTCTGAAGAATCTTTAGATGGTCTCTTCTTTGTTTTGGAGTGGGAAGAAGAAGGACTCTCTTCAGTTTGCTTTGGTGGCACTGAGGTGGGTGCATAAGCCATTCCCTCTAATCTTTTGGCTCTTTTTTTAATAGTTTTAGAACAAAAAGTACTGCACACTTCACAGTTAGAGAAAATATGACTGGGACCCAAGCACTCTAAACACAAATCGTGGCGATCAGCCTTAGCTTGGAAGCACTTGGTACAATTTTTAAAACCTGTGGGTCCTTCCTCTTTTTGGGACTTTTTGACATGCCAAAATGTCAGAAGACTAAGCAAAAGTTCCCCCAAATGAGTAAAAAAAACGTCAATCACGGTTGGTTCCTTAATAAAAAAAAGGGGACTGCGATTACACAGAGATATCTTTAACTTAGATACAAAACGCAGTCGGTTCCTTACTAGAAATGGGAACCAATCGTAAATAAATACGAAGTCCTTTAAAATATACTTACAACTAGTAAATTTTAAATGTAAGCTATCGGAGAACTGCAACAAACAGTTGCTTAATACTGAAAACTCTGTTCCTGAGAACCGCAAGGGAACTACTAAGAATGAGTAAAATATCTCAAATCAACTAAACTTTTATAAAAAAAATTACTAGAAGTAGAGTAATGAACAAAATAGTGTAAAATACCACTTTTTAGACAGAAATAAACAATCTTGCTGCAAAGTTGCTGTGAGCAGCTCTGAGGGTGTCTAGTTGTCTGAACGGAGAAAATTAATCTGGCAGTTAGATGGAACACAGTCCACCTAGAGGCAGCAATTTGAATGTATCATTCTAAGTTCCATGATTTGCATATATTCCACATTACATCAGAGCTCTGGGGGCAGTCAGAAATTCTGAGCTGAATGCATATGTCTAATAGTACTAGGAGACTCCTGGGGTTTGAAAGAGCTGTTTGTATTGCCTGAAGTCCTTAGTTCTATCCAGGTAAAACGTAAGGACTCTCTTAACATTCAGAGAGTGGAGAGTGCGTTCTCCTTCATTCTGGAAGTTAGCAAAGTATGTAGGTAGCACAAGTAGCTGGGTCAGATGGAACACTGACACAACTTTGAGAAGGAACCTAGAGTGTGTACAAAGAAAGTACAGATACATAAGAACTTATCGTAAGAGTAGATCTTCGACAGAGGCTCTTGCAGTTGGTATTAACCATTAGGACTCCGCCCCCTGGCATTAGGACCACACTGAAAACTTTAGCTTGCAGTGTCTGGCGGAGGACCGCCCACTGATGTCATGTGATGGACATCAGCATGACCTTATATAGTAGGCGGTCCACAGCCCACCTTCCAGTTCTCCCACCGGAGACCTCAAAGCAAAGCGACAGGAGAAAGGAGTGGGTTCCTTCAGCCTAAGAAAAGCTAGAAAAAGCAGAAGCTGGGGGAATGGTGGGAGGGAAAGTTACCTTCTGCAAGAGCCTCTCTCGAAGATCTACTGTTACAGTAAGTTCTTACGTAACTGTACTGTCTTACTTTGAGAGGGTTCTTGCAGTAGGTATTAACCATTAGGACTGATTCCCAAGCAGTGAAAATCAGACACGACTGAAGCGCAGGAGGCAGGAGAGATCTGCAGAGACGCAGGAAAATCATGAAAGTAGGCCCTGAAGAACACCTAGTCCAAAGCCAGCACTGCACCTAGAGGCAATGTCCAGACTGTAATGTTTTGTGAAAGTGTGGATGGAGCTCCAAGAGGCTGCTGCACAAATGTCTGCAGCAGACACGTTCTTGAAGCAAGCAGCAGATGCAGCCATGCATCTGGTAGAATGCCCTTTAACCTTCTCCAGCAAGGGTTTGTTGTACTTCTGGTTACATAACAAAATGCAGTTTGCCTACCATCTGGACACACATTGCTTAAAAACAGCAGCACCCTCTCACTTGAGTGTGAAGGAAATAAAAATTGATCCATCTTACAGACTGATTTCGTCTGATTCATATAATAACGCAAAATTCTGTGAACATCTAATGTGTGCAGGATTGCCTCTCCCTGATTAGAATACTCAGGGTAATAAGCCGGTAGCTGAATAGTCTGATTCAACGTAAACTCAGAAACCCTTTTTGGCAAGAACTTAGGATTTGTACGCAGAGCCACCCGGTCTCTGTGGAAAATCAAATAAGGCTCCTTACACATTAGGACCTGAAGCTCAGAAATCCTTTGAGAAGAAGTGATTGCAACCAAAAAGAGTGCTTTCCATGACAGGTAGCACATGTTGCAACTTGCGGCCGGTTCAAAAGGAAGCTAGGTGAGTTTCTCCAAAATAAAATTTAAGTCCCACGGTGGAGCAGGGTTACGCACTGGGGTATTCAGGTGGAGGATTCCTTTCAGAAACATTTTGAAAACCTCCAGCTGAGTGACAGTTTTGCCATCCACTGGAAAGTGGTAGGCGGGAATGGCTGAGAAGTGGACCTTCAGGGAAGAGTAACTCAGGACCAGATCATAGAGATGCAGCAAATACTCCATGACCTGAGGAATAGGGCACAAAAAAGGGTCCCAATAATTCGATGTGGCCCAAATGGAAAATAGTTTCCACTTCATGGCATAAGTAGTCCTCGTAGAAGATTTTCGGGCCTCTACAAGTACTTGGGCTACCCTAGAGGAAATCCCAAAGCACAAGGCAGCTATGTCCGAAGGTGCCACGTGTGAAGATGAAGGGACTTGAGTCCTGAGTGGTTGAGCATGCCCACCTCCTGGGTCAGGAGATTGTGACAGATTTGCAGGGCCATTAGAGAGTCCACTGCCATCTGTTGCAGAAGGAGGAGCAAAACTTGGCATGGCCAAAGCGGGGCTATCAGGATCATGCAGGCCCCTTCTGCTTGTAGTTTGACCAGTACCCGCTATAGGATCAGAAAGGGAGGAAAAGCATACAAGAACCTCCCTGTCCAGCAAAGAGATAGTGCATCTCACCAGAAAATACCAGGCCCTGGAACGAGTGAGCAAAACTTGGGAAGTCTGACACTGGATGGGGAGGTGAACAGAGCAAGATCTGGTTGACCCCATCAGTTGAAAATGTCTTCGGCTATTGACTGTTTTAGTTCCCACTCATGGGCCTTGGTCTGGATGCAGCTGAGACTGTCCACGAGGACATTCTGGATGCCCGGGACATGGACTGCAATAAGGGAGATCCGATGGAGAATTGCTCAGACCCAAACTGCTTCCCTGTAAAGAGGGTAGGAGTGAGTGCCCCCTTGTTTGTTTAGATACTAGACCACGCACATATTGTCCATTTGGACCAGCAGTAGACCCGGACTGAAGAGGTGCTGAAAGGCCTGAAGAATGTACAACACCACCCGCATCTTCAACGCATTGATGTGTAGAGACAACTCTGACTTGAGACCATGTCCCTTGGGTTCTGTGGTTCTCAAAATGAGCCCCCCAACCCAGCCCTGAAGCATCCGTGGTCACAGTCTGGACAGGGGAAGGGGACTGAAAAGGAACTCCCTTGCAGAAATGGCTGAGATCCTGCCACCACAGCAGGTCCTGATGCACTGACTCGGAGACCAAGATTTTGCAGTCGAGGTTGTCCGATTTCTGGTTCCATTGAACTCTGAGCATCCACTGCAATATCCACATGTGGAGCCTAGCCAGAGGGACAGTTGGGATGGTCATTGCCATAAGGCCAAGAAGGCACAGCACTGACCTGGCCAAAACTCAGTGACTGCAAGCCACCAGCCATTCCTGCTGTTACAAGGTTTCCACCCTGTCCAAAGGAAGGAAAGCCTGCTCCTGGGCTGTATCCAGCACCACCCCAATGAACTGCAGGTGCTGTGAGAGGATAAGGTGAGACTTGGGGCAGCTCACTGTAACCCCAACCCAGCCAAACAGATCCAGGAATGCTGAAAGGGAAATTTCCAACCACTCCATCAACATGGCCAAGATCAGCCAATTGTCAAGGTATGGGAAGATATAATGACCCTGGTTCCTCAAGACTGCCGCCACTATCATGAGGCACTTGGTAAAAACCCTGGGTGCTGATGATAGGCCAAAAGGGAGAGCCTTGAACTGCTAGTGTTCCCCCTGAAAGGAGAACCTGAGGTAGCGGCGGTGGGCCTGAAACACCGGTATGTGCAGGTAAGTGTCCTTCATGTCCAGTGCACAGAACCACTGACCCTTGTGCAGCATGGGCAGTAGGCCTGGAAGTGTCAGCATTCGAAATCTTTTGTACTCTATGTACAGATTTAAAGTGCTGAGATCCGATATCAGACACAGGTCTCCTGTCTTTTTGGGTACCAGGAAGAAGCGAGAGTAGTACCCTCTTCCCACCTGATTTAGAGGAAAGGGTTCTATGGCTCCCTTTTGCAACAGAGCCTCTATTTCCTCTTTGATGATGGGAATGTGTACCCTTGAATGAGAAGACGAAGCCGGAGGGTTGTCTGGGGGTCTCTCCAGAAACTCTAGCATGTGTCCCTGCGAAATTAGTTGAACTCATGAGACTGCGGTAATCACCTCCCACCCTGCCAGATGATCGGAGAACCGTCAACCCACCGGTTCCTCCGATTGTAGAAGAGGAGGTGGGGAGGTGGCCCATGAGGCAAGAGGCAGAGGGAGGATTGGGGAGACTCGCCTCTGAAGCCCTTTGGTTCTTGGCTGGGGGAGTGGCTACGGTTAAGGGGGCCCGATGTTTTGGCTGACATCTGGCCTGATGCTGCTGTTTTGTCTGCCTTCTCTGCTGGCGATGAAAGGGCTGTTTGGGTTTAAAGCCACGTAGTACATAGTTTGCATTAAGCATAGCGCCTGACCCCTACTCTGGAGATGGGTAATGATATCTTGAGTGTTGTCTCCGAAGAAGACAGAACCCCAGAAAGGCGCATCCTGGATGGCGGCCTGAATATCAGGTGCTAACCCAGAAACCTTCAACCAAGAGTACCTTCTTAGGCAGACAGCAGTGGCTGTGCCCTGGATGAGGAATCAACAGTGTCGTACATTGCCCTCAACAAGTGGCAACAGGCGACCTTAGCTGACCTAATAGTATCCAACAAGGTTACCTTATCCTTGGAGTCTGGCACGGCCTCAATGACCAGCTCCAGTTTGCAAAAGAAGGCTTTTGGTACACCAACATGTGTGCCACATAGTTTAGGGTGCGCATAACCAGGGTGGATGATGAATAGAACTTTTACCCAAAATGATCGCACTGCCTTGACTCTTTATCCAGAGGGGAGGTGCTCATGTGCTTGGGTTTTGCAGATCTATCATGTGCTGCACTAGTGACCACCAAGTCTGATTTAGGGTGGACACTAAGGTGATCCTTGCCTGTGGTGTGCGATAGATCCTGTCAGCCTTCTTGGCCACCACTGGAATGGATGGAGGCATTGACTAGGTAGTGGAGGCTAAGTCCTCATGAGGCTCCAACCAAGGAGATATGAGGACAGGAGACAGGTCAGGCATGTCCAAATGGTCAGCCAGTCTTTTTCATTTGGGGTCCTAATCGTCAGAATTTCAATTATTGGCCTCTGCAATCTTCTTAGGGAGGTTCATGAAGGAAGTGTCTTCCAGAGGAGACTTGGGAGACTCCTTAGCCTTAGACTTGTCTGTTAGTGGTGTCTCAAACCGAGAGACCGAAAAAGAGGAGTCAGACTCCAAGTTCAAGTCCAACAAATGGGTTGGAAATAGAGACATGACCCATGAGCGAGGAATCTTCTGAAACAGAACAGGGGTTCTGCCCTTGTTGGTACAAGCCAAGCCCCTCAAAAGGCCTGATGCAGAAGGATGGGACTTCACCGGCAAAGGGTATCCGTGCATCAGGGCCAGGCATGCTGGAGTAGAGGCCGCTACCAGATGATGGTGGTCCAGTTCAGAGACTAGCTGAGACTTAGTCTCCTTCAACCACGACTGAAGAATAGCTCTGAAGTTCACCTGAGGTTGAGGGGATGGAGGAGGGAGTGGTGGGGGCTGGTATACCATCCAGAAACCAGAGACATAGCCTGGCATTGGGTATCCTGATGTCTGGTATCTTGACAATGGATAACCCAACATATGGTAAGGAGGTGCATACCCTGGTGGTAGATACCCTTGCGAAGGGAGACCCGGTGCCTGATACCCTGACAAAAAGTATCCAGGTGTAGGGTGGTGCAGCATATGGTAGCCATGCATCAGGGGGTCCATTGAAGGTCCTGATGGAGGGGCCACAGTGCCCAGTGGAGGACCCTGAGAAGGCCTGGAAGGCGGAGCAAAAGAGCCATAGAAAAGGCACCCTCTGGTATAGGTGGGGGGCCAAAGGGTCCTGCCGCAAGGATCAGCAGCAAAGGGTCCTGAGGGATGATCGGGGAGTTTTCAAAGAAGCCCGGCTGAGACCCAGAAAGAGTAACATCAGGCTGAGTTCCCTCTAGCTCTGGTTCCTGGAGGTCTGGTGAGGCTGGAGCGGGAGAAAATTACCCTGGTGGGGCGAGCCCTCCAGGGTGGGCTGGGGCCAAAGCGGCAGTGGGCTCTGGAGATCAACGTCGGCACCTCCTTCAGGGCCCAACGGAAGCACCTGGGCTGAACCGGTGTCGGGAGATGAGACATCCGGATTAACAGTCATGGCTGGGAGGTCACCAGAATCCTCAATAACTGACTTACCAGACTGGGCTGTGCGCTCATCAGGAACCTTGACAAACGACTCATCAGCCCCATTAACTGACTTAGACCCTTTCGTCTTGAGGGGCCTGAAAGTGGCTGGAGCCTCAAACTCAGCTGAGGTGCCCATCATCACCGTGACCAGTGGTGGTGAGGGGGGACCAAGGGCTGCCCCTGGGAGAACGAAGCAGGCTTGTCCACTGAGGCACCCTTCACAGAGAAAGAAGGCGGCTGGTCATCCGCGGTCCTTGAAGGGAAACGCAAGCGAGAAGGGGACCAATCCTGTCCCCAGTGCTTCTCCATGTCCTTTTTCTTCTGATGTCAGTGCTCCAAAGACAGGGAGGAAGAGGGACACTGCAGCTTCTGCAACTCCTTCTCCATCTAAGCCATTTTTAATTTTAAAAGATGGGCTTCAAGGGCTTTCTGCCTATGTTTCTGTGTGCCCTGATTGAAGCTCAGGCAGGCATCACAGTCCTGGGTCTTGTGTTCTGGGCCCAGGCAGAAGAGCCAGAGGGAATGATCAGCCTTATGTGGGATTTGCATGCCGCATGAACCACACTTGCTTTTATGGGTCTCAGGGAAGACATACATGACAATTATTTAAGAGTAATGCGAAAAATAAATAACATTTTGAAAGATACAAATACTGATCCAAAATGGTGGTTGAACTGTAGCAATGCTCTCAGCGAGGTCCAACGTGCACGGGTCAACAGCGGGAAAGAACTGGAGGGTGGGCTAGGGACTGTCCACTATATAGGGTCATGCTGATGTCCATCACGTGATGTTGGTGGGTGGTCCTCCGCCAGACACTGCTAGCTAAAGTTTTTCATGTGGTCCTGATGCCAGGGGGCTCAGTCCTAATGGTTAATACCTACTGCAAGAGCCCTCTTGAAGTAAGATTTTCCCTGTCCTTGTGGAAAATTGTAAATGTGGAATCTGTGACCAAGGCATGAATTTCAGACTCTGTGAGCAGAAGTGATAGCCACTAGAAAAGCTGCTTTTCAAGTTAAGAACTTTAGCTTAAAAAAGTGCAAAGGGCTCGAAGGGCTTGCAGGAAAGCATGTCCAGCACAAGGCTGATATCCCAGGCAGTTATCAGCTTCCTGATGGGATGCCTTGTGTGTAAAATTATTTTTTTTTTTTAGTTTCGTTTTTTTTTGTTGAGTGGGTAAGTGCACTAGACAAATTCTGCCTATTTTCAGGCACGACCAGGGGAGGGGGATACTGATGAATGCCAACTGACCTTGAACCAGATTAAGCTGTTGGTGGTATTTTTGGTGAATGGGGGAAATCTGGCCAAGACGCTGGGGAAATTCCCCTACTCGTTGGTAGGGGGTGCTATGACTGGTGCTGATGGGCCAGTCTTCCCTTGGAGGATGGAGAAGCAGGATGTTTGTGGGACTGAGGAGAAGGCCTTCTCCTTAGTCTTGAGTATCTTAGAGGCATCTACTACGGATATGGATATTTCAGTGTGTCCTGATGGGTTACCAGCAATGGCAGTCATGTCGGTAGGCGTGTCAACTTGTAAGGAAATCCGTGACCCAGAAGCTACAAAGGAGGGTTTCGATGGCCTTTCTTCTGATGCCTTGTAACAGTTATTTTTTTAGAATGATCAGCAGTCCTTTGCTAGACAAAACTGCATTGAAGTAAAGCTGAGATGCTGAGGGACAGCATTTGGAATGGACCAGGTGGTACGCCAAGATTTGGGCTCGGACAACACCGTGGCAACTGCCAGGGAACAGTTTGGAGCAGCAGGATTTGGATACCACACAGATGTGACTCCGTGATGCTCTCCGAAGCCACAGGTACATTCTAACTTTAAAGTAAGGGCTCCGGATAGGAGCACAACAGAGCAGGATGCTCACAATAATGCGGGTTTAGTCATGGGAAGTAACTCAGCTGGGGGAACAATCCGGCAGAGCAAGAAGTGCTGCATGGCTCTGCAAATGGGGGAAGAGTGATGGAAGGCTCCTAAGCTCCTACATTCAGTAGTTTTTTCATTTGGGGTTTCGGCTAGCAGCCCTAAGAAAATGGCAGCTGCTGCAAAAGTACTTGCAGGACAGCAGAAAAAGAAAGACAAAATGTACCCAAAAGGGTCTCTACAGGCTGCAGTCTCCCTGCCTAAAGTTCCCCAGTCAGTAGTCCTGATATTGCATCTGAATCTCCTGAGTGCAGGAAGCTCTTACAGGGCAGGCTGGTTATAGACTGAAGGGGGATGGGTTGTAAATCTCTTGCCACGGCGGGATGGGAGGGATGTCTTCACTGGCACCACTCCCCCACTGGGACCTGTGCCAAGTGATGCAGAGCATGTGTCTCTCCCCCCTCGCCAGTATGTGCGGTCTGAGGCAAATGTAGACTCGCAACAAACAGTTCCCCATGAACTACTACATACCATTATGGATACGGAGGAAGACAATGCTGGGGTCCCTGCACAGGTTCCACCTCAGGAAGTGTTGACCTCTACTGATCAGCCACAGTCAGCTGAGACTAATATTGCTTCTAGCTTTGAGCAACTGGAGGAAGCTAACCAAAGGGCACACTGGGTTCGCTCTGCATGAGAAAGTGGCCAAAGAGCTAATGTATGGCATACAAATGTTAAAGAACGTTTGTTTTCCAAAACTGTAAAGCTGGCCTCAGAGCCTGTGGTATGCAGGAATGCTGTGCGTTTACGGTACAGGGGGAACATGAATGACATCTTGAATCATTTGTTTATTGGGAGAGCTCTTTTAAGAATGAGCATGAAATATTTTGCTTACAAAATTTATCCCCTTATTCACATGCCGGGGATACCTGTTACGACATCAGCTTTAAACATCCGACTGGATTGGAGCGGTTTTGGAAACAGTATTTGTTGTTGAAGAACACTGCTCTTTTGGAGACCTATTCTTGCTATTCCCTTGACAAAACCCACTTTCAAGTGGATTACTGTGTTTTTTCAGAATGAAGGGGTTGATGTGGTGGACATTACCTGTTGGCTGAAGAAGCATTGTACTGTCACGGGTTATCCTGAGCCAATATTTGATGAGGAGCATTTGTGGATGGGTGGGTGGTTGGCGATACAAAGTTACCCTCAAACAAGAGAACGGAGTGACCAAACAATTACCTAAATGTCTTTTCTTGGGGCGGGATAGGGGTGTTTTGTTTTATGCGGGACAGCCCTGTGCATGTTACTGGTGTGGAGATGTGGGTCACTTAAGTAATGTTTGTACTAAGTTGAAATGTGGAGTTTGTGGGGAATTGGGGCACATTAGTGTCCACTCTCCCAGTCCTGTAAAATGTAATCTGTGTGAGATGGGCCATGCTTTTCAAGCTTGTCCGTGGGCATCTCATAACAGCTTAGATACCACTGTTAGGGCACAGCAGGATGTGTATGTGGCTACTGCACAGAAGGAGCGTATGAAGATGGATGGTTTATTGTCCCAGGCTTCGGCTCCAAAAGCTCCACCTCCGTCCCGACCCTCCTTTGTACAAGAAACATGGGTCTGACCTGAGCCTTAATCTGTTGTTGGACCTCAGCCTTGGTGTGCCACCCAGGACCCAGTGGTGGCTCTAGACACATGTGAGGCGCCTGCAGACACCCCCCTCCCCTGAAGGGAGGACTGTGGAAAAGGTGCCCTTTCCTAGAGCCTCATCTCAAGGGGTAAACTCTGACAATAGTATTGCTCACCCCCCCCATGGAGGATGTTGTTTTGCAACCAGTTTCCTTGTTGAACCCGTTTATGCTTCCTCCAGCACCTATGGAGGAGCCTCCCTTTCAGAGAGTGACCCGCTCGAGATCTATTGTACACACCCTAGTCCCCATATCCAAAGGCCCTGACATGGATCCTATTTCGACCCAGAACTCTTATGAAGCTCTTATGAATAGCGAATCAGTAGATTCAGAGGGTGGCTCAGAAGTCTCCTCTGTTGCCTCTTCACAGCAGGAGGCAGTGAGTGAAATGGTAGTAGTTGAAAAGGTTAAGGCTAAGAAGCGGAAAAAAAGGAGATGATGCGGTTTCTCAGCAATGTGTACTGTTTTTTTCCCTTTCTTTTCTTCATTTGATGTTACCTCTTACAGTTCTAACTTTAAATGTGAATAGCCTTAAATCAAGGGATAACCGTCGTGTCACTTTTGTAAAACTGGCTATGGAGCAGGATAATGTTATTCTTTTACAGGATACCAGATTGCACACACTCAAAGACATAGATTAAGCCAGAGTGGATTGGCGCTGGGGACCTTCGGTTTTGTCTGTGGGTGAAGATGAGTGCTCTGGCTTGGGTGTCTTGTTTAGGGGTGTGGAGTTTAAAACTCTAGAGGTTCTTGATGTTCTCCTAGGTAGGGCTCATTTGATGGATGTGGTCATTGAGGGGATAACATACTGCTTAATAAATGTCTATGCTCTATAGGTAAAAGTTGAAAGGATGGCTTTATTGCAGTGCATTGAACCCTTTCTAAACTCCTCAAAGGTGATTCTTTGGGTTGGGGATTTCAATTGTAGGTTGTCTGAAAGGGATTGGGGTAGGAAACCTGGGAAAAAGTACTGTGACACGAACCTGCTGCATGAAATTTTGGCTAGAAATCACCTTGTAGATGTATATGAGTTATTATACATTCCACCCCCCTATACTTTCTACAAGGGCAAACGTTCCACCAGAATTGATTTTTCTGCTAGAATGGTTTCTTTTGAAACCTCAGACCACTTTGCAGTAGAAATATCGTTGGGTGTAGGGCAGGAGATAGTAATGGGAAGGGGTTTCTGAAAGTTAAATTCATCCCTTCTTCAGTCTGACTTCCACAGACATGATATTTTGCTTTTCCTAGAATCTAAATTTGACATAAGGTTCTTATATGACAGCCCTGTGGACTGGTGGAAGGACACTCAATCTGATTTAAAGGCTGTGCTCATCAGACTCTCCATGAAGCTGGCAAAGGAGAAATATCTGGCATACCTCAGTTTGTGAGCCAAATATTTGAAATAAGTGACTCTAATGAGAGACACTGGGGTGGACTGTTCAAATCAGATCTCTAATGTCAAGCAGCAAATGTATGCATACCACCAGGATCAAGAAAAAAATATGGCCTATCATCAGAAGTCTACCACCCAGGGTGCTAGAATGGAGGTAAATCCCTTTGATACTCAGATGGATAGAGTGGACCAGCGAGTTATGACAGCCTTACAGAATTCTGATGGGGTACTTGTCACTGATCTATGCAGCAGGTAGTACAACAATATATTGCAGAGAGATTTCAGCTAGGTGGCAACAAGGGTTCAGAAGAAAAAATTACTCACCTTAGTAATGTTGTTTCTTCTAATGGAGTCTTGCTATATTATGACATATGCAGTGAGTCCCAACCTTCGAACTGCTCTGGAGGTGAAAGAGTTAACTTTCCATGCCAGGCATGGAACGCTGAGCTCGAGCTCGGTTGAAACTCTGTCTGTTGTTCTTCAAACTCAAACCATCAGATCTTTATGAGCTAAACTCACTGAGGTCCTGTGTGGAAGCTGTAAACCTACACTTGCCAACTGGCTACTAAACATAAGAACACATTTTTTGGTCCCAAAACAAAGACTCAAGTCAGGAGACCCAAAAAATGAAAAACACAACACCAAGTCACCCCAAAAAAGGAGGGGTGAAAACAACAAGGTGGGCATCTACTAAGTGGCAACACTGCACTGCCCACCCACATCCCAAAAACAGAGGTTCTGAGAGGGGCAGGCAGGGAGGGAGGTCATAATATAGCAAGACTCCATTAGAAGAAACAACATTACTAAGGTGAGTAATTTTTTCTTCAAACAACATGAAGTCTTGCTATATTATATTTATACTGAACTTCTACGGCAGTACCTCCATGGAGGAGGACAGAACCTACTTAGGAAATAGGCTCTGAAGCACAGCTGTGCCAAACCGAGCATCACTCCTAGCCTGGATGTCCAGGGAGTAATGCTTGGTAAAAGTGTGAACTGTTTTCCAGGTAGCTGCTTGACATATCTCTAGAATAGGGATGTCCCTGGCAGCCAGGAAGCAGCTGTACCTCTGGTAGAGTGAGCCCTCAGGCCAGGGGAGGAACCTTACCCAGCTTTTCATAACAGAACTGGATACAAGAGACAATCCACCTGGCAATGGATCTTTAGTGGCAGGTTTCCTTTACCAACCTCACCATAAGTGAGGAACAGTTGGAGGAGTCAAACCTGTGACCCTTGTGCAGCCTATGTAGTAACTAAGGGCTCGCTTCACATCTAGTTGTGCAGCCTCCTCTCGCCAGAGGAGGAATGGTCAGTGAAGTACACTGGAAGAGATATAGATTGATTAAGGTGGAAATCTGAAACCACCTTAGGCAAGAACTTCCTGTTAGTCCTGAGGACCACCTTATCTCTATGAAAGGAGATAAAATCAGGCTCCACTGACAAAGCTTGTAATTCACTTATGCGTCTGGCAGAAGTGATGGCTACCAGAAACACAGTCTTCCAAGTCAAGTACTTAAGCTCTGCTGAAGACAAGGGCTCAAAGGGGTTGCATAAACTGAGCAATGCAAACATTAAGATCCCAGGCAGCGGCAGGGTCCCTGAATGGAGGGTTGGTGTGAAGCAATCCCTTAAAAAACTTGGAGAATACAGGATGAGCTGAAAGAGAAGAGGGTTTACCTGCTGAAATAAAAGCAGACACAGCTGCCAAATGTACTTTTAGGGTAGCTGGTCTCAGCCCTAAGGTATTTAAATGGACCATATAATCCAGGACTGTGGGTAAATCAGCAGATTCTGGGGAAATATGCATCCCAGAGCACCATATGGAAAACCTCTTCCATTTGGAATTAGAGGTAGCCCTGGTGGAAGGTTTCCTAGAAGCCTTCAGTATATTCATTACACCTTGGGAGAGGTGTAGATCAGCAAACTCTAACTCTTCAAGAGCCAGGCCTTGAGATTGAGAGATTTGAGGTTCGGGTACCAAACCCTCCCCTGAGCACAGGTTAACAGGTTTTGATTCCCGGGAAGACACAGGGGAAGATGGACTGCTAAGGACAGTAGGAGTGGATACCAGGGTTGTCTGGCCCAATCTGGAGCAATCAGGATCATCTTGCAGGACTCAGATCTGATTTTGACTAACACTTTGAACAGGAGAGGGAAGGGTGGAAAAGCATAGAGAAACTTCCCTTCCCAATTGAGAACTAAGGCATCCAGAGGGACTGAGCCCAACACTGGGGGCCTGCAGCAAAAAAGGGGAATTTGGTGATTGTCTGGGGCTGCAAAAAGATCTATCTGCGGGGTGCCCCATCTGGCAAATATCACCTCTAGGACCAGGAGTCCAGTGACCATTCGTGATGGCCCTGGGAAATCCTGCTGAGAGCATCTGCCAGGACATTGTCCTTGCCTGGGAGGTGAACTGCCATAAGGGAGGTGTTCAGGCAGTAAGCCAGAGACCACAACTTCATTGCTTCGGTGCACAAGGCCGTAGACTGAGTGCCTCCTTGCTTGTTGATGTACCACATTGTGGTGGTGTTGTCTGTTCTGACCTGTACAACTTTGTTCTGAACAGATTTGGACAAAACTTGAAGTGCTAGAAAAACTGCTCTGAGTTCCAACAGATTGATGTGGAGCAGAGATTCCTGAGGGGACCACAATCCCTGGGTAGTGAGGTCGCCCATGTGAGCTCCCCACCCCAAGAAGGATGCATCTGTAGTAAGGATTAAGGAGTGAGACTGAGTGACAAAGGGAACCCCCTGTCTCAGATTGCTCTGATCCTTCCACCACTGTAGGGCTTGGATCAGGGTTCGAGTTACTGGGATCAATTTGGTTAGAGGGTCTTTCCTTTGAGACCAAAAGGCTCTCAAATGGAACTGGATGTCCCTCATCTGAAATCTTGCTCCCTGCACTACTTCTGTAGAAGCAGCCATGTGCCCCAGGAGCTGTAGAAAATGCCTTGCTGGTCGAGAGACCTGCAGGGTGAATGAGGAGGCCAGAGAGACCAGGGTCCTTGCCCTATCCAAAGGAAGGAAGGCTCTGGCTTTCTCTGTGTTCAGCTCTGCGCCTATAAAGGTGAGGAGCTGGACAGGCTCTAGAACTGACTTTGAAAGATTCAGAAGGAAACCTAGAGAGGTGAGCAGTTGCTGAGTAATCTGTAGATGTAACTTGACTTGGTCTGGAGACTGGCCTACTATGAGCCAGTCGTCCAGGTAAGGGAAGATGGCAATTTTGTGCCTTCTTAGGGAAGCAACTGCTACTGCCAGGCATTTTGTGAATACCCTTGGAGCAGAGGTAAGGCCAAAGGGCATTGCTCTGAACTGGTAATGGCCTGAGGGCAGCTCGAACCTGAGGTACTTTCAATGGTAGCTTCTGATGAGAATATGGAAGTAGGCATCCTTGAGGTCCAGGGACGCTAGCCAGTCCCCTGGCCTTAGAGAGGGTAGAATAATTCCCAGAGTCACCATTTTGAATTTTGGTTTTAAAAGGTGCTTGTTTAAATATCTGAGATCCAGGATGGGCCACCATTCTCCTGTCTTTTGGGGTAAGGAAGTACCTGAGTACAATCCTTTGCCCTGGTGTCGAGGTGGAACCCTTTCCACAGCTCTGAGAGCCAGGAGGAAGAGACCTCTGCCTCTAGGGTAAGTGCCTCTGGTGGATTTGCAGGTGGAAGGATCTGGTTCTCATCTTTGGAAATTTTTGAAGCTGAGAACCAGTCCTGGCTTACTTCCAGGACCCACTTGTCTGATGTCAGAGACTTCCAGTCCTGGACAAAGTAAGCCAGCCTGCCCCTACAGGTAGCTGAGAATCGGCCCTGGCAACCCCATCAGGGTGCCTGCTTGGCAGGGGCTTTGGGCTGAGGGGTGGAAGCAGGCCTGCTTGTGCCCTGTCTGCCTCTCCCTCTAAAGAACCCCCTCTGGGCATAAGCAGAAGAGGAGGCCTGGGCTTGGTAAAAAGGCCTATGAAAAGGCCTGCCCCTGCCCCTGGAAAGCTGCCTTTGAGGAGTGGCCTGCCTTTCCTTGGCCTGTGCACTCCTATAGGTGGTCCTATACTCATCCATTTTCTTCATGTAATTCTCTGTCTGCTCCCCAAACAGAGAATTACCCACTAGGAAAATCCATGGCCTTAGTCTGGGTATCCTGTGACAGACTAGTACATCTGAGCCAAGCCATTCTGCGAAGTGCCACAGATGTAGCCATGACTCTTGATGACACGTCATTAGAGTCCACTGCAGCATGGAATTGCACCTTGGATGCCTCAATACCATCAGCAGCCACCTGCTCCAGCTCCTTGGCAAGCTGGCCAGGGACCTGTTTTGCTAGAGCCATAACAGTATCCCATCCGGATTTCTGATATCTAGCAACATAAGCCATATAATTTGCCTGTCTGAGTCCCAAGGATGCTGCCATGTACTGTTTCTTTGCCATGGCATCAATCCTCCTGGAGTCCTTGTCAGTGTGTGAAGCCAAGGGAATATTTGCCTTGTCACAGGCTGCAGCCTGCACTACCCCAACATGGCTGCACTGTTGTGTAAGGAACTCCGTATCAGAGCCTGCCAATGTGTACCTCTTGTCTATTCTCTTATCCACAGGAGGTATAGTGTGAGGAGTTTTTAGAATTTTAACTGTCTGTTTCCCAAAAGATTTATGCAAAGGAATAGACAGTCTCCTAGACTCTGGGATATCCATCATTTCCACAAAATCAGGCTCCTCTTGATCATCCACAGCTTCCTCCATAGGGAGCTGGAGGGTTTCAGCCACTTTTTTATAAAACATAAAATGAGAAGGGGACTCAGAAAGCCTAGGAGGAGACACTCCTGAAGGTCTGTCTGGGGAGATGTCCGGGTCAATGGGCACATCCAGACTTTCAAATCCACATTCACTCTCCTCATACTCCTCTTCCCCCTCCTCCGGTTCATAAAATTCCTCTAAATCATACTCTTGAACCGGCCGAACCGGACGCTTACCTGATGGTGCCGGTTCAGTCGGAATCGGGGAAAGCGACTGGACAATTTTAATCGCTTTGGCTATTTCTTCAGTGGTTGGAGAGGAAAGTTTTGGCTCCACACCAGCTGATTTCCTAGTCCTTTTTGCTGGAACCGACTCCTCAGAGTCGGATCTCCTTGTGCCCAAGGAAGTCTCGCCCTGGTCAGAGGGCACTCCCTCCGGTTCGGTTGGAACTGAACCAGGCTGGCCATCCGGTCCAGCGGACTTTTTGGCCTCCCTTTCCCTGAGCCTACCAACTCTCTTTTCCAGGGTAGCTGCAGGAAACTTTTTACAAATCTGGCAGTCAGCATTGAGGTGGTCAAACCCCAGACAATAAACACAGGTGGTGTGGGGTCAGCCTTGGCAAAGACTTCCCCACAGACACTGCAGTGTTGAAACCCAGTGGGCCCGGTTTTGCTTTTGGGTTTCTCAGACAGAGTGCCAGTCCTAACCAAACTTACCCGTTTATGGCAATCCGCCAGGTAAGACCCTCTTATCGGTTCCCAACCGTGTCACAGGTCATGGAAAAAGACGTAATAAAATCCGTTTTTTTTTAGAACCGATAAGAACTGATAACCACACTCTAAATGACAGATTAATATATTTTAAACAACCTGATTGGTTCAAACCGAACCGATAAACCGTTTACAAGTTCCACACAGAATAGAAATTAATGTAAAACCTATCTAGTACTCACAAATACCACAGACAGAGTCTGAACCGACTGGCTGCGGTTTAAATTCGGTCGAAAACCGAGAAAAACAATACTTTAACCGACAAAATGAACCGAGCAGAAGGAGAAATCTCCAGAGCGACTGTTCAGTGAGGTGGAGTAAAGAATCTTGACGGTTTGAGTTTGAAGAACAACAGACAGAGTTTCAACCGAGCTCGAGCTCAGCGTTCCATGCCTGGCATGGAAAGTTAACTCTTTCAGCTCCGGAGCAGTTCGAAGGTTGGGACTCACTGCATATGTCATAATATAACAAGACTTCATGTTGTTTGAAAGTCTTCTACATACTGTTGAGTTACCCCAGATTTCACAGGTGGCCACAGCTCAACTGTTGTCACTTATTTCAGAGCTTGAGGTACGGACTGCCATAGGGAACCTCTCACTGAACACCTCACCAGGTGGTGATGGAGTCCCAAATGAGTTCTACAAACTCTTTTGTGACCAGTTAGCTCTGATTTTGAGGGACGTTTTTCTGGCTATTATGCAGGAGAATAAACTTGGTCACAGCATGACAGAAGGGATTATGTTTTTTCTCTACAATAAAGGTGATCGTACAGACATTCATAATTGGAGGCTCTTAGTCTTTTAACAGCTGACTACAAAATATTAGCAAAAATGTTGACTGCTCGACTGTCTAAGGTAGCACAGGAAGTTATCCTTGAAGCATAAACATGTGCAATACCTGGGAGGAACATCATGCAAAACCTAATTTTTGTTAGAGAAATAATAGAACAAGGCATACTTATGAATCTGGATCACTACCTTTTCTCTGTGGACCAGGAAACAGCATTTGATGCTACAAAACATAGATATCTTTGGGATTGTCTTGCATCATATGGTATTCCAAATGGTTCTGTGGCCCTGATTCGGTTACTGTATGAAGACGCTCAAGTTCAACCTTTAATTAATGGACATCCTGGCATTCCTATGTACATTAAGAATGGGGTGCGGCAAGGGTGTCCCCTCAGCCCTTTGTTATGTTTTTGGTTTGGACCCTCTGTTGTGGTGTACAGCAGCACATGATTAGGTTTCCCCTATACGGCATATCCTGGGTAGCACAATGGCAAAATTTGCGGCTTACGTGGATGATTGTACTTTATTGGTAAAAGACCTATTGTTAGGGGAGCAGGCCCTTCAGGTCTTTGCAACACACCAATTGGTCACTGGCATTAAGATTAATGTAGCAAAAAGTCAGGCGTTAGCATTAGGGATGGCGAAAATAGACCCTGAGTTTGTCATACCTGTTACATCAATAAGCAGGGCCTCTACTTTTCTGCGGCAGAGTGGGACCAAGTTCTGCGGCAAGACTACCATTTGCCGCAGAACTTCTGCGGCGGTGGTTTGTCATTTCTGTGGAAGTTCTGCGGCACTAACAAACTACCACATCACAGTGTCAGCTTGTCATCCTGACTTCACTTTCATGGCAGGGTTATAGCAATCAGGATGGGGGAAAGCACAGTAACACTAGTTCAAAAAATAACAGACTTATAAAAATAATATTATGCCTAAAAAAGCAAAACAAATGTCTCTCCCTTAAGGTCCTAGCCTGTTGCATAAATGACATATGCAGAGGGGATCTTATGTGATAAATAAGGTATTTCTATATGCATGCTATCTATCCCACTAATGAGGTTTCCACTGTCTATCACTTATATATTTGTATGTGCTTTCTACACCACTCATGAGGTTCCCACTGTGTATCATTTATATATTTATATGCAGTCTGTAACATATATACAAATATTTGTATATGTGTGTGTGTGTGTGTGTGTGTGTGCGGTGAGAGAGACAGAGATACTGTATGTGTGTTCTTTCAACAGGTCTACACATTATTATATTCCACTTTTCGGGGCATAATTACTTTATTTTTCTTAAAAATGACAGTTAAATTAATTTTACCAGTTATTCATTTCAGATGGCATCTCTATACCTTGAAGATACAAATAGGTTTATACAAAGTGAGGTATGGACTTAACAGGTCTGTGCTATTGACAAGGTTTTGTTTAAGTTGGCCCTAGTGCAATAATTTAAGACTGAAAATTGTATTAGGCTGTAGTGCAGGTTGAGCAAATATCACCATGCATGATGTGCTGTGCCACCATCTCTGGCAGTGGGAGCTGTGGTAGATAAGCGACTGTTCATTTTTGTTGCAGAATGCAGTCATTTCATTAGCTAATGTATGATGTTATAGCAATGATAACATCACATTCTGAGCATATAGGGGGGTTTGGATATAAAAAGAGGGGACGGGGAACCCAGATTCTATGGATAGCGGAAATATTAATAAAAATCACCAAGAAGAAGCTGAATTATACAGCACATGAAGTTCAATGCAAATTCTGCGGCCGTAGAATTCTAGGGGCCTTGTCAATAAGTATAAAAGTACTTGGAGGGTGGGGTTTGGTTCTCCGGAGGCAGTTCAAAGTAATTGGGACACTGTATATGATGTTGCTCAATTGAAAATCCAGAAGTGGAAAGTGAGGAAGATGATGAGGGAAAAAAAGGGTGTTTTTATTGACGTCATATACACTTCCACTTTTTTTGTGTCTTTCTCATGTCTTCCCACACCCTTTTAAGATGCATATCAAATTGTTGGGTTTGTTTTTTTCTTTAATATGGGGTAGTCGCCTAAATCTTACAAAAAGGAATCATACCTATGGGTCCTGGAAAGATGAGGGTTTACATGTGGTGCAGCCTTTGGTTTTCCTTTTTGGGACTCTTTTTTTCTCTAATATTAAGCCACTATTGCTGGGACAGACGGGGGTGGGTATTTCTGTTATGACATTATGGGAGCAGGGATTATTCACTGCCTGGGGGGGAAGGGAAATGGCACAGGGATGAATTCCATCTTCCAGTGCCAGTACAAACTTGCCTAAAATATATTAGGCTATGGAAGTTGGGAATGAATTGGGTCTTGACTGTTTCAAGGAAAATGTTTTATGCAACTGTGGTAGACGGATGCTACTTTGAAGATCCAGTTTTTAAGCTTAGTCCCTCCGTTGATGTTTCTTTACTGTTGGGATGCATGTTAGAAGCTAGAATACCACAAAAGATGCAGGATACCATGTGGATCTGTGGACACAATAAATTAAATGTTCGTGGCAACTATAAACATAAACAGCTGCAGGACCGATTGTGTGACTTTGATGGTTGTCATGCTCAGTTGGAAACTGTGATGCATCTCTTTTTTGAGTGTACTTTTATTAAAGGTTTTTGGTCTCGCCTGTTTTTGTTATTTTTGCATGCTTAAAATGGGCTATCTGGCATCTACGATGAGTCTTGAAGCAAGGAACAGTTACCATTAATGACATCCTTTTTAATACTCAAGCAGAATTGGATGCAGTGTATAGGGTGGAAAATATTCATTAGGGAACCCAGTTTTGTGTCTAGCTATGGAAAGGTATTGATTGAGTGGGATAGTTTTTTTCTATTACTTGTTTCCTTTTTTGACATTTTTTTCCTAGTTCTGTATATGATTTATGATTTTTTTTACCTTTTCATTCAGTTATTTCCTGGTTTGGATTGTTTATGATTTCATGTGATTTCATGTGTTTTTCCAATTTCTGTTTTGATTTGAATGTTAATAATAATTTCCCCTTCTCTTTTTGAGAAGTGCAATGGAATCTTTAACATCCACCTGAACTACCACCAGAACAGGCAGATGGGACCTCGGTTTAAAGTCTCATCCAAAAGACGGCACCTCAGGAGTGCAGCACCCCCCTCATACTGCACTACAGTGTCAGTATTACGATTTAACCCAAGTGCCTAGTATGGGAATAGAGCCCACAGCCTTCTGATCTCCCAGCCTCAGAGGCAAGTGTGCCACCTGCCGAGCCACTGACACCTCCTTTAAGGAATCTCTTGAAGAGTGGCAGTTGTGCAGGGTAGAGGGTACCGACAGGCTCATGGTATGCAGAAATAGGACACAAGTGGGCCTTAACTGTGGGATACTGTAGGCCAGCATCAGAAAGGACCAGCAAATACTCCAGAACCATGTAAAGTGGGCACCAACAGCGGTCCATGCAGATTTTTTGAGCACCAGAAGAAAAATATTTTCCATTTGGCTCTGTAAGTCTTCCTAGAGCAAGGTTTACAGGCAGCCAAATGTACTTTAGAGACCCTCTGAGATACCTTGTACCTGTTCACTTCTATTTCTTCAGGAGCTAGGCCTGAACGTGAAGGAAGTGCAGGGTGAGGTGGACCAGGTGACACTGAGTTAATAAGTCTATCCTGAGTGGGAGGATCCTCAGAGTGCCGACAGTTTTTTTAACAGAGGAAACCATATCTGTCAAGGCCAACAATGGTGTTCAGAAACATCTTGCCCTCATATGCCTCTAGTTTGAACAGTACCTTCTGCACTAGAGGGATTGGATAAAATGCGCACAGAAAAAGATTTTGCTATTGCAGTCTGAATGCATTCTGACAGAAAATGCCATGTTCTGGATTTCTGGAGCAGAATACAAGCAATTTGGTATTGCGTGGGGATGCAAAAAGATCTACATCTGGGGTTCCCCACTTGCAAATACCGATCTCACAATGTCTGGAGCTAGTGACCACTCGTGAGGATCAGCTTCTGTTTGACTGAACTCGTCTGCCAGAGAGTTTTGCACTCCTGGCAGGTAAACTGCTTGGAGCAGGATCTCCTGCTCCAGGTACCATTCCTACACTTTAATCACCTACCTGCAGAGAGAGTAAGACTGTGCTGCTCCTTGCTTTTTGATGTAATAAGTCACAGATTTGTTGTCCTTCTGGAGGACTGTTTTGTGGCTGAGAAGATCCACTAGGGCTCGCAGATCATACAACACAGCTCTCATTTCCAGCACACTGATGTGGAGATGAATTTCTGAGGGGTCCCAGACACTTTGGGTTGGATTTTCAAAGGGCCCTTAGATTGAAAAGTGCATCAAACAACCACCTTGCATCAAATCCAGGTGTGTCAAACACTGTGCACGAAAAACATTCTCTGTCCCCCGAAATGACACAAGAAGTCTGCTGTGTCAAACATATGTCACATGTGGAGAGAATGACGCAAGCTGAGCTAAAAATGTGTGAGGCAAGAATGACTCAAGCTGAGTCAGAAAGATGATGCAGGGGGTGATAATTTGACTCAAGCCAAGTCAAAAAGACAATGCAGGGGGTGAGAATGACTCAATCTGAGTCAAAAAGATGAGTGATACATGGAGCAAGAATGATGCAAGTTGCATCAAAAAGATCATGCACTAGAAGAGAATTTGACTCAAGCTTCATCAAAAAGATGATCCCATGTAGAAGAGTTACCAGCACCCATAGATAAGGTGACTCACATACCATGCAGTACGACACATTTGAAAATTATATACAACAAAAAAGCTGCACTGGGTGAGGTGGTGCTCTTGACAAAAAACAGTTACATGTAGCTAAACAGTCGGGCGCTCACCAAACCAGTATAAACTGACACATGGCCCCAAAATCTGAAAAAGGCAAGTTTTTATTCAAGCACAAAAAAGCACATTTTACACGTTTCAAACTAGCATGTCCTTTATCAAAAGCTAAAGCAATCAGAATGAAACCCAGCTTAAATATTGTACACAACAGTGACATCATCATAACGAAATTTAAAAAACACCAATGAGCCAAGAGAAATGGGGGAAGAGGCTGGGTATAGATAGGGAAGGAGAGAAAAGACAGACTAGAGAATAAAGGAAAGGGGGGGAGAAATTATCAAAGCTATATAATAAATGATGGGCAGGAGTGTGATATGGAAAATGTTTTCACTCTTGCAGAGTGAGCTCTGGATACTCTCAAGTGCCGAAGGAACAAGTGAGAGTATCCAGAGGTCACGATGCAGAAGTGAAAATATTTTCCATAGCACATGACTGCACATCATGGGTGGGATATTCAGACTGCGCCAGGCAGGGGAGCAAGCCTGGGTGCGGCGCAACTGGGCTGCACCAGGACAGGGACCATGCGATATTCAATGGTGCTACTCCATGGCTCAGCACCATTGAATAAGGCACTGAGGGCGCATGCGCAGCATACTGCGCAGTGGCACTGTGCCAGTGCAAGTGGCAGGAGGGGTGCAGGGGGATGCGCAAGCGCAAGTGCGCTTGTGCTAGGCACATCAACTCATATTCAGCCTTGGGCATGCAAATGAGGCAATTATGCACGCAAGGCACAAATGGGGCCATTTGCATTGTCATTGTGGCCCCATTTGCATGTGGTGTGCTGAACCCTGGTGACTTGTGCCTGGTGCCCTGCCAGGCTGCAGCAGTCGGGGACAGACGCCCTGCTGCCCCTCAGTGGGCTCCGCTTCTATACGCCCGATCACGGGCATGTGTAAAATTAATCTCTGGTGGTTCAGTGGACCATTATCCTTTGCCCGATTGCGGGCATAAATTATGATAATCCCTGGTGGTCCAGTGGACTACTATTCATTGCTCAATCACAGGCATAAACTATGATAATCCCTAGTGGTCCAGTGGACCGCTATCCATGGCCCGATTGTGGGCATAAATTATAATAATCTCTGGTGGTCCAGTGGACCGATCCCCATTGCCCGATCATTGGCATGTGTAAACAGAAGCCCTGGTGGTCCAGTGGATTGATCCCCAGCGCCCAATCATGGGCATAGGTTAAAAATCCCTGGTGGTCCAGTGGAACCCCCCCTCCAGTGCCCGATCATGGGTGGAATGATCTAAGGACACCCTGGTGGTCAATGGTACCCCCACCTGCCCTGCCCCCCATCCTGCCCCCAGTCAGTGGCAGCACCCACCGCCAACCACCCGCCCGACTGACAGCGTACAGTAGGGCTGTATCCCTATTGGTCCTGTGGCGGGCCAATGGGCGATACCGAATTTCATACTGGCCTCGCGAGCCGGAATGTGAATGAGCGGCTCATTCACAATTCGGGACTAAGTAGTACAGTGGTCTGCTGCGCCCGTGGCCCGCAGTGAACCACAGCCCTGTACACTGTCAGTCGGCGCGACTCAGAGCTTACAGGCGGGGTGCCACCCGCGGCTGACTGGAGGGGTGCGGGGTGGCGGTAACGCAATGAGCAGAAGTGGAAGAGGTACCACTTGACCACCAGGACTTATATTTTCACATGCCATCATTGGGCGAAGGGGTTCGATCCACTGGGCCACAAGGTCTATCGGACTTATGCCCACGATCGGGCAATGGGGGCACGATGCCACATGGGTAGGGGGCATGTGAACTGTGTCCTGGGTGGGGGGGTGGCCACCCACAGCAGGCAGCTGCCGTGTTGCGCCTTACAATATGGCAGCTCACCTAAGGGTTGCCAAAGCTTGCTCCTGGTTTCGCCAGGCAGAACATTGTGCCCCCACCCGGGCGTCACAAGGTAGGTTTGTGCCAGCACATGCACTGCACATCCCGGGCAGAATATCAGGATGTGGCGCATATGCATGGGCACACCCCCTGCACTTGCACCATATACATTATTGGTGCACCCCGGTGCATCGGGGGTTGCAGAGTGCAACCTGCCCCTTTGAGCATCGCGCCGGGGCGCATTGGTGGGTTGAATATCCCACCCTATGCGTCCAATTTACACAATAGGGGTTTCCTAGAACTTTTCTTTTCACTTTATCTTGTGGCATAAACAAAGAAGACATCTGTCAGTTGGTGGGCAGCCAGGCGGTATGCAGGTGGGTTGTCGCAACCCCGCGCCGACGGGGTTGGGTGGACAGGGTGGGCAAGGGGTCCTGTGTGGGTGGGAGGGTGGGGTGCCACTGGCTCACTAGGGTCTGATGTTACGATGCTTTACTGGCGTTCGGGTAATCGGGCGGGGGGGGGTCCACTAGACTACCAGGGAATGAGTATTCTACATTTACCAGCGATCGGGTGATCGGGAGGGAGGGGAGTCCACTAGACTACTAGGGAATGAATATTTCTACATTTACCGGCAATTGGGAGGAAGGGGGGTCCACTAGAATACCAGGGAAAGTATATTTCTACATTTACCGCCAATCAGGGAATCGGGCAGGAGGGGGGTCCATTAGACCACCAGGGAATGATGTACTCTACATTTACCAGTGATCGGGAGGTTAGGGGGTACCACTCGACCACCAGGGAGATGTGGGTGCCTGTGGACGGTGTTCTGGGTGGGCTGGTAGCCACCCACAGCTGGCGGCTGTTGTGTTGCACCCTGCAATACAGCAACCCACCTGTGGGTGGCCAGGAGTTGTTCCAACATTTCACAGGCTCAGCTTTTAGCCCCCCATGCGGTGCAATGCAGGATTGTGACAGCATATGAGCTGCACATCCGAGGCTGAATATTGGGATGTGCCGCATATGCATGGGCACGCCCCCTGCATCTGTGCTGCATACATTATCATTGCGCCCCATCGCATTGGGATTTGCACTGTGCCAGGTAGCCTTCTCAATATCCCACCAGGGCACAATGTGGGGTGCACCAGCTCAACTCTGTTGCGCCATGTGCAACCCCTTTGAATATCTGGGCCAATGTGCTTTTCTAGGGCTAGTAGGTGAGTTGCAGGTGGAACTGATGTACTGATTAGTTTCATAGACTACTGAAGGTTTGGTGGCATTCCTTCCTGATTGCTGTATTAGGGAAACCTGCCTAGAGTGATGATATCTACTTCAGCAGAGTCCAGCTGAGTTTTCTGATTGGTCAGGATGTAATTAAGAGATTAGTATAGTGATTGTTTTAGGCAGGGTTTCAGCCTGACATCAGCGCAATGATAATATCTGCCTGTGAGGTAAGCACAATATGTATAAATGTAAAACATTATCACACTGTGATTTTTTACCAGGAATATTATCACAGTGTGATTTTTTTACCAGGATTTATATCACTGTGAGTAAGATACATGGATTTATCCACTACTCATTTGCCTCACCCCTGTTGTATAAATATATATATGTGAACCAAACACAAGCATATTTAAAAATTATTTTTTAAAAGTGTTTTTAACAGCAAATATAGCAGTCATTTAATTATATCACAAATCATTTTCTCTTTCTTTTTAAAAAAGGTTTTAAATCAAATCCTGTGTTAAGACTAGGGTATTTCATAGCTCCCAGGCTTATAATCCAGAATGTTTCCCTGATCAAAACCAAGTCATTAAAGTTACCTCCACTTGGGTTGGAGTTTACTTTAACAATAGCTAAGAAACAAAATGCATGTTCTGCTTCATTATTCCCACTTTGTGTGACATAGTTTGCTGTAGCATATGTAATAGCATGTCTCTGTATTGCTCTTATATGTTCCTCTGCACTCGTTTTGAAATTTCAAGTTGTCTTTCCCACATAGAAAGAGTCGCAAGATTAGAAAATTTACTCATAGTTTAATACAATAGTGCACATACAAAACCAGAAACCATGCCAGGGACAGAAATAAACATCAGGATACACTCACGTCGACACAGCAGGTGGCCGCAAATATCTGAAGTTTTGCACGGTTATAGCTAGCTTCTTCCGAGTTAACTTACACCCTCTAATGGAGTCTCTTATATAGTGTCATCAATAAAATTCACATTGACACCGATCAAGAGTGATCGCATTACATAATAAGACAACATACACTTGGTGTTAAAATCAACAAGTCAGCTGAGTAAATGGCAAGAGTTCCAATCCCCTCAGTAAATATTTATTACTGGGTCACAAACCAAAAAAAAAAATGAGCAAAAATTTAATTAGAAAACATGCTCAGTGGTAAAATAAAACCACTTTCCTTGTTTCAAATAATTTAATATAAAGAACTCTTAAGCATTACAAATAAGTATTATAAAGTAGCCATTTGAGAATATTAAACACCAGGCACAATATTTCAATTACCTGCAAAGAGAAAGTAAAGTAAAAACGCCACATACAATTGACAGAATCCACAGCTACTATAGATCTGCAGTAATAAAACTATGTGATCCATCCAAATTCATATTTTTAGTAAAAACACAGATAAATTTAAAAAAATTATGAAGGATGAACTCCACTTGACAAAAGATAAAAACAGGTTACTCACCTGTAACAGTACTGTAGTTCTAGGAGTGGTGTATGTTGTTCATCCACACTTGTTGGTATGTCCTTTCCCTTTAAGATTCTTTCTGGAAAGTCTAAAAACTGGCTCCTCCCACCCACCCAGGTGGTATATGCTTCAGCTCCACCCCTTGATGCCAGATCTTGCCCGCAGGAAGCTTAGGTTGTGCATCGAAACCGGGGAGGTCAGGTGGGTCTGTGTGGATGAACAACATATACCACTCCTAGAACTACTGTTACAGGTGAGCAACTTGTTTTTCTAGGGTCGTGGATATGTTGTTCTATCCACACTTGTTAGCAGACACCTAGTAATTCTCCGGGAGGAGGGAGGAGGGAGGCAAGGTGCACACTCTCTCAATACTTACTTGGGGAACAGAGATTGGAGAACTGAGGCCCCAAAACCAGCATCCCGGCATGACTCTAGGTCAATGTGGTAGTGGGTAATGAAGGTGTTTGCTGACTTCCAGGTAGCAGCCCTGCAGATTTCCTGGATAGGGATGTCCCTGGAAGCAGCCACCAATGCAGCAGTATGGCAGGTGGAGTAAGCTCTTATCCCTCTGGGAGGCTCCCTGCTCACCAACCTACAGAGGAGATCAATGCATGATGTAATACATCTGTCAATCATCCACTTGACTGCAGGTCTGCCAGGTGTGCCTTCAGCATAGGTGACAAACAGCTGGCAAACCTCTCCCCAAACTTTAGCCATCTGCTCCTTATAATAAGAGAGCATTCATCTCAGGTCCAAGGTACAGAGCCTGTACTCATCCTCTGAGGTGTAACTGGGGTAGTACACTGGCAGAGTCAGCAACTGGTTAAGGTGAAACTCTGACACCACCTTCGGAAGGAATTTCGGGTGGGGGCGCAGGACAACCTTGTCCCTGTGGAAGACCAGATAGGAAGACTCAACAGAGAGCACCTGTAGTTCCTCAGTCCTTCTGGCTGACGTGATAGCCACCAAGAAGGCGGTCTTCCATGACAGATGTGATATCTCACACCTGTGCATCGGTTCGAATGGCTTGCCCATCAGCTTTGCCAAAACCAGCAGTAGATCCATGGTGGTGGTGGTGGTTCACGCATAGGAGAGGAAATATGGTTGAGGCCTTTAAAGAAGCACCAGACCACCTTCTCCTGTGCCACTGTCTGCTGACCGGCCCATGCCCGGTAAGCAGAGATGGCTGTCAGATGCACTTTAAGGGTCGTAGACCGAAGACCCCCTTTGGACAGAGACCAAAGGTAGTTGAGGATGCAGTATACATCGCTTAGTGCGGACTAATCTAGTCTTCCGCTACATGTCTGTCTAAGACAATGTCCGCATTTGCCGGTGGAGGTGCGTTGGTGAAAACTTATACAGCACAGCGAGTGGCATTCAGTAGTTCAGCATTTTGCTGGTCATTATGTACTGTATTAGTACTGTACTGTATCAGTTTTATTTTGCAGGGCTTACTGTGGGGCTTATTTTAGTGTCATTTCTTATTTCTGTGTTAGTGCTTCAGTGCGACTTTCATTTGCCTTTATTTTTCAGGGCTTATAGTGCTTTAGTGCTTAGTGTGTGGGCTGTGATATGGTGTGGGGGTGATTTTTAATCTTCTTACATTTCACTTTTCACTTTGAAAAATAGGATGATATAGTCAGCTGCTTTGATGCCGCAGTGCAGTATTTTAGCCATCCTTTCTCGGTCTGATGCAGGAAGTCCCAGAACATAGTGACGCTTCATGGGAGTAGACGATGCCCTGGTCTAGGGGCTGTATGACTGAAGTGGTGTTCGGGGGTAGGAACACCAGTTTGATGTTCTGCAGGCCACGAACCTTTGGGTGGCTGGAGAAATTGTCCAGCAAGAGTAAGATCTTTCTCCCTCTAAACCTATGGTCCCACCCCCTCACCCACTCAGTAAATATTTCTCCCGTCATCCAGGAGGTCCAGTTGTTTTTGTAGCTCACCAGAAAATGTGCAATTCCCCTAAAACAACATGGTTGCACCGACTTATCAATGACCATAAGCTGGCATTTATCTGTGCCTGCCATGTTGCAGCAGGCCATAACAGAGACACGCTCCTTTGCTTTTTTTTGCCCCATCGGTGCTGTCCCCTTGAATGTCATGGTTCCCTGGCCCACACACCTAAAAAACAGGCCGGTCCCATCCATGTTTTAGATGTCAGATGGACCGTAGCCTGCGAGCAAATCGGGCAGCACATCTCTTGTCCAATTGCTGGCCCCAAGGTCGTCCGCATTTTTTTCTCGCCGTGGGCGTGGAGAAAGCAAATGTTACTGCAGTTCTTCCACCTTTGGAGCCAGCTATCGGTCAGATTAAATTCTGGCTTCCCCAAGGCAACTGCAAGCTGCTTCGCTTTCTCAATGAGAAGCGAACCGCTGATCATGGCATCGCTGCTTCTAACGTTTGTGAACCACATTAAAAGCGCATCTCCGATTTCATGGTCCTTACCGTCCCGTTTACGTTTACGGTCCAGATTTTGGTTGAAGCGCCAGTGCTCAAAGACACTATCCTTCTGATTCATAAGATCAGAAGCAGTAGATTTTGGAATTCCGATCCGCTGTGCTATTTCTCTGACACTGCACTTAGGCAGCGCTTCAATCTGTCAGAGCAGCTTGACTTTCCGTGAAAACTGGATCCCTGGTCTTCGACAGGAAGACATTTTTGGTAACAGTGTGAATAGAGATGAGCTTGTGACACAGTATTTATACACAGCATTAGCATCAGCTGCATGTAATAATTGAAACGAATGGGCTGTTAATGCGTGGGGCTGACAACTATTAACTGTAAACTGTTTGCGAATGGGCTATTAATGAGTGATTCATTGCTAAATAAACAGCTTTGGGTCGAATTTAGTGTCAGCAATAGACGGTGTGCAAGGTCCGCATTAACCAACGGATTTAACATTATATCTATGTAATCTGTAAGCTAAAATTCGTCCATGAAAAATGATTGTCCGAGCAATCCACGTCCGCGTTAAGTGGCGCATACCGTACTAGCCACTGGACAGGACAAGGGGTTCAAGCCCTTGCCCTGACACCAAATGGAAAATCATTTCCACTTGAAGGTGTAGCATCTCCTGGTCTACTCCTTTCTGGATGCTTCCATGACTGTGAGTACATCCTCAGAGAGACCCAAAGCCTGGAACTCTAGCACTCATGAACCAGGTTGTCAGGTGCAGGGATTGAAGGTCTGGATGGAATACCTTCCCCTCGTTGACTGATATCAGGTCCAGGTATACTGGAAGATGCCTCAGAGGCCTGGAGCGGAGGCTAAGGAGATCTGGATGCCAGAACTGGCGAGGCCAGTCTGGGGCTACCAGGATCACCTATGTCTTGTCCCTCCTGACCTTGAGGATCACTTTGTGAACCGAGTGGAGGGAAGGCATAGAAGAGGCCTAGGGTCCACGGCCTTGAGAAGGCATCCCCCTGCAGTGAGCCCTGCTGAGGGGGGGGGTGGGCATGAAACAGCCTCAGCTTTGCATTCTCCCTGGAGGCAAACAGATCCACCTGAGGTTTGCCCCAGTGGGAGAACAGGCTGTGTACTACCTCTGGATGAAGAGACCACTCGCGGGATGTCTTGCCCACATGGCTGAGAGCATCCGCCAGTTGGATTGAGGATGCTGCCACATGGATGGCTAGGAGATGTGACTCCAGTCAGCACACAAGGGTCCAGATGTGGAGCACTTCCCTGCACAGATGCCGAGAATGCGTGCCGCCCTGCTTGTTGAGATAGCACATAGTCATGGTATTGTCCATCTGGACTTGTACCACCTGAGCCCAAAACAGCGGAGTGAATGCTGACAGTGACAGTTGGACTGCTCTGAGCTCCAGCAGGTTGATATGACATTGGGATTCCTCAGTGGTCCAGAGCCCATAAAATCTGTGAGTCCCCATGTGGGCACCCAAGCCTGTGACAGAGGCATCGGTCGTGAGAATGACCATCAGCTCGGGATGGACAAATGGGATCCCTTCCTGCAAATGTGCTAGGACGGTCCACCATTGGAGAGAATCCCACATATTCTGGGTCACCGTGACCAGCTGATTGAAATGACTACATCACTGAGTCCACTGGTTGACCAGCTCCCATTGAAAGGGCGTATATGCCACTGGGCCCATCGGACCATGGCGGTGCAGGCTGTCATGTACCCCAGAAGGCACAGGAAATCCAAGGCAGGGCACAAGTGCCCAACCAGAAATATTGGGCAAAGGAGGAGAGAACCTCTGCCCTGTCTGTTGGGAGCCTGGCTCTGGCTCGGCAAGAGTCAAGTTCTGTCCCGATGAAGCAGATCACCTGCGAAGGAACGAGTTCTGACTTGGTCTGATAGACCAGGAGACCAACATCAATGCAGGTCTGAAGGGCCAGATCCCTGGACCTCTCCACCTCCCGTCTAGAGGAACCCGCTATGAGCCCGTCATTGAGATAGTGGTACATTCTGACCCCTTGATGCCAAAGATGGGCCGCCACTGCTGGAATGCATTTGAAGAAGACCCGGGGGGCCGATGACAGGCCGAATGGCATGGCTCAGAACTCGAAGAGGGCTCCCTCCGCTCGAAACCGAAGGAACCTCTGGTGAGAAGAACAGATTGGAACATGAAAGAACACATCCTGGAGATCCAGTGAGCAAAACCACATGTTCTGCTCGAGAGATGGCATGATCTGCGACAGGGTTACCATCCTGAATGTGCGGGACCTGAGAAACTGTTCAGGCCATGCAAGTCTAGAATGGGGCACCAACCCTCCCCCATCCATTTCAGGACCAGTAAGTACTTGGAAATGAACCCTGGGTTGACAGGGGGGTCCGTGACTCTGGCAACCACCTTCTTGCGGAGGAGCTGGGCGATGTCATCTTGGAGAGCCGACTGAGTATTTTCGGACACCATTTCCTCACAAGGGGCTTGGCTTGACTTGTTGGGTTCTGCTTGAATTCCAGAGGCAGTCCCTGGCCGACCACTTCTAAAACCCACCTGTCCATTGTAACAGTGGACCAGGCGGAAAGGAAGTGGTGGAGCTGGCACCCCATGGGAGGACCCAGAGGTGGTGTGACAGGTATGGGGGTGGCCACCCCCATACCGTCACTGGGCAGGATTGGAGGAAGAGGGTCCAGCTTGGTGACCATATGAACCCTGTTCTCTGGGTTTACAGGCTGCCAGGGGCCCAGACTTGGGCAGAGGGCAACAAGGTTGAGCCTGCTGCTGCTGTTGCCCCAATTGGCATTGAGGCTACTTGGCCGCAGGGGCAGAAGGCTGAAAGGGCTTTCTTATCTGCTTTTTGGAACCCTGGGGTTCCTTCTGAGCAGAGGTCACAGAGTCCAAGGTGGTGTTGGACTTTTCTATGCACTGGAGATGACCGTCCATACCTGGGCTGAAAAGGTTGGTACCCAGGAATGGGATATCCGTCAATTTGTGCTGAGTGTCTGCCGTGAAGGTGGAGACCCTCAATCAAGCCATGCGGTGCATGGCAACCATGGCTGCCACCAAGTGGGTGCAGGAGTCCCCTAGGTTCAGAGCCATCTGGAGTTGCTGCTTCACAACCGCTTGGCCCTGGATCTGGACCTGCTTGACCATGGTCTGGAGGTCTCTGGCGAGGTGAGGAAGAACCTCATCTAGAGAGCCCAGAAGGGCATGAGAAAAATGAGCCACGATGACTGCTGAGCTTACCTGACAAAGGCCTAGCATAGAGGCAGCATAGACTTTCTGGGCCAAATGGTCCAATTTTTTGGACTCTTTGTCTGGGGATCTATCAGTGTCTCCCGAATTACCCAAGCACCTGAACAAAGATCCAGTCACCAATCCCTCGACTGAGAGATGTTCTGTGAATCTCAAAAGGGAACCTATGGGTACTGTATACTTGTGAGCCATTCGGGCTGAAGGCATGGGGCAGGAGGCAGGGTGCTGCCAGAACTCCAAGGCCGGACCAACAATGGCCTCGGCCACTGGGAAGGCCTCCACTGGTGAATCCCCTTGTTTAAGGATATCACTGAAGGGGTATTCAGACCATTTCTGAATGGGTTCTAAGGGCATCCCAATAGATTCGGAGATGAGATGGAGGATGCCCATGAAGGAAGAAGGGCCTTCCTCCATCAAAAGACTACTGGCAGATTCCTCATCCAAGGGTCATGAATGTAGGCTGGAGTCCTCAGTTTCTGAGGAATCCGGATAGATTGGCCGGCCACCAGAGTCGGCCTGCACCCACCTAGGATGGTCAGGAGTGAGGATGATGGACAGCCTACGCGGTAGGCCCAGAATGGGCCAAGACTCTTTAGCAGGAGCCCCCAAAGGAGGCTGCTTCGGTGGCGCTCCACCACAATCAGTGGAGAGGCCGGTTTTGACCGAGCCGGGATGGTCTTGACTGACTCCGCGGGGGAGGAACAGTGCTCCGGAAGAGTAGACGTTGGCCTAGAGGGCGATAGTCAAGTAATGGCTGGGGTGGAAGCTGGAGCTGACTTCTGGATGGACCTAACTAGCTGCTGTCACATTAAGTCTTCGTAGTGTTGACAGACTTTCCGTCAAAGCCTCTCCTCATCTGAGGACAAAGAAGAGTGGCAGTGGTGCCACTTCATAGAGTGTTTATGCGCCTTCTTCAGCCTGTTGGTCGAAGGTGTCCAAGACCTCAACTTGGAATATCAGGGTGACTGACAGGGTCGCTCGGAAGGAACCGGGGAGAACCACTGCTTTTCCTGGTCCGGGATCTGGGCCATGGGAGGATTACCAGCAGGCTGGGTCTCCTTCTCGGTGGCAGGCAGGACTAGGGTCCTGAATAAGGAGTTGGCCTCATTGAGTGACAATGGGTCAATGGGGTTGAAGACAATCTTGACCGGATCGTCATCCCACATCTGAGCCAGCTGGCCTGACGTGGGTACAGTGAAGCCAGTGGCCAAGGCTGCAACCTCGACTGAAGTTGAGACAGAAGATTCCTGGGACTGAGATCTTTCACAGTCCCCAGAACATCGTCAGCAAGATGAAGTTTCCTTAGGCTCTTTGTCCTTTTTACAGGATCGAAAGATGTGCACCCCCGAGGGTCCCTCTCCCTTGGTAGGGAGGGACTGGCACAACTCCCAAAAGGAGCCTGAGAAGGTGGAGACCCGATTGAGCGGGACAAAGACAGACATAGAAGACGACTGATCCGCGGCCCGAGCCGCCTCCTCTTCGAAGGTCTTCATCTGTTCGAGCTGCTCGATGGACTCCACAGCCACAGAGACCGCCCAATGGGCTACCTTGGATTTGACCGACGGATTCCGTTTTTCCAGTCTGCCCAGATGCAGTCATGCAAGACGATCGTCCAAGATGTTTGGATGAAAAGCACGACACATTTCTCACGTCTGGGTATCGTGACCGAGACCCAGGCAATAAACGCACAAGGCATGCAAACATGCTAGACATCTTTTGCCCATGCGGGAAGCAGTGGAAACTAGGTGAGGACTTGTCCTCCTTCACGGTTGAAATTGCAAAGTGACTGGGAGAAAAGAGTCGGAGTTTAGGTAAATCCATAGATTTAAGCGCCAGGGCCTACAGCAATGTGTGAACGATGAGAAGAGAACCTAAATCTTCCAGCAGAAAGGAAGATCTGGCGTCAAGAGGCAGAACCAAAGCATATACCACCCAGGCGGGTGGGTGGGAGGAGCCAGCTTTTAGCCAGCTTTTCTGTGAAATTCTTTTTCACAGAAAGGGTGGTGGATGCATGGAATGGCTTACCACAAGAAGTGGTGGCTATGAATACAGTGCAGGGCTTCAAACAGGCATGGGATAGGCATAAGGGAGCAATACAAATGACTATGAATAGATAGGCCACTGACAGAGCAAAGGCCGATGGCACATTTATAAGGTAGAAAAAGAAATGGGCAGACCGGATGGGCCTTGCGGTCCTTATCTGCCGTCAACTTCTATGTTTCTATGTTTCTATTAGACCTTCCGGCAAGAATATTAAAGGGAAGGACATGCCAAGTGTGGATATAACAACATATCCACAATCCTATAATAAATGCTCTTTCTTCACTTTTCACTAAGATGGGCAACAGTTTTGTGGACACCCCACTTCATCGGGCCCTCAGTGATATGTTTATTTATTGAATTTTGTTGACCCGGTAGGCCCACTGGAACTAGAATTCCCTTTTTCAGGGCGAAGGGGACAGATGGTAACCAACTGAAATTGAACCAGATTAAGCTATTGGTGGTATTTTAGTGATCTATATCAAAACATATAACTCAATTAATCTCTTCTCACTCCTCATATTTATATATCATACAGTCCCTAACAAAATTACCTCCACACATAGCCCCAAACACACCTGTTCAGATTTCAACCCTCAATAACCCTTGTGACTTTAAACAATATAATAATTCAATTGAGTGAGATATAGCCCCATTGCAACGGTGCCTGCACCTAAAAAACATTTTTAAGTTTGCGCATGTGCGTTGGACTTCTTGTGATGAGTGACTTTTGATGGGTGTGACACTGTCTGTGCAAAGCAGAGTGCACTGCAATGGGCTCGACAGTATCACACCAATCATCAGCCAGGCCAATCATGATGCTGTTTTGCCTGCAGTGGTCTGCACTTGAAAAGAAAAAGCTGCACCAATCATATTGCAGCTTTTTCCTTTCATCTGCAGGTCACCACCCAGCAAACAGCTGTTTGTGTTCCGATCAGTCTGGCTGGCGTCTCCGCCCCCCCCCCATCACCCAACCGGTCCCTTCCCTCTTTAGCCCCTTGCACTCCTAGCTGACATCTTAAGCCCTGTAGGGCATAAATACATTTACAAAAGTGCCGCCGGAGCAGTGATTCTGGAACGTGGCAGAAGACGCTTTCCTCTCTGCCTCCTCCACTTCCCGCTGACTCCTTTTGCTCCTCTTCTCCCACCCATGTGGAGTAGGCCACAGCCTAAGCTCTGTACAGGCTGGGAGTTTACAGTGCCCAAAGGCACTTTCCCTTGTCGCGATCGCTAAGTCCACCCCCTGCTGACATCGGGTGCTCAATCCCGTGTCAGCATGTATCCCTCCCTCCCCATTAATGTGGCACACTGGGAGCCCACCCCAGTGTGCCAAAAAACTACCTCTTTGATGTTTCAGACACCAGGATGCCCACTCCTGGTGTCGGATGCACTATGCCCCAATGTTCTCAGCTGAACTCTGCTTGCCCAATCCCTGGGTCAGCACTGAACCCCCCCAGTACTCCAGCACACTGGGAGCCGAAATCCATTTTATTAATATTTCACCTGTAAAAAAAGAAAACAGTCCCACAAGGTCTTTTTTTTTTTAAACCTGAAAAAAAAAGAAAACAGTCCCTCATCGTTCCTGCTGGCCCCCCCCTTCCCCAACCTACACCCTCCCTCTGTACACCCCACTTCTCTACACACACATCCCTCACCCATACTTGCCTCTGGAGGTCAGGAGCAGCAATCTTTTGTGGACCGGGAACATGTTTGCACTCTTCAAATACCAACTGGGAACTGAAGAAATGACGGTAAGCCCTATAATGGCAGTTAATGGGGGTCAACTTAGGTTGATATCTTAGCCAATTTTTGGAGTTTTGGTCCAGAGTTTTCAACATGGGGTTCTTGGGACCCCATTTCATGAACACTGTCACTGTCATTTTGTTTCTCGGTCCCAGAAGGTGATTTTGCTGTTGCTGTGTGGAATCCCCTTTCAGGACCAATTAACAAAATGACAGTGCCACTGTTCATGAGGTGCTGTCCCAAAAAGCCCTTGATGCAAATTTGGTGAAAAATATCCAAAAAATGACTGCGTTACGAGCGTCCACTGAGCAATTTCTACACATGCTCGTAACTTTAATTTTTAATATTTTCACTCTAAATTTATGACATTGCCATTTTTCACACCCCCTTATGAACAGTACAGCTGTCATTTTTTGCATCCTTCCCAAAATTTGTTTTTGCACCTGTGGCGCAGAATGGCGCAGTCGCTGTGTGAAATAAATTTTTGTGACAGATTAACAAAATGCCAGTGCCACTGTTCATGAAGGGAGGTCCCAAAAAGGCCATGTTGAAAATTTAGCAAAAACATTCCAAAAATGACTGAGTTACGAGCGTGCGTGCACAGTTTCTACGCACACTTGTACCTTCGCCACTTTTTCATATTTTCACTCCAGATTTTCAATATTGCCATTTCTTCACACCTCCTCATGAACAGTACAGCTGTCATGTTTCACATCCTGACCAAAATGCATTTTCACACTTGTGACCCCGAATGGCACACTCGCTGTGCGAAATCACCTTTTGGGATTGAGTAATGAAATGATACTGCCACTGTTCTTGTGGTGGGGTCCCAAAAAGCCCATATTGAAAATTTGGAGCAAAACTACCAACAAACACTCAGGACATTAGGGTTTCCTTTTTTTTTTTTCAAATTTAATAAACTTTATTGAAGAACCACAAAAAGAAATATATTACATATAACTAGTATACAGGTCCTGGAAATACAGTAAACATTGGTAGAAACCATGAGGTATATAGGTTCACTTGTATTAAACATTCCCAATACCCTGCTCACCAACCCATGACCACCCAATCCCCCACCCCCACCCCTATCACCGGGGGAAAACCGAAAAAGTGCCCCAAAGACAAATACAATCCAAATGCCAAAAAAAAAAGATTTTACAGTATGTTAACAGAGGTAAACCAGGGAGTGTTGGAGACAGAGATCAAGTAAATAATGTCTGTAGGGTAGCCCAGATACGATTATATCTAGACATTTGGTCAGTCATGCTGGCTATATGACGCTCAGTATCTCTCTATACCAATTATGATGTTGGGGTGTACATTGATCAAGCCAGTGTCTAAGGATAACTTTCTTCACACATGCGGAAATTAGTGCTACATGCAGTCTCTGATTTCCAATCAAGCCATCTGGGTATTCTCCCAAAATGCATACTTCGGGAAGGAAGGCATTCGAAAGTCCCAGCAGGGAATCGAGGCACGCACATATCATATTCCAAAATGGAACAATCTTCTCACAGGACCACAGGATATGCATGAGAGGACCCAGTTCTTTACTGCATCTAGAACATGTACCTACAGGGAGTTTACCCATCTTATACAATTTTATCAAGGTATAATAGAGGTTGTGTAGGATTTTGAATTGCATGAGCTGGTATATGTCCCCTTTTATATAAGTATATAAATGCATCTAGATACAATTCTAATTTCTAATGGTGTTGGAGGGCGGGAGGGACTGCTCCCAACAGTAGAACCTGGAGCCATCCATGGCAACCAGAATGTCCTGTAAGGCACGATAGTAGTATGAAATATGACATGAAGTAGGAGCATGGCGAACAAGAGGGAAAACAAGAGTGCTTAAAGGACTAAGCCATGGGCCAGGGCCAAAATGCTGCAAAAGCATGTGCGAAACCTGAAAGTACCGGAAACAGAGGGAGGCAGGCCAATGATATTTATCACAAGCTTCAATGAATGGCAACAACATTTGATTAGAAGTAAGGTTCCTGACTATGTAAATGCCCATGTTTGGCCAGAACTGTCAAGAAAGGGGGCATCCAGCTATACAAAGGTAAGGATTTCCAAACAATGGCTGGGATGTCTTTATACGGGCACATTTTTAACAAGCATCTGTCAATGACGAATGTTTGCTTGCTGGCATTGGGAGTGGTAGTGTAGAAATTACAGAGCTATGTAATAGGAGTGGCAGTGAAGTATTGAACTGAAGCCAACCCCACCACCACCCTGCAGAGAGGGACAGGCATTGGGGTGTGCCTTTGGGTCGTCAGGCATAACGGCCATGCCATTTCACCACACCCCACCCTGCAGACACTGACAAATGTCACGGTGTGCCTTGGGGTCTTTGGTCCTTATGCGCACCCCATTCCATCAGGAAATATGGTGAGATGGGTGCGGTATAGGAGAATGGGGTGAACTTTGGGGCCGAAGAGTCCAAGGCATACCTCGATGCCTCTCACTGGCTGCAGGGTGTGGAATGGCATGAGCATTACAGGCAAGAATCCCACACACCCCGATGCCTGTCATTCTCTACAGGGTTGGGCGTTATGGGTGGAAACCCATATACCTCAGGCATTCGTTGGTATTTTCACTCCAAATTTTCAACTAGTTTTTTGTGTGACCCCACCTCATGAACAGTGGCAATATCAGTTTGTTAGCCGAAAGCTGCTTATGCACAGCAACTACGGCAATTAGCACCACAGGTGCAAAAACACATTCCGAACAGGATGTAAAAAATGACAGCTGTACTGTTCATGGGGAGGTGTAAAAAATGGCAATGTTGCAAATCTACAGTAAAAATATTAAAAAAACTGGTGAAGTCACGAGCATGCATAGAAACTGTGCAACGCACACCCGTAATGTAATTAGTTTGGGGATTTTTTACAGCAGATTGTCAACACAGGCATTTTGGGACCTCTGATCATGAACAGTGTCACTGTCATTTTCTTAATCTGTCCTGAACACTGATTTCCCACAGCGACTGCGCTATTCTGTGCCGGAAGTGCAAAAACACATTTCGGCCAGGATGTGAACAATGATAGCTGTACTGCTCACAAGGAGGTGTGAAAAAATGCCAATGTTGAAAATCTGGTGTGAAAATATTGCAAATTCGCAAAGTTATGCGTGTGCATGGCAACTGCGCAACGCACACTCGTAAAACAGTCATTGTTTGGATTTTATCCACCAAATTTGCAACATAGGCTTTTTGAGAGCCCACCTCATGAACACCAGCACTGTCGTTTCGTTAATCGGCCCCGAAGGGTGATTCCGCGCAGTGACTGCGAAACCACCTTCCGGGGCCGATTAATGCCATGACAGTGACAGAATTCATGAGGAGGGGTCCCAAAAACCCCATGTTGAAAATTTGGTGGAAAAATTCCCAAATATGCCCGAGATATGCACTAAAGTTGAAAAAAACGTATTTATTACATTATACAGCTTACCGGCATTTCCTCAGTTTGCGGTCGGCTTTGAAGAGTGCAGACGTGTTCCCGGTCCACTGAAAATCATTGCGCCAAGCTCTGAAGGTAAGTATGGGGTGATGGGGGTGTGGGGTGGCAAGTGCGCCAGTGGGTGGGGCCCGGGTTGTGGGAGGGGGCAGGGAGACTACCAGGGGCCGTTTCCTTTTTCAGGTTAAAAAAAAAACATTAGGGACCATTTTAACTTTACAGGAGCATGTGGCATGCTGGGTGGCTCTCAGTGTGCCACCAGAATCTTGCTTTGAGGGGGTCAGCTGTAGCCGACGGGGATTGGGCACCCCCATTGGCAAACAACAAAAGGGGCATGTGGCACTCTGGGGTGGGCTCCCAGCATGCCACTGGAGTCTTGCTTTTGGGGCAGCTGTAGCCGATGGGGGATTGGGCACCCCCATCGACAAACAACAAAGGGTGGGAATTCCTTTCTGCCGACTGGCATTGGGCACCTGTTGTGGCAAACAACAAAGCAGGGGATTCCTTTCTGCCAAAAGAGACTGGGCACCCTGTCGGCAGACAATAAAACCGGGGGTTTACATTATGCCGACGGTGAATGGGCTCCCCCGTCGGCAAATAAACATGGTGGGAGGTAAATATTGTTTGTGAATACGGCGGCAAGCCGCCGCCATGTTCACAAACAATATCAGGGATCCTACATCCCGCCCTGCAATGACGGGTCACTCCCTCATTGCAGCGGATGGCTGACACTGCAATGATGAGGCAGCCCCTGATTACAGCGGCTGATTTTTTAGAAGATTGTGGCACGCTGGCTGAACTACTGTCAGCAGCAGCGTGCCATGGCATTGGGGGATGGGGGACAAGCCTTTGCAGGCTGTGGGGCCATTGGGCACAACAGTGCCGCGCCTCCACAACCTGCTTGTGGAGAAAGCTGCCGCAACATGTTTCTTGCGCATGCGCGCAATCAACATAAAAAATACAGTTAACGGGAGTGAGTTCAATGGAGATAAAATAGTTCAAAACACCATGGTTAATCAATAGAAATCCTGATGAACCCAATCTCCAAAACAGGTAGAAATAAAATCCCATTCTCCATTGTCAGCCGATGATGTAGTAGGCAAAATCTAAAGCAAATAGAAATGTCCTGCAATTATGGCCATCCAGAGACAATCTTGTGGTGGAGAGAAGGAAAATTCCACAAGGCAAATGAAGAGGACAATCATGCAAGGGATCTTGGTCTAGAAGCATGCAAAGAGACATATCTAAATCGGGAGGGGGGACTATAGCAGGTGAGGAAAGGGAAATAACCTGAAGCAATCCTGCGTCACCCGTCAACCGATTCTCACATATAGGTAGGGTCCACACTGTAAGCCGTGTCCTTTTCCATACCAAAGGAGTCAGCAGAAGCAGAGGTGATATCAAAAAGCCATCACTGAGCCGGCTCGGTGGTGCTGAGGGTTGAGGCACTGGACGCCACACCTCATGCTGCACCAGTGACCGGTGTTTGGGAAGGGGCACAAGTTGCTGGGGGTCAGCCAGAAGGAGGAGGACTGAGCATCCCATGGACAGCTCTCTTCCTCTGGGGAGGTTGGGTGGGGATGCCTGCCGAGGTGCCGACTCCTAGCGGTGGCCAGGGGCTGTGCAGCTTCGGGGCCAATGACAGGGGACAGCGTTGGTGGTGTCCAACGTGTAACATACAGAAGCCTGCATTGCAGCGTCATTGATACCACTGCACGCCAGCACCAGGAGGGGGCTCTCACTACAAAGAAAAAACCCTCAGCGGCAGGATGGCTGCCCCAATGACACCACCATCCAAGTTAGCTCCCTCTTGTGCCCGCACTCCAGGTCTCCGCGGTGGTGGGGTAAGTACCCACTGCAAAATGATCTGGGAAGGGCTGCGGCAGGGAGGTGAGCTCTGGCCACACTGCAGCAAGGGCCGTGATGGTTGCCTGGATGGGGGAACCAAAGGTACAACCACCCCCCCAGGCCGAGGACATAAATAAATGAATAAAAAACCCTCATCAGTCTCTGAAGAGATCAGGCATTAATGACTTTAATGCCGGGCAACTTGATTTGCTGACTCATAGTTGTGCCAGGAGTTATTGTAGTAAACTGACAGCCGGGCTGGATAAAGAACACAGAATTTAACTCCAACAGCAATAAGCTTTGTTACTAGGGGGTGACAGGCTGCACGTCTTTGCCGAGTAGAGGCTGGTAAATCTTGGGAGATGTGAAGATGGGAGCCTTCCCAGGAGATTTTGCTAAGCTCCCTGATTATGGTTAGGATATGTTGTTTCTCTAAAAAGTTGAGAAGCTGGAGAATAAAAGGACATGGAAGGGAGCCCACCGGAGGTTTGGCACGCAGTGATCAATGGGCTATCTCTACGATGTAAGTAGGATTATATGGTGAGGCACCAGCTACTTTGGCAAGCAACTTCTGAGAGAACACCACAAGAGAAGATGCCTCTGCTTCTTCTGGAAGGCCAAAGATTACCAGGTTATTATGCCTGCTTCGTCCTTCCAGATCCTCCATCTTCTGCTCCATCTTTCTGAACCACTGACAGAGAGCGGAGACATCTGGATCCAATTTGTCTTTTCATTTTTCTAGCGAGGTTGTGCAAGCTGACATATCAGAGATAGCCCGGGTTGCATCTGACAGCTCTGAATTCAAGGACTTGAGCTCTGAGGTGAGATCTTGGAGGGCTGCCTTAAGCGGTGTCATCTCTGTAAGAAATTCCCCTCAGTAAGTAGAATACGCCCTCAGGTAGCAGTAGAGGCTTTACTAGTTGTTGCGCCATGTCCCTTGGATCTCTTGATGCTTTTTTCCGGCACTGCTGGTGGTGTATGCACTGGTGGGGCCTGGCGCATCTCCGTTTCGCCTATAGCGAGGGAGAAAAGCACAGTCCCTTCAGACAATCCCGGCAGATAGACACACTCTAAATTTAGATACTATGTAAGAGGGCAGACTGGCAGTATTAGTAGCAGAAATGAATTATAATAACTTTTAATCAGCGGTTGAAGCGGATGCATCACGTGACTCTGGGGCATTAGGGTTTCCAGCCGTAATGCCCATCCTGTACAGACTGACAGGTGTCAGGGGTGTGACTTGGGGTCATCAGCCATAATGCTCACCCCATCCCATCCCATTCCCACCCGCAGCCACTGACAGGCATCGAGGTGTGCCTTGGGGTCTTCGACCCTAACGTTCACCCCATTCTCCTATACTGCACCCATCTCAGCTTATTTCCTTATGGAATGGGGTGAGCATAAGAGCCAAAGACCTCAAGGCACACTGCGACACCTGCTGGTGTCTGCAGGGTGGGGTGAGCTGGAATGGCGTAAGTGTTATGGCTGACGACCCAAAGGCACACCCCCAACGCCTGTCAGTCTCTGCAGGGTGGGGGTGGGGGTTGGCATTACTTCAGTACTTCACTGCCATTCGTATTATGCATCTCTCTAACTCCTGCACTACCAATGCCAATACCAGCAAGCAAACAGTCAGCATTAGCAAATGCTTGTTTTTCTAATGACATGAACCAGTGCTGTACGAACATAAGAAATTTGTGTTGAGAGTGATGCCTTAAAATGCAAGGCAGAGGAATATACACAGAAAAATATGGGAGGCATGTACAACAGCAATCCCAACAGTGAACTTTCGGCACTTTCAAATACTTGTTTTCTTTATTTAAAAACCATCAAACAAGTTTATTGTCCATTACCATGCATTTGTTTCAACTAAATTGTCATGTTCATAATATACCTCTATCCCTTTCTCAGTTTTCTCTGAATCTAATTCTAGTCATATTCTTGCAGAAAATGTTTTAATTTTTTGTTGTTTTAAGTAATCCTCATATTCCGCCATTTCTGATTTAAGTTTCTCAAGGATAGATGTGAACTCCTGAAACTGAACACTCCCCTTATAGTTTTCTTTGACTTCATGTATTTCTGTCCCCAGTCTATTTGTTTCTTTAATAATCACTTTGATTAGGGATAGCATGAAATCTAATGAACATTTATTTCCGATCCTTGTCCATTTATCATTTAACTCTGAAGTCATAAACCCTAAATTGGGTTCCACAAGTACCGTTAATCCTCTTGGGATTCATTTATTCTTGATGTATTCAGCCAATGACAAACTATGTCATTCAAGTCTCAAATCTTTTTGTTCTAAGTGCTATATTTTGTTTAATAGTGTTTTGTCACTCGTTGTCTCAGTCCATGTTTTAGTTTGTTTCAAAAGTGACAAAACCTGTTCCTGTTCTGCTGCTGTAAAGTTATAAGACATAAATGTGTTTTCTGGTCCCTGTGATACCTCCTCAAAAGGAGGCTGTCTGTGTCCAGTTCTACTTGTACTTTGACTCATGTTAGTGTGAGGAGGTCTGCTGGGTGCAGGGTAAGAGGGTTGCCAGAGAGTAGGGTGTATGGAGAAAAACTGTGGACAATTTAACTGTGCCCCACAGGTTTCAGACTATTAGGGCTACTGAACCACGTAGATGGTAAAGCTACTACTTCAGTCTATGGTTGCTGTGCTCAGGATGCCCTTTTCCTGATTGAGAACTGTATTTCCTAACGCTTGGGTCATACAAAAATAAAAACAACCCCAAAACAATATTAAAAAGTTATGAATCTCTTAATATATATCGTATAAAAGCTAAACAAAAGCTACTGCTTTGGAAAATGTATGCAACTAAAGGAATGTGTTACTGCTTTGTAAAATATGTTTAACTAAAGGAAGGCATCATAATGTGAATATATGTTATTTTTAGGTTGAAACTCTAAAGGAACATCTATAGACTAGGGCCCACATTTTCAAAGGAGATGCATGGCACAAAATAGAGATGTGCCACCCATCTCAAAAAATGCACCAAAGCACAATATTCAAAAGACAGAGATGCGGCACCATCGTGCAGAAATAATGTATGCAGTGCAAATAAAGGAGGCATTCCCATTAATATGCCATGCATCCCTATATTCAGCCAAAATGTGCCATGCATCTGTCCCACATCTCAGAAATGAGCCGCCCAAAGTTAGGTATACAAAAAGGGTTGCCTAAATGAGCCAGCCACCCACAAGCAGGTTGCAAAACTGCAGGCAGGACATCTAGAGACAGCCCTCAGAGTTGCACAAGAACAGGCTCCAGGCACCTGCACACAGCAGTCATGCCAGGATGTACGAACCCTGAGCCACAGGTGCTGTGTCACCACTGGCACTGTCCAGGGAGCAACACCCCACACCGCATCCTGGACATAGACACACAGCAGCCACATGCCAGTGCTGTTGTGTGCCCCCTGGACATACCATTGGGCAAACAGCCACACTGTGACACATGTACCAGGGGCCATGGCAGCACCCATGTTGCCTGCAGGGTGCCACCCAGTGGTGGTATGCACCCAAAGTGACGTCTGTGGCAACAGTGCTCAGGTTGCCTGGTGGTACTAGAGTCTGCATGGCACAGGCCAGGGACTGACCAGTGGCACACACACACAATGGTACACCATGAGCGCACACAGGTGGAACCCACCCAGGTACCTCTTCATTGTCTGCACACTGCCATCCCTTGCAGTACCCACCAGGTATCTCCCATAGTAGGGTGTGTGGGGCACTGCAGGTGACTGTAAGCAGCATATGGTGCTGGTGTACCACATGCATGTGATATCCTGATCAGCCTGTGTCACCCTGTGCCCACCCCTGTTGCATGTTCAGGTGGTCCCGGTGGCCACTGTCCAGGTGGGCCCCCTGTACCCCTGTCTGACCCTGTACATGGCTATGGGGTATAGCACTGTACCCAGGCCAAAGCAGTCCAGCCACCCACACACTACTATCCCAACACACCTGCCTTCTAGGCTGCAGTACCTCCTGTTCACCTTTGTGGGGTGGTGGGGCAGCCCTGCAAAACTGGAACTGAGCATGCCCGGGGTATGCAAATGGCCTGAATACGTTACTGAAATGAGCTCCGGCACGTGGAGTTTGGGCTCAGAATGTGCAATGAGGCCATTTGTATACCCTGGCTGAATATTGCAAATTTGCAACCTCTCCCAGCGCATTTCATTATGTACCTGCCTGTGCTGTGCGGTCCCCCTGCCTGAGATGCACCACATATCTTCAGATGCGCAATCACGCATGTTCGGGATATTCATCCAAACATGCACAAGTGCATCTTCTGAATATACCATTTATTTGAGCCAGTGCATCTCAGATATGCAGCGCAGGCACCTGTGCAATTTTGCAGGGGACGTTTGAATATAGGGGCCTAGGACTCTGACCATGCTAACCTGAAAATTAGAAAAGGTACAGTATACTGCAGTTAATACATTCTGAAGGGTGTATATACTGTAAAATAGGGTGCACAGTTACAGAATGGTTCTTTATGTTGGAGCATATTTAAAACAATGATACTATACATGCTGTTTTCAGATAGGAATTGTTACAAGAATATGAGTAGAATGCAATTAAGAGAAAACTGAGAAAGCGATAGAGTTATATTATGAACATGACAATTTAGTTGAAACAAGAGCATGGTAATGGACAATAAACTTGTCTGATGTTTTTGAAAAAAGGAAAAAATGGTTTTCAGGTGGAGGCATGGTTGCAATGGGGTTATTTATTTATTTATTTATTGATTCATTGAAATGTTTCACCAAGAAGGCACGCTGAGTAGCAAGCTGCTCATCTCCCGGTGCGACCTGGAGGTAGGGAACAATGGGATAGAATACAGAGAAATGTTACAATGCTGGAACACAATTTGCTTACTTGCATACAATGAGCGCAGGAGGGATTACAGGTGGATCACAATGCAACAGTTAACTATGGCAGATATGAAGACACATATAGCAATTAGGCAACAGTTGGTCACAGTTGGTAACACGAACACATACAATTACTTGGCAACAGTATGTAGCACTAGATAGTAAGGTGACACAATAGTAACTGGTAGCCATTAGTGTAACATAGATATTCAAGATTTACAGTGATGGCAGTAAAGAGGAGTAAAGGGTTATATATCTCACTCGATAATTGAATTATATTGTTTAAAGTCACAAGGGATACTGAGGATTGAAATTTGAACACGTGTTAGGGGCTATGCATGGAGGTAATTTGTTAGGGACTATATGATATATAAATATGAGGAGTGATAAGAGATTGAATTATATGTTTTCGATATAGATATAGCACCGAGGACCTGGTTAAGTGGCGTGGCCACGAAACTGTTGCCCATCTTAGTGAAAAGTGAATAAAAGTACATTTATTATCTTTTTTCGAGTGGAGTTCATCCTTCATCAGTTTTTGAATATTGGACTGTTTTGTTTTTTTTGATGACACAAGTGTTTGAAAACTGTATTTCCTATCAGGAAAAGGACAACCAGAACACAGTAGCCACAGAAAAAATGCAGATACAGTAAGACAACATTTTCATTCAGACCATTTTCAGCTTGAGCTTTCAGTTCATAAATCCCAAAAGTTTCATGTCTCCCTATGAGACCCTCCAAGCCCCTCCCCCCCCCGGACCCAAGCAAATGTTTTCTATTGCTATAAACAAAACTGAATGCTTTTTATACGGAAGACTCTTAACAGGCACGATTTCTAAATCTGGGGGTGCTCCCGGTCACCAGGCTGCCCCAACCTGCTTTACAGATGCGCAATCCTAACAATAAGAAAATAAAAAAGCTAAATTAGCAGTCTTCTTCGAAGAGAATCTCCTATGCTGTTTACCCCTCACTGGCACAGCAAAGACTTTGAGTCCTTGGTATTCGGAATGTTCATGTGCCAGTGTTCTATACTGATTCATAGCTTTGGTCTGTGCCACTATCCCTAGTAGGGGTGCACATTACTCATGCAGTATGTATTAATTTCCCATTGACAATGTGGAGTGCTACAGAAAGGCTTAGTTATAGCATGGAAATTAGGACTAAGAATGACCTTGTAATGTTCACTCAGGTAGGTTGAAACTGAAAACTCTTAACTATAGCACAGAACTGTCCTACCATTAAGGGTACCCTAGCTTTAACACAGAACACAGGTATGATACTAAAATTTCACATAAGCAATGTGAAATTAACTTTGACTTATAAAGCTAGATCAGATAAGGAATGATAAGCTAGGACCTTAAAGCAGACAGCTCCCCAAATAATACCTCCATAAACAACGCAGTTAAAAGTTCATATACAGTTTTATCAGAGAAGAGACAGGCAGAGTTTCTGGGTCCTGTCTGACTCCTGGCAGACTCCAGATGATGTCCTTTGTGCTTTGTCCTTAGTGTTGGAGAAGGAAACAAGCATTTGTCAATGCCGAATGTTGTCTCGCTGGCATTGGCATCGGTAGTGCCAGAGTTACAGATGCATAATAGGATTGGCAGTGAAGTACTGAAGTGACGCCAACCCCATCCCCACCCTCCAGAGACCGACAGGCATTGGGGTGTACCTTTGGGTCATCAGCTATAATGCTCATGCCATTTTACCTCACCCTACCCTATAGACACTGACAAGTGTCATGGTGTGCTCTGGGGTCTTTGGCGTTATACTTACCCCATTCCATAAGGAAATACGCTGAGGTGGGTGCAGTATAGGAGAATGGGGTGAACTTTGTGGCTGAACACTCCAAGGCACACCACAATGCCTGTCACAGGCTGCAGGGTGGGGGTGGGGTGGAATGGCATGAGCATTACAGCCGATGATCCCAAGTCACACCCCTGACGCCTGTCAGTCTCTACAGGGTGGGGTGCTACAGTTGGAAACCCTAACACTGTAGGTGTTTGTTGGTATTTTCACTCAAAATTTTCAACAAGGGCTTTTTGTGAGCCCACCTCATGAAGAGCAGCACTATCAGTTTGTTAGCTGAAAGGTAGTTTTGCACAGCGGCTATGCCATTTGGCGACACAGGGGCGAAAACACATTTTGGGTGGTATGTGTAAAAATGACAACTGTATTGTTCATGAGAAGATGTAAAAAATTGCAACGTTGAAAATCTGAAGTGAAAACATGAAAAATTGGTGAAGTCATGAGCATGCATAGAAACTGCAACACACGTCCGTAACCCAATTATTTTGGGGATTTTTTTTAATCGCATTTTTAACATAGGTATTTTGGGACCTCCCCTCATGAACAGTGGCACTGTGATTCTGTTAATTTGTCCCAAACGTTGATTTCCCACAGTGACCATGCCATTATGCGCCACAGGTGCGAAAACACATTTAGGGCAGGATGTGAAAAATGACAGCTGTACTGTTCATAAGGAGGTGCCACTGTGTGGCAGTGTTGAAAATCTGGCATGAAAATATTGCAAATTTGCAAAGTTACAAGGGTGCGTGGAAACTGCGCAACACACACTTGTAACACAGTCATTTTATGGAATTTCGTCACCAAATTTTCAACATAGGCATTTTGGGACCTCTGCTCATGAACAGTGTCACCGTCATTTCCTCAAACTGTCCCGAAAACTGATTTCGTACAGCGACCACACTATTCTGTGCCGGAAGTGTGAAATCACATTTCGGCCAGGATATGTAAAAAGACAGCTGTGCTGTTCATAAGGAGGTGTGTTAAAATGGCAATCTTGAAAATCTGGAGTAAAAATATTACAAATTCACTTAGCTATGAGTGTGCGTGGAAACTGTGCAATGCACACTCGTAAAACAGCCATTTTTTTTCCCACCAAATTTGCAACATAGGCTTTTTGAGAGCCCCTCTCATGAACAGTGGCACTGTCATTTCGTTAATCGGTCCCAAAAGATTATTCCACGCAGTGACTGTGAAATCACCTTATGGGACGGAATAACACCATGACAGTGCCCGAATTCATGAGGAGAGGTCCCAATAACCCCATGTTGAAAATTTGGTGTCAAAATTCCCAAAGATGCCTGAGATATGCACCAAAGTTGAAAAACCCTATTTATGCCATTATATAGCTTACCGGAATTTCTTCAGTTCGTGGACGGCTTTGAAGAGTTCAGGCGTGTTCCTGATCCACTGAAGATCGTCGCACGGGCTCCGGAGGTAAGTATGGGATGAGGGGTGTGGGGAGGCAGGGTGTAGAGGGATAGGCGTGGGTTGGGGGGCAGGGAGACCACGAGGATCGTTTTTCTGTTTTACAGGCAAAAGTAAAAAAAAAAGAAATAAATTGCGGGACTTTTTTTTTTTTTTTTAACAGGGTAATTTGGCACACTGGGGTGGGCTCCTAGCGTGCCACCTGAGTTGTTTTTTGAGGGGTGGCTGTAGCCAACAAGGGATTGGGCACCCCTATTGGCAAATACCAGTGGGGGTGGGAGAGCCGAGAGGGATTGGGCACCCCCCTCGGCACACAACAAACTTGGGGAGGGACATTATGCTGACAGGGAGTGGGCTCCCCCATCGGCAGATTGAACTGGGAAAGGGGGACTGAAGCTTATGGGGATTGGGTCCCCCGTTGGCAAAGAAATAATTTTTTGGGAGGGCGCATGATGCCTAGGGGGATTCGGCATCCCTCAGCACACAGCGAAAATGGGAAGGGGGACATTATGCCGACGGGGAGTGGGTTCCCCCATCGGCATTATGACAGGCGGCAGCAGTCACTGACGCCATGTTCCTTGCACATCGGGAGGCATGTTGTGGTCCTGCTGCATGAGAGCTTCGCTCTCATTGCAACGGACCTTTTCTTAGATCTGGTGGCCACATTAGCTATGCATGATGTCAGTGCCTGCTGCTGGCTTATTGGGGAATGAGGGATGCACCTACTGATGCGTGCCCTGCATTCGCCCACAGTGACCACACCTCCAAATCGGCTACTACTGCAAGATGTTGGCTGGCACGCACACGCGAGCCAACATAAAACGGTGAAAAACAAGGATTTAGAAATGAATCCTCCCAAAAACTATTTTTTTTTCTTTTGCATTTTTTTTTTTTAAACAACAAGAAAGGCGAAGCTAAAGAAAGGGGTTGGGACAAGAGCTGCCCCTAAGCGGCAAAAGGCCCGCCCATTTTTTAGGGGCGCCACATAGAAGTGTGTAGAGGGAAAAGGCCCCTGGAAGGGGTTTGCTCTTGATGCCTTCCCCCTCCCCTTTTTTTAACAAGAAGGAAGAAGACTGAAAGAAAGTGAGGAGGAAAGACTGACCAGAAGCCTGGCTATTGTAGGGGAAGGTGGGCAGGTTGTAGTGATGAATGGAGAAGATATTCTGGAAGATCAGGAATTACAGTGAGTACGTAATTTTCACATCTTCCAAAAATCAATCTTCACCACTTCATCACTGGTGGGTCTGAGTACCAAGCCACCACCAAGGGTGGTGTTGGCAAACCCTAAAGGAAATGATTGCTCCCTCAGCCTCCTGTGGGGGAGACACAGAGAGTCAGGGCCCCTTTACGGGCCTGGCGAGGCTTGAGACTGGTCAGTCAGATGTAGGCTCCCGTGGCCTGGGTGCAGGAATGTGCCCCGCAAGCTGATGCCTGGCCTTACGAGAGAAAAAGTGGCCCCCCAAATAACATGAGCTGATCACCCTATGCTGGACCAAGGGTGAAAACCAGGAAAGACACAGCTACGCCGTCCACCTAATGCAGACCACAGTTTTCATTAGTCTGGAGGCTACCTTGTTGGTGTCATAGGATGCCCTCACTTGGTGTCTCACCAGCTCTACACCTTGTGCAGAAAGGCCTATGACCTGTCTGGTTGCCTCACAGTCTGGCAGAAATGCTAGGAGTTGACCAGTGTCACCCACAGGTGTCTGCCATAGGATGCCTGGTGTGCCTGAGGTGTAGCAATGCACGACAGGGTTCATGCCGCCGAGAAAACCCTACAACCCCAGATGTCAAAACTGGCTGAGTTCGACTCCATGGGATGGTCATGCACTGGGCGCCTATGCCAAGAGGGAGAGTTCAGGAGCTGGACCCTAGAAGAGGGGTGTGGCATGGCTCTTGGAGATCACTGGTGTGTGTAATATGTGCTCTAGACGTCTCTTGAGGCTGGAAAGGGGGCAGAGGGACAGAGCCAGACATCTCTAGATGCCTCTGCAAAGGCCATGGCCATGGGGGTATGACTGTAGAGTCATGACTAGACTCCCATTGAAGGACAGCGTCAGATGTGCAGGATTGCAAGCGGAAAAAGAAGAGTTACGTAAGAACTTCCTGTAACACTAGAACTTCGAAGAGATCTCAATCATCAGGTTACACCGTAGGAACCTTCACCGTCCATGATGGGGAATCCACATGGAGGATTTTCAGCAGTACAACTGGGACCGCCCACATTGTCGCCAACCGCCGACGTCGCCAACCCTGTATAGGCATGGGTGGCTCTGCACCCTCCTCAGTTCTTTCCTCCAGAGACTAAAGGAGCAAAGTTTTTGCCCTGGGGGCCCAAGGAGAGAAAGAGGTACCCAGAACAAAATAAAAAGCTGGATACACCAGACAACCAGTTCCTAGACAGAAGCCCCAAGAAGGTAGATGGTGGTGTGGGGGGATATACCTGATGACTGAGATCCCCTCGAAGCTCTACTGTCACAGTAAGTTCTTACATAACCGTTCTGTCTTCTTTGGGGGTATCTCAGTCATCAGGTTACACTGTAGGAATGAGTACCAAGCAGTGACAACTGTAAAAAGATAGTCTGGGAGGCTGGCTCTCCAAAAACAGGAGTCCTTGCAACGCAGCCCTGCCAAATGCTGCACGGACTCTAAAGGCAATGTCCAGACTGTAATGCTTGGTGCAGGTGTGGACAGTACTCCAGGCGGCAGCCGCACAAATGTCAGTGGCAGAGACCCCTTTGAAACAATCCAGTGAGGTAGCCATGCCTCAGGTGGAATGAGTTTTGACAGCACTGGGCAATTCTTTTCCATACTTGTAGCAGAACACAATGCAATTTGCCAACCATTTGGATAAACATTGCTTAGAAACTGAAGTGCTCTCTCCACCTGCGGTGAATGAAACAAACAACTGCTTTGACTTTCTGGACTCTTTAGTTAAGCAGATCATACTTCAAAGTTCTGCATAGATACATAGATACACAGACAGTGTCGGCAGATAAGGGCCTATGGCCCACCCAGTCTGCCCATTTGAGCTTGTAAGTTCAGTTTATGTTTTCCTAGAAGTCTGTTGCCCCTTACCCCTGACCTCCAGAATTCCTTTATGTCTATCCCATGCATTCTTAAATCCCGTGATTGTTTCAGCCTCCACCACTTCCTCTGGCAGGGTGTTCCCTTGTCCACCACCCGTTCTGTGAAGAAATTCTTCCTCATGTTTCCTCTGAATCGTCCTCCCTCCAACTTCATCCCATGCCCTCTAGTCCTGGTACATCTTTTTGCTTAAAATAGTGTATTCCTGCACCCTGTTCTCCCTGTGAGATACTTGTATGTCTCTATCATATCCCCTCTCCTTCCTCTCCTCCAGGAGTACATGTTCAGTTCCTTCAACCTGTCTTCATAGGACTTGTGATGCAATCCATGCACCATCTTTGTTGCCCTCCTCTGAACCTTCTCTACCCTGTCTATGTCCTTACGTAGGTATGGTCTCCAGAATTGCACACTGTACTCCAGGTGGGCCTCACTAGTGTCTTGTGCGGAATATGACCTCCCTTTTCCTGCTGGTGATGCCTCTGCCTATACATCCCAGCATCCTATTTTGTTTCACCTGCTGCCTTGTCACACTGTTTCCTACCTTGAGGTCATCAGAGATGATAACCCCAAGATCCTTTTCCTGTTTGGTGCATGCTATATCCTCACCCCCCAACTGATATATTGTGCCAGGGTTTTTGTGCCCCATATGCATTATCTTAAACTTCTTTGCATTGAATTTCAACTGCCAAACCCCTGACCATTCTTCAAGTTTCTGCAAGTCCCTTCTCATTCTGTCTACACCCTCTGGTGTGTCTACTCTGTTACAGAGCTTTGTGTCATCAGCGAACAGTGAAGTTCTGCCTTCTAGGTCCTGTGCAATGTCACTGATGAAGATGTTGAATAGGACCGGTCCCAGCACTGATCCCGGTGGTACCCCACTGGTCACTCTTCCTTCTGTGGAGTGACAGCCATTTACCACCACCCTCTGTGTCCTGCCACCCAGCCAGTTACCTACCCACCACACTACTGTCCTGCCCACACCCATATTCCCAGTTTGTGTAGTAGTCTTCTATGTGGCACAGTGTCAAAGGCCTTGCTGAAGTCCAGATAGGCCATGTCCACTGCCCTCCCCTGATCCACCTCCCTAGTCACCCAGTCAAAAAATTCAACGAGGTTGGTCTGACATGACCTCCCCCTGGTGAAACCATGCTACCCTGGGTCCTGTAGTCCATTGACAACCAGATGTTCCACCAATCTCTCCTTCAGTAGTGCTTCCATGATCTTCCCCACTACTGAGGTGAGGCTGACTGGTCTGTAGTTCCCTGCTTCCTCTTTGTTCCCGCTTTTGTATAAGGGGACTACATCTGCTGTCCTCCAGTCTTTGGGTACCTCCCCTGTTTCCAGTGATCGGCTAAACAGGATAGCCAGAGGTTCAGCCACCACCTCTCTTAGTTCTTTAAGGACCCTGGGGTGCACCCCATCTGGCCCCATTGCTTTATCAACTCTTATTACTTCCAGTTCCTTCAGGACCCTTTCGCGTGTAAAATACACATATCTAACGTATGGAACAGTGCTTCCTTTGGATTGGCGCACTCTGGAAAATAAACAGGAAGGTAGATAGACTGATTTAGTGTAAACTCAGAAACCACCTTGGGTAAAAACTTAGGATTTGTGTGCAAAGACACCCTGTCTTTGTGAAAAATCAAATAAGGCTCCTCACACCAGAGGACCTGAAGCTCTGAAATTCTTCGAGCAGAACTAATGACAACTAAAAATACAACTTTCCAAGAGAGAAAGCACAAATCACAAGTCACAATTGGCTCAAAAGGAGAGAGGGCAACTTCTCCAAAATAAAATTCAAGTCCCAAGTCAGGACAGGAGATTGGATTGGGAGTTTCAGGTGTGGTATGCCCCCAAGGAAACTACAGGAGACGTCCAGCTGAGCAATCATGTGATCACCAATAGGATCATGAAAGGCAGAAATAGCCGAAAGCTGGACCTTATGTGAGGAACACTGGAGGCCCGAATCTGACAGAGATATCAGGTGTTCCAGGATATGATTCACTGAACTGGTGAAAGGGTCTAGGGCATGTTTGGCAGGCAAGATTACAAACCGCTTCCACTTCATGGCATATGTGGCTCAGGTGGAAGGCTTCCGGGAGGCCACCAGGACGTCCGCCATCCTGTTAGAGACTCCAGATCTGGCAATGGCTACATTCTCTGGAGCCAGGCATGCAGATGGAGGGACCTGAGGCTGGGATGGACCAGGGTTCCCTGATCCTGGGTCAGCAGATTCCTGCAGAGAGGAAGAGGGACCAGGGGTTCCTCTGCCAGCTGTTGAAGTAGAGGGAACCATATCTGGCGAGACCAGAATAGAGCCACTAGAGTCATGCTGGCCCCCTCCATCTGTAATTTGATCAGCACCCTCTAGATCAGAGAAAACAGAGGGAATGCGTACAGAAACCTCCTGCTCCAGAAGAGGGACAACGCGTCTCACCAGAAAACTCCAGGACCTGGATCTAGTGAACAGAAACTGGGCAGTTTTACGTTGAGTGCGGACGCAAAAAAGGTCCAACTCTGGATGACCCCCATCTGTTAAACAATTTTTCTGCGATGGATGAGAAGTTCCCACTCATGCAACCTGCTGAGGCTGTCGGCCAGAGTGTTTGGCACTTCTGGAAAGTGGAATGCAAAGAGTGTCAGATTGTGCTCCGGCACCCACACTCTCATTGCCTCCCTGCAAAGGTGGCATGAGTGAGTCCCACCCTGTTTGTTGATGTGGTAGACTACATTAAAATTGTCTGACTGTACCAACAGCTGGCCTGGAACGATGTGCTCCTGAAAAGCCTACATGGCATAGAGCACCACTCTCATCTCCAGGGCACTGATATGCAGGGCGCCCTCCCACTAGGATCAGGAACCCTGGGTTTGGAAGGGACTCAGGTATGCTCCCCAGCCCAGACCCGCAGCATCTGTAGTTAGGACCTGATGTGGGGAAGAAATCTGGAAGGGAACACCTTGAAGGAGATTCAAGGAGTCCACTCACCACTGCAGTACCTTTTATACTGGAGATGAGACCAGGACTGTTTGATACAACTCATCCCTTCATTGGTCCTACTGTACCCAGAGGGTCCACTGAAGGGTATGCATTTGAAGCCTGGCCAGCGGAATGGTGAGAATGGCTGCTGCCATTAGATCCAACAGTCTGAAGTACACCCTGGTGGGAATGTACCAACTCTGAGTGACCTACTGCGCCTGGGAGATAAGACACTCCACCCTGTTTTGGGGTAAGAAGGTCTTACCCCGCTCTGAATCCAGAACTGCCCCTATATACTGCAGTCTTTGGGATGATACTAGAACTGACTTGGGCAGGTTGGTGGTAATGCCCAGAGAGTGGACGAGCTGGAGAGTATGCTCCAGAGCCACCAAAAGCTGTTCCCTGGACGGGGCCTTGAAAAGCCAATCATCCAGATAAGGGAAGACATACAGTCCCTTCTTCTGAGAGCTGCTGTGACCACTGCTAAGCACTTGGCAAAGACTCGCAGCATAGAGGATGAGCCAAAGGGCAGCACTTTGAACTAGTAATGCTCGCTCTAAAAGGCAAAACAAAGAAGCCTCCTGTGAGGAGGAAAGACTGAGATGTGTAGGTAAGCATCCTGCATGTCCAGTGAGCACAGCCAGTACCCTGTCTTCAGGAGGGGCATCAGACCTGGCCATCTGTAACTGTTTGTATTGGACAAAGAGATTGAGTTCCTTCAGATCTAAGATGGGTCTCAGATATCCAGTCTTTTTGGGGACCAGGAAAAACCTAGAATAAAACCCCTGGCTTCTCTAGTGTCTGAGCACTAATTCGATGGCCTGCTTACGCAAAAGAGATTGTACTTCCTTGCGGAGAACAAACAGCTGAGCCAGGGGATAGTTGGAGAGCTGGGGAGGGGTATCTGGAGGCTGCTGTATAAGCTCCAGGGTGTGACCCTTTTCTATGATCTGCAGAATCCATGCGTCTGAAGTGATGATCCTCCATTGATTCAGATGGAGGAAGAACTGACCTCCAACCACCACCTCCAGGGTCTGGACCAGAGGAGGGGAGTCTGGCAAGGAGTCAAGCTGAGGTGAAGCCAAACACAGAAGCTGGTCCCTTACTTCTGGGGTGCTTGGCCGCTGCTCCAGCATTGAAAGGGCCGGGCAAGGGAGCCTGGGCTCTAAGCTATCCTTGGGTTCAGGGAGCCGCTCTGGGGCCTACTGGTCTGACTATGAAAAGCAGGCCTCCCTCTGCCCCTCGACTGAGTGTGGTAGAGGGAATGAACTGACTTAATGGTCGTGCCCGAGGCCTGCAGATCTTTAATGAGGTCCTGAACATCAGAGTCAAATGGCTTAGTGCCACTGAAGGGGGCATTAAGCACCCTGTTTTGTACAGCAGCTGCAAAGCCAGATACTATAAGCCAGGAGTGCCTACGAAGGCATCCAGTGGCAGCTGCCCTGGCAACTGTGTCAGTCATGTCATACAGCGCTCTGAGGAGGTATTTTCTAACATCCTCAGCAGCTTGCAAACACTGAAGCAATTCCTGCTTCTGAGAGCCCTCAGGAAGGGCCTTGGCAGCAGCCTTAGCCTTTCTCCAGTTGAGATCAGGATGGTACTTCTCCTCGATGTCGACCTCTTCATCTGGGTCAGGCATCGGATTTGCAGGTGATAGCCAGAGGGGAGTCTCCCAGGGTCAATAAACCGGTGTTAACAATGAAGTTGCGGTCGACGGCGTCGACAAAGTGAGCCTATTCAAGACACTAAGCTACTGAATGAGTACATTCATGAACTTTACCAGTACTTCATTTGGATCTGCAGTGGACGTCAAAGGAGGTGGGGGGGTTGACAACATGGGTGCTGATGACCCTCTGGCTGTGTCCTGGGAACCCAGTGAGCCTGTAGCCCTGGAGAGAGAGAGAAAGAGCAGGTCTCAACAGAATGGCTGTCGATGATGCACCCATTGTTGACGACGGAGGGGCCAATGATCTGGAGGTCAATGGGCCTGGTAGGCACAGAGACCTGGACAATTGGTCTCTTCATTGGAGAGGACACAGCCAACGAAGAGCCCCCCGAAGGAGAGGCCGGTGGTGAGTGGGAGTACCACTGGGGGGAGCGGTTGCAATCCCGGTCTTTTTATGACTTTTTCCAGAGGACCTGTCTCGGGCCTTGGAGGCCTTGTAGTGGGAAGAGCTGGTCAGCAACTGGGTGGCCGAGGCCCCTTAGGACCCCTGCTCGGAGCTGGCTACCTGTTGTTCCATTAATTTTTTGAGAGCCTTCTTGCGTTGCCTGAGGGTTGTTTGGTTAAACTTCTGGCAGAGCTCACAGTCTGAGATATCGTCGTCAGGCCCAAGACAGCAGACACAGACTGAATGTTTGTCTGTAGAGGCAATCTCTTTCCACAGTGGCAATGACAGAAAAGAGAAGACGATGGGTTAACTCTCGACATATACAAAAAGAAAAATCTCTTAAAAAAGAGAAAAAGGCTATATGCCAAAAAGGCGTGAATACTGTGACAAAAATTCCTCAGAGACTCATGTCAGCAAGTCGATGGTGTGAAAGAACTGAGGAGATAGCAGGGCCACCCATGCCTATATAGGGATGGGGACATCGGCAGACATCAATGGCGTGGGTGGCCCTAGTTGTACTGCTGAAAATCCTCCATGTGCATTCTCCTTCACCAATGGTTCCTATGATGTAACCTGATGACTGAGATACCCTCGAAGAAGATCTCGGACAGTCACAGCTCCTCCATTATTTTCACAAGGAATTGCTGATAACTGGTGTAGTAAACATCAGAGGCGAAGTGGATGAAGGAGTCCTCTTCCTAAGTGGTGGAAAATGAAGAAGAAGAGGAGCTGGATTCAGGGGGCAGCAGTGCCAGGGTTTCAGGCTGAAAGATAGCCCAGTCCATTTCCCTCATGTGGGCAGGGAAGGCACTCACAGAAGCCCTAAACTATTCCCAGGTCAGGAGTCCTGAAGGACCAAAAATTCTTGGGAGAGGCAGAGGGACAGGCACAGGGGGAGGAGGAGGAGGAGGTGGGTCATAAAAGACTAGGCCAGGTCCTTTGCCAGGACTATGAGAGTGAAAAAGTGACCTACCCCAAGGGGAGGGGCTCTGCATCTCATCCACCAATGAATGCCCAACTGTAGAGGGGCGATCTGGGTGGTGCCCTTGGAAGGAGACTCCCGGGTGGGGAGATTGGAGTCATAGTGCTCCCACAAGGCAGCCCCTATCCCAACCTATGCAGACCCAGACGGTTCCAGGGGACCAGAAGACCCAAATCAACACTACGACTCCTACTAGAGCCCCCAGCCACTCTAGACATGGAGTGTAGCTTCGACTGGGACCTACAAGCCCCCAACTCACCTGAATGGACTCTGCCCCCCGAGCTAGGCCTAAGAGCATCCCTAGCAGCAGAATCCTGGAGAAAGGGAGATCTGGTGCAGCGAGCAACACCAGAACCTCCCTTTGCACTGTAAATGGCACTGGAATCAGATTCAGTGCCGGGGCAGTGCCAGAACCCAACCAAGCACTGAGGACAACATCAGAACACAACCCATCACTGCGTCCAATGCCGCCATCCCCTCTGGTACCAGAATCAGCACGGTGGGCATCCCTGGTGCCTCTTGACACAGGGGAGGCAGTGCGTTGGCCGGCACCAGGCCAAGAAGAACTCTCAGATGACACTGTGAATGTAAAAGGTCTAGGGCTCGGTCCAAAGAGGTCCCCTTCTTCACCAGGGCCTGGAAGAAAAAAATTACTCTGCACAGTAATGTTGTTTCTTCTAATGGAGTCTTGCTGTATTCTGACAATATGCAGTTAGCCCCAGCACTTGAACTGCCCTGGAGAGGAAAGAGTTAACTTTATGCAGAAACATAGAACATTGAGCTTGATCTCAGTTTTCAAACCTCTGTCTCTGGTACTTACCAGTGTAACCATCAGATTCTTATGAGCAAACTAACTAAGTAATAAATATGGAAATTGTTTAACTGTATAGCCAAAAAGCAACAATCTGGGTCCAAAAGACTCAAGTCGAGAACCCAAGAATAAAGGTAGTGACAATATCTATATTAAACATAAAAACAACAATAATAAAACAACTACCCCGCCCTTAAGAGGGAGGTTACAAGGTACACTCCTGAGGTGCAACACTGTACTTGCCAGCCCACTTCCCAAAAACTAGGTTCTGAGAGGGGAGGCAAGGAGGAAGGTCAGAATACAGCAAGACTCCATTAGAAAAAACAACATTACTATGGTGAGTAAGTTTTTTTCTTCAAACAACATGAAGTATTGCTGTATTCTGACAATATGCAGACTACCAAGCAGTTCTCCCAGGAGGAGGGGATGCAGAACTTACTCTGGGAATAGGCTCTGCAGTACTCCTGTACCAAACCTAGCATCACTCCTAGCCTGGATGTCCAGAGAGTAATGCTTAGTGAATGTATGAACTGTTTTCCAGGTGGCTGCTTTATTCTAGCAGGGGTATATCTCTGGCCGCAGCCAGAGAAGCAGCTGTATCCCTAGTCGAGTGAGCCCTCAGGCCTGAAGAGGGTGTTTTGCCCAATTTGCTATAGCAGAATTGTATACAAGAGACAATCCACCTAGCAATAGTTATTTTAGTAGCAGGCTCATCTTTTCCCACGTTACCATAAGTGAGAAATAATTGAAGACAGTCATTTCTGTGTGTCTTGGTATGCTCTATGTGGTAGCTAAGTGCCCTTTTAACATCCAAACGGTGTAACCTTCTTTCCCCTGAAGGAGAGTGGTCAGTGAAAAACACAGGTAGAGACATAGACTGGTTCAGATGAAAATCTGACACCACTTTGGGTAAGAACCTCCTACTGGTTCTGAGGACCACCTTATCCCTATGGAAGAAGATGAAGTCAGGTTCAACTGATAGGGTCTGTAATTCACTAATCCACCTGGCAGAAGTAATAGCTACCAGGAACACAGTTTTCCAGGTCAAGTACTTCAGCTCGACCGAAGCCAAAGGTTCAAAGGGTGGCTGCATAAGCTGAGCAATACAGACATTAAGATCCTAATCTGGAGTAGGCTCTCTAAAGGGAGGGTTAATATGAACCAAACATTTGAAGAACTTACTGAAAACAGGAGGAGATGCCAGGGAAGAGCCCTTCCCTGCCGAAAGAAATGTAGTCACAGCTACTAGGTGAACTTTCAGAGTTGCAGGCCTAAGGCCTAGGCCATTATTAGGCAGAATGCCCTTCTGAGAATACCAAAAACTGAATCTTTTCCATTTGGAATTATAAGTTTTCCTAGTGGAAGATTTCCTGGAGACCTTCAGAATATCCAGAACTCCCTGAGAAAGATGCAGGCCTGCATATTCTAACTCTTCAAGAGCCAGGCCTTGTGGTTGAGAGATTGGAGATTGGGGTATCAAATTCTCCCCTCCCTGAGAGGAGGCTAGGAGATTGTGTCCCTTGGGAAGAGATAGGGGAAGTGACACTGCCAGAGACAACAGCAGAGGACACTAGGGCTATCTGGCCCAATCTGGAGCCACCAGTATTACTGTGCAGGGTTGAGATGTGATTTTGATTAGAACTCTGAACAACAGAGGAAAGAGAGGGAAGGCATAGAAGAACCTGCCCATCCAATCCAATATGAGAACATCCAGAGGAACAGTCCCCAGGACTGGCGATCTGCAGCAGAACAGAGGAAGTTCGTGATTGTCTGGGGCTGCAAAGAGATCTATCTCTGGAGTGCCCCATCTGTTGAAGATTGCATTCAGGATGGGAGGATCCAGGGACCATTCGTGATGTCTCTCGGAGATTCTGCTCAGAGCATCTGCTAGTACATTGTCCTTCCCTGGGAGATAAACTGCTGTCAGAGAAGCCTGAAGGAAATAGGCTAGAGACCACAGTTTCATGGCCTCTGTGCATAAGGCTGTGGACCAAGTGCCTCCCTGCTTGTTGATGTACCACATTGTGGTGGTGTTGTCTGTCCTGACCTGCACCACCTTGCCTCTGACTGAGTCCGAGAAGGCCTGAAGGGCCAGGAAGACTGCCCTAAGTTCCAGCAGATTGATATGAAGGAGAGACTTTTGTGGAGACCAAACCCCCTGAGCTGTGAGGGCTCCCAAATGGGCTCCCCAGCTGAGGAGAGAAGCATCTGTGGTTAGGACTACTGAGGGGACTTGAGAGAGGAATGGGATACCTTGTTTGAGATTGTCCTGATCCAGCCACCACTGGAGAGCTTGGACCAGAGTCTGAGTCACTGGAACCAATTTGGTGAGAGACAGTCTTTTTTCTGAGACCAACAGAACCGTAGGTGGAACTAAATGTCCCTCATCTGAAACCTGGCTCCTTGTACCACTGCAGTGGAAGCTGCCATGTGGCCCAGGAGTTGAAGAAACTGTCTTGCTGGGCATGAGACCAGAGGCCGAAAAAAGCAAGCAAGATCTGTGAGGGCCTTCACCCTTACTAATGGGAGGAAGGCCCCTGCCTGGACAGTATCTAACTCTATTCCTGTGAAAGTAAGAATTTGTACTGGTTCGAAGACTGACTTTGGAAGATTGAGGAGAAACCCCAGAGAACTGAACAAGTACTGAGTGATCTGTAGAGCTGACTTGACCTGGTCGGAGGACTGACCTACAATGAGTCAGTTGTCCAGGTAGGGATAAATGGATATACCCTGCCTTCTGAGGAAGGCAACTACTACTACTGCAAGGCACTTTGTAAACACCCTTGGAGCTGATGTTAGGCCAAAGGGCGTGGCCCTGAACTGATAATGGCCTGAAGGCAACTCAAACCTGAGGTACTTTCTGTGGGAGCACCTGACAGGAATATGGAAATAGGCATCCTTTAGGTCCAGGGATGCTAGTCAATCCCCTGGCCTTGGGGAGGGAAGAATTATTCCCAGAGTCACCATTTTGAATTTTGGTTTTGTGATATGCTTGTTCAAATATCTTAAGCATACCTCTCAACCTCCTTCATCGTAAATCAGGAACAAAGCTTAAAAAAAATCAGGGACAAAGACCCCAAATCAGGGACACATCTTAAAAATTGGTACTAATCATTCAGAAAGGTGACAGAATAAGGGGATTAGTGTAAGATGCATTTTCTGAAGAAGAGCAAGCCTATAATTCTAATGTGTGACATTATTTTGTGCTTACAGTCCCCACTCTTCTGTCACAAAAACACAAATTTTACGAGGGACAGAGGAAAATTCTGAAGCAAAATCAGGGACATCCTTGAAAATCAGGGACAGTTGAGAGATATCCTAAGTCTAGGATGGGTTGTCACTCTCCTCTCTTTTTCAGGGTAAGGAAGTATCTGGAGTACAGATATTTGCCCCTGTGCTGAGTAAGAACTTTCTCTACAGCTCTGAGAGCCAGTAGAGAAGAAACCTCTGTGTCTAGAGCCATGGTTTCTGAGATGGTTGCAGGTAGAAAGGACCTGACCCTCATTTTTGGGAATCTTTTGAAAGTGAGGGCCAGTCCCTGGCGTACTACCGCCAGGACCCACTTGTCTAAGGTAACAGACTTCCAGGCCTGGAAGTAGTAAGCCAGTCTGCCTTTTACTGGAATGGGGGAGTTGACCCGGGCTTACACATCAGGGTGTCTGCTTGGCAGGAGCCTTGGACTGGGAAGAGGATGTAGCCCTGCTTATCCCCCTCCTGCCTCTTCCTCGAAAGAACCCCCTCTGTGAGAAAGAAGAGGAAACCTGAGCTTGGTAAAAAGGCCTGTGGAAAGGCTTGCCCCTGCCCGTAGACTGCTGCTTCTGAGGAGTGGCTTGCCTCTCTTTGGCCTGTAGGTGGCCCTGTACTCATCCATTTTCTTCATGTAAGCCTCTGTCTGCTCCCCAAACAGAGAGTTACCCACTACAAGAAAATCCATGGCTTTAGCCTGGGTATCCTGGGAAAGGTTAGTACATCTGAGCCAAGCATGTCTCCTGAGAGACACAGATGTAGCCATGACTCTTGATGCCACATCATTGAAGTCTACAGCAGTGTGGAACTGTACTTTGAATGCCTCAATTCCATCAGCAGCCACCTCCTCCAGCTCTTTGGCTAGCTGGGGGGAGGCCTGTTTAGCTAGCTCCAAAACCGTATCCCACCTGGACTTCTGGTACCTGGCTGTGTAGGCCATGTAGTTAGCCTGCCTAAGTCCCAAAGATGATGACAAATACTGTTTTTTGGCCATGGCATCCACCTTCCTGGAGTCTCTGTCTTGGGGAAGGGGGTGAAGCCAAAGGAATATTAGCCCTGTCACAGGCTGCAGCCTGCACTACCCCGACATAGCTGCAATGACTATATAAAAACTCCATACCTGAGCCTGATAACATGTACCTCCTGACCATTCTTTTATCTACAGGAGGTAAGCAGTTAGGAGTTTGCAGTATCTTTTTTGTCTGTTTCCCCAAAGATTTGTGAAGAGGGACAGACAATCTTTTGGACTCTGGGATGTCCATCATCTCAACAAAATCAGGCTCTTCCTCCTTCTCAGCAGCTTCCACCATTGGGAGCTGGAGGGTTTCAGCCACCTTCTTGTAGAACAAGAAGTGGGAAAGGGACTCATAAAGCCTTGTGGGGGGGGGGATTGGAGGGTCTGTCTTGGGAGATGTCCGGTTCAATGGGCATATCCAGACCTTCAAAATCATTTTCTTCATCCTCGGGACACTCTTCGTCTCCCTCTCATTCCACATCATAGTAAGCATCTGGACTGTAATCTGATGGAGTCGGATCCGACCAAACTGACCACCTAACCGACGGTACCGGTTCGGACGGAACCGGGCGAAGCGACTGAACTATACTAATCGCTTTGGCTATTTCGTCAGCGGATGGAGTATGCGGTGCTGGATCCAAACCGGCTGACTTTATTTTCCTTTTCACCTGAACTGACCCCTTTGGAGTCGGACCTCCTTTTGCCCCAGGAGGTATCGCCCAGGTCAGTGGGCACCTCCTCAGGTTCGGCCGCAAACGAACTGGACTGGCCATCCAGATCTACAGACTTCTTGACCTCCCTTTCCTTCAACCTACTCAACCTTTTTTCCAGATTGGCTTTAGGAAAATTCTTGCAAATCTGGCAGTCTGTTTTAAGGTGGTCAAAACCCAGACAGTAAACACAGATGAGGTGGGAGTCGGCCTTGGCAAAGGCCTCCCCACACTCAGTATAGTGTTGAAACCCAGTGGGACCATTTTTTTTCTTGGGTTTCTCAGACATAGCCACTCTAACCAGTTACCCTTAAAAGCTTTTAAGCCAGGTAATAATCCCCTATCGGTTACCAACCATGTTACGGGCTGTGGAAAAAAAACAGAAAAGGTCAGTTTTTCTTAAACTGATAGGACCGGAACAGAACACCACAATAAATCCCAGAAAAATACAAAATAAAGCAAATATAAACAAAAGGGTCGGTTTCCAACCAGACCAACTGATAAGAAACTGATGAAAAAACAATTTCCGCAGAAAATAAGTAAAATCAAGTCACCACCTATCAACCACACTGCCTGCACTGTAGACAGAGGCTGGAAATCCAAAAAATAATAAAATCGGTTTAAAAAAATGAACGCCTTTTTTAAACTCTACTGAACCGAGCAGAGGAGAAATTTCCAGAGCGACTTCACTGTTAGGTGGAGTAAAGAATCTGACGGTTACACCGGTAAGTACCAGAGACAGAGGTTTGAAAACTGAGCTCAAGCTCAATGTTCTATGCTTCTGCATAGCATTAACTCTTTCCTCTCTGGGGCAGTTCAAGTGCTGGGGCTAACTGCATATTGTAAGAATACAGCAAGACTTTATGTTGTTTGAAGCCAGCTGGGATAATTCTGGTCTTCACCCTCCGGATCATCTGACCGCTGGAGGACAAGATCCAGAAGATCGCCAACAGGTGCCTGGCTTCAGTGACCTTCCCACTCCAGCAGCCACAAACAGTAGCAGGAGGAGACTCGGTCATGCAGATGGCACTGCCCCACTCAGCGGCACCGATCTAAGTGCCAGGAGCTGAAAGCAGTGCCAGAACTCTGCCTAAGGGACCCACTAGCGCAGCACCAGCACATATTTGCCATTCTGCCACCAGGGGTGTCCAGACTCTGAGAGGGTACAGGACTAGAAGGGTTGCGTAACCAGCCCCTTGGGGGAACCAGCTGTCCCATAGATCCCTCCCCCAGGCCTCCTGTCTCAGTTAGACGAGGACTAGAGGAGGCCTGCTCTCCCTCAGTATGTATAGTACCAGGGACGGGCTCTGGGGAAGAGACCAAGGACCTTACCTTTGAGTTCCAGGTGCAATGCCTGCCTCCCGCGGTGGTGGGTCCCGTTCCCACCTCATTACGCAAATGTTCAAGGTGCGAAAGCCCATTGAGAAAAACGCATTACAGTGGTCCATGTTATGGTCCTCTCTGAGGCAGATCCAACAATGATTATGTCGGTCCTGGACAGACATGCTTCTCTCACAGGGGCACTGACGTATGGGGGAGATTCCGTCCTCTTGGATGTTTTCTTCTGTTTTCTGGGCCCCTGAGATCTGGACATGGTCAACTCATGGAAAAGATGAAAAACTAGCGAAAACAGAGCTTGGTGTCATACAGTGGGGAAAAGAAAAGGCGGCGACAAGACATTGAAAATACTGAACAACACTGAGCTAGCAGTGACAAATAGAACCAAGGCCGTGTGACACAGCAGAAAATGACAAACCCTCCCCGGAGTGCCCTCCTCAATGGTGAGAAGAACAAAACTGAGGAGGTAAGGAGGACAGCGTCGGTTACTGACCAGCCCATGAGCGACACGGTACACATTCACATACTGAACGGCACCATCTCCAACATTGGTCCCCGACCTCCAAAGCTTTTAAAGGTACACGCTCCCATGGGGTCCTACTGTCTCCAACACAGACCTACCTGTGATGAATGGTAAAGACTGAGTCTTGGAAGATGTATAGTTTCATTGACATTCTGGGTTTGGTTGCCGGATACAGTGCACAGGACATGTTAATGCCTATTGTCAGGTACAATCTGGGAAGATGTCACGTGTTCCTTAGGTAGCTGTGCTGGTAGGTTTACCCAACAGTATCTGGATGTGGCCACTGTCTGTGTCATGTGCACCATCCGTGTTATGCCACATGGGTGTTTGTACGCATATGCCAGCTAATGCAGGGGGTACTATTATACTGCATATGGTGTGCCAGGCAAGTACCAACCACTGTGATGGTCTACACTTAAATACCCCACCCTATGGCTTCCCTAGTATGCCTCTTGTGCCCCTATTGTATGTGATCTGGTGATGCATTCATCCAAATGCATACATACTATTAGGTGTACATGGCCTATAGCCAACAAGTATGGGTATGTTGTACAGGGGCAGGAAGGACTGCAGGATAAGGGCACTTCATGGGCCAACATACACTGTTCCGTGCCATAAATCTCCTGAGGTCCTTGTCCACTCTTGGCAACCTCTCGAGGTCTCCCAGGAGAACCACTTGGGCTTCTAGTTTGATAGGCATTTTCATTATCGCACTGAAAATGGCCTCTACTACCCCACCAGAAGGGCCCAGCTTCGAGCAATGAAACATCATACAGGATAGAGTCCATATCAACATTCTACACCTGGGACAGAGTCCATCAGACGGAGTAGAGATTTTTTTTAAATCCTTCGAGGGTGTAGTAGGCAATATGTAATGTAAAATACTGAATAAGCTTAAATTTATTGCAACAAATTATAAGTCATGATACTTTTAAAGTATTGTTGAGACTGCACTGTCTAGACTCATTGAATTGTGATTGTTTTTAATGTTATGTTATGTTATATTGTCATACTTGTATGTATGTATTTATTGTATTGTCTTTAACAACTTGACTGTATTTATTATGGTCCCAGGTCGTATTTGAAAAAGGGCCCTGGCTCATATTGCTTACCTGGTAAACAAAAGTAAAAAAAAAAAAAAACCTAAAACGTGGGACCTATCATTCCTGCTGCAACTGGGCCATGGCCTGGCTATGTGTGGTGTCACAACTGTATATATGGTGGAGAGGGATCCAACAGCCGACATTCCAGACGCTTTTGAACAGAGCTCTGCTCTAAAAAACTTTAAATAGGTAAACATTTTAGAAAAAACCCACACAGACAGAAGGAAAGTACAGTTATGTAAGAACTTATAGTAACAGTAGATCTTCAAGAGAGGCTCTTGTGGTAGGTAATTACATATAGGACTGAAGCCGGCAGGCATCAGGACCCCACTGAAAACTTTCTAGCTAGCAGTCTCTGGCGGGAGACTGCCCTCACATCAGGTGACCGGCGTCAGGCAACGTCAGTATAAAGGGGCAGTCCCCCACACCCGCCTTCCAATTCTTTCCCGCCAAGAGCCAAAAAGGCAAGACAAGAGAGAAGCGGATATTTCCCTTCCTGGAAAAGGAGCTGAAAAAGCTAAGGGGGATGGAGGGCGGGAAGGTATTATCTACTGCAAGATCTACTGTTACAGTAAGTTCTTATGTAACTGTACTATCTTACTTCAAGAGGGCTCTTGCAGTAGGTAATTACATATAGGACTGAGTCCCAAGCAGTCTGGAACAAAGAGAAGCACACGGGAGGAGGAAAACTACCCAAATGTAGACCCTCTGGCTGTGAAGGTCTCAGGAAAGGAGACCTTGCAGAACAGCCAACCCGAAGTCAGCTCTCTGGCGAGAGGCAATGTCCAAACTGTAGTGTTTCGTAAAGGTATGGACAGAAGTCCAAGTTGCGGCTGTGCAAATGTCAGCTGCAGACACATTCTTAAAACAAGCCACAGAGGCAGCGACACCTCTGGTGGAGTGGCCCCTGACTTGGTGCGTGATACTTGTCGTAACAGAAAGCGATACAATGAGCCAATCATTTAGGTAAGCATTGCTTGGAGACAGCATTGCCTTCTTTTTTGCGAGACAAAAAGTTGATCAGTCTTTCTGAGATCCTTTGTCCTGGTGGTGTAGTATCTCAGAATTCGGTGAACATTCAAAGTATGCAAGAGGTACTCCCCTTGATTGCAGTGTTGCGTAAAAAAAGCAGGCAATTCCATGGATTGATTCAGCGTAGATTCCGCTACCACCTTAGGGAGAAACTTAGGGTTGGTATGCAGAGCCACACGTTCCTTGTGAAAAATCAAATATGGGATTTTGCACATCAAGGCCTGAAGCTTGGAAATCCTTCGAGCAGAAGTAATGGCCACGAGGAAGAGAGTCTTCCAGGAAAGGAACTTTAGGTCTGCTGAGGCTGCCAGCTTGAAAGGAGGCAGGGTAAGCTTTTTGAGAATGAAAGTCAGATCCCAAGAAGAGGCAGGAACGCGAATAGGGGGTTTCAAGTGGAGAACCTCTCTGAAAAGTCTTAAGAGACTTCCAACTGCACGAACGTTCTGTCCCCAAAAAGAACATGGTAAGCAGAGATTGCCGCCGTGTCAAATCATTACGAATCTTTAATAAGTAGTTATGCATACTTTATGAAGAAAAACAAAAATTTGATTTCAGTTTTAGACGTGTCTGGGTTTCTTTTTCTCTATGCATTTTAATAGGCTGCTGATCTGAAAATGAGCACTTTTTTACCATATTAAAACTCTAATATTTTAGCAACCGTAACTCCAATTTTAAAAATTTAAAATGATTTGTAATCCTTATGATGGCCTCTTTCTAACAAGAGATACATTTCTTCTTAAAATTACAAGATAAATTTTGACTTGGTATAGCTACATTTAGAGAGGAATGACTGAGACCCAGATCAAAGAGATGGCGCATGTAGTCCAGAAGCCTCCCAACAGGGCAAGAGAATGGCTCAAAATCTTTAGAAGAGGCCCAAATAGAGAACCATTTCCATTACATGGCATAGGTAGATCTAGTGGAGGGTTCCTGGCCTCCACCAGAATCTCAGCCACATGCAGGAAAACCCTGAATCGGGCTGGAGCTATGTCTGCAGGAGCCATGCATGCAACTGAAGGGATTTGAGGCCTGGATGGACCAGGGTCCCCTGATCCTGGGTCAGCAAAAGTTGCAACAGAGGAAGAGGAAGAGGAAGAGGAGGTTCCTCTGAATATTGTTGCAGAAGAGAGAACCAAACTTGCCTGGGCCAGAAAGGAGCGATTAGGATCATGCAAGCTCCTTCTGAGCTGAGTGTGTGTAAGTCCCTCGGAATCAAGGGGAATCTGGGAGAAGGCATAGACAAATCTGCCCTTCCAGTCTAGAGACAGAGTGTCTCTCCAAAAAATGTCTCACCCTGGAGCGAGCGAGCAGATGGTGGGAAGCTTTGCATTGTGAGGAGACGCAAACAGGTCTACCTGTGGTGTTCCCCAGTGTAGGAAGATATCGTCTGTTACCCCGATCTAGTTCCCACTCATGTGCCTGGGCAGGTGCCTGGCTGAGGTGGTCTGCCAATGTGTTTTCGACCCCCGAAACATGAACTGCCGTGAGGTGAAGGTTGTGTTGTACTGCCCAATCCCAAACCCGCACTGTCTCCTGGCAAAGAGGGTAGCAACGAGTTCCTCCCTGTTTGTTGATGTACCAGACTACGCACTTGTTGTCCGTCTGGACTGCCAGATGACCGGGAAGCAGATATACATGTAGAGCGTGTAGATCATACAACATGGCCCTGAGCTCGAGCACATTTATGTGAAGAGTCTGTTCGAGCCTCAGCCAGGAGGCCTGGGTCCTGTGAGACTCCAGGTGGGCTCCCCAACCCTCTCCCGAGGTGTCTGTTGTCAATGTTTGGGAAGGAGGAGTGAGGCAGAAGGTAACTCCCAGGAAGGTTCTCCTGAACCATCCACCACTGCAAGTTCCGAACCATAGGGTTGGAGACCAGGACCTCCTGATCTAGGTCATCCACCACATGATCCCACTGAGACTGAAGTGTTCACTGAGAAATTCTCATGTGGAGCTGAGCATGGGGGACTGTCGGAATAGCAGCCGCCATGAGCCCGAGGAGGCAAAGGACTGACCTGGTGCTGACCTGCCTGTGACTGGACAACAGGCTTGTATGAGCCTGGAGCATGGCCACTCTATCCAGTGGCAGGAATGCCATGATGGAGGTCATGTCCAGGATCACCCCGATGAACTGGAGTCTCTGGGACGGGATCAAATGGGACTTGGCCTGGTTGTTGGTAATACCCAGGCTGGTAAAACCCTGCAGGGTAAAGGAAAGGAAGCGCAGGAGTTCCTCCCTGGACGGAGCCACCAGGAGCCAGTCATCTAGGTACAGGAAAATCTGTACTCCCTGGGTATGCAGGTGGGCTGCTACCATGGAAAGGCATTTGGTGAACACTCAGGGCACCGAGGAAAGACCAAATGGGAGAACCTTGAACTGGTAGTGGTCCCCCTGAAACGAAAAATGAAAGCATTTGCGGTGGGAAGGGCGAATAGGGATATTCAGGTAGGCATCCTGCATGTCCAGAGCGCATAGCCACTGTTCCAGACGAAGTAAGGCCAGAAGGCTCTGCAAAGAGAGCATTCTGAACCGTTTGTACTCCATGAACAGGTTCAGGGAGCTGAGGTCTAGGATAGGCCTCACGTCTCCCGATTTCTTCGGAACCAGGAAGAAATGGGAGTAGTAACTTGTCCCCCAAAGGTGGGTTGGGACAGGTTCTATCACCGCCTTCAGCAGAAGGGAGGATATTTCTTCCCGAACCAGAAAATGTTCTGGGGAGTAAGACGACCGGGGGGGCGGGGTTCCGTAGAAACTCGATTGAGGGTCCTTCTGCTATCAGCTGGAGCACCCAACTGTCTGATGTGATCCTCTCCCAGCTGGGTAGATGGAAGAGTACCTCTCTCCTACTGGTTCCCCTGGAAGGTCCAGAGGCTGTGGGAGAGGAGAGGAGTCAGGAGGTGTGGGGCAGCACCGCGGCTGAAGCTCCTGACACTTTTTTGGGTGGGGGATTGGCAGCCAGAGGGGCCCGACGTTTGTTGGCCCGCTTGCCTTGAGGTTTCGCTTTGGGCAGAGAACGTCTGCGAAAAGGGCGGCGCTGACCCTGAGGGGGCCTGTATATAGAGTCGACAGTCTTTAGAGCAGTACCCTTCTTTTGCAGATCGGTAATGATGTCCTTGACATCCCCACCAAACAGCACCGAACCCCTGAAGGGCACATCCTGGATAGCAGACTGCACCTCCAGGACCAAACCTGACACTTGGAGCCAGGCATGATACCGCAAACCTATGGCAAAAGCCAAGCTCCTACCAGCAGCGTCTACTGCATCGTACGTGGCATGAAGAATGTGCCAACTGGCCGAATGAGCAGACCAGACCAGATCTGCCACTTCCTGCTTAGCCTGAGACTCAGGAAGGGAGTCCAACTTTGCTTCCACCTCACTAAGGATCGCTTTCTGGTAATCCCTCATATAAGCAACATAATTAAGGGCCCTTATTCCCAGAGTGGAAGAAGCATAGACCTTTTTCCCATACTGGTCCAGAAGGTGGGATTCCTTGTCAGGTGGGGACGAGCTGAGATGCTTAGGGTTAGCCGTACGGCTGTGAGCGGTGCTAATCATGACCAGCTCAGCTTTGGGGTGTGTATTCAGGGAATCCACACCCCCTGGAGCCTGGTATAGCCTATCTGCCTTCCTCAGAAGGGGGGCTAATGCTGATGGATGCTTCCAAATAGTGGAAACAAGGTCCGCATTAGGCTCGATCCAGGGTGGAATCAGTGTTGGAGCGGTTTCCAGCAGATCCAAATGAGCAGCAAGTTTTTTCCACTGTGGATCCAGCTCCAAATATTGCCACTGGTGAACCACCTGGATCTTTCGCAGCAGCTCCAGAAAGGAAGGATCTTCCGGAGGTGACTTTGGAGGAGTCCTGGGCCTGAGCTGGTCTGGAGTGCGTGGCTCGTCATCTGGATCGGGGCATCCATCAGAATCATCCATGGTCTCTGAACAGGAAGAAGAAGAAGAGAATGAAGACCCCTCCCAGTATGTGGGAGGAACGGACCCCTTGGGCAACCTTCGGGGAAGCATGTCCTCCCCTGCCCTGGCACCGGAGGGCTCACCTCTGGTGTCAGGAAGGGGGGAGGGAGTCTCTCGCCTCCGATTCCGAGAGTCTGGAACCAGGTCCGGCATCGGAAGGTGGCTTTCCACCTCCCTGGTGAGCTGAGCCTTGGCCTCAGCCCACCAGGAAGCCAGAGTCTCCCTCAGATCCACCGGCGGCTGAGGGGTGGGTGGAGGAGGAGGTGGATATGGAAATTGGGGATATCTGTACAGCGAGTATCCATAACCCTATGGTGGGAAGCCCGGCGTCGTGTACTGGGGCACCGGGTACTGTGGCATCGGGTAGGCCGGTGTCGGGTACTGCAGTGCAGGATACTGTGGTCCTGGGTAGGACACCGCTGGATACGACAGGGTCGGATACCCAGGCACCGGGGCTCTGATGGAGCAGTAGGCCCTGGGAGAGGCCCAGCGGGTGGTCCCGGAATGGGAGGCCCAGCTGGTGTCGGGTCCGGCACAGGGACGGCGTCCGGCAAGAGAATATCGCCGGGCATTGGGTAGGCTGGTGTCGGAGCCAGCGTCCGAGGGTCTGACGTCAGGTCGTCTGGCCCAGCGGGAGGGAGACCTGACAGTAGCATACCGGCATCCTTGGCGTCACCCAGGGAAGTAGGGCTAAAATCTCCGGGGTCCAACAAGGGAGATGCTGAAGCCTCGGAATGCAGCAAATGTTGTGGCAAGCCACGGACGACAGATTGACCCGTAGGGTCCAGCGTCAGCTCTAGTGCTGTGCGGCCATCGGATGGGCCGATGTCCGCCTTACCCATGGGTCCGGGCGGGCGTCGGAGAAGCCAGCATCTGACTTATTGGACCCAAGTCCTAACGAAGGCCACAAGGGAGGGGTAGCCTTAGCAGGCGCTTTGGAGGCTGTGAACTGCCCTGAACGGTCTGGCGTCTTATCGGCTTTGCCCATGCGGGAGTTGGAGGAGCCGACGTCCAGCTTACTGGAGCCGCTCGACCCAGAAGACTGCCCGGTGGTGGGCTTCCCGGGAGCAGCTGCCTCCTTTGACCCAGAGGCTCCCGAGGGACCCAAGCGTGAGCCTGACGGGAGGGATGATGCTGCCTTGGAAGCCTCCAAGACGGCCGTTGTGGAACAGTCCCCCGGAGGGAACTTTACCTTCAGCACCGCGGTGGCCGTGGAAGAGGAGTCCGGTCCTGGTGCTTCTCCTTCTTTTTGCAGTGACCCTCAGGGGAAGTAGAGGCCTGCTGAAGCTTCTTCAGCTCCTTCTCCATGGAGGACATCTTCTGTTTCAAAATGTGGGCCTCCAGGGACTGCTGCCTCTGTTTCCGGGTAGCGGCGTTAAACTGTTGGCACCTACCTGGCTGTCCATGGGTGCTCATTTCCTGCACCCTGTAAGCTCTCTTTCAGCAGCCCTCAATATCTCTGTCTAAGCAACATCGCAGACCGATAGGTCCTGAGCCCCTAGTTCATTGCTGCACTGGCCATGTGCAGGATTTGCCTAGCATGCTGCTTCGTTCCTCTCCTGCCATGTCACTCCCTCATTGACTTCATTGAGTATGGATACGTCGCCATAGATTCTTGTCTTCAGCATTCTAGAGTTTGGATACTGCAGCCTCCTTGCCTGCTTACCAACTTTACTTGTCGAGGATACCCTCTTACTTTTATGACCCCATCTGGATTACAGTTCCAGACAGTGACATTCAATTCCCTACTTCTATGTGTTACGCTGCTCCACTTTGCATACTAACTGGAGGTGTCTAGTTTCCTACGTACTTCCATTCCCTCAATGGTCTTCAGGGTTCTTTATCCAATCCACTCAGTTACTTCTTTGCTACTACCTCTGCATCCATGCAGCTTCATCTTCCACTACTTCCATTACTACCAACCTACATTCTGGTCCCCGTGCTTATATTTTGCATTTTCTCGGAATTGCTACTACCATCTCTGCCAGGACACCTTGCCGAACTTATTCCGTATAGTCTTCCTTGATTGACCTATTGCCTCGAACATGGAATTCTGCAGTTCAGGATGCTTATTGCCTCTTGTCAAGTTGCCAATTCTTCTATGGTCTCATCCCTACAATCCCTACCATCCTCAATTTTTGAGCTGCAACAGTCTACCCTTCCAGGCCTGGAGGTTCTTTGTTCCTATATATTCTGCACCATATTTGCCTGCTTCTCTGACCTGCCTTCGCCCATCGGGCTTGGAGGTTTACCTACTGATCACCTGCTTCTACGTCCTGCCTTTGCCCATCAGGCTGGGAGGTTGCCTACTACTCACCTGTTTCTACGACTTGCCTTCGCCCTTCAGGCTGGGAAGTTTACCTGCTTCTGCTCTACTTCTGCCTCGTCCGGCTCGAGGCCTGGAGATTCCCGCTTCTACTATCCGCTTATCTGCTGCCGTGTCAGCCAGCCAGAAGCTCTTTTATTATGGATTTCATCTGGCCATTTCTTCATTCCTTCTCTATTCTTGGATGCTGTGCCTTGTTGCTTCAGCTGTGTGGAATTGCTGCTGCTTCACCCTTTCCAGGACACTTAGTTGTGCCTCTCATGAAGACCTTATCCTGATTGTGCTCTACCGCTTTTTGGACCCTGGGACAACGCTACTCCAATTGACTCCGCCTCTTCAGTTATCTCCATCCAGGACTCTTATGCTCGACTATTCGGATCTTGTCACGTTCTTGCTGTCTCAGACATTGCATACCGACAGTTTTGAATGCTATTCCTTGTCAAGTTGCCATCTCTATGCCACGGTCTCTTCAATGCAATCCTGCAATCCTTGATCTTATGAATACGTCAGTCCTCAGCACCATTCCATTCTCTATGTTTGCCTTCCAAATGCAGTCCTACTCTGCTCTAAACTGACTCAAGACACGTCTCCTGGAAGCTGTATACCACGCACTATTCTTACTGGCTGACCTCCGTAGGTCTGGCTGCATTTTCCTGTTACCTGGAGCTAGTCGCCTCTCTCCTTACCTCTCCAGCTGATGGAAAGCTGCGCTTCTCATAGAGGGACTAACTGCCATGATCTATTCTACCAGCAGTCTTCCATGGGTCTGACTGTGCTTCCCATACCTGGAATCAGCCGCCTCTCTCCTACATCATCAGCTGTCAGTTAAGCTGCTCTTTCTTCAAGGGCTGATTGCCACGTCCTGTTCCTTCTCGTCTGCCTTCGTGGGTGCAATCCCTGCTCATATTACCTCTTACTTCGCATTAGCAGTCCAAATGACTTGCTTCCTTTTGAGCTCACCTTATTCTACTACTTGGATGCTTCATACCTCGCACCAGTGTCTCCGATTATCCTCTACAGCTTGCCATTATTCCAGCTCAGCTCTACAGCCGTTGCCTTCATATCAAGTCATAAGACTATACTTCACTTATCAGAACTGGATTCATCAGTCGGTAGCCTGGCTATAAGCCTTCTCTCATTACACGTACTATACAAGCCCTCTATTAGAAATCAGGAAGTCGTACTATTTCTATTCATCCTGCCTCATTGACATCAAGTTTGGATACAACTATCTGCGTCTGGTCTCCTGTATTGAATTCATCAGTCATCAACTTCATCTCCACCATCATACATTTCCTGGATTTTGCCCTCTATCAATTGAAGTCCGGAAGAGGTTCTTCATATATTCACTCTCCATCATTTCGATTGTATATGGATTCTCGGACTCGGACTTTATTAGGAGGAAATTACTTCACTGGACATTTACAATTCTATTCTTTCTTAAGCTCCATTTATTTGGATTGAATTCTACAAATTAGAATTCAGATTTATCTGATTAATTTAGTTAATTAGAATCTCTCTCCTTTAGTATGCCCAGAAGGACAGGCAGGTCAGTTGCCATGGGTCCTCAGAGGTTTCCCCCCCAAGAGGGTTTTTCCTCTCCTGAGTGCTACTGGTCACACTCTCTGGAGTTGGAGGAGATGATCGTCTATTCCTATCAAGTGTTGTCATGCACGAGTTCTTCAGCATTCAGTTAAAGAACAATCGTTGATATAGTATTCTTTTTTGGGAGCCTTCATAATTCTGAACCAAGCTTCCTTCCTACAGGTGGGATACAGAGAAAGGCCAAAACCATCAAATATTATCAAACAACTCAATTCAAGCATCCAAGTACCTAAGCACAAACATTCTATACGACTACCTAATAAACAGTGTCCTCCTAATGCTGGCCTCTGTATCCAACAACCATCTACATCATTCCACTATATATGTTACGTAAGCACTGAGCTATAAACCACACATAATTGCAGGGAGTATCCCGGGATTATGTGGGGGAAGAGCTCCTCCTCACAGCCTATTTAGCTGAAGCAGCTGACTCCCCACAGTTGCTACGCATGCTCTGAACTTCATGAATTTGCAATATTGTCATGTCAGATTTTCAACACCGGCATTTTTTCACACCTCCTTATGAACAGTACAGCTGCCATTATGCACATCCTGACCGAAATGTGTTTTCGCGCTTCTGGCGCAGAAAAGCACGGTTGCTGAGGGAAATCAGTGTTTGGGACAGATTAAGAAAATGACAGTGACACTGTTCATGAGCAGAGGTCCTAAAATCCCTATGTTGAACATGTGGTGATGAAACTCCATAAAATGACTGTGTTACAAGCGTGCGTTGAACTGTTTCCATGCACCCTTGTAACAGCAAATTTCTAATATTTTCACGCCACATTTTCAACACTGGCATTTTTCCACACTTCCTTATGAACAGTACAGCTGTCATTTTCACATCCTGGCCATACAATGTTTTTGCACTCCTGCCACAGAATAGCATGATCACTGTGGGAAATCAGTGTTTGGGACAGATTAAGATCGAGCGAGTGAGAGAGGGGGGAGTGACCGAGCTCAAGTGAGATCTGCTGGGACTGCTGAGGATTTCTTTGTGGGCAGAAAAAGGCCCCAACACAGGTGCCCAGTACAAAAGGGCAGCCTGCAGTGGTGGAAGAAACAGAACGAAAGAGCGATTGAAGGAGGGGGAGTGAGCGGACTCAACAGAGCTCTGTCGGGACTGCTGCGGACTTCTTTGTGGGCAGAAAAAGGTGTCAATGCAGTTAAGGGCCCAGTACAAAAGGGCAGCCTGCAACGCCAGAAGAAACGGAATGAGCGACTGAGAGAGGGGGAGTGAGCAAGCTCAATGGAGCTCTGTTGGGACTGCTGCGGATTTCTCTGTGGGCAGAAAAAGGTGCCAACAGAGGCAGGAGCCCAGTGCAAAAGGGCAGCCTGCAGCGCCAGGAGAAACAGAATGAGCGGGTGAGAGAGGGGGAGTGAGCGACCTTAATGGAGCTCTGTCGGGACAGCTGTGAAGTTCTTTGTGGGAAGAAAAAGGTGCCAACACAGGCAGGAGCCCAGAACAAAAGGGCAGCCTGCAGCGCGGGGAGACACAGAACGAGCGAGTGAGATGGGGGAGTGAGTAAACTCAACGTAGTTGTGTCGGTACTGCTGCAGATTTCTTTGTGGGCAGAAAAAGGCACCAATGCAAGCAGGAGCCCAGTACAAAAGGGCAGCCTGCAGCATTGGGAGAAATAGAATGAGTGAGTGAGAGAGGGGAAGTGAGCGAGCTCATTGGAGCTATGCCGGAACTTTAGAGTTGCCCAACCACCCGCCCAGGGTCCTTCGTGGTCCTATATTACAGCTGGGTCTGTGGAGTGGAGACTAAGCAATGAGTAGATACACCCATACCTCCTTATGAACAGTACAACTGTCATTTTTCACATCCTGGCAGAAATGCGTTTTCGCACTTCCAGCGCAGAATAGTGCGGTCACTGTGGGAAATCAGTATTCGGGACACATTAAGAAAACCAGAGTGACACTGTTCATGAGCAGAGGTCCTAAAATGCCAATGCTAAAAATGTTGTGATGAAAATCCATTCGATGACTGTATTATGAGCGTGCATTGTGCAGTTTCCACGCACACTTGTAACTTCGCAAATCAGTAATATTTTCACGCCACAATTTCAACACTGGCATTTTTTCGCACCTCCTTATGAACAGTACAGCTGTCATTTTTCACATCCTGGCCGAAATGTGTTTTCGCACTTTCGGTGCAGAATAGTGCAGTTGCTGTGGGAAATCACTGTTTGGGACAGATTAAGAAAATGACAGTGACACTGTTGATGACCAGTGGTCCTAAAATCCCTATGTTAAAAATTTGGTGATGAAAGTCCATAACATGACTGTTACAAGTGTGCGTTGAACTGGTTCCGTGCACCCTTGTGACTTTGCAAATTTGTAATATTTTCATGCCACATTTTCAACACTGGCATTTTTTTTACACCTCCTTATGAACAGTACAGCTGTCATTTTTCACATCCTGGCTTAAATATGTTTTTTGCACTCCTGCTGCAGAATAGCACGGTCGTTGTGGGAAATTAGTGTTTGGGACAGATTAAGACTGAGCGAGTGAGAGGGAGGAGTGACCGAGCTCAACTGACCTCTGTCAGGACTGCTGCAGATTTCTTTGTGGGCAGAAAAAGGCCCCAATGCAGGAGCCCAGTACAAAAGGGTGGCCTGCAGCACCGGGAGAAACAGAATGAGCGACTGAGAGGGGGGTGTGAGCGAGCTCAACTGAGCTCTATTGTGACTGCTGTGGACTTCTTTGTGGGAAGAAAAAGGCAGCAACGCAGGCAGGAGCCAAGTACAAAAGGGCAGCCTGCAGCACCGGCAGAAACAGAACGAGCGAGTGAGAGAAAGGGAGTGAGCAAGCTCAACGGAGCTCTGTCGGGACTGCTGCAGATTTCTTTGTGGGCAGACAAAGACACCAACAGAGGCAGGAGCCCAGAAAAAAAGGGCAGCTTGCAGTGTCAGGAGAAACAGAAGGAGTGTGTGACAGCGGGAGACTGAGCGACCTCAACGGAGCTCTGTCAGGACAGCTGCGGATTTCTTTGTGGGCAGACAAACTTGGCAACGCGGACAGAAGCCCAGTACAAAAGCGCAGCCTGCAGCACCAACAGAAACAGAATGAGTGACTGACAGAGGGGGAGTAAGCGAGCTCAACGGAGCAAAGCAATTAACATTCAGCATTGACAAATGCTTGTTTCAATAGGTGTAGGGAGGGATGCAGGTGGCAGGAGGGCTTGAATGCTGAGCAAGGGAAGGGACAACCTTCTTTGCAGGCAGATCTGCCTGCATCATATCACGATAAGGCAGTTGGATGAAAACACACAGGTAATACGAGGTATGGCTGTGGTGTTGCACCAGCTGCATCCACCACCACAACCACCTGCTGCAGCCCTCTGAGGGAATGGACTTTCCTTGTTTGGTTCCTCCTCCTTCGTTCCTTGTACAGGCAGTTGCCCTTTTCGCTTTTTTTCCCCTCCTATTCCTTATAAGGGCTGTTGCTCTTGTTGTTTTTTTTCTATTGTATGTTAGGGTATACAGCAAAGCTTATTTTTATGTTGGCTTGTCGTGCCTGCACGCAAGTCAACATCTTGAGGTAGTGCAGATTTGGAGGCGCGGTCGCTGTTGGGCGAATGCAGGGCACGAATCAGTAGGTGCGTCCCTCATTCCCCAATCAGCCTGCATGACGGCACCACACCATGCATACTAATGTGGCAAGCACATCTAAGAAAAGTTCCGCTGCAATTCGAGCAAAGCTCGTCAGATGCAGTGGTCCTTTTCTTGCCGTGCTCGCTGCCATTATGTGCATGGTGGGACACGGCCACAGAACTGCCGACTTCAGGGATGCCCAATCCCCCTGTCAGCTGCCCCTGCTCCTGTCAATGTGCCGATGGGGGAGCCCACTCCCGCCGCATAAAGCGCCACCCACATTGTGTAATGCCGAGGGGTGCCCAATCCCCTCGGCTGTTACCCTGCCCCACCCTTTCCTTGAGTGCCAGCGGGAGCCCACTCCCCATCGGCAGAAATAACCCCCCTCAATTGTTTAATGCCGAGGGGGATGCCTAATCCCCTCGGCTCTGCATCCCCCCCTTCTTTGTGTGCCGACGGGGGGTGCCCAATCCCTGTCGGCATAAATTTGCCCTCCCCATGTTGTTTGCCGACGAGGGTACCCAATCCCCCGTCAGCTACAGACACCCACCCCAAAACAGTTAGGTGGCATGCTGGGAGCCCACCCCAGCGTGCCAAATCCCCTGGGGAAAAAAAACTGTCCCGAGATGTTTTCTTTTCCTTTTACTACCTGTAAAGGAAACGGTCCCTCGTAGTCTCCGTGCCCCCTGCCCCACCCTCACCCACCCACTGTGCACCCTGCCTCCCCACACCCCCCATACTTACCTCCGGAGCTCGGCGTGATGATCATCGGTGGACCGGGAACACGTCTGCACTCTTCAAAGCCGACCGCGAACTGAGGAAATGCTGGTAAACTGTATAATGGGAATAGATCGGGTTTTTTCAACTTTAGTACATATCTCAGGCATTTTTGTGAATTTTGGCCCCAAATTTTCAGCATGGGGTTTCTGGGACCCCTTCTCATGAATTCTTGCACTGTCATGGCGTTATTCGGTCCCGAAAGGTGATTTCGCAGTCACTGCACGGAATGACCTTTCAGGACCGCGTAAGGAGATGACAGTGCCACTGTTCATGGGGGGGGGGGCCTCTCAAAAACCCTCGTTGCAAATGTGGTGGGAAAAATCCAAAACATGACTGTTTCTGCATGAGCGTAACCGCGCAACGCATACTCGCAGTTAGCGAATTTGCAATATTTTCACACCAGATTCTCAACATTGGCATTTTACACACACCTGTTTGTGAACCGTGCAGCTGTCATTTTCACATCCTGCTGAAATGTGTTTCGCACTTCCGGTAGCAGAATAAGCGCGCAGTCATGGTCGCGAAATCAGTATTTAGGACACATTACGAAAATGACAGTGACACTGTTCATGAGCAGAGATCCTAAAATGCCTGTGTTGACAATTTGGTGACAATACTCCATAAAGTGACTGTTTTACGAGTGTGCGTATCAACTGCGCAACGCACGCTCATACGTTGAGGTTTTTGCACTATTTGCATGCCAGATTCTCAACACTGGCATTTTACCACACCTTCTTGTGAACTGTACAGCTATCATTTTTCACATCCTGTCCGAAATGCGTTTTCGCACTTCTGGCGCAGAATAGCATGGTTGCTGTGCGAAATCAGTGTTCGGGACACATTACAAAAATGACAGTGATACTGTTCGTGAACAGAGGTCCTAAAATGCCTGTGTTGAAAATTTGGTGATGATGTTCCATAACATTACTGTTTTATGAGGTGCATAGCAACTGCGCAACGCACGCTCGTAACTTAACACATTCGCAATAATCAGTGTGGGATGCTTTACTAAACCCCTCAGGCTTTGCCCTCGGGGTTTATGTAGCATCCCACACCTCAGGTGTGTGTAAAATTCTCATTACACACACCACCCCATGCATTATTCTATATGTAATATGCTTTGAAATAAGGGCATGCTCCACACAATGCTTGCAGCTGCTCCACTCTTGCAAAGGGGGTGAACAGCTGCAAAGGTCCCCCATGCACAGAATGTGCACCTTTGGGGCACCCCACAGCATCCAGAGCCATTGTTATATACTTACTCCACGCCCAAATCATGGTCACAGGACCCATCTCTGCGGTGGGCTGGGGGCAGGCAAGGGGACAAACAACTACATGATCCTGCACATTGCCAGGGAAGCAAGTGCAGCTGGCACAGAGGGCATCTACTTTGGGGCTCTGGTACCACCTATGTGCCCCTCTCTGACTGGTTGTCCAGTTCATACCGAGGCAAGTACAGCCCATTCTCCACTGGCCCCCAGTCCTGGGTGACGAGGTATGGGCTGGGGGTGTCACTGGCACCGGTCTGATATTATGGCACATTTCTGGCTTGTTTTGAAAGGGGAATGGCAGCCTCTGGTGGACTGGCATGGGCTGCCATATCCTGTGGCTCCCCACCCCTGGTGTCACCCACTGGTCCTGCACAGTAAGGCCCGAAGACCCCAAGGCACACCACAACACTTGTCGGTGTCTACAGGGTAGGGTGAGGTGAAATGGCGTGAGTGCTATGGCCGACAGTCCAAAGGCGCATCCCAGTGCCTATCAGTCTCTGCAGGGTGGGGGTGGGGTTGGCATCAGTTCAATACTTCACTGCCATTCCTATTATGCATCTCTCTAACTTCTGCACTACTAATGCCAATGCCAGCAAGACAACATTCGGCATTGACAAATGCTAGTTAATACCTATGCTGCTGAGTTGTGTGTGTTTCATTGGTGGCCTACTCACACCCACTGCTGCCCCCTGTGTTCACATGTATTCTGTCCTATGTACATGAACTGCACTGCGCCAGCACATTTCATTTGCACAGTGCACAGTCAGCCCTACATTCATAGGATAATGTCCCAGTGCAATGCCTTTGGATATAGCATGGTAGGTAACCAGCACAAGCACGGCACATTTATAACACTAGTGAGCATTTTTGAATATATAGTGCTAGTGTGCATTTCTGAATATCAGGCCCTTTATCTTCTTGAGTACCTCCTGCATTGAGCCACACTCTGGTGTTAGCCCAGAAGCACTAGAACTCCACTGTATCCAGACCACGTGGGGCTTCACGCATCATAGAATGCAAAGACATATGCACCAAGCACACCAATTATATAAATAGCAGCGCTGTCCTTACTGCTGCAGTACCTTTTTTACAAAGGACTAGAGAGAGAGAGAGAGAGAGAGAGAGAGAGAGAAAGGAAAGACTACCAAGAAGTAAGATTGAAATACAACTGGAAGACATTCTTGACTAGGAATAAAAACTAAAACAATAATGTTAAGTATTCCTCCGCCTATTGAAATGTTTGATACAAAAGAAGGTAGAAGGTGACCAGAAGAAGGCACAGAAAGAGGGACAGAAGGAAAAAATGACTTACCATAGTGATATTGTTTCTTCCAGGGGATACCTCATTATGTTCTCTATGATGTATCCTGTATCAACTGGTCTGACATCTATCACTCCCATGATGTTCAAATTGCCCTTGATATCTTCATTGATAATTTCACAGCACTTCAGGATAAACATACCCAGAAGGTCATCAGAAGGGTCGGGGTAAACAAACAAGATGGCTACACAAGGACCTGCTGGCTAACTTGCTCACACAGGACAAACTCTGGAAGAAGTATAAAGTGTCCAGACTACTGGAGGATTACATAACCTACAGACCCTCTCGGAGTGCCTGTAAAAAAACAAATAGGAACAGCAAAGAACTGCAAGGAACTGCTCACAAACTCTGCTGGTGACCCTCGAAAATTCTAGACACACATCAAGACCTTTCTTGGGGCTGCCCAGGCATCGACTCCAGGGGATATGATCCTAAATGGTGCGCATTGCAACAACACTATAGCAAATGCCTTTAACAGATTATTCATGGATCTGTCTCAGTACACCTCATCCTTCGCTTCACCTCCCACAGCATCTCAGCCTTACTACACACCTCAGATATCTGCATCTGGTGCTGACCACTGCCAACTAACTACTACCCCCCTTTCCACTTTAAAGCTATTTCTAGATCCGAGGTCCAAAAGCTATTGCAAAACATATCTGACAACACTAGCCCTGGCTCAGATTCACTTGAGCCACGACTCCTGAAGCTAGCGGCACCATTGATTGCCTCGCCACTGGCCAAGATTTTCACTCTGCCTCTCTCTCTCTCGGCATTGTCCCAGATCTCTGGAAGATTGCCCGAGTTACGCCTACCCTTAAAAAAGGAGATCCAAAGGATATCAACAACTACAGGCCCATAGCCATCCTCTCTGTGCTAAGCAAGCTACTGGAGAAGCTTGTTGCAACCCAAACCATTGACTATCTCACAAAGAACAGCTTTCTCTCAGACACTCAGCATGGTTTCAGAAAAGGACACAGTACCTCAGCCGCTCTTCTCAAATTCTCCACCGATGTACTGTGCAACATGGACAAAGACCTACTCACTGGAGCAGTATTTATCGATCTTACCAAAGCTTTCGATCTTGTTGATCTTCCCCTGCTTCTCTCAACCCTGCACAAACTTAACTTCTCATCCTCAGTAGTTAACTGGTTTAACAACTACCTATCAAACAGATTACAACTTGTTAAATTCAACTCCACTCTCTCGGATGTGACCAGCAATGACATCGGAGTACCCCAGGGATCCATCCTGGGACCCCTTCTTTTCTCGCTATACATCAACAACGTAGATTATGCCATACTCTCCTGCTCAGCTATCCTATATGCGGATGATCTCGTCCTCTACTCCAGCCCTGACAAAGTTAACATCATTAACGAAAACCTCTCCTCGGATTTCAGGAATGTGCAAACATGGCTAAATGCCAATAAGCTCATCCTCAACACAAAAAAGACCCAAGCCACCCTATTTGGCACTGCCCCTAAACTCAGGGCCTGTAAGGAACCCCTCCTAGTCCATGACTCTAGGGGGGTCTCTCATCGACTGTGTCACATCCTTCAAATACCTCAGAGTCCTCCTTGATAAATCTCTTGATTTCAGTCTGCACATCCAGTCAACCTGTAAAGCAACAAATGCCAAACTTGGAATCGCCTATAAGACTTGTCACCTGCTAACACCATCCGCCAAACTGGCAGTTGCCAAGGGTATTCTGCTTCCAGCGCTGACATATGGTGTCTCCACTTTTGCTAATGCCCATAAGACTGCTCTCCATAAATGGAATGTCGCGTATAACAACATATGTCGTTACGCCTCCTCTTCCCATCGCCTCAAGCACCACTGCACACTGTATAGCGACCTAGGCTGGCTTTCCCCAGCTGCCTACTGACTATACTCCCTAGGGACCCTCACTGATTCCATAATCTGTAACCAAACCCCCTACTCCCTTGCAGCTCTACTTGTACCACAGACACCTACCCACGGACTACGCTCAGCAAACAAATTTCTACTTACTGTACCCAAGTGTCTTACTTCAAAAGGCTCTGGAGCATTTCACTGCACCACCCCGGCCACCTGAAACTCCCTCCCTTCCACCCTGAGGCAGGCTAACTCCCACCCAATCTTCAAAAAAGAACTATATCGCCACCTATCCCGGGACCCCTGCACATGCTTTGATCCCACTTAATGCCTCACAGCTAACCACCCTATTTCACCCAAGACACTGCTGCACTTCTAAACAAGCTTTGCTATAAAATGTCATTATAGCTGCCACTTAGCCCAGTTTCAGTTGTTATTTGCATGTACTAATGTCACTTTCGTTATCTCTGCATAGCTGTATGTATTATCTTGAGTACTGTCTGACTTGATCTGTATTCTAACCTACCTGTACTATATACTATGTATTGTATAATCTCATCTCATTTTAGGTATGTACTCTCCTGGGTCGTGCCTGAAAATAGTAAACTTTGGCTAGCGCACCTAATCCGGTTAACAAAAACTAAATAAATAAATATCCAGAAGGAGGGAGGTGATACTCCCTCTGTATAACTGCTTGGTGAGGCCGCACCTTGAGTACTGCATGCAGTTTTGGAGGCCACACTTAAAAAGGGACATTAAACTCCTGGAGAGGGTCCAGAGGAGGGCAACCAAAATGATTTGGGGCTTGGGGGACAGGACCTATGAGGAGAGGCTCGAAGAGCTAAATATATACACACTGGAAGAGAGAAGGGACCGGGGACATGATAGAGGTCTTCAGGTACATGAAGAGGGTAAATAGGGGAGGAACAGTCAGGGTGCTTCAAAGGAAGGAGGAGGGGCCACTAGAGGCATGGGTGGAAGCTGCAGGGGAAGATTGGGGAGAAAGGAGGAGGTGCTACTTCACTGAGAGGGTTGTGGAGCCATGGAATGCGCTGCCTAGGGGGCTGGTGGAGGCAGAGACAGTGGAGGGGTTCAAGAGGGGGTGGGACAGGTACAGGGGAAGGGTTCTGGAAGCAAAATCCAATGCAGCAAGAATATCTGGAACTGGGAAAGGAGAAGCCAGAGAAGGGAAGGGGGGCAGCAAGGTCAGCACCCAGGGTGGGGGCTGACCAAACGAGCAGACACGAAAGACCGTTAGGCCTATTCTGCTGGCATTTTAGTATGTTAGTAAATAAATGTTTACGTATGCAGTCAGACAAACAGCTTGAGTTGCCCCAGAACCCATGGAGGACGAATTCAAATATTTAAATTAGCCACATGGAGAGACTCAGGCTTGCAGAGGCATTGTGCTGCACAGCATGATGGCAGTTCTACTCCAGAGACACAGGGCCCGATTCTACAAGGCTGGAGCAAGTCGCCGCCAAACGCAACTTGTGCCAACCGCAACTGCAACAATGACCCTGCGCCCTATTCTAGAAGGGGCAGGGTCTCTGCAGCTAAGTCCTGCGACTTGCGACATGCGGCCAGGTACGCCGAACAGAGGGCGCTCTTAGCGAGCATATAGTAAGCTGCAACAGGCACACTGCAAACCGCAAGTCCCCCCCTCAGGCCCAGCAAGTCACATTGGCGCCCTGCAGGGCTGCCCACTCCAACTGCCCCCCCCGAAGTGTTCGTAAAGAGCCCCGCAGGGTTGCCCACACCAACTGCCCCCGAAGTGTTCAGAAGAGCCTCACAGGGTTGTCCACCACCAACTGCCCCTAAGTGTTCATAAAGAGCCTCGCAGGGCTGCCCATAACCCCAGTCCCCCCGAATCCCCGATTGTGAAATGCCCCACAGGGCGGTGCTGTCATCGCCCACCCATGCCCTGACCCCAACTCACAACCGCAAATGTGGAAAATACCCTGCTCTGGTAGTCTAGTGGCCCCCCACCCAGCCGTGCCAGCCCACCCAGCACCCCCCACTGGTCCGCAGCCAGCGACTGGCACAGCCCATCTTTCACCTCCATGGCCAGCCGCCACCTGCGTTCAGTAGGATCGTGTACAGAAAAGACGACTCAGAAACTTGTAGAATTATTTACGTTGCTAACTGCTGGCTTGTTGCTACTTGCGTCATTCTACTTGGTGCAACTGCTGTTACGCCAGGCGTAGGTGTACTAGAATCGGGGTCACAGAAAGCAAGCATACAAACTTAACCACCTAACCTATACTAGAGAAAAAAATCTAATGAAACTAACATGTGAAATAAAATAGACTGGTCTCCTCGCCCAGTCTGTGGAAACCAACAAAAAATGCTCAAGCTGTAACTTTAATGGCAAAGAAACACTGATTGCTGAAGAACCTTTTCCAAGTTCTGGAAGGGGAGGAAGAGTGGGAGATGTGAGCACAGTGAGGGCTCTCCTGGAAGAATCAACATTACTATGGCAAATAATTTTTCTTCAAGCCCTGTGAATCCGTCATTATGCTTACATATGCAGACTGCAAAGCAGTACCTTGGAAGGCTGGGTACAGAATCTACTTAGAGAATAAGTTGTGCAAGACAGCAGTGCCAAATCTGGCATCTATTCTGGATTATACGTAGTGCGTTGTAAAGGTGTGCACAGATTTCCAGGTAGCTGCTTTACAAATTTCCAGCAAGGGAGCATCCCTTGCAGCTGCCATCGAGGCAGCAGTGCCACGAGTGGAATGTGCCCTAAGACCTTGCAACAGTTGCTTGCCATCCTTACTGTAGCAGAATTGTATACGTAAGACTAACCAATGAGCAACAGTTCTCTTGGAGGTTGCCCTACCCATACCCACCTCACCATATGTGAGGAACAGTTGTGAGTGGGAGGATCTGAAGTACTTAGTATGATCCAAATGATGCTCAAGGGACCTCTTAACATCCAGACTGCAGCATCTGTTCACCAGGACTAGATCCTTCTGTGAAGAACAGAGAGAGAGTGATGCGACTGGTTCAGATGAAACTTGAACCCTACTTTAGGGAGAAATTTTCTAGTCCTAAGGACTACTGTACCTTGTCTCTGTGGAAGATGATGTAATTAGTGTCCATGCACAGAGCTTGCAGCTCGCATACCCTTCTGGCAGAGGTGAGGGCGACAAGGAAAACTGTCTTCCAAGTGACATTTCAAATCTGCTGAAGCCATAGGCTCAAAAGGGGGCTCCATGAGCTAGGCTATGCAGACACTCAGATCCCATGGGGAAACTGGGCCCCTAACAGGTGGATAGAGGTGTAGAAGGCCCCTAACAAACCTCTTCAAAATGGAGTGTGAAGTCACCGTTTTCTCTTTCCCAGCATAAATAAATGCTGACATAGCAGCTAAGTGGATCCTGAGGGTTGAGGGCCTGAGAACAAGAGTCTGAAGATGAACCAAGTAGTCCAGGACAGTAGGCAGATATGCCTGCAAGGGATTGACCTGCCTAGGAGCACATCATAGGGAAAACCTTTTCCACTTAGAGGCATGAGTTTTCCTGAAAGCAGGCTTCCTAGAAACCCTGAAAACTTCAAAGACACCCTCCGAAAACTGAAAATTGCAGAATTCTAACTCTTCAAGAGCCACGCTTTCAGGCATAGTGCCTTGAGGTTCGGAAAAGTTATTCTGCCTTGGGACATGGTCAGCAAGCTGTGTGTCTGAGGCAGACAGATGTGTCGTCTGATGGAAGGGGTCAGAAGCAGACAGTACCAGACTGCCTGGCCCAATCCGGAGCCACCAGTATCACGGTTGCAGGCCGGCTCCTCAATTTTAGAAGAACTCATAGCAGTAAAGAGAAAGGGGGAAAGGCATATAAGAACTTCCCTGACCAATACAGGGTCAGCATGTCCATGAGCACTGAACCCACCACTGGAGGCCTGCAACAAAACAGGGGAAGCTGCTGATTTTCTTTGGAAGTGAAAAGGTTTATTTCCAGTGTGCCCCACCTCCTGAAAACTGTGGTCAGTATCTGTCTGTTTAGGGACCACTCACGGTACCCCTGGCTGATTCTACTGAGGGAGTCTGCTAGGACGTTGTCCTTTCCTGGAAGATGGATTGCTGACAATTTCACATCCATGGAATAAGCTAGACTCCACATTTTCATGGCTTCTGTCTTGAAGATCTAGTGCCCCCGTTTGTTGATGTAATACATAGCAGTAGTGCTGACTGTCCTGATTTGGACTGACTGGCCCTGCACCTAAGGGATGAAGGAGTGCAGGGTGAGATACACTGCTCTTAGCTCCAGTAGGTTGATATGCTGCCTGGATTTGTGAGACCAGATTCCGCTTACTGTCTGGTCACCTAAGTGTGCTCCCCAGCCTAGCAGGGCGGCATCCATTTTGAGGACCACAGTGGAGGGTTGTTGTTGGAAAGGAACTCCCTCTCTGAGGTTGTCCCTTTCCTTCTACCAATTGAGATCTTGTAACAGTGTCTTTGTGACCGGAACCAACTTTGAGAGAGGATGCCTTTTCTGAGACCAGTGCACTCTCAGATGGTACTGAATATCCCTCATTTGAAATCTGGCACCTGGAACCACGCTTGTAGTGGAAGCCATGTGACCCAATAACTGTAGAAAAACTCTTGCTGACCTGGGCTGACCCAGGACAAAGGAATTTGCCAAGCTTAGGAGATTTTCTGCCCTTTCTTGCAGAAGGAGTGCCCTGCCTTGGAGGGTATCCAATTTTGTTCCTATGAACTCCAACAGCTGCATCGGTTCTGTTTGGAATTTTTGTACATTTATGAGGAATCCCAGTAACTCTAGGGTGCTTCGAGTTAACTGCAGGGAGTCCTTGATCTGCTGGTGTGACTTTCCTGTGACTAGCCAGTCATCCAGGTAGGGAAAGATCATTACACCCTGTCTGCCGAGGTGCGCTGCCACCACTGCCAAGCACTTTGTGAAGACTCTGGGAACAGAGAAGAGACCAAAGGGAAGGACTTTGAACTGGTAATGACCAGACCGTAGTCTGAACCTTAGGAAGTTTCTGTGGCCGAGCCTGATTGGGATCTGGAAATAAGCATTCTTCAGGTCGAAAGAAGCCATTCAGTCCACCTGCTGTGGGGAGGGGATCACTATGGCTAGGATGATCATCCTGAACTTGGGTTTCCTTAGGCACTTGTTTAGAAACCCGAGATCCAAAATGGGTCGCCACTCCCCATTTTTCTTTCAAGTGAGGAAGTATCTTGAGTAGAGATCCTTCCCCCATTTAGTGGGAGAAATCCTCTCCACTGCATTTGCCTGCAGTAACTTTTTGACCTCTAACTCCAACAATATCCTTTCTGTTGAAGTGTGAGGCAAGACTCTGTGGTTGTGCAAGCTGGGAAATCTGCAGAACTGCTGAATGAGGCAGAGTGAGGCCTTGATACGCCACATGCGGTACCCACTTGTCTGTGGTGATGTTTTTCCTGAAAGAAATGAGTCAACCTTCCTCCCACTGACAATGGACGGGCGACCTGGGCAGGACCATCAGGAGTTCTGCTTGGACTGGGCCTTAGGGGCTGGGGATGGATCAGACCATTTGGAAAGTCTTCAGCCTCTTCTCCTAAAGAAACCTCTCATTTGAGAGTAGTCATAGGGCATAGGCATGGGGCATAAAGAATGGGGAAAGTACCCCTATCTCCCCTTACCTGAAGTCTGTAGGAAGTGGAGGCCATCTCTTTCTGGGCATTACATTTGTAATGTGGTTTTGTACTCAACCACCTTCATCATGTAAGACTCTGTCTTGTCATCAAAGAGGAAGTTATTCTCACATGGAAAGTCCATGACTTTCATCTCGGTATCCTGGGACAGGTTAGTGGTCCACAGCCAGGCAAATTTACATAAGGAAACAGCATGTGCCATAACCCTAGAGGCAGTATCATTCACATTTACCACCATATGGAAAAGGCATCTGGTGGCCCTGATGGTAGTTTTGGCCAACTCCATCAGATCCCGTGCTGTATGCCCAGATATCCTGTCACTGAAGGGCAAAGCAGAATTCTAGAGTGCCTTTTGATACTGGGCTGTAAGCTACATAAGTAGCTTGCCTCAGCAGTAAAGACACAGATGTAGAGACTTTCTTACCCATACTGTCCAGCTTTTTGGAGTTTTTCTCTGGAGGTGGGGTGGTGACAGTCACCTTGACCTTGTCACAGGCCGCTGACTGGACTACTCCTTCATGATCTGGGTGAACATAGAGGTACTCAGCATCACGCCTGACCAGTTAGTACGTCTCAACTTTTTTGACAACCCCTGGGGTCGAAGTAGGAGACTGCAAGACCCTGCAAGTAGCTCTTTTAAAAGATTTATGCACAGGGAGGACCAATTTCTTAGAAGTAGGTAACCCCATCACTTCCAAAAAGTCAGACTCCTACTCCACATCTTCTTGGGTGGAGAGAGTGAAGATAGTAGTCATTTGTCTCACAAAAGAATAGTGGGATGAAAACTCCCCTGACTCATGAGAAGAGGAATAGAATTCGTGCTCCCAGCCTCCACCCTCATGCTCCTCTTCATAGAAATTTACAACTCCCTGGACCTCAGGGGTTGGGGAAGGAGCTGGAAGAGGCACCTTCATTAGGGAATCCATGGCTTGAAAAGCTCTTTTACTTTTTTACTAGGAGGGGCAACGACATGCTCCTCTTTTTGTTTCTTTTTTGCAGGGTCCTAAATCTGGAACCTGCTCTGAGGGTCTCTTATGTTTAGAAGCATCTGAACTTTTACTAAAGCATTTAGTCTCATCAAATTCCATGCAGGGTCTTTCCCTATGTTTGTTATGTGAGAGAGGACCATCCTCACTAAGTTTAGGTGACTCAGAGGCAGACTGAGAAGTCATAGTATACAAAAAGAAACAACTTTGCCCAAAAAGATGCCTGGGCAAAATCTGTTAGGAGACACAGTCAGGCAGCAGGCACAACTCCTGGCTATCTGCCGATACCAGGAGTGTAAGGGGCAATAAAAACTGTACCCTCCCCCATTTTTATTTTGTCAAAAGTAACTGGGTCCGTCTGTCTAGCCCAAAAATGCAGACAGACCCGAGAAAATGGAATCACCAGACCATCTCCAGGAGGAAGAACACAGGGACAGCAAGAAGAAACAGGAAAGAAAAATGCTGTTCTTTTTTTTCCTTCAGAGGCCCACCAAAGCAACAAGAACGCAGTCCTTCAGACCGCTGAGGAAAACTGAAACAGCGGTATCTCCAGTTTCTGTAATGGAAAATATAAGGACTGGAGATACCAAACTACAAGGAGAAATTAATCAAAGGCTAAATAGGCACAAAACAAAAGTGAAATAACTCACAAACCTCCCGACAAGGGAATAACTAAGAAGAGCTCTTGGGGCGATGCTGTTTGCTCAGTGGAGAACTGCACAGCACAATGCCTCTGCAAGGTGGAGCCTCTCCACGTGGCTAATTTAAATATTTATGTAACCCCCTGCAAATGGGAGTTCCCAAAAGTCTTCCAGGAGCTTGCCTAAGTGCTCTCAGTCTGGGTGGTGTTCGGCGTTAAAGCCGTTTAACTGGAGCTGCAGTAAGTGCTTTTAAAGCCACCGCGTACTGTCTCTAAGAGCTGCTGGTTGCAGACATAATTAATGTGAATGGGGGGACTGTGTTTTTCTAAGCCCGAGTCCCACCCAGGCTGCTGCCTAAGCGCTCCATTTCTGCCATTGCTATAAGTGCAGAGGGAGCCCTTCTGAAAGCTTTAACTAATTCTGAGGAGAAATGCAGAGTAATGAAGAAAATGTAGTTTGTCTAACCTGCTTTTCTTGCAGCATGGACTGTTTCTGTTCAGTTCCACCAGTTTGGTTCTGGACTGCTGAAGGGGACCAATCAGTACTTGGGACTCTCAAATGGAGCCTGCTAAAATGGGGCTATGTGGAGTGAGACTCTGGGAATTGTAGTCTTCAGACTGTTGGCGCCTTTTTGCACCTATAGAGGGAGCCCTGCTGTGACTGACAACTGAACCAAGTAACCGAACCTTTTGGATCTAAGTGAAAGCCCCTGAGCGATCTGCTGGCAAGCCAGATTTGAGTTGGATGCTGAAGGAGCAGCACTGCTGTGTGTGTTCGAGTGGCCGTTGTGGTGTAGTTCACGCAGGAGAACCGTGGAAGGCCTAATTCCTGGCCTACTCACCTGCTGTCTGCCCTGAGAGGGAGAAGAGGACGCTTTCGGACTGAATCCGATTTTGCAGAGAACGAAGCACGCTGCTGATTTATAGCCAGGCTCACCCTGTAGAAGACCGAAGATTTTGCTGAAAGCGATCAGCCTGTCAGGACTTTAGCTACCGTAGTGCTCCCAGGTAATTGCAGTGATTTTGCGATCAGGGTCAAGGAGCAGCCTGCCTGGTATAGTAATTTCCTTTACATATAAATGTGCTATGAACTGCAAGGGGGTCGCGATCTGGTTTCCCCTCCATCTGTAAACCGTATGCTAATGGGGAAGTGTTTCCCTGTCAGAATCGGACTGAATTCGTGCTGCCTGACGCAGATAGGCCCTGCCACACGGGTCTAGTCCCCTACCCTGTTGCACAGAAAGATCCATCATCGAGGGGCCAAGCTTCCTCTGGCAAACCAGCCAGTCAGCCACCAGCCCTCCTGTGCTTAGGCTGGGTATCGTAATTATCAGGGTAGCTCCCTGCAACTTTTGTTTAATCAAAGTGTGTCATCTGATTGTTTGTGCTTTTCTTTCCACGAACTAAGCCATCCAGCTCCGGATTACAAATTGTGTGTGCATGTTCTTTTTCCATCACAGGGCCCCAACCAGCTGCAACGGACCTGGCTAGCCCCTTTTCCCATCCTGGGTACCCAGAGAATGTGACTGAGTGGAACTCTTAGTGCATGCACAATACTGTGATTATTAATGTGTTTAAGCCAATTAACCTGATTTTCTCCTTTCCTTGTTACAGCTCCCTAAATAAATCAGATCTGTTTGTTTCTGCAAATTTACATTGACTGTGGTGTTAGTTTAGGCTGAAGGTATTGTCAGTGGCGGAGCTGGGGGGGCGTCGCCCCTCCTGGCTGCCCCAATGTGAGTAGTGGTGCCCTATCACAATCATTATTCACTGTTTAGTGCACATTGCAGAGCCCATGATTGACTGGGTGACCCTCCCTGGCTCCCAAACCTGGCCCGGCCACTGATTGCATTGCTGTTATTGTACTGCATCACCTTATTTTACAGGAGGTCCCCAGAGTCAAGCGGAAGGAACCAGTCCTGGGGGTAAGTGCCAAGTACAAGTATATGTGGTTTGCATATCTGTGGTACTGGAAAAGTCACTGTTGTGTACTGTGTGGGCCACTAGTGGGAGAAAAGAGGGGTCACAGTGTCCCACAGAGCTGTGACCTGGTTAGACTAGCCACAACCAACCCTGACCTTTGAGTGGAGGCACCCGTTTTAGAACTCAGGCCCCTTAACCTGTTAGTAGCCAAGCAGGTAGGGGTAGTAGCCCAAGGGATAGCGCCACCTAGGGGTTACATCTAATTTCGTCCTTCTCACACTCCGGGGCAGCTCAAGCCATCAAGCTGTCTGCAGATGTAAGCAAGAGGGATTACCTGGGCTTGAACAATAAGAAACAGTTAACCCCATTCCCCTGCTACAGAGAAAACAAGCAAACACAGATAACTGCTCAAAATCTTTTCCTTGATAGATAAGATCAGTCAGATAAAAGATACTTGTGAGCCTGGGAGATGGTGGACAGGTAGAATGTGCCTCTCTGGAAGAGATACACATGAAGTCTTTCTCAAACACCTAATATTAATGTTGCTGCTTATCTCAGGCAATATGCACCCCAACCCTGGACTCCCACAGCTAGTGTCAAAGAAGTCCCATAGCTCTGCTATGCTATCCTTGGCTAGCATAAATATCTGCAGCCTCCTTCCAAAATTCGATACCCTCACCATCTGGATCTCTCAGCACAACCCTGGCATACTATCAGTCCTTGAGACATGGCTTATCCCCAAGATCCCTGACTCCGCTATTGCCATTCCCAGATACACAGCCTTCAGACAAGACAGGCTTACGAAGAAAGGTGGGGGCTGTGCTCTTTACCTAAAAGAGTCACTCATGGGCCATCTACTGACCTTACCCAGCTCTGGGAATGATATCCAGATACTTGCTAACAAGTTGTTGCTTGGTGCTCATAATAAGGTACTGACCATTGCCTCAGTATATATTCCACCTAAACTGACTAATCAGGGTCTTCTCTCCCTCCTTGACTGTATCAACTTCCTTGGTCACAGCGCAAAACTTATTATGCTTGTGGACTTTAATGTCAATTGGTTGGCCCCCTGTGCGAACAACTATAAGGACGCCTTGGTGGCTGCTAACCTTGCACAAATGGTCCAGTCACCCACCAGGATGAACTACAAGGCAGGGACCTCCACTCTTCTGGACCGGCTTCATACCAATCGACCTGAACGCATCTCTACAACAGAAGCACTCCCGGACTCCATAAGAGACCAGTCACCTGTAGTATCCCTCTGGTCTAACAAATTCAACAAACCCCCTCCAAAAACCATTGTCAGCAGAACATTACTGCCTGGTTGCTTAAGTCCTCTAAAACCTCACCTGCAATCACTTGACTGGTCTCCAGTTGATGCTGCCTAGGAATGTGGACTCAGCCCTTGAATACTTTATTACAACCTTTAACTCAGCATGTGATGCTCATGCTCTCTTCAAGTAACGTAAGATTGGAGTACTGTTAACCCATGGGTGACCCTCAACCTCCTCGAACTAATGAAATCCCGTGACCAGCTCTGGTACCGTGCTAAGGCGACTAACACTCTATCTAACACTCAGGCCTACAAATCAGCGTGGAATGCCTGCACAAGAGCTATACGCCAAGCGAAAGCCAACTACTATAGGAACACCCTTGCCAACACCTGGAATGATGGGAGGAAGTTCTGAGGCAACCTCTCCGAGGTAACTGGGAAAAACCCCAAAGTTGCATGATGCTCAACATTGATGGTTCTATCACCTTGGATAAAGTAACCATAGCCAATGCATTCAACACCACTTTTTCAGACCTAAGTCACGTGCCCCCCCCCCAACCTTTTTGATCTAACACCTGCTGCAACCTGGCCTGACATCTCATGTGCCACTCAGCAGCACCCACCATTTTGTTTTAAGGCAATCTCGGAAGGTCTAGTCAGAAAACACATACTCAAAGTACTCGGGAAGGCTAGGTACAGTGGAGACTCCTTTGACATGAAACTCATCGCCCTCGCCATTGATGAAGTCCTACCCCTCCTTACTAAAATCCTTAACTGCTGTCTTATGCTGTCACAATTCCCCCATAAATGGAAGTCCACTGTAGTGACCCCTATCCACAAAAGTGATGACAAGACTCTAGCAAAGCTACAGACCTATCTCCATCCCCAAAAGGCCTTGGAATGGATAGTTGCTGATTAACTCATTGACTATCTGGAAAAATATAACCTCCAATGTCCCCAGCAACATGGATTTTGAAAATGGCACAGCACTTTTACTGCACTCCTTGATTTCACCACCTATATCCGCCATGCCCTTGATCACAACCAATTGGTCGGTGCTACCTTTATTGACCTGACCAAGGCGTTTGATAATGTCGACCACTCCCTGCTGACCGGACAACTATCACATCTGGGACTCTCACCAGACACCACCCACTGGTTTCAAAGCTACCTTTGTGACTGCTCCCAGCAAGTTAGAATCGGAGATTCCCTCTCGACCGCCCTTCCAGTTCGGTCAGGTGTCCCCCTAGGTTCTATCCTTGGCCCCTTACTATTTAGCATCTCTTTGAATGACCTCCCTGCCTCGTGCCACAACAGAATTCTCCTATATGCAGACAACACAGTCATTTTCATGAGCCACTCTGACCCCCCTCTCTCCTTCAGCTGCAACTGCAGGGAAATTTTGCAGAAGTTGAAACCTGATTCAGATCGCACAAACTCATACTAAATTTACTCAAAAATCAAAACAATGTTGTTCCATGGTACCCACAACAAACACAAAGACCAAGAACTTCTAATCAACAATAGCAGAGGCTCTGCATTGGAACAGGTTGACTAGTTCAAATACTTGGGTGTGACCTTTGACTGCACTCTGTCATACACCACACATATTCATAACACTACTAAAGCTGTGAATACCCACATAGGACTGCTCTACAGGCATAGGCACTGTTTGATGGCTGAAGCCTTAAATCTTGCTATCCAGAGCTCAGTTACCTCATTAATTGACTATGTAGTTTACGGATCTGCCAGCAACACTGTCCTCCGGTGCATAGCCCTTGCCCTTAATAAGGCATGTCAGCTCCTCACCTCAGCCGCTCAACTCTCACACACATGTGATATCTATGCAGATGATGCTGTGATCTTTAGTCGGCACCCTGACCCTTCCCAGCTCCAAAAATCCTTGCAGGGCTCCTTCACAGAAATAGAATCTTGGTTTGCCTCCCACAAACTTGTACTCAACTACAAAAAAATGAAGGTTATGCTATTCGCCCACCCGCAATATAAACACAACATGACCAAAATATCTATACAAAACTCATTGGGTACCATGCTGGAACCAGTTTCCAATTTTAAATATCTAGGGATTACCTCTGACTCAGCACTTACCTTTCACAAGCATATTGCGTCGACATGCTCTGCAATTAACATCAGAATCGGTCTCCTTTATAGACATAGACCCTGTCTCCCTCCTGATGCCCTACGGATTAGCCATCTCCAGCTCCATACGTTCCCTGGTAGATTATGGCATAGTCATCTATGGCGCTGCCTCTGACACTGCACTGACCAGCATTAAATGCACACTTAACAAAGCCTGCCGGTTGGTCACAGGCTGTGATCGGCTCATGCATACCTGTAACCTCTACCAACGATCAGCATGACTAAACTTTCAGGGGCGTCTATTCTACCAGACCTGCTTACTGGCCAAAAAAATCCAGTTGGGACTAGCCCTCCCCCAGCTGTCTCTCACTCCTCCAAAACAGTTTGCGGCTCGCACCACTAGACACTCTGACACTACTGCCTTCCATGTCCCTTTTGTGAAGATCACTGCTAGCTACAGGTCCTTTTGCTACAGGGCCCCACTCTGGATGAACTCAGTCCCTGATTCTTTCTTATCTATCCCCAGGCTAGGGCCTTTTAAACCTGAATTACGGAGCCACATTATGTCCAATTCTAACTGCGACTGCAGATAAACTCCTCAACAAAGTCTAAAGGTTTCACTTCAGTTTATGTATTGGGTTTCCAATATATGCTTCAACTATACACACCTTTGGTGTTGCTATATGTATGTATTATGTATCTTTGCCTCTGTACTCAGTGTTGTATTCTGTATTACTTAGTGCTATATTCTGTATTCTGTTATACTCTGTACCTGTACTCATTTATGTATGACGTGGAGCCTTTGCAAATGCGTCTCTGACTCAAAGGGTTGTAATTCCTAGACCTCCCATAAATAAATAGATAAAAAATATAAAAGGACAGCGCTCCTACAAAGTAAGGGATTCTAAATGGTTCAGCTCCCTTCCAGTGGAAATCACCAACACTTCAAATCTCAGCTCCTTTAAGTGCAAACTTTGACAGCATCTGGGGGCCAGTGCCTACTATGATTACTTCACTTAAACTGCTCTGCCTGCTCTCCTGGCATCCCCTGGCACCAATGCATTCTCCCCACACCCCTCTCACTCCATTATCTCTTTTCACATATCCCTTGACAGCCTTCTCTAGCCACTCCCTTGCCCCCTGTATCTTTTCACCTCACTCTGAGTCCCTTCACTCTTTTGAGCTCCTCCTCCCCAAACTCCCTGCCCCATCCTAGTGTTATTTCTCTTTCCCCACTATTTTTCCTGCCCTATTTCCCTCTCCTTTCCCTCCACCCATCCTATCACTTTCTTCCCCTCTCTACCTCACATCTAATCCCTTTCTCCCACCTCTCATTCACCACCGAACCCCCTTTCCCTCTTTCCCCCCGAACATTGCTTTGTTTCCTGCTACTAAGTTCACACCCAAAGCTACCTCTGCCCCTCTATTGGCACTTGCAAGATCTCTCCCTCTCGTGTAACTGCTCCAGGCAGACTGTGTACAATTCCAACTGCATCTCTTATTTAATTCTCATTTTGATCCTTGACAAAGCCTTTAGTAGCTCCTTGTATTGAAACCATACTGTAATGTTTACTTGTTATTAATTGCTTGTTTTTGTCTTAACTTGTCCAGTGTCCATGACGTGAAACCTTTGTAAAACAGCTCAGTTGCTTAAAGGTGTTCTCTGAAATTTTAATAAATAAATAAATAGACTAACTAATGAGTGACTTTCTTTTCTATTTACTCTACTCCATAGAGCTCTACTCTTTTGTTAAGTACATCCAGGATATACGGGGTGCTTCTCAAGCAGATGAGCACTACATCCAGTTGCTGTCTATACAGCATATAATTTACACCACTCAAGGAGAGCCACTGATAGCGGTACTGAAGAAAATGGCTGCCAGGCTGGGCAGGCTGTGTCGCTTAGCATGGGGAACTTAGTAGTTTTTAGCTTCTACCCCAGCCGTGGGGTTTTGAAGAAGAAGCCTTTCTGTGGCTAAGTGTAGCTGACAGGAATTGCTATACTATCACTGTGGTTTTATATTTATTTTATTTTGTAAGTTAGGGTAATGGTAGGGTTGCATAGAGGTAGTTAGGGATGTTCGTGAGGTGGTGTTAGGGAGTACAGACTTATCATTTTTTAGTGTTGGTTCAAGCCTTTAGAATCTGTTGGTGCGCTTATTTTCACTAAACAATTGTACTAATTGTATTTCAGGCCTCCCGCTGCTTTGTGGAGCACCAGAATAGTTGTAGGTGATGGAATGCTTGTGGATGATTGTGGCTCAGTGAAGGAAATCTCAGAGCATCCGACTTGGTGAGACCGCTTGAGTGCCTGGCTCGCTGTGAACATCCTAGGCATTCCCAGCTGAATCAAGTGGCAGTGGAGAGCTGAGAAAATGTGGCAAGAATAAGGAGTGAGACCTGGTGATGGGCACATTATCTGGCTGCAGGAACTAGCAGTTTGGCCCACCCTGGAATCTTGCATGCCTGAGCTAGCATGTTGAAGAGGCACCTGTTGGGATTGTTCATCTGCCAGCGTTACTTGGAAAGCCCATGGAGGGGCCAGTATTTATAGGACCAGAGTCCAGGCTGTAGTTCTGGGAAAGAAAGCCAGAGAAAGAACTGCAGAGGAACACTGGGGCAAGGGCCAGTGGGTGGTGAAAGAGACTGCTTTTTCAGCTTTCTACATCTTGCACCTCTAATTTTACAAATAGCAGGAGGCAGCAGTGAGAGCAGAAACTGAAGGCTTGAGATACTGGGTTAATTACTTTATAGACTAATTATGTTTTATGGACTGTCGATTGGAATTTCAAATACTTTTCCCAGACATTTGCACCACAGACTATGTTTGGCATTTATACTGTTTGATGGTGCAGGAGTGTGATGTGCTTGGTTTAGGCTAGTGTGTTTGGGTGTGTGATTGAGAGCTACAGTTATAATTTATTTAAGTAGTATTTGTATGAGCGTTTAAGGTATTAGGATGGTATGTGCTTGCATCTGAGGGTTATTGTTGTAATGGGGAAGTGTATTAGTACTTAAGAGGGTCATTTATTTGAAGGGGATTTTTAGGGGGTGGATACAGTGGCTCTTAATTGTTTTTTAGTTGTAGCAAGAGTATTGATGCTGAGATGTGTCGTAAGCAGTAGACCCACAGGCTCAGCTAATCCCTGTCCCTTCTCCATGATCTGTGCTCCTTCTGAGACACCCCCTTGCTGGGTGCTGCATATCGTTAGTGCAATGAGATGGGGATTAATCGGAGGTGTGGAGGTGGTGTGGAGGACTTGGGGAGAACTGATGGGGAGGGGATTATTATGATCATAAAGACCGGGGTGAAATGGCAAATAGAGAGAGGTCAGAGGTGTTTAGTTCTCATACCCATGGCTCCCACTGTACTGAATGGCAGGTAGTGGAGGGGTCTGTCATTTCTACTCGTCTTCTTTGGGCACTGCTATGCAGTGCCCGACTGATGAGGAATACAGTAAGACTGCTATTATAACAGACAATTTCTGATTCCTCTGTTGATATGGCTTGAATCTTTAGCCCCATTTACACCACTCAATTTGCAGCACATCAACCCATGTGCAACAGCTGATGCGCTGCAAATTACACAGAGTTGACACTCACCAGTGTGCCTTCAAATACCTCCTCTCCCACTTTCTGATCCGACGCAGGAGAGGGAACATCCAGCAGATCGAGCAGCTTGCCATGTTGTGTAAACTCGCTTCTGTGCTCGATCCACAGCAGTGGGCTATTTTCCCAGCCTGCACATGAACAGAAAAAGCCTGCTCCACTAAAGGAACAGCCCTGCTGTAGCGCACAATGCAGTGCTGCATGAAAGGCTATGTAAATTGTTAATGACGGGCTAAGGCAGCAGCGCACCACAAGGAGGTGATCAAAAAATCAGGAGTGGTGCGGTAATGTAAACAGGGCTATGGAAATCTGGCTTGGTGATGATGCTGGCCTGGTATCAGAGTCAGGTGTCCCAGCTGGATTCTCTATGGTGCACTGCCTGAGAAAGGATCAGGGGTGGGATGGCCATTTGTTTTAGATCTGAGTACAGGGTATGAAATTCATGAAACAAAAAGGCATCTGCCCACTTGGGCATGTAAGTTATGAAAATACATGCCCAAAATCTTATATACACTACATTACACCCATTTGTTTAAAGGAGGTTTTCTTTTATGATTTTTCTCCTGCCTGCTTGAGTGCCAAAGTCCTTAATTGTTAGTCCCCTCAATCTTTTTTCTGTTTGCCTGTGTAGTTTGTAGACATCAACAATGATTCCCTCTCTTGTATCCCCCAGTTTAATCCTCATTTAAATTTAAATGAAGTTGCTTCAGTCTATTCTGCCCTGGTGTGAAAAACTCTTTCACTCCATTGCAAAGGTCATGAGCCCACTCATAAAAGGAAACATGGGAGCTGATAAGGCGTATTTGCACATCAAAGGAACTGGGAATAAGCAAAGAGCTTTTGGCACTTAAGAATTAATATGTTAAATAACACAATGTCAAAAACACCAGCATTCTTCCAACTGCATTTTTTTCAACTTAGACACACTTAAAACAACAAACAAGCATTATGGAACTTATGTTGAAAAGTTTGATGACCAGCACAAGACAAGAATACAGGGACTTCAGAAGACATACAACAGAACTGACTGACAGTACACCTCTGCCGGCTTGTGGATGCACACATCATCAATTTCCATGATACCTTGCACAAGTGTAGTCATGACCAATGCATTGGAGTGAAACACATTTTCACACCAGGGCAGAACAAAGTGAAGCCATTTCATTTAAATTTAAATTAGGATGAAATTAGGGGGTGTAAGAGAAAATCATCGTTCATGCCTACAAACTACACAGGCACACAGAAAATAGGTTGAGGGGACTTTCCCTTTAAAAGGACTCTACTTATCCCCCAAGCCCCGGAAAGGGCTCAAATAAGATAACTGTGTTGCTTACCTGTGTGTCTTAGCTCCTCAAAAGGACATATTTATCCCCAAGCACTTAAAATGGCTTTAAACTTTTGCGTAATGCTGCTGCTGTTCCCTATCCATGAGTCATTTGAAAGACTGTCCCTTCCTGGGGATGTTTAAGCCCTTAAAAGGACTTTAACTTTTTCTGGTGGCTGCTGGGGATTTGTATACTGGCATAGCCGGAAAGTTTGTTTTATTTTGTTAATCTGCTATAAACCAGTGCAGCCTCTAGCAGTAACCTACAACCTCTTCATTGAATGCAGCTTCAAGAGTGCTTCTCCTCACTGTTTCTGTGGAATCTTCTTTTGACTTTTTTGCATACATACCAGTGAAAGTGCGTCCAACCCTGTGAACTCAATCTGCTACTGAAACCTGCTACCTGCGGCTGCTGTAAGCAATTTGACTCTAACAAAGTATTCTGGCAGGCTAAACAGTGCTCATCCAAAAACACTTAACATGGAGGGATCGGTCATGTGCCAGCAATCCATTTCTACAACTCTGAGTTCCGTCATGAGAATGCAGCTGCAAAACTAAGTCAACATGACTCTTGGTGTGCAGACTTTGCAGTGACAGGATGAGCTCTTCACACTGCTCCTCATCTTGTCCTGTTGGGAGGGTGTCGTCAAGGCATAAGTCAGGAAGAAATAAATCACTAACTACTGTATAGTAATGTTGTTTCTACCAAGGGATCCCTCACTATGCCTAACAACTGCATCAGTCTGCAGGAATTTGAGCTGTCTTGGAGAATAGAATTTAATGCTAATCATGGAATCTTAAAATTAAATTCAAACCTCTGCTGTATGGTCATGCTTCACTCTGCCCTCTAATGTCAGATTTATTTCTGGAGCTAGGGAAGCAGTAACCACGAAACTAGCTAAACATATATGTTGCTGAGGCACAGGTCAGGAAGCATAGGAAAACCAGGAACAGTTGTAAGATTCACAGCAAGAGTTTTATTATTAATAACAGTAAAATAAAAAAAAAATGTTCAGAATAACTATTTACAATGGCAGTAGAAACATAGAAAAACAGAGTCCTTCTGAGTTTTTCTTCTCAATTTCCAATCTCAGTCTCTCAGTCTATGTCTCTCTCTCTCTTGCAAAACACTGCAGCTCTTTTTTATAAGTCTGTGCAAGAGCTCGTTAAGAAAACAGCATGCTTCTCACATGGTGTTCCTGTAAGTTTCCAATGTTCTTATCAATTTTAGCAGGTGCAGTAAAAAGAACATTGTGACCCAGAACTGACCTCTTGTTTACATCTTCTGCAAAAGGCTTAAACATTGCATCTCAGGTTAACTTCTTGATTTCCAAATAGCTTTGCAATCATTTCAACAGTATAACTATACACAGTTTTAGTTTTGCAATCATTTCAACACTATAACTATACACAGTTTCAAACAAAGGGATCCCAGTATCAATTACATTTCCACAAAAAGATTTGCATATATTTTTATACCTGCAGATATGCAAGGGGAGACAGAATAGCAAGTGAGGGTAGAGAGATAGTGAGAGGCAGAGAATTGCAAGACTGTCTGGGTGGTCAAGTCCTAAGTATCACTGGAAAATTTAGTTGTGCAACCAGACAGAAAAGAGACAGAAAAGGAAAGAAGAGAACAGATCCTTGCATTTAAACTCTTTCTCCATAACAACTGGGACAGGGCCATATTCAACCCTGTCACACTATCAAAAACAGTTCTACAAAAGTCTTGAGTCTCTGTGGACTTGTAAGTGTGGCACAATAAATTTTAAAATCATATCACTGAGTATCAATTGTAAGGCAATGCAAAAAGTAATGCTCAAGTAAAATGAAAAGAACTGATTTTTGTGAGAACTGGAGGAGGAGGCAGGGATGGGGTTGTTAAAGAGGTGCTGACACACTCCATGCAGGCAACTCAGACCGTGTAGTTGCCTGCACTAGGACCTTTTTCAGCCATAAATCAGTGTTTTCTGGCCAGTGGTTTAAAAGAAATTTTACTCACAAAGCCCAGCTCATAACTTCCTGAAATGACCCGAGCAGCTGCTGAGCCCTGCGGTCCCACCCCTAAAAACAGCATAACTATGACACAAAGTAGAGAACAGGGCTGCAGGTGCGCTATGGAGACAGTAATGGAATCAGGGAAGGGGGGGGCTGTCTAAATATACTAAGATTATATTTGCTGTACCTGTCATTCGGTGGGTGGCCAGGCGGTATGTGGATGGGATGCAGCCGCCCGCCGATGATGGAGGGGAGTGGGGTGGGCAAGGGATCCTGTGTGGGTGGGAGGGGTGTGGAGTGCCACTGGATCACCAGGGACGTTCGTGTGAGTGTTGGAACTGTGATCGGGGACTCGGGAGGGAGGGGGGTCCATTAGACTACCAGGGAATGTTGTACCTTACATTTACCACGATCGTGGCAATGGGCGGGGGGATCCACTAGACAACCAGAGATGGTCATGTATATTATTCATCAGGGAGTGGGGAGGGCTACTAGACTACCAGGGATTTCTTTGTATACATCTACCGTGTGATCGTGGCTACTGGGCAGGGGATGCTCCGGGATCCCCACAGCTCACATCATGTTGTGCGACTGGCGCCAGGTGCAAGTCTCCAGGCTGCCCTGCACAAGGCATGCAAATGGGGCCATAATGACATGCAAATAGCCCCATTTGTGCCTTACATATATTATGGCCTCATTTGCATGCCCCTGCTGAATATCATGGGTGATGCACCTAGCGCAACTGCACTTGCACTGGCACATCCCCGTGCTCCCCATCTGTGACTTGCGCTGGTGCAGTACATGCGCTGCCCCTGCCATATTCAACTGTGCTGCACCATGGCGCATTCCTGTTGAATATCACCTGGACCTGGCCCCAGCGCATCACAGTTGCTCTGCACCAGGCTTGCGCCACTGCCTGATGCAGTCTGAATATCCCAGCCCTTGAGTAAATACAATGCAGAAATGTGTAAATGAAGATCCCTATGACAATGAGATGTAGCCTCTCCCTTGCGCTATCCAGGATACAAAATATAGGATAAGAAATATTTAAAGAAAATCTACTGTAAACTGAACTTTACTGTGTTCACTGACACAAACAGTTTCTTTATTGTTTTATAACATATTAGAGTGCAGTATTTCTTTCGAATGTTGTGGCCATGAGGATGGTGTGTGTGTGTGTGTGTGTGTGTGTGTTTGTTTTCTGTAGCTCAATATATTTTTTTCCCAAAAAGCATAGTAAAAAATGCCTGCTGATTGCTATATATTTCGCTTGGATTATTCACAGGAGACCTGGCATATGTCTGAGACAGTGATTATCAGGTAATGTCTTAAGAGGTTAAAACAACTATAAATCTTTTTAGATTTGCTGGGAAAGGGTGACATGAGGCATGAATCTTTCTTGAAAGACAACACCTGTCCAAGTGAAGCTTGTAGCAAGAAAATGTTTAAATGCTAAGTATTTAAATGTGCAAGTTGTTGCATTTCGAAGGGGGTAAACAAATCTCCAGTTTAATAGGCAACCAATATTTAACAAGCTGTTTCAGTTTCCTAATGGCCATCTGATAAGTAGCTTGGAGTTATGTCTCCAACATTCTAAACAGAAAGAAGGGAGTATTTTGTTTCAGTTAGCATTGTGATTTCTAGATGTGGAAGGATACACTGAAAACGCCAAAATATATGTTCCATGATACTCCATTTTTCCAGCTAAAGACACAAGATGGCTGTAGGCTCCACCTACAGCCATAAAAATTACTCACGATAGTAATCTTGTTTCTTTCAGGGGACCACTGTTCGAGGACTTTCAGAGGACTTTATTTGTTATAATTATTTATCTGTTTGTGTGGTTGGGGTGTGTGTGTGTGAAAGGTATGTGGTTGTGAAATTGAGATTGTGTTGTGGGTGGGTGGTTAGGGTTTGAAATTTAAGTTTGTGAGATAACTTGAAGGGGTTGTGGAGTATTTGAGGATTGCGACTTAGTGGAGTTGGTTTGTTATTAAGAAATGTGCTGGGGATTGGGGCCCATAAGGCGCAGCTACTCAGGTGGCAACCTACGGGACCTCTACCCCTTCGAGCTTCCAGCATTGCCGGTTGAGGCCTACTATAGATCTAGGGCCTTGGGGATAGCTCAGAGGGAGGGGTCTCAAGGGACTCTCCCCCGAGCTGGCTGTTGGAGTGTCTGGGATCCGGGTGGTGAAGTCAAGGAGATGCCCTGGGGTGAAATGGGAACTTGAACGGGGGTCACCATGTCTAGTTCCCATACCCAAGGGCTCCACCTTATAAAGTGGGCAGATAGCTAATCTGGCTACCCCACCTCATCCTACTCGAGTTGTGCTGTGCAATGCCAGGTCAATGAGGAACAAGACTGCCATAATCACAGACTTGATATCCTCGGTCAACCTGGCTTGCATCACAGAGACCTAGCTGGATGTAAATGCCGCTCCCATTTTGAAGACAGCAGTGCTGTCCAGGTACTCCATGATACACAGCCCGAGGAAGGATCGCAGAGGTGGGGGGGTGGGTAGCCATTTGTTTTAAATCTAGCCTGAACCTCACGGTGCTACCTGTGGGTCCCACATGGTCCTCTGAATGTGTGGCCAACCAAGGTGGTCTTGGTGCAGGCTTCAGGGTCCTCCTGCTTTATTGCCCCCCACGAATAGATGGGGATTTTTTACGGGAGATTGAGAAGCTCATCACAGACCTGGTGTTGGAATCCTCCAGGTGGTTGATTCTGGGGGACTTCAATGCTTGGGTTGACAGTGGGCTCTTGAAATTTGGAAATTACCTCCTTGGGAGCATGAGGGCACTGTGCCTGACACAAAAGGTAACAACAGCAACACACTTGGGTGGCCACAGACTGAACCTGTTTTTTTCTTCTGGTTTACATATTGTTGACCTTAGTGTCGATCCAGTGGTTTGGTCGGATCACAGCACTGTGGGGTTCATGTTTAGGGCCCCTCCCAAGATGGCCCTGCCCCTGCAGAGATGGTCCGGTACCAGCCATTAAGAGGAGTGTCCTCAGTGGACTTGTTGGCAGTACTGGATCTGTCGGGTGTTGGGGCAACTTGTGCAATTGGGTCAGAGAAGGCAGTGGAGGCCTATAATGGGGCTGTTAGTTCGGCCTTTGACTCAATTGCACCCTTACGTGTCTGGCCCATCTACTCGTCGGAGACTTCCTTGGTATGATGAGGATCTCTGAGGTTTAAAGATGGGGAAAAGGTTAGAGAGGTGTTGGAGGAGAACTGGCTTGGTGGAGGACAAATTGGCCCTGAAGTCGCATTATGCGGACTATCAGGGGGCAATCTCCCGAAAGAAGGGAGATTTTCTGCCTAGGGAGATTGCTGTGGTGAGAAACAGACAACTCAGCTCTTCTGTATGGTGGACATGCTTTTACATCCAGCCTGTCTACATGCTGGGGGAGCAGGTTCTAGCACTAGGTGCGAGGAGTTGGCTCTGTTTTTCGCCGACAAGGTGTCCTCTATCAGGGCTGAGGACTCATCGAGCATCTTTCGAAAGTGTCAGGCCTGAGTTGTGCCAGAACAGTCCTCCTGCCTGGGATGAGTCTGAGCTGGTTGGGGTTGGGGAGGTGGTGGAGATAATCTCAAAGCTGCGCCCTACATAGTGTGATTTAGACTGTGGTCCAACCCGCCTTTTGGTTGAGTTTTTGTTTGGATATGATTGGACCCGTGGTTGCTGAGGTCATCTGGAGTTCACTGAGGATTGGGATCTTCTCATTGGCCCTGAAAGAGGTCTTGGTTAGACCCCTTTTGAAACAGCCCTCTCTGGACCCAGAATGTCTCAGCAACTACATACACATCTCAAACCTCCCATTTTTAGGGAAAGTTATAGAAAAGGTGGTGGCCATGCAGCTCGAGAGAAATTTTGCTGCTTCCTCCGCCTATGAGCCTTTCCAATCTGGGTTCCAGGCAGGGCATAGTACAGAGATTGCCCTGGTGAGGGTGTTAAATGATCTCCTGAAAATGAGGGACAGGAGGGACTGTACCATTCTGGTCCTCCTGGACCTCTCTGCAGCATTCGACACAGTGGACCATGAGGTGTTATTTGACCACCTAGGGTTCTGGTGTGGCCTGTCCGGTAATGTCATCAACTGGTTCAGGTCATATCTGACAGACAGAGTACAAAGGAAGACAATGGGAATTGTCTCATCTAACCTGAAGCCTCTATGCTGTGGTGTTCCGCACGGTTCGGTCTTGTTGCCTTCATTGTTCACAGTGTACATGCTGCCATTGGGGGGCATTATCAGGTGGTACAGGCTGGGTTTTCACTGCTGTGCAGCTGATACCCAGCTGTACTTGTCCTGTGCGCCCATCACCCAGGTGTCAGACTCTGTATTTAACAGCTGCCTTGAGGAAATCCAGTCAAGGATGACTCACAATTGGTTTAAGCTTAACCCAAACATGACTGAGGTACTGGTTGTGGAGCCAGGTCATCGGGGAGTGTTACCCCCGACCTAGTGTTGCTGGATGTGCCCTTGGCCTCCTCAAGACAGGAGAAGAGCTTGGGAGCGATCCTGGGTGATGGTCTGACACTTGATGCTCAGGTGTCAGCCGTGGTGAGAAGCAGGTTTTGTAATTTCAGGAATATCACACGAATTCAAGCCCTGACCCCATCTGATGACCTGACCACATTGGTACATGCTTTCATCACTTCCAGGTTGGACTACTGTAACGCCCTGTACCTAGGGTTATTTGGAGGCAACCTCTGCAGACTGCAGCTGGTGCAGAACACAGCAATGAGACTGCTGACGGGGATGAAAAGCTGTGAACATATCACCCTGGTCCTCCGCGGACTGCACTGGCTGCTGGTCCGGTGGAGGGTTGTCTTCAAGATAGGGCTGCTGACCTATAAGACCCTGCACAAAAGGGGTCTTGTCCATCTGCAAGATCTCCTTGTCCCCCACCATCCAGATCGGGCCCTCCATTCTGCCGGGGGCGGCCTCCTGGGAGTTCCCAGGGCTAGGTTGCGGCATTCTGGGGATAGAGCATTCTTGGTGGCTGCAACTACCCTGTGGAACTCCTTGCCTGGTTATTTAAAGGAGGCCCCCTGAGTAGAAGCCTTTAAAAAGGGCCTTAAAACATATTTGTTCCAGCAGGCATTTTATTGGGTATGTTTTAAAAGTATTTGGATTTATGGGATGGACACATAATTGTATGCTCCCAGTTGTATTTTGTATATTTATATTGTGTCTGTTTTTAAATGTATGTTTTATATTGTGCAGCACACAGAGTCTCTGGAAATGGGCACGTTAGAAATAAAGTATCTATTTATCTGTCTGTCTATCTATCTCTCTATCTATCTAACATTCAGTGTGATTAAACTAATACAGTCAGCCTTCAGTGTTGAACTACCCCAAACAGATGGAATTTAAGCAAATGATGGAACCCTCATTGGCTTGTGCCAATTTGAAACTGCTGCCCCTAGTAACAGCTGCACTCTGAAGTGCTCAGATTCATTACACAGCCTAATGGGGTAAAGACCCCCTAGCTAGTTAAACTATGTAGATTAAGCCCCCCTTAATCACATCCCCAAACAACGAAAGTCCCTAAAAAGAGGATAACAATGTGTACCAAATGGGCAAAGAACCTGAACATTAAAGAGGACAGGAAATGAATAATGCCTGTAGAAAAAATCAATGACTTTTTCAATCAATTTGTGACTGTTTGATGTTTGGCTCAATCAACGTCTGTTTGTGTTATTTTTGTTTTATTTTCATAATCTTAGCGATGTTTCCACAATATGGCCATTATAGGGGCTTGTTAACAATGTTTACCAATCTTAGGTCATTGAAGTGAGCGTGCCTGAAAATCTGTGACGTCCTTAATTGATCTTTTGGCACCATCTATTGTCCTCATGCAGTGCTGATAAATTGCCACAGAGCTACAAAGTGCACACAGGAGTATGTTTTGTTTTATTCCCAGCTATGATAATTTTTATGTTGACTCGTGCTTGCGCAGCCAACATATTGTGGTAGTAGCAGATTTGGAGCGTGGTCACTGTTGGGCGAATGCAGGGCACGCATCAGAAGGTGCGTCCCTCATTTTCCAATCAGGCAGCAGGAGGCACTGAACTCATGCATGCCTAATGTGGCCATCACAACAAAGAAAAGGTGTGCTGCAATGAGAGCGAAGCTGTCATGCAGCGTGACCATTGCATGCCTCCCTCGGTGCAGGCAACATAGTGGCAGTGATTGCCACCGCTGCTGCCTGTCACAATGCCGATGGGGAGTCCACTCTCCGTCGGCATAATGTTTCCCCCCTCTTTTGTTGACTGCCGAGGGGGGTACCCAATTTCCCTCGGCATCATGCACTTTCCCCCATTTGTTGTATGTTATGATGGGGTGCCCAATGCCCCATCGGCTAAAGCACCCCCACCCACAATCACTGTGGTGGCACACTGGGAGTTCCACCCCAGCGTACAAATCCCACCTGAAAATGGAAATTGTCCCATGACGCTATTTTGTTTTTTTAAAAACCTGTAAACCAAAAACAGTCCTCGGTGGTCTCCTGCCCCCGCAACCAGCACCCACCCACTGGCGCACCTGCCTCCCCACACCCCTCTCACCCCATACTTACTCCGGAGTCTGGCACGATGATCTTCTGTGGACCGGGAACACGTCTGCACTCTTCAAAGCCAACCTTAAGCTGAGGAAATGCCAGTAAGCTGTATAATGGAATGAATAGGGTTTTTTCAACTTTGATGCATATCTCGGGCATTTTTTGGAATTTTGGCACCAAATTTTCAACATGGGGTTTTTGGGATCCCTCCTCATGAATTCTGTCACTGTCATGGTGTTATTCGGCCCCAAAAGGTGATTTCGCGGTCACTGCACGGAATCACCTTTTGGGACCGATTAACGAAATGACAGTGCCAGTGTTCATGAGATGGACTCTTAAAAAGCCTATGTTGCAAATTTGGTGGAAAAAAATTCAAAAAATGACTGTTTTATGAGCGTGTGTTGCGCAGTTACTACGCACACTCATAACTTCGCGAATTTGCAATATTTTCATGCCAGATTTTTACACACCTCCTTGTGAACAGTATAGCTGTCATTTTTCACATCCTGGCTGAAATGTGTTTTTGCACTTCCGGCGCATAATAGTATGGTCGCTGTGGGAAATCAGTGTTCGGGACAGATTACAAAAATGACAGTGACACTGTTCATGAGCAGAGGTCCTAAAATGCCTATGTTGAAAATTTGGTGACGATACTCCATAAAATGACTGTGTTATGAGCGTGCATTGCGCAGTTTGCATGCACATGCATACGTTCACCAATTTATACTATTTTCACTCCAGATTTTCAACATTGCCATTGTTCTGCACCTCCTTATGAAAAGTACAGCTGTCATTTTTCGCATCCTGACCGAAATGTATTTTCGCAGTTCCGGGCACAGAATAGCGTGGCCGCTGTGGGAAATCCGTGTTCGAGACACATTATAAAAATGACAGTGACACTGTTCATTAGCAGAGGTCCTAAAATACCTATGTTGAAAATTTGGTGACTTAAGTCCATAAAATGAATGTTTTCCAAGTGTGCGTTGCGCAATTTGCATGCACGTTCGTAAACACCCCAATGCCTGTCGCTCTCTACAGGGTGAGGGTGGGGTTGGCATCACTTCAACACTTCACTGCCATTCCTATTATGCATCTCTACCACTGCCACTACCAAAGCCAATGCCAGCGAGACAACATTTGGCATTGACAAATGCTTGTTATAAGTCTGCTATGTTCTTGTATTTTCAATCCTAAAACAACAGTCAAATATATTTATTTCTTTTATATTTTATTGAATTTTGTTGACCAGGTAGGCCCACTGAGACTAGAAGCTCTTTTTCAGGGGTGACCCGGGGGAGGGATACAGATGGTAACCCACTGAAATTGAACTAGATGAAGCTGTTAAAGATATTGTGATTCATTACTTAAAAGTACGAGCTGTAAATAAAAAGTGAGCAATTTCTTATAGGGGATGTTATTGGGAGTGTTAATACAATGTGAAATTATCAGAACTTGATGTGTTGTGCTTTTTACATTTTCTTGAATGGTGCAAAACAAGTAAACAAATGATTGTGTGCACGGATATAACATAGATTATTCTTAGAAAAAAAAAAAGAAACTGAATAGCATCACAAACTGTCCACTCCCTCTCGCTTTATGTGCAAATGAAATAATTGAATGGGACAATGCCTTAAGCACATGTACTGTGATCACAGTCAGAGTTTAACATACATTACTGTGAGGTTTACAAGACTGTGTGAATATGTATAAGTTTGTACCCTAATGTAGACCACAGTGTGTTTCCAATGTCCTTATCATGGCATGGGGCTGTTGCATGAACTGCCAGACTTGGATTCACTCTCTGAAAGCTGACAAAACATGGCAGACCTGCTGCACTCACACTGATACCATGGAGATCAGCAGATCAAATTCAAACTATATCTTCTGTTTTCGGATAACTGTGTTTGTATGTGTGTGAGCTGGGGGTGAGGGGGTCCATTATACATTTGCAAGTAAATTTTGTAATGAAATGACGTGGCTAGAGGTGGACGTGGGGGGGGGGGGAGAGATGGACAACTCTAAATGAAATGGCCGCAGTGGGCAGGTGGTCTCTGAATATGCTGACGTGTGTCAGCATGGGTTCTCTATATGTGACTTTATGCACAATAAAAAAGATTGGCTTATAGATAGTCCTTCCTCCAACTAGATGATGATCTCCTTTGCGTGTGCATTGCAACGTTCATAACATAGTGACATCAGTTCAAAAGGTGTCATTTTATTTCATTTCTACATTGCTATGCCCCCCCCCCATATTGGTAGTTTTAATATAGAAGGGAGAGACTTATTTTTCATATTTTTATTTATGATTTGCCAGAGTAAAACTAAATATCAAAAGGGAGTCATACAACAATTATATATAGACTAACAAGTACAATATAATAAGTGATTGTGTGTCGGGGGGGGGGGGTACCAGAGACCTTAGTAAAAGTGAACTAACATTTGTGCAACGTTAGCTGTAAATAGCTTTCTTGCATCCAATGAGCAGGGACATGTTTTTCAAATAATTATTCAAAGTATTAGCATACAAATGCAGCTCCAATGAAGCCAGACAGGATCATCCCCCCCATTTTACCAATTATAAATAAAAGGAAAAAAAACAATTAAATTGTTTCATCAGCTCCAACACAGTATAAAACCTAAGTACAATTTTATAGATAACTGAAGAGAGATAATTTACAGCAGGGATGGGAGTTGCATAAGCAACCAGGACAGAAATATAGACTGTAGTCCTTGTGATTTTTTTTATTTAACTACACCATTACTGAAAGGAAGAACAGTAATACAGCACGATCAGGAGTTATAGAAGCTGCATCCCAGGGACAACAGAAATGTTATTTGTTTCTGTATATCGTAAAGTCAAATAACAGAGATGGGGCAGTGCAAGTATTGTGTGGAAATTTAGTTGCATTGGCAGAACATGCTGCATGCTGTGAGTGGCACCTGTAATGTGGATGGTATCAGAGTCATGGATGCAGCCTCTCTTATTATTTTATTATTTTTATTTATATCAAAAACACCAAAAAAGAAAGGGTGCTTGAGAGCAAGAGAGCTGTAAGGAAAAACATGTGAAGCTGGCAGACACAAAAATGAAAACTGGACAACAAGGGACATGGCTGAACTATAGATGAAGCTAGGATTTTCTGCCAGTGGATTTTTAGTCATGGAGTTGGGGGGGGGGGGTAACGTTCAATAACCTAGCCAAATTACTGTTGGAATCCCTGCCCCAAACTAACAGGCTTTCAGTAGACATGTAACGACAATGTAAAATCGCATTTACCCTCCATCTACATTACAGGTTTTATTATATTAGAATGAGACAGTGGTAGACCAGTAATGAAGTAATACATTTACATGAGCAGCCCAAATAAAACTAACGAATGAAACCGCACATGCTGTGAGTAGGAGTAGAGTCTGAGTAGGTTCATCAGAGTACCTTGTTCTAAAAACAATATACAGTACAATGCTTAGGTGGGTATAAAGGAAAGAGTTTATAATTTCACTCGAATTAAGTATGACTAGGCACATATACTGCAAGCACAAGACATGCGATCATCACAGTGTCTAGTCATATTTAGTGGTCCGTGCACAGACAGTAATAGTTAACAGATACATTCGTATTTGAGGCGGTTGACAAACTCTCATTTTTAAAATCTCAGAGTGCATTACCATTTATTGTTACATTGCCACATAAACTCATGCTGACACTTGACTTTCCAAGGATCCTGACACATCTTGTCTTATGGACAAACAGACATACCGTAATCAGAAAATAAGGCAAACACATTCTACATTAAACAGCATTATATGCCACACAATTATGTATTAACAGAAAAAATGATTCCAAGTAAGAAACACTACAACCAATACTGCAATTATTTGTGATGAATGCAAGACTTGCAATCAGAATACCGTTTCTATCCTTTTAAACAATGAGTCCTAAGCAATTACTATAACTGACACTAAGCAACTCGAATGTTAGTGCAACCCCGCAGATCGCATGTGTTTTTCTATGAGAAGCAAAAACTTAGTACCATCAAATGTGACTCAACAAATGTGTCAGTTGCACATTATTTCAATATTACCTTGTTTTATGTTTGAGCCCGCACGAATACCGTACTGCCAGCTCAAACAAGGATGTCACTTGAAACTTGGTCTCTCTCAAGCCGTTCTCGGGCCCTAAAGGAACTCTGACTCATGGAGTATCAGCCTTATCAGTAATCATACAGAAAACACAAAAAATAATGACAGAAGCCAGAATACTCTTGGTAAAATAGTTTTTAATATATATTACACAGTATTTAGTCATATGAAAACACCAAACTGGTTTCTTGTTCCATTTAACCAGGAACCACATAAACAGCCCATAACAGCAGGGATGCAGAATTAGAGTCTGTCCTCCTTTTCCCTAAGTTCAGGTAGGGGGGCAGGGCAGGAGCTTTAAGCATACTGAGTGATTCCCTGGAAGAAACATGATTACTATGGTGAGTGATTTTTTCTTCTAATCCCGTGAATCACTCAGTATGATTAAACTAATGCAGACTACCAAGCAGTACCTTTCAAGGTTGGGCACAGAACCTACCTTGGGAAAAGGTTTGCAGGACTGCTGTGCCAAATCTGGCATCACTTCTGGACTGTATGTCCAAGAAATAATGCTTGGTAAAAGTATGAACAGTTTTCCATGCGGCTGCTTTGCAGATGCCCAACAGGGGAATATCCCTTGCAGCTGCCACTGAGGCAACTGTGCACCTGGTAGAATGTGCCCTGAGGCCCAGAGAAGCCTGCTTACTGACTTTACTGTAAAACAACTGCATGCAAGCTACTATCCAGCATGCAGTGGTTAAACTGGATGCAAGTTTGCCTCTACCCACTCCCTGTAAGTGAGAAACAGCTAGGTACGTTCTGGTCTATGAGCCTTGGTCCTGTTAAAGTTGTGTCTTAGTGGTCTCTTGACATCCAAGCGATGTAGTTTCGGCTCACATGTGCTGGAATTATCAGTGAAGAAAAATGAAAATGACATATCTACGTAATTCTTGATCTTCTTGGACAAGTCTTCACCATTCATTCATACTGCTAGGTACTATGCCAGAGGCACTGGGACCCAGTGGGAGCCAAAAATATTCAGCAGGGTCGGTGCTGAGGTAGTACCATGCATGTGCAGTACCGAGAGATTGGCTTGGGCCTGTGTAGGGTATCTCAGCGTCAAACCTCCAACCGCCTCAGTACCTTTTTGACTGAGGAGGTACAACGTAAACTAACCTAGGAAACACCTAACCTAATCTGAGCATAAGATAGCCTGCTTGACCCATATAAGAAGGGTCAACTTAACAATGTCTTTATAGCCCAAACCAATGAGGGAGTGAAGACCAGAAGCAGGATGAAAGAGCTCAGGGGATGGCTGGTGGGGGGTTTATATATGAATAAATGTTGAAGACGTGTCCAAGAAGATCAAGAATTATGGTAGGTACGTAATTTCCATATCTTCCTGGATTTAAAGTATTCACCATTTATTCATACTGCTGGGAGTGTACCAAGCTAAAAAACAATCCCCCAAGCAGGGCTGCAGGAGAAAGAGCTCACTCAGGACAAGAGTCCATTAAGGATTGTCCTGCCAAAGGAAGTGTGCTGTCTGGCATAGACATCTAGAGCACAGTGCTTCACAAAGGTATGCATCAAGCTCCAGGTAGCTGCTTTGCAGATTTCTGCAATGGGTACAGAATGGATCTCAGCCAGGGACATCACCACCACTCTGGTAGAGTGGGCGTACACCCGGCCTTCGAACTTGACCTGCGCCATGACATAGCAATGGCAAAGGCATGCCACTATCCAAGCAGAAATGCATCTAATAGCCACTGGCTGGCCCAGCTGGGCCATGCTGAATGACACAAAGAGTTGCTTGGATTTATGGATCTCTCCTGTCCTATCGATGTAGAATAATGGAGCCCTTTTGACATCCAGAGAGTGAAGGGTATGTCCCTTTCATTCTGGAAGTCAGCAAAAGAAGTGGGGAGAACCAAGGGCTGATTGAGGTGAAAGTCTGAAAGTACTTTGGGCAGGAATGTAGGATGAGTACGAAGTACCACCTTATCCTTGTGAAAGACTGTATATGGAAGGTATGTGATCAAGGCATGTATTTCAGAGACCCTGTGAGTGAGGTCTGACTGAACGGTGGACAGACTGTGCTGCCACTTGGGTGGAAGATTTGGGAGGATCTCTGCAAAACTGAGGTAGTAACCTTCTCGAATAATCCTGAGGACCCACTTGTCCGTGGCAATGGACCGCCACTGGTTGTATAACTGAGTCAGGTGACCTCCCACTGTCTTGGAAGTGTCTACCTCGGGCAGTTGAGGTGACACCTGGGCCAACGTTTCAGAGGGTGGCACTAAGCGCATACGGGCCCTGTGACTTTTGCTGTATTTTTTTTTGTGGCTGAAGAGCCTGGTTTCTGTTAAAGGCTCCTCGGCCTTTACCTCGAAAGGACTGCCTGTTACGAAACTGTAGACAGTTCCTACCCCTTTCAGCGGCAGAAGGAACCGGCTTGGCTGTTTTAATGGCAGTCCTGGTCTTCTGAGCAGCCTCTAGTGCTTGTTCAACTTGAGGGTCGAACAGACAAGCACCATGAAAGGGGACATTCATGACCTGTTGCTGAGCATCTGGTGAAAACCCCGATGTTCTGAGCCAGGAGTGCCATCTGATACAGATTCCAGTGGCAGTCATCCTAGCCGCTTTAAGCTGATGACTGTTGGACTCAGTGCCCTGGTAGCAGTCTGGAGAAGCTCCATATTCACATCAGGCTCTGGGAAATTCTTGACTACTGACTTAAGAAAGTTCCAAAGGGTGTACTCATATTAGAGAAATGGCCCTGATAACTGGCAATATGCATGCCCAAGGTTGTGGCTGCAAAGGCCCATTTTCCCAAAGTGTCAGTCTTGTGAGATTCCTTATTGATAGGCCCTGCCAAAGCCTCCTGAGGGAGGGCAGCCTTGCTATTCTCCGCAAGTACCATTAACACATTTGCAACAGGTTGCAATGCTAGGAAGGGTCTCCCCAGAGGGGCATATTTCTTGTCTATGGCCTTGGCCACAGGAGGAATTAGTGCCAGCCTGGCCCACACTGCTTGTGACAAGGTCTCAAAAGAGGGGGGCACTGGGGGCTTAAGATTCATAGGAATGCTGGGAACATGAAGGAACTCGAGGTGTAAGAGCCTACCTGGGTCCACTGAGGAGGTTTGAATTGCCAGGGTGGATCCTATGTTCCTAAGGAGGGACTAGAAGGAAAGGTCCTTGACCAGGGATTCAGCCGAGATAGAAAGCTTGCCTTCCAAGTCATAGATGAAGTCATCTTCAATGCTGTCAGACAAAAGTAGGACAGGATCAGACTCATTATGTTCTACCTCCACCTCTGAGAGGTCAGCAGTTAATCCTGCGAGGCCGAAGTATGGCCTAGGCAACGGGTACACAGGAGACACTGGAACCCGTATTGACATCATAGAACTCAGCACCGTACACAGCACCAAAGTGCCCGACGCTGCACACGGCACCGAGCACCCAACACCGCATGTGGCACCAAAGCACCCAACCCCACCTATGGCACCAAAGCACTTGACACCGCACCGAAGAACCCAACACCACACGCAGCACCGCATGCGACACCGAAAAATCCCACGCCACACATGACACAAAAGAAACTGACACAGCACGAGGCCACAACACTGAAGAACTCAACACTGTACAGGGCACCAAAGAACCCAGTGCCAAACGCAGCACCAATGCACTTCAATCACGGTCAGACTTATAAGAAAAGGGTGAGGAAAGTGGTACCTGTGCCGGCCCCTGTGTGGAACTCTGGTGAAAGGGTAAGGCACGTGGAACTTGCATAGGAGGTGTCAGTACCAGAGAGGGGAAAAACTCTGTCACTGGCACCGAATGCACATCCTCTCCGGACTGCCCTGGCTGCGGCCTAGCGGCTCCAAGACCTGAGGGCCCGGGAACCAGGTCCACCTGCAAGGGCAACCGAGATATACGCTGTACCCACTGCTCCACAAGAGTGACCCAGTGGTGAAACTGCTCACTGGAAACCCTGTCAGAGGACAAAGAGCGGCTCCGATGTCAGGAATCCCATCCATTAAGAATGGACACCACCTGGGAACCTGGAGGAGTCGGGGTGGGTCTATCACTCTCCTCTACTGAAGACCACCTCGCAGGCCTACTAGAAGGCAACATTGAGCTGTACCATTTCTTCTTCTTCCAATGGGAAGGAGAAGAGCTTGAGGCCGAGTGGAGCCGGGTCCCTGAACAAGACCGGGAATGGGCCCATTTTTTGTGTGCTTCCTGGAGGCCTGTCCTCCCTCCTGAGCACCAGACTGCCCATGGTTGGACCCATCCCTTTAGTAAAGGGTGGCAAACTGGACACAACCTCACTGCCAGAACATTTTTCCAGTGGAGTCTCCCTACTGCCACCATACCGTCCATGGTCGACTCTATTGATAGCAGGCTGAGAGAGTTTCTTTTCTTCAGAAGAAAAAGATATATATATAGATTTCTTTAAATAAAATAATAATACTAAAACAACTAAACAAAACTGAATGACTACAGTTACTGTTGTACAGACATGAAGATTTGACTCCTGGCAGGTGAGCAATGCTGTCACAGAAGCACACTCGTAGCAGGAAAAAAGGAACTGAGGCAGTTGGAGGGTCGATACTGAGACAGCCTACATGGGGGTGAGCCAGTCTCACGGTACTACGCATGCACAATCCTACCTCGGTGCCAACCCTCTTGAAGATTTTTGGCTCCTGCTGGATCCTAGTGCCTCCAGCGTAGTACCCAGCAGTTTGAATGAATGGTGAAGACTTTAAGTCCAGGAAGATCAGGTAATGTAATGCATTGATTCAGATGAAAATCTGAGACCACCTTAGGAAGGAATTTCCTATTGGTCCTGAGATCCACTTTGTCCCTGTGGAAGGAGATGTAGTTCAGATCTGTACACAAGGCATGCAATTCACTTATTTGCCTGGCTGAAGTGATGGCCACCAGAAAAAAAAAATTTCTATGTGACATACTTCAAGTCAGTGTCAGTGACTCAGTAGGTTGCACACTCACCTCTGAGGCAGGGAGATCAGAGGGCTGTGGGTTCAGTTCCCACACCTGGCACTTGGGTTAATATCCCGATACTGACACTGTAGTGCAGCATGAGGGGGGTGCTGCACTTCTCAGGTGCTGTCTTTCGGATGAGACGTTAAAACCGAGGTCCCATCTGCCTGGAATGGTGGTAGTTCAGGTGGATGTTAAAGATCCCATGGCACTTATCGAATTTTTTATTTAAAACCAAAAACACACAATTACATGAACACATTTTCCATGCTTTACATACATATCCTTTATCCAATACTAGCAATTTCTTTCCATAGTCTCTTATTCTCTCTTCTCCAAAAATAGTGCATTCCTCTTGATATATCCTATCTATCTCATCCTGAAATTTAAACAATAAATCTTGCATTGTATTTTCCTTATTCTGTAGAAATCTTTGATACCTGTTTTGCCAAACAGTCCATTTCAGTACAGTCAGTATTACATACAGTATATTGTCTTTTTATTCAGTTTTTCCCATTCCTGAGGCAATTGTCCATGCACCAAAATGTCATATGTCATATTTTTAAAGCATTGCATTCCCAAAAAGTTTGCCAAAATTTCCCAAAAAGATTTAATAAAATCACATTCAAATAACAAATGTTTCACATTTTCTTCTTGACTACCACTCTTCCATTCTCAACACACTCTTTCTTCTTTCTTATGCTTATGGTTTTCTCTTACATTTAGTTTGCCATGACTGCACGCCCAAACTGTTTCTCCCATTTTTTTGGAATTCTTTTCTACAATGTTACTTCTAATATTCTCTGTATATTTAGTCCTCTTTCTACCTTAAATACCGGTGTTTTCAAGGTAGTTTTCCTCCATTACTTCTTTATAAACTTGCTTCCTACTTTTTCTTATCAAAGAGTCTAGTGTCACTCCCCAGTGTGTTAAATATTTCCTACAGGTTTCCATATATGAGGGCCATGTTTTAATCCCTACTATGTTTCCTTTTTTCCCAATATTCTTAATTAGGTTTGAACTCCATTGTTGCACTAAGGATGTCCAGCTACTTCTTTCTCCTTTTACCAAAGGGACTATGTTTGTAAATATAAAAATGTTTAAATAAAATGCTATCAGATTTATCATGTTTAACCCTCTATCCTTTATTACCCTATATGTAACCCCCCTTTTTTATCGGATTCAGTTTGCTACCCCATAATAATTGAAAGAAAAGACTTAATATTTTAGTTTGCATTTGTTGTGGTACAGGATATATGTATGCTAAAAATAAAAAAATTGGAACAATAAATGTCTTGAGTAAATAAATTCTCTTTTCCCTTGTCATATTCCATTGCTTCCACCTATTAATTTTCCTTTGTGCTACTTCATACTTCTCTTCCCAATTTTGCTGTATAACCTCTTGTCCTCCAAAGAGAATTTCCCAAGATCCTAATGCTCCCCTGTACAATTTCTAATTCTCCTGTTTTTCCCACCTCAACAGCCCCTAAAGGGTATAGCTTACTTTTCCCTTTATTTATTATTAGCCCTGTATACTTACTGTTTTTTTCAACTAGTTCTATCAGTTTGTCCCCTGCTTTCTGATCTTTAGCTAAAATAACTCAGTCATCTGCATAAGCACTTGTTTTATTTAGTTTCTTATTCTGCCATGTAATATTCCAAATTTCATTTTCTGCTTCTGTGTTCCTTAAAAGCGGGTCTAAGCAAAAAACATATAACAATGGACTTAGTGGACATCCTTGTCGTACACAATATTTAATATACATAGGTGGTCCTAAATGTCCATTCACCATTGGACATATTTGTGCTTTCTCATATAGTACTTTAATTGGATTAACCAATTTTCCTGGAATCTTATATTCTTTCAACGTTTCCCACATAAATTGGTGTTTTATGACATCAAAAGTTGTCTCCTGATCCAAGGCATACAGATAGCCCTCTAACTGATGTTCTTGTCCTTTATTTATAATCTCCCTTATGTATAATAAGTTCTGCTCAATATTCCTGCCTGGTATTACATAAGTTTGTGTTTGTAATATTAACTAATCTGAAAATGTCCTTAACCTGTTATTGACTATTTTTGCCAATATTTTGTAATCAGATGTTAGTAAACTTATAGGCCTCCAATTTTTGATCTGTGCCTTTTCCCCTTTTTTGCATAAACATATGGTTATTCCTTGTTTCATATTATCTGCTAGTTTACCTACACTAGAAATTTCTTTATAAACTTGTGTCAACGTAGGTGTACTTTGTTCCTCAATTGTTTTATAGACCACATTAGGGATCCCATCAATCCCTGGTGCTGTATTACAGGCTAAAGTCTTTATTGCCTCTCTTACCTCTTCCTCTTTTATTTCCTTATTTATTGAGTTTGCCTCCCCCACCCCTAGTTTAGGTACGTTTGCTGATTGAAAAAAGGAGTCCACTTTATCACTTATTGGTTTTTGATATTTTTGTTTTAAAAATTCCTGCACTATACATTTTATGTTCCCTATGTCTGTGTATGAATGGCCTGTATTATCCTTTAACTCATACATTACTCAATCTTCAATTCTATCCCTATTACTGTCAAAAGAGTTTGTTTGATGTTTTGTCCCTTGTGTGCCACTTTTTTGTTCCATTATAAGAGATTTTACTCTGTTATATTGAAATGTCTTCATTTTTTCATTAATCTCCTCTATTTGTTGTGATTCGTCCACTTTATTTTTTGCCTGTATAGTTATTAGTTTATATAGTTTAGCCCTTAAACTCAGATATTTCCCATCATTTGTTGTTTTTGTTCTTTGTCCTTTTATCATTAGTTGTTTAATATCCCACTTAGTATCTTCCCACTATTCTGCTATGCTATCATATAAGTATTTTACTGTCAACCTAGCTTCTAAACATTCTTTCACATTCTCCTTACATTTATCTTCCTGCAACCTTTCTGTGTTCATTCTCCAGTATCCCTTTCCAAATGTCATCCTATTTCCTAGATCTATGTCAGTTTCCACTGCCATATGGTCAGATGTTTCCATTGGAATACTTCTAATTTCTGTAATTATAGTTTTTTTTGTACCATCCAAAAATCAGTTCTTGTCAAACATGTTCCTTTAAAATATTTACGTTCTCCCTTTTTCCCTTTTACTTTATAGGTATCCTCCATCCCTTCATTGTCTAATATTTTCCTTAAGTAGTTTGTATCGCCAAAAGTTTTTTGAGTTGTCCTCCCCCAGTCCGCTCTGGTTAGACCGCAGCTAACCCCCCCGTATAACTAATTTTAGTGTGTAGCATGGTTCTATTAGTCCCATTACCTTATTCCTCTCCATCTTAACCTGTGGATTATAAATTACTATTATTCTTACTGTTATTCTTTTTATTATACTGTCCACTATAAAAACCCTCCATGGGACAGGATCTATAATTTTCAAAACTTGCACTTTATGTGACGTAAATGCCACCCCTACTCCTGAACAACTTTCTACCCCTATAGACCACAATGATGGCCCCATGTCCAGTCCTTTTGAGCTTGCTGTATTTCTTCTATTGTATGTAACCTTGTATCCTGGAGAATTATAACAACATTTCTCAATTCACTTAATATTTTAAAGACATTATTTGTAATACATTTCAAGTTCTCCATTGGTTTTTGTTATTTATTTGGTTCATCCCATGTCTCTTGATTTCTTTCTTTTTTTGGACACCTGTGTATCCGTTGTATCCCCATCCGCTGCTTCTTCCCTTTCTGAGAGGTTTGCACTAGACCTATTCAACTCCTCCTCCATTGTAGGCCATTCTTTATCTTGCAAATGCATGTATCTATTTGTAAGTTCCACTCCTTCTCTGTCCTTTTCATGCAACATTTTCTGTTTCACCTGTGCTTTATTTCTGTTTTTGGACCTTGTCACCATTGTGAATTTATTGCTTACTGCAACTTTTCCTACTTTATTTGGCTTTACGTTTTCCATTTTTTGCCTCTTTTCATCTTGTATAACCACTTCCTTCACCTGGGGTGAGGTGTGGGGTTCTACCTGTAATTCTGGTACATCCCCATGTGTTCCATTCCTTTCTTTGTGTTGTCTTGTTCTCTCCTCCTTTAGAGCCATTTAGCACCACTTTATCTTGCTTGCCTTTTTCTTTCTGTGCCACTGCTGGGTAACATCTTGTTCTGCCCTTTCACCTGTACCTGGGCTGTTATGGGAGGCCCATGGACATTTTCAAAAGATATGCCCTTCCTCCTCACAGAGACTGCATTTAACTTTGTTTGTGCACTCAGTCCCAAAATGTCCTATTAATCCGCACAGGCCACATTTTATTTTTTCACAAGTGCTGCTTAAGTGTCCTCTCTCCCTACACTTATAACAGGCCTGAGGCTGTCCTGCATAGAAGACAATTTCCCAGTCTTGGCTTAAAACAAAACAATTTGATATATGTTGTATTTCTCCTTCTATCTGTTTCAAAGTTATTCTATATTTCCACCCTCCCTGTCCATAAACATTCTTCATCTAAAATTGGTTCTGGTGGTCCATGCATCACACACCTTTGTTTCATCCAAAAGTTTATATCCATCACATTGACTCCATCATTTTGAAACAATACTGTAGCAATTTTAAAGGCAGGTTTAGTTAGAGGTATCGTAATACAGTTTTTCCATAAATCTATGTATTTCATCTGATGATATAATTTCCAGAATCTGTGAAGCTCTCCTGGATATTTAAAACTTATATAATATACTGTACTCCCTGGTACATGAATGAGAGCATAAATCTCATATGGATAGAATTTCATGCTGTTCTTTAATAAATGTCTTCCTATAAATATCAGATCTGGAGCGTCAGCTGTTGTACCTCTAAACTTTAATCTAACAGAGTTCCTCCTTTTTGCTTGCTGAGGCTTTGTTTCATTTGGGAACAATTTTTCTTTCATGTTCCCATCTCAGGTTTTTTCCTTATGTCCTTTTTCCTCCTCGCTTGCTTCTTTGTCTGTTTGTATTGTTTTCTGTTCTAATTCCATAGAAGTTTCTTCACTATCATTAGAAATCTCTTTAATCTCAATTTCTTTTGTCCTATCTGCTTCTGATAGTTCCTCTTGCTGTCTGTTTTCTCTTTTATTTTCCACATTTTCTATTTTTTCAGTTTTTTTCCCTTCTTTTGGTTCTTTTTGTTTTATAGTACTTCCCGAGGTACTAGGCCTGTTTGGGTCCCAGTCGGATCCATCTTCCTTTTGCCTCCATCCTGCTTTTAACAATGCCTCCATAACCCAACCAAATGTATCCGTAAAATCTGTAAAGGTTCCCTCTGCCGAAGTGTCTGTTAAAATGTCATTTTTATTTTCTATTTTTCGGGGGCCCCCTTTTTCCATGTATACATTGTTTGTTAACTTTGCCTCCTCCTTACTTCGTCCTATTTCTTCTTTACTTTCCTTATTAGCTCCTGAAGCCCGTCTCAGACTGAGCTATTTCTGACCCATCTTGACTTTTCCTTTCAGGGATTTTCCTTCTGTTTTACTCTTGACAGACTTCAAGGGGTGCAGCTCCCTTTGATGCAACCATGTCATTATCTCCCAGCTGTTTTTGACAGGCTTCTGGCCTGTCCACCTTGCTTTCTCTCATAGCTTTTTTAGGCTGCTCAGAATGTTTCCTGTCAACAGTTTCTTTGCTGGCATTCGCTTAACAGTAAGCTTTTCTTACTCACTGTTAAATGTTTTCTATCCTCCATCTCCACAGAAGATATTTCCTGGTCTATTCCACTGCCATCCTTCTTGAGCTCCTGTTCACTATGTCCATCGTCACTGTGTCTCAGTTTCTCCTGCTCCATGGCCTCTGGTGGTATCAAGACTAGAGAGGAGCCCCTCTCCTTAGTCTCCCACACATCTGCACTCTCTCTCAGCTGTAGCAGCACTGACACTATCCTGTCAGACCAGCATGGATCCCACATAGGGGAATTTTTTATTCAAGATTTTCAAACAAAAAAATACAGAAAAGTATTACAGCATACAAAATCACAATAAAAGGAAACAAAACTGGCAACTGGGCTTTAATGCCAAAAAGTGCAAGGTGCTGCATTTTGGGATGAAGAACCCAAGGAGGAGTTACCAGCTAGGGGGAGTGCAGCTAGCCCAGACAGAGGAGGAGAAGGATCTGGGTGTGCTCATTACAGGGTCAATGAACAACTCGGCACAATGTAGGAAGGCAGCTGCAAAGGCCAACAAAATGCTGGGTTGTATTGCAAGGGGTATATCCTCGAGGAGGGAGGAGGTGATTCTGCCACTGTATAGGACATTAGTTAGACCACACTTGGAGTACTGCGTGCAGTACTGGCGTCCGTATCTGAAGAGGGACATTAAGTTACTGGAGGGGGTGCAGCACAGAGCGACAAAGATGATCAAGGGGCTGGGGGACTTATCATATGAGAGGAGGTTGAAGGAGTTGAACATGTACTCACTGGAGGAGAGGAGAGACAGGGGTGACATGATTGAAACCGTTAAATACATGAAAGGAATAAACAAGACAAGTACAGAGGGGCTGTTCAAAGTAAGGGAGGGGAGGGACACCAGGGGCCATGATATGAGACTGGAGCGAGGAAGGTTCAGGAGGGAGATGAGGAGACACTTTTTTACAGAGAGGGTGGTGGCTGGGTGGAATCGTTACCTCCTGAAGTGGTATGCAGAACAGTGGACTGCTTCAAACGAGGATGGGACAGGACAAGGGGGAGGGTTAATGAAGGGGAAGGGTGGAAGGGAGGGGCAGCTGCAGAATAAAGGGTGCTAGCTGCACATTCGAGCAGACTTGATAGACCTCTAGGCCTTTATCTGCTGGCAAATTTCATATGTTCATAAATTTTGTATGTAAAAACCAGAACAAATATTTCACCATACTAGAATGTAGAACAAAAACATCCCCACCCAACAGACCCCCTCCCCCCCGCACTAAAAGAGTAGGGGAAATTTGTTGTTATTCAGGATTGTCAAACGAAAAAAGACAGAAAAGTATTACAGCACACAAAATTGTAATGAAAAGAAACAAAATCTAGAAAAAATATTTCAGCATACAAGAATGTCAAAATCATAACAAAAACATCCCCACTCATCAGACCCCCCCGCCACACTAAAAGAGTAGGGGGATTGTCAATTCAAGATTGCTAAACAAAAATACAGATAAGTATTACAGCAGATAAAATTATCAGGAAAAGAAACAAAAAACAGATAAAATATTTCAGCATACAAGAAGGTCAAAATCATAAAAATAAAAGTACAGAAAAGTATGACAGTTTACAAAATCAGAAAACACAAACATTAGAAAGAAAACAGTGGTTCACACTGTAGAGCCAAACAGAATGTCCAACAGTACAAACCCCCCTCCCATACAGGCAAAGACAGTGATGGATATGAAATAAATCAACTGAACAACAGATCATGAAAGAAATCAAGTAATGGGGACATCTGAGTCCATAACCCACGGAAGATTCTGCCATGCCTGAAAAATCCAGGTAGCAGGACAAACTTTCATGTCTTGGCGATAGAGCAGTCTAATTTCCCAAGTCATTTTTTCCACTAGATCGGAAAGCGGTACAGACTTTTGTTGCAGAGTAAACCAATAGCGAGAGTTCCAGACGTACCACTTTACAACTGCTAGAATGACCTGCAATGTGGAGGCATCCCAAGCCTGCCAAGAGGGATCAAAAGAACTGTACAATAAGACATCCAAAGACATAGTGCGAAAAGGAGACATTTATTTATTTAGCTTTTGTTTACCGGGTAAGTACACTAGACAAGCATTATGCCTATTTTCAGGGACGACCCAGGAGAGTACAACATGAGGAACAACAGTCAAGAAGACATGGCAAAGAGAGTTCGTTTTTTGTCACAGCAAACAAACATGTGGGAAATACATCATTTGACACTAAGGGAAACATATAGTAGTAAGCACATTTCAGATTATACACTCCAGACTAGCTAGTTCAACTGACAGATATATACAGGTCATCATACATAGGAGTGGAGCATAGCTCAAGGACTGGATTGGTCATAATATAACTTATAACATTGTCGTATACACCCCCTAGGATAGTTGGATCGCGGACAGGTATATACAGCTCATCACATCTTTCTAAATATGACATGTTAGACAGAAACAGAAACACTTGGTAGTACAAGTTTCTATCAATGACCAAGGTGCAATATGTCATGGTTAGCCTATGACCGTGGAGCAATAATGGTGTAAAATGCCCAAGGCTTTTTAGGCAGGAGTAGTCAGAAGTCATTGATACAGTGGGAAAAATATCTCCAGGAATTCAATGGAACACCCTGGGAGGTTCAGACAAAACAATTTAACACTTTACTCTAGGGGTTTGGGGCAGTCACACTCTGATGCTAGTTTTAGGAAACCCCACAGGAATTTCAAAAACTCAGATAGGAGGGGCAGCTCGGATATCCACAGGCAGCGAATTCCAGAATCTGGGCGCACTTATGACAAAGTCCCGATCCCCCATGAGGGTCCGGGTAGGAGGGACTTTGAGCATCCCTGATGTGAGAGACCTAAGTTGGTAGGGGTTGGGATTCAGTTTAGGCAGAAGCCGGGCTAGCCCCTGGGGGGTGCTAGTTCTGATCACTTTCCCAGAGAGGCATCCCAAACCAAAATCAAGGTTTCTCATATAGCTCACAACGGTGGGTGAGTCGGGGAGCAGCCAAGGTAAAATGACAAATGGTATTGTAAGCAGTGTACCACCGGGTGAGATGTGTCTTTGGAGAGTGAGCAAATAGGTGCAGCCCATAGCTGAGGGAGGGAAGGAGCACACCCTTCGCTAGGGCAAGCCTGGCTGCCGGTGTAAGGTTATACTTGGCCCTATAGGCCAGACCCAGTTTGCAGTTTGCTGCCCTGCAGATGTTAAAGATATGATTACTCATGTCAAGTTGGGGGTCAAGTGTTACACCCAGATATTTGATGGAGCTCACTATGGGTAGTGAGGATCCATCTGCGCTGGTGACGTGTAAGCAGGCTGATGAGGCTTTGATTTTAGCCATTGAGCCAAAGGGCATAGCCTGTGTCTTTTTCAGGTTCAGGACCAGCTTGTGACTAGTAACCCATGACAATACCCTGTTAAAGTTATCGGTCAGGTTCTGGTTTAGGGTAGTGGCATTCTGAGCGTGAGCCAGGATTACCAGATCATCTGCATACCTGGTGGCGCTACAGCTGGTAGTAACCATGGGTAGTTGATTGATGAAGAGGGAGAAGAGGAGGGGACCCAGTACCAAGCCTTGAGGCACTCCGGAGGTCACCGGTAGGGGCTCGGAGAGGACTTTATTGAAGCAGGTACGCTGCTTTCTGCCATGTAGATAACCCATTAGCCATTTCATGGCATGGGGAGAGGCTGAAGTGACCACAACTGTGCACCAAGCAGTTTGTGGTCAACGAGATCAAAGGCTTTGGACAGGTCGTCAATATTGCACCAGAGAGTTGCCCTGGTCCATGGCTGTCTGGATACTTGATGTAACCGAGATTAAGGCTGTGGTGGTGCTGTGTCCCCTACAAAAGCTGTGCTAGGGCTGGGGACAGAAGTTCATGAGAGTGGATATATTCCGAAAGCTGCTCAAGCACTACCTTTTCAAGGAGCTTGCTAAGGGTTGGGAGAATGGCAATCAGTCGATAATTGTCAGGTAGTTTGGGATTTCCTTGCTTCAGTACAGGGACAATCCTCGCCTCTTTCCAGATGTCTGGGACGGTCCCCAGACCAAGGGATAGGTTGAAGATAAAGGCTACTGGTGTTCCACGTAGTTGCCAAAATGGAACAAAAATTCAAAATTTAAGAACAGGAAAAAAAATAAATGATATGTTGTTTCCAGTTGATTAATACAGAAAGGTCTAGAGGAATGCCTTTCAGATAGCTGCTTGCCAAAATGGACCAAAAATTAAAAATTTAAGAACAGGAAAAAAATAAATGATATGTTGTTTCCAGTTGATTAATACAGAAAGGTCTAGAGCAATACCTTTCAGATAGCTGCTTATGCTTCTGGTGTTCCTTAACATTTAATCACTTGTGGCAACTGAGCCAATGGATGTCCCATATTTTCTCAGGGATTCTGGGGTTATTTAGAAATACGAGCAGAGCTGGTGTCAAAGTGAGAGGACAGGAAGGGAAAGAAATCAGCTCTCTGAACTTAGTGGAAAGGACTTGCATATACAAAAATTTCCTGTGTTGACCACGTACCATTGCAACTGTTAATTGCCAACTCTTGAGTTTAACAAAAACACCTCTCATATAAGAAGGGCAGATATTAAAGTAGTGGAGCACCCCAAGAGAGGACGCTTCCTATTGTGATAGCCAAGGACTACAAGTCAAAACATATAAAGGGATCCAAGCCCTACTGACATGAGTCAAGACAAGCCTAAGATTAACAACTATATAGAACACATAGAAAAAAAACACTGGGTTAACCATACCCAGACCACCCTGAGATTTAGACAAATACAAAATATTCCTCTTTAAAAGGATTTAATCTGCTACTCCATACTGCCTGAAAAAAAATACTTAGCAAGAAGCTTCCAAGGAATGTGGGGGCAACAAAACATTTATAAAGGGTGGCTAAAGAAACGCTTTTAACAAGATAGGAAAATTACGTACCTACCGTAATTCTTGATCTTCTCTTGTATCTTCACCATTCATTACTTCCTGGGTGTAAGCCGAGGCGCACCCATCACGGGAGCTTTTTTTTTTTTTTTTTTTAGTTGCCTAACGGCCTCACGATGAGAGCCGACACATGCCATGTAGGGCGGCCAAGAAGTAGCGATCACTTCTCCTCCAACTCAGTTCTGTGGAGCCGAGAGGCAAAAATGAAAGTAGAAAATATAGATAGCGAGGCAAGATAGCCGAGGATAGCAAAGCAAGGAAGAATGAACTGAAAAGGAATAAGCCGATGGAGGAAGGACAGAGGAGATAAGAACATCCCTAGCCTAGGGAGTGCAGGGCCTCTTACCTGGGCGACTCTAGGAGGAGAGATGAGTAAGGAAATGAGAAAATAGAAGAAGAAGAAGAAAGAGAAGAGAAGATGGGATGTTGAAGGGACCAGAATGCCCAACTATATAGTTACTTGTAGCTGAAGGCCTCGACTAAAGGGAAAGCAAGAATCCCCGGAGATAGAGCTGAAGAGAAGGTTCACCGAACCCTGGGAGACAGACTCAGAAGGCATAGTCCTCATCTTCAACATGCCATTAGCTCTTGACACCCCACTCGGCTCATGGCCGTGGAAGGCCTTTTAACTGGAGGACAGCCGAGGAGGTAAGAATAAACCCTCAAGAGCATGAGAGCGCTTGCTCAGGGTTTAGAAATGGAAAATGTACTTTCAGGCGTTCCAAGAAAGAAACGGGACCCAGACTGACTGGCTAAGGCCGGCCAAGGCTTAGGCTGGCTAAGATTGGATATGGTCAGTAGAGCTCTACTGTAAAAATTGTCCAGGAGGACACTTAAAGGGAGAAACCACTTAGCAAAACAGCGAGAAGGATAGCCTACCTTCTCATTTGCCTTCTTGTTTGATTTCTCCTTTCCCTTTTTTTTTTACAGATAAAAAAAAAATTTTTTTACTAGATGCATGACCCAGATACCAAGATGCCTATAGCAGTCGGACAGAGTTCCCTCAGCATTTTTTTTTTTTTTTTTTTTTTTATTTTTTGAAGAGAAAGGAACAGACGTATTGCTCCTCTGCTCTGCAAGGCAAGAATAGAGGGGGATTAGATTTCAGGGCAACTATCTGAACACGGGATTGCAGGATCAAACTGAATAGCCTGAGCCAGGCCAAATAACCCCAGAGGTATCTTGCCATAAGAATAGCAAGAGATAGTTGTGCAGTCTGATCGCCAATGCAATCCATTTAGATGGCCCATGAATCTTAGAGTAAATAATTTTTCTGGATTTTAAACCCCCAAGAAGATTTTTTTTTTTTTACTTTTATTTATTTATTTTTTTTTTTTTTGGAAAATGAAGCAATTTTCCTATATTTTATATAAATGCAGAGAGAGGAAGGAGACGGGAGGTGGAGAAGCCACAGGAAGAGGCCACTGAGGGGATGGTGGGAGTGGTAGGTAATGAATGGTGAAGATACAAGAGAAGATCAAGAATTACGGTAGGTACTGTAATTTTCCTATCTTCCTTGTCAATCTTACCATTCATTACTTCCTGGGTGAGTATTAAGCCCTCTTCCCCTGGAGGGGAAGAGGCCATACCCTGAGGGAACAAGACCCCCAGCCTCTGTTGGTGAGAAACAGAGGAGAAGACCCTGGCTTATTCAGAAAGCCTAAGTGGGAGAAGAGCTAGGAGGTGCCTCCGAGGACGAGGAGACAGAGGGAGCCCCTGTAAAAGTCTCCTAGCTCTGGAAGAGAAAAGACGGTCCTCGGAAGGCGGAGCTAATCACCCCACGCCGGGCCAGGGTGACAACCTGAAAGACGGCCATGCCGGCCCGCTTGATGCAGATCGCTGTCCCCGCAAGCCTGGAAGCTACCTCATTGGCGCCATAAGATGCCCTTGCTTGTGTCTTGCCAGCTCCAGGCCTACCCGGAGAGGGCAACCGCTTGTCTGGTTTGCTCCGTATCAGGCATAGATGCCAGCAGCTGGACATCATCGACCACAGATGCCGTTTGTAGGCAGCGCAGTGAGCCTGATGTGATGCAATACATGCACTCGCACGAGAAGAAGAGAATACTCTTCGCCTCAACGGTCGAACTGGAGAGAGTCCGAACTGTGGGCGTCGTATCGCCAGGCAACGGCGCTCAGAAGGAGTATCCAGGTATACCAAACCTGAGGACGGGTTGGGAAGGGAACCAGAGACTCAGAGGGGCACAATACCTACGCTGGCAGTCCGCCGGGCTGGGGAAGAAGCTGCAGGGGACTGCCATGACCGGATAGACGCCTCCCGGAAGGGATAGGCCAGGAATGTACCACCAGATGCTGGGCACTGAATTACCAAGGAATTCACGCTCTCTGCCTCGGTATTGTCTCTTCGAACGGGAAATCGGAGATCCCTCACCATCCTCGAGAGGAAACGCTGATATTCTGTGAAATCAGCATCGGAGGACAGATGAGCAGGGGGTTCCTCTCCCTCGGAGGAGGGAGACGAGGATGATGGGGAACTGGAATGCCCAGAGGATTCCTGCGGCGGTGGGGAGAGTCGAAAGACCCGCTCATGCATGTATCTAACATATGAGGGGAAGGCCGCCGCAGAACCCCTGAACTGCCCCCAGGATAACGGACCCGTAGGACCGACATGGCCTGGGAGCGGGGGTGGTGAAGGCAGAGAGATGGGAGAGGGGCACCTCCGCGGAGGTAACTGCTCTCTGCGAGGGCTCTGGAATCCGGGGAAAGGGGCCCTGGAAAGAGGGATCCCGGATATCAGACCAGGCCGCAGAACGGAACTCTGGGGAAGCGGAGCCTGGAAGAGCCCTGGGGGAGAACCTCCCCTATGACGACGCCGGGACTGCATGGATCCAGAAGGGCAGTCCGCACAAACGCCGCCGGAGGACACCCTAGAACCCCTGGAGGAGGGGCGAGGCTCTGCACTTGCTCCTGGCCACCCCCTGAGTGGCCAAAGAAGACCGAGCAGCAGACCCCTGCCTCAACCCTCGGATCCTAGAGGGCCTCCTCCCACCACAGGCCCCTGTCCCTAGAGAGAGCAACAGCACCTGTGAAGGTAGCTGTCACCGGGCCTCCAGAGAGGGGAGCCCGCGTCACCCCACGCCTGCCCCCGGGCTCCCGGCCACCCCAGCCGGGAACCTCAGGAGACGACGGAAGGGGACAGAGGAGGGGCCTGCGCCGCTTGGCACCTCTAGCCACCGGGGACCCAGACTGAGGAGTGGAGGTGCCAGGATGGGTCCACGTTTGAATCATCGCCTCCGAGGAGGACGAGATCAGCAGGACTCAATGCTGGCCACCCCAGGGGTCCTGAGGCCACGGGCCGCGAACGCCCCGTACTAAGGGAGGCACCGCCGCCTCCTTCACGCCGGGTAGCAGCTGTGGTTTAGCTCCACACTTTCAACGCACGCAAGCCGGCACCGCTTGGAGAAGGACAAGGCCCACGGCGCCGGCGCTCGAAAGCGCAGGCGGCATCAGCTGACGGGCGCCGCTTTTTGTCCATCGGGCGCCGCGAACGTACCGAGGCTCAAAGCGGCACCGCCAACGGCGCCACTCGATCACCGCGCTGCGAACGGGCGCTGATCCCAGCGGCGCCGCCAACGGCGCTGCCTGACACCGGCGCCGCAAACGGCGCTGACTCAAAACGGCGCTGAAACGGCGCCGATGATCACTGGCACCGCGAACGGCGCCAGGATCCAAACGGCGCCGGGCGGGCGCGCCGAGGGTCCACCGGTGCCAGACCAAAAGTCCGAGGGCCCGCCACGGGGAGCCTGCACCTCCAAGAGGTGACTGCTGAGGCGGTGTCGGCGCCATGCCCCGGAGGGACTACGACGCCTCGACACCGCTGGAAGGGGCCTCCTCGGCAAGAAAAGACGAGGAGACCCTCCTCAGATCAGAGTAGGCCCGGAGGGGACCCGGGAAGGGCCTAGAGATCTACCTGAGAACTCTTGAGCGACGCCGCCCCGGGGTCGGCGGGGCTTTGCCGAGCTTGAAAGCGCTGACTTCGAGGACACGGCGTCCATGGAGAAACAGGCGCCGACGAATCCATCGTCATGGTTGGGTCCCAGGCAACGAAGACAAACGTCATGCCGGTCCGAGACGGAGAAATGCCGGCCACAGTAACACCGACGCATAGGGGCGCGGCCCGTCTTCGAAACACGTTTAGCTCCGGAACCGGACATAACGCGAAATCAACAAGAAAAAACAGTAGGAAAGCACACCCGGCGCCGCTTAGAAATAAAAAAGAACGGTCTTACCGATTAGCGTCGAGTGTGCGGGAAAGAGGAGTCGCAGACGCAGTCAAAATATGGACGCTCCGAAACAGGTGCTGCCTCACGGCGGAGAAACAGAACTGAGTTGGAGGAGGAGTCGGTCACTATTAACGGGTCGCCGCGCATGACGATGATGTCGCCTCGAGAAGGTCAAGTAGGGCAACTTTTAAAAAAAAAAGTTTCCAGACGGTGCTTCCGCTTACACCAGAAGTAATGAATGGTGAAGATTGACAAGGGAAGATAAATACGTTTCAGTTTACCCACTGAGGTAAACTCAGGTACTGGAGGTGAGGGGGTTTCCCTGAGTAAGATAATCAGGGTACAGCTGCAGCTGATTCGGCTCATTGGCTGCAGCTGCACAGACAGGAGATCTTTAAAAACAGGAAGAAAAAGCCATCAGGCAGTTGCTATAGGGGTAGAGGACTGACAAGCTGCCTGGATGTGTTCCAGATCAGGAGTCCCTTTAAGCAATTTATCCCTCCAGGGTGTGGGTACACTGGAGGATTTACCACGGCTGATGTGATTCGGTCACGAGGCGCAGCCGAGTGACCGAATCACACCAGTAGTGTTAAATCCTCCAGTGTACCCACACCCTGGAGGGATAAATTTTTATTATACAATGACGAATGCTGTTTTTTTTTTTTTTTAACGTTTTTTAACTATGTTATTACTGACGGAGGTCCCTATACTTTGAAAAAGGAGGTAATTTTGCTAAAACTTTACCGGGTTCTTTTAGCGAAGAGGCGACGGGACAAACCGCGGCAGTTTCGTTTTTAGTGAAAGCGACCCGATTAGCACTGTACAAGGTTGGCTGGCACTTCTTCCAGTGGGTACACTGGAGGATTTATCATGGTGGTCATTGTGCCAGCCAACCAATCAGGATGCAGGATTCGGCATATCGGATTTACCACATTGTATAATAAGCAACAACCCTCAGGAGATTGGTCTCCTGAATTAAGCCAAAAAGAGAAATTTATTTTCATTGTGAGTTTTCTGTTTTACTGTTTGTGTTCTTCCAGAAGGTCTAGCCTGCTTGAAAAGGGGATTTCTAGTTAGGGCCGGGGATTGTTTAGACAGAGCTCCCACCCTGAGCTAGGCTTCTTCATTTCTGTTTTTGTTTAATTTTCCACGGTGGGGCTTAAAAAGAAAAGGGCAGAAGCCAAAAGTTCTGTGTTACCAGCCATATTAAAGAAATAAAAATATACCTGGTTGGTTTGATGTTAACAAACTGGTCTTCCTGAGACTCCTTAACCACCGCAAAGCTGAACCTGAATCCCGTGGCAAGGTCATGCCTTGTCACACATGGTGTTAGAGGTGGGATCAGGTCGGCATAGAATTTGGCTGGAATCTGAACCACCATGGAGTAAAGGAGACCAGGCATGGAGGACGTGGTGAAAGCCTTGATCCAGGCTACGGCAGCTACCCGGGCTCAACAAGAGACGAACCAGTTGCTGCTCACACAGACAGACCATGACCACGCTGTCCTCCAGGAAATGGTAAAGTGTCTCATCGAGATCACACCGGGAGAAGGTTGCCTGGCAGGGCCTACCTCAGAGGGTTACCAGACTATACGGGCTTCCCACTGTCTGCAGAAAATGAAAGTGGTTGACAACATTGAAGCATATCTGCTCACCTTTGAAAGGACAGCTACTCATGAGTTATGGCCTCAGGATCAGTGGGTCGGCATTTTAGCTCCATTTTTGTGCGGCTAGGCCCAGAAGGTGTATTATGATCTGGATGAGGGAGTCGCCAACGATTATCCAAGACTGAAGGAAGAAATCTTGGCCCGTGCCGGCATGACTCCAGCCCTTCGAGCCCAGAAGTACCACAGCTGGAGATTCCAGGAGTCAGCGACGCCTCAGTCACAGATGTACGACCTCCTCCACTTGGCCAAGAAGTGGTTGCAACCCGAGCTCCATAGCACTGCCAAAATCGTGGAGCTCCTGGTAATGGACCGGCTCCTAAGAGGACTACCGCCCAGCCTACGACAGTGGGTTGGACAAGCCGACTCCGCTTCCTGTGATGAACTGATCGCCTTGGTGGAGTGGCACTATGCCATGAAGGAACTTTCCCAAGACGCTTGGGTCGGCTACCCCGGGACTTGGGGCAGACTCCAAACTGGAGATATCGACCCCCAAGAGGTCGGACCAGACAGGACCAGGGAGAAGGATCACCGAAGAGTGGTCCAAGGCCACGAAGGGACTTTCGGGTTTGAAAACAGAAAGGGATATGGCCACCCCTAGAAGGCCAAAGGGTTCAGGGTCACCCCGAGGAGAAAAAATTACTCACCTTAGTAATGTTGTTTCTTTTAATGGAGTCTTGCTATATTTATGACATATGCAGTGAGTCCCAACCTTCGAACTGCTCCGGAGGTGAAAGAGTTAACTTTCCATGCCAGGCATGGAACACTGAGCTCGAGCTCGGTTGAAACTCTGTCTGTTGTTCTTCAAACTCAAACCGTCACATCTATACGAGCTAAACTCACTGAGGTCCTGTGTGGAAGCTGTAAACCTACACTAGCTAACTGGCTACTAAACATAAGAACACATTTTTTGGTCCCAAAACAAAGACTCAAGTCAGGAGACCCAAAAAATGAAAACACAACACCAAGTCACCCCAAAAGGAGGTATGAAAACAACAAGGTGGGCATCTACTAGTGCTGACACTGCACTGCCCACCCACATCCCAAAAACAGAGGTTCTGGAGAGGGCAGGAGGAGAGGTATAATAGCAAGACTCCATTAGAAGAAACAACATTACTAAGGTGAGTAATTTTTTCTTCAAACAACTTGAAGTCTTGCTATATTATGACATATGGAGACTACACAGCAGTACCTCCATGGAGGAGGGACAGAACCTACTTAGGAAATAGGCTCTGAAGCACAGCTGTGCCAAACCGAGCATCACTCCTAGTCTGGATGTCCAGGGAGTAATGCTTGGTAAAAGCGTGAACTGTTTTCCAGGTAGCTGCTTGACATCTCTCTAGAATAGGGATGTCCCTGGCAGCAGCCAGGGAAGCAGCTGTACCTCTGGTAGAGTGAGCCCTCAGGCCTGAGGGAGGAACAATACCCAGCTTTTCATAACACAACTGGATACAAGAGACAATCCACCTGGCAATGGATCTTTTAGTGGCAGGTTTCCCTTTACCAACCTCACCATAAGTGAGGAACAGTTGGAGGGAGTCAAACCTGTGACCCTTGGTACGCTCTATGTAGTAACTAAGGGCTCTCTTCACATCTAAGCTGTGCAGCCTCCTCTCGCCAGAGGAGGAATGGTCAGTGAAGTACACTGGAAGAGACAAAGATTGATTAAGGTGGAAATCTGAAACCACCTTAGGCAAGAACTTCCTGTTAGTCCTATGAAAGGAGATAAAATCAGGCTTCCCTGACAAAGCTTGTAATTCACTTATGCGTCTGGCAGAAGTGATGGCTACCAGAAACACAGTCTTCCAAGTCAAGTACTTAAGCTCTGCTGAAGACAAAGGCTCAAAGGGGGGTTGCATAAGCTGAGCAATGCAAACATTAAGATCCCAGGCAGGGGCAGCGTCCCTGAATGGAGGGTTGGTGTGAAGCAATCCCTTAAATAACTTTGAGAATACAGGATGAGCTGAAAGAAAAGAGGGTTTACCTGCTGAAATAAAAGCAGACACAGCTGCCAAATGTACTTTTAGGGTAGCTGATCTCAGCCCCAAGGTATTTAAATGGACCATATAATCCAGTACTGTGGGTAAATCAGCAGATTCTGGGGAAATATGCTTCCCAGAGCACCATATGGAAAACCTCTTCCATTTGGAGTTATAGGTAGCCCTGGCGGAAGGTTTCCTAGAAGCCTTCAGTATATCCATTACACCTTGGGAGAGGTGTAGATCAGCAAACTCTAACTCTTCAAGAGCCAGGCCTTGAGACTGAGAGATTTGAGGTTCGGGTACCAAACCCACCCCTGAGCACAGGTTAACAGGTTGTGATTCCTGGGAAGACACAGGGGAAGATGGACTGCTAAAGACAGTAGTAGTGGATACCAGGGTTGTCTAGCCCAATCTGGAGCAATCAGGATCATCTTGCAGGGTTGAGATCTGATTTTGACTAGCACTTTGAACAGGAGAGGGAAGGGGGGGGAAGCATAGAGAAACTTCCCTTCCCAATTGAGAACTAAGGCATCCAGAGGACTGAGCCCAACACTGGGGCCTGCAGCAAAAAAGGGAAGTTGGTGATTGTCTGGGCTGCAAAAGATCTATCATGGGTGCCCCATTTGGCAAATATCACCTCAAGACCAGGGGGTCCAGTGACCATTCGTGATGGCCCTGGGAAATCCTGCTGAGAGCATCTGCCAGGACATTGTTCTTGCCTGGGAGGTGAACTGCCGTAAGGGAGGTGTCTCAGGGAGTAAGCTAGAGACCACAACTTCATTGCTTCGCACAAGGCCAGAGACCGAGTGCCCTTTGCTTGTTGATGTACCACATTGTAGGTGTTGTCTGTTCTGACCTGTACTACTTTGTTCTGAACAGATTTGGAAAAACTTGAAGTGCTAGAAAAACTGCTCTGAGTTCCAACAGATTGATGTGGAGCAGAGATTCCTGAGGGGACCACAATCACTGGGTAGTGAGGTCATCCATGTGAGCTCCCCACCCCAAGAGGGATGCATCTGTAGTAAGGATTAAGGTGTGAGACTGAGTGACAAAGGGAACCCCTTGTCTCAGATTGCTCTGATCCTGCCACCACTGCACGGCCTGGATCAGGGTTCGAGTTACTGGAATCAATTTGGTTAGAGGGTCTTTCCTTGAGACCAAAAGGCTCTCAAATGGAACTGAATGTCCTCATCTGAAATCTTGCTCTCGCACTACTGCTGTAGAAGCAGCCATGTGCCCCAGGAGCTGTAGAAAATGCCTTGCTTGCTCGAGAGACCTGCAGGGTGAAAGAGGAGGCAAGAGAGACCAGGGTCCTTGCCCTGTCCAAAGGAAGGAAGGCTCTGTCTTTCTCTGTGTTCAGCTCTGCACCTATGAAGGTGAGGAGCTGGACAGGCTCTAGAACTGACTTTGAAAGATTCAGAAGGAAACCTAGAGAGGTGAGCAGTTTCTGAGTTATCTGTAGATGTAACTTGACTTGGCCTGGAGACTGGCCTACTATGAGCCAGTCGTCCAGGTAAGGGAAGATGGCAATTTTTTGCCTTCTTAGGGAAGCAAGTGCTACTGCCAGGCATTTTGTGAACACCCTTGAAGCAGAGGTGAGGCCAAAGGGCATTGCTCTGAACTGGTAATGGCCTGAGGGCAGCTCGAACCTGAGGTACTTTCGATGGGAGCTTCTGATGAGAATATGGAAGAGGCATCCTGAGGTCCAGGGATGCTAGCCAGTCCCCTGGCCTTAGAGAGGGTAGAATAATTCCCAGAGTCACCATTTTGAATTTTGGTTTTAAAAGGTGCTTGTTTAAATATCTGAGATCCAGGATGGGCTGCCATTCTCCTGTCTTTTTGGGGTAAGGAAGTACCTGAGTACAACCTTTGTCCTGGTGTAGGGTGGAACCTTTCCACAGCTCTGAGAGCCAAGAGGGAAGAGACCTCTGCCTCTAGGGCAAGTGCCTCTGGTGGATTTGGGTGGGAAAGGATCTGGTTCTCATCTTTGGAAATTTTTGAAGCTGAGAACCAGTCCCCAACTTACTACTTCCAGGACCCACTTGTCTGATGTCAGAGACTCCAGTCCTGGACAAAGTAAGCCAGCCTGCCCCTACAGGTAGCTGAGAATCGGCCCTGGCAACCCCATCAGGGTGCCTGCTTGGCAGGGGCTTTGGGCTGAGGGTGGAAGCAGGCCTGCTTGTACCCGCCTGTCTCAAAGAACTCCTCTAAGCATAAGCAGAAGAGGAGGCCTGCTTGGTAAAGGCTCTATGAAAAGGCCTGCCCTGCCCCTGTAAGCTGCTCTTGAGGAGGGCCTGCCTTCCTTGGCCTGTGCACTCCTATAGGTGGTCCCATACTCATCCATTTTTTCATGTAATTCTCTGTCTGCTCCCAAACAGAGAATTACCCACAACAGGAAAATCCATGGCCTTAGTCTGGGTATCCTGTGACAGGCTAGTACATCTGAGCCAAGCCATTCTCTGAGTGCCACAGACGAGCCATGACTCTTGATGACACATCATTAGAGTCCACTGCAGCATGGAATTGCACCTTGATGCCTCAATACCATCAGCAGCCACCTGCTCCAGCTCTTTGGCAGCTGGCCAGGGACCTGTTTTGCTAAGAGCCATAACAGTATCCCATCTGGATTTCTGATATCTAGCAACATAAGCCATATAATTTGCCTGTCTAAGTCCCAAGGATGCTGCCATGTACTGTTTCTTTGCCATGGCATCAATCCTCCTGGAGTACTTGTCAGGGGGGTGTGAAGCCAAGGGAATATTTACCTTGTCACAGTCTGCAGCCTGCACTACCCCAACATGGCTGCATTGTTGTGTAAGGAACTCTGTATCAGAGCCTGACAATGTGTACCTCTTGTCCATTCTCTTATCCACAGGAGGTATAGTGTGAGGAGTTTTTAGAATTTTAACTGTCTGTTTCCCAAAAGATTTATGCAAAGAAATAGACAGTCCCTCGACTCTGGATATCCATCATTTCCACATAGTCAGGCTCCTCTTGATCATCCACAGCTTCCATAGGGAGCTGGAGGGTTTCAGCCACTTTCTTATAAACATAAAATGAGAACGGGACCAGAAAGCCTAGGAGGAGACACTCCTGAAGGTCTGTCTGGGGAGATGTCCGGTCAATGGGCACATCCAGACTTTCAAATCCACATTCACTTCCTCATACCTCTTCCCTCCTCTCTGGTTCATAATATTCCTCTACATCATACTCTTGAACCGTGGAACCGGCCGAACTGGATGCTTACCTGATGGTGCCGGTTCGGTCGGAACCGGGGAAAGCGACTGGACAATTTTAATCGCTTTGGCTATTTCTTCAGCAGTTGGAGAGGAAAGTTTGGGCTCCACACCAGCTGATTTCCTAGTCCTTTTTGCTGGAACCGACTCCTCGGAGTTGAATCTCCTTTTGCCCGAGGAAGTCTCGCCCTGGTCAGAAGGCACTCCCTCCGGTTCGGTTGGAACCGAACCGGGCTGGCCATCTGGTTCAGCTGACTTTTTGGCCTCCCTTTCCCTGAGCCTACCAACTCTCTTTTCCAGGGTAGCTGCAGGAAATCTTTACAAATCCGCAGTCTGCATTGAGGTGGTCAAACCCCAGACAATAAACAGTAGGGTGTGGGGTCAGCCTTGGCAAAGACTTCCCCACAGACACTGCAGTGTTGAAACCCAGTGAGCCCAGTTTTTCTTTTGGGTTTCTCAGACATAGTGCCAGTCCTAACCAAACTTACCTGCTTATGGCAATCCGCTAGAGACCTTTATCGTTCCCAACCGTATCACGGTCGTGGAAAAAAGCATAATAAAATCCGTTTTTTTTAGAACCGATAAGAACCAGTAACCACACTCTAAATGACAGAATTAATATATTTTAAACAACCTGATTGGTTCAAACCGAACCGATAAACCGTTTACAACTTCCACACAGAATAGAAATCAATGTAAAACCTATCTAGTACTCACAAATACCACAGACAGAGTCTGAACCAACCGGTTGCGGTTTAAATTCGGTCGAAAACCGAGAAAAACAATACTTTAACCAACAAAATGAACTGAGCAGAAGGAGAAATCTCCGGAGCGACTGTTCAGTGAGGCAGAGTAAAGAATCTGACGGTTTAAGTTTGAAGAACAACAGACAGAGTTTCAACCGAGCAAGAGCTCAGCGCTCCATGCCTGGCATGGAAAGTTAACTCTTTCACCTCCAGAGCAGTTCGAAGGTTGGGACTCACTGCATATGTCAAAATATAGCAAGACTTCATGTTGTTTGAATGCTACCGCTGTTATGTGTGCAGGAAGCAGAAACATGTAATTGCCAACTGCCCAAATGGGGTCGAACCAATGCAGTGCAACTGGGGTGGGTCCCCACAGAGTGATTGCCATTTGATTAATGTGGTAGGGGTGGTCACCACTTCACACCGATTTACCTGGGTTGTTAAGGTAAACGGACAAGCAATTATGGCCCTTGCCGACTCGGGGATTGAGGTCACCCTTATAGTTCGCAGTTTGGTGCAACCCTCCCAAATTAATTTCCAGAAATGTACCAGGATCACCTGTGTCCATGGCACAGTGTTTTATTACCCCACAACACTAGTTACCGTGGAAGCACAGGAGGAGGAGAGGCAGGTCATGGTAGGGGTCCTCCCTCAATTGGCACATCCTGTCCTGGTGGGTCGAGATTTCCCAGGGTTTGAGACATTACTCCATGAGTTGGAAACCTGGGAGGCCAGGGCCCCAGTAACTAAGGCTACGTTGCTAGGCATCCCCGAGGGGTCAGAGGACTCCCCCGATTATTTCCCTTACGGGCATTGGGACCCCGAGTTGTATGGGGAGGCAGGAAATTCCTGGAAATCACGAAAGGAATGCAGGGATTGTAAGACGTTAGGGACCAAGATACTGGCTGTCAATGGCAGGTCCATGCTGGTGGGAGGTAGAACCCCAATCCCAGAAGGACAACAGGGTGAGCGGTCTGGTGTCCAAGGGGACAGCTGTAGGGAGGAAGAGGAGGAACCAGAAGCGGAGACAGAGTCGAATCCCCCTGAATTGAGTACCCTCAGGATAGCCTCCAGGAACTTTGGTCGGGGCCAAATTGACGAGCCTCTCTTTCAGAATATCCAGTCAGAGGTTGTGGTGATTGACGGGGTGCCGGTAGACGGCAAAGCCAAGGGACCCGGACCATATTTCACGTTAAATAATGACCTCCTATACCGAGTCATACCGGATGAAGAACACGATGTGGAACAGCTGCTGTTCCCCCGCCAGCACAGAATGGCAGTACTGGATTTGGCACATGTTCACCTTCTCGGAGGACATCTTGGGGTCAAAAAAACACTGCTCTGCATACTCCGAAGATTCTACTGGCCTGGAATTTATGCCGAGGTAAGGAGGTACTGTGCTTCGTGCCCAGAATGCCAGTTGGCGTCCCTGCGGCCGAAGTTAAGAGCCCTGTTGGTGCCCTTGCCAATCATCGATGAACCCTTCGCGAGGATTGCGATGGACCTGGTAGGCCCCCCTAGACAGGTCAGCCCAGGGCCACCAACACATCCTAGTCATCATAGACTACACTTCAAGATATCCGGAAGGGATCCCATTCTGTAACACAGCCTCAAAGACGATTGCCCGAGAACTCATTCAAGTCTTCGCGAGGGTTGGATTACCAAAGGAGATACTGACGGACCAGGGTACTCCCTTTGTCTCACGTTTAATGAAGGAGCTTTGTAGACTCCTCCAGATCCGAGCCCTGAGGACTTCAGTGTACCACCCCCAGACAGATGGTCTGGCCGAACGATTTAATCAGACTTTGAAGGGGATGTTACGGAAAGTCGTGAGGCAAGACAGAAAGGATTGGGACTTATTCCTTCCCTACTTAATGCTCGCTATCCGAGAGGTCCCGCAGGCATCCACTGGATTCTTCACCTTCAAGTTGTTATATGCGCGCCGGACCAGGCTATCCTCGATATACTAAAGGAGGACAGGGAAGAGCAACCACAAGGAGCCAGTGTGATTGGGTATATCTCCCAAATACAGGAAAGGTTGGCCCGGGTTACTCCTATTGTCCGAGAACACTTAGAAAATGCCCAAGAGACCCAATGGACTTCTTATGACCGTCAGGCAAGGATCCAGAAGTTCTAGCCGGGGAATCGGGTGATGGTCCTGGTTCCCATAGCGGAAAGCAAACTGCTCGCCAGGTGGCAGTGTCCGTACGAGGTCGTGGAACCTGTTTGTGATGTGAACTATAAAGTAAGCCAACCCGATCGCAGGAAGTAGTTCCAAATATACCATATTAACCTCCTGAAAGCGTGGCAAGACCGGGAGGCCTGCTGTGTCTCATTGGCCATGACCCAGTCAGAAGGAAAAACAGAGGGGCAAGTCCATATCTCACCTGAGCTGCCTCCTACACAGAACAAAGAAGCAGTGGAAATGGTTCCACGAATTGGGGATGTGTTCCCCGAACAACCTGGTTGGATGGTCACAGCCTACCATGACATTGTGACAGTTCCGGGTGTAAGGATAAGGGAAAGACCCTACCGTGTCCCAGAGGCCAAGAGGAAAGAAATCTGAGCCGAAGTCGAGAGGATGTTGAAGCTCAACGTCATAGAAGAGTCCCATAGTAAATGGCCCCATTGTCCTCATGCCAAAACCGGATAACACTTGGAGGTTTTGTAATGATTTCAGAAAACTTAACGAGGTATCGCAGTTTAATGCATACCCCCTACCTAGGGTCAACAAACTGATCGACCAGTTGGGGAAGGCCAGATACCTCTCCACCTTGGACCTTACGAAAGGATACTTGCAGATCCCACTCACAAGGGCAGCCCAGGAGAAGACCTCCTTCATCGCCCCGGGGGGTTTATACCACTACAAACTCCTCCCATTCAGTCTGCATGGAGCACCTGCAACCTTTCAACGCATGATGGACCGACTGTTGCGCCCACACTCTCACTATGCTGTCACCTACATCAATGATGTGGTCATCCATAGTACGGACTGGGAAACTCAATTTCGGAAGGTCAAGGCCATACTAGATATGTTATGAGAAGCCAGGTTGACAGCGAACCCTGCCAAATGTAAGATCGGCTTGTCAGAAGCAAAATACTTGGGCTATGTGGTTGGATGATGATTGGTGAAACCCCAGGTGAAGAAGGTAGAGGCAATCCAAAACTGGCCCCAACCAAACAAGAAGAAGCAAGTGAGGGCGTTCCTAGGGTTGGTCGGTTACTACCGGAGGTTCATCCATCATTTTGCCACTCGGGCCGCTCCATTAACGGAGTTAACCAGGGTGAGAGCACCGGACATCGTGAGGTGGTCGGAGGCAGCGGATAGGGCATTCACCGACCTCAAGACGGCCCTCTGTTCTGATCCGATACTGGTCTCCCCAGATTTCGATAAAGAATTAATTCTGCAAAAAGATGCCTCGGATGTTGGACTGGGGGCAGTACTCTCCCAGGTGGTAGTAGGTGAGGAGCACCCCATCCTGTACCTAAGTAGGAAGTTGTTACCCCAGGAATAGTGGTACACCATAGTGGAAAAAGGAGTGCCTTGCAGTGAAGTGGGCGACAGAAACCCTCAGATATTACTTACTAGGTCACAAGTTCACTCTGGTGACAGACCATGCTCCACTCAAGTGGATGAAAACCAACAAGGAAAAAAATGCCAGGGTGAAGAGATGGTTCCTTACACTACAACCGTACCACTTCGTGGTCCACCACAGAGCAGGGACACTGAACGGAAAGAAAAAAAATAACTCACCTTAGTAATGTTGTTTCTTCTAATGGAGTCTTGCTGTATTCTGACATATGCAGTTAGGTCCTACCTTTCAACTGCCCCGGAGAACAAAGAGTTAAACTTTCCATGGCCCACATGGAATGTTCACGACGAGCTCAGTTGAAGCCCCTGTCTGCTGTTGTTTAAACTCCAACCGTCAGATCATTATGAGCAATACTTACTAGAAGTTCTGTGTGGAAACTGTAAAACGCACACTAGCCAATTGGCAACTAAATTTATTAAAACTTTTTTTTTGGTTTCAAAGCAACAACTCAAGTCAGAAAACCCAAAAAACAAAACACGACACACACCCAAAGTAAAGGAGGGTGAAAAGGGACACCCCTAGGGTGCCAACACTGCTCCTGCCCACCCACATCCCAAAAACCAAGTTCTGAGAGGGGAGGCAGGGGGGAGGTCAGAACATAGCAAGACTCCATTAGAAGAAACAACATTACTAAGGTGAGTAATTTTTTCTTCAAACAACATGAAGTTTTGCTCTATTCTGACTATTGCAGACTACCAAGCAGTACCTCCATGGAGGAGGGAGAGAACCTACTTTGGGAATAGGCTCTGAAGTACTGCTGTGCCAAACCGAGCATCACTGCTAGCCTGGATATCCAGAGAGTAATGCTTGGTGAATGTATGGACAGTTTTCCAGGTGGCTGCTTGACAAATTTCCAAGATAGGAATATCCCTAGCAGCAGCCAGGGAAGCAGCTGTTCCTCTAGCAGAGTGAGCCCTCAGGCCTGAGGGTGGAGTTCTACCCAGTTTTTCATAGCAGAATTGTATACAAGAGACAATCCACCTGGCAACAGATCTCTTAGTGGCAGGTTTGCCCTTACCAACCTCTCCATATGTGAGGAACAACTGGAGGGACTCAAAGCTGTGACTATTGGTGCGCTCTATGTAGTAGCTGAGGGCCCTTTTAACATCCAAGCTGTGCAGCCTCCTCTCTCCAGAGGAGGAATGGTCAGTGAAGAAAACAGGGAGAGACATAGACTGGTTAAGGTGGAAATCTGAAACCACCTTAGGCAAAAACTTCCTATTAGTTCTTAGAAACACTTTATCTCTATGGAAAGAGATGAAATCAGGCTCCACTGAGAGTTTGTAATTCACTGATACGCCTGGCAGAGGTAATGGCTACCAGGAACACAGTTTTCCAAGTCAAGTACTTAAGCTCTGCTGAAGACAAAGGCTCAAAGGGGGGGTTGCATAAGCTCAGCAATGCAAACATTAAGGTCCCAAGCAGGAGCAGGGTCCCTAAAGGGGGGATTGGTGTGCAGCAATCCCTTGAAGAACTTACAAAACACAGGATGGGCTGACAGAGGAGAGGGCTTGTCTACTGACAAGAAGGCAGAAACAGCTGCCAAATGCACTTTAAGTGTAGCTGGCCTAAGGCCTAAGCCATTAACATGGATCATATAGTCCAGAACTGTAGGCAACCCAGCAGATTCTGGAGAAATATCCTTATTAGAGCACCAAATAGTGAACCTTTTCCATTTGGAGTTGTAAGTCTTCCTGGTGGAAGGCTTTCGAGAAGCCTTAAGGATATCCAGAACCACTTGAGAAAGCTGCAGATCAGCAAACTCTAACTCTTCAAGAGCCATGCCTTGAGATTGAGAGACTTGAGGTTCTGGTACCAAATCCTCCCCTGAGAGGATGTCAACAGGTTGTAATTCCTGGGAAGAGACAGGGGAAGGTGGACTGCTAAGGACAGCAACAGGGGGTATCAGGGCTGTCTGGCCCAGTCTGGAGCAATCAGAATCACTTTGCATGGTTGTGACCTTATCTTGACTAGCACCTTGAACAGGAGAGGAAAGGGGGGAAAAGCATAAAGAAATTTCCCTTCCCAATTCAGAATCAGAGCATCCAGGGGGACGAGCCCAAGACTGGGGGTCTGCAACAAAAGAGAGGAAGTTGGTGATTGTCTGGGGCTGCAAAAAGATCTATCTGTGGAGTGCCCCATTTCGAGAAAATCACTTTCAAAACTAGGGGATCTAGGGTCCATTCGTGCTGGCCCTGGGATATCCTGCTGAGAGCATCTGCTAGAACACTGTCATTCCTTGGGAGGTGAACTGCTATCAGAGAGGTTTGCAGGGAATAGGCCAGGGACCACAACTTCATTGCTTCTGTGCACAAGGCCATAGACCGAGTGCCTCCTTGCTTGTTGATGTACCACACTGTGGTGGTATTGTCTGTTCTGATCTGGACCACCTTGTTCTGTACAGATTTGGAAAAGGCTTACAGTGCCAGAAACACCACTCTGAGTTCCAAGAGACGAAAAAATTACTCACCTTAGTAATTGCTTTTCTTCTCATGGAGTCTTGCTATATTATAACAATAGCAGTCAGCCACTGCAGCTGAACTGCCCGGAGAGGAAGGAGTTAACTCCAGAAGATCTGAGTTCTACAGCGCAGGCGCTGCAGCCTAAAGTTTCATCTGGCAGTTTCAAATGAAACTGTCAGATCTTTACTAAGCTAACATCAAAGGACGGAAAGTCTGTGTGGAAAAACTACACTAGCCCATGGCTACCTATTAGTAGTAATAACAACAATATAAAGAACAAAGAAACACTCAGAGCCATAATAAAAAAATTGATGGTATTATGGTTCGTTTTACCACCCTTGACAAGCATATATGAACCCCCTTCCCCAAAGACTCAAGTCCAGGAAGGGGGAATATAAATAACCTAAATGAAACAATCTAGATCCCTAACCCAAAGGAAAAGAGGGTAAGGAAAACTACAATGGCATGACACAGTGCTTGCACAATCAACTCACCCTACCCAAGTAGAAGTTCTGAGAGGGGCAGGAGAGGTGGTATAATATAGCAAGACTCCATGAGAAGAAAAGCAATTACTAAGGTGAGTAATTTTTCTTCAAACACCATGAAGTCTTGCTATATTATAACAATAGCAGATTACACAGCAGTACTCCATGGAGGAGGTCAGAACCTACTTAGGAAATAGGCTCTGAAGCACAGCTGTGCCAAACTGAGCATCTCTCCTGGACTGGACATCCAGGAATAATGCTTGGTAAAGGTGTGAACTGTCTTCCAGGTAGCAGCTTGACAAATCTCCAGAATGGGATGTCTCTAGCAGCCGCTAGAGACGCAGCTGTACCCCTGGTGGAGTGGGCCCTCAATCCTGAGGGGGTACTCTACCCAGTTTCTGATAACAGAATTGGATACAAGAAACAATCCACCTTGCAATTGTTCTCTTAGTGGCAGGTTTCCTTGCCAACCTCGCCATAGTAAGAAGAGTTGGAGGATTCGAACCTATGACCTCTGGTGCGCCTCTAAATAGTAGCTTAAGGCTCTTTGACATCCAAGCTGTGCAGTCTCCTCTCACCTGAGGAAGAATGCTCAGTGAAAAATACTGAGAGAGATAGATTGATTCAGGTGGAAATCAGAAACCACCTTAGGCAAAAACTTTCTATTAGTCCTAAGGACTACCTTATCTCTGTGGAAAGAGATAAAATCTTCTTCCACTGACAGGGCCTGTAGCTCACTTATGCGTCTGGCAGAGGTGATAGCTACTAGGAAAACGGTTTTCCAAGTTAAATACTTGAGCTCTGCAGAAGACAGAGGCTCAAAGGGGGGTTGCATTAACTGAGCAATGCAAATATTCAGGTCCCAGGCGGGAGCTGGTTCCCGAAAAGGAGGGTTAGTATGGAAGTAACCCTTTAAAAACTTGGAGAACACCGGTGAGAAGAAAGGAGGCAGGCTTCTCTGCTGACGCAAAAGCAGAGACAGCTGCCAGATGAACCTTCAGGGTAGCTGGTCTAAGGCCTAGGGAATTCAGATGGACCAAATAGTCCAGTAGAATGGGAAGATCAGCAGATTCTGGGATCAATCTGCCTCTCAGAGCACCAGATGGAAAACCTCTTCCACTTAGAATTATAAGTGGCTTCTAGTGGAAGGCTTCTTGAAGCCTTTAAAATATCCATGACACCTTGAGAAAGGTGCAAGTCAGCGGACTCTAGCTCCCTCAAGAGCCAAGCCTTGAGGTGGAGGGATTTGAGGTCCGGATACACACTCTCCCCTGTGCACAGGCCAGTAAGTCGTGGACTCTGGGCAGGCTCAGGGCAGGGTGGACTGCCAAGGACAGGAGCAGAGGGTACCAGGGCTGTCTGGCCCAATCTGGGGCAATCAGAATCACTCTGCAAGGTTGAGATCTGATTTTACTAGTACCCTGAAAAGGAGAGGAAAGGGGGGAAAGGCATACAGGAACTTCCCTTTCCAGTCCAACAGAAAGGCGTCCAGAGGGACTGAGCCCAGAACTGGAGGCCTGCAACAGAAAAGAGGAAGTTGGTGGTTGTCTGGGGCTGCGAAAAGATCTATCTGAGGAGTGCCCCATCTGGCAAAAGACAGACCCCAGCACTTGTGGATTCAGAGCCCATTGTGATGGCCCTGAGAAATTCTGCTGAGGGCGTCCCGCCAGGACATGTGTCCTTCCTGGGAGATGAACCGCCATCAGGAGTGTTCAGGGAGTAAGCCAGAGACCACAACTTCATTGCTTCGGTGCACAAGGCTGAAGACCGAGTGCCCCCTTGCTTGTTGATGTACCACATTGTGGTGGTATTGTCTGTCCTGACTTGAACCACTTTGTTCTGGACAGAATCTGAAAACACCCGAAGAGCTAAAAAGACAGCTCTGAGTTCCAAAAGATTGATGTGGAGCAGAGACTCCTGAGGAGACCATACCCCCTGAGTGGCAAGGTCGCCCAGGTGAGCCCCCCACCCTAACAGGGAGGCATCCGTGGTGAGGGTGAGGGAGTGAGAAATGGGAATGAAGGGAACCCCCTGTCTTAAATTGCTCTGGACCTGCCACCAGTGGAGGGCTAGGATCAGAGTTTGAGTAACTGGGACCAACTTGGTAAGAGGGTCCTTCCTTTGAGACCAATAGGCCCTCAAATGGAACTGAATGTCCCTCATCTGGAATCTTGCTCCCTGCACGCAGCTGTGGAAGCAGCCATGTGCCCGAGGGGTTGCAGAAAATGCCTTGCTGGTCGAGAGACCCGCAGGGTAAAGGAGGATGCCAGGGCGATGAGTCTGTCCACCCTTTCCGAGGGAAGAAAAGCCCTGGCTAACCTTGTGTTCAATTCTGCACCTATGAAAGTTAGGACCTGAACTGGTTCCAGAACTGACTTTGGTAAGTTTAGCAGGAATCCCAGGGAAGTGAGAAGCTGCCGGGTGACTTGCAAGTGGGATTTCACCTGACCTAGAGACTGACCCACAATGAGCCAGTCGTCCAGGTAGGGAAACACAGCAACCCCTTGCCTTCTTAAGTGAGCCACTACTACAGCGAGACATTTTGTGAATACCCTTGTGGCGCAGAGGTAAGGCCGAAGGGCATTGCCCTGAACTGGTAGTGGCCTGAGGGCAGTTCGAACCTGAGGTACTTTTCGGTGAGAAGGCCTGATCAGAACATGAAAATAGGCATCCTTGAGGTCCAGGGAAGCTAGCCAGTCCCCTGGCCTTAGGGAAGGCAATATCATTGCCAGAGTCAACATTTTGAACTTTGGTTTCAACAGATGCTTGTTCAAGTATCTTAAATCTAGAATGGGCCGCCATTCTCCTGTCTTTTGGGTAGAAAGTATCTTGAATAAAGCCCCTTGCCCTGATGGCAAGGAGGAACCCTTCCACTGCTTTGCAGTCAGCAGAGCAGAAACCTCTGCTTCCAAAGCAAGGGCTTCTGAAGGATTTGCAGGAAATGCCTAGCCTTTACCTTTGGAAAGTGTTTGAAGTTGAGAACCAGATCTCTGGCCTATTACCTCCAGAGCCCATCTGTCTCAGAATAGGGACAGCCAGTTCGGCTGAAATAGGCCAACCTGCCCCCCACTGGTACAGGAGAACGGCCCTGGACACCCCATCAGGGTGCCTGCTTAGCAGCAGCCTTAGGCTGAGGGAGGGACGGCCCACGCCACGCCTCTACCCCTGCCTCTGAAGAAACCCTCTCAGAGACAGCAGAGGAGGCTTGAAATTGGTAAAAAGGCCTGGAAAAGGGCCTGCCCCTACCTCTGGGAGCATGCCTTTGTGGCATGGCATGCTTCTCCTTAGCCTGGGCACTTTTGTAGGTAGTTCTGTATTCATCCATCTTTTTCATATAGTTTTCTGTTTGCTCCCCAAAAAGAGAATTTCCCACTACAGGAAAATCCATAGCCTTTGACTGGGTATCTTGGGACAGATTAGTGCATCTGAGCCATGCCAACCTACGGGAAGCTACAGAAGTGGCCATGACCCTAGAAGAAACATCATTAACATCAACAGCAGTATGAAATTGAACTTTAGAGGCTTCAATGCCATCAGCAGCCACCTGTTCCAACTCACTAGCCAGCTGGCCATGGGCCTGCTTGGCTAACTGCAATACTGTGTCCCACCTAGATTTCTGATATCTAGCTACATAAGCCATATAATTTGCCTGCCTGAGTCCCAAAGAAGCTGCCATATACTGTTTCTTCGCCATGGCATCAATCTTCCTGGAACTTTATCAGGAGGATGTGAGGCCAGAGGAATATTAGCCTTGTACTGGCTGCAGCTTGTACCACACCTACATGACTACACTGCTCAGTAAGGAAGTCTGTATCCGAGCCTGACAAAGTATACCTTCTGTCCATTTTTTATCTACAGGAGGGACAGAATGAGGATTTTTAAAATCTTTGTTGTTTGCTTCCTAAATGACTTATGCAAAGGAATAGACAACCTCCTAGACTCTGGAATATCCATCATTTCCACATAATCAGGCTCCTCTTGCTCATCCACAGCCTCCTCTAAAGGAAGCTGGAGGGTTTCTGCAACCTTTTTGTAAAAAATAAAGAAAGAAGGGGACTCAGACAGAATAGGAGGAGATTCTAAAGGTCTGTCTGGAGAAATGTCCGGTTCAATGGGCACGTCCAGACCCCCCCAGCCACACATATATTGATCAAATTCCTCCTCCCCCTCCTGTGGTTCATAAAAATCCTCAACTTCAAAATCCTGAACCACTGGGACTGAACGAACCAACCTTTTACCAGCTGTTGGTGGTTCTACAGATCCCTGAGACAGTGACTGGACAATCTGAATGGCTTTAGCTATCTCTGCAGCAGTTGGAGACACAATTTTGGACTCCAGACCTACTGATTTCCTTGTCTTTTTACTTGGGACTGGTTCCTCTGAACCAGCCTTCCTTTTGCCCGAGGAAGTCTCGCCCTGGTCAGAGGGCATTCCCTCTGGTCCAGTGGGTACTGGACCGGCTGGCCATCCGGTCAGCGGACTTTTGGCCTCTCGTTCCCTGAGCGGCCCAATCTCTTCTCCAGGGTGGCTGGGAAATTTTACACACCTGGCAGTCTGACAGGAGGTGGTCAGCCCCAGACAATAAACACAAGTGTGTGTGTGGGTCAGCCTTGGGCGTCCCCCAGACATCACAGTGTTGAAACCCAGTGGGCCCGGTTTTTCTTTTGGTTTCTCAGACATAATGCCAGCCTAACCAAAACTTGCCCTTTTGATGGCAGTGCCAGGCAAGACACCCTTATCGGTTCCTAACCGTGTCACGGGTATTTGAAAAAACCATTATAATTCCGTTTTTTTTAGAACCGATAAGAACCGGGAACCGCACTCTAAAACCCACTGTACACTTTTAAAATGCAGAAAAAACCAACCGATCGGTTCAAAACCGAACCGATAATTAATTTTCCACACAGACTTAAATTTTAGTACTTACGGTTACCAGATAGAGCTTTAAAACCGAAATGCGGTAAAAATAATAACTTTTGCCGGTTCAAATGAACCGAAAAATACTCGCTTGAACCGAGAATGAACCGAGCTGAAGGAGCTGATCTCCGAGCGACTGTTCAGTGAAGTGAGTAAAGAATCTGACAGTTTCATTTGAAACTGCCAGATAGAGACTTTGGGCACAGCGCCCTCGCTGTAGAACTCAGATCTTCTGGAGTTAACTCCTTCCTCTCCGGGCAGTTCAGCTGCAGTGGCTGACTGCTATTGTTATAATATAGCAAGACTTCATGGTGTTTGAATGATGTGAAGCAGAGATTCTTGAGGTGACCACAGCCCTTGGGTGGTAAGATCCCCCAGGTGGGCTCCCCAGCCTAGCAGGGAGGCATCTGTGGTGAGTATCACTGAATGAGACTGAGTGACAAAAGGAACTCCTTGTCTCAAATTGTCCTGATCCTGCCACCACTGCAAAGCCTGGATCAGGGTTTGAGTCACTGGGACTAGTTTGGTAAGGGAATCCTTTCTTTGGGACCAGAAGGCTCTTAAGTGGAACTGAATGTCCCTCATCTGAAATCTTGCTCCCTGGACCACTGCAGTAGAGGCTGCCATGTGGCCCAGAAGCTGCAGGAAATGCCTTGCTGGTCGAGACACCTGAAGGGTGAATGAAGAGGCCAGTTCCATAAGGGTCCTTGCCCTGTCCAGGGGAAGGAAGGCTCTTGCCCTTATTGTATCCAGCTCCGCCCCTATGAAGGTGAGGAGCTGTACTGGCTCGAGAACTGACTTTGGAAGGTTGAGGAGAAATCCTAAGGAAGTGAGCACTTGCTGAGTTATTTACAGATGTGACTTGACTTGGTCTGGAGACTGACCCACTATGAGCCAGTCGTCCAAGTATGGAAAGATGGAGATCTTTTTTTCTCCTTAGGAAAGCAACCACTACTGCCAGGCACTTTGTGAACACCCTTGGGGCTGATGTTAGGCCAAGGGGCATTGCTCTGAATTGATAGTGGCCTGAGGGCAACTTGAACCTGAGGTACTTTCTGTGGGAACACCTGACGGGAATGTGAAAATAGGCATCTTTGAGGTCCAGGGAGGCTAGCCAGTCCCCTGGCCTTAGAGAGGGCAGAATTATTCCCAGAGTCACCATTCTGAACTTTAGTTTTCAAAGGTGCTTGTTCAGAAATCTTACATGCAGGATGGGCCGCCATTCTCCTGTCTTTTTGGGGGTTAGGAAGTACCTGGAGTACAATCCTTTGCCCTTGTGTAGGGTAGGAACCCTCTCTATGACTCTGAGAGGCAGGAGAGAAGAAACCGCTGCCTCTAGGGCAAGGGTCTCTGATGGGTTTGCAGGTGGAAAGGATCTGGTTCTCATCTTGGGAAATTTTTTGAAGCTGAGAACCAGTCCCTGGCTTACTACTTCCAGGACCCACTTTTCTGATGTCAGAGACTTCCAGTCCTGGACAAAGTAAGCCAGCCTGCCCCCTACAGGTATTGGAGAATCGGCCCAGGCAGATCCATCAGGGTGTCTGCTTGGCAGGGGCTTTAGGCTGAGGGGAGGAAGCAGGCCTGCTCATTCCCTGTCTGCCTCTCCCTCTGAAGAACCCCCTCTGAGCATAAGAAGAATAAGAGGCATGGGCTTGGTAAAAAGGCCTTTGAAAAGGCCTGACCCTGTCCCTGGACTGCTGCCTCTGAGGAGTGGCTTGCCTTTCTTTGGCCTGAGCACTCCTGTAGGTGGTCCTGTACTCGTCCATCTTTTTCATGTAGTTCTCTTTCTGCTCCCCAGAGAATTACCAGTAACAAGGAAATCCATGGCCTTAGCCTGGGTATCCTGTGATAGGCTAGTACATCTGAGCCAAGCCATCCTCCAAAGGGCCACAGATGTAGCCATGACTCTTGATGAAACATCACTGGAGTCCACAGCAGCATGAAATTGCACCATGGCTGCCTCAATCCCATCTGCAGCCACCTGCTCCAGCTCCTTGGCAAGCTGGTCAGGGGCCTGTTTAGCCAGAGCCAGCACAGTATCCCATCTGGACTTCTGGTATCTAGCTGTGTAGGCCATATAGTTAGCCTGCCTGAGTCCCAAAGATGCAGCCATGTACTGCTTCTTTGCCATAGCATCAGTCCTCCTGGAGTCCTTATCTGGGGGGTGTGATGCCAAGGGGATATTTGCTTATCACAGGCAGCAGCCTGCACTACCCCAACATGGCTGCATTGCTGAGAAAGGAACTCCATGTCCGAGCCTGAAAGGGTTTACCTCTTGTCCATTCGTCTGTCCACAGGAGGTATGGAGTTAGGAGTCTTAAGAATTTTATTTGTCTGTTTCCCAAAAGATTTATGGAGGGGAACAGACGGTCTCCTGGACTCTGGGATGTCCATCATTTCAACAAAACCAGGCTCCTCCTGATCCTCTACTGCTTCTTCCATTGGAAGCTGGAGGGTTTCAGCCACTTTTTTGTAAAACATAAAGTGGGAAGGGGACTCAGAAAACCTAGGAGGAGGAACACCTGAAGGTCTGGGGAAGGTCTGGGGAGATGTCCGGGTCAATAGGCACATCCAGACTTTTATAATCACCATCACCATCATCATCCTCATACTCTCCTCCCTCCTCCTCCGGTTCATAAAATTCTTCTGAAGTGTAATCCGGAACCGGGGGAACCGACTGAACCGAGCCCCTGCCAGATGGTGCCAGTTCGGCCGGAAACGAAGTTAGCGATTGCACTATTCTTATCACCTTGGCTATCTCATCAGTGGTCGGAGTATGAGTTTCTGGATCTGAACCGGCCGATTTAACTTTTTCTTCCTTTTAACCGGAACCGACTCCTCAGAATCGGCTCTCCTTTTGCCCGAAGAAGTATCGCCCTGGTCAGAGGGCACTCCTTCTGGTTCGGTCGGAACCGAACCGGGCTGGCCATCCAGGTCAGCGGACTTCTCGGCCTCCCTTTCCCTCAGTCTACCTACTCTCTTATCCAGGGTAGCTTTGGGAAAATTCTTACAAATTTGGCAGTCTGAATCGAGGTGGTCAAACCCCAGACAATAAACACAGCTGGTGTGGGGATCAACCTTAGCAAAGGCTTCCCCACACACACTGCAGTGTTGAAATCCAGTGGGCCCGGTTTTATTTCTTGAGTTTCTCAGACATGGTCAATCCTATCCAAAACATACCCTTTTTTCGGCAATCCCCCAGGCAAGACTCCCCTATCGGTTCCTGACCATGTTACGGGTCTTGGAAAAAAACGTAATAAAATCCGTTTTTTTTTAGAACCGATACGGACCAGTTACCACACTCTAAGTAAATTCACAAACTTTTTTACACTAAACTGATCAGTTCAGCCGAACCGATCTGAAATTTACAAGTTCCACACAGAAACTAACTGTAAAACCTATCTAGTACTCACGATGCCACAGACAGAGACTTAAACCGACAGATTTGGTAGCAGAAATTCGGTAGAAAGCGAGTGAAAAACGACACTTTGACTTTTTTGAACTGAGCAAAGGAGAAATCTCCGGGAGCGACTGTTCAGTGAGGCGGAGTAAAGAATCTGACGGTTGGAGTTTAAACAACAGCAGACAGGGGCTTCAACCAAGCTCGCAGTGAACATTCCATGCTGGCCATGGAAAGTTTAACTCTGTTCTCCGGGGCAATTGAAAGGCAGGACCTAACTGCAATAGTCAGAATACAGCAAGACTTCATGTTGTTTGAATGCGGATGGACTTTCCCAAAGACCCTACCTCTCGGCACAGGCCGCCCAACCCCATAGTGTTGAGCTGGGGAGGGGGATGTGTGGTAAACTAAGGTACTGGAGGTTGGGGGGGGGTTCCCTGAGTAAGATAGTCAGGGTACAGCTGCAGCTGATTCGGCTGATTGGCTGCAGCTGCACAGAAAGGAGAGCTTTAAAAACAGGAAGAAAAAGCCAGCAGGCAGTTGCTGTAGGGGTAGAGGACTGACAAGCTGCCCGGATGTGTTCCAGATCAGGAATCTCTTAAGCAACCCTCAGGAGACTGGTCTCCTGAATTAAGCCAAAAAGAAAAATTTATTTTCATTGTGAGTTTTCTGTTTTACTGTTTGTGTTCTTCCAGAAAGTCTAGCCTGCTTGAAAAGGGGATTTCTAGTTAGGGCCAGGGATCGTTTAGACAGCGCTCCCACCCAGAGCTAGGCCTCTTCATTTCTGTTTTTGTTTAATTTTCCCAGGTAGGGCTTAAAAAGAAAAGGGCAGAAGCCCAAAGTTCTGTGTTACCAGCCATATTAAAGAAATAAAAATATATCTGGTTGGTTTGATGTTAACAAACTGGTCTTCCTGAGACTCCTTAACCACCGCAAAGCTGAACCTGAATCCTGTGGCGAGGTTGTGCCTTGTTACACCATATGCCATGAGTTCTATTGCTTAACCATCTGTTGAGCTTGGGAAAGTTTAGAAGTCCAGTTTAAAATGTCTAAGTCTTGGTAAACCAACTGTACACCTAAGATAGTAATAGGCTCTCGGGACAATGTAACCCCTGCAACTGAAGTAAGGGGGAACTGAGGCCTGCCAAATTGTCGCCCCACACATTTTAACATATTGAGGAAACTTCCTGATAAGGAACCGAAAGATTGATATATAGTCATAGCCTGTGAAGCAGAGGCTGCATCACCAACTAATACTGTAAGATCATCTGCATAAGCCAAAGCAATGTAAGGAACAGTATAAGTGTCCACTTGGATGTGAGTCAGTGAAGGTGCAGAGTTCAAAGCCTGCAGAAGTGGGTCTATACTAAAAACAAAAAGGAGGGGACTAAGAGGGCAACCTTGTCTAACCCCATGTTTCACTGGAATCAAAGGGCCCACCCTACCATTAATAAGAGGGGATACTGTAGCCACAGAATAAATAGATTTTAACCAAAAAAATAAAAGGTTTCGGTATACCATACTTTGCAAGCACTGTCCATAGGTAGATATGCCCTATGGCATCAAAGGCTTGCTTCTGATCTAATGACAGCAAGAACCCTGACAAACCTTCAGCGTTGTCCCTTTCAATAAGTTCACGGAGAAGGAGAAGATGATCACTCATCTTCCTCTCTGGTATAGAACAGCGCTGAGTGGGGGAAATAAGATGGATAGCTGCTTGCAACAATCTGGTATGTAGAATTTTGGCAATAATTTTGAAATCTGTATTCAAAAGACTAATAGGCCTCCAATTAGTTAAGTCAGTCTTATCACCCTTTTTGTAGAAGAAAACCAATAGACCTTGAGCCATGTCCAAAGGAACTGAAGCCGTGTTCAACAAAAAGGTGAATACCACAGCCAATTCCTTGGACAGCAGTGCGCCAAGAAGTTTATATAGCTCAGAAGTAAACCCATCCAATCCCGGAACTTTATTAGTGGGCAAGGACTGTATTGCCTGTTCCACCTATGCAGCAGAAATATCAGCAGTTAGTTCAGTCATTAGAAAAGGACAAACAGGGACATGAGAAGATGGCAACAACATATCAAAATCAATAGTGGAACATGAATGAAGGGAGAAAAGAGAAGAAACATGCTGATTCACTATCCGAAAAATGTTCTGTCTGTAGAGACACACCCATCTAAGTCTTTAAGACAGTCCATCACCTTATGCTTAACAGTATTAGAACAATGCAAATAAGGGCAGAGCACTGCAGCCTTTCCTTTTATCCCAAAACTTTGATGTGTCTTCAAACTTTCTGATTGTCTTAAATGAAAAGCTTGCATGTCTGTCTGTAGTAAATGAATTTGTTCCTTAAAATCATGAGTAGTAGTCCTGGACAGGGACTATAACTTTTGCAACTGCTTACGTTGATGAAGGTACTGGAAATAAATAGTGTAATGAAACTGTATACTATGTGACTGTAACAACTTTCTCAAATCCAGTTTGACTTCTGTCCACCAGAGGGCAGGAGAGTCAAAAAGATCAAAAACAGAACATTTATGAGCCACAAAATATTGGATATTCTGTATCAAAGAAGTTTGGGATAAAAGGGAGGAATTAAATTTCCAATAACCAGGACCCTGAGAAAATGTTACAGTGGACCCCAAACAGAGGTGCAGTAATTTGTGGTCTGAAGATTCTATTTCTATCACTTTGATAGAGGAAACAGGTAAAAATGAGGAAATAAAGAAAAAATCTATCCTAGTAGCTAAATGACCCTTCTGAAATGTCGGATGAACCGTACGATGTGTAGACAAATAAGCATCTTTTAAGTGAGACGTAGAAGAAAAAATTACTCACCATAGTAATGTTGTTTCTTCTAATGGAGTCTTGCTGTAATCAGACATAATGCAGTTAGCCCTAGCACTTGAACTGCCCCAGAGAGGAAAGAGTTAACTCTATGCAGAAGCATAGAACATTGAGCTCGAGCTCGGTTTTCAAACCTCTGTATGTGGTACTTCCCAGTGTAACCGTCAGATTCTTACGAGCCAACTAACTAGTATACCAAAGTATGGAAATTGTTCAAAATATAGCCAAAGGGCAAAATATTTATTTTTGGGCCCCAAAAGACTCAAGTCAAGAACCCAAGAAGGAAAGGTAGTGACAATATTTAAGTAAAACACCAGAAAAAATAATAATAACATCTACCCCACCCAAGAGGGAGGGTACAAGGTACAACCCTGAGGTGCAACACTGCACCTGCCAGCCCACTTCCCAAAACCAGGTTCTGAGAGGGGAGATGGGGGGTCTGAATACAGCAAGACTCCATTAGAAGAAACAACATTACTATGGTGAGTAAATTTCTTCAAACAACATGAAGTCTTGCTGTATTCAGACATAAGGCAGACTACCAAGCAGTTCCCTATGGAGGAGGGAATGCAGAACCTACTTTGGGAAGAGGCTCTGCAGTACTGCTGTACCAAACCTAGCATCACTCGTAGCCTGGATGTCCAGGGAGTAATGCTTGGTGAAAGTATGTACTGTTTTCCAGGTGGCTGCTTTACACATCTCTAACAAAGGTATACCTCTGGCTACAGCTAGAGAAGCAGCTGTACCCCTGGTGAAGTGAGCCCTCAGGCCTGAAGGGGGTGTCCTACCCAACTTGTCATAACAAAATTGTATACAAGAAACAATCCACCTGGCAATAGTTCTCTTAGTGGCAGGCTTACCTTTTCCCACTTCACCATAAGTGAGAACAATAGAAGACAGTCATTTCTATGTGCTTTAGTATGCTCAATATAGTAGCTAAGGGCCCTCTTAACGTCCAGACTGTGTAACCTTCTTTCACCTGAAGAAGAATGGTCAGTGAAAAACACAGGGAGAGATACAGATTGGTTCAGATGAAAATCTCATACCACTTTGGGCAAAAACCTCCTATTGTTTCTGAGGACCACTTTCTCCCTATGGAAGGAGATGAAGTCAGGTTCCACTAACAGAGCCTGTAACTCACTAATCCGCCTGGCAGAAGTAATAGCTACCAGGAACACAGTTTTCCAGGTCAAGTACTTCAATTCGGCCGAAGCCAGAGGTTCAAAGGGTGGCTGTATTAGCTGAGCTATGCAGACATTAAGATCCCAAGGCGGAGTGGGCTCCCTAAATGGAGGGTTAATGTGTACCAGACCTTTGAAAAACTTTCTGAAAAGAGGATGAGATGCCAGGGAAGAGCCCTTCCCTGCTGAGAGGAATGCAGAGATAGCTGCTAGATGAACTTTCAGAGTGTCAGGCCTAAGGTCTAAACATTGAGATGAACTAGATATTCTAAGGTTGTGGAAAAATATCTGCAGAATCGGGGTAGGATGCCTTTCTTAGAGCACCAAATACTGAACCTTTTCCATTTGGAGTTGTAAGTTTTTCTAGTGGAAGGTTTCCTAGAGACCTTCAGAATATCCAGAACTCCCTGAGAAAGATGTAGAGCTGCATATTCTAACTCTTCAAGAGCCAGACCTTGAGATGGAGAGACTGGAGATTGGGGTACCAGATCTGCCCCTGGGAGGAGGACAGGAGATTGTATGTCCTGGACAGAGACAGGGGGGAAATGACACTGACAAGGACAGCAGTAGAGGATACCAAGGCTGTCTGGCCCAATCTGGAGCCACCAGTATCACTGTGCAGGGTTGAGTCCTGATCTTGATCAGAACTCTGAACAGCAGAGGGAACAGAGGGAAGGCATAGAGAAACCTGCCCTTCCAGTACAAAAAGAGAGCATCCTGGGGAACCGTTCCCAGGACTGGAGGTCTGCAACAAAACAGAGGAAGTTGATGACTGTCCAGTGCTGCAAAGAGATCTATCTCTGGAGTGCCCCACCTGGAGAAGAAGACCTTCAGAATGTGAGGATCCAGGGACCATTCGTGGTGTCCCTGTGAAATTCTGCTCAGAGCATCTGCTAGTATGTTGTCCTTCCCTGGAAGGTGAACTGCTACCAGAGAAGTCTGAAGAGAATAGGCCAGAGACCATAGCTTCATGGCTTCTGTGTGCATAAGGCCGAGAACCGAGTGCCTCCCTGCTTGTTGATGTACCACATCGTGGTGGTGTTGTCCGTTCTGACTTGGACCACCTTGCCCTTGACTGAATCCAAAAAGCTCTGCAGGGCTAGGAAAACTGCCTTGAGTTCCAGGAGATTGATATGAAGGAGAGACTCCTGTGGAGACCAGAGCCCTTGTGCTGTCAGGGCTCCCAGGTGGGCTCCCCACCCTAGGAGAGAAGCATCCATAGTTAAAACTACTGATGGGACTTGAGGGGAGAAATGGAACCCCTTGTCTGAGGTTGTCCTGGTCCAGCCACCACTGGAGAGCTTGGACCAGAGTCTGAGTCACTGGAATCAGTTTGGTAAGTGAATCCTTCTTTTGAGACCTAAAAGACCTCAGATGAAACTGAATGTCCCTCATCTGGAACCTTGCTCCCTGCACCACTGCTGTGGAAGCTGTCATGTGGCCCAGGAGCTGGAGGAACTGTCTTGCTGGGCGGGAGGCCTGAGGTTGAAAGGAGGAAGCGAGACCCACTAGGGCCTTTACCCTTGCCAGGGGAAGGAAGGCTTTTGCTTGTACAGTGTCCAACTCTATACCTATATAGGTGAGAAGTTGAACTGGTTCGAGTACAGACATTGGAAAGTTGAGAAGAAAACCCAGGGAGCTGAGTAGGTCCTGGGTAGTTTGAGGAGCTGACTTGACCAGTAAAGGTGACTGACCCACTAAAAGCCAGTCGTCCAGATACGGGAAGATGGTGATACCCTGTCTTCTGAGGTAAGCCACCACTACTGTAAGGCACTTTGTGAACACCCTTGGAGCTGATGTTAGGCCGAATGGCATGGCTCTGAATTGGTAATGGCCTGAAGGCAATTCGAACCTGAGGCATTTTCTGTGGAAGCACCTGATAGGAATATGGAAGTAGGCATCCTTGAGGTCCGGAGATGCTAGCCAATCCCCTGGCCTTAGAGAGGGAAGGATTATTCCCAGAGTTACCATTTTGAATTTGGGCTTTGAAATGTGTTTGTTCAGATACCTTAGGTCTAGGATGGGTCGCCACTCCTCTGTTTTCTTTGGGGTAAGGAAGTACCTGGAATACAGTCCTTTTCCCTTGTGCTGAGTAGAACTTTCTCATAGCTCTGAGAGCTAGAAGAGAGGAACTCTGCTTCTAGGGCAAGGGTTTCTGAGACTGATGCAGGTGGAAAAGACTTGGCCCTTCTTTTGAAATTTTTTGAAGCTGAGGGCCAGTCCCTGGCTTACTACTTCCAGGACCCACTTGTCTGAGGTCACAGACTTCCAGGCCTGGAAGTAGTAAGCCAGCCTGCCTCCTACTGGAAATGGGGAGTCAACCCGGGCTGACACATCAGGGTGTCTGCTTGGCAGGAGCCTTAGACTGAGAGGAGGAGAGAGCAGCCCTGTTCATCCCCCTCCTACCCCTCCTTCTGAAGAACCCCCTCTGTGGGAAGGGAGAGGAGGCCTGGGCTTGGCAAAAAGGCCTTTGAAAGGGCCTGCCCCTGCCCCTAGACTGCTTGTGTGGAGTGGCCTGCCTTTCCTTGGCCTGTGCACTCCTGTACGTGGTCCTGTATTCATCCATTTTCTTCATGTAAGCCTCTGTCTGCTTCCCAAACAGAGAGTTACCTACTACAGGAAAATCCATGGCCTTAGTCTGGGTATCCTGTGAAAGGCTAGTACATCTGTGCCAAGCATGTCTTCTGAGAGACACAGATGTAGCCATGACTCTAGATGCCACATCACTGGAGTCCACAGCAGCATGAAATTGCATTTTGGATGCCTCAGTTCCATCAGCAGCCACCACCTCCAGCTCCTTGGCTAGCTGGGGAGAGGCCTGTTTAGCCAGTTCTAGAACCGTATCCCATCTGGATTTTTGGTACATGACTGTGTAGGCCATATAAGTAGCCTGCCTGAGTCCCAAAAAGGATGCCAAGTACTGTTTTTTGGCCAAGGCATCCACTTTCCTGGAGTCCTTATCCGGGGTGTGTGAAGCCAAAGGAATGTTAGCCCTGTCACAGGCTGCAGCCTGCACTACCCCCAACATGGCTGCAATGACTATAAAGGAACTCCGCAGCTGAGCCTGATAACGAATACCTCCTGTCCATTCTCTTATCCACAGGAGGTATGGATTTAGGGGTTTGTAAAATTTTGTGTGTCTGTTTCCCCAAAGATTTATGAAGAGGGATAGACAGCTTTCTGGACTCTGGGATGTCCATCATTTCCACAAAATCAGGCTCTTCATCCTCCTCTGTGGCTTCAACTAAGGTAAGCTGCAGGGTTTGTGCCACCTTTTTTGTAGAACAAAAAGTGTGAAGAGGACTCAGAGAGCCTGGGAGAAGAGACATCTGAGGGCCTGTCTGGGGAGATGTCCGGTTCAGTGGGCACATCCAGACCTCCTTCATCGTCATCATCATCGCCATCATCACCGGGATAGTCTTCGTCTCCCTCCCACTCCTCATAATAAGCATCTGGATCAAAATCCGGAGGAGACGGATCCGACCGAACCACCTGCCAAACCAGCGGAATTGGTTCAGACGGAACCGGTCTAAGCGACTGGACAATACTAATCGCTTTGGATATTTCATCCGCGGTTGGAGAGTGGGATACAGGATCTGAACAGGCAGACTTGCACTTTTTCCTTGACGGAACTGACCTCTCGGGGTCGGCTCTCCTTTTGTCCGAAGAGGTATCGCCTAGGTCAGTAGGTACCTCCTCAGGTTCGGCCACAACCAAACCAGGCTGGCCATCCGGATCTACGGACTTCTCGGGCTCCCTTTCCTTCAGCCTACTCAGTCTTTTATCTAGAGTGGATTTAGGAAAGTTTTACAGATTTGGCAGTCTGACTTGAAGTGGTCAAACCCCAGACAATAAACACAGATGAGGTGGGGGTCAGCCTTAGCAAAGGCCTCCTTACACTCAGTACAGTATTGAAACCCAGTGGGACCGGTTTTTTTCTTGGGTTTCTCAGACATGGCCAACCTAACAAATTACCCTATTGCAGCTTTCAAGCCAGGTAATAAAACAACCGATCGGTTACAAACCGTGTCACAGGCTTTTTAAAAGAGCCAGCAAAAAGTCCGGTTCTTTTGAAACCAATTGGTACCAGGACACCACACTAATCCCAGAAAGAGAAAAAATTAAATTAAATTAAATTTAACAAAGTTGGTTCCAAACCGGACCGACCAGGCAGAAACCGAAGAAAAGACAATTTCAACTCTTTTTCACTAAATAAAACAAAGTCACTACCTATCTACATACTACCCGTACCATAGATAGAGGCTGGAAATCCAAAAATAACAAAAAATATGCGGTTTAAACTGAAAGCTTTTTCTTTTACCGAACCGAATAGAGGAATCTCCGGAGCGACTTCACTGTTAGGCGGAGTAAAGAATTTGATGGTTACACTGGGAAGTACCACAGACAGAGGTTTGAAAACTGAGCTTAAGCTCAACGTTCTATGCTCCTGCATAGAGTTGACTCTTTCCTCTCCAAGGCAGTTCAAGTGCTGGGGCTAACTGCATTATGTCTGAATACAGCAAGACTTCATGTTGTTTGAAATAACATATTTCAAAGTAGACATATCACAATAAATCTTAGTTGTAGTAGACTGTGCACCCCTATCATGTTTATCAAGTCCACAATTAAAGTTCCCTCCCAGAATTATCACCTGACCTGAGAAGACAGTAAATAAGGTTGGATAGCTTGAAATCGAGAAACTCTATCAGCCTTGGTTTGTGGTGCATAAATATCGATAAATCTGTAATAAAAGTTAGTAATTTTAGTGTCAAGTATCAAAACATGCCCTGGAATCAAATCACTCAATTTAATAAGATGCATTTGCAAACTGGATCTAAACAAAATTCCTACTCCTGATCAGGCATCTGGTCCGATGGACCAGTAGGAAGGTCCAGCATACCAGTGCTTAGTAGCTTGCCCCAATTCTGCAATAGTATGCAGTCTATTATCTTGTAAAAAGATAACCTGCAGGGAACTAGACAGAAAATAAGACAGTGTTAAACACTGCTTTCTATGACTCTTAATACTGTTCACATTCAGTGAACCCAAGAGTAGGAAGGACATTTAAGGAGATGAGAGAAATGGCGGAGAGAGCACTCAAGGTTTTTTTATCCTTGACCTTTGAGATCTACGATATGTAACAACAGGAGGAGGATGAGTTCTGTGTCTGAATGGGGATCCACCTGGGAAGACCACAGGGAAGAACTCTCCGAGTCAGTATCAGAAAGGTCGGAGGGTTGTAAGGCCTCATACTTATTACTTAAAGGAAGCTCTGAAGTCTTAGATACTTGGTGGGCAGGTTGTTCAGCCCTCTGGGATCTCTTAGAGGACCGTTTGCTAACCAGGAGAGGGCATACCCGTAGAGGAAGATTCCTCTGAAATCATCTCTGCAGACAGGGGCTGAACAACACCAGCAAGGGGTGGCTGAGGAGGGGGAGGGTCTTGCAACACCTTCAAAACTGTTGTAGCAAGGACTTCTAAAGGGGAGGGTACAACAGGAACTTCTGGTGGCCTCGGGGATGAATTTCTCTGAGCCACAGCTATCTGCAGCCTCTCTTCCTCCTCATCAGCAGAAGTAGATTGAATGTGAGCAGCCCAGGTGCAACTTTGATACATATGACCCACAGAGTCACAGAGGCAGCATTTTGGTTCAATGAGACAATTGCCACTTGTGTGTCCTAATTCCTGACAAAGATTACATTTTACCTGGTCACACAGGCTGCTCAAGTGAGTACAAGAGCCACACTTGTAGCACACTTTCAGTTGACCAGCATAAAACAAAACATAGCGATCTCGCCCCCCCCAAAAAAAAACAGTTAGGAAGGTGGCTGAGCCCAGTATCTGTAACATGGAGCATAACTCTCACCTTCCATCTCCCAGTCCAAATATGTTCATCGTCAAATATTGCCTCTGGAGAACCCAAAACTGAACATCGCTGCTTTAACCAATAAGTCAAGTCTGTGACACTGACCCCCTCATTACGAAAGAGAATGGTAATAGTTTTATATTCAGGTTTAGTAAGGGGAATAACCTCGAAAGGAGCCCATAAAGGAGAATCTTTCAAGGCATTAAATTGAGCCCAAAATCTCTGCAATCCTGAATTCAGCTTAAATCAAAAGTGGATTTTCCTGAGATGTGAATAAGGGCATAAATTTCAGTAGCGAAAAATTTCACTGAGCCCTTTAATGAAGATTTTGCTACAAACCTCCCATCTGGAAACTCAGACATACCCCCTTTATACAAAAGTCTAACTGCGTATGACGTTTAGCTGGATATATGGGATGATGGAAGAGAGAAGCGTACAGTCTCTGAGCTGTTTTCGGTGGTGAGTTCAGCGGTGCATCAGGAGGTTTCAGCTGGACAGTCGATGAAGAAGGGACAGGTGAAGCTGGTCGTGCAAAATCAGGGACATCCAAAACAAGAACAGGGTTACTGGAAAGTTGAAGCTCAGATTGGAGATGTAAGGGAGACTGATTCTTTGACAGAGAATGGTCAGATGGAAACTGTGGAGAAGAAGAAAGTACAGAAAGGTCATCATGTTGGTCCACCACCCATGAAGAAACAGGAGACGTGACTATCTGGGTGGGACCGGAGATCTACTGTCCCGAAGCAGAGCGTATCCATCCAGCTGCAAAAAGAGTTTCTGAAATATCCGCAGAGGAACGAACAGGAGAAGCAGCAAGGGAGCATTCCAGTCCAGGTCTTCCATCAACTGACTCCATTCCTGGCGCTTCCTCAGAAGCCGATGAAGAGCGGACCAGCACACCAGTAGAAGGCTGAATCACCGAACGAGGGGAACCTGTAAGAACACCAACAGAGTTCTCAATAACTGCTGAATGCTGTGAAATGGGTGAGTCCTTACTACTAGGCAAATTGAAAGGGTCCCGAGCAGCCAAGGCAGTCTTTTGAGCCACAGACAAAGCATTACATAATTCCAAACGGCAGAGTGCAAAACACTCCTCTTCAGCGTGTAGTTGTAGCATTAAGGAGCGGATCTCAGGGGTGGCAGCAGAATTTACGGTAGGAATCACAGAACCATTGTCCAGGTCAGAACTTAGAACAGGTTTATCAGGGAAAATAGCCACTGGGACGAAGTCTGTAATAATCAAAGATGCAACATCCTTTTCTGTAGTCAAAGCAGCAGGTAACAGTCTCTGAATGAGGAGAAACAGGGGAAGAGACCAGTCCACCCACTTCAGAAGCATCCATAAGCTCCTCTTCCATCTTGGTCAGAAACCAAGATGACAAGGGTTCCCCCACAGGAGAGTAGGGGAATTTTTTATTGAAAACATAACAAATTATATATAAATCAGTATCACATCATACAAAATCATGAAAAAAAGGAAAAATCAAGAACATAAATAAGTATTACTTCATACAGTAACCCCAAACATAAGAAAACCTTTAGAACCAACCCCCCTCCCCCACCCCATTGAAGGAGTAGGGGAACTTGTTATGAGATCATAACAAAACAAAAACAAATCAAAGCAGTATTCCATTATACAAAATCATAAAAGGGGCAAAAACAAGAACATAAAAAAGAATTATGCCATACGACAACTCCAGATGCAAAAAAAAGAACCAATGCGAAACTAACCCCTCCCATTTACCCCATTAAATAAATAATCCTCATCTAATGGCCTACAAAGGCAAGGTGTTTCCAAAGGCCGGACCACTGAAGAAAGGAAAACTGCGCTTATCCTCCAATTTCCATTTATATAAGTCAGTGTTAATGATATGAAAAGTTCCATGGGTAATAACCTGTTGTTGCAAAATAAACCTGCAACGACCTATCCATATCCAGTATAGAACATGAGCAAAAATGATAACGATAAGTACCATAATGCACCCACCTGGTAAAGATGGAGTTATCCCAAAAATAGCAGCTCTGGTGCTGGTGGAATAGAGCCAATCCCTTTCCACCGATTTTTAACTATATCCCAAAATTCTAAAATATATGGACATTGGAAATATAAATGATCCATAGTTTCAATTTTCATGGAACAAGAAACACGAGGACAGTACCGTTCCGATAAGGCCTTATGTTTCTGATTCTCTTTAACATTTATCCTACCATGCAACCCCAACCAAACAGTATCCCATAAATGAACCGGAAGTCTAGAATCTGAAATATAGTCAGAAATCTGTTTTTGTTCCAGTAAAGTAAAATTTGTAAAGGTAGGTACGGTAAAATATCGGGAAATAATTTGCCCATAAACTGCTTTTCTGGATAGATTAACTACATCATCAAGCCGTACACCCCATTTCTTAATAGCATCAATGACGCCATTCCATCTATAAGGGAGACAAGGAAATCTTTTATTTTTATGCAAAAAGGCATTGTTAGACCATTCCAAAAACATGCCTTGTAAGGCTTCCATACCCCACCTACATCACAATTGTCCAAAACCCGTGACTAAAGGGACAATATTAACATAAAGAAAAATCGTGAAAAAAAAAACCACCGGATGAACCATGTTTAAACCCCCAGATTTAATAGAAGTATGTAAAACCTCCCTTTTTATAGGATTTAATCTACTACCCCAGACACAATAAAAAAAAAAAAACATCAATGAAGTAACCAAACATGACGGTAAAAAAAATATCGAACTAACAAACAAAAATTCAGGGATCAAAAAGGATTTTGGGAGAAAAATTCGGCGTGTCTTAGATAGTTTCCACCGGTTCCATAATTTAACCTTGGAATGCCCCGCATCCAACACCCGTGACCAGTTGGTACGTGCCATATCTTCCCCACCAAAATAAATACTGAGAATGCGACAAGGCACCCGTGAGATGGGAATATCACCTACAAAATCCTCGTGATCATTAAACCCTTTAACATTCAAACAATACAATTTGGTCATGTTTAGCCGGGCTCCGGAAATTTTGCCCAATTCTTGAAGTAAAGCACAGGCTAAATGAACCGAATTTGCATCATGAACCAATAAACAAATATCATCCGCATAAGCAAGTACTTTAGTTCGAAACGTAATACCCATACCCAGGGGATGAATGTTCAGGGAATTCTGGAGAATACGCAATAAAGGGTCTAACGTAAATACATAAAGAATGGGGCTCAAAGGACAACCTTGTCTAACTCCTTTTTGTATCAAAATTGTCTTCCCATCCATCCATTCTCATAAGGTGCAACACAAGCTAGAGCATAACATAGTTTAACTTTGATAAATAAACTGAAAACCGAGGATGCCAAACAATTCCAAAGAAAAGCATGAGAAACCCTGTCAAAGGCCTTAGCCTGGTCCAAGCTAACGATATACCCATCGCCAACCGATGCCGGCCAATGAAGTCCTACTGTCTAAGATTTCTAAGTAGCAGTAAGGCCTCAGTAATACGCCGCCCAGGCACAGAACAAAACTGTGTGGGAAAATAAGTTGAGCCATCCATTATCATTCTATTACCACATTTAGCAAAAATTTTAAAATCTACATTAAGCAAAGTAATAGGACACCAATTCATAAGCTCAGCCCGATCACCTGATTCATACAAAAATCATTAATCCTTATACATAGAAGAAGGTAAATACAAATCAGACCACATGAAATTAAACACCTCCAAAAATTCAGTCGGAATAATGCACCAGAGTACTTTATAAAGTTCAGCAGTCAAACCATCCAATCCAGGAGCCATATCACCTTTCAAGGAATGAATGACCGTTTCCATTTCTAAAGAAGTAAATGGTAGGAGTAGTTCATCCTGCGAGAAAGAGGTTAAGCATGGTAAATCAGCAGATTTCAAAATTTGGTCACTATAACCTTCATCAGGAACTGGAGTCCCAAACACTAGGTCAATATATTCTTCCAGGGTAGACATAATACCCTTGTTATCCGAAACCGAAATACCTTGTGACGAAATTAAATTATGGAACAATTTCTTCTCTGTTCTTTTAAGACAATTCAGAAAGGGGCTACCTTGATCCAATTTCCCTTGGTACCAAATCTCTGTTCTTGTTGTAAAGACAACATCCTATTATATTGAAATAACTCCATCTGAAAACGAACTTCTTGAATATCGAATGATACATCCTCCCTTCCCAAATGATGTTTCGTACGTAAAACTCCCAAATAGTGTCTTAATCGGAGATAACTAGAATATTTAGACAGTTGTTGCCCTTTTCCCACGGCCATAAAAAAATCACGTAAGCAGGCCTTTAGGTCTTCCCACCACAACCCCATATTATCATAAAAAAACTTTGTAGATAATTTGTCATTGAGAATCTCGGTTAAGGATGACAAAACTATAGGATTCTGTAAAAGAGTGGAATTCAATTTGCAATATCCCGGGCCTAGTATCCTACTAGAAGGAGATTCCATGCAGACTCCAATCAAAACATGGTCAGAGGATTCAATGGGGATAGAAACCAAATTTCCATATGATAGAGATTTGGTAAGAAAAATCATGTCAATACAGGAGGCCAACCTACCCCTATAATAGGTAGGTTTAGTCGACTGAGAAGACTTGACAGATACTTGCTTCAGCCCTGTGTGTGATATTAAGTCCCTTAGGAATGCCCTATCACAATATACTTTGTTGAGAGGACCATCCTTCAGGACGTTAATATTAAAATCCCCAGCAAAAAAAACAAGCCTGCTAGTATATAAAAAGGGTCGGATTTTTTCAATAAAGAAATCCTCTGGGCTTTAGATTGAGGACCGTAAATATTAATCAGTCTGCACGACACTGAATTAATAACAACGTCCAACAAAAAAGCACGTCCAGGTTCAATATCCACCAACCGAAAACAAGTAACATCAGTCTTAAAACAAAACCCTACCCCACTACAAGGATCTAAACCCGCCGACCAAAAGGACAAACCTTCCTTCCAATCTCTTGTAATCTGGTCAATGTCCAGTGATGAGTGAATCCTTGCATCCTGGAGAAAAAAATACATCAAAGGGTAGCTGAGAAAGAATCCCAAATGTAATAAGACGTTTTTTACCAGATAGCACACTACTGACATTTAAACTGGCAATTCTTAAACCTAACCCATCAGGGAGGAACAGCTGCTAGTTTACCACTAGAACGGGTAACTCGTTTCGTTTGGGCTTTTGACTGATGTTTCTTAGATGGGACAGTACTGGCAGCAAGAGGTGGAAACGGGTCAGGATCAATGCCTGACATTGGTAGATCCGAATCCACTTGCTCACTCCAGGAAAAAACTGAAAACCAATTTGACAGAGGCAAAGGAGAAAAGAGGAGCCACCTCCTCAGTCCGAGGCCGATTTTGAGACTGTAAAGGGAGTACAAACTCATCTTCAGCAGCCGAAATATCAGGTCTGGGCTCAGTAATCAAACCAGGGGGAACCACAACAGCAACCGCAGTCGCCCCAGAAGGACTTTGGGAAGGCAAAACTGAACAGGCTGGTTGTTGGTGTGCCTGAAAATCAGCTAAGGACACTGCACGGACAGGGGAGCCATGTGGAGTAACCGATGGAGTGACAGGATCCACCGATTTGGAGTGGGATGGACCTTGTTGCATATTGGAAAAGGAAGGAGGAATCCCTAAAGCACCCAAATCCGCATGGGAAAAGGGGGGAACTGAACCACTACCCCGAGGCCCAGGCCATGAAGCATGACCTCGGCCTCTACCTCGACCAGAAATAGGTCCTTCAACAGGCTGCATAGGTGCAGAATAACGTTGTTTGGCTTTATCCAGTAAATAATCATGGTCTGAGTCCCCTTCCAAATTATGTGCAGCCCAAGGGCACTCATGAAAGGACTGTTCTTCTTCCCCACACAAATTACAAAAGGGGCGGTCAGTACACTGAGGGGCAGTATGCCCAAGCATCCCACAGTGAAAACACCGGATCTGATCACAATCCACGTTAAGGTGATCGAGGGCCCCATATTTATAACAGCTCTTGGGTTGACCAGCATAAAACAGGACCCCCCGATCTCTACCCAAAAAAAAGGAGCTAGGCAAATGGGAAATCCCAACTTCGGATTGGTTCAACTGAACCCGAAACAACCACCCCCCATTCCAAAACCCATTCTCATCAATAATAGGTTTAGGCTGTTCCATAACATTACATTTTTTCTCTAACCAAAACATAATATCATTTATACAAACCCTCTCATTCCGAAACAAAATAGTGACAGTTTTAATGGTCGGTTTCATTACTGGGATGGCTATAAAATCATGCCATGCCCCAAAATCTTTAACAGAATAATACAACTTCCAAAATTTGTCCAGTAAGTGCATTGAACAGAAACTGAGATCATAAATCTGATCTCCCGGTGCATGTATAAAGGCATACACCTCAGAGGGTGCAAAGCCCAGAGAGTCTTTAATTAATGTTTTACCCACCCATATCCTATCAGGGATAACAGGAGCAGTCCCGCTATACTTTAAACGTACCAAAAAACGTCTCTTTGCCGCTTCTGCAGGCTTGTGAAACAGTCCTGCAAATGTTTTGGGCGGGTTCTGGGGTGCAGCTTGAAACACAGCATCCTCACAATCGTGTCCAAAAGAAGAAGAAGGCGTCTTACCTTCCACAGCAGGGGCTATATCTAGAGAGACAGCTGCCAATGGTTCACTAGATCTCTGCAGGCTATCCAAACGGTGGTCGCTTGACTCACCCAACGGGACTGAAGAAACCGCCTTAGGCAAAATTGTGCAGCAGGCAGTGGAATCCCTTGCTGTCACGCCAGGGACTCCAGGAAAACAGCCGATTGTAAGTAGGCAGCAACGCCGGAGAACCCGTAACGGAACAACCGGGTCAGGTATCCATCGATCCCCTCACGAATCCAACCGGTAGTTCTGCGAAAGCCAGCCCCGGGTCCAGTCAGTAGCAGGACCTGGCCATGGTGATGACGCCATCGATCGGGGCGCGATCCACCATGGAATGCAATTCTGTGCCCAAGGAATCATCAGCAACCTCCAAGGGCAGTCGTTTACTACACCCAGGTAAAGGGCTTTGCCCAGACCTTTTACATTTCCGTTCATCCAAAGTCAATTTTCTTGCCAAAAAGTCCCATTCAGCTGCCGAAATTAAATCGAGTAATTGTTGTTTACGAGTTTCCAGGTCTTGTTTAAGAGTCTCTTCTTCCGGGTCTAACAACTCTAAACAGGAGTCCATAGCAGTAGAAGTCACAGCAGCTAAGGGGATCTGAGGTGCAGAAATCATTAGCTCCACTGAGTCAGTCAAACAGTTTTGCTCCAAATGGGAGCGCTCCTCAAGGCAATCCACACCATCCATAGTCAGAGGCACACTAACCTCCATTCGACTCTCCTGCAGCGCGACTGTGCGATGTGCAGCAAGAGTAGGGGAATTTCCATGGTGTCCTGGCCAAATTTCCCCCATTCACTGGAAATACCACAAACAGCTTAATCTGGTTCAATCTCACTTGGCATTCATCTGTGTGGGATTGTGAAGGGGAAGGGGCAGCTGCAAAGTGTGGTACTAGCTGCACACTCGAGCAGACTTGATAGACCATGTGGCCTGTACCTGCTGGCAAGTAGTAAGTAAATAAATAAGTCTGTGGTTTCCACTGGCTTAAAAGGGGGCTCCATGAGCCTGGCAATACAGATGATGAGATTCCAAGCCAGAACTGGCTCCCTAAGGGGAGGGTGAAGGTGGCTGAGACCTTTGAAAAACTTCCTAAAGACAGGGTGAGAGGCCATGAACAGTACAGTTACGTGGGAACTTATCGTAACAGTAGATCTTCGAGAGAGGTTCCTTCAGTAGGTCAGCACATATAGGACTGGTGCCACGTGGCGTCGGGCTGCGCGGTAGACTTTTCTAGGGGACCGCCCACCCGACGTCACGTGACTGATGTCAGCATGACTGTATATAGTGGGCGGTCCTCACGCTCACCCTCCAGTTCTCCTGCCAGAGCCAGGAAGAGGCCTGACAGCAGGAGCGAACAGGATTTGGAGACCCTGTAAAACATAAAATGAGGGGAGGGAGAGAGGGAAAAATATGGCCTACTGAAGGAACCTCTCTTGAAGATCTACTGTTACGGTAAGTTCCTACATAACTGTACTATTTTACTTCGAGAGGGTTCCTTCAGTAGGTCATCACATATAAGACACAGTTCCAAGCAGTCCCTCCAAGGAGAGACCGGGAGAAACTAGGGAGGAGGAAACAACTAACTCCAATGGAAAAAACTGAAGTCCAAACTGGACCCAGTCTAGGACAGTAGGCCCTGCAGGACGGCTAGGCCAAAGTCAGCCCTCCACCTAGAAGCAATGTCCAGATAATAATGCTTGGTAAATGTATGGACAGAACTCCAAGCAGCGGCAGCACAAATGTCGGCCTCGGAAACGTTCCGTAGGAAGGCCGCGGAATCAGCCATGCCCCTAGTAGAATGACCTCTGAAGGTACCCAGAAGAGGTTTATCGTACTTCTGGTAACAGTATTGAATACAATTGCCTAACCATTTGGAAAGGCCCTGCTTAGAAACCAGCTTGCCCTTCGATCTCGGGGTGAAGGAGACAAACAGCTGGTCACAAGAGCGAAACTCCTTAGTCTGGTGGGTATAACACCGGAGAATCCGAAGGACATCCATCCTGTGAAGGAGTGTCTCATCTCTGTTAGAGGGGGACGGGTAATATACTGGAAGCTCTACTGACTGGTTCAGCATGGCTTCCGACACCACCTTTGGGAGAAACCTCGGATGAGTTCTAAGGACCGCCCGGTCCCGATGGAAAACCAAGTAAGGCTCCTTACAGACTAGAGCGTGAAGCTCCGAAATCCTTTGGGCTGATGTGATGGCCACCAGAAAAAGTGCCTTCCAAGACAGGAAGCGCAAATCACAGCTCATAGCCGGCTCAAAAGGAGGAAGGGTGAGCTTTTCCAGGACGAAGTTCAAGTCCCAAGGTGGAGTTGGGCTGCGGATGGGGGGTTTCAGATGGAGAATCCCTTTCAGGAGGGTTTTAGAGACATCCAACTGAGCCACAGGTTTACCATCTACTAGCTTGTGGTACACTGAAATAGCTGAGATATGGACCTTTAAGGAAGAGTAGGAAAGACCAGAGTCCGACAAGTAAAGGAGGTATTCCATGACTTTCGGGGCCGAGCAAGAGAAGGGATTCCAGTCCTTAGCGGTCACCCAGATTGAAAACCGCTTCCACTTCATGGCGTAGGTGGAACAGGTAGAAGGTTTTCTGGCCTCAATGAGGACTTGAGCAACCCGAGAAGAAACCCAACGGGATATCGCTATGTCTGCAGGAGCCATGCATGAAGATGCAGGGTCCTGAGCCCCGGATGAACCAGTCGGCCTCGATCCTAAGTAAGGTGGTCATGAGTCAGTGGAAGCGGAACCGGTGGTTCCCTGGAAAGCTGCTGTAGCAGCGGGAACCAGACCTGTCTCGGCCAGAGAAGAGTGATGAGGATCATCTTTGCCCTCTCCGCCTGAAGCTTGAGAAGAACCCTCTGCAGAATGGGAAACGGAAGGAAAGCATAAAAAAATTTCCCTGTCCAAGAAAGAGACAATGCATCGCTTCAAAAAGCACCTTCCTCTGGAACGAGCGAGCAAAACTTGGGAAGTTTGGAGTTGGATTGGGAGGCGAAGAGATCGATTTCCAGATGCCCCCAACTTCGGAAGATGGATTCCGCCACTTCTTGATGCAGTTCCCACTTGTGAGCTAGGGTTCGAGATCTGCTGAGACTGTCTGCCAGGATATTTAAAACGCCCGGAACATGCATGGCCACCTCGGCCAGATGGTGCTGGACTGCCCAGTTCCACACCAGGGTTGCCTCCCTGCATAGAGGGTACGAATGGGTTCCTCCTTGTTTTTTGACATACCAAACTAAAGACATATTGTCCATTTGGATCAGCAGTGCTCCCTTCGGAAGGAGGGTCTGAAAGACCTGTAACACGTACAGGACCACCCTGAGCTCCAGAACATTGATGTGGAGAGAAGTCTCCAAGCCAGACCAAAGCCCTCGGGCTTGATGTTCCCCCGGGTGAGCACCCCACCCCATATTCAAGGCATCCGTGGTGAGGGTAGCTGCTGGTGCAGGGTTCCAAAAAGGAAGACCCAAGGAAAGATTGCGGGAATCCATTCACCATTGCAAATCCTTCTGAACCACTGAGGAGACCAGGACCAGATGGTCCAGGTCATCAAGAAGCTGATTCCACTGCACCCGCAAGGACCACTGAGTAATCCTCATGTGGAGCCTTGCTAGGGGAACGGTAGTGATGGAGGCCACCATCAGGCCAAAAAGGCAAAGGACTTCCCAGCCGGGATGGTCCTGAGGAAGGCTACTTTGGAGGCCTGACGGGTAAAGGTCTCCACCCTGTCTGGAGGGAGGAAGACTCTGCACTGTACCGTATCCAGGACTGCCCCAATAAACTGGAGTTTCTGGGCAGGGAGAAGGGATGACTTGGGCACGTTGACCGTGATCCCTAATCGACTGAACAGGTCCAGAGTAAAGGAAAGAGCCTCCAGCAAGGAATCCCTGGACGGAGCTGAAATCAACCCGTTGTCCAGGTAAGGGAAGACTGCAAAACCCTGGCAGTGCAGGAATGGCGCGACCACCGCCAGGCACTTGGTAAAAACCTATGGTGCCAAAAACAGACCAAAGGGGAGCACCCGGAACTGGAAGTGTTCCCCTTGGAAGCGAAAACGCAGGAATCGGCGGTGGCTGGGGAAAATAGGAATGTGCAGGTAGGTATCCTGCATATCCAGGGTTCAGAGCCAGTGGTTCTCCATGAGGAGGGGGAGGAGGCCCTGGAGTGTCAGCATTCAAAATTTTTTGTACTCGACAAACTGATTGAGCTAACTTAGGTCGAGTATGGGTCTGAAGTCCCCGGTCTTTTTTGGAACCAAGAAAAAGTGGGAGTAAAATCCCTTTCCCCTTTGCCCTGAGGAGATGCACTCGACATCTTCCTTGAACAAGAGCAAATTTACCTCCTCACGAATGAGAAGGGCTTTGCCCCGAGAGTACGAGGGCTTCTGCAGAGGATTTTCTGTGGGAAACTCCAGAAGCTCTATGGTGTGTCCGACGGACACTAGTTGCAGGACCCATTCATTGGAGGTAATCATCCTCCACTCCTGCGCACGGTGGGTGAACCTCCCCCCCACCTGCTCCCCGTCACAAGACTGGGGAAGCAGTGGGGCTGGGGAGTCAAGAAGTGGCGGGACGTTCAGAGGGAGGACCACCTGAACATCTCTGATTTTTGGAGGCAGGAGGGGTGGCTGTACCCGTGGCCTTCTGCTTCCCTTGGTGGCATGCCTGAGCATTCTTCCTCTGCCTCCAGGTCTTTCCAAAAGGGCTGCTGCTGACAGCCTGAATGGTACATTGACCTAACAGACCTAAAAGCAACTCCCTTGTTCTGTAGGTCTGTTATGATATCCTTGGTGCCCCCACAAAAAAGGACCAAGCCCCTGAAAGGGGTGTCCTGAATCGCTGACTGGACCTCATTGGCGAGTCCAGAGAGGCAAAGCCAGGAGTGCTGTCTAAGGGCAACGGCAGTTGCCGAGGTACAGGCCACAGAATCGACAGAATCGTAAGTGGCCCGTAAGGCATGCCTGCAGGAGATTTTGGAGAGGCGGAGATTCTTGGCAAGTTCCTCCTTTAAAGGTGAAGGATCCATGGACTGGACCTTCACCTCCAACCTGGCCATAGTCGCCTTTTGATGGGACACCATATGGGCCACATAACTGAGGGACCGAAGTGCACATGTGGCAGACGAGTAGATCTTTTTACTGAACTGGTCCATTTGCCTCGACTCTTTGTCCAGAGGAGTAGTGCTCATGTGCTTGGGAGCAGAGGAGTGATCATGAGCCACCGAGATGACCACAGAGTCTGCCTTGGGATGCAACTTTAAGAAAGGGGCATCATTCGGTGCCCGGTAGAGTCTGTCCGCCCACTTGGGGACAGCCGGGATAGAATGAGGCATCTGCCAGATGGTCGTGGTGAGGTCTTGATGAGGGGCTATCCATGGGGGAACAGGTATGGGAGACAGAGACTCTAAGTCTAGGTGTTCCGCGAGTCTCTGCCTCATGGGGTCCTGTTCCTCTGACTCCCAATCAAAATAGTCTCTCAAGGCCCTCAAAAGTTCAGAGAAGGAAGGGTCCTCCGGTGGGGATTTTGCCGAGGCCTTACCTTTCGGTTCTTCGTGGTCCTCCAGGACCTCCTCCTCTGAAGAATCCTCTCTCCCGTCTGAGATGTCATCATCCGCCTCCTCGACAGGACGATGTCTGTAATCTGGGAGGGAAACGTCCTGCCGAGTCTTCCCCAAGATGTGGACAGTGGCAAGCAAGCTGCTCGGGGAAGGAGACCTAGGAAGCTGCGGTTGTAGGAGTATAGTTTCCAGGTCTGAGACCAGCTCCGACCTGGCCCCCTGCCACCAAGACTGAATCAGAGTCTTGAAATCCGGAACAGCCAGTGGAGGGGGAGGTGGAGCCGGTTGAGGCTGAGGGGAAGGTGGAGGAGGAGGAGGAGGAGCAACCGGTGGGGAATAATAACCCTGGGGTCCCATGTAGTGGGAATAAGGATGAAATCCAGGGTAGAACTGTGCCAGATGACTCCAGTCAGGACTGGAACCCTCCGGGTAGGGATCCCCAGGATACCTGAATGGGTAATGCGGGACAGTTCGGAGTTGGGTATAAATCCCAGTCGTCAGATCTGGCATCGGGGGAACCCACATTGGACCCGCCATCATATAAATCGGAGGAGGGTTCGGCGTCAGGACAGCCCACGTCAAAGGGGCCGACGTCGGCACTGGCACAACCTGATCCGGCGCTGGAAGGGGATCTGGCATCGGAGGGGCTGGCATTAGAACTGGACGAAGGGGCCCTGACATCGGGGCCGGATCTGGCATAGGGGCCAAAGGCAGAGGCTAGTGGGCTGGTCCTGGCTGAGGGACTGCCGTTGGGATCGCTGGTGGTGGAGGAGGCACCGGAAGGTGGAGGAGGGGCCTTTACTGTAAGGCCAGTAGGCCGAGGATGATCTTTCTTCTCCTGAATCCCAGCAGGGAACCACAGAGAGGAGCCCACAAAATCAACAGGGTTGATGGGCTCTCCATTGCCATCACCGGACGTGTCCACTGGAGAATGAGAGGACACGGGTGAGGAAGGAGGAGGAGGGAGAGGGGTCTTCTCCCTCCGGTCCCGCCAGAAGTTGGGTGAGGCGCCGTTAGGCCCTGACTGGGGGACCAAGCCTGTGCGGTCATCAGGGATGGCCGGCTTAGCGGGCGGGTCGGGCGGTCAGGATAGAACCCCCAGCCGACTTATCGACCGAGCTAGGCGACTACCCCCAACTGTGGGAGCCAACTTACCAGCCAGCGCCGGGTCTCTGGAGGAGCCGGGGAGGACTTATCGCCGAGGTGGCGCGGTCAATGGAGGAGCTGATGGCTGACCTATCCGCCGAGGTTTTGTCTGACTTGATGTCTGGTTTCTTGGGCGGTAGATGGGTCTTACTCGTTGAGGGCCTGGCGTCGTCCGTGGAGCGAGCCCACTCCCTAGACTTCTCCTTGTGCTTTTTAGAAGGGGAAGATTTTTTGGATGAGTCCCAGAGACAATCCATTTTCTTCTCTAAAGAAACTAGGTGGGCTTTTAGCAAGTGGGCCTCCAATGCCTGCTGTCTCCTCTTCTTCATGGCCTGGTTGAAGGATTGGCACTCAGGACAGGAGGAGACTGGATGGTCTGGGCCTAGACAGAGAATGCACTTTGGGTGACTGTCTTTGTGCGGGATCTGCGTGCCACAGGACAAGCACTTCTTCTTAGGTGAAGACATTAATAAAAGACACAAAATCTGAGAGATTAAAGCAGTGAGGGATAACCGACACAATGAACTTTCACGACGATCGCTAATGGAAGTCTGCAATGTGACTGACACGAGGTGACGGTGGGAAAAAACTGGAAGGTGGGCGTGGGGACCGCCCACTATATACAGTCATGCTGACATCAGTCACGTGACAACGGGTGGGCGTTCCCCATCAGGTATTGCTAGAAAAGTCTGCCGTGCGGCCCGACGCCAGGTGGTGCCAATCCTATATGTGATGACCGACTGAAGGAACCCTCTCAAAGTAAGATCTGTCTTTACCAGCTAAGCTATAAGCAGAGTTTTTTTGTAACATATTTCCTTTGTCTCCTAATTGTGTAATCAAGCATCACTGCTTGTCTGTAACCCCTCATGTTCTCTTGTTCATGCTTCTGGTCTCTGTAAATTGTACTCTTTGCATTTCACTGTTTGTATTGCACTTATGTTCACAATTTTGTATCTTGTACTATTTGAATTATGTTTTACCACATTGTTAAAAATAATTCAACTGTAATTTTGCACTGCTGTACCTGTACCTATAATTCCCCCTATCCCCCAGGACGTATCTGGAAACTAGCAATTTTTCGCTCTGTATACTTTTCTGGTGAAACACTTGAATAAATAAAATAAATAAGAGGTTGCAGCCAGAGGGACTGTCAGGGTAGAAGGTCTTATTCCTGGCCAGCCCGCCGGCGCAGTAGTTGGATTTCCATTTGTGATGCTGACGACCCGGGTTTGGGAATGGACCCAGGAGTTAGAGGGCTGGCCGGGGCGGGGGGAAGAAAGATTGAGCATCCCAGGGACTGCTCTACTTCTCTGGGGGAGGAGTAAGAGTTTCTGGTGCTTTACAGACCCCTAGCAGAGGCTAGGCGCACCACTGTGGCCAGTGCCGTTCTCTGGGGGGGCAGATGCTAGACATCAGTGCACATCCCCGCCTCCCATGGAACCAAGCCTTTGGAAAAAAAGCCAGCCCCCAGGCACGATGCCCCTGCTGTGGCACCCTCCGCACTGCCTCTGCCGTCCACCTGGGGGTGTCCCTCCCCCATGGCTTGCCTACAGCATCCACTCATGAGGCAAGCCTGGGCAAGGGAAATGGCAGGGGGGGCAGTGGGGCTGACCTCCGAATGAAGGATCACAGCACCTGGGCCCACCCAAAAAACATTTAAATTAAAAAAAGTTCCATGGCATAAGGGTGGGTCATATAGTCCAGGAGGAAAGAGAGACCAGCCCTGGAGGAATTAATATCCCTTCCTCAGCACCAAATAGAAAACCTTTTCCACTTAGAAGTATAAGTTTTCTTGGTTGATGGATTTCTAGAGCCTCTGAGCACAGTCAAAACCTCCTCAGAAAGGTTTAGGTAAGCAAATTCTAGGTCTTCGAGAGCCAAGTCTTCAGCTGCAGGGAACTGAGGTTGGGGTACATAATCCTGCCCTGAGAGGATGTCAGTAGGTTGTGCCTCTGGGGAAGATGGCTTGGCTGTGAGGCAGATAGGGTCAACAGGAGGGAGTACCATAGCTGCTTTGCCCAGTCTGGTGCCACCAGGAACACTGTTGCAGGTTGTGACCTGAGCTTTATCAGAGTCCTGAACAGCAGGGGAAAGGGACAGAAGGCATACAGGAATCTGCCTGACCAGTCCAGTGTTAAGGCATCCACTGGAACAGTGCCCCTGCTTGGAGACCTGCAGCAGAACTGCGGCAGCTGGTGGTTGTCCATGGAGGCAAAGAGATCTATCTCTGGAGTGCCCCACTGTCTGACTACTGACTGAAGTAACTGTGTATTAAGGGACCACTCGTGATGATTCTGGCCGATTCTGCTGAGGGAGTCTGCCAGAATGTTGTCCTTCCCTGGTAGGTGGATGGCAGACAGACACCCCTGTAGGGAGTAGGTCAGGCTGCACACCTTCATGGCCTCTGTGCATAATGGGGTGGACCTGGTTCCCCCTTGTTTGTTGATGTAATACATGGTGGTAGTGTTGTCTGTTCTGACCTGTACCACCTTGTTTTTTAGGTGCAGTACAAATGCCTGAAAAGCCAGGTACACTGCCCTGAGCTCTAGCAGATTTATGTGCAGAAGTGATTCCTGAGGGGACCACGTTGTATTGGCTGTTATGTCGAGCATGTGTTCCCTAAAGCTCAGGAGGGAAGCATCTTTGGTAAGCACTGCTGACGGTTGTTCCTTTTGGAAGGGGGTACCCACCCTGAGGTTCTCGCTGTCTAGCCACCACTGCAGGGCCTGTAACAGGATGTTTGTGACTGACACCAGTGTGACTAGGGAATCTCTTCTCTGAGACCAATGAGCTTGCAAGTGGAACTGAAATTTTGTAAATTGCCATGGCACTGTGATCACCCTGTACCTAGCCTGTTGAAACATCAAAACTGTGTTTTGTTTATACCTCTGTTACTTTTGTTTCTTATCCAATTTGCTGTACTTTCGATATTTTGTGCCTAATTGTTACTGGTGTACTTTTGTTTCTTATCCAACTTGCTGTACTTTGTCATTATTCCTAACTGTGACTTTGTAACCTCCAAGGTCATGTCTGAAAATAGTCACTTCTGGTCTAGTACACTTCCCCGGCAAACAAAAACTAAACAAATAAATAAGTAAATAAATGTCTCTCATCTGGACCCTGGCACCACTACTGTGGCAGCTGCCATGTGGCCTAATAGCCACAGAAACTGCCTTGCTGGTCAGGGTCTGTTTAGTTGGAATGTTCTTGCCAGCTGCAGTATAGTGTAACCCCTAGATGGCACTATCCCAGGGGCTACTACCCCTGCCTGATTTGCCACTAACAGGTTGAGGGGCCTGGATCCAATGGCGGGTGCCTCCACCCAGAGGTCAGGGTTTGCAATAGTTAAACTAACTCGGTCACAGCCCTCTGGGACACTGCAACCCCTTCTTCCCACTAGTGGCCCACACAATATATCAGAATTACCTTCACAGTATACACTTACCCCCAGGTCTGGTTCCGCACTGGGACCTCCTGTGAAATGAGATAGTGCAACAATCACAGTACAGTACTTTAACATAGACAAATACCTCAGGCAGTATAACTTTGCTGAAACAAGCAGTTCTGATTTATTTAGGAGATATAACAAGGACAGGGGAAATCAGGTTAATTAGCTTATCACTCTAATAATCTACTATGGCTCTGTGCACAGGCCTATCCCTATCAGTTACTGTCCCTGGGTACCCAAGCCCTAGTGGCTAGTCCAAACCGTGGCAGCTGGTAGGGGCCCTTTCACACAGAGAAAAGGAGAATTAAACAGTCAGCAGTACAGTAATTCCATTTGGATTTAATGTGGCAATTCAACAGGAGCTTACCCTGAATTAGTACTCACGACCTCCAAATAAGATAGGGTCCTTCAATGTCAGCAGGGCTCACTTGAGGTACACAAACCTCTTCACACATCCATATAAAAGAAAGCACTATACCAGGCAGGCTGCATCTGTATCCCGATCGCAATTACTGCACAATACCCGAGAACACACAGCAGATTCAGTTCCTGACAGACCGAATGCAATTTTCAGCAATTCCTCCAGTCTTCACAGGGTGAGCCTGGTTTCACTCTTCAGAGATCCTTTGATTCTTTTCACAGGACGGATTCAGTCCAACAAGCTGTTACACAAGCTGCAGACCGAACTCTGGGCCTTACACACGTTTTTGACTAAAACTGCACACTGAAAAAGCACAGGGCTCCTTCCTTCTTCACTGCCAAAACTCAATTGAAACTCCAACCGACAAAAACCGGGCACTTCCTTTGAGTTCCTCCCAGTTCTTGACTGGATTGGCTGTCACTCACAATAGACTGCTGCTGTTGGTCCAAAAAGGCACTGAAGTCTAAACTACATCTCCCAGAGTCACTGCCCATACAATCCTCTTGTGGCTGGCTCAGATTATGAGTCCAAGTTCTGATTCGTCCAAGGCACCATTTTAGAGCTAGCTTACCCCACACTGATTGGTCCAGTTCAGCAGTTCAAAACTAGAATGGGGAACTAGCAGACACAGTTCTGACTGCAAAGAAAGCAGGTTAGACAAACTGTAATTTCATTATTACTCTAAATCATTTCTGGCAAACAGTTACATCTTTCAGATAGGTTCCCTTGCACTCCTAGTGACTGCAAAATGAAGTGAATTGGCAGCAGCTTGAGTGGTACTCAATCAAAGAAACACACAGTCCCCCATACAAACTAATTATGTCTGCAAGCAGACAGCTCTTAAAGAGACAGTACCAGAGGTTCTAAAACACTACTGATAAATGGCTTAAATGCCAAACACCATTCAGGCTTGGAGCATTCAAGCAAGCTCTGGAAGTATTTTATGAACCCCCATTTGCAGGGGGTTACACCTTCCTGGTTTGGGAAAGCTTGACGTCCGCGTCAAGCAAGTACCCCATAAGTTTTAACTGCAACCATATATATTTGCATTAGGCTCTATATGTAATCATCAGTCAATATATCATTTACCAAGAACACATTTCTGAAACATTGCAGTACGTCACTCTTTACACAGTATTACACACACATTGTACCATAACTCAAGTTATTACCTCTTGTACATGAAACCTGAAGAGAGGGGGCCCTTCCCTATCAGTTACCTTGGGGCTGGACGGGGCAAGGGCACCATACTTAGAGGGCAACACAAGTAACTTGGAGTTAGCACTGACGCTCAGTTTGGGCAATGAGCTCGGGACACATACACTCCTTTATGGACAACATTGAGAGGCAAATCCACAGGCCTCCCAAGGGAATCATAACTGAGGTGCACCACAGGCTTTACAGCTCGACCAGTCTTTCTAGGGGAACTGTTATAGTCTCTGCACTCTGAGCCTCATTTTCAGCATTGTCTTCACTTGTCAGGGAGTCTCCATGGGGGTAGAGAGGCTAGAACTTGGGGCACTTTCAGCTCCAGGAGTTACAGTTTGGAGTCCACAACATTTGGCTCGCATGGAGAGCTTTCGACACTGGCAGTGGACTGTCAGGGCACTCAAAATACTCTTCTTGTTCAGGTGTATCACCAGTCTGCCCAATCTATCATTTTCCTCCCTGAAAGCTCAAACAGTTCAACCATGCACAATGATTCCATTTCATCTGATCTGATGCTTGCACTTCACTTCTGGGAGCATTGGCTCCAGGGATGAAGCTAGGGGCTTAGACAGTCCAGAAGGCCCAGCTTTGTCTCCAGTATTGACTAGAGATTGCCCGAAACAATTGACTCAGTTCGAAGAAGGATAGTATTCAAAGTCACTCTCACTTTCTTCCGATATGGACTGACAGTCATGCTCAACTGGGACTTGTGGAGGGGAACACTTTAACTTTGCTTCTGTAGGTGCAGACTTTCTTGATCTTTTCTAGCAGCAGCTCTAGTCACTGGTCCAGAGGGGCATCTTCTAGGGGCTCAGACTCAATTAAGATTTGTCCAATGGGCAGTAAATGATTTCTATGCATTGTTTTACATCTTTTGAATTATTCTCAGGCCTTACTTTGTACACTGGCAGATCATCTAGTTTGCCCACTACAATGTGAGGGAGATGGTGCCATCTGTCAGCAATCTTGTGCTTGCTGTGCAGTCCCAGATTTCTTAGCAATACCCGATCTCCCTCCTGGAGTTCCTGTGCTTTCACCTTTTATCATACCTTTCTTTGTTGGCCAGATTTCTTTGGCAGCCATGGTTTGAGCCAGTTGGTACGCATGAGTTAGCTGGGCCTTTAACTTTGCACATACTGTAAATAGTTGTCAGCTTGAACCCCATCAGGAGAGACCCCAAACACACATCTACTGGTAGTCGCTTACTTCCAAACATCAGGCGGTAGGGGAGAATCCAGTGGCATCACTTTTGGTGCAGTTATAAGCATGTACCAGGGTGCTAATTTGTTGGCTCCATCTAGGCTTGTCCTTTGGGTGCAGGGTGCCTAGCATATCTAGCAAAGTGCTGTTGAAACGCTCAGGCTGTGGGTCCCCTGGGGTGGTAAGGAGTGGTTCTGGACTTTAGACTCCCCACAGAGAAAGCATCTCTTTGATCAGACGACTCTCAAAGTCTCTCCCTTGATCAGAATGGATTCTTTGTGGAGCCCCATAGTGAACAAAAAAGTTTTCTACAAGTACTTTGGCCACAGTGGATGCTTTCTGGTCTTTGGTGGGGAAAGCTTGGGCATATCTCGTGAAATGGTCAGTGACCACCAGCACATTACTGATATTTCTTTGATCTGACTCCAAACTTAGAAAATCAATACAGACCAACTCCATGGGTGCACTGGTGGTGATGTTAACAAGGGGGGCAGCCCTCTGGGGCAAAGCTTTCCTCTGTAAGCAGCGATACAAGTTCGAATGTGTTGCTCCACATCAGCCCCCATCTTAGGCCAATAGAATCTGGATCTCACCAAGTCAAGTGTTCTGTCTATACCAAGGTGCCCCATGTGGTTGTGCAAGGACCTCAGTACTGAGTCTCGAAGGCAGTGGCAGCACTAGTTGTTGTTTGTCTACTTGTCCCCTCTGTCTACTGTTTCTCTGTATAACAGTTTATTCATCAGTTTCAACTTAGGACCTTCTTTGTACAACAGTGCAGTTCTCAAATCAGTGGAGCGAATTTGGACACATCTTTTCCTGCATAGAGGCTTCTAAAGCTGCTTTGATCGTGGGATCGGCGAGTTGAGCCGCCGAATACTGTCATTGTCCAGCTGAGCAGGTACCAATATGTCTATTGCAGAAAAGTGGCAATAAGCAGCAGGTATGCAATTCTCAGAGGCTCCCAAGCAATCCACCATGCAGTCCACTGCGTCCGTGGACATTTGTTCCTCCCTGTCAAACTTCGGCAGAGTGCCGAATGTCAGGTTCTGCCAATCGGACCCAATCATTCTGGGGAACAGGCCTCCGGGAGAGAGCATCAGCATCTATGTGGTTCAGACCTGCTCGGTATTCGAGAGCATAGTCATATGTAGATAATGCAGAAAGCCACCTATGGCCAGTGGCACCCAACTTAGCTGAGGTCTGCACATAGGTCAAAGGATTATTGTCAGTTTTTACTAGTATTTTAGCCCCATACAAGTACTCATGGAATTGGTCAACAATAGCCCACTTCAAAGCTAGAACTCTAACTTATGTACAGGATAGTTCTTTTCGGATGGGGTCAGGCTTCTACTGGCAAAGGCCACTGGTCTCAGGCCATTCTCGGTGCTCTTGGTACAACACAGCCCCCAACCCTTGCAAGCTAGCATCAGTGTGCAGGACGTAAGGTTTTCTTGGATCGGCATAGGCCAGCACTGGAGCATGGGTAAGTTGATATATGATCTCATGAAAAGCAGTCTCATTAATCAGGAGTCCAGCGGCCCCAAATACTTCACTGATGAAAATACACTCTTCAGTCTTGAGGGACGCTTGACTTTTGGTATTTTTGTGGGTTGGGGATACCCTTGAGTAAGGTTAAGTAAAGGCGGATCACTCTTGAATAGTCCTTGATGAAGCTACCGATAATAACCACAGAATCCCAGGAATCTTTGCAGTTCTTTTAGATTTTGGGCTGTGGCCAGGTGGTCAAGGCCTCAACTTTACTTGGGTCGGTCTCTCATTCCTCGGTGGATACTATGTGTCCCACATACTTTACTGATGTTTGAAAGAATTGACACTTATCAATGGACAGTTTAAGGCCAAAGTCCTCCAGTCGGTCCAATACCTTAAATAATCTGCTCTCATGTTCCCTCCAGTGAGCTGCCAAACACAATGACATCATCTAGGTATACCAGGCACTCTAGTAAGTTCATGTCCCCACTGCACGCCCATCAATCGCTGAAAAGTGGCTGGGGCACCTGAAATCCCTTGAGGCATCCTCATGAATTCATAGAAGCCAAGCCGGACAGATAAAGGCCGCCTTCTCACGGTCCTCTGGGGCCATCAGGATCTGGTAGTACCCACTGCGAGATCCAGCACAGAGAACCACTTGCTCCCGCTTAGGCAGTCCAAAGCATCCTGAATGCGGGCATTGTGTACTGATCAGGGATAGTCCGCGGTTTAAGGTGCGATAATCCACACACATCCTTACTGTTCCATTCTTTTTCCTCACTACCACAATGGGGAAGCATAAGGGCTTCTGGATTCTTGTATTACACCAGCAGCTAACATCTTTGCAGATGCCGTCTCACATCATCTATGTCAGCAGGTGCCAGGCGTCGAGACCTCTCACGAAATGGTCTTCGTCATGCAGCCGGATATTGTGCTCAGCTCCTTGCACGCATCCTACATCCCATTCTTTAAAGAAAACACCTGGTCTCTGGGCAAGCTTCTCACTGATCCTCACTTTCCATTCAGCTGGCAGCGGGGAGTCGCTGAAATCAAACAAGTCAGGCGTTACTCTGTCATTCTTCCTTGAACTCTTGCTGCTGGGTAGCACTGCAGTGTCTGCACAATGCACATTAGCCAGGATGCAACCTCTGTTTACTCGTGTCTCTTTTCAGACACATTATGAACTTGGACCATTACCCTTCTGGCATAAGCATGGGCTCTAGCGGGCAAAATACTAGGCTTGACCAGCAGTCCTCTGGCAATTTTCCATCGCCTGGTGCATCCAACATTAATATTTTATTCTTAACATCCTTTCTGATATGGACCTCTCCTGTAAGGTACACTGGGCATTTAGCCAGGATCAGAGACTCAGGATCCTTCTTCCATACAATTCCGACCGGTTCCTCTGGTTCTGTTTTTTCAGCATCTCTGTGCCTCATAGGCCTCTTTTAATTAAAGCCGAACTCTTAAAGCTCTACTAGTCTTTGACCCCTGTTTTCATAACACAACTGTGTCAGCCTTCCAACATATGAGCATTTGTTCCAATCAACAAAGGGACACCATCATACAGTCCAGTGGGGACACACTAAGGCTAGGGTCTCTACTTGTTCGCCACTCCAGCCACGGAGGTGGGGAAAGACAGCCAAATTGGATATACCCGGAATAGGGTAGGCCTTCTCTTTAACCCCATACATGCAGTCCTTCTAATGGTTGTAAGGGCACGTCTGACAAATGCTTCTGATACCAATCCTGGAACATAATTGTCACTTGGGAGCCACTGTCTAATACAGCTCTTGTAGACACTCCATTCACCTTTACAGTGGTCTCCATGGAGGGACCCACTATTCTGGACCAGTCTGGAGAGGCGGTAGTGGGGGCCTGGGCAACTGACCTTGCCACAAAAGGACGTGAATTAGCATTTTGGTGCCCTCACTGGGATCATGTCGTCGCACCTCTTAACCACTGATTTCTTCTCCCAAGCCTCCTTGTAGCCTATATGCAACTTTGTCAGTGTCTTTGGGGACTGGCATTCCCTTTCATGTGCCCATCTTTCCCACAGTTATAGCAAAACATACTTTCTGGAGTTTGAGCTGGCGAGGCGCCACACAGGGGAGCCAGGGCGGGGGTATTACTAACTGGAAACCTTGGTGCCATCTCTGTCTGCGGCGTGATAAGCATTTGGAGACATCTCGTCAGTTTCTCCACTTCCATGGTCAAGGAATCGAGTTCGGAGCTGTTATCAGCAGGAGATACATGGGTGGTACCCCACCCCCATTAGCAGATACAGTCGGATATAGGTCAGGGCCCGTACTTGCAGGCGTGGCCTTCATAAAGGACTGTTTTGAATTCCCGGATCTCTCTCAACAGTTCGCCCCATTGTGACATATCTTTTCCTTGTCAGAGCACCTCATTGACTGCCAACCTCTGCCCCTGAACTTCACTTGATGGGTCACCTCAGTCACTCGGGTCGAGTCGCAGCTATTGGTGCAGGTCCCTCCCGAGGTCGCCTTTTTCAACTCCTCAATTTCTCTCATTAACTCATCATAGGAGGGTGGGATTCCAGTCGATCTGCCAGGCGTAACTGAAGCAACAGCAGTTCTGAGAAGGGGCAGACTTAAGGATCCTGTCCAGCCTGGTTCGGTCCAGTTCAATCGCTAGCAAACTACCTTTTCTGAGGCATTTTGCAACAATTTTTCCAGCCGAGATACATACACAGACAACAACTCCCTTGGTACTGTTGTGCATCTCTTACTCTCCACCATAGGTCCTCATCAGAATCTGGGCTCCCATACACATCTCCAAGGCCTCAAGATAGGCCTGTGCAGTCGCTTCAGGGTTACTGGCCCGTTTAGCACGGATGGTAGCCAGGGCAGGACCTCGGAGGCTCTCACTAACCTCTTCGCCGCCTTCCGAGCATTGCCATTCTAGCACTTGGGGGCAACATAGTTCATCCAGGTCTCCCAGTCATCCTCCCCTTGGGGGTGGGAGGTGCCAGAGAAGATCCTCAACCTTCGTAAGAGTCGTGACTAATGGCAGGTGCAGAAATAGGAGTCTGCATTGGTTCAGCCACCATTACGGGCACTGGAGCAGGAGAGGGTGTTGGGGGAGGAACACCCCCAGGTGGTAAGAATAGTTTCTTCAAGTCCTCCACAGTTTTCCCCTCTCCCAGCAACCATTCAGCAAATTTTTCCTCAAAAGTTTCAGATAGTGGTGGGGGCTGATTCCCCACCGGGTCTTTACTGTCCTTAGTTATCACTCTCCAAGCAGTGAGGGCTCCCTCTGGGGTAATGGTCTGTGGCACTTTGGAGCTATCTATGGGATCCTTAAACTCTACTAGGGCCAGGAAAGTGTGGGTGAGCAGATTAGCATGCCGACCCACCACCACAGGGTTTTGTAAACCTTCCACCTTGGAAAGTACTCCCTGCACAGTGTCCGTATTGATACCCAGGGGGATGTCCAGGATAAGCATAGCATTTTGGGGGTCGATCTCCTCCCCAGTACACCACTCCACCAGCCGGTGCACAGCCACTTCTGTCGGGGTACCCATTTTTTCTTAACAGTGGTTCGTGAATATGGCCACTAGAGGACACACAATCCCAGCAGTGAGCCTCAAGATGTAACCCTAGATGGCACTATCCCAGGGCTACTACCCCTGCCTGATTTGCCACTAACAGGTTGAGGGCCTGGATCCAATGCGGGTGCCTCCACCCAGAGGTCAGGGTTTGCAATAGTTAAACTAATCCTGGTCACAGCCCTCTGGGACACTGCAACCCCTTTCTTCCCACTAGTGGCCCACACAATATATCAGAATTACCTTCTACAGTATACACTTACCCCCAGGTCTGGTTCCGCACTGGGACCTCCTGTGAAAATGAGATACAGTGCAACAATCACAGTACAGTACTTTAACATAGACAAATACCTCAGGCAGTATAACTTTGCTGAAACAAGCAGTTCTGATTTATTTAGGGAGATATAACAAGGACAGGGGAAATCAGGTTAATTAGCTTATCACTCTAATAATCTACTCTGGCTCTGTGCACAGGCCTATCCCTATCAGTTACTGTCCCTGGGTACCCAAGCCCTAGTGGCTAGTCCAAACCGTGGCAGCTGGTAGGGGCCCTTTCACACAGAGAAAAGGAGAATTAAACAGTCAGCAGTACAGTAATTCCATTTGGATTTAATGTGGCAATTCAACAGGAGCGACCCTGAATTAGTACTCACGACCTCCAAATAAGATAGGGTCCTTCAATGTCAGCAGGGCTCACTTGAGGTACACAAACCTCTTCACACATCCATATAAAAGAAAGCACTATACCAGGCAGGCTGCATCTGTATCCCATCGCACTTACTGCACAATACCCGGAGAACACACAGCAGATTCAGTTCCTGACAGACCTAATGCAATTTTCAGCAATTCCTCCAGTCTTCTACAGGGTGAGCCTGGTTTCTACTCTTCAGAGATCCTTTGATTCTTTTCACAGGACGGATTCAGTCCCAACAAGCTGTTACACAAGCTGCAGACCGAACTTGGGCCTTACACACGCTTTTTGACTAAAACTGCACACTGAAAAGCACAGGCTCCTTCCTTCTTCACTGCCAAAACTCAACTGAAACTCCAACCGACAAAAACCGGGCACTTCCTTTGAGTTCCTCCCAGTTCTTGACTGGATTGGCTGTCACTCACAATAGACTGCTGCTGTTGGTCCAAAAGGCACTGAAGTCTAAACTACATCTCCCAGAGTCACTGCCCATACAATCCTCTTGTGGCTGGCTCAGATTATGAGTCCAAGTTCTGATTCGTCCAAGGCACCATTTTGAGCTAGCTACCACACTGATTGGTCCAGTTCAGCAGTTCAAAACTAGAATGGGGAACTAGCAGACACAGTTCTGACTGCAAAGAAAGCAGGTTAGACAAACTGTAATTTCATTATTACTCTAAATAATTTCTGGCAAACAGTTACATCTTTCAGATAGGTTCCCTTTGCACTCCTAGTGACTGCAAAAATGAAGTGAATTGGCAGCAGCTTGAGTGGTACTCAATCAAAGAAACACACAGTCCCCCATACAAACTAATTATGTCTGCAAGCAGACAGCTCTTAAAGAGACAGTACCAGAGGTTCTAAAAACACTCACTGATAAATGGCTTAAATGCCAAACACCATTCAGGCTTGGAGCATTCAAGCAAGCTCCTGGAAGTATTTTATAAACCCCCATTTGCAGGGGGGTTACAATAGAAACATAGAAACATAGAATTTGACGGCAGATAAGGACTGCTTGGCCCACCCAGTCTGCCCATTTCCCTACCTAATGGATAAGCTGCAGATCCTAGTTAACCAGCAGCCTACTTCTTTCTGCCCCAACCCCCTAGAATTGCCTTATGACTGTCCAGTGCATGCTTGAATTCCAACACTGTCTTTGACTCCACAACCTCCTCCAGAAGGCCGGTCCATGCATCCACAACCCTCTCTCTGAAAAAATACTTCCTTAAATTACCTCTGAGCCGACCCCCCTCTATCTTCAAATTGTGCCCTCTTGTTCTTGCACACCTCTTGTTTTGAAAGATGCTACCCTCTTGGACTTTGTTGATTCCCTTGAGGTACTTGGCGTTTCTATCATGTCCCCCTTCTCCTCCTTTCCTCGAGGCTATACATATTAAGCTCTTAAGTCTCTCTTCATATGTCTTCGGTGCAGACCCTGCACCACATTTTAGATTATACTCTTCTGGACAGCTTCCATCCTGTCTATGTCTTTGCGAGAGATTGGGTCTCCAGAACTGCATAATACTCAGATGGGGTCTGACCAGCTGTCTGCACAGAGGGATAATAACTTCCTGTTTCTACTGGTGATGCCTCTCCCTATGCATCCCAGTATCCCCCAGCCCTCCTTGCTGCCCTCTCACATTGCTTGCCCACCTTTAGGTCATCTGATATGACTACCCCAGGTCCTTTCAATTTTGTTGTTGTTAGTATCTCACCCCATTGTGTACTCTTCCCTGGGTTTTGTTTCCCAGGTGCATTACCTTGCACTTCTTAGCACTGAATCTAAGCTGCCATACATTTGACCATTCCTCTAACCTTGCCAAGTCCCTTCTCATCCTTTCCACCCCACCTTGTGCATCAACTCTGTTGCAGATCTTTGTGTCATCTGCAAAGAGACATACTTTTCCTTCCAGTCCCTCTGCAATGTCACTTATAAAGACATTGAAGAGGACTGGTCCTAATACTGAACCTTGTGGTACCCCATTAGTAACCCCCCTTTCTTCAGAGTGGACTCCATTTACTATTACTCTCTGTGTCCTATTCTCCAGCCAATTCTTTACCAGGCTGTCATCTTGGGACCCACTCCCAGGCTGGCTAACTTGTATATTAATCTTTTATGTGGGACTGTGTCAAATGCCTTGCTAAAGTCTAGGTAGGCCATGTTCACAGTCCCTCCCTGATCTACTACTTTGTCACCCAGTCAAAGAAATCTATCAGATTGTCTGGCATGACCTTCCCGCTGTGAATCCATGCTGCCTTGGGTCCTGTCCCTCTGGCCTCTAGATAATCGACAATTTTTTCCTTCAGAAGTGATTCCATACATTTTCCTACCACTGAGGTTAAACTAACAAGTCTGTAGTTTCGCTTCTGCCTTGCTCCCACTTTTGTGAAGGGGAATCACATCTGCTCTCCTCCAGTCCTCGGGTACCACCCCATCCCTCTCATGATTTGTTAAAGAGGGTAGTCAGTGGTGTCACTAGTTCTACCCTTAGTTCTTTTAGAATTCTGGGATGAATCCATCAGGCCCCATTTTTGTCCACTTTCAGTTTTAAGAGTTCTTTAGAACCCTTTCTTCTGTAAATGGGCTGGTATCAACTTCTGTATCCAGAGTGTTTCTACTGTTTGTTTTAGGTACCTCCCTCTTCCTTTGTAAATACTGAGCAAAAATATTTGTTTAGTATCTCTGCCTTTCACAGTCACCTCTGCCCACCCTCCTCCCCTTTATTAAGCCTCAGTATCCCTCCCTTGGTCTTCCTTTGCTCCCTGATGTACCTTATAAAAGGTTTTATCCCTTCTTAACTTGAGTCGGCTATCTTTTCCTCGGTTTGGGCCTTTGCTGTTCTGACTGCCTTCCCAGCTTCCTTTTGCTTTAACTGATACAGTTCTCTGTCCTGCTCCTTCTGTGATTCCTTGTACTTCCTGATGCTTTCTTTTCTCTTGAACCTTCACTGCACTTCCTTTGAGAACCATAGTAGTTTCTTATTTCGTTTCGTTTATTTGCTTCACACAAAGGCTTGTTACCTCTGTGATGGCAGTTTTTATTATTCCTCCTTGTTCTTCCACCCCTCCTTCCTGCCCATTTGCTAGTGCATTCCTTAGGCACTCACCCATTTTGGCAAAGTCAGCCCTCCTAAAGTCCAGTACTTTTGCCTTTGTTTGACTTGACTCTATTGCTGTGTTTATTGTGAACCATACTGTTCGATGGTCGCTAGTTCCCAGATGGCTACCCACTTCTACATCTCTGATCCTCTCTTCATCTCCATTTGAGAGAACCAGGTCTAAAATTGCTCCCTCTCGAGTGGGCTCCAATACTAGTTGTCTAAGGCATGTCCCCTGTAGGGCATCTAGAATAACCCCACTCTTCGAAGTGGCTGCTGCAACTGCACTCCAGTTAACATCTGGCATATTCAGATCACCCATCAGCAATATCTCCCTTTCTGCCATTCTAAGTATACTTTCTATCATTTCCTTGTCCATCCCCGAGAGGGGTCTGTATACAACCCTGTGCGGATTGTGGTTCCATTGCCGGTCTCCAAATTCTACCCACAGTGCTTCTCTCCTCCCTGTTTTCCCTTTTGTTCTGTTGCTTTGATTCCTTCCCTTATATAAAGAGCTATCCTCCTCCTCTTTACCCTCCCTGTCCCTCCTGTAGATAGTGTATCCTGGTATGTTTACGTCCCAGTCATGGTTTTGTGTGTACCATGTTTCTGTGACTGCCATGATATCCAGATGTTCCTCCTCCATCAAGGCCACTAATTCAGGAAGCTTGTTACTCAGACTATGGGCATTGGTACTCATTGCTCTCCATTTTTTGATGACTTTACCTTCTGTTGCAGCATCCCCCACTGACCTTTCTACTTCGGTCTTTTTCTCATTTAGTACCCTGTTTTGTAGGGAGAGGCTGGGATTTTCCTGCTGCTTATCAGTGCCTCCCCCTTCACTAGTTTAAAAGCTAGCCAATGAAGCATTTAAACTGATTGCTCAAAAGACTTGTTCCCTTCCTGGACAGATGCAGACCATCCTGCCAGTATAGGCTGGTGTCCCTCCAGGTGGAACCCCAGTCCCCAATGAAGCCAAACCCTGTTCTCCACACCATTTTTTCAACCATTCGTTAAACTGCATGGTGCAAAGTACCCTTCCCTCACTCATACCATTGACAGGCAGCACCTCTGAGAAGGATACTGTGTGTGCTACTTGTCTTAGGCCCTCCCCAATTCTACAAAGTCCTTCTGCACTGCTCTAATCTCATGTTGGGCCAAGTCATTTGTCCCTAGGTGGACAATGACTTCCAGCCTCAGACTCCCGCGTGCAGCTGTTCTCATGATCCTGAGGATGCGCTTCCTCTCCCTCCAAGCAATGGCACCAGGCAGGTACCTTACTTCAGTTTTCCCTGCTCCCCCCAGTTCTATCCCCCTAATAATTGAGTCCCCCACCAGGAGCTGCTTCCTTTCCTTGTGGTGTCCTCTGCCTCCTTCCTGTGGGCCTCCCTTGTGATAGTTGTCCTCAACCTCCTTAGTCTCCTCTGCGGGTGCATCCATAGGGGAGCTATGCTCCCCCAGAATAGTGTATGGATTGTGGAGTGGAACAACTGATTGAGTGTGCCTCTGTTCTACCATCCTCACCCTCCCTGAGCCCACTGTGGTCCAACTACTGTGCTTTCTTCGCAACCTCTGAGGTAGTGGTGGTGGCTCTGGTGCTCCCTGGATGGGGGAGGTTCCCTTCCTACCATCCAGTGTGGCCTGGGGGAAGGTTCCCTTACTATTGTCCAGTGTGGCCTGAAGACGGGCAACTTCTTCCCTCAGGGCAGAGAGTTGTCTGCAACTAGGGCAGCATCTCATCCTCCAGAAAGACTCCCGGAAGACTGCTGCCCCACAGCCATTACATTGCACTACTCCCCAAATGTTTATGTACTTTTTTTATTTTTTTGTTATTTGTGTGTGTTTGTGTGTGTGATTGGTTTGTTATATAGAAATATATATATATATATATATATATTATACAATGTGTATGCTTATATTGTCAGTGCAGTGTGCTAGAGAGGATATGACAGTGATATGCACCTTGCACTCTTGAGGAAATGATGTCAGAACCCCAGGTATAAAGGAACTATTTCCAGGGGTGGGTGGGGTGAGGGGTGGGAAGGGTTGGGCTAAACTGTGCCCTCACAAAACAATCAGCTAAGAGCTCTGACCCACCACTTGCGATGAGTGCCTTCCTGTCAGCTGAGATACCCTACACAACAATTTGACAGAGAAAATACTCCTGTTAATCAAACAGAGAAAATCCAGACATCCAAGTCAGACACAGGTAAAACCTCCCCAGCCCCAAAACAGCCTGGTGGTTTGTGCTCTGAAAGCAGTCAGCCCCAAAATAAGGCAGCTGTGCTTTAAACTCTTCCTGCACTGAAAATCTTAAGAATTATAACAAAGACTGTCTTTTCCTGATAATTCTAAGTTCCTTATTTCACCTTTCAGTTTGAAATAGCCTCCACCTGCAGAATATCTGCTCCAAACCAAAGACAATTGTAAGGTTTATCTCCCTCTGTTGTGAGCACAACTCGCTTTCTTGCAAATCCTATGTTCAGTATTGCAGCTTCCAGCCAGAGGTAGTTTGACTTGAAAAATGTTAGCTGTTCTGATGAGTTTGCTATAAAACACTTGCTTATAATACAATTGTTCTCAGGTCTGTTACCAAAGCTATTGGCTGATAAGTAGCTGTGATGTAAGCACTTCCTGCTAAAGTCTGGAATTTCCTTTTAAGGCATACACAGATAAACACAAAAATCAGTTTCCACCCCCAGGGCACTTGTCTGGGTCAAATACACAACCTATACCTGCACTTATTTCAGGATTTATGACAAATTCTTAGCCCAAGGTTTAAACTCTTCCTGCACTGAAAATCTTAAGAATTGTAACAAAGACTGTCTTTTCCTGATAATTCTAAGTTCCTTATTTCACCTTTCAGTTGAAGTAGCTCCACCTGCAGAATATCTGCTCCAAACCAAAGACAATTGTAAGGTTCACCACCCTCTGTTGTGAGCACAACTCGCTTTCTTGCAAATCCTATGTTCAGTATTGCAGCTTCCAGCCAGAGGTAGTTTAACTTGAAAAATGTTAGCTGTTCATTCAGGAACATTAGCTAGGTATACAGCTAAATGTAAGCTAGGTATACAGTTTACTCAGTCCTGTGGAAGAAAAGGTCTTCTCTGGATGGTGTCCAATTCTGCTCCTATGATGTCTAGAACCTGGACTGGCTCCAGCTGGGACTTCTGGATATTTACCAGTAAGCCCATAGACTCCAATGTGCTCCTGGTGAGAGCCAGGGAGTCTCTGGTTTGTTGCAGGAACTGTCCCTGTGACTAGCCAGTCATCTAGGTATGAGAACACAGTCACTCCCTGCCTTCTCAAGTGTGCCACTACTACAGACAGACACTTTGTGAATGCCCTGGGGGCTGAGGTTAAGCCAAATGGCATGGCTGCAAACTTGTAGTGGCCTGAGGGAAATCTGAATCTAAGGAACTTTCTCTGGCTGGGGTCGGATTGGGATGTGGAAATAAGCATCCTTTAGGTCCAAGGATGCCAACCAGTCTCCTTTTTGCAGTGTAGGGATAATAATGGCCAGTGACCATCTTTTTTTTTATCATCTTTTTATGCCCACTACTGGCTAGGGCTTGGTGGCAGCATGCCACCTTTCTGGTGCTCCTTCTCTCCCTATTGGGGATAACAGTGCATGGCAGTGGGTTGGGATTTTTTTTGTGGATGCGGAAGAAGCTATGTTATCCTGTTCCTGCCCCTTCGAGGATGCCAGCAAATAGGACTGGAGTACAGGTCATAAGCCGTGGTGAGACACGACTTCTGCCAATCATCTAACAGCACCCTCCCCTCCCGATACTGTCTGCTAGTTGGCATGGTGCCCAACCCACCCCAGAAGTGGAGAGTTGCCAATCAGTGACTCAATCCAGCTCCTCCCCCCCAGCTGACCAAGGACGTCCCGGGCTCATTCCTGAACCCAGGTCACCAGTGTATGTCCAGTGCCACAATCCTCAGTGCCACTGGGCCAGGTCAAAGTGACCATCTTTTTTTTTTATACTCTTTATACACCCCCCCTTGGTCCCTAAGCCCCGCACCATCAGGAGTCACCTATGATGTCTGCCCCTATATTCTCCATCTTACCTGAAGTCTATGGGTGATCCCCCATGCAGCCATGGCCATAGCTCCCAGGTGGGTACGAGATGGGGCCCATACACCCTGAGATCCTTCTTGTGCCATCAGGCACATATCAGGACAGGCAGGAGGGAGCTGTGGGGTCTGCACCAGGTGCTCTGTCTCCCGGCACTCAGGGAGCTGGATTTTCCACTATTCTTGGGGGTGTGACGTGCGCCGAGACATCAAGATGCAATCAGCAATGTCTATCACTACCCAACCTCTCGCACTGGCTCTGGTGCATGCTGCACCTCCAACTTCCACCAGAGGCCTGTCATGCGCTGAGCCTCAACCCCCCCCCACCATGCAGAAGGCAAGCTGTCGAGCCTCCCTCCCCCCGGCCGACCCTCTATCTCTCCGGGCATGTTCCCAAACCTGGGTCGATGGTGTTGCAAGCAGTACTGCTACCACTGCGCGCAGGCCGCCAAAGTGACCATCTGGAACTTTGACTTTGCTACATGTTTGTTCAGGAGTCTCAGATCCAGAATGGGTTGCCAGTCCCCATTTTTCTTCTGAGTTAGGAAGTATCTGGAGTAGAAGCCTTTGCCCCTCTGTAGTAGGGGAGCTGGCTCCACTCCTCTGATGGACAATAAGTTTGCCATCTGTGCCTCCAGAAGAATTATGTCTGCAGGAGTAGCCGGGGCAAAATATCTGCCTCTTAGTTTGGGAGGTGATTTGAAGCTTAGAGACAGTCCCTGGCTCACCACCTCCAAGACCCACTTGTCTGTGGTGCTGGTGTACAAGCTTGGAGGAAGTGAGGCAGCCTGCCTCCTACTGGTGGGGGGGGGAGGTGACCTGTACCAGCCAGTAATGGATTTTTTGTGGGCTGGACTTGGGCTTCAGGTACCTGGGTGAACCTTCTCATGGTCCTTCTGTCCCTACCTCTAAAGTACCCCCTGGCCTGTTGGTAGTCTGGCATGGCCTGAGCCTGGAAAAGGGGCCTGGAGTGGGATCCCTTACCCCTGCCTCCCCTGTACTGGGATCTGTATGAGTGGAAGGCTTATCCCTTGCAGAGTCGCTTCTGGAAATGGATTTGTACTCTTCCAACTTCTTCATGTATGCTTCTGTCTTATCCCTGAAGAGGGAATCACCCTCACAGGGGAAATCCATTGCTTTAGTCTGAGTGTCCTGAGACAGGTTTGTAGCCTTGAGCCAAGCAAACCATCTCATTGACACTGTAAGTGCCATGAGCCTGGCTGCAGTGTCATTAGCATCCACAGCCATATGGAACTGGTACTTGGTGAGATCCAGTGCAGTCCTGACAGTCTTTGCCAGGTCCACTGCCATCTCTCCAGACATTTTGTCTGTAATTATCAATACTGCATTCCATAATGCCTTCTGATATTGGGCTGCATAAGCCATATAGTTAGCTTGCTTTACTAACAGTGAGGCTGCAAAGTATCCCTTTTTTCCAATTCCTTCAATCTTTCTGGAATCTTTGTCAGGAGGGTGGGATGGCAATGGTATTCTGACCTCGTCACATGCTGCAGCGTGAACCACCCATTCATGGTCAGGGCGGTTAAGCAGGAATGCAGAATTAGCTCTGTCAAGCTAATATTTCTATTTTCTTATCCACCCTTGGAATTGAGGTTGGGCTTTGTAAAATCTTTAAGGCAGCCATCCTTAAGGACATATGTACTGGGAGCAGGAGCCTTCTAGTGGGTGCTAGCCCCATCATATCAAGGGACTCTGCTTCCTCCTCATCCTTCACAGTCTCCTAGATGGAGTGGCTTAGGGTATCAACCATTTGCTTAACAAACGAATAATGAGAGGTGCAGATCTTGGGTACCCCAGAAAGGGGGGGGGTGCTGAACATACCTCTCAACCTTTTGTCCCCCAAATGTGGAACACTGCCTCTCAAAATGTGGAACAAATGAGCAAAATGTGGAACACTTAATCAAATCTTTACCTAACAAGCTCAGAACTAGCACCCAGCCTGCTTCGTCTGTACCAATATTTGCTTGCTGGGAACATGCAGGATCCCACGCTTTTAGAGGCCCTTATTATCCTTCTTCTCAAACCGGGTAAACCTGCACACCTCCCTTCGAGCTATCATCCTATTTCATTACTAAACTGCGATATTAAGATATTGGCCAAAATTCTGGCCAAGAGAATTGAACAAGTATGGATCCCCTTAATTAGTTCGGAACAGATTGGCTTTGTTGCTAATAGATCCCCAACTGACCACCACCGTAAATTACAATATCTTATTAATACAGCCAAGTCATCCCTTACCCCAATGATTTTAGTATCCCTGGACGCAGAAAAGGCATTCGATAGGGTGGACTGGACTTTTCTTTGGGCCACGTTACAAGCTATGGGATTTCCCCCTCTGTTTATAACATGGGTGCAGGCATTGTATGCCTCGCCTGGAGCTAGACTGTACTGCAATGGGATACTATCCGATCCCTTCCCTCTTACATCAGGTACACGACAAGGTTGCCCCCTCTTACCTTTTTTATTCAATTTATACCTTGAACCCCTTCTTAGGCTTTTAAACTCATCCCCACTTATATCAGGCATTCCTGGTCAATGGTATGGCGAAAATCAGTCTTCGCTGATGATTTGCTTTTTACACCTGTCAAATCCAACCCTTTCATTAAAAGCAGCATTGGATATAATTGAGGATTTTAGTAAGTACTCTAATTATAAACTCAATATTAATAAAACTGAAATCTTCCCTCTTAACCATCTCACTCACAGCTCAAGTTTTGCTAATTTTGGGATGAAATGGACTACACGTTCTATTAAATATTTAGGGATTCATATTACTCTTAACTCATCCCTGTCGTGGAAACTGAACTTAGAAGATCTATGGAGGGATATTCAACAGGATCTGGCTAGGTGGTCTAAGCTTCCCTTATCGTTGTGGGGCAGAATAAATATTATTAAAATGAATGTGTTGCCTAGGATTTTCTATCCCTTAAATATGTTAAATATATGGATACTATGTCTTATTTCCAGAGTATTCACTCTGAATAAATTCCTTTATTTGGAATAATAAGTCTGTTAGGAAATCTTATAACAAATTATCCCGCCCAAAAGATTTTGGGGGGCTTCGCCTCCCCAACTTCTTTTATTATTATTGGGCCTCACACTTGAACAAATGTGGGAAATGGTTATCTTCACCGGACTCCCTAGTTTACCAAGGGTATAAACCATTGTGGTTGCAAGCTGAATTAGACTTCATTAGCAGTCATAACATTGATCACCGAGTTCTTTTTTACATACCTAGCAAAAATATCCCTGCATCATTTCGCTCCTTACCTCTTGGGATCTCCCTCAGGGTGGTCTCTCAATTGTTCAAGTACTTTAAGATCTCCCCAACTCTGGATCTCTCTCAACCCATCTGTTTAAATCCAAACCTTCGGATAGGTAATTCTGTGATAACTCGTAATTGGTTACCATCTCTTTCTGGATGTAGTGTGAGGGACTTTTACTCGCCAAGTCGTATCTTGGATACGGGTGAGATCTTAGGAAAATTTAAATGGTCAACAGCGATGGCCTTTAAGGTTTTTCAGCTGAGGCATCTTTTGTGTAAAAGGTTTGGGAGCAATGCTAGAGTCTCCTATCTTGCTGACTTTTTTTATCAAGTCTCCATAATTATTAACAATCCGCATAGTATTTCCAGGTTGTATAATTTACTGCATACGTTTCCAGTGGCCCCATCAAGTGCCGGCCCCAATATCTGGCAAAGCCTATATCCAGACAGATACATTAACTGGCATAATATATGGAAAGATCTACATGTCTATCATACTCAAGACAGATACAGGGTTACACAATATTGTATATTAAATAACCTTTATTACACTCCGGTTAAACTGGCCCAGATGAAGCGTATAGCTTCAACAATATGTTCTAGGTGTAACAAAGAAGAGGGCTCTGTGATACATATTTTCTGGTCATGTGTATCAGTATCCCCTCTTTGGAAGCAAATAGAAACCTCTCTTGATCCGTTATTGGGATTACAAGGCCTTTTCTCCCCTAAAACTTGTATCATGGTGATTATTCCGAAATACAAGTGAAGGAAAGGAGATATCACTTGGCTCTAATATCAATGGCGGTTAAAAAACTAGTACTCAGACATTGGAAAGACCAATCTGTGTTAACTTATACGGAATGGTTACATGAGATTACCTTTGCACTCCGGCTGGAGAACCTGAGAGCTCAGGTGAACGCGCTTACCTTCCTTCACTAAAAAATGGGGCAAGTTATATGCCTGTATCTTAAATGACATTTCGATATATAATGGGTTGCAGCCTCCTCCATGCTTTCTTTTCTCCCTTTCTCCTCTTTTCTTTTTACTTATGCCGGAATCTATTTATGCCATTGTTATTTCCTGTTTCTCATCTGGTCAACCTTCTATGTTTAGTCTGGTAATAATTATATGTTGCGGCTGAGATAAGCGGCATTTAGTTTTCTTAGTCAGTCTCAATTCTTAAGATCCTGATTCAATAGCTATGTTTCTTTACTTAAGTGGTTCCTTAGCCAAATAAATAAGAATCAACATGCACCACAGTGGAGGGAGAGGGGAGGGGACTGGGAAGGGAAAGTTAACTTTATTACATCCTTTTCAACAGTCCTTGATGAAGGGGTATGTACAGTATTGTTTCCTGTCATTATCTCTCGATATATTAGGGTGTTTTGTACAATGGTTTGTTTCAATGCCATTGATCTTGTATACTGTCATGAATAATTAATCAATAAAATATATTAAATTAAAAAAAAAAAGCTCAGAACACTGTTAACATGTTTGCATTTGTATTCAGAAAGCCTGTTATTAATTGAATATTATATTTTCTGCATAATTTAATATATAATTTTGCTTTAAAATGTTAACATTGAATGTGGGACAAGTCCTCACAATGTGGAACAGGGAGCTTTTGTGAAGTAAAATGAGGAACGTTCCTCGTAATGTGGTACAGTTGAGAGGTATGGTGCTGAAGCATTGCTCTGGGGATACCTCTGGTTCTATGGGTTCCCCTTCCTCTTCTCCTTGGTAGTCACAGAGGTACAGCAGTTCCTGAGCCACTGGAGCCGGAGGAACTGATGTGGTCACTGGAACTACAGCCTGTAATGCTTGCAGGATTTTTGTCTTTGCAATGTCCTCAGCTGATGGCATTACTGGTCTGTCAACTGAGAGCTCCTTTGCCTTCTCAGCAGGAGATGCAGTGATGTGTTTCTCTTTATGCTTTCTTTTTGCTGGAACTAGTTCACTAGTTGGTTCCACAGGTCTTTTAGTTTTTGAGGAGTCAGCTTTCTCCTTGGATTTTGAATTCACTGACTCTTTAGGCCTTTCTTTATCTATTTTAGAGGTAAAAGATGAGGATGCCACTTTAGAAGGCTTAGATAGAGAAGAAGGAGTGGCAATTTCCTCCAGTTTGTTTAGCCCTTTTCTTTAATGTTTTAGGGCAAAAAGTTTTGCAGATCTCATAACTGGTAAATATATGAGTGGGTCTCAAACAAAAAATGCACAGATTGTTCTTAGCTGCCTTAGCTACAATATGACCACAGCTAATGCAGTTCCTTGAACCTAGTCATCCTGTATTTTTCTTTTGTTTGGGTGCTTCTAACGTGGATGTCAGGAACACAGAAAAACCTCAAATTCAAACAAACAATTGGTTCCAGAACCGACTAAAATTTAAATAGAAAACCCAAAGCAACTGGTTTGCTCGGTTCCAGACAGGAAAAGGAACCACAGCTAAAATAGATAAAAAATCAGATTAAATGACATTATGGATCCTGACAAGAACCAGAACATCAGTAGAAATAAAGTATTTTCCAAGGTAAAAACCTCACAAAACAGCGGTTCCTCGCAGTTCTATGGAACCGGTGAGGAAGCAAACAAAAACAAAACAAAATCAACCCAAATAACTAAACTAACCTGAATAGGGCAGCAATGTAAAATAAAAAGTAAATAAGCATTGCTTATCAAAAAATAAAATGTATACAAGTAAGTAGAGGAGAGCTCTCCGAGGCATCTGAACTGGCTGGGGGGGAAATGAATCTGAGCACTTCAGAGTGCAGCAGTTACTAGGGGCAGCAGTTTGAAACTGGCACGAGCCAATGAGAGTGCCATCATTTTCATAAATTCAATCTCTCTGGGGAAGTTTAACACTGAAGGCCAACTGCAGTAGTTTAATTATACCGAGTGATTCCTGGGGTTAGAATAAGCCCTTTTTTTGAAAAGAAAAACAAACAAATCTATAGATAACACCAGCTTTTGAAGCTCAGGCACATATCTTTGTTGCCATCCCAACAGCACCTCAGAATTTTACACACCACAGAAATGAGTGTGAATTATATTACAATGCATTTAGTTTACACAAGTATGCAAAGGTCATTTTTATGGTTGTGGGAGGGACCTACAGTAATCTTGCTATCTGTAGCTGGAAAAATGCAATACCGTGGAACACAATTTTGGAGCTTTCAGTGTATTCTTCCACAACTATAAATCACTATGCCAGTTGAAATAAAATACTCCCCTCTTCCTGTTTATAATGTTGGAGACAGAACTCCAAGCTGCTTATCAGATGGCCATTGGGAAACTGAAACAGCTTGTTAAATATTGGTTGCCTATTAAACTGGACATTTGTTTACCACCTTCGAAATGCAACAACTTGCACATACTTCGCATTTAAACATGTTCTTGCTACTAGCTTCAGTTGGGCAGGTATTGTGTTTCAAGAAATATTCCTACCTCATAAATGTCACCCTTTCCCGGCAACAAATCTAAATAGATTTACTCAGTTTTTTTAACCTCTTAAGACACTGTCTGATATACACTGTCTCAGACATATGCCAGATCTTCTGTGAACTATCCAGGCTAAATGTATGGCAATCAGCAGGCATTTTTTCACTGTGCTGTTTGGGGGAAAAAATATGTTGAGCTACAGCAAACATACACATACTGTACACACCATCCTCATGGCCACAACATTCAAAATAAATACTGCAATCTAATATGTTATAAAACAATTAAGAAACTGTTTGTTTATATCAGTGAACACTGTGAAGCTCAGTTTACAGTAGATTTCCTTTAAATATTTCTTATCCTATATTTTGCATCCTGGATAGCACAGGGGAGATGCTACATCTCACTGTCATAGGGATCTTCATTTTCCACATTTCTGCACTGTACTGTATTTACTCAAGATGTCCCAGATTAGATGCAAGAAAAAATTACTCACCTTAGTAATTATATTTCTTCTAATGGAGTCTTGCTGTATTCTGACAATTGCAGTGATTCCCAACCTTTGAACTGCCCCGGAGAACAAAGAGTTAACTTTCTATGCAGGGCATAGAATGCTGAGCTCGAGCTCGGTTGAAGTCTCTGTCTGGAGTGTTTTGAACTTAAACCGTCAGATTCTTATGAGTCCAACTAAACTAAAAATTTCATGTGGAAATTGTAAAAATTCTTACTAGCCGACTGGCTGAAAAAAGTTTTGGATTCCCAAGGAAGACTCAAGTCAGGAAACCCAAAAACAAAACCCAATGTACTAAAAATAACAATAATAAATAAGCAACCAAACAAAAAGGAGGAGGGTGCAAGCAAAAAACACCCCTGGGGTGCAACACTGCACCTGCCCATCCACTTCCCAAAAACAGGTTCTGAGAGGGGAGGCAGGGAGGGAGGTCAGAATACAGCAAGACTCTATTAGAAGAAATAGAATTACTAAGGTGAGTAATTTTTTCTTCAAACAACATGAAGTCTTGCTGTATTCTGACAATTGCAGACTACCAAGCAGTACCTCCAAGGAGGAGGGACAGAACCTACTTTGGGAATAGGCTCTGAAGTACTGCTGTGCCAAACCGAGCATCACTCCTAGCCTGGATATCCAGAGAGTAATGCTTGGTAAAGGTATGGACTGTCTTCCAGGTGGCTGCTTGACAAATTTCTAAGAGAGGAATATCCCTGGCAGCAGCCAGGGAAGCAGCTGTACCTCTTGTGGAATGAGCCCTCAGGCCTGAGGGTGGAGTTTTTCCCAGTTTTTCATAACAGAATTGTATACAAGACACAATCCACCTGGCAATAGATCTTTTGGTGGCAGGTTTGCCCTTTCCTCATCTCCACAAGTGAGGAACAACTGGAGGGAATCAAACCTGTGACCCTTGGTACGCTCTATGTAGTAACTAAGGGCTCTTTTGACATCTAAACTGTGTAGCCTCCTCTCTCCTGAGGAAGAATGATCAGTGAAGAAAACAGGAACAGACATAGACTGGTTTAAATGGAAGTCTGAAACCACTTTGGGCAAGAACCTTCTATTGGTTCTAAGGACCACTTTATCCCTGTGAAATGAGATAAAATCGTTCCACTGACAGGGCTTGCAATTCACTGATACGCCTGGCAGAGGTAATGGCTACCAGGAACACAGTTTTCCAAGTCAAGTACTTAAGCTCTGCTGAATACATAGGCTCAAAGGGGGGTTGCATAAGTTGAGCAATGCAAACATTCAAATCCCAGGCAGGGGCAGGGTCTCTAAAAGGAGGATTGGCGTGAAGCAATCCTTTAAAAAATTTACAGAACACAGGATGGGAAGAGAGTGAGGAAGGCTTCCCCACAGACAAAAACGCAGAGACAGCTGACAAGTGTACGTTGAGAGTAGCTGGTCTGAGGCCTAGGCCATTAAGATGGACCATATAATCCAGAACCGTAAGCAATTCAGCAGTGTCTGGAGAAATATGCTTCTTAGAACACCAAATGCTGAATCTTTTCCACTTGAAGTTGTAAGCCTTTCTGGTGGAGGGCTTCTGAGAAGCCTTAAGGATATCCAGAACCCCTTGGGAAATATGCAGATCTGCAAACTCCAACTCTTCAAGAGCCAAGCCTTGAGATTGAGAGACTGAAGATTCGGGTACCAAATCTTCTCCTGAGAGGATGTTAACATGTTGTAATTCCTGGGAAGAGACGGGGAAGATGGACTGCTAGGGACAGCAATAGGGGGTACCAGGGCTGTCTGGCCCAATCTGGAGCAATCAGAATCACCTTGCATGGTTGAGACCTTATTTTCACCAAAACTTTGAACAGAAGCAGGAAGGGGGGAAAGGCATACAGAAACTTCCCCTCCCAATTCAGGATCAGGTCGTCCAGAGGGACTGAGCCCAGGACTGGAGGTCTGCAACAAAAGAGAGGAAGTTAGTGATTGTCTGGGGCTGCAAAGAGATCTATCTCTGGAGTGCCCGACCTTGAAAAAATCACTTTCAACACCTGAGGGTCCAGGGACCATTCGTGATGGCCCTGAGAAATCCTGCTCAGTGCATCTGCTAGCACATTGTCTTTGCCTGGAAGGTGAACTGCTGCAAGAGAGGTTTGCAGAGAATAAGCCAGGGACCACAACTTCATGGCTTCCATGCACAAGGCCATGGACCGAGTGCCTCCCTGCTTGTTGATGTACTACATGGTGGTGGTGTTGACTGTTCTGACTTGAACCACCTTATTCTGTACTGACTGTGAGAACACTTTTAGAGCCAGAGTAACAAAAGGAACACCTTGTCTTAAATTGCCCTGATCCTGCCACCACTGGAGGGCTTGGATCAAGGTCAGAGTCACTGGGATCAGTTTGGTAAGGGAATCCTTCTTCTGAGACCAAAAAGCTCTCAGGTGGAACTGAATATCCCTCATCTGGAATCTTGCCCCTTGGACCACTGCTGTTGAAGCTGCCATGTGGCCCAAAAGCTGGAGAAAATGCCTTGCTGGCCGAGATACCTGAAGGCTGAAGGAAGAAGCTAGTTCCATAAGAACTCTTTGCCCTTTCTAGAGGAAGAAAGGCTCTTGTTTGAGTGTGTCCAGTTCTGCCCCTATAAAGGTAAGAAGCTGAACTGTTCAAGAACTGACTTGGGAAGGTTGAGAAGAAATCTCAGAGAAGTGAGCACTTGCTGGGTCACTTGTAGGAGAGACTTGACTTGGTCTGGAGACTGACCCACTATTAGCCAATCATCCAGATAAGGAAAAATGGAAATCTTTTGCCTTCTTAGAAAGACAACTACTACTGCAAGGCACTTTGAGAAAACCCTTGGGGCTGAGGTTAGGCCAAAGGGCATTGCGCTGAATTGATAGTGGCCTGAGGGCAACTCGAACCTGAGGTACTTTCTGTGGGAGCACCTGATGGGAATGTGAAAGTAGGCATCTTTGAGGTCCAGGGAGGCTAGTCAGTCCCCTGGCCTTAGAGAGGGAAGGATTATTCCCAGAGTTATCATCTTGAATTTTGGTTTTAAAAGATGTTTGTTTAGATATCTTAGGTCTAGGATGGGTCACCACTCCCCTGTCTTTTTGGAGGTCAGGAAGTACCTGGAGTACAGTCCTTTGCCCCAGTGTAGGGTAGGTACTCTCTCTCTAGCTTTTAAAGCTAGGAGAGAAGAAACCTCTGCCTCTAGGGCAAGGGTTTCTGAGAGATTTGCAGGTGGAAAAGATCTGGCTCTCATCTTTGGAAATCTTTTGAAGCTGAGAACCAGTCTCTGTCTTACTACTTCCAGGACCCACTTGTCTGATGTAACAGACATCCAGTCCTGGACAAAGTAAGCCAGCCTGCCCCCTACTGGAATACGAGAGTCGAGCCAGGCAGGTCCATCAGGGTGTCTGCTTGGCAGTGGCTTTAGGCTGAGGAGTGGATGCAGCCCTGCTCATCCCCCTTCTGCCTTTCCCTCTGAAGAACTCCCTCTGAGAAAAGGAAGAAGAGGCCTGTGCTTGGTAAAAAGGCCTTTGATGCCCCTGCCCCTAGACTGCTGCCTTTGAGGAGTTGCCTGCCTTTCCTTGGCCTGAGCACTCCTGTAAGTGGTTCTGTACTCATCCATTTTCTTCATGTAATTCTCTGTCTGCTCCCCAAACAGAGAATTACCCACCTAGGAAAATCCATGGCCTTAGCCTGGGTGTCCTGCGAGAGGCTAGTACATCTGAGCCAAGCCATCCTCCAAGAGTCACAGATGTAGCCATGACTCTTGATGACACATCATGAGAGTCCACAGCAGCATGAAACTGAACTTTAGATGACTCAATCCCATCTGCAGCCACCACCTCTAGCTCCTTGGCTAGCTGGGGAGGCCTGTTTAGCCAGTGCCAGTACAGTGTCCAACCTGACTTCTGGTACCTGGCTATACAGGCCATGTAATTCGCCTGCCTGAGTCCCAAAGAGGATGCCAGGTACTGCTTCTTTGCCATAGCATCAATCTTCCTGAGTCCTTGTCAGGGGTGCGGGCCAAGGGAATATTTGCTTTGTCACAGGCAGCAGCCTGCACTACCCCAACATGGCTGCACTGCTGATATAAGAACTCCGTATCTGAGCTCTGAAAGTGTATACCTCTTGTCCATTCTTCTATCCACAGGAGGTATAGTGTTAGGAGACTAAGATTTTTGTGTCTGTTTCCCAAAAGATTTATGGAGGGGAACAGTCTTCTGGACTCTGGGATGTCCATCATCTCTACATAGTCAGGTTCCTCTTGATCTTCCACAGCCTCTTCCATAGGAAGCTGGAGGGTTTCAGCCACCTTTCTATAAAACATAAAGTGAGAAGGGGACTCAGAAAGCCTAGGGGGAAACACCTGAAGGTCTGTCTGGGGAGATGTCTGGTTCCACAGGCACATCCAGACCCTCACTTATATCATCATCCTCAAATTCCCCTTCCTCTTCAAATTCCGGTTCATAAAAATCTTCAAGGGCATAATCTTGAACCGGGGGGACGAACCGAACCGAATCCCTGCCAGAAGGAGCCGGATCGGTCGGAACCGGACAGAGCGATTCCACAATCTGAATCACTCTGGCTATCTCTTCGGCAGTCGGAACATGAACCTCTGGATCCGAACCAGTCGATTTATCTTTTGCTTTTGTCGGAACCGATCCTCAGAATTGGCTCTCCTTTTGCCCAAGAAGTATTGCCCTGGTCAGAGGGTATTCCTTCTGGTTCGGTCAAACCGAACCGGCTGGCCATCCGGTTAATAGACTTCTCGGCCTCCTTTTCCCTCATTCTACCTAATCTCTTCTCAAGGGTAGATTTGGGAAAGTTTTACATATTTGGCAGTCTGAATCGAGGTGGTCAAACCCAGACAATAAACACAGGTGGTGTGGGATCGGCCTTAGCAAAGACCTCCCCACACTCACTGCAGTGTTGAAACCCAGTGGGCCCGGTTTTTCTTGGTTTCTGCATGGCACAACCTAACCAAACTTATCTTTTTCGCAACCGCCAGGCAAGACTCTTTATCGGTTCCTAACCATGTCACGGGTATTGGAAAAAAACGGTTCAAAACACAGTTTTTTTAGAACTGATAAGAACCAGTAACCACACACTAAGTAAGCACACAAATTTCACTAACAAATGGATGGTTCAGCCGAACCGAGCCGCACTTTTACAAGTTCCACACAGAAAAACAGAACAATTCCTATCTAGTACTCATGGCACCACAGAAGAGACTGAACCGACTATGCAGATACTTTTTTCGGATTAAAAACTGACTAAAACTGAAAACTTTAACTGACTTTCGAACCGAGCTGAAGGAGAAATCTCCAGAGCGACCGTTCAGTGAGGCGGAGTAAAGAATCTGATGGTTTAAGTTCAAAACACTCCAGACAGAGACTTCAACCGAGTTCGAGCTCAGCATTCTATGCCCTGCATAGAAAGTTAACTCTTTGTTCTCTGGGGCAGTTCAAAGGTTGGGAATCACTGCAATTGTCAGAATATAACAAGACTTCATGTTGTTTGAATATCTTGTTTTCAGTGGGGTCATGATTTTACCATTTTTATAATGCATTTATTCAGGGTCGCCTAGTCCAGATGTAAAATATTGTTTTCAGCATACTCTGATTTTATGCAGTGCAGCATAATATTGTGTAGATGTAGCGCCCCACTGAACATAAGATGCTATGTCTTCTGTGACCTATCCAGGCTAAACATATAGCAATCAGCATTTATATTCTAGGAAAACACATTGTAAAAATGTATAAAAGGAAGACCACATTGAAACTGTTTCTCAGCAGATCTGCATTGTGCAGATTCATTAGAAATAAAGGGTAAAAGCATCCCAAAAGCTGTCCACAGCCATATCAGCTCTGACCAAGTCTTGTTCTTGCAGTGGTAGCCCACACATATGCTGGAGAATTAAAATACAAAGACAGTGTCCCAATAAACGAATACATGTTAATAAATAAGTATCTTACCAACATAGAAGGTAACATATGTCATGGCCAGACTTATAGTTATTTCTGTTAGTCCATCATTGAAAATGTATGACAGCCAAAATATGATAATCTTTGCCATGATGAAGCCAAAAATTGGACTGCCAAGAAGTTTTAACACTATTTTTATAGCAAGCACGGAAGCTACATGGGAAAAAAAAAAACATACAGTATACACATAAGCAGAAAGAGACAGAAATACATGTAGAAGAAATGCATATTGTAATTAAATTATGTTCATGTAAGAAACGTATTAGGAACAGAAAGATCTTACCTTCAATATTATTAGGGTCAATAGCAAGATCCGAAAACCTCAAATAAAACAATTGAAGTACCATCATTAAACAAAGATTCACCTGCAATTATCAGAGTAACAGCTTTTGATGTGCCTGAGGAAGGAAAAGAAAAAATGGAAATAAAACTTTAACCTTCAGAATATTTATCACAGTAGGTATATAATGCATACAGTTACAGGATGGCAGATATGCACTGTGTCTGCTGAGGAGTAACGGTTTGGTACACGTTTCAAGCCTTAACTGTATTTTTAAAACAGTATATCATCTTTACCTGTGTTTTAATAAAACCGCTATTACATACTGTGCTCACTTACCCCCATTCCTGTGTGTTTCTGTGCTTTCTTACCATTCTACGGCTGGAGTTTGTTGTATCCCAAAGTGGGCCTCTAGCCTAGAGTCAGGAGACTAGCCATGTGGTGCCTACGAAGTGTGGGGTTGAGAAGAGGACCAGACTGTAGCAAAGTATGGAGGTGGCAGGCCACAGCTGAACATTTGAAGCAACAAGGATGACAACTGGAGATACTTCATAGATATTTCAGACTGAGTATCCTTGGTTTTATAGACCCAACAGACCGTTTTGTGAAGGGAAAATGGAATCAAAAGCCCACACAATTTAAAAAGACCTTTTTGCTCATGAGGTTTTGTTTTCACTTGGGAGTATTTTCCCTTTCCCTCTGCTTCCTGTGTATGCAGGGGAGTTGAAACATAAATATCAAAAGTGTACAAAAAAGTTTTGGGGCTAATTTGATAGCACTTCTCTGTTGGAACTGTGCTGCGCAGGACTTCTACTGGAGTTTTTTATTTCTGGGTTTAATCCCACTAATTATATTAATATTTTTTTACACTGGGAAATAGACTTTTAAAATTGTTGTAGTGGTCTAAACTGTCCTATTAAATATACTCTTATGAAATATTTAATTTTTATAGTTGATTTGTATATTTAGACCTTTTTCTTTTTTATAGGTTTTCATCACATGATCCTTTCCATGATACTTTATAGGCACTATGTCAGACACCTTCTCTACATTGATTCTAGCAGTGTGTGACTGACCATTTAAAACACCTGATACATGGCATGCTTTTAAAGTAGTAGTGCAATGATTTTTTTTCCAAAAAGCTAGTTTTAGCTACAAATAAAATATTAGCATACCTGTCAAATCTACATTTTTAGGTACCTCCTATGCTGTGCATCATGAGTTTTCTTTTTATTTTGTGAGTCCTTACCCTTGCCAGATCTACAGTGCTATTTGTATAACAAATATTGCTGCCATCGTTGTTTCTTGAGAAAAAACTAAATGAAAATATTTGTTAAAATACTCAGATTTTGCTGCAACTAGAAAAGTTCACTACCAACAAAACTGGAAGATGCTTGGAACCTTTCATACTGAAAAAAGGTAGGGTCAGTTGTTTTCACAATTTTGCTGCATTGCTGCATTACATACACCTGATGTCTTTAGTGCAACTTTAAAACATTTAAAATACAGACATAATTCTGCTTATATTTTATTTATCCACTGTGATATTCATTCATTTCTTTATTACTAAGGTAATGTGCATGAAAACCCGAATCTCTGCCCTATCTGCTCTGGCTGCTTGGCTACATGTGACATCACAGTGCTGATATTAGCATCACAGTCTGTTTCTGTAGAGATAATTATGATGTCATAAATGGGAGATTATGATGTCAGGTGTAATCGAGAAATCAAAGCAGGTAAAGTTGAGGGGACAGTTATGTTGTTTTAGTATGACTATCTGCAGTAATAAAGAACAAACTCTGGTCAGAGTCACTACTGCTGCTAATGAAGTCACTTAGTAAGCAACGAAGTCCGGAGCATGGGTGGGGTCACTTGAGGGGGGTAGAGGAGAGATGTGGGGTACAGCATGGTGGTCTGGCCTGGCAGTCACTGTGCTGTGTGACCAGTGGTATACAGTGATAAAGGCTCTTTTAGAAGGGAGACCTGCACAACAGCACCTACAGAATGCTGAATGGCAGTGTGTGGAGCAGTAGGGAATGGTGCATGGTAGGCAAAGGTGACTACACCCCTTTGGCGACCACCAACAATACAGCGAACAGCATCAAAAAGGCGACTACCCCCTGCGGCGACAGGCATGACGTGATAGTAAGAATGGCGAACATGACAGAATAGCAATTTTCTGTGATTTTGCGTTACGCACACAGCACAGCACAGCACAGATCAGCTGCAGCACAGGGTGCATGACTCAGGCAGTAGGCCCCCGGTGCAATGCCAAGCCTGCGTGCAGCCCCTGGTCCATCGCGGGCCACAGGCAACATCCCCATCCACAACGGTGGTTGCAGCAAAGCATGCATGGGACGACACAGGCAGCACGCCGCATGCAACAGACCCGCACCACCCGCCCAGGCACAGACACAGTCACAGAGGCCAAGGACCAATGTGACCGGATAAGCCCCAGCATTTGCTCATAGCGCAGTGGACTAATGCAGGCAGTGCAGTGGAATGTAGTAGTGCACAGCGGCAGCCACCAGTTTGAAACTAGGTATGTAGGTAGGACAGAGTGATGCAGTAAATACAGTTCATACCTGTACAGCTCATGAGTGCAGCAGCAGGCAGCACACAGGACAGGAGCACTGTCGCCAGACCAGCCACCCAGCGTGACCTGCACTCAATGGTAGCACAGTCACCATTTCCACTGCCAGAGTCTACAAGCAGCCCAGACACCTCCTCACCACTGCACATACCACCCTGCTGCTGCTCCATCATGTCGGCAATCCTGCAGCCACGGTAAAGCAGCTCCTTTTGCTGCCTGATGGCACTGGTGGGCGTTCCAGGCAGTGCCATGCCCATGCACATCCAGCACGGTCACATGTGTTGCTTGGGTGTATATGGTCTCCCCTCTGGCAGTACATGCCATCTCAGTTCGACGGTGAAGAGGGATGGATACTGTGACATACTACAAGAGCCAGAAAGGGAGACCTTTACTTTCCAATGATAGTTTTCTTTACAGGCGTGACAAGGAGGTATGTGGTAAGGTCTATTGGCAATGCTGCAGAACCCAAGTACCAGTGCCCTGCATGTCTGCACACAGAAGCGGACCACATTGTGTTCTGTGGATGGCCTCACAACCATGTCCCCAATGCAGGAGACATAGGGCGTGCGGACAGTAGTGTTAGGGGTACGGACCAGCATGGAGAGCACTGGACAGGTCATCGTCCAGTGTACCTCTGGCGTGACCGACATTATAGCTAGTAGGCTGCCCGCAGTGCCATTGTTCAAACAGGTGGAGCAGCGGGTACGGTAGGCTGCAAAGGGCTGCCCTGTGACACATGCCACTGTGCTGGAGCTCACCATCCCTCTGGAGTATCGTGCCACTCTGGCGGGTGAGCCCTTTCTCCAGCATGGTAGTGGACTGGCATCCGACAGGGTGCTTGTGTTCATGATGTGCAGTGGTCCCTGCATCTCCTGGGTGACAGCGAGGACTGATTCCTCGATGGCACCTTTTGCACCTCTCCACCTATCTTCGGGCAGTTGTACACCATCCACGGGCTGCGCACAGATGTCGTGGTGCCCCCCGTGAATGTGCTTATGTGCGGGCAAGGGGAGCAAGTGTATGTGCGTGTGTTTGAGGAGGTGCGGCGCTTGCTGGGGGACTGCACACATAAAACAGTTCTCAAGGACTGCGAGCGGGCAGCCTGGCACACATTCTCTGGTGTGTTCCCAGGTACGGCTGTACAGGAGTGCTTTTTTCATTACTGCCAGGTGGTGTGGCACTGTGTCCAGTGTAGCTCTGAGCTGCTGCAGTGCTATTCATCTGATGAGGGCTTTGTGCTATAGATACGGATATTGCACGCCCTGGCATTTGTGCCCATGGGGAATGTTGTTGATGCAAATGCCAGCCTCTGCGATACACCATTCTACAGGGTCAATGATGTGGTACTGCGGCTGGTCCTAGATTATATGGAGGACACCTGGCTAGGCAGGGCCATGGGCAGGTCAGCACGGCGGTGCCTGTTGTTTCCACTCGAGGTGTGGAAAGTATATGACACAACATGTGCAGGCCTGGAACGGACAAACAATGCAGTCGAGGGTTGGCACTGGGGCTTCAACACCCACCTAGGTGCTGCACATCCAAGCATGTGGCGCTATATCAACTGCTTCTGGGAGGAGCAGCACCTCAGTGAGCTCCGCATGGAGCAGTTAGTCTCTGGGGCCATGACCGCTGCGAAATGCAACTGCTGCAAGGATCCCCCATCGGCATGTGGAAGGCATCCTGTGGAGTATGCATTCGCAGCACATCCAACTACCTGAGGGGCTGCGCCTTTAATCTCCAGCCCAGGTGTAGCTGGCTGGGTGGTGCATGCTGTGCCCCTGCCACCCCTGGCCACTGCATGCCATCGTGCATGACTAGCCTTTGTCAGAGGGGCGCCCATCTGGCTGTTGCGTTGTGCATTGGTTCGCCTCTGTCCACTCATCACTGCGGCTGCACACACTTCTGTGCGGTCCTGGCCCCACCTGTGCTGGTGCACGGCATCATCTCCAACCATTCAGTCCTTCCACTCCCTGCCCTGCATGTGTGTGCACCTGTGCATTGGTGGCCAGCCACTCCCTCTGCCAGTCCGCCTGTAGCGCTTTTGTCTTCCTCCACACACCGACACCCCCACACATGCCTGTCTGTGTTGTCCTCTATTGTTTTGCCAGCATCGCCCCACCCATCCACCGTACCACCCGTCCTTGTGCTCCTGCCACGCGTCAGTGTGGCACCGGTCAGGTCCTCTGCACCCTCCTGGCTGCTCCCCTCACACTGTATTGGCCCCCCACCAGCAGACCATCCCTGTCCCTTGTGTGTTCCCTGATGCTAGTGGTGATGGTCACTTTTCTTTTATGTGCGCTGTTCACGGTTCTGACACCCCCTGTTCTCGTCGCTGTGCCACTTCACCAATCACCATGATCCATGGGCCCACATTGCAGTCACCCATCGGAAGGGAGACTGCAATTTGATTTTAAGACAGAGTCAGGGCCAGGGGACAGGAATAAGAGGCATGGAGCCCAAGTGACGTGCCGCTGATAAGTGCAGCTCCACTGTAGAAGGGGGGGTGAGTGGAGGAAATGTCAGTGATGAGTCTGACTCCCATGCTCTGGGGAGGGGCCAGGGATGAGTGCAGTGCCCTTGTTGTGGGGAGGTGGTGGGGGAGATGAAAGTGAGAGACAGAATGACAGACAGAAGAAGTGGGTGGAAAACGTACAGACAGAGAGAGCGGAATGATTATGCTTCAGCTCTACTGAGTGGAGCAAGCAGCACTGCAATTATGTAATTTGTTTGGTATCCAGTCATGTGCTTCCAGAACCCCCTCTCTCTGTATCAACATAGCTCTCCCTATACAGTCGTAAAAAAAGGACACTAAATGTCAAACATAGCAAATCCATACTGAATTTATTTAATATGTAGTTGTTTTTCAAAGTCCTTCTTGAGACCTCATGAACATTGGGATAGATGAAAATACAGCAGTTTTCAGTTTTTGCATTTATATTTTGATTTTATTCTTTGCAGAAAACTTTGTTAAGGCACCGGTTAGGGTAACAATGTTACAAAAGTAAGAAATCTGGCACTGGATTTCTAATACTAACTCCCCACCACCTCAGCAGCAAAAGGAAAAAACATGAGGACTTGGGTTTCCGGAGTCTTGGCAAATCACTGATGGGGTCTTCCTTGGGGTTGTCAACCCCTAATGTCCCCCTCCCCAGCTTGTAGTCTGTAGTTCAAGCACAAGGAACAGCTCCAAGCCAGTGCCTCATAGTGATACACTCTTCAAAGTTAGAAAGTATGTCTTATCACATGTTACCAACACAATTTGTTGTAACTTTCTTCATGCAGGGCTAGCATGGCCCTGCATGATAAAGGAGATCATGTGTGATGTTGTTTGCTCAGGGTATTAGGCTGACAACCCCAAGGAGGACCCCACCAGTGATTTGCCAAGACTCCAGAGACTTAAACCCATTTTTTTCTTTTTGCTGCTTGGGGTTGGGTGAGGAGTTAGGTTGGAAACCCTAACGCCACATTTCCTACTTTTCTGGCATTAATATGTTACCCTAACTGGTGCACTAATGAAGTTTTTTGAAAAGAATTTTCTTTTTTTGAGATAGTGAAATTGCATTCCACCCTGCACCAAGGGAAGACTCCATCCATCTACAGAAGTGCGACAATGGATGTGAAGAATTCATGGGGCTGTCTGGTGGGCTGCAGAAGTGCAGGATCCTGTGGTCCCTGCACGTCTATGTAGCTGCAGATAACAATGCACAGAACAAAGAGTACATTTGTCAGCCAATGCAAAATATCCTCTGCCACCCAAGTGTGGAGAAGTGCAGGGCCCTATGCCAAGAGGACCGCTGTCTTCACTATATGGTACCTGGGCACTTGCAGACAACCCTGCACCATTCATTCCCTGGTGGGGGTGTTGCATAATACTGCCAACTCCCATACTAACTCCAATCCAGCTGGGTCACTGAGCTCACCACCAAACTCAGATCACCAGCACGGGATCACAATGCATACCCACTGGGGTCAAGACTGGCATTACATACAAATATTATTATATGTTACAGTATATATACATATATATATAATTTTTTTTTTTTTTTTTGCAAAAGTTTCATTAATGCATCAGTTAGGAGAATACCCCAGCGACAAAAGCAGAAATGCGGTGTTAGGGTTTCAACACTAACGCACCACCCCACGGTTCCCACCCTACCACCCCACCCCCACTGTCCACATACCAACAGGCATCGAGTGTGCCATTGGTTATCAGGCCCAACCTCACCCCATTCCACATATAAACAAGCTTACACGCTACAGCATAGGACAGTGGGGTGAGAGTTAGGCCTGACAGATGTTAACTGGAGTGCAGTTGCAGCAGCCACTTCGAAGAGTGGGGTTATTCTAGATGCCCTACAGGGGGCATGCCTTAGACTACTAGTATTGGAGCCCACTCGAGAGGGAGCAATCTTAAGACCTGGTTCTCTCAAATGGAGATGAAGAGAGGATCACAGATGTAGAAGTGGGTAGCCATTTGGGAACTAGCGACCATCGAACAGTATGGTTCACAATAAACACAGCAATAGAGTCAAGCCATACAAAGGCAAAAGTACTGGACTTTAGGAAGGCTGACTTTGCCAAAATGGGTGAGTGTCTAAGGAATGCACTAGCAAATGGGCAGGAAGGAGGGGTGGAAGAACAATGGGGAATAATAAAAACTGCCATCACAGAGATAACAAGCCTTTGTGTGAAGCAAATAAACAAAACAAAGCGATGTAAGAAACCACTATGGTTCTCAAAGAAGGTGGCAGTGAAGGTTCAAGAGAAAAGAAAGCATTCAGGAAGTACAAGGAATCACAGAAGGAGCAGGACAGAGAACTGTATCAGTTAAAGCAAAGGAAGCTGGGAAGGCAGTCAGAACAGCAAAGGCCCAAACTGAGGAAAGATAGCCAACTCAGTTAAGAAGGGGGATAAAACCTTTTATAGGTACATCAGGGAGCGAAGGAAGACCAAGGGAGAGATACTGAGGCTTAATAAAGGGGAGGAAGGGTGGGCAGAGGGTGACTGTGAAAAGGCAGAGATACTAAACAAATATTTTTGCTCAGTATTTACAAAGGAAGAGGGGGAGGTACCTAAAACAAACAGTAGAAACACTCTGGATACAGAAGTTGATACCAGCCATTTACAGAAGAAAGGGTTCTGAAAGAACTCTTAAAACTGAAGATGGACAAAGCAATGGGGCCTGATGGGATTCATCCCAGAATTCTAAAAGAACTAAGGGTAGAACTAGTGACACCACTGACTACACTCTTTAACAAATCATGGGAGGATTGGGTGGTACCCGAGGACTGGAGAAGGGCAGATGTGATTCCCCTTCACAAAAGTGGGAGCAAGGCAGAAGCAGGTAACTACAGACCTGTTAGTTTAACCTCAGTGGTAGGGAAAATGATGGAATCACTTCTGAAGGAAAGAACTGTCGAGTATCTAGAGGCTAGAGGGGCACAGGACCCAAGGCAACATGGATTCATAGCGGGAAGGTCATGCCAGACAAATCTGATAGATTTCTTGACTGGGTGACCAAAATAGTAGATCAGGGAGGGGCTGTGGACATGGCCTACCTAGACTTTAGCAAGGCATTTGACACAGTCTCACACAAAAGATTAATATACAAGTTAGCCAGCCTGGGAGTGGGTCCAAGATGACAGCCTGGGTAAAGAATTGGCTGGAGAATAGGACACAGAGAGTAATAGTAAATGGAGTCCACTCTGAAGAAAGGGGGTTACTAGTGGGCACTGAGGGTTCAGTATTAGGACGGTCCTCTTCAATGTCTTTATAGCGACATTGCAGAGGGACTGGAAGAAAAGTATGTCTCTTTGCAGATGACACAAAGATCTGCAACAGAGTTGATGCACAAGGTGGGGTGGAAAGGATGAGAAGGGACTTGGCAAGGTTAGAGGAATGGTCAAATGTATGGCAGCTTAGATTCAATGCTAAGAAGTGCAAGGTAATGCACCTGGGAAACAAAAACCCAGGGGAAGAGTACACAATGGGGGGTGAGATACTAACAACAACAAAAATGGAAAGGGACCTGGGGGTAGTCATATCAGATGACCTAAAGGTGGGCAAGCAATGTGAGAGGGCAGCAAGGAGGGCTGGGGGGATACTGGGATGCATAGGGAGAGGCATCACCAGTAGAAAACAGGAAGTTATTATACCTCTGTACAGACAGCTGGTCAGACCCCATCTGGAGTACTCGTGCAGTTCTGGGACCCAATCTCCGCAAAGACATAGACAGGATGGAAGCTGTCCAGAGGAGGGAACTAAAATGGTGCAGGGTCTGCACCGGAAGACATATGAAGAGAGACTTAAGGAGCTTAATACGATAGCCTTGAGGAAAGGAGGGAAAGGGGGACATGATAGAAACTTTCAAGTACCTCAAGGGAATCAACAAAGTCCAAGAGGGTAGCATCTTTCAAAAAGAGGTGTTAAGAACAAGAGGGCACAATTTGAAGATAGAGGCGGCTCAGAAGGTAATTTAAGAGTATTTTTTCACAGAGAGGGTTGTGGATGCATGGACAGGCCTTCGGAGGAGGTTGTGGAGTCAAAAACAGTGGTGGAAATCAAGCATGTATGGGACAGTCATAAGGCAATTCTAGGGGTGGGGTAGGAAGAAGTAGGCTGCTGGTTAACTAGGATCTGCAGCTTATCCATTAGGTAGAAATGGGCAGACTGGGTGGGCCAGCGTTCCTTATCTGCCGTCAAATTCTATGTTTCTATGGTACACCCCGTGCCTTTTGGTGTGTGGAGGTGGTGGGATGGAGTGGGGTGGTAGGGTGGGAACCCTGGGGTGGGGTGTTAGGGTTGGAAACCCTAATGCCACATTTCCTGCTTTTGTCACTGTGGTATTCACCCTAGCTGATACATTAACAAAGTTTTTACAACTAATTTCCTTTCTTTTCAGATAGTATAGTTGTAGCCTCATTTTACTGTGGGGCGGGGTCCTTGGACCCTGCTCCCATCCCTCCATCCAGATAGTACAACAGTGTCCAAATGTCACATTGGGAGCGCAGGGTCCTTTGTACCCTGTGCTCCCATCCCTCCATCCATATAGTACAACATAGTACAACAGTATCCATATGTCATGATGGGAGTCCCTCCATCGAGATAGTACAACAGTATCCATATGTCCCAGTGGGTCCCGTCCCTCCATCCAGATAGTACAACATACTACAACAGTATCCATATGCCACTTTCGGACCCTGCGCTCCCATTCCTCCATCAAGATAAAGCATCCAGGTAGCACAATAGTGTCCATAAGTGACAGTGGGAGCACATACAACAGTGTCCATACAGGACCCTGGCTCCACATCCCTCCATGCAGATAATACAACAGTGTCCATATATCATGGTGGGAGCACAGGGTCCTTTGGACTCCGCATCCCATCCCTCCACAAATGCACATATGTATCTATCTGTGGAAACACAGGGGTCTCAGGCCTCTGTGCTTCCGCACATTAAGTTATGAGCAGGCATACCAAAATTGCAACAGACAGTCGTAACTGTGTCATCTCAAATAATTTTCACCCCAAATGTTCAACATAACCTTCTTAGCACCTCACATGTACCCAGTACAACCAACTTTCAAACCCCCATGAAAATGTAATTCAGCACAACTGTATCAACGTTTTTGTTCCACAGTTGCAGAAAAATATTTTCAGTAGGATTTAAAAAAGGAGAACTGTACTATTCATGAGGTGCTATGGAAAAATGGCAATGTCAAAAATCTGTACTGAAAACAGGAAAAACTGGCAACGTTACGAGCACGTGTAGAAACTGTGCAATGCAAGCTCGTAACGTCATTTTCTGGGATTTTTCATCAAATTTTCAACATTGGCATTATGGGACATCCTCTCATGAACAGTGCAATTGTGATTTTGTTAATCCATTCCAAAAGCTGATTTTGCACAGTGACCGCGCCATTCTGCACCACAAATGCAAAAACATGTTCCGGGCAGGATATGCAAAATGACAGCAGTACTGTTCATAAGGAGGTGTGAAAAACTGGCAATGTTGAAAGTCTGAAGTGAAAATATTAACAATTGGCAAAGTTACAAGCTTGCATAGAAACTGCACAACACATGCTCGTAATGCAGTCATTTTGGGGAATTTTTTCACAAAATTTTCCATATTGGCTTTTTGGGACCCCACCTCATGAACGGTGGCACTGTCATTTCTTGAATCGGTCCTGAAAGGTGATTCTGGGCAGCAATCCAGAACTCACCTTTGAGACCGAGAATGAAATGACAGTGCCAGTGATCATGAGGTGGTGTTCCAAGAACCCCATGTTGAACATTTGGCAAAAGTCCTAAAATTGACCGGATATCAACATATGTTGACCCCCATTAACTCCCATTATACAGCTTACCTTGATTCCTCAGATCGCAGTTCGGCTTTGAAGAGTGCAGATGTGTTCTGGTCCAGAGTAGATCACTGATCCCAACTCTGGAGGGTAAGTATGGGTGAGGGGTGCAGGGAGGTGGGTGTGCAGAGGAGAGTGGCGATGGAGTGGGGAGGCGATGATGGAGCATTTTCTTTTCTTTTTCAGGTTTTTTAAACATAAAAGACTACGGAGCACTGTTTTCTGTATTAACAGGATAATTTATTTAAAAATAAATATGTGCACACTAGGGTGGGCTACCAGTGTGCCAGATGAGTCGGTGAGGGCATACATGATGCTGACATGGGATTCGCATCCGTATCGGCAGTGAACGTGTCAGTGGATGGGGCAGACTAGTTCGATGCAGGATCCTGCTTGAAATGTTTGCAAATTTCGATGTAGGATTCTGCACTGAAGAAAAGACATCGGGATAGTTTCTTTTCTACATGCTTTATAAATATGGGCAAACTGGGATGGACTCCCAGTGTGCCAGATGAATCTGGGGGGACATACATGATGCCGACAGGAGGATTGGGCACACCTGTCGGCAGTGAAAGTGTCAGTGGATGAGGCAGATGATTTATTTTTTGAAAATGGTGATTAATGTTATGTTTTTGACAGTCCATAGCTCATAAACCACAAAACCCAGCCACACAAAATGTGGCATGTCAGGAGACTTCCCTGGAGATTATGCATGCCAACTGTTTTGCAAATCCATTGAACAGTTCCAGAGTTATTAACCTTCAAGAATAAAAATTACTCACCATAGTAATGTTGTTTTTCTAATGGAGTCTTGCTGTATTCTGACATAATGCAGTTAGCCCCAGCACTTGAACTGCCCGGAGAGGAAAGAGTTAATGCCATGCAGAAGCATAGAACGTTGAGCTAGAGCTCGGTTTTCAAACCTCTGTCTGTGGTACTTCCCAGTGTAACCATCAGATTCTTATGAGCAACTAACTGACAGAGTATTAAACTATGTGAATTGTTCAATATGTAAGCCAGAAGGCAACAATTTGGGCCCAAAAGACTCAAGTCGAGAACCCAAGAAGAAAGGTAGTGACAATACTAAATATATGTATAACACTAGAAAAAGAACCAATAAAACAGCTGACCCACCCTAAAGAGAGAGGGTACAAGGTACACCCCTGAGGTGCAACACTGTATCTGTCAGCCCACTTCCAAAAAACTAGGTTCTGAGAGGGGAAGCGGGGGGGGGAGGTCAGAATACAGCAAGTCTCCATTAGAAGAAACAACATTACTATGGTGAGTAATTTCCTCTTCAAACAACATGAAGTCTTGCTGTATTCTGACATAATGCAGACTACCAACCCTATGGAGGAGGTAATGCAGAACCTACTTTGGGAACAGGATCTGCAGTACTGCTGTGCCAAAACTAGCATAACTCCTAGCATGGATATCCAGAGAGTAATGCTTGGTGAATGTATGTACTGTTTTCCAGGTGGCTGCTTTACAGATCTCTAACAAAAGTATATCTCTGGCCGCAGCCAGAGTAGCAGCTGTACCCCTAGTCAAGTGAGCCTTCAGGCCTGAAGGGGGTGTTTTACCCAATTTTTCATAGCAGAACTGTATACAAGAGACAATCCACCTGGCAATAGTTCTTTTAGTGGCAGGCTTACCTTTCCCCACCTCACCATAAGTGAGAAATAATTGAAGACAGTCATTTCTGAGTGCCTTAGTGTGCTCTATGTAGTAGGTAAGAGCTCTTTTAACGTCCAAACTGTGTAACCTTCTTTCCCCTGAAGTAGAATGGTCAGTGAAAAACACAGGGAGAGACATGGATTGGTTCAGATGAAAATCTGATACCACTTTGGGCAAGAACCTCCTATTGGTTCTTAGGATCACTTTATCCCTATGGAAGGATATGAAGTCAGGTTCAACTGACAGGCCTGTAATTCACTAATCTGCCTGGCAGAAGTAATAGCCACCAGGAACACAGTTTTCCAAATCAAGTACTTCAACTCAGCCGAAGCCATAGGTTTAAAGGGGGGCTGCATAAACTGTGCAATGCAGACATTGAGATCCCAAGCAGGAGTCGGTTCTCTAAAGGGAGGGTTAATATGAACCAGGCCTTTGAAAAACTTACTGAAAACATGATGAGAAGCCAGGGAAGAGCCCTTTCCTGCTAAAAGAAATGCAGAAACAGCTGCTAGGTGAACCTTAAGGGTTGCAGGCCTAAGGTCTAGACCATTGAGGTGAACCAGATAATCTAAGGCTGTGGAGATCCCTGCAGAATCAGGCACAATGCCTTTCTGAGAACACCAAGTGCTAAATCTCTTCCATTTGGAGTTATAAGTTATTCTAGTAGAAGGTTTCCTAGAAACCTTCAAAATATCCAGAAATCCCTGAGAAAGATGCAGGCCTGCATATTCTAACTCTTCAAGAGCCATGCCTCGAGGTTGAGAGACTGGAGATTGGGATGCCAGATCCTCCCTGGAGAAGGACAGAAGATTGTATCTCCTGGGAAGGGACAAGGGACGTGACACTGTCAGGGACAGCAGCAGAGGATACCAAGGCTGTCTAGCCCAATCTGGAGCCACTAGTATCACTGTGCAGGGTTGAGTTATGATTTTGATCAGGACTCTGAACAGCAGAGGGAAGGAAGGAAGGCATAGAGAAACCGGTTCTTCCAATCCAAGATAAGAGCATCCTGGGCACAGTCCCCAGGAGTGAAGGTCTGCAACAGAACAAGGGAGTTGATGATTGTCCGTGCTGCAAAGAGATCTATCTCTGAGTGCCCCACCTGGAAAAGATGACCTGCAGAATGAGAGGGTCCATGGACCATTCATGATGCCCTAGGAGATTCTGCTCAGAGCATCTGCCAGTACATTGTCCTTTCCTGGAAGGTGAACTGCTACTAGGGAAGCCTGAAGAGAAAGGCCAAAGACCAAAGTTTCATGACTTCTGTGCACAAGGCCGTAGACTGAGTGCCTCCCTGCTTGTTGATATACCACATTGTGGTCGTGTTGTCTGTTCTGACGTGGAGCACCTTGCCCGAGACGGAGTCTGAGAAGCACTAAAGGGCTAGGAACACTGCCCTGAGTTCAAGAAGGTTGATATGAAGGAGAGACTCCTGTGGAGACCAGACCCCTTGAGCTGTCAAGGCTTCCAGGTGGGCTCCCCAACCTAGAAGAGAAGCATCCATAGTTAGAACTACTGATGGGGCTTGAGGAAGAAATGGGACTCCTTGTCTGAGGTTGTCTTGGTCCAGCCACCACTGGAGGGCTTGGACCACAGTCTGAGTCACTGGAATCAGTTTAGTGAGGGAATCCTTTTTCTGTGACCAGAAAGACCTTAGGTGGAACTGACTGTCCCTCATCTGGAATCTTGCTCCCTGTACCACTGCCATGTGGCCCAGGAGTTGGAGGAACTGTCTTGCTGGATGAGAGATCTGAGGTTGAAAAGATGAAGCTAGCTCTACTAGGGCCTTCATCCTTGCCAGAGGAAGGAAAGCTTTTGCATGGGTAGTGTCCAATTCTATTCCTATGAAAGTAAGAAGTTGTACTGGTTTGAGGACAGACTTTGGAAGATTGAGAAGAAACCCCAGGGAACTGAGCAAGTTCTGGGTGGTTTGCAGAGCTGACTTGACCTGGTGTGATGACTGACCTACAATCAGCCAGTCGTCCAGATATTGGAAAAATGGTGATACCCTGTCTTCTAAGGTAAGCCACCACTACTGCAAGGCATTTTGTGAACACTCTTGGAGCTGATGTTAGGCCGAATGGCATGGCCCTGAATTGGTAATGGCCTGAAGGCAACTTGAACCTGAAGTATTTTATGTGGGAGCACCTGATAGCGATATGGAAGTAGGCATCCTTGAGGTCCAGGGATGCTAGCCAATCTCCTTGCCTTAGAGAGGGAAGGATTATTCAACAGAGTTACCATTTTGAATTTGGGTTTTGAAATGTGTTTGTTCAAATACCTTAGGTTTAGGATGGGTTGCCACTCCCCTGTTTTCTTTGGGGTAAGGAAGTACCTGGAGTACAGTCCTTTTCCCCTGTGCTGAGTAGTAACCTTCTCTACAGCTCTGACAGCTAGAAGAGAGGAACCTCTGCCTCTAGGGCAAGGGTTTCTGAGGTAGATGCAGGTGGAAAAGACCTGGCCCTCTTTTTTGGAAAAACTTTTTGAAGATGAGGGCCAGTCCCTGGCTTAGTACTTCCAGGTCCCACTTGTCTGAGGTCACAGACTTCCAGGCCTGAAAGTAGTAAGCCAGCCTGCATCCTACTGGGATTGGGGAGTCGACCCGGGCTGACACATCAGGGTGTCTGCTGCAGAAGCCTTAGCCTGGGAGGAGGGAGCAGCCCTACTCATCCCCCTCCGTCAGAAAAAACCCTCAGTCGAAAGGGAGAGGAGGCCTGGGCTTGGTAAAAAGGCCTGTGAAAGGGCCTGCCCCTGCCCCTAGACTGTTGCTTTTGTGGAGTGGCTTGCCTTTCCTTGGCCTGTGCACTCCTGTAAGTGGTCCTGTATTCGTCCATTTTCTTCATGTAAGCCTCTGTCTGCTCCCCAAACAGAGAGTTACTCACTACAGAAAAATCCATAGCCTTGGTCTGGGTATCCTGTGAAAGGCTAGTACACCTAAGCCAAGCATGCCTTCTGAGAGACACAGATGTAGCCATGACTCTTGATGCCACATCATTGGAGCCCACAGCAGCGTGAAAATGTACTTTAGATGCCTCAGTTCCATCCACAGCCACCTCATCCAGCTCCTTGGCTAGCTGGGGGGAGGCCTGTTTAGCCAGTTCCAGAATAGTATCTCATCTAAACTTCTGGTACCTGGCTGTGTAGGCCATGTAGTTTGCCTGCCTGAGTCCCAAAAGAGGATGCCAAATATTGTTTTTGGCCATGGCATCAATTTTCCTGGAGTCCTTGTCCGGGGGTGTGAAGTCAAAGGAATGTTAGCCCTGTCACAGGCTGCAGCCTGCACTACCCCAACATGGCAGCTAGGATTATAAAGGAACTCCGTACCTGAGCCAGATAACATATACCTCCTGTCCATTCTTCTGTCCATAAGAGGTAATGAATTAGGAGTTTGTAAAATGTTTTGTGTCTGTTTCCCCAAGGACTTATGAAGAGGGATAGACAACCTTTTGGACTCTGGGATATCCATCATTTCCACAAAATTAGGCTCTTCTTCCTCCCCAATAGCTTCAACCAAAGGGAGCTGGAGGGTTTCAGCCACCTTCTTGTAAAACAAGAAGTGTGAAGGAGACTCATAAAGCCTGGGAAGGGAAACATTGGAGGGCCTGTCTGGGGAGATGTCCGGTTCAATGGGCACATCCAGACCCCCCTGGTTGTCATCTTCATCATCGGGATAGTCTTCGTCTCCTTCCCACTCCTCACAGAAAGCATCTGGATTGTAATCCGAAGGAGACGGATCCGACCGAACTGACCGCCTAACCGGCAGTACCAGTTCAGATGGAACCGGGCGAAGCGATTGAACAACGTTAATCGCTTTAGCAATTTCGTCTGTGGTTGGAGAATGCGGTACTAATCCGAACCAGCAGACTTGCGTTTCCTTTTTGATGGAACTGGCCCCTCAGGGTCAGCTCTCCTTTTGCCCGAGGAGGTATTGCCTAGGTCAGTAGGCACCTCCTCAGGTTCGGCAGCAACCAAACCGGGCTGGCCATCCGGATCTACGGACTTCTCAGCCTCCCTTTTCTTCAGCCTACTCAGTCTTTTCTAGAGTGAATTAAGGAAAGTTTTTACAGATTTGAGAGTCTGACTTGAGGTGGTCAAACCCCAGACAATAAACATTGATGAGGTGGGGGTTGGCCTTGGCAAAGGCCTCCCCACACTCAGTACAGTGTTGAAACCCAGTGGGACCGGTTTTCTTCTTGGGTTTCTCAGGCAAGGCCAACCTACCAGATTACCCTATAGCAGCTTTTAAGCCAGGTAATGAAACACCGATCAGTTACAAACCGTGTCACGAGTTTTGAAAAAGAACCAGAAAATTCCCCGGTTCTTTTGAAAGCGATCAGTACCGGAACATCACTCTAATCCCAGAAATTAGTAAAATTAAAACAGAAGATGTGACAAGGTCGGTTCCAAACCGGACAGACCGAAAAGAAACCGATGAAAAGAACAATTTCCAGACTTTAAAAAAAAAATAAACACAGTCACTACCTATCTACACACTACCTGTACCATAGACAGAGGCTGGAAATCCGAAAATAACAAAGACATACGGTTTAAAACCGAATGCTTTTGCTTTTACCGAACCGAGCAGAGGAAATCTCCAGAGCGACTTCACTGTTAGGTGGAGTAAAGAATCTGGCGATTACACTGGGAAGTACCACAGACAGAGGTTTGAAAACCGAGCTCGAGCTCAACGTTCTATGCTTCTGCATAGAGTTTACTCTTTCCTCTCCAGGGCAGTTCAAGTGCTGGGGCTAACTGCATTATGTCAGAATACAGCAAGACTTCATGTTGTTTGAAGTAAACAAATTGGTTTCATTTTCATAAGCAGACTCATTTCGAAATGGTTCATTTTCGTACTAAACACTTATCTTCTCCCATAGAAAATAATGGGACATTTAAAATGTTAATAACTTTCGAACTGATTAATATTTTTTCACCAAACCTTCAAAAGGCACATCTGCAATCCAAGGGCTTTCTACCCTGAAAATGTCAGCCCACAACATAAAGCCATTTCTGAGATCCAGGATGACAAAGAAATGTCAAAAAATCCTGCCTTTTCTGTTTTTTTAACACTTTATGTCTCAGAATCCACTTGACGGATTCCCTCCAAACTTGTCACGTCATGAGAACTATACCTAGAGATTATGCACGCCAAATTTCTTGCAAATCTGTTTAATGGTTCCAAAGTTATTAACCCTCACAATTTAAACTTCAACACAGAAGTGCACTTTCACCCTAAATGGGCACAAGTGTGATATGGAAAATATTTTCACTCCTTTAGAGTGACCTCTGAATATTCACGAGTGGTGAAGCCACTTGTGACTATCCAAAGGTCACTGTACAGGAGTGAAAATATTTTCCTTATCACGAGTGCACATTATGTATCCAATTCATACAACAGGAGTGTTTTTTCTGCTGTTTTCTGGTTTGATAACATCACCACAGTGAAGATAGATGCAGGTGACATCACCACAGTGAAAATAAATCCATTTATTTTCATTGTGGCGATGTCATCACAGTGGTTATTACACTGCAGTGAGAATACGTGTTTTTATTCAATGAGTTATTTGCTCACCCCTATTGTGTGTGTGTGTATATATATATATATATACACATATATATAACGATATATATATATTTTCATTGCAAAAACTTCATTAATGCATCAGTTAGGGTTGTTTCCACAGCGACAAAAGTTTGGAAATTCAGTCTAAGGTTAATACCCCACCACTCCACCCCACGACCTTATCCTCAAACCCCTAACTATGCATTCCCCCCTGCACCCCCACCCACACACACACACACACAAACAGTACAAGAGACATCCATCATCATGATGCAGCAACTGTATGAGTTCTGCTGATATCAGAGTGCCTTATGGGTACACATGCATGCTGGGCAACCATGGGAAGGAGAACATAGGTAGCATTTTTCTGTTACAAACATTAATAACAAGATATAAGCAGATGCCTATATTTCAATTAAGAAATGATGAAACACACAGTATGTTACCTATAGATAGCTGCATTTGAAATAAGAGTTTGGATAACCCTAGCAGCAGTCAGTGGATGTTTGCATATTTTTTTCTGATAGAGTGAGTCAGTCCTAATAAGAAATGGTAATAATAATAAAAGTAATGTTTTGTAGTATAGTTTACAACCAACATGTGAGAGCAACAGTTGTAACATTCAAAGCTAACCATAACATGCTGCTAATGAGTATTTGCAGTTAACGCAGCAGTATTACAAGATGTGATGGTGCTAGTTTCATACCTGAGCAGTATGTAACAAGCATTTGTCAATGCCGAATGTTTGCTTGCTGGCATTGGGATTGGTAATGTAGAAGTTACAGAGCTGCATAACAGAAATGGCAGTGAAGTATTGAACTGAAGCCAACCCCACCACCACCCTGCAGAGAGTGACAGGCATTGGGGTGTGTCTTTGGGTCGTCAGGCATAACGGACACGCCATTTCATCACATCCTACCCTGCAGACTCTGACAAGTGTCACGGTGTGCCTTGGGGTCTTTGGCCATTATGCGTACCCCATTCCATCAGGAAATACAGTGAGATGGGTGCGGTATAGGAGAATGGGGTGAACTTTGGGGCCGAAGAGTCTGAGGCAAACCTCGATGCCTCTCACTGGTTGCAGGGTGTGGAATGGTATGAGCATTACAGGCAAGAATCCCAAGTCACACCCCTGATGCCTGTCATTCTCTACAGGGTGAGGTGTTATGGTTGGAAACCCTAACACCTCAGGCATTCATTGGTATTTTCACTCCAAATTTTGAACATTTTTTTGTGACCCCCACCTCATGAACAGTAGCAATATCAGTTTGTTAGCCGAAAGCTGCTTATGCACAGCGACTACAGCATTTAGCACCACAGGTGCAAAAACACATTCCGAACAGGATGTGAAAAATGACAGCTATACTGTTCATGTGGAGGTGTAAAAAATGGCAATGTTGCAAATCTGCAGTAAAAATATTAAAAAAACTGGTGAACTCACGAGCGTGCATAGAAACTGTGCAATGCACACCCGTAATGTAATTAGTTTGGGGATTTTTTACAGCAGATTGTCAACACAGGCATTTTGGGACCTCCGATCATGAACAGTGTCACTGTGATTTTCTTTATCTGTCCCGAACAATGATTTCCCACAGCGACCACGCATCTCTGCGCTGAAAGTGTGAAAACACATTTCAGCCATGTTGTGAAAAATGACGGCTGTACTGCTCATAAGTAAGTGTGGAAAAATGCCCCTGGTGAAAATCTGGACTGAAAATATTACAAAGTCATGAACTTACGATGGTGCGTGGAAACTGCGCAATGCTCACTCGTAACACAGTCATTTTATGGACTTGTGTCACCAAATTTTCAACATAGCCATTTTAAGACCTCTGCTCATGAACAGTGTAACTGTGATTTTCTTAATCTGTCCCAAACATTGCTTTCGCACACCGACTGCACCATTGTGCACTACATGTGCGGAAACACATTTTGGGCGACATGTGAAAAATGGCAGCTGTACTGTTCATAAGGAAGTGTAATAAAATGGCAATGTGGAAAAATCTGGAGTGAAAATATACAAAATTCGCAAACTTACTGACGTGCGTAGGAACTGCGCATAACGCTGCGCTTCATAAAACAGTCATTTCTAGGAATTTTTTCACCAAATTTTCAACATAGCCATTTTAAGACCTCTGCTCATGAACAGTGTCACTGTGGTTTTCTTAATGTGTCCCATACATTGATTTTCACATTAATCGACCGCGCCATTAAAGCGCCATACGGGCAGAAACACGCTTTGGGCAAGATGTGAAAATGACAGCTACACTGCTCATAAGGAAGTGTAATAAAATGGCAATGTTGAAAATCTGGAGTGAAAATACTGAAAATTCGCAAACTTACGAGCGTGCGTAGGAACTGCGCAACGCGTGCTCGTAAAACAGTCATTTTAAGGAATTTTTTCACCAAATTTTCAACATAGCCATTTTAAGACCTCTGCTCATTAACAGTGTCGCTGTGATTTTCTTAATGTGTCCCATACATTGATTTCGCACACCGACTGCGCCATTGTGCGCTACCTGGGCGGAAACACGTTTTGGGCAAGATGTGAAAAATGACAGCTGTACTGCTCATAAGAAGGTGTGGTAAAATGGCAATGTTGAAAATCTGGAGTGAAAATATTGAAAATTCGTGAACTTACGAGCATGCGTAGGAACTGCGCAATGCACGCTCGTAAAACAGTCATTTTTAAATTTTTCAACCAAATTTTCAACATAGGCTTTTTGAGAGCCCACCTTATGAACAGTGGCAGTGTTGTTTCATTACTCGGTCCCGAAGGTGATTTCGGCGCAGTGACTGCAAAGCACCCTTCGCCAAGTAACACCATGACAGTGAGATCATTCATGAGAAGGGGTCCCAAAACCCCATGTTGAAAATTTGGTGCAAAAATTCCAAAAATGCCTGAGATATGCAGCAAAGTTGAAAAACCCTATCTATCCCATTATACAGCTTACCGCATTTCCCAGTTCGCGGTCAGCTTGAAAAGTCAGACGTGTTTCCGGTCCACTGAAGATAGTCGGCGCGAGTCCAGAGGTAAGTATGGGGTGAGGGAGGTCTGGGAGGCAGGGTGCACAGTGGGTGGCGGGTGGGGACAGAGACACCGAGGACCATTTTGAGTTTCAGGTGTTTTTTTTAAATGACAGCGCGGGACGTTTGCCACGCTGGGGTGGGCTCCCAGCGTGGCACAAAACGACTGGTGGGGCGTGGAGCAGGCGGGATTGGGCACCCTATCGGCGACAGCACGTGTTCCACGCTGGGGTGGGGACCGCATGGCACCCTGTACTCTGGGGGCCAGTGGAGCCGACGGGGGGTTGGGCAACACCGCTGGCTATATTATCTGCAGCCACGCTGGGGTGGCCACCAGCATGGCATACTGAACCTGTTTTTGGGGCGCAGCACAGCCACGGGATTGGGCACCCCGCCGGCTACACAGTGTGGTGGGGCGAGCACTCAGTATGCGTGCGTGTGTGTGTGTGGGAAGCGGCGCGCAGCAGGCGATATCTTATCGCTGCTCACTGAAGCGTAGCTCCCCTTTCAACTATACACCACTGCATTTTGGACTGGTCAGACAGCTCGAGCAGGCATTGGAGAGCTGCGGCGCGCCTGCAAACACACTGCCTGAATTGAAAGAGGGCCGCACACCTCTGAAAACTCAGATGATGGCACTATATTTCTTGCACATGCGTGCAACAAACATAAAAGTACTATGTTTTGTGTTAGGTGTGTGTACTGCTACCACATGCCTATGTGGTGGCAGCGATACCTGTAGCGAGCCAATCACTGAATTATAACAAATAAAAAGCAGTATTTAAAACATTTGTGCAGACTGTTTCACTTAATGAAAAAGATATGCCAGCAATAATGTGTCATCATACTGTGCTGGCAGTATAGAGTCAATCATACTATGTGTGTTTTTCATTACATAGTGGTATGTGAAAGGAGTACAGTGTCATGATTATTGTGCTTACAGATGTGACTGATTGGTATAATGTCTTACCATCATGCATGTGTCTTGCATGTGTGTGTGGGGGGAGTGGAGGTGGGGGACTGTGTAGTTAGGGGTTTAAGGATGGGGTCGTGGGGTGGGGTAGTGGGGTGTTAACCCTAACACTGAATTTCCAAACTTTTGTTGCTGTGGAAACAACCCTAACGGATGCATTAATGGAGTATTTTTGCAATGAATTTCCCTTCTTTTTGAGAAAGTATAATATGAATAGCAAATGGCATGTGTTTTGGGCCCCATGCTCCCACCAAGCTGCCCATCTGTGCATAATGATATGTGTTTGTGGGAGCACGGGCCCCCTGGGCCCCTGCACTCCCACTTACACAAAAGCACAGAGCCATACAGCAGCCGTATGGGGCAAGGAATCCATGTAACACTAATTTGCCAATATCTCATGAACCGTAGCACGTAGAAATAAAATTCAAGTGTCGTTGTAATCATGAGAGTGAGTATTTCTCACAACATAAGTCAATCAAATCTGCATCTTAAATCGTTTCTGAGATACGGGCACAAAAAGGCACTGTGTGTGCTAACTCTGAGGGCATAATACTGACCTACAGCCATGAAAGTGAGCAGTTGGAACACTAATTTGCAAATATCTCAGGAACCGTACAAGCAACAAAAAAAAAATTAAATTTCAGGGTTTCATGGCTTTCCAACCTACTTCTGAGGGGACTACGAAATTTTTGCATGAGAAGTCCATATCTCAAACTGTTTTTGAGGTACGTGGGCCACTGAAAGGTATCATGGACGCACGTGTTATCCTACATGAACATTTCTGAACTTCAGAATGCTGTAACTTTGGGCCCTTTTACTGTTTGGTACCAAAGCACCAAAGAGCACATCTGTGGGCACAGGGCTTGCCACCCAGCAAATTTTAGCCCAAAAGACCCAAGCGTTTTGTTGCAGAAGGGTGTCAAAGATTTGCAGTTATCTGGGGAGTACATATTCAAATTACTTTTCAAAATCACAAAAGTTTTGTGAGAAAACCTCACGAAAGTTTTGCATTTGTGAAATATTTTAGAAAACATTTTCAAAAATTTTAAAAATGTATTTCTGGTGGGTTCAACCCCCCAAAAAAAGATATGGCTAGCATCCTCAGGACCTGACTAGGTAAACACAACAATCAGTGTTTACCTAGAGGGTCCCTATTTTAAACACCAGCCATTTTTCTGGGTCACTAACTGAAAACAAGATGGCCACCTCACGAAAGTAAAAGGGCCATTTGCGACAATAAAAATGGCCTCTCGCAAAAGTTTCATGATTTTTACTAACTTTTCCCATTGACTATAATGGGAAATTAGTTTTTTGAATAACTTTTGAATGGTTTAATATTTTTTTCACCAAATCTTTGAAAGGCACATCGGTGACCAAGACTGCATCTTCCATGAAGATTTCGGACCAAATGGACAAAGCGTGCGGGCTGTGGTCGCGAGCAAAGAATCGTGCAAAAAGTCTGTTTTATGCATTTTTTGGTGTTCTGTAGCTCGCAACCATACATCGACCATAACAAGACTTGCCAGATCTAGAGATCTATGGTACCAGACCACGCATGCAAAATTTCAGGCAAATCCATTGTACACTGGCAAAGTTATTAAGGTGCAAAATTTCAGGTTTTGCATTAAAGTGGCTACTCAACCCTAACTATAGTAGCACTACCGTGCCACTATAATATATATATATATATTTTTTATTTCAACCCCAAATTTTCAAGATACTTGTTTTATGATTAGCCTTATAAGCGTGGCGTACCATTTACAGTATATTGAAGGAAATGTCATTTGCACCAGACAAAAGACCGCTACCACCATGGGCTGGGAGGGTGGGGATGGGGGAGAGGAGATGACAGATGGAAGGATTGAGGAGAAGAGTCCTAGAGGGACTGAGGGTAGACAAGGCACCAGGGCTAGATGGTATCCACCTCAGGGTGTTGAGGGAGATGGCGGAGGTGTTGGCAGAGCCACTAGTGGATCTGTAAAGCACCTTACTGGAGTTGGGATGTGTGCCACTGGACTGGAGAATGACACATATAGTGCCATTACACAAGGGCAGACCAAGGGACGAACCAGGTAATTATCGTCCAGTAAGTCTCACCTCCATAATGTGCAAAGTCATGGAAACAATTCTAAAGGAAAGAGTGGTATCATAACTGGAGGACAATGGCCTCCAGGATGTGAGGCAGCATGGGTTCATTTTGGGAAAGTCCTGTCAAATCAACCTGATACAATATTATGACTGGGTGATAGGTGAGTTGAATAAGGGTCATGCGATGGATGTTCTTTACTTGGACTTCAGCAAGATCTTGATTGGTGCCTCATGGTGGCATGGGGAAGCTAACTAGTGTAGGGGTAGAGGCAAAATGATTAACTGGATTACAAGCTGGCTGAGTGGAAGGCTGCAACGGGTGGTGGTGGTGGTGGGAGGAGCTCTCAACTCTGAAGCCAGTGATGAGCAGGGTGCCACAGAGCTCTGTGCTGGGACCAGTATTATTGGGCTCTTCATATCAGACATTGTGCATGGGGAGGTGAGCAAGGTAAGTCTGTTCACAGACTACACCAAAATGGAGCAGCTGTGGATGAAGAGCAGGGATGGAAGCAGCTGCAGGGACCTAAACAGAAAAGCTAGAGGAGTGGTCAGAGAGGTGGCAGGGGGTTCAATGCAAAGAAGTGTGCGGTTATGCACTTGAGGTGAAAAACCCAAGGGAGAATACTGGCTGGGTGGGGTTAAGCTGGGGATCACTGAGAAGAAAAAGGACCTGGGGTAATGGTAACAGGGACCATGAACAATACTTCCCAATGCAGGAGAGTGGCTACAAAAGTGAGCAAAATGCTGGGGTGCATAGTGGGGGGGGGGTTTGTCCAGGCGAAGAGAAGTGATCTTGCCCCTCTACAGGTCACTGATAAGGCCGCACTTGGGAGTACTGTGTGCAGTTTTGGAGGCCCTACCGGAAGCATGGTATCAGGCTACTGGAGGGGGTGCAGAGGGTGGCAACAAAGATGATATGTGGAATGGAGGGGACAGACTATGAGAGCAGGCTGGTAAACCTGAATATGTACACCCTGAAGGATATGTAACCCCTAGGTGGTCCTATCCCAAGGGCTACTACCACTGCCTGCTTGGCCAGTAGCAGGTTAAGGGGCCTGAGTTCTGAAATGGGTGCCTCCACCCAGAGATCAGGGTTGGTAGTGGTCAAGCTAACCTGGGCACAGCCCTCTGAGACACTGTAACCACCATCTTTTCCCTCTAGTGGCCTGAACACTGTACAATAATCACTTTCACAATACCCCTGGCACACCACACAAGTACCCACACTGTTTGCACTTACGACCAGGACTGGTTCCTCTGGCTCGACCCTGGGGACCCCCTGTAAAACAAGGTTATGCACAGCAAATAGCAACAGTACAGTACTTTGAGCACAAACTGGAACCACAGTCAGATTACATGCAGAAAAAGTTAGATCTGATTTATTCAGGGGACTTGAACAAGGGAGAAGCAAAATCAGGTTAATTAGCTTAAAGTTTATATCAGTCAAGCAGTTATGCATGTGCTTTGAGTCCCCCCACACAGTCATACCTCTGGGTACCCAGGTGGAGAAGAGATGGGCTAGCCAGGACTGTTGCCCGGGGTTGGCTGGCATTGCAGCTGGTTGGGGCCCTGTGATGGAAAACACAGCATGCACAGTACACAATATTTGTAATCCGGAGCCAGAGGGCTCAGTTCGTAAAGGAAATGAAACAACAAGACAATCAGATGACATACTCAGATTAAGCTGTTTTTGCAGGGAGCTACCCTGGTATTTACTCACGATACCCAAGACTGGACACATGCTGGACAAAAATCGAGACTGCAGCTGGTTGATCTGGAATGCCAGGAGAAGCAGGGCCCACACGAGTCGCAGAGGCATTGTTCCTGTTCAAGCATGGAGCAGGGGGATGATCCTCAGGCAGGTCTCTCATCGATGGCTTCTCTGTGCAGTGGATAGTCTGGCTGGGCCAGTCTAGCAGGGCCCAGACCACATGAAGACAAATTCGGATGCAGTCCATTTTGGGCTGGATACAGCTTCCAGTAAGCAGAACACAGCTCACACAGTTGGGGAACTAACTCACGACCCACTAGAAGCTCCTGCATTTATATTAGGAATTCTACTGCCAGGCAAAAGCTCCCCGGTCACAATCGCAAAGTCTCTGCACACACCGGGAGCTTAGGGGTAGTCTTCCATTCAGCTGGCAACGGGGAACCACCAAAATCAAATAAGTCGGGAGTCACTCTATCTGTCTTGCCAGAGGGCTTGTTGCTGGGCAACACTGCAGTGTCTGTGCAGTGTACCGTAGCTATGGTCCATCCTGTGTTCACCAGGATCTCCTGATCTGACACATTATGAATCTGGACCATCACTCATCGTGCACAGGCATGGGCATGAGCTGGCAAGATGCTGGGCTTAACTAATAATCCTTCCAGCAATTTTCCATCGCCTGGCACATCCAACATCAGTATTTTGTTCTTGACATCTTTGCAGAGGTGGACCTCCCCTTGAATGGTACACTGGGTGTTACGGGCCAGTACCATTGAATCGGGATCCTTCTTCCCCACAACCCCTACTGGTTCATCCTGGTCCACTCCCTTGGGGTTCTGTTGCAAATCATAGGACCTCTTGATCAGAGTGGGAATTCTTAGGGCCCTCCCAGTCCATCGCCCTTGTTTCTCCTCGAAATCCGGCTTAGATGCCGACCATCTTAGACTCCTAGAGCATTATAAACTCTTATCAGTCAGCAATCACTCATAAGAAGGCAGTGTTCCTGTCCGGAGAAATTGCTGCTGCTCAGAATCGACCAGCCCAGCTCTTTCGAACCGTAGACAGGCTGTGCAACCCAGCCTGTCTGCAGGTTCGTCGAGCCACAGATGCATGTTGTGGAGCTTGCTCGATTCTTTGCAGATAAGGTGGCCGACATCAGGGCGAGATTTCGCCCTCCCTCCATGGAAGTTATGGTGGTCAGCCCACAGTCCACAACTCACACCGTTCGCCTGGAGTTCCTTCAAAGGCCGGAATCGAGGATGTTATGAGGATTGTCAGGGTATCGTACCACAAGCTGTAGTTTAGACCCAGGTCCCACTGGCCTGATCATGGGCTGTGGGGAGGTTATCTTCCGGTTCTAGCTAGGATAGTCTGGTGCTCCTAGACTCTGAGGAATATCCCGCCCTGAAGGAAGCGGTGGTGACACCAGTGTTGAAAAAGGCATCTTGGACCCCGACTCCTAGCAACCATAGACTCCATCTCGAACCTCCCTTTGTTGGGAAGGTAATCGAGAAAGTGGTGGCAGCCCAGTTGGACAACCATTTAGCCATCCATAACATCTACGATCCTCTTCAATCAGGTTTTCGAAAGAGGCACAGTACTGAGACCGCGCTGGTTCGGGTCCTCAATGATCTCCTGATGGCAAGAGACCAGAAAAAACAGTCCATTTTGGTCCTTCTGGATTTGTCAGCAACATTTGACACCGTAGACCATGGGGTGTTGCTTGAGTGCCTGAGATGCATCTGTGGGTTGTCGGGTTTGGTGCACAGATGGTTTACCTCCTTCCTCACAGGTAGAACTCAGAGGGTGGTATCGGGGATATTTTCCTCCGATCCTACCGCTCTGACCTGTGGGGTGCCTCAGGGCTCTGTGCTGTCCCCCATGTTGTTTTCGGTGTACATGCCTCCCCTCGGAGACACTGTAAGACGATATGGGCTGGAGTTTCATTGTTATACCGATGATACCCAGCTCTATCTGTCTTTTGTGCCTGACCAGAATAGAGCACTCTCAGTGTTTAACAACTGTCTCAGCGAGATCCAGGATTGGATGAGGTCCAGCTGGTTGAAGTTGAATTCTGGGAAGACTGAGGTGATGGTTGTGGATCCTGGCCGCCGGATTGAGGGGTTGGGGGCACTTCAAACCTCTGGTTTATTCCTGGGGGATGTGGAGCTCCTGACCTCTGAACGGGTACGAGACCTGGGGTGATCCTTGACGATCAGCTGACATTGCGTGCGCAAGTGTCGGCGGTTGTTAAGGTATCCTTTTACCATCTTAGGAACATCGCCAGGATCAAGCACCTTGTTCCATCCGCGACCTACCCACGCTGATCCACGCCTTTGTGACCTCACGTCTGACTACTGCAACCCTCTACTTTGGGCTTCCCGGGTTGATATCCACGCTGCAGCTAGTGCTGAACTCAGCAGCCCAGTTGTTAATGGGGACTTCGTTCCTCTCATATTACACCGGTGCTCCGAGATCTGCACTGGCTGCCGGTTCAGTGGCGGATCACCTTTAAAGTCAGATTACTGACATATAAAGCCCTACGGTTTGGGCCCTGATTACCTGAAGATCTTCTGGTGCCTTACCTACCGTAGCGACCCTCCGCTTAGCCAGCGAGGGTTGCTAGAGATCGGGTAGCTTTAAAATCTTCCGGCGCCCAAGCTTTTATGTTCGTAGCGCCGACCCTCTGGAATTCTCTACCACGTTGGATTAGAGAGTGCATGACGGTGGAGGGTTTTAAAAAGGGCCTAAAATCCTTTTTATGGAGTAAGGCATTTGGAGATAATTTGGATGCCGATTAATGCTCTGTATTTAATTTGGTTTTTAATCTGTTTTATTATGTTTTTATCTTGTATTTTATTGTAATGCGCCTTGATTCTAAGAAAGGCACAGAGAAATAAAGTTTATTATTATTATTCTCGCGACAGAGTTGTGCCAGTCACCCAAACATATGGGCGTTAGTCCCAATTAACAGGGAAACCCCATCATACAGTCCAGTAGGGGGACACACTAAGGCCAGTGTCTCGACTTGCTCCTCTACACCAGTTACAGCTGCAGGAAATGACAACCAGAGGAGGACATATTCTAGGTAGGGATAAAACTTGTCGCTCGGCCCCCACACATGTAGGCCTTCCAAGGATTATAAGAGCACAGCAGATAAGTGTTTGTCATACCAGTCCTTAAATACAATGGTCACTTGCGACCCACTGTCCAGCACAGCCCGAGTAGGAATACCATTCACAGTCATAGTAGTCTCCATTAAAGGGCCCACTATTTTGGACCAGTCTGGAGGGACAGCAGCAGGGGCCTGGTCAGATGATTTAGCCACATAGGGATTTGAGTTACTACTTCTTGAACCCTCACTGTGGTCATTTTGGGCACTCCTCGACCACTGATTCATTCTCCGAAGCTCGTCTTGAAGCCTATATACAACTTTATCTAGGTCTTTTGTGAACGGCATTCTCTCTTCATGTGCCCACCCTTCCCACAATTATGGCAAAATATGTTTTCTGGGATTTGGGGTGGCCGAGGCTTCACACTGGGAGCTGGGGTGGTGGTACTACCAACTGAAAATCTTGGTGCCATCTCTGTCTGCTGTGTGGTTAGCATTTGGAGACATCTCATCAATTCTCTTACTTCCATAGTCAAGACATCATGTTTTGAGCTGCTGTCAGCAGGAGATGCCTGGGTGGACACCCCAACCCCCATAGCAGATGCAGTTGAATGAGGGTCGGTGCCTGTACTTGCAGGAGCAGCCTTCATAAACAGACTGTTTTTTGTTTCCCTGAACTCCTTCAGCAGTTCATCCCATGGTGGCACACCCTCATTGGTCCCCACTTCGGAAGGGCCTTCCGATGCCGTGATCACTTGGGCTGCGCTTACCCTCGAATTACAATCCCCCTCTTCATCTTCAACCTCCCAGAGTTCTTTTATCAAGTCACAATAGTCCGGTGGGTTAACCCTTCTATCTGGGAGCCTTAATTAAAGGAGCTGCAATTTAGAATGCTTTGCATGTTGCAGTATGTGCCCAACCTCATATAGTTTAAGTCACTGGCGGCTTCCCACCTTTTCGTAAGCCTTCTGCAGCACTCTTTCAGACAAGTAACATATGCAGACAAACTTTCCCTGGCTATTGTTTTGTACCTTGAAATTTTCACATCAAGTTCTCCCCTGACTCAATGCTCCCAAAATTGCCTTCGAGTGCAGATAGGTACTTCTGGGCAGATGCATCAGGGTTTGTGGACCTCAGAAATGTAATGGCCTCTAGGGTGGGACCCCTCAAACTTTCTATGATTCTTTTCTGTTTCTCAGCCTCCTCACACTGCCATTCAGGTACCAAAGGGGCAACACAATCTATCCAGATCTCCCAATCAGCTTCCCCTTAGGGGATGGGAAGGGTGCCAGAGAATTCTCAACCTTCAGTAAGAGTCGTGACTAGTGGCAGATACAGACATAGGAGCCAGCATTGGCATGGGCACAGAAGGAGGGGCAATAACGAGTGCTGGAGCAGGAGGGGGTGTTGGGGGAGGAACACCCCCAGGTGGCAGGAATAGTTTCTTTAAGTCCTCCACAGTTTTCACTTCCTCCAGCAACAACTTAGCACATTTATCCTCAAAAGTCTCAGATAGTTGGGGGGGGGCTCATTCTCCCTGGGGTCTTTACTGTCTTTAGTTATCACTCTCCAGGAAGAGAGGGCTCCTTTGGGGGTGATAGTCCGTGGCACTTTGGAACTGTCTACTAGGTCTTTACACTCTACTAACGCCATGAAACTTTGGTCGAGCAGATTAGCCTGTCGACCCACTACCATAGGGTTTTGTAAACATTCAACCTTGGAAAGCACTCCCTCTACAGTGTCCTTATTGGTACCCAGGGGAATATCCAGGATAAGTATAGCATTTTGGAGGTCGATCTCCTGCCCAGTACACCACCCCATCAACTGGTGTACAGCCACTTCTGTTGGGGTAGCCATTTATTTTTAACAGCAATTCGCAAATTTGGCCACTAGAGGACACTAATCCCAGCAGTGAGCCTCCAAAATGTAACCCCTAGGTGGCGCTATCTCAAGGGCTACTACCCCTGCCTGCTTGGCTAGTAGCAAGTTAAGGGGCCTGGGTTCTGAAGCAGGGTGCCTCCACCGGAGATCAGGGTTGGTAGTGGTCAAGCTAACCTGGGCACAGCCCTCCGGGACACTGTAACCACCATCTTTTCCATCTAGTGGCCTGAACACTGTACAATAATCACTTTCACAATACCCCTGGTACACCACACAAGTACCCACACTGTTTGCACTTACCACCAGGGCTGGTTCCTCTGGCTCGACCCTGGGGACCCCCTGTAAAACAAGGTTATGCACAGCAAATAGCAACAGTACAGTACTTTGAGCACAAACTGGAAACACAGTCAGATTACATGCAGAAAAAGTTAGATCTGATTTATTCAGGGGACTTGAACAAAGGAGGGCAAAATCAGGTTAATTAGCTAAAGGTTATATCAATCAAGCAGTTATGCATGTGCTTTGAGTCCCCACACAGTCACACCTCTCGTACCCAGGTGGAGAAGAGAGATGGGCTAGCGGACTGTTGCCCAGGGTTGGCAGGTGTTGCAGCTGATTGGGGCCCTGTGATGGAAAAACACAACATGCACAGTACACAATATTTGTGATCCGAGCCAGAGGGCTCAGTTAGTAAAGAAATGAAACAACAAGACAATCAGATGACATACTCAGATTAAGCTGTTATTGCAGGTAGCTACCCTGGTATTTACTCACGATACCCAAGACTGGACACAGGCTGGAAGAAAATTGAGACTGCAGGTGGTTGATCTGGAATGCCAGGAGAAGCAGGGCCCTACAGTCGCAGGCGTCGTTCCTGTTCAAGCATGGAGCAGGGGCAGATCCTCAGGCAGGTCTCTCGTCAATAGCTTCTCTCTGTGCAGTGGGTAGTCTGGCAGGGCCAGTCTGGCATGCCCGACTACATGGAGACAAATTCGGATGCAGTCCGTTTTGGGTTAAATACAGCTTCCAGCAAGCAGAACACAGTTCACACAGTGGGGAACTAACTCACGACACACTAGCAGCTCATAGCACATTAACATGTGAGGGAATTCTACTGTACCAGGCAAAGCGCTCCCCGGTCACAATCGCAAAGTCTCTGCACACACCGGGAGCTTAGGGGTAGCTGGAACTCCTGACAGGCCCATCGCATTCAGCAAAATCTTCCGGTCTTCTTCAGGTTGAGCCTGGCCCACTTCAGTAGTTTACTTTAGTCACACAAACTTGGATTTAGTCCAAAATAATTCTCTTCTCTCCCTCTCAGGAGCAGCAGACAGACATGCAGGCCAGAAACTTAGCCTTTTCACAGTTCTCCCATGTGAATCCACTCAGGATTGCTGCTCAGAATCACTTCAGCTCCTTCTTGTTCAGCTTCCAGCTTAGATCTAATTGAAAACTACAAGCTGCCCTGGACTTCTCCAAGATCCAAAAGGTTTGGTTGGCTGATTTGGCTGTCAGTCAAAGCAAGAGCTCCCCCCTTCAGTTGCAAAATAGGCGCAAAAAGTTCAAAACTACAATTCCTACAGATTTTGACTTCAGACAGCTCCTGTAGTCCAGCTACATTTTAGGTCCCACTAGAACTGATTGGTCCAATTTGCAGTCCAGGACCAAGATAGTGGAGACAAACAAAACAGTCCTTGCTGCAAAGAAAGCATGTTAGACAAACTACATTATCATTATCACTCTAAATGATTTTCAGCAAATAGTTACATCTTTCAAAGAGCTCCCTTTCAGATTACTTATACTGCAATATTAGGCAGCTCTTAAAGAGACAGTACACAGAGCTATACAGGCTCAGTAATCACTTAAACTGCTAAAATGCAGGACACCAGCCTGGCAGTGAGCATTTAGAGCAAGCTCAAGAAAGACTTTTTGGGAACCCTCATTTGTAGGGGTTACAGATAGAAGGACAAGGGGACATGATAGAAACATTCAAGTATCTGAGGGAATCAATAAGGATGGGGCAGAAGGGTCTTTAAGCTAAGGAGGGAGGGACACCAGGGGCATGGGCTAAGAATAGAGGTGGGGAGATTTAGGAGGGAAATGAGGAGACACTATTTCATGGAGGGTGGTAGAAAAATGGAATGCATTACCAGAATGGGTGGTATCATGTAAATCTGTGAACAGCTTTAAAGGGTATGGGACAGGGAGCAGGGGAGTGTGGTGGGGGAGCAGCAGTGGGATGATAAAGGGAGGGTGGGGCAACTGCAAACTAGGGTACTAGCTGCACACTCAAGCAGACATAGATAGACTGGGTGGTCTGTTTCTGTTGGCACATTCATATGTTCATATGTTCTAAGACACCTCAACCAGGATTTTAAAAATTACATATATAATTACTGTTTGAGGTGGTGCAGAAAAAAGGCTATATTGAAAGTTTGGAGTCAATATATTGAAAAATAGTGAAATTATGAGTGAACATTGAAATACTGTAATGTTCACTCATAACCTGGACATTCACTGTATTTGTACACCACATTTCAACTCAGTCTTCTTATTACGCCACCCCACCTCATGAACCCAGCAGGTGGAAATTTTCAAATCCCTGCCAAAACGTCATTCTGTGCTACCAAAATGTAATACTGCACAACAGATGCAAAAACACATTTTGGCCAGAATTTTAAAAATGACACCTGTCACATTCGCGAGTTGGTGTGAAAAAATTGCTATGTTGAAAATTTGGGGTTAAAATATTTAAAATTACCAAAGTTACAAGTGAGCATAAAAAAATGTCAATGTACGCATATAATTTTGCCATTTTTACATATGTTGACCCAAAATGTTTAATGTAGCCTTTTTAAGACCCCACTTCACGAACAAGTGTGGTGAAAATTTGCAAATCCCACCTGAAAAGGGATTTTGCAAAGCAACCACAAAATCACCTTTCTGGTCCAATCTACATAATTCCGCTGCCACTGGTCATGTGGCGGGGTTCCAAAAAGGCCATGTTGAAAATTTGGGGTCAAAATATGCAAAAATGACAAAGTTATGCATCAAAGTAAAATACCACAATGAAAAACACTGAAACGCACTTACCTTAGCTTCTCAGATTGCAGTCGGCAGTTCCAGCAGCAAGACGTGTCTTCGATTAGAGAGTGGATCTTCACCCTGGGACATGTTCAGTTGAGTGAGGGTGTGTGGCGGGTGTTGTGGGTGCTGAGCAGGAGCTCAGGGTTGGGAGTCAAATCGGTCGGTGAAGGACCATTTTCTTTTTTGCAAGTAAAAAAAAATTGAGGGACGGCTTTCTTTATTTCAGCTGTCACTGTGTTGTGTGGGGCAAATGGCAGAAGACCTGGAGGGTGATGGTCCACAAGAAGCAGTACCTGGGGTGAGCACCCTGTCAACTTATACATTAAAAAAACAACAATACGGTTGGACCAGTGGCAAGGAGGGCTAAGACATCTATGCCTTGCCTCCTGCCACACTGGCGACCCATGTTTGTGGTGTGAGCAGGCTTCTGGGGGTCAGCTGGGGAGGGAGAGGATTGAGCATCCGGAGGACTGCTCTCCTCTACTCTCCAAGACAGACAACTGCCCCTGGGTGGAGGCCCAAGGGTACTGTGGGTCTGTTGGGTGCCAGAAAAGGGAGGGTGCTGCGGGACTTCCACGGACATGCGTGCCCCTCCACACACACACATCTAGCGTTTGTGCCCCAACAACAAGGATGGGACAGGTCAAAAAAATGGAGGAAAAACATCCTGGGCTGCAGGTGACAACCAACCCTTTGCAGGCTCCACACCCAACAACTGGGCGCCGCCATAGCCTTGTGGCAGAGGGCACAGGCCAAAGGTAAGCCCTGAGGAGGCCAGGGTGACAGGGCTGGGGGCAGTCAAAGGGGCAGCTGAGAGAGCCTGGAGAATGAACTGTATATGGAAAAAAAAATAATAATGCATACCAGGCCACCTAGAGGGAGTGGGGAGAAAGAAGCGATACGGGGTGGACACCTAGATAGGTAGATAGACAGACAGACAGATAGGATAGATAGATAGATAGATAGATAGATAGATAGATAGATAGATAGATGGATGGATGCAGAGAAGACAAAAGATAGAACAGGGGATCAGTTGCTCACTCCAACACAAACAGAACAGGCAATCAGCAGCTCACTCCTCTCACTACAGCCTGCAGCATGACATCCAGCTGCGGCTGCAGAATTCAAGAAACTCCCGCCGTTCTCATACAGAGAAATGGGTGAATGGTTTCTCTCACTAAGCTGGGCACACTGAATTTTGGGGTGCCCAGAAAAGGTAATTATGGCTGTTATTATAGAAAACAAACATTAGAATCTAGTTCAATGTGTGGCAAATAGCTTGGTGCTTGTGTATACTTATGAGCTGACAGGAATATGCTTGATGTTTATAAAATGAGGTTTGGCACTTCTCCACATCCCACCCTGCATAGGATAGTGGGTAGGTATAGACTTGAGGCCCAGCAGAGAGGGTGAGACCAGTGTGCAGGTGGAGGAGGAGGAGGATGAGGCAGGGGAGAAACATAGAAACATAGAAGTTGACGGCAGATAAGGACCGCAAGGCCCATCCAGTCTGCCCATTTATTTTTCTACTTATAAATGTGCCATCGGCCTTTGCTCTGTCAGTGACCTATCTATTCATAGTCATTTGTATTGCTCCCTTATGCCTATCCCATGCCTGTTTGAAGCCCTGCACTGTACTCATAGCCACCACTTCTTGTGGTAAGCCATTCCATGCATCTACCACCCTTTCTGTGAAAAGAATTTCCTCACATTCCCCTTAATCGGCCTCCCTCTAATCTCATGCTGTGTCCTCTTGTCCTGCTATTTTCTTATATTTAAACATATTAGACTCTTTCACCTTGTTTATGCCCTAAGGTGTTTAAATGTCTCGATCATATCACCTCTCTCCTCCTTTGCTCAAGGGTATACATATTGAGCTCCGTTAATCTGTCCTCATATGTCTTCTGATGCAGTCCCTGCACCATTTTGAGTTGCCCTTCTCTGGACTGCCTCAATTTGGTTAATGTCCTTGAGAGGTGTGGCCTCCAATACTGCACGCAGTACTCCAGATGGGGCCTAACCAATGTCTTGTACAGAGGGATTATTACCTCCTCTTACGACTTGTGATACCCTACTAATACACCCTAACACCCCCTAGCCTTACCTACTGCTTTAGAGGTCTGCTTGGATGATTTTAGGTCATCAGTGATGATGATGCCCAAGTCTCTTTCTTCCTTTGTGACTGCTAGCAACTCCTCCCAGCCTATAAGTGGCTTCAGGGTTTCTCTTCCCTATGTGCATGATTTTGCACTTCTTTGCATTAAATCCCAGTTGCCACTCTTCTGACCATTCTGCTAGTTTATCCAGATCTCTTCTCATTCTGCCCACCCATCTGGATCATCTACTCTGTTGCAGATCTTGGTGTCATCTGCAAACAGACAAGTCTTACCCTCTAGTCCATCTGCGAGGTCACTAATGAAGATGTTGAATAGGACTGGCCCCAGGACTGATCCCTGAGGTACCCCACTTGTGACTTGCATCTCTTCTGACTGTATACCATTTACCACCTCTCTGTTTTCTGCCAGTCAACCAGTTTGCCACCCAGTTGACCAACTTCCACCCACCGAGCCTACCCAGCTTGTTTATCAATCTTCTATGTGGAACAGTGTCAAAGCTTTGCTGAAGTCAAGGTAAGCGACATCAACTGCTCCCCCTTGGTCCACCACTCTGGTTACCCAGTCAAAGGAAATCTGTAGGGAGATTAGTTTGACAGGACCTTCCTTTGTAAACCCATGCTGTCTTGGATCCTGTGCCCCTATGGATTCCAGGTGTTGCACTATCCTTTCCTTAAGGAGTGCCTCCATAATCTTGCCCACTACTGAGGTAAGACTGACGGTCTGGAGTTCCCATACTCCTCCCTGCTACCACTCTTGTGGGTGGGATCACATGAGCCCTTCTCCAGTCTTCTGGGACCTCTCCTGTGCTCAGAGACTCACTAAACAATTCTGCTAATGGCTCTGCTAGTTCCTCCTTTAGCTCTTAAGTACCCTGGGATGTATGCCATCAGGTCCCATTGCCTTATCCACCCTGAGCTTAGCAAGCTCTTGTAGGACCCTTTCTTTTGTGAAGAGGAGTAGTGCTCACCTCCCTCCCCTGTGTCCATGATGCTGAGCTGTGGGCCCTGCCCTACCTTCTCTTCAGTAAATACTGAGCAAAGTATCTATTTAGGATAGATGCCTTTACAGGGTCCTCCTCCTCATATCTCCCTTTTTCTCCATTAAGCTGGGCAATACCCACTCTGGACTTTCTCCTTTCACTAATGTATCTATAGAAAGTCTTGTCACCTTCTTTTACTGTTAGTGCTAGTGTTTCCTCAGTTTGGGACTTTGCCTGCCTGACCCTTACCTGCTTCCCTTAGGGCAGTTTGGTATGCCTCCTATCTTCATCCCGCTGTGTTCCCTTATATTTTCTGAAGGCCAGCCTTTTGGCTGACCTTTTCTGCTACTGTATTTGAGAACCAAAGTGGTTTCCTTCTTCTTTTGCACTTCCTTTTCTGTCTAACACAATGGGATGTTGCTTCAAGTATTGCATCCTTAATGCTTGCCCACTTTGCCTGTACCTCTCACCTGTGTTTCTTTTTGCCAGGGCTAGCTTAACTCTGTTGGCCATCTTATCAAAGTCAGCTCCTCTGAAGTCCCATATTTTTGCCTTGGAATGGGATGATTTAGATGTAGTAGCCAAATTGAACCATACCATGTGATGGTCACTGGCCCCAGGTGACCTTCTACCTGGAGATCTGTGATCCCTTCTTTGTTAGTCAGTACTAGATCTAGGATAGCCCTGTCTCTTGTGGGTTGCTGTACCAGTTGTTTGAGGCCCTCCCCTGCAGGAATCCACTATGAGTCTAGTTCTGGCAGATGTTCCTGCTGGTATTGACCAATCTGTATCTGGCATGTTGAAGTCTCCATTATCAGAACCTCCCTTTAGCTGTCATGTTTTGTATATCTTCTAACAGTAATGTGTCTGTCCTCCCTCTGGTCTGGGGCCTGTAGACAACCCAGTTCTTATGGCTGTCCCATTTCCTGTTTCCAGGGTGACCCACAGTTCTTCTGGCTCCTTATGTGTATTCTGAATTTCTGTAGCTTTGATATTTTCATTAACATACAGGGCCACTCCTCCCCCCTTTTGCACCTCGGTCTCTTCTGAACAATACATAGCCAGGTACTGAAGTCTCCCAAGTGTGGTTACTGGTAAACCACGTCTCACTAATTGCTACTATGTCCAGTTTAGCCTCTGACATTTTGCCTGCAGGTCTGGGATCTTATTTCCAGGCTGTGAGCATTTGTGTACATGATTTTCCATTGGCCAGATTTTGGTGTGTTAGTTGTTGGGTGAAGTTTGGCATTACCCCTGTGCATCGTATGGGGAGACAAACCTTTTTCTTACCTGGTGATGCAAATGAACGGCAACACGCTTGAATTCCTGTTTGACCACTAGCTGAGGGGAGGGTGTTCTTCCCATTCGACGATGGGTGGTGCTAATCCTCCCATTTGCTAGTTTAAATATTCTGCAAAGACGCAAACTCTGCCCCAATGCACTGACTCCTCTTTAGTCAGATGCAGTCCAACAAATTTAAAGAACTTCGCTCCCAGAACTGTTGCCAGTTCCTACAAATCTGTGTCCTTTTTCCTGGCACCAGTCCTTGAGCCACGTGTTTAGCTCCCCTATCTCCCCTTCTCTGACCTTCCGTCCATCTGCTCCCTTCTCCCAGACTGGCAGGATCTCAGAAGGAGATGCGACGAAATAGATGATAGTTTGTCACCAGCCTAGTCAGGTGTTCCTTGGTCTCCATAACTGACGCTGGCGAGATCATTAGTCCTATGTGTACTAGGACATCAATGTTTTCTCCTGCTTTGTGAACAATTTTAGCAATGCGGTCAGTGTCTCTCCATGCTGATGTACCTGGGAGACATCTGACCATCACCCTGGCTGGAGATGGGTATCAACTCCCGAATCATGGAGTCTCCTATGATCAAAGTTTTTGGATTTCCTTTGTGCTTGTTTAGTTTTGGTTCCTGATTTGGGTGAGTATTGTTGTGCTAGCTCCTGTCGCAGTGTCCTGCTCTGCAGTGTCTTCTGCCTCTTTATTTGATTTCAGAGATAGAGGCAGATACCTGTTTGTAGCGTTTATATGGTTTTGGAGGTAATGTGTTGGAGAGCAGAGAGTGATGAGGCACCTGATTTGCTCCTCCTAACCACCTGCCAACCTCCTGGACCAACTACCCTCTGCGGTCGAGGTTTTTCTGTTGGATGCTGGGGAAATGGCGGTGGTTCTTATAATGTATTTCCTCTTCAATATGAAATTTGAGCGTGCAATCTCTGCCCATGCTGCCGGAGCTGAGACCTAAGATCTCCAAAGGCCCAGCATGTAGGACAGTGTCCTAAATCCTGTAAGACTGTCCTTCTGAAAATTGTTCCACAGTACCTGCAGTTAATGAAATCCATTCCAAATAAGTTGCTGGGTTTGTAACCTAGTCAGAGTAATTAGAAGGAAAAAAAAATGCAAGTAATGGTTTAATTGTGCTTTGTTTAACTTGTTATAACAAGTTAAATTACTAGTGCCCTGTAAATGAGATCACCTGTGGAGGCCCACTGATCCCCCTTCCTGCTCTGCCACAGGAAATGTCACAACTGTGGTACCTATAAAAAGGTGTAGCGAGGGTGGTTGGGGATGGGGTGGGGCTGGGCCCTTCCCTGCCTAAAAAGAAGAACCACGGACGAAAGAACAAGGAGGTAAGAGCAGAAACAATCAATCAACAACAAATGCAGTAACCCTGAAAGCTTATCCTAATGTTAGATAAAACTGTAAAACCTGTAAAGCACCACCTGTAATAATTTCAGAGAAGATATACCCTGTAAGAAACACTTTGCTCCAGAGAAAAATAAAGCAGTAACAGAAGATATACCTTGCAAAAGACAATTTGAATCAGAAGATTACAGCAGTAATCTGTTAGCACACACCTGCAGGCACACCTTGTAATAATGCAGAAGAAGGTATACCAGCAACAACAATTTGAATCAGAGAAAAAATAAAGCAATGAAATGTTAGCAACAAACAGTAGCAATCCCTGTGAGTAAAAATAAAAACACCACCACACAGTAAATCTGCTTAGCCAAACTAAGTCTTAATCCTTCTCCCTTGCTCTGGTAAGTTTCTCTACTCTGCCTTTCAAGCAGTCTTAGAAGGAAAGAGCTCAGGTGAAGCTAGGTGCCTTGGCCAGCAAACCAAGTCTTCTACCTCCAAGATATCAACTAACCTGACTTTTAACCCTTCTTTCTGTTGGAAATTACTGACAGTTTGCCAGCTCCACCCCACATACACACCTAATCCTTGGAAGAGCTGTGGGAGGAAAAGCAATTAGCTCCTTCAATGTGAGAAGGAGACTGAAACACCTCTGAGACAACAAACCTTTTCAACAAACAAGAATAAAATAAAACACAGTGTCAAACAGTAATTTTGCTAGCCCAATGATAAAAAGTCACAAAATGTAAGCTCCACCTGTAATACAGTAATTTCAGAGAAGATATACCCTGTAAGAAACACTTTGCTCCAGAGAAAAATAAAGCAGTAACAGAAGATATACCTTGCAAAAGACAATTTGAATCAGAAGATTACAGCAGTAATCTGTTAGCACTTACCTGTAGGCACACCTTGTAATAATGCAGAAGAAGGTATACCAGCAACAACAATTTGAATCAGAGAAAAAATAAAGCAATGAAATGTTAGCAACAAACAGTAGCAATCCCTGTGAGTAAAAAATAAAAACACCACCACACAGTAAATCTGCTTAGCCAAACTAAGTCTTAATCCTTCTCCCTTGCTCTGGTAAGTTTCTCTACTCTGCCTTTCAAGCAGTCTTAGAAGGAAAGAGCTCAGGTGAAGCTAGGTGCCTTGGTCAGCAAACCAAGTCTTTGAGGGAGGATGGAGGGTGCCACCAAAACACTCAAAGCATAGTGGCAGGAGGCCTACTGCTTAAGAAGGGAATGGGGGAGGAGCTATTCCCCCCTTTGAACAACAGGCTAAAGCCTTCCCATTCAATGTGTGGCAAATAGCTTGGTGCCTGTGCATACTTATGAGCTGACTGGAATATGCTTGATGCTTATGAAATGAGGTTTGGTGCTTCTCCACATCCCACCCTGTGTAGGATAGTGGGTAGGTGTAGACTTAAGGCCCAAAAGGAAGTAGCGAAGTGGCTACCTCCTCCAACTCCAGAGAATGTGATCCATAGCAGGTAGGAGAGGAAAACACCCCTTTGGGGGAACCTCCGAGGAAACATGGCTACTGACCTGCCTGTCCTCTGGGCATACTAAGAGGAGAATAATCCTAAATGTGGTTTGGTTTAGGAATAGTAATGTCCAGGAGTACAGTCTAGTGTAGTTGGTGAAGTCCAGGTCATGGTCAATGAGCGAGCAGTCGACGTTGCAGGTGAAGTTTCGAGCAGATGAAATATCCCACTGGAATGATGACCAGATTCCGTGACAATGGTTAATCCGAGTCTGAGATAGATGATTGCTGTAGATCCAGAGCACAGCCTTTAGATACTAGATAGAGCTGCATACTGGGACTGTTTGTTGGAATGGCTGGAACCTGCAACAGGTTCACCTTCATTGCATTAGGAGCTTAGTCTGATATGGGAGGCAATATCCTGCGTAGGAAAGGGGAGCCCACATGGTCCACCATTGCAGTGGTAAGAAATAACGCAAGACATAAAGGATGAGAGTTGCTGAGGCTGTCTGTAATAAGAAAAGTAGCAAGCAAGGCCCATCGGAGCACGTGTCAATGCGATGGCGGACGCCACATGGTTGGCCATCGCGACGGAGATGTTGAGCGTCAACCTGTGATGATGACAGTAGGTTCAGAAGTAGCACATTGAACAAAGATTTGGCTCAGATGTAGGCTAGTTAGGGACAGAGATTCCCATGGAGTCCTGATGAGAGCGACTGCAGTCTCGGGTGGTCAATACTGGGAAAGTGAGACCCCGACGAGGGTTTGCCATAGTACAAGAAATAATCTGTTTAGTAGAGAGGAGTAACCTCCTGTTGAAGGGGAATACATCTAGTGGGATGGAGAGACCCCGAGGATTCATGATAGCCATAGAATGATGATTCTGAGGTGAGGGAGCAAAAGTCCATTGAAACTGGCAATAGGAGGTGCATATCGAAGAAGGAGGGTCCAGTGAGGGTGCATTGAGGAAACAGCAGAGAAATCCACATGACTGGAAACATTGATTAAAACCTGGTCCGAGATAAGTACATTGACGTTGTTCTAGGGCGTATCTGAAGGTAAAGTGAAGGCTACAGAAGTTAAATTGGAAGATAAGGAATAAGGCAAAGGGTGTAGAGGGGCATGTAGAAGAGGGATGGTGAAACCCCACATGGTTCGCCATCTCTATGGAATGGAGTAACGCACGAGAGAGATGGCGGGAACCTACATGGTCCACCATCGCCGATAATATGCTGATTAAGGAACAGATGAAGGACTCCACTGTCTGCTCAACTGTGAAGCATGTTCTCAAGTAAGGAGGATGACCCAACATCAGCCAGCCTGCAGTAGGGGAACCTGAAGGAGCAATGAGTTGAATCCCTTAAAGTAGATGGTGAGAGGGAAGGCGGATCCTCTATGGTCCATCATCGCGTAGCAGAAGTTGTGCAGGAAATGAAAGGCGGGCCCCTTGCCCCATGGAATAGTGTGGGATAGGGATAGCAGGACCCCATGTGGCCCGCTATTGTGGTTTCAATTGAGTACAGTATGAATGGGAAGGCGAGACCTCACATGGTTTGCCTTCACCATGGTAAGCAAAAATGCCTGATAAGGATGGTGGACCCCACAAGGTCTGCCATAGCTGATCTGAGTAATGCGATTCCTTCCATCGAGTAGTGTGCAATAGAGATGGCGGGACCCCATGTGATCCGCCATCGCCATATCATGAGTAGTACAAGATTGGGAAGAACAAGACCCCACGTGGTTTGGCTTTACCATGGAAGGGGGTGAGATTCGAGGAATCCATCTGAAATTAATATAATGAGACCAGGGCTTACATAAATGCCTCCTTTGTTGCCAATGATAAATGGAGTGGAAGTCTGGTCGTATGGTCCTGGAGAGTATTAGCTTGAAGTTAGGATTAGGTTAAACAGATTCCTGGAAGATAACACATTACTCACAACTGTACCAAGCCTAGAAAAGTCTGGTTGGATTGTAACAAAACGATGACACAGTAAGTGTTCCTAAACAATAACGGTGCTCTATGCTGCAAGGAAGCAGTGACTTTAGGTAGCAAGAAACAATGGAAAAGATGGCCATGGTAGGGAGTTGTGGTGAAATAATTGCAGTAGTAGGCATAGTCTACGGAGAAAGAGTCCTTGAAAGATATAAGGTACATATGCATCGGGCTTGAATACATAGATAGGGTCATAGATACAGGTGTTTTTGGTGTCTCCAGTAAATATTAATTAACTATGGAATCAGGATTAAAATGCTGTGCCCCAAACAGACTTATATTTGTGAACACAAAAACTCCACTTGGGAAAATAATAAAACTTCACTAAGTGCAGTAAAATTGTGCCAAATGATTGAGAACAGGTACAGCTAAACAAACTTTCAACCAGCCCAGAGAGGAAGTACTCATAGCCAGAAAATGTCCCTTCGGCAAGCTGTAGTCAAGGAAGAAGCGTTCAGCACAACTGCTGGCAGATCTCTGGCCTGGAACTGCAGGTACAGTACATTCACTGTGGTGGCGTCTGCTGTATTTGATGCTGAAAAGATATTCAATAAGTCCAATGAGCTGCGGAAGGAATGGAGTCAAGCAGTGTATTTGGAAGGGGCCTACTAGGTAATATGAGGTCAGGAGTGCGGTAAACAGAAAGGGAAGGAGCGCCGTATGGCGTTGCAGAAAAAGTGCGAATCGTGAATCCAGTGCCGCTCCTGGAGAAACATTGTCCTGCCTGGACTGGGACTGCAGTGTAGCTGGGTTGGAGCCACAGAGGAATCAGGAGTAGGTACAGGAGCGTTGCTGTCGGTTGGGGACTTCCGAGAGAATGCTCAGGCCAGAAAAAAACGTTGTCCGAGGCAGGGTGACAAAGTGAAGCTCACTGCTGCTCCAAGATAGACATGGCTGGGGAGAAGCATACGCAGACACTATAGCATATTGACAGGTGCAAGGAGGCGGCATGGTGGCAGAACAAGGAGAGAGAGAAAAACAAAAACCCCAAAAAAGAAACAAGGAGAAGAAGGTAACGGAAAAAGAGCCAGTGAGGGGAGGTGAACGCAGCAGTACAACAAAGGCGAAATGCAGGGGAGGGACAGGGCAGAGGAGGGAAACAAACAGAGAGGTGGGGACAGCCAGCCACCATGCAAGCACCACCAAAACGCTCGAAGCAGAGTGGGAGGCAGCCTACTGCTTAAGAAGGGAATGGGGAGGAGCTATTTCTCCCCAATTGAACAACTGGCCAAAGCCTTCCCATTAAACTGGTCCTGTTTAGCTAGGTTAAGGTGTTTGTTTTTAAAATTACATTTTATGTATTTTCCATGTTTTTTTTTTTTATTTTGAGGGGAAAGAAACATGATGACAACTGTTACGGCACAAAAACATTTCGTGAGAAGCAACTGGTGAGAAAGGAAGAACAGTCTTGGGACACAGAATTTTTGGTGTTGTATCACTATGTTATCCCAAAAACTCTACTGAGCATGCTCTGAACAGAAAAAAAATTAAATCCTTATAATTCTGCAACTGTTTAATATTTTTTCATTAAATTTTCCATAGGCACTGCCTTAGCATAGCACGCTTCTGCCCTGTAAGTTTGGAGAAAAAATCATTCTGTGTAGGCTGTGGTGTGAGAGCAAAAATCCCATGTTAAATATAGAAAACAAATTAGAAGGTCTACAGGGAAATTATATACACAGATCTCAGAAACTGCACATGCTGCTGTCATGAAACTTTCCACAGATATAGACCTTGCCTACTAGACATCACATGCAAAATGTCAGCTAATTTCGTAAAATGCTGGCAAAGTTATTAAGGTGTAAAGTTAGGGGTTTAACACTGAACACCATACTAGGGCTTGCATTAGTACTAGTAAAGTGGGGATCAAGTTGACACTCTGCTTCAAATGCTGGGGGTCAGGCCAGAGAACTCTGGGGTCAGAAATTTGCTGTAGTGGTTTTGTAAGACATTACAGATACTTTTCTGCTAATGAAATCATGAAAACCTTTCCACATACAAGGTCCAAAGCAGAAGCACTGCTTTCAGTTTTGTGCTTCAAAATCCTCAAAATTCCCATTTGGGGACTTCAGTAGCGGGTTAACACAAGCTCATACTTAACCTTAACTACAGGGGTGCTACCATGCCCTATGATACTTATAATGTTCAATGGAGAACAAAGTCATAACATCAGAAGATAGAGTAAAACAGTATGCAACACATATTAGTAAACTTATGGCTGCAGTGGTTGTTCCCAGGTCACACCGGAGACGAGCAACTTGTTGCTCAGCGTGCCTTCCTGGTGAAGCACTTCAATAAATAAATAAAAAAAAATGTGTTCCTAAATACACTGGTAGTTTCTGCACTTCTTATTTTTGTTACCAAGTTTAAATGTTCTGCTATACAGTCTCACGAGTTAAGTAGGACAAAGGGCAGACTAGCCCAATTGGTCTTTTTCTGTCAGCAATTTTCACTGGGATAGCAAAGGTACCACATAGCAAATGTTTCCTGTGAGGACAATATCCTGTCAGGAAAACCTTGTGGTACCTTATTTCTCTATTACACTTCTATTTCTCTATACATTAGTACATCTTTGCATAGCATACTTCCTGGTCAGGGGTGTCTCTTTCACCAGAGGGTGGTACTATACCTTATCTGTTGAATCAAGGGAAAGAGGGTGTTTAAAATTAGCAGCACTATGGATTAAATGAGGAATAGGATACTTGTTTTCCCAACAAAGAGCTGAGCATGGGTACCACTTTGTATTTTGACTGTCACCTCTGTGGTGGGACAAATCAGGTAGACAGGATGGGTGGTCAACTGACATTAAAAAAATGGTATGGGAGCATGGCCAACAGCTGACAGGAGAAGATGCTCCTTGCATAGCTCCCAACACTTATAACAGATTAAAACTCCAAATATTTTGTCTAACCTAGACCAAGCCAAACACTTCGCTGGAAAGTTGTTGTTTTCAGGACACTACAGGAGAAATTTTAAATTGAACCTACCATGGGGAGACCTAAACAACACACTTCAAAAGACTGGCAGGGGGAAAGGAACTGCGCCATTTAGAAGTGGAACCTTAGGTGGTACAGTGTCAAGAGGGAAATCTGGGGATCTGGAGGTCGCAGTAAATGCCATCTTACAGGTGCTACAACGAATTGACAAAAAGCAGGAAACAGATACTACAAGATTAACCCAGGTGGAAATGAAAGTTGCTGCCGACCACGCAACCCTTACAAATATGGTGACTAAAGCTACTGTGGTAACAGATGTTTGAAAGAAAATAAGCTGCTCTGAACCAGAGTAGAATATTTACAGAACGGAGCTCGGGCATGCAACCTCAGTTTTTTGGTAATACCTGAAGGTCATGAAGGAGTTGATCCTGTTGGTTGCATGCAACAACTTCTTGTTGTACTGGCATACTGAATCATGCCCCGATGAAGCCCAGTAATCCAGATCTCCCCTGGACATTTCTGGTTTCGATAACAGGAGTGCATGTTAGAGATTTAATCTTGCAAAAGGCAAAATCAACAGGTTCATTCACCTTGCCTGACAGAGCCGTACTACGTTGTTTTCCCAACCTCAGTTATGCCACGCAGATGAGACATTGTGGCTTTGATGCAGTATGAGCGGGACTATGGGAGCTCAGAATCAACCATACCCTACAAATGCCTGCCAGACTCAAGATCCTATACGCAGATGAAACATTAATCTACAATGACCCTGCTGATGCCAGTCATAAACTGGAGAGCATTCGTAAAGATTCTGCCATCCCATGACAGTTGGTAGGTCTGTAGGAAGAAGACTCAGAGTCATGAACAATTACACAGTAGACTTAATTGTGTTTTTTTCTCCTCATTCTAGGAACTGGTTTATAAAGTCTGGAGACCTTTGGTAGTATCCAGCAAGCTAGTGTCAGCAAGGTTTAAAGTAATACTGACATTCATAACACTCACAGTTAAGAGTTGCAAAATTCTAGTTTGCTTTAACTTTTCAATTCTTACTGAGACATTACTATGTTAAAAGTTAGTGTGACATAACTGCAGGTGAACTTAATTGGCTGCCATCTGATTGTCAAGCTTGGTTTAAGTTTACAATCACAGCTTAGGAGCTGTAATGGGGGTTTCTGATCACTTGTGTTATCATCTTTAATCAATTAGATAAGACCAATGTAATGGGATGCTTGGGACATAGATGGGTATGCATCTGTAATTTATGAAAGGGAATAGTTCTCTGTATATTGTGGTCTCCAGGGGCCAGTCATAGACACAAGCCCATCTGTATAGAAGGGATTCTCTGGACTTACAAATACTCATGTTTTGGACTGTCCATCCATGAATTTGCTGCAATGGCTTATTTTGGTTCATCAAACGGACATTCATAAAGAAAATGCATTTCCCCTACAATGTTGTACCAATGAATGTAGGGATATACCTTACATAATTATATATATGATGTATCCTATATCTAAAATCAAAGAATGTATATGCTTGTTCATTATGAAAATGAATAAACACAAAGTTTAAAAAAATGGTATGGGTATGAGATTTTGAAAGCTAGTGGTCAACCATCCACCAGCCCACAAACTAAGTTGTCCCACCCTGGCCACCACCTGGGCATACTTGTTGATATCTGTTCATGAAGCAGAGGGAGGGGGAGGACTTGATGGAATTAAGAATCCCTTTCTGGCTTCCGGTGCAGCTTCCGGGTAAATGTCAGCCTAGCTTTAGAGCTCTCGTCCCACGCTTCTTGTAACCATCTAAGTGTACCTATGTCATCATCCACTGGCTCCAAACTGCCTAACTGCTCATGTGCGCACAGTGGGTCAACTTGACCTAGGAGAAACAAGGAGTTTCACTCACACAATAGCAACATACAACAGCATGAGTCTGCATGTCCTTATATGGGTCTAGCAGAAACCAATGTGTAGAATGCAATACCCAAGAATGCCCAAACATGTCTAGACAAGTTCTGCCTAGATACTAATAACAAAATGATTTTATTGGTACATGGGTGATTTTATGTTGGGGGGAAGAGATGATATGTGTATATATATATATATATATGCTTGCTTGCTTTTCCTATGAGAAGAGAAAATGTAACATCAACGGCTGTATAGCACCACGCTGAAGTAAACGTATCTTTTACTCTTCCGACTGCGTCTGTGCCATCTGTACCATAATGTACAACTAGGTCCCGAGGTAATACATAGCCTGGAGGACCCCCAGCTATAATTCCTCTGCTACAATTGGCGCTGTGACTCGGATCACTTTTAAATGGGGGAACACCGACCCGGGACCTCGACGTAGTATGTCCACGCCGTAAGAAATTGCCCTGAGCGCGTTTAATCCTTGGAAAGTTCGGTGCCATGGGAGAGACTGATCACCTCAACCAACCACGGGGCTCCACAAGGTAATGTATGCTCAGAGATTTAATAAGTAAGCAACTGTTAACTAGAGATTACTGTTTGAACTCAAGAGGCAAAACTCTAGGTAACAAAATATAGGCTAGAGACCACTGTTACTTGCAAGACAGGGCTCTAGGGGGGTCGTAAGACTAGCCCGTACAGGGTCACCACTGGAGCACAAGGGGTTGATACTTTGTCAGAGTTAGCAGACGGATAAGTTTTGAACCGTGGGGATAGTACCCCACAGAATTGATCTGTAAACACAATGCAATATAGTTAGCAATGGAGGTAGAGATATACAAGTATCTGGGAAAAAGATGCAAGTTAGGGACATACGATGCCCCTCCAGAGGACAAGTCAGTCCGAGAGTATTTTAACAGGCTAGTGCTGGATTGCAATTCAGCAACCAAAAATGAAAAAGAGAAGCTAACAAATGCTGTACAAGGTCTGTGGCAATACAGCCAGGAGGTAACTCGTCAACACATGAAACTTTTAAAGAAGCTGCATGAGCAGCAAGATATAGTAACCCAACTACAATCTGTCCATCTAAAAAATGAGTCTCTATTTAATGAGAGAAGCAACCATGACCTGCATGCCTTAAGAGATAACGCTAAAAAGGCAAAACTTAAAAAAGATGTTTTTCAAACAAATGGTGTTCTGGCTAGTAACACTGATTTCTTACGTTTTGAAAACAAGGAACTTGGATATGATAAGTCTGAAGTAATTACTGAAAAAGTTAACGAGCTGGTATTTCAACACCAGACCTTGACGGTACAGCATGATTCAGTATGTTTTAATTACAGCAGACTTGAAATGAAGGTTTTCAATATAAACTATGACACAGCTTCTGTCAATAATAAGCATGTTTTACAAGATGGGAATGTCTTGAAATCTGAAAGCAAGGCACTTAATAGCGTGCTAACTCCTGTAACTGAATTAAAATGTAGGAGTAAAAAGTCAGATATGGTGAACTTGCGCCATCAGCCACAGGTATTGGCAGGGCATACTAACTTAATGCCCACAGACCTTGCCTCTTCTCATGTTAAAGAGTTTGATTTTGAACACTCACAGTATGCTGTGGGGTGGACTAGAGCAAAGGCTAGCCACTTGTTTTTCTGTGATTCATAAAATGGAGGATTGTTATAGTCTCAAAATGGTGGACACACATGTGATCAGGTTGCATCCCCATACCATCCCCAAGATGGCCGCTCATGGTCATGTGATGATGGTCATGACACAGTAACCCATGATGCCCATGAGGTAACCCAAAATGGCCAACCACCATCTCACGGAGGTTCGATCTTGCACTCACAGGGACCTGTGATTGCTGCCATAACCAAACAAAACAACCCGGAGTTGTTTGGCATAATTAATAATGTTATCAGTAACACTAGTGTTTCAGAGGGACAAAAGATTCTCATTAAACATGATGATGCTGATGTACTTTTGAATAAGGTTGATACGCAATCTGTCATGAAGTCAACGTCTGATGCTAAAGAAACAGCTAATGCTGTTAATGTTTGCTTTATTAGCATAGCCTTGGATAAAGAACACACTGCAGTTAATTACATGAAAGGCTGTTTTCATTTCCTATGCAATTTAACATCCGCATCCCCTGAGAAGACTAAACATACTGCTTTTCCTATGCAGTGCATCAATACCTTAAGCTGTAATGTTAAAAATAATGTTGCTACCATCCAGCAACATTCCGGTGGGGAAACCCACTTTACATTTGATGGGGAAGGGGAAGGGGACAACCCTGATTCTGAAAGCCCCGTGGCTGTGATATTTTCAGCATCACAGGCCACGTTGGGGGGGGGGGTTACAGGTTTGATTTCTGAACCTGAGCTGACAGCTGTCTCAACACTACTTTCTCCACCCCTGATGGCCACTGAACCTCAATCCATAGCTGGAGAACTACGTGCAGTATAAGCACTCATAGACACCAGAGCAGCCGTATCAATTACAAATACCTAGAGGCCAGAGGGGCACAGGACCCAAGGCAGCATGGGTTCACAGTGGGAAGGTCATGCCAGACGAATCTAATAGATTTCTTTGACTGGGTGACCAAAGTAGTAGATCAGGGAGGGGCTGTGGACATGGCCTACCTAGACTTTAGCAAGGCATTTGACTCAGTCCCACACAAAAGATTAATATACAAGTTAGCCAGCCTGGAGTAGGTCCCAAGATGATAGCCTGGGTAAAGAATTGGCTGGAGAATAGGACACAGAGGGTAATAGTAAATGGAGTCCACTCTGAAGAAAGGGGGGTTACTAGTGGGGTGCCGCAGGGTTCAGTATTAGGACTGGTCCTCTTCAATGTCTTTATAAGCGACATTGCAGAGGGACTGGAAGGAAAAGTGTGTCTCTTTGCAGATGACACAAAGATCTGCAACAGAGTTGATGCACAAGGTGGGGTGGAAAGGATGAGAAGGGACTTGGCAAGGTTAGAGGAATGGTCAAATGTATGGCAGCTTAGATTTAATGCTAAGTAGTGCAAGGTAATGCACCTGGGAAACAAAAACCCAGGGGAAGAGTACACAATGGGGGTGGGATACTAACAACAACAAAAATGGAAAAGGACCTGGGGGTAGTCATATCAGATGACTTAAAGGTGGGCAAGCAATGTGAGAGGGCAGTAAAGAGGGCTGGGGGGATACTGGGATGCATAGGGAGAGGCACCACCAGTAGAAAACAGGAAGTTGTTATCCCTCTGTACAGACAGCTGGTGAGACCCCATCTGGAGTACTGTGTACAGTTCTGGAGACCCAGTCTCCGCAAGGACATAGACAGGATGGAAGCTGTCCAGAGGAGGGCAACTAAAATGGTGCAGGGTCTGCACCACAAGACATATGAAGAGAGAGACTAAAGGAGCTTAATATGTATAGCCTCGAGGAAAGGAGGAAGAGGGGGGACATGATACTGTAGAAACTTTCAAGTACCTCAAGGCAATCAACAAAGTCCAAGAGGGTAGCATCTTTCAAAAAAAGAAGTGTGCAAGAACAAGGGGGCACAATTTGAAGATGGGGGCGGCTCAGAGGTAATGTAAGGAAGTATTTTTTCACAGAGAGGGTTGTGGATGCATGGAATGACCTTCCGGAGGAGATTGTGGAGTCAAAAACAGTGGTTGAGTTCAAGCATGCATGGGACAGTCATAAGGCAATTCTAGGGGGTGGGGGTAGAAAGATGTAGACTGCTGGTTAACTAGGATCTGCAGCTTATCCATTAGGTAGGGAAATGGGCAGACTGGGTGGGCCAAGCAGTCCTTATCTGCCGTCAAATTCTATGTTAAATAGCAGCATGCCCTTAGACCTCGAAAGACCACCAATGTATATAGAGGGATGTACAGGACACACCACAGAAGGGTATTGGTCCCAACCACAACACGTAAGGCTGGGAGGTACACCCGTGGGCCACCAGGCCTTCGCATGGACAGAGGAGGGGCTTACGGAAGACAACATCATTGGTAGCGATTGTCTAAGTAAGCATCAGCTTGTTGTAGATCTTAGTAATCAATGTCTATGGAAAGTAAATGTTAAAAGTTTTAAACCAATCACTGTTGTGGAAAGTTATGCTTTAGCTTCTGTAAAATCAAATGTCGCAACAAGTGTTAAAAGTTTAGAGACACGATTAAAGCACCCCGAATTTAAGCAAGTTATACAGAATCATGAGATGGTATGGGCACAAACTGGCATGGATTGTGGACAGGTAAGCGACATAAAAATAGCTGTAGAAGGTCCATGTCCGGGGCTCATTAAACAGTACCCGATACCAAAAGAGGCAGTAGAAGGAATCAAACCAGTCATCCAACAGCTGTTGCAAAAAGGAGTCATTAGGCCTGTGTGCTCAACAGCTAACAGTCCCATCTGGCCAGTGTTAAAGCCAAATGAAAAATACCGCCTGACCATCGATTACCGTAATTTAAACAAAGTAACCCCTCAGGTTAGCCCTGTTACTAGTTCCAATACTGAGATTTTTAACAAATTATGGCCAGGCAAATTCTTCTCTGTCTAGATTTGGCTAATGGGTTCTGGTCCCTGCCCCTCAAGGCAGAGGACCAGTATAAATTTGCATTCACTTTTGAGGGTAAACAGTACACATTTACTCGATTGCCACAGGGCTTCCACTCAGCACCAACCTTGTTCCACAGGTACATAAAACAAATTCTGGAGGAAGACGGGTTGGGAGACTCAGTAGTTCAATACATAGACGACCTCCTGCTGCAAAGTTCAACAAAGGAGGACCGCCTGGTGCTGCTGGATAGGGTACTAGGCTTATTGGAAAGGAAAGGATTAAAGGTAAATCCAGACAAAGCACAAATTGGTGACCAAAAGGTCATCTTTTTGGGAACCATTATTTCTCCCCAGGGGAGGCGAATAGACCCTGCCAGAACAGCACTAATCCAGACCCTACCATTACCAACTACCATTACTGGCTTAAGGAAATTATTGGGTATGACAAATTTCTGTAGGGATTATATCGAAGGGTACGCAGAGATTACAAAGCCATTATATAGTATGTTAAAGGATTACCCAAAAGGCCAGTATAAGCTCACCTGGAAGGGAGAAGAGTTAAGTTTTAATAAGTTAAAAAAGGCATTACAGACAGCGCCAGCCTTAACACAAGCTGATTACTCAAAACCATTTATTTTACAAGCCAATGCAACTGATGACACCATTGTTGCGGTGCTGTTACAAAAACGAAATGGAAAACCAGTACCAGTCACCTACCTAAACAGACAACTATCAGAGGTAGAGAGAGGCTTTAACATATGCGAGAGAGCAGTCCTGGCCATTGCTTGGGCTGTACAAGCAAGTGAGGCAACCACTAGGTTTAACCCCATCATAATACAGACTACACACACTCCTTTAAAATTATTGTTAGAAAACAAAGTCAAGGGAATTAGCCTAACCCGACAAGCAAGGTAGCTGTTAGCCCTGCAAGATAAAAACATTACCGTTGAGAAATTGACAGTGCCACACGTTACAGTACCTGGATTACCAGGGAGAGCCACATGATTGTGGGGAGGGCCAGCAAATAGCAGCCAGAGAGTCACCTTTTGTGGATGGGCATGGTGCAAATGGCTATAACATGGCTTACGTGGACAGGTCAAGGTATTGAGAACAAGGAGTCCCATACATAGGTGCAGCAGTGTATCATGACACCGGGTGTTACCACCTAGAGGATAAAAGGCCCATACACAAACAGGGAATACTCATAAAGCTATCACCAGGGGACTCCTCCCAATTTGCTGAATTGGTGGCAATTTACGAGGCCATCCTGGCAAACCCCAAAGGCAGGTTAGGCATACATACAGACTCACAGTTTGCAGTGGGATCACTTACTACCTGGTTACCCATATGGGCTAACAGAGGTATGAAACAGCAACTGGGAAGCACGTCAAACATAGAGAACTATTACAGGCCATATTAAGGGAGGGATGCCACAGCCAGGAAGAATAGCCATCATAAAGGTTAGGCCCATGTTAACTCTAAATACGCCACTCCAGCAGAATTAGGAAATGATAGGGCAGATAAGCTCGCCAAAATGGCAGCAAAAATGGGGGACCCCTGGAAAGGGATTCGACCAAAGACCCCCATTCACTCCGTACAAATTAAACCAGCCATCAAAGTGCTACTGCCAACCCATAAACTGTTACCCAAAGCAAATTTGGGAGATTTGTAAAGCCAGGACCCCTGGATTATAAATAAGTGTACACAAACAAAAGAGGACCCCCAAAATAATTATAAATTTAAAATCAGAGACAACATCCTGTTTAGACAGGAGGAGGATAAAACATTAAAATGGATACCTCCAAGTCAATTATATCATGATATTGTCATGGAAAACCACCGCTGGTGTGGCCATGGGGGGGGTCCAACAAAACCATGCAAATTATCAAATCTAAATACTGGTGGCCTAATATGGATAATACCATTGCAGACAGCCTACGTCACTGTCTTATATGTTTGCAACAAGACCCCAAGAGGGGCAAACCAAAATTACAACTATTGCCGCTGGCAGATGGCCTCGGGATGCATTACAAATTGACTATGTGGGGCCACTCCCAATGGCAAAGGGGGGATATAAATACATGCTGGTTATTATAGACATGTTTTCTAAATGGGTGGAGGCATTCCCCACCAAAAACAACACAGCAATAACAATGGCAAAAATCGTATATAGCCAAGTGTGCACTAGGTGGGGCTTCCCCAATATTATCGAATCAGACAAAGGCACACATTTTGTAAACCAAATAATGGCCACAATGTGCCAAATAATTGGGATTCAACACAGATACCACCTACCATACCATCCCCAATCATCGGGAATGGTAGAAAGAATGAACAGAACACTTAAAAATGCATTAAAAAGTGCGTTTTAGATGCAGGAAAAGATTGGGTAGATCACTTGCCCGGTATTCTAATGGCAGTCAGAGGGACTGTCCAGGCGAGCACTGGATTATCACCCTACAAATTAATGACGGGGCGAAAGATAAGATTAACGTACCCGGCAGATGTGCCTTCCCCAAGTGGCCCTATTTAGTGATAAGGTAAAACATGAAAAGTTTCTGTCTGGGGTACAATTACAATTGGAACAGTACCTAGGATTTGCCGCTCAGAACATGGCCAGGGCACATGAAAAGAATGTTAACTGCAGACAGCCCTCTATGGGATGGGCCACGCCAATAAAAGAGGGGGACACGGTCATGGTCCGAAACTGGGAACAAAAATCACCTTGGAAAGATGCCAATTGGCTAGGACCTTATACCGTGCTAAAGAAATTGGGAGAGACTGCAGTATATGTAAAGAGAATTACTAAAGAAATCAAACCAGTGCTCCAAGCTGTGCAACAACAATATGGGGGACAATTAGCTTTTGTAAACAAAAAGTAAATATAGAAGACCAGGCCAAAATTATGGGTCCATGTTGATCAGTGTAAAAAGGTATCAGATAAAGCTGACTAGACAATGATAGTGCATTTGATTTGTCTTTCTAGGTTGACACCATGCTTACATTACTACTATTGATGGTGGCAACCTACTATAAAGTGTCTTCTGACATACAAGTATACGTTGAGACCAATCATGTAGCCGTAGATTATGAGGACACTGCCCACTTGAGAATAAACTATACCAGAGACAGCAATGATGCTACAACCTATGTCCGAGATATAACCTGGACGCTAAACAATATGCAGATCAACATCTTGAGGTTTTGCCCTGAGAGAGGAAGTGGGCTGGTCAATGAACTGTTAAAATGGAAAACAACCTATTGTGACCTGCCTTGGTCACCCCACCGAGGATGGATTAAACTAGATACTGGAACCCTGGTGTTGGAAAAGGTAGCCCCCAAAGATTCAGGCACCTACACAGTGACTATTTCAACCTATACTTTAGTTACCCGGGTAAATGTTACTGGTATCCTGGGGGGAGTTATCTCCCATAAAACTAACCCTCGGGAGACTAGTGCACAAGTGACACTAACTGTTAACCCTGCCACATGTCCTAACCTCACTGCAGGGCCAAACAGTGGGCTTACATCAACACCCACTGATCAAACTCTTGTAAATAACGTACAATACATCAGATTACCTGTTAGGTTTGATTTTTCTAGTTGGGACTTAAATAGTACAAGTGAGTGTGCCAATACAAACGTATCAAAATTTTATGCCACCATACTATTAAATATGGTCAGTGCTTTCCATGCTCGGGGGGTTGTGACTATTAATCAGACCCATGAATCGCCTAAAAGGAAAAAGAGAGGCCTGTCAGGTGGCATAACAAGACTCTTTGGCTCTGGAATGAGTATCTGGAATCGAGCCGGTCTGGAAGCCATTAAAGAACACCAAAATACTGTAAACCTACAGGAGAAGAGAGAGGTTCTCCTACCATTAGCAATCAACCAGGCTGGACTGGCAGCCGAGGAACGACTGACCGTATATAATATGTATGAGATAGCTAAGCTTTTTAAACAAGTTGAGAATAAAATAAATGACATTATAAATGAGCATGATGAGGAAGTAGGGCACTGTACTATAGGGAAAGCTATAACCTGTTCTGCTTATGGATCTTATGTACTAACCACTGTAAATAAGCTGTTACAACAACTAAGCAACAGCAATTTGTCTGATCAAATGTCAGATGCCCAAATCAAATTATGGTATTGCCCCATGTGTCGGTATGTCAGTGACTCCCACTGTTTGAACCCTTGCGCTTACAATAGAGCCCCACCCATTTGGTGGGTAAAAAAAGTGGCCAAAGTGTATACAAGACCACAAGGGTTCAGGCCAAATAGCATGCTAGCATACACAATGAAGGTACTCCTCACTGTAAAATTACCTCAAGTACAGTATGCCGAGCAAAGGTATACTAGTGTTGAAAAGGTCCATTCTCTAGGTCAACTCCAGGGGGATTACTATGCATACCGTGTGAACCCACCTAATATACTAGTGCAGAATAAGAATGGGTCCTGGGTAGCACCAAATTTACATTGCTGTGAGGAGATAAACAGCCAGTGGATCTGCCAGTGCAATGTTATGTCACAAATTCAACCAGTTTGTGGAGAACTTTCAATGAGAAAAATAAACAATAATACTGTTTACTATATTGTAACAAATGTTAAAACATTAACGCATCAAGGCAAAACCTGTCCTATTACCCAACCTAACTTCTGCTTTGTACCCAATGGTGATGTGCAAATTGGAGACTATATCTTCCATCCTATATCACATCATAAGTCATCTCAAATTAACATTCGGACTCAAACTCCCCATCAGACATATCAAATTAATAACTATGCACCTGCATTTAAAGCACCAATACCGCCACTTAGTCTAAATTTACAGAACCTGCTAGACCGTAAGGACACACATCTGATTAACATTGAGAATTCAGCACATAAAATACAGCTTAAAGTTCAAGAATTACTTAGTGATGCTGATAATGAACACTTGCTATACAGTACACTGGGTGGACCATGGGGCGTGTTAACATTTAAAACCCTACTGGTACTACAACTGGTGTTGGTAGCCATTTTAATGCTTAGTGCATGCTATCTAAGGCGCACCATCAGAGGCATGAGACAGGAAATGCAAATGCTGCGCAGAGCAGGACTTATGAGAGCATGCCATGTCATAATTAATAAATATTCTCCGGACTGCATACTTATCTGAACCATGAGAAGGTCCCTAATAAGGCCCCCTATCCGAGGACTTCCACTACTGCACAGGAGACCTACATTTTCCAAATTGACTGGCTGTGTTCATAGGTACAAGGTGGATTGTAAACCATCTAAGTGTGTTCTATGTTGTCATCCACTGGCTCCAAACTGCCTAACTGCTCATGCGCACAGTGGGTCAACTTGACCTAGAGAAACAATGAGTTTCACTCACACCATAGCAACATACAACAGCATGAGCCTGCATGTCCTTATATCGGTCTAGCAGAAACCAATGTAGAATGCAATACCCAAGAATGCCCAAACATGTCTAGACAAGTTCTGCCTAGATGCTAATAACAAAATGATTTTGTTGGTACATGGGTGATTTTATGTTGAGGGGAAGATGATGTATATATATATATATATATATATATATATATATATATATATATATGCTTGCTTGCTTTTCCTAGGAGAAGAGAAAATGTAACATCAACGGCTGTATAGCACTACGCTGAAGTAAACGTATCTTTTACTCTTCCGACTGCGTCTGTGTCATCTATATCATAATATACAACTAGGTCCCGAGGTAATACGTAGCCTGGAGGACACCCAGCTATAATTCCTCTGCTACACTCCTAATTTTATTTAATAAAATAGCCGCTCTCCTTCCAACTTCGCTGATCAACTACTGGAAAATTTATGGCGGCTGGCAATCTACGTGGGGGAACTAACAGATACACAGTAATCCGCCCAGACACAGAAAATTCAGACAGAGAAGCTACAGACTCGGGGACCTCCATGCTTTCGACCCAGGTGCCAAAATCTAGGTTGCGCAGACGGAATAAATCCAAAACCAAACAAACCACCAATATGGACACTAAACTAGATAAAATCTTACAGGAGATCCAGGAATTTAAAACAAACTTTCAGTCCTTCAGGCAAACTCAGGAAAAGTTCCAAAATGATCTCATGAAGCTGCACACCACCATGTCTTCTCTAGACCAGCAGATACAGGAGCAGGCCTCAACCACCTCTTGATTGCAAGATACCCTAGACCAAGTAGCTCATCTTTACCAGTTCACTGTGGAACCCCAGGAGGACTCAGAGAACTGCTGCCGCCGACAAAATACATGACTATATGGGGTGCCAGAGAATAGCGAAGGATCAGATTTGCTGGGTTTTGTGGAGTCCCTCCTACGTGATGCCCTTGATTTGGGCCCAGATTACAATTTCAAGATAGAGAGGCTACACACATCCCTAGGCCCGCCTACCCAACCGACTGCACGCCCCAGATCCAGAATCATCAGGTTCCTTCGTTACCAAACAAAGGAGTTTATTTTGAAACAAGTCTGGCCAAAGCTTGCATCTTGTGGACAGTGACTACGCTCCCGCTACAATGCAGAGATGGAGGGCATACATTCCGCTATTCCCCTACCTCAGACAGCAGAAACTTAAATTCAGAACACCATACCCGAGCAGAATGGTGATCCAGTTCCCATTGGGACAGCAATGTTATGAATCCATGGAGGAAGCCTGCACAGATCTAAGGGAGTGGGGGTTTACCCTATGAGCCACAATTCAAACACCACGGAGAACATCGGATGACAAAACTACACTCAGGGCAGCCCCTCCTAAGCAATTGCCTGATCAACAAGCAACTATCGATTCAATCAAAGCCCTGCTGGCACAGTTTTCCTGACAGAACAGCTGAATCTCTTCTAGAAATAGAACTTTTGACTTGCAGTGAGTAGCATGGCAGGGTGGGGTGGCTCACGACGGGCTGCTGGGCACTCGCCTCGAGGGGGGCTTGATGGTGGAGGACATACAGTCTATAATTAGTATTGTTTAGATCAGGGGAAAATAATCAAGGTATGTTGACTGTTTTTTTGAGAGGCACTGCCGAGGGCGGACCCGATCCTTGGCTTTAAGCTGTACTATTTACCCGGGCGGGAGGAGGGGGACTGGGGCCTACTCAGTGCTCATTTCTTTCAGGTGGAGGCGGACTCGTCCCAGCCTTGGTCTCAACGATCTTCTACCGAGAACCTTCTATTTTGATAAACAGCTGCTGGGTTGAGACCGGTAGGAGAATATTGATCTGGCCTTCTCAGAATCGGCCTGGAGGGATCTATATATCTACTCTGTCCTCGCTAAATAAATGTCAATAAGAGGATCCCGGATACCACCTGATAGAGGGCTCGGAGTAGTCGATAAGCCTGCTCAGACCTGGATGCCTATCAGGAGGCTGGGGGATATACTTAAGTAAACCCAACTGGTGGTCATTTGAAAGCCTGTTAAATAGGGCACAGTTTCTGGGTCTTCGCGGCCTGGCAGCTTCCCCTTTTTTTTCTATCTATTTAAATGTATCGATACCCTCAGCTTTAAATAAATTCAATATGATCCACAGATGACTTTGGAGGGGAATTACTAATAAAAGAGGTCTAGATGATCGCTGGCTGGTCGAGCTCCCTTCCTTTACCTCCCCCCAGTTTTTGCTATGTGGGAAAAAACACAATGAAATGATGGGACTGAGGCAGTGTTCCACATCCCACTTCCCGATCTACCCCCCTAAAGGAGGATTCTCACGCCTTGAGATCTGAGCCGGGTGACTGGTTCAGCTTTCTGGGGGCTGCTCCCTCTCTTCATAGTTGTCCACCCTTCTTGCTTCCTGGAATGGGCCCGAGTGGTACATTCTCTGAGCCTCCACGCCCCCCTGCCTGCACTCCATGCAACAAGCTCCTCAGTCACTTCTGCTGGTTCGCAACTTCAGAGACTCCCCTTCAAGGGGCATAAGATTTAGCCATGATACTGAGGAGCACCCATGTAGTCATGGGAAATAACTTGATCAGAATGGCCACAAGACTGGAGGGCTGTTGCCCTGACACCTCACTATCTTAGTCCCCCTGGGCCATTCTGAGAACATGTGGTGAAAGCGCACCCCCAGAAAGCTGAACCAATCACCCAGCTCAGATCCCAGGGCATGAGGATCCTCCTTTAGGGGGGTAGATCGGGAAGTGGGATGCGGAACACTGCCTCAGTCCCATCATTTCATTATGTTTTTTCCCCCATAGTAAAAACTGGGGGTAAAGGAAGTGAGCTCGACCAGCCAGCGATCATCTAGACCTCTTTTATTAGTAATTCCCCTCCAAAGTCATCCGTGGATCATACTGAATTTATTTAAAGCTGAGGGTATCGATGTATTTAAATAGATTGAAAAAAAAAGGGGAAGCTGCCAGGCCGCGAAGACCCGGAAACTGTGCCCTATTTAACGGGCTTTCAAATGGCCGCCAGTTGGGTTAACAAACCTTTTGTCCATGATGATTCTCCTTTACTTCCAGTTAGAGCTGGGTTGAGGGCTAGCATATCCCAGAACAAGCAATTTCGAGCCCCTGATATTAACCACCTATCCCAGGGCTTAACTTTTAAATTTAACCTATCCCCCCCCCCCATCTCTATTTGCGACAAGAGGAGCGGGACCGAGACTCTGCTGCTTATTAAGATACATGCTAAAAGGGAACTGTATCTTTTTCCCTCCCCTAATTCTTACCTAGCATCAACACCCTTAGTTTTTTAATTATCCCTGCTATTGGTTATCCCTATTTTTCCACTCCACCCTTCCACAGTTAGGGGCAGGAGCTTCCCCAGGAACCCAATTCACTTGCTGGATAGGGAGTCCATGCATGGACGATCTCTAGATTGGTCCCATGTGCTTGCCTCATTTGGGCAGGCACGTTTGGAAGTCACAGAATCTCCCCTTAATTGGGGTCTGTATATAGTTATTACTTTTTCCCAGTATGTAGATATGTACACCTCGTTGACACACCAATTTTTACATAATTCTTTCCCAGTTATTGTTCCCTTTTTAATTTTTGTACCATTGTTTATCAGAAAACTGCTAATAACTCAGTTGCTATATGTTATTAGGAGCAGGATTAATAATCAACAGATTGTCGGAGGAGTTATTTTGGGTTGGGGGGAGAGGCCCTGGGAATCAATGCACACTTGGGATTATGGATAGTCATGAATAACCCATTCAAACTTATATCTCATAATGTAAACGGACTGGCCGGCCCCATCAAGAGGGATCGTACACTTCGAGCACTTAAAAAATTAAAGCCAGGTATCCTCTTACTACAGGAGACTCATTTATCCACCACGGAGCACCAAAGGTTGCTCAAATTCTGATTTGCACATATAATAGAATCCTCCTATCAGAGGGGCAGGAAAAGGAGTTCAGTAATTCTGATTCCAAAACGGTCAAAACTACAGTTAATTGATCAGTACACCAACAGAGAGGGCAGGCTGGCACTAGCAGTGGTTAAATTGAACCAACAAACCCTAACAGTGTGCAGTCTCTACATCCTGTCGGGCTCAGATGCCTCATCTATCCAAAAATTAGTAGATACCATTCTTACCAGGCAACGGGGTATTTTAATTATAGGGGGTGATCTTAATTGTCAACTTAATCCCACGCTAAATTCCTCAGTAGCTCGCCCCTCCCCACAGACATCTGGTCAAAAGCATCTTCGACGCCTTATCAGGGACGTGGGAATGATAGACACATGGAGGTAGTTATATCCCACACATCAGAAATTCTCTTATTATTCTCATGCTTTCAAACACTATTCTAGACTTGACTACTTTTGCATAGCTAAGGAACATGTGGATCTGATCCGATCCGCTGAGATCCTAAATATTGTTCTATCGGATCATGCCCCCATCACTTTGGACCTTAATATTCAAAACGAAAGAATACCCAGTGGTGCTTCAATCCATCCCTATTTAGGGATAAAGAATTCTAAGATTTGCTGGAGAGACGTATCCCTGAAATTTTTAGAGATAACACTTCCCTCCAGATCTCCCCCCAAATTCTCTGGGACACACTGAAGGTAGTCCTTAGAGGCAACATAATAGCTTATGCCTCTCATAAGAAAAAACAGTCTGAGAGTAAATTAATAGCTCTACAGGAGGAACTTGACTTTCTCCAGCAGGCTCATATGCACGGCAATACAGATCTTTTACCCATGATAGTCCACACACAGAACAAAATTCAACAGATCCTGACAGCCAAAACTGAACAGGCTCTAGCAGCGATACTATGAGGGTGGGGCAAGAGCTTCCAGACTCCTGGCATACCGCCTCCGAAATCAAATACAAAATTACACCATTACCAGAATCAGAGATCCTGTTTCCAACCAGCTCAGATATTCGACTTCGCATATTTTCGATGCCTTTAAGAAGTATTACCAGAATTTATACTCCTCTCAGAGGGCTCCTGATCCTCACAAAATTTTAACTTTTCTTTCCCAACTCCACCTCCCTATTTTGTCAGAATCACAACAAACTGGAATAATAGCTCCGATCACAGAAACAGAGCTTCAAAACACAATTCTCAGCCTCAAAAATGGAAAATCCCCAGGCCCAGATGGCTATGGAATGGAATTTTACAAAGGCACATGGGACTTAATGCGAACCCCCTTTCTTCAGGCACTACAAAATGCTCACACCACTTCTTCTTTTCCAATTTCTTGGAGACAAGCAACCATCTCAGTGATCTTGAAGCACCAAAACCCCCCGCATCTTTGTGACTCATACCGCCCTATTTTGGTACTCAATCAGGACTATAAAATTTATACAAGTATCCTGGCACATCGGCTTGACCATATCCTCCCTTCTTTGATATATCTGGATCAATCTGGTTTCACCAAAGGCAGACAGACAATGGACAATATGAAAAAATTACTCACCTTAGTAATTATGTTTCTTTTAATGGAGTCTTGCTGTATTCTGACTATTGCAGTTAGCTCCAGCCTTTAAACAGCCCCAGAGAACAAAGGGTTAACTTTCTATGCAGTGCACATGGGACAAAACATATTAACTTAATTAGGGATTCAAATCCCATTGAAACTGACTTATATAACTCGAACTATTCCCCTACTCTTATTAACATACACTCAGATTTACAGAGATGGACTCCTCTTCCGTTATCATTAATGGCTAGAGTTCAATCTATCCAGATGAATTCCCTCCCAAAACTTCTTTATTTGATGCAAAATATTCCCTTACCTCTACTAAGGAAGGATGTCCGATTATGGGACAATTCAACTAGCTGTTTTTTATGGGCGAATCAGCGTCCTCGATTAGCATTAGTTAAACTTCAACAACCTAAGGATAACAGAGGCTTATCTCTCCCCCCTGTATAGTACATTAAAATATGGTCTCACTGCTCACACACATAACTACATGGCTCCTTCCTCCATCTCAGGTGCCACCTTGGCATTTAATTGAGCAGACTTTGATAGATGGCCCCTCACTTCACTCACTAGTTTTCCAACCTAACAACATCATCAGACTACAGAAGGCTTCCAGATTTATGAAAGAGATGCTTCGTTCTTGGATAAAGTTTCTAACTCATCCTGCCTATAGGTTTATGGCAACCTGGATAGGAATTCCGGCGGAAGATCCTGACTGGGCCCTAACGCATTTGGATGCCACCTTTCAATCCTGGGCTCGTAGAGGTCTAAGACACACATACCAATTATATGAAAATGCAGTATTCAAATCATTTGACCAACTCAAACAAGAGTTCTCTCTGGTGAGAAGTGATTTTTATAGATACTTACAATTGCATAATTTCTTAAATTCAAAGATAGGCCTAAATACTGCAGCCCAGATCATTCCCCCCCCCCCCCGTCCTCTCCTGATTCAGTTGGAAAGGGGCGGTGATCAGAGTCATTTGATCTCCCGTCTTTATAAAGTCTTACAGGGGATGCCATCCCAAGCCATGGACCTGGTACATTTCCACTGGGAAGCAGAGCTACAGATTGCACTGTCTCAGGAAGACTGGTGCAGGATCTGGAGGAGGCAACACAAAACCTCCAGCTCTTACACTTGGAGAGAGTATTCTTGGAAGGTGGTATCCAGATACTTCCGTACACCACAGATCACAGCTAAGCACCTCAAGGGAAGTGATTCTTCCTGCTGGAGGAAATGTGGTTGACAAGTAGCAACACATTCACATATCTTTTGGACTTGTTTGGTCCTCACACAATACTGGTCTTCTATCGGAGAAAGAGTTACAAATCTTTTTCCTCTCTTAGGCACATTTACACAGGGCCCTTGTCACTGGGATGAGCTTTGAGAAAGGGTCAGAAAAAGACCCTTTCTCAAGCTCATCAATGTCAAAACACATCCCTCTTGTGGTGGAAAAGGCATCCAACCTAAGACAAGGAGTCCCTTTCAAGGAGGATCCCTCACTAATCCTCACAACAGATGCATCCCTGCTGGGCTGGGGTGGCCATCTAGGGGAGCACACAACTCAGGGTACTTGGTCAGAAGCAGAGTCCCTCCAGCATATAAATCTGCTGGAACTCAGAGCAGTGCGGCTGGCACTAAAGGTTTTCTCTACACTGGTAATGGGCAAGGTGGTACAGGTCAGAACAGACAATACCACCACTATGTATTACATAAACAAACAGGGGGCACCAGATCAGGTCCCCTATGCACAGAAGCCATGAGGATTTGGGCTCTGGCATATTCTTTAAAGGTGTCCCTGCAAGCCATCCATCTGCCAGGAAAGGACAATATCTTGGCAGACACACTGAGTCGAATCAATCATTCCCACCACGAATGGGCATTGAACAAGCAGGTGGTACAGGTAATTTTCAGCAGGTGGGGTGTTCCAGAGATAGACTTGTTCGCATCCCACCAGAACCACCAGTTGCCTCAGTACTGTTGCAGGCCACCAGCCCAGGGCACAATCCCTCTGGATGCCTTGCTGCTGGATTGGTCGGGCAAGTTTCTCTATGCATTCCCCCCTTTCTCTCTGGTTTTCAGGGTGCTACTAAAATTCAGATCCCTCTCAGCTCCTCTGATATTGATAGCTCCAGATTGGCCCAGGCAGCCATGGTACTCTCTTCTGCTCTCCATGGCAGTGAGCAGGCCAATAAGCTTGCCTCTCAGGCACAATCTTCTATACTCCAATCAGGGAACATTGCTATTCCCAAATCTCAAGTCTCTTCACCTCAAAGCATGGCTCTTGAGGAGTTAAGAGTATGCAGGCTTGAACCTTTCTGACGCTGTATTAAACATTTTGAAAGGTTACAGGAAGCCTTCAACTAAGAAAACTTATTCTGCTAAGTGGAAAAGATTCTCTTTCTGGTGCTCTACTAGAAACTTCACCCCAAATGATGCAGGGGTTTCAGTGGTGTTGGATTATCTAACTTGCTTGCATTCACAAGGTCTGCAACTCAGTTTCTTGAGGGTCCACCTTGCAGCAGTATCTGCATACCTGTCTGCTAGGACACAGGTATCTGTAGCATCAGATCCCATTTTCAAAAGATTTTTCAAAGGCCTGATGCATTTGCACCCCCCTCAGAGGGCACCAGTGCCCGCTTGGGATCTTAATGTATGTATAGCAAGGCTGATGCGGGCTCCTTCTGAACCCATGGCTACAGCCCATTTAAAGTATGTTACCTGGAAAACAGTTTTCCTGGTAGCAATCACTTCAGCAAGAAGAATCAGTGAGCTCCAGGCTGTCTGTGTTGACCAGGACTATATTTCTTTCCACAGGGATAAAGTAGTCCTCAGAACAAACAGACAATTCCTAAGGTGGTTTCAGATTTCCATTTGAACCAATCAATCACTTTGCCTGTCTTCTTCACAGACCATGCAAGCTCTGGTGAAAGAAGGCTACACAGTCTAGATGTGAAAAGAGCTGTCAGCTACTACATGACAGCTACTAAAGGCCATAGGCAAGACAAAAAACAACTTTTCCTTACATATGGGGATGTTGGAATGGGGAAACCAGCCTCAAAAAGATCCATTTCTCGGTGGATTGTCCAGTGTATCCAATTCTGCTACAATAAAGCAGGTAAAGAGTCTCCCCAGCTGGGCTGAGGGCTCATTCAACTAACATAGAAACATAGAAACAGTCTTCCGGGAGTCTTTCTGGAGGCTGAGATGCTGCCCTATTTGCAGACAACTCTCTGCCCTGAGGGAGGAAGTTGCCTGTCTTCAGGCCGCACTGGACAGTAGTAAGGAAACCTTCCCCCAGGTCACACTGGACAGTAGGAAGGGAACCTCCCCCATCCAGGGAGCACCAGCGCCACCACCACTACCTCAGAGGTTGCGAAGAAAGCACAGCAGCTGGACCACAGTGGGCTCAGGGAGGGTGAGGATAGTGGAACAGAGGCACACCCAGTCAATTGTTCCACCACAATCCATACACCATTCTGGGGAGCATAGCTCCCCTATGGATACACCCATGAAGACTGATGACAACTCTCACAAGGGAGGCCCACAGGAAGGAGGCAGAGGACACCACAGGGAAAGGAAGCAGCTCCTGGTGGGGGACTCAATTATTAGGGGGATAGAACTGAGGGGAGCTGGGAAAACTGAAGTAAAGTGCCTGCCTGGTGCCATGGCCTGGAGGGACAGGAAGCGCATCCTCAGGATCACGAGAACAGCTGCAAGGAGTCTGAGCTGGGCGTAATTGTCCACCTAGGGACAAATGACTTGGCTCATCATGAGATTAGAGCAGTGCAGGAGGACATTGTAGAGTTGGGAGGGCCCTAAGACAAGTAGCACACAGTATCCTTCTCAGAGGTGCTGCCTGTCAATGGCATGGGGAGGCAGGGTAATTAGCACCATGCAGTTTAATGAATGGTTGAAAAAATGGTGTGGAGCACAGGGTTTGGCTTCACTGGGGACTGGGGTTCCACCTGGAGGGACACCAGCCTATACTGGCAGGATGGTTTGCATCTGTCCAGGAAGGGAACAAGTCTTTTGAGCAATCGGTTTAAATGCTTCATTGGCAAGCTTTTAAACTAGTCAAAGGGGGAGGCACTGATAAGCAGAAGGAAAATCCCAGCCTCTCCCTACAAAACAGGGTACTAAATGAAAAAAAGACCGCGGTAGACAGGTCAGTGGGGGATGCTGTAACAGAAGGTAAAGCCATCAAAAAATGGAGAGCAATGAGTACCAATGCCCGTAGTCTGGGTAACAAGCTTCCTGAATTAGTGGCCTTGATGGAAGAGGAACATCTGGATATTGTGGCAGTCACAGAAACATGGTACACACAAAACCATGACTGGGACGTAAACATACCAGGATACATTATCTACAGGAGGGACAGGGAGGGTAAAAGAGGAGGAGGAGTAGCTCTTTACATAAGGGAAGGAATAAAAGCAACAGAACAAAAGGGTAAACAGGGAGGAGAAGAAGCACTGTGGGTAAATTTGGAGAGTGGCAATGGCACCACAATCCGCACAGGAGTTGTATACAGACCCCCTTCTCAGGGGAAGGAAATGGACAAGGAAATGATAGAAAGTATACTTAGAATGGCAGAAAAAGGGGAGATATTGCTGATGGGTGATCTGAATATGTCAGATGTTAACTGGAGTGCAGTTGCAGCAGCCACTTCGAAGAGTGGGGTTATTCTAGATGCCCTACAGGGGGCATGCCTTAGATGACTAGTATTGGAGCCCACTCAAGAGGGAGCAATCTTAGACCTGGTTCTCTCAAATGGAGATGGAGAGAGGATCACAGATGTAGAAGTGGGTAGCCATCTGGGAACTAGCGACCATCGAACAGTATGGTTCACAATAAACACAACAACAGAGTCAAGCCATACAAAGGCAAAAGTACTGGACTTTAGGAGGGCTGACTTTGCCAAAATGGGTGAGTGCCTAAGGAATGCACTAGCAAATGGGCAGGAAGGAGGGCTGGAAGAACAATGGAGAATAATAAAAACTGCCATCACAGAGGTAACAAGCCTTTGTGTGAAGCAAATAAACAAAACAAAACGATGTAAGAAACCACTATGGTTCTCAAAGGAAGTGGCAGTGAAGGTTCAAGAGAAAAAGAAAGCATTCAGGAAGTACAAGGAATCGCAGAATGAGCCAGACAGAGACGGTAGGACAGAGAACTGTATCAGTTAGACTGTATCAGTTAAAGCAAAAGGAGGCTGGGAAGGCAGTCAGAACAGCAAAGGCCCAAACTGAGGAAAAGATAGCCAACTCAGTTAAGAAGGGGGATAAAACCTTTTATAGGTACATCAGGGAGCGAAGGAAGACCAAGGGAGGTTAGTGAGGCTTAATAAAGGGAGGGAGGGAGGGTGGGCAGAGGGAGACTGTGAAAAGGCAGAGATACTAAACAAATATTTTGCTCAGTATTTACAAATGAAGAGGAGGTACCTAAAACAAACAGTAGAAACACTCTGGATACAGAAGTTGATACCAGCCCATTTACAGAAGAAAGGGTTCTTAAGAACTCTTAAAACTGAAGGTGGACAAAGCAATGGGCCTGATGGATTCATCCCAGAATTCTAAAGAACTAAGGGTAGAACTAGTGACACCACTGACTACCCTTTTAACAAATCATGGGAGGATGGGGTGGAACCCGAGGACTGGAGGAGGGCAGATGTGATTCCCCTTCACAAAAGTGGGAGTAAGACAGAAGCAGGAAACTACAGACCTGTTAGTTTAACCTCAGTGATAGGGAAAATGATGGAATCACGTCTGAAGGAAAGAATTGTCAAGTATCTAGAGGCCAGAGGGGCACAGGACTCTAGGCAGCATGGATTCATAGCGGGAAGGTCATGTCAGACGAATCTGATAGATTTCTTTGACTGGGTGACCAAAGTAGTAGATCAGGGAGGGGCTGTGGACATGGCCTACCTAGACTTCAGCAAGGCATTTGACACAGTCCCACACAAAAGATTAATATACAAGTTAGCCAGCCTGGGAGTGGGTCCCAAGATGACAGCCTGGGTAAAGAATTGGCTGGAGAATAGGACACAGAGGTAATAGTAAATGGAGTCCACTCAGAAGAAAGGAGGGTTACTAGTGGGTACCATGAGGTTCAGTATTAGGACCAGTCCTCTTCAATGTCTTTATAGCGACACTGCAGAGGGACTGGGGAAAAGTATGTCTCTTTGCAGATGACACAAAGATCTGCAACAGAGTTGATGCACAGGGTGGGTGGAAAGGATGAGAAGGGACTTGGCAAGGTTAGAGGAATGGTCAAATGTATGGCAGCTTAGATTCAATGCTAAGAAGTGCAAGGTAATGCACCTGGAAACAAAAACCCAGGGAAGAGTCGCAATGGGGGGTGAGATACTAACAACAACAAAAATGGAAAGGGACCTGGGGTAGTCATATCAGATGACCTAAGGTGGGCAAGCAATGTGAGAGGGCAGCAAGGAGGGCTGGGGGGATACTGGGATGCATAGGGAGAGGCGTCCCAGTAGAAAACAGGAAGTTATTATCCCTCTGTACAGACAGCTGGTAAGACCCCATCTGGAGTACTGTGTACAGTTCTGGAGACCCAATCTCCACAAAGACATAGACAGGATGGAAGCTGTCCAGAGGAGGGCAACTAAAATGGTGCAGGGTCTGCACCGGAAGACATATGAATAGAGACGAAAGGAGCTTAATCTGTATAGCCTCGAGGAAAGGAGGGAGAGGGGGGACATGATAGAAAAGTTCAAGTACCTCAAGGGAATCAACAAAGTCCAAGAGGGTAGCATCTTTCAAAAAAAGAGGTGTGCAAGAACAAGAGGGCACAATTTGAAGATAGAGGGAGGGCAGCTCAGAGGTAATTTAAGGAAGTATTTTTTCACAGAGAGGGTTGTGGATGCATGGAACGGCCTTCCGGAGGAGGTTGTGGAGTCAAAATCAGTGGTGGAATTCAAGCATGCATGGGACAGTCATAAGGCCATTCTAGGGGGTGGGGGTAGGAAGAAGTAGGCTGCTGGTTAACTAGGATCTGCAGCTTGTCCAGTAGGTAGGGAAATGGGCAGACTGGGTGGGCCAAGCGGTCCTTATCTGCCGTCAGATTCTATGTTTCTATGTAACAATCGGTCTATTACTTCACTGTCCCCGTTGTCTCAGAGGTCCACATCAAATATACCTCCTGAATATCTTGTTAGTGGCAGCTAAAAAATGCATAACTAGACTATGGCTCAACACTGACTCTCCCTCTATCACAGCCTGAGAAGATACAGTATATGATAGCTATAAATTAGAACATATGACAGCCAGAATTCAAAATAAGATCCCTGGATTAATGAACCGATGGAATAGATGGTTTATACACATAGCACAACCTAGAACGGATCAGATACCATAGCTCCTGGGGGGAAGCGTGCTATGGCAGGGATCCCGGCAGGTGGGGTCGTACCAGTCCTTACCCTGTGTTACCTGTTTAGTTGGTTAGCCTAATTTCCCTCTCAGAGACCTTCTAGATCCTGATTGAGAGGAGATTCCGTATATATGACACTTGGGGGGGTTCTGGGCCTCTCTCTCCCTAATAAATCCTTTGAGTATATAAATTGAAAGTGCAATATGTTTGCTGATGTCCTGAATAACATAGTATATACTAAAGGAAGACCCAGGTGTGCTGTTTTTAACACACCTTTATCAAGATCTATTTGTATACCTGATTATTAATTGTTCCTACCCTATTGAGGTCTGCCTTCATGCTTACTGAATACTATACTTTATACCTGTAACTGACATCCTGTAAATAACAACTGTAAAGTCAATGAAGTTTATCTGAAATAAAAAAACAGTTTAAAAAAAAATCCCTTTCTGACCAGGACTTTTACCAGCCTTTGCACCCCCATTAAAAAAGTTAGCTATGCCCCTGCCACCAGGTAGACCAATCATTTCTAGCATTGGGACTGGTTTGTTGATGACAACATAAAGAACATGGTAACAACACTGGCCACTTTTTTAAAGGGCAAACAGGACATTCTTAGATGTCTTAAAGAACTTGCATGGGAAGAAAATAGCATGTTGGTAACTTTGGACGTTGAGTCACTGTATACCAATATACCACACAAGGGTCTCAGAGCCATTAGGTACTATCTAGACAAAAGAACAGTAGGAGCCAGGCCAGAAACAGAGGTTCTTGTGAACCTTACTAGAATAGCACTAGAGGGCAATTTCTTTAACTTTCAGGATGGTACTTATCAACAAAAGAAGAGACAGCACTGGCCGGTGGCGCATGAAGGCTGAGGCATTGGATGCCACACTCGAACTCGTCGGTGGACCCAGGTTGAAATGGACTCGGGTCTCCGGGGTCTGGCTGGGGAAGGAGAGGATTGAGCATCGGAGGACTGCTCTCCTCTCTAGGGTGGGTTGGGAGGGTAGTCTCACTCTTGTAGTGACCCCTGGTGGAGACGAGGGGTACTACATGCAGCAGAGCAGGAGGGACAATCCGAAAGCCGGAAAACAACTTCGGCTCCTACTGGATGACGGCCTCCGTATTCTGCACGTCCCCAGAACCTCCGGGAGCCTGCCCCTCTGCAGCGGCACCCTCAAGCCTGTAAGGAAAAAATAGAGTGCTGGGGTTTCCCGGCCCCCTGGTGCCTTCCCCCTTGAAGGAGGGGGACCTGCCCGGAGATGGGTTACTCCGAGATGACTCGGAGGGTTGGCTGCGATATGTGGAGAGGGTAGAGCTCAGGAAAAGGATCGCCGGGAGTGTAGATACTAGGAAGGACCAGAAGGAGAGGTGGGAGCCGGAGCGTAGGAGAAGGTAAAAAAAGATAACTAAAAAAAAAAAAAAAAAGAAGGGCACAGCGATGGGGGCAAGCTTTGCCCCCAAATTATGTGAACTTGTACCTAGGATTCTGGGAGGAAGGTGTCATCTGGGACAGAAGATCAGCCAATCACTCTTTGCCCCAAATATCTCTTTGGAAGCATTTTATTGACAATGTTCTCATTGTGTGGTGGGTGACAGCAGAGAACTTGAGGAATTCATGACATTTACATGAGACAAATCCAAACTTAAGATTTGTACACAAAGCCAGTAACATAGAAATACCATTCCTAGATATTGTAATTAAGGTGGATCAACAAGGTAAAATAGATACCAGCTTTTTCAAAAAGGACACATATAGGAACACCATTCTACTGGTAAACAGCTGTCACCCTCGACACACCATAGAGAAGATCCCTAAGAGACAATATTTTAGGATAAAGAGAAATTTTAGCACAAAATCTGATTGAACAAAAAAACTAGAAATTCAGAAACAAAGGTTTATCGAAAGAGGCTATGCTATAAAAACACTGGAGAAAGCAAGGGAAATGTGTGATATGACTAAAATGGAAACCCTAATAACTGGTAACAACAGGAGAAAATCTGATGCTCAAAACCAGATTAATTTTGTAACAACCTATAGCATGAGATCAGGAAGGGTAAAAGACATCATATACATAAACTGAGATGTTCTGGGGATGGACTCCAGACTTAAAGAAACCTCCAAGGTACCACCAAGAATGTCATATAGGATGGCAAGGAATCTAAGATATATCCTGGCAAGCTCCTCACTGGGTTCAGAAAAACCCAGAAATTGGATGCTGCCCCCAAAGGGTGCAAGAAATGCAGGAATTGCAAATTCAGTAAATATGTCTATGAATGTAACATGTTTATAAACCCTTATGATGGTAAAATGCATGACATAAATCACTACATTAACACTATGTAATGCATATGTAATTTTGCACCTGCGAAGCCTATTACATAGGCAAACCAAAAGAAAAATGATTGGGGGGGGGGGGCGCTGTGGAGCCCAAACTGAATGGCAGCATTTCTCAGCAGCTCCTTAAACCCGAATTAAATATTTGCTGAAATAAGCCTTTTGGGGCTACATAACAAGATTTATTTCATCTCCATTGAAAAGAGGAGAGTAGATTACTCAAAATGAAAAACCCTCAAAAAGATAAAGAAGGTGGTACAGGAGGAAAACCAGCTTTGTCTTCTCAGTCCACAAGGCCTGGCCTGGAAGCGCAGGCTGCTTCCGTGCAAGAGTCTGATGAAAAAATGTCATCTATTGGACTTAAACTACAGCGTATAATATCATTGGTCTCCAATTTAAATACATAAATGTAAACCTTTGTTGCCAGAGTGATTGGGGTTGAGACCGCTGCTGATGTGCTAAAAACTGAGTTTCATGATATAAAGAAACAAGCAGACACCTCCTCTGCTACCACCATCACATTGGTAAAGGAGAAAACGCACCTCCGGGCTAGGCTCGAAATTCTGGAGAAGCAGGCCCGTTTTGTACATCTTTGAATCCTTGGCCTTTCTGAGGGATGGAGGGCAACCATCCCCTCATGTTCCTGCATGAATGGCTGACGGAGTTATTACCTGAGGGTCAGTCTGTTTCTTTTGGATTACAAAAGGCATACCGCATGACTCCCCGGGATTACCAGGAAGATTCTAATACACCCCGTACCTTGCTACTTGTTACAGACAGCAATGGCACCAGGGATAACATTCTAAGACTGGCTTAGCAAGTGGGTTCTATCATGCAAGATGACCTTGCAGTCTATATATTCCCGAACATTAGTTATGCTAACTGAATGTGCCAGAAAAAAATTGATCCAGTCAGAAAATGACTCCGTGAAGCTTCTGTCTCACACACGATGGTCTTTCCTGCAAGGCCTAGAATCGAGCACGATGGTAAAGTGTAGAGCTTTGCCAATCCTTCTGAGGCAGGGAAATGGGCTACTCAGTTTATTTCTCAATGCAAGAGCTATTGTACTGAAGACAGTGATGAAGATCAAGAGGAAAGCTGATTGATTCAAGTACTCGTCCTGTAATTTGAGTTTTGACTCACTCATACCTCCAGTTAAGATGTTCTGGGGGATCTTTTTTTTAATATGTTATGAGCTTGAGACTGCACTGGTGGGTGCTTGTTAGTTTAAATGGAGATTTCTACTCAGTTTGTTATAGTTTTTATGCATGTAGATTAGCCTGATTGTGTTCCTAAGATCATTTAAAGTTACACAGAGGGTTAAATACATGGATATGTTGACAATTGCATATAGTTTTATGCTCCAAAAGTGTTTAGCCTGTTAATTTAGCAAACTACTTAATAATTATCTAATGTTTAAATATATGACCTGAGACCTTTGCTGCCGGGTTGTTTATAATTTAGGAAAACTTATTTTTCTTAAGCTGCACAGTAAGACAATACTAGCCCTAATATGGGGTGAATTTTTTGGGGGGTACTCTTAATCTTGAGATATTAACATTCTGCAATTAGTTATACTACTCATGGGCTCATTACCACAGCCTATACTACTGTAACCTGTTTAGTAGTTTTTTTTATTAAGATGTTTCCCCTCCTGTGTGGTATCACAATATTTAGGAGACACCTGTCCTAGGATTAAGAAGGGGGTTATGTTCTCTCTTCCTGGCTTGTACTTATTGTATTAGTATATCCTGAATAAGGAATTGTTACATTTGTATGAACACATGAAACTAATAAAAATAAGGTATAAAAAAAGAAAACTTAAGGAAAAAATTGGAAGTCCACTTAAGGGCAATCAGAAATGAGAATTTGGATTATGTTTGGGCATCACATATGAAACTTGCTCAAAACAGAACAGAACACAACCTGAAATTTATAGGCATTGAACATATAGTGCTGGGTCCGGGGGCAGTAGAGATTATATCCCAAGTGAAAGAGAAAATTACTGGATATATAATGGTGCCCACATGGGAAAAGGCCTTAATGATCATATTGAATTGAAACCCTGCCTGAAGAATAGACAATGATTTTTCATAAAAATTCTGTTATTTTTCTTTCTTTCGTTTTTAGGCCAAGGAAGACAATTCTATACTGTTTGAAGTGTCATCCTCCGGTCCACCCCTCTACAGCACTTTTCTTCCAGTGGACTATAAAACAATCCAGGTTTTATTCCACCTCTTTATTTCTCTCCTCACCAAGGCCTAAGTGTATGCTTCCGTAATACATAACTTCATTTGCACTTTATTCCTTGTGTGGTCTCTGACAAGATCCTGCATTTAGTCACCTCCAACTTTGGGTTTTATAAACATATGACATCTCCTTGAACGGTGAGTCTTTTTAAGTAAGCAAGAATAAATAGCTGCTATCTCTTTACAAACAAATAACATAAAATGCTTTCTTCTTTCCCCCTTTTCTATTGTTTTTTTCACATTTATACAGAGGAACTTTAAAATCAGATTATTCGGGTGCATTAAATATAGATTGCAAGGAAACACAGTTTTCCAGGTTAATCGGCATCCCAATACCAGTATTTTTTTCTCTGTGCATCAAAATACTACAAGGGTTTTTTTTTTAAATAAATTTACTAATTCTGTGTAAGAAATACGGGGAATGATTTTTGTGTCTAACCTTTTTTTTTTTTTAACACTTACTACACATGGTGATGTATTTATTCCCAGAACTGTTGCTTAAACAAAGTCCTGCAACAACAAGCTAAAAAAGTATTGCCATCTTTGCAAATAAATATGCGATTCAAGTGCAATTAAGGACTGTACTACAGTTAAGTGTAACTTTTTCATCCTGCACTGAACTGTGAGCTGAAGTATTTGCTGCTCCGGGTGAATAAATAGCTTGTTTGTGCCAGAAGGTGTGTCTTTCATGGACTGTGAGCACTTGCTCTTGAAGTCAAAGGTATAACATCAATTGTTGGAGTCACTGCATTAAGGGAAGATGTTTTTTGAACATTTTAATATGTTGTGAAGCTGCTACACTGTTGAAATAGTTGGTATCTGGGCTGCTGGGCTGGCAGTATAGCCTAGAGGTTAGAGTAATGAGCTATGAATGAGCTTGGTATATCCAACAGACCAGACCTGGGTTTCATTCTCCCAACCTCCTCTTGCATACTGTGTGACTCTGAGCAAGTCACTTAACTGCCTAGGTCTCCCAGGTCACCCCTGAAAACAGGCACTTATGCCTAGTGAACCTTACCCAGTTTCCAAAGACTAAACTAAACTTTTTAATTGTCCTGGAGTGTGTTTTATTTTATTGCTGTGCCTGTCATTGAACAGTGTCATTGACAGTCCAGTTAAAACTTCATCAGCCCACAGTGAACTACATACTGCTCACAATTCTTGTTGCTGCAAATTGAAAGGAATCTTATTATAAGGTCCAAAGTATCACTTGACAGTCTTTGGTATATACTCCCCAGTGACTTACCTAAGTCACTTTAGCCCTCGGCTATTTTCACTTCGGTTAAGGTTCATAATCAGGTGTGTAGGTCTCTGGGGATTACGCATACTAGGGATGTCTCCCAACCAATATTTGGTAACCCTAATTTTAAGGTTGGTAAAGCCTTTCTCTCACCACATAGGCTGGGAATACCTTCTAACACGAGAGTCAGTCACCTAATTAATTTAGGGAGGATACTGTCGGTCCAAGAAATAATGGAGAAGTTTCATTTATCATCCAGATACGCCTTTTACATTTACCAAGTTAGACACTTGCTCATCACTCGGTTTGGTCCTGGTTGGTGGATACTAACCATGGTGATACTTTTTTGGAATTCCAATCCCTTGCAGAGCTACCACATGCAGTTTCCGGTTTAATAGCGACCCTATATGGGAAAATGTACCCTAATACAGCTGACTATTCACAATATTGGACAGACACTCTTCCAAACAGTTGTGCTAATTGGGAACATTTATGGAAAGGAATTTACATATATAATACCAATGATAAGCTTAGATTGATACAATATTATATATTGCACACTATGCACCTGACCCCTGTGAAGCTGTGTAAGATGGGTAAATTGCCAAAAGATAATTGCTTCAGATGTGGTCAGGCGCAGGGCTCCCTGATTCATATATTTTGGGGGTGTCCTCTAGTTGCTTCATTATGGGTCAAAATTAGGGCTAAAGCAGACCCCTTGTTGGGGTTACAAGACCACTTAACCCCCGAGATTTGTCTGTTAGGAGATTACACAAAGATTGATGTGAAGGAAAGGAGATATTTTATTAATCTAATTCAGGGGTTCTCAAATGATGAGGCCAGCCTCCTTGGGGAGGCCCCAACCTATTCCAGGGGAGGCTCAAGCAAGTCTGAAAAAGTACTGTATTTAAGGTTTGAGTTTTATATATTTTTTGAGAAGAGATGATGCAAACTGAAAGAGGATAATAGTAGGTGAATTTAATACATTTATGTACTAATAGGTGACAAGGGAAGGTGAATGAGCCAGTGCTCATTTCAGGTGTACCCAGGGAAGAGTAGGGAGTGAATACATTTAAAAAAAAATTTTTAAATGAGTATTTTAAACCAATGGGGATTTTTCTGTTTTTCTCTGCATTATCTAGCTGTTATTAGTATTGTATTTTCTAAACAACTGCCATGAGCTTCTGAAGAAGGACTGGTTGGTCCGAAAGCTAAAGCACTTTGTTATTGTTGTTACATCTATGTTGGTCCATTAAAAGGTATCAAATCATTTGCTTCTGGATCTACATTTCAAAAGGTAACTGCAAAACAATCAAGAAATACACAATGAACAATAGTGCAAATAAATATGAACAATAAACTAATAATGAGTGGTGGTAACTGATCAATGTGTAGCCTGATGGCAGAATAGCCCAAATAGAAGGGTTGAGCATAGAAGTGCTAAGCGCAATAGCAGGAAGGAGCAAAGTAATCCCTGAAAAGTTGCTTAGGAGCAGGGAAGGATGGGGAGAGGCAAATTATGTAGCAAGGTCATTTCATATAGAGAGGAAACATCGAAAGTAGTCTGACCCATGAAGGTAGTGCAACAAGGAAATAACAGTCCAAGAATGAAAATAGCAGAGTACATAGGTTGGCCTGTGGGGGTTACAATAAGTTGAATGATAATATTTGTTTATTTTATTTATTTGTTATTCAGATAACACCTTGGAAGCAGGTACGATATGGCAGAAGCACTAAATGAGTACTCTGCTCAGTATTTACTAAACAGAAGAGGGGCTGACACCTAAGCTGGGAGAAATGGCAGAAGTGGGGAGTGGTGACAGATGGGGAAATTATGGAGGGCAGAGTTCGAGAGGGTTTGAAGGCACTGAGGGTGGACAAGGCACCAGGTCCAGATGGCACCAACCCCAGGGTACTGAAGGAGCTGGCAGAGGTCCTTGCAGGACCTTTGGCAGACCTATTTAATGCCTCACTACATTCAGGGTGTGTAACTCTGGACTAGAGGATGGCTCATGTGGTGCCCCTCCACAAGAGTGGCCCCAAGGATGAACTGGGAAACTACAGACCAGTGAGCCTCACATCCATCGTGGGTAAGCTAATGGAGACTATCCTGAAGGAGAGGCTGGTGGCCCTCCTAGAGGCCAAAAGACTACAGGACAGCAGACAGCATGGCTTCATACATGGCAGATCATGCCTAACCAACCTGGTTGAGTTCTATGACTGGGTAACTAGGCAACTGGACAGGGGCCATGCAGTGATGTCCTGTATCTGGACTCATGTAAGGCATTTGACTCGGTGCCGCATGGAAGGCTGGGAAGGAAGTTAGTAGTCACAGGGCGGTGCAAAGCTGGTGAGATGGGTAGGAAACTGGCTTCAAGGAAGGCAACAGAGGGTGGTGGTGGTGGGAGCTCTCACACCCAAGGGCAGTGATGAGCGGTGTTCCACAGGGCTCGGTGTTGGGACCAGTGTTGTTTGGGATATTCATTGCAGACATATCATGGGACATCAAGAGCAAGATCAGTCTGTTTGCTGATGATACCAAGGTAGTAGCGGTGGTGGATGACCTAGGGATGGCAGGGTTGCAGGATGATCTGGCAAAGTTTGAAACCTGGTCAGACACCTGGCAACTGGACTTTAATGCCAAAAAGTGCAAGGTGCTGCATTTTGGGATGAAGAACCCAAGGAGGAGTTACCAGCTAGGGGAGTGCAGCTAGCCCAGACAGAGGAGGAGGAGAAGGATCTGGGTGTGCTCATTACAGGGTCAATGAACAACTCGGCGCAATGTAGGAAGGCAGCTGCAAAGACCAACAAAATGCTGAGTTGTATTGCAAGGGGTATATCCTCAAGGAGGGAAGAGGTGATTCTGCCACTGTATAGGTCATTAGTTAGACCACACCTGGAGTACTGCGTGCAGTACTGGCGCCCGTATCTGAAGAGGGACATTAAGTTACTGGAGGGGGTGCAGCGCAGGGTGACAAAGATGATCAAGGGGCTGGGGGACTTATCATACGAGAGGAGGTTGAAGGAGTTGAACATGTGTTCACTGAAGGAGAGGAGGGACAGGGGTGACATGATTGAAACCTTTAAATACATGAAAGGAATAAACAAGACGGGTACAGAGGGGCTGTTCAAAGTAAGGGAGGGGAGGGCCACCAAGGGCCATGATATGAGTCTGGAGGGAGGAAGGTTCAGGAGGGAGATGAGGAGACACTTTTTTACAGAGAGGGTGGTGGCTGGGTGGAATGTGTTACCTGCAGAAGTGGTATGCAGTAGAACAGTGGACTGCTTCAAAAGGGGATGGGACGGGACAAGGGGGAGGGTTAATGAAGGGGAAGGGTGGAAGGGAGGGGCAGCTGCAGAATAAGGGGTGCTAGCTGCACATTTGAGCAGACTTGATAGACCTCTAGGCCTTTATCTGCTGGCAAATTTCGTATGTTCGTAGGAGCTCTTTTTCAAAGGTTCCACGGCTGTATAAGACAACTGAATGTGAGCCAAGTACTCAAAGAGGTTTCAATTTATTCATGGTGTACTGTGCAAAGTACAGTATGTTATTTCTCTTTGGGGAAGCCCAAGATTATTTCAATTTTGGGGGAGCCACAAAATCTTTTCCATGGATTTGGGGAGGCTCACTGTGACAAGGTCTGAGAACTATTGATCTAATTTCATTCACGGTGAAAACCTTAGTATTAAAGCACTGGAAGGATCAGACAGTCATTACCTATCAGGAATGGCTGGCTGGGTTATTATATAACTTAAGGATTGAGAAAACTATTGCCAGTTATAGAACTACAATTTCTAGGTTCAATGCCAAATGGGAGAAATTCCATGACCTATGGTCAATTGCTAAGTCATATTAGAAAGGAGGCAGAGGGCTTTCATAGCTCCCTTTTGACTTAATTTATAGACTTGGGTGTAGATTACTAGTGCCTTAAGGGATGACGTTCTCATACCCCCCCCCCGTTTTCTTAGGCTGTTGTCTTTAGACCTACTCCTAGTGGGAACAGAAGAAGAAGAACTGATGTTATTATAATTTGTGTACTGGCTTGGGGTGGGAGGTAAATGGGGAGGTGGGAGGTTCTTTAGGAGGGGTATGAAGGGGAAGGGGTAAGGGAATGAGGAGGGTGGGTAGGGGGTGAATTGGTCGATGTACGGGTCAGTATCTAATGTAATGTACTCACAATTGTTTTTGTCTCATTTCCTATAACATGTATTGCATTGTTGGTGAATGCTAATACTAAATAAATGAAGCATATTTAATTTCAAAAAAACAATTCTTGTTGCTTAGCAACAGTATACAAGTCCCCTTGGTGCTTAATTAGTGCACCTGCCCACAATCCCCTGAACCCCTCATGCCGCACCCCCTCCCTCTGATTGGTGGTGGCAGCAGCCAGTTAATAGGAGGCTGGAGGTTTAAGTAGATATCACTGCTTAGATGCGGCAGCATCTATAGCAGTGGCTCATGGCAGGGAAGTGCGGAAAAGTGTACCGCAAAGGGAGTCAGTGGGACACTTTGGGAGTGTGAGTATACATCATGGTACTGCTTTTGGAAGCAGTGACGATGACTATGGGCAGAAAGTATGTATTATTGGGGTGGGTCCTTATACTGTTGGGAGGGTTAGACGTGTGACAGGTTAACATGTCATAGTAAACAGCAGGAGAGAAACAAATACCGTCCTCAAGAATTTATGTCTGGATTATTACTGCAGGATAGGGAACAAATAGCATTAGGTCTGTTGCTGCAAAGCTAGAGGTATGCAGTAAGAGTCTGCGGCTACTAGGGGTATCAAGGAGCATATTATAATTGTACTGTATTTATTAGGAAAATGATGCAGGGATTGAAATTGGCACTATTATTATTACAAGCTGGTGATACTGAGTGAAATCCTGGACCATCACATTATAGTGATGCAGGCAGTGTACTTGAAAACTGTACTGCTTACATTTGTTCCACTACACATGGTTTTAAAGTATTACATTTAAATGTAAGAAGCTTGGTCCCTAAATTGGCTGAAATAGAACATATAGTGGATAACTATCAGCTTGACATGTTGGATTTATCTGAAACCTAGTTAAAGCCACTGATACCATAGGAACAAAACCATTGATGGAAAAATTATTTTATTTTTATTATCAAGAATTGATTTTTTCGGGGTTTACCTTAAATATGAGCAAGTCACAGGCCATGTCATTTAATTATGCCCCACCCCCATCCCTCAAAAAATGCTACCCAGTCAAATGGGATAATGAGCACATAAAATATTTGGGTATTCAAATCCTGAGTAACCCAGAGAAATTATTTACCTTGAATTTCGACCCTCTGATCGAGAAGATAAAACAAGATTTCAAGAGATGGCTTCTGATTCCCTCCTCTTTTTACTTGAGGAACATGGCCACAAAAATTAATGTATTACCCAGGTTCTTATACTTGTTCCAGTGTGTCCCTTGTGTTCTGTCTTCAAAAGAACTTTTGTCTTGGCAAAAGCTCTTAAACAGGTACCTCTGGGAAAACAAAAGGCCAAGAATTAGTTTTTTGAAATTGACCCTTCCTAAGGTAGAGGGTGGGGTGGCCCTGCCTTCACTCAGGGACTACTGGATAGCAGCACAGATGCGGTTGGCCCTATTATGGGGCAACAGAGCATACGGTGCAAGATGGAACCAGATTGACTTAGAGAGATCTACAGGACCTGCCCTCCTAACCAGTCTCCCCCAATCTCAGAGAAGTTATACGGACAATCCCTCAGGCCACTCTTACGATCTTGAGAAGCTGGCAAATGGGGACCAAGCATAAAGTATCCCAGCATTATGCCTGGAAATATAAGCATTTTATCTTGGACCAGGAGTTCAATAACCAGTGGTTTAAAAACCAAGGTAAAAAAGGCCTAGAAGCCCCATGGCAGTTGATGCGGGGAAAGGACATATTGAGTTTCGAGGAAGCACAATTAAAGTATGGGTGGATGGATAAAGATAGATTATATTATTACCAAATGAGAGCTTATATTTCTATGCATATCAGACAAAGTGAGAAGGACTCTAACTTAATGGAGGATGAAACTCCGTTTAAGCAAATATGGTCCACACACTATGGAGAAAAGGCGATAACAATAATATACCAATACCTTACGGATCAAAAAGTATATATAATGTCCGCTACGCGGGCAAGGTGGGAAAGAGATTTGGGCCAGAATATATCCCCTAGAGACTGGACCAAAATTTGGAGATCCTCCTGGGCCACTTCCTCATCACCCATGTGGCGGGAGTTCACATGGAAAGTAAGAATAAGGTTCTTTTTTGCCCCTTCAATTATATCCTTGAGAAGCCCTGGGAGTTCAGCTCATTGCTGGAGGGAATGTAATGAGTGGAAAGCTACATACAAGCATATCTTTTTAGATTGCCACAAAATAACGGAGTTCTGGCTCCGAATAATGGAACATATTAAAAATATATTGAACATTCAGGGTCATCTAATACCAATCAACTTGTTGTTAGGCCTTCCCCCAATGGAAATAAAAGATGCAAGTAAGTTATGTTTGTGGGCGATAATGTTGGGTTCGGCCTATAAATCCATTACTAAAAAATGGCAACAGGCAGCAGCTCCTCTGATTTCGGAGTGGAAGCAAATAGTGTTAAACATCCAGCGAAATGAGCAAATTTCCCTGGAACTACAGGATCGGAGAGAGCCTTACATATCAAGATGGACCAGGTGGGAACAATATCAGGATCAGCTTCTCTAGAACTTTATGACTAGGGATATGTAAAGATGAAATGAAGTTAAGTCTGAAAGATCTAGTAGATAGACCTGAGAACTGCAAAATATAAGACCTAAATATAGGGTACAATTAGTACTTTATAATAAAATGAAAGCTTAAAGATGAGAAGAAAACCGTACCTTTATTAAGACTTTGTCCTAAGGTTGATGCCATTGTTAATAGTGTTAACTTACTGTTTTCTGATACGTGCTGTATCTAAGATGAAAGAATGCTTTAATATGTGATATATACGTATATGTAAGTGATTATTGAAATAATATGCGGAAAAATAAAGCAAGTATAAAAAAAAGAATTGATTTTTAATTACTATTTTATGTGATGTTACAGAATTAATTATGTGAAAATGTACTATAATTTCTGGTTAAGATTACTATTTGAATTAATTCTTAAAGGCAAAACAAAAGTGCTAATTAAGTCTTAAAAATAAAAAGTTTGTCTTCAAGCTTAATAGAACAAAAAAGTATCTGCTTCCTGACTGAGCAACTCTTTGCCCATATATGACGGATGAGTTTCTTGCCTAAAACTAAGAGAAAATTTCAGTTTCGTTATTAAGCAATGATACTAGTAAGTACTTTCACAAGTTGACCCAGGAGATAAGATGGGGCCTCACATTCTTGGAATACCGAAGCTAATGCCAAAGCTGGGTTTCTATGGAAATCCTCAGAAGTTCACCTAATTGAACTGATTTATAACCTTGTTTTCTATAGAGAAGAGGTCATGTGACTGGTACAGCCACTAGCCAGATAACATCCTATGCTATGAGTTCTTAAAAACAAACAAAACAAAACAAAAAACCTCTTGGCTGTTTAAAGTTTGTATAGAAATAAGAAGTGTTATTCATAGTTTAAAAATGCAAAATGGTGCCATCTGAAAATTTCACAGATGATAAATATTGTTATAATAAATAAGCTCACCAAGTTTCATGCATGCCAGTTAAAGGAATTAGAAATTATGCATAAACATTTTTTAATAACATTCTTTTATTAATAAACAAATCTAGTCTATCATGATAGCTGACAGCCTGAGGAGTCTGAAAATACAACTCTTAAGTATGCAGCTTATTGCTATGCAGAAAAAAAACATTTAAAATTTTGGTAAAAAAACAATTTAAGATATATTGCTTTAGAAAAGACATAGAACCTCATGTATTTCTACAAAGAACTAGTATTTAAAAGCTTTGATAATGGATTTTTCTTACAAATCGTATATTATTCTGTAGCTTAGAATATTTAGAGCAAGACTATCACTTTATTTTAAAAAGTTTAACATGGGAAATATTAGTCCTATGAATGTGGGAAACATACCAATATGCTCCATTCGATGAGAGAAGTTCAACTATGTAAGTTTAACATTTACATTATTTTGCAGAAAATAGTTATAAGAGAAAATTAATTTCCTTTCTAAAAAGACTTTGGAATCAGTGGGCAGTCCTTAAAGAGGTATGGTCACTGTCACCATTCGTCATCTGGAGGGAGCCATAAACTCGGCCCCCTGACTCAGACCAATCAAAATCTGGTGGTGAGCAGATTCATATAAGCAAATTCTGCTAGTCACTCCTTGGTAATTTTGCTTAAAAATGTGATCCTTGTTCCTAAGACTTCAGTTCTGTTGCCTCACAAACTATCACAAACCACTGTTTGTGAACCACAATTGGTTGCGTGGAAATGTTTCTGATGTCACCAGCCAGACAGGGCTGGATTTTCTCAGCTGTGTTCTAGATTTCCGGTATTGTTTTGGTGCAATTGTACACACTATGAAAAAAGAAGTCAGATCACATAAAATGTGGTTATACTTTGTGCTTCAAGTGCAGCAATTTATAAAAATGGCAAGTGTCCAAATAATGGGCATAGTGTTGAGATATATTAAAAACTAGAGGGATCATCAGGTGACCACTCCAGTCATCTGCCTAATAGCTCCATAGAGATCATATAGGCCACATGCATATTGTAGCATGAAAACCCTGGTTTTATCAGGTGAATGAATACCTTCTAGTTTTTAATATACTGTATATAAGATATCTGTGACACATGCATCCTTTTTAAGGTAAGCTGCCTTACAATAAGAAAAATGCGCAAATGTGTCAAAATATTTGAATACAGCCTTCAAATGTTTTTGTCCATTACTTGCTGGTGCAAACACAACTCACAATTAGGAATTGGGCCTGTGTGAAGATCTAAGAATCCAGCCTGACTTCAGGAGACAAGCAGCTGGAAAAATGTAGTCAACAGGACAAATATCCTGTTTCCATACAAAATTACTTATGTAGAGAATAAAAGGAGAACAAAACAGGAAATATAGGACATAAAATTGTAAATAATTTCTAAAATTTTCCTAGAGGCATCACAGGCTGCAAGGATAAGTCTCGTATAACTCACAAAGCCATGAGTGTGTTATAAGTGGCCATCAGTGGGATGAATAAGATCAAGCGTTAGATGGTTTAACTTCATGCCCTGGGTGTAGCTGTAAGGCTGTGGCAAAACTGAGGGTTTTCAAACACCTAGAAAGTATACTTATCATAGCACAGCACAGCACACCACACACACACACACATATATATGCACACACTGTGCTATTTTACTATTCTTAAAGAGCCCTGACAGGGTTGGGACAACTTTGAAAAAATATAATATTTAGACTCAATTCAGCTTATATTTATTTTCTTGGTACTTATTATTAAGTACATTTGCATTAAAACAGGATCTCAGACATATCTACTGTGTTTGCATGTCTACTGTCATTAAATTCTGTTTATGACATCATAATCTGTTGCTGCAGAGATAATTATAATATCATAAATAGGACTGTGATGTTAGGTGTAGGCAAGCAGCAAGAACAGATGAAGCTTAGGGGACATGGGCCTTGTTTTCATGTGACTGTCATCAGTAATAAAGAAAAAGGGGACTATACAGAAAAAATAGGAAATACGTTATATAAAGTATATACTGAATTGTTTATAAAACTTAAATGATCCAAAGTGCTCTCAGTTGTGTCACGGCGACGGTCTCTTTAAACAACTGCACATTTAATAAATGTGATCAGTATAATAATGGTATACATTTCCTACAACACCCTTTAAAATGTATTATGTTTAAATAAATTTGTTTCTGAAGATTGTTATGTTTCTGAGTTCAACTTTATGTTTCTGAGTTCAACTTTTGAAGTTTGGAGTACAGCGTGCCTTTGTAATGTCATCAAGATATGTCTAAACTGCTCTGCCAATCATTAAACTTTGCACTACAACATAAACTCTCATAAACACATTTCCAGTACTGCAAATCACCAGAGAATATGTTTTTAACATTTTCAGTTTTTCCAGGGTTTATACCACATCTCAGTAGCCTGAGTAAGAAATCTGTGCAAAATGCATTTGACTGACCCCATCTGACCCTTACAGTGCATTTGTTCATGACATCACAGGGCTTACCATGACAACAGACTATTACTTCACAAACAGAAACTGTGAGGTTGATTGGAGACACTCTGTTTATGACAGACACAGTGTAATTACAGTGACCATTAACAACAGAAAACACCACTAATTTTAAACATAGGTGTTGTAACTAGCATGGTTTTAAGCTTAAGTCTACCAACATACAAGGTGATGAAATATTATTGACTGTATTCACATCATAGGTTACTGGGAACACTGGCTTACAGACTTTGAAAAAGTCAAATTCATAATTAAAACTCAAGATTCCTTTTATTCCCCTTTTTAACTGATGTTATATGTTTTTGCCAGTTATAATGACCCAAGAGGTTACCATGATTATTGGAAGTTGAAATAATCTCTCCACCCCACCATCCATTCCATCCATTTTATACCAGTAAAAAATAATACATCAGAGCCCTTGTCCATGACATTATGGCTAGCTGTGTCTCATATTCACACACTTTTTCTTTCACACTGCACACTTATGCACTGAGGGCAGCTTGCACAATTAATTGCAGGCTTTACATTTTACTTTGCTACTGGTATGTATATATGTGTGTTTTGACATGTCTTGCTATACGTATAAGGGATATTCAATGGCCTGACTCAGAATATGCCATTTATCTTTATGGGTGAAGAAACAGGACCATAACCCATGAGCATTCATAAGTGGTGAAGCCACCAGCAAATTATATTACTCCTGGCCCCTCACAAGTGAAGAAAACTGGCAGTGTCAGCCAAGGTGAGCGCTACAACACAGGTGAGGTACAGGGGGGGGCGAGGCAACAGCAGCATGTGCCGGAAGAGCGACTGCACAGCATGGCCAACTGACAGCACAAGGGCGAGGCGCACTGTAGGCCGGCATAGGTGAACACAGTATCAGAGAGGTGGCACACGGCGGCACCCTGAGGGCCACCAGACAGGGGGCGAGCACATGCAGGATGCCGCAGCCAACACAGTGGGTCGTGGACACATAGGTGAACCGGCCGACAGCACAGGGCCAGCATGACCCAAACACACCAGCAGTGCACTGTGACAGATGGCGTGCTGGCACCCAATGCCCCCCCCAGCAGTCCACCACACCACACACCAGACAGATGAAGGTAACAGCTACTCACTGCAGCAGGGCTCAGGACAGGCAAGGGCACCGGCACTGGACAGGGGGTGGGGGTTGTCGGACACATGCCTGATACAGAGGCTGGACGGGAAGGGGCAGTACCGGGCCGCAGAGGGTGGGGGCTGGGGACCAAACACACACACACAGGAAGGCAGAGCCACAATGCAAGCAGGAATGCCATCTGAACCAGACATGTCAGTCCAATACATTCAGAGCCAACAGGGCAAACCATTGGCCGTACACGGAAGCCACACCTATTGCAGGGACAAGGCCGTCCCTGAGACGGTCTATTGGTGGTGCACTGAGGCACGCAAGGATAGCTGCCTCGCCCGCCTGCACACAGTTGATGACACTGTGGTGGCCACCATATGGGAGCCTAAACATGCTGCTGATGCGGCGGACGTCGGTGTGTGCCAGGTACTGGGGACACTAAGGGACAGGGTGAGGAGGACAATGGACAGTGCTTCACAAGTGGTTGTGACAAGCACCTCAGGGATTCCAGTGGCCATGGCGGGGTGACTACCAGGGGTGCGTTTACTGCGGCGGACCACGCAGTGCATGTGACGTGGCATGGGGGTGGCCCACGACACCAGCCACAGTCACCGACCTGGCCATACTCACCGAGTTCACTGTGACAGGGGAAGGGGCCGGTTCCTTCTCTATGACAGTGGCCAGGAGTGGAACCGGATTGCCATTTATGCCAGCGACCGAGGTCTGCAGCAGCTGGTAGACTGCCCTGATAGGCTTATGGACAGTACCTTCAGGGCATGCCCAACGCTCTTCAGGCGGCTCTATACTATTCAAGCCATCCAGTCAGGGGAAGTCCTGCCAGCAGTGTATGCCGTCACCTGCACCAGGAGAGCGCAGACCAACACGTGGCTGCTGGGCCAGCTGTGCCTCCACAGTCTGACACTCACCCCCGCCACCGCGCTGCTAGACTTTGAGCGTGCCAGCTGGCGTGCAGTGTCCAACACCTTCCCAAATGCCATCATCAGGGGCTGCTTCTTCCACTATTCGCAGGCCATCTGGTGAAGGATACAGCAGTGCCCTGAGGTTCTGCACTGGTATTTCATGGACCCAAACCTTGCCCTGCAACTCCGGATGCTGCTGGCATTAGCATTTGTACCACCCACCGATGTGCCAGCAGTCTTCCAGGAGATGCAGGAGTGGGAGTACACAGTGCAAAATGAGGAGGTGCTGCAGCTTATCTTCAACTACTATGAGGACACCTGGGTCAGTCGCCCCAGCGCCCAGTCCGGCTGCCAAGCAGCATTCCCCATCGAGCAGTGGAACTGCCATGCGGCGACCATGCAGGGCCTGGCCAGGATGAATAATGCTGTGAAGGGGTAGCACCAGACATTTAATCCCAGGATCAGTGCGTGCCACTCCAGTATGTGGCAGCTGCTGGACTGCCTCTGTGAGAAGGAGTGGCTGGCTGTGGTCCGCTCAGAGCAGTTGGGTGTCAGCTGCTGAGGTGCCACATGCCCAGCACCGCTACCGGGACCTGAATGCCCAGATTGCCACTGTGGTTGCTGAGTATGACTCCAGGAGCCATTATGACTACCTCTGTGGGCTGGCACACAACTTCACCTTCCATGTGTGACCAGCCACAGACAGGTAGTGCTAGTGCCCACCATGCCCTGCTGCCTGGGGAACCCTCCCATCCCTGCACATCTGCGCCTGCATGCCATGGGCACCTGACCAGCTCCAAGCCCAGCAGTCGAGCGGTGCCGCCCTGAAGGGGCACCCGCTCCCCCTTCCCTATTTCCTGTAGTCACTCTTTTGACACATGCTCGCCTTGCAGGCACCCATTGCTGGGTTCACCCCTTCTGTGTGCTCGCCCTTTCGGTGTGTTCACCCTTTCCATGTGCTCGCCCTTTCCGTGCATTCACCCTGTCTGTGTGCTCACCCTTCCTACGCTCACCCGGTGTCCGTCGCCTCATGGGGATCCGCCCACTTCACATAAATCCAAACTGGATATTCCAAGCAAGATCATTGTCTGTCAAAATTATACAATGTATTTAAATTATAAAGCTTTGAAATTGGCTCTTTTTAATGAAGATTTAATGGGGACAGGAAATGATTTGTAATTGGAAGCTTTTTTAATGCTTCTATTTTAGAAATTTATATTCATTCCCCTGAATGATCCATATATTACTGTACCAGAATAAAAACTAATACAAAGAACTGCATTTTGCATTATTTACAGTTCTCTTCATGGAATTAGTGATCTGGAATTGTAGCTATGACAGCTAGCTAGCTAGCTAGACAGACAGGCAGAGAGATAGACAAATATGACCCTTATTTTTAACAAAAAATTCCTTTAAGATTGGAAGTAATTTTCAGAGTTGTCCTGTTAAGGTTGTTGTTACAAAAGTTTAAAGCAATATCAAAGTTTATATAAAGTACAAATAAAACACTGTTACAAGTATATACAGACTTAAGTAATTAAAAATTTACAGGAGATAAGTAATAAGTAAGTCAGAGACATCACAGAAAGAACAATTACTATACTAAAGAGCTAGTGGAACAAAAACAGACTGGAACATTATATGAATTTTAAGAAGTAGTCAATTGTAACTTTATATTTCCGAAGTATTTTTTCTTTTGCTCCTTAGAATGTTTTCTGTGTAGTAATAATGTGTTGGATGTGTGGAACAGCACTCAGCATTGCAGCTGACATATATATCTTTATTTCCCCCACTACATCATCATTATTGTGCTCTCACTGACAGTGACATCCCAGGCAACTGACCTAATAGCCACTGAGTGGCTACTGCTAAGCAGCAATGATGTCTCAGTCAGTGAGGCCACAATGCTGAATATGTAATGGAAGAACACAGCTGGATATGTCAGCTGCCAGGCACAGTGCTGTTCCACACATCACACCTACTAACATCAGGTAAACAATCTTCTAATTAACCAAATGGAAAAGAAAAAGTACCTCAGATATAAAAGGTAAGGGTTGACTGCTTTTAAAAACTAATATTAGTTTTAGGCATTACACTAACTCTTTAACATGCAGGTTTCAACCATTTTAAGATTCAATGTTTTTTAAAAGATATTTATTTTGTCAAAGCTTCTTAGTACTGGAGATAGTTCATTCCAGATTTTTGAGATGAACAAGCCTGATTGCAATTTACTAAATAAGTTTAAAACAGATGGAACAGTCAGACCCCTATTTTTGACTCCCCTTAAATTATGCCCATGCTGAGACATCTCAAGTGGTGCTGTCAGGCTTGTATACAGAATTCTAAGCATGGTTCTGACAGGTCAGCAGATCATGCTTGGCATTAAGCACACCATCAGTGACATAGTAAAAACTCCAAATTACTGTTTCCATGAAGATAACTGTACAGAAGGTTGTCCATAACAAAAAACAAACAAAACAAAAAAACATTGAAAACTATTTTTTACATTGGTATTTACGGTATAACAGAATATATTCACGTTCCCTAATATTAGCGCATTGAGTTCCATAAACTTATTCGCGCCCGCTATTGTTCGCGGTTTTCACCCTGCGCTAAAATTAAAAGGAGTGGAAGATTAAGATGCCCAAAATTTAGTCAGTAAGTTGTACTTGCTGGTAGCACTTCTGTAAATCGCTGGCAATTACATTAATCAATCTGCTGTCATGACAACAGTGACCAGCTAAAACAGTAATCTGCTGGTGTCAACGCTGTCAATTACAGCAATCAGTCAGCTGTCATGACTACATTACTGCCCAACCATAATCAAGCAGTTTTTGCATTTATAGTTCTGCCCTACCTTAATCAAGCCATTTTTGTGTTTGTAGTTCCACTCTGCAGTTCAGAGAGCACGTTCTTGCAGCTTACAGCATGCTGACATAATGTCAATTCTTCAGTGGATTAATTCAAACAAAGCTGCAAAACGAGAATATCCTGTAGATGTAGGGGATGTCTCGAGTGAGCAGCTTACACAGTCTGGATTAGAAAGTGATACGGCAAACAGCATCGTTGCAGAACTAAAAGCATGTAATCCACCACCACAAAAAATACGCCGTTCATCTATCTACACCACTTATTCAGATGAAATTCCGATTTGAAATTGGGAGATATGCAGTGAGAATGGTGTAATGTCTGCTGTGCGTTACTATCAGTCGAAGCATCACAGCACTATAAATGAATCTACTGTGCGCAAATTTAAAACTAACTATAGGAAATGATTACTGCAGACCCAATATACAAGTACTCTCCCACCCTCACTGCCAACAAAACCTTGTCATGTTTTTCAGATACTGGTAACTTGTCAGCAGATCAACTGGAGAATGAAGATCGCAAGAGGTCTACTGTATGGCTTACTGTGGTGTCTTTGCACAAATGCAGAATTATTACGAGTTTGCTGTGCATTTTGAATTGCATTTATCTTATTTTATTTTATGAGTTTGTTGTCAATTGATTAAATAAAGGCAATATGTGTACATCTTTATGGTATTTCTGGTATTGTTGGGCAATTACAACAGCACATCACGTAGGTCTGTATTTTTGGAAATATTCGCTATCCCTTTAAATTCGCACTTTTTTATAAAACGCTAAAATAGCGAATATAAAACGATAGTGAATATTTCCTGGTATACAGTATTCAGGTACAATAAATCTGGCTTATTTGGAGGTATGGATTTCATTCCTATAGATAGGAACATTACTAACTGCTGTCAATAAGCACACATTTACTGCCGTTTTGAACTGTTTCTGTTTGAGTTTATTTCTCTGTTTTGAGTGCAGTTAGAGTCCATTGTGATATCATTAGGCTTTGCTGGAGCTGCTCTCTCATTGGTTAAGAGTTCATTTGTGACCCTTCCAAAAGTGGAATTAAATGGTAAAAATTAAGATAAATTAGTTATCTTCATTTAAACAGATTTAGTGGCTAAAATAAATCATTCATCTGTAAGGTTTGAATCTCATCTAAAATGTTTAAATACAAGAAACAGTTTATTATGTATGGTATCTTTCATACACAGTGTACCACATAACACTCACAGTCGGAGAAACTCAAAACGGGAAACACAAAATACAAAACACAGGGAATTAAAAATTAAAATCAGGACAATATATTACAGCAGGAAGAATTATCACTTTTACCCTATCCCTGCCATCTTTGTACCCAATTCTTCCATGGGTGGCTGACGGAAACATACTTTGGCTCAGAATGCATTCCTGGCCAAAATTCTTACCCACCTACCTACTTACCTGCCTACCTTATCAACTAACCAACTAACTAACTATGCATACATACATCCAGCTTTGGCAACACGTTATTTCTTCTTTTAGTATGGAACCAGCCCCAGAGCTAAAAAGGAGCTAAGAAAAAATTACTCACCTTAGTAATTATGTTTCTTCTAATGGAGTCTTGCTGTATTCTGACAATTGCAGTGATTCCCAACCTTTGAACTGCCCCGGAGAACAAAGAGTTAACTTTCTATGCAGGGCATAGAATCCTGAGCTCGAGCTCAGTTGAAGTCTCTGTCTGGAGTGTTTCAAACTTAAACCGTCAGATTCTTACGAGCCCAACTACCTAAAAATTCTATGTGGAAATTGTAAAAATTCCTACTAGCCAACTGGCTGAAAAAAGTTTTGGATTCATAAGGAAGACTCAAGTCAGGAAACCCAAAAACCAAAAATCAATCTACTACAAATAACAGTAATAAATAAGCACCCAAACAAAAAGGAGGAGGGTGCAAGCAAAAAACACCCCTGAGATGCAAAACTGCACCTGCCCACCCACTTCCCAAAAACAGGTTCTGAGAGGGGAGGCAGGGATGGAGATCAGAATACAGCAAGACTCCATTAGAAGAAACATAATTACTAAGGTGAGTAATTTTTTCTTCAAACAACATGAAGTCTTGCCGTATTCTGACAATTGCAGACTACCAAGCAGTACCTCCAAGGAGGAGGGACAGAACCTACTTTGGGAATAGGCTCTGAAGTACTGCTGCGCCAAACCGAGCATCACTCCTAGCCTGGATATCCAGAGAGTAATGCTTGGTAAAGGTATGGATTGTTTTCCAGGTGGCTGCTTGACAAATTTCTAAGAGACAGCTATCCCTGGCAGCAGCCAGGGAAGCAGCTGTACCTCTTGTGGAAAGAGCCCTCAGGCCTGAGGGTGGAGTTTTTCCCAGTTTTTCATAGCATACTTGTATACAAGACACAATCCACCTGGCAATAGATCTTTTGGTGGCAGGTTTGCCCTTTCCCACTTCTCCATAAGTGAGCAACAACTGGAGGGAGTCAAACCTGTGACCATTGGTATGCTTTATGTAGTAACTAAGGGCTATTTTGACATCTAAACTGTGTAGCCTCCTCTCTCCTGAGGAAGAATGATCAGTGAAGAAAACAGGAAGAGACATAGACTGGTTTAAATGGAAGTCCGAAACCACTTTGGGCAAGAAACTTCTATTGGTACTAAGGACCACTTTCTCCCTGTGAAATGAGATAAAATCAGGTTCCACTGACAGGGCTTGCAATTCACTGATACGCCTGGCAGAGGTAATGGCTACCAGGAGCACAGTTTTCCAAGTCAAGTACTTAAGCTCTGCTGAAGACATAGGCTCAAAGGGGGCTTGCATAAGTTGAGCAATGCAAACATTTAAATCCCAGGCAGGGGCAGGGTCTCTAAAAGAAGGATTGGTGTGAAACAATCCTTTGAAAAATTTACAGAACACAGGATGGGAAGATAGTGAGGAAGACTTCCCCACAGACAAAAACGCAGAAACAGCTGACAAGTGTACCTTGAGAGTAGCTGGTCTGAGGCCTAGGCCATTAAGATGGACCATATAATCCAGAACCGTAGGCAATCCAGCAGTGTCTGGAGAAATATGCTTCTTAGAACACCAAATGCTGAATATTTTCCATTTGGAGTTGTAAGTCTTTCTGGTGGAGGGCTTTCAAGAAGTCTTGAGGATATCCAGAACCCCTTGGGAAAGATGCAGATCTGCAAACTCTAACTCTTCAAGAGCCATGCCTTGAGATTGAGAGATTGAAGATTGGGGTACCAAATCCTTCCCTGAGAGGATGTTAACAGGTTGTAATTCCTGGGAAGAGACAGGGGAAGATGGACTGCTAGGGACAGCAACAGGGGGTACCAGGGCTGTCTGGCCCAATCTGGAGCAATCAGAATCACCTTGCAATGTTGAGACCTTATTTTGACCAAGACTTTGAACAGGAGTGGGAAGGGAGGAAAGGCATACAGAAACTTCCCTTACCAATTCAGAATCAGGGCATCCAGAGGGACTGAGCCCAAGACTGGAGGTCTGCAACAAAAGAGAGGGAGTTGGTGATTGTATGGGGCTGCAAAGAGATCTCTGGAGTGCCCCACCTTGAAAAAAATCACTTTCAACACCTGAGGGTCCAGGGACCATTCGTGATGGCCCTGAGAGATCCTGCTCAGTACATCTGCTAGCACATTGTCCTTGCCTGGAAGGTGAACTGCTACAAGAGAGGTTTGCAGGGAATAAGCCAGGGACCACAACGTCATGGCTTCTATGCACAAGGCCGTGGACCGAGTGCCTCCCTGCTTGTTGATGTACCACATGGTGGTGGTGTTGTCTGTTCTGATTTGAACCACCTTGTTCTGTACTGACTGAGAGAAAGCTTTTAGGGCCAGAAAAACTGCCCTGAGCTCTAGGAGATTGATGTGGAGAAGGGATTCTTGGGGGGACCACAGCCCCTGGGCAGTGAGGGACCCCACATGGGCTCCCCAGCCCAGAAGAGAAGCATCCGTGGTAAGGACCACTGAACAAGGCTGAGTAACAAAAGGAACACCTTGTCTTAAACTGTCCTGATCTTGCCACCATTGGAGGGCTTGGATCAAGGTCAGAGTCACTGGGATCAGTTTGGTAAGGGAATCCTTCCTCTGAGAGCAAAAAGCTCTCAGGTGGAACTGAATACCCCTCATCTGGAATCTTGCCCCTTGGAGCCCTGCTGTTGAAGCTGCCATGTGGCCCAAAAGCTGGAGGAAATGCCTTGCTGGCCGAGATATCTGAAGGCTGAAAAAAGAGGCTAGTTCCATAAGAACCCTTGCCCTTTCTGGAGGAAGAAAGGCTCTTGCTCTGAGTGTGTCCAGTTCTGCCCCTATAAAAGTAAGAAGCTGGAGTGGTTCAAGAACTGACTTGGGAAGGTTGAGAAGAAATCCTACAGAAGTAAGCATTTACTGGGTCACTTGCAGGTGAGACTTGACTTGGTCTGGAGACTGACCCACTATTAGCCAATCGTCCAGATATGGAAAAATAGAAATATTTCGCCTTCTTAGAAAGGCAGCTACTACTGCCAGGCACTTTGTGAAAACCCTTGGAGCTGAGGTTAGGCCAAAGGGCATTGCTCTGAACTGATAGTGGCCTGAGGGTAACTCGAACCTGAGGTACTTTCTGTGGGAACACCTGATGGAAATGTGAAAGTAGGCATCTTTGAGGTCCAGAGAGGCTAGCCAGTCCCCTGGCCTTAGAGAGGGAAGGATTATTCCCAGAGTTACCATCTTGAACTTTGGTTTTAAGAGATGTTTGTTTAGATATCTTAGGTCTACGATGGGTTGCCACTCCTCTGTCTTTTTGGGGGTCAGGAAGTACCTGGAGTACAGTCCTTTGCCCCAGTGTAGGGCAGGTACTCTCTCTATGGCTCTTAAAGCTAGGAGAGAAAAAACCTCTGCCTCTAAGGCAAGGGGTTTCCGAGAGATTTGCAGGTGGACAAGATCTGGCTCTCATCTTTGGAAATTTTCTGAAGCTGAGAACCAGTCCCTGGCTTATTACTTCCAGGACCCACTTGTCTGATGTAACAGACATCCAATCCTAGACAAAGTAAGCCAGCCTGCCCCCTGCTGGAATAGGAGAGTTGACCCGGGCAGGCCCATCAGGGTGTCTGCTTGGCAGGCGCTTTAGGCTGAGGAGTGGATGCAGCCCTGCTCATCCCTCTTCTGCCTCTCCCTCTGAAGAACCCCCTCTGAGAAAAGGAAGAAGAGGCCTGTGCTTGGTAAAAAGGCCTGCCCCTGCCCCTAGACTGCTGCCTTTGAGGAGTTACCTGCCTCTCCTTGGCCTGAGCACTTCTGTAAGTGGTCCTGTACTCATCCATTTTCTTCATGTAATTCTCTGTCTGTTCCCCAGAGAATTATCCACTACAGGAAAATCCATGGCCTTAGCCTGGGTGTCCTGCGAGAGGTTAGTACATCTGAGCCAAGCCATCCTCCGAAGAGCCACAGATGTAGCCATGACTCTTGATGACACATCATTAGAGTCCACAGCAGCATGAAACTGAACCTTAGATGCCTCAATCTCATCTGCAGCCAACGCCTACAGCTCCTTGACTGGCTGGGGGAGGCCTATTTAGCCAGTGCCAGTACAGTGTCCCACCTGGACTTCTGGTACCTGGCTGTATAGGCCATGCAATTCGCCTACCTGAGTCCCAAAGAAGACACCATGTACTGCTTCTTTGCCATGACATCAATCTTCCTGGAGTCTTTGTCTGGGGGGGGGTGAAGCCAAGGGAATATTTGCCTTGTCACAGGCAGCAGCCTGCACTACCCCAACATGGCTGCACTGCTGATATAAGAACTCCGTGTCTGAGCCTGAAAGTGTATACCTCCTGTCCATTCTTCTATCCACAAGAGGTATAGTGTTAGGAGGCTTTAGGATTTTTTGTGTCTGTTTCCCAAAAGATTTGTGGAGGGGAATAGACAGTCTCCTGAACTCTGGAATGTCCATCATCTCTACATAATCAGGCTCCTCTTGATCTTCCACAGCCTTCTCCATAGGAAACTGGAGGGTTTCAGCCACCTTTCTGTAGAACATAAAGTGAAAAGGGGACTCAGAAAGCCTAGGAGGGGAAACACCTGAAGGTCTGTCTGGGGAGATGTCCGGTTCCACAGGCACATCCAGACCCTCACTTACATCATCATCCTCAAATTCCCCTTCCTCTTCAAATTCCAGTACATAAAAATCTTCAAGGGTATAATCTTGAACCGGGGGAACCAACCAAACTGAACCCCTGCCAGAAGGAGCCAGATCGGTAGGAAATGGACGGAGCGATTCCACAATCTGAATCGCTCTGGCTATCTCCTTGGCAGTCGGAACATGAACCTCTGGATCTGAACCGGTTGATTTGTCTTTGCGTTTTCTTTTTATCTGAACCGATCACTCAGAATTGGCTCTCCTTTTGCCCAAAGAAATATCGCCCTGGTCAGAGGGCACTCCATCTGGTTCGGTCGAAACCAAACTGGGTTAGCCATCCGGGTCAGCAGACTTCTCGGCCTCCTTTTCCCTCAGTCTACCTAATCTCTTCTCAAGGGTAGATTTGGGAAAGTTTTTACATATTTGGCAGTCTGAATCGAGGTGGTCAAACCCCAGACAATAAACACAGGTGGTGTGGGGATTGGCCTTAGCAAAGACCTCCCCACATTCACTGCAGTGTTGAAACCCAGTGGGCCTGTTTTTCTTGGGTTTCTCAGACATGGCCAACCTAACCAACTTACCCTTTTTATGGCAACTGCCAGGCAAGACTCCCTTATCGGTTCCTAACCGTGTCACGGCTATTGGAAAAAAACGCACTAAAACATGTTTTTTTTAGAACCGATAAGCACCGGTAACCACACACTAAGTAAAACAATACAAAACACAATATTTCACTATCAAATGGCTGGTTCAGTCAAACCGAGCCGCACTTTTACAAGTTCCACACAGAAAAAACAGAACAATTCCTATCTAGTACTCATGGCACCACAGACAGAGACTGAACTGACTGTACGGATACTTTTTCAGTTTAAAAAACCGAAGAAAACTGAAACTTTAACCGACTTTCGAACCGAGCTGAAGGAGAAATCTCCGGAGCGACCGTTCAGTGAGGCAGAGTAAAGAATCTGACAGTTTAAGTTTGAAACACTCTAGACAGAGACTTCAACCGAGCTCGAGCTCAGCATTCTATCCCTGCATAGAAAGTTAACTCTTTGTTCTCTGGGGCAGTTGAAAGGTTGGGAATCACTGCAACTGTCAGAATACAGCAAGACTTCATGTTGTTTGAATAAAGGCCTTCTTTTGAAAATGCCATTTGTTTCCTTTTCCCAAAACAACTTAATATTTAATAGCTTGGGTTAAATTTATAATCATAATAATACAAACTGTGTGCACTGATCAGAAGATTGCTAACTAACTCAACAGGACATTTTATAATCACTTTACCAGTTAGCATGTCATCAACATTCCACGCTTACAGTGTCATACAATGCAGAATAAAACATTTCACTTTTTTTTCAGCGGGGTATTGCTGAATTATATTTATTGGATAAAGAGGCCAACTGAGCAAAGCTCATTTTCAGTGGATTCCTAAGACACCAGTTGCACTACCATAGCAAGGATAAGCAAAATACAAAATATAAGAATTTGGACTAGATTATCTATAGCTATTTACAAATATAGTAAATATGTGGATCTGTCTGCTCCCTTCTTCCATGTCTGGATATAAAAAAATGCAGGAGATGGAGAAATGCATTTATGTTTTGTAAAGAAAACACATTTAGTAATTTTAAAGCAAGAACTAATTCAAAAGAGAAAAGGGAAAAAAATATTTGTGAGACATGTAATTTTTACTTTGGGAGTGTTGTATTTTTATCACGCACAACATGATAAACATTTTATAATTACTGACCTTCATTTTTTCCCATAGAGAAAGACGGTTATAATTTGCCGTTATAAACAGCTGGGCTGGTTATAACAGCAAACAAGCGCCAGCTTTCTCTAGGAGAGGCGCCAGCCATCAACACCCGTAAAGCAAAACACATTTACTCTAAAACTCAGTCTCTCAGCTGGCTTCATCCTCTCACTGCTTGAACTCAAAACCCTATGTCCTCTATAATACAGATGAGAAAGACTAACAAGATAAATTAAACTAACATAGAAACATTTCACATCATCCCTAACACACACTAAAAAAATCTCTTTCTCCATACAGGCATCGCAAGATCTTTAAGCAGCTCGCTAGTAACAGGATAACCATGGCAACCGGAGCCCTCATTTAGCAATAGAAAAATGAGTAAAAACCTAAGAACTTAAAAGACTCTTACAAAATCTTTAAAAGTGTTCTTCGTTCAGCACCATTTACAGTTTCAGAAACAAGTTTTAGTTCTGATAGAAAACGCAGGTTATTGAGCGAAGTTACAAAACTGACCTCGCTGTTTCAAGTACTGTAAGTTAATGCAATTTCAAAGACTAATAAAAAAAGAAATGTAATAAAATCATTCAGTTAAAATCTATTTTACTGTTACAAAGTCCTGTAATAAAATACAGTTAACAAATCAGAGTACAGCAATCATTGGCTCTTTTGCAAAATGGCACAGTTTCTCAAATAAGCTTCCTATGGGCGAAAAAATGAAGGTCAGCAATTACATAAAATAAGGTTTGGGTAGGTGGTTCAACCTCAAATTTTACACATACCCTCGGTGTGGGATGTCTTAATAAACCCCTCGGGCTTTGCTCTCGGGGTTTATGTGGCATCCCATACCTCGGGTGTGTGTAAAATTCTCATTATGACCACCTCTCCATATATGATTCTCTATGTAATATTCACAGACCGTAATATCAGTTATTATTTACTCCGAGTTTCTTTATGGAAGGTTTTTCTATAGCATATGCTAAAAGAAAAATTTACTTACTTTAGTAATTATGTTTCTTCTAATGGAGTCTTTCTGTATTCTGACTATTGCAGTCAGCCCCTGCACTTGAACTGCCCCAGAGAGTAGAGAGTTAAATTCTATGCAGAGCATAGAACGCTGAGCTCGAGCTCGGTTCAGACCTCTGTCTGCAGCACTTTGAAGTGCAACCATCAGATTCTTATGAGCTAATACTAACTAACTAAGACCACTATGTGGAAATTGTAAAATTTGTACTAGCCAAATGGCAACCAAATATTTTGGATCCCCAAAAGACTCAAGTCAAGAAATCCAAAATCAAAAACAAGGTAGTGAACAAATCAAGACTATTAAAATAATAAAAATAACTCACTCCCCCTTTCTAAAAAAAAGGGAGTGTCCAAATGCGCCCCTGAGGTGCAACACTGCACCTGCCAGCCCACTTCCCAAAAATAAGTTCTGAGAGGGGAGGCAGGGAGGGAGGTCAGAATACAGCAAGACTCCATTAGAAGAAACATAATTACTAAGGTGAGTAATTTTTTTCTTCAAACAACATGAAGTCTTGCTGTATTCTGACTACTGCAGACTACCAAGCAGTACCTCCATGGAGGAGGGATTCGATCCTACTTTGGGAATAGGCTCTGCAGTACTGCTGTACCAAACCGAGCATCACTCCTAGCCTTGATATCCAGGGAGTAATGCTTGGTGAACGTATGGACTGTTTTCCAGGTGGCTGCTTTACATATCTCTAGCAAAGGAATATCCCTGGCAGTAGCCAGGGAAGCAGTTGTACCTCTAGTCGAATGAGCCCTCAGGCCTGAGGGTGGTATTTTGCCTAGCTTCTCATAGCAGTATTGCATACAAGAGACAATCCACCTGGCAATAATTCTCTTAGTGGCAGGTTTGCCCTTTCCCACTTCCCCATAAGTGAGAAACAACTGGAGGGAGTCAAACCTGTGTGCCTTAGTACACTCAATATAGTAACTAAGGGCTCTTTTAACATCCAAACTGTATAATCTTCTCTCTCCTGAAGAGGAATGATCAGTGAAGAACACTGGGAGAGACACGGATTGGTTCAAATGAAAATCTGAAACCCCTTTAGGGAAGAACCTCCTACTGGTTCTAAGGACCACCTTATCTCTATGGAATGAGATAAAATCAGGTTCCACTGAGAGTCTGTAATTCACTGATACGTCTGGCAGAGGTAATAGCTACCAGGAACACAGTTTTCCAAGTCAAGTACTTAAGCTCTGCTGAAGACAAAGGCACAAAGGGGGGCTGCATAAGCTGAGCAATGCAAACATTAAGGTCCCAAGCAGGAGTAGGATCCCTAAAGGGTGTATTGGTATGAAGCAATCCCTTGAAAGATTTACAGAAAACAGGGTGAGATGACAGTGAGGGAGGCTTCCCCACAGAAAAGCAGAAACAGCTGACAAGTGTACTTTGAGAGAAGTTGGTCTGAGGCCTAGGCCACTGAGATGAACCATACAATCAGAATTGTACACAATTCAGCAGTGTCTGGGGATATATGCTTCTTGGAACACCAAATGCTGACTCTTTTCCATTTGGAGTTATAAGTTTTTTCAGGTGGCAGGTTTTTGAGAGACTTTGAGAATGTCCAGAACTCCTTGAGACAGATGCAAATCTGCATACTCTAACTCTTCAAGAGCCATGCCTTGAGATTGAGAGACCAAAGGTTGGGATACTAAATCCTCCCCTGAGAGGTGGTTAACAGGTTGTAATTCCTGGGAAGAGACAGGGGAAGATCGACTGTTAGGGACAGTAACAGGGGATATCAAGGCTGCGTGGCCCAGTCTGGAGCAATCAGGATCACTTTGCAGGATTGTGACCTTATCTTGACCAGGACCTTGAACAGTAGAGGAAAAGGAGGGAAGGCATATAGAAATTTCCCTTCCCAGTTCAGAATCAGAGCATCCAGAGGGAGTGAGCCAAAGACTGGGGGTCAGCAGCAAAATAGAGGAAGTTGGTGATTGTCTGGGGCTGCAAAGAAATCTATCTCTGGAGTGCCCCACCTTGAAAAAAGCACCTTCAAGACCAGAGGGTCCAGGGACCATTCATGATGGCCCTGTGAATTCCTGCTCAGTGCATCTGCTAGCACATTGTCCTTCCCTGGAAGGTGGACTGCTATCAGAGAGGTTTGCAGGGAATAAGACAGGGACCACTACTTTATGGCTTCTGTGCACAAGACCGCAGACTACATGCCTCCCTGCTTGTTGATGTACCACATGGTGGTGGTGTTGTCTGTTCTGACTTGAACCACTTTGTTCTGCACTGACTGAGAGAAAGCTTCCAGGGCCAGAAAAACTGCCCTGAGTTCCAGGAGATTGATATGGAGAAGGTATTCCTGAGGGGACCACAGTCCCTGGGCAGTGAGGGCCCCCAGATGGACTCCCCAGCCCAGGAGGGAAGCATCCATCGTAAGGACCACTGAATGAAACTGAGTGGCAAATGGGACCCCTTGCCTTAAATTGTCCTGATCCTGCCACCATTGAAGGGCTTGGATCAGGGTCCAAGTCACTGGGATCAGTTTGGTAAGGGAATCCTTCCTTTGGGACCAAAAGGCCCTCAGATGGAACTGAATGTCCCTCATCTGGAATCTTGCCCCTTGGACCACTGCTGTAGAGTCTGCCATGTGGCCCAAGAGCTGGAGGAAATGCCTTGCTGGTCGAGACACCTGAAGGCTGAAGGAAGAAGCCAGTTCTATAAGAACCCTTGCCCTTTCCAGGGGAAGAAAGGCTCTTGCTTTGACAATATCCAGCTCTGCCCCTATAAAGGTAAGGAGATGCACTGGCTCGAGAACTGACTTGGGAAGGCTGAGAAGAAATCCTAGAGAAGTAAGCACTTGCTGGGTCACTTGCAGGTCTGACTTGACTTGGTCTGGGGACTGGCCCACTATGAGCCAGTCATCCAGATATGGAAAAATGGAAATCTTTTGCCTCCTTAGAAAGGCAACTACTACTGCCAAACACTTTGTGAAGACCTTTGGGGCTGAAGTTAGGCCAAAGGGTATTGCTCTGAACTGATAGTGGCCTGAGGGCAACTCGAACCTGAGGTACTTTCTGTGGGAGCACCTGATGGGAATGTGAAAATAGGCATCTTTGTGGTCCAGGGAGGCTAGCCAGTCCCCTGGCCTTAGAGAGGGAAGGATTATTCCCAGAGTTAACATCTTGAACTTTCGTTTTAAAAGATGTTTGTTTAGGTATCTTAGGTCCAGGATGGGTCGCCACTCCCCTGTTTTTTGGGGGGTAAGGAAGTACCTGGAATACATACCTTTGCCCCAGTGTAGGGTAGGTACTCTCTCTATGGCTCTTAAAGCCAGCAGAGATGAAACCTCTGCCTCTACGGCAAGGGTTTCTGAGAGACCTGCAGGTGGAAAAGATCTGGCTCTCATCTTCGGAAATTTTTTGAAGCTGAGAACCAGTCCCTGGCTTACTACTTCCAGGACCCACTTGTCTGATGTAATAGACATCCAGTCCTGGACGAAGTAAGTCAGCCTGCCCCCTACTGGAATAGGAGAGTTGACCCAGGCAGGCCCATCAGGGTGTCTGCTTGGCAGGGGCCTTAGGCTAAGGAGTGGATGCAGCCCTGCTCATACCCCTTCTGCCTCTCCCTCTGAAGAACCCCCTCTGTGAAAAGGAAGAAGAGGCCTGTGGCTGGTAAAAAGACCTATGAAAAGGCCTGCCCCTGCCCCTAGACTGCTGCCTTTGAGGAGTTGCCTGCCTCTCTTTGGCCTGAGCACTCCTGTAAGTGGTGCTGTACTCATCCATTTTCTTCATGTAATTCTGTCTGCTCCCCAAACAGAGAATTACCCACTACAGGAAAATCCATGGCCTTAGCCTCGGTATCCTGCAAAAGGCTAGTACATCTGAGCCAAGCCATTCTCCGAAGAGCCACAGATGTAGCCATGACTCTTGATGACACATCATTGGAGACCACAGCAGCATGAAACTGAACTTTTGATGCCTCAGTCCCATCTGCAGCCACCTCCTTCAGCTCCTTGGCTAGCTGGGGGGAGGCCTGTTTAGCCAGTGCCAGTACAGTGTCCCACCTGGACTTCTGGTACCTGGCTGTATAGGCCATATAATTCGCCTGCCTGAGTCCCAAGGAAGATGCCACATACTGTTTTTTTGCCATGGCATCAATCTTCCTGGAGTCTTTGTCTGGGGGGTGTGAAGCCAAGGGAATGTTTGCCTTGTCACAGGCAGCAGCCTGCACTACCCCAACATGGCTGCATTGCTGGTATAAAAACTCCATATCTGAGCCTGATAGTGTATACCTCTTGTCCAACCTTCTGTCAACAGGAGGTACAGAATTGGGAGACTTCAGGATTTTTTGTGTCTGTTTCCCAAAGGATTTGTGAAGGGGAATAGACAGTCTCCTGGACTCTGGGATGTCCATCATTTCCACATAATCAGGCTCCTCCTGATCCTCCATTGCCTCCTCCATAGGAAGCTGGAGGGTTTCAGCCATTTTTCTGTAAAACAAAAAATGGGAAGGGGACTCAGAAAGCCTAGGAGGGGATACACCAGAAGGTCTGTCTGGGGAGATATCTGGTTCCACAGGCACATCCAGACTTTCATCATCACCACCACCATCTTCAAACTCCCCCTCCTCCACAAACTCCAGTTCATAAAAATCTTCAGGGGTATAATCTTGAACTGGGGAAACTGACCAAACCAAACCCCTGTGAAAAGGTGCCGGATCGGTCGGAACTGGGCAAAGCGATTCCACAATTTGAATTGCTCTGGCTATTTCCTCGGCAGTCGGAACATGAACCTCTGGATCCAAACCGGTCTATTTTTCTTTGCATTTGCTTTTTGTAGGAACTGACCCCTCAGGATCGGCTCTCCTCTTGCCCGAAGAAGTATCGCCCTGGTCAGAGGACACTCCTTCTGGTTCGGTCGGAACCAAACCGGGCTGGCCATCCGAGTCAGCGGACTTCTCGGCCTCCTTTTCCCTCAGTCTACCTAGTCTCTTTTCAAGCGTAGATTTAGGAACATTTTTACAAATTTGGCAGTCTGAATCGAGGTGTTCAAACCCCAGACAATAAACAGAGGTGGTGTAGTGGTCGGCCTTAGCAAAAACCTCCCCACACTCACTGCAGTGTTGAAACCCAGTGGGCCTGTTTTTTTTCTTGGGTTTCTCAGACATGGCCAACCTAACCAAACTTACCCTTTTTATAGCAACAGCCAGGCAAGACTCCCTTATCGGTTCCTAACCGTGTCACGGGTGTTGGAAAAAACGTTCAAAACACATTTTTTTTAGAACCAATAAGGACCGGTAACCACACTCTAAAGTAAAACACAGGGATTCAATACAAATGCTCGATTCAGCCGAAGCAATCTAACACTTTACAATTTACACACAGAAAAACAGAACAAAACCTATCTAGTACTCACGGTACCACAGACAGAGACTGAACCAACTATGTGGAAATAAACTCGGTAAAAACCGACAACTTAACCGAGACTTTAACTGACTTTCGAACCGAGCTGCAGGAGAACTCTCCAGAGCGACTGTTCAGTGAGGCGGAGTAAAGTATCTGACGGTTGGATTTCAAAGGGTTCCAGACAGAGACCTCAACCGAGCTCGAGCTCAGCATTCTATGCTCTGCATAGAAAGTTAACCCTTTGTTCTCCGGGGCAGTTTAAAGGCTGGGGCTAACTGCAATAGTCAGAATACAGCAAGACTTCATGTTGTCTGAAACACCTGCATGGTAAGGGAAAGGAAGTGCAGGAGTTCCTCCCTGGACAAGGCTGCCAAGAGCCAGTCATCCAGGTACAGGAAAACCTGCACTCCCTGGGTACACAGGTAGGCCGCTACCACCAAAAGGCATTGGGTAAATACTCGGGGTGCCAAGGAAAAACCAAATGGGAGGGCCTTGAACTGGTAGTGGTCCCCCTGGAATTCAAAACACAGGTACTTGCAGTGGGAAGGGTGAACAGGGATATGCAGGTAAGCATCTTGCATGTCCAGAGCACACAGCCACTGTCCCGGCCGAAGAAGAGGCAGAAGACTCTGCAGAAAGAGCATCCTGAACCTTTTGTACTCCACGAACAAGTTCAGGGAGCTGAGGCCGATAATTGGCCTCACATCCCCTGACTTTTTCGGGACCAGGAAGAAATGGAAGTAGTAACCCGTCCCCCAAAGATGTGGAGGAACGGGCTCTATCGCCTCCTTCAGAAGAAGAGAGGATATTTCTTCCTGAACCAGAAGAAGATGTTCTGGGGAGTAAGATGACCTGGGGGGGGTTCCAAGGAGGGGTTTCTGAAGAAACTCTATTGCGTGACCTTCTGCAATCAGCTGGAGCACCCAAGTGTCTGAAGTGATCCTCTCCCAACCCAGTAGATGGAGGGAGAACCTCCCTCCTACTGGTTCCTCTGGAAGGCCCAGAGACTGTGGGATAGGAAAGGAGTCAGGAGGTGTGGGGCAACGTCATGGCCGAAGCCCCCACTGCTTTTTTGGGCGGAGGGGAGCTTAGCAGCTGGAGGGGCCTGACATTTGTTGGCCCGCTTTCCCTGAGGTTTCGCCTTTTGCCGAGAACGTCTGCGAAAGGGGCAATGCTGAGCCTGAGGGGGTCTGTACATGGAGTCAACTGACTTAAGTGCAGTACCCTTCTCCTGCAGATCGGTGACGATGTCCTCGACATTGCCACTGAACAGCACTGAACCCCTATAGGGTGCATCGTGGATAGCAGACTGAGCCTCTGGGACCAAACCTGACACCCAGAGTCAGGCATGATGCCGCAAAGCCATGGCGAAAGCCGAGCTCCGACCAGCAGCATCCACTGCATCGTACATGGCACAAAGCATGTGTCGACTGGCCGAACGTGCACACCGGACTAGATCCGCCACTTCCTGCTTCGTCTGAGATTCAGGAAGGAAGTCCAGTTTAGCTTCCATCTCACTAAGGATTGCCTTCTGGTAATCCCCCATATGACCAACATAATTCAGGGTCCTAATACCCAGAGTGGAAGAAGCATAGACCTTCTTCCCGTACTGGTCCAGAAGGTGAGATTCCCTTGTTGGGTGGTGACGAGCTCAAGTGCTTGGGGTTAGCCGTCCGGCCGTGAGCGGCGATAATCATGACCGAGTCAGCCAGAGGGTGTGAATTTAAAGAGTCAACACCCTCCGGAGCCTGATAGAGCCTGTCCGACTTCCTAGGAAGGGGGGCTAATGCCAACGGTTGCTTCCAAATGGTGGAAACAAGATCAGCATGAGGCTCAATCCAGGGTGGCACCAGGGTAGGAGCGGTCTCGGGCAGATTATGGTGTGCAACGAGTTTCTTACGCTGTGGTTCTGGCTCCAAGGAATGCCACTGATGAACTGCCTGGATTTTGTGCAGCAACTCTGTGAAGGAAGGATCCTCCAGAGGAGACTTCAGCAGAGTCCTTGGCCTGGGCTTGTCCAGAGTGCAGGGCTCGTCATCAGGGTCAGAACGACCATCAGAGTCATCCGAGGTCTCCAAGGAGGATGAAGAGTAAGAAGACTCCTCCTCCCGCTGCGGGGGGAGGAACGGACCCCTTGGAAAGCCCCCAGGGAAGCATATCCTGCCCTACCCTGGAACAGGAGGGCTCACCTCTGGTATCCAGAGGTGGGGAGGAGGGTCTCTCATCTCTGACACTGGAGGACCGGGACTGGCATCAGAAGACGGCTCTCTACCTCCCTGGTGAGCTGAGCCTTGGCCTCAGCCCACCAGTAGTCTCTTTCAAGTCCACAGGCAGCTGAGGGAGTGGTAGAGGAGGAGGGGGGGATACAGATACCGAGGGTATCCGTAAGGCACGTACCTGTACCCTGATGGCAGGTAGCCCAGCGTTGGTACTGAGGCACCATGTACTGCGGCGTCAGGTACTGGGGTGCCAGATACTGCGGGCCTGGGTATGACAGCATCGGATAGGACCGGGTCAGATACCCAGGGACTGGGGGGTCTGCGGGAGCAGAAGGCCCCGGAAATGGCCCAGCGGGCGGGCCCAGAATGGGAGGCCCGGTGGGCGGCAGGCCTGGTGTCCGGGTGGCATCCGGCAATGGGATATTGTCAGGCGTCAGGTAGGCCAGCGTCGGCGTCCGAGGATCCGGCATCAGGTCATCTGGCCCAGCGGGAGGGAGACCCGACAGCAGCATACCCACCTCCTCCGTGTCACCCGGGGAAGAAGGATTACCATCCCCGGGATCCAGCAGAGGAGACGATGGCGCCTCAGAGTGCAACGAGCATTGCAGAGAGCTCAGAACAACAAATAGGCCCAAAGGGTCTGGCGTTAGCTCTAACACCGAGCAGACGGCAGAAAAGCCGATGTCTGTCTTATCGACGTGATCCGGGCAGACGTCGGAGGAGCCGGCATCCGACTTATCGGACCCAACGCCCGATGAAGGCCACGAAGGAGGGACAGTCTTGGTGGGCACTTTAGAAGCCGTGCGCTGTCCCAGAGGGTCGGCGTCTTAGCGGCCTTACCCGAGCGGGCGTCGGAGGAGCTGACATCTGACTTATCGGGGCCGCTTGAACCAGAAGGCTGCATGGCGGCGACCTTACTGGAAGCAGCTGCCTCCTTGGACCCGGAGGCTCCTGAGGGGCCTGAGCGTGAGCCCAGTGGGAGGCTTGATGCCATCTTGAAAGCCTCCAAGATGATCACCATAGAGCTGCCTCCCGGGGGGAGACGTACCTGCAGCACCGCGACCTCAGCCGAGGCCGCGGCGACCAATGAGGACTCCCGGTCCCGGTGCTTCTTCTTGTGGTGGCCCTCCGGAGAAGTCAAAGCCCAACAAAGTTTTTTCAGTTCCTTTTCCATGGAAGTCATTTTTTGTTTAAGAATGGGGGCCTCCAGAGACTGCTGCCTCCGCTTTCGGGTGGCCACGTTAAAATGCTGGCAGAGCCGGCACTTCTTGATGGGATGATGGAGGCCTACATAAAAAAGGCACTGGGAATGTCTGTCCTTATGTGGGAGCTGGGCGCCACAAGAATCGCACTTATTTTTGTGCTCAGATGGAGTCAGGGTTGAGATACATGGTAGCTGTAGGTAAGGCTGACGAAAATCAGGAAAAAAGTAGAAAATAGGTGGTAAAAACTACCGACAATTGACTGCGAAGCAGTGAACTTAACCTCAAGGCATGCACAAGCTAATGGCGGGAAAGAACTGGAAGGCGGTCGTGGGGGACCACCCCTTTATACTGATGTCACCTGACGTTGGTCACCTGACATAGGGCAGTCCCCCGCCAGAGACTGCTAGCTAGAAATTTTTTAGTGGGGTCCTGACACCTGCCAGCTTCAGTCCTATTTGTAATTACCTACTGCAAGAGCCCTCTCGAAGTAAGATATGTATTTTCACTCCAACCCTTCCATAGCATGAATATATTTAATAAGTAAAATATTGTGTTTTCACCGTGACTTAGTCAATGCTTTTTTTTTTTTTTTTAAATAAAGCAATTATCAGTTGTCACAAACCCACTCGGCAGGTCAGCCCTCTACTCCCAAAGTGCCAACCCCCGAGCGCAGTCTTGTGAACAGTTAACAGAAACAGGGTAACCCTCCTGTCTGTTTTGTGGGTTCAAATCAACCTTTGGTCTCAAGTCTTGGAGGGATTCAAACAGTGAACCTCTTACTAGCGTACCCAATGTACAGGCTCAGATAATTCTGCTCTTCGGGGTGGGGGCCAGATATCTTTTGCCTACAGGCACCTAACCAGGTGTACAAAATGAACCCTTAAAACTCTATTAAAGACCCCAGAATAAATTCTTACCTTTTCCCAGTTTGGTAAAACCAGTAAGCTTTGTGCAGTGCCAGCTTTAACCATGTATGCTTCCCTTGTCAAGAAAAAGAAATTCAAAGGCACACCAAGTAGTCTCAAAAGTAGAGGTTTACTTCAAAATAGATAAAAAAATTTAAAATGTAAATACAGAACCATATATCACAAAACATATAAATCACTTAAACAAAACAGGTTTAAAAGTGCAGACAAAATCTCCTATCCCAGAATACTTATCTCACAGTGCTGTAGATGTTTCTTTTTCAGAGTTCAAACATTTGTGTGTAAATGGAAAACAAATACTGTTTAAAAACTGGCTTTGCCAACCTCTTTGCGTGAGGTCACCTAGCTCCTCCCTGTCAGAATATAAAAAAATATATCTATGCAAAACAGGATGTCTTATCAAAGGTAAATTTAAATTTCTGTGACCTCAGCAAAACTTTTTTTTTTTAAATGACTTTCTTTGATCTATGAGCAGCTTCCCCTTTGTAGGACATCAAAGGACTTGTTATGTCTCTCTGCCAGATCTCATGGAGGTGCAACATGCTTTTGTATCACCATGTGAATTTTACTGTGTTTCTTCTGAAGGCTATAAAAGTTTATGATCTAACTTGGCAGTTGGCAAGCTGCAATTAGTCACATAAAATGGAGGTCCTAAATTTTAAGTCTCTTCTAGCCTGTAATTATCTCTTGGCCTTCCAGGTAACACCTATTAGCTAAAACCTGGGAGGGAGGGTTGTTATTCCACATACTGTCAGCATCTCTCATGAGAGACATTCAATAACACATTTTTATATCACAAAAAGCATAGGTTAATCAGAACCAGCTGTCCAAGAGTCACATCCGTCACCTCTTTTTTAGCCCACACAGTCTGGTAGAGATACAACAACTCAGACAAGTGTGGGCTACCCAATTTCGCAGCTAAGAGAGAACTGATAGACGGAGGTCAAGACAAGAGACTTGCTCAAGGCTACACCATTGCATATGGGTTCCCTCTTAGCTGCTGTGAATTGGCTGTGCCATAAAACTTCATAGTATATAACCTAGCAAACCATGGTGAAGTTAGCAGCGTACCATATTCACATCGGGAACGGTCACAGTCTTACACATGGCAAGAAGGTGACAAAGTGAAACAATTCCAGACATAGGTCAATAGTCCTCGGGCCGATAAAAAATGAAAGAGAGCTTCCGGTGACGTCACCGAGTGAATGGGAGCTTAATCCGAACAGCTCACCCAACCACCTCACCAATATCGTAAAAACCTCTCGAATAAGGATCCCAAATAAAGCAACTCATAGCCACAGAAGAAGGGGAGATGTCTGCCAAGAACCACAAGTCGAGAAATTCAAAAACCCCTCACAAATGAACATGAAACAACTTACACTCGATGAAGAGGTGGAGGCTTTCTCGCGTCAGCCCGCCAAGCAGAGACTCAGCCTCTCAGACTCCTCAATGGATATGGAGGAGGAAGACTCCGGTTTATCAGAAAGGCAGAGCATACACTGCAAAAATTCTAACCTCGGTACAAAGATCGAGTCCTCTCTGGCAGATTTACGCCAAGATGTGCAAAACATCGATGCCAAGGTGGCACATCACACTAACAAAATATCAGAAATCACAGAAGCTCAGGATTCCGAAAACAGGGTCCTGCTATACCTACTGCATCGAGACAGGGAAATATTCAACAGACTCGAAGATATTGAGAATCGTTCACGTCGGAATAATTTTTGAGTGCATGGGATCCCAGAAGGGTCGGAGGAAGGCTACCCCACCCCAATAGACTTTATGCAACACCTTCTATGTACAACATTTACTATACCTCCAGATTTAAACATGGCAATCAATAGGGCGCACAGATCGTTGGGCCCAAGGCCCACTACTCCTGCAGCCAGACCTCATTCCTGGGTGATCAGAATGGTCCACTTTCAATCAAAAGAGTGGATCCTGAGAGAAGCGTGGAGACTAAAGGATCTAAAATATATCGAGTCTACCCTCTTTTTTGAACAAGATTTCTCCCCAGCGTTACAAGCAGAAAGAATGAGTGTGCGCATAGTTATAAAAGAGATTAGAGAGAAAAGAGAATCCATTAAGGCCCAGCTAATCTTCCCAGCCAAACTAAAACTGCATTTAGAGGAAGGGCCCAAGACATACTCTAATCTCGCTGAAGCAGCTCCACTTCTAAGAGAATGGGGAATTGAAGTACCGGGAATGGAACTCCGACTTCTGGAACAAAAGTTGCTGAAGAATACTTGGCAAGTCGCGGAGAGAGGTACGAAACGACCGTATCGAGGAGGGTTTCCTTCCCTGGTCATTCAAGATTTAACGAAGATGTCGAGACGCGCCGAGGGCAAAAAAGCTGAAGGGAATCTCACTGCCAGATCCAGACAGAACACTACCAGCTGAGTAGCCTACAAGGGTAATGTTAGAAACTGTATTGGACAGTGACACTAATGACTTAACTGCCTAATAAATCTAATGATCGAGTTTGACTGAGGGAGACCTTTTGGGGGGAGGGGGGTTCGCTCCTCTCACACCAGGGCCCTCTTCAAGATACTGATCTATGGGCCCAATAAATATCTGCATGAAGAGAATGGCTCGAAAGATCCAGAATGGTAATAGCTCCTGCTATAAGGGGGAAGAGAGGGTAAATGAGTTTGTAATGTTCCATGAATCACAGAATTACTGACATGTGTCTCTAATATGGGTAAGAAGCAGACACTCATAACGATCTGCAGTTTCCAATTGAGTTTATGACCTGGGACTATATGGGGAGAGAGACATCTCTCCCTCGAAGAAGTTATTTTGGAATGTTTATTCTGTGGCTTTTATGAAAGCTAGTCGGAGGTCAGAGATATGTCCCAAACAAATGATCCAATAGACCCTGGCCTCATTAGCAAGAAATTGGCAAATATAATGAGAGTTACAACCTGTAACTGGGAGACAGGAGAGGATTGATGGTATACTTGAAGATAGAGAAGTGAATAGGGTGAGGCGGGAAGGGGGAAGAAAGGGCTCCCAGATTTACTGGTGACGGAAAAAAACCTTTTTTATTTTTAGATTGGCTTTATTTTTCTTGTTTTGATATAGAGCTTAAAAACATATAAGCTCGCGGGCTCTCGATTGAGACATACAGTGTCCATTGAGGCACTACGCACCTAGAGTGGCACCAGGATCTCCCTTTTCAAGGAGACCTGGGATTTGCACCTTGGAAGCAACCAAAGCAACCATAGCATGAGCCCCAAGTGGGCCTGGATGCTAACAGAGTTTCATGAACTTCCCTCTCTATCCCATGTTTAGTTTGTTGAGTTGGGAAAGGAGAGAGTCATTTCATCCGATACTTGTATTTAAGAGTATCATCTGTTGTGTTACTATCGGTATTCTATAACTGTTATTAATTAAGAGATTTCTTAAGTTATAAGTCTTGCCCAATGTTCAGGGTAAAGTATTTACTGAGTGAGTCCCTATTACAAGTGAGGTTAGGTTTAAAAGGCTCCCCCCACTGGGATGGAAACCAACATTTAGGTATAAAGAACCTCTTGTATATCCCCATCTTTCAAACACCCTTGTTTGTAGCAGATCTTGACCCCTCTTTTAAACTTCAATCATGGCCACTATAAAAATATGCTCCTACAACGTGAAGGGACTTAACTCGCCCATCAAACAAACCAGATTATTACAAGAATTAAAAAGGCTACGGGCGGATATCATTTTACTACAGGAAACGCATTTATCCAATAGAGAGCATTTAAAACTAAGAAGGGCCTGGGTAGAAAATCTGGTGGCAGCATCACACCCGCATGCGAAGAAAGCGGGAGTCGCAATTTTATGGAGAAAAGGCCTAAACGTAAATATTAAATCATCAGAAAGAGGACTTCAAGGCAGATATGCTAGAGTATCTGTAGATGTACAAGGGAAACTCCTTCACTTGGTTAATATATACGCCTCGAATACTAATCAAGAGGACTTTTTTAAATTAATTTTTAAAAAAATAACAGATCTCCCATCAGGAATTCTCATTCTAGGGGGCGACTTTAATACTGCACCATGCCAGCAGAGAGATAAATCCGTGAGGGCTACACCCACCCTGCAAGCAGCTTCTAAATCTCTTAATGCTTTAACGAAAGAGCTGGGGCTAACGGACATATGGAGGGCGCATCACCCCCAGGGGAGGGACTTTACGTTTTATTCAACAGCCCAACGATCCTACTCTAGGATAGATTTATTTTTTACTTTCACTACTTCGTTACATTTAATTACTAAATCAGAAATACACAATATAACCCTGTCAGACCATGCACCAATCTCCATCATGCTAACACTGGCACCAAGGGAGAGACAGACACTATGGAGACTAAATGTCTCGCTGCTAAATAATAAGCTCTTTATTAATAAGCTGAAACAAACCATCGCAGACTTCACTCAAATACACCAACCAACGGAATATTCCCCATTGGTAAAATGGGATATGCTCAAAGCGGTATTGAGAGGAGAGGTTATAAGTTTCGCAGCCTATCAAAAAAAACTGTCACAAATTTTGCACGCAAAACTGTTAAAAGAATTAGCGGATTTAGAGGAACAACATAAGCAAAACTCAACTACTATCCAGATACAGAAGGAGTTATGTAAAGTTAGAGAAGCCCTGCGGAGTTTTGAAAAATTAAAAAAGTGGAGGGCTATTTAAGATTTACAAATCAAAAATATCACGAGGTGGGTGGGAGAGCCTCAAGACTATTAGCTTTCCAGTTGAAAAAAGTGCAAGCAGAAAGATACATCCCGTATCACCAAGAAGATACGTCTCCTAACCAAAGGTTCACCACCCCCACTGAAATTGCCCAACAATTTCAAATGTATTACCAAAACTTATACTTGGATAATACAAATCCTAAAGATACACAGGAAAATACCCAGGCTTTTCTAAACACCCTCATACTACCCAAGTTGCCTGAATCGGCAATAACTGAATTAAACCTTCCCATCACCACACAAGAAACTCTTAAAGTCATTCGCCAATTGCCAGTGGGGAAGACCCCAGGTCCGGATGGGTTTAGCAGGGAAATATATAAAGAGTTGGCGGAACCTTTAGCGCCCTTGCTAACATAAGTATTTAATCATTGTCTGGAAGACGGCAAAGGCCCAGCTAGCTGGGAGCAATCAATAGTGACGGTCATACCTAAACCAGGGAAGAAAACCACCAAATGTGAATTTTTTAGACCTATATCTCTTCTCAATCAAGATCAAAAAATGTTTACTAAAATCCTGGCCACCCGTTTACAAAAATATGTTGAGTTGTTAATCCATCCGGACCAAACGGGCTTCATTCCGCATCGCCATATGTTCGATAATGTCCGAAGGCTTCTCAACATAATAAAATCAGAAGGTTTGATAACTAGTCAGGCTGTAGCATTGTTTATTGACGCAGAAAAAGCCTTTGATAGGCTGAACTGGACCTACCTATTTGAAGTTCTCCAAAAAATGGGTTTCCAGGGTAATTTCCTTCAAGGGATAAAAATATCTTATCAAAAACCGCAAGCCAAGGTGAGGGTGAACGGTACTATTTCCCAACCATTTAATATCTCCAGGGGTACAAGACAGGGTTGCCCTCTTTCTCCCTTGCTTTTTGAGATCAGTATGGAACCATTGGCACAAGCCATAAGACAAAACCCACAGATACAGGGTATTGAAATCCAGAACACCTCCCACAAGATTTCCTTATATGCAGACGACACGTTAGTATATTTGGGAAATCCACTGGAAGCCATTTCACCTCTTATGGAACTTCTGACTTCCTTTGGGAACATCTCTGGTTTTAAAGTCAACTCAAAGAAGTCTGAAGTCCTCCCGATAGGAAAGGCCTTGAAGCCCGAGGAAAGGGCAAAAATTCCTTTTAATTGGGTCAAACATAAAACGAGGTACCTTGGAATACAAGTACCTACCAACTTGGAGCATTTATACAAACACAACTATGAGGCCCTAACTCAGCAGGTGAGAGCCGACCTCCATAGATGGTCATTACACCCCCTGACGTTCACCAACAGAGTTGAGGCGATCAAAATGAACATTTTACCTAGGTTCCTTTTTCTGTTTACCAATCTCCCCATTCAGGTTCCTAAAAAAGACTGGAAGGATTTAAGGAAAAAGTTATCAGAATTTATCTGGCTGGGTAAAAGACCAAGAATAAGATGGGAAATACTGATGGAGGATAAGAGTAAGGGAGGTTTTGGCCTCCCAGACTTCTCTAAATATTATCTGGTGGCCCAGCTACTTCTAATTATCAAAATGGTGGGACCGGGGATGAGACATGGTTGGTTGGAAATAGAAGAAAGTGAAAGTGGGGTGGTCCCCCTAACTATTCTTCCATGGAGGGTCTTACCAAAAAATCTTAAAGGTATACGCAATATCTTCACCCAATATACTTTGTCACGGTGGCTTGAGGCTAGGCAGAACTGGGAGATCGTTCGTCCGATATGGGAATATCTACCACTAGCATTTCTTCCAGACTTCCCAGCTCCACCAGGAGATCTTTGTTTCTTTAGATGGATCACTCTGGGTCTGAAGTATCCAGCACAATTTGTAGAGGGTTCACAGTTGAAGACTTTTCCTCAGATGCAGCTGGAGTTCCAACTAACTCCTACTGATCTCTTCAGGTATTATCAATGCTCACATTACATTACCAAAATAATTGGTCTTAATGACCTTGCTCAGAAATCCTCATTACCTAATAAATTAACTTACCAGAAAAGCATCGCAGGGGATTCCAGATCATATATTTCACAACTTTATAAAGTATTGATGGAGGATAGAGGGACTCCAGCTATGCACAAAGTGGAAAACAGGTGGGAGGCAGAGGCAAGTCTCAATCTCACAGATCAAAACTGGCACCAGATTTGGTTGAGGATCCATAAAACCACGAACTCACCATCGTGGAGACAATTTCGATGGAAAATTAATATTCGATTCTTTAGAACTCCAACAATTTCCGCACACTACAAACAGTACTTATCTAATAAGTGCTGGAGAGGTTGTGATTCTCTGGGGTCTCATTACCATATTTTTTGGGATTGTCCAAAAATCACCCCCTTTTGGAACAATGTTTCTAGAGAGCTTGCCTTGATTCTCTCTTTCTCTCCATGCCATTAAAATTTGAAAACCTGGTTCTGGGTCTCCTCCCACAGGAAGTTAAAAATTCAGCAGGAAGATATCTTTTTTATATTCTAATTGTAGCAGCCCTTAAGGTGGTCATGCAAAATTGGCTGTCAAATTCCTCCCTTCCCCTGAAGGCCTGGTTTAGGAATATAGAATTAATTCAGGGGACGGAAGCAGTCACAGCTTAGCTAAGATTAACGATGGATAAATTCAACATTAGATGGTTACCCTACTTCAAATATAAGGAATTGAAAGAAGGGACCACAATATGGGAACAACTTCGGATGAGTTAACTAAACCCGCCCAAAACTTTAAAGACCCAGAGCTGAGGTTGAACAGGAGAAATATTGGGAACTGTTGGACGACACTTATTTATGAAGGGTGACAGGAAGGGTACAGACAGGGGAAAAAAAACGGAGAAAAATAGATCCGAACTAGCTCAAGGGAGACTCCAGATGTCTAATCAGAGGAGGAGGGGGGATGGGCTATTTAATTTAATAGGGACTCACTCACTTAGTTAGTTACTCATTTATGTACTTTCCTTCTTTTTGTTCACCTCTTTTCTTAAGGAAGGAGGGGAGGAAGGGGAAGAAAAGAAGAGGGAAAGAAGAAATACTATTTTCTGTTATTGATGTTGTAAAAATTATATAAGGTTCTAAGAGAAATCGAACTGTTGATATAAGATTCCTCATTGAAAAAGCTCTAAGAGAACTGGTGTAAAAACCTCTGGTGTTAATATAGAAGCTATACCACAGAGTTAATAATAAGGGGGTACTTGGTGGGCTCCTCTGCTTTATTAACTGACATAACCCCCATCAGAGGGGCAGAAAGCTAGGATGAGCCTGCAGAAGTTGATGGGAAGCAGTTAGCAAGAGTGAACCTCTTTTTTCCGCTTGCCTCCCCCCTTACACAGAAATAACATGCCTAGCTTGTGAAAAACTGCAACAACTAATGTAAGATGAAATTTGTGCCTGTACAATCTTGGAGGTTGAAACATTAAGTTTGTAATGAAATGATTTAAGGATCTGTAATATGAACCTTTAATAAAAATCTTTTTAAAGTTCAAAAAAAAAAATGAAAGAGAGATTTGCAGGATTGATAAGGATTGGCAGCAGCACTGATGATGGGAAGGGTTGAAATAAAAAATAGTTTATTGGTCTAATTAAGTTCTGAGAACCTGAGACTTCACCCAGGGGATAAAAGAAAATTCACCACCCTGCTGAGGTCTTGTGTTCAGGAGCAGGACAATAAAAGCAGAGCAGGAAAGTAAAAGTGGAGCGGCTGCTGTTTACCTGGGAGTTGCAGAGGTAACCTGATTGTTAAATATCATTTCCTTATACAAGCTTTTGTGTGCCACCAGCTTATGCAATTATTTTACGGCCCTTTTGCTTGGATTTCAATGCACCTTGTATGACTGCCCCTTGTCTCCTGATGATGTGCTGGCCGAAATGCAGTGTTTCTTGTGTTTGACGTGTTCCAGTTTTGGTTTGGACTACAGTACTACATTTTTGTAGGCAGAGCTTGATGCTTGCAGGCTGTTGTGTGTGTGTGTATGTTGGGGAGGGCTCCCGCTCTGCCTGTGTGTTATAGTTAGCTGAGAAGCCCCTTTTGTTGGGTAGATGGGCTTCTGTTTGAGTGCAGGTCCTAAGGGAGCTGCAGAATGGAGGACAGTGCAGCGCTCGCCAGCTGGCAGCCGCGTGCTTCAATACAGACACACACATACATATTCTGAGCCTGCCAGAGCAGCAGAAGCACTGCCAGCCTTTTCTTTCCAGCCTACACACACACACACACACTGCATCAGCCACAGGTAAGGAGAGTCCCATTAACTTCCTGGCACTGACTAACCGAAGGATTAAGCACTCCAAGATAACCTGACCATTAAACTCCCACCACAGCCACAGTAGCTCACTATGTCCTATTACCTGGGGCAAGTCATCTGGCTTCCCTGCTCTTTAGTCCTTCTAGCTGTGAAACTGGACCAAAGCATTACCACCCTAATTGTGCTGTGTACCAGGTATTCACTCTGAGATACTATAGGACTCCATTGGTGTGTGCTGAGGCATACAACTGCAGCCCAGAAGAGGATACTGTTGTTCCCTAAGCAATAGTCTCGACTTGCACACTCCTGAACTGCTGGCAAAAAAAACTTCAAACTGGAAAAAATGACAGAAATTGTCCTGTCCCCTTGATCATCAGCAGTGGTCATGGCTTGCTAACAATCTTTGACTGTGAGGATGCAAAATAATCGGCCGCAACCACGGCCGAAGTTTTTGCAGGCTCACAGCTGAAGATAGTTAGCGAGCTGCAGCTGAAGATTGTAAAAATGTAAAAGGGTATTTTTGGACAAAACTAAAATACACCAGAGGCATGGGTCAATAGAGGGAAGTCCCCTGATCTAAACCCATGCCTCAATTATTTCACAAGTCACCTGTGGGGTGAAATATTTACTTTTTTTCCAACCCCAAACTGAAAACAAGATGGCGGCCATTGCGATCAATAAATTTCTCATGATCAAAGATTCTTTGATCGTGAGCCTGCAAATTCTTTAATCGTGATGGCCAAAACCCCATTCTTCTTTCGCAAAATCACCATATAAATGTTACCATAGACTTATAATGGGAGCTAAAAAGTTTAATAACTTTTGAATGGATTAATATTTTTTCACCAAACAAAAAGTGGCAAGTTCCTTGACCAAAGCTCTTTCTACATGCCAAGTCTCAGACCAGCAGAAAACATGACAGCCACGCAGTACTACAGACAAAATCTGAAAAACTGCCCACAGAACTGGCGAAAAGTGCATTTTTCAGCATTTTGGTGCACAAAAACCATAAGTCCAACCAAAACACAACTTGGCAAATCAAGAGATTTACCATGCCCACCACACATACCAAATTTCGTGCAAATCCGTTGAACGGGTCCAAAGTTATTAACGTGCAAAATTTCAAGTTTAACATAGAAGTGCCTTCATAACCCTAAATATGAGGGCACAACTGTGCCCTATAAAATATATATATATATATATATATATATATATATGGATACATGATGGGCGACTGTGGAATATAGAAAATATTTGCATGAGTGCAGAGTGAACTATGATAATATCACAGTGCTGAAGGCACGAGTGATATTAATGCAGTTCACTCTGCATGAGTGCAAATGTTTTCCATATTCCACAAGTCGCCCATCATGTGTACGATTTATACAATAGGGTTCCTTTAATAGTTGTAGTTAGTGTTGAAGAACAGTTTCATTGTGTTACTTTTTGTTACGGTGTGCTTCCTCAGTTATGTGGCTATTTTATGAATGAAGTTTACTGGCTGATATGTGTGTAGGTTTTGATTGGATAATGAGCTTGAATGGCTTTGTATGTGAGTTTCTATTGGTTGATGACATTAGTTGTGCATGTTGCGTCAGTTGCTATTGGTTTAGTCATGTTCTATGGTTGGGATTATTGTCGTGTATGAGAGTCTGCGGTTCTGGAAAGTTTGTGGAGTTTTCCTATGATTTGTACGTTTTGGTAATGTCTTTTCATTCATTTCAGAGTGTATGTTATTTAAAACATGTTTTCTGTTAATGGTGGTAGCAGTGATTGATGTCTCGGATATTCTGTGAGGTATGCTATGTACTGATTATGCTACATGATACTTCACCGTTTTGGCGTGTTTCGTGCTATGAAGCAATGTTAGTATATGATGTTTATGATTACTTTTTGGGAAGTAGTGCTTGTGCATACGATTATAATGCAGATTCTTTTACTGAAAGGAAAATAAGTAACAGTCTGTTACAAACTATAGATAGTCATTGGAAGTATCGGTAAAAGTAGGTACAGGTGGGCAACACTGGTTAATAATTATTTTTGGTGTCATCTTGTGTTTTGTTGCTAGTCAGAATCACTGTCTGATGAGATGACTGCAGCCTTCCGTTTTCCTTTTTTCTGATATGTTGATCCTGTTGAAAGAAATAAAAGAAAACATGTTTAGTAAGTTGTGACATTGTATGAGGTTTTATGATATTGTTATTGAAAGGTACCTTGTATTATATTGAAGGTGATTTTGCTAGCATTTATGATTGGGTTGTTGAAACATGCTGGCATGATCTCAGGTAAGTTGATGGTGCTACTTTCTTGTGGTTTTTTATCGTGCTTCTTGAATGAAGATGAGCAACTGGTGCTTGGATAGGTGTTTACATATTCATGGCTGGTACTTGCTTCGGCTTTCACATGCATATTGTCATATGATGTTGAAGGTTTACTTTCAGAAGTGTTGCTCAGAATATTTGAAATAGTCTTTTGTTTCTGTTCGTTTGTTATTGAACAAGCATTCACTGATTGAATTTTTTTGTGTCCTGAGATTTGTATAATTTCATTGGGTGGCACGCTGGAATCAGTTAACTTTTGCACTAAGTGCTTCCCAATTGAATGATTAGTTAATCATTTCTCCGTGTGCATGTCAGATGCTTCCATCATGTTTTTTATTTTATCTAGTATATTAATGCCTAGGGACTGATTTTTATACCACCAAGTTGGGCACAATGATTTGTTTGATTGGTTTACTGTTAAGAAAAATGGTGAGTTTTCTTCATTGCATTTTGGTGATCGTTTGCTTTTAAATATTAAGTAATTATTTACTGGGCATTTTTGTCTGTCTGTGCTTTGATAAGCTTTTGGTTTTATTTGTCTTACTTCTCTAGGATTACTCCCGGTTCTGGTTTTCATTTGCCGTTCTCGAATGTATTCTATATAAAGTATGCCTTGTTCATCTTTTCCCAATTTAATGTCTCCCCATTGCAAATTTCTGGTCTCTGTTGTTCCTTTGAGTCCAAAATGCATGGTTACTATAAGCCACATCGTATTAAGCAATGATTGGGGTGTTTTGGGTCCAAGAAGTTGTTTTTCATACAGTTGTGCAATTATGCAGTCTGTTAATTCATCAGCTGCTTTTGGGCGATTTCCCTTGCCTTGCTCTTTTAGAACTTTCTGTTTTGATACCACTACTTGCTTCATTTTTAGAAAGAGATTCAACATAGAAATAGAATGTGGATATTCCATTTCTTTAAGATATCTCTCCAAACTCTGTAACTTAGAGCGAGCTGTTAAAGGCTCATATTCCGTTCCATCACTGCATTGCATGGACATAAAGTATTGACATAATAGTGGGTCAAGTTTGTCAGGAGTCATATAATGAAATAGTTCAGTGATGTGATGTGTTTCTTTTAAATAGGTTTGGAAATGATTTACATCATGTTCCATTTTTCTTCGAGTGTTTTCATTCTTTGCACTCATTATGAATTTATTAATAACATCCTTGTCAAAGTTTGCTATATTTTCTGGTAGTTTACTATTTGTTGTTACATTCATATCTGGTTTCAGCGTCAGCTCTTCTAGCGGCTCCCACTCCGTTTGAAATTGTGAACAGCTTAGTTCAATTTCTTCACTAATATTAATTGCAGTTGTTGTTTTTTTTAGTGTTATTTTGTTTCTTCATAGATTTTCTGGCTGTTCAGATTTGTAACTTGTATGTTCCATTTTGTAGTCGCATCGAGTAGTTCTTTTTATTTCTGATTCTAAAGTTTTTTTCTTTGATTTTAGGATCTGTGCAGTAATGAATGTTCAATGTCTGCAGCTATCAGTGTCTCATATAGTGGCTACAGCACGGGTTTTTGGGATTTTCATGGATTGTTTTACAGGTGCATTTAATGACTTTTAAATGATTTAATCGAAAAAAGTTCCATGATCTGTAATTCTCACTAGGGTTAAGTGACATACCTACTAGTTGTATATCACCTTCTGACGTAGTCACTGTTGGTTTATTTCTAGCCATATGCAACAATGTCTACGTCAGCAGCATGTTATACAACGGCTGTGAAAATAACACCGTTTACTTCATAGCATATCACTTCACCCCATTGTATAAATATATATATATGAATGGGGTTGGCCTGATATACATCTGGAAAGTATCTGTAATGTATATGCTATTTATCATATATATAACTAGGGGAAACATGATGAGCGACTGTGGAATATGGAAAATACTAGCATGAGTGCAGAGTGAACTGTGATAATATCACCAGTGGTGAAGCCACAAGTGATAATATCGCAGTTCACTCTGCACTAGTGCTAATATTTGTCATGTTCCACAGTTTCACATCACATGTGCGACTTATACAATAGGGCATTTCTCTTATTTTTGTGTTTTACTATGGTTTTTTTTGCTGTGCATGGTGGTGCTCTGGTGTTATTTTAGATGGTGGTATTCTTCCACGGGTGTACTCTGTTTCGTGAATGAAGTTGTTGTTTTGGTTTTGTAAATGGGAGATGTGTGGTATTTCACTGGTTGCTGCTATGAATGGTTGCATATGTGGTGATGTGATTGGTCAGTTTCCTGTAGCGTGCGAGGTGCATGCTGTTTGATTGGTCCAGTAATGCTGTTTGGCGGGGTTTGCATTGAAACACGGAGTTGGTGTTTCATGGAGTATTTTTGTGCCTTGTGGAGTATTTTTGGATTAATTTTTTGGGTGAATAGTGGAAGTTTAATTGTTTTTATGTTGGAGTAATGTAAAATATTTGTGCTTGTGACATTTGTACTACAGATTCCGGTATGCTGCACCACAGTGTAATACACAGTTATTTTCACTTTCACTTTTTTGGCTTTATTGAACCAGAAAGAGAAACAAAATTAATAAAGGAGTACTTTCATAGCTCTCTTCATTTTCTGTTATTCTGCTGTTTATATTGTAAGACAGGCTGCTTCTGGAGAAGGTGGTTTCTTCCGTGTTGATGGTGTACTTCCTTCAGTCAGACTTGACACGGCATCTGGAACAGCACAGGGAAAACGGGAGCATCATGTGGGACACAGTTGCTTAGCAGGTGAAAATTATAATGTGGTTTGTATGTGAACGTAATTCTGTTATGATATCCAAGCAGTGCTGTGGACTGCTGACATATTGACAGCAGAAATAACAGGTGCTGATGTAGACACTTTATATATAAATGTTACAAAAAAATCACAGTGTCTATGTTAGCTCCGTGTTATTCCACATCAGTGAAAATAACACTTGTTATTGTGAGTTATTATTTCACCCCTACTGTATAAATATATATAATGATAATACATTTTAAATATATGTTTTACATAGCAAACAAATATGTTTCATAGTTTATAAATACGATTGGAATATATATTACATATATCATTATACCATATATAGACTACATTCTGCAAATATATATCGAATGCACTATTTCTACGCATCTTCTTATAGTAATATATGTATACACTCAAAGAAGGCTGCTCCAAAATGTAGTGGTGCTTACAACATGAATGTAAACAACACTCACAGTAAAAGATAGACGCGCGCGCGCACACACACACACACACACACACACACACAATCAGGAACTCCAAAAGACAAACCTTTTTAGATTTTCTACAACAAAGTTTATTTGTACAAAAATAAAATGCAAAACCAAAGATAAAAGTAGCAATAGTAAAAACAGACCTCCCCAAAGGATTGACATTTTGTGCTGTTCCCGCATTTTTTCAAATACAATGCGAAATGTCGGTCTTGTGGGGAGGTCTGTTTTTTTACTATTGCTACTTTGAGCTTTAGTTTTCCATTTTTTTCTTTATTGTACAAATAAACTTTTTGATGGGAAATTCAAGAAGTGCCTTCTGAAACTCCTGGTCCGGTGTGTGTGTGTGTGTGTGTGTGTGTGTGCATGGGTGTCCATGTGTGTGCGCTTGCCTAACTTCTGCTGTGAGTAAAATATGTATCTTGTTTGCTTGGAAGATACAGTATGTTTAGAATATATGTAGAATGTATATTTTTATATATGTCAAATACATTTTTGTAAATAAATGCCTGCTTTGTTGCTGCTTTGCATTCGCATATTTCAAAAGTACAGTTTATCAACCAAAATCATGGTAATTTCTATTTTTAGATTGATAGCATTAACTTACAGACCAGAGGGAAAGGTAAAGAGAAAAAAGCAAGTACATGTAGGAACTCACCCCGACATAAAGCGGAACCAAAAAGGGATGGCATAAATACCAATTTGAGCCTTTATGAACTGTGAGAGCAAGAGATAAGTGAGCCCTATGTGTTAAGTATAAATGTATAATCTGTAAGTCTATGTTAAAGGTGTATCATTAAATGATAATTCTACCATAGATATCTAAATGGTTACTATTAAAAGGAATTCCAAATGTATAGTTAAATATATGGTACATCAAGATTAATCTATTGTCTTTTTGTCTGGGTATTTTAAGATATTTTTACAATGCATATACTTAGAAAATATTTTAGGTATACTGTATATCAACTATATAAAAAAAGTATATTTATTAAATATTCAAGCTATGTAAGCAGATATATAAATATATATATCATACACCTATAATAAATATATCATGGAAATATATTTATTATATATATTAAATATATTTGTTACATATATTCTGCAAATGAATAGTACAGTTACATAAGAACTTACCATAACTGTAGATCTTTGGGAGATTCTCTTGCAGTAGGTGCTAACATATAGAACTAAGCTGCCAGGTGCTGGGACCACGTAGAAAAGTTTTAGCTAGCAGTGTCTGGTGGGGGACAGCCCACCCAACGTCACATGACCGACGTCAGCGTGGTGCTATATAGTGAGCGGTCCCTACGCCTGCCCTTCAGTTCTCCAGCCAGAAACCTAGAAAGGTGCAACAGGAGGTAGAAGTGGGCTCCTGGAGCTATAAAGATGTGAAAGGAGAAGTAGAGGAAGAAACCCAGGAGAAAGGTGGGAGAGAAAGCAGTACCTTCTGCAAGAGCCTCTCTTGATGATCTACTGTTACAGTAAGTTCTTACGTAACTGTACTATCTTACTTCAAGAGGGCACTTGCAGTAGGTACTAACAGATAGGACTGAGTCCAAAGCAGTCAAATTCAGACAAGTCTGAGACATGGGAGGTAGGAACAAGTCTGCAGGAAACAGGGATCTTAGGGCAAGAGTCCCTGAAGAATAGCTAAGCCAAAGCCTGCTCTGCACCTAGAAGCAATATCCAAACTGTAATGCTTAGTGAAGGTATGGACAGAACTCCAAGTGGTAGCCGCACATATATTTGCAGCAGAGGCCTTCCTGAAACAAGCAGCAAAGGCAGTCATGCCCCTAGTTGGACTTCCCTTGGAAGTGGCTTGTTATACATAGATACATAGACAGTGTCGGCAGATGAGGGCCTATGGCCCACCCAGTCTGCCCATTTGAGCTTGTAAATTCAGTTTATGTTTTCCTAGAAGTCTGTTGCCCCTTACCCCTGACCTCCAGAATTCCTTTATGTCTATCCCATGCATTCTTAAATCCCGTGATTGTCTCAGCCACCACCACTTCCTCTGGCAGGGTGTTCCACTTGTCCACCACCCGTTCTGTGAAGAAATTCTTCCCCACGTTTCCTCTGAATCGTCCTCCCTCCAACTTCATCCCATGCCCTCTAGTCCTGGAACATCTTTTTCGCTTAAAAATAGTGTATTCCTGCACCCTGTTCCTCCCTGTGAGATACTCACCAGATACTTCTGATAACAAAAGGTAATGCAGTTTACCAACCATTTGGATAAACACCATTTTGAAACTGCAGTGCCCTCTCTTTTGGGTGCAAAGGAAATAAATAACTGATCAGTTTTATGGACTGGCTCTGTCCTGTTATTGTAGTAATAAAGAATTCTGTGTACATCAGGTATATGTAGAATGGTTTCACCCAGATTGGAATGCTGAAGGTAGTACACTAGCAACTGAATGGTCTGATTTAAGGTGGATTTTGAAACCACCTTAGGTAAAAACTTAAGATTAGTTTTCAGAGCCACCCGGTCTCTGTGAAAAATCAAATAAAGCTCCTTAAACATCAGGGCTTGAAGCTTGGAAATTCTTGTAGCCAAAGTAATGGCAATTAAAAAGAGCACTTTCCATGAAAGGTAGCACATGCCACAACTTGCAGTTGGTTCAAATAGAGACAGCATGAGTTTTTCCAAAATGAAGTTCAGGTCCCAGGGAGGAGCATGGCTCCTGACTGGGGGTTTCAAATGAAGAATCCCTTTTAGGAATGTCTTGGATACTTCCAACTGAGCCAAGATTTTGCCATCCACTGGAATGTGGTAGGCAGAAATGGCTGATAAGTGGACCCTTAGGGTCGAGTAACTGAGTCCAAGGTCAGAGAGGTGCAACAGATACTCTTAGGCTTGCAGAATGGGGCAGAAGGGTTCCCACTCATTGGACGTGGCCCATATGGAAAATCTCTTTCATTTCATTGCATATGTGAATCTAGTGGAAGGCTTTCTGGCCTCCACCAGAACCTGTGCCACTCCAGAGGATGCTCCAAAGTGAGCTGCAGCTATATCAGTAGGTGCCACGTATACAGGTGAAGGGACTGGAGGCCTGGATGGACCAGGGTGCCCTGTTCTTGAGTTAGAAGGTCTTGACAGATGGGCAGGGGACATGGGGGTTCCACTGACAGTTGTTGAAGCAGAGAGAACCATATCTGATGTGGCCAGTAGGGAACGATCAGGATCATATGTGCTGCCTCTACCTGTATTTTCAGTAATACCCTCTGTAGTAATGGAAACGGAGGGAAGGCATACATGAGTCTCCCTGCCCAATACAGAGACAGTGCGTCTCACCAGAAAACACCACGCCCTGGAGTGAGTGAGCAGAAAACTGGTAGTTTTGCGTTGGATGGGGATGTGAACAGAACACAGTCTGGTTGACCCAACTGGTGAATATTTTGTCTACCACCAACTGTCTCAGCTCCCACTCATGGGCTCTGGCTTGAGTGCAGCTGAGTGTGTCCACCAGGATGTCCTGAATGCCGGGGACTTGCACTGTCATGAGGTGGAGATTGTGTTGCACTGCCCAGTACCATACTCGCATTGCTTTATGACAGAGTGGGTGCAAACGAGTGCCACCTTGTTTATGTACCAGATGACGTGCATGTTGTCTGTCTGAATAATTAAGAGATCCCGGCTAGAGAAGGTGCTGGAATGACTGTAGGGCATAAAGCACTGCTCTCATCTCCAGTACATTGATATGTAGCGAAAGTTCACTCTGAGCCCAAAAACCTTGGGTCTTGTGGGGTCCCAAGTGGGCTCCCCATCCCAGCCTCGAGGCATCCGTCATCAGGGCCTGGGAGGGAGGAAGAGGCTGGAAAGGGACACCTTTTCAAAGGTTGTCCAGGTTCTGCCACCACAAGAGGTCCTGAGCCATTGGGTTGGAGACCAGGATCATGTAATCCGTCCAGGTCATCTGATCTCTCATCCCACTGTACTCTTAAAGTCCACTGTGTGACCCGCATATGAAGTCTGGCCAGATGTATGGATGGAATGGCAGCTGTCATGAGACCCAGCAGGCAAAGGATCGACCTTGCAAAGGCCCGCCTCTGGGAAGCCACCAGATGTGCTTGTCAATGGAGCATCTCTGCTCTGTCTGGTGGGAGGAAGGCTCACCTCTAGACTATATCCAACACTGCCCCAATGAACTGGAGGCATTGTGAATGGATAAGGTGGGATCTGGGATAACTGACTGAAATGTCCACCTGCTGGAAAAGGCTCAGGGTACTGGACAGGGACCTGACTAGGTTGTCCCTTGACAGGGCTGAACAAAGCCAGTCACCAAGGTAAGGGAACACATGAATGCCCTGTCTGCATTAAGCTGCAGCAACCACCACTAGGCACTACATGAACACTCTAGGTGAAGACAACAGGCCAAAGGGGAGAGCTTTGAATTGAAAATGTTCTCCCTGAAAAGAAAATCTGAGAAATTGGCGGTGGGACAGGAAAATGGGGATATGCAGGTATGCATCCTGCATGTCAGCAACACAAAGCCAATATCCTTGATGTAGCAAGGGAAGGAGACCCGGGAGGGATAACATTTAGAATCTCTTGTACTCTACAAAGAGATTCAGATTGCTGAGGTCTAGTATTGGTGTGAGGTCAGCCGTCTTCTTGGGGACTAGGAAGAAGTGCAAGTAGTATCCCCAGCCCATCTGACTCTGGGGAATGGTTTCTATCACTGCATTCTGCAATAGAGAATTGATTTCCTCCTTGACCAAATGGATGTGACTCGAAGGATAATAAGAGGGACCTGGAGGATGTTCTGGGGGTCTCTCTAGAAACTCTATTGTGTGCCCTTTGGCTGCGAGTTGAAGTACCCATGAGTCTGCTGTGATTGCTTCCCAGACCGGTAGGTGGTTTGCAAACCTGCCTCCTACCAGTTCCCCCAGAACTAGGTCTGGGGGTGGGAGGGGTCGGAGCGAGTCAGGAGGTGGTGGGGGAAGGTGGAGGGTGAGGTTCCTGAGGTTCTGTTTGCTTTAGTCGGGGGAGATGTGCCTTCCGAGGGTGCCTGACATTTGTTCTGACGTCGGTTTATTTATTTATTAGATCATCGGTTTACAAACCTTTGAGCCATAGACTCATTTACAAAGGCACCTCGTCAAGAGAGCAAAACGTCACAGCAAACATAACAGTACAGTACATAACACTTAGATTAAAAAAGCAACCAGTGTTACAGGCATTCACTGGTGGTACACGCATGGTAATAGATAGATCACAGTAGTCATAATATAGGTACACGAGTACCACGTCAGGTAGCAACCAGAGATATTTTATTACAATAGTCGGCAGATGTTGTCTGAGACCCCAGGTATATACAGCAAAAGTAGACAGGGCAGACCCAGCCTTGGGGTGAAGGTAAGGGGCCAGTGGGGGATTATGTGCAGTTGCAGCAGCGAGTGCTTGTCAGATGGCTTCTGAGGGAGACCTTGAAAGGACCAAGCTTAGTGGAGTCAGCTATGTTGGCTGGGATGGAATTGAACCAGGAGAAAGCCCGACAGCAAAAGGATCTCTGGGCCATAGAGGTCCTTACCCTGGGGACAATAAGGGAGGTTTTGACAGTGCTGCAGGTGGAGACTGAGAGGGAGGCACACTGCAGGGAGGTGGCGACCCCGGGGGGGAGCCCTAGCAGGGCCTTTTTTACAGGAAGGCAGGTTTGGAAGCAGAGACTTTCTTCAAGGTTGAGCAAGTTGGTGGTGGAGTACAGCAGGCACGTATGGGTGTGCCTAGGGGCTCCCAGTATTAGCCTGCAGGCCTTGTTTATAGAGAGATGGATTCTTGCAAGCGCAGTGTTGTCGGCAGCAGCATAGATGGGCAGCCCATAGTCAATTAGCGACAGAACAGAGGAGGTGATTGCCAATCTAAGGGCCTCTTGTGGTAGGCAGTCCCTATGGTGGTATAATAGTCCAATCCTGACATTGGTGGCAGCAGAAAGGGCATTGATATGGGGAATGGAAGGAGAGTGCCGAATCAAAGGTAATGCCCAGGTACTTGTAGGTGGAAACCTGCTCAATGGGGTTTAATGTGCTAGGCAGCATCACAAGAGTGGCACCACTGGCTTTGCTTTGGCGATGTGAAAAGAGCATAACTTTGGTCTTTTTTAGGTTCAGGACTAGCCTTCGTGATGTGAACCAATGCTCAGCTCCATCAAAAGCTTGTTGGAGGGTGGCCTGCAGTGTATTGGGGTTGGGGTCAGCAGCGAAGAGCACAGCGTCATCCGCGTAGAGGAGGATCTTACTTGGGCAGGCCAAGGGGAGGGAGTTGAGGTAGAGGTTCTGCTGTTGCTGCTGCTGCCGACAAAAGGGCTGCTTCGGCTTTTGAGGGGGTTTATACATAAACTGGGACCTAGCGCAAGGCTTTGCCCTTGTCTTGAAAGTCTGTAATAATATCTTTAACATCCCCTCTGAAAAGTACAGGGCCCTGGAACGGGGCATCCTGGATGGCTGATTGGACCTCAGGTGCCAGGCCAGAGATCATCAGCCATGAGTGTCTACGTAAGCTGACGGCCGTAGCCATTCCCCTTGCAGAGGCATCCATCACATCCTAAGTGGCCCTCAGAGTGTGTTGGCTAGCTGATCTAGCTGACCTCATCATGCCGGCCATTTTTTCCTTGTGCTCTGAATCAGGAAGTTTTTATAGCTTGGATTCTAGCTGACCCAGAATGGATTTCTGGTAGACCACCATGTGAGCAACATAATTTAGTGCTCTAATGGCCAGGGTGGATGAAGAGTAGAACTTCTTTCCAAACTGGTCCAGTACCTTTGACTCCTTGTCAGAGGGTAAGTACTGAGGTGTTTATGTTTGGACAAGCGGTCATGGGCAGCACTTATGACCACTGAATCGACCTTTGGATGGACACAAAGGTGGTCCTTCCCTTCTGGCGTGTGGTAAATCCTATCTGCCTTCCTTGCCACTAGGGCCAGTGAAGCAGGTTGTTTCCATATCATGGAGGCTAAATCCTCATGATGGCCTATCCATGGAGGAAGGAGGGTCGGACACTGATCCAATAGTTCCAGATGTTCCGCAAGCCTCTGGCATTGTGGATCTTGTTCCTCCATGCGCCAGTTGTAAGCTGCCTGGATCATCCTGAGGAGTTCCTTGAAAGAAGGATACTCAGGGGGTGACTTCGGTGATCCTCTTGGTTTCAGCTCATCTGGGAAGGGGGCTTATAGTCCGAACCCAAATGGGCCAAGTCAGGCTTAGATTCTGACATTGGGCTGTCGTCGGGAGTAAAGAGCCTAGGTAGAGGGATGTCAACTGGTCTCAAGAATTCTGTGGACCACTCTGGTTGAGGTAAAGACTCAGTAGATCTTCCTGACGTCGACAGCCTGGAGTCAGTTGAAGGAGGTTGCCTGTGTATCAGCTCCCTGGTGACCGACGTCGGAGTAACCGGGGGTTTCTCTAGATCTGACGTGAGCTGAGATTTTGCTTCATCCCACCATGAATAAAGCATTGTCTGCAGGTCCACCTAAGGCAGGGGTGGAGGAGGAGGTGGTGAAGGCTGATGCCCGTACCCTGATGTCAGATAACCCAGCACCTGATAATAAGGTGATGGGTATCCCATCAGGGGATAACCTGGCGATTGGCAGGGCATAAAACCCAGCGTTGCATACCCCGGTGTTGAGTATCCTGGCATCGGGTACCCCAGAGGTATTGTGGCACCAGGTAGTCAGGCGTTAAGTAGCTCGGAGGCACACCTGAGGGGTCATTGGGCTTGATGAAGGACTCAACAGAGGAGAAGAGGGGGCCTGGTTGAGGGCCCAATGGTGGGTCCAGAGGGCCTGAAGGAGGGCCCAACAGCCTGTCTAACGGGCCTGTAGGAGGGCCTTTATGGCTGCCCTGAGAGTCACAAAGAACCCTGAAGGGCCAGTATAACCACTGTTGGGTCCGGCAGCAAGGCAGGAATAGGGCGATCTGGTGTTGGCACTGGGATAATGCCTGATGATGGTTGCTCCCCCTCCTCCAGATCCCACGGTAATGGGCAAACAGGAGGAAACACCTCAAGAGGTGGAGGGGGAGAATCCCAATGAGGAGGACCTTCCGGGATCAGCTGCGGCTCAGGCAGCAGTAGGTCCGGTTCCTCGATGTCATTAGCCTATTGTCGGGGCCTGTCGGAGGAACCGGGGCTTGACGCACTTCAGAGGAACCAACGTGTGGCTTATCAGCCAGGGCTATGCGATCATTGGAGGAGCTGAAAGTCGACTTACTGGCTATACTACTCACAGTAGACTCCATAATCTTGAGGAGTCTAAGGGTAGTGGGTGTCTCCTTTACCACAGAGACTTCCACTGGAACCAAAATTGGTCCCGGCAGGGGGGACCAATGGTTGCTCTGCGGTGGCAGAGGTGGCCTTGGCTGGAGGGACACTCCCCCGGGAGGAGTCCCCTCCATGTCCACGGCTCCAGGAAGGGGTCGCGGATGTGATGGAGACCGTTCCTGGTCTTGATGTCCCGCTCCTCAGCCGCTCGAACGTCCTTCTCTGTCAAAATCTCTCTCACTCTGATCACAAAGCAACAGCCATGCAATGCCCTCTAGCGAACAGAGTAGGGGAATTTCCCCAGTGCCCTGGCCAAATTTCCCCTCATTTACTAAAAATACCACCAACAGCTTAATCTGGTTCAAGGTCAGTTGACATTCATCTGTATCCCCTTCCCCCGGATCGTGCCTGAAAATAGACAGAATTTGTCTAGTGCACTTACCCGGTCAACAAAAACTAAATAAATAAAATAGTGCCCTGGCTGCTCCCCTATCTGACCTGGCAAAGAAAAAGATGCCTAAGAAAATCACCTGGGACCCAGCCTGTGAAAAAACCTTTACCAGACTGAAGGAGGCACTGTGCAGTGCTCCTGTGTTGACAAGTACTGACTATAGCAGACCCTTTATAGTCCAGACTGACCCCTCAGATGTGGGTATTGGGGCAGTACTGAGTCAGACATCCAACCAAGGGAAAGATCACCCCATAGTGTACCTGAGTAAAAAGTTACTTCCCAGGGAGCAGGCTTACTCTACTGTGGAAAAAGAGTATCTTGCCATAGTGTGGGCCCTAAGGAAGTTACAGCCATACTTAGATATGGGCAGCATTTTGAGGTGCATACTGACCATCACCCCCTGGTTTGGCTGACACAAAAGGGAAAAACTAATGGTAGACTATTAAGATGGAGTCTTGCTTTGCAAGGGTATGACATGACAATCTTACATAGAGCTGGAGTGACCACTCAGAAAACAGATGGCCTGTCATGTCGACATGAGGAGTGAACTGATTTGTGGAGCTCATCCTATGCAGGGGATAGAGCCCCCAAATTCAGTCTAGGTGGGGAGGATTGTGATGCTTGGCCAGCTGGTTAAGATCATTCTATGATATCTGTAATAAGAAAATACAGTATGTGATTGTCTCACATAAGACAACCTGGGCTTCCATGGGTGCCCCACCCAAGGTTTCAGTGAAGCTACAGGATAGGTAAACTGACCAGGAGATCTCTGTAATGTAATTAACTTTCTTGAGAAATTGCATTTTATGGCATTTTTATGACCTCATGCTTTGAAGTTGGGAAACTAAAATATACATTTTATTACAGGACAGGACATCATTTAGTTGATTCCTATTGGCTATATTGCACCTAGGTGATGGACTGCATGGTTGTAAACCTCAAAGGAACTGGGGGATCACAGACTCATAATTTGGGAAATGGGTTTTTGCTGATGTCACCTTATTTAATATACCTCCTGATAGGATATTATGTTTGTATTTTTTTATATTTTCTAAAGGCAGGAGCTAGATGACTCACAGAAGGGGTGTGGAGAGACAGAGTTAAACTAATACTTGTGTCTGAACTGTTTGAAAGGTATACCATCTTGGGACTCTAGAGAGACATAGCTCTCTGATTTAACTTCATAGGCACTTATAGGTGTAATACATTAGATACAAAAAGGTCTAAATGTATTGTAGAAGGAGTTTATATTTTGTACTTTTCCCTTGGTCTTTTATGTGATTGTGAGCTCTTTGATATATTGTTCTGTGTTTACATTTTTCATATTTTTATCATCTTTTAGTAAAGAATATTTTATTTAAAAGACTGCCTGGGTATCTGCCAGTTCTTTTTGCATGTGACGTATAGATGGTTAAGTCTGACAACTGTTCAACAGCTTGATGGTGTTACTGAGCTTGAGTAAAAAGGCAAGAATACACCTAAGGTGTCCTATAGAGTTACAAGGGTTCATTTTGGAAGCCTGGCTTGGTGCCCCTGGTGAAAGATTGTACCACAATCCCAGAAGAGGGTGCGTATCTGAGCCTGTACATTGGGTACACCAGCATAAGGTTCACAGTTTGAATCCCCCCAGAACTTGAGACTAAAGGTGATTCGGACCCAAAAGCAGACAGGAGGGTTACCCTGTCTGTTACCTGTTCACACTATTGCACTCTGAGATTGGCACTATGGGAGCAGAGGGCCTGACCTGCTGAGTGCGTTTGTGACAATCAGAAGTATGGGCACCAAGAGTTAATGTGTTATTCTCTGTACTACAATAATGATTAGTCAACATTCTAAGATACTTTCATATAATATAAATGGGAGCACCAACCCTGTGAAGAGAAAGCAGATTTTAATATATCTGCTATCCCAGAAAAGTGATGTCAACTTTCTTCAGGAGACACACCTGTCTCCCACCAAAACATTAAAATTGAGGTCTAGGAATTTCCCCCAGGTGTTCCACTCCTCACTGCCAACAGGCAGGAAGAGAAGGGCTGCCATTTTAATTGCAGCCTCCTTCCCTTTTGAGGTGGAGAATGTGGTGGAGGATCTGGGTGCGAGGTACAGTCTAGCAACAGGAAGGGACCAGGATATCCAGGTTACCTTGGCTAATGTTTACGCCCCCCGGGTTCTCCGCTCTCCTTCTACTCCTCCCTTGTCCAACTGGTTGCCGAGAAAGTGAAGGGGATTCTGATTATGGGAGGGGATTGGAATTTATTTTCAATAGAGCCCTGGACACTACCTCCCGAATTCCAAACTTCGATTAAAGAAAAGCACGCTCGTTGAAGAAGATTTCTGAGCAATGGGGCTGGTGGATATCTGGCGAGAAAGGTACCCTAGGGCTAGGGACTATACCTACTACTTTCCCCTTCTCTGGGGATCTTTCTCGTTTCCCCTCCATGTGAGTGGGGACATCCTCATTGTCAGACCACAATCCAATATTCTTAGAAATTGACCTCAACCTCTCCAGACGAAACACACTGGAGGCTTAACTGTTCTCTCCCCCGTGACCAGATCGTAGTTAAAGAAATTAAACAACACCTTACAAGAACTTTAGAGGAGAACATCAAGGGGGAGGGGGGCACCCCGCAGATCCTGTGGGACATTCTCAAGGCCTCAGTCAGGGGAAGCTCACTGCTATTGCCACCTCTAAAAAGAGATTAGCCAAGCAAAGGCAGCAGGAGTTCACTGCACAAATCAAAGCCCTTGAGGAAGCTCAAAAAGTTAAATTGGAGAGATCTTGGGATTTGGAGCTGAAAGGGTGTAGGAGTAACTTAAGGGAACTGCAAAAAGCAGAAGTTGAGAAAACTCTCTTTTTCTTAGAGCAAAAATATTATGAAGGAGGCCCTAGAGGGACCAGACTACTAGCTTTCCGCCTAAGACAATATGCAGCCAGGGCCACTATTACTAAAATAATTTCCCCAACCACTGGTCTTCCAGTTATTAAACTGAACCAGATTACAGAGGCCTTTGTCTCCTATTATTACAATCTATATAAATCCCAGTCGGAAACAACACTAGAAGAAAAAGCAAAATTCCTGGCTTCCCTCTCTATCCCCACTCTCTCTCTCTGGAGAAAGGGCAATCCTTAAACAAACCAATCACACCATCTGAAATCCTGAACACAATTAAAAACTTAAAAACAGGTAAATGACCCGGACTGGACAGTTTAAGTGCCCAGTTCTATAAGACCTTTAAGGAGGAGATGGTTACCCTCCTTTCGGAGGTCTACACAGACATCTGGAGGGATGGAAACCCTGAGCCCCCTTCGTGGCAATATGCCACTATTTCCTTAATACATAAAGAACACAAAGATCCTGCCCAATGTGAATCCTACAGACCTATTTCCCTATTTAATTCATACTACAAAATCTTTACTTCTATTATAGCATCCCGCCTAAACTCTCTTCTGCCAGAACTGGTCAATTTAGACCAGATGGGCTTTGTCTCTGGCCGCCAGGCCCCGGACAGCATCTGGACTATTCTCAATACTACTGACTCCATCCACTGCTCCCATATCCCTGCATGTTTGATGAGCCTGGACATGGAAAAGACCTTTGATAAGGTTTCATGGAGTTTCCTATTCCTGGTCCTAGAGACTATGGCCTTTCCGTGTCTCTTCATAGGCAGCATAAAAGCACTATACACTATCCCACAGGCCTATGTCAGGGTGAATGGAGGTATCTCAGACAGATTCAGATTGAGCAGAGGCACCCGTCAGGGTTGCACTCTCTCCCCTCTTCTTTTTGACCTTTATATTGAGCCTTTGGCAGAGGTTATCCACTAATCATAGACAGTTCAGGGAGTTGAGGTGGGGGGGCTGGAAAGTAGTTATGTAAGAACTTACTGTAACAGTAGATCTTCGAGAGAGGCTCTAGGAGTAGGTAATTACATATAGGAGTGATGCTGGCCGGTGTCAGGACCCGATGGGAAGATTTCTAGCTAGCAGACTCTGGCGGGGAACCGCCCCCACGTCAGGTGACCTACGTCATGCGGCGTCAGTATAAAGGAGCGGTCCTCCATGCCCGCCTTCCAGTTCTTTCCCACCAAAGGCCAAAAGGCAAGACGAGAGAGAAGCAGATATTTCCCCTCCTGGAAAAGGAGCTGGAAAAGCTTAGGGGGATGGAGGGCGGGAAGGTATTACCTACTGCAAGAGCCTCTCTCAAAGATCTACTGTTACGGTAAGTTCTTACGTAACTGTACTATCTTACTTCGAGAGGGCTCTTGCAGTAGATAATTACATACAGGACTGAGTCCCAAGCAGTCTGGAACAAGGAGAAGCAAACGGGAGGAGGAGGAAAGCTACTCAGAAGTAGACCCTCTGGTTGTGAAGGCCTTAGGAAAGGAGGCCTTGCAAAACAGTCAGCCCGAAGCTTGCTCTTTGGCGAGAGGCAATGTCCAAACTGTAATGTTTCGTAAAGGTATGGACAGAAGTCCAAGTGGTGGCTACACAAATGTTAGCCGCTGACACATTCTTGAAACAAGCCGCAGAGGCAGCGACCCCTCTGGTGGTGTGGCCTCTAACTTGACCTGGCAGGGTCTTGTTGTACTTGTCATAACAGAAAGTGATACAATGAGCCAGCCATTTTGATAGGGATTGCTTAGAAACAGCATTGCCTTCTCTTTTATGAGCAAAAGAGATGAACAGTTGATCAGTCTTCCTGAGATCCTTTGTCTTGTTGGTGTAGTATCTCAGAATTCGGTGAACATCCAAAGTATGCAGGAGGTACTCTCCATGATTAGAGTGCTGCATAAAAAAGGCAGGCAACTCTATGGATTGATTCAGCGTCAATTCTGCTATCACCTTAGGAAGAAATTTAGGGTTGGTTCGCAGAGCCATACGTTTCTTGTGAAAAACCAAATATGGGATTTTACGCATCATGGCCTGGAGCTCGGAAATCCGTTGAGCAGAAGTAATGGCCACTAGGAAGAGAGTCTTCCAAGAAAGGAACTTTAGGTCCGCTGAGGCTGCTGGCTCGAAAGGAGGCAGAGTAAGCTTCTCTAACATGAAATTCAGATCCCAAGGAGGGGCAGGAACCCGGATAGTGGGTCGTAAGCGAAGGACCCCTCTCAAAAAGGTCTTTGAGACCTCCAGCTGAGCAAACATTCTGTCTGCAAAGGGGACATGATATGCCGAAATGGCCGCCATGTGAACCTTTAAGGATGAATGGCTGAGACCCAGACAGAAGAGGTGTCGCAGGTAATCCAGAAGTTGGCCGACAGAGCATGAGAAGGGCTCAACATCACTGGAGGCGGACCAAATAGAGAACTGCCTCCATTTCATGTCATAAGTAGATCTGGTTGAGGGTTTTCTGGCCTCCACCAGAATCTCAGCTACCCGGAGGAAACCCCGAATTGGGCTTGAGCTACGTCTGCAGGAGCCACGCGTGAACTGAAGGGACTTGAGGCCTGGATGGACCAGGGTCCCCTGATTCCGGGTGAGCAAAAATAGCGACAGAGGAAGAGGAAGAGGAGGTTCCTCTGAGTACTGTTGCAGAAGAGAGAGAACCAAACTTACCTGGACCAGAAAGGAGCGATCAGAATCATTCGAGCTCCTTCCGAACCGAGTTCCTGCAAGACCCTCGTAATCAGTGGAATCGGGAGGAAGGCATAGACGAATCTGCTCTTCCAGTCTAGAGGCAGAGCACCTCTCCAAAAAATGCTGCGCCCTGGAGCGAGCGAGCAGAAGACGGGAAGCTTTGCATTTTGAGGGGATACAAACAGGTCTATCTGTGGAGTTCCCCAGTGCAGGAAGATGTCGTCTACGACCCCCTGATCCAGTTCCCATTCATGAGCTAGAACAGATGACTAGCTGAGCCTGTTTGCCAGTGCGTTCTCGACCCCTGGGATGAGAGATGCCGTGAGGTGAAGGTTGTGCTGCACTGCCCACTCTCAGACTCACATCACCTCTCTGCAAATGGGGTAGGAACGAGTTCCTCCCTGTCTGTTGATGTACCAGACCACACATATATTGTCCATCTGTACAGCTAGGTGATCTGGAGATAGATGCAGATGCAGAGCCTGAAGAGCATACAGCACTGCCCTTAGTTCGAGCACATTGATGTGAAGTGACTTCTCGAGCTTGGACCAGGAGCCCTGGGTCCTGTGAGGACCAAGATGGGCTCCCCAAACCTCGCCAGAGGCGTCCGTAGTCAATGTTTGCAAGGGGGGAGAAAGACCGAAGGGAATTCCCCAGCAGAGGTTCTCCTGAACCATCCACCACTGCAAGTCCCGAGTCATGGGAGTGGAGACCAGGACAAGTTGACCTAGGTCGTCCACTAGCAGATCCCATTGAGATTGAAGCATCCACTGAGAGATTCTCATATGGAGCAGAGTGTGAGGGACTGTCAGAATCGCAGCCGCCATTAGCCCGAGGAGGCAAAGGACTGACCTGGCACTGACCCACCTGTGGCTGGACAACAGGCTGGCCTGGGCCTGGAGAGTGGCCGCCCTGTCCGGTGGCAGGAAGGCCATGCCAGAGGTCATGTTCAGGATCGCCCCGATAAAATGGAGCCTCTGGGATGGGATCAGATGGGACTTGGCCTGGTTGATGGTAATACCCAGGCAGGCAGGCAAAGACCTACTAGGTAAGGGAAAGAAAGCACAGGAGTTCCTCCCTGGATAGGACCACCAGGAGCCAATCATCCAGGTACGGGAAAACCTGCACTCCCTGGGTACACAGGTAGGCAGCTACCACCAAAAGGCATTTGGTGAACACCCGGGGCACCAAGGAAAGACCAAATGGGAGGGCATTGAACTGGTAGTGGTCCCCCGGAACACAAAACGCAGGTATTTGCGGTGGGGAGGGCAAATAGGGATATGCAGGTAAGCATCCTGCATATCCAAAGCGCACAGCCACTGTCCTGTCCGGAGAAAGGGCAGGAGGCTCTGCAGCAAGAGCATCCTGAACCTCTTGTACTCTAAGAACAAGTTCAGGGAGCTGAGGTTGAGAATCAGCCTCATGTCCCCTGTTTTTTTCGGGACCAGGAAGAAATGGGAATAGTACCCCATTCCCTGAAGAGGAATGGGGACAGGTTCTATCACCTCCTTCAAGAGAAGGGAGGAAATTTCTTCCTGGACCAGAAGATGCTCCTGCGAGTATGATGACCTTGGGGGAGGGTGCCGAGGGGGTTTCTGAAGAAACTCTATTGAGAGTCCCTCTGCAACGAGTTGGAGCACCCAGGAATCTGACGTTATCCTCTCCCAACCTGGGAGGTGGAGGGAAAACCTCCCTCCTACCGGTTCCTCCGGAAACGCCAGAGGCTGTGGGAGAGGAAAGGAGTCAGGTGGTGTGGGGCAGCTTCGCGGCTGAAGCTCCCGCTGCTTTTTTGGGTGGTGGGGGCTTAGCAGCCGGAAGGCCCCAACATTTATTGGCCCGCTTTCCCTATGGTTTCGCCCTTTGCCGATTCCACCTGCAAAAGGGATGACACTGCGCTGGAGGGGGATTGTACATGGAGTCCATAGACTTCAGTGCAGTCCCCTTCTCCTGCAGATCGGTGATAATGTCCTTGACATCACCACCGAACAGCACTGAACCCTAGAAGGGAGCTTCCTGAATAGCGGACTGCACTTCCAGGACCAAACCTGACACACGGAGCCAGGCATGACGCCGTAAGCCTACGGCGAAAGCCAATCTCCTACCAGCAGTGTCCACTGCATCGTACGTGGCACGAAGCATGTGCCGACTGGCCGAACGAGCAGAACGGACAAGGTCAGCCACTTCCTGTTTAACCTGAGAGTCAGGAAGAGAGTCCAACTTGGATTGCACCTCACTAAGAATCACCTTCTGGTAATCCCCCATGTGACCGACATAGTTCAGGGCCCTAATTCCCAGAGTAGAAGAAGCATAGATCTTCTTGCCGTACTAGTCCAGAAGATGGGATTCTTTGTCAGGTGGAGACAAGCTCAAATGCTTTGGATTAGCTGACTGGCAGTGAGCGGCGCTAATCACAACCGAGTCAGCTCGAGGGTGAGAATCAAGGAAGTCAACACCCTCGGGAGCCTGGTATAGCCTATTAGACTTCTGAGGAAGAGGAGCTAATGCCAACGGTTGCTTCCAAATGGTGGAAACAAGGTTGGCATGAGGCTCAATCCAGGATGGCACCAAGGTCGGAGCAGTCTCGGGCAGATCCAGGTGCTCAGTGAGTTTCTTACACTGTAGGTCCAGCTCCAAGGAGCGCCACTTATGAACTTCCTGGATTTTGCGCAGCAACTCCAAGAAAGAAGGCTCCTCCGAAGGAGACTTCAGAGGAGTCCTCAGCCTGGGTTTGGTTGGTGAACGTGGCTCGTCGTCCAGGTTGGAACAACCGTCGGAGTCATCTGAGGTGTCCGAGGAGGAAGAAAAAGACGACTCCCTCTCCCAGCATGGGGGAGGAACGGACCCCTTAGGAAGCCCTCGGGGAAGCATGTCCTGCCCTGCCCTGGAACCAGAAGCCTTGCCCCTGGTATCCGGAGGTGGGTTGGGAGTCTGTTGTCTGGGGCGTACGGGGGCCGGAACCGGCACCATCGCCGGGAGATGACTCTCCACCTCTCTGATGAGCTGAGCCTTGGTCTCAGCCCACCAGGAGGCCAGAGTCTCCTTCAAGTCCACCAGCGGCTGAGGGGCGGTGAAGGAGAAGGAGGAGGGGGATACGGATACTGAGTGTACCCATCGGGTGCGTATCCATAACCCGATGGCGGGTAACCCAGCGTCGGGTAGTGAGCCACTGAGTACTGCGGCGTCGGGTAGGCCGGCGTTGGGTACTGGGGCATCAGATACTGCGGAGCGGTGAATGGCACGGATAAGAGCGGTCGGATACCGGGAACAGGGGTCTGACGAGCAGACGGCCGCCGGAAGCACAGTAGGCAAGCCTGGAGCAGAAGGTCCAGTGGGCGGAGGCCCGGCATTGGAGCGGCATCCAGGAGGGATGTCACCCAGCGTTGGTAGGACTGGTGCCGGAGCGGCGTCAGGAACCAACGTCATCATCAGCGGGGAGGGAGGCCTGACGGAGCGCAGCAGGAACCTCGGCATCGCCGGGGATGAGGGGAAAATCCCGGGGTCAGGCTGAGAGACCCAGGGTCCCCGGAGGGCAGTGAAGGCTGTGGGGAGCCAGGAATGGCAGACGTAAGAGGGTCCGACGTCGGCTCAGCCGCCACGTGGATGTCGGGTCGGCCGACATCCAACTTATCAGCGGAGTCCGGGGCGGACGTCGGAGGAGCCAGCGTCCAACTTAGCGGACCCATCACCTGAGGCAGGTCACGAAGGAGGGGCGGCCTGGTCAGGCAGGAAAGTAGCCATGCGCCACCCTGAAGGGTTGAGCGACTTATCGACCATCTCCGTGCAGGTGTCAGAGGAGCTGGCGTCCTAGCTTACGGAGCTGCTCGAACCAGTAGGCAGCACAATGACGGCTTTACCGGGAGCGGAGGCCTCCAACAGCCGGAGGCACCCAAGGCCGAGCGAGCCAGACGGGCGGGCCGACGCGCCTTGGAAACTTCCAAGATGGCGCAGCGGAGGCGGTCCCCAGAGGGGCGTTACCTGAAGCATGGCAGACTCCAGCTGGAGTCGCGGTGGAAGAAGGCCCTGTCGATGCTTCTCCTTGTCCGTCTTCTTGCATGGCCTTCGGGGGAAGTGGACGCCTGCTGGAGCTTTTTCAACTCCTTCTCCATGGAGAACAGTTTCTTCTTGAGGATATGGGCCTCCAGAGACTGCTGCCGCCGTCTGTGGGCGGCGGCGTTCAATTTAAGACATTGCTGGCACTTCTCCACCTGATAGTCCGGGCCCAGACAGAAGAGGCACTGGGAATGGCCGTCCTTGTGCGGGAGTTAGGCGCCGCACGAGTCGCACTTATTTTTGTGCTCGGAAGGTATAGGGGATGACATACACCAACAAAAGGCTGATGATTAAGCTGAATAATATCGAAAAAATGGCGGTAAATACTGCCGGCAACAGAGCTGATGAGCGCTGAACTTTACCGTGAGGCACTGACGTGAGCTAACTGCGGGAAAGAACTGGAAGGCGGGCATGGAAGACTACCCCTTTATACTGACGCCGCATGACATTGGTCACCTGACGTGGGGCGGTCCCCTGCCAGAGACTGCTAGCTAGGAAATGTTTCCGCGTTGGTCCGACGTCGGCATCAGTCCTATATGTAATTACCTACTGCAAGAGCCCTCTCGAAGTAAGATCATAAGATCTCTCTGTATGCAGATGATGTTCTCCTCTCTTTATCCCATCCAGAGATGTCCATCCCACAGGTGTGGTCTGTTTTAGAGGAATTTGGAAGGCATGCAGGATATTCACTCAACAGAACTAAGACAGACGTCCTCAGTTTTTACTACACCCCTTCCCAAACAATCTTTGAAATCCTTCCTCTGGACTGGGTGTCTGAGAAGATCTAATATCTTGGCACTTATATTATCAACCATTCATCCCAACTATTTAAGGCAACTACAACCCCCTGGTAAGTGAAATGAAAAAGGACTTCGAGAGGTGGTCTCTAATAAGCCTTCCCATGTACTCCAGAATTCAAACAATTACAATGAATATTCTTCCCAGATTCTTATATTTATTCCAGTGCCTCCCTCTCTTCATATGCAAATCACAGTTCCAAATTTGGCACAAAAAGATCTCAAAGTTTGTTTGGAATAACAAAAGGTCCAGGATTAATCTCCAAATCCTACAGACACATAGGAGCAAGGGCAGAAGCTCCCTTCTGGATCTGAAAGACTACTACCTGGTGGCACAGTTAAAGACGGCCCTGTGCTGGTCCATTCCAACTTACTACTCGAATTGGAAGGCAGTGGATCTGGGGGAGGGGGAGAGGAGGGGCCCCCTCTGGACTCCAGAGTCATGTCTCTCGGTAGGGCCTGTGGTGGCCTCCCTCACCCCCTTTCCACAGTTAGGAACACTTTGGCCGCAGTGCGCAGAATTTGACAGAAGTATAAACTAAAGCATTCTCTCTGACCCTTTTATAGACTAGCATGGACCCCCAACTTTCTTCTGGCTCGTTTAGATCATACTTTTAGGACCTGGGATAGGCAGGGATTGACCCACCTTAGCCAATTTACTCAAAGGAATCTGGTTTTGGACTTTGAAACTCTTAAGGGCACATAGGCTCTCCGGAAATCTGACCACTTTCGATTTTTGCAGGTCCAAACTTACGTTATTAAATGCCATGGGTTAGACCATGATCCTGCACGGGCCACCTCTTTTCTTAGCTGTCTACAAGCAGTCTGGTCGGGGCAATTACAGAGGGGTCTTATCTCATCAATTTATAAGTCACTAGCTGGACTAAAAAAGGACCCATTAGATAAAATTAAGTCAAAGTGGCAGGAGGAGGCTGATCATGGCCTGACAGAGCTAGATTGGGATAAAACTTTTTACACTACCTTGAAAACCACTAGATCCCAGCACTGGCAGGGATTTGAGTGGAGAGTGAAGGTGCGTTTCTTCCTCACCCCTTTGTTTCTTAATAAAAGAGACCTAACTCGTTCCTCGGTGTGCTGGAGGTCGTGTGGGGAGGGGAAGGCAAGCCACCTGCATGTTTTCTGAAAATGTTCTGGGATGAGACCTTTCTGGGATGGGGTGAACTCTGCTCTGGCTGATCTCTTCTTACTGGATCAGTCATTAGACTGGCTGGACGTTATTCTAGGTATCCCCCCCTCTGGGTCTCAGGGAAGCAGACTCCCTTTACCTCTGGGCCATCTTACTGGTTGCAGCTCATAAGGCCATAACTTGCTCCTGGCTGAAACCTGATCCACCTGACCTCAAGACTTGGGCCTGGATAAGTCAAGAAATCTCTGAGCTTGAGAAGCTAACTTTTAAAATCAATCAAAAAACACATATTTACACCTGTAGGTGGACAAGATGGCTGATGTGGCTGGATATACATCCTGTCCTAGATGCCCAGGTACCTGAGCAATAAGGGGTGCCAGGCCTGCTTACATGCGGTTGGGGGGCGAAGAGGTCCTCAATGTAGGCTTGGTTAGTCCTTGGCTGGTACTCTTTATTAACATTGTAGTATTATAGCATAAATGAATAAGGATAACTTACTGGTGCTATTACAGATATATTTTTGATTACAGGATATGAAATTAATTAATTGTGATCAAAAGAATGGTCCATGACTGAATGTATTTGTGTCTGTATTACATATGTATGTACACAATTGTTGTTAATAAACTTGAGTTTAAAAAAAAAAGAATTACATTGAGCACATCATTTTCATATCTTCATAGAATCAATCTTCACCATTCATTACTGGTGGATCTGAGAGCCAAGCTTACCACCAAAAGCAGTGTTGGCAAACCCTAAGGGAAATTGCTGTTCCCTCAGCCTTCTGTGGGGAAATAATCCAGTCTTTCCTACTGTTTTTGGATTCAACATGCCATTTAATTCATATTTGCTATATGCACTGTTTCCCCCCCTTTTGTCTCGTACTCTCCCTACCCTGCTCCTCAAGAGTAAATTTATAATGCACTCTTGTCCTCTCAACACTGTTGAAATTACAATGTTTCTGTTGATTTTACCCTAACACATTTTGTCAACTATACTGTATTCAAATATGTTCTGCCTGTACATTGATTGCACCTGTAGGCATATTTGGCTGTATATGTTGTTGTATATTGTATATTTTGTGTACTTTGAGGGCCCAGATCATGCCTGAAAATGGTCCCTTGGATCACTGCACTTACCCAGTAATCAGAGACTTAAATAAAAAAATAAATACATAAAACACAGAGAGCCAGGGATCCCTCAAGGACCTGGCGAGGCCAGAGACTGGTTAGGGGCAGGGGGTAGGATCCCATGGCCTGGGAGCAGGACTGTGCCCCACAAACTCATGCATGGCCCTGCAGGAGAAGAAGTGGACCCCCTGGAAGTGTGAGGCAATCACCCTACGCCAAGGGTGACAACCTGGAAAAATGCAGCCATCTCGTCCGCCTAACGTAGACTGCAGTTCCCACTAACCTGGAGGCTACTTCACTTGCATCATAGGATGCCCTTGCTTGGTGTCTTGCCAGCTCCAGGCCCTGTGCAGAAAGGCATATGGCTTATCTGGCTTGCTCACAGTCCAGCAAGGCCATCAGGAGCTGTCTCAGCATCACCCACAGGTGTCTGCCATAGGACGTCTGGTGCACTTGGTGTGCAGAGATGCATAACATGGTGCATGCCACTGAGAAGACTCTTCGAAACCAGGCATCAAATTCAGCCGAGTCCAACTATGGGGGATGGTCACGCACTGGGTGCCTATGCCCAGAAGGGGTGTCCAGGAGTTGGACCCCAGAAGTGGGGTGTGGCATTGCTCCTGGAGACCCCAGGGTGTGCAATGCCTGTGCTGGACATCCCTTGAGGCTGGAGAGGGGGCAGAGGGATGAAACCAAACATGTTGATGCCTCCACAAAACGTCTGGACCATGGAGGTATGACTGTACACTCATGACAGTACTCCCCAAGGAAGGACAGCATCAAACGTGCAGGACTGCAGCCAGAGAAATGGGACAGCCGCAGCTCCCTCATCATCTCCAAAAGGAACTACTGGTAACAAGTGTCAGAGAATAGGTGGAGGGAAGAGTCCTCTTCCTCACAGGAGGAAGACGAAAATAAGGAGGAGCTGGACTCAGAGGGCGTCAGTGCCGAGGTTTCAGGCTGGAAAATAGCCTGGTCCAGTGCCCTCAGGTAAATTGGGAAGGTACTCACTGAAAACCTGAATTGTTCCCAAATCAATGGCTCCGTAGAACCCAAAATTCCTGGGAGTGCAGGAGGGGGAGGAAGAGGAGGGCCATGGTGGACCAGGCAAGGTCCTCTGCCATGGCTCCGAGAGTGAACAGGGGTCCTCACCTGAGGGGAGGGCCTGTGCAACCCATCCACATGCGAACACCCAACTGTACAGGGGCGGTCCAGGTGGTGCCCTTGGGGGGAACCCCCAGGTAGGAAGACCGGAGCCACAGAAGTCCCACAGGCTGGCCCCTATTCCCACCTATCGCAGGTCCAGATGGTTCTAGGAAGGCCAAAGGACCCGAGCCAACACTCCGACTCCTGCCAGAGCCACCAACCACTCTAATCATGTAGCACAGTGATGGCTGGGACCTACCAGCCCCCACCTCACTGGAATGGGCTCTACCCCTAGGACTAAGCCTCAGGAAAGCACCAGTGGCAAGAACCTAAGCTAACGGGGAGCCAGCACCACAAGTGGCAACGGAACCCCTCTTGGCACCGTGAACAGCGCTGGAGTCAGATTTGGCAATGAGGATGGCACCAGAACCCAACCCAGCACTGAGGGCAGCGCCGGAACCCAACCTGGCGCTGACCTTTCTCCCTGCACCAGAACTGGCACTAGGACCATCCCCAGCACCACAAGCAGCACCTCAAGACAGAAGCGAGGAGGTGCTGCAGCCAACACCAGACAGAGAAGCACCCAGCGATAATGACGAGGATGCCAAAGGCCTAGGACTAGGCCCAGAAAGGTCTGCTTCCTCAGCAGAGCCCGGATGCCAGTTGGGATTATCCCAGTCCCCATCCTCCAGATGATCCAGCCACTCAGGGGACGAGAGCCAGAAGATCTCCACCGGGTCACTGGCTCCAAAGACCTTCCCTGTCCTAGTACCGCAAGTTGCATCAGGAGAGAACCCGACCATGACTGCTTCGCTTGCCAGCACTGACATTAGTGGCAGAAGCCAAAGCGGTGCTGGAACACAGCCCCAAGTGGCCCACCGGTGTAGGCCCAGTGTTTAGCTGTGACCTCGCCACTGGGGGTGTCCAAACCCCCAAGAGGGTGCCAGACTGGGAGGGATGCACAACTGGTCCCTTGGAGAAGGCAACTGTCCCACAGACCTCTCCCCCATGCTCTCCATTTCAGCAAGACAAGGACAAAAGAAGACCTGGTCTCCCTCAGTACGTGAAGTACTGGGAAGCGGCTCAGGGGAAGAGCCCAGGGACCTTACCTAGGAATCCCGAAAGCGACGTCTGCCTCAGAAGGTGGGGGACAACCGACCCTACCTCATCACATGGATCTCTAAAGTGTGGAAGTCCACAGAGAAGCAAGCATCACAGTGGTCCATATCATGTTCCACTCCAAGGCAGCTCCAGCAGCACTCATGCCGGTCCCAGATGGACATGTTTCTCCCACAGCAGCATCGATGCATGGGGGGAGACTCCGTTTTCTAGCTTGACTTCTTGGGTTTCTTAGGCCCCTGAGACCTGGACATGACTACTAAGGAAAAGAATCAAAATTAGCAAAAACAGGGCTTGGTGCCATAAAAAAAGGGACAGGAAAGAAAAAGCAGCTACGAAAGAAACCGAAATAAGGGTTACGAAGTCGAGCAAGTAATAACAAACAGAACTAGGTCAAGCTATGCAGCTGCAAATGGCAGACGCTCCCAGAGTGTTACACTGCCGGCAGGAAGAACAGAACTGAAGAAGGCATGGGGCCGACATCGGATACTGGCCATCCTGCAAGCGCCATGTCATATGTTCACCTCGTGGGCAGTGCCATCCCCGATGTAGTCCACTATCTCTAAAACTTTAAAGGTGCATGCTCTACCAGGGTTCTGATGCCTCTGGCACAGACCCACCATTAATAAATGGTGAAGACTGATTCTTTGAAGATGACAGACTTCCTGATTCACGTGAAATGATGTAGGAACCTTCGGAATGAAAAGCGGAACTGTTCTCAGAACCACCTTGTTCTTATGAATGTCAAGGTGGGGTTCTTTGTGGGACAAAGCCTGGAGATCACCTATCCTTCTGGCTGAGCACATAGCAACTAAAAAACACCTTGTAGGACTGAGCAACTAGCGGTACCGATGGAAGAGGTTTGAAGGGTTCTTTACAAAAAGCATTCAAAACCAGATTCAGATCTCACTGAGGGAAAGGGGATCGGAACTGGGTTAGGCTTCTGCTGACAACTTGTAGGAATCGAAATACCTCCAAGTTAGTCCACAATGATGAACCCAAGGATGCTCCAAGTGCCAACACATGCCCTTAAAGACAAACCTTTTTCTGCTCCCGCCTGCAAAACATCCAAAATCTACAGAACTGCTGCTTTGGAAGGCTAGACATTCTTTTCTCTAGCCCTGGCCAAAAAGGTGGTCCATACATGAGCATAAGCCGCAAATGTGGATTTCTCTGTGGTGGCCATCAATGTATCCAGTACTTTTCTGGAAAAAACATTTCAGGAGTCTCCTCCTCTCAGGAGCAGGCCTCAAGCTGCATCGCCTCCAGGTTTGGATACAGATGGGACCTTGGGAGAGCAGGTCCCTCATCAATTGGAAGACAAAATGGAGTGTGCTGCACTATATTAACTATTTATTTATTAAGGTCTAGGACTAATACCTGTGAGCAGATGCTCTTTTGTAGGTTCCACGTCAATTTACATAAAATAGAGAAAATATAAAACCATGCGTATACAGTGAGGGTACAGTAATTTGCAAGCCGTTGACACTTAGGCACAGTTATGGCATTGTACAATGTATGCCTGCGTCAGTGAGTTAGACATACTTAGGGGAGAATAGCAACAGTGAAGATAACAGTCACACCTACGGCATTGTACAATGTATGCCTGCGTCAGTGGACTAGAACATACCTAAGGGAGATTACAGACAGAGAAGATAACAGAACAAAGATGAACATAGAGGGGGAGAGGGTGGGAGTGGGGAGGGAGGGAGTGCCTGTGGAGAGATGAGGTGGGCAGTCAGGGGGGACCATGGGAGTGCTGCGTGGATGGGTGCCCCTTAGGACATGAGGTACCACTAAGTGCTGCATGTTTTTTTTTTTCTTTAGAGGGGTGGAGGAGATTGTTACTTGAGCCATGGGTGGAGTGACCCAGGCTTGGGGAAGTTCTGAGTGCGCTTATGGTTGGCTGAAGCAGGCACAGTTTTCCTCAGCAGAGAGGTGCTGCTTGAGCTTACACCTGAATGCTCCAATGGTTGTGATGCCAGAGATGGCTGAAGGTAGGGCGCTGGTCCAGTGTGGTGCACAATAGTAGGACGCATGTTGTGCCTGTGCAGTGCGGCATCTTGGTTCACTGAAAATTTGAGTGTGGGTGCTTCTGGTCAGCCTAGCACTCACATAGCGCATGAGCAGGTTCTGGACTCCTGGTGGCATCAGATTTAGTGTGGCTTTCTTGGCCAGTAGGCAGGTTTTGTACTTAATTCTGTTCTTCAGTTGGAGCCACCCTGCCCAGACATAGAGCTCACAGGTGTACGCGAGCCTTGCAGAACTTGTGGGGAGTCGGCAGGCCTTACTTTGGGCTAGGGAAATGAACTGAAGAGCAGAGTCCGTTGCCAACTAGTATATGGCCAGGCCATAGTCAACGAGGGTGACAACTGAGCTGGTGATGGCCAAGTTTAGTGCTTCATTTGTAAGGCTGTGCTTGTGGTGGTAAAGTATCCCGATTTTGGAAATGATGACTTTAGCTGTGTTATCTATGTGTTGGGCATAGGATAGGGTGGAGTCAAGTGCGATTCCCAGGCACTTGAAGTGCTACACAAGGTACAGCACGTCACCATTGTCATTCAAGACAGATAGAGGTCTTATGCTTGCTCAGGGTGCTGGAGTAGCTCATGGTCTTTGTTTTTTTATAATTAAGGACTAATCTGTGATCTTAAAACCATGTTTCAGCAGCAGTGAATCCTAGTTGGAGGTCATTTTGCAGTTGCTCAGGGTTGGAACTGCAGGTGAAAATATCTGCATCATCAGTGTATAACAGCATACAACTGGTGCAAGAGCCTGGGAGTTTATGTAGGAAGATACTGAACATGAGGGGCCCCGGTATAGACCCCAGGGGACCCCCGAGTGGACTAGTCTGCTGTCAGAGATAACATCCCCAATCTTGACCCGCTGTGTGCAACTGCAGAGATAACCTGCAGCTGTTGAACCACAGAACTGTATCAGGAGAGAGAGAAGTGACCGGTGTTGGCTAGCTGTTCAAGGAGGAGTGTGTGGTGAACCACATCAAAACCTTTTGATAGGTCGATGAATTTAGCCCCAACCAGCTGTCCTTGATCTAGGGTTTGGTGGATATATCCCGTAAATTCCAGCAGGGCCATGATGGTGCTGTGCCCCGCTCTGAACCCATGCCATTCCAGGCAGAGGAGTTGATGCAAGTCCAGGTATTCCACGAACTGATCTGCCACAATCCATTCAAGTGCTCTGGAGATGGGTCTATAGTTGTTCTGTAGAGCCTAGTCACCACTTTTGTGTACTGGCGTTATATTAGCCGATTTCCAGAGCTGAGGGGCTTGAAAGTGGTGGCGGGACAGGTTGATTATAGCAGTCAGGGGGCTCAGGACTTCCCTAAGTGCCAATGCAACAAACTTAAGGTCCAGGGTGTCTCCCCTGTGCCTTGATTTGCCTAATACCTTCTCCAGGTATTTTCTAGCCTCGGAGGTGGTAACTTCTTTAAAGTAGAATAGTGGACAGTTGTCGTCCGGGATTTGTTCACCTTTGGGGTCTTTCTGGTCGGGGGGACTGAAGTAGTCTGCTGGAAGTACTCCATGTAGGTCCATGAAAGCACTGTTTAGAGCGTTAGCTATTTGCAGTGGTTCCATGGAAGGTACATCATTGACCAGGAGCATAGTGGGGGCCGTTTTAGGGTCGGAGTACCACGGCCTTTGGACCATTCTAGAGCTATCAGAAGAAAACTTCCTTTTTTCCATATAGGTCGTTTTGCCTTTGGGGCACCACACAGATTCCACTCAAGTCCTTTCCTCAAGAGTCCTCATCCCACCCCCAAGCTAGGGACATCATCCTACCTGCCCCGGTGCTCCCTTATTCCATTTTATCCCCGTTATCCCAAGACACTGGTACACAGATGCACATGCACTCTGAGGCTCTAGTGACAGCCTTTCTCCCACCAGGCCTAGCGACAGGTCACCCCCCCCCAGCCTTGTGGCTGCCACCTAGCCAGAGCTGGGGAAACCTCACGTTCCTTCCCCAGGAGAGAAGAGCTGCCTGATGGCAGCTCGATCCAACTCCTCGCTTAACCCCCGGGTGACCCCTGGCGCCCCATGCTTGTTACCAAACACGGATCGCCAGCGTGGGAAGAAGAGGCGTCAGCACCTCAGCTCCCTTCGCCATTGGGCTGGCAAGAAAACTTCCTTTTGAGTGTCTGATTTTCCATATGACCTTGAGGAGAAGTGGCAGAAGAGGGAAGGTATACGCTCTGCAGAAATTCTGCTTTTGTGACAGAGCATTCACTACTTCCACCTGTGGGCATTGGTGTCGGCTGAAAAACTGCTGCACTTCAGCATTCTTTTTTTTTCCAATTATTTTTACGCACTGTTGGGCTAAGGCATCTCTCAGAGGAGCCCACTCAACTCAGCCCTGCTACTACCCGCTGAGACTCCTCACAGTGATCCCCTCCTACAAAGATTTCCCAGCCCCCAGGATCACCCGGGCCCACCACTCCTACCTTGGCGGCGTCTTTCTGTAATTAGAGGGTCCATCTCTTGTAGGTGGCGTCTGTGGATCAATGGAGTGGCAGTCCGGTGTTGGGGATGTACGGGTTGGTCCCTGAGGCCCTCGTCGCCTGCTCAGTCCTCAAGGGATTTTTTCTTATGTTGTCCCCAGAAGTGCGGACATGCATGACGTCATGGCACAACATGCCGATGTCTGCCGATTCGCCTCCCCTGTGACTGCGGCACCACATCCCTGCTGTGCCCCTGAGCTCCCTTAGGAGCTGCTAGAGGACGGCGCAAGTCCCCATCCCTCCCAAGGGAAGGGAGAGCTGTGCTATGGATGCTCGATCCCTTCCCTCCCCTGCCAACCCCCGATGGCCCAGGCTCGTTCCCGAACCCGGGTCGCCAGCGTGGCGCGAGGTGTGGCATCCAGTGCCTCAAGCCTCAGCGCCACTGGGCCGGCTAGTGCACTTCAGCATTCTGGCTGGTGACAAACAGGTCAATCTGTGGACAACTGAACCTTTTGCACAGAAGGTCAAACACCTCCAGGCTCAGCATCTACTCCCTTGGGTGGACTAGCCAATTGGTCTAAATGTTCAACTCCCCCGCCAAGTGAACTGCTGATATAAAAAGAAGGTTCTCCTCTGCTCACAGTAGCAGATCAGTTGCCTCTCTTAGCATCTCTCTGCTCTTTGTGCCTCCTTGATCGTTTATGTATGCCACTGTGACAGCACTGTCTGACCTTACTTTCATTGCTCTTGACCATACATACGAACACACAAATCTGCCAGCAGAAAAAGGCCTCATGGTCTATCAAGTCTGCTCGAGTGTGCAGCTAGCACCCCTAGATTGCAGCTGCCCTATGCCCCTCCCCCCCTTACCTCCAGGAACTTCTCAGCACTACTACTTACCCAGACTCTCCCCGATCCCTGTCCCATGCCCTTATAAAACTATCCACTGTCTTACATAAAATCACCCCTTCTGGTAGGGCATTCCATTTTGACACCAAGTAATGTCTCCTCATCTCTCTCCTAAATCTGCACCCCTCCAATCTCAGCCTGTGCCCTCTCATGTCCCTTCCCTTCCTCAGCTTAAATAACCCATCAGTGCTAGATTTGCTGATCCCCTTCAAGTACTTGAACATTTCAATCATATCCCCCCATCCCTCCTCTCCTCCAGGGTGTACAATCTCAGAACCCTCAGCCTGTCCTCGTAGGTTTTACCTTCCATCCCCGGTATCATTTTTGTTGCCCTTTGCTGCACCCCCTCTAGCAGTCTAATATCCTTCTTCAGATACAGATGCCAGTACTGCATGCAGTACTCCAAGTGCATCCTGACCAAGGACTTGTAGAGCGGCAGAATCACTTTCCTATGCCTAGATGAGAATCCCCTTGCAATACACCCCAGCATCCTATTAGCCTTAGCTGCAGCTTTCCTGCACTGAGCAGAGTTGTTCATGCTCTCTGTTACTATCACCCCTGTCCTTCTCTTCCTCGGTGACCACCAGCCTCAACACTCCCCAACCAATATTCCCTCCTTGGGTTCCTGGCCCTGACGTGCATAATCTTGCACTTCTTCTTACTGAAGCCCAGCTGCCACTTCGTTGACCAGCGTGCAGAAATGAAGGCGAGCGAGGCGTACACCCTGATCTCCAGGACGCTGATATGCAGGTGCCATTCCTTCGCAGACTAAGACCCCTAAATGGGAAGCTGGTCCAGAATTGCACCTGAGCCCAACAAGCTGACATTGGTTGTCAGGATCAACTCGGGGGTGGGGGACTTCCAAAGGGGACCCCCTTGCTTAGGTTCTCTAAACTTACCAACCAGTTCAGCAACTGTTGAAGGGGGAAATGAAATTGGAATCATGGCCTGATAGTCCTCCAAGGTCAGGTCCCAGGCTGCCAGCAACTCAGTCTGAAGGGGTTGCATGTGCAAGCGAGCCCACAGGATTAGTTCTATTGTTCCTGTCGTGAGACCCAGAATCCGTAATAGATTGAGAGCTGAAGCCAACGACTGGCTCCTCAGCCGCTCATCCATGGCCCTAAAATAGCGGGGGAAATCCGCAGCCTGGGATCTGCACTGTTCTCAGGTCAGAGATCCTGAAGGACTGACATGGCCTAGGAGAAGAGGGGCTGGATGCAGAGGCAAAGGGGAAGAATTTACCACAGCAAGAGGAGCACCTCTGCCAGGGCTAAGGGACCTAACAGGCAATCCTGGAAGAACAGGGGATCTGTAAGTCTGCTCTGTCACCAGCCTGTGAAGCAACTTGAAATGGTCCAGACTAAGCCCTGTAGGGGAAGCCTTTCTATGAGGGGTCCAAGGCCGAATGAATCCAGAAGGGTGGACCCCAGCCCCACCCGATGAGGAGTCCCTTGAAGGGGATGAAGGAGAGAACTTGGGCTCAGCATTGTGGCTCCTCCCCAAGCCCCAAAGGACTGCAGGAGAGCACTGCAGCTTCTCACCCCGTCTCCTCAACCCCATCGACTCTGAGGAAGACCTCTTCCTTGCACCCTGTGCCAGAGGACCCCCTCCAACTCTGCAGGCTCCCCAAGGAAAGCCACAGAGGAGGAGGTTCTGGTCCTAGTATTAAGAATGGGGTTGGCACGTGACAGCAGCCAACTCGTCCCCTAATGTCTGGACCACTGCACAGGGCCACTGACCCACGCCACCACCCTGACACCGCTGTCGGCAGAGGAGTCGGCGCTGGTCACAGTCACTGGGGCCACAGGGAGGGGCACCTGGGGAAGTGCAATGATCCTGGGCCCTGGAGAACCCCTTTTCCACCTACAGCACTGTGAGTGGCGCCACTGGCAAGCCCAGCACCCTTGCAATGCTGCTCCGATCAAAGGAGCTGCAAATGGCTCCAGGATCCATGTCGGCACTGATGGGCCACACAGAGGAACGCCCTATGCTAGACCCAATGACCGTGGGCCCCGACAACGGGAAGTCTGTACCTACGAAGAGGTGACTGCCAGGGCGGTGCTCCCAGCCCGGCCGCGGGTGGAGCCAGATCTGTCCTCCGGCACCACAACAGAGGCCTCCTCTGCGGCAAGGCTAGAAGAAGATGATGCCCCCTCCTCGCCAGACCATATAGGTCTGGGAGTGGACCCAGAGGAAGGGCAAAGCGACCTGCACTTGGATCCTCATGAGCGATGTTGCGCCCCGAAAGTCGGTGGAGCCCTGCCAAATTTGAATGCGCAGTACTCAAGAACATGGTGGTCCATCGACAAGCAGGCATCGCAGTTGTCCATATCATGCTGAGGTCCAAGGCAGGTTAGGCAGACATCATTCTGGTCCATCATGGAAATTTGCCAGCTGCAGGGGCACCGGCGCATAGAAGGCCGGTCCACTTTCGAAGTATGTTTCTTGTTCCCCAAACCTGGCATGATGCAAATGGTAACTTAAATAATAAACAGTAAAGACTCAATGCTGTTAAGGAATTAAAAGGAAAGATCTTACCAGATCTTCAAATAATGGTGCCAAGTACCGGATGGCAGAACCGAGGTGAAGATTTCACTAAGCAGCATCCAATGCAGCTCCAAGGTGTTAAATGAGGTTCCGAGGAGGTGCAGTGTCGTGCTGAAACTTAGGCCGCAATGATGCAGTTATCTTTTCTGTGACAAGGTGCTGTCTCAACGGTGGGAGAAGCAGAACTGAGGTGGAGGAGGAGCCAATGGTTGTTTCTGGCCAACCAGCGAGTGCCACACAGTGTGTTGGCCTCATGGGCAGTGCCACTGTGCCGGCTCCCCCCCAAAAAAAAGCTCCTGCGGGGTGCTGCGCTCCGACTTACATCCACCAGTGATGAATGGTGAAGACTGACACAGGGAAGATCAAGAATAGGCCACAAAATGCCAAAATAATGGTCTGGGATTTTTTTTTTTTTGTATATTTATTTGATTTTGCAGGCAACGCCATGCAAAACTTTCAATCCACAGGAGGATTACACGTGACATTACATAGCAGTATACAGTTACAAAGGAATCTACAATTGACACCCCATTAGTACATACATCATTGGGGGGAACCCCTAAGTCTAATGACTTAATATATATTCAGAAAAAAAATGTCTAACAAATGCATGCAGCCAAGGAAGTACCCAGGATAGTCTATCAAAGAAAGGTTCCTAAATACCAAAGTTATCAAAAAGACCAATAAGGTTCTGTGACTCCCTTATACGATAAAATGTAAAGTAATGAAATATATACGATTTTTCCAGCTCCCAACAGAGTAGCTACAGATATGATTATTCAAATTTACAGATGTAAATATACAAATACTGAAATCCTTGGTCAGAACAATCAGCGACCCAGAACTTAGAACATTTATATAAAAAGGCAATACCAAATATGTATAACTTCTACAACATGCAACATATTGTGAGCACGACAATAGAAAACTGTCCATGAATAGTCCCCAACCTGCAGCAAAATACCTTGCTGCCCCCAGCAGGCCTGTGAGTCATTACTTAGACTGAGCGACTAAATCGCATGTTAAGACAATGTTCCTGGTGCAGCTTTAACGGAAAATAAGCAGTTGTCCAAATCATACAATGGTACAGTTGTTCACAGTAACAGTCAGTAAGAGCAAGGGAAACAATGGGGACCACAAAGTAAGCCCAGAAAAAGTATCAACCCAAAGTCTAAATTAATGTTCAAACTCTGCAGCTGCATGACACACAGGAAGATACCAATAACCAGTCCAGGACATCAGTCCCTTAGATACACATACGGCAAATTACCCTCATGTGAAGCTAGTCGACATCTGAAGGCTCTCCACCTGTTGCTCCATCTACTGATTCCCTCCTCTACTTGCTGCACCAGTTTTTCAGCTTCCTTTGGCTCATTTAAACGATACTGATGGCCACTCCAGGTGACCTGCAATTTGGCTGGCAGTAGTAGTTAGTGCTGGAGCTTCAAAAGCCGAAGACAGCTACAGACCCTATCGAAGTCTTTTCAACATTGCCGGGTATTATAGGAGAGGTCTGGGAAGATGGGCAAAATATCTTCTCCATATTTCAAAGCTCTTCCTCATCTGGCCATCTGGAGAACTCAATCCTTATCTCCCACTCCTGTGCAGATCACCACAGGCCCAGTAGTGCCCGAGCGCCACAGGCCTAGTAGCTCCCGAGCGCCATCGACCCAATAGCACTCGAGCGCCATAGGGTCCATGGCGCATAGGGTACCATGGCCCCCCATAGCGCTCCTAGTGCATGGTGCGCAATAGGCAGCAGCACATGCCATGGCGCATGCATGCTGATGAGGGTGCACAGCACGTCACCACATTGCGCCACGACATGCACCGGAGCAAGTCCATTGCGCAAGGCGCAAGAGCGCAGTATTCAGCTGTCACATGCAGATTAGCTCATCAGCTTATCCGCGGCACAATGGGGATATTTGCATGTCATTACCGTTGCGTAACAGCCCATTTGCATGTGATGTGCTATAAAGGCGCCACACAACAGCACAGGCCATGGACTGGTATTGCAACCATCTGAGGTAAGCTGCGCCTGGCGGCGAAGGGATGGCCAGCACAGTGGGATGGATGGCTGGGATGGGCCGCTGCAGCCACTGACCACATGTCCATGTCCACAGGTAGCAACATGTCTGAGCATGAGGAGGGTGAGGAGCGTGGGCCTGCCTGCAAGCGCAGGCCCAACTTTACTAAGGTGTAGGCAGATGCCCCGTTCGAGGCGTACCTCAACAGGGAGCCATTGCTTAGTGGTACCACTGGCACACCCCAGGCCAGGGCCGCAGTCTGGGTGAAGGTGGCGGCGACTGTGAACCAGCACGGCAGCCACCAGCGATCTGCACAGGAGTGCAAGATGAAGATGGGCACCGACAAACGTCGGATCAAGAAGAAGGTGGCAGCCATACGGGCTGCCAGGACAGCCACAGGTGGGGGCCAGGCTGCTGTGCCACAGCTCACGGTGCAGGAGGAGCTGGTGGCGTTCACCATGCGGCGCAGCACAGCACAGTCGAGGGTGTGCCTGGCAGTGGCTTCCAGACTGGAAGGAGCCCATCACTGCATGGTAAGTATGGCAGGTCGGGGGGGGGCAGCGGATGGTACGGCAGTACTAACACATCTGTGTTCCCTTACAGCACCGGCTCACCAGCATGCAGTGGCAGGGGCGCCTGCGGCTGCCGTGGGGGCGTGCCCAGCCCTGGAGAACCAGCCATCCACCTCCACGTGCACCTGAGGGCCTGATCATCTGCAGCACACCACCACCGTCCAGCCAGATATCCTGGGCGTGGTGGCAGACAAGGCCCTGGCTGTGTTCCAGCAGGACGCCAGCCATGGCATGCTCTGTGAGGAGACACAGATCGGGCCGGGATCCGACACCGATGACGATGTGACTATACTCCTGGACAGCGGGTGTCTTGTCGTGGGGGAGACACCCATACCATTCACCATCACTGGCAGCGCAGCCAGTGGCCTGTTGGCAGTGGAACAGCTGCCCGCCACTGCCCCTGGTAAAACTGTGTAGACAGGCACAGTGGCGCTGGGTGGCGGTGGTGGTGCAACCGCACAGGCGCTGGCCAGCGCACAGGGGCCGGAGGGCGGCAGGCAGATGGCTGTGACATTGGGCAGCCGGGTGCAGCGTTCGCCGCCGGTGCACCTGGACATTGTCCAACCCCATAAGGACCCGCCATGCAGCGTCCACCTGAGCGGAGGGCCGTACAGCATGGTCGTATGCCACTGGTGGGACAGCGCCACGCCCATGCACCCCTGGGCACCGACCCCTTGCCCGAGCACACCTGATTGGTGCGGGTCTCCATGGAGCAACAGGTACTGCTCGTAGCTGGGGAGCACGCACTCCACGCAGACGTGTGCCAGGCAGCCGAGCAGCATGAGAGGCACCGCGCAGGTCCTGGAGGCCATACAGCGCCTGCGGGAGGGCATGACCACATCCCTGGACCACATAGCAAATGCGATCACAGTCAGCCTTGCATCACTGGCTGCCACAGGGCGTGGCCGCCTGCCACAGATACCACAGAGTGCAATGTTCACCCCATGGCCGCGGCATGGTGACCACTTCGAGTGTCAGTAGGGCTCGCTGTGGGCATCCCAGGCACGCCTGGGGCGGGCCTGTTTGGTCTCTGGACCCCACGAGGGACCCGGTCGCGTTCCCGCAGTATGACCCTTGAGGGCGGCCGAGACCCCCATGGCCGGGCCAGCAGCCGGATCATCCCCACTGTTCCCCTCTCGCCTCGGACAGCTATCCCACGGTCAATGGCCATGTTGTGCAGCACGCAGCAGGCCAGGAATAGGCCACAGGCCTTCGAGGGGCTGTACTGTAGGGCACTGCCAGACCTGTCTAGGCAATGGAAACATGTCTTCAGCATCCTGAACACATGCTCACTGATGTTCCACGTGCTTACGTGTGCCTCATTATACTGCTCCTTCGCTGGGGATGATGGGTGCCAGTAGGGGGTGAGCAGCCAGGGCCTGAGTGGGTAGTCACTGTCACCTGTGTGGACAGAGACATGGTTAGCCTAGTGTCCTCTGTCACTGTGCCCCATACCCTTCCCTGGTGCACCCGCCAGTGCCTCAGCCCTGCCCTCCCCCCTGCCATGTCCTGCTGTGCCCAGCTGCCCGTGGTCTTGCCATACTCACCAACTAGGTGACCTGTGCGGATGTCCCCACTCTCGAACCTGTGGCACAGTGCTGAGCTGTGCCAGATGAAGGCGTCATGTGCGCCCCCAGGGTGTGTGGCACAGACACTGGTTATGCACCCCCTGGCATCGCACACCACCTGGTAGTTGATACTGGGTAGCCCTTTCTGTTGACAATGCTACCCCTCCAGGCCAGGTGGCATGCAGATGCCCACATGGGTGCAGTCAATGGCCCCTAGCATGCCAGGCATCCGTACTACCCTGTGGAACTCCTGCATGGTTGCTGTATGCTCTGCCTGTGTGCTGGAGAAGTGGATGTATTCTGCAGCATGTGGCAGCAGGGTGTTGAGGAATTGTGTGAGGAGTCGTCGTGATGTGGCCGACTGGGTTATGCCTATGGTGTCCCCTGTTGGTCTCTGGAAGGTGCCTGTAGTGAGCAGGCACATGACAACTGTTACCTTTGTCTCCACTGTCAGTGCGTGGCTCTGTCTAGTGGGTGCCTGCATCTCCTCACTGCACAGCTCATAGAGCTGCCTCAGAATGGCCCGGTTCAGGCGATACCGGCCCACGATCTCTGTGTCAGTGTGGGTATCAAAGCTGATGCGGGGCCAGTACCACCTGTTCCGGACATACTGCCGACGGGCCCTTCCACGGCCACATCGCTCTGCCTCCTGCCTCTTCACACCCCTCAATACGGTGTCCATCTGGAATACTGCACTGGCCATGGCCCCTGTTGTTCTGTCATCCCCTGAACATCCGGCTCAAGTGGCCCACCCAATTCTGTGGGGCAGTGCCTATCTCTCTGCCGGGCCCCCGCCTGCGCCACCTGCCCCAGGCTGGCTGTTGCCTGCAGGCTCTGTCCCTCACCCCTGTGGGTGCCTGTGTCGCTCCCTTTGGGTCAAGTGGCTCCTTCTCACTCCCACTCACTGTCACTCCCTCCGTCGGCCTTCCTGTCTGTTACACTCTCTCTCTTTCCCCCTCTCAGTCTCTCTCTCTGACAGGCTGTCTGTCTCCCTCTGTCCTGCTCCCCTCTGGTGCAAGTGCCCTCCCTCTGCTTCCTCCCTGTTTTTATAGGCTCAAGTCTGCTCCGCGCATCTGGCAGTTGCTCCTCACTTGCACCATTGGTCGGGGGTTGAATTTCGCACTGTGCCGCATATTCATGGGTATGCCCTCTGCTTACGCATGCATTCATTACTGTTGCGCGTGGCGCACTGCTAACAGCATGCCAGTTTCCTGCTGAATATCGCTTATGGCGCATTCACGGATTACATTCGCAACTGCTTTGAATAGCCAGGCCTATGTGTATATGTATTAGTCAGCGTGTGTTTATCACAACAATTAGAAAGTGCAGATAGGTGGCTCAGTGCTTAGTGTAAAAATTGCTAGTCTACATTTCCCCACTATCTAGATCAGTTTCAGCCTTATGCATGTCATTGCTGATTTAAATGAGGTGTCTAGTGGCAACCCCCGTCCTCTGATGTCGCTCGGAGCCTGAAAAGAAGAAAACAGCCCCACAATGTCTTTTTTTTTAATCTAAAAAAATTTGTGTACACTGTGCACTGCTATGATATACTGGAATACATATGCACATATATGTGTATGTATTAGTCAGTGTGTGTGTATATATCACAACAATTAGAATGTGCAGTTAGGTGTCTCAGTGGTTAGTGCAGAAATTGCTAGTCTACATTCACATACTATCTAGATCAGTTTCAACCATATGCATGTCACTGCTGATTTAAATGAGGTGTCTAGTTACAACCACTGCACCCTCCAATGTCCCTCGGAGCCTGGAAAGAAGAACACAGTCACTTGATGTCTTTTTTTAATCTGTAAAAAAAAAGGTCCATTGCTGATGCAACGTCACACCCCACATCCCCAGACTCCCCCACACACCCTCATTCACCGAACAGATCCCAGTCTGAAGATCCACTGTCCCATGGAAAACACATCTTGCTCTGGAACCGGCAATTGCCATATGAGAAATAAGGTAAGTGCAGTTGAAAACCCATTGAAATACACTGAACTGCACATACCTTATTTCTCATATAACAGTTGCCAGTTCCAGCAGCAAGACATGTCTTCGATGAGAGAGTGGATCTTCACACTTGGAGCTGTTCAGGTGAGTGAGAATGTGTGTGGGGGTCTGGGGATGGGGGTGGTGGTGCTCAGTGGGAGGTCTGGCAGGAGTAGGAGTCGCACCACCACCCAGTCTGCCCAATTAATCCCTATCTAGTGTGAAGCCACATGCCCAAACTGAACTCTGGAGTCCCCCCCTTGTCTCCTGGATACATTTGTGTCTATCCCACTCCTTAAATTCTGTGACCATTTTAGCCCCTACCACCGCCCCTGGTGGGCTACTGCAGGCATCCACCACCCCTTCTGTGAAAAAATATTTTCTCATGTTTACCCTGAGCCTTCCCACCTCTAACTTAATTTCGTGCCCCCTTGACTTGGAACATCTCTTACAGTACTTTGGAAGATGCTTCCTTCCTGTACTCTGTTTATACCAGTGATGTATTTGTATGTCTCAGTCATACCACTCCTCCTTCCTTTCCTCCAGGAAATAGATATCTAACTCCTTTAGTCTTCCCTCATAGGTCTTATATTGCAGGCCCTGCACCATTTTAGTTGCTCTCCACTGCACCTCCTCCACTCTGTCTATGTTCTTTTTTAGATCAGGCCACCAGAACCGGATGCAATATTCCAGGTGCGGTCTCTCACGAGTGTTTTATACAGGGGCAAGATGACTCCACTCTTTCTAATCGTGATACCCCTCCTTATGCATCCAAGCATCTGGCCAGCCTTTCCAGCCACGATATCGCACTCCCTAGTTTCTCTCAGGTCCTCTGAGATGATAACTCCCAGGTCCCTTTCCTGCTTTGTGACTGTCAGTACCTCCCTACCTAGTTCATACTTTGCCCCTGGGTTCTTGTGCCCTATGCGCATGATCCTGCACTTCTTTGCATTGAATCTCAGCTGCCATTCTTTAAACCATGTCTCCAGTTTTTTAAGGTCTTCTTTCATTTTTTAACACCCTCTGGTGTGCCCACCCTATTGCATACCTTTGTATTGTCTGTAAAGAGGCATATCTTCCCCTCCAGTCCCTCAGCAATGTCCCCAATAAAGACATTGAAGAGGACCAGCCCCAACACCCACCCCTGCGGCATCTTGCTTGTCACCTCTCCCTCTCCAGAGTACTCCGTTTACCACAACCCTCTGACTTCTGCCATTCAGCAAGTTCTCCACCCACAGAACTATTTTAGGATCAACCCTAGGCTGCACAGTTTGTTAATCAGCCTTCTATGGGGGATTGTGTCACAGGCCTTTATGAAGTCCAGATAGACCATATCCACTGCACCTCCCTGGTCCACTACTTTAGTTATTCAGCCATGCCGTAGATTAGTACAATGAGTTAGTGCAAAACACAGTGTTTATCCAAAATACAGTAAAAGACTTAGGGTTAGATATATAAGTAAAAAATTCTATATATCTGGCAGTGTATAGGTGTTACTGTGTGTGTGGCAATGCTCTGTGTACGTAGACAGTGCACTGCTATGCTATACTGGAGCATACTGTATATGTATATATGTGCAGGGCTCCAGTACTGACCTATTTTACTCCCCTCATCTTAGGGAATACTCGTAAGAAAAATGTTTTAATGAGTACTGATACTTACCTAACATTTGTTAATACTCCACACTCCAAAGAAAAGTGCTTCATAACATAACTAGTGATTCAAAAGGAACATTTTTTCCAGATTTATAGCACTCGTACACATCCCAATATTGTTTTATTCACTATATTTTAAAACTGGTGAGTAAATTACTCTTACCTGCCAACATTGAGCCAAATATTCAAAACTTTGCGCTGGGTGCAAACTGTTGCGCCGGGTTTGTGCAGGTCTGTTATATTCAAAAGGTCCAACAGTACTGACAAACTGCATTAGCGTTGGGCAAAAGTATAATGTATGCAAGGGGCAAAAAGAGGGGGCATGTACATGAATACAGACGCAATGCTGTATTCGGTGCATTAGTGCTGCGCAAAGTGTTTTTGTGCAACACTTTGCGTGGTGCAAATTACCGCCCAGGAAAAGGTAGTCTTAACTCTGGGCAAACCACCTTTGAGCGACTTTGTGGCTTTGTGTGACCCTAACCAGTAGATGTTAAACATAGAAAGAAACCAGACATGGAAGAAACATGCTGCACATGGATGGCACCTCCTAGGTTGCCATCATCTGCTACCAGTCCCAACCATGCCAGGCATCAATTGGTGACCCGGGACCCAGTGAACACCACGGCAGTGCATCCATACAGCACACACCTGCAGACCGCACTTTGGTGGACAGCAACATAATCCAGCACACACAAGCGGCACTGGGAGCATGGAGGTTGTTGATGGGAGAGTGTACAGGTGGCCAGTCTGCACCACATACTGGGTACTGCCACAAGGCTGGGACAATCCACATAGTGCAAATGATCCAGTGTAGGGAATGCCCCAACACCAGTGTGCCTGTCTGATGGTATGTGACCCCCCAGCCACATACCACACATCTGTACAGACACCACAGCACACACAGCCAGCCATGTATATGTATATGTCACTGTGAGTATCCCATGCCAGTGGTGCAGCATCTGTGGGTCGCACAACAGCATAACAGTAATGTCCACTGTCAGTACACATCTGCAGGATTGGCCTGTCACTGTGTAAAGTGCAGCAGTCATTGATGCCCTACACACCATAGGCATTGCTGTGCCCCTCACACTACTGACCTCCTTGTTAAAGTGCTGGGCAAACTGCATGCAAATCAAGACATAATGAGATGCTAATCTGGATGTCTGCCCACAGACTACCTAAGTAGGCTCATTTGCATGTCACTTTTGAATATAGCAAATTTTTGACCCAGGCAAATGTGATGGCACCAGACAAACAGCTTAGCTCCGCGCAAAATCTGCGCAAATGAGTTTGCACCGTGCAAACATTTCGGAAACATGGTACATTTCTGTGGAATTTCACATGCATTGGTGCTTGCAGCTTTAATGAATCCACTCCTTTGCTAGCACACAGATTGGCCACATAGTTCACCTTTACCTTCTTTCACGTCGTTGTGCACTGGGCTGCCGTTGTGGTTTGCACTTCCTGGTTGCTATATTCAAAGCTGTCTTATTTCCCGGGCTATTTTTGCACTGCACTCCCAGACCAGTTTGCCCGGCTTCCTTAGCATGCTATATTCAGCAGGTTTAGCACCCGGGACTATCCCTTCTGAATATAGCGGGCTATTGGTTCGGGGCTAATTTAGCACACTGAGCAGCACTAATTTAGCCCCGGGGCAAAGTTTTGAATATCTGACCCATTATCTGCAGCATTGCTGGCAATTGATCAATTCTTATCTAGAAAAAAACTACATTGTTTTTAAAACTGTACTCCTCACTCCACTCCGCCTAGCCATTTGTACACATCTGAATTTGGTTTTATTCACCTCACTTTCACAATGACGAGTACAGTACAGATCCTAAAAATATCTTATGTGGAGCCCTGTATATGCATTAGGCAGGGTGTGTATATCACAACAATTAGAAAGTGCAGTTAGGTGGCTTAGTGGTCAGTGCAAAAAATTGCTAGTCTACATTCCCCTACTACCAATATCAGTTTCAGCCTTATGCATATCATTGCTGATTTAAATGAGCTGTCTAGTGGCAACCCTCCAATGTCCCTCAGAGCCTGAAAAGAAAACAGTCCTTCAACGTCTTTTTTTAATCTGTAAAAATGTGTGTAGACAGTGCACTGCTATGTTATACTTGAATATATTTGCATATATGTGTATATGTATAAGTCACTGTGTGTGTGTGTGTATCACAACAATTAGAAATTGCAGTAAGGTGATGCAGTAGTTACTAACAAATTTGCTAGTCTTCATTCCCCTCAACCAGCTAGCTAGATCAGTTTCAGTCTTATGCAAGTCATTGCTGATCTAAATGAGGTGTCCAGTGGCAACCCCCCACCCTCCACTGTCCCTCAGAACCTGAAAAGAAGAAAATGGTCCCTCAATGTCTTTTTTTAATCTGTGAAAATGTGTGTAGACAGTGCACTGCTATGTTATACTAGAAAATATATACAGTGAAGCCCTCCAGGATGAAGTGCAGCGCTGCAGAATTCTGCAGTAGAGTTACTGCAACAAACATTGTGTTTTCAATGGAAATTAATCCCTTGTGTCATGCAGTAAACCTGTGACACTGCGCTTCATCCTGGAGGGAACACATATATATGATATGTGTATATATATATATATATATATATATATATATATATATATATATATATATATATTCTATACAAAAAACTTCGTTAATGCATTGATTGGGGTTCTTCTATAGCAAAAAAAGTAGAAATTCGATTTAGGGTTCTCATCCTACTACCCCCTCCTCCACCAACAGGCATCGGGGTGTGCATTGAGTCATCGGCCTAACTCTCACCCCATCCCATGTGTAAACAAGCTGAGGTGGTGCAGTGTAGGAGAATGGGGTGAGAGTTAGGCCGATGTTCCAATGCACCCCGATGCCTGTTGGTGGGGGCGGGGTAGGGGGTGGGGTGCAAGGGATGGGAACCCTTAAATCGAATTTCCTTGCTTTTTTCGCTGTAGAAGAACCCTAACTGATGCATTAACAAAGTTTTTTTGCATAAAATGTCCTTACTTTTTAAGAAAGAATAGAAAAGTAGAAAGTTGTGCAAGTTGGTGGGAGCTCGGGGACCAACTTGTAAGTGTCAGGCTATATTACACACCCACTGACTAAAAAGTACATTCACAACAGCAAGGCCAGCCACCAAACAAATGTTAATCTAGTAGAACAATAAAAAACGCTGTCCACAAAACTTAAACTGCGCCACACAATATCTCCACAAAAAATATATTGTCTGACATGTAAACACCTCTATTACCATCTACAGGACATGCCGTCAACACCCTCCAAATTTCAAGCAAAAAGACCAAACCGTGTCCAAGATATGACATGTCAAAATTTGAAATTTTCATTTGTCAGAGTGGCATAGTTCCGCACCTGTTGACATTTCACACACAATGACTGAAAACTACATCCATGACACTAAGGCTAGGTATCCTACCAATTTCAAGCCACCACCACAAGCAAAACACTGCCCGCAGAACGTAAACTGTGCCACGCCATATCTCCACCAAAAAAATATTTTCCGGCACGGAAATACTGTAATTTACATCCACAGGACATGCCGTCAACACCCTCCAAATTTCAAGTGAAAAGACCAAACCGTGTCGAGATACAACATTTTAACATATAGTTGTTGTACTACCTCCCCTAATTGTAATCTTCCCTTGGTTTTGTTTCCAGGTGCATTACTTCACTTCTTTACATTGAATCCAAGCTGCCATACTTGACCACACTTATCAAAGATCTGCAACAGGGTTGATACACAAGGAGGCGTGGAAAGGATGAGAAGGGACTTGGCAAGGTTGGAGGAATGGTCAGAAGTATGGCAGCTTGGATTCAATGCAAAGAAGTGCAAAGTAATGCACCTGGGAAACAAAAACCCAGGGGAAGATTACACAATGGGGGGGAGGTAGTAACAACAACAAAAATGGAAAGGGACCTGGGGGTAATCATATCAGATGATCTTAAAATTGGCAAGCAATGTGAGAAGGCGGTAGGGAGGGCTGGAGGGATACTGGGATGTATAAGGAGAGGCATCACCAGTAGAAAACAGGAAGTTGTTATCCCCCTGTACAGACAGTTGGTGAGACCCCATCTGGAGTACTGCATCCAGTTCTGGAGACCCCATCTCCGTAAGGACATAGACAGGATGGAGGCAGTTCAGAGGATGACAACTAAAATGGTGCAGGGTCTGCAAGAGAAGCCATACGAGGAGAGGCTAAAGGAGCTTAATATGTATGCCCTTAAGGAAAGGAGGGAGAGGCGGGACATGATAGAAACATTTAAGTACCTCAGTGGAATTAACAAAGTCCAAGAGGGTAGCATCTTTCAGAAAAAGAGATGTGCAAGAACAAGGGGACACAATTTGAAGATAGAGGGACGGCGGCTCAGGGGCAATGTGAGGAAGTATTTTTTCACAGAAAGAGTGGTGGACACATGGAACAGCCTTCCTCAGGAGGTTGTGGGGTCTAAAACTGTGGAAGAATTCAAGAATGCATGGGACAGACATAAGGCAAATTTTGTGGGGGGGGGTAGGAAGAAATAGGCTGTTGGTTAAATAGGATCTGCAGCTTATCCTCTAGGTAGGGAAATGGGCAGACTAGGTGGGCCAAGCGGTCCTATCTGCCATCAAAGTCTATGTTTCTATGTTTCTATGAGATTTTCATTCGTCATACTGGCACAGTTCCGCACCTGTTGACATTTAACACACACAATGACTGAAAACTACATCCATGACACTAAAGCTAGGTATCCTATCAATTTCAAGCCACCACAAGCAAAACACTGTCCGCAACATGTAAAGTGCATCACGCAATATCTCTGCAAAAAAAATTTTCTCCAACACATAAACACCATAATTCACATCTATAGAACATGCCGTAAACACCCTCCAAATTTCAAGTAAAAAGACCAAACCGTTTCTGAGTTATTCAATGTTAAAGTCTGGTAAAATTTCCCAATCTATCCCATTACAAAAAATCTGGCCATTTTGTTTTTCCCCTCGCGATCAAAGATGGCGATCAAAGAATCTCACAATCAAAGAATTTGCAGGCTCACGACCAAAGAACTTGCAGGCTCACGAACAAAGAATTAAAAATCTTATAAATCAAAACATTGAAGGAATTGCAGTAAACCACTGCCCTGGTTCAACAGAATGAAGCCCCCTGAGTAAAACCCACCCTCAATTGACTTCCTAGGACACCCCTTGGCTGAGAAAATTGATTTTTAAATTGGGCCATCTCATCCCTCACTCACGATGCACGGTCGCGATTAAAGAATCTCATGATCAAAGAATTTGCAGGCTCACAATCGAAGAATTAAAAATGGTGAAACGCGAATTGTTCAACAATTTGAACCGAACCATGCCTCGATAGAACAGACCCTCCTGAGCAAAACCCGCCCTCATTTGTGTCCCTATCCCACCCCTGAGCCAAGATATTAGTGTTTTTAGGTCGCGATGCAAGATCGCGATCGAAGAATCTCATGATCAAAGAATTTGCAGGCTCACGATCAAAGATCGTTAGCGAGCCACGAATTAAGATTTTAAAAGCTTATAACTATATTTTTTGACCAATTTGGATGAAACCAAAGGCATGGCTCGATAGATTGGAGCCCCTTGAGTAAAACCCATCCAAGTTTTACTTCAGAAGTGACCCCTGAGCAGAGATATTTGTGTTTTCCAATTTGAAATTAAAAAAACAAGACGACGGACCTCGCGATCAAAGAATATATATATATATATATATATATATATATATATATATTTGTGTGTATATATATATATATATATACACACATACACACAGTATATGCATGTTACATATACAATATGTACAGTATATGCATATTATATACATAGCAGTTACGCGTAAGAACTTACCTCAACAGTAGATCTTTGAGAGAGGTTCCTGCAGTAGGTCTTTATAGAGTAGAACTGCACCCCCTGGCATCAGAACCACACAGCAAACTTCCAGCTAGCAATCTTTAGCAGGGGACCACCCCCGGCATCACATGATGGATGTCAGCATGACTGTATAAAGGGTGCAGTCCCCATGTCCGCCCTCCAGTTCTCCCTCCGGAGACCTCGGAAGAGGAAACAGGAGAAAGGAGTAACAACTCCTGAAGCCCTAAGCTGCTAAAAAACAAAACCCTTGGAAAGGAAAAGAGGAAAGCTATGGAAGGTGGGAGGGAAATCAAGACCTACTGCAGCAACCTCTCTCTCGAAGATCTACTGTTACGGTAAGTTCTTACATAACTGCTATATCTGACTTCAAGAGGGTTTCTGCAGTAGGTCTTCACAAAGTAGGACTGATCAGGAGTGGGAGACTAGGTTCCAGGAGGAGGAAAACGTCTGCCAACCAGAGGCCTGCTTAGGACAGGAGGCCTTGTAAGACAGCAAGGCCGAGACTGGCTCTGCACCTAGAGGCGATGTCCAGACTATAGTGCTTGGTGAATGTATGGACGGAAGACCAAGCGGCCGCTGCATAAATATCCGCAGTGGATATATTTCTCAGGAAGGCCATGGAAGCGGCCATGCCCTGAGTCAAGTGGCCTTTCACGTCCCCTGGAAGGGGCTTCTCATACTTCTTGTACATGTATGAGATGCAGTTAGCCAACCATTTGGACAAACCCTGTTTGGAAATGGCCTTGCCTTGACATTTGGGAGCGAAGGCAACAAACAACTGGTTAGACTTTCGGTGCACTTTGGTCCTAGAGATGTGGGGCCGACAATGGCAGATTGCACTGAGTGCAAGTGCATCTGGGACCCCGCACCCAATTTTCCATTCCAGAGGGTCCCAGTGCCTAAGTCCCGCAGCTTGCGGCAAAAGTGGTGGTGCGCCAAATGGATGGTGCACCAACCTGGAATGCCGCAACAGCTACGGGATGTCTGCGGCACCCACAGACAGAGGCAAGGTACTGGCTCGAGTACCCCCACACCACACCACCGTGCCACCAGATCCCTCACACCCAAACACACTGGGACGCTGGTGGTCTAGTGGCACCCCACCCGGCAGGTAGTCCCCACTTCTCCACTCCCGCTCCCATCCTGTACCTCGATCCGGTGACCAGCACAGCCCTCCTCACACCACCACAGTTGGCTGCCGAATGAACTGTCAGTACATGTACTGTATACAGTAAGCGCTCTGAGAGTTCATTCGGCGGTCAGCCGTGATGGTGTGTTACACTACGCATTCTGACAGTTCATTCAGCGGCTGGCCGTGGTGATGTGAGGAGGGCTGTGCTGGTCACTGGATCAGGGTATGGGATGGGGTGGAAGCAGGGAGGTGGGTGCTGCCTGCAGGGTGGTGAGGCAGGGACCACTACAGCACCAGGGACAAGATACAGAATGGTGTACCGGGTGATCGGGGTGGGAGGGAGGGCAGGGGCACCATGCAGTGCTAATACGGTATCGTATGGGCAGTTCGGGGGAGCACTGGCCCCATGGGATTCCGCACGTATGGGCACATTGGGGCAGGTGGATGGGGCTCTATGCATTGGGCTATTGCTGGGGGTAGGGACACAGTGGCAGGACGCTGGTGGCACCCTCCCAGGGGCAGTCTAAGTACCGTTAGACCAACCCTTTGCTGGTCTAATGATTCTTGGCTCTTTGTCCCTGGGGAAGGTTTTGAAATTCCAACTGTCGGGGTTGTGGCAGCCAGGGTCTGCTACAAGCCCCCTTGTGCAATGCTGTAGCCACATCTGTGGTGCAAGTGTGGCATAGGCCCCTTTCTTGCATGCACCCTGCTGTTTGATCCAGGCTGCGTTAGAAAATAGCTCCGGGTGCAACGCTTGGCGCAAGGTGCCTGTTGCATCAGACTCGTTTGATGCAAGCATCTTGCATCATTCTAAGACCTCTGAAAATCCGGCCCATAGTAGCTCAGAATCCTATGCACACCCAAGGTGTGCAAGAGGTAGTCCCCCCTGTTGGAATACTCTGGGTAATATACCGGCAGTTCAACAATCTGATTCAAAGTAAATTCTGAAACTACCTTTGGAAGAAAAGAAGGGTTACTCCACAGAGCCACCTGGTCTCTGCGGAAAATCAAATAAGGCTCTTTACAAACTAGGGTATGAAGGTCTGAAACTCTTCGAGCAGAGGTATTGGTGACTTAAAAGAGCATATTCCAAGATAAGTAACGCATGTCGTAACTTACTGCCGGCTCAAAAGGGGGCAAAGTAAGGCTTTCTAAAATAAAATTCAAATCCCAGGGGCGAACTGGATTCTGGACCGGAGGTTTGAGGTGGAGGATCCCTTTAAGAAAGGTTTTGGAGACTTCCAACTGAGTGATGGTTTTGCCCTCTAACGGAAGGTGGTAGGCTGAAACCACAGATAGGTGTACATTCAGCGAGAAATAGCTGAGGCTCGAGTCAGACAGGTGCAAGAGGATCTCGAGGACCTGGGGTGCCAAGCAAGAAAAAGGGTCCGAACCTTTGGCTGTGTCCCAAACAGAAAATTTCTTCCATTTCATAGCATACGTGGATCTCGTGGAGGGCTTTCTGGTCTCCACTAGAAGAAGAATCAGCATTTATATAGCGTTTTTCATATATCCAAAGTGCTTTACAAGCAATGCTAGACTGGTAGTGAAGTGACTGAATGTGTGGTGGTGGCCATATCGCACATCATCACCCACACACAGCCTGGATAATTGCATGAACCAGTTTATGGGAAAGGGAATGTTGGCCAGGACACTGGGAATGTTCCCTACTCTTTGCGAAGAGTGCCCTGGGTTCTTTTACTTCCACCTGGACACCCACCACGACAATACCAGGATGGGCAGAAGGGACCTCGGTTTAACGTCTCATCCGAAGGACGGCACACCCCAGCAGTACAGCACCCCCCAATACTGCACTCGGATGCCAGCGATTTTTAGGTGCAAGTCTAATCCCGGTGTGGGACGAGAACCTACGACCTTCTGGTCCAGAGGCAGATGTGCTACCAACTGAGCCATGCTGACACTAGGACCTGAGTGACTCTGGAAGATACGCTGAAGCGTGAGACGGCTATGTCCAAAGGTGCCACGCATGCAGATGGAGAGACTTGAGGCTAGGATGCAACAGGCTGCCCTGCTCATGAGACAGAAGGTTGTGAGATAGAGGAAAAGGTACTGGGGGTTCCATCGTCAGCTGCTGCAGCAGAGGAAACTAAATCTGTTGAGGCCATAGAGGGGCAATGAGAATCATGTGGGTCCCCTCTGCCTGGAGCTTCAGCAGAACCATCTGTAGAATAGGAAAGGGAGGGAAAGCATAAAGAAATAGCCCTGTCCAAGACAGACAGCGGATCTTGCCAGAAAACATCATGCCCGGGAACGAGCAAGCAAAAGCTGGGTAGTTCTGCATTGAATGGTGAGGTGAATAGTTCTATACCTGGTCGACCCCATTGAAGGAAGAGATTTTCCACTACTTCCTGCTTTAGCTCCCACTTGTGAGCCTGAACGACAGTGTAGAGACTGTCCGCCGGGACATTGTGGATTCCTGGGAGATGGACTGCTATCAATGTCAGGCCGTGCTGGACTGCCCAATACCACACTCGCATCGCCTCCCTGGAAAGGGGGTACGATCGGGTGCCTCCCTGTTTGCTGATGTGCCAGACTGTGGCTCTGTTGTCGGTCTGGATCAGAAGTGTTCCCAGAAACAAGAGGGGTTGGAAGGCCTGGAGAGCATACAGCACTGCTCTCATCTCCAGGATGTTGATATGCAGATGTTCTTCTACAGGAGACCATGTTTCCTGAATCCAATGGCCTCCCAGGTGGGCTCCCCAACCATGGCCTGAAGCATCTGTCATGAGGGTCATGGAAGGGAGCTAGGGGTGGAAGGGAACCTCCAGAGAAAGGTCGGATAGATCCTGCCATCAGAGGAGATCCCTCTTCAAGCTGTCAGAGACTAGGACCCTGTGATCCATGTCATCCAAGCGTTGATCCCATTGGACCTGGAGGGACCACTGGGTCACCCTCATGGGCAGTCTGGCCAAAGGGACTGTGGGTATGGCAGCTGCCATGAGATCCAATAGGCAGAGAATAGAGCGTATTGAAGTCTGGTGAGAGGAGGAGACCAACGCTGCTTGCTGAATCAGGGTTTCTGCCCTGCCTTGTCCGCAGGAAGGAAAGCCCTGCCCTGGATCGTATCCAGCACAGCTCCAATGAACTGAAGATGCTGGGAGGGTGGGAGCTCAGACTTGGGATAAATCACAGTGATACCAAGTCTGGAAATAAGGTCCAGGGTGGTGGAAAGAGAATCCATCAGACTGTCCTGAGACGGTGCTGACAGCAACCAGTCGTCCAGGTAAGGGAACACATAAATCCCCTTGCAGTGTAGGCAGCAGCCACCACTGCCAGGCACTTGGTAAAAAACCCAAGGTGTCAAGGAGAGGCCATAGGGATGTGCAGATAAGAATCCTGCATGTTCAGTGAGCACAGCCAATGGTTTTGTTGGAGCAGGGAAAGGAGTCCCTGGAGGGTCAGCATGCAGAACCGCTGGTATTCTACAAAGAGGCTGAGCAGGCTGAGATCTAGAACAGGTCTGAGATCTCCCGTCTTTTTGTGTCCTAGGAAGAAGTGAGAGTAATATCCCCTTCCTATCTGCCCTGGCGGAACCGGCTCTACGGCTGACTTTAGCAATAGAGCTTGGATTTCCTGATGAACCAGACTTAAATGGTCTGATGGGAAATGGGACCTACGTGGCGGATAGCCCAGAGGCCTCTCCAGGAACTCGATGGAGTGTCCTCTTGCGATGAGCTGGAGCACCAAAGCATCTGCGGTTATCACCTTCCATCCTTCCAGGTGGAGGGCGAACCTTCCCCCCACTAGCACCTCCAGAGAAGCGTGAGGAGGTGGAGGGAACCCCCTCGAGTCAGGATGCGGAGGGAAGAGCCACTTTGCTGCTGATGGTGACCTTTTGGGACTTCACCTGAGGAGTCTGGGTATTGGAACCAGTGGCATGACACTTGCCATATCATCTGCCCTGGTTCTGCCTATTCCACCTCTTCTGGGGGGTGACGAAAATTCTGCTTGGGTTTCTGGCCCAAGCAGTACATGGAGCAGATGTCTTTAAGAGACCTGCTGCTTTCTTTGTCTTTGCTATAATGTCTTTGGCATCACCCCACAAAAAGGACAGAGCCCCTGAAGGGGGCATCCAGCAGGGTGCTCCAGACATCTTGTGCCAGTCCCACAAGATGGAGCCCGGCCGGGCGCCCCAGACAAACTCCAGTAGCAATACAATGAGCCACAGAATCAACGGAATCATAAGTGGCCCGTAAGGCATGGTGGCAAAAAGATTTAAGTCTTACTTTGTCTAGCAGCCAATTCCTGAGGTGCTCATCTGGAATGGCCTGTGGTTCTATTTCTAAGTCGGATACAGCCGACTTCTGAAAGGACACCATGTGAGCCACATAATTTAAAGATCATATGGCGCAGGTAGAGGAGGCATAGACTTTGCAGCAACATTGGTCCATTTGTTTGGACTCCTTGTCCGGTGGGGAGGCACTGAGGTGTTTTTGGCTGGGCTGATCTATTGTGGGCTGCTATAATGACAACAGAATCTACAGGTGAGTAGTCAAATAGCAAGCCCTTTCCAGGGGGGTGGTAAGTCCTGTCAGCTTTTTTAGAAACTGTAGGAATAGATGACGGCTGTTGCCATATGGCAGACCCCATCTGGAGTACTGCATGCAGTTCTGGAGACCCCATCTCCACAAGGACATAGACAGGATGGAGGCAGTCCAGAGGAGGGCAACTAAAATGGGGCAGGGTCTGCACCAGAAGCCATATGAAGAGATACTAAAGGAGCTTAATATGTATACACTCAAGGAAAGGAGGGAGAGGGAGGACATGATAGAAACTTTAAAGTACCTCAAGGAATCAACAAAGTCCAAAGAGTAGCATCTTTGAGAAAAGAGATGTGCAAGAATAAGGGGGCACAATTTGATGATGGGGGGGACGGCTAATGGGCAACGTGAGGAAGTATTTTTTCATGGAGAGGGTGGTGGACAAATGGAATGGCCTTCCTGAGGAAGTTGTGGGGTCAAAAACAGTGGGGGAATTCAAGAATGCATGGGACAGACATAAGTCAATTCTTTTTTTTTTTATCACAGCTGTTTGTACTCTGTGCTGGTCAGCCCCATCCGATGACCCCAACCCCGTCACCGGAATTACCAGGCTTACCTTGCCTGGCCCAGGAGGCGGCACCTGTGGGGTCGGTCTTCATCCTGCCAAACCGGCATATGTTCTCCTCCTAGTTTCTCCCAGGAGCATGCACGAGACACGTGATGCTTCATAATGGCCCTGGTTATGGCTCCTTTCCCCACCCCACGGCCTAGGCCTGTGGCCCTCTCTGAGCCTGTGCTACCCCCAGCCTTCACTGGGGGTTACCATCAGCTGAGGGGTGCCGCGCTTCCTCCCTGGACAGGAGAGCTTGCCTGCCAGCAGCTTCATCCATCTCTGCCCCCCCCCCCGTGCCGACCTCTGACGCCCTGGGCTCGTTCCCGAACCCGGGTCATCAGCATGGGTCGAGGTAAGGTGCCAGCACCTCACCCTTTACACCACCAGGCCGGCATGACATAAGGCAATTCTGGTGGGGGGTAGGAAGAAGCATCCTGTTAGTTAACTAGGATCTGCAGCTTATCCAATAGGTAGGGAAATGGGCAGACTGGGTGGGCCAAGTGGTCCTTATCTGCTGTCAAAGTCTATGTTTCTATGTAACACAGTCCACTGATGTCTTTTTTTAATCTGTAAAAAAAAAAGGTCCATCGCTGATACAGCTCCGCACCCCCAGACTGACCTCCCACTGAGCACCAGTCATCCCACATCCTCAGACACCCTCACTCACCTGAACAGATCCCAGATGAAGATCCACTATCCCATGGAAGACACATCTTGCTGTCGGAACCAGCAAATGCTACATGAGAAATAAGGAAAGTGCAGTTGAAAACTCATTGAAATACAATGAACCGCACTTATCTTACTTCTCATATAACAGTTGCCAGTTCCAGCAGCAAGACATGTCTTCAATGAGAGAGTAGATCTTCACACTGGGACCTGTTCAGGTGAGTGAGGTGTGTGGAGAGGTCTGGGATGGGGGTTGTGGGTGCTCAGTGGGAGGTCAGGCTGGGGAGTCGCATCACCACCAGTCTGCCCAATTAATCCCTTACCTAGTGTGAGGCTCCATGCCCAAACTGAACTTTGGAGACCCCCCACATCCAGGATACCCTTTTGTCTATCCCACTCATTCTTCAATTCTATGACCGTTTTAGCCCCTACCACTCCCTCTGGTAGGCTATGCCAGGCATCCACCAGACTCTCTGTGAAAAATATTTTCTCATGTTTTCCCTGAGCCTTCTCCCCTCTAACTTCATTTTGTGCCCCTTTGACTTGGAGCATCTCTTACCATGGAAAATGCCTCTACTCTGTTTATACCGGTGATATATTTGTATGTCTCAATCATGTCCCCACTCCCTTCTTTCCTCCAGGGAATACATATTTAACTCCTTTAGCCTTCCCTCACAGGTCTTATCTCGCAGGCCCTACACCATTTTAGTTGCCCTCCACTGCATCGCCTCCACCTTGTCTATGTTCTTTCTCAGATGGGGTTCTAAAACTGGATGCAGTATTCCAGGTGTGGTCTCTCACAAGTGTCTTATACAGGGGTAAGATGACCTCCCTCTTTCTACTCATGATACCCCTCCCTACACATCCAAGCATCTGACTAGCCTTTCCAGCTGCCTTATCACATTGCCTAGTTTCTCTTAGGTCCTCTGTGATGATAACTCCTAGGTCCTTTTCCTGTTTTGTGACCGTCAGTACCTCCCTACCTAGTTCATACTTTGCCCCTGGGTTCTTGTGACTATGTGCATGATCCTGTCCCTCTTTGTATTGAATCCCAGCTGCCATTCTTCAGACCATTTCTCCAGTTTTTTAAGGTCTTTCAACACTCTCTGGCATGCCACCCAACTGCATACCTTTTTATATTGTCTGCGAAGAGGCATACCTTCCCCTTCAGTCCCTCTGCAATCTCCCCAATAATGGCACTGAAGAGGACCAGACCCAACACCAACCAGTTCAGCACCCTGCTCATCACCTCTCCCTCTCTAGCATACTCCCTGTTTACCACCACCCATGAATTCCTGCCATTCAACCAGTTCTCCACTGACAGAACTATTTTAGGATCCACCCCTAGGCTGCGCAGTTTGTTAATAAACCTTCTATGGGGGACGGTGTCAAAGGCCTTTATGAAGTGCAGACTGGCCACATCCACCACACCTCCCTGATCCACTACCTTAGTTACCCCAATCATGCCATACATGAGTACAATTAGTGCAAAACACAGTGCTTATCCTAAATACAGTAAAAGTTAGGGTTAGATGTATAAGTAAATAAATGCCATATAAGGCAGTGTATGAGTGTTACTGTATGTGTGCAATGATCTGTGTGTGTAGACAGTGCACTGCTACCCTATATTGGGATACATATATATATGTATATATATATTAGTGCGTGTGTGTGTATCACAATTAGAAAAGGCAGTTAGGTTGCTCAGTGGTTAGTGCTAAAATTGCTAGTCAACATTCCCCCGCTATCTAGATCAGTTTCAGCCTTATGCATGTCACTGCTGATTTAAATGAGGCGTCTAGTAGCAACCCCCCCCACCCCGCACCCTCCAATGTCCCTTGGAGCCTGAAAAGAAGAAAACAGCCCCTCAATATCTTTTCTTAATCTGTAAAATGTATGCAGAGAGTGCACTGCTATGTTGTACGGAATATATATATATATATATATATATATATATATATATATATATATATATATATTAGAGGCAAAAACTCAGTTTAATGCATTAGTTAGAGTTGTTCCACAGTGATAAAAGCGAGAAAATTCAGTGTTAGGATTGAAAGCCCCTTGGACCCCTCAGCCACCCGAACCGGCATCGGGGTGCACATTGGGTCATCAGCCTAACTCTCACCCCATCACAAGTGTGAAGAAGCAGAGGTATAGGAGAATGAGGTGACAGTTAGAGTGACGACACAACGAGCACCCCGATGCCGGTTGGCGGTGGGCTGGGGGTCCAAGGGGGCTTCCAACCCTAACACCGAATTTCCTCGCTTTTGTCGCTGTGGAACAACCCTAACTAATGCATTAAACAGAGTTTTTTGCCTCTAATTTCCCTTCTTTTTGAGAATGATGACAAGAAATAGTGAATGTAATGCGACGGCAGGAGCACAGGGCTGCCACGTGATTTCTTGTGACATAGTAACAGGAATAGCAACGCAAACAGAAGCAGGAACAGTGGTGCACATGGTAACGCAAACGTAACTGGTAAAGGAAACTTTAATAGAAACGCAAGTGCAAAGTGACACCGAAGCGAACAGTGATGCAAACGGACACTTGAAGTGCGTACGAAAACGCAATTGGTAACACGAACAGTGATGGCAGTGGTATTTTAAATGGAAATGTTAAGTGTCACAGCAAAAAGAATGCAAAAGGGAACAGAAACGGAAACGTGAACGCGAGCGCACAAGTAAACGCAAACCGTAACACGCACAGGTACGGTACCGCAATTGTAAATGCAAATGGTAAAGTTAACATGAAGAATAATGCCAAAGGAAAGCGAAATGGAAATGGGAACAGAAGCGCATATGGAAAAGCAAACTAAAACGCGCACAGGCACAGTACCGCAATTGTAAACGCAAATGGTAACGGTAACAGCAACAATAACAGCAAAGGAAACAGAAGCACAAAAGGAAATGCTAGTGCACATGGAAAGGCAAACCGTAATGCGCACGGGCACAGTAACACAATTGCAAACGTAAATGGTGACAGTAACAGCAAGGAAGGCGCAAAATGAAAGAGAAACAGAAACGCAAATGAAAGGGCTGCCAGAAACGCAAATGGCAATGCGCACGGTGATGAAAATAAAAATGCAAACAGAAACAGTAGTGGAAATGCAAATGGTAACAGTAATGAAAACACAAGCGCGAATGACAATGCAAAGGGTAACGCACACAGTGACGTACACAGTAACGGTAACACAAATGCGGACATAAACACAAGTGGAAACAGTAACTGTAACAGTAACGGAAGTGCATACCCTGTATTTGCCAAACAGGTGCATACAGAAACACAGGGGCCCAGATATTCAAAAGGCTGGCGCATGGCGCAACAGTTTTGCGCCATGCGCAACCCACTGATGCGCCCCGGTGCGATATTCAAAAGGGAAAAGTGCGCGGCACAAAGCCCGATGCGCCGGAGTGCATCAGTAATGTATGCAGGCGCAGGTGGGGGGGTGGTGTGCCCATGCATACCCTGCACAGCCCGATATTCAGCCCGGGATGTGCAGAGCCATGCATGCTCAACCCCTACCTGCGCCAGCACAAAGTTGATCCAAAAAAAAAAAGGAACAACTGATGGCCACCCACAGGTGAGCTGCCGCATTACCGCGGCACAACACGGCAGCTGCCACCTGTGGGTGGCAGCCAAGCCCGGCTGCACCTGGCAGCTTCCCATGCCCATCGCGGGCATTTGTAAAAAAAGACATCTGGCCAATATCCTGGTGGTCCAGTGGACGCTGCCTGCCCGATCGCGGGCTAAGTGAAAAATATTATCCCAATATCCCTGGTGGTCCAGTGGACTGCTATCTGCCGATCGTGGGCATGTATAATTAAAGATAGAAATACTTCCTATATCCCTGGTGGTCAGTGGACCGCTATCTGCCAATCGAGCATTTGTAATTAAGAATAAATACTTCCTATATCCCTGGTGGTCTGAGGTACCCCCTCCCCACTGAGCCCCACCCCCGCTCCCCGGTCAGCCCGGCGGGCGGCAACACCCACCCGCCTGTCGCCCGCCCGCCCAACACCGTCGGTAGGCTGTATGTCCATTGGTTCTAGCGGAAACCCAATAGGCGTAGCAACCCGGCCACTACACATTCAGATATGTGAATGACATATCTGGAATGTGTAGTATAATGCGGGCACGCCCATTGGCTCATGCTGTGAATCAACGGGCATACAGCCCTACTGATGGTGTCTGGCAGCAGGGTGGCAGGCGGGTGGGTTGCTGCCGCCCGCCGGCTGACCGGGGGGGGAGCGGGGCAGTGGGGCTCAGTGGGCGGGTACCCTAGACCACCAGGAATATAGGAAGTATTTCTATTCTTAATTACAAATGCCCGCGATCGGGCAGATAGTGGTCCACTGGACCACCAGGGATAGAGGAAGTATTTCTATTCTTAATTACAAATGCCTGCTATCGGGCAGATAGCGGTCCACTGGACCACCAGGGATATAGGAAGTATTTCTATTCTTAATTACAAATGCCAGAGATCGGGCAGATAGCGCTCCACTGGACCACCAGGGATATTGGGGATAACATTATTTTACTGAGCCCGCGATCAGGCGGGCAGGTCCACTGGGCCACCAGGGATTTGGGGGATAACATTATTTTACTGAGCCCGCGATCAGGTGGGCAGGTCCACTGGACCACCAGGGATTTCAGGGATAACATTTTTTTACTTAGCCTGCGATCGGGCAGGCAGCGGTCCACTGGACCACCAGGGATATCGGAAGGAATTATTTTTTTCTATTCAGATGCCGGCGATCGGGCTGTGGAGCAGATTGCTGGCTGCAGGGGGCGTTGGCCCCCCAACGGCTGCTGCCTGGCAGGGCGCCAGGTGCAAGTCGTCGAGGATGGGCGCACCTGCATGCAAATGGAGCCATAATGACATGCAAATGGCCCCATGTGCGCCTTGCATACATTATGGCCCCATGTGCATGTCAAGTTTTGAATATCGCGGTTGCTGTGCATAGCGCAATGGAACTTGCGCTACTGCATCCCCATGCTCCACTCTGGCCACTTGCGCTGGTGCAGTGCCACTGCGCCATGCACACTGCGGGTGGCCAGGGTGTGATATTCAACGATGCTGTGCCATGGCGCAGCTCCGCTGAATATCGCCCAGTTCACACCCCTGCGCAGCTAAGTTGAGCTGCGCCCAAGCTTGCACCACAGCCTGGCGCAGTTTGAATATCTGGGCCAGGGTGTACAAAGAATGTATGTATTGTAATGGGGATCGATGCTTAAAACGAGCTTTGGAAGTACTTAATTGCTAATATCTCAGCAACCGCATGACGTAGAAAAACAATTTAAATTTCACAAAAATCTTGATTTTCCTGGCTAGGATTTTCCTGTAACATAGCCCATCGGGCTATGTAACTCCCAACAAAAAATCTGTATCTCGCATCGTTTTCGAGATACGAGCCCCGAAAGGCGCGGTGTACGCCACCATGTTAGTATATGGGGAAAAAACACCAACTTTGGAGTACTATAACTTTGCAGCCGTGCAATATTTTTTCATCAAACCACCAAAAGGCACATCTGTGCGATGTTGGCTGCCTTCCCTCCAAATTTCAGCCCAAAAGACCAAACCGTTTGTTTGTAGGACGGTGGCAAAGAATTCCTGTCTTTTTGGCCATAGCCTGAAAAGTAGTGTCGCAATTTGCGACACTTTTCGCAAAAATTTGTGAAAGTGTCATGCCTGTGACACTACTTTGCGACACTACTGTTTCCAGAAATTTGAAAAACATATTTCTGGGGTGTTTAACCCCAAAGTAAAGACATGGCTAACATCCTCAGGGTCCGACTAGGTGAACACAAAAATAATTGTGTCCCTAGAGGGTCCCAAATTTAAATGCCAAGCATTTTTCTGATCATCAACTAAAAACAAAATGGCGGATTTGCAACACTACTAGGGCCATTTGTAACACTAAAAAGTGCATTTGCGAAAGTGCTTAATATTTTGTTAACTTTTCCCATTGACTTATAATGGGAACTTGTTTATTGAATAACATTTGAACTATTCAATATTTTGTCATGAAATCTTCAAAAGGCACATCGGGGACCCTGGCAGCACGTTCCTTGAAGTTTTTGGACCAGTCGCGCAAACCGTGCGACCTGTAGGCGAGAGAGGAAAATTACGTACCTACCGTAATTCTTGATCTTCTCTTGTATCTTCACCATTCATTACTTCCTGGGTGTAAGCCGGAGGCGCGAACCCGTCACGGGAGCTTTTTTTTTTTAAGTTGCCTAACGGCCCCGAGCTCGAGAGCGACGTCATGCGTCATGCGCGAGGGGCGGCCGTTAGTAGCGACCGACTCCTCCTCCAACTCAGTTCTGTGAGCCGGAGAGGCAAAAGTGAAAGCAGAAAATATAGATAGCGAGGCAAGATAGCCGAGGGATAGCAAAGCAAGGAAGAATGAACTGAAAAAGGAATAAGCCGATGGAGGAAGGACAGAGGAGATAAGAACATCCCTAGCCTAGGGAGTGCAGGGCCTCCTTACCTGGGCGACTCTAGGAGGAGAGATGAGTAAGGAAATGAGAAAATAGAAGAAGAAGAAGAAAGAGAAGAGAGAGATGGGATGTTGAAGGGACCAGAAGGCCCAACGAGCATAGTTAGCTTGTAGCTGAAGGCTCGACTAAAGGGGAAGCAAGAATCCCCGGAGATAGAGCTGAAGAGAAGGTTCACCAACCCGCTAGACAGACTCAGGAGGGCATAGTCCTCATCTTCAACATGCCATTGGTCTTGACACCCACCTCGGCTCCTGGCCGCGGAGGGCCTTTAAGTGGAGGACAGCCGAGGTGGGAAGAATAAAACCCCAGCAGCATGAGAGCGCTGCTCAGGGGTTTAGAAATAGAAAATGTAAGCCTTTCAGGCGTTTCAAGATAGAAATGGGACTCAGACTGACTGGCTAAGGCCGGGCAAGGCTTAGGCTGGCTAAAATTGGATATGGTCAGCAGAGCTCTACTGTAAAAATTGTCCAGGAGGACACTTAAAGGGAGAAACCACTAGCAAAACAGCGAGAAGGATAGCCTACCTTCTCATTTGCCTTCTTGTTTGATTTTCCATTTTTTTTTTTTACAGATAAAAATATATATTTTTTTTTTTTAACTAGATGCATGACCCAGATACCAAGATGCCTATAGCAGTCGGAGAGAGTTCCTCAGCATTTTTTTTTTTAAAGAGAAAGGAACAGACGATTGCTCCTCTGCTCTGCAAGATAAGAATAGAGGGGAATCAGATTTCAGGGCAACTATCTGAACACGGGATTGCAGGATCAAAACTGAATAGCCTGAGCCAGGCCAAAAAACCCCAGAGGTATCTTGCCATAAGAATAGCAAGAGATAGTTGTGTAGTCTGATCGCCAATGCAATCCACGAGATGGCCCATGAATCTTAGAGTAAGTAATTTTTCTGGATTTTAGAAACCCCCCCCCCTCAAAAAAGAGATATATTTTTTTTTACTTTTGTCTTTTTTTTTTTTTTTGGAAAATTTAAGGAATTTTCCTATATTTTATATAAATGCAGAGAGAGGAAGGAGACGGGAGGTGGAGAAGCCACAGGAAGAGGCACTGAGGGGATGGTGGGGGTGGGTAATGAATGAGAAGACACAAGAGAAGATCAAGAATTACGGTAGGTACGTAATTTTCCTATCTTCCCTTGTCAATCTTCACCATTCATTACTTCCTGGGTGAGTACCAAGCTCCTCTTCCCCTGGAGGGGGAAGAGGCCATACCCTGAGGGAACAAGACCCCCAGCCTTCTGCTGGTGAGAAACAGAAGGAGAAGACCCTGGCTTATTCAGAAAGCCTAAGAGGGAGAAGAGCTAGGAGGTGCCTCCCGAGGACGAGGAGACGGAGGGAGCCCCTGTAAAAGTCTCCTAGCTCTGGAAGAGAAAAGACGGGTCCCCCGGAAGGCGGAGCGAATCACCCTACGCCGGGCCAGGGGTGACAACCTGGAAAGACGAAGCCATGCCGTCCGCCTGATGCAGATCGCTGTCCCCGCAAGCCTGGAAGCCACCTCATTGGCGTCGTAAGATGCCCTTGCTTGGTGTCTTGCCAGCTCCAGGCCTACCGCGGAGAGGGCAACGGCTTGTCTGGTTTGCTCCGTATCAGGCATAGATGCCAGCAGCTGGGACATCATCGACCACAGATGCCGGTTGTAGGCAGCGTGGTGAGCCTGATGTGATGCAATACAAGCACTCGCACGAGCAGAAGAGAACACTCTTCGCCCCCAACGGTCGAACTGGAGAGAGTCCGAATCCGGTGGGCGGTCGTGCGCCAGGCAACGGCGCCCAGAAGGAGTATCCAGGTATACCAAACCTGAGGACGGGTTGGGAAGGGAACCTAGAGACTCAGAGGGGGCACAATACCACGCTGGCAGTCCGGCTGGGTAGAAGAAGCGCAGGGGACTGCCATGACCGGATAGACGCCCCTGGAAGGGATAGGCCAGGAAGGTACCACCAGATGCTGGGCACTGAACTCACCAAGGAATTCACGCGCCTCCTGCTCGGGTATTGTCTCTCGAACGAGGAACTGGAGATCCCTCACCATCCTCGAGAGGAAACGCTGATATTCTGTGAAATCAGCATCGGAGGACAGATGAGCAGGGGGTTCCTCTCCCTCGGAGGAGGGAGACGAGGATGATGGGGAACTGGAATGCCCAGAGGATTCCTGCGGCGGTGGGGAGAGTCGAAAGACCCGCTCATGCATGTACCTAACGTATGAGGGGAAGGCCGCCGCAGAACCCCTGAACTGCTCCCAGGATAACGGACCCGTAGGGCCGACATGGCCTGGGAGTGGGGGTGGTGAAGGCAGAGAGATGGGAGAGGGGCACCTCCGCGGAGGCAACTGCTCTCTGCGAGGGCTCTGGAATCCGGGGAAAGGAGCCCTGGAAAGGGGGATCCCGGATATCAGACCAGGCCGCAGAACGGAACTCTGGGGAAGCGGAGCCTGGAAGAGCCCTGGGGGAGAACCTCCCCTGACGACGCCGGACTGCATGGATCCAGAAGGGCAGTCCGCATAAACGCCGCCAAGGACACTCTAGAACCCTGGAGGGAGGGGCGAGGCCTCGCACTTCGCTCCTGGCCACCCCCTGAGGTGGCCAAGGAAGACCGAGCAGCAGACCCCTGCCCTCGACCCCCGGACTCAGAGAGGCCCTCCTCCTCGACCACAGCGTCCCCTGTCCCTAGAGAGAGGTGACAGCACCCCGTAGGGTAGCTGTCACGGGCCTCAGAGAGGGCCTCCCTGCGTCACCCGCGCCTGCCCCCAGGGCTCCGGCCACCCCCAGCCGGGAACCCTCAGGAGGCGATGAAGGGGGACAGAGGGAGGAGCCCGCTGGCGCCGCTTCTGGCACCTCTAGCCACCGGGACCCAGACTCAAGAGTGGGGTGCCAGGATGGGTCCACGCCTGAATCATCGCCTCCGAGGGAGGATGAGACCAGCAGGACCTCAATGCTGGCCACCCCAGGGGTCCCTGAAGGCCGGGCCGCTGGACCGCCCCGGCACTCAGGGAGGCGCCGCCGCCTCACGCCGGTAGCAGCCAGGCTTAGCTCATTAATTCAACGGCGCCGGGCGAGGCCAGCACCGCCTCGGAGGAAGGACCAGGCCCACGGTGCCGGCGCGTTGCCGGAGGGCGGCATCGCCAACGGCGCCGCCCCTGTCCATCGACGCCGCTGAACGGCGCCAAGGCCAAAGCGGCACCGCCAATGGCGCCGCTGATTTCGGCGCGCCGAACGCGCCTGGACTCAAATGATGCTGGAAACGGCGCCGTCTCGATCACCGCACCGCGAACGGGCGCCAGGATCCGGAACGGCACCAAAGTACGGGCGGCCGAGGTCCACCGAGCAGGGCCAAAAGACGCAGGGCCCCGCCACGGGGAGCCTGCACCTCAAGAGGTGATTGCCGAGCGTGTGTCGGGCGCGCGCCCGGAGGGACTACGACGCCCTCGACACTGCAGAAGGGGCCCTCCTCGGCAAGAAAAGACGAGGGAGACCCTCCTCCTCAGACCGTGATAGGCCCGGAGGGACCCGGGAAGGGCCTAGAGACCTACCTGAGAATCCCTTGAGCGCCGCCCTCGGAAGGTCGGCGGGCTTTGCCGAGCTGGAACGCTGCTGGACTTCGAGGACACGGCGGTCCATGGAGAAACAGGCGCCACACTAATCCATGTCAGGTTGGGTCCCAGGCAACGGAATATAAACGCTATGCCGGTCCGAGACGGAGAAATGCCGCCACAGTAACACCGACGATAGGGCGCGCCCGCCTTCAAACACGCTTAGCTCCGACCCGGACATAATGCGAAATCAACAAGAAAACAGTAGGAAAACACACCGCGCGCTTTAGAAAGAAAAAGAACGGTCTTACCGACCGGCCGAAGTGTGTGGAAAGAGGAGTCGCTGACGCAGTGGAGAATGGACGCCCGAAACAGGTGCTGCCTCGACGGCGGGAGAAACAGAACTGAGTTGAGGAGGAGTCGTCGCTATTAACGGCCGCCGCATGACGCCGCTTCTCGAGGCGGGCCGTTAGGCAACTTTAAAAAAAAAAAAGTTTCCGTGACGGGTGCGCGCCGGCTTAGGCACCCAGGAAGTAATGAATGGTGAAGATTGACAAGGAAGATCAAAGAAATCGCAAAAAAGCGTAATTGTGCAATTGGTTGTTGCTTAATAACTCCGCAGCTGTATATCCGACTGGTACGATTCTTGGCAGACCCCAAGACCTACTATCCCCAATCGTGCATACCAAATATCAGGCAAATCCATTGAATGGTGGCAAAGTTATTAAGGTGCAAAATTTGACCCTTTAACCTTAAAATTGCTACTGAACCCTAACTATGGTAGCACTACCGTGCTACCATAATATATATATATATATATATATATATATACTATATATATATAAAGATATGTGTGTGTGTGTGTGTGTGTGTATATATATATATATATGTATTGGTTACTGTGTGTATCACAACAATTAGAAAGTGCAGTTAGGTAGCTCAGTGGTTAGTGCAAATTTTGCGAGTCTACATTCCTCTGCTATCTAGATCAGTTTTAGCCTTATATATGTCATTGCTGATTTTAAATGAGGTGTCTAGTGGCACCCCCCCACCCTCCAACGGTCCCTCAATGTCTAATCAGGGGGCAGGTAAAAACGGGACCAACAAAAAACAAGCAAGTAACTAAATGAACAAATCTCATAGTCAGTGGCTGTACCCAGCAGCGCCTGGCATTCTTCTTTTACTTCTCTGCTGGAAGCACATTCAGATTTGCCTGCAAGGGAAAAGGATGACATTACAATATGTCCCTAACTGATGCACAGCAGTTGCTTATAAATTTTTATTTACCTCAGTAAGACAGTTGCTATGCACATCCTGGATTCTCGATTGCTGAAATCCATGTATGATGTCATCGTGGTGTGCTGACAGTGCTTCAAAGCTGTTGTGAAGCCACCGAGCATGGTGTTCCTTGAGGTTTTGCAGTTTGAGATCCACGCTCATGTTATCACCGTTACCAGCCACTAGTCTTTCTGACACAATGCCAGCATATCAGCTCCTGACTTGTTTTTTAAGGCAGTCCTTGAAAATTTTATTTACTAAAACATCGAGTGGCTGCAGGGCATCAGTGCATGATGCCGGTACGTACAAAGGTATGATGCTGTTCACCTCCAAGTGTTTGATTACTGCTTTAATGGTATGGAGTTTGTATAAGTCGAGTACTAGCAGAGCCCTTTGTTCATCTGGCAAGGATAACTTGTCTTTTAAGGCTTTAACATGTGGCACAAGTACTTGGTTGATGAACTGGATTGTTGTATCGACGTTAGCCTGGTGGTTATCCATGTGGGTCACACGCCACTCACTCAGAAATTGGTGCTTGGGATGGCAGGCTGAACTTCACCCCTTATAAATGAGTTGGGGGGGCAGCATATCCCCAGCGAGGGTGCAAGCTAAAACCATGGTTCTCTGTCTCATGTCCCCTAAACCTGTGACAGGGACTTGCTTCACATCAGTGACCTCTATGGTCCATTCAGAGGCAGGGATCATACTGACCCCTGTCTCAACTATATTCAAATCATGAGTAGCTGTGAACGGATACATTCTTGAGCACAGGCATTGGCTATGTGGGACAAAAAGGCTGTTTTTAGGTTGGAAAAGTCACTGGGCGTTTTATGCCCTGCTTTTGTCCCTTTCCTTTTACGAAAGCCAGTCCTATGAAGGTAACCCAGGCCCACTTACTGGACTGATTTAAGTGCCCCCCGCTCTCTGTTAGTAACTGAGGTGAGTTAGCCTTTACTATGCCAACAGCTACCACTTGAATTACCCCAGAATTAACAACGGCTCCCTCAGCACAGAGGGATTCTAACATTTTTTTGATCTTTTCCTCCAGAGTCTCCTCCGAGTGCGTGGGGCGACCACACGTTTTTTTGGGAAGGAGAGGTGACATTACAGTGGGGACTGGTGTTTTTTTTAGCTCAGACAAGTAGTGGGATTTAAAGTTAGGAACAGTGCTCTCATTTATTCTGTTCCCCGTACTTCCTTGATAACAGCGAACAGAAGCCATAATGCCCTGTTCAGCTGCATACTTGCCCAGTTGAAAACGTGTATCGTGGGGGTAGCTGACATATGAAGATGGTCAGCTTTTCTTGATCAGTGGTGGGGAAGCACCAGCGAGCTCCTTTGCAACAGAAGTGGCAACACAGATTTCAACACCAGTGCTCTCAGCCAAATCAACACCTGACACGGTGCTGGCTTCGATCAGGTACTTTTGTTTAGATGACTGTGAAGAATTAATTCACTTCGCCAGAGACGGGATACCACACTTTACAGAGCACGGCAGGTAAGGGACTCCAATACTGTAGTAAGAAGCGATTGAGAGGTTTGAGCAGGTGAGATTAATTGCTGATTCACTAAGTAAGCCGTAAGCAATTAGAGCTGAACCAGTGCTTGACTAACTGCTCTGTACACTCACTTGCTACAGCCAGAACTGTAGTGCTGTAATTGCCAGTAAGCGCCACACAAAATCAATCATGAGCGAATATGTGCGGTACCTGAGCAGCCGCGAAATATACTGGACACAAATTCTAACTGCTATACAGTATATGCATATATGTGTATATGTATTAGTCACTGTGGGTGTATCATAACAATTAGAAAGTGCAGTTAGGTAACTCAGTGGTTAGTGCAAAAATTGCTAGCTTACACATTTCTCACTGCCCACAATACCAGTGTTTTGCAACCATATTGGCTCTTGCTAGAATTTGTTTATATAGCTGTCTCCAGAGAAACTTCTATGTTGTTCAGAGCCAAAGTCAGAACACACAAACTCCAGAATAGGAAAAAGACCAAGACAGGGTCCCATGTCATAATAGCGATCGCAAAACAGCAATCGCTATTATGGCGAGTGTATATCACCAAAAAGCAAATTGGTGAAACACACATGCTGGCGAACAGATATCCAGCAAAGAGTCCAAGTGTTTATCCGGGGGGGACTTAACCTCCTGTACCCCCCTGCTAAAGGATTATTAACTCCAGGGGGGTGCATGTCAGGGAGGGGGTGACACTCTGGATTCCTGAGGAAAAAAAAAGTGCCAGCCTGCGGCAAAATTTTCCCTCTAGTCCCCAGCCCCGAACCCAGTACCTGCTGTGCCAGAGCTAGCCACCCTCACCACCACACTACACGGCTAGCTCAGCTGCAGCAGGCACACTACCCCCCAACAAACCCTCTTCCCTAGCACTCATCTTCCCCTTGCTATATTCCCCTTCCGGTCATCTCCTGTATGATCGCCTTCACATAGGGTCGCTACCCTCGCTGGGTAGCCCATGAGAATAGTGCTGATTATGAGTCGACATTTTGACAGTTGCTCATATTGATCCGCTATCCTCAATGGATACCCCAAGACAGTGTTAATCATCCAAGGTGCCTACCACTAATAACAAACTAATAACAGCCCTATAATACAGCTTAATCTGTTTCTTAATCTAAAACAACTTAATCTGATTCAAGGTCAGTTGGCATTCATCTGTATCCCCTTCCCCCAGGTCGTGCCTGAAAATAGGCAGGATTTGACTAGTGCACTTATCCAGTCGACAAAAACTAAATAAATAAAATAGTCCCTTAGGAGGAGGGGGCGACGTCAACATAGATACTAGGAAGCAAACAGGAAAGGTTAAATTCTAGACCCTGACAATCACTCCCAAAAGAGAAGGGTACTTACCTGAGGAACCAGAAAAATAGGGAATTGGAGACCTGATAAAGAAAAACAAACACCCATAAAGTAATGTAGCAGAATGTGGCCCCCAATCCAAGCACAGACAGGCAGTTGAAATGGGGAAAAAGGCAGGTTAGCCAATTTGAAATCACAGCTGATTAGGCAAGATTTTAAATTTAGGGGTGCTTCCTGTCAGCAGGTAGCCCTAACCTGCTCAGCAGAATCACAGCCCAAAGGATTAAACACCGAAAATTAATTTTTTCTTCAGATAACTCTTTTATGCTGCTTCCCCTTCAATGGCACAGAAAAGACTGGAGAATTGTTTCTGTCCAGACAGTTCATGTGCCCAGGATTCTGTGCTGGTTGCAGCCTTGGGCTGTGCCATTTCCCCTAGCAGGGGTGCACATTATCTATATTTCTGCAACATATGTAGCCAAATAAACCATGGGATAAATTCATTTATTCTCACTGCCATGGGATAAACGGTGGCTCTAATATTTATCCCACACCCTGCCGTCACTCAACCACCGTTTATCCCACACCTTGATGTCACCCACAGCACACAGCACCCTCCCCTTGTCTGCCAGCCAGTTGGCACTACAGTACTTACTCACCAACTGTCCTGCCACAAACAGCACTCACTCTTGACCCCCCCCCCAGAGCTAGTCAGCTTTCAGCAACAAAAACAATGAATACACCATCCAACAATCTGGTACACCTCTTTTTTTGTATCTACCTTATTTTCTTCTCTCTCCTCTGAGTCCCTTCAACACAGTACTCTCGCCCGATATGGAATCCGACTACATTGTCTCAATAAGTCAATCCCTGCATCCTTGCTCAGTAACACACTTACAATGCGAAAAAAAAAATAAAACAAACTAAAAATAAAAAAATAAACGCCACATAAACGGACACGCTCACCCAGATAAGCAATTTTATGTTGCGACTACCAATCGCTGTCACTAAGCGAGAAATGAACCGCCATCTTTTCAGAAACCTCTGGCCTGCCCACAAAGCACTAACACCCAGTAATAACACATGCTACTGCCCTACAGACGTAGACTCCATAGCAACATTGCACCCACACCCAGCAACCTCTTCCAAAGCACACACTAACACACTGGGCACCACAATATAATCTGTACTATTTCATATAAAAAAAAAAAAACGCACAGAAAACAAAAAAAATAAAAACTGCACAAAAAAAATCATCCCTGTTGCATAAATCAAATATGCAATGTGGACATCGTGGAATACATGATTTATCCACACTCGAGCAGTTTGCCCTCGGACACCTCGCTCATGGCAATGCCACTCGTGAGGTTACCCAAGGGCAAACTGCTCCTGTGTGGATAAATCATGTATTCTACTTGTCCCCGTTGCATATCCCCTATGTACTGACTACCCATTGACAATGTGGAGCGCTACAGAAATCCAGTTGGACAGTTCTGGGTGCTAGGTCCATGATCCAGAATGAAGCAATGTGTGTGACTGAATAAATTCATATTGTTAGAATATAACATTTATTTATACTCAAATATACAAGTAGTAGGACCTTCTAAATTAAACATTAGTCTTAGTATTTATTTTTGTTATATGTTTACCCCTACCTTGCTCTGAATTCCCTATCAGGCCTGGCTCCAACCACCAAAGCAGCAATTACCCAACCCCATTACCGTTCGAACGTTTTTAAAGATACATATTTAGAATCTGACCAAATGCCAAATTGTTTCCTTCTGAATGACAAGATTCAATACCCAAATAGTGAAATCAAACATAAGACACTGACATACCTAGGTCTTTCAGCAAATTAACAGATATGATGGGGTCTGTGGAGCTAAGGATTGCTCCAAACATCATGCCAATATACCAATCCCAGTTGTAAACATAAACTTTAACAGCCAACAGTGCAGTTAGAGCACTGTTTATGAGTAATCCTGGAACTGCCAGCAGTAAAACCTGTCAAAAGATAAATGATAAATGCTAGGGGTTAGAAAGTCTGTGGTTTGCATATTTAATCCATGCAAGATACTTGTCAGCATATGTGTCTATTAGAGTGTCACATACTCTAAATTACTTTACATTGTTTTCACAATGTACTGTAAACTCATTTCCAAAAGGGGAGTTATAGTGCCTTATTTCAGCTCCCTGACTGGGTGCACTTGCCAGTTCCATGACAGCCACCTGCAGCCTCATTCCTTCTACACAATCTTTGCTCCCCTCCTTGCAGACTGCACCTGGTGCATCAGGCAGTATAGGCAGGCTCCTTCTCTCTTCATGTATGACCAGTATACATCCAGGGGAGTGACTATGTAGCCGTTGATGCCACCAGCAGGGACCAAAGTTAATGTAATATACACCTGCGGCCCTCCTCTCCCAACTGTCCAAAGGGGCCGGCCTAGGTTACTGGTGTTGAGCTACTGTACATTGGGTACTTGAGTCTGTACTGTAGATGACACAGTGCCTTAACTTGGGGTATCAATAAAGGATTTTCTTTTATTTATTTAAGTCTCAGAATTACAAAACCTTTGAGCCGCAGGCTCATTTACAAAGGCGCCTTGTCAAAAACATAAGTGACAGCAGGACATACAAAAAGATGGTAAACAATTGTACAGTGGTTGAATGAGAGTACAGAGTACAAGAAACACAAAGGTACATTAGATTCAATCCCTCTACTGGCTCCAGTACCCTCCTGGATATCACCATTACTAACCGCCCCAGAGGGTGCTCGACATCAGTGTACTTCCCAACTCACTTAGTGACCACTCCCCGGTCGTATTCTCTTGGTCCGCTGCCAACAGCAAACCTGCACCCCAAACCACCCAGCGACGTTGCCTACTCCCAGGCAGCCTGCGTCGCCTTAAACTGCACCTCTCACAACTGGATTGGTCCCCAATCAGGCTTGCACCGTTCATAAATGAGGCACTGAATTTTTTTCACTCGCACTTTTAACACTGCCTGTGACCTCTATGCCCCCTCCACTAGAAATCGCACCAAAAAGCAAAACATGCCCTGGGTTACCCCCCACCCCCCCCTTCACAAACTTAAAATGAGAGACAACCTATGGTACATTGCCTTGGACTCCGGCAAGCCAGCTTATAGGCAAGCGTACAATGCTGAGTGCAATAAGTGTACTTGGACCATTCGACAGGCCAAAGCCCAATACTACCAATCCACTCTTGTCTCCTCCTGGGGGTCGGCTAATAACTTTTGGGATAATATAAAGGAGCTGAGTGGGAAATCCCACTCCCCACCTCATTCTCAACTCTCCTTTAATGGAACTGTCTGCTCTGACCCCCTTGGCATTGTAGACTGCCTAAACCACACTTTCCTAGACCTGAGTTCAGTCCTGCCCAGTAACTTCTTTGACCCCATCTCAGTAGCACCCCTGCCCACTCTCCAGAGACCTCCTTTCTACCTACGTACCATCTCCCCGTTAGAGGCCAGACCGCTTCTGCAAAAAGCCGTTAGTAGTAACAACCCCGGCACCGACATACTGGACACTAGGCTACTTCATCTGACGTTGGATGCTATCCTGGTCCCACTTACCAAGCAGCTCAATCACTCTCTGTGCCTGGGGCAGTTCCCCAGCACATGGAAAACCGCCATCATCACTCCCATCCTAAAGAGTGGTGATCGAGCGACCCCGGGTAACTATCGACCTATCTCCATCCTCCCCGCACTCTCTAAGGCTCTTGAAAAAGTAGTTGCCAACCAGCTTGCCGAATACCTGGCCATGCACAATATCCTGTGCCCTGAACAGCATGGCTTTCATGCAGGGCACAGCACCACGACCGCGCTACTTGAATTCTCCAACTTCCTGCACTCTACTTTTGATGCCGAAAGTCCTGCCGGTGCCATGTTCATTGACCTCTCCAAGGCCTTTGACATGGTTTGCCATCCTCTCCTGCTTGACTCGCTCAGATGCCTTGGTTTCTTCCCCGGCCACCTTGCATGATTCACCAGCTACCTCTCTGCCAGAACTCAGTGTGTAAAAATCAATAGCACCCTATCTGACACACGACCTGTCTGCTCTGGGGTTCCCCAGGGCTCCATTTTAGGCCCTCTCCTTTTCAATCTCTACCTCAACTCCCTCCCCTTGGCCTGCCCAGGTAAGATCCTCCTCTACACAGATGACGCTGTGCTCTTTGCCACTGACCCCAACCCCAACACACTCCAGACCACCCTCCAACAAGCTTTTGATAGAACTGAGCATTGGTTCACATCACGAAGGCTAGTCCTGAACCTAAAAAAGACCAAAGATATGCTCTTCTAGCATCGCCAAAGCAAAGCCAGTGGTGCCCCTCTCGTGATACTGTCTAGCACGCTAAACCCCATTGAGCAGGCTTCCTCCTACAAGTATCTGGGCATTACCTTTGATTTGGCACTCTCCTTCCATTCCGATATCAATGCCCTTTCTGCTGCCACCAATGTCAGGACTGAACTGTTATACCGCCATAGGAACTGCCTACCACAAGAGGCCCTTAGATTGGTAATCATCTCCTCTGTCCTGTCGCTAATCGACTGTGGGCTGCCCATCTATGCTACAGCCGACAACACTGCGCTTGCAGAATCCAGCTCTCTATAAACAAAGTATGCAGGCTAATGCTGGGGCCCCTAAGGCGCTGTCTACGTGCCTGCTGTACTCCACCTACCAACTTGCTCAGCAGCCAGAGAAGACTCAGCTTCCAAACCTGCCTTCTTGTAAAGAAGGCTCTGCTAGGGACCCCCCCCGGGGTCACCACCTCCCTGCAGCGTGCCTCCCCCTCAGTCTCCACCCGCAGCACTGTCAAAACCTCCCTTATTGTCCCCAGGGTAAGGACCTCTAGGGCCCAGAGATCATTCTGCTATCGGGCTCCCTCCTGGTTCAATTCCCTCCCAGCCAACATAGCTGACTCCACTAAGCTTGGTCCTTTCAAGGTCTCCCTCAGAAGCCATCTGACAAGCACTCGCTGCTGCAACTGCACATAATCCCCCACCTGCCTCTTACCCTCACCCCTAGGCTGGGTCTGCCCTGTCTACTTTTACTGTATATACCTGGGGTCTCAGGCAACATCTGCTGACTAATGTAATAAAATATTTCTCGTTGCTACCTGACGTGGTACTCGTGTACCTATATTATGACTACTGTGCTCTACCTATTACCAAGCATGTACCACCAGTGAATGCCTGTAACACTGGTGACTTTTTTAATCCAAGCGTTGTGTACTGTACTGTTTTGTTTGCTGTGATGTATTGCTCTCTTGACGAGGTGCCTTTGTAAATGAGTCTATGACTCAAAGGTCTGTAAACCGATGATCTAATAAATAAATAAAAAAATAAATAAATAGCTACCAACTGTATAGGTCTTAACCGCTCATTAGGTAAATATGTCGATAGCTCAGCCCTGTTTTAGCTACCAAATGTATAGGCATTAACCAGTGCTCATTGTACTTATACTCTGCATGATTGCTTACCCACATTTATTCTATGCATATAATGTATGAATGTCTATGTTTTATTCTGATGTGGAGCCTTTGGAAACGAGTCTATGACTCAAAGGGTTGTAATTCCGATTTCCTAAATAAATAAACATTATAAGCGCTACAATAGTAACACGATTACAGGTACAAGGCATTTTAGAGTTTATTATGTAGTAGCAGTCTGAGTAAGAGACCTTGTCAAACAAGCTCTGGCACAGCCACTACGACTGTGAATGCATTAACTAGATAAGGGTGTTTCATGGGCTTAAACATAAACATTTCTTTATTTATTTAAAAAATATCAGATTTACAAACCTTTGAGTCAGATACTCATTTACACAGGCACCACATCAAGAAGACCAAAGCAGTTCAGACAATATACAATAGGTAAAGCAAACAGACATCAGCAGTCAGAGAGAAGCCCAGAGTGTTCACATGAAGGCCGTTGCATACACCAACTGAATCAAAGAACAGTACATTGAGAAAGGGCATATTTAAGCAGAGGTGAAGCCGAGTGCTTCCACCACCCCAGGAGTGACGTTATTACACGATAACACACACCCTGGAATGCCTTATTGCAACTATACAATGGCTTATTGTTATATACAGAATTTAAAGGATGTTTTTGTTAGTGTGGAAAAATATTTCTTAAGAGGAAATGCAAGGAATGATCCAAATCCAAAGCTACGGTGATGTTACTGTGTAATAACATCACTGTTTCAGTGGGTCAGCAGGCAATCAGCTTCTTACATTTTTCCTTGCCATTGTATAATTAATAATAATGCCACCATCTGTATTATAGTTACCTATATGTTTTGCAGTTTATTCTATACACTGTTATAGCAATCAACTCAACAGAACCAGGCCATCATATACATGAAGGTACTGTACCCTAACTGAAAACACTGCTGAGACAACTATATGTTGTGACAACGTGGAAGATAAACACAATGTTGAGTCAAGTTTTTGAAGACATTCGATGTCGGTTTTTTTTAGAGACTGATATACAGTTCACACACAAAATACATATAATATAAAAGTGCATATGCCCAAATGCCACATTTCATTACAAGCTGTTCTCTTGAAGGAAGATATTACTATATAAGGCCTAAAAATGGGCATCAGGTAAATGTAAACTGGGGTAGGTGTGTTATTGAGGGTATTGCATAGTTTATCTTTTATTGCTGCTCCACCGGATCAGCAACATTTGCACAAGCTGTGCCTAGTCCAGATTTTACAACTCTGGCCTGGGTCTGGTGATCTGGGTTTTACCCATACCCCACTACACGTGGCTTAGTGATATACTGTACAGATGGCTACGAAGTCTAACCCATTGAAGGCTGAAGTTTTAGAAAATCATTATGTTTAAAATACCAAGACTCAACTGTATGTAGTATAAGAAAACAGCTGCTAAATAGCTCTAATTCATTATTTGTGTTTTTGATGTTAAAACACTCCTGCTAGCTAGACCTGATGCACAGAGAAAACAAAAGTAGTGAATTAGAGCTATTTAGTAGCTGTTGTCTTACAGAAACCCCAATTAGCTTGCTCTCAGGTATCTGCTAAACTAACTGTTGACATTTGTGCTCCCTGGATAAGAACAGTTACAAGGCTCTGCTGTTGCTACACTAATTTTAAAGCAGTACACATGCTAAATCTAAGGGCATGGCTACATCACTGTCACATGAGACAGGGGGCACCTTAGGAGAAAGCAAGCCAATAAAACTATTTGTTATGGGGATCCCCAGGGGTAGTAAAACTACCATACATCTATCAAGCTCATTTAGGAAAAACTCCTAATAGCAGTCAGAGGGAAGGGCACACTAGGAGTTAACATACATATCAAAACACTCTACATAACATATGTTTTTTTTGCACATTCTGGGTGGACTACTCCTTTAACTTTCTGTGGTCTCAATTAACTTCTCAAGCCAGAAGAAAAATAGTGCTCTAAAGCTTCCTATACACTGCACACAGGCACAGAAACTGGAATAACAGGTCCCAAGGAGTATAAACTCAGCAGGAATGTTAGGGGGATGGCAGCTCTGATAGTTGTTCCAGCCTTTCTTTTCACTGATAGAAACTGAGCCAGGACAAAAGTAAAATACATTTCATCACAGACTGTTTACACTAAGTACATGAACCTGCATGATTTATCTGTAAAGATAATTAAAATGTATTTCTAAATGCATTACCAAAACCAATGCTTTCAAGGTTTGAAACTACTAAAAAAAACTATATATATGTATATATATATATATATATATATATATATATACACATATACACACAGTATATATATACAATATGGTAAACAAATATTGTTAATCCCAAAAGCTGAACTTTGTTTTTAGTATATAAATGTTTAAGAAATACCTGAAAGCTGAGTCTTTCCTTTTGAGACACCAGGTGACTCTGATGATCATTTGTTCCAAGGGTTTTTAAGTCAGATTGACTGCATTAAGTATTATCTGTTCTAGTCCTTAACAAAATGCAGGGACTGCACAGATTTGTCCTGTTCCTTGGCCAGATACCAAACTAGTGACTCTTCTTTCAGCATGATAGGATCCACCTCAGGCCCCTCCCACATGAATAAAAAAAAAGGTGGGCTGGATTTTTAGGAGCTTCTTGGTGGAGGTGGGTTGGATCTTACTTCCCCCAAAAAAACAATGCTGCCTCCCACTACTCAGGTTCCAGTTCTTGTACCACCCATTTAAGAAAGAAAACAGTACCCTGCAACCATTGACTAACATGAAAGCGTATTTATTTGAGGGCAGAAAACATTTCTTGGAGGAGGGTAAGACGGAGGAGACTATTTACACCTTCAGTCAGTTCCACAGACAGAAAACATGACAGCACTTCTTTTGTACATGCAGTACTCCTGTTGGCTCCGCCCACAGTTGTAAAAAGTCATAGTCTGAGTGTTGAAAGAGGAGGGGGAGAAGGGAGAAACCATACAGGAGGGAGAGTAGAGGGAGAGCTCGAGGGAGGAGAAGGGTAGCAAAGTAGCAGAGGAGTACAAAGGTGGAAGGAAGGGGAGGAGAGTCTGAGGGCAGTGCACTGTACAGTGCAGCAAGGGGTGATGGGGCACAAAAAAGGGGGATGAGGGAGGAGAAAGGGGAGCAGGGGATGAGAGGGGTTAGTAGAGGGCGGCTAATCATGGGGTAAGGAGAAGAGGTGGAGTAAATTAGGGAATAGGGAATAAGAAAGAAAGAAAACAAAAAGTGGGGGGGGGATGGAGCTAGATGTGGCAGTCACAGCTGCAGGATAATTGGATGCTGACATTCAAGGGTATTACCCCCAGGAACTACTATGTTGCCCTGGCTTATACAGTCCCTCCAGGCAGCAGCTACAGTGGAATGTAATACCCCCAACAAGGAAATATAATGTAAAAAGTATACTGTAAACCCTAGGTGGCGCTATCCCAAGGGCTACTACCCCTGCCTGCTTGGCTAGTAGCAGGTTAAGGTGCCTGAGTTCCAAAACGGGAGCCTCTACCCAGAGGTCAAGGTTGGTAGTGGTCAAGCTAACCTGGGCACAGCCCTCCGGGACACTGTAACCCCCCCTCTTTCCTTACTAGTGGCCAGAACAATACACAATAATCACTTTCAGAATACCCCTGATACATTACACATGTATCCACGCTGTTTGCATTTACCACCAGGACTTTCCTCTGGCCTGGCCCTAGGGACCCCCTGTAAAACAAGGTTACACACAGCAAATAATAACAGTACAGTACTCTTGCACAAACTGGAACCATAGTCAGGGTAAATGCAAAAAAGAGTTAGATCTGATTTATTTAAGGGACTTAAACAAGGGAGGGGCGTAATCTGGTTAATTTGCTTAAAGGCTGTATCAATCAAACAGTTATGCATGCACTTCAGGGTCCATAAACAGTCACACACTCTGGGTACCCAGAAGGAGAACAGTGGGCTAGCCAGGAACATTGCAGCTGGTTGGGGCCCTGTGATGGAAGAAAACAACATGCACCACACACACTAATTGTAATCTGGAGACGGAGGGCTCAGTTCGTGAAAAAACAACAAGACAATCAGATGACACACTTTTAGATTAGGCTGTTGTTGCAGGGAGCTACCCTGATGATTACTCACGATACCCAAGACTGGACATAGGCTGGATGAAAATTGAGATTGCAGGTGGTTGATCTGGAGTGCCAGGAGAAGCAGGGCTCACACGATTCACCGCGGCATCGTTCCTGTTCAAGTGCGGAGCAGGGGGCTGATCCCCAGGCAGGTCTCTCGTCGATGGCTTTCTCTGTGCAGCAGGTAGTCTGGCTGGGCCAGTGTGGCAAGGCCCAGGCCAAATGGAGACAAATTCGGATACAGTCCGTTTTGGGCTGGATACATCTTCCAGCAAGCAGAACACAGTCCACACAGTGGGGAACCAAATCACGACCCACTAACAACTCACAGCACATTTACATGCAAGTAAATTCTACTGTACCAGGCAAACCACTCTCTGGTCACGATTGCAAAGTCTCTACACAAACCGGGGATTCAAAAGCAGTTGGAAATCCTGACAAGCCAATCGCATTCAGCAAAATCATCGGTCTTCTTCAGGTATGGGCCTAGTAAAAAATCAGTGGCTTACTTCGTTCTCACAAACTCTGATTTAGTCCGAAATAATTCTCTTCTCTCCCTCTCAGGGGCAGCAGGCAGACATCCAGGCCACAACTCAGGCCTTTTCACAGTTCTCCCACGTGAAATTACTCAGACAACTGCTTGACTGTCTAAAGCATGTAGCTTCTTCAGCTCCCAACTTAGATCTGACTCAACTGCCAGCAAGCCTGGGAATTTCCCCAGAATCCAAACGGTTCAGTTGGCTGATCGGTCTGTCTGTCAGTCACAACAAAGGCTCCCCCTTCAGGTGCAAAAAGGCGCCAAAAGCCCAAAACTACAATTCCTACAGATTTTGACTCCAGACAGCTCCATTTTAGGTCCCACCAGAAGTGATTGGTCCAATTCGCAGTCCAGGACCAAGATAGTGGAGCTAAACAGAACAGTCCTTGCCGCAAAGAAGGCAGGTTAGACAAACTACATTATCATTATCACTCTAAATGATTTTCAGCAAATAGTTACATCTTTCAACAGAGCTCCCTCTCCGATTACTTATGAAGGCAATCCAGGCAGCTCTTAAAGAGACAGTACACAGAGGGCTATACAGGCACTCTCTGGCAAACATATTTAACTGCTAAAACACAGGACACCAGCCTGGCAGTGAGCACTTAGGCAAGCTCGAGGAAGACTTTTCAGGAACTCCCATTTGTAAGGGGGTTACACCCTTCCCTACCTGGAGAAAACCTGGCATCCGTGTCAAGTCTGTACCATCATGCATCAGTTAACATAAACGTATTACTTTACTATAAATATTCACTACACTTCATGATACTATATCCATTCTGACAACACATTGTGCATATTTCACACAGGTAACTTGAACATTACTATACTGAATCAGGTAATAACTTCTTGTACCTTAAACAATGCAAGAGGGGGCCCTTTCCTATCAGCTAACTTGGGGCTAGAGGGGGCAGGGGGCACCATGGTGAGAGGGAAAGATGAGTAACCAGGAATTAGCTGTCAAGCTCAATTTAGGCAGTGAGCTTGGTGAGACATAAACACCTTTGTGCACCACATTGAGAGGCAAATCCACTGGCCTCCTGGGAGAATCATAACTGAGGCGTACTACTGGCTTGACAGCTTGGCCAGTCTTTCTGAGGGGGACAACTACAGTATCTGTACTCTCAGCACTGGTCTGGGGACTCTCATCACTTGTGAGGGATGCCTCTGCCTGGGTGGGAACTTCCAAACTTGGGGCACTGTAGGCTCCTTGCTCTGCAGGCTCTGTTTCTACAACACTTGACTCATTTTGTAAAGGCTCAGGCACAATCAAGCTTTGAGGCACTGAAGTGGGGTGGTCAGCACTCTCATAGTGTTCTTCAGGTTCTGGTATATCACAAGAAAGACTCAAACCATCAGCCCCTCCTTCAGGCAAATCATTCACTTCCACAATACACAGGGAATCAGCATCTTCAGACATGATACTTTGCACTTACGAACATACGAAATTTGCCAGCAGATAAAGGCCTAGAGGTCTATCAAGTCTGCTCGAATGTGCAGCTAGCACCCCTTATTCTGCAGCTGCCTCTCCCTTCCACCCTTCCCCTTCATTAACCCTCCCTCTTGTCCTGTCCCATCTTCGTTTGAAGCAGTCCACTGTTCTACTGCATACCACTTCTAGGTAACATTCACCAGCCACCACCTCTCTGTAAAAAGTGTCTCCTCATCTCCTCCTGAACCTCCTTCGCCTCCAGTCTCATATCATGGTCCCTGGTGGCCCTCCCTCCCTTACTTTGAACAGCCCCTCTGTACCCGTCTTGTTTATTCCTTTCATGTATTTAAAGGTTTCAATCATGTCACCCTGTCTCTCCTCTCCTCCAGTGAGTACATGTTCAACTCCTTCAACCTCCTCTCGTATGATAAGTCCCCAGCCCCTTGATCATCTTTGGCCCTGTGCACCCCTCCAGTAACTAATGTCCCTCTTCAGATATGGACACCAGTACTGCACACTGGTACTCCGGTGTGGTCTAACTAATGACCTATACAGTGGCAGAATCACCTCATCCCTCCTCGAGGATATACCCTTACCTAACCCAGCAATTTGTTGGCCTTTGCAGCTGCCTTCCTACATTGTGCTGAGTTGTTCATTGACCCTGTAATGAGCACACCCAGATCCTTCTCCTCCTCTGTCTGGGCTAGCTGCACTCCCCCTAGCTGGTAACTCCTCCTTGGGTTCTTCATCCCAAAATGCAACACCTTACTTTTTTGGCATTAAAAGCCAGTTGCCAGGTGTCTGACCCAGGTTTCAAGCTTTGCCAGATCATCCTGCAACCCCTGCCATCCCCCTAGGTCATCCACCACCGCGCCAACCTTGGTATCATCAGCAAACAGACTGATCTTGCTCTTGATGTCCCATATGTCTGCAATGAATATCCCAAACAACACTGGTCCCAACACCAAGCCCTGTGGGACACCGCTCGTCACGGTGTGAGAGCTCACCCCCCACCACCACCCTCTGTTGCCTTCCCTGCAGCCAGTTTCCTACCCATCTCACCAGCTTTCCACCCACCCCTGTGCCTACTAACTTCCTTCCCAGCCTTCCATGTGGCACCGAGTCGAATGCCTTACTAAAGTCCAGATACAGGACATCCACTGCATGGCCCCTGTCCAGTTGCCTAGTTACCCAGTCATAGAACTCGACCAGGTTGGTTTGGCAGGATCTGCCATGTATAACTGTCTGCTGTCCTGTAGTCCTTTGTCTTCTAGGAGGGCCACCAGCCTCTCCTTCAGGATAGTCTCCATCAGCTTACCCACGATGGATGTGAGGCTCATTGGTCTGTAGTTTCCTGGTTCATCCTTGGGACCACTCTTGTGGAATGGCACCACATAAGCCATCCTCCAGTCCTGAGGTACACACCCTGAATGTAGTGAGGCATTAAACAGGTCTGCCAAAGGTCCTGCAAGGACCTCTGCCAGCTCCTTCAGTACCCTGGGGTGGATGCCATCTGGGCCTGGCGCCTTGTCCACCCTCAGTGCCTTCAAACCCTCTCGAACTCTGCCCTCCATGATTTCCCCATCTGTAGCCACTTCCCCACCTGCTTCTGCCATTTCTCCCACCTTGGGTGTCACCCCCTCTTCTCCTTAGTAAATACTGAGCAGAAGTACTCATTTAGTGCTTCTGCCTTATCGTACCCTGCTTCCACCCAACCCCCCTCCTTCCTAATCCTTACTATGTGGTCTTTACAGCTCCTTTTCTCCCTGATGTACTTAAAGTAGTCCTTCTCCCCCTTCTTAATGCCTTGTGCCAGCCTGAGTTCCGTAGATGCTTTGGCTCCCCTTACTGCCCTTGTCACCTCCTTCGATTCTGTCAAGTACTCCTCTCTGTCCTCCCCTCTCCCTGTTTTCTTGTACTTCCTAAAGGCAGCTCTTTTCCTCCTTACATTTTCCATGACCTCCTTGCTCAACCAGCTCGGTTTCTTAGTCCTAGCCTTCTTGCTCTGAGCTTTGCAGCAGGTTTTGGTGCCTCCACTATCCCCAGCTTTATGAGCTCCCACCTCTGGTTAGTATCCATACTAGATTGAATTCTGGCCAGGTACCCTTTTGCCAATTCCCCATCCTCCCAAAGTCAGCCCTCCTGAGTCCAGCACTCTTGGGCCAGATCCCTCCTTCCTTGCCCATATCCAATGTGAGCCATACTGAGTGGTGGTCACTCCCTGACAGCGGTTCCTCCACTGTAAGTTCTCTCACAAAGTCCCCATTTGCCAGCACAAGGTCAAGGTGTTTCCTAACCTGGTTGGTTCACTGACCATTTGCAGCAGGAAGCTGTCCTGGAAGGCATCCAGCAGTACCTGCTCCCTTCTGTTCCTGGTTGTTGGGGTGCTCCAGTCCACTCCTGGCATGTTGAAGTCCCCCACAATCACCACATTACCCTTGTCGCAGGTCCTCCTGATCTGTCCCGCTAGTTCCCTGTCTAACTCCTCCGTCTGAGATGGTGGCCTGTACACCACTCCCATTCTAAGAATCCTATTCTTGGAATCCTGGATTTGCACCCAAAGTGACTCCATACTACCCTCCTCCCTTCCTCTTACACACTTCAGTCCTTCCTTCACACATAGTGCCCTCCACCTCCTTTCCCAATCACCCTGTCCTACAAAATAACCTGTACCTAGTACAGACAGGTCCCAGTCATTATATGGGGTGCCCATGTTTCTGTGATGGCTGCAATGTCCACCTCTCCTCTGCCATGAGAACCTGTAACTCTGCAGTTTTCCTCCCAAGGCTCTAGCATTAAGGGTAACCACCTTCCACCCTCCCATCCTGCCCTCCTTTCCTAGCATCACTATATAGTACTTGCCATTTGTCCTTTGTCACTGTTACAGGGGAGTAAACTCATATAATTTCCCCAACCTGTGGTCTCTGCATATCCCTACCAACTGCCACCCCCACTCCTAGTTTAAATTCCCAACTTCCTCTATACTCTTCCATCCTCTGTTTCAACACTTTCTTTCCTCCTCACTCAAGTGTAGTCTGTCATGGCATAGAGACTACTGTCCTCCCAGGTCCTCCCACACCCCAACAGCCCATACCTTTAGCACAACACCAGGTTTTAGCCATCTGTTAAATTCCTCTATTCTCAGCTTTCTTGTTGTGCTTGCCTTTGCAGAGTATCTCGGAAAGGTTACTGATCTTCCTGCCCCTCACATAATTGTGCTAGTTCCTCAAACCTCCTCTGGACTATATCTACTGTCTTGTCAGCCAGGTCGTTTATCCCAAGATGTATAATTAAATGAGGCTTGTCCCTACCCTTCTAGCATATTTCAGAACAGACTGTCCCACCCTTTCCGCTGTCATTCCTGGCATGGCCTCCACCCAAATGCGACTATGCCTCTCCCCTTGCTACCCACCTAACTCCTCCTAGTATTGGGTCCCCAGCACTAGATTCCACCCCTCTTACTCTACTTGCTTCCGTTCATCTCCTTCTCTCATTTCCAGCTCCTCTTCTTCCTCCTGCACATTATTTCCCTTTTTACCCTGTTGTAATTCTCCCAGCAGAACTTCCCCCCGCTCCAGTTTGGTCCAGGCATTTATCAATTACTCCTCTAATTTCATCATTTCCTTCCTCCACTTTCTTCCTCTCTAGCAGTGCACAGCTGTTTTCTGAAGACCCTTCACAAATGCCCGCTCCCTGTCACTTCATAGTAACCTGTTCTCTCCTTTCCACTTCATGACTTTTGCCACTTCTTCGCCTCCCCTCACAAATCCCTATCTCCTCCTTCCATTTGTTTTTTGTCTCCTGACCTGGTTTCCTCGGAATCGTTCCTCCTGGCCTGGGCCCTTTGTCTGCTTCCTTCTTCTGACCTCTCCTCACCACTGTGGCTTAAATCGCCTCCCTCATCTCCTTCTTCCTCCTAGTATTGGGCTAAACCACCCCGAATCTGCCTTGCCTGTCTTAGTTCCTCCTGCAGACCCTCAATATCCTTTCTAAGTTTTTCTATGTGGTTGCAACTAAACATCCTCCCACACTCCAGGCAATGTTTAGAAAAGATTGGTGCACCAGCAGTTGTTGCAGCCTACCACCCCACCCATTGCTGTCGTTGCCCACCAGCGACCCCCACCCTTCCAGATGCAGGATACCAAACACTACCCCAAGTCTCCCTCTCTCCTCTATCAGTGCAAAACATTTTCTTGTTCCCTTACCTCCTTTGTTGCACACGCTTAGATATATTGAGCAACTGCTTTTATATTCCTATCCTTCCATCCACACTCCAAAAGAGACTTTAAGTAGCCACTGCTAAACCTTCCCTCAAACTCCTACTCCTCCTTTTCCCTAATGCAATATCAATGCTCAGAAGTAATAATGAAAGCCCAGATTGCATTTACCTCCTCCACTAAAGAGCAGTCAACTCTTCACTTGCTGCTGTTCCTTTCTGGATGTCTGCTTTTGCTATGACAGTGCAGTATATCCTTTGCCTGTTTGAGGAAGTAATGTCAGAACCCTAGTATAAAGGAAATAATGGACCAGGGTGGGTGGGACCCGTTAAGTCTTCTAGAAACAATCAGGTAGCTGAGGCCTCTGGTCAGACCATTAGCACCTTCCCCACTGTGCACTCAACTTTGCAGCTAGTGAAGCCAGCAACAATGAATCACAATTTTACTCAAAGCCCCTAAATAGGTTTGCTACCCAAAAAACAGGACTCAATTCAAAGCAGCTTCACCAACAACACATCAAAATAGGCTTGGAATTAGAAGATATAGGTCTCCAAATTCAAAGAAACAGACCCAGTTAAATTACACCAATTTTGTTTTAAAACAGAAGAAATAGAGCCTCTACAAATGCAGCCTACCCCACAGTGAACCATACAAATGAGCCCACTTATAGCTACCAAAACAGGTTTCAAAATTCCAACAGCCCCAAACAATACCCTGCTAGCCCCTTAGTAGTAAGAAAGGAAAGAAATAACCTTCTACCAAGTAGAATCCACGAAAAACAATGCAAAACAAGAAGCTACTGTACTGTAGATCTGATCCTGTCCCCCTTCTAGTTCAGGGAGCACAGGCTCCAAGGACGAAGATGGGGGGTTACACAGTCCAGAAGGCCCAACTTCATTCACAATTGTCAAGCAAGATTTCCTTGAAACAACTGACTCAATTCATAGGAGGGGTAATAGGCATAGTCACACTTATTTTCGTCAGAAGTGGACTGACAGTCATTATCATTCTGGGCCTGCTGCAGGGGAAACCTTGAACTTCTAACCACTGGGGTAGGTCAACTATGTCTCTTTCTTGCAGAAGAACGGGTCACCAACCCAGGAGAATCAATCTCTGATTGTTCAGCCTCAATTATGACTTGGCCAATAGGTAGCAAGTGGTTATGGTGCATGGTCTTGACAGCTTTGGAGTTGTTCTCTGGGCACACCTTGTACACAGGTAAATCATCCAACTTTCCAACTACTACATGGAAAAGATGGTGCCACCGATCAGCAATTTTGTGTTTACCATGCAGTCCCAAATTGCATAACAACACACAGTCTCCAGAGTTGAAGCTCTTGAGCCTCACTTTTTTATCATACCTCTCTTTGTTGACTAGATTTCTCTTGGCGGCCATTGTCTGGGCCAGTTGATAGGCATGGTTCAATTGGAGCTTTCGGTTTTGTACATATTGCAAGTAGTTTTTAGCTCGGGACCCCATCTGGAGAGACCCCAAACAGACATCAACTGGCAGCGGTCACTCCCGAACATGACGGCTGAGGGGAAAACCTGGTAGCATCATTTTTCGTGCAATTGTATCGTGTACCAAGGTGCTAATCAGTCACTCCATTTGTACTTGCCTTTTTGGTTGGAGGTGCCTAGCATGTCTAGCATGGGGTGTGGTTAAAGCGTTCTGGTTGGGGGTCCCCCTGCGGGTGATAGGGGTTGGTTCTTGACTTTCACCCCCCCCCAAAGAGAGAGCATTTCTTTGATTAGCCGACTCTCAAAGTCACTGCCTTGATCAGAATGAATCCACTGGGGAGCACCATAGTGGACAAAGAAATCTTCCACTAACACCTTGGCCACGGTAGATGCCTTTTGATCTTTGGTGGGGAAAGCTTGTGTATACCATGTGAAATGATCCATAACCACTAACACATTGCCAATGTTCTGCTGATCAGGTTCTAAACACAAGAATTCTATGCAGACTAGTTCCATGGGAGTGCTGGTAGTAATATTAACAAGGGGGGCAGCCCTCTGAGGCAGGCTTTTCTTTGCAGGCAGCACTACGAGGTCTTTAAATGGTGTGCTCAACATCGCCCCTATTTTGAGCCCAGCAGCAGAGATCATCCCAGGTCAAGGTTCTGTCAATACGAGGTGCCCCATGTGCTTGTCGAGGGACCTCAGTACCAAATCTTTAAAGGCCATGGGCAAGGACCAATTGTTAGTTGTCTGCTTTTGCCTCACGATCTACTGTCTCTCTATACAACAAGTGATTGAGCAACTTCAGTCTGGAGCCTTCTTTAAACAATAAAGCAGTTCACAAGTCAGTGGAACGTAACTTAGACACATCTTTCCCCGCACGCAGGGCATCAAGTGCTGGCTGAATTATAGGATCTTGGGATTGAGCCCACTGAATGCTGTCATTGTCAAATTAAGGAGTGCACTAATATCTAGAGCAGAGAAGTGGCAATAAGCAGCTGGTATGCAGGTGTCAGAAGGGCCCAAGCTATCTACTAAACAGTCCACTGTGTCTGCAGACATCTGTTCATCTCTATCAAACTACTGGCACAATGCTCGAATGTCAGGTTCAGACAGGCTGACCCAATCACTCTTGGAAGTGGGCCTCCGTGATAGGGTGTCAGCAACAATATGGTTCAGGCCTGGTCTATATTCAACAGCATACACCCATAGGTTGATAATGCAGAAAGCCACCGATGCCCAGTGGCATCTTAACTTAGCCAAGTCTGTACATAGGTCAATGGGTTGTTGTCAGTCTTGACCAATATCTTTGCCCCATAAAAGTATTCCGCGAAACTGGTCAATGATGGCCTATTTTAGCCCAAGGAACTCCAACTTATGCACAGGGTAGTTTCGTTCGAGGGTCAGCTCCTGCACAAGCGGCTTTGGTCTCGAGCCATCCTCATGAAGTCTTGATACAGCACCATCCTAGACCCTGCAGACTAGCGTCCATATGCAGCACATAGGGTTTTGGTGGGGTCACGTAGACGAGGATGGGGGGTGTGGGTGAGCTAGTTATATGATCTCACGGAGCTGCTTCTGGTCAGATGTGTCCAGTGGGGCCCGAAGAGTTCACCTGGGAGGAAGTATGCTTTTCTGGTTCTTTAACAGCCTTTTTGTATTCACGATTGGTAGAGAGGAATCCTGGGTAAAGTTCAAGAGAGGGCGAATCACCTTGGAATAGTCTTTTATGAACCTCACGGTAGTAGCCACAGAACCCCAGGAAACGTTGTAGTTCTTTCAGATTACGGGGCTGGGGCCAAGAAGTCAGTGCTTCAACTTTGCTGGGATCAGTCTCTATCCCTTTGTAGATACTATGTGCCCCACATACTTCACTGAGTTTGAAAAAACTGGCACTTGTCAATGGACAACTTGAGGCGAAGTCTTCCAATGGTCTAGGACTTTAAACAGTCGGTTCTCATGCTCTCTAGGTGCTCCCAAACACAATGACATCATCCCAAGTACACCAGGCATTCCAGCAAGTTATCTCTCACCTTGCGTTCATCCATCGCTGAAGGTGGCTGGGTGCCGATATCCCCTATGGCATCCTCAGAAATTTGTAGAACCCCAATGGACAGATGAAAGGCTGTTTTCTCACGGTCTCCAGGAGCCATCGGGATCTAGCAGTAGTGTCTGCTGCGAAGATCCAACACCGAGAACCATTTGCTCCCATTCAAGCAGTCCAGGGCATCTTGTATATGAGGCATAGTGTATTGGTCTGGGATGGTCCACTGGTTCAGGGTTCAGTAATCAACACACATCCTCACAGACCCATTCGTCTTACACTAGCCACAATGGGAAGGTGTATGGGCTCTGGTTCTTGTATCATGCCAGTATCGAGCATTTCCAGCAGGTGTCTTCTCTACATCATCTATGTCTGCTGGGGCTGGGTTTTTCAGGATACGGCTCTCGAAATGGCCGTTCATGGTGCAGGCGTGTGATGATCTCACCCTATTGCACATCCCCCATCCCATTCCTTCAATGAAAACACTTGGTCTCACTGGGTGGTAAGTCTCTTGCTAATTCTAGCCTTCCATTCAGCTGGCAGCAGGAGTCACCAAATCAAACAAGTCTGGAGTCATTATATCCTTCTCACTAGAGTGCTTTCTGCTGGGCAATACTGCAGTGTCTGTGCAGTGTGCACGTAGCTAGGGTGCATCCTCTGTGCAACCGATCTCCCAATCTGACACACTGTGAATCTGGACCATCACTCGTCGTGCATAGGCATGGGCACGAGCAGGCAAGATGCTGGGCTTGACCAATAATCTTTCTGACAATTTTCCATTGCCTGGTGCATCCAACATCAGTACTTTGTTCTTGACATGTTTCTGGAGGTGGACCTCCCATTGAATGGTACACTGGGCGTTAGGGGCCAGTACCATTGAATCGGAATCCTTCTTCCATACAGTCCCCAACGGTTCATCCTGGTCTACTTCCTTGGGTTTCTGTTGCAAATCATAGGCCCTCTTGATCAGAGCCAGAATTCTCAGTGCCCTCCCAGTCCATCACCCTTGTTTCTGTGACAGAGTTGCGCCAGTCTCCCAAACATATGGACCACTTTGTCCCAGTCGTGGGGACCCCATCCTTACAGTCCAGTGAGGGGACACACACAGGCAGTGTCTCTGCCTCCTCTGCCAGTGACGGTTGCAGGAAAAAGACAGCCAGAGGCAGGCACTATCCTAGAGCCTGGAGAAGACTTGGCCGGCTCAGCCCCCACACATGCTGGGCCTTCCAGGGATTGTAGGCGCACATCAGATAAATGTTTGTCATACCAGTTTCTAAACACAGTGGTCTTGCGACCTAATGCAAGCTACAGCCTGAGTAGGAATACTATTCACGCACTTAGTCTCCATTGAAGGCCACTATCTTGGACCAGTCTGGAGGGACAACAGAAGGGGTCTGGACAGATGATTTAGCCACAGAGGGGTTTGAGTTAGGATGGCCGAAGCTTTTACTGTGGTCATTTCATGCATCCCTTGACTACTGACTCGTTTTCTGAAGCTCTCCTTGAAGCTGGTTCACCACTTTCTCTAAGTCCTTCTGAGACTGGCATTCCCTCTTCATATGGCCATCCTTTCTGCAATTGTGACAAATGACACACTCTCAGGGCATCCTTGGGGAAAACATAGCAGGGGATGCTGGAGCATCGATGGGAGATTGATGATCTGACTTCTGCAGGTATGTACCATGTCTCAAAGTTCCTTTGGGTGGCAGTCAGATCCTTCTAGCTCAGCCCAAAGCCACCCCCAGTAGAGGACTCTATCAGCAGGGGATACCTCAGCGAATGCACCCAGTTGTGCTTTTTTGACTTCCTTCAGCAACTCCTCCCCCCACCATTTAGCCCATGGCTGGATACTCTTAGTGGTCTCCATTTCAGAAGGGCCTTCCGGTGCCATGATCACTTGTGCTGCACTCACCTCATAATTACAATCTCCCTCTTCACCTTCTACCTCCTGGAGTTCTTTTATCAATTCACAGTAGTCAGGTGAGTTACCTCTCCTATCCTGGAGCCTTAAATGGATGATCTGCAGTTTAGAATGCTTGTCATGTTGCAGTATGTGCCCTAATCTCACACCGTTCAAATCACTAGTGGCTACCCACCTTTCTGGTAAGCTTTCTGCAGAGCTCTTTCTAGGTGAGTAACATCATGAACAAACTTTCCACTTCCATTGCTTGGTACCTTGGAATTTCCATCAAAGTCTCCCCTGACTCAATGCTCCCAAATTACCTTCAAGTACAGAAAGGTACTTCTGAGCAGATGCATCAGGATTGTGGACCTCAAAATGATAAAGCGGCTTCAAGGTGGGGCCCTCAAACTTTCTATGTTCTTTTCTGCTTCTTAGCCTCCGCACACTGCCACTCAGGTACCAAGTGGGCAACATAGTTGATCCAGGTCTCCCAGTCATCCTCCCCCTTGGGGGAGGGAGATGTCGAGAAGATTCTCTCAGCCTTTGGTGGAGTCGTGACTAATGGCGGGTACAGATACAGGGGCCAGCATTGAGTGACGGGCACAGAGAGGGCGGGGCAGTAATGGGTGCTGAAGTGGGAGGGGTGCTGGGAAAGGAACACCCCTGAGTAGCAGGAATAGATTTCTTACAGTCCTCTACAGTTTCCCTTCCTCCAGCAACAACTTAACAAATTTCTCCTCAAAAACTCAGATAATGGAGGAAGCTCATCCTCCCCGGGGTCTTTACTGTCTTTTGTTATCACTCTCCAGGCAGCTGGAACCCCATCTGGGGAAACAGTCTGTGGCACTTTAGAGCTGTCCTTGAGATCACTACACTCTACTAAGGCTATGAAAGTTTGGGCAATCAAATCAGCCTGTTGACCCACCACTACAGGGTTTTTTAAACATTGAACTTTGGAGAGTGCTCCCTTTACAGTGTCCTTACTAGTACCCAAAGGGATATCCAGTATAAGCAGAGCATTTTGAAGGTGCGACCCTCCTGCCCTGTACACACCACCCACCAACCGATTGCACAGCCACTTCTATTAGGGTAGCCATTTATGTTTGACAGTCATTCGTAATTTTGGCCACTAGAGGGCACAAAATCCTAGCAGCGCCTCCAAGATGTAACCCCTAGGTGGCGCTATCCCAAGGGCTACTACCCCTGCCTGCTTGGCTATTAAGAGGATAAGGGGCCTGAGTTCTGAAACGGGTGCCTTCACCCGGAGGTCAGGGTTGGCAGTGGTCAAGCTAACCTGGACACAGCCCTCCGGGACACTGTAACCCCCCTCTTTCCTTATTAGTGTCCAGAACAATACACAATAATCACTTTCACAATACCCCTGATACATCACGCATGTACCCACACTGTTTGCACTTACCACCAGAGCTTTCCTCTGGCCCGGCCCTGGGGATCCCCTGTAAAATAATGTTATACACAGCAAATAACAGCAGTACAGTACTCTTGCACAAATTGGAACCACAGTCAGGTAAATGCAAAAAAGAGTTAGATCTGATTTATTTAAGGGACTTAAACAAGGGAAGGGCATAATCAGGTTGATTTGCTTAAAGACTGTATCAATCAAACAGTTATGCATGCACCCAGGGTCCATAAACAGTCACACACTTTGGGTACCCAGATGGAGAATGGTGGACTAGCCAGGAATGTTGCAGCTGGTTTGGGGCCATGTGATGGAAAAAATAACACCACCACCACTAAGTGTAATCTGGAGACGGAGGCACAGTTACGTGAAAACAAACAACAGACAATCAGATGATACACTTTTAGATTAGGCTTGTTGCAGGAGCTACCCTGATGATTACTCATGATACCCAAGACTGGACACAGGCTGGACGAAAATTGAGACTGCAGGTGGTTGATCTAGAGTGCCAGGAGAAGCAGGGCTCACAAGATTCGCCGAGGCGTCATTCCTGTTCAAGTGCGGAGCAGGGTGTTGATCTCAGGCAGGTCTCTCATCGATGTCTTTCCCTGTGCAGTGGGAAGTCTGGCTGGGCCAGCGTGGCAAGGCCCAGGCCAAATGGAGACAAATTCGGATACAGTCCATTTTGGGCTGGATACATCTTCCAGCAAGCAGAACACAGTTCACACAGTGGGGAACCAAATCACGACCCACTAACAACTGACAACACGTTACATATGAGAAATACTACCAGATGAAACCCGGCTCTCCGGTCATGATTGCAAGTCTCTACAAACCACAGATTCAAAGCACTGAAAAATTCTGACAGGGCCGATCGCATTCAGCAAAAATCTTGGACTTCTTCAGGTATGAGCCTGGTAAAAAATCAGTAGCTACTTCATTCTCATAAACTCTGATTTAGTCTGAAATAATTCTCTTCTCTCCTCTCAGGGCCAGGCGAACATGCAGGCCACAACTCAGGCCTTTCCACAGTTCTCCATGAGAAACTACTCAGACAGCTGCTTGACTGTCTCAAGCATTTGTTGCTTTTCAGCGTCAACTTAGATCTGACTCAACTGCCAGCAAGCCTTGGAATTTCCCAGAATCCAAAGGTTCAGTTGGCTGATCTATCAGTCACAACAATAGCTCCCCCTTCAGGTGCAAAAGGTGCAAAAGCCCAAAACTACAATTCCCTAAGATTTGACTCCAGAACCAGCTCCTGTAGTCCAGCACCATTTAGGTCCACCAGAAAGTACATTCTGCGTAGGAACTTACAGTAACAGTAATTATTCGAAGAGGTTCCTTCAGTGGGTCATCACATATTGGACTGGTGCCCCTGGCGTCGGGCATACGGCAGACTTTCTAGCAATACCTGATGGGGACCACCAACCCGGCGTCACGTAACTGGCATCAAGCGTGACTGTATATAGTGGGCAGTCCCCACCCGCCCTCCAGTTCTCCACACAGGCCAGGAAGGCCTGACAGCAGAGAACCAGTACAGGATTTGGAGTCCCTGTAAAACAGAAAATGAGGGGAAAGAGGCAGGGAAAAATATGACCTACTGAAGGAACCTCTCTCGAAGAGGTACTGTTATGGTAAGTTCCTATGTAACTGTACTATCTTACTTCGAGAGGGTTCCTTCAGTAAGTCATCACATATTGGACAGAGTCCCAAGCAGTCCCTCCAAGGAAAGACCAAGAGAAACTAGGAAGGAGGAAAACTAACTCCAACAGAAAAAACTGGAATCCAGAATGGACCCAGTCTAGGATAGAAGGCCCTGCAGGACGGCTATGCCAAAGCCAGCCCTCCTCCTCCTAGAAGCAATGTCCAGACTGTAATGTTTGGTAAAGGTATGGGCAGAACTCCAAGTGGCAGCAGCACAAATGTCAGCTACCAGTGTGTGGGAAGGCGCAAGGCAACCATGCCCTAGTGAATGACCTCAGCGTGGAACTCGGCACAACCGGTCCCACATCTGTAAGATCTAATGGGACGTTCTTGAAACTGGTTGCCCTTGATCTGAGGCAAAACAAACAACTGATCCAATAGCGGATGGATGTCACTGTATGAAGGTACCTCTGACAGGACGGATAATACACTGGAGCTCTACGATTGATTCAGCATGACTACAGCACCAACAGGAAAACTTTGATATGTTCTGAGGACCATATGGTCTATGGAAAATCAGATAGGGCCCGCACAGACTGGGCGAAGCTCAGTACTTTGGGCTGATGTGATAGCCACAAGAAAAGCACCTTCCAGGACAGAAGTGCAAACCACAGCTCATGCCAGCTCAAAGAAGGGAGGTGAGCTTTTCAGGACAGTTCAAGGCCAAAGTGTGGTTGGGCACAGATGGGGGTTCAGATGGAATCACTTTCAGAAGGTTTGAGACCTCAAGCTGAGCATGGTTCATCACTAACTCGTAATGCGGAATGGCTGAGATAGGACCTTCAGAAAGTAGGACAGATCGAGTATGATAAATGGAGTGGTATTCCATGACCTGTGGGCCGAGAACGGTTCCAGCCTTAGCAGTGCCAAATGGAAAACACTTCCACTTCATATAAGTGGAGCAGGTAGAAAGTTTCTAGTCTCAATGAGGACTTGGTGACCCTGGAGGAAACCCCAAAATAGAGATAGCTATGTCTGCAAGACCAGCCATGAATGCAGGTCCTGAGCCCCAGGTGCAACAGTCGTTGATCTTGGGTCAGGAGGTGAGTCACTGGAAGTGGAACGGTGGTTCCTGGAAGCTGCTGTAGCAGTGGGAACCAGTTGTCTCGGCCAGAGGGCGATAAGATCATCCTTGCCTTCTCCGCCTGAAGCTTGACGACCTCTAGAATAGAACAGAGGGCGTGAAAAATTCCCTGTCAAGATAGAACAATATGTCACAAAGCACCATACTCTGGGCAGTGAGCAATAGCTAGGAAGTTTTGTGTTGGATTAAAGAGGTGATTGGATGCCCCAATGATAAAGATGTTCGCCCGCCACATGAGTTCTACTCGTGAGCTAGGGTCTGAGATCTGCGGACTGTCCATAGGACGTTTGAATCCCAAATGTGCACTACCACGAGGACCAGATGGTGCTGGACTGCCTAGTTCCACCTCGTTGCCTCCCTCACAGAATTTTGACCGGGTTCCTCCTTGTTTGTTGATATACCGGCTTCTAGCATGTCCCCGTTTAGATTAGCAGTGATCCCTTTGGAGGAGGCTCCTGAAGAGCGCACTAAGGCATACAGGACACCCTCAACTCAGAACACAGTGTGCAAAGTCTCAACCTGACCATGAGCCTGGGCAGTGCTCCCAGATGAGCACCCACACATTTCAGGAAAGCATCTGTGGTGAGGGCAGCAATGGTGCAGGGCTCAGAAAGAGTCCAAAGAAAGATGGGGAATTCATCCACTACTGCTGCCTGAACCTGAGACCAGAACGGATGATCAGGTCGTCAGAGCTGGTCCCACTACCGCAATGACCACCGGCGACCCTCGTGAAGTCTTGCTAGGGTAACAGTTGTGATGGGCAGTCATCAGGCCCAGAAGGACCTCCACAGCTGGATGGTTGTGGGTGGCCACTGAGGCCTGACAGATAAGGGTCTCCACCCTGTCTGGAGCAGGAAGTCTCTGCACTGGACCATAGGGACACCCCAATGAACTGGAGTCTGGGCAAGATATAGTCCAGACTGACGCCTCAGACATGGGTATTGGGTCCGTGCTTTGTCACACATCCAACCAAGGGAAAGATCACCCTGTTGTGTACCTGAGTAAAAGTTACTTCCCAGGAGCAGGCATACTCTACTGTGGAAAAAGAGTGTCTTACCATAGTGTAGGCCCTAAAGAAGTTACAGCCATACTTATATGGGCAGCATTTTGAGGTACAAATGGACCACAACCCCCTGGTTTGGCAGTCCCAAATGGGAAAAACTAATGGTAGACTGTTAAGATGGAGTCTTGCCTTTCAAGGGTATGACATGACGATCTTACATAGGGCTGGAGCGACCAATCAGAACGCCAATGATCTGTTGCGTATATATGAAGAGTGAACTGATTTGGGAAGCTCATCCCATGCAGGGGATAGAGCCCCCAAATTCAGTCCAGCTGGGGAGGACTGTGACACTTGGCCAGCTGGTTATGATTGTTCTATGATATTTTTAATATAGAATGTGTTATGTGAGTGTCTCACTTGAGACATACTGTGCGTGCCCCAGGTTTTAGTGAAATAACAGGATATATTAACCTGAAACTAGGAGGTAATTAAAAGACTAGAGGACTTAATTAAGGGTCTCCTGTTTTCCTGTCTTAATTAGACCTGACCCAGCTGCCAGGATATAGGCCTCGTAAACTTTTATGACGTCTTAGAGAAAAAAAAAACATGTTATATCACTATGATGCTAAAAGTCACTAAATCCTTTGATGTGCCCTGGGAATAGGAACTGCTCGAGATCAAAGAGGAGATGTTTATTAAAGACTGTCATAATTTGGGAAAATAGTTTTTCTGAAGTCACAGTAGTTAAAATATCTCCTGACAGCAAGATCATTGTTTGTATATTTTTATATTCTAAAAGGAGGAGCTAGATGACATCATAGAAGGGGTTTGGAAACACAGAGGGCGGGATATTCAGAAGGGCTGCGCCGTGTGCAACTCACTGATGTGCCCTGGTGCGATATTCAAAGGGGTATTGAGCCTGAAACAAATCCTGATGCGCCGGAGCGCATCAGTAATGTACGCAGCACAGGTGGGGGGGCGTGCCCATGCATACTCCACACATCCCGATATTCAACCCGGGATGTGCTGAGTCCATGCATGTGCAACCCCTACCTACGATGCACACAGGTGAGCCAAAAAAAAGGAGCAACAGCTGGCCACCCACAGGTGAGCTGTCATATTGCCGGGCACAACACAGCAGCTGCCACCTGTGGGTGGCCACCCAAGCTCACCCTCGTGGAGGCCCCCCCATGCCCAATCGCGGGCAAACATAGAATAATAATAGTCCCGTATCCCTGGTGGTCCAGTGGACCGCTTGCAGCCCAATCGCGGGCATAGAAACATAGAAACATAGACTTTGATGGCAGATAAGGACCGCTTGGCCCACCTAGTCTGTCCATTTCCCTACCTAGAGGATAAGCTGCAGATCCTATTTAACCAACAGCCTATTTCTTCCTACCCCCCACAAAAATTGCCTTATGGCTGTCCCATGCATTCTTGAATTCTCCCACAGTTTTAGACCCCACAACCTCCTCAGAGAAGGCTGTTCCATCTCCACCCACCCTCTCTGAGAAAAATGCTTTCTCCATTGCCCCTGAGCTGTCCCCCTCTATCTTCAGATTGTCTCCTTGTTCAGCATCTCTTTTCTGAAAGATGCTACCCTCTTGGACTTTGTGATTCCACTGAGGTACTTAAATGTTTCTATCATGTCTCCTCTCTCCCTCCTTTCCTCAAGGGTATACATATTAAGCTCCTTTAGTCTCTCCTCGTATGGCTTCTCTTGCAGACCCTGCACCATTTTAGTTGCCCTCCTCTGAACTGCCTCCATCCTGTCTATGTCCTTGTGGAGATGGGGTCTCCAGAACTGGATGCAGTACTCCAGATAGGGTCTCACCAACTGTCCATACAGGAGGATAATAACTTCCTGTTTTCTGCTGGTGATACCTCTCCCTATACATCCCAGTTTCCCCCCAGCCCTCCCTACCGCCTTCTCACATTGCTTGCCAACCTTAAGGTCATCTGTTATGATTACCCCAGGTCCCTTTCCATTTTGTCATTGTTACTACCTCCCCCCCATTGTGTAATTTTCCCTGGGTTTTTGTTTCCCAGGTGCATTACTTTGCACTTCTTTGCATTGAATCCAAGCTGCCATACTTCTGACCATTCCTCCAACCTTGCCAAGTCCTTCTCATCCTTTCCACGCCTCCTTGTGTATCAACCCTGTTGCAGATCTTTGTGTCATCTGCAAAGGGCATACTTTTCCTTCAGTCCCTCTGCAATGTCTCTTATAAAGACATTAAAAGGACAGGACCCAGTACTGAACCCTGCGGTACCCACTAGTAACCCCCTTTCTTCAGAGTACATAAGTATGTGTAAAATCAGTTACCCTATCCCTGGTAGTCCAGTGGACCTCTAGCAGCCGATCGTGGGCATAAGTATGTGTAAAATCAATTACCCTATCCTAATTGTTCCAGTGGACTGCTGTAGCCAATGCGGGTGTCAGTAAATGATAATGCCACACCAATCCAACCCTGGTGGTCTAGCATGCCCCCTCCCCACCACCCACCCACTGAGCCTCACCGTCCCCTCCCCTGGTCAGCAGTGGCGGCATCTCCCACCCACCTGTCACCCGCCACCCGCCCGACTGACACCATACGGTAGGGCTGTGCGGCCATTGGTCCACAGCATGAGCCAATGGGCGTGTAGCCCTAACAGTACTACACAGTCCAGATATGTGAATGGATCCATTGACATATCTGGACTGTGTATGTCTGCATACGGAGCTGCATGCCCATTGGCTCACGCTTGTGGACCAATGGGTGTACAGCCCTACCGTACGGTGTCAGTCGGCAGGTGGTGGGGCGGCAGGTGGGTGGGAGCTGCCGCCTGCTGCTGACAGGGGAGCAGGTGGTGGGGCTCAGTCAACGGGTGGGGAGGGGGGTACCACTAGACCACCAGGGTTGGATTGGTGGCATTATCATTTACTGACGCCTGCAATCGGGCTGCGAGCGGTCCACTGGACCACCAGGGATAGGATAACTGATTTTACACATACTTATGCCCGCGATCGGGCTGCAAGTGGTCCACTGGACCACCGGAGGTAGTGGACATTTTTAAACAGTTACACATACCCACGATTGGGCATTGGGGCACTTTGTCACGATGTGCAGGGGGCGTCGGTCCCCGACAGCTGCAGCCTGGCAGGGTGCCAGGTGCAAGTCGCTGGGGATCGGCACACTTGCATGCAAATGGGGCCATAATGACATGCAAATTGCCCCATTTGCACCTAGCATACATTATGGCCCCATTTGCATGTGCACTTTTGAATTTCGCGGTTCTTGCACCTAGCGCAACGGAACTTGCGCTAACACATCCCCTGCTCCACTCTGGCCACTTGCGCTGGCACAGTGCCACTGCGCCATGCACACTGCGGGTGGCCAGGGTGCAATATTCAACGATGCTGTGCCATGGCACAGCTCCATTGAATATCACCCTGTCAATGCCCCTGCGCAGCCAAGTTGCGCTGCACCCAGGCTTGCACCACAGCCTGGCGCAGTCTAAATATCCCACCCCTAGTGTTAAACTGTATTCTGTGTTGGAACTGAGTGACATACCATTTTAGGTTCTTAAGAAACAAGATCTAACTATAAGCACTATAGAGGTAATACATTAGATAGAAAAAGTCTAATTGTATGGTGGTAGGAGTTTTTGTTTGTACTTTTCCTTGTTTTCTCTTAAGTGATTGCATGCTCTTTGATATATTGTTCTGTGTTTATATTTTACACATCTTTATCCATTTTAGTAAAAATATTATTTTAAAGACTACCTGGGTGTGTCTTCAAAGTTCTTTTTGCATGTGACATATAGACAGTTAAGACTGACAAAAAACTGTTCAAAGCTTGATGGTGTTACTAAACTGGGAAACGGTAAGAATATACCCAAGGTCTTTTATAGAGTTTTAAGGGTTCATTTTGGATACCTGGTTAGGTGCCCTTAAGTGAAAGATATCTGGCATCCCCTCGAAGAACAGATTATCTGAGCCTGTACATTTGGGTACGCTAGCATACGGTTCACAGTTTGAATCCCCCCAGAACTTGAGACTAAAGGTGATTTGGACCCACAAGCAGACAGGAGGGTTACCCTGTCTGTTACCTGTTCACAATATTGTGCTCGGAGGTTGGCACTTTGGGAGCAGAGGGCCTGACCTGTTGAATGCGCTTGTGACAATGATTACAACTGCATTGGAATTTTTTTCATTGGTTGTATGGTTACTGAGATATTGACAAATTAGTGTTACAAGGATTCCTTTTCAGCCCTGTATGGCTCCATTGTTATGTGTAAGTGGGAGCGCAGGGCCCAGAGGGCCCGCAGTCCCACAGACGCATATTATTATGCACAAATGCCCACCAATACATACTATTTACTAGTTACATTACACTTTTTCAAAAAGTAAGGAAATTCATGGCAAAAACCATCGTTAATGCATCAGTTAGGGTTAAAGTGACAAAAGTGGGGAAATGAGATGTTAGGGTTGAGACCCTAACCCCTCCCCCCACCCCCCATCCTCCACACACCGACAGACGCCGGGGTGTACCATGCGTTCGTGAGGCCTAACTCTCACCCATTCTCCATTACTGTAGTATGTCAACCTGTTTACACATGGAATGGGGTGAGAGTTGGGCCTGGCATTATAGCACTCCTGATGTCTGTCGGTGTGTGAAAAGATGGGGTGGCAGGGGTGGGGTTATGGCCCAACCTCTAATGTCTCATTTCCCCACTTTGTCTCTCTTTTTAACCCTAACTGATGCATTAACAAAGTTTTTGCCAAGAATATATATATAATATGTAGATAGATACATGCACACAGTTACACAGTCCTCTGTGGTGTCCCTTAGTACAGGGACATCCTCTGTGTTCCTCTCACTATAGCCCTGACTTGCGTTCATCTCTCCTGGGAACAGTGGTGCACACACAGAGACTGTACTGTACATCCAGACTTTCAAGCAGGGAGATACAGTATTCTGTGGTGCTACATAACTCTTACCCTGAGTACATATGAGGTAATGGTTTCCATTCTGCCCTGAGTTTGTGTCTTCATGTTTACAGATGTGACTCTCATTATGGGGATCAGTGTCCCTCTTTGTTCCACATTCAGAGTGCCTGTGTCCCTCATTCCAGTGCTGACTGGGTGGGAGGTATTGACTGCGTATGCCTGCCAACACCCATGGCCTGCAGCTAACAAACTGTTTCTCAAGGCTGGCATACAGGAAGTGCTGTGTGCACACCCCAGCCTGTGGCTTTTAGTCTGTACATCCAGCCTGACCTATAGGTGGAGCTGTGGGCACCATCCAGACTGCGGTTTTTGATCTGTAGTTCCAGTCTGACCTATAGGTGGAGCTGTGTGCACCATGGAATAGCACCAGGCAATCGTCAAGCTAATGTATGCTAAGCAGGCCTTAATGAGATGCTAATGTGGCTGTTTGCACACGGATTGCCTAAGTAGACTCATTTGCATAGGAGCCTTGAATATAGCAAACTTTTGCCCCGGGCTAATGTGTTTGCACTGGGCTAATGTGTTAGCACTGCGCAGTCATGTTAGCCCCAGGCAATTCTCTCAAAAGCATAGCACAGTTTTGCAGTGTGTGGCTTGCATTATTATTTGCAGTTGTTGTGCAAAACTTCATTGCTATCACACACATTGTCCATCAACCTCAGCTCTGCTTTACTCCACCTCTGTGTCCATTAATCTGCTATTGCATTTTGCACTTCCCTGTTGCTATATTCAGAGCTCTCTTATTTCCCAGGCTATTCTACACTCGCTCCCAGCCCTGTTTTGCACTGCTTCCTTTGCATGCTATATTCAGCAGGTTTAGCCCTGGATCTATTCCTTTGAATATAGCTTGCTGCTGGTTCAGGGCTAATTTGCATGCTGTGCAGTGCTAATTTGCTCAGGGCTAAGTTTTGAATATCTGGTCCCTAGTGACTTAAAATTCTGCAGTTTACTAATTGTGAAATGTTATTTTAAAATTTGTGAAAGTTTGGAGGCTTATAACTCAGTAACCTTTAAAGAACTTCTGAAACTTAGTATGTCTCTAGGACTTGGTAAAGTCACCATACCAAATTTGATGCAATTTGGACAAACACTTTTAGTCTACTTAGTTGAGAACTGTAATTTTTAAATTTCTGAATATTTGGAGGCTTATAACTGAAGACATTTTTAAAGACAGAGATCTGAAACTTGGGACACATCTGTATGGACATTGTTAAAATCATCATACCAAACACGTTTTAAATTAGATGGAAATAAAAATGGCAATTTTGGAAAGATTTTATGAAATATTTAAGGAAATTTCACAAAATTTCACGGAAGCAAAATCAGTATTTTGCCAGAGTAAGATAAATTTCACCCAGTCCTGCTTTTTATATGCTTTCTATATGCCTTGTTGCAGTGACTTAATTGCTTTAGGGAGTCACTGATGATAACTGCAAGGTCTCATTCCTTTGCTATAGTATTAAATCTCACTCAAACCACCTAGTACTCCGTCCTGTGGTTCTTGTTCCCTAGATGCATTACTTTGTGCTTTTTGGCATTGAATTTCAACTGCCAAACCCATACCATCCCTTTAGTTTTTGTAAGTCTCTCAGCATTTCCTCTGTACCCTCATCACTATCCACCCTCTCACAGAGCATAGCATCATCTGCCAACGGACACAACATGCCCCAGAATCCCTCGCCAATGTCTCTGATGAACATGTTGAAGAGGACCAGACCCAGGACAGATCCCTATGGTACCCCACTTGTGACCTCCCTCTCTTCTGATTTAACCCTGTTGACCATAACCTTCTGCTACCTCCCTTTAGCCAGCTACCTACCCAGTTTACTATGACCTTAGCCACATACAGACCCTCCATCTTCTTCAGCAAATGCCAGTGAGGCACTGAGTCAAAAGCCTTGCTGAAGTCGGCGAGCAACTTCACAGTGTGGTTCTATCTAATTCCTTTGTCATTCAGTCAAAGAAAACTATCAGATTAGTCTGAGAAGACCTCCGTGCCATGAATCCATGCTTTTTACTATCCTGAAGACCATTGCCTTCCAAGTAGTCCATGAGGTTCTGTTTGACCAGTGACTCCATCAGCTTCCCAACAACAGCGGTACGACTAATAGGTCTATAATTTCCTGCTTGTTCCTTACCCCCCCCCACATGGAGCAGAACTATATCCACCATCCTCCAGTTCTTTGGAACTACACCTGTCCTTAATGAGTTGTTGAATAGACCTACCAGGGGTTCAGCCAGTTCTGCTGCCAATTCCCTGAATATCCTCAACCCATCTGGTCCCAGGGCCATATCAATCTAGAAGGATGCTGGCCCTATAAAGATCCTTTCGCTAGTAAATATTGGCTGCGTCATTTCCAGGACCCCCCCTTAATGGTTGCTTTGATGCCACTCTGGCAAGAGCACACTGTCCTCCCTAGTGAAAACAGAACAAAAGTAATTGTTAAGGACAGCCTTTTGCCCATCCTTCTCTATCACCCTACCCCCCTCAGCTACCTTTATGATTCCCCCTCCTTTCATCCTTTTTTCCTTAATACATCTGAAGGACTGTTTGTCTCCATTCTTAACTCCTTCCACAAAATGCAGCTCTGTGTCTTCTTTTGCTTCCCTAACCACCCTCTTTGCCTCCATATTTTTCAGTAAATATTCTCCCCATTCTTCCTCACCCAGCTTTTATTTATATTTGTTGAAGGCCTTTTTCTTGGCCTTCACCTCTTCCCTGACCCTTGCCTAGAATCATAATAGTCTCTTGAACTTGTTCTTTTTTGGTTACTATTCTCATACATACCTTATATGCCTTGGGAATGGCCCCCTTAATTGCCCCATCTCTCTTCCACTCCACTTATGTTATTACACCTACTAAGGTATCCCTACCAGCTCCCTCAGTCTGTTGAAGTCCATCCTTCCAAAATCAAGGACTTCAGCTCTCAATTGAGGCTTACTGGACCCAAGGGCCAGTTTGAACCAAATGGAGTTATGGTCACTGTTTCCCACTGGCTCCTCCACTTCTACAGCTCCTGGCACTTCCAAGTTGGTAAGCACCACATCAAGAATTGTTGTCTGCCACGTATTTATGTCATAAATTGTTTTGGTGTTGTCTGTTCTGATCTGGACAGATTGACCTTGCAACTGGGAGGAGGAGGACTGCATTGCTAGAAATACTGCCCTGAGTTCCAGGAGATTGATGTGTTCCTGGGTCTCTTGCCAGCTCCAGATGTCACTTACTGTGAGGTCTTCCAGATGCTTGCTGGGGACTGCTGGAGGAAGGACATGCCCTCTCTGAGGCTGCTTTCTTCTGTAGTGCCCTGACCAGTTTTGTTGTTATTGGCACTAGTTTTGAGAGGGAGTCCCATCTTTGAGACCAGTGGTCTCTCAGGTGGTACTGGATGTCCCTCATCTGAAACATGACCTATGGAACCACAGCAGTGGAAATGTCCATGTGGCCTAGTAGCTGCAGAAAATACCTTGCAGGTCTTGGTTATCCCGCAGTGAAGGATTTTGCTGTTGTAGTCAAAGTTGCTACCTTTCCCTGATGGAGGAAGGCCTTCCCGTGCAGGTATCTAGTTCTGCTCCTATGAAGTCCAACACCTGAACAGGTTCTATTTGGTGATGAAGCAGTCCGGCTCCTGCTTCAGGCTGGCCAACCAACACAAAGTCCGCATCCTAAACCCAGCTGCCCAAGGTTCAGTTCCAGCTTCAGGAAGCCCTCAGCCTAAAAGCTGCAACAGAGATTGATCACTGAGCACCCCTGCCATTGCGCCATTGGCCCGGCAGACTTCTCTGAACTTTTAAGTTTTTGGCACACTCAGTGCTTTTGCCGAACTGCCACACTGATGCATCTAGTGCTCGGTGAAACACTGACTGATTTTCCTGTTAATTGAGACTACAGTTTAGGTCTCAGGTCTAACGCTGTCTGATTTTTTGGTCTGCCCACCCTCCCCACCCCAGCCTTTATTAAATGCCCAAGCCATGCTGTGCAGATCCGCCCCCAGTTTCCTACTGGCCTAAACACTAAGGATCTACCTTACCCCTGTCACTTTGCTCTTAAAGGGTAACTGCAACTGAATAATAAAGTGTCACAGCCTCTCCCTGGGTCAATTAAACAGCTCCTTAACATAATGAATTCCTCATCTGCCCTACTCCCACAATGTGTCATACTATTGCTACTGCTGCCAGGATTCTTAAGAGATGACATCGCATCAGCAATGCCCATGATTGGCAAGGACACCCATCTAAATGTCTACAGCACCATAACCTTTCCAGTTTGTACCTTGTTTGATGCCAACACATTCAGAATGGGAAGCACCTCACCAGTCCACTGCCTAGAATGGCAACTCTCACTGGTACTGCTCACTCGGCTCACCATAACACAGGGCACCTTACATCAGTGTCACTCTAATGGGAAAAAAGCAAAATCTTGCCAGCTGGTTAATCAACGAGCAGGCTAAAAGACTAATATTACTGCTGCTACTGATATCAGGAAATGTACATCCTAACCCCGGACCTCCAAAACACCCATTCTTCCCCTTAAATGACATCCTGAAAAAGCGGGGTCATTTACAATTGCGTCAATGAATATATGCCGCATAATGCCCAGACTCGACAATCTTCAGGCATGGGTCAATCTGCATAATCCAAATGTCCTCTCAATAGTCAAAACTTGGTTATCTCTGTGAATTCTGGACACTGCTATCCTAATACTGGGCTACACTGTATTTAGAAATGACCACCTGTCCAAGCGTGGTGGTGGTGGTTGTGCAGTCTACATATGGGATTCTTTGCAGGATCTAGTCATGCCCATACCCGATATAGATGACCACATCCAGATGTTGGCAATAAAACTACTCATTGGAGCACATAATAAGCACTTACTGTGCTGTCAATCTATATCCACCAAAACATACCACAGCTGGTTTCAAAACACTAATGGATGGAATAAGCAATCTGTCCTGCAATCAGAAATAATAATGCTAAGTGATTTTAATATCAACTGGCTTTCCTCGGAAACCTCTGCTCTGAAGGATGCGCTGTCATCCATCCATTTCTTGCAACTCGTTCAAGCTCCTACAAGACTGAACTACAGAACTGGGTCTGGTACCTTACTTGACTGGGTGCTCTCCAATCGATCAGAGCATATTACATATACTTCTATTCTACCAGACTGTATAAGTGATCATTCCCCAGTCATCTTTCAATGGGCCAACAACTATCATAAGCCCCCTGCTAGAATCCAACAGGGTTCTCATTCATGGTCACCTAGAGCTTCTCAAAAAGGACCTTAGGGACCAGGACTGGTCCATAATCTATAATTCTGACAATGTGGATGTGGCACTGATACGCTTTATTGCTGTTTTCAATGCAATCTGCGATAAGCATACACCAGTCAAAACAAGGAAAGGGGCCCCTACAGTCCATGGATTACTGCTGAGCTTATTGGGCTCCTAAGAGGAGTAAGGGACCACCTTTGACAGAAGGCTAGGGCACCGGGTACTCAGTCCAACATCCAAAGGTATAAACAGGCTAGAAATGAGTGCACTAGAGTGGTCCATTCAGCTAAAAGCCAATACTTTAAGAATGCACTCAATAACAGCTGGAACAACAGTAAATCATTCTGGAAGAACATTCAGGACATCACCGGTAAGGATCCAAAATCTACTCCAAAAATGCTAAATGTTGATGGTACCCCTACCCTAGATCCTAAAGTCATCACCAACACTTTCAATAATACCTTCACAGATCTGCGTAGTGTTCTCCCTTTGATTTGTTCCTGCCATGCCACAATACTAGAGACCATGGGTTCGAAGCCTCCTGCCCAGACCATCCACCATTCCCTTTCAAGGCAATTTTGGAGTGTGAGGTGAGTTGTTACCTCAAAAAAGTGCTTCAGAAGTCAAGATATAGTGGGGACTCTCTGGACCCCAAATGCATCAGTCTTGCATTTGAGGAGATCCTCTCTCCACTCACATGCATCATCAACCTCTCTCTCTGCCACTCTTAGTTCCCTCAGTGCTGGAAAGCTGCATTGGTAACCCCAGTGCATAAGAGTGGGGATTGGACTCAGCATGAAAACTACTGCTCAATCTCCATCCTACCACCGCTCTCAAAAGCCTTAGAGAGAATTGTAGCTGACCAGCTGGTTGACTACCTAGAAAAATATCAGTTGCAATTTCCCCAACAGCATGATTTCAGGCAGAGGCACAGTATTACAACAGCCTTACTTGAATTCTCCAGTTACATCCATAAATCCCTTGATCAAGGGCGCTTGGTAGGAGTGACTCTCATAGACCTAACCAAGGCCTTTGACATCGTTAACCACACCCTCCTTATTGAGCAATTTACTGACATTGGATTCACCGCAGACCCCCACTAAATGGTTCTCTAGCTACTTAAATAACCAGTCTCAGCAAGTGAAAATTGGGGGGCACTCTCTTCAATACTAGATCAGTACGCTCAGGTGTCCCACAAGGCTTCATTTTGGGGCCACTCCTGTTCAGTATTTTTCTGAATAAGCTTCCTACTAACTGTCCCTGTAACATACTTCTCTAAGTGGATGATGCCATTATCTTCACCAGTAACCCCAACCCTACTAATCTACAGGAACACCTCCAGAATGGCTTCTCTGCCACTGAGAAATGGTTTTGAAAGCATAAGCTTGTTCTGAACTACAAAAAGACAAAGTCCATGTTGTTCTCAAGCATGCACAGCAAACATAAGACCTTCCCCTTAACTACCAGTAATGATTCAGGTGCACCCCTGGAAATTGTTCAACAGTTCAAATATCTGGGCATCCTCATGGATCCCACCTTATCCTACTTGCAGCATATTGATGCTACCACTAAGGCAATAAACAAACGTATTGGGATGCTGCACAGACACAAGCATAACTTGACCAATGAGGCTCTAAGCCTGGCCATCCATAGCTCAGTCACCATGCTTGCAGACTGTGGCCTAGTCATCTACGGGTCTGCCACTGAAACGGCACTACAGCGCATCAAAATGGCCTTGAACAAAGCCTGTCATCTCCTCACAGATGCCAAGCGCAGAACCCATACTTGAGATCTTTATACCCAGGCAAACTGGCTACCATTTGACAGCAGATGTAGGTATCAAACCTGCCTTCTCACCAATAAAGCTTGCTTGGGAATGATGCCCCCCAGTGTTCAATCTCTTCTTAAACCAGCTAGTAATCTTTGTAATACTAGAAGCTCTGCTGCACAAATGTTCAAAACCCCACAATGCTGCATGTCACAAGGTCAACAGGCTTTCGCACATAGGGCCCCGCTGTGGTTCAGTACTCTGGACCCTGAAATCACAGTGTTTCAGCATTGGGCTAATTTAAAAAAAAGCTACGGCAGGCCCTTATCACTGAGTCTTCATGTGACTGCTTCCACTAGGGTGGCATCTTAAAGTCACATTGCATAATTCACCCCCTAGATTTTACCTGCACTTGTTCTGAGCCTCAACTCTGCCCATACCATACTCTTCAAACCATCCCTCCCCCCCACCTCCTTACCCCTGTCCACCCCATCATCCACACCCCTCATACTTCCCCCTCTCTCCCGTCCCTCCTCCCATACACTGCTTTGTTATCCTTTTTACCCCGTCATCCTCAACCACTTCTCTCCCCCTCTCTCCCCCCCCACACGTTGGCTTGTTAACTCCCTGTAACTCTTCCTGACTCAGGCACTGTAATTGCCCTTGCTAACTGAACGTCTTATTTCTTGGTTTCCCCCTACTTTGTCTGGTATTTGTAGCATCAACACCCCTACACCACTGTGTATTCCCGTGCTCAACCAAGCCCTAGTTATGCCTCTGAATGTACCAATTTCTGTACTAATTATGGGTACCATTTTGTAACAAATGAATTTATTTAGGCCTGGAATCGCTTGCAATGTAACCTACTTTGTATTTGCCTTCCTGACAGTTATCTCATGACTTGGAACCTATGAAAGAACTTTGCTCAAGGTCTTAGAGTTCAACTAGCTGCCCCCCTTTGTAATCTCCTGCTTGCACTTAGATGCACCCAACCTCAGCACTTCACAGATCCCCAGCCTGCTCCTACCTAGTGCACTTCTCTACAGTTCCCCATCACAGGGCACACCCCTCTCTCTCCCTCTCCCTCTGTCCTCCTCTATGTCACCTTTGTCTGCTACCCACTTTGTGTCCAACTTCTGCAGGGTGATCTAACTCTCGGACGCAGGCATACATTGTACAATGCCTCAGCAGTGTCAATCTGTGTAAACCTAACTTTCTGTACCAACTCTGTAAATGTCTTATCTGTTGTTCACTTCTGTTTTCTGTTCAACTGACATACAGGCCCAGATATTCAAACCTCGCAGGCTGTGGCGCAAGCTTGGGCGCAGCTCAACATGGCTGCGCAGGGGTGTAGACTGGGTGATATTCAACGGAGTTGTGCCATGGCTCAGCAGCATTGAATATCGCACCCTGGCCACCCCCAGTGTGCATGGCACAGCGGCACTGCACCAGCGCAAGTGGCCAGAGTGGAGCATGGGGATGCGCTAGCGCAAGTTCCATTGCGCCATGCACAGCAACCATGATATTCAAAAGTTGACATGCAAATGGGGCCATAATGTATGCAAGGCACACATGGGGCCATTTGCATGTCATTATGGCCCCATTTGCATGCAGGTGCGTCGATCCCTGACGACTTGCACCTGGCGCCTTGCCAGGCAGCAGCCATCGGGGACCAATGCCCCTTGCAGTCTGATCGCAGGCATTTGTAGTAAAAAAAAATAACTATTCTGTCCAATATCCCTGGTGGTCCAGTGGACTGCTGTCTGCCCGATCGTGGGCATCTATATAAAATAAATAAATCCAATATCCCTGGTGGTCCAGTGGACCACTATGTATTAATCGTGGGCATATGTATAACAAATTAAAAGTTCCAATAACCCTGGTGGTCCAGTGGACCACTGTCTGCTCGATTGTGGGCATTTGTTAAAAAACAGATCATGCTTCCAATATCCCTGGTGGTCCAGTGGACCAGCTATCTGCGCAATCGCGGGCATTTGTTAAAAAACAGATCGTGCTTCCAATATCCCTGGTGGTCCAGTGGACCAGCTATCTGACCGATCGCGCTACACTTGACAGCCGAGAGCAGCGATGACTGCAGATTTAGTGACGTCACATTATCTCGAGCTCCGTTCACTCTTTCTTTAGCTGAACAGCGGTGCACTGCTGAAACAGGCAGAAAACAATATTAAAAAAACTAGACCTATTAGACCCTCGTATTCTTATCTATATTGCAGGATCAGATCTGTTTTAGGCACAGACAATATTTAACACAAGAGTTAAATAAATGGGAACATACAGATAAGTTTGAAACCATCAGCTTTATTAGATTTCAACTTTATACCCCTGTAAGTGCAGGAGGCTGCTGGGAAGTCTGTTGGAGGTTGTGACTGAATGCTGCACTACTGAGGAGTAGTGAGAGCAAGACTGCAAGGCAAGATACAAGGATTATGGCAGGTATGCCACCGTTACCTCTACAAATGCTCTAAAACATTTGTAGTAATCCTTTCACAGTCTTTCTGGACTGGCTTGCGTCACATGTAATTATTTTTCTTGCCGCTACAGTCTCCATACTAGCAAAACTATTGAGTGGAGTCGGAGGTGGAAGGAGTCTCCTATAGGAAGTTAGTTTGTAGTGAGCCCTGTGGAGGGCAAGACGCTGTGTCGGCCAACAAAATCTGGAGTTGTGGTTTGGAAGTTATATCCAACAAGACATTTGCTTTGCTTTAATATTTCAACTACAGACCTTTGGAAACACAAATACCTCAAATTACAAACTTCGAGCTTCTGACGCATTTTATGCTAGGTTTTTCAGCTCCAGCCCCCCTGTCATACCCCTGTTTTGGGTGTTTTTAATTTTTATTTTTTTTCTCTACCCCCTATTATTGTAATAGATATTTTGACCTATAAATGCATAGGATTTTAGGTTTTTTGCTTTAGTGCTGATTTTTATGCTGACTTTCTACGGATTTGTGCTTCACAATATAAACATTAACTATGCTGATACCTACACAATATAAACTTTCTTTATACTAATTTATGCTAACATCTGGTACTTTTGTAAGTATTAACATTACTATAAGAGATATTAAAGCAGCAGTGCAATGAAACGGATTATAAATGTTAGCCCATAATTCGGTAGCTAATTATTTTTTGTCTATTGCCTATGTATTATTTCATGTCTCAATGTGATAGATTAACACAGAGTTTTATATTTTTACTCCCTGTCTGCAGTAACTCTAAGCAGGATCACCATCTTTAAATGAGCTGCACCACAGACTTTTTTTTCTTAGAATCTGTGTGATGTGGTGCCGTTCGGAGGTAGCGCGAGTCAACCCTTAGGTTTTGTGTGTTCACGTGACAGCTGTCAACAGGACGGCTAAGGTGATTTTCAGTCCAAAGCCTCTTAACTCAAGCAGCAGTGCAAGTTCTACAGAGTAAGCAGTGCCTTTCGTGAATGTTAATAAATGTAAAACTACATAAATTGGAGTTATTGTGTCTATTTTCATTTTATTTTTAAACGTTGCTGTATATTTAACACTAGTCAAAAAGCAGTTCCCCGGCTCCTTGTCAGATGGTTGTTTAGGGTATTTAGATTTTTAGTTGTCTACCCTTTCCTGTCAAGGCTCACTTCCTGACTTTCAACCCATCAAGACTGTCCATCTGCTTATAAATTTCAGTTGCCTGCTGACTGTATCCTGCCTGATGCCTCCCTAGTAAGATAAAGGGGGCAAGAGGTTGAGTGATTGCCGACCTGGTATGAATGCTACAGATGGAAAATTACTTCCCTCTTGTGTTGCTTGTGATCGCTATCAAGTTTCCTGTTATAGCCTCTAAAAAATACTTAACATTCATGCTATGACAAGGAGGGAGAAATGCAGGAAGATTGCAATGGGAGCACAGACAGATTCTTCATAGGGCTAATTAAAATTGCAGTATAGTGTTGTTTTTCCCATTGTAGTGCTGTCTGGTAAGTCCTTCATATCTGGAACAGCCACAAGGATATATTGCACTCTCTGAGCTGTGCGACTGTCCAGTACTGACTTGCTGAACAACTCGTGTCCGGCAGTGATTGCTAGTGTCTTTGTCACAGTTTTCTTTAAAGAAAAAGGTAATCTATCATACGGGAAACACTTGGATTTGTGGATATGGTTACTACCAGACGGGAGCTGTCATTATTTTATGCAGTTGTTGATTGTTTACTCAACACTCATTGCATGCAAATTCAGGCCTAGTATAAGTACAGTGAGACGAGTCGCACACCAGATTACTGGTATAGTTTTACTTTGTTAGAGGATTGTTGGCATTTCTTATTTTGAGTGGATCTCATTATTGTTTGTGCCTAATTGAAACAGAAGTGTGGCAGTGTTTACGTTCATATATTTGGCAAACAGTGCTGGGTCTGGGGTGACATTGCCTTAAGATAGTACCACAAATTGATTAAAACAAGTACCTACCAAATGAAACAACTAGCAGAATTCATAAACAACTTGCTTCACAGTCAACACCTCAAACATGTGTAACCACCCAGTCGCCTAGGGTTACTAGAATCCCATCAGTGTCAGTGCTAGGTAGGGAAGGCAGCTGGTGAATAACTAGTTAAATGGAGTTTTCACCTACTCACATTCTTGTTTTCTTGTTCTCAGTTGAAATGAGAGAGATGAGGTCATTTCAAACTCTTACAGTAGCATATGCCACAGCAGCTGGCTGTGAGTGGGGAGTTTTAGAATCTTGGGTCAGTTGGTAGTCTGTCAGTAGTCAGCAGAAGTAGCTCTGTGTCAGTAGCTGAAGTGTGAGGAGTGAGAGCTGCTGTGGGCTCTGAGAGGAGAGTCTATTTTCTCACCCTAGTCCTGAAAGTCACCAGCCTGTCAAAAGAAGTGGTGGAAACTGTTGTCTACAGCAGGATTTCCTGATTTTCATCCCTGGAGGGATGAAAAGGATGGCTACAGAATGGATCCTAGGGGCAATCCCCTATTTCATTTAGGACAATTTGAAGCTGCCTGTACTGTTTTAACTGTGAGTAGATCTGACTTTGTGCATCCTGAACAAAGTACCTATTCCTTGGTGTTTCTCTGGTGAAAAGGGAAGAGTAACACCAGTTTCTGTTCTGAGTTTGAGACTTTTCTCAGTGTAAAGTTGACTGACAATTGTGGGGTCCAGAGGCAGACTGTTCACATTGTTCAGGGTTTTAATTTCTTATACTCCCAGAGTAGTATTTCTTAAATGCTGGATGTGAAAGTTCATTCAAAAGATGCATTTACCTAAGTGTTTCAAGAAGTTTTAAGGTGTAACTCTGAAAGAATGGCTGGGTATGAATTTGGAAATAAAGGGTGGGTAGCCCCTCATCTGGAGTAACCAGTTCAGCACTACAGGTTCCATAAGGGTGCCTGGTTATTTTGGACATGGTGGACAATATCTGAAGAGAAGTTACCCCCTGGAGTGGGTTGTGCTAGTATCGAGCCGCTGTGTGCTCTGTTGTGGCCAGTTGCCACTTGAAGAAGTTTTAAAGTCCTATGCCATGTGGGAAGTGTGTGCTCAGTTGTGGCCAGTGCCACTAGAAGAAAGATTCATGTTGTGGCCAGTGCCACTGAAGAGAATTCAATGTACTATGAAATATGGGAATATGTAGAGTTTCAGTCAGATACAGTCATTTTGTTGTTCTGCAAATGCCTTGTGCCACGATATGTAAACCTTAGGGGTCCACCCTTGTTTTAGAGAACATCTTTTGGAATAAAGTCACACTCTAGAACCCCAACTCTGGTTTGGACATTTATGTTTTCTGCTTCCTGTGTGTGGAGTTACTGGGTACCCCTACAGAGATATAGGTCTAGCATAGCCAGCAAAAATTTCTCTCCTCAGGACCTGGATTATTGTTCATAAGTTATTGCTTTTGCACCCCTACCACTTTGTCTGACCTCTAGAAGTAATGAGCCTGGCATACATTCCCAAAGCTAGGGACAGTACCAATCTTCTCAAGTACTTTGTGCCCAGTCAAGGTACTAGGGTAGCTAACTGTGTAAAGTAACGAGGGTTACAAAAATAGAGGCTTGTTCAAAGATGTTTAAATTGGAGGAGTGCCACAAAGAAAGTGTGGACTCATCTGATGTTTAATTGGGGAGAGAACCAGAGACTTTTGCTGAGGGTATGTCTAGTATCTTTCTGTCTGGTAGCGGTGTAGCCCAAACAGAAAGGAAGCTTTGGACAAGAGGATTTGCCCAGAAAATTGCCATCCAAATGTGCTACTTGTGTGCCAGCTAGAACAGTAAAGAACAGAGTGCTGCTTGTGTGTTGTCAACTTGCAATGGACAGTAAAGCCTTGAAGGGTGTGTCCTAGTCTCTGCATCAGGAAGTGTTTACAGAACTTTTAACTTGCAATTTTCAAATGCCAAAAAGTAGTGTGGACTTATGAAACAGATTCAGATATGTGCCCTGAAAGTTTCATGTGCTTTGTGTGCAAATTGGGAAAGTCACTAGAGAAATTGTCCAGAAACTGTGGAAAAAATTGTCAAAATGGCACTCCCACCACTGAAATTGCAGCTGAGGAAAATAAATACAGTTTGCAGTTTAAATTAGCTCCTGCTCGATGATCGCCATCAAGGAAGAGCAAGCAAAAAGACAGAGTGAGACTCATTTGCATGGCCTCGAGCGAGTGATGCAACTGCAACCAGTCCCGCCCCTGGCCAGCATCTGTGCACTGCAGAGTGTTCGAGGAGGAGAGAGAGAGAGAGAGTGGTGTGTGAGCTGGTCTGACCAGGATCAACCATCAAGGGACTTGTGAGCATTCTAAACTGTAGTGAATAGACTATTACTGTGTAATTTCAGGCTCAACCCATTGTCTGACTGACTGGAAAGTGGTGAGGCACTCATGGCTATGATAGGCAGGACTGCCAGCCTGTTTCACCGAAGTCTTCCCAGGATTGGCACCAGGCCAAAAATTTCCATTGGAGGAAGCCAGCTACTGAATTCAGTGAGTAAAACCAGCTAACTGTGCGATAAACTGTGTGTGATTATCAAGCTATCTGACTCTGTGTGCAAGGCAGTGTGATTTTTTTTTTTGCAAGTAAAGACTGTGCATTGTTAGAGCATGTGCAACAAACAAAAATTCTGAGCATAGACTGTGTGCAGTGATAATGGGTTCGGCAACAGTAAATTTTCTATGCAAAAAGTGATTTATAAGTTGTATAGTGAGAATGCAGCAAACATGCAGTCCTATGCAAAGAAAGACTCAGAGGCTTACAAGTGACTTTGAGCATGTGTAAATAGTTCTCTGAATTGATGTTGATCACAAAGTCAAGTTTAAAATCGTATGAATGTGCTAAAAGGACCAGCAGAGCAATTGATTGCAGTTTTGAGTAAATTCAGTAGCAAGAAAGGTCAGAAACACAGTTTTAGCAAGTGAACAAAGTTTGATGCATGAGGAAAGTTACGACGCCATTACAGGGCGGGTCGGCAATGTAAACACAGCAGCAAGGAGCCATTTGTGAGACAGAAAGAGATTACTGAGCAATTCCAGTAACAACAAGTTTTGTGTGTTTGTTTTCAGATGTGGCTTCAGGAATCCCCAATATCTGGATCATGCCTGAGCTATGATCTCAAAGGTGGTGGCAGCACTAAGAGAAACGGAGAGAACTTCTATGGTGAAAGGTTGCCTCCAGATGTAGCAATCCCTTGCTATCCAGTGAGACTGCATTGTGTCCTTGAAGGCTGGAAGGGATGTGTTTCTCATACCTCATTGATTGAACTGCCTTGTGAAGTATGGAATGAGCAGGGGCGCAGTGCCAGAGAGGCATCAAGAATTCAATTGGCTCCCACATGGACCGAGTAGGGGACTCTGCCTGCAGCTGCGTGTAGCACCAGGTTGAACCTGTTGGGGAAAGTTCCACAGAGTGTGTTTCAGAAGGAGAGAGTAAAATTTATGTTGATCCACTGCAAGGGCAGGAAAAGAGAGAGGTTTCCATGCCTGTGTCCCAGGCGGAGAGTGCAAAGGAAGGATCCATGGACCCATGGAAGCAGGGTCTGAGTCCTAGCCTAGTGGGGGGGATGAACTGCAAGAGACACTGAATTGGGAGGTGTCTACCTCTGCACCCAGTGAGGAGTGGAATGTCTCAGGAGTGAGGACATTTGCTCACTCTTGGGCTCAGATAATGAGTGAGAAAGAGGAGGATGAAAAAATGTATTTTCATGTTGAGGGTACCCATGAGTCACCTCAAGTTTTTGTCTCAGAGGAGCCAGAGACAGTTGGAAGAAAGCTCCAGTGACCTGCCTGCAGAGATGGAAGGGACAAGTTTTTCATTCTTTAGTATACGCACTGGCTGAACCAGAACTGGCCACCCCCAAGCTGGGCCATGTGTCGCAGACTTGTAAAGAGTGGTAAGGAAGAGAGACTGGTACATAGGAGGGATGACTCCATCTATGGGAAGTCCTTTCCTACCTTTCCTCGCTGAGTCTGGTAGGAATTTGAACAGAACAGGCAATCTTGGTTGTTGGAAGAGGAAAGCAAGAATTTGTACTCTGGTGCAGCAGAATCTGTAAGGGACAAAGTCATAAGTGACCACCTTAAATTCTGGAGAATGGGCAGGACTCTGTTTATGGACACTGTGTGAATTGTGGATGGGACTGGGAATGAGACATTCCACAACAGCAACTTTGAACGCCCAGACAGGGTCATAGTCCTCGCCCCACACCCTAAGTGGTAGTACCCTTAATGGTGCCACTCCCTGTGAATCTTCCCAGCATGTCTAAAAGGAAGCAAGCAGTGGCAGCCCAGTGTCTGTCATCTGAAGCAGCAGTATCCATGGAGGAAGATGCAGCTCTTCCGGTGTTCCAGCATTCTTCAGGTGTATCCAGATTTGTCATCCCCCAGCAGTTTTCCTATTTCATCACCTGGCCTTCCAGATGACATTATGCCAACTGTTTTTCTGTTCCATCATTTGGTTTCTAGATGAAAATCACCCATGCAGTTTTCCTGTTTCATTATTTGTTTTTGTAGAGAACATCATCCAGCAGTATCCAAAGATGCCACCTGGTTCTGAAAGGAGAAGGTCCTCAGCTCAAGAAGTAAGGTGATCCTTTGTTTTGGTCTTCAAGGAACTGGTAAGACCAAATTTTTATTTACTTTACTGACTTTGCACAACACATCCTACATTTGAAGACTAGCCACAGAACTGTAATGTCAGTCATCAAACACTCTCCCCATGGATTGCAGTGCTATACAGGCCTTGTCCTGTCAAGAACTGTTCTTCAGCAGGCTCCAGCCTATGAGAAACACTTTAATGGACCATGCCTTTGGGCAACAGCAATCTAGTCACTAGTTTTGAACTTTGTAGGGCCTTCCATCCCCAAATGTATTTGTATAAATGTCTATTTTCCATTTTTCACTTTTATGCTTTTATAGAAAAATATTTTGAGGGTTCTTTCATGTTCAGGTGGAAATTTAGGCACTATGTGGAATGCAGAATTTTTTATATTTTCTTCTCTTGCAGGTGTTCTGAGGAAGACAAAGAAGAAGAGAGGATGCTGGAGCTCAGCTGAGTTCCCTTTCTTCTTAGGGAGTTTTTAGGATTGTTTATAGTTAACAGGGTATTAACATGTTTTTCTTCACAGGTGTGAGACTGTGGGAAATTTAGGAAATGTAATGCAATGTAATGTATGTTTCCTTGCTTTTGCTCACAGGTACCCTAGGAAGTTGGGGGTAGGTTCCCCAGTAGGCAGCAAAATCAGATAGATTTTCCCTAGAGAGCTCGGTGGATAGACAGGCTGGGGTCCTGATCTGCAGTAGGGGCCCTCAGTTCTGGTCTATTAGGGCATGCTTCAAGCAGTTTTCTTGGAGTCACTGAGCATCCATAGATAGATTGTAGGATAGGGGCTGAAGCTTTATCAGCCAGCCTCTGTGCCTTTAGTGTTATCTGCCTGTGCCTGGCACATGGCAGAGGAGGGCCTGATCACCCCTCCCCAAAGGTAATGCCGAGGGTAGGATGGCCTGGTGCCAGGTGGAGATATAACTGCGGATAGTCATTTGCCTGGTAGGAGTGAGTGTAACCACCCAGTCACCTGGGGTTACTAGAATCCCATCAGTGTCAGTGCTAGGTAGGAGAGGCAGCTGGAGAATAACTAGTTAAATGGGTTTTCACCTACTCACATTCTTGTTTACTTGGTCTCAGCTGAGATGAGAGATGAGAGTTATTTAGAACTCTCACAGCAGCATAAGCCACAGCAGCTGGCTGTGAGTGGGAGTTTTAGAATCTTGGGTTAGTTGGTAGTTTGTCAGTGGTCAGCAGAGGTAGTTCTGTGTCAGTAGTTGAAGTGTGAGGAGTGAGAGCTGCTGTGGACTCTGAAAGGAGAGCCTATTTCTTCACCCTAGTCCTGAAAGTCACCATCTTGCCAAGAGAAGTGGTGGAAACCATTGACTACAGCAGGATCTCCTGATTTTCATCCCCAGAGGGATGAAAAGGACTGCTACAGAATGGATCCTAGGGGCAATTCCCTATTTGATCTAGGACAATTTGAAGCTACCTGTACTGTTCTAACTGTGAGTAGATCTGACTTTGTACTTCCTGAAGAAAGTACCTGTGCCTTGGTGTTTCTCTTGTTAAAAGTGGAGGGCACACCAGTTTCTGTTCTGAATTTGAGACTTTTCTCAGTGTAAAGTTGGCTGACAATTGTGGGGTCCAGAGGCAGACTGTTCACATTGTTCAAGACTTTAATTTCTTACACTCCCAGAGTAGTGTTTCTTAAATGCTGGATGCAAAGATGCATTTACCTAAGTGTTTCAAGAAATTTTAAGGTGTAACTCTGAAAGAATGGCTGGGTATGAATTTGGAAGTGAAGGATGGACAGCCTCGTCTGGAGTAACCAATTCAGCACTACAAGTTCCATAAGGGTGCCTGGTTATTTTTGGACATAGTGGCCAATATCTGAAGAGAAGTTACCCCTGGAGTGAGTTATGCTAGTAAGGGCTCCTGTATGCTCTGTTGTGGCCAGTTGCCACTTGAAGAAGTTTTAAAGTTCTATGCCATATATGGAAATGTATGCTCAGTTGTGGCCAGTGCCACAAGAAGAAAGAGTTCATGTTGTGGCCAGTGCCACTGAAGAGAATTCAATGTCCTATGAAATATGGGAATATGTAGAGTTTCAGTCAGATACAGTCATTTTACTGTTCTGCAAATGCCTTGTGCCACAATGTGTAACCCTTGGGGCCCACCCTTACATTAGAGAACATCTTTTGGAATAAAGTCACACTCTAGAACCCCAACTCTGGTTTTGACATTTACGTTTTTTGCTTCCTGTGTGTGGAGTTACCTGGTACCCCTACAGAGGTAAAGGTCTAGCATAGCCCTAGCAAAAAGTTCTCTCCTCAGGACCTGGGTTATTGATCATAATTGTAGTGTTTTTGTACACTCCTACCCCTTTGTCTGACCTCTGGAAGTAATGAGCCTGGTATACATTCCCAAAGCTAGGGATGGCACCAATTTCTAAAGTAGTTTGTGCCCAGTCAAGTGTACCAGGGGTAACTAACTGTGTAAAAGTAGCCGGGGGTTACACATGGCTGCAACCTTTTATCATACATATTCATTTTCAACTAGGCCCTAAAAGCTGAAGTCCATCAAATTAACTAAAGTAAGATAATAATTTCATTATTTTCAATAGCTGGTCCTCCTTAATGATCTCACTTGAAGGCTGCTTCACAGTTTGGGTTGTCCAGTGGGCCTGGAAGAGTCTTCACCTGGGAGGAAGCGACTTTTCTGGTTCTTTAACAGCCCCTTTTTTGTATTTACGATTGGTAGAGGGTAATCCTGGGTAAAGTTCAAGAGAGGGCGAATCACCTTGGAATAGTGTCTTTATGAACTCGGTAGTAGCCACAGAACCCCAGGAAGCGTTGCTGGATTTCTTTACAGATTCACAGGGCTGGGGCCCCAGAGTCAGTGCTTCAACTTTGCTGGGATCAGTCTCTCTATCCCTTTTGTAGATACTATGTGCCCACTTAGCTTCACTGAGGTTTGAAAAGAGCAGCACTTGTCAATGGACAACTTGAGGCCTAAGTCTTCCAGTCGGTCTAGGACTTTAAACAGTCGGTTCTCATGCTCCTCACAGTCCCCAAACACAATGACATCGTCAAGTACACCAGGCATTCAGCAAATTCATATCTCTCACCCGTCGCTCATCCATCGGCTGAAGGTGGCTGTGGTCTTTATATTCCCTGTGGTATCCTTGGTGAAATTTGTAGAACCCCAATGGACAGATGAAGGCTGTTTTCTCACGTTTTTCCAGGGCCATGGATCTGTAGTGTCTGCTTCTAAGATCAATACCGAGAACCATTTGCTCCCATTCAAGCGGTCCAGGCATCTTGTATATGAGGCAGTGTATTGGTTGGGATGGTCCACTGGTTCAGGGTTGTGTAATCGCCACACATCCTCGTATATCCATTCGCTCATACACAATCACAATGGGAAGGTGGGGCTCTGGATTCTTGTCATGCCAGTATCGAGCATTTCCAGCAGGTGTCTTCTCACATCATCTATGTCTGCTGGGGTAGGTTTTTGGGATCGCCTTAAATGGTCGTTCATGGTGCAGGCGATGTGAGTTCCACCCCTGTACACATCCCCATCCTATCCTTCAATGAAAACACTTGTTCTCACTTGGTAAGTCTCCCAATTCTAGCCTTCCATCTGCTGGCACAGGAGTCACCAAGTCAAACAAGTCTGGGTCGTATATCCTTCTCACTAGAGTGCTTGTTGCTGCAATACTGCAGTGTCTGTGCAGTAAATTAGTTGTATCCTCTGTTCAGCGGATCTCCCAATCTGACACACTGTGAATCTGACATCACTTAACAAATTGCATAGGCATGGGCGCGAGCAAGATGCTTTCGGGCTTGACCAATAATCTTTCGACATTTCCATTGCCTGGTGCATCCAACATCAGTACTTTGTTCTTGACATGTTTCGAGGTGGACTCTATTGAATGGTACACTGCTTGGGGCCAGTACCATTGAATCGAATCCTTCTTCCATACAGTCCCCAACGGTTCATCCTGGTCTACTCTGGGTTTCTTTTGCAAATCATAGGCCCTCTTGATCAGAGCCAAATTCTCAGTGCCCTCCCAGTCCATCACCCTTGTTTCTCGTGACAGAGTTGCCAGTCTCCAAACATATGACCTTTGTCCCAATTAGCGGGGACCCCATCATACAGTCAGTGAGGGACACACTATGGCAGTGTCTCTACTTACCCTCTACGGTGACAGTTGCAGGTAAAGACAGCTGGGGCAGGCATATCTAGATATGGAAGACTTGTCGTTCGCCCCACACATGCTAGGCCTTCCAGGGATTGTAAAGAACCTCAGATAAATGTTTGTCATACCAGTTCTGACACAGTGGTCACTTGCGACCTAATGCCAAGCACAGCCTGAGTAGAATACTATTCACAGCCACATTAGTTCCATGAAGAGCCCATATTTGGACCAGTCTGAGGACAACAGAAGGGTCTGGACAGATGATTTAGCCACAGAGGGTTGATTAGGATGGCGGGGCTTTACTGGGTCATTTCATGCATCCTTTGACTACTGACTCGTTTGAAGCCTCCTTGAAGCTGGTTCACTACTTTCTTAAGTCCTTCTGAGACTGGTATCCCTCTTCATATGTGCATCCTTTCCAATTGTGACAAATGACAACTTTCAGGGCATCCTTGGGGAAAATATGCAGGGGATGCTGGACTTCGATGGGAGATTGTGATCTGACTTGCGGTAGTGTACCATGTCTCAAAGTTCCTTTAGGTGGCAGTCAATTTCTGCCAGCCAGCCACCCCCAGTAGAGACCTCTACTGCAGGATACCTCAGCGAACGCACCTTGTTGTGCTTTTTTGACTTCTTCAGCAACTCCTCCCCCACCATTTAGCCCATGGCTGGATATAGTGGTCTCCATTTCAGAAGGCCTCCCGTGCCAATGACTTGTGCTGCACTCACCTCATAATTACAATCTCCTCTCACCTCACCTCCTGGGTTCTTATCAATTCACAGTAGTCAGGTGAGTTACCTCCTATCCTGGAGCCTTAAATGGATGATGCAGTTTAGAATGCTTGTCATGTTGCAGTATGTGCTAATCTCACACCGTTCAAATCATAGTGGCTACCCACCTTTCTGTGGTGTTTCTGCAGAGCTCTTTCTAGGTGAGTAACATCGCAGACAAACTTCCCACTTCCTTTTCTTGGTACCTGAATTTCCACATCAAGTCTCCTGACTCAATGCTCCCAAGATTGCCTTCAAGTACAGAAAGGTACTTCTGAGCAGATGCATGAGGTTAGTGGACTCAAAATGTAGCGGCTTCAGGGTGGGCCCCCAACTTCTATGATTCTTTTCTGTTTTTAGCCCCGCACACACCTGCCACTCCAGGTGCAAGTGGGCAACCTGGTTGATCAGGTCTCCCAGTCCTTCCTCCCCTTTGGGGAGGGATGAGTTTGAGAAGATCTCAGCTTGGTGGAGTGGCACAATGGCAGGTACAGATATAGGCCAGCATTGCCCGAGGCACGAGGCAGGGGCAGTAATGGGTGCTGAAGTGGGAGGGTGCTGGGGAAGGAACACCCTCTGGTGGCAGGAATAGTTTCTTACAGTCCTCTGACAGTTTTCCCTTCCTCCAGCAACAACTGTCTCATTTCTCCTCAAAAACTCTAGATATTGGAGAGAGCTCATCCTCCCGGGGTCTTTACTGTCTTTTGTTATCCTCTCCAGGCAGCTGGAACCCCATCTGGAAACAGTCTGTGGCACTTTAGAGCTGTCCTTGGAGATCACACTTCTACTAAGGCTATGAAAGTTTGGGCAATCAAATCAGCCTGTTGACCCACCACTACTGGTTTTTTAAACGTTGAACTTTGGAGTGCTCCCTTTACAGTGTCGACTAGTACCCGAGGATATCCGTATAAACAGAGCATTTGGGGTCGACCTCCTGCCCTGTACACCACCCCACCGTTGATTCACAGCCACTTCTATTGGGGTAGCCATTTATGTTTGGCGACAATTCTTAATTTTGGCCTTAGAGGGCACTAAAAATCTCTGGCAGTCCTCAAGATGTAACCCTAGGTGGCGCTATCCCAAGGGGCTACTACCCCTGCCTGCTTGGCTATTAAGAGGATAGGGGGCCTGAGTTCTGAAAGCTGGTGCCTTCACCCGAGGTCAGGGTTGGCAGTGGTCAATAACCCTGGACACACCGGGTTCTAGATACCCAAACCCCTTCCTTATTAGTGTCAGAACAATACACAATAATCACTTTCACAATACCCCTGATACATCACGCATGTACCCACACTGTTTGCACTTACCACCAGAGCTTTCCTCTGGCCCGGCCCTGGGGATCCCCTGTAAAATAATGTTATACACAGCAAATAACAGCAGTACAGTACTCTTGCACAAATTGGAACCACAGTCAGGGTAAATGCAAAAAAGAGTTAGATCTGATTTATTTAAGGGACTTAAACAAGGGAAGGGCATAATCAGGTTGATTTGCTTAAAGACTGTATCAATCAAACAGTTATGCATGCACTTCAGGGTCCATAAACAGTCACACACTTTGGGTACCCAGATGGAGAATGGTGGGCTAGCCAGGAATGTTGCAGCTGGTTGGGGCCCTGTGATGGAAAGTAAACAGCATGCCACACACACTAATTGTAATCTTGAGCGGAGGCATGGTTCGTGAAAAGAAAACAACAAGACAATCAGATGATACACTCTTTAGATTAGGCTGTTGTTGCAGGAGCTACTGATGATTACTCATGATACCCAAGACTGGACACAGGCTGGGCGAAAGTTGAGACTGCAGGTGGTTGATCTAGAGTGCCAGGAGAAGCAGGGCTCACAAGATTCGCCGAGCGTCATTCCTGTTCTGCGCGAGCAGGGTGTTGATCTCAGGCAGGTCTCTCATCGATGTCTTTCCTGCTGCAGTGGGAAGTCTGGCTGGGCCCGGCGTGGCAAGGCCCAGGCCAAATGGGAACAAATTGGTCACAGTCCATTTTGGCTGGATACATCTTCCAGCAAGCAGAACACAGTTCACACAGTGGGGAACCAAATCACGACCCACTAACAACTGACAACACATTTACATGTAAGGAAATACTACCAGGCAAACCGCTCTCCGGTCATGATTGCAAAGTCTCTACACAAACCACAGATTCAAAAGCAGCTGAAAATTCTGACAGGCCGATCGCATTCAGCAAAATCTTCGGACTTCTTCAGGTATGAGCCTGGTAAAAAATCAGTGGCTTACTTCATTCTCATAAACTCTGATTTAGTCTGAAATAATTCTCTTCTCTCCCTCTCAGGGACAGCAGGCAGACATGCAGGCCACAACTCAGGCCTTTCCACAGTTCTCCGCAGGAAACTACTCAGACAGCTGCTTGACTGTCTCAAGCATGTTGCTTCTTCAGCGTCCAACTTAGATCTGACTCAACTGCCAGCAAGGCTTGGAATTTCCCCAGAATCCAAAAGGTTCAGTTGGCTGATCTGTCAGTCACAACAATGGCTCCCCTTCAGGTGCAAAAGGTGCCAAAAGCCCAAAACTACAATTCCTACAGATTTTGACTCCAGACAGCTCCTGTAGTCCGGCTCCATTTTAGGTCCCACCAGAAAGTACAGTTCACGTGAAAGACTTACGTGGCTGGTAATTGTTAGAGAGAGGTTCCTTCAGTGGGTCATCACATATTGGACTGGTGCCCCTGGCTGTCAGGCACGCTGACAACTTTTCTAGCAATACCTGATGGGGGACCACCAACCGACGTCACGTAACTGGCATCAGCGTGACTGTATATAGTGGGCAGTCCCCACACCCGCCTCCAGTCCTCCCACCGGAGCCAGGAAGAGCTCACAGCAGAAGCGAACAGGATTTGGAGTCCCTAAAACAGAAAATGAGGGGAAAAGGCAGGAAAGGTATGACCTACTGAAGAACCTCTAGAAGAGAGTACTGTTATGTAAGTTCCTATGTAACTGTGCTGTATCTTGCTTGAGGGGTTCTCATTAAATCATACACTGTTGGACAGAGTCCCAAGCAGTCCCTCCAAGGAAAGACCAAGAGAAACTAGGAAGGAGGAAAACTAACTCCAACAGAAAAAACTGGAATCCAGAATGGACCCAGTCTAGGATAGAAGGCCCTGCAGGACGGCTATGCCAAAGCCAGCCCTCCTCCTCCTAGAAGCAATGTCCAGACTGTAATGTTTGGTAAAGGTATGGGCAGAACTCCAAGTGGCAGCAGCACAAATGTCGGCTGCAGAAACGTTCCGTAGGAAGGCCGCAAAGGCAGCCATGCCCCTAGTAGAATGACCTCTGATGGAGCTTCCGGCAGGGGTCTTCTCACATACTTCTGTAACAGAATCTAATGCAGTTGCTACCAACCATTTGGACAGGCCCTGCTTAGAAACTGGTTTGCCCTTCGATCTCGGGGCAAAGGAAACAAACAACTGGTCACAATGGCGGATGGATGTCCACTGTATGAAGGAGTGCCTCACCTCTGTTAGAGGGGGACGGATAATACACTGGAAGCTCTACTGATTGATTCAGCATGGCTTCTGACACCACCTTGGGAAGAAACTTTGGATATGTTCTGAGGACCATATGGTCCCTATGGAAAATCAGATAGGGCTCCTTGCAGACTAGAGCGTGAAGCTCCGAAATCCTTTGGGCTGATGTGATAGCCACAAGAAAAAGCACCTTCCAGGACAGGAAGTGCAAATCACAGCTCATAGCCAGCTCAAAAGGAGGGAGGGTGAGCTTTTCCAGGACGAGGTTCAAGGCCCAAAGTGTAGTTGGGCTACAGATGGGGGGTTTCAGATGGAGAATCCCTTTCAGAAAGGTTTTTGAGACCTCCAGCTGAGCCATGGGTTTACCATCCACTAACTCGTAGTATGCCGAGATAGCTGAGATACGGACCTTCAAAGAAGAGTAGGACAGATCGGAGTATGATAAGTGGGAGGTGGTATTCCATGACCTGTGGAGCCGAGCAAGAGAAGGGGTTCCAGCCCTTAGCAGTCGCCCAAATGGAAAACCGCTTCCACTTCATGCCATAAGTGGAACGGGTAGAAGGTTTTCTAGTCTCAATGAGGACTTGAGTGACCCTGGAGGAAACCCCAAAATGGGAGATCGCTATGTCTGCAGGAGCCATGCATGGAGATGCAAGGTCCTGAGCCCCAGGTGCAACAGTCGACCTTGATCTTGGGTCAGGAGGTGAGTCACTGGAAGTGGAACCGGTGGTTCCCTGGAAAGCTGCTGTAGCAGTGGGAACCAGATTTGTCTCGGCCAGAGAGGAGCGATAAAGATCATCCTTGCCTTCTCCGCCTGAAGCTTGAAAACGACCCTCTGCAGAATGGGAAACAGAGGGAAAGCGTAGAAAAATTTCCCTGTCCAAGATAGAGACAATATGTCACTCCAGAAAGCACCATGCTCTGGAACGAGCGAGCAATAGCTGGGAAGTTTTGTGTTGGATTCGAGGCGAAGAGGTCGATTTCTGGATGCCCCCAATGATGAAGATGGATTCCGCCACTTCCTGATGCAGTTCCTACTCGTGAGCTAGGGTCTGAGATCTGCTGAGACTGTCCGCCAGGACGTTTAGAATGCCCAGAATGTGCACTACCATGAGGACCAGATGGTGCTGGACTGCCTAGTTCCACACCTGCGTTGCCTCCCTCCACAGGGGGTACGACCGGGTTCCTCCTTGTTTGTTGATATACCAAACTACTGACATGTCCGTTTAGATTAGCAGTGATCCCTTTGGAAGGAGGCTCTGAAAGGCCTGTAAGGCATACAGGACCACCCTCAACTCCAGAACACTGATGTGCAAAGAAGTCTCCAAGCCTGACCATAGTCCCTGGGCTTGGTGCTCCCCAAGATGAGCTCCCCACCCCATGTTCAAGGCATCTGTGGTGAGGGCAGCTAATGGTGCAGGGCTCCGAAAGGGAAGTCCCAAAGAAAGAATGCAAGAATTCATCCACTACTGCAATTCTTTCTGAACCACTGAGGAGACCAGAACCGGATGATCCAGGTCGTCCAAGAGCTGGTCCCACTGCACCCGCAATGACCACCGAGCGACCCTCATGTGAAGTCTTGCTAGGGTAACAGTTGTGATGGAGGCCGTCATCAGGCCCAGAAGGCGTAGGACCTCCTGAGCTGGGATGGTCCTGTGGGTGGCCACTTTAGAGGCCTGACAGATAAGGGTCTCCACCCTGTCTGGAGGCAGGAAGTCTCTGCACTGGACCGTATGCAGGACTGCCCCAATGAACTGGAGTCTCTGGGCAAAGATAAGTGATGACTTGGGAACACTGACCGTGATCCCTAGTCTGCTAAAAAGGTCCAGGGTGAAGGTAAGAGCCTCCAACAGAAAATACCTGGACGGGGCTGAAATCAACCAATCGTCCGGGTAAGAAAAGACTGATACCCTTGCATTCAGAACGTCACACTAACGGCAGGTACCTTGCAAAACCAGTGGTGCCAAGACAGACCAAAGGGAGTGCTTGAACTGAAAGTGTTCCCTTGGAAGTGAAAGTGCAGGAATCGTGGTGGCTGGGAAGATGGGGATGTACAGGTAGACATCCTGCATATTCAGGGAACAGAGCCAGTGGTTCTCCATGAGGAGAGGGAGGAGGCCTGGAGTGCTCAGCATTCAAAATTTTGTACTGGCAACTGATTTAGTTGGACTTAGACGAGTATGGGTCTGAAGTCCCCAGTCTTTTGGAACCAGGAAAAATGGGAGTAAATCCTTTCCCACATTGCTTCAAGAGGAACTGCCGATTGCTTCTTTGAGCAAGAGCAAGTTTACTCCTCATGAACTAGGAGGGTCTGGTCCTGAGTAGGAGAACTTCTGTGGTAGAAGTTTCGGAGGATTTCCAGAACTTCTCTATGGTGTGTCCCGGACATAGCTGCAGGACCCATTCATCTGAGGTGATTGCCCTCACTCCGCCTTGGCAGGCCCTCCCCCACCTGCGCCCAGCCACAAGACTGAGGTGGCAGTGGGGCCGTAGAGTCAAGAAGTGTGGGCATCCTGAGGAGGACCTCCTGAACGTCTCTGATTTTTGGAAGCAGGAGGGGTGGCTCTACCCGTGGCCTTATGCTTCCCTTGGCAGCACGCCGGGGCATACTTTCTCTGCCTCCAGGTCCTTTTCTGAAAGGGCTGCTGCTGCTGGGAGCGCGATCGATATATTGACCTCACAGAACTAAGTGCAAGGCCTTTGTCCTATAGGTCTGTGATTATGTCTTTGGTGTCCCCACCAAAAAGTACCGAGTCCCTGAAAGGGGCATCCTGAATCACCAACTGGACTTTGTTGGCAAGTCCGGAAAGCCGAAGCCAGGAATGCTGTCTGAGGCAGTTGCCGAGGTACGAGCCACCGAGTCGACGGAGTTATAAGTGGAGCCTAAGGCGTGCCTACATGAAACTTTGGAGAGGCTGAGATCCTTGGCAAGTTACTCCTTCCAAGGTGAGGGGTCCATGGACTGGACTCACACTTCCAGCCTGGCCAAGGTAGCCTTTTGATGGGACACCATGTGGGCCACGTAATTGAGGGACTGAAGGGCACATGTGGCTGACGAGTATATCTTTTTTCTGAACTGGTCCATCTGCCTCGACTGTTTGTCAGTAGGAGAGGTGCTCATGTGCTTTGGTGATGAGGAGCAATCATGAGCCACAGAGATGACCACAGAGTCAGCCTTGGGATGAACCTTTAAGAATAGTGCATCCTTCGGCACCTGGTAAAGCCTGTCCACACATTTGGGGACAGCCAGGAGGGAATGAGGCATCTGCCAGATGGTACTGGTGAGGTCTTGGTGAGGTGTCATCCAGGGAGGAATGGGGACCGTAGACAGAGACTCTAGGTCGAGATGCTCCATGAGTCTCTGTCTCATAGGGTCCTGTTCCTCCGACTCCCAGTCGAAGTAATCCTTCAAGGACCTCAGCAGGTCTGAAAAGGCAGGGTCCTCTGGTGGAGACTTCGGGGAAACCTTGCTTTTTCGGCTCTTCAGTGTCCTCCGGGACTCTCTCTGAAGAATCGCCAGCCCCCTCTGAACTATCGCCGTCCGCCTCCTCGACAGGACGACGTCTGGTATCTGGAAGAGAAACATCCTCCTGAGTCTTTCCTGAGACATGGACAGTGGTGATGGAAGAACTGCTCGGGGAAGGAGATCTGGGAGACTGCAGTTGTGGGAGCCTAGTCTCCAGGTATGAGACCAACTCCGACCATGTCCCCTGCCACCAAGACTGGATTAGAGCCTTGAAATCCAGGGTAACTGGAGGAGGGGGAGGTTGGTGGAGAAGGCAGAGGCTGAGGGGGAGGAGGAGGAGCAGCAGGAGGCAAAACCAGTGGATGGTAATAACACTGGAATCCCTGAAAGCTCGAGTAGGGATTGAATCCAGGGTAGAACTACCCGAAATGACTCCAGTCCGGAGTGGGACCCCCCTGGGTAGTGGTCCTCAGGATACCCTTGCAGGTAATGCAGCACAGTTCTGGGTCTGGTATAAATCCCCATCGTCAGATCTGGTGTCTGAGTATCCACCCGGACCCCACCATTGTATAAATCGGGCTGGGGTCCGGTGTCGGGACAGCCCTTGTCAGGGGAACCAACATCAGAACCGGCACCACCCAAACTGGTGCCGAAAGGGAGTCCGCCATCGGAGGGGCCGGCGTCAGAGCAGGACAAAGGGGCCCTAGCGGCAGGACCTGATCCGGTGTTGGGGCCACAGGCAGAGGCTGGACAATGGGTCCCAGCTGCGGGACTGTCGTCGGGATAACCGGCATCAGAGGAGGTGCTGGGAGCCCACCGGAAGGCAGAGGAGGGGCCTCCGCAGTAAGGCCTGATGGCCGAGAGGAGACTCCCTTTCATGGACCCCGAGAGGGACGAGCAGACCCCAAAGCATCAACAGAGTCAAGGGCTCTCCTTTGTCATCGGCGGAGGTACCCGCGGTGAGTGGAGAATACGAGGCAAGGAAGGAGGAGGAGGGAGAGGGGCTTTCTCCCTCTGGTTTCCCGCGGACATCGGGTAAAGTGCCTTCAGGCCCTGACGGGGAATCAGCACCTGTGGTCGCTGTGGGCCTGCCAACTTAGCGGGTGGAGTTGGGCAGGAGTGGGAGGAGATCCCGGCCGGCTTATGGACCGGTGCCGGGTGAGTACCCACAGCCTGGGTAGTCATCTTAACGGCCACCGCGCAATCCCTGGAGGAGCCAGGGACTGACTTATTGGCCGAGGCAATGCAGTTGCTGGAGGAGCCGATGGCCGACTGATCCACCGTAAATTTGCCAGACTTACCGTCCGATTTTCTGGGCAGCGGCTGGGCCTTGCTCATCGAGGGCCTGGCGTTGTCTGTGCAGTGCTCCCGCTCCCTAGATTTCTCCTTATGCTTTTTAGAAGGAGAAGACTTTTCAGACGAAGAGTCTCTAAGTCGATCCATCTTCTTCTTGAGGGATGCCAGGCAGGCTTTTAGCAGATGGGCCTCCAAAGCCTGCTGTCTCCTCTTTTTTGTGGCCTGGTTAAAGGTTTGGCACTCAGGGCAAGAGAAGACAGGATGGTACAGGCCTAAACAAGGGATGCACTTGAGGTGACCGTCTTTGTATGGGATCTGAGTGCCATAGGACGAGCACTTCTTCTTGGGAGAAGACATCAATAACTGAACACGAAAAGTTAGAAAAATTAGCGAGGGATATTCCGATGCAAGACACTTTCACGATGATCACTACATGGAAGTCTGCAACACGACTGACATGAGGCAACGGCGGGAAGGAACTGGAGGGTGGGTGTCCGGACCGCCCACTGTATACAGTCACGCTGACGTCAGTCACATGACGTCGGGTGGGCGGTCCCCCATCAGGTATTGCTAGAAAAGTCTGCCATGTGGCCCGATGCCAGGGGTGCCAATCCCATATGTGATGACCTAGTGAAAGAACCCTCTCGAAGTAAGATCTGATTGGTCCAATTTGCAGTCCAGGACCAAGACAGTGGAGATAAACAAAACAGTCCTTGCTGCAAAGAAGGCAGGTTAGACAAACTACATTATCATTCTAAATGATTTTCAGCAAATAGTTACATCTTTCAACAGAGCTCCCTCTCAGATTACTTATGACTGCAATCCAGACAGCTCTTAAAGAGACAGTACACACAGGCTATACAGGCACTCTCTGACAATCACATTTAACTGCTAAAATGCAGGACACCAGCCTGGCAGTGAGCACTTAGGCAAGCTCGAGGAAGAATTTTCGGGAACCCTCATTTGTAGAGGGGTTACAATACAATATATTAAATAAGAGGAGAAGGAAAAGACAAGTTGACAGGAAGATGGGAGCAACAGGACAGCAGTCAATAAACATTACATATCACCAAAAACATCACCTTCCAGAAGTCCCACAATAGAAACATGGAAACATAGACAATGGCCACAGAAAAAGACCAGCGGTCCATCCAATCTGCCCAAGTTACCTATAATCCCTGGAACCTACTGTTCCTTCAGGGTATTAACCCTCCTCATCCTCTCCCCATTCTCCTCCTTGGTCCTGTCGCCCCAGGCAACCACTATTCCCTTCATTCTCTCCAAGCCCTGCTTGAATCCCATTTTTACACCCACCACTTCGGCCAGCAGACTGTTACAAGGTTCCACCAACCTTTCCAAAACTAGTACTTCCTCACATCCCTCCTGAAGCTCCCTCCTGTTAATTTCCACTCATGTCCCCATAACCGCAAGTTGGTGTTCAGGCTAGTTTCCCGTAGTTCACTTTGAAGGTCTCTAACAAATTTCCCCTCTCCCTTCTGGTATACAGTGAGTACATATTTAATGCCCTGAGGTGCTCCTTATAGGATTTGCCCTGCTGGCCATGGCACTAGGTCAGAAGAGTGCCTGTATGGACAGCGCTGTCAAAAACAACGCTGTCCAAACAGCGCTCACAAGAAAAGCGGCAGGAGACAATGCCACCAACAAAATACGCACCTGTGATAGAAAACGCAAGTGCAGTTCATGATCGTTACGACTGGAAAACATTGTTTTTGAGGGGGGCTCTGTACCCGCAACCCCTGTAATTAAAATAATAAACTCCAAGTCAAAGCTGGATTACAGGGGGAAAACTAAAATTATGGAGACTGGGTTTGGAACCCTGGTCTCCCTCACCTTTCCGCCTGAGCTGCTCCTGCATTACCACACCATGGGAGCAGCTCAGCCAGCCTCTTCCATTCCCCCGCTCTTGACCCAAGTACTAGTACCCTGGACAGTGACCAGTGGAGGGTACTAGTAACATGGACAGCGAGCAGGGTAGCGCTTACTGCATGGCACTGTAATTCCCCTCTTGCTGTCCATGGTAGCGCGGTAGAAATAATTATTCACCATAGTAATGTTGTTTCTTCTAATGGAGTCTTGCTGTATTCAGACATAATGCAGTTAGCCCCAGCACTTGAACTGCCCCGGAGAGGAAAGAGTTAACTCTATGCAGAAGCATAGAACGTTGAGCTCGAGCTCGGTTTTCAAACCTCTGTCTGTGGCACTTCCCAGTGTAACCGTCAGATTCTTATGAGCTAACTAACTAGTAACTAAAGTACTGTATGGAAATTGTTCAAAATATAGCCAAAGGGCAAAATATATCTTCTTGGGCCCCGAAAGACTCAAGTCGAGAACCCAAGAAGGAAAGGTAGTGACAATATTTAGTAAAACACCAGAAAAAAGAATAATAATAATAACATCTACCCCACCCAAGAGGGAGGGTACAAGGTACACCCCTGAGGTGCAACACTGCACCTGTCAGCCCACTTCCCAAAACCAGGTTCTGAGAGGGGAGGCAGGTGGGGAGGTCTGAATACAGCAAGACTCCATTAGAAGAAACAACATTACTATGGTGAGTTTTTTTTCTTCAAACAACATGAAGTCTTGCTATATTCAGACATAATGCAGACTACCAAGCAGTTCCCTATGGAGGAGGGAATGCAGAACCTACTTTGGGAAGAGGCTCTGCAGTACTGCTGTACCAAACCTAGCATCACTCCTAGCCAGGATGTCCAGGGAGTAATGCTTGGTGAAAGTATGTACTGTTTTCCAGGTGGCTGCTTTACAGATCTCTAACAAAGGTATATCTCTGGCTGCAGCTAGAGAAGCAGCTGTACCCCTGGTCGAGTGAGCCCTCAGGCCTGAAGGGGGCATCCTACCCAACCTGTCATAACAAAACTGTACACAAGAAACAATCCACCTGGCAATAGTTCTCTTAGTAGCAGGCTTACCCTTCCCCACTTCACCATAATTGAGAAACAATTGAAGACAGTCATGTCTATGTGCCTTAATATGCTCAATGTAGTAGCTAAGGGCCCTCTTAACGTCCAGACTGTGTAACCTTCTTTCACCTGAAGAAGAATGGTCAGTGAAAAACACGGAGAGATATAGGCTGGTTCAGATGAAAATCTGAAACCACTTTGGGCAAGAACCTCCTATTGGTTCTGAAGACTACTTAGTCCCTATGGAAGGAGATGAAGTCAGGTTCCACTGACAGAGCCTGTAACTCACTAATCCACCTGGCAGAAGTAATAGCTACCAGGAACACAGTTTTCAAGGTCAAGTACTTCAATACGGCCGAAGCCAGAGGTTCAAAGGGTGGCTGCATTAGCTGAGTTATGCAGACATTAAGATCCCAAGGCAGAGTGGGCTCCCTAAAGGGAGGGTTAATGTGAACCAGACCTTTGAAAAACTTTCTGAAAACAGGATGAGATGCCAAGGAAGAGCCCTTCCCTGCTGAGAGGAATGCAGAGACAGCTGCTAGATGAACCTTCAGAGTGGCAGGCCTAAGGTCTAAACCATTGAGATGAACTAGATAATCTAAGGTTGCGGAAATGTCTGTAGAATCAGGCAGGATGCCTTTCTGAGAGCACTAAATACTGAACCTTTTTCATTTGGAGTTGTAAGTTTTTCTAGTGGAAGGTTTCCTAGAGACCTTCAGAATATCCAGAACTCCCTGAGAAAGATGTAGAGCTGCATATTCTAACTCTTCAAGAGCCAGGCCTTGAGATGGAGAGACTGGAGATTGGGGTACCAGATCCGCCCCTGGGAGGAGGAGGACAAAAGATTGTATGTCCTGGGCAGAGACAGGTGACATGACACTGACAAGGACAGCAGTAGAGGATACCAAGGCTGTCTGGCCCAATCTGGAGCCACCAGTATCACTGTGCAGGGTTGAGTCCTGATCTTGATCAGAACTCTGAACAGCAGAGGGAAGGGAAGGAAGGCATAGATAAACCTGCCCCTCCGGTCCAAAAAGAGAGCAACCTGGGGAACCGTCCCCAGGACTGGAGGTCTGCAACAAAACAGAGGAAGTTGATGATTGTCCGATGCTGCAAAGAGATCTATCTCTGGAGTGCCCCACCTGAAGAAGATGACCTTCAGGTTGTGAGGATCGAGGGACCATTCATGGTGTCCCTGTGAAATTCTGCTCAGAGCATCTGCTAGTATGTTGTTCTTCCCTGGAAGGTGAACTGCTACCAGAGAAGTCTGAAGAGACTAGGCCAGAGACCACAGCTTCATGGCTTCTGTGCACAAGGCCGAGGACTGAGTGCCTCCCTGCTTGGTGATGCACCACACTGTGGTGGTGTTGTCTGTTCTGACTTGGACCACCTTGCTCTTGACTGAATCCGAGAAGCTCTGCAGGGCTAGGAAAACTGCCTTGAGTTCCAGGAGGTTGATATGAAGGACAGACTCCTGTGGAGACCAGAGACCTTGAGCTGTCAGGGCTCCCAGGTGGGCTCCCCACCCTGAGAGAGAAGCATCCATAGTTAAAACTACTGATGGGATTTGAGGGAGAAATGGAACCCCTTGTCTGAGGTTGTCCTGGTCCAGCAACCACTGGAGAGCTTGGACCAGAGTCTGAGTCACTGGAATCAGTTTGGTAAGTGAATCCTTCTGAGACCAAAAAGACCTCAGATGAAACTGAATGTCCCTCATCTGGAACCTTGATCCCTGCACCACTGCCGTGGAAGCTGCCATGTGGCCCAAGAGCTGGAGGAACTGTCTTGCTGGGTGGGAGACCTCAGGTCGAAAGGAGGAAGGGAGATCCACTAGGGCCTTTACCCTTGCCAGGGGAAGGAAGGCTTTTGCTTGTACAGTGTCAAACTCTACGCCTATAAAGGTGAGAAGTTGAACTGGTTCGAGTAGAGACTTTGGCAAACTGAGAAGAAAACCCAAGGAGCTGAGTAGGTCCTGGGTAGTTTGAAGAGCTGACTTGACCTGTAAATGAGACTGACCCACTAACAGCCAGTCGTCCAGATACAGAAAGATGGTGATACCCTGTCTTCTGAGGTAAGCCACCACTACTGCAAGGCACTTTGTGAACGCCCTTGGAGCTGAAGTTAGACCAAATGGCATGGCTCTGAATTGGTAATGGCCTGAAGGCAACTCGAACCCGAGGAATTTTCTGTGGGAGCATCTGATAGGAATATGGAAGTAGGCATCCTTGAGATCCAGAGATGCTAGCCAATCCCCTGGCCTTAGAGAGGGAAGGATTATTCCCAGAGTTACCATTTTGAATTTGGGCTTTGAAATGTGTTTGTTCAGATACCTTAGGTCTAGGATGGGTCGCCACTCCCGTTTTCTTTGGGGTAAAAAAGGACCTGGAATACAGTCCTTTTCCCTTGTGTTGAGTAGGAACCTTCTCTATAGCTCTGAGAGCTAGAAGAGAGGAAACCTCTGCCTCTAGGGCAAGGGTTTCTGAGACTGATGCAGGTGGAAAAGACTTGGTCTTTCCTTTTGGAAATTTTTTTTTTTTTTTGAAGTTGAAGGCCAGTCCTTGGCTTACTACTTCCAGGACCCACTTGTCTAAGGTCACAGACTTCCAGGCCTGGAGTAGTAAGCCAGCCTGCCTCCTACTGGAAATTGGGAGTTGACCCGGGCTGACACATCAGGGTGTCTGCTTGGCAGGAGCCTTAGACTGAGAGGAGGAGGGAGCAGCCCTGCTCATCCCCCTCCTACCCCTCCCTCTGAAGAACCCCCTCTGTGGGAAGGGAGAGGAGGCCTGGGCTTGGTTAAAAGGCCTTCGAAAGGGCCTGCCCCTAGACTGCTGCTTGTGCGGAATGGCCTGCCTTTTCTTGGCCTGTGCACTCCTGTACATGGTCCTATATTCATCCATTTTCTTCATGTAAGCCTCTGTCTGTTCCCCAGAGAGTTACCTACTACAGGAAAATCCATGGCCTTAGTCTGGGTATCCTGTGAAAGGCTAGTACATCTGAGCCAAGCATGTCTTCTGAGAGACACAGATGTAGCCATGACTCTAGATGCCACATCACTGGAGTCCACAGCAGTATGAAATTGCATTTTGGATGCCTCAATTCCATCAGCAGCCACCACCTCCAGTTCCTTGGCCAGCTGGGGAGAGGCCTGTTTAGCCAGTTCCAGAACCATGTCCCATCTGGATTTCTGGTACCTGGCTGTGTAGGCCATATAAGTAGCCTGCCTGAGTCCCAAAGAGGATGCCAAATACTACTTTTTGGCCATGGCATCCACTTTCCTGGAGTCCTTATCCGGGGGGGGGTGAAGCCAAAGGAATGTTAGCCCTGTCACAGGCAGCAGCCTGCACTACCCCAACATGGCTGCAATGACTATAAAGGAACTCCACAGCTGAGCCTGATAACGAATACCTCCTGTACATTTTCTTATCCACAGGAGGTATTGAATTAGGGGTTTGTAAAATGTGTGTCTGTTTCCCCAAAGATTTATGAAGAGGGATAGACAGCTTTTTGGACTCTGGAATGTCCATCATTTCCAAAAAAAACTGGCTCTTCATCCTCCTCTGCTGGTTCAACCAAGGGAAGCTGTAGGGTTTGTGCCACCTTTTTGTAGGACAAAAAGTGTGAAGGTGACTCAAGAGAGCCTGGGAGGAGGGACACCTGAGGGCCTGTCTGGGGAGATGTCCGGTTCAATGGGCACATCCAGACTCCCTTCATCGTCATCATCGTCGTCATCACCGGGATAGTCTTCGTCTCCCTCCCACTCATCATAATAAGCATCTGGGTCATAATCCAGAGGAGACGGATCCACCCAAACGGAGCGCCAAACCGGCGGTATCGGTTCAGACGGAACCGGTCTAAGCGACTGGACAATACTAATCACTTTGGCTATTTCATCCATGGTTGGAGAGTGGGATACAGGACCCGAACCGGCAGACTTGTGCTTTTTCTTTGACGGAACCGACCCCTCGTGGTCAGCTCTCCTTTTGCCTGAGGAGGTATCGCCTAGGTCAGTAGGCACCTCCTCAGGTTCAGCCGCAACCGAACCGGGCTGGCCATCCGGATCTATGGTCTTCTCGGCCTCCCTTTCCTTCAGCCTAATCAGTCTTTTTTCTAGAGTGGTTTAGGAAAGTTCTTACAGATTTGGCAGTCTGACTTGAGGTGGTCAAACCCCAGACAATAAACACAAATGAGGTGGGGGTCGTCCTTAGCAAAGGCCTCCCCACACTCAGTACAGTGTTGAAACCCAGTGGGACCGGTTTTCTTCTTGGGTTTCTCAGACATGGCCAACCTAACAAATTACCCTATAGAAGCTTTCAAGCCAGGTAGTAAAGCAACCGATTGGTTACAAAACGTGTCACGGGCTTTTTAAAAGAACCAGCAAAAGTCTGGTTCTTTTGAAACCGATCGGTACCGGAACACCACACTAATCCCAGAAAGAGAGAAAAATTTTACAAAGTCGGTTCCAAACCGGACCGACCGGAAAGAAATAGCAAAATAAAACACAGTCACTACCTATCTACATACTGCCTGTACCATAGACAGAGGCTGGAAATCCGAAAATAACAAAAATATGTGGTTTAAATTGAACGCTTTATTTTTCTTTTACCGAACCGAGCCGAGGAAATCTCTGGAACAACTTCACTGTTAGGCGGAGTAAAGAATCTGACAGTTACACTGGGAAGTACCACAGACAGAGGTTTGAAAACCGAGCTCGAGCTCAACGTTCTATGCCTCTGCAAAGAGTTAATTCTTTCCTCTCCGGGGTAGTGCAAGTGCTGGGGCTAACTGCACTGTGTCTGATTACAGCAAGACTTCATGTTGTTTGAATAGACCATGCTGTGTTAGCGTGCAGCATTCTTGTAGCACTACTCTGACTGGGTAGGCTGGCGGCCAATCATTTTTGTTACTCTGCACTGCACTGTCTCCAACCTACCTTGTCCCTTCTGAGGTGAGGACTCTAGAACTGGGTGCAGTACTCTAGATGAGACCTCACCAGGGATTTGTAGAGGGTAAGTATTACCACTTTTCTTCTATCAATACCCCTCTCGATACATCCCAGTATCCTGTTAGCCTTGCTATAGGTCTTGTTGCACTGACTCGATTGCTTAAGTGAGTCGCTGATGATAAGTTAAAGTACAGCAAATGCACAGCATGGCCCTTGTCCAATTCCTTTGTCATCCAGTCAAAGAAAGCTATCAGATTAGTCTGACAAGACCTTCTTGCCACGAAACCATGTTGTTTACAATCCTGGAACCCGTTGCTCTCCAGGTAGTCTACAAGATCCTCTTTGATCAGTGACTCCATCAGCTTCCCTATGATAGAGGTTAGACCAACAGGCCTGTAGTTCCTTGGTTGCTCCTTATCACCACCCCCCCTTATGAAGTGGTACAATGTCTGCCACCTTCTAATCCCTGGGAGCTTCCCCAGACATAAGTAAGATGTTGAACAGACCTACCAGTGGTTCAGTCAGCCCCCTGAGACTCCCAACCCATCTGGTCCCAGGACTCACTCACTCACTCTATCTATCACAGTCCCAAAGTGGGTGCACCTGGCTCTTTCCCCAATGGCCTTGGCAAGAGTTCTCTGTTTAGTTGTGGTAGGTACTGCACCAGGAATGAAGTTGCTGATAGCAAAAAGTACTGGCTTGTTGATATGCCTACTTAAATTGTTGCAGAAACAAACACCAACTAAACAAAATAAAGGGGCCCCTATTAGTAATCCAAAATAGGTGGGGCCCCATGGCCTTGACAAGTCTTATGCCTTGGTCTGTCAAAAAAGCTCAGTCCCATCCAGGATTGTGTGTCCTATAGCACTACAAAAACTCCTTGTTGTAGGGTCAAAACCCTGATGGTTACTCACCGTCTTGCTATCTCCATGGTACTTCAGTTCTCTCCTGTCCTGCGGCAGAAATGCATGGGATTTGGTTCTCGGATGAAGTGGCCATCTTCTCTGCAGCAGTCTCTGACTCTCTCTCTGCTTCTAGCACTGAGACCTCCAGTGCACTTCTACAACAAGGAAAATGGAGAACCAACCTACCATTAACTGCACCTCTCTCTCCAGTCGCCCCGTTGCTGCATTGGCAGGGACTCTACAGAATCCTTTTAGGTAGACAGTTGCCTCAGTCAGTTCAAATAATACTCTGAAATTAATCCCCAGTGGAAAAAATTCAGTTCTGTAAACTCACCCAGCTCCATTCCAAATGCATGTTCTTCCTCTCCGTCTTGGATTAAAACTGCTTCCTCCACCAGTCTAAAGGTGTGCACACACTTTTGTGGCCTGCCACGACTGCAGCTACTGGCAGCCAGTAAATCTCTGTCTCTCAGCTTCCCTTCTCATGCAGACTGAAGAAAATGTCCCCAGACCTTTGGTTTCACTCCTATTTATAACATTTTGATTAAACTGGATGTCTGACTGGACAGAAAGTTCCCAGGTGAAACCATGCACCACAATCCTGAGGCAGCAAAGCCAGGTTTGCATGCATGCTCCTTTGCAAACCTGAGCTCAGGACTGGTTCACACTGTCTCTGAGCAACCCCCCATGCATCTGGGGTAGTATTAACTCATTCCTTCCTGATGACGCCATATGGCGTCATAAAAAAACATACCTCTTTTTCCTGATGATGCCATATGGCGTCCTAAATCATTTGCTGTAGTGCCTGATGACGCCAATTGGCGTCCATATCGTTCTCTTGGTGCAGCTCAAGCATTTGTTTACACTTGATGAATTGAGTTGTACCAGCTAATAGGGGACATCGTACCCTTACTGATTTTACCTAATATAATATGTGTTCCCATTGGCTATTTTTGAGAAACAAGCCTTAATACATAAATAAATAAATTTGCTATTTTTGCATGTGTGTGAAAATGTATTATGTTCATTCTGCCATTAGTTTGTATCGTAACAGCAAATCATCTTGTTTTAGTGTAACATGTTAACCTGATCAGGTTTACACTATAATTAATTTCATTATTTATTTATTTTTGTTCTTTATTCGAGCAATCCGATTGGCGTCACCACTTTGGTGTATTTTTTGTCTTTTGGGATATTTTTCTACAATAACATGTTGTCACTGATATCATGATTGTTATAACTATTAGTCCATTTATACCACTAAGTGAGCTGAATATTTCTGTATTTAAAAATCGAGCTCTGTGATTGGTCGGATTTTGTGACATCATCAATTCTGAATTTAACTGGTATAAAGGGATTGTCTTAGATGCAGGCACCATCCCACTGACGAAGCCTTAGTTGTCGAAGTGCCAGGGAACCTGCACGCAGATCTTTTGTTGTGTCTTCCACTATTCTATTCAATGTGTGTGCCTGAAACATTAGACTAAATCCTTATTTTGCATTCAAGCAAGGACTCGTATTTTTTTACAACCGTCACTGGAGGGAAAGTGGCTCTCTGGGCTCTGGAGTGTACAGTGATTTTTTTTTGATGTTTCAGTTAGGGGTGACAGCCCTCACCTGCACCCGCCCTAGCTCTGTAGTGCGTCACCATTTGGTCATATTGATCCTCACTGTTGCCATGCTTGCTCTATGCTTATTGTACACATCACTATTTCCATTAACCAGTCAGAGCGCACACTGGTGCAGGAAGAGCATGGTGACTAGAAACTTAGTTTCAAGATGGAGGTGCTGCTCTTATCCTAAAATACTCACTTCATTTCAGTGCCAAAACCTCGATTTGTAATCTGTATTTACTTTATTTTTATTTATGATAAAAGTTTTCATAGTTGTTACTTTGTTCATTTTGGGATAATTTCTGGTCATCCTGTGTGATCACATCTTATGGATCCGGCTGGCATTCCTGATGGGAGAGAGTGTTTCTTGTGCATGTACTAGATGAGGTCACATGAATTCAGCACCTTTTGTTACTTTTTAAAGAGTTTATGTTCGGATTATGGCTATATTAAAATCTATGTGGCATGTTGCTCCCTGCGTTATGGATAAGTGGGTTAGGGTCAGTAGCATGTTTGTCTCATGCTCGGCACTTGAGTTTTCTCCCTAATACACAGTAGCTGATTGTTTAAAATGAAAAAAATAATGGTGCTGCCTTCAACTTATCTGGCATCAGTCCAGCCCCAATCTCTGATGCATTGTAAAGGCCAAATCAGTTTTGAATCCCTCCACAGTCACTGGTGTTGTCCATCGACTCGTATGACATCAGTCCAGACTCAACCTCTGATGCACTGTAAAGTGTTCTTCAGGAAAATCCTCCACAGCCACTTGTAAGATCTAGCTCCTTACCATGCATCAGTCGAGCCCCAAACTGTAGTGAACAGTGAAGTGCATTTCAGGTTCAGATCCCTCCTGAACTGATGGTGTTGTCCATCGACTTACCATGCATCAGTCCAGACCAATCCCATAATGCACTGTGAAGTGCATTTCATGTTCAAAACCCTCCACATCCACTGGTGTAGTCCATCAGTTCAGCCCCAATCTGTGATGCACTGTATTCTTCAGGTTCAAATCCCTCCACAGCCACTTGTAAGATCTGTCTCCTTATCATGTGTCATTCGAGCCCCAAACTGTAGTGAACACTGAAGTGCATTTCAGGATCATATCCCTCCACAGCTGATGGTGTTGTCCATCAACTTACCATGTATCAGTCCAGACCAATCCCATAATGCACTGTGAAGTGCATTTGATGTTCAAAACCCTCTACATCCACTGGTGTAGCCCATCAATTCATATGACATCAGTTCAGCCCCAATCTCTGATGCACTGTAAGTATTCTTCAGGCTTAAATCCTCCACAGCCACTTGTAAAAATCTATCTCCTTATCATGCATCCATCGAGCTCCAAACTGTAGTGAACAGTGAAGTGCATTTCAGGTTCAGATCCCTCCACAGCCAATGGTGTTGTCCATTGACTGATCTGGTGTCAGTCCAGCCCCAACCTCTACTGCACTGTAAAGTGCTATTCAGGTTCAAATCCCACCAGAGTCACTGATTTAGTCCATCTGTTCATCAGTCTTCAGTCCAACCTTTATCTCTGACACTCTGTGATGTGCATTACTGGTATGGGTCCCTCCCCAGTCATCATGGTGTAGTCCATTGTGCACATCAAGATTCATTCCAACACTACCCTCAGATGCACTGTAATGTTCTATTCAAGTTCGAATCGCTCCACAACCACTTTAGTCCCTTGTGCTCATAATGCTTCAGACCATCCCTTACCTCTGATGTGATCAGTGCCAGTGTATGACGTATACAGTCCATTCAAATGAAACATAGCACACAGTACACATGTGCACCAATGAGCATCACTCCATGGTGCAGGCACACCCACACTCCTTCCCACCCACACAGTGCGCCATACTGAATGTTGCAACATATTACATGCGTATGCAGGCAAACCATGTGACACAGCACATAGTACACAACCTTTACAGGTGTACATGTCATCACCCTGTATGTGTACCGACAATGTTTCTGCATGGCATATAAACACCATTACCAGGTGCAGGCAGCCCCACCTGCTTCCCTGCAATTGAGTATACCCCAAGGACAGGTGCCAATTCATGACACAAAATGACTGCAGTGCCTATGAGCATCATTCCTTGGTACCGGCACACCCACCCCCTTCCCCATGACACAGTATACCCCAAATTACCAGTGCCTTTTCAGCAATTTCATCATCCTATACGTATACCCATAATGTATCTACAGTGTCTGTTAGCACCATTATTAGATGCATACAGCCCCTCTCATTTCCCCAGAACACATGAAGTGCATCTGAGCCTGTATTATAAATGCAGGACCGCCCCCACCACCACCACTAACACACAGTGCTTCCTCATACAGTCATTCCCTCACCTTAAACCATCCCATAATACAACCCCGAAAAATAAACTATGCCAGGAAATTAAATAACACGGATTTATGTAACATGATGTTTACTGAAAGACTTTGAACCTTTACATGAACAACATCATGCTTCATTTACAGTATGACAAAGCAAACAGCACAAATAAAATACAGTTTCCTATACTTATCATGGGATTTTATTGCAAAAATAAAATGAAATAGTTTATCTCAATCAAATTATACATTTTAACTACAGCACATATGCAATTAATCATAGAGAGCCCTCCAGCACTAACAAATGTCTCCATTTCCTGTGTCAGCTCACTGACCTACACTGGAAGGGTTCTTCCTATTTACATCACTTGACCTCACAAAGCACTTCTTTCCTGCATCACTTCCTGATATGTCCTTCTAAGGTAATGTGTAAATATGTTCTTACTAAACTAGGGGAAAAACAAAAATATTGATAATCAGATTCATAAACTAAAATCAGTGAGTAAGAAGAATTAAACAGTGCAAACATTCAAACCAGTGGAGTGGAACAAAAAACTCAAACTGTAATAATAAGAGATTCAGATATTGATTTCTGACTACAAAATGGTAAAAAAACTTGCAAAATTTATATTTAGACAATGACAGATGTTTACTGTATACTTTTAACAATTTTAATCAATAATTTTACAGAAATTTAATATTTTTGCATGACTAAGTAAACAGAGCATAATTATATTTAGATAAAATCATCAGAATTTATTAAAATATGAAAACAACCTTACACAACATTAAATCCAGTTAAATAGACATTACCAAACCTCAATCATTTTCAAAAACTCTTTGTCCTGAAAAACTTTTCTTTTTACAGTTTTAAAATTGGATGTATGGTTTTTAAGATATGTAGGTTTAAGCACAGTGTGTTTGTATGATTGCTGCAGATCTAAAACCCCTTCAGGCACACAGGTGTTCTAGCAGCAGGCAGAGGGCACCTGAACATTCTAAGTGACAATAGGATAGAATGAGTTAAGGATTTAGTGTGGTGAGCTCCTCCAAAACAGAGAAGCATATTTGATCAAACTTGTACCACGAAATACATGCCTCTTCAGACCATTGTTATGCTCCTACATACTTTTTATTATATTATCAATTGCCTGAAGGGAAATTATCAGTTTTTGATAGTATTGTACTAGAGGTTCTGAGGTCCCTACTACTAGTAATTTACATTACATAGCATTCTAAAGTTGGTTACATTGATTGAATCAATCTTTCTTTTTTTTTTTTTTACTTGCTCTTTATACTCTTCCTGCCCGCAGCGCTCCCACTCTTCAGGAGACACCTATGGCCTTGTAGTCCCCGCCCTCTGACCTACAGCCCAGTACAGTCCATCCCCCATGTAGCCGTGGCTGTGTCCCCCCAGGCGGGCACAGGGAAGGGGCACCCGTGAAGTCCTTCTTGTTCTCATCGGAATGCTGGTACCAGGCCAGGCAGGGGCACTGGGGATCAGGGCCTGGTGCTCTGTCTACCGGGAGTGCTGCGGGGTGTTTTTCCCATTTTCTGTGGGAGTGGCGCAAGCCCCAACATCAAGGTGTCTCCGCCAACGTCTTCCACTCCCAACCCTCTCTTTTACGCTCATGTGCTTGCTTTGCCTCCGGCTTAAACCAGAGGCCAGTCAGGCGCCGAGCATGTACCCCCTCCCTCCCGGGAGAGGAGAGCTGTCCTTCGGATGCTCAACCCTCTCCCTCCCCTGCCGACCCCCGATGGCCCGGGCTTGTTCCAGAACCCGGGTTGCCGGCATGGCATGAGCTGTTGCGTCCAGCGCCTCAACCCTCAGCGCCACCCGGCCGTCCTGAATTACCTTTCTTTACCTAGCATTTTTCAACACCAGACTGAGGAAGAAAAGCCCAGGAAGCATAGAGGTAAGACCAAGTCTCCCCCATTTGTCTCTGCTGCTGCACTGTGTATTCGTAATTTGTAAAATTCCTTGGATGCCACTGCACATAATACTACCACCTGCACCTCGCCAGACTTAACTGCCTGTCATGCCCAAAGTATGGGCAAATTAATGCCCGTAGCAGTACAGACCAACTCCTCCACAATTCTGTACCTTCAGGGCTCAAACGTCTTTCAGCTGCTAGCCATCAAGGCTAGTGACTAGGAAAACACACTGGCCCATTTTTTTTTCACAGGACCAACTGATGCAGTTACTGAAACATTCTGTTCTCCAGTACAAGTCTGGAAGGCTACCTACAGCCCATTTCAAAATCTAACAGCGTGTGGCTAGTAGACCAATGCCAAGTTCGACTCCTGACCTTTGATCACTCAGTGTAAGTAGCCTAATTTGGTCACTCCAGTCCAGCCCTGACCTCCTCTGCTCCTGCCTGAGTGTCTACTCCAAACTAGCCAAGCAGCCACCAGCACACAGACAAAGGTCAGAGATAGTTGGTCTCCAGGCCAAAAGACCCAAGTCAGAGAGACAGAGCATCCAGGGCCTGGGCGGTAGTTGTTTCGGATGGCCAAGCACTGATGCCCAGTGCAACTGTCTGCTCTTGGTGGCCCCCCCCCCCCCAAAAAAAAAATATTGTCTTTGTCCCATGTACCACAGCACCACAAATGTCAAGAAAGAGAGGTCCAAACCAGGTTAGTACTCCAGGTCACGGCCACTGCTAAACAACCCTTTCCCAAATCCATTAAAGAATAGTTATGAATACAGGTACCCTTGGCCTCTCCTCCCATTGACAGCTCCACCACCACCACCCATTCTGCTCCATACAGCCAGCTATTAATCTTTATCACCACAGACAACATTGATTTATGTTGGCATCAGGTGTACATGCCTTAAGGCAATACTCTCACCCTCACCACATCTGCAAATCTGCTTCTCAAGAGGAACCTACTCCTCTATCACAGCAGAGTCTGCTCTTTCAACAGTTTTAACTAAAAAATATATGACCCAGGTCATCCAGGACATGCTCACAACACTAACACCACTCAGTTCAGGAAAAGAAACAGAAAAAAGATAGGGTGACTGGGTATAGTTCCCATATATAGTTGGTTTGGAGGGATCTAAAATAAGCATGACAAGTCATTTTGGGACATGTATGTTCACCAGCCATGTACAGTAACACAAAATGGACCATGCTCCTAGATCACTGCAGTAGCACAGTGGCACTGAGTTTTGATTTTAAAGAAGTGCTGCTACGTAAGTGAATGTGTTCTGAGCATGGAGCACACCCTTAAAGCTACCATGCCATGCATACCTCTCAACCTTTCATCACGGAAATAAGGGACACGGGCGTTCAAAATGAGGGACAATGTGGGACACTGACCCTCATAATGAGGGACACATCTTTAAATGTGGAGATGCAAACTCAGAACACTGTAGAAACCACTGCTGTTGCTTGTACAAAGTTTACATTTGATTTAAAACGGTAGAATATTATGAATTTCTGCTTCAAAATCTTAATTTACAGCATGTTCTCTGTGTGGGCAGCACCTTTTTGTATTAAGGACCTATGAAGAACAAAGAAATTTTGCGGGATGGAAAGTATAGTTGCGTAAGAACTTACCGTAACAGCAGATCTTCGCAAGAATCTTTTTCATCAGGTCACACCTAAGGAGTTATAGCCATCAGGCACTAGAACAACATGGACACTTTTTTCCTAGCAGTCACTCACAATGACATCCTATGCCGACGTCCTATTCCTACATAAACATGGGCAGCCCCCGAGCCCTCCTCAGTTCCCCACCGGAGACCCTCTGCAAAGGACCTCCTCCTGGGAAATCGAGAAAGAAACAGGTTCCCGCTAGTAAGCAAGTAGCAAACAGAAGGTATTCTGGCCTGGAAAAAGAGAAATAGGCAGTGAGGAATCCTGAGAGCTGGTGGGATGGAGAGAGGGATGGCATGACCTGATGAAAGAGATTCTCTTGAAGATCTACTGTTACGGTAAGTTTTTACGTAACTGTTCTATTTTCTTTGAGGACATCTCTTTCATCAGGTCACACCTAAGGAATGAGTCCCAAGCAGTACTGACAGTGAGACAGTATGGGTGGCTGGAGGCTAGAAGCCTAAGACAGAAGGCCTTGGCGCACAGCCAGGCCAAAGCCTGCCCTTCTTCTGGAGGCAGTGTCCAGACTTTAGTGTTTTGTGAAAGTATGGACAGAACTTCCAAGTCGCAGCAGCACAAATCTCTGCAGCTGATGCATTCCTGAAAGATGCAACAGAAGTGGCCACCATGCCTCTGGTGGAATGGCCATGAAAAACCCCAGGAAGTTCCTCACCGTACTTGCTGTAACAAAAAGTAATGCAGTTGACCAACCATTTGGGAAAACACTGTTTAGAAACTGGGATGCCCTCTTTCCCAGGGGAGAAAAAAACAAACAACTGAGATGACTTCCAGCAATCCCTTGTACAGTGGGTCTAAGTACTCCATGTACATCTAAAGTATGGAGCAATGCTTCCCCTGGATTGGCATGCTCTGGATAATAAAGAGACAGGTGGATGGATTGAGTCAAAGTAAACTCAGACGACACCAATGGTAAAAACAGGACTGGTACAGTGGAAAATTAAAAAAGAAGGAGGTTCACACATGACAGCCTGAAGCTCTGAAATTCTACCAGCAGAAGTAATTGCAACTAAAAATAATGTTTTCTACGACAGATAGCGGAGCTTACAAATCGTAGCTGGCTCAAAAAAAACAAAAGTAGGTTTCTCTAACACAAAATTCAAGTTCAAAGTCACAAATAGATCACCAATGGGAGGCTTTAAATGCAAATTATCTCTCAAAAACATACAGGCCATGTCCAGCTGGGCCACAGTACGTCCATCAATGGGCACATGAAAGGCTGATATAGCAGACAAGTGCACTTTAATGGCAGAGTACTGTAGGCCAGCTTCCAACAAGGACAACAAATACTCTAAAATCTTGTTCACTGGGCAAGTGCAAGGGTCCAGATGGTGAGAGTGGCCCACAGAGCAAAACGCTTCCACTTCATGGAGTAGGTTGCCGTGGTGAAGGGCTTCCTGGCAACCACCAGGACATCAGCCACCTTTGGGGGCACTGCAAAGAGTGCAATGGCTATATCCTCAGGAGCCATGCATGGAGATGAAAAGATCTGAGGTCCGGTTGGACAAAGGTGTCCCATTCCTGTGTCAGCAATCCCTTGCACAGAGGGAGGGGCACTGGTGGTTCCATGGCTAACTGCTGTAGCAGGGGAAACTGTATCTGATGAGGCCAGAGAGGAGCCACCAGAATTAGGGTGGCCCCTTCCTCTGAAGTTTGATTAGTGCCCTCTGAATCAGTGGAAAGGCGTAAAGGAACCTCCCTTTCCAGGACAATGTGTCTCACCAGAAAACTCCATGCCGTGGAGTTAGCGAGCAGAAACACCGCAGTTTTGCGTTGAGTGCGGATGCAAAAAGGTCCAACTCTGGATGACCCCACCTGTTAAACAGGTCTTTTGCCACTGAGGTCAGCAGCTCCCATTCTCCCTTCCTCTGAGGAAGCTCAGCATGTACTCAGTGAAATGTCTGCTTTTGCAACAGCCACATGTCAGTCTGCTGCATCTGAATATGGTGCAGGACCTGAATTGCTATGGTTTTATTTTATTTATTTATTTATTGCAATTGCTTCACCAGGAAAGGCACACTGAGCAACAAGATGCTCATCTCCCGGTGCGACCTGGGGGGGTACAAAGGGATATGATAATGCGCAGGTTATCAAGTGAACAATTAACTTAAGCAAAAAAGCAGCATAAGGATACGATAGCATGGATATACAAGCAGCTCACATTGAATGCATCGGATCATTGTAGTAGCAAATAACAAATTTGTGACAAGAAGCAGCAGGCAAGGGTAAATTAGCACAGTAGTAACAGCTGTAGTCAACAGAAGACATAAATCACAATTATACGCAGTTATACACTGGACACAGGGCAACAAACCCGGGACAAAAGTGCAAAGTTGGAGATTATATGCCCAGCTTCTGTAGCATGGCTAAGGCCACTGTTCAGGCATTGGGGAGGGGACAGTGGGGCATGGAGGGTTCAGGTACAGGAGCAATATGTAGTAAAGAAGTTGGCTAGGGCAGTAGACAGAGAGTGGGAAGAGGAGGAGTGCCGAATTTGTGGTGGGAGAGCATTCCAGAGCTTGGGTAGCCGGTGTGTGAGAAGGCAGCTTGACCGGCAGAGGTCTTCTGCCTAGGGATTGATAGTCGGTGGGAGTCACTGGATCTAAGATGATGGGGGGCATCTGAGAGCACGGTGGAAAGGTAGGATGGGATGGTCCCCAGCCATAGGCTGGAGATGAATTTAGCACAGTGAGAAATGCAGTGGTTTTTGAGGGATGGTAGTGCCAAGATTCAGTAGAGGTCACAGTGGTGGGTGAGCGGGTGTGGCATTGACAGCAAAGCAGCAGAAGGCATTATACAGTGTGTCCAGTTTAGATAAGAGTGGACTTAGGAGCTGCACTGTAAACAATGTCACAGTAATCGAAGGAGGGGGGTATCATCTTCTGGACCAGTTCACATCGGACACAGGGAGGGAGGCTACTGTGGTTCCTATATAGTGCACTGAGCATGGGGCATAGTTTTTTTGAGACAGCATCGATGTGGTCAGAGAAGGAGAGTTGACTGTCGAGCCAGACCCCTAAGTAACGTAACGAGGAGATGACTGCAAGTTTTTGGCCATCCAGGGTGCTGAAATAGGGAAGGAAGGGGAGTCTGATCAGGCGTTGTCATGTGCCGAAGCTCATCATGACATTTTGTTTTATTTATTAGCTTTTGGTAACCAGGTAAGTGCGCTAGGCAACAGACCTGCCTATTTTCAGGCACGACCCACGAGAGCACAGGACACTGGTTACAATATGCAGAAATGCACAGACATAATATAGGTGTACAGGAGCAAAACAAGGTATACATTGGGTAGCACAGTAATAGTTACATAAGGGTATGTTTTAGGCATAGATCATAATAAGGATGTAAAATAAAACAATTAGGGTAACCATAAGACAGCTGAGGACAGTTGCATTTAGGGGAGAGCTGGTGCGAGCTGAACCATTGCTGTACTTTGTTCAAGTCAGCTTGGAGGTTAGCTTGTACCACATCAGGGGCGGAGCCCGTGTAGCACAGTACAGTATCGTCTGCATACATGTCGATGAAGAAGTAGAGCAGATGAGGGGCAGGTCATTTAGGAATATGGAGAACAGTATGGGGCCAAGAACTGACCCCTGTGGGACACCAGTAGATAAGGGAAGGGGGGCGGAGATAGCATTAGAGACTCTAACGAGCTGAGTTCTGTCAGAGGTATGATCTGAACCAGTTTGTGGCAGCGACAGAGAGGCCTGATTCAGCGAGACACAAGAGCAATATGGGGTGGGAGACAGTGCTGAAGGCTTTTGCAAGGTCGACAAAAATGGCTGCGGTGATTAGTCCACTGTCCATGCCTGTCAGAACGGTGTCTGTAAGCCTTATCAGGAAGGAGGTGGTGGAGTGTCCCTTCCTGAAGACTGACTGGAAGGGCGTGAAGAAATTATTGAGGAAGGAGGTAAGTTGGGTGAGCACAAGGTGCTCTTGTAGTTTTGCTAGAGCTGGGAGGAGGGAGATAGGGTGGTAGTTTGAGGGGGAGGTGGGGGCAACTCCTTTTAGCAGAGGGATGACGATGGCGTGCATCAATGCTTGGGGGACAGCAGCGGCAACAAAGAAAAAATTACTCACCTTAGTAATTATGTTTCTTCTAGTGGAGTCTTGCTGTGTTCTGACTAGTGCAGTTAGCCCCAGCCTTTAAACTGCCCCGGAGAACAATGGGTCAACTTTTCTATGCATGGCATAGAATGTTCATCTCGAGCTCAGTTGATGTCTCTGCCTGTTGTAATTCAAACTGCAACCGTCAGATCTTTATGAGCAAAACTCACTAGGTGTTCTGTGTGAAAACTGTAAAATTTCTACTAGCCAACTGGCAGAAAAATAATGTTTTGGGTTCTCAAAGGAAGTCTCAAGTCAGAAAACCCAAACACAAAAACCAATCAAATGAAATAATATCTCACCCCATGAGAAATAGAGGGTGTAAAGGGGGCACCCCTAAGGTGCCAACACTGCGCCTGCCCACCCACATCCCAAAAAATCTAGGTTCTGAGAGGGGAGGCGGGGGGAGGTCAGAATACAGCAAGACTCCACTAGAAAAAACATAATTACTAAGGTGAGTAATTTTTTCTTCAAACAACATGAAGTTTTGCTGTATTCTGACTAGTGCAGACTACCATGCAGTACCTCCATGGAGGAGGGACAGAACCTACTTTGGGAATAGGCTTTCAAGTACTGCTGTGCCAAACTGAGCATCACTCTTAGCCTGGATATCCAGAGAGTAATGCTTGATAAAAGTATGGACTGTTTTCCAGGTGGCTGCTTGACAAATTTCTAAAAGAGGGACATCCCTGGCAGCAGCCAGGGAAGCAGTTGTACCTCTTGTGGAATGAGCCCTCAGGCCTGAGGGTGGAGCTTTACCCAGTTTTTCACAGCAGAATTGTATACAAGACTCAATCCACCGGGCAACAGATCTCTTGGTGGCACGTTTGCCCTTCCCAACTTCTCCATAAGTGAGGAACAACTGGAGGGAGTCAAACCTGTGACCCTTGGTACGCTCTATGTAGAAGCTAAGGGCTCTTTTAACATCCAAACTGTGTAGCCTCCTCTCTCCTGAGGAAGAATGATCAGTGAAAAAAACAGGGAGAGATAGACTGATTCAGGTGGAAATCTGAAACCACTTTAGGCAAGAACTTTCTGTTAGTTCTAAGGACCACTTTATCTCTGTGAAAAGAGATGAAATCAGGTTCCACTGACAGGGCTTGCAATTCACTGATACGTCTAGCAGAAGTAATGGCTACCAAAAACACAGCTTTCCAAGTCAAGTACTTAAGCTCTGCTAAGGACAAAGGTTCAAAAGGGGGTTGCATAAGCTGAGCAATGCAAACATTAAGATCCCAAGCAGGAGCAGGATCCCTAAAGGGGGGATTGGTGTTAAGCAATCCCTTGAAAAACTTACAGAATACAGGGTGAGATGACAGTGAGGAAGACTTGCCTACTGACAGGAAGGCAGAAACAGCTGACAAGTGTACCTTAAGAGTACCTGGTCTGAGGCCTAGGCCATTGAGATGGACCATATAATCCAGAACCGTAGGCAATTCAGCAGTGTCTGGAGAAATATTCTTCTTAGAACACCAAATGCTGAATCTTTTCCATTTGGAGTTGTGTCTTTTTGGTGGAGGGCTTTCGAGAAGCCTTGAGGATATCCAGAACCCCTTGAGAAAGACGCAGATCTGCAAACTCTTAACTCTTCAAGAGCCAAGCCTTGAGATTGAGAGACTGAAGATTGGGGTACCAAATCCTCCCCTGAGAGGATGTTAACAGGCTGTAATTCCTGGGAAGAGACAGGGGAAGATGGACTGCTAGGGACAGCAACAAGGGATACCATGGCTGCCTGGCCCAGTCTGGAGCAATCAGAATCACTTTGCAAGGTTGTGACCTTATCGTGACTAACACTTTGAACAGGAAGGAAGGGGGGAAGCATACAGAAATTTCCCTTCCCAGTTCAGAATCAGAGCATCCAGGGGGACTGAGCCCAAGACTGGGGGTCTGCAACAAAAGAGAGGAAGTTGGTGATTGTCTGGGGCTGCAAAAAGATCTATCTCTGGAGTGCCCCATCTTGAGAAAATCACTTTCAACACCAGAGGATCCAGGGTCCATTCGTGATGGCCCTGAGATATTCTGCTCAGTGCATCTGCTAGGACATTGTCCTTCCCTGGAAGGTGAACTGCTATTAGAGAGGTTTGCAGGGAATAAGCCAAGGATCACAACTTCATTGCTTCTGTGCACAAGGCTGTAGACCAAGTGCCTCCTTGCTTGTTGATGTACCACATGGTGGTGGTGTTGTCTGTTCTGACCTGAACTACCTTGTTCTGTACTGATTTGGAAAAAGCTTGCAGTGCCAGAAACACTGCCCTGAGTTCCGAGAGACTGATGAGTAGAAGAGATTCCTGAGGTGACCACAGTCCCTGGGTGGTGAGGTCCCCCACATGGGATCCCCAGCCCAGCAGAGAAGCATCTGTGGTAAGAACCACTGAATGAGACTGAGTGGCAAATGGAACCCCTTGCCTCAAATTGCGCTGATCCTGCCACCACTGCAGGGCTTGGATCAGAGTTCGAGTCACTGGGATTAGTTTGGGACAAAAAAGCTCTTAAGTGGAACTGAATGTCCCTCATCTGGAATCTTGCGCCTAAGACCTCTGCTGTAGAAGCTGCCATGTGGCCCAAGAGCTGAAGGAAATGCCTTGCTGGTCGAGATACCTGAAGGCTAAATGAAGAGGCCAGCTCCATGAGAGCTCTTGCCCTTTCCAGGAGAAGGAAGGCTCTCGCTTTTATCATATCCAGCTCTGCCCCTATGAAGGTGAGGAGCTGCACTGATTCGAGAACTGACTTTGGTAGGCTGAGAAGAAATCCTAAAGAAGTGAGCACTTGCTGGGTCACTTGCAGGTGTGACTTGACTTGGTCTGGGGACTGGCCCACTATGAGCCAGTCGTCCAAATATGGAAATCTTTTGTCTTCTTAGGAGGGCAACAACTACTGTCAGGCACTTTGTGAAGACCCTTGGGGCTGAGGTTAGGTCAAAGGGCATTGCTCTGAACTGATAGTGGCCCGAGGGCAACTCGAACCTGAGGTACTTTCTGTGGGGACACCTGATGGGAATGTGAAAGTAGGCATCTTTGAGGTCCAGGGAGGCTAGCTAGTCCCCTGGCCTTACAGAGGGAAGGATAATTCCCAGAGTTATCTTGAACTTTGGCTTTAAAAGATGTTAGTTCAGGTATCTTAAATCCAGGATGGGTCGCCACTCTCCTGTCTTTTTGGGGATTAGGAAGTACCTTGAGTACAGTCCTTTGCCCCAGTGTAGGGTAGGTACTCTCTCTCTATAGCTCTTAGAGCTAGGAGAGAAGAAACCTCTGCCTCTAGGGCAAGGGTCTCTGAGAGATCTGCAGGTGGAAAAGATCTGGCTCTCATCTTGGGAAATTTTTTGAAGCTGAGAACCAGTCCCTGGCTTACTACTTCCAGGACGCACTTGTCTGATGTAACAGACATCCAGTCCTGGACAAAGTAAGCCAGCCTGCCCCCTACTGGGATAGGAGAATCGACCTGGGCAGACCCATCAGGGTGTCTGCTTGGCAGGGGCTTTAGGCTGAGGGGCGGATGCAGGCCTGCTCATCCCCCTTCTGCCTCTCCCTCTGAAGAATCCCCTCTGTGAAAAGGAAGAAGAGGCCTGGGCTTGGTAAAAAGGCCTTTGAAAAGGCCTGCCCTGTCCCTGGACTACTGCCTTTGAGGAGTTGCCTGCCTTTCCTTGGCCTGAGCACTCCTGTAAGTGGTCCTGTATTCGTCCATTTTCTTCATGTAATTCTCTGTCTGCTCCCCAAACAGAGAATTAGCCACTACAGGACAATCCATGGCCTTAGCCTGGGTATCCTGTGAGAGGCTAGTACATCTGAACCAAGCCATTCTCCGAAGAGCCACAAATGTAGCCATGACTCTTGATGATACATCATTGGAGTCCACAGCAGCATGAAACTGAAATGTTGATGCCTCAATCCCATCTGCAGCCACCTCCTCCAGCTCCTTGGCAGAAAAAGAGACGTGCAAGAACAAGGGGACACAATTTAAAGATGGGGGTGCGGTTCTGGGGCAATGTGAGGAAGTATTATTTCACAGAGAGGGTAGTGGATGCATGGAACAGCCTTCCTAAGGAGGTTGTGGGGTCTAAAACTGTGGGAGAATTCAAGAATGAATGGGACAGACATAAGGCAATTCTTGTGGGGGGTAGGAAGAAATAGGCTGTTGGTTAACTAGGATCTGCGGCCTATCCTGTAGGTAGGGAAATGGGCAGACTAGATGGGCCAAGCGGTCCTTATCTGACGCCAAAGTCTATGTTTCTGGGGAAGCCTGTTTAGCCAGTGCCAGTACAGTGTCCCACCTGGACTTCTGGTACCTGGCTGCATAGGCCATATAATCTGCCTGCCTGAGTCCCAAGGAAGATGCCATGTACTGCTTCTTTGCCATGGCATCAATCTTCCTGGAGTTCTTGTCTGGGGGGCGTGATGCCAAGGGAATACTTACCTTATCACAGGCAGCAGCCTGTACAACCCCAACACGGCTGCATTGCTGATAAGTGAACTCCGTATCTGAGCCTGAAAGAGTATACCTCTTGTCCATTCTTCTATCCACAGGAGGTATGGAATTGGGAGACTTAAGAATTTTTTGTGTCCGTTTCCCAAAAGATTTGTGGAGGGGAATAGACAGTCTCTTGGACTCTGGGATGTCCATCATCTCTACATAGTCAGGCTCCTCCTGATCCTCCACTGCCTCCTCCACAGGAAGCTGGAGGGTATCAGCCACCTTTCTGTAAAACATGAAGTGCGAAAGGGACTCAGAAAGACTAGGAGGAGAAACACCTGAAGGTCTGTCTGGGGAGATGTCCGGGTCAATAGGCACATCCAGACTTTCAACATCACCATAATCATCTTCCAGCTCTCCTTCCTCCTCAAACTCTGGTTCATAAGATTCTTCCAGGGTATAATCTTGAACCAGGGGAACCAACTGAACTGAGCCCCTGCCAAAAGGTCCTGGATCAGTCGGAACCGGGCGAAGCGATTCCACAATACGAATCGCTTTGACTATTTCTTCGGTGGCGATCCAGTATGAGATTCTGGATCTGAACCGGTTGATTTGTCTTTGCGTTTTCTTTTTGTCGGAACCGATTCCTCGGAATCGGCTCTCCTTTTGCCGAAGAAGTATCACCCTGATCAGAGGGCACTCCTTCTGGTTCGGTCGGAACCGAACCGGGCTGGCCATCCGGGTCAGCGGACTTCTCGGCCTCCCTTTCCCTCAGTCTACCTAATCTCTTTTCAAGGGTAGATTTGGGAAAATATTTACAAATTTGGCAGTCTGAATCGAGGTGGTCAAACTCCAGACAATAAACACAGGTGGTGTGGAGATCAGCCTTAGCAAAGACCTCCCCACACACACTGCAGTGTTGAAACCCAGTGGGCCCGGTTTTTTTCTTGGGTTTCTCAGACATGGCCAACCTAACCAAACTTACCCTTTTTTTGGCAACCGCTAGGCAAGACTCCCCTATCGGTTCCTGACCGTGTCATGGGTCTTGGAAAAAAACGTACTAAAACCTGTTTTTTTTAGAACCGATATGGACCGGTAACCACACACTAAAGGAAAATACAAAATTTACCTGAATGATCGGTTCAGCCAAACCGATCCACACTTTTTACAAGTTCCACACAGAAAACAGAACAAAACCTATCCAGTACTCATGGTACCAAAGACAGAGACTTGAACCGACTATGCAGAAACAAAATTTCGGTAGAAAACTGACCGAAAACCGACACTTCAACTGACTTCGAACCAAGCAGCAGGAGAAATCTCTGGAGTGACTGTTCAGTGAGGCAGAGTAAAGAATCTGATGGTTGCAGTTTGAATTACAACAGGCAGAGACATCAATCGAGCTTGAGATGAACATTCTATGCCATGCATAGAAAAGTTAACCCATTGTTCTCCAGGGCAGTTTAAAGGCTGGGGCTAACTGCACTAGTCAGAATACAGCAAGACTTCATGTTGTTTGAAGGATTGGTTTTGAAGTTTGGCAAGCAGAGTTGCTATGGCAGGGGCGGAGAGGTATAGGAGTTTGGGGTCTAAACCATCCGGGGATTTCCCTTTTGAAGTGTAACCCCCAGGTGGCACTATCCCAAGGGCTACTACCCCTGCCTGCCTGACTACTGACAGGTTGAGGGGCCTAGGTTCTATGACGGGTGCCTCCACCCAGAGGTCAGGGTTTGTAGTGGTTAGACTAGCTTGGTCACAGCCCTCTGGGACACTGAGACCCCCTTTTATTCCCTCTAGTGGGTCACACAATGCACAGAAGTTACAGTCCCAATACCCCACATGTACACACTGTTCATTCATAAAGTACCACTTACCCTCGAGACTGATTCTGAGGTTCGTCTCTGGGGACCCCCTGTAAAATAACATTAATCAACATACACAAACCAATACAAAGCTTGATATGTAGATGCTGACACTTCAGACAGTTTAAAGTTTAACAACATCAAATCTGGTTTATTTGGGGGGAATAAAACACAGGAGGGGGAGATCAGGGTAACTGGCAGAATTAAATCACAGTACTGTGCACACATACAGGGTCTGAAAAGTCACACTCTGGGTACCCAGGTTGGGGGGGGGGGCTAGCCAGGTCCATTGCCCGGGGTTGGCCAGCAGGTGCAGATGGACAGGGCCCTGTAGAAGAAAATATATGCACAACACCCAATTGTAATCCGGAGCCGGATGGCTCAGTCCATGAAGAAGTGAAACAACAATAATTAGATGACACACTTGTAATTTAAAACAGGCTGCAGGGGAATACCCTGATTTGTACTCACAATACCCAAGCTGAGAACCGGATGGTGGATGTTCTTCTGGGTTGCCAGAACAACAGGGCATGGAGACAAGTTGGGGTTTGCTTCCAGCTTCAACACACAGCACAGGGAATTGGAAATAGTGATTACCCACAAGCTCTACGCACATTCATATGTAAAAGGAAAGTACTATACCAGGCAGGCTGCTCTCCTAGATCCCGATCGCAATTACTGCAAATACCCGGGAGCACACACAGCAGCTTCAGTTCCTGACAGACCAAGCGCAATTCAGCAGTTTCTCCAGTCTTCTACAGGGTTAGCCTGGTTTCTACCTTTCAGACTTCATTCTTTCTCCTCACAAGTCGGATTCAGTCTGAACTAGTGCTTACAACGCCTGTAGGCTGAACCTCAGGGCCTCACACGTGCTTCCCACGTGAAACTATACACCGCAGAAGCACAGAGCTCCTTCTCTCTTCACTGTCACAACTGATCTGATCTTTCCAGTCACAGAGCTGGGCATTTCCTTTAGCTCCACGCCATTCTGTTGGCTGGTTCGGCTGTCACTCCCAATAAGACTCCCTCTGTTGGTGAAAAAAAGGCGCCAAAGTCAAAACTACATTTCCCAGAGTCACTGCTCATACAGTCCCCTTGTGGCTGGCTCAAAATTGAGAGTCCAAGTTCCAATTCGTCCACAGGCTCCATTTTAAGGCCTCCCTATCATCCAGATTGGTCCAAGTCAGCAATTCAGGACCAAAATGAAAGAGCTACACTGAAACAGTTCGTGCTGAAATAAAGACAGGTTAGACAAACTACATTTTCTCAGTCACTCTAAATGATTTCTGGCAAACAGTTGTATCTTTCAGCAAGGCTCCCTCTGCACATGTAGCGATGGCAGAAACGGAGCGAATTGGCAGCAGCTCGGGCAGGATTCGAGCATTAAATACACAGTCCCCCAATACAAACTAATTAAGTCTGCAAGCAGACAGCTCTTAAAGAGACAGTACGTGGAGGCTCAAATAGCACTCACTTGGAACCACATTTAAACAGCTCAGACACTGAACACTGCCCAGACTTGGAGCATTCAGGCAAGCTCCTGGAAGACTTTTGGGAACCCCCATTTGTGTGTGTGGGGGGGGGGGAGATTACAGAAGGATTGAGAGAAAGTAGTGCATCTAGTTGGGTTGAAGGATTTATGAATAAAAACAATATTTTTCATCTTAAATGACTGTTTAAGTGTTACTTTATTACTAAGGGTGCTTTTCTTCTTTGATATTGGTTTACATTTATAGTGTAGTGCCGTAGAATCAGCATCTGGTGCTCGCCCACCCTTGCAAGTCCCACTGGATTCTCAATGTCCACTGGAGGATCCGTATGTGCAGTCGAGCCAAGGGAGCCATGACAACAGCTGCTGCCATAAGGCCCAGCAGTCTCACGAATGTCTTGTTGTAAAGCTCCTGGGCCTGAGGCATCAAATATTCCACCCTGTCCAGGGGTAGAAAAACTACACCCTGAGCCATGCCCAGAATGGTTCCTACGTACTGCAGACACTGACAGGAGGTCAAAACTGACTTGGTCAGGTTGACCGTAATCCCCAAGGGACCAAAGAGCTGTCTAGTATGGGACAGAGTGAGATACAGCTGCACCCTGGATTGAGCTTTGAGCAACCAGTCATCCAAGTAGGGGAACACGTACAGTCTGTCCCTCCTGAGGGCTGCTGCCAATCCTGCTAAGCATTTGGTAAAGATCTAAGGCGCAGGAGACAAGCCAAAGGGCAATACCCAGAACCAGTAATGTTACCCCTGAAACAGGAACCTGAGGGGTATTTTTTTTTTAACCAGGAGAGACACACTAAGCTGAAGCCTGTTTACAGGTGCAACTTGGGATCACAAGGAAGTTAAGTGACTTGCTCAGGGTCAGACAGTATGCAAGTGGGGGCTGTGGGATTCAAACCCAGGTCTCCAGGTTTGCAGCTCAGAGCCTCAAACCACTGTGCTATACTACCTCCAGGTACTTCCTGTGAGGGTGGCAAATCTTGATGTGCAGGTAGGCATCCTGCATGTCTAGAGAACAAATGCAGTCTCCATGCCGTAGCAGGAGCAGCAGGTCTTGGACAGCCACCACCGGAATTTCTTGTACTGGATGTAGAAATTCAGGTTGTGCAGATCCAGAATGGGCCGCAGATCCCCTGTGGACTTGGGTACCAGAAAGAAGTGGGAGTAGAACCCCATGTTCCTCTGATTCCAGAACGGGTTCTATGGCTCTCTTTTTTAACAGTGCATGAACTTCCTCCAGATGTACTGCTACGTGGTCTGGAGGGTAGGTAGAGTGCTTTGGAGGGAGGTCTGGAGGCAACTCCAGGAGCTCTAGCATGTGCCCCTGCTCTATGAGCTGCAAGGAGTGGTCAAGAGTATAGCAGCTGGGTTTCACAACGAAAAAGTGCCAAATAATGCAGTTAGTGCACAGAAACCAAGGGTCGGAGTACAAAATGGATGGAGTGGTATTAACAACCACCAAACAGGAAAGACAGCTGGGGTTAATCATATCGGATGACCTAATGGTGGCCAGACAGTGCGACAAGGCAGTACAGAGGGTGAGTAGGATGCTGGGGTGCATAGGGAGGGGGTTTCACCAGCAGAGATAGATACTGTTGCCTCTGTATAAATTACTGGTAAGACCTAACCTAGAGTATTGTGTCCAGGTTTGGAGACCACATCTCCAGAAGGACATGGCAGAGTGGAGGCAGTCCAGAGGAGGGCAGCAAAAATGGTGCACGGTCTACATCAAAAGGCCTACAAGCAGAGACTAAAGGATCTCAATACAGAATGTATACTCTGGAACAGAGAAGGGAGAGGGGGTATGATAGAGATGTTTAAATACGTTATGGGGGTAAATGAGGTACAGGAGGGGAGTATTTTTCAGAAGAAAAGGTGCTCAAGAACAAGAGACCATGCTATGAAGCTTTAGGGGGTGGATTCTGGAGAGATGTGAGGAAGCATTTCTTTAGAGAAAGAGCAGTGGATTCCTGGAACAGGTGTTCATTGGAGGTGGTGGGGGCAAATACAGTGGTGGGGTTCAAGACTGCATGGGTTAAGCACAAGGGAATCATAGTGGAAAGGAAGTGAGATGGAGCTGTAGATCGGGCATGGTCTGTGTTAATAATGTAAGTAGGAAGAAATGGGTAGACTGAATGGGCTGAGCAGTCCTTATCTGCCATCAAATTCTACGTTTCTATGTTTTTAAGACCCAGGCATCTGTTGTGACTTCTAGGTGCAGAGAGAAAGGACCCCCTACCACCACCTCCTGGGGTACTGGAGGGTGGGGGTTGAGCCAGGAGTCAGGATGATGTGGGAGCTGCAGCAGGGGCTGCTTCTCCACCTCGTGGGGCTTTCTCAGTGGTGGAGGAAGGGGCAGGGAGGGCTGCCCCTGCTTTATGTTTAATAGTCTGTGGTTTGGGCCCCTAACTTGTGTTTCTGGGTGGCAAGATGAAAGGGCGCTCGCTGACCACCCTTGGTTTGGGTGTGATACAGGGAGTGGACTGACTGGAGGGTCCTCCCTGAAGCCTGTAGGTGGAAAGGATGGCCTGTGCATCTGCCCTGAAGAGCTTATGACCTCTGAAGAAGGCGTTCAGGATGAACTGCTGGACATCCGAAGCAAAGCCAGAGATCCTTAGCCAAGAGTGTCTTCTGAAGGTATATGCCAGCTGCAGCTGCTCTGGCAGAGGCATCAGAGATAACATAGGTAGACCTCAAAAGGTGCTCACCTACATCCACCTGTGACAGGGAGCTCCTGCCACCCTTGAGGACCAATCTTTTCCTAAATTTGTTGCAACAGTTCTTCTATTTCTTAGCCTAATCTAGTCTTTACAATTTCTAGTCCATAAGGTTGGCCACCTATGGGCACCCCCTTCCCTTTCTTGACTATACTATAGTGTCCCCTTTAATTTTCCTTTTCCTTCTCAGGTCCTCATCCAGGGAGGTTATTGTGGTGACCTCTGAGCATATGAAAAACAGGTTGTATTTATCGTTGTTGGATTTAATATGTAATAGCACTACTATGTCATAAAATATCTTATGTTTATGAAACCTGTAAATGTTGAAAATGCCATGGCACTAGGTGTTTTTGATAAAGGTAAAAAGTACTAGTTGAATATATTATAAAAATTAAGTTAGCTGTCCTATTAAAATGCATGTAAATTGCTATAAACTGAGACGATCTGAAATGTAATGTTGATTTGCATATATCCCATGATGCGCTGCATTAGGGAAATATGTGTGATATTGTGTTTCTTTGAAACTTGGCTTATTGTCAACGCCCTTTGGGGTAACCCTTGTTGCAGTGCTTCTGCACTGAGGTTCTTTGGTTTTAGCTTGTTTTTTTTTTTTTAGTTTGAGCCCCACCACCCAAGCAAACAATGCCCACAAAGGGGTGGAGGCTGAATCTCAACTAAGTTAGACCAGAGAGTGAGTCAGTAGGTGCTGGCTAAGTGCAGAGAAAGGACATACATAGTCTGTTGCTGCAAACTGATGTACTGAAGAAGGCATTTGCCATTGTTTAAGGTTATTGCCTGCATTTTGAATAAACATCACACAGAGATTGTGTGCTGAACTTGAAGTTTGGTGTCTGGTCCATCTGTTATCCCACAACCCCTCCACAGACTTGGTGTCAGAAGTGGAATAAGTTGCTGGAAGCATCTGGACTGGCCGAAGATGGATGTTTTCTGGTGGATATTGCCAAGATATCCCAGGTGGACCGATGCACCAGGAGTTGCAAGAGAAGAACCCAGAGAAGAAAATCTGTGGTGTTCTGACCAGAACTATGGCTGACAGAGAGAAGCTGCTGCCTGGACTGGACCTGGGAGCTCAGAGGAAGGCCAAGCCTGAAGATGATGAAGAGATGCAGGTCAAGACAGACTGGAGGTGTGAGAGACAACACCCAGAAGGTGGAGACCCTGATGAGGATGATCCACTGGATGAGTGGGCAATGGCTGGAGGCAGACCGACTACGCAAAGAGGAAGAACTCCGGTGCCAGGTGCTTGAGAGGTTCCTGTTAGAGAGTTTGGATAAAGAGTCAGAAGAGGATTTTTTTGTGTGCTCAGTTTAAGGAGGACCCCCTGACTGAGCAAGATATTCCTTTTGTTTCCTGTGTTCTGAGGATATTACCTGTTGGAGGTCGGAGATGCAAGTATGGAACTTGAAAATGAGACTCCAGGTAAGACTGTGTCTAGTGATATTATGCTGGGGTTGAAGACTCCAAGCAAGCAAGAAGAAGTCTATGAGGCTGAAGGGACTTTTTCTTGTATTGATGCAGCTAAATCTATTAACCGTATTGACTGCGTATACTGCAGGCTAAAGATGCTAATATTGCCAAAATGTTACAATACGTTAAGACTGAGGAGGTGAGTGGAAAATGGATAGGAACCTGCGTTGCAGTAACACCTAGAGTATCTACCCTCAGGTGTCTGTATCAGTAGAAAGTGAAATGAATGAATCAAGAGACGTAGTGGGTTTATGTAGAGGGGTTGAACTTAGGACTGGGCCCCTGCTTGAAAGTGACATATCTGGTGGAGTTGAAGTAGGTAATTACTCACCCCAAAGAAAGTCTTTCTGTGGTACTGGACTTTACAGCCGTTCAAGATTTTTGGTTAAAAAATATGACAGACTTTCCCTAAACGGAGATGGGAAGGTACTGTTAGTCTCTGTTGAGAAATGTGTTAATGCTTCAGGGTAAAGAATGATGATATACATTATGTTTATGATAGAATGTTTTATCGTTAATAGGGATCCTGAGACAGAGCTTCTGAAGATGGATGGGTGGAAGCTCCATTGCTTCCTGGGACAGGAAGATGGTAAGCAGTCTGCAATAACTGCTTCCCTCTTAAGGTGGAGGATATGTGACAGGGAGTTCCTGCAACTCTTGAGGACCAATCTTTTCTTAAATCTGTTGCAACAGTTCTTTTATTTCTTAGCCTAATCTATTCTTTACAATTTCTAGACCATAAGGTTGGCCACCTATGGGCACCCCCTTCCCTTTCTTTTTTTTTTTGAATTTATTTTTATTAGTTTGGCTGTATAAAATACACAGTACACTACACATATAGGTAGGCATACAGAACGATCATAGTCACTACATTGTAATGCTTACATAATTTTTACAGTAAGGATTTGATTTAGCCCCTATCCCATGGTACATCACTTGGCGGATTACCTAAAGTTAACACAAACAATTCCAAACATTAGTGTTCTAACATGCCTTTGCTGCCATGAACAGGGATCTCCGTCTCATTTTTATGTTAAGTTTAGGCACCCTATTTATCAGGTAAAACTTCCCCAAACCACTTTAGCGATTTCCATATATTTATACTCCAGCATTACTCCCACAAAAAGAATTCAGCCCAATAAACCTCATTTAACATTAATTCACTAACTGTATTTGATAACAGATATTATATTTGGGTAAGTTAATGATAGAACAAGAACATTAACTTCATTGGTACACGTCTGCCACATACAATTATCATGCATATTTGTACTGAGCACATGACTGTTTAATTATGGCACCAAAAGCAGACCTCTGACTGAGGGAGAAGAGCATGCTGCTTACAAGAATAAATACACCTTTGAATGACGCCATTTTAATCACACCCTTCCTTGCCCATCCTCCCTTCTGCCCAGTCCCGAAATTGTTAAACTAACTTAAAAAAAAACTTTGCCCAACAGCATGTTTCAAAGCTAAGGTACAGGGTTAACCAAATTCAGAAGTCTTTTCTTGAAAATTGAAGCTCAAATAATATCTCTGTGCCCAGTTTGTTACTCACAACCTTCAGCGTCACTGTACGAGTTTTCTCCCCTCGTGCCAAATTCCTTATCTGTTTGTCCACCAATTTACTTGCCTCTCCGGGGTCTGCAAACTGATATGCCTTATCCCCATACATAATGCGTAGGCTTGCAGGTATCAAAAGTACATGCTGAACTCCAAGCTGTCGCAGACGGGTCCGGACACTGTCAAAACTCTTTCCGCGTTGTCAGGTTGAGTAACTCAAATCTGGAAATATATGAACTTTAGAACCTTTCCAATCCATAGGTCCCTGTTTTTTGGCATGTCTAATGATAATGTCTCTCTCACGAATAGATCCTATCACCATTAGAAGGGTACGTGGTGGAAGTATGTTGGTTGCTGTGCGGCCTGTCCCGCCACGTGTACTGATCTGGTATGCTTTTATTATCAACAGTGGATCTGGTATTTGTAGACTCTCCTTATAAAATGTGATTAAATAGGGCAACTGATTGTCCCCCTCCAAACCTTCAGGGATCCCCAGTATCTGTACATGAGTGGCATGAGATGTATTTTCTAGGGCTTTCCGTCGTCTATAAAGCATCACATTCTCCTTCGACAGCCCCGTTCTTACAGTTAACGTCGTTGTAGGAGTCTTGGAGGAAGCATTGTTTTTTTTCTCCAGCATTCATACTTTAGTGTCCAGCACTTTGAATTGCATGGTGAAATCCCCAATTTTTGATCGAGCCTCTGAATCGCTTTTAGGAGTGCTGCACTGGAGGGTTGGGGAAGCAGGTCCTCTCCTATCCCCGTGCTCGATTCCTTGCTGGTGCCCGGCTTTGTATCTTTTAGTCAGGCACCATCTCCCCCTGCTCCTGTTCTATTAACTCTGCCCATAACTTTTGTTCTAGAGATGTCAGCGATTCCAAACCAAGGTCGTTCAGTTAGTTAGAAATTCTGTTTTCAAATGAAATATTTATTAATGTGAAATCTTAAGTTTCTGTTTATCAAATTAACAAATTAGGCTTCTTCTTGTGGAGCTCTGCTAAGCAGCTGCTGAAAGCTCGGCTGCTGGCCACTCCCACCCCTTCCCTTTCTTGACAATGCTACAGTGTCCTCTTTAATTTTCCTTTCCCTCTGAGGTCCTTGTACAGGGAGGTTATTGTGGTGACCTCTGAGCATATGTAAAACAGGTTGTGTTTATTGTTGTTGGATTTAGTATGTAATAGCACTACTATGTCATAAAATACCTTGATGTATATACCTTATGTTTATGAAACCTGTAAATGTTGAAAATACCATGGCAATAAGTGTTTTTGATAAAGGTAAAAAGTACTAGTTGACTGTATTATAAACATTAAGTTAATTGTGCTATTTAAAATGCATGTAAATTGCTGTAAATTAAAACAATCTGAAATGTTATGTTGATTTGCATATATCCCATGATGCTTTGCATTAGGGACGTATGTGTGATGTTGTGTTTCTTTGAAACTTGGCTTTTTGTTAACGCCCTTTGGGGTAACTCATGTTGCAGTGCTTCTGCACTGAGGTTCTTTGTTTTTAGCTTGTTTTGTTTGCTTTTCATTTGAGCCCCCACCACCCAAGCAAACAAGGCCTGTATACGGGTGGAGGCTGAATCTCAACTAAGTTAGATCAGAGATCAGTAGGTGCTGGCTAAGTACACAGAAAGGACATACTGTACATATTCTGTTACTGCAAACTGATGTACTGAAGAAGGCATATGCCATTGCTTAAGGTTATTGTCTGCATTTTGAATAAACATCACATAGAGATTGTGTGTTGAACTTGAAGTTTTGTGTCTGGTCCATCTGTTATCCCACAACCCCTCCAAACCACCCCAGTCTGGAGAGTCTTGAGTAGCTCCTGTCTCTGAGCACCCCCAGGAAGGGCCTGGGCCATAGCCTTGGCCTTCTTCCAGAGTGTGTTCTGAAACTTAACTATGTGAGCCTGGTAGCTGTCTATATGAAGGCCCAGGGTGGCAGAGGCATAGGTCCTCTTGCCAACAAGGTCAAATTTCCCTGACTCCTTATATAGGGGAAGGGAGCTAAGATGCTGAGGCCTCATGGACCTATCATGGGCCACATTAATTATCACAGAAGCGACCTGGGGTTTCCCTATAAAAAAAGGCTTCCCACAGGGAGCCTGATACAATCGGTCTGCAATGCAGGGCATCGCAGGCATCATGGCAGGCCTATACCAGGTAGCAATGGTGGCATCTTCCAATGCAGGCAGCAGAGGGAGAATCTGGTAGCTCCAAAAAGTAAAAACCAGATAAACCACAGCCCAAACTCTGCCCCTTACTTCACTCCTTTTTATGCTGTCTTGCGTGTGTGCGAGCAACATCTTATGGTAGTAGCACATTCAGAGGTGTGTCAAAGTTCGCGAATGCAAGGAACACTTTAGTGGATGTGTCCCTTGGCCACCAATTAGTGAGCATGCTACCGATGACAGCAGTTTCAAAGAGAGCCATGGAGTTGAAAGAAATCTGCTGCTTCAATGAGGTGCAGTTTCCTCATTGGAGCATCAGATGACAAGGCTCCTTTACATGCCTTTCCTGGTAAAACATTCCAATAAATATGGCGGCTCCTGTTGCCTGCCACACAATCCCCACGAAGCCAACATCAGGGATGCCCAATCTCCGTGTCGGCATGTCTCCCCCCTTCCCAGTTCAATTTGTTTGCCTATGGGGTTGCCCAATCCCATCAGCATCATGTTCCCCCCACACATTTTCTTTGCTGACGGAGGTGCCCAGTCCACGCTCAACATCAAGTCCCCCTAAACTCATGGCACAATGGGTGTCCACCCCAGTGTGCCCCAAATAATTTTTTTTACCTGTAAATAAAGAAAACCATACCCCAAAGTCCAATTTCTTTTTTTCACCTGTAAAAAAAACAGTCAAGAGGACAGAAGAGAGGAAACCTAGGGGTCTGGGACAGGGGGGCCCCAACCTCTGGGCAAGCAAGGGAGGGATAGAGTAAGGGAAGGAGAAAGAGGATAGAACAGAGAGAAGAAACATAGAATTTGACGGCAGATAAGGACCGCTTGGCCCACCCAGTCTGCCCATTTCCCTACCTAATGGATAAGCTGCAGATCCTAGTTAACCAGCAGCCTACTTCTTTCTGCCCCCAACCCCTAAAACTGCCTTATGACTGTCCCATGCATGCTTGAATTCCACCACTGTTTTTGACTCCACAACCTCCTCTGGAAGGCCGTTCCATGCATCCACAACCCTCTGTGAAAAATACTTCCTTAAATTACCTCTGAGCCGCCCCACCCCATCTTCAAATTGTGCCTCCTTGTTTTGCACACCTCTCTTTTTAAAAGATGCTACCCTCTTGGACTTTGTTGATTCCATTGAGGTACTTGAAAGTTTCTATCATGTCCCCCCCTCTCCCTCCTTTCCTCGAGGCTATACATATTAAGCTCCTTAAGTCTCTCTTCATATGTCTTCCGGTGCAGACCCTGCACCATTTTATTTGCCTTCCTCTGGACAGCTTCCGTCCTGTCTATGTCTTTGCGGAGATTTGGGTCTCCAGAACTGCACTTAGTATTCCAGATGGGGTCTCACCAGCTGTCTGTACAGAGGGATAATAACTTCCTGTTTTCTACTGGTGATGCCTCTCCCTATGCATCCCAGTATCCCCTCAGCCCTCCTTGCTGCCCTCTCACATTGCTTGCCCACCTTTAGGTCATCTGATATGACTACCCCCAGGTCCCTTTCCATTTTTGTTGTTGTTAGTATATCACCCCCATTGTCTACTCTTCCCCTGGGTTTTTTGTTTCCCAGGTGCATTACCTTGCACTTCTTAGCATTGAATCTATGCTGCCATACATTTGACCATTCCACTAACCTTGCCAAGTCCCTTCTCATCTTTTCCACCCCACCTTGTGCATCAACTCTGTTGCAGATCTTTGTGTCATCTGCAAAGAGACATACTTTTCCTTCCAGTCCCTCTGCAATGTCGCTTATAAAGACATTGAAGAGGACCGGTCCTAATACTGAACCCTGCGGTACTCCCCTAGTAACCCCCCTTTCTTCAGAGTGGACTCCATTTACTATTACTCTCTGTGTCCTATTCTCCAGCCAATTCTTTACCCAGGCTGTCATCTTGGGACCCACTCCCAGGCTGGCAAACTTGTATATTAATCTTTTGTGTGGGACTGTGTCAAATGCCTTGCTAAAGTCTAGGTAGGCCATGTCCACAGCCCCTCCCTGATCTACTACTTTGGTCACCCAGTCAAAGAAATCTATCAGATTTGTCTGGCATGACCTTCCCGTTGTGAATCCATGCTGCCTTGGGTCCTGTGCCCCTCTGGCCTCTAGATACTAGACAATTCTTTTCTTCAGAAGTGATTCCATCATTTTCCCTACCACTGAGGTTAAACTAACAGGTCTGTAGTTTCCTGCTCTGCCTTGCTCCCACTTTTGTGAAGGGGAATCACATCTGCCCTCCTCCAGTCCTCGGTACCACCCCATCCTCCCATGATTTGTTAAAGAGGGTAGTCAGTGGTGTCACTAGTTCTACCCTTAGTTCTTTTAGAATTCTGGGATGAATCCCATCAGGCACCACTGCTTTGTCCACCTTCAGTTTTAAGAGTTCTTTCAGAACCCTTTCTTCTGTACATGGGCTGGTATTAACTTCTGTATCCAGAGTGTTTCTACTGTTTGTTTTAGGTACCTCCTCCTCTTCCTTTGTAAATACTGAGCAAAAATATTTGTTTAGTATCTCTGCCTTTCACAGTCATCCTCTGCCCACCCTCCCTCCCCTTTATTAAGCCTCACCATCCTCCCTTGGTCTTCCTTCGGTCCCTGATGTACCTATAAAAGATTTTATCCCCCTTCTTAACTGAGTTGGCTATCTTTTCCTCGGTTTGAGCCTTTGCTGTTCTGTCTGACTTCCCAGCTTCCTTTTGCTTTAACTGATACAGTTCTCTGTCCTGCTCCTTCTGTGATTCCTTGTACTTCCTGAATGCTTTCTTTTTCTCTTGAACCTTCACTGCCACTTCCTTTGAGAACCATAGAGGTTTCTTAAATCGTTTCATTTTGTTTATTTGCTTCACACAAAGGCTTGTTACCTCTGTGATGGCAGTTTTTATTATTCTCCATTGTTCTTCTACCCCTTCTTCCTGCCCATTTGCTAGTGCATTCCTTAGGCACTCACCCATTTTGGCAAAGTCAGCTCTCCTAAAGTCCAGTACTTTTGCCTTTGTATGGCTTGACTCTATTGCTGTTTATTGTGAACCATACTGTTTGATGGTCGCTAGTTCCCAGATGGCTACCCACTTCGACATCTGTGATCCTCTCTTCATCTCCATTTGAGAGAACCAGGTCTAAGATTGCTCCTCTCGAGTGGGCTCCAATACTAGTTGTCTAGGCATGCCCCTGTAGGGCATCTAGAATAACCCCACTCTTCGAAGTGGCTGTGGCAACTGCCTCCAGTTAACATCTGGCATATTCAGATCACCCATCAGCAATATCTCCCTTTTTGCCATACTAAGTATACTTTCTATCATTTGCTTGTCCATTTCCTCCCCTGAGAAGGGGTCTGTATCTAACCCTGTGCGGATAGTGGTGCCATTGCCGTCTCCAAATTTACCACAGTGCTTCTTCTCCTCCCTGTTTTCTCTTTTGTTCTGTTACTTTGATTCCTACCCTTATGTAAAGAGCTACTCCTCCTCCTCTTTTACCCTCCCTGTCCCTCCTGTAGATAGTGTATCCTGGTATGTTTATGTCCCAGTCATGGTTTTGTGCGAACCATTTTTCTGTGACTGCCACGATATCCAGATGTTCCTCCTCCATCAAGGCCACTAATTCAAGAAGCTTGTTACTCAGACTACGTGCATTGGTACTCATTGCTCTCCATTTTTTGATGGCTTTACTTTCTGTTGCAGCATCCCCCACTGACCTTTCTACCTTGGTCTTTTTCTCATTTAGTACCCTGTTTTGTAGGGAGAGGCTGGGATTTTCCTGCTGCTCATCAGTGCCTCCCTCCTTGACTAGTTTAAAAGCTTGCCAATGAAGTATTTAAACCGATTGCTCAAAAGACTGTTCCTTCCTGGACAGATGCAGACCATCCTGCCAGTATGAGGCTGGTGTCCTCAGGTGGAACCCCAGTCCCCAATGAAGCCAAATCCCTGTGCTCCACCATTTTTTCAACCACTCATTAAACTGCATGGTGCAAAGTACCTTGCCTCACTCATGCCATTTACAGGCAGCACCTCTGAGAAGGTTACTGTGTGTGCTACTTTCTTAGGCCCTCCCCAGTCTCTAAAAGTCCTTCTGCACTGCTCTAATCTCATGTTGAGCCAAGTCATTTGTCCCAGGTGGACAATGACATCCAGCTCAGACTCCGTGCAGCTGTTCTAGTGATCCTGAGGATGGCTTCCTGTCCCTACAAGCCATGGCACCAGGCAGGCACTTTACTTCAGTTTTCCTGCTCCCACTAGTTCTATCCCCAATTGAGTCCCCACCAGGAGCTGCTTCCTTTCCTTGTGGCATCCTTTGCCTCCCTCCTGTGGGCCTCCCTTGTGACAGGTGTCCTCAGCCTCCTTAATCTCCTCCGTGGGTGCATCCATAGGGGAGCTGTGCTCCCCCAGAATGGTGTATGGATTGTGGAGTGGAACAACTGACTGGGTGTGCCTCTGTTCCACCCTTCTCACCCTCCCTGAGCCCACTGTGGTCCAACTGCTGTGCTTTCTTTGCAACCTCTGAGGTAGTGGTGGTGGCTCTGGTGCTCCCTGGATAGAAACATAGAAACATACATAGAAACATAGAAGTTGACGGCAGATAAGGACCGCAAGGCCCATCCAGTCTGCCCATTTCTTTTTCTACTTTATAAATGCGCCATCGGCCTTTGCTCTGTCAGTGACCTATCTATTCATAGTCATTTGTATTGCTCCCTTATGCCTATCCCATGCCTGTTTGAAGCCCTGCACTGTATTCATAGCCACCACTTGTGGTAAGTCATTCCATGCATCTACCACCCTTTCTGTGAAAAGAATTTCCTCACATTCCCTTAATCGGCCTCCTCTAATCTCATGCTGTGTCCTCTTGTCCTGCTATTTTCTTATATTTAAACATGTTAGACTCTTTCACCTTGTTTATGCCCTTAAGGTGTTTAAATGTCTTGATCATATCACCTCTCTCCCCTCCTTTGCTCAAGGGTATACATATTGAGCTCCGTTAATCTGTCCTCATATGTCTTCTGATGCAGTCCCTGCACCATTTTGGTTGCCCTTCTCTGGACTGCCTCAATTTGGTTAATGTCCTTGTGAAGGTGTGGCCTCCAATACCGCACGAGTACTCTAGATGGGGCCTAACCAATGTCTTGTACAGAGGGATATACCTCCCTCTTCACGACTTGTGATACCCCTACTAATACACCCTAACACCCCCTAGCCTTACCTACTGCTTTAGAGGTCTGCTTGATGATTTTAGGTCATCAGTGATGATGATGCCCAAGTCTCTTTCTTCCTTTGTGACTGCTAGCAACTCCTCCCAGCCTATAAGTGGCTTCAGGGTTTCTCTTCCCTATGTGCATGATTTTGCACTTCTTTGCATTAAATCCCAGTTGCCACTCTTCTGACCATTTTGCTAGCTTATCCAGATCTCTTCTCATTCTGCCCACCCCATCTGGATCATCTACTCTGTTGCAGATCTTGGTGTCATCTGCAAACAGACAAGCTTTACCCTCTAGTCCATCTTGCAGGTCACTAATGAAGATGTTGAATAGGACTGGCCCCAGGACTGATCCCTGAGGTACCCACTTGTGACTTGCATCTCTTCTGACTGTATACCATTTACCACCACTCTGTTTTCTGCCAGTCAACCAGTTTGCCACCAGTTGACCAACTTCGACCCACCCCAGCTACCTAGCTTATTTATCAATCTTCTATGTGGAACAGTGTCAAAAGCTTTGCTGAAGTCAAGGTAGGCACATCAACTGCTCCCCTTGGTCCACCACTCTGGTTACCCAGTCAAAGAAATCTATGAGAATAGTTTGACAGGACCTTCCTTTGTAAACCCATGCTGTCTTGGATCCTGTGCCCCTATGGATTCCAGGTGTTGCACTATCCTTTCCTTAAGGAATGCCTCCATAATCTTGCCCACTACTGAGGTAAGACTGACTGGTCTGTAGTTCCCGCCTCCTCCCTGCTACCATCTTGTGGAGCGGGATCCATGAGCCTTCTCCAGTCTTCTGGGACCTCTCCTGTGCTCAGAGACTCACTAAACAATTCTGCTAATGGCTCTGCTAGTTCCTCCTTTAGCTCCTTAAGTACCCTGGGATGTATGCCATCAGGTCCCATTGCCTTATCCACCCTGAGCTTAGCAAGCTCTTGTAGGACCCTTCTTTTGTGAAGGGAGTGTGCTCACCTCCTCCCCTGTGTCCATGATGCTGAGCTGTGGGCCCTGCCCTACCTTCTCTTCAGTAAATACTGAGCAAAAGTATCTATTTAGGATAGATGCCTTTACAGGGTCCTCCTCTCACATGCTCCCTTTCTCCATTAAGCTTAGCAATACCTCTGGACTTTCTCCTTTCACTAATGTATCTATAGAAAGTCTTGTCACCTTCTTTACTGTTCGTGCTAGTGTTTCCTCAGTTTGGGACTTTGCCTGCCTTACTGCCTTCCCTGCTTCCCTTAGGGCAGTTTGGTATGCCTCCCTATCTTCATCCCGCTGTGTTCCCTTATATTTCCTGAAGGCCAGCCTTTTGGCTCTGACCTTTTCTGCTACTGTATTTGAGAACCAAAGTGGTTTCCTTCTTCTTTTGCACTTCCTTTTCTGTCTAACACAATGGGATGTTGCTCAAGTATTGTATCCTTAATGCTTGCCCACTTTGCCTGTACCCTCCTCACCTATGTTTCTTTTGCCAGGGCTAGCTTAACTCTGTTGGCCATCTTATCAAAGTCAGCTCCTCTGAAGTCCCATATTTTTGCCTTGGAATGGGATGATTTAGATGTAGTAGCCAAATTGAACCATACCATGTGGTGGTCACTGGCCCCAGGTGACCTTCTACCTGGAGATCTGTGATCCCTTCTTTGTTAGTAAGTACTAGATCTAGGATAGCCCTCTGTCTCTTGTGGGTTGCTGTACCAGTTGTTTGAGGCCCTCCTGCAGGAATCCACTATGAGTCTAGTTCTGGCAGATGTTCCTGCTGGTATTGACCAATCTGTATCTAGCATGTTGAAGTCTCCCATTATCAGAACCTCCCCTTTAGCTGTCATGTTTTGTATATCTTCTAACAGTAATGTGTCTATGTCCTCCCTCTGGTCTGGGGGCCTGTAGACAACCCCAGTTCTTATGGCTGTCCCATTTCCTGTTTCCCAGGGTGACCCACAGTTCTTCTGGCTCCTTATGTGTATTCTGAATTTCTGTAGCTTTGATATTTTCATTAACATACAGGGCCACTCCTCCCCCCCTTTTTGCACCTCGGTCTCTTCTGAACAATACATAGCCAGGTACTGAAGTCTCCCAAGTGTGGTTACTGGTAAACCACGCTCACTAATTGCTACTATGTCCAGTTTAGCCTCTGACATTATTGCCTGCAGGTCTGGGATCTTATTTCCCAGGCTGTGAGCATTTGTGTACATGATTTTCCATTGGCTAGATTTTGGTGTGTTAGTTGTTGGGTGAAGTTTGGCATTACCCCTGTGCATCGTATGGGGGGGGGGGGTTCCCTTCCTACCATCAAGTCTGGCCTGGGGGAAGGTTCTCTTACTGCTGTCCAGTGTGGCCTGAAGACCAGCAACTTCCTCCCTCAGGGCAGAGAGTTGTCTGCAAATAGGGCAGCATCTCAGCCTCAGAAAGACTCCTGGAAGACTGCTGCCCATAGCCATTATATTGTACTACTCTCACATGACTATGTACTTTTTGTGTGTGTGTGTGCTTGTGTGTGTGATTGGTTTGTTATATAGAAATATATATATATTATATAATGTGTATCGATATTTTCAGTGCTGTGTGCTAGAGAGATATGACATTGATATGCACCTTGCACTCTTGAGGAAATGATGTCAGAACCCTAGGTATAAAGGAACTATTTCCGGGGGTGAGGGGTGGGAAGGGTTGGGCCAAACTGTGCCCTCACAAAACAATCAGCTAAGAGCTCTGACCCACTGCGATGAGTGCCTTCCTGTCTGCAAGATACTATACACAACAATTTGACAGAGAAAATCCCTGCTAATCAAACAGAGAAAAATCCAGACATCTAAGTCAGACACAGGTAAACCTCCCAGCCCCAAAACAGCCTGGTGGTTTGTGCTCTGAAAAGCAGTCAGCCCCAAAATAAGTCAGCTGTGCTTGAACTCTTCCTGCACTGAAAATCTTAAGAATTGTAACAAGACTGTCTTTTCCTGATACTTGTAAATTCCTTCTTTCACCTTTCAGTTAGAAGCAGCTCCACCTGCAGTATATCTGCTACAAACCACAGACAATTGAAAGGTTCCTCTCCCTCTGTTGTGAGCACAACTGCTTTCTTGCAAATCCTATGTTCAATATTGCAGTTCCCAACAAGAGATAGTTTGGCTAGGAAAATATTAGCTGTTCTGATGAGTTTGCTATAAACACTTGCTTATAATACTATTCTTCTCAGGTCTGTTACCAAAGCTATTGGCTGAATTAAGTCTCTGTGATGAAATCACTTCCTAGAAAGTTTGGAATTGCCTGTTATAAAACAAAGATAAGCACAGAAAACAGTTTACTGTCCGTGTCAAATACACAACCTGCACCTGCACTTATTTCAGGATTTGTGACAAATGTTTTCAGAGTTTAAAATCTTCCTGCACTGAAAATCTTAAGAATTATAACAAGACTGTCTTTTCCTGATAATTGTAAATTCTTTCTTCACCTTTCAGTTAGAAGCAGCCTCCACCTGCAGTATATCTGCCACAAACCACAGACAATTGAAAGGTTCCCCTTCCTCTGTTGTGAGCACAACTCGCTTTCTTGCAAATCCTATGTTCAATATTGCAGCTCCCAACAAGATATAGTTTGGCTAGGAAAAATATTAACTGTTCCTGGTATGTTTACGTCCCAGTCATGGTTTTGTGTGTACCATGTTTCTGTGACTGCCATGATATCCAAATGTTCCTCCTCCATCAAGGCCACTAATTCAGGAAGCTTGTTACCCAGACTACGGGCATTGGTACTCATTGCTCTCCATTTTGTGATGGCTTTACTTTCTGTTGCAGCATCCCCCACTGACCTTTCTACCTCGGTCTTTTTCTCATTTAGTATGTTTTGTAGGGAGAGGATGGGATTTTCCTGCTGCTTATCAGCGCCTCCCACCTTGACTAGTTTAAAAGCTTGCCAATGAAGCATTTAAACCGATTGCTCAAAAGACTTGTTCCCTTCCTGGACAGATGCAGACCATCCTGCCAGTATAGGCTGGTGCCCCTCTAGGTGGAACCCCAGTCCCCAATGAAGCCAAACCCCTGTGCTCCACACCATTTTTTCAACCATTCATTAAACTGCAAGAGGAGGAGGCAGACACTGCACCTCACTCACAGAGGTCCAGAGGACTCCCCAAGGACCGAGGAATGACACCACTGTTTTTAAGCCATATTTCTTGTCTCCAATGAAGGGAGCAGAAGAAGAAACCCCCCAGTTCTAAAAGATTATCCAGAGGGAGATGGCTGGCTTGAAGAAGCTCAGGATAGAGAGGTGAGATAGGGCACCAATTCTAAGCATCTCCCTGGAGTCCAAGAAGAGCAGCAGGCCAGTGTCTCCCTTGCCTGTCTTGAGAGAATCCTAGAGTGGGGACAGGACCCACCACGCTGCAGGGTCCTCCTGACAAAAATAAGTTCCTCATAGAGGTTTATAGGAGCACCACCTCTGAAAAGGAGGAGGAGAAGACAATGCCAGGAGAGGATAATTTTAAAGGATGTGATTGTCATTTCTCAAGAGGGGACCCTGCAAGAAGAGAACACTTAAGCAGTGGTCAAAAAAGGATGGAAGGGATCACCAGGGCCCCTCCAAATACTGCCCTAAAAAGAACCTCCAAGGTTTAAGATTAAACAAGAGGGTGGATCTCAGAATGGTTCTGACCAAAACTGGTGGGAGATCCCATCAGGTGACAAGGAGGTCCCGATGAGCTCTCATAAAGAGGGGTGCATCCCTGTTTGTCTTTCCCAAGACAGCCCTGATTCCCCCAGAAGAGGAGCGAAGCCAAGGGGTACCAGAAGAAGGATCACAAGGGTCTCAATTTAGAGAAAAACAAACAGGGAGGAGGCATTGCCCAGAGACTGAAGCCCAAGAGGGGGAGGAGGATGGGAAGCAGTAATGAATGGTGAAGATACACAGAAAGATCAAGAATTACAGTAGGTATGTAATTTTCATTATCTTATCTGTGTCAGTCTTCACCATTCATCATTGGTGGGTGATTACCAAGGCCCCAGAAGGGGACCTGGTACCTCCCTGAGGGATGGAAGTCCCTCAGCCTCCTGTGGGGGAGACACTGGAGGGGGAACCCTCCCAGGCCTAATTAGGCCTGGGATTAGCCTGGATGAGGTGGGGTTCTCCTCTGACCGGGAGAAGGAAGTTGCTCCTGAGGTTCACACCTCACCCTGTGGGGAAAAAAGGTGGGGTCCCCGGAAAGAGGAGGCAATCACCCTTCACCGCGCCACAGGTTATAACCGGGATAGATGAAGCCATGCCGTCCGCCTTATGCAGATCGTTGTCCCTGCCAGCCTGGACTCCACCTCACTGGCATCATATGATGCCCTTGCTTGATGCCTCATAAGCTCTAGGCCACATGCGGAGAGGGAAACAGCTTGTCTGGTTGCCTCTGAATCAGGCAAAGATACTAGGATTTGCCCTAATAAAGACTATATGTGCCTGTTATAGGAAACATGATGGGCCTGATGTACTGACAGCGACAGAGAGAGAGAGAGAGATGTGCTGAGGAAAACACTCTCCTTCCCCAAAAGTCAAACTCTGCAGAGTCTGTTTCTGGGGGCCAGTCATGTCTCAGGCATCTATGTCCGGAAGAAAAAATTACTCACCTTAGTAATGTTGTTTCTTCTAATGGAGTCTTGCTGTATTCTGACATATGCAGTTAGGTCCTGCCTTTCAACTGCCCCGGAGAACAAAGAGTTAAACTTTCCATGGCCAGCATGGAATGTTCACCGCGAGCTCAGTTGAATCCCCTGTCTGCTGCTGTTTAAACTCCAACCGTCAGATCTTTACGAGCTATACTCACTAGAAGTTCTGTGTGGAAACTGTAAAACTCAAAACTAGCCAACTGGCAACTATATCTATATGAAAGGGTTTTTTGGATTCAAAGCAAAGACTCAAGTCAGGAAACCCAAAAAACAAAACAGATCCCAAAACACAACAGCCACCCAAAATAAAGGAAGGTGAAAAAGGGACACCCCTAGGGTGCCAACACTGCTCCTGCCCACCCACATCCCCAAAACTAGGTTCTGAGAGGGGAGGCAGGGGGGAGGTCAGAATACAGCAAGACTCCATTAGAAGAAGCAACATTACTAAGGTGAGTAATTTTTTCTTCAAACAACAAGCAGTCTTGCTGCATTCTGACATATGCAGACTACCAAGCACTACCTCCATGGAGGAGGGACAGAACCTACTTTGGAGACAGGTTATGAAGTACTGCTGAGCCAAACCGAGCATCACTCCTAGCCTGGAGATCCAGAGAGTAATGCTTGGTGACTGTATGGACTGTTTTCCAGGTGGCAGCTTGACAGATTTCTAAGATAGGAATATCCCTGGCAGCAGCCAGGGAAGCAGCTGCACCTCTAGTAGAGTGAGCCCTCAGGCCTGAGGGTGGAGTTCTACCCAGTTTTTCATAGCAGAAATGTATACAAGAAACAATCCACCTGGCAATAGATCTCTTAGTGGCAGGTTTGCCCTTACCAACCTCTCCATATGTGAGGAACAACTGGAGGGACTCAAACCTGTAACCCTTGATGCACTCTATGTAGTAGCTGAGGGCCCTTTTAACATCTAAGCTGTGCAGCCTCCTCTCTCCAAAGGAGGAATGGTCAGTGAAGAAAACAGGGAGAGACATAGACTGGTTGAGGTGGAAATCTGAAACCACTTTAGGCAAAAACTTCCTGTTAGTTCTTAGGACCACTTTATCTCTATGGAAAGAGAAAAAATCAGGTTCCACTGACAGGGCTTGCAATTCACTGATACGCCTGGCAGAGGTAATGGCCACCAAAAACACAGTTTTCCAAGTCAAGTACTTAAGCTCTGCAGAGGACAAAGGCTCGGGGGTGCATAAGCTTAGCAATGCAAACATTAAGGTCCCAAGCAGGAGCAAGGTCCCTAAAGGGGGGATTGGTGTGCAGCAATCCCTTGAAGAACTTACAAAACACAGGATGGGCTGACAGAGGGGAAGGCTTGCCTACTGACAGGAAAGCAGAAACAGCCGCCAAATGCACTTTAAGTGTAGCTGGTCTAAGGCCTAGGCCATTGAGGTGGACCATATAGTCCAGAACCATGGGCAACCCAGCAGAATCTGGAGAAATATTCTTCTTAGAACACCAAATAGTGAACCTTTTCCATTTGGAATTGTAAGTCTTTCTGGTGGAAGGCTTTAGAGAAGCCTTAAGGATATCCAGAACCCCTTGGGAAAGATGCAGGTCAGCAAACTCTAACTCTTCAAGAGCCATGCCTTGGGATTGAGAGACCGAAGGTTCGGGTACCAAATCCTCCCCTGAGAGGATGTCAACAGGTTGTAATTCCTGGGAAGAGACAGGGGAAGGTGGACTGCTAGGGACAGCAACAGGGGGTATCAGGGCTGTCTGGCCCTGTCTGGAGCAATCAGAATCACTTTACATGGTTGTGACCTTATCTTGACTAACACTTTGAAGAGGAGAGGGAAGGGGGGAAAGCATACAGAAATTTCCCTTCCCAATTCAGGATCAGAGCGTCCAGGGGAACTGAGCCCAAGACTGGGGGTCTGCAACAAAAGAGAGGAAGTTGGTGATTGTCTGGGGCTGCAAAAAGATCTATTTGTGGAGTGCCCCATCTCGAGAAAATCACTTTCAAAACTATGGGATCTAGGGTCCATTCGTGATGGCCCTGGGATATTCTGCTCAGAGCATCTGCTAGGACATTGTCCCTCTGTGGGAGGTGAACTGCTATCAGAGAGGTTTGCAGGGAATAGGCCAGGGACCACAACTTCATTGCTTCTGTGCACAAGGCCATAGATCGAGTGCCTCTTTGCTTGTTGATGTACCACATGGTGGTGGTGGTATTGTCTGTTCTCACCTGGACCACCTTGTTCTGTACAGATTTGGAAAAAGCTTGCAGTGCCAGAAACACTGCTCTGAGTTCCAAGAGATTGATGTGAAGCAGAGATTCCTGTGGTGACCACAGTCCTTGGGTAGTAAGATCCCCCAAGTGGGCTCCCCAGCCCAGTAGGGAAGCATCTGTGGTGAGTATCACTGAATGAGACTGAGTGACAAAAGGAACTCCTTGTCTCAAATTGTCCTGATCCTGCCACCACTGCAAGGCTTGGATCAGGGTTCGAGTCACTGTGACTAGTTTAGTAAGGGAATCCTTTCTTTGGAACCAGAAGGCTTTTAAGTGGAACCGAACATCCCTCATCTGGAATCTTGCTCCCTGGACCACTGCTGTGGAAGCTGCCATGTGGCCCAGAAGCTGAAGGAAATGCCTTGCTGGTTGAGACACCTGTAGGGTGAATGAAGGGGCCAGTTCCATAAGGGTCCTTGCCCTGTCCAGGGGAAGGAAGGCTCTTGCCCTTATTGTATCCAGATCTGCCCCTATGAAGGTGAGGAGCTGCACTGGTTCAAGAACTGACTTTGGAAGGTTGAGAAAGAATCCTAAGGAAGTGAGCAGTTGCTGAGTTATTTGCAGATGTGACTTGACTTGGTCTGGAGACTGACCTACTATGAGCCAGTCGTCCAAGTATGGGAAGATGGAGACCTTTTTTCTCCTTAGGAAAGCAACCACTACTGCCAGGCACTTTGTGAAAACCCTTGGGGCTGATGTTAAGCCAAAGGGCATTGCTCTGAATTGATAGTGGCCTGAGGGCAACTTGAACCTGAGGCACTTTCTATGGGAGCACCTGATGGGAATGTGAAAATAGGCATCTTTGAGGTCCAGGGAGGCTAGCCAGTCCCCTGGCCTTCGACAGAGAAGGATTATTCCCAGTCACCATTTTGAACTTTGGTTTTAAAAGGTGTTTGTTCAGATATCTTAGGTCCAGGATGGGACGCCATTCTCCTGTCTTTTTGGGGGTTAGGAAGTACCTGGAGTACAATCCTTTGCCCTTGTGTAGGGTGGAAACCCTCTCTATAGCTCTGAGAGCTAGGAGGGAAGAAACCTCTGCCTCTAAGGCAAGGGTCTCTGATGGATTTGCAGGTGGAAAGGATCTGGTTCTCATCTTGGGAAATTTTTGAAGCTGAGAACCAGTCCCTGGCTTACTACTTCCAGGACCCACTTGTCTGATGTCAGAGACTTCCAGTCCTGGACAAAGTAAGCCAGCCTGCCCCCTACAGGTATTGGAGAATTGGCCCGGGCAGACCCATCAGGGTGTCTGCTTGGCAGGGGCTTTAGGCTGAGGGGTGGATGCAGGCCTGCTCATCCCCCGTCTGCCTCTCCCTCTAAAGAACTCCCTCTGAGAATAAGAAGAGGAGGCCTGAGCTTGGTAAAAAGGCCTTTGGAAAGGCCTGCCCCTGCCCCTGGACTGCTGCCTTTGAGAAGTAGCTTGCCTTTCTTTGGCCTGAGCACTCCTGTAAGTGGTCCTGTACTCATCCATCTTTTTCATGTAGTTCTCTGTCTGCTCCCCAAACAGAGAATTACCAGTAACAGGGAAATCTACGGCCTTAGCCTGGGTATCCTGTGATAGGCTAGTACATCTGAGCCAAGTCATCTTCTGAAGAGCCACAGATGTAGCCATGACTCTAGATGAAACATCATTGGAGTCCACAGCAGCATGAAATTGCACTTTGGATGCCTCAATCCCATCTGCAGCCACCTGCGCCAGCTCCTTGGCAAGCTGGTCAGGGGCCTGTTTAGCCAGATCCAGCACAGTGTCCCACCTGGACTTCTGGCATCTAGCTGTGTAGGCCATATAGTTAGCCTGCCTGAGTCCCAAAGATGCTGCCATGTACTGTTCTTTGCCATGGCATCAATCCTCCTGAAGTCCTTATCTGGGGGTGTGATGCCAAGAGGATATTTGCCTTATCACAGGCAGCACCCTGCACTACCCCAACACGGCTGCATTGCTGGGAAAGGAACTCTCTGTCTGAGCCTGAAAGAGTATACCTCTTGTCCATTCGTCTGTCCGCAGGAGGTATGGAATTAGGAGTCTTAAGAATTTTAGGTGTCTGTTTCCCAAAGGATTTGTGGAGGGGAACAGACAGTCTCCTGGACTCTGGGATGTCCATCATTTCAACAAAATCAGGCTCCTCCTGATCCTCTACTGCCTCTTCCATAGGAGGCTGGAGGGTTTCAGCCACTTTTTTGTAAAATATAAAGTGAGAAGGGGACTCAGAAAGCCTAGGAGGAGAAACACCTGAAGGTCTGTCTGGGGAGATGTCCAGGTTAACAGGCACATCCAGACTTTCATAATCGCCATCATCATCCTCATACTCTCCCTCCTCCTCATCTGGTTCATAAAATTCTTCCAAGGTGTAATCCGGAACGGGGGGAACCGACCGAACCGAACCCCTGCCAGATGGTGCCGGTTCGGCCAGAAACGAAGTAAGCTACTGCACTATTCTTATCGCCTTTGGCTATCTCAATCGCGGTCGGAGTTTGAATTTCTGGGTCTGAACCAGACGATTTATCTTTTCTTTTTCTTTTTACCGGAACCAACTCCTCAGAATCGGCTCTCCTTTTGCCCCGAAGAAGTATCGCCCTGGTCAGAGGGCACTCCTTCTGGTTCGGTCGGAACCGAACTGGGCTGGCCATCTGGGTCAGCGGACTTCTCGGCCTCCCTTTCCCTCAGTCTACCTAATCTCTTTGCCAGGGTAGTTTTGGGAAAATTCTTAGAAATTTGGCAGTCTGAATCGAGGTGGTCAAACCCCAGACAATAAACACAGGTGGTGTGGGGGATCAGCCTTGGCAAAGACTTCCCCACACACACACTGCAGTGTTGAAACCCAGTGGGCCCGGTTTTTTTCTTGGGTTTCTCAGACATGGCCAATCCTAACTAAACGCACTTTTTCGCAATCACCAGGCAAGACTCCCCTATCGTGGTTCCTGACGGTGTTATTGGGTCTTGAAAAAACATAATAAAATCTGTTTTTTTAGAACCGATATGGACTGGTTACCACACTCTAAGTAAATACACAAACATTTTTACCTGAAAATGATCGGTTCCCACAATTTACAAGTTCCACACAGAAACTATACAGAAAACCTATCTAGTACTCATGGTACCACAGACAGAGACTTAAACCGACAGATCGGTAGCAGCAATTCGGTAGAAACCGAGCGGAAAAAACAACACTTTAACCGACTTTTTTGAACCGAGCAAAGGAGAAATCTCCGGAGCGACTGTTCAGTGAGGCGGAGTAAAGAATCTGATGGTTGGAGTTTAAACAACGGTAGACAGGGGCTTCAACCGAGCTTGAGGTGAACATTCCACGCTGGCCTTGGAAAGTTTAACTCTTTGTTCTCTGGGGCAGCTGAAAGGCAGGACCTAACTGCATATGTCAGAATACAGCAAGACTTCATATTGTTTGAAGAAGTATCCAGGATCATCACACCCGAAGCTGGGTGAGATAAGGCTCCTGGAGACCCTAGTGCACAATACCTGTACTGGCAGTCCCTCGGGGCTGGAGAGGGGGCTGAAGGACTCCTCCAACTGCAGTACGATGCCTCCCTGAAGGGGGAGGGCCAGGCAGGAACCACCAGGTTGGCCACACTGAACTCGCCTAAAAAGGTGTGCACCGCCCACTCAGAATTGTGACTTGTGAGTCTAGTAATGTGGAGCTTGTCAACCAACCCCAGAAGGAAGCGCTGATAACTGGATAGGTCAGCAGCAGGGGAGAGGTGGACGGAGGGATCCTCTCCCCCAAGTGAGGAAGATGAGGCAGCCAATGAGTCCAGTGAGTCAGGCACCGGCTGCCCAGGAGAATGGTCAAACACTTCTTCATCCATGGACCTAAAATAGGCAGGGAATAGAGTAGCCCTTGCTCTGAACTGTGCCAAGGTCAGGGGTCCTGTAGGACCAGAGTGGCCTGGGAGAGAGGGAGGGGTTGGCAGAGGTAGAGGGGCAAAACACCTCTACAGAGGAGGGCAAGCTCTGCCAGGGCTGGGAGACCAAACAGGTGACCCTACAGCTCGACAGGATCCATCAGTCGAAGCAGTCAGTGGCCATTCAACCGGGCTGGAATGGTCAGGACTGAGCCCTAAAAGGGATTCTCCTCTGCGAGGCGACTGGGGCTGCATGAGCCCAGAAGGATGAGATTCCTCCCAGGGAGACCTCAGAGAGAAGACAGGACTGGCGCTGCGACTCCTACCCGAACCCTTGCGGGCTACAAGGGAGGGACGCTGCCCCTGACACTGTCCCCTCAACCCCTCAGACTCAGAGAGGGACCTCTTCCTCAGAATCAACATAGGTAGCTTGATCCCACCAGCTGACTCCTAAGAGACGGATGATGCAAGAGCACCCTCCCATGCTCCAGATGCCCTAGCCGGTCCAGCAGTGGGCCCAGCCTGAGCACCCATAGTAGGGGGTATACTCCCTACAGGGTTAGGAGTACCACTGGCTCTGGGAGATCCCCCAGTGCCACCAAAAGCACCAGGAGACTGGTCGACACTGCTGACATCACCACAGGTAGAAACTGCCATATCAGATGGGGGGGGGGGTTAAACCAGAGCCAATGTGCTGGGCAAAGAGGAGTCTGAGGACTCCAAAGAATCCGTAAGCCAATCCGGGTCCACCTCCAAATTATCATCCTCCCTGGAAGACGCACAGACCCAGACTATCTCACAGACTCCTCTGCTCTTGGCACTGCAAGCGGCAATGTGAGGTGGCCCTGCACTGACCACCATGATCCCTGGCACCACGCACGGTACTGGGATCAGAGACGGTGCCGCAAGCCAGCTCTGCACCATCCACAGTGCTGCCTTGATCTCCAGTGCCGCAAGCGGCACCGGGATTCGAGGTGGCCCCAACAGGTGGCACCGAGAAAACCACCAGGCTGGGCCCGGAAGGCCCAGACCGCAACACCAATGGAACCTTTGCCTCCGAGGAGGTGACTGCCAGGATGGTGCCTCCAGCCCGACTCCCAGAGGAATAAGACCGAGCCTCCTACACTGTATGAGGGGCTTCCGTTGAGGCAAAGCAGGAAGGGGCAGAAGCCCCCTCCTCTGCGGTCCATACAGAACCGGGAGGGGACTCAAAGGAAGGGTCAAGAGACCTGCACTTGGCATCCCTGGTGCGCGCCTGTCCACTGAATGTCAGTGGCATATGTCCAATTTTAAATGCGCTGACTTCCAAAACTCGGCAGTCCATGGAGAAACAGGCATCACAATGGTCCATAACGTGGTTTGGGCCCAAGCAGGTCAAGCACCGGTCATGCTGGTCTGAGATGGAGTAAAGCCAGCTGCAGGGACACCGCCGCATAAGGGGCTGGCCTGCTTTGGAAGCATTTTTCTTGCCCCCTGAATGAGACATGACCGGACAGAAAAAACAATAACCAAAAACAGTACTCTGTGTCGTCAAAAAATGAAAAGGAAACGAAAGGTCTTACCAGTCAACGGCGCCGAGAAACGCAGCTGAACATAACTTAGGACAGTACGACGGACTAGGCCACTGACGCAGATAAATTCGCTCCACATGAGGTCATGTTCACTCGACAGCAAGAGAAGCAGAACTGGGATGGAGAAGGCATCAGTTACTGGCCAACCCGCGAGTGCCACGCAGTGTGACGGCCTCGAGGGTGGCGTCATCACAGCGTCGACTCCTCCCCTTACAAAAAAGAAAAAAGGCTCCTGCAGGGTCCTGCTCCTCCAGCCAGAATCCACCAGTGATGAATGGTGAAGCCTGACACAGATAAGATTCCATGTTATTCATCTGAACAACCTGTAATGGTGTAACTAATGCCATGGAATGTCCAGGTACTATGGAAAATGAGAGCAGTAGCTGCTGAAGACTCATGAGAGACAGTATCAATGTAGTGACAAAGACAATACAAATTAGATAGAAAAGTTACATAAGAACTTACTGTAAAAGAAGATCTTTGAGGAAATCTCTGTCAGGTCACACCTATGGAACTTAGCTGTCAGGTACTAGGGTCCCACGGAAGCTTTTCTGCAGCAGTTTATTAGGTGCCACCCACACCGACATCGGGTTCCGACATCACTCACTTTATAAAGGCATGGGTGGCCCCGCTCCCTCCTCAGTTCTTTGCCTAGCTGGAGGCCATGAGAGACAGAAGTCCCATTAGGGAACTGAGGAGAGAAAGTGCCCAGCTAGCAGAAAGGCTGGAGCAACAGGACAGCTGAGCTATTGAGAGAAAGAGAGAGAAAGGGGGATGGAGGGAGGGACAGCATGACCCGATGATAAAGATTCCCTCGATGATCTACTGTTATGGTAAGTTCTTACATAACTGTTCTATCTTCTTTGAAGATATCTCTGTCATCAGGTCACACCTATGGAACAAGTCCCAAACACTGCTGAAAGCAAGGACAGTCCGAGTGGCAGGAGGCCAGAGACCTAAGAGAGAAGGCCCTGAAAGCACACCAAGGCCAAATCCTGCCCTTCTTCTGGATGCAGTGTCCAGACTGTAGTGCTTGGTGAAAATGTGGACAGCACTCCAAGTGTAAGCGGTGCAAATCTCAGCTGCAGACGCGCCCGTGACACAGGTGAATAAAGTGGCCGTGTCCCTGGTTGAATGGCTCTTGACAACTCTAGGAAGTTCCTTACCATACTTCCTGTAGCAAAAAATAATGCATATGGCCAACCATTTGGACAAGCACTGTTTCAAAACTGGAGCTCCCCTCTCCACCAGGGGTGAAAGAAACAAACAACTGTTTGGACTTCCTGCAGTCCTTGGCATGGTGTGTATAGTAACATAAAATCCTATCAGTGGTGATCGTACAAAAGTTTGGAAGTCCTGAGGTATACTTCGAGGTACCTTGAGGTATACCTCAGTACTTCCAAACTTTCATATGATCACAACTGCACATCTAAAGTATGGAGCAATGCTTCCCCTGGATTGGCATACTCTGGATAATAAACTGGCAGATGAATGGATTGGCTTAGTGTTAACTCAGACATCACCTTAGAAAGAAACTTAGGATTAGTGCACAAAGAGACCCTGTTTTTGTAGGAAATTAAATGAGGCTGCTTACACATGAGAGCCATAGCTCTGAAATTCTGTTCTCGACATATAAAGGAGAAGGGAATCACTCTTAAATAAAGTGATACGACGGTAAACAAAAATAAAAAGGTAAGTAAAATGGCACTTAAACTGAGTGATGAAGCTTCCGCAGAGTCCGTGTGCGAAGGCAGGAGAGAACTGAGGAGGGAGTGGGACTGCCCATGTTTTTATAATGTGAGCGACGCTGGAGCCTGATGTTGGTGTGGGTGACCCCTAGTAAACTGCTGCAGAAAAGCTTCCATGGGATCCTAGCGCCTGACGGCAAAGTTCCATAGCTGTGACCTGATGACAGAGATATCCCCAAAGAAGATTATCTATTTATTCAATGTTTGGGGAATAGCGATGAGGTGTTTAGTGCTTGTGTAACTTGTAGTACTTTTTGTGGCTTTACTCTATTCCCACCCTTGAATAGTAGGTATGTTGGCAAGAATTTGTGAGGAAAAGAAGGCCCATGAACAAGGGTGAGAAGAGCGCTGGAGAAGGAGGAGGAGGGGACGGTGGTGGACAGAAAACACTCCCTAAGCAAGGGAGGTGCTTTAGTGGAGGGTTTAAGTAGACATTGTGGGAAGAGCTATTTCCCACATTGAACCTCGGCTAAGCCCTCCCATTCAATGTTTGGGGAATAGCGATGGGGTGTTTAGTGCTTGTGTAACTTGTAGTACTTTTTGTGACTTTACTCTACTCCCACCCTTGAGTAGTAGGTATGTAGGTAGGGATTTGTGGGGAACTGAAGGCCCCCCATAAAACCTCCTCCAACTCATGGAGAGTATGATCCCCTGGCACTCAGGAGAAGAAAAATTCCCAGGTGGAGGAAACCTCTGAGGACCCATGGCCAGTGGTCTGCCCATCCTCTGGGCATATTAAGAGGAGAAGGACCTAGGTTCTAGTAATCATAGCTAATTTGAAGAAGGTGAGCTTCTTGCAGAGATGATGGTCCATCCTTGATCCATGGACGATGCAGACTGAGTGATGATCCTGAGACTGAACAGCAGGTCTTTTCTGAAGGAGTGGTAGAATCCTAAGTGTGAAGCAGATCCAGTAAAAGAAGGGCAAATGAAGTCCAGATTTCCGAGGTGATGAAGGATGCTTGTCCAAAGGGATTGCATGAGAGTAACGAGCAGGGAAAGCATGATTTGGTTGCTATGTTACCAGGCAGTGAACAATGGGAAATGCGATGATTTATGAAGTCATAGGTAAATGATCCAACTTGTGTATGGTTCGACTTTCAAGGTAAAGTCTGGAGGCAAAGAATTCAGTAGTGAGCAATGAGTTGCTAAGTAAGCACCCATGAAGTAGAAATTAAATAGAGGAGAGTCTTTATGTGCCTGATGGGAGTACTGCCATAAGTGATTCGTAGACGAATAGAGGAAGATTTGCAGATGCAGTCCACATAGTAACCAAAGATATATATAAGGAATGACTTGAAAGTTCAGTATAAGGAACTGGATGGCTTATTTGGGCATGATGTTGTAACTATACTTTGTATATGCTCTGCTGGTTCGCTGGCTGATATAAATACGGGTATTTCTAGGGCGGAATTATCCGTGAGATGCACTGAGGTAGCTTATAGTTAGTTAGATGTACAGGCAATCCGATGCCGAAAGACATGAGAGAAGCTTGGAGACAAATATCTAGAAGAGTCTGTAGGCAGGAGTGGAAGTGAGGTCAAGTAGTGTGGAATATCAGAGGATGTTAGTGCTAAGGCTGATTAAGACTGGTTAAGAGGCAAGACTAGGACAGTGAATGTGCCTTAACAGTTGAGGATTTCCAGATTGAAAATCGGAAGAGCCTGTTCTCGGTGATAAGTCTTTACCAGAGATATTAATGGAGCTAACTGGTGAAGAATAGGCTGGAGGGTCCGCTGGATGGATAGCTAACTCGACTGCTGGTAACAGATGAAGAGATGCAGATGATTGCATGGGGTATGGTGATGTTCAGGATCTAGAAAACAGTGGTTTGTGTAACCCCCTGAGGGCACTATTTTAAGGGCTACTACCCCTGCCTGCTCAGCCGACAGCAGGTTGAGGGGCCTAGATCCGTTGGCGGGTGCCTCCACCAGGAGGTCGGGGTTAAGACAGTCTGATATGACTTGGTCACAGCCCTCTGGGTCACTGCAACCCCTTTCTTCCCACTAGTGGCCCACACAAATCAATCACAGTACCCTTACAATATACACTTACCCTCAGGCTTGAACCAATCAGCTTGCTCCGGGGACCTCCTGAAAAGTAAGATGCTGTTACATAATAATCACTGTGCAGTAATTCACCATAAACACACAAGTTAGCCAGTATACCTTTGCAAAACAATCAATCTGATTTATTTAGGGGGAATTAACAAGGACTGGGGTGATCAGGTTAATTAGCTTACCAATCTAATATATAAGTATCTATCTAGGGCACTGTGCACAGGCCTAACCTATTAAGTCACGGTCTCTGGGTACCCAGGCCATAAAGGCTAGTCCCTCGATACAGCTGGTTGGGGCCCTGACACAGAAGCAAGCATAAGGTTCCTATGAAGATTTAATAGAGCCAGTAGGCTCAGTTAGTGTAGTCGGCAAAGTAACCAGAAGATCTTGCCCTTACTAGAAACATTTGACAGGGAGCTACCCTGATTTAGTACTCACGACTCCAGAAGGAAAAGTGCTCTCTTAGTACTCACAACTGCAGAAGGAAAAGCACTTTCACATCACTTGCAGGACCGAGCCTGGACTTCAAACACTTCTCCACACATTTATATGAAAAGCAACAGAGGGGTACCATACCAGGCAGCTGCTCCTAGGGCCCGACCGAACTCACAGCTAATCGGGGAGTCACAATGCAGCTTCACTTTTCCTGACAGACCAAGCGTGATTCAGCAGATTCTCCAGTCCTCTACAGGGTGAGCCTCGTAGGTAGCTGCGCTTTTGCACTGCCTCCTCTGATCGCTACCCAGCGGATTTAGTCAGATACTCGCTGGCGACCGAGCCGCCCGAATCTGGCCTTCCACATACGTGCTTCCCGCGCAAAAACTCCATGGCGCAGGAGCCCAGAACTCCTTCCTTGCTCACAGCCACAACGTCTCTGCCCTTTGGCAGTTAGAGCAAGTCTCACCATTCGGGCGCCACCCGATCCCATAGGTGGGTTGCAGATGCCAGTTACTTAATACTGCCCCTGTTGGTGCAAACAAGGTGCCAAAATTTAGACTTTACTTCCCAGAATTACTAGCTGTGTCTCATTGGTCAGCCGGCTCCCACATTTGTCCTGATCCTGGTTGGTCAGAAAGATCTCTATTTTAGTGTTCCACATTTACCATTGGCTCAGTTTAATAGTCCAGGTCCAAAATGGAGGGGCCAAGCGCATACAGTCCCAGCTGCAAAAGAAGCAGTTGGACAAACTGTAATTCCACTAATACTCTAACTAATTATAGCCAAACAGTTACATCTTTCAAAACGGTTCCCTTTTGCTCTTATAGCAACTACAAAATTCGAGCGATTTCACCGCAGCTCAGGCAGGATTCGAACAGGGAAACACCAGTCCCCTCCATACCACCCCGCTGGAGCCTACAAGCAGGCAGCTCTTAAAGAGACAGTACTGGAGGCTTTAGAAGCACTCACAACACCCGCATTTTGGCGGCATTGCGTCGAACACCAGTTAGGCAGGGAGCATTTAGGCAAGCTCCGGGAAGGCTTTTAGGAACCCTCATTTGTAAGGGGGTTACACCCTTCCTGGCCTGGAAAGAATTTGGCGTCTACGTCAAGTAGTTACCCTTAAATCACTTTAAGGCAAAACAGTTTAAATTGACAGCACATTAGACCTTTTGTTACATACATTGGCACTGTATTCACAGTTTACTATTGTTTATTCAATATTACACATACAGACAACCTTTTTCTTTTCTTTTTTTTTTTTTTTTAAATCAGGTCATTACTTCCTGCTCATAACACCTGGAAAGAGGGGTCCCTTCCCTATCAGCTACTTGCGGGCTAACTGGGGCAGGGGTACCATACTCAGAGGGCAATACTAACAGTCTGGAATCATTTCCCAAAGCTAACTTGGGCAAGGAGCTCGGGGACACATACACCCCTTTATGGACTACATTTAAAGGCAGGTCCACAGGCTGACCCAGGGACTCATAACTCAACCTTACTACAGGCCGTACTTCTGCGTCTAGGGGTCTCAGAAAAACCTGCTGCAGGCCCCAATTCCATTTCAGCCTCACTTATAGTAGTAGGGGGAACCTCCATAGGGGAAGGGGACCCAGAGCCCATAGTACTTTCGGGAACCAGACCCTCTATATCAAGACCCACACTGCTTGGTTCAGCTAGGGACATTTCTGGCACTACTGGGGTGCTATCAGGGCACTCAAAGTATTCTTCAGGTTCTGGCATATCACTAGCTTGCTCCCCCCACATCACTTCCTTCTTTTGAAAAGTCAGATAGCTCAGCCAGGCCAGACAGTTCAGCCAGGCTCAAGGATCCCACCTCTTCGGCTGTGATGCCGCTCACTTCATCCTCTGGGAGCATTGGCTCTGGAGACAAAGCTGGGGGCTCAGACAGTCCATAAAGCCCAACTTCATCCCCAGAGTTAATTAAGGGATTGCCCCTAAACAGTTGGCTCAGTTCATAAGAGGGGTAATACTCAACGTTATTCTCACTGTCTTCAGACTCAAATTGGCAATCAACTTCATCGGGGGTGGAGAAGGCCTCTTTAGTTTGATTTCTGAAGATTCAACCGATCTTAGTTTTTTCTTGCCAGCAGCTCTAGTTACAGGCCCGGAGGGGGCATTAGGAGGTTCAGCTTCTATCAAAATCTGTCCGATTGGCAGCAGATGATTTCTGTGTATAGTTTTCACATCTTTTGAATTATTTTTGGGCCGCACTTTATATACAGGTAAATATTACAGTTTTCCCAGAACAATATGAGGGAAGTGATGCCACCTGTCAGCAATCTTATGCCTGCCATGCACTCCCAAATTCCTCAATAGCACTCTATCCCCTTCTCTCAGTTCCATTGCTTTTACTTTCTTATCATACCTCTCCTTATTGACCAGGTTTCGTTTAGCAGCCATGGTCTGGGCCAGTTGGTAGGCATGGTTCAATTGGGCCTTCAACTTTTGTACATACCATAGATGGTTTGCTGCTTGTACCCCATCAGGGGAAACCCCAAAACACACATCCACTGGCAGTCTAGCCTCTCTCCCAAACATCAGTCTGTACGGGGAAAATCCAGTGGCATCACTTTTGGTGCAATTATAAGCATGTACCAAAGTGCTAATCTGCTGGCTCCATCTAGGCTTGTCTTTAGGTTGCAGTGTGCCCAAAATATCAAGCAATGTGCGGTTAAACCTTTCAGGTTGGGGATCTCCCTGGGGATGATACAGAGTGGTTCTTGACTTTCGTACTCCCCACAAGGATAGCATTTCCTTAATCAGGCGACTCTCAAAATCCCTCCCCTGGTCGGAATGGATTCTCTGGGGGGCCCCATAGTGGACAAGGAAGTGTTCAACAAGTACTTTAGCCACCATGGTTGCTTTTTGATCTTTAGTAGGAAAAGCCTGTGCATACCGGGTAAAATGATCAGTGACTACCAATATGTTGCTGATGTTTTTCAGATCTGGCTCCAGACTCAGGAAATTAATGCAGAGGCGTTCCATAGGGGCACTAGTAGTGATGTTAACCAGGGGAGCAGCCCTCTGAGGCAGGGTCTTTCTTTGTAAACATCGGCTACAGGTCCTGATACACTGCTCCAAATTAGCACCCATTTTGGGCCAATAAAATTGGGACCGCACTAAGTCAAGGGTTCAGTCTATGCCGAGATGTCCCATGTGATTGTGCAGGGACCTCAACACCAGTTCTCTAAAAGCAGTGGGCAACACCGGTTGTTGTTTGTCTAGCCGGCCCTCTTTGTCCACCGTCTCCTGCATAGTAGTTGGTTAATCAGTTTTGACTTTGAACCTTCTTTGTATAACAAGGCAGTTCTCAAGTCAGTGGAACGCAGTTTGGACACATCTCTCCCTGCTTGCAGGGCCTCCAAGGCAGTTTTTATCATGGGGTCTCGGGATTGAGCCCGTTGGAGGCTATCATTGTTGAACTGGGGCAGCGCACTTGTGTCTAATGCAGAAAAATGACAGTAAGCAGCAGGTATGCAGTTCTCGGATGGCCCCAAGCAGTCTACCATGCAGTCCACAGCATCAGGAGACACCTGTTCCTCCTTGTCAAATTTTTGGCAAAGGGCTCTTATGTCAGGTTCTGACAACCTGAACCATTCGGTTCGGGGCACAGGCTTCCGAGAGAGAGCATCCGCAACTATATGGTTTAGGCCTGCTCTGTATTCAACAGCGTAGTTGTAGGTGGCCAATGCAGAGAGCCACCTATGGCCAGTGGCATCCAGCTTGGCTGAGGTCTGCACATATGTCAGAGGATTGTTATCAGTCTTCACCAATATCTTCACACCATACAAGTAGTCATGAAATTGATCAACAATGGCCCACTTCAGGGCCAGGAACTCTAGTTTGTGCACTGAATAGTTTTTTCTGAAGGAGTCAGACTTCTGCTGGCAAAAGCTGCAGGTCTTAGCCCATTTGGGTGCTCCTGATATAACACAGCCCCAATCCCTATAGATTGGCGTCAGTATGGAGAACATATGGCTTGGCCGGGTCAGCATAGGCCAGCATTGGGGCATGGGTAAGTTGATATATAATGTCACAGAAAGCTTCCTCACACTCAGTAGTCCAGCGGTTTCCAAACACATCATTCGGATGAAAATACTTTTTCTCAGTCTCAGACAGCACAACTTTCTTATACTTTTTGTGAGTTGGAGGGTACCCCTGAGTAAGGTTGAGGAGGGGGCGGATCACTCAAGAATAGTCTTTGATAAACCGCCTATAATATCCACAAAACCCCAGAAACCATTGCATTTCTTTCAAATTCTTTGGCTGAGGCCAGGTAGTCAAAGCTTCCCCTTTGCTGGGGTCAGTCTCTATGCCTTCAGTGGATACTACGTGCCCCACATATTTCACAGAGGTTTGAAAGAATTGGCATTTGTCTATAGATAACTTAAGACCGAAATCCTCCAGCCAGTCCAGGACCTTGAACAATCGACTTTCATGTTCTTCCAATGAGCTGCCAAACACTATGACATCATCTAAGTAAACCAAACATTCGAGCAAGTTCATGTCCCCCACAGCACGTTCCATCAGGCGCTGAAAGGTAGCTGGAGCACCGAAAATCCCTTGAGGCATCCGCATAAACTCATAGAAGCCTAGGGGGCAAATGAATGCAGTCGTCTCTTGATCCTCCGGAGCCATCGGGGTCTGATAGTACCCACTGTGGAGGTCTAACACAGAGAACCACTTACTGCCATTTAGACAGTCCAAGGCGTCCTGTATGCGTGGCATGGTATACTGGTCTGGGATGGTCCGCCGATTCAAGGTACGGTAATCTACACACATCTGAACAGCCCCATTCTTTTTCCTCACTACTACAATGGGGGAAGCATAGGGGATCCTGGATTCTTGTATCACACCAGCAGCAAGCATCTCTTGCAGATGCCGCCTCACATCGTCTATGTCAGCAGGGGCCAGGCACCAAGACCTCTCTCGAAAGGGCCTTTTATCATGCAGCCGGATGTGGTGCTCAGCTCCTTGCACACATCCCACGTCCCATTCTTTTAGGGAAAAGACCTGGCCTCTTTTGGCAAGCTTCTCACTGATCCTCACTTTCCATTCAGCAGGCAATGGGGAGTCACTGAAATCAAACAAGTCGGGAATTACTCTGTCATCCTTCCCCGAACCCTTGCTATTGGGCAGCATTGCAGTATCTGCACAATGTACACTTGCCAGGGCGCACCCTCTATTCACTCGAATCTCTTTGTAAGACACATTATGAACTTGAACCATCACCCTTCTGGCATGAGCATGGGCTCTAGCAGGCAAGATACTGGGTTTAAACAGCAGTCCCTCAGACAAACTTCCCTCCCCAGGTGCATTCAGCATCAATAACTTATTCTTAACATCTTTTTTAATTCAGACTTCCCCTTGCAAAACACACTGGGCATTTGGGGCAAGTAGCAACGGTTCCGGGTCCTTTCTCCATACGACACCCACCGGGCCTTCAGGTTCCTCCTGGCTAGCCTTCCTCTGAGTCTCACAGGCCTTCTGGATCAATTCAGGTATTCTTAGGGCTCGCCCAGTCCTAAACACTTGCTTTTCCGAACACAATTGGGCTAATCGACCAAACATGTGAGCATTTGTCCCAATCAACAAGGGCACCCCATCATACAGTCCAGTTGGGGGACATACTAAGGCTAGGGTTTCCACTTGTTCGTCCACCCCAGCAACAGAAGTAGGAAAAGTCAGCCAGATTTGGATATACCCCAAATACAGGTGGGCCTTATCACTCAGCCCCCATACATGTAGACTGTCCAAGGGTTGTAGAGGTACCTCAGGAAGGTGTGTCTGATACCAGTCTTGGAACATAATGGTCACCTGGGAACCACTGTCCAACACAGCCCAGGTGGGGATCCCATTTACTCGCACCGGGGCCTCCATCGAAGGCCCCACCACATCAGACCATTCGGGGGGCCCAGCGCTGGCAGTTGCTTGGGCATAGGCCCAGGTCTAAAAACTCTTCTTCTAGGGGTGGGTGTGGCCCTGTGATGCTAGGTGATCAGCCTGCTATTGACCTTCCTTAAATTGTCCGTCGACTGGCACTCAGTCTGAAAGTGTCCATCCTCCCCACAATGATAGCAGAACTTGGGGTCCCAGGGGTCTTTAGTGGGAGGGGGATACCTTGCCTGCTGGGGCACCTTGGGGTGAGAGGGCTCCCCCTGGCTAGGGCGTTTGTTTCCAGATGACTCTGGTTCCCCAAACCTAACAGGATGGGTAGCAGTTTGCTTCAAGTCCCTCACCAGTTCTCGTAAATTTCTAATCTCGGCCCTCAACTCACTTTCTACTTGAGGATCAGAGGAAATGGCACACACCCCCACCCCTCCTTGTGGCTCTGGGGGTACAGGGGAAACATCAGGCCCCCTTGAAAGGTGGGTCTCATCCGGTTCACTAGACTCGGTGGTTTGGCACAGATTCACAGACCCCACATAAGGTTCCCACCCCTCTTCATCAGTCTCTACTTCTCGAATCTCCCTCATCAACTGACAGTACTCGGGTGGGGTATCCCATCTATCATGTAACTTAAGTTTTAACAATATCACACTGGAAAATCTAGCAGATTTCAAAACATGTTCCAACCTGACTTGGTTCAAGGCTGTGGTTCTGATCCCCCCTTTTCGACAGGCCTTCTGCAAGGTCCGTTCCACCCTAGTAACAAAGGCGGACAACTTCTCATTCCTCCATTGCTTGGCAGACTTGAATTTCTATAATAAGTCTTCCCCAGTTTCTGTACTTCCAAACACTCCCTCTGAAGCAGAAAGGTACTCTGCTGCGGTGGCTTCCGGGCTAGTGGCCCGCAAGAACCTAATGGCTTCCAAAGCTGGGCCCCACAAACTCTCCATTAGTCTCTTCCGTTTCTCCCCCTCAGAGCATTGCCACTCCTGGACTAGGGGGGTGGCATAGTCCATCCACGCCTCCAAATCATCCTCCCCTGAAGGCACTGGCACTGTGCCAGAAAAAAGTTTTAGCCTACGGTAAGAATCTAACTGTATAGGGTAACCACTAGGGGGGTGGAGCCAAAATAGAACTCTTGGAGGGCCCGGGAGAGGTACCGGGGGAAGCCTGGGGGTGGGTTCACTAGAAAGGTCCAACGCCTGCAGTAACTCTTGGGTAGTCCTCCTCTCCACAGCTAGCAATTTAAGCAGTTTATCTTTGAAGCTATTAGTCTGGGAAGACCCCCCCGGGAGTGACTGACCCACTCCGGATGTGAATAATCCTCCACCCCTGTTGGATACCTTCTCGGTAAATCACTGGGGGTACCCTCTCGGGGTCAATGGCTAGACTACACAAAAGTGACACCTGCAAGGTCTGATCGAGCAGGTCAGCCATACGCCCCTTCACCTCTACCTTGCCTAAACATTTAACACGCTCCACTGTAGAAATAATGTCAGCGGTCGTTGTCCCCAGAGGGACATCTAGTAGTAACACAATTCTCTGAGAGTCCAGCTTTTCAGCTTCACCCCACCCCATCAGTTTATGTACCATTGTCTTAATAGGGTCCAGCTTAATCTTAGCCATGATATCTCCTTCCAGTTTTTCCTTTAACTTATCCATATTTATGCACTTCACCCACTCGGCCACTAGGGGACGCTAATCCCAGCGGTGCCTCCTATTTGTAACCCCGTGAGGGCGCTATCTTAAGGGCTACTACCCTTGCCTGCTCAGCCGACAGCAGGTTGAGGGGCCTAGATCCGTTGGCTGGTGTCTCCACCCAGAGGTCGGGGTTAAGACAGTCTGATATGACTTGGTCACAGCCCTCTGGGTCACTGCAACCCCCCTTTCTTCCCACTAGTGGCCCACACAAATCAATCACAGTACCCTTATAATATACACTTACCCCCAGGCTTGAACCAATCAGCTTGCTCCGGGGACCTCCTGAAAAGTAAGATGCTGTTACATAATAATCACTGTGCAGTAATTCACCATAAACTCACAAGTTAGCCAGTATACCTTTGCAAAACAATCAATCAGATTTATTTAGGGGGAATTAACAAGGACTGAGGTAATCAGGTTAATTAGCTTACCAATCTAATATATAAGTATCTATCTAGGGCACTGTGCACAGGCCTAACCTTTAAGTCACGGTCTCTGGGTATCCAGGCCATAAAGACTATTCCCTCGATACAGCTGGTTGGGGCCCTGACACAGAAGCAAGCATAAGGTTCCTATGAAGATTTAATAGAGCCAGTAGGCTCAGTTAGTGTAGTCAGCAAAGTAACCAGAAGATCTTGCCCTTACTAGAAACATTCGACAGGGAGCTACCCTGATTTAGTACTCACGACTCCAGAAGGAAAAGCGCTTAGTACTCACGACTCCAGAAGGAAAAGTGCTCTCACATCACTTGCAGGACCGAGCCTGGACTTCAAACACTTCTCCACACATTTATATGAAAAGCAACAGAGGGGTACCATACCAGGCAGCTGCTCCTAGGGCCCAACCGAACTCACAGCTAATCGGGGAGTCACAACACAGCTTCACTTTTCTTGACAGACCGAGCGCGATTCAGCAGATTCTCCAGTCCTCTACAGGGTGAGCCTGGTAGGTAGCTGCGCTTTTGCACAGGCTTCCTCTGACCGCTACCCAGCGGATTTAGTCCAATACTCGCCGGCGACCGAGCCACCCGAATTTGGCCTTCCACACACACGCTCCCCATGCGAAAACTCCACAGTGCAGGAGCCCAGAGCTCCTTCCTTGCTCACAGCCACAACGTCTCTGCCCTTTGGCAGTTAGGGCAAGTCTCACCATTCAGGCGCCACCCGATCCCATAGGTGGGCTGCAGATGCCAGTCACTTAATATTGCCCCTATTGGTGCAAACAAGGCAGCATAATTTAGACTTTACTTCCCAAAATTGCTAGCTGTGTCTCATTGGTCAGCCGGCTCCCACACGTGTCCTGATCCTGGTTGATCAGAAAGATCTCCATTTTAGTGTTCCCCCGTTTACCATTGGCCCAGTTCAATAGTCCAGGTCCAAAATGGAGGGGCCAAGCGCACACAGTCCCAGCTGCAAAAGAAGCAGGTTGGACAAACTGTAATTCCACTAATACTCTAACTAATTATAGCCAAACAGTTATATCTTTCAAAAGGGCTTCCTTTTGCGCTTATAGCGACTACCAAATTGGAGCGATTTCATTGCAGCTCAGGCGGGATTCGAACAGGGAAACACCAGTCCCCCCCATACCAACCCGCTGGAGCCCGCAAGCAGGCAGCTCTTAAAGAGACAGTACTGGAGGCTTTAGAAGCACTCACAACACCCGCATTTTGGCGGCATTGCGCCGAACACCAGTTAGGCAGGGAGCATTTAGGCAAGCTCCGGGAAGGCTTTTAGGAACCCCCATTTGTAAGGGGGTTACCTTTGGATGTCATGACATTAGTAAGCAGCCAGACACTGGAGATCAAATAATGAACGTTCCAGGATGGCAGCTGAGAAGCTATTAGGACAAGCAATGTCTGTTGAGGAAGTAGGAGATGAGTAACATGGTCAACAGAGTTGGTGATGGTAGAAGAGGTTGTAAAAGGTAACTGGATGATGTCCGAGATGGCATGACGTATCTTACGAGTCCCAGTATCTGTAGCAGTGATGATGGATATGAAGTCGGAGCATAACAGAAGAATTTTAAGTTCTTTCCGTGTAGGAGGATAGCTTGTGAGGCATGGTAGACAGGGAAGTCCACAGAGACCAAATAGACAAGGTTCATAGCGAGTATCCAATAGAGAGACGGGAATCCTTCAAGTGTCCAGTCGAATGAGATTCCAGAATGATCGTGGGGAACTGATTAGGCAGTATAGAAAACTCTATGATGATGTAAAAGTTTATGAGGCATGTCATCCAAGGGCAGTGTGCTAGAAGTAGTTTCCTCAGAAGAAATACAAAGTGATCCATTGAGTAGTGGATGAGAACTGATAGAATTGCCAGAGTAGGAGTATGATATGGATAAACTGGAGGAGTAGTTGTCTGGGTAGGAATACTGGTTGCAGATAGGGTAATATGCCCACAATAGCCACAACAAATGATGCTAAGCCCTGAGCCATAAGGCGGAGATGAAAGACAGCTATCCAATAATGTAAGAAAAGTCCGGAGGGCATCCTACCAGATTGGAGGAATAAGCCGTGGAAAGGAGGTGGCGTGTGCCAAGCTAGATGACATGCACAGCAGGAAGGAATACGATCGGGCCAACTCAGCAGCAAATAGCAACGGGATGCAGGAAGGTTGTAGCAAGGTATCTGAGGAGATCCACTGAAGGTCAAGGAGAGAAGCCAAGCACCAAGAGCAACTGAGTTGAGATACATGAGTGAGTCCTACATCTATCGAAGGCTTCAAATGAGAGGAGAGGCCAGAAGGAGCTGGAGTGAGGTAGTCGAACTGGGCTCAAATAAAGGAATAATGCATGACAGGGTGTGTGTCGTGCTGGGATAACGCCATGCCTGAGGGAGTTGGGCACGAGGCCGCAGGCCAAGTGCGTCCAATGCCCCCCGGGCGTATGCCATCCCAAATGACACACACCCTGCAATGCATTATTCCTATTATACAATGGCCCGTTGTTACATATATATAATAAAAAAATAATTTTAAAGACTGTTTTTATTAGTGTGAATAAATATTTTTGTTTCTTAAGAGGAGATGCAAAAAAAGCACTCTATAATGTCATCTATATTGGTTCACAGTGCTGAGACTAGACCTGTGGTGTCGTGCTGGGATAATGCCAGGAGTCCAGCCCCAAACTGACCAATCACAGTCCAAGATTCTTTCTTGCCATTGTATAATAGTGACTGAACCTGCTGGCAAGATCCAAAGCATGAGGGTAAGGAGGCCAAGGGGGTCAACGATGATGGTCCATGGAAGAGTAGGATGGTGAGTGGTGAGGAATGATACAAGTCATTCAGAGCAGAGGGGTCCCGTGACTGTAGGGAAGTGGCAACCTGGTGGGATATAGAAAATGCATAAGGAAGGATCTGCAGGTGCAGACACAGGTTCCTAATCGAGGTAGTTGAGGGAGATGACCAGGACGTGATGCTCCAAATAATGGTTGAAGGTGAAAGCACATTCACTACATGGCACAGGTCCAGGAGGGAGCAACAAACGGTGGTCAGGTAGAGATCAATTAAAGTCGAAACAGATTATTGTAGAAATGAGCTTCCAGGCATGGTAATCAACGAGAGAGAACTAGTATCCATAACCACTTGGCAGAGGTAGGAAGATGGAGGCAAATGAGTTAATGAGGTCCCGTTTGAGCCTGGAAGAGGCAACCAGGCAAGAGACAGAGGATGTGTCGAACTATCGAATCTGCAGATGGGCTACCAGATCCGGCAGTCAGTGAGCTGATCTACAGTTGATGTTATCATGCAGAGACGAGATGTGGGAGGCAACTGGAGTATAAAAGTCCCGTTGCCGAAGGGAAGTGGCGATCTTTATCAGGTAGAAGATGCAGAAAGTGGAAACAGTCGATGCAAGCTGATCTGAGGCAGGGCCGCAGGCAGGAAAGCATGGAGAAAGTGAGTAGGACAAGGTCAGGTTCCAGAAGGGTAGCGGCATCCGGTAGCAAGTCAAGAATGGGTAAGTGTGAAGCAGTAGAAGGTAAACACATGCAGCCATCCGTCATGGTCAAGGCAGGATGTCCTTGACTTGATGCATCCAGGAGTGGTAGGATGAGATGAAGACATGGACGAAGAAGTTCCATTCCAGAAGGGAAGCAGCACCTGCATCAGGAATAGGATGCAGAAGGGGAAAATTCGAAAACAGAGTCAGGCTCCCAACCATGGAAGTCAGCGGGACAGGACTGTAGATCGAGGCTGCATACTAGGTAGGATGGAGAAGGCAAGTCGGGTAAAGTCATGTTCTGGAAGGGCAGCAGCATCTGGGTATCAGGTTGAGAATGCACAAAGTTGAAGCAGTGGAATGGAGATTCAGACACTCATCGGTGACAGCTGAGGCGTGATGATTATAGATATCAGGCATCTAGGCATAGTTAGAATGATGAGGGCACTTGTGGTGAAGAAGTTCTGGTGCCAAAGGGAAGAGGCAATTGGTATGCGCTAGAGAAGGCATGTTAGACTCATTAGATTGTAGACATGACTCCCATCCCTGGTAGTTGGGGTGAGCTAACCTTCACTTGCTGCTGTCCAGTAGAGTTAGGGATGGAGGATGTCAGGTTAATAGGAAGCAGGAGGTAGTAACTGTAATGGAATCCCATCCCCGGTAGACAGGGGAAGCCTACTTTCTCTCAGCACCGCAGAAGGTGCAAGTTAGGGACGAAGTCCGGAGTACTGCTAGTATGAGTTGGCAGAAAGTGCAAGATGCAGCTGTAGAAAAAAAGTATTGGAGGAAATAACAGTGCAGGCAGGCATGAATGAACATTACAAAGGTATGGTAGGGTATATTTAGTAAGGGTGGAACGGTAGGCACACAAACAGGAGTGATATGTAGAAAGGAGGGGCTGGCTTTGAAAGCAATATGATGAAATGCAGAGCAGGACCCTATAGTAAAAGGATGCCCACACTAGGGAGGAATATTGATGTAAGGATAGGTGACTGAGATCATAGCTAGCAGGAGAGGTAAAGTGGGATCAAGCCCAGGAACGGTAAAATGGGAGAACCCTCCCTCCCCCGCAACAACCTAAACAACATGAGCTGAAGCTCGAGGGTGCTCTCTACGGGCAGCGGCCTGCCAGATCCTGGCCATGGGAGGAGAAGGGGAAGCAACGCACGCACAGAAACAAGATCTTAACGTAGGTGCTGACGGTGTCCAACCAAAGCAGAACTGATGATATGGGGAATGCCCTGCACACCACCTGTGAGGAGATGCCGAGAGCCAGAACTGAGTAAGTGGCAGGGGCTACAGAGGAAGGTGAGGATAAAAGGAGTGCATTGGAGGAGTGGTGGAGGTCAGAAAGGTGATATAATAAACATGCAGGAATCAGAGGGAGTGCAGTAAGCTGGTGAAGGTGAGATTGATTATAGTAGAATGATGAAGCGAGCTGTTCCATATGCCGTGCTGGCGGATCCGAATGTCGGTAAGAGCTAGTGCTGCAGAACCTGTTGGCAGAGTTGTTAGGGTTAAATATATAGTGAGGTAATGCTGACCAGGGATGTGATCTGGGTGTAAAATCACCTATAGGTAGGCAGTAACTGAGGGCAAGGCAGCTGTTGGAGTGGGATAGCATCCGAGTTGTAGGCTGGCACAGCTGATCGGTGTTGGAACATGATATTAGTGCAATAAAGTCAGAGATTTATAAACATGGAGAGTAGGAGTGTCCAAGTCATCCAATGAAGGTAGCCAAAATGCAGTTCAATGAGTAGTTCCCCCTCCCCCCAATGCACACACACATACAAACTAGCCAGCAGGGTAACATGTAAGATGCTCCAGGTGGAGTGCAAGTAATATAGAGAAAACCATTTGTACTAATACGTATTAGCTGACCTGTGAGTATACAGCATTGCCGCCTGTAGGGCAGGAAAGAAGCTTCAGAAGCGAGCATGAATGGCTATGGGTCAGTACTGAAAACAAATAACAGAGCAAGACACCCAACTTCCCCATGCTCCCAGGTCGCACCCAGAACTAAGTCCTGGCCCAGCGTGCCTCCCCTGTCAAACACTTCATCCCCCAACCCCCACCCCCATCCCCTACTTACTGAGAAAATGGAGATAGGTCATACAGTAACAACATGGATGAAGTAGTGAGGAATGGGAAAGCGGCATCCTACCAACACTGTTGGTCTTGCATCCATAGGTCAATCCTGTAGAGCTGAGGAATTGAGGAAGAGAAGGGGACATCTGCGAGGGATGGGTAGGAAGTAGGCACGCAGTCAGAAGGGACTGAGGAAAGAATGTGGAAAAGGGGAAGAAGTAGGGATGCTCATAAGCGCTGGTTGTAGAAGCCCAAAAAGAAAATGGGGAGGGTAAAACCCAAGCACAAATGGGACAGGAGGGGAGCAAAAGACAGGAGCGGGGAGGTGGCAACAGCAGCCGAGTAGGAGACCAGCTACTGGAAAGGCAGGTAGGCACAAACACAGGAAAACGACAGGAGGGAGAGGGAGACACGCAAGCAAGGGAAAACGCAAACCAAACAGAGCAGCAGAAGCACACAGAATGCACAGCCACATGAGCCACGCAGGGAGCTCAGGGAACAGAAAATACTCCCTAAACAAGGGAGGTGCATTAGTAGAGGTTGTCGGAGGAGCTATTGCACACATTGACCCTCGGGCTAAGCCCTCCCATTTAACAAACATCGGTCTTAAACATATCAGAATATAGGACCACACCTTTTGACCCCCAAGTACAAGGGACATCTCTCATTTTACCTCTCAAACCTGCTCTGTCCCTTATGAAAAGGTGCCACACACACACAGAGAATGTGCTCTACATGCAGACTTTGAAGCAGAAAGCACAGTTACGTAAGAACTTACTGTAAAGTACAGTTATGTAAGAACTTACCGTAACAGTAGATCTTCGAGAGAGGCTCTTGCAGTAGGTAATTACATATAGGACTGACGCCGGCTGGCGGCAGGACCCCACAGAAAAATTTCTAGCTAGCAGTCCCTGGCGAGAGACCGCCCCCACATCAGGTGACCGGCGTCATACGACGTCGGTATAAAGGGGCGGTCCCGGACGCCCGCCTTCCAGTTCTTTCCCGCCACAGGCCCTGAAGGCCCGGATGAGAGAGAAGCGGATGTTTCCATTCCTGGAAAAGGAGCTGAAAAACCTAGGGGGATGGAGGGCAGGAAGGTATTACCTACTGCAAGAGCCTCTCTCGAAGATCTACTGTTACGGTAAGTTCTTACGTAACTGTACTATCTTACTTCGAGAGGGCTCTTGCAGTAGGTAATTACATATAGGACTGAATCTCAAGCAGTCTGGAACAAAGGAAAGGCACCGGGAGGAGGAAACTACTCTAAAAGTAGTCCTAGCCGTGGCAAGCCTCAAGACATGAGGCCTTGCAAACGGCCAATCTGCACCTGCTCTTCACGCGAGAGGCAATATCCAAACTGTAATGTTTTATAAAGGTATGGACGGAAGTCCAGGTGGTGGCAGCGCATATGTCTGCCGCAGACACATTCTTGAAACAAGCCACAGAGGCCGCTACTCCTCTTGTGGAGTGACCTCTAACCTGACCCGGAAGGGTCTTGTTGTACTTGTTATAACAGAAAGTGATGCAATGAGCCAACCACTTCGACAGGCATTGCTTGGAAACAGCATTGCCTTCCCTTCTGTGAGCAAAAGAGACGAACAACTGATCAGTCTTTCTGAGATCCTTCGTCCTGTTGGTGTAGTATCTCAGAATCCAGTGAACATTCATGGTATGGAGTAAATATTCCCCTTGATTAGAGTACTGCGTAAAAAAGGCAGGTAGCTCTATGGACTGATTTAAGGTAGACTCTGCTACTACTTTAGGTAGAAACTTAGGATTCGTGCGAAGAGCAACTCGTTCTTTGTGAAAAATCAAATAGGGGAATTTACACATAAAGGCCTGGAGCTCGGAAATTCTTCGAGCCGAAGTAATGGCCACCAAGAAGAGCGTCTTGTCTTCCACGAAAGAAACTTCAGATCTGCAGAAGCTGCAGGCTCAAAGGGAGAGAGACTAAGTTTCTCGAGAACAAAATTCAAGTCCCAAGGGGGAGCAGGAGTACGGATGGGGGGCCTTAGATGAAGGACCCCTCTGAGAAAGGTCTTAGAGACCTCCAGTTGAGCGAAAGCTTTATCTGCGAAGGGAACATGGTAGGCTGAGACAGCTGCCGTGTGAACCTTCAAGGAGGAATGGCTGAGACCCAGGTCGAAGAGATGACGTAAGTACTCCAGCAGAAAAGTCACTGAACAGGAGAAAGGCTCCACGTTCTTGGAGGCTGCCCAAATAGAAAATCTCTTCCACTTCATGGCATAAGTGGACCTGGTGGAGGGTTTTCTAGCCTCCACTAAAATTTCCGCCACTTTTGGAGAGACACCAAAACGGGATTGGGCTAGGTCTGCAGGAGCCATGCATGTAGTTGAAGGGATTTGAGGCCTGGGTGGACCAGGGTCCCCTGATCCTGGGTCAGCAAACCTCGAGATAGAGGAAGAGGAGGATCCTCTGAATATTGTTGTAGAAGAGAGAACCAGATTTGCCTGGGCCAGAAAGGAGCGATCAGAATCATTCTTTCTCCTTCTGTGGCTGGTTTCTGCAATATTTGTGGGATAAGAGGAATTGGGGGGAAAAGCATAGACGAACCTGTCCTTCCAGTCTAGAGACAGAGCGTCGCTCCAGAAAGTGCCTCGCTCTGGAATGAGCGAGCAAAAGGTGGGAAGCTTTGCGTTTTGGGGAGAGGCGAACAGGTCTACCTGCGGAGTCCCCCAAAGCTGAAAGACATTGTCTAATACCCCTTGGTCCAGTTCCCACTCGTGTGCCAGGGCAGAGGAGCGGCTTAGCTTGTCTGCCAGAGTGTTGTCGACTCCTGGAACATGAATCGCTGTTAGGTGAAGGTCGTGTTGTGTTGCCCAATCCCAAACCCTCATTGCCTCCCTGCATAGAGGGTAGGACCGAGTTCCTCCCTGTTTGTTGATGTACCACACTACACACATGTTGTCCGTCTGGACGGCTAGGTGGCCGGGAAGAATGTATTGGTGAAGGACTTGGAGAGCGTACAGCACAACTCGAAGCTCAAGCACGTTGATGGGGAGAGCTTGTTCCAGTCTGGACCACGAGCCCTGGGTCCGATGAGGACCTAGATGGGCTCCCCAACCTTCGCCTGATGCGTCCGTAGTCAGAGTCTGGGAGGGGGAAGGATGAAAGAAGGGGCCCCCCGAAACAGGTTCTCTTGAACCATCCACCATTGCAAGTCTCGCACCATCGGCGATGAGATCAGAATTAATTGATCTAGGTCATCCACAAGTTGATCCCACTGGGAGCGAAGAGTCCACTGAGAGATCCTCATGTGGAGTCGAGCTCGGAGGACTGTCGGAATAGCGGCCGCCATGAGCCCCAGAAGACGGAGGACCGACCTCGCCAAGACCCTCCTGCGTTCTGATAGCAGGGAAATCTGGGTTTGGAGAGAGAGGCCACCCTGTCTGGAGGCAGGAAGGCCTTGCTCACGGTCATATCGAGGATAGCCCCGATGAACTATAGCCTCTGGGAAGGATCCAGATGACACTTGGAATGGTTGATAGTAATACCCAGGCAGGTGAAAACCTGCTGGGTGAGGGAGAGAAAACACAGGAGTTATTCCCTGGATGAGGCCGCCAGGAGCCAGTCGTCCAGGTAAGGGAACAGCTGTACTCCCATTGTACGCAGGTGGGCTGCTACCACAGCCAGGCATTTGTTAAATACTCGGGGGGCCGAGGATAGACCAAAGGGGAGTGCCTTGAATTGGTAGTGGTTCCCCTGAAACGCAAAACGAAGATACTTGCGGTGAGAAAGGCGAATGGGAATGTGCAGATAGGCATCCTGCATATCCAGTGCACAAAGCCATTGAGGGGCAGAAGGCTCTGCAGAGAGCATCCTGAACCTTTTGTATTCCACATAAAGATTCAAGGAACTGAGATCTAGAATGGGTCTGAGATCTCCCGTCTTCTTTGGGACCAGGAAGAAATGAGAATAGTAACCCGTCCCTTGAAGAAGAAGGGGGATGGGTTCTATCGCCTGCTTCGCGAGAAGGGCCGAGATTTCTTCCCGGACCAAAGGAAGATGTTCCCTTGAATAGGATGACTTCATGGGTGGGTGGCGGGGTGGTTTCTGAAGAAACTCTATGGAATGCCCTTCCGCTATAAGCTGGAGAAACCAAGAATCCGTGGTTATCCTCTCCCATCCTGGAAGATGGAGGGAAAACCTCCCTCCTACCGGTTCCTCTGGGAAGCCCAGAGGCAGTGGGAGAGGAAGGAGTCAGGTGGTGTGGGGCAGCGCCTGCGGCTGAGCGCCACTGCTTTTTGGCGGGGGCTTAACAGCTGTGGGGCATGGTGTTTGGTGGCCGCCTTCCTGTGGTTTCGCCTTTGGCCGAATCCGTCTGCGAAAGGGACGGCGCTGCTGTTGTTGGGGACGGTACATGGAATCCACGGATTTCAGAGCCGTCCCCTTCTCCTGCAAATCGGTGATGATGTCCTTGACATCACCCCCGAAAAGCACTGACCAACGAAAAGGTGCTTCCTGAGTAGCAGATTGCACCTCCGGGACCAAACCTGACACGCGGAGCCAGGCATGACGCCGTAGACCCACGGCGAAAGCGGAACTCCGCCAGGCAGTGTCCACTGCATCATATGTCGCCCGCAAAATGTGGCAACTGGCCGAACAAGCAGAACGGATGAGGTCGGCTAACTCCTGTTTGACCTGGGAGTCAGGTAAGGAGTCCAGCTTGGATTCCACCTGGGTAAGGATAGCCTTCTGGTAATCCCCCATGTGGGCGACGTAATTCAGGGCCCGAATTCCCAGTGTGGAGGAGGCATAAATCTTTCTTCCATACTGGTCCAGGTGAGATTCCTTATCAGGAGGAGACGAGCTCAGATGTTTTGGATGTGTCGACCGGCCATGAGCGGCGCTAAACACGACCGAGGCGGCCTGAGGGTGACAGTCTAGGTAGTCCACACCCACAGGAGCCTGGTATAGCCTGTCTGACTTCCTGGGAAGTGGGGCTAACGTCAACGGTTGTTTCCAAATCGTGGTAACAAGGTCGGCATGAGGCTCAATCCAGGGTGGCACTAATGTTGGAGCTGTCACGGGCAGATCCAGATGTTCAGCGAGTTTAAGTCGCTGAGGATCTGGTTCCAAAGAGTGCCACTGGTGTACTTCCTGGATTTTTCTAAGCAACTCCATGAAAGATGGATCCTCCGGAGGAGACTTCGGAGGGATCCTCGGCCAGGCTTAGACGGAGAGCGGGTTGGCCGTCTCTCGGAGCATCCTCGAAGGGTCCGAGGAACCGAGAGGAAGAAGAGAGGAAGAAGAAGAACAAGACTCACGCGACTCGGGGAGGAACGGGTTCTTGGTGGTACCCAGAACGCATGTCCTGCTCTCTCTGGACCCAGAGGGAAGAGCTCTGGAGTCCGGAGGTGGTGAGGAGTGTGCCGCCTTGGACGAACGGGAGCCGGTGGCGGCACCATCATCGTAAGGCAGCTCTCACCTCCTGGTGAGTTGAGCCTTGGCCTCAGCCCACCAGGAGGCCAGAGTTTCCTGCAGATCCACCGGTGGCTGTGGGGGCAGTGGAGGTGAAGGAGGAGGGGAAAAAGTGTACGGGTTGTACCCGTAAGGCGAGTATCCAAAACCCAGCTGCGGGAAACCTGGCGTTGGGTACTGCGGTGTCGGAAAGACCGGCGTCGGGTACTGCGGCACTGGATACTGTGGTCCCGGGTACGATGGCGTCGGATAAGACGGCGGGTACTTTGGAGCCGGGAAGGCGTTTCACGGGCGGGTCCATATTAGGGGGCCCGGAAGACGGAGGGCCCGACGGAGGGGAACATCCGAGGCGGATGTCTTCTGAGCCAGTAGAACTGCCGAGGCACCGGCGCTGGAGGTACCGCAGAGGACTCGGCGTCTGGGGCCAACGCCAGATCCAGTTCCGGCGGAGGAGAGTCTGACGGAGGAGGAAGATCCCGCATTGTCCGGGATGGAGGAGAGAAACTTCAGGGTCAGGCTGGGTGACGACCAGGTTTCAGACAGCAGCAAAGGCGTGGGGAACCAACACGAAGAACGTGGTAGGGTCCGCGGTTATCGTCTCTGCCCGCACACGCTTGAGGAGCCAACGGTGGCTTAGGGAGTTCCCGTGGGACTGGAGGAGCCGCGTCCGCTTAGGGAGCCTCACCGGAGGCGGGTCGGGAGGATCGGCCGGTCCGGCGGGGTAGAGGTACGGGCGTCACCGGCGGTCGGGCGCTCATCACCTTCCATGCGGACGCCGGAGGAGCCGAGCGTCTGACTTAGAGGAGCCGCTTGCGCCAGTAGGCCGCAGCCTGCGGTCAACCGGTGGAGGCCTCCATCAGCCCAGAGGCGCCTGCAAGGCCCGAGCGCGAGCAGATCGGGGCTAACGCCTCCAAAATCTTGGAGGCGGCTATCGAGCGTCCCCTGGGGACGTTATTTTGGTCCTCATGCTCCAGCGGAGATGCGGTAGAGGAAGACTTCTCCCGTGCCCTCCTTGTCCTTCTTTTTCGATGTCCTTCGGGAAGTAGATGCCTGCCTCAACTTTTCAACTCTTTTCCATAGAAGACATCTTTTTCTTGAGGAGATGGGCTTCCAGGGACTGTTGGCGCCATTTCTGGGTAGCTGCGCTTGAAGTTGAGGCAATGCTGGCACTTCTCGACCGGGTGATCGGGGCCTAGGCAGAAAAGGCACAGGGAATGGCCGTCCTTGTGTGGCAGTTGGGCACCACATGAGTTGCATTTGTTTTTGTGCTCGGAGGGTGTAGGGGACAACATACACCGACGATGTACCTGACGACTGAATGAAGAATAACTATTTTTCGCAAAATCTGACGAAAGGTAGGGCTGACGGACACCGAACTTTACGCGAGGTGCTGCATGAGCTAACGCGGAAAGAACTGAAGGGCGTCCGGGGACCGCCTTTATACCGACATCGTATGACGCCAGTCACCTGATGTGGGGCGGACCTTGTTAGGGACCGCTGAAGGAAATTTTATGTGGGTCCCACAGCCCGCTCACCCCAGGTGTGTAGAGTATTAGCCTATCGCAAGAGCCCTCTCGGCAAGACTAGTAGTTCTTTGAGAGAGGCTCTTGCAGTAGGTAATAATAACCATTAGGACTAGAGCCACCAGGTGCTAGCACCACATGGAAAACTTTAGCTAGCAGTGTCTGGTGGGGGACTGCCCACCTGATATCACGAGATGGACGTCAGCGTAAAGCTATATAGTGGGCAGTCCCCACGCCCACCCTCCAGTTCTCCTTCCAGAGACCTAAGAAGGTGCGACAGGAGAAAAGAGTGGGCTCCTGAAGCCAAAATAAAGGTTAGAAAGAAGCAGTGCAGAAGCAGGGGGAAGGTGGGAGGGAAAAAGATACCTACTGCAAGACTCTCTCTCTCGAAGATCTACTGTTGTGGTAAATTTTTACGTACTGTAACTGTACTATCTTACTTTGAGAGGGCTCTTGTAGTAGACAATAACCATTAGGACTAAGTCCCAAGCAGTGGAAGTCAGACTAAGACTGAGAAACACAGGAGACAGAAAAGGTCTGCAATAGGTACAGAATTAAGACCAGAGACCCTGAAAGACAGCTAGTCCAAAGCCCTGCCCTTCGCTTAGAAGCAATGTCCAGACTGTAATGCTTAGTGAAGGTGTGGACAGAGCTCCAAGTGGCTGCCGCACAAATGTCTTTGGCAGAAACATTTCTGAAACAAGCAGAAGATGCAGCCATGCCTCTGGTGGAGTGCCCTTTAACTTCCCCTGGGAGTGGCTTGTTATACTCTCATAAAACAAAATGCAGTTCGCCAACCATTTGGACAAACATTGTTTGGAAACTGCAGCGCCCTCTCTCTTGGATGCAAAGAAAACAGAAAGGTGATCCATTTTTTGGACTGATTTAGTTCAGTTCCTATAGTAACATAAAGTTCTGTGCACATTGAGAGTATGCAGAATGGCCTCCCGTTGGTTAGAGTGCTCAGGACAGTATACTGGTAAATATATAGTCTGATTCAAAGTAAACTCAGAAACTACCTTTGGTAGGAACATTTGCACGCAGAGCCACCCGGTCTCTATGGAAAATCAAATAAGGCTCCTTACACATGAGGGCCTGAAGCTCGGAAATCCTTCAAGCAGAAGTAATGGCAACTAAAAATAGTGCTTTCCAAGAAATATAGCGCAGGTCACAGCTCGTGGACATTTCAAAGGGAGGCAAGTGTGCTTTTCGAGAATAAAATTCAGATCCCACAGAGGAAAAGAGTTCCTGACCGGGGGCTTCAGATGGAGAATTCCTTTCAGAAAGGTTTTGGAAACCTCCAACTGAGCCAAGGTTTTGCCATCCACCGGATCGTGGTAGGCAGAAATGGCGGAAAAATGGACCTTCAGAGAAGAGTAACTAAGGCCAAGGTCAGAGAGGTGCAGCAGGTATTCCATGACATGCTGAACCAGGCAAGAGAAAGGGTCCCAACCCTTAGATGTTGTCCAAATGGAGAATCTCTTCCATTTCATAGCAAATGTAGTTCTTGTGGATGGCTTGCAGGCCTCCACAAGGACATGTGTAACTCTGGAAGAGACCCTAAAGTGTGCAGCAGCTATGTTAGCAGGTGCCATGCATGAAAGTGAAGGTACATAAGACCAGGATAGAGTAGCTTGCCCTGATACTGGGTCAGCAGGTCCTGGCAGAGGGGTAGTGGTACCGGAAGCTCCACTAACAACTGCTGGAGCAAAGGGAACCAAATTTGGCAAGGCCAGCAAGGGACAATCAGAATCATGCGAGCCCCTTCCACCTGTAGCTTCAGAAGTACCCTATACAGAAGCGGGAAGGTAGGGAAGACGTACAAGAACCTCCATGTCCAGCAGAGAGACAGCAAGTCTCACCAGAAAACACCAAGCCTGGGAACGAGCGAGCACAAAATGAGTAGTTCTGTGCTGGATGGGGAGGCGAACAGATCTAGTTCTGGATGCCCCATAGATGGAATGGATCCTCGACTACTGATTGCCTCAGTTCCCACTTGTGTGCCCTTGCCTGAGTGTGGCTGAGACTCTCCGCCAGGACATTGTGAACACCTGGGATGTGCACTGCCGTCAGCTGGATGCTGTGCTGAACTGCCTAATACCACACTCTCATCGCTTCCCTGCAAAGGGGGTATGATCGTGTGTCTCCGTTTGTTCAGGTACCTCACCACACTCATATTGTCCATCTGGACAAGGAGTGTGCCTGAGCAGAGGAGGGGATGAAAGGCCTGAAGAGCGTACAGCACCATATGCATCTCTGACACACTGATGTGCAGAGAGAGCTCCCACTGAGACCAGGATCCCCGAGTCCTGTGATTCCCCCAGGTGAACACCCCATCCTTGGCCAGATGCATCCATTGTCAGGGTCTGTGCAGGGGAGGGAGACTGGAAAGGAGCTCCTCGACAAAGATTGCTCAGATCCTGCCACCATAGGAGGTCCCGAAGTATGGGGTTGAATACCAGGATTCTGTGATCCATGGCATCTGATTTCTGGTCCCACTGCACTCTCAGTATCCACTGCGTAACTTGCATGAGGAGCCTGGCTAGAGGAACAGTGGGAACAGCCACGGCCATGAGACCCAGTAGGTGTAAGATGGACATGGCCATGGTCCATCCGCTGGTTGCCACTTGGTTGGCCTGCTGTTGCAAGGTCTCTGCCCTGTCCCAGGGGAGGAAGGCCTGACCCTGAACTGTATCTAGCACTGCCCCAATGAACTGGAGGCGCTGTGAAAGAATAAGGTGGGACCTGGGATAGTTCACCGTAATTCCCACATGCCGAAAAAGGTCCAGAGTAATGGACAAAGAGGCTACCAGGCTGTCCTCAACAGCACCAACAGGAGCCAGTCATTGAAGTACAGGAACACATACAGGCTCTGGTGGCGTAGCGCCACTGCCACCACCATTAGGCACTTGGTGAGCACCCTGGGAGCTGAGGAAAGGCCAAAGGGGAGTGCCTTGAACTGAAAATGTTCCCCCTGAAAGGTACACTGGAGGAAGCGGCGGTGGGAGGGAAAAACTGGAATATGCAGGTAAGTATCCTGCATTTCCAGAGCACAGAGCCAATGTCCCTGGTAAAGTAGTGGCAACAGACCTGGCAGGGTCAGCATGCAAAATCTTTTGTACTCTACGTACAGATTGAGCATGCTGAGATCCAGGATTGGACAGAGGTCTCCCATCTTTTTGGGGACCAGGAAGATTTGGGAGTAATATCCCCTGTCCACCTTTTTCCAAGGAATGGGCTCTATGGTGGATTTTTGCAGAACAGCTTGTATTTCATCTCTGATGAGAGGAATGTGATCTTTTGGTTAGTGAGAGAGACCTGGAGGATTTGTTGGAGGTCTTTCTGTGAACTCTATGGTGTGGCCTTGAGCGATTAGCAGAAGGACCCATGAGTCTGTGGTGATCGCATCCCACCCGGTCCGATGTTTGGCGAATCTGTCCCCTACTGGTTCCTCCAGAGCTGATGGTGAAGACTGAGGGCCCTGCCACAAATCAGGAGGTGGCATCCCAGAAGCTCGCTGTGACTTGGCTGGAGGGGTGGCCGCTGCTGAAGGAGCCCAATGTTTGGCTTGACATTGGGTGGACTGTTGCCTGTTCTGATGACTTTGCTAGCGACAAAAGGGCAGCTTAGGCTTGGAGTTGAAATGATACATGGACTGTACAAGGCCTTGCTGCTGTCCTATAGCTCACTTATGATCTCTATGACATCATCCACAAAGAGAACAGGACCTTGGTAGGGGGCATCCTGAATGGCCGCTTGAACATCTTGGGCCAATCCAGACACCCGCAGCCAGGAGTACCTATGCATGCTAACAGCAGTAGTGGTGCTCTGGGTAGAAGCGTCTACAGCATCATATGTTGCCATTAGGGAATGGTGACAGAAGATTTCTGTTGTCCTGACCCTTTGGGCAATCTTAGTTTTAGCCTCGGAGTGGGGCAAGGCCTAAAACTCTGACTGAAGCTGACCCAGGATAGATTTTTGGTGCACAATCATGTGTGCCAGATAATTCAGGGCTCTGAGGGCCAATGTGGAGGACATATAAACTTTACATCCAGACTGGTCTATTTACCTCAACACTTTGTCAGGAGAGGAGATGTTCATGCTTCTGCTTAGTTATAGGGTCATGGGCCGCATTAATGACCACAGAGTCCGCCTTAGGATGAGAACTGAGGTGGTCTTTGCCCTCCGGGGCCAGATATAATGTCTGTCTTCTTGGCAAATGTGGCCACCAACGAAGGCTGCTGCCAAACCATGGGGGCCAAATCCTCATGCGGGCCTATCAACGGAGGAATAAGAAATGGTGACTGTGACGTGATAACCATCTACTAGTTATGACCACATAATTTTGGATGTAGATATATGTTTAGACTTCTGCTTAGAAAAACAGGCCAAGCAGCAAAGCCTCATGGAACATGGGATTTTAAAACAGAGGAAAGAGGGATCTGCACTCTCACTGACCCCATGGCTAATCTAATTAACAGCTTCCTTTTGACACCATGTTGTAAAACCAGCTACTACTCTGAACCTAGGAAACCTGTTATAAAATATTGGATTTTATGACATCAGGAGGTAAGCCAACTCTGAGTTACCTGTGAAAATCTTCACATAGCTAAGAGAAGTGTCTTTCAGGATGTTCTTCTGAAGATCAAAGGGGTAATTCTGACCTGTCATAATTCATACTCTGTGACTCACTAATTAGGAAGAACATATATTTTTTTAAGTGGAATGTGTAGCAGTGTGCAGATGCATGTGACTAATTCAGTATGCAGGAATGAGAGTGACCTCACAGCCAGCATCACCACAGAGCTGTGACCTCACAAGCTGGGTGGGACCCTTTTCCCCTCATGATATTGTCAAATTGCTGAGAGAACAAGGCATATTTGTGTTTGGACTTACAAGAGACACTTGTGTTCTGGACTCTTAAGAAGCACTTCTACCAAAATTAGGTAATTTCAGCACCACTATTTACTAGCTGCAACTGAGGTAGGATTAGCTATTCAGTATAAGGCAGTTTGTGTACAATTGTCCATTTATTTTTTATGACTGTATCTTTAATAATATATGTTCTGTGTTTTGTATTCTATTAATTATTTTTAATTCTAGTAAACTCTGTTTTCCTTGAAATCCTGCCTGAGCCTTTTTCTCATTTTGAGTGTGAAGGCTAGGACAGTGTTGATAATTCTGACAGAACTGTTAGGTGCTTATAGTGTGCTGCCATATGCATCAAGGTAAGGAAATACATAGGTCTCAACTGAGTCAGAAGAGGGATTGTGAACCAGGTTATGTGCCTGCTGGGTTAAGTATTGCACTGCTTTGCCTGAAGAGGATGTGATATTTGTATCTGTTACCTGGGCGTGCTAGTGAAAAAGGGTTCATATTTGACCCCAGGACTCGACACTGGTAGTTGTTCGGACCCAAAACAGACAGGAGGGTTACCCTGTTTGTCTCCTGTTCACATATTGCACTTCGAGATTGGACACTGTGGGAGCAGAGGGCCTGACTCCTGGAGTGCATTTGTGACAGATCTGGTTGGCAGTGGAGCAATCTAAAAGATCTAGTTTGCAGTGCTACAATCAAAAAGATTTGTTTGCATATGGTGGAATTATTTGGCCACACAAGCATTAATAGTCCAGTGTGTTAGATTGATAAACTGTAACAGTTCACACACAAAACAAGACAGTGATTGAAAAAAAAAGAGAAATATATAATTTTGATTACAGTGAAAGTTCCCTACCTGCTTAATTTTTTTTTTTTTGGGTGTAAGCTAGTGTAGCCATAGATTAGGGAAGAAGATGTCTTCCATCTACAGCGAGTACACTGCGGAATACTTGAGGCAGTTGTGCCAAGAGAGAGGAGTTTGCTGCGAGGGGCAAAATAAACAGCACCCCGTGGAGGCTCTTGTGGTAGCCAATGCATGAGCGAATGCCCAAGACCTTGAGTCATAGTCGGTGACTGGAAGGGACCAGATCTTGGATGTGGAGGGGCCAGGGTCCACCTCAGTGTCCAGTCCCAGGAAGGAGGACAGCCGAACCAGTGTGAACCGAGAGCCACAGCCGCAGAGGAGGGTCACCACCATGCTGGAGCCAGAAGGGATCAGGCTGCAGGTGGAGTTGTGGAGAATGGAACTAGAATTTGAGCAGAAAAGGACTGAAGCTCAGCAACAGAGGGAGTTCGAACAGAGGAAGCTGGAGATGGAGAGAGAGAGAGAGAGGAGAAGCAAAAGCAGCGAGAGGCTGAGCGAGAGGAGAGACAGCGCCAGAGGAAATTTGAACTGGAGAGGCTACAACTCTGAAGACCAGTGCCAGAGCAGGTAAGTGGCATGGGTGAACCTGGGACTCCAGGACTACCTTACAAATTAAATTCTAAGTTGACAGCTGAATTAAAAGAGGGGGAAGATATGGATGCATGATTAAATTCATTTGAAAAGGTACACGTTCAGGCAAAAATTCCCAGAGAGTCCTGAAGCTTCCAGCTATCCCCACTGCTTACCAGTAAAGCTCGAGATGCATTGGATCAAATGGACAATCAGGACAGTAATGATTATAGCAAACTTAAAACTACATTGTTAAAAAAGTATGACTTGACAGCTGAAGCATACAGAGTTAAGTTCCGTAAGCTCAGGAGAAGCCCTGACATGAGCTATGAGGAGCTAGCCCAAAAAAGTACAGTTACGAACAACTTACCGTAACAGTAGATCTCGAGAGAGGTTCTTGCAGGGTAATTCACATAGGGACTGACGCGCGGGCGGCAGGACCCCACTGGAAAAGCCTCTAGCTACAGTCCCTGGCAGGGACCGCCTCTATCGCCAGGTGACCGCGCCAGGAGACGTCGGTATAAAGGGTGGTCCCGGATGCCCGCCTTCCAGTTCTTTCCCGCCACAGGCCAAAACAGGCCGGATGAGAAAGAAGCGGATATTTCCCTCAATGGAAAAGGAGCTGATAAAGCCTAGGGGGATGGAGGGCGGGAAGGTACTGCCTACTGCAAGAGCCTCTCTCGAAGAGCTACTGTTACGGTAAGTTCTTACATAACTGTACTATCTTACTTCAAGAGGGCTCTTGCAGTAGGTAATTACATATAGGACTGAATCCCAAGCAGTCTGGAACAAAGAGAGCACCGGAGGATGAAAACTACTCCAAAGGTAGTTCTGGTTGTGCAAGTCTCAAGATAAGAGGCCTTGCAAAACAGCCAGCCAAGCCTGCTCTGACGGGCGAGAGGCAACATCCAAAACTGTAGTGTTTCGGAAGGTATGGATGGAAGTCCAGGTGGTGGCAGCAGATGTTCGTCGCAGACACATTCTTGAAACAAGCCACAGAGGCAGCTACTCCTCTTGTGGAGTGGCCTCTGACTTGACCTGGGAGGGTCTTGTTGTATTTGTCATAACAGAAAGTGATGCAGTGAGCCAACCACTTAGACAGGCATTGCTTGGAAACAGCCTTGCCTTCTCTTTTGTGAGCAAAAGAGCCGAACAACTGATCAGTCTTTCAGAGGTCCTTCATCCTGTTGGTGTAGTGTCTCAGAATTCGGTGAACATCCATAGTATGGACTAAATACTCCCCTTGATTAGAGTACTGCGTAAAAAAAGGCAGGTAACTCTATGAACTGATTTAAGGTAGACTCTGCTACTACTTTAGGTAGAAAACTTAGGATTCGTGCAAAGAGCAACTCGTTCCTTGTGAAAAATCAAGTAGGGGATTTTACACATCAGGGTCTGGAGCTTGCAGATTCTTCGAGCCGAAATAATGGCCACCAACAAGAGCGTCTTCCACGAAAGGAACTTAAAATCCACAGAAGCTGCAGGTTCGAAGGGGGGAGGACTAAGTTTCTCGAGAACAAAGTTCAAGTCCCAAGGGGGAGCAGGAGTACGGATGGGGGGGTCTCAGATGGAGGACCCCACTGAGAAAGGTCTTGGAGACCTCCAGTTGAGCAAAAGCCTTGTCTGCGAAGGGAACATGATAGGTCGAAATGGCCGCCATGTGTACCTTCAGAGAGGAATCGCTGAGACCCAGGTCAAACAGATAAATAAATAAATAAAAAATGCCGTAGATACTCCAGCAGAAGCCCCGCTGAACAGGAGAAAGGTTCCACGTTCTTGGAAGCGGCCCAAATGGTGAATCTTTGCCACTTCATGGCATAAGTGGATCTGGTGGAGGGTTTTCTGGCCTCCACTAAAATCTCCACCTCTTTGGGAGACACTCCAAAACGGGATTGGGCTAGGTCTGCAGGAGCCATGCAAGCAGTTGAAGGGATATGAGGCCTGGATGGACCAGGGTCCCTTGATCCTGGGTCAACAAACCTCGAGATAGAGGAAGAGGAAGAGGAAGAGGAGGATCCTCTGAATATTGTTGTAGAAGAGAGAACCAGATTTGCCTGGGCCAGAAAGGAGCGATCAGAATCATTCTTGCTCCTTCTGAAGCTAGTTTCTGCAAGACTCGTGGGATAAATGGAATTGGGGGAAAGGCATGACTGAATCTGTCCTTCCAATCTAGAGACAGAGCTTGCCTCAAAAAGCGCCTGCTCTGGAACGAGGCGAGCAGAAGATGGGAAGTTTTTGCGTTGGGGGGATGCGAACAGGTTGACCTGTGGTGTTCCTCAAAGTTGGAAGATATTGTCTAGGACCCCTTGGTCCAGTTCCCACTCGTGAGTCAGAGCAGAAGAGCGACTTAGCTCGTCTGCCAGGGTGTTGTTGACTCCCGGAACGTGAATCGCCGTGAGGTGAAGGTCGTGTTATGTTCCCAATCCCAAACCCTCATTGCCTCCCTGCATAGCGGGTAGGACCGAGTCCCTCCCTGCTTGTTGACATACCACACCACACACATGTTGTCCGTCTGGATGGCTAGGTGGCCGGGAAGGATGTATTGGTGATAAGCTTGGAGAGCGTACAACACTGCCCGAAGCTCGAACACATTGATGTGGAGAGCCTGTTCTAGCTTGGACCAGGAGCCCTGGGTCTGATGAGGGCCTAGAAGGGCCCCCCAACCTTCGCCTGAGGCATCTGTGGTTAGAGTCTGGGAGGGGGGAGGATGAAAGAAAGGAACCCCCGAAACAGGTTCTCTCAAACCATCCACCATTGCAAGTCTCGCATCATCGGCGAGAAGATCAGAACTGAGTGATCTAGGTCGTCCACTGGCTGATCCCACTGAGAGCGTAAAGTCCACTGAGAGATCCTCATGTGGAGTCGAGCGCGAGGTACCGTCGGGATAGCAGCCACCATGAGCCCGAGAAGGCGAAGGACCAACCTCATGGGGACCATCCTGCGGTCGGACAACAGACTTATTTGGGTCTGAAGGGTGGCCGCCCTATCTGGAAGCAGGAAGGCCTTGCCCATGGTCATATCGAGGATCGCCCCAATAAATTGTAGCCTCTGGGATGGGTTCAGATGAGACTTGGAATGGCTGATGGTAATACCCAGGCAGGCAAAAACCTGCTGGGTAAGGGAGAAGAAAAGCAGGAGTTCCTCCCTGGACGAGGCCGCCAGGAGCCAGTCGTCCAGGTACGGGAAAACCTGCACTCCCTTGGTACGCAGGTGGGCCGCCACCACTGCCAGGCATTTTATAAATACTTGGGGAGCTGAGGATAGACCAAATGAGAGCGCCTTGAACTGGTAGTGGTCCCCTTGGAACGCAAAACGAAGGTATTTGCGATGAGATGGACGAATGGGAATGTGCAGATAAGCATCCTGCATATCCAGAGCACAAAGCCATTGACCTGGCCGGAGGAGGGGCAGAAAGCTCTGCAAAGAGAGCATCCTGAACCTTTTGTACTCTACGTAAAGATTCAGGGAACTGAGATCCAAAATTGGTCTGAGATCTCCTGTCTTTTTTGGGACCAGGAAGAAATGGGAATAGTAACCCGTCCCCTGTAGATGAAGGGGGACAGGCTCTATCGCTTGCTTCAGCAGAAGAGCCGAGATTTCCTCCTGGACCAAAGGAAGATGTTCCCATGAATACGACAACTTCAGTGGGGGGTGGCAGGGTGGTTTCTGAAGAAACTCTATGGAGTGTCCTTCTGCTATGAGCTGGAGCACCCAAGAACCTGTGGTTATCCTCTCCCATCCCGGAAGGTGGAGGGAAACCTCCTCCTACTGGTTCCTCCGGGAGTCCAGAGGCAGTGGAGAGAACGAGACAGGTGGTGTGGGGCAGCGCCGCAGCTGAAGCACCCACTGCTATTTTGGGCAGGGGGGCTTGGCAGCTGCGGGGCCCGTGTTTTGTGGCCCGCCTTCCCTGGGGTTTCGCCTTTGGTCGATTCTGTCTGCGAAAGGGACGGCGCTGTTGCTGATGGGGACGGTACATGGAATCAACTGACTTCAGAGCCGTCCCCTTCTCTTGCAAATCGGTGATGATGTCCTTGACATCACCCCCGAAAAGCACCGACCCCAGAAGGTGCTTCCTGGACAACAGATTGCACCTCAGGACCAAACCTGAGGCAGGCCAAGCATGGCTGTGGGCCTACAGCGGCTGAGCTCCGCCAGCAGTGTCCACTGCATCGGCGTCGCACGAGCATGTGTCAACTGGCCGAACGAGCAGAGCGGACGAGATCAGCCAACTCCTGCTTGACTTGGGAGTCAGGCAAGGAGTCCAGTTTGGCTTCCGCCTGAGTCAGGATGGCCTTCTGGTAGTCCCCCATGTGGCCGACATAGTTCAGGGCCCTGATCCCCAGTGTGGAGGAAGTGTAAATCTTTCTCCCATACTGGTCCAGAAGGCGAGATTCCTTATCAGGAGGAGTCGAGCTAAGATGTTTAGGGTTCGCCAACCGGCCGTGAGCAGCGCTAATCACGACCGAGTCGGCACGAGGGTGAGAATCCAGGAAATCAACACCCTCTGGAGCCTGATATAGCTGGTTCGACTTCCTAGGAAGTGGGGCTAAGGCCGATGGCTGTTTCCATATTGTGGTAACAAGGTCAGCGTGAGGCTCTATCCAGGTTGGCACCAAGGTAGGAGCTGTCACGGGCAGATCCAGATGTTCAGCGAGTTTCAGACACTGAGGATCTGGTTCCAGGGAGCGCCACTGATGAATCTCCTGGATTTTCCTAAGCAACTCCGTAAAAGAAGGATCCTCCAGAGGAGACTTCGGAGGAGTCCTTGGCTTGGGTTTTGACGGAGAGCGAGGCAACCGTCGGAAGAGTCCGAGGAGTCCAAGGGTGAAGAGGAGGATGAAGAAGAAAAAGACTCCCTTTCCCGACCCGGGGGAGGAACGGGCCCCTTGAGAAGCCACCAGGGAAGTGTGTCCTGCCCCTCTCTGGACGCAGACGGAAGAACCCTGGAGTCCGAAGGTGGTGAGGGGGTGTGCCACCTTGGACGTATGGGAGCCTGGAACGGCACCATCGCCGGAAGGCGGCTCTCGACCTCTTTGGTGAGCTGAGCCTTGGCCTCAGCCCACCAGGAGGCCAGAGTCTCCTGCAGGTCCACTGGTGGCCACAAGGGCGGTGGAGGAGGAGGAGGTGGGGGATAAGGATACGGGTTATAACCGTATGGAGCATATCCAGAACCCTGCTGCGGGTATTGTGGCGTCGAGTACTGTGGCGATGGGAAGCCTGGCATCAGGTACTGTGGCGCCGGATACTGCGGTCCCGGGTACACTGCGTCGAATAGGACAGAGGATACCCGGGAGCCGGGGGGGGGGGCTGCCGAAGCAGACGGCCCGGCTGGAGGCCTCACGGGCAGGTCCATAGTGGAGAGCCCAGAGGGTGGAGGGCCCGATGGGAGCGGAATGTCTCCTGGAGTCGGTAAGGCCGATGTCAGGGCCGACGGCGGAGGCCCTGGCGCCGGAGGTACTGACATTGGAGGGGCCGGTGTCCAGGGAGCCGATGTCCGGTCCGGCACTCCAGGTGGAGGAAGGACTGATGGAGGCAAAAGATCCCCAACTTCACACGGGGACGGGGGGGAAAAGTCCCCGGGGTTGGGTTGGAGAGACTCTGGTTCCCCAGACGGCAGCGAAGGCTGCGGTGAACCAGGTACGACGGACGTGGGGGGGTCCGTCGTCGGTTCCTTGCCGGCCGGACGTCGGACGATCCGAAGTGAAGCTTAGTGGTGAGCTCTTGGCGAGCGCCGGAGGAGCCGACATCAGACTTACGAGAGCCATCACTGGAGGCAGGCCGAGGAGCATGATTGGCCTGGTCTGGTGGAGAGGAGGCCGCGTGTTGCCCAGGGGGGTCAGACGCCTTACCGGCCCTCTCCGGGCGGACGTCAGAGGAGCCGATGCCCGGCTTACTGGAGTCGCCCACAGTGGTAGGCCGTGAGCCTGCAGCCGAACCAGGAGAGAGGCCTCCAACTGCCCGGAGGCGCCCGCAAGGCCCGAGCGCGAGCCAGACGGGCAGGCCGACGCCCCTCAGAAACCTCCGAGGCGGCTGTCGAGAAGCGATCCCCCGGAGGGGATGTTACCTGCGTCCCAGCAACTCCCAAGGGAGACACGGTGGAGGAGCCCTTGTCCCAGTGCCTCTCCTTCTCCTTCTTCTTCCAATGGGCTTCGGGGGAAGTAGATGCCTGCCTCAGTTTTTTGAGCTCCTTCTCCACAAAACTCATTTTCTTCTTTAGAATATGGGCTTCCAGGGATTGCTGCCGCCTTTTCCGGGTAGCTGCGTTGAAACTGAGGCAGTGCTGGCACTTCTCGACCGGGTGATCGGGGCCTAGGCAGAACAGGCAGAGGGAGTGGCTGTCCTTGTGCGGTAGTTGGGCGCCGCACGAATCGCACTTATTCTTGTGCTCGGAGGGTGTAGGGGACGACATACACCAACGCTAGTACTGATGTTAGTCGAAAAAATAATGATTTTTTTGTATAAAAACGATGAAGGTAGGGCTGACTAAGCACTGCACGAGCTAATGGCGGAAAGAACTGGAAGGTGGGTGTCCGGGACCGCCTCTTTATACCGACGTCTCCTGACGCCGGTCACCTGACATGGGAGCAGTCCCTCGCCAGGGACTGCTAGCTAGAAATTTTTCCATGGGGTCCTGCCGCCTGCCGGCATCAGTCCTATATGTAATTACCTACTGCAAGAGCCCTCTCTAAGTGAGATCATCAGTTTTTGAAACATTGGTGGGAAGGGGTAAAAGCAGACTCTGTAGAGAAAATGTTTTTTTTTTCCCCTTATATTTTTTCCTCCCGGGCGCACTGGGGGCAGGAAATTTCATCCCCGCTCAACCTGCCCACCAGCTCAACCACTACCACCATCCCTGAGACCCCCATGGATTATCCCCCCATGGCGGGGCTGGGAAGGAGAGACCCCCCTCCCTGGACCACAATCCAAATCTGGGATGGCAGCTGCAGTGCCCCATTGGGGCTAGGTCAGAAATCCCCTCCAACACATGCAAGGCACTGTGCGCACATGTGGGGGCATGTGCATGCCACGCCGGCCAACTTCTTGCCTCCCTAGCCTGCATCGCCCCCCCGCCCCCATTAGAGGGTGCTCGACAGGAGGGATGACGCACACTCCCTCCCCGAGAGAGGAGAGTAGTCCTCTGGATGCTCCTTTCTCTCTCGCCCCTGCCGACCCCTGGCGGCCATGGCTCATTCCCAAACCCGGGTCGCCAGTGTGGCGCGAGGTATGGCATTCCAGCACCTCAACCCTCAGAGCCACCGAGCTAGGCTTCTGTAGAGAAAATTGAGGATGTTGTACCTTTGGAACAGTTCTTTTGGGCTTGCCAGCAGAGCTGAGAACCCAACTAGAGGACCAAGATCCAAAAACAGTGTAGGAGGCTGCCAACCTCATGGACTGCTATGCCAGGAGCAGGTCTGCTCTAAGAGGGAGTGGGAGTGGGAGTGCAGAAAGGGGAAAAGCATACCTTCAGGATACCTAAAACCCTCACTGCCTCCCCAGAAAGTGGGCAGCCCCAGGTTACAAAGAAAGGATTTGCCTAATGAAAGAAATGATTGTTGGTTTTGCCAACAACCTGGGCATGTTGCAAGACAGTGTCCTAAAAAGGCACAGAGTGCACAAAGTGGTGCTGGGAAAGAAAAGAGGTTTCTGTGTATCCCTGAAAGCATGCCAGTAAACATGAGGGAGCACATACACCCAGTTACTGTTAATGGGGTACAAACCCATGGGTTAAGGGACACGGAAGCATCCCTTACTTTGGTAAAAAGGGATATGGTTGAGTCTGAACAGCTTATACCCAATCAATTTGTTACAGTATGGAGATTCACTGAGGAAGAGAAAACTCTGCCACTTGCTAGTGTTCTCCTGGACTGGGGTGAGACAGGAGAGACTGTGCAAAAAGTTGCAGTGGCAGAAAATTTGGCCCTGGATGTGATTATAGGGAACAATCTCCAAAAGGGGGTGGTGTGTGCAGTTACCCGCAGTTAGGCGGCAAAGGCAGATTGTAGTTCCCTGGACCTAACAGAAGCCCCTGTGGAAAACACTGGGAGGCTGGTTCCCCAGCCTGTGTCTCCTGACATGGAGAATAGTGAAAGGGAGTTAGAAATTCCCCAGGTAGTAATTAACAGAACAGCTACAGATGGTTACTCTGAGGAGGGAGGGATAGCCAATTGTCAGAGAGCTAGAAACTCTAGTTTAGGAACCGAAGGGGACCTGTCTCATGCCTTGGGAATGTGCAAAGATTTTGCAGCTGCTCAGAAAAATTACCCTAGTTTAGAGAGTCTGAGGGCTTAGGCAGAATCTGACGGGACTCAGGGAGGTGACGGGAGACATAGAGTGTGTTGGGACAATGGACTGCTGTATACGCAGGACATAAGGACAGAGGGAGGGGTGATTGTCAGGCAGCTTGTCGTTCCCTGGGGTACCATGAGCGGCTGTTCAAGAGTGCTCATGATATCCCCATGTCTGGACATCTAAGAATCACGCACACTATGCAGTGATTGGCCCAGAATTTCTACTGACCCAACTTCACCCAGCAGGTGAAGGAATATTGCAGGTCTTGTCACCGGTGCCAAGAAATAGGGAAAGCGCGTAGTAAAACCCAAGCCGACCTAATTTCCTTATCCATAGTGGAGAAGCCATTGCAGAGGGTAGGAATGGATATTGTGGGGCCTTTGAATACCCCCAGCTCCTCCGGGAAGAGGTTTATCCAAACGGTGGTGGATTACGCCACCTGGTACCCAGAGGCAGTCGCTTTATCCTCACTGAGGACAGACAAAGTGGCAGATGCCCTGCTAGGGATTTTCTTTCATGTTGGGTTCCCACAGGAGGTTATCACTGGTGGAGGGGGTTCCTTCATTTTGGACCTGATGAAATGTTTGTGGGAGAAGTGTGGAGTGGTACAAGATGCACAACACCTAATCACCTGTAAGCCAATGGCCTTGTGGAAAGGTTTTATGGTACTGTTAAATCATTGCTCCAAGCACTTGCTGAACAGCATGGGAGGGACTGGGAGAAATACCTTTCCCACTTGTTGTTTGCATACAGGGAGGTGCCCCAAGAGTTGACAGGGTTTTTCCCCTTCGAGCTCCTATATGGATGCAGAGTGCATGGGCCTCTAGACTTCATCCGAGAGGTCTGGGAAGGCAAGCAGGTATAGTACCCAAGGACTGGAGGAGTGCAGATGTGATTCCCCTTCACAAAAGTGGGAGCAAAGCAGAGGCAGGAAACTACAGACCTGTTAGCTTGACTTCTGTGGTACGGAAAATGATGGAATCACTTCTGAAAGAAAGAATTCTTAAGTACCTGGAGACCAGCGAGGCACAGGACCCAAGGCAGCACGGATTCACAGTGGGAAGGTCATATCATATGAATCTAATAGCTTTCTTTGACTGGGTGACCAAAGTAGTAGACCAGGGAGGGGCTGTGAACATGGCCTACTTAGACTTTAGCAAGGCATTTGACACAGTCCCACACAAAAGATTAATAAACAAATTAGCCAGCCTGGGAGTGGGTCCCAGGGTGGTAGCCTGGGTAAATCATTGGCTGGACAACAAGACACAGAGGGTAATAGTAAATGCAGTCCACTCCAAACAAAGGGGGTTACTAGTCGGGTACCACAGGGTTCAGCAACGGGTCCGGTTCTTTTTAATATCTTTATAAGTGACATTGCAGGGGGACTGGAAGGAAAAGTATGCCTCTTTGCAGATGACACAAAGATCTGCAACAGAGTTGATACACAAGGGGGGTGGAAAGGATGAGAAGGGACTTGGCAAGGTTGGAGGAATGGTCAGAAGTATGACAGCTTAGATTCAATGCAAAGAAGTGCAAAGTAATTCACCTGGGAAACAAAAACCCAGGGGAAGAGTACACAATTTGGGGGGGGTGGCAGGATGGCATAGGACCCTGTCTCAAGTTGTTATGGAAAGAGTTTGAATGCAGGGATCTATTCTCTCCTTTCCTGTCTCTTCTCTGTCTGGTTGTGAAACCAAATTTTCCCGTGAGACCTAGGATTTGATCACCCGACAGTCTTGCAATTCTTTGCCTCTCACTGTCTCTCAACCTTCTCCTGCTGTTCTGTCTTTTCCTCCCTTGCATATCTGCTGATATAAAAATATATGCAAATCATTGTATGGAAATGTAACTGATATTGGGATCCTTTTTGTTTAGAAACTATATAGTGTTATTGTTGTACTGTATATAACTGTGGTTTGAGATGATTGCAAAAAGCTAATGGAAACTCAAGAGGTTACCTTAGTGTAATTTTTAAGACTTTTGCAAGAGTTGTGGAAAAGGGGCCCCAGCTCTGGGACACTGTATTCTTGCAGCACCTGCCTGAAATATACAAAAACACTTTGGAAGAAACAGGACGCTTGTTCAGAATGGGAGTTGGAAGAACTTATAAGAGAGCTGAGCTGCAATTGCAGGTGAGATGGACACAAGAAATTGAAGAAAAACTCAGATGGACTTTTTCTGTTTATTTGGCATTTGTAAATATAGTTACACTGAACAATTTTTTTTTTTATGTAACTGCTAGTACAAATAAAACTTGTTGCGAATTTTACAACTGCTCCTGGTTTTTCCTATGCTTCCTGACCTCTGCCACGACAACAGATAGCGTCAGCCTAAGTGGGATTTATGCTGTGCATACTCTAAGCCAGCAGTTTTGTGTGTGGGTACCGGACCTGTACCAGGGAAGCATGAAGAAAGGTATGGATTCTGCAGCAGCAAGTCCATAAGTGGTTACAAGGAAAATGACAGCCAAACTAGCAGAGACAGAAGTCCAAGCTGAGACTGTACAGCCAGCACAAGTTACGGAAAAAGAATAGGTAGTGACAGAACCTGAAAGCCTGATGGACTGTTTTCAAATGGTGGGCTATACAACAAAAAGAGATGGAGAAGCAGAGAGAAAAAGAGCTTCACCATTTAGGAGCACAGTGAAAAGAAGAGATGCAGCGACAGGAGCAGCGATGGCTGGATGCCTTGCAAGCTATCAAAGGCAGAGGATCTGGCACAGATCCAGATGAGCAACAAAACACAAGCAACTTAAAAGTCATTAAACTTGCAAAGTCGTTTCCCTCAGATGATACCGAGGCACACCTGACAACTTTTGAAAGAGTTGCCACAGCCTTACAATGGCCAAAGCAGCAATGGCAATCAGACTGGTACCCTACCTGACAGGGAAAGCCCAGTTTGCCTACAGCAATATGGACACTGCACAGTCAGAAAACTATGACCTGGAGAAAAGCAAAATCCTGAAAAGGTATGACATCTCTGGAGAGACCTACAGGCAGAGATTTCGATCTCTGAAGTACAACTCAGTCGACAATCCTCGAGAAGACTTCACCCAACTCAGAGAACTGATAAAATGGCTCCAACCAGAGAGCAAAACAGTCCCACAGATCATCGATACATTTGCCATGGAGCAATTCATCAACATCCTGCCTACAGATGTGCAGCTTTGGGTAAAGGAACACTGACCAGAGAGTGGAGAGAGAAAAAATTACTCACCTTAGTAATGTTGTTTCTTCTAATGGAGTCTTGCTGTATTCTGACTATTGCAGTGATCTCCAACCTTTGAACTGCCCCGGAGAACAAAGAGTTAACTTTCCATGCAAGGCATGGAACGCTGAGCTCGAGCTCGGTTGAAGCCTCTGTCTGCTGTTGTTTGAACCCCAACCGCCAGATCTTTACAAGCTGTACTCACTGGGCGTTCTGTGTGGAAACTGTTAACTCACACTAGCCAACTGGCCACTAAATTTAATAAAAAGAGTTTTTTTGGTTTCAAAGCAAAGACTCAAGTCAGGAAACCCAAAAAAACAAAGCACAATACACACCCAAAAATAAAAGAGGGTGAGAAAAAGGGGGCACCTCTAGGTGCTAACACTGCTCCTGCCCATCCACATCCCAAAAAGCAGGTTCTGAGAGGGGAGGCAGGGGGGAGGTCAGAATACAGCAAGACTCCATTAGAAGAAACATTACTAAGGTGAGTAATTTTTTCTTCAAACAACATGAAGTCTTGCTGTATTCTCACTATTGCAGACTACCAAGCAGTACCTCCATGGAGGAGGGACAGAACCTACTTTGGGAACAGGCTCTGAAGTACTGCTGTGCCAAACCGAGCATCACTCCTAGCCTGGATGTCCAGAGAGTAATGCTTGGTAAAAGTATGGACTGTTTTCCAGGTGGCTGCTTGACAAATCTCTAAGATAGGAATATCCCTGGCAACAGCCAGAGAAGCAGCTGTACCTCTAGTAGAGTGAGCCCTCAGGCCTGAAGGTGGGATCCTACCCAATTTTTCGTAGCATAATTGTATGCAAGAGACAATCCATCTGGCAATATATCTTTTAGTGGCAGGTTTTCCCATACCGACCTCTCCTTAAGTGAGGAACAATTGGAGGGAGTCAAACCTGTGACCCTTGGTGCGCTCTATGTAGTAGCTAAGGGCCCTTTTCACGTCCAGGCTGTGCAGCCTCCTCTCTCCAGAGGAGGAATGGTCAGTGAAGAAAACAGGGAGAGACATAGACTGGTTAAGGTGGAAATCTGAGACCACCTTACGAAAAAACTTCCTGTTAGTTCTTAGGACCACCTTATCTCTATGAAAAGAGATAAAATCAGGCTCCACTGACAGGGCTTGCAATTCACTGATGCGCCTGGCAGAGGTAATGGCTACCAAAAACACAGTTTTCCACGTCAAGTACGTAAATTCTGCAGAGGACAAAGGCTCAAAAGGGGGTTGCATAAGCTGAGCAATGCAAACATTTAGGTCCCAAGCAGAATTTACAAAATACAGGATGAGCTGAAAGAGGAGAGGGCTTGCCTACTGACAAAAAAGCACACACAGCTGCTAAATGTACTTTGAGTGTAGCTGGTCTGAGTCCCAATCCATTGAGATGAACCATATAGTCCAGGACCGTAGGCAACCCAACAGATTCTGGAGAAATATGCTTACAAGAGCACCAAATAGTGAACCTTTTCCATTTGGAGTTGTAAGTCTTTCTGGTGGAAGGCTTTCGAGAAGCCTTTAGAATATCCAGAACACCTTGAGAGAGCTGCAAATCAGCAAACTCTAACTCTTCGAGAGCCAGGCCTTGAGATTGAGAGATTTGAGATTCGGATACCAAACCCTCACCTGAGAGGATGTCAACAGAATGTAATTCCTGGGAAGAGACAGGGGAAGGTGGACTGCTAAGGACAGCAACAGTGGGTACCAGGGCTGTCTGGCCCAGTCTGGAGCAATCAGAATCACTTTGCAGGGTTGAGACCCGATTTTGACTAGTACCTTGAAAAGGAGAGGGAAGGGAGGGAAGCACACAGGAACTTCCCTTCCCAATTGAGAACTAGAGCATCCAGGGGGACTGAGCCCAATACTGGGGGTCTGCAGCAAAAAAGAGGAAGTTGGTGATTGTCTGGGGCTGCAAAAGGATCTATCTGTGGAGTGCCCCATCTGGAGAAAATCACCTTCAAAATTAGGGGATCTAGGGACCATTCGTGGTGGCCCTGTGATATCCTGCTGAGAGCATCTGCCAGGACATTGTCCTTCCTTGGGAGGTGCACTGCTGTCAGAGAAGTTTGCAGAATAGGCCAGAGACCACAACTTCATTGCTTCTGTGCACAAGGCTGCACACCGAGTGCTCCCTTGCTTGTTGATGTATCACATTGTGGTGGTATTGTCTGTTCTGATCTGGACTACTTTGTTCTGAACAGACTTGGAAAAAGCTTGTAGTGCCAGAAACACTGCTCTGAGTTCCAAGAGATTGATGTGAAGCAGAGATTCTTGAGGTGACCACAGCCCTTGGGTGGTCAGATCCCCCAAGTGGGCTCCCCAGCCCCAGAGAAAGGCATCTGTGGTAAGGATTAGAGAATGAGATTGAGTGACAAAAGGAACTCCTTGCCTTAGATTCTCCTGATCCTGCCACCATTGCAAAGCCTGGATCAGGGTTCGAGTCACTGGGACTAGTTTGGTCAGGGAATCCTTTCTCTGGGACCAGAAGGTTCTCAAGTGGAGCTGAATGTCCCTCATCTGAAACCTTGCCCCCTGGACCACTGCTGTGGAGGCTGCCATGTGGCCCAGGAGCTGCAAGAAGTGCCTTGCTGGTCGAGACACCTGAAGGGTGAAAGAACAGGCCAGTTCTACTAGTGTCCTTGCCCTGTCCAGGGGAAGGAAGGCCTTTGCTCTTATTGTGTCGAGCTCCGGCCCTATAAAGGCGAGGAGCTGCACTGGCTCCAGAACTGACTTTGGAAGATTTAGGAGGAATCCTAAGGAAGTGAGCAGTTGCTGAGTTATCTGAAGATGTGACTTCACTTGGTCTGGAGACTGACCCACTATGAGCCAGTCGTCCAGGTATGGAAAGATGGAGATCTTTTTTCTCCTTAGGAAAGCAACCACTACTGCCAGGCATTTTGTGAACACCCTTGGGGCTGATGTTAGACCAAAGGGCATTGCTCTGAATTGATAGTGGCCTGAGGGCAACTCGAACCTGAGGTACTTTCTGCGGGAGCACCTGATGGGAATGTGAAAATAGGCATCCTTGAGGTCCAGGGAGGCTAGCCAGTCCCCTGGCCTTAGAGAGGGCAGAATTATTCCCAGAGTCACCATTTAGAATTTTGGCTTTAAAAGGTGCTTGTTTAAATATCTCAGATCCAGGATGGGCCACCATTCTCCTGTCTTTTTGGGGCTTAGGAAGTACCTGGAGTACAATCCTTTTCCCCTGTGTAGGGATGGAACCCTTTCTATGGCTCTGACAGCCAAGAGGGAAGAGACCTCTGCCTCTAGGGCAAGGGCCTCCGAAGGATTTGCAGGTGGAAAGGATCTGGTTCTCATCTTGGGAAATTTTTTGAAGCTGAAAACCAGTCCCTGGCTTACTACTTCCAGGACCCACTTGTCTGATGTTAAAGACTTCCAGTCCTGGACAAAGTAAGCCAGCCTGCCCCCTACAGGTAGTGGAGAATCGGCCTGGGCAGGCCCATCAGGGTGTCTGCTTGGCAGGGGCTTTAGGCTGAGGGGTGGAAGCAGGCCTGCTCATACCCCGTCTGCCTCTCCCGCTAAAGAACCCCCTCTGAGCAAAGGCAGAAGAGGAGGCCTGGGCTTGGTAAAAAGGCCTATGAAAAGGCCTGCCCCTGGAATGCTGCCTCTGGGGAGTGGCTTGCCTTTCTTTGGCCTGAGCACTCCTGTAGGTGGTCCTGTACTCGTCCATTTTTTTCATGTAGTTCTCTGTCTGCTCCCCAAACAGAGAATTACCAATGACAGGAAAATCCATGGCCTTAGCCTGGGTATCCTATGACAGGCTAGTACATCTGAGCCAAGCCATCCTACGAAGGGCCATAGATGTAGCCATGACTCTAGATGAAACATCACTGGAGTCCACAGCAGCATGAAATTGCACCTTGGATGCCTCAATTCCATCTGCAGCCACCTGCTCCTTGGCAAGCTGGTCAGAGGCCTGTTTAGCTAGAGCCATGACAGTGTCCCACCTGGACTTCTGGTATCTAGCTGTGTAGGCCATATAATTAGCCTGCCTGAGTCCCAAAGATGCTGCCATGTACTGTTTCTTTGCCATGGCATCAATCCTCCTGGAGTCCTTATCTGGGGGGTGTGAAGCCAAGAGTATATTTGCCTTATCACAGGCAGCAGCCTGCACTACCCCAACATGGTTGCATTGCTGGGAAAGGAACTCCGTGTCTGAGCCTGAAAGAGTATACCTCTTGTCCATTCTTCTGTAAACAGGAGGTATGGAATTAGGATTTTTTAAAATTTTAAATGTCTGTTTCCCAAAAGACTTATGGAAGGGAATAGACAATCTCCTGACTCTGGGATGTCCATCATCTCAACAAAATCAGGATCCTCCTGATCCTCTACTGCTTCTTCCATAGGAAGCTGGAGGGTTTCAGCCACTTTTTTATAAAACATAAAGTGGGACGGGGACTCAGAAAGCCTAGGAGGAGAAACACCTGAAGGTCTGTCTGGGGAGATGTCCGGGTCAATGGGCACATCCAGACTTCCATAATCACCATCACTATCTTCATACGCTCCCTCCTCCTCCTCCGGTTCATAAAATTCTTCTAAAGTATAATCTAGAACCGGGGGAGCAGACCGAACCGAGCCCCTGACCGATGGTGCCGGTTCGGTCGGAACCGAAGTTAGCGACTGAACTATCCTTATCGCTTTGGCTATCTCATCAGCGGTCGGAGAAAGAACTTGTCGATCCAAACCGGCTGACTTACCCCTTCTTTTTCTTTTAACCGGAACCGAGTCCTCAGAATCGGTTCTCCTTTTGCCCGAAGAAGTTTCGACCTGGTCAGAGGTCACTCCTTCTGGTTCAGTTGGATTCGAACCGGGTTGGCCATCCAGGTCAGCGGACTTCTCGGCCTCCCTTCCCTCAGCTACTCTATCTTTATCCAGGGTAGCTTTGGGAAAACTTTACAAATTTGGCAGTCTGAATCGAGGTGGTCAAACCTCAGACAATAAACACAGGTGGTGTGGGGATCAGCCTTAGCAAAGGCTTCCCCACACACACTACAGTGTTGAACCCAGTGGGCCTGGTTTTTTTCTTGGGTTTTTCAGACATGGCCAATCCTAACCAAAACATACCCTTTTTTCGGCAATCCGCCAGGCAAGACACCCCCATCGGTTCCTGACCGTGTTACGGGTCTTGGAAAAAACTGTAATAAAATCCGTTTTTTTAGAACCGATACGGACTGGTTACCACACTCTAATAGAATAGAAAACTTTTTGTCACAAATCTGATCGGTTCAAACCGAACCGATCCAATGTTTACAAGTTCCACACAGAAAACTAATATAGAAAAACCTATCTAGTACTCACGGTACCACAGACAGAGACTTAACCGACAGGTTAGATTGTAGAAATTCGGTTGAAACCGAGAGAAAAAACAACACTTTAACCGACTTTTGTGAACCGAGCGAAGGAGAAATCTCCGGAGCGACTGTTCAGTGAGGTGGAGTAAAGAATCTGGCGGTTGGGGTTCAAACAACAGCAGACAGAGGCTTCAACCGAGCTTGAGCTCAGTGTTCCATGCCTTGCATGGAAAGTTAACTCTGTTCTCCGGGGCAGTTCAAAGGTTGGAGATCACTGCAATAGTCGGAATACAGCAAGACTTCATGTTGTTTGAAAAGGTTGTTTCTTTGGCCGAGGACTACCAAATGGCCAGACAGATGCCACAGCAGCGAGGTAACAGCCAAGCACCGGTAAGACACTCTTTCCCATTTATACTCCAAGCCTGATTAAGAACTCTGGTGGGGGTAACAAATCTGTGCCCAAAGACGTTATTTGCCATAAATGTAATAAGCCAGGCTATATTGCAAGAAACTGCCGTAGTAAGGAGAGTGGCACTTGAGCAGATTTGTCCTTGGCAAATTGAGGTAAGTACTTAACAGATGTGAAGGTGGGGAATAAGACTGTAAAGGGACTTGTTGATTCAGGAAGCAGACAGACCCTAGTGCATGTTGGGGTGCTGGGAAAACACTGCAAAAGGACTAGGTACTGGTGTCATCTGCATCCTCGGGGACACTCGATACTATCCCACCCCCCAAGTGACTCTGATCATTAAGGTTGTGTCACACCAAATGAAAGTGGGGGTAGTACCTATGTTACCTGAACATGTGATTATTGGAAATGACTTTCCAGGATTTACTGAGTTAATGAAAGAGGGAGTAAATCCTGATGTTTCAGCAGCAGTGGTGACAAGAGCTCAAGCAAATACATTTTCAGATAGTGGAAACTCTTCCTTTCGCTGATTCTGATTCTGACTTGTTTGAGCACAGCTCCAAGAACCGGAAATCCAGGAAAGAAAGATGATGCCTGAAGAAACTATGACAACAAATGACTGATGGATATAAGGGGTTAACATATGAAAATGCTGAAACTAAATTGATAACTGATTGTGATTTTCTTTCAGAATAAGCTAACAGTGTTTCTCTCCAGGGTTATTTTAAGCAGCTGGGGGTGAAACCAAAGCAGGGTGGACCATTGTTTAAAAAATGTAAAGGCTTACTGTACAGAGTTTGGGTTAAACCTCAGACACAGGAACAGACAGAACAATTGGTTATACCACAGAAATATAGAACAGAGTTGTTGCAGATAGCACAATGGCTGGTCACTCAGGGAGGGATTGCACCCTTGCCAGATTGCTGTATAGCTCCTACTGGCCTGGAATTCATGAGGATGTTGCCACCTATTGTAATTCCTGTGCTGAGTGTCAGAAAGTAGCCCCAGTCACTGCTAGTCACTTGGTAATGACCTGAGGTGCCGAGGAAAGACCAAAGGGGAGGGCTGTAAAAGAACAGTTATGTAAGAACTAACCATAGCAGTAGATCTTTGAGGGAGGATCTTGCAGTAGGTAATTACATATAGGACTGACCCAGCAGGTGTCAGGACCCTATGAAAAATTTCTAGCTTGCAGTCTCTGGCAGGGGACCGCCCCCACGTCAGGTAACCGACGTCATGCGACGTCAGTATAAAGGGGCAGTCCCCCATGCCTGCCTTCCAGTTCTTTCCCGCCACAGGCCAAAAAAGGCAAGACGAGAGAGAAGCGGATATTTCCCTTCCTGGAAAAGGAACTGAAAAGCTAAGGGGGATGGAGGGCGGGAAGGCATTACCTACTGCAAGAGCCTCTCTCGAAGATCTACTGTTACAGTAAGTTCTTTCATAACTGTACTATCTTACTTCAAAAGAGCAGTGCAGTAGGTAATTACATAAAGGACTGAATCCCAAGCAGTCTGGAAAAAAGAAAAGCACTCAGGAGGAGGAAAAAGTACAGTTACGTAGGAACTTACCGTAACAGTAGATCTTCGAGATAGGTTCCTTTAGTAGGTCATCACATATGGGACTGGCGCCACCAGGTGTCGGGCCACACGGCAGACTTTTCTAAAAATACCTGACGGGGGACCGCCCACCCGACGTCACATGACTGATATCAGCGTGACTGTATATAGTGGGTGGTCCCCACGCCCGCCCTCCAGTTCTGCCGCCGGAGCCAGGAAGAGGCCTGACAGCAGGAGTGAACAGGATTTGTAGTCCCTGTAAAACATAAAATGAGGGGAAGGAGGGAGGGAAAAAAATGACCTACTGAAGGAAACTCCCTCGAAGATCTACTGTTACAGTAAATTCCTACATAACTGTACTATCTTACTTCGAGAGGGTTCCTCCAGTAGGTCATCACATACAGGACAGAGTCCCAAGCAGTCCCTCCAAGGAGAGACCGAGAGAGAAAAACTAGGGAGGAGGAAACTGACTCCAACAGAAACAATTGAGGTCCATAAAGGACCCAGTCTAGGACAGAAGGCCCTGCAGGATGGCTAGGCCGAAGCCAGCCCTCCGCCTAGAAGCAGTGTCCAGACTATAGTGTTTGGTAAAGGTATGGACAGAACTGCAAGTAGCGGCAGCACAAATGTCAGCCGTGAAATGTTCTGAAGGAAGGCTGCAGAGGCGGCCATGCCCCTAGTAGAATAACCTCTGATGGAACCCAGCAGAGGTTTATCGTACTTCTGGTAACAGTATCGAATGCAGTTGCCTAACCATTTCGAAATGCCCTGTTTAGAAATTGGTTTGCCCTTTGATCTCAGGGCGAAGGAGACAAACAACTGGTCGCAAGAGTGAAATTCTTTGGTCCAATGGGTGTAGCACCAGAGAATGCGAGGAACATCCATCTTATGGAGGAGTGCCTCACCTCTGTTAGAGGGGGATGGATAATACACCAGAAGCTCTACTGACTGATTCAGCGTGGCTTCCGACACCACCTTGGGAAGAAACCTCAGATGAGTTCTGAGGACCGCCTGGACCCTATGGAAAATCAAATATGGCTCCTTGCAGACTAGAGCGTGAAGCTCTGAAATCCTTCGGGCTGACGTGATAGCCACAAGAAAAAGCGCCTCCCAAGATAGGAAGCGCAAATCACAGCTCATAGCCGTCTCGAAAAGAGGAAGGGTGAGCTTTTTCAGTACAAAGTTCAAGTCCCAAAGCGGAGTTGGGCTGCGGATGGGGGGGGGGAGTTCAGATGGAGAATCCCTTTCAGGAAGGTTTTTGAGACCTCCAACTGAGCCACAGGTTTACCATCCACTAGTTCATGGTACACTGAGATAGCTGAGATATGGACCTTTAAGGAAGAATAGGACAGACAAGTCTGACAAGTGAAGGAGGTATTCCATGACTTGTGGGGCCGAGCAAGAGAAGGAGTTCTAGCCCTTAGCAGTCGCCCAAATGGAAAACCGCTTCCACTTCATGGCGTAAGTGGAACAGGTAGACGGTTTCCTGGCTTCGATGAGGACTTGAGCAACCCTGGAGAAAAACCTGAAATGGGAAATCGCTATGTCTGCAGGAGCCAGGCATGGAGATGCAGGGTCCTGAGCCCCGGGTGTACCAGTCGACCTTGATCCTGGGTCAGGAGGTCGTGAGTCACTGGAAGAGGAACTGGTGGTTCCCAGGAAAGCTGCTGTAGCAGCGGAAACCAGATCTGTCTCGGCCAGAGAGGAGTGATGAGGATCATCTTTGCCCTCCCCACCTGGAGTTTGAGGAGAACCCTCTGCAGAATGGGAAACAGAGGGAAAGGGTACAAGAATTTCCCTGTCCAAAATAGAGACAACACGTCGCTCCAAAAAGCACCTTGCTCTGGAATGAGCGAGCAAACCTTGGGAAGTTTTGCGCTGTATTGGGAGGCTAAGGAGTAGATTTCCAGACGCCCCCAATTTTGGAAGATGGATTCCGCCACTTCCTGATGTCATTTCCACTTGTGAGCTAGGGTCCGAGACCTGCTGACACTGTCTGCCAGGACGTTTAGAATGCCTGGAACGTGCACAGCCACTAGGACCAAGCGGTGCTGGACTGCCCAGTTCCACACCCGCCTTGCCTCCCTGCAAAGTGGTTATGACCGGGTTTCTCCTTGTTTGTTGAAATACCAAACTACCGACATATTGTCCATTTGGATTAGCAGTGATCCCTTTGGAAGGAGGGTCTGAAAGGCCTGTAACGCGTACAGGACCGCCCTCAACTCCAGAACACTGATGTGGAGAGAAGTCTCCAAGCCGGACCAAAGTCCTTGGGCTTGATGTTCCCCCAGGTGAGCACCCCACCCCACATTCGAGGCATCCGTCGAAAAGGTAGCTGCTGGTGCAGAGTTCCAAAAAGGAAGTCCCAAGGAAAGATTGTGAGAATCCATCCACCATTGCAAATCCTTCTGAACCACTGAGGAGACCAGGACCAGATGGTCCAGGTCATCCAGAAGCTGATCCCACTGCACCCGCAAGGACCACTGAGTAATCCTCATGTGGAGCCTTGCTAGGGGAACGGTAGTGATGGAGGACGCAATCAGGCCCAAAAGGCGAAGGACGTCCTGGGCCGGGATGTTCCTGAGGGAAGCTACTTTGCAGGCCTGACAGATAAGGGTCTCCACCCTGTCTGGAGGGATGAAGTCTCTGCACTGGACCGTATCCAGGACTACCCCAATAAACTGGTGTTTCTGGGCAGGGATATGGGATGACTTGGGCACATTGACCATGATCCCTAATCGACTGAACAGGTCCAGAGTAAAGGAAAGAGCCTCCAGCAAGGAATTCCTAGACAGTGCTGAAATCAACCAGTCGTCCAAGTAAGGGAAGACCGCAATACCCCGGCGGCGCAGGAACGCCACGACCTCCGCCTGGCACTTGGTAAAAATCCATGCTGATGAAGACAACCAACGGGGAGGCCCAGAACTGGAAGTGTTCCCCTTGGCTGGGGAAAATCAGAATGTGCAGGTAGGCATCCTGTATATCCAGGGTGCAGAGCCAGTGGTTCTCCATGAGGAGAGGGAGGAGGCCCTGGAGTGTTAGCATTCAAAATTTTTTGTATTCGACAAACTGATTGAGCTGACTTAGGTAGAGCATGGGTCTAAAGTCCACGGTCTTTTCTGGAACCATGAAAAAGTGGGAGTAAAATCCCTTTCCCCTTTGCCCTGAGGGGACGTGCTGAATCGCTATTTTGAGCAAGAGTGCAATTACTTCCTCGCGAACAAGAAGGGCTTGGTCCCGAGAGCACGAGGACTTCCGCAGAGAATTTTCCGGGGGAATCTCCAGAAGTTCTATGGTATGTCTGACGGACACTAGTTGCAGGACCCATTCATCGGAGGTAATCGCCCTCCACTCCTGCGTGTGGTGGGCGAACCTTCCCCTCACCTGCTCCCCATCGCAAGACTGAGGAGGCAGTGAGGCTGGGCAGTCAAGAAGTGTGGGACATTCAGGGGGAGGACCTCCTGAACGTCTCTGATTTTTGGAGGTAGATGGGGTGGCTATACCCATGGCCTTATGCTTCCCTTGGCGGCATGCCTGAGCATTTTTCCTCTGCCTCCAGGTCCTTTTCCGAAAGGGCTGCTGCTGCTGACTGCCCGATAAGTACATCGACCTAAAAGACCTAAGAGCAACTCCCTTGTCTTGTAGATCTGTTATAATATCCTTGGTGTCCCCACCAAAAAGGACCGAGCCCCTGAAAGGGTGTCCTGAATCACCGACTGGACCTCGTTGGCGAGTCCGGAGAGGTGAAGCCAGGAGTGCCGTCTAAGGGCAATGGCAGTTGCCGAAGTACGGGCCACAGAATCGACAGAATCGTAAGTGGCCCATAAGGCATGCCTGCAGGAGATTTTGGAGAGGCGGAGATCACTGGCAAGTTCCTCCTTTAAAGGTGAAGGATCCATGGACTGGACCTTCACGTCCAACCTGGCCATAGTCACCTTTTGATGGGACACCATATGGGCCACATAACTGAGGAACCGAAGCACACATGTGGCCGATGAGTAGATCTTTTTGCCGAACTGGTTCATTTGCCTCGACTCTTTGTCCGGAGTAGTGCTCAAGTGCTTGGGAGCGTAGGCGCGATCATGAGCCACTGAGATGACCACGAAGTCTGCCTTGGGATGAGACTTTAACAAAGGGGCATCCTTCGGTGCCCAGTAGAGTCTGTCCGCCCACTTGGGGACAGTCGGGATAGAATGAGGCATCTGCCAGATGGTCGTGGTGAGGTCTTGATGAGGGGCCATCCATGGGGGAAGAGGAATGGGAGACAGAGACTCTAAGTCCAGGTGTTCCACGAGTCTCTGCCTCATGGGGTCCTGTTCCTCTGAATCCCAATCAAAATAGTCTCCCAAGGCCCTCAAAAGGTACGAAAAGGAAGGGTCCTCCGGTGGGGATTTTGGCGAGGCCTTACCTTTCGGTTCCTCGGGGTCCTCCAGGACCTCCTCCTCTGAAAAATCCTCTCTCACATCAGAGCTGTCATCATCCGCCTCCTCAACAGGACGGTGTCTGTAATCTGGAAGGGAAACATCCTGCAGAGTCTTCCCCAAGATGTGGACGGTGGCAAGCGAGCTGCTCGGGGAAGGAGACCTAGGAAGCTGCGGTTGTGGGAATCTAGTTTCCAGGTCCGAGACCAGCTCCAACCTGGCCCTCTGCCACTAAGACTGAATCAGAGTCTTGAAATCCGGGACAACTGGAGAAGGGGGAGGTGGAGCCAGTTGAGGCTGAGGGGGGATGGAGGAGGAGGAGGAGCAACCGGTGGGGGATAATAACCCTGGGGTCCCATGTAGTGGGAATAAGGGTGAAATCCAGGGTAAAACTATCCCAGATGACTCCAATCAGGAGTGGAACCCCCAAGTAGGGATCCCCAGGATACCCGAATGGGTAATGTGGGACAGTTCGGGGTCGGGTATCAATCCCCATTGTCAGATCTGGCGTTGGGGGAACCCATGTCAGACCAACTGTCATATAAATTGGAGGAGGGTCTGGCATTGGGACAGCCCACGTCAGAGGGACCGACATCGGCACAGGCGCAACCCCATCCAGCGTGGAAGGGGCCGGCGTCGGAACCAGACGAAGGGGCCCTGGTGTGGGGGCCAGATCTGGCGTTGGGGCCAAAGGTAGAGGCCGGTTGGATGGTCCCGGCTGACGGATTGTCGTCGGAATCACCGGCTTTGGAGGAGGAGCCGGAAGCCCATTGGAAGGCGGAGGAGGGGCCTCCACTGTAAGACCAGTAGGCCGAGGAGAAGCCTTCTTCTCCTGGACCCCAGCAGGGGAACGCAGAGAGAAGTCCACAATATCGACAGGGTCGATGGGGTCTCCGTTGCCATTGCCAGATGTGTCCACTAGAGAATGAGAGGACACGGGTGAGGAAGGAGGAGGAGGAGGGAGAGGGGCCTTCTCCCTCTGGTCCTGCCGGACGTTGAGTGAGGTGCCGTTAGGCCCCAATGGGGGAACCGAGCCCATGTGGTCATCAGGGATGGCCGCCTTAGTGGGCAGGGTTGGGCGGTCAGGGGTGGAAACCCTGGCCGACATATCAACGATGCTCGGCGACTGCCCCAGCCTGGGGAGCCAACATCACTGGCCACCGTGCGGTCCCCGGAGGAACCGGGAGCCAACTTATCGGCTGAGGTGGTGCGGTTGCCAGAGGAGCCGATGGCCGACCTATCCGCCAAAGTTCTGTCCAACTTACCATCCGGTTTCTTGGGCGGCAGCTGGGCCTTACTCGTCGAGGGCCTGGTGCCATCCGCAGAGTGAGCCCGCTCCCTACACTTCTCCTTGTGCTTTTTAGAAGGGGAAGATTTTTCAGACGAGTCCCGAAGACGATCCATTTTCTTCTCTAAAAAAGCCAGGTGGGCTTTTAGCAAGTGGGCCTCAAAAGCCTGCTGTCTCCTCTTCTTCGTAGCCTGATTGAAGGATTGGCACTCAGGACAGGAGGAGACTGGATGGTCTGGGCCTAGACAGAGAACGCACTTTGGGTGACTGTCTTTGTGCGGGATCTGCGTGCCACAGGACGAGCACTTCTTCTTAGGTGAAGACTTTAATAAAAGACACAAAATCTGAGAGAATAAAGCAGTGAGGGATAACTGACGCTGTGAACTTTCACGACAATCACTAATGGAAGTCTGCAATGCGACTGACATGAGGCGACAGCGGGAAAGAACTGGGGGGCGGCCGTGGGGATGAAAAAATTACTCACATTAGTAATTATGTTTCTTCTGTTGGAGTCTTGCTGTATTCTGACAAGTGCAGTTAGCCCCAGCCTTTAAACTGCCCCGGAGAACAAAGGGTTAACATTTCTATGCAGAGCATAGAATGCTGAGCTCGAGCTCAGTTAATGTCTCTGTCTGTTTCCCTTTGAAAGCTAACCATCAGATTCTTACGAGCAACACTCTAATAGTATTCTATGTGGAAATTCTAAAAAAAAAGTTTAATAGCCAACTGGCAACAAAACGTTTTGGACTACCAAAAGAAGACTCAAGTCAGGAAATCCAAACCAAAGAGGAATATAATAAATTAAACACCCACACAAAGAAGAGGGTGTAAAAAGAGCACCCCTGAGGTGCAACACTGCACCTGCCCACCCACTGCACAAAACCAGGTTCTGAGAGGGGAGGCAGGGAGGAAGGTCAGAATACAGCAAGACTCCGGTAGAAGAAACATACTTACTAAGGTGAGTAATTTTTTCTTCAAACAACTTGAAGTCTTGCTGTATTATGACGAGTGCAGACTACCAAGCAGTATCTCCATGGAGGAGGGATAGAACCTACTTTGGGAATAGGCTCTGAAGTACTGCTGTGCCAAATGCAGCATCACTCCTAGCCTGGATATCCAGAGAGTGATGCTTGGTAAAGGTATGGACTGTTTTCCAAGTGGCTGCTTGACAAATTTCTAAGAGAGGGATATCCCTGGCAGCAGTCAGGGAAGCAGCTGTACCTCATGTGGAATGAGCCCTCAGGCCTGAGGGTGGAATTTTTCCCAATTTTTCATAGCAGAATTGTATACAAGACACAATCCACCTGGCAATAGATCTCTTGGTGGCAGGTTTGCCCTTTCTCACTTCTCCATAAGTGAGGAACAACTGGAGGGAGTCAAACCTCTGACCCTCGGTACGCTCTATGTAGTAACTAAGTGATCTTTTAACATCCAAACTGTATAGATTCCTCTCTCCTGAGGAAGAATGATCAGTGAAGAAAACAGGAAGAGACATAGACTGATTTAAACGGAAGTCTGAAACCACTTTGGGCAAAACCTTCTATTGGTTCTAAGGACCACTTTATCCCTCTGAAAGGAGATAAAGTCAGGTTCCACTGATAGGGCTTACAGTTCACTGATATGCCTGGCAGAGGTAATGGCTACCAAGAATACAGTTTTCCAAGTCAAGTACTTAAGCTCTGCTGAGGACATAGGCTCAAAAGGAGGTTGCATAAGTTGAGCAATGCAAACATTCAAATCACAGGCAGGGGCAAGGTCTCTAAAAGGAGGATTGGTGTGAAGCAATCCTTTAAAAAATTTACAGAACACAGGATGAGAAGATAGTGAGGAAGACTTCCCCACAGACAGAAACGCAGAAACAGCTGACAAGTGTACCTTGAGAATAGCTGGTCTGAGGCCTAGGCCATTAAGATGGACCATATAATCAAGAACCGTAGGCAGTTCATCAGTATCTGGAGAAATATGCTTCTTAGAACACCAAATGCTGAATCTCTTCCATTTGGAGTTATAAGTCTTTCTGGTGGAGGGCTTTCGAGAAGCTTTGAGAATATCCAGAACCCCCTGAGGCAGATGCAAATCTGCAAACTCTAACTCTTCAAGAGCCATGCCTTGAGATTGAGAGACTGAAGATTGGGGTACCAAATAGTCCCCTGAGAGGATGTTAACAGGTTGCAATTCCTGGGAAGAGACAGGGGAAGATGGTCTGCTAGGGACAACAACAGGGGGTACCAGGGCTGTCTGGCCCAATCTGGAGCAATCAGAATCACTTTGCAAGGTTGAGACCTTATCTTGGCTAAAACTTTGAACAGGAGTGGGCAGGGAGGGAAGGCATACAGAAATTTCCCTTCCCAATTCAGAATCAGGGCATCCAAGGGTACTGAGCCCAAGACTGGGGGTCTGCAATAAAAAAGAGGAAGTCTGTGATTGTCTGGGGATGCAAAGAGATCTATCTCTGGGGTGCCCCACCTCGAAAAAATCACTTTCAACACCTGAGGGTCCAGGGACCATTCATGATGGCCCTGAGAAATTCTGCTCAATGCATCTGCTAGCACATTGTCCTTCCCTGGAAGGTGGAGTGCTACCAGAGAGGTTTGCAGGGAATAAGCCAGGGACCACAATTTCATGGCTTCCGTGCACAAGGCCGTGGACCGAGTGCCTCCCTGTTTGTTGATGTAAAACATGGTGGTGGTGTTGTCCATTCTGACCTGAACCACCTTGTTCTGCACTGATTGAGAGAAAGCTTTCAGGGCCAGAAAAACTGCCCTGAGTTCTAGGAGGTTGATATGGAGAAGGGATTCTTGGGTGGAACACAGTCCCTGGGCAGTGAGGGCCCCCAGATGGGCCCCCCAGACCAGAAGAGAAGCGTCCATGGTAAGGACCACTGAACAAGGCTGAGTGGCAAAAGGAACACCTTGTCTTAAATTGTCCTGATCCTGCCACCAATGGAGGGCTTGGATCAAGGTCAGAGTCACTGGGATCAGTTTAGTAAGGGAATCCTTCCTCTGAGACCAAAAAGCTCTCATATGGAACTGAATATCCCTCATCTGGAATCTTGCCCCTTGGACCACTGCTGTTGAAACTGCCATGTGGCCCAAGAGCTGGAGGAAATGCCTTGCTGGTCGAGATACCCAAAGGCTGAAGGAAGAGGCTAGTTCTATAAGAACCCTTGTCCTTTCCAGGGGAAGAAAGGCTCTTGCTCTGACTGTTTCCAGTTCTGCCCCTATAAAGGTAAGAAGCTGGACTGGTTTGAGAACTGACTTGGGAAGGTTGAGAAGAAATCCTAGAGAAGGAGCACTTGCTGGGTCACTTGCAGGTGAGACTTGACTTGGTCTGAGACTGGCCCTACTAGCCAATCATCCAGATATGGAAAATGGAAATCTTTGCCTTCTTAGAAAGGCAACTACTACTGCCAGGCACTTTGTAGAAACCCTTGGGCTGAGGTTAGCCAAAGGGCATTGCTCTGAACTGATAGTGGCATGAGGGCAACTGAACCTGAGGTACTTTCTGTGGGAGCACCTGATGGGAATGTGAAAGTAGGCATCTTTGAGGTCCAGGGAGGCTAGCCAGTCCCTGGCCTTAGAGAGGGAAGGATTATTCCCAGAGTTACCATCTTGAACTTTGGTTTTAAAAGATGTTTGTTTAGATAACTTAGGTCTAAGATGGGTTGCCACTCCCCTGTATTTTTTGGGGTAAGGAAATACCTGGAGTACAGCCCTTTGTCCCAGTGTAGGGTAGGTGCTCTCTGTATGGCTCTTAAGGCCAAAAGAGAGGAAACCTCTGCCTCTAGGGTAAGGGTTTCTGAGAGATTTGCAGGTGGAAAAGATCTGGCTCTCATCTTTGGAAATTTTCTGAAGTTGAGAACCAGTCCCTGGCTTACTACTTCTAGAACCCACTTGTCTGATGTAACAGACATCCAGTCCTGGACAAAGTAAGCCAGCCTGCCCCCTACTGGAATAGGAGAGCCGACCCAGGCAGGCCCATCAGGGTGTCTGCTTGGCAGGAGCCTTAGGCTGAGGAGTGGATGCAGCCCGGCTCATCCACCTTCTGCCTCTCCCTCTGAAGAACCCCCTCTGTGACAAGGAAGAAAAGGCTTGTGCTTGGTAAAAGGGCCTTTGAAAAGGCCTGCCCCTGCCCCTAGACTGCTGCCTTTGAGGAGTTGCCTGCCTCTCCTTGGCCTGAGCACTCCTGTAGGTGGTCTTGTACTCATCCATTTTCTTCATGTAATTCTCTGTCTGCTCCCCAAACAGAGAATTACCCACTACAGGAAAATCCATGGCCTTAGCCTGGGTATCCTGTGAAAGGCCAGTACATTTGAGCCAAGCCATTCCACAAAGAACCACAGATGTAGCCATGACTCTTGATGACACATCATTAGAGTCCACAGCAGCATGAAACTTGAACTTCAGATGCCTCAATCCCATCTGCAGCCACCACCTCCAGCTCCTTGGCAAGCTGGGGGGAGGCCTGTTTAGCCAGTGCCAGTACAGTGTCCCACCTGGACTTTTGGTACTTAGCTGTATAGGCCATATAATTCGCCTGTCTGAGTACCAAGGAAGATGCCATATACAGCTTTTTTGCCATGGCAACAACCTTCCTAGAGTCTTTGTCTGGGGGTGTGTGAAGCCAAGGGAATGCTTGCCTTATCACAGGCAGCAGCCTGCACAACCCCAACATGGCTGCATTGGTGATATAAAAACTCTGTTTCTGAGCCTGAGAGTGTATACCTCTTGTCCATTCTTCTGTCCACAGGATGTATAGAATTGGGAGACTTCAGAATTTTTTGTGTCTGTTTCCCAAAAGATTTGTGGAGGGGAATAGACAGTCTCCTGGACTCTGGGATGCCCATCACGTCTACAAAATCAGGCTCCTCCTGATCCTCCATTACCTCTTCCATAGGAAGCTGGAGGGTCTCAGCCACCTTTCTGTAGAACATAAAGTGGGAAGGGGGCCCAGAAAGCCTACGAGGGGATACACCTGAAGGTCTGTCTGGGGAGATGTCCGGTTCCACAGGCACATCTAGACTTTCACCATCACCATCATCATCTTCAAACTCCCCTTCCTCCTCAAACTCCGGTTCATAAAATTCTTCCAAAGTATAACTGTGAACTGGGGGAACCGACCGAACCAAGCCCCTGCCAAAAGGTGCCGGATCGGCCGGAACTGGGCGAAGCAATTCCACAATCCGAATCGCTCTGGCTATTTCTTCGGCGGTCAGAATATGGACTTCTGGATTCGAACCGGACGATTTTTCTTTGCACTTTCTTTTAGTCAGAACCGACCCCTCAGGATCGGCTCTCCTTTTGCCCGAAGAAGTATCGCCCTGGTCAGGGGGCACTCCTTCTGGTTCGGTTGGAACCGAACTGGGCTGGCCATCCGGGTCAGCGGACTTCTCGGCCTCCTTTTCCCTCAGTCTACCTAATTTCTTTTCAAGGGTAGATTTGGGAACATTTTTGCAAATTTGGCAGTCTGAATCGAGGTGTTCAAACCCCAGACAATAAACACAGGTGGTGTGGGGATCAGCCTTAGCAAAGACCTCCTCGCACTCACTGCAGTGTTGAAACCCAGTGGGCCCGTTTTTTTTCTTGGGTTTCTCAGACATGGCCAACCTAACCAAACTTACTCTTTTTTCAGCAACCGCCTGGCAAGACTCCCTTATCGGTTCCTAACCGTGTCACGGGTCTTGGAAAAAAACGTTTCAAAACACGTTTTTTTTTTAGAACCGATAAGGACCGGTAACCACACACTAAAGTTACACAAGAATTTAGCAAATGAACCGATCCACACTTTTTACAAGTTCCACGCAGAAAAAACACAGTACAAAACCTATCTAGTACTCACGGTATCACAGACAGAGACTGAACTGAGTGTGCGGGAAACTTTTTCGGTTAGAAACTGACGTAAAAACGACACTTAAACTGACTTTTGAACCGAGCTGCAGGAGAAATCTCCTGAGCGACCATTCAGTGAGGCGGAATAAAGAATCTGATGGTTAGCTTTCAAAGGGAAACAGACAGAGATATCAACTGAGCTCGAGCTCAACCCTTTGTTCTCCACGGCAGTTTAAAGGCTGGGGCTAACTGCACTGGTCAGAATACATCAAGACTTCAAGTTTTCTGAATGCCTACTATATACCATCATGCTGATGTCAGTCACATGATGTCAGGTGGGCGGTCCCCCGTCAGGTATTGCTAGAAAAGTCTGCCATGCGGCCCGACCCAGGTGGCGCCAGTCCCATATGTGATGACCTACTGAAGGAACCCTCTCGAAGTAAGATCTAAGCAACCAATGGAACCTCTGGCTGTATGGGTCTTAAGAAAGAAGACCTTGCAGTACAGCCAACCCGAAGTCTGCTCTACAGCGAGAGGCAATATCCAAACTGTAGTGTTTTGTAAAGGTATGGACAGAAGTCCAGGTCGCAGCTGCACATACATCTGCCACTGACACATTCTTGAAACAGGCCACAGAGGTGGCTACTCCTCTGGTGGAGTGACCCCTGACGTGACCCGGCAGGGGCTTGTGGTACATGTCGTAACAGAAGGCAATACAATGAACTAACCACTTCAATAGGCATTGCTTGGAAACTGCATTGCCCTCTCTTTTGTGAGCAAAAGAGACAAAAAGCTGATCAATTTCCTGAGATCCTTAGTCCTAGTGGTATAGTATCTCAGTATCCTATGAACATCCAAAGTATGCAAGAGGTACTCCCCTTGAATGGAGTATTGCGTAAAGAAAGTGGGTAGCTCAATGGATTGATTCAGCGTAGATTCCGCTACCACTTTAGGGAGAAACTTAGGGATGGTGCGCAGAGCCACACGTTCCTTGTGAAAAATCAAATAAGGGATTTTGCACATCAGGGCCTGAAGCTCGGAAATTCGTCCAGCTGAAGTAATGTCCACTAGGAAGAGAGTCTTCCATGAGAGGAACATCAAGTCTGCTGAAGCTGCCAGTTCAAAAGGAGGCAGAGTAAGCTTCTCGAGAACACAGTTCAGATCACAAGGATCGTTTCTACTTCATGGCGTAGGTGGACCTAGAGGAAGGCTTTCTGGCCTCCACCAGAATATCTGCGACGAGCGGAGAAACCCTGAACCGGGCTTGAGCTAGGTCTGCAGGAGCCACGCATGCAACTGAAGGGATCTGAGACCTGGATGAACAAGGCTCCCCTGATCATGGGTCAGCAAGTGATGTGACAGAGGAAGAGGAAGCAGAGGTTCCTCTGAAAATTGTTGCAGAAGAGAGAACCAAACTTGCCTGGGCCAGAATGGAGTGATAAGGATCATCCGTGCTCCTTCTGTACTGAGTTTGTGCAAGACCCTCAGAATTAAGAGAATTGGAGGGAAGGCATAGACAAATCTGTCCCTACAGTCAAGAGATAGAGCATCCCGCCAGAAAATGCCTTGTCCTGAAGTGAGCGAGCAGAAGGCGGGAAGTTTTACATTTTGAGGAGATGCGAACAGGTGTATCTGAGGGGTTCCCCAGAGCAGGAAGATGTCGTCTACTACCTCTTGATCCAGTTCCCACTCGTGGGCTTAGGCTGAAGACCAACTGAGGTGGTCTGCCAGAGTATTTTCTACTCCTGGAACATGAACTGCTATCAGGTGAAGGATGTGTTGAACAGCCCAACTCCAAACTCTCATTGCTTACCTGCACAGAGGATAGGAATGAGCTCCTCCCTGCTTGTTGACGTACCAGACTAGGCACATGTTGTTCATCTGGACTGTTAGGTGCCTGGGAAGAATGCAAGAGTGCAGAGCCTGGAGAGCACACAAGACGGCTCTGAGTTCTAGAACATTTATATGAAGAGTCTGTTCGAGTCTGGATCAGGAGCCCTGAGTCCTGTGAGACCCTAGGTGGGCTCCCCAGCCCTCTCCTGAGGCATCTGTTGTCAGTGTTTGGGAGTGGGGTTCAATATAGAAGGGAACTCCCCAGCAAAGGTTCTCTTGCACCATCCACCATTGCAAGTCCACGACCATTTGACTGGAGACTAGAACTTCCTGGTCTAGGTCGTCCAGTGTCTGGTCCCATTGAGACCAGAGTGTCCACTGAGAGATCCTCATATGGAGCCGAGCGTGAGGGACTGTCGGGATAGCAGCCACCACGAGCCCAAGGAGGCGAAGAAGTGACCTGGCATCGACCCTCCTGTGACTGGGCAACAGACTTGCTTGAGTCTGGAGGGTGTCCACCCTGTCCAGAGGCAGAAAGGCCTTGCTGATGGTCATGTCCGGGATTGCCCCGATGAACTGGAGTCTTTGACAAGGGACCAGATGGGACTTGGCCTGGCTGATGGTGATACCCAGGCTGGTGAAAACCTGGAGGGTAAAGGAAAGAGAGCGTAGCAGTTTCTCCCTTGACGGGGCAGCCAGTCATCCAGGTATGGGAATACCTGCACTCCCTGGGTGTGCAGGTGGGCCGCTACTAGTGATAGATATTTGGTAAACACTCAGGGAGCCAAGGAAAGACCAAATGGGAGTGCCTTAAATTGGTAGTGGTCCCCCTGAAATAAAAACCGAAGGAATCTGCAGTGGGAAGGGCAGATGGGGATGTGCAGGTAGGCATCCTGCATATCCAAAGTGCACAGCCACTGTCCCTGCTGAAGAAGTGGCAGAAGGCTCTGCAGAGAGAGCATTCTGAAGCATTTGTACTCCACGAACATGCTCAGGGAACTGAAGTCCAGAACAGGCCTCACATCTCCCATCTTCTTTGGAACTAGGAAGAAATGGGAATAGCAACCTGTCCCCCAAAGATGGGTGGGGACTGGCTCTATCGCCACCTTCGAGAGAAGGGAGGAAATTTCTTCCAGGACCAGAGGAAGATGTTCCGGGGAGTAAGACAACCTGGGGGTGGTCTTCTGGGCTGTTTCTGAAGAAACTCAATTGAGTGTCCTGCTGCTATCAGTTGGAGCACCCAAGCATCTGATGTAATCCTCTCCCACCCCGGTAGATGGAAGGAGAACCTCCCTCCTACTGGTTCCTCTGGAGTGTCCAGAGGCTGTGGGAGAGGGAAGGAGTCAGGAGGTGTGGGTCAATGCAGCGGACGAGACTCCCGCAGCTTTTTTGGGCAGGGGAGTCATGGTTGCTGGAGGGGCCCGACATTTGTTGGCCCACTTGCCCTGAGGTTTCGCTTTTGGTCGAGAATGTCTGCAAAAAGGGAGACATTGTCCCTGAGGGGTCTGTACAGAGAGTTCACGGACTTGAGTGCAGTACTCTTCTCCTGCAGGTCAGTGATGATGTCTTTGGCATCGCCGCCGAACAGCACCAAACCCCTGAAGGGCGCACCCTGAACTGCGGATTGCACTTCTGGGACCAATCCTGACACCCGAAGCCAGGCATGATGCTGAAGACCTAAGGTGAAAGCCGAACTCCGACCAGCTGCGTCCACTGCATCGTAGGTGGTACGAAGCATGTGCCTACTGGCCGAACAAGCAGACTGGACAAGATCAGTCATTACCTGTTTGGTCTGAGACTCAGGAAGGGAGTCCAATTCCACCTGACTCAGGATCGTCTTTTGGTAGTTCCACATATGTGCGACATAGTTCAGGGCCCTAATCCCCAGGGTGGCAGAAATGTACACCTTCTTTCCATACTGGTCCAGGAATCGGGATTCCTTGTCAGGTGGAGACGAGCTGAGATGTTTTGGGCTGGCAGAACGACCATGACTGGCATTAATCATGACCGAGTCGGCCTTGGGGTGTACATTCAAAGAATCTACACCCTAGGAACCTGGTATAGCCAGTCCGCCTTCCTCAGAAGGGTGGCTAACACAGACGGTTGCTTCAAAATAGTGGAAACAAGGTCTGTGTGAGGCTCAGTCCAGGGTGGAATCAATGTTGGAGTGATCTCTAAATCCAAGTGTTCTGCAAGACATTTTCTCTTTGGGTCTTGTTCCACTGTATTCCAGCCATTGGTCTGCTGGCTAATACACAACAACTCCATGAAAGAGGGGTCCTCTGGGGGAGATTTTGGTGATTCCTTGCCCTTAGCCACGGAGGAATGCTCATCAGAAGAGTCAACCGAGGAATCCTCCTCGGAGTCCGGAGTGTCATAATCCTCAGGGGTTCCGAAGTCTGGCAGGGTAATCTCCTGAGGCATGGTCCCTGAAATATGCACTGTCGAGCAGACAGCTTACAGGGGACAGGGAATGAGGGGAAGGGGTGACTACTGGGGCCGGTAGATGCCTCTCCAAGTCCAAGACCAGCTTCAACCTAGCCTCCTTCCACCAGGATTGAATTAGAGAATGGAAATCCTGTTGTTGGGCAGAAGGAGGTGGTGGAGGCATATGGGTGAATGGGTAATGATAAGGAGGTGCACTTGACCCATGCTAATGGTGATGATGAGGGTAGCCCTGGTAATGGGGATAACCCAAAGGATGATAACCCAAAAAAAACAGAATGTGGTATAAAATCCAACGTTGGGCCAGATGGAGGGTAGGCCAACGTTTGCCCTTGGGAAAGATATTCTTGAAGGGTAACGTGTGGCCAAGATGGGCCAGGGACAATATCCTGAGTCAGGATACCCGTCAGAGGAGCAGACATCAGAGGGGCTGGCGTCAGACCTGTGGTTGTCTATGAGTATGCGGCGCAGGGCCCAGCATCACTATAACTTGCATCGGGTCTGGACACGACGACCCTGATGGAAGTGGGTCTTACCAAATACTTGTCAGCGCCCCTGGTGTCAGAATGGGGAAGAGCTGACAGAGGAGGGCCTGACGGCGGTGCTGGCGGCAGGAACGGCGAAGGAAGAATAGGGTCAGGGACCCTCTGAACATTGAGGTTTGGCATCAGAGCCACGGGCCTGGTGTCCCCTGGGGGGACCTGGGACACAGTAACTGGGGTGGGAGAAGACAGAACCACCTCCAGGGGTCCCGCTACCTCCTCCATATGCGACGTGACCACTGGGGTTGGAGGTTTTACCGGGGAGGTGGAGAGGAAGGCTCCTGCCCAGGAGGAGCCTGAGGGGAGGGTGAGCTGATAGCCATCAGCGTGCTCACCCGAACGTCGGGTGAGGTGGCGTCAGCCCCGGACAGGTGAGCTACGTCAGGGTGGTCGTCCAAGGCACACACGATCGGCTTAGTGGATGGGAGAGAGACCAGGCGGAGGCGGGGAAGACCGTTGACCGACATATCGGTTAGTGTCGGGTGGGTCCCCATCTGATCCTGGGCACTCAACCCACTGATAGCCAGGCAGGCCCCAGAGGAGCTGGGGGATGATATATCGGCAGAAACCGGGCATTCGCTGGAGGACGACTTACCGGTGGAGATCGGAAGAAAAGCAGCAGAGGGTCCTGGAGAAGTCCTGGGCGTGGCCTGGACTACCACAAGAGCAGACAGTAAGGGAACAGCCTTACTGGTTGAGGGCTTACTAGAACCCACTCAATCCCGATCCTCCAGATGCTTGGTGTTTTTCTTTTTCTTTCTTTTTCTTCTTTGACTCAGAAGAAGGGGAAGATGCTGTATCCCTCAACTTTAGCATCTCTTTCTCTAGGGAGGCCATTCTGGTCTTCAAAAGATGGGCCTCCAAAGCCTGCTGGCTCTGTTTGCGGGGGGCCTGACTGAAGTGTTGTGGTTCAGGTCCAGGCAGAAGAGACATCGACGGTGAACATCTTTATGAGAGATCTATGTGCCACACTTCTCGCTCTTCATCATCGGAGGTGGAGAAGACATAAACGAAATGTAATACTAATAGAGACTTCAAGAAAAGAAGGCGAAAATGGCGATCGACTGAGCAACATTTACTGCAAGGAACTATGTGCAGGTCAATGGTGGGAAAGAACTGGAAGGTGGGCGTGGGGACCGCCCACTACATAGGGTCACGCTGATGTCCACCTCATGACACTGGGTGGGCGGTTCCCCGCCAGGCATTGCTGGAAAAGCTTGCCATGCAGTTCTGACTCCAGGAGGCACAATCCTACATGTTAAGACCTACTGCAGGAACCCGCTCAAAGTAAGATGTATTTTTTCACAGAGAGGGTGGTGGACGTATAGAACGGCCTTCCTGAGGAGTTCATGGGGTCAAAAACAGTGGGGGAATTCAAGAATGCATGGGACAGACATAAGGCAATTCTTGTGGGGGGGGGCAGGAAGAAGTAGGCTGTTGATTAACTAGGAGCTGCAGCTCATCCAATATGTAGAGAAATGGGCAGACTAGGTGGGCCAAACAGTCCTTATCTGTCGTCAAAGTCTATGTTTCTAAATTGCTATGCATGCCACCCAGGGAACTGCCATAGTGGATTATGTCCTTAAGTTTAGGGAAAAGTTGAAGGAGCTTAAAAGGAACAGCCCACAGCAACCTTGCAGCAGCCCAGTAGAATCGAAAGGTATGGTACGACCGTAGAGCCAGAGCTCGCTCATACACTGTGGGTCAGGAGGTCATGGTCCTAATCCCAGTCGGAAAGATAAGCTGCAGGCCAAGCAGGCAGGACCTTACAAAGTAGTCAGACAGGTGAATGACGTAAATTACATTGTAGAACTGCTTGACAGGAGACGTACCCAAAGGATGTAACATCTCAACATGATGAAGCCATATGCAAATAGGGCTGACATGCCCTTTGCAGTATGTAGTCCTGGGGAGGGGACGGATGAGGAAGACCCTTTTCTGGATGTGCTGGAAGAAAGCAAGTCGGAGTCCTCTGTGGAGGCAATTAAACTGTCACCCCAGTTGATCCCAGACCAAATCCAGGAAGAAAGGGAAGTTTTAGCAGACTTTGCCCCATTGTTCAATGCTGAGCCTGGACTAACCCCCTTAGCGACGCATGATGTAGAAATAGGGACGCAAGCGCCCATACAGTGAACAGCATATCGGGTTTCAGAGGCCGTCCAAAAGGACATTTGGAGGGAGGTGGAGGAAATGCTGGATTTAGGGGTAATCCAAAAATCCCACAGCCCCTGGGAATCACCCGTAGTCCTCGTTCCCAAGCCAGATGGCTCTACTTGTTTTTGTGTGAACTATTGTGGACGGACGCACTACTGGAAAAGTTGGAAGGAGCGACATACCTGACCACTACTGACCTGACTAAAAGGTGTTGGCAGGTGGAGTTAACTGCCAGAGCTAGGGAGATGTTGGCCTTCATCACTCCAATAGGGTTATTTGAGTAATGCCTTTCAGAATGAAGAACGCCCCTGCCACCTTCCAAAGGTTGGTGAACCAGGTGTTACATGGTACTGAAGAGTATGCCATAGTGTACCTGAACGATACTGCCATCTTCAGTGCCAGCTGGAAGGAACACCTGACCCACCTTAGCAAAGTGTTGGGCAGGATACAGAGGGCCGGGCTCACTGTGACAGCTGAAAAGTGCCGGGTGGCCATGGCCAAGGCCCCTAGAATTCTGATGCCGCAGAATTTTGTGCAGAACTTGCAATCTACCGCAGAACTTCTGAGGTGCCACAGAATTCACTCTTCTTGTTGATTTTTTATTAATATTTCTGTTTTTCCATAGAATCTGGTTCCCTTCCCCTCTTTTTATATCCTAAACCCCATATGCTCTGAATGCTATGTTATCATTGCTATAACATCATACATTAGCTAATGAAATGGCTGCAATCTGCAACAGAAATGAACAGTCACTTATCTACCACAGCTCCCACTCCAAAGACGGTGGCACAGCACATCAGGCATGGTGATATTTGCTCAACCTGCAATACAGCTTAATACAATTTTCAGTCTTACATTATTGCACTAGGGCCAACTTAAACAAAACCTTGTCAATAGCACAGATCTGTTAAGTCCATACCTCACTTTGTACAGACCTATTTGTGCCTTTAAGGTATAGAGATGCCTTCTGAAATGAATAACTGGTAAAATAAAATTAACTGTCATTTTTAAGAAAAATAAAATAATTATGCCCAGAAAAGTGGAATATAATAATGTGTAGACCTGTTGAAACAATAGACCTGTTAAATAAATAATTGCACTATATGCATTTTTGCCAGAGTTATTGATTACATCTTGTCATTGGTTGATAGAATCACCTAAAAGTTATGGAGAAATGTTGTGTGCAGGGACAGCTGTTGGGCCACAGGGTAGCATGCTGTGTTTCCATGCTGTCAACTAGGGTTCAGAGATGAACTCTGGGAGCTGGCTGGGCAGCACAAGGATTGGTGGAACACATCATTGCTCGGAGCCTAGGAAGGTATGGTGCAGTGTTCTGTCACATGGTGGACACAATGTGCTTGTCTGGAGAGCTCTATCTCACAATCGGTTCACATGTATGTCATGGCCTGATGGTGTTACGCAGTGTGTCAGGGAAAGCAGGTTGACATCAAAAATGAGTTTTGCAATAACTCGTCTATTCCATTTCTAATGGGACCTGTATGAACGAGGTTGCAAGTTCATGGAAATTAAAAAAAAATATATATATATATATATATATATACATACACAGATATATATATATATATATATATATATACACATATATATACATATACACACACACACACACAGTATCTCTGTCTCTCTCACCACACACACACACACACACACTTGTATGTATGTTACAGATTGCATATAAATATACAAGTGATACACAGTGGGAACCTCATGAGTGGTGTAGAAGGCACATACAAATATATAAGTGATAGACCTGGAAACCTCATTAGTGTGATAGATAGCATGCATATAGAAATACCTTATTTATCACATAAGATCCCCTCTGCATATGTCATTTATTTAACAGGCTAGGACCTTAAGGGAGAGACATTTGTTTTGCTTTTTAGGCATAAAATCATTTTTATAATTCTGTTATTTTTTGAACTAGTGTTACTGTGATTTCCACCATCCTGATTGCTATAACCACTGCCATGGAAGTGAAGTCAGGATGATAAGCTGTCACTGTGATGTGGTAGTTTGTTAGTGCCACAGAACTTCCGCAGAAATTACAAACCACTGCCGCAGAGGTTCTCCGGCAAATGGTAGTCTTGCCGCAGAACTTGGTCCTACTGTGCCGCAGAAAAGTAGGGGCCCTGGCCATGGCTGAGGTAACATACCTAGGGCATGTAACAGGACAGGGACAGCTCCATCCTACTCAAGCAAAGATTGAGGCAATTGAGGCGTGGCCCAGGTCTGAAACACAGAAACAGGTTCAGAATTTTCTAGAGACCCCAGGGTACCATAAAAAATTTGTATCAAACTACAGTGCCCTGACCGGCCCGTCAGCGTAGCAGTTGGATTTCCGCTTGCAACGTCAGCGACCCGGGTTTGGGAACGAGCCCGGGTTGCTGGAGGGCCGGCAAGGGGAGAAGGATGGAGCGTCCCAAGGACAGCTCTCCTTTTCTGGGGGAAGGGTGAGGGAACGCTCCAGTGAATGCTGGCTCCTAGTGGAGGCTAGAAGCATCGCAGGACACCGGATCACACTTGTCATCAGGGAAGGGCAGACGTCGGCATCAGCCATTACGTCAATACGCCACCCCAAACAGAAAAGAGGAAAAAATGGCTGAGTGCTCACTGGATGACGGCCTCCAGATCCTCTGCATCTCCGAACCCTCCAGGGAGCCACTTCCCGCAGGCCCCAGCAGCATCCTACGGCCTATAAGGTAGGTGCTAGTGTCCCCCTCCACTGGTGCACTCCACCCGAAGGGGGGGACCCACCCGGCAAAGGGAAACGCCGGCATTCCGTGGGAAGGGCTGCGATATGGGGCCTGTGGGGGGGTCAGGACTTGAGTGAGGCAGTAGGGAGGTATGGCAGAGAAGGTCATAGGAGTGCCTGAAGGAGAGGGGGGCATCTGAGCAGGAGTGAGGGGAATAAATACATTACACAAAAAAGAAAAAAAAAACCTACAGTGCCCTGGCAGCTTCTCTATCTGGCTTGCTAAAGAAAAAAATGCCAAAAAAGGTAAAATGTGAAGGAGCCTTTACACGGCCAAAGAAGGCACTGTGCGGTGCTCCTGTATTAGCTAGTCCAAACTACAGTAAACCATTAATAGTCCAGACAGATGCCTCAGATGTGTGTATTGGGGCAGTACTTAGCCAGACTTCTAACCAAGGGAAAGATCATCCAATAGTGTACCTCAGTAAGAAATTTCTTCCCAGGGAGCAGGCTTATTCTACAGTGGAGAAAGAATGCCTTGCAATGGTGTGGGCACTAAAGAAATTAGAGCCATACCTATACAGGTGGCATTTTGAGGTACAGACAGATCATAACCCCCTGGTGTGGCTAGCACAAATAGGTAGAATGAACAGTAGACTTTAAGATGGAGCCTTGTCTTGCAGGGTTACGACATGGCTGTCACTCACAGGGCAAGGGCAGCAAACGCAGACGGGCTATCCCGACAGAGCAGTGAACTGAATTTGGGGGACTCATCCCATGCCTAGGAATAGATTCCTCCAAGTTCAGTCTAGGAGGGCCGAGTGTTACACGATAACCCACCTACTAGTTACGAGCATATAATTTTGGATGTAGCTATATGTTTAGACTTCTGCTTAGAAAAACAGGCTAAGCAGCAAAGCCTCATGGAGCATAGGATTTTAAAACAGAGGAAAGAGGGGGCTGCATTCTCATTGACCCCGTGGCTAATCTAATTAAGAGCTTCCTTTTGACACCACATTGTAACAGGCTGTAAAACCAGCTACTACTTTAAACCTAGGAAACCTGTTATAAACTATTGCATTTTATGACATCAGGAGGTAAGCCAACTCTGACAGTTACCTGTGAAAATCTTCACATAGCTAAGAGAAGTGTCTTTCAGGATGTTCTTCTGAAGATTAATGGGGTAATTCTGACCTGTCATAATTCATGCTCTGTGGCTCACTAATTAGGAAAAATATATACATAAATATATATATATACATATACATATATATATATATATATATATATATATATATATATATATATAGAAAGTGGAATGTGTTGCAGTGTACAGATGCATGTGACTAATTCAGTATGCAGGAATGAGAGTGACCTCACAGCCAGCATCACCACAGAGCTGTGACCTCACAAGCTGGGTGGGACCCTTTTCCCCTCATGATACTGTCAAGTTGCTGAGAGAACAAGGCATATTTGTGTTTGGACTTTCAAGAAGAGATACTTGTATTCTGGACTCTTGACAAACACTTCTACCAAAATTAGGTAATTTCAGCACCACTATTTACCAACTGCAACTGGGGTAGGATTAGCTAGTCAGTATAAGGTGGTTTGTGCACAATTGTCCATTTATATTTATGACTGCGCCATTAATGTTATATGTTCTGTGTTTTGTATTTTTACTATTTTTAATTCTAGTAAACTCTTTTCCTTGAAATCCTGCCTGGGCCTTTTTCTCATTTTGAGTGTGAAGGCTGGGACAGTGTTGATAATTCTGACAGAGCTGCTAAGTGCTTATAGTGTGTTACCATATGCACCAAGGTAAGAAAATACCTAGGTCTCAATTGGGACAAAAGGGGGACTGTGAACCAGGTTGTGTGCCCACTGGGTTAAGTATTGCACAGTTTTCCACAAAGAGGGTGTGATATTTGTACCTGTTACCCGGGCATGCTAGCGAAAAAGGGTTCCTATTTGATCCCAGGACTCAAGACTGGTAGTTGTTCGGACCCAAAACAGACAGGAGGGTTACCCTGTGTGTCTCCCGTTCACATATTGCACTTCGGGGTTGGGTACTGTGGAAGCAGAGGGCTTGACCCCTTGAATGCGTTTGTGACAGCGACAGCGATAGCTCTAGCATGTCCAGGTGTTCCATCAGTCTCTTATGTTGAGGGTCTTGGTCCTCAGTCTTCCACCCATTCGCCTCCTGAATTTTCTGAAGGATCTCAGTGAAAGAGGGATCCTCCGGGGGGTACTTGGGAGAGTCCTTGGGCTTGGGATCCTCCAGGGGAGGGGTCTCAAAGTCCGAAGCAGCGGAGGCAGAAGAGTTCGAGTCCAATGAAATGCTTCTGTCCAGGGACAGAGCCTGTGGAAGAGGGACCTCTTTCGAGGAGACAATGAGGCCCCTATCGTTGCCTGCCACCGTAGCAGGGCATGAGTCCTGGCTGAGGTAGATGGATTAAATTCCACTGGTGAAAAGGACCTGGGAGTAGGGGCCACTCAGACCAGTGGGGAGGCTGTGACCGACTGATGTCGGTCCAATTCAGAAACCAGCTGGGTCTTGGTCTCGCTCCACTAAGACTGAAGCGCTGCCCTAAAGTTCACCTAAGGCTGAGGAGGCATAAGAGGGGGTGAAGGAGGCTGGTACATGGGCGGGTAGCCAAGAAAGAGATAACACATCATCGAATAACCAGGCATAGGGTAATGACAAGCTTGCATACCATTGCTGATCATGGAATATCTTGGCGTTGGATACCCCGGTGTGGGGTATCCTGGCATCTGGAACTGGCGGCAGATACCCTGGAGAGGGGTAATGAGGCACAGGGAAGCCTGGCAACAGAAGACCAGGTGAAGGACCTGGTGGCAGAGCTGAGGGCACTGAAGGAGGCCCTGATGGCAGGTAACCAGATGAAGGCCCCGACGGAGAGGCCAAGGGACCTGATAGGGGCCCTGACGGAGTGAAGGAAGGACCTGATGACATCAGGTCTGGTACCGGACCCACCTGAGGAAGTTCTGGCATCGGCTCCAAAGGGGCAGAAGGTTCACCAGAGTCTGGGGTGTGGCAGTGGGCCCCAACAGGAAAGCCTGAGGCACAGGAGTTGTCAGCACCCAAGGGAGGTTGGGTGTTCTGGCTGTGGCACCTGGGTGGTGTCAGGCGGATGCTCCTCCAACTCCAACTCAGGAAGAACACGCTAGCCAACAGACTCCACCAATGGAGGTGGGGAAGGAGAATCCCGAGAGGGAGAACCCTCTGGGGAAGGCTGCAGCCAAAGAGGCAGCAGGCACTGATTTAAGAGAGTGAGATCAAGCTTATTATGGGGGCCCAATGAAAACACCATGGCTGGGCAATCCATAGAGGAGCTGGCATGTGGCTTATCAGCCTGGGCTGGGTGGTCGTCAGAGAAGCTGACAACCGACTTATCAGCCGCACAACCAGACTTAGACCCAGGGGTTTTGAGGGGGTCTAAGACTGGCAGAGTTCTCTGGAACTCCAGAGATGCCCGCCTGAACCGTAACCAACTCAGGTGGGGGACCAAGGGCTGCAGCCGAAGAGGCAGCAGGCACTGATCCAAAAGATTGACATCAGGCCTATTATCAGGGCTCAATGAAAACGCCATGGCTGGGCGGTCCCCAGAGGAGCTGGCATGCGGCTTATCAGTCTGGGCTGGGTGGTCATCAGAGAAGCTGACGACTTATCAGCCGCGCAACCAGACTTAGACCCAGGGGTTTTGAGGGGGTCTAAGATTGGCAGAGTTCTCTGGAACTCTGGAGATGCCCGCCTGAACCGTAACCAACTCAGGCAGGTGAGCAAGGGCTGCTCCGCAGAGGAGGAAGCAGACTTGGCTGGTGGAGTGCTACCCACATTAGCTGGGAGACCACTCAGCGTCCGCACCTCCCAAAGGAGACTGCGGGTGAGAATGAGACCTATTGAGCTCCCGGTGTTACTCCTTGTCCTTCTTCTTCCTGTGGGAGTCGGAAGAACCCCCCGGTGAGGAAGACAATCCTTGCAGCTTCCACAGATCCTTCTCCATGGAAGCCATCTTCAGCTTAAGAATGCGGGCTTCCAGGGCCTGTTGGCAGCATTTCTGGCCTGGCTGAAATTCAGGCAGGCCTCACAGTCCTCGGTCTTATGCTCGGGTCCCAGGCAGAAATGATAGAGGGTCACTGGCCGTCCTTATGAGGGAGCTGTGTGCTGCAGGAATCACACTTGTTCTTATGTGACTCAGAAGGCATTGGAGAAGTCATGCACGAAAAATATTTACTTTTCTAGAAATACACAAATAAAGAAAAAATGGTGAAATACTCATCCGAAAATGGCAGTCGACTGAAGCAGCACTGTCTGCGAGGTCCGACGTGCGCAGGTCAATGGCAGGAAAGAACTGAAGGGTGGGCGTGGGGACTGCCCACTATACAGCGTCACACTGATGTCCATCACATGACGTTGGGTTGGTGGGCCCCCCGCCAGACACTGCTAGCTCAAGTTTTCCATTTGGTCCTAGCACTTGGCAGCTCTAGTCCTAATAGTTACTATCTACTGCAGGAGCCCTCTCGAAGTAAGATCTTCATAATATTCTAAGATGTCAAATCAAAAATAAACGTTGTACAATTAAGCACAATGGTTTCTAGTGTTCTGAGCTTGTATCTCCATGTTTGAGGATGTGTCCATCATTATGAGGGCCAGTGCTCCTCACTGTCCCTCATTTCAGAGTAAAAGGTTGAAAGATACAGTATGTATAGGACAAACAAAAAGGAACACAGGAGAGCATATAAAGGTATCAAAAATGTTCCCTATTACAGCAGTAAAAGCTCATACTTGAAATTCAGAGAGGAAGACTAGGTTGATGTACTATACTGCTAATGGTCTTAATGGCCATACGTTACACCTACTAGACTAACTAGTTTTACAAACAAAGGTCTTTTTGACAACAGAACTTCTTCGTAACTTGGACATACAGCCAAAACAGTGGATAATTTGACAATCAGTTTTAAGAGCACAGTGCTACCTCACTATAACGAACAGAATGAGAGCCATAACTTGAGTTTGTTATAGCTCCCTGTTCGTTATATCGAGGGGCGGTGAAATTGATGTTTGAACAAGTTTTCTGTAGTACTACACTCTGTTATGGGTACAGTGTATTTACCTCAACAGGACCAATGGTGTGTGTGCTGCTGGATTTGTGTCTGTTGCTGATAAGCTAAACTGCTCACCGCACCCCCCCCCCCAGTCAAAATTGTAGGAACGGTACTTTATTTATTTGGTTTATCTCTACAATCTGTCCAGGAAATGTCCTAGAAATGTATGCAAAAAAACAGATTTAACAGCAGTTTAGAAGGAAAACAGATGATACCTCATTGAGAGCCACGGTAGGCGTTTGGGATAGCTGGAGATTCGCTATAGAGGGATTTACTATAGCAAGGGAGCACTGTATGTGAGCACGCAAAATGGCCCCAGACCCAGACTCATTTAAGCGAAACCAGATGACTGGATAAGGACTCTAAAATCCAGATTATCCGCTCTAAAACCAGACATGTGGCAACCCTGGATTATCCGATCTAAAACCAGACAGGTGGCAACTCTACGGGAGCTGTAATGTAAACATGCCTGAAGGCAGGCAATCTGTTTAGCATTTGTGAAGTGTGTGGTCCTCCTGTGGCATGCTCCATTTTGATCAGCTGTGACTCACTCAGATGGAACCACTCCTCTCTTGCAAGACTGGACCCCTTCTTTGTCTCTTTCTGTCTTTTTGCTCTAGACTGTTCCCCTCATACCCACCATTGTTCTCTCTATTCTGCCATTTGTCTAACTTCTCTTGATGCCAGGCACTTTTCCATTGTGTTTCCTTTATTTCTAAATTATGGTTTGATGCTCTTCCCTCCTACATTACATCCCCTTATCCTCTCCCCCTGATTCTAGCTACCCTCTCCGCAGTAGTACTTACCATTCCCTCCTTATTCCTTCTAGAAAAAACTACTGGTCAATCTGTTTCTCTTATCGTTTCCCTAAGCTTTGGTCCTCTCTCCAAGTCTATTCGCTCTGCTTCTTCTGCTTTTTCCTTAAAGTCTCTTCTTCATGACTTTTGTTCTCCCTCTCACAACTGTCTTTGGTCCTCTTACTCTAAATCACACCTTGTTTTCACCCCCCATTAGTTTACTATGTTCTTTTACTACAGTATGTTCCTTACCTGAAATGTTATTCTCTTACCACCTAGATGGAGTTTTATACTTGATATGCATATCTTTTTTACTGTTGATTTTTCTTCTGTTTTACTGACTTGTTAATGACCTTCCACATTCCTTTTCCCCCAGGATGCATCTGGAAAAGTACACTTACGTAAGAACTCACTGTAACAGTAGATCTTTGAGAGGAGCTCTTGCAGCAGGAAACACTGGTAGGACTAAGCCACGAGGTGCTAGGACCACACTGAAAACTTCTAGTTAGCAGTCTAGTGTAGGGACCACCCCCAACATCAGCATGCCAACATCTGTCCTATGGTATAAAAGGGGCGAGCCCCCAGACTACCTCAGTTCTCCCGCTGGAGACCCCCAGTGCCAAAGGCAAATAAATGAAGAACCGAGGCGGTTCCTCAGGGCTGAGAAAAGCACAGTAGCAGAGAAGGAGAAGCAGCAATCTGGGGAAGGAAGGAGGGAGGGAAAGCAGCATATGCTATAAGAGCTCCTCTTGAAGATCTACTGTTACAGTAAGTTCTTACACAACTGTACTATCTTACTTTGAGGGGGCTCTTGCAGCAAGCAACATAAGTAGGACTGAGTCCCAAGCAGTACTGGAACGGACCTGGTCAGCAAAGAAGAGGAAAGAAACAATCAAGGGGCAATTATGAGAGAAGCTCCTGAAGGACAGCAAGTTCGAAGCTAGCCCTGCGCCATGAGGCAATGTCCAAACTGTAGTGCTTGATAAAGGTATGGACCGAACTCCCAAGTGGCAGCTGTGCAAATGTCTGTAGAGGGCACATTACTGAAGGAAGCTACTGAGCTAGCCATGCCTCTGGTTGAGTGGCCTTTGACCGGTCTTGGCAAAGGCTTGTCATACCTGCAGCAGCAGTAAACAATGCAATTAGCTAACCACTTAGACACTGTTTGGAAACAGGAGCCCCTTTTCTCTTGGGGCAAATGAAACAAACAACTGATCAGTTTTCCTAATAGGGTGGGTGTGGTCCAAACAGTACATGTGCACCCGGTGAACATCCAAAGTATGAAGCAAGGCCTCCCCCTGAATAGAATACTCAGGAAAATAAACAGGCAGGTGGATGGATTGATTTAATTAAACTAAGACACTACCTTAGGCAGAAAGAAAAATTTACTCACAATAATAATATTATTTCATCTAACGGAGTCTTGCTGTATTCTGACAATAAGCAGTTAGCCTCAGCACTTGAACTGCCCCAGAAAGGAAAGGGTTAACTCCAAGCCAGAGCACAGAATATTGAGCTTGAGCTCAGTTTTCAAACCTCTGTCCCTGGTACATTCCAGTGTAACCATCAGATTCTTACGAGCACTAATACTAACTAACTAAGGTAAGAAATTGTTTATTTTTGTTTAAAAAAAAAAAAAACACATGCAACAATAATTTGGGATCCAAAAGACTCAGGTTAAGAACCCCAAAAAGAAAATCTTATGTAGATAGTGAAATCAAACTGAACAATATAATAAAACAAAAGAACCCCAAACTTAACCAGAATGGGTTCAAAAGGTACCCCTCTGGGGTGCAACACTGCACCTGCCAACCCACATCCCAAAACACAATGGTTCTGAGAGGGGAGACAAGGTGGGAGGCCAGAATACAGCAAGACTCCATTAGAAGAAACAACATTACTATGGTGAGGAATTTTTCATCAAACAACATGAAGTCTTGCTGTATTCTGACAATATGCAGACTACCAAGCACTACCTCCATGGAGGAGGGAACTATAGAAACTACTTAGGGAAGAAGCTCTGCAGCACTGCAGTGCCAAACCTAGCATCACTCTTGGCTTGAGTATCCAGGCAGTAGCGCTTGGTGAAAGTGTGAATAGTTTTCTAGGTGGCTGCTTTACAGATTTCCAGCAGGGGAATGTCTCTAGCTGCTGCTAAAGAGGCAGCAGTACCCCTGGTCGAGTGTGCCTCAGGCCTGATGGAGGCTCTTTGCCCAATTTCAAGTAACAGAACTGGATATAAGAAACAATCCATCTAGCTATAGTTCTTTTAGTGGTGGGTTTACCCTTCCCTACCTCACCATAAGTGAGAAACAACTGAGAACAGCCACCCCTGTGAGCTTTAGTATGGTCCATGTTATAGCTTAATGCCCTTTTTACATCCAGACTGTGCAGCCCTCGCTCACCTGAGGAAGAATGATTAGTGAAAAAGTTAGGCAGAGACATGGATTGATTGAGATGAAAATCTGAAACCACTTTGGGAAGAAATTTCCTATTGGTCCCAAGGACCACCTTGTCCTTGTGAAAGGCAATAAAGTCAGGCTCTACAGACAGGGCCTGTAACTCACTGATTCTACTGGCAGAAGTAACTGCCACCAGGAAAGTACAGTTACGTAAGAACTTACTGTAACAGTAGATCTTCGAGAGAGGCTCATGCAGTAGGTAATTACATATAGAACTGACGCCGGCAAGTGGCAGGACCCCACGGAAAAATTTCTAGCTAGCAGTCCCTGGCGAGGGACTGCCCCCACGTCAGGTGACCAGCGTCAGGAGACGTCGGTATAAAGGGGCAGTCCCGGACGCCCGCCTTCCAGTTCTTTCCCGCCACAGGCCAAAAGAGGCCAGACGAGAGGAGCGTATATTTCCCTCAATGGAAAAGGAGCTGAAAAAGCCTAGGGGGGGATGGAGGGTGGGAAGGTATTACCTACTGCAAGAGCATCTCTCGAAGATCTACTGTTACGGTAAGTTCTTACGTAACTGTACTAACCTACTTTGAGAGGGCTCTTGCAATAGGTAATTACATATAGGACTCAATCCCAAGCAGTCTGGAACAAAGAGAGGCACCGGGAGGAGGAAAACTACTCCAAAAGGTAGTTCTGGTTGTGCAAGTCTCAAGATAGGAGGCCTTGCAAAACAGCCAGCCCGAAGCCTGCTCTACGGCGAGAAGCAACATCCAAACTGTAGTGTTTCGTGAAGGTATGGACGGAAGTCCAGGTGGCGGCAGCACAGATGTCTGCCGCAGACACATTCTTGAAACAAGCCGCAGAGGCAGCTACTCCTCTTGTGGAGTGGCCTCTGACTTGACCCGGGAGTGTCTTGTTGTATTTGTCATAACAGAAAATGATGCAATGAGCCAACCACTTCGACAGGCATTGCTTGGAAACAGCATTGCCTTCCCTTTTGTGAGCAAAAGAGATGAACAACTGATCAGTCTTTCTGAGATCCTTCGTCCTGTTGGTGTAGTATCTCAGAATCCGGTGAACATCCATAGTATGGAGTAAATACTCCCCTTGATTAGAGTACTGCATAAAAAAGGCAGGTAACTCTATGGACTGACTTAAGGTAGACTCTGTTACTACTTAGGTAGAAACTTAGGATTCATCTGAGAAACAGCTCGTTCCTTGTGAAAAATCAAGTAGAGGATTTTACATCAGGGCCTGAGCTCGAGATTCTTCGAGCCAAGTAATGGCCACCAGGAAGAGCATCTTCCATGAAAGGAACTTCAAATCCACAGAAGCTGCAGGTCTCAAGGGAGGAAGAGTAAGTTTCTCGAGAACAAAGTTCAAGTCCCAAGGGGGAGCAGGAGTACGGATGGGGGGCCTCAGATGGAGGACCCCTCTGAGAAAGGTCTTGGAGACCTCCAGTTGAGTAAAAGCCTTGTCTGTAAAGGGAACATGATAGGCCGAAATGGCCACCATGTGTACTTTCAGAGAGGAATGGCTGAGACCCAGGTCAAACAGATGACGTAGATACTCCAGCAGAAACCCCGCTGAACAGGAGAAAGGTTCCATGTTCTTGGAAGCGGCCCAAATAGTGAATCTTTTCCATTTCATGGCATCTGGTGGAGGGTTTTCTGGCCTCCACTAAAATCTCCGCCACTTTGGAAGACACTCCAAAACGGGATTGGGCTAGGTCTGCAGGAGCCATGCATGCAGCTGAAGGGATTTGAGGCCTGGATGGACCAGGGTCCCCTGATCCTGGGTCAACAAACCTCGAGATAGAGTAAGAGGAAAAGGAAGAGGAGGATCCTCTGAATATTGTTGTAGAAGAGAGAACCAGATTTGCCTGGGCCAGAAAGGAGCGATCAGAATCATTCTCGCTCCTTCTGAAGCTAGTTTCTGCAAGACTCGTGGGATAAGTGGAATTGGGGGAAAGGCATAGACGAATCTGTCCTTCCAGTCTAGAGACAGAGCATCGCTCCAAAAAGCGCCTCGCTCTGGAACGAGCGAGCAGAAGATGGGAAGTTTTACGTTTAGGGGGGATAGCACTTTAGAACTGTCTACAGGGTCCTTACACTCTACTAGAGCCATGAAAGTTTGGGCGAGCAGATCAGCCTGTCACCCCACCACCACAGGGTCTCGTAAACATTTGACCTTGGAAAGTACTTCCTCGACAGTGTCTGTACTGGTACCCAGCGGGATATCCAAGATAAGTATAGCATTTTGGGGGTCGATCTCCTGCCCAGTACACCACTTCACCAACTGGTGTACAGCCACTTCTGTTGTGGTATCCATTTATTTTTAACAGTAATTCGTAAATGTGGCCACTAGAGGAGGCTAATCCAGCAGTGCCTCCAAGATGTAACCCCTAGGTGGTGCTATCCCAAGGGCTACTATCCCTGCCTGTTTGACTACGGACGGGTTGAAGGGCCTAGGTCCTATGGTGGTGCCTCCACCCAGAGGTCAGGGTTTGTAGTGGTTAGACTAGCTTGGTCATAGCCCTCTGGGACACTGAGACCCCCCCTTTTATTCCCTCTAGTGGCTCACACAGTACACCGGAGTTACAGCCCCAATACCCCACGTATACACACTGTTCACTCATAGACATCATTTTCACTGGAGACTGATTCTAGCATTGTCTCTGAGGACGTCTGTAAAGTAAGGTTAAACAACATACACAGCAAAACACAATACTGTTTCCATAAGTACCAACACCGCAGACAGTATATAGTATAATATAACCCCCAAGGGGCGCTATCCTAAGGGCTACTACCCCTGCCTGCTCAGCTAATAACAGGTTGAAGGGCCTGGATCCAATGGCGGGTGCCTCCACCCAGAGGTCGGGGTTGGAACAACCAAATATGACCTGGTCACAGCCCTCTGGGTCACTGCAACCCCCCTTTCTTCCCACTAGTGGCTCACCAGCGATTCCCACACTATCATTTTGACTCACATTTACCCTGAGGTTGGGATGGCCACCTTGGTGCTGCGGACCCCCTGTAAAATAAGGTGCAGTTATAAAATAATACATGCACAAAGGGTAGCACAAACACGCAGTTCAAACTGTGTACCTTGCAACAACAAATCTGGTTTATTAAGAGGAAAGTAACAAGGACGGGGAAGATCAGGTTAATTAGCTTACTACTGTAATACATATATATACCTAGGGCACTGTACACAGGCCAAACCTATAAGTCACTGTCTCTGGGTACCCAGGCAATAGAAGGCTAGCCTCTCGATGCAGCTGGCTGGGGCCCTGACGTGGGAAACAAGCATTTGATTCCTAAAAGGATTAAGTAGAGCCAGCACACTCAGTTCGTGTAGCCAGTAAAGCAGCCAGACAAATCTTGCCCCCACTATGGACATCTGACAGGGGGCTACCCTAATTTAGTACTCACGACTCCAGCAGAAAGATCGCTCTCACTCCACTCACAGGACTGAGCCTGGAATTCAAACACTTCTCCACATATTTATATGAAAAGCAGATGGGTGCCATACCAGGCAGCTGCTGTATGCTCCGAGTCGCTTTCACTGAACACACCGGGCCAAACGTCGCAGCTTCACTTGTCTTGACAGACCGAGCGCGATTGAAGCAGATTCTCCAGTCCTCTACAGGGTGAGCCTGGTAGGTAGCTGTAAACCTACAGCCTCCTTCGCCTGCACTCTTTCACAGATCTTGTCCGCTCCTTCTGGCAATGCTATCGCCCGACTTCTTGGCCTGCCACACATGTTCCCATGTAAAGACTTCCACAGCGCACGAGCCAGAGCTCCTTCTACCTTCATGATCACCAACAACTCTGTCCCTGGGCAGTTTGGGCAGAGAAAACCAGTTCGGGCGCCACCCGATCCCACTGGTGGGATGCAGCTGTCAGTTACTCACTATTGCCCTCATTGGTGCAAAACAAGGCGCCATAGTCCAGACTTCACTTCCTAGACTTACTAGCTGTATCCCCATTGGTCAATCGACTCCATTAAGAGTCCTGATTCTGGTTGGTCGCTATTTACTCCATTTTAGTTGCCCCTTGCTCCTATTGGACCCCTCAGACAGTCCTGGTCCAAAATGGAGGAGCACAGCACACAGAGTCCCAACTGCAACAAAGGCAGGTTAAAAAACTGCATTTTCACTACTACTCTAAATGATAGCAGGCAAATAGTTACATCTTTCGAGTGGGCTCCCCTGGCGCTTTCAGTGATGGCAAAGAGGGGCAATTACGTTACAGCTCGAGCGGGACTCGAGCAGGGAGACACACTGTCCCCCTCGTGAGCAATAATTATGTCTGCAAGCAGACAGCTCTTAAAGAGACAGTACGTGGAGGCTCCACAAGCACTCACAGAGCCATTCAAATGGCTTAAGCGCTGAACACCAACCACCAGGAGGAGCACTTAAGCAGCTCCTAGATGGCTTTTAGGAACCCCATTTGTAGGAGGGGGGGTTACACCAACAACAACAGATCTGATTTATTTAGGGGACAGTAACAAGGAGGGGGCAATCAGGTTGATTTGGTTTGGAAATATTCAAATCACAGTATTGTGCACACATACAGGGTCTGAAAAGTCACACTCTGGGTACCCAGGTTGGGGGGGCTAGCCAGGTCTGTTGCCTGACGTTGGCCGGCAGGTGCAGATGGATAGGGCCCTATAGAAAAAAAATATATGCACAACACCCAATCGTAATCCAGAGCTGGAAGGCTCAGTCCATGAAACAGTGAAACAACAAGAATGAAGAAGTGACACACTTGTGATTGAAAACAAGCTGCAGGGGAATACCCTGATTTGTACTCACAACACCCAAGCTGAGGATTGGCTAGTGAATGTCCCTCTGGATTGCCAGAAGAGCAGGGCATGAGGACAAGGTCCTTGTGACTGGACCCCACTGCAGTTGATAGCAAACGGATGTAGTCCGAATTAAGCTGGGGGTTTACTTCCAGCTTCAGCACACAATTCACTGTACAGGGGATTTGAAATAGCGATTCCCCACAAGCACTACACACATTTATATGTAAAAGGAAAGTACTATACCAGGCAGGCTGCTCCTCGATCCCAATCGCAATTACTGCAAAATACCCGGGAGCACACACAGCAGCTTCAGTTCCTGACAGACCGAGCGGGTTTCAGCAATTTCTCCAGTATTCTACAGGGTGAGCCTGGTTTCCACACAACTCGGATTCAGTCCAAACTGACACTCACAAAGGCTGCAGACGGAAACTCAGGGCCTCACACGTGCTTCCCGCGCGAAACTATACACCGCAGAAGCACACAGCTCCTTCTCTCTCTCTCCATTGCCACAATTGATCTGATCTTTCCAGCCAAAGAGCAGGGTATTTCCTTTAGCTCCACACTATTCTGTTCGCTGATTCAGCTGTCGCTCACAATAAGACTCCCTCTGTTGGTAGAAAAAGGCGCCAAGGTCAAAACTACATTTCCCAGAGTCACTGCCCATACAATCCCCACAATTAAGAGTCCAAGTTCTGATTCGTACACAGGCTCCATTTAGGGAACCCTTAACTCAATTGGCCCAGCACAGCAGTTTAGGTCCAAAATGGAGGGGTAACACACACAGAGTCCCAGCTGCAAGAAAGGTAGGTTAGACAAACTGCATTTTACTTAACACTCTAACTGGTTTCAGGCAAACAGTTACATCTTTCATTTAGGCTCCTTCTGCGCTCTTAGCAACTGCAGAAACGGAGCGATTTCTCTGCAGCTCGGGCGGGATTCGAGCATTAAATACACAGTCCCCCCATACAAACTAATTAAGTCTGCAAGCAGACAGCTCTTAAAGAGACAGTACGCGGAGGCTCAAATAGCACTCACTTGGAACCACATTTAAACAGCTCAGACGCCGAACATTGCCCAGACTTGGAGCATTCAGGCTCCTGGAAGACTTTTGGGAATGCCCATTTGCAGGGGGGTTACATTTGTCCTGTCCCAGCACTGCCCTATACACCCATGAAAAACTGTACTTCTTCCTCTGTGACAAGATAACCGTGCCAGATCTAGACTCACAGTCACCTTTATTACATGATGACTTGGCAGCAGCATTGGGTTGGATGGTACTGGTGTTGTTGCTCGATTTGGGGGCAAAAGGACATTGTGTAGTGCTTCAAGGTGGCCTGGCTAGTGTCCATATGCACAGGTGGCTTTGATGGCAGCTGTTGTCATGTTGTTTGCGGGCTTGCCTCTACAAATCTGGATGGATCTATTCTATCACAAGCAGGGGACTGAAAGCTCTGTAAGGAGAAAAAGTGGCAGACTGCTGTGCTTCTAAATTGTTCAGCGTGATTTCTTCACCAGATGCACTGGACAACTAGCTAGGAAAGTTGCTTGTAGTGGAAGTCGAACCAGTGGCTCCTTGGAGAATAATGACTCATGATTTCTTTGACCGTACTACCTAGCGCTCATCCCTAGAGCACAGACAGCCCTTGCACCACAGCTACAACCTTCAGTCCCTGTCCTGACTCTTCCACCTACTGCTAGTAGAAATAGTACTAGGTGAACATTTTTCCTGCTTCCCTCTTCCCCTGCATCCCTTACTGTTCTAGTTCTTTTCCTCATGAATGTCTACATGCACAATGGAAGACACCTACAAACACACACCTGTCATATACTCAGACACACCCTCACTGAGTGACCTAGTGTCTCACTGAGGCAGCATAGTTCACCTAGTTTTCACTCACAAGAAAAAAAAAATTGATTTCTGTGTCTTGGCCTGCACTGCCAGCAGTCAATTTGTCAAAAAAAATCCATAAAACTCCCCCTGCACCTTTCTTGGTCTCCTAAATTCACTCTGCCCTGCTCCTGCTGCAGGTTGCAAAAAATAAAACAATACGGATTTTTGTGCCCTCTAGCTAAACCACCAGCACTTAGCAAAAACATATTTGTCAAATAAATATTTCAGAAATCTCTTGAACCTGCTCCAGTTTCACTCTGGTCTGCTCTTGATTCAAGGCCTACAGCTCCCAGTTTATGATCATACTGTGCACACTCTCCTCTCCACCAAGATTTAACTAGCCTGCCTGCCTAAAACTACAGTTACTGTAAATGTAGTGAGAAAGAACTATTACCTAAGAACTTCCCATAACAGCAGATCTTCGAGGGGATCTCAGTCATCAGGTAATACCGTAGGAACCTTCCCAGTCGGTGAAATGTAATCCACAAGGAAGATTTTCAGCAGTACATCTAGGGCCACCCACACCGTCGACATCTGCCGACGTCACCAACCCTTTATTGGTATGAGTGGCCCTGCTCCCTCCTCAGTTCTTTCCCCTGGAGACTAAGGGAGCCAGGCTCTTGCCATGGGGGACCAAGGAGAGAGAGGTGCTCAGACCTAAAAGAAAGGCTGGATACACCAGACAGCCATTTCCTGGACAGGAGCCCCAATCAGAGAGATGGTGGGAGGGAAAACATAACTGATGACTGAGATCCCCTCCAAGATCTACTATTAAAGTGAGTTCTTACATAATTGTTCTATCTTCTTTGGGGGTATCTCAGTCATCAGGTAACACTCTAGGAACAAGTCCCAAGCATTTACAAGTGTATAACTGACAGTCTGGGAGGAGGGCTCTCCATAAACTTAAGACAGGAGTCCCTGTAACACAGCCCTGCCAAATCCTGCATGGGCTTTAAAGGCAATGTCCAGTCTGTAGTGCTTGGTGAAAGTATAGACTGTACTCCAGGAGGCAGTTGCACAAATGTCAGCAGCTGAGACCCCTCTGGTGGAATGAGCTTTGACAGCACCAGACAGATCTTTGCCGTACTTGTTGTAGCAGAACACAATGCAATTAGCCAACCATTTGGATAAACATTGGTTAGAAACTGAAACGCCCTCTCTACCCGGAGTGAAAGAAACAAACAACTGTTTCGACTTTCTGGACTCCTTAGTCCTAAGCAAGTAGTACTTCAAAAGTTCTGCACACATTTAATATATGGGGCAGTGCTTCCCCTGGATTGGCACGCTCAGGAAAATAAGCAGGAAGGTGGATAGACTTGAGTGTAAACTCTGAAACCACCTTGGGAAGAAACTTAGGATTTGTGAGCAAAGACACCCTGTCTTTGTGAAAAATCAAATAAGGCTCCTCGCACCAGAGGACCTGAAGCTCTGAAATTTTTCCACCAGAAGTAATTGAAACTAAAAGAAAAAATTACTCACCATAGTAATCTTCTTTCTTCCAAGGTGTCCTTTGGCATCAGTAACATTAAGCAGTTAGCTGACTAGACAGAACTGCCCTGGACACGTGGCTTATGCTAACTGATTAGCATCAGCCAATCAAAAGAGAGCTTGGGGGTGTGCTGAGGAGAGCCTGCCTGAGAAGGCACCAGAATTTTTTCGAAGATAAATGGGCACATGCCCAGAGTCATAAACCAACAAGAATTAAAAACATGCAAAAGCATGCCCAATAGCAAACAAGAAAAAACTTTGCTTAAAACAAAGTTCAAAGTGAAAACAGCAAATTTGGGAGAAGTCAAAGGCAGAGTCTTCTGTTGGGTTGTCAGGGTGGGAGCTTACTGATGCTAAAGGACACCTTGGAAGAAAGAAGATTACTACGGTGAGTAATTTTTTCTTCTCACGCCAGGGGTCCTTTAGCATCAGTAACATTAAGCAGATTACAAAGTAGTGTAGTTGGGAGGCAGGTATAGAACCTACTTAGGAAAGAAGCTCTGCAAAAACTGCCCTACCAAATTTGGCATCAGATCCAGACTATGCATCCAGGCGGTAGTGCTTTGTGAATGCGTGTACAGTCTTCCAAGTAGCTACTTTACAGATATCCAATAAAGGTAATTCCCTTGCAGCTGCCATAGAGGCAGCAGTGCCCCTAGCAGAGTGGGCACTGAGGCCCTCAGAAGGCTGCCTGCCAGTTTTGTCATAACAGAAGTAAATGCAAGAGACTATCTAACGAGAAATGGTCCTCTTAGTTGCTGGTCTTCCTCTACCTACTCCTCCATAGAAGAGGAACAGATGAGTAGAGGAGCCTCTGGCCTGCTTGGTATGCTCCAAGGGCTCTCTTGACATCCCGACTATGAAGCTTCTGTGCTCCACGAGTGGACTTTTCAGTAAAGAACACTGGTAAGGTAATAGACTGGTTAAGGTGGAACTCGGAAACCACCTCGGGCAAAAACTTTCTGTTCGTCCTAAGCTCAATTTTATCCCTGTGGGGGATAATGTAGTTAGGCTCAGTACAGAGTGCTTGCAGCTCTGCTATCCTCCTCGCAGAGGTAATGGCTACTAGGAAAACTGTTTTCCAGGTGACACACTTGAGATGAGCCGTAGCCATGGGCTTAAGGGGAAGGGGGCACCACGAGCTTGGCAATGCATAGATTCAAACTCCAGGCTGGAACAGGTTCCCTGACAGGAGGCTGAAGATGTAAAAGGCCTTTGAAAAACTGTTTGAACACTAGCTGGGAGTAAACAGATTTGGACGTTCCTAAAGACAGGCCAGAATTACAGCCAAATGTAGTTTAAATGAAGAAGGCCTTAAGCCTGAGGCCTGGAGATGAACCAAATAGTCCAAAATGATGGTGTGGGAAGCTGAGAATGGATTAACCTTCCAGCCTTTACACCAGAGAGAGAATCTCTTCCGTTTAGCTGCATTGGTTTTCTTTGTGTTAGGCTTTTTAGCCCTCCTCAGAATCTTAAGAACCTGTTCTGAGCACTGGGAAACAGGAAACTCTTAACTCCTCAAGAGCCAAGCTTTGAGGTGAAGAGACTGCAGGTCTGGATAAGTCACTCCAGAGTGGAGAAGCGTCAGGAGTGAATAACTGAGGGGAAGGCGAATGGGCCTGCTGCATGACAGTGTTAGCAGCAGGGGATACCAAACTTGCCTTGGCTAATCTGGCGCAATCAGAATCATTACTGCTGGTTGCAGCCTGAGTTTCAACAAGACCTTGAAAATGAGAGGAAATGGATGGAAGGCATATAGGAACTTCCCTGACCAGTCCAGCACTTGGGCATCTGCTGGGAGAGTACCCAGGACTGGTGGCCTGCAGCAGAAAAGAGGAAGCCGGAGATTGAGAGGGGAGGAAAACAGATCAATTTCTGGAGTTCCCCCACCTCCTGAATACTGTGGCAAGCACTTGTTTGTTGATGCACCACTCGCTGTGTCCCTGACCGATGTGACGAAGGCATCCGCCAGGGTGTTGTCTTTGCCTGGAAGGTGAATGGCCAACAGAGTCACCTCGAGAGAATAGGCCAGGGTCCACATTTTTGAGGCCTCTGTACAGAGGACTCCTCATCTTGTGCCACCCTGTTTGTTTATGTAAAACATAGCAGTGGTGTTGTCTGTCCTGATCTGCACCGAGTGACCTTTGATGTGTGGGGCCAAAGCCTTTAGTGCCAAGTAAATGGCCCTGAGTTCCAGGAGACTGATGTGTGACCATGACTCCTTTGGAGACCAGGTACCACTGACAGAGGAATTGTCTAGGTTAGCCCCCCATCCTAGAAGAGAAGCATCTGTAGTGATGTTTTTGTAGAAGGGGGAGCCTGGCAGGAGACACCTATCAATAGGCTGGCAGTGTCCTTCCACTAGTGCAGGCCTTGAAGAAATGTCTTCTTGACAGGTAGTAGCATGGATAGAACATTGTTCTTCTGGGACCAGTGAGAGCGTAAATGATACTGAATGTCCCTCATTCTGTACCTGATTCCTGGGACCACAACTGTCATGGATGCTGTGTGCCCCAGGAGTTTTAAGAAGTGTTTTGGTGGCCTTGGCTGGCCCAGGACGAAAGAATTTGCCACTGACAGGAAATTCTGAATTCTTTCTGGTGGCAAGAAGACCTTGCTCTTCTTGGTGACCAACTGTGCTCCTGTGAATGTTAGGAGCTGTGTTGACTCTAGACAGGATTTCTTTAGGTTTATGAGAAATTCCAGGGAGAGCAGGGTAATTTTTGTGAGGGATAGAAACTCCTGGACCTGAGCTGGAGTTTTTCTCACAATGAGCCAGTTGTCCAGGTAAGGGTAGACTGATGCTTCCTGTTTCCTGAGATGTGCTGCCATGACAGTCAGACATTTGGTAAACACCCTTGGCGCAGGTGTTAGGCCGAAGGGCATGGCTGCAAACTGGTAATGCCCTGAAGGAAGTCTGAACCTCAGAAGGTTTCTGAGCGACTGCCTTATAGGTATGTGAAAATAGGTGTTCTTGAGGTAGAGAGAGACTAGTCAGTCTCCCTGTTGCAGGGACTGAATGACCATATTTAATGTGACCATCTTGAATTTTGGTTGAAGAAGATGTTTGTTGAGATACCTGAGGTCAAGAATAGGTCGCTACTCCCCATTTTTCTTTTGGGTGAGAAAGTACCTGAAGTAGAGGCCTTTGTTTTTCTGTGAGGCTGGTACTCTTTCCACCACTTCTGATCCCAAGAGATGTTATGAGGGACCAGGGTTGAAGGTAGTGGGAGAGCCTGCCCCCTGCAGGCAGAGGGGAGGCGACCTGGGCATTGAAGTCAGGGCTTTGTCTGAGTTGCAGGGGCCTGGGTAGTGGTCAGCTTTCTCTGGCCTCTCCTGTCCCTTCCCCTGAAATATCCTCTCATCTGGGAATAATAATATTGAGGAGGATGGGGTAATACAACTTAGGGAAATAACCTCTTCCTCTATTTGCCTCGGGCTGTGACTTCTGGGTGGAAGTATTTTGCTTGGCAGTATTGCTCTGATAAGTAGACTTGTACTCATCCACTTTCTTCATGTATTCTTCTGTTCTAGAGTCAAACAGGAGATTTTTATCACAGGGAAAGTCGATGGCCTTGGACTGAGTATCCCATGTCAAGTTGGTAGTTCTTAGCCAGGCAAACCTTCCTAGAGAAATGGCCTGGGCCATTATCCTGTATGCAGTATCATTATTATCATCTGCCATGTGAAACTGATATTTCTTAGCTTCCAGGGTAGTCTTAGCTATTTCTATCAGGTCCTGGGCCGTGGACTCAGATTCCTGTTGTAAACTGACCAGAACAGAGTTCCACAAGGCCTTCTCGTACTTGACTGTATAAGCTAGGTAAGAAGAGAGGCAGAGAAGCAAAGAAACAAAAGTATAGGTTTTCTTACATAGAAACACAGAAATATAGAATTTGACGGCAGATAAGGACCACTTGGCCCACCTAGTCTGCCCATTTCCCTACCTAAAGGATAAGCTGCAGATCCTAGTTAACCATCAGCCTATTTCTTCCTACCCCCCACAAGAATTGCCTTATATCTGTCCCATGTATTCTTAATTTCTCCCACAGTTTTAGACCCCACAACCTCCTCAAGAAGGCTGTTCCATGCGTCCACCACCCTCTCTGTGAAAAAATACTTCCTCACATTGCCCCTGAACTGCCCCCCTCTATCTTTAAATGGTGTCCCCTTGTTCTTGCAAGTCTCTTTTTATTTTGACATTTTGTCTTTGCAATGTAATCTATTTTTTGGAGTCCTTGTCAGGAGGTAAGGAAGACAAAGGTACTCTGGCTTTGTCATAGGCAGCTTGTTACATTACACCCTCATGCCCAGGGTGGACAGACAAAAATTCAGTGTCTGCCCTGGAGAACTGGTATTTCTTGTCCATGCACTTATCAACCCTGGGTAAGGAGGAAGGGGTCTGCAGCAGCTTCACGGTGTTTCTCCCAAAGGTTTTGTATATAGAGAGAACCATCTTTTTTAGGAGGAGGGAATCTAGATTTAGTAGTTGCCATATTGGTCATTGCAAGAATAGATCCAGAAGCAAATGATTTGATACCTTTTAATGGACCAACACAGATGTAACAAAAAGAACAAAGTGCTCTAGCTTTCGGACCAACCAGTCCTTCTTCAGAAGCTCATGGCAGTTGTTAGGAGGAGGGAGACCTTTCATTTCCCTATAGTCATCATCCTCTTCTTCCTCCTGGTTGAACTCCTGACAGGGAATGTCCAGAGTATCAAACATATATTGAAGGAAAGAGCATGGAGAAATTTTCCTTCTGATTAGAAGAAGCACCAAAATTAGGATTAGGCAAAATGTCAGGCTCCAGAGGATCATTATCTGGAGCATCATAGAAATCATCTTTATCCTCACCCTCATAAGCCCCTGCATCAGAGAGGGCTGCAGAAGGATGCTTACTTGACAAAGCAGAGAAAAAAATACCCCATGCCTTGCAGGGTCTGGAAAACATGCCAAGCCTTTGTCATATCTTCAGCCCAAGGTAGCTCCTTCTGGAAATCTGGGAGACTGCCAGGCTGTGTGTGCTTGTTTTTTTCTTTATCTTTTTTACCTCCTGCTTGATCACCCTTATCATTGCCAGGAGGAACAGGAGGCTATTTATCTTTACACAGCTTTTTTTTTGGTGCCACCTCATCAGTGGCTGCATCTGGCTTCCTTTTAGATCCAGGCACTTCATTAGCACCCCTATTACTTTTTGGTTTTGAAGGAGCTTCATCAGCCCCTTTGGAAGCTTTTATTTTTGAAGGCACTTCATCAGCGCCTATTTTATTACTTTTTTATTTCGAAGGCACTTCATCAGCACCTCTTCTAGGCTTAGAGCTTATGGAAGCTTCATCAGCACCTGTTTGAATTTTTAGAAGGCCCCTCATCGGTAAGCCTGGGTCTTTGTTTTGGAACAGAAGAAGACCCTTTCTCAGCCATCTTACTAATGCTAAAGGACCCCTGGGGTGAGAAACAATGCTTTTTGAGAGAGAAAGTGCAAATCGTAAGTTGTGATAGGCACAAAAGGAGACAGGGTCAGATTTTCTAAAACAAAATTCAAGTCCCAAGCTGGGACAGGGGAATGGATTGGAGGTTTCAGATGCAGGATATCCTTAGAAAGGTATGGGAAACATCCAGATGAGCAATCATGTGGTGACCCACGGGCTCATGAAATGTAGAAATAGCTGAAAGGTGGACCTTGAGGTAGCAGTACTGGAGGCCTGAGTCAGACAGTGAGATCAGGTAGTCCAGGATTTGATTCATCAAGCAGGTGAAAGGGTCTAAGTTATGTTTGGCAGTGCAGATGGCAAACCACTTCCATTTCATGGCATATGTGGCTCAAGTGGAAGACTTTCGGGCAGCCACTAGGACATCCACCATGCTGTTAGAGACCCAGCACCTAGCGATGGCTATGTTCTCAGGAGCCAGGCACGCAGATGGAGGGACCTGAGGTTGGGATGGACCAGGGTCCCCTGAGCCTGAGTCAACAGATTCCTGTGAAGAGGAGGAAGAAGGACCGAAGGTTCCTCTGCCATCTGCTGAAGGACAGGGAACCATATCTGGCAAGGCCAGAATGGAGCTACCAGAATCATGCTGGTCCCCACCATCTGTAACTTGATTAGCACCCTCTGAATCAGAGGAAATGGAGGAAATGCACAAAGAAGCCTCCCACTCCAAGAGAGGGACAAGCGTCTTGCCAGAAAACTCCAGGCCCTGGAGCTAGCAAGCAAAAATCTAGCAGTTTTGCATTGAGTGGGGATGCAAAAAGATCCAACTCTGGATGACCCCCTCTGTCGAACAAGTCTTCTACGACAGATGAGAGAAGCTCCCATTTGTGCATGCTGGACTGAGTCCTACTGAGACTGTCTGCCAGGGTGTTTAGTACACTTGGTACGTGGCCCGCAGAGAGTGTCAGATTGTGATCCAACTCTAAGTGCCACACTCTCATGGCCTCCCTGCAAAGGGGTTATGAATGAGTCCCCCCACTCGTTCATGTAGTATACTATGCTTAGGTTGTCTGACTGCACCAGCAGTTGACCCAGAGCAAGGTGTTTTTGAAAGGCCTGCATGGCATACAGCACCGCTCTCATCTCTAGGACATTGAAATGCAGGGTCTGGAAGGGAACCAGGTGCGCTCCACAACCCCCAGCCCAGACCTGAGGCATATGAGGTTAGGATCTGAAGCGGGGAGGAGATCTGGAAAGGGACGCCTTGAAGCAGATTCAATGGGTCCATCCACCACAGTAGTACCTTGCATACTGGGGAAGACACCAGGACAGGTTGGTCAATGTCATTCATGCGCTGGTCCCACTGTACCCAGAGGGTCCACTGGAAGGTACACATATAGAGCCTGGCCAGCGGAACAGTGGGTATGGCAGCTGCCATTAGGCCAAACAATCTGAGGTATATCCTGGCAGGAATGTACCAGCTCTGGGCAACTTCCTGAGCTTAGGCTATGAGGCACTCTGCCCTGTTTTGGGCCAGGAAGGCCTTCCCCTGTGCTGAGTCCAGGACCACCCCTATATACTGCAACTGTTGGGATGGAACCAGAACCAACTTGGACCGGTTGACGGTAAAGCCCAGGGAGGGGAAGAGCTGGAGAGTTTGCTCCAGACTCAGTGAAAGCTGTTCCCTGGATGGGCCCTTCAGGAGTCAGTCGTCCAGCTAAGGGAAGACATACAGTCCCTCCATTCTGAGAGTTGCTGCGACCGCTGCTAAGCACGTGGAAAAGATTCATGGTGCAGAGAACAAGCCAAAGGAAAACACCTTATTAAACTGATAATGCTCGACCTGAAAGGCAAAATGGAGCAACTTCCTGTGCGGAGGAAAGACCGAAATGTGCAGGTAAGCAGCCTATATTTCCAGTGAACACAGCCAGTCCCGTTTTAAGGAGCGGCATTAGGCCTGGCAAAGTTACCATCCGGAACTTCTTGTACTGGACATACAAATTGAGGTCCAGTAGGCCTCAGCTCTCCGGTCTTTCTGGGGACCAGGAAAAACCAGGAATAAAAACCCCTTGTTTCTTTGGTGCCTGGGCACTGGTTTGATGACTTGCTTGCGCAGAAGGAACTGCACCTCTTCCCAGAGAACAGACAGGTAAGCCGGGGGTAATAAGAGGGCAGAGGAGAGGTTTCTGGGGGCTACTCAATGAGCTCCAAGGTGTGACCCTTTTCTATGCTCTGCACAATCCGTGCATCCGAGGTTATGGCTCTCCATTGATTCAGATAGAGGGAGAACCGACCTCCGACCACTGCCTCCTGGTCCGGAACCAGTGGAGTAGGGTCCAACAAGGAGTCAAACAGAGGTGAAGCCCACTGCAGGAGCTGGTTCCTCATTTCTGAGGTGCTTGGCCGCCATTCCAGCAGCGCATCACGAGGAGTTCTTTATCTCCAGTGACACTGATTGGCTGCTACAGGTCATGCAACTAGATAACAATTTGGACATGCTCAGTGTGTGCTCCTTGTAAAAAATGCTATGTCATAACATCAAAAACAAATGCTACAAGGAAAAGTACAGTTATATAAGAACTTACCATAACAGTAGATCTTCGAGAGAGGCTTCTGCAGTAGGTATTCACATATAGGACTGACCCGGCAGGCATCAGGACCCCATGGAAAAATTTCTAGCTAGCAGTCTCTGGCGGGGACCGCACCCACATCAGGTGACTGATGTCATGCGATGTCAGTATAAAGGGATGGTCCACCACGCCCGCCTTCCAGTTCATTCCTGCCAAAGGCCAAAAAAGGCAAGACGAGAGAGAGGCGGATATTTCCCTTCCTGGAAAAGGAGCTGAAAAAGATAAGGGGGATGGAAGGCAGGAAGACATTACCTATTGCAAGAGCCTCTCTTGAAGATCTACTGTTATGGTAAGTTCTTACGTACCTGTACTATCTTACTTTGCGAGGGCTCTTGCAGTAGGTAATTACATGTAGGACTGAATCCCAAGCAGTCTGGAACAAAGAAAAGCACTCGGGAGGAGGAAAACTAACCAACCAATAGAACCTCCAGTTGTAAAGGTCTTAAGCGAGAAGACCTTGCAGAACAGGCAACCTGAAGCCTGCTCTATGGCCAAAGGCAATGTCCAAACTGTAGTGTTTCGTAAAGGTATGAACAGAAGTCCAAGTTGCACCTGCGCAGATATCTGCTGCTGACACATTCTTGAAACAAGCTGCAGAGGCCGCTACTCCTCTGATGGAGTGACCTCTGACTTGACCCGGCAGGGTCTTGTTGTACTTGTCGTAACAGAAAGTGACACAATGAGCCAACCATTTGGATAGGCATTGCTTGGAAGCAGCACTGCCTTCTCTTTTGTGAGCAAAAGAGACAAAAAGCTGATCAGACTTCCTGAAATCCTTAGTCCTAGTGGTGTAGTATCTCAGTATTCTATGAACATCCAAAGTATGCAAGAGGTATTCCCCTTGATTGGAGTGTTGCATAAAGAAAGCAGGTAGCTCAATGGATTGATTCGGCGTAGATTCTGCTACCACCTAAGGGAGAAACTTAGGGTTGGTGCGCAGAGCCATACGTTCTTTGTGGAAAATCAAATGAGGGATTTTGCACATCAGGGCCTGGGAGACAGTATAGCGCAGTGGTTTAAGGCTCTGAGCTGCAAATCTGGTGACATCCAGCAGTCCAGACCTGGGTTTGAATCCCACAGCTTCCACTTGCATACTGTGTGACCCTAAGCAATTCACCTAACTTCCCTGTGCTCCCAGGTCGCTCCTGTAAAAAAAGCTTTCAGCTTAGTGTGCTACTCCTGGTTAAACAACTAAAAAAAAAAAAAAAGGTCCTGAAGCTCAGAAATTCGTCGAGCTGAAGTAAAAGCCACTAGGAAGAGAGTGTTCCAAGAGAGGAACTTCAAGTCTGCTGAAGCTGCTGGCTCGAAAAGAGGCAGAGTAAGCTTCTCAAGAACAAAGTTCAGATCCCAAGGAGGGGCAGGAATGCGGATGGGGGGTCTCAAATGGAGAACCCCTCTAAGGAAGGTCTTGGAGACTTCCAACTGCACGGAAGTCCTGTCTCCAAAAGGGACGTGGTAGGCCGAGATAGCCGCCATGTGAACCTTCAAAGAGGAATGGCTTAGATCCAGGTCAAAGAGATGATGCATGTAGTCCAGGACTCCCGACAGGGCAAGAGAATGGCTCAAAGTCTTCAGAAGAGGCCCAAATCGAAAACTGGTTCCATTTCATGGCGTAGGTGGATCTAGTGGAAGGCTTCCTGGCCTCCACCAGAATATCTGTGACAAGCGGAGAAACCCCGAACTGGGCCTGAGCTATGTTTGTAGGAGCCACGCATGCAACTGAAGGGATTTGAGACCTGCGTGAACAAGGGTCCCCTGATTCTGGTTCAGCAAACGCTGTGACAGAGGAAGAGGAAGCAGAGGTTCCTCCGGAAATTGTTGCAGAAGAGAGACCCAAACTTTCCTGGGCCAGAATGGAGCGATGAGGATCATCTGGGCTCCTTCTGTACTGCGTTTGTGTAAGACCCTTGGAATTAAGGGAATCAGAGGGAAGGCATAGACGAATCTGTCCCTCCAGTCAAGAGACAGAGCGTCCTGCCAGAAAATGCCTCACCCTTGAGCGAGCGAGCAGAAGGCGGGAAGTTTTGCATTTAGAAGAGACGCAAACAGGTCTACCTGAGTGGTTCGCCAGAGCAGGAAGATGTTGTCTACTACTTCTTGATCCAATTCCCACTCATGGGCTTTGGTTGAAGACCGAATGAGGTGGTCTGCCAGCGTATTTTCTACTCCCAGAACATGAACTGCCAACAGGTGAAGGTTGTGCTGAACAGCCCAACTCCAAACTCTCATTGCTTCCCTGCACAGAGGGTAGGAACGAGTTCCTCCCTGCTGGTTGATGTACCAGACTATGCACATCTTGCCCGTCTGGATTGTTAGATGACTGGGAAGAATGTAAGAGTGCAGAGCCTGGAAAGCATACAAGATGGCTCTGAGCTCGAGCACATTTATGTGAAGATTCTGCTCGAGTCTGGTCCAGGAGCCCTGAGTCCTGTGAAACCCTAGATGGGCTCCCCAGCCCTCTTCTGAGGCATCTGTTGCCAATGTTTGGGAGGGAGGTTCGATATAGAAGGGAAATACCCGGCAAAGGTTCTCTTGCACAATCCACCATTGCAAGTCCCATGGGATCGGAGACCAGAACTTCCTGGTCTAGGTCGTCCAACATCTGGTCCCATTGAGACCGAAGCGTCCACTGAGAGATCTTCATGTGGAGCCGAGCGCGAGGGACTGTCGGAATAGCATCTGCCATGAGCCCGAGAAGGTGAAGGACTGACCTGGCACCGATCCTTCCGTGACTGGACCACAGACTCGCTTGAGCCTGGAGGGTGTCTACTCTGTCCGGAGGCAGAAAGGCCTTGCTGATGGTCATGTCCAGGATCGCCCCAATGAACTAGAGTCGTTGGCAATGGACTAGATGGGACTTGGTCTAGTTGATGGTGATACCCAGGCTGGTGAAAACCTGCAGGGTAAGGGAAAAAGAGCATAGCAGTTCCTCCCTGGATGAGGCCACCAGGAGCCAGTAGTCCAGGTACAGAAATACCTGCACTCCCTGGGTACGCAGGTGGGCCACTACCACTGAAAGACATTTGGTAAACACTCGGGGAGCTGAGGAAAGACCAAATGGGAGGGCGTTGAATTGGCAGTGGTCCCCCTGGAACAAAAACAGAAAGAATTTGCAGTGGGAAGGGCAGACAGGGATGTGCAGGTAGGCATCCTGCATATCCAAAGAGCACAGCCACTGTCCCCACCGAAGAAGCGGCAGAAGGCTCTGCAGGGAGAGCATTCTGAAGTGTTTGTACTCCATGAACAAGTTCAGGGAGCTGAGGTCTAAAATAGGCCTCATGTCTCCCGTCTTCTTTGGAACTAGGAAGAAATGGGAATAGTAACCTGTCCTCCAAAGGTAAGCGGGGAATGGCTCTATCGCCACATTCGAAAGAAGGGAGGAAATTTCTTCCAGGATCAGAGGAAGATGTTCTGGGGAGTATGATGACTTGTGGGGTGGTTTTCTGGGTGGATTCTGAAGAAACTCGATTGAGTGTCCTGCTGCTCTCAGTTGGATCACCCAAGCATCTGATGTAATCCTCTCCCAACCCGGTAGATGGAAAGAAAACCTCCCTGCTACTGGTTCCTCTGGGGGTCCAGAGGCTGTGGGAGAGGAAAGGAGTCAGGAGGTGAGGGGCAACACAGCAGCCGAGGCTCCCACAGCTTTTTTGGGTGGGGGAGGCTTGGCTGCCGGAGGGGCCCGACGTTTGTTGGCCCGCTTACCCTACGGTTTCACTTTAGTTTGAGAACATCTGCAAAAAGGGCGACTCTGTCCCTGAGGGGGTCTGTACAGAGCGTCAACAGACTTGAGTGCAGTGCCCTTCTCTTGCAGGTTGGTGATGATGTCCTTGACATCCCCACCAAACAGCACCACGGATTGCACTTCAGGGACCAATCCTGACACCCAGAGCCAGGCATGACACCGAAGACCTACGGTGAAAGCCGAACTCTGACCAGCTGCATCCACCACATCGTAGGTGGCACAGAGCATGTGCCAACTGGTCAAACTAGCAGATCGGACAAGATCAACCACTTCCTGTTCGGTCCAATTTGGATTCCACCTGACTCAGGGTCGTCTTCTGGTAGTTTCCCATATGTGTGACAGAGTTCAGGGCCCTAATCCCCAGGGTGGAAGAAGCGTACACCTTTTTCCCATACTGGTCCAGAAGACGGGATCCCTTGTTGGGTGGAGACGAGCTGAGATGTTTTGGATTGGCCAACCGGCTGTCAGTGGCACTAATCATGACCGAGTCGGCCTTGGGGTGTGTATTCAAACAATCCACACCCTCATGAGCCTAGTATAGCCAATCCGCCTTCCTCAGAAGGGGGGCTAACGCGGACAGTTGCTTCCAAATAGTGGAAACAAGGTCCACGTGAAGCTTAATCCAGGGTGGAATCAATGTCGGAGCTGTCTCGGGCAGATCCAAGTGAGCAGCAAGCTTCTTCTGCTGTGGACCTGGCTCCAGAGATTGCCACTGGTGAACCTCCTGGATCTTTCTCAGTAACTCCAGAAAGGATCTTCCGGAGGAGACTTCGGAGGAGTCTTTGGCCTGGGACGGTCTGGAGTACGTGGCTCATCATCAGGATCGGAGCATCCCCCTGAGTCTGAGTCAGTGGTCTCTGAAAAAGAGGAGGAAGACTCCTCCCGATGCGAGGAGGAACGGTCCCCTTGGGAAGACCTCGGGGAAGCGTATCCACTCCACCCCTGGTGCCTGAGGGTTCACCTCTGGTGTCGGGTAAGGGGGAAGGAGTCTCTCATCTCCAGGGTAGGGGATCCTGTGCAGGGTCCGGCACCGGCAGACGGCTCTCCACCTCCCTAGTGAGCTGAGCCTTGGCCTCAGCCACCAGGCAGCCAGAGTCTCCTTCAAATCCACGGCGGCTGGAGGAGGGATACGGATACTGAGAGTATCCATAGGGCTTAGCCATAACCCGATGGTGGAAGCCCAGCATCGGGCATTGATGCTGGTATTGTAAGGGTTAGATACTGCAGTCCTGGATAGGACGGCACTGATTGGGGGTAGGATACCCGGGAGCCAGGGGCTCTGATGGAGCAGACCGTCGTGGGAGGGGCACAGCGGGCAGGCCAGGTAAAAGTGGCCCCTTAGCATTGGACCCGGCGTTGGGACAGCATCCGGCAAAGGGACATCAGCCAGCATCAGGTAGGCCGGCGTCGGAGCCGGCGTCCGTGGGGCTGACGTCAGGAGGTCTGATCCTATAGGAGGGAGCTCTGATGTCAGCGTGCTTAAATCTTCCGTGTCAACTGGGGACGGAGGGTTAAAATCCCCAGGGTCCAACAGAGGAGACGTGGGAGCCTCGGCAGGCAGCGGCAAGCACTGTGGCGAGCCTGAGACATCGGACAGGTCTAAGGGGTCCGACGTAGGCTCTTTCACTGGGCATTCATCGGAGGGGCCAACATCAGGTTTACCAGCAGGATCCAAGCAGGCATCACAGGAGTCGGCATCCGACTTATTGGAAGCTATGCCCGACGAGGGTCATGTTGGGGAAGCGACCTTGGCAGGCGTACGAGGGACTGTGTGCCCCCTGAAGGTGCAGGCGTCTTATCGGCCCTGTCCGAGCGGACGTTGGTAGCACTGGCGTCCAGCTTATCGGACCCACTCAACCCAGAGGGCCGCGTGGCAGCGGCCTTCCTGGGAGTGGCCACATCCTTTGTTCCAGAGGCACACGAGGGGCCTGACCATGAGCCCAACGGGAGGGACGCCGCCGTCTTGGACACCACCAAGACGGCAGTCAAGGATCGGTCCCCTTGAGGGGACGTTACCTGAAGAACAGTGACTCCAGCCGGAGTCGAGGAAGCCGTGGAGGTGGAGTCCTGGTCCCGGTCCTTCTCTTTCTTTTTCCTATGTCCTTCACGTGAAGTGGAAGCCTACCTGAGCTTCTTCAGCTCCTTCTCCATGGAAGCCATCTTTTTCTTCAAAACGTGGGCCTCCAAGGACTACTGCCTCCATTTACGGGTGGCTGCGTTGAACTGCTGGCAGTGCTGGCACTTCTCCATGGGGTGTTCCGGGCCTAGGCAGAAAAGGCACAGGGAGTGACCGTCCTTATGCGGTAGCTGGGAACCACACCAGTCGCACTTGTTCTTATGCGATTCGGAGGGCGTTGGGGACAACGTACATGGCCGTTAAAGTAGGAAAAACAAGAAAAACTGACAATAAACTTGGTAAACTAGACCAACATAAGACTGACGAGCGAAGGAACTTTACCGCGAGGCACTTTCACAAGTCGACGGCGGAAAAGAACTGGAAGGCAGGCGTGGGGGAACGCCCCTTTATACTGACATTGCATGACGCTGGTCACCTGACGTGGGGGCGGTCCCCCACCAGAGACTGCTAGCTAGAAAGTTTTCCGTGGGGTCCTGACGCCTGCCAGGTCAGTCCTATATGTAATTACCCACTGCAAGAGCCCTCTCGAAGTAAGATCTTGAGTTGCTTCACACCTGCTTAACTGCTGACCAAAAGACACCAGATCTTTGCACCTTGACAGAATGCAAATTTGGCACTGGCTCATCCCTAATACAGTATGCAACAGCACTGCAGTAGCCACCACACTCCATACTCTTTGATTTCGTTTATTCGGAATTTGATCTCTGGGATGTCCAGAATTCTTTCTGTCCTTGTTGTCTTCTCTCATGCTGACACCCGTGCAAATGCTCGTGAAATGTCAGCCAGTTACTGACCCTAACCATCACTACTGCTGCACCCCCACAGCAGGTCCAATCTCTCCCCAGAATCAAACATGGGACTAGAGAGTTTATTATCTGGAATGGGCTGCTGGGGAGTAGAAAAAGCTGGGACATCATTCCAATGGGACAATCCAATTTCAGCCATATTTTCCCCAGCAACGTCCCCTTGATGAGGCCATCCATGCCATACCTAACCTTGTTTGTTTGTTGGTTTCAAAAGTTTCACAAGGAAAGACATACTGAGCTGGTAACTCATTTTCAGATGTGGCCTGGAGGGATGGTGGAAGGGGAGTATACAGTACATGATGTGCAAGTGAAAATATGTAATATAAGGTGCAGTAGTGGGGGCGGCACTGTGCAGCCCAAGCAATATGGCGGCTTGGGAATTATGCTCTAAGCTATAGATACACAAAAGCAGTTTTATAACTTGAACTTTGGTCATATCTGAACAAACTTTTGGTAGCAATCAAAACCAGAATATCCCTGCTACAGCATGAGCAATCCATGGAATGATAAGCAGCAGCAACTGGGAGATAAAGGTAAAACCATCCAGGACCCACCAACCACGCGGTCAGCCTCTGCAACCACCAGTGCTGGCATGTCTCTCGAATAGGAGAAGACCCTTCAAAGCCTGGGGCTAAAAAAATCACCCATCTCATTCAGACGGTGTCTAGACTATCAGAAAAATTTGATTCAATGACAAACAGAATCAACCTCTTGGAGCTAGATATAATGCCCTCAAAACTGAAATGGTGGACAGTAAAAAAAAGCTCAGAGGCACCACTTGGTGCAACGGCAAATCTTGTGAAGGAAAATATGCACCTGTAATCCCGCACTGAATTTTTAGAAGATCAGGCCCGTGCATCTAACGTTTGAGCAGTGGGTCTCCCAGAAAGAAGTGAAGGGGATAACCTCATCCTATTCTTAAAAGAATGGCTGGAGTAGCAGTTTGGAGACTCCCTTGCCACAAGACTGATCTATATACAAAAAGCGTACAGAGTGGCACAACAAGGGAGACCCGTGAATCCAGAAGCACCTAGGGCGATTGTTTTGGTTACTGACGGAGTGGGCTCATGGGATTTCCTACTGGGTTTGGCACGCTGCAAGAAACCATTATTGTTCAATGGTCAGTGTATCAACCTATATACTGATCTCAGCTATGCAACCAGTTGGAAAAAAAAGCATTTCGATGGAATACGAGCAATCCTCAGGAAGCAGAAATCCCGCATGGAATGCTGTTTCTGGCCCACTTGCACATTTCCCACCAGGGAAAAATGTATATCTTTTCGGATCCTGCAGAGGCTCTAAAATAGGCAAACCGGAATGCTACTGCTCAATCCCAAAGAGTGGCTACTTCAGACTTAGTGCAGAAGAAGGGGCCACCGGAGGAGTATGATCTGCCAATTCTCAGGTTTGCTGGATAATCCACAGCATAAGAGGTTTCCTTAACTTTGTGTTGCTAATGCTCAATTTGGTTCACTAAGTTCTTAAATATCCACGTTGTGTGATGGAACAGTAGTTTTCAATTTAGTAGCAGTCGAGTCTGTTCTCCCTTAAATCTGTTAGTCCATTTTTATGGGAGCAGAATCATTTACATCAAAATCAACTGTTGACACATACTGTCAGGACTTGATGTTGATAACAAGAGGGTATGGCAGCTGCTGGAAATTTTTGATTGGTATTGACGATCTGTCTCTCGGCAAGAAGTTTTAATTTTATGTTAAAGTTGTACTGCTTTTTAAAGAAGTCTCAATGAATAGATACACTGATTAATACACAGAGCTGCACAATTTATGCGGTTGTTGGCCGAAGGGCCATTCACTTAGTTAAGAGCATGTACCTCATTTTCCCCTTAGGTGGGAATCATAAACTAGACATGGTACTTGTTGATTAAACCTTAATGGTTGTTACATGCCGCTCTTGAACTCATTAACACAGCATTTGTGTTTTAGAATGTTTAAATACTGATTTTACAAAGTAAAGTGTTATCCCTCTGTAAGCCCCTCTTCAAAGAGGGGGCTTATGCTCCCATTTAGGTATCCCTTTTCCCCTTCCAACCCTTCCCATGGGGGGGGGGGGGTTACACCTCATTTATTTATTTATTTAGATTTTGGTAGCCAGGTGAACCCACTGAGACCAGAGGTCCCTTTTTCAGGGGTGACCCGGGATTAGTTACAATGCATACATACATCATACGTACATACAAAGGTATAAAACACAATAGTTTACAATGAATCCATTTTTAGTTACAGTGAGAACATACATAGTCATTAGGGTACAGTGGAGAGCAGATACATTTTGGAGAGCAGGTATCACACGTTAGACAAGGAGAACAGTAGGCGTGCCAGGCTAGGCAGGAATAGGGGCAGATACACAGTGCATTGATAAGACGTATCTTATAGACATGGCACATTTGCTAGCTACTGCATGTATTAAGAGAAGTGGCAACTTCATTGTCTTTGTTACTTTACCTTGAGTGCTATATCAGTGTAATTTGTTTCCTTAATGTCATTTTGGAAATTTCAATAAATATACATTTAAAAAAAAATAGGGTGCAGTAATAATAAAAATAAGTACAATAAAACTGCATACAATAAAATAAAGCAAAAATAAATATCATTGTACAGCCACAATTTACAAGCAGAATATTCAGGACTACAAAAATGAAGATGAGATATAAGGCAAATTGAGATGCAAGTGTTATATTGCACAGGGAGCAATACTAGACAGTAACAGGATTAGCACCACATAGACTGCTCAGGTGCGAGCTAACTAACCCAGTGCATGACGTAGGGTCAGGAGCACAATATTGCTAGATGGATTAACTAAGACCCAATTAGCCTGGGCGGTAGTAAAAGTTGCTTACAGCTATAGGGAGGACGAAGGGGACCTCAACAACATGGGAGGGGGCAAAACAAGGGTCAGGGATCAAGAACACTTCCAGGAAGGGGTGAAAAGTCACGAAGCACAGATTTGAGGAAAAAGAAGGATGAGACTGAGTGGACAGACAGGGGGAGGGGGGACCAGTTTTGGAAAACAACACAAGAAAGCAGCTTGGCCCATGGAAGTTTTCCATGGGGGAGGGAATGGGAAGCAGTGTTCTGTAGGGGTCAGAAGGAAGGGGAAGAGTAAGGAGGGCAGAGAGACTGGGTGGGAGGGGAGAGAGGGACAAACCAGAATTTGGATGTGAATGTGGCCCAGTGTATGAGGCATCTGGCATCAAGGGGAGAGAGAGAGAGTGAGAAGGGTAGAGAGAGCAGTTATCATATGTGTATGGGGGAGCAGTCCAAGGCAAAGTAGCAGAAGGAGTGGAAAAGGGGGTCCATTCTGGCAATGGTGGACATGGGAGTGTCGCCATTCACAATGTTACATTACTTGAAGATGGGATGGATCATCTTCATGACTAGCTCACTGTGATCAGGGAGAGGAATACTGGATTTGTTTCTATACAGTACATTCTGTTTGGGGTGAAACCTATAGTGGATTGTATCAGCGTGCGCTGAGAAGTCGAAATGCTGGTCCAGCCAGACCCCAAGGTACTTGAAGGAGGGGACAGACGTCAGCAAGCACAGTACCATCAATGGTGTGAAAAGAGGGGATGGAAGACAGTCTGGCAAGCCTCTGCCAGGAGATCATAGAGACAGTTTTTTTTTGTGTTGAGGGACTAAAGGTTTGAATGGAACCAATGCTGAACACTGTCAAAATCCTGTTGGAGGTGGACAGCAAGGTCAGCAGCAGAGGTACCAGAAGCAAACTGCACAGTGTCATCTGCATATATGTGGATAGACGCAGAGGAACAGGCAGAAAGAAAGGAGGTAATTTGGGAATATGAAGCAAAGTATGGGGCCCAGGACAGATCCTTAGGAGATGCCAAAGTTGATAGGGAATGGAGTGGAAAGGATGTCTTCAGTACAAACCAACTTGCTACATGCCCTTTAGGTAGGAATGGAACCAGCTGACTGAGGAGGCAGAGTGCCCCATTGCCTGAAACTTGTCCAGGAGAACAGTGTACGACACAGTGTCAAAGGTTTTAGCCAAGTCGACAAAGATGTTGGAAAAATTTGTCCCTAGTCCATACCAAGCAGGATGGAGCTAGTGAGCCAGAGTAGGCAGAAAGATGTGGAGTGGGACTTCCTGAAACCAGATTGGAGGGGAGTAAAACAGGGAAGGAGTCAAGGAACGGTGTAAGTTGTGAGAGGAAAAGATGTTCCTGGAGCTTGGCCAGTGTGACGAGGGAATGGGACAGAATTTTCCAGGTGTGGAAGGATCACCTCCTTTTGGGGGGGGGGGGGCGGTGACAGTAGCCGCTTCCAGGAATTGACAACAGAGGCGGAGGCGAAGGAGAGGTTAAGGAGGAGGGAAATAGGGAAGGCTATGGGTGGTGCAGAGAGCTACAGAAGCTTGGGTTAAGGCCATCTAGGTCCATACCCTTGTGGGGGTTAAGAAGTAGAACGGCCTTACGGACAGGAGGCCAAGGAAGTACTGGGAGAGGAGGAGAAGGAGTGTAAGGAAAGAGGGTGAGGGGGGTGAGGAGAAACAGGGAGCAGGTAGAGAAAAAAAGAGTTGAAGGAAGCAGCAGTGCAGTTGGAGGGGCTATCTGGTCAACCATAAAGTTAGGCCACTCTCCTGCTCCTGTTCAAGAAGGCACTGTTGCAGTGGGGTGGGCAAGACCTTCCCCTGAAATCTGAGAGTAAGGCCTCCACTGTGCTTATAAGATTCCTCCAACCTGGAGCTTGGAGTTGGGATCATGATAAGAACTTAGGTCTCCCACATGGAAGTACAACATGTAACGACCTGTGTAAACCACCTGACCAACAACACTCCAATATATGACAGTTCTAGAATGCAGAGAGTCAGCTACATGGTCCCTGTAGTATGATCTTTAATGCCACCACAGTCTACGCACACTACAGTGGTAAACAAGACAAAACACACAGAGCCAAGCAGATTTTTTAAACATGGAACAACTGTATTATTAAATCTCATGCTCCTTCTAACCCACATGTGCACAGAACATACATACCTGGGGGGGGCGCTGTGAAGCCTGAGCAAAATGACTGCTCACTGAATGAGCTCTGAGAAACAGTTGGCTAAATTAAACAAAAGTAGCACTTTTCTACAAGTAAACTTTATCTATTGGACATTAATTGGAATCGGAAGTCTCCGAGTAAAATGGGGAACCCTAAGAAAGACCAGACTCATGGTTCCAGAGCAAAATCTAAAAATGCACCGACAGCTCCTACCACATGCTCGATGCAAGGCCATGGAGAAGAAGAAAAAAGTACTCACCTTAGTAATTATGTTTCTTCTAGTGGAGTCTTGCTGTATTCTGACAATTGCAGTTAGCCCTAGCCTTTTAACTGCCCTGGAGAACATAGGGTTAACTTTTCTATGCATGGCATAGAATGTTCATCTCGAGCTCGGTTGAAGCCTCTGTCTGTTGTTATTCGAACTGCAACCGTCACATCTTTACAAGCAAAACTCACTGGTTGTTCTGTGTGGAAACTGAAAATTTTAACTAGCCAACTGGCAGAAAAATAATGTTTTGGGTCCTCAAAGGAAGACTCAAGTCAGGAAACCCCAAAACGAAAACCAATCAATGAAATAACATTCCACCCAAAGAGAACAGAGGATGAAAAAAGGGGGCACCTCTAGGGTGCCAACACTGCGCCTGCCCACCCACATCCCAAAAATCTAGGTTCTGAGAGGGAGGGGTCAGAATACAGCAAGACTCCACCAGAAGAAACATAATTACTAAGGTGAGTATTTTTTCTTCAAACAACATGAAGTCTTGCTGTATTCTGACAACTGCAGACTACCAAGCAGTACCTCCATGGAGGAGGGACAGAACCTACTTTGGGAATAGGCTCTGAAGTACTGCTGTGCCAAACTGAACATCACTCCTAGCCTGGATATCCAGAGAGTAATGCTTGGTAAAAGTATGGACTGTTTTCCAGGTGGCTGCTTGACAAATTTCTAAAACAGGGATATCCCTGGCAGCAGCCAGGGAAGCAGCTGTACCTCTTGTGGAATGAGCCCTCAGGTCTGAGGGTGGAGTTTTACCCAGTTTTTCATAGCAGAATTGTATACAAGAAACAATCCACCTGGCAATAGATCTCTTGGTGGCAGGTCTGCCCTTCCCAACTTCTCCATAAGTGAGGAACAACTGGAGGGAGTCAAACCTGTGACCCTTGGTACTCTATGTAGTAGCTAAGGGCTCTTTTAACATCCAAACTGTGTAGCCTCCTCTCTCCCGAGGAAGAATGATCAGTGAAGAAAACAGGGACAGATATAGACTGATTCAGGTGGAAATCTGAAACTACCTTAGGCAAGAGTTCTAAGGACCATTTTATCTTTGTGAAAAGAGATGAAATCAGGTTCCACTGACAGGGCTTACAATTCACTGATATGTCTAGCAGAAGTAATGGCTACCAAAAACACAGTTTTCCAAGTCAAGTACTTAAGCTCTGCTGAGGACAAAGGCTCAAAAGGGGGTTGCATAAGCTGAGCAATGCAAACATTAAGATCCCAAGCAGGAGCATGATCCCTAAAGGGGGGATTGGTGTGAAGCAATCCCTTGAAAAACTTACAGAATACAGGATGGGATGACAGTGAGGAAGACTTGCCCACTGACTGGAAAGCAGAAACAGCTGCTAAGTGTACCTTGAGAGTAGCTGGTCTGAGACCTAGGCCATTGAGATGGACCATATAATCCAGAACCGTAGGCAATTCAGCAGAGTCTGGAGAAATGTAAGCCTTAAGGATATCCAGAACCCCTTGGGAAAGATGCAGATCTGCAAACTTAAACTGAAGATTGGGGTACCAAATCTCCCCTGAGAGGATGTTAACAGGTTGTAATTCCTGGGAAGAGACAGGGGAAGATGGACTGCTAGGGACAGCAACAAGGGATACCATGGCTGTCTGGCCCAGTCTGGAGCAATCAGAATCACTTTGCATGGTTGTGACCTTATCTTGACTAACACTTTGAACAGGAGAGGGAAGGGGGGAAAAGCATACAGAAATGTCCCTTCCCAGTTCAGAATCAGAGCATCCAGGGGACTGAGCCCAAGACTGGGGGTCTGCAACAAAAAAGAGGAAGTTGGTGATTGGGGCTGCAAAAAGATCTTTCTCTGGAGTGCCCCATCTTGAGAAAATCACCTTCAACACCAGAGGATCTAGGGCCCATTCGTGATGGCCCTGGGATATTCTGCTCAGTGCATCTGCTAGAACGTTGTCCTTCCCTGGAAAGTGAAATGCTATCAGAGAGGTTTGCAGGGAATAGGCCAGGGACCACAGCTTCATTGCTTCTGTGCACAAGGCCATAGACCGAGTGTCTCCTTGCTTGTTGATGTACCACATGGTGGTGGTGGTGTCTGTTCTGACCTGAACCACCTTGTTCTGTACTGATTTGGGAAAAGCTTGCAGTGCCAGAAACACTGCTCTGAGTTCCAAGAGATTGATGTGTAGAAGAGATTCCTGAGGCGACCACAGTCCCTGGGTGGTAAGTTCCCCCAAATGGGCTCCCCAGCCCAGCAGGGAAGCATCTGTGGTGAGGACCACTGAATGAGACAGAGTGACAAATGGAACCCCTCGCCTCAAATTGTCCTGATCCTGCTACCATTGCAGGGCTTGGATCAGAGTTTGATTCACTGGAATTAGTTTGGTAAGGGAATCCTTTCTTTGGGACCCAAAAGCTCTTAAGTGGAACTGAATGTCCCTCATTTGGAATCTTGCGCCTTGGACCACTGCTGTAGAAGCTGCCATGTGGCCCAGTAGCTGAAGGAAATGCTTTGCTGATCGAGACATCTGAAGGCTGAATGAAGAGGCCAGTTCCATGAGGGCCCTTGCCCTTTCCAGGGGAAGGAAGGCGCTTGCTTTTTACTTATATCCAGCTCTGCCCTATGAAGGTGAGGGGAGCTGCACTGGTTTGAGAACTGACCTTTGGTAGGTTGAGAAGAAATCCTAAAGAAGTGAGCACTTGCTGGGTCACTTGCAGGTGTGACTTGACTTGGTCTGGGGACTGGCCCACTATGAGATAGTCGTCCAGTTATGAAAAATGGAAATCTTTTGTCTTCTTATGAAGGCAACAACTACTGCCAGGTACTTTGTGAAGACCCTTGGGGCTGATGTTAGGCCAAAGGGCATTGTTTTGAACTGATAGTGGCCTGAGGGCAACTTGAACCTGAGGTACTTTCTGTGGGAGCACCTGATGGAAATGTGAAAGTAGGCATCTTTGAGGTCCTGGGAGGCTAGTCAGTCACCTGGCCTTAGAGAGGGAAGGATAATTCCCAGAGTTATTATCTTGAACTTTGGTTTTAATAGATGTTTGTTCAGACATCTTAGGTCCAGGATGGGTCGCCACTCTCCTGTCTTTTGGGGGGTTAGAAAGTACCTGGAGTACAATCCTTTGCCCCAGTGTAGGGTAGGTACTCTCTCTCTATAGCTCTTAGAGCTAGGAGAGAAGAAATCTCTGCCTCTAGGGCAAGGGTTTCTGAGAGATTTACAGGTGGAAAAGATCTGGCTCTCAGCTTGGGAAATTTTTTGAAGCTGAGAACCAGACCCTGGCTTACTACTTCCAGGACCCACTTGTCTGATGTAAGAGACATCCAGTCCTGGACAAAGTAAGCCAGCCTGCCCCCTACTGGGATAGGAGAATCGACCCGGGCAGACCCATCAGGGTGTCTGCTTGGCAGGGGCTTTAGGCTGAGGGGTGGATGCAGGCCTGCTCATCCCCCTTCTGCCTCTCCCTCTGAAGAACCCCCTCTGTGAAGAGGAAGAGGAGGCCTGTGCTTGGTAAAAAGGCCTTTGGAAAGGCCTGCCCCTGCCTCTGGACTGCTGCCTTTGAGGAGTTGCTTGCCTTTCCTAGGCCTGAGCACTCCTGTAAGTGGTCCTGTATTCATCCATTTTCTTCATGTAATTCTCTGTCTGCTCCCCAAACAGAGAATTACCCACTGCAGGAAAATCCATGACCTTAGCCTGGGTATCCTGTGAGAGGCTAGTACATCTGAGCCAAGCCATTCTCCGAAGAGCCACAGATGTAGCCATGACTCTTGATGATACATCATTGGAGTCTATAGCAGCATGAAACTGAACTTTCGATGCCTCAATCCCATCTGCAGCCACCTCCTCCAGCTCCTTGGCAAGCTGGGGGGAAGCCTGTTTAGCCAGTGCCAGTACAGTGTCCCACCTGGACTTCTGGTACCTGGCTGCATGGGCCATATAATTAGCCTGCCTGAGTCCTAAGGATGATGCCATGTACTGCTTCTTTGCCATGGCATCAATCTTCCTGGAGTCCTTGTCTGGGGGGTATGATGCCAAGGGAATGCTTGACTTATCACATGCACCAGCCTGTACAACCCCAACATGGCTGCATTGCTGATAAAGGAACTCTATATCTGAGCCTGAATGAGTATACCTCTTGTCCATTCTTCTGTCCACAGGAGGTATGGAATTGGGAGACTTAAGAATTTTTTGTGTCTGTTTCCCAAAAGATTTGTGGAGGGGAACAGACAGTCTCCCGGACTCTGGGATGTCCATCATCTCTACATAGTCAGGCTCTTCCTGATCCTCCACTGCCTCCTCCATAGGAAGCTGGATGGTATCAGCCACCTTTCTGTAAAACATGAAGTGTGAAGGGGACTCAGAAAGCCTAGGAGGAGAAACACCTGAAGGTCTGTCTGGGGAGATGTCCGGGTCAATAGGCACATCCAGACTTTCACCATCACCATAATCATCTTCCAACTCTCCTTCCTCCTCAAACTCCGGTTCATAAAATTCTTCCAGGGTATAATCCGGAACCGGGGGAACCGACCAAATCGAGCCCCTGCCAAAAGGTACCTGATTAGTCGGAACTGGTCGAAGCGATTCCACAATATGAATCGCTTTGGCTATTTTATTGGCGGTCAGAGTATGAGATTCTGGATCCGAACCGGTCGACTTGTCTTTTCTTTTGCTTTTTGTCGGAACCGATTCCTCGGAATCAGCTCTCCTTTTGCCTGAAGAAGTATCGCCCTGGTCAGAGGGCACTCCTTCTGGTTCGGTCGGAACTGAACCGGGCTGGCCATCCGGGTCAGCAGACTTCTCGGCCTCCCTTTCCCTCAGTCTACCTAATCTCTTTTCCAGGGTAGATTTGGGAACATTTTTGCAAATTTGGCAATCTGAATTGAGGTGGTCAAACCCCAGACAATAAACACAGGTGGTGTGGGGATCGGCCTTAGCAAAGACCTCCCCACACACACTGCAGTGTTGAAACCCAGTGGGCCCGGTTTTTTCCTTGGGTTTCTCAGACATGGCCAACCTAACCAAACTTACCCTTTTTTTGGCAATCCACCAGGCAAGACTCCCCTATCGGTTCCTGACCGTGTTATGGGTCTTGGAAAAACCCTACTAAAACCCATTTTTTTTAGAACCGATACAGACCGGTAACCACACACTAAAGTAAAGTACAAATTTTACCTCAAAATTATCGGTTCAGCCGAACCGATCCACACTTTTACAAGTTCCACACAGAAAACAGAACAAAACCTATCTAGTACTCACAGTACCACAGACAGAGACTTGAACCGACTATGCGGAAACAACAATTTTGGTAGAGAAAACTACCGAAAACCGACACTTCAACTGACTTTGAACCAAGCAGCAGGAGAAATCTACGGAGCGACTGTTCAGTGAGGCCGAGTAAAGAATCTGACGGTTGCAGTTCGAATAACAACAGGCAGAGGCTTCAACCGAGCTCGAGATGAACATTCTATGCCATGCACAGAAAAGTTAACCCTATGTTCTCTGGGGCAGTTAGAAGGCTGGGGCTAACGCAATTGTCAGAATACAGCAAGACTTCATGTTATTTGAATCAACTTTGGATTTGGGGGAAGAAACTCTCTAGTCGATCAGCGCGAAAATTAAATTGATCAGTACTGTTGCTGGACTTGCTGATAAACTTGATGGGCTGACGAATCGGGTGGTCACCTTGGAGACCACATTAGATCAAGTGCAGACATCAGCTGTGGAGTTGACCCGAAGAGCAGATGCCGCCATGGGAGCAGTCTGTACCATGGTGCGCAAGACCATCCACTTCAAGTTGTACTTAGAAACACTAGAAAATCAGATGCGAGTGACTAACATAAGGTTGGTGGGTCTGCCTGAAGAAGCAGAGGGCGACCATCTACTCTTGTTCCTCCAAGAATGGTTGCCACAACAGCTGGGGGAGGAAGTCAACCCGAAAGTCCAAACCACCCAGAAAGCTTACCGCATTACACAGTGAGGCCGACAGCTAGATTCCGAGGCCCCACGCGCAATTGTCTTGGTTACAAATGGAATGGGCACTCAGGATTATCTCCTGGCTATGGCTCATCAAAGAAAATCTGTGCTGTGCCAGGGGCAGCAGGTACGAAATGTACCCTGACATCAGTTATGCCACGAGGCAAAAAAAGAAAAAAGTTCAATGGGGTGAGAGCGGCATTAAGGGAGGTTCGCATTCCACACAGCATGTTGTTCCCAGCATGGCTGTGGATCGCACATGAAAACAAAGTCTTCATTTTTTTCGATCCCTCGGATGCCTTAAAGTGGAGTCAGAAGTATGTTTGCTCCGATCATAAATGGGAGGTCCAGGAAGAGAGCTCTTCCAATGGAGAAGATACTTGAGGTGAAACTACTGACTTTCTCTGTTTCGGTAGAGGCATCTTTTGGTCCCTTCTAAACATAGTTTGGATTATTTTGGTGACTGTGCCTGGCTAATTTGAGTACAGGCAGACTACTATAAAACTTTCTGTATGTACTAGATTTTGCAATTTACAGCAAAAGATTGCCGTTTAAGTCATGCTGGATTACAAAGTTTCATAACATGGAAGATGTTCTTTCTATATCTTTAGTAATTTTAGTTTATGTCAAACAGAGAGATTTTTGAAGTAAATGAGGCTTAATTGTTATAGATAAGTGTCTGTACATCATTTGCCAGATATAAAATATGGTTGGGTTTTAAATAAGGAGCAGTATTATAGTAACCTATGGCACCTTCGGTGCACACTACTGAAAAAGCATGGTATTACACCCACCTATTGGTAGGTGGAATAACTGTGGGAAAATACCTATAAAAACATTTGTGGTCTAATTACCATGCAGCTCATGGGCTTATAATCAGCACTGGTGGAATCAACTTCCGTTTACAACGCAACAGATAAACTCCCTTATGATGTATCATTAAGAATGGGATGTACAAAATGTTGTTATTGAAAGGAGTGGCACCTCCCCATACAGTACCTCCCAGATTTTCCAAATATGAGAAAGGACAAAATTATTAAGGAATGGGTTAGACGAGGTTTGGTTATGCTGGAACAATTTATAGTCGGAGAATCCGTGAAAGAGTTTAGTACATTACAAAAGGAATTTGACTTTCCCTGTTCTAACTTTTACAAGTACCTCCAGCTCTGGCATTACATACTCTCTGGGATAGGACTTAATAACCTGACAGGGTAGCCAGAAGATGGAGTGGTCTTAATTAAAAACAAAGCAGATTTAGGTGATACGACACACCTAACCTCTCAATTTTACAAATTATTAGAAGAAAAGACACATCTCCTAGTAACACAAAAAATCCAAAGAAAATGGAAGAAAGAGCTGGGAAGAGAAATTCCGGATGAACACTGGAATAAGGTATGGGCTAATATTCATAACACCACAAATTCTATGATATGGAGGGAGTTCAAATGGAAGGTGGTGGTGAGGTTCTTTATCACCCCCACTGGCTCCCAGCACTATGCCAGAAACCCAACCGACAGATGCTGGAGAGGATGTGGCTGTGTGGGGTCTTACCACCACACGTTCTGGGCCTGACCGAAAATAAGAATGTTCTGGGACCAAATCAATGGTGAGATAAAGAAAATATTGGAGCTGGAACAGGACCTGGATTTTGAGCATCTGGTCTTGGGCGGTCACCTGCCGGAAATCAGAATGAAAGGTAGGAGGTACCTATTCTTGGTCCTATCGGTGGCAGCAGTAAAGGTTCTAACACAAAATTGGTTAACACAGAAACAACCTAATATCATACAATGGTGGAACAATATTAATAATATTCAACAAGTGGAGGCCGTCATGGCTAGGCTGAGAATCCAGGTCTCTAGATTTAACACCGTCACCCAATTTTTAATTACTTTGAAAAAAGGAGAGAGATCCCCAATTTAGAGCAACAGTTAAAGGCTCGAAGAAAGTGGATTTAGTTAGCTGAATTGCCCTGAGAGAGACAGACAGTTTTATATGTTTCCTACCCTTTTTTTTTCCCTTTCTTATTATTTGGCTTTGAAAAGTAGACAGACGGTTCAAGTTTGTTGTTATTTAGGAGAAAAAAAAATAAGGAATACATGTTTTTATGTACTCATGTACCTACAGTGAGCTGGCAGAGGCAGTTTGCATATGAACTGATGTCTAAGTACTAAGAAGAAAACAGAGACATTAGAGAAGGAGGTTACCTTAACTCACTGTATAATTAATAACCGTGACTTTTTAATTGTGCATCTTTTATCCTTTTTAATTGTGGTACATGTTAACTGTGTATAAATTGGATGTTGGTATTCCTAATAAACTTAAACAAGTTAAAAAAAAAAGGAGCAGCACCCTCAACTTTGTCACAGGTGACTGCAATGTCTTAATCTTGTATCACTAGCAGTATGTTGTTTTAAGTAAAACAATAAATACAAGGTTTAAAAAAAAAACATACATACCTGAGAAAGGGACTTAAAAAATATATGAGTCTCCATTTCAAAAGCTGTACTAAATATTAGCACTGGTGTAAATGCATGAATAAGTAAGACTGGACTAATATTTGCCATGCCACTTGTATATAGTTGAACCTAAAAAAAAGTTGAAAAAGCATATATTTATACAATGTACTGTACATGTCAGTCAAACCTTATCTATTAATGATTTCAGCCCAAGATGAATCTAAAATGGAGATAAATCATGTGTTTCAATGTTGAATGCATCATCAGTATTTATTTCCACGTTGGATACAGCAGCTCATAAAGGAACCCTTAACTTCAATTATTTTGCAACTAATTTAGAGCACCTTGCCCAACTCCACTGCAGCAGACTAGCCTTTACCTGGCACTGTGCAGCTGAAAACAGGCATAACACACCTCATACCAAATAAATCCAGTATTTAATAAACTACAAGCTCAACATGCAAAGCACCAGTGGGAAAGCTGTTCAGGACAAACAGACCTTTCAGAGGATGTTGGTGACCACAAAAAAATACATTTAGATTTTTTCTATATTTTGATGGAAATATAATTAAATCACCTTTTCAAAGAACTCGCCTACTCAAAATATTTTTGCAGGTAAAATATTTTTCAAATCTACCAAATAGCAATACAGTATATTAATAAACTACTAACACTTTATTGACAGTTTTGAGAGGCATGGGTATGTTTACATGAAAGTACATAAATAAACTAGGAACGAGTCATGGAATTGGATACGTTGTACTTTAAAGGATACATAAACTATCTTTTTTACACATTTTGTTTTTTAAAAAATGACTCCATAGGCTTGAAAAGGAGAGACTGTTGTTTACATTTATGCTGAAACTGCATTTATTAAAGCAGGATAAATGCTGTTTCATGGCATTTCAAAATTGTAAACACAGCCTCTCCTGATTCAAAAATCCTGCTCAAAGAATCTAAAAAATGGCTGCCTTGATGATGTCATTGAAGAGAGCGATGTCCAGCTGTACAGATGTATTCTAGTTGTGCTGTTTTCAAAAGCGAATAACTTTAAAATTAAAAATGATAGCATAGTTCACTTGGGAACATAACCAGGAGGCTGGTAAGGACAGAGGTCTGAGGTTATATTCTGTTTTAACTGAAATATTTGAATAGTTTTGTATGTGAAATTAGTTCTATGTGTTAAAAATTATTACCTTGAGTTAGAACTGTTACTTGGGCTGTGATATTGTAACATTTGAGGCTTGGGAACACTTGTTTGGCAGTGATAATTAGAGTGAAATTTAAATATGTTGTTTGCCTGGTGTTAGGGGGAGGGGACATTAACTGGAATTACCTTGTCTTTCATTGTTCACTTGGGAACATAACCAGGAGGCTGGTAACGACAGAGGTCTGGGGTTATATTCTGTTTTAACTGAAATATTTGAATAGTTTTGTATGTGAAATTAGTTCTATGTGTTAAAAATTATTACCTTGAGTTAGAACTGTTACTTGGGCTGTGATATTGTAACATTTGAGGCTTGGGAACACTTGTTTGGCAGTGATAATTAGAGTGAAATTTAAATGTGTTGTTTGCCTGGTGTTGGTAAGAGCCCTCTCACCCACCCTGTTTTGTGAGGCTTTCTTAAATACTGAAAAGCCACTGGGGTCAAGTTGAAGGGCTGAGTATTTCTGTTTGGGACTGAAATTCCGAGCAACAGGAACTGAGTGACCTGTGACATCATACAGCACCTGATGTCTGCATATACACACTGGTAGTGGGACTGGACACACACTGACTGTATGTGTGTTAAGAGACTGGGAACTTTATTGGTGGGGTTGAAATTGGGTTTGTAAATAAATCAGCCAGTAGAGAGAGAAACTGTAGTCCAGGGAAAGGACTGAGAAAAGGGGTGTGCCATTATAAACAGAGGGGGATAAACAGGGTGGCCATATTCCACCATGGCAGGCATCTTCAGAAGGGTTATAGGCCGCACAGGCTGTGGGATGGCAATAATTTCAGTTGGGCCTGAGAGAGGGAGGCTGCCCACTCTGCAGACAGCTATCTTGTATCAGGAGTGAGGTACATTGGTTAAGGAGTAAGCTGGGAAGCTAGGGGGGTGTCAAGGATAAAGGGGTGTGGATATGGGCAGCAGAAGGAGGTGGGGCTGAGGGAGGCTGGGGCAACGCTCTGAAATTACAGGGCGTTGGTGTTAAGCAAGCAGGAGGGGGGATATTAGGGACAAAGGACCTTAGATAGGGATGTTGACGCTAAGGGAAAAGCGTACGGGTGAACATTCTGAATACAAAGAGTGGAGGAGGAAGAGTCAGGAGGGGCTGTTGTGGGAAGCCTAAAAACAGCAGACTGTGGGAAGGGAGTCCTAAGGAACAGAGCAAGAGGGAAGAAGAGGGGCAGTTTAGAGGTGCAGTCAGGGGAAACGTGGTTACTTGATGGAGGCTGACATAGAGTGTCACAATAAATTTGAGCTACTAAGCAACCTAGAGGGGGAGGAAGGGGTTGGTGGAAATGAGGAAACTTATACAGAGGCCAGGAGGAGGGAGTTGGACACCCATAGGGCATCACAGACCGGCAATGGAAAGGATAGAAATAGCCCCAGAGGGAGAAGGGGAAACATAAATGTTAAGCAAATGGGGGAGATGCAACATATTGCAGACATGAGGGAGGAGAGCATGACTGGAGAGAAACTGGGAAACAAGGAAGTGGGAGAAGAGCCCCCTTCAGCAGGGGGGTCAGTACCAAGGATGGGGCCCTAGCTAAAGGGGACCCACAGAGAGCCTCTGGAGGCAAGGGTACTATTACAAGGGGAGGATGGCAGTGTGGGGGAAGGGAAACCATCAGGCCAGGATAAATGGTTCGGATAAGAGGGGTTAAAGGGACACTTATTCAGAGGGGGCTTGAGTTAATGGGCAAAATAACGAGGGAGGCAGAAAGGGAGGGTGACAAGGGGTCTCTAATAGCAGGAAGACTCCCATGGAATGGAAATCAGAATCAAAGGGGGGGGATGGGGGCTGAGAAGCATAGTGGAGGTAACCATAAGGATGGGATGGCGTGTTAAGGTCCTAAGTTATTGGAGACTTGATGATTAGGGGTATCCAGTGGGAGGGACAGGGGGTGATGCCATAGCCAGGTGAAGGTAGTGAGTATCTCTGGCTGACAGTGCACAGAGCAAAAGATCATGGTGTATGAAATGGTTAGGATTGTGAGGGAAATCGGATTTGGCATTTGGGAACTAACGATCTAGAGGGAAATAGCGTTTGAAATCCAAGCAAGGTTCCAAGAACTTGCCAGAGTCTGTCGGGATAATGGATGCAACATTTCCTTTTCAGAGATATTGCACAGTACCAAAGGCCTCAGTGGAGAAAAAATGAAGCTCACAGAGTTAATGACTGCTCAGGAAGTGGGGTGAAGAGAGTGGGTTGGGGGTGTTGGGAACTGGAAAGGAGTTTGGGAGGATAAGGACTATATGCCAAGGACAGGCTTCATCTTGCCCTATTAGGGAAGGAAGTCCTTAAACAGGGATGGCTGACTACATTCAAGAAAGGTGGGGTTTAAACTTGTGAGGGGGAAGAGATAAGTGAGGGGTTGACCAGAAGCCCTCTCCTCCAGATGAGGGAGAGCCTCAAGCCCAAGGGGAACAGACTGAGTGGAAGTTTCAGGAGGAGCAGAGGAGGATGGAAGTATAAGGAATCTGGGTGGGGTCTGACAAAGAGGACCAGGGATAAGGGTGGGGTTGGTGTTAGTAAATGCCAGGAGCTTTGGAAACAAGTTGCCAGAGTTCCAGGCCATGCTGTTCGAGGGGGATGGATGTGGCAGCGGTCACGGAGACATGGGCCAACAAAAACCATGACTGGGACCTAAACATGCGGGGGTACACTGTGCTTAGGAAGGATAGAAAGGAAGGCAGAGGGGGTGGAGTGGCTATGTTCATTAGAGATGACATAGAAACTGCTAGGGTAGAAGAGGCAGAGGGAAACGTGGAGGCCTTATGGGTCACCTTACGATCCCCAGCAGGAGATAAGGTCAAGCTGGGTGTAGTATATAGGCCCCCCGGGATGAGTGATGTTCTAGAGGATGGTTTGCTGGACAACATCATTGCCCAGTGTGGACCAAAAGGGGAAGGAGTGGTGTTGATGGGGGACCTTAATATGCCAGGTACAAACTGGGGAACCATGTCCTCTAAGGTGGCCAAGGAGCAGAGGCTGCTGGACGGCTTCCAGGATGTTTTCTTAACACAGATGGAGATCTGGTAAGGGACCTGGTTGTACAGGACCCCCTGACTGGGAGCGACCACAATACTGTCTGGTTTCAAATAAGCATGGGGGGATGGAGGTGAGATCTAGGACACTGGCAGTGGACTTCAGTGGGGCAGACTTTGTGGGCATGGGAAATATTCTCAAGGATCACTTGAAGGGGATTACATCAATGACAAGTGTGGAAAGGAGATGGGAGGTCACAAAACCGGGACTTCATGAGGCAGTCAGGATCTGCGCTAAGTTGAAACGTAAGGAGCAAGGTCACATAAACCATGCTGGTGGTCCAGTGAGGTACAGGTAGTGGTCAGAGAAAAGAAGGCGGCCTACAAAAAATATAAAACAACAAGAGGGGATAGGGATAAGAAATGTACCATCTTGCATCTAGAAAAGTCACCCGGATGGTGAGGGGAGCAAAGTCTAGTAAAGAGCAGCTGGCACAGGGGATACATGGAGGGGAAAAGGGCTTCTTCCAGTACACTGGGGAGCGGAGAAAAACTAAGGGCCATCTCAGCAGATTGAGATCAGGAGGAGGTGCGTGGAAGAGGCGAGGACCAGGCAGAGGTATTTAACGAGTACTTGCCTCAGTGTTCACTAGGGAGGGGGATGGGATATCTACAAAGCAAGGCATGAAGGGACAGCAGCTGCAGTGAGGATCAGGGGAGCAACAGAAATAGAGCAAGAGGGAGGAGAGGCACTTAGGGTGTCACATCTGGATAAGGACAAAGGGCCAGTAAGGGTGGAGGGACAGATGATGCTATCTCCGCCAAAGGGTGGTTAGCCCTCAGGGCCTAAAGAAAGACAAATCTGCCGCTGGATGGCATTCATCCGAGTACTATGGGAATTGGCGGACATACTGGCTGCACCCCTGGTGGAGCTCTTCAACAGGTCACTTGAGACAGGGAGGTACTTAGGATTACGAGAGGCACATGGTGCCAATCCATAAGGGGGGCCGAGGGAAGTACCAGGTAACTATAGACCCATCAGTTTGACCGGTGGTGGGAAAATTAATGGAGAGTATACTAAAGGAACATTGGGGTGTACGGAGGAGGTGAGAGATCTGGATAGTCAGCAACATGGGTTTGTGCTAGGTAGATCATGTCAAACCAATCTTGTGGAGTTCTACAATGGGTAACATCAGAACTGGACAGGGAAAGCCTGTGGATGTATTATTCTTGGACTTCAGCAAGGTGTTGACTCTGTCCCCACAGTGGTCTGGTGAGAAACTGATGGGGTTAGGAGTAGGCCCTTGATGGTCAGATGGATTGGAAAACTGGCTAGCTGGATGCACCCAGAGAGTAGTGGTCTGTGGGAGCCTCGAACCCCAGAGAGGTTGGTAGTGGGCATCCAGAGGGTCATCCTGGGTCCGATCCTGTTTAATGGCATACAAATCGGACATCAGGGAGGGTATAGGTGTGAAATGAGTCTCTTCATGGATGACTCCAAGATGGGAGCAGAAGTTGAGGGAGAAGAGGGAGGTTGGCCCTGCAAGGGGACCTGGACACCCTGGAAAGCTGGGCTCACACACAGAAATTAAATTTCAATATCACCAAGTGCAAGGTGTTGCATCTTGGTCGGGGAAACCCTAAACACAGGTACACCCTGGGAGGGGAGACGCTGGAGGCCTCAATAGGGGTAAAAGACCTAGGGGTCATGGTGGATACATGTATGAATAACTCTGAGCAGTGCAGGAGAGCGGCTAGCAAGGCAAACAGGATGTTGGGATGCATCGTAAGGGGGATCACCTCTAAGAGCAAGGAAGTGATTCTGCCGCTGTACAATGGACTGGTTAGACCATACCTTGAGTACTGTGTACAGTACTGGAGACCACACTTGAAGAGGGACATACAGCTCCTGGAGAGGGTACAGAGGAGGGCAACCAAGATGATACGAGGGCTAGGGATTTGACGTATGAGGACAGACTTTAGGAGTCCTGCCTGTTTTCACTGGAGGAGAGGAGCGAGTTCAGGGGACATGATTGAGGTCTTCAAGTACCTCAAGGAATAAATAGGGTAAACATGGAGGGATCTTTAGACTAAAGCAGGGAGGTATCACCAGAGGGCATGGTTTGAAGTTGGAAGGTGGAAGGGTGAGGGGAAAGAGGAGGAGGTTTTCACTGAGAGGGTGGTGGACCCTTGGAATGCACTGCCTGGCGAGCTGGTTCAGAGATCCACAGTGGAGGGCTTCAAGAGAGGGTGGGACAGACACAGAGAAAGTGGATGTATCAGATGATGGCCTGTCCCAGGGGGGTGGGGATGGATGATAGGGGTTTCTGGAGCACAAGGGATGGGAGGGCCTCGGCACCCAACTAAGGATCTAAGGTTCAAGCAGACTCGATAGACCGTAAGGCCTAATCTGCTGGCAAATAGAATGTTAGTATGTTAGTACTGTGAGCACAAAAGTTGTTCAGCACAAAAATATCTACAACATGAGTAGTGTTTCATTTATATATGCCTTTCAGTTTTTTTAGAATTAGAAAAAATAGCAGAGCGTTCAATTATTTTTCACTTTTTGCAACAAACAAATGCAAATAGCTTTAAACTGAAAAATGATAGCATGGTACTTTGAGCACAAAGAAAAATTACTCACCTTAGTAACTGTGTTTCTTCCAATGGAGTCTTGCTGTATTCTGACACATGCAGTTAGCCCCAGCACTTGAACTGCTCTGGAAAGGAAAGAGTTAAATTCTATGCAGAGCATAGAACGTTGAGCTCGAGCTCAGTTCAAACCTCTGTCTGCTGCACTATGCAGTGTAAACTTACATATTCTTATGAGCTAATCACTAACTAACTACCCTACTACGCGGAAATTGTAAAGGAATTTTTACTAGCCAAAAGTTAACTAAAAATATTTTGGATCCCAAAAGACTCAAGTCGAGAAATCCAAAACAAAAAAACAGGTAGTGAACAAATAATTACCAAACTAAAACAACAACCCACTCTCCCTGATAAAAAGGGGGAGTGCCAAGTACACCCCGGAGGTGCAATACTGCGCTGCCCACCCACTTCCCAAAAAACAGGTTCTGAGAGGGGAGGCAGGGAGGTCAGAATACAGCAAGACTCCATTAGAAGAAACACAATTACTAAAGTGAGTAAGTTTTTCTTCAAACAACATGAAGTCTTGCTGTAGTCTGATATGTGCAGACTACTAAGCAGTACCTCCATGGAGGAGGGAATCAAACCTATTTTGGGAATAGGCTCTGCAGTACTGCTGTACCAAACCGAGCATCACTCCTGGCCTGGATATCTAGAGAGTAATGCTTGGTGAATGTATGGACTGTTTTCCAGGAGGCTGCTTTGCATATCTCTAGTAAGGGTATATCTTTGGCAGCAGCCAGTGAAGCAGCTGTACCTCTAGTCGAATGAGCCCTCAATCCTGAGGGAGGTATTTTGCCTAGCTTTTCATAGCAGAATTGTACACAAGAGATAATCCACCTGGCAATAGTTCTCTTAGTGGCAGGTTTGCTCTTCCCCACTTCCCCATAAGTGAGGAACTGGAGGGAGTCAAACCTGAGTGCCTTAGTAAGCTCAATGTAGTAGCTAAGAGCTCTTTTAATATCCAAACTGTGTAATCTCTCACCTGAAGAAGAATAATCCGTGAAGAACACAGGAAGATACATGGATTGATTCAGATGAAAATCTGAAACCACTTTGGATAAGAACCTCCTGTTGGTTTTAAGGACCACCTTATCTCTATGGAATGAGATAAAATCAGGCTCCACTGACAGAGCTTGCAATTCAATGATACGTCAGGCAGAGGTAATAGCTACCAGGAACACAGTTTTCAAAGTAAAGTATTTAAGCTCTGCTGAAGACAAAGGCTCAAAAGGGGGTTGAATAAGCTGAGCAATGCAAACGTTAAGGTCCCAAGCAGGAGTAGAGTCATTGAAGGGGGGATTGGTATGAAGCAATCCCTTGAAAAATTTACAGAAAACAGGATAAGATGCCAGTGAGGAGGGCTTTCTCACTGACAGAAAAGCAGAAACAGTTGACAAGTGTACTTTGAGGATAGCTGGTCTGAGGCCTAGGCCATTAAGATGAACCATGTAATCCAGAACTGTAGACAAGTCAGCAGTATCTGGGGATATATGCTTCTTGGAACACCAAATGCTGAATCTTTTCCATTTGGAGTTATAAGTTTTTTTGGTGGCAGGTTTTCGAGAGGCTTTGAGAATGTCCAGAACCCCTTGAGATAGATGCAAATTTGCATACTCTAACTCTTCAAGAGCCATGCTTTGAGAATGAGAGACCGAAGGCTGGGATACCAGATCCTCCCCTGAGAGGAGGTTAACAGGTTGTGATTCCTGGGAAGAGATAGGAGGAAGATGGACTGCTAGGGACAGCAACAGGGGATACCAAGGCTGAATGGCCCAATCTGGAGCAATCAGGATCACTTTGCAAGATTGTGACCTTATCTTGATCAGGACCTTGAACAGTAGAGGAAAAGGAGGGAAAGCATACAGAAATTTCCCTTTCCAATCCAGAATCAGAGCATCCAGAGGGACTGAGCCCAAGACTGGGGGTCTGCAACAGAAAAGAGGAGGTTGGTTATTATCTGGGGCTGCAAAGAGATCTAGCTCTGGAGTGCCCGACCTTGAAAAAATCACTTTTAGCACTAGAGGATCCAGGGACCATTCATGATGGCCCTGAGAAATCCTGCTCAATGCATCTGCTAGCACATTGTCCTTTCCTGGGAGGTGGACTGCTACCAGAGAGGTCTGTAAAGAATAAGCCAGGGACCATAATTTCATGGCTTCTGTGCACAAGACCGTAGACCGAGTGCCTCCCTGTTTGTTGATATACCACATGATGGTGGTGTTGTCTATCCTGACCATAACCACCTTGCTCTGTACTGACTCCGAGAAGGCTCACAGGGCCAGGTAAACTGCCCTGAGCTCCAGGAGATTGATGTGGAGAAAAGACTCCTGAGTGGACCACACTCTCTGGGCTGTGAGAGCCCCCAGGTGAGCTCCCCAGCCCAGGAGAGAAGCATCTGTGGTTAGAACCACTAAATGCGATTGAATGATGAATGTGACTCCTTGCCTGAGATTGTCCCAATCCTGCCACCATTGAAGAGCCTGGATCAGGGTCTGAGTCACTGGAATAAGTTTGGTTAGAGAATCTTTTTTCTGAGACCAAAAAGCCCTGAGGTGAAACTGAATGTCCCTCATCTGAAATCTGGCCCCTTGGACCACTGCAGTGGAGGCTGCCATGTGGCCCAGAAGCTGAAGGAAGTGCCTTGCTGGTCAAGAAACCAGAAGGTGAAAGGAAGAAGCGAGCTCTATGATGGCCCTTACCCTTACCAAGGGAAGAAAAGCTCTTGCTTTGACAGTATTCAGCACTACCCTGTGAAGGTCAGAAGCTGTACTGGCTCGATAACTGACTTGGGAAGATTGAGAAGAAATCCTAGAGAAGGGAGCACTTGTTGGGTCACTTGCAGATATGACTTGACTTGGTCTGGAGACTGACCCACAATGAGCCAGTTGTCCAGATATGGGAATATGGAGATATTTTTTTCTCCTTAAGAAAGCTACTACTACTGCTAGGCTTTTTGTGAACACCCTTGGAGCTGATGTTAGGCCAAAGGGCATTGCTTTGAACTATGCAGTGGCCGATAGGCAGTTTGAACCTCAGGTACTTTCTGTGGGAGCACCTGATGGGAATGTGAAAGTTGGCATATTTTAGGTCCAGGGAGGCTAGCCAGTCCCCTGACCTTAGAAAGGGAAGGATTATTCCCAGAGTCACCATTTTGAACTTTGGCTTTAATAGATGTTTGTTCAGGTATCTTAAGTCTAGGATGGGCCGTACACTCCCGTTTTTTTTCGTGGTAAGGAAGTATCTGGAGTACAGACCTCTGCACCTGTGAATTGTAGAAACTCTCTCTATGGCCCTTAAGGCCAGTAGAGATGAAACCTCTGCCTCCAGGACAATGGTTTCGGAGATGTTTACAGGTGGAAAAGATCTGGCTCTCAGCTTTGGGAATTTTTTGAAGCTGAGAGCCAGTCCCTGGCTTACTACCTCCAGGACCCACTTGCCTGAGGCAACAGACTTCCAGTCCTGGAGGTAATAAGCCAGCCTGCCTCCTACAGGAATTGGGGAGTCGACCTGGGCTGACACATCAGGGTGTCTGTTTGGCAGAAGCCTTAGGCTGAGAGGTGGATGCAGCCCTGCTCATCACCCTTCTGCCTCTCCCTCTGAAAAACCCCCTCTGGGAAAAAGGAGAGGAGGCCTGTGCTTAGTAGAAAGGCCTATGAAAAGGCCTGCCCCTAGTTTGCTGCCTTTGAGGAGTTGCCTGCCTTTCCTTGGCCTGTGCACTCCTTTAGGTAGTCCTGTATTCATCCGTCTTCTTCATATAATTCTCTGTCTGCTCCCCAAACAAAGAATTATTAACAACAGGGAAATACATAGCCTTAGCCCAAGTATCCTGTGATAAGCTAGTGCATCTGAGCCAAGCTAGTCTCTGAAGAGCCACAGATGTAGCCATGAATCTTGATGACACATCACTGGAGTCCACAACAGCATGAAATTGTACTTTAGATGCCTCAATCCCATCTGCAGCCACCTGCCCGGGCTCCTTGGCAGGCTGGGGGGAGGCCTGCTTAGACAGTTCCAGTACAGCGTCCCACCTGGACGTCTGGTACCTGGCTGTATAGGTCATATAATTAGCCTGCCTGAGTCCCAAAGAAGATGCCATGTACTGTTTCTTTGCCTGGCATCCAACTTCCTGGAGTCTTTATCCGGGGAGGGGGGTGAAGCCAAGGGAATGTTAGCCTTATCACAGGCTGCAGCCTGCACGACCCCAACATGGCTGCATTGCTGATACAAGTGCTCCGTACCTGAGCCTGACAGCATGTACCTCTTGACCATCCATCTGTCCACAGGAGGTAAAGAATTTGGAGTTTTTAACAATTTTTGTGTCTGTTTCCCAAAAGACTTATGAAGGGGAAATAGACAATCTTTTGGACTCTGGGATGTCCATCATCTCCACATAGTCAGGCTCCCCTTGCTCCTCAACAGCTTCTTCCATAGGGAGCTGGAGGGTTTCTGACACTTTCCTGTAGAACATAAAGTGGGAAGGGGACTCAGAAAGCCTAGGAAGGGAAACACCAGAACGCCTCTCTGGGGAGATGTCCGGTTCTATGGGCTCATCCAGACCTTCTACTCCATCATCATCACCTTCATCATCATCATAATCAGCATCCCCCTCCAAGTCCGGTTCATAAAAATCTTCAGGAGTATAATCTTGACCCAGAAGAACTGACTGAACTGAACGCTTGCCAGAAGGCAGCAAATCAGTTGGAACCAAACAAAGCGATTCCACTATGCAAATTGCTCAGGCAATTTCCTCGGCGGTCGGATGATGTGGTTCTGGATCCGAACTGGCCGATTTTTCTTTTCTTTTGCTTTTCGACAGAACCGATCCCCCGGAATTGTCTCTCCTTTTGCCTGAAGGAGCATCACCCTGGTCAGAGGGCACTCTTTCTGGTTCGGTCGGAACCGAACCAGGCTGGCCATCCGGGTCAGCAGACTTCTTGGCCTCCTTTTCCCTAAGCCTGCCCAATCTTTTATCCAGGGTGGCTTTAGGGAAATTCTTGCAACTTTGGCAGTCTGAATTGAGGTGGTCAAACCCCAGACAATAAACACAAGTGGTGTGGGGATCAGCCTTAGCAAAGGCCTCCCCACACACACTGCAGTGTTGAAACCCAGTGGGCCTGGTTTTTCTTTTGGGTTTCTCAGACGTAGCCATACTTAACAGAAAACTTACCCTTTACTCGACTTCAGCCAGGCAAGACCCCCTTATTGGTTTCTAACCGTGTTACAGGTATTTAGAAAAAACGTAAAAAAACACTTTTTTTTAAAAACCAATAAGGACCAGTACCACACATTAAAGCTAAAGAAAAAAGAAGAACACAACTTTACACAGCAACCAGTTAAACCGAACCGATTGAAATTTCAATTTCACAATTTCCACAAGTTTTTCAAAGCTAGTCCACTACCTAAATACTTACTGTACCACAGACAGGGATCTGAGCCGAGAAACTATAAAATAATTGGTAAAACCAACGACTTTAACCAACGAGAACTGTAAGCAGAGGAGAAATCTCCAGAGCGACTGCTCAGTTAGGCAGAGTAAAGAATCTGACGGTTACACTTCAAAGTGCAGCAGACAGAGGTTTGAACCGAGCTCGAGCTCAACGTTCTATGCTCTGCATAGAATTTAACTCTTTCCTCTAAGGAGCAGTTCAAGTGCCAGGGCTAACTGCATATGTCAGAATACAGCAAGACTTCATGTTGTTTGAAAGTTGTTCAGCACAAACAGTTCTACAAAATCAGTAATGTTTCACTTATATGTGCCTTTTAGTTATTTTCTAATTAGCAAAAAATAGCAGAACGTTCAGTTATATTTTGCTTTTTGCAACAAACAATTGCAAATTGCTTTAAACTGAAAAATAACATGGTACTTTGAGCACAAAAGTTGTTCAGCACAAAAATATCTACCAAATAAGTGGTGTTTCATTCATAGATACATTTTAGATTTTTTATAATCAGCAAAATATGACTAGAAATTCAGTTTTTTTTTCACTTTTTTGGAGGTACAGCATGCAAGTAATAACACTGGGCAGGGTATGTGGCAGTGCTAAATTACTGCACCCCAAGGCGGCTAGTGAGGCATGAAGTGCAACCGAATGCCTTTGATCACCTGGGAAGTGCGGTATATGATTCCCATGAGATCACATTGTAAATTGTAAGTAAGCAATAACACACAGTAGGGTGTGTGACAATGCTAAATTGCTGTATGGCCTAGGTGGGTTGTGAGGCATGAGGTACAGTTGAGGGCCTTCAGCTTCCTGAGAAGTATGGTATATGATTCCCATAGGATCAGACTATAAATTGTAAGTAAGCAATAACATATGGCAGGGTGTGCAGCAAGCCTAAATTACTGCATGCCCCGGGTGGGTTATAAGGCATGAGGCACAGCTTGGTGCCTTCAACCACCTGGAAAGTGTGGTATATAATTTGATTAAGATTATAAATTTTAAGAGATCAGTACCACATGCCAGGGTGTGCAGCAAGGCTAAATCGCTTCATGCCCCAGGTGGATTGCGAGGCACAAGGCACAGTCAAGTGTCTTCAACCACCTGTGAAGTACAATATAAAATTCCCATATGATCACATTATAAACTGTACATAATAATAACACAGAACAGGATGTGTGGTATTGCTATATTACCGCAGGCCCCAGGTGGGTTGTGAGGTGGGTTCTGAGGCATAAGGTGCAGCTGAGTGCCATAAACCACCTAAGAAGTGTTGATGTCTTCACTCAGGTGACAAAAGCATCTATGCTGCCATTGAAGCACATGCTAAGGATGTGGGAAAGTAAGCAGATGACTGCTGTGAGGAGAACCAGGCCCCTGATTTCTTTGACTGGAAAAAGAGGAAACATTTCAGCTTAAGTGGCACACAGCTGAATGACATAAAATGAAACCAAAAATGGGAAATGGCATTAGAGTATGATGTAGCTCTGGGTAGTATGGCAAAGGCAGTTTTCATGTGCACTCACTAAATGCAAGGGAGATGAAAAATTGTCAATGGATGGCTGCATGAGAAATGTGGCATGCCCTAGATCACTTTGCCTGATAACAAAGTGAGAATACGAGAATCAGTGGCTCAACCTGTGACAGCAAGGCTAACAGAGGAGGGGATGATAGAAGTGGAAACATTAAGTGTACAACTGTTTTGCACTCTCTCCACCCGTTTGGAAGGCAGGAACTGGGAGCTATTTGAAAAGCAAACTGCAGTTTGGTTAATTGGAGGAAGGCATGGGAACAAAAGTTTTTAACAATATTTCCATTAGGGAAGTAACTAATTCCATTTATGTCATACCTTCATTAAAAGTGAAAAAAAAAAATTAATTTCCTGCCATTTTGCTGATTATAAAAAATCTAAAAGGTATCTATAACTGAAACACCATGCATTTGATATATATCTTTGTGCTGAACAACTTTTGTGCTCAAAGTACCATGCTATCATTTTTCAGTTTAAAGCTATTTGCATTTGTTTGTTGCAAAAAGTGAAAAGTAAAATTGACTTTCTGCTGTTTTGTGCTAATTATAAAACAACTAAAAGGCACATGTACATGAAACACTACTCATTTTGTAGATATTTTTGTGCTTAACAACTTTTGTTCTCAAACTACCATGCTATCATTTTTTTAGTTTAAAACTATTTGAATTTGTGTGTTGCAAAAAGTGAAAAATAATTGAACTTTCTGCTGTTTTTCTGGCTAATTATAAAAAAACTAAAAGGCACATATAAATGGAACACTATTCATTTTGTATATATTTTCATGCTGAACACGTCATGCTCACAGTACCATGCTATCATGTTTTATTTTAATATTATTTGCATATGTTTGTTGAAAAACTGAAAAGTAAATGAATTTTCTACCTTTTTTTCTAATTTTTTAAAAAAACTAAATGGCATCTATAAATAAAACACCAGTCATTTTATAGACATTTTTGTGCTTAACAACTTTTGTGCTCACAGCAACTTGCTATTATTTTTCATTTTAAAGTTATTCGCATTTGAATACGGTTAGCACAGCTAGAGTACATCTGCGCAGTTGGGCATCTCTCTCTTCAATGACAACATCAAGCCAGCCATTTCTGGATTCTTAGAGTAGGATTTTTGAATCAGGAGAGGCTGTGTTTACAATTTTCATATGCCATGAAACAACATTTATCCTGCTTTAATAAATTAGGTTTCAGCATAAATGTAAACAACAGCATCTCCTTTACAATCCTATGCAGTCATTTTTTAAAAAACAAAATGTGTGAAAAAGATGGTTTAGGTATCCTTTAATACCATTTTTGGAGTTAGGATTTTTTGGAATTGCAGTATAAAAATCCTAATTACAAAATCAAAATCTAAAACATGTTTTTACATAGAACATTCAGATTTAGGATTTAGGGATTAAGATTCCAAATCCAATTCCAAGGTACTTTCTAGGAATAAGAACAGGAATCAGATTTGTAATCAGAAATTCCTAAACAGCTGCTGTCAATCACTGAGCACATACTATATATATAGTACGCGCTTATTCAGAGCTCAGCTGTCAGCTGGCCGTGGTGGTGAGTGGTGGGCTATGCCAGTCACCAGTTCGGTTACGGGTTGGGGGTAGTGGGTTGGTAGAGCACTGTGGTGTTGGGAATTCCACTAGACCACCAGGAATTTCAGAAACTCTTTTAACAGCCGATCAAGGCTGGGGCAGTCCACTAGACCACCAGGGAAATTCTGCATATTATAACGGGAGATCGGGGCATGGTGGGGGGGGCTCCTAGATCACCAAGGACATATTTTACTACAAGGGGGATCAGAGCTATGCAGGGGAGGCCATGGAATATTGCCGTGAATTGCTCATTTCTCCCAGAGGATGAATTTCTAAGTGGTCTAATGGTACTTCGAAATTTGCCCTTTGGGCGAGTTTTGAGAATCCTGATTGAGAAGCTATGGCAGCCTGCGTCTTCTGCAAGCCCATAGCACCATGCTGCAGCCCATTTTGTGGTGCACAGATGGTGCAAGCCCTGTCTGGAGCAGGTAGCCTGCTAATGACGCAGGCTGCCTTTGAGAATCACTCCCGGTGCACCTTTTGGTGCAGGGGCACTCTGTGCCATTCACTGCGTTGCAAGCCCCTTGCACTGTGCTGGGGGCTTTAAGAATCGGGCCCATGATGTCTAATGATGTCTAAGGGTTGCGGGCAATGTCTTTCTCAATGTTTACCCACCGTGGAATGGGGGGGAGTTCAGCCATTGCATTATATGTTGTATCACTGTGCTGTATTGAGCCTAGTTAGGGGGAGCTAAATGTCCCTGGTCTTTGGGTAACATTAATTTCTTAAAGTGGCTCTTGATTTTTTGTCCACCCCATATTAATCTGGAAATCATCCTCTTCCAGGTTTTTAAATTTTTTATTGTTACAGTCAGAATAGTTTGAAACAAGTATAAGTATTGTGGGAGAATGTTCATTTGTAGAGTCTGTATTCTATTTAATATTGGTAAGGATAGTAAGTCCCAAGCTTTCGGATAATTATTTATTTGCTCTGTTAACAATGTAAAATTTTTTGCTTACATAGTGTAGATAGGTCAGCTGTTAAATGAACTCCTAAGTATCTGATGGTAGGTCTATGATATTTATAAAGGTACTGTTGCATAAGGGGTTCTGTTAGGGCAAAATCTAATATGAAGGACTTCTGTTTTAGAGCTATTTATTTCATATCTTGATAGACTCTACTTTCTCTAAGCTTTGGTATATGGCCGGGAGGGATGTATCTGGGTCAGTGATACATAAGAGGAAGTCATCTGCATAATATTCTAATTTGTGAACATAATCATTAATGTTATAACCATGAATTGCTTTATGCTGACGCAGATACTGTGCTAAAGCCTCAGCACATGTAGCAAAAAGGTATGGGGATAACAGACAACCCTGGCGAGTACCACTGGAGAGAGTAAATCTGGGTGAGTGTGAGACATTTGCTTTCACTGTTGCCTGTGGTATTGTATAGATGCCCCGAATACAATTAAGCAATGCCTCTGGGAAAGCAAATGTTTGTAAAGTGTGGTGTAAAAAAGTCGACACCCTACTGAATGCTTTCTGAGCATCGAGACAACGGATTAATAGGGGTTTCATATTTCTAGATGCATGATCCATAAGTAGAAGAGTCTTTTTAATATTATCAGAGGTTTGCCTCTGTCTAATAAAGCCAGATTGGTCTGGGTGTATTAGTGTTGGAAAGATATTATCGAGTTTGTGGGCTATTATTCTGGTGTACAACTTATCATCTAAATTTAGTACCGAGATTGGCTGATATGAATCACACTGTGTTGCTGGTTTAAGAGGTTTTAAAATTGGTTTGAGAGGTTTAAAAATTGGTGCTATATTAGCATATTTCTATGACACTGGGAAGATGGATGTTTTGTAACTACAGTATCTTGTAATGCAAGTAGATGGGGTTCCTGAAGTAACTGTTGTTTACAGAATTCTGACCAACAGCCATCTGGGCCTGGCCTTTTTCCATTTTTACAGCAGTTTCCCAATCAAAACCCACATTACATGCAATACCAATTATGTGATATATATACTCACATGACTGTGCTCAAAATATTAAGTAGGAAAGACAGAGTTCTTAAATTGAGAATAAGTGAGCACAAAAGTCGAATAAGAACTAGAAGTGAAAATTCACCAGTAGCACAACATTTCAATTTAGAGAATCATACAGCAGCCTCCCTACAATTCTGGGGGATAGAGCTGACCCACCATCCAGAAGTGAGGATTGGGAAAAAAAGGGTGGAGTGGACAGAAATGTTCTGGATCTATACTCTAGATGATAGATTGGATATAAATGAAGAAGAACATTGGCAAGCTTGCTGGTAATGAATGTCAAAACAGCAGGGAGAAACAAAATACCCAATACAGAATGTCAGAACAGGAAGTAGGACTATAACAAATACACATTAAACAGGTTATGTTAGGGAATGCAAGTCTGGAACAGCCTGCATGACAGTGATTTGGCCATCAGATATTCTACATGTAGACAACATAATAGTATGGAAAAAGTCAATACAATAGAACCAATGTGATGTAATTTCCCTAGTCCTTTCCCCCTCTTTTACTCAATGTGTGGCTTTCCCAGTGTATCATCGGCTGGGGCTCCCTTTCCACCCTATCCATGGATGGTTCAGGCCCCCCTTTTCTCACCCTCACCCCCCTGTACATCAAACCATGGAACTGTATAAGTCTTTTTAGCTGGTAAAGGTTAAATTAAGAACATGAGATTTAAAATATGAAGGCGACTTCAAGTAGTACCTTACACATCTAACAATAATAAAACAGCCCTATAACATAGGGCTTTAGCCATGCCAGTGATTAACCACACTGTGGCCCCTTTAAAAATTTCTGAGACAGGGTGAGGAAAGCAGGAGGTAGAGCGGAGCAGAAACACTCTCCATTTTTGTTCCCAATCTGTTGTCCTTGCTTGGTTGCTCAGCAACCGACTGGCTGCCAGTGAAGGCAGGCTGTGGAAGGTGATACAACTCAGCTGTTCACCTTTTGCTGTCCTAACTGGTACCAATGGTATCTGCCTCTTGTCTCAGAAACATATAAAAGGCAAAGGGAATTAGCACTCAGTGTTCCCTCATACACCTTTTCAATGTAGTCAATGACACTGCAAGGTAAGCCAAACACTAAAAACTTGTGAAGATTCCCTCATAATAGCAATGAGCAGTGTTGTTTAGAAATTAAATGCTGTTTAGAACTAGAGTTTTAATTGTACTCCTTTACTCTAGACAGAAACGTCCTGTGAAAGGAACACTGGAAGTAGGGAGCCCAGAAATGAGAACAGACTTCAATGGTATGTACAGAGCGGCATCTGATGCACTTGCTAAAAAACGTTTCCAAGAGTAGCAACAGTTAAATAAACAGCTGGTGAATGTAGAGAACCTGGCAGCATAAAATTCAAACAGTAGCTAGAAAATGGTGTTCAGAAATGTTAGGCATGAATTGTCGGTGTGTGTCGTTTCTGGTGAATAAAAAAACAGCCTCAGCGCAGCTTTCCACAATGGTAGCTCCTGCCACCCTCCACACAGTCTCACAAAGCCGACATCGGGGGTGCCCAATCTCTGTGACGGCATGTATCCACCCACATTGTAGCACACTGGGAGCCCACCCCAGTGTGCCCAGACTATTTTTTATTTTCCCAATGACCCCCACCCATCCAAGAATATTTTTGCCGATAGGTGCCAAACCCTGTCAGGCATCATGTTTCTCCCCCAAGCTTGCCCTAGGGGTGCCCAATCCCCGCCAGCATCGTGTCCTTCCCCAAACTCATGTGGATACTGGGAGCCACACCCTAGTGTGCCCAAAGTTTTGTTTTTTTTTAAAACCTATAAAAAGAGAAAATGGTCCCCTGGAGTCTTTTTTCTGTTTGTCAAACTGTAAAAAAGAAAACCGTCCAGTATCGTCTCCCCCCTTCCCCACACAACCCTTCCTCTGCGCACCAACCTCCCTGCACCCCCTCACCCATACTTACTCTCGGAAGGTTGGGAGCAGTGAACTGTTGACCGGGACACATCTGCACTCTTCAAAGGCGAACTACGAACTGAGGAATCGGATAAGTGCTGTATAATGGGAGGCAATGGGTGGTTTCAACTTAGGTTGATGTCTCAGCCATTTTTAAGACTTTTGGCCCCAAATTTTCAACATGGAGTTCTTGGGACCCCACCTCGTGAACACGTCACTGTCTTTTCATTTTCTGTCCCGAAAGGTGATTTCGCAGTCACTGTACAAAATGACCTTTCGGGAATGATTAACAAAACGACAGTACCACTGTTCATGAGATGGGGTCCCAGAAAGCCCATGTTGAAAATTTGGTGAAAAAATTCCAAAAAATGACAGCATTATGAGTGTGCGTTGCACATTTTCTACACACACGTAACTTCGCCAATTTTTTATATTTTCACTCCTGATTTTCAACATTGCCATTTTTATGTTTGCTTGCACGCATGTGCAAGAAACATAGTGCCATCATCCGAGATTTCAAGAGGTGTGTCACCCCTCTTCCAATTCAGTCAGTGTATAGGCGGCCAAGCCTCCTTGTAAGCCAATGCATGCTGGAGCTGACTATGACAAGCTCCAAAATGCAGTGGCATACAGTTGAAAGGGGAGTTACGCTTCCAGTGAGCAACGATAAGATATCGCCTGCCCGCGGCAGCCCCCTACACACACACACACACAGAAACGCACGCATACCGCGTGCTGCCCTCCCCCGCACACACGATAGTCAACGGGTGCCCAATCTCGGCCAGCTTGTGCTGCGCTCCCTCCCCAAAGCCCATGCCACGCTGGGTGCCCACCCCAGTGTGGCAACTCAGCGAATAGCCGACGGGTGCCCAATCCCCGCGGCTCCACTGTCCTCACCCCCGAAGGCTGGGTGCCACGCTGGGAGCCCACCCCAGCGTGGCAACTGATCATATGGTCCCGACGGGGTGCCCAATCCTGTCGGCTCCATGGCCCCCCAGTCGTCCCTTGTGCCACGCTGGAAGCCCACCCCAGCGTGGCAAACATCCCGTCGTCTTTTTTACCTGCAAAATAAAAACGGGTCCCACGGCGCTTTCCCAGCCCCCACAACCCGCACTCACCCACTGGCGCACTCCTGCCTCCCCACACCCCTCACCCCATACTTACCTCCGGAGCTCGGCGCGACGATCTTCGGTGGACCAGGAACACGTCTGCACTCTTCAAAGCCGACTGCGAACTGAGGAAATGCCGGTAAGCTATATAATGGGCTAGATAGGGGGTTTTCAACTTTATTGCATATCTCAGGCATTTTTTGGAATTTTTGCACCAAATTTTCAACAAGGGGTTTTTGGGACCCCTTCTCATGAATGATGTCACTGTCATGGCTTTATTCGGGCCCGAAGGGTGATTTTGCAGTCAGCAAGCAAACATTCGGCATTGACAAATGCTTGTTTAACACCTCCTTATGAACAGTACAGCTGTCATTTTGCACATCCTGGTGCAGAATGACGCGGTCGCTGTGCAAAATCAAGTTTCAGGATGGATTAACAAAATCACAGTGCCACACTTCATTAAGGGAGGTCCCAAAAAGTCCTTGTTAAAAATTTGGTGAAAAAAATTCCAAAATGTTACAGATGTGTGTTGTGCAGTTTCTACGCACACTCATAACTTTGCAGATTTTTCATATTTTCACTCCAGATTTTCAACATTGCAATTTTTTCACAACTCCTCATGAACAGTACAGCTGTCATTTTTCACATCCTGCCCGAAATGTTTTTCTGCACCTGTGGTGCCGAATGACATAGTTGCTGTGCAAACTCACCTTTCAGGATTGAGTAATGAAATGATAGTGCCACTGTTCATGAGCTGGGGTACCAAAAAGCCCATTTTGAAAATTTGGAGTGAAAATACCAACAAACACCAGAGGTGTTAAGGTTTCCAACCGTAACACCCACCCTGTAGAGACCGACAGGCATTGTGGGTGTGACTTGGGTTTGTCAGCCGTAATGCTCATGGCATTCTACCCCCACCCTACAGCCACTGACAGGCATCAAGCTGTGTCTTGGGGTCTTTGGCCCTAAAGTTCACCCCAATTTCCTATACTACACCCATCTCAGCTTATTTCCTTATGAAATGGGTTGAGCAGAAGGGCCAAAGACACCAAAGCACACCGCGACACCTGTCGGTGTCTGCAGGACGGGATGAGGTAGAATGGCATAAGTGTTATGGACGATGACCCAAGTGCATACCCTCAACACCTTTCACTCTGCAGGGTGGGGGCGGGGGTTGGCGTTTGTTCAATACTTCACTGCCATTTCTTTATGTATCTCTCCAACTCCTGCACTACCAATGCCAATGCCAGCAAGCAAACATTTGGCATTGACAAATGCTTGTTATAGACTTCTTCCACTAAGTGTTCATATCCAAATTTAAAGAAGCCAGCTGTAACTTTTTATTTCTGAAGTACTTTCCTTTTCCCTTTTGCTCTTTAGAATGTTTTTTTAATGGGGGGGCACTGTCAAGCAAAACGGCCATTCCAGTTGTAAGCTCTGCATAACTTCTGACAGCACACGCTTTTAAATCTCTGCTTTTTGTTAACATAGTCAGATTACTATTTAATCAACCGGTGTCTGAAACATCCAGTTTTACTATGGGGTTGTCCCAGAGGGACAAACAGTACCCGGAGGCAGTTGTAAGCAAAACTGTTCCAGTGCCTCTGACCACGAGGTCAGCTCCAGGCCTTGCAACTGCTGCCGCAGAAGGGCCAGAAGTCGAGACTCTTCAAACTGTTGCTGCTAAACTCAACACTTTGTCTGCTTCAGGACTTTCTGAGAAATTCAACATACTTACAAACCGTATGTCAACCTTAGAGATGACCATCGAGACCGTACAAACCACCACTGTGGAAGCTACCAAAAGGTCTGACTCGGCTATGGGTGTAGTTGCAAATATAGTTAAGGAAAACCACCACCTACACACCCAGCTGAAAACATAAGAAAATCGGTCTAGATCGGCCGATCTACATCTCACTGGAATGCCCGAGGGTTGTGAAATCATCTGCTTTTATTCCTAAATGAATGATTCAAGCAGCAGTATGGAGACGAGCTGCTTAACTGACCCATCACCATGCAGAAGGCCTATCGAGTAACACCTAGAAGGAGGCCTGCTAACCTAGATGCCCCTCAAGTTATCATCGTGGTAACAGATGGTATCGGAACTAGGGATTGAGTGTTGGCCCTGGTCAGGCAAAAGAAAATATTGATTCAAGATGGTCTTTCAATTCAAATTTAGCTGGATCTCAACTTTGTCACTCGGCAAAAGGAAAAATAATTTGATGGCATCCGGGCCATGCTGCAGGTGGCTGACATTTCCCACTGAGTGGTGTTCCTGGCCAGTTTGAGGATTGTTTGTGCAGGCAATGTTTTCTTGTTTGATGACCCCTTGGATGCCCTGAAATGGTCACAAAAACATGCAGTTAATTCGTCCTTCCCATCCCGACTTAGGAATCTTGAGCTCAGATGAAGACACTTGATCCCTGGGCTGTTTCCCTTTCATGTTTAACTCCCGCTTTAATGCAGGGTGAAGAAAACCTGGAAGGTACTTTGTTTCAGTTGTTTTTTACTTATTGGACATTGTGGGACAAGTTCTCCATTTTAGTTCCATTACTGTTATTACTGTCCATAGTTTATCTATGGCTGCTTTTCAATGTTTAATTATGGTAAATATAAAGTTTATCTGTTTTTTTTTTCTTACATCTGGCACATTGGGTATCATTAGTAGGCAGAACCAGGATTATGTATTATTCTATAGCCAGATTTAATGAAATCCGAGCCTATATTCAGATTGGGACAGGATCAGGGACTTTGGCATTGCAGTCAAAATGGGACTTACTATATTCGGTACCAAATCAATATGGCATGACAAGAATAATGCTGCAAGAAACACGCTGTGTAAACACAACTGGATTTCGAGCAACAGGGGTATAATAGCGGTAAGGAATTACCACTACCCATGTTGGTCTGCTCTTACACTCTGAAAGGAAGAAGAAGCCATATGTGTGGTGCCTGGTCAGGCTGCTCCCTTGGTGGAGTGGCTAAGGCACCGGCACAGGGCAGATTGGAGACCTGGGACCACAGTTCAGCTCCTCCCAGGTCTCCGGGTGTTAATATTTTTTTTTTAATTGCAAAAAATAGAATCCCCCCCTCCCAAGTTTCTCCCCATTCTCCAAGTCTGCACTCCCTTGGAGCTGATAATCTTTAGTTTGGAGGGGGGGTGGGGGCGAAGCCCCCCACATTGGGAGATGCGGGGGGGGGGGTGGCAGAGCCCTCAAAAAAAAAAAAAAGTCCCATTGTTGTCAATGGTATTCGCTGTTTTTGTGAGGTCGCTGTTTTAACCGACCTTATTTTGAAGGATGCTGTATTGCTTGCAGAATTTATTGCCGCGCTGTTGTTGTCTGTGGCAATATGACCCCGTGCCCTATACTCCAAGCTTCAACACTGTATTAGAAGCTTTGTACCTGAGAAATTGAAATATAACAATAAAGGACGAATCCCAACATGGTTCAATAAAAGGATAAGAACCATGATTAGGCACAGGAAGAAGGCCTATTCAGCATACAAAAGAAACCCATGCACAGCCTCATGGATGGCTTATATATAAAAATATTTTCTTTCATTATGTGAATGGTATTCATAATGGTCAGCATAGGACTAGCCCAACCATCAGTAACAATAAAGTACTTGGTGATGGTCAATCAATGGGCGAGGTTTTTAATAGGTATTTCTGTAGCTTCTATCAGCCCAAACACACTAGTGGTGGCATTTATACACTAATAGGGAATAAATAATTTAAAATCTCTCCTAATGAGGTCAAGAACAGGCTACTGAAATTGGATCCCAATAAATCTGCTGGTCCTGATGAGCTTTATCCGGCACTTCTGAAAGAACTGGCTGATGAAATATAAGGAATCAATAGCGGATATGTTCTCTAATTCGTTTCAGAGGGAAGAGCTGTCCATGTGTGGAGGGATGCTAATACTATTCCAATCCATAAGAAAGGGCCTAGGCACGGCTGTAAGAATTAAGGCCTATTAGCCTAACCTCCATCATGGTGAAAATACTTGGGGAAATTATCAGAGAAATACTCGAGGTTCATGCAGCATAGGCGGGCCTAGTTGATGCAACACAACATGGTTTTAGGTCTGGTAGATCTTGTTTAACGAACATCCTGCAATTTCCTGAACCAGTCAGCAGGGCTCTGGATGTGGGTTTATCTGTTGATATTCTTCTATTTCTAGATTTTTCTAAGGCATTTGATACAGTACCCCAATCCTTTTTGATTAGAAAATTGCACAATATAATATTAGTTCTTAATGTAATTAACTGGATAGATTATGGGCAGGATGGCATGATACGGATATACATGCGAACATACGAGTGTGCCAGTAGAAACAGACCACCCAGTCTAAGTCTGCTTGAGTGTGCAGCTAGCACCCCTAGTTTGCAGCTGCCCCCCCCTTTGTCATCCCACTGCCGCACCCACCTCCCCACCCTCGCTCTCCCGTTCCCTGCCCCATGCCCTTTTAAAGCTGTTCACAGATTTATGTGATATCACCCATTCTGGAAGTGCGTTCCATTTTGCTATCTCCCTCTCCGTGAAATAGTGTCTCCTCATTTCCCTCCTAAATCTTTCTCCCTTTATTCTTAGCCCATGCCCCCTGGTGTCCCTCCCTCTCCTTAGCTTAAAGACCCCACCTGCCCCATTCTTACTGATTCCTTTCAGAAACTTGAATGTCTCCATCATGTCCCCCAGTCCCTTCTATCTTCCAGGGTGTACATATTCAAGTCTCCCAGCCTGCTCTCACAGTCTCTCCCCTCCATTCCACATATCATCTTCAATGCCCTCCTCAGCACCCCCTCCAATAGCCTGATATCACGCTTCAGGTATGGCCTCCAAAACTGCACACAATACTCCAAGTGCGACTTTACAAGCGACTGTAGCAGGGCAAGATCACCTCTCTTTGCCTGGATGAAAATCCCGTTATGCACCCCAGCATTTTGTTTGCTTTTGCAGCCACCCTCCTGCACTGGGCAGTGTTGTTCATGGTCCCTGTTACCATTACCCCTAGGTCCTTCTCCTCCTCAGTGATCCCCAGCTTACCCTCCCCCCCAGTCAGTATTCTCTCTTTGGATTCTTCACCCCAAAGTGCATAACCTGACACTTCTTTGCACTGAACCTCAGCTGCCATCTCTCCGACCACTCCTCTAGCTTGCTTCGGTCCCCCTGCGGCTGCTTCCATCTCTCCGCTCCATCCACCACTGCTCCCATTTTGTTGTCGTCTGCAAATCGACTTACCTTGCTCACCACCCTGTGCACAATGTCTGATATGAAGAGCCCAAATAACACTGGTCCCAGCACAGAGCCCTGTAGCACCCCACTCATCACTGGCCTCGGAGTTGAGAGCACCCCTCCTACCATCACCCGCTGCAGCCTCCCATTCAACCAGCTTGTAATCCAGTTTTTCATTTTTGTCCCTACCCCTACACCAGTTAAGTTTCCCCCCAAGCCACCCATGAGGCACCGAATCGAATGCCTTGCTGAAGTCCAAGTAAAGTACATCAACCGTAGGACTCTTAACCAGCTCACCTGTCATAATAATCTATCAGGTTGGTTTGACAAGACTTCCCTGAAATGAACCCATGCTGCCTCACATCCTGGAGGCCACTGTCCTCCAGGTATGACACCAGTCTTTCCTTTAGTATTGTTTCCATAAGTTTGCACACTATGGAGGTGAGACTTACCTGACAATAATTACCCGGTTTGTCCCTTGGTCCGCTCTTGTGTAATGGCACTATATGTGCCATCCTCCAGTCCAGTGGCACACATCCCGACTCCAGTGAGGTGCTGTACAGATCCGCTAGTGGTGCTGTCAACACCTCCTCCATCTCCCTCAGCACCCTGGAGTGGATACCATTTGGCCCTGGTGCCTTGTCTACCCTCAATGCCCTCAGTCCCTCTAGGACTCTACCTCCCTCAATTCTTCCATCTGTCATCTCCTCTCCCCCGGGTCCCAACCCTCCCAGCCCATGGTGATAGAAGTCTCCCCTTTTCTTCTGTGAACACTGAGCAGAAGTATTCATTAAGTGCTTCTGCATGTTCCTCCCCCTTTTCCATCCACTCCCAACCCTTTTTTATCCTCACTATTGTCTCATTGTACTTCCTTTTCTCCCTGATGTATCTGAAAAAGACTTTCTCTCCCACAGTAATTCACCACACTAATCTCAGCTCCCTCTGGGCCTTGGCTTCTCTCACTTTTCTGGTCACCCCCCCTGGACCATCTTGCATACCCCTCCCTGTCCCCTTCCTTTCTCATCCTCCTATATCTCTGGTGCGCCTCTCGTTTTGCCCTCACCACCTCCACTACCTCGCTGTTCAACCAGCATGGTTTCCTTGCTCTGCTCCTCTTACTCTGTGTCTTGGTGCAGACTTCCATTGCCTCTGTAATCCCCCATTTAATAATATCCAATTTCTGCTCTACGTCCATCTCCTGCCTTATGCCCTCCAGTTTCCCTTTATGTACTTACTGCATCCTCCCAAAGTCCACCCCCTGAAGTTTATCACCTGGGTTACTGACTTCTCTTGCTCCCCGTACATCGTGACATTAAACAACACCATTTGGTGATCGCTGTCTGCTAGTGGGTCCTCCATCCTTATTTCCCTTACTGCCTCCCCATTCGACAGTACCAGATCTAAAGTGTTCTTTAGCCTAGTAGGTACACTGACCAACTGTGTCAGGAGACCCTCCTGGATCGCATCCAGGAGCATTTGCTCCCTAGCACTGGAGGTGACTGGAATACTCCAGTCAACCCCCAGCAAGCTGAAATCCCCCATGATGACCACCTTCCCTTTTCTACATACCTTTCTGATTTGTCCCACTAATTCCCTGTCAAGTGTTTCAGATTGGGTGGGAGGCCAGTATACTACCCCCAAACCTCAGTTTCCTATCCCTTGAGTCTAGAAGCTGCAGTCAAATTGCCTCTGTTCTCCTTTCCTCCCCATCGTCCCTTGTGCATTTGATACCGTCCCTCACACTGACTGTCGCCCCCCCCCCTCCTTATGGTCTTTCCTCTATAATCTGTACCCTGGGATTGCCAGATCCTAGTCACAGTGCTTGGTCACCAATGTTTCTGTGACAGCTGCAATACCCACCCTCCACACTGCCAAGAGTGCCTGTAGCTCAGCTGATTTGTTGCCTAAGTTTCTCGCATTCAGTGAGACCACCCTCCCTCCTGCCCGCTTCTCTTCATCACCCTCCATCTCCTCCCTTCTACTCCCTCCCTTTTCGGCCACCCCAAGTCCTTCCCTGCTAGCCTGGAGGGTAGGCTGTGACTCCACTCTATCAGATCCCTGATGTCCACTTGCCACCCCCCCATCTAGTTTAAATCCACCTTTGTTTGATACAAAGGGTTTGTGTGGCAGGTCACATCTCTGATTGGGTGGATGTGACAAGTGGTGAGCCACAGAGTTTGGTTCTGGGGACTACCCTTTTTTTTTTACTATTTATATCTCGTCAACGATGGTTCAAACAATGCCTGGATTTCCAAGTTTGCTGAAAACACTAACATAGGAGCAATTGTTGACAACAACAAAGCTATTACACAGTTTCAGCAAGATATAGACAACTTGGGTCTCTGGACCAAAAATCAAAATTAGCTTTTAATATAGATAAATGTAGGGTTATGCACACTGGTAGTAGAAACAAGAGGGCATTATACTCCTTGGCATAAAGCTATTGCCTACAGATAACGAGATGGACCTGGGTGTTATCATTACTAATAATTTGACGTTTGATGTGCAATGCAGGGAATCAGTGAATAAGTGCAATAGGACCCTGGAATGCATAGTAAGGAATGCTAAAAGTAGGGACAGAGAAATCCTGATGCCCTTATATAAGGCATTGGCTCGCCCTCACCTGGACTATCGTGTACAACTTTGGACACCTTATACTAAACATAATGTGAAATTTACAGAAAAGACACAGAAGACGGTTACCAAGAAAATCAGGAATCTCTCAAACATGTCATATGGTGATAGGCTGCAGGACCTGAACCTCTATTTCCTCTCATATAGGAGAATGAAGGGAGATTTATGCTTAGTCTATAAGGCCTTTCATGATCGCAATCTGTGGAAGTGCACAGGTTTGGAGATCAGGGTAATTAAGAGCAAGAGAGGTACCCTTGTTTTCAACTCAAAGGGGAATTTTTTAAGACTTCAAAAAGGGGTGTGTGGTTAAATCAGAGAGTGGTATCTATTTGGAACAGGCTAATTAAGGAGATTGTCATAGCAATTCTTTACATTCCTTTAAAACTGCATTTGATAGGAACATGGATGCTAGATAATTTGAATATCTGGAGTAAATGCTGGGCGAGTCACATTGCCAAATGGCTTACAGATAGAGATTGGCTAAGTGGCCTTAATTCGCTCCACGCAGTGATTCATGGAGTGAAGGCGAATTCACGGAGTGCTCCGCAATGCGAAGTGGAGTACTTCACGTTATAATGGGTAATGCAAAGTTCATTGCAAACAATGACTTTACTGCTACTCCACTTCCTAAAACCACTACTCCACCAATTCTTAAAGGCAAGTAAATGAAAACAATGTACTTCGCCTTGTTTTAAACTCCAGCATAATTTTGCAGTGATTCATGGGATTTCAGGTCACATGGGCTCCAGATTGTTCTGCACAGCCTCAGTTTGGAGTAGTGTGTGTAGGAAGCTGTAGGAGACAATCTGCTCTGCGAGCTCTCTGCAATTCAAACCTTCTAAAAACTGTTAAAAAAGCCTTTTTGAGTCATTTTGTTTGCTGAAACTTTAGTTCATCGATTACAGGAAACCCTTCTGTGCTCATATCATCGAGCATTTATAGTTTGTGTGTGGATTTTGAATGTTAATGTACAACATTCAGTCTGTGTACTGAGAGACAGTGAAAGTGTGCTTTGGGGGAAGGGCGTATCTGTGGTGTAGTTAGATTAACTTGGAGGAAAAGACAGTGCTTTCTGTTTTCGTGATGTTTTTCTTGTATAACTGTGTTAATGTACACACAGTAATATTTTCAATAATTCTTGCCATTTTTTTTGCTGATTGCTGTGGTGCAGCAGTGCATCATTTTAGTTTGTTTAAAATAGGTGGTTATATTTCTGAAGTTTTCAATTTGCTATGCATTACTTAGTGTGCGTGTGAGTATATGTGTGACACGTGTCATCAAATCAGACACCTTTTATTGTGCCACTTAATAATTTCAGCAATGTGAACCTGCTACCCACTGCAGCTGTGTGATTTTTGTACTTCTTTGTGGTATCTTTACTGATTCTAGTACTAGTGACTGTTACTGCAGCAGTGCAGTAAACTGCCCCCACTCGCGGCCCGCCCCAACCGGCAAAGGTATTCTTTTCCAGATTTTAATTTCTGATGGTGAGCACTGGTTAGGTGTTGTGCCTTTGCATCTCTTCAGTGTGCAGCTCAATCTTAATCTATCTGTACATTTGTATCTCTTAAGGGCCCAATCTCCATCTGAAACTTAAGTCAGTTATTTCTTTGGCTTCCCTTCAGAGTACTGGACAGATGTGGTGCATTATTCTGCATGAACATTGTACTCATTAATATGCATTTTTAAGTCAGGAGCATGATCATGAGTCACTTGTGGTACAAATCACGTTCTTTATCATCATGGTCACAAATGCAGCCACAAATCACTATTCACAATCATGTCACGAATCACAACATTCATTTTTTTCTAGTTACTTGGATGTATTGTAAGCCTGTTTTGTAGCATCTCTCCAGGCTTCACCACCCCACCATTGTACTCATTAATGAGCGTTTTTAAGTCAGGGAGTTTGTGCTACAGCTCATCAGGGAAGTACAGCCATATGCATTCACGTTCCTTCCCATGCACCATGTGAGTTACAGTACTGTAAGCAGTGGTGGGCGAAGTGGCCCCAATTTGCTCCGTGAAGTGATTCACTGAGTAACATGGAATCCGCAGAGAACTCCACAATGTGAAGCGGAGTACTTCACTTCATAATGAGGAGCGTGAAGTCCATTGAAACCAATGACTTTGCATTATTCCGCCTTCCCCAAACAACTTCTCCACCAATTTTAAGGTGAAGTACATTGAAATCAATGTAATTTGCCTCACTTCACCCTGTAATTGAGCTCCAAATGAAATTCTGCAGCTTTTCATGGGATTGCAGGTCACATGGACTCTAGATTGTTCAGCACAGCCTCAGTTCTGGCCTGGGTAGTGTGTGTAGTGGTAGCTGGAGACAGTTTGCTCTCAGAGCTCTGCCATTCAAAACCTCTAAGAGCTGTTTAAAATGCCTTTTTGAGTAATATTTTTTGCTCAAAATTTAGTACATCGATTGTAGGAAACCCTTCTGGGCTCATATCATCGAGTGTTTATTGCTGTGTGTGGATTTTGAATGTTAATTTAGAACAGTCAGTCTGTGTACTGTGAAGTGTGCTTTGGGGAGGGGCGTATTTGTGGTGTAGGTAGATTAACTGGGAGAAAAAGGCAGTCTTTCTGTTTTGGTTGTATTTTTCTTGTATAACTGTGTTAATGTACATACAGTAATATTTTCAGTAATTCTTGACATTTTGTTGCTGATTGTTGTGGTACAGCAGTGTACAATTTGTCGGTTTAAAACATTTGGTTATATTACTAAAGGTTTTCAATTTGCTGCGCATTACTTGAGTGTGCGTGTGAGTGTGTGGCGATGCGTGCCATTAAATCAGACACCTTTTATTGTGTTACAGAGTAACTGCAGCAGTGTGAACCTGCTATCCACCACACCTGCAGGAATTTTTTATACTGCTTTGTGGTATCTTTACTGGTAGTGGAGTGTTACTGCCGTGCACTAATCCCCCAACTGGCAAAATGTATTCCTTTCCAGATTTGGATTTGTGACTTGTGAGCACTGGTTAGGTGTTGTTGTGCCTCTTTGTATGCATCCCTTGAGTGTGCAGCGTAATCTTAACCTGTCTGTGTGTTTGCATGGCACCATTAATTCTGGGAGACTGCATTTCTTGTTATACTCTCATTTCACTTTGTCAGCACTGGGGAATTTTCTGGACACAAGACAGTAGCATTTTGGGGATGCACATTAATTCTGGTGACTCATAGTGTAACCTGACCACTGCGCGCATGACTAACTGCACCATTAATTCTGGGAGACTTTGCATTTCTTGTTACACTCTCATTTCACTTCAACACTGGGGAGTTTTCTGGACAGAAAACAGTAGCACTTGAGGGATGCACATTCATTCTGGTGACTGTGTGGGTGGGATGCTGCCAATATTGTTGTCACTCCGCCTTACTTTGCGTTTAAGGCAGAATGACAATGTGAAGTAATAATAACAAGACGAAGTGAGCCTTTCTAATGGGGCACTCCACGTAGCAAAGTGCCAACGTGAAGTGGCCACTTTGCGTTCACTTCTCCGGCGGATTTTAAATTTGCTGCATCTCTGCTTACAGACATATATTCCTGTGATCTGTAATAAGTGCCTAAGTGTAATTTTCAGGGATAATATTCATTCACACCTGGTTGCTTACAACTATTTTCGCATTTACACATACTCTGTACTACTTAGGTATGGCACAGCTTCTTTATTATCCTCCTTTGACAGGAGGATAAAGACTCTTATCCCCTGCAGCCTTTCCAGTGCTCAGACATTCCTCACAAATGGGGTGTTGGCCAAGCCACTGGCCGACCTGTTCAGCACCTCCCTGGACATGGGACGGGTGCCTCAGGACTGGAGGGTGGCCCATGTGGTGTCCATACAAAAGAGTGGCCCTAGGGATGAGCCAGGAAATTAGCAGCCTGTCAGTCTCACTTCCATAGTGGGTAAACTTATGGAGATAATACTGAAGGAAAGGCTGGTGTTGTTCCTCTAGGGTAATGACCTCCAGGATGGGTGGCAGCATGGGTTCTTCTCAAGGAGATCTTGCCAGACCAATCTAATAGAATATTATGACTGGGTAACAAGAGAGCTGGATATGGGTCATGCTGTAGATGTCCTGTACTTGGACTTCAGCAAGGCCTTCGATTCAGTGCCTTATGGGAGGCTGGGGGGAAACTGACTGCTGCAGGGGTGGGGACAAAGCTGACAAACTGGATAAGGAAGTGGCTGCAATGGGTGGTAGTGGGGGGCTCTCGACACCTAAACCAGTTATGAGTGGTGTGCCACAGGGCTCAAGGCTGGGCCCAGTGCTATTTGGGCTCTTTATCTCATATATTGCACACGGGGTTGGGAGCAGGGTTAGTCTTTTCACAGATGATACCAAAATTGGGGCAGTGGTGGACCAAGAGGATGGATGGAAACAACTACAAGGAGACGTAACCAAACTGGAGTTATGGTCGCAGTGGCACCTGGGATTCAATGCGAAAAAGTGCAAGGTTATGCACTTCGGGGCAAAGAACCCAAGGAGGAACTACTGCTTGGGAGGGGTGAGGCTGGGGATCACTGAGAAACAGAAGGACCTAGGGGTGTTGGTAACAGGGAGCATAAATAACTGCCCAATGCAGGAAAGCAGCAACTAAGGTGAACAGGATGCTGGGCTGTATCGCAAGGGGTTTCTCGTCCAGGCATCGGGAGGTGATCCTGCCCTTCTACAGATCTTTGGTTAGGCCGCACTTGGAGTACTGTGTACAGTACTGGCGGCCATATCTGAAGATGGATATTAATTTACTGGAAGGTGTGCAACGGAGGGCAACAAAAATGTTACAGGAGATGGAGGGCAAGGCCTACGAGGACAGGCTGAATGAGCTGAATATGTACACGCTGGAGGAGAGATGGGATGGGGGGATATGATTGAAATATTCAAGTATTTGAGAAGGATAAACAAAGCTATACTGAAGGGGTGTTTAAACTGAGGAAGGGTAGAGACACGAGGGGGTACGGACTAAGATTAGAGGGCAGAAGATTTAGGACGGAGATGAGGAGGCACTACTTCAAGGAAAAGGTGGTGTCTAAATGGAATGCTCTACCAGACGGGCTGGTATCATGTAAGACAGTAGGAAGTTTTAAGAGGGCGTGGGACTGAGCATGAGGGAGGGTCTGGGTGGAGCGGGCTGAGGCCGTCATGGGAATGACAGATGGGGAGAGGGTTGTGGCAGCTGCAATCTAGGGGGCTAGCTGTACACTATGGCAGACACTGATAGACTGGGTGGTCTGTTTCTGCTGGCAGGTTCATATGTTCATATGTTATCCTCCATCATCCTATTGACTGATGCACAATCGAAAATCTTCTGCTGCCGGAGGCCATGCCTCCTGCCTGGATAACCAGTCTCCAGTTTACTTCATGCATCCCTAGAACTTGGTCATGCTCTGTAATCGCTCCTCTCTACACAGGTAATTATTCCTATAAGATAACACCTTTTTCTTTTATCTTTTCTATTCTTATATAGCACACGTGGACATATGAGCGCATGTTAAACTAGGAACTTTTCCTAAGTTGTCTGCACGCTTGCACCATCCATAGTACTTGGCAAAAACTTCCCCACATCAGGCACTTGGGTTACTATCCAAATACTGACACTGTAGTGCAGCATGAGGGGAGTGCTGCACTCCTGAGATGCCATCTTTTGGATGAGTCGTTAAACCGAGGTCCCATCTGCCTGTTTTGGTGGTAGTTCAGGTGGATGTTAAAGATCCCATGGCACTTCTCGAAAAGAGCAGGGGAATTTCCCCGGTGCAACGGCCAAATTTCCTCCATTCATGAAAAATACCACTGACAGCTTACTCTGGTTCAAGGTCAGTTGGCATTCATCTGTATCCCCCTCCCCCGGGTCGTGCCTGAAAATAGGCAGGATTTGTCTAGTGCACTTACCCGGTCAACAAAAAACAAAAAAAAAAAAAAACTCCCAGTGCACAGACAGGAGCATAAGTCAAGCTGGAACCCTTAAGCAGCATACTAGCTTAAGACCCTCCTGCCTGGTCGGCACCCTCATGCAGCATCTCCACCAGCGTGCTCCCTGAGGATTGGACCCTCATACGGCATCCACTCCATGGCAGATAATACTCACAACGAGCCCACGCACTAGGATCGCAGCAAGCACTAGGCAGCAGGTAGTATGGCATGCTTCATAAGCTCCTGGCAAAGCTGTGTCAGGAGCCAGCTGGGTGATCCATTGTTTTTTTGACTCACTGGGCTGGAGGTTACAGAGCCCTCTAGTAACGTCCCATTTCTTTTCCAAGCAGCAGTGACAATAAGTCACTGCAGGCATCCTCTGGCAGCATTCAGCGCTGCCTGGACAACGGTAAACAATTATTAACTACACGTACCAGCTACGATTGCGGTCACCATGTTTTGGGGCGGAATTCCCATGAGAAGAGTCCCCAGTTTCTTCAAGTAAGCCAAATGGTGTTGAAGTGGACTCCTGGGTGCGCCTATTCAGAAGGCCAGCACAGAGCGCTCCACAGCTCACAGTAGCACTCCTATTTTCCACTCCAAGCTGACAGGAAGGGACGTGCATGCCACGCAGCTACCAGAATCTCAAGAGGTGCCTAGTCATGTGAGACAACAGCCATCTTGCTCCTGCAGTTCCTGCACCCACAATCTCATGGGAACTCCAACCATCTTGTGTGGGTGGCCCACCCCAGAAGCCATCTTGGGCAGGTTCTTGTCTGCTCTTCCAGTGCCCAAGCCCCCTCTGTTTTTTCCCATGTCCCCTTGCTACCGAGTGGCTATCCTGCCTCAGCTTTCTGAGCTGTTGGGTCAGTGGGGCCATGGTTCCGACACACAAAGGAATCGGCTTGGTATTGAGAGTACAGGGAGTGGTCAGCAAGCCTGGAGACCTGGGTTTGAATCCCACTACCCCCACTTGTATTCTGGGCGATCCGGAGCAAGTCACTAACCCCCTCAGGCTCCCATGTCTCCTATAAAAGGGTGCTCCGGGCTCCTGTGCCTGTACAATATACCACTTACCCTACCATGTTCCATACAAGGTGAGCAACTCATGTTAGATGACAGCAATTCCTAAGGGAAAGGTCCTACGCCAGCCAGTCCCCATTACAACTCAGGCGGCTGCACAAGACTGGTGGTTATCTCACCCAGGCAACAGCAGCCATGCTGGTATGGGACCAATACTGATGAGCGGCCATCTTGGGAAGGCACCTCCATAGAGGCACTGCTCAGTGGCCATATGAGACACAAGAAGGTCCCTATAGGGAGAAGGTGATGCAGCTGCCTTCTGGACTGGGAACATCGGTATAATCCTAACATAGCCTGGGGGGGGGCGTTGTCAGCAGTGGCACCGAATGCCACATAGATGGGCCTGTATGGCGTTGTCAGCAGTGGCGCCCAATGCCACACAGGTGGGCTCATTGTTGGCAGCTCCAGAGAAAGCAAACAACCCAGCCCAACAAAGTTTACAGTCAACTCCCATGGACAAACAACCAGGGGAACCACAGTTTCCACATCTGAGGAAGCAACGCAAGAGATGGCATCTCAGACCCAGAACTAGGGGCCTCTCCATGGCCCCAGCGGCTCAACAAATGATGGGCCCAGATCACAGTGGAGAAGTGGGTCCAGGGAGTCATGCCCTGTGACCACTTCATTGGGCTCACACAAGAAAAAGCACCATGTACACCAATGAGGTCCCCGATGCCCCTAGAATGTAGAAAAGCTGAGGCTGTCCAGCAGGCCCCACTTAGCCTCTCCAAGAACCATGCCAGTGTACCCATGCAACAGGGGGAGCAGCACAAGAGCACCTATTTTTGGTGGTACATGATACATAAGCAGACAGGAACACTCACAGACTTGGATTCAATGTGACAGGTAACATCTCCCATTCACACTGGCCTGGGCACCTGGGGACTCAAGCGTAGTCCAGGGTGTAACTGCGCCAGACACTAGCACATATCAGACAATTGTTCCATGCCTCAGGGTCACAGGCAATCTGCCCAAGCCAGTCTTGATCCCTTGCCAGCACCTATGATACATAGGGGCAGTATTGGACACTGCTCTGGGCCTTGCCTTTTTGCCCCAGGAGAGGGTGGACCACCTAGTGGCTCAGGCCCAGCTGCTCTACAACAGCAGAAATCTATCAGCCAGACCTTTCTGCAGCTCTTGGGCCTGAGTGGCTGCAGTCACTGTCATGGTTCCTCTAGCAAGGCTGCACAGCTGTATCTCTCAGTGGACTTTGAGGATCCCATGGAATCAACACATCAAGGATCTAGAGTGGAAGGTCCTAGTAACCTTGCCTGTACAGAAAGGTACTTCTGTGGTGGAATTATTTATTTATGGGATTCAGATACACCTTTGAGCCAGAGGCTCTTTCACAAAGGTTCCACGTCAGGTTACTTGAAACATTAGGACAGGCAGTGGTATTGTGCAAAAGAGAAATAAACATAGCAGCTGGAGGGCTTTGTCAATTAACAAAGCATCACAATTGTGCAAATCACTTCTATAACAATTTAAACAATGTAGATGGAATTATGGATGAAACCCTATAAGTTGCTCAAGGGGGTTCCTCTTCTCTTTCCATCCCCTCAGTAGATCCTCACCTCAGATCCCTCAGGTTGGGCTGGGGGGACGTATTGGGGCCCTGACCAGACCCAGGAGCCGTGACCTACAGCACAAAAATTTCCATGTCAGTGCCCTTGAGATGAGAACTGTCCTGCGTGGTCGACAGACCTCACAGAGACACCTTTCCCCGGGCCCTCTGCTGGTGCAGATGAACTACATCATGGTGCTGCACCACATCAACATGCAACAGGGAAGCCAGTTGTGTCCCTGTGCAGGGAAGCATTGAGGGTTTGGCAGTGGGCTCTAGAACACAATCCAGAACTGTTGGCCATCCATGTTCCAGGTACCCATAACGTCCTGGCAGACAGGTTACGCAAGTCATAGTCCCAGTTGCTTGAATGGGGAGCTGCTCACCTCTGTGGTGGGAGACCTATACAGCAAATTGGGATTGTCCAGAGTTGGACTTTTTTGTGGCCCAACATAATGCAAAACTGCCACCTTTCTGCTTGTTCAATCCAAGGCCTGGAATTTTCTGGTGAGATGCGTTATCCCGCTCTTAGAAAGGGGGATTCCTCTACAATTCAGAGAGTACTAATCAAGCTCCAAATGGAGGAAACTACTCTGATTCTGGTGGCCTCCTCTTTGGCCTTGTCAGATATGGTCCACTAATAATAACTGGTGATGGAGCCTTCCATTCCTTAGCTTCTGTGCAAGGGCTTACTATCACAGGGACAGGGAACCCTGGTCCACCCAGACCATAGGTCGCTTCAGCTTCATGCCTGGCTCCCAAAAGGTATAGCCCTTGCATGATTCAGTGTTTTCCCTAAAGTGGCTGAGCCCTGGTGGTTGCCTATGCAGTGAAAGCACTTTGTTATATGTGCTACTTCTGTGGCAGAGCTGAATAAAGCCCTGCCCCATTTGTTATGCAGAAAGAGTTTAAATGCAAGGGTCTATTCTATCCTCTTCTTTTCTGTCTCTTGTCTGTCTGGTTGCGCAACCAAATTTTCTTATGAGACCTAGGAATCGATCACTCTGGCAGTTTCGCAATTCTCAGCCTGTCGCTATCTCTCTGCCTTCACTTGCTGTTCTGTTTTTTCTTCCTCCTTACATATATCTGCAGGTATAAAAATATATGTGAATCTTTATGTGGAAATGTCACTGATACTGGGATCCCTTTATTTAAAAATGTATATAGTTTTACTGTTGAAATGATTGCAAAAAGCTATTTGGAACTCAAAGGGTTAACCTGAAATGCAGTTTTTAAGCCTTTTGCAAAGATGTAAACAAGAGATCAGTTCTGGGTCATTATGTTCTTTTTACTGCACCTGCAAGAACATTGCAAACTTACAAGAACACTGTGTGAGAAGCAGAATGTTCTCTTAACGAGTTTCCCAGGCACAGACTTATAAAAACAGCTGCAATGCTTGTTGCAAGGGAGAAACAGAGACTGACAGACTGAGATTGGAAATTGAGAAGAAAAACTTAGAAGAAAGACTCTGCATTCTATGTTTGTACTGCCACTGTAAATAGTTTTTACGAACCATTTTTTTTTATTTTGCTGTTATTAATAATAAAACGCTATTTGCAAATTTTACAACTGCTCCTGGTTTTCCTGTGCTTCCTGACCTGTGCCTCAATGACAACTTCACATCACCTGGATTTCTTCACTTGTCCAATGAACCAGATTCTAGAGTAATTACCGTCCTTGTCTAAAGTAGGACTACAATATCCTTCTGTTAGGGTGCACTTGTCAGCAATATCAGCCTTCCATGTGTCCATTGATGACTGTGTGGAGGCCCAGCTGGCCGTGACCCATACATTTCTGAGAGGCATTATACATTTGAAGCCTCACATCTGTAACCCAGTCCTGGCCTGGGACCCGCATTTCATTTTGCTACAAGTTACTGTGACTTCTTTTGAACCAGCTTGTGAACTACGCTTGCTGGCATGGAACGCTTACATTTTAGTTGCTATTACTTCTTTTTGAAGGATTTCAGAGCTGCAGGCTCTCATGTGTGAGCAGCCTTATTTGATTTTTAACAAAGACAGGATGTCTTTGCATATTAACCCTCAGATTTTACGGTGAATTGTGCCTGGGTTTACGTTAAATAAAACCATCCATCTGCCTGTTTCTTATCCAGAGCATGACAATCCACGGGAGGCCTAGCACCATACTTCAGATGTTCATAGAATACTTGGATACTATACACACCATATGAAGGACTGTAGATGTCCTTACAGTTGTTATTTTTCAGTTATAGGTCGTAAAGTAAGGAGCTTCCCAGGGTTCTTAAGGGCCACTCCATCAGAGGCATGGCCACTTCGGTAGCCTGTTTTCAGGAATGTTTCAGCTGCTGAGATTTGTGCTGCTGCAACTTAGAGTACTGTTCATAGAAACATACACTTTGATGGCATATAAGGACCGCTTGGCCCACCCAGTCTGACCATTTCCATACCTATTGGATGAGCTGCAGATCTTAGTTAACCAATAGCCTACTTCCTCCTACCCCCCCCACTTAAATTGCCTTATGTCTGTCCCATGCATTTTTGAATTCTGCCACTGTTGTTGACCCCACAACCTCCTCAGGAAGGCTGTTCCATGCGTCCAACAACCCTCTCTATGAAAAAATACTTCCTCACGTTGCCCCAGAGCCATCCCCCCCATCTTCAAACTGTGCCCCCTTGTTCTTGCACATCTCTTTTTTTGAAAGATGCTACCCTCTTGGACTTTGTTGATTCCCCTGAGGTACTTGAAAGTTTCTATCTTGTCCCCCCATCCCTACTTTCCTTGAGGGTATACATATTAAGCTTCTTTAGTCTCTCTTCATATGGTTTACGGTGCAGATCCTGCACCATTTTAGTTGCCCTCCTCTGGACTGCCTCCATTCTATGTCCCTGTGGAAATGGGGTCTCCAGAACTGCACACAGTACTCCAGATGGGGTTTCACCAACTGTCTGTACAGAGGGATGACAACTTCCTGTTTTCTACTGGTGATGCCTCTCCCTATGCATCCCAGTATCCCCCCAGCCCTCTTTACTGCCTCCTCACATAGCCTGCCTATCTTTAGGTGGTCTGATATGACTACCCCCAGGTCCCTTTCCATTTTTGTTGTTGTTAGTACCTCCCCTATATTGTGTACTCTTCCCATGGGTTTTTGTTTTCCAGGTGCATTACTTTGCACTTCTTTGCACTGAATCTAAGCTGCCATACTTTTGACGATTCCTCCAACCTTGCCAAGTCCCTTCTTATCCCTTCCACCACCCTCACCTTGTGTTATCAACCCTGTTGCAGATCTTTGCGTCATCTAAAAAGAGGCATACTTTTCCATCCAGTAGTTCTGCAATCTCACTTATAAAGACATTAAAGAGGACCGGCCCCAATACTGAACCCTGTGGTACCCCACATGTAACCCCCTTTTCTTTGGAGTGGACTCCGTTTACTATTACCCTCTGTGTCCTGTTGTCCAGCCAATTTTTTAACCAGGCTACTACCCTGGACCCACTCCCAGGCTGGCTAACTTGTTTATTAATTTTCTGTGTGGGACTGTGTCAAATGCCTTGCTAAAGTCTAGGAAGAACATGTCAATAGCCCCTCCCAGGTCTACTACTTTGGCCACCCAGTCAAAAAAATCTATTAGATTCTTCTGACTTGACCTTCCTGCTTGGAATCCATGCTGCCTTGGGTCCTGTGCCCTGCTGGCCTCTAGATACTCAACAATTCTTTCTTTCATAAGTGATTCCATTATTTTCCCTACCACCGAAGTCAAACTAACAGATCTGTAGTTTACTGCTTCTTCCTTGCTCCCATTTTTATGAAGGGGAATCAGATCCACCTTCATCCAGTCCTCAGGTACCACATCATCCTCCCATGATTTGTTAAAAAGGGTAGTCAGCAGTGTGTCATCAAGGACAGTCAGGAAGCATAGGAAAAACCAGGAGCAGTTGTGGAATTTGCAAAAAGTGTTTATTTGTACTAGCAGTAACCTAAAAAAATAAACTTGTTCAATGTAATTATTTACAAAGGCAGAATAAACAGAGAAGATCAATCTGAGTTTTCCTTCAATCTCTGTGACTCTTGCAAGAAATTGCAGATGTTTTTAAAAATCCTTGCAACCCCCCTCCTTAACAAGCATCCTGTTTTTTTCTAAAATGTTCCTGTAAATTTCCACTGTTCTCATACATGTCAGGCAGGTGCAGCAAGAACACAATGTCCCAGAAGTGAGGCCCTTTCTTCACAGCTCTTCTCAAAAAAGGCTTAAAAACTGCTCTCAGGTTAACCCCTTGCATTCACAATAGCTTTTTGCAATAATCTCAAACTATAATTATATATGTTTCAACAGTAACACTTTATAATTTCTAAACAAAGGGATCCCGCTATCAGTTACATTTCCACATAATGACTGGCATATATTTTTATACCAGCAGATATGCAAGGGAGGAAAAGACAGAACACTAAGTGAGGGTAGAGAAACAGTAAGAGACAGACAAGTGCGAGACTGTAGGAGTGATCAAGTCCCAGGTTTCATAGGATAAATTTGGTTGCGCAACCAGACAGAAAAAGACAGGAAAGGAAAGGAAAGGACAGAACAGATCCCTGCATACAAACTCTCCATAACAACTGGGACAGGGTCCTATTCAACCCTGTCACATATACCCCTCTCCTTAAGAGGGAACCTGTTTTATTACACAGGTTTCTAAATCTTTCTATTAATTCTCTAACATTAGCGTCTAACTTTCAGAAATTAAGCACATGTGCAGTATCCTTTTTTTTATAACAGTACAACAAACAGTAAAGTTTAAACTCATACATTTGTTTTTCAGCCTTCACAATCATTAATTCCTGATCCATATCTTGACAGAAAATCAGCATTGCTATTCTCTTTACCAGATTTGTTTATCACCTTGAATTTAAATGGCTGTAGTGCCAGGTACCACTGTGTGATTCTGGAATTTTTTATATTTCATTTGGTTAAGTCAGCACAGAGAATTGTGATCTGTTATAAGTACAAAGTCAGTTCCTAGCAACTAAAATTTAAGGGACGCCATGGCCCACTTTGCTGCTAAACATTCCTTTTCAATGGCAGAGTATCTTTTCTCTCTGTCATGCAACTTCCTACTTATGTACAGAATAGAATGTTCCGGCCCATCTACATTTTGACTCAGGACTGCACCTAGGCCTACATCTGATGCATCTGTTTGTAACAAAAATAGTTTCTCAAAATCTGGGCTTCTTAAAACAGGGTCTGAACATAATGCAGCCTTAACGGCTTGAAAAATCTTATCACATTCTGGGGTCCATTTCACATTATTTGGGTACCATTTTTTCATGAGTTCAGTGAAGGTAGTATTTAACTCAGCAAAGTTGGGAACAAATCTTTGATAATAACCAGCCAGCCCTAAAAATTACTGGACATGTATCTTTGTTTTAGGGACAGAGCTGTTAGCTACAGCTTGTATTTTAGAAATTTCTGCTTAACTTTTCCATTTCACAACACACAGCCCAAATATCTGGTTTCCTGCATACCCAATACACATTTGGTAGGTTTGTCAGACCTGCCTTCTTGATCGATTGGATAACTGCTCATAGGTGTTCCAGATGGCTTTTCCAGTCTGGACTATGCACCACATCATCATCCAGGTATGCAGCACAATTACCAAAATTACATCCATGTACTGCTGGAATGTAGCGGGTGTGCCATGTAAACCAAATGGCATGGTGGTGAACTGACAGAATCTAACAGGAGTGGCAAATGCAGTTTTGTCTCTGGATTCTTTTGCTAAAGGGATTTGACAGTAACCCTTGATGAGATCGAGAGTACTGATATACTTGGCATGCCCCAGTTTATCCACCAAATCATCTATTCTGTGCACAGGATAACTTTCAAATTCTGACACTTGATTAAGTTTCTTAAACTCAAGGCATAGTCTTACACCCCCTTTTTTGTTTACAGTCACCACTGGAGATGACCAAGCACTTCTCGAATCTTCTATGATACCCAATTCTTCAATTTATTGTATCTCCTTAACCATGTCAGCTTTTAACCGCTCTGGTAACTGGTATGTCTTTTACCTAATAGGGTGAGTATTCTTTGGCACTATTATGTGTTCGAACCCTTTAGCTCGGTCTGGTACTGTTGTAAAAGTACTTTTAAATGTCTTTAGCAAGTTACAAATTTCTGCAGTTTATTCCGGGGGTTAAGGAAACATTCACCTTTACAGCATCAGTCACAGTTTGTTCCAGTCTATCATAAGCTACATCAGTATCTTCTTTATCAGTTTCTGGTAAAACTAGCAAACCAGCTTTTGGCATTTTGCAACCCATTTCTTGAGAAGGAGGATAGCATGGTATATCTTTGTAGGATTTTTCTTGTCAGGGGTCTCAGTCTCATAGTTAACGGTGCCAGTACATCTAAGCACTCTAAAAAGCCCTTGTCATTTCATTAGATTTTCTGTTGTAGGTTAACAGTAGCAAAACCTTTTCACCTGGCTCGAAGTCTATGCTTCTCTGGTATTAGGTCCAGTACCCACCAACAAAACTCCTGGCTTAGAGTATGCACTGCGTAATCCCACTTAGGCTGACACCATCTGTCATCGAAGCACAGGTCAGGAAGCATAGGAAAAACCAGGAGCAGTTGTAGAATTCACAAAAAGTGCTTATTAGTACTAGCAGCTCTTCTAAAAAAAGGCTTAAAAACTGCTCTCAGGTTAACCCTTGAGTTCACAATAGCTTTTTGCAGTCATCTCAAACTATAATTGTATATGTTTCAACAGTAACACTATATAATTTCTAAATAAAGGGATCCCACTATCAGTTATATTTCCACATAATGATTTGCATATGTTTTTTTTTTGTGTGTGTGTTTCATTTATTTTAGCTCTCTCGCGTCTTTATCAGCCTCTCCTCCAGGCCATTGCCAAGGAATCCTCCCCTGGGATTTCATCACCAACCCCAAATCGCAGTCACCCCCAGGGTAACCCGACATATCCCTTCGTTGGGCAGGTCCTCCCCTTCCAGGAAGAAAGTTCCTTACGGCCATCCATCTTGGCCTTGGGTGCCGCTGAGGTCAGGTCGACATTCGTGGGACTCCATGGAGGTGCCAGTCCAGGTGGTCGTCATCCAGCTGATCGAGGCGCCATTTTCTATTTTTTGCTCTGACTTCCCTGATTGCGCCACATCTCTAGTGCTCCTGGTCTCCACTAGGGGCCACTACAAAGCGAGGCATCTCCCCAGCCCACTCCAGGAGAGGAGAGCAGTCCTCTGGATGGTCAATCCACTTATTCCCCTGCTGACCCCAAGTGCCTGAGTCCACTCCTGAACTCGGGTTGCCGGTGTGGTTCAAGGTAAGAAGGCAGCGCCTCAGCCCCTCTGTGCCACTGGCTGGCCTTGCATATATTTTTATACCAGTAGATATGCAAGGGAGGGAAAGACAGAACAGTAAGTGAGGGTAGACAGTGAGAGGCAGAGAACTGCGAGACTGTCGGGGTGATCAAGTCCCAGGTCTCACAGGAAAATTTGGTTGCACAACTACACAAACAAGAGACAGGAAAGGAAAGGACAGAACAGATCCCTGCATTCAAACTCTCCATAACAACTGGGACAGGGTCCTATTCAACCCTGTCACATGGTGATACTAGTTCTCCCCTTAGTTATTTTCAAAATCTGGGGCGAATCCCGTCAGGCCCCATTGGCTTGTCCACCTTGAGGTTTAGGAGTTCTTTCAGGACCCTTTCTTCTTTGAATGGACTGCTATTGACCCTCCTATACAGAGTGCTTCTATTGTTTGGTTTAGGCATGTCACCCTCCTCTTCTTTTGTGAATATTGAACAAAAGTATTCATTCATTATCTCTGCCTTTTCACTGTCACCCTCTGCCCACCCCTCCTCCCCTTTATTATGCCTCACTATCTCTCCCTTGGTCTTTCTTCACTCACTAATGTACATATAAAAGGTTTTATCCCCCTTTTAACTGAGTTGGCTATCTTTTCCTCAGTTTGGGCCTTTGCTGTTCTGACTGTCTTCCCCCACTTGCACCTGCTTTAACTAGTACAATTCTCTGTTCTGCTCCTGCTGTGATTCCTTATACTTTCTGAAAGCTATCTTTTTCTCCCTAACCTTACCTGCCACCTCTTTTGAGAACCATAGTGTTTTTTTCCTTCATTTTATTTTATTTGCTTCACACAAAGGCTTGCTGCCTCTGTGATGGCAGTTCTGATTTCCCCCCATTGTTCCTCCACCCCCCTTCCCGCCTTTTTGCTAGTGCATTCCTTAGGCACTTTCCCATTCTGCCAAAGTCAGCGTCCGAAAGTCTAGTATCCTTACTTTTGTATGGCTTGACTCTATGGCTGTGTTTATCATGAACCACGCTGTCTGGTGGTTGCTTGTTCCCAGATGGCTACCCACTTCTAAATCTGAGATCCTCTCACTGTCCTCATTTGAGAGTACCAGGTCTAAGACTGCTCCCTCCCAAATGGGTTCCAGCACTAGCTGCCTGAGGCCTGCCCCCTGAAGGCATTGAGAATTAATCTGCTTTTGGATGTGGCTGCAGCAAATGTGCTCCAGTCAACATCTGGCATATTTAAGTCCCCCATCAGCAACCTCTCCCGTTTCTCTGCCATTCTAAGGATGCCTCCTATCATTTCCTTGTCCATTTCCTTCCCCTGGGACAGGGGGGTCTGTATACAACCCCTGTGCAGATTGTGTTGCCATTTTCTGTCTCAAGGGTGACCCACAGTGCCTCCTCTCCTCCCTGTTTACCCTTTAGTTCTGTTGCTTTGATCCCTTCCTTTATGTAGAGAGCTACTCCTCCTCCTCTTTTACCCTCCTTGTTCCTCCTATAGATTGCGTACCCTGGTATGTTGACATCCCAGTCATGGTTCTCTGTATACCAGGTTTCTGTGACTGCCACGTTATACAGGTGTTGAGGGGAGTCCCTTTCAAATGAGAAAGAGCACCAGGATGGACGGGATGACGTCAGTTCCCACCAAGAAGAGCTGAAGCAAGACTCTGAGGAGGACGCGGTCGCAGAAAGGCAAACGGCTGCATGTTTTGGTTAACTTAACTTCATAAAAAACTCTCTTTTTTTTGTTATACTCATTTGTTGATGTAGCAATTTTATTTATCCAGCAGTATATTCTTTAGCTATATTGCTCACTGAAAAGTTACTTGGCCTGTAGAATATGTGAGTAGATATGCTAAGCTTGCATTTATGTACGGTGTAATTTGCCGGTGTAACCCGTCATGTTGTTGCGAGTACTTTCATGTCGGTTCTATGAATTTATGTTTATGTTAGTCACTTGGAGATTACATCAAAAGTAATAGGCCAAGAAGCTTGCACAACCCCTATTCAAATGCGTAAAAAAAATGTGGGGAGAATCAGCAAGTGAGCAACTGAAGAAGCTGGGAATATGGTATGTCGAAATCAGTGAGAAGCGTAAAGGAAATCACCAGAAACCACAGAGGTAAAAGATTGGAAAAAGTTAAGAGAATTACAGAAGATGCAGAGCAACCTGGTATGCACTTTGATTTAAATTCAGAAAAGAATTATGATGATTGGGTAAGTGAGCCTATACTTTCTCCACTACCAGATACTCCTATAAAGCACAGTAAAAATAAAAACTCCAACCCAACTGGTAAAATTATGCAGTTTTGCAGAAGAAAATCACTGAATAACATGGAGGTGAAGGGAAAAAAAATGCTATGCAAGCAGAGAGTGATGAGGTGGATATTGAAAAAGAAGCAGTTTCTTTAGATTTAAATGATTCCCCCAGAGAATTGTCACCGCAGGAGGAACCTGTGTCTCAAGAGAAAATAATGCTGTTACAACAAGAAAAAAAAATTTCCTATTAATAAGGAGTGATTAATAGCCATGGATCAAGAGGACAGGTTACAAGACCGAGGCCCCACTTCCTCTTCCACTGTACACACTGGGGAAGGTAAGGCAGATACTGCAGGAGTAATGCAAGCAGTAGCGGTTTTAAGACAAGACATGTTAAATGCTTTGGGCGAATTGGGTCACTCAATCAAAAGCATATCAGATATAATGAGTAACCTAACAGAAAAAATGGCAACTCTGACTATACAAACACAAGAACTAGAGCAGCGTGTCTCCCAGGTTGAAGATATTAAAGGTCCCTTATTAAAGATAAAATCACAGCATAACATCCACATTAAGATCTTAACAACAAAGTTAGCTGACCTGGAAGACAGATCTAGGAGAGGAAATATTAGACTGAAGAATGTCCCAGAGGGGGTAGAAGGCTCTGGGACCCCTTACTGTTTTTTGGAAAAATTACCACTGAAACCGCCGGGAAGAAATTTCCTGATCAGAAAGTAATTTTGGACAGAGCGCACCGTGTAGGTTCTAGATTTCACAATGAACCCAATAATTACCCACGATCCGTGTTAATAAAATCACATAGGTTTCAAGACAGAGAATCAATTTTACAGAAGCAAGAACTGAAAAGGGTCTAAAATATGCAGAATTTAACATCAATGCATACCCTGATTTATCAATGGACACAATGAATAAACAGAAACTTTTTAAACCATTGAAGAAAAAATTATATGAAAAGGGTATACATTTCTCGATGCAGTATCCGGCTAAACTTCGATTTGTAGTAAATGGAAAAATCTTGGTTTTTGATGATTTTGAAGAGGCAGAGGAGGCTTACGAAAAATGTTATGGGGGAACAGCAAATCAATCATCTCACTGTGGGAGACCACACCCATATGATTAATGAGTAAAAAGGAAAATTAAAGCTGGAATCATTAAATTTTTAAAAAGAATAGAAGGAAGAAAGAGATGAAAGGAGGGAAGAGTGGGGAGCTTGCCATGTAGCAATATAGATCAAAAGACATGAATTGCTGTGCATTTCCATCGGGGGCGATGACTCCGCTTCAAATTGTGATATCTACATAAAGAAAAGGCATGGGGCGAAAGGAGGGTGAGAGGTTGGTAAAGAATCCTTAGGGGGCACATGTATACAAAGCATCATTTTGAGGTTCAAGCTGAAAGGCTGAAATATTGTTATATGAATCGTCTGTGCTCCTTAGTTGTATAATCTATATATTCATATTCATTCCCTCTACAATTTGTTTTATTTTTGGATGCTTTCAGAATAGATTAACAATGTATAGTGCAATAAAAAGATCCGGGAGACAAGATATTAGGAATTGGGAAATGAGAGTGTTGCAACAGGCCAAGACGTAGGGTGTTTTTTACTTTAACACACTAGCACTTCTTTTTTCTGAATGTAAAAGGACAAGTAGGTTTGGTGATTCAGAAATTAATGCGACCACATCAACAAAGCGTAAGGGATGCCGTATAGTGCATCTCTGCAATATAGGGGAAGGCTGGGGTCCAATGGTTTCCCCAGGAGGGTATATGGCGGGGGCATTAGGAATTTTTGGGAAAAACAAGAGGAGTAGGAATTTAAATAGAATAAGGGGAGAGATAAAAAAACAGAGGAGGAAAATAAATGAAATTGGAGAATTTTAAGGGAATAAAAGAAAAACAATTTGATAATATATGGAAGGGAATGATCCAGACTAAAAATAAAAAAATAAAATGTCCACATTAATATATTAACATGGAATGTTAAAGGTTTAAGAAACAGAACACAAATGGTTAAGATAATAAATTACATAAATAGTAAATATATTAATTGCTTGCTAATATAAGAAACGCATTTTATAGAATCGGATTTTGGTTGGTTTCAGAAAAAATGGGGAAAGGGTGTACATTCACCATACACTTAATAAGCTAGAGGGACTGCCATGTTTTTTCACTGAAGGAGCCTTCAACCCCATATAGGGAAAGATTTTAGAGATCAAAATGTAAGATGTGTTATCTCGGAATTAAAAATGGATCAACATGTATTTACATTAGCAAGTATTTATGGTCTGAATTATAATAATCCATCTTTTTTCTCAGACTTTATTTTGCAGTTGTCAAGTTTTAGCTCACCTTATATTACAGGGGGAGATTTTAATTTAGTATTAAATAAAACTGATAGAACCACAGGTGCAGAGGATAACTTTAAAGAATCAATAACGGTTATAAAAAGTTTCATGGAGGATTTGAAACTGGTAGACCCATGGAATCACTTGAAGTATGCAAATAATCAATATTCTTATTATTCTAAAATGCATTATTCATATTCAAGAATAGATTATTTTTTAGTTTCAGAAACATTACTATTTATGGTTAAAAAAGTGTTGTACCCAGGAATCTTCATTTCAGACCATTCCCCTTGCTGGCTGGAATTACAATTAACTCATCAAATGCTGTTCACTCCACAGTGGAAAATGAACTCACAACTTTTTTAAGGATACAGGAAATAATGAAACAATAGCAAAAGAAATAAAGCAATTCTTTAAAAGGAATATAGAACAACATACAGATATAATGGTGATCTCAGATTACTTTAAAGCATGGATAAGAGGATTATTACAGGAACTAGAGGGAAAAAGGAAAAAAATGGACACAACACTATAAGTCCCTGGAAAATTATATTAATATACTGGAACAAATTCATTCTTCAACTCAAGATACTTCTATTTTTAGTCAACTAACAATAAAAAGAGCTCTATACAATAAATTGATTATGGAAAAAGCGGAGAATCAAATATTAAGAACAAGAGCGAATTATTATATAAATGCAAGCAAACCTTTAAAATCAATGGCCTGGCAAGTAAAGAAAGACCAAGAGTGAAACAACATAATTCAAATAAAAGATAATAAGGGAATATTATGGAAACATCCGACAGACATAATGAATATATTTGTAGAATACTATAAAGAATTATATACAACTCAGGAAAGAACAGAAAATCAGATTAGCATCTTAGAAGAAGTAAAGTTAAAGCAAGTAAACAAAATAAAAAATGTGTTAGATCAACCATTCACATATTCAGAAGTAGAAATGGCAATAGAAGATATAAAGTTAGGAAAGTCACCTGGACCCGATGGTTTACAACACGAACTCTATAAGAACTTTAACGAGTTAATAATAACTGGCAAGCAATTTTTCCCATTGCTTGAGCCAGTTATAATTTGCCATTATACCCCTCGGGTTATAACAGTAAACATGCGCCATGCCACTCAAACAAAAGTTGCATCCTAATTGACTTGTTGCTTCCCCTGGGTGGGCTTACCAGAAAAAAAACATGGCAACTTCTCCGTCCCGCTTAATGAGAAGCCGACACAGCGAGAGCACGTCTTTTTATTTTTTAATTTTTAAACAGTTCTCTCCTCTTTCATTCCATCTGGTTGATCCTGCTGTTCAAAAACTGCACTGAGCAGTTTGCAGCCGCACTGGAGAAAAAACAGAGAAAAACTTTCCTCGGATGCGCTTCGGAGGTAAGCGCCAAATGAGAAAGGACAAAACAGAAGCCAAATAAATGTAAAATGATGAAAAAAATGGAAACACATGCTGTCAAAAAACAAATTGGTGCTGTGTGTGTGTGTGTGTGTGTGTGTGTGTCTGCCTGTGTCTCTCTCAGACACAGGAAAAATCCAAGTGTGGGAAAAAAATTTGCTTACCAGCAATTATAAATAATAAAAGATGGGGAAGTGGGCTTAAATTTGAAATTAATGGTTGCCCTTGGTGTGGGATGCTTCAATAAACCCCTCAGGCTTCGCCTTCGGGGTTTATGTAGCATCCCATACCTCGGGCAACCATTAATTTCTCATTAAGCACACGTCCCCATCCATTATTGTATATTTAATCCCAATTTTTGTTGAAATGTTTAACAAAATTAATGTAATGAAAAAAATCCCAAAATCCTTTTATGAGGCAACAATCTTCCTCATTTTAAAACAAGATAAAAATCCAGATTTGTGTAATTCATACAGACCATTGTCATTATTAAATTCCGACTATAAAATATTTGCCAAAGTTCTTGCCAGGAGATTAGATAGCTTTATGCCAGAAATAATTTATCAAGATCAAAATGGGTTTATAAGAGGAAGAAAAATAATGGAAAATATCAGACGAACCATAAACCTATTGCAAAATAGAGATAACAGAGATTCTATATTAGTAACGATTGATGCAGAAAAAGCATTTGATTGCGTTGAATGGGAATTCATCATACAAACTTTGAATAAAATGAACTTTGGTGGAAATTTTGTGGCTTGGATAAAAATATATTATCATCCTACAGCTCAAATAAAAATTAATAACTTGATGTTCCCAGCATTTAAACTATCACAAGGAACCCATCAAGGATGCCCTATCTCTCCTTTGATCTTTGCACTTTGTACAGAACCATGGGCAGAATGTACAAGACAGAATGAGAACATTAGAGGAATTAAATATAGTAATACATACCAGAAAATAAGTTTATATGCAGATGACGCTCTTTTGTATTTGGGCAATGATCAAGAATCTATTATGGAATTTATAAGGATTACAGAAGAGTTTGGTAAAGAATCAGGATTCAAAATTAATTATGAAAAAAATTAAATTTTAAAAACTCTAGATACAGGGAGAGATATATTTAAAAACACCAAATACTGCTTGGAAGTCGTGGCATTCAAATATTTAGGAATTAAAATTACCAAAAAAAACAGACAAATTAATAGCGGTAAATCATGATATACTTTTACAAACAATAAAAACAGATTTGGGGAAATGGAAGAGTCTGCCATACAGCTTAATTGGTAAACCTGGTAACAATGCAGGTTTTACCTAAATTATTGTATGTGTTCCAAGCCCTGCCAATAGAAGTCCCAATGTCATTCTTTAAATCTTTAAAAAAGAATATTACTAACTTTATATGGTTAAATAAAAATCCGAGGATAGCTTACAACAAATTGATACTTCCTGTAGAACAGGGTGGATTGGCTCTACCCGACTTTTATAAATATTATCTAGTTTCACAGGTGACTATAATATGGAGCTGGATAAAGGGCCAGTTAGAAAATTCTGATTCTGTTAAAATGGAGAAATCAATAGTGAAGTATCCAACTTTAATGAATTTTCTATTTTCAAGACGAGAGACAGATAGAGCTAAATTAAAATCCCTTCCAATTTCAATGACCACAACTCTTAAATGTTGAACTGAACTTCACAGGGTTTTGAAATTTGATATTGGTATCACAAAATATACCCCACTAATTAATAATTGGAAATGTCTTTCATCTATTAATGATCAGATCACTAAGTTATGGATTTCGTATGGATTGACAGAAATGGGTCAATTATTTGATCAGGAAGTCTTCTTGACATTTGATAAATTGCGAGAAAAATATCTCCTACCTCTGGCACATTACTTTAAATATATACAAATTAAACATTACATAAAAAAGGTAAATGGGGAATTAAAATCAAGGTTGACACCAATTTAAAAAAAAATTAGAAGAACAAAAAGAAAAAAATCAATATTGTATAGATCTCTGTTTATGATTACTATAAAAGAGATGGATAAATTAAAACATAAATGGCAAGAGGAATTGAGAAAGGAAATTACAGATGAAGTTTCTGAGGATTTATGGAAGGAGATTCTTGGATCAGCATTTATGAATATCAAATTCACTAATTTAAGACAAATTCAGTACAACATTTTACATAGAACATATCTTACTCCTTATAAACTGCACAAAATGAATGCAGAAATAAATAATAAATGCCAAAGATGTACTACTACAACAACAGGCACACTGATTCATTTAATTCATAGTTGCCCTTTTTTAACAAATTTCTGGTCTAAAATATATAATATGATTAAGAAAGTGGTTAATAAATAAATAGCATTTAAGATTTTGTTCACCATGTTTGGTATACGGGGCAAGGAACTAGGATTGATCAAGCCCAACAAGCCTGTCTCCATAGAAATGACAATTGCAAAAAAGTGTATATTAACAAAATGGAAAGATCCTATACCGCCAACTTTCAAAACATGGTTAAATCATACGGTGGATGCTATGAATCTAGAAAGGATTCTATTTGTTAAAAAGAGACAAGAAGATATATTTGGAAAGACCTGGCAGTCCTTTTTAGATATTATATCTGAAGGTATATAAAAAATAAAAATTGCTTTTTGATAGTAGGAAAAATATTTTTAATTATAGGAATGAATTTGAAAGCCTGGATCAGGTCCCTAGAATAGAGCAGAGTAGGAGGTAATGATGAAAATGACATTAATGGGTAAAAAGTTGATGCAATATGAATATCAGATAAAATATATTCCCCATCTTGTTTGTCCTGAACCTCAAAAAAAAAAAAAAAAACGATATCCAAGTGTCCCCCTTCCATCAAGGCAACTAGTTCAGGAGGCTTGTTAGCCAGACTATGGGCATTGGTACTCATCACCTTCCATTTTTTGATGGCCTTACCCCTTTTAGCCCCATCCCTGTACTTACTGCCTTTGCCTTTTTCTACATTTACTCCTGCCCTGCCCCCTATTGACTGCTCTACCTTGGTGTTAACCTCGCTAACTACCCTGTTTTGTGGGGGGAGGCTGGGAATTCCCTGCTCCTTTTTAATGCCTCCTCCCTTGGCTAGTTTAAAAGCTTACCAGTTAAGCATTTAAACCTATCACCTAGGATCCAGGTTCCCCTCCTGGACAGATTCAGACCATCGTGCCAGTTGAGGCCTGTATCCCTCCATGTGGACGCCCAGTCCCCAATGAAGCCAAAACCCTGTGCTCCACACCAGCTTTTTAACCATTCATTGAATCACAGGGTACAGAGTACCCTAACCTCACCCATGCCACCTCTGAGAAGGTTACCGCGCATGCTACTTGTCTAAGGACCCTCCCCAACTCCACAAACTCCTCCTGCACGGTTCTGATCACATCCCCAGCTAGGTCATTTCTCCCTAGGTGGACAATGACAACCAGCTCCCTCTCCCGTGCAGCTGCTCCTGCGATCCTGAGGATTCATTTCCTGTCCCTCCATGCCATGGCACTTTTACAAGGCACTACAGTATGGACATTGCTTCTAGAAGAAGGGCAGGTTTTGTCATAGCTGGGTTACAGGGCCTTCTTTCTTAGGCCTCTGCCTTCCAGCCACCCAGACGGTTTTCTTTTTTGCTGGTATTTTTCTCTCCCCAGGTCTGGATCGACCCTTCCTCCTGCCATGCATCCAGCCCCGTCCCCAAACTTTCAGGCACCTACCTTTAACTCTCATGGGTTACCCTCCATGGCAAGGTGGTGGGGAGCCCCCAACTTGACCCACCAGAACCGGATCCAGTGTCGGGAGGTGCCCACTAGGGGGCGGTGCCTGCAGTGGACAGCCATCATGCCGCTCGACCTGGACCACTGTTTCCACTTTTCTGTGGTGGGGAGTGTGCAAGCCAAAAAAGTCTGAGCTGCGAGCATGTCCACATGCAGTACGCTGGTTGGCTGCTCTGCCTCTTTGCCCCATTGTACAGGACCTGGCATGCCAACACCTAGGCTCCGCTAGGTGTCAGGCAGATGCTGGTCTCTGTTCCCCACCCTCTCTGGGAAAGGGAGCTGTCCTGCAGATGCTCGATCCTCTCCCAACCCGGCCACTTGCTTGCACTGCAAACATGGGTCACCAGTGTGCCAGGAGGTAAGGCATCGCTGCCTCAGCCCTCCATGCCACTGGGCCAGCCATACCCTGACTGTTTTCCTGTGCAACATTGCTTGGAACACACAGCCTTCAAGCACAATCTCCTAGGGCAATGTCTTGGAGTGACGGGGTGGGGGCCTCAGTTCAGGTATCTGCACTGTGAAGCCCCGGTCCTCTGTACATACTTTGGTCCACTGTTACAGAAGAAGAAGAAGAATCAGCATCTATATAGTGCTTTTCATACATCCAAAGCGCTTTACAAGCAATGCTAGACTGGTAGTGAAGTGACTGAATGGTGTGGTGGCTGCCATATCGCACATCATCACCCACACACAGCCTGGATAATTGCATGAACCGGTTTTATGGGAAGGGGAATGTTGGCCAGGACACCGGGAATGTTCCCTACTCTTTGCGAAGAGTGCCCTGGGTTCTTTTACTTCCACCTGGACACCCATCAGGACAACACCAAGATGGGCAGAAGGGACCTTGGTTTAACGTCTCATCCGAAGGACGGCACACCCCAGCAGTACAGCACCCCCCAATACTGCACTCGGATGCCAGCGATTTTTAGGTGCAAGTCCAATCCCGGTGTGGGACAAGAACCTACGACCTTCTGGTCCAGAGGCGGATGTGCTACCAACTGAGCCACGCTGACACCGAAGCAATGTTGCTTTGGCCTGCAGGTATAGTTTTGGTCAAGTTAGACTTCTGGCTGCTTCGGATTTCCGAGAATATTATGTTCGTCCTCCCACCTGGGCATGTTTCTCTTGGTACTGCTAAAAAAGTCCCATTTGTGAGAAATATCTGAGCACTGGAAAGGTTGCAGGGGATAAGGGTATTTACTCACCAGGTAAAGGTGATTATTTACATTCTTTAACAACATCTGTATGTATGTTGCCCCCATCCTCTGACGTGGAACCTTTGTAAACAAGCAGTTCCTGCTCAAAGGTATTTGTAATCCTAGAGTTTAATAAAGAAAAAAAATATCTGTAACCTTTCTAGTGCTCAAAGCCCCACTCCAATATGGATAAACCTGTATCTACAGCAGCAAGAACTATATGGTCCATTGGGTTGGCTGGCTTGCTTACTTAAAGCCATGGATTCTGCTAGTATTAGGTGGTTATATGACTTATTTTTTCACTGACTTTGGCACAGTTGTCAGTGTCTTAAGTATTATTTGAGCTTGCTCATTTGTTTTATTATTGGTCCTATTCAAGGACATTTGTTGGAGTGAACCCATTATAGGCTGCTTTTCTTCTGAGTACCAGTTATTTATTTTTATGTCCTCTGGAATGCATATATTGCAATGCTCCAGTACGAGACTCTCTAGACTAAGTGTAGTTCAGAAGTCAGTCATTTATTGTTTTTGGTCCTCTGGTGTTTTGTTTGTTCTCATTTTCTCTTCTGTTAGGGAAGTTTTCTCACTGGAGACTAGTTATCCAGGCAAGAGGCTTGGCCTCCGGCAGCAAAAGATTTACAATCATGCATCAGCCAATAGGATGATAGAGGATAACCCCATTTGTGAGGAATGTCTGAGAACAGTAAAGGTTGGCCTCTGTACAGACAGTTGGTAAGATCACACCTGGAATACTGTGTACAGTTCTGGAGACCCCATCTCCACAAAGACATAGACATGGTGGAGGCTGTTTAGAGGAGGGCAACCAAAATGGTGCAGGGTCTGCACCAGAAGACATATGAAGTAAGACTAAAGGAGCTTAAGATGTATAGCATTGAGGAAAGGAGGGAGAGGGGGGACATGATAGAAACGTTCAAATACCTCAAGGGAATCAAAAAAGTCTAGGAGGGTAGCATCTTTCAGAAAAAAGAGATGTGCAAGAACAAGGGGGAACAATTTGAAGATAGAGGGGGGATGGCTCAGATGTAATGTGAGGAAGTATTTCTTCATAGAGAGGGTTGTAGATGCAAGGAACGTCCTTCCTGAGGTCGTAGAGTCAAAAACAGCGGGGGAATTCAAGAATGCACGGGACAGACATAAGGCAATTCTAGTGGGGGGGTAGGAGGAAGTAGGCTATTGGTTAACTAGGATCTGCAGCTTATCCGTTTAGGTAGGGAGATGGGCAGACTAGGTGGGCCATGCGGTCCTTATCTGCCGTCAAATTCTATGTTTTCTATGTTTCTATGTTTGCAAGTATAAGCACCTGTACCAAGTAAGTAAATACCATTTTATTGTTTTCATTCTTTTGGACTTATTGCCATGGAGCTCGTGGACTCCAATTACAGCTCTTTTCTTAAGGATTGTATCTTACTTGAGTAATATTAAGTTGTATTTACCCCGTATGATGTATCTTTATGACACAGGATACACCCTATTGAACTATTAATAGGAGTGGCACCCTCAATGTATTTTGGTCTCTCTGTAATGTTCTATGTCAACATTTCACAAACTGTATGTGCTTTAGTAAAATATTAAACATATAGTTTAAAAAAAGGTTTTTATGTGATAATATTGTGTTGAATGTATGGAATAACTCTCAGCTTGGCAGCTGACATATAGGGTTACGACCTTTCAAGAAACCCAAATTGGGACATTTCTTACTGAAACATGATTTTTCACAGGACAGTACCTAACCTCGGCCAATACAACAGACTTGTTTTCACTATATAATCAGAATTAAGGCTAAGTATTGTCGTTTTTTTTGTTGCTTCTGTTGTTTCTTATCATTTTAAGGTATTTTAATTAAGGTATTACAGTTTTCTGCAACATTTAGTGGAAAGCTAGAAAATATGTTTTCTTCTATAAAGTCAGGACGTAGTATTTTTCATGCTTTTTTGCAGGACACAGCTGCCCAAATCAGGACTGTCCTGCGACAATCATGACAGGTGGTAACTCTACTGACATATCTATCTCTAGTCCACACATTATATCATCAGCATTGTGCTCTCATTGACAGTGGCATCACAGGTGACTGACCTGGCAGCTTCTGAGTGGCTATTCCTAAGCAGCAGTGATGTCACAGTCAGTGAGGTCACAATGCTGTTGATGTAGTGGGTGGAACAGAGCTGGATATGTCAGCTGCCAGGCAGAGTGCTGTTCCATAGAGGAAACCTTCTAACATCAGATACACAATCTTCTAATTAACCAAACAGAAAAAAGACATTTCTTCATACTTATCATAATTTCCTTTTCTGTTAGCTCCAACATTGTCAATGGGAAGTCATAACAGCTGGGTATAGTGCACCCTTACCAGGGGAATGGCACAGCCCAGGCTTCAGAATGTTGGGCATATGAGAATTCCAAGCAGTAGGAACTCCCCAGTCACTACTGACCTTACAGTGCCTCAATAAACTTAACTACCATATTTGCCTATTTGATAAGAGAAAATAATTAACTAATTACTTGTATGTAACCATCCTTCTTAACAGTAAATAGAAACTGTCTTACCTTATTGACAGATTTCTGAAAAAAGGCATACTTCATATCAGATACAAGGCTTGGTTGAGTCAGTCCTTTTTGTGGAAAATGCGGAAGCAAGAAAGGATCATCCTGCACCAGCAAACTCTTCTGCAACTTGACGATGACAAACACAAAGATGAACTTTGTCAAATAAGACATTATGCAGTAAAACTTCCTGCAACAAGGAAAACACCCTTATTGATATACAATTGAATCTGTTAACATGCGTGCTCGTGGTTTGACTGAAAACATTTTTTTTTTATAGAAATACAGCGCAACAGAATAAATAGAGGGATGCCCAGGTAAAGTCATAAAAGGGGTTTTGATTAAACAAAGGACCCACCCCCCCTACTGGCATACCGGATAATATTCTCCCACAGGAGCAGGATTCCTGGAGGGGTCCCATTGACAATGTTGGAGCTAACAGAAAAGGAAATTACAGTGAGTATGAAGAAATTTCTTCTTTTTGTAGTGCTCCACATTGTCAATGGGAAGTCATAACCACTGGGATCTAAGAAGCAGTACCCAGAACAGCCGGGAGGGGGTAGAATATTATCCCATATATCAAAACAAGTACTGAAAGATTACTTGCAAACTGCTGCCTGCAACATTCTGTAACCCAAAGCTGCATCAGCAGAACTGTGAACATCCAATTTGTAATTTTCAGTGAAAGTGTGGACAGAAGACCACATAGCTGCCTTGCATAACTCTAAAACAGAAGCTGCACCTCTTTCCGCCCAGGATTGTGGCCAAAGTCCTGGTGGAGTGGGCCTTGACAACTGTAAAATAATGAGCTCAGATAATAGTGTATAGAGACTGCAGCATTTATCACAGTGCTTCGTGTCTTCACCGAGACACTTTGTCAGTTTTTAGGTCTGGAACATGTAGAGCGACATCCAAGAGGCGGTGATAGAGTAAACAAACTCTTGTCCCCCCCTTTTTTCCTTCTCCCTCACAACTTTCAAGATAATTGATCCTTACAATTTGTTTTATTTTTTAATGTCATATAGTGAACATTATTGTTACTTTAACTGATTTTTTTATTTCAGTTTCCTTCCTCCCCCCTTCCCCTTTTTCCTGATTCTCCGATAATTTTCAGGGTCCTTTGATCTTTTGCATCTAAGCTTGCTCTTCTGTTGTGGTGTGGTATATTGTATGTCATTTGTATGTTACTTGTTATTAACTCAGTACATACTGACAGATTTTAAGATCTCTTGACCTTTTGCATCTAATTTTGATCTTCTATTTTAGTGTGGTGTATTGTATGTTATTTATATGGCAAATTGGAAAAAGTGCCCAGTGGGTAGTTTTTAAACCAGCTGGTGGGATAAGATAGTTTGTAGTGCTGATTAATGGCTAAAAAAAAGGGCAGAGTCATAATTACATTTTGCAGGTCTTTTCACACTGTAGAAATGAAATTAGCTACTGGGCACTTTTTCTGATTTGCAATGGGATATGCTTGGGGCTTTAATATGAGAATGTCTTTGGGATCACTGCCACTTCTAGTTTTTGTCTTTCTCAGCAGAATTCTATATTTGTATCACCTTTTTCATCACTGCAGAGTTTAATGTCACCCCATTTTAAGTTTCTGCACTCAGTATTCCCTCTTATTCCGAAAAACATGTTGTATTTAACCACATGGCATTCAGTAGTGACTGTGGAGTTCTTGGTCCCAAAATATCTTTTTCATACAGTTTGTGTATTAAGCTGTCAGTCAGTTCATCTGCAGCAAACAATTTATTTCCTTTCCCATTGTCTTTTGATTTTTTTGCTTGGAGAGTAGTACTTCTCTACACTTCAGGAATTTGGGTGAGGAAGACAGAGATTCTGGATACTCATGTTTATTTAAGTGCCTTTCAAAAATCTGAAATTTAGTCCATAGGGTTAATGGTTCATATTCAGAGCCGTCTTTTCTCTAACAATGAATGAAATAATGGCATAAAATCGTATTTAACTCATGTGGAGGCAAAGTTTCAATACATTGTAAAATGCCTAGATTTTCCTTGAGAAACTTATGTAAATTATTAATGTCACAGTCTGTTTTTCTTCATGAGTTGTCATTTTTTGAAGAATTAATGAATTGCTCTATAAAAGTTGTGTTAATGTTGCATTTTTTACCAGCAGTAGTGTCGACATCTTTTACTTTAAATTTTGAGTTTTGACTGTCAAGTGTCCATTGGATCTAGCAGCGGTTCTTTGTCAAGCTCAAACTGCGAGCAGTTGAGGAAGATTTCTTCCTGCTCATTGATGGGATTAGCATTTTTTTTCAGTTTAAGCTTATTTATTTTATCTGGTTTACTGCTGCAGTCTGAGTGAGGAATATTCAAGTATTTCTCCATTGTTTGGGATGAGCGAGATAATGTTTGTTAACAGAAGTTTTCTGTTTGTAGCAGAGAAGTCAAGTATGAGTTCTGGTTTTGGATGCCTCTAATAAGCAACATGGAAAACTTGGGCTATTTCTTTGGGAAAGTAGGCATTTGTACAGGTGAATTTAATTTGTTCTGGTTGCTAGGAGAATGTAGTGCCTGCAAAGCTGCTAGTGGGAGTGATGTCACCCGAGTGGAAATATCGGCTGCTGACATAGGTACTGTGTGTGTAAACAGAAATATCCTTCACAGTGCCTACTTCAGCAAGATTCATCTCATTCCATTCAGACTACATCGTTTTATTTACAACGTTTACAACTCACGCCTGTTGTTTGTGTGTGTGTGTGTGATATATATATATATATATATATATATATTATAGGGGCACAGTCGTGCGCCTTTAGTTAGGGTTGAGTAAGCAGTTTAATGTTAACCCCCCAATTTTGCATGTTAATAACTTTGCAGCCGTTACAAGGATTTGCACAAAATTTGGAAAGTACAGTCTCAGATGGCAGATCTCTTGATATGCCAAGTTGCTTTTCAATCAGATTTGAGGTTTTTGTGCAGCGAAGCGCAAAAAAATACATTTTTCCGCTTTTTTCCCTCATTTGTGCTCATTGTGCTTCAGCTACACCATTTGGAATTTTGGTCTGAAATTTTCAGGGTAGAAAGATGTTTCCCCAAAGAACAATCCAGCATTAGTTCGGTGAAAAAATATTAATCCATTCCAAAGAGATTTAATTTTGAGTTTTCAGGTTCTGAGCATGCTCAGTTCAGTCTTTGGAATATAGGTATGCTTTGTGAAACAGTATTTACCTCGAGATCAAGGATTTTGTCACCTTGCAAATGGGGATTTATAAAATCCCCGTTCATGAGGAAAAATTCCCCTTTCACGAGTCGCCATATTGGTTTCATTTTTCCCCACAAACAAAATGTTGTAACTTGCCCCACGGATGTGTTGTGTGGTAACTGAAGCAGGGGTTTTGTTCAGGGTGACACCTGCTACAAATGCATGGCTTTGGTTTGCTTCATTTTTGTGAAACAATGTCTGTTTTAATTTAAAAATACTTGTTAGGTCACTTGCTCGATCCTTGTTCGCAGCAGACAAATCCTTTCACGAAAGTCGATCCCCTTTTGTGAGCTGACAAAACTTGGTCACGATTTCCAGACCAGATGGCACGAACAAGAATTGGCTCACAAACAGGGATTGGCTCGCAAAATGGGATTTTGACGGCTCGCGAAGGGGATTGGTTTTTAAAATCTCCTTTTGCGAGCTGTCAAAATCCCCTTTCACAAGCTATCAAAATCCCCTTTCGCGAGCTGACAAAATCCTTGATCGCAATTTCCAGACCAGATGGCCCTATCTCGCAAACAAGAGCTGGTTCCTCTGGCCAAAGTCTGACGAAAAAGGAATTCTCATGAACGGGGATTTTGACAGCTTGCATATGGGGATTCACCTTGAGAACAGGGACTTTGACACCTCATGAACAAGGAATTTAAAAACCTTCCCAGTGTACTGCTAATAAACGGTTTGGTCTTTTGGCTTGAAATTTGCAGGGTAGAAAGAGGGTGTCCCACAGGTGTGAATTATGCTGTTTAGGTGCAAAAATTTTCATCGGTTCTATAGGTATGCCATTATGAACTTGAGATATTTCCCATAGGATAACTTTGTGGCACCCGCAGTGCCTTTCGGTGTCCTATCTCCGAAACAATTCAAGATATGGATTTTTGCTCCAGGAAGCTTAGTTCACCTTTAGGTGAACTAAGCATGTGTGGAGGTTTCAAAGTCATGATTACAACTGCAGTGGCATTTTTGTCATAGTTGCTACGGTTACTGAGATATTGGCAATTGGTGTTACAAGGTTCCTTTTCAGCCCTATAGAGCTGCTGTATGGCTCTGTAGTTATCAGTAAGTATACGCATATCATTATGCAAAAATAGACAGCTTGAAAGGAGCGCTTCCACCAACACATACCAGTTGCCAGTTACATTACACTTTCTCAAAAAGTAAGGAACTTCATTGCAAAAAATTTTATTAATGCATCAGTTAGGGTTGAGGTGACAAATGTAGCAAAATGAGGTGTCAAGGTTGACACCCTACCACCCCCCCACACCCTGCCACCCTACCTCACCCCTACCCACCACAGACCAACAGAAGATGGGGTGTGCCTTGGGGTCATTGGGCCTCTCACCCCATTCACCTATACTGTATCATGTGAAGTTTGTTACATAAGGAATGGGGTGAGAGTTAGGGCCAACGACCACAAGGCACACCCTGTCACCTGTTGGCCTGTGGTTGGGGTGGTATGGTGTGTGGGGGTTGTTAGGGTGTCAACCCTAATGCATCATTCCCCTACTTTTTGTTGCTTCTATCCTAACTGATGCATTAACAACGTTTTTTGTAATGAATATACACATATACAAATATACTGTACATATGTGTGTGTGTCTATACACATAATCCTTTTTTTTGATGACCTCCTCCTCTCAGGAGCCAAGGTGTGAGCTTTATCATTCCTGGATTTTCTGAGTGGAGAGAGAGACCCTAAGCAGGTCTGTGCACACCAGAAGGCGTGAGAGTGTTTGCTGGACAAGATCCTCTAAGTCCAAGAACTACAGCCTATCCAGCTGCTCAGCAGGTAACAAGGAGCAGCTCCCTCCAGAGCATCCTCATTTCAACTGATTATCTTTGCAGCCTTTGAGAAAAAAAATAGAGGGAAAATACACTCTGCTGAAGGCCCATTCTTGAGGCAAAGCGACCATTACCCTCATCTGTGGTCACTTACGAGACTGAAGAACCTTCTCATATCCGAGCCCTGTGGCTGGAAGCAAACAGATTGATCTGAGGTCGACCAAACCGGTTATACAGGGGTTTGAAAATGCCTTCAGTCCAACTTCCACTGCACGGTATGAACAGACTGCAACTTAAGCAGTCTGCCCAAAGGTTCAACACCCCTGCCAGGGAACTAGCAGCCAGCGGGCCACTGATAAAGTCACTGCCAGGGGAAAAGAAATGGGTGCAAAACCTTTCCTGACTGTGTGCTGAAAAAATGACCACCACGCATCCAAGGTTTGAGATGGCTCGGAGGAGCTGTGCATCCGGTTCACCCTTAGCAATGTGACTCTGGCATACAGAGTGCTGAGTACAGGCCTCCTGTTTGAATAAGCAGATTGTTCAATCAGGATGTAAGCCACCCGGATGATCAACACCCTCAAGGGACTCAGAAAAGCTGATTCTCGGGTGAAGACATGCCCTATGCTGGAGGGTCGATCCAGTATCAAAATCTGAAATACTCAGAGTAGGACTGACATAGGGAGAGTGACTGCAGGCATCAGTCAGATGTACTGGGGTTTAAGAACCCCTTTTCCTGAACAGCCCGGTGAATGTTCTCCAGGGCTCCATCCCCAAAAATTGTGGAGCATAAAAAGGTACAGGTTCTTGAATCAAGAAATCTGCGGGCCATAAAATAAAACTAACAGGATCCTTGAGCTCACTGAAAAGCAAGACCCGCACTCTGTCCAAAAGAGAGCCTGGAGCACTGATATCTACCATCCCTGAAAACTGGGGCGGAGAAGTGATAACTAAAAGGCATCTGACATTATTCTGGACCATCTGATAAAAACTTCTCTAATCTACCAATGAGGCATCATGCTTGTGGTGCTGGGCCTCCAGCATGGAGTCTGGCCAGTTCTCCTCTGATACTTTAACTTGGTTACCTAAGTAGGCTCCTCCATTTCCAGGAGCCAAATTTCCCAAGGAACAGAACTCCCCTTGGAACTATCTGTGCTGGCCATTACCATGACCCCACTGGGTTATGGTATTCTGTGCTCTTTAAACAGCCTCCATGGTGGAATCAGACCATAGTTCTCCCTCAAGGGATGATCAACAGGTTAGCTGTAAAGCTTAACAAGACTCAATGACAAGCCACATGACCTTCATGGTCATTTCAGGGAGTGAGATCTAGTCCAAAAATCTTCAGTAAATAACCACCTCATCTGTGAGCTCAAAAATGCTCTAACTGCATTCGAAGGACCACTGAATGTATAAGTCATGCTGCTATGTACTGAAAACACACAGAGAAAACCCCAGGTTAAACTATATTTAAAGAGCTGTTATCTGCTTTGCTACTGCTCTCAGAAATCTGCCTGCAGTTGTAGATAACTGAACATTCTAAAGTGGCGTATGCTGCTGCAAGAGTTCTAAATGACATTATAGGCTCGAGGCAGCATTCTCCTGTGACAGCTAAGGTCCTGTCCAGACTAGAGATGGTCACTGGAACCATTTTTAAAACCATTACAGGCCAATCTGTTCCCGTGTGTCCATGTCATTTGCCTGATCCATTTTTTAAACCATTACCAGGGGTCTGCGTTTTCTTCTGCTTAGTTCTAGTTCTGTTTTCCAAAATGTTACAGTCCAGGCTGGCCCATACCTAACCCACTCCTAGCCCAGTATTCTACACTGCAATGCACGCTGCGAAGCTCGCTCCTATAATGCATAGCGGCATCTCCATGTAAACAAAACACAAATATGAAAGTGGCCGATTTAAACAGTGAGGTTTCACTCTTCCTGCATCGCTGGTTCCAGCAGCGGCAGCTTTTGCTCAGGGAAAGGCAGCATCGCTGGGCAGCATGCCATTTGCAGGCACAGTGATTTATACTAATGCAGCACTGTACCATTGCTGCTATAAGTGTCAAAAATTTGTTTCTGGCTATTTCCACGAGCGCTGTTACAGTGGAGAGAGCTGTATGGAGACATCCCAGATTCACTGACTAGTGGAAGCACATAGTGCTGACTTCTTGGTCCGATGAGCAATGGCTCAGTAATTTTTGCATGTCAAGGCAGACTTTTTAAAGCAGTGTGACACAGTGCTGTGCAAGGCTGTTGAGGTGCAGAGAAGGGTTGGCATTACATTTTTGTGCCTTGTCACGAATGTGGAGTATCGAACCTTGGGGCAACTGTTTGGGGTTGACAGATCTACTGTTGGGGATATAATTATTGATGTCTGCAAGGCCATCTTGCGTGTCATACTACCAAAAGAGATCAAAATGCATAATGTGCCTAACATTATATAGGGGGTCGAGACTGATTGGGGCTTTCCCAGTTGTGGTGGGGTCATTGATGGCACCCACTTTCCCATTTTGTCACCACCTGGTAATGCCTGTGAATTCTACAATCAGAAATCTTATTATTCTGTATTTATGCATGGTCTAGTTGATCATAAATTTCATTTTATGGACATCAATGTTGGATGGCCGGGCAAGGCACACAATGCCCAGGTGATGAGGAACAGTAAACTATACAAGCTAGGGCGGAGTGGACAGCGGTTCCCTTCAATGCTTCAAGACATCAACTGGTTCAGTGTACCAGTTGTGATACTTGGAGAGCCTGCTGTAGTGATAGTATAATATGTTGATTATTGTCACTCCATTTTGTATGCTATTTCATGTAATGTATGTCATTTTATACTCCATTTTGTATTGTGTGACTCCATTTTACATGCTGCTTCATTTAACTGGTGTTTTGCTCTTTAGATAGCCTCATTATTATGTTTTGCTTCAGACAGTGTATTTTGCTGACTTGAAGGTTGCATATTATCAGGCAACCTGTTTTTGTAGTTTTGTTTAAACTTCTGCTTAGCTCATAGAGTTCTAGCCACCGGCCAGTGTTTGGAGCACAGTGACCTAGCAGGTGTAGGAATTCTGAGCAGTCCTTATGGTGTGAATTTGCAGCATCCTGGGAGCCCGGCCAGCTTCTAGAATGTGGCAAAACAACACTATGAAGGCTGCACGGTTATTTTTAGTATAGAATAAGATATAAATGTAGTTTTCTCAATGCCTGGTTGGAAGCCTCATCTGCAGGGTGGATGCATCACTGTGGAACTTTCTCCCGGTTCAAGACTCCTGGCCAGGCTGTGAGATGATTAGGGGCTTCCCCAGCTACTGGGAAAAGGCTTGGATGTAGCATAGAATCGGTGATGTATCATGTTTTGCTTAATTGAAGTATATATTAATGCTGATAGTAATATTGCTAATGAATGAATGCTAAAGTGTAATCATTAATGCTGATAGTGACATTGCTGCTAAATGAAGTGTAATTATCTTTTGCTTGCAATAAATTGTGCCGATGTGTGAATGCCAAGTGTGATTATTCCTTTGTGACTCTTGATTAGGCAAGACAATTTTGGCGTGGTCGGCAGGATTCATAAAGAAAGTACACACAAGGTGAAGTGAAAATGTTTAAAAGGAAAGAGTCTAATGTTGCATGTGCACAAGTGGAAATTCCTGGTTGGGAAAACCAACCTTATGCTGATTTAGCCACTGAGTGGTCATGTTGTGCAGGGTTGAGTGAACACTGGGAATCCTGTTTAAAGATTCTGAGCCTGCAGATGTTGTTACATGTATGAAAAGAGTGCCTGTGGCAAAAGGAAAGAATGTGCTGCCTTGGGCGCAGGGGTGGATTTTATTGTCTGCCTATAGAAGATGCATGAAAGGTAGTGGGACTTCTTGGTGAAAAGGCAGAGTTGGAACGAAAGGTTTGTGATTTGGAAAGTAAAGCTGTGATGTTACAATGTCAAAATCATTTGCTGAGTGATAAATTGGATACCTATCGGACAGTTGCAGAAAATGCAGCTGTCCTGAGTGGCACAGTACAAGTATAAAAGAGGAGGCAGAATTAGTAGGAAAAGGTAAGCCTAGCATAGCTAGGGCAGGAGCCCACTGGGATCCTGAAACATGGGATGGAGATATTTGGTTTTCTACAGATGAGGAAAGGTCAGCCTCAGATAAAGAAGAAAAGGCTGAGGATGTAAGGTTCAATATTGCATGCACAGCCAGTGTCTAGAAGGCGTACTGAAGTGTTGGATCAGAAATCCTAGGAATCGAGATGTAGTGGAGGATTTTTCTCAACAGGAGGTATCAGACCTCCTGGGGCGGTAACCAGGGAGAGTTTGTTGAGATGGCTGGTGAGGTTGTATGACACAGAGGCGGATGGAGTAAGCTTAGATGAAACTGTGCCCCTAGGTTTCTGTCACTAAGCTATGACCCTGTGGTGAAGGAGGCGTTTGGACCCTCGAATACAGGGCAGGGGCTATGCCACGATGTGGACGTGGTGGCTATGGCTTGCAAACACAAGTATCCGACGGTGAGTGACTGGCGGAGATAGTAAACCATGGTTTACCTTAAAGGACTGTATACAAAACATTAAAATGGAAATGATGAAGTTGCGGTCTCCACAGAAGACCATGCTGATTTAATGAGTGTTGTTGTGCCAGTGTCTGTACGTAATAAGATTATCAAAACTGCACCACCTGCATATAAGGCAGTAATGATGACTTTGTTGATTAATCAGACAGGGGAAAACAGTAGTGTAGTGCTAGAGCATCGGCAGTTAGGGGAACTGGGAGATTGGGGCCCAAAGGGTCTAGTTTATATGATCCTTCAGGACTAGATAAACAGCGTCCAATCCTGAGGGTCGAGTTTCTAGGAGAGATATGTTCCTGGCTCTCTTAAAGGATGGGGTGGCAAGGAAAACATTGATGGGATCAGTACCCTGATATGTGGAAGATGTACAAAAGAAGTTGAACACTAGAAGCGGTAAATAAGCAGATCAATTCAAAGTTAAAGACAGATGTACATGTCTCTTCAGGAGTCTGTAAGTCCAACTGCTCCCCGGCAGAGTTTGATGATGAAAGTATGTCCGGGGTGGGGGCTCCCACCCAGGGATCCATTGAGTCACCCGAGCCGGAGCAGGAATATGCAGATCTGTATCCTAGTGATTTGTACCCGGTTAGGAGTTGCAGCAACTGAAAAACCTAAAATATGACTGAAATGAAGGAAGCCCCAGTAGAAGGGTGGGCTAGGAGGGATTTTAGACCTCATGTAGGATGGAAATTAATTGGAAGAGTGGCTCACCCCAAAAGTATCGCGCTTTAATTGACACTGGGGAGGCCTCATTAATTTATAGGAACCCAGCAAAACACAAAGGTCAGCGAGTGGTAATTACAGGATTAGGAGGTAAACAAATTGAGGCAGTGCAGACCATTTTGGAACTGAAAATAGGTCAGCTGCCCGGAGAAAATATTGTGTAATGATTGTCCCGATTCGGAATACATTATAGGAATAGACATACTAAAGGGATGACGTTGCAATTGTCTGATGGACAATATCAATTTGGAGTAAAACCTTACATTTCAGCAAGACCAGTAGTAGTGGGAAGGTGCAGATGCCTCCAGTAGCCATTCCACCTGCTACAAAAATTATCTGTATGAAACAGTGTAGAATACCAGGAGGGCATGAGAGATAACTGCCACTATTAAAGATCTATTAGAGGCAGGAGGCTTAACCCACAACAGCAGCTTGGAACAATCCTGTGTGGCCGGTCAAGAAAAGTGACGGGTCATGGCGGATGACAGTAGATTATAGGGAATTGAACAAGTACACCCCTTCATTGACGGCTGCCGTTCCAGACACTGTCACCCTGATAGAGCAAATACAAAGGCACAAAGGGGTATGGTATGCAGTTATTGATTTAGCTAATGCATTCTTTACTATTCCGATTGAGGAAAGGTTTTGGGACCAGTTTGCCTTCACATGGCAGGGGAGGCAATATGCTTTCACTAGATTACCTCAGGGATATGTACATAGCCCCACCATCTGCCACCGGATGGTGGTAGAACACTTGGATGAGTTGAAGCTGCCGGATGGCATGCAGATTTCTCATTACATTGATGATATCTTGATCCAGGGGGCTGATCAAGATAAAGTACAGCAGTTACTAGATGAGACCATTGATCATATGAGGAAGAAAGGATGGGAAATTAATCCAGACAAGGTACAGGGTCCTTCCCAAACAGTAAAATTTTGGGAATTCAATGGAACAGGGGGCATAGAGAAATATTGCCCAAGGCACGACAGAAAATACTGGACTTTTCAACTCCACAAGACAAAACTGAAACACAAAGATTTGTGGGTTTGTTTGGATTTTGGCGACAGCATATACCCCATTTAGGGCAAATACTAGCTCCCCTTATTAAAGTGACCAGAAAGAAATACGAGTTTGAATGGGGGGATGAGCAACAAAAAGCATTTGATAAGGCTAAGGAAGCAGTGCAGCAAGCCTTAGACCTTTGGCCCCTGCAGGAGGGGGAGGTAGAATTAAATGTGTCCGTAACTGGGCAGTATGCAAACCTGGAGTTTGTGGCAGAAGCAAGGGAGACAGAAAGTGCCACTAGGTTTTGGAATAGGAAACTCCAGAGGTAGGTAGCAGATACTCACCTTTTGAGAGACAACTACTAGCATGCTACTGGGCTCTGATAGAGACAGAACAAATGACAGTGGGTCATGAGGTAGCACTGAGACAGAGATACCCATTATGCAATGGGTAAAAGCTCCTAGAACTCACAAAATAGGACATGCTCAGGAAGCTAGCATTATCAAATGGAAATGGTATATTCAGGATCGAGCAAAGGTAGGAATTGGGGAATAGCAGCCTCCATGAGAAGGTAGCTGAAATTCCTCTAGAGGGAGAACAGGTTGAGGAAAATGCCTGAAATTCAAGAATCACCTGTGAAATGGGGCAAGCTTTTGATGAGCTGCCGTTTCTGACTGAGCACATGTATGGTTTACAGACGGCTCAGCCAAATATGTGGGAAATAGGAGATACTGGAAAGCAGTAGCTTATTGTCCACACACTGAAAAGTTTTTGGTAACATCAGGAGAAGGGAAAAGCAGTCGATATGCTGAGTTGTATGCAGTATATCAGGCTTTGAGACAAGAAAACCCAGGTACATGTCATATTTATACTGCTTCATGGTCTATAGCCAATGGTTTAACAACCTGGCTGCCCACTTGGGCTAAGGATGAGTGGAAAATTTATTCGAAAGAAATATGGGGAAAAGAACTGTGGCAGGAAATATGGACTATGGTGCAAAATACTCAGACCACTGTATTTCATGTTGATGCTCATTGTGCTTCAGATACACTAGAACGATGGTATAATTCTATTGCAGATGAAAAAGCTAAGATTCTTCCAGTGGATATTGAAGAAACTCAAAGTCAGCAGTTATCAGGGCTGGCAAAATGGGCACATCAAAAATGTGGACATTTGGGAGAAAAAGCCACTTACAGGTGGGCATATAGTAGGGGTGTACCCCTAACATTGGATTTGGTTAAAACTGTTATTGCTCAGTGTCCTATATGCCAACATGGGCAACAAGACCAATCCCTCATATTGTGAAAGGACAATTGGGGAGGAAAATATCGGGACAAATTTGGCAGATTGATTACATTGGACCTCTACCCTTAGTGGAGGATGTCGATATGCTTGCACAGTTGTAGATACATATTCAGGGTATTTATTGGCATACCCTTGTAAACAAGCTACACAGAAAAACACCATTAAGGCAATTAACTTAATTATGTTGTACTATGGAATACCTTGCAGATACAAAGTGACAATGGTTCCCATTTTAGGGAAAATGGTACAAGCTTATGCTCAAGCCCATAACATACAGTGGGTATTTCACATCCCTTATTACCAGCAGGCAGCAGGGTTAATTGAGAGAATGAATGGATTGCTGAAAGAACAGTTTAGGAAATTGGGGGGCCTACGAAAATGGAAAGAGAATTTGCATGAAGCATTACAGATTTTAAATAATAGACCAATTGGAGAATCTGAGACCCCTTAATGCGAATGATAACTCCTAATTTGCAAGTGCAGGCTTACTCAACTACAGAAACAGTGTTATATTGGGAAATTACACGAGCTCTGTCTCCTTGCAGGGCAACCCAGAAGCTGCTGGACTTGATTTACATGCCCTTCAAGAATACAGAATAAACAGCAGAAACATTCAAGTGATAGAAACTGGTATTGGAATACAAATTCCACGAGACATTTTGGTTGGATAGCACCTAAATCAGAACTAGCCCTCAAGGGAATACAAATTTTGGGAGGGGTGATTGATTGTGATTACCAAGGAGAAGTGAAAGTAATTTTGTTGAATAGTAGAGAACAAAATCTGTTAATTCAACAGTATGACAGAGTGGCTCAATTGTTAATTATTCCAGTTAACAAAGTGACCCCTATAAAGGGACAAGCCCCCACACTCTTAACAGCAAGGGAGGATAAAGGTTTTAGATCTACAGGAGGTTTAACAATGGTGCCAAAATATGGGTTACAAACCCAAATGGCCCTCCTGAACCAGCTGAGGTGATAGCCACCGGACGAGACAACACAGTGTTAATTATCAGGTCAGGGAAAGAGAGATGGGAATATGTACCAGCGAACACATGTTATCTTCGAGAATAATCAGTCTGTGTATTTTCTAGGTTCTTCAATGGATTCTAAAAGGAATAACACTCTCTCACGGTCCATTCGGTAAAGCCTATTACCCCAGGTGGAAGAATATTGAAGCTTGACGACCCACTTGTACAATGGGGTTGGAAATCTTCCACCAGTTACGGGTGCAAGACAACTTTACTTGCCCTGAAAACCAAGGATGTCCTATATGAACATTACTTTTCACCAGATGTGAACATTTTGAAACCAGTTGAGACAATGGCAGGACGATTATATGTCCAACCTATGCAGGACACAAATTGGATTAAATTACAGAACCAGACTGTTATTAGATGCTGCAACTTACCGAATAGTTGCATGGTGACTGTACAACATAGACTTGATTGCTGCATGAATCAAACAGACATTTTCAATGCAAGTATTACTTTGATTGACATAGACACGTTATTCTGCATGAATGCTACTGCAATAACTAATAGAACTACTTGGGCAGATCACATTACAGTGTTGAAAAATCATCCTGTAATTAGCAATGATAGTATAGTTAAGGTTCCATCCACATGTACATCAGTAGCGAGCGGTATCAGAAAAATGTAATCCATTTTAACATAACGCTTATGTTTAGTAGAAAATGCAAATATAAAAGAGCTTGGTATGATACGCTATTAGGTGGAGCAGGGCAGGCATGGGAATTTTAAATAGTGTTGATATAGAAACACTGACTAACAGGCTTCAGGCAGTAGGAATTGATGTATTTAGCTTAATTAACTTACAAGCTCAATGGATGCCAACTGTTTTCTTACCCCAAAGATTAACTTTGAATTATGATTTTGAGTTCTTGCAGTTATTTAATGCTTCACAGGTATGGGGAATGGGAGTAGCAGAAAATATTTCACTATTTATTGATTGGACAGAATGCACAATGACGACATATGTATTCTATACTGCAAAGAAATAAGGCCCAGAGTGATTTAATGAGTAATAATGAATATGTGTGGAGGACCGTGTTCAAACTATGGATTCCTAGTAATCATTGGATTGTAATGTCATCCACCACAGTAAAATGCACAGATACCTATTGTTCAGGGCAATTGGTACATTATAATGTTAGTGACCCTGAAATAATGTGTAAATATGTAATATTACCTGTAATTTTGGTCCCCATTATTTGATCCTGAGTTTTGGTTACCACATTTTAACGGAGATTATATAGATAGTCAGAACACCACCCATGACTTAAGTCTGTGTTCAAAACAGCTGATGGAATACTATGTGGACAGCATTCCAAACTTTATGAACCTTGTTTACTGGAGCATTCGATAAATTTGTGTCAATGGACAATTTTACCCATAACCTTTACCATGTTTACAGAAATAGGACCCCAGTATGTCTGTATAGTAACTAATCAGGAGAATACTGTTAGGATGTATAACTTAACTCGTCCCTTTTCAGGTTGTTTAAGAAATGTGACTCATTTGTGGTGGGAAAATACTACTTACACCTTTGTCCCTGATAATGAGCAGAAGCTTATTTTGTATTGGCAGCCCAATATTTAAGATCAATCAAGATTGAGTATCTCATTAAATAAAATTAAACAGATAATTCAGGAAACAGATGTAATGCAGGCTCATTTGGCAATAAGAAATAAATCATTAGTGCAAAGTCAGGTGCAAACTACGATAGTTAAAAATAAAATGATTGATTTAAGTTCCAAGATTCAACAAGAGACTACTCATTATTGGTGGGATATTTTTACAGGATGGTCTCCATCAGCTACAAAAGTGTTAAATATTCTGATGCATCCTATCATAATCATTGCTGTAGTGACAATTATCTTGCTTATTTGGACTTGTTACTTATCATGTTATATTCGTAGTAATTTTGCTATGGTACCAATATCATACAAATCGTATTCACAATAATCAAAGGACCGAATGTAGTGATAGTATAATATGTTGATTATTGTCACTCCATTTTGTATGCTATTTCATGTAATGTATGTCATTTTATACTCCATTTTGTATTGTGTGACTCCATTTTACATGCTGCTTCATTTAATTGGTGTTTTGCTCTTTAGAGAGCCTCATTATTATGTTTTGCTTCAGACAGTGTATTTTGCTGACTTGAAGGTTGCATATTATCAGGCAACCTGTTTTTGTAGTTTTGTTTAAACTTCTGCTTAGCTCATAGTGTTCTAGGCACCCGGCCAGTGTTTGGAGCACAGTGACCTAGCAGGTGTAGGGAATTCTGAGCAGTCCTTATGGTGTGAATTTGCAGCATCCTGGGAGCCCGGCCAGCTTCTAGAATGTGGCAAAACAACACTATGAAGGCTGCACGGTTATTTTTAGCATAGAATAAGATATAAATGTAGCTTTCTCAATGCCTGGTTGGAAGCCTCATCTGCAGGGTGGACGCATCGCTGTGGAACTTTCTCCCGGTTCAAGACTCCTGGCCAGGCTGTGAGATGATTAGGGGCTTCCCCAGCTACTGGGAAAAGGCTTGGATGTAGCATAGAATCGGTGATGTATCATGTTTTGCTTAATTGAAGTATATATTAATGCTGATAGTAATATTGCTAATGAATGAATGCTAAAGTGTAATCATTAATGCTGATAGTGACATTGCTGCTAAATGAAGTGTAATTATCTTTTGCTTGCAATAAATTGTGCTGATGTGTGAATGCCAAGTGTGATTATTCCTTTGTGACTCTTCGATTAGGCAAGACACCTGCCTATCTTCTTCTTCTGCCTTGGCTCATGAAGCTGTACTCAAATTACAGCTGTGACATTTGACGTAATTTTAACTTCCGTCTCAGCAGGGCCAGAATAGTGGTTGAATGTGCCTTTGGCAGACTGAAAGGCCGTTGGAGATGCCTTCTAAAAAGAAATGAATATGCCATTCAAAATGTCCCATATGTGACTGGAGTTTGCTGTGCATTGCATAACCTTTGTGAGGAGAAGTCAGAGACATTTCCGGACAGTTGAGTCTCAGAAACTGAGTGCTGACAGTTCCCTCTACCTGCTCACCAGGACTGTGTCCTCCCTGGTGAATTATCTATTGCAGCCATGAATCGGCAGGCCAGTGAGGCATGTAATGTGCTAGCACAGTATCTCCAGAATCATTAATGTGTGTTATACTCCAGTGGCAGTGTAATCTGTGTGCCACTAACCAGTAGAGTATACAAGTGTCAGAGTAACTGCATATTCAAAAGCAGGACAAACAGTACCTTATTTTTAATTTTTTATTAAGAGCAACTCCTGCGAAATTGTTCCGAGACAAAACAAGTTAACAAATGTAGGTTGCACAAGTTTTTTTAAAGCACATAAAAATTATTCACAACTTCATTTTCAACACAGTTATTTCAACATTTTATAACTTTGAACCTCCTTTGGTTGCAGCATGACAATTTGTCATGTACTGAACTTTATATCACAACAATAAGTTTGCCAGCAAATGTATCACAAAACTGGTTTAGTGTTTAACACTTTAAAAATGTAAAGTTAAAAGTTTTTGAAAAACTATAGTGTACAATACTTGTTCAACTGTTAAAAATTTAGTTTTAACTTATAACTTTTACTACTTTTAAGAAAATTATTGTGTCTGGTTTATTATGTGCAACTGCATTTTTTTTTTTTTTTTACAACAGTAGTTCATTGCACTGCATCGCTGACAACTCTGTGAGTACTGCATGGTTATCATTTGATCAATTAAAGAACAGCAGTAACGGTTCTGAGTGGGATAGCCTCGGGATACTTAGTACGATAATCACAGATGCCGAGAATAAATCTGTTCCCCTTTTAAAATGGTCCCACTACATCCATCGCAATCCTATTGAAAGGGGTTGTAATGAGAGGTAAAGGTTGGAGGAGGACCGTATCTTTTCTGGTTACAGAGGCTACCTTCTGGCACTCCTGACAGCTACGACAGAAGTCAGCCACCTGAGCATGGATACCTGCCCAGTAAAAAAGTACAAGTAACCTCTGTAAGGTACAGTCCCTACCCAAATGACCAACTAAGGGTATATCATGGGCTAGATGTAATAACCTTTCCCAGTATTTGGTGGGTACCAACAACCGATCAATCTGTTCACCTGTAGTTGGTTGTTTGTATCTCCTATACAGTAATCCATCCTTAATAATGCACTGTGGCTCATTCCCTTCCCCCTTGTCAACCACCTGGAAAAAAGGTTTAAGGGTTATATCATTTTGCTGTTCTGAGCCAAAAACTGCTTTCTTTTATTACAGATAACAGATCATCACATTTCTTGTCAACACATTCAACATTAGCATCATTATGTTTCTGAGTCCATTGTTTCTTTCCTTCTTCTTCGTTCGTCTAGATTTCGATGTTTTGCCAGGCACCCCATACACCCCCTCGTCAAATAGAAACAACTGGGCCCACTGGCTCTCCTGTTTGGCATGTGCACGGGTAGTAACGGCACATACACCATCATTGGGGTTGATCAAACAATGAAACTCAGGGTGGTCATATCCCATGATAACAGGAATGGGAAAATGGGATACCAAACCAACGTTCATGTTGTAGATCTTCCCTTGTACCTGCAGATCAATGTTAGTCACTGGGTAATGATGAATATCCCCATGTATATACACTACAGCAGTGTCTGCCCTTTTCCCCTTTTATGCTGTACCAAGTCTGTTCTGATAAGGGTTTGCCTGCTGCCAGAGTCAATCAACCCTGAGACCTCCCATTCCCCAATCCTCACAGACACTATAAAATGTCCCCAGTTCACCAAAGCTAGCTGGACAGGAGCAGTCTTTTTCTTGGGGCAATACCTAGCAATATGTCCCTTCCCATGGCATTCTCTACATATAATATTGGGGTTATATAGTTTGGTGGCATTGCATGTCTTAGAACCCCCAGTACTCTCTGGAGATGTGGCAGGGGGGAAGGGGAAGGAGAAGGAGAAGGAGAAGGAGAAGGAGAAGGAGAAGAAGAAGAAGAAGAAGAAGTAGTAGTAGAAGAAGGAGGAGGCCTTACTGTGGGTGGGGTCACACCAACTCCTGGATGTCCTTGCTGATGATTGGGATGAGCTGTCAGATAGTCCTCAGCCAATGTAATTGCTTTTTCTGTGGTGTCCGGATGGTGCTCCCTCACCTACGCTTGCACATCAGAAGGCAGGATATGAATAAATAGTTTCAAGATCACCATCTCTACTATCTGGTCTGCAGTTTTGACCCCAGGCTGTAGCTACTTATGGCAAAGATCATTAAGTCTCCTAAAAGTCTCATGGAGAGTGTCCACTGTATGGAACTTAAAAGTCCGAAATCGCTGTCGGTATGTTTCAGGGTTTATATCGTACAGCTGCAGGATGGCTTGTTTGACAGCATCATAATTCTCAGCTTGGTTACTGTCCATATAACTATAAGCAAGTTGTGCCTTATCGGATAGATAGGGTACCAGATGTATGACCCACAGCATTCTGGGCCACCCACAAGCCTGGGCTATCCATTCGAACGTGGTCATGTATGCTTCAATATCATCCATCACACCAAGCTTAGTCAGTTTTATGTCGTTAGAAGTATCTACAGGTGGAGGATTGTGAACTTCAATGTCCCAAATGGCCCATAAAGTATCAGTCCACCAAACCTCAGTTCTTTGGAGGTCAGCCTCCCTTTGCTTGTCCATGGCTAGCTGCTTCACACACAGCCAGTGCAACAGGCTTTGGACATCCTCCAGGGGTGCATCAACCACCTGTTCTGTGCTTGTCTCATCCTCTCTCCCTCCTTCCAGTTCCTGCTCCTTCTCCTCCTTGGCCATTTTCCTCCACACATCAGGCCCCAACTCTGGTAATGAGGTCTCTCTGTACTTGCCAGCCATCTTTCTAGCGAGGACACCACTGGGTTTGGTGAGGGTCTCGCCTGCTGTCTGGAAGGTACCAGTGTCACCAAAACATCCCACTGCTGACACCAGTGTCGTAGGCAGTGGGTGAACTGATGGACACAGACACAGGATTGAAGAGGTGGCAAGGCTTAAGATTGCCAAGCCGGAATAAGTCAAGCAAAATTAACAGCGACTTAGAACGAGAAATAAATCAAAAAGGACATAAATCCAGTTAAGTAACAAACTCTTGTCTTCACAGGCAATAATAGCAACAGCCACCCTGGAAGCAGAGTCCAGGTCTGTAAGGATAGTGCAGACCTTTCTAGTTTGGATCAGAAGCAGGCTGATCCCACAACGAATCTGAAGGGGTTACCAAAATGAGCTCCCTTTTATACCAGGGAGTCATCAGGAGACCACCTTAAGCTCCGCCCCTAAACACCTTGAACATTGAAAATATCTTTAATAAACGTTTTTTATTGCTTCTGAAAGAATAGTAATACTTTATTCCTTTATAACATGTTAAGAAAGTCCTTTGCATTGAATTTATTCAGCCAAGGGAACAAGTAACAAATAATTCAGAGGATAGTCCCTCCCTTTACCTGCCCACAGTATATCTATGGTGAACAGTGGGCCAGCTGCCTCCTAAAGAAACACCTGGAGGACCCTTTAAGGTGAGCCTTTATTCCTTCATAATGAAGCCGTTTTATTATTTTGAGAAAACATGAGAAAACCACAATTTAGAACATTTACTAAATTGTGCGCATTTCGTCCAGAAGTTCCTTTTCTATATGTCTAACTTCCTAGACTTCAGGACTGCAAGAGAAAAGCCATCGCGTAGCACGGATGTACATAACAACAGAATATAGCCACAGGTTAACCATGCTACGCGACTGCAACCAGCAAAACTGAAGCACGCAAAACGCAACTGTGTTACAATTTCACAAAATATCCCTTAGAAAGAGAGTGCTTATTAAATTGTTTTGGGCAACATTATTTATTTATTTATTGAAATTGTTTCACCAGGATGGCACACTGAGCAAAAAGATGCTTGTCTCCTGGTGCGACCTGGGGGGGTTGGGGTACAGTGGGAGATAACTCGTAGGTTATCAAGAGTTACATATACGAGGAAAACAGTAGAACATAGTTGAACACAATTACAGCAATACAGTAGACTGAGATTCTGTTGAACAGTTTACACAGAATGAGTTTCAGCTATACAGTTGCAGGATGCAGAGGAAGGGTTATGATTATACAATTGTGTGATGGAATAGGGACAAGACATCCAGTACAATACAACAACAACACTTGGAAGGCACAGATTATAGTACAGACTTAACCAGCTAAATGTGCTGGATAAATTATAACTCGTGGGATAGAATTGGATAGCTGAGGTGTGACACTGGCAGTGGAGAACATGTGATGATCGGGCAGCATCAAGTAGGATTTAGGACAGGGCAAGACCATGTACTGTACCAAGAAGTGCTGAAGTTGGTATAGATAAGCCAGCTTCCATAGCGTAAGCTAGGTGCCGCTGGTCAGGCAGTCAGGAGGGGGGAAGTATAAGGGGGCACCTTTGGGGCTTAGGTGCAGGAGCAATTTACCGAGAGGTAGTTTGCTAGTGCTGAAGACAGGCAGTACGTAGAGAAGGAGTGGCGAATTTGGGGAGGGAGTTCAATCCAGAGTTTGGGGAAGTGGTAGGAGAAGGCAGATTGCCCAATAGTGGTTTTCCACCTAGGGATTTGTAGCTTCTGGTTGTCGAGTGATCTGAGGGCATGAGAAGGGGAAGGAGCTGGGGTAAGTAAGGTAACATAGAAACATAGAAACATAGAAGTTGACGGCAGATAAGGACCGCAAGGCCCATCCAGTCTGCCCATTTCTTTTTCTACCTTATAAATGTGCTATCGCCCTTTGCTCTGTCAGTGGCCTATCTATTCATAGTCATTTGTATTGCTCCCTTATGCCTATCCCATGCCTGTTTGAAGCCCTGCACTGTATTCATAGCCACCACTTCTTGTGGTAAGCCATTCCATGCATCCACCACCCTTCTGTGAAAAAGAATTTCCTCACATTCCCCTTAATCGGCCTCCTCTAATCTCATGCTGTGTCCTCTTGTCCTGCTATTTTTCTTATATTTAAACATGTTAGACTCTTTCACCTTGTTTATGCCCTTAAGGTGTTTGAATGCCTCGATCATATCACTCTCTCCTCCTTTGCTCAAGGGTATACATATTGAGCTCCGTTAATCTGTCCTCATATGTCTTCTGATGCAGTCCCTGCACCATTTTGGTGCCCTTCTCTGGACTGCCTCAATTTGGTTAATGTCCTTGTGAAGGTGTGGCCTCCAATACTGCACGCAGTACTCAGATGGGGCCTAACCAGTGTCTTGTACAGAGGGATTATTACCTCCTCTTACGACTTGTGATACCACTACTAATACACCCTAACACCCCCTACTTACCTACTGCTTTAGAGGTCTGCTTAGATGATTTTAGGTCATCAGTGATGATGATGCCCAAGTCTCTTTCTTCCTTTGTGACTGCTAGCAACTCCCCTCCCAGCCTATAGGTGGCTTCAGGGTTTCTCTTCACTATGTGCATGATTTTGCACTTCTTTGCATTAAATCCCAGTTGCCACTCTTCTGACCATTCTGCTAGTTTATCCAGATCTCTTCTCATTCTGCCCACCCCATCTGGATCATCTACTCTGTTGCAGATCTTGGTGTCATCTGCAAACAGACAAGCCTTACCCTCTAGTCCATCTGCAAGGTCACTAATGAAGATGTTGAGAGGACTGGCCCCAGGACTGATCCCTGAGTACCCCACTTATGACTTGCATCTCTTCTGACTGTATACCATTTACCACCACTCTCTGTTTTCTGCCCGTCAACCAGTTTGCCACCCAGTTGACCAACTTGACCCACCCGAGCCTACCCAGCTTATTTATCAATCTTCTATGTGAACAGTGTCAAAAGCTTTGCTGAAGTCAAGGTAGGCGACATCAACTGCTCCCCTTGGTCCACCACTCTGGTTACCCAGTCAAAGAAATCTATGAGATTAGTTTGACAGGACCTTCCTTTGTAAACCCATGCTGTCTTGGATCCTGTGCCCCTATGGATTCCAGGTGTTGCACTATCCTTTCCTTAAGGAGTGCCTCCATAATCTTGCCCACTACTGAGGTAAGACTGACCGGTCTGTAGTTCCCCTCGCCTCCCTGCTACCACTCTTGTGGAGCGGGATCACATGAGCCCTTCTCCAGTCTTCTGGGACCCTCCTGTGCTCAGAGACTCACTAAACAATTCTGCTAATGGCTCTGCTAGTTCCTCCTTTAGCTCCTTAAGTACCCTGGGATGTATACCATCAGGTCCCATTGCCTTATCCACCCTGAGCTTAGCAAGCTCTTGTAGGACCCTTTCTTTTGTGAAGGAGTAGTGCTCACCTCCCTCCCCGTGTCCATGATGCTGAGCTGTGGGCCCTGCCCTACCTTTCAGTAAATACTGAGTAAAAGTATCTATTTAGGATAGATGCCTTTACAGGGTCCTCCTCCTCACATGCTCCCTTTTCCATTAAGCTTAGCAATACCCCTCTGGACTTTCTCCTTTCACTAATGTATCTATAGAAAGTCTTGTCACCTTCTTTACTGTTCGTGCTAGTGTTTCCTCAGTTTGGGACTTTGCCTGCCTTACTGCCTTACCTGCTTCCCTTAGGGCAGTTTGGTATGCCTCCCTATCTTCATCCCGCTGTGTTCCCTTATATTTCCTGAAGGCCAGCCTTTGGCTCTGACCTTTTCTGCTACTGTATTTGAGAACCAAAGTGGTTTCCTTCTTCTTTGCACTTCCTTTTCTGTCTAACACAATGGGATGTTGCTTCAAGTATTGCATTCTTAATGCTTGCCCACTTTGCCTGTACCCCCTCACCTGTGTTTCTTTTTGCCAGTGCATAAGATGAGAGAGGTATGAGGGCAGGGCGTCATGCCAGAATTTGGCTACAAATTTAGCGCAATGCTGTAGGTGATGGTTTTCGAGGGAAGAGAATGTGAGGGCATGGTAGAGGTTGCATTGATGGGTGCAGGGGGTGGCATCAAGGGCGAAGTGACAGAAGACATGGAAAAGTGTGTCCAGTCTGGATAAGGTAGATTTAGGAGTGGCACTGTACACTATGTCGCAGTAGTCAAATGAGGGGAGGATCATCTTATGCACTAGCTCATGCCTGGCCATGAGAGGAAGACAGTTGCGGTTCCTATAAAGGGCTCTGAGCTTGGGGTGCAGTTTTTTTATGATGACATCAATGTGTTCAGAGAAGGACAGGTGACGGTTGAGCCAAACCCCGAGGTAGCGGAAGGAAGTGACGTCCTCCAATACCGTCCCATCAAGTGTGTGGAAGGTAGGGAGGGAAGGGAGCCTCGTTAGACATTGCCGAAGGTCATGGTGGTAGTTTTTTTCGCATTGAGAGAGAGCTGGTGAGAGCTAAACCGTAACTGTACCTTGTTGAAATCAGCCTGGAGGTTGGCTGCTACCTCTTCTGGGGAGGAGCCAGAGGCAAAAAGGACAGTATCGTCTGTGTACACTTGAATAGAAGTGGATGAACACATTAGAGGGAGGTTATTGAGAAAGATGAAGAACAGGATAGGGCCAAGTACTGACCCCTGGGGAACTCCAGTGGCTATAGGGAGGGGTGAGGAGGTGACGTCGGAGATAATAACTTATTGAGTAATGTCAGAGAGGTAGGCCCTCAACCAATTGGTAGCTAAGCCAGCTAGGCCTGCTTCCGAGAGACACTGAAGTAGCAGGGGGTGGGAGACCGTATCAAAAGCTTTGGCAAGGTCTATGAAAATGGCCGAGGTGATTAACCCTTTGTCCATACCTGAGAGGATGGAGTCCGTGAACCTAACCAGGGAGGAGGCTGTGGAATGTCCCTTCCTGAAACCGGACTGGAACAGCGTGAAGAAGTTGGTGTCATAGAGGAAGAAGGTGAGTTGGTTGAGTACTAGGTGTTCTTGCAGCTTTGCGAGAGCAGGGAGGAGGGAGATAGGGCAATAACTGGAGGGGGAGGTAGTGACACCCCCTTTAGGGAGGGGGATGACAATGGCCTGCTTCCAGACCTGGGGGACAGCGGCAGAGGAAAAGAAGAGGTTTAAGAGGGTGGCGAGGAGGGTTGCTATGGCTGGGGTGGAGAGGCGGAGGAGGTTGCAGTCGAGGCCATAAGGGGATTTACCTTTTGTTGTGTTGAGGGCCTGAAGGGCTTCTAGGACATCAACTAGCAAGATTTCTTTGAAGGTGAAGGTTGGGGGCCCACTGGAATTAGAACATATGGGGGGAGGACAGAGTGGCACCGAGGTGGGCAGGGAAGAGAGGAGGGCAGAGGCACAGGAGGAGAAATATGTGTTGAATTCAGCGGCAATATCCTGTGGATCAGAGAGGAGTGAGTTGTTCACGAGGAGGAGAGGGAGAGGGTGGGCAGTTGGAGGGGAGAAGACGGAGTGAATAACTTTCCAGAATTTGGATGGACAGTTTAAGTTGGAATGAAGGGAGGAGCTGAAGTATTCCGCTTTAGCTCGGCGGGTTGCTCTGGTGCATTTGTTGAGTAGAGACCAATAGATGACAAGGTCGCTTGGGAGGTGTGAGGTTTTGTGAGTGCTCCATGCTTTGTCCCGAGCGATTTGGCAGGCTGTCAGTTCCTGGGTGATCCAAGGCAGGTGATAGCCATGAACCCTGGAGCGATGCAGTGGAGCATGAGCGTCCCAGACTTGGAGGAACGTGTTTTGGAAATGAAGGAAGGCATCGTCGATAGAGCAGGGTTTGGCAGGGGATAGCCACAACATTTGGGCGCGTATTGGAATTGCAGTCTAGCAACAAGGTTTCCTGGGACTGGGCAACAGGTAGGCAGACATTACAGTCTATAGCAATTCCTTTTCTTGGTCTGCCTTGCCAAAACCAAATAAAACTATATAAATGCACTGCGAGGAAGAGTCCCCAATGGAAAATAAATCAAAAGTCAATCAAGCAGAGGAGCGCTTTTCTGAGCATTACGGAATGCAGCAAATGGTAGGAGCAGCGGTTTGAATGGTGGCACGAGCCAATGGATGTTCCATCATTTGCATATGTTCCATTCCTCCAGAGCAGTTCAACAGAGGAGGCTGATTGCAATAGTTAATCATATTGAAGAATTCCTGTGGTTGGATGGTAGACCATCCTGGAGAGAGAGACAGGAACTGAGAAGTCCTGAGGTCAAGGGAGACAGAGAGTTGGACAGCATGGCTTAATGAAAGAAATTATCTCAAAGATCTACTGTTATGAACATACAAATCTGCCATCAAATAAAGACCTTATGGTCTATCGAGTCTGCTTGAGTGTGCAGCTGGCAATCATACTACAGCTGTCCCTCCCTTCCCTCCCCGACCCCTCCTTACCCTCTCCCATCCCTTTTTGAAGCAGTACACTGTTCTACGGGATACCACTTCCACAGACAATGCTTTCCACCCAGACACCACTCTCTCCGTAAAAAGTGTTTTCTCGTTTCCCTCCTGAATCTTCCTCCCTCCAATCTGAGATCATGACCACGAGTGTCCCTACCCCTCCTTAACTTGAATAATCTCTCCATGCCTGTCTTGTTTATTCCCTTCATGTACTTGAGGGTTTCGGTCATATCCCCCGTCTCTCCTCTCCTCTCTCTCCAGTGAGTACATGTTCAATTCCCCCAGCCTGCTCATGTAGGGTATGTCTCCTAGTCCCTGGATCATCTTTGTTGCCCTGCACTGCACCCCCTCCAGTAACTTAATGTCCCACTTCAGGTATGGGCACCAGTACAGCACGCAACATTCCACGTGTGGCCTAACCAGTGACATATACAACGACAGAATTACCTCCCCTCTCTTTGAAGATATACCCCTGGCAATACAACCCAGCATTTAGTTGGCCTTCGCAGCTGCTTTCCTGCATTGGGCTAAGTTGTTCATTGAGCCTATTATACCCACCCCAAAATCCTTCTCCTCCTCTGTCATGGCAAGCTGAACCCTGCCCCAAGGTGGTAGCTCCTTCTTGGTTTTTTTGTCCCGAAATGTAGCACCTTGCACTTTTTGGCATTGAACCCCAACTGCCAGGTGTCCGACCAGGTCTCAAATTTTGACAGATCATCCTGCAACCCATGCCACCCTCCTAGGTCATCCACTACTGCTCCCAGCTTGGTGTCATCTGCAAAAAAAAAATTATCTTCTGCTTGATGCCCATTGAGATGTCTAAAATCAACAACCCAAATGACACCAGTCCCAGCACTGAGCCCTGCGGTACTCCGCTTGTCGCTGCCCTTGGAGATGAGAGCTCTCCTCCCACCTCCACCTTCTGCTGTCTTCCCTGTAACCAGTTTACTACTCATCCCACGATTTTCACCCCTGCACCTGCCAGCTTACTACCCAGCCTCCCATGTGGCACTGAATCGAATGCCTTATTGAAGTCCAGAAACAGGACATCCACTGCATGGCCCTTGTCTAACTGTCTAGTTACCCAGTCAAAGTAATCCACCAGGTTGGTCTGACAGGATCTGTCCGTGACAAACCCATGTTGCCCAATGTCCTGCAGCCCACTGGTCTCCAGAAGGGACACCAGCCTCTCCCTCAGGATTGTCTCCATCAGTTTTCCCATGATGGATGTGAGGATTACTGGCCTGTAGTTTCCTGGTTCATCTTTGGGACTGCGCTTATGGAGGGGTACCACATGAGCCATCCTCTAGTCCTGAGGTACACTTCCTGAGACCAGGGAGGCATTGAACAGGTCTGCCAAGGGCCCCACCAGGATTTTTGCCAGTTCTCTCAGTACCCTGGGGTGAATGCCATCTGGCCCTGGTGCCTTGTTCACCCTTAGTGCACTCAGACCCTCCAGTACCCTGCCCTCTATGATTCTACCATCTGTCATCTCCTCCTCCCCTTGAGCCTGACCTGCCACCCCCCTCTTGGTAGCACCCCTCCTTTCTCCTTAGTAAACACCGAGCAGAAGTATTCATTAAGCACTTCTGTCTGCTCTGCCCATTTCCACCCATCCCCATCCCTCTTAATCCTTACTATTTTGACCCTCTGAAGTATAGTTACATAAGAACTTACCATAACAGTAGATCTTCGAGAGAGGCTCTTGCAGTAGGTATTCACACATAGGACTAAGCCGCCAGGCATCAGGACCCCACAGAAAAACTTCTAGCTAGCATCTCTGGCGGAGGACCTCCCCCATGTCAGGTGATCGATATCAGCCAACGTCAGTATAAAGGGGCCGTCCCCCACACCCGGCTTCCAGTTCTTTCCCGCCAAAGGCCAAAAGAGGCATGACAAGAGAGAAGAGAATATGCCCCCATGGAAGACAGAAAAAGGAGAAAACTCAGGGGGATGGAGGGAGGGAGGGAAGGCAATACTTACTGCAAGAGCCTCTCTCAAAGATCTACTGTTACGGTAAGTTCTTACATAACTGTACTATCTTACTTTGAGAGGGCTCTTGCAGTAGGTATTCACATATAGGACGGAGTCCCAAGCAGTCTGGAACAAAAACAAATGCGGGAGGAGACTACTCATCCACAACTGATATAAATCAGGGCTGAGCAGATCTCATGACAGGAGGCCCTGTAGGACAGCCAATCCAAAGCTTGCTCTATGGCGAGAGGCAATGTCCAAACTGTAGTGTTTTGTGAAGGTATGGACGGAAGTCCAAGTTGTGGCTGCACAGATGTCTGCCACTGACACATTCCTGAAACAAGCAGCAGAGGCAGCTGCTCCTCTAGTGGAGTGACCTCTGATCTGACCCGGAAGGGTCTTGTACTACTTGTCATAACAGAAAGTGATACAATTCGCTTACCACTCAAGCATTGCTTGGAAACTGCATTGCCTTCTCTTTTGTGTGTGAAAGAAACAAATAGCTGATCCGTTGTCTTGAGAGCCTTAGTCCGATTGGTGTAGTATCTCAGGATTCTGTGTACATCCACAGCATGCAAAAGATACTCTCCATGATTGGAATGTTCCGTGAAAAAGGCCGGTAACTCAATGGATTGGTTCAGTATAGACTCAGCCACCACCTTAGGAAAGAACTTACGATTGGTGCACATAGCCACTCGTTCCTGTGGAAAATCAGGTACTTTTTTTTACACATCAAGGCTTGGAGCTCAGAAATTTGCCGAGCCAAAGTAATGACCACCAGAAAAAGAGTCTTCTAAGAAAGAAACTTCAAATCTGCCTCTGCTGGCGGTTCAAAGAGGGGCAGTGTGAGCTTCTCCAGGATGAAATTCAGGTCCCATGGAGGGGCAGGATTGTGGATAGGGGGTCTCTACAGCTGTGCAAAAGACCTGTCCCCAAAGGGAATGTGGTAGGCTGAAACTGCTGCCATGTGAACCTTTAAAGAGGAATGACTGAGACCCAGATCAAAGAGGTGTGTCATGTAATCCAGAACTTTGCTAGCTGGGCACGAAAAGGTCTCTAAATCCTTAGAGCTCACCAGCTGGAAAACCGTTTCCATGTCATAGCGTAGGTGGTTCTGGGGGAAGGCTTTCTAGCCTCCACCAAAATGTCCGCCACCAGAGGGGAGACTCCGAAGCGTGCCTTGGCTACATCTGAAGGAGCCATGCATGGGGATGAAGTGATCTGAGACCTGGATGAACCAGGGTCTCCTGATACTGGGTCAACAATTGTTGCGACAGAGGAACAGGAAGTGGAGGTTCCTCGAAAACTGTTGCAGAAGAGAGAAACAAACTTACTTGAGCTAGAAGGGAGTGATGGGGATCATTCATGCCCCCTCTACCCGAAGCTTGTTCAGGACCCTCGGAATCAAAGGAATTGGAGGGAAGGCATAAACGAATCTGTCCCTCCAACAGAGAGACAATGCTTCCCGCCAGAAAACGTCTCGCCCTGGAGCAGGCGAGCAAAAGGCTGGAAGCTTGGCGTTGTCAGGGGAGGCAAAGAGGTCCACCTGAGGAGTCCCCCACTGCCGAAAAATTTAATTTACAACCTTTTGATCTAGTTCCCATTCGTGGGACCTGGCAGATGAGCAGCTGAGAGCATCGGCCAGAGTATTTTCCACTCCCGGAACCTGAATTGTGGTCAGGTGGAGGCTACGCTGGGCTGCCCAGTACCAGACTCTCATCGCCTCCTGGCATAGAGGGTAGGAACGAGTACCTCCCTGCTTGTTGAGGTACCAGACTAGGCACATGTTGTCTGATTGAACCAGAAGATGACCGGGAAGAATGAAGGGGAGAAGAGCCTGTAGGGCACAGAGGACTGCCCTCAGCTCGAGCACACTGATGGGAAGCTTCTGTTCGAGATGAGACCAGCTGCCCTCTGTCTTGTGAGACCCATGGTGGGCAACCCAGCTCTCCCCTGACGTGTCCGTTGTCAGAGTCTGGATTGGTGGGTCGATGTAGAACAGGACCCCCAGACTGAGGCTCTCCTGAACCATCTACCAGTGTAAGTCCCTGATCATGGGATCCGACACTAGCACCTTGTGGTCTAGGTCATCCAGAGTTTGGTCCCATTGTGACCAAAGTGTCCACTGGGAGACTCTCATGTGAAGCCAAGCTCAAGGAACCGTCGGAATGGCAACCACCATGAGCCTGAGAAGGCGAAGGAACTTCCTGGCTCCTACCTGCCTAAGGCCAGACAAGAGACAAGCATGATTCTGAAGAGTCCTGGCCCTGTCCAGATGGGGGCAACAATGCTTTGCCTAGGGTCATGTCCAGCACTGCCCCTATAAACTGTAGACATTGGCAAGGGACCTAATGGGACTTGGCCTGGTTGATGGTTATACTCAGGCTGGTGAAAACTTGCAGGGTAAGGGAAAGGGAGTGCAGGAGTTCCCCCCGGATGGGGCTGCTAACAGCCAGTCGTCCAGGTAAGGGAAGACCTGCACTCCCTGAGTATGCAGGTTGGCCGCCAGCACCGCCAGGCATTTGGTAAATACTCGGGGGGCCGAAGAAAGACCAAATGGGAGGGCCCTGAACTGGTAATGGGCCCCCTGAAAACAAAACCGAAAGTATTTGCTGTGGGAAGGGCATATGGGGATATGGAGGTATGCGTCCTGCATATCCAGAGCACATAGCCACTGTCCTGGCTGAAGCACTGGAAGAAGACTCTGCAAGGAGAGCATTCTGAAATGCTTGTACTCCACAAACTGATTTAGGGAGTTGAGGGCTAGGACAGGTCTCAAGTCTCCTGTCTTCTTTGGTACTAGGAAGAAATGAGAATAGTAACCTGTCCCCAGAAGGGGGTGGGGACAGGTTCTATCACCACCTTCAACAGAAGAGACTGGATTTCTTCTAGTACCAGAGGAAGATGTTGCGGGAGTATGATGACAGAGGGGTTGGTCTGCGAGGTGGTTTCTCGAGAAACTCTATCAAGCGTCCGGCTGATATTAGCTGGAGCACCCAAGCATCTGCCATTATCCTTTCCCAACCCAGTAGATGAGAAGAGAATTTCCCCTCCACCAGTTCCTCTGGAATGGCCAGGGGCACAGGGAGAGGCAGGGAGTCTAAGGTTTTTTACTGGGGGAGCTTTGGATGCTGGAGGGGCTCTACACTTGTTGGGGCGTTTAGCCTGTGTTTGCTTCTGTTTTGGACGGTTCTGGCATTAGAAGGAACGCTTCTGCCCTTGAGAGGGTCTATACAAAGTCTGAACAGACTTAAGTGCAGTAACCTTTTCCTGTAGTTCGGTTATGATGTTCTTGACATCACCCCCAAACAACACTGAACCCCTGAAGGGAGCATCCTGGATGGCAGTCTGCACTTCAGGGACCAATCCTGACATGCGGGGCCAGGCATGACATCATAAGCCTACGGTGAAAGCCAAGGTTCTACCTGCCATGTCCACCGCGATGTATGTAGCACGTAACACGTGCCTACAGGCTAAATGCGCGGAACAGACAAGGTCTCCCAGTTCCTGTTTGGTTTGCAAATCAGGAAGGGAGTCCAGCTTTGCTTCTACCTGATTAAGGAGAGACTTCTGGTAATCCTCCATGTGGCCGATGTAGATAAGGGCCCTTATACCTAGGGTCGAAGAAGCATAGCTCTTCTTCCCATACTGGTCCAGAAGCCGTGACTCCTTGTCAGGGGGAGACTAGCTGAGGTGTTTCACCACCGAATCCACCTTGGGGTGAAAACTAAGAAAGTCTTTACCCTCTAGAACCTGGTAAAGCCCTTCCGCCTTCCTAGGAAAGGGGGCTGACGAGGAAGGTTGTTTCCAAATAGTGGAAACAAGATCCACGTGAGGCTCTATCCAGGGTGGAATCAGTGTAGGAGCAGTTTCTGGCAGATCCAGATGGGCAGCGAGTTTTTTACGCTGTGAATCTGGCTCCACTGATTGCCACTGACAGGTGTCCTAGATTTTTCTTAGTAACTCCAGAAAAGAAGGATCCTCCGGAAGAGACTTCAGAGGGTCCTTCAACCTGGGATTTTCTGGAGTATGTGGCTCATCCCCAGGATCAGAGAGATCTGAGTCGGAGTCTGAGTCGGATGGCTCTGAAGAGGAAGACTCCTTCCTGTTGGGGGGTGAAACGACCCCTCTGGGGGTAGCCTGGGGGTGCGTCTCCTCCCCAAACTAAGAGCCAGATGGTTCTCCTCTGGCATCGGGTAAAGGGGGAGGAGTCTCCTGTCGCCGACGTAAGGGGTCTGGCGTAGGGACTGGCGTTGGCAGATGACTTTCAACCTCCCTGGTGAGCCAGGCCTTGGCTTCTGCCCACCAGGAGGCCAAGACCTCCTTCAGGTCCACCGATGGCTGTGAAGGTGGCAGAGGAAGAGTAGGGGGCCTCTGGTACGAGTAGTTGGGAAACCTGTAGTATGAGTATCCATAGCCCAACGGCGGGGAGCCCAGTATCAGGTATTGAGGCACCAGGTACTGCAGCATCGGATATTGTGGCACTGGGTACTGCTGCGTCAGATACTGGGGTGCTGGGTACTTCAGAGCCGGGTATTGTGGCATCAGGTATTCTGGTGCCAGGGGCTCTGACAGAGCAGAAGGACCTGGCGTTGGCCCTGTAGGCGGATCAGATGGTGGGGGCATTGGTCCCACAAACGTCGGGCCCGGAGTAGGATGATACCCGGAAGGGTCCAACAGCCCTGCCGGCGGAGCAGGTCCTCCGTCAGGCAATGGGATACCAGAGGGCGATGTCGGGTCAGCGGGCATCGGGTCCTGCATCTGAGGATCCGGCGTCGGGGGGGGGCACCCCTGATGGCAGCGTCCCTGTATCCTCGACCCCGGCCGGGGGAAGAGGGAGCAGAACCTGGGGCCTGAGGATGGGGGAATTTCAGAGGCAAACGTTAGGATACGCTGCAGTGAATCCCGGATGTCGGGCATGACATCAGAGCCTGACATGGGTTTGCTGGATGGGCGGTCATCAGAGGGGCAGATGAACGGCTTAGCAGCAATGTTCGGGTGGACGTCGGCAGGGCCGGCATCCAGCTAAGCGGACTCACTCTGTCCAGAAGGCCATGAGGGAGGAGCAGCCTTAGTGGAAGAGGAACGGGCTGGACAGTCATCAGCAGCACCGGAAACTGTCTTAACAGCCTTGTCTGGGTGGATGTCGGAAGAACCGGCGTCCGACTTACCGGACCCACTCTGACCGAAAGGCCGTGAAGGAGGCGTGGCCTTGGTGAGAGTGAAGGCCTATTTGCCCCGAAGGCTCCCGCTGGGTCCAAGCAAGCCCGCTGGGAGGGGAGATGCCATCTTGGTAGCCACCAAGACGGCCGTCGAGGATCGGTCCCCCGGGGGCAGATACCTTGAGGGCCACGACTCCAGCCGAAGTTGCAGCAGCTGTGGACGACAGGTCCTGGTCCTGGTTCTTCTCTTTGTCCCTTTTCCTTCTGTGGCCTTCAGGGGAGGTGGATGCCTGCCTAAGGTTTTTCAATTCTTTCTCCATGGATGCAATTTTCTTCTTGAGCATGTGGGCTTCCAGGGACTGCTGCCTCCATTTTCGGGTAGCCAAACTGAATTTCTGGCAGTGCTGGCACTCCTCCATGCAGTGGTCTTGGCCTAAGCAGAAAAAGCACAAAGAATGGCCATCTTTATGAGGGATCTGGGAACCGCATGAGTCGCACTTGTTTTTATGCGATTCGGAGGGCGTCAGGGATGACATACACAGCAGATGCTGAAAATTATCAAAACTATGAGAAAAATGCAAAGTTAGGCCATAAAAGCGAAAATTTTTAGCCACAAAAAGGTGAGACAAACGAGCGCTGTTCTACATGAGGAACTTTCTAAGCCGACGTGAGGAAGAACTGGAAGGCAGGCATGGGGGACCGTCCTTTATACTGACGTCATCACCTGATGTGGGGGGGGGGGCGGTTCCCCACCATAGACTGCTAGCTAGAAGTTTTTCCGTTGGGTCCTGATGCCTGGCGGCTTAGTCCTATATGTGAATACCTACTGCAAGAGCCCTCTTGAAGTAAGATTTCCTTTTTTCCCCAATGTACCTGAAGAATTCCTTCTCCCCCTTCTTGATGTCTTGCACCAGCCTGAGCTCCTTAGACGCCTTGGCTGCCCTTACTGCCTTCGTCACCTCCTTTGATTTCTTCAGGTAATCCTCTCTGTCCTCTCTTCTTCCTGTTTTTTTTTAACCTCCTAAAGGTGGCTTTTATTTCTTACTTTCTCCATGGCTCCCTTGCTCAACCGGCTGGGTTTTATTGGCCCTAGCTCTTACTTTGGAACCTGATACAGGTTTTGGTTGCCTCCTCAATCCCATTTTATGACCTCCCATCTCTGGTTAGTGTCTATATGTTTGGATTCTGGCTAGATACCCTTTAACTACCTCCCCCATCCTCCTGAATTTGGCCTTTGTGAAGTCCAACACTCTTGTACCTGTTTCTATTCCCTCCTTACCCATTTTCAATGTGAACCACACTGAGTGGTGGTTGCTCCCTGTCGGTGGTTCTTCCACCAGCAGCTCCTTCACAAACTCCCCATTTGCCAGCACGAGGTCTAGGGAGTTCCCTAACCTGGTTGGCCCATTTACCATTTGCATTAGGAAGCTATCCTGGAACGCGTCCAGAAGTATCTGCTCCCTTGTATTCATGGTGGCTGGTGTACTCCAATCCACTCTCGGCAGGCTGAAGTCCCCTGCAATCACCGTGCTATCCTTTCTGCAGGCCCTTCTGATCTGTCCTGCTAGTTCCCTGTCTAACTCCTCTGTCTGAGATGGTGGCCTGTACACTACTCCCATCCTGAGAGTCCTATTCTTGGAATCCTGGATTTGCATCCATAACGACTCTGTACTACCGTCCTCCCTCTCCTCATGACCACACTTCAGTCCTTCTCTCACACACAGTTCTAACCCCCACCCTTCCCATTTACCCTATCTCTGTACAATATCTTAAACCCTGGTACCCGCAGGTCCCAGTCCTGGTAATGGGTGGCCCATGTTTCGGTGATGGCTGCCATGTCCACCTCCCCTTCTGCCATGAGAGCCTGTAGCTCTGCTGTTTTGTTCCCCAGGCTCACTGCATTCAAGGTGACCACCCTCCACCCTTTTTCCTTCCCCCTCCTGCTCTCCCTTCTTAGCATCCCCTCTAGTTCCTTTTTTTCCATTGCTTCTAGCACAGGGGGTAAGCTCATTCAGCTTCCCTTCCTGTGGATTCTGCACGCCTCCTGTCCACTTGCCACCCCCTGCTCCTAGTTTAAATGCCCTTCTTTTGCTATGTAATCCATCCTCTGCTTCGATACCTTCTTGCCCTCCTCACTTAGGTGAAGTCTATTCTTACTGTAGAGATCACTGTCCTCCCAGCTCCCTCCCCAATCACCGACCAGCCCATAACCTTTGGATTGGCACCAGGTTCTTAGCCATTTATTAAATTCCTCTATCCTCCGTTTCCTTGCAGTGCCCGCCCAGGGCACTGGAAGTACTTCCGAGAAAGCTACTGATCTTACTACTTCCTCACATATTGGTCCTAGCTCTTCAAATCTCCCCTGAACTACTGCTATCGTCTCTCTCACTAGGTCATTTGTCCCCACATGCAGAACTATATGTGGTTACACCCTACCCCTTCTAGTAAACGTTAAAACAGCCTGATCCACCCTTTCTGCTGACATTCCTGGCATGGCATCCACCCATATGTGACTATGTCTCTCTCCCTTGCTTCCCCATCTGACTCCTCTTAGTATTGAGTCTCCCAGCACTAGGATTCCTCCCTCTTTTCCATGAGCCGCATTCCTTGGTCTCCCTTCATCCCAATCCCTTTCTCCGGACTCCTCCTCATCCTCCAGCACAGTTGTTCCCCCTTCTGCTGCTGTTGAATTATCCCCAGTTGTTCTCTTGCCCATTCTGTGTTCTTCCGGACTATTTTTAGTTCCTCCACCAATCGCTCCGTCTATCACGTCACCCAGTCCTGCCAGTACTGTGAATCAATTTTTCGATGCCCCCCTCACTACCACATACTTCCTCCTTCCTATTACCAGCCGCCCCCTTGCTATTGCTTCTATGTGCGTTATCTCCCCCCTTCTCCCCATCCTCCAATCTTCCCCTTTTCTGCTCTCTTTTGACCCTTGACCTGTGTCCCCCATCTCGGTTCCCTATCTGCCACCCTTTTCCCGCTCCTTCCCCCTATTGGTTCTATTTGTCCTTCCTCCTCAGTTCCCCATCTACTTACTCCACCTTTTGGGTTGTTATCCACTGCAGCCCTCCATTCCCTCCTTAACTCCTCCTGTAGACTTCTGATCTCATTTTTAAGCTGCATTTGCCCGCACACCAAACAACCCCCCACTCTCCACAAAATTCTAAGAAAGATTGACGATCCGCAGTTGTTACAGCCTATCACTCTACCCATCTCTCTATTCGCCCACCACTAAGTTCTTATGTAACTGTAATCTTTGATAATATCTCTTGCATCAGGCCACACCTATGGAAAGAGTCACAAGCAGTTTTGACAGGGAACCAGTTAGGGTGGCTGAAGGCTATAGGCCTATGAAAAGAGACCTTGGAGCACAGCCTGGCCAAAGCCCGTCCTTCTTTTAGAGGCAATGTCCAGACTGCAGGGTTTAGTGAAAGTGTGGACAGTACTTCAAGTTGTAGCAGCACAGATTTCTGCAGCTAACACATTCCTGAAATAGACAAAGGAAGTGGCCATGCCTCTAGTGGAATGGCATGAACAATCTCAGGAAGTTCCTTACCATACTTCCTATAACAAAAATTAATATAGTTGGCCAATTATTTGGACAGGCACTGCTTAGAAACTGGTATGTCTTCTTTTTCAGGAGTGAAGGAAACAAAAAGCTGTGCAGACTTCCTGCAGTCCCTCATGCGGTGAACATAATATCTGAGTATTCTATGTACATCTAAGGTATGGAGCAATGCTTCTCCAGGAGTGGCATGCTCCATAAAATAAACAGGCAAGTGAATGGTTTGATTCAAGGTAAACTCAGGCACCACTTTTGGCCAGAACATAGGGTTGGTACACAAAGACACTCTGTCTTTGTGAAAAACCAAATAAGGAGACTCACACATCAGAGTCTGAAGCTCGGAAATCCTTTGAGCAGAAGTAATTGCAACTAAAAATAATGCTTTCCTCGACAGAAAGCGTAGCTCACATGTCACGGCTAGCTCAAAAGGAGCCCAAGTAAGTTTCTTTAAAACAAAATTTACGTCCCACGGTGAGACTGGATTGCAGATGGTGGCTTCAAATGAAGAATATCGCAAAAACGTATGGGACACTTCCAGCTGAGCCACCTGTCTGGCCATGAATGGGCACATGGAATGTTGAAATGCCAGCTAGGTGAACTTTACAGAGCTCCTAACATAGGTGAGACAACTGTGATAAAATGTAATATTCTGGCATAAAGGTAGCTTATATTTTGTATTTTATTCTGTAGTTATCACCCTTATTTCATAATTATTAAAGGGATTTGTATGAATACAGTATCTCTGCCCTTAGGGCTCTGGCTGCCTGCCTATCTGACACCATAATTCTGTTTAAGACATCAAAATATGTTGCTGTGGAGATAATTATGATATCATAAAGAGGGAATTGTGATGTCACGTGTAGAAAAGCAGCCAGAGCAGATATAGTCTAGGGGACAGGGAAATCCAGGGATCTTGCTTTCATACAACAGTTTCAGTAATACAGAAAATAGAGAATTAATTACTGAAAATATATGAAGTAATCAAGAAAATGAGATGGAGCTGAATATAAATCTTACTTTTTTCAAACTGCTCCTAATGTTGTCAGGGGCTCTTTAATGGAAGAGTATTGCAGCCCAGTGTCTACGAGGGACAGCAAATACTCCAGAATCTGATTCACTGGATAAGTGAAAGGATCCAAATGATGGGAAGCAGCACACAGAGCAAAACACTTCCACTTCATTGAATAAGTGGCCCTGGTGGAGGGTTTCCTAGCAGCCACCAGGACATCAGCCACCTTTTGGGACACTACAGATCTAGCCATGGTTATGTCCTCAGGAGTCAAGCATGATGGAGCAGGGAGGGGCAAATCAGGTAGTCAGGTGGCCAATGGCTAGTTAGAAAACTGGTTTGGCTGCCATATTTTGAAAGTTATTAGCCAACTTGGCTATATGCCTACAAAGTGATTTCTGAGGCCTTAAAAAGGATGGCCATTACAAATAATGGTTTGGCTACCAGATTATGAAAGCTAGTGGCCAAACTGACCACCAGCTCACAAACTGATTTGTCCCACCCTGAGATGGAGGGACTTAAAGTCTGGATGGACCAGGGTGCCCTATTCCTGTGATAGCAAGCTTTTGTACAGGGGCAGGGGTATTGATGGTTCCACTGCCAATTGCTGCAGTAAGGGAAACCAGATCCGACAAGGCCAGATGGGAGCACCGAGTATCAGAGTTACACCTTCCATCTGAAGCTTGATCAGCATTCTCTGAATTAGAGGGAAGGGAAGAAAGGTGTAGAAGAATCTCCCTTTCCCAGAGAGAGACAATGTGTCTCACCAGAAAACTCCAGGCCCTGCAGCAAGTGAACAGAATCGTGGCAGTTTTGCGTTGAGTTGGGACGCAAAAATGTCCAATTCTGGACAGCCCCACCTGTCGATCAGGTCTTCCACTACTGAGGCAGCAGTTCCCACACATGCATTCTGGACCGCGACTGGCTTAGCCTGTCTGCCAAGATGTTTTGGCACCTGGGACATGGACTGCCAACAGTTCCAGGTTGCATTCTAGAGTCAAGTACCAAACCTTCATCACTTCACTGCACAGGGGGTATGAATGGGTTCCCCCTTGCTTGTTTATATAATGGAATACACTGATGTTGCTTGTCTGCACCAGCAGAGGTTCCAGGGACAGGTAATTCTGAAAGGCTTGCAGGCCATACACAATGGCCCTAATCTCTGGGACATTTATATGGAGGGAACTCTCCGCTGTGGTTCAAGTACCCTGAGTCTGTTAAGACCCCAGATGTGCCCCCAGCTGAGTCCCGCAGCATCCGTGGTAAGGATCTGATGAGGATAAGGGATCAGGAAGGGACCCGCTGGGTTCCATCAACCTGTGAAGCACCTTCTTCACTGGCAAGGCCACTAGAACCCTCTGTTCTAGATTTCTTTATTTAAAATTGGTGACTAGGAAAGGCACACTGAGCCGAGGCTCGTTTCCAGGTGCGACCCGGGTAAAAGGTAAATACATGAGGAAACAGTGGTACAAAATATATGAGAATTTACAAAAATTTACAAAATGTACAAGAAGTTAAATGTGGTTCTAGATCGTCGGTACATTGATTGCATCAGACCCTTAATGTCCGCAGGCAGATGCACATGTGTAGTTGTGCAAGGAGAACTGACGCAATGGCTGCCGCCATCACGCCCAGCTTCTGGGCCTATGCTATGAGGCACTCCACCCTATCCTGGGGCAGGTAGACTGATCCCTGAGCCATGTCCAGTATAGCTCCTATTTACTGGAGGTGCTGACAAGGGGTCAAGACTGACTTGGGCAGACTGACCATGGTCCCCAGAGCATTGAACAACTGTCTGGTATGTATTAGGGTGTAAGACAGCTGCTCTGTGGACTGCGCCTTGAGCAACCAGTCATCCAGATAGGGGAAGGTGTACATTCTCTCCCTCCTGAGGGCTGGCTACCACCACCGCTAAGCATTTGGTAGATACCTGTGGTGCACATGACAATCCAAAGGGTAATACCCAGAACTGATAGTGCTCCCCCTGAAACAGGAACCTGAGGTACGTCCTGTGAGGAGAGCACACCTTGATGTGTAGGTATGCATTCTGCACATCCAGGGAGCATATTCAGTCTCCCATTTCAGTAGGGGCAGCAGGCCTTGCAGAGTGACCATCCTGAACTTTCTGTACCGAATACAAAAGTTCAGGTTTCTCAGGTTCAGGATGGGACACAAATCCCCTGTGAATTTGGGGACTAGAAAGAAGTGGAAATAGAACCACATGTTTCTCTGATCTCTGAGAACTGGCTCTATGGCTGTCTCCTGCAGCAGTATGCAGGCTTCCTCCAGTACCACAGGTATGTGGTCTGAAGGATAGCTTGAATGAATAGGCGGTATATTTCGAGGCCACTCCGGAAATTCCAGAGTGAGGCCTTGCTCTATGAGCTGCAGGACCCAAGCACCTGTGGTGATTTCCTCCACTTATCAGGTAGAGGAGAAGCCATCCCCTACTGCCATCTCCTGGAATACTGGAGGGTGGGAGTCTAGTAAGAGTCATGCTGGGGTATTACCTGCAGCTCCACCCTTGTTTTTTCCATGGTGGAGACAGGGGTAGGCAAGGCTGTATCTGCTCTGTGTTTGCCCTGCTGGTGGGCCCCAACTTGGATCTATGGGTATCATGACGAAAGGGCACCCGCTGCCACTTTTTGGTTCAGTGTGGTAAAGGGAGTGGACTGACCACAGGGCCCTTCTTGGGGCCTGTAGGTCAGACAGGCTATCCTGTACATTTGCCCCAAAGAGTTTATAGCCTCTGAAGGGGGCATTCAAAATGGATTGCTGGACATCACTAGCAAAGCCAGACACCCTAAGCCAAGATTGCCTTCTGAAGCAGATGCCAGCCGGAGCTGCCCTGGCTGACGCATCCGAAACAGCACAGGTAGACTTTCAAGAGGTGCTTACCTACATCAGTCCCAGTCTGGAGGGCCTTAAGCATATTCTGCTTCTGGGGACCCTCTGGAAGGACCTGAGCTGCTGCTTTGGTCTTTTTCCAGAAAGTGTTCTGGAATTTTACCATATGGGCCTGGTAACTGGCTATACTGAGGACCAGAGTGGCAGAGGCATATGTCCACTTACCCATACGGTCCAGTGTTGTCGACTCCTGGTCTGGAGAAAAAGAACTGAGGTGCTGAGGTCTTTTTGACCTATCATGGGCTGTATTTATCACCACTGAACTGGCCTGTGGTTGCCCAGTGAAAAAAGGCCTCCCTGAGGGAGCCTGTTACAGTTTGTCTGCATTCCAGGGCATGGCAGGAATCACACTTGGCCTGTACCAGACAGCCATGGTGGCATCCTCCAATGCAGCCAGCAGAGGAAGAATGATCAAAAGAGGAGAATCTGGAAGTTTAAGACATTTGACCAGGTTTCTCCTGGTAATGTCTTCCTCCTCAGCATCAAATCCCATAGCTGTCTGCAGCTGTTTCATCACTGAGATGAAGGAGGGGTCATCAAGAGAGGACTTTGGTGGGTATCTGGTGGAGTCACTCCCCTCCCTCCAGAGGAAACAATGGAGGAAGATCTAGATGGGCTCCTATCCCCATCTTCCTCTTCCTCCTCCTCCTGTGGGATGAGGTCAGGGACATACTCCTGATATGCGTCAATGGGCTCTGAGTGGTGGAGAGAAGACAATGAAAATGTGGTAGGTGTCGACGCAGGGGCTGGCCTAGTAGGCCCCGGCGGCATCGGGCCCAAGGGAGGAACATGGCCCTGAATAACCTCCATAAAGGAGGAAAACATGGTCTGGACGTCAACAGGTGTCTGCGTCACTGGAACACCTTACGATGTCGAAAGGGAAGGCTGGGTTCTCGGCCTGAGAGTGGCAACAGGGGAGAAAGGAGCCCAGACGTCAACTGTGCATTGCTAGTCAAAGCAGGTCTGGCAGAACCTGCTGCCTGGTGCCCCTGAGAGAACAGGGGTCTAAGCAGCAGGGGTTGCAGCACTGGCGTGTTAAAAAGGCCAGCGTCAATGAGCTATCACCATCCATGGAAAGCCCAGCAGGAATAACTGCCAGCGCTGACCTGTGGGTGTGAGTGTGTGGGTGGCAGAGGAAGTCACTGCCGAAGTGGATGCCAATGCTGTAGCAGCCGACAACCAAGAACTTACCGGGGAGGCTTTTTCCCTGCTCCTTTACCTGTTCCAATGCTTGTGCTTTCCAATGATTTGTCCCGGGCCTTAGAGGAATGGGAGTCCATGGACGATGCCAGTGACAGACATGAGCTTCTCGCCTGGAACTCCTCTCCATTCTAGCCTCCTTCTGTTCCAGGGGGAGGGATTCTAGGGCTTTCTGTCGGTGCCACTGGGCAGCCTGGTTAAAGCTGCAACAGATCTTGCAGGCCTAAATGTCATGGGCCTCGTCAAGACTGCGGATGCAGGTGTCATAGTCATCCTTGTCGTAGATATTCTTACCGCACTTGCAGTATCTGAAGAGTCTCTTGGAATCGGTCAACATAAACAACGATGAAAATCACTCTAATAATAAAGTGATGAGTTAACTAGGGTGAGAAAAATAAGAAAGGTAGAAATAGGTATATTTGGCAATCAGCTGAAGTAGTGGTGTCTCCGTGGAGTCCAACGTGTAATGGTTGATGGCGGGAAAAGAACTCAGGAGGGCACGGGGCTGCCCACGCTTTATGTGATGGAGGACATCAGCATCTAACATCATGGTACACGGCCTCTGATAGACTGCTAGCTAAAAAGTTTCCTTGCAGTCCTAGTACCTGTAGTTCCATAGGTGTGGCATGATGCAAGAGATATCCTTGAAGAAGATCATGCAAATGCCTGAGGGAGGGCAGGAGAGCAAGCTGGGTTGCAGCACTGATGTCTTAGGAAGGAACCTAAGACTCCAGCGACTTCCTTGCCTTAGAAAAGGATCAAGTGGAGACTCTCACTGCTGTCACTACTGTGACTGAGGAGGTGGCACAGCAGTGGCCCGGGACAAGCCCCGAAATGGATGGTGAAAATCAGTGACTGAATATGCCTCCACTGTGAGGCTCAACCCCAGCTTGACACCAGTGCAATAGCCAAAGAGAACGCTGTACCGAAACAGTCATCACTATCTGACTCAGCATCACTAGTGCCAGACACCAGAAGCCCAACACGTGAAATACTGTGTCACTGCTAGAGTCCACACTGTGGTCACCCTCAGTGCCATTATCACAGACAGTGACAACAGCCTGGATGACACAGAGGGTCGGCATCAACGTCATAAAAGTGATGGACAAGGCCAGAGGCCTTGACCTGACTTCAGGGTGGTCACATCGCTGATGGCGCTTGGACCATGGTAGGTTCTCCGTTGCTGCTCAGGAGCTGATGGTTCACCCAACACTACCACTTGAGACTCCAGCATGGTTAACAGTACCAAACAATCAGTCAAACTTTATTTAACCAGGCAATTACATCATTGAGCAAGCTCATTTTCAAGACAGTCCTGGACACAGAGGACACTTTTGCTTACAGTAGACAACGCTTCATACAAAGGTAGACATCGGTATAGGCAGTTACAATATACAAATTCAGTACTTGGATGAATCAGACATGTAAAGCAAGTGCAAATATAGGCATTTAAAGTGCAGCGTATACAGGTTGTAGCTTATAGAATACAAGTGGGGAGAGGAAGGAGGGACATAGAGAAGGGCAGTGGGAAGAAAGGGTATCAGACACATGGTAGAGAGGGAAAATAGGGCAGCCTAAAAGAATGAGACCCCCTGCAAAGCTAATTGATGAGAAGGGGGAGGTGGTTGCCCTAAAGGGATGTTGGCCGTCACAGGAAATAGGCGACCCAGGATTACAGAGGTTAAGGGACTCAGTTGAGCGGGGTAAGGCTGGAAGGGGGAGCTCTGTACCTCGGCCATTTCCAAACAGTGGTGACGGGACCTGGGGGGAAGAGCCCAAAATCCGTCTGGTGACCTCCTGGTCTGAAACCTACCTCCAAGGGTTGAGACCTCCCAGCCCAAGTTTAGACAACAGAGTTAGAACCTGGGGTGATCAAATGAAAAGCAGGCTTCACAGAAGTCCATATTATGGCTAGGCTCTACACAGGCAAAACATACTAAGTGCCATTCATTGCTGCTGATTTTTTTTACCGTAACTACAAAAACAGAAGAAAATCAGTTTTGAGCCCTTTTTCTGCAACCACTTGGGTATTCTAGAAAATTATAAATCAAGAAGAAAGATGACAAAAAGGATAACTTAGGCAATGCGATTTATTCCCACAGTGTGCAACTGGTGGGGAAAAATAAAACTGAGGTAAGGTGAGAGGGTCAGCAACAGTTACTGGCAGGCACACATCACACAGGCCCCATGAGTCAGTATCCTTTGCTGGCTGTCTGCCCTAAAGGCTTCCTCCTGCAGGGTCATAGCACCTATTAAGATGCAAAGAGCAGAAAAGGCGGTGCACTCATGGATGCTCCTGCCCACTTTACCCAAAATATGCTAATGTATTCCCCTCTAATATGTGTTTGTCTAGCCTTTTTAAATTGATCTTTGTCTATGCTGACAACTATATTTAACGGTAGTCTGTTCTATGGGTTAATCACTTTCTGATAGTAGCCTTCCTTTTGTTAGTGTTAGATTTTATAGGTCTAATTTGCAGTGGATGTCCCCTGGTTCCTTTTTCATTGTTTTTGGAATTGAAACCAGAGCTCACTAAGTAGGTAGTCATCTTTCACTATATCATATACGAAGTCACCTCTGATTCTCCAGTGACATTAGACTTAGTTTCTGAAGTCTTCATAATTTATAAGGGTCCTTATATTTTGTACTAGTCTTGTAGCTTGTCTCTGCACTCTCTCCACTCTGAAAATATTCCCTGTTGTAATCGTGCCCCATACTGGGCTTCTGAAATCCAGTAATGGTCTTATATATGATCTAATATAGTGGCAGAATAACCTGTTCATCTCTACTCTTAAAGTTCTGCTTAATAGTCCAAATTAGCCTATTTGCTTTTGCTACCTGCATTTCACAATGACTAGCACCGGACATGTTTTTATTTATTATTATATCTAGGTCTTTCTCTTCAGTTGATTCTCTAATGGGGGCTCCATTCATAAGATACACAGTACTTGTCTGCAGATTCCCAAGATGAATAACACAGCACTTACGCTGGTTAAAATACATTCCCCATCTTTTAGACCATTCAGTTATGTTGTCTAAGTCTCTCTGTAACATACGTCTGTCTGCATCAGCGTGTACTACTCTGGCAAGTTTTGTGTCATCTGCATATTCACTTATCCAACTAGTTACCTCGCTACCCGTATCAGAGATAAATATATTGAACAGAATAGGCCCAAGGACAGATCCCTGTGGCACCCTGCTCATCATGGAAACTGGTTTAAGAATATTACCTGTTAATACATACTGTTAGACTTCCTTTTTTTAACTCAGCTTTATTGTTGAGATGGTTATACATATTCATCCATACAGACATTGTAATAGGCATCTTTCCATTAACTTTCATTACACGTCAGAATTTAAATGTTAGCGAGCATACGCTTCTTATCTATGTGTTGTCTATTAATTGTACTCATTTGCATTATAGATCCATCTGCAAGTTCAGTTACATGTGCTCTTCTCGCACAGTGTTAGACTTCTATTGTCAAGCCGTCCCTTGGTCCACCTCACAATCCTGTGATCCACCCCCATATGTACTCATTTTAAAATGAATCCGCTGTGTGGTACAGTGCCGAAGACTTTTTGTAAAATCCAAATAAATGCAGTTCACCGGTAAACCCCTATCCAATAGTCAAGATACTTTCTCATAAAAACACAAGTTTGTTATGCAAGATCTCCCCCCTTGTAAACTCATGTCGTTCAGTGTCGCAGTGTGTATTTTTGTTTAGATGCTCAGCAATTACATCTCTTATCAATAATTCCAAAACTTTCCCAGGTACAGAAGTCAGACTAAACCTCCAGATTAAATCCAAGATTAGGACTTTCTGGAGAAGACTGACTCAAGGAAGATGGGAAGGAGACCCCGGTATGAACCACAGCGCTTGCTGAATATTCATGTACATGTGATAAAATGTGTTTGAAAATGCACTAAAACAACATGAGCTTCATCGGTACCTACTCAAGTACCATGATGGTGCCAATGGCCCCATGATGGCACTTACATTACACCATCGTGGCACTGCTGCCCACATCATTCCAATCAATGTCACATGAAGGCACAAACACGAATGACAGATGCCAACAATTTCTATTATCAGTACAACTCAGCAGAGAGGTGGAGCCTCTTGGTACTGATGTCAGTGCCATTTTCATCATTGATGTCACAGCAAGGTATAGATATGCAGACAGATGTAAAAGGGTATTTTTTATTGGACAACTCTCATATGAGATCTCTACCATCCTCCTGTTTTACTTATGGATGATCCTAACCTGGTTCCATCTTAGACCCTGCTCTATCATGTCCTCAGTCATTTGCAAACAACAACAGCAATGTCAGACATCGAGACAGGAATGAAACACTCAAAAACTTGAGTTTTGGGGCACAGAGAAAAACATTAGTGCTGAGTAACTGTACTGCACAAAAAAGGCTGCTAAAAATAGCAACAGAAACATTGAGTGAATGCAAAACAGTCTTGGATCACACCTTGAGGAAGGCTGCGACAGAACCAGTGTCCGCCTGGCACTGATCAGACTGTGAAAAATTAGGGAAAAATTACAATGAACTAAGTGTAGATAAATGTATAGATTACTTCTGTGAAACACGAACACAGCCACGCCTTGGACTTAGTATTCTCATTGGGGCTCTAGATTAATCCAGTCACTTGGTCAGATCACTGCACTATCAGGTTCAGTTTCAAGGGCTCCCCCCTTGTAGTCCATCCCCTGTGGAGGTTGTCCAGTTCCGCCCTTTAAGAAGGCTTCACCCAGAGGGGCTTTTGGCAGTGCTGAACACCTCGGAAGTGTACAAGGCATGCGTTGGGGGCTGGAGGCAGATGTGACAACCTATAATACGTCCATTACCAAGGCCTTTGACCTCTCATAGCCAGTCAATGTACACCCGCTGGTGCCATGCCTTGGCTCACCATGGTTTGATGGTGAGCCGAGTGCAATGAAAACCAGGGGGCAAAGGTTGAAGTACTGTTGGAGGAGGTCCAGGACCAGTAAAAACTGGTTCTGATGTGTCATTATGATTATCAGAAAGCAATAACCTAAAAGGAGGCAGCTTTTCTGTCTAGAAAGACTACTAAGGGGAAGAGCTGAAAGGCTCCGTAATTCCATACGGTTGACAGAATTTTACATCTGGCCTGTCTAGAGCCCATGAAAGCCTTTTCACTCATGAAATACAAGGAGTTCTCTCGGTTCATCTCAGACAGGGTGTGACCAGGGGACCCCTGTCATTGGTGAGGTGCCCTAGTAGGGAGAGATATGGGTCTTTCATTGCCTCCCCCCTAAATTAACCTACCTTATGCCTATGTTATATAAAGTACATGGAAGAAATAGATGAAGGTGCTGGAGTGCTTTAAAAACAATTAAAGATTAAAAGTGCTAGCTAATACAGTGCAGGGATATGTTAAATGCTACGGTTAAAGTACCAGAATAGTGCTTTCTGTACAAAGAAAGAAAGAAATATAAAATGCATCTGTGCCTTTAATTGCAGTAATAAAAAAAAATAGAAAGGGAACCACAGAGTAAGGACCCATCTGTATTGTCTGCTTTCTATGGAGGCAATCTCCATCTTCTTTTCTAGTGCAGCTATCCCTTTCCTTCTTGATTGGAGACAGGCCCCCTCTAAGCAGCACCCCCCCCCCCTTTTCATTGTCTAAACCATCTTTCAAGTTCTCTTCCTTCTGGGTCCAGGTAAAAAGGTTCATGTAAGGGAACCTTGTAGTTATAAACTAAAACACAAGTGCCAATATGTGTTTTTACTTAGTGACAAGTTAAATGAGCCCAGGATTAAATAAACCAGTAAGCAGCATTCCCTTTCCCTTTGCTTTATTATGCATCCTTGGCTGCCTTGCTAGAAATACAATGATAACATAAGTGGGATATTACTAAGATACAGTATTATTAGATGCTCTGTTAGCAAGTAGCAGTATTGATGGGTTTATAGGAAGAGTGACTCCCTTTTGTGGCTGGTAATGTCCCTTGAAAGAATAGTAACAAAAGGAAGGCCATTGGGTCTTACAATGAGGCATAAACCATTTTCTGCTGAAGTAAAAGTATCAGTGTCTAGAGATGCTGTCTGTACAGTGCTGCTGTTGTGCCTGCACGAATTGTCGCACATAGCACACTACGCAGCAATCTAAAAATAAATGAATACAGTAAATAAGTTACATTAAGCCCTAGTACGCATTGTAGCTGTGGATAGAAATTGGGGATTTCTGTTAAAAGTCCTGTCACCTTCAAGCCTGTGTGAGCAGAGTCAGTAATGCCTGATATGGATGCAAAATTAAAATAAAGAACTGACATCCCCCCCCCATCAAAGCAAAATGCTGGGTCAATAGCTTACCTCAGGTTAATTTGCTGGTGTGTAAACAGTCCTGCAGAGGGTAAAAAAAAAAAAGAGAGAGAAAAGATACTGTTTGGTGGCCTGATAAGCTGCAGCCTTCTCTACAGCAGGGCAGGGTGTCGGCTGCACAAGCTCTTCTTCTGCACTCAATCTGTTGCTATAGGGAAGCAGCGGCCCCTAGAGGCCTATATTTATACAGATTCTGGCTGCTTTAATTATTGACTGAAGGAGGAGCTTACAGTAATTAAAAAGATAATCAAGCATTTAGAGTCACTTTCTAACCAGGATTATGGTGTGTAATAAAGATGTTGGAAAGAAATAGTTATTAAAGTAATAAGGCTTAAAAGCAACTTTTTGTACTATGTATAGGAGCAAGTTGTGAGCCTAGAAACTCAAAAATGTACTTAATTGGAAATGAATTGATGTAACATGACAGTGATGTAACTGATAAAAACATATATGAGCCTACCACTAGGGTGGATTTATTAGATAAGGCGTCAGTCTAGAACTGACTGTGAGAGGTGTAAGACCTTAAATTTAGAAGGCCTGTGTGTACACCCCAGACAGCATTGATATTATGGACTTAATGACAATTTTCTTATTTTCTGTTCTGAATAATTATTTTATGCTACAAATAATAAAATGATAAATGCCAGCCTGGCAATTTTTATGCACTGATTTTGATGTCTGCCTGAAATTTGTTTTCCTGAACAACAACCCCGCTACACAGGGTATTTTCTTATAGGGCCAGGATCACCCCAAGTGGGCCATCAAAACACAGTAGAGTGGAACCTCAGAGTCGGGGTCATGTTCAGTGGTCCTGGGGAGAGTTCCAACCGGAGATGATGTATGAGGTGTGCGAGGTGACCTCCAAGCTGTGGCCAACATTTTGTAATTTGGATCCAGAACCCACACAACTACTGGTGAGCTGTAAGGCATCTGGGTCTGGTGTTTGCTGAGACTGTCCAGTGCTCCTTGTCAGAAAGGGTTTTTCCAAAGTCGAAGAAAAGCACTTTGGTGAAGCCTCTTGTGAAAAAAATATCACTGGACATGGATATCTTGGCAAATTGCCAACCTGTCTCTAACCTTCCCTTCTTGAGAAAGGTTACTAAGAAGGTGGCTGCGCTGCAGCTCAAGGCACACCTCACCGCCTTTAATATCTATGAGCCCCTCCAATCTAAATTTAAGCCAATGCATGGCACAGAGACAGCACTAGTTCAGATGCACAACGACTTGCTCAGGACGAGAGATAGAGGAGAAGGGTCAATTCTCATTCTCCTTTATCTCTGATCAGCATTTGACACTGTGAACTACAGGATGCTGTTGGACCGGCTCAGGAAGTACGCAGGACTCACCTGCAAAGTCATCAGCTGGTCTGAGTCCTATCTCAAGGACAGGACCCAGAGGGTAGTGTTGGGAGAATACTTTGATGGCCATGTCCTATGGAGTACTAGCTTGGTCACCAAATCACGTGTTTTTTTATTTTTTTATTGAGTATGCTTTTTCTGCCCACCAGCCCACTCCATTCAGTCTATCTACTCCCCCAGCCCCGACACCCAGCCATCTCAAAGACTTACTTGCCGGTCTACAGTGCCCCATGGTTTACCCCCCCCCCAGACAAGCCTCTTTATCCCAAGAGGAGTTTAATTCAGTTGCAATCATAGAGCCCAGTAGACAGGTGTGGGGCCTGCGAGGAGGAAGGTGTCATCCTGCAAGCTAGGGATTTTCAGTCATTGTTCTCCCCAGGGGGGCATGGCATGCAATGGCATGAGTGACGCATACGCTGAACATTTGGAACGCCCTCCTCTAAAGCCAGTCCTGGTGGGTCAGACTCCCTGCTGCCACAAGGGGTCAGTATCATGAGGGTGACACCCCCCCCCCCAACGGAGGACAGCAATCCGTGAGACTCTTGATCCTCCCGCCTCCAGATGACCCTCTGAGAGCCTAGATTGCTTCCAATCCCAGGTCGTTGGCTTGTCGCCCATGTTTTTCACAGTGTAAATTCTGCCACTTGGTGAAATCACTAGGTAGTATAGTCTTGGGTTTCATTGTTATGCCAATGATACTCAGCTCTACTTGTCCGCTTCACCTGGGACATTGAGGGCAGTCAATATGCTAAATAAGTGATTGGAAGAGATTCAGACTTGGATGTCATCAAGCTGGTTGGGACTGAACCCAGAGAAAACTGAAGTTAGTGGTTGAGCTGGGTTGAAGGGGGGAGGAGCGGAGGCCACCAAGAGGGAGACTGGGCTCTAGCTTGGCCCCTCTATGTTATTGGCTGCCACCAAGGTGAGAAATCTTGGAGTCATTCTGGATAACAGGCTAACACTGGAGGCTCAGGAATTAGCAGTGGTCCAAAGTGGCTTTTACCATCTAAGGAATATCAACCAGATTAAATTCTTTCCCGCTTGATGACATAGCCTCGTTGATACATGTGTTCATGACTTTGAGGCTCGATTACTGCAATGCTCTATACCAGAGGGGTCAATGGAGGTATGCTGTGATGCCTGCAGCTGCAGCTGCTGCAGAATGTGGATGCCCGTCTACTGACAGGTCTTCCTAGGTCCTGTCATGTATCAAAAGTGCTGCACGATCTGCACTGGCTGCCAGTGAAATGGAGTATATACTTTAAGGTCAGTTTGCTGACCTATAAGGCACTACAAAGGCTGGATCTGGACTACCTGTTACAGCTTCTGCATCCTCACATACCTATGTGTCCTCTCCGCGCTACAGAGGAAGGCCTCCTGCTAGTCCCTAGGGCAAGATTAAAATTGTCCAAGGTCTGGGCATTTGAAGTAGTAGCCCAGTCCTCTGGAATTCTCTGCCCAGGACTTTGAGGGAGGCCCCCTCAGTGGAGGTGTTTAAACGGGGTCTGAAAACGTTTCTATAATTTTAGGCAATTGGTGTTTAATTTGCCGTCACCATCTATAAATATGCATTCTGTTATTGTTTTACTTTTGTTTAATTTTAGTGGTTATGGTTCAATGTGCATTTTAAGGTTTTGTATGTTTTATTTTATTTTTTTAAAAGCACCCTGAGCATCCAGGGAAGGGCACCACAAACTAACAAACAGTACTAATACTATGAACAGATAAATTTATTTTTATTTTATTTTATTTATTAATTTTGTTAACCGTGAAACAACAACCTAGAGGGAAGCCAATTCTATTCTCCGATAAGGTAGGGTACTCTATGATGATGGGAAAAAAGGAACTGAGAGGATTAGGGCTGGTGACACTGAATATGGTCCCGACTTGTGCATGGCACTATACTGTATGTTAATGACATATGTCGCCACCGATGGCCTAAATGTTCTGGTGCCCATGTGGTCTTATAGTCTCAGTCTAAAACCAAATAATGTAGCTCTACAGAGGAGACTGACTCTAAAAATATCCCTTGTTTTGACAACGAACACTTCACAATGTAAAATTTCCTGAACTCTGGAAGAAACTAAGGTTACAAAAACTGCAGTTCAATGTGCTTACACAACTGAATAAGATAATATGAGATGATGCTTGTGTAACTTAATTTGTTTATGGCTTTCCGCCTCTCTATCTGTGAGCTATACCACACTGTAGGGGTACGACGCATGGAACCCTAGAGGAGGGTTCCCCCCCACAGGTGCCGGGAATGAATGCAGCGGCTAAAGGTAGGTTTAGGAAGAAGCCCACAGGGAAGAGAGACGAGCCACTGGAGGAGGGGGGGGTGGATGGTGGGCAACGAAAAAAGAATCCTGGCAAAGCCCAGGATGTTGTGACCTTTTGAGCTCGATGTGGGAGTGATGTTGTTGCTCCGTCCATCGAACCTCAGGCTTAAAGCCCTCCCATTCAATGTGCTTATGCAATTGAATAAGATAATATGAGATGATGCTTGTGTAACTTGATTTGTTTGTGGCTTTCCGCCTCTCTATCTGTGGTATATACCAACCTCTAGGGGTACGACGCAAGGAATCCTAGAGAAGGGCTCCCCCCTACAGGTGCCGGGAATGAATGCAGTGGCTAAAGGTAGGTTTAGAAAGAAGCCCAAAAAGAATACCCAAAGATAGCAAGCATTGAAGAAGCGAGGATGATGAATGAATTCTGTGAAGAGAAGGGCTAACTTCCTAAGGAGAGAGGGGAAAACCGAGCCACCATCTGCCTCCTTCCAACAGCGGAACCTAACTAACTAACTTGAAGAAAGCACTAACTCTAACTAATATTATGACCATTGGCATGGAGGAGAGGAAAAAAAACCTTTGAGGAAGAAACCTCTGGGGATCCAAGGCCTAGATCGCCTTCCCTCCAAGCTGACGACGTTTGATTTGAGGACTTAAGTCAGTAAAGAGAATGGCTCATAGATGAGGGAGATAAGTAGGGAGGATGACGATGGTATAGGGGAAAAAACTCAAAAGAAACATAGATTAAATAAGGCACATGAGGTAGCAGGACCCAAGGAGGGTAAGATCGAGTAGTCGATGAGAGACAGTAGATCAGAGGAGCAAAGATGGGAGCTTGATTGAGTGATGCGAGTGAGTAGACCCCGAGGTTGAAGAGGCACGCTTGAGTATGCAATGTGAACGATTAGACTCTGAACAATTAGACCCTGAGGTTGTAGTCAAGGAGGCAGTATGGAATTCAGTGATAGGAATGTTTGAGTAAGCAATGTAAACAGATAAACCTTGAGGTATTGCTAAGAGAATGACTGGATTTATGAACTCGATATGATTTATGAACTCGATACGAATGGAGTTATGAACTCAATACATGCAGCAGGATGGCTGCGGACGATAGGTGGCATAGGAGTTATGGTAGGTACGCCGAAAAAGAATATAAATAGTGGGCCACGAGTGGAGTGGACAGGAATGAACTGAAAAATGAACCGGTACGAAAGAAGGAGAAGGAAAGAGGCTCCTTGAAAGGAGGTAGACGCTGAGGCCAAGAAGGAAGATCTGGAACCAGACGCAACTCAGGGTGAGCAATCAAGGAACAAAACTGTATGAGATATAATGAGGAGTAAGCAAAATTTGGATGATATAGGATGAGTAGGGAAGCTAAGAGTGGTGTGAAGCCATGATGGCAGGTACTAGAAAAGCGCTAGGACAAGGAAGGTAAATTAGGAAATGGATGAGGTACAAAGAGGGACTGAAGCCATGGAGGCTGGGACAGGGAAGCGAGATATGAAAGGACAATGGATGGAGGGAGGTCAATGGAGTAGCATATGACCCAGCCAATACAGGAGAAGAACGTCAGGAAGGCGAGCTGAAGGAGGAGGTAGCAGGAATGGAATGAGAAATGAAATAGGGCGAGTAGGATGAGGCTGGACGGAGTCCAACAAAGCTTGAGGCCATGAAGGCTGGCATGCAGGCCAGACTGAGGCAGCCGATGCATGGTAGGATAGGGGAACCCCAAGAGAAATGCACGGGGGTAGCAGAGGAGCAGTAGGGCAAGACAGAGGAGGGGGCACAGGAGCAGATGAACCATGATAGGGATGCCCAAAGAAATATTATCAGCAGACCAGACGGAGCAAGTGTAGAAGGCAGACATGGCAGGGAACCACGAGAGCATGGTGAGGGGAGAGAACACTGAATTGTTGTTGAAATCTCATCATCCAGAGGCAATAAGAGGTCATATCACACAAGAAAACATACAAAAGTGCCAGCAAAAACATACCCAGTAACAGCAATGAAATGTCGTAGAAAGCTAGAACTCGACACAGAGAGTGCCCCAGCTCCAAGAGGGTACTGATGCCCCAAAAATATGAGAGCTGCCGCTGGACACATAAAATGAGAAATCATGTAACGAAGGAAAGAAAAACAGTCCCAATCACAAACCATGGGGGGGCCCCACCATTCTTAGACATGTAATGCAGCAAAATAAGTGCTCCATATGCAGGCCACTTACCAAGAGTTGTGAAGGAGGGCGCTAGCAATGGCAATACCGAGAGGTTGAGAGGTAGCCAAGACAGCAGACGAGGCATGGGAGCCAACATGCTGCAGAGGAGAAACTATATGAGGACTGCAGAGCAAGGGCTCAGCAGAGCAGCACCGCGCCGGGGCAATCAGGAGCCAGGAATGAAATGACTGCGGCAGGCAGAGAAATGTCAGGGGAAGGGGAAGGACCGCTGAGAAACCCAGCGCGGAATCGGAAACAGAGGACTGGAAAATCGGAGGCAGCAGGGGAGATAGAGTGCCATGGCTCAAGCAGCACTGTCCTCACGAGGGCTCTCCGAGTACAGACTGTCAATCTAGCTCCTGAAATTTCGAACTCCCCTGAAATGTCTGGCAAGGCGATAGTCCTGACATTCAGAGGACGCAGCAAATACCATCCAGGATTAGGGGTAGTCCAAAACAACGGCAAAGTGCAGCGAACTCACAGGGAGAAATGAGAGGAGAAACGGAGACGCTCCTGGAAAGCCGAAAGTGGAGCACTGTCGATGACAACGCACCCTGAAGCACCGGTTGAGAATTGGGGAGAAAATTATACAGCAGCAGCCGCACGATAGCTCGAGGAAGGCAGATGAAAATGTCAAAAGGACAGGCCAGGGCAGCTGGAGGCAGACAAACATGCATCGACCCAAGCAAGAGAAAGCAGGCTGCTGAGGGCGATGGGGGTCGGGGGGGACAAAGGAACTGATGGGTGAGGGGAAAGACCAACCGCCATGAGCAGTAGCAAATTTAAAGAAGGAGCGAGGAGATAGGGGAATGGGAGCAGCTGGAGTCAGGACAAAGGAACAGGCACAGCAATGAGGAAGACAGAAAGAGCAAGGTACGAGGAGAAGGGGCTACCGACGGAACCTGCGGCAGCAAACGAAAAAAGAATCTTGGCAAAGCACAGGATGTTGTGACCTTTTAAGCTCAATGTGGGAGTGACGTTGTTGCTTGACCCATTGAACCTCGGGCTTAAAGCCCTCCCAGTGTCAATTACATTAAATCAAGTATGATCTGAATTAAAGACATCAGTGTTTGCGTTTAAGATATCAATGGACATTTCACTGCAGGAAGATCTGGCAAAAAGAAAACAAGTTCGAAAATTAGATGCTCCTGAAGCATCAGATAGGAAACCTCATGAAATAAATGCAAGGTTTAAAATTAGATGCTCCTGAAGCATCAGATAGGAAATCTCATGAAATGCAAGGTCTAGGCTGATGTCACAGCTTTAAAGTCCGCCTCTCTCTGGTAAAGATGATGTAACTATACACAAGGAAAGAACACTTATGTACCTACTGTAATAGCAGGTCTTCGAAAGAATCTCTTTCATTACGCCACACCTATGAAACTACTAGCGGCCAGGCACTAGAACAACATGGAAACTTTTGCAAGCAGTCCACCAGGGGCTACTCACCAGGACGTCAGAAGTTGGCTGCTACATAAATGTGGGCAGCACCTCCTCTCCTCAGTTCCTCACCAGAGATCATGCTCAGAGGACCTTTCTGTAGGGAACCAAGAGAGAACCCAGCCCTCTGTGAACCAGGTGAGGCAGACAGCTATAGGCAGACCATCATGGAGAAGGAGACAGCACTAATTAATGTCTAAGGACCATTAAGGAGTAGTGTGGGACGGTATGGCCTGATGAAAGAGATTCTCTCAAAGATCTACTGTTATGGTAAGTAGGTAACTGCTCTATCTTCTTCAAGGAGATCTCTTTCATTAGGCCACACCTATGAAATGAGTACCAAGCAGTACTGACCATAAACAATCTGGATGACTGGAGCTGGCAGTCCTAAGGAAAGAAGACCTTGAAGCACAGCTAGGCCAAAGCCAGCCCTTTTTCCAGAGACTATGTCCAGATTGCAGTGTTTAGTGAAAGTGTGGACAGTACCCCAGGTGGCAGCAGCACAGATGTCTGTGTAACCCCCCCATAAATGGGGGTTCCCAAAAAGTCTTCTTCGAGCTTGTCTAAATGCTCACTGCCAGGCCGGTGTCCTGCATTTTAGCAGTTTAAATGTGATTGCCAGAGAGTGCCTGTATAGCCTCTGTGAACTGTCTCTTTAAGAGCTGCTTGGATTGCAGTCATAAGTAATCTGAGAGGGAGCTCTTTTGAAAGATGTAACTATTTGCTGAAAATCATTTAGAGTGATAATGTAGTTTGTCTAACCTGCCTTCTTTGCAGCAAGCACTATCTTGGTCCTGGACTGCGAATTGGACCCATCAGTTCTGGTGGGACCTAAAATGCAGTGGACTACAGGAGCTGTCTGGAGTCATAATCTGTAGGAACTGTAGTTTTGGGCTTTTAGCGCCTTTTTGCACCTGAAGGGGGAGCCTTTGTTGTGACTGACAGACATATCAGCCAACCAAACCACTTGGATTCTGGGGAAATTCCCAGGCTTGCTGGCGGTTGATTCAGATCTCAGTTGGGAGCTGAATGAGCAAGAGCTTGAGACAGTCAGGCAGCATCCGAGTAGTTTCGCGTGGGATAACTGTGGATAGGGATGAGTTTTGGCCTGCCTGTCTGCCTGCTGTCCCTGAGAGGGAAAACAGAGTTTATTCAGACTGAATCCGAGTTGTGAGGACTATTTAAGCCACTGAACTGTAACGAGGCTTTAACCTGAAGAAGACCGAAGATTTACTGAATGTGATCGGCCTGTCAGGATTTCCAGCTGCTTTTGAATCCTCGATTTGTGCAGAGACTTTGCAATCGTGACCGGGGAGCGATTTGCCTGGTACAGTAGACTTTCCTTACATGTAAATGTGTTGTGTATTGAAAGTGGGTTGTGATTTGGTTCCTCACTGTGTAAATTGTGTTCTGCTTGCTGGAAGCTTTATCCAGCCTAATCGGACTGAATCCGCATTCATCTCTATTCGGCCTAGGCCATGCCACGCTGGCCCTGCCAGACTACCCCACTGCACAGAGAAAGCCACCAATGAGAGACCTGCCTGGGGATCAGCCCCCTGCTCCATGCTTGAACAGCAACGACGCCTCGGTGAATCGTGTGGGCCCTGCTGCTCCTGGTACTCCAGATTAACCACCCGCTGTCTCGATTTTCGTCCAGCCTGTGTCCAGTCTTGGATATCATGAGTAATCATCAGGGTAGCTCCCTGCAACAACAGCCTAATCTAAAAGTGTGTCATCTGATTGTCTTGTTGTTTTCTTTTCACGAACTGAGCCCTCCAGCTCTGGATTACAAATAATGTGTGTTGTGCATGTTGTTCTCTTCTATCACAGGGCCCCAGGCAGCTGCAACGTTCCTGGCTAGTCCACCGTTCTCCATCTGGGTACCCAGCGTGTATGACTGTTTATGGACCCTGAAGTGCACGCATAACTGTTTGACTGATAGAGCTTTTAAGCAAATTAACCTGATTATGCCCCTTCCTTGTTCAAGTCCCTTAAATAAATCAGATCTAACTCTTTTTTGCATTTACCCTTACTGTGGTTCCAGTTTGTGCAAGAGTACTGTACTGCTGTTATTTGCTGTGCATAACCTTGTTTTACAGGGGGTCCCCAGGGCCAGACCAGAGGAAAGCCCTGCTGGTAAGTGCAAACAGTGTGGGTACTTGTGTGGTGTATCAGGATATTGTGAAAGTGATTATTGTGTATTGTTCCGGTCACTAGTAAGGAAAGAGGGGGGTTACAGTGTTCCGGAGGGCTGTGCCCAGGTTAGCTTGACCACTACCAACCCTGACCTCTGGGTGGAGGCACCCGTTTCAGAACTCAGGCCCCTTAACCTGCTACTAGCCAAGCAGGCAGGGGTAGTAGCCCTTGGGATAGCGCCACCTAGGGGTTACATCTACAGCAGACACGTTTTTGAAACAAGCAACAGAGGTGGTCATGCCTCTTGTGGAATGACCACGAACCATCCCAGGAAGTTTCTTACCATACTTCTTGTAACAGAAAGTAATACACTTTGCTATCCATTTGGACAAGCACCGTTTAGAAACTGAAGCGCCCTCTTTCCCAGGGGCAAACAAAATCAGAAGTTGCAAGGATTTTCTGCAGTCTTTCATACAGTGTATATAGTACCTGAGTATTCTGTCAGAGGTCGAAATAAGGTTTTGAAAATAAGGAGCCAGGAGTAGTTCCTGGTCACTGGCAATTTTCCACTGACCAGCAGCTACTCATGCCAGCCCAGAAGATAATGTAATAATATGTAGACTAAAAAAATATGTACAGAAAAACTGTTGTCAGTGTCAAGTAACTGACTTTTTTTTTCAGACAGGGAAGACAGCAGAGAGACATCCGTGAGCATAGGTAGAGGAGAGGCCAGACTGAGATAGACAGTGCAGCCTGCAGAAATAGAAGAATCGTGCCAGCAAACAGGAGAAACACTACAGATTATTTGAGTTGACTGTTTTATTTAGTCAGCGGGACTCAGGTAGCAGCCGCATAAATTAAACGTGTGCCTGAACACAATGTATTAATTGAAGGTGTCGCTATCCCAAGGGCTACTACCCCTGCCTGCTTGGCTAGTAGCAGGTTAAGAGGCCTGAGTTCTGAAACGGGTGCCTCCACTCGGAGTTCAGGGTTGGTAATGGTCAAGCTAACCTGGGCACAGCCCTCCGGGATACTGTAACTCCCCTCTTTCCTCTCTAGTGGCCTGAACACTGTACAATAATCACTTTCACAATACCCCTGGTACACCACACAAGTACCCACACTGTTTGCACTTACCACCAGGGTTGGCTCCTCTGGCTCGACCCTGGGGACCCCCTGTAAAACAAGGCTGTGCACAGCAAATAGCAACAGTACAGTACTTTGAGCACAAACTGGAACCACAGTCAGATTACATGCAGAAAAAGTTAGATCTGATTTATTCAGGGGACTTGAACAAGGAAGGGGCTAAATCAGGTTAATTAGCTTATAGGTTATATCAATCAAGCAGTTATGCATGCACTTTGAGTCCCCCCACACAGTCACACCTCTGGGTACACAGGTGGAGAAGAGATGGGCTAGCCAGAACTGTTGCTCGGGGTTGCAGCTGGTTGGGGCCCTGTGATGGAAAACACAACATGCACAATACACAATATTTGTAATCCGGAGCCAGAGGGCTCAGTTCGTAAAGGAAACGAAACAACAAGACAATCAGATGGCACACTCAGATTAAGCTGCTGTTGCAGGGAGCTACCCTGGTATTTACTCACAATACCCAAGACTGGACACAGGGTGGACGAAAATCGAGACTGCAGGTGGTTGATCTGGAATGCCAGGAGAAGCAGGGCCCACATGAGTCACAGAGGCGTCGTTCCTGTTCAAGCGTGGAGCAGGGGGCTGATCCCCAGGCAGGTCTCTCGTCGATGGCTTCTCTGTGCAGTGGGTAGTCTGGCTGGGTCAGTCTGGCAAGGCCCAGACTGCTATTCGGATGCAGTCCATTTTGGGCTGGATACAGCTTCCAGCTAGCAGAACACAGTTCACACAGTGGGGGACTAACTCACGGCCCACTAGCAGCTCATAGCACATTTACACGTAAGGGAATTCTACTGTACCAGGCAGAGCGCTCCCCGGTCACAATCGCATAGTCTCTGCACACACCAGGAGCTTAGGGGTAGCTGGAACTCCTGACAGGCCGATCGCATTCAGCAAAATCTTTGGTCTTCTTCAGGTTGAGCCTGGCCCACTTCAGTAGCTTACTTTAGTCACACAAACTTGGATTTATTCCAAAATAATTCTTTTCTCTCCCTCTCAGGAGCAGCACACCGACATGCAGGCCAAAAACGTAGCCGTTTCAGAGTTCTCCCATGCGAATCCACACAGGCTTGCTGCTCAGAATCCTTCAGCTCTTTCTTGTTCAACTTCCAGCTTAAATCTAACTGAAAACTGCAAGCAGCCCAGGACTTCCCCAAGATCCAAAAGACTTGGTTGGCTAATTTGGCTGTCAGTCAAAGCAAGAGCTCCCCTTTCAATTGCAAAAAAGGCACAAAAAGTTCAAAACTACAATTCCTACAGATTTTGACTTCAGACAGCTCCTGTAGTCCGGCTACATTTTAGGTCCTACCAGAACTGTTTGGTTCAATTTGCAGTCCAGGATCAAGATAGTGGAGACAAACAAAACAGTCCTTGCTACAAAGAAAGCAGGTTAGACAAACTACATTATCATTACCGCTCTACATGATTTTCAGTGAATAGTTGCATCTTTCAACAGAGCTCCCTCTCAGATTATTTAAGATGCAATAGGCAGCTCTTAAAGAGACAGTACACAGAGGCTATACAGGCTCTGGTAATCACATTTAAACTGCTAAAACACAGGACACCAGCCTGGCAGTGAGCACTTAGGCAAGCTCAAGGAAGACTTTTTGGGAACCCCCCTTTATAGGGGGGTTACATTAGTGCAGCAGAAAAAATACAGTTACTTAAGAACTTACGGTAATAGTAGATCTTCGAGAGAGGCTCTTGCAGTAGGTAATTACATATAGGACTGACATCGGCAGGTGGCAGGACCCCACGGAAAAATGTTCTAGCTAGCAGTCCCTGGCGAGGGACTGCCCCCACGTCAGGTGACTGGCGTCGGGAGACATCGGTATAAAGGGGAGGTCCCTGACGCCCACCTTCCAGTTCTTTCCTGCCACAGGCCAGAAGAGGCCGGACGAGAGAGGAGTGGATATTTCCCTTAATGGAAAAGGAGCTGAAAAAGCTTAGGGGGATGGAGGGCGGGAAGGTAGTACCTACTGCAAGAGCCTCTCTCGAAGATCTACTGTTATGGTAAGTTCTTACGTAACTGTACTATCTTACTTCGAGAGGGCTCTTGCAGTAGGTAATTACATATAGGACTGAATCCCAAGCAGTCTGGAACAAGAAGAAGCACCGGGAGGAGGAAATCTATTCCAAGTAGAAGCTCTAGCTGTGCAAGCTTTAATATAAGAGGCCTTGCAGGACAGCCAGCCCGAAGCCTGCTCTATGGCGAGAGGCAATATCCAAACTGTAGTGTTTTGTAAAGGTATGGACGGAGGTCCAGGTGGCAGCAGCACAGATATGTGCCGCTGACACATTCTTCAAACAAGCCACTGAGGCAGCTACTCCTCTGGTGGAGTGGCCTCTTACTTGACCCAGCAGGGTCTTGTTGTACTTGTCATAACAGAAAGTGATGCAATGAGCCAAACATTTAGATAGGCACTGCTTAGAAACAGCATTGCCTTCTCTTTTATGAGCAATACAGACGAACAGTTGATCAGTCTTTCTGAGATCCTTCGTCCTGTTGGTGTAGTATCTCAGAATCCGGTGAACGTCCATAGCATGGAGTAAATACTCCCCCTGATTAGAGTACTGCATAAAAAAGGTGGGTAACTCTATGGACTGGTTTAGAGTAGACTCCGCTACTACCTTAGGGAGAAACTTAGGGTTAGTGCGCAGAGCAACACGTTCCTTGTGAAAAATCAAGTATGGAATTTTACATATCAGGGCCTGGAGCTCGGAAATTCTCCGAGCGGAAGTAATGGCCACCAGGAAGAGAGTCTTCCATGAAAGGAACTTCAAGTCTGCTGAAGCTGCCAGTTCAAAAGGGGGCAGAGTAAGTTTCTCGAGAACAAAGTTCAAGTCCCAAGGAGGAGCAGGAGTATGTATAGGAGGTATTAGATGGAGAAACCCTCTGAGAAGGGTCTTAGAGACCTCCAGTTGAGCAAATGTCTTGTCTGCAAAGGGGACATGATAGGCCGAGATGGCCGCCATGTGGACTTTCAGAGAAGAATGACTAAGACCCAGGTCAAAAAGATGGCGTAGGTGCTCCAGCAGAAGTCCCGCTGAGCAGGAAAAGGGTTCCACATGCTTAGACGCAGCCCAGATAGTGAACCTTTTCCACTTCATGGCGTAGGTAGATCTAGTGGAGGGTTTTCTAGCCTCCACCAAAATCTCCACCACATGGGGAGAAACCCCAAAACGGGATTGAGCTAAGTCTGCAGGAGCCATGCATGCAGCTGAAGAGATTTGAGGCCTGGATGGACCAGGGTCCCCTGATCCTGGGTCAGCAAACCTCGTGACAGAGAAAGAGGAAGAGGAGGATCCTCTGAGAACTGCTGTAGAAGAGAGAACCAAACTTGCCTGGGCCAGAAAGGAGCAATCAGAATCATTCGTGCTCCTTCTGAGGCTAGTTTCTGTAAGACTCGTAGGATAAGTAGAACTGGGGGAAAGGCATAGACGAATCTGTCCTTCCAGTCTAGAGACACAGCGTCTCTCCAGAAAGCACCTAGCTCTGGAACAAGTGAGCAGAAGACGGGAAGCTTTGCGTTTAGAGGGGATGTGAACAGGTCAACCTGTGGTGTTCCCCAAAGTCGGAAGATACTGTCTAGGACCCCTTGGTCCAGTTCCCACTCATGAGTCAGAGCAGACGAGCGACTTAGCTGGTCTGCTAACGTGTTGTTGACTCCCGGAACATGAACTGCCGTGAGGTGAAGGCCGTGTTGTGTTGCCCAATCCCAAACCCTCATTGCTTCCCTGCAAAGAGGGTAGGACCGAGTCCCTCCTTGTTTGTTGATGTACCAAACCATACACATGTCCATCTGAACGGCTAGGTGGCCGGGAAGGATGTATGGGTGAAGGGCTTGGAGAGTGTACAACACTGCCCAAAGCTTGAGCACACTGATGTGGAGTGTCTGTTCCAGCTTGGACCAAGAGCCCTGGGTCCGATGGGGACCTAGATGGGCTCCCCAACCTTCGCCCGAGGCATCTGTGGTTAGAGTCTGGGAGGGGGGAGGACGAAAGAAAGGAACTCCCTGAAACATGTTCTCTCGAACCATCCACCATTGCAGGTCTCGGAGCATCGGCGAGGAGACTAGAACTGGGTGATCTAAGTCATCCACTAACTGATCCCACTGGGAGCGGAGAGTCCACTGAGAGACTCTCATGTGAAGCCGGGCGTGAGGAACTGTCGGGATAGCAGCCGCCATGAGCCCGAGAAGGCGAAGGACCAACTTTGCACTGACCCGCCTGCGACCGGACAACAGACTTATTTGAGTCTGGAGGGTGGACGCCCAGTCCGGTGGCAGGAAGGCCCTGCCCATGGTCGTGTCTAGAATCGCCCCAATAAACTGTAGTCTCTGAGATGCAATCAAGTGAGACTTCGAATGGTTGATGGTAATAGCCAAGCAGGCAAAAACCTGCTGAGTAAGGGTGAGGCAGCGCAGGAGTTCCTCCCTGGACGAGGCCGTCAGGAGCCAATTGTCCAGGTATGGGAAAATCTGCACCCCCCCGGGTATGCAGGTCGGCCGCCACCACCGCTAGGCATCTGGTAAATACTCGGGGTGCCGAGGATAGGCCAAATGGAACTGCCTTGAACTAGTAGTGGTCCCCCTGGAACGCAAAACGAAGATATCTGCGATGAAACGGGCGAATGGAAATGTGCAGGTAAGCATCCTGCATATCCAGGGCACATAGCCATTGACCCGACCGGAAGAGGGGCAGAAGACTCTGCAACGAGAGCATTCTGAACCTTTTACATTCCACAAAAAGATTCAGGGAACTGAGATCTAGAATAGGTCTGAGATCTCCTGTCTTCTTTGGGACCAGGAAGAAATGGGAATAGTAACCCATCCCTTGAAGATGAAGGGGGATGGGTTCTATTGCTTCTTTCAGTAGCAGAGCTGAAATCTCCTCCTGGACCAAGAGAAGATGTTCCCGTGAATGTGACGACTTTTGGGGGGGTGGTGAGGTGGTTTCTGTAGAAACTCTATTGAGTGTCCTTCTGTGATCAGCTGGAGTGCCCAAGAATCTGATGTTATCCTCTCCCATCCTGGAAGGTGGAGGGAAAACCTCTCTCCTACCGGTTCCTCCGGGGAGTCCGGAGGCTGTGGGAGAGGAGAGGAGTCAGTTGGTGTGGGGCAGCGCTGCAGCTGAAACAACCGCTGCTTTTTTAGGTGGGGGGGCTCAGCAGCTGTGGGGGCCTGACGTTTTGTGGCCCGCCTTCCCTGGGGTTTCACCTTGGGCCGATTCTGTCTGCGAAAGGGATGGCGCTGCGGCTGGTGGGGGCGGTACACGGGGTCAACAGACTTCAGTGCCATCCCTTCTCTTAATCGGTGATGATGTCCTTGACATCGCCACAGCACCGACCCCTGAAAGGGCGCTTCCTGGATAGTGAACTGCACTTCCAGGACCAACCCTGATATACAGAGCCAAGCATGACGACGTAGGCCTACAGCAAAAGCTGAGCTCCGTCCAGCAGTGTCCACTGCATCGTAGGTCACACAAAGCATGTGTCGACCGGCCGAACGTGCAGAGCGGACAAGATCAGCCAACTCCTGCTTGACGTAAGTAGTCCAGCAGGGAGTCTAGTTTGGTTTCCACCTGAGTAAGAATGGCCTTCTGGTAGTCCCCCATATGACCGACATAGTTCAGGGCCCTAATCCCCAGCGTGGAGGAAGCAAGGATCTTCTTTCCATACTGGTCCAGTGGGCAGGATTCTTAGTCAGGTGGCGACAAGCTGAGATGTTTTGGGTTAGCCGACTGGCCGTGAGCGGCGCTAATCACGACCGAGTCAGCACGAGGGTGAGAATCTAAAAAATCAACACCCTCGGGAGCCTGGTATAGCCTATTCAACTTCCGCGGAAGTGGGGCTAGAGCCGACGGCTGCTTCCAGATGGTGGTAACAAGGTCGGCGTGAGGCTCTATCCAGGGTGGCACCAAAGTTGGAGCTGTTACGGGCAGATCCAGATGCTCGGCGAGTTTCAACCGTTGAGGGTCTGGTTCCAAAGAGTGCCACTGATGAACCTCCTGGATTTTCCGTAGCAACTCCGTAAAAGAAGGATCTTCCGGAGGAGACTTTGGAGGAGTCCTTGGCCTGGGCTTCGACGGAGAGCGTGGCTCATCGTCCCTTTCAGAGCAACTGTCGGAGGAATCCGAGGAGTCCGAGGGTTAAGAGGAGCAGAAAGGGAAAAAGACTCCCTTTCCCGACCGGGGAGAGACGGACCCCTTGGGAAGCACCAAGAGCGTATCCTGCCATCTCTGGACCCAGATGGGAGGCCCTGGAGTCGGAGGTGGTGAGAAGTGCCGCCGTGGACGTACGGGAACCTGAGATGGCACCGTCGTCGGTAGGCGGCTCTCCACCTCCCTGGTGAGCTGAGCCTTGGCCTCAGCCTACCAGGAGGCCAGAGTCTCCTGCACATCCACCGGCGGCTGTGGGGGTGGTGGAGGAGAAGGAGGAGGAGGGGGATAAGCATATGGGTTGTACCCATATGGAGAGTATCCAAAACCTGGTGGTGGGAAACCCAGTGTCGGGTATTGTGGCATTGGGTACTGTGGCATTGGAAAGACCGGCATCGGGTACTGTGGTGCCAGATACTGTGGCCCCGGATACACCAGTGTCAAATAGGATGGAGGGTATCCGGGAGCCGGAGGAGCTGCCGGAGCAGACGGCCCAGCCGGCGGCCTCACTGGCGGATCCAGGTTGGAGGGCCCGGAGGATGGAGGGGCCGGCGGCTTGGCGACATTCGGAAGCGGGATGTCGGCTGGAGTCAGCAAAACTGGCGTCGGAGGTACCGGTGTCGGAGGTGCGTGGGTCGGAGCCGGTGTCCGGGGAGCCGACGTCAGATCCAGCACACCTATAGGAGGATGGTCCGACGGAGGAGGAACCCCAGCGTCACCGAGGATGGAGGGAAAATCCCGGGGGTCGGGCTGGGGGACTCGGGGGTCCCTGGGCGGCAGCAAGGCTGTGGAGAACCCAGGGGCAGCCAGACGGATGGTAGGACCGTTGTCAGTTCTTTTGCCGACGGACGTCGGACGAACCGGCGTGTGGGTTTACAGCGAGCTCCCAGCGGCGCCGGAGAGCCAGCGTCCAACTATGGAGCCTTCACGGGGTAGACCGAAGAAGGATCAGCCTGGTCGGTGGGAGAGGAGCCGTGCGCCGCCCTGAAGGGTTGTCGCCTTACCAGATTCTCCGTGCAGACGCCGGAGGGCGGCGTCGGCTGCAAGTGCATGCGTCGGTAGGCATAAACTCGGCCAAACCGCCGGAAAGGTCTCCAATGCCGGGCGCCGAAAGCCTAAGCGCGAGCCAGACGGGCGGGCCGACGCCCCCTCAGAAACCTCCAAGGCGGCTGCCGAGGAGCGGTCCCCCAGAGGGGATGTTACCTGAGTCCCGGCGACTCCCGAGGGAGATGCGGTGGAGGAGCCCTTGTCCCGGTGCCTCTCCTTATCTTTCTTCTTCTGATGGCCTTTGGAGGAAGTGGACGCCTGCCTCAGTTTTTTGATCTCCTTCTCCATCGAACTCATCTTTTTCTTCAAGAAGTGGGCTTCCAGGGAATGCTGCCACCTTTTCCGGGTAGCCGCGTTGAAGCTGAGGCAGTGCTGGCACTTCTTGACCGGGTGATCGGGGCCTAGACAGAACAGGCACAGAGAATGGCCGTCCTTGTGCGGGAGTTGGGCGCCACACGAGTCGCACTTATTTTTGTGCTCAGAGGGTGTAGGGGACGACATACACCGACGATGACCTGATGAATGTGGAAAAAAATCTGAATTATTTGGTAAAAAGTGGCGAAGGGAGGCTGGCCGAGCAACAAACTTTTCCGCTGAGCTGCATGTGCTAACAGCGGAAAGAACTGGAAGGCGGGCGTCCAGGACCGCCCCTTTATACCGACGTCTCTCGACGCCGGTCACCTGATGTGGGGGCGGTCCCTCGCCAGGGACTGCTAGCTAGAAATTTTTCCGTGGGGTCCTGCCGCCTGCCGACGTCAGTCCTATATGTAATTACCTACTGCAAAAGCCCTCTCGAAGTAAGATCAGTTATTCAGCACAAGCAAGCTAGCAGCTGATGTTTAGCAAGTTACCAACCACTCAGGGTTTTACTCTTTGACTTCTGAATCTTGCACAGGGTTGGCTCTGTGAGTCAGGACAGGTTTTGGTTCTTCAGTCTCACTTTCAGATGTAATCTGAATTTCCTCCAACACTGACGTGTTATTTGTACTCCCTGTTGGGGTTTAGCTCCCAGGCTACATTTTGGTTTTAAGAACCAGTCTTTCACTGCAAGTGTGCTGCAAAAATCTTGTGGTTCAGGACCCTCCATTGAGATCAAAAGTACGTCCTATATGGTGCTAGTTTTCAAGCTAGCTCTCCAAGCAGAGAAAATTATTTTTATTGCTGAAAAAGCTCTTTCAAGTGTTGCATTTGATATGGGGTAAACGGGAAGTACAGCAACAAGATGCAGAACATTTTGGAAATACTGAACTTTTCTTTGAAAGACTACATCCCACACTTCAAGAAAGGAGAGCTGCTTGTTATACTTGTTGATATTTTGCTTTAACAGCATCCACTCTCTTATCGCATGTTGTACATCACGGCCATTCTGTTATTTATTTATTTTATTTGAAAGTTTTTGACCAGGAGAGGCACATTAAGCTAAGGCTTGTTTCCAGGTGCAACCCAAGGGCAATGGATGGGGAGTATGTGTACAGATGTAGACCCACTTACAGAACCAGATTAAGCTGCTGGTGGTATTTTTAGTGAATGGGGGGACTTTGACCAGGACACCGGGGAAATTCCCCTACTCTGCTGGCGCTCTGTGGCCAGTAGGGGTGCTGGACTCAGAATACAGGATGGCCACTTCTGCTGTGTGCATGGAGCAGACGGAGGTAGAAAGACAGAGAGAGATACCTGAGCAGCAGGCTTTGCCTGCAGTACCTTTTTCTTCACTGGACACAGAAAACGAAGAAATATTTCATGAAGCCATGTGAACCAATGCTGACTTTCCGTTTCAGTCGGATGATACGGCAGGTAATTCGCTTTATAAGAATTCCTTAATGGCTAAGATTGCGGAGGGTTCTGAGAGCCTAAACCTGTCCACCAATGCTGTACATCTATCAACGAGAGATACTACGGCTTTGCGAGTTGTTGACGCTCCTCTTACGAATACAGAAGTGAGTGACGTTCACCACATACCACCTCCGTACGCAGTGCAGTACACGAATGTGTGCGACGAGGTACAACCGTCTACCTCTCTTTCGGAAGCCGGGCAGTTGGAAGGCCGACATGCTTCTACTAAACCCCCCGATTTAAAACCGGAGACTCGGTTAGAGGGATTGCCATCTGATTTATCGGAATCTACGCTCCATATGCCGGTGAGTACACTACAAAATTCAGCTGAGTCTAACAGAATGAACTTACGCAAAGAAGCGGGATTTGTATTTCATCCGGTTAAAGGTGAGAACTTATCATTAAAACATGCTTTTACTACGATATACCAAACATCCAGCAACAGCCAGGAAGGAGTGACGGAGTTTAACTTTGGAAAACAGACCATTACTCCTACTATAAATAACATGAATCGTTTAGAACTTGCCGCCTCAAAAGCTTTAAAAACTAACTCTGGTTTAATTAAACCTGGTAATAGTGTCCCTGCTTTAGTTGATTCGCAACATCACGATCAGTCTTGGTCTCCACAGGGTGCTTTGCTGGCAGCTGGCTGGCAACGACAGGCAAATGGCGTTTGGACTTCGGATTTGGCTTGAGATTCTTCATTTGATTTGAGTGACCATACACCAGGGTGGAAGCCGGGTACATTATGTAAGGAGACTGTGATAACTGGGGCTGAGGACATAAGTCATGTTTCTAAGAAAACACATGATATTCAGGAAGATTGTGTTCATAACACTCCTGCTGTTTTATCTTCTGATACTGATAAGACTCATTTAATCCAAAAACCTCTTTTATCTGAATTGTTTACTCGGGCTAAAAGGGAAGCAGCTCGAAGACGTAATGCAGTTCGCATTCGATATAAAGGGGGTATGGCGGAGAGGCCTGACCGTCATTTTGTGGGTAAAGTTTTAATTAAAGAATCTTTACGCTTTTCCCCCAGAGATGTTTTTGCTTTCATCAACATCTCGGGGGAAGATAATTATGACATTAGTTTTCGTTCAGCTGCTTTATTAGATTTATTTTAGGATAGATATAACCAGGTAAAGTTTTCCCCAACGTGGACTCCTTTTCTCATTATCCCTCTATCATAACCTTCTATTAAATATGTAACGGTTATGTTTAGAAACGAAGGAGTACACGTTGAGGACATTACCTACTGGTTATCACAGAAATGTGATATTCATGGTGAGCCAGACCCAATTTTGGATTCTGAAAGATTTTGGACCGGGGGATGGAAATACAAAGTAAAATTACGTCAGTCAGAGAAAGAAATTGAACATATTCCGAATTCCTTTCTCTTAGGTAGAGACAGAGGTGTATGTTTTTATAGTGGCCAACCTAGAGCCTGTTACAAATGCGGCTCCAAAACTCACCTTTCTAGTGTTTGTGATAGTCCACGATGTGACAATTGTGGAGAAGTGGGCCATGTCACAATACAGTGTAATAATCCCACCAGATGTGATTTGTGTGAAGGATACACACATTCATTTAATGACTGCCCTTGGGCTGCGAAGAATAAGGCGTCTAGTGGGAGTACTGACCAGCTAATACAGCTAGCACAAGAAGCGTTAGATAGTAAATTAAGTAATTTGCTTCAAGTGCGTTCTGCCACTTCACCTGTTGGGCCGGAAAAACCACCCCTGATGGCTGTAGTGAATTTTCCTTTGCCCCCCCCCCCGCGGTTACTGTTACACCTCTTAAGGTAGAGGACAGTACTCAGATTACGGCACTGTTGAAACCGGTTTGCTATACGGATGAAGTAGATAGGCCAATAGTTCCTTCCACTCAGCAGGCACCTTTACCTCCGAGGAGGTCCAATAGAAATTTAAAGGCAACTCAAATTCCAACACCTGAATCAATAGAAACTCCGAACCCCTATAATGCCCTTTCTACTTCTTGGGGTGAATCAGAGATGGACATGGGGGACTCGGATTCCAAAAATCAGTACAAGATGTTATAGGGGCCCCACAAGAAGATTATAAAGATAAGAAAAAGAAAAGGAGAAAGAAATGAGGTGAGGCTGTCTTATAGGTAGTTGTTTAGATGCTATTGATTTATTAATATTTATAATCCACAGACAAAAACATCCAGGATTTCCTGTATGAAATAGATTCAGCCTTTTTTAGTTACCACTTTGCCCATATTATGGGGTGGTGACTTTAACTGTAGTATTGGACTGCCAGTGTCCACTACTAAAAAGGTTTATTGTGATTCGAATTGTCTAAAAACAATTATTAAGTTAGCAGATCTTACAACTTGTAACCTTTTGGAATCAAAAAATATGAGATCCACCTTTTTCAAAGGTGTGAAAGGGACTTGTATTGATTATTTGTTTACCTCTAATAGTTTGTCAGTTACTGATTTTAGAAGGATACCAATAGAGTTTTCTGACCACATGATGCTTCAAGTATCAGTAAATATTAACTCTGAACACTGTTGCAGGGGACGCAGATGGAAACTAAATGTTTCAGTCTTGCAAGAGCAATCTGTAAAAAATTCCATCAAATATATTTTGCAAGCTAGACTATCTGTGAGTTTTTTATACTCAGACTTGGGAGTCTGGTGGAAGGAGACTAAACAGGATTGTATCAACTGGTTCAAATCTTATGGAACCCGTCAAAAGAACTCAAAATTTTTGGAATATTTAAAACTTCGTACTCATCTACAATCCCTACTTTCAGTAGCTAATACTTCTAGGCAGGATTATTCCTCACAAATTGAGATGCTTAAGTTGCAAATGAGACAGTCTCAATATGATCGGGCTAGAACCCTTCAAGCATTGCTTAACAATCATACATCAAAGTCAGTAATAGGAGACCCTTTTGTTCTCTGTAAATCAATTAAGGATTCCTCTAATTTAGACTATTTGGATTCTAATATAGGCAGAATAGAAGATACTGGTGATATGGGCACTTGTATCGCACAGTATTTTCAGGAGCTTCGGCCTTTATCCTTTTTTTCTTCTCTTCAAATACAAGACTATTAAAAGCATTTACAAGGCCCTAGTGTCGATAGCACTGTAATGGAAAATATGATAAGACTTTTTTCAATACAGGAAATTGAGGGTATTATTACTAATCTTAAGGATAATGTATCCCCGGGTTTAGATGGCCTATCTAACCTATTTTATAAAACCTTTCGCACTGATTTAGTTACTTGTTTGACCTTAGTTTTTAATAAATTTCTTGCAGGCGACTCAGTCGTGAATTGGTTTACAGTGGGTTTGCAGATCTATATTTTTAAATCTGGAAATAAAGGCGATATAGGCAATTGGAGACCTATCACCTTGCTAAATTCTGATTATAAAATTTTTGCTACATTACTTAACAATAGACTTAAGACGTGGGCAAATATCGTTATTTCCCCTGTGCAGCACTGCAGTTTATCTAATAGAAAAATACAGACAGTTCTATATTTAATACGGGACTTATTGAATACTTAACCATGACAGGACGTTCTGGAATTTTACTTTCCCTTGATCTAGAAAAAGCTTTTGATAGGGTTAGCCACCCTTTCTTGTTTGCGACATTAGAATCTCTAGGACTTCCCCCTACTTTATTTTCATTATTGAAAAAATTATACATAGGAGCACAGATTCATCCTGTTATCAAAGGTAGAATCGAGAAGGGATGGGTTATGGAATCCGGAGTGCAACAAGGCTGTCCCTTGAGCTCACTGTTATATGTTTGTTCCTTGGAACCTCTTGTTAGAGCTATCTGTAATATCCCTAAATGGGAAGGATTTCAAATGCCCAATTCGGACTCCTTTTTGACCATACAAGCATATGCAGATGATATATGCCTTTTCTTTCAACATAGAAAACAATTGAGAAGTTTTTTTCAGGTATTTCAGGATTATGCTGTTTTCTCTAACGCTAAGATTAATTTTAATAAATCAAAAGGCTTATTGATGGGTTGTTTGCATCAGCAGACTGTTGCATACAAGTCTATGCAGATATCCTCAACTCCCATTTCAATTTTGGGGGTCACTTACGGCACTCAAAATATGCCGGATGATAATTGGACTAGGGTTTTAAACTCAGTAGAACATAAAGTACTGCGATGGAAACAATTCCAGTTCATGAAATTGAAGAAAGTACAGATTTTCAAACGTTTTATTTTACCTTGCTTATAGTACATTGCGGTACTTTACCCATTGCCTCTTCATTTAGAGACAAGACTATATAGCTTGAGTTTTCAGTTTTTTTGGGGTAACAGATTAAACCCGATTAAAAGATGTTACACCTATTTGGATAAACATATGGGTGGAACAGGGATGGTAGATCCAGTTATATTTTGTCACACGTTGTTTCTTTCCCATTCTTTACAAAATTGTTTTAAAACTCCTATTAAATATGAAGATGTCTGGTTTCAGGAACTCCTGGAGTGCTATTTTGTGGCATGGCTGCATGGTGCTCCAAAATTACATTGTAGATTCTCACTTCCTATTTTTTTTAGGCCTGCAGCTCAGAAACTCTATAAGTGGCAACTGACTAAATCTCAAATTTGCAATAATTCTTCTTACAAACTGTATAAATTGGTTATGTCTCTAGTTTACCCTGTAACACCTGGCTTCAAAAATTGTCCTTCCAGTCTAAATCAAAATATTTTGGATCAGTTGAACAACCCTCGTTTACCATCTCACATGTGGGAAGTTCAGTGGCTCATAATGTATGGCCGACTGAATGTTAGGGGTACAGCAAAATATAAAGCGAAAGAAGAGAGAAATTGTCCATATTTAGAATGCATCAATCAAGAGGAGACTATGGAACATTTTTTTCTGTATTGTTCATTTTCTACGAAATTATGGCGATATTTAGCCAAGAAATGGTTATTGGATTGGTTGTCAAATCCAGTTTATGATATGTTAGTTATACGGATATTTCCTTTACAGTTACATACTTACGAGAAAGATACATTGAGAGTGTTTATTGCATGTTTAAGGTTTTGTTTATGGCAAATTTGTTGTCAATGGGTATTATACCAAAAGAAATCCACTATGGAAGGGTACTGTCAGTACATTACTACTGAATTAACAAAGGTTTATATCAAAGATATGCAAATGTACAATACTGAGCAGGTTAAGAAATGGTGGAAAGGGTTCTCACACATTATAAAGTTTAAATAAGGAATTATTTTGTTGTAGTAGATATTTATGTTTCTCTTTACTTTGTGTTTGGAGTTAGTGTTGCTAAATTGGTATTTTCCTTTCCTTTCATTTTCTTCCACTGTTTACTTTTTTCTTTTGTATAATATTGTTCATATTATATATTTCCTTATCTTTTTTATGTTTTTGTATCTTGCCTTATTATAATAAAGAATTACCCCTACTCGTGTTGGCAGAGGGCGCTGTGAGTCGACTAGTGGGAATCCCAGATGGAGGAGGATAATGGAGGAGGTCGGTTGGATGAACACTCGCTGCAAAAACTGCATCAGTGAAGGGGGAGATGCGGCTGGGATGCACCTACCTGGTGGCCAGCGTATCGTGCCTATACCCTTACTACACACTTCAACACTAAATGGTGTTGTACACACCGATAGTTGTTTGCCGACAGCAGGCCTGGAGGGCCGCTCATAAGAAGTCCTAGATGGAAATGATCCAACAGAATTTCCCACTGTCACTATTCTGCACACCTCTCCACAGGATGTGGATCATATTTCTGCTTTTCTGAGTGAGAAGTGCCGTGTCTTAGAGACTAAGACGGCAGATTTCCAAACAGCTCAACGTATGGCTGAAGAAGAGCTTCGAAAATGTAAACATCCTGTTACAGATTCACCCTCTGCGACCTCAAGTAACAATGCTAAGGTTTTTCATTCGTCTATTTCAATGGCACCACAGTTGGGTGCTTCCCCACCCCAGACCCCTCTCCCTTTACAAAAAGGCGATGCAGAGGCACAATGGTCCCCGGAAGTAGCTCTGGAGCGAGCGGGCTGGCTACAACTCGAAACAGGTCAGTGGATTGCTCATCCAAATTTTCCTATTCCTGGGGTATCTGGGGAGGGTGGACTTGAAGCAGGAGAAGGTTCTTCACATTCAGATCTAAGCTTTCCCCTTCTGAGAGTTTACAGACTACCATAAGCCACAAGATTATGGGGCAACAAAATGATGACTCAGTTTCTTCTATTTTACCTATGGTACATCCTATCCCTCCTGATGATCATGTTTTACAAGATGCTGACATTTCTTACTCACTCTGTGTTGTTGAGCCTCAGGAGGTAGTTTTGGATATATCTGTGGAAACTGACCCCCAGGCTCCAGGTTCTTTACCTGCCTTGGAAAATAACTTAACTACTGCACAAGACGTTCCAGGTCTGCAGGAACCAGTACCTACCTATGCTAGTCTCTTTAAAAAAACAGTATGTCTTGCTAAACATCGTAATGCTGTAAGGCTGCGTTTTTATGCCCTATTGACAACATGCCTGATAGGTTTTATGTTGGCCAGGTTCTGATCAAACAAATGTTGAGATTTTCACCTAGTGAGGTTTATGCCTTAATTCACTCCCCGGGGATAACACTTTTGATATCAGCTTTTGGTCTCCTGATTTACTTAATAAATTCTGGATGAAGTTTGCTATCTTAAAAACTAATCCGGCCTGGGCCCATTTCCAAGCTATGCCCCTGACTAAACAATCTTTTAAAGTTGTTACGGTTCTCTTTCTAAATGAAGGAGTACATTTTGAAGACATTTCTTACTGATTAGAACGCAGATGCAAGCTGCAAGGTAATCCTGAGCCTATCCTTGATATGGAGGGCTTTTGGAATGGGGGATGGAGGTATAAAGTTAATCTGCCTCAGACTGATGAAGGTTTACAGCATCTGCCTAGTTGTCTTTATCTGGGCCAGGATAAAGGATTTATCTTTTACCCAGGCCAGCCTCGCCACTGTTATAAATGTAGCTCAGGATGCCACCTGAGTCGCACTTGTGATATGGTTAAATGTGTCCAATGTGGGGAACTGGAACATTTGATATCGGACTGTCATCATCCTGCCAAATGTTCCCTTGTGAGGACCTACATGATTATACAGACTGTCCTAGGGCTGCTCAAAATAAAACCAATGGAGATTTTTGTATTTAAGATTTTTTTTTGAATACAGCTGTACATGCTGCCCAACGTCAGAAACCAGCACCACCCCCAGAAGAGATTTGGCTCTGATTTCTTTACCACAGGAAGCTCCTCCTGTTGAGCCTATTAACCCAGTTCTTGAACATATGGACAGTCCCCCCAAGATGATACTATATCGATTCAAATGTTTCCCCCATTGGAGGTAACCCCTTCTTCCGTATGCATGCCACCTCCCCCTCGACCTCCAGATGATGTGTTTCAAGCTGTCTCACACAGACGTCACAGCCTATGATCTAGGTCTGCGACAGTAGTAGCAACAGAACCAGAATTGGAGCTTCCTCTATGAAACTCCTATACAGTACTGCAGGATGATGAGGGTACTGAATCTGACTCTACCTCTGTACAGTCTTCCCAACCGGAAGCCCCCTCTGATGTTTATTTACTAGAGCAGCCTGGCACTGGAAAGAAGAATCCCGCTTAGGTTCACGAAAATAGACTAAAAAGAAATAAGCTTACTGTACACTTTTTTGTGTAATGAGCTTGTCTGCCTTTTTCCTCATTTAGGTTTTCCTTATGACTTGGATTTATACCATTACTGTTGCTTCTCTCAATGTTAATAGTATTCCTTCAGCTAGGAAAAGAGCCTTGATTTATTCCTTGTTTGATAAAGGGGATCAAGATGTGGTTTTCTTACAGGATATTTGCCTTCATACTAAAGCTGAATTAGAGATGGCAGCAGAGGACTGGAAATGGGGTGTTATGTATGGGTCTTTTGGTGAAGATATTTGTAGCGACGTGGGTACTGGAATAAAGAACTCTTCTGCTAAGCTGCTTCAATTACTTGAATTGATTCCAGGGAGAGTTTTGGTTTTAAATCTGGTTTTATGTGGCCTTCAGTGTCATTTCATAAATGTGTATGCCCCTCAATTGAAATCAGCCAGGATAGACATGTTTAAAGTGATTCAGCCGTATCTATTTACAGCAAGGCATGTGTTTCTAGGGGGAGATTTTAATTGTAGTAGATATTTAACGGATTAAGGGGGTAAAACAAGGAAAGTTTTTTGTGACGCACACTGCTTAAATGATCTGATAGTACAAACAGGCCTAATAGATGTTAAGGCATTGTCAGGAGCTCCTCAGAAAACCTATTTTCATGGTACTTTAGCTACAAGGATTGACTTCTGGTTTTTATCAGATTCCTTAGGAGTAGTTAAAACATCAACAGTACCTGTCACGCCATTTGATCATGCTATTATTCAAGTGGCAGTATCTAGTCATGAAATTCTACATCATGGTCCTGGTTATTGGAGACTAAATATGGCCCTCCTTGCCCTTCCCACTGTGGAAACCAGTTTGATTTCCCTTTTGGAAGCAAGGAAATCTGTTTTTTGGCTTTATGATTCCCATGGTATCTGGTGGGAAGATACTAAAAAAGATATAAAAACATATTTTCAAACTATTGACAGGCTAAATGGTTTGCATAAAAAAACTCTGTACCAAGTTTATAGAACTAAATTTCAAAATCTTTTGTTCCTTGCTGCCCAAGGGGATAAACTGTTCTTCCTGAATCAGACTCTGTGAGACATCTTCTAAACACTGTACAATATGATAGACTGACGTCCTTAGATCAGGAACGGAGATTTGGGACGCAAGGGACCAAAGCATTTATGAATTCCTCTCATTCTTGTGTGCAATGTCAACAAAAATATATAGAACGTCTCAGAGACCCTCCTGGTAAAATTTGCACATCTCAGTCTGATATTTTTCAAGAAGTTGATAGATATATTTCATCCTTATTTAATCCATCAGCTCCTCTACCAGATATCCATATGTCTTGGTTATCTGAGATTTCGTTACCACAACTTTCTGAAAATCAAAATACCCTTCTGATATGCCCACTCACTTCTCAGGTTTTTGCTGCTTTATCTCAGGCTACTGATGGTAAAGCTCCTGGGAAGGATGGCCTTCCTTATGAATTATATAAATTAATTTTCAGAATACTGTCATCTGAATTTATGGCAGTCCTACAGGAAATATTGGACTCGGAACCTTACCTTATAGTATGACAGAAGGCCTAGTCCTCATGTACAAAAAAGGGGATCGGGAGCTCTTGACAAATTGGCACCCTATAACTCTACTAAATTCAGATTTTAAATTATTGACTAAAATATTGCATAATCGATTAGTGATTTATTCTGACTCTCTTATCCATCCTGCCCAGTCCTGTTCCATTCCTGAGAGATGGATAATAGACAGTCTCATTTTATTACGAGAAATTTTCCAATGAGGGACATCTGGAGAACTTTTAGGCTTAATTTTCAGAATGGATCAAGCAAAAGCTTTTGATTCAGTACATCACCGATAGCTTTGGGATTGTTTAAGCAGTTATGGCATACATAAAACCTTTGTTGGTTGAGTGCAGATTTGTTACAGTATGGCCATAACACAATCTTATTGCAATGGATGGTTACGGTGAACTTGTCGTGTTATGCAAGGAGTCCATTGGGATGTCCTTTGAGCCCTTTTCTATATATATTCACTTTAGATCCGTTACAGTATTATGAAAAGTGTATGATACTGTATCTATTCGAGGGGTCTCCTTTTCTAGTCTGGATGCTGAAATTAAGTGCATTGCTTATGCAGATGACTTATGTTTTATGGTTGGCGATAAAGCTTCAGCGCTTGTCTTGGACAGGATTTTGGATAGTTTTCTGAGACATACTGGGGCCATGTTGAATTATTCCAAGTATAATTGTGTGCCTTTAGGACAAGCTGACGGTACTGATGTACAGATAATTGGGATAAATGTACTTTCTACCTGCACTATTTTAGGGTTACAGTTTGGTACTGGTGATTTAGCCTTACAAAACTGGTCAGCCAAATTACAATTCACACAGGATAATGTCTCAATATGGAACAAATGGCATTTATCCAAATTAAAATGAGTATTTATGATTAAAACTTTTTTGTTACCAATTCTTCTATATTTAAGTATGTTTTTTTGCCTTCCCCCTTAGCTTACGACTAAGATGAATGGCTGTTTTTTTTCCTGCATTTGGGGTAGCAGGCTTAATCCTGTTAAGCGCTGCCTCTTATTCAGAGACAAAAAACAAGGAGGCTTAAAAATGTTATATTCGATTGTTTTTTTCTTCACTATGTTTCTTATGCTAATGTCCGTCCCATTTTGGATATGAAAATCCGGAGATGGACACCATGGGTGCTTGATTCCTTATGCCGGATTTTAGATTTTTGGCCTCTTCATATTGGTATGTCTAGACAGATATTCTTATAACACCTTTCTGCCCCCTTTAAGGTTTGCTTTGCAAAAATTAAGCTTTGGAGTTTAGCTAAAGAGCATGTTACATCCTATACAAGGAAAACTTTATATAGTTACATCTTGGATACATTTTTTCAAGCCGGAGCCTCTTTTGACACCCTGTCTTTACAGAATAGGGTAGCTCTTGGAAACATGTTACTGTCCTCCCCATATCCCACCTTTTACGTGAGATGTTTTGTGGCTTTCCCTTCATGGTAAACTTAATGTTAAGGGGAATTTGAAGCATAGGTAATTGACAGATAGGTATTGTCCCCAAGATTCTTGTGTTGATACAATTGAGACTATTGAACACCTATTTTAGATTGTCCATTTATACATAGGTTTTGGCAGACGTTAGAACGTAGATGGCCTTCTTCGCCCTTTTACCCAATGACTTTAGAGATTCTTTGTTTAGGCATTCTGCCTTTTCTGTGGACTAACATGATAAAGCTACAATGTGGTTGTTTCTGGTTTGTTTTAAATTTCATCTCTGGTTTGTTCGTTGTCGTTTGACTATTCAACAGATCCATTATACGCCTGATGAATTATTTTTTTTAGTAGAAGCTTCAATTAGGAGATTAAAATATTCAGAAGGATGTGAAACCCCAGTTTCAGTTATGGAAACTAGATGGCAGTCTATTGATTTGCTCTAAATATGTTATGTCTCAAATCCCCACACCTCTTTTTTTTAGTGGGGATGGGAAGAGGTTTGTTTATTCGGTGTTGTATTTTACTTATAATAACAAATGCCGAAATTATTTTGTGAATTTAATATATTTTCTCTCTTCTTCCATATAATTGTCCTTTAAGTTTTATTTTAAAATTTATACTGTCTTTGCTTAGGACGCTACATGACGTAATACTGCTTTTTCAATGTTTCCTTGTTGATAACTAATTATTCCTCTACTCCTTTAGTAAAGATGGGACAAGGGGTTTTGTATAAATATGGATTACTCATGTCTAAAATTTATGTATGATGTAATATTTTCCTTTATTTTTGATTTCCTTTAGTAAGATTATGAGTGGGACAATATATATTTAACTTCCCTCTCTCCTTTAATGGGAAGAGGGAGAATTTTATACACAGTTCCTTTCATATTGTTCCAATAATGTATGTTTGCATTTTTTATTAGTTTTTGCTTGCCATGTGCTTGCTTATTATTAGTGTGAATTAACACTGTTCATTTTCATTTTTGTTTTGCAATGATAATAATAAAAAATTCCCCTACTCCTTTAGTAGGAGATGGGGAGAGGGTTTTTCATGTTTAGAATTTAAAATTTGGGGGGTTACATACTAGTTAAAAGCAGTCTAGACATAGTATGGATGTAATACTTTTTGATTTTTATTATTTAATGATTTATAGATCTGTATGACTTTAACACAGTCTGTAATTATTTGTTATCGAAGTTTTACTAAACAATTCCCCTACTCTTTCAGTAAGGAGGAGGGGGACGTTTTCTATATTTATATTTATATTTTCTTTTATGCTAATCTGATAATGTATGACTGTAATACTTTATTGATTTTGTTCACTGTACGATTAGTATATTATTTTGTGTGACATAACACTGTTTGTTATTCCTTTGGTTTTGATATAATGATAATAAAACATTCCCCTACTCTCCTGGAGGGGGAACCGCTGATCATCTGTAGGATGGCCAGTTCAGGAGATCAGCTGATGGAAATGGACGTGGGTGAGGCTGGGGAGCGGGTCTCCTCCCCCACCTCTGGAACACTAGAGAGCGACAAATTCTACGATGCTGAGGGGCATCTAGAAAAGAGTATCATTCTGGAAGAACAAATGGTTATTGGGAAGCCATTGGCCCCGATACTGAGGAAGGAGCCAGGAGTACCGGATCATGGGCCACAGGAGTCTTCAGAAACAGACATTCAAAGGTTGTTATAAGCAGTGGAGCAGAAATACTTACAGAAAAAGGCAGCACTGTGTACCCAATTACGACAGCAGGCAGCTACAGAAAATGGCTCCTCGGAGCCCACGGTGGCTATGGATCACTTGGACACAAGACCCCAAGGGGATGTGGAACAGGAGCACAGTGCGCAGTCCAACGTACAAGGGGCGGGAATCAGGGAGATGACTTCTGGGTTGAGAGCGAGCAATGTGGCAGCATTTGATTTCCCCACAGCAGCATGGAATACAGCCTCCTTTGTCTTTGGTTCTGCACAGAAGGGAACCTCATCCGGAAAGGCACAGACTGCCCCAGAACAGGCAGGCCTATGTCGGGGTTCCACCAAACAAGCAAGACCACCAAAGATTATTTCTACAGCAGCAACAGAAGCAGATCCTATAGTGGAAAAGCTCAGAGGAGCTGGTTAGCCTTTCAATTCTACTACATGGAGATAGATCTCAGGTATGATGCCCATTATGGTACCTATTACTTCTTCAGACACTAGTTAATTCTCTGATAAAAACTGTTGATGTTTTTACCTCTCTCTCTCAGACACCAACATGGAGGATATTAGTTCTAGACAGAAAACCCCACTGACTCTGCCTCCAGAGCTATGCCTCACTCAGAATCCTTTTCTGCCATTTCTTTTTCGGCAACTGCCCACTGTACCTAGTACTTCTGGGAACCAGGTTAGTCTCAGATATGGACAAGGGCATGTGTCTCCATATAGTGCACCCGAACCTCAGAATGCAGAGTCTGCCAGTTTGGCACCCCAGACTTTGTTGACAGGCCCTAATAGGCCTTATGGTTCTCTTTTCATACCCCTATTTAGCCTGCTAAAAGACATAACGCTGTTCAATTGCACTACAAAGGAGGTTTGGATAAGCACCCAGATATGCTATATGTGTCACGTACTCTAATAAAAGGATCTTTGAGTTTTTAAGCTACCGAAATTTATGCTCCGATACATGTCTCGAGTGAGACTACTTTTGACATTGGTTTCAAGCTTGGTTCAGGCCTGAAAAAATTTTGGAAAAAGATTCAAGAACTAAAGATGCTGCCTCTGTGGACTCTCTTTGAGATAACACCCCGTCTAAACCAGCTTTCTGTACAATTCTGTATTATTTCAAAATGAAAGGGTTAGCATTACTGATTTGCTGTACTGGCTAAAACAGAGATGTACTGTTCAGGGTGCACCAGAAGCAATTTTTAATACGGAAAATTTTGGGACTGGAGGGTGGAGGGTCAGGGTAGTTCTTAATACCTCTGACTCTGGGTTGCAGCACCTGCTGAGCAGCTTCTACCTGGGAAGGGACAGAGAAGTGCTGTTCCATGCGGGCCAGCCAAAGGCCTGCACAGCTGTGGTTCGTCAACACACCTGAATAGGTATGTGTGACAAACTGAAATGTACTATATGCAATAGGTTGGGTCACACAAGCGGGTATTGTACAAACAGTTCAGAGTTCAGACCTCAGTTATTCTTATGCATCATGCCCTAGGGCAGCACATAATCAAGAGAATCAGGCTGATGATGTGGAGCAGAGGTTATTAATTGCTGTGGCACAGAGGGAAATGGCAAAAAAAAGCCACGAGAGTGGATAAACAACAGCCATTACCTAACCCTGCCCCCTAGGGGCATTTAGGGATGCAGAGATCACTGAAGTTCTTGTCACAGAAGTGCCACAAAGGCCTGTTCCTAAGAGGCAGGAGAAGTCAGTTGCCCTTCCTGACCCTGAGCATGTCCCAGAATCTGAACAAATGGAGGTTCCAGAGGTTCATCTTGTGAAAGAAGACATGCCTACTCCACCTTTGCCTACCCCGATCACTGGGGAGAGGATGGTTCTGCAGAAAAGAGATGGCAGAAAACCTCCACCCCTGAAACAATCCAAAACTTTAGACCTGCCACTGGCCAACAGGTTCAAGGCCCTCCATCAACATTCAGATTGGTCTGGAGAGGACTCTGATACTTCCTCCATGTGTTCCTCTGTTCCAGACCACGGGACGGACATGGAGGATGTTCCTTCCATTCAGCTGAGGTCCTCACAACCAACAGATGAAATAACTACCCTAAAAAGAAGAAAAAATTGAGGAATCCTAAGGGAAGACAAACAGATCCTCCCTGAGTTCTAGTATATTTTTTTGGTTCATGGGTTTGTCTCTCTAAACTTAAAGAAATCTGGCTTCTCTTTTTTTTCTTATTTGTAATGTGAACAGCATTAAATCCCATAGAAAGAGAATAGCCATATTTAGTAAACTGATGGTCGGAAGCTCGGGTATTTACTTTCTTCAGGATACCACACTCAACTCCTTACCTGAGGTAACAAAAGGAATGAAAGAATGGTACAGTATGTGGGGCAATCTTACTGGTCATTAGGGACAGTGCTTTGTTCAGGAGTATGCATTTTGTTTTACGCCATACAGTTTAAACTGATTAAGCTAATAGATTTATTCCCAAGGAGGGCTTTAATCTTAGATGTAAATATTAGAGGGAAATTGTATAGGCTCATAAATATTTATGCGGCACAGATGAAGGCCGAACATATTGATTTGTTTAATTTAATCCAGCCATATTTGTTTACTCCGCATAATAAAATTTTTTTGGGGGGTGGATTTTAATTGCGGGTTAAGTTTAGTGGATAGGGAAAGTTCGGCCAGAACTCAGAAAAATTTTTGTGCGATGTCCTGTTTAAATAAAGTAGTTCAATGACCCGGTGGTGCTGAGGGTTGAGGCAGTGGACGCCACACCTTGCGCCATGCAAGCAACCCATGTTCGGGAACAAGCACGGGCCATCGGGAGTCGGCAGGGGAAGGAGACAACTGAGCGTCCGGAGGACTGCCCTCCTCTCCCGGGGAGGGAGGACTGGCACTCCCACCGAATGACTACCCCCAGGTGCAGGCCAGGGGGTAGTGCGGATCAGAGGGGCCAGATGTAGGGAGGGTGGTGTGGGACTACTGTGGATGCATGCATGCCTCCACGCGTGCACATCCTGCGTGTGCACCCCAGCAATGGGGAAGGGAGAAAAGAAAAAAATACTCACCTTAGTAATTGTGTTTTTTCTAATGTAGTCTTGCTGTATTCTGACATTATGCAGTGTGGTAAACTCAGGTACTGGAGGAGAGGGGGTTTCCCTGAGGAAGATAGTCAGGGTACAGCTGTAGCTGATTCAGCTGACTGGCTGCAGCTGCAAAGACAGGAGAGCTTTAAAAACAGGAAGGAAAAGCCACCAGGCAGTTGTTGCAGGGGTAGAGGGCTGACAAGCTGCCTGGATGTGTTCAAGATCAGGAGTCCCTTAAGCAACCCTCAGGAGACTGGTCTCCTGAATTAAGCCAAAAAGAAAAATGTATTTTCATTGTGAGTTTTCCGTTTTACTGCTTGTGTTCTTCCAGAAGGTCTAGCCTTCTGGAAAAGGGGAATTCTAGTTAGGGCCGGGGATTATTTAGACAGCGCTCCCACCTGGAACTAGGCCTCTTAATTTCTGTTTTTGTTTCATTTTCCCCTGTGGGGCTTAAAAAGAAAAGGGCAGAAGCCCAAACTTCTGTGTTACCAGCCATATTAAAGAAATAAAAATATACCTGGTTGGTTTGATGCTAACAAACTGGTCTTGCTGAGACTCCTTAACCACCGAAAAGCTGAGCCTGAATCCCGTGGCAAGATCGTGCCTTGTCAGCAGGCAGTTAGCCCCAGCACTTGAACTGTTCCGGAGCGGAAAGAGTTAACTCTATGTCAGAGAATAGAACATTGAGCTCGAGTTCGGATCAAACCTCTGTCTGCTGCACTTTGAAGTGTAACTGTCAGATTCTTACGAGCTAACACTAACTAACTAACCCCACTATGTGGAAATTGTAACATTTTTCCTAGCCAAAAAGGCAGCCAAATATTCTGGATCCCCCAAAAGACTCAAGTCAAGAAATCCAAAACAAAAATTAGGTAGTGAACAAAACAATTACCAAAACATATAAATAACCCACCCCCCTGTCTAAGAAGGGAGAGTGCCAAGTACACCCCTGAGATGCAACACTGCGCCTATCAGCCCATTTCCCAAAAACCAGGTTCTGAGAGGGGAGGCAGGGAGGGAAGTCAGAATACAGCAAGACTCCATTAGAAGAAACACAATTACTAAGGTGAGTTATTTTTTCTTCAAACAACATGAAGTCTTGCTGTATTCTGACATTATGCAGACTACCAAGCAGTACCTCCATGGAAGAGGGTATTAAACCTATTTTGGGAATAGGCTCTGCAGTACTGCTGTACCAAACCTAGCATCACTCCTAGCCTGGATATCCAGAGAGTAATGCTTGGTGAAAGTATTGACTGTTTTCCAGGTGGCTGCTTTGCATATCTCTAATAAGGGCATATCTCTGGCAGCAGTCAGAGAAGCAGCTGTACCTCTAGTCGATTGAGGGGGGGCACTTTGCCTAGCTTTTCATAGCAGAATTATATACAAGAGACAATCCATCTGGCAATAGTTCTTTTAGTAGCAAGTTTGCTCTTCCCCACTTCGCCATAAGTGAGGAACAACTGGAGGGAGTCAAACCTAAGAGCCTTAGTTTGCTCAATGTAGCAGCTAAGAGCCCTTTTAATATCCAAACTGTGTAATCTTCTCTCTCCTGAAGAAGAATGATCAGTGAAGAATACAGGAAGAGACATGGATTGGTTCAGATGAAAATCTGAAACCACTTTGGATAAGAACCTCCCGTTGGTTCTAAGGACCACCTTATCTCTATGGAATGAGATAAAATCAGGCTCCACTGAGAGAGCTTGCAATTTACAGATACACCTGGCAGAGATAATAGCTACCAGGAACACAGTTTTCCAAGTCAAGTACTTAAGCTCTGCTGAGGACAAAGGCTCAAAAGAGGGTTGCATAAGCTGAGCAATGCAAACATTAAGATCCCAAGAAGGAGTAGGATCCCTAAAGGGGGGATTGGTGTGAAGCAATCCCTTGAAGAATTTACAGAAAACAGGGTGAGATGCCAGTTAGGAGGGCTTTCCCACTGACAGAAAAGCAGAAACAGCTGACAAGTGTACTTTGAGGGTAGCTGGTCTGAGGCCTAGGCCATTAAGGTGAACCATGTAATCCAGAACTGTAGACAAGTCAGCAGTATCTAGGGATATATGATTCTTGGAACACCAAATGCTGAATCTTTTCCATTTGGAGTCATAAGTTTTTCTGGTGGCAGGTTTTCGAGAGGCTTTGAGAATGTCCAGAACCCATTGAGACCGATGCAAATTTGCATATTCTAGCTCTTCAAGAGCCATGCCTTGAGATTGAGAGACCAAAGGTTGGGGTACCAGATCCTCCCCTGAGAGGAGGTTAACAGGTTGTGATTTCTGGGAAGACATAGGGGAAGATGGACTGCTAGGGACAGCAACAGGTGATACCAAGGCTGTCTGGCCCAGTCTGGAGCAATCAGGATCGTTTTCCAAGATTCTGACCTTATCTTGACCAGAACTTTGAACAGCAGAGGAAAAGGAGGAAAGGCATACAGAAACTTCCCTTCCAAATTCAGAATTATAGCATCCAGAGGAACTGAATCCAAGACTGGGGGTCTGTAACAGAAGAGAGGAAGTTGGTGATTGTCTGGGGCTGCAAAGAGATCTATCTCTGAAGTGTCCCACCTTGAAAAAATCACTTTTAACACTAGGGAGTCCAGGGACCATTCATGATGGCCCTGAGAAATCCTGCTCAATGCATCTGCTAGTGCACTGTCCTTCCCTGGAAGGTGGGCTGCTACCAGAGAGGTCTGTAGAGAATAAGCCAGGGACTATAATTTCATGGCTTCCGTGCACAAGGCCATAGACTGAGTGCCTTCCTGCTTGTTGATGTACCACATGGTGGTGGTGGTGTCTGTCCTGACCTGAGCCACCTTGTTCTGTACTGATTCCGAGAAGGCTTCCAGAGCCAGGTACACTGCCCTGAGCTCCAGAAGACTGATATGGAGAAGAGACTCCTGAGGGGACCACACTCCTTGAGCTGTGAGAGCTCCCAGGTGAGCTCCCCACCCCAGAAGATAACTATCCGTGGTTAGAATCACAGAATGAGACTGAGTGATGAATGAGACTCCTTGCCTGAGGTTGTCCTGATCCAGCCACCATTGGAGAGCCTGGATCAGGGTCTGAGCCACTAGAATAAACTTAGTTAGAGGATCTTTTTTGCTGAGACCAAAAAAACCCTCAAATGGAACTGGATGTCCTTCATCTGAAATCTGGCCCCTTGGACCACTGCAGTGAAAGCTGCCATGTGGTCCAGGAGATGAAGGAAATGCCTTGCTGGTCGAGACAGCAGCAGGTGGAAAGAAGAAGCCAGATTTATAATGGCCTTTACCCCTGCCAGAGGGAGAAAGGCTCTTGCTTTGACAGTATCTAGTTCTACCCCCTATGAAGGTTAAGAGTTGTACTGGCTCGAGAACTGATTTGGGAAGCTCGAGGAGGAATCCTAGAGAAGTGAGCACTTGTTGGGTCACTTGTAAATCTGACTTGAATTGGTCTGCAGACTGACCCACTATGAGCCAGTCATCCAGGTATGGGAATATGGAGATGTTTTGTCTCCTTAGAAAGGCCACTATTACTGCTAGGCATTTTGTAAGCACCCTTGGAGCTGATATTAGGCCAAAGGGCATTGCTTTGAACTGGTAATGGCCTGAAGGCAGTTCGAACCTGAGGTACTTTCTGTGGGAGCACCTGATGGGAATGTGAAAGTAGGCATCCTTTAGGTCCAGAGAGGCTAGCCAGTCCCCTGGCCTTAGAGAGGGAATAATTATTCCCAGAGTCACCATTCTGAATTTTGGTTTTAGTAGGTGCTTGTTTAGGTATCTTAAGTCTAGGATGGGCCACCACTCCCCTGTTTTTTTTGGGGTAAGGAAGTATCTGGAACACAGACCTTTGCCCCTGTGAAGTGTAGGAACTTTCTCTATGGCTCCGAGAGCCATCAGAGATGAAACCTCTGCCTATAGGGCAATGGTTTCGGAGATGTTTGCAGGTAGAAAGGACCTGACCCTCAGCTTTGGAAATTTTTTGAAGCTGAGGGCCAGTCCCTGGCTTACTACCGCCAGGACCCACTTGTCTGAGGTAACAGACTTCCAGTCCTGGAAGTAGTAAGACAGACTGCCTCCTACAGGAATTGGGGAGTCGAGCCAGACTGACACATCAGGGTGTCTGCTTGGCAGGAGCCTTAGGCTCAGAAGAGGATGCAGCCCTGCTCACCCCCCCCCCCTTCTGCCTCTCCCTCTGAAGAACCCCCTCTGGGAAAAAAGAAAGGAGGCCTGTGTGCCTGGTAGAAAGGCCTGTGAAAAGGCCTACCTCTGCCCCAGCCTGCTGCTTCTGAGGAGTTGCCTGTCTTTTCTTGACCTGTGCACTCCTGTAGGTGGTCCTGTACTCATCCATTTTTTCATATAATTCTCTGTCTGCTCCCCAAACAGAGAATTCTCGACAACAGGGAAATTGATGGCCTTAGCCTGGGTGTCCTGTGATAGGCTAGTACATCTGAGCCAAGCCAGACTCCGAAGAGCCACAGATGTAGCCATGACTCTTGATGACACATCACTAGAGTCCACAGCAGCATGAAACTGGATTTTTGATGCCTCAATCCCATCAGCAGCCACCTCCTCCAGCTCCTTGGCAAGCTGGGGGAAGCCTGTTTAGCCAGTTCCAGAATAGTATCCCATCTGGACTTCTGGTATCTGGCTGTGTAGGCCATATAATTACCCTGCCTGAGTCCCAAGAAAGATGCCATGTACTGTTTCTTTGTCATAGCAACCAGCTTCCTGGAGTTTTTATCTGGGGGGGGGGGCAAGGGTATGTTAGCCTTATCACAGGTTGCAGCCTGCACAACCCCAACATGGCTGCATTGCTGGTACAAGTACTCCGTACCTGGGCCTGACAACATATACCTCTTGTCCATTCACCTGTCCACAGGAGGTAAAGAATTTGGAGTCTTAAGTAACTTCTGTGTCTTTTTCCAAAGGATTTGTGAAGGGGAATAGACAATCTCTTGGACTCTGGGATGTTCATCATCTCCACATAGTCAGGCTCCTCTTGCTCCTCGACAGCTTCATCCAAAGGGAGCTGGAGGGTTTCTGCCACTTTTTTGTAGAACATAAAGTGGGAAAGGGATTCAGAAAGCCTAGGAGGGGAAATACCAGAAGGCCTGTCTGGGGAGATGTCCGGTTCTATGGGCTCATCCAGACCTTCCACACCATCATCATAATCTTCATCCCCCTCCAAATCCGGTTCATAATAGTCTTCAGGGGAATAATCCTGAAACGGAGGAACCGACCGAACCGAACGCCTACCGGGAGGCATCGGATCAGTCGGAACTGAACCGAGCGATTCAACTATACTAATCGCCCTGGCAATTTCTTCAGCGGTTGGACGATGTGGTTCTGGATCCAAACCAGCCAATTTCTCTTTCTTTTTTCCAGAACCAACCCCCCAGGATCAGTTCTCCATTTGCCCGAGGGAGTCTCGTTCAGGTCAGTGGACATTCCCTCAGGTTCGGTCAGAACCGAACCGGGCTGGCCATCCGTGTCAGTGGACTTCTCGGCCTCCTTTTCCCTAAGCCTGCCCAATCTTTTATCCAGGGTGGCTTTAGGGAATTTTTTACATATTTGGCAGTCTGACTCCAGGTGGTCAAATCCCAGACAATAAACACAGGTGGTGTGGGGATCGGCCTTAGCAAAGGCCTCCCTACACTCACTGCAGTGTTGAAACCCAGTGGGCCCGTGTTTTTTCTCTTGGATTTCTCAGATGAAGTCATCCTATCACTTACCCTTTTTATGGCAACAGCCAGGCAAGATCCCCTTATCGGTTCCTAACCGTGTTACGGGTGTTGGAAAAAAACGATGAAACACTTTTTTTTTTTAAAACTGATAAGGACCGGTACCTAATACTAAATTCACTACAAGAAAAAGACACAGACAAATACAGACAACCGGTTCAGCCGAACCGGCTGAAATACAGTTTTTACAATTTTCACTAGTCCACTACCTATGTACTTAATGTACCTCAGACAGGGATCTAAACCAAAATGAAGAAAAAAAAAATAGCAGTACAAACCAACGTTTTTAACCGTACCGAACCGTTAGCGAAGGAGAAATCTCCAGAGCGACTGTTCAGTTAGGCGGAGTAAAGAAGAAAAAATTACTCACCTTAGTAATGTTGTTTCTTCTAATGGAGTCTTGCTGTATTCTGACAGTAGCAGTGAGTCCCAACCTTCGAACTGCCCCGGAGATGAAAGAGTTAACTTTCCATGCCAGGCAGGGAACGCTGAGCTCGAGCTCGGTTGAGACTCTGTTGCTGTTTAAACTCAAACCGTCAGATTTTTACGAGCTAAACTCACTAAGGTCCTGTGTGGACACTAGCCAACTGGCTACTAAACATAAAACACATTTTTTGGTCCCAAAACAAAGACTCAAGTCAGGAGACCCAATAAATGAAAAACACAACACCAATTCACCCCAAGAAAAAAGGGGGTGCAAACAACAAGGTGGGCACCTACTGAGTGCCAACACTGCACTGCCCACCCACATCCCAAAAACAGAGGTTCTGAGAGGGGCAGGCAGGGGGGGAGGTCAGAATACAGCAAGACTCCATTAGAAGAAACAACATTACTAAGGTGAGTAATTTTTTCTTCAAACAACATGAAGTCTTGCTGTATTCTGACAGTAGCAGACTACAAAGCAGTTCCTCCATGGAGGAGGGACAGAACCTACTTAGGAAATAGGCTCTGAAGCACAGCTGTGCCAAACCAAGCATCACTCCTAGCCTGGCTATCCAGGGAGTAATGCTTGGTAAAAGTGTGAACTGTTTTCCAGGTAGCTGCTTGACATATCTCTAGAATAGGGATGTCCCTGGCAGCAGCCAGGGAAGCAGCTGTACCTCTGGTAGAGTGAGCCCTCAGGCCTGAGGGTGGAACCTTACCCAGTTTTTCATAACAAAATTGGATACAAGAGACAATCCACCTGGCAATGGATCTTTTAGTGGCAGGTTTCTCTTTACCAACCTCACCATAAGTGAGGAACAGTTGGGGGGAGTCAAACCTGTGACCCTTGGTACGTTCTACGTAGTAGCTAAGGGCTCTTTTCACATTTAAACTGTGCAGCCTCCTCTCGCCAGAGGAGGAATGATCAGTGAAGTACACAGGAAGAGACACAGATTGGTTAAGGTGGAAATCTGAAACCACCTTAGGCAAAAACTTCCTGTTAGTCCTGAGGACCACCTTATCTCTATGAAAGGAGATAAAATCAGGCTCCACTGACAAAGCTTGTAATTCAAATATGTGTCTGGCAGAAATGATGGCTACTAGAAACACAGTTTTCCAAGTCAAGTACTTAAGCTCTGCTGAAGACAAAGCCTCAAAAGGGGGTTGCATAAGCTGAGCAATGCAAACTTAAGGTCCCAAGCAGGGGCAGGGTCCCTGAATGGAGGGTTGGTGTGAAGCAATCCCCTGAAAAACTTGGAGAATACAGGGTGAGCTGAAAGAGAAGAGGGCTTACCTGCTGAAATAAAAGCAGAAACAGCTGTCAAATGCACCTTCAGTGTAGCTGGTCTCAGCCCCAAGCTATTTAAATGGACCATATAATCAAGGACTGTGGGCAGATCAGCAGACTCTGGGGAAATATGCTTCCCAGAGCACCATACGGAAAATCTTTTCCATTTGGAATTATAAGTAGCCCTGGTGGAAGGTTTCCTAGAAGCCTTCAGAATATCCATTACACCTTGGGAGAGGTGTAAATCAGCAAACCTAACTCTTCAAGAGCCAGGCCTTGAGATTCAGAGATTTGAAGTTCGGGTACCAAACCTTCCCCTGAGCACAGGTTAACAGGTTGTACTTCCTGGGAAGACACAGGGGAAGATGGACTGCTAAGGACAGTAGGAGTGGATACCAGGGCTGTCTGGCCCAGTCTGGAGCAATCAGGATCATCTTGCAGGGTTGAGATCTGATTTTGACTAGCACTTTGAACAGGAGAGGGAAGGGGGAAAAAAAGCATACAGGAACTTCCCTTCCCAACTGAGAACTAAGGCATCCGGGGGACTGAGCCCAAAACTGGGGGCCTGCAGCAAAAAAGGGGAAGTTGGTAATTGTCTGGGGCTACAAAAAGATCTATCTGCGGGGTGCCCCATCTGGAAAATATCACCTCCAAGACCAGGGGGTCCAGTGACCATTCGTGATGGTCCTGGGAAATCCTGCTGAGAGCATCTGCGAGGACATTGTCCTTGCCTGGGAGGTGAACTGCCGTGAGGGAGGTGTTCAGGGAGTAAGCCAGAGACCACAACTTAATTGCTTCGATGCACAAGGCCGTAGACTGAGTGCCTCCTTGCTTGTTGATGTACCACATTGTGGTGTTGTCTGTTCTGACCTGGATAACTTTGTTCTGAACAGATTTGGAAAAAGCTTGAAGTGCTAGAAATACTGCTCTGAGTTCCAACAGATTGATGTAAGCAGAGATTCCTGGGGGACCACAACCCCTGGGTGGTCAGGTCGCCCATGTGAGCCCCGCACCCCAAGAGGGAGGCATCTGTAGTAAGGATTAAAGAGTGAGACTGAGTGACAAAGGGAACCCCTTGTCTCAGATTGTTCTGATCCTGCCACCACTGAAGGGCCTGGATCAGGGTTCGAGTTACTGAGATCAATTTGGTCAGAGGGTCTTTCCTTTGAGACCAGAAGGCTCTCAAATGGAACTGAATGTCCCTCATCTGAAATCCTGCTCCCTGCACTACTGCTGTAGAAGCAGCCATGTGCCCCAGGAGCTGTAGAAAATGCCTTGCTGGTCGAGACACCTGCAGGGTGAATGAGGAGGCCAGAGAGACAAGGGTCCTTGCCCTGTCCAGGGGAAGGAAAGCTCTGGCATTTTCTGTGTCTAGCTCTGCGCCTATGAAGGTGAGGAGCTGGACAGGCTCTAGAACTGATTTTGAAAGATTCAGAAGGAAACCCAAACAAGTGAGCAGTTGCTGAGTTATCTGTAAGTGTAACTTGACTTGGTCTGGGGACTGGCCTACTATGAGCCAGTCATCCAGGTAAGGGAAGATGGCAATCTTTTGTCTTCTTAGAGAAGCAACTACCACTGCCAGGCATTTTGTGAATACCCTTGGAGCAGAGGTCAGGCCAAAGGGCATTGCTCTGAACTGGTAATGGCCTGAGGGCAGCTCGAACCTGAGGTACTTTTGATGGGAGCTTCTGATGAGAATATGGAAGTAGGCATCCTTGAGGTCCAGGGACACTAGCCAGTCCCCTGGCCTTAGAGAAGGTAGAATAATTCCCAGAGTCACCATTTTGAATTTTGGTTTTAAAAGGTGCTTGTTTAAGTATCTGAGATCCAGGATGGGCCACCATTCTCCTGTCTTTTTTGGGGTAAGGAAGTACCCGGAGTACAACCCTTTGCCCTGGTGTAGGGGTGGAACCCTTTCCACAGCTCTGAGAGCTAGGAGGGAAGAGACTTCTGCCTCTAACGCAAGTGTCTCTAAAGGATTTGCAGGTGGAAAGGATCTGGTTCTCATCTTTGGAAACTTTTTGAAGCTGAGAACCAGTCCCTGGCTTACTACTTCCAGGACCCATTTGTCTGATGTCAGAGATTCCCAGTCCTGGACAAAGTAAGCCAGCCTGTCCCCTACAGGTAGTTGAGAATCGGCCCTGGCAACCCCATCAGGGTGCCTGTTTGGCAGGGGCTTTGGGCTGAGGGGTGGAAGCAGGCCTGCTTGTACCCCGTCTGCCTGTCCCTCTAAAGAACCCCCTCTGGGCATAAGCAGAAGAGGAGGCCTGGGCTTGGTAAAAAGGCCTATGGAAAGGCCTGCCCCTGCCCTTGGGAAGCTGCCTTTGAGGAGTGGCCTGCCTTTCCTTGGCCTGTGCACCCTACAGGTGGTCCTATATTCGTCCATTTTTCATGTAATTCTCAGTCTGCTCCCAAACAGAGAATTACCCACTACAGGAAAATCCATGGCCTTAGTCTGGGTATCCTGCAGACAGGCTAGTACATCTGAGCTAAGCCATTCTTCAAAGTGCCACAGATGTAGCCATGACTCTAGATGACACATCATTGGAGTCCACTGCAGCATGGAATTGCACCTTGGATGCCTCAATACCATCAGCAGCCATCTGCTCCAGCTCCTTGTTAAGCTGGCCAGGGACCTGTTTTGCTAAAGCCATAACAGTGTCCCATCTGGATTTTTGATATCTAGCAGTATAGGCCATATAATTGGTCTGTCTGAGTCCCAAGGATGCTGCCATGTACTGTTTCTTTGCCATGGCATCAATCCTCCTGGAGTCCTTGTCCGGGGGGGGGAAGCCAAGGGAATGTTTGCCTTATCACAGGCTGCGGCCTGCACTACCCCAACATGGCTGCATTGTTGTGTAAGGAACTCCGTGTCTGAGCCTGACAATGTATACCTCTTGTCCATTCTTTTATCCACAGGAGGTACAGTGTTAGGAGTCTTTAAAATCTTAAATGTCTGTTTCCCAAAAGATTTGTGCAAGGGAATAGACAGCCTCCTAGACTCTGGGATATCCATCATTTCTACATAGTCAGGCTCCTCCTGGTCATCCACAGCTTCTTCCATAGGAAGCTGGAGGGTTTCAACCACTTTTTATAAAACATGAAATGGGAAGGGACTCAAAAGCCCAGGAGGAGACACTCTGAAGGTCTGTCTGGGGAGATGTCCGGTCAATAGGCACATCCAGACTATCAAAACCATTCACTTTCCTCATACTCCTCTTCCTCCTCCCTCCGGTTCCTTAAAATTCCTCTAAATCATACTCTTGAACCGGTGGGACAACTGAACCGAGCGCCTGCCTGATGGTGCCGGCTCGGTCGGAACCGGGGAAAGCGACTGTACAATTTTGATCGCTTTGGCTATTTCTTCAGCGGTTGGAGAGGAAAGTTTAGGCTCCACACCAGCTGATTTTTCCTTTCTAGTTCTTTTAGCCGGAACCGATTCCTCAGAATCGTCTCTCCTTTTGCCCGAAGTCTCGCCCTGGTCAGAGGGCACTCCTTCTGGTTCGGTTTGAACCGAACCAGGCTGGCCATCTGGTTCAGCAGACTTTTTGGCCTCCCTTTCCCTGAGCCTACCAACTCTCTTTTCTAGGGTAGCTGCAGGGAAATTTTTACAAATCTGGCAGTCTGCATTGAGGTGGTCAAACCCCAGACAATAAACACAGGTGGTGTGGGGGTCAGCCTTGGCAAAGACTTCCCCACACACACTGCAGTGTTGAAACCCAGTGGGCCCAGTTTTTCTTTTGGGTTTCTCAGACATTGTGCCAGTCCTATCCAAACTTACCCTTTTATGGCAATCCGCCAGGCAAGACCCTCTTATCGGTTCCTGACCGTGTCACGGGTCGTGGAAAAAAAACCGCAATAAAATCCGTTATTTTTTAGAACCGATAAGAAACGGTAACCACACTCTAAAAGTACAAATTAAGATTTTTTAAACAACTCGATCGGTTCAAACCGAACCGATGAACCGTTTACAAGTTCCACACAGAATAGAACAAAATATAACCTATCTAGTACTCACAAATACCACAGACAGAGACTGAACCGACAGGTTACAGTTTAAATTTGGTCGAAAACCGAGAAAAGCGGTACTTTAACTGACAAATTGAACTGAGCAGAAGGAGAAATCTCCCGGAGCGACTGTTCAGTGAGGCGGAGTAAAGAATCTGACGGTTTGAGTTTAAACAGCAACAGACAGAGTCTCAACCGAGCTCGAGCTCAGCGTTCCATGCCTGGCATGGAAAGTTAACTCTTTCATCTCCAGGGCAGTTCGAAGGTTGGGACTCACTGCTACTGTCAGAATACAGCAAGACTTCATGTTGTTTGAATCTGAAAATTACACTTCAAAGTACAGCAGACAAAGGTTTGAACTGAGCTCGAGCTCAAAGTTCTATTCTCTGGCATAGAGTTAATTCTTTCCTGTCCTGAGCAGTTCAAGTGCTGGGGCTAACTGCCTGCATAATGTCAGAATACAGCAAGACTTCATGTTGTTTGAAAGAGGAAAAACACCTTCAGCTGCAAGATGACGACAACCTCCTACAGCCTCTGCTCCCGGCGACTGGGCACAGGGCCAGGTAGGTCGTTAAAAAGGGGCAGCCAGGGGCAGAAGGAGGATAAAGTGTCTATAAAAAAAAATAATACTAAAGTAGTTCAACAATCAGCGTTACAAGACACTTTTTGTACCCATGATACTAGGAGTGTGCCTACATTTCATAAAGGACCCCTGGCTACAAGAACAGACTTTATTTATACCCAAATTTATGCAAATAGCTTCCATTACAACAGAGCCGGTGGAAATTTCATACCATAAAATGATACAAGCGAAAATTGATATTAGCTTACCCACTTCTTTTGGACCAAGGTTGTGGAGATTTTTTCCAGCTACTTTAGATCAAGAAATTTTGAGGCATCACAGAGCACAGTTTATTACTGCAATGAAATGTTTTTTTTTATTTTCTATGATTCAAGTGTATAATGGTGGGCTGACACAAAGCTAGACCTTATAAAATTGCTGAAACAAGAAAGTAAGAGACACTGGGTTTCCTTTTATTGGAAATATCTGCAACAGAGGATGCAACTTCAAAAACTGATTTCATTAAGCACCACCACTGGGTTAGATTATTATACAACCTAAATCTCTACTGTTAAAAAAGCTATGATGCGATATCATTCCTTACAAGCAGATAAAATCAGGAAATAGCAAGAGTATGGAACTCAAGACAGAACTGCAGTGATTTGCCCAGATGATACTTGCAAGGGGATAGTGGCTCAAAAGTCTTTTGATGGTTTAAGAGACAACTGGGGTGTGATACACACTTCAGGGAAGGGATTTCTAAATTTTCTGACTCATCATTCACTGAACCTTTTTTCCTCCAGGCTAGAATCCTCTTCCAATCGACAGAGATTTTTTGAAAATGTTCAAATCCCACACTGTCCGCCTGACAAATGACAATCTCTAGTGCAGGATAGTCCCCCTCTAAGTAACAACAGAGACACAATCCATGTCAAATAGAAAGGCTCCCCTTCCGGACTGCCTTCCCTGTGATGTATATACAGTAAGATATTTGCTGAGGAATTAGCAAGGGTTTTTACACACATGCTTAATTTTTCTGAAATTACCCTGTATATGTCTAGAGGAACGTTAATATTTTTATTTAAAAAAGGAGACAGACAAAATTTGGCAAATTGGAGACCTCCAGTATAAGTCTCCTGAATACAGATTTCAAACTGTTAGCAAAAATGATTCAATCCAGACTAGCAAATGTAGCCCCTTATCTTATTCATCCGGCTCAATTTTGTTCTGTAAATGACTGGTCGGTTACAGATAATCTAATTTAAATTACAGAAATTTTTGAAAGAGGGAGGAAAAATTAGGTGGAAGGATTGATATTTGCACTTAATCAAGGAAAGCATATGATGCTGTAAATCGAGACTACCTCTGGTTTGTGTTGCACTCGTATGGGATTCCATCACATAGATTCAGAGCCTATATTGTACTGCCACGGTCACAGCAACAGCTAATGGCTGGGTGGGGCCCATGATACCGGTATGTACGGGAGTCAGACAAGGCTGCCCGTTAAGTCCGTTACTCTACGTCTTTAGTATCGATCCCTTAATCAGGACACTTAATGCTACCCCTTCTATGAGACATCTCCGCTGCCCAGATGGTTTAGCCCTGTTTACAGCACCAGCATACGCCGACAATCATTGCTTAATGGTTGCAGATGATGCCTCGGCGGTATCTGCAGTACAGACTTGCCAAGCGTTTGGGCAGTTTTCAGGTACTTCTTTGAACACAGATAAATGCCAAGGCACGTGTCTTGGGGCCCTAGGGTTGAAGCTTTATCAGTTGTGGGTATTACCTTGATTAACACCCAAATGAAAATGTTAGGTACCTAGTTTGGAATAGGTATTATGGAACTCCAGAACTGGTCCCCATTAATTAAACAGGGACAGGCTATGGCAGCCAGATAGAACTCATATAAAATGGTAAAGAAAAAACATATTTATCTTATTAAAACTTTCTTAATTCACATCTTTCTATATGTCAGTCACATTTTCCCCAAGCTCTCTGGGGTAGTCGCTTGAATCCGCTTAAAAGAAACATTCTATATCTCCCCTTGTCTGAAGGGGGTCTTGGAATGGTGAACCCAGTGGTGTTCTTTTTTTCAGTTTTTATTAACATGAATCTAAAACCCCTCCTTTTTCATACAAGTCATTTTTGGACCACTCTGTTTTATTCCTTTGTGAATCCTTGATTTACAAAATGGGTGCCCGATTCCAAGACGGGCTACAAAGGGCATAAGGCCAGATACGCCAAACCCCTTGGCATATCGGACCTACACCATGCATTACGCCTGTTGGAATTCAAATGGTGACTTGCATGCATAGCGAATCTGACTGCGACAACTGCGGGTTACACCACCCGCTCGCTGCAGCCATAGCGCCGGAACAGAAGTGCGATTCGACAGCAACATCGCCCAATTCCAGGAGGGCAGCTATCGTAACCTGCCAGTGCGATTCTAAAAGGTGCACTGATGTAGCTTTGTTACGGCAGCTCGGAGCTGTCCTAAGTGGCATCGGACGACTGGCACTGTCGGATGCCACTATGCAGTGCCGTGGTAATGGCGCCATACTGCCCCCCCAAGCACACCCCTTCCAAACCCCCTATCGTCAGGGACCCCCAAGGGTCTGATCCATGGTGAGCCCCCGGGCACCTGTGTCAGCATTCCTGACCCCCCATGCCCTCTGGGGTGTGCCATGGTGGTCCGGGGTGGGAGAGGCTTCGGGGGGGTCTGTCTGTTGCCAGCCATGATTTGTGACATGTGGGCATATACGTCATGCACATGGCATTAGCCTACGCATGGCGTATCCCGCATGTCGCAAGTGCCAGGATCCTGCCACTCTTGGAATATGGCATAGGGTCCCTGGTGTAGTGGCGAATGGCGTAACTCGCAGCGACCTGCAAGTTACGCCATTCGTCTTGGAATTGGCCCCTCCAGGACTCAGGACATTTAAGAGGATTGGGAGCTACTGGAATGCCCCCCCCCCCTTACATGTGGCATCTTTTCTTAAGCTTAAAGTGTGGAAACTCACAAGCAGAATAGTGGTCATAAATCAAAGGAAAATTGTATATCCGCAAAAATTTATGACACACTTCACAGAACCATGCACTTTCCCACACTGTCCCCCACTATTTTTAACGGATCTTAAAGCAACGTTGCTTAATAAGAGAATTCCTCCGCATGTGTGGGATGTCCACTGGCTCTTCTGCCACAAGAGGCTAAACGTAAAGGCCAACCAAAGGCACAACCAAATTGAAGAAAGAATGTGTAGTAGACCTTTATGTTTAAACCAACTGGAAACATTACAACATCTGTGTTTCCAATGTTCACATGTTAAGCATTTTGTTTTGTTTTTTTGGCTCATGATTGGCAGATGCCTCCTATTAGATCTCTTTATGAGAAATTGATTTATAACGTTTTTGGGGGTGCGTGGACAGACTGGGACAAGGACACATTGCAGGTACTATTTTCTGTGGTACAATGGCATATTTGTAATTCGAGAAGTCTGTATACCCTTCAACAGAATGAGATAAACCCTATTGAGTTGAGTATTAACACAATAGCAGATTTAACACAGATTTATTATAATGAATTGAAATGTACACAGGGTTCGCACCTTAGAGCAAAATGGAGAAATCTTTTGTGGATTACCGACAATGATGTCCCAATTATGTAAATGCTGGGTATATGTTTTAGTAGTTAAACTTAATACTTTCAGCAATGATGCAAATGACTGTTCTTACATTTGAAATATGTGATAAGTTTTCTTTTGAATTAATTCTGTATAACTTTTAAATAGTTTTTTTCCCTGTTACACTACATTTGCCATATTCTTAAGGGAGGTAGGTTTTTCTAATCTTTTACTTTATATTTACACTATGCTTGGTGAAGGATGTGTTTGGGTATACAGTATTGTTTGAACATTGTTTTTCTTTTTGGTGATGTATTTCTGTAGGATTTTTCTATCCCTAATAACACCCCTACTCTGTGGTAGGGGGCACTCTGATCAGCAAGATGGCCGACAGTCCCATGGAGAGTGAAGGTGGAGGTGGAGGACATGTTGACGTGGCTGGGGCTGCAGTGCCCGTTGTTGAGAATACAGAAGTTTGCATCTTTAATTTTCCTACAGATCCACCAAATTCTACTCCTGTTACGAATGAACAAATGATGGATTACTCTCAAGAAGAAGAAACTTTACAAACGGATTTTCTACAGAAAACGTCAGCTTCTGCAAAACCAATTGCTTCAGGCAGAAAAGGCTTTCCAAGATGCTAAAAATAAATTGCAAGAGGAGAAAAAATGCAAAAGGGTCCCGAACAGCTCACCTTGAGCCTAAGAAACGCTGTCTCCCAAAGTTTTCATTTTGGTCAGCTTGGAGGTTCCGCCAGTAATCTGCAGTCAGTTATAGAAACTGTCTCTAATCCTGCCTCAGATCATTCACAGTGGTCACCTAAGGAAGCACTCAGCAAGGCAGATTGGATTCCAGGCAAGGATGGGCCATGGACACCTGAGCCATTGATTCCTCTGCCATGTACCTCTGCGGATGGAGGATCAAAGGGCCTGTTGCAACACGATGGAAACAAAGTATATAAGCAACCAGCTACTTCTACTGACACGACAAGTAACATTAGCTTTTCTCCCCTTGAGTCCTCCTTAGATGTCACTTCAGACATATTTTATGATGCAGCATCAGGAGATATTCACAGTTCCCAAGTTGTGACTGAAACCTCGTCCTCAGACCCACCACATCAAGGTGACAAACCAGGCCAGTCCTGTGCTAGTTGTTTAAAAAAACCTACAGAACTTGCTAAACGAAGCTACACCATCTGGATTAGATAATATAAGTGGCCTAGAATTTCTCCCTGACAGAGAGTACGTGAGGAAAACATTATTCAAACAATCCTTGGGGTTTTCATCTAATGAAGTCTATGCCCTGATACATGCTCCTGGAGAGCATTTTGATGTTAGCTTTAGGACTCCCGAACTGTTGGACCGCTTTTGGATGAAATTTTCCCTACTTAAAACAAACCCTATCTGGACACCCTTCCAAGTAATTCCTCTTACCCAACAAGTGACAAGAATCATAATGATATTATTTCAGAATGAAGGGGTAAATATAACTGACATTCTTTTCTGGATAGAAAAATGTTGTACTGTGGAGGGGAACCCTGAGTCTATCTTTGATACCAAAGGTTTTTGGAATGAAGGTAGCGGCACCGCGACTAAAAGTCAGACTACACCAGGACATTACAGACGTTCAACATTTACTAAACTGTTTTTATATAGGTAGAGATAAAAGGTTTATTTTTTACCTTGGACAAACCAGGCATTGATTCAAATGTGATTCCCCGAGACACATCAGTATGAACTGTTATGCATTGAAATGTGATTATTGTGGTGAATTTGGTCATTCTGGTTTCCATTGCAACAGCTGTCCTAAATGTAACCTTTGTGATACTGAAGGGCACTCTTTCTCAGAGTGTCCCTGGGCTTCCAGGAACAAGGAAAATGTTGATGTTTGTGTACAAGACATATACTTAAATGAATCCTCAAGATCTGGAGGTCCAGGGGTCAACTGTAACTTTTTTTTGCACCAGCCAGCCGGACAAGTCGATTAAAAATTGCACTAGCCCGCAGATGGTTGCACTAGCCCACAATAATAGTGGTCAGCTTTGAGTGATTATACAGGAAAAATGCAAGCCAAGAAATACTCTGATTATTGCATATTTATCCTGCTCCCACATTGCTTTCTGCCTCAGCAAAAAAAAAAGACTGCAGTCAATCACTGCATGATGTGTACCCCCATTTTTTTTTTGACAATGTGCCCCTTGCTTCCTCTTTCTTCGCCCCCTTCCCGCCAAACCAGAGAATAACATAATAGCAAATATTCAATCAGGCAGTTCTAGTTCTGCACACACAACAGCCAACATCATCATGTACATCACCACAGTCCCACCCTGATCTGCAGGGTAATGTACAGAATCAGGCAGAGAAAGACACTCTCGTCCCCACCTTGTGATTAACCAGAACTGCACTTCTGGAAGTTTTCTTACACTGCGAAGTGAGCCAGTGGCAGTTCTAGGATTTCTTTGGAGAGAGTTAAACAAACACAGGGGGCTGGGAGGTAAGAAACTTTGACATATCTGTTTATATATACCAGGCACAAAAATATTGATTTAACATGCTCTGCCCTAACAAAAACAGATTTTTCATAAGTGTCCTTTCATCAGTCAAAGGGGAACAGTATACAGGCATGATGCTGTACTGCCTCTCTTTCTATATAGGATGATCTGTGCACACCAGAAATACCTATTTTAACCTTTCAAATTATATATTTTACTAAGGTTTTGTTTTGTACCATGCATGCTCCAAAGCATTGTTTTTAGGATGAAATGACATGCTGGGTGTTACTGCATTGATGGCATTGACTGGTGTGATCCATTAAGAGGAGCTGTGAACCATACACCAGTCTGTAATGGCAGCTATTGGTCTATGGATGGCCACTTCAGAGCCTAGTCTGCAGTGGTGTCCAGAGAAAGTATAGCGTGGACAGACCACCTGGCTGGGCAGACCGTGTATACATGATAGCATTCTGTCACTACAGTGTTGGATACAGGCACTCAAAAGATTGGGAAATGAGGCACACTGGTTTTAATATTGTGGGACAAATCAAATACAAGTTCAGCAAACTGGAAGCTAGTTACTTAACAGCACTCTGCCCTTGAACATGGCATGCATACTAGCTGAATGTCCTAACAATTGAGTGATAATGACTCACATTGAATCTTTTGTTGGATCCCCCTCTTAAACTGCCAGATAATTGCAGCTCTTAATGAGCTGTTAATCACACCAGGATGCCTGGAACACTGAAGGAGATTAGCAAAAGGACTACAGCCTGCTAAAGTAGGGACTTTTTCAACTTCATTAACAGCCATGAAAAACCTGCACTAGTCAAGATGGACAAGTAGAGGGTTAGCTGCACTAGTCCTGGCCAATTTGCACTAGGTTTAGGGCTAGTAAAACAATGTTAAGGTCGAACCCTGAGCAGGTCATTTTTCTAGGGTGAAAAAATGCCTACCAGGCCGCAACACCTGCACCCTCCCCCCAAAAAATGCAGTTGTTCAGCTTCAGGAAGCACCTAAAGTTACTCCTGAAACACAGAATAAAGAACAGGCCACTCCACAGCCTCATGCAGAGGGTCTACATTCTATGGCCCCGGCCGCTGACTCACACTTTCAAACAGCACAGAAATAAAAAGGCGTCAGACAAAACCAAGAATGCAAAACACCCCACCCCCACCACCACCACCTGATGATAATGTTCTCTACAAATAAATTTGCTATTCTTGACTGGGGTGCATCAGATAATGAAATGGATTTGGACTCTGACACTGGTTCCAATGTTTTCTCACAGTTGCATATTGCAACTGAACTCCCAGAAGAGAAAACAACGAAGGTGAAACAGAAATGAATGGGCGCAAGGGCAGGCTTAAGAAAGAAACCCTGAGCCAAATAAAAGGGATGTTAACTTGTATAGTCTGTCATTTGCTAGCTTAAATACAATTAGCATATTATCAGACAGAAAGAGGTTAGCAACCTTTGACCATTTCTCCTCCTACAAATATGATGTGGTCTTTCTGCAAGATACCAGACACCATACCATGCAAGATATCAATCAGCCTCGGCTGCTTGGATCTGGGGACCGAGTATTTGGTCCATGGGGGAAGACATGTTGAGCTGGGACAGGTTTTACAGATACTACGATTAAAATCACCCACACTGTAGACATTTTTTCAGGGACAGCTTTGTTGCTTGATGTTCAAATATATGCAGCTGAGTTTCATTTGATAAATACTTATGCTCCCCAATCAAAGAAAGAACGTATAGATTTATTAAGTAAGCATTAAGCCACGACGAAGGTGGCATCTAATGCTGGATTGATGCATGGGGGGGGGGCGGTGGCTGCCCAAGGCCGAAGGCCACCACCCATCCCCCATGCATCAATCGCATTAGATGCCACCGACGGAGTGGCTTAATGCGCTTGTAACACGGGCCGCGGGTCGGTGGAGGCAGCTGGCGGGGGGCCCACTCTGCGACATGAACAATGACAGGCGGAGGCGGTGCGAAGTTTGTAATGCTTTAGTTCGCTATCAGACAACAGTCTATTACATTAGATACATACATATGTGGTCCTCAGGTTTTGTCCCTAGATTCGCGCGGAGTCGTGCGGCCAATATCCCTGTTCCACTTGTCTGCAGTTCGGTGTGGGTATTCTCCTCATACCCGCCGTGGGAGGTCTCCGGTGCACGGTTCAGCCGCTGGGAGGAGGATTGCAGTCGAGCTGTGCAATCACTTCTTGCTGCCTCTGGACACTGCTCCGGCGCTGCCGTGCTCCAGCTGGGCTGTCCGTGCTGCTCCTGGGTGTGCCCTGCGCTCTGTTCCTCTGCCCGGCTGCTTCTGCTCTCCATCACCGGCGGCCCCATTCCATAGAAGACATTCACCGTGCTACGGACGGTGAAGGTGTGGCAGTGGAAGCCTGCCGGCTCGGTCCGCCGTGGGTTCAGGTCCCCCTCCCCGTTTCCGTGATCGGATGGCTAGTGAGGCTGCCGGCCCGGCACTCCTGTCGCTCCTCGTCTCACTGGGCCACAGGACCCAGTGCTGCTAGGCTGGGGGTCTGGCTGCTCGCGTTACTGCCTGAGCGGGCACAGCATATAAGCTGGGTTAATGCCCACTCCGGCTAGGGTCCCGTGACGCTGTTGCGCCTATCGCGGTTCCCGATTCTCTCAACCATTAACGCCGTGTTACAAATATGATTAAACCTTTTCTATTCACAGTCAGAAATATATTGTGGGGTGGAGACTTTAATATGAGCAGATTTGTAGCAGATAGAGGTTTTACCACAAAGAAAATATTTTGTGATGTTTCTCACCTTAATCAGATACTTTCTCAATCTGGCCTAGTGGATGCTTTCTATACACAGGGTACGCCGGCCCCCCACATCTATTTTAGAGGTACCAAGTCTACTGTTATTGACTACTGATTTATAACCCCCATCCCTCAAAACTGAGTCTGTAAAGGTTTTGTCAACAGCAACTTCTGACCATGGTCTCCTTAGCTTAAAACTAGCTACGGTAATTATAATAAAACTTCTAAGGGCCCTGTTACTGAAAAATGAATTTGTCTCTATTGGATGAGCCAGAAATATTACTTGGTTTCCATGATTTATTGGAAGCAAGACAATCTGTATTTTGTCTTTATGACTCTTCTGTGAAGTGATGATTCTGTGAATATCCCAAGGAGAAAAATAACAGATGGTCTCTTACTCATGAGAGAGATTCTAGAAAAAAGAAACACTGGAGAGCTTGAAGGGTTTATTGTAGGACTTGATCAACCTTAGGCCTTTGACAAAGTCAAGCATAATTACTTATGGAAATGTATGGAACATTTTGGTTTCCCTTCCAGTTTCATCAACTGGATTCAGACGTGTTATTCACACGCAGTAGCTATTCCACTGATTAATGGGCCGATGGGAAGGGAATGTAGAGTTTTAAGGGGGTGTACATCAGGGATGCCCCCTTTGCATTTTAACATTGGAACCACTCATTCAAAAACTTAATGCAAATCCAGACATCTCTGGTTTATCTTTATCCAATACAGATGAAGAAATCAAAACTATAGCATATGCAGACGATTTGTGCGTCATTTTAGCAGATGTTCCATCTAGTACAAAGGCAGCAACACTCTTAAAAGAATTTTCCATTCACACAGGTTCTACAATAAATTATACTAAAAGTCAGTGTCTGCTTATTGGGTCGAATGACATAACATATTCCAGTACTATGGAAATACAATAAAGCAGACAATGAGTAAAATATTGGGTATCTACTTAGGAAAGAGAGACATAAGTACCTATAACTGGACTATACTCTTAAAAGAAGCACAAACCAAAGTGTTCAGATGGAGCGCTTGGTACATGACAAAAAAGAAACTGATATACATGATAAAAACCTTTTTATTAAGCCTATTCTTATATCTTAGTGCAGTGTTTCCTCCCCCACGTAGTATGGAGATAGCAATTTATGGATGCAGATGCTTTTTCCAGCGTATCTGGGGAAGCCATTGGAATCCCATTAAAAGGGGAATTACCTACTCACCTATTAATAAAGGAGGATCATGTAGAATTAATCTGATTATTTTCTTTTATAGTATTTTTCTGTACACCAACATTAAACCTATCCTGCGAGGAAAGACATTTTTCGGGATACATTGGATAGCAGATCAAGTATATCCCTGGATTCAGGATTGGGGATATAACACTGGAATTTGAGGCAAAAATCTTTAATTGGGCTCCCCACCTACATGCAAGAACTATTTAGTTATTCCCGGGTCGTGCCTGAAAATCGTCCCTTTGTGGCTACGGCACCTACCCGGTTAACAAAAAATAAAAAAAAATAAATAAATAAAGTAAGCTTAAAAGGTGCAACATACCTAAACACCTTATTTTAATTAACACAAGAAGGGGGTTTTATGCATATACAGGAGACTTTTTTTTTTTTGTCAGCCTCATTATGCAAATAGGTCATATACAGACGTTAGCCAAACACATAAAATGTTAACCCGCTCTAGAATGCCACAATTCATGGGGGATACGTTATGGTTGTGCACACATGGGAAATTAATTGTGAAAGGCATCCTAAAACATAAGGATCTAACTGAAAGATTATGTCCCAGAAGGGAATGTTGTTCAAATCAAACTGAAACAATGGACATTTTTTTTGAATGTCCGTTGATTTTATCCTTTTGGTCCATCCTTTACAGAAATTGGAAGGGGTCACCTTTCACCCTACTCACAAAAGATATCCTCTATTTGGGTATACTTCTACAATCTTGGATACAATACTAACAAAGCACAATTCATCTGATTTTATTAATTTTTAAATACTATATTAGGCATTCAACAGTCCAACTCACCTTGCAACAGAAAAACTTTATTCCCGAACAACTGTTTTGGACCATACACAAGTCTATTAAGTGGATTCAGCTTCAGGATAGTCTGTGGTACCCCCAGCTTACCTATCTGAGATATTGGCATCATATCGGATGGTTAGACTAGTTCCACTGATGGAGAGAGTAATACAGTGTTTCAGTGTCATTAAGATGTTTTTTCTGTTTTTTGCTTCTTGCCAGGAGTACACTACATACATAAGAGCTTGGGGTGGTGAATTACACAAACTGTATATATTATTGTATAAGATCTTACTGACTTTTTTTGGAAATTTCATTTTCTTGTCATTTATGTTTTTTGAAATATGAATTTATTGGCGGTACAAACACTCAGGGCCAGATATTCAAAACATAGCGCATAATGCAGCATGCAAACCAATAGCGCTGAGCAGCCATATTCAAAGGACCAGTTAAGCGCGGGGCTAACCCGCGGTAATCTTGACAAACCGATAATGTACAGGGGCAAATGGGGGTGGCCTGCATACATGTGCAACAGGATATTCAAAGCCACAGCGCCGCGATAGGGCACATAGCGTGACACGTAGTGCGGTGTTAGCTACCACCTATAAATGGCTGGTCTTAACCCAGGGCAAACCACCTGAGGAAGAGACCACAACAGGAAGTGGGAATGAGTGCTGCACCATTAGCAGTGATATTGCCACTGATGGCAGTCGTAGTGGAGGAGAGGAAGCAGGCCCAACAAGGTCCACAATGCATGCCAAGGAAACGGTATGCTGCAAACAGGTGGTACCAGCCCAGGGTCTCCTTTGAGACCCTGCCAGATCAGCCCATCACTGGCCGGTACAGGATGAACAGGAGAATGTTGAGGCAGCTATGTGAACTCCTGCATGAGCAGCTGCACCCAACACCAGACGCAGCCATGCCATGACAGTAGAGAAGAAGGTGACAGCAGCAATGTGCTTTCTTGCCACAGGGACGTTCCAACGACCAACGGGGGACACCATTGGGGTATCGCAGTCTGCCACCTCACGCTTCCTAACCCAGTTCTTAGAGGCTTTCCTGCCACATGCTAGGGAGTTCATAGTATTCCCCAGCATGGCAGCAGAGCGCAGAGAAACAATGCAGCAATTTCATCGAGTTGCGTACCTACCAGCGGTACTAGGTGCCACTGACTGCACCCATGTCCCCATGCGTACACCACCGGACGATGGCAGTGAGGTCTACATAAACATGAAGGCATACCACTCCATCAATTGCCAGGTGGTGTGCGATGCGACTGGGTGCATCAGCAATGTCTATGCGCAGTACCTGGCAGTGTCCACGATGCTTTCATCTGGCACCAGTCCCAGCTGTGCCAGGCATTTGAGGAGGGCAGGATACCCAGTGGGCACCTAGTCGGTGAGTAGCAGCATACAAGGCACACACACCACAGCATGGTTGGGGACAGGCATGGGAGGCCTGGGAAGGGGTGTGGGAGGGCAACACAGGGGTGCATGACAGTAATGGGCAGACAGCAGTACAACACTAACAGATGCACATCTCTCGACAGGGGACAGCGCCTATCCCCTGTGACCCTGGCTGCCGACACCGGTACCCCAGCAGGCCACAGAGACTGAAAAGCAGTATAACAAGGCACACGCCAGCACCAGAAACACCATAGAGAGGGTGTTTGGCATACTGAAGATACGCTTTTGATGTCTAGACACGTCAGGCGGTGCCCTGCAGTATAGGCCTCAGAAGGTATGCCGTATCTTCCTAGCCTGTTGTACGTTGCACAACATGGCAATGACCCGTGGGATACAGGCACCTGAACCTGAGGAACAGGCTGACAGTGACCCAGAGCCAGTGGTCCGGGGGACAGTGGAGCAACTCAAGAGGAGGGGTCCTCAAATGGCCCGCAGGGCCATAGAGCACAGGGCTGACATCATCAGGACACTGTCACAGGCTACAGGGTGAGTACAGACTGCACAGCAAAATGAAACAGTACAATGGTGAACAGTTTAATGTGTACAGACAACCACAACAGTTATGACACCAATCACAGCAGGAGCACAACTGAAAGCATGTGTGTGAGCGGTGCAATGCGTAGGGTGTGCAGGGCACACAGGAGGTGGACACACAGCCATGGTACAGTGGAATGGGTGATGCACGATGTGTGGTGGCAGTGTGAGGAGGACCACCATGGCTGTGCAAGTGAGATGGTGCATGTGATGGAGTGCAGGAGTGTGCGTGTCAGCGTGTGTGTATGTGAGTACAGGGGTGTGGGTGTGTCAGTGTGCACACAGGGGTGACACCCATGCACAGGTGCAAGACTGCTGTGCCCATCATCGGCAACAATCACCATGCACACAGCGCACACCACAGGTGCGGGTCACAGAACCAGGGGTGCTCTGGGCTGAGGACATAGTAGGGGAGGACCATGGTGAGGCAGGTAAGGCAGACTGCCTGTGCCCACGCCAACCAGTAGAGCCTGACAGGCGGTCGGACAGCCACGGCGGCACTGGGTGCCCATAGATGTGTACAATGCAGTGGTGCTGAAGCCAGTGACAGCCATGTGGCCATGGGTGGCCTGCCTGTGGGCCCCTCTGCCATGGTCACCCTGACCTCCTTGCACAGCCTGCCGACCCCCATGCACCCTATGCAGCACAGTGGTGAGGTCGACCACTGCGGCCGTGAGCCCAGCAAAGCCATGGTCCAGCGTCACAACCATGTAGCCCATCCTGTCCTCGGCCCGATGTTCCGCATAAGCAAAGCCCAGGGACAGGGACTCCCGCATCTGTGAGAGCTCATGCCTGAGCTCCCACTGCAGGCCATGCAGATCCATCTGAGCCTTCTGCTGGGATGTGAGTGCAGCTTGGAGCAGTGGGCAGGCCCCAAAGGCATCCTGCTCCAGGGGTGCAGCCCCTTTCTATGGCGGCTGGTACTGATCCCTGCAGCTCACCAGGGTCGGGATGCCGGTGCATGGGCGGCATGTCCTGCTGCTGCAGGCTGCTGGCAGTGTGCTGCAGTCCCTGAGGGCCCTATCCCCCAACCCGTGGGGGACACCGCATGTCCAGCGGGGCACACACGTCCCCCACACGGCCAACCACTGGCTACACGGGTACACCCATGCCAGCAAGGCTGACCACCCCCCGGCACCTGTGCCACAGCCTGCACCCAGCCTCACCCTGTACCCCCCTCTGACACATCCGTCTCCATGTTGCTGGTCACTGTCAGCAGGCTCACCTGCCCACCACCCAGATCCTCCACCTGGGCATCCTCCAGGTCAGCACTGAAGTCCAGTTCCCCACCTGCAGTGGAGGCCCCTTCCCTCGTCAGCTGTAACCCCTGTCCAAGTGAGTACCACACATGGTGCGCCTCTGGAAGTCCTTGTCCGGCACCCAGACCAGATGTTGACGGCAGGTTCTCCTCCTCCTCCTCTGCCTCTGGTCCTGAGGCAGCCATCCTGGCCTGGTCCTGGTGTGCTGCAGGCCCTGCACACACCACTGTGGAGAAAAACAGGACAGGGTCAGTCACCTGTACATGCACAGTGTGCCCTACCACCACCACTGCCACCCAAACATGCACACCCTAGGACACATGCCATCCGCTGCAGACATGCACACCCCACACACCATCCCCATGGCTATAGCCTGTGGCCGCATGCACCCAACCACCCCACAGTACGCATGCCCCGGCCAGGCAGCTGTGGAGGCAGCCCTGCCGTGCACAGTATGCATGCATACCCGTCCCTTGTGCATAGTGTGCACAGCAGAGCAGCCCCACAGTGCACCCCAGGCACAGCGCTAACACCAACACCCTGCACCTGTGCCGTCACACCATGCAGAGTACACACAGGCGGATACAGACCTGTCCTGGGCAGTGTGAGAGGCGTCTCACACCCACCACCTGTTACACCAGCAACGGTCACCGGGCGCAGTGTAGGTGCCACCACGGCCATGAGTGGGTCCTCCTCCCGCTGTTGTGTGGATTGCGGGCCACCACCGGTATGCATCCTATCGTGGAGCCGCTGTGCCTCCTCCTCCTCCTTCACCCAGCACAGCAGGTCACTCCAGCGCTTGCACACTGCATCTGTCGTCCTGCCACGTCCACTGACTGCATTCGCCCTTGCTGTCACCTCATCCCATGCCTGGCGCACCACCGCATCCATTGCCTTGTGCTGCCGCAGCATCTGCTCCCTGTCCTTCACACCATGCACCATGGTCTTCAGTTCATCCTGTGAAAAGCGATGGGCCCATATGCGTTCAGGCCATGCCGCACTACCTATGGGAGAGATGGACAGGGACATGTGTCACCAGCTGTGGCGGGCCTGTGGTGTGTCGCACATGTGCCATAGCGTGTGCATGCCACCCCCTACAGTAGCACAGGTCATACGGATGTGGCACTGGCCAGCATGTGCATGTATGGTGCACATAGCCACAGTGTGCTGCGGCCACCCCTGTGTGCACTGTGGCACTGCACGGCTGTCGGCGTCCAGACAGCACGCACTGGACCTACAAGGGCACCGCCGTCGCCCATGGCTGACATGTGTACCCCAGGACGGGCCCACCCCAACGCCCGCCACCTGGCACTGTACCGTGCCCCCTAGGAGACATGAGCATTGCACACAGGGCATGGACACAGAGACTGGCATGCATACAATGGCAGGCTACCAGGCACAGGCCACACGGTGCTGTCGATGGGACACTGCTGAGACCCTGTGACCCCTGGGCTGTAACTATGTACCACCATCGAAGCGTTTGCGACCCTCCACGTCCCACATTCAGGGCAACAACCGAGGTGCCATGGAACCCATGGCAGTGAGCCACTGTTGTGGGGCACACCCACACTCCGCGGTGGGGCCCCCCCCATCCCTGCCTGGCACCCACAGTGTGCAGGCGGTCCCGCATGGTGCAGGCTGACACAGGAGGACAGGCACGGTGCACAGGCCGGTCTGCTGGACAGCCGGCCATATGGCTACGTGCACCATTAAGCAGCACCGTGCTTGCCTGTGGTCCTGCGGTCGGCAGACCTGTCCCCGACCAGTACAGCTGTGGACTGCAGGTACGAAGTGCATACGCCCCGACCCTGTGTTGCTCCAGTGCCATTCCAACAGTTCTTTGGCAGCAATACAATCTGCCTCACGCTGCTCTGCCTCCTGTGGCATGGCTCCTTCTGTTGTGCATGTTCGTCTGCAGCCTCTGCTGTATGCTGCATTCCCACAACACAACACTGGTGTAGCACTGCTTGCCCTTTTATAGCCCAGCTGGGCAATCCAGCCTGTTATGCATGCAAATCATTGGATAATCATATGCTAATCACAGTGTTTGCACCACGCATGCACAAGTACCCTCATTTGCATATGCCGGTTGAATATGGGCCTGTTTAGCACCGGGCTAACAGCTTAGCGCCGTGCAAACGTCAGTGCCAGGCTATAGGGAGGCCAGCACCATGCTGGCCCAGTAGCGTAGTGCTATGTGGCATAGCGTGACCACCATGCATGCCCATGAGGCCCCAGGGCCACACTAGCATCCAAGTATAGCATGGTGTAGCACCGCGCTAGCCCACACAGCACGGCGCTATGAGCAATGAGTGGTGCTGTGGCTCCAGGGTCATGATGGGGAATGCAGCGCATGAAGTAACGCTTCCGGGTAGTGCCGCTATGTCATGTGATAGCGCGGCGCTACGGCACTGATTGCTAGAGGGTCCTGGGTGTGGGACAAGCTGTGTAGTGAAACAGGTGGCAGGGTATCTGTGCTGCAAGGGCAATGCCAGGAAGAGGGAGACAGCGAGCTGTGGTGCACAGGGACAGGCGTGGGGGGGAGGTGGAGACCGCCAACCTTGTGCAGCTTGTACAACAGCGGCACAGGCGGCTGTTTGGGGAGGTCAGAGAGAATGACCTCCCATGGTGGCAGGTGTGGGCGTCCATTGCCAGGCAGCTCACAGAGTGGACGGGCATCCAGAGGGATGCTGAGAAGTGCCAACACAGGTACATGGACCTGTGCCGCCGCCAGAAGGGCCAGCTGGAGGCGTTCAGATGCATGGTGCGCGAGGGCACTGTGCCGGTGCCAGGTGAGTGCCTATGCATGTTGCTCACATCCACAGTGTGTGTTGTGGTCTGCCTGTGTGTGCCTGCATGTGCCTGTCCGTGTGTGTGTGTGTGTGTGTGTGTGTGTGTGTGTGTGCACACGCGTGTGTGTGTGCACAGGGGTGCAGGTGTGTACGGCGGTGGGTCGCATGTGGCGCAGGTTGTGGGGCACTTTGGGGGGCACAGTGGTCCAGGGGGCATGGCCGCCACATGTGCCAGGTGGCTGTCACAGTGGTGTCACTGCATGCATGGGCATTGTGGGCAGGGGGGCATGCTACAGGCCCGTCCTGCAGCCTTCAACGGTGTTTTGCAGGGGTGCCGATGCATGTACACTGGACCACCTACACAGCTGTGTGTGCCTCCAGTCGCTGTGCCCAAGCACCCTGCACGGTTGCAACACTGGGCCCACATGCCTACATGCCCTGTGTGCCTGGCGCATGGTCCATGGGTCATGGGGTCTACTGTTTGGGTGTCTCCTGCATGCTATCACTGTCCCTAGGCCACCCTGCATGTACGGTGTCTTAGTGGTGGGTGTGTATCTTGCTGTTGCGATCGCGGTTCTTGTTGTGCATTGCACTAATGCTGCTGTTTCCCCTGTCCACTGTAGAGCGGACCGTGCAGCTCAGCGTAGGGAGAGAGGGCCAGGAGCGGTCCCAGGCACCAACCGGAGGCAGCCCCAAGGTGCCGGCCATGCAGCAGCAGGTGCAGCAGAGTAGCCCCGAGGCCACGGTCCTATTGCATGAGTACATCTCAGTCTTCATTTGTACTGTGCTTCTGTAATGTGTTGTTCCTTCACTGGGCTGTCATTGACTGTGCTGGGGGTTTGGCCACCATGAGCATCATGCTACTGCTGCTGCGGCTTTCTGCTGTGTTGCATAGCGCTGTTTCTTGGTGTTGCCATCATCTGGATGTCTGGATGCCATGCCCTGTGATGGGGGGTAGGTATGTGCCAGTGACGGCATGCATGGCTGGCATTACCATGCTGTCCACATTCAGCGCTGGCCATGTTCGACTGGTCACCTGCCGTGTGGCTGTTCTGGCTGCAGGACACCGCGCACATTGCTGAACATGGGCCATGTGTAGCAGCGTCTGTTGGTCCACCCCTGCTGGTGTGTGTGCCCTGTGGGCTTGCAGCTCCTGCAGGTCGGTTCTGCCCTGGCATGGGTTGGCCACTGGATGTCCACCATGCCTGCAGTGTGCTGCCCCTGCACCCCTGTTGTTTGCTGTTGCACTCTGCTGTCTGGTACATTGCTTTCTGACTGTGGGCAGCATGTCTCGACGTTTGGTCTCCCATGTGCGTGTTGTTGTGTGGCCCACACCCACCACCATTTGGGGGTCTGCCTGTGTGTCTGCACTCGCTCACTGTCTGCAGCGCTGGGGTGGATGGTGCTGTCCATGCCTTGGTGTTGTCGGGGCCTGCACCTCCATGTGTGTAGGATTTCAGGTTGTTGCTTGTGTCTTCCAAGCCTTCCCTGTGGGCGACGGTCAGTTGTGCCTACCATTGTGTTCCTTGGCACCACATGGGCATGGCTGTCGGGACATGCTGTCCATCCCTGTCTAGCCATCTGTGGATGCAGTTTGCCTCCTGGCTGGTTTACCATACTCACATGCTCCCCCTTCCTCTTGCAGGTCCACTCCAATCCTCACTGTGGGCTACTCGGCCAGAGGAGTCCGAGGGCAGCGAGGACCTCCTGCACAGAATCATGCGCCAGCAACGCACACTTATACAGCAGCAGGCAGTGCTCATCGCTGAGACCTGGAGGGTGGCCACTGTTCTTGAGGCACGTCTGCCAGAGCCCGTGAACTTCCAGTCATAACCTGCAGCAGCGCACCTTTGTTTCCCCTGCACCCCCCACCTGGACTTTCGTTTCTGTTGTCACCCTTATCCCTCAATGTTTGTGTTCATATCCCCACCCCCGCCTGTGACTTTGCTTTGCTGATTTCCTCCACCGCTGTACATGTTTATCTTTGTATATACCTTTGTTGCTGTTGTTCACTAGTTAGTTGTAGTTTAGTGTGTAGTTGTAGTGGTAGCATAGTTTGTTGTAGATTTTGTAGTGGTAGTTGTAGTGTTAGTCATGGTAGTAGTTGTAGTTGTAGTCATAGTTGTAGGTCCTGTTCATGTGTATATAGTGTTTTGTGTAGGTTTCCTTTTGCATTTCTAGTAATTTTACGTTACATTGCCATTTGGTTTGTTTGTGTTGTTCACATGTTGCATACCTGTTTCTGTTCCCTGCGTCACTTGTATCAGATATACCTTTTTCATACTTGCACTGTGTCCTGTGTCATTATTGTGTGCCTGCCATTTGCTACAGGGTTGTTCTGTACTTTGGTTCTGCTCATGGGGGTCCTGGCGCCCTCTGGCCTGTCCCCTGGCTGTGTGTATATCGGTGTCTAGATTCTGCACCGCTGTCTGCTCTTGGGGTCCCTTTCCAGCCTGTGCTCCTTTGCCTGTGGTCCAGGGCCTGGCGGCTAAATCTGCATTGTGTACCTGTTGGTGTTTGCACTGCCTGTCTTGGGTGCTGTATTCAGTGCTGTCTTATTTGCCATATTCAGTGCTGTGTTATTCCCAGGCTGTTTTTGCCCTGCACTCCTGGCCCTGTTTGCCCGGCTTCCTTTGCTTACTATATTCAGCTGATTTTGCCCTGAGCTATTCCATTTTGAATATGGCTTGCATTTTGCTCCGGGCTAAATTTGCATGCCAGGCAGTGCTAATCTTGGCCCGGGGCAAAGCTTTGAATATCTGGCCCTTATTCCCCTACTTATAGAAAGGGATAGAGATTTTTTTTTTATTTAGTAGTCCTTTTTCATATAAATACTCATGGGTTTGGACAATAAGGGTTAATATGAATTAATACTTATTTATGTTAAGGTTTTATTTTGATAGTAATTTTGATTATTAAGACCTCAGTTTGAGAATTATGAATGTATGATGAAATACTTATTTTATGTTAATTTATTAAGCTCTTGAATTATATATTTGATTTATATGTGCCTGATAACATGTACTGTAGTGTACTGTATTGTATTTATTATTTGAAGTTCTAATAAAACATTCCCCTACTCTTGCTGCAGGGGACACTGTCTCTCTCTGTTGCAGGAGGGAGGATCCCTAGTCTGGTTGCAGACATGGACGGAGGAGGTCGTGCCATGGAGCAGGCACAGCAGAAGGATATTGCTATGGAAAGGATTGAGATTCAACATACTTCAGACTCCGACATGCTAATTGACGATTCCCAGGAAATCGCTGAAACTGAAAAACAATTACTAGTGGATTTAAATGAGAAAAAGCAACTATTACTAGCCATGATGTCAGAGGCCGAAAATAAATTTGAAATAAATGAATAAAATCTGTCTGGAAGATGAAAGAAAGAGAAAAAGGTCTAAACGGTGTCCACCGCTGACACAGGGAAATAGGTTTATTTTGGAAACAGGAAAAGTGAGTAGATCGGAGGGAAATATTCAACTGCAGGAGGATGCATCAGCCTCAAGTTCTTTTCCATTTACCACTGAAGAAGCAGAATGGACCCCAGAGGCGGCTCTACAGAAACCTGGTTGGAGCTTCTCAGCAGGTACATGGATCTCAGACCCTAATATACCACTTCCAGGAATGCTGGAGAGCAGCAAAAATACCTTACAGCAAAGTGATACCATGGAGCGACCAAGAGCACTTGTGAGTGAAGAACAGACCACTGCGGCAGCTGCGCAAGACCAGAACACAGATACACCGAGTAGTGCTGCATCAGATGCTACACCCAGTACTATCGCTCAGGACACACAGCCATTGACGGTACAACAAATGCAAGGCAGCAAACAAAACACTGGAAACAAGTATACAGACAATACACCGGCATTTCAGACAGCTGCATCTCCACACAGAGAAGGTATGGCTTTGAATACAAATTTGCATAAAGATGAAGCCTTAGAAATGTTGCCTGATACAAGGGAAAATAATGTAAACACAGATACTCACAGAAGGCCATCAAGCTATGCCAGCCTGTTTAAACAACCTGCTGAGGCAGCTAAACGGTGTTTTGTAGTGCACCTTAGATATAAAGGGGAGGTTAGATTTACCTCCAGATAGGAACTATGTGGGCAAAGTTTTAATTATTGACCCCTTGCATTTTACTCCGGCTGAAGTGTATGCATTTATACATGCACCAGGAGATCAAAACTTTGATGTCAGTTTTTGGAGTGCCAATCTATTGGACAAATTTTCATAAGCCTATTATTTAGTAAAACATACCCCATTATAGTACCCCTTCATAGCCATCCCAATAACAAAACCTACAGTGAAAACTATCATGGTTTTATTTCGAAATGAAGGGATCAATGTCAATGACATAATACACTGGCTGGAAAAATGCTGTACAGTGAATGGTCACCCAGAACCCATTTAGATGACAACAGTTTCTGGATTGGGGGGGGGGGGTGTGGAAATTCAGAATACAACTTAAACAGACAGACCAAGGCACACAACACCTGCCAAACTGCTTTTTCCTCAGCAGGGACCGATGAATCTTATTTTACCCAGGCCAGCCACGCTCCTGTTATAGGTGTGGCACTCAAGACCATTTAAATACACATTGTGACAAACTAAAATGTTATTTATGTGGAGCATTTGGGTCACACTGCAAATCTGTGTACAATCCCCTCAACCTGTAAAATCTGCAGGGCTGAGGAACACGCCTTGAAATCTTGCCCTTGGGTGGCCTACAACACGGCAGACTTTTCAGAACAGGACGACTACATAAATAAGGCAAAAAAAAACACATAGAAGTGCTGGGTGAAGTACAGAGCACACTTTTCAACATCCTCCTAAAAGGGAACTTCGTAGCAATCCTCAGGCAGCTCAGGAAATTGGGATTACCACTGCAGAACATAATATACCTCAGGACATTTCCAATATTGCATCAAAAGGAATCTCAGATGGAAACACGATATGAAAGTCATGCCACCCCACCAACCCCCTTTTGCCTGTTGTTGCAGTTGAGCAACCTACAGAAGAGTCATTGATCTTTACACCTGTTGTGAAGAGTGACAGAATATTACCTGCTAGGGCAGCAAAGACTCAAGAAGTAGAACCCCCCCAAACTGACAATCATTATGAGGTCTTCTGAAGTTGGGGGGAGACTGTGGAGGATAAGGACTCGGATGTCTCACATCACCCATTGCATAGTGAACCTACTGCAGAGTCAGTTTTACCAGAACCTTCACTACCCAAACTGAATGCTAAAAAGAGGGTAACAAGATCTAGTAGGAAGAAAATTTGACTTTGCTTCTAACAAATCTAATCCCACTGTAAGGTTTGCAAGCTTTAATGTTAATTTCATAAAATCAGACATAAAACGGAAGACAACTTTTGCTGTATTACAATAACTAAATTATGATGTTTTTTTCCAACAGGATACCCGGCTGCACACATTATCTGAAAACTGAACTTCATCTTTAGAATGGTATACAGGAAGGTCATTTCGTTTGATAGGGTCAGATAGATGTTTATGGTCTAGGAATTTGTTTTACTAGATCTGATATTGTGGTTCAAAAAATCATAGAAGTAGACCCAGGTAGAGCTCTTATTATGGACATATTATTCCACGGTTTAGCATGTAGGTTGCTTAATATTTATTGTCCCCAGACAAAAGCCTTACAGATAGCTGTACTAAAGAACATACTACCTTATTTATTTACAGATTTTGTTTATTTTTTTGGGGGGGGGGGATTTTAACATAGATGTAACTTCCAAAGTGACCCAGTGTAAACAAACAACAATTTACTGTGATAAAAATTATCTACAACTTATGCTGAAACAAAGTTAAAAGATGCACAAGAAATATCGGGGCAGGCACCACAACATACTTTTTTTAAAAGGCAAATTATCTAAAAAAAATTGATTAATGGTTCATCTCCAGCACCCTCCCTGTAGTTTTTTTTCTGAAACATTGCATTTAGAAGTATCAGATCACTCGGTAATAGGAATCCAGGTAGCTTCAAAACCTCAGCAGAAACCAGGTAAAGGGGTGTGGCGAATGAACACTACTATTTTACAGGGTGCACAGGTCATGAAAGATATACAAGGAATCATACAGGATAGAAGAATAGTTAAATTTCTTTATGATTCTATGACATCTTGGTGGAAGGAAAGAAAGCTATGTTTAACTGACTATTTTAAGCAAACTGCACAAAAGAAAGCAAAAACTACTTATCAAAAATATATAGCCCTAAGGAACAAATGACAGATACATTTTTCAACACAGGAAATACAGCAAAAAGATTTAACTGAGGAAATAAACATAGTAAAACAACAAATGTTTATCTTTTAGTATAACAGGCAACAGTCCCTGGAACAGGAGCAATAATTTGGTACTCAAGGAAGGAAAGAAAGAACACACAAATCCTTTTATAGCTTGTGCTACTATGGTAGCCAATAGACAGATTACAGAACTATTGTCCCCAGATGGTATTCTACAGTCAGATAATGAGCATATCATGGAAATATTGGAGAATTATGTACACCCAAAATTTAGTAATCCAGTACCAGAGAATTCACATATGTCCATGATATTACAAACAACAAAACTGCCTTTTTTATGGCCCAAGCAAACATCCTCATTAACAGCTAAATTTTACTTTATTAGAAATAGAAGGGGTGATAAAATCATTAAATAATGATACTTTCCTGGGATTGGATGAGCTACCAGGAGAAGTATATAAAATATTATGGAGCCTTATGCCAAAAGAACAGAAAGAATTATATAATTATTTTTTAGAGGAAAACAATTATGGATAGCATGTATGAAGGACTAATGATTTTCCCTTTTAAAGGAGGAAACAAAGCAGACATACAGAACTGGAGACAGATTACTCTGTTAAATACAGATTTTAAGATATTTGTGAAATTATTGAGAAAGGCTTTCTACAGTCTTAGAATTTTTAATACACCCATCACAATACTGTTCAGTACTATGTTGACAACTCACAGATGCCCTTATCTTATTAAGAGAAATAATAAAGGAGCTCAAAAACAAATCTCAGGTTATGTAATGACCATGGATCAATCGAAAGCTTTTGACAGAGTATCCCATGATTATTTATGAATGTGCTTGTTAGCATATGGATTACCTCCTGTTTTTATTTCATGGATTCAGATAAGTTATGCTTTAGCTTATGTATGCCCATATGATAATGAGTGAGTTGGGAAGAAATGTCAAGTAGAAGTAGGGGTCAGACAGGGTTGCCCCCTGAGCCCCCTTCTTTATATTCTTAACAGCTGATCCTATACTAAGGATTATAAATGCATCTCTAGTAGAAACTTTGCCACAGAGAATTTAAGGTATTTTGGGGGGGCCAGGGGATATGGCCACCTATAACTGGGAACAGGGGCTGACACAAGGGAAAAACAAAGTAGGCCGATGGAATGCTTGGAGATTAGTGAAACTGAAAATAATTTATTTAATTAAAACTTTCCTATTGCCTATCTTTTTGTTTATCAGTTACATACACTCAGTGTCCCAGAAATTGGAAACTGCTCTTTTAGGTGTTTTTTTCCTTGCTTTTGGGGTAGCCGTCTGAACCCTATAAAGCAAAATATCTTATATAAAACAGTAAAAGAAAGGGGAGTGGGGATGCCAAATTCGACAGTATTTTTCTTTCCAATTTTTCTTTATGCCAATGTACTTCCAATTACAAAGGGAGTGAAAATTTGGGGTCCATGAGTAAAATTACATTTTATGGGTGTTTTACAAGAATGGATTGGGATTTTTGCTTTTACATAAAAATAAAAGGATGCTTAAACTGGCCCCAATGTGGGCACATATATTTGATCTTATTAAGAAATGGAGCATCCTACATGAAGATGTTTTACATTTTCCAAGGAGAACATTATATGATGACATTATACAGAGGCATTTTTGCAGAATACCCTTTCTCCAATTTTTCTAAACAAAATCAAGATTTCCAAAAAAAGATGTGGGACACTATTTGGCTAGAGGTCCATGGGAGAATAAATACAAAAGGTGACCAAAAACATAAGGAACTTACAGAAAGATTTTGTCCAAGGCATACATGTATCTCTCAAATAGAAACAATGAACCACTTATATTTTTATTATCCATATATGTTGGAGTTTTGGGATTTCCTAAAAGAAAGATGGAAAGTGCCATTGTTTTCGAAATCTTACATCAGACATGCTATTTTTAGGGATATTCTCAGCCACTCTATAACATTATAATGTCAGTAGTCTTCATGTCATTATGGGAAGTTTACTATACTGGATTTGGCAGGTACGATGTAGATTTATCTTACAACAGCAAACAATTACAAGTCAAGAACTATGTAATATTGTTATTAATGAATTAAAACACATACAGATGCTAGAAAGAAGTAAAGCAGATAAACTTTTGTGGGCTGAACATTGTGAAGCCTTCCCAAGATTGTGAATATTGTACACTGTATGTTGATTTCTTTTGGGGGGGGGGTGTTCTCTCTCTTTAGCAAATTTTATGTTAGAAGCTGATTAAAGCTATTTTTTTTTGTTTCTGTTATTTTCCTCGATTCTCAAGATTACTGATTGTAAAAACTGCTTAAAAATGTTTTTTTCTTTTTCCAGTTTTCTATTCCTGTATTAAGAAGCTGAAGCAAGCTGTTTTCTGTTTTGTGTTTTTGATTTTTGTATTTCTGGTAACATTGAACTATATATATATAAATTCCCCTGCTCTTATCGAGAAGTGTCATGGGATCATTTACGCCCACCTGAACAACCAGCAGAACAGGTAGACAGGACCTCGGTTTAATGTCTCATCCGAAAGATGACCTCTAGAGTGCAGCACCTGTCTCTTGATACACTACTGTGTCAGTATTGGGAGTCATCCCATGTTCCCAGTATGGGGCTAGAACCCACCGCCTTCCAGTCTTCCAGCCTCAGAGGCGAGTGTGCTACCTGCTGAGTCACAGCCACTGTCTGTAACAGGACAGGTGAACATGGTTTAGAAGAAAATGCACTTCCTCATTTTCAAATTCTGCAAGATCTTGTTCATTGTCAGGCTAATTAGCTGTGTCAATAAAGTACAGTTACGTAAGAACTTACAGTAACAGTAGATCTTCAAGAGAGGCTCTTACAGTAGGTAATTACATATAGGATTGAAGCCGGCAGGCGTCAGGACCCCATGGAAAAACTTCTAGCTGGCAGTCTCTGGCGGGGAACCGCCCCTACGTCAGGTGACGGACGTCATGTGACGTCAGTATAAAGGGGTGGTCCCCCACACCCGCCTTCCAGTTCTTTCCCGCCAAAGGCCAAAAGGCGAGACGAGAGAGAGGCAGATAATTCCCATCCTGGAAAAGGAGCTGAAAAAGCTGAGGGGGATGGACGGCAGGAAGGTATTACCTACTGCAAGAGCCTCTCTCGAAGATCTACTGTTACGGTAAGTGCTTACATAACTGTACTATCTTGCTTCGAGAGGGCTCTTGCAGTAGGTAATTACATATAGGACTGAGTCCCAAGCAGTCTGGAACAAAGAGAAGCTCACGGGAGGAGGAAAAGTACAGTTACGTAAGAACTTACCGTAACAGTAGATCTTCGAGAACAGCTCTTGCAGCAGGTTGCACCATTAGGACTGAAGCCGTCAGGCGCCAGAACCCAGGGAAATTTTCTAGCTAGCAGTCTTCAGCGGGGACCGCCTCCGACGTCAGTCCGCCCCCAATGTCAGGCGTAGTACATAAGGAGGCGGTCCCCCCACAATCCTCAGTTCTCCTGCCAGAGACTCCCGGCGGCTGGAAGACATCAGAAGAGGAGACCGAGGATCCGCCACCAGATGGCCAAGACTATAAATCAGAACGTCCCATCCCGTAAGATGGATGTTTACTACCACCTACCTCCAAAAGAAGGGGATACATGGAGAGATTACGCAAGAGCTGTTCTCGAAGATCTACTGTTACAGTAAGTTCATATGTAACTATACTATCTTACTTCGAGATACAGCTCTTGCAGCAGGTTACACCATTTGGGACTGATTTCCAAGCAATAGTGGCAATCCTACACCACAGGAAGGAGGAAAGGTAGAAGTCTCAATACATCTCGAGCCTAGGACAGAAGTCCCTGAAGGACAGCTAGGCCGAACCCTGCTCTTCACCTCGATGCAATGTCCAGACTGTAATGCCTGATAAAGGTATGCACAGAGCTTCAAGTAGCTGCAGCGCAGATAGCTGAGGTGGAGACGTTCTTTAACGCCGCGAAAGAAGTGACCACCCCTCTCGTGGAATGAGCCTTGACTGCGCCCGGTAAGGGTTTATTGCGCTTGTCATAACAGAAAGTGATGCACTGGATGAGCCACCTCGAGAGAGACTGTTTAGAGACAGGAGCTCCTTTCATTCTGAAAACAAAGGAGACAAAAAGTTGATCCGCCTTTCGAAACTGTTTGGTTCTGGTCAGATAATATCTGAGGCACCGATGCACATCAAGGGTGTGCAGAAGGGCTTCTTCTCGATTAGTGTACCTTGGGAAATACACTGGTAAATCAATATCCTGGTTAAGGGTGAGGGCTGAAACCACCTTAGGCAAAAACTTTGGGTTTGTCCTCAGGGATACTCTGTCCTGATGGAAAACCAAATAAGGTTCTTTGCACATTAGCGCATGCAATTCCGAGATCCTTCTCGCCAAAGTAACAGCAACTAAAAATAACGTTTTCCACGATAGAAAACGTAGCTCACAATCCGCGGCTGGTTCAAAAGGTGGCACCGTAAGCTGCTCCAGGATGAAAGGCAAGTCCCAAGGAGGAATCGGATCCTTGATGGGCGGCCTAAGGTGGAGGACTCCCCTTAAAAAGGCACGAGAAGTGTCCAACTGGGCCACCGTCCAACGGCCTACGGGGGCATGGTAAGCAGAAACTGCACAAAGGTGCACTTTAATTGAGGAGTAAGCCAGTCTGGAATGAAAAAGGGAAAGCAGGTAGTCCAGAACCAGCTTTTCGGGACATTCTAATGGCGAGAAACCACGCGCTTGAGCCCACAAACAGAATCTATGCCATTTCATGGTGTATGTTGTGTGGGTTGCCGGTTTTCTGGCGGCAGAGAGCACATCTGCCACTTCTTGCGAGACCCCCCGTACCGCATCATGGCTATGTCTCTAGGAGTCAAGTGTGCAGGTTCAATGAACGTAAGTCTGGATGAACCAATGAACTCGCCTCCTGAGACAACAGATGGGAGCTGATTGGCAAAGGAACTGGAGGTTCCTGGGATAGCTGATGCAGAAGAGGGAACCAAATTTGTCTGGGCCAGAAAGGCGTGATCAAAATGAGCGTTGCCTGCTCCCTGCGAAGTTTTAAGAGAACTCTCTGGATCAACGGGAAAGGAGGGAAGGCATAGAGGAATCTGCCCGCCCAGGAGAGGGACAACGCATCTCGCCAGAAAATACCAGGCCCTGGATCTAGCGAGCAAAAATTGGGCAGTTTTGCGTTGGATGGGGACGCGAAAAGGTCTAACTCTGGAGTGCCCCATCTGTGAAACAGATCCTCTGCCACCTCCTGTAGAAGTTCCCACTTGTGGACTCTGGCCTGAGAGCGACTCAGACTGTCTGCGACGGTGTTGTCCACTCCTGGGACGTGTACTGCAATTAGGTTAGCGCTGTGTTGCAATACCCACTCCCACACTCTCAAGGCCTCCCTGCAAAGCAGGTAGGAGTGAGTGCCTCCTTGTTTGTTGAGGTAATACATCACCGTGGTATTGTCTGTTTGTAACAGGGGTGTACCCGGTGGAATCTCCGACTGGAAGGCCTGCAGAGCGTAAAGATCTGCCCTCATTTCCAAAATGTTGATGTGGAGATGAGATTCCTGGGCTGTCCAAAGGCCCTGAGACCGCTCACCGTCTAGGTGTCCTCCCCACCCGAGCCCTGAGGCGTCTGTGGAGAGAGTCATAGTCGGGAACGGCGCTGTGAAGGGAACCCCCGCAAAGAGGTTCCCCGGATCTAGCCACCATTGCCAATCCCGGATCGCGGCCTTCGTGATTCAAATTGGCTGCTGCAGATGGTCTTGCCTTTGGTCCCATTGTACCCTTAACATCCACTGGGTTACCCACATGTGGAGCCGTGCCATCGGGACTGTTGCAATGGCCGCAGCCATGTGTCCGAGCAGGCAAAGGACCAGTCTGGCCGTGACGGTCTTCTTCACTGACAGATCCCTGATGAGGGATCTGATGTGTTCCGCTCTGTCTGAGGGAAGAAAAGCTTTCCCACTGACGGTGTCCAGAACTGCTCCTATAAACTGCAGTTTCTGGGACGGCACCAGGAGTGACTTCTCGTAGTTGATGAGGATACCCAGTGATTGAAAAAGGGACTGGGTGTCGTGAATGGCCGTCATCAGTGCCTCCCTGGAGGGTGCCATGAGAAGCCAGTCATCCAGGTACAGGAACACATAGTGGCCTTGTCTCCTGAGAGGCGCTGCTACTACCGTCATGCACTTCGTAAAAACGCGAGGTGCCGATGACAGCCCGAAGGGAAGAGCTCAGAACTGATAATGGTGGCTCTGAAACTCGAAGCGCAGGAACCTCCTGTGCACTTGAGCAACTGGAATGTGCAGGCAGGCGTCCTGCATGTCCAAAGACACCAGAAAAGCGTCTCGCTTCAACATGGGAATTAGGCCCGGAAGGGTCACCATGCGGAAGCGCTTGTAAACGACCGACAAGTTGAGGTCGCTGAGGTCTAGAATTGGACAGAGGTCCCCTGTTTTCTTTGGAACCAGGAAGAAGTGAGAATAATACCCTAGTCCTCTCTGGTTCTCTGGAACGTGCTCTAAGGCTTCTTTCTTCAGAAGCGCGAGCACTTCCTGCTGTATGAGCCGGGCCTGCTGACCCGAGTAGCGGGAAAGCAGGGGAGGTCATGTAGGTGGGCTGCCTACAAATTCTATATAATGGCCTTTTTTGACCAGTTGCAGCACCCACCTGTCAGTGGTGATCGACAGCCACCCTGGCAGGTGGCATGCGATGCGACCCCCAACCTTCATTTCCCATTGATCCTGAGGAGGGTTGGGAAGGAGTCATGCTGTGGCAGCGTTCGATCCAGCAGGCTGGGCTGACTTCGCAATTGGTTGGCCTCTGCCTGGGGATGACTTGGCCTGGGCTTTTTGGGTGAAAGTGCCCCTCTGCTGTTGCCTTTGTATCCGGCCGCAAAAACGGCTCTGGTTCCTATGAAAGGAACTGGGCCGAGACCTGTACATGGCCTAAACAGATCTGACTGCCTTCCCTGTGTCCTGAAGTTTGGTGAGCACCTTCTCGGAGGCTTCACCAAATAGGACCTCACCGTTGTAAGGGACGTCTAGGATGTTCTTCTGGATGTCCGGGGTAAAACCGGTGACACGGAGCCAAGAGTGTCTCCGGAGACACACGCCTGAGGCTGCAGCTCTGGCTGAAGAGTTCGCAGAGTCGTATGCGGCTCTGAGCACCTGGGTCCCCACATCCGAACCCGTGCGGAGGAGGTTCAGAAGCTCCTCCTTTTGGTCGCCATTGGGCATCTTCTCAACCAGGTCCTGCCCCCTGTTCCCACAGTGTGTTCTAAAATTGAACCATGTGGGTGAGGTTATTCAGTGACCTGATGGCGCAAGTCGCAGCCGCGTACGTGCGCCTACCCAGGACATCCAATTGCTTGGATTCCGGGCCCAGTGGCTGTGTGCTCAAATGCTGAGGTCTCTGAGACTGGTCATGCAAGGTAGTGATGACCAGGAAGTCAGCCAGAGGATGGTTCGCCAGATACTGGTCCTCCCTAGGGGCCTTGTATAGGCGGTCAGCCTTCTTCGGCACTGCTGAAGCAGAATGCGGACGCTTCCACGCAGCCTTGGTGATGTACGCAAAAGTGTCCACCAAGGGTGGCACTACCACAGGCTTTGGGTCTTTCTGCCGAAGGTAGCAGGCAAGGCACTGTCTCTCGGGGTCAAGCTCTTCAGCATCCCACCCCATATTCTCCTGGATGTGCCTCATGATCTCTGCGAAAGAGGGATCATCCAGAGGTGACCTAGGCAGGTCGTTTGGGTCCGGAGAGGGAATGCTGATGGAAGAAGGCGATCTGGAGCACCCTGAGGCATCAGATCTAGAATCCTCCCCAGATGGGGTGTACCGGCGTCATCTGGGTCTCTTAGGACTAGGTGAACCTGAAGTGGATCTAGAGGGAGGTCTTCTCCTATCTGAGGATCTGCCCCTAGGAGGTGGTGTTTGCTCCTTGGGGGTTGGAGACCGTCCTACGGGCCCCTTGGGCGGAGGAAGGGGCGTAGGCGGTGGAGTGGGTAGAGGCGTAGCCGGAATAGGAGGAGGGTGCGTGGCGACCACATCTTTCCTGATGGTGTCCCACCAGAAGGTAAAGAGCTCCTTTACCTCTGCCAAGTTCAAGCCCGACGATGGGCCGGGCGCCAGTGGCCTGTTGCCAGGGTCGGGTGTCAGGTCCCCGGGGGTCTCCCGCTCCGGGGAAGGTTCCCATGGGAGCCCAACGTCTCCGGTGCTGTCCGCCTGGTCCTCGGGCTGGATGGTATCCTCCTCTGGTGAGTCCTTCCGACCGACATCAGCCGGCGATGGTGGTGCGGTCCTCCTCTCTGGGGAAGCCGACATCGGTCCCCTGGCCGACGTCCTCGGAGGCGAACGCCTGGCCGGCGACGGGTGTTTGGCTGTCGCTGGCTCCTGGGAGCGCCGGTGATGCTTGGCCGACATCGGATGGGCCGACATCAGGTCTGGCGTCCGTTTGAGGGACGTCAGGGCCTTGGTCTTACGAGGAACCGAGTCCGACCCACGCGGAGGCTGGGAAACCGACCTGACGTTGGAGTCCCGACGTCGGGAGGAGGATTTGTGGCACTCCCCAGACTTAGATGAGGCCTTAGATGGAGTGGACGATGCTGATGGCCTGGAAGTCTTGAGGGGCTGCAGAGAGGAAGAGCCGCTGGAGGATCTGACCTGAACCGGGGGAGGCTGCGATTGAGCCCTGGAAGGAGAGCGGTCTGACCGCGAGCCGGAGCTTCGGAAGTCCGAGGCCCTCCCCGGGGACCTGGGCCTTTCCTTCTCCTGGTGTTTCTCCCAGTGTTTGTGGGTTTTCCCCGATGACTCCCCCCGGAGGAAGGTTCCTTATCCATGATCTTTAGTTTCTCTTCTAAGAGAAACGCTTGAAGGGCCTTCTGGCAGCGGATCCTGGTGCGACTATTGAAGCCCTGGCAGAAGAAGCAGGCCTTGGTGTCGTGTTCCGGGCCTAGGCAGCACACGCAGGCTGAGTGAGGATCCTTGAAGGGGATCTGTTTGCCGCAGGCACACTTCGATTGATGACCCTCCAGAGAAGTGTTTGGAGAGGACATCAGATGAATCCAAATCTGTGAAAAAAGATGAGAACGTCGTAGCTCTAAGTTCGTCGCACGCTAGAAAGGGACCAAGAGGCTGATGCTTGCGATGTCGACGGCGGGAAAAGAACTGGGGATTGTGGGGGGACTGCCTCCTTATGTACTACGCCTGACGTCGGGGGCAGTCCCCGCTGCAGACTAACTAGAAAATTTCCGTGGGGTCCTGGCGCCTGACAGCTTCAGTCCTAGTGGTGTAACCTGCTGCAAGAGCTGTATCTCGAAGTAAGATCTACTCATACACAGATCCTCTGGCTATGAACGTCTTAGGAAAGAAGACCTTGCAGAACAGCCAACCCGAAGCCAGCTCTACGGCAAGAGGCAACGTCCAAACTGTAATGTTTCATAAAGGTATGGACAGAAGTCCAAGTGGCAGCTGCACAGACGTCAGCCGCCAACACGTTCTTAAAACGAGCAGCAGAGGCAGCGACACCCCTAGTGGAGTGACCTCTAACTTGACCTGGCAAGGTCTTGTGATACTTGTCATAATAGAAAGTGATACAATGAGCCAACCATTTTGAAAGGCATTGCTTAGAACAACATTGCCCTCTCCTTTGCGAGCAAAAGAGACAAACAGTTGATCAGACTTTCTGAGATCCTTAGTCCTATTGGTGTAGTATCTCAGAATCCAGTGAACGTCCAGAGTATGTAAGAGATACTCCCCTTGATTGGAATGTTGTGTAAAAAACGCAGGCAGTTCCATGGACTGATTCAGTGTAGATTCCACTACCACCTTAGGGAGAAATTTAGGGGAATGTCCCGCCTAGTATCGCACACCAGCTCGTCCCAGTGACACAAAAGAGCGGAGTAGTTTTGCAGTACAGCAAGCAGGGAATCTTTTTTTATGCATCACCTATGGTGTTCCATAAGCCTTTTTAAACTTGATGAGTATGGACTGCTGTGTTTCTGCAACTCTTTTTAGCTCACGGTAACACTTGGATGAGTTCTCATAAAAGTAAAATATGGAAATCACGATATTGTCAATATGTTGAGCAAAATATGTATTTTTAAACACATCTGTGAAGTCTCAAAAAGCTTTATTTGCTATTATTAAAATATATGTTGTGCTTGGTACAATATTTGCCCCTTTGCACTAGATACTGACCACTAAGTGATGCTTATAATCAAAATAAAATGTTTATAACTGTAGTAAGTTTGCTAAACAAGCAGAGAAATGTGAGGTCTCAAAAAGATTTCTGCTTTTATTAAAATATAATTTGTGCTTGGTACAGTATTTGCCCATTTGCAATTACTACTGAGCACTTGGATGCTTATAATAAAACTGTTTGCAGTGAGTCTGCCAAACAAGCAGAGAAATATGTGAAGTCTCAAAAAGTTTTATTTGCTTTTATTAAAATATAATTTGTGCTTAGTACAGTATTTTCCAATTTGCACTTACTACTAAGCACTTAGCTGCTTATAATCAAACTGTTCATAGTAAGTCTGCCAAACAAGCAGAGAAATATGTGAAGTCAAAAAAAGCTTTATTAGCTTTTATTAAAATATGATTTGTACTTGGGCACCGGGGTCGGCAGAGGGAGAGAGGACTGAGTATCCAGAGGGCTGCTCTCCTCTCCTGGGGTGGGTTGGGGGGAAGCATTGCTTGGCAGAGGCCCCCGGTTGAGACTGGGGGCACTGCATGAGTGGCGCGATGGGGAACTACAAGAAAAACCAGAAAAACAGCTCCAGGATCCGTCAGATGATGGCTGCTGGTCTCCAATGCCACCGAAGACCTCCAGGGAGCCATGTCCACCTCAGCAGCACCCCAGGGCCAAATAGTGAGTATGCTGGCACACCCCAACGGTGCCTTCCCCCTCGAAGAAGAGGGACCCACCCGGTGAAGAGTTATGCCAGGTTACCTCGGGGATGGCTGCAATGTGAGGATGGAGAGCTTAAGCGCGGATAGTAGGAGGCAAGTCAGGGCCATGGCGGCCTGAAGCAGCGGTGGGAACTGGAGCACATTGGGGGGGGGGGTATAAACAAATTAGGAAAAAAAAATACATAATTTGTGCTTGGTACAGTATTTGCCCCTTTGCCCTAGATTACTGAGCACTAAGTGACGCTTACAATCAAAAGAAAAGTACAGTTACGTAAGAACTTACTGTAACAGTAGATCTTCGAGAGAGGATCCTGCAGGAGGTCATCATAGATAGGACTGCACCCCCTGACATCAGGACCACACGGCAAACTTTTCCAGCAATGCCTGGTGGGGGACTGCCTACCAGACGTCACGTGACAGATGTCAGCATGACCCTATATAGTGGGCGGTCCCCACGCCCGCCCTCCAGTTCTCCCACAAGAGATCCAAGTAGGTTGAGACAGGAGAAAGGATGAAATCCTGCAGCCAAGGTTAGAAAAACTGAAAGAAATGCAAAAACTGGGGGAAGGTGGGAGGGAAAATGTGACTTACTGCAGGAACCTTTCTCAAAGATCTACTGTTACGGTAACTTCTTACATTACTGTACTATCTTACTTTGAGAGGGTTCCTGCAGTAGGTCATCACAGATAGGACTGAATCCCAAGTAGTCACTCACAGAGAGACTGAGAGAGTCACGTGAGGAGGAACAACTAAAAGGACAGAACAGGACTGGCCTTAGGACAATAGGCCCTGCAGAATGGCGAGGCTAAACCCAGTCCTACGCCTAGAGGCAATGTCCAGACTGTAATGCTTCGTGAAAGTATGGACTGAACTCCAGGTAGCTGCTGCACAAATCTCCACTGTAGAAATGTTTCTCAAAAAGGCTGTAGATGCCACCATTCCTCTAGTGACATGATCTCTGACCTCCCCTGGCAGAGGTTTGTCATACTTCTGATAACAGAAGCAAATGCAGTTAGAGAGCCATTTGGATAAGCACTGCTTAGACACCGCTGAACCCAGGATTTGGGGGCAAAGGAGACAAAAAGCTGATCAGACTTTCTGGAACTTTTAGTCCTGTGGACGTAGCATCTTGGGATCCTGTGTATGTCTAGCGTATAAAGAACAGCCTCACCTTTGTTAGAATGGTTGGGTAATACACTGGAAGTTCTACCATCTGATTGAAGGTGAACTCTGAAACCACCTTGAGAAGAAACTTAGTATTTGTTTGTAAAACCGCCCGGTCCTTATGAAAAATCAAATAAGGCTCCTTACACATCAGGGCCTGAAGCTCAGAAATTCTTCAAGCAGAAGTAATGGCAACCAAAAATAGCACCTTCCACGAGAGGTAGCACATTTCACAGCTCATCGCTGGTTCAAAGGGAGAAGTGTAAGCTTCTCAATCACAAAATTTAAATCCCAGGGTGGCATGGGGTTATGGATAGGGGGTTCCAGTTGGAGAATCCCTTTCAGAAAGGTTTTCGAGATCTCCAGCTGCGCCAGGGGTTTCCCCCCTACCAAATCATGATAGGCTGAAATTGCTGACAGCTGAACCTTGAGAGAGGAGAAAGATAGACCCAAATCAGACAGATGCAACAGATACTCCATAATCTGTAGAGCTGAACACGTAAAGGGGTTCCAGCCATTAGGCGCTGCTGAAATGGAAAAACGCTTCCATTTCATTGCATAGGCCAATCTGGTAGAGGGTTTCCTGTACTCTACCAGGACCTGAGCGACCTTCTGGGAGACCCCGAATCGAGACTTAATTATGTCTGTAGGCACCATGCATGAAGATGCAGGGTCCTGTGCCCAGGATGCACTAACCTGCCTTGATCCTGGGTCAACAGGTCATGTCTGAGAGGAAGAGGAAAGTACAGTTACGCAAGAACTTACTGTAACAGTAGATCTTCGAGAGGAGCTCTTGCAGCAGGTAATACAATTAAGACTGAAGCTGTCAGGCACCAGGACCCCATGGAAAACTTGTAGCTAGCAGTCTGAGGCAGGGGACTGCCCCTGACGTCGGCTCCGCCTGACGTCATACGTGGTATAAAGGGGGCAATCCCCTGGCACCACCTCAGTTCTCCCCCCAGATACCCGGCTAGAAATAAAGTTGGAGAACCAGGCAGAAATTACCTACCATAGTCTGATGACTAGTTACCCCATGAAAAACTATCCTGGGGGACGGAGGGTGGGAAAGCCACCTGCTGCAAGAGCTCCTCTCGAAGATCTACTGTTACGGTAAGTTCTTATGTAACTATACTATCTGTCTTCAAGGGTGGAGCTCTTGCAGCAGGTAATACCATTAGGACTGAGTCCCAAGCAGTACCCAAAGATAGGCCCAGGTCTGATAAGGTGGTGGGAATTATGCTGAAAAGGATGATGCAAAGCATCTATGAGAGAAGGCCCTGCAGAACTGCTAGTCCAAACCTGCTCTCCTTCTGGATGCGATGTCCAGGCTGTAGTGCCTGATGAAGGTGTGGATGGAAGACCACGTGGCAGCAGCACAAATATCGGCTGAAGAGATGTTCTTGAGGGCCACAAAAGAAGATGCCACCGCTGTGGTGGAATGGCATTTAATAGCACCCGGAAGAGGTCTGTTATGGTGCTGGTAACAGAACGAGATGCACTGTAATAACCAACGGGCTAGTGTCTGTTTAGAAACAGGAGCTCCTGGCATTCACTTAGCAAAAGAGATGAACAACTGGTCCAACTGTCTAGAGGAGTGAGTTCTGTGGAGTAATACCTCAAAACATGATGAACATCCAAGGTGTGCAACAACGGTTCACCTTGGTTAGAAAAATTTGGATAGTATACTGAAAGGTTGATGTCCTGGTTACAGGTCAGTACGGACACCACCTTCGGCATAAATTTGGGGTTCGTGCAAAGATTCACCCTGTCCCTGTGAAAGACTATGTAAGGTTCTTTACACATCAGAGCCTGGTGTTCAGAGACCCTTCGAGCAGAGCTGATGGCTACCAAGAGGAGAGTCTTCCAAGAGAGGAAGTGCAGCTCACAAGAAGCTGGCTCAAAGGGAGGAAATGTAAGTTTCTCCAGTACGAAAAGAAGGTCCCAAGGAGGAACAATGTCCCTCTTGGGAGGTCTGATGTGTAATACCCCTCGAAGGAAGGTTTTTGCAGACATTAAGCTGTGCCAGAGTTTTGTCTCCTACCGGGTCATAATATGAGGAGAATGCACACATGTGCACCTTGCAATTGTTGAGTACCTAGAGGTCAGTGGGGAACAGGACCCAAGGCAGCATGGATTCATGATGGGAAGGTCGTGTCAGACGAATGTAACAGATTTCTTTGACTGGGTGACCAAAGTAGTAGACCAGGGAGGGGCTGTAGACATGGCTTACCTAGATTTTAGCAAGGCATTTGATACAGTCCCACACAAAAGATTAATACACAAGATAGCCAGCCTTGGAGTGGGTCCCAAGGTGGTAGCCTGGATAAAAAATTGGCTAGACAACAGGACGCAAAGGGTAGTAGTAAATGGAGTACACAGTGAAGGGTTACTAGCGGGGTACCGCAGGGTTCAGTACTGGGACCAGTCCTTTTTAATGTCTTTATAAGTGACATTGCAGAGGAACTGGAAGGAAAAATATGTCTCTATGCAGATGACACAAAGATCTGCAACAGGGTTGATACACAAGAGGGAGTGGAAAGGATGAGAAGGGACTTGGCAAGGTTGGAGGAATGGTCAAATGTATGGCAGCTCAGATTCAATGCAAAGAAGTGCAAGGTAATGCACATGGGAAACAAAAACCCAGGGGAAGCGTACACAATTGGGGTGAGATACTGACAACAGTAAAAATAGAAAGGGACCTGGGGGTAATTATATCAGATGACCTAAAGGTGGGCAAGCAATGAGAAGGCAGTAAGGAAGGCTGGGGATACTGGGATGCATAGGAAGAGGCATCAATAGTAGAAAACAGGAAGTTGTTATCCCTCTGAACAGACAGTTGGTGAGACCCCATCTGGAGTACTGTGTGCAGTTCTGGAGACCCCATCTCCGCAAAGACATAGACAGAGTGGAGGCTGTCCAGAGGAGGGTACTCAAATGGTGCAGGGTCTGCACCAGAAGACATACAAAGAAAGACTAAAGGAGCTTAATATGTATACCCTTGAGGAAAGAAGGGAGAGAGGGGACATGATAGAAACTTTCAAGTACCTCAAGGGAATCAACAAAGTCCAAGAGGGTAGCATTTTCCAGAAAAAGAGATGTGCAAGAACAAGGGGGCACAATTTGAAGATAGAGGGGGGACGGCTCAGAGGTAATGTGAGGAAGTATTTTTTCACAGAGAGGGTTGTGGATGCATGGAACAGCCTCCCTGAGGAGGTCGTGGAGTCAAGAACAGTGGGGGAATTCAAGAATGCATGGGACAGGCATAAGGCAGTCTTGGTGGGGGGTAGGAGGAAGTAAGCTGTTGGTCAACTAGGATCTGCAGCTTATCTGTTAGGTAGGAAAATGGGCAGACTAGGTGGGTCAAGTGGTCCTTATCTGCCGTCAAATTCTATGTTTCTATGTTGATTGAGGAGTAACTCAATCCTAAGTCCAAAAGGTGATGGAGATACTCTAGCACGTGCCTAGCTGGACAACCCAAGGGATCTAAGGCATGGGCCGAAGCCCACAGGCAGAAGCGTTTCCATTTCAGAGTGTACGTGGTGCTGGTGGTAGGCTTCCTCGCTGCCACCAGAATTTCAGCCACCCTGCTTGACACTCCTAGTCTCTCTTCCATTAGGACTGCAGGAGCCATGCATGCAGGTGAAGAGACTGAAGAGCAGGCTGGACGAGAGTCCCCTGTTCTTGTGAGAGCAAGTGGGTGGAGAGTGGCAACTGAACTGGAGGTTTCATGGACAGTTGCTGGAGCAACGGATACCAGATTTGACAAAGCCATAGAGGGGCCACCAGAATCATTCTGGCTCCCTCTGACTGCAATTTGAGCAGTACTCTGAATAAGGGGAAAAGGAGGGAAGGCATACAGGACTTCCCTGTCCAAGAGAGGGACAGTGCGTCTCATCAGAAAACACCAGGCCCTGGAGCGAGCAAAAATTGCACAGTTTGGCATTGCACGGAGACGCAAAGAGGTCCAACTCTGGATGGCCCCACCGGTCAAAGAGGTTGTCTGCGACATCTTGGAGCAGTTCCCACCCGTGATTCTGAGAGATAGAGTGACTGAGACTGTCGGTGAGGATGTTCTGGACCCCGGCAGGTGAACCGCGGTGAGGTCCAAACTTTGTTCTACTGCCCAGTCCCATGCTCCCATGGCCTCTCTGCAAAGGGGGTATGAGTGAGTTCCCTCTTATTTGTTGATGTAGAAGATGACTGGTGTGTTGTCTGTCTGCACCAGAAGAGGACCCGGTAAAAGCTGGTCTCTGAATGCAGTGAGCGCATTCAGCACTGCTCTCATTTCCAGAACATTGATATGTAGAGAGCTCTCTGGGATAGCCCAAGCCCCCCGGGTCCTGTGATCCCCTAGATGAGCCCCCCAACCTGACAGAGAGGTGTTTGTGGTTAAAGTCTGAAGCGGTCGGGGTCTGCAGAAAGGAACTCCACCGTCTAGACTGTCCTGGCAGAGCCACCATTTCAGAGAACAATGAAACATAGAAACACAGATTTTGACGACAGATAAGGACCGCTTGGCCCACCCAGTCTGCCCATTTCCCTACCTAATGGATAAGCTGCAGATCCTAGTTAACCAGCAGCCTACTTCTTCCTACCCCCACTCCCTAGAATTGCCTTATGACTGTCCCATGCATGCTTGAATTCCACCACTGTTTTGGACTCCACAACCTCCTCCGGAAGGCCGTTCCATGCATCCACAACCCTCTCTGTGAAAAAATACTTCCTTAAATTACCTCTGAGCCGCCCCCCTTCTATCTTCAAATTGTGCCCCCTTGTTCTTGCACACCTCTCTTTTTGAAAGATGCTACCCTCTTGGACTTTGTTGATTCCCTTGAGGTACTTGAAAGTTTCCATCATGTCCCCCTCCTCCTCCTTTCCTCAAGGCTATACATATTCAGCTCCTTAAGTCTCTTCATATGTCTTCCGGTGCAGACCCTGCACCATTTTAGTTGCCCTCCTCTGGACAGCCTCCATCCTGTCAATGTCTTTTGGAGATTAGGTCTCCAGAACTGCACGCAGTACTCCAGATGGGGTCTCACCAACTGTCTGTACAGAGGAATAATAACTTCCTGTTTTTTACTGATGATGCCTCTCCCTATGCATCCCAGTATCCCCCCAGCCCTCCTTGCTGCCCTCTCACATTGCTTGCCCACCTTTAGGTCATCTGATATGACTACCCCCAGGTCCCTTTCCATTTTTGTTGTTGTTAGTATCTCACCCCCCATTGTGTACTCTTCCCCTGGGTTTTTGTTACCCAGGTGCATTACCTTGCACATCTTAGCATTGAATCTAAGCTGCCATACATTTGACCATTCCTCTAACCTTGCCAAGTCCCTTCTCATCCTTTCCACCCCACCTTGTGCATCAACTCTGTTGCAGATCTTTGTGTCATCTGCAAAGAGACATACTTTTCCTTCCAGTCCCTCTGCAATGTCGCTTATAAAGACATTGAAGAGGACCGGTCCTAATACTGAACCCTGCGGTACCCCACTAGTAACCCCCCTTTCTTCAGAGTGAACTCCATTTACTGTTACTCTCTGTGTCCTATTCTCCAGCCAATTCTTTACCCAGGCTGTCATCTTGGGACCCACTCCCAGGCTGGCTAACTTGTATATTAATCTTTTGTGTGGGACTGTGTCAAATGCCTTGCTAAAGTCTAGGTAGGCCATGTCCACAGCCCCTCCCTGATCTACTACTTTGGTCACCCAGTCAAAGAAATCTATCAGATTTGTCTGGCATGACCTTCCTGCTGTGAATCCATGCTGCCTTGGGTCCTGAGCCCCTCTGGCCTCTAGATACTCAACAATTCTTTCCTTCAGAAGTGATTCCATCATTTTCCCTACCACTGAACCGCTTGAGAGATCCAGATTCGGAGATCCAGATCGTCCACCGATTGGTCCCACTGCACCCTGAGGTGCCACTGAAGAGTCCTCATATGGAGTCGATCTAAGGGAATTGTGGTGATGGCCGCCGCCATGTGACCCAACAGCTGCAGGACAACCCAGGCAGGGGAGGAGAGGGTTCTTTGGAGTCCTCTGGCCAAACTCCAAAGGCGATCTTCCCTGTCCAAAGGCAAAAAAGCTCTCCCCTGTCTGGTGTCCAGGATAGCTCCGATGAATTGCAGCCGCTGTGTCTGCCAGGGGTGTGACTTCAGCCAGTTTACCGTGATGCCCAGGGAGGAAAACAGAGCCTGTGTCTCTCTTAGGGAAATTAGGAGCTCCTCCTCCTATGACTGAGTGGAGAGAAGCCATTCGTCCAGGTAGGGGTAGACAAAGAGGCCTCTCCTGTGGAGAGCCGCTGCTACCACCGCCAGGCATTTGGTGAAGATCCTGGGAGCTGAAGAAAGGCCAAAGGGCAAAACCCTAACTGGTAGTGCTCGTCTCTGAAGCTGAACCGCAGAAACCTTCTGTGGGACTTTAGGACCTTGATATGCAGGTAGGCGTCCTGCATATCTAGGGAGCATAGCCAGTCTCCTTGCTGAAGTAGGGGGAAGAGGCTTGCCAGGGTGACCATGCGAAACCTCTGATACTTCACTGAGAGGCTGAGCTGGTTGAGGTCCAGAATGGGACGAAGGTCTCCTGTTTTCTTCAGGATGAGGAAGAAATGGGAGTAGAAACCTCTCCCTCTCTGGGCCTGTGGGACCCTTTGAATACCTCTTTTCTCTAGCAGCTGTGGGATCTTCCCTTCTAGGAGGAGACTGTGATCCGGTGGACAACAGGACGTAGGGGGTGGTGGGTTGTCCGGTGGTATAGAGGTGAACTCTACTGAATACCCTTTCCGAATGGTATCCAGTACCCATTGGTCTGCAGTGATACTGGACCATTCGAGCGGGTAAAGCGCAAACCGCCCTCCTACCTGCTCGGTCTGCCTGTCCCCGAGGGGAGGTGGGCGGCAGGGGGAGTCAGGCAGAGGGGTTGGAAGGGCCTGGGAGCTTTAGGCTGCTTTGGGACCTGGGAACATTGAGGTGCAGGGTGACCCCACCTTTTGAATCCCTTACCCTGGGACTGTTTGCCGCTTTGTCCTTGCCCTTGACCTATGCAAAAAGGACGTCAGCGGGTCCTTGGGGCTGGGACTTGTACATTCGGTGTACGTCCGCCACCACTCTCCCTGACTCCTGAAGCTGTTTCACCATCTGTTCCACTTCAGGACCAAACAAAACAGGGCCCTGAAAAGGAAAATCAAGAATGGATTCCTAAAGATCCGGTTGGAAAGCTGTGAGTCTAAGCCAGGACTGCCGTCTCATACAGATTCCTGCGGCGGCGGCCCTGGAAGTCATATCTATGGCATCATAAGAACACCGGAAGGCATGCTTGTCCACATCCAGGCCTGACTGGGCACAAGTTAAAATCTCCTGTTTGGAGTCAGAGGCAGGGAGGGTCTCTACTAAGTCCATGGTCTTTCTCCACAGGGACTGCTGGTAGGAGATCATATGGGTCACAAAGTTCAGTGACCTGATGGACCCAGCAGCCGAGGAGAAGACCTTATGGCCCCAGTTATCTACTTTCTTGGAAATGGGGTTGGGAGTTTGGGAGCTTAAATGTTTTGGTTGAGCCCCCCGCCTGTGGTCAGCCATAAGGACTAACGAGTTAGCCTTTGGCTAATCCACCAGGAACGGTTCTGTTTTGGAAGGCTTATAGAGTCTGTCCACCTTCCTTGGAACTGCCGGGATAAAGGATGGTGTGCGCCAAGTGAGACAAGTAACATCCTGGAAGGGCTCCACAAACGGTGGGATCAACAAGGCCTGGGTTCCTTTTCTCCATGAAACTTGGCCAGGTGTTTGCACTCCGGATCTAGGGCCTCGGTATCCCACTCATAAATGGTCTGGATGTGCCTCATGATGTCAAGGAATGAGGGATCATCCAGAGGATACCATGGAGAATCCTTTGGTTCTGGCGAGGGAGGACAGAAGCCTCCGTCCGATGTGTCCGAATCTACGCCAGCCTCATCCGAGGAGGACGTGATGGGTGGAGACGAAGGAGATGGGGATGTTCATTTCCCTTTTGGATGTGGACTTGGGCGCTCATCCTGGTTCCACTAATCTGGGGTAGAAGGGGGATCCATGGGTGGTGGAGGACGAGGGACCTTGTCCGGTGCTCTGTATAAAAGATCCCCTTTAACAGTATTCCACCAAGTGATAAACAGGTTACCTATATCTGCCACTGGGATGACCGCGGGCACCGGTGCCGGGTCAGAGGGTCCGGGCGTCAGGTCCTCAGGAGCGGGCATCTGGGGGTCTGGAACCCCTACTGGAGTGGCAGGCGTTGGGTCCAGCACCCCAACATCAGTAGGCCGGCGACCAGTATCTGGCATGACCTTGATGGGCGCCTGTTCCCTCGGGAGGATGGCTGATCCTCATCCAGCGACCGCCCTGTGTCACGTCCGCGAGCGAGTCATCGGGGTAGGCGACCGACTAGGTGGCCGTTTGTCTGTCAGAGGGTGCACCTTAGCCTGGGGTGGAGGCGTCCGATCCCGGGCAACCTCCTGCCTACCGGAAGGTTCTTCAGTAAGTTTCCTCTTCTCCGAGGAACTTGGCCTGTCCTGAGCCCTGGGCAGGCTTTCCTGGGTTGACACTGTGGTTTTTGGAGGTCGATGAGCCAGAGAGGTAGAGCGGTGTCCCGCTGAGGCCGACTTCCGGCGGTGTCCCTGAGGAGGGGTGGGAGAGTACTTGGAGGAGCACGAAGGTTCGGTTGGTAGGGCCAGAACCGAACCAGAACTTTTGCTGGATGAAGAAGATGACACCTGTTTGACTGGCGACCGAGGGCGGGATTCAGACCTGGCCCGATCCTTTTCCTTGCGGTGATGCTTCCCCTGGAGGGCCTATCTTTAGGAGAGGATTCTCTGGTAGGAGAGGATGAGCTGGCCCCCGAACCTCGCTGCATAGCCGCAAGCTTTTTCTCCAAAAGGAAAGTTTTAAGGGCGAGTGCTCTTCTGGCGCACGTCTTTTGGTTGAACTTCTTACAGTGGATGCAGGATTCAGGCTGGTGTTCTGGGCCTAGGCAGATGAGGCAGACCACGTGGCCGTCTTTGGCCAGAATCTGCTTCCCACAGGCACACTTGGATTTTTGCTGTGTTGGCGAGGGCAACAATATAAACGAGGTGAAGTAATAAATTGAATAAGGAAGACAAAATACGACTCAACGTTCGAAGCTGTCGACTGCTGAGAGAGGCGTCAGAGGAGCCGAACTACATGGGTCGATGGCAGGAAAAAAACTGAGGTGACGCCAGGGGACCACACCCTTTATACCACGAATGACGTCAGGCGGAGTTGACATCAGGGGTGGTCCTCTGCCTCAGACTGCTAGCTACAAGTTTTCCATGGGGTCCTGGCACCAGACGGCTTCAGTTCTAATGGTATTACCTGCTGCAAGAGCTCCACCCTCAAAGACAGATCTGGGGGTTCCACTGAGATCTGCTGCAGAAGTGGAAACCAGATTTGCCTTGGCCAGAGGGGAGCAATAAGGATAATCCGGGCTCCCTCTGCCTGGAGCTTTAGGAGAACTCTCTGCAGAATGGGAAAGGGAGGGAAGGTGTACAAGAACCTTCCTGTCCAACAAAGTGACAACACATCATGCCAGAAAGCACCAGGCTCTGGAACGAGCAAGCAAAAGCTGGGAAGCTTTGTGTTGAACAGGGAGGCAAACAGATCTAGGTCTGGGTGACCCCAAGAAAGAGAGAATCTGCTATTTCCTGACTGAGTTCCTATTCGTGAGCGAGGGAAGAGGTCTGAATCAGGCTGTCTGTCTGCCAGGATGTTTTGAACTCCTGGAATGTGCACGGCAGTTAGGAACAGATCATGCTGAACTGCCCAGTTCCACGCCTGCATCACCTTCCTGTATAGGGGGTATGACTGGGTTGGGTATGGTAGCACCTGCTTGTTGATGTACCAGACTACAGACATATTGTCCATCTGGATCAGCAGTGTTCCTATTGACAGAATGGACTGAAAGGCCTGGAGGGCATAAAGAACTGCCCTCATCTCCAGAATATTGATGTGGAGTGTCATCTCCAATTGGGACCACAATCCCTGGGTTCGGTGGTCCCCTAGGTGGGCTCCCCAACCCAGATAAGAGGTGTATGTGGTGAGAGTCCAAAGCGGTGCGTAACTTCCGAATGCAAGACCCCGCGAAATGGTCAAAGGATCTAACCACCAAAGAAGATCCTTCTTGATCGCACTGGAGATAAGAACCAGATGGTCCAGGTCATCCAAACGCTGACCCCATTGGACCCACAAGGTCCTCATATGCAACCTGGCAAATGGGACCGTGGAGATGGAGGCTGCTATCAGGCCTAAGGGGCATAGCCACGCTCTGGCCAGAAGGTATCTGAAAGTGATCAGAACATTGACCTGCTCTGCAACAGTCTCCGCCCTGTCCAAGGGGGAGGAAGGCTTTGCACTGGACCGTGTCCAAGATGGCCCCAATGAGCTGAAGGTCCTGGGAAGGGGTAAAAGTCAACTTCAGGAAGTTGACTGTGATACCCAGGTGAAAAAAAAGGTCCAGCATGCATGAGAGAGCTTCCAGGAGACTGTCCCTGGACAGGGCTGACAAAAGCCAGTCATCCAGGTAAGGAAAAACTGCTATCCCTGACGGCGTAAGGCCGCTACCACCACTGCAAGGCACTCGGTAAAAACTCAAAGTGCCGAGGAAAGGCCAAAAGGGAGGGCTGTGAATTAGTAGTGCTCCCCTTGGAAGCAGAAATGCAGGAAGTGGCAGTGGCCCAGGAACATCGGGATATGCAGGTAAGCATTGTGCATGTCCAGTGTGCAAAGCCAATGGTCCTCCTGTAGAAGAGGCAGGAGACTCTGCAGTGTCAGCACGCGAAACCTTTTGTACTCCACATAAAGGTTTAGACTGCTAAGATCTAAGATGGGTCTGAGGTCGCCCGTGTTTTTTGGGACTGGGAAAAAGTGGGAATAAAATCCCTTCCCTCTTTGGTGCAGAGGGACAGGCTCTATGGACACCTTCTGGTCTAGACACCTGATTTCCTCCTCGACTAGTGGAACCTGGTGTGGTGAGTAAGACAAGCGACTTGGAGGAGAATCTGGGGGGAGCTCCAGAAACTCCAAGGTGTGTTCTTTTGAGACAAGCTGCAGAACCCATATGTCTGAGGTCATGTCCCTCCACTCCTGCACATGGAGGGCAAACCTTCCTCCCACTGGCTCCTTGCTCACAAGCAGAGGCAGTCAATCAAGCAGAGGGTTGAGGAGGGTCCCCTGACCTAGCTGAGATATGTAGGTGGAGGGGGGCGAAAGGTGGGGCCCATGGACTTTCTTTTTCCCTGTCGCCGAGTGAAGGCCTGTTTACCCTGCCTTTTGGTCCGTCTCCAAAAGGGCTGTTTTCTCTGGATTCCCGATTGGTACATGGATCTCACATACCTCAGGGCTTGGCCGCTGTCCTGAAGGCCCATGATAATATCTTTGGTGTTCCCTCCAAAAAGGACAAAGCCCCTAAAAGGGGCATCCTGAATCGCAGACTGGACGTCATAAGAGAAGCCAGAAATGCGAAACCAGGCATGTTGTCTAAGGGACACTGCCATGGCAGAGGAGCGGACTACCGCATCCACTGTGTCATAGGTAGCCCTAAGTACGTGTCAACACAAAATTTTTGATGGGCACAGGTCTTTGACCAACTACTCCTTGAGCTCTGAAGACTCCATAGCCTGAATACAGGACTCGAGTTTGGCCATAGTCGCTTTTTGGAAAGACACCATGTGCGCTACATAATTGAAGGAGCGAAGAGCACACGTTGCTGAAAAATACATTTTTTTGCCATACTGGTCCAGCTGCTGAGACTCCTTATCTGGAGAGAGGTGCTCATACGTTTCGGAGTGGCTGAACAGTCGGTGGGCCACAGCAATGATGATTAAATTGGCCTTGGGGTGGACATCTAAGAAGGAAACTCCCTCCGGAGCATAGTAGATTCAGTCTGCTTTCTGAGGGATGGCCAGAATGGAATGCGACAGCTGCCAGATGGTACTAGTGAGGTCTTCGTGAGGGGTTGTCCGGGGGGGATGGGGATCGGGGAAGCTGTCTCCAGATCTAGACATTCAGTGAGGCTCTTCTTCTTAGGATCCTGCTCCTCTGTATTCCAGCCATTAGACTGCTGGATAATACATAAAAGTTCAGTAAATGAAGGATCCTCAGGAGGGGATATAGGAGAATCCTTCTCTTTGGCAGCGGAGAAATGCTCGTCCGAAGAATCCTCCAAGGAATCTCTCCCAGAAAGGGATGATTCATCTTCAGGAGGCTCGAAATCAGGGACAGTGACCTCCTTAGGAGTGGACCCTGACACATGCACCATCGAGCGTACTGAGCTGAGAGGTGACAGAGAATGTGGAGGAGGGGTAACCACTGGAGCTGGCAGGTGTTTTTCTAGGTCAGACAGCAGCTCAGATCTAGCCTCCTTCCACCAAGATTGGATTAAATTCCGAAAATCCTGCTGTAGAGCAGGAAGATGAGGAGGAGAGGTGGAGGAGGAACATGGGCAGGTGGATAGTGATAGCTAGGAGCACCTGGGCCATGAAAATGAGTAAGATGAGAGTAACCCTGATAAGAGAGATACCCTGGATAGTGGCACCCCAAATAGAGGTAGTCTGACGAAGGGCCAGACAGAGGGTAAGCTGACGTCAGCCCATAGGGAAAGAAGCCTGGAACACGAGGCCAAGAGGATCCAGGCATGAATCCCTGTGAAAGAATACCTGACGTCAGAGGAGCTGACATCAGGGGACTCATCGTCAGACCAGCCGTCGTATAAGTAGGTAATGTCAGGCCCGACAAAACTAGTGATGTCGTCGGGATCAGACATGAGGGCCCCGACGGTGGAGCTGACCAAATGCAGGTTGATGCCGTCGTTGGGATCAGATGTGACGGCCCCGACGGAGGAGCCGACCAAATGCACATCAGAGCCTCTGACGATGGGAGAGGCAGAGCCGACATGAGAAGGCCTAACGAAGGGTCCAACGGTCCAGAAAGCGAGACAGAGACACTGGTGGTCAACGTCGGAGCCTCTGGCCTGGGGCCTTCTAAAGGTGTTTGGGGGATCGACACTGGGGTGGGCGAAGGAAGAACCACCTCCAGGGATCCCGTTCCCTCCTCTGGATTGGTGGTAACCACACTGGGACTGCAGAGACCACCTGGGGAGGAGGAGGAGGGAGGGAAGGTTCCCACCCAGGCGAAGTCTGGGGGGGAAGGATGGCTAACAGCCAAAGAAGTGCTCGGCCAGACGTCGGGTAAGATGGCGTGAGCCCCCGATGGGTGAGCAGTGTCCGAGATGGCCGGCTGATCGGACAAGAGAGTCACTGGGCAGTGGAGGAAGAACCCTCAACCGACTTACTTGTAGAGGCTGGGCAAGTCCCAACAGGATCCTTGGGACTCGGCTTAACGGCAGCCAGGTGGGCCCCAGAGGAGCCAGGGGTCGACTTACTGGCAACAACCAGGCATTCGCCGGAAGAGCCGGCGAATGACTTAGTGCTGAAAATTGGGAGAAAGGCAGCAGAAGTACCTAAAGGAGCCCCGGGCATGGCCTGGATAACCACAAGGGCAGGCGGCGGGGGAACGACCTTACTGGTCGAGGGCCTGCTGGAGTCCCCTTGGTCCTGATCCTCTGAGCACTCCTTCTCCCGATGTTTTTCCTTTTTCTTCTTTTTGGATTCTGAAGAAGGGGGAAGATGCAGTGTCCATTAGCTTCTGCATCTCTTTCTCTAGTGAAGCCATTCTTGACTTCAGAAGATGGGTTTCCAGGGCCTGATGTCTCCTCTTACGAGTGACCTGGTTGAAGGGCTGGCAGTCAGAGCAGGCCGTGGTGTCGTGGTCTGGGCCCAAGCAAAAGAGGCATAGAAGGTGGCCATCCTTATGAGGGATCTGGGCACCACACTTCTTGCACTTCTTCGACTTAGTCAGTGGTGGAGAAGACAAACGAAATTACAAATGTGCAACTGAAGCGAAAAATTGGGCAAAAAATGGCGATCGGCTGGGCAAGAGTAAACGCGAGGTACTATGCACAGGTCGACGATGGGAAAGAACTGGAGGGCAGGCGTGGGGACCGCCCACTATACAGGGTCACGCTGACGTCCGTCACGTGACATCTGGTGGGCGGTGCCCCGCCAGGCATTGCTGAAAAAGTTTGCTGTGCGGTCCTGATGTCAGGGGGCGCAGTCCTATCTGTGATGACCTACTGCGGGAACCCTCTCGAAGTAAGATCTATTTATAACTGTAGTAGGTCAGCCAAACAAGCAGAGAAGTATGTGAAGTCTCAAAGAGGTTTATCTGCTTTCAATCAAAATTTGTGCCTGGTACTGTACAGTATTTGCCCCTTTGCTAGATACTGAGTAGTGATGTGATTAAATCCAAGAAATTACTCTGCCAAACACAGGCAGAGAAATGTGCAGTCCAAAAAAAGTTTATTTAATTTGTAATTTACAATCCCCCCTCTCTCATGGTCTTTTTCTGCAACAAGGTGCAGACAGAGCAAATAATAAAGGCTCAAAAAGCTTTCATTTCTGGCAGATTCTGACAAGCTTTAATGAAATTTGGCCTTGTATTTGCCCCCGTGTTGATAAAATAACTGCTGATCTAAATGTAGGCAGAAAACGTTAAGTAAAAAAAAAAAAAGCTTTATCAGCTTTATTTCTGTGTCTGAGCTTGGTAAAACAAAATGTATAGCACTCTGACACAGCAGGCAGACAAAAGGCTCAAATGCCTTACCCTGCTAAGTTTCTACATCTCTCCCCCACCCAAGAAATACAATAAATTTCTTCACACATGAATTCCTTCCTTTTTATCCACACACACAAACAAATTAAAAAATTAAAATAAAATCAAGTTTTTTTCCCTAATTGGGATAGGTAAGTAATAAATTTGTGGCTGTAAGTATAGCAATGTGTGATTCAGAGATCCTCCTCACTAGAAAGCTGAATTGCAACTGCGCCACACGTCAGGCATCTCACCTAAATATCGGACCAAGTCCCGCCCTCCAAACGCACTGAAAGGCTGAAAGGCAGTGTGTGACAGATTTTCACCAGTCGTCTTTACATACTGTCTTCAGCCCTAGGACTCACCTTCCAGTTTGCCGAACCAGTCGACTGGTCATGTGATCGTCCTCCAGAATCCCTGCCCTGCGCCCTGATGAAATCTGCCCTTCATCAATGACTGGTGCCCTACTCCTCTATGCCCACCCACCCACAAACAGACCACACACTGGAGCTCGGATCCCGCCTTTCCTCCACCCTCTGCTCATTTTTCCCCTTCCCCCTCCTCAGTTGCCACTCCTCCAGTCCCTCCCTCATCAACACACCATTGCTACAGGATCCCTCTCCGTCCAGCTCCGATCCCTTCCTCTCCCCAGCACACTCACTGGTTAGCATAGCTGAATGTAGGATGCCCCCAAGTCCAGCCCTGTTTCAACTGCACGCCGTCCAATCTGACTTCGAGTCCCTTCCTCGCTCCAGTGCACAAGTCCCTCCCTCACTCCACAGTACTTGCAGTAATTGACAGTGCCACTTATTCCCTCTCATCAACAGCGCTATATGCAGTGCCCCTGCTTCTTAAAGGTATGCTGAAGCAGGCGCTCAGTCAGCAATTGGGGCACGAATCAGCACCCAGCGCCCCATTATTTCGAGCCCCATATGTACATCTAGAGTATGCAGCAATGCTTTCCCTAGATTGGCATGCTCAGGAAAATAAACTTGCAGGTGGATGGTTTGATTTAAAGTAAACTCAAGACACCACTTCTGGTAGAAACTTAGGATTAGTATGCAAAGACACCCTGTCTTTGTGAAAAATCAAATAAGGAAGCTCACACATTAGAATGTGTAGCTCTGAAATCCCTCGAGCAGAAGTGATTGCAACTAAAAACAACACTTTCCAAAAAAGAAAGCATAAGCCACAAGTTGCAGCTGGCTTAAAAGGAGACAAAGTAAGCTTTATCAAAACAAAATTCAGGTCCCATGCCATGACTGGATTATGATGGGAGGCTGCAGATGAATGCCTCTCAAGAACGTACTGCCCACCTCCTACTGGGCAACTGTACAACCATCAATAGGTACACGGAAATTTAAAATGGCAGCCAAAGTGCGCTTTGACTGAGAAATACTGCAGCACTGCATCCGATAAGGACAGCAGAAACTCCAGAACCTGGTTAACTGGACAGGTAAATGGGTCCAAGTGATGAGAAGTGACCCATAGGGCAAACCCCTTACACTTCATAGAATGAATGGAGCTGGTGGATGGCTTTCTGGCAGCCACCAGCCATCAATGACTTTCTGGGAAACCCCAAACCAGGCAATCGCTATGTTTTCAGGAATCATGCATCAAGATAAAGAAATCTGAGGTCCAGAAGAACCAGGGTTCCCTGTTCCTGTAAAAGTAGGCCCCTGGGCAGAGGCACTGGTGGTTCCACTGTCAGTTGTTGTAGTAGGGGGAACCAGATCTGTTGAGTTCTTAGGGGAACAGAGTTGCCCCCTCCATTTGGAGCTTGAGTAGCACTCTCTGAATTAGTGGGAAGGGAAGGACGACATAGGGAAACCTCTCTTTCCAAAGGGGGGCACCTCTCGCCAGAAAGCACCAGCCATGGAGTGAGCAAGCAGAAAAGCAGCAATTTTGCGTTGTGTGGGGATGCATAAAGGTCCAACCTTGGACAACTCCATCTGTCAAACAGGTCTTCGATAACTGAAGTCAGCTATTCCCAGCCAGTTGTGCATCCTGGACTGGGACCTGCTTAGCCTGACTACCAAAATGTTTTGGATGCCTAGAACATGTACTGCTGACAGTTCTGGACTATGTTCCAGAGCCCAATTACCAAACTCTCATCACTTCCCAGCATAAAGAGTAAGAATGAGTCCCCCCTTGCTTGTTCATGCAGTGCATCACACTGAAGTTGTCAGTCTGTACTAGCAGAGGACCAAGAGATAATTGAGCCTGGAAGGCCTGTAGCCCATACAGAACAGCTCACATTTCTAGAACATTTATGTGCAAGGTGCTCTCCACTGGGGGTCCATGTATCCTGTGTCTGATGGGAGTCCAAGTGTGCACCCCAGCCCATCCCTGTGGCATCTGATGTGAGACTCTGATGAGGGAAGATAATCAGGAAGGAAACCCCCTTTTACAGATTGCTGTGTTCCATCCACCACTTGGAACACTACGTGTACAGAAGTAACTAGAACCTTTTGTTCAGGGTCATCTATAAGCCGATCCCACTGGCCTCTTAGGATCCACAGGAGTATCCTCATGTGCAGTCTGGCCATTGGTACTATGACAATGTCTGCTGTCATGAAGCCCAGAAGCCATAGGAATGTCTTGGCAGAGGCCTACCAGCTATCGTGGACCAGCTGTGCCTGGGCAATCACAGGAAGACTGAGCCCTGAGCTGTGTCCAAGACTGTTCTTATATACTGCAGTCGTTGACAAGGCATCAACACTGAATATGTTAACAGTAATCCCCTGGAGCACGGAACATCCACCAGGTTTAAGCTAATGTGCGCAAGAGCTGATCCCTGGAGTGGGCTTTCAATAGCCAGTCGTCCAGGTAAGGAAAAACCTAAAGACCTTTCCTGCGAAAGGCTGCTGCCACCACTGCCAAGTGTTTGGTAAAAACATGTGGTGCAGAAGACACTCTTAATGTCTTAGGTGCAAAGAGCAACACTCTTAATTGGTAATGTTCACCCTGGAACAGCAACCTCAAGTATTTTCTCAGCAACTTCTGAATTTTGATATGAAGGTAGGGATACCTTCATGTCAAAGGAGCAGATCCAATTCCCTGACTGCAGCAGTGGGAATAGGCCTTGCAGGGTGACCATTCTAAACTTTATGTGCTGTATGAAAAAGTTCAAGTCCCTGAAATCTTGAACATGCCGCAGGTCTCCTGTCCACTTCAGGATGAGGAAGTACCGAGAATAGAACCCTGTGTTTCTTTGTTCAAAGGGCACAGGCTCTATGGACTTCTTTTGAAGCAAAGTCTGACTTTCCTCAAGCAGCAGAGGAAGGTGTTCTGGAGGATAGTAAGCTAGCACTAGTGGATGATCTGGAGGTGTGTCCAGCAGTTCCAGAGCATGACCTTGTTCTATGATTTCTAGAACCCAGGCATCTGTAGTCACCTCCTTCCACTGAGGTATGTGACGGGAAAGATGACCTCCTACAACTACTCCTGGAGGTACTGGAGGTTGGGGGTATACAAGGAGTCAGGCAGAGCTGGTTGTGGCAGCTACTCCTGCGCCACCACTTCTAGGGGCTTTTGAATGTGCTCCTGGGGTGGACCAGGGGTGGGCAAGGCTCATATTTTCTTGCCCCTAACCTGCGGTCTGGTGGCTGGATGCTGCCTGGCACCAGCTGGGCGAAAAGGGGTATCCTGTGCCTACCCCTTAGTTGGGTATGGTAGAGAGTGTGCACTGACTACAGGGTTCTGCCTGAGGCATGAAGGTTAGAAAGAATGTCTTGGAAATCAGATCCAAGCAGCTTATTGTCCTCTAAAAGGGGCACTGAGAACAAACAGTTGTGTGTCATTCACAAACCCTACCGCCTGGAGCCATAAGTACCTCCTTAATTGCCAGAGACAGCAGCCCTGGCTGAAGCAACTGGGACATCATAGGCCATGAGAAGCAAATGTTTGCCCACATCAGCCCCAGCAGTAATAGCCTTAAGAAGCTCTTGTTTGGGGGTGCCCTTTGGCAAGGCTTGTGCAGCTGCCTTGGCCTTTCTCCAGAGGACGTGCTGGTACTTAATCATGTGAGCCTGATAGTTAGCAATCCAAAAGCCCAATGAAGAGGAGGTAAGGGTCCTTTATCCTACCACATTCAACCTCCTGGTCTCTTTATCACAAGGGAACGCAGGTGCTTAGGTGCCCTTGACCTATCATAGGCAACATTAACAACCACAGAATATGCTTCAGGCTGGGGGGCCAAAAATGCTTCCCAGAAGGGGTCATGTACATTTGCTCTGCCTTCCTTGTTATGACTGGAATAATGTTTAGCCTACACCAGGCAGCAAAGATGTCATCCTCCAGCGCAGGGAGAAGAGGTGGTACCACTAAAGGAGGAGAATCAAGCAACTCCAGAAAGTTTATTCAATGTTTCTTGGTGCTGCCCTGCTCCTCTAGGTCAAAGTCCATGGCAGCCTGTAATTGCTGCATCATGGTGGGAAAAGCTAAGTTCTCTGGTGGGGATTTTGGAGTGTGGACCACTGAGTCCTCACTGTAGGTGGACACTGTAGAGTTGGCACCCCTCTAATAGTGGCTCTCAGCATAGTTCTCAGGCTCTTCTTCCTCATCCTGCATTATTAAGTCAGGATTATCTTCAAAATCATCATCAAGCAAGTCGACAGGCAATAGAGATTGTGCCAGCAATGTTGGCAACACCCTATGAGGCGACTGAGGCAAGGATATACTTTGCATCATGGTGGGAGAATTAGTAGGAGTCTCTGTCAACGGACCCCCTGGGACAGGGGGAGTAGGTAACAGGCATCTGAGCAGGTCTGTAAAAGAGGTAGAACATCCTGAAGGTCAGTGCTTGTGTGGTTGACAGGTGCACTGGGAGTAGTCGATAGGGGAGGCTGGGTCCCTGACACAATAAATCAGTTTGTGAGCTGGCAGCCAATTTTGCCACCAACTTTCAAAATCTGGTAGCCAAAATAAATATTTTTAGTAGCCATCATTTTCAGAGCTCAAAAATCACTTTCTGGGCAGGTAACTAGTTGTCTATCAACTTTCAAAATCTGGTAGCCAAACAAATTCTTTTAGTGTCTGGCTACCTAATTTGTCCCACCCTGCCTGAAACCGTGGCGATACATACCAGCCCCACCCCCACCCCCGCTGGAACTGACCTCCGCATTGCATCTGTGAATATTTGCAGCCTCCTAAAAAAATCCACCGCTCTCCAGTGCTGGGTTGTACAACACCAACCTGATATTATTTTTTTTTGAAATAGTAATTTTATTGAATTTCCAAAACACAACAACATACATACTACAATCTGAAATTAAAACTAATATACAGACAGAGACACACCAGACAAAAGGTAAGGTTTAAAATGACCTGACTCAGACAAAAATATGAACAATCTGTATTAGCAGTTAAACCAAAAAAGGAGGGTGGGGGGGGATTAAAACCTCAAGATACAAAGAAAAAAAAAAACACTGGACACAACATGTTCCTCCCATTAAAATTATCTTCCAATTCACCTTAACGTGGAAAAATGAGGTGAGGTGGGGGGTATGGCAACACCCCAAAAGACTCTTGAAATAAGTAATCAATGGGTAAATAAGAGGCTTATGATATAATATTATTGGGTGAATGTCAAAAGTTTAAAAAACCTTAACATTATTAAAAGATTTAAAACTTTAAAACTATGGGCCTTTCTATAGAAATGAATACCTGGAAAAATAATACACCCCCACACAGGCATGAAAATAGATGTAGGCAAGATTTCCAGTATAAAGATAAGGCACTTATAAAGAAAATTAAGGACGAACAAAGGGGAGGGGAACCCACTTAACTAGAAAAACTGAGCCAATATGTCTAGCACTGTTTTATTTTCCTTCTCCGCTTGATAGTGGAAAAAGGGCAGCCACCTACTCTTGAATTTTTCCATCTGAAACCATAATTGAGCCATCAGTTTTTCCATCAATTGGATTTGCATACAAATGGAATACCATAGATCTAAAGTTGGGGGATGTCTTTCCAACCAATTCTTAGTGATATAGTTTTGGGCTGCAGATATTAAAATGTAAAACAAAAATTTTGAGTCCCTAGTAATAAGGGTTGAAGGGGGACTGCCCAGGATCCAGTGCTTAGGGTCAGAGGGAAGCTGTGTCTGAAGTATCTTTTCTGGTTCTTGGACAATATGGTACCAGAATCCTTTCATTTGGAGGCAACCCCAAAAATGTGAGCATGTGTGCCCCTCCCACCACAGCCCCTCCAACATAAGTCCGAAGTGGAAGGACTGTAGTGTTGAGTGATGACTGGGGTGCAAACAAACCTAATGTTTACCTTCCAGCGAAAAGCTCGCCAGGAAGGGGAGGACATAGCCCGGTGCACCCCACTCCATATCCATTGCCAATCTTCAGAACTCAACTGGCATCCCAATTCCTCTTCCCATTTAGATTCTAGCTTTCGCAAGGGATCCGTAACCTGTGTATTAAAAAAGGAAACCACTTGGGAGATCAGGCTAGTCTGGTCACTGCTGGAAAATAAGGGAAGAAGAAGAAGAAATTCCACAAGGGGGTTAGGAACCAGGGAAGCCAAAGAGGTCAAACCCTTGCTCTTCAAAAAGTGCCGAACTTGTAGGAATCTAAAATGGTCTTTATTCGAAAGCCCAAATGCTTGTGTTAATTGTGAAAAACTTCAAAATGCTGAGAGTCATACAGTTGTCCAATTCTATAGAGACCCAGTCTTTCCCAAGCATGGAAACCCAGGTCTGTTTGTAGTGGGAGGAAATCTGCACATGCCCTGATAGGAGTCCACATAGATAATCTGGGTGGAAATCCTGCGCGCCCCCATGACCCAAATCCAAACTTGCTTGAGAACTACTGCCCAAGTGTTGACAACCCGCAATTTTGAGAGGTCAGCCTGATCCAGATGGACAATGTCCGCCAGTTGGGCTCCAGGAGTATCGGGTTTCTTAAGCTCCGTCCAGAGAGGACGGTCCTTGCCCGACCACAAAGATTTAAAAACCTGGAGCTGGGCCGCCCAATAATAATGGACAAAATTGGGAAGGCCCAGTCCCCCAACCCGCTTGGCTCCCTGCAAAATTTGACATTTGACCCTGGGGGTTTATGATTCCAAATAAACTTGGAAGTGGCTGACTTCAAGCTTTTCCAGAAACCACGATGGGAGCTTCAAGGGAAGAGATGAAAACAGAAAAAGAAAACAGGGCAAAACATATATCCTAACAGCTTCTATCCGACCTGAGAAAGAAATAAAGGCGTTCCCTCCATCTGCTATAATCCCCTTGAACACTTTTAAGCAATCTGAGGTAATTAGTACCATATAAATTGTCTAGATTATCAGGAATCCAAATTCCCAAATAACGGAAACCCTCTTTGCCCAGCGAAACTACCCGACCACAGGGAGAGTTCGGGAAGCAGAACCAGATATGGGAAGCATTTTAGTCTTGGATTCATTCACCCAAAATCCTGAGATGACCCCAAACTCTTGTATCTGGGATAACACGTAAGGGGCCGAGTTTACTGGATCCAGTAAATATAATAAGGTATCATCCGCATAAAGAGAGATCCACACCTCCAACCCCTCCACCCGGATACCCCGCTAAGATTGAGACTGTCTGATGGAAGCCACAAAGGGTTCCATGCTTAATGCAAACAGCAGGGGAGAAAGCGGACACCCCTGCCTAGTCCCCTGCTGAATACTAATCCTATTGGAGAACACCCCATTTACCTTAACCGTAGCCCCTGGATCATTATGAAAATTAGTTATCCAATCCTGAAATTTACTCCCAAATCCAAATTATCCTAAGGTTTTGTTCAAAAACAGCCAGTCCAGGTGGTCGAATGCCTTCTCGGCATCTAAAGAGATCACAGCCCCGAGCCCTAAAGGAGGTGAGGATGTTTTAGAAGACAAGACATTCAGCAACAATCGAACACTGTCCTGGATGTGCCAACCCAGAACAAATCCAGTTTGATCCTGGTGCACCAGCTCCGGGAGGATTCTCTTAAGTCTTTCCCCAATAAGCTTAGCAAAGATTTTAGCGTCAACATTCAACAGGGAAATAGGTCGGTAGCCGGCGCACTCCATCAGATCTTTACCTTCTTTGGGCAATACAGTAATAGTTGCCTCTCCCCAGGACCCCGGGACAACCCCACGCTCATGGGCCGCATTACATACATCTAACAAGATTGGGGTAATTTCCTTCACAAAGGTCTTATAAAATTCTATTACAAAACCATCTGGTCCGGGTGCCTTCCCTGAGCTCAGGGAGGTTATCATCAGTCTCAACTCCTCCTCCGTAAACGGACGCTCCAGGCTAGTGACTTGCTCAGCTGAAAGTGCTGGCAATTCTAACTTTTCCAGGAATGAGTCTATATTTTGGCTATGCCCAGGATCTCTCTCGTTTATATAATTGAGAGCAAAAATCAGCGAACGCACCAGCAATTGTGGCTGGTTTAACCAAAAATTCTCCCACCCCCCTAACATCCCCAATTTTGGAAATGTATTGATCCAGTTCTTGCTTACGAAGGCGCAGGGCCAGGAGCTTGCCTGCCCTATCACCTTCCTCATAATATTTTTGATTAGTGAAACATAGAGAATTAACAGTGCAGTGAATTATTAACTGATTATACTCTTCCCTAGCTGCTTGTAATTTTTGAAAAGTTGTGGGGTCACGGGTCAATTTATGTTCTGCTTCTAATGAAGCGATAGAGGCTAGAACCTGTGAAAGTTTAATTCTGTGGAGCTTATTCCAATAGGCTGCATGACTGATGAATTTACCTCGCAGGAAGGCCTTAAGAGCGTCCCATATAAATCTTAAGGGTGTGTCTATCACTTTATTTTCCTCCAAGTACCATTTGATATCTTCTTTTAACTTAGCCACCAAGGGCTTATCCAGCAGTAAACCAGGGTCCAATCTCCAGGAGCCCACTGGGGCCCTAGGTTCCCAGTTTGCCTCCACCTGAACCACAACATGGTCTGAGAAAGAGATGTGGTGTATCTGAATCTCTCTGAATATATGGGCCTCGGATTGCCAGGAATATATCCTATCTAGCCTAGAATAGGCGTTTGCAGCTGGGGTGAAAAAAGTGTAATCCCTAGCAGTGGGATATTGCCAACGCCACAGATCCACTAGCCCTGATTTGGCCACAAGGGTACGTAACACTCTAGCACAGCCTCCCATACCCCCCCCCCCTACTAGGGGGGTTTCTGTCCAGTTGACAGTTTTCCACAGAGTTCCAATCACTCAACATAAGAAGGTGTCCAGGGTCAAGATTGGCAATTGCTAGAAAACGTTCTCTAAAAAAAGAGCCAGACGGGGGAGTAGGGGCATGTACTGATAGAATATGGGTTAAACGCCCTCGTAACTCTCCAGACACTAAAACCCATCTGCCACCTCCTTCCTGTGATACTGAGCAAGTATGGAAAGGGAGATCCCGCTTCAAAAGAATGGCTGTGCCCGCTTTTGCAGATGAGGGGTGGGAGTCTGAAAAAAACCTCCCAATCCAGAATCTGCGTAATTTAGCACGTTCTAACTGGGTAAGCTTGGTTTCCTGTAAACATGCTACATCACACTTTAAATCTCTAAGTTCTTTGAAAATTCTGGCCCTTTTAATAACATTATTAATTCCCTTCACATTCACTATACAGATATTAAGTGATACCATCTTGAATCCTTGAGAATAAAACCAGGGACGTAATCCCCCCCCCCAAAGTTCACTCCCAGAGTCCACAAGTAAAACATTAAACATACTAAAAACCATAACAACAAACATATAATTAGAGATGGCTAGAAACATTAGGCCTTCTGGCAAACTCAACTGGAGTTGCCAGGTGACCTGAACTATTAAAGATAATTTGATCAGATGGGCTGTGAGATATGTAACCCGCCCTTAGGCGCTGGCCAGAAAGCCATACCCAGGTGACCCCTGCGCACAGGACAGTCACTGAGGACACGAAGCCCTCCAAAAGTGGCAGAAGAGTTCTGCACACTTGTGTAAAGGGTAACCCAGCCTGTAACCAGACCCAGTTACACCTTCTCCTCTTATAAAAGGACTTCAACAGAGGCAAACTCCCACTCGGCAGCCCCGGGTGCAGAGAACAAATTTAGCTAAGAACCATTGAGTAAAGCCCCCAATAATCAATATTAGCTGCAAGAATAAAGAGAAAAAGAAATATCTGTCCCCCAGATGATTATAGCAAACAATGAAAATTACTCTATGAGCCCCTCCATCCCCCTTCTAACAGATCCAAAACAGGGCGGCCACCAAGAGGAGCCCTACAGCTTTACCAAACAATTCTGTAATGGAGACTGTGCCTCCACCTCCCTCACCTCGAAACCCAACCAAAATCAGTATAGGAGGGAAAAAAATATTGATTAAATTAGCATTTTAAACAGGATATAACTTCTCCTATGTTATACACTGACCTATGAAATTCCTTAAAAGTACTCCCCTCGATGAAAACTTGTACAAGATCCAACAGTAATTTTAATTTGACTTGCAGCAGTCTCCACACATAAACTCCAGTCCGAAAAAATTAAAATTAACTCACAGCACACCCCAATCAGGGATGCGTTAACTCAGAGGGCTTCTCTCTGCAGACCACCATTCTACGTCCATGCGCAGGAGAAAAACAAAACAAAGAAAATAGCCCCTCCGTAGGGGCACCAATTAAATGGGCGCACAGGAAAGGTGATCGTTCAGCAAGTTGCCGACCAGGAACTAGGGCTGAATCCCCAAGGTTCCTTCCCCATGCCAGGGATGCAGTTCCAGACAAGGCCCCATCAAAGGTCCCGTGCCCCCACAGCCAAGGACTCGAGATGCCGAAGAGGCCCCAGCAATAATACAACCACCACCAGACCACCAAAAGAAAATCAGTTCATGGGGGGTGTCATGGAAGCACCCAGCGGGCCACATCTGCATGCAGAGGTAAGAGGGAGTCATTTCTTCTTCCCTGAAGACGCCGTCCTCTGGGAGCTATTCCTCAAAGCAAATTCTCAATCTCTGCCTCCGCTTGCTCAGAACTGGTATCGGGAACAGGAATGCCCAATCTTTCAAGTGTAGGAGTCACCTGTAGCAGACTGTCATAAATCTGCCATCATATAGCCAAAGCCTGGAAAGGTAGCGGAGATATGCCCTCAGCCCCTTCTCCCACAGCAATTTAACTACTTGGAGCACTTTTTTGCGTTTAGCCATCATGTTAGGGGGAAAGTCTTGGTCAAAGAACACCGTCTACCCATCCAAGTTAAGCTCTTTCTTGTCCCAGGCCATGAGAAGTATCTTCCTCTTGGTGGGAAATTTAAGAAACCTCACTATGATGGACCTGGGGGAGCCCCTGGTTTAGGCTTTGGCACTACCGCTCTATGGGCCCTCTCAATGCCAAATTCAAAATATTCTGGGACAGCCAATTCTTGTTGCAACCAGGACTCCAGGTACCTTATCACATCGGCTTGCTCACTGCCCTCAGGAATTCCAAAAATGCAGATATTATTCCTCTTGGCTCTAGCTTCAGCATCTTCTGCCCTGTGTGTGAGCTTGCATTCCCTCCAATAAATATAAGCAAGAGAGCGCCCAAACGCCATATGCTCGTTCTGTAGGGTATCAAGGTGGGTTTCCACCACTGAGGTATGGGACTCCAGTTTCTTGAAGTCTGATTACAGGCTAGAAATCTTAGAATCAATTCTGTGGAGGATGCTTAACATGCATTGCCCATCCACCTTCGTAAAAGTAGAGGTGCATTCCAATTCTGATTCCTCATCGCCCTAGGCGGTTGCAGCAGATGACCTTGAGGGTGAGGGACTGTCAGGCCACTCCTCCACCGATGCTGCAAAGCATTTTTTCGGCGTGGAAGGATCTTTTTTCTTAGTTTTCCCCATTCTGCCACTACTCAACCAGGTGAGAAGAGGTGAAATTAAATAATATTTACACTCGATGGTTTGCGATAGATGTTTTATCGACCCGAGGCTCCGGAGCAATAAGTCTAAGCCGCCATTAGGTGTGCTGCTACACCGAAAGTCCCCGACCTGATATTATAGTGCTAGTAGAGACCTGGCTCTCCAAAAAAACTCCCGACTCTGTTATCTCCCTCCCTGGAAACACTCTATTCAGGGAAGACCGAATAGGCAAATGTGTCAGTGGGTGTGCAGCCTATATGCATGACACCCTTTTAAGCCATGCGCTCCCTGCCCCAAAGCTCGGTTTTGGTGCCCAAGTCCTCACCCTAAAAGTTACCCCTGACCCAGCTAGGGGCCCTCTTTTCCTCACAGTCTCATACATACCCCCGAGGGACCAGGGACCAGCTGTCCACTCCCTCACTGATTACCTCACCACACTCCCACACAAGGCTGAGCAACTCATCCTAGCTGACCTTAATGTCAACTGGCTTGGTACCACTGCCTCACATATCAGGGGCTCCTGCACTGCCCTAGATATGACCCAATTAGTTACCTCGCCTAGTAGATTCAACCGGTTAAGCAGCTCTAGCACCCTCCTAGATGTAATTCTGTCGAACCGCCCTGATAACATCAGGGATATTAATGTACTGCCCAACTCACTTAGTGACCACTCTCTTGTCCTCTGTCACTGGTCATCCCCCACACCAAAACCCGTGTCCCAGGTCACCTTGAGCTGGCGCTTTCGCCCTGGGGGTCTCAGAAAGCTAAAAATGCACCTAGCTCAGCTTGACTGGTCCTCAATCCTACTCACGGCAGATATTGATTCCGCTCTAGCCTATTTCACCAGTGCCTTCAGCAAGGCCTGTGACCTTTTCACCCCCCTTACCAGAATCCGTACCATAAAATAAAATGCCTCATGGATCTCCCCATCTCTTATCCAAAAACTGAAACACAGAGTTCATCTCTGGCATACTGCTGTCGAGTCAGGCAAATTGGCTGATAGACAGCCTATAATGCAACACATAATAAGTACATTTGGGCTATAAGACAGACTAAGGCCGAAAATTATCAGACCATCCTCGCATCCACTTGGGGCTCATCCCGTGCTTTCTGGGACAATATGAAAGAGCTCATGGGGAAGACCCGCTCCCCTCCCACCATCCCAGCTTTCCATAGATGGTACTGTTACTACTGATCCTCCCTGCATAGCTGAGTGCCTCAATACGGCTTTCTCTGACCTAAGCTCTGTCCTCCCCAACTACTTTTTTGACCCAATCCCCACCTCCATCCCCCCCACCCTGGGTCGCCCCCCTTTCTACTTGCACACCATATTCCCCCTTGAAGCCAGGCCACATCTGCAAAAAGCCCTAGCAAGCAACAACCCTAGCTGTGATCCCCTAGACTCCAGGATCCTCTGATTAGTCTTGGATGAAGTACTAGCCCCTCTTACCGACCTATTGAACCGGTCACTATGTCTCAGTCAGTTTCCAAGTGCTTGGAAAATTGCAGAAATCACCCCAATCCATAAGAGTGGAGATCGGACCTCTCCTAACAATTTCAGGCCCATCTCCATTATCCCCTCGCTCTCCAAAGCACTAGAAAAAATAGTGGCCATTCAGCTCTCCGAGTACCTGGCCAAATATGACCTAATGTGACCGGAACAACACGGATTCTGCCCTGGACACAGTACCACTACAGCACTCCTGGAGTTCTCCCAGCACCTCCACTCTGCTCTCGACTCTGGCTACGTTGAGGGTGCAGTGTTCATTGACCTCTCCAAGGCCTTTGACTCTGTTTGTCACCCCCTCCTACTCGACTCCCTCCACCAACTTGGCTTCTCCACTGGCCCCCTTGTTTGGTTCACCAGCTACCTCTCTACCAGATCCCAGTGTGCGAAGATAAACGGCACCCTGTCCAATACTCTGCCTGTTCGCTCCGAGGTCCGCCAGAGTTCCATCCTGGGCCCGTACTGTTCAGCCTCTTTCTCAGCACTCACCCCAGCTCCTGCTCGGGCAATATGCTCCTGGATGCCGATGATGCGGTCCTCTTTGCCTCCCACCCTGACCCTGCATCACTCCAGGAATCCCTTCAGCATACATTCAACCAAGCCAAAAAATGGTTCCTTGACCTCAAGAAGACCAAATCTATGCTTTTTTCCCCATAACCAGAACAAGGCCAAAAATGCCCCCCTCTGCATTTTCCCCAGTAATCCACACCCTCTTGAGCAGGTGTCATCCTACAAATACCTGGGCGTCACCTTCGACTCATCTCTCACCTTGCACACCCACATCAATACCCTATCCTCAGCTATAAACTCTCGGATTGGCCTTCTTTATCGACATAGAGATTGCCTCCCCCAAACTGCCCTAAGACTGGCCATCAGCTCCTCCATTCTATCATTAGTGGACTATGGCCTACCCATCTACGCCGCAGCTGACAACACCACCCTCGCCAAAATCCAGACCTCAATAAACAAGTCCTGCAGGCTCCTGACCGGCGCATCACACCACACTAACACTTGCCTGTTCTATTCCACAGCCAACCTGCTCAACTTTGATGAGTGTCTGCACTACCAAACCTGCTTACTTGCCAAAAAATTCCTTCTAGGACCTTCCCCCTTGGGGGTCACCGCGTCCCTGTGGCGTGCATCCCCATCTGTTGCCACCCATAGCTCAGTTAAGGTCACCTTTCAGGTGCCTAGAACAAAAGACCTCATTAGCCAAAAGGTCCTTCCACTACCGAGCCCCCACATGGTTCAACTCCCTCCCACCCTCTGTCACAGATTATTATCAAAATTGGTCCCTTCAAAGTTGCTCTCCGGAACCACCTCTTTGACACTCGCAGCAGTAATTGCCCCTAATAAATTCAGTAGTGGAATCCCTCCCATCTGGCCCACAGCCTTGACAATGTCCTTTGGACTGCTATTCCCCCCCGCTTCCCTCCCCATTTATTTCACCCCTAACCTCTTCTTCCTAGGTATTTCTCTCTGGTACGTCCAGAGCTGTACCTACTATTATTGTAATATTTTACATGATTGTAACTTACTGTATGCAACCTTATCTGTAAACCACCGTCGAAAATGTGTTCTTAATGTTTTTTGTGCTGCGCCTGTATGTTACCACTGTTGTACCTCACACTGTAACCATGTCTACCCTCCCTGCGACGAGGTGCCTTTGTAAATGAGTCCACAACTCAAAGGTTGTAAATCCAACTTTCTAAATAGATAAATTAAAAATGCTAGGCCTGCATCATGCTCCAAACATGAAGTTGTGTTGACAGTCGGGGTGAGCGGCATCACTACCATAGCAGTCGACGGCACAGAAGGTCATACCTGCTGTGCAGAGGGGCAACCTGGAATGCACCGGTAATGTTTTCTTCCTCTCCTTGTCCCAGCACTTATGTTTGTAGCTCCCAGATGACTTGCCCTGGGATTTAGAGGACCTGGACCTGGAAGAGTGGGCCAGGGACATGGTGTGCTCTTCTGCTGGAGTGCCTTCTCTATGCAGGTTACCTGTTTCAAAAAGTGTTTTTTTGGTGCCACTGGCTTGCTGAATTAAAACCCCTGCAGATCGGGTAGGCTTTCATGTTGTGGTCCGGGCCTAGGCAGCAGACACAGATGTCGTGAGAGGTGCCAGTGTAAATCATCTCAATGCAGTCATAGTACCGGAATAATTTTGACGGTTCCTTTAACAACATACAGGTCGTTGAAAATTACTTGAGATCACTTTTCTACAAAGACAAAAATAAAATGGCAGTTGCTGCAGTAGTGTCAGCGATCAGACAAGTATGGTCGATGGCAGGAAAAGAAGTGAGGAAAGGAGGGACCATCCACATTAATGTAGCAGCCAATGTCTGACATCATCATGGGCAGCCCCTGGTGGACTTCTTGCAAAAGTTTCCATGTGGTCCTAGTGCCTAGTGGCTTACAGTTCCATAGTTGTGGCCTGATGAAAGAGATATCCTTACAGAAAATTCACTTTTCCATTAACAATGTGGAATGGTAAAGAAATCAGCTTTACGTGACCCCTTTTATTTTACTATTATGAGAATTTCAATTGCTCTTTGCAGTCATCATGTTTAATTTTAGAATGATTGTGACTCCTGCAATAATACTTCGCAATAACACAGTACTGTCAGCATTATTACTCTATTATTCCTTTACATGTACTGTCTTTTTTGCTGGTATTTTACACTGTCAAGTACATACCTCAGGATATTTTAAACTTATTGATCCCAAAATTATTCCACTCATAGAAAGTACTACAGTGTACGGAATTTTTATGTTCTTCAAAAGAGTCCTGAAAAAAGCTAGAAAAACCAAAAATATATTAGTATTCGGAGAAGTTAAATAAATTAAAATCAAATGCTGCCTACAACAGTTACAACATGCAGACTTTCCTCTCTCTGTTTAACTGCAGACAATTTATATCCTGCGGCTCTTTTTTTGTCTTTTTATTCAAATAACATAAATTAAATAATTACTTACTTATCACAGTGTTTCTTCATTGGTATTCATACCTGCACAGCAAAAGTGGCTCAAGAACCTGTGCCCAGAAGAAACAATTACTCTCCATAATATTGTTTCTTCTCAGGGATCCCTCACTATGATTTATACAAGCATCATCTTCCTTGCAAAGAGGGATGCCCTGGAGAGTCTTATGCTAAATATGTTTGCATCTGTGGAATATGCCAGCTGCCAGATCCTCATTTCCTCTGTACACAGTTTTAAGGATTATGTTCTTCCCTACTTGTTTATGTAGTACATTTATTTATTTATGTCTTTAATAACTGGATAGATGCACTAATCCAGAAGACCGTTTTCAGTCACGACCCGGGCCATAGGGTAGCGACAACAACACAGGAATACAATAACACATACTAGGGACAATACACGTACACCTGACATGTGGTGGTGGGGAAAAGTATACATTGGACAAGCTAGATTATGCAAAGACAAAAAGTACATAGGCAAAGACAAGCAATTTAAGACATATGGTGCAAATTACATACAATGACAGCATGCAGTTACAGTGATCCATTTTGTAAAGGTGCAGTCACTAGGCTGTGCAACAATATACAAAATCAACACTTGCATTTGAGGGACTTCCGGTGCCACCTCCCTACTCGTGGCTGCCAGATTTCAGCACTCTGCTGCACTGCTACCCGACTAACAGATCAATAGCCATTATTTTTGATGAAACTACAGAAGAAACTAAACAAACAACCATGGCTAACACCAGAGCTAAAGGGAGCACCAATCGTTTTGAAGGATTACCTGTGGATGATGATGGATCTGACCCTGACTTGTCCAACTCCAGCACCTCCGTCAACAAACAGCAAGCGTCCCGCTCATTTTCAGTTAAAGCTACAAAATCCAAATGGAAGAAATTTACCTCCATGAATGACAAATTAGACAGAATCCTGACCGACTTGCACATTAAGTCAGATTTTCAATCCTTTTGTGCAGAACATGAAGCACTGCACAATGATGTCTCCACCTCACAAACAAAAGTGGCCCAGCTCAAGGAAACCTCTGCAACACAGGCGGACAGCTCAACCCAGATGCAGACAACTCTAACCCGGCTCGTGGATGCATACTATGCCCTTGGTAAAAGGCAAGAAGATGCAGAAAACCACCACCGTCGCAGGAATCTGAGAGTGTATGGCATTCCGGAGGACAGCAAGGCAAGGATATAAGGCAATTCTTAAACGCACTTCTTTATATCACGCTGTTCCAAGACCCAGACTTTTAACTAGAAGTGAAATGGGCCCAAAGAGCTTTAGGGCCCAAATCTACACAACCCACTGCTCGCCCGCGTTCCATAATTATTAGATTCTTAAGATATTCAACCGAAGAACTGATACTCTGCAAGGCCTGGACACAGGGCAAAATGTCCTATGGAACAACCAGGATTTATCTTGATAACGATTATGCTCCAACCACTATGCAGCGCCAACGAGCTATCCCTCTATTTCCCATACTGAGACAGCTCAAACTTAAATTTTATACTCTTTGCCGGCCCGGTGGCGCTGAGGGTTGAGGCACTGGACGCCATACCTTGCTCCATGATGGCGACCCGGGTTCAGGAACAGACCCAGTCCACCGGGGGTCAGCAAGGACGGAGAGGGATTGAGCGTCCATGAGACTGCTCTCCCTGTCCGGAGAGGAGGGATTCCAGTTGTCGGCACACTTACGATCTCTGGCGGAGGCTGGGGGGGGGGTGGTAGGTTGGCACTGTACTGGAAGGGGTGAGCTGGAGCACAGCGCTGGGAGGGAACACGTGCGGATGTGTGTGCACTCCCCCCATGGCGTCATTGCACGCCCCACTCACGCAGGACCAGAAAACGGAAATATGGCGCATGGCTCGGGCGGGTTTGATGGCCGCTCATGGACGCCTGGCCTTGGGGCACCACTGCTCATACTGGATCCAGTCTCATGGGAGAGAGGGGGACTCTCTGCCACCTCACCATGAGGGTCAAGCCATGGGGGTAATTTGCGGTGGGGGCTTCACTGGGGGCCCGGGCAGGACTGGCCGGCGGCCGGAAGAAGATGGATGCCAGGACATGTGTAACCCCTAGATGGCGCTATCCCAGGGGCTACTACCCCTGCCTGATTTGCCACTAACAGGTTGAGGGGCCTGGATCCAATGGCGGGTGCCTCCACCCAGAGGTCAGGGTTTGCAATAGTTAAACTAACTTGGTCACAGCCCTCTGGGACACTGCAACCCCCCTTTCTTCCCACTAGTGGCCCACACAATATATCAGAATTACCTTCACAGTATACACTTACCCCCAGGTCTGGTTCCGGCACTGGGACCTCCTGTGAAATGAGATACAGTGCAACAATCACAGTACAGTACTTTAACATAGACAAATACCTCAGGCAGGCTGCATCTGTATCCCGATCGCAATTACTGCACAATACCCGGGAGAACACACAGCAGATTCAGTTCCTGACAGACCGAGTGCAATTTTCAGCAATTCTTCCAGTCTTCTACAGGGTGAGCCTGGTTTCTACTCTTCAGAGATCCTTTGATTCTTTTCACAGGACGGATTCAGTCCTAACAAGCTGTTACACAAGCTGCAGACCGGAACTCTGGGCCTTACACACGTTTTTTGACTAAAACTGCACACTGAAAAAGCACAGGGCTCCTTCCTTCTTCACTGCCAAAGCTCAACTGAACTCCAACTGACGAAACTGGCACTTCCTTTGAGTTCCTCCCAGTTCTTGACTGGATTGGCTGTCACCACAATAGACTGCTGCTGTTGGTCCAAAAAGGCACTGAAGTCTAAACTACATCTCCCAGAGTCACTGCCCATACAATCCTCTTGTGGCTGGCTCAGATTATGAGTCCAAGTTCTGATTCGTCCAAGGCATCATTTTAGAGCTAGCTTACCCCACACTGATTGGTCCAGTTCAGCAGTTCAAAACTAGAATGGGAACTAGCAGACACAGTTCTGACTGCAAAGAAAGCAGGTTAGACAAACTGTAATTTCATTATTACTCTAAATAATTTCTGGCAAACAGTTACATCTTTCAGATAGGTTCCTTTGCACTCCTAGTGACTGCAAAATGAAGTGAATTGGCAGCAGCTCGAGTGGTACTCAGAGAAGCACACAGTCCCCCATACAAACTAATTATGTCTGCAAGCAGACAGCTCTTAAAGAGACAGTACCAGAGGCTCTAAAACACTCACTGATAAATGGCTTAAATGCTAACACCATTCAGGCTTGGAGCATTCAAGCAAGCTCTGAAATCTTTTGGGAACCCCATTTGCAGGGGTTACACCCTTCCTGGCCTGGGAAAGCTTGACGTCCGCTACAAGCAAGTACTCTATAAGTTTCAATGCAACCATATACATTTGCATTAGGCTCGCATACGTAATCATCAGTCAATATATCATTTTACCAAGAACACATTTCTGAAACATTGCAGCACGTCACTCTTTACACAGTATTACATACACATTGTACCATAACTCAAGTTATTACCTCTTGTACATGAAACCTGAAGAGAGGGGCCCTTCCTATCAGTTACCTTGGGGCTGGATGGGGCAAGGCACCATACTTAGAGGGCAACACAAGTAACTTGGAGTTAGCACTGATGCTCAGTTTGGGCAATGAGCTCGGGGACACATACACCCTTTATGGACAACATTGAGAGGCAAGTCCACAGGCCTCCCAAGTGAATCATAACTGAGGTGCACCACAGGCTTTACAGCTCGACCAGTCTTCTAGGGGAACTGTTATAGTCTCTGCACTCTGAGCCTCATTTTCAGCATTGTCCTCACTTGTCAGGGGAGTCTCCATGGGGGTAGAGAGGCTAGAACTTGGGGCACTTTCAGCTCCAGGAGTTACAGTTTCTGAGTCCACAACATTTGGCTCGCATGGAGAGCTTTCGACACTGGCAGTGGACTGTCAGGGCACTCAAAATACTCTTCTTGTTCGTGTATCACCAGTCTGCCCCAATCTATCATTTTCCTCCCTGAAAGCTCAAACAGTTCAACCATGCACAATGATTCCATTTCATCTGATCTGATGCTTTGCACTTCACTTTCTGGGAGCATTGGCTCCAGGGATGAAGCTGGGGGCTTAGACAGTCCAGAAGGCCCAGCTTTGTCTCCAGTATTGACTGAGGGATTGCCCGAAACAATTGACTCAGTTCGTAGAAGGATAGTATTCAAAGTCACTCTCACTTTCTTCCGATATGGACTGACAGTCATGCTCAACTGGGACTTGTGGAGGGAACACTTTAACTTTGCTTCTGTAGGTGCAGACTTTCTTGATCTTTTCTTAGCAGCAGCTCTAGTCACTGGTCCAGAGGGGCATCTTCTAGAGGCTCAGACTCAATTAAGATTTGTCCAATGGGCAGTAAATGATTTCTATGCATTGTTTTACATCTTTTGAATTATTCTCAGGCCTTACTTTGTACACTGGCAGATCATCTAGTTTGCCCACTACAATGTGAGGGAGATGGTGCCATCTGTCAGCAATCTTGTGCTTGCCATGCAGTCCCAGATTTCTTAGCAATACCCGATCTCCCTCCTGGAGTTCCTGTGCTTTCACCTTTTATCATACCTTTCTTTGTTGGCCAGATTTCTTTGGCAGCCATGGTTTGAGCCAGTTGGTACGCATGAGTTAGCTGGGCCTTTAACTTTTGCACATACTGTAAATAGTTGTCAGCTTGAACCCCATCAGAGAGAGACCCCAAAACACACATCTACTGGTAGTCGAGCTTCTCTTCCAAACATCAGGCGGTAGGGGAGAATCCAGTGGCATCACTTTGGTGCAGTTATAAGCATGTACCAGGGTGCTAATTTGTTGGCTCCATCTAGGCTTGTCCTTTGGGTGCAGGGTGCCTAGCATATCTAGCAAAGTGCGGTTGAAACGTTCAGGCTGTGGGGTCCCTGGGGGTGGTAAGGAGTGGTTCTGGACTTCGACCCCCACAGAGAAAGCATCTCTTTGATCAGACGACTCTCAAAGTCTCTCCCTTGATCAGAATGGATTCTTTGTGGAGCCCCATAGTGAACAAAAAGTTTTCTACAAGTACTTTGGCTACAGTGGATGCTTTCTGGTCTTTGGTGGGGAAAGCTTGGGCATATCTCGTGAAATGGTCAGTGACCACCAGCACATTACTGATATTTCTTTGATCTGACTCCAAACTTAGAAAATCAATACAGACCAGCTCCATGGGTGCACTGGTGGTTATGTTAACAAGGGGCAGCCCTCTGGGACAAAGCTTTCCTCTGTAAGCAGCGACTACAAGTTCGAATGTGTTGCTCCACATCAGCCCCATCTTAGGCCAATAGAATCTGGATCTCACCAAGTCAAGTGTTCTGTCTATACCAAGGTGCCCCATGTGGTTGTGCAAGGACCTCAATACTGAGTCTCGAAGGCAGTGGGCAGCACTAGTTGTTGTTTGTCTACTTGTCCCCTCTGTCTACTGTTTCTCTGTATAACAGTTTATTGATCAGTTTCAACTTAGGACCTTCTTTGTATAACAGTGCAGTTCTCAAATCAGTGGAGCTAATTTGGACACATCTTTTCCTGCATAGAGGGCTTCTAAGCTGCTTTGATCATGGGATCGCGGATTGAGCCTGCAATACTGTCATTGTCCAGCTGAGGCAGTGCACCAATGTCTATTGCAGAAAAGTGGCAATACAGCAGGTATGCAATTCTCAGAGGCTCCCAAGCAATCCACCATGCAGTCCACTGCGTCGTGGACATTTGTTCCTCCCTGTCAAACTTCCGGCAGAGTGCCCGAATGTCAGGTTCTGCCAGTCGGACCCAGTCATTCTGGGGAACAGGCCTCCGGGAGAGAGCATCAGCACTATGTGGTTCAGACCTGCTCGGTATTCGGAGCACAGTCATATGTAGATAATGCAGAAAGCCACCTATGGCCAGTGGCATCCAACTTAGCTGAGGTCTGCACATAGGTCAAAGGATTATTGTCAGTTTTACTAGTATTTTAGCCCCATACAAGTACTCATGGAATTGGTCAACAATAGCCCACTTCAAAGCTAGGAACTCTAACTTATGTACAGGATAGTTCTTTTCGGATGGGGTCAGGCTTCTACTGGCAAAGGCCACTGGTCTCAGGCCATTCTCGTGTTCTTGGTACAACACAGCCCCCAACCCTGCAAGCTAGCATCAGTGTGCAGGACGTAAGGTTTTCTTGGATCGGCATAGGCCAGCACTGGAGCATGGGTAAGTTGATATATGATCTCATGAAAAGCAGTCTCACAATCAAGAGTCCAGCGGGCCCCAAATACTTCACTCGGATGAAAATACACTCTTTCAGTCTTGAGGATGCTGACTTTGGTATTTTTGTGGGTTGGGGATACCCTTGAGTAAGGTTAAGTAAAGGCGGATCACTCTTGAATAGTCCTTGATGAAGGCGCCGATAATAACCACAGAATCCAGGAATCTTTGCAGTTCTTTAGATTTTTGGCTGTGCCAGGTGGTCAAGGCCTCAACTTTACTTGGGTCGGTCTCTATTCCCTCGGTGGATACTATGTGTCCCACATACTTTACTGATGTTTGAAAATTGACACTTATCAATGGACAGTTTAAGGCCAAAGTCCTCCAGTCGGTCCAATACCTTAAATAATCTGCTCTCATGTTCCTCCAGTGAGCTGCCAAACACAATAACATCATCTAGGTATACCAGGCACTCTAGTAAGTTCATGTCCCCACTGCACGCTCCATCAATCGTGAAAAGTGGCTGGGGCACCTGAAACCCTTGAGGCATCCTCATGAATTCATAGAAGCCAAGCGGACAGATAAAGGCTGTCTTTCACGGTCCTCTGGGGCCATCGGGATCTGATAGTACCCACCGCGGAGATCCAGCAACAGAGAACCACTTGCTCCGCTTAGGCAGTCCAAAGCATCCTGAATGCGGGCATTGTGTACTGATCAGGGATAGTCCGCCGTTTAAGGTGCGATAATCCACACACATCCTTACTGTTCCATTCTTTTCCTCACTACCACAATGGGGAAGCATAAGGGCTTCTGGATTCTTGTATTACACCAGCAGCTAACATCTCTTGCAGATGCCGTCCTCACATCATCTATGTCAGCAGGTGCCAGGCGTCGAGACCTCTCACGAAATGGTCTTCGTCATGCAGCCGGATATTGTGCTCAGCTCCTTGCACGCATCCTACATCCCATTCCTTTAAAGAAAACACCTGGTCTCTGGGCAAGTTCACTGATCTTCACTTTCCATTCAGCTGGCAGCGGAGTCGCCGAATCAAACAAGTCAGGCGTTACTCTGTCATTCTTCCTTGAACTCTTGCTGCTGGGTAGCACTGCAGTGTCTGCACAATGCACATTAGCCAGGATGCAACCTCTGTTTACTCGAATGTCTCTTTCAGACACATTATGAACTTGGACCATTACCCTTCTGGCATAAGCATGGGCTCTAGCGGGCAAAATACTAGGCTTGACCAGCAGTCCCTCTGGCAATTTTCCATCGCCTGTGCATCCAACATTAATATTTTATTCTTAACATCCTTTCTGATACGGACCTCTCCCTGTAAGGTACACTGGGCATTTGGCGCCAGGATCAGAGACTCAGGATCCTTCTTCCATACAATTCCGACCGGTTCCTCTGGTTCTGTTTTTCAGCATCTCTCTGTGCCTCATAGGCCTTCTTAATTAAAGCCGGAACTCTTAAAGCTCTACTAGTCTTTGACCCCTGTTTTCATAACACAACTGTGCCAGCCTTCTAACATATGAGCATTTGTTCCAATCAACAAAGGGACACCATCATACAGTCCAGTGGGGGACACACTAAGGCTAGGGTCTCTACTTGTTCGGCCACTCCAGCCACGGAGGTGGGGAAAGACAGCCAAATTGGATATACCCGGAATAGGGTAGCCTTCACTTAACCCCCATACATGCAGTCCTTCTAATGGTTGTAAGGGTACGCCTGACAAATGCTTCTGATACCAATCTTGGAACATAATTGTCACTTGGGAGCCACTGTCTATATAGCTCTTGTAGACACTCGTTCACCTTTTACAGTGGTCTCCATGGAGGGACCCACTATTCTGGACCAGTCTGGAGAGGCGGTGTGGGGGCCTGGGCAACTGACCTTGCCACAAAAGGACGTGAATTAGCATTTTTGGTGCCCTCACTGGGATCATGTCGTGCACCTCTTAACCACTGATTTCTTCTCCGAAGCTCTCCTTGTAGCCTATATGCAACTTTGTCAGTGTCTTTTGGGGACTGGTATTCCCTTTTCATGTGCCCATCTTTCCCACAATTATAGCAAAACATACTTTCTGGAGTTTGAGCTGGCCGAGGCGCCACACTGGGAGCCAGGGCGGGGGTATTACTAACTGGAAACCTTGGTGCCATCTCTGTCTCGCGGCGTATAAGCATTTGGAGACATCTCGTCAGTTTCTCCACTTCCATGGTCAAGGAATCGAAGTTCGGAGCTGTTATCAGCAGGAGATACATGGGTGGGTACCCCACCCCCATAGCAGATGCAGTCGATATAGGTCAGGCCCGTACTTGCAGGCGTGGCCTTCATAAAGGGACTGTTTTTGAATTCGGATCTCTCTCAACAGTTCGCCCCATTGTGACATATCTTTTCCTTGTCAGAGCACTCATTGACTGCCAACCTCTGCCCCTGAACTTCACTTGATGGGTCACCCTCAGTCACTCGGTCGTGGCCGCAGCTATTGGTGCAGGTCCCTCCCGAGGTCGCCTTTCTCAACTCCTCGAATTTCTCTCATTAACTCATCATAGGAGGGTGGGGATTCCAGTCGATCTGCCAGGTGTAACTGAAGCAACAGCAGTTCTGAGAAGGGGCAGACTTAGGATCCTGTCCAGCCTGGTTCGGTCCAGTTCAATCGCTGGCAAACTACCTTTTCTGAGGCATTCTTGCAACAATTTTCCAGCCGAGATACATACACAGACAACAACTCCCTTGGTACTGTTGTGCATCTCTTACTCTCCACCATAGGTCCTCATCAGAATCTGGGCTCCCATACACATTCTCCAAGGCCTCAAGATAGGCCTGTGCAGTCGCTTCAGGGTTACTGGCCCGTTTAGGCACGGATGGTAGCCAGGGCAGGACCTCGGAGGCTCTCACTAACCTCTTCGCTTTCACCTTACGCATTGCCATTCTAGCACTTGGGGGCAACATAGTCTATCCAGGTCTCTCCAGTCATCCTCCCTTGGGGGTGGGAGGTGCCAGAGAAGATCCTCAACCTTCGGTAAGAGTCGTGACTAATGGCAGGTGCAGAAATAGGAGTCTGCATTGGTTCAGCCACCATTACGGGCACTGGAGCAGGAGAGGGTGTTGGGGAGGACCACCCCAGGTGGCAAGAATAGTTTCTTCAAGTCCTCCACAGTTTTCCTCTCCCAGCAGCCATTCAGCAAATTTCTCCTCAAAGTTTCAGATAGTGGTGGGGCTGATTTCCCCGGTCTTTACTGTCCTTAGTTATCACTCTCCAAGCAGTGAGGGCTCCCTCTGGGTAATGGTCTGTGGCACTTTGGAGCTATCTATGGGATCCTTAAACTCTACTAGGGCCAGGAAAGTGGGTGAGCAGATTAGCATGCCGACCCACCACCACAGGGTTTTGTAAACCTTCCACCTTGGAAAGTACTCCTGCACAGTGTCCGTATTGATACCCAGGGGATGTCCAGGATAAGCATAGCATTTTGGGGTCGATCTCCTCCCCAGTACACCACTCCACCAGCCGTGCACAGCCACTTCTGTCGGGTACCCATTTTTTCTAACAGTGGTTCGTAAATATGGCCACTAGAGATCATTACAATCCCAGCGGTGAGCCTCCAGATGTAACCCCAGATGGCGCTATCCCAGGGCTACTACCCCTGCCTGATTTTGCCACCAACAGGTTGAGGGCCTGGATCCAATGGCGGGTGCCTCCACCCAGAGGTCAGGGTTTGCAATAGTTAAACTAACTTGGTCACAGCCTCTGGGACACTGCAACCCCCTTTCTTCCCACTAGTGGCCCACACAATATATCAGAATTACCTTCACAGTATACACTTACCCCAGGTCTGGTTCCGGCACTGGGACCTCCTGTGAAATGAGATACAGTGCAACAATCACAGTACAGTACTTTAACATAGACAAATACCTCAGGCAGGCTGCATCTGTATCCCGATCGCAATTACTGCACAATACCCCGGGAGAACACACAGCAGATTCAGTTCCTGACAGACCGAGTGCAATTTTCAGCAATTCTTCCAGTCTTCTACAGGGTGAGCCTGGTTTCTACTCTTCAGAGATCCTTTGATTCTTTTCACAGGACGGATTCAGTCCTAACAAGCTGTTACACAAGCTGCAGACCGGAACTCTGGGCCTTACACACGTTTTTGACTAAAACTGCACACTGAAAAAGCACAGGGCTCCTTCCTTCTTCACTGCCAAAGCTCAACTGAACTCCAACTGACGAAACCGGGGCACTTCCTTTGAGTTCCTCCCAGTTCTTGACTGGATTGGCTGTCACTCACAATAGACTGCTGCTGTTGGTCCAAAAAGGCACTGAAGTCTAAACTACATCTCCCAGAGTCACTGCCCATACAATCCTCTTGTGGCTGGCTCAGATTATGAGTCCAAGTTCTGATTCGTCCAAGGCATCATTTTAGAGCTAGCTTACCCCACACTGATTGGTCCAGTTCAGCAGTTCAAAACTAGAATGGGGAACTAGCAGACACAGTTCTGACTGCAAAGAAAGCAGGTTAGACAAACTGTAATTTCATTATTACTCTAAATAATTTCTGGCAAACAGTTACATCTTTCAGATAGGTTCCCTTTGCACTCCTAGTGACTGCAAAAATGAAGTGAATTGGCAGCAGCTCGAGTGGTACTCAGAGAAGCACACAGTCCCCCCATACAAACTAATTATGTCTGCAAGCAGACAGCTCTTAAAGAGACAGTACCAGAGGCTCTAAAAACACTCACTGATAAATGGCTTAAATGCCAAACACCATTCAGGCTTGGAGCATTCAAGCAAGCTCCTGGAAGTCTTTTGGGAACCCCCATTTGCAGGGGGGTTACACATGAAAGGCAGACCGAGGTGCCAACAGGTAAAAAGGATTAACAAAAAAAAAAATTCGCACTCCCTATCCCTCCAGATTGATGGTACAAATTTCGAACAGCCAGCAGACCTACAACACTGCCACTGAGGCGACGGAGGACCTCCTGAAAATGGGCTATGAACTGCCATCATGTATGTCCCTTCCTCAACGCTCTCAGACTGCACACTCCTGTAGGAGGTCCTCGAAGGCTCCAGATCCCAAATCACAGCTGACAACCTTGGCTGATATTAAATGACTCCTGACCCAGTTCACAGCTAAAGACACATGAAAATACCTGCCTTCTCTTTGGTTGCTGAGCTGGTGGTGATTTTTTACTGAGTTGGGCTGTTCAGGGGTCTTTCTCTTGCCAGGGCGGGGGGGCGGACAACCAAGGGAGCTGTCTGGGCCTGGATACGGGGCTCTACTGCTGACTCCAGTTCTTGGGGGGGGGGGGGGCACCAACGGCAAATGAGGTGCCCAAAGGCACATGGGTTCATCCATTGCTCCAGAACTGCAGCAGGGGATCTCGGACAGCAGCAAGCCGATATATCAGAGCTTATTTGGGCTTCCAGTAACCAGTGAATTTAAAGATGTGATGGGGGAGTGGACTGAGCTTCAACTCCTGTTAAATAGGGAGCCCGGGCTGACCGCCCTCCTAACCTCCTTAATTAAACTAGATGATCAGCCATCAAAGATTTATAATATATCGGTCAGTGGTGGAGGAGTTCTGGGTAACTGGAGCTCCTAATCATGGCATAGAAGTTGTAACCGACCGCTAAATAAGGCACAAAATTAAATCATTTTTGCACCCTCATCCGGATGCTCAGGCCTAAACAACAACAGCGTATGGCAAAGCTTGGCATTGGATCTCCCCCAAACTAGAAGTGCGATGATCCGGACTGGTTACTGTGGTTCCAGTCCAGAGAATTAGAGCTTTGGTGCTCTCCTTGCGAAATAGGGGATAGAGGCACTGGACATAAGTAACAGGGGAGGATTTTGGCTTAAACTCTGTCCAAGCCTGTGTGGATTCCTTGATACAAGCATGGCCCGTTACTTGGTGGACTTGCTGTTGGGGTGACGCCTCCCTTTGTCTGTGATGGACTGGTGGTGGGGGCCTTGCCAGCCTCTCAGGCAGGGGTTTGGGGTCGGGGGGCAGGTCAGGGGTGGCTTTCTTTGGTGGAAGTTTCCCCCCCCCCCTTCCTGGTCTGCCTCTTCGCTTGTCTCCGGGGGAGGAGGGCCCCTCAGCGGCTTGGCCGGAAGACTCCCACAGGTTCAGGTAGTGAAGGCTGTAGATGGAAAAGGGATGGGAGCCTACCTCATTACTTCTTGGGCCAAGTGCTGATTTCAGAAATACTGCAACTGATGTGCGGCCTTCTGGGATTGAATTGCAACAGATAGGCGGAGGGGCTTGATTGTTATTTTTTACTGTCTGAGTGGGGCTTATCTGCTAGTACTATATCAGCATATAAAGGACTGTCAGCAAATTGAGGAACTATGAGACTGACTTAAGAACCCACAGGGATTTTTTTTTTATTTTTTTTTTAGTTATTACTTTTTTCCTCCTGGCATACCTGGTCTGCTCTCGTATTCTGGTAACTTTCTTGGGGTTCCAGCTGCCGTCCCTACATCCACACTCCATCAGGGTCACGCCATAGTCCCCTGCAGCTTACCCCCTTCCCCGCAGCGGGGTGGCAGGTAGCCCCCAACTCACCTGCCCTGTTGGGTCTGGACCAGGCACCCCCCAGAGACAGTGTTCATAGGATGGCCATCAAGCTGCTCGCCCAGGATGCACACTCCTTTCCAGTTTTCTCCCCGGAGCCGGGGGAGTGCAATGATGTCGGCGAAGGGGAGTGCGCACACATCCGCATGTGCTCCCTCCAGGCATCTGCCCCAAACTCCTCCCCATGCTACAGCACAGTGCCTTGTCCCCCAGCTTCCACCAGGGGGTGAACAGGCACCGACTATTGAAGACCCTTCTCCCCGGAGAAGGACAGCAGTCTGATGGACGCTCAATCCTTCTCCTTCCCTGCCGACCCCCAGCGGCTCATGCTCGTTTCCGAACACGGGTCACTGGCGTAGCACGAGGTAAGGCATCCAGTGCCTCAGCCCTCAGCGCCACCAGGCCGGCACCCACAGGGATTCTACTTTAATAGCCATTTCCCCCACAAAAAGTCTATAACAGGAGATGCAAGGAAATACCGATGTGTAGCGATGTCTGGCAGAAACAACTGCACCTTTTCTACCCATTCCACCTCCATTCCTCACCGACACCTATACTTTATTTTTCTGTCCTTTCTGTTTGGTCCTTATTTTTTTCCTTATCCCATCCTAGTTTTAAGGGGGAGTCCCACCCCCTAGGGCCGATTCCTGTGAGGGATGAGAATGACCACGTATGGCAGGAAATCACCCCACCTTCATCAGCTCAAGGTCCAATCTCACTGATGTTGGAGGTCCAACACACTTCTCTTGCTATGTATATAGTTTTTAGTTGAGGATGTCCGCCACATAGGACACTGATACACAATATGATTTGGGGCGTCTGGGGAGGCAAAAATTTACAATTGGTAGCCTATACATTCCCCGGGGCAGATACCTCCACACACCAACTCCTGTTTAATAAAATGATAGAGTCAAAACAAGGGACGTTGTTAATCGGAGGTGACCTTTACCTTTTGTTAGACGCAGGCAAGGACAGTTTGAACCCCCCCCCCCCAAGGGCCACAACTGGACAGCAACATGGGAGATGCCAGATTAAGGAGTTAGGCCTCATAGATGTATGGCGTCATCTACATCTCACAGAACGACAGTACATGTTCTACTCTGGGGCCCATCACACATACTCCTGTATAGATTACTTTTTATTAACCACAGAAAATATAGACCTGGCCTGTACGATTTCCATTCACCCGTAATACTAGCAGATCATGCCCCTATTGTTATTAAGGTACATACAGCAGAGGAATGTACCCACAGACAGTGGAGGTTCAATAATATACTATTAAGAGACCCACAATTCCTAAAAAAGATTAAATAATGGATACCCAGGATTATTCAGGAAAATACATCCTTAGATGTGACATCCGGTGTAACCTGGGACAACTTGAAAGCTACGCTGGGGGGGGGGTGATTTCCTATGCCACTCATAAGAAGAGGGTAAGAGAACAAAAGCAAAGGGAATTGCAAAATGAGCTAGATTTCCTGCAGAGGGCACACTCCCAGGGTGACAATTCTATTCTCCTACAAATAGCCAAAGTAAAAGCTCAACTACAGAACATACTAACCCAGAAAACTGAACTGGCCCAACTTTATCTCAAGCAGAATTACTACGAAGGGGGAGCCAGAGCTGCAAAAACACTGGCATACAGACTTCACCACCAACAACAGCAGGCCATTATTACAAAACTTAAGCACCCTGATACTTCCAAACTCAAACAAAACAAAAGACATAGTAGAAGGCTTCCGGTCATACTACTCTAAGCTATATGATCAGGAGCCGGAACCGGAAAAAGAAAAGTACTTGCAATTTTTTAATAAGCTGAGTCTACCTCAATTATCGGAAGAACAGCAACAATGGCTAATGCATCCCATTACCCCTCAGGAAACAGCTTACAGTATTAAAAACTCGAAATTAGGCAAAGGTCCTGGACCCGATGGCTACACATCAGAATTTTTCAAAAAGTTCTAAAAAGAATTACTCCCCACATTGGGAGACCGGTTTCAGGACATCCAAAAGGAGGACTCACTAACCCCCCCTCCAGCTGGCAATATGCCAACATATCAACAATACTGAAACCTAACAAAGACCCTTTGACTTGCAATTCATACAGACCAATATCCGTGCTGAACCAGGACTATAAATATTATGCCGCCATTTTAGCTAAGAACTTGAAACACTTTTTCCGGACACAGTTAATAAAGATCAAGTGGGCTTCATTAAAAGATGGCAAACTTCATTCAACATTAAATGGACGCTTTATTTACGAGAGAAATCTTGCAAACATAATATTCCCTTACTGTTGCTTAGTATGCATGCCCAAAAGGCATTTGATAGGGTATCGTGGCAATTCTAGCGTTACACACTTGAGGCCTTTAACTTCCCTTCAGCATTTAATGGTAAAATAATTTTGCACTTCCCCACAAGCCATAGTCAAAGTTAATGGTACTTTTTCAACACGGTTCCCCCTGAAGACGGGAACTCGCCAGGGATGTCCCTCTCACCCTTATTGTTTGCTTTATATGCAGAACCCCTGGCACAGGCAATCAGGGAGGAAACCCATATCGAGGAATTCAGATATTTGGGTACAGAACATAAAATAGCTTTTTATGCAGATGATCTATTAATCTATATGACTGATCTGGAAACTTCTCTTCCTAGATTATTTGACCTTTTACACGAAATGGAGATTTTAGCAGGTTATAAATTGAATACAAACAAAACTGAGGTTCTGAAGTTCCAATACGAATCTTCCTCTGGATATCCTCCGTCGCTTCCCATTCCATTGAACTGGAAATAAATTCCGCTATCTGGGGATTATGATACCCCAAAATCTTACCCAAGTATACGATGTCAATTATAACCCTCTAGTTACAACTATTCGAGATGACCTCCAACGATGGTTTTATTTAACCCTCCCCCCGGCCCAAAAATTTGACGTAATTAGAAGGAATATTCTACCTAGACTATTATACCTTTTTCAAAATATCTCATTAAAGCCGAGCAACTTGGAATTAAAAAATGGAATAACCTGATCGCTAATTTTATATGGCAAGGTAAAAAAAACAGAAAAGCTTATAAGACCCTACAAGAAGACAGAGAGACCTTGATCTCCCTGACTAAGAGAAATATTATCAAGTAGCTCTCATAGCACATGCCCTGCAATGGTTAGATCCACTATCAGACCAACAATGAAAAGAACTGGAGATAGGTGAACACCAGAGCAATACACAGAACTTGTTTAGTATGCTCATGAAAACACATCAGCTAGAAAAAAGAATTGGAGTCCGTCTATACCCGACAAATAGTCATGGTATGGAATACACTCATACATACTTCTATAATCCGCCTGACGGCCAAGTCTCTATTAAGGCCATCAGCGGACCCCAGCTTTACACCGGCCAGACTCAACTGTACATTTAAGAGATGGCATAGACTAGGGCTTAAGCATTACTTCCAAAGATATGAAAATGGGTCTGTTTGTTTATTTCAGGATCTAAAACAAAAATACCAATTAAGGCAACAGGATGATTTTAGATATATACAATTAAGACAATTCTGCCTTCAGGCTTCTGGACGGACATGGAGAGTAGGGGAGGCTCACCCCTAGTACAGATAGTTATTACCACATGGGGGAATACAATCCCGGAACACATTATCTCTCTGCTATACAGGGCCATTAAATCCAACACTACTCAGGCAGTAAGAACTTCTAACATAGGTGGGAGGGAGAGCTGGGAATTTCACTTACAGATGAGGAGTGGCAGGCCATATATACTATGCAAAACAAAGTCACAATGTCACACAGTTGGAAAGCGTATGGGTGGAAATGTGTATCCAGATATTTTAGAACCCCACAAATCACAGGTAAATTCGATGCTCTGCATGGGACGGCCTGTTGGCAAGAGTGTGGAGAAACCCTAGCTACCCACACCCACATATTCTGGAGCTGTGTGTTGCTTAATCAATTTTGGCAGGCTCTGACACAGGCCGTGGCAGAGCTGGTTCCAGATTTGGGGACACTCACACCAGAGTGTGCCATTTTACTACATTTTCCAAAACAGATCAGATATAGCCGGGCAAAGAAAATACTGGCCATTTGTTGGACGCAAACAAAAAAGGCCATCTCCAGGAGATGGCTACAGAAAGACATCCCAACGCAGACCAAGTGGGAGGACATTGTCCAACAAATATATTTAATGAAATGATTTATGGAATTTTGGAAAAGATGGCTATTATGGGTGATGGGACACAGAGCGGATATTATGCCATGAGAATGGTTAGGATGGCGCTTAGATGGTATTCCTAAATAATTATGGATTTAGGGACTCCGCCAATATCATGTGTAGAAATTGATATTATTGACTTCTGGTTCCGCCTTCCTCCTCATGCACACCTAGTAATCGGAGCTCCGACCACCGGGCTATTATATTGCTAAATTCGGCTTATTCCGGTGCCCACCGACCTCTCCCCACCTAACAGAATGAAAGAACAAAACCATCTTCAAAAAATGCCACCGAAAGGTCACCCAAAGGAAAATTTATATGAATATTTAAAGCCAGCTCCAGCACCCGACTCGAGTGGCCTTAAGCAGATGGGCAAAAACAAGGCCCCAGACCTGCCTGCCCCGCCAGCTACTGGGTCGGAGGAAGAAATAGAGGAGGAATTTACTATTACTTCTCAGAGGATATTCGAAGAGCTCCAAAAAATAAATGGGACTATGCAGAAAATGGAAAAAACTGTATTGGAGACCAAGGCAGAAACAGCAACAGAGGCCAAACAAATCCGGGAGCTTGAAGTGGGCCTATCAGAGACAAATACTGAGGTACAAGAACATGAAGAAGTACTCCGATACCTGTTAGAGAGAGATACAGATGGATGGAAAAACTGGACAACTTGGAGCTAAGATCTCGCTGGGACAATATTCGGATATACGGAGTCCCCGAGGATACTGAACAGGGGGAGAAGATAGAAACCTTTATGGGGGGGGTCACATGATGCAGTGCAGCTAGAGGCAGCGTTTTTGCGGAGCTCCCATTACCCGCCCATCTTTTAACCATTTTCAGCCTACAAAATTGATATCTAAAGTTATATTCTACATTCAGTGTATAGATAACACTCTTCAGTACTTTGCTGAATCTTGTGTTGTGCATATTAATGCACTTGGAAGCAGATCGAGATGGATGCGGAGATGAGGCCTGCTGGCATGAAGCACACCCCACCTTCTACGCCAGAGAAATCTTCAAAAAATCTAAAAACCAGAATTTGGGGCCTGCAGTAAAACCACCCCCTTCCAATACTTCTCCAACTCCTCTTACCAAGGACAGTTTCTTGCAAGAGCTAATTCCTTTTAAGGAAACATTGAAAGGGGAGATCTCAGTGCTCTAACCACCAGAATGGGAGATTCGGAAGCCAGAACTTCCTCCTTGGAGACCTGGAGGGAAAAGATAGACCCAGAAATCATTCATCTCAGACAACAGATCAGTAAACTGCAACTCAAAATGGAGGACTTAGAAGGAAGGAGCCGAAGGAACAACTTGGTGATCCTGGGCCTCCCCGAGTCTGAGGAGGGCCCTGACATTATCCTCTTTCTCCAGAAGTTTTTAAACAAAGTGGTTGGGCCTTCCCCTCTTAATCCACAATATCATATCGAACGTGCTCATCGCTCTCTTAGACTGAAACATGACGTAGGAGCCCCGCCAAGACCTATCATTATTAAATGTCTAAGCTTCTTGGAAAAATAACATGTTCTATCAAAGGCAAGAGAATTACAGGCAATTCTATGGAGTGGTTCCAAGCTGCGTATTACCCAGGATCTTCCCTACGAGACGAGGCAAAAGCGCTCAGCGTTTCATTCTACAGGTAGCAAGCTGATCGCAGCGGGCATTCACTGCAAAATTATCTATCCTGCCAAGCTACAAGTTGCCATTGATGGCTCTTGGCTCTCCTATGAATCCCCAGACAAAGCGGCATCAGATCTCTCAATCAAGTTACCTAACCTGTTTAAACCGGGCTGAATCGCTGAGGCAGAGCCAATAAGTTACCTCTTACTACATGCTGCATTTTTGGACTCTCTTTTTTGGTTTTTGATTCCTCTTTTTTCTCTCTCGTCTGGACTCTCTGGTGCAGATCTCTCAATCAAGTTGCCTAACCTGTTTAAACCGGGCCGAATCGCTGAGACAGCGCCAAGAAGTTACCTCTTGCTACATGCTGCATTTTTGGACTCTCACCTTTTGTTTCTGTTTTTTCTCTTCTCTCGCCTGGATTTTCTGGTGATGGGGGGTGGCGGCTTTGGAGTGGTCTGTTAGGGGGTTGAGTGGGCTCGGTTGTGCGGTGGTTTGTGGGGTCAGCTCGCTGGGGGTGGGAACTTGGGGTGTAGAGGTGGTTTCTACACAACGTGAGTCCGGTAGGACCTTTTGGTCCCCCTAGTAAATATTGTTCCCCTGGTTCCTCCTGCACTTCCCCGGCCCAGGCAATTAGATTTGTTTAATTTCACAACAAATTGGACAGAAGCAGTCATTAGGATATTCTGGGGTATTCATCGGGTGTAGTTGGTGGGTTTTTTGAGGAAAGGGATGAGCTGGGCCGTTATTAGGCAACAAGGATTGTTGTCGTTAAGGTGAGCACTTTGGAGGGGGGTTAGCAAGACGTTATCCTGACCCTGCTTGTGCCCTAACGTACTCCTATATTTGAGAACATAATTTTTTACCGCTGACGGTTATGATGGTGGCGTAGCCTGTAGTTGGCCCCCTGGGCTGGGGGGACTTACTCTGATTCTTAGCATTACCATTGGGGTCTCAGGGTTATTATCCCCTACCCTATTTAGTTTGGTACCTATGTGGGTAATGTAATTTGGTTATTTCCCTTGAAGGTTTAAGGAGTTCAGATGGCAGTTGGGAGGTTGGAGGCAGGTGATGAACTAGCCGGTCAGCAATCTGTTCAGGGCTATTTTCTCATGGCTAAGACCGGAATCCAGGAGATCCTGGTGAGCTCCCATTCTCTAGTGAACTCTGGTTGTATCCAACCCAGGCTAACGGGGCTTTCTCCGTATAACCCCGAGATTCTGGTCAGGTTCTCATTTTTCCCAGTCTTTTGGAGGCTTAATCTGATTTATCTGTTTGGGGGGGGGGGGGGCTCCGTGGGAGGGTCCGCCCTGGTGGGACTGCTAAACGCACCAAAGAGAGGGGGGAAGAGCACCCCAGATGGGGGTTTTCTCAGCCAGGAAGTTCTCAGTACTTATGAGGGAATTATTCTCTACCTATCAGCCGACACTTCCTCAGGGGACTGGTTCATGTTTACCTCCCGGTATACCCATCTGGTGGTGGCTTTTGGGGTTTTGTTCCCTGACCTAAGCAATATTACTTTTAGTTCTTCTCAATAAGTAGTCGGGAGAACAGTTGTATATAGTTTCAGGGACGGGAGGGGTAGGGAGGAGGGTCTCTTTCTTAGTTCATGATTTGGTAAAGGTTGTAATACCATGTCTGAAATTTATACTGCTTCAGTTTTTCTTTACTGGTCTAGAGAGAAAGGGGGGTGGAGGGGTGGAATCTGGTCGATGGTGGGTTTTTGGGGGAGGGGGAGGGCAGGATATGCCTTCTAGGGTGGTCTGTTTTTTCATATTCTTATAGTCCATTGCTGCACTGTATATTTGATAATGACTGTCACAGCGCTTAAAATTCCTACGTGGAATATAAGAGGTGTCAGAGACCTAACTAAAAGGTACCAGGTTTTCAAAAACTGTGCTTTACTGAATGTCGATATTCTCTTGATGCAAGAAACCCATTTGCTCTCATTAGAAGTCAATGGGCTTCGCCATCAAGGTTACGCTCAGGTTTTTGCCTCAGGGGGGTCATCCTCTAGTAGGGGGGGGTGGCCATTCTGGTTAAGAAGCACATTCCCTTTCTGGTAGAAGAGCTTTTATCGGACCAAGAAGGTAGATTCATTATTGTGAAAGGTTCACCCTATAATGTGAAGATAACACTAGGGGCAATTTACGCCCCAGTAGGGGGGGGACCCAGACTTCCTCATGACTTTGGCTGAAAAGTTAAGTGGACTCTTACCCTCAATGCTAATAATCGGGGGGGGGGACTGGAATATCGCTCCCTCACAAGATTAGGACAAATCTTATAGACCCCCTGAAACCACTCTCCTCTTCACAACTAGCCTTGAGGAATTTTATGGACCTACTGGGCTTGTGCGACCCTTGGCGCCTACTTAATCCCACAAGACAACTCTTCTCTTATTATTCCTAAGTACACAAGACGTGGTCCAGAATTGACCTAATACTAGTCAGCAATAACCTTCTGTCGGGAGTACACCAGTCTGGTATTGAGCCCATAGTTGTGTCAGACCACTCGGTGGCTTGGATTTTGGTCTCCCCAAACCCACAGGTGCAAAGAGACACCGCCTGGAAACTAAACACCCAGCTTTTAAAAGACAAGGGCATAGTCTCCCATATTAGATCCCTAATCACCTCATTTGTTGAGACCAATACAGGTTCAATCGAGAGGGAGGATCTGTTTTGGTGCTCCCTTCAATGCTTCATTAGGGGCGAATTTATTAAACTCACATCTAGGAGGAAAAAACAGAGGGAGGCCAAGATCATGTTATTGTCGAACCAAATTAGGTTGGCAGAGAATAAACTATCCTCCTCCTCCTCTTCCCAAGCTGATCTAGAAACCCTAATGAAACTCAGAAACGAGTACTCAGATTGGATAAGAGACAAGGCAGAGTATGCTCTCCTGAAAATAAAGGCCCGCTATCTCGATCAAGGGGAGAAATTGGGTAAAATGCTAGCTTTACGTTTGAGGGAAATTGAGGGATCGAGATGGATTCCCTCATTATTATCTTCTGATGGTTCCCTTAAAACTTCCCCCAGGGATATTTCACAAATTTTTGAGTCATTTTATAAGGAACTTTATGGCAGTGGTACCTTCCACCTCTCTCATTCCCTTGTGGACCAGTTTCTGGAGGGTCTGCCCCTTCCTACCCTCCAAACTCACCTAGGAGAAGCTCTGACTACTCCTATCACGGTAATGGAAGTGGAGGAGGTGATCAAGGAATTTGCTCCGGACAAAGCTCCAGGACCTGATGGCTTCCCCTCCAATTTTTATAAAACTTTTGGGAAGGAACTTGCCCCTTTCCTCACGAAACTATTTGAATACATGTTTAACACTAATACTCTGGACCCTTCCTTGCTGGAAGCCACTATTGTTCTGATACTGAAACCAGACAAATCCCCAACCGATCCTGCTAGTTACTGCCCAATTTCACTTCTTAATTACAACATTAAAATCCTAATGAAAATCCTATCCCTTAGACTCAAAAGGGTCTGGCTTAACTTGTTGAGTCCCAAACAAGTAGGGTTTGTGCAGGGCAGGTCCTCTATAGACCACCTGTGTACTCTCTCACATATTTTTCAAGCCGCCCAGGATTCTCCAATCCCTATGGCTCTGATATCATTAGATGCGGAGAAAGCCTTTGATAGAGTCCATTGGGAATTTCTCTGGACTATATTAAAGAGAATGGGCTTCCCGGAGGTCTTTATTCAATGGATTAAATTGGTCTACCAATCCCCTACTGCCAGAATTTATTGTAACAGGTTTTTTTCTTCTTGATTTTCGCTATTTACAGGCACCCGGCAGGGCTGCCCCCTGTCACCTTTCCTGTTTAATCTCTATCTGGAGCCTCTCCTTCTCAGAATCAAAAACTCTCCATTGGTCATGGGATGTTTCATTCAACAGCAGTCTCTGGTTCTCTCGGCCTATGCTGATGATATTCTCTTACACCTGACTAACCCCGAAATGTCCCTAACACATATATTATATACTATAGCCCAGTTTGGCCAGGTGACTAATTACAAGTTGAATCTAGCTAAATCAATTATATTTCCACTGAACATTAACATGCTTCAGGTCAACTTTTCTCAATTTGGTATGAAATGGGCCCCCTCCTCCATCAAATATTTAGGCATCTTCCTTACTAAAGACCCTGAACTCTACAGGAAGCTTAACCTAGACAATCTATTGATTAAAATTCAACAAAACCTTCAGAGATGGTCTGCCCTCCCTTTATCTCTGTGGGGTCGTATCAATATTGTTAAGATGAATGTGTTGCCTCGGGTTTTCTACCCACTTAGCTTAATGAACATTTTCCTGCCGATGTCCTATTTTCATCACTTCCACAGGTCCATTTCCAAGTTTATTTGGCAGGGTAAACAGCCCAGGAAAGCCTTCTTAAAACTTAATTTACCCAAAGAGAAGGGAGGGCTCCGTCTTCCCAACTTTATGCTCTATTACTGGACAAGCCACATGGCGAAAATTGGGAGATGGTACGACCAGAGTGGACGAGTTTCTACCAATTTGGGTACAACTTGAGAAAAAGATTCTGAGTTTGGCCTTTCCCCATCCAAACTCCTCTATTATAACCTCTCCACTTTGCCTCCATTTTTACAGGGCAGCGTCATTGGCACTTCTATCAAGGTGTTGAATCAATGCTGGCATTTTTTCAATCTCTCTCCCAGAAAAGACACTTCCCAACCTCTTAACCTAAATTTAAATATTAGGATCGGGGGTCTCCCGCTTTCTCTAGACTGGCTTCCCCAGCTGAGAGATTGCTGTGTCGATGATTTATTCCTGAATAATTCTCTTCTATCTTCCGGGGAGGTCCTGACCAAGTATAATATTCCTCGGAAGCACATTTTTAAAGTTTTCCAGTTACGACATCTACTGGTTTCCAGCTTCGGCTCCAATCCTATACCGTCTCAAATTAAACCCTTCCTAAACCAAATACAGGAACAGGCAACTAAGGCCCATAGCATTTCTAAGCTTTATTCTTTCCTACTGGACACTAAATTCCCAGATTCCCTGACTGGTTCCAAATGCTGGTCTTCTCTTCTGCCAGATACCCCTCTAGATTGGGAGCAAATTTGGGTAGATACATTTCGGTATCTCTCTCAAGACAGACATAGACTTACTCAATACCATATATTGAACAACATGTATTATACCCCAGTTAAACTGGTTAAATTAAACAGATTATCTTCAACCCTATGCACAAGGTGTGGCACAGTGGAAGGGAACCTGGTACACATTTTCTGGTATTGTGAGAAGGTGGCTCCCTTATGGCAGTCCATCCAATCGAACTTAGACCCTCTTTTGGGCCTTGATGATTTATTCACTATAGAAGTTTGTATCCTAGGGAAGCTTTCCAATATACAAGTGATGGAGCGTAGATTTCATATGGCTTTAATCTCGATGGTTGTCAAAAGATTGGTCCTTAGGCACTGGATGGACCAACTGGTTATCTCGTATGCAGAATGGATCAGTGAAATTTATCTCTGCTTTCGGACTGAAAAGTTAATAGCAAGTTCTCGGAATTGTCTGGTTTCGTTTGAGCGGAAATGGGGTAAATTATATGGTCTTTATTTGAATCAATCTTCTGTTGGGTACACCTCTAGCTATCTTGGCAGCTGATATACCTTTATGCATCTCATATGTATCAGAATCAGCTCCCTTTCTTCCCTTTTCTTCTCCTTTCTTTTTTTTTCTTTTTCCTTTATAGAAGGCACATCCTGGGGGTTGGGGGATGGGAGCCTGGTGATTTGGGTGAGGGGGGGTAGGGGGGTATTTTCTCATTGTTTTTCCAGATTCAGGGATTTCTATAAAATGCTGTATATTGCCACTCTGCAGCTGCTATACAGTTCATGTCATTGGTCATAATGTGCAATCCCTGTACTGTTCTCTCAGGTATATTACTTTTATATAAAATAAAAAAGAAATATAATTAAAAAAAAAAAGAAACCTTTATAGAGAGTTTTCTGAAGGAGCTACTTAATCTACCTATGGATCAGCCTCTAAATATAGTTCTCGCTCACACAGCATTGGCAAAAAAAACCTGTGGGTCCAAAGGCTACCCTTCGATCTATTGTACTGAAATTCCTTGATTATCACACCAAAACATTGGTGCTTCAGGTATCCTGGGCTAAAAAGACAGTGCTGTTTGTGATGCACGTTTGTTTTTCAATCATGACTTCACCCCTTACACACAACAGAAATGGAGAGTTCTACTTGAGATTCAAAAAAATTTGGCGGTGAAGAACATTAAAATGCACCTTATTGCTCCTGCTCAACTGAAAATTTTCCTGCCCAAGAGCCCAATGTTCTTCCCCTCACTTGCTGAGACCTGCTCTGCCTTGTTAGAGTTGAAGGTTCCCAGTGAACTTCTCAGCAGACCGGATTCCCTTTCACCCGAGACCAGATGGAACGAGAGAGAGAGCCGAGGAAGAGGAGAAGAAACTCAAAACGAGGGGGAATGATTTCAGACCAGTAGAGACCAAATGGGAAGGACTCGAACCTGAATATGGAGGAAGATACATCAGCGGGACTACCTAGAGAAAACAACAATGCCACAGGTACCTGAGCGGACATTTTAATAACCTTTCCTGCCTAGACTTACTGTTATCTTCTCGGGATACAGAAGAGCTTGGTTTCTGACAGACGCATCTGTGAGAGTTTGGGGAGGGGGGGTCGCGGGATGCCAGATGGCCGGCATACAATGGGGGAAAGATTCACTGGGTGAGGGAGGAGGAAATTTTGCTGGGGCATCCACACCAATGGGGACTCTGACAACATTTTTCCATTTTGGTTATTGGGAGTGGCAGGTTGATGGGAACCGGGGGTAGACTTTGTTCTCTGCACCCCTTCTAAGTGGTGACCTGGGTTAAGCGAGATGGTTACCTCTGGGCCTGTAGACTGATCTTCCCATTTCTTGCTCTCTTTTGGCAGGCCACCACAGAAGAGAACACAACGTCACATTATAAAGTGGGCCATCCCTTATTCCCGAAAATAAAAGAGAAGCGGTGTTTTATCATCCCGGACCCCTGTGGTCAGGGCGAGGAGGGTAGAAGTTGGCGTGGAGGCTCAGAGCGACCCTCTTTATTTCTTTAAGTACTAATAGGAGAAGTGTCTCCTATCTCCCCTGATACACGTCTATTCCTGGGCAGGGGGGGCAACAGAAAAAACCCTATCAGCTTATATACTCACTGGACAGACACAGACAGAAACAATCTGTGGTGGGGTTTCAATAGGAGGGAGGCAGTTAATCAAAACGGGTTTGGCAAGCAGTAAAAGCCAATTCCCTCAAAGCGCAGGATGTGCGCAAGGCCCGCATTGGCAGGGCCACACCCAGCTGGCTTACTAACATCAATGAAGTGGGCAGGGTGTAAAGAGAATGTTGGAAGCCTTGTACATATGTTACATAAAGTTCATTTTTGCTTAGGTTATTGTTTAAGTTACTGTTACTCAGGGCAAAGCAGGGCGACTACACAGCATGAATGTAAAGGATGATTAGGGAGACATGGTTAAAATGATAGAAGGAATAGTTATAACTTATAATGTTCGAGGGATGGATAGTCCAATTAAGAGGAAATGAGTTCTTAATGAGCTCAAAGAGGCTGGGGCAGAGCTAGCCCTCCTGCAAAAGACACATCTAGACCTCAGGGAGAGTGCTAAGCTGAGGAGAGCATGGGTGGGCCAGGTCTTTGCAGCATCTTATCAATCTCACTCCCATAGAAGAGGAGTAGCTATTCTAATGCATAAGGACTGTCCTTTCCAAATGGAGAGTTGTGACGCAGACGAAGAGTATAGATTCATTATAGTAAGAGGCAAATACAGGGATCAGCCCTGTACAATGTTAAATGTTTTATGCCCCCAACTCGGAAATGGAAAATCATGCCTTTCTGAAAAAAAACATTGCTAAGGGCGGTCCCTCCCCTTGGGGAATTATTAGTAATAGGCGGGGACTTTAATTTAGTGTTGGACCCCCCTGCTGGACAGGTCGGGTCTTAACTGAGAGCCACCCTCTAGAACAGCGAGAACTCTGTCCAGACTCATGAGAGACCTGGGTCTTTTAGACATTTAGCATTACCCACACCAAAGAGTAAGAGACTATTCTTGTTGGTCGTCCCCTCATGGATCCTACTCTAGGAATGATCTGATACGTATGCCTAGAGAGTGGGTACATAGAGTGGAGGACGCCAACATCTATGCTCAGATGCTCTCCGACCATAGTATGGTTCGGATAAAGCTACACATGACCACGGAAGTGAAGAATTCAGGGTGTAGACTGAATGTCTCCTTATTGAATAAAGCTGAATTTAAAGAATGGATGCAGGGGGTGGTTGAGGAGTACACTCTCCATAACCCAACACACAAACCTACCGCAGCTGTATGGTGGGATGGGCTTAAGGCTTACCTAACTGGGAAAATTATACAGTATGTCTCTCAGCTGAAAAAAAAAGGCAACAAAAGGAGGCAGTATAGCACAGTGGTTTAAGGCTCTGAGCTGCAAATCTGGTGACATCAGCAGACCAGACTGGGCTTTGAATCCCACAGCCCCTACTTGCATACTGTGTGACCCTGAGCAAGTCACTTAACTTCCTTGTGCTCACAGGTCACATCTGGAAACAAGCTTCGGCTTAGTGTGCCTTTCCTGGTTAAAAAATTTCCCCTTTCCCTATTACTGAGCTGGAAACTAAAATATGGGACCTAGAAGTAGAACATACAATAGTTTTGAACCCAGAGATTAAAAGGAAACTGGATGATACCAGACAAAAGTTAAAACAAGATATTAGATGGGAAAATAGAGGGGCAGCTCAGATACTCCCACCAGCAGTTTTATGAATCAGGAGGGAGGGCAGACAAATTACTTGCCTGGCAGACCCAGAAGGAAGCTGCCTCCAGGAATATCCTTAAAGTTAAAACTACACAGGGGAAATGGGCCTCCAACCCAGAGGATATTGGCAATCAATTTAAAACATTTTATAAAGTTCTATACTCCCAGGAAGCAGTAGACAACTTTGCATATCACCTAGATAATTTCTTTGAGGGGACTAGACTTCAACGACTATCCCAGGAGAAGAAAAACTTTCTGGAGTCTCCTCTAGGGAATGATGAAGCTTTAGCAAGCTTGCAGGCACTACGAGTTGGCAAGGCCCTGGCCCAGACGGCATGCCAGCAGAGTTCTATAAAATATTTAAGGACCTTCTGGGCCCGCTGCTCGGGGGGGGGGGGTAAGCAGAGAGGTCCAGCAGATTGGTATAACACCACCGAGCTGGCAATATGCACAACTCACAGTAATACACAAAGAAGGCAAAGAACCAGGGGAATGTGGGTCCTACAGACCGATCTCCTTGTTAAATGTTGATCAGAAGATTTAGATGTCGATCTTAGCCAAAAGGCTGCAGAGGGTGGTGGGACGTCTGGTCCACCCGGATCAAACGGGGTTCATCAATGGGAGACTCTTGCATGATAATATCAGACGTCTTTTGAATCTGATTACCCATCAACAATCTGTTAATGAATGTACCCTGGCCATCTTTATGGATGCAGAAAAGGCCTTTGACAGGGTCAATTGGGGTTTTCTCCAACATACCTTGTTGGAGATGGTATTTGGGCCGAAGTTTAGAGAAAGTGTGGGGGCTCTCTATGCTTCCCCTCAGGCCATGGTCCGGGTAAATGGGGTCACAACAGGGAGGTTTCACCTTACTAGGGGAACGAGGCAGGAATGCCTCTTTTCACCTCTATTATTTGCCCTGTGCATAGAACCATTGGCTGAGAGAATTAGATCAGCATGAGATATCAAGGGTATTAGAGTAGGGGACAAAGAGCACAAAATATCCCTCTATGCCGACAATTCCCTTTTTTATATCACTTCCCCAGCTACATCTCTTGCGGCATTAGAGTGTAAACTAAAGAGCTATGGAAGGGTATCAGGATATAAAATAAATTACGATAAATCTGAGGCCATACGGTTTGTGGGGACAGTCCCTAGGAAGGAGATGGAAAATTTACCTTATAAATGGGCCAGGGCTAATACGGTAAGGTATTTAGGAATTAAAATTACTCCACGCTTGTCTGTCCCGTTTGAGTTGAACTATGGGAATATCTGGAGAGAGATCTCTGCTGATATTACATGTTGGAAGCTTCTTCCGCTCTCTCTGGGAGGCAGAGTGGAAATAATAAAAATGAACATGTTGCCCCGGCTTATGTTTCTATTCCAGGCTTTACCACTAGGGGTCCAGAAGAGATTTTGGTCGGGGGTATTAGGGGATTTATCTCGATTTGTCTGGCAGGGTGGTCGATGCCGAGTTAGTATACAGCTTCTCTCCCAGCCTAAAGAGAGGGGAGGCCAGACCTATACAGATTTAAAATTATATTATTTAGCAGCCTAGTTGGCCCCAGTTATTTCCTGGTTGAAGCAAGAGGGAGGAGAGGGGTGGCAGGGGATAGAAAGGTTTCTCTCCACTCGGCTCTTTTGGCCTTCCTGCCTCACGCACTGATTACTAATCTGGTCTGGCAGTCAATTAAAAGTCCATGGACTAGATATACTCTCAGGACTTTGATTAGGGCCAGAAAAGTCACTCAAACACCAGAAGAGATAGGCCCATTAACTTCCATTTTAGGGCACCTAAATTTTACTACAGCACAAGGGGACCTGGGATTTAAGGTATGGAACAGTAAAGCCCTGGTCAAGTTTAGTAATTTACTACAGGGTGATGTTATGCTGTCCTTTGTCCAACTACAACAAAAATACCATCTCCATAAGTCCAACCTGTACAGACATCTTCAAGTGAGACATTACTTAAATACGCATAGATTGATTCCTATAATTACAATTGACCTGACAGGATTGGAGGAATTTATCTACTGGTCAGCCAAATTAACTAGTCAAAAGAAACCAATATCATTGGGATATAGGGCTCTGCAAGGGGAGATTAAAAACTGCTTCTGGGCTCTTAGAGATAGATGGGAAAGGGAGCTGGGTCACCAAATTGCAGATATTCGCTGGGAGGAAGCCTGGAAGAAATGATGCCACATGATGGCATCCCCAACATAGAGGCAATTTTGTTGGAAGTGTCTTGCCAGGTTCTTCCACACACCCTCGGTCACGCAGTATTTCCAGGTGGGAAACACAGACCTATGTTGGAGAGAATGTAGTCAAGTGGGTACACATGCTCATATTTTCTGGACACGCCCAGGGGTGAAGAATTTTTGGCAGGAGATATCCCATATACTGGGAATGCTCTGGGGAGTGGTTGTCCCATGTTCCTTTGACTCCCTTGTCCTGGGACTAGACTTCAGGGGTATTAGGGGGAGTGGGCAACAGTCGTTGTTTAGGCTGCTCTGCCTGGCTGCACTTAAAGAAATCACAGCTAGACGGCACACTGCTACCCCCCAGATATGGGCTCCTGGAGACGCAGAGTAGAAGAATTAAGGCATATGGAAGGCCTCACAGCCACACTGCGACTAACAGAATAGAAGTTTAGAGACCAGTGGAGAACCTGGGAGAGAGGGACAATGGAAGAGGGCACTGAGATATGGGACTGAGTCATTCCTCTCTTTTCCTTTTCTCCCTTCCGAAATGCTACAAGGGTTAGTTTCCACAATATGCCTGATGAGTCGCCCTGAAGAGTTAAAAGTTAACAGACTTCTGTTGAGCCTATGTCTGAAGAACGTTTTGCCCCTAGAGTTTGCTTTCTTCTTTTTCTCCTTTTTCTTTTCCTTTTTTCTTCTTTCCCTGAGAGAGGAAGGAGGAAAAAAATATGGAAATGATTCTGCGTAAAATGACTGATGTTTTGCCTCCTATACCAATTTAACAATAAGTAATTGCCGATTAACAGGGACATGTGGCCTCATCTTTCTTCGAAAGAAGACACGCAGATAACTGAAAGAAACATACAGCTCCTAGTTACCTTAGTTTTGCTAAATAGATTAATATTTTGCTTAAGTCTGAGATCCAGAAAGGCTAAAGTGATTCTTGATACATAAAGTGCTATATCTTTCCCTCTAAGCTGTGTAAGGAGGGCGATATTAGACAGAATAAAATATTATGTATATAGCTACTGGACGCTGATGCATTTTCTTTGTAATATGATACGCATATGAGCTGTATATTTGATTCTGGAAATAAACTTTAAGTTTAAAAAAAATTGATATTGTTGATTGTGATGTACTGTTCTTAAGAGTAGACAAAGCTGTACTAGTCATATGTTTATAAAAACTTCTCTAGGCTGACTGTCATACATGATTTTATGAAATGCTCACTGTAATGCTCCTAAAAAAAATAATAAAAATTTTAAATAAAAAAAAAACACTTGCATTTGAGAGATTAGAGATTAAAGGAGGAGGGTCAATGGGCACTGGGTCAGAAGAAAAAATTACTCACCATAGTAATGTTGTTTCTTCTAATGGAGTCTTGCTGTATTCTGACTATATGCAGTTAGCCCCAGTACTTGAACGGCTCCGGAGAGGAAAGAGTTAACTCTATGCAGAAGCACAGAATGTTGAGCTCGAGCTCAGTTTTCAAACCTCTGCCTCTGGTACTTTGTAGTGTAACTGTCAGATTCTTATGAGCACTAAACTAACTAATCCAATACGTAGAACTTGTTTCTAAATGTTTGTGCCAAATGGCAGTAACAGATTTTTAGGGTCAAAAGACTCAAGTCGAGAACCCCAAAAAGAATTTAAGCAAGTAGTGAAACAACCAAAAACATTCATAATAAAAAACACAAAAAACTCTTAATAAGATAAGGTCATGCCAAGTACACCTCTGGGGCACAGCACTGTTCCTGCCAACCCACATCCCAAAACTACTAGGTTCCATGAGGGGAGGCAGGGAGGGAGGTTAAAATACAGCAAGTCTCCATTAGAAGAAACAACATTACTGTGGTGAGTAATTTTTTCTTCAAACAACATGAAGTCTTGTTGTATTCTGACTATATGCAGACTCTCAAGCAGTACCCCTTTGGAGGAGGGAGTAATAGAACCTATTTTGGGAACAGGCTCTACAGCACAGCCGTGCCGAACCTAGCATCACTTCGTGACTGACTGTCTAGAGAGTAATGCTTGGTAAATGTGTGAAAAGACTTCCAGATGGCTGCTTTACAGATGTCCACTAAAGGTATATCTCTAGCTGCTGCGACCAAAGCAGCTGTACCTGTGGTAGAGTGAGCCCTCAGGCCTGAAGGAGGCTCTTTCCCAAGCTTTGAATAGCAGAACTGGATACATGAGACAATCCACCTGGCAACTTCTCTTGGTAGCAGGTTTGCCCTTTCCCACTTCTCCACAAGTGAGAAACAATTGAGAACAGTCATTCCTATTGGCCTTAGTATGCTCCACACAACTAAGAGCCCTCTTAACATCAAGACTGTGTAGTCTTCTCTCCACAGAGGAAGAATGATCAGTAAAAAATACAGGCAATGACACAGACTGATTCAAATGAAAGTCTGATACCACCTTAGGAAGAAACTTTCTGTTAGCACGAAGGACCACCTTATCCCTGTGAAATGAGATGAAATTATGTTCCACTGATAAAGACTGTAATTCACTGATTCTCCTGGCAGAGATAATGGCTACCAGGAACACAGTTTTCCAAGTGTAACTCCTAGGTGGTGCTATCCCAAGGGCTACCACCTCTGCCTGTTTGACTATGGACGGATTGACGGGCCTAGATCCTATGGCGGGTGTCTCCACCAAGAGGTCAGGGTTTGTAGTGGTTAGACTAGCTTGGTCACAACCCTCTGGGACACTGAGACCCCCTTTTATTCCCTCTAGTGGCTCACACAGTACACCGGAGTTACAGCCCCAATACCCCACGTATACACACGGTTCACTCATATAGATATCAGTTACCCTCGAGACTGATTCTGCAGCACGTCTCTGAGGACTCCCTGTAAAGTAAGGTTAAACAACATACACAGCAAAACACAATACTGTTTCCATAAATACCAACACCACAGACAGTATATAGTATAACAACAACAAATCAGATTTATTTAAGGGGCAGTAACAAGGAGGGGGGCAATCAGGTTGATCTGGTTTGGAAATATTCAAATCACAGTACTGTGCACACATACAGTACAGGGTCTGAAAAGTCACACTCTGGGTACCCAAGTTGGGGGATAGCCAGGTCCGTTGCCCGGGGTTGGCCGGCAGGTGCAGATGGATGGGGCCCTGTAGAAGAAAATATATGCACAACACCCAATTGTAATCCGGAGCCGGAGGGCTCAGTCCATGAAACAGTGAAACAACAAGAATTAGGTGACACACTTGTGATGGAAAACAAGCTGCAGGGGAATACCCTGATTTGTGCTCACAACACTCAAGCTGAGGATCGGATGGAGAATGTCCCTCTGGATTGCCAGAAGAGTAGGGCATGAGGACAAGGTCCTTGTGACTGGACCCCACTGCAGTTGATAGCAAATGGATGTAGTCCGAATTAAGCTGGGGGTTTACTTCCAGCTTCAGCACACAGTTCACTGTACAGGGGATTTGAAATAGCGATTCCCCTCAAGCACTACGCACATTTATATGTAAAAGTAAAGTACTATACCAGGCAGGCTGCTTCTCGATACTGATCACAATTACTGTAAAATACCTGGAAGCACACACAGCAGCTTCAGTTCCTGACAGACCAAGCGCGATTCAGCAATTTCTCCAGTCTTCTAGAGGGTGAGACTGGTTTCCACACTTCTAGTGCTTCTTTCTCCTCACAACTCGGATTCAGTCCAAACTGGCACTTACAAAGGCTGCAGACCGAAACTCAGGGCCTCACACGCGCTTCCCGCGCGAAACTATACACCGCAGAAGCACACAGCTCCTTCTCTCTTCACTGCCACAACTGATCTGATCTTTCCAGTCACAGAGCAGGGCATTTCCTTTAGCTCCACACTATTCTGTTGGCTGATTCAGCTGTCACTCATAATAAGACTCCCTCTGTCGGTAGAAAAAGGCGCCACGGTCAAAACTACATTTCACAGAGTCACTGCCCATACAATCCCCTTGTGGCTGGCTCAAATTAAGAGTCCAAGTTCTGATTCGTCCACAGGCTCCATTTTAGGGCTCCGTTAACCCAATTGGCACAGCACAGCAATTTAGGTCCAAAATGGAGGGGTAACATAAACTGAGTCCCAGCTGCAATAAAGGCAGGTTAGAAAAACTACAATTTTGCTAATGCTTTAAATGATTACAGGCAAACAGTTACAGCTTTCAGATGGGCTCCCTTTGCACCTTCAGTGACCGCAAAATGGAGAGATTACTCCTCAGCTCAGGCGGGATCTGTGCATTAAATACACAGTCCCCCCACACAAACTAATTAAGTCTGCAAGCAGACAGCTCTTAAAGAGACAATACGTGGAAGCTCAAATAGCACTCACTTGGAACCACATTTAAACAGCTCAAACGCCGAACACCACCCAGACTTGGAGCATTCAGACAAGCTCCTGGAAGATTTTTGGGAACCCCCATTTGCAGGGGGGTTACACCCTTCCTGGCCTGGAAAACTTGGCGTCCGTGTCAAGTAAGTACCCCCATAAATTTCAATACAACCATATACATTTACATCAGTATCACATTAGGCTTATACATGTAATTATCAGTGAACATATCACCTTACCAGAAACACATTTCTGAAACTTTTCAGTACATCACTTTTTCACAGTATTATACACACACTGTATCATAACTCAGGTTATTACCTCCTGCACATGAAACCTGAAGAGAGGGGGCCCTTCCCTATCAGCTACCTTGGGGCTGGAAGGGGTAGGGGCACCACACATAGAGGGCAACACAAGTGACTTGGAGTTAGCACTGATGTTCAAGTTGGGCAATGAGCTCGGGGACACATAAACTCTTTTATGGACAACATTGAGAGGCAAGTCCACAGGCCTCCCAGGGGAATCATAACTGAGGTGCACCACAGGCTTTATAGCTTGATCAGTCTTTCTAGGGGGAACTGTTACAGTCTCTGCACTCTGAGCCACATTTTCAGCATTGTCCTCACTTGTCAGGGGAATCTCCATTGGGGTAGAGAGGCTAGAACTTGGGGCACTTTCAGCTCCATGAGTTACAATCTCTGAGTCCACAACACTTTGCTCACATGAAGAGCTTTCGGACACTAACAGTGGCCCATCAGGGCACTCAAAATACTCTTCTTGTTCTGGTATATCACCAGTCTGTTCCAGTCCATCATTTTCCTCCTCTGAAAGCTCAAACAGTTCAACCATACACAATGATTCCATAGCATTTGACTTGATGCTTTGCACTTCCCTTTCTGGGAGCACTGGCTCCAGGGACAAAGCTGGGGGCTTAGACAGTCCAGAAGGCCCAGCTTCATCTCCAGGATTGACTAGAGGATTGCCCCAAAACAATTGACTCAGTTCGTAAGGGCAGTATTCAAAGCCACACTCACTTTCCTCTGACATGGACTGACAGTCATGTTCAACTGGGACTTGTGGAGGGGAACACTTTAACTCAGCATCTGTGGGTGCAGACTTTCTTTGCTTTTGTGTAGCAGCAGCTCGGGTCACTGGTCCAGAGGGAGCACTTTCTGGGGGCTCAGACTCAATCAAGATTTGTCCAATGGGCAGTAAATGATTTCTATGCATTGTTTTAACATCTTTTGAATTATTCTCAGGCCTTACTTTGTACACAGGCAGATCATCTAGTTTGCCCACTACAATGTGAGGTAGATGGTGCCATCTGTCAGTAATCTTATGTTTGCCATGCAGTCCCAGATTTCTTAGCAATACCCGATCTCCCTCCTGGAGTTCCTGTGCTTTCACCTTTTTATCATACCTTTCTTTGTTGGCCAGATTTCTTTTGGCAGCCATGGTTTGAGCTAGTTGGTACGCATGATTTAGCTGGGCCTTTAACTTTTGCACATACTGTAAATAGTTGTCAGCTCGAACCCCATCAGGAGAAACTCCAAAACATACATCCACCGGCAGTCGAGCTTCTCTTCCAAACATCAGGCGGTAGGGGAAGAACCCAGTGGCATCACTTTTGGTGCAGTTGTAGGCATGTACCAGAGTGCTAATTTGTTGGCTCCATCTAGGCTTGTCCTTTGGGTGGAGGGTGCCTAGCATATCTAGCAAAGTATGGTTGAAACATTCAGGCTGTGGGTCCCCCTTGGGGTGGTAAGGGGTGGTTCTGGACTTTCACACTCCCCACAGATAAGGCATTTCTTTGATCAGACGACTCTCAAAGTCTCTCCCTTGATCAGAATGAATTCTTTGTGGAGCCCCATAGTGAACAAAAAAGTTTTCTACACGTACTTTTGCCACAGTGGATGCCTTCTGGTCCTTGGTGGGGAAAGCCTGGGCATATCTCGTAAAATGGTCAGTGACCACCAACACATTACTAATGTTTCTTTGATCCGACTCCAAACTCAGAAAATTAATACAGACCAGCTCCATGGGTGCACTGGTGGTGATGTTAACAAAGGGGGCAGCCCTCTGGGGCAAAGCTTTCCTCTGTAAGCAGCAACAACAAGTTTGAATGTGTTGCTCAACATCAGCCCCCATCTTAGGCCAACAGAATCTGGATCTCACCAAGTCAAGTGTTCTATCTATACCAAGGTGCCCCATGTGGTTGTGTAAGGACCTTAGTACTGAGTCTCGAAAGGCAGTGGACAGCACTAGTTGTTGTTTGTCTATTTGTCCCCCTCTGTCTACTATTTCTCTGTGTAACAGTCTATTGATCAGTTCAACTTAGGACCTTCCTTGTATAACAATGCAGTTCTTAAATTAGTGGAGCGTAATTTGGACACATCTTTCCTTGCATAGAGGGCTTCTAAAGCTGATTTGATCATGGGCTCTCGGGATTGAGCCCACTGAATACTGTTATTGTCCAACTGAGGCAGTGCACCAATGTCTATTGCAGAAAAGTGGCAATAAACAGCAGCTATGCAATTCTCAGAGGGTCCCAAACAATCCACCATACAGTCCACTGCGTCCGTGGACATTAGTTCCTCCCTGTCAAACTTCTGGCAGAGCGCTCGAATATCAGGTTCTGACAGTCTGACCCCGTCATTCCGGGGGAACAAGCCTCCGGGACAGAGCATCAGCAGTTATGTGGTTCAGGCCTGCTCTGTATTCAACAGCATAGTCGTATGTAGATAATGCAGAAAGCCACCTATGGCCAGTGGCATCCAATTTAGCTGAAGTCTGCACATAAGTCAAAGGATTATTGTCAGTTTTTACTAGTATCTTAGCCCCATACAAGTATTCGTGGAACTCGTCAACAATAGCCCACTTCAAAGCTAGGAACTCTAACTTATGTACAGGATAGTTCTTTTCGGATGGGGTCAGGCTTCTACTGGCAAAGGCCACTGGCCTCAGGCCATTCTCGTGCTCTTGGTACAATACAGCCCCCAAGCCTTGCAGGCCAGCATCAGTGTGCAAGATATAGGGCTTCGTTGGATCTGCATAGGCAAGGACAGGTGTATGGGTAAGTTGATATATAATCTCATGAAAAGCAGCTTCACACTCAGGTGTCCATCTGGCTCCAAATACTTAATTGGGATGGAAATATACTCTCTCAGGCTCAGAAGAAACCGACCCCTTGTATTTTTTGTGGGTAGGAGGGTAACCTTGAGTAAGATTAAGTAAAGGATAGATCACTCTTGAATAGTCCTTGATGAACCGGCGATAGTAACCACAGAATCCCAGGAATCTTTGCAGATCTTTTAGATTGTGGGGCTGTGGCCAGGTGGTCAAGGCCTCAACTTTACTTGGGTCGGTCTCTATTCCCTCGGTGGATACTATGTGTCCCACATACTTTACAGAGGTTTGGAAGAACTGACATTTATCGATGGATAGTTTAAGGCCAAAGTCGTCCAGTCGGTCCAACACTTTGAATAATCTGCTCTCATGTTCCTCCAGTGAGCTGCCAAACACAATAACATCATCTAGGTATACCAGGCACGCTAATAAGTTCATGTCCCCCACTGCACTCTCCATCAATCGTTGAAAACTGGCTGGGGCACCTGAAATCCCTTGAGGCATCCTCATGAATTCATAGAAGCCAAGCAGACAGATAAAGGCTGTCTTCTCACGGTCTTCAGGGCCACTGGGATCTGGTAGTACCCACTGCGAAGATCCAGCACAGAGAACCACTTGCTACCGTTCAGGCAGTCCAAAGCATCCTGAATGCGGGGCATTGTATACTGATCAGGGATAGTCCGCCAGTTTAAAGTGCGATAATCCACACACATCCTTACTGTCCCATTCTTTTTTCTCACTACCACGATGGGGGAAGCATAGGGGCTTCTGGATTCTTGGATAGCACCAGCAGCTAACATCTCCTGCAGATGCTGTCTCACATCATCTATGTCAGCAAGGGCCAGGCGTTGAGACCTCTCACGAAATGGTCTTTCATCATGCAGCCGGATGTGGTGCTCAGCTCCTTGCACACATCCTATGTCCCATTCCTTTAAAGAAAACACCTGGTCTCTCTGGGCAAGCTTTCTACTGATTCTCATCTTCCATTAAGCTGGCAACAGGGAGTCCCCAAAATCAAACAAGTCAGGCATCACTGTGTCATTCTCCCCAAACACTTGTTACTGGGTAGCACTGCAGTATCTGCACAATGTACATTAGCCAGGGGCGCAACCTCTATTTACTCGAATCTCTCTATCAGACACATTATGAACTTGAACCATTACCCTTCTGGCATAAACATGGGCTCTGGCAGGCAAAATGCTTGGCTGCATCCAGCATGAGGATTTTATTATTGACATCCTTTCTGATACGGACTTCCCCCTGTAAGGTACACTGGGCATTTGGCGCCAGACTCAGAGACTCAGGATCCTTCTTCCAGACAATTCCAACCGGTTCCTCTGGGTCCATTTTTTTCAGCATCTCTCTGTGCCTCATAGGCCTTCTTGATCAAGGCCGGGATTCTCAAAGCTCTACCAGTCCTTGACCCTTGTTTCTCATAACACAACTGCGCCCAACCGTCCAAACATATGCGCATTCGTCCCAATTAGTACAGGAATCCCATCATACAGTCCAGTAGGGGGACACATTAAGGCCAGGGTCTCTACCTGCTCTGCTACTCCAGCCACAGAGGTAGGGAAAGATAGCCAAACTCGGATATACCCGGAGTAGGGGTAGGCCTTCTCACTTAACCCCCATACATGCAGTCCTTCAAATGGTTGTAAGGGTACATCTCACAAATGCTTCTGATACCAATCCTGGAACATAATTGTCACTTGGGAGCCACTGTCCAACACAGCTCTGGTGGGCACACCATTCACTTTCACTGTAGGTTCCATTGAAGGGCCCACTATTCTGGACCAGTCTGGAGAGGCGGTAGCAAGGGCCTGGGTAGATGATCTAGCCACATAAGGATGTCAGTTAGCATTTTTGGGACCTTCACTGTGGTCATTTTGTGCACCTCTTAACCACTGTTTTGTGTTCCAAAGCTCTCCTTATAGCCACCTTACCACTCTCTCTAAGTCTTTCAGACCGGCATTCCCTCTTCATGTGCATATCCTTCCCACAAGTATGGCAAAATATGTCTGCTGAAGTTTAGGGGTGACTGAGGCATTACATTGGGGGCTGCGGAATTGGTACTATCAATAGAAAACCTTGGTGCCACCTCAGCCGGCCGTGGGTTGGACATTTGGAGACATCGCTTCAGTTCCCTCACTTCCATAGTCAAGGCATCAAGTTTCGAACTGTTGTCTACTTGGGGTGACTGGGCAGACAACCCCACCCCCATAGCAGAAGCACTCGGGCAAGTGTCAGTGCCAGTACTGGTAGGAGCGGCCTTCATGATGAGACTGTCTGTTACTTTCCTAATCTCCCTCAGCAGTTCACCCCATGGTTGCACACCCTTTTCCTTCTCAGAGCACTCATTAACTGCCAACCTCTGCCCCTGAGCTTCACTTGACGGGTCACCCTCAGTCACTCAGGTCGTAGCAGCAGCTATTGGTGCAAGTCGCTCCCGAGGTCGCCTTTTCTCAACTCCTCGAATTTCTCTCATTAGCTCATCATAGGAGTGAGGGGATTCCAGTCGATTGGCCAGGCGTACCTGAAGCAACAGCAGTTCTGAGAAGGGGGCAGACTTAAGGATCCTGTCGAGCCTGGTTCAGTCCAATTCAATCGCTGACAAACTACCCTTTCCGAGGCATTCTTGCAATAATTTTTCCAGCCAACATACATACTCAGACAACAACTCCCCTTGGTACTGTTGTGCATTTCTTACTCTCCACCACAGGTCCTCATCGGAATCTGGGCTCCCATACACATTATCCAAGGCCTCAAGATAGTCCTGTGCAGTTGCTTCAGGGTTACTGGCCCATTTGGCACATATGGTAGCCAGGGCGGGACCTTGGAGGCTCTCACTTACTCTCTTTCGCTTTTCTGCTTCTGAGCATTGCCATTCTAGCACTTGAGGGGCAACATAGTCTATCCAGGTCTCCCAGTCATCCTCCCCTTGTGGAGTGGGGAGGGTGTTAGAGAAAATTTTCAACCTGTGGTAAAAGTCGTGACTATTGGCAGGTACAGACATAGGGACTAGCACTGGCACAGGAGGAGGGGCAATAACGAGTGCTGGAGGGGGACAGGGTGGTGGGGGAGGAATGTTCTCAGGTGGTAATAATTTCTTTAAATCCTCCACAGTTTTCTCTTCCTCCAGCAACAACTTAGCAAATTTCTCCTCAAAAGTTTCAGACAGTGGGGGACGCTCGTTCTCCCTGGGGTCTTTACTGTCTTTGGTTATCACTCTCCAGACAGTGAGGGTTGCCCCTGGGGTAATAGTCTGTGGCACTTTAGAACTGTCTACAGGGTCCTTACACTCTATTAGGGCCATGAAAGTTTGGGCGAGCAGATCAGCCTGTCGTCCCACCACCACAGGGTCTCGTAAACATTCGACCTTGGAAAGTACTCCCTCTACAGTGTCCGTACTAGCACCCAGCGGGATATCCAAGATAAGTATAGCATTTTGGGGGGGGGTCAATCTCCTGCCCAGTACACCACTTCACCAACTGGTGTACAGCCACTTCTGTTGGGGTACCCATTTATTTTGAACAGTAATTCGTAAATGTGGCCACTAGAGGACGCTAATCCCAGCAGTGCCTCCAAGATGTAACCCCTAGGTGACGCTATCCCAAGGGCTACTACCTCTGCCTGTTTGACTACGGACGGGTTGAGGGGCTTAGGTCCTATGGCGGGTGTCTCCACCCAAAGAACAGGGTTTGTAGTGGTTAGACTAGCTTGGTCACAGCCCTCTGGGACACTGAGACCCCCTTTTATTCCCTCTAGTGGCTCACACAGTACACTGGAGTTATAGCCCCAAAACCACACGTATACACACTGTTCACTCATATAGATACCACTTATCCTCGAGACTGATTCTGCAGCACGTCTCTGAGGACCCCCTGTAAAGTAAGGTTAAACAACATACACAGCAAAACACAATACTGTTTCCATAAGTACCAACACCACTAACAATATATAGTATAACAACAACAAATCTGATTTATTTAGGGGAGAATAACAAGGAAGGGGGCAATCAGGTTGATTTGGTTTGGAAATACTCAAATCACAGTACTGCGCACACATACAGGGTCTGAAAAGTCACACTCTGGGTACCCAGGTTGGTGGGGGATAGCCAGGTCCGTTGCCTGGGGTTGGCCGGCAGGTGCAGATGGATAGGGCCCTGTAGAAGAAAATATATGCACAACACCCTATGGTAATCCGGAGCCGGAGGGCTCAGTCCATGAAACAGTGAAACAACAAGAATTAGGTGACACACTTGTGATTGAAAACAAGCTGCAGGGGAATACCCTGATTTGTACTCACAACACTCAAGCTGAGGATCGGATGGAGAATGTCCCTCTGGACTGCCTTAAGAGCAGGGCATGAGGACAAGGTCCTTGTGACTGGACCCCACTGCAGTTGATAGCAAACGGATGTAGTCCAAATTAAGCTGGGGGTTTACTTCCGGCTTCAGCACACAATTCACTGTACAGGGGATTTGAAATAGCGATTCCCCACAAGCACTATGCACATTTATATGTAAAAGGAAAGTACTATACCAGGCAGGCTGCTCCTAATCCCGATCGCAATTACTGCAAAATACCCGGGAGCACACACAGCAGCTTCAGTTCCTGACAGACCGAGCGCGATTCAGCAATTTCTCCAGTCTTCTAGAGGGTGAGACTGGTTTCCACACTTCTAGTGCTTCTTTCTCCTCACAACTCGGATTCAGTCCAAACTGGCACTCACAAAGGCTGCAGACCAAAACTCAGGGCCTCACACGCGCTTCCCCCACGAAACTATACACCGCAGAAGCACACAGCTCCTTCTCTCTTCACTGCCACAACTGATCTGATCTTTCCAGTCACAGAGCAGGGCATTTCCTTTAGCTCCACACTATTCTGTTGGCTGATTCAGCTGTCACTCACAATAAGACTCCCTCTGTTGGTAGAAAAAGGTGCCAAGGTCAAAACTACATTTCCCAGAGTCACTGCCCATACAATCCCCTTGTGGCTGGCTCAAATTAAGAGTCCAAGTTCTGATTCGTCCACAGGCTCCATTTTAGGGCTCCCTTAACTCAACTGGCACAGCACAGCAGTTTAGGTCCAAAATGGAGTGGTAACACACACAGAGTCCCAGCTGCAATAAAGGCAGGTTAGAGAAACTACAATTTTGCTAATGCTTTAAATGATTACAGGCAAACAGTTACAGCTTTCAGATGGGCTCCCTTTGCACCTTCAGCGACCACAAAATGGAGCGATTACTCCTCAGCTCGGGTGAGATTCGAGCATTAAATACACAGTCCCCCCATACAAACTAATTAAGTCTGCAAGCAGACAGCTCTTAAAGAGACAGTACGTGGAGGCTCAAATAGCACTCACTTGGAACCACATTTAAACATCTCAGACGCCGAACACCGCCCAGACTTGGAGCATTCAGGCAAGTTCCTGGAAGACTTTTGGGAACCCCCATTTGCAGGGGGTAAACACAAGTCAAGTATTTCAGCTCAGCTGAGGATAAAGGCTCAAAAGGGGGCTGCATAAGCTGTGCTATACAGATATTCAGATCCCAAGAATGGGTAGGCTCCCTTAAGGGAGGATTAACATGTACAAAACCCTTGAAAAACATCTTAAAAACTCAATGAGAAGCTAGGAAAGATCCCTTACCAGCAGCAAGAAAGGCAGACCCAGCTGCCAAATGTACCTTGAGAGTAGTAGAGGCCTAAACTGTTAAGATGCACCAAATAATCCAAAACAGTGGCAATATCAGCCAGCTCTGGCTTGACATGCTTTTGAGAACACCAAAATCCAAATCTTTTCCATTTGGAGTTGTAAGTCTTTCTAGTAGCAGGCTTCCTGCCAACCTTTAAAATATCCAAGACTGATTGGGAAAGATGCAAGCTTGCACATTCTAGCTCAAGAGCCAGGCTTTGAGCCTGAGAGTCTGAAAGTTGGAATACTGAATCCTCCCCTTGGAGGAGGTGAGGAGATTGTACTGTCTGGGAAGACACCAAGGCATTGTTACTGACAGAGACAATAGTAGAGGATACCAAGGTTGTCTGGCCCAATCTACAGCCACCAGAATCACTTTGCAAGGCTGAGACCTGATCTTGATCAGGATCCTGAATACGAGAAGAAAGGGAGGAAATGCATACAGAAACTTGCTTGTCCAATTCAGTAAAAGAGCATCCTGAAGGACAGGACCCAGAAGAGGTGGTCTGCAACAATAAAGAGGAAGCTGATGATTGTCCGGGGCTACAAAGAGATCTATCTCTGCCCCATCTCTTGAAAATGACCAGAAGAACTAGAGAGTTCAGGGTCCATTCGTGGTGGCCCTGGGAAATCCTGCTGAGAGCATGTGCTAGAATGTTGTCCTTCCCTGGGAGATGCACAGCCATCAGAGAAGCCTGAAGGGAATAAGCTAGAGACCATACTTTCATGGCCTCTGTGCACAAGGCTGAGGACCGAGTGCCTCCCTGCTTGTTGATGTACCACATGGTTGTGGTATTGTCTGTCCTGATCTGTACCACTTTCCCTTGAACAACAATTGAAAATGTCGGAAATGCTAGAAAGACAGCTCTCAATTCGAGAAGGTTTATTTGTAGAAGGGACTCCTGGTGTGACCAGGTTCCCTGAGCTGTAAGGTGATCTAGGTGAGCCCCCCAACCTAGTAGGGAGGCATCTGTGGTGAGAATCACGGAAGGAGCCTGACTGATAAATGGGACACCCTGTCAAAGATTGTCCTCCTCCAGCCATCACTGGAGGGCCTGAACTAGAGTTTGAAACACTGGAACCAATTTGGAGAGAGGGTCTCTTTTCTGAGACCAATAAGATCTGAGATGAAACGGAATATCTCTCATCTGAAACCTTGCTCCCTGGACCACAGCTGTGGACACTGCCATGTGGCCCAACAACTGTAGAAAGTGTCTGGCTGGATGAGAAACTAAAGGAAGAAAAGAGGAAGCCAGAGTGACCAGGGACTGAACCCTTGAGAGAGGGAGAAATGCTTTTGCCTGAATAGCGTCTATTTCCACCCCTATGAAGGTGAGAAGCTGGGCTGGTCCCAAAACCAACCTTTCTAGGTTCAGAATGAAACCCAGGGATTCCAGGAGTCTTTGAGTGACCTCTAAGGCTGACTTGACTTGATATGCAGTCTGGCCCACTAGGAGCCAGTCGTTCAGGTATGGGAACAGAAGGATACCCTGTCTCCTGAGGAATGCCACCACTACTGCAAGACACTTGGCGAACACCCTTGGAGCAGATATTAGGCCGAAATGCATAGCTCTGAATTGGTAATGGCCTGAGGGCAACTCAAACCTGAGGTACTTTCTGTGGGATTGTCTGATAGGTATGTGGAAGTAGGCATCCTTGAGATTCAGAGAACCTAGCCAGTCTACTGGTCTCAGAGAGGGAAGAATTACTCCCAGAGTCACCATCTTGAATTTTGGTTTTGTTAAATGTTTGTTCAGGTACTTTAAATCTAGGATGGGTCGCCACTACCCTGTCTTTTTTGGAGTAAGGAAATATCTGGACTACAGTCATGTTCCCCTGTGACAAAAAGGTACCTTCTCTACTGCTTGCAGAAGCAGAAGACAGGAGACTTCTGCCTCTAAGGCCTTTGTCTCCAAGGGAGAGGGAGGACTGAAGGACCTTGCTCTCATTTTCAAACTGCTGCCTCTGAGGAGTGGTCTGCTTTTCTTTGGCTGCAGCACTTCTACAGGTGGTCCTGTATTCATCCATCTTCTTCATGTAATTCTCTGTTTGGTCCCCAAAGAGAGAATTACCAGTTACAGGAAAATCCATGGCCTTAGCCCGGGTATCCTGTGAGTGGTTGGTACACCTAAGCCAAGCAAATCTCCTCATGGAGATAGATGTAGCCATGCCTTGGATGACTCAATACCATCTGCAGCCACCTGCTCCAGCTCCTTGGCTAGCTGGGGAGGGGCATTCCAAGCCAGCTCCAGAACCGTATCCCACATAGATTTCTGGTACCTGGCTGTATATGCCATGTAATTCGATTGCCTGAGTCCCAAAGAGGATGCCAAGTACTGTTTTTTTGCCATGGCATCCACTTTCCTGGAATCCTTATCTGGGGGGGTGAGATACCAGGGGACTATTAGCCTTGTCACAGGCTGCAGCTTGCACTACCCCAACATGGTTGCTATGATTTGAAAGGAATTCCATCCCAAGACCTGACAAAGCATACCTCCTGTCCATTCTTTTTTCCACAGGAAGAATAGAAGTAGGAAACTGTAAAATTTTTTTGTGTCATCTTCTCCAAGGATTTGTGTAAGGGGATAGACACTCTTTTTGACTCTGGGACATCCATAATTTCAAGACAGTCAGGTTCTTCCTGATCCTGTTCGGCCTCTTCCATAGGAAGCTGAAGAGTCTCAGACACATTCTTGTAAAACAAGAAATGGGAATGGGGACTCAGAAAGCCTGGGAGGAGAAGCCTGAGAAGGCCTGTCTGGGGTTACTGGCTCATCTAGGCCTTCACATTGTTCTTTTTCATAATCTTCATCCTCTTCCCAATCGCCCTTATAGTATGCTTCAGGACCTATAGCCGAAGCAGCTACATCCGACCGAACCAATCGGCTCTGCACTGATGCCGGTTAGGTCGGAACCGGGCAAAGCGATTGCACTATTGTAATCACTTTCACTATTTCCTCAGCGGTCGGAACATGGGGTGTAGGATCAGAACCGGCTGATTTTCATTTCCTTTTTGATGGAACCAACTCCGCAGAGTTGGCTCTCCTTTTGCCCGAACAGGTATTGCCCAGGTCAGTGTACATCTCTTCAGGTTCGGCTGCAACTGAACCGGGCTGGCCATCCGGGTCAGCGGACTTCTCCGCCTCCCTCTCCCTCAGCCTACTCAAACGTTTTTCCAGAGTGATTTTGGGGGAAGTTCTTACAAATTTGGCAGTCTTCTTTGAGGTGGTCAAACCCCAGACAAAAAACACAGATGAGGTAAGTATCAGCCCTTAGCAAAGGCCTCCTTACGCTCGGTACAGTGCTGAAACCCAGTAGGTCCGGTTTTCTTTTTGGGTTTCTCAGACATGCCGAAAATTCAAAAAAGTCACCCTTGTCAGCGTTTAAACCAGGCAACTAAAAACTTATCGGTTCCAACCGTGTCATGGGTTGATTAAAAAAAATTCCTCAACTACCAGATTTTTTTAGGAACCGATAAGTAGCAGAAAACCACAGAATTATAGAGAAAAACAAACAAACTACAATAAGTTTCGGTTCTGAACCGGACCGACCGGAAAAGAACCGAAGGCAAAACAATTTCCAACAAATCAGCAAAATAAACACTACCTACTACTACCACTTACTGTACCGAAACAGAGGTAAGAATACCGAAGAAAAGTCAGGAGCTGCGGTTGAAAAAAACGACTGATTCGAACTTTTACCAAACCAAAGCGCAGGAGGGATCTCCGGAGCAACTTCACAGCTAGGCAGATTAAGAAATCTGACAGTAAAACAACAGAGAACCAGAGACAGAGGTTTGAAAACTGAGCTCCAGCCCAATGTTCTATGCTTTTGCATAGAGTTAATTCTTTCCTCTCAATCACAGTTCAAGTGCTGGGGCTAACTGTATACAGTCAGAATACAGGAAGACTTCATGTTGTTTGAACATAGCTGATCACAATGCCGTTGGCATTAACAGTGCGTCACAAATGCTGTCGATTTTGTTTGTGATGTTGTCTGTCCTTATTTGGGTAGACTGACCCTGTAGCTGACAGGAGAAGGACGGCATTGCTAGCAGTACTGCTCTGAGCTCCAGGAGGCTGATGTGTTCTAGTGACTCCTGTGGTCTCCATGTGCCACTCCCTGTGAGGTACTGCAGGTGGGCACCCCACCCCAGAAGAGTGACATCCATAGTAATAATACTTATTGGTGACTGCTGAAGGAAAGGAATGTCCTCTCTGAGGCTGCTTTCTTCCTTCCACAACTGTAATGATTCCACTAGTGCTTTTGTCACTGGCACTAGTTTTGAAACTGGTTCCCATCTTTGGGACCACTTATCCCTTAAAGTGATATTGGGTAGCTCTCATTTGAAACCTGGCCCATGGAACCACATGTGTGGATGCAGCCATGTACCCTAGTGACTGTAGCAAATCTCTTGCAAGTCTTGGCTGACCTGCTGTGAAAGATTGTGCTGTCGCTATCAAAGCTGTAACTCTGACCTGAAGGTGGAAAGCTTCCCCCTGCAGAATGTGTAACACTGCTCCTACGAAGTCCAGCATTTGAACAGGCTCTAGCTGGAACTTCTGCAGCTTTCTCAAGAATTCCAGGTTCTCCAAGGTGCTTTCTACCAAATGAACTGAGCACCTTGCTTCTTGTTCTGCTTCCCCCCCTCCGAGACCAGCTAGTTATCCAAGTAGGGGAAACCACCACACCTGGTTTTCTCAGATGTGCTGCCAACACAGTCACGAACTTTGTGAAAACCTTTGGAGCTGAGGTAAGACCAAATGGGAGAGCTGTGAACTGGTATTGTCAGCTTTCTACCTTGAATCCAGGATATCTTCTGTGAGACTGTCTGACCAAGATATAAAAATAGGTGTCTTTCATCCAGGATCCCAGCCAATGACATTTCAGCAAATATGGTATCACTGTCCTTAGTGTGACCATCTTGATTTTTTTTTTAACAAATGCTTGTTCAGAAATCTGAAGTCTTAAATAGGTTGCCACTCCCCATTTTTCTTGAGGGTAAGGAAGTGTCTTGAGAATAGACCCCTGCCCCACTGGGAGGCAGAGACTTTTTCTACAGCTTTTGAAATTAACAGTTTTTTAATTCGGTTCCAGCAGACTTTTTTTCTATGGGAGAGTGAGCTGGAAAATGTTTGTGTTTCTGCAGGTTTAGAAAGTGTTTAAACTGCAGACACAATCCCCGGCCCACTACTTCCAGTACCCACTTGTCTATGGTAATGTTTACCCATTCCTGGAAGTAGCGTACTATCCTTCCTCCCACTGGCAATGGTTGGACAACATGGGCAAAATTGTTAGGGGTTTTGTTTTGGCTGGGGCTTAGGCACTTGAGCTGCAGCATTATGCCTGGAAAGGGGAAGCCTTTTTCCTCCTTCCCCAATGGTAACCTCTTTGTGATTGGTTCTCATAGGGGGCATAAGAGACATAGGCTCTTGAAAAGTATCCCCTGCCTCTGCCTCTCCTTCTGCATGACCTATAGGATGTAGGGGCCTTATCCTTTCCATTGTTACTTTTTGAAGTGATTCTGTACTCAACCATTTTTTTCATGTAAGCCTCTGTTTTGTCACCAAACAATGAATCTCCCTCAATGGAGAAATCCATGGCCTTGTTTTGAGTATCCTAGGAAAGGATGGTAATCCTTAGCCAGGAAAAGCTTCTTAATGACAATGCATGAGCCAAAACTCTTACTGCAGTGTCATTAGTGTTCACCACAGTGTGGAGATGATATTTTGTGGCATCCAGGGTTGATCTTGCTGTGGCAATTAGGGTATGTGCCAAACCAGCATCTGCTCTTTCTGACAGTGCCAGAATTATGTTCCAAAGTGCTTCCTGGTACTGTGCTATATACTGTATGCTGAATAATCTGTCTCCCTGATAAGCAGGAAACTGTTGTATAAACCCTTTTTGCCATAGTATCCAATTTGTTAGCATCATTTTCAGTGGGATGCATAGATAAGAATGATTTTTGCTCTCTCAAGCAGCAGCCTGGACTACCCCATGATGATCAGGATGGGCATACAGGTATTCCACTCCCTGTTTGTCCTCCTGATATTTTCTATAAATTATTTTGTAAATGACTGCAGCTGAACTGGGTGCAGTCATGATTTTTGCTATGGGAAGCAACATTTTTCTTGGTGGAGTTACTCACAGCATGTCCATAAAATCAGAATTCTCTTCATCTTGCTCTGTTTCTAGTGAGGGGATGTGAAAGGTATCAGCCATTCGTCTGACAAAATATGAAAAAGATGAGTAGTACTCAACTTGCCTTTAAGGAGGTTCAAGATCTTGCTCAGGTATGCTCCCTAACTCCATGGAGTCATCTTCTCCATATGCACATAACATCTTCCTCCTGCCCTCAGCCATATTGGGTGGAGCCAGAGCGGCAGGGGTGACAGGCATTTTATTCAAATTTCTCATGGCCTGGTTCACCTGGAAAAACTGCTTCATTTTTGATACATCCTCTAGTGAGGGCATTTTTTCTGTGCCATCTGCCTGCTCCTTTCTTCGTGCAGGAGTAGCAGCAGCAGCAGTGCCATTTTCTTTCAATTTCTTTTTGGCAGAAACCATTTCCAGTGCCTGCTCTAAGGTTCCTTTATTTTTATTTCTGCCACCACTGGATTCAGGATTCCCCCTTTTGGACACCTTGATATCTGAACCATCTTTACCTACCTTTCTGATTGCTGTTTTACCTTTTTCTTTTTTCTTGTCACCTTCTATATTTGTTGCTGCACAAGAGGAGACGAACCCTTCAGATATGTCCTGTTCACCACTGCTGGGACCACCCTCTGAGCCTTTTTTATTGTTTTTAGGAGACACAGGCAGACTAAGAAGGCATGTTTCCTTTGAAAAATGTTACTGTTGTTGTGGACCTAAACACTTTAAACAAAGCTTGTGATAGTCTGCCCTCGACATGAGCAGAAAACAATTTGTAAAAAAATTTTGATGGTCCACAAGGTCTCTCTGACATGCCAATTAGAGAGAACCTTGAAATAATCAAAACGATTCCAAAAAAATGATGCCATACAAGAGCCCAATAGTAAAAATAATGGCTCTTGTATTGAAGAAACTGTGCCAAAGATCAAACTGTGACTCCGGTAACACTAACAGGAACAGGTTAATTAAGGTGAAAGGGCAGACAGAAAAAAAAAATTACTTACCATAGTAATGTTGTTTCTTCTAATGGAGTCTTGCTGTATTCTGACTAAATGCAGTTATCCCCAGCACTTGAACTGCCCCAGAGAGTAAAGAGTTAACTCTATGCAGAAGCACAGAACGTTGAGCACAAGCTCAGTTTTCAAACCTCTGTCTCTAGCACTCTGAAGTGTAACCGTCAGATTATTACGAGCACTAACTAATGAAAGTAATAGGTGGAAATTATTTCTACTCTTGCAAGCCAAATGGCTGCACAAATTGTTTTTAGGGTCAAAAGACTCAAGTCAAGAACCCCAAAAAGAAAGCTAAATATAAAACCAAAGTAGGTAGAGAGCTAAAACATAACTAAAACCCATAAGATAGGGCAAGCCAAGTACACCTCTGGGGTGCAGCACTGTGCCTGCCCACCCACATCCCAAAACTACTGGGTTCTAGGAGGGGAGGCAGGTCAGAATACAGCAAGACTCCATTAGAAGAAACAACGTTACTATGATAAGTAATTTTTTCTTCAAATTACATGAAGTCTTGCTGTATTCTGACTAAATGCAGACTACCAAGCAGTACCCCCTTGGAGGAGGGAGTCACAGAACCGATTTTGGGAACAGGATCTGCAGCACATCTGTGCCAAACCTAGCATCACTTCTAGACTAAATGTCTGAACAGTTTTGCAGGTGGCTGCTTTACAAATTTCCACTAAAGGTATATCCCTAGCTGCTGCGAGCGAAGCAGCTGCACTCCTGGTAGAATAAGCCCTCAGGCCTGAGGGAGGTTCCTTCCCAAGTTTTGAATAGCAGAACTGGATACAGGAGACAATCCACCTAGCAATAGTTCTCTTAGTGGCTAGTTTGCCCTTTCCCACCTCACCATAGGTGAGAAATAACTGAGAACATCCATTCCTATAGGCCTTAGTATGCTCCACATAGTAATTAAGGGCGCTTTTCACATCAAGACTGTGTAATCTTCGTTCTCCAGAGGAAGAATGATCAGTAAAAAACACAGGCAATGTCATAGATTGGTTCAGATGAAAGTCTGAGACCACTTTTGGTAGAAACTTTCTGTTAGTTCGAAGGACCACCTTATCCCTGTGAAAAGAAATAAAATAAGGTACCACTGATAAAGCCTGTAACTCACTGATCCTCCTGGCAGAGGAATGGCTACCAGGAATACAGTTTTCTATGCCAAGCATTTCAGCTCTGCTAAAGATAGAGGCTCAAAAGAGGGCCGCGTAAGCTGTGCTATACAGATGTTCAGATCCCAAGAAGGGGTAGGGGCTCGAAAGGGAGGATTAACATGCATCAGACCTTTGAAGAATTTCTGGAAAACTGGATGAGAGGCCAAGGAAGAGCCCTTCCCAGCTGAAAGGAAGGCAGACACAGCTGCCAAATGCACCTTAAGCGTAGTGGACCGAAGGCCTAAACTATTAAGATGCATCAAATAGTCCAATATAGTAGCAATGTCAGCTAATTCTGGTTGAACAGGTATTTGGGAACACCAAAAACCAAATCTTTTCCACTTGGAATTGTAAGTTTTTCTGGTAGCAGGTTTACTGCTAACCTTCAGAATATCCAAAACCGATTGAGAAAGGTTTAAATTTGCATATTCTAACTCTTCAAGAGCCAGGCCTTGAGCCTGAGAGCCTGAAGACTGGGATAGAGGATCCTCCTCTGAGAGGATGTCAGCAGATTGAACTGTCTGGGAAGACACAGAGGCCTTGTCACTGACAATGACAGTAGTAGAGGATACCACGGCTGTCTGGCCCAGTCTGGTGTCACTAGGATCACTCTGCAAGGATAAGATGTGGTCTTAATCAGAACCCTGAAGATCAAAGGGAAAGGAGAAAATGCATACAGGAACCTGCTTGTCCAATCCAATAGTAGAGCCTCCTGTTGTACAAAGCCCAGTAGAGGAGGCCTGCAACGAAAAAGAGGAAGTTGATGATTGTCCAGGGCTGCAAAGAGATCTATTTCTGGAGTCCCTCACCTGTTGAAAATAACCTGAAGGACCAGGGGATTCAGAGTCCATTCGTGATGACCCTGAGAAATTCTGATGAGAGCATCTGCTAAGATGTCATCCTTCCCTGGCAGGTGTACAGCCACTAGGGAAGCATGAAGGGAATAAGCCAGAGACCATACCTTCATGGCCTCCGTGCACAATGCCGAGGACCGAGTGCCTCCCTGCTTGTTGATGTACCACATGGTTGTGGTATTGTCTGTCCTGATTTGTACTACTTTCCTCTGAACCACAGTTGAGAATATCTGCAGAGCTAGAAAGACAGTCCTCAACTCCAGAAGGTTTATGTGAAGAAGGGACTCCTGGTGAGACCAGGTTCCCTGAACTGTAAGCTGGTCCAGATGGGTCCCCCCAGCCTAGGAGGGAGGCGTCTGTGGTGAGAATCACTGAAGGAGCCTGACTGATGAATGGGACATCTTGCCAAAGGTTGTCCTCCTCCAGCCACCACTGGAGTGCCTGAACTAGAGTCTGGGACACTGGAAACAATCTGGAGAGAAGGTCCTTTTTCTGAGACCAGTAAGATCTGAGATGAAACTGAATATCTCTCATCTGAAACCTTGCTCCCTGGACCACAGTTGTGGAGGCTGCCCTGTGGCCCAGTAACTGAAGAAAATGCATGGCTGGACGAGAAATTAGAGGTTGAAAGAGGAAGCCAGAGTGACTAGAGACTTAACTCTTGAAAGAGGAAGGAATGCTCTTGCCTGGGTAGTGTCTATGTCCGCTCCTATGAAAGTGAGCAGTTGAGTTGGTTCCAGAACCGACTTTTCTAGGTTTAGAATGAAGCCCAAGGACTCCAGGAGCCTTTGGGTGACCTCTAAGGCTGACTTGACTTGGCCTGGGGACTGATCTACTAGAAGCCAGTAATCCAGTATGGGAACAGAAGGATACCCTGTCTCCTGAGGAATGCCACCACTACTGCCAGGCACTTGGTAAACACCCTTGGAGCTGATGCTAAGCCAAAAGGCATGGCTCTGAACTGATAATGGCCTGAGGGCAATTCGAACCTGAGGTACTTTCTGTGGGAATGTCTGATGGGTACGTGGAAATAGGCATCCTTGAGATCCAGGAAGGCTAGCCAGTCTCCTGGTCTCAGAGAGGGAAGAATTACTCCCAGAGTCACCATCTTGAACTTTGGTTTTGTTAAGTGTTTGTTGAGGTACCTTAAATCTAGGATGGGTTGCCACTCCCCTGTCTTTTTTGGGGTAAGGAAGTATCTGGAATAAAGTCATTTTCCCCTGTGACAAAGAGGTACCTTCTCTACTGCTCGGATGAGCAGAACAGAGGAAACTTCTGCCTCTAAGGCCTTTGTCTCCAAGGGGGAAGGACGATGAAAGATCTTGCTCTCATCTCTGGGAACCTTTTGAAGCTGAGAACAAGTCCCTGGCTCACTACTTCCAGGACCCATTTGTCTGAGGTAATGGAATCCCAGGCCTGGGAATAGTGAGCCAGCCTGCCCCCTACAGGAATTGGGGAGGCGACCTGACTGACACCTCAGGGTGTCTGTTTGGCAGGGGCTTGGACTGAGTGGATGCTGGAGTCCTGGTCATCCCTCGTCTGCCTCTTCCCCTGAAGAACCCCCTCTGCTGGAAAGAAGAGGAAGCCTGGGCTTGGTAAAAAGGCCTGTTAAAAGGCTTGCCCCTGCCAGCCCTAAACTGCTGCTTCTGAGGAGTGGTCTGCTTCTCTTTTGCTGCAGCACTCCTGTAAGTGGTCCTGTACTTATCCATCTTCTTCATGTAAGCCTCCATTTGTTCGCCAAACAGAGAGTTACCAGCAGCAGGAAAATCCATGGCCTTAGTCTGGGTATCCTGTGACAGACTGGTACATCTGAGCCAAGCTAATCTCCTCATGGAGACAGGTGTAGCCATGACCATGGAATGCACATCATTCGAGTCAACAGCAGTGTGAAATTGGACCTTGGATGCCTCAATACCATCTGCAGCCACCTTCTCCAGCTCCTTGGCTAGCCACCTTCTCCAGCTCCTTGGCTAGCAGGGGAGGGGCATTCTTAGCCAGTTTCAGAACCGTATCCCACCTCGATTTCTGGTACCTGGCTGTATATGCCATATAATTGGTTTGTCTGAGTCCCAAAGAGGATGCCAAGTATTGTTTCTTGGCCATGGCATCCACTTTCCTAGAATCCTTATCTGGGGGGTGAGATGCCAGGGGAAAATTAGCCTTATCACAGGCTGCAGCCTGCACTACCCCAACATGGCTGCAATGAGTTGCAGGAAATTCTGTTCCAGGACCTGACAAGGTACACCTCCTGTCCATCTTTTTACCCACAGGAGGTACAGAAGTTGGAAACTGCAAAATTGTTTGTATCTGCTTCCTCAGGGATTTATGCAGAGGGATAGACACTTTCTTCGACTCTGGGACATTCATCATTTCCATAAAGTCAGGTTCCTCCTGATCCTGTTCAGCTTCTTCCACTGGGAGCTGAAGAGTATCAGCCACTTTCTTGTAAGACAAGAAATGGGAGGGGGACTCAGAGAGTCTGGGAGGAGACACATTGGAAGGCCTGTCTGGGGAGATGTCAGGCTCTGCAGGCTCATCTAGGCCTTCATCTTCCTCTTCATCATACTCTTCTTCTCTATCCCAATCGCCCTTATAGAAAGCCTCTGGATCAATGTCAGAAGCAACGATGTCCGACCGAACCGAACCTCTATGAACCGTTGCCGGTTCGGTCGGAACCGGGCAAAGCGACTGAACAATAGAAATCACTTTAGCAATCTCCTCAGTGGTCGGACCATAGGAAGTAGGATCCGAACTGGTTGTTTTTCGTTTCCTTTTGCTAGGAACCGATTCCACAGAATCGGCTCTCCTTTTGGCCGAGGAGGTATTGCCCAGGTCAATGGGCACCCCCTCAGGTTCGGCAACCGCCAAACCGGGCTGGCCATCTGGGTAAGCAGACTTCTCAGCCTCCCTCTCCCTTAGCCTACTCAAATGTTTTTCCAGAGTGGCTTTGGGAAAGTTTTTACAGATTTGGCAGTCTTCTTTGAGGTGGTCAAACCCCAGACAGTAAACACAGACGAGGTGAGGGTCAGCCTTGGCAAAGGTCTCCTTACACTCAGTACAGTGCTGGAACCCAGTGGGACCGGTTTTCTTTTTGGGTTTCTCAGACGTGCTGGAATACTGAAAAGTTACCCTTACCAGCTATTACGCCAGGCAACTAGAAACTGATCGGTTCCAACCATGTCACGGGTTGGTTAAAAAAAATCCGGAAATCTGAATTTTTTTAAGGAACCGATGAGTACCGGAAACCACAGTAATATTTAGAAACAAGACAGAAATAGAATGGGGTTCGGTTCCAAACCAGACCGACTGGAGAAGAACCGAAGGCAAAAAACAAGTTCCACAATAATACAATAACTACCTACTACTACCACTTACTGTTATTGAGACAGAGGTAAAAAGACCAAAATAAAGAAGTGGTTAGGTAAAACCGACCGATTTCAACTGATACCGAACCGAGGTGCAGGAAGAATCTCCGAAGCGATTTCACAGTTAGGCAGAGTAAAAAATCTGACGGTTACACTTCAGAGTGCTAGAGACAGAGGTTTGAAAACCGAGCTCGAGGTCAATGTTTGATGCTTCTGCACAGAGTTAAGTCTTTACTCTCTGGGGCAGTTCAAGTGCTGGGGATAACTACATTTAGTCAGAATACAGCAAGACTTCATGTTGTTTGAAATGGAAAGCGAAAATGCTTCATTCTCTGTAAATTGAAGAGATAAAAATAGTAAACCACTAATATTAGCAAAAAATGAATACGTTTACTAACCAAAATAGTCAAAAATAATCACAGTAGCCAAGTAGGATATTCGACGCTTCCTGGTAATCAAACAGAGTTTTGAATTCTGATTTTGAAAGCAGCACAAGGGAAATCACAGAGTTTGGAACTGTTTGATTTTGAAAGCAGCACATGGGAAATCACAGAGTTTGGAATTCAGTGCTTTGGCTTCTCAGAGGGAACTAGACGGGGGACAAGATCAGATCTACAGTACAGTAGCTTCTTGTTGTTTTACATTGTTTCTTGTGGATTCTACTTGGTAGAAGGTTATTTCTTTTCTTTCTTACTACTAAGGGGCTAGCAGGGTATTGTTTGGGGCTGTTGGAATTTTGAAACCTGTTTTGGTAGCTATAAATGGGCTCATTTGTTTGATTCACTGTGTGGCAGGCTGCAGTTGTAGAGGCCTATTTCTTCTGTTTTAAAACATAATTGGTGTGATTTAACTGGGTCTGTTTCTTTGAATTGGAGACATATATCTTCTAATTCCAAGCCTATTCTGATGTGTTGTTGGTGAAGCTGTTTGAATTGGAGTCCTGTTTCTTTGGGTAGCAAACCTATTTTGGGGGCTTTGAGTAGAATTGTGATTCATTGTTGCTGGCTTCACTAGCTGCAAAGTTTGAGTGCAGAGTGGGGGAAGGGTGCTAATGGTCTGACCAGAGGCCTCAGCTACCTGATTGTTTCTGGAAGACTTGGGCTGGTCCCACCCTTGGTCCATTATTTCCTTTATACCAGGGGTTCTGACATCACTTCCTCAAACAGGCAAAGGATATGCACCTGTCATAGCAAAAGCAGACATCCAGGAAAGGAACAGCAGCAAGTGAAGACGTGACTGCTCTCTCAGTGGAAGCGAAGTAAATGCAAATCTAGGAGCTTTCATTATTACTTCTTCGCATTGATATTGCATTGGGGAAAGGAGGAGTAGGAGTTTGAAGAAGGTTGTGCAATGGCTACTTAAAGTCTGTTTTTGAGTGTGGATAGGAAGGATAGGAATATAAAAAGCAGTTGCTCAATATATCTAAACGTGTGCAACAAAGGAGGTAAGGGAAATAAAGAAAATGTTTTGCACTGATAGAGGAGGGAGAGGGGAGACTTGGGGGAGTGTTTGGTATCCTGCATCTGGAAAGGTGGGGGGTCGCTGGTGGGCAACGACAGCAATGGGTAGGGTGGTAGGCTGCAACAACTGCGGTGCACCAATCTTTCTAAAAATTGCCTGGAGTGTGGGAGGATGTTTAGTGTACAACCACATAGAAAAACTTAGAAAGGAGATTGAAGGTCTGCAGGAGGAACTAAGACAGGCAAGGCAGATTGGGGGTGGGTTTAGCCCAATACTGGAGGGAGGAAGAAGGGGAGACGAGGGAAGGCGATTTAAGCCAACAGTGGTGAGGAGAGAGTCAGAAGAAGGAAAGCAGAGACAAGGGGCCCAGGCCAAGAAGAACAATTGCCGGGGAAACCAGGTCAGGAGACAAAAAAAAAATGGAAGGAGGAGATAGGGACTTGTAAGGGGAGGTGAAGAAGTGGCAAAAGTCATGGAGTGGAAAGGAGAGAACAGGTTACTATGAAGAGAGAGAAAGCGGGCATTTGTGAAGGGCCTTCAGAAAATAGTTGTGCACTGCTAGAGAGGAAGAAGGTGGAGGAGGAAAATGATGAAAATAGAGGAGTAATTGATAAATACCTGGACCAAACTGGAGCGGGGGGAAGTTCTGCTGGGAGAATTGCAACAGGGGTAAAAGGGGGAAATAATGTGCAGGAGGAAGAAGAGGAGGAGCTGGAAATGAGAGAGGGAGATGAATGGAAGCAAGCAGGGAGTAAGAGGGGTGGAATCTTAGTGCTGGGGGACTCAATACTAAGAGGAGTTAGGTGGGGTAGCAAGGGGGAGAGGCATAGTCGCATTTGGGTGGAGGCCATGCCAGGAATGACAGCGGAAAGGGTGGGACAGTCTATTCTGAAATATGCTAGAAGGGGTAGGGACAAGCCTCATTTAATTATACATCTTGGGACAAACGACCTGGCTGACAATACAGTAGACACAGTCCAGAGGAGGTTTGAGGAACTAGCACAATTGTGTGAGGGGGCAGGAAGATCAGTCATTTTTTTCAGAGATACTTGCCGTGCCAAAGGCAAGCACAACAAAAAGCTGAGAATAGAGAATTTAACGGATGGCTAAGAACCTGGTGTTGTGCTAAAGGGTATATGGGCTGTTGGGGGTGGGGAGGGACCTGGGAGGACAGTAGTCTCTATGCCAGGACAGACTACACTTGAGTGAGGAGGAAAGAAAGTGTTGAAACAGAGGATGGAGGAGTACATAGAGGAAGTTGGGAATTTAAACTAGGAGTGGGGGTGGCAGTTGGGGAAGAGATATGCAGAGACCACAGGTTGGGAAACCATATGAGCTTACCCCCATAACAGTGACAAAGGACAAATGGCAAGTACTATTGGTGATGCTAGGAAAGGAGGGCAGGATGGGAGGGAAAGGGTGGAAGGTGGTTACCCTTAATGCTAGGAGCCTTGGGAGGAAAACTGCAGAGTTACAGGTTCTCATGGCAGAGGGAGAGGTGGACATTGCAGCCATCACGGAAACATGGGCCACCCAATACAATGACTGGGACCTGTCTGTACCAGGGTACAGGTTATTTCGTAGGGACAGGGTGATTGGGAAAGGAGGGGTGGCACTATATGTGAAGGAAAGACTGAAGTGTGTAAGGGAGGAAGGGGAGGAGGGTAGTACGGAGTCACTTTGGATGCAAATCCAGGATTCCAAGAATAGGATGCTTAGAATGGGAGTGGTGTACAGGCCACCATCTCAGACGGAGGAGTTAGATAGGGAACTAGCGGGACAGATCAGGAGGACCTGCGAGAAGGGTATGTGTGGTGATTGTGGGGGACTTCAACATGCCAGGAGTGAACTGGAGCACCCCAACAACCAGGAACAGAAGGGAGCAGGTACTGCTGGATGCCTTCAGGACAGCTTCCTGCTGCAAATGGTCAGTGAACCAACCAGGTTAGGAAATACTCTTGACCTTGTGCTGGCAAATGGGGACTTTGTGAGAGAACTTACAGTGGAGGAACCGCTGTCAGGGAGTGACCAAGCTCAGTATGGCTCACACTGGATATGGGCAAGGAAGGAGTGGAATCTGGCACAATAGTGCTGGACTTCAGGAGGGCCGACTTTGGGAGGATGAGAGAAGTGGTAAAAGGGTACCTGGCCAGAATTCAATCTAGTATGGACACTAACCAGAGGTGGGAGCTCATAAAGCTGGGGATAGTGGAGGCAACAAAAACCTACTGCAAAGCCCAGAGCAAGAAGGCTAGGGCTAAGAAACCGATCTGGTTGAGTAAGGAGGTCATGGAAAAGGTAAGGAGGAAAGAGCTGCCTTTAGAAAGTACAAGAAAACAGGGAGGGGAGGACAGGGAGGTACTTGACAGAATCGAAGGAGGTGACAAGGGCAGTAAGGAGCCAAAGCATCTCTGGAACTCAGGCTGGCACAAGGCATTAGAAGGAGAAGGACTTCTTTAAGTACATCAGGGAGAAAAGGCTGTAAGGACCACATAGTAAGGATTAGAAAGGAGGGGGTTGGGTGGAAGCAGGGTGCAATAAGGCAGAAGCACTAAATGAGTACTTCTGCTCAGTATTTACTAAAAGAAGAGGGGTGACACCCAAGGTGGGAGAAATGGCAGAAGCGGGGGAGTGGTGACAGATGGGGAAATCATGGAGGCAGAGTTCGAGAGGGTTTGAAGGCACTGAGGGTGGACAAGGCACCAGGCCCAGATGGCATCTACCCAGGGTACTGAAGGAGCTGGCAGAGGTCCTTGCAGGACCTTTGGCAGACCTATTTAATGCCTCACTACATTTGGGGTGTGTACCTCAGGACTGGAGGATGGCTCATGTGGTGCCCCTCCACAAGAGTGGCCCCAAGGATGAACCGGAAACTACAGACCAGTGAGCCTCACATCCATCATGGGAAAGCTAATGGAGACTATCCTGAAGGAGAGGCTGGTGGCCCTCCTAGAGGCCAAAGGACTACAGGGCAGCAGACAGCATGGCTTCATACGTGGCAGATCCTGCCAAACCAACCTGGTCGAGTTCTATGACTGGGTAACTAGGCAACTGGACAGGGGCCATGCAGTGGATGTCCTATATCTGGACTTCAGTAAGGCATTCGACTCAGTGCCACATGGAAGGCTAAGAAGGAAGTTAGTAGGCACAGGGGCGGGTGCAAAGCTGGTGAGATGGGTAGGAAACTGGCTGCAGGGAAGGCAACAGAGGGTGGTGGGTGGGGAGCTCTCACACCCAAGGGTAGTGACGAGCGGTGTTCCACAGGGCTCAGTGTTGGGACCAGTGTTGTTTGGGATATTCATTGCAGACATATCATGGGACATCAAGAGCAAGATCAGTCTGTTTGCTGATGATACCAAGGTAGGTAGCGGTGGTGGATGACCTGGGGGATGGCAGGGGTTGCAGGATGATCTGGCAAAGCTTGAAACCTGGTCAGACACCTGGCAACTGGGCTTTAATGCCAAAAAGTGCAAGGTGCTGCATTTTGGGATGAAGAACCCAAGGAGGAGTTACCAGCTAGGGGAGGAGGAGAAGGATCTGGGCGTGCTCATTACAGGGTCAATGAACAACTCGGCACAATGTAGGAAGGCAGCTGCAAAGGCCAACAAAATGCTGGGTTGTACTGCAAGGGGTATATCCTCGAGGAGGGAGGAGGTGATTCTGCCACTGTATAGGTCATTAGTTAGACCACACCTGGAGTACTGCGTGCAGTACTGGCGTCCGTATCTGAAGAGGGACATTAAGTTACTGGAGGGGGTGCAGCGCAGAGCGACAAAGATGATCAAGGGGCTGGGGGACTTATCATACGAGAGGATGTTGAAGGAGTTGAACATGTACTCACTGGAGGAGAGGAGAGACGGGGTGACATGATTGAAACCTTTAAATACATGAAAGGAATAAACAAGACAGGTACAGAGGGGCTGTTCAAAGTAAGGGAGGGGAGGGCCACGATATGAGACTGGAGCGAGGAAGGTTCAGGAGGGAGATGAGGAGACTTTTTTACAGAGAGGGTGGTGGCTGGGTGGAATGCGTTACCTGCTGAAGTGGTATGCAGTAGAACAGTGGACTGCTTCAAACGAGGATGGGACAGGACAAGGGGGAGGGTTAATGAAGGGGAAGGGTGGAAGGGAGGGGCAGCTGCAGAATAAGGGGTACTAGCTGCACATTCGAGCTGACTTGATAGACCTATAGGCCTTTATCTGCTGGCAAATTTCGTATGTTCCTAGGAACCAAAAAAACTACATTTACAGAAAACCCAGTTAAATACAATGCAATAGAGAAAACTGACTAAAATACATTTTTTGATATAACTACATAACAAAAACCCGATTGGAGAACCTGCCATTACCAGGGTTCACTACAGGGTGACTGCTCTCTTTAGGCGGAGAAACAGATCTCGGCAACAGCCAGAATGAAGCATGGATGCAGAGTTTGAACCTACATTCCAAATTCTAAAATTCATAGGTTCACACCTACGGCGTCACTCTTAGCTGAAATGACTGCATAAAGTGTAAACATTAACCGAGTGATTCTTAGCGTTAGAAGAACCCCAACTTTTTAACTGCCTTTCCCACTACTCAAGTGCACTGGGCTATCTTTAGAGTGTCTGAAATTATTACCCTCAAGTCTCTCTACTCTTTTGTGTTTTCCACTACTACTTTCTCCATTCTGTACTCAATTTCCAGATTTTTCACCCCAATGTGCCTTACCCTGCACTTCCTGGAGTTAAATTTTAACTGCCATACTTTTGACTACCTATGCAGTCTAACCAGATCCTCTTTCATAACTCAGATCTCTTCCCCACTATTTATCTGGTAACAGAGCTTAGTGTCATCTGTGAAGAGGCAAATCTTGTTGTGGATCCATACCCTAGTGGTGCAGACAGAAAGACAGAATCTGTAGATGGAAAAGGACTGCTTGGCCCACCCAGTCTGCACAAGTGTTAACTGCTTATTCTGTTTCCACAAATCTGATCTCTGGTGATCCTCCCCCTCCCTGCTTCTGTTCTAATACACCCTTGTTTATTCCATGCATGCTTGAAGCCATCCACCATTCTAGCCTTCGCCACTTCGGTAAGCAGTTGGTTCCATGACGTGTCTACCAGTACCACCTCTTCAGTGAAGAAGTATTTTCTTACATCACTCTTCCTGAACTTGCCCCCTTCTGCTTCATCACATATCCCCTAGTCATGGAGCTCATCCCCACTTGGAAAATGCTCCCCTCCTGCACACTTCACCCCTGTGAGGTACTTGTGGGTCCTAATCACAGAATCACAGACAAAATACGAGACAGGAGGCAGAAGGCCTTATGGACTCATCCCTTTTTGCCTTAAAAGGCAAATTTCTTATTACCCATGAAATCATCCAACCATTTCTTAGAACATTTCAATGTAAGTGTAGCTCACTACATTTGTGCGTGATCTGTTCCATATATTAATAACTCTTTGGTTCAACCAGTTTCCCTGAAGATTATTTCTATATGTTTCACCTCCTAATTGATGTTGATGGAATCTGCTGCATCTGTCATTATTTCTGACAAGTCCTATAATTTCCCATAGATCACTATCTGGTAGTGCCTAAAACACCATGCACAAATCACCCGAGCCTTCTATATTCCATACTATACAAGCTCAGGTGCTTCATCCTATTTCTGTAGTCTGTGTGTTTTAGTTTGCATATTTTATTTGTTGCCTTTTTCTGGATCCCCTCTATTAACTTATCTTTTTTTTTTTTGTAAGGTGCCCAAACTTGCACACAATATTCAAAATGTGGCCTCACAAATGATGCATACAAGGGGATTTTGATATTACTATCTCTACTATTGGTGTTTCTAAGCATGGAGCCCATTATCTTCTGTGTTTTACTAGCTGCTGCCCTACACTGTGCCAATACGCTTAGGTCCTCAGTTATTCACACACTTAAATCCTTCTCCATGTTAGATTCTGTGATCAGAGTTCCAGATAGGTAATAAGTAACTCTTACATTTCAGTGGCCGATGTGCATGATTTCACACTTCTCAAGATTAAGAGTTAGCTTGTTTGCGGTCACCCAGTTTGCCAAATTATTGATTTCAATTATCAAAAAGATGGATAGAGTGAGTGCCATTAACTATACAGGCTAGTTTAATATCATCTGCAAAGATTGCACTCCAGCACGCTTTTAATGTTTGCAGAGGAACTATATAGATGCTAAACAGGGTTGGGCCTAAAACCGAGCCCTGTGGTACCCTGCTTGTTATTTCAGCCCATAGTGATCTGATGCCTGCTAAGGCTACACTTTGTTTCCTACCATCCAACCACTGTTTAATCCATCTGACTATACTGATCATATCCCTTCTCATTCTCCTCCTCCTCTCCATGGTGTACATAATGAAATCCCTCACTTTCTCCTCGTAGGGTTTCCTTTGCAACCCCTGCACCATTTTGGTTGCCCGCAGATAATGATGCTGACCTAGTAGAGCAAAGTAATCTTCACACTTCTGGCAGTGACAAACTCACCCAGACTTTCACAGAAGATGAAAATGGGAAAGTTTAAACTTCCTTTTCAACAGGTATAATTGAATGTAGGAACAAACAGCCCCTCTCTATTAGAGTTACTCAAAAAGGGATGAAAAAAGTACAGCTAAGTAGGAACTTACCGTAACAGTAGATCTTTGAGAGGAGCTCTTTGCAGCCGGCTATAACTGTAAGGACTAAGCCATCAGGCACCAGGACCCCACGGAAAACTTCTAGCTAGCAGTCTTCACCAGGAACGCTCCCTGACATTGGCATGCCCTGATGTCAGCCAATGGTATAAAAGAGGTGATCCCCAGCCCCACCTCAGTTCTCCTGCCGGAAACCCAGTCTCAAGGATGGAAGGAGAACCATGGAGGTTCGAGATTAAAGGAAGCAGAAGGAATACTAGAGGGAAGCAGGGAGGGAAAGCGGTGCCTGCTGCAAGAGCTCCTCTCCAAGATCTACTGTTACAGTAAGAGCTTATATAACTGTACTACCTTACTTCGAGAAGGAGCTCTTGCAGCAGGCTATAACCATGAGAACTGAGTCCCAAGCAGTTGGGAAGAAGAGACTGACAGGCACAGGAGGAGGCTAAAGGTAGTCAAACATAAACTTCAGGACAGCAGGCCTTGGAGAACAGCAAGGCCAAAGCCAGTCCTATGCCAGGAAACAGCGTCCAAACCACAGATTTTGAGAAAGGTGTGAACAGAACTCCAGGTAGGAGCCACACAAATGTCTGCTGCGGACACATTCCTAAATGAGGCGAATGAGGTAGCAACATCCCTGACGGAGTGGTTTTTTACCGGGCCCCATAAAGACTTATCATACTTATGACAGCAGTAAACAATGCAGTTAACTAACCACTTAGACAACGTCTGTTTAGTAACTGGTGCTCCCTTAGATCTGGGGGCAAAGGAAACAAACAACTGGCTGGTCTTTCTGAAAGGACTGGTGTGGTTAAGGTAATATTGAAGCATCCTGTGGACATCCAGAGTATCCAGCAAAGCCTCTCCTCTGCTGGAATACTCTGGGTAATAAGCAGGGAGGTGGATATCCTGGTTCAGGGCAAACTCGGCCACCACTTTAGGCAAAAACTTAGGATTTGTCCTCAAGGACACCCTGTCCTTGTGAAAAACTAAATAAGGCTCTTTGCACATCAGAGCCTGGAGCTCAGAGATCCTTCAAGCAGAAGTAACAGCAACTAAAAAAATGCTTTCCACGACAGACAGCGTAGCTCGCACTGCAGAGTCCGGTTCAAAGGGAAGCAAAGTAAGTTTCTCTAACATAAACAGATGATCCCATGGAGGGACCGAATCCTGAATGGGGGGTTTCAGGTGCAGGATGCCCCACAAAAAAGTGCAGGACAAGTCCAGCTGGGAAAGGGACATGCCCTGTATAGTTGCATGGTACGCAGAGATGGTGGCAAGGTGCACCTTACTAGACAAGCAACTCAGACTGGAATCAGATAGGGAAAGGAGATACTCTAAAACAGAGTTCACTGGACAGGAGAAAGGATCAAGGCAGTGAGCAGAGGCCCAGAGGCAGAACTGCTTCCACTTCATAGCATGGGTGCACCTAGTGAAGGGTTTCCTCGCAGCCACTAGGACATCAGCTACTCTATGGGAAACCCCATATCTGGCAACAGCTAAGTCTGCAGGAGCCATGCATGCAGGTGCAGAGACTTGCGGTCTGGATGGACTAGAGTGCCCTGGTTCTGGAAGAGTGCAAGCTCAGGGGCAAGAGGGTAGGCAGTTCCGCTGTCGACTGCTGGAGCAGAGGGAACTAGATCTGATAAGGCCAGTAGAGAGCAATGAGAATCATCTCTGCTCCCTTTGCCTGCAGCTTGAGAAGTACTGTCTGAAGAAGAGGGAAGGCATATAGAAATTTCCCTGTCCAACAGAGGGACAATGCGTCTCACGAGAAAACTCTAGGCCCTTGATCTAGTTAGCAGAAACTGGGCAGTTTGGCATTGAGTGGGGATGGATAAAGGTCCAACTCTGGCTGTTCCTACCTTATGAACAGCTGCTCTGCAACTGACTGTAGTAATTCCCATTCATGGGCTTTGGACCGAGATCTGCTTAGGCTGTTGGCCAAGACGTTTTGGGTGCCTGGAACATGCATGACAGTGAGTTCCAGGTGGTGCTCCAGTGTCCAATACCAGACCCTCGTGGCCTCTCTGCAGAGGGGAGTACAAGTGAGTTTCCCCCTGCTTGTTGATGTAAAAGACCACAGACATATTGTCCATGCGGATGAGGAGAGGGCCCAGGAGATGGTCTGTCTGAAATGCCTGTAGGGCATAGAGGGGCGCTCACATCTCTAGGACACTGATGTACAGTGTCTGTTCCAAAGGGGACTAGGACCCTTGGGCCTGCTGGTCCACTAAGTGTGCACCTCAACCCTGTCCCAAGGCATCCGTAGTTAGGACCTGCCTCGGGGACGTCTGTCAGAAGGGAAACCCTTTGGAAAGGTTAACAGGTTCCATCTACCAATTCAGGGTCTGACGAACTGGGCTGGGGACTGTGATTGGTTGCTCCAGGCTGTCTAAACATTGGTCCTACTGCACCCTGAGTGTCCACTGGGGGACCCTCATATGCAAACGAACCAGAGGGACAGTTGGAATGGCAGCCGCCACGTAACCTAATATGCCCTGGCTGAGGTTTGACAGGACAATGATACCATCCAAGCTTGGGACAGAAGGCAATCTGCTCTGTCTACGGACAGAAAGGCCTTGCCCTGTACTGTGTCCAGTATTGCTCCAATATATTGGAGTCTTTGGCTGTGCCATGGGGATGACTTTGGCAGGCTCAGAGTGATCCCCAGTTCTCTGAAGAGAGTAAAGGTGTCTTCTAGTGTTCTTAATAGCTGAGCTGTTATGGGTGCTGTCAGAATCTTCTAGTGTTCTTAATAGCTGAGCTGTTATGGGTGCTGTCAGAAGCCAGTTGTCTAGGTAAGGAAAGACATAATGGTGTTGTCTTCTGAGGGCCGCAGCTACTACTGCTGGGCACTTGGTGAAGACTCTGGGAGCCGAGGATAGGCCGAATGGCAGTGCTCAGAACTGACAGTGGCGGCGGGCGGCGGGGGCGGCTCAGAGGTAATTTAAGGAAGTATTTTTTCACAGAGAGGGTTGTAGATGTATGGAACGGCCTTCCAGAGGAGGTTGTGGAGTCAAAAACAGTGGTGGAATTCAAGCATGCATGGGACAGTCATAAGGCAATTCTAGGGGGTGGGGGTAGGAAGAAGTAGGCTGCTGGTTAACTAGGATCTGCAGCTTATCCATCACGTAGGGAAATGGGCAGACTGGGTGGGCCAAGCGGTCCTTATCTGCCGTCAAATTCTATGTTTCTATGTCCTTGGAAAAGGAAGTGCAGATTCTCTTCTGTGAGGCTGGAACACCAAGATTTGAAGGTACACATCCTGCATGTCCAGAGAGCAGAGCCAGTCTCCTTGGTGAAAAAGGGGAAGTAAGCCTGGTAGAGTGGCCACTCTGAACCATTTGTACTCAACGTACTTGTTCAGGTGACTGAGGTCCAGAATGGGGCGAAAATCCCCGGTCTTTTTGGGTGCGAGGAAGAAACGGGAATAAAATCCCTTTCCTCTCTGACTTGGAGGGACTGGACCTATGGCCTGCTTTTGAAGAACAGCCTGAATTTTCTCTTTGATCTGAATGATGTGAGACTGATGGTAGAGGGAGAACACTGTTGGATTGTCCGGTGGTCTCTCCAGGAACTCCAATGTATGTCCTCACTCTATGATTTGAAGGACCCATTGGTCGCCTGTTATTTTGCTCCACTCCTCCAGATAGAGGGAGAAGCGACACCTCACCGCCGCCCCAAGGGTTTCTGCTGGGGGAGGAGGGTTTGGCAAGGAGTCAGGCTGAAGCTTTGGGGGTGGGCAAAGTGGCCTGGGAGGATTTGGCAGCTCTGGATGAAGAAACCCCAGGGGTCTGGAAGGGGGCCTTGCGCTTAAAGCCTTCTCGCTGCTGCAGGTTGTGGGACTGCTGTTCAGAGGATTTACGAAAGGACTGCTTCCTAAAGGGCTTCTGGTTGGCCTTGTGCATCTTCTGGACCGACCAGATAGTTTTGCCAGAATCCTGGAGGCAAGTTATCAATTTCTTGGCCTCATCCCCAAAAAGGATTGAACCCTTGAAGGGGAAGGTAGATGATTCTGGCCTGGAGATCCTGGGTAAAACCCGAGACCCGAAGCCATGAGTGGCATCGTATACAGATGCCTGTGGCTGATGCCCTGGCAGCTGTATCAGCAGTATCGTACAAAGCACACAAAACATGTATGCCGACGTCTGAGCCTGACTTCAATATATCCAAAAGTTCTGCCTTCTGTGGCACATCCGGCAGAGCTTGGGCCAACTCTATGCTCTTTTCCCACAAGGCATTTTGATATTGCACCACGTGGGTGAGAAAGTTCAACAACATTATACAGCAAGTAGTTGAGGTGCAAACTTTCTTGCCCAGCTAGTTTAGATGTTTGGACTCTTGGTCAGGAGGCTGGTTGCTAAGGTGCTTAGGCCTCTTAGACCTGTCATGGACTGTGGTAATGACCACTGAGGCGGCCACTGGGTGTTCTGCAAGGAAGGGCACATCACTAGGTGCCCTATAGAGCCTATCCGATTTCTTGGATATGGCCATAGAAGAAAAAGGATGCGTCCAGGTTATCCTAGTAAGGTCTTGGAAGGTGCCTACCAGTGAGGGCACCACTAAAGGCTTAGGCTCCTTTTGGCAGAGGCACTTGGCCAGCCCTTGCCTCTCTGGATCCAGGTCCTCCGTCACCTAGCTGTTATTGGCCTGGATATGCCTCATGGCATCCATGAATGATGGATCATCAGGAGGGGGATCTGGGGGCGTCTCTGGCATGGGAGGATGACTCCTGGGTTCCGAGTCCCTAGAGGAGGAAGAAGACGAGCTGCGGCTCGAGTCCTCTGAATCAGAGGCGGAGGAAGAGGTCTCATGCCAGCATCTGCTTGAAGAACAGTGCCGATAGCCTGATGACCAAGATGAGTACTTGTGTCTCTGACCCTTGTGCTTGGACCTGCCTCTAGGCCTGTTGCCAGGGCATGGGGATGGGCTTTTAGGTTGCGGTGGTCAGCTTCCTGGGTTCTGACTCAGGTTCCACCACCACTGGCTCAAAAGGCTTAGAGCGGAGAAGGTCATCTTTTATCTCATTCCACCAGAAGTGGAAAAGGTCCTTTACTTCGCTCAGAGGTATCTAAGGACCAGATGGGTCAGCAGGCCCCTTGGGCTAAGGAGCAGCAGGGGTTGTGGGGGCTAGCATCAGACATCCAGGCAGCAGATCCTTAGGAGTGGGAGTCTCATATGTCAGACCCTCCATTGTCAGTGTACAGGAGATGTTCATGTCTACCAGTGATGCATGAGGGTCCGATGATGGCTGGGGCATCACTAGGTCAGATGCCGGGGTACCCAGCGTCAAATGGACAGGTGTCTGCTGGTGGTGGTCTGGGGATGCGGCAGTCATCGGCTGAGCAGAAGCCTGCAGAGATGGCTACATGGAACAGGGCAGAGGCATCAAGGAAGGCACAGAGGCAGACGCATGCTCCAGGCATCGAGGGGCCTGGTCTGAAGACTTACAGGCAGAGCCCGATGTGAAGGCCGGGCGGACGGCGGGTAGCAACCTACGTCCGAGTTAGATATGGACGCGCCACCTGAGGAGGAGATGGAAGACTTAGGAATGGCCTTCACCTTCAGGGGCTGCAGGGCCGAGACCAAAGCCCCGGATCCTGATTAACCTCTGCCCATCGCCAGTACCTGGGCAGGAGGTTTATCCACTGGCTGTCTAGAGGGAGTGAGGGCAAGCCTGGGAGAGTGGTCCAACCTCCTATGGGAGGAGGAACCAGAAGTGGCTTTCTTCTTGTAAGGAGACTGACAGTGGGAGCATGTCTGGGTCTTCTTATCCTTGTCCCGGGACTTGTGCTTCCCCGAAGACTTCTTCTCTTGGTGTGTCGCTGACAACAAAGAGGCCTCCGAAATGGAGGAGGAAGAAGAAGGACTTTTCCCCATTTGCTTCTGCATGGCTGCAAGCTGCTGCTTAAGAAGGTGGCTTTTAATGGCATTCTGGTGGTGAATCCTAGTCTTTGGTTACAGCTCTGGCAGTGTTGGCAGGTCAAAGTGTCATGGTCTGGGCCCAGGCAGAAGAGACAGGTCGCGTGGCCGTCTTTGGATATTAGCTGCTTGCCGCACGCAAACTTGGACTTTCACCGCACAACTGAAGAAGTCAGAGAAGAAGACATGCAGAAATAAAAGTAAAGAAATCATTACTTTTTGAATAAAATAAAATAAACACAGGAAATGCGTAATGGTGGTCGAATGTAGCAGGAGGCATCCATAGAGCCGATGCGAATCGGTTGACGGCAGGAAAAGAACTGAGGTGGGGCTGGTGTCATCGAGGCACAGGTCAGGAAGCATAGGAAAACCAAGAGCAGTTGTAAAATTCACAACCAGAGTTTTATTATTAATAACAGTAAAATAAAAAAAAAATTATTCAGAATAAGTATTTACAATAGCAGTAGAAACAGAGAAAACAGAATCCTTCTGAGTTTTTCTTCTCAATTTCCAATCTCAGTCTCAGTCTGTCTCCCTCTATTGCAAAACATTGCAGCTCCTTTTCATAAGTCTGTGCAGGAGCTCGTTAAGAAAATAGCATGCTATCCACACAGTATTCTTGTAAGTTTACAATGTTCTTGTCCGTTTCAGCAGGTGCAGCAAAATGGAACACTGTGACTCAGAACTGACCTCTTGTTTACATCTTCTGCAAAAGGCTTAAAAATTGCATCTCAGGTTAACCCCTTGCTTTCCAAATAGCTTTGCAATCACTTCAACAGTATAACTATATACAGTGTTAGCTTTGCAATCATTTCAACAGTATAACTATATACAGTTTTAAACAAAGGGATCCCAGTATCAATTACATTTCCACAAAAAGATTCACATATATTTTTATACTGGCAGATATGCACGGGGAAAGAAAATACAGAAAAACCAAAAAATAGCGAGAGGCAGAGAATTGCAAGACCGTCGGGTGATCAAGTCCTAGGTCTCACGAGAAAATTTGGTTGCGCAACCAGAGAGAGAAGAGATAGAAAAGGAGAGAATAGAACAGATCCTTGCATATAAACTCTTTCTCCAGGTGCGGCTTCAGCGTAGGTGACAAACAGCTGGGGAACCTCTCCCCGAACCTTAGCCGTTCACTCCTTATAATAAGAGAGCGCTCTTCTAGGGTCCAAAGTATGGAGCTTATATTCGGCCTCCGAGGTGTGACTGGGGTTGAACCCCAGCAGAGTCAACACCTGGTTAAGGTGAAACTCCGACACCACCTTCGGAAGGAATTTCGGGTTGGGGCGAAGGATAACCTTGTCCCTGTGGTAGACCAAATAAGGAGACTCAATGGAAAGCGCCTGGAGCTCTCCCATCCTTCTGGCTGACGTGATAGCCACCAAGAAGGCGGTCTTCCATGACAGGTGAGAGATGTCACACCTGTGCATCAGTTCGAGTGGCCTGCCCATGAGCTTAGCCAATACCAGTAGTAGATCCCATGGAGGTGGAGGTTCTTACACCAGAGAGGATATGTGATCAAGGCCTTTGAAAAAGTGCCCGACCACCTTCTCCTGCATCACCGACTGCTTGCCAGCCCGCGCCCAGTAAGCAGAGATGGCTGCCAGGTGCGCCTTAAGGGTCGTTGACCGAAGCCCTAGCTGAGAAAGGGAACACAGGTAGTCCAGAATGCTAGCCAAGGAACAGGAAGAAGGGTCCAACCCCTTGTCCTGACACCAAATGGAGAATCTCTTCCATTTGAAGGCATAGCATTTCCTGGTCAACTCATTATGGGATGCCTCAACAACGTTGAGGACCTCGTCGGAAAGACCCAAGGCCTGGAACTCTAGCCACTCAGGAGCCAGGCCATCAGGTGCAGGGATTGAAGGTCCGGATGGAGAACCTTCCCCTTGTCGACTGAGAGCAGGTTCGGGTGGGCTAGAAGCCACCTTGGGAGCCTGAAGCTGAGGCTGAGGAGATCTGGGTACCAGAACTGGCGGGGCCAGTCTGGGGCTACCAGAATCACCTGCGCCTTGTCCCTCTTTGCCTTGAGAAGCACCTTGTGGATCAAGGGAATTGGAGGGAAGGTGCAGAAGAGGCCCAGGGTCCACGGCCTCAAGGCGGCATCCCCCTGCAGCGAGCCCTGCTGAGGGGGGCAGGCATGAAACAGCCTCAGCTTCGCATTCTCCCTGGAGGCAAACAGGTCCACCTGAGTGTGCCCCAGTTGGAGAACAGATCGTGTACTACCTCCAGCAGGAGAGACCACTCATGAGATGCAGCACCTATCCGGCTTAGGGCATCGGACAGAGTGTTGGAGGCTCCCGCCACATGGATGGCTAGGAGATCCGCCTCCAGTCTGCTCATGAGGGACCAAGTGCTGAGAGCTTCCTTGCACAGGGGCAAGGAGTACGTCCCGCCCTGGCGGCTTTGGTAGTACATGGTCGTAGTATTGTCCGTCTGGACCTGGACCACTTGACCCCGTATAAATGGAGCGAAGGCGGTGAGGGCTAGTCAGACCACTCTAAGCTCCAGCAGGTTGATGTGGCATCGAGACTCCTGAGGGGACCAGAGGCCATACGCTCTGTGCTCCCCCAGATGGGCACCCCAACCCATCAGAGAGGCGTTGGTTGTTAGAATGACCGTCGGCTCGAGGGAGACAAACGGGATGCCCTGCTGCAGATGAGCTGGAATGATCCGCCACTGGAGAGCGTCCCACATCTCCTGGGTCACCGCCACTGGCTGGTCCAGAGGACCGGAGCGCTGTGACCACTGGCGGGCCAGCCCCCATTGCAGGGGATGCATGTGCTAGCGGGCCCAATGGACCACGCTGGTGCGGGCTGCCCTGAGGCCCAGGAGGCGCAGGAAGTTCCGGGCAGGGTGCAACTGCTCAACCAGAAATGACTGGGCAAAGGAGGAAAGAACCTCAGCCCTGTCCGCCGGGAGCCGTGCTCTGGCTCGAAGAGAGTCAAGCTCTGCCCCCGATGAATTGAATCACCTGCGTTGGCACGAGTTCTGAATTGGCCTCGTTGATGAGGAAACCAATCTGAGAACAGACCTGGAGGGCCAGATCCCTGGACCGCTCCACCTCCAGCCTGGAGGGGGCTGCAATCAGCCAGTCATCCAGGCAAGGGTACACCCGGACCCTTCAGCACTGCAGGAATGCTGTCACCACTGCCATGCATTTGGTGAAGACCCTGGGAGCTGGAGAGAGGCCGAAGGGCATGGCCCGGAACTTGTAAAGGGAACCCTCCGCTCTGAAGCGAAGGAATCGCTGGTGGGACGAACAAATTGGGATGTGAAAGAACGCGTCCTGGAGGTCCAGAGAACAGAACCACACGACTCGTTCCAAGGATGGAATGATCTGTGCCAGCGTGACCATCCTGAAGGTTCGAGACCTTAGGAACCTGTTCAGGTCATGTAGGTCTAGAATGGGGCGCCAGCCCCCCCATCCATTTCGGGACCAGGAAATACCTGGACACAAACCCTGGGTCTGGTGGAGGACCCGCCACCTCCTTAATCACCTCCTTTTGGAGAAGCAGAGCAATGTTGGTTCGACGAGCCGACAGAGAGGCTACAGACCCCATAGCCCCCTGTGGGGCAAAGGTTTGATAGCGTAGGGCCTGCTCGAATTCTAGAGGCAGACCTTTCCCTACCACTTCCAACACCCAGCGGTCCGCAGTGATAGGGGACCAGGTGGAAAAGTAGTGGCGGAGCCGTCCCCCCACGGGGGAAACCCAACGGGGTGACGAGGCTGGGGGCGACCCTTCAACCCGCACTGAGCAGGCTTGAAGAAGGATCTACGAGGGACCTCCCTGGGCCTTTTCCTCCGCTTCCTGCTGGAAGAAGCTGCAGGCTTGGCTTTGGGGTGCCAAGTGCGAGCCTGCTGGCCCTGATGCTGGTGTTACTGGGCCGGACGTGCTGCAGGAGCAGAAGGCCGAAAGGGCTTACGCTGCTGCTGGCGGCCTTTGTCCTTCTGGGCAGACGTGACCGAGTCCAAGGTGGCATTGGACTTCTCGATCCTCTGCAAGTGACCCTCCACCCCGGGACCGAACAAGTCGGTACCCAGGAAGGGAACGTCTGCCAGCTTATGCTGGGTATCCACTGTGAAGGTGGAGATCTGCAGCCAAGCTCTGTGGCACATGGCCACTGCGGCCGCTACCGACCGGGCACAAGTGTCTCCAATGTCAAGAGCAGTTTGGAGCTGTTGCTTTGCCACCGCCCTTACCTGATCCCGCACCTGCTTGACCGTAGTCTGGAGGTCAGCTGGGAGATGAGGAATCACCTCATCCAGGGAGCCCAAAAGGGGGTTGGAAAAGTGTGCCATCAGTACGACCGAACTGGCCTGACGAAGGCCTAAGGAGGACGCAGCGTAAACTTTATGCCCGGAGTAGTCCAGTTTCTTGGACTCTTTATCCAGTGGCTTGTCCACGCCCCGAGCGTTTCTGGAGTGCCGGAAAACACTGTTGGTCACCAACCCCTCCGCAGAGGGGTGCTCCGAGAATCCAGAGAGTGAGCCAGTGGAAACAGCATACTTCCTGGCCATCCTGGCCGAGGGAGCTGGACAAGAAGCCGGCCACTGCCATAGCTCCAGGACCGGGCCAACAATGGCTTCGGCCACAGGAAAGGCCTCCACAGGAGAATTCCCTCGGTCCAGTATCTCCGTGAGGGGATACTTGGCCCACTTTGACATGGGTTTGAGCTTCATCCCAGTAGATTCTGAGATGAGCCGAAGTAATCCTATGAATGAGGATGGGCTCTCGTCCATCGACTGACCCCAGAGGACTCCAGGTCGAGAGGCCTGGAGAACAGGGAAGAGTCATTGTCAGACTCCGAGGAGTCTGCAAACAGCTGCCGAGGGTCTGAGCCACCCTCCACCTGCCGAGGGCGATCAGGAGTGAGGGTGACCGACAACCGATGGGGCAACCCATGACCTGAGGGTTCCACCACGATGGGTGGTGCAGCTGGTTTCGGCCGAACAACTGGCGCCGGCTTCAGCTCCTCGATTACCATGAGGGGTTGTTTCGGCCGCTCAGGTGACAACCACTTAATGGCCGGGAAAGGCAACGGAGTCGGCTTGCTCCCGGACAAAAGGAGCTGCTGCCACATCAGATCCTCGTAGCGCTGACGCAACTTGCGCCGGAGCCTATCCTCCGAGGAGGACGATGACGAGGATGAGCGGCACCACTGCTTCCCTCGGTGCTGAGACTGAGACCGCTGATGTCGGCGGGATCAGCTGGACCGAGAGGAGGTCCGAGACCGAGATCCTCAGTGTTTCCGAGGGTGGGTCTGCGAGGGAGCGCGGGAAACCCGTTCCTCACCCGGCTCAGGGACCTTAACTGGGGACTCCGGCACAGGAGGCACGGGCAAGTCCTCGGTTTTCACCGGGGGAACCGGTGAAGATGGGTTGTCAGCTTCTCCAGTCGACAGCCCGTCCGATGGGTCGAGAAAAAATCCTGACTGCATCGACGGGTGTCTCGGCCGGCTGACCTGACGGGGACATGCGTGAAAGCCAGTGGCCGTAGCCGCAACCTCAACCGAAGTCAAGTGTCAACTATCCGGGAGGGGACCTCCCACTCCTACGAACGCCGGCGGTTGGACTTACCTTTTGAGTCCTTTTTCTTGGACCGAGAGGAGTGTCCCGATGGCCCCTCTCCTTTAGTAAAGAGGGACTGACAAAGCTCCTTAAATGAAGCCAAGTAGGAGGAGCCCAAGGAGAGTGGGATAAATGCCGTGACCGAGGAAGAAGAAGATGTGGCCTGGGCCACCTCCTCCTTGAGGGCGATCATTTGCTCAAGTTGCTCAGCCGAGTCTGCTGCCGCGGACACCACCCAACGGGCCTCCTTCGACTTAACCGGAGGAATATGTCTCTCGGGGCGCCCAAGTTGAAATCTGGCAGCACGGTCTTCGAGAATGTGGACCGAAAAGGACTTGTACAATTCGCAGGCCTGGGGATCGTGTTCGAGCCCAAGGCAGTAAACGCACGTGGAGTGTGGATCGGTCCGAGACATCTTCTGCCCACAAGTGCACCGCCGAAATCCGGGAGTCGATTTGTCCATCGCAGCCGCGAAGGAAGAAAAAGACCAAAGTCTAGAAAATTTAAGAATGAGTTTCAGTTTAACCGACGAGTTAGGATCCAGACCTAAAACGCAGAGCGCTAAGGAGGGTACCTGAGCTTCCAAGCGGTAAGAAAGATCTGGCGTCACGGGGCGGAGCCAAGAGTTTTACCACCCGGGTGGGTGGGACGAGTCAGTGTGAAGACCTTCCAGCAAGATTTAAAGCGGCAAGGAACCTGCCAGTAAGTGTGGACAGAACAACATATCCAAGTCCCTAGAATTTGTCTTTGCCTCTGGCAGCGGTGGCCCACAGATCCAGTCCCTGGGGGAGTGACAGTAAGCTGCTCTGGGGTGATTTGTCTTTGTCTCTGGTGGTGGCATACTGCAGCTCCGATCCCTGGGGGAGGGCAGGTAAGCTGCTCTGGGGTGGATTTGTCTTTGTCTCTGGCAGAGGCATCCCGGAGCTCGATCCCTGTGGAAGGGCACATAAGCTCCTCTGGGGGGAGATTTCTCTTTGTCTTTGGCGGTGGCGTTCCAGAGCTCCAAACCCATGGGGAGGGCAGGTAAGCTGCTCTGGGTGGGAGGGATTTGTCTTTGTCTCTGGCAGCAGCATGCCAGAGCTCCAATCCCTGTTAAGGGTAGGTAAGCTGCTCTGGGGGGATTTGTCTTTGTCTCTGGCAGTGGCATCCCAGAGCTCCGATCCCTGGGGTAGGGCAGGTAGGCTGCGCTGCTGGGGGGGGGTTGTCTTTGTCTCTGGCATTGTTGTCCCAGAGCTCCAATCCCTGGTGGAGGGAGGTAAGCTGCTCTGAGGGGGATTTGTCTTTGTTTCTGGCGACAGCATTCTGGAGCACCAATCCCTGGGGGAGGGCAGGTAAGCTGCTCGGGGGGGGGAGGTTTCTCTGTGTGTGGCAGTGGCATCCTCGAGTTACACTCCCTGGGGGAGGGCAGGTAAGCTGCTCTGGGGGAGGGGATTTGTCTTTGTCTCTGGCAGCAGCATCCCAGAGCTCCAATCCCTGTAGAGGGTAGGTAAGCTGCTGTGGGGGGAGGAGATTTGTCTTTGTCTCTAGCAGAAGCACCCCAGAGCTCCGATCCCTGGGGGAGAGCAGGTAAGCTGCTCCAGGAAGATTTGTCTTTGTCTCTGGTGGCGGCATCCTGGAGTTCCGATCCCTGGGGGAGGGCGGATAAGCTGCTCTGGGGGGCATTTGTCTTTGTCTCTGGCATCGGCGTCCTGGAGCTGCAATCCCTGTGGGAAGGCAGGTAAGCTGCTGTGGAGGAGGGGATATCTCTTTGTCTCTAGCATCAGCATCCCAGAGCTCCAATCCCTGGGGGAGGGGAGGTAAGCTGCTTGGGGGGATTTTTCATTGTCTCTGGCGGCAGTGACTCAGAACTCTGATCCCTGGGGGAAGGCAGGTAAGTTGCTCTGGGGGGGATTTGTCTTCATCTCTGGTGGCTGCATTCCGACCTCCGATCCCTGGGGAGGGCAGGTCAGCTACCTTGGGGGATGTGTCTTGGTGGCAACCCAGAGCTCTGATCCCTGGGAGAGGACAGGTAAGCTGCTCTGGGTGAGACTTGTCTTTATCTGTGCCGGTGGCGTCCTGGAGCTCCAATCCCTGGGGGAGGGCAGGTCAGCTACTCTTGGGGGCCGGGTCTGTCTCTGGCGGCAGCAGCTCGGAGCTCTGATCCCTGGGAAAGGGTAGATAAGCTACTCTGGGGAAGATATGTCTTTGTCTCTGGTGGTGGCAGCCCGGAGCTCCAACCCCTGTATGAGGGCAGGCAAGCTGCTTGGGGGTGGGTGGGTGGATTTGTCTTTGTCTCTGGTGGCGGCCCTGAGCTCCAATCCCTGGGGGAGGGCAGGTAAGCTGCTCTGGGGGAATTTGTATTTGTCTCTGGCATCAGCATCCCAGAGCTCCGATCTCTGGGGGAGGGCAGATAAGCTGCTCAGGGGGGATTTTTCTTTGTCTCTGGCAGCGCATTCCGGAGCTCCAATCCCTGGGGAAGGGCAGCTAAGCTGCTCTGGGGGCCGGGGATTTGTCTTTATCTCTGTCGTCGTCGTCCCAGAGCTCGAATCCCTGGTGGAGGGCAGCTAAGCTGCTCTGGGGGGGATTTGTCTTTGTCTCTGGCGACGGCGTCCCAGACCTCCGATCCCTGGTGGAGGACAGATAAGATGCTCTGGGGGGATTTGTCTTTGTCTCTGGTGGCAGTGTCCCAGAGATCTGATCCCTGTGGGAGGGCAGGAAAGCTGCTCTGGGGAGGGGCAATTTGTTTTTGTCTCTGGCGGCAGCGTCCTGGAGCTCCGATCCCTGGGGGGAGGGCAGGTAAGCTACTCTAGGGTGGATTTATCTTTGTCTCCGGCAGCGGTGTCCCAGAGCTCCGATCCCTAGGGGAGAGCAGGTAAGCTGCTTCAGGGGGATTTGTCTTTGTCTCTGGCAGCGGCGGCCCGAAGCTCTGATCCCTGGGGGAGGGCGGGTAAGCTGCTCTGGGGGGGCATTTGTCTTTGTCTTCCGCATCGGGCGCCCTGGAGCTGTGATCCCCGTGGGAAAGCAGGTAAGCTGTCGGGGGGATCTGTCTTTGTCTCTAGCGCCAGCATCCCAGAGCTCCGATCCCTGGAGAAGGAGAGGTAAGCTGCCTGGGGGATTTTTCTTTGTCTCTGGTGGCAGTGACTCAGAATTCTGATCCCTAGGGAAAGCAGGTAAGCTGCCCGGGGGCGGATTTGTCTTCATCTCTGGTGGCTGCATTCTGGACCTCTGATCCTTGGGGAGGGCAGGTCAACTACTCTTGGGAGGGGGATTTGTCTTTGCGGCAACCCAGAGCTCTGATCCCTGGGAGAGGGCAGGTAAGCTGCTCTATGTGGGACTTGTCTTTGTCTGTGCCGGTGGCATCCCGGAGCTCCAATCCCTGGGGGAGGGCAGGTCAGCTACTCTTGGGGGGGACCTGTCTCTGGCGGTGGTGGCTCAGAGCTCTGATCCCTGGGAGAGGGCAGATAAGCTGCTCTGGGGAAGATTTGTCTTTGTCTCTGGTGGCGGCAGTCCAGAGCTCCAACCCCTGTATGACGGCAGGCAAGCTGCTCGGGGGTGTGTGGATTTGTCTGTGTCTCTGGTGGCTGCCCTGAGCTCCAATCCCTGGGGAAGGGCAGGTAAGCTGCTCTGGGGAGGATTTGTCTTTGGCGGTGGCCCGGAGCTCCGATCCTTGGGGGAAGGCAGGTAAGCTGCTCTCGGGGGGATTTGTATTTGTCTCTAGCGTCAACATCTCAGAGCTCCGATCCCTGGGGGAGGGCAGATAAGCTGCTCAGGGGGCATTTTTTTGTCTCTGGCAGCGGCATTCGAGCTCGATCCTTGGGAGGGCAATTAGCTGCTCTGGGTGGGGTTGTCTTTCTCTGGCAGCTGCGTCCCAGAGCTCAGATCCCTAGGGGAGGCAGGTAAGCTGCCTCGGGGGGGGGGGGATTTGTCTTTGGCAGCGGCAGCCCAGATCTCCAATCCCTGGAGGAGGGCAGGTAAGCTGCTCTGGGGGAGAGTTTTCTTTGTCTTTGGTGGCGGCATCCCAGAGGTCTGATCCCTGGTGGAGGGCAGGTAAGCTGCTCTGGTGGAGTTTGTCTTTGCCTCTGGTGGCGGCAGCCCGGAGATCCGATCCCTGGGGGCAGGCAGGTAAGCTGCTCTTGGGTGGATTTGTCTTTATCTCTGGCAGCGGCGTCCCGGAGCTCTGATCCCTGGGGGAGGGCAGGTAAGCTGCTCTGGGGGGATCTGTCTATGTCTCTGGTGGTGGCGTCCCAGAGCTCCGATCCCTAAGGAGAGCAGGTAAGTTGCTCTGGGGGGGGATTTGTCTTCGTTTCTGGCAGCAGCCCGAAACTCCGATCCCTGGGGGAGGGCAGGTAAGCTGCTCTAGGGGAGATTTTTCTTTGTCGCTGGCTGCGGTGGCCCAGAACTCCGATCCCTAGGTGAGGGCAGGTAAGCTGCTCTTGGGGGGATTTCTCTGTCTCTGGCAGTGACATCCTGGAGCTGATTCCTGGGGGAGCCAAGAGTGAGAGAGCACACTTCAGAAAACTGTTGCATTCACACCCTTATAGCAAAAAGGATGCCGGAGCTCATTACTCATTACCATAAACTCCACCTCCGAGGCAGCGCAACCTAGTCAGCTTACTGCTATTGTTACTGATGCTAAAGGACCCCTGAGGTAAAAAGGAGTAACTTTTTTAGGAGGAGGGAGACCCATCATATTCAATAAGTCTGCCTCCTCAACTTCTTTAATGGACTCTTGTATACAAAGGACAGGAGTGCACACCATGTGCTAAATAAAAGTTTAATGTGAAGGCAGGGGTCATTATGTTGCAAGACATAATGCCGCATGGCACAGTCCTTCGGCGATTTATGCCATAGGGTATATATCTTTGTTCTGCTCCCGGACCCCCAACTAAAGATTCTCAACTCCGCAGCGACAAGTCTGGGTTCGCCCATAATGCCGTATGCTATTAAGCGAGCAACATTATGACCCGGTACATAATGTGAGCCAAAATCTTGTTCGGAAATTTCACCAGACTCCAAAGGCCCACTCTCATAATCTTCCCCTACTCCAAGGAAAAGAGGGGATAGGTGTAGCAGGATCAGGTGGGGAACCCAGAAGACAGACCACAGACTGAAGGGTTTGATATAATTGCCAAGCCTTCGCCATTTCCTCCGCAGAGCGTAAATCATGTTGTAACACTGGTACCTCCCTTTGCCTTTCAGCAGGAGGGGCAGTGATATGTTTTCTTTTTGTTTCTTTTTAGCAGGCACTGACTCAGGAACCTGCTGTGAAAGTCTTTTTTGTTTGGCTTGGTCAATGTTATTTTTATCACACTTATTTTCTATGGGGTCCCTAGAGGACCTAACTTTAGACTTTTGATGAGAGGAGGAGGAGGAGGAGGACCCCTCTTCTAGAATTTTAATACAGGGAGAGGCAGACTGAGATCCCATAGTCTACAGCCTAAAGGCAAAAATTCTTAATAAAAAGAGCAATAAAAAATAGCTCTGACAGAAGACAGTGACTGGCTCCAAGTATGTAATGAGAAAGTACAGTTACGCAAGAACTTACTGTAACAGTAGATCTCAGAGAGGAGTTCTTGCAACAGGTAACACCTTTAGGACTGAAGCCAGCAGGCGCCAGGATTCCACGGAAAGAAAAAATTACTCACCTTAGTAATGTTGTTTCTTCTAATGGAGTCTTGCTGTGTTCTGACAAATTGCAGTGAGGTCCAACCTTCGAACTGCCCCGGAGATGAAAGAGTTAACTTTCCATGCCAGGCATGGAACGCTGAGCTCGAGCTCGGTTGAGACTCCGTCTGTTGCTGTTTGAACTCAAACCGTCAGATCTTTATGAGCTAAACTCACTGAGTGTCCTGTGTGGAAGCTGTAAACCTACACTAGCCAATTGGCTACTAAATATAATAAACAGACTTTCTGGTCCCAAAACAAAGACTCAAGTCAGGAAACCCAAAAAATAAAACAAACACAACACCCACTCACCCAAAGTAAAGGTGATAATAAAGGTGGGGCACCTCTTGAGTGCCAATATTGCTACTGCTCACCCACATCCCAAAACAAAGGTTCTGAGAGGGAAGGCAGGAGAGTCAGAATACAGCAAGACTCCATTAGAAGAAACAACATTACTAAGGTGAGTGATTTTTTCTTCAAACAACATGAAGTCTTGCTGTATTCTGACAAATTGCAGACTACCAAGCAGTACCTCCATGGAGGAGGGACAGAACCTACCTAGGAAATAGGCTCTGAAGCACTGCTGTGCCAAACCGAGCATCACTCCTAGCCTAGATGTCCAGAGAATAATGCTTGGTAAAAGTGTGAACTGTTTTCCAGGTAACTGCTTGACATATCTCTAAGATAGGAATATCCCTGGCAGCAGCCAGGGAAGCAGCTGTACCTCTGGTAGAGTGAGCCCTCAGGCCTGAGGGAGGAGTCCTGCCTAGTTTTTCACAGCAAAATTGAATGCAAGAGACAATCCACCTGGCAATGGATCTCTTAGTGGCAGGTCTTCCCTTACCAACTTCACCATAAGTGAGGAACAGTTGGAGGGAGTCAAACCTTTGACCCTTGGTATGCTCTATGTAGTAGCTAAGGGCGCTTTTCACATCCAAACTGTGCAGCATCCTCTCACCAGAGGAGGAATGGTCAGTGAAGAAAACAGGAAGAGACACAGACTGGTTAAGGTGGAAGTCTGAAACCACCTTAGGTAAAAACTTCCTGTTAGTCCGGAGGACCACCTTATCTCTATGGAAAGAGATAAAATCAGGCTCCACTGACAGGGCTTGTAACTCGCTTATGCATCTGGCAGAAGTGATGGCCACCAAGGAAACAGTTTTCCAAGTCAAGTACTTAAGCTCTGCTGAGGACAAAGGCTCAAAAGGGGGTTGCATAAGCTGAGCAATGCAAACATTAAGGTCCCAAACAGGGACAGGGTCCCTGAATGGCGGATTGGTATGAAGCAATCCCTTGAAAAACTTAGAGAATACAGGATGAGCTGAAAGGGAAGAAGGCTTACCTGCTGAAAGGAAAGCAAAGACAGCTGCCAGATGCACTCTTAGTGTAGCTGGTCTGAGCCCCAAGCCATTAAGATGAACCATATAGTCAAGGACTGTGGGCAGGCCAGCAGACTCTGGAGAAATATGCTTCCCAGAGCACCACATGGAGAATCTTTTCCATTTGGAGTTGTAAGTGCTTCTGGTGGAAGGCTTCCAAGAAGCCTTTAGAATATCCATAACACCTTGAGAGAGGTGTAAATCAGCAAACTCTAACTCTTCAAGAGCCAGGCCTTGAGATTGAGAGATTTGAGATTCGGATACCAAACCCTTCCCTGAGCACAGGTTAACAGGTTGTAATTCCTGGGAAGAAACAGGGGAAGGTGGACTGCTAAGGACAACAGGAGAGGGTACCAGGGCTATCTAGCCCAGTCTGGAGCAATCAGAATCACCTTGCAGGGTTGAGATCTGATTTTGACTAACACCTTGAACAGGAGAGGGAAGGGGGGGAAGGCATACAGGAACTTCCCTTCCAATTGAGAACTAGGGCATCCATGGGGACTGAGCCCAACACTGAGGGCCTGCAGCAAAAGAGGGGAAGTTGGTGATTGTCTGGGGCTGAAAAAAGATCTATCTGTGGGGTGCCCCATCTGGAGAAGATCACCTTCAAAACCAGGGGATCCAGGGACCATTTGTGATGGCCCTGAGATATCCTGCTGAGAGCATCTGCCAGGACATTGTCCTTGCCTGGGAGGTGTACTGCTGTAAGAGAGGTGTTCAGGGAATAGGCCAGAGACCATAACTTCATTGCTTCTGTGCACAAGGCCATAGACCGAGTGCCCCCTTGATTGTGGTGGTATTGTCTGTCCTGATCTGAACTACTTTCTTCTGAACAGACTTGGAAAAAGCCTGAAGTGCTAGAAATAATGCTCTGAGTTCTAATAGATTGATGTGAAGCAGAGATTCCTGAGGAGACCACAACCCTTGGGTGGTCAGGTCTCCCAAGTGAGCTCCCCACCCCAAGAGGGAGGCATCTGTAGTAAGAATTAGAGAGTAAGACTGAGTGACAAAAGGAACTCCCTGTCTTAGATTGTCCTGATCCTGCCACCACTGCAATGCCTGGATCAGGGTTCGAGTCACTGGAATCAGGTTGGTCAGAGGATCCTTTTTCTGAGACCAAAAGGCTCTCAAGTGGAACTGAATGTCCCTCATCTGAAATCTTGCTCCCCGCACCACTGCTGCAGAAGCAGCCATGTGCCCCAGGAGCTGTAGAAAATGCCTTGCTGGTCGAGACACCTGGAGGGTGAATGAAGAGGCCAGTGAAATAAGGGTCCTTGCCCTGTCCAGGGGAAGGAAGGCTCTTGCCTTTACTGTATCTAGCTCTGCGCCTATGAAGGTGAGGAGCTGTACAGGCTCTAGAACTGACTTTGAAAGATTCAGAAGGAAACCTAGAGAAGTAAGCAGTTGCTGAGTTATCTGTAGGTATAACTTGACTTGGTCTGGGGACTGGCCTACTATGAGCCAGTCGTCCAGGTATGGGAAGATGGAAATCCTTTTCCTTCTTAGGAAGGCAACTACTACTGCCAGGCATTTTGTGAACACCTTTGGAGCAGAGGTTAGGCTGAAGGGCATTGCTCTGAATTGGTAGTGGCTGAGGGCAGCTCGAACCTGAGGTATTTTCGATGGGAGCTTCTGATGAGAATATGGAAATAGGCATCCTTGAGGTCCAGGGAGACTAGCCAGTCCCCTGGCCTTAGAGAGGTAGAATTATTCCACGAGTCACCATTTTGAACTTTGGCTTTAAAAGGTGCTTGTTTAAATATCTGAGATCCAGGATGGGCCGCCATTCTCCTGTCTTTTTGGGGGTGAGGAAGTACCTGGAGTACAATCTTTTCCCTTTGTGTAGGGATGGAACCCTTTCTATAGCTCTGAGAGCCAAGAGGAAGAGACCTCTGCCTCTAGGGCAAGTGCCTCTGAAGGATTTGCTGGTGGAAAGGATCTGGTTCTCATCTTTGGAAATTTTTGAAGCTGAGAACCAGTCCTGCTACTACTTCCAGGACCCATTTGTCTGATGTCAAAGACATCCAGTCCTGACAAAGTAAGCCAGCCTGCCCCTACCAGTAGTGGAGAATCGGCCTGGCAAACCCATCAGGGTGCCTGTTTGGCAGGGGCTTTAGACTGAGGGGTGGAAACAGGCCTGCTTGTACCCCGTCTGCCTCTCCCTCTAAAGAACCCCCTATGAGCATAAGCAGAAGAGGAGGCCTGGGCTTGGTAGAAAGGCCTATGAAAAGGCCTGCCCCTGCCCCTGGGATGCTGCCTCTGAGGAGTGGCTTGCCTTTCCTTGGCCTGAGCACTCCTATAGGTGGTCCTGTACTCATCCATTTTCTTCATGTAGTTCTCTGTTTGCTCCCCAAACAGAGAATTACCCACAACAGGAAAATCCATGGCCTTAGTCTGGGTATCCTGAGACAGGCTAGTACATCTGAGCCAAGCCATTCTATGAAGGGCCACAGATGTAGCCATGACTCTAGATGAAACATCACTGGAGCCCACTGCAGCACGGAACTGCACCTTGGATGCCTCAATACCATCCGCAGCTACCTGCTCCAGCTCCTTGGCAAGCTGGCCAGGGACCTGTTTAGCTAAAGCCATTACAGTGTCCTATCTAGATTTCTGATATCTAGCTGTATAGGCCATATAATTGGCCTGCCTGAGTCCCAAGGATGCTGCCATGTACTGTTTCTTTGCCATGGCATCAATCCTCCTGGAGTCCTTATCTGGGGGGTGTGAAGCCAAGGGTATATTTGCCTTATCACAGGCTGCAGCCTGCACTACCTAATATGGCTGCATTGCTGGGTAAGGAACTCCGATCTGAGCCTGAGAGAGTATACCCTTGTCCATTCTCTTATCCACAGGAGGTATAGAATTAGGAGTCTTTAAAATTTTCATTGTCTGTTTCCCAAAGGACTTATGAAGGGGAATAGACAGCCTCCTGGACTCTGGGATATCCATCATTTCAACATAGTCAGGATCCTCCTGGTCGTCCACAGCTTCTTCCATAGGAAGCTGAAGAGTTTCAGCCACTTTTTTGTAGAACATAAAATGGGAAGGGGACTCAGAAAGCCTAGGAGGAGACACTCCTGAAGGTCTGTCTGGGGAGATGTCCGGGTCAATGGGCACATCCAGACTTTCATAACCACACTCACTTTCCTCATACACTCATTCCTCCTCCTCCGGTTCATAAAATTCCTCTAAATCATAATCCGAACCCGGTGGAACCAGACAGAACCGGCGCCTTCCTAATGGTGCGGTTCGGTCAGTTCGAGATAGCGACTGAACAATTTTTATCGCTTTGGCTATTTCATCACGGTCGGAGAAAGAACTTTTGGATCCGCACCGGCTGATTTATCCTTCTTGTTCTCTTAGCCGAACCGACTCCTCGAATCGGTTCTCCTTTTGCGTCAAGTTTCGCCCTGATCAGAGGGCACCTTCGGTTGGTTGGAACTGAACCGGCTGGCCATCCGGGTCAGCGGACTTCTTGGCCTCCCTTTCCCTGAGCCTACCAACTCTTTTTTCCAGGGTAGCTGCAGGAAAATTTTTACAAATCTGGCAGTCTGAATCGAGGTGGTCAAACCCCAGACAATAAACACAGGTGGTGTGGGGATCAGCCTTAACAAAGACTTCCCCACACACACTACAGTGTTGAAACCCAGTGGGCCCGGTTTTTCTTTTTGGTTTCTCAGACATGGCCAGTCCTAACAAAAACTTACCCTTTTTTCAGCAATCCGACAGGCAAGACACCCTTATCGGTTCCTGACCGTGTTACGGGTCGTGGAAAAACGTAATAAAGTCCATTTTTTTTTTTTTAGAACCAATAAGAACCGGTAACCACACTCTAAAAGCAGAAATAAAGATTTTAAAACAACCTGATCAGTTCAAACCGAACCGATCCCACATTTACAAGTTCCACACAGATTAATAACAAAAATAATCCTATCTAGTACTCACGAATACCACAGACAGAGACTGAACCGATAGGTTACGGTTTAAATTTGGTCGAAAACCGAGAAAAACGGTACTTTAACCGACAAACTGAACCGAGCAAAGGAGAAATCTCCAGGAGCGACTGTTCAGTGAGGCGGAGTAAAGAATCTGACGGTTTGAGTTCAAACAGCAACAGACAGAGTCTCAACCGAGCTCGAGCTCAGCGTACCATGCCTGGCATGGAAAGTTAACTCTTTCATCTCCGGGGCAGTTCGAAGGTTGGACCTCACTGCAATTTGTCAGAACACAGCAAGACTTCATGTTGTTTGAAACATCTAGCTAGCAGTCTATAGCAGGGGACCTCCCCCTGACATCAGCCCGCTCCCGACGTCACGTACGGTATAAAAGGAGCCATCCACCAGCCCAACCTCAGTTCTCCCGCCATAGACCCCAGCAAAAGGAGTAAAACTGGAGAACCGAGGAGGTTCCTCAAAAATGAGGAAAGACAAAGGTAACCATGATGTAGAAAGAGCTACCAGGGGGAAGGCAGGAGGAAAAATACCACCTGCTGCAAGAGCTCCTCTCGAAGATGTACTGTTAGGCTAAGTTCTTACATAACTGCACTATCTTTCTTCGAGGGGGCTCTTGCAGCAGGTAACACCTTTAGGACTGAGTTCCAAACAGTATGGGAGAGAACCCTTTCAGCAGGGTGGAGGAAGAAGTCTCCCAAAGAGGTTTAAGAGAGGAGGCCATGTAGGACTGTCAGTGCAAAGCCTGCTCTACATCTAGAGGCAATGTCCAAACTGTAGTGCTTGACAAAGGTGTGGACAGAACTCCAAGAAGTGGCTGCACAAATGTCAACAGCTGATACATTCCTCAAAGAGGCAAAAGAGGAAATCATGCCCCTGGCAGAGTGGCCTTTAACCGAGCCTGGTAAAGCCTTGTCATACTTGTCGTAGCAGAAAACAATGCAATTAACCAACAATTTGGATAAACATTGCTTAGAAACAGGAGCCCCTTTCATTCTGGGGGAGAAAGACACGAATAACTGATCAGACTTTCTAGTAGCTCGGGGGTGCTCCAAATAATAGCGAAGCACCCTATGAATATCCAGAGCATGGAGTAGTGCCTCCCCTCGGTTGGAGTGCTCTGGGTAGTAGACAGGAAGGTGGATGTCCTGATTCAAAGTAAACTCTGACACCACTTTGGGAAGAAACTTAGGATTAGTCCACAAGGACACCCTATCCTTGTGGAAAACCAAATACGGCTCTTTACACATCAGAGCCTGAAGCTCGGAAATCCTTTGAGCAAAAGTAATTGCAACTAAAAATAATGCTTTCCATGACGGAAAGTGCAGCTTGCAACTTGCAGCAAGTTTGAAGGGAGGCAAGGTAATCTTTTCCAAAACAAATAAAAGGTCCCATGGTGGGACTGGGTCCCAAATGGTAGGCTTCAAATGCATAATGCCCCATAGGAACATACGGTGAAGATCTGTTTGGGCAAGAGTCTTGCCCTCAATAGGTGCATGATAGTTAGAGATGGCAGACAAATGCAACTTAAGAGAAGAGTAGCTCAGACCTGAGTCCGACAGAGATAGAAAATACTCCAGTACTGAATTCACAGGGAAGGTGAAAGGGTCCAAATGTCGAACGATGGCCCAGATGCAGAACCACTTCCATTTCATTGTGTAGATGGCCTTGGTGCAAGGTTTCCTAGTGGCCACCAAAACACCCGCCACACTGGAGGAAACCCCAAATCAGGATACAGCTAGGTCTCCAGGAGCCACGCATAGAGATGCAGATTTGAGATTCAGACGGACCAGGGTTCCCTGCTCCTGGGAGAGCAAGTTTGAGCGCACGGGTAGGGAGATCAGGGGTTCCAATGCAAGTTGCTGAGGGAGTGGAAACCAAATCTGGCGCAGTCAGAAGAGAGCCACTAGAATTATCTCTGCTCCTTCCAACTGCAGCTTGAAAAGGACTCTCAGCAGTAAAGGGAAGGGACAGAATGCATAAAGAAACCTCCCCATCCAGGAGAGAGATGTGTCTCGCCAGAAAACACCAGGCCCTAGATCCAGCGAGCAGAAACTGGGCAGTTTTGCGTTGGATGGGGAGGCAAAGAGATCCAATTCTGGACATCCCCATCTGATGAAGAGGTCTTTGACCACTGAGGGAAGACATTCCCACTCGTGAGCCCTGGATTGGCACCGGTTTAGGCTGTCGGCCAGGGTGTTTTGTACGCCTGGAACATGGACTGCTGTCAAGTCCAGGTGACGATCCACTGCCCATGAGCAGACTCTCATGGCCTCCCTGCATAGGGGATAAAAATAAGTCCCCCCTTGCTTGTTTATGTTGACCACCGACATGTTGTCCATCTGGATCAACAGAGGGCTGGGCTGCAAATCTGTCTGGAAGGCCTGAAGAGCAAACAGAATTGCCCACATCTCCAGGATATTGATGTCGAGATGAAGCTCATGCTGGGACTAGGTCCCTTGTGTCTGATGGTCTCCCAAGTGGGTTCCCCAGCCTTGGCCTGAAGCATCTCTGGTCAGAATCTGGCTGGGAGATTCCATCCACAGGGAAACCCCCCTGGAAAGATTGGAGGGATTTAGCCACAATGTTCGGGCCTGTCTTATAAGGTTTGATACTAAGACAGGCTGCTCTAGGACGTCTTATCGCTGGTCCCATTGGACTCTCAGGTTCCACTGGACCACCCTCATGTAGAGCCGAACCAGGGGGACTGTGGCAATGGCCACTGCCATGTGTCCCAGGAGTCTGAGGACAGACCTGGCCAGAACCTGTCAAGAGGAGGAGACTTGCCGAGCGTGAGTCTGAAGGCGCTCTGCTCTTTCTGGAGGTAGAAAGGCTTTGCCTTGAGCCATGTCCAAGATTGCCCCTATATACTGCAGCCTCTGACTTGGCCAAGGAGAGGACTTAGGGAGGTTTAAGGTAATCCCTAGGTCCTGAAACAGGGTAAAGGTGGCCTCATGGTGTGTAGGAGCCAGTCCCTGGTGCGAGTGGTCAACAACCAGCTGGCCAGGTAAGGTAAGACATAGTGGCCTTGTCTCCTTAAGGCTGTAGCCACCACTGCGAGGCATTTGGTGAAAACTCAGGGGGCCGAGGACAGGCCAAAAGGCAGAGCCCAAAATTGGTAGTGATTTCCTTGGAAGCAGAAGTGAAGGAACCTCCTATGGGACTGGAAAACCAGAATGTGGAGGTATGCATCCTGCATATGTCCAGAGAGCATAAGCAGTCCCCTTGATGGAGGAGAGGAAGAAGACCAAGCAGAGTGACCATCCTGAACCGTTTGTATGCTATGTACTGATTTAGGTGGCTGAGATCCAGAACAGGACGCAGGTCCCCTGTTTTCTTTAGCACCAGGAAGAACTGGGAATAAAACCCTTTCCCTCTTTGAGCCAGAGGAACCGGTTCTATGGTCTGCTTCTGTAGTAGCGCCTGAATTTCCTCTTCTATGAGGGGGTTGGGGCCTGAAAGGAATGAGAGGGGATGGGGAGGTTGTCTGGGGGCAATTCTGTGAATTCCAAAGTGTGCCCCTTTTCCACCAGCTGAAGGGCTCACTGGTCTGAAGTTATCCAACACCAGTCTTCTATGTATAAGGAGAATCGACCCACCACCGCCTCCCCCAAGTCTTGGGCTGAGGGAGGGGGGTCAGGCAATGAGTCAGGCTGAGGAACCGAGGAGGGGCAGCATGGCCTGGGAGGTCCTAGGAGCCTAAGGGGCAGAACCTCTGGAAGCAGGGGTGGAAGCGTTACGCTTGAATCCTGCTCTATGCTGCTGTACTCAAGGTTGCTGTCTGCCATTCTTATGAAATGACTGCTTGGGATATTGTTTAGGCTGAGATTTATTCAACGGTATGTACGGATTTGACAGCCTTTCCTGATTCCTGCAGGCAGATAATAATACTCTGTGAGCAGGGCTTCAGATAATTTTTTTTGGGTGGAAGTCAAATACTTCCATGGGTTGAAAACTGGAAGTCATTTCAGTTTTTTCTGGAGTCAAAATACTCCAGCTTTCAATTTTTGGAAGTCAAAATATTTCCAGTTGACAAAATTTTTGGAGTCAAAATACTCCAAGTCCTATAGTTTTTGGAGTCAACTCATTGGACTTCTGAATACCCCACCGTAATCCACACTACATCCACAGAAATACATTTCTTAGTGTAACCCCCCTACAAATGGGGGTTCCCAAAAAATCTTCCTTGAGCTTGCCTAAATGCTCACTGCCAGGCTGGTGTCCTGCATTTTAGCAGTTTAAATGTGATTGCCAGAGAGTGCCTGTATAGCCTCTGTGCACTGTCTCTTTAAGAGCTGCCTGGATTGCAGTCATAAGTAATCTGAGAGGAAGCTCTGTTGAAAGATGCAACTATTTGCCGAAAATCATTTAGAGTGATAATGATAATGTAGTTTGCCTGACCTGCCTTCTTTGCAGCGAGGACTGTTTTGTTTATCTGCACTATCTTGGTCATAGACTGTGAATTGGACCAATCAGTACTGGCAGGACCTAAAATGGAGCCGAACTACAGGAGCTGTCTGGAGTCAAAATCTGTAGGAATTGTAGTTTGGGGTTTTTTGCACCTGAAGGGGGAGCCTTTGTTGCGACTGACAGGAGGATCAGCCAATTGAACCTTTTGGATCTTGGGGAATTTCCAAGCCTGCTGCAGCTAGTTTCAGTTTTGAGCTGAGAAGTGAAGAAGTAACAGCTCAAGTGATTTTGAGCAGCAGTTCTGTGTAGTTTTGCATGGGAGAACTGTGAAATGGCTGAGTTTTGGCCTGCCTGTCTGCCTACTGTCCCTGAGAGAGAAAATTGTTTTTATTCGGACTGAATCCAAGTGTGGGGACTATTTAAGCCACTGGACTGTGACCAGGCTTTAACCTGAAGACCACCGAAGATTTGCTGAATGTGATCGGCCTATCAGGATTTCCAGCTGCTCTTGAATCCCTGGTTTGTGCAGTGACTTTGTGATCGTGACCGGAGAGTGGTTTGCCTGGTACAGTAGAATTTCCTTACATGTAAATGTGCTGTGTATTGAAAGTGGGTCGTGATTTGGTTCCCCACTGTATGAACTGTGTTCTACTTCCTGGAAACGTTATCCAGCCTAATTGGACTGAATCCACGTTCATTTCCATTCGGCCTGGGCCATGCCAGGCTGGCCCTGCCAGACTACCCCACTGCACAGATAAAGCCACTGATGAGAGACCTGCTGGGCGATCAGCCCCCTGCTCCCTGCTTGAACAGGAATGACGCCTTGGCGAATCATGTGGGCCCGGCTTCTCCTGGCACTCCAGATTAACCACCTGCTGTCTCGATTTTCGTCCAGCCTGTGTCCAGTCTTGGGTATCGTGAGTAATCATTAGGGTAGCTCCCTGCAACAACAGCCTAATCTAAAAGTGTGTCATCTGACTGTTTTATTGTTTTCTTTTCACGAACTGAGCCCTCCAGTTCCGGATTAAAAATAGTGTGTTGTGCATGTCGTCTTCTTCCATCACAGGGCCCCAACCAGCTGCAACATTCCTGGCTAGCCCACCATTCTCCATCTGGGTACCCAGAGTGTGTGACTGTTTATGGACCCTGACGTGCGTGCACAACTGTTTGATTGTTAGAGCCTTTAAGCAAATTAACCTGATTACGCCCCTCCCTTGTTCAAGCCCCTTAAATAAATCAGATCTAACTCTTTTCTGCATTTACCCTGACTGTGGTTCCAGTTTGTGCAAGAGTACTGTACTGCTGTTATTTGCTGTGTATAACCTTGTTTTACAGGGGGTCCCCAGGGCCGGGCCAGAGGAAAACTCTGGTGGTAAGTGCAAACAGTGTGGGTACTTGTGTGGTGTATCAGGGATATTGTGAAAGTGATTATTGTGTATTGTTCTGGCCACCAGTAAGGAAAGAGGGGGGGTTACAGTGTCCCAGAGGGCTGTGCCCAGGTTAGCTTGACCACTACCAACCCTGACCTCCAGGTGGAGGCACCCGTTTCAGAACTCAGGCCCCTTAACCTGCTACTAGCCAAGCAGGCAGGGGTAGTAGCCCTTGGGATAGCACCACCTAGGGGTTACATTCTGGAGGCTCACCGCTGAGAATTTGTGCCTTCTAGTGGCCAAAAATTACAAATTATTGTTAAAGATTAATGGTTACCCCAGTAGAAATGGCTGTACACCAGTTGGTGGGGTGGTGTACTGGGCAGGAGATCGACCCCCAAAATGTTCTACTTATACTGGAATTCCCCTGGGTACCAGCAAAGACACTGTAGAAGGAGCACTCTCCAAAGTTGAATGTTTCAAAAACTCTGGGTTGGAGGGTCGACAGCCTGATTTGATCACCCAAACGTTCATAGCCTTGGAAGAGTATAGTGAATATGTATAGTAAAGTAATAAGTTTATGTTAAATGATGCATGTTGGTACATACCTAACGCAGACGCCAAGTTTTCTCCAGGCAGGGAAGGGTGTAACCCCCCCCCCCCAAAAATGGGGTTTCCGAAAAGTCTTCCTCAAGCTTGCCTAAATGCTCACTGCCAGTCTGGTGTCCTGCATTTTAGCAGTTTAAATGTGATTGCCAGAGAGTGCCTGTATAGCCTCTGTATAGTGTCTCTTTAAGAGCTGCCTGGATTGCAGTCATAAGTAATCTGAGAGGGAGCTCTGTTGAAAGATGTAACTATTTGCTGAAAATCATTTAGAGTGATAATGATAATGTAGTTTGCCTAACCTGCCTTCTTTGCAGCGAGGACTGTTTTGTTTATCTCTACTATCTTGGTCCTAGAGTGTGAATTGGACAAATCGGTACTGGTGGAACCTAAAATGAAGCCGGACTACAGCAGCTGTCTGGAGTCAAAATCTGTAGGAATTGTAGTTTTGGGGGTTTTGCGATTTTTTGCACCTGAAAGGGGAGCCTTTGTTGTGACTGACAGGAGGATCAGCCAACCAAACCTTTTAGTTCTTGGGGAATTTCCCAGGCTGCTACAGCTAGTTTCAGCTTTTGAGCTGAGAAGTGAAGAAGTTACAGCTTAGGTGATTTTGAGCAGCAGTTTGGTGTACTTTTTCATGGGAGAACTGTGAAAGGGCTGAGTTTTGGCCTGCCTGTCTGTCTGCTGTCCCTGAGAGGGAAAATAGAGTTTATTTGGACTGAATCCGAGTGTGAGGACTATTTAAGCCACTGGACTGTGACCAGGCTTTAACCTGAAGATCACCGAAGATTTGCTGAATGTGATCGGCCTGTCAGGATTTCCAGCTGCTTTTGAATCTCCGGTTTGTACAGAGACTTTGCGATCATGACCGGAGAACGGTTTGCCTGGTACAGTAGAATTTCCTTACATGTAAATGTGCTGTGTACTGAAAGTGGGTCGTGATTTGGTTCCCCACTGTGTGAACTGTGTTCTACTTACTGGAAGCTTTATCCAGCCTAATCGGACTGAATCCACATTCATCTCCATTTGGCCTGGACCATGCCACGCTGGCCCTGCCAGACTACCCCACTACACAGAGAAAGCCATCAATGAGTGACCTGCCTGGGGATCAGCCCCCAGCTCCACGCTTGAACAACAACGACACCTTGGCGAATCGTGTGGGCCCTGTCCAGTCTTGGGTATGGTGAGTAATCATTAGGGTAGCTCACTGCAACAATAGCCTAATCTAAAAGTGTGTCTTCTGATTGTCCTGTTGTTTTCTTTTCACGAACTGAGCCCTCCGGCTCCGGATTAAAAATAGTGTGTGTTGTGCATGTTATTTTCTTCCATCACAGGGCCCCAACCAGCTGCTACATTCCTGGCTAGCCCACCATTCTCCATCTGGGTACTCAGAGCATGTGACTGTTTATGGACCCTGAAGTGCATGAATAACTGTTTGATTGATAGAGCCTTTAAGCAAATTAACCTGATTACTCCCCTCCCTTGTTCAAGCCCCTTAAATAAATCAGATCTAACTCTTTTTTGCATTTATCCTGACTGTGATTCCAGTTTGTGCAAGAGTACTGCACTGCTGTTATTTGCTGTGTATAACCTTGTTTTACAGGGGGTTTCCCAAGGCCGGGCCAGAGGAAAGCTCTGGTGGTAAATGCAAACAGTGTGGGTACTTGTGTGGTGTATCAGGGTTATTGTGAAAGTGATTATTCTGTATTGTTCCGGCCACTAGTATGGAAAGAGGGGGGTTACAGTGTCCCAGAGAGCTGTGCCCAAGTTAGCTTGACCACTACCAACCCTGATCTCCGGGTGGAGGCACCCGTTTCAGAACTTAGTCCCCTTAACCTGCTTCTAACCAAGCAGGCAGGGGTAGTAGCCCTTGGGATAGCGCCACCTAGGGGTTACATTAGTTTTAGGAAAGGAAAATGTAAACAGTAAATTATTTGCAGACAGTATGTGTTGATTTCATGAATAGTTCTTGCAGTTCCATCAAATAACTTTCATCATTCTATCTAGTATGTTAAGTTACTTGCAGACATATATGCTTGTTACATTCAAAGTCTGGTGATCAATGCTGACTGTAATTTAGTTATATCAAGAATTAATCTAGCAGAGGAGAGCACCAAATGATGTTCACAAAGCAGCAACTGGCAGAACTGTGTTCTCTACACACACCTAGCAGATGTACTACCAATACCATGTAATGTACACAATGAGGATGGGCTCCTGTGGGTGGATACTACTAGAATGTGGCATTGGGATACCCATGCCATCAGCCGGACTCTGTAGAAAAGTTCCTAGTGGGTATTTATTTCTTGAGGGGGGCCCAGCAAATCCAGGCCAGTAGGGACAGGCTCACTATCCAGGACATAACTTTGGGGGAGGGGGTCATGTGGCAGATGTACACAACCAGGATGGCCTTCTACGATTCATAAATGTTTGGGGAAGGGGGAGCCACGCTATGCCACCCCCAGTCCACCAGAGATGCGCACCCAGTGGCCACATTTAAATTCTGGGATGGGGTTCAAGGCAGAACTGGGAAACCACAGATGGGATCCCTGTGGAAGGATTTAATATAACTACCGTAAGGTGTTGTGGAAGAGCGACACACAACCTGCATTGTGGACTTCAGGTGGCACTGGCTGCATTTAATTACAGGGCTGCCGGCCTGTGAGAGAAGCATCACCACCAGGCAACAGACATGAGTTCTTACTTCTCAGTAGTCAGCCACATTTCAATCCAGACGTGAAATGTAATGCTATACAAAATATTAGGGAAATACTACATAATGCAAGACTTAGGAGTTATATAACACAACCATATAATTTACAAGTTTGCTGGGTTATAAATCCTAAGTCTTGCATTATGTATTTTATTTCCCTTAATATTTTGTATAGCATTAGGCGTAGATCTCCCTTTTGTCTTCTGGTGGAAATAATTACCTTCTTTCTAGATAGAATTTCTTTATTATAGTAATTTAAGGAAGCACTGAAAATCTGGTGGGCTGATAAAATGTTTTGAGGCAAACTCAGGGACCACCTCCCTGATAAATCAGAAGTTGTTGAGAGAGGTGTATTTGCCATTGCCAATGAGCAAGTCTTTCTGCCTTACTCCCTTTACTACTAAAACATCCACCCACACCATATCTCATTCTCAACCTGGTCCCTCACTGAAATATGGGGAACTGAGTTTGACAGGCTCATATCAAATCATAGGGATAAAAGCTCAGCCTCTGGATAATGTAACAAGTTACCAATACCAACTAGTGCATTCTTTGAGAAAACTTTGATTCAGAATCAAATGTTTGGGTTTGCAATTGCATTTTTGCATTGGTATTAGCCAATCTCAAGGCATTAAATAAACAGCAGACTGCAGAAGTATTATCAGACACAGTCTCTGATTTACATACAAAAAATACATTCTTCTGTATTGATTTACATAGAAAAAAATACCATTCTGTATTGTTCCAGTTCAAAACTGAGCTAAGTCGCCACTCGCCTGCTGTCTGCTGCATTGTGTCTGTGTCTGGTCCTCCTCCTCGTTCTTCTGCTGCCAGAATGCTGCCAGACTACTCAACTCTTTCTTGATTTTGGGCAGGACTGCCCAACCAGCCTGCTCTGTTCGCCTGCCGCATGCTCCAGCCTCCACTCCCGATCTATTGTGTGTTGCTGACTAACTTACTGTGTGCCACTGCCAGGCAGCTCAGACAACACAGGCCAATGGGCAGTGGCTACCGAGGTGCCAACGATGACCCTTGCTGCCTGGGCAGTCTGCTCGAGCTCCCACCTCCGTAAGATCATCCTGGCTCACACATGGAACTGTAAAGTTCCGGGCTGGCTCTAACCTCCACTACACCTCCGACTGACCGGTGACTGCACCCCACATCCGCGGCCCTCTGCTGTAGCCTGGGTCCCCTCTATTTGCTTGTTGCTCCCCTCAATCAGTCAGACTCCTCACAAATTCAAGCAAGTCGACGACAACTCCCCTACTACACGGCCAGTATGATGATGACTCTCCGGTCCGTCAAAAACCACTAGCCCCTTCACACTGACTGTCCGTCTCTACATACTTTGCACAGAGTTTTCAAAATTGCAGCGCCAGCTACCCTACTATTCACCACCACACCTCCTCAGCTCTCATGATGAGTGCCACTGGCACCATCAGGAAGTGAAGAATGGCGCCAAGTACTAGTGTGCATGCGCAAATCCAATGCGGACGGTTAATTGATTGGGGGGGGGCAGAAATGGAAACCAAACCCACCGAAAAAACAAAAACTACTCCCCACAGCTAAAAACAGACAATCATGACAAATTACGCCCACATCAGGAAAAACAAACGTCAGCCATTAAACAAGGGAATTTAAATAGACGTCAATGATTCCAAAGAGTCAATCTGTGGATGTTTTCAGCTAGTTTTTAGACATAAAATATGTCCAAAATAGACTTATCTGAAGCCTTGTGTGTGAGATCTCGCCAAACAGGACAGGACTTCTGAAAAGGGCATCCATTATTTTGGATTGTACATCCGGACCAAAACCGGACACCCTCAGCCATGAATATCGACGAATACAGACTGCGGAGGCCGCAGCCCTTCCTGCAGAGTCTACCATATCCATAAGAGGCTCGGAGGATGTGGTTGCCAATGTCCGAGCCTCACTTCAGGATGGCCATCAGCTCTGCTCTACTGGGGCAGTCAGGCATGGCCGTGTCCCACAGGGCATTCTGGTACCGGACCATGTGGGCAAGGAAATTCTGAGACCCTATAGCACACGTGGCTGAGGAATAAACCTTTCTGGCCAACTGGTCAATTAGCTTGGAGCTTTATCTAGAGGCTGACAGCTCAGATGCAAATTGCAAACTGACAAGGCTGCCTGGCTACTCCTCTCCCTCTTGGTTCTTCCTTCCTCCCCACTACTCTTTCTCCCCTGCCTCTGATCAGGTTTTGGTTAATGTGGATATAACTGAAGCTTAATTGTTCTATACTATAATGTAAACTACATCTGTTCTGAAATATTCTGTATAACTTGTTTGTTTCCCTGTATCTGTATGTAACCCTCCCTACTGACATGGAACCTTTGTAAATGAGCTGCCTGGTACTCAAAGGTATTTGTAATCCACCTAGAATGAATAAATAAAAAATAAAATAAAAAATGCATAGGGTTCTTGGAGCGATCGTGGGCAGCATTCATAGCACTAAGATTCCACCACTCTTACTCCCTGCTTGCTTCCATTCATCTCCCTCCCTCATTTCCGGCTCCTCTTCTTCCTCCTGCACATTATTTCCCCCTTTTGCCCCTGTTGCAATTCTCCCAGCAGAACTTCCCCCCGCTCCAGTTTGGTCCAGGCATTTATCAATTATTCCTCTAATTTCATCATTTCCCTCCTCCACCTTCTTCCTCTCTAGCAGTGCAAAACTATTTTCTGAAGAGCCTTCACAAATGCCCGCTCCCTCTCTCTTCATAGTAACCTGTTCTCTCCTTTCCACTCCATGACTTTTGCCACTTCTTCACCTCCCCTCACAAGTCCCTATCTCCTCCTTGCATGTGTCTTTTGTCTCCTGACCTGGTTTCCCTGGCAATCATTCTTCCTGGCCTGGGCCCCCTTGTCCCTGCTTCCCTGCTTCTGACCCTCTCCTCACCACTGTTGGCTTAAATCGCCCTTCCTCATCTCCCATTCTTCCTCTCTCCAGTACTGGGCTGACCCCACCCCCAGTCTGCCTTGCCTGTCTTAGTTCCTCCTGCAGACCCTCAATCTCCTTTCTGAGTTTCTCTATGTGGTTGCAAACTAAACATCCTCCCACACTCCAGGCAATTTTTAGAAAGAGTGGTGCACTGCGGTTGTTGCAGCCTACCACCCTACCCATTGCTGTCATTGCCCACCAGCGACCCCCCACCCTTCCAGATGCAGGATACCAAACACTCCCCCAAGTCTCCCCTCTCCCCCCTCTATCAGTGCAAAACATTCTTTTTTTAATTTCCCTTACCCCCTTTGTTGTACAGGTTTAGAAAGATTGAGCAACTGCTTTTTATATTCCTAACCTTCCTATCCAACTCAAAAAGAGACTTTAAGTAGCTATTGCACAACCTTCCTCAAACTCCTACTCCTCCTTTCCACAATGCTATAGCAATGCAAAGAAGTAACAATGAAAGCTCCTAGATTTGCAATTACTTCCCTTCCACTGAGATAGAAGTCACCTCTTCACTTGCTGCTGTTCCTTTCCTGGATGTCTGCTTTTGCTATGACAGGTGCATATCCTTTGCCCATTTGAGGAAGTGATGTCAGAACCCCTAGTATAAAGGAACTCATGGACCGGGGCAGGTGGGGTGAGGGGTTGGGACCAACCCAAGTCTTCCAGAAACAATCAGGTAGCTGAGGCCCCTGGTCAGACCATTATCACCCTTCCCCCACTATGCACTAACCTTTGCAGCTAGTGAAGCCAGCAAAAATGAATCACAATTCTATGCAAAGCCCCAAAATAGGTTTGCTACAAAAAGAAACAGGTCTCCAATTCAAACAACTTCACCAACAACACATCAAAATAGGCTTGAAATAGAAGATATAGGTCTCTGATTCAAAGAAATTGCCCCAGTTAAATCACACCAAATGGGTTTTAAATCAGAAGAAATAGGCCTCTACAAATGCAGCCTGCTACACAGTGAAACATCAAACAAATAAGCCCACTTATAGCCACCAAAACAGTTTTCAAAATTCCAACAGCCCCAAAACAATACCCTGCTAGCCCCTTAGAAGTAGTAAGAAAGAAAAGAAATAACCTTCTACCAAGTAAAATCCACAAAGAAACAATGTAAAAACAACAAGAAGCTACTGTACTGTAACAAATCTGATCCTTTCCCTTCTAGTTCCTTCTGAGAAGCCAAAGCAGGGTTTGGCCCATCGTGCAATAATGGCCAGACCCCCCTCAGATCAACCCCCCCAGGCAGATCATAATGTGCTTCCATAATTTTCAGGATGTAGCAGGGAACGCTTGGAATAGCAAATCAAGCCGAAAATGACTTGGCCTAAAGCGTCCCTCACTTGCAAACGTGACATTGCCTAAAACAACAGATATGATTGTTACTGCCTTCACTACCCGCACTAGCAGCATAATTAATACAGAAACCATAATTGGTGGGGGGGGTGCTAATGAGCAGCTAACCGGACAAATGCATCTCGTATCACTTCCAAGCCAACAGTCTGATAATTAAGTTATTTTAAATAAAAATACCTTGTATTCCAACGGAAAAGTGTGTGGAGAAGTTATTTAAAGGACCATGGATGATTATCTCACCCCCAATACATCTAAGAGCCAGAGGTTAGCGAGCAAAAGCGGAAAGAAAGCAGCGGCTGCCACGATGGCTGAAAACTCTGGCCTGGTCTCCCTGTTGGCGGCAGAAGTAGCAGCACTTGGCAGAGAAGTAACGGGACAAGTGATCACGGCACTAGAACCACGACTAATTAGGTTAGAGAGTAAGCTGGACCTTAAACTGCAGGAGGTCTTACAGCAGCAGACTGCGCAAGCTAATAAATTAATGGAGGCAGAAGATCGAATTTCCACTTTGGAGGATGAGTTGATGGCAGTCCCTGGGCAGGTTCAAGAGTTACAAAAGGAGTTGGAGGAATTTCGGGATGCTTTCGATTACCAGGAAAATTACCAGCGTCGACTCAATCTTCATCTGAGAGGCTTGCCGGAGGGTAAGGAGGGGACCAGCGTACTTGATTTCTGCTCGAAAACTATGCCAGAGCTCCTTGGGCTACAACCCAAACGCGGGTGCTTCAAACTGGAAAGAGCCCATCGTGCAGTAATGACCAGACCCCCCTCAGATCAACCCCTGAGGCAGATCATAATGCACTTCCATAATTTTCAGGATCGGGAGTCTGTGCTGAGAGCTTACAGGGAAAAGGGTCAGATGGAATATGATGGGATTTGGCTGTTTCTGTCGCAGGATTATTCTGCAAGGTTGCTGCAAAGAAGAAAAAAGTTTAACAGTCTCATGGCTCAACTTAGATCAATGAAGGTTGAGAATTTCCTGGTTTATCCGGCCACCTTGAAGATTCGTTTTCTTTTTGGGAAGTTGCCAAGGCTGAGCAGTATGTGAAGTCCCTACAGCAGAAAATGGGCTGAGGAGAGTATGACTTGTACCAGACTGAAAGGCCTCATGGGGAAAGGATCAGTTTGTTCTTTTATGGTTGGTGATTCATTTCTTCTCATTTTCCCTCCCTCTTGACTTTACATTGCCTGAACTGGTGTTTTGCTACGTATTTCTGCAAGATATATATTTGACCAACACTGGATTCCTCCCACTCTCCCCTGGTTTGTTTTTTTTCCATGTAAGGGGATGCGGGCAAAAGTATGCGGCCTATTAAACCCGGACCACGAGATCCGAACAAGGAACTGAGAACTGATAGAGCTGAAATGCAGAAGAGCAAAATGGACTTTTTTACTTTTGTATGAAAAATGCTGCATTGAAAGTCTAGGGTTTGTTTTTTTTCTTTGTTTTGTGCTCTCAACTTTTGATTGCATAGTGGAATACCTGGGGAGCGGGGGTGAGGTGTGTGCGTAGGAAGGGAACGCTGGAACAGGGTCTCAAGGTTAGACTGAGACTGAAGCTGAATGGCGGCATCGCTGCTTTTAGGTAGAATTTTTCCCAAGCTCTTTTTCTTTTGGCCTGTGTAGAGGGAAGGCTTCCCATGCCTCCGATGGTGGGGATACAGGGGCCGGAGATGGGAGAGGAGTGAGGGGAAAACGGGGATCAGTGTTGGCAAGTATTTGCATGGGCCATGTGATGCAGTACCTTGTGATCTGACAGGCGGGATGCAAGATTATGGTAAAGGGGTTCAGAAGAAGGGTTTTAGAGTGGGTTAAAGGGAGTACTATGTATTTACCTACCCTATTCTTTTGATTTTCTCCGCTAGAGAGCAGTAGGGTGGGGATGCAATATCTTTGCTGATTTAGATTTTTTGGTTAGGTGGGGACAATGAGGCTAAGGACTGTGGAGACACACATATATAACATAAGAGAGGCAGAAGGAGCGAGATAGGCTGTTGACAGGGGTGATGGGATGCATATGTCGAAAGAGGGTTTTTTTATTGACACCTTAGCATATGAAGCAGTTAGTGTCACAGGTTGACAGGAGAAAGGGAAGGCAAAAAGGGGGGCGATTAGTTGATCGCCATGTGGAAGGGGAGATAAGGGTCGGGAAATATTGGTATACAATTGAAATCAGGGGCAAAGAAGACTTCAGAGTATTAATAGAAGGGAAATGGAATCCAGGAATGGATAAGAGAGGTGACGCTTGGGGACGAGGGGGAGACACTAAAGTAAGGAATATGGCTAAGACAAATAAAGGGGGTAGGGGGTGGGAGGCTGGGGAGGGAAGGAGGATGTTTTCATGTTTTTTACTGTTGCTGTTATTGTTCTACATGTTCTTGTTTCACTTTTTTCAGGTGCAGAAAATGATATAAGTGTATGTAACCTCATGCAGGTTTTGAGAAGGACTGTTAAAAAGTGTGGCTCCTTATGGAACATTGCTAATAATGTTGTGGGTACTAGTGGGGGGATCGCAGACGGGAAGGTTTTGAAAAATGGATAGGAGACAACTAACTCGAGTCGTCTCCTGAAATGTCAGGGATATCGCACATCCTGTGAAACGAACTTCGCTATTAACCGCTCTGAGAAGGGTGGGGGCTCAGGTTGCTCTGTTCCAAGATATACTCTTGACAGACGTGGAGCATAAAAAGTTAATCAGAAATTGGGGGGGTAGATGTTATGTTGCATCATATTCTGCTCACAAAAAGGGGGGGGTGGCTATCCTCATACATAAAGCTTTCCTTTGCAGTAGATAAAGTAGTTAAGAGATCAGAAAGAGGGAAGATTTGTTTTCATCTCTCGGAATTGTATCGAAAATGGTGGCGATGGTATGCGTATGCTCCTTGATGTTTGACCCAGTGTTCTTTGAGTCCCTTCTGGACTTATTATCTAAGGAGCAGTTTCCTGGTTTAATATTAGAGGGGGACTTTAACTGGACGATGGACCCAGTATGCGATCATTCGGAGGGTAGGGGCAGAACATCTGCTTTCATGAAGCAATGGCAGGTGGGATTAGCAGAGATGGACCTGGTTGATGGATGGTGGTCTCGTAATCCAGGGGCAAAAGAGTATACGTTCTTCTCCAACCCACACAAAACAAGGTCATGTATAGACTATATTTACCTTCCTAGGATGTGGTGGAATAGAGTCCAGGATGTATCACATGGACCCATACACGTGTCCGATCACACGATTTTGATCCTAGGGATATATTGTGGAAAGGGACAGATGGGCCACTCCCGATGGAGGTTTCCTACATACTTGGCCAGGAACACGGAATTTCGGGAATTTTTAGAGAAGCAGTGGAGATATTACACTGATACAAACGCTAGCCCTAGCATATGTAGACAAGTCTTTTGGGATGCTGGGAAAGTGTACATGCATGAGGCAATAACTGAATACATAACCAGGTTTAAGAAAAAGAAAAGGACACAAAGGGAAGAGTTAGAGAAGGGATTAAAAGATTTAGAAAAGAGGGTAGCGACTGGTGAGAAGGGTAGGGTGGAGCAACTCTTAAGGACAGCTAGGGAGACGCTGAATAATTTACTCAGGGAAGAGGCGGATAGATCGTGGGTATATTGTAAACACCAGATATTTGAGTGGGGAAACCGTCCGGGGCCACTGCTAATTCATTTAATGCAGGGTGGGCGGTGCCCAGTTCGGATCACAAGTATTAAGAATGCAGCAGGAGTCACTTGCACAGACGCCAGGGAGATTAAGGAATGCTTTAGAGCCTTTTACAGTCAGCTATATAAGGCTGAACATATTGATAAAGGGGATCAAATGAAGGCATTTCATGATAGGTTAGAGATCCCAAGCCTAACTTCTGTACAGCGGGAGAGACTGAACCGACCAATCACGCAGGTAGAGATAGGGGAGGCCATACAGAGATTACAAAGAGGGAAGGCCAGTGGGCCTGATGGATTCCCAATAGAACATTATCCAATAATGCAGGGACAATTGGCAGGGGTTTTGTGCAGAGTGTTTAGAAAACCTGAGGAGGGGAGTTTCATGTTGCCTAGGACATGTGGGGAAGTGACAATTTGTCTGGTACCAAAACCCAGAAAAGATGAAAGGGAGTGTACATCGTACAGACCCATATCACTGCTTAACTGTGATGTGAAAATTCTGGTGAAAGTCTTGGCTGTCAGATTGGAGGAAGTCCTATCGGACCTTGTCCACCCAGACCAGACAGGGTTCATTAAAGGGCGCCAATCCTAACATAATATGCGCCAACTTCTCAACGTGGTGTGGAGAGCATCCCAGGGTGGGTAAAGTATGAGCATTGTGTCTATGGACGCAGAAAAAGCATTTGATAGAGTAGAGTGGGAATACCTTTTTAAGGTGAAATCCTGGTCTGGTCTGGGTGAACAATACATAGATGGGGTGCGGGCCATGTACAAGGACCCTAGAGCTAGGATATTGGTGAACGGGGAGCTTACAGAACAGGTGTGTCTCGAGAGGGGAACTAGGCATGGGTGCCCTCTATCTCCCCTGCTGTTTGCGTTAGCGACAGAGCCTTTGGCAGTTGCAATATGCCAACATGATGATATAAAAGGGGTCAGAGGGAGGCGGGTATGCCCCATAAAGTCACACTTTATGCAGATGATATGTTACTGTTTGTTAGTCACCTACGGGAATCCATGCCACCGCTGCTGGCATTGATCACAGAGTTTGTGGACTTTTCAGGGTACAAGATTAATCTGGGTAAGTTGGAAATGCTCCTCTTCCCGGATCAGGAACAAGTTGGTGCCCAATGGGGTTTGAAGGTGGTACAAAACAGCTTTACCTACCTAGGGATAAAAGTGGGGAAGTCATTGGGATCTCTGCATGGTCTGAACTATTCTCCCCGAATTAATACAACAGAGCAGGATCTTAGAAGATGGATGCACATTCCTATATCGTGGTTTGGAAGAGTTAACCTTATTAAGAGGAATGTGCTTCCAAGGATCCTGTATCAGATGCAGATGTTAAATGAGGGACTCACTAAAAAAGACATGAAATGGGTAGAAGGTGCGTTCTCTGGTTTTATCTGGAGAGGGAAAAGACCCAGAGCCAGCCTCAAAAGGTTGAAAGCAGAAAAGGATAAGGGTGTATTGAATTTCCCAGATATGGGGAACTATTATCTTGCCATTCAGCAACGAAGTCTGGCAGACTGAGTTCATCAGCCACAGGTGGCAAGCTGGATAAACCTAGAGCAGGAAGGTAACAGGAGAAGACTAACTGCATATTTACATACAAAGTTACTCAAGGCCTTTAGAGCAGCTGGGAATGGTAACCCCATGGTTGGTAGGGTTCTGGAGGCTTGGGTACAGCTATGTAAGTGGAGAGACGCAAGGGGGGAGAAACAGTGTTGCTCCCACTGGTGAGAAATTCCTTCTTTCTTCCTGGGATGGAGGATGTGAATTTTAGAGAGTGGGAGAGAGGGAGAATTGGTAATGTGGGCAACTTGCTGGTAAAAGGGGAAATAGGTACTTTTACCCAAATACAAACTAGCTTAAAACTAGGGCGGCATCACCAATTTTGATACTGGCAAATGAGAATGTTTTTGAATAACCTGGGCAGGGATGAGGCCAGGCGGGTTACAACAGATCCAACAGAAACACTGGTGTACCAGGCAAAAAATGACCCAAAGAGATTAACTGGGAAGGCGGCTAAGCAGGGGAGGCAGATACTACCAGATTTCACACAAAAGATGAAGAGTCTATGGGAAAGGGACCTTGCTAGACAAATCTCGGAAGCAAACTGGGGAGTGGTATACCAATGCACCAGGGTATAATAGTCTGTAATAGATTAAAGGACTCTTTCTTCAAATTTGTGCACCGGCTGTACTATCCTCCAGTTCTAGTGCACAGGGCCCATCCGGGGGTATCTCCACTGTGTGGCAGATGTGGTGTAGAAAGAGGTACATATATACATTGTTTCCGGACCTGCCAGATACTTAAAATGTTTTGGGAGGATATAGTGTCAGAGGTCACAAAACTATGGGGAAGGGTTGTGGCAAGGGATCCCCTGGTTTGTTTATTTAGGGTTGAGGAAGTGGAGGAAGGTGGATGGGAGCCTCTCCCGTGCTGGGTTAGGGTACTATTTATGTTGGCTCGCCATTGTATACAGAACACGTGGGTCTCCCAGATTAAACCTACTAAGCAACAATCGCGGACTCTGACACTGCAGACTTTAGCGTTGGAACGACTAACAATGGTTATTAGGGATCGAGAGGAGGGTTTTCTGTGGGAGTAGGCACCATTCTTGTCCTCTCTAAGTCCAGGAGAACAAATAGTACTGGGGGATGGAATAAGTGGGCAATGAATTGTTGGGTATAGGCAATGGTTATGAGAGAACAAAGGGATAAGGCCACATGTGGGCTGCCTGTTATGGGGAGCCTTTAATATTTTATCCTGAGAAAGGAATCTGGTTGTATGGGTAGATGTGAAGCTTATGAATAATGAAATGTACACTTTTGTCTTCTTGTGTTTGCACCTGATTGTTTATTTGTATACATATGTGTTTGTCTTGTGTACATTCCTTGGATGTACATGTTGCAATTAATTGTTGAAAAATAATAAAAATATTATTCAAAAAAAAAAAAGAAACCGTAAATGAAGAGCAGCCTGCAGAACAAAGTGTGCTCTGGAATAGGCTGAGTCTGCTAGTTTGGGACATGACATTGAATTAGGGGAAAGTAGTTGGTCTCCTGAACATGCTCTTGAAGGAGCTGGATGGGTGCAGGGCCCAGATGGAACTTGGGTCCCGGATTCCTCTGACCCTACAGTGCAACAGTATCAGGCAGTGGGGATTGGGTGCATAACAGCTCCCAAGCAGAAACACCCATAAGTCAAAACCCATTGTTTAATACAGTGCAAAGTGACAATAGTAACATGCCTTCTGGTTCAAGTTCAGACCTGCAAATTTTATCTGATCTACGGGGTGCAGGCTCAGTAATTAGGCCTTCTACCTCTACAACATCCCCTCAATGGATGGGCCCATCCCCAGATATCTTAAAAGACTCCAACAAAAGAGCCTGGCTTCAACCTATGTTTCGTCTTTCTGACTTATTTCAAAATAAGGATGAACATGCGCCAAGACGGAACACTGTACATTTAATTTATAAAGGAGGCCTCAAAGATCCACCGGATAGGCTTTATATAGCCAGGACCTTGCTTAAAAACTCAATGAAATTTTTTTTCCACAGAAATCTTTGCTCTTATACATGTTGGAAATTCTGATTTTGACATAAGTTTTAAAGCAGTTTCAGGGCTGCGTAGGTTCTGGTCTCAATATCAAAAACCTTAAAAATTCTCCTTTATGGGTTCATTTTTTTGCAGTACCTTTAACAAAACCTCTGGTCAAATCCATTACAGTTCTTTTCCGCAATGAAGGTATCAATGTCGAAGACATACTTTTTTGGCTTCAACAGAGGTGTGAGATACTAGATGGACCTGTTCCTATTCTTGATAGTGAACAGATTTGGAAAGGGGAGTGGAGGGTCAAAGTAAAACTGTATAATACTAATAATGGGCCTGTTCACTTACCAGACAGTTTTTTTCTGGGCAGGGACAGGGGCACACTGTTTTATACAGGACAACCGAAAGCTTGCTTTAAGTGTGGAGCCCGCACTCATCTCAGTATTGCATGCGATACTCCTAAGTGTAGTCATTGTTTAGAATATAGAAATGTGTGAGAAAATTGCCTTAATTTATTTAAGTGCAATTTGTGTGAAAAAACAGGCCACGCTTACAGGGGTCGAAATAAAGATTTAGCAGGCAAGAGCTACAAGTAGCTCCTGGGTATCTGCACTTTCTGGGTGACCAGGAGCTACTTTAGTAAAACCAGGAGCAGACTTAAATATATGAATGGAAGCAGCGTGGTCTGTTAGGAGGCTGGTAGGTATCTTAGGGGTCAGTCAGTGGATTGTAGTGATTTGAACACTGGCCTGGGAATCAGGAGACCATAGGTTCAAACGCCACTGAGGCCAAATATGGACAATGTGACTTTGGGCAAGTCATTTAACTTCTCAGTGTTCCAGTCCTCCAAGCAGCAGGAAAGAAGCAGGACCACACAAGAAACAAGATGTTGCTCTCAGCTGGGCTAGCCAGGATAAACTGTAAAATGAAAAATAAAGAACTTTTTTCAGCTCCCTGACACAGTATTGTACTTTTTATCAATATTTTATTCTCCACAGTAACCTGGCTGCCATGGGGAAGGGGGTGTCTACCAAATTCTCTGCATCCTCTGCTGTATTAATGCTTCAGTGCTTTCTGGGGTTGGGGAGGTTGTAGGAGTTGAATATATCCTTCCCTGCTTTAGTGTTCAAGGATATTTGGCAGTGGTAACTCTTACACAATACCTGTAACCTGCCACATTATGATTTCTTTCTCAGAACGTAAAAGTGCATATATGAATAAATATACTTTTACATTATGAGAAAGAAATCATAATGTTGCAGGTTACAGGTGAGGTATTGTATAAGTGAACACTGCCAAACATCCTTGAACACTAGAGCAGGAAGGATATATTCAACTTCCACAACCCCCCCCCCCCAAAAAAAAAAGCACTGAAGCATTAGTACAGCAGAGGATGCAGAGAATTTGGCAGACACCCCCTTCCCCATGGCAGCCAAGATATTGTGAAGAATAAAATCCTGATAAAAAGCACAAAACTCTGTTAGACAGCTAAAAAATGTAAAATTACATGCTTGACTTTCACAGGTTATTACACAAAGTGAGCACACACTGTAACTATTCCAGCAAAGCTGAAACTGCAGTAAGGGCATAAGAGTCTGTCATGCTATACAGTTCCATTGAAGACAGAGCTAGATCTTTCCCCCTCCTTTTGTATGCTGTTCAACTTAGACTTGTAACCCCTAGGTGGCGCTATCCCAAGGGCTACTACCCCTGCCTGCTTGGCTAGTAGCAGGTTAAGGGGACTGAGTTCTGAAACGGGTGCCTCCACCCGGAGGTCAGGGTTGGTAGTGGTCAAGCTAACCTGGGCACAGCCCTCCGGAACACTGTAACCCCCCTCTTTCCCCTCTAGTGGCCTGAACACTGTACAATAATTACTTTCACAATAGCCCTGGTACACCACACAAGTACCCACACTGTTTGCTCTTACCACCAGGGCTCGTTCCTCTGGCTCGACCCTGGGGACCCCCTGTAAAACAAGGTTAAGCACAGCACATAGCAACAGTACAGTACTTTGAGCACAAACTGGAACCACATTCAGATAACATGCAGAAAAAGTCAGATCTTGATTTATTCAGGGGACTTGAGCAAGGGAGGGGCAAAATCAGGTTAATTAGCTTAAAGGTTTTATTAATCAAGCAGTTATGCATGCACTTTGAGTCCCCCCCACACAGTCCACCTCTGGGTACCCAGGTAGAGAAGAAATGGGCTAGCCAGGACAGTTGCCCAGGATTGCAGCTGGTCGGGACCCTGTGATGGAAAACACAACATGTACAGTACACAATATCTGTAATCCGGAGCCAGAGGTCTCAGTTCGTAAAGGAAACGAAACAACAAGACAATCAAGATGACACACTCAGATTAAGCTGTTGTTGTAGGGAGCTACCCTGGTATTTACTCAGATACCCAAGACTGGACACAGGCTGGACGAAAATCAAGACTGCAGGTGGTTGATCTGGAATGCCAGGAGAAGCAGGGACCACACAAGTCACAGAGGCGTCATTCCTGTTCAAGCGTGGAGCAGGGGGCTGATCCCCAGGCAGGTCTCCCGTCGATGGCTTCTCTGTGCAGGGGGTAGTCTGGCTGGGCCAGTCTGGCAAAGCCCAGACCGCATGGAGACAAGTTCGGAAGCAGTCCATTTTGGGCTGGATACAGCTTTCAGCAAGCAGAACAAAGTTTACACAGTGAGGAACTAACTCACAACCCACTAGCAGCTCATAGCACATTTACATGTATGGGAATTCTACTGTACCAGGCAAAGCGCTCCCCGGGCACAATCGCAAAGTCTCTGCACACACTGGGAGCTTAGGGGTAGCTGGAACTCCTGACAGGCTGATCGTATTCAGCAAAATCTTCGGTCTTCTTCAGGTTGAGCCTGGCCCACTTCAGTAGCTTACTTCAGTCACACAAACTTGGATTTAGTCCAAAATAATTCTCTTCTCTCCCGCTCATTAGCAGCAGACAGACATGCAGGCTGAAACTTAGCCCTTTTGCAGTTCTCCCAATGCGAATCCACTCAGGATTGCTGCCCAAAATACACTTCAGCTCCTTCTTGCTCAGCTTCCAGCTTAGTTCTAACTGAAAACTGTAAGCAGCCCGGGACTTCCCCAAGATCCAAAAGATTTGGTTGGCTGATTTGGCTGTCAGTCAAAGCAAGAGCTCCCCCTTCGGTTGCAAAAAAGGCGCAAAAAAGCTCCAAACTAAAGTTCCTACAGATTTTGAATTCAGACAGCTCCTATAGTCCGGCTACATTTTAGGTCCCACCAGTACTGTTTGGTCCAATTTGCAGTCCAGGACCAAGACAGTGGAGACAAACAAAACAGTCTTTGCTACAAAGAAAGCAGATTAGACAAACTACATTATCACTATCACTCTAAATGATTTTCAGTAAATAGTTACATCTTTCAACAGAGCTCCCCCTCAGATTACTAAAGTTGCAATTAGGCAGCTCTTAAAGAGACAGTACACAGAGGCTATACAAGCTCTGGTAATCACATTTAAACTGCTAAAACGCAGGACACCACCTTGGCAGTGAGCATTTAGGCAAGCTCAAGGAAGACTTTTTGGGAACCTCAATTTGTAGGGGGGTTGCAGACTGTTCATAAACTGTCTTCCTCTGATTAAACATTTCCAAACTGCTCATCATTGTTTGACAGATCCAGAAACAAATGATTTGATACCTTTTATTGGACCAACATGGATGTTACACAAAAGAACAAAGTGCTCTAGCTTTCGAACCAACCAGGTCCTTCTTCTGAAGCTTTATGGCCATAAAGCTTCTGAAGAAGGACATGGTTGGTCGAAAGCTAGAGCACTTTGTTCTTTTGTGTAACATCCATGTTGGTCCAATACAAGGTATCAAATCATTTGTTTCTGGATCTGTTCTTAAAAGGACCAATACGGCACCTACAACATTTTTTTGCATCACTGTTTGAGTACTTCCCCCACGCTACCTCCCTTCATGTGATCTAGTGCCCGTTTACATACTCCCCCAGTCGCAACCGTTCTTCACATGCACTCATTGTAAACGTATTCATATCTTTTTTCTCTCATTTACAAAATGAATTTCAGCTCTCCAGCACGTTTTGCTTATTTCATGTCCCTTCCCTTTTTGGCTGACTGACCTGTCTGTATTCAGTTTCAGCTCTCCATCTTTTGCATATTTCTCACCCCTTCCATTTTCTGCTTGCTGCCTCATCCTCAGCCAATTTCAGCTCTAGGAGTTTCAGCTCTCCAGCAACGCGTTTACATATTTCACGCCCCTTTCCTTTTCTGCTCGATGACTCGACTCGCTCACATCCCATTTCAGCACCATGTGCTGTTGACTCGACTCACTCACATCCCATTTCAGCACCATGTGCTGTTTATTTACTGCGGAGCGCAGACACGCCCCTCCTCTCACTGAAGACACACAAGCAGCTACTAGAAGTGCCCTTAACTTGCTGCTTCTTAAAGCGGCACACACCAATTGCCAAAACAGACGTGCAAATTAGCACTCAGCGCCCCCTTATTTCGAGCCTTGTGCTTATGGGAAATGTCTTTGGGCCTCCCATAATTGTGATGACTGTCCCTCACACATAGGTCTTACAGATAAGGCACAAGCACAACAGGCCAGAAAGAGTGCAGAGCAGACTGAGCAGCATCCCCCTACAGAAACTGTGGATCCATAGGTCATTTCATTTGTCCCAGAACCCACCCATCCAACACTTGCAACATCAAACCTTCCAGAAGTGAGCAGGAGTACTGAAGAACATCAAGCTGCTATGGAGACTAGCCCTGACACACAGGAAGTGGTAGTTCAAGTTCATAGACCTAGTACAGAAGAAGCTTTTGTTTTGCCCTCCCCAAGCCACTTCTCCCTTCACCACTGTCAGTTCCAAGAAATAAGCCAGACAAGGTAAACTGCCTATCTCTGTTTCTAGAGTAGGAAATAAGATGCCAGATAAAGGGACAGAACAAAAGAAAGAGGGAGCTAAATAGTCTTGGAAAATGGGAAACAAATTTGCAGTTCTTCCCCAGGAGGTGCAGTGGGGGGATTCAGAGGAAGAAGACTCAGGCTCCTTGTCCATCACTTCCTCCACTTCAGACATCACTTCAGACCCAGAGGAGGGGGTCTGACTCTATAGCTAAACGCACTAGACACAGGAAGCTATCTCAGACCCCCGAGTTGGATGTTCTGAATTTATTTATTTATTGAAATAGTTTCCCCAGGAAAGGCACACTGAGCAACAAGATGCTCCTCTCCCAGAGCGACCTGGGGGGGAAGGAGTACATGGGGGTTGGATAACACACAGGTTATCAACTGAGCAAATAACAGAGGCAAGTAGCAGCATATGGATATAATTGCATTAAACGACAAGCACCAACACATGGAGTACATTGGATATTGTATGGAGCATATAACAATTACTTGACATATAGCAGCAATACAAGAGAACATTTAGCACACAGTAATATGCAGGTATAAGCAACAAGAGACATAGAATACATGATGGTGCAGGAAAAAAAGGCACAGGACAAAAGTGCATAGGTTGGGGCTATATGTCAGCATTTATAGCAAAGCTAAGGCCGCCGGTCGGGCAGTGGTGTCTTCTCTTTTTACTGACTTAAAATGTCTACTTCATCAATTTTTTCCCTGAATGTCAATAGCATCAAGACTCAGAGGAAGAAAGAAAAAATTACTTACCATAGTAATGTCGTTTCTTCTAATGGAGTCTTGCTGTATTCAGACATAATGCAGTTAGCCCCAGCACTTGAACTGCCCCAGAGAGGAAAGAGTTAACTCTATGCAGAAGCATAGAATGTTGAGCTCGAGCTCGGTTTTCAAATCTCTGTCTGTGGTACTTCCCAGTGTAACCGTCAGATTTTTACGAGCAAACTAACTGATATACTATAGTATGGAAATTGTTTAAAATATAGCCAAGAGGCAAAAGATTCCTTTTGGGCCCAAAAGACTCAAGTCGAGAACCCAAGAAGGAAAGGTAGTGACAATCTTTAAGTAAAACACCAGAAAAATAATAACATCTACTCCACCAAGAGGTACGGCACAAGGTACACCCATGAGGTGCAACACTGTACCTGCCAGCCCACTTCCCAAAACCAGGTTCTGAGAGGGGAGGCAGGGGGAGGTCTGAATACAGCAAGACTACATTAGAAGAAACAACATTACTATGGTGAGTAATTTTTCGTCAAACAACATGAAGCCTTGCTGTATTCAGCCATAATGCAGACTACCAAGCAGTTCTCTATGGAGGAGGGAATGCAGAACCTACTTTGGGAAGAGGCTCTGCAGTACTGCTGTACCAAACCTATCATCACTCCTAGCCTGGATGTCCAGGGAGTGATGCTTGGTGACAGTATGTACTGTTTTCCAGGAGGCTGCTTTACAGATCTCTAACAAAGGTATATCTCTGGCAGCAGCTAGAGAAGCAGCTGTACCCCTAGTCGAGTGAGCCCTCAGGCCTGAAGGGGGCGTCCTACCCAACTTGTCATAACAAAATTGTATACAAGAAACAATCCACCTGGCAATAGTTCTTTTAGTGGCAGGCTTACCTTTCCCCACTTCACCATAAGTGAGAAACAATTGAAGACAGTCATTTCTCTGTGCCTTAGTATGCTCAATGTAGTAGATAAGGGCCCTCTTAACATCCAGACTGTGTAACCTTCTTTCACCTGAAGAAGAATGGTCAGTGAAAAAACACAGGAAGAGATACAGACTGGTTCAGATGAAAATCTGATACCACTTTGGGCAAGAACTGCCTATTGGTTCTTAGGATCACTTTGTCCCTATTGAAGGAGATGAAGTCAGGTTCAACTGACAGAGCCTGTAACTCACTAATCCACCTGGCAGAAGTAATAGCTACCGGGAACACAGTTTTCCAGGTCAAGTACTTCAATTCAGCCGAAGCCAGAGGTTCAAAGGGTGGCTGTATTAGCTGAGCTATGCAGACATTAAGATCAAAAGGCGGAGTGGGCTCCCCTAAAGGGAGGGTTAATGTGAACCAGACCTTTGAAAAACTTTCTGAAAAGAGGATGAGATGCCAGGGAAGAGCCCTTCCCTGCTGAGAGGAATGCAGAGACAGCTGCTAGGTGAACCTTCAGAGTGGCAGGCCTAAGGCCTAAACCATTGAGATGAACTAGATAGTCTAAGGTTGTGGAAATGTCTGCAGAATTGGGCAGGATGCCTTTCTGAAAGCATCAAATACTGAACCTTTTCCATTTGGAGTTGTAAGTTTTTCTAGTGGAAGGTTTCCTGGAGACCTTCAGAATATCCAGAACTCCCTGAGAAAGATGTAGTGCTGCATATTCCAACTCTTCAAGAGCCAAGCCTTGAGATTGAGAGACTCGAGATTGGGGTACCAGATCCACCCTGGGAGGAGGACAGGAGACTGTATGTCCTGGGCAGAGACAGGGGACGTGACACTGACAAGGACAGCAGTAGAGGATACCAAGGCTGTCTGGCCCAATCTGAAGCCACCAGTATCACTGTGCAGGGTTGACTCCTGATCTTGATCAGAACTCTGAACAGCAAAGGGAAGGGAGGGAAGGCATAGAGAAACCTGGCCTTCCAGTCCAAAAAGAGAGCATCCTGGGGAACCGTCCCCATGACTGGAGGTCTGCAACAAAACAGAGGAAGTTGATGATTGTCCGGTGCTGCAAAGAGATCTATCTCTGGAGTGCCCCACCCGGAGAAGATGACCTTCAGGATGTGAGGATCCAGAGACCATTCGTGGTGTCCCTGTGAAATTCTGCACAGAGCATCTGCTAGTACATTGTCCTTCCCTGGAAGGTGAACTACTACCAGAGAAGCCTGAAGAGAGTAGGCCAGAGATCACAGCTTCATGGCTTCTGTGCACAAGGCCGAGGATCGAGTGCCTCCCTGCTTGTTGATGTACCACATTGTGGTGGTGTTGTCTGTTCTGACTTGGACCACCTTGCCCTTTACTGAGTCTGAGAAGCTCTGTAGGGCTATGAAAACTGCCCTGAGTTCCAAGAGATTGATATGAAGGAGAGACTCCTGTGGAGACCAGCGCCCTTGAGCTGTCAGGGCTCCCAGGTGGGCTCCCCACCCTAGGAGAGAAGCATCCATAGTTAGAACTACTGATGGGACTTGAGAGAGAAATGGAGCCCCTTGTCTGAGGTTGTCCTGGTCCAGCCACCACTGGAGAGCTTGGACCAGAGTCTGAGTCACTGGCATCAGTTTGGTAAGTGAATCCTTCTTTTGAGACCAAAAAGACCTCAGATGAAACTGAATGTCCCTCATCTGGAACCTTGCTCCCTGCACCACTGCCATGGAAGCTGCCACGTGGCCCAGGAGCTGGAGGAACTGTCTTGCTGGGTGGGAGACCTGAGGTCAAAAGGAGGAAGCCAGATCCACTAGGGCCTTCACCCTTGCCAGGGGAAAGAGGGTTTTTGCTTGTGCAGTGTGCAACTGTATGCCTATAAAGGTGAGAAGTTGGAACTGGTTTGAGTACAGACTTTGGAAGACTGAGAAGAAACCCCAGGGAGCTCAGTAGGTCCTGGAAAGTTTGAAGAGCTGACTTGACCTGTAAAGGTGACTGACCCACTAAGAGCCAGTTGTCCAGATACGGGAAGATGGTGATACCCTGTCTTTTGAGGTAAGCCACCACTACTGCAAGGCACTTTGTGAACACCCTTGGAGCTGATGTTAGGCTGAATGGCATGGCTCTGAATTGGTAATGGCCTGAAGGCAACTTGAATCTGAGGTATTTTCTGTGGGAGCACCTAATAGGAATATGGAAGTAGGCATCCTTGATGTCCAGAGATGCTAGTCAATCCCCTGGCCTTAGAGAGGGAAGGATTATTCCCAGAGTTACCATTTTGAATTTGGGCTTTGAAATGTGTTTGTTCAAATACCTTAGGTCTAGGATGGGTCACCACTCCTCTGTTTGCTTTGGGGTAAGGAATTACCTGGAATACAGTCCTTTTCCCTTGTGCTGAGTAGGAACTTTCTCTATAGCTCTGAGAGCTAGAAGAGAGGAAACCTCTGCCTCTAGGGCAAGGGTTTCTGAGACTGATGCACATGGAAAAGACTTTGCCCTCTTTTTTGGAAATTTTTTGAAGCCGAGGGCCAGTCTCTGGCTTACTACCTCCAGGACCCACTTGTCTGAGGTCACAGACTTCCAGGCCTGTAAGCAGTAAGCCAGCCTGCCTCCTACTGGAAATGGGAAGTCGACCCAGGCTGACACATCAGGGTGTCTGCTTGGCAGGAACCTTAGACTGAGAGGAGGAGGGAGCAGCCCTGCTCATCCCCCTCCTACCCTTCCCTCTGAAGAACCCCCTCAGTGGGAAGGAAGAGGAGGCCTGGGCTTGGTGAAAAGGCCTTTGAAAGGGCCTGCCCCTGCCCCTAGACTGCTGCTTGTGTGGAGTGGCCTGCCTTTCCTTGGCCTGAGCACTCCTGTACGTGGTCCTGTATTCATCCATTTTCTTCATGTAAGCCTCTGTCTGCTCCCCAAACAGAGAGTTACCTACTACAGAAAAATCCATGGCCTTAGTCTGGGTATCCTGTGAAAGGCTAGTACATCTGAGCCAAGCATGTCTTCTGAGAGACACAGATGTAGCCATGACTCTAGATGCCACATCACTGGAGTCCACAGCAGCATGAAATTGCATTTTGGATGCCTCAATTCCATCAGCAGCGACCACCTCCAGCTCCTTGGCTAGCTGGGGAGAGGCCTGTTTAGCCAGTTCCAAAACCATATCCCATCTGGATTTCTGATACCTGGCTGTGTAGGCCATATAAGTAGTCTGCTTGAGTCCCAAACAGGATGCCAAATACTGTTTTTTGGCCATGGCATCCACTTTCCTGGAGTCCTTATCTGGGGTGTGTGAAGCCAAAGGAATGTTAGCCCTGTCACAGGCTGCAGCCTGCACTACCCCAACATGGCTGCAATGACTATAAAGGAACTCCGCAGCTGAGCCTGATAATGAATACCTCCTGTCCATTCTCTTATCCACAGGAGATATTGAATTAGGAGTACAATTTTGTGTGTCTGTTTCCCAAAGGATTTATGAAAAGGGATAGACAGCTTTTTGGACTCTGGGATGTCCATCATTTCCACAAAATCAGGCTCATCATCCTCCTCCTCTGCGGCTTCAACCAAGGGAAGCTGCAGGGTTTGTGCCACCTTTTTGTAGAACAGAAAGTGTGAAGGGGACTCAGAGAGCCTGGGAGGAGAGACACCTGAGGGCCTGTCTGGGGAGATGTCCAGTTCAATGGGCACATCCAGACCCCCTTCATCGTCATGATCATCGCCATCATCACCGGGATAGTCTTCATCTCCCTTCCACTCCTCATAATAAGCATCTGGGTCATAATCCGGAGGAGACAGATCCGACCGAACCGACCGCCGAACTGATGGAAGCGGTCTAAGTGACTGGACAATACTAATCGCTTTGGCTATTTCGTCCGCGGTTGGAGAGTGGGAAACAGGATCCGAACTGGCAGGCTTGCACTTTTTCTTTGACGGAACCGACCCCTCGGGGTCAGCTCTCCTTTTGCCCGAGGAGGTATCGCCTAGGTCAGTAGGCACCTCCTCAGGTTCGGCCGCAACTGAACCGGACTGGCCATCCGGATCTACGGACTTCTCAGCCTCCCTTTCCTTCAGCCTACTCAGTCTCTTATCTAGAGTGGATTTAGGAAAGTTTTTACAGATTTGGCAGTCTGACTTGAGGTGGTCAAACCCCAGACAATAAACACAGATGAGGTGGGGGTCAGCCTTAGCAAAGGCCTCCCCACACTCAGTACAGTGTTGAAACCCAGTGGGAGCGGTTTTCTTCTTGGGTTTCTCAGACACGGCCAACCTAACAAATTACCCTATTGAAGCTTTCAAGCCAGGTAATATAACAACCGATCGGTTACAAACCATGTCACGGACTTTTTAAAAGAACCAGCAAAAGGTCCAGTTCTTTTGAAACCGATCAGTACCGGAACGCCACACTAATCCCAGAAAAAATAAAATTAAAATTAACAAAGTTGGTTCCAAACCAGACCGACCAGGAAGAAACTAAAGAAAAATTTCCACTTTTTTACCAAAATAAAACACAGTCACTACCTATCTACACACTACCTGTACCGTAGACAGAGGCTGGAAATCCAAAAAGAACAAAAAAATATGCGATTTAAACTGAACGCTTTACTTTTACCGAACCGAGCAGAGGAAATCTCTGGAGCGACTTCACTGTTAGGCGGAGTAAAGAATCTGATGGTTACACTGGGAAGTACCACAGACAGAGGTTTGAAAACCAAGCTCGAGCTCAATGTTCTATGCTTCTGCATAGAGTTAACTCTTTCCTCTCCGAGGCAGTTCAAGTGCTGGGGCTAACTGTATTATGTCTGAATACAGAAAGACTTCATGTTGTTTGAATTAGTAGTTATGCAATCTTTAGAAAGGGTTAGAGGGGATATACTCTGTTTACAAGACACCCAGCTAAAATCTAATTTAGAATTAAAACAGGCTGCTTCTCTTTGGAACAGGGGTGCTTCCTTTTGGTCTGTAGGTTTGAATCCCTGTGATGGAGTTGGGATTTTATTCACTAAACCTCAGTTAAAGGCATCTAGATTGGTGGATATTTTTCCAGAGTGGGTACTAATGCTAGATATTAACTTTATGCAAGAACGCATTTGCTTAATGACAGTTTCTGCACCTCAGTCTAAGGCTCAAAGGGCTTCACTGTTCAGAGATACATAACCTTGCTTGCATACTTCTCGCATAGTGATACAGGCTGGTGATTATAACTGTGAAGTACAACAGTCAGACAGGGGTTTACAGACTTCAAAAATGTTTTGTGACTCTTCTACCCTAAAAAATATAATAATCACAGCCGGACCTAAGGATTCCTACAGAGAGTTTTTCCGAGCAGGGGGCAACACATATTTTAGGGGTAGTTTATCCACAAGAATATATTTTATATTTCTTTCCAATAATTAAAAAATTGTGGACAGTAAAGTAGAGGCCTGGGAGTTTACGGACCACAGATCAGTTTTAACCACTTTCTCTTGGGAACAGGTTCCCAGAAGTAAAAAAGTGTATGAAGATTGGATGCCTCTGTACTGTCTCAGACTGCAGCTCTAAAAGCCTGGAGACAAAACTGGCAAGCAAGGTTGTCAGTTATAGGCTTTTACGAAGATTTGGCTGCATGGTGGGATGACTCCAAGCAGTCCTGGAAAAGTACAGTTATGTAAGAACTTACCGTAACAGTAGATCTTCAAGAGAAGCTAATGCAGTAGGTAATTACGTATAGGAATGAAGCCGGCAGGCGTCAGGACCCCACGAAAAACTTTCTATCCATCAGTCTCTGGCGGGGGACCGCCCCCATGTCAGGCGATGGACGTCACTCAGTATAAAGAGGCGGTCCCCCACCAAAGGCCAAAAGGCGAGACGAGAGAGAAGCGGATAATTCCCATCCTGGAAAAGGAGCTGAAAAAGCTAAGGGGGATGGAGGGCAAGAAGGTATTACCTACTGCAAGAGCCTCTCTCAAAGATCTACTGATATGGTAAGTTCTTACGTAACTGTACTATCTTACTTCGAGAGGGCTCTTGCAGTAGGTAATTACATATAGGACTGAGTCCCAAGCAGTCTGTAACAAAGAGAAGCTCAAGGGAGGAGGAAACTACTCATACACAGATCCTCTGGCTCTGAAGGTCTTAGGAAAGAAGACCTTGCAGAACAGCCAACCCGAAGCCAGCTCTACAGCGAGAAGCAATGTCCAAACTGTAATGTTTCGAAACGTTATGGACAGAAGTCCAAGTGGCAGCTGCACAGATGTCAGCCGCCGACACGTTCTTGAAACAAGCAGCAGAGGCAGCGACACCCCTAGTGGAGTGACCTCTGACTTGACCTGGCAAGGTCTTGTGATACTTGTCATAACAGAAAGTGATACAGTGAGCCAACCAGTTTCAAAGGCACTGCCCTCTCTTTTGCAAGCAAGAGAGACAAACAGTTGATCAGTCTTTCTGAGATCCTAAACCAGAGTATGTAAGAGGTACTCCCCTTGATTGGAATGTTGCATAAAAAAACGCAGGCAGTTCCATGGACTGATTCACCATAGATTCCGCTACCGAGGTCCCATCTGCCCGAATTGGTGGTAGTTCAGATGGATGTTAAAGATCCCATGGCACTTATCGAAAAGAGTAGGGGAATTCCCTGGTGTCCTGGCCAAATTTCCCTCATTCACTAAAAATACCACCAACAGCTTAATCTGGTTCAAGGTCAGTTGGCATTCATCTGTATCCCCCTTCCCCGGGTCGTGCCTGAAAATAGGCAGGATTTGTCTAGTGCACTTACCCGGTCAACAAAAGCTAAATAAATAAATAAATAAATAAATACCACCTTAGGGAGAAACTTAGGGTTGGTACGCAGAGCCACACGTTCCTTGTGGAAAATCAAGTACGGGATTTTGCACATCAAGGCCTGAAGCTCAGAAATTCGTTGAGTGGAGGTAATGGTCACCAGGAAGAGAGCCTTCCAGGTAAGGAACATAAGGTCTGCTGATGCTGCCGGCTCAAAGGGAGGCAGGGTAAGCTACTCAAGAATGAAATTCAAGTCCCAAGGAGGGGCAGGTGCGCGAATGGGGGTTCTTAAGTGGAGAATCCCTGTAAGGAAGGTCTTAGCGACTTCCAGCTACACAAAGGACCTGTCCCTGAACAGAACATGGTAAGCGGAAATGGCCGCCATGTGAACCTTCAAGGAGGGGTGACTGAGACCCTGCTCAAAAAGGTGACGCATGTACTCCAGGAGCCTCCCAACAGAGCAGGAGAAAGGCTCGAAAGCTCTGGAAGAGGCCCAGAGAACCTTTTCCATTTCATGGTGTAAGTGGAATGAGTGGAGGGCTTTCTGGCCTCCACTAGAATCTCTGCCACCTGCGACGAAACCCCGAACCGGGATTGAATCACGTCTGCAGAAGCCACGCATGCAGCTGAAGGGATCTGAGTCCTGGATGGACCAGGGTTCCCTGATCCTGGGTCAACAAAAGTTGCGACAGAGGAAAAGGAAGAGGAGGCTCCTCTGAGTACTGTTGCAGAAGACAGAACCAAACTTGCTTGGGCCAGAACAGAGCGATGAGGATCATTCGAGCTCCTTTCGAACAGTTTGTGTAGGACCCTCGGGATCAACTGGATCGGGGGAAAGCATAGACGAATCTGCCCTTCCAGTTTAGAGACAGAGTGTCTTTCCAAAACACTCAGCACCCTGAAACGAGTGAGCAGAAGACGGGAAGTTTTGCATTGAGAGGAGAGGCAAACAGGTCTACCTGAGGGGTTCCCCAGCGTAGGAAGACATCGTCTACTACCCCTTGATCCAGTTCCCATTCGTGTGCTTGGGCGGACGACCAGTTGAGGTGGTCTGCCAAAGTGCTCTTGACCCCTGGAACATGAACCGCTGTGAGGTGAAGGTTGTGAAGTATCACCCAATCCCAAACTCGCATCGCTTCCCTGCAAAGAGGGTAGGAATAGGTTCCTCCCTGTTTGTTGATGTACCACATTACACACATGTTGTCAGTCTGAACAGCCAGATGACCAGGAAGCAGGTACAGATGCAGAGCTTGTAAGGCATACAGGACGGCCCTCAGCTCGAGTACACTGATGTGAAGAGTCCGCTCGAGTCTGGACTAAGAGCCCTGGGTCCGATGAGATCCCAGGTGGGCTCCCCAACCCTCGCCCGAGGTGTCTGTCTTAAGATCTGGGAGGAGGGAGATAGAAAGGAACTTCCCGGCCAAGGTTCTCCTGAGCCATCCACCATTGCAAGTCCCGAACCTTCGGGGAGGAGACCACGATCTTGCGATCCAAGTCATACACCAGTTGATCCCACTGAGACCGAAGCATTCACTGAGAGATTCTCATGTAGAGCTGAGCGCGAGGTACCATCAGAATGGCAGCCGCCATGAGCCCGAGGAGGCGAAGGACTGACCTGGCGGAGACCCGTCTGTGGCTGGACAACAGGCTGGCCTGAGCCTGAAGGGTGGCCACCCTGTCCAAAGGCAGGAAGGCCATACCTGAAGTCGTGTCCAGTATCGCCCCGATAAACTGGAGTCTTTGAGATTGGATCAAATAAGACTTGGTCTGGTTGATGGTAATACCCAAGCAGGTGAAAACCTGCAGGGTAAGGGAAAGGGAGCGCAGGAGATCCTCCCTGGACAGGGCCACCAGGAGTCAATTGTCCAGGTAAGGGAAAATTTGAACCCCCTGGGGACGTAGGTGGGCCGCCACCACAGAGAGGCATTTGGTAAATACTCGGTGGGGCCGAGGGGAGACCAAATTGGAGTACCCTGAACCGGTAGTGGTCCCCCTGAAAAGAAAACCGAAGGTATTTGCAGTGGGACGGGTGGATAGGGATATGCAGGTAGGCATCCTGCATGTCCAGGACACACAGCCACTATCCCGGCCAAAGAAGGGGCAAAAGGCTCTGCAGAGAGAGCATTCAGAACCTCTTGTACTCCACGAACAGGTTCAGAGAACTGAGGTCCAGGATGGGCCTCACGTCGCCTGACTTCTTCGGAACCAGGAAGTAATGAGAATAGTAACCCTTCCCCCTGAAATGTGAGATGGAGGGGGACGGGCTCTGTCGCCACCTTCCGAGGAAGGGTGGAGATTTCTTACCAAACCAGAAGAAGGTGTTCCGGGGAGTAAGATGACCTTGAAGGGGGTTTTCTGGGAGGTTTCTGAAGAAACTCTAGTGAGTGTCCTTCCACTATCATCTGGAGCACCCAAACATCTAACCTGTTCCTCTCCCAACCCGGTGGATGCAGGGAGAACCTCCCCCCCTACTGGTTCCTCTGGAAGGTCCAAAGGCTGTGGGAGAGGAAAGGAGTCAGGTGGTGTGAGGCAGCGCCGCAGCTGGAGCTCCCGTTGCTCGTTTGGATGGGGGGGCTTCGCAGCCTGAGGGGCCTGGTGTTTATTGACCCGCTTCCCTTGTGGTTTCGCGTTGGCCCAAGCCCGCTTGCGAAAGGGACGGTGCTGCTGCTGAGGGGCTCTGTACAAGTCATTGACCTCCTTGAGAGCAGTGCCCTTTTCTCGCAGTCCAGTGATGATATCCTTGACATCACCCTCGAACAGCACCGAACTCCTGAAGGGCACGTCCTGGATGGCAGACTGCACTTCAGGGACCAAACTCAACACTTGGAGCCAGGCAAACACCGAACTCATACCAGCTATGTCCACTGCATCGTATGAAGCACAAAGCATGTGCCTACTGGCCGAATGAGCAGATTGGACCAGGTATGCCACTTCCTGTTTGGTCTGTAACTCAGGAAGGGAGTCCTGTTTAGCTTCCACCTCGCTAAGGACAACCTTCTGGTAATCCCCCATATGGGCGATGTAGATCAAGGCCCTAATACCCAGTGTGGAAAAAGTGAAGACCTTCTTCCCATACTGGTCCAGAAGAAAAAATTACTCACCTTAGTAATGTTGTTTCTTCTAATGGAGTCTTGTATATTATGACATATGCAGTGAGTCCCAACCTTCGAACTGCTCTGGAGGTGAAAGAGTTAACTTTCCATACCAGGCATGGAACGCTGAGCTTGAGCTCGGTTGAAAACTCTGTCTGTTGTTCTTCAAACTCAAACTGTCAGATCTTTACGAGCTAAACTCACTAAGGTCCTGTGTGGAAGCTGTAAACCTACACTAGCCAACTGGCTACTAAATATAACAACACATTTATTGGTCCCAAAACAAAGACTCAAGTCAGGAGACCCAAAAAATGAAAAACACAACACCCAGTCACCCCAGAAAAGAGAGGGGTGAAAAACAAGGTGGGCATCTACTAAGTGCCAACACTGCACTGCCCACCCACATCCCAAAAGCAGAGGTTCTGAGAGGGGCAGGCAGGGGGGGAGGTCATAATATAGCAAGACTCCATTAGAAGAAACAACATTACTAAGGTGAGTAATTTTTTCTTCAAACAACATGAAGTTTTGCTATATTATGACATATGCAGACTACACAGCAGTACCTCCATGGAGGAGGGACAGAACCTACTTAGGAAATAGGCTCTGAAGCACAGCTGTGCCAAACCGAGCATCACTCCTAGCCTGGGTGTCCAGAGAGTAATGCTTGGTAAAAGTGTGAACTGTTTTCCAGGTAGTTGCTTGACAAATCTCTAGAATGGGGATGTGCCTGGCAGTAGCCAGGGAAGCATCTGTACCTCTGGTAGAGTGAGCCCTCAGGCCTGAGGGAGGAACCTTACCCAGCTTTTCATAACAGAATTGGATACAAGAGACAATCCACCTGGCAATGGATCTTTTAGTGGCAGGTTTCCCTTTACCAACCTCACCATAAGTGAGGAACAGCTGGAGGGAGTCAAACCTGTGACCCTTGTACGCTCAATGTGGTAACTAAGGCTCTCTTACATCTAGCTGTGCAGCCTCCTCTGCCAGAGGAGGAATGGTCAGTGAAGTACACTGGAAAGAAATAGATTGATTAAGGTGGAAATCTGAAACCACCTTAGGCAAGAACTTCCTGTTAGTCCTGAGGACCACCTTATCTCTATGAAAGGAGATAAAATCAGGCTCCACTGACAAAGCTTGTAATTCGCTTATGCGTCTGGCAGAAGTGATAGCTACCAGAAACACAGTCTTCCAAGTCAAATATTTGAGGTCTGCTGAAGACAAGGGCTCAAAGGGAGGTGCATAAGCTGAGCAATGCAAACATTAAGATCCCAGGCAGGGGCAGGGTCCCTGAATGGAGGGTTGGTGTGAAGCAATCCTTAAAAACTTAGAGAATACAGGATGAGCTGAAAGAGAAGAGGTTTACCTGCTGAAATGAAAGCAGACACAGCTACCAAATGCACCTTTAGGGTAGCTGGTCTGAGCTCCAAAGTGTTCAAATGGACCATATAATCCAGGACTGTGGGTAAATCAGCAGATTCTGGGGAAATATGCTTCCCAGAGCACCATATGGAAAACCTCTTCCATTTGGAATTGTAAGTAGCCCTGGTGGAAGGCTTCCTAGAAGCCTTCAATATATCCATTACACCCTGGGAGAGGTGTAGATCAGCAAATTCTAACTCTTCAAGAGCCAGGCCTTGAGATTGAGAGATTTGAGGTTTGGGTACCAAACCCTTCCCTGAGCACAGGTTAACAGATTGTGATTCCTGGGAAGACACAGGGGAAGATGGACTGCTAAGGACAGTAGGAGTGGATACCAGGGTTGTCCGGCCCAATCTGGAGCAATCAGAATCACTTTCCAGGATTGAGATCTGATTTTGACTAACACTTTGAACAGGAGAGGGAAGGGGGGAAAGCATAGAGAAACTTTCCTTCCCAGTTGAGAACTAAGGCATCCAGAGGGACTGAGCCCAACACTGGGGGCCTGCAGCAAGAAAGGAGAAGTTGGTGATTGTCTGGGGCTGCAAAAGATCTATCTCGGGTGCCCACCTGGCAAATATTACCTCCAGGACCAGGATCCAGCGACCATTCGATGGTCCTGGGAAATCCCTGCTGAGGAAACTCTGCCAGGACACCGTCCTTGCCTGGGAGGTGAACTGCCATAAGGGAAGTGTTTAGGGAATAAGCCAGAGACCACAACTTCATTGCTTCGGTGCACATGGCCGTAGACCGAGTGCCTCCTTGCTTAATGATGTACCACATTGTAGTGGTGTTGTCTGTTCTGACCTGTACAACTTTGTTCTGAACAGATTTGGAAAAAGCTTGAAGTGCTAGAAAAACTGCTCTGAGCTCCAACAGGTTGATGTGCAGCAGAGATTCCTGAGGGGACCACAGTCCCTGGGTAGTGAGGTCCCTATGTGAGCTCCCACCCCAAGAGGGATGCATCTGTAGTAAGTTAAAGAGTGAGACTGAGTGACAAAGGAACCCCTGTCTCAGATTGCTCTGATCCTGCCACCACTGTAGTGCTTGGATCAGGGTTCGAGTCACTGGGATCAATTTGGTTAGAGGGTCCTTTCTTTGAGACCAAAAGGCTCTCCAATGGAACTGGATGTCCCTCATCTGAAATCTGACTCTTTGCACTACTGCTGTAGAAGCAGCCATGTGCCCTAGGAGCTGTAGAAAATGCCTTGCTGGTCGAGAGACCTGCAGGGTGAATGAGGAGGCCAGAGAGACCAGGGTCCTTGCCCTGTCCAAAGGCAGGAAGGCTCTGGCTTCCTCTGTGTTCAGTTCTGCGCCTATGAAGGTGAGGAGCTGGACAGGCTCTAGAACTGACTTTGGAAGATTCAGAAGGAAACCTAGAGAGGTAAGCAGTTGCTGAGTTATCTGAAGATGTAACTTGACTTGGTCTGGAGACTAGCCTACTATGAGCCAGTCGTCCAGGTAAGGGAAGATGGCAATTTTTTGCCTTCTTAGGTGGACAACTGCTACTGCCAGGCATTTTGTGAATACCCTTGGAGCAGAGGTGAGGCCAAAGGGCATTGCTCTGAACTGGTAATGGCCTGAGGCAGCTCGAACTGAGGTACTTTGATGGGAGCTTCTGATGAGAATATGGAAGTAGGCATCCTTGAGGTCCAGGGACGCTAGCCAGTCCCCTGGCCTTGAGAGAGGCAGAATAATTCCCAGAGTCACCATTTTGAATTTTGGTTTTAAAAGGTGCTTGTTTAAGTATCTGAGATCCAGGTTGGGCCGCCATTCTCCTGTCTTTTTTGGGGTAAGGAAGTACCTGGAGTACAATCATTTGCCCTGGTGTAGGGGTGGAACCCTTTCTACGGCTCTGAGAGCCAGGAGGGTAGAGACTTCTGCTTCTAGGGCAAGTGCCTCTGATGGATCTGCAGGTGGAAAGGATCTGGTTCTCATCTTTGGAAATTTTTTGAAGCTGAGAACCAGTCCCTGGCTTACTACTTCCAGGACCCACTTGTCTGATGTGAGAGACTTCCAGTCCTGGACAAAGTAAGCCAGCCTGCCCCCTACAGGTAGTAGAGAATCGGCCCTGGCCACCCCATCAGGGCACCTGCTTGGCAGGGGCTTTAGGCTGAGAGGTGGAAGCAGGTCTTGCTTGCACCAGCCTGCCTCTCCTCTAAAGTACCCCTCTACGTAAGCTGAAGAGGAAGCCTGGGTTTGCAAAAGGCCTAGGAAAAGGCCTGCCCCTGCCCCTGGAAGGCTGCCTTTGCGGAGTGTCCTGCCTTTCCTTGGCCTGTGCGCTCCTATAGGTGGTCCTATACTCATCCATTTTCTTCATGTAATTCTCTGTCTGCTCCCCAAACAGAGAATTACCCACAACAGGAAAATCCATGGCCTTAGTCTGGGTATCCTGTGACAGACTAGTACATCTGAGCCAAGCCATTCTGCAAAGTGCCACAGATGTAGCCATGACTCTTGATGACACATCATTAGAGTCCACTGCAGCATGGAATTGCACCTTAGATACCTCAATACCATCAGCGGCCACCTGCTCCAGCTCCTTGGCAAGCTGGCCAGGGACCTGTTTTGCTAGAGCCATAACAGTATCCCATCTGGATTTCTGGTATCTAGCAACATAAGCCATATAATTTGCCTGTCTGAGTCCCAAAGATGCTGCCATGTACTGTTTCTTGCCATGGCATCAATCCTCCTGGAGTCCTTGTCGGGGGTGTGAGGCCAAGGGAATATTTGCCTTGTCACAGGCTGCAGCCTGCACTACCCCAACATGGCTGCATTGTTGTGTAAGGAACTCCGTATCAGAGCCTGACAATGTGTACCTCTTGTCCATTCTCTTATCAACAGGAGGTATAGTGTGAGGAGTTTTTAGAATTTTTACTGTCTGTTTTCCAAAAGATTTATGCAAAGGAATAGACAGTCTCCTGGACTCTGGGATATCCATCATTTCCACATAGTCAGGTTCCTCTTGATCATCCACAGCTTCCTCCATAGGGAGCTGGAGGGTTTCAGCCACTTTTTTATAAAAAATAAAATGAGAAGGGGACTCAGAAAGCCTAGGAGGAGACACTCCTGAAGGTCTGTCTGGGGAGATGTCCGGGTCAATGGGCATCCAGACTTCAAATCCACATTCACTCTCCTCATACTCCTCTTCCCCTCCTCCGGTTCATAAAATCTCTAAATCATACTCTGAACCGGTGGAACCGCCAAACCATACGCTACCTGATGGTGCCGGTTCGTTGGAACCGGGAAAGCAACTGGACAATTTAATCGCTTTGGCTATTTCTTCAGCGGTTGGAGAGGAAAGTTTTGGCTCCACACCAGCTGATTTCCTTGTCCTTTGCTGGAACCGACTCCTCCGAGTGGCTCTCCTTTTGCCTGGTCTCGCCCTGGTCAGAGGGCACTCCCTCGGTTCGGTTGGAACCGAACCAGGCTGGCTATCCGGTCAGCAGACTTTGCCTCCCCTTCCTGAGCCTACCAACTCTCTTATCCAGGGTAGCTGCAGGAAAATTTTGCAAATCTGGCAGTCTGCATTGAGGTGGTCAAACCCCAGACAACAAACACAGGTGGTGTGGGGTCAGCCTTGGCAAGGCTTCCCCACAGACACTGCAGTGTTGAAACCCAGTGGGCCCGGTTTTTCTTTTGGGTTTCTCAGACATAGTGCCAGTCCTAACCAAACTTGCCCATTTATGGCAATCCACCAAGCAAGACCCTCTTATCGGTTCCAAACCGTGTCACGGGTCGTGGAAAAAAACGTAATAAAATCCGTTTTTTTCAGAACCGATAAGAACCGGTAACCACACTCTAAAAGACAGATTAATATATTTCAAAACAACCCGATCGGTTCAAACCGAACCGACAACTGTTTACAAGTTCCACACAGAAGAATTAACTGTAAAAGCTATCTAGTACTTACAATACCACAGACAGAGCTTGAACCGACCAGTTGCGGTTTAAATTCGGTCAAAAAACCGAGAAAATAATACTTTAACCAACAAAATGAACCGAGCAGAAGGAGAAAATCTCCGGAGCGACTCTTCAGTGAGTCGGAGTAAAGAATCTGACAGTTTGAGTTTGAAGAACAACAGACAGAGTTTTCAACCGAGCTCGAGCTCAGCGTTCCATGCCTGGCATGGAAAGTTAACTCTTTCACCTCCGGAGCAGTTCGAAGGTTGGGACTCACTGCATATGTCATAATATAGCAAGACTTCATGTTGTTTGAAAGTGGGATTCCTTATCGGAGGGTGACAAGCTCAAATGTTTTGGATTGGCTGTCCGTCCATGGGCGGCGCTGAACACAACCAAGTCAGCCTTGGGGTGAGAGGTAAGAAACTCAACACCCTCGGGAACCTGATATAGCCTGTCTGCCTTCCTCGGAAGGGGAGCCTATGGTGGAGGGTTGCTTCCAGATAGTGGAAACAAGGTCTGCGTGAGGCTCGATCCAGGGTGGAACCAAGGTAGGAGCGACCTCGGGCGGTCCAAATCGGCAGCTAGCTTCTGCCGCTGTGGATCTGGCACCAAGGGTGCCACTGATGGATAGCCTGGATTTTGTGCAGTACTCCACAGGAAGGATCCTCCGGAAGACTTGGAAGAGTGCCGGCCTGAACTTATCACGAGGAGGCGGGGCTCGTTGTCCAGTTGGAGTGCCCATCGGAGTCATCTGAAGGCTCCGAGGAGGAAGAAGAAGAAGAGAAAGACACCACCTCCTGACACGGAGGGAGGAACGGACCCCTTGGGAAGGTCTCAGGGAAGAGTATCCAACCCTGCTTTGCAACCAGAGGGCTCACCTCCGGTATCCGGAGTAGGGGAGGGGGTCTCTTGTCTCCAAAGTACGGGGTCTGGAACCGGAACCAGTGTCGGAAGACGACTCTCCGCCTCCCTAGTGAGTTGAGCCTTGGCCTCAGCAAACCAGGAAGCCAGAGTCTCCTTCAAATCCACCGGCGGCTGAGGGGGCAGTGGAGGATGAGGGGGATACGGATACTGAGTGTATCCATAAGGAGCGTATCCATAACCGGATGGCAGGTAACCCGGCGTCGGGTAACGAGGCACCGTGTACTGTGGCATCGGATAGGCCAGCGTTGAGTACTGGGGCACCGGATACTGAGGACCCAGGTATGACGGCGTCGGATACGACGGGGTCAGACACCCAGGAACCGGGGGGGTCTGCAGGAGCAGATGGCCCAGTGGGGCGCCCAGCAGGCGGGCCTGGAACAGGAGGCCCGGCAGGCGGTGGGCCCGGCTTGGGGGCGGCATCCGGGAGGGGGATGTCACCCAGTGTAGGCAGGACCAGCGTCCGGGGAACTGATGTCACGTCGTCCAGCCCAGCAGGAGGGAGACCTGATGGGGGTGCAGAAAAATCCTCAGCATTGCCGGGGAAGGAGGGGAAAAATACCCGGGGTCAGGCTGAGGAGACCCAGGGTCCCAGGAGGGCAGCAAAGGCTGCAGAGTGCCGGGAACGGCAGACGAAATAAGGTTCGGTGTCGGCTCGGCCACCGCACGGGCATCCCGACGTCCGACTTATCGGCGGAGTCTGGGCAGACGTCGGAGGAGCCGACGTCCGAGTTAGCGGACCCTTCGCCCGAGGCAGGCCGTGAAGGAGGGGCAGTCTGGTCGGGCGGAACAGGGGCCGTGCGCCGCCCCAAAGGATCGGGTGACATAGCGGCCGATTCTGGGTGGGCGTCAGAGGAGCTGATGTCCGGCTTACTGGAGCCACTTGCACCAGTAGGCCGAATGGCGGCGGTCTTACTGGGAGTGAGGGCCTCCAATAGCCCAGAGGCACCCGAAGGGCCCAAGCGCGAGAAAGACAGGCGGGCCGACGCCGTCTAGGAAGCCTCCAAGACAGCCGTCAAGGGAGTGCCCCACGGGGACGCTACTTGTAACATGGTGACTCCAGCCGAGTCACGGTGGAAGAGGAGCCCCGGTCCCGATGCTTCTCCTTGTCCTTCTTCTTATGATGGCCTTCGGGGGAAGTAGAAGCCTGACGGAGCCTTTTCAACTCCTTCTCCATGGAGGTCATTTTCTTTTTAAGGATGTGGGCCTCCAGGGACAGCTGCTTCCATCTGTGGGTGGCGGCACTGAATTTCAGGCAATGCTAGCACTTCTCCACCTGATGATATGGGCCCAGACAGAAGAGACACTGGGAATGGCCGTCCTTGTGCGGGAGCTGGGCGCTGCACGAGTTGCACTTACTGTTGTGCTCGGAGGGTGTAGGGGATGACATACACCACCAAAAAAGTAAACTATTTATCGATAGATAGAGAAAAAATGACAGTAGAACTACCGACAACAGGCTGACGATCGCTGATCTTTATCGCGAGGCACTGATACAAGCTAACGGTGGGAAAGAACTGGAAGGCGGGCATGGGGGAGACTGCTAGCTAGAAATTTTTCCATGGGGTCCTGACGCCTGCCGGTATCAGTCCTATATGTAATTACCTATTGCAAGAGCCCTCTTGAAGAAAGATCAACTGTTCCAGAATATTGCACATGAATCTTCTACCTCAGACTACTTAAGATATTTAAGTTTAAGAATACAGTTACAAAAACGATTTCTTAGATGGAGGTCAATAGGCAGGATTATGGGACACAAATTAGTTAAATTAAGAAACAAATGACGGATTTGCAGTATAACGGCAAAATCTTTGGAGCAGGCGCAGAGGTTTGGGGTACAAGCTACTAAAGGATCAGTGGATCCATTTAAAGACTGCAAACAACGGGTAGATCATAGACTCACCACAGAAGTGTTACATTTTAATAACCAGGTGGTAATTTCTCTGCAGAACATTTTACAATCTGTAGAGCTTGCATTGAAGAGATCTTTGGGGTTGTCCCAGCCTAATAGGGTGTTAGGCTCTCTGGCTCTACCTCAGATAGATCCAGGGGAAGCTGAGGACATCATTAGGGAAATCACGAAGGAAGAAGTCCTTCAAGCTATTAACTCCCTTTAAAATGACACGGCCCCTGGAAATGATGGGTTCGGGGCAGAATTTTATAAAACTTTTCAGGATGAATTAGCTCCAGTTTTAGAACTATTATAAAACCATATGCTACAGGAAGGCAGACTGTCGAACACTATGTACCAGGCCTTATTAATTCTTTTACACAAAAAAGGAAACAGGGCTGATTTAGCTAACTGCAGGCCTCTGTCTTTGCTGAACACTGACTTTAAGATCCTCATCAAAATCCTCCTTGGGAGACTTTCAGTGGCAGCAGGCCGTTTAATAAGTACACAACAAACCTGTGCAGTTTCAGGGAGATATCAACAAGATAACATAATACTGCTAAGGGAAGTTTTTCAGAGAGGCAACGAGGAAAAGGCACAGGGTTGGGTTATTAGTTTAGACTAGGAAAAGGCATCTGATAGGGTGGCACATAGCTTCTTATTTCACGTCCTGCAGGCTTACGGTATTCCCTCAGTGTTTAGTTGTTGGCTTAAAAGTCTTTACAGTCAGGCAGCTCTGATTCCAAATATGAATGGATGGCTGGGGAAGCAAATAATGGTTAGGAGGGGGTAAGACAAGGGTGTTCACTATGTCCTCTATTATATGTTTTTTGTATAGATATTTTAATTAGGAGTATTTTGAGCAATATTAATATTCATGAGATTATTCCAGCTGAGGAACAGGAGGAAGTTACTATAATGGCTTATGCTGATGATGTCACACTAATCCTGGCTCCTACTACTGGTGAAAGGGTGGTTCAAGATTGTCTGAACCTTTATTCTAGGTCATCAGGATCCAGTATTATAGTACAAGCAAAGGGGTGCCACTGGGGCTCACTCCACTGCCAGTGGCACAGCAGTTCGCAGGAATTCAGATGGAGAATGAGAGTACTGCTATTTTAGGAACTGAATTCGGGGTTGAAGAAGCCACTAGGCATAATTGGGATAAATCCTTGCAAAAGGCAAGCAGATTAGTCAGCTCTTGGAAGGGACAGCAGATTGCAAAGAAAAAGAGTTTTTTAAATAAAAACTTTACTTATACCTATATTTCTTTATGTCAGCTACGTTTTTCCACAAGTTCTGGTAACACATTATACAGCATTTTTTTTCAGGCATTCTGGGGAACTAGACTGAACCCAGTGAAAAGAAATATCACATATTGCAATATTAATGAGGATGGGGTGGCTATGATAGATCCAGTTGCTTTTTATTATAGTATCTTCCTTAGTTATAATTTTGGAGCAGCTTTGAAACCAGGTTACAAAAACTGGAAACTCTTTGTATTAGAGTGGCTGAACCTGTCTGCAATACTGGAGAGAGAATAGGCCAAGGGCTTTGGATGCAGTTTCTAGGCTTCCAAGTTATGGGATGGAAAGTTTAAAGAAAGCGATACAATGGAATGTTCTGATTATACAAATTCAGACCCTTGATAGGAAGGCTTTATGTAATAAACTGGTAGGTAAAGCAGCCCTAGAAGATTTGGTGTTTCCCATGTGTCCTTCTGGTCAGCTGGATTGGGTATTAAAACAGTTATCAAATCCCAGACTTTCATCATTTGTCTGGGACTTGGTATGGCTAGGTAATTATGGTAGATTATGTGTAAAGGGAAAGAAAAAATTACTCACCTAGTAATGTTGTTTCTTCTAATGGAGTCTTGCTATATTATAGACATTAGCAGTTTGATCCAGCTCTAGAACTGCCCCGGAGTGAAATGGTTAAAACCATTCCAAAATAGAATTTTGGCACGAGAGCAGCTCTATCTGTGTCATTTCAAACTTGAACTGTCAGATCTTTACGAGCCAAACTCACTAAGGTCTGTGTGGAAGCTATAACCTACACTAGCCAAATGGCTACCTAAATAATAACAACCATTGATGGTCCCAACACCCAAGACTCAAGTCAGGGGACCAGAAATACTAACACCATTCTAATAATATGAAAATGGAACATAAGTATAATAAAACAGACACCGCAGCATACACACACCCCAAAGTCCCAAAGGGACAAAATGCTAACAGGACATAAGTAGTGCCCACACTAAGTTGCCCGCACCCACCAAGTAGAGTTCTGAGAGGGGCAGGTTGGGGAGGTCTATATATAGCAAGACTCCATTAGAAGAAACAACATTACTAAGGTGAGTAATTTTTTCTTCAAACATGAAGTCTTGGTATATTATAGACATTAGCAGAATACACAGCAGTACCTCCATGGAGGAGGGGCAGAACCTACTTAGGGAATAGGCTCTGAAGAACAGCTGTGCCAAACCGAGCATCTCTCCTGGCCTGGACATCCAGGGAGTAATGCTTGGTAAAAGTGTGTACAGTTTTCCAAGTAGCAGCCTGGCAAATCTCTAATAAAGGGATATCTCTGGCAGCAGCTAGAGACGCAGCTGTACCCCTGGTAGAATGAGCCCTCAAACCTTGGGGGGCTCTGTCCACTTTCTGATAACAAAATTGGATACAAGAGACAATCCACCTGGCTATTGATCTCTTAGTGGCAGGTTTGCCTTTCCCAACTTCACCACAGGTAAGGAAAAGTTGAGGGATTCGAACCTGTGACCTTTGGTACGCTCTATATAATAACTAAGAGCTCTCTTAACATCCAGGCTGTGCAACCTCCTCTCACCCGAAGAGGAGTGATCAGTGAAAAATACTGGAAGGAAGATAGATTGATTAAGATGGAAATCTGAAACCACCTTAGGCAAAAACTTCCTATTAGTCCTAAGGACTACCTTATCCCTGTGGAAAGAAATAAAGTCAGTCTCCACTGACAAGGCTTGCAATTCACCTATGCGTCTGGCAGAAGTGAGAGCCACTAGAAAAACAGTTTTCCAAGTTAGGTACTTAAGCTCTGCAGAAGACAGAGGTTCAAAAGGGGGTTGCATTAACTGGGCAATGCAAACATTAAGGTCCCAAGCAGCGGCCGGTTCCCGAAAGGGAGGATTAGTATGGAGTAATCCTTAAAAACTTGGAAAACACAGGATGAGAGGAAAGAGGGGATGACTTTCCTGTTGACACAAAAGCAGACACAGCTGCCAAATGAACCCTCAGGGTAGCTGGTCTGAGACCCAAGGAATTAAGATGTACCATGTAATCTAACAAAATGGGCAATTCAGCAGATTCTGGGAAATATTTTTCCCAGCACACCAAATGGAAAACCTTTCCATTTAGAACTATAAGTAGCCTAGTGGAAGGCTTTCTGGAAGCCTTTAGGATCTCAAGAACACCCTGAGAGAGGTGTAAATCAGCAAACTAACTCCTCAAGAGCCAGGCCTTGAGGTTGAGGGATTTGAGGTCCGATACAAACCCTTCCCTGGGCACAAGTCAACAGATTGTGATTCCTGGGAGGCACAGGGAAGATGGACTGTCAGATACAGAAGGAGTGGGTACCAGGGCTGCCTGGCCCAATCCGGGGCAATCAGAATCACCCTGCAAGGCTGAGATCTGATTTTGACTAGTACTTTGAATAGGAGAGGAAAGGGGGGGGAAGCATAGAGGAACTTCCCCTCCCAATCCAGAAAAAGGGCATCCAGGGGAACTGAGCCCAGCACTGGAGGCCTGCAACAGAATAGAGGAAGTTTGTGATTGTCTGGGGCTGCAAAAAGATCTATCTGAGGGATGCTCCACCTGGCAAAAACTATCCCCAGCACTTGAGGATCCAGGGACCATTCGTGATGGCCCTGGAAAATCCTGCTGAGGGCATCCGCTAGGACATTGTCCTTCCCTGGAAGATGAACTGCTATGAGGGAAGTGTTCAGGAATAGGCCAGAAACCACAACTTCATTGCCTCGTGCACAAGGTCAAGACCGAGTGCCCCCTGTTTGTTGATGTACCACATTGTTGCGGTGTTGTCTGTTCTGACTTGTATCACCTTGTCGTGGACAGATGCAGAAAAAGCTTGAAGAGCTAAAAAGACAGCTCTGAGTTCCAGCAAATTGATGTGGAGGGACCAAACTCCCTGAGTGGAAAGGTCGCCTATGTGGGCTCCCAACCCAGAAGGGAAGCATCTGTAGTGAGAGTCAAGTCGTGAGAAGGGAAATGAAGGGACCCCGCTCTTAATTGCTCTGATCCTGCCACCACTGGAGAGCTAGGATCATGGTTGAGTAACTGGGACCAACTTGGAAAGGGGTCTCTTCTCTGAGACCAAAAGGTTCTCAAGTGAAACTGAATGTCTCTCATCTGAAATCTGGCTCCCTGCACAACAGCTGTGGATGCAGCCATGTGCCCCAGGAGCTGCAGAAGTGTCTTGCTGGTCGAGAGACCTGCAGAGTGAAGAAGAGGCCAGAGCCACTAAATTCTTACCTTTCTGGGGAAGAAAGGCTCGGCTAGCTTTGTGTCCAATTCTGCCCTATAAAGGTGAGAACCTGACTGGTTCCATAACCGACTTTGGTAGGTTTAGCAGAAAACCCAGGGAGGTGAGAAGCTGCTGGGTGACCTGCAGGTGAGATTTTACCTGTTCTGGGGACTGGCCTACAATGAGCCAGTCGTCTAGATAGGGAAAACAGCAATCCTCTGCCTCCTTAAGTGGGCCACTGCCACTGCTAGACACTTTGTGAATACCCTTGGAGCAGAGTAAGGCCGAGGCATTGCTCTGAACTGGTAATGACCTGAGGGCAGTTCAATCTGAGGTACTTTCGATGGGATCTTCTGATTAGGACATGGAAATAGGCATCCTTGAGGTCCAGGGAGGCTAGCCAGTCCCTGGCCTTAGGGAAGGTAAAATCATTGCCAGAGTTACCATTTTGAACTTTGGTTTCAAAGATGCTTGTTCAGATATCTGAGATCTAAAATGGGCCGCCACTCTCCTGTCTTTTGGGGTAAGGAAGTATCTGGAATACAGACCCCTGCCCTGATGCAGGGAGGAACCCTTTCACTGCTCTGAGAGCTAACAGGATGAGACCTCTGTTTCCAGAGCGAGGGTCTCTGAAGCACTTGCAGGTAGAAAAGTCTGCTTCTCAACTTGGGAAACTTTTGAAGCTGAGAACCAGACCCTGGCTTACTACTTCCAGAACCCACTTGTCTGAGGTTAAAGAAGCCCAATTCTGACTGAAGTAAGCCAGCCTGTCCCCCACTGGTACAGGAGAATCGGCCCTGGGCACCCCATCAGGGTGCCTGTTTCGCAGGAGCTTTAGGCTGGGGGGTGGGAGAAGGTCTGCCCACCCCTCGTCTGCCCCTGCCTCTGAAGAAGCCCCTCTGAGCATAGGCAGAGGAGGCCTGAGTCTGGTAGAAAGGCCTGTGAAAAGGACTACCCCTACCCCGGGGGCATGCCTTTGAGGAGTGGCTTGCCGCTCCTTAGCCTGGGCACTCTTGTAAGTAGTCCTATATTCATCCATCTTCTTCATGTAGTTCTCTGTCTGCTCTCCAAACAGAGAATTTCCCACCACAGGAAAATCCATAGCCTTAGTCTGGGTATCCTGTGACAAATTAGTATACCTGAGCCAGGCCAACCTACGAAAAGCTACAGATGTGGCCATGACCCTAGAGAAAACATCATTAACATCCACAGCAGCATGAAACTGAACCTTAGAGGCTTCAATGCCATCAGCAGCCACCTGTTCTAGTTCACTAGCCAGCTGGCCATGGGCCTGCTGGGCCAATTGCATAACAGTATCCCATCTAGATTTCTGATACCTAGCTACATAAGCCATATAATTTGCTTGCCTGAGTCCCAGAGAGGCTGCCATATACTGTTTTTTTGCCATGGCATCAATCTTCCTGGAATCCTTGTCAGGAGGATTTGAAGCCAAGGGAATATTAGCTTTATCACAGGCAGCAGCCTGAACTACTAACATGACTGCATTGCTGAAAGGAATTCTGTATCAGGGCCTGACAATGTATACCTTCTGTCCATCTTTTATCTACAGGAGGCACAGAATTAGGAGCTTTAAAATTTTAATTGTTTGTTTCCTAAAAGACTTATGTAAAGGAATAGACAATCTCCTAGACTCTGGAATATCCATCATTTCTACAAAATCAGGCTCCTCTTGCTCGTCCACAGCCTCTTCTAAAGGAAGCTGGAGGGTTTCAGCAACTTTTTATAAAACATAAAATGAGATGGGGACTCAGACAGCATAGGGGAGATTCTAAAGGTCTGTCTGGGGAGATGCCGGTTCAATGGGCACACCAGACCTTCCCAACCACATTCATACTGTTCATAATCCTCCTTCCCCTCCTCTGGTTCATAAAATTCCTCAATATCATAATCCTGAACCACTGGGACCGGACGAACCGACCTTTTACCAGATAGTGGTGGTTCGGACGGACCCTGAGACAGTAACTGGACAATTTGTATGGCTTTTGCTATCTCTGCAGCAGTTGGAGAAGGAATTTTGGACTCCAGACCTGCTGATTTTCTTGTTTTCTTTACTGGAATTGGTTCCTCAGAACCAGCTTTTCTTTTGCCCGAGGAAGTCTGGCCCTGGTCAGAGGCATTCCTCTGGTCGGTTGGCACCGAATCGGCTGGCCATCCGGTCAGCGGACTTTTGGCCTCTCGCTCCTGGAGCCTGCCCAATCTTTTCCCAGGGTGGTTGCAGGGAAATTCTTACATACCTGGCAGTCTGACTGGAGGTGTCAAACCCCAGACAATAAACACATGTGGTGTGTGGGTCAGCCTTGGCAAAGACTTCCCCACAAACATCACAGTGTTGAAACACAGTGGGCCCGGTTTTTCTTTTGGGTTTCTCAGACATAATGCCAGCCTAACCAAAAACTTGCCCTTTTAACGGCAGTGCCAGGCAAGACACCCTTATCGGTTCCTAACCGTGTCACGGGTATTGGAAAAAAACGTAATAAATCCGTTTTTTTAGAACCGATAAGAACCGGGAACCGCACTCTAAAATAATAACTTTTAGTTTTAAATGAATTTTAAACCCACTGATCGGTTCAAAACCGAACCGATAACTTACAAGTTCCACACAGACAAAACCTTCATTTACTTACGGTTACCACAGACAGAGCTTGAACCGAACGGTTTTGCGGTTAAAATAAAACTATTCTCGTTAAATCCAACCGAGAAAACACTTTTAAACCGAGAAATGAACCGAGCAGAAGGAGAAATCTCCGGAGCGACTGTTCATTGAGGCGGAGTATAGAATCTGACAGTTCAAGTTTGAAATGACACAGATAGAGCTGCTCTCGTGCCAAAATTCTATTTTGGAATGGTTTTAACCATTTCACTCCGGGGCAGTTCTAGAGCTGGATCAAACTGCTAATGTCTATAATATAGCAAGACTTCATGTTGTTTGAACAATAAACGCAAGCAACTGTCTGAGAGGAACTGTCCAAGAGAAACATGCAATCAAATAACTGAGACTCAGCAACATTTATTTCTTGAGTGTATTTATGTACAAGGTTTCTGGGAATTCTTAGCACACCATTGGAATGAAAATTTGTTTAATACTCTCACATATGAGACTTTGTTTTATGGTATTATAAGCAGAGGGTGGGGCAAATATCATAGGGAGACACTTTATTTAGCACTAGCAGTGATAAGATACTATATTTGGCAATCCCAGTGCTGTTGGATCACACAGCAGAGAATGATCTCTTATACTGAAATGTGCAAAAATATTGATATGTCAATAAAAGTTATGGCTGGGAAGGACAGGTCTCATCATGACACGGCTATGTATAACACTCTTTGGGCCCACTGTTCTACATGGTTACAGTTGTGAGAAGGGAGTGTATGGGCTATTCTGTTTTGTTTTGGTTTCTTGACTGATGTATTTACATTAACTGCTTTATATGATTTGTAAATAGCCTGTTTTATTCTTTCCTTTGAATGTATCTGTACTGATGTGGTTTTTGGTTTGATTTGTAATGTAGTCCATTTTCTCTAATAAAATTCCCCTACTCAGCAGTAGGGGAACCTTCTCATCCTGGCACTCTGCCAAGATGGCTGCTTCAGGGCTGGCCAGAAAGAGGATGGATGTTGTGGAGGCCGGGTATTTGGTCTCTTCCCCTGCCTCCTTCTCTACTGAGACTGACAAATTTTATGATACCACAGGTACAGCTGATGCTGATACCTCTACAGCGATAGATGATGGAAGTTATCAAAATGAACAAGAGATGTATACCCTGAAACTTCACAAAGATTCTACACCAGAAAAATACATACAAGTAATGCAAACCAAAATGAATCTTGAGAAGCAAAAATTCCTACAGTCGCAACAGGAACTGCGAGCAGCACTAGATACCATATAAGCTGAAACATCTGGTAGCAATGAGAAAACTACAGACCTTGACGAAAAAGTGCCAGCAGCTAAATAGGTACAAATTCCCATCACAATATACCAGTCTAATGCAAATGATCAGGAAAATGCAACTGTTTTTCAATTTAAAACAAGAAATATGTCTAACCAGCCTAGTTAGGCTATATTATTCAAACAACTGGGAGTGCACTTCCCAAGCACATCATGGGGTACCCCTGACAATCAGAAAACGTTTCCTGAAGTTCTAACTCACACTCAAACTGCTGTGACAAAAGCCCAAGGTGTGGAGGGTTCCATGACAATACAGGCTGATGCTACTCCAGTTACTTCCGTACTGTGTACGAGGATTCCAAACAGCTGCAGTAATTTGAATATAGCGCACAACTGTCAAGCCAAGAATTAATTGAATGTTACCGAAGGGCAGCCCGGAATGGCACATACAGGGGGATCCTCCTGTGGCCTAAGACTCCCCTCAATGAAAACAAGCTACAAAACTGTACCACAGAACCCGGATGAGATGCCCGGTACATCGGAACATGAATCAATCACAACGCAACAAACTGTAGCTTTAGCTCAACCAGATACATGTATTACCCCCATCCCTCCAGAACATAAAAAAAACTGGTCGGAGATGACCCAAGCAGTAGCACTTCCCCGTCTAGGACTTCCCACAGATGAAACTACACTACAGACTCCAGCCCTTCCGGCGGTGGTGGATGACACACTAGATGCTGCCCTCCACAGTAAAAAGATAGCACTGCTGAAACTGATCACAGAGAATGATACTTGCTCAAAAAAAAGAAGAGATGAAAAAGAAATGGGACTCTGTTATGTTGTCCAACAGAAACATTATTTTGGTGTTTTTGGACAATGATTCCTGCAGTGTTGATCATAAAAATGGCTGCACTACTGATGCAACACAACCTGTCTGTGGACCCCAACCCACAAAACTAACCGACACAGAGTGGTCTCCTGAGAAAGCTCTAAAATCAGCCAGATGGCAGCAACAGGATAATGGCACTTGGTTGCCCAATCCAGCATGGGACATGAATAATCTTACCCAGTTACCATCATCTCCAAAATGGAAGCCTCCAGCAGACATTATACTCTAAATATCATTAAACAAACCTCCAATGACAAAAATCCATCTCATATTCAGTCCAAACAAAATTCTGCACCTCAGAAAAATGGTACCACATCAAATCTAAAACCTGAGAACCAAAATATTCAGGACATCGGTGAATCTGCATCTAGACCTCTCCTATCCGATCTATTTAAAGCAAATAAAACTGAACCCCTGCCTAGAAGACATGCAGTATGCCTGAAATACAAAGGGGAACTAGATCCTTGCCCCGACTGACAATACATGGGCTGACAGCTCATTACGATTCTCACCTGCTGCTGTTTTCGCCTTCATTCATATTTCAGGCGAAGACACCTTTGATGTCAGTTTTCGTTCTGCACATCTTTTAGAGCTTTTTTGGACCAGATACAACCAGCTCAAACTGTCACCTCTATGGACCCCATTTATTGTAATACCCATAACAAAATCCCTGGTCAAACAAGTCACTATAATGTTTAGAAATGAAAATGTGCCAGTTGGTGACATCTACCACTGGCTCCAAAAAAAAGTGACGTCCTAAGTGCACCTGAGGCTATTCTGGATGGGGAATAGTTTTGGACTGGTGGTTGGAGTTTCAAGGTCAAACTTAGAGAAAAAGAGGAAGGGATATGTCACATACCAAATTGCTTCTTTTTAAGCTGAGACTGAGGAGTATGTTTTTATGCAGGACAACCCAAGGCATGCTACTGATGTAGCACCCGTACACACTCATCTAGTGTGTGTGACAAATTAAGATGTAGCCTATGCAACGAGGTTGGTCATACAAGTTCCCAATGCATAAACCACATGAAATGCAGCCTTTGTGAAGAACACAGCCATGTTTATAAAAACTGTCCCTGGGCACACACCAACAAATCACATTATCTCAACCCAGAAGATCTGATTAATAAATCGCAAGACCTTTTCTCTGGCCCAAATGACATGCACACCAAAACAGAAACAAAAATGGACAAACAAGAAGAAAAAATTACTCACCTTAGTAATTATGTTTCTTCTAGTGGAGTCTTGCTGTATTCTGACAAGTGCAGTTAGCCCCAGACTTTAAACTGCCCCGGAGAACAATGGGTTAACTTTTCTATGCAGGGCATAGAATGTTCATCTCGAGCTCGGTTGATGTCTCTGCCTGTTGTAATTTGAACTGCAACCGTCAGAGCTTTACGAGCAAAACTCACTAGGTGTTCTGTGTGGAAACTGTAACATTTTTACTAGCCAACTGGCAGAAAAAATCTTTTGGGTTCTTAAAGGAAGACTCAAGTCAGGAAACCCAAACACAAAAATCAATCAAATGAAATAACATCTCACCCAATGAGAAATAGAGGGTGTAAAGGGGACACCCCTACGGTGCTAACACTGCGCCTGCCCACCCACATCCCCAAAAATCTTGGTTCTAAGAGGGGAGGCGGGGGGGAGGTCAGAATACAGCAAGACTCCACTAGAGGAAACATAATTACTAAGGTGAGTAATTTTTTTTCTTCAAACAACATGAAGTCTTGCTGTATTCTGACAAGTGCAGACTACCAAGCAGTACCTCCATGGAGGAGGGACAGAACCTAACTTGGGAACAGGCTCTGAAGTACTGCTGTGCCAAACAGATCATCACTCCTAGCCTGGATATCCAGAGAGTAATGCTTGGTAAAAGTATGGACTGTTTTCCAGGTGGCTGCTTGACAAATTTCTAAAAGAGGGATATCCCTAGCAGTAGCCAGGGAAGCAGCTGTACCTCTTGTGGAATGAGCCCTCAGGCCTGAGGGTGGAGTTTTTCCCAGCTTTTCATAGCAGAGTTGCATACAAGACACAATCCACCTGGCAATAGATCTCTTGGTGGCAGGTTTGCCCTTCCCAACTTCTCTGTAAGTGAGGAACAACTGAAGGGAGTCAAACCTGTGACCCTTGGTACGCTCTATGTAGTAGCTAAGGGCTCTTTTAACATCCAAACTGTGTAGCCTCCTCTCTCCCGAGGAAGAATGATCAGTGAAGAAAACAGGGAGAGATATAAACTGATTTGGGTGGAAATCTGAAACCACTATAGGCAAGAACTTTCTGTTAGTTCTAAGGACCACTTTATCTCTGTGAAAAGAAATGAAATCAGGTTCCACTGACAGGGCTTGCAATTCACTGATACGTCTAGCAGAAGTAATGGCTACCAAAAACACAGTTTTCCAAGTCAAGTACTTAAGCTCTGCTGAGGACAATGGTTCAAAAGGGGGTTGCATAAGCTGAGCAATGCAAACATTAAGATCCCAAGCAGGAGTAGGATCCCTAAAGGGGGATTGGTGTAAAGCAATCCCTTGAAAAACTTACAGAATACAGGGTAGGATGACAGTGAGGAAGACTTGTCTACTGACAGGAAAGCAGAAACAGCTGACAAGTGTACCTTGAGAGTAGCTGGTCTGAGGCCTTGGCCATTGAGATGGACCATATAATCCAGAACTGTAGGCAATTCAGCAGTGTCTGGAGAAATACTCTTCTTAGAACACCAAATGCTGAATTTTTCCATTTGGAGTTGTAAGTCTTCCTGGTGGAGGGCTTTCGAGAAGCCTTGAGGATATCCAGAACCTTTTGGGAAAGATGCAGATCTGCAAACTCCAACTCTTCAAGAGCGAAGCCTTGAGATTGAGAGATTGAAGACTGGGGTACCAAATCCTCCCCTGAGAGGATGTTAACAGGCTGTAATTCCTGGGAAGAGACAGGGGAAGATGGACTGCTAGGTACAGCAACAAGGGATACCATGGCTGCCTGGCCCAGTCTGGAGCAATCAGAATCACTTTGCAAGGTTGTGACCTTATCTTGATTAACACTTTGAACAGGAGAGGGAAGGGGGGAAAAGCATACAGAAATTTCCCTTCCCAGTTCAGAAGCAGAGCATCCAGGGGGACTGAGCCCAAGACTGGGGGTCTACAACAAAAGAGAGGATGTTGGTGATTGTCTGGGGCTGCAAAAAGATCTGTCTCTGGAGTGCCTCATCTTGAGAAAATCACTTTCAACACCAGAGGATCCAGGGCCCATTCGTGATGGCCCTGAGATATTCTGCTCAGTGCATCTGCTAGGACATTGTCCTTCCCTGGAAGGTGAACTGCTATCAGAGAGGTTTGCAGTGAATAAGCCAGGGACCACAACGTCATTGCTTCTGTGCACAAGGCCATAGACCGAGTGCCTCCTTGTTTGTTGATGTACCACATGGTGGTGGTGTTGTCTGTTCTGACCTGAACCACCTTGTTCTGTACTGATTTGGAAAAAGCTTGCAGTGCCAGAAACACTGCCCTGAGTTCCAAGAGATTGATGTGAAGCAGAGATTCCTGAGGTGACCACAGTCCCTGGGTGGTGAGGTACCCCAAATGGGCTCCCCAGCCCAGCAGGGAAGCAGCTGTGGTGAGTATCACTGAATGAGACTGAGTGACAAAAGGAACCCCTTGTCTCAAATTGTCCTGATCCTGCCACCATTGCAAGGCCTGGATCAGGGTTCATGTCACTGGGACTAATTTGGTAAGGGAATCCTTTCTTTGGGACCAGAAGGCTCTTAAGTGGAACTGAATGTCCCTCATCTGGAATCTTGCTCCTTGGACCACTGCTGTGGAAGCTGCCATGTGGCCCAGAAGCTGAAGGAAATGCCTTGCTGGTCAAGACACCTGAAGGGTGAATGAAGAGGCCCGTTCCAAGAGTGTCCTTGCCCTTTCCAGGGGAAGAAAGGCTCTTGCCTTTACTGTATCCAGCTCTGCCCTTATGAAGCTAATCAGCTGTACTCGTTCGAAAACTGACTTTGGAAGGTTGAGAAGGAATCCTAAGGAAGTGAGCACTTGCTGAGTCACTTGCAAATGTGACCTGACTTGGTCTGGAGACTGACCTACTATGAGCCAGTCGTTCAAGTATGGGAAGATGAAGATCTTTTTTTCTCCTTAGGAAAGCAACCACTACTGCCAGGCACTTTGTGAAAACCCTTGGGGCTGATGTTAGGCCAAAGGACATTGCTTTGAATTGATAGTGGCCTGAGGGCAACTCGAACCTGAGGTACTTTCTGTGGGAGCACCTGATGGGAACGTGAAAATAGGCATCTTTGAGGTCCAGGGAGGCTAGCCAGTCCCCTGGCCTTACAGAGGGAAGGATAATACCCATTGTCACCATTTTGAACTTTGGCTTTAAAATGTGTTTGCTCAGATATCTTAGGTCCAGGATGGGCTGCCATTCTCCTGTCTTTTTGGGGGTCAGAAAGTACCTGGAGTACAATCCTTTGCCCTTATGTAGGGTGGGAACCCTCTCTATAGCTCTGACAGCTAGGAGAGAAGAAACCTCTGCCTCTAAGGCAAGGGTCTCTGATAGATTCGCAGGTGGAAAGTATCTGGTTCTCATCTTGGGAAATTTTTTGAAGCTGAGAACCAGCCCCTGGCTTACTACTTCCAGGACCCAGTTGTCTGATGTTAGAGACTTCCAGTCCTGGACAAAGTAAGCCAGCTTGCCCCCTACTGGTATGGGAGAATCGGCCCGGGCAGACCCATCAGGGTGTCTGCTTGGCAGGAGCTTCAGGCTGAGGGGTGGATGCAGGTCTGCTCATCCCCCGTCTGCCTCTCCCTCTAAAGAACCCCCTCTGAGAGAAAGAAAAGGAGGCCTGAGCTTGGTAAAAAGGCCTTTGGAAAGGCCTGCCCCTGTCCCTGGACTGCTGCCTTTGAGGAGTTGAGTGTCTTTCTTTGGCCTGAGCACTCCTGTAAGTGGTCCTGTATTCATCCATCTTTTTCATGTAGTTCTCTGTCTGCTCCCCAAACAGAGAATTACCAATTACAGGGAAATCCATGGCCTTAGCCTGGGTATCCTGTGAGAGGCTAGTACATCTGAGCCAAGCCATCCTCCGAAGAGCCACAGATGTAGCCATGACTCTTGATGAAACATCACTGGAGTCCACAGCAGCATGAAATTGTACTTTAGATGCCTCAATCCCATCTGCAGCCACCTGCTCCAGCTCCTCGGCAAGCTGGTCAGGGGCCTGTTTAGCCAGAGCCAGCACAGTGTCCCACCTGGACTTCTGGTATCTAGCTGTGTAGGCCATATAGTTAGCCTGCCTGAGTCCCAAAGATGTTGCCATGTATTGTTTCTTTGCCATGGCATCAATCTTCCTGGAGGCCTTGTCTGGGGGGTGTGATGCCAAGGGGATATTTGCCTTATCACAGGCAGCAGCCTGCACTACCCCAACATGGCTGCATTGCTGGAAAAGGAACTCTGTGTCTGAGCCTGAGAGTGTGTACCTCTTGTCCATTCGTCTGTCCACAGGAGGTATGGAATTAGGAGACTTAAGAATTTTATGTGTCTGTTTCCCAAAGGATTTGTGGAGGAGAACAGACAGTCTCCTGGACTCTGGGATGTCCATCATCTCAGCAAAATCAGGTTCCTCCTGATCCTCTACCGCTTCCTCCACAGGAAGCTGGAGGGTCTCAGCCACTTTTTTGTAAAACATATAGTGAGAAGGGGACTCAGAAAGCCTAGGAGGAGAAACACCTAAAGGTCTGTCTGGGGAGATGTCCAGGTCAAAGGCACATCCAGAATTTCACAATCACCATAATCATCCTCATACTCTCCTTCCTCCTCCTCCGGTTTATAAAATTCTTCCACAGTGTAATCCAGAACCGAGGGAACCGACCAAACCGAACCCCTGCCATATGGTGCCGGTTCGGTCGGAACCGAAGTAAGCGATTGCACTATCCTTATCGCCTTGGCTATCTTATCAGCGGTCGGAGTATGAATTTCTGGGTTCGAACCGGTGGATTTATCTTTTCTTTTCCTTTTCACCGGAACCGACTCCTCAGAATCGGCTCTCCTTTTGCCCGAAGAAGTATCGCCCTTGTCAGAGGGCACTCCTTCTGGTTCGGTTGGAACCAAACCAGGCTGGCCATCTGGGTCAGCGGACTTCTCGGCCTCCCTTTCCCTCAGTCTACGTAATCTCTTTTCCAGGGTAGATTTGGGAAAATTCTTACAAATTTGGCAGTCTGAATCGAGGTGGTCAAACCCCAGACAAGAAACACAGGTGGAGTGGGGATCAGCCTTGGCAAAGACTTCCCCACCCACACTGCAGTGTTGAACCCCAGTGGGCCCATTTTTTTTCTTGGGTTTCTCAGACATGGCCAATCCTATCCAAAACTTACCCTTTTTTTCGGCAATCCTCCAGGCAAGACTCCCCTATCGGTTCCTGACTGTATCACGGGTCGTGGAAAAAACATAATAAAATCCGTTTTTTTTTTTAGAACCGATACGGACCGGTTACCACACTCTAAATAAATCACAATTTCTTTTTACCTCAAACTGATCGGTTCAGCCGAACTGATCCACAATTTACAAGTTCCACACAGAAACTACACAGAAAACCTATCTAGTACTCACAGTACCACAGACACAGACTTGAACCGACTGAGCGTTAACAGCTATTCGGTAGAAACTGACCGAAAAAACGACACTTCAACCGACTTTTTTGAACCGAGAAAAGGAGAAATCTCCGGAGCGACTGTTCAGTGAGGTGGAGTAAAGAATCTGACGGTTGCAGTTTAAACAACAGCAGACAGGGGCTTCAACCGAGCTCGTGGTGAACATTCCATGCTGGCCATGGAAAGTTTAACTCTTTGTTCTCTGGGGCAGTTGAAAGGCAGGACCTAACTGCATATGTCAGAATACAGCAAGACTTCATGTTGTTTGAATAGCATTTTCTTCACTTTTTAACCCAAATTAAAACCTAAAAAAAATTTGAAAGGTAGCAAATGTGTCCAATATAAAGTCGCTATTCTGGTAGGTAGGAATGTTTTCTACCGACCTCTACTTACCAATAACCTTATTCCTGATTGGCTGATCCAGAAAGTGCATAAGAAGTGCAGGATGCACACATGCGCTCTGGGAATGAAATGAAGTGAATACATGACGCACATGTGCACTATGGGGACTAGAGGAATTTTCCTGATGACGCACATACGCGCTATGGGGCTGAGTGAGTTATATGGCAATGCCCATTTTAGTACCAACATTCAACGACAGTCCAGCCCCAAAATAAAAATAAGAATTGGGTTACGTCAAGGATGTCCCCTCAGTATGCTTTTATATATTTTTTCTCTAAATCCTGTTTTAGAATTGATTAACCAAAACCAAACAATACAAAGCATTACAGGAAAAGCAACTCAGATCTAATCAAGGTACTAGCATATGCAGACGATACTTGTCTCATAGTCAAAAATAAAGAAAGCATACTATATATAAAAACCATGATAGACAAACTATTTACCATATCCAATGCCAAACTTAATACTGGGAAATGTAAAGCATGTCCCCTGGGACCATGGGAAAATATACCCTCCCACATTATGAATATTCCTGTGGTTGTACAACCAATTAAAATTTTAGGTCTATTGTTCAGCTCCCCCGATCCAGCTTACGCAAATTGGGATTTAGCGCTGTCCAGATGTGAGACCAAGGTAAACATTTGGAAAAACTGGAAATTGGCTAAACTCAAACTGGTACATATTATAAAACAAGTTTTAATCCCACTCCTATTGTATGTTGGGGCTATATTCCCCCTACCCTTCATGCTGGAAACAAGAATCTATAGTATTTTCTTTCGTATGCTGTGGGGCAGCCGCCTCAACCCAATTAAAAGGGTTTTAAAGTATCTGACAAAAAATAAAGGTGGTCTAGGCATGATAGACGCAGTGTTTTTTTTCCATACACTCTTTTTTTTCACTATAAATTAAACCCTTAGCTATGTCATCTGATGTTAAAATGACTTCCTGGGTACTTAACAACTGCCACATCTTTTTGGACAAATGGACAGATAAACCCCCTAAATTCTCTAAACATTTAAATACACCAGAATTTCTCAGGTCATCAATTCAAAAAATATATAAATGGGAACTATCTAGAGAAATGGTTAATACATCAAATAGAAAGCAGCTATATTCCATGGTTTTGGAAAAAAATAGGCCCTGCTAAACCTGAGTTCAAAAATTGTGCACCTACTTACCACAACATTACAATAAACATCTTAAATGAAAAAAAGAATCCCAACCAAAATGTGGGAAACCATTTGGTTATGTGCTTACAGTAGGCTGAACATGTGTGGTAACAGTAAGCATAAAGCACTGGAAGAGAAAATATGCCCATATCTTGAGTAAATCAATAAAGTTGAAACAATAGAGCATTTCATACTAGAATGCTCATTTTCTAAAAACCTATGGGCTTTTCTTGTACATACATGGAAACTAGAATGGCTAAAGAACTTAATTTATTAAAATATTATGTTTGGCAACTATAAAAATAGGTTATCAAGATTTCATACAGGCGCTTTAACCATTTTTTTTTGCTGTATTAAAATTTTACTTGTGGCAAGCAAGGGTTCAATGGGTGTTACGCCAACAATGAATGACATTCCCCATCCTTCAGTTACTATGTGAAAAAGCATTGTTGACAGTGTATAACGCAGACTTGTATAAAGCATCAAATATGGATGTAAAAAAGTGGTGGAAAGGTTTAACCTTTTTCATCAAATATAAGTAAATAAATTCTAAGAATGACCTAGGCTGCTCTTAAATCAAATGTCACGATTTGGGTATTTTAGTTAGCATATGGGTTAATGAGCTTTTCTGCTAATTAGCACATACAGAAGAAAAAAATATTCACCTTAGTAATTATGTTTCTTCTAATGGAGTCTTGCTGTATTCTGACAATTGCAGTTAGCACCAGCACTTGAACTGCCCCAAAGAGTATAGGGTTAAATTTCTATGCAGGGCATGGAACGTTGAGCTCGAGCTCGGTTGAAGACTCTGTCTGCAGTACTTTGAATCCAAACCATCAGATCCTTATGAGCTAAAAACTCACTGACCTATCAGAATGTGAAAATTGTAAAATTTCTACTAGCCAACTGGCAACTAACGGTCTAGGTTCCCAAAGGAAGACTCAAGTCAGGAAACCCAAAAACCAAACAAAAAACAAGTAATAAAGCATAACAAATTCTTAATAACCAAACTAAAGCACCCAAACAGGAAGTGTGCTGGAAACACCCCTGGGGTGCAACACTGCACCTGCCCACCCACTTCCCAAAAACAGGTTCTGAGAGGGGAGGCAGGGAGGGAGGTCAGAATACAGCAAGACTCCATTAGAAGAAACATAATTGCTAAGGTGAGTAATTTTTTCTTCAAACAACATGAAGTCTTGCTGTATTCTGACAATTGCAGACTACCAAGCAGTACCTCCAAGGAGGAGGGACAGAACCTACTTTGGGAATAGGCTCTAAAGCACTGCTGTGCCAAATCTAGCATCACTCCTAGCCTGGATATCCAAGGAGTAATGCTTGGTGACGGTATGAACTGTTTTCCAGGTGGCTGCTTGGCAAATTTCTAACAAGGGAATATCCCTTGCTGCTGTCAGAGATGCAGCTGTACCTCTAGTGGAATGAGCCCTCAGGCCTGAGAGAGGAATTTTTCCCAGTTTCTCATAACAGAATTGGATACAGGACACGATCCACCTGGCAATAGTTCTCTTGGTGGCAGGTTTGCCCTTACCTACTTCCCCATAAGTGAGGAACAACTGTAGGGAGTCAAACCTGTGACCCTTTGTACGCTCTATGTAGTAACTAAGGGCTCTTTGAACATCTAAACTGTGTAACCTTTGCTCTCCTGAGGAAGCATGATCAGTGAAGAACACAGGAAGAGACATGGATTGGTTTAAGTGGAAATCAGAAACCACTTTGGGTAGGAACCCTCTACTGGTTCTAAGGACCACCTTGTCCCTATGGAATGAGATGAAGTCAGGTTCAACTGACAGAGCTTGCAATTCACTGATACGTCTGGCAGAGGTACCATCAACCAAAAACACAGTTTTCTAAGTCAAGTACTTGAGCTCTGCTGAGGACATAGGCTCAAAAGGGGATTGCATAAGCTGAGCAATGCAAACATTCAAATCCCAGGCAGAAGCAGGATCCCGATCCCTAAAAGGGGGGATTGGTATGAAGCAATTCTTTGAAAAATTTACAGAATACAGGATGAGGTGACAGAGAGGAAAGCTTTCCCACTGACAGAAAAGCAGAAACAGCTGGCAAATGTACTTTGAGAGTAGCTGATCTGAGGCCTAGACCATTAAGATGAACGATATAATCCAGAACTGTAGACAATTCAGCAGTGTCTGGGGATATATGCTTCTTGGAACACCAAATGATGAATCTTTTCCATTTGGAGTTGTAAGTTTTTCTGGTGGCAGGCTTTCGAGAGGCTTTGAGAATGTCCAGAACCCCTTGGGACAGATGCAAATCTGCATATTCTAACTCTTCAAGAGCCATGCCTTGAGATTGAGGGACCGAAGAGTGGGATACCAAATCCTCCCCTGAGATGAGGTTAACAGATTGCCCTTCCTGGGAAGAGACAGGGAAAGATGGACTGCTAGGGACAGCAGCAGGGGATACCATGGCTGCCAGGCCCAGTCTGGAGCAATCAGAATTAGTTTGCAGGATTGTGACCTCATTTTGACCAGAACTTTGAACAACAGAGGAAAAGGAGGGAAGGCATAGAGGAATTTCCCTTCCCAGTTCAGAACCAGAGCATCCAGAGGAACGGAGCCCAGTACTGGAGGTCTGCAACAAAACAGAGGAAGTTGGTGATTGTCTGGGGCTGCAAAGAGATCCATCTCTGGAGTGCCCCACCTGGAAAAAATCACTTCTAGCACCAGGGGATCCAGAGACCATTCGTGATGGCCCTGGGAGATTCTGCTCAGTGCATCTGCTAGCACATTGTCCTTTCCCGGAAGGTGGACTGCAACAAAAGATGTCTGCAGAGAGTAAGCCAGAGACCGTAGTTTCATGGCTTCCATGCACAAGGCCGTGGACCGAGTGCCTTCCTGCTTGCTGATGTACCACGTGGTGGTGGTGTTGTTGTCTGTCCTGACCTGTACCACCTTGTTCTGTACTGACTGAGAGAAGGCTTGCAGAGCCAGGAACACTGCCCTGAGCTCCAAAAGATTGATATGCAGGAGGGACTCTTGATGGGACCACTGTCCCTGGGCTGTCAGAGCCCCGAAATGGGCTCCCCACCCCAACAGAGAAGCATCTGTGGTAAGGACTACAGAGTGGGGCTGACTGACGAAAGGGACCCCTTGCCTGAGATTGTCCTGATCTTGCCACCACTGAAGTGCCTGGATCAGAGTCTAAGTCACTGGAACTAGTTTTGTAAGAGGATCCTTCTTTTGGGACCAGAAGGACCTTAGGTGGAACTGAATGTCCCTCATTTGAAACCTGGCTCCTTGGACCACTGCTGTAGAAGCTGCCATGTGACCCAGAAGCTGAAGGAAATGCCTTGCTGGTCGAGAGACCAGAAGGCAGAAAGAGGAGGCCAGCTCTGAAATGGCTGTAACCCTCTGCATGGGAAGAAAAGCTCTTGCCTTGACTGTATCCAGCTCTGCTCCTATAATAGTGAGAAGCTGTACAGGTTCGAGAACTGACTTGGAAAGGTTGAGAAGAAACCCCAAGGAAGTGAGCACTTGCTGGGTCACTTGGAAGTCTGACTTGACTTGGTCTGGGGACTGTCCCACAATGAGCCAGTCATCCAGATATGGAAATACTGAAATCTTCTTCCTTCTTAAAAAGGCCACCACTACTGCCAGACACTGTGTGAACACCCTTGGAGCTGATGTTAGGTCAAAGAGCATTGCTCTGAACTAATAATGGCCTGAAGGCAATTTGAACCTGAGGTACTTTCTGTGGGAGCACCTGATGGGAATGTGAAAATAGTCATCCTTGAGGTCCAGGGAGGCTAGCCAGTCCCCTGGCCTTAGACAGGGAAGAATTATTTCCAGAGTCACCATTTTGAATTTTGGTTTTAACAGATGCTTGTTCAGATATGTTAAACCCAGGATGGGTCGCCACTTCCCTGTCTTTTTTGGGGTAAGGAAGTACCTGGAGTACAGACCTTTGCCCCTGTGTAGGTAAGGCACCCTCTCTATGGCCCTTAGAGCCAACAGAGAGGAAATCTCTGCTTGCAAAGCAAGGGATTCGGAGGTGCTTGCAGGTGGAAAAGATCTGGGCCTCAGCTTTGGAAATCTTTTGACGCTGAGGACCAGTCCCTGGCTTACCACTTCCAGGACCCACCTGTCTGAAGTAACAGACTTCCAGTCCTGGACGAAGTAAGCCAGCCTGCCTCCTACTGGTATGGGGGAGTCGACCTGGGCTGACACCTCAGGGTGTCTGCTTGGCAAGAGCCTTAGGCTGAGGGCTGGATGCAGCCCTGCTCATCCCCCTTCTGCCTCTCCCTCTATAGAACCCCCTCTGGGAAAAGGGAGAAGAGGCCTGCGCTTGGTAGAAAGGCCTGTGAAAAGGCCTGCCCCTGCCCCTGGACTGCTACCTTTGAGGAGTTGCCTGCCTTTCCTTGGCCTATGCACTCCTGTAAGTGGTCCTGTATTCGTCCATTTTCTTCATGTAATTCTCTGTCTGCTCCCCAAACAAAGAATTACCCACCACAGGGAAATCCATGGCCTTAGCCTGGGTGTCCTGTGAAAGGCTAGTACATCTGAACCAAGCCATTCTCCGAAGAGCCACAGATGTAGCCATGACTCTTGATGACACATCATTGGAGTCCACAGCAGCATGAAACTGAACCTTGGATGCCTCGATCCAATTAGCAGCCACCTCCTCCAGCTCCTTGGCCAGCTAGGGGGAAGCCTGCTTAGCCAGTGCCAGTACAGTGTCCCATCTGGACTTCTGGTACCTGGCTGTATAGGCCATATAATTAGCCTGCCTGAGGCCCAAAGAGGATGCCATGTACTGTTTCTTTGCCATGGCATCCAACTTCCTGCAGTCCTTATCTGGGGCTTGTGAAGCCAAGGGAATGCTTGCCCTGTCACAGGCTGCAGCCTGCACTACCCCAACATGGCTGCACTGCTGGTAAAGAAACTCTGTATCCGAGCCTGACAGAGTATACCTCTTGTCCATCCTTCTGTCCACAGAAGGTATAGAGTTAGGAGACTTCAAAATGTTTTGAGTCTGCTTCCCAAAAGACTTATGAAGGGGAATAGACAATCTCTTAGACTCTGGGATATCCATCATTTCAACAAAGTCAGGTTCTTCTTGGTCTTGCACAGCCTCCTCCATAGGAAGCTGGAGGGTTTCTGCCACTTTCCTGTAAAACAGAAAGTGGGGAGGGGACAGAGAGCCTAGGAGGGGAAACACCAGAAGGTCTGTATGGGGAGATGTCCGGTTCTGTAGGCACATCCAGACTTTCTAAGCACTCATCATCATAATCCTCACATTGTTCATAGTCCCCCTCTTCAAAATCCGGTTCATAAAAATCTTCAGGGGTACAATCCTGAACCGGAGGAACCGACCAAACCGAACCCCTACCAATCGGGGCCGGATCGATCGGAACCGGACGAAGCGATTCCACAATCCGAATTGCGTGGGCAATTTCTTCCGCAGTCGGAACATGGAGTTCTGGATTTGAACTGGCAGATTTTTTCTTTCTTTTCCTTTCTGCAGGAACTGACCCCTCAGGATCAGCTCTCCTCTTGCCCGAAGAAGTATCGCCCTGGTCAGAGGGCACTCTTTCAGGTTCGGTGGTAACCGAACCGGGCTGGCCTCCCTGGTTAGTGGATTTCTCAGCCTCCTTGTCCCTAAGTCTTCCTAATCTCTTATCCAGGGTAGACTTGGGAAAATTCTTACATATTTGGCAGTCTGAATCGAGGTGGTCAAACCCCAGACAGTAAACACAGGTGGTGTGGGGATCAGCCTTAGCAAAGACCTCCCCACACTCACTGCAGTGTTGAAACCCAGTGGGCCCGGTTTTTTTCTTGGGTTTCTCAGACATGGCCAACCTAACCAAACTTACCCTTTTTTCAGCAACTGCCAGGCAAGACTCTCTTATCGGTTTCTAACCGTGTTAGGGGTGTTTGAAAAAAACGCTAAAAATACGTTTTTTTTTAAACCGATAAGAACTGGTAACCACACACTAAAATGACTAAATCAAAAGACCTATGGGATAGGGTCAGCCGAACCGATCGGGACTTTTACAATTTCCACAATCCAAAAACACTATCTAAGTACTTACTGTACTGCAGACAGAGTGAACCGAATCACGGTAAAATAATTTGGAAAACTGAGACTTTAACTGACACTTTAACTGAGTCTTTGAACCGAGCAGCAGGAGAAATCTCTGGAGCGACTGTTCAGTGACGCGGAGTAAAGAACCTGATGGTTTGGATTCAAAGTACTGCAGACAGAGTCTTCAACCGAGCTTGAGCTCAACGTTCTATGCCCCGCATAGAAATTTAACCCTATACTCTCTGGGGCAGTTCAAGTGCTGGGGCTAACTGCAATTGTCAGAATACAGCAAGACTTCATGTTGTTTGAATATCTTTTCAGTTATTACATGATTTTGAGTAGATTGATGATTTTGAAAAATATTCGTTTTCTTTGTACCTTGCATTATGTTTTGCTTCCTGAAATAAAAAATTCCCCTACTCTTTTCGAGAAGTGCCATGGGATCTTTAACATCCACCTGAACTACTACCAGAACAGGCAGATGGGACCTCGGTTTAACATCTCATCTGAAAGACGGCAACTTAGGAGTGCAGCACCCCTCCCCCCATGCTGCACTGCAGTGTCAGTACTGGGATTTAACCCAAGTGCCTGGTGTGGGGATAGAACCCACAGCCTTCTGATCTCCCAGCCTCAGAAGCGAGTGTGCTACCTGCTGAGCCACTGATTGCTTAGGGCCCGCAGAAATTAAGGGCCTAAGCTTCAAGGGCTGAGAAGCGAGGTACAAAGTCCAAGCCCCAAAGAACCTCCTCCCGAGACAGTAAGAAGGGAGGGAGGTTTGGTCACTGGTAGCCCTGAGGAGGAAAGAGCTGTCGCAGTGGAATGAGTCGACCCCGGGGGGGGGGGACCCAGAAGCAGTCGTCAACTTACTCAGGGACCTGGAGCGGGAAGCTAATCGGGGTTTCTCCCTGTGCTTCTCCTGGTGCTTGTGTTTGCCACTTGATAACTTCTCCTTATGGGAAGAAGAAGAAGTTCAACCCCAGAGGCCAGGGAAGATGATGAACTTTTCCAGTGACGCTCTTTTCTCTATCTCGGTTAGCTTTGTGGAAAGCAGGAAGGTTTCAAGAGTCTTCTGGTGGCGAAGTAGAGTGTGCTGGTTGAAATCTAGGCAATGCTGGCAAGCCTCTGTGTCATGGTCTGGGCCTAGGCAGAACAGGCAAGCCGAATTGCCATCCTTGTGAGGATCTGCTTGTCGAAGGCACACTTCGATCGCTGCTGCTCGATGGAGGAGAAGACATGCACAAGATCCTCTAGGAATAAAGACTTTTGGCAAAAATAATAAAGTGCAAGTGACTGCGAAAATGGTAGTCGACTTAGAGCAGAAGGCATCCGTGGAGCCGATGTGTGCAGGTCGACAGCGGGAAAATAACTGAGGCTGGGCTGGGGGTCCGCCCCTTTTATACCATACGTGACATCGGGGGCGGGCCGACATCAGGGGGCAGTCCCCCACTATAGACTACTAGCTAGAAGTTTTCAGTGGGGTCCTGGCGCCTGCCAGCTTCAGTCCTAAAGGTGATACCTGCTGCAAGAGCCCCCTCGAAGAAAGATCTGTGGTAGTCTGCCTAGTCCACAATTAGAAAAGGCATACTTTTATTTATTTATTTTAAAGGGCCAGTCTTCTTCTGTGGGTCTATCTGATTTGCCAATTGCCAGGGGACCCTGAGTGTTGTTCCCAAAAGAGAAAAACAACAGGCTCCCAGCGCTGTGGAGCCGAGGATAACAGCGCTCAGATGTGAAAAATAAAAGTGGCTAAATACCACAGAAACCATCTCAAAATGCAGTATCTGTAGAAAAAAATAGTATTAAATATAAAATTTGCAGATTTTTTTTTTACCTCAGTCACAACGTTTTTTTGGTCAGAAAAAAAGCATAAGAACACGGGGAAAAAAATGCAATTTTTCCACGGATTCTGGGAACTAATAATCCATGAAAAACAAACTAAAACCACTAAAAATCACTAAAAAGCAGCATAAAGTAAAAGAAGGACTAAAAATATGAAAAATAACTACTTAAAAAGAAGGTTTGAAGAGAGCGCTCTGGGGCAGATTGTCCAGTCAGGTGGAGAACTTAATTTGACTGGAATCACAGTGTCACCTACAGGCAGCACTCTCTTATTGTGCTCTGACTCCCTAATTCCCTGCATCATTAGCATAACTCCACCTTCAGTGCAGCTGAACCCAGCTGGTATCACTGCACGAGTCAAGCATACTGAGGGATTCCTAGGATGAGAAATACATATTTTTGGTTTGTTTGTTAATATAAGTCAGATAAGTCTAATAAAGTGGTACCCTGAAAGCAGGAACGACGTTGCAACAGGCCTTTCTCCAGTTCCTGGAAACTGATGAGGAACCAGAGAAAAAGTAAATATGACAACAACACTAAAAATACACCATAACTAATGCAGAGTTATTGAAAATTAAACGAAAGTTACTTTTTTCAAAGAAAGGAGACAATAAACTGTCAAACAGCACTGGAGTTTGGACATGACTTTGGGCCGACTTTTTCCTCAGGCGAAGGAATGAATCTGACATTAGAGGGCAGAGGTGAGCATGACCACACAGCAGAAGTTTGACTTTCATTCTAAGATTCCATAATTAACCTAAACTTCTAGACTCCGGGGCAGCTCATTCTTGGGGAATGAATGCAGCTGCTAAGCACAACAAGGGATTCCTGGAACTTCAAATAAAGCTTACTACTGCTGTTGCTGCTGCTACTACTACTACTACTAATACATACAGCGCTGCTATGAACTGCCCAAGACCAGTAAATATGACATGTAGAAAAACAGCAATTAAACTTAGGACTCCTTGCTGGCCCACTGGTGCAGCCGTAGCGCTTCCACTTGTGACACCGGTGACCCAGGTTCACGAACAGACCCAGGAAGCAGGACCGCCGGCGGGGAGGAGGCTTGGCGTCCATGGGACTGCTCATCCTTCCCATGGGAAGGGTGGGGACTAACACTGTGCTTGCCTGGCCTCTGGTAGTGACCAGTGGTACAGCTCGCCCAAGCTTCACTCTGGAGGAGAGGCGTGATGGATGTTGGCATTAGGCCATGACATCACAGCACGTCATGCCTCCAGGGAACTACAGGGGAAGAAAATACAGACTCGGTCAAGCCACTGACAGAGGACTGTCCTTGTCTGCTGGACCCGCAGCACCACAGAGGACCCAATGAAATAAAAGGTATGAGGGCAGTAGCCAATTTCATCCTCACCTGGGGGGTATAGCCAAGACTCCGTGGAGGTTGTCCTGGAGCTGGTCGGTGATGATCTGGTGCAGGTTTCCGTGTAGCAAGGCTGGCGGTCCAGGGGATAAAAAGAAGTTGCAAAAAAAAAAATAACTCAGGACTCCCTAGGCAAAAGACTGCACTACAAAATGTTTGGCACCTCATGCCACAGTACACCCCCAGCATAGCTTACTGCTTAAATAATTACATTACCTCCCAAGATGCAGGATCCAAATATGAAAAGTATAATATAGGGTAGATCCTGTTCCACTATTCGCATTTTATGACGGTTAACTGTGGTATTATCTGTGGTAGTATTCTGACTGCTGGAACTGCTAACTGTAGATAGTGTATGTTGCCTCCTCCACAAAGGGCTGATGGTTACCTCAGTCAGCCCCTCCATGATGTCACTTTGTACAGCCGGTCACAAATCAATACTTGCTTCTGCAAATGTAATAAAATAAAATTTATTCCTGAAACAATTTGTTTGTTTACTTGATTTTAAACCAAGCCATCTCTGTGATGCAGGATTGCTGCAGCACGCTGGAGAACCAGGATTGCACTCCAAGCCTGGGATGACAGAAGCAGAGGTCAGCTGGGAGGGCTCAGAGCAACCATTGGATATTCTCCTCCTGGGGTAGAGGGCACGCACATTGCATAAGTGGTGGCTCCTGGTGGTTGCATGGTAGAGGTACCTTTGTAAGCATGGCAGTACCCTCAGGCCAGCCACAGGAGAAAGTGGGTAGGTAAGGGAAAAGGTGACAGAAATGCTGCACCAGTGTTCCAAATGTTGGCCTTGGTTAGTACCCCCCCAGTCAATGGACCCCCAGTGCACCTTAGGATGATCCCACCAGCAAGTAACCACACTGAGCCACAAAGGAGGCACTGGCAGGGGCAATCCAGAGAGAATGGTGACAGTCTGCAGTAGGAAGTGCTCCTCCCGGGTCGGCAGAAGCCCCAGGCTGGAACATGCTGGTCCTTGGGATATAAAGCACACTAGAGATCCAGGACAATCCTCCATAGCAGTGAGAGGTGAGTCTGGTGCGCAGAGGGAAGTGATGTGAGGCCCCAAGGACGGTGGTGTGCTGGTGAACACATGAGAAGAATAACTAGAAGGGGGAAAAAAAATGTCTTTCCTACAGAAATTCTGTTTGCCAGAGTTCATCACATCCTTCCATCCCAGCAGTTTTACATAGGGATTCCATGAGCCCTCATGTAGTGGATGGGGGCACACCTTAACTGCTGGCTGAAAAGGAGGTGGGTCTACCTCCTGGTAATGCTCTACTGTTCCCACTGAATCACTAGCTGCAAATGTCAAGCAAGACAAAAAAAATTATATTACTTACTTGAATAACTTCCTGAATATCTTCTCCATAGAGTATGGTACCACTCTTTGATCTTAGCTGGAGGTGCTAAGACTCCGTGGGAGCAAATCTTTTCAGCCAAGGCATTAGCACCAGCTACTGAAATGAGAACATGCCTAACAGCGAGTGGTGACGCGTACCTATCAATAACTGTTGCTGACGCTTTAGCCTACCACAGTTCTATTAGCAATAGTACATGGAGCAAGGAACAGGAACATTTTATTACGTTACATTTTTTGTATCTCATGCTACAAGGATATTTCCTTTTCCTTGCTCCAAGTGCTATTTTTATCTCCCTATCATATTATATTGTATACCAGTATGTACTACCCTGTATTTCTTGTACCTTATACTATTCTGGTAATTCCTGTTCCTTGTTACATGTACTATTAGGTTTCCCTTTTGCACTGTATTTATATTGTAATGCTTGTTCTATAATCTTTCTGGTATTGTACTGTACTGCTGTCTAGTAACCTCCCAGGTCGTACCTGAAAATAGGCACAATCTGTTGTAGTGTACTCACCTGGTCAATAAAAGGTAACAATGAGAGTAAGAAAAACAGGCAGAATACATAGTACAGAAAGAAAAGGAAAAGGATACATGAAGAGAAAAGGAACAAATGAATATCTTCAGACTACCAACCTGAAGACAAGGACAGGATAGAGAATACATCCACTATGGGGTTCTTGGTAGTGTAAAAAAAAAAATCTCAGGAGCCAGAGCTACTGTTTCACTCCCCTTCCCCCAGCAAGAGAAGAGTCCTGCTGGCAACCAAGGAACATGGGGTAACATGGGTAGCAACCCCAAGAGTGGCATCAGCCTAAGCACTGTGTAAGATCCAAGCGTTAGATTCTATTAGAATCTCTGAAAGTCTCCCAGAAATTGCTCCATCACCCAGGAGGCATTCTAAGAGTGGTAACAATATATACAAAATGTAGTTGGTTCCACAAGGCTGGTCTTTATTTGTTTTATCTTTATTTTTGTAGCAGGTCATACTGTCTCACGAGTATCACTGTTACAAAGTACAGTTACATAAGAACTTACCGTAACAGTAGATCTTCGAGAGAGGCTCTTGCAGTAGGTAATTACATATAGGACTGACGTCGGCAGGTGGCAGGATCCCACGGAAAAATTTCTAGCTAGCAGTTCCTGGCGGGGACCGCCCCCACGTCAGGTGACCGGCGTCAGACGACGTCAGTATAAAGGGGTGGTCCCAGACGCCCGCCTTCCAGTTCCTTCCCCACAGGCCGGAAGGCCTGGGCGAGAGAAGCAGATATTTTCCTCAATGGAAAAGGAGCTGAAAAAGCCTAGGGGGATGGAAGGCGGGAAGGTATTACCTACTGCAAGAGCCTCTCTCGAAGATCAACTGTTACGGTAAGTTCTTACGTAACTGTACTAGCTTACTTCGAGAAGGCTCTTGCTGTAGGTAATTACATATAGGACAGAATCCCAAGCAGTCTGGAACAAATGAAAGGCACAGGGAGGAGGAACTACTCCAAGAAGTAGCAAACAACCTTGCAAGCCTCAAGATAGTAGGCCTTGCAAGACAGCTAACCCGAAGCCCGCTCTACGGCGAGAGGCAATGTCCAAACTGTAATGTTTCATAAAGGTATGGACGGAAGTCCAGGTGGCGGCAGCACAGATATCTGCCACAGACACATTCTTGAAACAAGCCGCAGAGGCAGCTACTCCGCGAGTGGAGTGACCTCGTACAAGACCCTTCTGGGTCAAGTCACTGTCATAACAGAAAGTGATGCAATGAGCCAACCACTTTGACAGGCATTGCTTGGAAACAGCATTGCCTTCCCTTTTGTGAGCAAAAGAGACGAACAACTGATCAGTCTTTCTGAGATCCTTCGTCCTATCGGTGTAGTATCTCAGAATCCTGTGGACATCCATGGTATGGAGCAAGTATTCTCCATGGTTGGAGCACTGCGTGAAAAAGGCAGGTAATTCAATAGACTGATTTAAGGTAGACTCCGCTACCACTTTTGGGAGAAACTTAGGATTCGTGCGAAGAGCTACTCTTTCTTTATGAAAAATCAGATAAGGGATTTTGCACATAAGGGCCTGGAACTCGGAGACTCTGCGAGCAGAAGTGATGGCCACCAAGAAGAGCGTCTTCCATGATAAGAACTTCAAGTCTGCGGAAGCCGCAGGCTCAAATGGAGGAAGGGTAAGTTTCTCGAGGACAAAGTTCAAGTCCCAGGGGGGAGCTGGAGTCCGAACAGGGGGTCTGAGATGAAGGACCCCTCTGAGAAAGTCTTGGATACCTCCAATTGGGCAAAAGCCTTATCAGCGAAAGGGACATGGTAGGCTGAAATAGCTGCCATGTGGACTTTCAAAGAGGAGTGACTGAGACCCAGGTCGAAAAGATGACGCAGATAATCAAGCAGAACAGCCACAGGACAGGAGAAAGGCTCCACGTTCCTGGAGGCAGCCCAAATGGAAAATCTTTTCCATTTCATGGCGTAGGTGGACCTAGTGGAGGGTTTTCTAGCCTCCACCAGAATCTCGGCCACCTTAGGAGAGACGTCAAAGCGAGATTGGGCTAGGTCTGCAGGAGTCATGCATGAAGTTGAAGGGACTTGAGTCCCGGATGGACCAGGGTCCCTGATCCTGGGTCAGCAATCCTCGAGATAAAGGCAGGCAGAGGAGGGAACCTCTGAGTATTGTTGTAGAAGAGAGAACCAAATTTGCCTGGGCCAGAAAGGAGCGATCAGAATCATTCTCGCTCTTTCCAATGCCAGTTTCTGCAGCACACGAGGGACCAGAAGAATTGGGGGAAAAGCATAGACGAATCTGTCCTTCCAGTTTAGAGACAGAGCGTCGCTCCAGAAAGTGCCTCACTCTGGAGCGAGCGAGCAAAAAATTGGAAGCTTTGCATTTTGGGAGGAGGCGAACAGGTCTATCTGTGGAATCCCCCAAGTCTGGAAGATGCTTTTTAGAACTTTTTGGTCCAGTTTCCACTCGTGTGGCAGAGCCGAAGAACGACTTAGCTTGTCTGCCAGGACACTGTCGACTCCAGACATGGATTGCCGTGAGGTGAAGGTTGTGAAGCGTTGCCCATTCCCAAACCCTCATCCTTCCCTGCATAGCGGGTAGGACCGAATCCCTCCCTGCCTGTTGATGTACCACACCACGCACATACTGTCTGTTTGGACAGCTAGGTGACCGGGAAGGATGTATTGGTGAAGGGCCTGGAGAGCATACAGCACTGCTCGAAGCTCGAGCACACTGATGTGGAGAGCTAACTCCAATTTTGACCATAAGCCCTGGGTTCGGTGAGGACACAGATGGGCTCCCCAACCTTCACCTGATGCGTCCGTGGTCAGAGTCTGAGCGGGGGGAAGATGAAAAAAGGGGACCCCCGGAATAGGTTCTCTCGAACCATCCACTATTGCAAGTCTCTTATCATCGGCGAGGAGATCAGTACCAGATGATCTAGGTCATCTACCAGTTGACCCCACTGAGGCTGGAGGTCCACTGAGAGATCCTCATGGAGCCTTGTGGACGTCGGGATGGCAGCCACCATAAGCCCCAGGAGGCGGAGCACCGACCCCCCGGAACCCTCCTGCATTCCGATAGAAGGGAAATCTGGGACTGGAGGGAGGCCCCTCTGTCCGGAGGCAGGAAGGCCCTGCAGATTGTCATATCGAGGATTGCCCCGATGAACTGGAGTCTCTGGGAAGGGTCCAGGTGAGACTTGGAATGGTTGATGGTGATACCAGGCCAGTGAAAACCTGCTGGGTGAGGGAGAGAAAATGCAGGAGTTCCTCCCTGGACGGGGCCGCCAGGAGCCAGTCGTCCAGGTAGGGAAAAACCTGAACTCCGAGAGTACACAGGTGGGCCGCTACCACCGCCAGACAATTGGTAAAGACTCAGAGAGCCGAGGAAAGACCAAAAGGGAGCGCCCGGAATGGGTAGTGGTCCCCCTGGAACGCAAACCTGAGGTACTTTCGGTGCGAAGGGCGAATGGGGATGTGCAGGTACGCATTCTGCATGTCCAGTGCACAAAGCCATTGACCCGGCCGAAGCAGGGGCAAGACGGTTTGAAGGGAGAGCATCCTGAACCTCTTGTATTCCACATATAGGTTCAGGGAGCTGAGATCGAGAATGGGTCTGAGATCTCCCGTCTTCTTTGGTACAAGGAAGAAATGGGAATAGTAACCCGTCCCATGAAGGTGAAGGGGGATGGGTTCTATGGCCTGTTTTGCCAGGAGAGCAGAAATTTCTTCCTTGACCAAAGGAAGATGGTCCCTTGAGTAAAAGGAGTTCAGAGGGGGATGACATGGAGGTTTCTGCAGAAACTCTATGGAGTGCCCCTCTGCCATGATCTGAAGCACCCATGAATCCGATGTTATCCTCTCCCAACCCAGAAGGTGGAGGGAGAATCTCCCTCCTACCAGTTCCTCCGAGGCGTCCGGAGGCGGTGGAAGAGGGAAGGAGTCAGGTGGTGTGAGGCAGCGCCACAGCTGGGGCACCCACTGCTTTTTTGGGCAGCAGGGGCCTGGCAGCTGTGGGGGCCAGCGTTTGTGCCCGCTTTCCCTGAGGTTCGCTTGAGGCGGCTGCGTCTGCGAAAGGCAGGCGCGCATGGGATGGGGACGGTACATTGAATCAACAGATTTAAGGGCCGTCCCTCCTTCTGCAAGTCAGTGATGATGTCCTTGACATCAACACCAGCACAGAACCCTGAAAGGTGCTTCTTGGATTGCTGACTGCACCTCCGGGACCAGACCTGACACACGGAGCCATGCGTGACGCCGAAGACTTACGGCGAACGCAGAGCTCCGTCCTGCGGTGTCCACTGCATCGTAGGTTGTCCTCAGAATGTGACGACTGGCAGAACAAGCAGAACGGACCAGGTCGGCTAACTCCTGCTTGACATGGGAGTCAGGCAAGGAGTCAATCTTGGATTCCGCCTGGGTAAGGACAGCCTTCTGGTAATCCCCCATATGTGCTACATAATTTAGGGCCCTAATCCCCAGTGTGGAAGAAGCACAGATCTTCCTTCCATAATGATCCAGAAGGCGAGATTCCTTATCCGGGGGAGACGGGCTCAAATGTTTCAGGTGTGCTGACCGGCCGTGGTGGCGCTAATCCACAGTCTGCTGCGGGGTGAGAGTCTAAAAGTCTACACCTTCCGGAGCCTGGTATAGCCTGTTAAGACTGCTAGTAAGTCTGCAGGTAGCCGCATTGAAATGTAGGCAGTGCAGACACTTGTCGACTGCGTGGTTGGGGCCTAAACAGAAAAGGCAGAGGGAGTGACTGTCCTTGTGAGGCAGTTGGGTGCCGCACGAGTCGCACTTATTTTTTGAAGGGGACAACATATACCAACGTTCACCTGATGAAGAAAATACAAAATACTGATACTTTTTGGAAAAAACCAACGAAGCAACAGGACTGAGCTTTATGAACTTCACATGCTACACGAGCTGACGTGGAAAAGAACTGGAAGACAGGCATCTGGGACCACCTTTATACCCGGCGTCGTCTGGCGCGGTCACCTGATGTGGGGCGGTCCCCAGGAACTGCTAGCTAGAAATTTTTTCCAGGGGTCCTGCACGCTGCCGACGTCAGTCCTATTATGTATGTAATTACCTACTGCAAGAGCCCTCTCGAAGTAAGATCTGCAATTACAGGAGGACTACATCCAACATCAGTTTTACAGATTTGTTAGTACAGTGCCAACAGGGAGGGCTTTGACGCAGCATCTCTACGTTTTAGTAATGCTCCCAATACTCTTCACAGTGGTTCAAGTCTAACCAACACCAGCCAATTAGTTTCATCCCCCCATCACAAAACTCACTTACAGCCAACCTCCATATCACTTTTTTTTAATTTTTTATTCATTTTCTGATCATCTGAGTTGGAAACCAGACCCATCAGGTAGTTGGGGAAGAGGGTCAGATATTTTTTTTATTCCTAGATGGGCCAGGTTGGGCATCAGAACTGCCCAGAAGTTTGAGTAAGACAGATTTTCTTTTTTCCCCTGACAGGCTGGGTAAGGCTTGGGATTTGTCACGTTGTTGAGGTGAGGGCGATACACAGGTTACTCACCTGTAACAGTATTTCTAGGAGTGGTATATGTTGTTCATCCACACTGTTTGGCATGTCCTTTAGAAACATAGAAACATAGAATTTGACGGCAGATAAGGACCGCTTGGCCCACCCAGTCTGCCCATTTCCCTACCTAATGGATAAGCTGCAGATCTTAGTTAACCAGCAGCCTACTTCTTTCTGCCCCCACCCCCTAGAATTGCCTTATGACTGTCCCATGCATGCATGCTTGAATTCCACCACTGTTTTTGACTCCACAGCCTCCTCCGGAAGGCCGTTCCATGCATCCACAACCCTCTCTGTGAAAAAATACTTCCTTAAATTACCTCTGAGCCGACCCCTCTATCTTCAAATTGTGCCCCCTTGTTCTTGCACACCTCTTGTTTTGAAAGATGCTACCCTCTTGGACTTTGTTGATTCCCTTGAGGTACTTGAAAGTTTCTATCATGTCCCCCTCCCTCCTTTCCTCGAGGCTATACATATTAAGCTCCTTAAGTCTCTCTTCATATGTCTTCCGGTGCAGACCCTGCACTATTTTAGTTGCCCTCCTCTGGACAGCTTCCATCCTGTCTATGTCTTTGTGGAGATTGGGTCTCCAGAACTGCACGTAATACTCCAGATGGGGTCTGACCAGCTGTCTGTACAGAGGGATAATAACTTCCTGTTTTCTACTGGTGATACCTCTCCCTATGCATCCCAGTATCCCCCCAGCCGTCCTTGCTGCCCTCTCACATTGCTTGCCCACCTTTAGGTCATCTGATATGACTACCCCCAGGTCCCTTTCCCTTTAATTATCTTGCTGGAAGTCTTTAGGCTGGCTCCTCCCACCCACCTGGGAGGTATATGCCTCAGTTCCGCCCTTTGATGCCAGATCTTGCCCACTGGAAGCAGAGCTTGTGCGTCGAAGCCGTGGAGGTCGGGTGGCTCTGTGTGGATGAACACATATACCACTCCTAAAGTACAGCTGCATACTTGCGTATTGTGGATCTTCGAGGGGTATCTCTTGCAGCAGGTAACACACTTGGGTCATCGCCAGAGGGCGCAGTGGTGCATGGCAGCTCTCTTCTAGCAGTCTTTTGCCAGCTGACGCCAACACATGACATCATCACTCTGCTCCTATATTAGAATGGGCAGTCTCTGGTATCCTCAGTTCCCCGTGGGATTCAGCTCGCTAAGCGAGGACCGAGAGATATCCGAAGTACCATAAGTATCCCTTCCCATATACATTTGGATTAAAAGTTCTTCTCTTAGAGAAGGAGGGGGATGGAGGGAGGGAGGGATCGTACCTGCTGCAAGAGATACCCCTCGAAGATCCACCATTATGGCAAGCACGCAAGTGTACTATCTTCCACGGGGATCATCTCTTGCAGTAGATAATACACTTGGGATGACTCCCAAGCAGTAAACCCAGGAAGGGCAGACGTTATGACAAAAGGCCTTGTAAAACAGCTCGGCCAAAGGCTGTCCTATGGCGTGAAGCAATATCTAAGTTGTAATGCTTCGTGAAAGTATGTATTGTGGACCATGTGGCTAAATTGCAGATATCTGTGATAGAAGCCACCTTGAAGCAGGCTGCAGAGCTGGCCATAGCTCTGGTAGAATGGACTTGGACAGGTCCTGGTAATGGCTCATTATATTTCTTATAACAAAAAGTTATACAATGTGCCAGACAATTGGAAATGGTTTGTTTAGCGACTGGGAGACCTTCCCCAGTTGAGGCGAAGGTAATAAAAAGCTGAGAAGTTTTTCTAACTGATTTGATATGATTGGTATAGTATCTCAATATACAATGTACATCTAAGGTGTGTAGGAGGTATTCCCCCTGATTACAATGCTCAGGGTAGTAAACCAGCAGTTCAATGGTCTGATTTAAGGTGTGTTCTGAGATCACCTTAGATAAAAAGGAAGGATTAGTTTGGAGAACCACCCTGTCTTTGTGAAACATTAGGTAAGGTTCTTTGCACATCAAGACATGAAGCTCGGAAATACGTCGAGCAGAGGTGACAGCCACTAAGAAAACCGTCTTCCAATGAAGGAAGCATAGGTCACAGGTGGCCACCGGTTCAAAAGGCTCAAGGGTTAATTTTTCCAAAAGGAAATTCAGGTCTCACAGAGGGGTGGGTCTTCTAATGGGTGGTTTCATATGTAACATACCTCTTGGGAACATTTTGGCAAGATGATGTTGATAAAGTAGTCTCCCTTCCAAGGGCTCCTGGAAGGCTGAGATAGAGGCCAAATTAACTTTAATAGAAGAATATCTCAAACCTGTCTCGGTAGGCGAGGCCAGGTAATCTAACACTCTGATCACTGGACAAGAATAAGGGTCCAATGACCTGGAAGCAGCCCATATGGAGAAGCATTTCCACTTAGCATTATATGTTTCCCTGGTAGATGGTTTGCATGAAGCCAATAAAATATTGGCCACAGGTGAGGAAACTTGAAGACGGGCTATGAATGTGTCCTCTGGAGCCAAGCATGAAGGTGTAGAGACTTCAGGTTGGGATGAAGAAGGGTCTCTTGAGCTTGATTCAACAGATCTGACCTGATCGGCAACAGAATGGGGTTCACTAATGAGAACTGTTGAAGTAGGGGAAACCACACCTGCCGAGGCCGCAGAGAGGCTATGAGGATCATGGTGGCAGGATCGAGTTGTAGTTTCAGTAGAGTCCATTGCAGGAGTGGGACGGGGGAAAGCATATAAGAAGAGTCCTCTCCACGGTTGGGACAGGGCATCTTTAGACTGTCCCTTTCTGTTCAGGATAATGGAATAGCATCTGGGGAGTTGGCGATTGCAGGGGGAAGCAAAGAGGTCGAGGTGCGGGGAGCCCCACAATCGAAAGACCATCTGAAGAACTTCATGATGAAGTGTCCACTCATGAGTGGAGGACTGGCGACTGAGAATGTCGGCCAGGGTATTGTGGTGTCCCGGTACATGGACAGCTATCAACGATAGGTGTTGAAGTATGGCCTCCTGCCAAACCGAGATCATCTCTCTGCAGAGCGCGTGGGACTTGTTACCTCTTTGTTTGTTCAGGTAGTACACCACTGAGGTGTTGTCTGATTGAATCAGTAGAGGCCCCGGGGAAAGGTGAAGGCAAAAGGCCTGAAGGGCGGGGCAGACTGCCCTAATTTCTAGTAGATTTATATGGGGAACAATGGAGAAATGAGGCCATCTGTCAAGGGAGGCATCCGTGGTCAACGTCTGCTGGGAAGGAGGGGAGTGGAAGGGCTTGCCTTGTGATAGGTTGACACGCTTGGTCCACGAATGCAGGGCTGAGCGGAGAGCAGAAGAGACTGATTTTGTCTTCAAAATTCCCAGTCATTTGCTGCCATTGATTCTGAAGAGTCCATTGGACTGGTCTCATATGTAAATGGGCCAAAGTCACTGTGGGGATGGCCATGGCCATGTACCCCAGAAGACATAAGAGACGTATCTGGGAAGCCAGAGGCAGAAGTCTGTCATCTGTCAGCAGGGCGGTAAGCCCTGGTGGAGGCCGTATCCAGAACCGCACCTATGTAATGGAGTGACTGGGTAGGGGTTGGATTGGACTTGGGCCAGCTGACCGTAATGTTCAGGGACTGGAACAGGGTGAGGATCACCTGGAGGAAGGAAAGCAGAGCAGTTTTGGAGTCTGCTTTTATAAGCCAATCATCCAGGTACGGGAAGACAAAATGTCCATCCCACCTCAGGGCCACTGCCACAACTGCTAGGCACTTGGTTAAGACTCTCGGGGTGGAGGAGAGACCGAATGGGAGTGCCCAAAATTGGTAATGTTGTCCTAGCAGATAAAAGCGAAGGAACCACCTCGCTCCAAGCTGGCGACCTGGGTTCGGGAGCGGACTCGGGTCGCTGGTGGGCCGGCCGGGGAAGTTAGGCTTGAGCGTCCCACGACAGCTCGCCTACTCCAGGAGGCTAAGGCAACAGTCCGAACACTTGTCTGACTCCGGCGGGAGGCTCAAGTACTACAAGCCCCTAATGGGGAGGCTGCCACTATACAGCGTGGCGTCAGCGCTTTGCGCCTTGACGTCAGGGGTCCTACGCTGTAAGGGGTGGGAGAAAAAGTGGAAAATGCCTGCCGTTGCCGGGAAGATGGAGCCTCCGGAGACGTGCCCTCGATGTGCCTTCGCCCGCCCGATGGCCCTTGGACCGACGAAAGATGATTGATGGGGTAAGGGGGCTCTGCCCCATCCCCGCTCGGGGGGTAAACCAAAGCTCCATGGGGTTACAGAGGGTCATACGGGCAGGGTGGAAGGTAGAGGGATGTCTACCTTGAGGCTCCTGAAGGGTCAGGGATGGCAGGCAGGAAGGCGAATAAACAGTAATTTCAAAAAAAAAAAAAAAAAGCGAAGGAACTGGTGGTGGGTGGGATGGATGGGGATTTGTAGGTAGGCATCTTTCATATCTAATGCGCATAGCCAAGTCCCTTGTTTTAACATCAGCATTACAGATGTTAATGTGACCATCCAGAACCTTTTGTACTGAATGTGAAGATTCAGTTGTCTGAGGTCCAGCATAGATCTGAGATCTCCAGTACATTTGGGTACCAGAATAAAATGGAAGTAAAATTGTTGATGGTACTCCAACTGAGGGACTGGATAGATGACATTCTTGTGAAGAAGTACCTGAAGTTCCTCCTGGAGAACAGGAATATGGTCAGGTGGGTAATGGACAGAGAGGGTGGGTGGGGGTGAGGAGGAGGCGCTGAGATGAGTTCCAGCATGTGCCCCATCCTTATGATCTGAAGTACCCACTCGTCTGATGTAATTGTCAAAGTGACCACCCATGGATTCCGATGCCTGGTGGAAGAAGCCTGGGCAATGCCACAGTTGGTCACTGGGAAGAGGGTTGACTGACTCCACCTGGGGGGTGGGAGTAGGAGCCCTTGGAGGTAGCAGTGGTGGTCCTGGAAGAAGGCTGGGAGCGACCACGGAATCCACCTCTGTAGGTACCTCTGTGCTTACCACCCCTTTTTCGATTGGAAAGAGGGCTGAGAGCAGTATTGGTAAGATGGCTGTGAGGTAAGGTACATGCCATGTACCGTACGCAAGGTCCGTCCTGAAGCTTGGAGATCATCCAGAAGCATCTGGGTACCTGGACCAAACAGTTTAGCATTAAAGGGAGCATTTACCACTTTATGTTGTATATCAGGTGTGAATCCTGATACACGTGTAGCCAAGCGTGGCGTCTGAGGATGCCCTCCCGTGGCTGTTGTATGGGCTGAAGTATCCACTGCATTGTAACCTGATCAGAGCAGGTGCTGAGACATAGAATTGCCAGTGGAAATTGTAGCCAATAGTTGACCCTTCTCCAGAGATGGAGGGAGTTTATTGACTAGTTCTATAGCAGAGGACCTGAGGGTACATCGATATTTAACCAAGTGTCCCATATAATTTAGTATTCTAAGATTCATAGTACTCACCTGGAATACCTTCTTCCCGAGGTAGTCAAGTTGGCGGAACTCCTTATCAGTGAGTAATGAGCTCATGTGTTTTGGTCATTTGGTACGATCATGAGCCACGGTAATCACTACCGAGCCAGCCTCGGAGCTGGTGGAAATAAAAGGATGGTCAAGAGGAGCCTGGTAAAGGCGGTCTGCCTTCCTAGGAATTGCTAGAACCACTGAGGGGCGGTTCCAAGCCGCTGGAACAGCATTTTGGTAGGTTTGCATGATTGGGGGTACCACTACTACAGATTCTTTGGGCAGTTTGAGATAGTCTGCCATATTCTTTCTTTGTTTATCATGCTTGGTGGTTAAAAAACCTATGATTTTCTGAATTTGAACCATCATCTTTTGAAAAGATGGGTCATCAGGATGAGAGGCACCCATCCGGCGGGAGGCTTCCTCATGTGAGGACTCGGAGGAGATAGTAGAAAGAGAGGATGGGGAATGGGGGCCCAAGTTCTGCAGTTCAATTTCTTCCAGATCTCTGGGAAAGTCCTCCGGAAATTCAGCCTCATCTGCAAAGTACTCTTCTTCATATGAGGGAGGGGACCAGGTTGAGGAATGGTCCCTGACCCCTTGGAAGTGTTTTGACGGAGGGGTAGGAGAACGGAAAAGGCGACTCGCCTCCCTGGAAATGGGAGATTGAGAGTGCCTCGTTACCTGTAGAACCTGTTGTACCACTGAGACTATGTTTAATGAGGGAGGGGTAGGGGAAGAAGTAGGGGGTTTCTGAGAAACCAGGGGGATTGTTGAGGAAATAGGATGTGAGGTATAAACAGGCCTAGCCCCTGGGTGGTAAAGCCCAGGGTCCTGATCTCTGTCCACCTGGCCCCTATGGGAGAAAGGTTGTGAAGGTGGAAGAGCAGTGGAGACTGCAAACCTAGTAGTTCTGCCCATAGAGGAATGGCCCGTCATCGACGGGGCAGCAAGGGAAGAGGTACTGGAATGCGTAAAGGAGATGTCGTCAACGGCCAAATGAGGCATCGTCGACAAATCGTCAAGGGAACCACCATAAGGTTCCACAGAGACTGCTGAAAGGGCACTGGAAAGCGCCGTCGACGAGAGGGTGCAAATCCCATTGACAAGGAAACAGTCCTGGAGGGAATCGTCGATGGTGGAGCACCAGTAATGGTGGCCATCAACAAGCGTTTGCCCAATGAAGAGGAGGATGATTTATCCTTATCATGCTTATGCTTCTTTATGTGAAGCAGTAGCAGGGGGCTCCTTGGAACGGGCCCTCCTTCTCTAAGAGAGACACTTTCTTCTCCATAAGATGTTCTTCGATCTCCTGTAGCCATCATTGACAGGTGGCCTGGTTGAAATCCTGGTAATGAATGCAGGAGATGGTGTCGTGTGTGGGACCCAGACACCTAACACAAACAGTATGGTTGTTGTAACGGTAGATCTTTCTACTGCAACAACATGAGTGAAAAAGCACTGTCTTGCTTGTAGATTCTTTGGACATTCGTCGATGAAGGAAAGGATTTGGAGAAATTCCGCTCCCAGCTCAAGTTTCTGTTGATGACTGCTGCTTTCTGCACTAGCTGCTGCATGCAAGCTGAAGACAGCGGGAAAATGAACTGAGGATACCAGGGATCACCCAAACTTATATAGGAGCAGCGTGATGATGTCATGTGTGGGCAGCCCCTGGCAAAAGACTGCTCCTAAATCATCTTCCTGAAGCCTGTGACACTAAACTAATACTTTATGCAGACAATGCTGTTCTTCTCACCAGCAATTCATCAATAGTCACCCTCCAATCCAAGCTGCAGGCATCCTTCAACAAGCTGGAAGACTGGTTCTGTAGCCATAAACTTCTATTAAACTACAAAAAGACCAAGATGATGCTCATAGCGAGCCCACAGCACAAAAAGAAGCTCCCACCCTTCACCATCTCCAACAACGTTAGTGAGCCGCTAGAATAAGTTCTCTCCTTCAAGTACCTGGGGATCACCACTTATGACTCCCTCACCGTCAACCAACACATCGACACAGTGGTAAAGGCAGTGAACACCAAGCTGGGTGTACTCTATAGGCATAAAAAGTATCTCACTCCAGAGGCCTTCCGTCTCTCTGTCTCCAGCTCCATCCTTTCTACCTTCGACTATGGACTGGGGGTCTATGGCGCAGCAACAGACACAGCACTAAAAAGGATTCACATTGCCCTCAACAAGGCTTGTAGGCTCACAATGACTGCAGACTGAAATACTCATATCTGCTCCTTTTTCGAGCAGACTAATTGGCTGCCACTAAAGAACAGGATAATATTCCAAACATGTCTCCTTGGAAAAAAGGCGATAATGGGTAAAACACCCCCTGCATTTCTAGCATCCTAACACCAAGTGCTACCAGCTATATCACCAGAGGCAGGATGAGGGGGGCCCTATCAACACCTTTCCGTCGAACTGTGCAGGGACAGCGTGCTTTCGCCTATAGGGCCTCCAATGGCTCAATGAAATCCCAGTGCACATTCTAAACTCCCAATGCATATCGCAACTCAAAAATGGCCTAAGGCAACTCCTTCTTACTAGGACAGTTTGTGACTGCCACTAGGACTCCTAACACCTAGACTGCCCACACACACCCCCACTCTCCTTCCCCTTCCTTTTACCCCCATTCTTCCCTATCCTGTGTCTTCCTATCCCCCTGTGCCTTTTTCCCCACCGGATCAACCTATAACCAACCTACTACCTGCCTCCCAACCTCCAAAGCAAAGCCACTTCTTTCACCGCCAACTCCCCGATTCCTCCTCGGCTTCTCACCCTTGGTGTCACACGTCTTTATCTCCTTCACTATATATAAACACTGTCCTCTTTACCCCAGTTGAATGCTCTGGATGCTGTACTATCACCATTGGTACTATGAATGACATTGTAACCTTATTGTATATTAGCAACTTATTATTCAAGTACTGTATATAAACTGCTTGTTATTGTTGTCATTGTCACTGTTTGAGGTGGAACCTTTGTAAGAGAACTTTGAGCTGAAAGGTATGATCCGTAACTCTAAATAAATAAATAAATAAATAGAAGAGAGCTGCCGTGCACCACAGCACCCTCTGGCGATGATCCAAGTGTATTGTAACCTGTGTTTCTAGGGATGTCCACACTGTTTAGCAGACTCCTAGCAGTTCTCTGGGAGGAGGGAGGCAAGACACACACCCTACTTAGGGAACAGAGATTGGAGAACTGAGGTCCCAAAACCAGCATCCCGGTCAATGTGGTAATGGGAAATGAAGGTGTTTGCTGACTTCCAGGTAGCAGCCCTGCAGATTTCCTGACTAGAGAAATCCCTAGAAGCAGCACCAATGCAGCGGTATGGCGGGTAGAATGAGCCCTTAGCCCTAAGGAAGGCTCCCTATATTCCAATCTATAGCAGGGATCAATGTATGATGTAATCCATCTGCTAATCGTCCGCTTAGCTACAGGTCTGCTAGGTGCAGCTTCAGCACAGGTGACAAACAGCTGGCGAACCTCCCCCCGAACTCCAGCCGTGTACTCATTATAATAAGAGAGCACTCTTCTCGGGTCCAAAGTATGGAGCCTATATTCGGCCTACGAGGTATGATTTGGGTGATACACCGGCAGTCATCACCTGGTTCTGGTTCAGGTGAAACTCCGACACAACCTTCGGAAGGAACTCCACAACAAAACTGTCACAATTCTATCCGTGTACATCCCCCCAAAGAACTCGGCACAAGCTCTCCACGCCGTCATAGACTGTCTTGGAAGCCTAACCCTAAGCTCTAAAGTAATACTCTTAGGTGATTTCAATATTAATTGGCTTGCCCCTGAAGCTAACCAATTCAAGGATGCAATTCAGGCTATCCACTTTACCCAGCTCATTGAAACACCCACTAGGACTAACTACAGCATGTGTACTAGTACTTTGATTGACTGGGTGCTCACAAACCGACCTGAGCATGTCTCTAGTGCCTCCGTCCTCCAGGATGACATCAGTGACCACTCCACTGTCATGTTCAGTTGGGCTAATAAGTTCTCCCAAACCGCCTCCTAGAACAATCACCAGCAGGGTTCTCCAACCTGGTCACGCTGACCACTTCAAAATGGATCTCCTCAATGCTGACTGGTCCTCGGTTTTTGAGGCTTCCAACGTTGACGGCGTACTCGACCATTTCATCCTCCTCTTCAGTACAATCTGTGACCCCCATGCTCCCATAAAAAAGTGGAAGATCAAAGGCTACTTTAACCCCTGGATGAGTCCTGATACCCTTGAACTAATGAAAAAATAGAGACCACCTCTGGCATATAGCTAGGACCACTGGCAAGCAGTCTGATGTCCTGAACTACAAACGTGCGAGGAACAACTGTACCAGGACCATCCGATTAGCCAAAAATGTATACTGTAAAGATGCCCTAACCAAGAACTGGAATGACGGGCGCAATTTCTGGGCTAACCTAAATGAGGTCACCAGGCAAGAACCCAAAACGGCCCCTACCATGCTCCGTGTTGATGGCTCCCCCATCCTTAACCCTAAATCTATCACCAACACCTCTAACAATGCCTTCACCGGCATGTTCTCCCCATCGACTTCTCCCCCACCATCCCTGCTGCACCCAAGCAATCCCCATCGCATCCTCCCTTTTCACTTCAAGACTATTACCTTCAGAGAAACCAGGAAATATCTGTGCAAAGATTCAGTGGGGATAACCTCGACCTGAAACTAATCTCACTCTCACTCAAAGAAATCCTGTCCCCTCTCACCCACATCCTTAACCTCTCACTCCATCTCGTAGTATTCCCCCAAAAATGGTAAGCTGCAGTAGTCACCCATGTGCACAAGAGTGGGGATTGTGCCCTCCCCAGGAACTACAGACCCATCTTTGTACTATCACCACTCCCGAAGGCCCTTGAATGAATCGTTGCCAACCAACTTGTCGATTATCTGGACAAGCACAGGCTCCTATGCGCAGAGCAATACAGCTTTAGGGCGGGGCATAGCACCACTACAGCCCTCCTGGAATACACAGGCTTCATCCACAAATCCCTCGATCTTGGCCAGCTCGTCTGGGCTATCTATACTGACCTAACAAAGGCCTTTGCCACGGTCAACCATGCCCTCCTAATTGACCAACTCACTGCCATAGGCCTTGCCTCTGAGGCGGCTGCATGGTTCCGCAGCTACCTACACTGCCGTTTACAGCAAGTCAGGATAGATACCTTTCTCTCCGATACCAAGCCTGTGTGCTCAGGTGTTCCACAAGAGTCAATACTGGGCCCCCTCCTCTTTAGCCTATTTCTGAATTGCCTCCTCCTAGCTAGCCAGTGCCGTATCCTCCTCCATGCGGATGATGCGGTTATCTTTTCTAATGGCTCTGACCCCACTGCTCTTGAGCAACAGCTACAATGTGACTTCACCAGCGTTGAGTCGTGGTTCAAAAATCATAAACTGATGATGAGCTACAAAAAAAAAAAAAGAAAGAAAAACATGTTGTTTACCAGCCTTAAGAACAAGCACAAAAACTACCCGCTATCAATATGTGATACGGGTAGTGTTCCTCTTGAACGTGTTCGTCACTTCAAATATCTCGGAATCACTCTTGACAGCTCACTCTCCTATGCCCTCCACATAGACATCACAGCTAAAGCAATCAACAAATGCTTAGGGCTACTTTATTGCCATAGGCAGAGTCTGACCCCTGAAGCCCTCAGCACAGCGGTCCACAGTTCAGTGGGTTCCCTAGTGGACTACGGACTGCCGATATATGGCGCTGCCACAGATACTGCCTCTGACGTATAAAAACTGCCCTTAACAATGCCTGCAGGCTCAACTTACCAGCACACCGACTAACCCATACCTGGGATCTCTGTGCAAAGGCTCACTGGCTAACGCTCTTTGGTCACTTAAAATATCACTCTTGTCTCCTGGCCAAAAAGATCTGCTTTGGTCAGCTCCCGACGGGGGTCCAACAACTCTTAGTTCCCAGCACTAATCCCAGGCCCGCCCAAAATTCAGAACTGCAGTCCTTCCTGACTCCAAAATGTCTGACATCTCAAGGACAAAGGTCCTTTGCCTATCGGGCACCGTTGTGGTTCAACTCCCTCCATGAGAACAATATTAGCCTGCCCACTCTGTGGACCTTCAAAAAGAATCTAAAGAACCATTTAATAAGGGGAAAAAAATTACTCACCTTAGTAATGTTGTTTCTTCTAATGGAGTCTTGCTGTATTCTGACTATTGCAGTTAGGTCCTGCCTTTCAACTGCCCCGGAGAACAAAGAGTTAACTTTCCACGGCCAGCATGGAACATTCAGTGCGAGCTTGGTTGAAGCCCCTGTCTGCTGTTGTTTAAACTCCAACCGTCAGATCTTTACAAGTAATACTCACTAGAAGTTCTGTGTGGAAACTGTAAAACTCACACTAGCCAACTGGCAACTAAATTTATTAAAAGGGTTTTTTGGTTTCAAAGCAAAGACTCAAGTCAGGAAACCCAAATAACAAAACACAACACACACCCAAAGTAAAGGAGGGTGAGAAAGGGGCACCCCTAGGGTGCCAACACTGCTCCTGCCCACCCACATCCCAAAAACCAGGTTCTGAGAGGGGAGGCGGGGGAAGGTCAGAATACAGCAAGACTCCATTAGAAGAAACAACATTACTAAGGTGAGTAATTTTTTCTTCAAACAACATGAACTCTTGCTGTATTCTGACTATTGCAGACTACCAAGCAGTACCTCCATGGAGGACGGACAGAACCTACTTTGGGAATAGGCTCTAAAGTACTGCTGTGCCAAACCGAGCACCACTCCTAGCCTGGATATCCAGAGAGTAATGCTTGGTGAATGTATTGTCTGTTTTCCAGGTGGCTGCTTGACAAATGTCTAAAAGAGGGATATGCCTGGCAGCAGCCAGGGAAGCAGCTGTACCTCTAGTAGAGTGAGCCCTCAGGCCTGAGGGTGGGGTTCTACCCAGTTTTTCATAGCAGAATTGTATACAAGAGACAATCCACCTGGCAACAGATCTCTTAGTAGCAGGTTTGCCCTCACTGACCTCTCCATATGTAAGGAACAACTGGAGGGACTCAAACCTGTGACCCTTGGTGCGCTCTATGTAGTAGCTGAGGGCCCTTTTAACATCCAAGCTGTGCAGCCTCCTCTCACCAGAGGAGGAATGGTCAGTGAAGAAAACAGGGAGAGACATAGACTGATTAAGGTGGAAATCTGAAACCACCTTAGGCAAAAACTTCCTGTTAGTTCTTAGGACCACTTTATCTCTAGGGAAAGATATGAAATCAGGCTCCACTGACAGGGCTTGCAATTCACTGATATGCCTGGCAGAGGTAATGGCTACCAAAAACACAGTTTTCCAAGTCAAGTACTTAAGCTCTGCAGAGGACAAAGGCTCAAAGGGTGGTTGCATAAGCTGAGCAATGCAAACATTAAGGTCCCAAGCAGGAGCAGGGTCCCTAAAGGGGACTGGTGTGCAGCAATCCCTTGAAGAACTTACAAAACACAGGATGGGCTGACAGGAGAGGGCTTGCCTACTGACAAGAAGGCAGAAACAGCTGCCAGATGCACTTTAAGTGTAGCTGGCCTAAGTCCTAAGCCATTAAGATGGACCATATAGTCCAGAACTGTAGGCAACCCAGCAGATTCTGGAGAAATATGCTTATTAGAGCACCAAATAGTGAACCTTTTCCATTTGGAGTTGTAGGTCTTTCTGGTGGAAGGCTTTCGAGAAGCCTTAAGGATATCCAGAACCCCTTGAGAAAGGTGCAGATCAGCAAACTCTAACTCTTCAAGAGCCATGCCTTGAGATTGAGAGATTTGAGGTTCGGATACCAAATCCTCCCCTGAGAGGGTGTCAACAGGTTGTAATTCCTGGGAAGAGACAGGGGAAGGTGGACTGCTAAGGACAGCAATAGTGGGTACCAGGGCTGTCTGGCCCAGTCTGGAGCAATCAGAATCACTTTGCATGGTTGAGACCTGATCTTGACTAACACTTTGAACAGGAGAGGGAAGGTGGGAAAGCATACAGAAATTTCCCTTCCCAATTCAGAATCAGAGCATCCAGGGGGACTGAGCCCAAGACTTGGGGTCTGCAACAAAAGAGGAAGTTGGTGATTGTCTGGGACTGCAAAAGATCTATCTGTGGAGAGCCCATCTCGAGAAAATCACCTTCAAAACTAGGGGATCTAGGGTCCATTTGTGATGGCCCTGGGATATCCTGCTGAGAGCATCTGCTAGGACACTGTCCTTCCCTGTGAGGTGAACTGCTATCAGAGAGATTTGCAGGGAATAGGCCAGGGACCACAACTTCATTGCCTCTGTGCACAAGGCCATAGACCGAGTGCCTCCTTGCTTGTTGATGTACCACATGGTGGTGGTGTTGTCTGTTCTGATCTGGACCACCTTGTTCTGTACAGATTTGGAACAGGCTTGCAGTGCCAGAAACAATACTCTGAGTTCCAAGAGATTGATGTGAAGCAGAGATTCTTAAGGTGACCACAGTCCCTGGGTGGTAAGATCCCCCAGGTGGGCTCCCCAGCCCAGCAGGGAAGCATCTGTGGTGAGTATCACTGAATGAGACTGAGTGACAAAAGGAACTCCTTGTCTCAAATTATCCTGATCCTGCCACCATTGCAAAGCCTGGATCAGGGTTCGAGTCACTGGGACTAGTTTGGTAAGGGAATCCTTTCTTTGGGACCAGAAGGCTCTTAAATGGAACTGAATGTCCCTCATCTGGAATCTTGCTCCCTGGACCACTGCTGTGGAAGCTGCCATGTGGCCCAGAAACTGAAGGAAATGCCTTGCTGGTCGAGACACTTGTAGGGTGAATGAAGAGGCCAGTTCCATAAGGGTCCTTGCCCTGTCCAGGGGAAGGAAGGCTCTTGCCTTTACTGTATCCAGTTCTGCCCCTATGAAGGTGAGGAACTGAACTGGCTGGAGAACTGACTTTGGAAGGTTGAGGAGGAATCCTAAGGAAGTGAGCACTTGCTGAGCTACTTGCAGATGTGACTTGACTTGGTCTGGAGACTGACCCACTATGAGCCAGTCGTCCAGATATGGAAAGATGGAAATCTTTTTTCTCCTTAGAAAAGCAACCACGACTGCCAGGCATTTTGTGAACACCCTTGGGGCTGATGTTAGGCCAAAGTTCATTGCTCTGAATTGATAGTGGCCTGAGGGCAACTCGAACCTTAGGTACTTTCTGTGGGAGCACCTGATGGGAATCTGAAAGTAGGCATCTTTGAGGTCCAGGAGGCTAGAGTCCCTGGCCTTAGAGAGGCAAATTATTCCCAAGTCACCATTTTGAACTTTGGTTTTAAAGGTGCTTGTTCAGATATCTTAGATCCAGGATGGGCCATCATTCTCCTGTTTTTTGGGGGGTTAGGAAGTACCTGGAGTAGAATCCTTTGCCCTTGTGTAGGGTAGGAACCCTTTCTATGGCTCCGACAGCCAGGAGGGAAGAAACCTCTGCCTCTAGGGCAAGGGTCTCTGATGGATTTGCAGGTGGAAGGGATCTGGTTCTCATCTTGGGAAATTTTTTGAAGCTGAGAACCAGTCCCTGGCTTACTACTTCCAGGACCCACTTGTCTGATGTCAGAGACTTCCAGTCCTGGACAAAGTAAACCAGCCTGCCCCCTACAGGTACTGGAGAATCGGCCCGGGCAGACCCATCAGGGTGTCTGCTTGGCAGGGGCTTTAGGCTAAGGAGTGGAAGCAGGCCTGCTCATTCCCCATCTGCCTCTCCCTCTGAAGAACTCCCTCTGAGCATAAGCAGAAGAGGAGGCCTGGGCTTGATGAAAAGGCCTGCCCCTGCCCCTGGAGTGCTGTCTTTGAGGAGTGGCTTGCCTTTCTTTGCTCTGAGCACTCCTGTAGGTGGTCCTGTACTTGTCCATCTTTTTCATGTAGTTCTCTGTCTGCTCCCCAAACAGAGAATTACCAATGACAGGGAAATCCATGGCCTTAGCCTGGGTATCCTGTGGTAGGCTAGTACATCTGAGCCAAGCCATCCTCCGAAGGGCCACAGATGTAGCTATGACTCTAGATGAAACATCATTGGAGTCCACGGCAGCATGAAACTGCACCTTGGATGCCTCAATCCCATCTGCAGCCACCTGCTCCAGCTCCTTGGCAAGCTGGTCAGGGGCCTGTTTAGCCAGAGCCAGCACAGTGTCTCACCTGGACTTCTGGTATCTAGCTGTGTAGGTCATATAGTTAGCCTGCCTGAGACCCAAAGATCCTGCCATGTACTGCTTCTTTGCCATGGCATCAATCCTCCTGGAGTCCTTATCTGGGGGGTGTGATGTCAAGGGAATATTTGCCTTATCACAGGCAGCAGCCTGCACTACCCCAACATGGCTGCATTGCTGAGAAAGGAACTCCATGTCTAAGCCTGAAAGGGTATACCTCTTGTCCATTCGTCTGTCCACAGGAGGTATGGAGTTAGGAATCTTTAGAATTTTAAATGTCTGTTTCCCAAAAGATTTCTGGAGGGGAATAGACAGCCTCCTGGACTCTGGGATATCCATCATTTCAACAAAATCAGGCTCCTCCTGATCCTCTACTGCTTCTTCCATTGGAAGCTGAAGGGTTTCAGTCACTTTCTTGTACATAACATAAAGTGGGAAGGGACTCAGAAAGCCTAGGAGGAGAAACACCTGAAGGCCTGTCTGGGGAGCTGTCCGGGTCAATAGGCACATCCAGACTTTCATAATCACCATCATTATCATCCTCATACTCTCCCTCCTCCTCCTCCGGTTCATAAAATTCTTCTAAAGTATAATCCGGAACCAGGGGAACCGACCAAACCGAGCCCCTGCCAGAGGGTGCCGGTTCGGGCGGAACCGAAGTTAGTGACTGCACTATCCTTATCGCTTTGGCTATTTCATCAGCGGTTGCAGAAAGAACTTGTGGATCCGAACTGGATGATTTTTCTCTTCTCTTTCTTTTAACCGGAACCGACTCCTCAGAATCGGCTCTCCTCTTGTCCGAATAAGTTTCGACCTGGTCAGAGGGCACTCCTTCTAGTTCAGTCGGAACCGAACCGGGCTGACCATCCGGGTCAGCGGACTTCTCGGCCGCCCTTTCCCTCAGTCTACCTACTCTCTTATCCAGGGTAGCTTTGGGAAAACTCTTACAAATTTGGCAGTCTGAATCGAGATGGTCAAACCCCAGACAAGAAACACACGTGGTGTGGGATCAGCCTTAAAGGCTTCCCACACACTGCAATATTGAAACCCAGTGGGCCGGTTTTTCTTGGGTTTCTCAGACATGGCCAATCCTATCAAAAACTTACCCTTTTGACAATCCATGAGCAAGACTCCCCTATGGGTTCCTGACCGTGTTACGGGTCTTGGAAAAAAAAGGAATTAAATCCATTTTTTTTTAGAACCGATACGGACTGGTTACCACACTCTAAACAAATTAAAAACTTTTTAAGGCTAAACTGATCGGTTCAAACCGAACCGATCCAAAATTTACAAGTTCCACACAGAAACTAAATGTAAAACCTATCTAGTACTCGCGGTACCACAAACAAAGACTTAAAGCGACAGATTCGGTAGCAGAAATTCGGTAGAAACCGAGCGAAAAACGACACTTTAACCGACTTTTTTGAACCGAGCAAAGGAGAAATCTCCGGAGCGACTGTTCAGTGAGACGGAGTAAAGAATCTGACGGTTGGAGTTTAAACAACAGCAGACATGGGCTTCAACCGAGCTCACGCTGAACGTTCCATGCTGGCCATGGAAAGTTAACTCTTTGTTCTCCGGGGTAGTTGAAAGGCAGGACCTAACTGCAATAGTCAGAATACAGCAAGACTTCATGTTGTTTGAATCTCAATGTGTCTGCCATTGCTAGCACCTAGCAAAGGCATCTCTTACCATCTGCCCTTCTGCCAAACAGATCTCTCTCCCTCTCTCTCTCTCGGACACCCTGCACTTGGGGCTCAACACCCCACCTCGCCTCTCCAGCACTTCAATGCGCTAACCCCCTTGTGTTGCCGCCAACTAACAGGCTCCCTGTTGGGCACAGTTATTTAGTCTGTTCCTATATGTATCTGACTGTGTTTACTTATTCCAGTTTTAGTTTTCACCGCATTTTTTGCATTCCTTTGTTTAAAGACCAAATGTACCTAAATGTTCTCATTCTAATTCTATTGCCTTGTTTGTCTCAATCCTCTGTATAATCACCTACTTGTTCTAAATGTACTAATGTGGAACCTATTTAAAGAGCTCTGAGCTCAAATGGTTAATTCGAGATCTGAAATAAATAAATAAAAAAAACTTCGGGTTGGGGTGCAGGACAACCTTGTCCCAGTGGAAGACCAGATAAGGAGACTCAACAGAGAGTGCCTGGAGCTCCCCAATCCTTCTGACTGACGTGATAGCCACCAGGAAGGCGGTCTTCCATGACAGATGTGACATCTCACTCCTGTGCATCGGTTCAAATGGCTTGCCCATGAGCTTTGCCAGTACCAGCAGTAGATCCCATGGTGGTGGTGGTTCATGCAGCGGAGGGGAAATATGGTCGAGGCCTTTAAAGAAATGCCAGACCACCTTCTCCTGTGCCACCGTCTGCTGACCGGCCCATGCCCGGTTAGCAGAGATGGCTGCCAGGTGCAACTTAAGGGTCGTACACCAAGGACCCCCTTTGGAGAGAGACCAAAGGTAGTCGAGAATGCCTGCGACCAGACAGGACAAAGGGACAGGCCCTTGCCCTGACACCAAATAGAGAATCTCTTCCAATTGAAGGCACAGCACTTCCTGGTCGATTCCTTCCTAGATGCCTCAACTACAATGAGGACATCTTCAGAGAGATCCAAAGCCAGAAACTCTAGCCACTCAGGAACCAGGCTGTCAGGTGCAGGGATTGAAGGTCCAGGTGCAGGCCTTCCCCGACTGACTAAGACAGCAGGTCCGGGCCTGCTGAAAGGCGCCTCGGGAACCTGATGCTGAGGAGATAGGGGTACCAAAACTGTTGCCACAAAAGATCCTCGTAGCATCGAAGCAACTTGTGCCGAAGCCTCTCCTCTTCCGAGGAGGATGAGGATGAATAGTGGCAGCGCTGCTTCTTGGAACATCTAGAATGGCGTTTGTGAGTTTTCCTTGACCTGTCAGTCGAAGCTGGCTGAGTCCTAGACCTCGGCAATCAGAGACCAACAGAGGCGCTCAGAAGAAGCCAGGGAGACCCATGGCTCCTTCAGGTCATGTACAGGGACCGTGAAGAGGTTCCCAGCAGGCTGGGTTTCCTCCTCTGTAGGTCCAGTCAGGACCAGAGTCCTGAACAAAGAATTGTCGGCCTCATACAGTAACAACAGGTTGACAATAATTTTCATCGGGTCGTCATTCTATGTTTTAGCTGGCTGGCCTAACAGGGGCACCGTGAAGCCAGAGGCCGAGGCCGCAATTTTGACCGAAGTCAAAATTAGAGATTCCTGGGAACAAGAATGCTCTCGATCCCAAGAACGACGTCGATGAGACTTCTCCTTCTCTCTCAATGCCTTGTAATCCTCTTTACGGGAACGGGAGCTGTGCAAATCTGACGGGCCCTCCCCCTTGGTCGGGAGAGACTGGCACAACTCCTTGAAGGAGCCTGTAAAGGTAGAGCCCAGTTGGAGCAGTATGAAGACCAATGCTGAAGAGGACTGATCGGCAACAAGCCACCTCCTCCTCGAAAGCCTTCTTTTGCTTGAGTTGTTCAGCGGACCCCGCAACCGCGGAGACCACCCATCGGGCCTCTTTAGATTTGACTAGCAGGTTCTGTTTCTCCGGTCTGCCGAGCTGTAATCATGCAAGACGACACGTTCAGCTGGAACGAGAGACAAAAATCGCAAGCCTGGGTATCATGATCATGGCCCAGGCAATAGACACACGTGGCATGCGGGTCAGTGCAAGACATCTTCTGCCCATAGGGGCACCAGCGGAACCCAGATGAGGACTTGTCCTCCATCGTGGTCACGATCGAAAAACGATGCAGTGAAACCCTAATGAATTTAAGTTCTAGTAAGTAATCCGAAGATTGAAGCGCCAGGGCCTACTCAATGTGGGAGTGATAAGGAGGGAACCTGAATCTTCCAGTGGAAAGGAAGAGCTAGCGTCAAGGGGCACAGCCGAGGCATATACCATCTGGGTGGCTGGGAGGAGCCAGCTTAAAGACTTATGGCAAGATAATTAAAGGAGAAAGGACATGCCAAACAGTGTGGATAAGAACAATATATCCACATCCCTAGAATTTTTTTTTCATTCCCCAATATTCCGAATTTTGTCATGGACTCATCAGGTAGTTGGTGGAGGAGGCGGGACACAGTATTTTAATCTTGAACAAGTAACGTTGAGTACTGGACCAGTTAGCTAGTTGGGGGGAGGGGGCAGAATTCTTTTATTCCCTGATGAGCCAGGTTGGGCACTGCATCCATCAGGTAGCTTCCTGGAAAAGGACACAAAGAGCTATGCATGACGCAGTGCAATTACATTGAAAAAGGGGTTTTGGAAGCACGTGACTGCAAATACAGCACAACTGTGGACAGCTATGTCCTTCCTTCCACCAGAGTGGAGTTGAATCTCTCTGCATCCTCTAGTGTATGAAACTGTCACCTCACTACATCACTTCTGAAAATCACCTCACTACACACCCACTGTTTTTTTAAGGCACAGGGTCAAAATGTCACACAGCTCGCCCCTCCTGGACCCCCCACCCCCACTAAAGTTCTAACTCCGAGAGAATCAACAGGCGCACAGGTTAGAAAAATGACATAATGCCGTACGCTATTATGAGTACAACATTATGACCCGGTACATTTTTTTAATTAGTATGCCACTTTTAGGGCTGCAGTAGGCTTAGCTCTGCAGTCATTTTAGGATCACTGAGTAAACAGTACTCCGTAGTCTTTCTGAACGAACAACATGTTGGATTGCGTCACAGTTGCCTCTGCATCTGTGAAGCAGTCCGCCCACGTTGTCCCTACCGACCGCAGCACTGCACTATTTCACAGTGTTGACGGTTACTTTCTAATAGCAACTGGAGAGTGAGGAATACTAAGAACTAAATAGTGCAGTGCAACTCTACCTCGCATCAATGTTTAAATCTCCAAACTACTACAGTGTATACAGTATGGCACTTACCCCTCCCTTTTTATTCCGTCAATCCCCCGAAAAGTAAATAGGATGTTGCCAGTTTTTTTTTTTTTTTTAACCATGTTCCGGCTGGAGTTGCATTACTACAGTAGCTTAAAATCAAGTTTTAGTAACTCATTCCTGAAAAAAAAAAAAGGGAGACTAACAGTGCTGTTCGCTGGGATATTAAGAGGGTAACGCACTCCCGTTGATATCTGTAGTCACAGGGTTAAGCTGGAAAGGAAAATGGGGACAGCCATCCGCACAGGTGTGGTCTATAGACCACCAGCCCAGGAGGAAGAAACAGATAGGCAGCTGATGCTAGCCATCCAAAGGATGGCAGACAAAGGTGAGGTAGTACTGGTTGGAGACTTCAATATTCCAGACGTGGACTGGAGCATCCCAGCAGCAGCATCAACTAGGAGCAGATTTATCCTGGACTCCCTTCAGGGTGCCTGCCTCAAGCAACTGGAAATGGAACCAACTCGGTAGAAGGCAATACTGGACCTTGTGCTCACAAACAGGGACAGTGTGATGGGGGTAACAGTGGGGGAGCACCTGGGGAACAGTGACCACCAGTCATTATGGTTTGAAATCACAGAAAGAGCAGAACCAAGCCACACATAAACACGTATCCTGGATTTTAGGGGGGCAGACTTTGGGAAAATGGGGAGATACTTGAAAGAGGCATTAAGGGGAATGGGACAGGAATCAGGGGTTGAGGAACAGTGGGCAGTATTTAAAATGGGGATTACAAGAACAACAGAATTATGCATTAAGCAGGTTAGCAAGAGGAAAAGGAAGAGGAGACCATTATGGTTTTCCAAAGAGGTAGCAAAGAAAGTGAAAGCCAAAAAGATTGCATTCAGGCAATACAAAAAGACACAGGCAGAAGGGATAGGGAGAAGTACCAGGAGAAGCAAAGGGAGGCAGGGAGGTCAGTAAGGGAAGCCAAAGCTCAGACAGAACACATTGCAAAATCAATGGGTAGAGGGGACAAAACCTTTTACAGGTACATAAGTGAAAAAAGAAAGACAAAGGGAGGGATAGTGAGACTGAAGGGGGAGGATGGGGGCCGCGTGGAGGATGACAACAGTAAAGCTGACATATTGAACAGGTATTTCTGCTCAGTCTTTACTGAGGAAGAGGAGGGTAATGGGTCTGAAGGGAGTACAAGGGTGAGAATGGTGCAGAAATGGACACAAGTCCCTTTACAGAAAGGGTCCTGAAGGAACTGGAAGTAATAAGAGTTGATAAAGCAATGGGGCCAGATGGGGTGCACCCCAGGGTCCTTAAAGAACTAAGAGAGGTGGTGGCTGAACCTCTGGCTATCCTGTTTAGCCGATCACTGGAAACAGGGGAGGTACCCAAAGACTGGAGGACAGCAGATGTAGTCCCCTTATACAAAAGTGGGAACAAAGAGGAAGCGGGGAACTACAGACCAGTCAGCCTCATCTCGGTAGTGGGGAAGATCATGGAAGCACTACTGAAGGAGAGATCGGTGGAACATCTGGTTGTCAATGGACTACAGGACCCAAGACAGCATAGTTTCACCAGGGGGAGGTCATGTCAGACCAACCTCGTTGAATTTTTGACTGGGTGACTAGGGAGGTGGATCGGGGAGGGCAGTGGACATGGCCTATCTGGACTTCAGCAAGGCCTCTGACACTGTGCCACATAGAAGACTATTACACAAACTGGGGAATATGGGTGTGGGCAGGGCAGTAGTGTGGTGGGTAGGTAACTGGCTGGGTGGCAGGACACAGAGGGTGGTGGTAAATGGCTGTCACTCCACAGAAGGAAGAGTGACCAGTGGGGTACCACAGGGATCAGTGCTGGGACCGGTCCTATTCAACATCTTCATCAGTGACATTGCACAGGACCTAGAAGGCAGAATTTCACTGTTCGCTGACGACACAAAGCTCTGTAACAGAGCAGACACACCAGAGGGTGTAGACAGAATGAGAAGGGACCTGCAGAAACTTGAAGAATGGTCAGGGGTTTGGCAGTTGAAATTCAATGCAAGGAAGTGCAAGATAATGCATATGGGGCACCAAAACCCTGGCACAATATATCAGTTGGGGGTGAGGATATAGCATGCACCAAGCAGGAAAGGGATCTTGGGGTTATCATCTCTGATGACCTCAAGGTAGAAAACAGTGTGACAAGGCATCAGGTAAAGCAAATAGGATGCTGGGATGTATAGGCAGGGCATCACCAGCAGGAAAGGGAGGTCATAATTCCGCTATACAAGACACTAGTGAGGCCCCACCTGGAGTACAGTGTACAGTTCTGGAGACCATACCTACGTAAGGACATAGACAGGGTAGAGAAGGTTCAGAGGAGGGCAACAAAGATGGTGCATGGATTGCATCACAAGTCCTATGAAGACAGGCTGAAGGAACTGAACATGTACTCCCTGGAGGAGAGGAGGGAGAGAGGGGATATGATAGAGACATACAAGTATCTTACAGGGAGGAACAGGGTGCAGGAATACACTATTTTTAAGCGAAAAGATGTTCCAGGACTAGAGGGCATGGGATGAAGCTGGAGGAGGGCGATTCAGAGGAAACATGAGGAAGAATTTCTTCACAGAACGGGTGGTGGACAAGTGGAACACCCTGCCAGAGGAAGTGGTGGGGGCTGAAACAATCACGGGATTTAAGAATGCATGGGATAGACATAAAGGAATTCTGGAGGTCAGGGGTTAAGGGCAACAGACTTCTAGGAAAACATAAACTGAACTTACAAGCTCAAATGGGCAGACTGGGTGGGCCATAGGCCCTTATCTGATGACACTGTCTATGTATCTATGTATCTATGAATTTAGACATTGAGAATACTATGTCTACTTGGCGAGGGCTGGCACGCCAGCTTCTTAAAGTTAAAGTAAGAAGCTTTGGAAAGCAGTGGAGAGTGTGTGTGTGAGAGATATAAAAGGAGGATTTTTTTGAAACATTCGGGCAACACGATCCCTTGAAGCCCGGCACACATAGGTCATGCCTTAATAATTGCCTTAACACCCCAATCTCACTTTCCAGCTGGGTAGATAAATATTTTCCATAACATTTGTTCTGTTTAGTTGTTTTGAGAGTTTTGTTCTAGGAAGACTTCTCTGTAACCTTTTACCCCTACTGATCACACGGACTTGCAGTCGGCTTTTAGAACTCCGTGGTTGTGGAACGTTTGGGACTGGGGTAGTTCAGGCTAACTTGGATTCCAAAGAAATTTAAAAGTCAACCTAATATTAGAACCTATGCAATTTTTATTTGTTTTAACTTTTTTAAAAATGGGACCTCTGTAGAGGCTACGTATCATATTAGGTTCAGATGGAAAAGCTCCGGATGTTCTTTCACACTTTTTCTTTACAACTGGAAATACGATGTAAGAGAGAGATGGTAAGGAGTTCTTTTATCCTTACTAAGAATGATCACCTGTGAACTGTGTGATGCTTACTAATATTTATGACTGTTCTGAGACGTAGCTACCACTAGCTTTCATTTAACTTTTTCATGTGAATAGGTTTCAAGTAACGTCATAATGACTGGGATACATAGTTTTTTTGTTCTTTTTACTTGTACACTGTTTATCTACAGAACGGCCATTTCTATATAATACAGGGACAGCTTTTTCTTTAATTTGCACAGAAGACTGTAAACTATGGTATGGACCAATTCATCAATATCGGTGAGTGTGTAAACGTGCTACATACTGATCACTGACACGATAGGGCTGAATGATATGCTTTAATATGCATGAACTACTTTGCACACTATGATTTTCTGTTCTTGCTCTATTTTCTGATTCTCTGACTAGGAATTTGGACTACATCTTAAACACAGGGCTAAGTAACTGTTGAGCAGTATCAGTCTGCCCCTCTTATCCATGTAGATGGTATTATTTTAAAGATTTAAATATGGAATCTGTATTTGAGCACCGATCGCCATTTATGAATATTCACAAATCAAATTTAACTGTGGCAATCATCTGGGCATACTCCTCTGTTAAAAACCTTGGAAATAAGTAACTGATATGAGCTCTGAATTTTCTGGGAAATAGGGGCAGAAACCGTGTACCCACTGGCCAGGTTTTCTCTTCTCTGGCTATGGTGATGACGCTATACTGTCCTGTTGCTTAGCAATGAACAGCTTCCTTCCAGCACTAGTGCCCAGATGTATGATGCCATACCTGACCTCTGGTTATCGGGTGGAGTGTTTGGAAGAATTCTCTCCATCTGTATGCCCCTTCTCTACTTAAACAGCATAGACAACTTGGTAAGTTTTGCTGGCCGCCACGTATACACTCTAACACCTAAAGGTGAGTGGAATAAAAAAAGGGGAAATTCTAACACTTGCCCCACAGGGCTTACTCATATATGCAGACAAATTAATTGCACTCTTTTTCTTCAGTTAGGATAACAATCACTGTAACTTATCGAGGAAAAATAAATTGTTCACAGGGATAAGGTACTGGGAATTCTATTAAGAGAAATACTCATTTTAAATTGAACAAAACTCATTTGGAAGGCTTACTGATTTGATTAACAGCAGGTTTAATATAATAAGAGCTACAAGGGCTGTTACATACCTAGCTGTAATTTTGAAAATAGGATTATTACTAAAATACTGGCTAGATTTGCATTTAATTCATGTAATACAGAGTTGAAATATTTCTTATTTATGCCATGCCTTTAAGTACAGTATATGTCAGGGCACTTATCACTGATAATTTTTCTTCTTGGGGACCTACAGTACAGTGAAAATATCAAATTCTCATTCTAAGTCTAAATATTACTATAGTAGGTCCTGATCGGGTCATTCGTAACTCATTTAGATTGACCTAAACAGCAATATTAACCATATTCAAATGCAAATTTAAAATAAAAAATGATAGTATGGTAATGTTAGCACAAAATTTGTTCAGTACAAAATATCTACAATATGAGTGGTGTTTTATTTATAGCTACCGTTTATTTTTTTTTATAATTAGCCCCCAAAAAAAAAAAAACCCAGAAAACGTGTTTTTGTTTTCACTTTTTCAACAAAAAAGTGGCAATCTTTTTTTTTTTTTTCAATTTATTTATCCTCATGGCTACCTCTCAGGCCCCCGTGACTTCTCGCATCCCACCGGATCCGTCCGCCTCATCTCCGCTGGCACCCTGAACTCCTGCGGGCTTGCCCCCAGCGGGCGGCAGGGAGGCCCCTAACTCCCCACCTTCATGGATCCAGTATAGGTGCCAGCTCAGAAAGAACACTCATGACGGCCACTGCCGCGCCGAGAGGTGCCACTCTTTTCCTTGTTCATTCCCACCCCTTGCTGGAGCACCGAGGTGCAATGACGCCAGTGGGGGCAGGGCCCATTCTTCCACATGCCTCTCCCCAGGCCTCTTGCCCAGACTCCTCCCCAATGCTGTCACCCGTGCCCTGACCCCAGACTCCGCCAGAAGTAATTGGGCATCGGGAAATCTCGCCTCTCCCAGAGAGCAGTCCAATGGATGCTCTATCCTTCTCCTCCCTGCCAACCCCCGACGACCCATGCTCGCTCCCGAACACGGGTCGCCGGTGCAGCGAGAGGTAAGGTGTCCAGCGCCTCAGCCCTCAGCGCCACCGGGCCAAAAAATGGCAATAATTTTAAAAACCAAAAATTATACCATGGTATTTGTACTGCATCTGTGGGTGCTCACCAAGCTGTTGGCGTGTGCTGTCCCTGATGATGCCTACTGAAATCTGGATTGGATATTTGTATTGTGCTGCACTTTCAAGGGGATATCCCTCCCTGAACCCTGCAGTGTGTGTCAGGCACTATGTGTCACAATTGCAAATGGCAGCCCATGAAAGTCCTACCCCCTTACAAATGTAAATGAATTGTATAATTTCACTCAAGTGATTATGTATTTGATTTATTCAACAACAGTTTATCAGTTAGCCTTCTTAAATCACATGTCTCTGTATGGATTTAACTTTCTCTTTAAATTCAGTACAGTACTAGGTTTCAGGGCATGACAAGGCTATTATAATGTCATCAGCATTTTGGAAAGTCTGCAAAGCATTGCAGCAGGTGAGGATTTGTTTAGTAACCTTAAGCTGTCATTCAACTAACGCAATACACCCCTACCACATAAACCACACAAAGAAATATTTGGCATTGATAAATACCTGTTTTATACAGAATAATGATGATGCAGTTTAAAGTGCAACAGAATGATGGGTTCAGATCTCAGCTGTTTGATTTAAAACTAAAAAAAAAAAAGCTTTCTAAGTTAATATGATAAAATAAGCTAAGAAAAAAATCATGTGATATTTATATGTGTGATATCATCCAATATGAATTGTTTAACTACTGGCATATTTTATGCTGATAAGTAATTTTTGCACTTTAAAGTGGTACACCCAGCATAGCTATCTAGAACGTAACAGAATAGAAACTCCTATAAATAATTTGTACCTCTAGAAAAAAGATGAAAAAGGATACTGATGGGTTGGAACCTTTCTTAAAACCAAACAGTGAATTTTGCAAATGCACGCTTATAACTTTGGTAGTTTACAATATTTTTACCCCAAATTTCTCAGCTGCAGCCCTATTGGCTCTGGACAGAGTTTGTTCAGGTGGCAGTGACTAGTAAAACACTGCAATCTGAAAGTGTGATCAGAGAAAAATGAAACTTAAATACCTCCTTGTTTTACTGAGACCTAGCCCTTCAAACTTAAAAAGCGCTAGCTCACAAATGTAAAACCACTCTATTAAAGAAGAGGAGACCTGACTTACTGTGCTGAAAAGTAAATTTAAAGATGGACTACAGTCAAAATTTCTGGCATCAATAAATTTCAAAATTTGGATCAGCATAGCCCCAATCAGCCTCATGCCAAAAATGAGATATCTAAGTCACTTTGTTTAAAAGTTACAAGTCATTCTACAACCCTAAATTCACTGCCTGTTCAAAAAAGCCAGTTTTAGTGAAGAGCTGATGATGTCATCTCCAGAACTCAGAGTCTAGTCTTCCCTGTCAACAAGCTCATAGAACCTATTTCTTCAAAGGTTGTAGTTCATGTGCAATAGTCTTTACAAGCAAAATAGGCAACATTCAAAAAACATTGTTATAAAAACTGTGTGTTTTGGGTTTTGTGAAAAAGTTGACAAATGTGTATTTTTTTTCTGTTTATTTTGGTGCCCTTATGTCGTGGTCCTTTTCTGCAGGGTTGCTGAATGCTAGCACACTGCAGTGAGGTTTAGTTTAAGTTAATTTTTTTATACTGGAAAGGCATGTGAGCACAATTTCCAGTTTTCACTGGTGAGGTTTGCAGACTGAATAATTTTCTGAGGGGGTGGAAGGCTGTGATCATTCACACCTGTCATTCAATTGAGGTGATTTCTCAGGATGGCACTTTAAAACAATTATTCTACCTCCCTGTAAATGGGGGTGGGAGAGGTAATGCTGTTTTGAAACCTTACTATGAGTTTTCTATATAGTATCCAACCCAGCCAAACTAAGGCCAGATATTCAAAACCTTGCCCCGGGGCAAAATTAGCACTGCACGGAGGGCAAAATTAGCCCGGAACCATTTCCGCGCCATATTCAGAGGAATAGCCCCGGGACTAAATGAGTTGAATATAGTGTGCAAATAGGGCTGACAGTGCAGTGCAACAACAACCCAGCAAATAAGACTGCACTGAATATAGCAACCGAGAGCAGTGCAAACGGTAACAGCAACCCAGTGCACACAGAGGTGGAGTGAGGTAAGGATGAACGATGCAGCCAACATGTGTGCTAGCAAAGCAGTGAAGCACAACAGCAGCAAACAACAGTGCAGGCCAAATACTGCAGAACCATGTAATGGAACATTACAGTATTGCACGGCGTTAACACATTTGCGTGGTGCTGACACGTTTGCCCAGAGCAATCCCGTTTGCCCAGCGCTGAAGTTTGCTATATTCAAAACTGTAGCACAAATAAGCCTACGCAGGCAATCCATGGGCAACCAGCCACATTAGCATCTTTTTACAGCCTGCTTTGCATGTGGATTGCGCTGCACTATAACATGATGCACACAGCTCCATCTGTAGGTCCGACTTGAATTACAGATCAGTAGCCACGTTTCTTTCTGTGCTCACAGCTTCAACTGTAGGTCCAACTGGTATTACAGGTTGGTTTCCACATGGCTTGTGTGCTCATAGAACATTAGCTGCAGTCTTGGTTTGGACACAGATGCAAAGACCATTGTGACCCAGGGGATAGCACTACAGAAACAGGTGGTTGTGCTGCATGCCAGAGGCAAATCATTGTTCCTGCCACAGTGTTTATCAGATGGTACAGTACCATAGTAGGCAATACTGTGAGGTACACAGCAATACCTATGGTGTGTCAGGCAACAGTGACTGGTGCTATCCACACAGTGACAAGCATAGCTGGAAGGTGTGGTCTGACAGTGGACACCACAGTCATACTGTCCTGTGACCCTCATGTGCTTCATAGTAGCATGGGATCCCCACACTACCATACACATGGTTGACTGTGTGTGCGGGGATCCCAAACAGGTGTAGGGTATGTGACTCGGGGGGGGGGGGCCCACATATGTCATCATACTGGCACACTGCTGTAATGAGCAGTCCCGTCAATGGACCATGTGCACTGTGTGGATGGCCCCAGCCGTGTGACAGTAACTACTATGTGGTGCAGCCTGGCCACCTGTACACCCTCCCCTCAACACCCTCCATTCCCCCAGTGCAGCATGTGTCTGCTGGACTGTGTTGGTGTACCCTAATAGGGAACTGGAGGTGTGTGCTGCATGGATGCACTACCATGGTGACCACTGGAAACTGGGGCACCCAATTATGGCTGGCAGGGTTAGGACCAGTGCCAGATGATGGCGACACGAGCAGTGTTGCCTGTGTGCAGCATGTCTCTGCCATGTATGTGTTCTGTTAATTGTTTTTTGTCACCTTGTTCACCAGGTAAGCACACTGGGCAATGACCCGGAGACACTAACTGTGTGGCTGAGATGCAAAAGATGTACAATAAAGACATACAATGCACAACAACACACAATACACAAATATCACATTAGGTACACATTACCATATCGTACAAATAGTTTACAAGACTGTTCACTTCACAGCACTGCTGGGGCATTGCATTCTACAGTTCATGTGCCTGTGCAAATGGAGTGGCCCAGGGTGGCTGTCTACTCACACTGCCTCCTCATTGGAAGCATACAGCCTTGTTTCCTGTTGCTGCTGTGTCCATCCCCCCATCCTGGGTTTGTCCAGCATTAAGACCTTTTCATGGGTGCTAATTTGTGCCATGCTACATGTTGTATTAATGCACGTTGTGCAGTGCTATATTTTTGAATATATCATTGAGCCTGTATACATATCCCCAACCCTCACTTTGCACCTCGCATACATTATCTCATAGCGTTGGTGCTATCACTTTGTGCCAGCACTATTTGGCCTTTTGGATATAGCAGTCTGGCAAAAAGGCGACGTAATCGTGACGCAATCAATTTGTGCCAGGCGCAACATTTTTAATATCTGACCCTAGTGTTTTCTCCCTGACAGGCTGTTACTTAACTTACATTCAGACTCCTCTATGTTGTATTTAACATTAAAATGATAATTTTACCAGAGCTAACACTTCCACCACTAGCAGGAATGGACACATATTAGGACCCTGATAAAGAGCACCTTTCATGAAGGTCCAAAAAGTCACATCTTGTAGTCATTATATGCAGTACTAGATCTGAAAGTGTTTATGCAGTTGCTATTTTTGGCCAAAGTTTACTCTGCCTTCCATAATTTGGATTTGTTTTTGAGCCCTGCTGCACTTGCCTTTGCTGTTCAGCTGCCGGCTCCTGATGGCATCAAAGTAGGGCAGAGGAGTGACTCACACTGTGTAGTACAGAGTAATCACAGCAATTTTGCAAGGGAAAACTACCAATACTCAATGTACATACTATGTTCCCCCTTCCCCAATACACCCTGTTAGCATAGCATTATGCTAAAATCCCAATGCCTTGTCAGTATGTTTTTTTTTTTTTATAAAATGTACTTTCTTCTGCTTTGGTAACAAAGCATGGGGTTTGAGAAAAGATAGAGTTGCTGTCAGCATCTTTCCCAGTCATTTTGACTGTCATGCAAAAATAACCCATTTTGTGAAAGACAGGACATGAAACTTACAAGAACAGGAGGCTGAGTTTCAACTGCTTGGAAAAGACAAAACAGAGCAATATTTTGTTGAAAGATAGGGAGATTGAGATTTAGAGAGCCATTCCCAGTCCTTTTGACTTTCGTGTATACAGTACCCTTTCTTGCACCGATTCTGGAATTGCATTTCATTCATTTTGCAGAGGACAGTAATGAAATACGATTCCAGAATCAGTGCAAGAAGGGGTAGTTTATGCATGAAAGTCAAAGGAACTGGGAAAGGTGCTCTTTAAAACTAATTATAAAGCAGACACTGACAAACAGCAGTGCAGTTACCAACATTATGCAATACTAGTAGCAATACAAGTTCCTAAAAAAACACAGTAGAGTAGCACCCCAAATGGTAGCAGCAGCCTGGAGGTATGCTGACTCAGCATTCAGCAACCCTGGAGAAATGAACCACATCAAACAGGCATTAAAATATGAATTTATCAACTTTGTTCCAAAACTTGAAACGCACACAATTTTTATAGAAATGTTTTTTGAATGTTGCGGCCTCTTTTTCTTGTAAAAACCATTGCATGTGATTTTTAAACTCTGGAGAAACAGTCCTGTAAGCTTGTTGACAGGAAGACTAAACTGTGAGTTCATCATCATCAGCTCTTCACTGAAACAGGCTTTTTTGAACAGGCAATGAAATTAGGGTTACAAAATAGCTCGTAACTTTTAAATGAGGCAACACAGAAACCTAATTTTCGGTATGTGATTTATTGAGGGTATGTTTATTCTAATTCTGCAAAGTAACACTTTTGGCTGGAGTACCTCCAATCCTTAGGCTGCCGCTCCTGACAGAATTGTGATACTCTCTGGCATAAGGCCTTAGACTCACAACTCCCACTGGATAGACAACAATATCGTGAGGCAAGAAACAAATGTACCAGGGCCATTCGCCAAGCCAAGGTGACCCATTATCAACAGGCACGCTCCTCCACCTGGGGCTCAGGAAGACACTTCTGGAAAAACGTAAAGGAACTAAATGGGAAGTCTGCCCCCCCCCCACCTGCCCAGCTCTTGGTTAATGGTAACCTAACACAGGACCCCCAGTCCATTGCAGACACCCTAAACAACACATTCTCTGATCTCAGTTGAGTCCCCCCAACTTCTTCGCCCCACTAGATCCCAACCCCAGTTGCAGTCCACCTTCAAACATCTCCCTTTTTCTCCTCTGAATCATCTCAATGCGGGAGACTAGGAGATACCTCTCCAAAGCCCTTGCCAAGTCCCACATTAGTGATGACGCCATTGACCTGAAGCTCCTCCATCTAGCCCTCAAGGAGGTCTTACAACCCCTCACCAAACTACTGAACCAATCCCTCAGCCTAAGACAATTCCCTGCCCTCTGGAAACGAACTATCACCCCATTTTCAAAAGTGGCACCCGCCTGTTCCCCAATAACTACTGTCCCATCTCCCTTCTCCCTCCCCTCTCCAAGTCCCTTGAAAAAATAGTGGCTGATCAACTGATGGACCATCTGTCTAAACATAACCTACTGTGCCTCGAACAGCATGGTTTCCGACACGGCACCAGCACCACCACTGCCCTCCTAGAATACTCCACCTACATCCATGGTGCCCTCGAATGTGGTCACATTGCGGGGTCGGTGAACATCGACCTCACAAAGGCATTCGATACCATTAATCATGTTATGCTTCTAGCCTCACTGGGGCTGTCAGTCGAAACAATAACCTAGTTCCAAGGTTACCTCTCAGACAGATCCCAGCAGGTGAAAATCAACTCCACTCTATCAAACAGCCTACAGGTCCATTCAGGAGTACCCCCAAGGCTCCATCTTGGGACCCCTCATCTTCAGCCTCTTCCTAAACTCCCTTCCCAGCTCGTGCCCTGGTAAAATTCTGCTCTACACGGACAACGTGGTAATCTTCTGGAGCCACCTCAGCCCTGATTCTCTCCAGCGTTTCCTGCAGGGTTTTTTCACTGAAGCTGAGACATGGTTCAGTTCCCACCGCTTAGTTCTAAACTACAAGAAAACAAAATCAATGATCTTTGCCCACCATCAGAGTACTCATCGTGACTTCCCGATGACCATCATCAACTTACTGGGATCCCCACTTGAGCTGGTTAAGTCATTCAAATATCTAGGCGTCACCCTTGAAGGCAATTAGACGAGGCGCTAAGGGGGGGGTCTCATGTTGGTGGAGAATTAAAATACAACAAATCATTGAAACCAGCTGGTCTCAGTATTTTCTTTGGAGCGCTAAAACTTGCATTGGTGTTACTGTTGGGCTAGCTGCCCTTGTAAGCACATCCACTTCATTGCACGAATACAGGCACTTGGTGACCGGACTTGGTGTACCAGCACAAACACTGCCTTCCCCTGATGGCTATCCACCTGGCTGTTACCTCTTCTGTCCTCTCCCTGGTAGACTATGGCATAGTTATCTATGGCACTGCTGACCCCACTTCATTGCGATGCATCAAAGTCGCCCTCAACAAGCCAACCCGGTGGCACTGAGGGCTGAGGCACTGGACACCACACCTCGCGCTGCACCGGTGACCCGGGTTTGGCAAGGGTGGGAGAGCCTTGAGCGTCCGATGGACAGCTCTCCTCTCCCAGGAGGGAGGAGGGTCCTTGCTCAGCACTTGCTTGGCCTCTCGCGGAAGCTGGAGGCACAGCAAGCGTTGCAGCCTTCAGCAGTGATGCTATGACATCTAGGTATGCGCCACTCCCCCAAGAACAAGGGAAAACACCAGTGCCGGTCTTCTAGATGACGGAGACCCACAGCAGAGACCCTGATTGCTCGCGCCTGCCTGACGTCTCGGTGAGTCCGACACCCGCAAGATTCTCGCGAGGGGGGGCCGCTGCCCTGCACCGTTCCTGCCTTGGGGGGCATAGCCATGGCTCGATGGGACTCGCCGGGAGAGAATCGGGCAGGTTACGATGCAGGGAGACTACCACCTGTATCTCCTGAAGGAGTGGAGACTGGCACCAGAGAAGGTACACACAGAAATTTTTACACAAAAAAAAATCACCCTCAACAAAGCATGCAGACTGGTCACGGGTTGCGACAGATGGACAAACCCCTGTGATCTCTACAAGTCTGCTGAATGGTTGCCATTTGATGCCCGTCTTACATACCATACTTGCCTCCTGGCCAAGAAAATCCACCTTGGTCAAGCCCCGCCTGGTCGGCATAGCCTCATCCAAGTCGCCTCGTTGGTCAGAACCTCCCATAGTTCTATTGGGGCCTCCCTACTAGTACCCCACTGTCGAACTTCCCTTGGTCAAAGAGCCTTTTAATACAGAACCCCTCGTTGGCTCAATGGTCTCTCCCCTCCCCCCGGGAGCCCAGGACTGGTCCCTTCAAGACTAGTCTCAAAGCACTTCTGCTAGAATCTTCAGCCTGTCCCTAACCCTCTCTTCCTCCTGCTCCCCCCTCTTCTCGGGGCTCTGTAGTATAACTCTACCTCATAAATGGTATACTATATACGGAAACAAATGTGTATTCATGTATTACCTAAATATTATGGATAATGCTGGGTCCTCCTCTCCCAAAGACTACTGTTCTGTATTCCCCCATCTGTGTGGTTTTGTGTATTGTCTTTCTTTCCTGATCACTGTATTTATAATATTGTATAATATTGTAATATTGTATGCATAATTCCATTCCTTTTCTCTCTAGTTTCTCTTACCTGAATACTGCACTGTTTAATAGTATATGTAAGTCCTTATTGTTGTTTGACGTGGAGCCTTTGTAAAGGAGTCTATGACTCAAAGGGTTGTAATTCTGAATGCTATTAAATAAATAAATACACTGGAAGATATAGCAATTCTGGACTGTTATCTCAGTCGAGAGCACAGCAAGGGTTAATACAGCTTCAAGTTTCAAAGTGGAGGAGGAATGCGCTGGGCCATCAGATAAAAGCTTCAGTTTTAACTCCTTCAGACATGGGACCTGACCTATTGAAAAGTAAGATTAATACAGAGTTTCACAGTGAAGGAGAAATGTGGTTGGGGATCAGAGAAAGGCTTCAGCTTAAACTCCTCAAGACATTTTTAAACTAAAGCCTTTAGGCCGGATTTCTCAAAAGGTTACACATGGCGCAAAGTGACTTGCGTCAACAAAAATGGTGCAAGTGGCACTTTGCATCATGAGCTGCGACATTTGGGATTCTACAAAGCAGCCTGCAACATGTCGCAGTCTGCTTACTCACACCACCATTTACACCATAAACCCCTTGCAACATGGCGCAAGGGGGTTAATGGCAGCAACTGTACCCTATTCAGGAAGGGCAGCTGCCAGATCCCCAAATTTGCAATACTAAAACAACCCCCAGAGGACATCCATCAAAGTATATTTACACCAGCTAATAGCTGGTGTAAGTGTACTTTGAGTACACCAGGGGTTGTACCAATGTGCCACCATTGTAGCACTGAATATGCCCTCCTGTGGGCTACCAGCCCCCCAAGCCCTGATCCAGATAATTGTTAAAATCTGTCCTAATGGGCTAGCGGAACCCCCCACACACACACACACACACACACATCCCAATCCCAGTTACTATGCTGACATTGTGTGACCTCCCCCCCCAAAAAAAGATACACTTGAGCCCTGGTGGTCTAGCGCCTCCCCACCCAGCAGTGCCAGACCACCGTGCTCCACTCACCCACCCATACACAGCCGGCGACTGGCACAGCCCACCTCTCACTATCGCGGCCAACCGCCGACTGAGCTTGTCAGTGGGGGGGTGGGTATTCTGGGCAGACTAGATGGATCAAAGAGGTCTCCTTCTGCCTGCAAATTCTTATGTTCTTATGTGTATGAGAACGTACTGTAAATAGTACGCACTCAGTGAATCACAGCAGCTGACATTCACTGAGTGCGTACTATTTACAGTACACGCTCATAAACAAGCTCAGTCGGTGGCTGGAGAGAGGTGGGTTGTGCCAGTCATTGGCTGAGTATGGGTTGGAGGTGCAGGGTAGTCTAGCACTGATGGGTGGGCAGGTGGGGGGGACACTAGACTACTAGAGATACCAGCCACTATAGGATGTGTTGTTTTATTTTAATTTTAGGGCTGCCATACTCCTCCTCCTCCTCCGGTTTACGGTGTGCGGGGCTCGGGGCTGGGAGGAAGACTTTTATGACTATTATGGGGGATCGGGACTGAGAGGGGTATTATGCCCATTACTGGGAATCAGAGCAGAGGGGGGGATTTGAATATTACCAGGGATCGGGGCTGAGAGGGGGTATTATGCCCAATACCAGGGATCAGAGCTGAGAGGGGGGATTTGAATATTACCGTGGATCAGGACAGAGAGGGGGATTTCAATATTACCGGGGATCGGTGAAAAGAGAGGGGATTTGAATATTACCTGGGATTGGAGCTGGTGAAGGGGCACTTGCGTCATTTTGTGGACACTGCCACAGGCTTGTGGTATCTCGCCCAGATGCACCCTCTATTTGGTGCACTGTGGGGATTGCCATAAACCACAGGACTTAGTCATCAGGATATTCCTGCCCCATAGGGAACTGGGCACAGGGTCTGTGGTGCAACTGCACCCCTCATATGTCACAACATGTGACATGTGTACATAGATACATAGATACATAGACAGTGTCGGCAGATAAGGGCCTATGGCCCACCTAGTCTGCCCATTTGAGCTTGTAAGTTCAGTTTGTTTTCCTAGAAGTCTATTTCCCCTTACCCCTGACCTCTAGAATTCCTTTATGTCTATCCCATGCATTCTTAAATCCCGTGATTGTTTCAGCCCCCACCACTTCCTCTGGCAGGGTGTTCCACTTGTCCACCACCCGTTCTGTGAAGAAATTCTTTCTCATGTTTCCTCTGAATCGTCCTCCCTCCAACTTCATCCCATGCCCTCTAGTCCTGAAACATCTTTTCGCTTAAAATAGTGTTTTCCTGCACCCTGTTCCTCCCTGTAAGATACTTGTATGTCTCTATCATATCCCTCTCTCCTCCTCTCCTCCAGGGAGTACATGTTCAGTTCCTTCAACCTGTCTTCATAGGATTTGTGATGCAACCCATGCACCATCTTTGTTGCCCTCCTCTGAACCTTCTCTACCCTGTCTATGTCCTTACGTAGGTATGGTCTCCAGAACTGTACACTGTACTCCAGGTGGGGCCTCACTAGTGTCTTGTATGGCAGCGAATTATGACCTCCTTTTCCTGCTGGTGATGCCCTGCCTATACATCCCAGCATCCTATTTGCTTTACCTGATGCCTTGTCACACTGTTTCCTACCTTGAGGTCATCAGAGATGACAACCCCAAGATCCCTTTCCTGCTTGGTGCATGCTATATCCTCACCCCCAACTGATATATTGTGCCAGGGTTTTGTGCCCCATATGCATTATCTTGCACTTCTTTGCATTGAATTTCAACTGCCAAACCCTTGACCATTCTTCAAGTTTCTGCAGGTCCCTTCTCATTCTGTCTACACCCTCTGGTGTGTCAACTCTGTTACAGAGCTTTGTGTCATCAGCGAACAGTGAAGTTCTGCCTTCTATATCCTGTGCAATGTCACTGATGAAGATGTTGAATAGGACCGGTCCCAGCACTGATCCCTGTGGTACCCCACTGGTCACTCTTCCCTCTGTGGAGTGACAGCCATTTACCACCACCCTCTGTGTCCTGCCACCCAGCCAGTTACCTACCCACCACACTACTGTCCTGCCACACCCATATTCCCCAGTTTGTGTAATAGTCTTCTATGTGGCACAGTGTCAAAGGCCTTGCTGAAGTCCAGATAGGCCATGTCCACTGCCCTCCCCTGATCCACCTCCCTAGTCACCCAGTCAAAAAAATTCAATGAGGTTGGTCTGACATGACCTCCCCCCTGGTGAAACCATGCTGCCTTGGGTCCTGTAGTCCACTGACAACCAGATGTTCCACCAATCTCTCCTTCAGTAGTGCTTCCATGATCTTTCCCACTACCGAGGTGAGGCTGACTGGTCTGTAGTTCCCTGCTTCCTCTTTGTTCCCACTTTTGTATAAGGGGACTACATCTGCTGTCCTCCAGTCTTTGGGTACCTCCCTGTTTCCAGTGATTGGCTGAACAGGTTAGCCAGAGGTTCAGCCACCACCTCTCTTAGTTCTTTAGGACCTGGGGTGCACCCATCTGGCCCCATTGCTTTGTCAACTCTTATTACTTCCCAGTTCCTTCAGGACCCTTTCTGCGTGTAAAGGGACTTGTGTCCATTTCTGCACCATTCTCACCCTTGTCTCCTTCAGACCCATTACCCCCTCTTCCTTAGTAAAGACTGAGCAGAAATACCTGTTCAATATGTCAGCTTTACTGTTGTCATCCTCCACGCTGCTCCCATCCTCCCCTTCAGTCTAACTCTCCTCCTTTGACCTTCTTTTTCACTTATGTACCTGTAAAAGGTTTTGTCCCCTTTAACCACTGATTTTGCAATGTGTTCTTCTGTCTGAGCTTTGGCTTCCCTTACTGACCTCCCTGCCTCTCTTTGTTTCTCCTGGTACTTCTCCCTATCCCTTCTGCCTGTGTCTTTTTGTATTGCCTGAATGCAGTCTTTTTGGCTTTCACTTTCTTTGCTACCTCTTTGGAAAACCATAATGGTCTCCTCTTTCTTTTCCTCTTGCTAACCTGCTTAATGCATAATTCTGTTGTTCTTATAATCCCCATTTTAAATACTGCCCACTGTTCCTCAATCCCTGATTCCTGTCCCATTCCCTTAATGCCTCTTTCAAGCATCTCCCCATTTCCCAAAGTCTGCCCCTAAAATCCAGGATACGTGTTTTTGTGTGGTTTGGTTCTGCTCTTTCTGTGATTTCAAACCACAATGACTGGTGGTCACTGTTACCCAGGTGCTCCCCACTGTTACCCCATCACACTGTCCCTGTTTGTGAGCACAAGGTCCAGTATTGCCTTCTGCCGAGTTGGTTCCATGACCAGTTGCTTGAGGAAGGCACCCTGAAGGAGTCAGGATAAATCTGCTCCTAGTTGATGCTGCTGCTGGGATGCTCCAGTCCACATCTGGTATATTAAGTCTCCAACCAGTACTACCTCACCCTTGTCAGCCATCCTTTGGATGGCTAGCATCAACTCCTATCTGTTTCTTCCTCCTGGGCTGGTGGTCTATAGACCACACCTGTGCAGATGGCTGGCCCCATTTTCCTTTCCAGCTTAACCCACAGTATCTCTCCCCATTTGTTCCTCCTGGATCTGTGTGGCCCTTATGTCATTTTTCACATACAGTGCTCCTCCTCCCTCCTGCCTGCTCTGTCTCTTCTGAATATGTTGTAGCCAGGTATGGCCATCTCCCAGTCATGGTTATCATTACACCAGGTTTCAGTGATGGCACAATGTCCAGAGTCTGACTGTACCATGACAGCCTCCAGATCTTCCATCTTGTTGCTAAGGCTCTGGCATTTGCACACATGGCTTTCCATGATTTGACCTCCTAGACTGCTTCACTGTTCTACTCCAGCCCCTTCCTTGGTCGTCATTTATCCCTGGTTCTCCTTGCTGCCTGCCCTTCTGCTGAATTTTGCCCCTTTTCTGCTTATCCACCTTTTGGACACTGATCTCAACTTTTGCACACTGCTTTGCAGAGATAGCCCTCCTCTGGTTCACTGGTTCCATTACTAGCTGTGGGGGTGAGCAAGTAGGTACCATCCTTGCTGGCCTGCCACCCCCTTTGCTAGTTTAAATGCTTGTCAATGTAGCATTTAAACTTATCATTGAGTGCTTGGATTCCCCTCCAGGATGGATGCAGGCCGTCAGGCTTGAACAAACCTCCATCCCTCCAGATGGGTCCCCAGTCACCAATGAATCCAAACCTTCCTCACAGCACCAGTTCTTCAACCATGAGTTAAAGTTCCTGGTGCATGCACTCTATGCTCTCCTTGCCTCTCACAGGTAGTACTTCTGAGAAAGTGACAGAAGTAGCTACTTGTGAGACCCCTCCCAGTTTCCTAAACTCTTCCTGAACTTCCTTTGGCTCCCCATTTGCCAAGTCATTGGTACCTAGGTGGATAATGACATCCAGCTCACCCTCCTGTCTTGCCTTCCCAGTGATCCCCAGTATCTTCCTTCCATCCCTCCATGCGTGGCACCTGGTAGGCACCTCACCTCCCTGTCCTCCCCTCCTGTGTTCCTAGCTGGATCCCTCTTATGATGGAGTCCCCACCAGGATTCACTTCCTCCTCCTCTGGGGTCCACTGCTTTCCCCACTGAGGTCACCTCCTTGCCTAACCTCACATCCTTTCCTTCCACTTCCTGGGTACCTCTATTTGGTTGTCCTCATTTGCCAGTGTGGCATATGAGTTCTTGAGAGGAATAGGATCTGGGATGTGCCTCTGCCTGACTGCTCTAACCCTCCTGAGCCCACTGTCATCCAAGTGCTCCTCGTTCTCGGCATCCTTTGAGGCAGCTGCATTAGACTGGGTGGTTCCTGGACAGGGTGATGGTACTCCTGACCCAGTTTACTTCCGCTCTGAGTCTGGCTACCTCATCCCTCAGTCCCGAGAGATGCATGCAGATGGGCAGCACCTCAGTGTCCAGAAGGTCTTCCTGAATATGGCTGCCCCACAGCCACTACATTGCACCACTCCCCACATTATACTGCAATTCCACTACTTATCTGCTACTGAGCTCTCTAGTTCTCTTTTATTTATTTACAGTATTAAAAATCCTGTAACTGATCCTCAGATATATATTTTTTAAGGAAAAGAAACCAATAAATAAATAAATGAGTCAAAACACTTGTCGTGCTGAGGGTGGTCTTCTTCCCCTTATGCCCCTCCTACTTCACACTCTTACTATACCCTGTGTTTAGCTCCTGTCAATCAGATTTATCAGGGCATATAATTAAGAGTTGGGGAAGGAAGAAAATCTGCAGCAATTAAAGACAGCACAGAATTACACCACCACTATTTTTAAATTTTCAACAGCCCAAAAACAATTATAAGTAAAGACAACACAGAAAGAAAGTATAGTGTCACTACAAGCCTACAATCTAAGTTTAAAAGAAAATACCAGTTACCAGTTACTCTGAAGCACTGAATTGAATATGTTCCTTCCTTCACCTTCTGGCTTCTTCTGAGAGATGAACTTCTGTTTGCTCGCTTTAACTGTGACTAAGCCCCACCTTCAGTTATCACGTAGCACAGATTCAGAGGCCAGACAATTAACACCCTTCACCCAGCTACAGGACAGTCAGACAAGCCAAGATAAAATTTGCAGCAATTAAAGACAGCACAGAATTACACCACCACTATTTTTTAAATTTTCAACAGCCCAAAAACAATTATAAGTAAAGACAACACAGAAAGAAAGTATAGTGTCACTACAAGCCTACAATCTAAGTTTAAAAGAAAAATACCAGTTACCAGTTACTCTGAAGCACTGAATTGAATATGTTTCCTTCCTTCACCTTCTGGCTTCTTCGGAGAAGATGAACTTCTGTTTGCTGCTTTAACTGTGACTAAGCCCCACCTTCAGTTATCACGTAGCTGAGGTCAGAGGCCAGACAATTAACACCCTTCACCCAGCTACAGGACAGTCAGACAAGCCAAGATAAAATTTGCAGCAATTAAAGACAGCACAGAATTACACCACCACTATTTTTTAAATTTTCAACAGCCCAAAAACAATTATAAGTAAAGACAACACAGAAAGAAAGTATAGTGTCACTACAAGCCTACAATCTAAGTTTAAAAGAAAATATACCAGTTACTCTGAAGCACTGAATTGAATATGTTTCCTTCCTTCACCTTCTGGCTTCTTCTGAGAAGATGAACTTCTGTTTGCTGCTTTAACTGTGACTAAGCCCCACCTTCAGTTATCACGTAGCTGAGGTCAGAGGCCAGACAATTAACACCCTTCACCCAGCTACAGGACAGTCAGACAAGCCAAGATAAAATTTGCAGCAATTAAAGACAGCACAGAATTACACCACCACTATTTTTAAATTTTCAACAGCCCAAAAACAATTATAAGTAAAGACAACACAGAAAGAAAGTATAGTGTCACTACAAGCCTACAATCTAAGTTTAAAAGAAAAATACCAGTTACCAGTTACTCTGAAGCACTGAATTGAATATGTTTCCTTCTTCACCTTCTGGCTTCTTCTGAGAAGATGAACTTCTGTTTGCTGCTTTAACTGTGACTAAGCCCCACCTTCAGTTATCACGTAGCTGAGGTCAGAGGCCAGACAATTAACACCTTCACCCAGCTACAGGACAGTCAGACAAGCCAAGATAAAATTTGCAGCAATTAAAGACAGCACAGAATTACACCACCACTATTTTTTAAATTTTCAACAGCCCAAAAACAATTATAAGTAAAGACAACACAGAAAGAAAGTATAGTGTCACTACAAGCCTACAATCTAAGTTTAAAAGAAAAATACCAGTTACCAGTTACTCTGAAGCACTGAATTGAATATGTTTCCTTCCTTCACCTTCTGGCTTCTTCTGTAGGGGTGCTTCTAGAATCGGGCCCTTTATCTCTTGCAACTTTCTTTCCTGGTGGTGGGTGCCCACATTCCATTTTTTTTCCCCGCAAAGATCCTATGTGGAGGGGGGGTTGGTAAGCAACATGGCACACACACACACACACACACACGTTACTACCTTACCACCTGTCCTGATTTTCACAGGACAGTCCCGATTTGGGCAGCTGCCCTGCAAAAAAACACATGAAAAATACTACGTGTCTTGACCTTATAATTGAAAAAAATATTTTCTTTCCTGTAAATGTTGCAGAAAACTATAATACCTTGACTACAATAACTTAAAATGGTAAAAAAGGCTGGCCCGTCAGCACAGAGGTTGGATTCTGCTTGCAACACCGGTGACCTGGGTTCAGGAATGGACCTGGGACATTAAGTGCCCCAAGGACTGCTCTCCTTTTCTGGGGGAGGGTGGGGAGTGTGACCAGTGCTTGATGGACCCTTGGCAGAAGCTGGGGGTACCACAGCAACCAGCACCAAAACGTTGCCAGGGGGAAGGTCATCACTGCACGTCGCCACCTCCCCTTACACCGGGGGGAAAAAACTACCGCTGCCCTTAGTCTTGATGACGTCCGCCTCGCTGCTCTGATTGCTCCTAGGCCGACTTCCTGACCTATCCCAACATTCGTGGCACACAGACCCAGGTGCCGCAACCCCACCCTGGGGGGTAAGCCGGGGGTATGTGGGAGTGGAGTGGTGAGGTCCGTGACCGGACCAAGGTACCGGCGCAGGCGGTGGCACTAAAAAAAGGAGAACATTTTTTAAAGAACGGTTAAAAAAAAAAAAACAGAAACACAGAAACAAGTAAAAAACTAACACTTAGTCCTAATTCTGATTATAGAGAAAATGTGTCTGTTGTATTGGTCGAGGCTACATATTGTCCTGCAAAACATCATGTTTCAGTATGAAATGTCCCACTTTGGGATTCTTAAAAGGTGGCAACCCTAACACACACACTTCTGTCTGTTTTTGTATGTAGGGCTAGAGATTTCAGTTTAAGCATTTATGTCCTAATTGTAATTAAACAGTGTTCTCTCCAGAAAAATTAATGAGAAGAGATATGGGCCCCCATATTCAAAAGTCCCCTGCAAACTCGCGCAAGTGCCTGCCCCATGCATCTGAGATGCACTGGCCTAAAATAATGAGATATTCAGAAGATGCACCATGAGATGCGCTCATGCATGTCTGGCTGAATATCCTGAAGATGCACGATCACACAGTGGGAGATGCACAGCAAGTGAACTAAGCCCCATGTGGATCATGGGAAAATGTGCGATGGAAAGCCACTTGCATATTGCGCAGAGTTGCAATATTCAGCCTGGATATGCAAATGATCTCAATGCACATTCCAAGCCCATCTCCCACATGCTCAGGTCATTACTGGAATGTATTCAGTCCATTTGCATACCCCAGGCATGCTCAGTTCCAGCTGTGCAGGGCTGCCCGATCACTCCACAAAGGTGAACATGAGGTACTGCAGCCTATCAGGCAGGTGTGATGGACTGTTTGTGTGTGGGTGGGTGGACTGCACTGGCCTGGGTACAGTGCTATTACCCATAGCCTTGTACAGAGTCAGACTGGGGTACAGGGGGCCCACCTGGACATGCAACAGGGGAAGGCATAGGATGACACAGTCTGATCGGTATACTACATGCATGTGATACACCAGCTCCATATGCAGCGTACAGTCACCTGCAGTGCCCCCCCCCCATATGAGTGAAACATGGTGATGACTGCAAGGAATGGCAGTGTGCAGAGCGTGACCAGGTACACTAGTGGGTGGGTCCTACTTGTGTGCACCTATGGTGTACCAACGTGGGTGTGTGCCACAGGTCAGTCCCTGGCCTGTGCCAGGCTGCCACCCATCCAGCAGGCTACCTGGGCACCACTGCCCCAGACAGCAGTTGTACCTCTGGTAGAATGAGCCCTCAGGTCTGAAGGGGGTATTTTGCCTAGTTTGCCATAGCAAAATTGTATACAGGAAACAATCCACCTTGCAATAGTTCATTTGGTAGCAGGTCTACCTTTCCCCACTTCACCATAAGTGAGGAACAGTTGGGAAGAGCTGGATCTAAAATCCTTAGTACGTTCCAAGTAGTAGCTAAGGGCTCTTTTAACATCCAGGCTATGCAATCTCCTTTCCCCTGAAGAGGAATGATCAGTGAAAAAAACAGGAAGGGACATGGACTGGTTCAGATGAAAATCTGACACCACGTTGGGTAACAACCTCCTATTGGTTTGAAGGACCACCTTATCTCTATGGAATGAAATGAAGTCAGGCTCCACTGACAGAGCTTGCAGTTCACTGATCCGTCTGGCAGAGGTAATAGATACTAAAAAGACAGCTTTCCAAGTCAAGTACTTAAGGTCTGCCAAAGGCTCAAAGGGTGGTTGCATAAGTTGAGCAATGCAAACATTGAGATCCCAAGCAGGAACAGGTTCCTTAAAGGGGGGATTAGTATGAAGTAGCCCCTTAAAAAATTTACAGAACACAGGGTGAGAAGCTAGAGAAGAAGGCTTCCCCACTGATAAAAATGCAGAGACAGCAGATAGATGCACCTTGAGGGTAGCTGGTCTGAGGCCTAGGCTATTGAGATTAACCATACAGTCCAGAACTGCAGACAAGTCAGCAGAGTCTGGTGATATCTGTTTACTAGAGCACCAAATACCAAACCTTTTCCATTTGGAGTTGTAGGTTTTTCTAGTGGCAGGTTTACGAGAAGTCTGGAGGATGTCTAGAAACCCTGAGACAGGTTCCAATTTGCAAATTCTAGCTCTTCAAGAGCCAAGCTTTGAGATTGAGAGACTGAAGACTGGGACACCAAATTCTCCCGAGAGGAAGTTAACAGACTGTGATTGCTGGGGACAGCCAATGGAAGATGGACCGCCAGAGACAGCAAGAGAGGATACCAAGGCTGCCTGATGCAGTCTGGAGCAATCAGGATCACTTTGCAAGATTGTGACCTTATCTTGACAAGAACTCTGAACAATAGGGGAAAGGGGGGAAGGCATACAGAAATTTCCCCGACCAATCCAACAGTAGAGCATCCAGGGGGACTGAGCCCAATACTGGGGGTCTGCAACAGAAAAGAGGAAGCTGGTGATTGTCTGGGGCTGCAAAGAGGTCTATCTGAGGAGTGCCCCATCTTAGAAATATCACTTTTAGCACCAGAGGATCCAGGAACCATTTGTGATGGCCCTGAGAAATCCTGCTCAAGGCATCTGCCAAAACATTGACCTTCCCTGGAAGGTGGACTGCCACCAGGGATGTCTATAGAGAACAGGCCAGAGACCAGACTTTCATGGCTTCCGTGCACAAGGCCGTCGACCGAGTGCCTCCCTGCTTGTTTATGTACCTCATGGTGGTGGTGTTATCTGTCCTTACCTGAACTACCTTGTTTTGTACTGAATTTGAGAAAGACTGTAAGGCTAAGTATACTGCCCTGAGTTCTAGAAGGTTGATATGGAGAGTAGACTCCTGAGAGAACCACACTCCTTGTGCTGCGAGGGTTCCCAAATGAGCTCCCCATCCCAGGAGAGAAGCATCTGTGGTCAGAACACCAGAATGAGTCTGAGATATGAATGGGACTCCTTGTCTGAGCTTGTCCTGATCCAACCACCACTGGAGGGCATGGATCAAGGTCTGAGTCACTGGAATCAGTTTGGTGAGAGGGTCTTTTTTCTGGGACCAAAAAGCACTTAAGTGAAACTGGATGTCCTTCATCTGAAACCTGGCCCTTGGAACCACTGCAGTGGCAGCAGCAATGTGGCCCAGTAGTTGGAGAAAATGCCTTGCTGGGCAAGAAACCAGAAGACAAAATGAGGAAGCTAGGTCTGTAAAGGCCCTTAGCCTTGACAAGGGAAGAAAGGCCTTTGCCTGGACGGTGTCCAGCTCTACCCCTATGAAGGTGAGGAGCTGCACTGGTTCGAGAACTGACTTTGGAAGATTAAGGAGGAATCCCAGGGAAGTGAGCACTTGCTGGATCACTTGTAGACTTGACTTGACTTGGTCTGGAGACTGCCCCACAATGAGCCAGTCGTCGAGATATGAGAAAATAGAGATGTTCTGCCTCCTTAAAAAGGCTACTACTACTGCTAGGCATTTTGTAAAGACCCTTGGTGCTGATGTTAGCCTGAAAGGCAATGCCCTGAATTGATAATGGCCTGAGGGCAGTTCGAATCTGAGATACTTTCTGTGGGAGCACCTAATGGGAATGCGAAAGTAGGCATCCTTGAGGTCCAGGGAAGCTAACCAATCCCCTGACCTTAGAGAGGGAAGAATTATTCCCAGAGTCACCATTCTAAACTTTGGCTTTAATAGATGCTTGTTTAAGTATCTTAGGTCTAGGATGAGCCGCCACTCGCCTGTCTTTTTTGGGGTAAGGAAGTATCTGGAGTATAGACCCCTGCCTCTTAGGGATGTAGGAACTCTCTCTATGGCTCTGAGTGCCAACAGAGAGGAAACCTATGCCTCTAGGGCAATGGTTTCGGAGATGTCTGCAGGTGGAAAAGACCTGACCCTCAGCTTTGGAAATGTTTTGAAACTGAGGGCCAGTCCCTGGCTTACTACCTCCAGGACCCACTTGTCTGAGGTAACAGACTTCCAGGCCTGGAAGTAGTAAGCCAGCCTGCCTCCTACAGGGATTGGGGAGTTGACCCAGGCCCACACCTCAGGATGTCTGCTTGGCAGAAGCCTTAGGCTGAGAGGTGGCTGCAGCCCTAGCTCATCCCCCTCCTGCCTCTCCCTCTAAAGAACCCCCTCTGGGAAAAAAAAGGAGGCCTGTGCTGGTTAGAAAGGCATGTAAAAAGGCCTGCCCCTAGCCTGCTGCTTCTGAGGAGTTGACTGCCTTTCCTTGGCTTGTGTATTCCCATAGGTGGTCCTGTACTAATCCATCTTTTTCATGTAGTTCTCTGTCTGCTCCCAAATAGAGAATTACTTTCAACAGGGAAATCCATGGCCTAAGTCTGGGTATCCTGCGAGAGGCTAGTACATCTGAGCCAAGCCATCCTCCGAAGAGCCACAGATGTAGCCATGACTCGTGATGAAACATCACTGGAGTCCACAGCAGCATACAACTGAACCTTAGATGCCTCTATCCCATCAGCAGCCACCTCCTCCAGCTCCTTGGCTAGCTGGGGGTTGCCCGCTTAGCCAGATCCAAAACAGACTCCCACTTGGACTTTTGGTATCTAGCTGCATAGGCCATGTAATTAGCCTGTCTGAGTCCCAGAGAAGATGCCAGGTATTGCTTCTTAGCCATGGTATCTATCTTCCTGGAGTCCTTATCCGTGGGGTGTGAAGCCAAGGGTATACTAGCCTTGTCACAGGCTGCAGCCTGCACTACCCCAACATGGCTGCAATGCTGGTACAGGAACTCCGTAGCTGAGCCTGACAGCATGTACCTCCTTGTCCATTCGTTTGTCCACTGGAGGCAATGAATTTGGAGTTTTTAGAAGTTTGTGAGTCTGTTTCCCAAAAGATCTGTGCAAGGGAATAGACAGTCTCTTGGACTCTGGGATGTCTATCATTTCTACAAAATCAGGCTCCTTCGGCTCAACAGCTTCATCCACAGGGAGCTGTAGGGTATCAGCCACTTTCCTGTAAAACATAAAGTGGGAAGGGGACTCAGAAAGCCTAGAAGGGGAAACTCCTGAAGGTCTATCTGGGGAGATGTCTGGTTCAATGGGCTCATCCAGACCTTCCCCACTGTCTTCATCCTAATCATCATCAAACTCTTCTTCCCCCTCCCATTCCGGCTCATAATATTCTTCCAAAGAATAATCAGAAACCGGGGGAACCGACTGAACCGAGCACCTACTGAGAGGTGCCAGATCGGTCGGAACCGAACAGAGCGATTCCACAATACTAATCGCCCTGGTAATTTCCTCGGTGGTTGGATGGTGGGGATCTGAATCCAAACCAGCCGACTTTTACTTCTTCTTTTTTGCAGGACCCGACCCCTCAGGATCGTCTCTCCTCTTGCCCGAGGAAGTCTGGCCCTCGTCAGAGGGCACTCCCTCTGGTTCGGTCGGAACCGAACCGGGCTGGCCATCCGGGTCAGCGAACTTATCAGCCTCTTTCTCCCTAAGCCTGCCCAACCTTTTTTCTAGGGTGGCCTTAGGGAAATATTTTGCATATTTGGCAGTCTGAATCGAGGTGGTCAAACCCCAGACAATAAACACAGGTAGTGCGAGGATCAGCATTAGCAAAGGCTTCCCCACACACCTTTACTAGTCGCTGAAACCAATGGGCCCGTTTTTTGGGGGTTCTCAGACATGGCTACAGTAAAACAGAAAATTTAGCCTTTACACAACTTCAGGCCAGGTAAGACAAACTTATCGGTTCCTAACCGTGTCACGGGTATTGGAAAAAAATGTTAAACACGTTTATTTTGGAACCTATAAGCACTGGAATCACCACAGAATCAAAACAGTGATCGGTTCAGCCAAACCCACCATAACAATTTTTAAGTTTTACAATTTCCACAGAATTTACTACAGTCCACTACCTCTGCTACTTACTGTACCACAGAGATCTGAACTGAGGAAAAAGTATAAAAGTTTTGTTTTAAACCGACTGTTTTCACTAGCGCAAACCGAAAGCGACAGGAAAAACTCCGGAGCGATTGTTCAGTAAGGCGGAGTAAAGAATTTGACGGTTACACTTGAAAGTGCAGCAGACAGAGGTTTGAACTGAACACAAGCTCAACGTTCTATGCTCTTAGCATAGAGTTAACTCTTTCATCTCCGGAGCAGTTCAAGTGCTGGGGCTAACTGCATACTGTCAGAATACAGCAAGACTTCATGTTGTTTGAAACGTACAGCTACCATTAGCCAGATCGCATTACCAAATCAGGAGGGCCCTTTTCACTTAAAAAGGTCTGGAAATATGGTGCAAAGTTCCTCCGTGGCCTGCCTGGGTGATTCCAGAGTAACCCACTTGTTGTTATGCTTGACTTGTAGGATTGCAGGATACTTAATCCGAAAGGCTTTCCCAGCCGCAATCAAATGAGACACCAGGGGGTGAAACTCTTTCTGTTTGAGTCTCACCGATTGGGGTAGGTCCTGAGACAATCTAAGCTTGTGCCCTTCCCACTGAATCCCTTGCACTTCTTTAACTTTGGCCAAAATGTGCTGTTTGTCAAGAAAACCTAACAGCTTGAACACTAAGAGCTGAGGAGGTGCCCCAGACTGCGGGGGGGGGGGGCACAAGGATCGATGCACTCTTTCGACCACATAAATGGTATTATTAGACGAGGGCCCTGCTAGTTTCTCGCAGAGCTTTTGTACAAAAAGAATGGGATTGTTGCCCTCTTCTTTCTCAGGCAAGCCAAAAAGAATGAGGTTGTTGCACCAACTGCGCCCCTCTAAATCCTCCAGCTTGTCCTCCATTCTCCGGATCCTCTGTCTTAATGTGGAGGAGTCTAGATCTGCTTTCTCCCTCCATTTCTCCATCGAAATCAATTGCACATCTATGTCTCCCACACAGGAGGCGAGTGAATCAAGACTGACATGGATTCGCTGCACGTCGCTTGAAATTGCAGCAATAGAATCCTGAAGGGGCTGCATAATCTCCATGAAACGTTCCTCCGATAAAGCTGTGGCAGCCGCAGCAGGCTGAGTAACTGTAGTCGTCTGCGCTTTAGGCCGTTTTGCGGCCTTATCTTTCTCGGGTAAGGGAGGTGGTGTATGGGGCGGTGGAGCTTTCCGCATGTCCACTTCCATCTCAAAACACCTGTAATCCTCTCCGGAGAGTTTCCCACACTGAGAGCAGTCAAAATCGTAAACTGAAATTTCCAATAAAGGGTAAAAATTGTGGGTTTAGCGGGAGCGAGGAGAAGTTGTGACACAGTCAGGCAGCCATCATATGACCTCGAACTTCCCCCATATTTAAAATTAAATCTGTTTAGAGCTGGAGTTACCCCTTCAGTTTTCTTTATAATTCCTAAAACATGTTCCTTCCAATTTAAATTATAAGTAAAAGTAATACCCAGGCAGCTAAATTTGGATACATATTTTATTTCCTGACCGTTACATTTCAAAGAGCATATCCTGCCAGTTACAATCATTTTTTTATTAAATATCACGTAGATTTTTTTTAATTTATCTCTAATGAGAGTTTATCATATTCCTGCTGAAATTTGTCCAAATGTCTCCTAATTCCCAGCCAACTAGTTGAGATTAATACAATGTCATCCGCGTATGCCAGGTAGAGACACCTCGTTACCCACCCTAGACATATGCAGCTCAGAACTCTCCAGGCCCTCCAGAACCTTATTTAAAAAAAGGTTGAAGAGTATAGGGGACAATACACACCCTTTTCTGAGACCAACATTAGTTGGGAATTTATCCGTACAGTCACCCTCCACATTATATCTAATAGTTGTAAAATTATTGTCATATAACAATTTAATTAAAATTTAATAGAGGGATTTCCATCCCATAATTAAGAACTTCCCATAATTTATCTCTATTCACTCTGTCAAATGCAGACTTTAGATCAACAAATACACAGAACAACTTTTGTTTTTTTTATTATTATATACTTATTTATCAAGTGAAATAACACAAAGCATTGATCCAAAGTTGAATAACCTGGGCTAAATCCTGCTTGTGCTTCACTGATTATTTGAACTTTGTCTAACCAATCTATAAGTCTATTATTTATAATTTTTGTAAACAATTTCTGAGCATTATCCAATAGGCTGATTGGCCTAAAATTACTCATGTCAGATCTATTTCCCTTTTTATATATTGGGACTATGATATTCTCCCTTCAGGTCTGCAGAATTATCCCTGTTTGTATTATACTATTATATAAATCTAGCAATACTGGAGTCCACAGTGTAGCGTCATCAATAAAGATATCCATAGGTATCCTATCTGGACCAAGAGCTTTATGTTTTTTTGCATGCTGTAAGGCTAAGATTACTTCCCCTTCATTAATGTTGTTTATATTTGTTGACCAATTTATTTTAGTAGCTATCTATTTTATTTATCATAAAATAATGATCTAAAATAATTTTCCCACGTCAACGGGCCAATATAACTTTCAATACTGTTGTAAATCTGACCCCAACCTTTACACACAAGCTGCCAGAATTATTTTGTGTTATTCTCCTTTATATATTTTTCCAGTTAACCCCACATCCTAAATCTATAACTCTTCCTTTTTTCTTCTAATAATATTTTATATTCCTTCTTTTTCTTATTACTATTTTATTTTCTCTTACTGGTCTATTATAAGTAAATCCAGCCAACTTATTAAGTTCAATTTTCTTTCTTTTACCCTGATCATCAAACCAAATGCTTCCTTTTTTTAGTTTTGCTTACCGAGACTTTAAATAAAATAGCTGCTATATTTGACAAAACTTCAGAAATTCTATACACATATTCCTCATCTAGACCCTGTATTCCTAAATCAATTAATTCTTCCCTAAACCCTGAGTCAGACAGCAATTGTATAGATTTATAATTCTCTATTAATTCCCACTTAATCCCTTTTTTGATCCTTATATCTGGTTTCTTCTCCCTATTATTCTTTAATTTGAGACAGAACTCTATTTTTACTTCTATGGGTCTATGTTCACTATCCATTCTGCTACCTACTTAAAAGTCTGTTAATTTTGTTATGAGATTGGTAGATCCAGAAGAAATAAACTGTTGAAGTCCCTTTAGTGCCAATGTAGGTGAATTCACCACCATCGTCTGCCTTTGTTCGTTCATGTACCAAAATTAGATCTAATTTGTCTAGCGCTTCCACTAATGTCCTTCTGGTGGAGGTCAGATCAGGGGGATTCTGAGCCGCAAACACCTCAGCCAGATCTTCTCGTAATTCCAGGTAGTGTCCCACCCTGGCATTCACATCCCCTATTATAACTATTACACAATTTGGGTCCTCCAAGAGACAATTTTCCACAAATTTACCTAATTTCCCCACATCTTCCTGATCCACATAATTCACTCTATGTTTGTTAACCTCTATTAGAACTGGCAGGATGTGATCTGACTCAAGAAACAATTCCATATGTTCTACATTAGTTGTTATTTTATACCAGGTAACAAGGCCCCCCTATAATCTACCAAACTTTTTAGAGCTTTTAGCTGCCTTTTAAAATCCTTTAAAATCATTTAATTTCAAAGCTTTATTACTCCAGGTCTCCTGTAAACAAATATAATTATATTGGTCTAAGTATTCAACAAAAGTAGGATCTGCAAACGTATCCCTGATCCCCGACACATTCTAGGACAACATATTATAATCACTCTCAATTTCTTTGTTGTTTATTTCCCTTGTTTGAGTTAACATTTTGTCAATCTTCATTAGTCTCAAGTGCCTGATATCTATTTGCCATCTTAATTAGATTTAACCAGTGTTCCTCTTTTTGTTCACTTATGTGTACTCTCACTTCTTTTTCACATTCTCCCTGAAGGTGTAGTTCCACCTTATCTAAGAAATCCGATTTTGCCAAAATGTAATTATAGTCTTCTCTATTTTTTACCCATATGGCTATTTGACCATTATTTTCCCATATTTTTGTCTTCTTTATCCTTTGATTTAAACTACTGTCCCTAGTCAAATTTTGTAGCAACTCCGTAACTTTTTTTCTGAGATTACGGTTTGTTTCTATTATAAAGTCATTCAAACCGTATACTGAAATTACACATTCATTATCTTTGGATACTAGCTCAGCTTTCATTCTACAGAACTCTGGGAAGATAGAGTTTATTCCCTCAACACAATCAGTTTCTATTGCCAGTTGTTTCAATTTATCTTTATGAGTCTCTACTGTTTTTAATACACAGCATTAATCTGATAGCAAATATACTAATTCAGGGTCTACACTGGTCTTATCACACTAAATCCCTTCAACAAACTATCCCCATTTTTATTAAGCTATAAAACTGAACCTAAAAATTGTTTCAAATTATCATTTAGCCTTAATTCGTTTTCATCTGGCATCACCGGGACCTTATATAACGGGAGAACAAAGTCTGTCTCCAGAGTTCTACATACCAAATCCCTCAAATGTTCTTGTCTTTCATGTTCCTTCTGTTTTTTCTCCTCGCGCTCAGTGTCCTTATTCCTCAGTTCATTGTCTGGTTTATGTGAAATAACCATGTCTTTCAGTTCTTCATCCTGGTTACTGTTCTCCCATACTTGTTCATATTTCTTTGTCTCCTTCTCTTTAATACAGATCTTTTTCTTTTTAGCTTTCACCTTATTATCCGTTTGTTTGCCCTGTTCTGTTTTTAATTTCCCTCTTTGTTTTATCTGAGTCAGTTCCCTATTGTTTTTATTTTTGCTTCTCTGTCTTTGTAAATTTCTCCCCTCTATTTCTCTTCCTCTTTTGTAGTATCCATATCATTGTCTTCCCTTCTTTTCTTTTATAACCAAGTTCTTTTTATATTTGACAATTGTATTATCAAAGCCCCTTCTCCTATTAGTCTTTTCTTGTTTTATTCCCTTCTCCCAAAGTTGTGTCTGTCCATCCTTTAATTCCTTAATTAGGCTGTTATCACAACCATAATTACTGGGTAGCATGACTAATTCAGATTCTTGTTCACTACCATTTTCTTGTTCTGTCATCCTTAGGTCTATCACACTTGCCTGATCTTGTTCACTATCAGTTCTCTGTTCAGTCAATCTCAAATCTATTTCACTTTCCAATATAGTTGGTTTTTCATCTTTACAGGCTTCCTACTGATTTTCATCCATTAAAACTAGACTCCTTTCCTTCTTTTCCATCAGATCATGGGAGTTTTCTACATTACCATTTGCCAATTTACTGTAAAGCCAATCATTTTTATTTTCTATGCAGATTCCCTTTATGAACAACAGGCTTTGTGAATTTTGAATCAATTGCTCATAAATCATTAAATTTGCTGAAATTAGGTCTCTTAAAGCATGGGCACATTTTTTTGTAATAGTTTCTGAAGCTGGGGTACTGAATTCAATGGGGCTCATACAGCTGGTGACTTCATCTGTAGCCCTCGTGAACTCTAATGAGTTATTAAACGACATCCTCAATCTGGTTGGTTCATTGTAACCAGTTAGTTGGGATAAGGGTGAATAACAATTATCCAACGAATCCAACTTCAATGTATTCATCTATTTAAGTTCCCTCTCAATTCTGTAATTACTTTTGTATTGTAGCTTTAATTTTCTCCACCATCCTACTTACCTCATCATTCACTAAATCTAATACTGTAGACTCTGGTTCTATTACCCCCATCAAACTAATTATCTTTTTCCCCATTATTCTATCTGTATACTTTGACACATTATACATCCCTTCACTAAGTGGAGCTAATTCTTCTTTCCTTTTCCAAAGGTCACTTATAAAGCCTTGTTTCAATTTCACATTATTTGTATGAAACAGTTTATGTTTATTGGGTGATAATAAAACCAAATCTTTATTTCCACAACTGTAATTTCCCCTATTATCTCTCCCTACAACCCCTCCCAAAATCCCATTCTCCCCTTCCCTCGAAAACTCCTTCCTCCTTCTGAATTATCTTTACCTCTTCCCTCTCCTTCTGTAAATAGTTCAAGGTTTCTGTTTTTCCACACTTTTCTTCATGGGATTCGTTGTCCCTGTCAGGGCTAATTCTATTTGTATCAGATGTTTCACAATACTGCTTATTACCTACACCTTTCATTTTCTTCTGCTTACTCACTTATATGTTTATATTCTTTTTCCCCTTTCTAGTCATAACCAGCATTTCTTATCAAACCCTGTCTAATCTAATAGACAAAGTACAGCAATGAAATACTGAAACAGATTATACAATTTTATCACAAGATTTTACCAATACTTAATCAGCAGTGTCCTTTTTTACATTTAAGTCCTTCCAGACCTTTCCAGTTGTGTATCAGAAACTTTCATCGGGACTGCAATGAAAGCTGCTAGCTTCTAGGTAATTTACCAGGCAATTTACCGCAATTCTCCCCATAAAAAAAAAAGTCAATGCCATTCTGCTTCACTTCACTTAGCTCTTCTGTTCCCTTCCTTCTCTCTTTCTCTCCTTCCTTATCTTATTTTAATTGAAAGACAAGACGATCGAAAGCCCATGAAATCAGGATCCAAAACTGCTTACAAGTTTGCAGTCACAGTTACAGTTAAATGTCAGTTTCTTCTTAATTGAAGTTGGGATTGTTATGGTGATTGACAAAAATAGCACAATTTTGTCAAAAAAAAACTCTGTAGACGTCACTCCTTGACGACATCAGATTCCCCTTATGCCTTATTCTCCACTTATTTCTCACTAAACAGGGGGATAAAAAAAAAAAAAACAGATCTGACCAGTAAACTAGGCTACTTATCAAATCACTCACAATGGGTTATTTTTTTAGCTGTACCTCTCAGAATTTGGTGTATTTGGCAACATGCACGTGTGGGGCATTTTAAGTATTGTGGAACTGAATTGGTAAAACTGGGTCCACGAGGGGGTAATATCAATGATTTGCTACTAAACAGAGAAGCATACTGGATTTATACCCTTGGGGGTTTACAGTTGCCAGGATTAAATGACAAGTTTGATGTTATCCCTTTAGTAAATATGAGAAAGAAAGAATGATTTATGAATTCTAACATCTGTAGGGATTTTTTTCTCAGTTTGCAATTCTAAATAATAAGAATACTATGGAGCTGGATGTATTTGAGATGTAGCAATTTGTGATAATGGAAGTAAATTATCTAATTACTAGTTCTTTATAATCTTTTTTCTCTTTTTTTCTTCTTTCCCCTAGATGGTGCTGTTTTTGCATATATATATATATATATATACACACACACACACACACACACACACACACACACACATATACATATAGTAAGAGTCATATTTTGTGGAGCAAGCCCTTGCGCTGCACAAAATAGTTGCGCCGGGTATGTGAGAAGCGATATTCAAAGAGTTGCCCCTGAGCAACTCCTTTGAATATCACCGTCACAGCCACTGTGGATGGCGCAGTGGAACTTGCGCCACCGCAAGTGGTCAGAGTGGAGCATTCAACTTGCGGTGGCGCCAAGTACCGTGCGCCATGCGCCAAAATCCGATATTCAAAGGTGACATGCAAATGGGGCCATAATTCATGCAAAGGCGCGGGGGGCCATTTGCATCTGATTATAGCCCCATTTGCATGCCGTTAGCATGCAGGTGCGCGATCCCGAGGACCTGCGCCTGGCGCGCCCTGCCAGGCAGCAGCCATCGAGAACCGGCGCCCTGCAGCCGATCGGCGGGCAAAAAGAGTGTAAAATCCCACCACCAACCCCACTGGCCCGATCGCGAGGCATGGCTTAAATCCCCCACCAGCCCGATCGCGGGCAGCAATGTGATCTTCCCCAACACATCCCTGGTGGTCCAGTGGACCGATAATCCGATCCACGGGATGGGTTATAAAACCCCCACCTCCCGAATATATCCCTGGTGGTCAGTGGACCCGTCGCCCCGATCGCGGGCTGAAGTAATTAAACACCCCGAACATATCCCTGGTGACCTGGTGACCACCCACACCCCGCTCCCCGGCAGCATCCCACCCGCCTGCCGACTGACTGCCCGGTAGGGCTGCAAGCCCATTGGTGCAGAGCAAGAGATGTTGCCGCCTGCCGGGAGGGGCGGGGTGGTGGGGCTTCGTGGGTGGGTAGGGTGGGGGGACACTAGTCACCAGGGATATGTTCAGGGGGTGTGTTTAACTACTTCAGCCATCGATGGGGCTTATGGTCCACTGGACCACCAGGGATATATTCGGAGAGGTGGGGGTGTTGACTCACTTCAGCCAGCGATCGGGCTTATCGGTCCACTGGAACACCAAGGATATATTCGGAGGTGGGGGTTTTACAACTCCATCCCGCGATCGGGATTATCAGTTCACTGGACCACCAGGGATGTGTTGGTGGGGGAGACACATTGCTGCCTGCGATCGGGCGGTGGGGGGATTTAAGCTATGCCTGCGATCGGGCCAGTGGGGGGTGGTGGGGGGATTTTACACTCTTTTGCCCGTGATCGGGCTGCGGGGGGGCACAGGGAGTGGGTTGAGGCCAGCCACAGGTGGCAGCTGCTGTGTTGCGCCCTGCAATGCAGCAGCTCACCTGTGGTTGGCCCTCGACTTGATCCTTTTTTTTTTTGGCTCAAAGTTGTGCAGGCACAGGTTAAGGGTTGCGCCTGCACAACTCTGCACAGCCCGGCTGAATATCGTGCTGTGCAGTTTATGCATGGTTCCTCCCCCTCCAGTTCAGCATGCATTCATTTGCATTGCGCTGTTGCTCAGCATGTTTTCTGTGGCGCAACTGCCTCCTGCTGAATATCGCAGAATGCAGCAAGTTCGGACTTGTGCAGGCGCAACCCTATTGCACATGGCGCAACCCTTTTGAATATCTGGCCCATATACTGCCTGAAAATCATTTTTAAGCTACAAAAATGCAACATAATGGACTTCGACTAGTAAGTCTAGAGATTCACCTGGTCATAATGACTAATGATATGGTTAATGATAAGTAGACCAGGTTTTGATAAAAGCATAAATATGATTCAATTGGAGAAGTAATAGCAGTACATTTGTATGTTAGTTATTACAGATATAAAAACATATGTTTTTAAATGAAATGTGCATTAGATGTTTCTATAACATTTATGTACAGAGATGCTTTTGGTTAATAAGGTTTATGTATTATTTCCACTGAATGTTTATGTGTTTGTATTATGATGCATTATATGTACAGTATTTCTTTTTTGAGGTGCTATCACTTTAATTGTAAGCCTTTTTAAGGGTATGTAAAACAGATTTAATTATACAGTTTATACAGGTTCCTGGTTGGTAATTCTCAGTAATTCAATAAAGCCAACACACTATTTCTTTGCCAAATTAGTGGAACTTTATTATGATAGTATTAATAAGATTAGCCAGAAAAATCCTACTGTAACAATAAAAACACACCCTGACAGGATGAATAGTTGCAATACACAAAAAGAAACCAGAACAACCCTATTTTAACAGTAAAAATGCATCCTGTCATGATTAATAATTCTAGTTTTCAAAAGGGAATACATGCTAACATTATTTTTAAACATGAGGTAGCCCACCACTACCTAGGTGTTCCTGTTACAATTTAGTTCTAAACAGCCAATTGGGGCAATCCCAATGGGGTGTTCCTAACATGCAATCTAGACAGCTAGTAATATTTACATTACAGGGCTACAGCATTTCAGAGACACATGAAACCACACATCTCTGGATCCCCCGAGCAATCTATGGATACTCTCAAACTGCATCTTGTCCGAGACTGCATCTTCTCGAAGGGACGCTGGACACAACCATAGGTCCCATATTTATGTGTAGCTAGCTTAGAAAAAAATGCAAGGCTGGAATTTCCCAAAAACTACCTCAGCAGATTTAAACACAGACAATATGTCATTCAACAAGTCATAAGACTTGGGTTCGAAAATACATTGGCCATAAGATACCTCGGTCATAAGATACTTTGCCAAGACATACGGTCATTCTTAAATGGAAAAACAAGTAATCAGGGTTTTTTTTATTTATCAAAAATACTTACTTCAGGATACAGAAAACAAGCAAGGGGATGTGACTGTTTTAAAAATACTCAGTTTACAGATAAAAAAAAACAGACAGTGGCCAAATTGAGGAACTTAATCATTAAGGCCAGCCGTGGTTACTAGCAGCTGCATTCTTATCTTAGCCGTAACCTTTTAAAAAACACATTGTGCATTTTCTGCTGAATAGGGCAATTCCAAGTTAGACTTCTGCTCTGTGCTTCTTGAATTCTTTCATTTTCTTCATTTTATAAAATCTTGGCAATTAACCCTTTTACAATCTTACACACACACATACATATTAAGTGACATGGTGGTATTTAGCCACTTGCAGCCTTTTGCTACTAGATATACCAATTCAAATGTTGGCATCATTTAGTCATCTACTAGCCATCTTCACTTTTTACTAGCCCTTTATCAATCTACACTAGCCACTTTACACCTTTCTATCTCAACCTTTTGGTTAGCCAATTATATACTGTTGATAAAAGTTTTGTCACCGGTCACTAAAACCTTGGCCACTGGTCACTAAACTTTGGCCATTGGCCACTTTCAACAGGTATGCAATGTGAGTAGACCATCCTCCTGATGACGCACGCTGTTTGCGAAACGAACTGAGGTTCATTTCCTGTATTGCTGGGCGGCTGTGCAATTTTTATGCACTGATTAAATTTTCACATTTTGTAATACCTGCGGTGCCTTTTGTTACCTTTTTTCTAGTGATCATTTTTGCAAGGTGACACGTGTGTGTGGAGCTGAGGATTTTGTCTCTGGTTTTGGTTATAACCTTCCTTTCTCAGCTTTTTCGAAGATAATCAGGCACATGAGAAAAAGAATAGAGCAGTTTTCTTTCGAGCTCAACGCTCCTTTTGCTTCTCCCACAGTTTAAATGGAGAGTGGTTCTCTGGCTGTACGACTCAGGTGGTCTGCATCAATCTGAGCTTGTAATGCTTGACATGCGCATTATATACCATATAGACACGTGAGCTCAGTAACCAATCAGAACTACATACCCCATTCCACAAACACGGAGAAAACAAAAACCTTATCTCTTGTAAAAAGAATCAGGAAATCCAAAAGTAAAATTCGAACCTCCAACCATTCAAGCACCACAAACAACAGACTCACCCTTCATATACAGAAAAAAACCCTTCCAAGTCTGCAACGTCCAATTCCGCTTATACGGAAATATGACAGACATACAAACACACCCGCAGGCAAAAGTTAAGACCACCTTTAGTCAGAAAATCAGAGAACCGCTAAATAAGTGAGTATTAAATGTGTATTATTATCAGACCTGAAGGCATAAATCTATAAAATTCAACACAGGAACCCAGTTCTATTTTTCTTAAAATGCTTAATGAATAAAAGCCTGCCACTCACAAAAAAAAAAGTTTATCACCACTATTACCCCACAAATACTAGTAACTCTCAAAGATGAGATAGCGATAGTATCAATAATCGGAAATCCTGCAGTTATATAAATACGCAGGCCAGCATACAATTTTTTTTTCCTTTTTTATTTTAAAATTACATACACAAAAAAGGATGCCCTACTCAACAGTAAACAAACAAACACATTTTTAAAACAGGGAAAATCTCTCTCTCTTTGCTTAAGGAGCTTAGGGTATATCCAGCACCTCTTTGCACAAACACAGGCCGATAGACCCCGTGGGTTTTACTGAGACTGCCTCCCAGCAGGGGCGGCTCACCCACCGCAGCGACTCCTTCCTCTCCCCGAGAGGTGCTCAGAGGCCTGTCTGGCTAGATGTCATGCACATTCAGGAATTCAGACAATTTCTTTCCCTTCTTATCTCAACACTATAAAGCCAGAACAGACAGCAAAGTTGTACTGGAAAGGTCAGCAATTCTATCCTCCTTTAAACAGCCAACAGTGATGTACCTGTTTTAGGAAAAAAAAATGCCTTTGCCAACTCCTGCTGCAACAGCTTCTCCTCAGTGGCTCAACGTGTGTCCTCCACAGAGACCCATCAGCTGAACATGTAGAATGTGCCCTCAGGCCCAGGGGAGCTTGTCTGCCAACTTTACTGTAACAGAATTGTATGCAGGTCACTATCTAGAGCGCAATGGTTCGTTCTGATGCAGGTTTTCCCTTACCCACTTCCCCATAGGTGAGGAAAAGCTGGGTATGCTCTGGCCTATGAGCCTTGGTTCTATCAATTTAGTGACTTAATGCTTTCTTGACATCCACGCTATGTAGTTTCCACTCAGATGAGCTGGAATTGTCAATGAAGAAAATAGCCAAAGTGATAGTTTGATTCAAATGGAAGTCTGAGACCACTTTAGGGAAAAATGTCCTATTGGTCCTAAGTACCACCTTGTCCCTATGGCATGAAATGTAGTCCAGATCTGTGCACAGGGCTTGCAATTCACTTATTCTTCTGGCTAACGTGCTGGCCACCAGGAAGACAGTTTTCCATGTGACATACTTTCAAGTCTGTAGTTGCCTTGGGCTCAAAGGGTGGCTCCATGAGTTTGGAAATACAAATGTTTAGATTCCAGGCCGAGACTGGCTCCCTAAGGGGAGGATGAAGGTGGCTGAGACCTTTGAAGAATTTACGAAAGACAGGATGAGAGGCCATGGACCTGTCTTTACCAGCTGACACACATGCTGAGACTGCAGCCAGGTGTACCCTCAATGTTGAAGGTCTAAAGCCCAGTGTGTGAAAGTGGATCAAATAATCCAGCAGGACAGGAAGACCACCCTAGAGGGAACAATTTATTTTCCTGAGCACCAAATAGAGAACCTTTTCCACTTCGAGGAGTAGGTTTTCTTGGTGGATGGTTTCCTGGATCCCCTAAGCACTGTCAGAACCTCCTCTGAGAGGTTTAGACTAGCAAATTTGAGTTCTTCAAGAGCCAGGCCTTTGACCACATGGATCTGAGATTGGGATACAGGATGCTGCCCTGGCAGGATGTCAGGAGGTTGTGCCTCTGGTGCAGATGAATTGGCAGAGAGAGAGAGAGAGACAGGGTTACCAGGAGTGAGTACCACACCAGTCTTGCCCAGTCTGGTACCACCGGTATCATTGTTGCCGGTTGTGAACAGAGCTTTACCAAGGTCCAGAGCAACATGGGGAAAGGATGGAAGGCATACAGGAATCTCCCCGACCAATCCTGTGTACAGTATATGCATAGGGACTGTGCCATTGCTGGGAGGCCTGCAACAGAACTGTAGCAGCTGTTGATTGTCTGTGGAGGCAAAGAGATCTATCTCTTGTGTGCCCCACCTTCTGAATACTGTCTGTAGCACTTGTGGATTCAGCTCCCACTCATGATGGTTCTAACCGATCCTGCTGAGGGAGTCTGCCAGGATGTTATCCTTTCCTGGAAGGTGGATGGCGGACAGGGGGCCAGACTCCACAGCTTCATTGCCTCTGTGCACAGTGGGGTGGATCTGGTTCCTCCTTGTTTGTTGATGTAGTACATAGTGGTAGTGTTGTCTGTTCTGACCTGTATCACCTTGTTTTTCAAATGAGAAGCAAATGTCTGAAGAGCCAAGTATACTGCTCTGAGCTTTAACAAGTGTATGAGCAGAAGTGATTCCTGAGGGAACCATGTTCCACTGGCTTTTAGGTCCAGCATGTGTGCCCCTAGCAGAGAGGGATCTGTTGTCAGTATCACTGAGGGATGCTCTTTTAGGAAGGGGGATTCCTTCCCTGAGGTTTCCCCTGTCCAACCACCACTGCAGGGCCTGCAGCAGTGTGTTTGTGACCGGCACCAATTTGGCTAGGGCATCCTTTTTCTGAGACCTGTAAGCTCGAAAGTAGAACTGCATGTCTCGCATCGGAAATCTGGATCCTGGAACAACTACCGTGGCAGCTGCCATGTGCCCATCAGGCGTAAGAACTTGCTTGTTGGCCTAGGCCTGTTTAGCTGGAATGATCCTGCAATCTGCAGTATACTGGTTACCCTGTTCTGAGGGAGAAATGCTCTGCCTTGACTGGTGTCCAGCTCTGCTCCAGTGAAGTCCAGAAGCTGAACTGGTTCTTGCTGGGACTTCTATAGTTTATGAGAAATCCCAGAGACTCTAATGCGTTTCTGGTATGGGCCAGAGCTTCTCTTGTATGCTGCAGGGACTGACCTACGACTAGCCAGTCATCCAAGTATGGAAACACAGTCACTCCCTGCCTTCTTAAGTGTGCCACAACCATGGCCAGACACTCTGTGAATGCCCTTGGGGCCAAGATTAGGCCGAATAGCATTGCTGCAAACTGGTAGTGATCTGAGCGTAGTCTGAACCTCAGGTACTTTCTGTGGCTCAGTCTGAAAGAGATGTGGAAGTATGTATCCTTTAGGTCTAAGGATACCAGCCAATCCTCCTTTTGTATTGTGGGGATGATCATGGCCAGAGTCACCATCTTGAACTTCGGTTTTATACTTGTTTAGGAGGCGCAGATCCAGAATAGGTCGCTGGTCCCCATTTTTCTTCTGAGTGACAAAATATCTGGAGTAGAAGCCTTTTCAACTCTATAACAGGGGTATAGGCTCCACTGCTTTGAATGCCAACAGGTGTGCCACCTCTGCCTCTAGGAGGATTTTGTCTACAGAGGTTGCGGGGGTAAAGTTTCTGGCTCTCAGTTTGGGGAGGGATTTAAAGCTTTGAGACAGCTCTTGACTAACTACCTCCAACACCCACTTGTCTATGGTAATGGCATGTCGAGCTTGGAGGCAGTGAGCCAATCTGCCTCCTACAGGAAGGGGAGAGGTGACCTGTACCAGCCTATCAGGTATTCTGTTTTGGCTAGGACTGCACCTGAGGTACTTGGGCTGACCATCTCATGGACCCCCCCATCTCTGAAGTATCCCCTGGGTTGCTGGTAGTCTGGCATTGTTTGTGTTTGAAAAAGGGGCCTGGAGTAGGATCCCCTACCCCTGCCTCCACTGTACTGGGACCTGAAAGAAGTAGAGGGCTTTCCCCAAAAGGAAGTCACCCTCACAAGGAAAATTCATTGCCTTGGTCTGTGTGTCTTGGGTCAAGTTTGTGGCCCTAAGCCACGCAAACCTTCTCATGGAGGTGGAGAGAGCCATGAGTCTGGCTGCAGTATCATTAGCATCTGCAGCCATGTGGAACTGATATTTGGTGGCATCCAGTGCCGCCCTAACAGTTTCTGCCAGGTCCACTGCCACATCACCTGAGAACTGTGTCAGACAGTGCCAGAACAGTATTCCATAAAGCCTTTTGGTACTACACTGCATAAGCCATGTAGTTGGCTTGTCTCACAAGGAGTAAAGCAGCCAAATACCCTTTCTGCCCCATTCCATCCAATTTCCTGGAATCCTTGTCTGGGGGATAAGATGACAAAGGTATCCTAGATTTGTCACAAGCTGCTGCCTGAACCATTCCGTGATCTGAATAGGGAAATAAAAAGGCAGCAGTGGACCTGTCCAATTGATTTTATCAACTTTTTTGTTCACCCCTGGGATAGTACTAGATTTTTTTATAATGTGCAGCAATGCTTTCCTCAGGGATTTATGCATGGGGAGCAAACATTTTGTTGGAGCTAGCTTCATCATTTCTAAGAAGTCAGCTTCCTCCCTATCTTCCTCAGTCTCCTGGATTGGGAGATTCAGTGTCTCTCCCTATTTGCTTTACAAATGAGTAGTGTGAGATATAATCTTTTGGACCCCTAGGTGGGGGAACCAAAGTCCTGTTCAGGGGATCACTCATGTTCAGTGGGTGCCCCTCTTCCTCCTCCTCCTCCTCCTACTCTCCTTCTGGACTGTCATAGACATATATGGGTTCCTGACCTCCTGGAACCAGGATAGGAACAGGTGTGGGAACTGATACCACAGCTTATAGGGCCTGCAGAACCTGTAGTGCCTTTTGCAATGTCCTCAGCAGAGGGAACAGGTGTTTTGTCTTCTGAGAGCTCCTTAGCCTTCTCGGTCGCAGGTGCAGCGACATGGTTTTATGTTTTTTCTTAGTGGGAACCGGTTCACTAGTCGGTTACACAGGCCTTTTAGTTTTACCAGTGTCTGTTTTTTCTGTGGATTTGGGGTCCACTGATTCTTCTGGCCTGTCCCTATCATTTTTAGAAGAGGAGCTGGATGGGACATCCTCAGAAGAAGTAGTAGTAGTAGTCGTCATCTCTTCTAATCTCTTAGCATTTTTCTTATGAGTTTTGGGGCAAAGGTCTTGCAGATAGCACAATTAGAGAAAATATGGCTAGTTACCAAGCAGAAAATACACAGGTTGTGCCTGTCTGCTTTGGCCACAACTAATACAGTTTTTAAAACCAGTGGGTCCCATCTTTTTCTTAGGTTGTAGAACCTCTGACATTGAGTAAGATTTAAGACCACTACCTTTACACAAAACGATCGGTTCCCTGAACCAATCAATTCAACTTGAAATAAAAGTGATCAGTTTCCCCAAAAGTAAACAGGAATTGCGAGCTTAACGGTTCCGACAGGAAAAGGAACCACAAACTAAATAAAATAAAAAAAACACTATACTATACGGATCCTGAAAGGAACCGTAAATGAACAATATAAGGTAAAAATATGAGGTTAAAACCCCAAATAGCAGTTCCCCGCAGTTCCACAGAACCAATGAGGAACAGAAAAACAAGTAAATTTAACCCAAATAACTATACTAAACTAAACTATAAGGGCAGCAATTTAAAAATAATAAAGTAAAAATGGTACTCACAATTAAAACGAGTAATTGAAGAAAGTTGAGGAGAGCTCTCTGAGGCATCTTAACTGGCAGGCAGAGTAAAGAATCTGAGCAAAGTGCAGCAGTTACTAAGGGCAGCAGTTTGAAATTGGCATGTGCCAATCAGAGTTCAATCATTTGCATAAATTCTATCTCTCCATGGCAGTTCAACACTGAAGGCTGATAGCATTAGTTTAATCATACTGTATGATTCCTGGGGTTAGACTCTTGCTGCTCAAGGACCCCAATCATAGTATTTTTGTTGGAGACAATGTAGCGCCTTCTCAATCTGCTGTAATGCTAGGTCATCCAATTGCATCTGAACCTTCTTAATAAGGATAGGGTTCACCAGAGTACCCCGATGTTGCAACTGAAGAAACTGCAGAGTTCTAAGGAGATCATCTATATGAGCCTGATGCTCCCTTGTTTTGTGAGCTGCATAACTGAGAAGGTGGCCAAGCAATACCACTTTCAAAGTATCCCAAATCATCGCCAAAGATAACGAAGGAGTGTCACTGTGAGCTATTATCTCAGTACTCAGGTTCTCAACCTGCTAAATAAACTGGGGGTCTTTAAGGTAGAAAGTGTCAAACCAACACGCAGTGTTTTTTCCAAAAAAGACCTAGGTCAAGTTCAGTGATTATTGGGGCATGACCAGAGTAGGAAACAGGGCCTAGGTGACAGGATGAGATCATATGTAGATCCTCTCGGAGGGTAAAAACATAATCAATCCTATAGGTTTGATGTGAGTGGGAAACAAGTGAAAAAGCCTGTTGTTGCAGGGAGAGTGCTCTCCGGACATTAACCCAGACGAGTGTCCAGCAGTTTACGGAAATGTTTGTGGGGGGCTGGAGAACGAGAAGGGGGGCTCAGTAGTGTCCCTGTTTGGGTCAAGTAATAAGTTTCAATCACCTGCAATGTTGATTATCAAGCACTAGATTCGCAATACGTCTAAAGCAAGTGAGTATCGGAACCAGGAGGCATGTACCAAGATATTAAGGTAACTAAGGAGCCCTCCAACTCCCTCTGTACAATAATACAGCACCCCTCTTATCTTTTATTATTTTAAGTTCTCAAAAAGTAACATGTCTGGCAATAAGAATAGCTACTCCTTTGCACTTACCTTTACCATATGTAGAGGAGTACACCATGGAGTACCCAAATTTCAGAAGTTTAGCACTTTGTTTGGTTTAAATGGTTCTCTTGCAAACATACTATCGTTGAGTTATCTTTCTTTTTTTTAATAAAGTTTTTATTATGCAAAGCACGTCATACATACATACATCATATCTCTCATTTCTTATTACAGTATAGCATTTACAGCCATGCATTTTAATTTAACAGTGTCAGTGGCTCAACAGGTTGCACATTCACCTCCGAGACCAGAAGATCAGAAAGCTGTGGGTTCTGTCTCCACACCAGGCACTTGGGTTAAATCCCAATACAGACACTGTGGTGCAGCATGAGGGGGGGTGCTGCACTCCTGAGGTGCCGTCTTTCGGATGAGACGTTAAATCAGGGTCCCATCTGCCTGTTCTGGTGGTAGTTCAGGTTGATGTTAAAGATCCCACGGCACTTCTCAAAAAGAGCAGGGCAGTTTTTATTCAAGAACCACAACACTTTACAGTACATATTTACAAAAGACAGAATCACAAACAACACAGGGACTAGTATATATCATAAATCACCCAATATATCCTTAGTATCCTCTATTTTAACTACCTATCCCACTTCCTCTACCCCCCCAGACTTTAAATCATTCTTTTTCCCTTCTGTCTTCACCACTGCTCTCTTCATTTTACTCTATAATGCTAACATATTCTATATTTTAATTCCCCTTTATCTCATTCATACTCCCTTTCCCATACACCTATACAAAGTTTTCTGAATTTCCTATTTTCCATAGTCTTTTTATCTTTATGCATACTTTCTAAAATACGAAAACCCTTTCCACCACATCATAACTTTATCTCTTGGATGCATTATCCACTCTTTTTAAACACCTCTACCATGGCTTTTTCACACTGTGCACTGAAACCACCATATGACATCTCTTTTTGTTGAAGTAGCAACTGGCAATGACTTTGCCATAAATAGTATTTTAGACATACAAACAAAACCTGTAGCGTACTGCTATTGCATTGTCTCAACAGTGTAGGAAATATTCTAATACCAGGTCTGAATAACTTAAAACTCATCAACCACGGCATCTTCCACTTCTCTGCCAGGTATATCCATTATTGTTTTGCATATTCACATTTAAACAAAAAATTATCTTGGACCCTAGGGTTATTTAACATTCTGACTGTTAATTTGTTATTATTTGGTGTTCCTCCTATAAATTCAGGTTCTTTTATTTCATTCTCCCCCACTATTTTCTTATATAGTACATATCTTTCCTGGTTAATCGAACCAACTGTTGTCTTTTAGTTTCCCAATTTTGTAGTTTTAGTATTGTACCTTTGTAAGATCCTGGTACTTCCAGTTTCTTAATTCTTTTAGGCACCTCTTCTGTCCAGTTTCCACAAAATTTTCCCATTACATTGCATCCCCACTTACTCTTTAAACTGTCCTGAGCCTCTAGGTCTACTCTTTTATTTTTATAAAATCACTGAGTTTAACATTCCCAGCCCTCCCTTTTTTTCTAAATATGTAATCTCCTTCTTTATCGAATTTAACCTGCTCCCCCAGACCATTTGGAAAAATATCCCCAATATCTTGGTCTCCAGATCTATTGGCAATGTAAATACAGATGCCACAGATAGGAAATATGGAACTAAAAACTGTTCAACCACAAACACTCTTTTTAGTTTTGCCATTTTCCATCCCTTCCACCATGACACTTTCCTCTCTCCTTCTGCCATTGCTGTTTCCCAGTTCATTTCACCCATGTCCCCCTTTCCCAAATAAAATTCCTAACATCTTAATTGGTTCATCTAGTATTTCTATCCCTTATTCCAGTCTTCCTTTTTCTGGGGGTCCTAGCCACATCCCCTTACTTTTCTCCATACTTAGTTTTGCTCCTGATATTCCCGAGAACCTGTTTATTTCCTTTAGCAAGCATGGGATTTCTTTCGCATTTGACAGAGCTATGCCTAAATCGTCCACGTAAGCTGTACTTTTACCTACATCACCTTTTTGGATTCCTTTTGTTCCCTTTATCCCTTCTGACTTACCGATTAATCTAATTAAGGGGTCTATACTAAAAACGTATAATAATGGACTTAGAGGGCATCCCTGCCTCACACCCGCCCTTATTCTAATAGGCTCTCCTCCTTGTCCATCTTCTAGTATACTTTCTGCGCTTTCATACAATTCCCTTATCCACCCTATTGTCCTCTTTAGTATCCCATAATGCTCCATTACCCTAAAGAGATAATTGTGGTTTATTTGTTCGAAGGCTTTATTTTGGTCCAATGAGATCACCACTCCTTTTTTCCCCGTCCTATTACTGTACTCCACTATATCTCTTACAAAGTTAAGTTGTCCTATATATTCCTGCCTGGAATAGCACACGTCTGGCTTGTGTGAATCACTTCTGCCATATATTTTTTAATTCTTTTCTGTAAAATTTGTGCCAATATTTTATAATCCGAATTTAATATGCTTATCGGCCTCCAGGTTCCTATTTCCATTTTGTCATCTTTTTTGTGAAGAAGAATCACCAACCCCCTTGTTATCTCTGGTGGTACTTTTCCCATACTACATATAAAATTAAAGGCCCTAACTAAAAACGCTGAGAAAAACCTACAAATATCTTATATACCTCATTTGGCAGCCCATCCATCCCTGGGATCACCCCTTGTTTTAATAATGTATCGCCTCTCTTACTTCTTCATCGGTTATGTCTTTCTGTATTTCCAGCTCCCCACCCTCTGGGAGTTTATGTATTTCTTTTTTTTTTTTTTTAACTTTGATTTTTATTTTGATCTTTAAAAATGGAAATTTATAACCATACAGTTCAATTACATTAGTTCCATTCTGGAAATATTTCCACAGATTAAATGTCAACATAACATTAGATCATTCTTATACTTAAATATACTAGACAAACTAGGCCTCCTTGAGACACAGAGATTAGTTATCCAGATATAGGTACAGAGAAGAACAGTAATACACTGATTTTAAGCCTAAAGCTTTAGGTGGTGTGACACAGTTCCATGCAGTGTGTCTCTTGTCTCTGATCCAAAGTCTGTTGAAGTAAAGTCTGAATCTAGATCTCAATCTACAAATAGGTTTTATCTAAGCATTTTCTAACAATAATGCTTAAATATAATTTTAAAACTACAAAGATAACAAAAATAAAAATAAACTTTTGTACAGTTACTCAGTCTACTTATGAGGATATAAGTATACATCCATTAAATAACATATCCTTCTTATTTTTCCCCCTTATACTCAGGCCCCTAGCTCTCGGAGGGGCCATATGTTTACTTTGTTGCCCTACTTAACCTTGTACCACCCCTACTACACTAACCTCCTCCCGCTCTCCCTTCCATCTCTCTCTCCACTTCCTCCAAGGTTGCCACAAATTTTGGAATTTCTCCACTTTAAAATGTACTGCGTGGGTAATATTCTCCATTTTTCCTATTTCTTCTATCCTCAAAACCCACTGTGCTAGGGAAGGGGGTTCTGGTGATATCCATTTAGTAGTAATGCATTTCAAAGCAGCCACTCTTAATATTTGACAGAACTCCACTCTTTGATGCCTTTTGGCCGATATGGTAGGAAGACCTAATACTAGGTCTTGAAATGTGAAGAGGATAGGGAAACCACCTACTTGCTCCATCACTGTATGCACCTGTTGCCAAAACCTTGTCAATTTATCACAGCCCCAAAATATGTGATAATGTGTACCTACCAGCGTTCCACACAGACGCCAGCATACTGAAGAGGCCTGTGGATTATAGTGGGCCGTTATCTCTGGGGTTCTGAAAAATTGAGTGAGGATTTTCCAGTTAAATTCTCACCACATCGTGGCTGAGAAGACTTGCCAACCCCTTTGGAGTCTACAATTCCACTCTGCCCTAGTAATATCTACTTGGGAATCTCTTTCCCACCTCACCCGAATCTCCTCTAAATTTGGGGTCTCCCTTGAGTTTGTTAGCAGTGTTCCCCATTCATTATTTTAGGGCGGTGGGCCACCACCCTATATTTTTTTACCACTACTCTATATTTTTTACCACCACCCTATATTTTTATCCATTTTTTTATAAAATCCTCCAAAATTGTCTTTTATTGACATCCTTTATTGCAATACTACCCATTTTATACCAGCACACTATATGTTACTTAAAAGCTACTTATGCACATGTACAGTGCATATAGGAGGTCCCAAAAAATAACGTACCATTTGACCCGATCACCATTGCCACCGCCCTATATTTTCAGAGAGTGGGGAACCCTGGTTAGGGTTATGTATAATATGGACAAGTATCTTAATTTGTCCCTAATTTTTATGGAATCCCACCAGTATGATTCCAGTGAAGTGAGATCTCTACATACTGTATCTTTGGTAGGTTTTCTTCTTTGGTAAGGAAATGTCGTGTTTGGAGAAACCTATAACAATCTTCTTTATGAAGGGAGAATCGCTCCTGCAGAACATTGAAAGGAAGACATCCAGTCTGGGCTATGAACTGTTTAAATGCGGTGAGGCCCTTATGTTCCCAATATGCAAACCCAGCATCTGCTTTAGGAGGGGGGAAGGTGAGTGTGTGTCTAATCAAGGAGAGGGGTCCCAATGTGTTCGGGGTATATGTTATCTTCTTTAGTTTTATTAGAATGCGCAGTGAATGTTTAACCCATGGGTTATCTGTTGATGCCTGAACTTGGGGTGTTATTTCTGACGTGGGCAGGGTCCATAATTTATGATAATGCACTGAATTCTCTTCTATTAAATGCCAGCCCGAGTCTATCCTTTGTTTGGCCCAAGTGACTAGTTGAGACCCTTGGGCTGCCAAATAATAAAAATACGTGTGGGGTAGACCTAGGCCTCCCTTTTCCTTTGATCATATTAAGGTCTTAAATGGGATTCGCGGGCGTTTTCTTGATCAAATAAAATTAGACATTTCTTTGTTCAGTTGTTTCCAAAAGCTAGGCATTACAGGAATCGGGAGTGTTTGGAAGAGAAATAACCATCTAGGCAGTATATTCATCTTAATTACCTGAATCTTGCCATACAAAGCCAAGGGCAACAATTTCCAACAGGCAAAATCCGCTTGCATACTTTTGTATAACTTCATGAAGTTAGCCGGAAATAGCCTGGATGTATTTACTGAGATTTGTATTCCTAGGTATCGAAAAGTATTATTACGGACCCATCTGAATGGGAAACTTTCCCTAAAATACTTCGGGGGAATCTCACTTAGTACCACCGCTTCTGATTTGGTATAGTTTATTTTGTACCCAGCCAATGTGCCGAACTTGCCCAGTGCATTTAATAAGTGTGGTAGGGAAGTCTGAGGATCTCTTAAGAAAAAAAGGGAATCATCAGCATAGAATGCCACCATTTGTTCTATTCCCCCCGCTTGTACCCCTTTGATTTCCAGATTATTCCTTATCCATATCGCTAAGGGTTCTAGTGTTAGGGCAAAGATCAATGGGGAGAGGGGGCACCCCTGCCTCGTTCCTCTATTTAAGGGTATCCGATTGGACAAGAGTCCATTAAGTCTGACCCTAGCCTCCGGTTTATGATAAAGTGCTCTTGTGGCCGAGACAAAATTTTCCCCCAACCCGAACTTCGACAGGGTGGATGACAAAGTGCCATACCATGCCGATGGCCACTTGAAGGGATTTATTATTTTTCTGGGCAGTGATAATATTTAGTAATCGACGTATATTGTCTTGAAGAAATCCCCCCCCCCCCAATAAATCCTGTTTGATTATAGTGGATGAGTGGGGAGATACATGCCTGAAGCCTCTCTGCCAGAATCCCTGTAAATATTTTTAGATCTACCAGTAACAAACAAATTGGACGATACGAGCCACAGTGTTCAGGGTCATTATCAGGCTTCAGGATAACCACAATCTGGGCCAAATTCCAGGAGGGTGGTACGGGTTTATGTTGTAACAAGATTTCATTACATGTACCAACCAAATACTTAACTATTCTGGGTGTAAACTTTTTGAAAAATTCAGACGAGAAGCCATCTAGGCCTGGGGCTTTGCCATTTCTAAGGTGTTTAATTTGTGACTGCACCTCACCTGCTGAAATTGGAGAGTTGAGAATCGCCCTTGCGGAGTCTTTTAAAGTGGGGATGGGTAGGGCTTCCAAAAACTCCTGAACCGCTTCATGGTGCCTGGGTGCAGTTTCTGCTGTATAGAGGTCTGCATAGAACCCCCTGAATCTGTTTAATATGTCTGCCGGGGATGTAGTTGGTGGCCCCCTTTCATCAACTTGCAACCGAACCACTGCTCTATTTGCAGCTTCTTGTCTAAGCTGCCATGCCAACAACCTCCCCGCTTGATTCCCATGTTCGAAATATTTTTGCCTGGCATATCTTAGTTGCCCCTCAATCTGCCTGTCAAGCAACTGATTAAGTTCCTACCTCGCTTTGTCTAGCTCTTGTTTTACTTGTGTATCCTGTATTACCTGATGTGAGGTGGAGTTTGGGTATTTCTATTTCATCCACGATTTTTTCTATTTCTTGTCCCGAAACATTTGCCCCTTCCATTACCTCCTGTATGTGTACTTCCATTAGCTGCCTTATCCCCTCCATATATTTAATTTCTTCCCCTCTTCTGTTTCTGAGTGCTGTCACCCTTGACCTATTCTTCCGCTCCTTACACACCTCACACGGGTCTGAAAAGGGTGTTCTCTGTGTTCCATAACTTAACTCTGACGTCAGTGTTGTTGCTCTGTTATACTGTACTTCCTTCATTTTATTTTTAATTTCCTCAATTTTGTCACTACAGTCTTGATTCCCTGTTTAAGATTTTTCCAACTCTTTATACAATTTATTTCTTAGCCCCAAATATTCAAACAGCTTTTTCCTTACTCTAGTCTTCCCATACTTTTGCAACCAACTGCGCACCTCTTGCTTTGTGTCTAACCATCACCGGCACAAATCATCATACACCCCCACCACAGAGGCCCAATCCACTAATAAGGATGCTAACCCTTATTTCACTGCTGTTTCCTGCAAGCAAGCACTTTTCAGTTTCTACCTTGTTCTGGGCTAATACCTTTCTGTACTTTCAACTACTTTAATCATTAAATGATCCCAAAACCCTAAGGGTACTACCCCTACCATGTCTATTCTTTTAGAAACAAATACACACTCTGTTTTGGAAAAGGTCTTTCTTCTGACATACATATACTTTACTGGTGACTTTGCTTTATCCAGACAGTCTACCAATTCTGCTGTTTTCACACACTTTTTTAAGGCATACTGTATGTTATCACAATATACTTTTTGCCCTAGGTTTTTCTTTCTTTAACTTCCAGTGTACAATTATAATCACCAACAAAATATACATTTTTACTTGTGCATAGATACGGCTGGATTGATTCTATCAAATTCACCCTTTCTGCTTTCGCTTGAGGACCATATATTACTATAAATCTAGACAGCTGATTATGCCATACACCATCTACTAACAGAGCTCTTCCCGGCTGTATAGTATATCCAGTAGTTTTTGAAATTTCAAGCCATTACCTGAGAACAGAATCCCCACCCCATCTGCTCTGTCTGGCCACAAGGACCAGTATGATGGCCCCCACACCTACCTCCTCTGTGCCTGGGCAACTGAATTCATTGAATTAAACCATGTTTCCAGCAAAAACGCAACGTCACATGCCCTATCCCTTAGCTTGGCTCATACCACCTCTCTTTTTTTGCTGTAAAGTATACTGCATATATCTGCAGATGACAATTTAAATAACACCATACATTTCCATCATCCGAGTTTTCGGGGGTGTGGCACCCATCTTCCAATACAGTCAGTGTGTTTGCAGGCGCGGACCCAGTTCCCCAATCACTACTGCAGCTGTCTATGACAGCAGTTGAAAATGCAGTTGTCGTACAGTTGAAAGGGAGAGCTCCGCTTCAGTGAGCAGAGCTCCCCCCTCCACACACGCACGCATGCACGCATCTGCGTGCTCATGCATACCTCCTCCCACACTGTATGGCCAACTGGGGTGCCCAATCCCCGTCAGCTCCACTACCCCCAAAAAGCATCCAGGTGCCATGCTGGGAGCCCACCCCAGCATGGCAAATGTTTATAGCCGATAGGGGTGCCCAATCCCCCATCGGCTCCAGCCCCAACAGCCTTCCAGCTGCCATGCTGGGAGCCCACCCCAGCGTGGCAAACGTCCCTCGTAGTCTTTAAAAAAAAAACCTGTAAATAACAAAAACTGTCCCTCGGCGCTTCTCCCTGGCCCCCTCCCACACCCGCACCCACCCACTCGCAGGCCTGCCTCCCCCACCCCATACTTGCCTCCGGACCACAGTGCGACAGTCTTCGGTGGACTGGGAACACGTCTGCACTCTTCAAAGCTGACCGCGAACTGAGGAAATGCCGGTAAGCTGTATAATGGGATAGATAGGGTTTTTTCAACTTTGCTGCATATCTCAGGCATTTTTTGGAATTTTGACACCAAATTTTCAACATGGAGTTTTTGGGACCCCTCCTCATGAATTCTGTCACTGTCATGGCGTTAATCGGACCCGAAGGGTGATTTCGCAGCCACTGCTCGAAATCACCTTCGGGACCGATTAACAACGACTAGTGCCAGTGTTCATAAGTTGAGCTCTCAAAAGCCTATGTTGCAAATTTGGTGAAAAATTCCTAAAAATGACTGTTTTATGCGGCAGCGTGCGTCATGGTTCTACAGCGATCGTAAGTTCGCGGAATTTTAATATTTGCACTCTGGATTTTCAACATTGCCATTTTACCAGACCTCCTTATGGGCAGTACTGCTGACATTTTCCACATCTCACCCAAAATCTGTTTCCGCGCATGTAGCGCACAATGGCGCAGTCGGTGTGCGAAATCAATGTGTGGGACACATTAAGAAAATCTCAGTGACACTGTTCAGGAGCAGAGGTCTTAAAATGGCCAGTGTTGAAAATTTGGTGAAAAATTCCTAAAATGACTGTTTACGAGGCGTGCATTGCGCGGTACCTCTGGCCAGCTCGTGCGGTTCAATTTTTAATATTATCACTCCAGATTTTCAACATTGCCAGTTTACCACACCTCCTTATGAGCAGTACAGCTGTCATTTTTCACATGTCACCCAAAATGTGTTTCCATGCATGTAGCGCACAATGGCGCAGTCGGTGTGCACAATCAATGTTTGGGACAGATTAAGAAAATCACAGTGACACTGTTCATGAGCAGAGGTCTTAAAATGGCTATGTTGAAAATTTGGTGAAAAAATTCCCAAAATGACTGTTTTAGGAGCACATGTTGCGCGGTTCCTAAGCATGCTTGCAAGTTTAATTTTTAATATTTTCACTCCAGATTTTCAACATTGCCAGTTTACCACACCTCCTTATGAGCAGTACAGCTGTCATTTTTCACATCTTGCCCAAAATGTGTTTCCACGCATGTAGCGCACAATGGCACAGTCAGTGTGCAAAATCAATGTTCGGGACAGATTAAGAAAATCACAGTCACACTGTTCATGAGCAGAAGTGTTAAAATGGCTATGCTAAAAATCTGGTGAAAAAATTTCCAAAAAGGACTGTTTTACAATCATTTGTTGCACTGATCCTATGCACGCTCGTAAGTTCGTGAATTTTCAATATTTGCACTCCAGATTTTCAACACTGCCATTTTACCACACCTCCTTATGAGCAGTACAGCTGTCATTTTTCACATGCCGCCCAAAATGTGTTTCCGTGCATGTAGCGTACAATGGCGCATTCGGTGTGCGAAATCAATGTTTGGGACAGATTAAGAAAATCACAGTGACACTGTTCATGAGCAGAGGTCTTAAAATGGCTATGTTGAAAATTAGGTGAAAAAATTCCTAAAAATGACTTTTACGAGCGTGCGTTGCGCAGTTCCTATGCATGCTCGTAAGTTCGCAAATTTTTAATATTTGCACTCTAGATTTTCAACATTGCCATTTTTCCACACCTCCTTATGAGCAGTACAGCTGTCATTTTTCACATGCCGCCCAAAATGTGTTTCCGTGCATGTAGCGCACAATGGCACATTTGGTGTGCGCAATCAATGTTTGGGACAGATTAAGAAAATCACAGTGACACTGTTCATGAGTAGAGGTCTTAAAATGGCTATGTTGAAAATTTGGAGAAAAAATTCCTTTCAGACATTCTGCAATGTTACTAATGAAGACACTGACCAGGACTGGCCCCAGCACCGATCCCTGCAGCACCCCACTGGTCACCCCCTCTCCCTAGACTGCACCACATTTACCACTACTCTCTGCCTCCTGTCTGTTAGCCAGTTTCTAACCCAATTTACCACCCTTTCCCCCAAGCCCAGCCTACCCAGCTAGTTTATCAGCCTCCTATGTGGGATGGTGTCAAAGGCTTTGCTGAAATCAAGGTAAGCGTTGTCCACTGCCCCACCCTGATTCACTTCCTTTGTCACCCAGTCAAACAAATCAACCAGATTTGTCTGACATGATGTCCCCACTGTGAATCTATGTTGTCTATGGTCCTGGACTCCGATGGCTTCTAGATACCCCACTATCCTTTCTTTAAGCAATGTCTCCATGATCTTCCCCACTACTGAGGTGAGGCTGAACGGCCTATTGTTCCCCGCCTCCTCCCTGCTGCCAGACTTCTGTAGAGAGACCACATGTGCCCTCCTCAAGTTCACTAGTGTTGAATGACTCAGTGGACATGGCTGCCAGAGGTACTGCTATCTCTCTTCGCAGTTCTCTTAATATCCTTGGGCGTATGCCATCTGGTTCCATCGCTTTGTCCACCTTCAATTTAGTGAGCTCCTGCAGGACTCTTTTGCCTTTGAATGGACTATTGTCCACCTCTTCACCCCCTTGGCAACTGCTGTACTGTGGTGGCCCTTGCCCCTCCCACTCTTCTGTGACTACTGAGCGGAAAGACACAGTGGATGTCTTGGGAGGAAGGCACGGAACTATCACTTCGAAATACCTAAACACCACATACAAGCAAGCAACATTCGGCATTGACAAATGCTTGTTTTATTTAAGATCCTTTTATTTTACATCCCATGCTGTTTCACAATCCAGCCCTCAAGTTATTTTCCTTCTTTTCTTTTTCTTCTTCTTACTTTCTGTTTTTTGTATTCTGACTCCATTTATAGATCCTGGTTGTGAGGACTGTATAGACATATTGTCTGAATCCCTTTCCTCCAAGTTTGCTTCCTCCTCTTTGTAACCCTAAAATTTAGTAGGGGTTAAAGATTGGTATTTCTCCAATACTTCCTTTTTTGCTTCTCAAACTTGTCCTTCTTTCTGCCCCTGTGTCATTCTCCTGAGTGTTAGATGGGGGAGGCGGTGTCATCTCTTCCAGCCTCTGTTCTTGATCTGTCGCCTCTTCTTCCACTCTTTCTCTCCTTTCCCCTTAATCTGTATTCAGTCCTGCCTCAGCTAATATCCTGGCTAAGGGCTCTTCTCTCTCCCTTCTTTCTACTACCTCTACGTCTGGGATTCCCCCTTTCTCTGGGGTAGTGTTCTTCTGGGTCGTGGACTCGGGTGTCTTCTGGTCATTCCTCTCTTCAGTTGAGGGCTCCAACTCTCTAGCGGGCCTCCCTTGTTGGGCTTTCCTAATTATTTCCTCTGGATCTACGCTTCTTGCGTTATTCCTAACTGCCCATGGACACCCTTGATACATGTGCCCATGTTCCTAGCACAGATTACATCTCACATGATTCCTGCACTGAGAGTTGCTATGGCCGCATTCCCCACATAACCCACATCTCACAGTCGCACACATTTGAGAGATGCCCTCCTGCCCCACACCTGTAACAGGCTTTGGGTTGCCCTGAGTAGAACACTACCCCCGTCCCCCCCCAAAAAAAACTATTGGGGATATGGACTATGCTGTCTTCAGATTGATGAAGTTTCCCTTTAAATCTCCATCCACCTGTCCATAAGAACTCCGAGTCTATGATTGCTTCAGGGGGACTTATTACTTCACACTTCAGGAACAGCCACTGTACAATATCTCCTACGTGCACACAATCATTTCTGAAGATTACTGTCACAGGCTTAGTTATAGGTATAGCCGTAAAAGGCTGCCATACGGGGGTCCATTTCAGCTGCTCATACTTTACCCAGAACCTCTCAAGCCCTTGCATTGTCCTGAAACTGATATTGAATGCATCCTCTCCTGATATATGTATCAGGGCATATCTTTCTGAGGCCACATATCTCATGGATTCTTTTAACAGTATTCTCCCAACATATATTCTGTTTGGGAAGTACTCCAGACCCCCTTATACTGCAATTGAACTGCAAATCTTCTTGGTGTGGGATCAAAGTATTCTTCTGGTCTCTGTCACCTTGGTCTTCCTCTGGGGGGGGGCACCCAGCTCCTCCTGGCAGTCCTTGTTCCTCTCTCCTACTAGTCCCTCCTCTCAGTACTGAACAATACAGTTTCTCCCCATTCCTCCTTATGTTTTCTGGCTGAGGCGTTTGATTCTCCCCTTCTCCTGCTCTCAAGGAGTTTGTACCAATCAATACCTCTTGCCTCTGGCTTCCAGTCATTTCTATCACAGGAGCCTCTTTTCCTTTATCTCCCCTTCCTTCCCTTCCTGATATGTTGCTTTTCTGAAGCTGACCCACTCCCTGACTTTCCCCTTCTTTCTGTAGTATCAGAACCCTTTTGGTACCATCTAGGATTATCTGTCCTCCCGTTACCTTCTGGCTTGTAGAAGCAACTGGTTCTCCAATGCTGTTTTGGGAGAAATCCACCCAGTCGCTCTCCGACTCCCAACTTCGTCTCCTTTCTGTCTCCAGCCCACTCCTTTTAGGGCAATCCCTGGTGACCATTCTTTCCCTGATTCCTCCATTTCAGGTAGCCCAAATGCCCGAACTAGCACTTGTTGTGTTGTACATCCTGGCGCTTCCTTTCCCTGCGTTGGCTTACTTCCTTCGGGTTGTACCAACCCGATTTCCTCCCGACTGCTCCTTCTTCAGTCTGTGTCGAGTTTCATCCTTCTTGAAGCCTCTCTCCTCCAGTATTCGTTCATCATCTTCTTTCAGTAACTTCTGGATGGTAAGGCGTTTTTCCTCCATTCTCCTCTCTAGGCTCTCAGCTGCCTTCCCGATGTCCTGCCTAAAGGTGCTTTGCTCCTCGTCCTCCTCCATATCCATTTCCAAACGTTTGCTTTCCTCTACTGAATCCTCTGAAGCCAGGGCTGACACAAACTGCTCCTTGTCCTCAGACACACGGAGCTCTGTCACCCCTTCCACCGAAGGTTGCTCCATTGCACCCTTTCCTTCCATGTCCATACTCGCACTGGCTTCCCCGGTGTCCTGGCCAAACTTCCCCCATTCATTAAAAATACCACCAACAGCTTAATCTGGTTCAGTGTCAGTTGGCATCCATCTGTATCCCACTCCCCGGAACGAGGCTAAAAATAGGCAGAATTGTCTAGTCCTCCTTTCCCAGACAACAAAAACTAAATAAATAAATAATTCATTACATCCAATATTTTATATACTTTTCTATATTATATTTTTATCAATCAGTGCTAGGGACAAGTCTGTGTGTTGAAAATCTTTAAAACCAGTCTTCTGTTCAGCATTATATATTTGGACCTGTTTATTCCCATTGGGTAGTTTAGACCTTGTTTTTCTCGAGTATTTGTTCCGGGCCATCTGGGGTCACCCCCCCCCCCACACACACACACCACTCTGAATCCCCCCTTTTTTCTTTCCCCCTTTGCATGTATCAGGAAAAAGTCTGCGTCAATTATAGCAGCATACCAAACCCATTTCTGCCACTGAAGGTTAAACTGGCCAAGTCTGTCACGTATTTCCACTGTAAGCCTTTCAAAATTACATATTTCAAAAATTACATTTCTGCAGTCTGTCAAGGTAGGGACCGTGAGGGTCAGCCATCTTCCTGTTACTGCTTTTTTGTTTGCTGCTAATAGGAAAAGCAGGAGCAGAGATCTGGAGCAGCCATAGTTCCCCCCCAACCCCCAAAAGTGGGGACTGAAAGCAGGGCCAGCTCAGTAGTAAGTTGTACTGGCTCTCCTATTAATTCTTCCAACTCTTCCCAAATAGCCTTCCAGTATGCAGAAATGACAGGACAGGACCAGAAAATGTGGACCTGCTCCGCCACAGCGAAGCCACATTCCTTCCAGCAGTTCTCACCTCCCTGTGATAAATACTTTTGGAGGACCTAGGGTGTACGAAAGAAACGTGACCTACATTTCCAGGCGTACTCCCTCCAGTAACTAGAGGCTCTAATTTTCATCACTGGTTTAGTGTACTTCGTCCAAGAGACTTCTGATATTGATGCATTCAAATATTTGTTCCAGCTATTCAATATAGACAGAGTGGAGTTGCCCAGAGCTTCCCATAAAGTTTTGTAAAGGTGTCCTATTAAATGTCCCCATAGTGGATCCCTTTGTACATCCATTATCATATTGAGTAAGGGCAGTAGAGGATCTGGAATCTTTGTGTCCTTTTTTTGTTTATGTACTATGTCCTGACCTGTAGATATCTATAGTGTTCCCGGCACGTAAGGCCATATTGAGTTTGTAGGGCCTCAAATGGAAGGACCCCGTTTTGATCTAAAAATTTGTAAATATATTTCAGTTCCAGGTGGCACCACAGGTTGAACACCAGGTCCATCCGTGCTGGAAGAAATTCTCCATCTGCCGCCAGTAGTCTTGTAAGCTCGTTACTCATTTTACCCTGTAACATATTAGTTATGCACATGCTCTCTATCCTCTGTAGCCTTTCTCAAAAATGTCTACTATATTATGTACTCTCTGTAATTGTGTATCCTCCTCTGCCCTCACCCCTAGGACGCATCTGGAATTGAGCAATACTCTGCTCAGTATGCCTTCCTGGTAAAACTTTTAAATAAATAAATAAAATAAAATTGGGGTTTTCATTTGGGATAAGCCCTTAATTTCCCCCCAAACTTTCAGTCTACTGGCTGTTAAGAGTGTTAAAATGGCTCAGCAGAGGTCAAGAGATGCAAACAGAATGGGATCCGAATCGCAGAGATCGTTCAGGGAGAACTCAATATTCTTCCAAGGGGCTGTATAACTTGGTGTAAGCCACATTAGTATAGTGTTTAAAAAGGCTGCTTGTGCATAGAATTTTAAGTTCAGTACGTTGACTCCACCTTGTATTACTGGGAGTTGAAGCAGGTAGTAACGTATTTGAGGTCTTTGTCCGCCCCATATAAAGCTAGATATTGTTTTCTGCCAAGCTGTAAAGTAATACCTGGCTGGGAATGTGGGTATAGTTTTTACTGTAGCTATCAGCAATTACTGTAGATATCCACAGGGGGCACTTTACTGTCTGCTACTTCCTGGAAAGTTTGACATAGGTGGGGAAGGAGTAGCTCTAGGAATTTTTTGTACTATTAGAGTGCAAACCCGTCTGATCTTGGGCATTTATAAGAGCTGAACCTTTTGATTTGAAACATAATTTCATCAGTCCTAATAGGGGCTTCTAATTTTATGTCTTACACCTCTGTTAGTCGTGGCAGTCTCAGCTGCTCCAGTAAACCCCTTCTTTCTTCTGGACTGACAGTTATTGCCCTACTACAGAATTTTTGATAGTAGCTATTAAAAATGCTCCTGATGTGCTCATCATCCTGGGTAATAACTTTTCTTACTGGGTCCTTTAGTTTTAACATAGTGGATGATTGTTTTCGTGCTCTAAGTTTACAGGCGAGTAATCTTGTGTCCCCGAGTCCCACTTTTATAATTGGCCTGTTTTAAATAAACTGAAGCTTGTTGAACTCAAGTCCATAATTTTTTTGTATGTCACTTTTAAGCTCTCTTATTTTGTCTCTCGTTGCTACACCCCCTCTAGTGTAAAACAGCTGGTAGGTTTGCAGTTGCTGTACCTGGGTTTTACTTTTGTAGGTCCCAGAGCCCGGCACATGGCCATATATGCGTGTGGAGCACGCACACATACTGGAAGCCAGCTCAGCCCCTTCCACCCACCCATACTGCCACCACATCCACCTATGTTACCCCACCAGACCTCCACCTGGTGGGGATGGGACTCGAAGAGGTGACAACCCCCAGAAGAGGAGAGCAGCCCGAAGGCTTGCTCAATCCTGCTCCTCCCTTTCCCCCCAGGCTAGCACTCCGACAACTGGAGGTTGTTCCCGAACCTAAGTCGCCAGTGTAATGCAAGGTAAGGCATCTGGCACCTCAACCCTCAGCGCAAACAGGCCGATGTACCAGGGTTTTATGGTTTTCTTCTATTTTCCTCTTTTTTTTTGTAGCATAAGCGATAATATCTCCTCGAATCACAGCTTTGATTTGTCCCACATTGTTGCAGCAGGAACAGGTTGGGAGACATTATCTTGAATAATCTGGGGGATACGCTCTTGGCATTAGAGACACAAATTCCTCATCTTTTAGTAAAGATGTGTTTAGATGCCAAAATGTTTTTTTCCGCTGTTTACCTAGGTCTATTTTCAGCATCAAGGAACTATGGTCCGACAGTAACTGTTGGCCAAAGGTCATGTCCCGGACCTTAGAAAAATGCTCACAGGTCACAAAAAAGTAATCAATCCATGAGCAACTGCCATGTTGTCCTGACTGAAAAGAGTAAGCTCTTTGTTTAGGAAATAATTTTTCCATACATAAACTATTCCAAGATGCTCAAAGTTACGCCACAAGTAACGCATGACACTAGATACTCTGTGTTTGGATGGATTTGTCCTGTCTCGTTCTAAGGAGAAAAGCATATTGAAGTCTCCCCCATGATCAACTGTCCTTGGAGCATGTCCATTAATTTGCTTAGAAAGGAATGGAGTACTGGGACTGATGAATTAGGGGATAGTTAAACATTTGCTAATGTAACCTTTTGTGAGTATAATAGTCCCTCCCTGTATTATCACAAATCGGCCCTGGGCATCAATACAGTTTTTCTGTATTTCTAGCTGAGTATTTAAGGGCACCATAATGGCCATACCTCCTTTTCTACCACTCAGGTGGGAGGATGCTATGACCTCATAGCAATTCCCTCATCTCAACTTTGAGTGTTCTGTCTCACATTGATGTGTCTCTTGGATAAAGTACACATCCGCAGAATTATTCTGGGAGGGATTGGCCTGAGGTTCAATGTGGGAAATAGCTCCTCCCACAACCTCTAAGCCCTCCACTAACGCAGCTCCCTTGCTTAGGGAGTGTTTTTGTGCCCTGGGCTTCCTACTTGGCTCATGTGGCTGCGCTGTTCTGCTCTCCATGCTGCTTCCATTTGTTCTTTCTCTGACTTCTGTGCCTTCCACCCTGCCCTCCCATAGTTTTCTTGCTTGTGTCTTCCCTGCTGTATGTGTCTTGCCTGCCTCCCCTTTCCCTGGCCTGTTTCATCTCCCCCCTCCCTTTCTTCACCTTCCTCTGTGTTTGGGTCCTTCCCCTGTGTTTTTTTGGGGCTTCTTGCTGCCTTCTGTTACCCCTACAACCGAAGCTTGCGAGTGTCCCCAGTTCCTCTCTGATGCCCTGCTTCCTCTTCAGATGGACGCCCCAAACATCGTAATGCTTCTTCGTGACAACTTGCTATTGACTCTCCGAAGAGAAGATCATTGTGCTAAACTTCACGTTGGTTCTCACTTGCTGATTTTGAGAACTCCGTACCGACTCAAGGAACACTATTCCTAGCAGTCCCATGTGGGCGTCCCATTCTCCTCCTCGCCTCAACTGCTGCACGCCACCCTTACATGACGCTCCTCTGGATCCCCTGCTGCCTTTCTCTCTGGTGCTAATTCCGTAAGTACCTATTTTACTGTTTGCCTCCTCTCCCAGTTTGCTCTGTTACTTGGCCTTGACTCAGTCCCTGGCTTTGCACTTCACCTACTTGACTCCCCGATATTTGGTGGATCACCATCACGCCCGGCACCAACCTGACTTGCCCTGATTTTTCCTCTAACCATACCTCGAGCCCCCATCTCTGCTCCTGGAACACTGATCTACCTAATTATTACTTTACACGACTGAGTACCAGTTACATTTGCCCAGTAATTTGTTTCCTCCCTGGCTTTCAGCAATGCGGCATTAATGTGTGTCTCGAACTGCAACTCGTGATGGTGAGCTCTGTGTGCTTTCACACCCCTATGACTTTGACCCTCTACAAGTGCACCTACAATTTTGTACTTTGATGACTATTTGGGATTGGCTGCTCTGTGGATGCATTGTGTCTCTTCTGTTATTGCCTGTTTAATTCCTACTAACGACTGCCTAACACCCCCATTTACTGAAAGATCATCTTCTATGCAAGGGGTGAGGAAGTACATTTTTTATTACTAAAACAGCCCTGCCTTGACTGGATTTTTCACCGGTCCTGCCGCAGTACCTTCGGGGGAAGGGTGTATGGAGGTCTGGGGGTAGAGGTATGTTTTGTTTCCCTCCACAGATACCATTTGCAACACTGGGAAAGAGCTCCTGCAACCACTTCTCCGCTTACGCATTGTCACTGTGGCGATGGGGGGGGGGGTCGTGGATAACCTCTTAGACTGAGGGTAGGGGAGAATATTGGGGATATGGGATTGTGGTGGTGGGGTCCGGGAGATTGCTCCTATTCTCCTATCCCTAGGCGACTCAGCCTATTCGCTACTACTGTCTGCATCCCCAATCCTGTGCCCGCTTGTTTCTCTCTCTCTCTCTCCAGGTTCCGCTTGAATCCAGTGGAGCCTTCCTTCCCCTCTGCATATCTCTGCTTCCACAGTAGAACCTCTTTCCAGTTCTGCCTGTTTCTAAACCTGCCATTCCCATCATGTTACGTCTCCTTCCCATTCAGTGTTACATGTACCTTGCTCATCCCATCCTAGTTCCCTATTCTACTCTCCCTTCTCCAGCAGTGTTCTGAGCTTCAGCCAGCCCATACTAGCAGTACTCCGGACTCCATCCCTAACTTGCGCCTTTTGAGGTGCTGAGTGAAGGCAGGCTTCCCCTGTCTACCGGGGGTGGGATTCCATTACAGTCACTACCTCCTACTTCCTACCAACTGGACATCCTCCGTCCCTAACTCTGCTTGCCACATAGACTGCAGGTTAGCTTGCTCCGACTACCAGGGATGAGAGCCATGTCTACAATCTATCAACTGTGCCTTACCAAGACTTCTCTACCTCATACCAGTTGCCGCTTCCCTTCGGGAACGGAACTTCTTCAACTTCTATGCCCTCATCATCCTACCTATGCCTAGCTATGTTAAGTCAGGATCATCCTGCCTCAGCCGTCATCGTTGGACGTCTGCCTCTCCATTCCATTGCTTCGCCTATATGAATTCTTTGCCTGCTACCTGATTATTGCTTCCCTTCAGGAACCTGACTTTGCCCAACTTGACTTCTCCATCCTTCCTGGTCTGCAACCTTGATACATGGTCGCACCTCACACACTTACATGACTGGAAGCATGCATCTGCTTTGACTGTTTCCACCTTCCGCTTCCCCTACCTGATGTGGGCTGTCACTTCCCTTCGGGATCAGGGCCTTTATATCTCCACTGGTTCTAGGCTGTCTCTGGCTCACACCAGATGCCACTCCCGTCTGGAGCAAGATTTCATCCTCTCAGTTGCCTCAGTCTACCTCTGCTGAGTGGTATCGGTTACTGGTTATCTTTCCTAGATAACCGAGACTGGAAGCTAGTTTCTGCAACTGTCTGTTTCATCTCTGGAAGCCCTCAACCGGACCACCGCCTGCTGCTCCCTCCTGGACCTGGACCATTTACCAAATTTGCCTCCACCGTCATGCATTACCTGAAGTGCCGTGTCCAGGTCTTCTCACCTTGACTCCCTTACTTCAGAGCTAGCGTAAGCACCTGGAAGTTCATCTCTCTGTATTTTCTGCCTTCTGCCCAACTTCAAGTTTCTCTCCCGATACAGGACCCCTTTGCTCTGATTGTTCTCCTTCCTCTCCAGTCTCCATCCCGCACTTCCATGGACCTTTGTTCTCTAATCCCCTTAGCCTCATTCCTTCACATGGATCTTGCCAGCTTGTTCAATCCCCCTCTCAATCCAGGTCGACTGCCTCATGGACTTCTTTACTGCAGGTCCCCTGGCCGGCTGCTCTACGGGCTCGTTTATTTTGCAGATTTGGGAACTTTCTCCATTGCTCCAGTGCCTTCCATCCTTTTCTCTAGTAGTCTGCAGCCTTTGTCAGATGTAGGACTCCTGTATCTCACTCAGTTGCTCCTGGTGCTTGGCTTGGCTCCTTGGCCTTCCATGGATCTTCCTCCAATGCCTTGCTTCCGCCTTCCTGCATTTTGCTGCTGTTCGCTGAGGAGCCAACCTGGTCCTGTACCTTCCTGCTTTGGATGTCATCCAGCTTCACCTAGCCCATAGCCTTCCCTGGATCATTTCTTCAGTTCTTCAAGATTCACTCTGGACTTTCTTCCCATTTGGATGGCTGCCTTTTCATTTCTGTCTTGGAGGCTTGAGGCTTTGTACTGTTTGCTGTTGCTCTTTTGTGCCTCATACCCTATCTCCGACCAGTATTCCTACCTGGTCATCTGCTCCTCCATATCATACTCCTACTCTGGCCACTCCAACAGTATCCTTCCACTACTCACTGGATCATTCGTTCATTACTCTGGAGAAATACTACTGCCAGTAAACATTTCTTGGCTTACATGTCTCACAGACTCCTGCGTCAACACAGAGTTTTATACTACCAAATCAGTTCTTCATGATCATTCATTGAATCCATTCGCCTGGACAATAGGAAGATTTTCTCCGTGTCTATTAGATATACTCTCCGATTCCTGTCCATTCAATCACCATGATTTCCCTGTATGCCTTGTCTCACTGGCTATCCTCATACATGAAAAGGACTTAAATCCTCCTGCTATACTTTAACTTCGTAATCAGCATCGGATACAAGGAATCACAAGATAACCCATTCAACTACAGACATCATCCATTTTACCTACTGCAGCCCCTTTCATTTTTTCATTTTTATTTTTTTACACTTGTAAGCTGGATGAGCAAAGCTGCCCTTTTTCACCAGCAACAAGTTAACATGATTAATGATGAACAAGAAGAAAAAATTACTCACCTTCGTAATGTTGTTTCTTCTAATGGAGTCTTGCTGTATTCAGACTACTGCAGTTAGGTCCTGCCTTTCAACTGCCCCGGAGAACAGAGAGTTAACTTTCCATGGCCAGCATGGAACGTTCAGCACGAGCTCGGTTGAAGCCCCTGTCTGCTATTGTTTAAACTCCAACCGTCAGATCTTTATGAGCAAAGCTCACTAGAAGTTCTGTGTGGAAACTGTAAAACTCACATTAGCCAACTGGCAACTACGTTTATTAAAAAGGGTTTCTTGGTTTCAAAGCAAAGACTCAAGTCAGGAAATCCAAAAAACAAAACACAACACACACCCAAAGTAAAGGAGGGTGAAAAAGAGGGGCACCCCTAGGGTGTCAACACTGCTCCTGCCCACCCACATCCCAAAAACCAGGTTCTGAGAGGGGAGGCAGGGGGGTAGGTCAGAATACAGCAAGACTCCATTAGAAAAAACAACATTACTAAGGTGCGTAATTTTTACTTCAAACAACATGAAGTCTTGCTGTATTCTGACTATTGCAGACTACCAAGCAGTACCTCCATGGAGGAGGGACAGAACCTTCTTTGGGAATAGGCTCTGAAGTGCTGTTGTGTTAAACCGAGCATCACCCTAGCCTGGATGACCAGAGAGTAATGCTTGGTGAATGTATGGACTGTTTTCCAGGTGGGTGCTTGACAAATTTCTAAGATAGGAATATCCCTGGCAGGAGCCAGGGAAGCAGCTGTACCTCTAGTAGAGTGAGCCCTCAGGCCTGAGGGTGGGGTTCTACCCAGTTTTTCATAGCAGAACTGTATACAAGAGACAAGCCACTTGGCAATAGATCTCTTAGTGGCAGATTTGCCCTTACTGACCTCTCCATATGTGAGGAACAACTGGAGGGACTCAAACCTGTGACCCTTGGTGCGCTCTATGTAGTAGCTGAAGGCCCTGTTAACATCCAAGCTGTGCAGCCTCCTCTCTCCAGAGGAGGAATGGTCAGTGAAGAAAACAGGGAGAGACACAGACTGATTAAGGTGGAAATTTGAAACCACCTTAGGCAAAAACTTCCTGTTAGTTCTTAGGACCACTTTATCTCTATGGAAAGAGATGAAATCAGGCTCCACTGACAGGGCTTACAATTCACTGATACGCCTGGCAGAGGTAATGGCTACCAAAAACACGGTTTTCCAAGTCAAGTACTTAAGCTCTGCAGAGGACAAAGGCTCAAAGGGAGGTTGCATAAGCAATGCAAACATTAAGGTCCAAAGCAGGAGCAGGGTCCCTAAAGGGGGGACTGGTGTGCAGCAATCCCTTGAAGAACTTACAAAACACAGGATGAGCTGACAGAGGAGAGGGCTTGCCTACTGACAAGAAGGAAGAAACAGCTGCCAAATGCACTTTAAGTGTAGCAGGCCTAAGTCCTAAGCCATTAAGATGGACTATATAGTCCAGAACTGTAGGCAACCCGGCAGATTCTGGAGAAATGTGCTTATTAGAGCACCAAATAGTGAACTTTTTCCATTTGGAGTTGTAAGTCTTTCTGGTGGAAGGCTTTCAAGAGACCTCAAGGATATCCAGAACCCCTTGAGAAAGGTGCAGATCAGCAAACTCTAACTCTTCAAGAGCCATGCCTTGAGATTGAGAGACTTGAGGTTCGGATACCAAATCCTCCCCTGAGAGGATGTCAACAGGTTGTAATTCCTGGGAAGAGACAGGGGAAGGTGGACTGCTAAGGACAGCAACAGAGGGTACCAGGGCTGTCTGGCCCAGTCTGGAGCAATCAGAATCACTTTGCATGGTTGTGACCTGATCTTGACTAACACTTTGAACAGGAGAGGGAAGGGGGAAAAAATCATACAGTAATTTCCCTTTCCAATCCAGAATCAAAGCATCCAGGGGGACTGAGCCCAAGACTGGGGGTCTGCAACAAAAGAGAGGAAGCTGGTGATTGTCTGGGGCTGCAAAAAGATCTGTGGAGTGCCCCATCTCGAGAAAATCACTTTCAAAAATAGGGGATCTAGGGTCCATCCGTGATGGCCCTGGGATATCCTGCTGAGAGCATCTGCTAGGACATTGTCCTTCCCTGGGAGGTGAACTGCTATCAGAGAGGTTTGCAGGGAATAGGCCAAAGACCACAACTTCATTGCTTCTGTGCACAAGGCCATAGATCAAGTGCCTCCTTGCTTGTTGATGTACCACACTGTGGTGGTATTGTCTGTTCTGATCTGGACCACCTTGTTCTGTACAGATTTGGAAAAGGCTTGCAGTGCGAGAAACACTGCTCTGAGTTCCAAGAGACTGATGTGAAGCAGAGATTCTTGAGATGACCACAGCCCTTGGGTGGTAAGATCCCCCAGGTGGACTCCCCAGCCCAGCAGGGAGGCATCTGCTGTGAGTATCACTGAATGAGACTGAGTGACAAAAGGAACTCCTTGCCTCAAATTGTCCTGATCCTGCCACAACTGCACAGCCTGGATCAGGGTTCGAGTCACTGGGACTAGCTTGGTAAGGGAATCCTTTCTTTGGGACCAGAGGGCTCTTAAGTGGAACTGAATGTCCCTCATCTGAAATCTTGCTCCTGGACCACTGCTGTAGAGGCTGCCATGTGGCCCAGAAGCTGCAGAAAATGCCTTGCTGGTCGAGACACCTGAAGGGTGAATGAAGAGGCCAGTTCCATAAGGTTCCTTACCCTGTCCAGGGGAAGGAAGGCTCTTGCCCTTATTGTATCCAGCTCCGCCCCTATGAAGGTGGAGGAGCTGTACTGGTTCGAGAACTGACTTTGGAAGGTTGAGGAGGAATCCTAAGGAAGTGAGCACTTGCTGAGTTATTTGCAGATGTGACTTGATTCTGGTCTGGAGACTGACCCACTATGAGCCAGTCGTCCAAGTATGGAAAGATGGAGATCTTTTTCTCCTTAGAGCAACCACTACTGCCAGGCACTTTGTGAACACCCTTGGGGCTGATGTTAGGCCAAAGGGCATTGCTCTGAATTGATAGTGGCCTGAGGGCAACCTCGAACCTGAGGTACTTTCTGTGGGAGCACCTGATGGGAATGTGAAAATAGGCATCTTTGAGGTCCAGGGAGGCTAGCCAGTCCCCTGGCCTTAGAGAGGGCAGAATTATTCCCAGAGTCACCATTTTGAACTTTGGTTTTAAAAGGTGCTTGTTCAGATATCTTAGATCCAGGATGGGCCGCCATTCTCCTGTTTTTTGGGGGGTTAGGAAGTACCTGGAGTACAATCCTTTGTCCTTGTGTAGGGTAGGGACCCTCTCTATGGCTCTGAGAGCCAGGAGGGAAGAAACCTCTGTCTCTAGGACAAGGGTCTCTGATGGATTTGCAGGTAGAAAGGATCTGGCTCTCATCTTGGGAGATTTTTTGAAGCTGAGAACCAGTCCCTGGCTTACTACTTCCAGGACCCACTTGTCTGATGTCAGAGACTTCCAGTCCTGGACAAAGTAAGCCAGCCTGCCCCCTACAGGTATTGAAGAATCGGCCCGGGCAGACCCATCAGGGTGTCTGCTTGGCAGGGGCTTTAGGCTGAGGGGTGGAAGCAGGCCTGCTCATTCCCCGTCTGCCTCTCCCTCTGAAGAACCCCCTCTGAGCATAGGAAGAAGAGGAGGCCTGGGCTTGGTAAAAAGGCCTTTGAAAAAGCCTGCCCCTGCCCCTGGACTGCTGCCTTTGAGGAGTGGCTTGTCTTTCTTTGGCCTGAGCACTCCTGTAGGTGGTCCTGTACTCGTCCATCTTTTTCACGTAGTTTTCTGTCTGCTCTCCAAACAGAGAATTACCAATGACAGGGAAATCCATGGCCTTAGCCTGGGTATCCTGAGATAGGCTAGTACATCTGAGCCAAGCCATCCTTCGAAGGGCCACAGATGTAGCCATGACTGGGGTCCACAGCAGCATGAAATTGCACCTTGGATGCCTCAATCCCATTCGCAGCCACCTGCTCCAGCTCCTTGGCAAGCTGGTCAGGCGCCTGTTTAGCCAGAGCCAGAACAGTGTCCCATCTGGACTTCTGGTATCTAGCTGTGTAGGCCATATAGTTAGCCTGCCTGAGTCCCAAAGATGCTGCCATGTACTGCTTCTTTGCCATGGCATCAATCCTCCTGGAGTCCTTATCTGGGGGGGGGGTGATGCCAAGGGAATATTTGCCTTATCACAGGCAGCAGCCTGCACTACCCCAACATGGCTGCATTGCTGAGAAAGGAACTCAGTGTCCAAGCCTGAAAGGGTGTACCTCTTGTCCATTCATCTGTCCACAGGAGGTATGGAGATAGGAGTCTTTAGAATTTTAATTGTCTGTTTCCCAAAAGATTTATGGAGGGGAATAGACAGTCTCCTGGATTCTGGAAAGTCCATCATTTCAACAAAATCAGGCTCCTCCTGATCCTCTACTACTTCTTCCATTAGAAGCTGGAGGGTTTCTGCCACTTTTTTGTAAAACATAAAGTGGAAAGGGGACTCAGAAAGCCTAGGAGGAGAAACACCTGAAGGTCTGTCTGGGGAGATGTCCGGGTCAATAGGCACATCCAGACTTTCATAATCACCATCATCATCCTCATACTCTTCCCTCCTCCTCCTCCTCCGGTTCATAAAATTCTTCTGAAGTATAATCCAGAACCGGGGGAACCGACCGAACCAAGCCCCTGCCAGATGGTGCCGGTTCGTCCGGAATCGAAGTTAGCGATTGCACTATCCTTATCGCTTTGGCTATCTCATCAGCGGTCGGAGTATGAATTTCTGGATCCGAACTGGATGATTTTTCTCTTCTTTCTTTTAACCTGAACCGACTCCTCCGAATCGGCTCTTCTTTTGCCTGAAGAAGTTTTGCCCTGGTCAGAGGGCACTCCTTCTGGTTCGGTCGGAACCAAACCGGGCTGGCCATCCGGGTCAGCGGACTTCTCGGCCTCCCTTTCCCTCAGTCTACCTACTCTCTTATCCAGGGTAGCTTTGGAAAATTCTTACAAATTTGGGAGTCTGAATCGAGGTGGTCAAACCCCAGACAATAAACACAGGTGGTGTGGGGATCAGCCTTAGCAAAGGCTTCTCCACACACACTGCAGTGTTGAAACCCAGTGGGCCCGGTTTTTTTCTTGGGTTTCTCAGACATGGCCAATCCTATCCAAAACTTACCCTTCTTTCGGCAATCCGCCAGGCAAGACTCCCTTATCGGTTCCTGACCGTGTTACGGGTCTTGGAGAAAAACATAATTAAACCGCTTTCTTTAGAACCGATACGAACCGGTTACCACACTCTAAGTAAATTCACAAACTTTTTAAGACTAAACTGATCGGTTCAGCCGAACCGATCCGAAATTTACAAGTTCCACACAGAAACTAAATGTAAAACCTATCTAGTACTCACTGTACCACAGACAGAGACTTAAACCGACAGATTTGGTAGCAGAAATTCGGTAGAAACCGAGCGAAAAACTACACTTTAACCGACGTTTTTGAACTGAGCAAAGGAGAAATCTCTGGAGCGACTGTTCAGTGAGGCGGAGTAAAGAATCTGATGGTTGGAGTTTAAACAACAGCAGACAGGGGCTTCAACCGAGCTCGCACTGAACGTTCCATGCTGACCATGGAAAGTTAACGCTTTGTTCTCCGAGGCAGTTGAAAGGCAGGACCTAACTGCAATAGTCAGAATACAGCAAGACTTCATGTTGTTTGAACAACAGCAAGATAAACAAACTTACTGAGACAGTAAATACAATGGAATACACCAGACAATACAGTGGAATACAAAACTGTTAGGATGAACAAGTACAAACATCTTTATCCATCAACCAGAGTTTTAACCATTATTTAAAAGTCCAAACTGTTTTACAGCCTCTTCTTCCAGCACTGACTCTGTTGACCAAGTTACTCGCGGCTCCTACTTCTCAACAGTCATTGCTCATTTTAAGAATTTCACAGATGTCTTCCAGAATATTCGTCATGGGTTCTCCACCACCTAGCTGATTACTAACGCCACGCCATCCAAACCATCATTTTCGCTCCTGGACATCGCCATTCCTTATACAATCATCTGCATCTTTTCACCTAGTACCTTCAGCCGGGTTAACCACTCTTTCAGCGGACCCTTCAGCTTCTTCTTATTCTTCTCGAATTACCTTTGTTAATCTCTTCAGTAAAGACCAGCTTCGAGAACTGGCTCTCCTGAATTCTAACCAGCAATCTGTAGCAGTCAAGACAATTCACCAACTTAGTCTTGCCTCCCAACCGGTATTAATCGGCCGCAGCACTAAGATCCTATGGAATCCTGTACTAATCGGTCTCACTACCAATCCAGCCTACAGACTCTTCCTTACATCTGCCCCCAAGCTTCTCTCAAGCACTTCGGCATCAGGATTACCTGTGAATGTAACCAATCTATGCCATAACAGTGCATCTACTAAACGATCACACCACAGAAATACCCACACTTACTTCAGGCAGCATACCAGCAGAGTATTTGCGTATAAAGTCACGAACATCACAACCAAAGAAGTCATCCATCCCTTATACTGGATTTCCAATCATTCCCCATATACATTGGGCTACCAGCTAGACTGCTCTGCAAATCTTCTATTTGTTTACTAATCACTTATGGCATTACTCTCATCAGTCAATCAAACCTCTCCTCTACTCATTTTACCCTGGGATGCTTACTTAGCAACTTAGTGCTCACTAATCGATTCCTTACCTTCAGATTACCTTGAACATCAAACCTTCCATGAATTGGATCAGTCACCCATAACTTTACAAATCATCGCAAATCCCACAGTGTACTGTCTGCCTTTATATCGATCAAATTATGCTCTCCTGACTCATTACGCTCCTACAATCCCTTTGGACATGCATCTTTCGTCACCTTGGAATTATGGACTACATTAGCCCTTCTTCAACTGGATCTGCTCCACACATAGGATTCTACCATCCCTACAGAAAAGAAGTACCCCTTATCCTCAGCAACATCATCCAGTCTGCATTGTCCTTGGACTGAGAATGAACCATCATCTCCAGGGCACTCAAAGACTCTATTCTACTCATTTCTACTTCATGGATGCTTCCTTAGCCACTCCTTGTTCATTACTGAATTCTTTGCCTCCAGACCATACCTTAACATTCAAACTCGTCACAAGTTGGATCATTCACCAATGACTTCTTGTACCACAGCATGTCCACCATTCCCCATCTAGTAACTTATCGATCAAGTCCTGCTCCCTCTGCTCATTACACCCTTGCAATTCCCTAGGACAAGCATCAGTCGTCATCTTGGAAACTTGGACTTCCTTCGCACTCTTTCACTTGGATTTATGTCACACTTTGGATTCTATCGCTCATTCAGAAAAGACCTACTCTTCAACCTCAGGATCATCGTTCAATCTGCATCATCCATGCATCGAGAATGGATCATCGTCTCTTCAAGCAGCTCACCAACCTCAAATTAGCTATGGTTACAAGAACCTAGGTCCTTCTCCTTTTAGTATGCCCAGAGGACAGGCAGCCCTCCGGCCATGGGGCCTCAGAGGTTTCCTCCACCTGCGAATTTTTCCTCTCCTGAATGCCAGGGAGTAATACTCTCCGTGAGTTGGAGGAGGTATCTTTTTGGACCTTCTATTCCCTATAAATTACTACCTACATACCTACTACTTAAGGGTGGGAATAAAGCCACAAAAAGTACTACAAGTTACACAGGCACTGTCTACTCCATCTCTCCCCATTGCTATTCCACAAATATTGAATGGGAGGGCTTAACCCGAGGTTCAGTGTGGGGAATAGCTCCTCCCACAACCTCTACTTAAGCCCTCCACTAACGCACCTCCCTTGCTTAGAGAGTGTTTTTTGTCCACCACCATCCCCTCCTCCGGCGCTCTTCTCACCATTGTTCATGGGCCTTCTATTCCCTATAAATTACTATCTACATACCTACTACTCAAGGATGGGAACAGAATAAAGCCATAAAAAGTAACACAAGTTACACAAGCACTATATGCCCCACCTCTCCCCGCTGCTATTCTACAAACACTGAACTCAAGTACTGCATAAATCATGTAGGCTTTATTGGATTATGCAGTTCATTAATATCTTGTGAAACTATTTTAACAGGTATAGCTGTCATCCCTACCCTTTTGAGATTGGACTCTTGCTGCTTCTGAGGAGGAGAGGATCTCCGACACCCCAAGAATCTCACCCCTGGGTTCTGGTGTATCCAGATTGGTCCTATCCCCATGCTGCCATCCTGTAGGATCCAAGGCAGCTGGTCAAACAGTAAGATGGAACCCCCCAGGCATTCCACCATCTGTGGATGGTTTGAGAGTGGATTGGAGCACCCCAGCCACCTCTAGTGCAAGGGAGCAGGTCCTCCTTATGGCTTTCCAGGACAGTTTCTTTGTACAGATGGAAAACGAGTTGACCAAGTTAGGCAGCACTCTGGACCTTGTGCTGTCTAATAGGGAATTTGTTAGAGAGCTGGGGGTGGAGAATCTGCTGGCAGGAAGTGACCACCACACAGTGTGGTTCTCACTCACAATGGGTATGGAGGCTGTGGGAACAGGGAACAGGGTGCTGGACTTTAGGCAGGTTGACTTTTTGAAGATGAGCGAATTAGTGGCCAGGCACCTAGTCAAAATCCACCACACATGGATGCTAATCAGAAATGGGAAGTTATCAAGCACGGGCTCATGGAGGCCACTAGATCCTGTACCAAGTCAAAAAGCAAAAAAAGCTAGGGCCAGGAAACCAAGTTGGTTAAGTGGGGAGGTGTTGGATAAGGTGAGAACAAAAAGGGAAGCCTTCAGGAGGTTCAAGGCGGGAGGAGGATAGAGAAGAGTACATGAAGAAATCAAGGGAGGTGACCAGAGCTGTCAGGGCAGCCAAGGCTTCCAGGGAGCTCAGGCTGGCACAGGGCATCAAGGATGAGGAAAAGGACTTCTTCAGGTACATAAGGGAGAGAAGAATCTGCAAAGATCAGATAGTAAGGATCAGGAAGGATGGGGGTGGGCAGAAAAAGGGGCAGAGCAGACGGTAGCACTAAATGAATACTTCTGCTTTGTATTTGCTAAGGAGAATGATGGGTCACTTCCGCAGGGGTAAGGGAGGGTAGGCATACAGGGGAAGGGTGACACATTGGGTAATCACAGCGTGCAGGGTGCTAGAAGGGTTAAGGGCAATGAGGGTGGATAAGGTGTCAGGACTGGACGGGTGCTGAAGGAATTGGCGGAGGTCCTGGCAGAGCCTCTAGTGGACTTGTTCAATACCTCTCTGCAAACAGGGGATGTATGACTTGACTGGAGGATGGTTCACATGGTGTCCCTCCATAAAAGCGGACCCAAGGAGGAGCCGGGCAACTATAGACTGGTAAGCCTCACATCCAATGTGGGAAAGTTAATGGAGACATTCCTGAAGGAGAGGTTGGTAACCTTTCTGGAAGGTAATGGACTACTGGACAATAAGCAACATGGGTTTTCTTGGGCAGAGCCTGCCAGACAAACCTGCTTAACTATTATGACTGAGTGACTAGGGAACTTGACAAGGGCCATGTGGTAGATGTCCCATATCTAGATTTCAGCAAGGTATTCGGTTCAGTGCCACATGGGACGCTGGTTAGGGTAGGATACAAGGGAGCAGGGCCAAAGATGGTGAACTGTATCAAGAACTGGCTGCAGGGGAGACAACATAGGGTAGTGGTGGTGGTGGTGGGGGGGAACTCTCATTTCCAAGGGCTATAACGAGCTGAGTACTGCAGGGCTCGGTACTGGGCCCGGTGTTTGGCATATTCATCACAGACATCTCACATGGCATTAAGAACAAGATTTGTCTTTTTGCAGATGACACCAAGATTGGTGCAGTGGTGGATGACACAGAAAGGTGGCAGGGGCTGCAGGATGATCTGGCTAAACTTGAGGACTGATCAGATGCATGGCAGCTGAGGTTCAATGCTAAGAAGTGCAACGTCATGCACTTGGGAGCAACAAACCCGAGGAGGTGTTATCAGTTGGGAGGGGAGCAGATAGCCACTACAGAGAAGAAGATAGATCTTGGGGGCGATGACAGCAGGGCAAATAAACCACTCAGCTCAGTGTAAGAAAGTGGCAGCAAAGACCAACAAGATGCTGGAGTGTACTGCTAGGGGTATCACGTCCAGGAGGGAGGAGGTGATCCTGCCCCTGTACAGGTCATTGGTGAGACTGCACCTGGAGTACTGTGTGAAGTACTGGTGCCCATATTTGAAGAAGGATATAATATTACTGGAGGGGGTCCAGCGCAGGGTAACAAAGATGATCCGGGGATTGGAGGACAGACCCTATGAGGGGAAGCTGACGGAGCTGAATATGTACTCCCTGGAGGAGAGGAGGGATAGGAAGGATATGAATGAGACCTTTAAATACATGAAGGGTATAAACAAGGCTGGTACAGAGGGGAATTTTAAGTTGAAGGGAGGGAGGGACACAAGGGGACATGGGCTGAGATTGGAGGGAGGAAGATTCAGGAGAGATGAGGAGGCACAACTTCATGGAAAAGGTGGTGTCTAAGTGGAACATGCTGCCCGAGAAGGTGGTGGGAGAAAATGAAGGGGAGGGTCACCGCGAGGGGGGGGTGAAGGGAGGGGCAGCTGCAGTGTAAGGGACTGCTAGCTGCACAATCGAGCAGACTTGATAGACCATATGGCCTGTATGTATCTGCTGGCAGTTTTGTATGTTCGTATCTATTTTTCTTTATCCCTGTATAACATCCTGCAATAAAATATACTTCAATTGAAACTCATTTTGTGTGTGCTGCTTCTTTATTGACAAAGTCAGGTATTGAGAACATAATCCTCTTAAGTGGATGAGTAATAAGAAACAACAGGTTTCCTTCATTGGGGCCCTACACTGCAACTGGGAGTGAGGACCATGAAAAAAGAACTTTATGACCTTCAGCCAAGTCCTAGGTAAACCTATAACTTTATACAATTCGGCTTCCATGAAGTAGGTGGATAAAAACTTTAACCTATAGATCCCTAGAGATTGGCTCCGCCTTGGCGGGCTTTTTCCAGGACGGAGGTAATGCCTACTCCCTCATGGAACAGGGCCTCCATGGAACACAACTGTACCTGTAAAGTAAAATTAATACAAATAAAAAATTGGACAATAAAGTTCAGCGTCATTAGGGCATTCAGTAACCCTTTTATTAATCTTCTTACCTGCTTGGAATATTTGCCTTTTGCTGTTTTATAAGCATAACAGAGGTTACTTTTAATGTTTAACCTTTTAACTAGGCCACGGAAGATCACTATGTTAGTGTATCTCCCATGCATCCATTTCCCCCTCTTCCCATCCTCCTCTTATTTCCGCCCTTCACATTTGTTTGTAATTCTGGGGAGAGCTATGGTTCTCTCTCTTCCCCTTTGAGCATCCGGGTTGAGTAATCTGGGGACATTATTTCACTCCACATTACTACTCCGGTTACCCCTGTCCCCTTTAATGAGGTTATTCATCTATCGGAGGGAAACATATACCTGTTGCCTTATGAGCACATACACGTATCCAACTCATTCAGTTCAAATGGCATATGACACATCCCTCCCCAAAGTGGTCAGCGACAACCTCCACTGGAAGTTGTAAGACCCCCAGTGTGTCTCCCACAAACCAATTTTCTCTGTTAGCATCAGCATATGGGAGTCTTTCAGGGTACCCCTTTCCTGAATTAAGACATCAGCCTTTGCCACTGTTGGGGGGGAATCATAGTTGTTACCTTCATTCATACAGGAGGAACAATCTGATCCCAGCCAGGAGTCTGCACCTCTCCCTAGTGGTGAGAGCACCATACCCTTTGGCTTCAACTGCCCCTTCTACATTTATACCCTGCCTAGAAAACACATCATGCAGTTTTTCTACTTCCCTCAGACAAATGCAGGGAGGAAGGAAAAATTTCAACCATTCAGCAACACAGTTTTAGTCCTGCTCGCTATCCTTTCTGGGAGCGAGGGAAAGCAAATCTTGTTTTTCCTTATGGCGGTTGCAAGTTCACTGATCTTTCAAATAATATAATGGCAGCAGAACTCCCTGCTCAAATTAATGTTAACTGGAGAAGAAGCAAATATCGCTTCAACCACCCAGGAGTGTGCAGGGCATCAAGTTAATGTTTACTTCTGGTGGGGTGGCTATCAGATGCAGAAGTTGAGCTCCAGACGTGTTCCGAACGTGTCAAAAATTATGAAATCGGAGCTCAGTGATCCTGTTTTTATTGTATGAGCCTGAGGGGAGGTTAGAAACTGGGCAGAGATGGAGGACCCACCGGGGGACGAGGCAGTATTTACTGCGTCGGGGCAAGCTGTCAGGGACAGAAGCCTTTTGGTCAGGGCCAACTGGGAGCCCCCATCTCAGCAACTGCGGCAAAAAAAGTAGTTCGGACCATCCCATCTGCGCCACACAACACTCCGAAAATTGAGTACCATAACACTTGGCCAAAGGGTGATGGGTGTCAAAACATTTACCAAACTCCATTACCACAATCACTACAAGAGGAGTCAGCCCCTCATGGTCACCCATTACTCAGAGTCTTCCCGTTATAGGGACCAACTCCCCCAGTATAACCCTCACCACCTCCCCTCACTAACCTGCAGCAGAAGCATCCATATGTTTAAAAGTGTTCAGGCGTCTGATGATGGGCTTCTGAACTGTTGCAGTCACGCCAGTACAGAAAAATGATTAGTGTCCATGGTTTGTGTCCTCCAACGCAGTGTCGTCCAGTCCCTTCCTCTTGATGGTACTGACCCCTGTTGGGGCGTGGGGCCCACTCCCTCCCATGGAACAATCCTCCTCACCTGAAGATCTGCTTGAGCCTCTGCAGCCATATCAATGGTGTGCTGCCAAGTTGGGAACCGATATCACTAGTTTAGCCAGAAATGGAGTCTTGAACCTCAACTTCTGCGGTCATAAGATTGGGATGTACTCCCTTCTTAGCTTTTGGGTGGCCGGTGCATAGTAGTTACTGAAAAAGATGTGGAAGGCACCACAGTAGATGTTTCGTCTTTTCCATGCTGTTTGCAGTATCCTGTCCTTTATCGCAAACTTCAAGAACCTGATGATGATCGACCACAGGCAGGCATTAGCACTGCCGAGCTTCAGTCCCAACGTTCTGCAACCCCGCTCAGTGTTAGTACAGAGCTCCAGACAGAGTTTCAATATGGTGTGCAGTAGCTAGTCCAGAAAGACCAGCAAGTCTTGTCCCTCATCGTTTTCCAGAATACCATATATTCTCAATTTGTTTCTTCGTGATCGGTTTTCCGTATCGTCATGCCACTGACTGATGTGCAGCTGGGCTTCAGCTATTGATTTGATCGCTGCTTTCACCTCCTCTATTTTTGTGGTGTTTTCTGATATTTGATGATCAGCCTCTGTTACTATTAAAGTACAGCTACGTAAGAACTTACTGAAACAGCAGATCTTCGAGAGAGGTTCCTGCAGTACATCATGACATGTAGGACTGCACCCTCTGGCGTCAGGACCGTACGGCAAACTTTTGCTAGCAATGTCTGGCTGGGGACTGCCCACCTATCAAGTGACAGATGTCAGCATAACCCTAAAAGTGGGAAGTCCCCACGCCCACCTTTCAGTTCTCCCGCCGGAGACCCAAGAGAGAGTAACAGGAGAAAAGGATAGAGTCCCTGGAGTGCAATCAAGACAGGCCTGCAAGAGCAAACAGAAGACTGGGGGAAGGAGGGAGGGAGGGAAAAAGATGACCTACTGCAGGAACCTCTCTCGAAGCTCTACTGTTACGGTAAGTTCTTACGTAACTGTGCTATCTTACTTCAAAAGGATTCCTGCAGTAGGTCATAACATGTAGGACTGAGTCCCAAGCAGTCAACTGATCAGGACAAACTGAAGCACGGGAGGAAGGAAGGAAGGTCTGGAGAAACACCAGAGCAGGTCTATGACAGAAGACCCTGCAGGACGACTAGGACAAAACTCACCCTACGCCTAGAGGCAATGTCCAGACTGTAATGTTTTGTGAAAGTGTGTACTAAACTCCAAGTTGCAGCAGCACAAATCTCTGCTGTGGACACATTCCTGAAAAAGGCTGCAGAAGCAGCCACACCTCTGGTGGAATGACCTTTGACCTCTCCCGGAAGAGGCTTGCTGTATTCCTGGTAAAAGAAACGAATGCAGTTAGCCAACCATTTAGACAAGCACTGCTTTGAGGCTGCCGAACCCAGAGTCTTGGGGGCGAAATAAACAAAAAGCTGGTTGTCTTTGAGGACATCCTTAGTCCTATTAATGTAGTAGTGCAAAATCCTGTGTACATCTAAAGTATGCAGGAGCGCCTCACCCCATTAGCATAATTAGGATAACAGACTGGCAGTTCAACAGTTTGATTCAGCGTGAACTCAGAGACCACCTTGGGAAGAAACTTAGGATTTGTACACAGCGCCACCCGGTCTCTGTGGAAAATCATATAAGGCTCCTTACACATCAGGGCCTGAAGCTCGGAAATCCTTCAGACAGAAGTAATGGCAACTAAAAACAGTGCCTTCCAAGGTAGAGAGCGCATCTCAAATCTTACTGCTGGTTAAAAGTGAGGTAAAGTAAGCTTTTCCAAAATAAAATTAGAATCCCAAGGGGGGGGCAGGGTTACATATAGGGGGTTTCAGATGGAGGATCCCTCTCAGACATGTTCTGGATACCTCCAACTGAGTAATCGTCTTGCCGTCCACCAGGGAGTGATAGGCAGAGATAGCAGATAGATGGACCTTTAACGAAGAGTAACTGAGTCCTGAGTCAGACAGGTACAAGAGGTACTCCATCACCTGGGGCATCGGGCAAGAAAGAGGGTCCCGCTCTTTTGAGGCCGTACAAATGGAAAACTGTTTCCATTTCATAGCATAAGTCGCTCTAGTGGAAGGCTTTCTGGCCTTCACCAAGACTTGGGCGACCCTGTCGGAAACTCCAAAACGGTTTGCAATTATGTCTGAAGGAACCACGCATAGAGGTATAGAGACCTGAGGCTCAGATGCACCAGGCTGCCCTGATCCTGTGTTAACAGGTCATACCGAAGAGGCAGAGGTATGGCGGCGGTTCCACAGCTAACTGCTGTAGGAGTGGAAACCAAATCTGCCTGGGCCAGAGGGGGGCGATCAGCAACAGTTGTGGCCTCTCTGCCTGAAGTTTCAGCAGAACCTTCTGCAGAATGGCAAAAGGAGGGAAGGCGTACAAATATTTCCCTGTCCAATAGAGAGATAACGCGTACAAGTATCTCCCTGTCCAACAGAAAGATAACGCGTCTAGCCAGCTAACACCAGGCCCTTGAATGAGTGATCAAAGCTTGGGAAGCTTCGCACTGGATGGGGAGGCGAACAGATTTACCTCTGGATGCCCCCAGCGGCGGAACAGATTTTCTGCCACTTCCTGGTGTAGTTCCCATTCATGAACTAGGGCTAAGGTACGGCTGAGGCTGTCCGTCAAGTTGTTTTGTACACCTGGAATATGCACGGCCGTGAGATGTAGACCATGCTGGACTGCCCATTACCAGACCCTCATCGCTTCTCTGCACAGGGGATATGATCGGGTGCCTCCTTGCTTGTTGATGCACCAGACTATGGACATATTGTCGGTCTGTACCAACAGTGCTCCCATTGTCAGAAGGGACTGGAAGGCCTGAAGGGCTTACAGGACCGCCCTCATCTCTAGAATGTTTGTGTGGAGCAAGGATTCCAACTGGGGCCATTTCTCCTGGGTTTGGTGGTCTCCCAGGTGAGCTCCCCAACCCAGACCCAATGTATCTGTGGTGAGGGTCCAAGAGTGTAGGGAGGGCCTGATCGGTGTCCCCAGAAACATGTTTAGAGGGTCCTGCCACCACGACAGGTCCTTCTTGAGCACACTGGACAGCAGAATAGGATGATGCAGGTCATCTGTACCCTGATCCCGCTGGATCCGTAAGGTCCATTGGGTGACTCTCATATGCAGCCTGGCCAGAGGTACGGTCGGAATGGCCACGGCCATCAAGCTGAGGAGGCATAAAAACACCCTGGCAGGGGCACGGCTGGAGGAAGCTTGGCCTTCTCCTGCAAAGTATCCACTCCGTCCGATGGGAGGAATTCCTTGCCCTGGACTATGTCCAGTGCCGCCCCAATGAATTGGAGGCATTGGGATGGAACCAAAGACAACCTGGGCTAACTGATGGTAATACCCAATCATGCAAAAAGGTCCAGGGTGGAGGACAGGGAATCTTCCAGGCTGCTCCTGGACAGGGCTGCTATGAGCCAATCGTCCAGGTATGGGAACACATGAATTCCCTGGTGACGAAGTGCCGCTGCCACCACCACTGGGCACTTGGTGAAGACTCTGGGTGCCAAGGAAAGGCCAAAGGAGAGGGCTCTGAACTGGAAGTGCTCCCCTTGGAAGGAAAACTACAGGAAGCGGCGGTGGCCTGGCAAAACCAGAATGTGCAGGTACGCGTCCTGCATATCCAGTGCACAGAGCAAATGGTCTGTTTGGAGCAGGGGCAGGAGTCCCTGGAGCATCAGCATGCAGAGCCTTTTGTACTCTACATAAAGGTTCAGCTGGCTGAGATCTATGATGGGCCTGAGATCGCCTGTCTTTTGGGGAATGAGGAAGAAATGAGAGTAATACTCTTTTCCCCTCTGTGTCCAGGGAACTGGTTCTAGCGTGGCTTTTCAGAGTACAGCCTGGATCTCGTCCCTAAAAAGTGTTATGTGGTCTGAGGGATAATGAGATCTTCTTGGAGGAGAGTCTGGAGGTTTTCTCAGAAACTTGATGGTGTGCCTGCCCTCTTGCTATGAGTTAAATGGCCCAGGAATCTGAAGAGATGCCCTGCCACTCTGCAAGGTGGAGGACAAATCTTCCCTCCACTGGCTCCACAATGTTTGGAGTTGGAAGGGGGCTAAAGGAGTCAGGAGGTGAAGGAGCAGGCGGGGAAGGTACCGCTTGCAGCTCGCTGGGTCTTGGAGGCAGGGGGAGAGGTAACAGCAGGTCCTGACGCTCTCCTTTTGTTTTGATGCCTGTTAAAAGGCTGTTTGCTATGACACTTTTACTGGTGCAAAAAGGGCTGCTTGGGCTTGAAACCTGCCTTGTACATGGACTTAACTGATCTCAGGGCCTGCCCAATGTCTTGGAGGCCCGTGATGATGCCTTGGCATTGCCTCCAAAGAGAACGGATCCTTGGAAGGGGGCATCCTGTACGGCTACCAGACGTCCTGGGAGAGCCCGGAAATACGGAGCCAAGCGTGGTGCCTGAGGCAGACTGCTGTTGCCGGAGAGCGAGCCACGACATCTACAGAGCCATACAAAGCTCTCAATGCATGCCTAAAAGATATCTTAGACAGCCTTAGGGCCTTGGTGAGTTCCGACTTAAGGTCTGACTCCTCCACCATTTGCAGCCTAGCCTCAAGCTGAGCCATGGTAGCTTTTTGGTATGAAATCATATGTGCTACATATTTTCAAAGAACGTAAGGCACATGTAGAGAAGGAGTAGATCTTTTGGCTGAACTGTTCTAACTGCCTCAACTCCCTGTCAGGAGGGGAGGTACTCATGTGTTTAGGTTTGGCAGTACGGTCGTGAGGCGCAGCACTCATGATGGAGTCTGCCTTTGGGTGACAGCATAGATAAGGAGCGCTCTCAGGAGAATGGTAGACCCAGTCCGCTTTCTTGGGGCAGCAAGGATGGAGTGAGGCATCTGCCAGATAGTGGAGGTAAGATCCTCCTTGGGCTCTGTCCACGAAGGGATCAGAATGAGTGATGCCTCCGCTAAGTCCAAGTGCTCTGATAGGTGCTTGCATTTCAGGTAGTGCTCCTCCGCATTCCAACCATTAGCTTGTTGGAGGATGCAGAGGAGCTCGGTGAAGGAGGGGTCTTCAGGAGGAGACTTGGGTGACTCCTTACCCTTGGACACCGTGGCTTCCAAAAGGTTTCTGAAGGACGAGTCAGAGGAGTCAGCCTCCGAGTCCGAGGATTCCTCCCGTCAGAGGTCTTAGGTTCGGTCAGAGTGATCTCTGGAGTAGGACCCCCAGAAATGTGCACCATGGTGGAACGGCCTAACCTATGTGAATCCACGGAAGACAAGGAGTGGGGGTCACCAGTCTCTTGTTTAAAGCCACCACCAACTCTGATCTGGCCTCCTGCGACCAGGTCTGGAACATGGCCTGGATGTCCTGCTGAGACTGAGGCGGAGATGGAGGCTGAAAGTACTGGTAACCCACCCTGGATAATGAGGGGCAGGGTAACCTGAAGCCTGTTTAGGGAGGCCACAGCCCGGTGACTGATATCCAGGGTAAAAGCTGTGGGCAAAAGGAGCCAACGTCAGGCCTGATGGTGAGTAGCCTGGCGTTGGCATAGCTCGGGTAATGTGGATAGCCTGAGTGCGGATCATGAGGAATAACCTGATGGTCCAAGGGGGTCCCCAGGGGCCTCGAAGGAGGCAGAGGAAAGGGACCTGGCAAGTTACCTCACGCAATGAGTCCCGGCATCAGGATATCTGGCATCAGGGCCGGCACCGGGAAGCCTGGCATCTGGTTTTCAGGCATCAGAAAAGATGGCATCAGACTCAGGGGGCCTGATGGAGGCTCCGACGGGAGGTGGCCCAAGGAGTCATACAGGGCACCTGAGGTCAGAAGCTTGGAGCCCGGTGGAGGGTCCCCTGGCATCAGGGCTGAGGGAGGGCCCGACAGGATAGGAAGGTTCCTGGGAGACAGCGGAGGAACGGGAGTGTTATCCATGGGTTCCTAGAGGGTTACCCGTGCTGGAGTGGGTGAAGAAATTGCCATGTCTAGGGGAACCACTTCTTCCTCCTCCGTCCCGGGTAGAGGGTCGGACACAGAAGAGTCCACCATCAGAGGTGGAGGGGAAGGCTCCCTGTCAGGGGAACCTGATGGGAGGGCTGGCCATGGGAGGTCAGCGAGCTCAGCTGGACGTTGGGTGTGTCAGCGTCAAACCCCAGAGTCCCCTGCGTTCGATGTATAGGTCAGTGGAGAATGAGCCAGGTGGGCAGGGGAGAAGACCCCACCTGGCTTATCGGCTGTCGGGCAGGTTTCCTCTCGGCGAGAACCTGACAGACGATGACCAGGCAGCCTCCGGTGGTGACCGGGCGTCCACCAGAGGTCCCAGCGAGCGACTTATCGGTCGAGGATTCTGTTTTGGAGCCCTTTTAATGGGTTTAAGAGAAGCAGAAGTACATGAGGAAGTGGACGTCAAGGCCTGGACGATTACCAGGGCAGGTGGTCGAGGGGCGGTCTTGTCCGCAGGCTTGAGCCCCACAGCCTTACTGGTAGAGGGCTGCTCTTGGTCCTCCCGCTCCCAGTGCTTCTCTTTGTCTCTCTTCTTCTTTTTAATCTCCGAGGTAAGAGAAGAAGTGGAGTCCCTCAGTTTCTGTATCTCTTGCTCTAAGGTGTCCTTCCTGTATTTCAAAAGATGGGCTTCTAGGGCCTGCGTTTGCGTGTGGTCTGATTGAAATACTTGCAATTTGGGTGGGCCTCGATGTCGTGGGCCGGGCCCAGGCAGAAGAGGCAGAGCTTATGTCTGTCCTTGTGAGGGATCTGCAGGCTGAATGTCTCGCACGTCTTCTTAGTCTTCGGAGGATCGGATGGAGAAGACATAAAAGTACAGAAGAACGAACTATCATCAACAGAAAATAAATACTTATCAAAATGGCAATTGACTGAAGCAACGTTCACCATGAGGTCCTTGCACAGGTTGAAGGTGGAAAAGAACTAGGAGGCGGGGCACGGGGACTGCCTACTTACTGGGCCACGCTGACATCCACCACGTGACGTCAGGTGGGCGGTCCCCCATCAGACACTGCTAGCAGAAGTTTGCTGTGCGGTCCTGATGCCAGATGGCACAGTCCTACATGTTATGACCTACTGCAGGAACCTTCTTGAAGTAAGATATGTAAGTTCACCAGGTCAGACCATAGTTCATTAATAGCTTCTTTCATCTCCATTCTGAAAGACTGTATTTCCTGCAATACTTTTAGTAGTTGGGAGTTTCTGGAAGCTTTATTTAGTTGTGTTTGTTACATTTCTCTTTAGTGGGGAGAGCCTTGCCTGGCGCCGCATGGATCTCTGTGTCGGACAGGATGCTATCAATTCCATCTCCATCCTCTACTATTAGATATCTGTTATAAGTATTCTTAGCCATTTTTCTTTGTCACCCTTTAATTTGCTGTATTTTCAAATTAAGTTGGTTCTAGGCTATGAAAGGGTGTTCTGTGTTTATACTGTAAGGGAGAGCTCTAACTTCAGGCTGCTGCAGGAGCCATGACCTCACTGGAAGTCTGCCGATTTATCTTTAATAACTAAAAACATTCTGACTTTCTTTACAGGATTACTACCTCCATTAACATTAACAGAGTACAATTTCAGTTTAGGATTATCCATCCAAAGTAAAAAAAAAAAAAAAATATATACATCCCATCTGAAAAAGGTAAACCACAGCTAAAAAGTATTGAAAACTGGTGGCCCCGTTATCTTGCCTCCCCTGAAACTATAAATCATAAAACCCTTAGATAGTCCATATGCCTCTGTCATCGAGGCACAGGTCAGGAAGCATAGGAAAACCAGGAGCAGTTGTAGAATTTACCAAAAATTATTTATTTACACTAGCAGTATCATAAAAAGAATAAACGTGTGCATAATAACTATGTACATAGGAGAAAATAAAATAAAGTTTTCTTTTAGTCTCTGTGTCCCTTGTCCTCCTAATCTCTCTTGCAGTTGCAGCTTAGCTCTTTTATAAGTCTTTTGAACCCCCACTCTTGGCAAGCATCCTGTTTTTATAAGTGTTCTGTTCTTGTAAGTTTCAGGCAGGGCTTGCATTAGCACTAGTAAAGTGGGAGTCAGGTTGACACTCTGCTTTAAATATTGGGGGTCAGACCAGAGAATCCTGGGGTCAGAAATTTGCTATAGTGGCTTTGTAAAACATTATCCGATACTTTTTCTGTTAATGAAATCCAAGAAAACCTTTCAGATACAGGGTCAATGCTGAAGCACTGCTTTAATTTCTGTGCTTCAAAATCCTAAAAATTCCCATTTGGGGATTTCAGTAGGGGGTTAACGCAAGCCCTGTTCAAGAGCTGCTAGAACACCGTGTCCTTGAATTTAGAGGCCCCTTTTACATAGCTTTTGCAAAAGGCTTAAAATTTTGCACTCAGGTAAACTCTACAGTTTTCCATTAGCTTTTTACAATCATCTCAAACTATAATTATATACATTTCAACAGTAACACTATATATTTTCTAAACAAAAGGGATCCCAATATCAGTTTCATTTCCATACAGTGATTTGCACATATTTTTATATCAGCAGATATGCAAGGGAGGAAAAACAAACAGCAAGGGAAAACTGAGAGGCAAAGAATTACGAGATTGTCAGGTTGATCAAGTTCAAGGTCTCACAGGAAGATTTGGTTGCGCAACCAGAGAAAAGACAGAAAATAAAATAATAGATCCTTGCATTTAAACACTTTCTTTAACAAATGGGACAGGGTCCTGTTTCACCCTGTCACATACACCCCCCTCAAAAGAAAACCTGATTTTTAAGCAAAGTGTTCATAAAACAGCGCTCCAAAGAAGAAGGCAACACACTGGAAACTGTGCTGCTGCGGTACTTTGAAACAGTACTTTCAAGTTTTATTCAAGTGAAATTCACCCAGCACTCCAGTATTCTAATCACCAACAAGCAGAGCCCCTAGCGCCTCGGCAACTTGCCTTCCAAAGGGGGCGTGTATAGACTAATTCAAACATTCACCATTTATACAAAACACAGTGTGACATCATCACTTTATCTGCATTATGATTTGACTTTTAAATACAAATCCCCTTCTCCTTTTTTTATGAGATAAAGTTACTACGTTACACATTCTTACAGCTAAAAAAGAACAAATGGTAATATTGCCAGCATTTAGGAGTAAAAATTAACAGGAATAAACAATGAATTATTTACACTGTTTAAACTACACATCTATTATTATCAGAGTCCTATAACTACTGGAGTTCTTTATATATTACTTCCTTTTTACTTATGGGATCTAGCTCTCATAAAAAGAACTGATCAACCACTATAACGCAAACATTTTTTAATTATTCTTAGTAATAAAAAACTTCCTGAGAAGGACTATTTAAACAGGAAGCAGAGATAGAAACTACATCCATTATCAAATTTCACAGAAAAGACACCACAAGGAAGGACAATATTTATAAAAAAAAAAATGGAGACAGATTCTGAGTTTAAATATTTGTACTGTGAATATCCAGTTGTGCTAACGCTGTATTATTTACCCAAAGTGCACAAAAGCATTACAGAGCCACCGGGAAGGCCTGTTGTTTCTGGGGTAGGGTCGTTAACCGAACATTTAAGCCAGTTTATTGATTTATTTTACAATATAGTATGATTACTTTGCCTTCCTATTTAAAGGGTACTGGGGATACTATAAGGAAGTTTCAGGGCATTGAATGGAAAGCAGGTTATAGATGGATTTGTGTGGATGTTGAATCCCTATATACAGCGATCCGACATAAAGATGGGATTAGGCAGCAGAATACTACCTATTGAGGGATAGGGTACACACAGATGCACCTGTGGAATTTCTTGTAAAGGCCCTGAATCTTGTGCTGAGTAGTAGCTATTCTGAATCTGATAATGTGTTCCATAGCCAAGTGTGTGGTACAGCGATGGGAGCCTCAATGGCACCATCTTATGCAAATCTTTTTATGGGTCTATGGGAGAGAGAAGTATTGTTAAACCCAGCGATTAACCCCTTTTTTGAAAAGCTCATAAAATGGGGTCGTTTTATAGACGATTGTTTATGTATCTGGGATGGGGACAGTGAGAGAGTACATGAGTTTGTGAAATGGTTAAACAATAACAACAGAAATGTGAAATTTACATATGCTTCTGACCCTAAAGAGGTTCAATTTTTAGATATTGTGCTGACTGGAAATTGAATAACAAAGTTTATTTCAACCAGAAAAAGATTCCATTCCATATGGACAGTTTATAAGGCTGAGGAGGAATTGTACTTCTGATAGTGAATGCAATAAACAAGCAGAAGAACTCATTGTAAGATTTAAGGAAATGGGTTATAACGACCATTGTTTAAAAGACACTTTGGACAAAGTTAAAAATAAGACACAGCAAGATTTGTTAGGAGACAGGACACAAAATGTTAGGAAAATTGCTACATTAGAACAAGGAAGGCCTATTACACTCTCTTTAGAGTATAATAAAATATCAGGAAGGGTAGGCAATATAGTATAGAAAAATTAGGATATCTTGAGAGCTGATAGTTCCTTAAGTGATTCACTGAGAGTGACCTTTAGAAGAACAGCTGGTCTTCAAGGTAAGTTAGTAAATAGTAGATTTCATATAAAACAACAAGTGAAAGAAACATGGCTAACAGCAAAACCTAAGGGGTTGTTTCAGTGCAAGAAATGTAATATCTGCCAATATATGCAACCAGGATCTGAATTTTTGGCACCAAATGGAGAGAAAATATTGATTAGAGATTTCATTACATGTAATACTACTTTTGTAGTATATGTTCTTTGGTGTGAGTGTAAGTTGTACTATATCGGTAAACCTATAAGAATGTTGAAGGAACGTATACAACAACATGTACGTTTGATAATTAATCAAAGAATAGACACCCTGGTGGGAAGACATATTTTAGAAAAACATAGATTAGAGTTAAAAAGCTTTAAGTTTATGGCTTTAGAATGGGTTAAGAGACCAGAAAGGGGAGGTAATAGACAGAAACTTTAACTTAAAAGAGAAAGCTATTGGATATTTAGAATAAATACTGTTAGTCCGCATGGATTAAATGAAAGGTAGGACCTCAAATCATTTTTGAGGGATGAATAAAGTTTTAGAAAATGGGAGACAGATTGTGTTACTTAAAAGAGAAAGTCTGGATAGTGAAAATAAATACTGTCATCCTCAGTGGATTAAATAGGGTAGAATCTTAAAACCTTTTTTCTGAAGGTTGTATGAAGTCTTACCAGGTTAATATGCTTGAATTTGTACTTAATGAATTAATGAGTGAAATATATTATCATTTAGCCATTATCCTGTGTGTGTGTATATATATGTATATTACAATATGTAGGAAGAGCCTTCTTTAGATACTACATTAGGTATATACTTTAATGTGTATAGTTAGGCAACACATTTTTTAATTTTTTTTATAAATATTGTCCTTCCTTGTGATGTCCTTTCTGTGAAATCTGATAATGGATGTAGTTTCTATCTCTGCTTCCTTTTTAAATAGTCCTTATCTGGAAGTTTTTTATTACTAAGAATAATTAAAAAATGTTTACTTTATAGTGGCTGATCAGTTCTTTTTATGAGAGCTAGATCCCATAAATAAAAATGAATTACTATGTAAAGAACACCAGTAGTTATAGGACTTTGATAATAATAGATGTGTAGTTTAAACAGTGTAAATTATTCATTGTTTATTCCCCGTAATGTTTGCTCCTAAATACTTGCATTACCATTTGTTCTTTTTTAGTTGTAAGAGTGTGTAACATACAGTAGTAACATTATCTTAATAAAAAAAGCAGAAGGGCTTTGTATTTTAAAGTCCAATCATAATGCAGATAAAGTGATGATGTCACACTGTTTTATGTATAGATGGTGAATGTTTGACTTAGTCTGTACATGCCCCCTTTGGAAGGCAAGTTGCCAAGGTGCGAGGGGCTCTGCTTGTTGGTGATTAGAATACTGGAGTGCTGGGTGAATTTCACTTGAATAAAACTTGAAAGTACTGTTTTAGAGTACTACAGCAGCACAGTTTCCAGTGTGTGTCCTTCTTCTTTGGAGTGCTGTTTTTTGAACATTTTGCAATTATTAGGATTTGCTAAACTCACAGCATACCTCTTGGCATGGTAGAGCACAGGTATTCCATTTTTGAAGTTTTGTTTTGTTTTATTAAGCAGGTTTCCAAAACTTTTTTGTTCTCCAATAACATTTGCTGCTTTCAGCAATTAAACACACATGCATGATGTTTTTTTCCCTAACAGTACAGCAAGCAGTAAAGTTCTAACTCATACATTTGTTTTTCAGCCTTCAGAACCCTCAATTCCTGAGCCATATCCTGACAGAAAATCAGCATTGCTATTCACTTTACCAGATTTGTGTATCCCCGTGAATGTAAATGGCTGCAGTGCCAGGTATCACCTTGTGATTCTGGAATTTTTATCTTTCAACTGGTTAAGTCAACAGAGAGGACAGTGATTAATTACAAGAACAAAGTCAGTTAATAGCAATTAAAACTTGAGGGACTCCATGGCCCACTTTGCTGCTAAACATTCCTTTTCGATAGTGGAGTACCTTTTCTCTTGTCATGCAATTTCCTACTTATGTACAGAATAGGACGTTCTGTCCCATATATATTTTGACTCAGTACTGCACCTAGGCAGACCTCGGATGCATCTGTTTGTAGCAATAATGGTTTCTCAAAGTCTGGGCTTCTTAAAACAGGTGCTGAACATAATGCAGCCTTTATGGCTTGAAAAGCTTCATCACACTCTGAGGTCCATTTCACATTATTTGGGTACCATTTTTTTCTTGAGTTCAGTGAGAGGAGTAGCTAACACTGCAAAGTTGGGAACAAATCTCCAATAATAACCAGCCAGCCCTAAAAATGACCTGACATGTTTCTTTGTTTTAGGTACAGGGCTGTTAGCTACAGCTTCTATTTTAGAAACCTCTGGCTTGACTTCTCCATTTCCCAACACATAGCCCAAATGTATATTTTCCTGCATGCTCAATGTACATTTGGTAGGATTAATAGTCAGACCTGCATTTTCGATAGCTTGGATAACTGCTCATAGGTGTTCCAGGTGGCTTTCCCAGTCTGGACTATACACCATGACATCATCCAGGTATGCAGCACAATAACCAGTTTGAAGGGATAAAATGACATCCATGTACCGTTGGAATGTAGCTGGCGCACCATGTAAACCAAAGGGCATGGGGGCGAACTAACAGATTCCTATAGGGGTAGCAAATGCAATTTTATCTCTAGATTCTTTAGCTAAAGGTATTTGCCAGTAACCCTTGGTGAGATCGAGGGTACTGATATACTTTGCACTCCCCAGTCTGTCCACCAAATCATCTATTCTGGGCGTAGGGTAACTGTCAAATTCTGACACTTCATTAAGCTTCCTGAAATCAAGGCAGATTCTAATACACCCTTCTTTTTTGTTTACAGTTACCATGGGAAATGACCACACACTCCTTGACTCCTCTGTCATACCCAGTTCTTTCATTTTTTTATTTCATTAACCACATCAGCTCTTAACCGCTCTGGCAACCTGTATGTCTTTTGCCTAATAGGATGAGCATTCTTTCTCACTATCACAAGCTCAACCCTTTTTACTCGGCCTGGTACTGTGGTAAAAGTACCGTTAAATGTCTTTAGTGCATTACAAATGTCTGCAGCTTGTTCTGAGGCTAAGGAAACATTCACCTTTACAGCATCAGCAATTACAGTTTGTTCCAGTCTATCATAAGCTACATCCATATCTTCTTTATCAGTTTCTGGTAAAACTAGCAATACAGCTTTTGGAATTTTTTCAACCAATTTCTTGAGGAGGTCAGCATGGTATATCTTAGAAACACAGAATTTGATGGCAGATAAGAACCGATTGTCCCACCTAGTCTGCCCATTTCCCTACCTAATGGATAAGCTGCAGATCCTAGTTAACAGACAGCCTACTTCCTCCTACCCACCACTAGAATTGCCTTTTGTCTGTCCCATGCATTCTTGAATTCCCCCACTGTTTTTGACTCCACTACCTCCTCAGGAAGGCTGCTCCATGTATCCACAACCCTCTTCGTGAAAAAATACTTCCTCACGTTGCCTCTGAGCCGTCCCACCTCTATCTTCAAATTGTGCCCCCTTGTTCTTGTACATCTCTTTTTATGAAAGATGCTACCCTCTTGGACTTTGTTGATTCCCTTGAGGTACTTGAAAGTTTCTATCATGTCACCCCTCTCCACCCACTCCTTGAGGGTATACATATTAAGCTCCATTAATCTCTTTTCGTATGTCTTCTGGCACAGACCCTGCACCATTTTAGTTGCCCTCCCCTGGACAGCCTCATTTTTATCTATGTCCTTGCGAAGATGGGGTCTCCAGAACTGCACGCAGTACTCCAGATGGGGTCTCACCAACCACCTGGACAGAGGGATAACAACTTCCTGTTTTGTACTGGTGATGCCCCTATGCATTCCAGTATCCCGTCGGCCCTCCTTACTGCCTTTTCACATTGCTTGCCCACCTTAAGATCATCCAATATGACTACCCCCAGGTCCCTTAGTAGGAGTTGTCCTGTCAAGGGTCTCAATCTCGTAGTTAACAGTTCCAGTACGTTTAAGAACTTTATAAGGCCCTTGCCACTTCATTAACAGTTTATTTTCTGTTGTGGGTAACAGCAGCAAAACCTTTTCACCTGGTTCAAAAACTTTTTTCCTTTACCCCATGGTCACAAAATACCTTCTGCTGGTTTGGGACCTCTTCCTGATTACTATGGGCAATTTCACATATTTTGCCAGCTTCTTTCTTAGGGTACACATATAAGATGCTATAGATTGTTTCTGAGTGGGGTTATCTTCCCACGTTTCTTTTATCACATCCAGTGGCCCTCTTGGCTGCCTACCATGCAGCATTTCAAATGGTGAAAACCCTGTTGATGCCTGTGGCACTTCTCTGTGAGCAAAAAGTAGGTAAGGCAAGCACTGGTCCCAGTCTTTCCCTTCCCCTTGTACAAACCTTTTTAACATGCATTTTAGAGTTTGGTTAAAGCACTCAACAAGACCATCTGTCTGAGGGTGGTGGGGGAGGTTCTTATGGCAGTGATACCTAGCAGTCTATACAGCTTCTTAAGTAATGCAGCACCAAAATTACTAATCTGATCAGTAACAATTTATTTTGGTATGCCCATTCTGCTGAAAATTTTGGCAAGCCCTGCTGCAACTTTTGGGGCTGTAACAGTACGCATTGGAACTGCTTCTGGATATCGAGTAGCAGAGTTGCATACTACCAGGATAAATCTATTACCCTTTTTACTTTTGTCTAAAGGACCAACCACATCCATTCCAATTCTCTCAAAGGGCACATCTATCAAGGGTAGGGGCACCAAGGGCACCTTGTCTTTTCTAGTAACTGGGGCTACTTTCTGACACTCAGCGCAGGCATTACAATAGGTAGCAACATCTTCATGAATTCAAGGCCAGTGAAATCTATACAGCAATCTGGCAAGGCTGCGATCCCTCCCATAATGGCCAGCCATAGGACTATCATGTGCTATCTGTAACAACTCTGTTTTATACTTCTGTGGTATAACCAATTGTTCTGTCTATTCCTGTGTCTGAGGTTTAACCCAAACTCTGTACAGTAACCCGTTACATTTTTTAAACATTGGTCCACCCTGTTTTGGTTTCACCCCCTGCTGCTTGAAATAACCCTAGATAGAAACATTGTTAGCTTGCTCTGAAAGAAAATTACAATCAGTTAATTTAGTTTCAGCATTTTCATATTTTAACCCTTTATGTCTATCAGTCATTTGCTGCCACAGTTTCTTCAGGCATCATCTTCCTTTCTTGGATTTCCAGATCTTGGAGCTGTGCTCAAACAAGTCCAAATCAAAATCACTGAAAGGAAAAGTGTCCACACCGTCTGAAATTTTCCTTATCTGAGCCACAGCTGCTGAAACATCAGGATTTACTCCTTCTTTGATCAACTCACTAAATCCTGGGAAGTCATTTCCAATAATCACAGGTACAGGTAACTTAGGTACTACCTCCACTTTCATTTGGTGCGACACACCCTTAATATTCAGAGTCACTTGGGTGGTAGGATAGTATCAAGTGTCCCCATGGATGCAGATAACATCAATACCTGGTTCCTTTGCACAGTGTTTTCCCAGCACTTTAACATGCACTAGGGCCTGTCTGCTTCCCGAATCAATGAGCCCCTTCACAGTCGTATTCCCTACCTTCACATCTGTTAAGTACTTGCCACAATTTGCCAAGGACAAATCTGCTCCAGTGCCACTCTGATTACTACAGCAGTTTCTTGCAAAATGGCCTGGCTAATTACAGTTATAGCAGATAGCGTCTTTGGGCACAGATTTGTTATCAGGCTTGGAGTTTAAATGGGAAAAAGAGTGTCTTACCGGTGCTTGACTGTTACCTCACTGCTGAGGCATCTGTCTGGCCATTTGGTAGTCCTCGGCCAAAGAAACACCCTTTTCCCTCACTGTCTGGTCAGTGTTCCCTTACCCAAAGCTGCACATCTGTAGGCAGGATGTTGATGAATGGCTCCATAGTATATGTGTCGATGATCTGTGAGACTGTTTTGCTCTCTGGTTGGATCCATTTTATCAGAAGTTCTTTGAGCCGGGTGAAGGCTTCTCAAGGATTGTCGACAGAGTTGTACCTCAGAGATCAAAATCTCTGCCTGTATGTCTCTTCAGAGATGTCATACCTTTTCAGGATTTCGCTTTTCACCAGGTCACAGTTTTCTGACTGTGCAGTGTCTATACTGCTGTAGGCAAGTTGGGCTTTCCCTGTCAGGTAGGGTACCAGTCTGATTGTCCATTGCTGCTTTGGCCATTGGCAGGCTGTGGCAACTCTTTCAAAAGTTGTCAGGTATGCCTCTACATCATCCGAGGGACACAACTTTGTAAGTTTAATGGCTTTTAAGTTGTTTTCGTTTTATTTATTTAGTTTTTGTTTACCGGGTAGGTGCACTAGCCATAACACTGACTATTTTCAGGGATGACCTGGGAGGATACAAAACAGTGCAGCAAAACACCATAACATTACCAAATGAGGTGACATAAAAGAGAAAAAATAACATTTAGGAATAGCAGTGGTAGGTCAGGGACAAAAACATAAGTACGGCTAAATAGTGCAAATAAGGAGATCCATAATGCTGATTAGAAAAATACGATGAACTCATCTGGGTCTCTGCCAGATCCTCTGCCTTTGATAGCTTGCAAGGTATCCAGCCATCGCTGCTCCCATTGCTGCATCTCTTCTCTCATCTGCTGTTCCTTTCACTGCATCTCTTTCTCTCCTCTGCTGCGCCTGTCACTGCATCTCTTCTCTCCTCTGTGCTTCTAAATGTTGCATCTCTTTTTCTCTCTGCTTCTCCGCCTCTTTTTGTTGTATAGCCCATTTGAAATAGTCCATCAAGCTTTCAGGTTTTCTACCTGCCTGTTCTTTTCCATAACTTGTGCTGGCTGTACAATCCCAAACTGGACGTCTGTCTCTGCCAGTTTGGCTGCCATTCTCCAGGTAACCACTCCTGGACTTGCTGCTGCAGAATCCTTACCTTCCTCTGTGCTTCCCTGGTACTAGGTACAGTACCCACGCACAAAACTCCTGTCTTAGGGTACACATAGCTTAAATACCACTTAAGCTGACACCACCTGTCATCGAGGCACAAGTCAGGAACCATAGGAAAACCAGGAGCAGTTGTAGAAGTCACCAAAAATTATATATTTACACTAGCAGTATCATAAAAAGAATAAACTTGTTCATGATAACTATGTACAGAGGAGAAAATAAAATGTTTTCTTTCAGTCTCTGTGTCCATTGTTCTCCTAATCTCTCTTGTAGTTGCAGCTTAGCTCTTTTATAAGTCTTTTCAACCCCCACTCTTGGCGAGCATCCTGTTTTTGTAAGTGTTTTGCTCTTGTAAGTTTCAGGAGCTGCTAGAACAGTGTGCTTGAGCCAAAAGAAAAAATTACTCATCTATGTTTCTTCTATTGGAGTCTTGCTGTATTCTGACAAATGCAGTTAGCCCCAGCCTTTAAACTGCCCCGGAGAACAAAGGGTTAACTTTTCTATGCAGAGCATAGAATGCTGAGCTCGAGCTCGGTTGATGTCTCTCTCTGTTTCCCTTTGAAAGCCCACTGTCAGATTCTTATGAGCAACACTCTAATAGTATTCTATGTGGAAACTGTAAAAAAAATTTTTATTGCCAACTGGCAACAAAAAGTTTTGGACTACCAAAAGAAGACTCAAGTCAGGAAACTCAAAACCCAAACCAAAGAGGAATATAATAAATTAAACGCCCACACAAAGAAGAGGGTGTAAAAAGAGCACCCTTGAGGTGCAACACTGCACCTGCCCACCCACTTCCCAAAACCAGGTTCTGAGAGGGGGGAGGCAAGGAGGGAGGGAGGTCAGAATACAGCAAGACTCCAATAGAAGAAACATAATTACTAAGGTGAGTAATTTTTTCTTCAAACAACTTGAAGTCTTGCTGTATTCTGACAAGTGCAGACTACCAAGCAGTATCTCCATTGAGGAGGGACAGAACCTACTTTGGGAATAGGCTCTTAAGTACTGCTGTGCCAAACCGAGCATCACTCCTAGCCGGGATAACCAGAGAGTAATGCTTGGTAAAGGTATGGACTGTTTTCCAGGTGGCTGCTTGACAAATTTCTAAGAGAGGGATATCCCTGGCAGCAGCCAGGGAAGCAGCTGTACTTCTTGTGGAATGAGCTCTCAGGCCTGAGGGTGGAATTTTTCCCAATTTTTCATAGCAGAATTTGCTACAAGACACAATCCACCTGGCAATAGATCTCTTGGTGGCAGGTTTGCCCATTCCTACTTCTCTATAAGTGAGGAACAACTGGAGGGAGTCAAACCTGTGACCCTTGGTACGCTCTATGTAGTAACTAAGGGCTCTTTTAACATCCAAACTGTGTAGCCTCCTCTCTCCTGAGGAAGAATTATCAGTGAAGAAAACAGGAAGAGACATAGACTGGTTTAAATGGAAGCCTGAAACCACTTTGGGCAAGAACCTTCTATTGGTTCTAAGGACCACTTTATTCCTCTGAAAGGAGATAAAGTCGGGTTCCACTGATAGGGCTTGCAGTTCACTGATACGCTTGGCAGAGGTAATGGCTACCAAGAACACAGTTTCCCAAGCTCTGCTGAGGACATAGGCTCAAAAGGAGGTTGCATAAGTTGAGCAATGCAAAGATTAAAATCCCAGGCAGGGGCAGGGTCTCTAAAAGGAGGAATGTGTGAAGCAATCCTTTAAAAAATTTACAGAACACAGGATGAGAAGATAGTGAGGAAAACTTCCCCACAGACAGAAATGCAGAAACAGCTAACAAGTGTACCTTGAGAGTAGCTGGTCTGAGGCCTAGGCCATTAGGATGGACCATATAATCCAGAACCGTAGGCAATTCAGCAGTATCTGGAGAAATATGCTTCTTAGAACACCAAATGCTGAATCTCTTCCATTTGGAGTTATAAGTCTTTCTGGTGGAGGGCTTTCGGGAAGCTTTGAGAATATCCAGAACCCCCTGAGAAAGATGCAAATCTGAAAACTCTAACTCTTCAAAAGTCATGCCTTGAGATTGAGAGACTGAAGACTGGGGTACCAAATCCTCCCCTGAGAGGATGTAAACAGGTTGTAATTACTTGGAAGAGACATGGGAAGATGGACTGCTAGGGACAACAACCGGGAGTACCAAGGCTGTCTGACCCAATCTGGAGCAATCAGAATCACTCTGCGAGGTTGAGACCTTATTTTGACTAAAACTTTGAACAGGAGTGGGAAGGGAAGGAAGGAAGGCATACAGAAATTTCCCTTCCCAGTTCAGAATTAGGGCATCCAGGGGGACTGAGCCCAATACTGGGGGTCTACAACAAAAAAGAGGAAGTTGGTGATTGTCTGGGGCTGCAAAAAGATCTATCTCTGGAGTGCCCCATCTTGAGAAAATCACTTTCAACACCAGGGGCCCAGTTTTTTTCTTGGGTTTCTCAGACATGGCCAACCTAACCAAACTTACCCTTTTTTCGGCAACTGCCAGGCAAGACTCCCTTATCGGTTCCTAACTGTGTCACAGGTCTTGGAAAAAATTGTTTCAAAACACGTTTTTTTTTTTTTTTTAGAACCGATAAGAACCAGTAACCACACACTAAAGTTACACAAGAATTTAGCAAATGATCAGTTCAGCCAACCCGATCCACACTTTTTACAAGTTCCACACAGAAAAACACAGTACAAAACCTATCTAGTACTCACGGTACCATAGCCAGAGACTGAACCAACTATGCTGGAAACATTTTTCCGTTAGAAACCGACGAAAAGATGACACTTCAAAAAAATTTCGAACCGAGCTGCAGAAGAAATCTCCGGAGCGACTGTTCAGTGAGGCAGAGTAAAGAATCTGATGGTTAGCTTTCAAAGGGAAACAGACAGAGACATCCACGGAGCTCGAGCTCAGCATTCTATGCGCTGCATAGAAATGTTAACCCTTTGTTCTCCGGGGCAGTTTAAAGGCTGGGGCTAACTGCACTTGTCAGAATACAAGACGACTTCAAGTTGTTTGAAGGTTCCTTTTGCATAGCTTTTGCAAAAGGCTTAAAAATGTGCACTCAAGTAACCGCTGGAGTTTTCCATGAGCTTGTTACAATCATCTCAAATTATAATTATATACATTTCAACAGTAACACTATATATTTTCTAAACAGAAGGGATCCCAATATCAGTTTCATTTCCACAGAGAGATTTGCACATATTTTTATATCAGCAGATATGCAAGGGAGGAAAAACAGACAGCAAGGGAAAACAGACAGTGAGAGGCAAAGAACTGCAAGATTGTTGGGTTGATCAAGTCCAAAGTATCACAGAAAAATCTGGTTGCGCAACCAGACAGAGAAGAGACAGAAAAGGAAAGAACAGATCCTTGCATTTAAACACTTTAACTAACAAATGGGGCAGGGTCCTATTCCACCCTGTCACAGCCTCAAACATGCACAAGTCATACAGAATCAGTAATGACAAAACAAGTACCAAAACTACTGTATGTAGGAGGGCTATCATAGCCCTGGGCTTCCAAGGTAGGAGTTCTAGTCAGAGAAGAATTCTGCCCTCCAGATGAGAAGTAATTATGTACACCCTCTGCAGCAGGGACATAGTGAAGCAAAGCTTCAGCCTCTGAGGAGCAATGGCTCCTAGGAATAATAGGAGAAAGGGGGACATCCAAGAAGGGGTAATGGAAGTGGAGAGGGGTGAAAAAAAATGGGAAGATAGGACCTTTCAGTCCGGTAAGGCTGTAAAATACCGGGCAATGACTGTCTGAAGTAGGAGGGTGTCTCCCGCATCCCATATATTATAAAGTCAGTACAGAATAACAGGTATTAACGAAACCAATTAATAAATACTAAGCAACCGGGGCAAGTGGCCATTTGCCCAACTATGGAAGCCATATTTCAGATCCCTTTGTACAGTAAAGCATGGAAAATACCAGTAAGGAGTGTCATACATTAAAAGACCGGAAGGAGTGTATAGCAAGGAAAAGCATCTCAGCGGGACACCAACTAAAACCGCTGAGCAATGTGATAATGATGTCTATGTGAAGATGTGGGATAAAACAGACATAGCAAACCACAAGTCAGGCGCATAAAAATGCAAACATGCGTTATTTTATTCAAATCAGAAAATAAAAAAATAAAAATAAACATACAGAAAGCAAAAAGTTATTCAATGTCCAGTATCCAGCAAACTTTCTAATTTAGAAAATTCCTGAGTTTTGCTTCAGCCTTTGCAAGCAGAATACTGTAGATGTAAAAGTAAAACTTAAATTACAGAGACAGATAACCTCTTTGAGTGGTGTGACAGTTAAAGATAGAATGCAGAAGGGGAAAAAGGGGAAAGCTTGATAATCTGCGCACCCCAACCCCCATCCCAGAGGACCCCCAACCCAGCAGGCACCCAACTCTTGTCTTTAGTAGGATAGTAAAGTCTCCACAGGCAGGTCAGAAATCAAGTAGCACTATTGTGGCTTGACTTTTCAGTAGAAGGGACCTATTGGAAACTCTTCAGTTGTGCTATAATGTCCCATTTAGCAGAGGCTGCATGGCTTGCCTTTGAAGGACCACTGCGTTCCTGGCATCAACTTCAATCTGTTCTGTTAGAGACAGAGAGTCAGCTGATCCACAGAAATAATCCCACAGCTGGCAAGGCCCTTTGCCGCCGTTGCAGCAAGGTCATAGGTTTGATGTCTACCTGGGAGGAAAACCACCACTTTCGTGGGATAGGGAGTTTAACATTTTATCTGTTGCTGTCTAACAGTCGGTAGGAGGGGAGTGCACACACGGCGCTGCTTCTTGATGTTCACAAGCTAATCATTGTCAAACAGCACCTGTGAGTCATTATATTTAAGTTGCTTAAGTCTCCATGCCTGTAACAAAACTGTCTCTTTGGTCTTGTATCGGTGGAAACAGATGACAATCAAGCAGGGCCGAGCTTTACTATCCATGAGTTTGGGGCCTAACGCTCAGTGCGCCCGCTCAAATTCTAATGGCAGATCAGGGTCCAGCTGCAAAGTCCCTCATCGGAAACCCTGAAGAAAGCACTCCATGTCCTGTACTTCAGCATTTTCAGGTATGCCATAAATTCTAATGTTTCGCAGCGACCCCTACTCTCCGCATCATCTTGGTGGGTTGTTATGGCATGTTGCTGCTCAGCAAGCTGTAACAAAGTGGCCTCTAAGTGATTGACGCAGTGATCTGTGGCTGCAGGTTGTTCCTGTCTCATCCATTCGTTTCTGTAGGGCAGTGAACTCCGTGCCCACAGTGTCCAGTTTGGCTGTTATCACTGAACAAAAATCACAGAGCTCAATAAGGATTAATTCCAGTTTTGGGGTCTTTTTACTTGGTATGGGCTGACTGATGAGTTGTGAGGGAAGAGGCTCGGAGGCTGCGGAGCCATCCGAGTCCTTGAGATTGTTTCGCCATCGGGAGCTATCAGGGCAATCCGGTTGTTGTTTTTGTTTATCCAACCTCTTCACTGTTGGTAACAGCACTCCTGAAATGCAGGAACAGGTAAACTGAAGAAGGATCTATCGAACAGTAGAAGGCTGTTTGTTATAGGACGCAGTCAGGGCTCCAAAGTCAGGCAGCCACCAGGGAGCTAACGTCATCTGAAGTCCTCCAAAGTAAGCTTTTCTAACACAAAATTCAGATCTCAACCTGGGATTGAACTGCAGATAGGAGGATTCAAGTGCAAAATGCATCTCAGAAACGTAAGGGCCACCTCCAGCTGGGCAACCATACAACCATCAATCAGTATGTGGAAGACTAAAATAGCAGCCAAGTGCACCTTAATGGAAGAGTACTGCAACCCTGCATCTGATAAGGAAAGCAAATACTATAGAACCTGGTTTACTGGATATGTAAAGGGATCCAGTTGATGTGAAGCAGCCCACAAAGCAAACTACTTACACTTCATAGAATAGGTGACTCTGGTGGAGGGTTTTCTGGCAGCCACCAGAACATCAGACACCTTTTGAGATACCCCAAACCTAGCAATGGCTATGTCCTCAGGAGCCATGCATGGAGATGGAGTGACATGAGGTCCGGATGGACCAAGGTTCCCTGTTCCTGTGATACTAAGCCCTTGCACATGGGTAAAGGCACTGGTGGTTCCACTGCCAACTGCTTTAGTAAGGGGAACCAGATCTGACAAGGCCAAATAGGAGCAATGAGACTCAGACTTGCTCCTTCCAGTTGGAGCTTAATACCCTCTGGATTAGAGGGAAGGGAGGCAAGGCATAAAGAAACCTCCCTTCCAAGAGAGGGACAACGCGTCTCATCAGAAAACTGCAGGCTCTGGAACAAGCGAACAGAAAAGCAACAGTTTTGCATTGTGTGGGGACGCTAAAAGGTCCAGCTCTGGATGACCCCACCTTCCGAACAGGTCTTCTGCCACTGAGATCAGCAGTTCCCACTCGTGCATCCTAAACTGTGACCTGCTTAGCCTGTCTGCCAAGACATTTTGGATACCTGGAACATGAACTGCTGAGAGTTTTAGATAATGTAAGTGGTAAGGACCATTGAACAAGGCTGAGTGGCAAAAGGAACCCCTTGTCTTAAATTGTCCTGATCCTGCCACCAATGGAGGGCTTGGATCAAGGTCAGAGTCACTGGGATCAGTTTGGTAAGGGAATCCTTCCTCTGAGACCAAAAAGCTCTCAGATGGAACTGAATATCCCTCATCTGGAATCTTGCACCCTGGACCACTGCTGTGGAAGCTGCCATGTGGCCCAGTGGCTGAAGGAAATGCCTTGCTGGTCGAGACACCTGAAGGCTGAATGAAGAGGCCAGTTCCATGAGTGTCCTTGCCCTTTCCAGGGGAAGGAAGGCTCTTGCTTTTATCGTATCCAGTTCTGCGCCTATGAAGGTGAGGAGCTGCACTGGTTTGAGAACTGACTTTGGTAGGTTGAGAAGGAATCCTAAAGAAGTGAGCACTTGCTGGGTCACTTGCAGGTGTGACTTGACTTGGTCTGAAGACTGACCTACTATGAGCCAGTTGTCCAAGTATGGGAAAATGGAAATCTTTTGTCTTCTTAGGAAGGCAACAACTACTGCCAGGCACTTTGTGAAGACCCTTGGGGCTGATGTTAGGCCAAAGGGCATTGCTCTGAACTGATAGTGGCCTGAGGGCAACTTGAACCTGAGGTACTTTATGTGGGAGCACCTGATGGGAATGTGAAAGTAGGCATCTTTGAGGTCCAGGGAGGCTAGCCAGTCCCCTGGCCTTAGAGAGGGAAGGATAATTCCCAGAGTTATCATTTTGAACTTTGGCTTTAAAAGATGTTTGTTCAGATATCTTAGGTCCAGGAGGGGTCGCCACTCTCCTGTCTTTTTGGGGGTTAGGAAGTACCTTTAGTACAATCCTTTGCCCCAGTGTAGGGTAGGAACTCTCTCTATAGCTCTGAGAGCTAGGAGAGAAGAAACCTCTGCCTCTAGGGCAAGGGTCTCTGAGAGATTTGCAGGTGGAAAAGATCTGGCTTTCATCTTGGGAAATTTTTTTGAAGCTGAGAACCAGTCCCTTGCTTACTACTTCCAGGACCCACCTGTCTGATGTTAGAGACATCCAGTCCTGGACAAAGTAAGCCAGCCTGCCCCCTACTGGTATAGGAGAATCGACCCAGGCAAACCCATCAGGGTGTCTGCTTGGCAGGGGCTTTAGGCTGAGGGGTGGATGCAGGCCTGCTCATCCCCTTCTGCCTCTCCCTCTAAAGAACCCCCTCTGCGAAAAAGAAGAAGAAGAAGAAGAAGAGGCCTGTGCTTGGTAAAAAGGCCTTTGGAAAGGCCTGCCCCTGCCCCTGGACTGCTGCCTTTGAGGAGCTGCTTGCCTTTCTTTGGCCTGAGCACTCCTTTAAGTGGTCCTGTATTCATCCATTTTCTTTATGTAATTCTCTGTCTGCTCCCCAAACAGAGAATTATCCACTACAGGAAAATCCATGGCCTTAGCCTGGGTATCCGGTGAGAGGCTAGTACATCTGAGTCAAGCCATTCTCCGAAGAGCCACAGATGTAGCCGTGACTCTCAATGATACATCTTTGGAGTCTACAGCAGCATGAAACTGAACTTTCGATGCCTCAATCCCATCTGCAGCCACCTGCTCCAGCTCCTTGGCAAGCTGGGTAGGAGCCTGTTTAGCCAGTGCCAGTACAGTGTCCCACCTGGCTGCACAGGCCATATAATTAGCCTGCCTGAGTCCCAAAGATGCTGCCATGTACTGCTTCTTTGCCATGGCATCAATCTTCCTGGTCCTTGTTTGGGGTGTGTGATGCCATGGGAATGTTTGCCTTATCACAGGCAGCAGCCTGTACAAGCCCAACATGGCTGCATTGCTGAAAAAGGAACTCCGTATCTGAGCCTGAAAGAGTACACCTCTTGTCCATTCTTCTGTCCACAGGAGGTACAGAGTTGGGAGACTTAAGAATTTTTTGTGTCCGTTTCCCAAAAGATTTGTGGAGGGGAACAGACAGTCTCCTGGACTCTGGGATGTCCATCATCTCTACATAATCAGGCTCTTCCTGATCCTCCACTGCCTCCTCCACAGGAAGCTGGAGGGTATCAGCCACCTTTCTGCAAAACATGCAGTGTGAAGGGGACTCAGAAAGCCTAGGAGGAGAAACACCTGAAGGTCTGTCTGGGGAGATGTCCGGGTCAATAGGCACATCCAGACTTTCACCATCACCATAATCATCCTCATACTCTCCCTCCTCCTCAAACTCCAGTTCATAAAATTCTTCCAAGGTATAATCTGGAACCGGGGGAACCGACCGAACCGAGCCCCTGCCAAATGGTGCCGGTTCAGTCGGAACCGATCAAAGCGATTCCATAATCCTAATCGCTTTGGCTATTTCAATGGCGATCGGAGTATGAGATTCTGGATCGAACCAGTCGACTTGTCCTTTCTTTTTGTCAGAACCGATTCTCGGAATCGGCTCCTCCTTGCCCGAAGTATCGCCCTGGTCAGAGCACTCCTGGTTCGGTCAAGACGAACCGGGCTGGCCATCCGGGTCAGCAGACTTCTCGGCCTCTCTTTCCCTCAGTCTTCCTAATCTCTTTACCAGGGTAGATTTGGGAACATTTCTGCAAATTTGGCAGTCTGAATCGAGGTGGTCAAACCCCAGACAATAAACACAGGTGGTGTGGGGATCAGCCTTAGTAAACACCTCCCCCCCCCCCCACACACACACACACTGCAGTGTTGAAACCCAGTGGGCCCGGTTTTTTTCTTGGGTTTTTCAGACATAGCCAACCTAACCAAACTTACCCTTTTTTCAGCAATCCGCCAGGCACGACACCCCTATCGGTTCCTGACCGTGTCGTGGGTCTTGGAAAAAAACGTACTAAAACCCGTTTTTTTTTTTAGAACCGATATGGACCGGTAACCACACACTAAAGTAAAGTACAAATTTTACCTCAAAATGATCGGTTCAGCCAAACCGATCCACAGTTTACAAGTTCCACACAGAAAACAGAACAAAAACCTATCTAGTACTCACGGTACCACAGACAGAGACTTGAACCGACTATGCGGAAACAATTCAGAAGAAAACAGACACTTCAACCAACTTTGAACCAAGCAGCAGGAGAAATCTCCGGAGCGACTGTTCAGTGAGGCGGAATAAAGAATCTGACGGTTGTAGTTCGAATAACAACAGGCAGAGGCTTCAACCGAGCTTGAGATAAACATTCTATGCCATGCATAGAAAAGTTAACCCTATGTTCTCCGGGGCAGTTGAAAGGCAGGACCTAACTGTAATTGTCAGAATACAGCAAGACTTCATGTTGTTTGAAACTTCTACTTGCATGTCCAGTGAACATACCCAGCCCCCTTGGTGCAGTAGTGGCAATAGGCCTTATAAAGTGACCATTCTGAACTTCTTGTACTGAATGAAAAGGTTCATATTTCTTAAGTCCAGAATGGGCCTCAAGTGCCCTGTGCATTTGGGGACTATAAAGTAGTGGGACTAAAACTCCCGGTTCCTTTGTTCCAAGGAACTGGCTCTACAGCCCTTTTTCACAGTAGGGTATGTATCTCCTCTAGTAGCACTGGTATGTGTTCTGGAGGATAAACCGAGGGAACTGGTGGATGGCCTGGGGAAGCTCTAGAAGTTCTAGAGCATGACACTTTTCTATTATCTGCAGGATCCAAGTATCTGATGTGACCTTCCTCCTCTGGTCCAGATGGAGGGAAAGGCGACCCCCCCCCCCCACTACCACCTCTAAGAGTACTGGAGGGTGGGGGTCTGTAAGAGGCTGTGGGAATAGATGGACATAGACATCAGGATAACAGATCTTAAAGTAGCTTTATTCAGTGGAACGAAAGAGAAATAATACGACCTATACACGACAAAAAAATAAAAGAGGACATTTAGCAAATTAGAAAATCTATATGTACAACCACTAGAAGACGCTAGGGTTCACTTTAGGTCAGCTCCTTGCTGAGCCCTACAGCTCACTAACATACAGAAAGAGCTCTTTATATACTGAAGAAAGGTCAGGTGGTGGAGCTAAGCTCCGCCTCTTTTTTAGATTATACAAACAAAATCATAATTCAGCTTTGAATTTTATTCTCAATTACATCCTTTCAATCCTCTTGATCAAAGCAATAAGTAAATAATAGCCAGGGCCCCAATTTTTCTGCGGCACTTTGGAGCAAAGTTCTGCGGCAGGGTTCCCATTTGCCGCAGAACTTTTGCGGCGGTGTCTGGTTATTTCTGCGGCGATGCTGTGGCAATAAACTGCAGCACTATTTCCCTTATTTTTATACTTTGTCTGCATTTTTCTTCATATTTGACATTTCCTTAGAAGAGTCATGTACTCATATTGTAGCATACAGCCTTTACATTCAGTTAAGTTTTCAATTTTGTGTTAATTTTGGGGTGCAGTTTGACATACTAATTATATTTTATATATTTTATTTGGTCTTGAATTATCTTTCAAACCCCTCACTCACAGGACACATTGGGAAATGATCTGTTAAGAGAACAGCATTCCTGGTAAATATTTTAAAGGATTTTTAACAGATAGATTTGTTTGTGTATGAATATATTCATATGTGTGGATACTGTATGCCATATTTGTTAAGACAGTCTCTATGATTTAACTTCTCTTTCAGGAACTTCTTGTGATATGATTTTATTATAGAAACTGAGAACACCATAAGAGGAGGGAAACTGTAGTTTGATCACAAACTGGAAATGTTTTCAGCTGCTAATAAATACTTTTCACACCTATGTGTCTTCTTGTTTTATTTGTGAAATTAAAGATGTCAGATTCACTGCACACCGCCTTCGCACATCTTCATGAGCCTAGAACACCAGACAAACCTTACACAGCAACTGCATGTTTTTTTTTCTAGAATTCAACACACACACACACACACTAACAATTTTTGTATGTTTCATACATTTATTTTTACACCACAGTGGGCATTTAATTAATTCATTTAGAGTGTTTACACATCAGGAGAGAGAGACAGAGAGATAGCTTTTTTCCTTTCGTTATTGTAGCATTATGTCTTGTGGGTTGGCGTCCAAGAGAGCCACAGATGCTTCAATTAAAATTAAAATGTTCCTGCTTCCAGCAGGACTTTGCTCAGTCCAGAGTCCCAGCAGGGAGAGAGGGGCAGTTTACTGTGGCCGGATGCTAGCCAGGACAGGGGCACAATAAATCTTTACACTGTCTGTATAACCAAATTAATTTAGGAAAAGCAAGTGTTAGAAAACTCATTTTTGGCGACACAGACAGTGCAAAGATTTTTTGTGTCTGTGACCTGGCTGGCACCGACCTCAGTAGCTGCCCCCACCCCCACCCCCACCCCAATGATGGGACAGGGCTGAACAGAGTTCCTGCTGGAAGCAGGAGTTTAACAATAGCAATTTTGGCCCCCTCCTTGCTGGCACCATCCCTGCAGGGACACGTTTTGTAAATATAATTATTTGATAATCATGCCATGCTGAATTATTTTAAACAATACTAATGCCCTCCTGGCCAGAGACCCCATAGATGCAGGAATTATCTCAGTGTAAGCCCCTCCGTGGCTCTCCAGGGCTTTGTCATGCAATGCTGTTAGATCCTACAGAACATTCATTTTAGCATTAACCATGAGATTTAAACTGCATTTTCTTAAGTCATGAAAGTGTCTAGAAATATTCAAATAACAAGAATATGCTTCAATAATATAGAAGGCAAAGCTAGTTTTGGTAAAAGTATACAAAAATTGTGCTAGCCTCTTTGCATTTGAAGAAACAGACATGTCCTGTTGCAAAATTAGTCACAGACTGCCTTGGACAGCATGAGATATGAAATATCGCAGGTCACACAGGGAAACGAGCTTCAGCTCAGTGTGCCTATCCCAGTCAACAATTGTTTAAATAAATAAAATAAAAATATGTCCAGGGTGGACAGGAGATGTTTTGGACAAGAGGGCATCACTATTGTAAAAATAATTGAGCCAAGCTGGCATTTACATTATTTAATACATTTGTAGATGATGTCACCAGCAGTAATGGTACCAGCCATGAGAGGTGATTTAAGGGGACATGGCAAGCTTGAATGTTGCAGTCCAGCTTTTTTTTATATTTCCACAAAACCACTAGTTCACAAAATTTGTCACTGGGCAGATATGAGGCATAACAGGCATGGTGGTTGAGTACGCTCTGTAATTTGGTAAATGCAAATGTGTGCAATGCAAAACAATGTATTTAGTCAATACGAAGGATGACTATGTAAATCCCCAAACACAACAGCTACAAACACATAGATAGAGTGCAGGCACCATCAGGAAGAATTTCATTTATTCAGTTCACCAGCAATGAAATAACACATAGCACCCTGGTATAAACTGATAGTCAACTGTTTCAATTGAGTTAAAAGGGTACCCAGAACATATTAAGAATAAAACTATGCATAAAAAATCAATTAGAAACGAGGCGCATACAGTATGTGCAAAATCACTCAAGGAAGGCACAACAAAACCTCAAAGACAGAAAGAAAGCAATTCTTTAACCATGATTTGAATTCAATTCCCACATTACATACATGGGAAAAATTCAGAAATCAAAGGTAAAAAAGAGAACAGAATGAAAGAACTGAAAATAACTTGGAACAGATTTCTTTTGAGGGGCACAACACAGCCTCAGAGATGTGAAGAAAAGTAACGCTGTTCACTCGATTTAAAAAACGGGTACTGAGATGCATAACAAACCAAATAAAAAGTTAAAAGCGAAGGGAATAAACAGAGAATAAGTATGGTACAAATAGATCGCTTTCTATGATTTACTATGACAGCACCGTGAGCTCGACTATCGACTATCAAAAAGACTTCACAGCGGGAACTACCGATTTGACAGCTGTCAAGCTGGCCAACACACCAAATTACATAATTTGGCAGGCAGGTACTTTTGAGGGCTCCCTCAGTGGGAAAGTAATGTGCGAGACTACTCAGTTTGCCAATACTCATGACTGACCAAACTGCAGGTTTTTCAGGTCCTTAAAAAAGCAATCTTCATTCTCAGTGTACATCAGCAGTGGTTGTATAAAATGCAGTGATGCACAGTAAGTAACGAGCAGCGCAAAGAAGTAACTGCTGTAGATGCCCCCAAAACACACCTGCCTTAGAACCCTCGTTATTCAATATCCTCACTTGCAATAAAGAGACACTACATGGATACCAACTGAGAACAGAGTGAGTTTTGTGATTATTGCAATATATTTGGAATCCTTATCCACCAAGTTGCGGCAACCTCAATCACAAGTTAGTTGTGGCACTTTTTGTAGTCGGGAGGTGTATCTGGTGATTACTAACTGTGTAAAGTAAAAACAAATTTTGCAAATGCAGTGCTCTCTGTATATCATTAAAGCATGTAAAAAGACTGTACCTGCCTATTTATGATAAAAGTTCAGTAGTTGCTTTCTCTTTTTTTATTTTATTTATTTGAGATAATCAGAAAGACCTCTGAGTCAGAGACTCGTTTACAAAAGTTCCACGTCATACATAGCATGGTACAGGGGAAACAGAAACAGACAGGTTGCTGTGTATTACATTACAGAGATTATAATGGTTCCAACGTTATACATAGTACGGTACAGGGGTAACAGAAAACATATAGGAAGCTGTGAGGTTACCTAATTTCATATTGTGATATACACTAGATACAAAGGTGAAACTATAGACAAGGACATCATGGAATATCGGGGGTTTAGCACAGCCCAAGGCAGGGGAGAGGCTATTTGTCAAGACAGAGTTTCTGTGGGAAAGGGTCTGGAGCCTGATTTGAGGTTGGTCTAGGTGCAATCACATAGGCTGGAGGCCTAGAGGTGATTCCTTAAACTAGATTTAAATAGGCCTAATCTTGTTTCACTAGATATCAGAGTGGAGAGTGCACTGCTCCAGGATGGGGCAATGTAACCAAAGTTCTTTGGAATTTGGAGGTCCAGCAATGGGGTACCCTTAGTAACGGTTTACTTGAGTTACGTGTGACTCTGACAGGGGGTTCTGGGTGGATGATTTTGTTTAGGGTAGTTGGGATGAGGCCTAGGCTTATCTTTTTGGTCATTAAGCGGTGTGGTACTTGATTCTGTTGTCTAAGTTTAGCCAATTTGTGGCATGGTAGAGGGAGAAGGTGTTCATGGAGTGATCACATCCGAGTATGAGTCGGCAAGCTTTGTTTAGTACAAGACAAAGTCTATTTAGGGCAGAGGTGGGAGCAGCACTGTAGATTAGAATGCCGTAGACTAGCAGCGAGAGGACAGCAGAGTTAATGGTGAGATGTAGAGCCTCAGGGGCGAGGCAGTGTTTGTGCCGGTTAAGTACACCAAGTCTAGAGTTTAGGGCAGTGGACAGATATTGAATATGTTGATTAAAGCTGAGGGTCAGGTCAAGTGTGATTCCTAGGTACTTGAAGGTGTCCACTTGTTCTAGGGCGGTTAGGTTTACAGTAAGAAATTGGGGGCCGAGGTTCTTCAGTGGGTTCTGTGGGTTGGAGAAAAGCATGACTTTTGTCTTACTGTAGTTGATAATTAGGCAATGGGAGGTGAGCCAGAGTTCAGTTGCAGGGAGTGAGTGTTGGAGTGTTTGGTGGAGTTTCAGGGGGTCCGGATCAGTTGTGAAAAGGACGGCATTGTCGGCATATAAGAGTAGGTTGGTGGAGCAGGCCGATAGGAGGGAGTTTAGGTACAGACAGAATAGCAGGGGGCCGAGGATGGAGCCCTGAGGGACACCGTAGCAGACACGGAGGCTGGAGGATAGTACAGTGCCTACCCTAACCAGCTGAGTTCTGTCAGAGAGATAGCTGGTGAACCAGTTTACTGTCTCAATGGAGAGGCCGCTGAGGGCGAGTGTGTTTAGTAAGAGGGCATGCTTGACAGTATCAAATGCTTTAGAGAGGTCCACGAAGATAGCTCTAGTGAGGCGAACGCTATCTAAGACAGTGTGGCTATGTGAGGTAAGTTCAAGGAGCGCGGTGGTGGTACTGTGTCCCTTTCAGAAGCAGTGTTGCTGGTTGCATAGCATGTTATATTTGATAAGGTGGTCTGTGAGTTGATCAGAGAGTATACACTCTAATGCTTTGGACAGTGGGGGCAGGATGGAGATGAGGCGGTAATTATTAGGGGCGGTGGGGTCTCCACTCTTATGTACCGGGGTGATGTAGGCGGATTTCCAGCAGGTGAGATATTTCGCCTGACAGAGGGAGAGGTTGAGGATATGGGTGAGAGGGGTAAGGACTTCCTGGAGGGTGAGTCGGAGAAGCCGTATGTCTAGGGAGTCCCTACTAAATTGAGAGTGGTTAAGGGCTTTAGCAAGGTAGGGTTTGGCGGTCTGTGGGGTAAGGATGCGAAGGTGAAGTGTTGGGTGGCGGGTCGAAGAAATTAAGGGGGAGGACATGGCTGAGATCAGTGAATAAAAAATAACTCACCTTAGTAATTATGTTTCTTCTAGTGGAGTCTTGCTGTATTCTGACTATTGCAGTTAGGTCCCGCCTTTCAACTGCCCTGGAGAACAAAGGGTTAACTTTTCTATGCCTTGCATAGAACGTTCATCACGAGCTCGATTGAAGCACCTGTCTGTTGTTGTACAAATTGCAACCGTCAGATCTTTACGAGCAAAGACCCACTAGGTGTTCTGAGTGGAAACTGTAAAAATTTTTACTAGCCAACTGGCAAACATATACTGTTTTTGGTTCTCAATGGAAGACTCAAGTCAGGAAACCCAAAAACAAAAACACATCCAAAACACAACATTTCACCCAAAGAAAAAGAGGGTGTACAATGGACACCCCTAGAGTGCCAACACTGCTCCTGCCCACCCACATCCCAAAAACTAGGTTCTGAGAGGGGAGGCGGGAGGGCGGAGGACGTCAGAATACAGCAAGACTGCACTAGAAGAAACATAATTACTAAGGTGAGTAATTTTTTCTCCAAACAACATGAAGTCTTGCTGTATTCTGACTATTGCAGACTACCAAGCAGTACCTCCATGGAGGAGGGACAGAACCTACTTTGGAAATAGGCTCTGAAGTACTGCTGTGCCAAACCGAGCATCACTCCTAGCCTGGATATCCAGAGAGTAATGCTTGGTGAATGTATGGACTGTTTTTCAGGTGGCTGCTTGACAAATTTCTAAGAGAGGAATATCCCTGGCAGCAGCCAGAGAAGCAGCTGTACCTCTTCTGGAATGAGCCCTCAGGCCTGAGGATGGAGTTCTACCCAGTTTTTCATAGCAGAATTGTATACAAGAAACAATCCACCTGGCAACAGATCCCTTAGTGGCAGGTTTGCCCTTACCAACTTCTCCATAAGTGAGGAACAACTGAAGGGATTCAAACCTGTGACCCTTGGTACGCTCTATGTAGTAGCCAAGGGCTCTTTTAACATCCAAACTGTGTAGCCTCCTCTCTCCCGAGGAGGAATGGTCAGTGAAGAAAACAGGGAGAGATAAAGACTGGTTGAGGTGGAAATCTGAAACCACTTTAGGCAAGAACTTTCTGTTAGTTCTAAGGACCACCTTATCTCTGTGAAAAGAGATGAAATCAGATTCCACTGACAAGGCTTGCAATTCACTGCTACGTCTGGCAGAAGTAATGGCTACCAAAAACACAGTTTTCCAAGTCAAGTACTTAAGCTCTGCTGAGGACAAAGGCTCAAAGGGGGGTTGCATAAGCTGAGCAATGCAAACATTAAGGTCCCAAGCAGGAGCAGGATCCCTAAAGGGGGAACTGGTGTGAAGCAATCCCTTGAAAAAGTTACAGAATACAGGATGGGATGACAGAGAGGAAGACTTGCCTACCGACAGGAAAGCAGAAACAGCTGCCAAGTGTACCTTGAGGATAGCTGGTCTGAGACCTAGACCATTAAGATGGACCATATAATCCAGAACCGTAGGCAATTCAGCAGAGTCTGGAGAAACATTCTTCTTAGAACACCAAATGCTGAATCTTTTCCATTTGGAGTTGTAAGTCTGGTGGAAGGCTTTCGAGAAGCCTTAAGGATATCCAGAACCCCTTGGGAAAGAGATAGATCTGCAAACTCTAACTCTTCAAGAGCCAAGCCTTGAGATTGAGAGACTAAAGATGTGGGTACCAAATCCTCCCCTGAGAGAATGTTAAAAGGTTGTAATTCCTGGGAAAAGACAGGGGAAGTTGGACTGTTAGGGACAGCAACAAGGGATACCATGGCTGTCTGGCCCAGTCTGGAGCAATCAGAATCACTTTGCATGGTTGTGACCTTATCTTGACTGACACTCTGAACAGGAGAGGGAAGGGGGGGGAAGCATACAGAAATTTCCCTTCCCAGTTCAGAATCAGAGCATCCAGGGGGACTGAGACCAAGACTTGGGGTTTGCAACAAAAGAGAGGAAGTTGGTGATTGTCTGGGGCTGCAAAAAGATCTATCTCTGGAGTGCCCCATCTTGAGAAAATCACTTTCAAAATCAGAGGATCTAGGGCCTATTCATGATGGCCCCGGGGATATTCTGTTCAGTGCATCTGCTAGGACATTGTCCTTCCCTGGGAGGTGAATTGCTATCAGAGAGGTTTGCAGGGAATAGGCCAGGGACCACAACTTCATTGCTTCTGTGCACAAGGCTGTAGACTGAGTGCCTCCTTGCTTGTTGATGTACCACATGGTAGTGGTGGTGTTGTCTGTTCTGACCTGAACCACCTTGTTCTGTAGAGATTTGAAAAAGCTTGCAGTGCCAGAAACACTGCTCTGAGTTCCAAGAGATTGATGTGAAGCAGAGATTCCTGAGGTGACCACAGTCCCTGGGTGGTAAGATCCCCTAAATGGACTCCCCGCCCAGCAGGGAAGCATCTGTGGTGAGTATCACTGAATGAGACTGAGTGACAAATGGAACCTCTTGTCTCAAATTATCCTGATCCTGCCACCACTGCAAGGCTTGGATCAGGGTTCAAGTCACTGGGATTAGTTTGGTAAGGGAATCCTTTCTTTCGGACCAAAAGGCTCTTAAGTGGAACTGAATGTCCCTCATTTGGAATCTTGCTCCCTGGACCACTGCTGTGGAAGCTGCCATGTGGCCCAGTAGCTGAAGGAAATGCCTTGCTGGTCGAGACACCTGAAGGCTGAATGAAGAGGCCAGTTCCATAAGGGTCCTTGCCCTTTCCAGGGGAAGGAAGGCTCTTGCCTTTACCGTATCCAGTTCTGCACCTATGAAGGTGAGGAGCTGCACTGGTTCGAGAAAGTACAGTTACGTAAGAACTTACCGTAACAGTAGATCTTCGAGAGAGGCTCTTGCAGTAGGTAATTACATATAGTACTGACGCCGGCCGGCGGCAGGACCCCACGGAAAAATTTCTAGCCAGCAGTCCCTGGCGAGGGACCGCTTCTTCACGCCAGGTGACCGAGCGCCATGCGACGCCGATCTAAAGGGGCGGTCCCGGATGCCCGCCTTCCAGTTCTTTCCCGCCACAGGCCCGGAAGGCCCGGACGAGAGAGAGAGAAGCAGACGTTTTCCTTCCTGGAAAAGGAGCTGAAAAAGCCTAGGGGGATGGAGGGCAGGAAGGTATTACCTACTGCAAGAGCCTCTCTCGAAAATCTACTGTTACGGTAAGTTCTTATGTAACTGTACTATCTTACTTCGAGAGGGCTCTTGCTGTAGCTAATTACATATAGGACTGAATCCCAAGCAGTCTGGAACAAATGAAAGGCACCGGGAGGAGGAACTACTCCAAGAAGTAGCAAAAACCCTGCAAGCCTCAAAACAGGAGGCCTTGCAAAACAGCTAACCCAAAGCCTTCTCTATGGCAAGAGGCAAGGTCCAAACTGTAATGTTTCGTAAAGGTATGGACAGTAGTCCAGGTGGCGGCAGCGCATATGCCTGCTGCAGACGCATTCTTGAAACAAGCCGCAGAGGCCGCTACTCCACATGTGGAGTGACCTCTGACTTGACCCGGAAGGGTCTTGTTGTATTTGTCATAACAGAAAGTGATGCAATGAGCCAACCACTTCGACAGGCATTGCTTGGAAACAGCACTGCCTTCCCTTTTGTGAGCAAAAGAGACGAACAACTGATCAGTTTTTCTGAGATCCTTTGTCCTATCGGTGTAGTATCTCAGAATCCGGTGAACATCCATGGTATGGAGTAAATATTCTCCTCGATTGGAGTACTGCATGAAAAAGGCAGGTAACTCTATAGACTGATTTAAGGTAGACTCCGCTACCACCTTAGGCAGAAACTTAGGGTTCGTGCGAAGAGCCACTCGTTCTTTGTGAAAAATCAAATAGGGATTTTACATGAGGGCCTGGAGCTCGGGATATTCTTCTGAGCGGAAGTAATTGGCCACCAAGAAGAGCGCCTTCCATAAAGAAACTTCTGTGCTCATGGATGCCGCAGGTTCAAGGGAGGAAGGGTAAGTTTCTCAAGAACAAGTTCAAGTCCCAAGGGGAGCAGGAGTCCGGACAGGGGGCCTCAGATGAAGGACCCCTCTGAGAAAAGTCTTAGACACCTTTAATTGGGCAAAGGCTTTATCAGCGAAAGGAACATGATACGCTGAAATAGCGGCCATGTGCACTTTCAAGGAGGAATGACTGAGACCCAGGTCAAAGAGATGACGTAGATATACAAGCAGAACGGCCACTGAACAGGAGAAAGGCTCCACGTTCCTAAAAGCGGCCCAAATAGAACATCTCTTCCATTTCATGGCATAAGAGGACCTAGTGGAGGGTTTTCGAGCCTCCACCAGAATCTCGGCCACTTTTGGAGAGACACCAAAGCGAGATTGGGTTAGGTCTGCAGGAGCCATGCATGAAGTTGTAGGGACTTGAGGCCCGGATGGACCAGGGTCCCGATCCTGGGTCAGCAATCCTCGAGAAAGAGGAAGAGGAAGAGGAGGAAGCTCTGAGTATTGCTGTGGAAGAGAGAACCAGATTTGCCTGGGCCAGAAAGAAGCGATCAGAATCATTCTCGCACCTTCTGTTGTTAGTTTCTGCAATACACAAGGGACCAGAGGAATTGGGGGAAAAGCATAGATGAATCTGTCCTTCCAGTTTAGAGACAGAGCGTCGCTCCAGAAAGCGCCTGGCTCTGGAGCGAGCGAGCAAAAGGTGTGAAGTTTTGCGTTTTGGGAAGAGGCGAACAGGTCTACCTGTGGAGTCCCCCAAAGCTGGAAGATGTCATCTAGAACCTTTTGGTCCAACTCCCACTCGTGTGGCAGAGCAGAGGAGCGGCTTAGCTTGTCTGCCAGGGTATTGTCGACTGCTGGAACATGAATCGCCGTGAAGTGAAGGTTGTGAAGAGTTGCCCAGTCCCAAACCCTCATTGCTTCCCTGCATAGAGGGTAGGATCGAGTCCCTCCCTGCTTGTTGATATACCACACCACGCACATGTTGTCCGTCTGGACAGTTAGGTGACTGGGAAGAATGTGTTGGTGAAGGGCTTGGAGAGCATATAGTACTGCTCGAAGCTCGAGCACACTGATGTGGAGAGATGGCTCCAATCTGGACCATAAGCCCTGGGTTCGGTGAGGACCCAGATGGGTTCCCCAACCTTCAGTTGATGCGTCTGTGGTCAGAGTCTGGAAGGGGGGAGGATGACAGAAGGGGAACCCCCAAAATAGGTTCTCTTGAACCATCCACCATTGCAAGTGTCGTTCCATCGGCGAGGAGATCAGAACTAGATGATCTAGGTCGCCTTGCTGTTGATCCCACTGTGAGCTAAGAGTCCACTGAGAGATCCCCATGTGGAGTCGAGCGCAGGGAACTGTTGGGATGGCGGCCGCCATAAGCCCCAAGAGACGTAGGACCAACCTCGCCGGAACCATCCTGCGTTCTGATAGCAGAGCAACCCGTGACTGAAGAGAGGCTGCCCTGTCCGAGGGAAGGAAGGCCTTGCTTTCACCGCCGTATCGTGAGATGGCCTCTCGATAAACTGTTGTCTTGGGAGGATCCAGATGAGACTTGGCAATGGTTGATGGTGTTACCCAGGTAAGTGAAACCCAAGGGTGAGGGAGAGAAAATGCAGGAGCCTCCCCGGATGAGGCCGCCAGAGCCAGTCGTCCAGGTAGGGGAACACCTGAACTCCCATAGCACGCAGGTGGCCGCCACCACAGCCAGGTATTTGGTACAAACTCGGGTGCCGAGGAAAGACCAAACGGGAGTGCCCGTAACTGGTAATGGTCCCCTGGAAAGCAAACCGGAGGTACTTTATGGCGAGGGACTTAATGGGATGTGCAGATATGCATCCTGTATATCCAGCGCACAAGCCATGGCACGGCCAAGGTTAGGCAGAAGGGTTTGTAGAGAGAGCATCCTGAACCTTTGTATTCCACGTGAAGGGTTAAAGAGCTGAGATCGAGAATGGGTCTCGAGATCTCCCCCCTTCTTGGGACCAGGAAGAAATGAGAATAAAACCCGGGCCCTTGAAGGTGAGGGGGGGACGGTTCTTGCTCGCTTCGCGAGAAGGGCAGAGATTTCTTCCTGACCAAAGGAAGATGGTCCCTGTATAGGACTCCATTTCAGAGGGGGTGGCGGGGTGGTTTTGTAGAAAGTTCTATGGAGTGCCCCTCCGCTATAATCTGAGGCACCCATGAATTGTTGTTATCCCTCTCCCAACTGGAAGGTGGAGGGAGGAACTCGATCCCCACTGGGTTCCCTCCGTGTGTCCCGGAGGTGGTGGGAGAGGGAGGAGTCAGGTGGTGTGGGCAGCACCCAGCTGGGGCACCCGCTGCTTTTGGGCGGTGGGGCCTGGCAGCCACGGGGCCCGACGCTTAGTGGCCCGGCCTTCCTTGGGGTCTTCGCTGGTGGCCGACCGCCTGGCGAAAAGGATGGCGTTTTGTGATGTGGACGGTACATGAATCCACGGATTTCAGAGCCGCTTCTCCTGCAAGTCGGGTGATGATGTCCTTGACATCACCGCCAAAAGCACTGAACCCCTGAAAGGTGCTTCCTGGCTTGTTGACTGCACCTCCGGACCAAACCCGACACGCCGGAGCCAGGCATGACGTCAAGACTTATGCGGCGAACGCGGAGTTCTACCGCAGTGTCCACTGCATCGTATGTCATCCGCAGAGATGATGACGACTGGCCAAACGAGCAGAACGGACTAAGTCAGCTAACTCTGCTTGACTTGGGAGTCAGGTGTTAGTCAATCTTGGATTCCGCCTGTAAGGATGGCTTTCTGTAATCCCCATATGGGCGCATATAATTCAGGGTTCGAATTCTGTGTGGAAGAGGCGATATTTTCTTCCATACTGGTCCAGGAGGTGAGATTCCTTATCCGAGGGGAGACGAGCTAGATGTTTGGGATTTGCTGACCGGCCGCCAGTGGCGCTTAATCATGACCAAAGTTCGCACGAGGGTGAGAATCCAAAGTCTCACACCCTCCAGAGCCTGGTATAGCCTGTTAGACTTCCTGGGAAGCGGGCTAAAGCCGATCGTTGTTTCCAAATAGTGAAACAAGGGGCGTGAGGTCTAATCCAGGGTGGCACTAAGCAGGAGCTGTCAGGGCAAGTCCAGATGTTCGGCGAGTTTGACCCGCTGAGGATCTGGTTCCCATGGAGTGCCACTGATGTACTTCCTGGATCTTTCTGAGCAACTCTGAGGAAGGGTCTCCGAGGAGACTGAGGGGTCCTCGGTCGGCGCTTGGACGGAGAGCGAGGCGTTGCCTCTCTCGAGTATCCGTTGAGGAATCCGAGGAATCCAAGAGCAAAAGAAGAAGAAGAATCAGAAGCAGAATAAGACTCCCTGACATCGCCTAGGGGAGGAACGGTTCTTTAGGGGGATCCCTGACGCTGTGTCCTGCCCTCTCGGGATCCAAAGGGAAGGGCTCTGAGTCCGGAGGCAGTGAGGAGTGTGCCATCTAGGGCGACAGGGCCGGGGCGTGCACTGCCTCCGAAGGCAGTTTTCATTTCCTGGTGAGCTGAGCCTTGGCCTCAGCCCACCAGGAAGCCAGAGTCTCCTGCAGATCCACCGGTGGCCGAGGGGGCGGTGGAGGAGGAGGGGGATAAGTATACGGATTGTATCTGTAAGGCAAGTATCTGAAACCCGGCTGCGGGAAAACTGGTGCCGGGTATTGAGGCGTCGGGTACTGTGGCGTCGGCGGGACTGGTGTCGGGTATTGCGGCGCTGGATACTGCAGGCCCGGGTATGACGGCGTTAGATAAGATGGCGGGTACCCGGGCGCCGGAGGAGCTGCTGGAGCAGACGGCCCGGAAGGTGGCCCCACAGGCAGGTCAACATTGAGAGGCCCAGGGAGGCTGGGCCCGACGGAAGGGGAATATCCCCCGCCGGCGTTGGTGGGGCCAGCATCGGAGCCAGCGTCCAGGAGGCCGGCGTCAGATCCGGTTCCCTGGGAGGAGGGTCTGACGGGGGTGGAATATCCCCGCACGCTTGGGGACGAGGGAAAAGTCCCTGGGGTTAGGCTGGGTGACTCAGGATCTCGACGGCAGCGAAGGCTGGGGAACTGGGCACGACGGGGCTGGAGGGTCCATCGAGGTTCTGCCGCCCGGGCAGACGCCGGGGCCGGCGCGGTTTAGGGGTTGGTTCTCAGGTAGCCGGAGGAGCCGGCGTCCTGCTCTTACGGGTCCTCGCCGGAGGCGGGCCGAGGGAGAGAAGCGCCCAGTCCGAGGGGACGAGGTTGTGCGCCCCTGGCGTCGAGCATCCTTATCAACTTTCTCCCGGCAGACATCGGGAGGAGCCGACGCCGACTTATGGGAGTCCGCACCAGTAGGGCCAAGCCTCGCGGCGGAACTGGGGCGGAGGCCTCCTGTCCGGGCGCCGACAGGACCTGAGCACGAGCCCGACGGGCGGGTCGATGCCTCCTCCAAAACCTTGAGGCTGTCGGCCGGACGGTCCCCGGAGGATATATTTGGCCTCGACCGCCGAGTCGGGCGAGGGCGGCTCCGGTGCCTTTCTTTGTCCCGCTTTTTACGATGCTCCTTCTGGAGAAGTCGACGCCTTCCTGAGCTTCTTCAATTTTTTTCCATCGAAGACATCTTTTTCTTTTTGAAGATGGCTTCAGGGACTGTTGGCGGCCTGCGGGTAGCCGTGTTGAAGTGCAGTCACGTGGCACTTGTCGCACCGGGTGGTCAGGGCCTAAGCAAAAAAGGCAGAGGGAATGGCCGTCCTTGTGTGGCAGCTGGGCGCCGCACGAGTCGCACTTGTTTTGGAAGGTGCAGGGACACATACACCAACGCTGACTTGACAATGAGAAGAAAAATACTGAAAACCTTGGTAAAACCGACGAAAGAACAGGGCTGACTTTGGCACCTAACTTATCATGCGAGATCTGCACGAGCTAACAGGGGAAAGAACTGAAGGCGAGTATCCGGGACCGCCTTTATACCGACGCCGCATGACTCGATCACCTGACGTGGGGCGTCCCTCACCAGGGACTGCTGGGCTGAAATTTTTCCGTAGTCCCGGCCGGGCCAGTCCTATATGTAATACTACTGCAAGAGCCCTCAAAGTAAGATCTGACCTGTAGGTTGAGAAGGAATCCTAAAGAAGTGAGCACTTGTTGGGTCACTTGCAGATGTGACTTGATTCTGATCTGGCGACTGGACCTACTATGAGCCAGTCGTCCAAGTATGGGGAAAATGGAAATATTTTGTCTTCTTAGGAAGGCAACAACTACTGCCAGGCACTTTGTGAAGACCCTTGGGCTGAGGTTAGCCAAAGGGCACTGTCTGAATTGATAGTGGCCTGAGGGCAACTCGAGCCTGAGGTACTTTCTGTGGGAGCACCTGATGGGAATGTGAAGTAGGTATCTTTGAGGTCCAGGGAGGCTAGCCAGTCCCCTGGCCTTGAGAGGAAGGATAATTCCAGAGTTACCATTTTGAACTTTGGCTTTAAAGATGTTTGTTCAGATATCTTAGGCCCAGGATGGGCATGCCACTCTCCTGTTTTCTTGGGGTTAGGAAGTACCTGAGTACAATCCTCTGCTCCTGTGTAGGTGGAACTTTCCCATAGCTCTGAGAGCTAAGAGAGAAGAAACCTCTGCCTCCAGGGCAAGGTCTCTGAGAGATTTGGTAGGTGGAAAGATTCAGCCTCATCTTGGGAAATTTTTAAGTTGAGAACCAGTCCCCTGGTTTACTACTTCCAGGACCCACTTGTCTGATGTAAGAGACATCCAGTCCTGGACAAAGTAAGCCAGCCTGCCCCCTATTGGTATAGGAGAATCGACCCGGGCAGACCCATCAGGGTGTTTGCTTGGCAGGGGCTTTAGGCTGAGGGGTGGATGCAGGCCTGCTCATTCCCCTTCTGCCTCTCCCTCTAAAGAACCCCCTCTGCGAAAACGAAGAAGAGGAGGCCTGAGCTTGGTAAAAAGGCCTTTGGAAAGGACTGCCCCTGCCCCGGACTGCTGTCTTTGAGGAGTTGCTTGCCTTTCTTTGGCCTGAGCACTCCTGTAAGTGGTCCTGTATTCGTCCATTTTCTTCATGTAATTCTTTGTCTGCTCCCCAAACAGAGAATTACCAACTACAGGAAAATCCATGGCCTTAGCCTGGGTATCCTGTGAGAGGCTAGTACACCTGAGCCAAGCCACTCTCTGAAGAGCCACCGATGTAGCCATGACTCTTGATGACACATCATTGAAGTCCACAGCAGCATGAAACTGTACTTTCGATGCCTCAATCCCATCTGCAGCCACCTGCTCCAGCTCCTTGACAAGCTGGGCTGGAGCCTGTTTAGCCAGTGCCAGTACAGTGTCCCACCTGGACTTCTGGTACCTCTCTGTATAGGCCATACAGTTAGCCTGCCTGAGTCCCAAAGATGCTGCCATGTATTGTTTCTTTGCCATGGCATCAATCTTCCTGGAGTCCTTGTCTGGGGGGCGTGATGCCAAGGGAATGTTTGCCTTATCACAGGCAGCAGCCTGTACAACCCCAACATGGCTGCATTGCTGAAAAAGGAATTCCGTGTCTGAACCTGAGAGAGTGTACCTCTTGTCCATTCTTCTGTCCACTGGAGGTATAGAATTAGGAGACTTAAGAATTTTTTGTGTCTGTTTCCCAAAAGATTTGTGGAGGGGAATAGACAGTCTCCTGGATGGGATGTCCATCATCTCAACATAATCAGGCTCTTCCTGATTCTTCACCGCTTCCTCCACAGGAAGCTGGAGGTATCAGCCACCTTCTGTAGAACATGTGTGAAGGGACTCAGAAATCCTAGGAGGAGAAACACCTGAAGGTCTGTCTGGGGAGATGTCTTAGTCAATAGGCACATCCAGACTTTCACCATCACCATAATCATCCTCATACTCTCCCTCCTCCTCAAACTCCGGTTCATAAAATTCTTCCAAGGTATAATCCGGAACCAGGGGAACCGACTTAACCGAGCCCCTGCCAGATGGTGCCGGTTCAGTCAGAACCGAACTAAGCGACTGCACAATCCTAATCGCCTTGGCTATCTCATCGGCGTTCGTAGTATGAGATTCTGGATCCGAACCTGTCGATTTGTCTTTTCTTTTTCTTTTTGTCGGAACCGATTCCTCGGAATCGGCTCTCCTTTTGCCCGAAAAAGTATCGCCCTGATTAGAGGGCACTCTTCTGTCTGGTTGGAACTGAACCGGGCTGGCCACCTGGTCAGTGGACTTCTCGGCCTCCTTTCCCTCAGTCTACCTAATCTCTTTTCCAGGGTAGATTTGGGAAAATTCTTGCAAATTTGCAGTCTGAATCGAGGGTGGACAAACCCCAGACACTAACACAGGTGGTGTGGGGACTCCTTAGCAAAGACCTCCCACACACACTGCAGTGTTGAAATCCAGTGGGCCCGTTTTTTTTCTTGGGTTTCTCAGACATGGCCAACCTAACCAAAACGTACTCTTTTTTCGGCAATCCGCCAGGCAACACACCCCTATCGGTTCCTGACCGTGTCATGTGTCTCGGAAAAAAACGCACTTAAAACCCAGGTTTTTTTAGAACCGATATGGACCGGTAACCACACACTAAAGTAAAGAACAAGTTTTTACCTCAAATGATCGGTTCAGCCAAACTGATCCACAGTTTACAAGTTCCACAGAGAAAAGAACAAAACCTATCTAGTACTCACAGTACCACAGACAGAGACTTGAACCGACTATGCGGAAACAACAATTCGGTAGAAAATGACCGAAAACCGACATTTCAACCGACTTTTGAACCGAGCAGCAGGAGAAATCTGACGGTTGCAGTTTGAACAACAACAGACAGGGGCTTCAACCAAGCTCGTGATGAATGTTCTATGCAAGGCATAGAAAAGTTAACCCTTTGTTCTCCGGGGCAGTTGAAAGGCAGAACCTAACTACAATAGTCAGAATACAGCAAGACTTCATGTTGTTTGAAGGTGGAGTTTAGGGCTGAGGCTATACTGAGGGGATCCGATGAGAGATGACCGTCTATTACCAGCTGGTCTGGAGGTAGGTTAGTACTTTTGCCGTGGCATTCCTTAACATTATTCCAAAATTTGCATCCGGAGACCCAAGTGGTGGTTAAGGACGATTTGTAGTATTCTGCTTTGGTTGTGCGAATGGCCCATGTGCATTTGTTATGGTCTTCCCTATACCGTTGCCTGTCCGCAGGGCATTGAGTTTCATTAGCTAGATGCCAAAGGGCATCACGGTGTCACAGCATGCCCAAGAGGCGATCCAAGAACTAGGGGGCATGGTTGCCCTTGGACATTTTCTTGGTAGAGGGGGCAAACTTATCACAGGCATTATTGAAAGTGGTGATAAACAGTTCCAGCGCAGTATCAGGGTCAAGGGCATTTGCTAGTGGGGTCCAGTCTCAGGCACCAAGGTAGGCTTTGAGTTGGTCAAGTTTACCAGGCCTAAGTTTGCGATGGCTGGGGATTTGGGGGCAATGTAGGACCAGGTGAAGAGTACAGGGGAGTGGTCACTTAAGAGTGTCGGGGAGAACTACGGTGTTGGTAATTCTGTGGGGACGGTTAGTGAAAACTACATCTAGGAGGAAAGATGTCCCCGTACAGGAGTTTACCCGGGTGGCGGCAGTGACTATCTGAGTGAGGTCAAGCGCATTGGCCTCGTCTATAAACGTGGCGGCTGACTTGGCCAGCCAATTTATGTTAAAATCACCCATAATAATTTTTTCCTGATTGGGGGGAAGTGGCTAGATGGGACAAGATATCTTGGAAAGCTTGCTTCTGGTCCCGGGGAAGGATGTATGCAATAGTGATGATGAGAGGGGAGGTGGGCTTGTCTAGGGTAAGTTTTAGGGTGAGTGCCTGAGCCTTCGACATTAGGTGTGGCAGGGGGAGTAATTGAGCTGGGAGTGAGTCTTTAAGATAGAGAGCGCAGTCACCCCCTCGCTTACTTGTCAGAGCGATAGAGGAGATAGCCAGGGAGATAGACCGCCTTATCAGGGACGGAGGGGGAGAGCCATGTTTCACTCAGTGCTATGATGTCTGGGTGGTGTTGGAGGACCCACACCTGAAAGGGTCCCTTTTTTTTTGCAGGCTGCAGATGTTTATGGAAGCAATGTTCAGCCCATTGGCTATCCGTTGGAGGGGTTGAGGCTGAGGTGCTGTCAGAGAGCCAGGGTTGGGGTGGACGTTGCTTGTCAGAAGGAGGAGCAGGATAAGCGACCGGAGGTGACTGTTTCATCGCCGGGTGTTTAGCAAATGGAATGGTTTCTGCATGTACCCTATGGAGGGTATTGGGAGTTTTAGGGTGAGGGGGGGCTGATAGGAGGAATAAGTAGGGAAAAGGGGGGAAGCAAGGTGGAGGATCGGTTGGAGGTAGGCATGAGAACAAGGGGCTCCACAGAGTTATTTGCATGGGTAGATGACATGGGTAAGGGAGGGTGAAAACGAAGAAGTTAATTTTGCTAAGATGGGCACTGCGGGAATGTGCAGCCAACTGGGTGCTGGCCTGGGCTTGCAGGCGCGCACTGCTTAGGCGGCAGTTAGGGATGGTGGAGCTGGGTGTGGAGTTTATGCCAGCTTGAGGGTCGAGTGTTGAGTTTTTGCTACTTGTTCTTAGTTTGGGAGAGGGAGGGTGGGACGCAGGGGGGGGATCAGTAGAGAGACAGAGAGGAGGGTGCACAGTAACATAGTGGAGGTGGAGAGAGAAAACTCAGTAGTATTTAAGGGCCAGAGCATGGTAGGGGAAGGGAACGCCTAGTGGTGGGCAGGTATAACCTGCAGATGGTAAAAGTGGCTGACAGGCTAAAAAGTACTAGGGGCGTGGCCTGGGCGGCTATAAATGAGTGAGACCACCAAGGGTGGTGGCGGGGGTGGTGGGAAGCCGACGCCCTACGTCGGCGGAGCCAAAACACACACAGTTCGTCCAAACAAGAGCCAACCGAGCGTTGTTGCAGAGCGAGTGAGAAACGGCGTCTACCTGATTGCAAGCGACTGCTGGTTCGAGCATTTAGGGTGGGGGGAGGGCTACACTTCCAGACCCTCACGACCTCAGGCGGCGATCTCCTGGGCGGCTGCACTGCTGATTGGAAACAACCGCTGGTTCGAGCACTTAGGGCAGGGGAGGGCTACACTTCCAGACCCTCACGACCTCCGGCGGTGACCTCCTGGGCGGCTGCACAGCTCACTGCAAGCAGCCGCTGGTTCGAGCACTTAGGGCGGGGGAGGGCTACACTTCCAGACCCTCACGACCTCCAGCGGCGACCTCCTGGGCGGCTGCATAGCTGTGTTGCCCGACTTTAGCTTCCTGTTCACTCTGCACATTTTGTTTTACAATGCCCAGTATATTTATGCCTGCCAATGGGTCTGAGTCTGAGTATAGAAACATTTTTTCCAGAGTAATTTACTTAGAGCCTAGCACAAAACCTTTGCTCCCTTTGTGGCTAACATACTGCTCAGAGCTGGGCAGTGTTTTTTTTGTTTTGTTTTTGACATACAGAGGGAATTTCACTCGCAGCATGGCTCAGCCCAGGTGACATTTTCTGCGAGTTCTGCGCCAGTTCTGCGACCGGGCATGACTTCTGTAGGTGAGGCACAATTCTGCGAATTTCCATGGATAGTACCGCGGTCACGGAACTGCGGAAAACACGGAGCCTTGATTATAGCATATCTTTTAAATGCAGCATTTAAGAAAATCTCTGGTCTGGGCAGTACCTCAGGAAACAAGCCCCTCCCACAAGTCCTCTGCCCTATATGTAAGAGAAAGAATGGGCCGGCCGGCACTGTAGCAAACAGTGCAGAGGCTTGTGAGGGTCCTGGGAGAGGCGAAAAGTGCACTAGACCTACCCCTGAAAACACTTCAAAAAGACTTTCATTCTTCTCAGAGAAGGTAAGCCTTGAAGAAATAAAAAACAAGAATAGCCAGCACAAAAAAGTTACTAATGTTTTCTCCACATACATTAGGTTGCCTTACACAGTTTCCCACAATATTCTATTGCAACATCGTTTTGGGCTTGTTGATAGAGCAAGGGTGCGGTATACAGCTGCAGCGCTGAACAGCTCTGTGAAACGCTGCCCCTAGCTCTTACATATTTCCCTCATTTTTGTCTTTTCTTTCTGTCCCAGGGCTCTGTGTTTAGAAAAGTGTTTGGGAAGAAAAACCCAATGAGGTAACGATGCACAAAGCCATCAAAAGGCAAGAAAAGACCGCACTGGGTGAGAGTATGCAGACAGCATATTCCAGCTTTACAATAATTTCAGTTCGGCAGTCCGAACACAGCGACAGTACAGGCTCTCACTGCTGGAAAGGGAGGGAATGCTTTTAAGCCTGAAATTACACACCAACTCTGCAATAACTCTGATAAACTCTTTTCAGCATGGAGACTGTGATTTAAATCGCTAACTGGTGAACAGTCGCATGTTCGTGAACGTGAATGTACGCACGATCGTGCAGTCGGGTGTGCATAGATTCACGCAGCAGGTCCGAAAACTCGGGGATTATTTCGGGAGCTCACGGTGACCAGAGAAGATAGACAGGTAGGGAAAGCAAGGACATCTTACAGGAGGCCTGCCTGCAGATGGGGAAATAACAGTATAGAGAAAGAAATAGACAAAGCAGTAGATACTAGAATAGGTAGCATAAGTGCTATTGCAACAGACTTAAGGGACAGGGAAAATGAAATGTCTCCAGAGTCCTCAGACCCTTTCACAGGATCCACTGAGGATTCACACAGCACCTGAGGTGGGTCTTGGGTGTCATCGAGACACAGGTCAGAAAGCATAGGAAAACCAGGAGCAGTTTCAAAATTCGCAAATAGCATTTTATTATCAATAAATGTAAAATAAAAAAAAAAAAATTGTTCAGTTTAACTATTTACAATGGCAGCACAAATATAGAAAACAGAGTCCTTCTGAGGTTTTTCTTCTCAATTTCAAATCTCAGTCTGTCTCTTCTTACATAAGCATTGCTGCTCTTTTTATAAGTCTGAGTCTGGAAACTCGTTAAGAAAACAGCATGCTTCTCACACAATGTTCTCGTAAGTCTCCAATGTTCTTGCAGGCAGAGCACAAAGAACATAATCACCCAGAACTGGCCTCTTGTATACAGCATCTCATAGTGTTTGCAGACCAGCTTCTCAGGTTAACCCCTTGAGTTCCAAATAGCTTTTTGCAATCATTTCAACAGTATAACAACATACCGTTTTAAACAAAGTGATCCCAGTATGTGACAGTTCCACATAAAGATTCACATATATTTTTATACCCGCAGATACCGTATGCATAACAAATGGGACAGGGCCTTATTCAGCCCTGTCACACTGGAACAGGCAGAGCTTATCCTTCTCTATTTTTACCTTGATGTCTGGCCCCTGACTGATCAGTGTCTGTTACTGGCCAGACAAAAGAGCATCCTCTGCCTACTTCTGGGTTGGGTATGGTAGAGGGAGTGGACCGATCTTAGAGTCCTGCCCGAGGTTTGAAGGTTGGACAGGATATCCCGAATGTCTGCCCAAAGAGTTTGTAGCCTCTGAATGGGACATTTAAAATGGATTGCTGCACATCATTAGCCAATCCGGCCACCCTCAGCAAAGACTGTCTCCTTAAACAGACACCAGAGACTGCTGCTCTAGCCGAAGCATCCGAGATGTCACAGGTAGATCTTAACAGACGCTTCCTCACTTCTGCACCTACCTGGAGGGCCTTTAACAGCTCCTGCTTGGGAGTACCCTCTGGGAGGGCTTGGACTGTAGCTTTAGCCTTCCTGTCATCAAGGCACAGATCAGGAAGCACAGGAAAACCAGGAGCAGTTTCAAAATTTGCAAATAGCATTTTATTTTTCTCAGTATAAGCAAAATAAAAATAAACTGGTTTAGTATAACTATTTACAAAGGCAGTACAAACAGAGAAAACAATCCTCCTTCTGAGTGTTTCTTCTCAGTTTCAAATCTCAGTCTCTCTCGCAAAACACTGCTGCTCTTTTTATAACAAGTCTTTGCAGGGAGCTCGTTAAGAAAGCCTGCTTCTCACAGAATGTTCTTGTAAGTTTACAGAATGTTCTTGTATGTTTCATTCCTTGCAGGTGCAGCAAAACAGTAGATGGTAACCCAGAATGACCTCTTGTTGCCAGGATCTCAGAGAGTTTGCAAACCAGCTTCTCAGGTTAACCCCTTGAGTTCCAAATAGCATTTTGCAATCCCAGTATCAGTGACATTTCCACATAAAGATTCACATATATTTTTTATACCTGCAGATATGCAAGGGGGAAGAAAAGACAGAAATAGCAAGGGAAGGCAGAGAGATAGTGAGAGTTAGAAAACTGCAAAACCGGAGTGATCAGTTCTTAGGTCTCATAAGAAAATTTGGTTGTGCAACCAGACCGACAAGAGGCAGAAGAGGAGAGGATAGAACAGTTCTTAGGTCTCATAAGAAAATTTGGTTGTGCAACCAGACCGACAAGAGACAGAAGAGGAGAGGATAGAACAGACCCTTGCATTTAAACTGTTTCTGTATAACAAATGGGGCAGGACCTTATTTAACCCTGTCACATACTCCCCTCTTTAAGAGTGAACCTGTTTTACAAAAAACAGGTTTCCAAAACGTTCTATTAAATTCCTGTCTAACATTAGCTTATAACTATTACAGTTCATTGCATATGCAGCATAGCAAACAGAGAAGTTCCAACTCACATTTTTTCAACCTTCTGAATTCTCAATTCCTGATCCATATCTTGACAGAAAATCAGCACTGACATTCTCTTTCCCAGATTTGTGCATCACTTTAAATTGCTGTAGTGCCAGGTACCACCATGTGATTCTAGAATTTTTATATTTCATTTGGTTAAGCCAACAGAGAGGATTGTGGTCTGTTACAAGTACAAAGTCAGCTCCTAGTAAGTAAAACTTAAGGGACTCCATGGCACACTTTACCGCAAGACATTCTTGTTCAATGGTGGAGTACCTTTTCTCTCTGTTGTGCAGTTTCTTGCTGATATACAGAATAAGATGTTCTCTCCCATTTATATGCTGGTTCAAGACTGCACCTAGGCCTACCTCTGATGCATCAGTCTGTAACAGAAATTGTTTCTCAAAGTCTGGGCTTTTTAAAACAGGGACTGAGCATAATACAGCCTTAATGGCCCGAAAAGCCTCATCACACTCTGGGGTCCATTTCACATTATTTGGGAACCATTTCTTTGTGAGTTCAGTGAGGGGAGTAGCTAACTCGGCAAAACTGAGAGCAAATCTCTGATAATAACCAGCCAGCCCTAAAAATGACCTGACATGTTTCTTGGTTTTGGGGACAGGGCTGTTAGCTACAGCTTCTATCTTGGAAAGTCTGGCTTAACTTCTCCATTTCCCAAAACATAGCCCAAACATGTGGTTTCCTGCAAGCCCAATGCACACTTGGTAGGATTAATTGTCAGACCTGCCTTTTTGATTGACTGGATAACTGCTCATAGGTGTTCCAGGTTGCTTTCCAGTCTGGACTGTACACCACAACATCACCCAGGTATGCTGCACAATAACCAGTGTGGTTTAGGCAGGTGTAAGATATCCTGTGGTGGACTTTCTACATTTTTAAGGGTTTCTCCTGATTAAGTTCCTTTACAGATTTTATTTTTCTAATATACTAATTATGGGCGAGGGGAGGAGACACTGGGTGGACGCTCAGCATGACACCTTTTTGTTACGTTTGCCCTTATCCTCCACAATAATCACCACCCCCAAACACCAAAGTTATTTTTATCACTTCCTTTTCCCTTATTTACCTCATCCTAGCCCCTATTTTGGGTAATTGGTACTCCAAGGAAGCCACTGTTAAGCATGCTGGAGCATCTCTCCCTTGGTGGCCAGTTTGGTTACCAGTCCTAGGATTGCTTTGGATAGCAACCTACCTGTTGGACGTCAAACCTGTATATAGTTTTTTCACTGGCCTACCTGGCCCACCCCACACCCTCAGGTTTCCACCTACTACTGGGTTGTTAAGTATTCTCATCCTTTCCATGTTAAACAAAGGGACTGGTAAAGTTTTCAGAAAAAGGGTGCACTTACAGTATCTCACCTTGGTATGATGTGTGTATGAAAATATTATTAAGAGGGCCTGCTATGTATTCACACAAACTCACTGAATATGGGAATGGCTGGCTGCTGGGGGGTTGGGGTCTGGCAACCCAGGGATTACGCATCAATATAAGTAATACATTCAGATTAGTTTCTCACAATATGAAAGGACTGACTGGTCTAGTGAAGTGATACAGAACAATAATGGTGCTTAAAAAACATAAGCCGGATTTGCTGCTGCTTCAGAAAATGCACCCCTCCTCAGCTGAGCACCAAAAACTGTTCAAGTTCGTTTCTCCCAGATCATTGAATCAGCTTATCGTAGGGATCGCGTTTGGGGGTAGCCTGTCCCCAGGGAATCCACTTTTGAAATTTCTCAACAATACTCACACCCAGAGGGTAGGTTAGCAGTGTCAGTGGATAAGTTGCAGAATCAGGAGTATACGGTAAGCAGTGTTTACATATCCCCTGGCAGCGACCTCACCTATTAACCAGTTAACTGTTACTTTAATCGCCTATAAGAAGGGAACCTTGATCCGGGGAGACTTCAATTGCCTCTTGAATCCTATCTTAGATACTTCAGCGCCTAGATCTCAGCCACTCACTACCGGCCAGCGGCATCTAAGGAAACTTTTAAAAGAGATCGGTCTTATAGATACATGTCTACCCCTCTGCTAGGAAATTCATCTTTTACTCCCATTCTCACAAACATTATTCTTGCCTAGATTATTTCTGTATAAGCAGTGCACATCTAGAACAGATCAAATCAGTTGACATCCATATTTGCCTGTCCGATCATGCCCCTACTACCCTCGACCTTGGCCGCCTGACCGAATGGAAAAACATGTTCTGGAGACGAAATAATTTGTTACTTTCTGACCCTGAATTTAAGGATCTCTTGCAGGACAAAATCCCAGAGATAATTCATGATAACACCACATCTCAAACATCCCCACAGATTTTATGGGACACTTTAAAAACAGTGCTCAGAGGCTATATTATAGCCTATGTGACTCGGAAAAAGTGCAGGGCAAAGGTTAAGCTCGGGGACCTTCAAGAACAATTACGTTTTTTACAGCTGACTCATATGAAATAATTACTCACTGTAGTAATCTACTTTCTTCCAGGGGATCCACTAATATTATTAACTTCTGCAGTGTCCCCTTAAGGCAATACTGCCCTGGAGAGAAATTGAACTGTATGCAAATGATGGAACAATTTGCCTCATGCCATTTTTCTTTAAAAGCTGCCCAGCTAACTGCCAATGTTCTAACACCTAAGACGGAGCCTGCAAAGATGCCCCACTATAATAATCTAATTAACACTAATAGAAAAAAACACTGGGGAAACTACTACAATATTAAAAAACCCCTTTCAATATCAGAATCACCTGAGAAGGGGGAACAAGGCCCAAAAGGGCTAAAATAGATAAAGAAAACATGCCAGTAACTGGCACCCCTACAGCTGATTAATCAGTCAGGGATATAGAGGTCTCTGGTTCTAGAAGGGGAGGTAAATGTGGGAACGTTAATAATATTAGTGGATCCCCTGGAAGAAAGAAGATTACTATGATGGGTAATTATTTCTTCTTACCCCAGAAATCCACTAATATTATTATCTTCTATAGCCCACGAAGCAGTAGCTTTGAAGGTGGGCACAGAACCTATTTGGGAAAGAGACTCTGCAGAACTGCTGTGCCAACCTGGCATCACTACTGGACAAGTGTCCAGGCTAAAATGCTTTGTAAAGGTGTAGACCGACTTCAGAGTAGCTGCTTTACAGATTTCCAAGAGGGCACCTCCCTAGCAGCTGCTACAGTGGCAGCTGAACCCCTTGTGGAATGAGCTCTGAGCCCGATGGATCTCCTTTCACACTTTAGCATAGCAAAGCTGTGTACACTGAACTATCCCATAAGAGACAGTTCTTTTGGAAGCTGGATTTCTTTTGCCCACACCACTATAGGTTAGGAAGTGCAACTGCCTGCCCTGCCTGTGATCCTTGGCATGAATTGTGTGGCAATTTAGGGCTCTTTTTACATCCAGACTGTGCGGTCTGCGCTCACCTGAGCAGGGATGCTCAGTGAAAAGACTGAAAGTAATAGACTGGTTCAGGTGGAAGTCTGATACGACCCTGGGTAGGAACTTCCATTTGTTCTCAGCACTACCTTGTCTCCATGACAAGAGATATAATCCTTTGACATGCACAAGGACTGGAGCTCACTGATCTTACAGACAGAAGTGATGACCACCAGAAAAATAGAAATTTAAATACCTGTAAATTTTCTTTCTCCGACTGCTGGTCTCTGGGATCCTCCCTTCTGGGAGGTCCTTCCTGGTACCACGTGACAGGCAGGATGTAACAGACTTCTACAGGATGGCAATACCCTCCCGCTCGTTTCCTCCAGACGTCAGTATTTCTATAGCAGTTGTCCCCTGAGGAAACACATAACTTGGGAACAAACAAAAAAATGTTACTGAAACTTACGGCTGGAGGCCGACTTTCAGCATTCTGGGAGGGCCAGAGACCTTCAGTCGGAGAAAGAAAATTTACAGATATTTAAATTTCTATTTCTCTCTCCTAAAGCTGGTCTCCGGGATCCTCACTTCTGGGATATACTAAAGCAGCACATCCCTCTACTTCCTGGGTGGGAAGAATGTCCATAGTGTCTTATGGGTCCACCACTGCCTGGAGGACCCTCAGGTGAGGTGGAAACATCCAACTTGTAGAACTTTGCGAAGGTATGAATGGATGACCATGTGGCCACTCTACATAAGTCTGCCAGAGAAGCGTCTCTGAATTCCGCCCAGGACGTAGCCATTGCACGGGTTGAGTGAGCCCGCACTGGTCCCAGCAGGACGATCCCAGCCTTCTAGTAAGCCATGGAGATGGTGGAGTGAATCCACCTAGCAATAGAGTCCTTCGATGCTTTCTTACCCACATTTGGGCCTAATGTAAGGATAAATAGACTTGAAGTCTTATGTACTGAGTCAGATCTCTTGCTGTAAATCTTGAGAGCTCTCCTTGGATCAAGTGTGTGAAATTCCCTCTCCTTCTCGTTCTTGGGATGAAGACAGAAAGAGGGTGGGTTCAAGACTTGGTTGCAGTGAAAAGAAGACATCACCTTTGGTAAAAAGGCGTGATCTGTCCGCATAACCACTGAGTCCTGATGAAAGATAGTGTAAGGTTCTTTGGATTACAGGGCTCCAATCTCAGAGATGCGGAGGGCTGAGGTGATTCCAGTAAGAAAGATGGTCTTCATAGTGGGATGACGCAAAAACGACTCCTTTAAGGGCTCGAAAGGAGGCTTGGTGAGTGCTCTGAGTACCAGGTTGAGCCTCCAAGGTGCAACTACAGGCTTTATTGGAGGACACTAACGCTGCTGCTCTCAGAAATTGTCGAATGTGAGGGAGGGCTCCTAAAGATTCCCCTGAGTCCACCAATAGGAGCGCCCCTAAAGCAGAAACCTGGACTCTTAAGGTAGCAGGACGGAGGACCTTGTAAAAACCCTCCTGAAGAAATTGAAGGATGGAAGGCAGAGACACAGAATCATCTGGCAGAGAGGTGGCTAGTAACCAGAACAGGAATTTTTTCCAGATCCTATAATAAACCTTGGAAGAGGAGGCCCTTCTGGATTGAATCATCATTTCGATGACCGGTGCAGAGTAACCTAACTCCTTGAGAATTTCCCGCTCAATCTCCACGCCGAGAGGGATAGATTGCGAGGACTGGGGTGCAGCACCGGTCCCTGATGTAATAGGTCTGGGCTTTCTTGAAGCACCAGAGGAGGATGTAGAGACATTTGGACTAATCGAGGAAACCACGGTCTGTGGGGCCAGCGTGGGCAAACCAGAATCATTTCTGCTTGATCTTGGGCAATCTTGTGCAGTACCCTTGGTAGGATCGGAACTGGAGGAAAGGCATATAGAAGACTGAACCATTTCCAGTTGATGGAGAAAGCATCCTGTTCTGAGGCCCTCTCATCCTTAGTGAGAGAGCAAAACTTTGCAATTTTTTCGGCAGGTGAAAAGATCTAACTGCTGGAGGCCCCTTCATGCCATGATGAGCTAGAAGGCGCTGTCTTTGAGCTCCCACTCGCCTGGCAGGATGTCCTTTCGACTTAGCCAATCTGCTGTGACATTTTCCTGGCCTCGGATGTAGACGGCCCTTAGACTGCTCAGGTTGTCCTCCGTCCACTGAAAAAGCAGAAGAGTCTCCTGCAGCATCCGAGAGATCTTTGTGCCTCCCTGGCAGTTGATGTAGGCCATTGCTGTCCGATTGTCCATGAGGATGAGAACATCCTGGTTGGAGAGCTGTGCCCTGAACAGCTGCAGCACCAGGCGGACTGCCCGCATCTCCAGCATACTGATGCTGTAGCGAGACTCCACCAGGGACCACTTGCCCTGTGCAGATAGCTGTTCCGAATGCGCCCCCAGCCCTGGAGGCTGGTATCAGTGGTGACTCATCTGGCGAGGGTGTCCCAGATTGAGCTCCCTCATAATGTTGATCTGCCGAGTCCACCATATAAGGGAGTCCTTTACCTGATGAGATACCCGAATCCTCTGATCCATTGTGCCCCTTGGTTGGGACCATTGCTAGAGGAGGCTTGAATGAAGAGGTCACATGTGGAATAGCACCCAGGGGACTGAGTCTGCCAGGGAGACCATCGTCTCTAAGAGTTGCATGAATGAGCAGGCCGGTAGTGATTGGGCCACTTGGAATTTGCAGATGAGAGCCCTCAGTTCCTTGAATTTCGACTCCGTGGGAAAAACTTTGTTCTGGATCATGTTGATATTCACCCTCAGATGATTCAGAGACTGTGACGGTCACAGGGAGCTCTTCTTGTGGTTATGAACCCCAGGGAGGACAGGCACTGAGTGATCTCCACCACTGCCTGGACTGCTTGATCGTAAAGTGGGGCTTTGATGAGAATATCGCCCAGGTATGGCAAGAGCTACATCCAGAATGGTTTTGGTTTTGCTGAATGAACCAGTAATTCCTAAATATTACTAAGTAAAGCAAAAAATTGGGGTAGCTCTTCAGCATTATGAGAAGTTTACATATATGTAACCAAACCCACTTACAAAACGTCACAGAGTGACGTCAACACGTTACGTGTACACCTGTGGGTCCCTGCCCCCTTTCTTCTTCAGTAAGCACCTTGAGTCAGGTGTAAGGTAACTCACGGCGTTTTGTTCAATGGCGGCGGCTTTCCCCGTGAAATAAAAACTCTCAGATGGGTCTTTAAAGTTCGTTGTGAGCACTATTTTACTGGTAAGAACATTTGTAACTTACTTTACTTTAAAAAAGGATCGAGTAAAGATCTTTACATTCTTTAATTGATATGGATTTATTATTTAATTGCAGAGAGTAGAACACACACGAAAGGAATTTTTACATTTTGGATTTACATCCATAGCAATATCTATTTTCACGAGGTATACTTTTTTTTATATTATTAGGTATTATCCTAATTGAGAATTAAAAATTAAAAAGTAAAACTTTTTATTTTTATTTTTTGCATATAGTGTTATCGGTACCTCACAAGTTCCTATTAAGACAATTGCTCCATTTGGGAATTTTTCAAATAGTAAGCAGTCCTTTATACTGGAATTAATTTTTACATATTGGTATCATTTCAAGTTTATAAGTTGTTAAATTTCTTTTTTCAGAGTGTTAGCGACTGGTATTTAAAGTAGGCGCTTGACGCCACATTCCCCCCTCCCTCCGAGTAGGCTGGTGAAAAGCCGCCAATATTGACAAACACCTTAGAAGAGAGTATCTATATCATTATAAGTTTGTTCCACCCAATGAGTTTATTTTACATACACATTCAGATGTTAATATTATATATTCATTGGCTCTCCTTCATTTTATTTTCTTTCTATTTTCAGAGCAACACTAGTTCCTAGTCTGACGAAGGAACTCAGTTCTGAAACGTTACTATATATTTATTGGAGCATTGTAATATATCGTTGCTGTTTACATTTTCATGTGTTTGAATCAAATGTTACATGTTTGAATCAAATGTTGACTATTTAAAAAAAACTGTAACGATGAACACTTTATATAAAAGTTAAATGATTAAAAGCTGTAGTAATGAGATTCTATACTAAGTTTCTACTGTTTTCTATGAGAGAGCCATTGTTTTTTGTTTTATAAGGGTTGAGACCAGGAAGGACCTCCCAGAAGTGAGGAGCCCGAAGGCCGGCTTTAGGAGAGAGAAAACAGGTTACTCACCTGTAACAGTAGTTCTAGGAGTGGTATATGTTGTTCATCTACACTATTTGGCATGTCCTTCCCCTTTAAGATATTGCCAAAAGGTCTTCAAGCTGGCTCCTCCAACCCACCCGGGTGGTATAACCCTCAGCTCCGTCCCATGACGCCAGATCTTGCCCGCTGGAAGCTAGGTTGTGCGTCGAAGCTGGGGAGGTTGGGTAGGTCTGTGTGGACGAACAACATATACCACTCCTAGAACTACTGTTACAGGTGAGTAAGCTGTTTTTCTAGGATCATGGATATGTTGTTCATCCACACTATTTGGCAGACTCCTAGCAGTTTTCCAGGAGGAGGGAGGCAAGGCACACACCCCCTACTTCGTGAATAGAGACTGGAGAACTGGGGCTCCAAAAACAGCATCCCGGCGTGATTCAAGGTCGATGTAGTAATGGGTAATGAAGGTGTTTGCTGTCTTCCAGGTAGCAGCCCTGCAGATATCCTGGATAGGGACGTCCATAGAAGCAGCCACCGATGCAGTGTTATGGCGGGTGGAATGAGCCATTAGCCGTACAGGAGGCTCCCTACCCGCCAACCTATAGCAGAGATGTAATCCATCTGCCAATCGTCCGCTTTGCTGCAGGTCTGCCAGATGCGGCTTCAGCGTGGGTGACAAATAGCTGGCGAACCTCTGCCCGAACTTCAGCCGTCCACTCCTTATAATAAGAGAGAGCTCATCTCAGGTCCAGAGTATGGAGCCTGTACTTGGCCCCCGTGGTGTAGTTCAAGTAGAACACAGGCAGAGTTAACACGTAGTTAAGGTGAAACTCCGACACCACCTTCGGAAGGAACTTCGAGTTGGGGCGAAGGACAGCCTTGTCCCTGTGGAAGACCAGGTAAGGAGACTCCACCGAGAGCACCTGGAGCTCCCCAGTCCTTCTGGCTGACGTGATAGCCACCAGGAAGGCGGTCTTCCATGACAGATTTGACATCTCACACCTGTGTATCGGTTTGAATGGCTTGCCCATGAGTTTAGCCAATACCAGCAGTAGATCCCATGGAGGTGGAGGTTCACGCACTGGAGGGGATATATGATCGAGGCTCTTGAAAAAGCACCAGACCACTGTCTCCTGTGCCACTGACTGGCCCGCGCCCGGTAAGCAGAGATGGCTGCCAGGTGCACTTTAAGGGTAGTCGTACGGAGACCTCCTTTGGAGAGGGACCAAAAGTTGTCGAGGATACTGGCCACAGGACAGGAACTAGGGTCTAGGCCCTTGCCCTGACACCAAATGGAAAAGCTTTTCCATTGGAAGGCATAGCATCTCCTGGATGACTCCTTCCTAGATGCCTCAACTACGCTGACGACATTGTTGGAAAGACCCAAAGCCTGGAACTCTAGCTGCTCAGGTACCAGGCTGTCAGGTGCAGGGATTGAAGGTCCGGATGGAATATCTTCCCCTGGCTGACTAATATCAGGTCTGGGCGTGCCGGAAGGCACCTCGGGAGCCTGTCGCTGAGGCTGAGGAGATCTGGATTCCAGAACTGGCATGGCCAATCTGGGGCTACCAGGATCACCTTCACCTTGTCCCTCCTCGCCTTGAGAAGCACCTTGTGGATCAAGGGAAATGGAGGGAAGGCACAGAAGAGGCCTGGGGTCCACAGTTTCGGAAAGGCATCCCCCTGCAGCGAGCCCTGCTGAGGGGGGAAGGCATGAAACAGCCTCAGCTTCGTGTTCTCCTTGGAGGCGAACAGGTCCACCTGAGGGGTGCCCCAGAGGGAGAAAAGGTTGCAGACTACCTCTGGGTGAAGAGACCACTCGTGGAACACCTCACCTACACAACTGAGGGCATCCTCCAGTTGGTTCGAGGCTCCTACCACATGGATGGCTAGAAGATCTGCCGCCAGTCAGCTCACGAGGGTCCAGATGCAGAGAGCTTCCCTACACAAAGGCCGGGAGTGCATGCCGCCCTGCTTGTTGAGATAGTGCATGGTTGTGGTGTTGTCAGTCTGGAGTTGGACCACTTGACTCCGCAGAAACGGAGCTAATGCAGCCAACGCCAGCCGTACTGCTCGGAGCTCTAGCAAGTTGATGTGGCACCAGGACTCCTCGGGGTTCCAGAGCCCGTGGACTCTGTGGTTCCCCATGTGGGCTCCCCAGCCCGTGAGAGAGGCATTGGGCATAAAGATGACCGTTGACTCGGGATGGACAAATGGGATCCTTCCCGGCAGATGTTCTGTGATGGTCCACCATTGAAGAGCATCCCAAAGCCTCTGGATTACCGTGACCAGTTGGTTGAAATGACCTATACACTGGGACCACTAACTGGCCAAGCCCCACTGAATGGAATGCATACACCACCGGGCCCAACGGACCATGGTGGTGCAGACCGTCATGTAACCCAAGAGATGCAGGAAGTCCCAGGCAGGGTGCAATTGCCCAACCAGAAATGACTGGGCAGAAGAGGAGAGAACCTCCACCCTGTCCACCGGAAGCCATGCTCTGGCTCGGCAAGAGTTGATCTTTGCCCAGATGAAGCAGATCACCTGCGAAGGCACAAGTTCCAACTTGGCTTCTTTGATTAGGAGACGAAGTTCGAGATAGATCTTGAAGGCCAGATCCCTGGACCTCACCACCTCCAACCTGGAGGGACCCACTATGAGCCAATCGTCGAGGTAAAGGTACACTCTGATCCCTCAACGCCAAAGATGGGCTGCCACCACTGCAATGCATTTGGTGAAGGCTGGGGGAGCCGATGACAGGCCAAACGGCATGGCTTGGAACTCGTAGAGAGTTTCCTCTTCTCAGAAGCAGAGGAACTTTTTGTGTGACGGATAGAACGGGAGGTGGAAGAACATGTCCTGAAGATCCAGGGAGCAGAACCAAATGTTCTGCTCGAGAGATGGTATGATCTGGGACAGAGTTACCATCCGAAAGGTGCGCAACCTGAGATACTGGTTCAGGTCGTGCAGATCCAGAATTGGGTGCCAGTCCCCCATCTGTTTTGGGACCAGGAAGTATCTGGAAATGAGCCCTGGGTTGACTGGGAATATGTCAATTGTTCCACTACCTCCCTGAAGAGGAGATGGGCTATGCCGACTCTCAGAGCCGACCGAGTATGTACTGAGACCTTTTCGTCGCATGGGGCATGGGCTCAGTTTGGTGGGTACAGCTCGAACTTTAGAGGCAGTCCCTGGCCAACCACCAACACCACCCAACTGTCTATGGTTAACAGCGGGCCAGGTAGAAAAGAAGTGGCGGAGCCGGCCCCCCACGTGAGGAACCAGAGTAGTCGTGACAGGTATAGGTCTGGCTACCCCATCCCGTCACTGAGCAGGCCTAGAAGAGGAGGATCCGGAAGTGGGACCACCTGGACCCTTTCCTCCTGGTTTGCGTGCAGACTGCGTGCCTGACTTGGGCAAGGGGCACCAAGACTGGGCCTGCTGCTGATGCTCAGACTGAAACTGGAGCCGTTTGGCTGCAGGGGCAGAATGGTGAAAAGGCCTCTTCTTTTGTTTCTTGGAACCTTGGGATTCCTTCTGGGCAGACGTAGCACAGTCCAACTGGACTTCTCGATACGTTCTAGGTGACCGTTCACTCCTGGACCGAACAAGTCAGTACCCAGGAATGGAACATCTGCCAACTTGTGCTGGGTGTCGGCAGTGAATGTCGAGAACTGCAACCAAGCCCTGTGGCCCATGATAACTGCAGATACAACTGAACGAGCGCAGGAATCCCCGATGTCCAAGGCCGTTTGGAGTTGTTGTCTGGCAACAGCCCAGCCCTGGTCCCAGACCTGCTTGACCATGGTCTGAAGGTCCACGGGAAGGTGAGGGAGCACCTAATCTAAGGAGCCCAACAGGGTGTAGGAGAAGTGTGCCATGATTACAGCCGAGCTCGTCTGATGTGAAACCCAGCGATGAGGCAGCACAGATCTTTCAGACAGAGTGATCCAGCCTCTTGGATTCTTTATCCAGTGGTCTATCGGAGTCTCCTGAGTTCCCAACCCGCCTGAACACAGACTCGGTCACCACTTCCTCAGCCAAGAGAAGCTGTGAAAATCCTGAAAGGGAGCCAGTAGGTACTGCGTACTTGCGGGCCATCCTGGCGGACGGTGCGGGACAGGAGGCTGGGTGCTGCCAGAGCTCCAGAGCTGGGCCGACAATGACTTCAGCTGCTAGAAAGGCCTCGGTCGGGGAATCCCCCCTTCTGAGGATGTCAATTAGAGGGTATTCTACCCATTTTTCAATGGGCTCCAGCTTCATCCCCGTAAATTCGGAGAGGAGGAGGAGGATGCCCATAAAGGAGGTGGGCCCCTCCTCAGCAGAAAGACTCATGGCAGCGCCGTCCCGAGAACGAGATGCCAAATCTGAGTCCTCGGATTCCAGATACAGCGGTCTGCTACTGAAGTTAATGAGAACCCGCCACAGGAGGTCAGGCGTCAGAGCGATGGACAGCCTGTGCGGGAGGCCTGAAGCAGGCCGAGACTCCTTGGGGGGGAGCCCCCGAGGAAGGCTGTTTTGGTGGCGGCTCTACTGGAATAGGTGCACAGACCGGCTTTGGCCAAGTCGGGAGTGACGTCGCCAGCTCCGTGAGTAGAGTGGGGGCAATGACCAATGCCGGAGTGGTCGACTTCAGCCTGGAGGGCGCCTCCCCTCATCTGAGGAGGACAAGGATGAATGGCGGCAACGCCGCTTCTTAGAGTGCTGCTTATGCGACTTCCTCTGCCTTTCGGTCAAGCATGTCCCAGACCCGGATATCGACTGTCGGGGGACCGATGGGGATGCTAAAGAGAAAGTGGGAAGAACCCCGGTTCCTTCAGATCAGGGACAACCACAACCTGGGGCTTCCCAGCTGGCTGGGTCGCCTCATCAGCAAAGTCCGAAAGGATCGGAGTCCTAAATAAGGAGTTGTCGACCTCCTCGGTCAACGATAGGTCGATGGGGTTCAAGGATGATCTCAACCAGATCGTCATCCTGCATTTGGGCCAGCTGACCTGACGGGGGCACCGTGAGATCGGCTCCAGAGGCCACAACTTTGACCGAAGTCGAAAAAGGAGATTCCTGGGACCGAGACCACTCTCTGTCCCAAGAGTGACGTCAACGAAACATGGTTTCTCTTGGTTCCTTAGATTCCTTCTTATGGGATCTGGTGATGTGTGAGCCAGGGCCTTCCCCATGAGTGGGAAGAGATTGGACCAGCTCCTTGAAGGATCCCGAGAAAGAGGAGCCCAGTTTTAGTGGAACAAAAACCAAGGGCAAAGACGAGAGCTCAGCAGGACGAGCCGCCTCTTCTTTGAAGGCCTTCATCTGTTTCAGTTGTTCTGTGGACCCCGAGGCCACAGAGACTGCACGGCGGGCATCCTTCAATTTGACCAGTGGGTGCCGTTTTCCCGGACGTCCGAGGCTGGAGACGCACAAGGTGATCATCCAAAATGTTTAGATGAAAGGAACGAAAGTCGTAGGCCTGAGCATCATGATCAAGACCCAGCCAGTACACGCATGTGGCATGCAGGATAGTTCAAGACATTTTCTGCCCACAGGGACACCGGCAGAATCTAGGCAAGGACTTGTCCTCCATCATGGTCGAAACAACAAATTTGTTTGGAGAGAATCTTGATCGGTAAAACCAAGTTTTGGAGCGCCAGGGCCTACTACACATGGAAGCAAGAAGAAGGGAACCTGTATAAGGAAAATCTGGCATCACGGGGCGGAACCAAGGGTTATACCACCTGGCACCCGGGTGGGTGGGAGGAGCTAGCTTGAAGACCTTCCAGCAAGATCTTAAAGGGGACAGACATGTCAAATAGTGTGGTTGAACAACATATCCACGATCCTAGAAAAACTGCTTTCCAAATAACACACTTGGGGTCTGATGAGCTACGGATTCAAAAGGGGAAAGCATAAGCTGAACAATGCAGATGTTTGGGTCCCAAGCTAGCACTGGTTCCCTGTGAGGGGAATACAGGTGGGACAAACCTTTAAAAAAAGTGTGAAGATTGGATTGGATGTCATGGATGCTTCCTTTCCAGCAGAGATGTAAACAGACACTGAGGCCAATGTACTTACAGGGTCAAATGCTGTAAACCTAGTGAGCGCAGGTGTGTTAGGTAATCCCACAAGGCTGGGATACCTGCAAGTGTTGGTACCACACCCCTGGAAGAACACCAAACTGAAAACCTTTTCCTTTTTGCAGCACAGGTTTTCTTAGTAGCAGGTTTTCTGTATCCTCCTAAAAATCTCCAAAATACTTTCCAAAAGTTGCAGACCTGCATACTCTCAGTCCTCAAGGGCCAAGTCTTGAAACTGAGGAGCCAGAGGCTGGGATACATGATCCTCTCCCAGTAGGAGGTCAGCAGGTTGTGCCTCCGAGGGAGGCATATAGGCTTGACCACAGACATGGAGAGCAGCAGAAAGTACCATGGCTGTCTGGCCCACTCTGGTACTAATAGACCCATTGCTGCTGGCTGAGATCGGAGTTTGATTAATTTTATTTATTTCATCATTCAAAAATAACCTTTGAGCAAAATGCTCTTTTTTCAAAGATTCCACGTCTTGACAGGAAAAGAACACAGAAAGGTAGTTACAGAGTATGGGTGCACAAGTACAGAGACAAAAAATACAGGAAATAACAGCAACTGGTCTATTTACAATTGTAAGCTATCTCACATACAGATACATATTGCAGTTAGTACATCCCAAGGTACATGGTGAGTGCTTTGGGTTTAAGGAACTAATTTAGCAGGAGGTAAAGCAGCCAAGGGAGGTATTGTCATTATTGCATATAAAGTCAGGAGGGGAGAGACTCAAAATAGGCTTTCACACCCTGTATGTTAATGCAGCCAAGAGGAGGCTTTGTCATTAATTCAAGTCAAGGGTGGGGGGGGGTTTAATTTTCTGTGCAGGACTAACTTAGTAGGAACATACTAAAGAACAATATGAGGGAGGACCGTACACATAATAAGCTGGGGGGAAGACAGGCGCTTTGAGACAATCACATTTGTGAAGGGTCAATGGCAGGGGGAGGGACTTAAAACAGAGTCCTGAGTTAAGGACAGTAGATAGAAGGTTCGTCGACAGGCTGTGGCTATGGAAGACTCAAGTTCGGGGCTGGCAAGTAGTAGTAGAAAGTAGGAGTTTAAACTCACGGTTACTGGGCAGTAGGGTAGCAAATCAGAAAATGCATCCCAGGAGCAGGCTAACTCCAAGCTACTGGGTGCTAGCACTACAGATTACCTGCAGCTACACACCTTAGCCTTGGCAAGGTGACGTCTTAGTTCCACCTTGAAGACAGGGAGGCTGTTAATGAGTAAAAGGCATGCTGGGATCTCATTTAGCCAAGAAGGAGCCCTGAATAACAGAGGAACCCACCCAAAATCAGAGCATCCAGGGGTACTGTACACCTGTCTGGTGGTCTACAGCAGTACTGAGGCAGGTGGTGATTCTCGTGGGATGCAAACAGATTTATCTCTGGGGTGGCCCACCTTCTGAACACTACGACCAGCACCTGTTTGTTCAGGACCCACTCGTGATGAGCCTGATTTATCCTGTTCAGAGCATCTGCTAGGTGCTGTCTTTTCTTGGCAGATGGGTAACTTGCAGAGAGGCACTAGGGGAGTAGGTCAGACTCTATATGGTAATTGCCTGTGTGAAGCAAGGAGTAGATCTTGTCCCTCCTTGTTTGCTGATGTAGTACACTGTGGTGGTATTGTCTGTTCTGACTTGTACCACCTTCGCTAAGTCAGGAGAGCAAAGGTTTGCGGGGCTAGAAACACTGCTCTCAGTTCCAGCCGGTTTATGTGCTGGAGTGACTCCTTAAAACCATGAGTGATGTGCTTTCCTAGATGGGCAACCCACCCCAGTAAAGATGCATTTTTCATAAGAATCACAGATGCAGACTCCTGCTGGAAGGGACAAACTTATTTCTGAGATGGTCTCCTTCCATCCACCACTGAAGTCCCTACAGTAACTCTTTTGTTATTGGGATCAGCTCTGAAAATGGGTCTCTCCTCTGGCACCAATGGGCTCCGAGGAACTATATGTCCCTCATCTGAAACCTGGGGCCCAAGATTGTACCTGTTGCTGAAGCCAGGTGGCCCAGGGGTTGTAGGTGCTGCTGTTTATGGTGCCAGCTGCAGAACGTTGCTTACCATTTCCTGAGGCAGGTAAGCTCTTCCCACAATGGTATTCAATTCTTCTATGAACTGCAGTTACTGCACAGGGATCAGGACTGTCTTCTTTATTTTTTTACAACTATCAGGAACTCCAGGGACTGTAGAAGTGTTATCTGCAAGTGATACTTTACCTGTTGGGGAAACTGTCCCATGACTAGCCAGTCATCCAGGTTGGGAAAACTGATACACCTAGTTTTCTTTGGTGAGCCACACCCACTGACCAAAGGGGAGTGTTGGGAACTGGTAGTGACCTGAAGGGAAACTGAACCTTAGGTACTTCCTGAGAGATTCCCTATGGGAATGAGGACATATGTGTCCTTCAGGCCTAAGGAGGTTAGTTTTTTTGTAATGTTGGCAGAATTATTGCCAATGGGACCATTTTGAGTCTGGATTTACCAGGTGTCAAATTAGTGTGTCCCCCTGCCCTGTACAGATACTTGGGAGGGCCTGAGAAATCAAGTCAGGTGTTTTGCTCTGGTTGTGGCTGGGCTTGTCCAGCCTGGGAGCCCCGCCTGGGACCCCTTCTACCCCCACCCCTGTAGGAATGGTATTACAGCCTGGGCATGAAGAAAAGGCCTCCTGTACGAGGTCCTACCCTTACCTCCCCTTCCATCAGGCTTAGGAGAAGGGAAGGGGAGGGTTTCTCCTTAGCTGTGCTTCTGAAGGTGGTTTTATATGCATCCACCTTTTTTCACATAGGCCTCGGTTTGCTCACCAAGTAGTGAGTGGTTTTCCACATGGAAATTCATGGACTTAGCCTGGGTGTCCTGCGTCAGGTTAGTTGCCCTGAGCCAAGCAAACCTCCTGCGGGCTACTGTTCCAGCCATTCATCTAGCAGTAGTATCACTGATAGCAGCAGCTATTTGAAATTGGCATTTTGAAGCTTCTAGACCGATTCTGGCAGTTGCAACCAGGTCTGGAACTGTGTTAGAAGGATTCTTTTCTAAGGTGTCCAGTACTGACTGCCACAGAGTCTTCTGGTACTGGGCTGCATATGCCTGGTAATTGGCCTGACTGCTAATGAAGCAGACAGGTAGCCCCTTTTTACGACTGCAGTGGACGTAGCCCTGCAGACGTTTTGCTTTGAGTAAAGGACTCCCTGCATAAATTACTTTCCAAACAACATAACAGAGTGTTAAAAACAGTGTCCTCCGATGAAGCCTCATTACTACGCTGCCTGTGTGCGTATGGGAGCTGGAGAGCACTATTTTTCCTCTGGCTTAAGAAGCTAATTTAGCCCTCCCCATTACTGCCTTTTTTTGCAAGTTGAAACCTCCTCCAAAGTGTCCAAGTACTGCCTGTTTTTGCCAGTTGAAACCTCCTCCAGAGTGTTTTATGGGCCTTGTTAAGTTTCAGTGCTTAATTTACTACCTTTTGCAAACTGAGAAACTCCTGCTTTGCTAGTATCCCCTTCCTCACTCATCCAGAGGTATAAATTCCTTTATTTACTGACCATGCTGGTTGATTTTACTTATTTGGTACTCCCACAGTATGAAAGCCTCAGGGCACTAATTCAGTAGTTTTGATTGGGAAAAAAAATGACATGGCGAAAGTCTTAAAATTTGCATTGGACTTTGCTTTTTCAACTTTCAAGGAGAAGTTAGTATTAAAAACTAAAAAAAAAAATTCAAATAAGAAAAATTCCTGGACCCGAACCATATTAGCAGCTGCTGTGCTGGATCTTTCTTTTGTGGCTTGAGCCAAGTAGCCTGCCTATCCCTGTCTCTCATAGTAAGAATGTGAAACTAAACTTGTGCTATTTTAAATGATTGATAACGTGACATGTCCATTTTGCATCTCTTGGGGATGAAGCTCTATCCTTTTACTTGTATGGAGTAATTCATTTGCCACCAACTCTTAAGACCTCAGCTGCATGTAAGGTGATTTATGAAATCAAATTGCATTTCCTGAAAAGCAGGTTCATTTCTCTTCCCTACTTCTACAGCCATACAAAGTCAATCCCTTATCTCACTCTCTCTGCGATACCTACTGCTAGAAAACACAGCTATAAACAAACAAAGCTGTTTTTTTTCCCCTTAAAAAGTAGGAGGATTTTTTTCTTGCTTGTTTTAAGTGCCTGGGTAAGCCACAGGAAAATATTTCTGCCACCACTGATGGCTTAATTCCTTAATGCTCCCATGTACACTATGAAAAAGAAAAAAAACAGAGATTATTGTATAAAAAGTACGAAATATCTATACACAGAAGAGAATACAACACTTTAACGAATACAACTGTATTAGACTACAAATGCAGATCATAATGCAAAGTTCTCATTATCTGATTCATTAAACTAACTGACTTTATATTCTTTATGCTTCTCTTTTGACGTTACTATAATCCCTATTTGTTACTGCTGTTGCAAACATTTGTTCAGGAGGTCCCAGCCATCTCAGAAAAGACACAGATGGGGTGAAGGCAGCACAGAGAAGGGCAACCAAAATGATGCATGGCCTGCACTAGAAGCAGTATGGGGAAAGACTCAGTAAGTTAAATATGTACTCTCTAGAGGAAAGGAGGGAAAGAGGAGACATGACAGAAGCATTCAATTACCTCAAAGGTATCAATAAGGTACAGGAAGGTTCCATTTTGCTGAGAAAGAGATGTTCAAGGACAAGGGGGCATGATATGTAGCTGGAAGGGGGAGACACAGAGGGGATGTGAGGAAATACTTTGTTACAGAGAGGGTGGTGGACACCTGGAACAGCCTGCCAGCAGAGGTAATGGGTACCAAAATGGTAACAGGTTTCAAACATGCATGGGATACACATAAGGGGATCCTGGCAACAGGGCTGGAGTGTGTGTGGGTGCGTGTGTGTGTTAAGGCTGGAGATCAGTTATGGTCCACAGCAGCACACCAGGTAGGGACGTTAGGGCAGACTAGGTGGGCCAGGAGGTCCTTTCCTGGCAACAACTTCTATGTTAGTAAATAGCTGGCACATAAGCATTATACATTCATTTTGTCATCAATTTTAAGATGTTAAATATAAAGCCTATGGTACTAGTAACACAATGCCATTAACAAGTACTGCTCAAATATTCAAAATCCATGGAATCAACCTATTATCAATTTAAATAAAAAATATGTGTCTCTATAGAAGTTAGGACCATAAAGAAAAAGAGAGGAAAAAGGAAACAAACACAGAAGAAAAAGTGTGCATAAAGTAAGCCAAAGCAAGTAAGCAGCAGTGAAATGCATTTTCATTATACTTATGAAAGCTCAAGTAAAATATAGGCCCTAAATATAGAAAACAGTTGAAAAGGATAAAAAGGAAGGAAAATGGTCCTAGATGCAGTAGAAAAGAACAAAACAACCAAAAAAATCAGAGAAACTGGCTGGCATAAAATTTAAAACAACAAAACAGTGAATGAATGAATGACATTTTGCAGATTATAAAGGGCAACATATTATCATTTGCAATAGTTACATTAACAGGATCAATGAATATAACAACAAATGATGACAAGCAAGATGGCTAAATGAGGATGTAAAGAAAGCTACTCAACAAAAAAAAACTTAACATGCAATGAAATATCTGAAAACAAAAGCCATGACTTAACCACGCGGTCAGAATATAAAACATTTTAGAAGAAACATAAAAGCAAAAGTAACCATTTCAAAAAGAAAATGGAACTCAAACTTGCAACAGATGCAGACAAAAGCAACAGCAAGCAATTATGCAGTTACATCAACAGCCTGACCCAAGCCCCCCAAAAAATAATAATATAAGTAATATTAATATTAAAGGGGAAACAGTACAAAATACAGTGGAGACAGCAAACCAGTTTAATGAATATCTGCATTACCTTATTCAAATCCAATCACTACTCAGTCCCCTGCCCCTGTACATTACCAGGAATTTCAACAGAATTAATACAATATAAATACAGATAACATACTATGAAAAATTCAGAATAAAAAAAAAAAATCAGAATGCAAAGTTTCTACTTAAAATGCTGAAATTAAATATTGGGATAATCCATAATCAGGCACCCTCTCAAAATATTATTTAAAAAATTAATAAATACAGGTTTCGGGTAAAATTCTGGAATCACTACTTAAAGATATAGGTTAGCAACATGTCTAACAGTGATTTCAGTGACAGAGAGCAGCAAGGATTCACAAAGGGACAATCATGTACCACAAATGTAATCTGTCTCTATGAAAACGTGACCCAGTTCTTGGATAAAAATACCCCACAGACATCATTTCTGTTAGACCTTTGCAAAACATGTGCCACTGTACCACATTTGGCAGTCACTGAAAAAAATATCTTCCCTAGCTATTCATCCATGTATTATATACAGTAGAACCCAGACCAGCCAAACCATATGAAGATTCATCACTGTAAGCCTTGTGTATTATGCAGACTGTGATACTTAACACTTGTAGGGTAAGTTAGTACCTCTGGACTCATTTGCTGCATATGCATCTCAGTTGCTATGGGGTCCTGGCCATGTTCACCCTTCCTGAAGCCAAGCTAACTACAGTATGTCTTACAGCTCCTGGTAGGTGACATTACTTTAGCTTATGTATTACTGTGGCAAGCTGCTATTTTCAACACAAAGTTACAATTTTAAAAATACGGTGCTGTGGACTGAGAAGCAGCTTGTGCAGGTGAATCATCATGCTAGCCTAGATATTTCCAGGTTGCATTCAGTTAGCCTATCCAGTGAGAGCAGAAGGGGAAGAGGGATACAAATCTAAAATAGAACTGTTTAACTCATTTGTGATTTACAACATGCTCTTTTAGTTGGGTGTGAGAACCCAGGATTCAAGTGTGACCAACAGTATAGCTTCTACTCTCAGAGTTGGTGGACAATTTATATCATGGAGCTGAAGCATGCTCTTGTTAATATGAGATGGCATGCTACCGTACATATTACTAAATGATGCCCCTGTAACTAGATTATGAGCAGAATGTAACACTGGTGTACCTTGAAGTAAAGATAAGATAGCAGAAGGCTGGAATGCGGCAAAAAGTAAAAATGAACCAAGGTAAAATTCACAATAATCAAACTAATTATAATAATAAAAATAATATAACCATCATATAACCACATTAAGAATTTTAGTTTCAAAGGCTTCTGGTTCTTTTGGCTCTGCACAATGACCTTATTGCTTCAGATAGGATTCATTACTTGACCAAATAATCTGTAATTTTAGCCAATGCCCCTCTGTAGGCTACATCATTCCTTAAATCTCAGTTTTACAGTTTGTGAATGACCACCATTAAAGTAAATTTATATCTACGTAATTTAAGAAAAAAAATATGCAGCCTGCTGCATACCAAATTATATTTTGTTTTAACTAGGAAATGACTGGCACTGCAATTAAGCTTCTGTAACCACTACAGGGTAGCCAGTATACTGTAGTTAGCCAGGCAATAATCCAGTCTCTGCTCTCTGTTCCGCAGCTACATGCTATTTATCTCCTGCCTAAGCTCGAACAGAAAAAATATCAAAATGATAGCCAGACATACAAAAAATATCCCAACACAAACAGAATTAATATTGCAGTTCATTTAAACAGTCATACAAGTTGGAAGTTGTAGATTGCAAAGTAGGTGAAGTTAGTTAAATGACATAAAAAGTGCCGCAGAGGGTTGAGGCGCTGAACGACACACCTCGAACCATACCGGCAACCTGGGTTCAGGAACAGACTCGGGACGCTGGGGGCTGGCAGGGGAAGGGGAGGATCGAGCATCCGGAAGACTGCTGTCCTCTCCTGGGGTGGGCTGGGTGGGAAGCCTCGCTCAGTAGTAGTCCCTGGTGGAGAACAGGGCACTACAAGCAGCAGTGCAGGAGGGACAACCAGGAAACGAGTAAAAATGCTCCAGATTGGCCGGATGACGTCATCCAGTCTAACACACACCTGAAGACTTCCTGCAAGTTGGCCCTGTCTCAGCAGCGCCCAAGGCCAAGGAAAAATAGCGTGCTGGGTTGTGCCCCATCGGTGCCTTCCCCCTCGGAGGAGAGGAACCCACTCAGCGAAGGGGTATGCTGAGCTGCCTCAAGGTAGGCTACAAATATGAGGCGACAGGCACTCAAGGGGGTTAGAGGGGTGTTGGTGACCTTGGATGCCCGAAGGAGTGGCAGATTCGGAGCTCTGAGGGGAGAAAATAGATCACACAAAAAAAATAACATAAAAAAACAGCAGAGCAGAAATAGAAAATTACTGTTGCCTTGCTGACTAAACACCTCTATCCCCCAGATCCACATCACTTTACTTACAGCACATGGCAGCAGCACAGAGTTCAACAACATGCAAAAGAACAGGTTACTCACCTGCAACAGTAGTTCCAGAAGTGGTATATGTTGTTCATCCACACTTCTTGGCATGTTGCTTTCCCCTTTAAATCTTGCTGGAAGTCTTCACGCTGGCTCCTCCCACCCACCCAGGTGGTAAATACCTTGGCTCCGTCCCATGACGCCAGATCTTAGCCTGCTGGAAGCAAGGTTGTGCGCCTGAAGCTGGGGAGGTCGGGTGGGTGGGTGTGGATGAACAACATATACCACTCCTAGAACTACTGTTACAGGTGAGTGACCTGTTCTTCTAGGAGCGTGGATATGTTATTCATCCACACTTCTTGGCAGACTCCAAGCAGTTCTCTGGGAGGAGGGAGGCAAGGTGCACATCCACTACTTAGGATATAAAAATTGGAGAACTGAGGCCCCAAAACCAGCATATCGGCATGACTCAAGGTCGATGTGGCAGTGGGTAATGAAGATGTTTGCTGACTTCCAGGTAGCAGCACGACAAATTTCCTGGATAGGAATGTCCCTGGAAGCAGCCACCGACGCAGCAGTATGGCGGGTTGAATGAGCTCTTATCCCTCTAGGAGGCTCCTTGCCCGCCAACTCATAGCTCAGACCTATGCATGATGTAATCCATCTTGTTATGGTCTGTTTGGCTGCAGGTCTACCAGAAGTGGCTTCACGCAGGTGACAATCTGCTGGCGAACCTCTCCACGAATTTCCGCCGTCCTCTCCTTGTAGTAGAAGAGAGCACGTCTCAGGTCTAAGGTATGGAGCCTGTACTCGGTGTCCGAGGTGTAGTTAGGGTAGTATACCGACAGAGTCAACACCTGGTTAAGGTGAAACTCTGACACCACCTTCGGAAGGAATTTTGGGTTGGGGCGTAGGACAACTTTGTCCCTGTGAAAGACCAGATAAGGGGAGTCCACTGAAAGCGCCTGGAGCTCCCCTGTCCTTCTGGCCAACGTGATAGCCACCAAGAAGGCCGTCTTCTACAAGTGTGAGAGCTCACACTTGTGCATGAGTTCGAATGATTTGCCCATGAGCTTTGCCAAAACCAGCAACAGATCCCATGGAGGTGGAGGTTCACGCACCAGAGGGGATATGTGATCCAGGCCTTTGAAGAAGCACCCGACCATTGTCTCCTGCACCAATGTCAACTGACCGGCCCACGCCTGGTAAGCAGAAATGGCTGCCAGGTGCACCCTAAGGGTCGATGACCATAGACCCCCTTTGGAAAGAGACCAAAGGTAGTCGAGAATGTTAGCCACAGAACAGGATAAGGGGTCCAGATTCTTACCCTGACACCAAATGGAAAATCTTTTCCATTTGAAGGCGTAATATTTCCTGGTCGATTCCTTTCTAGATGCCTCCACCATAGTGTAGACATCTTCAGAAAGACCCAAAGCCTGGAACTCTAGCCGCTCAGGTACCAGGTTGTGAGGTGCAGGGATTAAAGGTCCGGATGGAATACCTTCCCCTGGTTCAGTGATATCAGGTCCAGGCATATACAAAGCCACTCCAGGGGCCTGCAGCTGAGGCTGAGGAGATCTGGATACCAGAACTGGTGCAGCCAATCTGTGGCTACTAGGATCACCTTCGCCTAGACCCTCCTCACCTTGAGTAACACCTTGTGGATCAAGGGAAATGGAGGGAAGGCGTAGAGGAGGCCTGGGGTCCACAGCCTCGAGAAGGCAACCTCATGCAGCGAGCCCTGCTGAGGGGGCGGGCATGATACAGCCTCAGCTTGGTGTTTTCCCAGGAGGCGAACAGGTCCATCAATGGTCTGCCCCAACGGGAGAACAGACTGTAAGCTACCTCTGGATTTAGAGACCACTCGTGGGGTGTCTGGCCTATATGGCTGAGAGCATCCGCCAGCTGGTTCGAGGCTCCTGCCACATGGATGGCTAGGAGATCCGCCACCAACCGGCCTATGAGGGCCCAGATGTCGAGTGCCTCCTTGCACAGCAAACGGGAGTGCGTGCTGCCCTGTTTGTTGAGGTAGTACATGGTCATGGTATTGTCCGCCTGGACTTGAACCACTTAACCCCGGAGCTGAGGAGCGAAAGCTGACAGTGCCAGTCTGACTGCTCTGACCTCCAACAGGTTGATGTGGCATTGGGACTCCTCGTGGGTCCAGAACCCGTGGGCCCTGTTGTCCCCCATGTGGGCTCCCCAGTCCATGAGAGAGGCATCGGTTGTAAGGACGACCGTCAGCTTGAGGCGGACAAACGGGATCACTTCCTGCAACCGGTCTGGTGTGGTCCACCATTGGAGAGCGTTCCACATCTTCTGGGTTACAGTGATCAGCTGGTCGAAGTGACCATCTCGCTGAGTCCACTGGGTGGCCAGTTCCCTTTGGAGGGGGCGCATGTGCCACCAGGCCCAACAGACCACTGAGGTGCACGCCGCCATGTAACCCCGAAGGCGCAGAAAGTCCAGGGCAGGGCGCAAGTGCCCAACCAGAAATGACTGGGCAAAGGAGGAGAGAACCTCTGCCCTGTCCGCCGGGAGCCAAGCTCTGGCTTGACAAGTGTCGCGCTCTGCCCCAATGAAGCCCATCACCTGAGAGGGCACGAGTTCTGACTTGGCCTCGCTGATAAGGAGGCCGAGTTGGGAGCAGATTCGGAAGGCCAGATCCCTGGACCTCTCCACCTCCTGTAGGGAGGAACCTGCCAAGAGCCAGTCGTCGAGATAAGAGTAGATTCTGACTCCTCATCACCGAATGTGGGCAGCCACCATTGCAGTGCATTTGGTGAAGACCTGTGGGGCCGATGACAGGCCGAACAGCATGGCTCGGAACTCGTACAGGGTCTCCTCGACCCTGAAGCGGAGGAACCGCTAATGGGACGGATGGATTGGGATGTGAAAGAACGCGTCCTGTAGATCCAGTGAACAGAACCACATGTTTCGCTCCAGGGGTGGTATGATCTGGTTCAGAGTTACTATCCGGAAGGTGCGAGGCCTGAGATTTTGATTCAGGTTGTGGAGATCGAGGATGGGGCGCCAACCCCCACCGTCCGCTTGGGCACCAGGAAGTACCTGGAGACAAAGCCTGGGTCTGTCGGAGGATCCGGCACTGAAGCTACAGCCTCCTTGTGGAGAAGCTGAGCTACGTCATCTCGAAGAGCCAACTGGGTGCAAGCGGAGATCCTTTCCTCCCAAGGGGCGCGGGCTCGGCTGGGAGGGTACTGATTGAATTCTAGAGGCAGTCCCCCACAGACCACTTTGAGAACCCACCTGTCTGAAGTGATAGCTGACCAGGCGGAAAGGAAGTGGCAGAGCCGACCCCCCACAGGACAACCCAGAGCTGGCGTGACGGGCATAGGGGTGGCAACCCCCAACCCGTCACTCAGCCTCCTTTATGGAGCTGTCGAGGACCCTGCTTGGGCCGTTGGTGCCAAGCTTGAGCCTGCTGCTGCTGTTGCTGGTGCTGCTGACCTTCTTGATAGGAGGGCTGCCTGACCGCAGGGGAAGAGTGCCGAAAGGGCTTCTTCTTACGCTTCTGCTGATTCTTGCCTGAAGAACCCTTATCAGAAGTAGTATCCAATGTGACACTGGATTGCTCTATGTGCTGAAGGTGACCGGCCACTCCTGAACCGAACAAGTCAGTGCCTAGGAAGGGCACATCAGCAAGTTTATGCTGAGTATCCACCAGGAAGGAGGAAAGCCTCAGCCAAGTCCTGCAGCGAGTGGCCACTGCGGCTGCTAGAGAGCAGGCACAAGAATCTCCTATGTCCAGGGCTGTCTGGAGCTGCTGTTTTGCGACAGCACGACCCTGGTCCCGGGCTTGCTTGACCGTAGTCTGCATGTCTGCTGGGAGATGTGGGATGGACCTCATCTAATGACCCAAGAAGGGCATGAGAGAAGTGTGCCATAATGACAGCCGAGCTGGCCTGACGAAGGCCTAAAGAAGAGGCCACATAGACCTTACAGGCAGAGTGGTCCATATTTTTGGACTCCTTTTCCTAGGGTAGGTCAGTGTCGGCCGAACTACCAGTATGCCTGAACACAGAGGCGGTCACCAGGCTCTCGGCCGAAGGGTGCTCTGTAAAAACCGCAAGGGACCCCACGGGCACCGCATACTTGCAGGCTATGCAGACAGACAGTGCTGAGCAGGAAGCAGGACGCTGCCAAAGTTCAAGGGCCGGGCCAACAATGGCTTTGGCCACTGGAAAGGCCTCCGTCAGGGTGGCCCCTTTTGAGGATATCAGTAAGAGGGTACTCTGCCTTTTTCTGGATGGACTCCAGGGGCATTCCGGTGGAATCGGAGATAAGATGGAGGATGCCCTGGAAGGAGGAAGGGCCTTCCTCCAACCCTGCCACAGATGACTCATCATCCCCAGGATGAGAGTGCAATCCGGTGGCATCCAAGTCCGAAGAGCTGGGATACAGCGGTCTCCCGCCTAAGTTACCTTCGATACGCCGAGGGCGGTTGGGGGTGACTGTTATCAACAGACGTCAGGGAAGCCCGGTGTCTGTTCGATCCTCTTTCAAGGGAGCCCCTCCCTGAGGCTGCTTAGACGGTGGTTCCACCCGAATCGGTGGAGAGACTGGGATAGGTCGAACCGGGATACGGGCCGGCCCCACGGGCAGAGGAACTGATGGCTTTGGTTCCGGAGGGGTCGGCTTTGGCCTGGGGGGCGAAAGCCAGGTGATGGCCGGGGTAGGCGGTGGAGCTGGCTTCTGCCCGGTCAAAATCCGCTGTTGCCACATGAGGTCTTCATAGCATCGACGGAGTTTCCAAAGAAGCCTCTCCTCGTCCGAGGAGAATGAGGACGTGTGGCGTCGCTTCTTTTTAGAGTGCTTATGACTCTTCCTCGGTCATTCAGCCAAGGAGGTTCTAGACCTCAACCGAGATCGGGGAGGCCAACTTGGTCAATCGGGAGACACCGGGGTCGGTCAAAACCGAGGGTCTGGAACTGGGTCCTTAATGGAGATACCAGCAGGCTGGGTCACCTCATCAGGGAAGACAAGGACTGGAGTCCTTTCCAAGGGGTCGATTGGGTCGAGAACAATCTCTACCTCATCGACCACCTCCTCGGTCTCTTGGCCAGACAGAAGGTCCATGAAGCTGGCGGCTGAGGAGGCGATCTCGACAGAAGTCAAGACCGCGTGCTCCTGGGACATGGACCTTTCTTGGTCCCAAGAACGTCTTCGTTTGGACGAAGACATGGGGTCCTTTATCCCTCTTCCGAGGGCGGGAGGAGTGCAAGCCCGAAGGCGCCTCAGCCAAGGTGGGGAGAGACTGGCACAACTCCTTGAAGGAGCCCGTAAAGGTGGAGCTAAGGGTAGGCGGAACGAAGAAGATTCGATTGGCCGACACTCGAGCTGCTTCCTCCTCAAATGTCTTTATTTGTTCCAGCTGTTCAGCGGATCCCGTGGCCGCGGAAACCGCCCAGCTTGCCTCCCTCGATTTCACCGGCGGGTTCCTTTTCTCCGGTCTCCCCAGCTTTAAACGCGCCTTGAGGTCGTCCAGGACGTTGGGATGGAAGGCCAGGCAAAAACCACATGATGAGGTGTCATGTCCGACACCTAGACAGTAGACGCACGTTAGGTGGGGATCGATGCGCAACATCTTCTGGTTGCAGGGGCACTGGCGAAATCCGGGGGGAAGATTTTTCCTCCATGGCAGATACGGTAAAATCGCAATCGCTAACTCAAACGAGTTTTAGAATAAGTTTTGGTGAAAACCGACGATTAGAATCCAGGGCCTACGATATGCTTTGAGAGCACGCAGGAACCTGCATCTTCCAGTGGAAAGGAAGATCTGGCGTCATGGGGCGGAGCCGAGGTATTTACCACCCAGGTGGGTGGGAGGAGCCAGCCTGAAGACTTCCAGCAAGATTTAAAGAGGAAAGGGACATGCCAAGAAGTGTGGATGAACAACATTTCCACGCTCCTAGAATTTATCTTTTTGTCCTCTTCACCGTTCTCACAACCACCCATGTTCCCCTTATAGATCTGAAGGATGGATACTGTTTTCTGTGTGGCAAGGAGGGGTGCGGCCAGCTCAAAGAAGGCAAGACACATTTTCAGGCTTGTTCTGTGACAACTGTAGGGAGGAGCTGGAAATCAAGTTGTTATTTCTAACACAGATGCCCTTCATTTTACACATCTCGAGTTCCTGTTCCCTTCTAGAGGCAGACAGCAATCATTCTCAAAGCAATTAAACACCTCACTCTTTTGGTATTTTGTGCCTGGCAGGCAGGGCGGGGCATGTCTGATTCAAATAGGACATTTCCCAGCCTTGCAAGGCACCTGAAAGCGGAGCTGGAAATTGGAATTCCTGTGTCCACACTTCAAAATAATAGCTTTTATTTAGTTTTTGTTTACCGGGTAAGTACACTAGACAAGTATTATACCTATTTTCAGGAACGAATAGTTCCTGAAAATAGGCTGCTTAGAGTCCTGTGTCCACACTTCAAGACAGCAGCTCACTCTTAAAAAAACAAAAACAAATTGTTGTTAGGCTTAAAGGGCATTTAAATTTGGGGTTAAAAAAGTGATAGTGCTTCCGCTTCCCCCCTCGCCCCATGGTTCCGAAGCCCTTGTGCTTTGATGTTGTTAAACTGTGTGTGTCCTGAAATGCCTCACAACTATTGCCAAAAATGTGTAAAGCTTTGGAGAGAATAAGTGTACATTGTAATGTTTAATCTTCGTGCACTATGAATTTGGAAGCAGTTTAGAGGTATGTCCATCAGTTCTGGGTTACTTCAGTGGCATAGGTTTCAGATCCTCTGAAAAGGACACACAACTTATTTTTTCCCCACATACTGTACTGGTTGCTGGCCGGTGATACACTTGTTGGTCTGACAACCACCCAGTCATCCACCCGCAGCAGTTGGCTCTAACACCAAACTGCACCCTGGTAGTGCATGCATACTGACAACAAAAATACAAGATTGCCAATCCTCCTACAGTAGCACGTCTGCACATGCCAATATGAACCCATTTTATTTCAGGACCTCTTCCCTGCCCCCATTGCATTCCTTTGCCTCCAGAGGTGACTTGCATGCCTGCACAGCAATTGCACTGGACTGTGAATATGCTTGCAGTGTCACTGTTTTGGTACTGTGGACTTTGAACACACTTGCAGTCTTACTGTGTTGGTTCTGACTTATCACCACTTCCCCCCACACAGACCCACCCCCCAACCATTACTTTTTGTTATGGTTGCAGTGGGCATAGCCCTGCAGACATTTTGCTTTGAGAAAAGGACTCCCTGCATAATTTACCTACCATGGAACATGACAGAGGTGACAACAGTTGGGTCCGCGATTACAGTGATCCCACCCTGAAATAAATGCGAGCCTATTTGTAGCACGGGCAAGGCCTTATTTTCTTATTTCCATGACAGGGAAGAGAGCTAAGACTTTTTATGTGGGAGGTAGCATTTCGGGCAATGTAAGGGTTGTGGGAGGGGAAAGAACCCACACTAGACAAGCAGTACCTACCCCCAGACCAGTGCCAAAATCTCTTGCTGCTTCCCACTGGTACCTGCCTCCAGACAAGCAGTGCCGGCCCCCAGACCAGCACTGAAACTTCCTTGCTGCTTCCCACTGGTACCCACCCCAAAACAACTACCCACCTTCAGATCAGCACCGAAATCCGCTTACTGCTCCCCGCCTATAACCACCCCCAGGCCCAGACCAGTACAGAAATCCCCAACAGAGTACCCGTCCTGGCTGCAAAGAAAACCTCCCTCTCCCTTCCACTGCCCACCCCGCTCCCTCCGGTCCCCATCCCGGCAACAAAGAAAACCTCCCTCTCCCTCCTACTGCTGCTTCCCACCACGCTCCCTCTGTTCCCCATCCTGAGAGCAAAGAAAACCTCCCTCTCCCTCCAACTGCTACTGCTCGCCCCGCTCCCTCCATTTCCCATCCCAGCAGCAAATTTTCAAAACCTGTTAAAATAAAAAAGAAAATTGTCCCCGATGTCTTTTTTGTTAAGCCTGTAAAAAAGAAAACAGTCCGCTGTCATCTCCCCATCCCCCTCCCACATCACAACCCTCCGTCTGCACACCACCTCCCTGCACCCCCCCATACCCCATACCTACCTCCGGAGGTCAGTGCTGTCATCTTCTCCTGACTGGGATGCATCTGCACTCTTCAAAGCCGAACCACAAACTGAAGAATAAAAGGTAAGCCCAATAATGGGAGTCAATGGAGGGGGGGTCAACTTAGGTTGATATCTCCACCATTGTTTTGGAATTTTGGCCCCAAATTTTCAACATGGGGTTATTGGGACCCCACCTCATGAACACTGTCACTGTCATTTTGTTACTCGGTCCCGAAAGGTGATTTCACAGTCACTGCATGGAATCACCTTTGGGACTGCTTAATGAAACAACAGTGCCAGTGTTTATGAGGTGGGGTCCCAAAAAGCTCACGTTGCAAATTTGGTGAAAAAATTCCAGAAAATGACTGCATTATGAGCATGCGTTGCACAGTTTCTATGTATGCTCCTAACGTCACCAATTTTTAATATTTTCACTCCAGATTTTCAACATTGCCATTTTTTTCACACCTCCTTATAACAGTACAGCTATTATTTTTTACATCCTGCCTGAAACATGTTTTCACTCCTGTGGTGTAGAACGGTGCGGCCACTGTGCAAAATCAACTTTTGCAATGGATTAACAACATCACAGTGCCACTGTTCATGAGGGGAAGTCCCAAAAAGGCCATGTTGAAAATTTGGTGAACAAATTCAAAAAAATGACTGTGTTACAGGTGTGCTTTGCGCAGTTTCTACGCACGCTCCTAGCGTCACCAATTTTTAATGTTTTTACTCCAGATTTTCAACACTGCCATTTTTTCACATCTCCTCGTGAACAGTACAGATGTCATTATTCACATCCTCCCTAAAATATTTTTTCACACGGTGGCACAGAATGGCGCAGTCGCTGTGCTAAATCACATTCCGGCACAAGTGAACAAAATGACAGTGACATTGTTCATGAGTTGGGGTCCCAAAAATGCCATGTTGAAAATTTGGTGAAACAACAACAAAAAATGGCTGTGTTACACCTATTCGTTCCAAATCTCTACACACCCGTGTAACTTTGGTCATTTTCAATATTTTCACACCAAATTTTCAATATAGCCATTTTATCACACCACCTTATGAACAGTACAGCTGCCATTTTTCACATACTGCCCATAATGTGTTCTCGCACCTGTGGTGTGGAAATACAGGTTACTCACCTGTAACAGGAGTTCTAGGAATGGTATATGTTGTTCATCCACACTCATTGGCAGTATCCTTGCCGCTTTAAATCTTGCCGGAAGGTCTTCAAGCTTGCTCCTCCCACCCACCCGGGTGGTATAACTCTCGGCTCCGCCCCATGACGCCAGATCTGGCCCGCTGGAAGCTCAGGTTGTGCGTCGAAGCCGGGGAGGTCGGGTGGGTAGTGTGGATGAACAACATATACCATTCCTAGAACTCCTGTTACAGGTGAGTAACCTGTATTTCTAGGGACATGGATATGTTGTTCATCCACACTCATTGGCAGACTCCTAGCAGTTCTCCGGAGGAGGGAGGCAAACGCACACCCCACATACTTACTTGGGAAAAGAGACTGAGAACCGAGGCCCCAAAACCAGCATCCCGGCGTGACTCAAGGTCGATGTGGTAGTGGGTAATGAAGGTGTTTGCTGACTTCCAGGTAGCAGCCCTGCAGATTTCCTGGATAGGGACGTCCCTGGAAGCAGCCACCGTTGCAGCAGTATGGCGGGTAGAATGAGCTCTTATCCCTCTGGGAGGCTCCATGCCCGCTAACTTATAGCAGAGATCTATGCAGGAGGTTACCCACCTGCTTATCGTCCGCTTGGCTGCAGGTCTGCCAGATGCGGCTTCAGCGAGGGTGACAAACAGCTGGCGAACCTCTCCCAATTTCAGCCGTGCGCCCTTATAAGCTAAGCCTTCTAGGATCCAGAGTATGGAGCCTATATTCGGCCTCCCAGTGTGATTGGGGTAGAACACCGGCAGAGTCAACACCTGGTTAGGTGAAACTCCCACACCACCTTCGGAAGGAATTTCGGGGGGGCGAGGACAACCTTGTCCCTGTGGAAGACCAGGTAAGGAGACTCGATGGGCGCCTGGAGCCTCCCATCCTTCTGGCTGACGTGATAGCCACCAAGAAGGCGGTCTTCCACGACAGGTGAGAGAGAGCACACCTGTGCATAGGTTCGAATGGCTTGCCCATGAGCTTTGCCAGTACCAGCAGTAGATCCCACGGAGGTGGGGTTCCCGCACTGGAGGAAATGTGATCAAGGCCTGCTGCTTAACACTCTCCTGCGCCACCGACTGCTCGCCCGCCTGTAAGCAGAGATGGTTGCCAGGTGCACCCTTAGGGTCGCTGACTAAGCCCTTGACTAGAAAGGGACCATAAATAGTCCAAGATGCTTGCCAAGGAACAGGAGGAAGGGTCCAAGCCCTTGCTCTGACACCAAATGGAAAACCTTTTCCATTTGAAGGCATAACATTTTCTGGTCGACTCTACGGGACGCCTCAACTACATTGAGGACCTCGTCGGAAAGACCCAAAGCCTGGAACTCTAGCCGCTCAGGAACCAGGCCGTCAGGTGCAGGGATTGAAGGTCCGGATGGAACACCTTCCCCTGATTGACTGAGAGCAGGTCCGGCGAGCTGGAAGCTGCCAGGAGTCCTGGAGCTGAGACTGAGGAGATCTGGTACCAGAACTGGCGAGGCCAGTCTGGGGCTATCAGAATCACCTGCGCCTTGTCCCTCCCTCGCCTTGAGAAGCACCTTGTGGATCAAGGGAAATGGGGGAAAGGCGTAAAAGAGACCCCGGGTCCACTGCCTCGAGAAGGCATCCCCCTGCAGCGAGCCCTGCTGAGGGGGGCTGGCATGGAACAGACTCAGCTTCGCGTTCTCCGTGGAGGCAAACAGGTCCACCTGAGGTGTGCCCCAAAGGGAGAACAGATGCTGTACTACCTCCGGCAGGAGAGACCACTCGTGGGATGCAGCCCCTATCCGGCTCAGGGCATCGGCCAGGGTGTTGGAGGCTCCTGCCACGTGAATGGCTAGAGATCCGCCTCCAGGCTGCGCACGAGTGACCAAATGCGGAGAGCTTCCTTGCATAGAAGCATGGAGCCGCGTCCCGCCTAGCGGTTTAGATATACATGGTCGTGGTATTGTCCGCCTGGACTGGACCACTTGACCCCGGAGAACGGAGCAAAGGCGGTGAGAGCTAGGCGGACCGCCGAGCTCCAGCAGGTTGATGTGGCATCGGGACTCCCGCTGGGACCAGAGGCCATGAGCCCGTGTTCCCCAGATGGGCACCCCAACCCATCAGAGAGGCATCGGTCGACAGAGAGACCGTCGGCTCGGGCGAGATGACGAACGGGATGCCTCCTGCAAATGATCTGGAACGGTCCACCACTGGAGAGCGCTCCACATCCCCTGTGTCACCGACACAAGCTGGTCCAAGGGATCGCAGCGCTGGGACCACTGGCTGGCCAGTCCCCACTGAAAGGGGCGCGATGTACCAGCGGGCCCAACGACCACGCTGGTACAGGCCGCCATGAGACCCAGGAGGCGAGGAAGTCCCGGCAGGGCTAATTGCTCAACCAGAAATGTGATCGCAAAGGAGGAAAGAACTCGCCCTGTCCCCAGGATCGCCTGGCTCGAAGAGAGTCGAGCTGCGCCCATGAATAAATCACCTGCTTTGGCTCGAGTTCCGACTTGGCCTCGTTGATAAGGAGGCCCAGTTGAGAGCAGACCTGGAGGGCCAGATCTCTGGACCACTCCGCTCCTCTTCCTGGAGGGAGCTGCTATCAGCCAGTCGTCCAGGTAAGGTACACCCGGACCCTCAGGCCCAGAGGAATGCTGTCACCACTGCCATGCATTTGGTGAAGACCCTGGGAGCTGGAGACAAGCCGAAGGGCATGGCTTGAACTCGAAGAGAGATCCTTCCTCGCCGAAGCGCAAGGGAATCTCTGGTGAGACGGACGGATAGGGACGGAAAACGCTGGCCCTGCAAGTCCAGAGAGCAGAACCACACGCTGCTCCAAGGGATGGTATTATCTGAGCCAGAGTGACCATCCTGAAGGTTCGAGACCTTAGGAACTTGTTTAGGTCGTGAGTCGAGAATGGGCGCCAGCCCCCTCCGCTTCGGAACCAGGAAGTACCTGGACACAAACCCTGGGTCTGAAAGAGGGTCCACCACTCTTACCACCTCCTTCTGGAGGAGGAGACGGCGTCGGCTCGAGCCGCCAGTGAGGCTGGGGATCCGAAGCCCCGAGGGGCGACGTGCCTGAAGGGTGGTGCCTGCTCGATTCCAGAGGCAGGCCTCTTCCCACCACCTTCCAAGACCCACCTGTCCGTGGTAACAGCGACCAGGCGGAACGGAGTGCGCGGAGCCGCCCCGGGGGACCCGTAGGGAGTGACGGGATGGGGGCGACACCCCTCAGCCCGTCACTGGGCAGGCTTGGAGGAGGGACCGCCGAGGGACCTCCTGGGCCCTTTCCTCCTGCCTCCTGTTAGAGGAAGCCGGGCGGTGGGTTTGGGATGCCAAGGCCGAGCCTGCTGGCCCTGACGTTGCTGGGTCAAGCGCGCCGGGGCACAGAAGGACGAAAGGGCTTAGGCTGTGGTTTGCGGCCTTTGTCCTTCTGAGCGAAGAGACCGAAGTCCAAGGTGGCATTGGACTTCTCGATCCTCTGCAGGTGACCTTCCACCCCAGGGCCAAGAGGTCAGTCCCCAAAAGGGAACATCCGCCAACTTGTGCTGGGTATCCAAGTAAAGGTGGATATCCTCAGCCAAGCCCGCCGACGATAGCCATCACGGCCGCCACGATCTGGCACATGAGTCCCCTACATCCAAAGCAGTCTGGAGCTGCTGTTTGGCCACTGCCTTGCCCTGGTCCCGCACCTGCTTAACCGTAGTCTGCAGATCGGCGGGAAGGAGGGATGACCTCATCCAGGAGCCCAACAGGGCATGAGAAAATGTGCCATGAGGACGGCCGAACTGGCCTGGAAGGCCGAGAGGAGGGACGAGCGGAGACTTTCGCCCGACATAGTCCAATTTCTTGGACTCCTTGTCAGGAGGTTTGTCCACATCCCTGGCGTGCCGGGCGCTACTGAAAACGCTGTCGGTAACCAACCCCTCAGCAGAGGGGTGTTCCGAAAAACCGGACAAGGAACCGGTAGGGACCGCATACTTCCTGGCCATCCTGGCCGAAGGCGCAGGGCAGGAAGCAGGGCGCTGCCAAAGTTCCAGTGCCGGACCCACTATGGCCTCGGCCACCGGAAAGGCCTCCGTCGGAGAATCCCCTCGGTCCAGAATCTCCGTGAGGGGATACCTGGCCCGCTTGGAAACGGGTTCGGAGCTCCATCCCGTAGACTCCGAGATGAGTCAAGCAGTCCTAGGAAGGACGACGGGCTATCGCCCATTGGCTGACCTCCTGAAGACTCCAAGTCCAGTCGCTAGAAGAAGGAGGAATCATCTTCGACTCGGAAGAGTCCTCGAAGAGCTGCCTCTGGCCTGAACCACCTTCACCTGCCGAGGTCGGTCGGGAGTGAGGGTAACTGACAGCCGATGGGGTAAACCCTTAGCCGACCGAGAATCCTTGGTCGGAGCCCCAATTGGTGGCTGTGGAGGCGGAGGTTCCACCGCAATCGGTGGAGCAGCTGGTTTTGGCCGAACAACCAGCCTGGGTATAGGCCTCGGCAAGTCGAGGTTGTGTCGGCCGCTCCGTGACAGCGACTTAATGGCCGGGAAGGCTTATTCCGCCAGGAGGAGCTGTTGCAACATAAGGTCTCGTGCCGTCGCGACAATTTACGCCAAGCCTCCTCATCCGAGGAGGAGGACGAGACGAGCGGCGACGCCGCATTGCGATGCCGAGACCGAGACCGCTTATGACGGTGGGAACGCTGACCGCGAAGAGGTCCGAGACCGAGACCGAGAGTCCCGGAATTTCGTCGGTGCAGGAGGTGTCGGCCGGAACCGACACCTCCTTCGCTCGAAGGTCCATCCGAGGGCTCCGGAACCGGAGGCACAGGCGAGCCCACGGGATCTCAACTCCTCCCGGGAACCGGGAGAGGGGAATCTCGGCTGCTAAAGGCGACAGCCCATCCAATGGGTCGAGAAAATCTCGACTTCATCAGTGGAGTCTCGGTCAACTGACCTGACGGGACACCGTGAGGCCAGTGGCCGGCCGAGCGGTCGACAAGCCGACGGTCCGACGGCCCGGGAGAGGAACCTTCCGCCTCCCAAGAGCGGCCGACGGAGGGACTTACCCTTGTCCTTCTTTTTGGACCGAGAAAAAGGTCCAGCAGACGCAGGCCCTTCTCCTTTAGTGGAGAGGGACAGACAAAGCTCCTTAAAGGAAGCCGTGTAGGAAGAACCCAGAGAGAGCGGGATAAATGCCGCGGCCGAGGAAGATACGGTCTCACAGCCGCCTCTTCGAGGGCAACCATCCGCCTGAAGCTGATCCGCCGAAGCCCGGCCGCGGACACCGCCAACCGGGCCTCCTTGACTTCACCGGAGGGAAACGCTTCTCGGGACGGCCCAATTGCAATCGGGCAGCACGGTCTTCGAGGACGTAGGCCGAGAAAGATGAGCACAGGTCGCAAGCCTGCGGGTCGTGCTCAAGGCCTAAGCAGTAGACACACGTGGAGTGTGGATCCGTCCGAGACATCTTCTGCCCGCATGGGCATCTCCAAACCGGAGTCGATTTATCCATCGCAGTCAGTGAGATCAAGACTGAAGTCTTTTTGCAAAATATTATTTTTAAATCCGCAAACGGAGAAATAGGAACCAGTCACAAACGCAGAGCGTTAAGGAGGGAACCTGAGCTTCCAAGCGGTAAGGAAGATCTGGCGTCATGGGGCGGAGCCGAGAGTTATACCACCCGGGTGGGTGGGAGGAGCAAGCTTGAAGACCTTCCGGCAAGATTTAAAGCGGCAAGGATACTGCCAATGAGTGTGGATGAACAACATATCCATGTCCCTAGAATGCTGTTTTCCCACGGATTTGAAATTTTTCACCTACAGGTTCATGAGGTGGAGTGACAAGAAGACTATATTTAACATTTGGGGTCAAAATATGAAAAAATTACAAAGCCTCCCACTGACCCCTTCTGTAACATAGCCATTCACTCAGTCCAGGTTGTGTTTTTCTTTCTTTTCTTTTAAAAATGGCTTCTTTGGCCTATGAACAAGGAAGCAGGAAATGATGCCCAAAAATGTGCCAATGGAGGCTGAGCCACAAGATCTTTTCTATCCAAGGGGCAAATTCTTGTGCAAAAGCAATATAACATTCGCTTAAAAGGCCATCTACCCCTTGAGTGTTCCTTCTGGGCACTTTTTTTAATGGAAACATTACCTCCTTCTCATCTCCCCCTGGTGTTCTTCATACATGTATTTTCATCCTACTACTCACCTATGTAATTCCATTAAGTAATAAACCACGACAGGGTGTGGGTGATGCTGGTTTACCCACACCTGGCGTGGTTCGGTCATGGGGCCGCAAGCCAAGTGACCAAACCATCCAGGCGTGGGTAAATCCCAGCATCACCCACACCCTGGAGTGGTTTATTGCAATTATACAATGTTCCCCTTGATTTATATAAAAGTTTTTTTGGTTTCAAAAAGAAGACTCAAGTCAGGAAACCCAAAAAACAAAACACATCCAAAACAGAATCACTCATGCAAAATAAAAGAGGGTGAAAAAGGGACACCCCTTGGGTGCCAACACTGCTCCTGCCCACCCACATCCCAAAAACTAGGTTCTGAGAGGGGAGGCGGGAGGTCAGAATACAGCAAGACTCCATTAGAAGAAACATTATTAAGGTGAGTAATTTTTTCTTCAAACAACATGAAGTCTTGCTGTATTCTGACATATGCAGACTACCAAGCAGTACCTCCATGGAGGAGGGGCAGAACCTACTTTGGAAACAGGCTCTGAAGTACTGCTGTGCCAAACCGAGCATCACTCCTAGCCTGGATATCCAGAGAGTAATGCTTGGTGAATGTATGGACTGTTTTTCAGGTGGCTGCTTGACAAATTTCTAAGAGAGGAATATCCCTGGCAGCAGCCAGGGAAGCAGCTGTGCCTCTAGTGGAACGAGCCCTCAGGCCTGAGGGTGGAGTTCTACCCAGTTTCTCATAGCAGAATTGTATACAAGAAACAATACACCTGGCAATAGATCTCTTAGTGGCAGGTTTGCCCTCACCAACCTCTCCATACGTGAGGAACTGGAGGGATTCAAACCTGTGACCCTTGGTGCGCTCTATGTAGTAACTCAGGGCCCTTTTAACATCTAAGCTGTGTAGCCTCCTCTCTCCAGAGGAGGAATGGTCAGTGAAGAAAGCAGGGAGAGACAGACTGGTTGAGGTGGAAATCTGAAACCACTTTAGGCAAAACTTTCCATTAGTTCTTAGGACCACTTTATCTCTATGGAAAGAGATGAAATCAGGTTCCACTGACAGGGCTTGCAATTCACTGATACACCTGGCAGAAGTAATGGCCACCAAAAACACAGTTTTCAAAGTCAAGTACTTAAGCTCTGCAGAGGACAAAGGCTCAAAGAGGGGTTGCATAAGCTGAGCAATGCAAACATTAAGGTCCCAAACAGAAGCAGGATCCCTAAAAGGGGGATTGGAGTGAAGCAATCCCTTAAAAAACTTACAAAACACAGGATGGGATGACAGAGGGGAAGGCTTGCCTACTGACAGGAAAGCAGAAACAGCTGCCAAATATACTTTAAGGGTAGCTGGCCTGAGGCCTAGGCCATTAAGATGGACCATATAGTCCAGAACCGTAGGCAACTCAGCAGAATCTGGAGAAATATTTTTCTTAGAACACCAAATGCTGAATCTTTTCCATTTGGAGTTGTAAGTCTTTCTGGTTGAAGGCTTTCAAGAAGCCTTAAGGATATTCAGAACCCCTTGGGAAAAATGCAGATCAGCAAACTCTATAACTCTTCAAGAGCCATGCCTTGAGACTGAGAGACCGAAGACTCGGGTACCAAATCCTCCCCTGAGAGGATGTCAACAGGTTGTAATTCCTGGGAAGAGACAGGGGAAGGTGGACTGCCAGGGACAGCAACAGGGGATACCAGGGCTGTCTGGCCCAGTCTGAAGCAATCAGAATCACTTTGCATGGTTGTGACCTTATCTTGACTAACACTTTGAACAGGAGAGGGAAGGGGAGGAAGCATACAGAAATTTCCCTTCCCAATTCAGGATCAGAGCATCCTGGGGGACTGAGCCTAAGACTAGGGGTCTGCAACAAAAGAAAGGAAGTTGGTGATTGTCTGGGGGCTGCAAAAAGATGTATCTCTGGAGTGCCCCATCTCGAGAAAATCACTTTCAAAACTAGAGGATCTAGGGTCCATTCGTGATGGCCCTGGGATATTCTGCTCAGAGCATCTGCTAGAACATTGTCCTTCCCTGGGAGGTGAATTGTTATCAGAGAGGTTTGCAGGGAATAGGCCAGGGACCACAACTTCATTGCTTCTGTGCACAAGGCCGTAGACAGAGTGCCTCCTTGATTGTTGATGTACCACATGGTGGTGGTGTTCTGACCTATACCACCTTGTTCTGCAAAGATTTGGAAAAAACTTGCAGTGCCAAAAACACTGCTCTGAGTTCCAAGAGATTGATGCGAAGCAGAGATTCCTGAGGTGACCACAGTCCTTGGGTGGTAAGATCCCCCAGATGGGCTCCCCAGCCCAGCAGGGAAGCATCTGTGGTGAGTATCACTGAGTGAGACTGAGTAACAAAGGGAACCCCTTGTCTCAAATTGTCCTGATCCTGCCACCACTGCAAGGCCTGGATCAGGATTCGAGTCACTGGGACTAGTTTGGTAAGGGAATCCTTTCTTTGGGACCAGAAGGCTCTTAAGTGGAACTGAATGTCCCTCATCTGGAATCTTGCCCCTTGGACCATGACTGTGGAAGCTGCCATGTGGCCCAGAAGCTGAAGGAAATGCCTTGCTGGTCGAGACACCTGAAGGGTGAATGTAGAGGCCAGTTCCATGAGGGTCCTTGCCCTTTCCAGGGGAAGGAAGGCTCTTGCCTTTACTGTATCCAGCTCTGCCCCTATGAAGGTGAGGAGCTGTACTGGTTAGACAACTGACTTTGGAAGGTTGAGAAGGAATCCTAAGGAAGTGAGCACTTGTTGAGTCACTTGCAAATGTGACTTGACTTGGTCTGGAGACTGACCTACTATAAGCCAGTCTTCCAAGTATGGGAAGATGGAGATCTTTTTTCTCCTTAGGTAAGCAACCACTACTGCCAGGCACTTTGTGAAAACCCTTAGGCTGATGTTAGGCCAAAGGGCATTGCTCTGAATTGATAGTGGCCTGAGGGCAACTCGAACCTGAGGTACTTTCTGTGGGAGCACCTGATGGGAATGTGAAAATAGGCATCTTTGAGGTCCAGGGAGGCTAGCCAGTCCCCTGGCCTTAGAGAGGGAAGGATTATTCCCAGAGTCACCATTTTGAACTTTGGCTTTAAAAGGTGTTTGTTCAGATATCTTAGGTCCAGGATGGTCTGCCATTCTTCTGTCTTTTTGGAGGTTAGGAAGTACCTGGAGCAGGGATCGACACATTTCAAAATGGCATGCTAGTCCAGGACAACTGGTCTGGTCAAAAATGGTAGTCCCAGAGTTCTGAGTGGTAGTCCAGTACACTTACATGAAAATTTTAACCCAACTTATTTAGAAATAAATGACATGGTGTCTCTGGGGTTGTACTGTTGTATTAGAATGGATGTAAATGTAGAAGAACTGTATAAATCAGGAAAAACAATATTGAGTGACTCTCCATCCAATTCCTTTCTTTTCTGAATGTTAATACGGCAGGTCCAGGGTGGGACCGGTGTACCGTGTGTAGGGATACCGTACCAGATTTTGGGGTGCCAAAAAGAGGACACTTAGTTCCCCGACGAGCCCTGGTGCCAGACCCCGAGTAAACAGGTTTAAAGTCTCCACTGCCTTCACAGCTCATATACAAGGGGAGGCCCTAGGTAGGAGAAGAGAGTAAAAAAATTATAAAAATAATAATAATACAACAGGATATTGAAGGTACATGAATATTTGGCAGCTGGAAAAGAGGACATGTCCTCGTAAAAGAGGACATCTGGTGGTGACCCTAACTAACCATGTGTGCAGGCTGAAGTCTGTTTCAGAAGAGATTGGATAATTGTTTAAGATTTAGTGAAATGAAGCCAAGGCCATCAATCAACAAGCCATTCTGTGAATACAGCATGATTGTCATCAAGGGGTAGACTGACTAGAGATTGGGAGGACAGGAAGATGATGATGATGGAGCACTACTAGGAGTACTTGCATCGGATCATCATCACTCATCAGGAGAAGAAACGGAAGCAGCAGCGGCACCACCAGTAGTAGATGTAGCAGCAGTAACAGCAGCATGCCCATGAACATGTCTAGTTCCTGGACCACAGAGCAGCCAGTGGTTAATTGCAGGATCAGGATTAAATTCATGCAGTTCAGGACCTTCTACTGCTATCTGCAAGAGAGACTGTAGTGTGTCATCAGAAAGCCGTGTCCGTATTTTTGTTTTGATAAGGTTCTGAATAGAAAAAACTCTTTCACACTTAGCAGTTGAGACACTCATAGTTATTAGTATTTCAACTAAGTCAAGAATAATGTGCCCAATCTGTGGTGGTTTTTCTTTTAGTAATTTTGCGTAGACCTGCAAATATGGCTTGTCAGCTGAAGATTTAAGCAGCATTTTAAATGCAGCATACTCAGACTTTATATGTTCCTGCTGCTCTTCCGTGAAAAAATCAAAGTATTCAACCAGGTTTGCCAGTTCACAGGTCCCAAACACCGCTAGTTGGTCTCTCGGCAGATCAAACTGCTTGAAATCTAAACTGCTGAACCATTTGAGAGGCACCTCTGAGAAATTTTTAAACCTCTCATCTATGTACGTTATCGCTGCATCTATTAAATTCTGCAATTGTGTATCTCTTACAAAATTGACTTCTGGGCAGTTGCCTCTGAATGGGAAAGGAACAGTCCTCTCTTCCTCCTCCCCTTCCCTCTTTGACACAACATACTCCATCCATTTCTGTTCAGGTTTGTAAAGGCTAAGGAAAGTTGCCATGTATTTCCCTGGTGATGTTTCCAGCTCCGTAAGCTGGAGTAGGTAGGTCTCAACAAGTTGTGGAACATCCAGTATTACTATGTCATCTCTTTGAAACTGGAGTGACAGGTTTTTTTAGTATTGGCAGGAAGTCTTGTAGTATATATAGGGATTTTACAAACTGTACACTCTGTACTTCCTTTAAGAGGGCCTTTGTTCTAGAACCTTCATCACCAGCAGCAGAAGATGCATGTTCTAGGTGTTGAGCGACACTGGGTAGGTTAACCTGAACTGCATGAACTGACCGTGACCTACTGGCAAGCCATCTCACTTGTTTTATAGCACTAAAGTGAGCAAGATCAGTATCCATGACATTTGCAATTTCTTTTAGTTCTCTCATTTTATTTGGGACTGTAATGATAAAACTTAAATATTCCCTTGAGAGTACTTTCAAACTTTGACACAAATGTATTTTTTTTACCAACATCAAGAACTGCCAGCTCTAACTTATGCGCAACACAGTGCATCGCAATTATTTGAGGACAGTGTTCCCGCAACTTTGCTATGGTTCCTCCTCTTTCGCCCATCATGACACTGGCCCCATCAAAATTTGCTGAAACAAGGAATGGCCCTGGATTGTGAACATTTTGTAGGTTACTTAGAGGAAGATTTACTGACTCAAGTGCAGTCGTTATTGTGTGAAATACACCTTCTGCATGTGCATGTTCCAGTGGCACAGCTTGGATAAGCACTGTACACACCTGTTTTGAGTTTGGGTCAACAAACCATATGAAAACATTTCCCCACTCAGTTATACTAGAATCTGTACTACCGGCAGCAAGAACTGTCACATATTTAACATCAGTAAGAGTCTGCATCTGGGTTTGGGATATAACTGCTGATATAGCACCACAGAGACCCTAGCTGCTTTATCACTGGTATAATTAGAACCAAGCATTATCCCATTTCTTTCTTGCAGTTCACAGAGCCACTCCATGTCCGAGAAAGGGCGCAGATTTTTGGCAATGGAATATGCTGTGTTGAACAGGCATTGCATCTTGACCTTAGTGCCCTGATCCAACTGCGTAAATGCTTGATACAGTGGGGACTCAGTGATATCAAAATGTACCACACGCTGACCACTGTGTGCAATATGTTGATTCATACACAGCAAATGTGGACTGGACTTGTTACGAGCACGTAGTAAATTATTATAAATTATTTGAGCCAGTGGCAAAAACATTAGGTTTCTTTGAAAAGGCTGGTACTGCAATGGTTGGATATTTTTCGCACACAGTGCAATACATCAGTTCTTTTTTTTTCCATCATATCTCAGCCAGTTATAAACGGTTAACCAATGCCTTTGAAACAATCTGGCCCTTTTCTCCTGATCGTATTTCTTATCTTTATTTGGCCTCTCTGGCCTCTCATCCTGCTCATGGAGCACTAAAGTATGTTTTTTAAGGAGTGGATGTAAACTTTCAGTTAAGCCTTCACTGCTTAATTCAACACACTGATGATCAGCAGTTATATCTCCTGACACATATATGGGCTCATTGTCATTGTTATTACTCTTGTCTGCACTAGACACACTGACAGAGGTGGATTGTGTTTCTGTTTCAGGTGGTGTATTGCTACTGATGGAGTCTGCTGTTACTCGTGAGGCTACTGACCAGAGAGAAAAAAAGAGTCTGCTATTTACTACTCCTACTCCTGTTCTGCACATTGTGGCACTTATTTTCTTCCCCCAATGATAATAAAATATATTTTATTTTTACGTGTGTCTGTGTGAGTTTCTTTGGGTGCCCGGGATTTGGTGGACTGGGTGGCTGGCAGACAGTGATGACACTGGGCGGGCGCCAGAAGGATAAGGTGCTTATTTGCCTAGCCTTTTCAACAAATAAAGGCGATGGATCTTTATTTAGAAATTGAATTGTCTGAAACTTTCAGAGTTATGATTGGGCAGACTAAGGCAAGTCACTTATCCAATTTGGCAGGGCAGGCAGTGGCACACAGAACACTCAAAAGAAGTCACTGGACAAAGGCAGTGGAAGAAGCTGGAAGGTAATGGGTCTACTAATAGGAAAAGCCCAGGTTACACAGAGTCAGACTCGGACCTGGTCCTGTTACTTACTAGTAATAACATGGACATGCACACAGCACGTAGATAACTCCCTACGGCAGGCTATGCCTATTATTGCTTTTAGTTTCGTTTTTTTATAATAATTCACTAGTCGACTCACACACTCATCACACAGTTTAGGGCGGCTACAAATACAAACTAAAGTCAAGTTCAAATGTGCTAGTAGTATACTCTTTTACAACAATTAGTGCAGTTTTGTAAGTACTGCTCTACTTCTACTTCACCAGTTACTGTGCAGTTATTACAGTTTTTACTTTTTCATTTATTTGGGCAACTAGTTAGCAAGTCCTCCCCTCCCCTTCCCTTATTAGCAGGCTCACCTCACCACTGACTCCACAGCCTGGCCCTCAACCCAGCACACAGTGCAGACTCAAGAAGAATTTAGCACCAGACAGCAAACCCAGCCAGACTGTGTGCAGAGCAAAGTAAAAAAAGTTGCTGCAGTTAAGTCTCTAGTCTATGAACTTCTTCTACCAGCTTACAATCAATGCACTGTGTTAATGTTTCCTTGGATCACTGCACTACACTCCCTATTTTAGGTATACCCCTCCTGATTTCCTCTCAATAATTAATGCTCCTTGTTGTCCTTCAGTGGTCCCTTCTTAGGTCCACCCTTCAATTAAGTTGTGCTAAATACGGGAACAACAAATGCACAGCACACTCGTTTTTTTTTTGTGGCTTCTGAACACTCAACACAAACAGTTGAAACTAACTAAGGCTGGAGTGACTTCTACCGCGTTCTCCCTCTCCTCTCAGGCTCTCCAGTCTCTATTTTTTATTTCTGTGGGCAACAGCATGAGTAAACAAACAGCTTCCCCAATCCTCATCCCCTCCCCCGTCACAGTGTGCCCACCAACCTGCGACCTCACACCAAGCAACCTCCCTCACTAACTCGAACTCTCCCTGAGTCCCTGGCTTTTTATTTTAAACGCTGAGTGGTTAAAACAGGCAGCAAAGTACAGGTACTACAGTGCACTTCAAGTCTCCTCTCCACAATGAAAACAACGCCTCGGACAAAGTTAGTTAACTGCTCTCTGGGAACAGCACGCACGTCCTTTCTCTGTGAAAATGAGAAAGTGAGTGTGTGTGTCCCCAGATCACTCCCGCCAAGTCTACGCGTGAGCCAAACTCAGCCAATGTGAGCCTTACCCTTCGGTGAGCCTCCCTTCCATTTGCTGCCACACATGCCAATCTCTCGGCTCCTCCTCTGCTCAGTCTTTGCCGCTCCTGGCACCCGCGGCGCTGCTCGTACACACCGTGCGCTCCCCGAGCCTCCTGCACTGTTTCTGCCCCCCCGCTCATAGCACGTGAGTGCAGCTCCGGGGGTCAGATGACCCAGAGTACTCCCTCCAGTATCGCGCGACGCGCACCCAGTGGCAAAAGGTGGTAATTGCAGGCAATATTTTTTTTTTTTTTTTTTAATGCTTGTCCATGGGCAAGTGACTACTTGAGATAGTGCTTGTCCCTGGCTGGAAAGTAATAGCCTGGGACGTCGGGCTATTGTATTTGTTGAACCCTGACCTGGAGTACAATCCTTTGCCCTTGTGTAGGGTGGGAACCCTCTCTATAGCTCTGAGAGCTAGGAGGGAAGAAACCTCTGCCTCTAAGGTAAGGGTCTCTGATGGATTTGCAGGTTGAAAGGATCTGGTTCTCATCTTGGGAAATATTTTGAAGCCGAGAACCAGCCCCTGGCTTACTACTTCCAGGACCCACTTGTCTGTTGTTAAAGACGTCCAGTCCTGGACAAAGTAAGCCAGCCTGCCCCCTACTGGTATGGGAGAATCGGCCCGGGCAGACCCATCAGGGTGTCTGCTTGGCAGGGGCTTTAGGCTGAGGGGTGGATGCAGGTCTGCTCATCCCCTGTCTGTCTCTCCCTCTAAAGAGCTCCCCTCTGAGAGAAAGAAGAGGAGGCCTGAGCTTGGTAAAAAGGCCTTTGGAAAGCCCTGCCCCTGCCCCTGGACAGCTGCCTTTGAGGAGTTGCTTGCCTTTCTTTGGCCTGAGCACTCCTGTAAGTGGTCCTGTACTCGTCCATCTTTTTCATGTAGTTCTCTCTGCTCCCCAAACAGAGAATTACCAATAACAGGGAAATCCATGGCCTTAGCCTGGGTATCCTGTGATAGGCTAGTACATCTGAGCCAAGCCATCCTCCGAAGAGCCACAGATGTAGCCATGACTCTTGATGAAACATCATTGGAGTCCACAGCAGCATGAAATTGTACTTTAGATGCCTCAATCCCATCTGCAGCCACCTGCTCCAGCTCCTTGGCAAGCTGGTCAGGGGCCTGTTTAGCCAGAGCCAGCATAGTGTCCCACCTGGACTTCTGGTATCTAGCTGTGTAGGCCATATAGTTAGCCTGCCTGAGTCCCAGAGATGCTGCCATGTACTGTTTCTTTGCCATGGCATCAATCTTCCTGGAGTCCTTGTCTGGGGGGTGTGATGCCAAGGGGATATTTGCCTTATCACAGGCAGCAGCATGCACTACCCCAACATGGCTGCATTGCTGGAAAAGGAACTCCGTGTCTGAGCCTGAAAGAGTATACCTCTTGTCCATTCGTCTGTCCACAGGAGGTATGGAATTAGGAGACTTAAGAATTTTATGTGTCTGTTTCCCCAAAGGATTTGTGGAGAGGAATAGACAGTCTCCTGGACTCTGGGATGTCCATCATCTCAACAAAATCAGGCTCCTCCTGATACTCTACTGCTTCCTCCACAGGAAGCTGGAGGGTCTCAGCCACTTTTTTGTAAAACATATAGTGAGAAGGGGACTCAGAAAGCCTAGGAGGAGAAACACCTGAAGGTCTGTCTGGGGAGATGTCCGGGACAATAGGCACATCCAGACTTTCATAATCACCATCATCATCCTCATACTCCAAAGTGTAATCCGGAACCGGGGGAACCGACCGAACCGAACCCCCGCCAGATGATGCCGGTTCGGTCAGAACCGAAGTAAGCGATTGCACTATCCTTATCGCCTTGGCTATCTCATCGGCAGTCGGAGTATGAATTTCTGGGTCCGAACCGGACGATTTATCTTTTCTTTTCCTTTTTACCAGAACCAACTCCTCAGAATTGGCTCTCCTTTTGCCCGAAGAAGTATCACCCTGGTCAGAGGGCACTCTTCTGGTTCGGTCGAACCGAACTGGCTGGCCATCCGGGTCAGCTGATTCTCAGCCTCACTTTCCTCAGTCTACCTAATCTCTTTTCCAGGGTAGATTTGGGAAAATTTACAAATTTGGCAGTCTGAATAGAGGTGGTCAAACCCCAGAAAATAAACACAGGTGGTGTGGATCAGCTCGCAGAGACTTCCCCACACATTGCAGTGTTGTAACCAGTGAGCCCGGTTTTTGGGGGTTTTCAGACATGGCCAATCCTAACCAAAACTTATCCTTTTCCGGCAGTCCGCCAGGTACCCCTTATCGGTTCCTGACCGTAACATTTGGCCTCGGAAAAAACGTAATAAAATCTGTTTTTTCAGAACCGATACGGACCGGTTACCACACTCTAAATAAATCACAAACTTTTTTTTACCTGAAACTGATCGGTTCAGCCAAACTGATCCACAATTTACAAGTTCCACACAGAAACTACACAGAAAACCTATCTAGTACTCACGGTACCACAGAGACTTGAACCGACTGAGCGGTAACAGCAATTCGGTAGAAACCGAGTGAAAAAAACGACACTTCAACCGACTTTTTTGAACCGAGCAAAGTAGAAATCTCCGGAGCGACTGTTCAGTGAGGCGGAGTAAAGAATCTGACAGTTGGAGTTTAAACAATAGCAGACAGGGGCTTCAACTGAGCTCGTGGTGAACATTCCATGCTGGCCATGGAAAGTTTAACTCTTTGTTCTCCGGGGCAGTTGAAAGGCAGGACCTAACTGCATATGTCAGAATACAGCAAGACTTCATGTTGTTTGAAAAGTGACTGTCAGTGCTGAAAGCGGTAACGGGTGGCACCGGAGACTGTGTGTTTCCGGGTTCAACTGTTCAGGAAGGAGACAGTAACTGTACAGGTCAGGAGAAATTTTTTTCCGCTTCTTTTTAAGTTTTTTTTTCATTTAAAGTTAAAGTATTCGGAAAGCGGCAGTAGGAGTTCAGGTAGAGAAAAGATCGGAAATGAAGCGGAAGTGGAGTGATAGACCGGGAGAATGGCACGAGTGGGAGTGGAGTGAGAGATCGTTAATGTAGTGGTGAGAGAGGTACAGAGGAGATGAAGGTACGATGAAAATTACATTCGTGGTGTGTTGAAAAATTGTCCCCTAGCTGTTCTCCACTGCTCGGATGCAGTAACAACAGTATGCAGTGTTTGTGAGGGTTCTGAATAACAATGGTCGCATGTTTCAGTTAAGCTGGTTGGGTCGGGGTAAAAAAAGTATGCGGTGTTTTCGGGGGTTCTGAGCGGCAACGGCCGCATGTTTGAATTAAATGAAATGTATTGGGATGGGTGGGAGTGGCAAGGGGGTAAGTGTGGAGCAGCCGCGAGCTAAAAAAAAAGGAAAAACACACATTATGTGCTGCTTAGCAGGCATTCAAGATGGCGGTTACTCACCCTTAACATTTGGTGTCGGATTGATTTTAGAAAGGCGGCTGACTGGCGCCTTTTGCATTGGTAATTCTGAATTTTACAATGCTGCAAAGGTGCCAGTCAACCAATCCAGTGTCTTGTTTTTAAAGCCCCATTGTATAATACTCATTAACATACATTCCTTCAATACTTCACTGCAATTCCTATTATGCATCTCTCTAACTCCTGCACTACCAATGCCAATACCAGTAAGCAAACATTCGGCATTGACAAATGTTTGTTTAATTACAGTGGTGTACTCCAGCCATAATGAAGCAGCAGTGATCGGCCCCCAGAAACATAACTGTGACACTAGGGGTGCTAAATCTCACAGTGTCAGGATCAGGGATCAGTCCATCTTTTTTTTGTATCATTGAGGATGTCCAATTCCCCAGTGTCAGGTTTGGGAATTGGTCCATCTTATGACACTGGGGGTGCCCAATCCCCCAATGTCAGGATCGGGGATCGGTCTGTCTTTTAACTGGGGGTGCCGAGTCCCCCAGTGTCAGGATTAGTGATCACTTCCTCTTGTTTTATGACACTGGGGGTGCCCAGTCCCCCAGTATCAGGATCGAGGATCAGTCCATCTTTTTTATGACACTGGGGGTGCCCAATCCCCCAGTGTCACGATCGAGATAGTTGCTGTTGGTCTTTTTCATTTGTTTTCAACTGTAAAAAAAACACACTCCATCAATGTCGTGTCCCACTTTACTGTAACACTGGGGTGGCCAATCTCCCAGTGTTGCGACTAGGATCAGCAGTGTCTTTTTTTTTTTTTGCACCTGTAAACAAAATAAAAACAGTCCACCGGTGTATTTTACAGCCGTTCATTACCCGCACCCGGCCCTCCCACAGAGCATCCACCACCCCATAACCCCCTCCCCCCACCAGCCCTTGCTTACCCATGGGTGGGTCCAATGTTGTCATCCTCTCTGGAGCACAGACACGCAGACTCTTCAAGGCCAGACTGAGAACTGAAGCTACAGGTATGCAGTTGAATGTATTTCAATGGGGTTATGAACTTCTGTTTTCTTTATACCAGATGTCAGAAACCCTCCTCTGGTTCTACCACGTGCTTCACTTAACTTGCACTTATCTCAGCGGTGAGTTTCATTGTGGTCCATGAGTCAAGAGAAGTGGCACCAATAAGTGCAATAGCAGCAACAGGTAGAAAAATGGGACTCGCAGGGCCGGAGGGGACAGCAGCGCCATGGGTGAACTTAGCACCTCAGGCATCTGCGCTGGTCACAAGGTCAACTGCTGAAGAGACGATCCGCCTGGAACTACACTGTCTCAGCACAGTCCCTCCTCCACCCCATCACCACCAACAACAAAACCCACACAATCCCTCAACACCAGCAAATGCACTCCCCTGTATGGCTGACAACTCCCCAGTCACATTGGCTGGACAGTGACTAGTCAAAATTGCAGTAGGGGCTCACCTGCAATTACAATAATTGTATATTCCAATGGTGTCCCATATGTGCAGTTGTTTTACACTGCCCTTAAAACATCTTACAGGTTTACAGGGTCACCATACCGTACATGCCAATGCTTTGAATGTTAGCTCAGATCAGTTTGTGATTCATGTGCATAGAAGAACACATGTTGTTTACTGACAAGAACATCATTAATAATCCACAACAAGGTGTCGGTTGGGCTGGGATTTACCCACACCTGCCAAGTGACCAACAACGCCAGGTGTGCATAAGTCTCAGTGAACTCCACACTGTGCAGTGGATTACTGTGAATGTACATCTGGTAGGAAGTAAAGAATTAAAAATACTCAATTTTTAGAGTGGAGCATACAGTAGGTGCAAAGGGGATGAGGTATTGGGCTTACTGTAGATGTCAGCTGTCCAGGCATATCCCTGTTTAAATCAGTCTTATCTTAAATCAGTGCAGTAGCCATTTCACAGAACCATAAGACTAAAACTAATTCTGCAATTGATAAAGCTGTGCTGGGCAGCATATGGCTAGCTAAACTCTATCATCAATTTCTGTCTGAAGGTTTTCTAAAATGTCTTCTGCCTTTCTGTACTGCTTTATTGCAGAGATGTCAGAATTGATATTATTGCTGGACAGCTGACAGCTGGGTAGCCCTTCACACCTGCACAGAAAATAATTTATAAAACATTACCTCCTGACTTATAGGGTTGTTATTCCTTTGGTTTCTTCCCAAAACTTTGCTCCTCATCTTAACAAATTTGAACTGAAAAGACCAGTCTTGGTCTAATTTAAAGCAATTGCATGACACAGGTTTATTACTTAGAAATCCTCAACGCAGCACTAAATATACAGAATACTGGATGGGCAACTATGCACAACCAGTGTCTTCTGCCACAGAGGGGTTCTGATTCCCTCTGACCAGGAGAGCAAAGCTCAAGAGGTCCATGGGAATCAGAACTCCAAGGTGACAGAACACATTGGTTATGCATAAAGTTGCTCATCCTATAATTTTTATAGTGTGTAGTATTATGTGAAATGTGTCAACTGTGGGTTTTTTTCCTCTCTTTCATAATGACACTGACTTGTGAAGTCTCCAGAGGTTCTACCACCCTTTCTTTGAAGAAATACTTCCTCACAGTACCCCTTAGTCTACCCTTTTCCAACCCCATGTCATGCCCCCTCGTTCCTGAACATCTCCTTTTCTGAAAGATGCTACCCTCCAGCATCCTATTTATGTCTTTTAGATATCTGAAGGTTTCTTTCACATCACCCGTTTCTTCTCTTCTACAGGGTATATATACTGAGGTTGCCCAGTCTTTCCTCACATGACTTTTAGTGCAGGCCCTGCACCATCTTTGTTGCCCTTCTTTACTGCCTCCACTCTGTCTACATCCTTACAGAGATGTGGCCTCCAGAACTGGACACCATATTCCAAATGAGGCCTCACCAGTGATCTGCACAGTGGCATCACCACCTCCTTCCTTCTGCTGGTGATACCTCTTCCTATGCACTCCAGCATCCCATTGGCTCTCCGCACAGCCTTAGTGAATTGTTTAGCCACATTTAGGTCACCCAGTATGATTACCCCGAAATTCTTTTCCTGTTTGGTGACCATCAGACCCAACCCCCCCAATCCACCCCTGGGTTTCTGCAACCCAAATGCATGGTTTTGCACTTTTTTGCATTAAATCTCAGCTGCCACACTTTGGATCATTCCTCCAGTTTATCAAGGTACATCCTCCTTTTTTTCCAGCCTTCCCGGAGTGTCCACCCTGTTGCAGATCTTAATGTCATTCACAAAGAGGCACACTTTTCCCTCCAGCCCCTCCACAATTTCACTTATGAAAACATTAAACTGGACTGGGCACAGGACTGACCCCTGTGGCACCCTGCTGGTCACACTCCTTTCCTTAGACTGAGCACCATTTACCATGACTCTCAATCTTCTATCATTCAACCAGTTCCTAAACCAGTTTACTACCTTGTGACTCACTGTTAGGCTGCCCAGCTTGTTCACAAGTCATATGTGGAACGGTATTGTAGGCCTTACTAAATGCAATTCATGTTTATGTTTAAGCCCATGAAACACCCTTTTCTAGTTAATGTATTTGCAGCCGTAGTGGCTCTGCCAAAACTTGTTGCCATGGTATCAACTTTTCTTAAATCCTTCTCAGGTGGGTGTGAGGCCAGAGGCAACTTAGTCTTTTCACATGCTGCCTGCTGGACAATATCCTGATGGTCGGGTGAGTGAAAAGAAACTCAGCACCTGTCCTGTCAAGCTACTACTTTTTAATCACACTTTTTGTCAATAGGAGGAGTAGAATTGGGCGCTTGTAATATGGCCATAATGTCCTTCCTAAAGAATTTACATAAAGAAAGCAAAAGTTTTTTAGTGGGTGACAGCTTCATTAAAGTACAGTTATGTAAGAACTTACCGTAACAGTAGATCTTCGAGAGAGGCTCTTGCAGTAGGTAATTACATATAGGACCAAAGGCTGCAGGTGTCAGGACCCCACGGAAAACTTTCTAGCTAGCAGTCTCTGGTGGTGAACCGCCCCCACATCAGGTCACTGGCATCAGGTGACGTCAGCATAAAGGGGGGGTCCCCCACACCCGCCTTCCAGTTCTTTTCTGCCAAAGGCCAAAAAAGGCAAGACGAGAGAGAAGCGGATATTTCCCTTCCTGGAAAAGGAGCTGAAAAGGCTAAGGGGGACGGAAGGCATTACCTACTGCAAGAGCCTCTCAAGATCTACTGCTGCAAGCTCCTGCATGTAACTGTACTCGTCTTACCGAGAGGGCTCTGCAGGTAATTACATACAGGACTGAGTCCCAAGCAGTCAGGAACAAGGAAAAGCACTCGGAAGGAGGGAAAACTACACAACCATAGAACCTCTGGCTGTAAGGGTCTTACGAAAGAAGACCTTGCAGAACAGCCAACCCGAAGCCTGCTCTACAGCGAGAGGCAATGTCCAAACTGTAGTGTTTCGTGGAGGTATGGACAGAAGTACAAGTTGCGGCTGCGCAGATGTCTGCTGCTGACACATTCTTGAGACAAGCCACAGAGGCAGATACTCCCTTGGTGGAGTGGCCCCTGACTTGACCCGGCAGGGTCTTGTTGTACTTGTCGTAACAGAAAGTGATACAATGAGCCAACCATTTGGATAGGCATTGTTTGGAAACGGCATTGCCCTCTCTTTTGTAAGCAAGAGAGACAAAAAGCTGATCAGACTTCCTGAGATCCTTAATCCTAGAAGTGTAGTATCCCAGGATTCTATGGACATCCAAAGTATGCAAGAGGTATTCCCCTTAATTGGAGTGTTACGTAAAGAAAGCAGGTAACTCCATGGATTGATTGATTCAGCGTAGATTCTGCCACCACCTTAGAAAGAAACTTGGGGTTTGTGCGCAGAGCCATGTGAAAAATCAAATAGGGATTTTACACATCAAGGCCTGAAGCTCAGAAGTGCATCGAGCTGAAGTAATGGCCACTAGGAACAGAGTCTTCCACGAAAGGAACTTCAAGTTCGCTGAGGCTGCCAGTTCAAAGGGAGGCAGGGTAAGCTTCTCAAGAACAAAGTTCAGATCCCAAGGAGGGGCAGAAACGCGGGCAGGGGGTCTCAAATGGAGAACCCCTCTAAGGAAGGTCTTAGCGACTTCCAGCAGCGCGAAAGTTCTGTCCCCAAAAGGGATGTGGTAGGCAGAGATAGCTGCCATGTGAATTTTCAATGAGGAATGGCTGGGACCCAGGTCAAAGAAATGACGCATGTAGTCCATGATTCTCCCAGTAGGGCAAGAGAATGGCTCGAAGTCCTTGGAAGAGGCCCAAATCGAGAACTCCTGCCATTTCATGGCTTAGGTGGACCTAGTGAAAGGCTTCCTGGCCTCCACCAGAATTTCTGCCACAAGCGGAGAAACCCTGAATCATGCCTCAGCTATGTCTGCACGAGCCACGCATGCAACTGCAGGGATTTGAGACCTGGATGAACCAGGGTCCCCTGATCCTGGGCCATTAAATATTGAGACAGAGGAAGCGGAGGTTCCCCTGAAAATTGTTGCAGAAGAGAGAACCAAACTTGCCTGGGCCAGAAAGGAGCGATGAGGATCATGCGAGCCCCTTCTGAGCTGAGTTTGTGTAAGACCCTCGGAATCAAGGGAATTGTGGGGAAGGCATAGACAAATCTGTCCTTCCATCTAGAGACAGAGCGTCCCGCCAGAAAATGCCTCGCCCTGGAGCGAGCGAGCAGAAGGCAGGAAGTTTTGCGTCTTGAGTGGACGCGAACAGGTCTACCTGAGGGGTTACCCAGCACAGGAAGATATCGTCTACTACCCCTTGATCCAGTTCCCATTCGTGGGCCTTTGCTGACGACTGACTGAGGTGGTCTGCCAGCGTGTTTTTGACTCCCGGAACTTGAACTGCCGTCAGATGAAGGCTGTGCTGAACAGTCCAACTCCAAACTCTCTTTGCCTCCCTGCACAGAGGGTAGGAACACGTTCCTCCCTGCTTGTTGATGTACCAGACTATGCGCATAGTGTCCATCTGGACAGTCAGATGACTGGGAAGCACGTACGAGTTCAGAGCTTGGACAGCATACAGAACGGCTCTGAGCTTGAGCACATTTATATGAAGAGTCTGCTTGAGTCTGGACCAGGAGCCCTGAGTCCTGTGAGACCCCAGATGGGCTCCCCAGCCCTCTCCTGAGGCATCAGTTGTCAATGTTTGGGAGGGGGAGTTCAAGGCAAAAGGGAACTCCCCGGCAAAGGTTCTCTGGCACCATCCACCAGCGCAAGTCCCGAACCATGGGGCTGGAGACCAGAACTTCCTGGTCTAGGTCGTCCAATGTCTGGTCCCACTGAGACCGAAGCATCCACTGAGAGATCCTCATATGGAGCCGAGTGCAAGTGACTGTTGGAATAGCAGCCGCCATGAGCCCGAGAAGGCGAAGGACTGACCTGGCGCTGACTCGTCTGCGACTGGACAGCAGACTTGCATGAGCCTGAAGGGTATTCACCCTGTCCAGAGGCAGAAAAGCCATGCCGATGGTCGTGTCCAGGATCTCCCCTATGAACTGGAGCCTTTGGCAAGGGACCAGATGGGACTTGGCCTGGTTGATGGTGATACCCAGGCTGGAAAAGACTTGTAGGGTAAGGGAAAGAGAGTGCAGAAGATCCTCCCTGGACGGGGCTGCCAGGAGCCAATTGTCCAAGTACGGGAATACCTGCACTCCCTGGGTACGCAGGTGAGCCGCTACCACAGAAAGGCATTTGGCGAACACTCGGGGTGCCGAGAAAAGACCAAATGGGAGGGCCTTGAACTAGTAGTGGTCCTCCTGGAACAAAAACTGAAGGAATTTGCGCTGGGAAGGGTGAATAGGGATATGCAGGTAAGTATCCTGCATATCTAAGGCACATAGCCACTGTCCCTGCCGAAGTAACGGTAGAAGACTCTGCAGAGAGAGCATTCTGAACCGTTTGTACTCCGTGAACATGTTCAGGGAGCTGAGGTCTAGGACAGGCCTCACGTCCCCCGATTTCTTTGGAACCAGGAAAAAAAGGGAGTAGTAACCTGTCCCCCAAAGGTGGGACGTGACAGGCTTTATCATCGCCTTCAGAAGAAGGGAGGACATTTCTTCCTGAACCAGAGGAAGATGTTCTGGGGAGTAAGTGGACTTGGGGGGTGGTTTTCTGGGTGATTTCTGGAGAAACTTGATTGAGTGTCCTGCTGCTATCAGTTGGAGCACCCAAGCGTCTGATGTGATCCTCTCCCAACCCGGTAGATGGAAGGAAAACCTTCCTCCTACTGGTTCCTCTGGAAGACCCAGAGGCGGTGGGAGAGGAAAGGAGTCAGGAGGTGTGGGGCAACGTCGCAGCTGAAGCTCCCGCTGCTTTTTTGGGTGGGGGGGGGCTTGGCAGCCGGAGGGGCCTGACAGTTGATTGGCCTGTTTGCCCTGAGGTTTTGCTTCAGGCCAAGAACGTCTGCGAAAAGGGCGACGCTGTCCTTGAGGGGGCCTGTACCAAGAGTCAACAGACTTGAGTGAAGTGCCCTTCTCTTGCAGGTCGGTGATGATGTCCTTGTCATCCCCACCGAACAACACCGAACCCTTGAAGGGTGCATCCTGAATACCGGATTGCACTTCAGGGACCAAACCTGACACCCGGAGCCAGGCATGACGACGAAGACCTACGGCGAAAGCAGAGCTCTGACCTGCTGTGTCCACTGCATCGTATGTGGCACAGAGCATGTGCCGACTGGCCAAACGAGCAGACCGGGCGAGGTCAACCACTTCCTGCTTGGTCAGATACTCAGGAAGGGAGTCCAACTTGGATTCCATCTGACTCAGGATAGTCTTCTGGTAGTCCCCCATGTGCACGACATAGTTCAGGGCCCTGAACCCCAGAGTGGAAAAAGTGTACACCTTCTTCCCGTACTGGTCCAGAAGACGGGATTCCTTGTCTGGTGGAGATGAGCTAAGGTGCTTTGGATTTGCTGACTGGCCATGAGCGGCGCTAATCACAACTGAGTCACCCTTCGGGTGTGTATTCAAAGAATCCACACCCTCAGGAGCCTGGTATAGCCTATCCGCCTTCCTGGGAAGGGGGGCTAATGCGGATGGTTGTTTCCAAATAGTGGAAACAAGGTCTGTGTGAGGCTCGATCCAGGGCGGGATCGATGTCGGAGCAGTTCCGGGCAGATTCAAATGGCCAGCGAGTTTCTTCTGCTGTGGATCTGGCTCCAGAGATCACCGCTGGTGAACTTCCTGGATCTTTCGCAGCAACTCCAGAAGGGAAGGATCTTCTGGAGGAGACTTCGGAGGAGTCCTTGGCCTGGGATGGTTTGGAGTGCATGGCTCGTCGTCTGGATCGGAACACCCCTCAGAATCGGATTCGGAGGTCTCCGAAGAAGAGGAAGACCCCTTCCGGTGCAGGGGAGGAACGAACCCCTTGGGCAACTCTTGGGAAAGCATATCCTCCCCGGTCCTGGCACCCGAGGGCTCACCTCTCATGTCAGGTAAGGGGAAGAGAGTCTCTCAACTCCGGCGCTGGGGATCCGGTACCACGTCCGGCGTCGGTAGATGGCTCTCCACCTCCCTGGTGAGCTGAGCCTTGGCCTCAGTCTGCCAGGCAGTCAGAGTCTCCTTCAAATCCACTGGCGGCTCGGATGGTGGTGAAGGAGGAGGGGGATACAGATACTGAGGGTATCTGCAGGGCGAGTATCCGTAACCCAGTGGCGGGAAGCCCGGTGTCGGGTATTGAGGCGTCTAGTACTGCGGCACAGGATACTGCGGTCCCGGGTAGGACGGCGTTGTATAGGATGGAGTCAGATACTCGGGCACCAGGGGCTCTGACAGCGCAGAAGGCTCTGGGCCAGGAATAGGAGGCCTAGTGTGCATCGGGTCCGGCGTAGGGACGGCATCCGGCAATGGGATGCTGCCCGGCGTCAGGCAGGCAGGCGTTGGGGCCGGAGTCCGAGGGTCCAGCATGAGGGGATCAGGCCCTGCATGAGGGAGACCTGACGGGAGCGTACCGGCGTCCTCTGTGTCGCCCAGGGAAGAAGGACTGAAATCCTTGGGGTCCAACAGGGGAGACACTGGAGCCTCAGTCAGCAGCAGCGAGCCAGGGATGGCGGACTGGTCGACAGGGTCCGGAGTCAACTCTAAAGCCGTGCATCCATCGGAGAAGCCAACATCTGCCTTACCGGCGGGATCCGGACAAGCGTCGGAGGAGCCGGCATCCAACTTATCGGATCCAACGCCTGAAGAAGGCCGCAAAGGAGGAGCGGTCTTGGCAGGCATTTTTGGGGCCGTGCGCTCCCCCAAAGGGGCAGGCATCTTAGCAGCCCTGTTCAGGTGGATGTTAGTGGCACCGGCGTCTGACTTACCAGACCTGCTCAACCCGGAGGGCTGCACGGTGGCGGCCTTCCCAGAAGCGGGCACCTCCTTTGTCCCGGAGGCTCCTGTGGGGCCCGAGCACGAGCCCGACGGGAGGGACGCTGCCTTGGGCACTGCCAAGACGGTCGGCCCCGGGGGATGTTACCTGGAGCACGACGACTCCAATCGGAGTCGCGGTGGCCGTGGAAGTGGAGTCCTGGTCCCGGTGCTTCTCCTTCTTCTTACGGTGTCCCTTGGGCGAAGTTGAGGCCTGCTGAAGCTTCTTCAACTCCTTCTCCATGGAGGACATCTTTTTCTTTAAAATGTGGGCCTCCAGGAACTGCTGCCTTCATTTGCGGGTGGCAGCGTTAAATTGCTGGCAGTTCTCCATGGGGTGATCCGAGCCTAGACAGAAGAGGCACAGGGAATGACCGTCCTTATGCGGGAGCTGAGCGCCACATGAGTCGCATTTGTTTTTATGCGAATCGGAGGGTGTAGGGGACAACATACACAGCAATTTTGAAGAAATATTCGGAAAAACGTGAAAAAATTCGGTAGATAAAACCGACGACAGACTGACGAAGCAGTAGGAACTTAACAGCAAGGCACTTTCATAAGCTAACGGCGGGAAAGAATTGCAAGGCGGGCATGGGGGTCGCCCTTTTATACAGACGTCGCCTGACACCGGTCACCTGATGTGGGGGCAGTCCCCTGCCACAGACTGCTAACTAGAAATTTTTCCATGGGGTCCTGACGCATGCCAGCTTCAGTCCTATATGTAATTACCTACTGCAATAGCCCTCTCGAAGTAAGATCTGCATATATTCAGCTTCCTCTTCATCTTGCACCTCATCAGTGGTTACAAGATCCAAGGTTTCAACCATTTTCCTCACAAATAAAAAATGTGAGGAATAATCCTCAGTAGGTCTGTGGGGATGAACCAAACTCCTGTTCAGGAGAGAATTCAGGTTCAATTCCCTCTTCTGCCACAAACTCTTCTTGTTCCTCATACTCCATTTGTTCCAGGAATAGAAGGGGAACAGAGGCAGATATTTGCCCTGCCAAGGCTCGAACAGGTACCTGAGGGGATATCAAGCCCTGCAGAACCTGAAGCATTTGTAAAGCCTATGCAATGTCAGCAGGTGAAGGCGTAGAAGCAGGCACCTGATGGGGTCCCTTGTTGCTTTCCAGCAGGGGTCTCAGTGTGCTTTGTCTTTTTTAACCTTTTGGCAGGCACCAGGAAATTAGCCGGTTCAATGCCTCTTTTGCCTTCACCCATATTAGGGATGGTATGAGAGGCTTTAGCAGTTCCAGTCACAGTTTTTAAGGGAACGGACTGGTCAGAGCCCATGCCACCCTTTTCAAGGTTTTTTGCGGCCTTCCCCGATGTTTTTCAAGCGTATTTAGGGGAAAAGACTTGCAAATATCACACTCAAAAGTGAGGTGTTGTTGACCAAGGCAGACAACACATAGAAACATAGAAGCTGATGACAGATAAGGACCGCAAGGCCCATCCAGTCTGCCCATTTTTTCTACCTTATGAATGTGCCACAGGTCTTTACTCTGTCAAAGGCCTATCATAACATAGGTCATACTTATCCGCCTTCTCAAACACCTCTGCACATTTTATACAGTTCTTAAACCCTGGGGGTCATGTTTTCCTCTTAGGCTTTTCTGACACTTTAAAAGAGTTCAAGAAAACAGGAACTGCAAACAGTTAAATAAATAGTAAAGCTGTAGGTTGTGGTCGGTTCAGGAACCAAGAAAAAATTTAAAACCTCTCAGGGCCAGCCTGATGGCACTGAGGCGCTGACACATTAAACCACGCTGGCGACCTGGGTTCAGGAACGGACTTAGGTCGCCAGGGGTTGGCAAGGAAGGAGAGAATGAGTGTCCATAGCAATTGCTCTCCTCTCCTGGGGTGGGTAGCTGGGTTGCATCGCTCTGCAGTGGCACCCAGTGGAGACCGGGAGCACTGCATGAGCAGTGACGCAGGGGGATGTACCAAAAAAACGGAAATCGTCCCGGATTGGCCAGGATGATGGCAGCCGATCTGCTGACACCACCGAAGAACTCCTGAGGAGCCTGACCACCTTAGCTGCACGCTGGGACCGAGAGAAAGTGTGTGCTGGCTACCCCACCGTGCCTTTCCCCTCGGAGGAGGGGGATCCACTCGGCGAAGGGTTACACCGTGCTACCCCAGGTTCGGCTGCAATCTGAGGTAGGGGGGTCCAAGGGAGGACAGTAGTGGGGTGTCGGGGATCATGGCTGGCCAAAGGAAATGGCAGATCTGGGGCACGTAGGAGGGGATAAAGAAATGATGCAAAAAAAAAAAAAACTCTCGGTTGCAGTCGGTTCAGAAACTGGGAACCGGGGAAAAAGAAACCGATAAACTCAGTTAAAAGAAAAGTTACCAAAAAAGCAAACAGCACAGTAATAAAGGTTCCGATTTAAAAATAAACAACCCTCGGTTCCTCCCTGGTTCAGGTAAATCGAGAGGAACCAATAAACTAACTAAAATACACTAAAATAAGCTAATTGAGGGGGGCGCTAATGAGCAGCTAACGGACTGGTAACGTCTCTGCACAGCTCTTTCACCACAGGACTTTACACTGAATAAAAGTGGTTCCAAAGGTGGTATTTGGTCCAAAACTAACTTACCTGCAGCAGTCGGAGAGGATAATGGATGAGTATTTGGTCCCCAATATGGGGAAATTGTCACAGAATGCGGTGAAATCGGGCAAGAAAGCTGCTCCTCCAAGTACATCAGGAAGCCCGAATGTCATCACACTCTCAGTGACTGAAATGGAGGTCGTAGGCCGAACCTTAACGGCCCAAGTGCTGCCGGCGGTCTCTCCTAAACTGGACATAATTACCACAAAAATCTCAGAGCTTTCTGAACAGCTCAAGGGGCAAGCGGCCAAAATCTTTGAGGATGAAACCCATATCTCCCAGCTTGAGGACCGCATGGAGCACTTTCCGGACGCAGTCAGGGACCTTCAGAGGGAACGGGGGAGCTCCAGGAACAGTTGGATTATCAGGAAAACTACCAGCGCCGTAACAACCTTTGGATTCGAGGGCTCCCTGAAGGAAAGGAAGGGACTTCTCCAGAGGACTTCTGCGGCAGGGTGCTTCCTGGTCTATTGGGTCAGGAGCCAAAAGGAGGCCGCTTCAAAATGGAGAGGGCGCATAGGGCCTTGGCGCCAAAACCGGCAGCAGGGGAGCCGCCGCGACAGATTATCTTCCAACTGCATCATTTTGGGGACAGGCAAGCCATCTGGTTTGCCTTCGAAAAACATAAGGAGGTCCTGTATCAGGGAGCGAGGTTGTTTCTATATCAGGAATTTTCGCAGCTATTGCAGAGGAAAAGAAGGCTCTTCAATCCAGTTTTGGATGCACTCTGCACTGCTAAAACTGATTTCCAGTTCCTATACCCGGCCACTGTGAAGATCCGTAAGGAAGGAGCAACATATACCTTCCATGAGCTGGACTGGGTACAGCATTTTCTGAACAATCTGGAGCCCATTTGGAGAAGGGACGGTGTGCCAGGACCATCAAGAAGTCCAGATAAGTGAATGGTATGCTTTGTCCAGTGGCTGGAATGAGGGACGGGGGGGGGAATCAAGTCCACTTAAAATCTGCACGTTTTCGATTGACTCTTGCTTCACGTGGCAGATGTTTTTTCTTTTGGGGCACTAGGGAGGCACGGTCCGTTATCAAAGGTGTATTTTTTTCAGGTCAGTGATTGTAGTATAGCAGGGTGTCTCTCTATGGAATGCACCTAGACTGGGGCCTGCCGTGATGAGAACCTAAACTCGTGCTCCTGTATTCCTGTAGCGACCAGCTTGGTAGTCGAAGGAGTGGGGATGCAGTGGCCGAGCATCTCGGGGGGGTGGGAGTCAGCTCATCTGTCCCCGACCCAATTTGACATCTGGAGAGTATGGGGAAAGTCTGTACCTGCCAGCGGGGTGATTAATTATTGGAACAGTTGCCTGGCAGAGGTATGCCACGAGGCGGAAGGCCTGAGAATACAAGGACGCTAGATGCAACAATTCAAACAGGGACATGGACGCTACTGGCATGGACAGTCTTGTTTTTTTATGTAAAATTTTTTTTGTGCTATTTTTTCTTGCTGGTTTCTGAACTAGGGAGGATGTAGGTGCCCCTGTCTGCTTTTTCCTGGGGAAGGGAGCTTTTCTAGTCAGCAGAGGACAGAGGTACAGGGTAATGTGGGTGAGGGGCTACAGGTAAATGGATGGGTGGGTGGGGGAATTTCCTGCCTCAAGTCAGCAGATGGGAATGTAAAAACTCAGGGACCAACAGCATTATTACATGGGGAGGATAGGGGGAATGGGACCACGGGGAAGGTAGACGGGGGTAGCAGAGGAAATGATGGACATGCGGGGGTAAAGTCTAGTATGGTCGCCCGTCATTCATTTTCCCGACTCTGTATTTCCTGCGACCTATTTCCTGTCACTGGATTTCCCGAAGCGATCTTTGCCCGAATACTGTTTGATCGAAAAATGCTACAAAGTGCTACAGTTATGTTATCACATGCTGGCCAGGAGTGTATCCTCTCAGCTTAGATACCCCTCTCACTCGCAGTATGCTGCGGCCAGCCAGGCTGGGATTGGGATATCTGGGACTTCTTTTCATGTACAGTAGTTTTCTCAAATTCCGTGGCATGGTCCAGTGTCCAGACTAATAAATATTCACTGACTCATGGGAAAGGATAAAAACAATGTCTAGATTCCGACAATACCATTTTAAAGTGAAGAAAATTTAACCTGAATCTAGCCTGCATTTAACAAATGATTAATTTGATAGAAATTTCTCTCTCTCTCCATCTATCTATCTACAATACATATTTTTTAAATTAAATATATCCATGTGGTGTGTGGGGTAGGGGGTCCAAGGGTGCCCAAATGCTTGCTCCTTCACTCAAACTGACATCAATGATGCCTGACAGTTCTTAGTAACTAAAAAAATGCTGTTACCAGTCTTAACAGGTAAATGTATTTTGTAAACCCCAGGAAGACCCACGATAAGGTTTATACATGTGTCGTGGACGGACTGGATTTGCACCTCTGAACATGTCATCCTTGCCCTCATTTCTGCAAACTGTCCACACTGTGCATTTTTAAAAGACAAGTGCAAGAGTAACCTGTGCTTGGTGTTAACTTAAGATGGCATACGCTAATACAGTCATAGTAAAACGCTTATAGTCGGCAGTTTCATATTTTGAATGGGAGTCTGAGTCTGATTAGCAGGTAAAATAAACATGTTTTTCTATACTGAGTACTGGAGGTTGTCATATGCCACTGTTGCTTGTAGATGACTGGACATTGTGTCGGGAAAAGCAATGACGGGAAAGTAGTGTCGGTAAACCATATGTTGGGAAGCCTCATGCCGGGCAATCGTACGGATCCCCAGGGGTAATGTACAGTGTGAAGCTGTAATGGGCTCTAACCCTTTTTTACCAACAGGCAGTGTCCATCAGAGGAACGAGCAAGGATCCAGTGCAACCCAGGATGCTCGACAGATGTGGCGATGGACACTGATCGCCTGGCTGCTCTAGGACAGGGGTAGCTAGATGCCCCCAGTGGCAGGATCCGGGACCTTAGAAAAGGAACAGCCGGGCGGGGAGGCAGTACCACTGAGGTACACGGACAGGGAGGGGTGGAAGGGAGCTGGTGGTGGTCAAACAGCAACTAACTGGGAGCCATTTAAACAAGGTTAGTCTTTATGGTGGTGGGAGGGCTGTGGGGATGTGCCTGTGTTAATTTGCTTGTGACGATGTCGGGTGGGGAGGAGGAGAGATGGATATTACTATATTCTTCAGGTCCTGGAAGGATATCCGGGACATAGGAGAATGATGCTACAGAAGGGAAGGAGGGTAGATGGCTATAGACAACTGACACAAGTGTTACACAACAGTTATTGTAGTTTGGTTCTTTTTTATGCCTGTTTACTGTTTCGAGTTTGTGCCTTGCTGGTTGCAGGTACTGGTGCTGGGGAGGGAGGGGGGTACTATGTATGATGGAATCCAGAAACGTACTGTTACAATGGTATCTGTACGATCTTGCAAATAGAGGGGGGCATAGCCTACTGCAAGACTGGGAGGGCATGGCAAACCGTAGGATTAAAAATGGCTAAAACTGAGGTGATTATTTCGTGGAATATTCGGGGCTTCCATAACCCCATCAAGCGCAAGAAAGTTCTCCAGGCCATTAAAAATAAACATGCACAGGTGGCACTGCTTCAGGAGACACACTTGAGCCAGGATGAGCATAGGAAACTGGTAGGAGGATGGGTCAGAGCCTATTACGCTGCACTCTACCTCTCACATAAACGTGGGGTGGCGGTGCTATTCCATAAAAACTACTGGACAGAGGTGGAACGAGTGGTAGCAGACCCGCAGGAGGGCAGGTATATCTTCGTACAAGGCAAGGTGGGACAAGAGAGTATCACATATGGAAGTGTGTATGCCCCCTTAGTGTTTGATGTGGAATTTTACAAAAAACTCTTGGATGTGCTGGTGAAGGAAAAGTTCCCCAACCTCTGTATGGGAGGGGATCTGAATTGTGTAATGAAGCCCAGCCTGGACCATTCCGAGGGAAGAAGCAGACATGAAAGGACTATGAATCAATGGAAACAAGGGGTGGTGGATTTGGACCTGACAGATGTATGGAGAGCGGCTAACCCAGGGGCTAGGGAATATACATTTATTCAAACCCTCACTGAACCTGGTCCAGGCTGGACTACATACATGTCACTAGAGAAAGATACATTGAGGTTCGGGATGTAGCTCAAGGGCCCATACATGTGTCCGACCATACAGTGGTGGTGCTGAACAGATCTGCGGGGGCCTGCCCAGGATGGTGTTTTCCTGCCTATTTAATGGCCTCGGAGAAGTTCAGGGAATTCCTGAAGCAGCAACAGGGAATGCCAGGAAACCAATGAGGCCACAGCACAACAAGTAGTGTACTGGGAGGCTGGGAAGGCGTACATGCGGGGAGTGATAATAGGCTATGTAAACAGATACAAGAAAGGAAGAATAGGAGACAGACCTTGGAGCAGCAACTAAAAAATGCTGAGTTAAGAATGATCTCCACGCCCACCGACCAACTGAAGGGAGAAATGCTTGCATTGAAGGGGGCACTTAATCTACTGCTCACAGGGGAGGCTAGCACATCCTTGTTCTATGCAGGCAGCGGTTGTATGAATTGGGTAACAAACCGGGGGCAATTTTAGCCCACTTGGCACAGGGGAGAAGAGGCACAGGAATGATCACTGCAATAAGAGATGGGAGTGGATAACTGACCACCCAGAGTGATAAAATACGGGGGGCCTTTGCCACTTTCTTTACAAATTTGTTCAAGTCAGAATGCGGTAACTCAAAGGGCCAAATGGAACAGTTCTTAGGCAAGGTTAAGCTGCCGGAACTATCGGAGGCCCAACGGGAACAACTAGGGGGCAAAATTACAGGAGCAGAACTGGGCAGGGCTATTGCCTCCATGAAGCAGGGGAAGGTGGGGAGGCTGATGGTTTTGTCATGGAATACTATAAGGAACTCAGGGGGGACTTGGTGGGGCCCATGGTTGGAATGTTGGAAGAGGCTGGGGAGGGGGAAGGGTTGGCTCCCTCATGCCTGCAAGCCATGATCTGTGTGCTCCCTAAGCCCGGAAAATGTCCAGAAGAATGTGGATCATACCGCCCAAGATCACTTATTAACTGTGATCTTAAAATCTATGCAAAAGTCTTGGCTAGGAGATTGGAATTGCTCCCGCCTCTGCTGGTCCATGCAGACCAGATGGGATTTGTTCAGGGGTGTCAGTCGTATCATAACATGAGGTGGCTCCTAAATATCATCCATTGGGGTAACCAGCAACCAGGACAAGTGGTGGTGCTGTCCATGGATGCTGAAAAAGCCTTTGACTGAATAGAATGGCCATACCTCTTCGAGGTACTAAATAGGTTTGGGTTGTGGGTGGACGATATTAAGATGGTCAGGTTGCTATACATGAACCCAAAAGCACAAGTCCTGATTAATGGGGGACGGTCTGACATGTTTGAATTACACAGAGGGACTAGACAGGGATGTCTGCTGTCCCCTCTTCTTTTTGCTCTGGCGATGGAACCACTAGCTATTTGGATTAGGGAGGATAAGTGAATACAGGGAGTGAGGGAGAGGTCGGGTATTCACCACAAGCTGACTCTATATGCGGATGATTTGCTGCTCTTCACCACACCCCCAAGAGACCACTATACCGGCTCTTTTGGCAGTAATACAGGAGTTTACGGGGTTCTCGGGTTATAAGCTTAACTTAAATAAGTCAGAGATGTTCCGGGTGGGTGGATCAGGGGGAGCAGGGGATAAGGATACATGGGGCTTTAAGGTGATCAGGATTCATTTCACCTATTTAGGCATCAAGGTGGGTAGGGATCTGGCAGGCCTCTATGGAATTATGGTCTGCTCCTTCAGACTCTTCAGGCAGACATGGAAAGGTGGAGGGCACTCCCCATTTCCTGGCTGGGGCGAATTAATCTCCTGAAAATGAATGTATTACCCAGAGTCCTATATCTGATGCAAATGTTACCAATGGGCCTGACTGATGGGGATTATAAAAATATGGATAGAGAATTTAGTAGGTTTATTTGGCAGAATAAACGACCCAGGATGAGCTTGCACAGGTTGAAGGATGGGATGGGGGGGGGTGCTGAACTTCCCGGATCTAAAGGGGTACGCAATAGCCATGCAGTACAGATATATTCAGGACTGGGTACACCATGGAAAGGAGGCAAGCTGGGTAGACCTGGAAGGGGAAGACACACAGGTGCGCATGACGGCATATGTGGACCTAGGGGGATGGAGAAAGTATCATAGGGTACACAGCAGGAATCCATTGGTGGACTGGACTCTGGAGGCTTGGGTACAGGCTCGCAAGAGGAGGAAAGCGGAGAAAGAGATGTCAGGGTTGGTCCCGGTAGTGGGCAATCCTGTCTTCCTGCCAGGGTTAGAAGGAGAGGGATTTGAGATATGGGATCATAATGGCATACATTGCCTTAGGGATCTTTGGGGCAGTAGGGGATTCAAGTCCATGGAAGAATTAAGGAATCAATATGGGATTCCAGTCACACACAGGTATCAACATTACCAGGTCCGGGCCTTCAGCACAGCCAGAAAGGGCCAAGAAGCTGATATAAGGCAATTGGAACACTTGGAGGACTTGATTTGGTTGGCACAGGTGAACCCCAAGGGTCTAATAGCCCGGGCAGTACACGACGATAGGGATATATTCCCCAGACAGGACTATCAAGGTTAGGAAGTTGTGGGAAAGGGACTTGGGCATGCAGATCTCAGAGGAGAACTGGAGGCTGGTCCTCTGGTCTCATATGGAGCTACTGCTATGCAACAAGTTTAAAGAATCACATTTCAGATTTTTGCATAGAGTATACTGCCCACCGGTGGTGGTGAATAAATTCCACCCAGTGATTTCACCAATATGTGGGAGATGTCAGGAGGCTAGGGGTACATATCTGCATTATTTTTGGGAGTGTGGGGAGTTACGGCCTTTCTGGGCGGAGACTGCAAGGGAACTGTCAGGGATCATGCAGGTGAGGGTGAGGGACTCTGCAGCCTCCTTACTGTTTGGAGTGGAGGAGGGGGAGAGGGAGGAATGGGAAGCTTACCCAAGAACGGTAAGGGTCTTATTAACACTGGCCAGACACTGTATCCAGAACACATGAGTATCACATGGTAAGCCATCCCTTGAACAATGGAAAACACTGGTCATCAATAATCTGGCTCTAGAGAGTTTAACGTATCAAAGATATGGGAAAGAGGAACTTTTTTTGAACAAGTGGGGGGTGTTCATCAGTTCTCTTCCAATGGGGGAAGCCATGGCATTAAGACAGGGTATAACGTGAATTAAAGGGTTTATGGTTGTCTCCTAGTGGTGAAGCACATGGAAGGGGCCTGGATCGGTTCTCCAGACAACAGAGGTGAGCATGCCTGTGAGTGGCGGTGTAATGTTGGAGGTGGAGATGGAAAGTGGACTCCGGCTCACAGGTAAGCTACATAATTACATCTTGGAGGCCGGAGAACTGACAAGGTCAAGGACGAGGGAGGGAGGTAGTGGGGAAGGGGAAGAAGCCCGCGGAAATCACGAAATACATATAAATTGCCATAATGGTAGAAAGGGGGGAGGTATGGATTTCTGGAGGGGTGCATTTGTTTTTGTATTCTGGATGTTCTCTCATGTTATTTCTACATATTTAGGGTATAAATAGTCAGGGGGAATTACATAGTAAATAGGGGGGGAGTTGGTGGGCCAGACGGTAGGCCAAGGCAAGATAAAGGTGACTGGTTGCATGACAGATAAAATGCTACGTACTATATGGCAGATTCCTTGATGTTGGAAAAGGAATATACGAAATGACTGTAATGTGTCCTCGCACCTCTGTCTGTCCTACCTCAATAAAAGATTAAAAAAAATAATAATTAGCTAATTTAAAACTAAAAACAATAAACTAAGCAGCGATTGAATAGAAATAAAAAAATACATAAGTATCTGATGAAAATAACACAAAAGGAACGACTGTGTGAGAGAGGAATCTCCAGGGCGTCTTAACTTGCAGGCGGAGAGAAAAAATCTGAGGTGTTATAACATTGGCAGTTACCTGGGCAGCTTTTGAAAAAAATGGAACAAGCCAAATTGTTCCATCATTTGCATATAGTTCCATTTCTCTCCGGGGCAGTGTTGCCTTAACAGGACATTGCAAAAGTTAATAATATTAGTGAATTCCTGGGGTAAGAAGCAGGGGCACACCTCTCTCGCAGACCAGATAACCTCCACACAGCAAACTATACAAAAATTGCTCATGGTTAAAACAGAACAAGCTCTAATGGTTCGCCAGAATATTTTTAGTGAGGGGTCGTGCTCGTGTTTTGGCTTGTCCCCTTCGTAAACAAATCCAATGAGTCACTGTTGCCAAGATCAAAGATCCCCAGACAGGTCAGCTACAATCTACTACTGCCCAGATCCTCCATGCCTTTAGATCATATTACGCTAATTTATATACTGAGGACTCCCTTCCCTCACAGGATGATATTAAATCTTTCCTCTCCCGTCTTACCCTCCCTCAGTTCAGTTCCTCGCAGGCCCACCTATTATCCCAACCCATCACGCAACAACAAATCCAAGCCGTTATTAAAAATCTTAAGAACGGTAAGAAAAAATTACTCACCTCAGTAATGTTGTTTCTTCTAATGGAGTCTTACTATATTATGACAATTGCAGTTGTTCAGCCAGAACTGCTCGAGTGAAAGAGTTAAGTTCCATGCCAGGCATGGAATCTTGTATGAGCTCAGTTGAAAACTCTGTCTGATGTGCTTCAAACTGTAACTGTCAGATCTTTCTGAGCAAAACTCACTAAGGTTCTGTGGAAGCTGTAAACCTACACTAGCCAACTGGCTACTAACATTAACACATTTTCTGGTCCCAAAAGCAAGACTCAAGTCAGGGACCAAGAAAATGAAAATACAACAGCAAACAAAAATGGCAAACACTAGGTGCCAACATAGCACTGCCCACCCACATCCCAAAAACAAAACAGAGGTTTTGAGAGGGGCAGGTAGGGGGGAGGTCATAATATAGCAAGACTCCATTAGAAGAAACAACATTACTAAGGTGAGTAATTTTTTCTTCAAACAACATGAAGTCTTGATATATTATGACAATTGCAGACTACACAGCAGTACCTCCATGGAGGAGGGCAGAACCTACTTAGGAATAGGCTCTGAAGCACAGTGAGCAAAACCGAGCATCACCCTAGCCTGGATGTCCAAGAGTAATGCTCGTGAAAGTGTGAACTGTTTTCCAAGTAGCTGCTTGACATATCTCTATGATAGGATGTCCCTGGCAGCAGCCAGGGATGCAGCTGTACCTCTGGTAGAGTGAGCCCTCAGGCCTGAAGGGGGAACCCTACCCAGTTTTTGATAACAAAACTGGATACAAGAAACAATCCACCTGGCAATGGATCTTTTAGTGGCAGGCTTCCCTTTACCTACCTCACCATAAGTGAGGAACAGTTGGAGGGAATCAAACCTGTGACCCTTGGTACGCTCTATGTAGTAGCTAAGGGCTCTTTTGACATCTAAACTGTGCAATCTCCTCTCACCAGAGGAGAAATGGTCAGTGAAGTAAACAGGGAGAGACATAGATTGATTCAGGTGAAAATCCGAAACCACCTTGGGCAAGAATTTTCTGTTAGTCCTGAGGACCACTTTATCCCTATGAAAGGAGATAAAATCAGGCTCCACTGACAATGCTTGTAGTTCACTTATGCGCCTAGCAGAAGTGATGGCTACCAAAAACACAGTCTTCCAAGTCAAGTACTTAAGCTCTGCTGAAGACATGGGCTCAAAAGGAGGTTGCATAAGCTGGGCAATGCAAACATTAAGATCCCATGCAGGGGCAGGATCCCTGAATGGAGGGTTGATGTGAAGCAATCCCTTGAAAAACTTGGAGAATACCGGATGAGCTGAAAGAGAAGAGGGTTTACCTGCTGATAAGAAAGCAGACACTACTGCCAGGTGCACTTTTAGGGTAGCTGGTATCAGACCCAGAGCATTTAAGTGCACCATATAATCCAGAACTGTGGGCAAGCCGGCAGACTCTGGGGAAATACTCTTACCAGAGCACCATATGGAAAACCTTTTCCATTTGGATTGATAGGTAGCCCTGGTAGAAGGCATCCTCGAAGCCTTCAAAACATTGAGTACACCCTGAGAAAGGTGTAAGTCAGCAAACTCTAACTCTTCAAGAGCCAGGCCTTGAGATTGAGAGATTTGAGATTCGGGTACCAAACTCTCCCCTGGGCACAGGTTAAAAGATTGTGATTCCTGGGAAGGCACAGGGGAAGGTGGACTGCTACGGACAGAAGAAGTGGATACCAGGGCTGTCTGGCCCAATCTGGAGCAATCAGGATCATCTTGCAAGGTTGAGACCTGATCTTGACTAGCACCTTGAAAAGGAGAGGGAAAGGGGGAAATGCATAGAGAAGCTTCCCTTCCCAGTTGAGAAGGAAGGCGTCCAGAGGGACTGAGCCCAACACTGGGAGCCTGCAGCAAAAAAGAGGAAGTTGGTGATTGTCCGGGGCTGCAAAAAGATCTATCTGAGGAGTGCCCCACCTGGCAAACACCACCTCCAGGATAAGGGGATCCAGAGACCATTCGTGATGGCCCTGGGAAATCCTGCTGAGAGCATCTGCCAGGACATTGTCTTTGCCTGGGAGGTGAACTGCCATAAGGGAGGTGTTCAGGGAATAAGCCAGAGACCACAACTTCATCGCTCCGGTGCACAAGGCCGTAGACCGAGTGCCCCCTTGCTTGTTGATGTACCACATTGTAGTGGTGTTGTCTGTTCTGACTTGTACCACTTTGTTCTGAACAGACGTGGAAAAAGCTTGAAGTGCTAGAAAAACTGCTCTGAGTTCCAACAGATTGATGTGGAGCAGAGATTCCTGAGGGGACCACAACCCCTGAGTGGTGAGGTCGCCCATGTGAGCTCCCCACCCCAAGAGGGATGCATCTGTAGTAAGGGTCAAGGAATGAGACTGTGGGATGAAGGGAACTCCTTGTCTCAGATTGCTCTGATCCTGCCACCACTGTAGGGCCTGGATCAGGGTTCAAGTTACTGGGATCAGTTTGGTTAAAGGATCTCTCCTTTGAGACCAGAAGGCTCTCAAGTGGAACTGAATGTCCCTCATCTGAAATCTTGCTCCCTGCACTACTGCTGTGGAAGCAGCCATGTGTCCTAGGAGCTGCAAAAAATGCCTTGCTGGTCGAGAGACCTGCAGAGTGAAGGAGGAGGCCAGAGAAACCAGGGTCTTTGCTCTTTCTAGAGGAAGCAAGGCTCTGGCCTGTTGTGTGTTCAGTTCTGCGCCTATGAAGGTGAGTAGCTGAACAGGCTCTAGAACTGACTTTGGGAGATTGAGAAGGAAACCTAGAGGTGTAAACAGCTGCTGGGTAACCTGAAGGTGTAGTCTGACTTGGGCTGGAGACTGGCCTACTATGAGCCAGTCGTCCAGGTAAGGAAAGATGGCAATCTTTTGCCTTCTTAAATGAGCAACTGCTACTGCCAGGCATTTTGTGAATACCCTTGGGGCAGAGGTGAGGCCAAGGGCATTGCTCTGAACTGGTAATGGCCTGAGGGCAGTTCGAATCTGAGGTACTTTCAGTGGGAGCTTCTGATGAGAACATGGAAGTAGGCATCCTTGAGGTCCAGGGACGCTAGCCAATCCCCTGGCCTTAGAGAGGGTAAAATAATTCCCAGAGTCACCATTTTGAATTTTGGTTTTAAAAGGTGCTTGTTTAGGTATCTGAGATCCAGGATGGGCCGCCATTCTCCTGTCTTTTTTGGGGTAAGGAAGTACCTGGAGTACAATCCTTTGCCCTGGTGTAGGGGAGGAACCCTTTCTACAGCTCTGAGAGCCAGGAGGGTTGAAACTTCTGTTTCTAAGGCGAGAGCCTCTGATGGATTTGCAGGTGGAAAGGATCTGGCTCTCATCTTTGGAAATTTTTTGAAGCTGAGAACCAGTCCCTGGCTTACTACTTCCAGGACCCACTTGTCTGATGTTAAAGACTTCCAGTCCTGGACGAAGTAAGCCAGCCTGCCCCCTACAGGTAATGGAGAATCGGCCCTGGCCATCCCATCAGGGTGCCTGCTTGGCAGGGGCTTTGGGTTGAGGGTGGGAGCAGGCCTGCTCTGTACCCGCCTGCCTCTCCCTCTGAAGAACCCCCTCTGGGCGTAGGCTGAAGAGGAGGCCTGGGCTTGGTAAAAAGGCCTGTGAAAAGGCCTGCCCCTGCCCCTGGAAAGCTGCCTCTGAGGAGTGGCCTGCCTTTCCTTGGCCTGTGCACTCCTATAGGTGGTCCTATACTCATCCATTTTCTTCATGTAATTCTCTGTCTGCTCCCCAAACAGAGAGTTATCAACAACAGGAAAATCCATGGCCTTAGCCTGAGTATCCTGTGACAGGCTAGTACACCTGAGCCAAGCCATTCTACGAAAAGCCACAGATGTAGCCATGACTCTCGAAGATACATCATTAGAGTCCACTGCAGCATGGAATTGCACCTTGGATGCCTCAATACCATCAGCAGCCACCTGCTCCAGCTCCTTGGCAAGCTGGCCATGGACCTGCTTTGCTAGAGCCATAACAGTATCCCATCTGGATTTCTGATATCTTGCAACATAAGCCATATAATTTGCCTGTCTGAAACCCAAAGATGCCGCCATGTACTGTTTCTTTGCCATGGCATCAATCCTCCTGGAGTCCTTGTCAGGGGGGTGTAAAGCCAAAGGAATATTTGCCTTGTCACAGGCTGCAGCCTGCACTACCCCAACATGGCTGCATTGTTGTGAGAGGAACTCCGTGTCAGAGCCTCACAAAGTGTACCTCCTGTCCAAGCTGGAGGGTTTCAGCCACTTTCTTATAAAAAATAAAATGAGAAGGGGACTCAGAAAGCCTGGGGGGAGAAACTTCTATAGGTCTGTCTGGAGAAATGTCCGGTTCAATGGGCAGATCCAGACTCTCAAAATCACATTCACTCTCCTCATAATCTCCCCCCCCCCTCCGGTTCATAAAAATCCTCTATATCATATTCCTGAACCGGAGGAACCGACCGAACCGACCGCTTACCTGATGGTGCCGGTTCGGTCGGAACCGGGGAAAGCGACTGGACAATTTTGATCGCTTTGGCTATCTCTGCAGCAGCTGGAGAAAGACTTTTGGCTCCACACCTGCTGATTTCCTAGTCCTTTTAGCTGGAACTGTCTCCTCCGAGTCAGCTCTCCTTTTGCCCGAGGAAGACTCACCCTGGTCAGAGGGCACTCCCTCAGGTTCGGTTGGAACCGAACCGAGCTGGCTATCCGGGTCAGCGGACTTCTTAGCCTCCCGTTCCCTGAGCCTACCAACTCTCTTATCCAGGGTAGCTGCAGGGAAATTCAAACAAATCTGGCAGTCTGTATTGAGGTGGTCAAACCCCAGACAATAGACACATGTGGTGTGTGGGTCAGCCTTAGCAAAAGCTTCCCCACAGATACTACAGTGTTGAAACCAGTGGGCCGGTTTTCTTTTGGGTTTCTCAGACATAATGCCATCCCTAACCAGAAACTTGCTCGCTAACGGCCCTTAGCCAAGCAAAGACACCCTTATCGGTTCCAGACCGTGTCACGGGTCGTGGAAAACCGTAATGAACTGCTTTTTAGAACCGATAAGAACCGGGAACCGCACTTAATACAATTTAAAATAGTTTTTACAACAACCCGATCGGTTCAAACTGAACCGATAATACCGTTACAAGTTCCACACAGAATAAAATGTAAAACCTATCTATTACTTACGATACCACAGACAGAACTTGAACCGACCGGTTGCGGTTTAATTTTAGACAAATGCGGTTTGAAAACAGAAAAAATACTTTAAAACCGACAAAATGAACCGAGCAGTAGGAGAAATCTCCGGAGCGACTGTTCAGTGAGGCGGAGTAAAGAATCTGACAGTTACAGTTTGAAGCACATCAGACAGAGTTTTCAACCGAGCTCGTGCTCAAGATTCCATGCCTGGCATGGAACTTAACTCTTTCACCTCCGGAGCAGTTCGAAGGCTGGGTCAAACTGCAACTGTCATAATATAGCAAGACTTCATGTTGTTTGAAGAGCCCTAGCCCTGATGGCTATGGAGCAGAGTTTTACAAAGCCACCAGGGACTTGATTAAAGACCCCTTGTCAAAGGCAATGCAGGAGAGCCATTTAACTGCTGAATACCCGACCTCTTGGGCACAAGCAACAATCCCTGCAATTTTAAAACTCAACAAACACAGCGCATCTTTGTGATTCTTACCGACCTATTTTGGTGCTTAACCAAGACTATAAGATCTATACAAGTATTTTAGCTCACCACCTAGACACCATAATGCCACTTCTGATACACCCTGAAGAACCCTTTACCTAGTTGAACATGCCTTGTTGACACACATCTCACTGCTAATTCTCAGTCTTGATGCCCAAAAGGCTTTTGACAGGGTGTCGTGGCTTTTCCTTCAGCAAACCCCGGCAAAGTTCGGTTTCCCACAGGATTTTATTAACAATATTATGGGTAACTACTCCAGCCCACAAGCAGTGGTTAAGGTCAATGGCTCCTGCTCTTCCTGATTTCCCCGACACGGGGCACACGACAGGGGTGCCCACTTTCTCCCTATCTTTTTGCAATCTACACTGAACCAACAGCGCAATTTCTCAGACAACAAACGTGAATTAGGGGGTATCACATTCCAGATCACGAGCACAAGGTTGCGTTTTACGCAGATGACCTCTTGGTATATGTCACCAACCCAGAGGCCCCTCTTCCGGTTCTGGAACAGAGCATGGCAAAGGTGGAGAGATTGACCGGGTATAAAATAAATGCCAATAAAATGGAAACACTGTTTGTTGGTGGAAATCCCTCTTCAGATTTGCAAAGCAAATACCAATATAAATGGCAATGCCGTTCTAGTAAATATTTAAGAATTTATATCTCTGCAGATCCAAAACAAGTTTTCCCTCTCAATAATAATAAACTTTTCTCCCAGGTACAAGAGGATCTGAAGTCATGGATCCATCTACCAATGTCACTTCTCAAGAGAATTCAGTCGGTACAGATTAATCTCTTACCACGTTTGTTGTACTTGATGTAGACAATCCCTATGCCATTCTCAACTACAGAGGAGAGAAGGTGGAATAGGGTGATTTCCAATTACCTATGGCAGGAGGGAGACCTTGAATTTCCCTTTGTAGACTACAGGCGCCAAAGAAGGGGGGGGACTTGGAGCTTCCATGCTGGTCAGGGTACGCCGTAGCATCACAGCTGGCACATATGTTGGCATGGCTTGTGCCTCGGACACAGGAACAGCAGTGGCTTATGGTTGAGAGAGAGAGAGTGCTCATCTCTTCCTTTGGATCACTCTTTTGTGTTCCAGCCCCCATCCCTGGTGCCCATAGCTGAGAAGTCAATATTCACTAGGATTTACCTGCAAAGCTGGATTAACTACCTGAAGCTATCTAGAAACAGACACGGGGCATGGTGAGTTGGGATGCCGGCCTGTGACGCCTGTTTTCAGCCCATAAGAATGGATCAGGGGTTTAGGAGATGGGGAGGAGGCAGACTATTCCATACATAGGTGCTGGGATGTATAGGCCCGTGGGGCATTGACCCCAGCAATATTTACTGACCTGGGCTGAGCCCCAGCAAATTCTTTGTCTGCCACATGCCTTTTTTTTCGTCCGATTGGTTTCTCAATCTGCGCGCACCCTCTGCTGCTATGACCTCCCCCCCACTCCACTGTTTAACTGGCAGGCAGGCTCGGTTTGGCAACCCCCGAAAATCATTGTGACTGATTGGCAAGAAGAAAAAATTACTCACCTTAGTAATGTTGTTTCTTCTAATGGAGTCTTGCTGTATTCTGACTATTGCAGTGATCACCAACTTTTGAACTGCCCCGGAGAACAAAGAGTTAACTTTCCATGCAGGGCATGGAACACTGAGCTCAAGGTCGGTTGAAGCCTCTGTCTGTTGTTGTTTAAACTCCAGCCATCAGATCTTTACGAGCTATACTCACTAGGTGTTCTGTGTGGAAACTGTAAAACTCACACTAGAAAACTGGCAACTAAATTTCTTAAAAAAATAGGGTTTTTTGGTTTCAAAGCAAAGACTCAAGTCAGGAAACCCAAAAAACAAAACACAACACACACCCAAAATAAAGGAGGGTGAGAAAGGGGCACCCCTAGGTGCCAACACTGCTCCTGCCCACCCACATCCCAAAAAACAGGTTCTGAAAGGGGAGGCAGGGGGGAGGTCAGAATACAGCAAGACTCCATTAGAAGAAACAACATTACTAAGGTGAGTGATTTTTTTCTTCAAACAACATGAAGTCTTGCTGTATTCTGACTATTGCAGACTACAAGCAGTACCTCCATGGAGGAGGGACAGAACCTACTTTGGGAAAAGGCTCTGAAGTACTGCTGTGCCAAACCGAGCATCACTCCTAGCCTGGATATCCAGAGAGTAATGTTTGGTTAATGTATGGACTGTTTTCCAGGTGGCTGCTTGACAGATTTCTAAGATAGGAATATCCCTGGCAGCAGCCAGGGAAGCAGCTGTACCTCCAATAGAGTGAACCCTCAGGCCTGAGGGTGGGGTTCTACCCAATTTTTCATAGCAGAATTGTATACAAGAGACAATCCACCTGGCAATGGATCTTTTAGTGGCAGATTTGCCCTTTCCGACCTCTCCATAAGTGAGGAACAACTGGAGGGACTCAAACCTGTGACCCTTGGTGCGCTCTATGTAGTAGCTAAGGGCCCTTTTTACGTCCAGGCTGTGCAACCTCCTCTCTCCAGAGGAGGAATGGTCAGTGAAGAAAACAGGGACACATATAGACTGATTAAGGTGGAAATCTGAAACCACCTTAGGCAAAAACTTTCTGTTAGTTCTTAGGACCACTTTATCTCTATGGAAAGAGATGAAATCTAGCTCCACTGACAGGGCTTGCAATTCACTGATGCGCCTGGCAGAGGTAATGGCTACCAAAAACACAGTTTTCCAAGTCAAGTACTTAAGCTCTGCAGAGGACAAAGGCTCAAAGGGGGGGGTTGCATAAGCTGAGCAATGCAAACATTAAGGTCCCAAGCAGGAGCAGGGTCCCTGAAGGGAGGATTGGTGTGCAGTAATCCCTTGAAGAATTTACAAAATACAGGATGGGCTGATAGAGGAGAGGGCTTGCCTACTGACAAGAAGGCAGAAACAGCTGCCAGATGCACTTTAAGTGTAGCTGGCCTAAGTCCCAAGCCATTAAGACGAACCACATACTGTAGTCCAGGACTGTAGGCAACCCAGCAGATTCTGGAGAAATATGCTTATTAGAGCATCAAATAGTGAACCTTTTCCATTTGGAGTTGTAAGTCTTTCTGGTGGAAGGCTTTCGAGAAGCCTTAAGAATATCCAGAACACCTTGAGAGAGGTGCAGATCAGCAAACTCTTAACTCTTCAAGAGCCAGGCCTTGAGATTGAGAGATTTGAGATTCGCATACCAAATCCTTCCTTGAGAAGATGTCAACAGGTTGTAATTCCTGGGAAGAGACAGGGGAAGGTGGACTGCTACGGACAGCGACACTGGATACCAGGGCTGTCTGGCCCAGTCTGGAGTGATCAGAATCACTTTGCATGGTTGAGACCTGATCTTGACTAGCACCTTGAACAGGAGAGGGAAGGGGGGAAAGCATACAGGAACTTCCCTTCCCAATCCAGAACCAGAGCATCCAGGGGGACTGAGCCCAAAACTGGGGGTCTGCAACATAAGAGAGGAAGCTGGTGATTGTCTGGGGCTGCAAAAAGATCTATCTGTGGAGTGTCCCATCTGGAGAAAATCACTTTCAAAATTAGGGGATCTAGGGACCATTCATGGTGGCCCTGAGATATCCTGCTGAGAGCATCTGTTAGGACATTGTCCTTCCCTGGGAGATGAATTGCTATCAGAGAGGTTTGCAGGGAATAGGCCAGAGACTACAACTTCATTGCTTCTGTGCACATGGCCGTAGACAGAGTGCCCCCTTGCTTGTTGATGTACCACATTGTGGTGGTATTGTCTGTTCTGATCTGGATCACCTTGTTCTGTACATATTTGGAAAAAGCTTGCAGTGCCAGAAACACTGCTCTGAGTTCCAAGAGATTGATGTGAAGCAGAGATTCTTGAGGTGACCACAGCCCTTGGGTGGTAAGATTCCCTAAGTGGGCTCCCCAGCCCAAGAGGGAGGCGTCTGTGGTGAGTATTAGTGAATGTGACTGAGTGACAAAAGGAACTCCTTGTCTCAAATTGTCCTGATCCTGCCACCATTGCAAACCTTGGATCAGGGTTCGAGTCACTGGGACTAGTTTGGTAAGGGAATCCTTTCTTTGGGACCAGAAGGCTCTTAAGTGGAACTGAATGTCCCTCATCTGGAATCTTGCTCCCTGGACCACTGCTGTGGAAGCTGCCATGTGGCCCAGAAGTTAAAGGAAATCCCTTGCTGGTCGAGACACCTGTAGGGTGAATGAAGAGGCCAGTTCCATAAGGGTCCTTGCCCTGTCCAGGCGAAGGAAGGCTCTTGCCCTTACTGTATCCAGCTCCGCCCCTATGAAGGTGAGGAGCTGTACTGGTTCGAGAAATGACTTTGGAAGGTTGAGGAGGAATCCTAAGGAAGTGAGCACTTGCTGAGCTATTTGCAGATGTGACTTGACTTGGTCTGGAAACTGACCCACTATGAGCCAGTCGTCCAGATATGGAAAGATGGAAATCTTTGTTCTCCTTAGGAAAGCAACCACTACTGCCAGGCACTTTGTGAACACCCTTGGGGCTGATGTTAGGCCAAAGGCATTGCTCTGAATTGATAGTGGCCTGAGGCAACTCAGACCTGAGGTACTTTCTGTGGGAGCACCTGATGGAATGTGAAAATAGGCATCTTTGAGGTCCAGGGAGGCTAGCCAGTCCCCTGGCCTTAGAGAGGGAAGGATTATTGCCAGAGTCACCATTTTGAATTTTGGTTTTAAAAGGTGCTTGTTCAGATATCTTAGGTCCAGGATGGGCCGCATTCTTCTGTCTTTTGGGGGTTAGGAAGTACCTGAGGTACAATCCTTTGCCCCTGTGTAGGGTAGGAACCCTTTCTATTGCTCTGAGAGCCAAGAGGGAAGAAACCTCTGCCTCTAGGGCAAGGGTCTCTGATGGATTTGCAGGTGGAAAGGATCTGGTTCTCATCTTGGGAAATTTTTTGAAGCTGAGAACCAGTCCCTGGCTTACTACTTCTAGGACCCACCTGTCTGATGTTAAAGACTTCTAGTCCTGGACAAAGTAAGACAGCCTGCCCCCTACAGGTAGTGGAGAATCGGCCCTGGCAGACCCATCAGGGTGTCTGCTTGGCAGGGGCTTTACGCTGAGGGGTGGAAGCAGGCCTGCTCATAGCCCGTCTGCCTCTCCCTCGAAAGACCCCCTCTGAGCATAAGCAGAAGAGGAGGCCTGGGCTTGGTAGAAAGGCGTTTGAAAGGACCTGCCCCTGCCCCTGGAATGCTGCCTCTGAGGAGTAGCTTGCCTTTCCTTGGCCTGAGCACTCCTGTAGGTGGTCCTGTACTCGTCCATCTTCTTCATGTAGTTCTCTGTCTGCTCCCCAAACAGAGAATTACCAATGACAGGAAAATCCATGGCCTTAGCCTAGGTATCCTGTGAGTGACTCTTGATGAAACATCATTGGAGTCCACAGCAGCATGAAACTGCACCTTGGTTGCCTCAATCCCATCTGCAGCCACCTGCTCCAGCTCATTGGCAAGTTGGTCAGGGGCCTGTTTAGCTACAGCCAGCACAGTGTCCCACCTGGACTTCTGGTATCTAGCTGTGTAGGCCATATAGTTAGCCTGCCTGAGTCCCAAAGATGCTGCCATGTACTGCTTCTTTGCCATGGCATCAATCCTCCTGGACTCCTTATCTGGTGGGTGTGAAGTCAAGGGAATATTTGCCTTATCACAGGCAGCAGCCTGCACTACCCCAACATGGCTGCATTGCTGGGAAAGGAACTCCGTGTCTGCGCCTTAAAGGGTATACCTCTTGTCCATTCTTCTGTCCACAGTTTTTAAAATTTTAAATGTCTGTTTCCCAAAAGATTTATGGAGGGGAATAGACAATCTCCTGGACTCTGGGATGTCCATCATTTCAACAAAATCAGGCTCCTCCTGATCCTCTACTGCTTCTTCCATAGGAAGCTGGAGGGTTTCAGCCACTTTCTTGTAAAACATAAAGTGGCAAGGGGACTCAGAAAGCCTAGGAGGAGAAACACCTGAAGGTCTGTCTGGGGAGATGTCCGGGTCAATAGGCACATCCAGACTTTCATAATCATCATCATCATCATTATCTTCATACTCTCCCTCCTCCTCCTCCGGTTCATAAAATTCTTCTAAAGTATAATCTGGAACTGACCGAACCGAGCCCCTGACAGATGGTGCCAGTTCAACCGGAACCGAAGTTAGTGACTGAACTATCCTTATCGCTTTGGCTATTTCATCAGCGGTCGGAGAAAGAACTTGTGGATCCGAACCGGATGATTTTTCCCCTTTTCTTTCTTTTAACCGGAACCGACTCCTCAGAATCGGTTCTCCTTTTGCCTAAGAAGTCTCGCCCTGGTCAGAGGGCACTCCTTCTGGTTCGGTCAGAACCAAACCGGGCTGGCCATCTGGGTCAGCGGACTTCTCAGCCTCCCTTTCCCGCAGTCTACCTACTCTCTTATCCAGGGTAGCTTTGGGAAAACTTTTACAAATTTTGCAGTCTGAATCGAGGTGGTCAAACCCCAGACAATAAACACAGGTGGTGTGGGGATCAGCCTTAGCAAAGGCTTCCCCACACACACTACAGTGTTGAAACCCAGTGGCCCCGTTTTTTTTCTTGGGTTTCTCAGACATGGCCAATCCTAAACACAACTTACCCTTTTTTCGGCAATCCACCTGGCAAGACACCCCTATCGGTTCCTAACTGTATTACGGGTCTTGGAAAAAAACGTAATCAAATCCTGTTTTTTTTAGAACCGATACGGACCGGTTACCACACTCTAATAAAGACAGAAGTTTTTTAACACAAACCTGATCGGTTCAAACTGAACCGATCCAATGTTCTAAGTTCCACACAGAAACTAATACAAAACCTATCTAGTACTCACGGTACCACAGACAGAGACTTAAACCGACAGGTTCAGTAGCAGAAATTCGGTAGAAACCGAAAGCGAAAAACGACACTTAACCGACTTTTTGAACCGAAAGAAGGAGAACTCTCCGGAGTGACTGTTCAGTGAGGCGAGTAAAGAATCTGACGGTTGGAGTTTAAACAACAGCAGACAGAGGCTTCAACCGAGCTCGAGCTCAGCGTTCCATGCCCTGCATGGAAAGTTAACTCTTTGTTCTCCGGGGCAGTTCAAAGGTTGGTGATCACTGCAATAGTCAGAATACAGCAAGACTTCATGTTGTTTGAAGTGATATTTTTTTTTTTACATTTCTTTATACATCTAGACCCCGTGCATCCTTCAGGAGTGCTCACACGGATGCTACCCTAACTTCTGGCCTGAACTCCCCACTTCTCCTAGGCTCTCAGCCCCGACCGATCTAGGTAGGCCCGACCCCCAGATCACCTCTGGGGCTGGTTCCGTTCTCCTCTGACGGTTAACTCCTAAGTGTGAAGGTGTCTTACCTTCAGTCGTCGGATCAGCCATGGAGAGAACTAAGCGCTCTTGGGTGAGCATTGGGATGTGGGCGCTCCACTGGGGCCACCGTCATCTCACTAACGGTCTAGAGGACTTTTTTCCTTTGTTTTTCCCTAAACGCAGTTGTGCAATGGCGTCAGCATGCGGCTACCCCGTAGACGCCCGCCGCACTTGTCCCTGATTTCTGTTCCCGCGCCAGTAGTACCCTCCTTCTCCACCGGGGCTCTCTACTGTGCCGGTAATACCCTGGATCCCTCCCCATGGAGAGGACAGGAGAGGAGAGATGTCCAACAGAGGCTCAATCCAACTCCCTCCCCTGCCGACCCCCAGAGCCCGGGCTCACTCCTGAACCCGGGTCGCTGGCGTGGCACAAGGTGTGGCGTCCAGCGCCTCAACCCTCAGCGCCACCAGGCCGGCTCAAAAAGTGGCAGTTTTAAACTTGCCAGCATTGCTGCACTGTAATTGGCCCAGGGAGGGCGATTCTGTGAGTGAGGAGGCGGCGAGGCGCTCAGGCGAGGGCAATGTTTTCCTTCCAATTCAAAATCATATCCATTTATTCGTGCGGTGGGTCAGCCTATAAGTAGTCGAAGGAGAGATGGTGGTCCAGGTATCGCCAAGGAGAGCATCAGACAAGTGCCAAAGACCAATGCAGTGGTGGTGGTGCGGCAGGCGGGAGTCAGCTCGGCAGTCAGTTGGGTCCGAGAGTCAAGGAGAGAGAGTCCGGGGGCCGGAAGTCAGCCAGTCGGGAGTCCGGGCGGTCATCACGGGACACAATACCCACACCACACCAGGCAGAAGCAAGTTGCAAGGAAGGCCAGCAGGCTGAGCAGAGCAGCAGACTAGTGGTGCATGTGGTGCTGCAACAGCAGAGGGGTCAGGAGTAGAGAGAAAGCCGTGGGTCGAGAGACTCAAGCATGATCAAACTTGCTTAGAATCACCCCCCTGCACCAGATGGTGTAAGATAGGCGCCCACACCATCTGGCATAGCAGGGAGAGTGGCAGCGCGAGAGAGTGAGTGTGACCACCAGGCCCAGAGAGGCAGTAGGCGTAGCGCAAGTTCCACGAGGGAGTGCCAGGGTCCGGGATGTGTGGCATGCGATGTGGCCGCAAAGGCAGTCAGAAGAGGAGGACACACACACAAAAGCAGATCAGCGAAGGTCAGAGGACAGGAGCCAGAGGGGAGAGGTGATCACACCAGTCCAGCAGCAATGGGCCACACCAGTCCAGCAGCAGATGAGCAGTCCACCAGCAGGAGAGAGCAAACAGCAACAGGCCAGCCAGACTCAGCAGCACCGTGGGTGGTGGTAAGACTGCAATAACAACAAAACCATCAGGAGCCTACTACAGCCAGCAAGTAGTGGCCAGGTAAGGTGGTGGGGTAAGGGAGCAAGGGAGGCGGGGAGCCGAGCTCTGACGGCAAGAGGAGGAGAGAGGTAAGCTGTGTTCCAGAACTTCTGACCAGTCCAGGCCAGCAGTGTGAGGTGGTAGGCCCAGAGGGGAAGGAGGTATTTAGGGTTGGGGCGGGGGGATTCTTGCCAGCACGCAATCATTCTTTCCCCTCATCTACAGAAGCATCTCTGTATTTTAATATGTCATACCCCTTCACACCTCTTAACCACCAGCCTCATAAATCCGGTACAAGGCTTAAAGAAATCAGGGACACATCTTAAAAAATTGGTGTTATTCTGTCAGGAAGAACAAATCAGTAACTAAAATGTCTGACATTATTTTGTGCTTACAGTCACTACTGTTTAGTCATGTTAACATACTTTAGGAGGGACAGAGATAAATATTAAGACAAAATCAGGGATGTACCTGAAAAATGGGGGACAGTTGAGAGGTATGTACCCCTTACAAAATCCTGTGCTCTTGACCCGATTGGGGAGGATGGATATGAAAGCATTCACTCCAGGAAGCATCTCTATATTTTAATGTTTCATACCCCTTACAAAATCCTGCACTCTTGTCCCTGTAACCTACATTTAACAACTCTTAGTCCTCCCACTTCTGGAGCTTCAGGAGGGCCAGTAGTTAAGAGTTTATTTAGCAGGAATTAAGAACAAAAATAAATTATCCATGTGACTGTCAGTGATAAAACACAGTAGTGAGTGTGTGTGTTTTTGTGTGTGTGATTTTTAGGGAATAATGCATGCACTGGGTAGTTGTGAGAGATAAGGCATAATCAGATGCTGCAACCCAAGACATGCATTACGTAAGTAATAATACCCGACAGGGTGGGCATTATTGGGATATAATAGCCGTCATATCCCATAATGCCCACCCATGGAGGGTACTATTACACTTAGAAAATGGGTGAACATTATATTTTGTTTATAATAAACTTTATAAAACAATAGTGTGAAATAGTAAGAAAAATGTACAGAAATTGTAGGTTCTGTAAAATAGTCCCTTTGGTGCCACTAGAGGGTGCTGCTACTTATAAATTTTTTCTATGTAGAGTTTAGTGTTTGTTATTGTTGGTTTCACTACTCCCCTGTGAGTTTTGAGCTCCTTACAGATTGTTTTGTTAAAAGGAAAATGATTTTGTTTGCAGAGTGTGAGCAGGGAGCAAGCTGGAGCGCTGACGCAAGACGTGTGATTGTACAGGTAATGTAGTACTTGGCTCTGGTAGTAAGGAAAAAAATATATTCTGATTCAGTTGGAAATTCTGCTTCTTCTATAGGGATGATTTGTGTGTGCTCAGGTGGCAGTTTTTTTGTTTTTCGTATTAGTGATGTTTAGCGTCTGAACACGGCCAGAACGGGGACAGGAGCGGGACTTTCCTCAAATCAGTCATGGATTTGAAGTTGCGGTGCCAGTTAGCGTTATTTGCCAGAGCGGGGTGCAGAGTGGAGGATGGGAATGGTCACAGCGCTGCTGTTCTACTTACGCTTGTAAAATAGAAAAAAAAAAAGAAGAAAACTGGTGTTTTTTTGGTTGGTAATTTTTTTTTTTTTTTTTTTAAATCATACTGTACAGCAAGGAGAAGGGACAGTTTTCAGGACTGACTTGTGGGGCCTCTGGATTATTGTCTCGCTAAGCGGATGAAAACGATAGGAGGTATCGTCTTTCTGGTGGGCACAGGGATACCAGGTGGTAATGGGTGCTACAGGAGGAACTTGTTATTTGGCATGCTTGTTAAGAAATAACGGCCCAGGTGGCAGGCTGTTTCAGCCAATCAGGAATCGAGTTTTCATTTACCCATTTTCTAATACTTTATAATAACTGGTCACAATTTTTCCCATAGCCTGACTAAGTTATAATTTGCCGTTATAACCCGCGGGTTATAACGGTGTGCACGAGCCAAGTCACTCAGACACAGATCACCTAAGCAGTATCTGATTAGGGTGTGCATCCTCTTGCTTATTTATTTGTACATATCAGAATTACAATCCTTGGAGTCAGCGACTCGTTTCCAAAGGCTCCTTGTCAAAGAATAGAGAGACAGTCACAGTAACATAGTTCCAAGGACAACATAGGGTTACACAGCTCCTCTCACTGCAACTGAGAATGGGATGTAAAAAGGCTGAGACATGCAGAACAGTTAACCTAGCAGAGTACTTAGGTTGCTTATTTGTTCAGATGATGGAGCAAACTGAAACAGGTTTTGTTCTTCCTTTTGGATCTGGTGTTGTATGCCAGACTGCCAGTCTTATCACTATGAGCACTTAAGCAGTTAACTGGTATCGATTCATTTAGGGTTGAGATTGAAATGGCTGTCACATTCATTTATTTATTTTTTTGGTGGCCCCTGGCCGCCCGAGATCTGCCCAATCATGAACCCCTGCTCCCACCTCCAAATAGGGTGCACCCGTACCTTGAGACCCCCTGGCTTACCCCCCAGGGCGGGGCCATAGAACTGATCCCTCTCAAACGGCTCCGCAGTCAATGGGGATAGGGCAAGGCAGGGCAACCTTGGAGGCTGATAGGAGCCAAGGGCTGGCATCATGAAGGTGGCCGGCAGCTCTGCATTTCTTTATTTTTATCCACCGAGGAGCCGGACGTGCACTGACGTCGGCGCACTAACATGCAGATGTGCTCCAGCTCTTCCACCATGTAGATGCCTGCACCCTGCCAAACACCCAGCCTTCGCTGGGTGTCACTGTAGCGTGGTGCATATCCCTCACCCATCCTGAAGGAAGGAAAGCTGTTGCAGGACGCTCAGTCCTTCCTTCCTTCCCCCTGCCAGCCCCCCGCAGCCTGAGTCCGTTCCCGAACCCGGTCACCGGCACAGTGCGAGATGTGGTATCCAGTGCCTCAACCCTCAGTGCCACCGGGCTGGCCGTCATATTCATTTATGTTTTCACCTCAAAAATGCATGTAGGGAAACCTGAAAGGGTTGTAATTTCTTGCCATTCTGCACATGTGCTTCTGCGGTTAAAGCAACAACATGAAAAGCTTTTTTGTTTGTTTCTGTTCTATAAAACTGAGCTTCCAATGGCACAGATCTCAAATACTGAAGATTGTGTGTGTGCGTGTGTTGCTTGTGATAGCACTGGGACAGTTGGTAAGATTCTGAGCTGCATATATTTTTGTACTCTGGTACATACTGATGCAATTCGCTGGTCATTATATGAATACAATCATTTTATTGAGAGAAATATCGCTGGTTATTATATGAATACTATCATTTTACTGAGAGAAATATTTAGACGATTGTATTTGTTATAAACTGACATGCTTATAATTGGATGAAAAACAGTTACTGCAACCCTATCATGGTGGGAACCTGAGTGGTAAACTGGGAGACTTGCCTTTCCTGCTAATGTGTCACCAGTCCAGGCTTAATGATGAATGAATATTTGTTATAAAAGATTTCAGCAGCACATGAAGTTCAAGTCAGAAATGTGACTGATAATAATAAAAATAAAAAATTGGGAGACTGGGCCTTGGGGAAGAAAGCTCTCCCAGAGTTGGAAATGGAATTCAATTTTATTAGTTTTTTTTTTGGGGGGCAAGACTCCACGAGGGTCTTACTTTTAAAGCAACAGTTTATTATAGTGGCGAAAATATTGACCTAGACCTATTCTGTTTTAGGTTACCCCTTATCTCCCACTTGTATGATGCACTTCTTTTTCCATTTTGACTTATTTAGCACTTTTTGTCACATTTGAAATATTAAAAAGGACTAAAGGAGTGCTCCATTTTAATATGGCTTTAACGGTATAAACAGTATTTCGGATATTTCTCCACATTTTGTTTTTGTTCCGTAAAGTAAGGGAGCTGTGTCTGCTGCATGCTAGTTCATGACAGATGCACAAAAGTGATGTTAAGCATTGGGTGTTCAAAAATGTGAGAGCACTGGTGAAAACCCAGTCCAAACCATTAAAGGACCTCTCCTTTTATTATTTCAACTGTAAAAAAAAGTGATAAAACAGACTTGTGTTGAAAAAAGTGCATCACACAAGTCAGGAGACGGGTGGTACTATAAAATAAAAAAAGGTATAGGTCAACATTTTCACTGCTATCATGCACTCCTGCTTTAAACTAGCCCCCCCCACCACCACCACCATATCCCATTTAAGATAATGGCACTGATGCTGTGAGCTCATGATGGATATATAGGTGCTGAGCCCTAAAAAGCGCAATGTAATTCCAGGAATTTCCAGCACTCTGAGTCCCCTCAGTTAGGTACCAGCCCACCTTGAAAACTTTGAAAACATGTACCTAAATCTATTTATTCTATTTTCCAATTTAAAGAGGTTTCTTGAAGAAAAACATACACGTGGTAGGGCCATGCCATGGTCGCCCCCATTCTAGCACCATGCTTGTGGCGTACACACACACACACACACACACTACAGCAGCAAATAAATATCATGTTTTTAGGAAATCACCCAAGATGCCTCCTCCCAAAAATGTGAGTTCCTCTTTGAAGTTTAAAACAAGGATTTTAAAGAGAATTTTCCATTTTTTCTCATCGAATACCAGTGACTTAACCACCAGACTTTCGTTACTATACAGGGGCTCCGCTCACGGACCCCAGCTGGGGGCTTTGAGCCTGGGACCCCACCAAAATTTTACAAACCCCGGCTCCTATGATTCCATACCTACCAATATTATGACGGGGGAGAATTTAAGTCTTTCCAACAATTACAATCTGAATTCTCTCTCTGTCTCTCTCTCTCTCTCTCTCTCTCTCTCTCTCTCTCTCTCTCTCTCTCTCTCTCTCTCTCTCTCTCAGAGACAGATATTGGTACTTACAAATCAGACATTTTCTGGAAACTACCCTGGGACTGACTGCATGTGACCTCCCTTAGCATACCTCTCTTATTCTCTTTATTGGTCCTTGTACAGGGGGAGGCAGCCCCCAGGCATTTAATCTCCCTCTTTTATAAGGCAGAGATATCTTTTGTTAGACCCCTTCAGAAAAAGGTCCAGGAGATTTGTGAGGCGGATTGCTGATCGACCTTTCTCAAAAGGACTGGTTAAGGACCTGGCATCGCCAACATCGCATCACAGGGTCATATTCTTGATGTGAGTCTGGGTAGAAGGTGACAGCCAGATACTTCTATGCACCCTAAATCACGGCTAAGTTTTCTGCATCACAAGACTCTGCTTGCTGGGGGGGATGTGGGGCAGAGGTCTCCGCTCATGCTCATGTTTTCTGGCATTGCCCCCCCCCCTCAGAATTGGAAAGGAGTTTCGCGGGTGCTCGCAGAACTGCCAGGCCTAACCCCCCTGAGATGGTCATTTTGTTGCATTTCCCTCAACACTTCAAGCAAAAACAACAGGTATATCTGACCTCGGTGCCCCTGGCAGCGGCAAAGAAGGTTATTACTAGAAACTAGGTAAAACCAGATCCCCCTTACTGAAACACTGGGAGGATTTGGTTTATGAGATTTATACCATGGAAACTATGATGGCCAAATTATAGGGAACACTAGATAAAGTTATGAATCGATGGACCATATGGTTCCTGAATATATCAAACCACAGACTGGATTTGGTTCCTTAGATTCCAGGGATTGGGTATACAGTAGTCACTAGGGAGGGGCTTGTGGGGGGTATTGGGACTCTATACGAGAAAGGTGGCCCTCTGAGAGGGTTGCTGCCTGAGGGGGAGATGGATATCTATCCGGCCAGTCATCCGTTGTGAAATGGTTTTCTGATCAGATGAAGAGCCTGGGTTGAGAAGGAGGGCCCTGCACCCCGGGACCTGCCCCCCCAGTGCACCCCCCTTCCACCCCACTTCGCCTACCTAGGAGAGCAACCAGCAGACAGAAGAGCTCCGGTGTTAATTATTACTAAGCTTACTCCCTGTATTAAAGACCTATGTATAATTGGGACCTGTTGGAAGTGTACATGCTAACATGGATTTCTATTCCATAAAAGACTATGTTCTATGCATGTATACAAACTGTGCTTGTGCTTGTCATTTTGTACTAGTACCCTCATGAAAACTCAATAAATACTTAAGTGTAAAAAAAAAACCAACAACCAGTGTTAGGGGATAAAATTACATCCATGTACAGTTGGAATGTAGCAGGTGCGCCATGTAAACCAAACGGCATGGTGGTGAACTGATAGAATCCTATAGGAGTGGCAAATGCAGTTTTGTCTCTCGATTCTTTAGCTAGGAGGATTTGCCAGTAACCCTTGGCGAGATCGAGGGTACTGATATACTTGGCACTCCCCAGTCTGTCCACCAAATCATATATTCTGGGCACAGGATAACTGTCAAAGTCTGACACTTGATTACATTTCCTAAAATCAAAGCAGATTCTTACACACAGGGCTCCAGATAAGAGGAGTACCGACCTATTTTACTCACCTCATTTTAAGGAATACTCTTCAGAATTTTTTTTTTTTTTTTTAATGAGTACCGCTACTCACCCAATATTTGTAAATACTCCACACTTCAAAGAATAGTGCTTCATAACATATTTGGTGATTTAAAATGAGTATTTTTCCAGATTTGCAGCACTTGCACTCATCCCAAATTTGTTTTACTCACTGTATTTTAAAACTGGTAAGTTACTTCTGCCTGCCAACATTATCTGGAGCATTACTTACTTACTTATTGTTGGCACCTGATCAATTCTTGTATAGAAAAACATGCCACTGTTTTTTAAACTTTACTCCTTGCTCCACTCCGTCTAGGCATTTGTACGCATCTGAATTTGGTTTTACTCACCTCACTTTCAAAAAGAGGAGTACAAGTACTCATCCCAAAAAACTTTTATCTGGAGCCCTGCTTACACACCCTTCTTTTTTTGTTTGCAATCACCGTTGGTGATGACCAAGCATGTCTTTGACTCTTCTGTGATACACAATTCTTTCATATTTTGTATTTCCTTAACCACGTTTGTTCTTAACCGCTCTAGTAATTTGTATGTCTTTTGTCTAATACAGCGAGCATTCCTTGTCACTATTACGTGCCCTATCTCTTTTGCTCAGTCTGACACTGTGGTAAAAGTACTGCTAAATAGCTATCTTTTAGAAGTTACTAATTTCTGCAGTTTCTTCGGATGTTAAGGAAACATTCACCTTTACAGCATCAGCAGTTACAGTTTGTTCCAGTCTGTCATAAACTACCAGTAAATCAATATCTTCTTTATCAGTTTCTGATAAAACCAACAAAACAGCTTTTGGTGTTTTTTCAACCCATTTCTTGAGGAGGTTAGCATGGTATATCTTAGTAGGATTTTTCCTGTCAGGGGTCTCAATCTCATAGTTAACGGTGCCAGTACGTCTAAGCACCTTATAAGGCCCTTGCCACTTCATTAACAGTTCATTTTCTCTACTGGTAACAGTAACAAGACATTTTCACCTGGCTCAAAAACCTTTTCTTTTACCCCATGGTCATAATACACATTCTGCTGGTTTTGGGCCTCTTCCTGATTGCTGTGGGCGATTTCAACATATTTTGCAAGCTTCTTTCTCAGGGCACACATATAAGATGTAATAGATTGTTTCTGATGGGGGTTATCTTACCATGTTTCTTTTATTACAGTTAGTGGCCCTCTAGGTTCAAACAGCATGAAGTCTTGCTGTATTCTGACAACTGCATTTAGCCCCAGCCTTTAAACTGCCCCGGAGAACAAATGGTTAACTTTTCTATGCATGGCATATAAATTTAGTTGCCAGTTGGCTAGTGTGAGTTTTACAGTTTCCACACAGAACTTCTAGTGAGTACTGCTCGTAAAGGTCTGACGGTTGGATTCTAAACAACAACAGACAGGGGCTTCAACCGAGCTTGAGGTGAACATTCCATGCTGGCCATGGAAAGTTTAACTCTTTGTTCTCCGGAGCAGTTGAAAGGCAGGACCTAACTGCAATAGTCAGAACAGAATAAGAAACATTACTAAGGTGAGTAATTTTTTCTTCAGTTAGTTCTTAGGACCACTTCATCTCTATGGAAAGAGATGAAATCAGACTCCACTGACAGGGCTTGCAATTCACTGATACGCCTGGCAGAGGTAATGGCTACCAAAACACAGTTTTCCAAGTCAAGTACTTAAGCTCTGTAGAGGACAAGGGCTCAAAGGGGGGTTGCATAAGCTGAGCAATGCAAACATTAAGGTTCCAAGCAAGAGCAGGGTCCCTAAAGGGGGGATTGGTGTGCAGCAATCCTTTGAAGAAGTTACAAAACACAGGATGGGCTGACAGAGGAGAGGGCTTGCCTACTAACAAGAAGGCAGAAACAGCTGCCAAATGCACTTTAAGTGTAGCTGGCCTAAGGCCTAGGCCATTGAGATGGAATATATAGTCCAGAACCGTAGGCAACCCAGCAGATTCTGGAGAAATATCCTTATTAGAACACCAAATAGTGAACATTTTCCATTTGGAATTGTAAGTCTTTCTAGTGGAAGGCTTTCACTTGTCACTATTACGTGCCCTATCTTGTCACTATTACATACCCTATCTCTTTTGCTCAGTCCTTAAGGATATCCAGAACCCCTTGAGAAAGATGCAGATCAGCAAACTCTAACTCTTCAAGAGCCATGCCTTGAGATTGAGAGACTTGAGGTTCCGGTACCAAATCCTCCCTTGAGAGGATGTCAACAGGTTGTAATTCCTGGGAAGAGACAGAGGAAGGTGGACTGCTAAGGACAGCAACAGGGGGTACCAGGGCTGTCTGGCCCAGTCTGGAGCAATCAGAATCACTTTGCATGGTTGTGACCTCATCTTGACTAACACCTTGAACAGGAGAGGGAAGGGGGGAAAAGCATACAGAAATTTCTCTTCCCAGTTCAGAATCGGAGCATCCAGGGGGACCGAGCCCAAGACTGGGGGTCTGCAACAAAAGAGAGGAAGTTGGTGATTGTCTGGGGCTGCAAAAAGATATATCTGTGGAGTGCCCCATCTTGAGAAAATCACTTTCAAAACTAGGGGATCTAGGGTCCATTCGTGATGGCCATGGGATATCCTGCTGAGAGCATCTGCTAGGACATTGTCCTTCCCTGGGAGGTGAACTGCTATCAGAGAGGTTTGCAGGGAATAGGCCAGGGACCACAACTTCATTGCTTCTGTGTACAAGGCCGTAGACCGAGTGTCTCCTTGCTTGTTGATGTACCACATTGTGGTGGTGTTGTCTGTTCTGATCTGGACCACCTTGTTCTGTACAGATTTGGAAAAGGCTTGCAGTGCCAGAAACACTGCTCTAAGTTTCAAGAGACTGATGTGAAGCAGAGATTCTTGAGGTGACCACAGCCCTTGGGTGGTAAGATCCCCAGGTGGGCTCCCCAGCCCAGCAGGGAGGCATCTGTGGTGAGTATCACTGAATGAGACTAAGTGACAAAAGGAACTCCTTGTCTCAAATTGTCCTGATCCTGCCACCATTGCAAAGCCTGGATCAGGGTTCGAGTCACTGGGACTAGTTTGGTAAGGGAATCCTTTCTTTGGGACCAGAAGGCTCTTAAATGGAACCAAATGTCCCTCATCTGGAATCTTGCTCCCTGGACCGCTGCTATGGAGGCTGCCATGTGGCCCAGAAGCTGAAGGAAATGCCTTGCTGGTCGAGACACCTGTAGGGTGAATGAAGAGGCCAGTTCCATAAGTGTCCTTGCCCTGTCCAGTGGAAGGAAGGCTTGCCCTTACTGTATCCAGCTCCGCCCCTATGAAGGTGAGGAGCTGTACTGGCTCGAGAACTGACTTTGGAAGGTTGAGGAGGAATCCTAAGGAAGTGAGCACTTGCTGAGTTATTTGCAAATGTGACTTGACTTGGTCTGGAGACTGACCCACTATGAGCCAGTCGTCCAAGTAGGGAAAGATGGAGATCTTTTTTTCTCCCTAGGAAAGCAACCACTACTGCCAGGCACTTTGTGAAAACCCTTGGGGCTGACGTTAGGCCAAAGGGCATTGCTCTGAATTGATGGTGACCTGAGGGCAACTCGAACCTGAGGTACTTTCTGTGGGAGCACCTGATGGGAATGTGAAAATAGGCATCTTTGAGGTCCAGGGAGGCTAGCCAGTCCCCTGGCCTTAGAGAGGGCAGGATTATTGCCAGAGTCACCATTTTGAATTTTGGTTTTAAAAGGTGCTTGTTCGGATATCTTAGGTCCAGGATGGGCCGCCATTATCCTGTCTTTTTGGGGGTTAGGAAGTACCTGGAGTACAATCCTTTGCCCTTGTGTAGGGTGGGAACCCTTTCTGTGGCTCTGAGAGCCAGGAGGGAAGAAACCTCTGCCTCTAGGGCAAGGGTCTCTGATGGATTTGCAGGTGGAAAGGATCTGGTTCTCATCTCGGGAAATTTTTGAAGCTGAGAACCAGTCCCTGGCTTACTACTTCCAGGACTCACTTGTCTGATGTCAGAGACCTCCAGTCCTGGACAAAGTAAGCCAGCCTGCCCCCTACAGGTATTGGAGAATCGGCCAGGGCAGACTCATCAGGGTGTCTGCTTGGCAGGGGCTTTAGGCTGAGGGGTGGATGCAGACCTGCTCATTCCCCATCTGCCTCTCCCTCTCCCTCTGAAGAACCCCCTCTGAGCATAAGAAGAAGAGGAGGCCTGGGCTTGGTAAAAAGGCCTTTGAAAAGGTCTGCCCCTGCCCCTGGACTGCTGCCTTTGAGGAGCTGCTTGCCTTTCTTTGGCCTGAGCACTCCTGTAAGTGGTCCTGTACTCGTCCATCTTTTTCATGTAGTTCTCTGTCTGCTCCCCAAATAATTACCAATAACAGGGAAATCCATGGCCTTAGCCTGGGTATCCTTTGATAGACTAGTACATCTGAGCCAAGCCATCCTCCGAAGGGCCACAGATGTAGCCATGACTCTTGATGAAACATCATTGGAGTCCACAGCAGCATGAAATTGCACCTTGGATGCCTCAATCCCATCTGCAGCCACCTGCTCCAGCTCCTTGGCAAGCTGGTCAGGGCCTTACAACCAAGAGCCAGCACAGTGTCCCATCTGGACTTCTGGTATCTAGCTGTGTAGGCCATATAGTTAGCCTGCCTGAGTCCCAAAGATGCTGACATGTACTGCTTCTTTGCCATGGCATCAATCCTCCTGGAGTCCTTATCTGGGGGTGTGTGATGCCAAGGGTATATTTGCCTTATCACAGGCAGCAGCCTGCACTACCCCAACATGGCTGCATTGCTGAGAAAGGAACTCCGTGTCTGAGCCTGAAAGAGTGTACCTCTTGTCCATTCGTCTGTCCACAGGAGGTATGGAGTTAGGAGTCTTAAGAATTTTGTCTGTTCCCGAAAGATTTATGGAGGGGAAGAGACAGTCTCCTGGACTCTGGGATGTCCATCATTTCAACAAAATCAGGCTCCTTCTGATCCTCTACTGCTTCTTCCATTGGAAGCTGGAGGGTTTCAGCCACTTTTCTGTAAAACATAAAGTGGGAAGGGGACTCAGAAAGCCTAGGAGGAGAAACACCTGAAGGTCTGTCTGGGGAGATGTCCGGGCCAACAGGCACATCCAGACTTTCATAATCATCATTATCATCTTCCTACTCTCCCTCCTCCTCCTCCTCCGGTTCATAAAATTCTTCTGAAGTGTAATCCGGAACCGGGAGAACCGACCAAACTGAACCCCTGCCAGATGGTGCCAGTTCAGCCGGAACCGAAGTAAGCGAGTGCACTATTCTTATCACCTTGGCTATCTCATCAGCGGTCGGAGTATGCATTTCTGGATCCGAACCGGACGATTTATCTTTTCTTTTAACCGGAACCGACTCCCCAGAATCGGCTCTCCTCTTGCCCGAAGAAGTATCGCCCTGGTCAGAGGGCACTCCTTCTGGTTTGGTCGGAACCGAACCGGGCTGGCCATCCGGGTCAGCAGACTTCTCGGCCTCCCTTTCCCTCAGTCTACCTACACTCTTATCCAGGGTAGCTTTGGGAAAATTCTTACAAATTTGGCAGTCTGAATCGAGACGGTCAAACCCCAGACAATAAACACTGGTGGTGTGGGGATCAGCCTTAGCAAAGGCTTCCCTACACACACTGCAGTGTTGAAACCCAGTGGGCCCGTTTTTTTCTTGGGTTTCTCAGACATGGCCAATCCTATCCAAAACTTACCCTTTTGTGGCAATCTGCCAGGCAAGACTCCCCCTATTGGTTCCTGACCATGTTACGGGTCTTGTAAAAAACCGTAATAAAATCCTTTTATTTTTTTAGAACCAATACGGAACGGTTACCACACTCTAAGTAAATTCACAAACTTTTTTTACCTAAACTGATCGGTTCAGCCGAACCGATCCGACATTTACAAGTTCCACACAGAAACTAAATGCAAAACCTATCTAGTACTCACGGTACCACAGACAGAGACTTAAACCGACAGATTCGGTAGCAGAAATTTGGTAGAAACCGCGCCAAAAACGACACTTTGACCGACTTTTTTGAACCGAGCAAAGGAGAAATCTCCGGAGCGACTGTTCAGTGAGGCGGAGTAAAGAATCTGACAGTTGGAGTTTAAACAACAGCAGACAGGGGCTTCAACCGAGCTTGCGGTGAACATTCCATGCTGGCCATGGAAAGTTTAACTCTTTGTTCTCCGGGGCAGTTGAAAGGCAGGACCTAACTGCAATAGTCAGAATACAGCAAGACTTCATGTTGTTGGAAAGGTCTAGCCTAAAGTGGTTTCAGATTTCCACCTGAATCAGTCTATATCTCTCCCCTGTTTTCTTCACTGATCATTCTTCCTTGGGAGAGAGGAGGCTACACAGTTTGGATATTAAAAGAGCCCTTAGCTACTACACAGAGTGTACCAAGGGTCACAGGTTTGACTCCCTCCAGTTGTTCCTCACTTATGGAGAAGTTGGGAAGGGCAAACCTGCCACCAAGAGATCTATTGCCAGGTGGATTGTTTCTTGTATACAATTCTGCTATGAAAAACTGGGTAAAACTCCACCCTCAGGCCGAAGGGCTCATTCCACAAGAGGTACAGCTGCTTCCCTGGCTGCTGCCAGGGATATCCCTCTTTTAGAAATTTGTCAAGCAGCCACCTGGAAAACAGTCCATACTTTTACCAAGCATTACTCTCTGGATATCCAGGCTAGGAGTGATGCTCGGTTTGGCACAGCAGTACTTCAGAGCCAATTCCTAAAGTAGGTTCTGTCCCTCCTCCATGGAGGTACTGCTTGGTAGTCTGCAACTGTCAGAATACAGCAAGACTTCATGTTGTTTGAAAAAAAACTTACTCACCTTAGTAATTATGTTTCTTCTAGAGGAGTCTTGCTATATTCTGACCTCCCCCCTGCCTCCCCTCTCAGAACCTAGATGTTTGGGATGTGGGTGGGCAGGCGCAGTTTTGGCACACTAGAGGTGCCCCCTTTTTACACCCTCTGTTCTCTTAGGGTGGAATGTTATTTCATTTGATTGGTTTTCATTTTTGGGTTTCCTGACTTGAGTCTTCCTTGAGGACCCAAAACATTATTTTTCTGCCTGTTGGCTAGTTAAAAATTTTACAGTTTCCACACAGAACACCTAGTGAGTTTTGCTCATAAAGATCTGACGGTTGCAGTTCGAATAACAGCAGGCAGAGGCTTCAACTGAGCACGAGATGAACATTCTATGCCATGCACAGAAAAGTTAACCCTTTGTTCTTCGGGGCAGTTTAAAGGCTGGGGCTAACTGCTATTGTCAGAATACAGCAAGATACTAAGGTGAGCAATTTTTTCTTGTCTACCATACAACATTTCAAATGGTGAAAAACCTGTTGGTGCCTGTGGCACTTCTCTGTAAGCAAAATCCAGGTAAGGTAAGTATTGGTCCCAGTCTTTCCCTTCCCCTCTTACAAACTTTTTTAACATTTGTTTTAGGGTTTGATTAAAGTGCTCAACAAGACTGTCTGTCTGATGGTGATAACAGGAGGTTCTTATGGCAGTGATACCTAGTAGTCAGTGTGACACTCTGCCTATCTACTTATTATACTGTATCATATTTCTGATATAAATATATGTTTATTTGAATGTCTGCTTAGGGAAATGGCAGCCAGCAGCTTTTAAAGGGGCCTGACTTTTCGACCCCAAAGATCCTGGCTTGCTGAAAACAACTGGCTATGTAACACAGATCCAGTGAATGAATTAAGAGGCTTCCTTTTGACATCTCCTGTCATGCCTGCGTTAGCTGTTATATAACACACTGTAAAACTTCAATTACTTTGAAGTCCCAGAAGCCATAGAAGGCTGCATCTTTTATGACATTCTTGGAAGCGACAAATTCTAACAGCTATCTGTTACATCTCTCACCACTAGAAGAGAACTGTTTGTCAGGATGTGTTTCTGAACATCAAAGGTGAATGCTCTGATCAAAGTGACTGTCATATTTTGATACTGCTAACTTTGCAGATTTCTAGCCAGCAGTAAAATGACACCCTTTTGGATATACTTGGTCAGGTTACAAATTAATTACAAGACTAACAGTGACCTCATGAGCTGTGACCTCACAGGAAGGGAAGGGCATTTTGGCTTATTATCACTCTGGCTGAAAGGAGTGGACACATATGTCTCTAGACTTCTAAGAGAACACACACAGTGTGTTCTGGGCAAAAAGGCACTTCTGGCAAAAAAGGTAACATCAAACTGAAACTGAGTTAGAACTAGAAATTCAAGTACCAGGTTTTTTTTTGGTTTTTGTAATTTCCAATTTCTTTTGACTGTATTCATGTTATATGTTTTGTATGTATTTACTATTTTTTTTAAATTCTAGTAAACAGTTTGGTTTTCTTAATCATGCTTAAGTCTTTTCTTTTGCATATGAATGCTGAGACAGTATTGGATAATTCTGACAACTGTTAAGGGCTTAAAAGTGTACTACCATCTTGCTAAATTAAGAAATTACCTAGGTCTCAAATGGAGTCAAAAAGGGGAAAGTTGTGAATCAGGATGGGTGCCCACTGGGTTAAGTATTGTATGCATTTCTTCGAAGAGGGTGCGATGTCTTATCCTGTTAACCGTGCGTGCTAGCGAAAAACAGTTCATATTTTTCCTCAGGACTCGAGGCTAGTAGGTGATTCGAGCCCAAAACAGACAGAAGGATTACCCTGTTTGTCTCCTGTTCACATATTGCACTTCGAGGTTTGGCACTGTGGTTGCAGAGGGCCTGACCTGCAGAGTGCGTTTGCGACAGATCTGGTTGGCAGCGGTGTGATTTAAAAGTATTTGGTAACACAAGCATTAACAGTTCAGTGTGTCAGATTCATAACTGTAACAGCTCACACGCAAAATAAGGCAGTGATTTAAAAAGTAAAGAACTATATCATTGTGCTTACAGTCTAAGTTCCCTACTGGTTTTATTTTTTTTCGGGTGTAAGCTAGTGTAGCCGTAGCTTAGGGAAGAAGATGGCTTCCAAGTACAGCGAGTACACTGCAGACTACCTGAGGCAGTTGTGCCAAGAGAGGAGTCCGGCAAGAGGGGCGAGCCAAAAAGCAGAACCTCGTGGAGGCTCTTGTGGCAGCCGATGCCCAAGACCTCAAGTCACAGTCGGTGACTGGAAAGGACCAAACCTTGGGTGTGTAAGGGCCAGGGTCCAGCGCAGTGTCCAGACCCAGGGAGGAGGACAGCAGGATCAGTACAAGCCAAGAGCCACAGCAGCAGGGGAAGGTCACCAACATTCTGGAGCCAGACGGGATCAGGCTGCAGATGGAGTTGTGGAGAATGGAGCTGGAGTTTGAACAGAAAAGGTTCGAAGCCCAGCAGTGAAGGGAGCTTGAACAGAGAAACATGGAGAGAGAGGAGACGCGAGAGCAGCGACAGGCTGAGCAAGAACAGCAAGAGGCCGAGCAAGAGGAGAGAGAGCGCCACAGGAAATTTGAACTGGAGAAGCTACAACTCCCAAGACCAGCGCCAGAGCAGGTAAGTGGCATGGATACACCTGGGACTCCAGGACTGGGTTATAAATTAAATTCTAAATTGATAGCTAAATTTAAAGAAGGAGATATGGATGCATTTTTAAACCCATTTGAGAAAGTTTATATTCAGGCAAAAATTCCCAGAGAGTCCTGGAGCTTCCAGCTATCCCCGCTGCTTACCGGGAAAGCTCGTGATGCATTGGGTCAAATGGACAATCAGGACAGTAATGATTATGGCAAACTAAAACCTCCTTTGTTAAAGAAATATGATTTAACAGCAGAGGTATACAGAGTTAAATTCTGTAAGCTAGGAGAAGCCCTGACATGAGCTACGAGGAGCTAGTCACTAAACAACATCAGTTTTTAAAACGTTGGCGAGAAGGGACTAAAGCAGACTCTGTAGAGAAAATTTAAAATGTTGTACTGTTAGAGCAGTTTTTTGGGCGTGCCCAGCAGAGCTGAAAACCTGGCTAGAGGACCGAGATCCAAAAACAGTGCAGGAGGCTGCCGAACTCTCAGATCGCTATACCAGGAACAGACCTGATTCGAGAAGGAATTGGGTGGGTGTGGCAGCGCAGAAAGGGAAAAGCGCACCTTCAGAGCAGCTAAAATCCTCCCTGCCTCCACCGATTAATAACCGAAAAGTATTTTAAAGAATAAGAAAATATATCTTTGTTAAATACAAGAAATTTAGTGATTATATTTTTGTTTTATATTTAGTATCAACACTGTCAGATACGAATGGCCTGAGGAAGTGACGTGTTCAGCCACGAAACTGTTGCCTACAGTATACTGGTGTGAAGTGAAGAAAAAAATAAATACATTAACTTTGATGGACAATTTGGACTATATCTTACAGTCATTTTACATTTTTGGAGTTTGATTCACCTCAGTAAGATAGTCCAGACTTACACATTTATATTAGGGCATCCTGTATCAATATTTAAATTAGATAAAGAAAAGATCTGCCTGATAAAAGAAATGAATGTTGGGTTTGCAGACAATCTCGGCACCTTGCCAGGCAGTATCCAAAAAGGGCAGACAGTGCACAAAGTGGTGCTACGAAAAAAGTGGGCTGTTTGTGTGTCCCTGAAAGCATGCCAGTAACCATGAGGGAACACAAACACCCAGTTACAGTGAATGGGGCACAGACCCATGGATTAAGGGACACGGGGGCATCCCTGACTTTGGTAAAAGGGGATTTGGTAGAATCTGAACAGCTTATACCCAATCAATTTGTGACTGTACAGGGATTCACTGAGGAGGAGAAAACGCTGCCACTTGCTAGTGTTCTCCTGGACTGGGGTGAGGCAGAAGAGACTGTGCAAAAAGTTTCAGTAGCAGGGAATCTTGCTTTAGATGTAATTATTGCGAACAATCTCCAACAGGGGCTGGTGTGCGTGCAGTTACCCATAGTCATGCAGCAAAGGTGAATTGTAGTTCACTGGACCCCATAGAAGCCCCTGTGGAAAACACTGGGAGGCTGGTTCCCCAGCCTGTGTCTCCTGATATGGAGACTAACGAGAGGGGGGTAGAAATTCTCTAGGTAACAGTTAACAGAACCGCTACAGAAGGTTACCCTGAGGAAGGAGGTGTAACCAGTAGTCAGAGGGTTAGGGATGACAGTGACACAGAATGTCCTTACACTACAGCTAGGGACCCTAGTTTAGAAACTGGAAGGGATCTGTCCCATGCCTTGAGAATGTGTAAGGATTTTGCAGCTACTCAGAAAAAAAGACCCCAGTTTAGAGAAGCTGAGGGCTTGGGCAGACTCTGACGGAGCACAGGGAGGTGATGGGAAACATGAAGTTTATTGGGACAATGGACTGCTGTATACACAGGATGTAAGAACAGAGGGAGGGGTGATGGGCAGGCAGCTTGTCTTTCTCCTGGGTTACTGTGAGCGGTTGCACAAGGCTGCTCACGATATTCCCATGTCTGGTTATCTGGGAATTGCCCACATTATGCAGCGATTGGCCCAGAATTTCTATTGCCCCAACTTTGCCCAGCAGGTGAAGGAGTATTGCAGGTCTTGTCACCGGTGCCAAGAAATAGGGAAGGCGGGTAAGAAAACCCAAGCCGCCCTAATTCCCTTGCTCATAGTGGAGGAGCCATTCCAGAGGGCAGGGATGGATATTGTGGGGCCTTTGAATACCCCCAGCTCCTCTGGGAAGAGGTTTATCCCAACTGTGGTGGATTATGCCACCCAGTACCCAGAGGCAGTCGCCCTATCCTTACTGAGGACAGACAAAGTGGCAGATGCCTTGCTAGGGATTTTCTCCCATGTTGGGTTTCTGTAGGAGGTTATCATAGATCGAGAGGGTTCCTTCATGTTGGACCTGATGAAATGTTTGTGGGAGAAGTGTGGGGTGCTGCAGAGTCACACGACACCTTATCACCTGCAACCCAATGGGCTTGTGGAAAGATTCAATGGTACCCTCAAATCGATGCTCCAAGCGTTTCCTGAACAGCATGGGAGGGACTGGGAGAAATACCTTCCCCACCTGTTGTTCGCATATAGGGAGGTGCACCAAGAGTCGACAGGATTTTCCCCCTTCGAACTCTTATATGGACGCAAGGTTAGTGTGCCCCTAGACTTGATCCGGGAAGACTGGGAAGGCAAGCATGCCACCCAGGGAACTCCCATAGCGGATTATGTCCTTAAGTTTAGGGAAAAGCTGAAGGAGCTTATGGAAACAGCCCAGAGCAACCAGGCAGCTGCACAACAAAAACAAAAGGTATGGTATGACCGCAGAGCCAGAGCTCGCTCATACACTGTGGTTCAGGAGGTCGAGTGGGTAGGACCGTACAAGGCAGTCAGACAGGTGAATGACGTAAACTACATTATAGAACTACCTGACAGGAGACATACCCAAAGAATGTACCATGTCAACATGATGAAGTCATATGCTAATAGGGCTGACAAGGTCTTTGCAGTGTGTAGTCCTGGGGAGGGGACAGACGAAGGAGACCCCCTTCTGGACTTGCTGGAAGAAAGTAAGCGGAAGTTCTCTGTGGAGGCAATTAAAATGTCGCCCCAGTTGACCATGGACCAGATCCAGGAAGTAGGAAGAGCAAAAAAGGAAGGCACCACTCATCTGAATATAAGGATACAATTTTAATTGAAAAATGGACAAACAGGAGGACTTCCAGTGACGTCACAGAGCAGCTAGGAGCCTAGGGTTTGAAGCTCCCTACACAATCTACCAATCCTACCTCCATAAACCAACAAAAATCACTCTAAGATGTCAAGAAATACAGGAGGGAAGCAATTTGAGAACTATAGAGGTAGAAATCGAGAAAGAGGCAAAGGGAAAAGTATGAATGGCACCCAATTGCAGAAGGACCCCCCCAGCAGGTCCATCTCCCCGACGAGCTCCCACACGGCTGGCTATGACATGGATGGGGAATCAGAGCAGCTCTCCCAATCGAGATTTGAAACCTTACTAAATGAAATTCAGGAATCAGGAATAGAAAACAAACAGGAGTTTAAAGCAGTCTGAAAGCAATTATCCACCCTCGAGTCTCGCATAGGTACAATAGAGGAGCGGGTAGCTCAAAGTGAAGAATCCACCACTCAGTTAGCCACGATAGTGCTGACCCTGGTGCAACAGTTGGAGGAGCTGAGGTCTAAATGTTTGGACCTGGAAGGGCGCTCTCGGCGAGATAACCTTTGTTTATGTGGCTTACCTGAGGGAATGGAAATGACTCCTATGGCACCGTTCATCAAGAATTTACTCAAGGATGTATTAGACCTGCCTAACACCTTCACCTTTCACATAGAAAGAGCTCATAGATCGCTCCAAAACAAACCTACGGACCCCGCAGCTAGACCGCGATCTATAGTGTTCAAACTGAGTTCCTTCAGTGATAAAGAGGAGATTTTGAGACGTGCATGAGCTGAAAAAGAGATAAAATACTTATCTCATAGACTATTTATGGACCATGACTACCCACAAGAAGTACAGCAACAAAGGCTTAAATATCTCCCAATTCTTAAATCTTTGCGAGAGAAAGCGATTCGTTTTCATACGCCTTACCCAGCCAGACTTCGGATCTTTTGGGAAGATGGTACGAAGGTGTACTCCACAGTGGAAGAAGCAAGAGAGGCCTTGAGGGAAAGGAAAATCCAGATAATCGAGAACCAGAACCAGAATAATGGGAGGAGCGACTCTAGTTGGCAGTGAACTCAAAAGAGGAAGAAGATGGGGACCAAAATATGGTTACACAGAGAAGCGCTATGCAGATTGCAGGCCATCATGGATAAGCATGGGGACAGGGCAGATAAGCCTACTTGAACTAGTCAAAACATACCCGATATCACATCCAAATGCCAGTGGCCTTAAGCGTAATTCCTTTGAGCCTCTCATCTCCAGGCGGTCTTGCAAGAGATAAGTGCTGCATTACATGTTTGGCTCCACGAACTGATGTGGGAAGGATGGGGGGGAGCAGGGGTAGTGAAACGAAGCCATGCCTGGACTGATTCGGAGACTGTTTTAAAAATACAGTGAAGTGGTAACTGGAGCAGAGATAATTGGAACTAAAGAAGCTAACATAACTTTATTTGGGGGGACTGTTTACATCCAATGATCATGAAGCAATTAGATCTATATGCGGTCTTATTTTGCTTTTGACTCCTTCCCTGCTTCTAAGGGGTCCTCCTCTCTTCTCTCTATCACTTTGCTTGCGTTTCTCAATATTTAGAAAGTATGCATAAGTCCAGACTGGGCGATTTCCTGTCCTGTTCGAAAATTTGGCTGCTCCCCACTCCCACAGTTTGCTGACAAGTATCCACCTGGCGTGGCATTCTTCTGGGAGTGCAGTGCTGGGGAAAGGATATGCAGTTTAAAAGGTTAACCACACCTAATAGAAAGCAGGATGCTGCACGAAGGGGGGAGGTGTTAGGCTTGGGGGTCTCTTCATCAGTCCAAATCTTAATGGTAACACCATAGAGCCTAATCATTGAATCTGAATCACTCTGTAGTTTTAGTAGAGATGGTATCAGCAAACTTGGATTGGTGGACTGAGTTCGAGCATAATGGGACTGTGCAACGCTTTTTGCCCTAAGAAATCCCTGTATCTCACCCTGCTCCCACTGGGAGGAGATATACACATCTTCCAAAGTAATTTAAGAGCACAGTATTAACTGCTGCTCGGCAGGAGGTCTTCCAGAAACGGAAGCACTAGCAATCCTCTGCGTTCTTCTCGTGGTAGAGATGGAACAAAGGGCTTGTTTGGGTAACAGCCCCTACCTTGGAAGCATTTGTTTAGGTTAAACAAGTTGTTATAAGATGTGTTAAGCCACATTGGCTGAGGTAAACACATTTTTTTCTGTTGGGTATATGAAGCAGACAGAAAGACTCGGTGTACAAAACTGGGCGAAGGGCGTTTTTTTGGGGGGCGGGGGGGGGCCACGATCTGATAGAAACCAAACCAGACAACTGGATAACAGGAAGGCAATCTAGATACATTTATGAATAGTGGGATGTCCTATACTATATGCACTTACAATGTGCATGGCATCACTAACCCCATTAAAAGAAGTAAAATTATCTAGGGCATGAAGAGGGCTGGGGCGAGTGTTATTCTACTACAAGAAACACACACCTCTCAGTTCGAACACAAAAAGTTCGAAAGGTTGGGTTTCTCCCATGTCGTGGCCTCTTCCTATAAAGGGGGAAGGAGAAGGGGAACAGCAATACTGGTTAAACGAGGGACACAGTTTGAAATTAAAGATAAACTAATTGATAAAGAGGGGAGATACGCCATGGTTAAAGGTGGACTGGATGGCTGATTGGTAACCTTTGCATCTATATATATATATATACCACCCGCCTCAGAATATGAGGCATACAGATCTTTTTTTTCTAAATTAGCAGAATGGGTAGAAGGCAAACGATATGTGGGGGTGATCTTAACTTAAATATAGCAGAGAACTACACCGCTCTAGGTACTCAAGGTAGAAGGAAAAAGATCACTAATAAGGTGAAAAAACTACTTCAAAGAACTAGGCTACCAAGATATCTGGGGGTTATGGCTCATCCCCCAGACATACATACTATTCTCAGGCCCACGAGGTATACTCTTGTATAGATTTCCTTCTAACCCCTAAAGAACAAATGGGAGATATAACAAAGCTTTGGTCAGGTGACTTCGTACTATCAGATCATGCCCCAATTTTTGGCCACTTTCACCCCCAAGCGATCAAGAAAACCACTTTCTGGAGATTAAATCTCTCTCTGTTAAGAGAAGACCAGGTTCTGAGTTCTATTGAGGAAACAATAACTCAGGCATTGGAACACAATGACATGCCTGACACCTCCATGTCCATTCTATGGGACACGGTCAAAGCAATTATAAGAGGTAAATTGATTAGTATATCAGCTAATAAGAAAAAACTTAGGGAAGCACCGCGAAAATTCTTAGAAAGCATGATAAAAGAGTTGGAGGATTTACAGGCTATCAAAACGATAAAGACTAGAACTAAAGAATTAGCTTATTTAAAGAGCGAACTCAACAAAATATTGGACTACTCAATAGAACAGAAATTAATGTTCCTAAGGCACAAGTATTACGACGGGGGCCCCTGCTCTCTTAAATTCATAGCGCGGCAGTTAAGAATACAGAGGGCCAAATCGAATATATTGAAAATCAGACACCCACAAACAGGCAAATTCCATAACACGATCAAAGGAATAGCTGAGGCATTCCTCAACTATTATTCACAGCTATATACATCCAAAGACTCTGCTTCAAATCAAGAAATTAAAAAATGTTTAGATTTGTTAAACCTCCCAACTCTCTCTGTGCAGCAGAGCTCTCAATTGATCTCCCAGATAACATCAAAAGAAATTATGGTAGCATTAGGTAACTTAAAAACGGGGAAATGCCCGGGGTCCGATGGACTCCCAGGGGAATTTTACAAATCATTTTCTAAAACTTTAACCCCTCTACTTGGCACAGTATATGCATATGTTACCTCAAAGGAGGGTATTGTTCCCCCATGGAATGTTGCCATCATTTCGGTTATCCCGAAGCCAGGCAAGGACCACACCTTATGCGCATCATACAGACCCATATCCATATTAAATACCGATTACAAAATCCTAACATCTATTCTAGCCAGGAGACTTATACAATTCTCTCCCAGTAAAATTCATATGGACCAATGTGGATTTATCCCAGGGCGTCAGGCCCAGGATAATGTAAGATGTACGGTATATCTATTGGAATACACTCAATCCCAGAATATACCAGCCCTCCTTTTGGGACTAGACACTGAAAAAGCGTTTGATATGGTATCATGGAGATTTCTAAGGGAGGTCCTTCTCCACTTTGGATTCCCAGACCAGTTTATAGAAACCATATTTCAATTCTACAGAAGCCCCGTTGGCTACATCCGTTCAAACGGTCATTTAACTGAATGATTTTCCCTTCACAGGGGAACAAGACAAGGCTGCCCCCTTTCCCCACTTCTATTTGCATATTATATATATTGAGCCCCTGGCCCAATTTCTATGGCAATCCCCCGATATCCAAGGAATCCTTTCCTCTAAGACGGAGCATAAGTTGGCCTTGTTTGCAGATGATCTCCTACTGTATGTAACTAATCCAGAAAGTTCCATGCCAGCGGTCATCCAGAAAATTCAATTTTTTTCCCAGTTATTGGGTTACACTTTGTATGTAAATAAGACAGATGCACTAAAGGTAAACTACGAACCCTCACCTACACTGCGGGAAAAATTCCCTATTAGATGGGATGGCCCTTCAGTGAGGCACCTGGAAATACAAATCCCCAGAGATCTATCCCAACTATTCAAGTTAAATTATAGCCCCCTGATCGAAACTTTACAAAGCGTCATGAGAAGGTGGGATCTTCTTCCAACCTCCTTCTATACCCATACTATATCTCTTAAGATGAATGCATTGCCCGCCTTCTATACCTGTTTCAATGTGTCCCCTGCATTATTCACCCAAAAGAAATATTATCATGGCAGAAATCCTTTGTGGCCTTTCAATGGAATCACAAGAAACCACGACTTAATATCAAGAAACTCTCACTCCCCAAGATAATGGGAGGAATAGCATTCCCCCCTCTAGCCAACTACTGGGCCGCTGCCCAAATGCGTTTGGCATTGTTATGGGGAACCCATACGTACCAAGCAGCCTGAAACAAATAGACCTGGCTAGAAAAACACCTCTCCTCTACCTGTGTTCTTTCTCCCCCATTAAAACGAACCCTATGTAACACATCCAGAGACACCTCCACCATATTGGAGGGTTGGCGGAGAGGAACTAAGAACAAACAGATATTAAATCATTTTTGGAAACACCAATGGTTCATAGTCAATAAACAAATCAATACATCGGTTGGAGGGTCTTGGTATAGTACTCAATAAAAAGAGGTGTAGTAGCCCCCTGGCAAACTATGAAAGGAGACACAGTCTTAACCTTTGAGGAAGCCCAGGAGAGAATCGCCTGGACTGAGAAAGGCAGATTGTTCTTTTACCAAATGAGAAACTATATAACAACACAACTTAGAACAAGAGAGAGAGAATCTCAAACTTATGAGGATCAATCCCCAATTTTACAGATAAGGTCCTCTCCTTCGGGGAAAAAGGCCATTTCAATAATTTATAAATTTTTAATTTGGTTAAATAGGTATTGCATGGATTCAGTCAAAGCAAGCTGGGAAAAATAATTTAAACAAGCAATTAGTCCTATAGACTGGAATAAAGTATGGAAAAGCACATGGTTGACTACTTCCTCCCCATTGTGGAGAGAATTCATATGGAAGGTTAGGGCAAGATTTTTTTTAGTGCCCACAATTCTGTCTCGGAGAAATCCAGAAAAAACGGAAAATTGTTGGAGGCTATGTGGGGAAACTAAGGCAACATATAAACATATATTCTATGATTGCCCGAAAATAGGCACTTTCTGGACTGAGATTTCAGGCCATATAGTAAATATACTAGGTTGTCACAATCCCATGTCTGAGATTAACCTAATGTTAGGCATACCTCCGGAAGGAATGACTGACAAACATACCTTATACTTGTGGGCTATATTACTAGGGGCAGCATACAAGGCAATCACCAAAACATGGCTCCAAAATGTTTCACCCACGGCAGGGGACTAGAAGTCTATAATCCAGAATATACATCATAATGAACAAGTGTCACATGCTCTTAACAACAGAATGGAAACTTTTATTACACATTAGACCAGATGGGAAATAAGCCAAGAACATGTAACCCCCAGGGGGCGCTATCCTAAGGGCTACTACCCCTGCCTGCCCTAACTGTAGCAGGGTGAGGGGTCCAGATCTGTTGGCAGGTGCCTCCACCCAGAGGTCGGAGTTAGAACAGTCGAGGTTGACTCGGTCACAGCCCTCTGGGTTGCTGCAACCCCCCTTTCTTCCCACTAGTGGCCCACACAGTTCAATGTCAGAGTCCTTACTATATACACTTACCCCCCGGCTCGAACCAGTCAGCTCACTCCGGGGAACCCCTGGAAAGTAAGGTACAGTTACACCATATTCACTATGCAGTATTTCACCATTAATACACAGACTAGTCTGTGTACTTTTGCAAAACAAACAATCTGATTTATTTGGGGGAAGATAACAAGGACCGGGGGGAATCAGGTTCATTAGCTTACCACTACCATATATGAAAATCTACCTATGGCTCTGTGCACAGGCCTACCCTAGTAATTACTGTCTATGGGTACCCAAGCTCTAATGGCTAGTTCCTCGATGCAGCTGGTTGGGGCCCTGACACAAGTGAGATTTAATTCTTGAGAAGATCAGGTGGAGCCAGAAAGCTCCATTAGTGCAGTCAGCAATATGACAAAACAATTTTGCCTTTGTTTGTAAGCTTTAACAGGGAGCTACCCTGATCCAGTACTCACACCTCCAGCAGATAACCACTCCTTCACCACTTGCAGGGCTGAGCCTGAGCATCAAAGGCCTCCTCACACATTTCTATGGAATACAACAGAGGGGTACCATACCAGGCAGCTGCTTCCAGGGCCTGACCGAACTCACAGCAAATGCGGGCGTTTTACGGCAGCTTCAACGTCCTGACAGACGGAGCGTGATTCAGCAAATTCTCCAGTCCTCTTCAGGTGAAGTTGGTAGTAGCTGTGCTTGTACACAGCTCTCCTCTGACCGCCATGCCTCATGGATTTAATTCGCAGGTCGCTGGCACATAAACGTCAGAACAGGCCCTTCACGTGCTTCCCGCTGCGAACATCTCAACGGCGCAGGAGCTCAGAGCGCCTTCCTCACTCATAGTCACAACGCATCTGCCCCCAACAGCATGGGGCAATCCTTACAGCTTGGGCGCTATCCGATTCCATTGGAGGGCTGCAGATGACAGTCACTTGTTACTGCCCTCATTGGTGCAAAACGGCGCCATGATCCATAATGCCACATCCAGAATTACAAGCTGTGTCCCCATTTGTCAGACGGCTCCGTCCAGAGTCCTGGTTTCTGGTTGGCTGTGTTTTTACTCCAGATTAGATACCCCAAACTGTCCTGGTCCAAGATGGAGGGGCACAGCACACAGAGTCCCATCTGCAACAAGAGCAGGCTAAACAAAACTGCATTTTCATTATCACTCTAAATGATTTCAGGCAAACAGTTACACCTGTCGAGGGGGCTCCCCTGGCGCTTTCAGCGACCACAAAAAAGGGCAATTACAGTACAGCTCGAGCGGGACTCGAGCAGGGAAACACACAGTCCCCCTCATAAACAAGGATTTTGCCTGCAAGCAGACGGCTCTTAAAGAGACCGTTGGTGGAGGCTTTAAAAGCACTCACAACCCCCACATTTAGCGGCCTTACGCCGAACACCAGCCCGGCATGGAGCATTTAAACAAGCTCCAGGAAGGCTTTAAGGAACCCCCATTTGTAGGGGGGTTACACCCTTCCTGGCCTGCAAAGAACTTGGCGTCCGCGTCAAGTAGTTACCCTTAAATCATTTTAAGGCAAACAGTTTAATTAACATTATATCACACTTTAGATTACATGCATGGATACTGTATTCAGAGTTTACTACGGTGTATGCAACATTACACACACACATAACCTTTTCTTTTTGAATCAGGTCATTACTCTCTGCCCATGACACCTGAAAAGAGGGGAACCTTCCCTATCAGCTACTGGTGGGCTAACTGGGGTAGGGGTACCACACTCGAAGGGCAATACTAACAGGCTGGAGTTATCCCCCAAGGCCAACTTAGGCAAAGAGCTCGGGGACATATACACCCCTTTATGGACCACATTTAAGGGCAGGTCCACAGGCTGACCCAGAGACTCATAACTCAACTTTACTACAGGCCGTACTTCTTGGCTGGAGCATCTAGGGGTCTCGGAAAACCCTGCTACAGGCCCAGATTCCATTTCAGCCTCATTGAGATCAGTAGGGGGAACCTCCACAGGGGAAGGGGACCCAGTGCTCATAGTACTTTCAGAGGCATGACCCTCTATATCAGGGCCCACACTACTTGGCTCAGCTGAGGACTGTTCAGGCACTAGTAAGGAACCATCAGGGCATTCAAAATATTCTTCAGGTTCCGGCATATCACTGGCTTGTTTCCCCACATCACTTTCTTCTTCTGAAAAGTCAGATAGTTCAGCCAGGCTAGACAGTTCAGCCATGCTCAAGGACCCCAACCCTTGGGCTTTGCTGCTACCCAGTTCATCCTCTGGAAGCATGGGTTCCGGAGACAAAGCTGGGGGCTCAGACAGTCCAGAAAGCCCAACCTCATCTCCAGAGTTAACGAGGGGATTGCCCGGAAACAGCTGGCTCAGTTCATAAGAGGGATAGTATTCAATATTATTTTCATTGTCTTCAGACACAGAGTGGCGATCATCTACATCAGAGGGGTTTGGACAAGGCCCTCTTATTTGGCTTTCTGAAGAATCAAGTGGTCTGGGTTTTTTCTTGGCAGCAGATCTAGTCATAAGCCTGGAGGGGGGGCATTGGGAGGTTCAGCTTCAATCAAGATTTGCCCGATTGGGCAGATGATTTTGTGTATAGTTTCACATCTTTTGAATTGTTTTCTACGCACTTTATATAGAGGTAAATCTGCCAGTTTTCCCACAACAATATGAGGGAGGTGATGCCATCTGTCAGCAATCTTATGTTTGCCATGCAGTCCCAAATTCCTCAATAGCACTCTATCCCCTTCTCTCAGTTCCATTGTTTTCACTTTTTTATCATACCTCTCCTTGTTGACCAGGTTTCGTTTAGCAGCCATGGTCTGGGCCAGTTGGTAGGCATGGTTCAATTGGGCCTTCAACTTCTGTACATACTGTAGATGATCTTCTGCTTGCACCCCATCAGGGGAAACCCCAAAACACACATCCACTGGCAGTCTAGCCTCTCTCCCAAACATCAGCCTGTACGGGGAAAATCCAGTGGCATCACTTTTGGTGCAGTTATAAGCATGAACCAGGGTGCTAATCTGCTGGCTCCATCTAGGCTTGTCTTTGGGTTGCAGTGTGCCCAACATATCAAGCAATGTGCGGTTAAACCTTTCAGGTTGGGGATCTCCCCTGGGGATGGTATGGGGTGGTTCTTGATTTTCGTACTCCCCACAAAGATAGCATCTCTTTAATCAGGCGGCTCTCAAAGTCCCTCCCCTGGTCGGAATGGATCCTCTGGGGGTCCCACAGTGGACAAAGAAGTTCTCAACAAGTATTTTAGACACCGTGGTTGCTTTCTGATCTTTAGTAGGAAAAGCCTGTGCATACTGGGTAAAATGATCAGTGACTACCAATATGTTACTGATGTTTTTTAGATCTGGTTCTAAACTCAGGGAAATCAATGCAGACCAGTTCCATAGGGGCACTGGTAGTGATACTGACCATGGGGGCAGCTCTCTGAGGTAGGGCTTTTCTTCGCAAACAACGGCCACAGGTCTTGACATACTGCTCTACATCTGCACTCATTTTTGGCCAGTAGAATCGGGTCCGTACCAGGTCAAGAGTTCGGTCTATGCCAAGATGCCCCATGTGATTATTCAGGGACCTCAAGACTAGTTCTCTAAAAGCAGTGGGCAGCACCAGTTGTTGTTTGTCTACCCGGCCTTCCTTATCCACAGTCTCTCTGTATAGTAGCTGGTTAATCAGTTTTAACTTCGACCCTTCTTTGCATAACAAGGCAGTTCTCAGGTCAGTGGAATGCAACTTGGACACGTCCTTCCTGGCCTGCAAAGCCTCCACGGCAGCTTTTATCATGGGGTCTTGGGATTGAGCCCGTTGGAGACTATCATTGGTGAACTAGGGCAGCAAACTAGTGTCTAATGCAGAAAAATTACAGTAAGAAGCAGGTATGCGGTTCTCGGATGGCCCCAAGCAATCCACCATGCAGTCCACAGCATCAGGAGACACCTGTTCCTCCTTGTCAGAATTTTGGCAAGGGCTCTTATGTCAGGTTCTGACAACCTGGCCAGTCAGTTTAATGGCATAGGCCTCCGAGAGAGAGCATCCGCATCTATATGGTTTAGACCTGCTCTGTACTCAACAGCACAGTCGTAGGTAGCCAATGCAGAGAGTCACCTACGGCCGAGTGGCATCCAACTTGGTTGGAAGGTCTACACAGGTCAGAGTGATTGTTATCGGTCTTTACCAATATCTTGGCACCATACAAATAGTCATGAAATTGATCAACAATGGCCCACTTCAGAGCCAGGAACTCTAGTTTGTGCACTGGATAATTTTTTCTGAAGGAGTCAGACTTCTGCTGGCAAAAAGCTACAGGTCTCAGACGTTCGAGTGCTCCTGATATAACAGCCCCAATCCTTGTAGACTGGCGTCAGTATGGAGAAGCGTGTAAGCTGGCGGGTCAGCACAGGCCAGCACTGGGGCATGAGTAAGTTGATATATGATGTCATGACCTCCTCACACTCAGTGGTCAGCAGTTTCCAAACACATCATTAGAGCCAGCTCTTCTTCTCCGTCTCAGAGTGCACAACTTTCTTATATTTTTTATGCGTCGGAGGGTACCCCTGAGTAAGGTTGAGGAGGGGGCGGATCACTCGAGAATAATCTTTGACAAACTGCCTATAATATCCACAAAACCCCAGAAACCCTTGCAGCTCTTTCAAATTCTTCGGCTGAGGCCAAGTAGTCAAAGCCTCCGCTATGCTGGGGTCAGTCTCTATGCCTTCAGTGGATACTATGTGGCCCACATACTTCACAGAAGTTTGGAAGAATTGGCACTTGTCTATGGATAGCTTGAGACCGAAATCCTCCAGCTGATCCAGGACCTTGAACAATCGACGTTCATGTTCTTCCAACGAGCTGGCAAACACTATGACATCATCTAAGTAAACCAAACACTCAAGCAAATTCATGTCCCCCACAGCACATTCCATCAGGTGCTGAAAGGTAGCTGGGGCACCTGAAATCCCTTGAGGCATCCGGATAAACTCATAGAAACCTAGGGGGCAAATGAAAGCATTCTTCTCTCGGTCCTCTGGGGCCATCGGGATATGATAGTACCCACTGCGGAGGTCTAACACAGAGAACCACTTACTGCCATTTGGACAATCCAAGGCGTCCTGTATGCGTGGCATGGTATACTGGTCTGGGATGGTCCACCGATTCAAGATACGGTAATCTACACACATCGAACTGCCCCATTCTTTTTCCTCACTACTACAATGGGGGAAGCACAGGGGCTCCTGGACTCTTGTATCACACCAGCAGCAAGCATCTCTTGCAAATGCTGCCTCACATCGCCTATGTCAGCGGGGCCAGGCGCCAATATCTCTCTGAAAGGCCTTTCATCATGTAGCGGATGTGGTGCTCAGCCCTTGCACATCCCACGTCCCATTCTTTTAGGAAAATACCTGGTCCCTTTTGGCAAGCTTCTCACTGATCCTCACTTTCCATTCAGCAGGCAACAGAGTCACGAAATTAAACAAGTCAGGAGTTACTCCGTCATCCTTCCTCGAACCCTTGCTATTGGGCAGCACTGCAGTATCTGCACAATGTACACTTGCCTGGGTGCAACCTCTTTTTATTCGAATCTCCTTGTCAGACACATTATGAACTTGAACCATCACCCTCCTAGTGTAAGCATGGGTGCTAGCAGGCAAGATACTGGGTTTAACCAGCAATCCCTCAGGCAATCTTCCCTCCCCGGGTGCATCCAACATTAATAACTTATTCTTAACATCTGTTCTCAATCAGACTTCCCCTTGCAAAACACACTGGGCATTTGGGGCAAGTATCAACGGTGCCAGAATTCTTCTTCCATACTACACCCATAGGCCTTCAGGTTCTTCTGACTAACCTTCCTCTGAGTTTCATAGGCCTTTTTAGATCTGGCAGGTATTCTTAGGGCTGACTTGATCCTAAACGCTTGCTTTTCTGAACACAATTGGGCTAATCGACTAAACATATGAGCATTTGTCCCAATCAACAAGGGTACCCCATCATGCAGTCCAGTGGGGAGGCAGACTAAAGCCAAGGTTTCCACCTGTTCGTCCACTCCAGCCACAGAAGTAGGAAATGACAACCAGATCCGGATATACCCCAATACGGATAAGCCTGGTCACTTAGCCCCCATACATGTAGACCATCCAAGGGTTGTAGTGGCACCTCAGGTAAGTGTGTCTGATACCAGTCCTGAAACATGATGGTTGCACGAGAGCCACTATCTAATACAGCTCAGGTGGGAATCCCATTTACTACTTTCGGGCCTCCATCTGAGGGCCCGACCACATCAGACCATTCAGGAGGCACAGCATTGACAGTTGCTTGGGCATTGGCCCAGGTCCAGAGCCCTTCCTGGGGGAGTCGCGGATGTGACCACATCTGATGCCAAGTGATTAGTCTGCTGTTGACCTTCCTTAAATTCTCCGGCAACTGGCACTCAAGTCTGAAAGTGTCCATCCTCCCCACAATGGTAACAGAACTTGGGGTCCCGAGGGTCTCTGTTGGGAGGGGAATACTTTATCTGCTGGGGGCCCTCCAAGGGGGCGAGGGAGTTCCCCTGGGCCAGGGCACTGGTCTCTAGATAACTCAGGTTCCCCAGACCTAACAGGGTGGGTAGTGGATCGCTTCAAGTCCCTCACCAGTTCTCGTAAATTCCTGACCTCGGCCCTCAACTCACTTTCTACTTGGGGATTAGAGGAAATAGCACGCACCCCCACCCCTTCCTGTAACTCGGGGAACACATCGGGCCCCCCCAAAGGGTGGCTCTCATCGGGTGCACTGGACTCAGGGGTTTGGCTCAGATTCACAGCCCCCACATAGGGTTCCCACCCCTCCTCATCAGTCTCTACTTCTCTAATCTCCCTCATCAACTGACAGTATTCAGGCGGGTCAGCCCGTCTATCATGTAACTTAAGTTTTAACAATATCACACTGGAAAATCTAGCAGATTTCAAAACATATTCCAACCTGACCTGGTTCAAGGCTGAGGCTGTGATCCTCCTTTTCGACAGGCCTTCTGCAAGGCCTGTTCCACCCTAGTAACAAAGGCAGACAACTTCTCATTCCTCCATTGCTTGGCAGACTTGAATTTCCATAATAAGTCTTCCTCAGTTTCTGTACTCCCAAACACTCCCTCTAAAGCAGAAAGGTACTCTGCTGCGGTAGCTTCCGGGCTAGTGGCCCGCAAGAACCTAATGGCTTCCAAAGCTGGGCCCCGCAGACTCTCCATCAGTCTCTTTCGTTTCTCCCCCTCAGAGCATTGCCACTCCTGAACTAGGGGTGTGGCGCAGTCCATCCACCCTCCAAATCATCCTCCTCTGAAGGCACTGGCACTGTGCCAGAAAAAAGTTTAGCCCTACGGTAAGAATCTAGCTGTATGGGGAACCACTAGGGGCGGGGAGCCAAAATAGAACTCTTGGGGGGCAGGAGAGGTACCGGGGGAAACCTGGGGGGTGGGTTCACTAGAAAGGTCCAATGCCTGCAGTAATTCTTGGGTAGTCCTCCCCTCCACAGCCAGTAATTTAAGCAGTTTATCTTTGAAACTATTAGTCTGTGGAGACCCCCCAGGAATGACTGACCCACTCCGGATGTGAACAAGCCTCCACCCCTGTTGGGTACCTTCCGGGTAAATCACTGGGGGTACCCTCTCGGGGTCGATGGATATACTACACAAAAGTAACACCTGCAAGGTCTGATCGATCAGGTCAGCCATACGCCCCTTCACCTCTACCTTGCCCAAACATTTAACACGCTCTGCCGTAGAAATAATATTAGCGGTCATTGTCCCCAGAGGTACATCTAGTAGTAACACAATTCTCTGGGAGTCCAGCTCTTCGGCTTCACCCCACCCCCATCAGTTTGTGTACCACTGTCTTAACAGGGTCCAGCTTAATCTTAGCCATGATATCCCCTTCCAGTTTTTCCTTTAACTTATCCATATTTGTGCACTTCACCCACTCAGCCACCAGGGGACGCTAATCCCAGCGGTGCCTCCAATTTGTAACCCCCAGGGGGCGCTATCCTAAGGGCTATTACCCCTGCCTGCCCTAACTGTAGCAGGGTGAGGGGCCCAGATCCGTTGACGGGTGCCTCCACCCAGAGTTCGGGGTTAGAACAGTCAAGGTTGACTCGGTCACAGCCCTCTGGCTTGCTGCAACCCCCCTTTCTTCCCACTGGTGGCCCACACAGTTCAATGTCAGAGTCCTTACCATATACACTGACCCCCTGGCTCGAACCAGTCAGCTCACTCCAGGGACCCCCTGGAAAAGTAAGGTACAGTTACACCATATTCACTATGCAGTATTTCACCATTAATACACAGACTAGCCAGTGTACTTTTGCAAAACAAACAATCTGATTTATTTGGGAGAAGATAACAAGGACCGGGGGGAATCAGGTTCATTAGCTTACCACTACCATATATGAAAATCTACCTATGGCTCTGTGCACGGGCCTACCCTAGTAATTACTGTCTATGAGTACCCAAGCCCTAAAGGCTAGTTCCTTGAAGCAGCTGGTTGGGGCCCTGACACAAGTGAGATTTAATTCTTGAGAAGATCAGGTGGAGCCAGAAAGCTCCATTAGTGCAGTCAGCAATATAACAAAACAATTTTGCCTTTGTTTGTAAGCTTTAACAGGGAGCTACCCTGATCCAGTACTCACACCTCCAGCAGATAACCACTCCTTCACCACTTGCAGGGCTGAGCCTGGGCTTCAAAGGCCTCCTCACACATTTCTATGGAATACAACAGAGAGGTACCATACCAGGCAGCTGCTTCCAGGGCCCAACCAAACTCACAGCAAATGCGGGCGTTTTACGGCAGCTTCAACGTCCTGACAGACTGAGCGCGATTCAGCAAATTCTCCAGTCTTCTTCAGGTGAAGCCTGGTAGGTAGCTGTGCTTGTACACAGCCTCCTCTGACCGCAAGCCAGCGGATTTAATTCGAGGGTCGCTGGCAATATAAACGGCTGCCTCAGGCCCTTCACGCGCTTCCCGCGTGAACACTCAATGGCGCAAGAGCTCAGAGCTCCTTCCTCACTCACAGTCACAACGCATCTCCCCCTAACAGCATGGGGCAATCCTTACAGCTCGGGCGCTATCCGATTCCATTGGAGGACTGCAGATGCCAGTCACTTGTTACTGCCCTCACTGATGCAAAACCGCGCCATGACCCATAATGCCACATCCAGAATTATAAGCTGTGTCCTCATTTGTCAGCCAGCTCCATCCAGAGTCCTGGTTTCTGGTTGACTGCGTTTTTACTCCAGATTAAATACCCCGAACTGTCCTGGTCCAAGATGGAGGGGCACAACACACAGAGTCCCATCTGCAACAAGAGCAGGTTAAACAAAACTGCATTTTCACTATCACTCTAAACGATTTCAGGCAAATAGTTACACCTGTCGAGGGGGCTCCCCTGGTGCTTTCAGCGACCACAAAAAAGGGCAATTACAGTACAGCTCAAGTGGGACTCGAGCAGGCAAACACACAGTCCCCCTCATAAACAAGGATTTTGCCTATAAGCAGACGGCTCTTAAAGAGACCATATGTGGAGGCTTTAAAAGCACTCACAACCCCCACATTTAGCGGACTTACGCCGAACACCAGCCAGGCATGGAGCATTTAAACAAGCTCCAGGAAGGCTTTTAGGAACCCCATTTGTAGGGGGGTTACAAACAGATCTAAAACAGGAGTTTGAGGGGTTGTTACTTGCCTTTAAAAAAAAAAAAAAAAAAAGGGGGAACACTCATTCCAAACAAGGTACTCTAGCCTGTGGGACTGTCCCCCCAGAAGCCCTCTCCTACTATGATTAGGTAATAAAATATAAACAAAATTTCTTAAATATCACTATAGAAATACTGTACCTAATTAAGCCTTTTATTGTGCCCAATGTCTGTCTTCAACAAAGGCAAAAGTACTGGACTTCAGGAGGGCTGACTTTGCCAGAATGGGGGCGTGCCTAAGGAATGCACTAGCAAATGGGCAGGAAGGAGGGGTGGAAGAACAATGGGGAATAATAAAAACTTCCATCATAGAGGTAACAAGTCTTTGTGTGAAGCAAATAAACAAAACAAAACGATGTAAGAAACCACTATGATTCTCAAAGGAGGTGGCAGTGAAGGTTCAAGAGTAAAAGAAAGCATTCAGAAAGTACAAGGAATCACAGAAGAAGCAGGACAGAGAATTGTATCAGTTAAAGCAAAAGGAAGCTGGGAAGGCAGTCAGAACAGCAAAGGCCCGAACCGAGGAAAAGATAGCCAACTCAGTTAAGAAGGATAAAACCTTTTTAGGTACATCAGGAAGCGAAGAAAGACTAAGGAGGGATAGTGAGGCTTAGTAAAGGGAGGGGGTGGCACAGGGTGACTGTGAAAAGGCAGAGATACTAAACAAATATTTTTGCTCAGTATTTACAAATGAAGAGGGAAGTACCTAAAACAAACAATAGAAACACTCTGGATACAGAAGTTGATACCAGCCCATTTACAGAAGAAAGGGTTCTGAAAGAACTCTTAAAACTGAAAGGTGGACAAAGCAATGGGGCCTGATGGGATTCATCCCAGAATTCTAAAAGAACTAAGGGTAGAACTAGTGACACCACTGACTACCTCTTTAACAAATCATGGGAGGATGGGGTGGTACCTGAGGACTGAAGGAGGGCAGATGTGATTCCCTTCACAAAAGTGGGAGCAGGGCAGAAGCAGGAAACTACAGACCAGTTAGTTTAACCTCAGTGATAGGGAAAATGATGGAATCACTTCTGAAGGAAAGAACTGTCGAGTACCTAGAGGCCAGAGGGGCACAGGACCCAAGGCAGCATGGATTCACAGCGGGAAGGCCTTGCCAGACAAATCTAATAGATTTCTTTGACTGGGTGACCAAAGTAGTAGATCAGGAAGGGGCTGTGGACATGGCCTACCTAGACTTTAGCAAGGCATTTGACACAGTCCCACACAAAAGATTAATATACAAGTTAGCCAGCCTGGGAGTGGGTCCCAAGATGATAGCCTGGCTAAAGAATTGGCTGGAGAATAGGACACAGAGGATAACAGTAAATGGAGTCCACTCTGAGGAAAGGGGGGTTACTAGTGGGGTACTGCAGGGTTCAGTATTAGGACCGGTCCTCTTCAATGTCTTTATAAGCGACATTGCAGAGGGACTGGAAGGAAAAGTATGTCTCTTTGCAGATGACACAAAGACCTGCAACAGAGTTGATGCATAAGGTGGGGTGGAAAGGATGAGAAGGGACTTGGCAAGGTTAGAGGAATGGTCAGATGCATGGCAGCTTAGATTCAATGCTAAGAAGTGCAAGGTAATGCGACTGGGAAACAAAAACCCAGGGGAAGAGTGCACAATGGAGGGTGAGATACAAACAACAACAAAAATGGAAAGGGACCTGGGGGTAGTTATATCAGATGACTTAAAGGTGGGCAAGCAATGTGAGAAGGCAGTAAGGAGGGCTGGGGGGATACTGGGATGCATAGGGAGAGGCATCACCAGTAGAAAACAGGAAGTTGTTATCCCTCTGTACAGACAGCTGGTGAGACCCCATCTGGAGTACTGTGTGCAGTTCTGGAGACCCAATCTCCGCAAGGCCATAGACAAGATAGAAGCTGTCCAGAGGAGGGCAACTAAAATGGTACAGGGTCTGCACCAGAAGACATATGAAGAGAGACTAAAGAAGCTTAATATGTATATCCTCGAGGAAAGGAGGGAGAGGGGGGACATGATAGAAACTTTCAAGTACCTCAAGGAATTAACAAAGTCCAAGAGGTAGCATCTTTCAAAAAAGGCATGCAAGAACAAGGGGCACAATTTGAAGATGGGGTGGCTCAGAGGTAATGTAAGGAAGTATTTTTCACAGTGAGGGTTGTGGATGCATGGAACGCCTTCAGAGGAGGTTGTGGAGTCAAAAACAGTGGTTGAATTCAAGCATGCATGGGACAGTCAAAAGACAATTCTAGGGGGTTGGGGTAGAAAGAAGTAGGCTGCTGGTTAACTAGGATCTGCAGCTTATCCATTAGGTAGGGAAATGGGCAGACTGGGTGGGCCAAGCGGTCCTTATCTGCCATTAAATTCTATGTAACCCGTAATTTATCTTGTTTTTTTTATATAGAACTATGCTTTATGTATATAAGGTTTGGTTAGATTGTATAGCAATATTGACTAGACCAATTTGATATAAGCATAAAGAACAGGTATATGTCATAAGTTATACAATGGAATAACTATGTTCTATGCAATTTGAAAGTATGGAAAGATGTAATTGTATGTTATGCAAGAACTTCAAAATATGACCTAAATAAAAGAAGTATAAAAAAAAAAAGAAAAACAGACAAACAGTGGTACGGCAGCGCAGTACTCACATCACCAAACGCCAAACAATCTGACCAGTTTAGCGCAACAGAGCCTCCTCAGGGATTAATTTGGTACTACAACATGTATTCCTTAAATTGCAATAAATTAAAGTGATACACTCAATTAACCAATTTCATAAGTAAAAAAAATTTAAACACCAAGGCCCAGATATTCAAAAGGGTTGCGCCATGCACAACCCACTGATGCGCCCTGTCGTGATATTCAAAAGGGAAAAGTGCGTCGCAGCAAATCCTGATGCCCGGGCGCGATCAGTAATGTATGCAGGCATAGGTGGGGGCGGCCCATGCATAACCTGCAGAGCCCGATATTCAGCCCGGATGTACGAATCATGCATGCGCAAACTCTACCTGCACCTGCACAAAGTTAAACCAAAAAAAGGAACAAGTGATGGCCACCACAGGTGAGCTGCACGATTGCAGGCGCAACACGGCAGCTGCCACCTGCTGTGGTGAGTCCGATTCTTGCTGCACCTGGCGGCGCCCCCCCATGCCCCATCGCAGGCATCCCTGGAGTGAACTCCCCCATCCAATATCCCTGGTGGTCCAGTGGACCTCTATGTGCTTGATCGCGGGCATCGGTATAGTCTCCCCCCCCTCATCCAATATCCCTGGTGGTGCAGTGGACCTCTATGTGCCTGATCGCGGGCATCGGTATAGTCCCCCCCATGTCCAATATCCCTGGTGGTCCAGTGGACCGATCGCCGCCCGATCGTGGGCATCTGTAACACATAACAGACCCCTACTACCCTGGGTGGTCTAGTGTACCCCCCATCCGCCCGCTGGGCCCCGCCCTGCTCCCCCACATGACCCGCCAGACGGCAGCTCGGTAGGGCTGCCGCACGATAGCTCACGCTGTGAACCAATGGGCGTGCACGCTATCAGCTCAGCCAGCCAGCAACGTTCAAATGGTGGGGTGCTGCCGCCCGCCAGCCTGATGGGGAAGCCGCCGGTGGGGCTCAGTGGGCGGGTGGGGAGGGAGGTCACTAGACCACCAGGGTAGTAGGGGTCTGTTATGTGTTACAGATGCCGCGATCGATGGCCATCGTTCACTGGACCACCAGGGATATGATGCCCACGATCGGCACATAGAGGTCCACTGGACCACCAGGGATATTGGACGGGGTTTTTTATTTTACGAATGCCCGCGATCAGGCTGCAGGAGGCGTCGTCCTCGACAGCTGCTGTTTCCGGCAGGCGCCAGGCAAAGTCGCCGGGGATCGGCGATCGTACATGCTAATGGCATGCAAATGGAGTCGTAATGAGATGCAAATGGCCCCCTGTGCGCCTTGCATAAATTATGGCCCCATCTGCATGTCCCCTTTTGAATATCGCAGATGCTGTGCATGGCGCAATGGCACGTGAGCTAGCACATCTCCATGCTCCACTCTGGCCACTTGCGCTGGTGCAGTGCCACTGCGCCATGCACAGTGGGGGTGGCCAGGGTTCGATATTCAAAGCTGCTGCGCCATAGCGCAGCTCCGTTGAATATTGCCCAGGCCACACCCCTGCGCAACAAAGTTGAGCTGCGCCCAGGCTTGCGCCACAGCCTGGTGCAGTTTGAATATCCGCCCAAGTGTGCATATTAAAAACAAAAAGCACAACAGAAAAAAGTCGCTAGAAAAAAATCTGGGCTGTAACCATATAGGCATAAACAATAATAATAATCTTGTGGGATAACCTAAATATAGGGTACATATGTATCCCAACACTTAATTTATATGCCATTTGGAACATACCAACATTAACATGTAGCACTGTAAACATATTTCTGAACCGTATGTGACTAAATTATTCTCCTAATACACACACACACACTTATAATCATAAATAAACAATTTTAAGTTTCAGTACATTTTCTCTTTTCTTATAGAGAAATCATGAATCAGATAAGCAGAAACAATCCATTATTAACAGCAAAACACAGAATATTAAGCAAAAGCAAACAGGCAAGAACAATTTATCACCAATTTCATAAAAAAAGAAGGTGGACAGTTCAAAGAAATATATATATCTCATAGACCATACTTCTTACTTCTTAATCAAAAAGGGAGACAAATCAAAGGTATCATTCAGTCCTGGATATCTCAATGCTCCAAGCTCATAGATCCAAGAGGACTCCCTCTGTAGGGTTCTTAAATTAGTATCCCCCCCCCCCCCGGGTCCTAGCTGGATTTTCTCATTAACACAAAATCTGAATCTGTGTGATATACCAGCATCATGTATATGTCTACACAGTGCATTCAGGAAGTAAGGGAGGTTTTAACAGACTTTGCCCCATTATTTAGCACCAAGCCTGGACTAACCCCCTTAGTGACGCACAATGTGGAGATGAGGACGCAAGCGCCCATACAGCGAACAGCATATCGGGTGTCGGAGGCCGTCCAAAAGGACATTAGGAGGGAGGTGGAGGAAATACTGGATGTAGGGGTAATCCAGAAATCCCACAGCCCCTGGGCCTCACCCGTAGTCCTTGTCCCCAAGCCAGATGGCTCTACTCATTTTTGTGCGGACTATCATGGACTCAACGCAGTCACGAAGTCAGACGCCCACTCAATGCCATGGACGGACGAACTCCTGGACAAGTTGGGAGGGGTGTCATACCTTATCATTACTGACCTGATAAAAGGGTATTGGCAGGTAGAGTTAACTACCAGAGCCAGGGAGAGGTCAGCCTTCATCACCCCAATAGGGTTATTTGGGTTTAAAGTAATGCCTTTCGGAATGAAGAACGCTCCTACCACCTTCCAGAGATTGATGAACCACGTGTTAAATGGTGCTGAGGAGTACGCTGTGGAGTGCCTGGATGACACTGCCATCTTCAGTACCAGCTAGGAGGAACACCTGTCCCACCTTAGGGAAGTGCTGGGCAGGATACAGAGGGCTAGGCTCACTGTAAAAGTTGAAAAGTGCTAGGTGGCCATGGCTGATGTGGCATACCCCAGGCACGTAGTAGGCTGGGGACAGCTCCATCCTAACCAAACAAAAATTGTGGCAATCAAGGCATGGCCCAGACCTGAAACACAGAAGCAGGTTCAGAGTTTTCTAGGGACCGCAGGGTACTGTAGGAAATTTGTACCAAACTACAGTGCCCTGGCAGCTCCCCTATCTGGCCTGTTAAAGAAAAGGATGCCAAAAAGGATTAACTGGGAACCAGCCTGTGAGCAAGCCTTTACATGACTAAAGGATCATTATCATCATATTCATTTGTTCGTCTGTAAGCCATTACAAAACATTTTAAATAGATAACTACAAATATTTACTTAAATACCATTGTTCCCCATTCATTGTTTTAGTGCGGTGGGCCACCACCCTATGTTTTTCTACCACCACTCAATATTTTTTTACCACCACCCTATATTTTTTTGCCACCACCCTAATTTTTTAATAAAATCCTCCAAAATGGTCTTTTACCACCATTCCTTATTGTACTTCTACCCCTGCTTTGATAACAGTGCTCAATACTTTACTAAAAACCACTTATGCACATGCACAGTGAATATATGAGTCCATGGGAGAATGCACCCATCGCCACCGCCCTATATTCCCAGAGAGTGGGGAACCCTGAATACATTCAACAAGGTGCTCTGGCTCTTTTTGAATAAATATCAAAATACAGACAATCATCCAAATATGATCCTATAGCTTTAAAATCTTTAGCAACTGTGCATGTTTTGACAATATCTGTATATCATTAGATGTAAACAATGTTGTTAATATTTGGTCGGTGGGGAGTCCAAGGTCACTTAAGATAGATCCTAACCAAAAGGATCCGTGTTTCTGATATGGTGGTCATATCAAGGCAACATGTTTTAGATTGTCTACCATATTTAGGTTACATCTACATTTATCATTATTCACTCCCCCTCTTTTCTGAGCATGGTGTACATAGTGAGTGTCAAATAATTCCATTTGAAATCTAGTTATCACTCTTCTTAAGTCTGGTTTATCCAGAAGCAATACGAAGGGTTCTATTGTATAAAATTATTAACATTTTTTGAACCACGTAAAGTTTTTATACGATTGGATTTTCTCCATATTTTTACTACTATAAATATTTCTAACTCTTTCTTTCACCTGAAATTTTATGTCACTGAAAGGGAGGGAGTGAACTTGATAAAGCAGATGTCCCAATCCCAACGGATAAAGACATGTTGCTATGCAATTTATACTTGGAAATTTATAGCCCTGCGTCATATTCTCATCTCCTCTTCCAGGCACATTCTTGAAATTCTATAATCTGGATACAGAAATAACATGAGTAAAGATAAAATTCTCCTTTCCACTATGTAGGCTTCAATTGGGAGCTGAATCAGTTCTGCTCTTACTACTGGGGCTGGAACTGATTGGGGTGTCTTAAGAATATATCTAAGAAATTTATTTAGTTGTACTTCCAAATGCTTAGAGGCCACTGGTGCCCATATTTCTGAGGCGTAGAGTAAACATGAACACACCTTAGCTCAAGTGCCCTCAAGAGACCCCTCACTGATCCGTTCCCCATCTGGGCTACAAATCTCTTACAGGCATTGAAGGCGGTAATTGCATTGTGTTTTACATAATCATGGTGAAAATTCCACCGGGTAGATTGAGAAAAGCTAACACCTAGATAGATATATGTTTTAACTGTCTCTATTTTAGTTCTATTTATAAATATAGGTTCATCGTTCATAGGTAGTTTACAAGTTCAGTAGGCAGTGTTGCCTTTTTCGAGCTTGCCACCAATTTAATGGTGGAATTTTTTTCCCTATATACATATGTCTAGTCTAGTTTTAAAAATATGTATTGAATTACTGTCTATATCTTGAGATAAAGCATTCAATGTTGATATAATCCTTTGAGTAAACCATTGATTTCTCATGTTTGCTTTATTTTGAGTCCCTTTTAATTTCATTTTGTGTGATCTTGTATTTGTTGTAGAAGGATTCATACACAGACTGTTTCGAACATTGATTTATCATTTATAGCTTTATACGCTAAAATTAGATCTCCCCTCATTCTCCTGTATTGTAATGAGTAAAGTCCCAATGTTTCTAGTCGATTACTATACTATAAACCTTTCACTGCTTTGATTTTTTTTAGTAGCTTTACGTTGGACCCTTTCTTTTTTTTTGCTTTATTTCTTTATTCTCCTTCCTGTCCCCGGTGTCCCCCTCCTTCCGACTGCACATATCCCCGAAGCCCCCCTTTCAGGATCTGCCCCTAGAGTGCCATTACCTCTCCTTCTCCTGCACAGCGGGGTCTGTCCTGGGTGGAGTCTCTGGATGGGGCAGTCTTCATCTAGGGACACCGAGGACTACCATTTTCCGCTTTTCTCCCCACTTCCCCGCCCCTGGGGCCTTGGCGCTGGGGGCGTACATCCTGGGGGCGGCGTGCTGGCCTTACGCCTCCCTCAAGCGCCTAACGGCGTCCCCTCCCCGGACTCGAACGGGAGGCCTCAACCCCTGAGCGCGGTGCTCCCACCGGCATTCTCAAGGTTGAGAATCCCCGAGGAGAGAGCATCCGGGACGCCTAACTCCTCCCTCCCCCGTTATTCTCGACGACCCGAAACTGCCTCAACCCGGTCGCCGCATGGTATGAGGTGGCGTCTAGCGCCTCAACCCTCAGCGCCACCGGGCCGGCTCACATTGGACCCTTTCAATGAGTTTATTTCCTCTTACAGAAGTTGGTGCACATACGGAAGAACACTATTCAAGATGAGGTCTTATGAGACTTGTAAAAAGAAGGATGATAACCCTTTTATTTCTGCTTTTAATATTTCATAGTATACAGCCCAAAATCTAATTACCCTTTTTAACAATATTAGTTGTATGCATCTCAAAGCACATATTGTTTGAAATGGTCACTCCTAAATCTTTTTCATTTTCTGTTACTTGTAGATTTATATTATTTAGTTTATAAGTATAACATGGGTTATGTTTTCCCAAATGCATTACCTTACATTTATGTGCATTAAATAATAGTTCATTTTCAACAGACTGTTTTTCTAGATGTGTAAGATTATTTTGTAATTCTTCTGCTGAACGTGGATTTGTCATTATACCACCAAGTTTACACTCATCAGCATACTTAACCATCCAGCAATGTTGACTTAAGGGAAGCATAGACGATATCATTATATTAAAGAGAACTGGCCCAAAACTGATCCCTGAGGAACCCCACTAGTGACATTTCCCCAAGTGGACAAATGTCCTTTTAATGAAACTTGTTGTCTACATCCTGTTAGCCAGGCCTCGATCCAGTTTATTATTAATGGATGCAATTTAGCTATTGTTAATTGTTTAATTAGGATGTTATGAGATACCAAGTCAAAAGCCTATAAAAAATCCAGGAAAATTATATCCACTGATAAACCTTTATCCAGGGCTTCACTAACCGGCTCCAGAATATTTAAAAGATTAGTTAGACATGAACTCCCTTTTACAAACCCATGCTGAGTAATATCTGATTGCCCTGAGTCAAGTAGGTGTTGTAATATTGTTTTTTAATAGTCTCTCCATTAGTTTCCAAAAGTGGGATTTCGTTTCTGCCTATTACCAAATATCAGCATTTGAGTTTTACTAATGTTAATGGATAGTTTATTAGTACTACAAAGAGTAGCAAATAAACTGACTTTCCATTGTAAGACTAGAAAAGAGGTAGATAAAAGAACTACATTGTCTGCAAAGGCCAATAATGAGATTTTTCCCCCAATAACAGGAGAATGAAACTCAGGATACTCCATCTGTGTTCTGATTGTATTTATACATAAATTAAATATGGGGCCATAAGGCAGCCTTGTCTGACTCCAAGATTAGTTTTAATCTCAAGAGTAAGATCTCCCTTTTGGTTAATTTTAACTTTTTGCCAGGTATCTTTGTATAATCTGATCAAGGTGTCCAAGAGGATAGGATCTATTTTATAGGATTGCAACTTCTCCCATAAGAAGGCATGGCTAATCAGGTCAAAAGTCGACTTCAGGTCCACAAAGCAATAGTACAGACGTGACTTCTTAACCTTGACATACTTCCAGATCATGTGTGTGTACTGTGCAGTGCTCCTGTATTAGCCAGTCCAGACTATAATAAACCCTTTGTAGTCCAGACTGATGCCTTAGATGTGGGTACTGGGGCAGTGCTTAGTCAAACGTCTAACCAAGGGAAAGATCACCCAATAGCGTACCTCAGTAAGAAGTTATTTCCCAGGGAGCAGGCTTACTCTATAGTGGAAAAATAATGTTTTGCCATGGTGTAGGCACTAAAGAAGTTACAGCCATACAGTAGTAGCACCAAATTAGTCAAAGGATTTTTAAAAATCCCTATTGAGAATTGTGAAACCTTTAGTTAGGGATTTTGTTTTGTTTGTTTGTGTGTCCACTGCTATGCAGAGAAGGTTGTCTCATCTGATAGTGTAGTTGAAAATCTACCAGATGGCACTTAAGTACTGTAATAGGAACTGGCCTATTTCTGTAGGTTTAACAAAAAGAATTTTAGAGGATATGTTTCCCCTAAATTTTGTGAAGGATAAATAGGGAATCTCACAAAACTGCTTGACAAATTCAGTGCTACTACTGTATCTATATGGGTGGCATTTTGAGGTACAAACCGATAACCCCGGTTGCCTGGCACAAATGGGCAAAACAAATGGAAGGCTGTTAAGGTGGAGCCTTGCCTTGCAGGGTTATGACATGACTGTCTCACCGAGGGCAGGGGCAGCAAACGAAAACGCAGAAGGGCTATTGCGTCAGTCTGAACAATGAACTTTGGGGAATTCATCCCATGCCTAGGAATAGACTCCCCCAAATTCAGTCTAGGAGGGAGGACTGTGACAATCTGCCTATCTACTTGTCATTATATTGTATCATATTTGTGATATAAATACAGGTTACTCACCTGTAACAGGAGTTCTAGGGATGGTATATGTTGCTCATCCACACTGTCTGGCAGGTTCCTTGCTGCTTTAAATCTTGCCGGAAGATCTTCAAGCTGGCTCCTCCAACCCACCCGGGTGGTAAAACTCTCGGCTCCGCCCCATGACTCCAGATCTAGCCCGCTGGAAGCTAGGTTGTGCGTCAAAGCCAGGGAGGTCGGGTGGGTCGTGTGGATGAACAACATATACCATTCCTAGAACTCCTGTTACAGGTGAGTAACCTGTATTTCTAGGGACATGGATATGTTGTTCATCCACACTGTCTGGCAGACTCATAGCAGTTCTCCGGAAGGAGGGAGGCAAGGCGCACACCCCCTACTTGGGAAATAAAGACTGGAGAACCGAGGCCCCAAAACCAGCATCCCAGCGTGACTCAAGGTCGATGTGGTAGTGGGTGATGAAGGTGTGTGCTGACTTCCAGGTAGCAGCCCTGCAGATTTCCTGGATAGGGACGTCCCTGGAAGCAGCCACCGATGCAGCGGTATGGCGGGTAAAATGAGCTCTTATCCCTCTGGGAGGCTCCATGCCCGCCAACCTATAGCAGAGATCTATGCAGGAGGTGACCCACATGCCTATCGTCCGCTTGGCTGCAGGTGCGGCTTCAGCGTAGGTGTCAAACAGCTGGCGAACCTCTCCCCGAACTTCAGCCGTCCGATCCGTATAATAAGCGAGCGCTCTTCTAGGGTCCAAAGTATGGAGCCTATATTCGGCCTCCGAGGTGTGACTGGGGTAGAACACCGGCAGAGTCAACACCTGGTTAAGGTGAAACTCCAACACTACCTTTGGAAGTAATTTCGGGTGGGGGCGCAGGACAACCTTGTCCCTGTGGTAGACCAGATAAGGAGACTCTATGGAAAGCGCCTGGTGCTCTCCCATCCTTCTGGCTGATGTGATAGCCACCAAGAAGAAGAAGTCTTCCACGACAGGTGAGAGATGTCACACCTGTGCATCAGTTTGAATGGCTTGCCCATGAGCTTAGCCAATACCAGCAGTAGATCCCACGGGGTGGAGGTTCTCACACCGGAGGGGATATGTGATCAAGGCCTTTGAAAAAGCGCCCGACCACCTTCTCCTGTGCCACCGACTGCTTCCTGGCCCGCGCCCGGTAAGCAGAGATGGCTGCCAGGTGCACCTTAAGGGTCGTCGACCGAAGCCCTAGCTGAGAAAGGGACCACAGGTAGTCCAGAATGCTTGCCAACGAACAGGAGGAAGGGTCCAGGCCCTTGCCCTGACACCAAATGAAGAATCTCTTCCATTTGAAGGCGTAGCATTTTCTGGTCGACTCCTTACGGGACACCTCAAGGACGTTGAGGACCTCATCGGAAAGACCCAAGGCCTGGAACTCTAGCCGCTCAGGAACCAGGCCATCAGGTGCAGGGACTGAAGGTCCGGATGGAATACCTTCCCCTGATTGACTGAGATCAGGTCCGGGCGGGCTGGAAGCCGCCTCGGGAGCCTGGAGTTGAGACTGAGGAGATCTGGATACCAGAACTGGCGGGGCCAGTCTGGGGCTACCAGAATCACCTGCGCCTTGTCCCTCCTTGCCTTGAAAAGCACCTTGTGGATCAAGGGAAATGGGGGAAAGGTGTAGAAGAGGCCCGGGGTCCACGGCCTCGATAAGGCATCCCCCTGCAGCGAGCCTTGCTGAGGGGGGTGGGCATGAAACAGTCTCAGCTTCGCATTCTCCCTGGAGGCAAACAGGTCCACCTGAGGTGTGTCCCAGTGGGAGAAGATATCTTGTACTACCTCCGGCAGGAGAGACCACTCGTGAGACGCAGCCCCTATCCGACTTAGGGCATCGGTCAGGGTGTTGGAGGCTCCTGCCACGTGAATGGCGAGGAGATCTGCCTCCAGGCTGCGCACGAGTGACCAAATGCAGAGAGCTTCCCTGCACAGAGGCATGGAGCACGTCCCGCCCTGGCGGTTTAGGCAGTACATGGTCATGGTATTGTCCATCTGGACCTGAACCACTTGACCCCGTAGAAACGAAGCGAAGGCGGTGAGGGCTAGACAAACCGCTCGAAGCTCCAGCAGGCTGATATGGCATCAGGACTCCCGAGGGGACCAGAGGCCGTGCGCTCTGTGCTCCCCCAGATGAGCACCCCCAACCCATCAGAGAGGCATCAGTCAATAGCAAGACCGCCAGCTTGGGGCAGACAAACGGGATGCCCTCCTGCAGATGTGCTGGAACGGTCCACCACTGGACAGCGTTCCACATCCCCTGGGTCACTGTCACTTGCTGATCCAGCGGATCGAAGTGTTGTGACCATTGGCTGGCCAGCCCCCATTGAAGGAGACGCATGTACCAGCGGGCCCAATGGACCACACTGGTGCAGGCTGCCATGAGGCCCAGGAGGCGCAGGAAGTCCCGGGCAGGGCGCGACTGCCCAACCTGAAATGATTGGGCAAAGGAGGAAAGAACCTTGGCCCTGTCCACCGGGAGCCATGCTCTGGCTCGCAGAGAGTCGAGCTCTGCCCCGATGAATTGTATCACCTGCTTTGGCATGAGTTCCGACTTGGCCTCGTTGATGAGGAGGCCAACCTGAGAGCAAACCTGGAGGGCCAGATCTCTGGACCGCTCCACCGCCACTCTGGAGGGGGCTGCAATCAGCCAGTCGTCCAGGTAGGGGTACACCCGGACCCTTCGGCGCCACAGGAATGCTGTCACCACTGCCATGCATTTGGTGAAGACCCTGGGAGCCAGGGAAAGGCCGAAGGGCATGGCCCGGAACTCGTAAAGGGATCCCTCTGCTCTGAAGCAGAGAAATCTCTGGTGGGACGGACAGATTGGGACGTGAAAGAACGCGTCCTGAAGGTCCAGAGTACAGAACCACATGCCTCGTTCCAAGGATGGGATTATCTGAGCCACAGTGACCATCCTGAAGGTCTGAGACCTTAGGAACCTGTTCAGGTCATGCAGGTCGAGAATGGGGCACCAGCCCCCCGTTCGATTTGGGACCAGGAAGTACCTGGACACAAACCCTGGGTCTGGAGGAGGATCTGCCACCTTCCTGATCACCTCTTTTTTCGGGAGCAGGGCAATATCAGCTCGGCGAGCCGACAGAGAGGCTGCGGACCCCGTAGCCCTCCAAGGGGTGAGGGCTCGGAAGGGTGGGGGCTGCTCGAACTCCAGAGGCAGGCCCTTTCCTACCACCTCCAACACCCACCGGTAAGTGGTGATAGTGAACCAGGCGGAAAGGAAGTGGCGGCGCTGTCCCCCACAGGGGAGACCAGGGGAAGTGGCGAGGCTAAGGCGACACCCCTCAACCTGTCACTGGGCAGGCTTGGAGGAGGGACCGCCAAGGGACCTCCTGGCCTTACCTCCCTGCTTCCTGTTGGAGGAAGCCATGAGCTGAGTTTGGGATGCCAAGCCGAGCCTGCTGGCCCTGGTGCTGGTGCTGTTGGGCGGACGTGCTGCAGGCGCAGAAGGATGAAAGGACTTGTGCTGCTGCTGTCGACGGCCTTTGTCCTTCTGGGCGGAGGTGACCAAGTCCAGAGTGGCATTGGACTTTTCGATCCGCTGGAGGTGACCTTCCACTCCAGGGCCGAAGAGGTTGGTCCCCAAGAAGGGACATCCGCAAATTTGTGCTGGGTATCCGCCGTGAAGGTGGATATCCTCAGCCATGCTCTGTAGCGCATGGTCACTGTGGCCGCAACCGATCTGGCACAGGAGTCTCCTATGTCCAGAGCCGTTTGGAGCTGCTGCTTAGCCACTGCCCTACCCTGGCCCCGCACCTGCCGGACTGTGGTCTGCAGGTCAGCCGGGAGATGAGGGATCACCTCATCCAGGGAGCCCATGAGGGTGTGGGAGAAGTGTGCCATCAGCACAGCCGAGCTGGCCTGGCGGAGGCCAAGGGAGGACGCAGCGTACACCTTGCACCCGGCGTAGTCCAGCTTTTTGGACTCCTTGTCAGGGGGCTTGTCCACGTCCCTAGCATTCCCGGAACGCTGGAAAATGCTGTCGGTGACCAACTCCTCGGCAGAGGGGTGTTCCGAAAAACCAGGCAAAGAGCCAGTAGGGACCGCATACTTCCTGGCCATCCTGGCCAAAGGTGCAAGACAGGAAGCAGGCCACTGCCAGAGCTCCAAGGCTGGGCCAACAATGATTTCAGCCACCAGAAAGGCCTCCGTGGGTGAATCCCCTCAGTCCAGTATCTCCGTCAGGGGATACTTGGCCCGCTTGGATACGGGCTCGAGCTGCATCCCGGTGGACTCCGAGATGAGCCGAAGCAAACTCATGAAGGACGATGGGCTTTCGTCCATCAACTGGCCCCCGGAGGACTCCAGGTCAATGGGCCTGGAGAACAGGGAGGAGTCGTCGTCGGACTCGGAGGAGTCCGCGAAGAGCTGCCTGGGGCCTGAGCCACCCTCCACCTGCCGAGGACGGTCAGGAGTGAGAGCGACCGACAACCTGTGGGGCAGGCCTTGACCCGACCAAGAGTCCTTGTTCGGCACCCCCGATTTTGGTTGTGGAGGCGGAGGTTCCACCACAATCGGTGGGGCAGCTGGTTTCAGCCGAACAACCGGCCCAGGCTTGGGCACCTTGACTACAGCAAGGGGTTGTTTCGGCAGCTCGGGTGACAGCCAACTGATGGCCGGGGAAGGCGACGGTGTTGGTTTGTTCCTGGACAGAAGTAACTGCTGCCAACATCAGGTCCTCGTAGCATCGACGCAATTTGCGCCGAAGCCTCTCCTCTTCCAAGGAGGAAGACAAGGATGAGCGGCGGCGCCGCTTACCTTGGTGCCGAGACCGAGACCGCTGATGTCGGCAGGATTGGCTTGACCGAGACGATGTCCGAGACCAAGATCCTCGGTGTTTCCGAGGACGGGTCTGGGAAGGAGCGGGGGACACCCGCTCTTCCCTCGGCTCGGAAGCCTTAACCGAGGACTACGGCACGCGGGCGCGGAAATGGGTCTCCCCGGTCTCCACGGGGAACCCGGTGAAGAAGGGTTATCAGCCTCCGCAGTCGACAGCCCGTCCAGCGGGTCGAGAAAAATCTCAACAGCGTCAGACGGTGTCTCGGCGGCTGGCCTGATGGGGACGCCCGTGAAGCCAGCGGCCTTAGCCGCAACCTCAAACCAAGTTGAGTCGGGCTGTCCGGGAAGGAGACTCTCCCGCCTCCCACACGAACGCCGCGCGATGGGACTTACCCTTTGAGTCCTTCTTTTGGACCGAGAGGAATGTTCGATGGCCCCTCTCCTCGCGTGGAAAGGGACTGGCAAAGCTCCTTGAACAAAGCTGAATACAAGGTACCCAGTGAGAGCGGGATAAATGCCGCGACCGGGGAAGAGGATGATGCGGCCTGGGCCGCCTCCACCTCGAGGGTGATCATCTGCTCAAGTTGCTCAGCCAAACCAGCCGCCATGGTAACTGCCCAACCGGCCTCGCCCGACTTGACGGCGGGTAGCGCTTCTCGGGGCGCCCAAGCTGTAACCAGGCAGGGTCCTCCAGGACGCTCGCGAAAATGAACGGCATGACTCGCAGGCCTGGGCGGGTCGGTTCTAGGCCGAGGCAGTAGACACACATGGAGTGCAGATCCGTCCTGACATCTTCTGCCCACAAGGGCACCGCACAATCGGAGTCGATTTTTCCATCGCAGCGAGGGAGAAAGATGGACCGAAGTCTTGAAAATTTTAAAATGAGTTTCAGGCAACCAAAGAATTAGGATCCAGTCTATCACGCAGAGCGTTAAGGAGGGAACCTGAGCTTCCAAGCGGTAAGGAAGATCTGACGTCATGGGGCGGAGCCGAGAGTCTTACCACCCGGGTGGGTGGGAGGAGCCAGCTTGAAGACCTTCCGGCAAGATTTAAAGCGGCAAGGAACCTTCCAGACAGTGTGGATGAACAACATATCCATGTCCCTAGAAATATATGTTTATTTGAATGTCTACTTAGGGAAATGGCAGCCAGCAGCTTTTAAAGGGGTCTGACCTCTGACCCCAAAGGTCCTGGCTTGCTGAAAACAATAGGCTATGTAACACTAACCCAATGAATGAATTAAGAGGCTTCCTTTTGTAATCTCCTGTCATGCCTGTGTTAGCTGTTATATATGCAGTAAAACATTGTAAAACTTCAATTACTTTGAAGTTCCGGAACCCACACAAGGCTGCATCTTTTACAACATCCTAGGAAGTGACAAATTCTAACAGCTATCTGTTACATCTCTCACCACTAGAAGAGAACTGTTCGTCAGGATGTGTTTCTGAACATCAAAGGTGAATGCTCTGATCAAAGAGACTGTCGTATTTTGATATTGCTAACTTTGCAGATTTCTAGCCAGCAGTAAAATGACACCCTTTTGGATATACTTGGTCAGGTTACAAATTAATTACAGGACTAACAGTGATCTCATGAGCTGTGACCTCACAGGATGGGAAAGACAATACCACTCTGGCTGAAAGGAGTGGACACATCTATCTTTGGACTTCTAAGAGAACACACACACAGTGGTTCTGGACAAAAAGGCACTTCTGGCAAACTAGGTAACATCAAACTGAAACTGAGTTAGAACTAGAAATTCAAGTACCAGGCTTTTTTTGTTTTTTGGTTTTTGTAATTTCCAATTTCTTTTGACTGTATGTGTTACATGTTCTATGTTTTGTATGTAGTTACTATTTTTTTTAATTCTAGTAAACAGTTTGATTTCCTTAATTCTGCTTGAGTATTTTCTTTTGCATGTGAATGCTGAGACAGTATTAGATAATTCTGCCAATTGTTAAGGGCTTAGAAGTGTGTTACCATCTTGCTAAATTAAGAAATTACCTAGGTCTCAAACTGAGTCAAAAAGGGGAAAGCTCTGAACCAGGCTGGGTGCCAACTGGGTTAAGTATTGCACTGCATTTCCCAGAAGAGGGTGCGATATCTGATCCTGTTAACTGGGCATGCTAGCAAACAAGGGTTCATATTTTACTTCAGGACTCGAGGCTAGTAGGTGATTCGGACCCAAAACAGACAGGAGGGTTACCCTGTTTGTCTCCTGTTCACATATTGCACTTTGAGGTTTGGCACTGTGGGAGCAGAGGGCCTGACCTGCAGACTGCGTTTGTGACAGTCGGTACAGCTCCTTCAGTAATGCAGCACCAAAATTACTACCCTGATCAGTAATAATCTCTTTAGGTATGCCCACCCTGCTGAAAATGTTGGCAACCTCTGCTGATACTTTTGGGCTTTGACAGTATGCATTAAGACTGCCTCTGGGTATCGAGTAGCATAGTCACAAACTACCAAAATGAATCGATTACCCTTTTTACTTTTGTCTAAGGGGCCAACCACATCCAATGCAATTCTCTCAAATGCACATCTATCAAGGGTAGGGGCACCAGGGGCATCTTGTCTTTTTTATTCACTAGGGCTACTTTCTGACACTCCGCACAAGAAATGAAATAGGTAGCACCATCTTCATTAATTCCAGGCCAGTAAAATCTATCCAGCAATCTGGCAAGGGTGCAATCCCTCCCCGAATAATCAGCCATAGGACTATCATGTGCTATCTGTAACAACTCAGGTCTATACTTTTCTGGTATAACCAATTGTTCTATCTGGTCCTGTATCTGAGGTTTAACCCAAACTCTGTACAGTAGCCCATTACATTTTTTAAACACAGGTGCACCCTGTTTTGGTTTCACCCCCAGCTGCTTAAAATAACCCTGGATAGAAACACTGTTAGCTTGTTCTGAAAGAAAATCACAATCATTGATCACTTCAGTTTCATCACTTTCATATGTTAACCCCTTATGTCCATCAGTCTTTTGGTGCCACTGTTTCTTCAGGCATCATCTTTCTTTCCTGGACTTCCAGATCTCGGAGTTGTGCTCAAGAAAGTCCAAATCAAAATTAGTGAAAGGAAAACAGTCCCCACCATATAAGATTTTCTTCGCCTGAGCTCGTCACCATAGCTGCTGAAACATCAGGATTTCCTCTCTCTTTGATTAACTCAGTAAATCCTGGAAAGTCATTTCCAGCAATCACAGGTACAAGTAACTTAGGTACTGCCCCCACTTTCATTTGGTGCGACACACCCTTGCTATTCAGAGTCACTTGGGTGGTGGGATAGTATCTAGTGTCCCCACGGATGCAGATAATACCAGTACCTCATCCTTTTGGACATTGTTTTCCCAGTACTTCAACATGCACTAGGGTCTGTCTGCTTCTCGAATCTATAAGTCCTTTCACAGTCTTATCTCCCACCTTCACATCTGTTAAATACTTGCCCCAATTTGCTAAGGACAAATCTGCTCCAGTGTCACTCTTCTTACTACAGCAATTTCTTGCAATATGACCTGGCGTATTACAGTTATAGCTAATAAAGACTTTGGGTGCAGATTTGTTACCCCAACAGAGTTCTTATTAGACTTGGAGTTTAAATGGGAAAAAGAGTGTCTTACCGGTGCTTGGCTGTTACCTCGCTGCTGTGGCATCTGTCTGACCATTTGGTAGTCTTCAGCCAAAGAAACAGCCTTTTCCCCACTTTCTGGTCAGTGTTCTTTCACGCAAAGCTGTACATCGGTAGGTAGTATGTTGATGAATTGCTCCACTGCAGATGTGTCGATCTGTGGGACTGTTTTGCCCTCTGGTCGGAGCCATTTAATAAGGAGTTCTCTGAGATGGGTGAAGGCTTCTCAAGGATTGTCGACTGAGCTGTATTTCAGGGACCAGAATCTTTGCCTGTATGTCTCTCCTGAGATGTCATATCTTTTCAGGATTTTGCTTTTCACCAGGTCATAGTTTTCAGACTGTGCAGTGTCCATACTGCTGTAAACGAGTTGGGCTTTACCTGTCAGGTAAGGTACCAGTCTCATTGCCCATTGCTGCACTAGCCACTAGCAGGTTGCAGCAACCCTTTCAAAAATTATCAGGTGTGCTTCGATATCATCCGAGGAAAAAAAAAAAAAAAAAAAAACTTTCTTTTCTCTGTGTCTCTAAATATTTTCTCTCTGCTGCAGCTCTTCTCTTCTCTTCTCTGTTTCTCCATCTCTTTTTGTTGTATTGCCCACTACTGGAAAAAGGCAGTCAGGCTTTCAGGTTCTGTCACTGCTTGTTCTTTTTCCATCTCTGGTGCTGGCTGAACAGTCTCAGTTTGGACTTTTATTTCTGCTTCTAGTTTGGCTGCCAAACTTCTGGTAATCACTTCTGGACTTGCTGCTGCAAAATCCATACTTTTCTGCAATGCTTCCCTGGTACCAGATCTATTACTCATGCACAAAATTCCTGGCTTAGAGTATGCATGGCATAAATCCCACTTCTGACAGATAACTCAGGGTGACACCATCTGTCATCAAGGCACAGGTCGGGAAACATAGGAAAACCAGGAGCAGTTTCAAAATTTGCAAATAGGTTTTATTTCTCAATATCAGCAAATAAAAAATAAAAATTTGTACAGTATAACTATTTACAAAGGCAGAACAAACAGAAAAAATAATCCTCCTTCTGAGTGTTTCTTCTCAGTTTCAAACCCCAATCTCTCTCTTTCTCTTGCAAAATATTGCTACTCTTTTTATAATACATCTTTACAGAGAGCTCATTAGGAGAGCCTGCTTCTTACGGAATGTTCTTATAAGTTTCGCTCCTTGCTGGTGCAGCAAAACAGTACATGGTGACCCAGAATGACCTCTTGTTGCCAGCATCTCAGAGAGTTTGCAGGCCAGCTTCTCAGGTGAACCTCTTGAGTTCCAAACAGCTTTCTGCAATCATTTCAACAGTATAACTCTATACAGTTTTAAACAAAGGGATCCCAGTATCAGTGACATTTCCACATAAAGATTCACATATATTTTTTTTTACCCACAGATGTGCAAGGGGGAAGAAAAGACAGAAATAGCAAAGGAAGGCAGAGAGATAGCAAGAGGTGGAGAATTGCAAAACCGGAGTGATCAGTTCCTAGGTCTCACAAGAAAATTTGGTTGAGCAACCAGACCGACAAGAGATAGAACATACAGACCAACAAGAGACAGAAGAGGACAGGATACAACAGACCCTTGTGTTTAAACTGTTTCTGCATAACAAATGGGGCAGGGTTTTATTTAACTCTGTCACACTTCCTCCTGAGGGTGTTTTGGTACTTTACCATACGGGCCTGGTAGTTTGCAATTCTGAGGCCCAAGGTGGCAGATGCAAAGGTCCTCTTCCCCAGGACATCTAACCTCCTGGATTCCCTGTCAGGAGGGAGAACTGAGGTACTAAGGCACTTTAGACCCATCATGGACTACATTTATTACAAGAGAATCAGCCTCAGGTTTGCCTGCGAAAAATGGGCTACCGGAGGGAGCCTGGTACAACTTGTCTGCCTTTCTTGGAATGGTAGGGATCATATTAGGGTTATGCCAGGCAGCCAGGGTGGCATGCGCTACAGCAGGTAATAGAGGAGGAATCTCGATAGGTGGGGAACCAGTAGCCTCAGAAATTCCACCAGACTCCTCTTGGTGATGTCTTTCTCCTCTGACTCAAACCCCATGACAGACTGGAGTCGTTGTATCATGGAGGTAAGAGGGGTCTTCAGGGGGGGAGCGTGAAGTACATAAAACAGAGTCCTCACTCCCTGTGGAAACAGTGGCGCTTGATCTCTCATAAGCACTCTCCACATATTCTTCCTCATCCTCTTTCACTTGTAGTATGACGTCAGGATTATATTCCTGATCCTCATCAACAGCTTCTGTAGGCCTCAAAGAAGGAATAGAAGAGGCCGTCGATGCCCAAGAATGCACAGGGCATATCGACAGCCAAGGCTATGGCAATGGGGCTTGTCTGGGGTGCTCGTCAATGCAGCACCTGTAGGAGGAGAAGGTAGCAGGCAGTATAAAAAGGTCCGGGAAGGATGAAAGTACAGTCTGCGTGATGGTGCCGGCCTGTGGTACAGGTGTACTCTGAGACCTCAATGGGGGAAGGGGCTGTCCCCAGTGTCGACAGTCCTTCGCCAGCCATGACAGGTCTGGCAGAACACCCAGCCTGTCCCAATCTGGAGGGGATCAGAGGTCCGAGTGTCCGGAGGCATCATCACTGATGTGGTCAATGACGCAGTAACAGTCACACTAGGATGCAGGGGTGACTGAGAACGTACCAGGGTGGATTTTCCTTATTTCTTTCCCTCTCCCAGTGTTTATGCTTGTGTTGCCCAGTACTTCTATCCCACGACTTCGAATATCTGGAGCTCGATGAACAGGCTGGCGACACAGCGGAAGATTTCTCCTGAAGCTCTTTCTCCACCCTGGCTATCTGCTGTTTTAAGAGGTGGGTTTCCAGGGCATTGTTTCTGCATCACTGGGTAATGGTATTAAACTTAAGACAGAATTTGCAGCCCTTAAATGTTATGGTCCACGCCAAGGCAGCACATGCAGATATCGTGTAGGTCGCCGAATAAATCTTTTCACTACACTTGCAGTATCTAAAGAACCATGCGAGTTCTTTTGATGACATACACGTCAACGACGATTAAGTGATATCTAACTAGGGAGAGAAAATTCAGAAAGGTTAACTTGCAGTTGACTGAAGCAGCAGCGTCTCTGTGGAGTGTTCAGTGAGAATGGTTGATAGTGGGAAAAGAACTGAGGAGGGATGGGGCTGCCCACATTTATATGGGATGTGTTGATGCAGGACGTCGTTGTGGGCGGACCCTATTGGACTACTTGCTAAAATGTTTACATGTGGTCATAATGTCTGGCGGCTATAGTTTCAGTTGTGTGGCCTGATGAGAGATGTCTTTGAAGAAGATCTTTCTCATACTGATTCCTCTCACCTTGTGGGTGAGATTTAGACTAAGGGGACATGGGTGCGGAAAGGATATTAAATTACTGTAGTTTTTGTTTTGTTGTATTGCAGTTGCATGTATTAGACAGCCATTGGCCAAGAAGATGAGCAGAGGGCTTGTGCCAGTTCCCATCAGGGTCCAGGATCATGGGATTGGATGCTCTGGAGGATGCGGGTGCCACTGGACACCACACAGAATGTTTGGGGATGGGCAGAGGGAGAGGTGCCACTGGACACCAGGGAGAATTTAAGGGGAAGGAGGGGTGCCACTGGACTCCAGGGGCAAACTAAGAGTATGTGGGGAGAGACGGTGCCACTGAAAAACACAGAGCTATTGGAAAGGGGCAAGGACAGGGAGTCCTTCCTGCTCCCCAATAACCTCCATTATAGCTTGGAACCAGTGTAAATCGTGTGGGGCTAGTGCAAACTGATACTACTTTCCTAGCTAGACTAGTGCAAAACAAAACAAAACAAAAAGTTAAGCGTGACCCCTGGGACACCAAACCTACCAGAGCTCCCCCAGAGGATACTCTGGCAGAAGCAGAACAGTTGGACTTTGGTGGGGTCCAGAAGGTGGGGAGGCATGAAGGGTTCTCAGTCCTCGACTTGGTGAGAATGTCAGTGGTGGAGTGTGCCACACAGTGAGTTTTGCAGACAAGGAACTAACTGTTAATGAAATATTTTGTATAAAAATGTTACAGGATCTGATAGCAACGGGTGAAAGGGGTGAAGAAGGGGAATAGTGAGAGGGAGGGGCTGGGGGGCATAAGCTTGAATCTCAAATGAATCTGATGTATGTATTGATGACACAGAACATTGTGCACACTGTAAGTAGTTGCAAAAACTGCATTCAACTACATAAGTTACTCATATTAATTTCCCATAATGCAGTTTGTCTGAGTGATATTTGCTAATACTTTAGATATATAGGCAATCTCTCAAAGATGCCACACAGTTCAAGGGTGAAATGTAGAGAGTGATGTGTGCCTAAATTAACTTGTGAAAAATAAATTGTTGTGAAGATTAAAACTGCATTCGAAGTTGTTTTTGCTCCCCACCCCTTTGCTGTTATTTAGACATACATACTCCTCAGCCTGTACCACTGCACAATTCCTTCACTGTACTGGCTGGATAGGCCAACCAGGAGGAGACACCAGGAGTGGGAAGGGAGGAAGTGGGGGTCCTCAGAAGGAGAGGCCTCAAGGAGGGAGGGAGGGAGAGGCCTCTGGTGGGGGACTCTGTTTAGGGGGATAGACTTGGGAGTGGGGGAGAAAAGGGGAGGAAGGTTAAGTGTGTCAGAAGTGCTTCAGTTTGGAGGGATGGAGAGCGGTTCCAGAGAACTGCTAAGGAAACAGGACACATAAAGAAACCAGATGTCTTTGCCCACCTGGGGAGAAATGACCTAACAGACTAGGTAGAGGTAGTGCAGGGTAATTTCAGGGAGCTGGGGGAGGCCTCAAGTAAGTGGCACACTCAGTAGCTTTTGACGAAGTGTTACCTGTACATGGCCAGGGAGAGGACAGGAAACTCCACAACAGGGCATTTAATAATGGCTTGAAGGCATGGTGCATGAAGGAGGGCTTTGGCTACACAGGGGACAGGGGACACCCTTGGAGGATATTAGCCTCTATGTGAGAAACAGACTGCATCTTTACAGCACGGGGACCAGGGAGGTTTAGATATTACTTGTCTACACATTTAAAGTAGTCAGGAGGGAAGACTGTAAAACCAAGGGGAGAAACAACTGCCCCCGATGATGAAGCAGCAGGAAAGGAGAACCCAAAGGGAGTAAGCTCCCCCAGAGCAGGAGCACGAGATGGGGTGGGGACAAGGGGGTATACATCAGGAAAGCAAAAACAAAGGAGTAAAGGACACAGGTAATGAAAAAGGTAACAAGGGAAGGGGGGAGTCTAGGGTAGCTTCAGGGAACAGCAAAGGCGGGGGGGGGAGTAGGGAAGCTGGCAAGGAGGAAGATATGGAGAGCCATGTGCATCAATGCAAGTAGCCTGGTAAAAAAATTCCAAACTGAAGGCTATCATGGCAGAGGACATCCTGAATTTGGTGGCTGTAACTGGGTCATGTACTGCTAGAGGAGTTGGATATAGTACTTGGGGAAGCCATAATCAGAATGATAAGTAACAGGGAGGTGCTGCTAGTTGGGGACTTCAGTCTACCAGATTTGGACTGGAGCTTTCCAGCTGCAGCTTCAGCAAGAAGCATGGTCATCCGTTACTCCTTACAATGGGGCTTTTCTCAGGCAGCTAGGCAGGGAAACCACTAGGGACAGGATAGTGCTGGATCTGGTGCTTACAAACAGAGATGGTACTATGGGCATCACAGAGGGCAGTGACTTAGGTACTAGTGATCACCATACTGTGTGGTTTGACACTAAAATGGGAACAGAGGCAAACAATACAAGGATGAGGAACCTGGACTTCAAGAGGATGGATTTTAAAGAAATGGAAGACTGCCTCAGAAACTGCCTCATGGTGGGGATTGCCAGGGAGGGGTAGAGGCGCAAAGGGGAAAATAAGGGAGGGCATATTTAAGGCAACCAAGCTCTGTATGAAGTGAGTGAGTAAAAGCAGAAAGAAAAAGAGACCGTTATGGTTCTCTAGGGAAGTGGCCAAGGTGGTGCGGGGAAAAAAGGGTGGCATTCAGGAGGTATAAGGAAATGCAGCATGAGAAAGAAGACAGGAAGATATACAGTACCAAGTAAAACGGAGCAGCAGGGAAGGCAGTGAGGGAAGCAAAGGAGCACAGGAAAGGATATCCAAGGAGTAGCCAAAGGGGCTAAGACTTTCTTCAGGCACGCACGTGAGAGGAGGACAGCAAGGGAGGGAATAGTGAGGATGAGGTGGGTGGCAGGGGGAGAATGCATAGAAAAGGGTCAAGAAAAAGAAGTCATCGTGAACAGGCACTTCTGTTCAGTCTTCACAGTGGACAAAGTGTGGTACAAATCACCAGGGAACAGCAGAACAAAGGGGAAGTGGACACAAGTCAATTTTCAGAGGAGAGTCCTGAAGTGACTTGCAGCTCTGAAAGTTCACAAGCCTATGGGACCAGACGGAATACACCCAATGGTACTAAAGGAACTCAGGGAGGTGCTAGCTGCCCCACTGACGACTTTTTTCAACAGCTCATTTGGGAAACATGCATGGTTCAGGAGGACTGGGGGAAATGGACTGGCTGGACAGACCACCTGCCGCTCCTCTCCTTCAGTCAGCTGCTGAAGTCCCCAAGCAGGACTGCCCTGATCGGGCCAAGCCGCGGATCCCTTGCAGCTGGACAGACCGCCCGCCGCTCCTCTCCTTCAGCCAACTGCCAAAGTCCCTAAACAGGACTGCCCTGATCGGGCCAAGCCGCAGATCTATTGCAGCTTGCGGCTGGACAGACCGCCCGCCGCTCCTCTCCTTCAGCCGGCTGCCAAAGTCCCTAAGCAGGACTACCCTGATCGGGCCAAGCCGCGGATCCATTGTGGCTTGTGGTTGGACAGACCGCCCGCCGTTCCTCTCCTTCAGCCGGCTGCCAAAGTCCCTAAGCAGGTGAGCTGCCCTACGAGCCCCAGGGCTACATCTCAGGTGCTGGACTGGTTGGTGCTCTTGGCACTAGCTCCCTAATGGCTGCTGCTGCCACGGCTCCGCTTTTCATTGGAGCACCTTCTCCCCAGCTCTTTTGCTGACTTGGACTGAGTTTTTCTTGAATTTCTGCTGCTCCTTCTGTTCTGAATTTTCAACTAACCTGATTATTGTTTGAAATTATTGTCTGGGAGGGTTCTGAACTGTATGGGAAATGTGCGGGAATAGTATTTGAACAGTTGTTTTTACTGGTTTGCCTGCCTGCTCTAACCTCTCCTTGCTCTATCTGCTGACTTATCTGCTAATTTTAATCTTTCATTACTCTGACCGCAGACTTAACATTTTTTCAACTGCTGGGTCCTGAGTTCCCTGGCACCAACCAAGTGACCCCTTCACCAAGTTGTTGTCTGACTCCCCCATCCCCTGCCATTCAACCTGCCACTGACTCCTTTGTTTCTCTTCCCAACCCCCATTTAGCTCTGCTACTCCCCCAAGACCTCTGCCTTAAATCCTGACCTTTTCCTCTCTTTCTCCCTCTCTCCCCAGGACTGCCCTGTTCGGGCCAAGTCGTGGATCCATTGTGGCTTGCAGCTAGACAGAATGCCTGCCACTCCTCTCCTTCAGCCGGCTGCCAAAGTCCTTAAGCAGGTGAGCTGCCCTACGAGCCCCAGTGCTACATCTTGGGTGCTGGATTGGCTCATACTCTTGACACCGACTCCCTATTGGCTGCTGCTGCCATGGCTCCGATTTTCACTGGAGCACCTTCTCCCCATCTCTTTTGCTGGCTCGGATTGAGTTTTTCCTTGAATTTCTGCTGCTCCTTCTGCTCTGAATTTTCTCCCACTGACCCACCACCACCACTCTTTAAATACGCCTGTTTTTTTTTTTAAATCGTATTTTATCCTCCTCCCTCAGCCTGCCTCCTTCGACACTTCGGCGATGACCCGCAAACATCCCACTGCCCGAAACCCTACACGCACAGTCCACAAGCCCCCATGGAGCCGCGGCTTACCCCCCGGGCGGGGACGAGGTAGGGACAACCCCGTAACTTAGTGTTTCGTCGGCCCGTGGACTGCGAGTGGGCACGGGCAAATCGCGGCACGTCCGGGTCCTCGCCTCCCGGACGAGGCAGGCTCTTTTCCTGTTTTCTCCTCCCGAGCAGATTGCGATCACCCTAGACGTCATGGCGTACGTCGACGTCCGCACTGCTCGATGGCCAACCAGCCAATCCCTGCAAGGGCTTGCATTTCCTCGAGCCTCCGCTCGGGGTCATACAAGTGCCGGACTACGGCCAAATCCCACCCCGGAGTAGGCGAGCTGTCATCGGACGCTCAAGCCTAACTCCCCCCGGCCGACCCACGGGCTACCCGAGTCCGCTCCCGAACCCGGGTCGCCGGCATGGAGCGAGGTGTGGAGTTCAACGCCTCAGCCCTCTGCGCCACCAGGCCGGCTCTAAATACGCCTGTTTCTCCACCCCCTATCGGTAATGCTCCACTATTGGCAAAACTTCCTCTTCATGCTCTTTAAAGAGATGAGCCTCATACTCTGCCTGATAGCTTGACCCTGAAAGGATATAAATTTCTTAGTCTCACAGCCCTTCTTGAATTACAGTCATAATCCTGTTCTCTATTTCCCCACATTAAGCCTTGTCCTCCTACTTTGGATAACCCGTAGCACTTCATTGGTTGGGACAAATCGCAACCACTAGGCAGAGTAAATTACCACTCCCCCCATTTCTCACCCCTACTTATAAAACATCCACACTTCACCAACAAAATGTTCCTCCTCCTCACTAAAGGATTTATTGTTGGCTGTTACTTCTTGGCCTATCTTCACATCGATGCGTCTGGCATAACCAATGCCTCAATGTTTCCCCTTGCTAATGACATCAACCTATTTTACTTCATTTATCCACACAGTAGTATGTGCGAGACCCCACCTCACCGTGGTCTCCTGGCTCTAGCCCAATAATGTATAGCTATCCCCCTTAAACATCTGTTCAGGATCCGGAGAGAATCCCCAGCTCACCCTCCCAAGTCCAATGGTATAAATTTATCCTTTTCAAGCTTCGATGTAAGAACAAACACACTCAACCTTTCCACCGCCTACCCTAAATTTGCACTAGAATGTGCCTCATCCTATTATCAGGTGACAGTGAGCTAAACCAAAGACCTGCTACAAGAGTAAAGGCCAAACCCAATAATAGGCCATTGTCTAACCTCCTGCCCTCATGGGCCGACACTAAAGGGCTCAAAATAGCCTATATGAACATACAGAGTATTGGGGGAAGAAGGCTGAATCGGAAACCTGGGCACAGCACTACAGACCCGATGTCCTATACATAACGGAAACCTAGTTAAAACCTTCCATCCTGTCTCACAGAATTGCTCTTCCTGGCTCTTCCTCCTACCAGCATGATCGGCCACACAAAAGGGGAGGGGGGTACTGATCTACACCAAGGCAGAGTTGTCTGTGAGTGAGCTGTCAAGCTTAAAAGTTAACTCAGACACTGAACATCTATTTATCAGTTACATTTGGTCAACTCAAACATATGATCATCGGATGTGTATACCTACCCCCTAAACTTGTGTCCTCCTCCTATGATGAACTGTTTGCCAATCTAGATACCCTCCCTCATAGCAATGTCAACTGTGGAGGGGCATCGGTTCAGCTCTATGTTGATGATGCCATATTCTATAGATCCTTCAGAGATATCACTAGTATCAGCTCCAACCTAGAAAACGACTTCCATGTGCTGGAAATCTGGTTCAAGAAAAATCTGCTGGTCTTGAATACTAAGAAAACTAAGTCCATGTTGTTTCACCACACCTCCTTTGATATGACCTCCCAGCCACCCCTCATTATCAAGAACACCTCCGGTGTGCCTCTAGAAGGGATAAGGTCTTTCAAACATCTGGGTCTGACACTTGATGAACATCTATCATTTGACATGCACACATCTAATGTCATCAAGGCCAATAACCAAAAACTTGGCCTCCTATACCGCACTGCCCACTACCTCACACCTACTGCAAGGAAGACTATTGCCTCGGCTACCCTTCTCCCTGGCCTCTTCTATGGGGTCTCAGTACTTCACTCTACTAAGATATCAAATCTGGCCAAACTTAAAACAGCCTATCACAGAATTGCATGCCTTGCTGCTAAGGCACCAGCTCGGGCCCACCATTGCAATGTGCTCAATACCGTATGCTGGCTGTCTTTTGATGTTAAAATGGATTTCCCTGTGCTCTGCACCACTTTCAAACTTATCCACCTCCCTTCCCCACCCATCCTCTCCAATCTGATCACCCTAAAAGCTTCCCCAAGGACCCTTAGATCTTCCCACCTCCCAATCCTAACTCTCCCTGAAACTCGTTTAACAATTGGCAGAAGAGCCTTCTCCACTGCTGCACCTCAGAAGTGGAATAACCTCCTTTACATTCTACTGTCACGTACATCACTTCCCCACTTTAAAAGACTCTTCAAAGAAATCTTCTTCCCACCCCAATATGTAATAGTAACTGTAACTAATCCCCCTTGACAATTAACTGCAGCTAATCCTCCTCTACCCCTTCCCCCTCTCTCTCGCCACCTCCTCTCCCCTAACCCTTGTTCCTCTCCACCCCCCCACCACCCTGGCTCCTCCTATCTTCCAATTCCAGTTGACAGTACAAATGTAACCTTGTGTTATAATAATGACTGTATTAACTTATAATTTGTTTTATGGTTCTTCTTGCCTCACACTTGTACCCCATACTTACACTGATTAATGTATAACCTACTGTAACATGTTTTATTTGGCTATGACTCTGATTGTGTATTTTAGTGTTTAATGTTGTATCTCTTGTTACACTTGGAATGTATCTGTTCCCCAGATCACCCCTGAAAAAGGGACTTGTCTGTCTCAGCGGGCCTATGTGGTCATCAAAATTCAAATAAAAATAAATAAATAAAAAATATATAAATAAACGTGGTCACTCTACATAACAGCAAACAGGAGAAGGCTAGCAACTATAGGGTGGTCAGTCTCACATCAGTGGTGAGAAAATTAATGGAAACTCTATTAAAGGAAAGGTTGGTACAGTATCTTGAATCAGTGGGCTACAAGGCCAAAGGCATGCATTCATGTGGGGGGCATGCTAGGTGAATCATCAATTTCTTCAACTGGGTGACCAAGGAAATAGATCAAGGAGAGCAGCGGACATGGCCTATCTGGAGGCCATCGACACTGGGCCACACAGGAGACAGATACAGAAATTGAGCATCCTAGGAGTGGGGTCCAAAGGGGTGAACTAGTTAATGTATAGGCCACAAAGGGTGGGGGTTAACAGCACTCATTATGAAGAAAGAGTGACCAGTGGGGTGCTGCAGGGCTCAATATTCAGTGGAACTAGTCTTCTTCAATGCCTTCATAAGTGACACTGCAGAAGAACGGGAAGGTATGCCTTTTTTCAGATAACATCAAAATCTATAATAGGATGGACACTCACTTGGGAATGCATAGGGAAACTCAAGAAGTAGTCAAGAGTATGGCAGTTGGGGTTAAATGCCAAAAAGTGCAACATCATGCACCTAGTGCATAGGAACCCAGGACCTGAGTGTAGGATGGGTGGAAATACTGACTGTCACTAGGAAGGAAAGGGACTTGGGGTTTATGATATCTGATTACCTCAAAGTGGCAGGGCAGTGTGACAAAGCAGTGGGTAGGGCCAGTGGGATGCACAGGGAGAGGTACCTCCAGCAGGAGGAGAGAGGTGGGGATGCCACTGTATCATTCTCTTGTAAGACGTCACCTGGAGTATTATGTCAAGTTCTAAAGACTGCATCTCAGAAAGGACAGGGTGAATACAGTCGGCACGGGATCGTAATGTCGCAAGCGACATAGCATACATCAAAACCGTGCACCAAACACAGCGTAGGGCAACACAGCAGCGGCACATAATGCTGACCATATCAGAAACCCTGCATGCCCGAATGGTCCACCAGACCCCCCAGACTATTTATAATCAACTCTGAGGGTATGTGGACACAGGAGCAAAACAAACATTTGTAGCGGCACTTTGCCGTCAGTGCACTGAGGGGAATCGTAAAAAAATTCCCACACCAGAAATTCAAACCCTGGTCCTGCCCTGCTGCCCACTGTATGGTCGGATGCTCTAGCCACTCCACCATGGGAGTGGCTCGACCGAGTACCTGACCAGCAGTCACTACATGCACTTCTCCTTCCTGTGCAGAGTGACATGGGTAGCAAGAAAAAATTACTCACCTTAGTAATTATGTTTCTTCTAGTGGAGTCTTGCTGTATTCTGACTATTGCAGTTAGGTCCTGCCTTTCAACTGTCCCGGAGAACAACGGGTTAACTTTTCTATGCCTTGCATAGAACTTTCATCACGAGCTCGGTTGAAGCCCCTGTCTGTTGTTGTTCAAACTGCAACCGTCAGATCTTTATGAGCAAAAACTCACTAGGTGTTGTGTGTGTGGAAACTGTAAAATTTTACTAGCCAACTGACAAATATATATAATGTTTTTGGTTTCAAAGGAAGACTCAAGTCAGGAAACCCAAAAACACATCCAAAAACACAACATTCTACCCAAACAAAAAAGTGGGTGTAAAAAGGACACCCCTAGGGTGCCAACACTGCTCCTGCCCACCCACATCCCAAAAACTAGGTTCTGAGAGGGAAGGCGGGGGGAGGCCAGAATACAGCAAGACTCCACCAGAAGAAACATAATTACTAAGGTGAGTAATTTTTTTCTTCAAACAACATGAAGTCTTGCTGTATTCTGACTATTGCAGACTACCAAGCAGTACCTCCATGGAGGAGGGACAGAATCTACTTTGGAAATAGGCTCTGAAGTACTGCTGTGCCAAACCGAGCATCACTCCTAGCCTGGATATCCAGAGAGCAATGCTTGGTGAAAGTACGGACTGTTTTCCAGGTGGCTGCTTGACAAATTTCTAAGAGAGGAATATCCCTGGCAGCAGCCAGGGAAGCAGCTGTACCTATTGTGGAATGAGCCCTCAGGCCTGAGGGTGGAGTTCTACCCAATTTTTCATAGCAGAATTGTATACAAGAAACAATCCACCTGGCAATAGATCTCTTAGTGGCAGGTTTGCCTTTACCAACTTCTCCATAAGTGAGGAACAACTGGAGGGATTCAAACCTGTGACCCTTTGTACGCTCTATGTAGTAGCTAAGGGCTCTTTTAACATCCAAACTGTGTAGCCTCCTCTCTCCCGAGGAGGAATGGTCAGTGAAGAAAACAGGGAGAGATATAGACTGGTTGCGGTGGAAATCTGAAACCACTTTAGGTAAGAACTTTCCGTTAGTTCTAAGGACCACTTTATCTCTGTGAAAAGAGATGAAATCAGATTCCACTGACAGGGCTTGCAATTCACTGATACGTCTGGCAGAAGTAATGGCTACCAAAAACACAGTTTTCCAAGTCAAGTACTTAAGCTCTGCTGAGGACAAAGGCTCAAAGGGGGGTTGCATAAGCTGAGCAATGCAAACATTAAGGTCACAAGCAGGAGCAGGATCCCTAAAGGGGGGACTGGTGTGAAGCAATCCCTTGAAAAACTTACAGAATACAGGATGGGATGACAGAGAGGAAGACCTGCCTACTGACAGGAAAGCAGAAACAGCTGCCAAGTGTACCTTGAGGGTAGCTGGTCTGAGGCCTAGGGCATTAAGATGGACCATATAATCCAGAACCATAGGCAATTCAGCAGAGTCTGGAGAAATATTCTTCTTAGAACACCAAATGCTGAATCTTTTCCATTTGGAGTTGTAAGTCTTTCTGGTGGAAGGCTTTCGAGAAGCCTTAAGGATATCCAGAACTCCTTGGGAAAGATGCAGATCTACAAACTCTTAACTCTTCAAGAGCCAAGCCTTTTGATTGAGAGACTGAAGATTCGGGTACCAAATCCTCCCCTGAGAGGATGTTAACAGGTTGTAATTCCTGGGAAGAGACAGGGGAAGGTGGACTGTTAGGGACAGCAACAAGGGATACCATGGCTGTCTAGCCCAGTCTGGAGCAATCAGAATCACTTTGCATGGTTGTGACCTTATCTTGACTAACACCCTGAACAGGAGAGGGAAGGGGGGGAAAACACAGAAATTTCTATTCCCAGTTCAGAATCAGAGCATCCAGGGGGACTGAGCCCAAGACTGGGGGGTCTGCAACAAAAGAGAGGAAGCTGGTGATTGTCGGGTGCTGCAAAAAGATCTATCTGTGGAGTGCCCCATCTCGAGAAAATCACTTTCAAAACCAGAGGATCCAGGGCCCACTCATGATGGCCATGGGATATTCTGCTCAGTGCATCTGCTAGGACATTGTCCTTCCCTGGGAGGTGAACTGCTATCAGAGAGGTTTGCAGGGAATAGGCCAGGGACCACAACTTCATTGCTTCTGTGCACAAGGCCGTAGACCAAGTGCCTCCTTGCTTGTTGATGTACCACGTGGTGGTGGTGTCTGTTCTGACCTGAACCACCTTGTTCTGTACAGATTTGGAAAAAGCTTGCAGTGCCAGAAACACTGCTCTGAGTTCCAAGAGACTGATGTGAAGCAGAGATTCCAGAGGTGACCACAGTCCTTGGGTGGTAAGATCCCCCAAATGGGCTCCCCAGCCCAGCAGGAAAGCATCTGTGGTGAGCATCACTGAATGAGACTGAGTGACAAATGGAACCCCTTGTCTCAAACTGTCCTGATCCTGCCACCATTGCAAGGCTTGGTTCAGGGTTCGAGTCACTGGGATTAGTTTGGTAAGGGAATCCTTTCTTTGGGACCAAAAGGCTCTTAAGTGGAACTGAATGTCCCTCATTTGGAATCTTGCTCCCTGGAACACTGCTGTGGAGGCTGCCATGTGGCCCAGTAGCTGAAAGAAATGCATTGCTGGTCGAGACACCTGAAGGGTGAATGAAGAGGCCAGTTCCATAAGGGTCCTTGCCCTTTCCAGGGGGAAGGAAGGCTCTTGCCTTTACCATATACAGTTCCGTACCTATGAAGGTGAGGAGTTGCACTGGTTCGAGAACTGACTTTGGTAGGTTGAGAAGGAATCCTAAAGAAGTGAGCACTTGCTGGGTCACTTGCAGATGTGACTTGACTTGGTCTGGAGACTGACCTACTATGAGCCAGTCGTCCAAGTATGGGAAAATGGAAATCTTTTGTCTTCTTAGGAAGGCAACAACTACTGCCAGGCACTTTACGAAGACCCTTGGGGCTGATGTTAGGCCAAAGAGCATTGCTCTGAATTGATAGTGGCCTGAGGGCAACTCGAACCTTAGGTACTTTCTGTGGGAGCACCTGATGGGAATGTGAAAGTAGGCATCTTTGAGGTCCAGGGAGGCTAGCCAGTCCCCTGGCCTTAGAGAGGGAAGGATAATTCCCAGAGTAACAATTTTGAACTTTGGCTTTAAAAGATGTTTGTTCAGATATCTTAGGTCCAGGATGGGTTGCCACTCTCCTGTCTTTTTGGGGGTTAGGAAGTACCTGGAGTACAATCCTTTGTCCCTGTGTAGGGTGGTAACTCTCTCTATAGCTCTGAGAGCTAGGAGAGAAGAAACCTCTGCCTCTAGGGCAAGGGTCTCTGAGAGATTTGCAGGTGGAAAAGATCTGGCTCTCATCTTGGGAAATTTTTTGAAGCGGAGAACCAGTCCCTGGCTTACTACTTCCAGGACCCACTTGTTTGATGCAAGAGACATCCAGTCCTGGACAAAGTAAGCCAGTCTGCCCCCTACTGGTATAGGAGAATCGACCCGGGCAGACCCATCAGGGTGTCTGCTTGGCAGGGGCTTCAGGCTGAGGGGTGGATGCAGGCCTGCTCATCCCCCTTCTGCCTCGCCCTCTGAAGAACCCCCTCTACAAAAAGGAAGAAGAGGAGGCCTGAGCTTGGTAAAAAGACCTTTGGAAAGGCCTGCCCCAGCCCCAGGACTGCTGCCTTTGAGGAGCTGCTTGCCTTTCTTTGGCCTGAGCACTCCTGTAAGTAGTCCTGTATTCGTCCATTTTCTTCATGTAATTCTCTGTCTGCTCCCCAAACAGAGAATTACCAATTACAGGAAAATCCATGGCCTTAGCCTGGGTATCCTGTGAGAGGCTAATACATCTGAGCCAAGCCATCCTCTGAAGAGCCACAGATGTAGCCATGACTCTTGATGATACATCACTGGAGTCCACAGCAGCATGAAACTGTACTTTCGATGCCTCAATCCCATCTGCAGCCACCTGCTCCAGCTCCTTGGCAAGCTGGGCAGGAGCCCGTTAAGCCAGTGCCAGTACAGTGTCCCACCTGGACTTCTGGTACCTGGCTGTATAGGCCATATAGTTAGCCTGCCTGAGTCCCAAAGATGCTGCCATATATTGTTTCTTTGCCATGGCATCAATCTTCCTGGAGTCCTTGTCTGGGGGGTGTGATGCCAAGGGAATGTTTGCCTTATCACAGGCAGCATCCTGTACAACCCCAACATGGCTGCATTGCTGAAAAAGCAACTCTGTGTCTGAGCCTGAAAGAGTGTACCTCTTGTCCATTCATCTGTCCACAGGAGGTATAGAATTAGGAGACTTAAGAATGTTTTGTGTCTGTTTCCCAAAGGATTTGTGGAGGGGAACAGACAAGTCTCCTGGACTCTGGGATGTCCATCATCTCAACATAATCAGGCTCTTCCTGATCCTCTACTGCTTCCTCCACAGGAAGCTGGAGGGTATCAGCCACCTTTCTGTAGAACATGTAGTATGAAGGGGACTCAGAAAGCCTAGGAGGAGAAACACCTGAAGGTCTGTCTGGGGAGATATCCGGGTCAGTAGGCACATCCATACTTTCACCATCACCATAATCATCCTCATACTCTCCCCCCTCCTCAAACTCCGGTTCATAAAATTCTTCCAAAGTATAATCCGGAACCGGGGAAATCGACCGAACCGAGCCCCTGCCAGATGGTGGCGGTTCAGTCGGAACCGAACTAAGTGACTGCACAATCCTAATCGCCTTGGCTATCTCATCAGCGGTCGGAGTATGAGATTCTGGAACCAAACCAGTCGATTTGTCTTTTCTTTTTGTTTTTGTCAGAACCGATTCCTCGGAATCGGCTCTCCTTTTGCCCGAAGAAGTATCGCCCTGGTCAGAGGGCACTCCTTCTGGTTCGGTCGGAACCGAACCAGGCTGGCCATCTGGGTCAGCGGACTTCTCGGCCTCCCTTTCTCCTCAGTCTACCTAATCTCTTTTCCAGGGTAGATTTGGGAAAATTCTTGCAAATTTGGCAGCCTGAATCGAGGTGGTCAAACCCCAGACAATAAACACAGGTGGCGTGGGGATCAGCCTTAGCAAATACCTCCCCACACCCACTGCAGTGTTGAAACCCAGTGAGCCCATTTTTTTTCTTGGGTTTCTCAGACATGGCCAACCTAACCAAATACTTACCCTTTTTTCAGCAATCTGCCTGGCAAGACTCCCCTATCGGTTCCTGACCGTGTCACGGGTCTTGGACAAAAACATGATTAAAATCCATTTTTTTTTAGAACCGATATGGACCGGGTAAACACACTCTAAAGTAAAGCACAAGTTTTTACCTCAAATTGATCGGCTCAGCCGAACCGATCCACAGTTTACAAGTTCCACACAGAAAACAGAACAAAAACCTATCTAGTACTCACGGTACCACAGACAGAGACTTGAACCGACTATGCGGAAACAACAATTCAGTAGAAACCGACCGAAAACCTACACTTAACCGACTTTTGAACTGAGCAGCAGGAGAAATCTCCGGAGCGACTGTTCAGTGAGGCGGAGTAAGGAATCTGACGGTTGCAGTTTGAACAACAACAGACAGGGGCTTCAACCGAGCTCGTGATGAATGTTCTATGCAAGGCATAGAAAAGTTAACCCTTTGCTCTCCGGGGCAGTTGAAAGGCAGGACCTAACTGCAATAGTCAGAATACAGCAAGACTTCATGTTGTTTGAATACTTGTGTATCACTCATATACCTCTGTCGCTCTGAAGCACTATGTGCTACAGACCGCATGGTTCTTCATGTGTGGTTTAGTCCAGGCTATAATCAATCGGTACCGATGCAGTCCAACGGAGGTCAACTAAAATGGTTTGGGGGTTGCATCAAAAGCCGTATGAGAAGACACTGAGGGATCTCAACATGTGCACCTTGGAAGAGAGGAGAGAGATGACACATGATAGAGACCTACAAGTACTTCTGGGGGGGGTACAGGGTTCAAGAGGAAGTCTCTTTTAAATCAGAAAGAGAACTAGGACCAGAGAGCATGTGATGAAGCTGGGGGGGGGGGAGTAACAGGAAAGTGAGACAGTACAACTTCACTGAAAGAATGGTAGATGCCCGGAACAGACTACCAGCAGAAGTGGAGAAGGTGAAAAAGTAGGGGCTTCAAATTGGCTTGGGACAGGCATAAGGGAACATTAGTAAATAGGTAGGGAGCAGGGAGAGTCTGCAGAGAAGTTAGGGTCTGTGGAGAAAGACCAGGCAGGGACCATCTGGGCAGACTGAGTTGGCAATATGGTCCTTTTCTACTGACAAATTCTATGTTGCTATTAATAACAAATATTGTCTATTCAGTATATTCATACTTCACATAAATGTTTTAAACAAACCACAGCCCTCCCTAGGTGGCCAGGGCTAGTCTCACTGCCACCTCACCCCATACCCCTGACCCCCCCAATACAATTATTATTTATTTTCTCTATGCCACCCATAATCAGCCAGGTAACCTTTTCTCTGCCTCTTACCCAGCATTCCAGAGGTCCACAGGCCACTCTCCATCTGTTATGGAGCCCTCCAGCTTTGGCGCACTATCTCCCCATCCATGCAGAAAGGCAGTGGGCAGTAACTTTTGTTACACCCATCCTCCTCGGATATCGTCAACAGGGGGCTCCAAGACATGCTCATACTACTTTGGCCTTACAGTGTCTCCCCTTCCTATGAGCAGCTCCAGCTGCACCGTCATCTGTGACCACCCAGCTGTCAATACAGAGAGAAGCATACTGCCCACCCTCTCCAGAGAAGTGTGTCCTCCGAGACACTCAATCCCCCCCCCCCCGACTCCTATAATATTTGTATCGCAATGCTTTCTAAGAGACCACTCTTACAGTGGTGAGAGTGGTCTCATTCACATTCCTCAGACCAAAGGTGGGGGGTTTAATACCTTAAGAGCATAAGTGAGACCCTCTTACAACCTTAAGAGTGATCACATCACATCACTTAGGGCTGAAAACCCGGCCATGCACATGATTTCCCCAACTCCCACCTGACCCCCGGCCTCACAAATAATTTGTATATTAATGCGTCCTAGGAGTCCGTTCTAACAGTTGTAAAAGTGGTCTCATGCACATTCCTGGATTAGAAGGTGAGAGGTCTATTACCTTCTTAACAATGTAAAGTGAGACCACTCATACTGCCAAAAGACTGATCTTCTAGGATGACATATTACTATATTATTGATCAAGAGCCATCAATAAAATATCAAACATTTTAAAATCCTTCCACAACATTCCGTTTTTAGGGCACCTACATGTGAGACACTTTTTTGGGAAATAAGAGTCTCTCATATGCAGGAGAAAGGAGCACTCTGATAGGTCGCAAGCAGTCCCTCCCTCTATAAATACATTTATCTGAAAGCCCCTGCTGGCATCCTGCCATCCTCTTCCTACCTGCCAACGGTGTATTTTAATTTTGATACCTTACTCTCTCCCTAGCTCAAATTCTCCTTTCCCCAGAGAGTCACTGCGGGAGAGTAGTGGGTTTGCAAAAGGAATACACGCATCAAGTGTCAGGCTTAAACATGCAACCAGCATGGCTTTATTCGATAATGTAAATTTTTCTTAAAAAGGCAAGCCTCTGAGACCACTTTACAAATAATGCAAGCAATTCTTTGTAAGAACTGATCAGGTTAACTAGACTAACCAAGTAAATCACCAGGAATCCCTCTTGCTCTCTCTCTTTCTCTGTCTCTCTCTCTCTCTGGCACTATCAACCAGGTCTCAGCTTGAAAACTGTTTCACTTAGAGTTCCAGACTCCTCTTTAGAAAGGAGTTATTTCCCTTACCTCAAGAAGTTTCACACTGCCTTTTACTAAGGTTGTTACCTTTGCAATCACAAGAGTGTGGTGCACACATTTATGGAACACACACACAAAAATAGAAGAGAGAAAGAAATAAGTGCTCCAGCTGGGACTTGAACCCAGGCCGCATGGAATACTGTTCTGCTTGTGTTACCAGCTGCGACACCAAGGCAACTGGAAACTGGGCTGCCTCAGACCACGTTACTCTTCCTCCAGTGCACAACCTGGTGCTGCACAGATAATTACATTTTCAATCACAAGAGTGTGGGCAGCCTGGGTTCAAGTCCTAGCTAAGGCACTAACTTTTCTGTTTGAATGTGTTTCATAAATGTGCTCACCACACTCTTGTGATTGAAAATGTAATTATCCGTGCAGCACCAGGCTGTGCCTGGAGAAAGAGTAATGTGCTCCAGGATGGACCAGTTTCCAGTTGCCTTTGTGGCACAGCTGGTACCGTAACCAGAATGGTATTCCAGGTGGTCTGGGTTCAAGTCTCAGCTAATGCACTTATTTCTTTCTCTCTCCTGTTTGTATAGCTGCCATCTTTGAATCAGGCCAAAACCAAACTGCCAAAGCTCCACCCCTTTTGGGGGCAGGCCACGCCCCCTCTCACCTCCAGTGATGTCATATGACAATAAAAATATCTGTTCACATGAAAGCCAACGGTAGAAGGCAGTGTTACACTTCAATGTATTTTTTTTATTGAATTACAAAAAAAAAAAAAAAAAATGAAACAATACATAAAAAGATCAGCTGGGAGCGCTGTGGAGCACATCTGCTGTAGAGACACACCTTCCAGCAAAGTGTCAGATTGGAGGCATACATTTTTTTAAAATCAATAATTTTGCTGAGCAGATCGACATCAAAGTGCTTAATTCAGATTTGTCTTCTCAAGCGGCAGTTTGGTATCTTTTGCTGCTATGGGCCGTACACAGAAAAGCAGTCCAAGTAGCTCTAAATCTCAGCCGATGGAGACCCAGGCTGCAGGAGTGGGACCAGTGGGCTGCAAGGGGTGAGCCCCCATGGAAATCTCTACAACTATCCATGCAGGCCATAGATCTAAAGGTTGAGATGATCTTGAACCGCCTTGAGGAGCAAGACATTAAAATTGAAGCTGCTTCAAAATCGGCAGCCGCCACTGAATCACAAGTGCTACAAGCCCTGGCGGCAACAAATAAAGTGGTATAGGAAAACTCACAGCTTAAATACCATTTGGAAGCCCTGGAAAATGTGAATTGGGCCTCACATATGCGCATAATAGGACTGCCAGAAGGATCGGAAGAGGAGAATTTATTAGACTTCTTAAAAAAAATGGCTGCCGGGGCACTGAATATGGCACAGGATAGTGTCATCCATTTCTCTCCAGCTTACCGCATCTCTTCGAGATATGCTGCAGCCAGGCATGATTTGCCTCCAACTGTTCTCTTGGTGACCACTGGAGTGGGGATCCACGGCGCCATCTTAAGTGCATCCCGGGCCTGTGATCGACTTAATTATAATACAGCCACCATTCATGTATTCCTGGACTTATCAGATGTTACCGGAACCCACCAAAAGAAATTTGATGGAGTTTGGGCCAGGCTGCACAGTCTGGGAGTGGTGCACTCACTCCTAATGCCTGCGCAACTCCAAATTTTCTATGGAGGGCATACATTCTAATTTAACGACCCAGTGGAGGCAGGGAAGAAAGCTGAATCCCTCGGCAAGGAGTTTGAAAGTGCCCGGCCAGCCGCAAGGGAAGAATCTGAGGACGAGGAGACCTGAATAGGGACGGTGATTCCTGCAGCTTTCTCGTTTTTCATTATTGCACCATAGCAAATACTGTAGACTTTCTTTTAACGGGGCTACAATTTCACTAAGTGATTTACTGTTTGGGTAGTCGACACAGTAAGCCCTTTTAAGAGCCAAAATGCAGCTCTGTACTAATAGATGTTTACTTGTTTTTGATTGCTCTGTGATCTAAGGCACTGTAATGGGGTGTTATCCATTTTTAGCAAAAAGACAAGACTGGCACCAGTGTTTCCAGGTATAAAAACAGCTTTATTAAACAAAATGCCAGAGCACCATGTAGCGCAATAAAAACTTCACCTCTACCATTTTCGCTCAAAGAAGCATCATCAGGAGGATCTGGCCTAATCACAGGTAAAGCCCCTTAAATGGATACAGATTTAAAGGTACAGTGTCCCTCATGATTTAGTGACGTGAGCACTAATAAAAACACACTAACCATAACTAGTTGCAATAAATCCAGATAACCAGACTAATATGTGTACGCATAAATCAATGGTTCAATATCCAATAGAAAATTTCAACAAACGTGTATATACACAGCTAAGCACTACTATTGAAACATTTATTATACAATGGTGTGTGAAAATCGTGTAACCTCATTGGTCAAAACATGTCACATAACCGTGGGTAAATCCTGCATAACCCAAGGCCAAGGAATGGCATTTATAAAAAACATAATTAAACCCATTTTAATTTTATTTTACACTTGGGTCCATTGTATAATCGCAATAAGGCACTCCAGAGTACGAGTTATTTAAGCAATAATGCCTGACAGGGCGTTTGGGATAACGTCACGCCTTAGGTGGTTGGGCACGAGGCTGCAGGCCGAGGGCGTCCAACAACTGAGGCGTGACGTTATCCCAAACGACACACACCCTGGAGGGCATTATTGCTATTATACAATGGCTCGTTGTTATGCAGAATAAAACAAATCAACTTCAAGATGTTTTTGTATGGAAAAATATTTTTGTTTTTTAACAGCAGATGAAACAATCAAGCAAATGCTCAAGATGCTCATCTGCAGGTTCACAGTGAGGCTGAGACTAGACCCATGATGTTGTACTGATTAACATCACGGGTCCAGCCCAAGACTGACCAATCAGAGTCCAGGATTTTTTCTTGCCATTGTATAATGGGTGATTTACCCACTTCTTGTGTGGTTAAATCACTCAGCTGCACCTTGTGACACACCACACAAGGCGTGGGTAAATCCCCAATAACCCACACCCTGTTGTGCCACAGTGCTTAAATAACTTCTAAATGAATAACTTTATTGCAGACTACACACCAAATGTGGCACCCCCAGAAAATCAAGGTATGTCTACAGATAATAGAAATATCAACTTTCAAGAGTTAATTACAGGGGGTGCATCAAGGACTTGGGCCACACAAATATTCAAAACAGCATGGGAGGTAGATTTATTTGTTGAACTACCAGGGAAGAATACTACTGCTTCAGGAGGGAATGTAACAGTACTGCCTGAAGTTCCAAAAGCAGCAAATATCAGGACTGCCTTTTTATAGCTTGAGAGGGCTACCCTAAAGGGAACGCATCATCATTGGAATCACATCAACCTAGAAACTTACCTTAAGGTAGAAGGACACCTACGGGACTGAGGGTTTTGAAAACTCGTGGATATGGCCCCAGAGAGAAGTTAATTTGTTGTAGACTGGAACAGGGGATTACAAGCAGGTTCAGAAGGGCTGGTGGAAGCAGTGATTAAGGACTATTTAAGACAACAACCTGGCATTATTTCTGATGTACAGAAAAAAAGAGGAAGCAGCGCAGAAATATAGAGATCATCTGGAGTATGAAACACTACACAAAAAAATAACTGAAAAAGCATTCAAGGAAGATAAGATTAAGAAGAAGAAACTCACTAAATTTGAATGGGACAAACAGGACTACCTGAACAATCAGGTGTCTACTTGGAATAAGAGCTCTGCTAGTAACAGACATCCGTATAACTGTAGGTGGAAGAGGGCATATAATCGTAACACAGGACAACCTAACACTGAGGACTGCAATCCAACAGGGGAACAAAGTCCCATTTTGAGGAACAGACACCAGTCACCCCATTATTATACTTCTACTAGTGAATCTGACACTCCAGAAAATGAAATTTAAATACATGTAAATTTTCTTTCTCCAACGGCTAGTCTCCGGGCTTCCTTATGTCTGGCCTGTACCTCCTGATGCTGGCTGTAGGCAGGACCAAAGCTCTGCAGCAGGGGGATAAGAAGCCCTCCACATGCGGTCATCTCCAGCATTCCTAACGCAGTCCCCCTGAGGCAGTACTACCAAAAGCAGTGCATCCCTCGATATCCCAGGTACGAAGAATGTCAAGTGCTCTTAGGGATCCACCACCGCCTGAAGAACTCGGCGGCCAAAGGATGCTTCCGCCGAGAACATCACATTCAGTTTGTAAAATTTCGCAAACATATGAATGGATGGCCAAGTGGCTGCTCTGCATAAGTCTGCTGGGGATGCTTCTCTGACGTTTGCCCATGAAGTGGCCATAGCTCTGGTGGAATGGGCTCTAACTGGACCAGGTAGAGCTACTCCAGCCTGGTCATACACCATAGTGATTACTGATCTAATCCATCTGGCCATAGAGTCTTTTGAAGCTTTTTACCCACATTTTGGCCTGCATTTAGAATGAACAAGCTTGATGTTTTGCGAATAGCCTCGGTTCTCTTAATATATCTTTTGATTGCTGTCCTCGGATCTAGAGTATGAAACTCTCTTTCCTTTTCGTTTTTCAGGTGAGGACAGAAGGAAGGAAGGATTAGCTCTTGGTTACAATGGAAAGGAGACATAACCTTAGGTAAAAACCCTGGATCCATCCGGAGCACCACATAGTCCTGATGAAAAATAGTGTATGGCTCTTTGGTAGAGAGCACCCCCAGTTCGCTAATTCTCCTGGCTGACGTAATAGCTACCAGGAAAACCACCTTCATTGTAAGATGCATGACTGAAGCCTCCTTCTGAGGCTCAAAAGGTGCTTTGGTTAGGACCTTGAGAACCAGATTAAGCCTCCAAGGTGGTACAGTTGGCTTAATTGGGGGGCGCTTTAACGTGGCTGCTCTTAGAAACCTCCTGACATGAGAGTGAGATCCCAGCGACTTCCCTGAGTCTACCAACAAGAGCGCCCCCAGTGCAGAAACTTGAACTCGTAAAGTGGCTGGCTGCAGTACTTTGTCAAATCCCTCACGAAGAAATTGTAAAAGCACCAGTAAGGATATTGGGTGATCCTGTATTTCTTTAGATTGGAGCCAGAACAAGAATTTTCTCCAGATTCTATAATACACCTTAGAGGAGGAGGAGGAGGAGGAGCACTGAGAATTTACCATCATTTCAATAACCGGAGCCGTGTAGCCTAACTCTTTGAAGTTTTCCCGCTCAATCTCCAAGCCAAGAGGGACAGATTGCTCAGATTGGGGTGTAGATCCGGGCCCTGATGAAGAAGGTCTGAGCTGAGCTGTAAGGTAAAAGGTGGTCTCTTTGACAGCTTAATGAGTGGGAACCAGGAGCGGTCAGGCCACCTGGGGCAGACTAGAATCATCTCTGCCCTGTCCCAGGCCACCTTGTGCAGGACCCTGGACAGCAGCGGGATTGGGGGAAAGGCATACAGGAGGCCAAAGTGACCCCAGTCTAGGGGAAAAGGCGTCCTGAGCTAGTGCTAGCTTGTCTCTGGCCAGGGAGCAAAACTGCTGTACCTTGGAGTTTTGTTGGCATGCAAACAGATCTACCTGGGGATTGCCCCACCGCTCTATTAAGAGTTGGAATGCACTGTCCTTCAGCTCCCCTTCTCCCAGGAGGACGTCCTGACAGCTTAACCAGTCTGCTGTGACATTTTCCTGTCCTGGTATTTACATGGCTCTTACACGTGCCAGGAGTTTTTCTCCCACTGGAAGAAGAGAAGAGAAGAGAAGAGAAGAGAAGAGAAGAGAAGAGAAGAGAAGAGACTCCCGAAGCATTTTTGAGCTTTTTGTGCCGCCCTGATGGTTGATGTAGGCCAGAGTTGTTCGACTGTCTGTTAGAATCAACACATCCTGATTGCGTACTTGCTGATGGAAGTGTATTAGGGCTAGGCGAACTGCCCTCATCTCTAGGATGTTTATGTTGTACCTTGATTCTGTCAGTGACCACTTGCCTTGGGCCGACATCTGGTCCAGGTAAGCCACCCACCCCCTGAGGCTTGCATCTGTTGTGATACTTGTTTGGTGCGGATGGCCTAGCCTTCGTCCCCTCATGACATTTGCCCTCAGAGACCACCATCAATGGGAGGTTTTTATCTGCTGAGAAATTGGGATGAGCTGGTGCTGGCTGTGTCTGGACTGAGACCACATCCTGAGCAAATGCGCTTCAATGGGTCTCATGCGCACTAGAGTCCATGGGACCGAATCTGCCAGTGACACTAGAGTCCCAATTAGTTGCATGAAGGACTGGGCCGGTAGCTGAATGACCTTTTGAAATTTATTGATGCGCTTCAGCAGGTCCCTGAATTTTGTCTCGGGGTGGGGGGGGGAGACACCTTGTTGGCCTGCGTCCTGAAGTCTTCCTCCAAGTGGTTCAAGCTCTGGCTCGGGATTAGGGAACTCTTCTTCCGGTTGATGACAAAACTGTGTGCCATGAGTCATTGGACTACTTCCGCCACTGCCTGTGTTGCTTGGTTGAGCTGCGGGGCTTGATGAGGATATCATCCAGGTAAGGGAAAAGCTGTATCCCTCGGTTCTGCAGGTGAGCTACCACCACTACCAGTACCTTCGAGAAAGTTCTTGGGGCTGATGAAAGGCTGAAAGGGAGAGTTTTGAATTAACATACTAATATACTAAAATGCCAGCAGAATAGGCCTAACGGTCTTTTGAGTCTGCTCGCTTGGTCAGCCCCCACCCTGGGAGCTGACCTTGCTGCCCCCTTCACCTTCTCTGGCTTCTCCCTTCCCAGTTCCGGATATTCTCACTGCATTGGATCTTTCTTCCCAAACCCTTCCCCTGTACCTGTCCCATCCCCTCTTGAACTCCTCCACCGTCTCTGCCTCCACCAGCCCCCTAGGCAGCGCATTCCATGGCTCCACCACCCTCTCACTGAAGTAGCACCTCCTCCTTTCTCCCCTGAATCTTCCCCCCTCCAGCTTCCACCCATGCCCTCTAGTGGCCCCCTCCTCCTTCCTTCGAAGCACCCTGACTGTTCCTCCCCTATTTACCCCTTCATGTACCTGAAGACCTCTATCATGTCCCCCGGTCCCTTCTCTCTTCCAATGTGTACATATTTAGCTCTTCAAGCCTCTCCTCATAGGTCCTGTCCCCCAAGCCCCAAATCATTTTGGTTGCCCTCCTCTGGACCCTCTCCAGGAGTTTAATGTCCCTCTTTAAGTGTGGCCTCCAAAACTGCATGCAGTACTCGAGGTGCGGCCTCACCAAGCAGTTATACAGAGGGAGTATCACTTCCCTCCTTCTGGAGGTGATCCCCCTAGCGATGCATCCCAGCATCCTGTTGACCTTGGCTGCTGCCCTCCTACAAGTCTCTGAGTTATTCATCTTGACATCCACCACCACCCCCAGGTCCCTCTCAGCCATCGAGACTTGTAGCATCCCCCCCCCCCAGGGAATTGGAAGTGTTGCTTCCCTACCTTGAACCTGAGATATTGCCTGTGCAGGCTGTGAATAGGAATATGGAGGTAGGCATATTGCAAGTTGATGGATGCCAGGAAATCTCCTTGCTGCAATTCCTTGATGATTGAGGACAGAGTTTCCATTTTGAATGATCTGCTGCGTACAGAGCGATTCAGGAATTTGAGGTCTAGGAAGGTCTGTGACATCCTGTGCATTTGGGCACGATGAAAAAAAGGGAGTAGATTCCTCGATTGACCTCTTTGGGGGGAACCTGTTTGATAGCCCCCGCTTGTAGAAGATCTGTGATAGCCTGCAAAATCGCTTGTCTCTTGCATGGGTTGCTTGAGACAGGGGAGGGCACCATGTGAGGTAGTGGGGGCTTGGACTCAAAAACTATCAGGTAACCCTTGCTGATAATATCTATAACCCATCCGTCTGACATGGTTTGGACCCATTCCTCAAGGAATTCTGAAAGCCTGCCCCCGACTCAAGGATGGGCCCGCGTGGCCTCATTGTGATTTTTTATTACTATTTCCGGTGTCTCTGATGCTTCCACCTCTGCCGGATCCCCCCCCTCCCCCGAGGTTACGCTAGTTTCGGGAGAACCATGTTCTTTTCTGAGAAAAGTTGGAGTTCTGCCCCTTGTTGTAACCTCTGTCACAAAAACTGCGTCTTGAGCCCAAAGACCACGCTTTTCCCTGGTCCCAGGACTGTGGCATGTGCACCATAGCCATTTCACCAGATTCCTTCACCGCCTCCTTTAGACCTGATCCAAACAGGAGATTGCCTTTGTAGGGTACATTCACCAAATGGCAATTTGAGGATGCAACCGCCTGCCAGGCCCAAAGTCATAGGTTGTGGCGAGCTGAGGCCAGGAAGAACATGGCCCGAGCAGCGCACCTGACTGCCTCTTCCAACACATCTGCTGCACAGGCAGAGGCCAACCCCATTAATTGTAGCTGATGGATAATGGGGGAGTTCTTTTCTGGATCCTCCACGAATTGAAAGGCTAAATCTGATGCCCGGGATAGAGCAGCTCTGGCAGAGAATAGGTTTACGGTGGCTGCCTTGAGAGAAGTTGCCGAAGCTTGGAAGGCTTTTTTGGGTGAGAAGTCCACTTTTCTGTCTACTGGGTCCCTTAGAGAAGCCTCTCCTTCAGCTGGGATGACCGTTTTCTTGGTTAGGTTAGAAATCAAGTGGTCGATTCTGCGGCAGTCTAACCACTTTTCGGACTGTTTCTTGTCAAACTTCAAAAGTTTAGAGATCCATCGGGGGACCGGATATGTGCTTTCTAGACCTTGCCTTTCTTCTTCTAGCAGGTCCTCTATGGCGGGGGGTATAGGGAAGGCTGTAGTCAGTTTGGAGGCAAATGCCAAGCAAAATGACTGTTTCGGTTAGGAAGGGACAGGTGGAGAAGATCCGAGATGTATCTCGGATATGAGCTTTTTAATAAAAAAGTCCAGGTCCTCCAAGTCAAAGTTTCTGGATGGGGATTTGTCAGAGTCTGAAGATAAGCCCACTATCTCCCCCTCCTCGGGGGAAGAGCTGGCGGCTGAGGAGTCCGGGGAATACTCCCTGTGATGTCTGCCCCTGTGCATGCTCCTAGATCTACTCTGGGAACGAGACCTTTTCTTCCTCTTGTGGCGTGAGGAATGGTGATCATCCTCCTCGGACGATCTACCCCTGTATCTGGATTTCTTTTTTTTTGTCAGAGCAATGTGAGGATAGCTGCCCCTCGTCGGATGAAGATGGGGAGGAGGTCCTTTTTCTTTTAGTCTTTTTGTGGAGTCTGATATCAGGGGACCCTGGAGGCTGCCATTCAAAGCACATAGGGTCCATAGCAAAAGCCCTATTTAGCCTGTCTATAAGTTCGGGGTCCAGAAAGGGGTGGTCAACAGTTGTGTATCCCTGGTCGCTACTGCTCTCTCCGACCTGGAAGTAGCCAGTCGTTCAGACCTTTCTTGGGTATTTGACTGTGCTGAGGGAGAGGTTGCATCCACCAAGTCCTCCCCATTAGCAGCCGCTGCCTTTTCACAAGTGAGGCAGAGTGACACAGCGAAGGTGATCAAGAGTGGGGATTTGCAGCGTTGACATTTTTTGCCCCTGCTAGACTTCTCTGAGGCCATGATTCCGATATCAATGTAATCCCCCCCCTTGCAGAGCTACAGATGTTTTGTGGTCCTTTAAGAGCTGCTCTCCTGTTCCCAAAATACAGAGATGCTGCTTTAAGTTACCCGTCTCAAATGTACAGAAAATCTGCTTTAAGTTATCCCTAGTCTCTGTTTATGGGGGGTGAGGGTATGAAGGTTCACAGGCGCTGTTCCCAAGGCTCCATTCCTGCCTGGCGCTGCAGCACTACTGGCATGGCCCCACTCGATGTCTTCCTAGCGCTCGTCAATGAGAACTGATAGTCGACGAGCAGCCTAGCATGTGAAATAAGCTACTGATGTGAGGCCTCTTCAGCAATCGTCGATGAGAAGACTGGCCATAGACGGGCACCTGGCGCTAGAATCGCGCCAACGAGATGTGCCATCGACGAGCAGCTGAAACATTCACCAGAGCAGCTCGTCAGTCTGAAAAGACACTGCAGCGCCCGAAAAACACTCCGGTGCTAAGCAGTGCTCTAGAAACACTCCAGTGCTGCTTTTAACCCCTCTGCCCCCTTGCCTGAACAGGATTCTAGTGACCATTATGGATTCCAAAATCGCGGGAAAAGGGCTGCTGCGAAGGGGGGCCAGTCTGTGCAGCTTGCAAGACAGACTGGATTCCACCTATGCTATGAGATAGCATGCCCTTGCTGTATTTGTGCCGCCCTGAGAGTAGAATCACTAAAGAAAAACTTACAGTCTCTTCAGCCCTGCCATGTGTGACAGGGCTCTGCTGCAGAGTACCTGCTTCACTGAAGGCAGGAAGTAAACTGGAGACAACCGGGTGTGGAGGGCTTCTTATCCCCCCTGCTGCAGAGCTTTGGTCCTGCCTACAACCAGCATCAGGAGGTACAGCCCAGGCGTAAGGAAACCCAAAAACCAGCTTAGGAGAGAGAAAGAAAGAAGAGTTTTTTTTTGACCAGGCATCGGACCAGGAAAGGACATTGTGTCAGGGCTTGCGTCTGAATCCCAAAGGAAGAGGACAAGGAGGGGTGGAAAAAGCACAAATATTCATCAACAACAACAGAAGAAAGATTAGGACTGCAGAAGAACAATGTGGTAAACATTTCTGACATTTTTTTTCTCAACAACAGATTGTACTGTTACAGAAAGGACTCTCGTTTGTACCAATTAGGGACGTAAACCCATTCGAACTTCATATTAAAGGGGACAGGAAATATGTGTTAATTGGCAGCTGCTTATAAACTTCTTATTCTCAGAAATGATATGCATTTCCCTAAATAATCCATTTGTCACTGTACCTGAAAAACAGTGATTTGAAAAACTGTATTTTGTCCTGTTTTGTTTTTATGGGCAGCATTCTGTTACAGTTCTCTTCATGGAATCCAGTAACTCAGAATTTTTACTATGTTATGGTTTGTGTACAGAATACAAATTATGAGCTGTTGACCTATCAGAACTATGGTTAGAGTTCTGTGCACAAACCATGACATAGTTAAAATTCCAAGTTACTGATTCCATGAAGAGAACTGTAACATAATGTTGACCATAAAAACAAAACAATGCAAAACACAGTTTTTCATATCACTTTTTATTCACACACAGGTAAAAATGAATAATTCAGGGGACTACATATCATTTCTGAGAATACGAAGTTTATAAACAGCTCCCAATTAGAAAGGTTTTCCTGTCCTCTTTAATTTTCATACGTTTACCAGGAATTTGTAACCTAGAGCTTTTTTTGAGGAACAGAAAATATGTAGGGGCCAAACAGAGCTCTCCCCTAGGGGTGACTGAAAGGAAACTATAGATGGGACACCAGTAACACCACCTTTAAACCCCCCTCTACTTTCAATCCCCATATAATGAAACAGTGCAAGTTTTTGAAAGGACCTACATGTCACAATCTTAAGAAATTACTCAAAGGAGGGAGAGGCCGGGTTATGTTAATATTAATAAAGAAGAAGCAGCATCACTTAAAGAACTAGAGTGGAATCCTGATATAGTCATTAAGCCAGCAGATAAGCAGGTGGCGTAGTAGTGATCGTGTCGACAGAAAAATGTGTCAGAAGTCGAGACAACTGAGCGATGGCTCATTTTACAAAACAACAAGGAGGCATCCCACTAGCATTTTCAAAACTGAGATTAATGCTTTTCTATACAACTCCCTCTTGGTGGGGTGCATTACTAAGAATGAATTTGAATTCCTGTTAGTTCCACACCCTGTTACATCCAGTATCTATATACTACCAAAAATACATAAGAATCTAACTGACTCACCAGGTCACCCAATAGTGGCTGGGATAGGCTCCCTCACAGAGTCTATCTCACTGTTTGTTGATGCTCATATAAAGGGGATAGTACAAAATTTGAGATCTTATGTAAGGGACACATCAGACATGTTGGAAGTATTGGGTAATCTTGATGTAGAGGAAAACTGGCTTCTGGTTTCAATGGACATTATGTCCCTAAATACAAACATTTCCCACAAAAGGGGGTTGGAGGTCCCTATATACTACTGGCTAAATGGTGTTGAAACCCTTACTGGCCATGAGAAGCAATTTTTGATTGATTGTTCAGAAATAGTTTTGAAAAAGAACTACTTTCTATTTCAGGGGAATTTTCTGCAGATTAAGGGGACAGTGATGGGTGCTACTTTTGCACCCAATTATGCCAACCTCTGTCTTGGCTACTGGGAGAGTACTATGTCTATGACGTCGAGGTCAATCCTTTTTTCCATAGGACTGACCTCTGGCGTCGCTTTATTGACGACATTTTTATGATCTGGCAGGATACAGAGGAGGAGCTAGGGAATTGTATCAAATATATGGAGCAAAGTAATCAGAACCTAAAATTCACGGTACACAGTGATATCAACACTGTCAATTTTTTAAATTTAAAGATTACCAAAAACTCTAATGAAGGGATTGATACTACCCTCTTTCAGAAAGAAACTGACAGAAATTCGTTCCTTTATGCATCCAGCTGTCATCCTCACCACTTAGTGGCTAACATACCAGTGGCCCAGTTACTGAGAGTCCATAGAAATTGTAGCTCGGATGCTGAGTTTTTTGCCAGGGGTTCTGAAATGTGTGATAGATTTAAAAACAGGAGCTATAAAAGCTCAAATGTTGATAGAGCTTTTGCAGAGGTACTTGATACCAACAGGGATGATCTGTTGAGACCGCGAGAGGGAACAAATGACAATAATAATAATAGGCTTAATTTTGTGACTATGTTCTGCAGACAGTCAACTGCTATAAGCGAAGTTATTACAGCAAATTGGGACATTCTTAAAACTGACCCTCTATTGAAAGAAAGTACTGTGATGCCACCTAGGATGGCTTACAGAAGGGGCACCAACCTTACAGATAGGTTGGTACATAGCTTACAGAAAAAAAAAAAAAGACAAATACTGACTCTACTTGACTACTGGTATGACCAGCAGGCACTTTTCCCTGTGGCAACTGCATTTTTTGTAAGTCTGTCATTAAAAGCAAGACATTCACTACAGTAAATGCTAATAAAGCCTATACTATGAGGAATTTCATGAGTTGTGTCACAGATAATGTGGTGTACTTACCCACATGTACCTGTGGTTCATTTTACATAGGTAAAACAACAAGGCCCCTCAAAAATAGAATTGGTGCGCACCTCAGGAGCATTAGCTCTAGCAACACCACTAATGCCCTTGCCATACATTGTCTTTGCCACAAAGATAGGGCCAGACATGACCCGAACCGTCAAGATGGCAGTTTTGTACATGTATTTAAATTCTGCAGAATTGAACATGTGACACTGGGTCCAAGAGGGTGGGACCTGGACAATAAGCTCCTTGAAAGAGAGGCATTCTTGAGCTATACCCTTGGAGGTCTTACTAGTCCAGGACTGAATGATAAAACAGATGTCATGCCCTTGATAAAGACGAGAAATAAGAAATAAATTGGACATCTGTCTACTCTGCTTGATAATTCTCTGATTTTGGTTCACCAGCAGTACTGTTCTGCCCAACTGCATCTGTAAATATGCAACAGTCATGTGTTTATATGTTTACACAATATATATTTTTATCTCTATACATAAATATTTGATATACAATCACCTAAACAAAAACAGCATAAATAGTCTACTGTGAAGTTAACGATACTGTACATAACTGCAATCAAGTTTCAATTCAATAAGTGACTTTTTTCTTTGTTCCTCCCTATAGATAGTTTTCCTGGTGCAGCACCTTTCTGAATTTCATCTGATTTATATCAGTGGAAGACAAAACACACTGTTAGCATTCTCCTCCCACTGCTGTGTTTGCAACATCTTATGGAACAATATTCTTTTAAGTTATTCATTTAGAAGTTATTAAATGTTTTAACAGTAGTGCTTAGCTGTGTATATACACGTTTGTTGCAATTTTCCATTAGATATTAAACCACCGATTTAGGTGTACACATATTAGCCTGGTTATCTGAATTTACTGCAACTAGTTACGGTTAGTGTGTTTTTATTAGGGCTCATGTCACTAAATCATGACGTACACCGTACCTTTAAATCTGTATCCATTTAAGAGGCATTACCTGTGATTAGGCCAGATCCTCCTGATGACGTTTTGAGCAAAACCAGTAGAGGTGAAGTTTTTATTGAGCTGCATGGTGCTCTGACATTTTGTTTAATGAAGCCATTTTGCGAGAGCTCTGTAGCTCTGAAAACGTCCGATCTCACAACAGCTTCCATTGGACATTTGGAAGTATCCTTCTGAAAACCCAACGGAGTTTAAACCCCTCGGCCACAATCAGCGTACGGGTTCCGCCATGTTGCGAATGGCACAATGCCATTCTCTGTAGTACAACCCCCCCAATTCATGTCGCACACTGTGTGCAAAAATGTTGTTTCTTATGTTTCTGAAAGATAGAAAATGGTTTCTTGTTTTCCCGGTTTATGTTCCCTGCTGCACCCCTCCCCACGTCATGCCCGACATCGGGGTGCCCAATCCCCATGTCGGCATCTGTGCAACCCCCTTCCCCATTCATGTGGCACACTGGAAGCCCACCCCAGTGTGCCACAATGTCTTGCATGTTTTTTCCTGTAAATTAGAAAATGGCCCCTCGTTGCATTTTTTTCCCCCTGTAAAACTGAAAACAGTCCTTCGTCATCACTGCAGTCCCCCTCTCCCCTCCCCACTCCCCCTTACCCCATACTTACCTCTGGAGGTCAGTGCTGCCATCTTCTTTGGACTGGGACACGGCTGCATTCTTTAAAGCCCAACTGCGAACTGAAGAATTAAAGGTAAGCGTGCTATACACTCATTCAATGGGGGTTTTAACTTAAGCTGATATCGCAGCCATTTTTTTGTATTTTTGGCCCAAATTTTCAACACGGGGTTCTTGGGACCCCACATCACGTACACTGTCACTGTCATTTTGTTATTCAGTCCCAAAAGGTGATTTCGCAGTCACTGCGCGGAATCACCTTTTAGATCAGTCATGAAATGACAGTACCACTGTTCATGAAGTGGGTCCCATACAGCATCCATGCTGCAAATTTGGTGAAAAAATTCCAAAAAATCACTGTTAGGAGCGTGCATTGCGCAGTTTCTAAGCACGCTCCTAACATCGCCAATTTTTTAATATTTTCACTCCACATTTTTAACATTGCCATTTTTGCATACCTCCTTCACAACAGTATAGCTGTCATTTTCCATAACCTGCCCGAAACACGTTTCCGCACCTGTGGCGCAGAATAGCACGTTTGCCTGCACAATCACCTTTTAGGACAACTGAACAGAATGACACTGGCACAGTTCATGAGGAGGCATCCAAAAAAGGCCATGCTGAAAATCTGGTGAAAATATTTTAAAAAATGACTGCGTTATGAGCATGCGTTGTGCACTTTCTACGCACGCTCCTTACATCGCCAATTTTTTATATTTTCACTTTACATTTTTAACATTGCTATTTTTGTACACCTCCTTCACAACAGTACAGCTGTCATTTTCCACAACCTGCCCAAAATGTGTTTTCGCATCTGTGGCGCAGAATAGCATGTTTGGTCTGCACAATCGCCTTTCGGGACAATTGAACACAATGACACTGGCACTGTTCATGAGGAGGGGTCCAAAAAAGGTCATGCTGAAAATCTGGTGCAACACCTCTAACATATGGCCAAGTTACACCTGGGCGTTAAATAATTTCTATGCACATGTGTAACTTTCGTCACTTGGTAATGCTTCACAGCCCTATCGGCTCTGGACAGAGTTTGTTATACCTGGAAACACTGGTGCCAGTCTTGTCTTTTTGCTACTGCTACTTGTTTTGACCACGTACAGTGGAGCGGAGTTGGCCACCTTTTGTTATCCATTTTTGTATACTGAAATATAGTAGGACTGGGGTCATATCAACACAGGTTGTTGAAGTATTCCTTATGTTGGATTGTCCATTATTAAGCTCTGACCTCCACATACTTGCAGGGTGCAGCTATCCGAAATACTAGTTGGACTCTTGGACATTATTGGTACACACCTCATTCGTTTTACAAAATGCATAGATTAGCATGTACTTTGTCCTAGACGGATTCCTGACTCTGTACGATGATGTCTGGTATTTGATAGCATGTATGTTAATGTTTCATGCATAACATAATAAAATCAAAAAAGATCAGCAAAGCACAATGGCACATCAAAACAAAAGTTTGTTTCTTTACAACTGATTGTCACTGTAAAATCTAGCAGCCTTTATTGCACATTGTAGCACACACTCCCTTTACCATAAATAAAGTCTATTCTGTACTTTATTTATAACAAAATTACTATACTCAAGTTTATTGTAGCAGTCATACATTCAATGGAAGACTGCATATTGCATAAAAAAAAAATGCTTATTTGAGCCAACCCAGTGGTGAAGAGGGCCAGGGTGCTTAGTGTGCCTTACCTGTTCCTACGCCGGTGACTTGAGTGTGGAAACGAGCTTGGGGTGCCAGTGGTTGGCCGGGGGAAAGGACTGAGTGTCCGATGGACTGCTCTCCTCTCCTGGGGTGGGGAGGGGTATCGTCTCTCTCCTTGGCTGCCACCTGGTGGAGGCCGGGTAGCTGCTCCAGAGTACGAGCGACGCAGTAAGGAGGGACCATGGTTCCAGTGTGTGCACCTCCACGCTCACACTCATACGTCCTGCCACAGTTAGGGATAAGGGAGAAAACAGAAAAGGGTGGGCACCGGCAATGCAACACTCTATGTGGAATAGTCTGCATATGACATGTCCATTTCCAGTTGAACAGTTAATTTTAAAACTTCCACACAGCTGTTCAGATTATCCCAGGACACTGCTGCCTGTTGCAGTGCAAAAATCTGCATGGTTTTCAGTGAGCTGTTACAGTCAATCCATTTGTTGTAGGCACACAACTGCCCAGCTGTAAAAAGCACAAAAATCTTTGGTCACTCTCTGACTCCCGCAGAAAAATTTCCTAATACAGCTGTTGTTTTAAATCCAAAAACTTGTCTTCATTCCTCTTCACAAGTTCTCAGTAAAGTGTGGTCATTATGGTGTACACTCTGGAGAAGCGAGTGTATTCCTTCCAGTTTGTGAAATATCTGTAGACTGTAGTGCATGAAATGCAGGTATGATTCTGTTTCTGACAGTTCACAAAGGTCAAGTATCCCTGTAGCCATACACAGCTGCTTCCATGAACTTACAGATTGCTGGGTAACACTTCTTCACCTTGGCTATTAAAAATCTTTTTATGGCTGGCCAGCACTGCACACTTTAAGGACAAGGGTTTCCGTGTCAAATTTGACAACAGCCTTGCTTGCATGGCATGCAGTTATGTATTATGTGGCACAAGCAGTTGCTATCAGATGGGGAACTTGTTCCTGCAAGTGCTTAAAGACTGAGCGATGCTTGTCATAGTTCACAGAGGAATTATCAGCAGCACAGCCCATTACATTTTCTACTTTAAGTCCATTACTACCAATACAGTCTCAATTACATGGCAATAGCTTCAGCTGCGTCATCAAGATCTTCATAAAAATCTAGTAGCTTCCTCTGAATACCAATTGTCTTGCTGAAGTATTGGAGAGCCACTGGGAACATTTTTCTGTTACCTTTGTTTGAGACATCACAAGCAATCAAAAGACTATACTAATTCTTGCATTAGCAGTTCTTGTGAAAATGGTGCTAGGACACTGGTGACAATAAACCCCCGCCTTTGTATGTCTATAGCCGAAGCTCACTTTTGCAGCAATTAAGGAGTCTGGAAATATCTGGAGGGTTAGCGTCATCCCACGGTCCATGGATAAATAGGAATGATGGTGCTGTACTCCCTGATATATTGCTGCTACTTCAGCTGCAGCAACTTTGTGGTTCTCAGGGTTGGTTGTTTCCTGGATGAACCTGGTCATAATAAGGTTTTCTTTCTGAAGACTGACATTTTGCTGGTGCTTCTCAGTTTTCAGATGGCTTTTGAGAGCACACTCACCATCTCATTTGACTGTAAAAGTTATGCCACAGGATTCACATTTTGCAGAATCACCCATGCCTGGAACTGATCGCACCCAGGGATACTTCTGTTCCCATGCCTTACTGTAGTTGCAGAATCCTCACCAGGTCTTGCTCTTCACTGCTTGAGCTGGGCTGCTGCTTTTGTTTCCAGTACTGTTTTCATGCATTTCAGCAAAGATTTTCTTCCTTCCACTGCCACTATTTTTGCCTCTGCACCGCTTCTTTGTTAGGAAGTTTAACCGAAAAGATTTGCAAGAACATTTCATTTGGCATGTCACAAATTTAAGGCCAATAAAAAAAAACAGGAAGGCACTGAAGAAAAAATGAGCAATGCCCAAAAAAAAAAAAATCACACCATAAATACTGTAACAAATATTTTTCTCTGTATGTCATACTGAATCACTCACACATAGACTGATGCAGCCCACACACCCGCACCCCACCATGGCATGGCATGGTGCAGTGCAGCCATGCTAGCCTGAGCTCCTGGTCTAGTGCCCTTTTGCCCAGGCCCCAGAACTCCCATTTGTTAAAGTTACGGATTACCTATGTAACCCCAAAATGCGGTCTCCCAACCTACATTATGCTGAGGTTGGGAAACCGCATTTCAAAATCCTGATGGGGGATTTGCTTTATGCAGGGGGGCTTTGCCCCACGCACCCCCTAACTAAAATATCTAACTCCAAGGGGGAGCAGACCTCGGACTTGGGTGTTAGGCTCGGAGGCGGGAACTTTTTTTTTTTTTTTTTTTTTTTTTTTTTTAAAGTTCCCGCTGTAGGAACAGAACCCTGTCCCCGATACCTTGCTGGCTAAGCTGTAGGAGCATTAGCGCTCCACACTATGGGGCAGCTCAGCCAGCACCTCTCCCTGCTGTGTTCAAATGGTTACGTCAGGCGAAACTATGTTTTGCAGGCGTAACTCAGTATTTCGATGGGTGAAATACAACTTCACCCAGCGAAATGATATTTCACTGTCTGGTTGAAATGTCGGGCATCCCTAATTACGGGATACCGATGCCGGGCTCCTACATGTCGGGACCCTCAGCTTCGGTATCCCATAAGGGTACCAAAGTTACATCCTTGTGATCAATCTGACCTAAGAATTATGTTTTTTAAAAGCAGTATAAGCAAGTAGAGCACAATGGTAGCAAGCACAGATGACTGCAGTATGTCAGAATCGAAATGACTGGGAATTGTCACACACATGCTGATGCAGCCCACACATGCCCACCCCACCATAGCACAGTGCAGTGCAGTGCAACCAGGCCAGCCTAAGCCCCAGCCAAATGCCCATGCCCAGCACTCCGATCCATTAACGCATCCTCCTGATCCATCTAACCTAGGGAAAGGGATTTTTTTTTTCAAAAGCAGTGTAGCTGATAGTGCAAAACAGTAGGAAGCAGAGACAACTACATTTTGTCAGAATTTGAATGAATGAGAACTGTTAAACACAGCTTGATATATGACCAACACCCCACTCTCCCCCCCCCCCGTGTGGCGTGGCACAGCACAGCCAAGCCAGAATGAGCCCCAAGCCTCATGCCTAGGACTGAGCACCACATCCCATCCATTAAAGCTGCATGTAATCCAACCCAGAGTCACATCACAATTCTCCTTACCATCTCTGTGCTCCTCGTTCAGGCGGCTGCTGCCTGCTACTAGTCTCCCTCCTCTGACTCCACTGAATTCACCCAGATATTGTCATCAAAGCCGATTTCAATCCGGCTCATATCTAAGTGCTGGCTGGGCTGATCAAGTGGAGAAAATACACTGCTTGTTCAACAACTAAAAAATAGAAATTTAAATACCTGTAAATTTACTTTTTCTGACTGCTGGTCTCCAGGCTCATCACTTCTAGGAGGTCCTTCCTGGAACCACGTGACAGGCAGGAGGTAGACAGACTTCTGCAGGAAGGAGGTATCCTCCCAGCCATTTCCTCCAGACGTCAGTACTTCTATAGCCTTTGTCTTCTGAGGAAACACATAACTTGGAACAAACACAAGAAAGGTTAGTGTAACCTGCAGCCAGAGGCCAACATTCAGTATTCTGGGAGGGAAGGAGTTCGGAAACCAGCAGTCAGAGAAAGAAAATTTACAGGTATTTAAATTTCTATTTCTCTCTCTCCTAAAGCTGGTCTCCATGCTCATCACTTCTGGGATATACTAAAGCAGTGCATCCTCCACTAGCTTGGAAGAAAGTTCATAGTCCCTTATGGGTCCACCACTGCCTGAAGAACCCTGCAGCAAAATGACGCCTCCGCCGAGGCGGCGACATGCAACTTGTAAAATTTTGCAAACGTATGTATGGATGACCATGTGGCCGCTTCTACATAAGTATGCCGGGGAAGCTTCTCTGAAGTCCACCCAGGACGCAGCTATCGCTTCGGGTTGAGTGTGCTCACACTGGTCCCGGCAGGTCAATTCCAGCCTTCTGGTAGGCCATAATGATGGTGGAATGAATCCACCTAGCAACAGAGTCCTTTGAGGCCTTCTTAACCATGTTAGGGCTTGAGGTAAGGTTGAATAGGCCTGAAGTCTTACGGACCGAGTCAGATCTCTTGATGTAAATTTTGAGTGTTCTCCGTGGCTCAAGCGTGTGAAATTCTATCTCTTTCTCATGCTTGGGGTGAGGACAGGACAGAAAGAGGGAATGTTCAAGACTTTGTTACAGTGAAAATGAGACATCACCTTAGGTAAAAAAGCCAGATCGGTCCTCATGACTACAGAGTCTTGATGAAACACAGTACAAGGTTCTCTGAATGACAGGGCTCCTATCTCACTGATGCGTCGGGCTGAGGTGATTGCAATGAGAAAAACAGCCTTCATAGTGAGTTGAAGTAAGAATGCCTCCTTTAAGGGCTCGAACGGTGGTTTGGGGAGTGTTTTGAGTACTAGGTTGAGCCTCCAGGAAGGTACTACCAGTTTTATTGGCGGACGCTTCAAAGTTGCTGCCCTCAAAAATCGTTGAACATGAGGAAGAGCTTCTAAGGATTCACCTGAGTCTGCTAACAGTAGCGCCCCCAAAGCAGACACCTGGACTCTTAAGGTAGCCGGTTGCAGGCCCTTGTCGAAACCGTCCTGAAGGAACTGAAGTATGCTAGGGAGAGAAAACAGAGTCCTCCAGTAAAGAGGAGTCACATAACCAGAATAGGAATTTTCTCCAAATCCTGTAATAAACCCTGGAGGAGGAGGCTTGCCTGGATTGAATCATCGTTTCTATGACAGATGCCAACAAACCGAACTCCCTGAGAGCTTCCCACTCAATCTCCATGCCGAGAGGGACAGATTGTGAGGACTTGGGTGCAGCACCGGTCCCTGATGTAGTAGGTCTGGGCTTGCTTGGAACGCTATGGGAGACTGAAGAGACATTTGAACTAATCGGGGAAACCACGGTCTGCGGGGCCAGCTGGGCAGACCAGAATCACCTCTGCTTGATCTTGGGCAATCTTGTGCAGTAGCCTTTATACGATCGGAATTGGAGGGAAGGCGTACAGGAGATCTAACTGACCCCAGTTGATGGAGAAGGCACCTGTGCTATGGCCTTGTCATCCTTGCTAAGAGAGCAGAATCTTGGAACTTTGCAATTTTTTTCATCAGGCGAAAAGATCTACCTGAGGGCAGCCCCACCACTCCATGGTAAGCTGGAAGGCGCTGTTCTTGAGCTCCCACTCTCCTGGTAGGATGTCCTTTCGACTTGGACAATCTGCTGTGACATTTTCCTGGCCTAGAATGTATGCCGCCCTTAGACTTCCCAGGTTGTCTTCCGCCCACTGGAAGAGAAGAAGAACCTCTCGCAGCATCCGAGAGCTCTTTGTGACACTTTGCCAGCTGATGTATGCCACTGTCGTCTGACTGTCCATGAGTAGGAGTATGTCCTGGTGGAAGAGTTGCGTCTTGAATTGCTGCAGTGCCAGGCGGACTGCCCGAATCTCCAGTACATTGATACTGTAGAGGGACTCCACCCGAGACCACTTGCCCTGTGTCGAGAGCTGTTCTGAATGTGCTCCCCGGCCCCAGAGACTGGCATCGGTGGTGACTCTGATCTGGTGAGGGTGTCCCAGACTGAGACCCTTCATGATGTTGTTCGGCTGAGTCCACCATATTAGGGATTCCTTCACCTGGTGGGATATTTGAATCCTCTGGTCCACTGTGCCCCTCGATTGGAACCACTGCTGGAGGAGACCTGACTGGAGAGGTCGCATGTGGACTAGTGCCCAGGGGACTTACTCTGCCAGGGAGACCACTGTCCCTATGAGTTGTATGAAGATGCGGGCCAGCAGAGAATGGGCTGCCTGGAATTTGAGGATGAGGGCCCTCAGTTCTTTGAATTTCGACTCTGTGGGGAACACTTTGTTTTGGATTGTGTCGATATTCACCCCCAGATGGGTCAGAGACTGAGACGGTTGCAGAGTACTCTTCCTCAGGTTGATCACGAACCCCAGAGAAGAGAGACACCATGTGACCTCCGTCACTGCCCAACCTGCTTGATTGTACCCTGGGGCTTTGATGAGAATGTCGTCCAGATATGGGAAGAGCTGGATCCCTTGCATTCAGAGGTGAGCGACCACTGTCACAAGGACTTTGGAGAAGACTCTGGGGGCTGTGGATAGGCCAAAGGGCAGCGTCTTGAACTGAAAATGGTGACCTTCCACTCTGAATCTTAGAAATTGATGGTGTGCCTTCCTGATGGGAATGTGCAGATAGGCATCTTGTAAATCTATGGAGGCCAAAAAGTCCCCCTGATAGATTTCTTGTATGATGGAGGACAGGGTCTCCATCTTGAAAGTTCTGTGATGAACAAAGCCATTTAGAAACTTGAGGTCAACACTGGTCGGAAGCCCCCTGAGCGTTTTGGTACTATGAAGAATAGTGAGTACACCCCTCTGTTCCTTTCTAGAGTGGGGACTTGTTCGATCGCTGCTGACTGTATGAGATCTGTAATCGCTTGCCCAGTTGCCGCTTGATTTATGGGGTTGCTTGAGACTGGCGAGGGCACTATGTGGGGCGGGGGGGCCAGGAATCGAACTCAATGAAGTAACCCTCGCCAATTACGTCTAATACCCACTTGCCGTGGTGGTGGTGTAGACCCATTCCTCGAAAAAGTTGGAAAGCCTGCCCCCGACACGAGGATGGGTCCGTGAGTCCTCACTGTGATTTCTTGGAGTCACCCTCAACATCTCTGGGGCCTCCCCTGCTGCCTCGGAAGCCACGTTGGTTACGTGAGTTGAACCAAGAGCGTCTGCCTGGGGCCGTTTTTTCTGCCCCCTGGAATAATTTTGGGCATGAAAATTCTGTCTGGAACCTGAGGTCCAGGGCCTATTCCTTCCCCGGGCTTGTGGCATTTGCACTTTCGCCATTTCTCCAAATTCCTTGACCGTCTCTTTTAGAGCTGAGACGAAGAGAAGGCTTCCTTTGTAAGGGTCATTGACCAAATGCATCTTCGAGGAGGCATCTGCCTGCCAAGCTCACAGCCATAAGTTGCATCGAGCTGAGGTCTAGTAGAACATAGCCCTTGCTGCACACCTGACTGCCTCCTCCGATACTTCAGTAGGACAGGCCAAAGCTAGACCCATGAGCTGTAACTGCTGTAAAATGGGCTGGTTCTTCTCTGGCTCATCAGCAAGCTGGAATGCCAGATCGCTGTCTCAGGAAAGCACAGCTCTAGCAGAGTAGAGGTTAGCCATAGCTGCTTTGAGGGATGTTGCAGTGGACTGAAAGGCTTTCTTTAGAGAAGTATCCACTTTCCTATCCACCGGGTCCCACAGGAAGGCTCCACCTTCTGTTGGGATCACCGTCCTTTTCGTGAGGTTTGAAATAAGAGGGTCTATCCTAGGGCAGTCAAGCCATTTCTCCGCAGGCTTCTTGTCAAATTTCAGGAGTTTGTTTAGGCGGCGAGGGACAGGGAAGGAACGCCAGGGTCCCTGCCATTCTTTCTTCGAGAGGTCCTCTATAGTTAGAGGGAGAGGAAAGGCTGTCACTGGCTTCCAAGCTGACACTAGCCGGAATGCCGGCTTCACTCGTTTGGGCTCTGGAGGAGAGGAAGGGCTCAAGTGGAACTCCTCGGACATCTTTTTATTGAAAAAGTCTAGATCTTCCAAATTGAAGTTTCTGGCTGGTGAGGCATCGGAGTTGGAATCAGAGTTTGGGAGTTCCCCTTCTTCTAAGAATGTATAGTCAGACCCTGTGGGGGACCTGTCCCGCCTGTGCTTCCCATGGACTGCGTCCCGATGTCTGAAAGAACTCCTGGATCTGGGTCTCTTCCTCCTCCTCTTATGCCGTAAGGCGGGGGTCCTCGTCCGAGGATGGGGAAGGTGTGCCCTTGCATGTGGCTTTCCTATGGGTCCTGGGCTCTTGAAATTGCTGAAGAACATCGAAACATGAGGGGTTGATGGCAAAGACTCGATTCAGTTTCTCTATCAGATCTGGGGCTAGGGCCCCAGCTGAGTGGCGACGTCCTTCTAGGGTTGGGGACTGTCCCGGACCCCTGAGCTGGTCTTGCGGATCCTGATATTCTGACGCAGAAGCCTTGTCCGCCTCATCCCGTGCAGGCAAGATTGCACTGTTGCATTTCATATGCAGTAACCCTGCAAATGTGGCCAGCATGGGTGTTCTACACTTGGGGCACTTTCTGCCCCTTGGGGGCTTGTCCTTAGTGGAGGCCATGACCCTTGATATAAAAAACTTGCAAGGATAATTTAACAATGCCTGGCCTAGCTGGCGTAGTGGTATCCTACTCCATTAAGGCTTTTTGGTATAGTCCCCTTGAAACTGTTGTGAAGAACTATGCTTGGTGCAGTCTCCTTTAAGTCATAGGTGCTTGTGGGCTGCTGGAGCCTTGGTACCCCTCAAAATGCAGGATCCATCGACGAGCTGAGGCCAGAATGCTTGCTGATGAGAAGAGAGACTGCCAGTTCCCCTCTGCCCCTGAAACGCACTGCCGCTGTAGCGCTACTATTCCCACACTAATTTTGTGACGTCGGAGAGCCTAAGAGATAAAGCAGCTCTCCGACCAGTAGTCGCATCGATGGCCCAATTGTCCTGTGGCCGTTAACGATAGGGAAGCTTCAGGTGCCCGTCAATGAGCCAATTCCTTCCTTTTGCTCATCAACGTGGCAACTGCTGCTTCTGGTGACGCCTGGGGACTTAAAGCAGTTCCGAAGTCCCAATCGCCCCTCAGTGCTTCAGCGATGCTCGGGTGGGGGGGGGTCAAGCGCAGGAAGTGGTTGCAGCAGCATAGGGAGCTCGTCTGTCCAGCTTGCAAGGCTGAGACTTGGTTCCTGCAGTAGCGCGGTGGAGCGCTAATAAGTAAACTTGTAGAAAAACAGTAAAGACTCACCGTTCTCCGGGTCTGTCACTTCTGTGACAGAGGTCCTGCAGAGCTCCTGCCACCAGACAGGCAGGAAGTAAACTGATGTCTGGAGGAAACGGCTGGGAGGATACCTCCTGCCTGTCACGTGGTTCCAGGAAGGACCTCCCAGAAGTGATGAGCCCGGAGACCAGCTTTAGGAGAGAAAACAAACTATTACCAGGGCAAGAGACGCGACACGTCATTGGAGATCAGACATGGCTCATTTACTGGCACACCAGGTGACAACAGGCAGACACAGGCCGAGCAAGGGAGAGAGGTAGGTAAAAGCCAGGACACATGCTAAGTGAGGTAACCACTGCAACACGTCTGTGGGAACAGAAGCTGGGCCTGGGAATCAGTCATTTGACACTCAGTCCAAGCCTGTATCACAAAATCTATTACATATACACACACAGACACACACACACACACACACACACACACACACACACACACACTACTTATACCACCACAGCAAACTCATGCACTCAACTCTACCCTCACACATTTGCCTATGTGTACCTGAGCATTTTGGTTGGTTGTTATTTCTCCCCATAAAAGTCAATCAAATGACTGCCATTGACTTTTTTTGGACAAGCAAATCAGGGAGGTAAAATGAACGGCACTTGCAGCAGCAGTCAGAGATCCTCAGTGCCAGCAGCAACATGTGGGTGGACACCGGGGGTGGGGTCCGATCTGAGGCCCGCCCAAATCTATACCGTACCATACCCTACCTCCCCACCACCTATGTGAATCAGGCAAGGACCATGGGGTGGGGGAGAGAAACAGATCAATCAAACAATTGACAGGTTGTAATAAAGTCCCAGGTCTTCAGTTCACAGCACATCTGGAGGGCAGCTTGCCCTTCCCCAAACTACATCACGGATGTGCACCAATCTATTATAAAAGTGCAGGATGTAAACAATTCTTAAAATGATAAAGAGGAATGAACTATGTAAACATAAGTTAAAATACACCTTTACTCCCCTGACCTATTTCCCTGCTTAAAAAATGGATAAAAAAAGGAAAAAAAGTGTGCCAACAAATCTTGTTTTACAATAAAATAGCAAATACTGTAAACTGCTACTACAGCATGAAAGATCATGTGAACCCCAAAAAGATTAGTGCTTTTATCTTACCTGCAGGATGTGTTGCTGCCTTCAGCTGCTGTGAGTGCCTGCAGTTCTTTCTGAAATGAGCACTCTAAAGTGACATATGCAGCTGTGAGAGTTCCAGATTACATCCTAGACTGTTCACAATCAGTCTGCTTTTTGACTGGGAGCAAGCAAACATACACTTTATCCTACCATGATTTGTGTTTTTGAACATGTGTAAGAATAATCCAGTTGTGCTGTGATTGGCTGAAACTAAAGGCAAGCCTTGATTTTTTGAGGAAGAGCCAAGAGCCAAATCACGAGCCAAAGGGTAAGGCAAATACAAATATTTCCCTGTCAAACTGATCTCTGACAGAATGACACAGATTGTATGATAACTGTGATGCAACACACACACACACACACATATATATATATCCCCTCACCCCCAGCTCTGCTTATATACCTACAATAAACCAAGGAAAGCCAGTAACAGAATGATGCTCTAAGCACACAATCATAAAGATCAGTGGTTTTTGCTATTTACTAGGATAGAAACCAGTTTAACAAGCATATTAAAAAAAATCCACACCGGATGTCTGCAATCAATGTGTAAAAGTATTTATGCAACAGGTGTCTGGAGTCACTGTGTGGATAAATTAATTTATCCACATAGTGATTACATCATCACCCACTAGAAAATGGGTAAAGCAAAACTTGCATCCTCATTGGCTGAAACAGCCTGACACCCAGGCTGTTATTTCCTAACGCCTGCTTCAAAACAAGTGCCAATTCGGGGTGCCCCATTACTAAAGGTATTCTTCGGCACCCCAAATTTCAAAACTCATCAGCCACCATTTTTTTCCCCGCTGAGAAATGTGAAAGACCCAGGACAGCAACCTCCCCTCCCCCAAACTCAAAACAGTATGCCAATTTTTTATTCTCCTCTCCACAACAAAACACTTCCAGCAAACTGTAAAATTTAAGCGAGGCTGTCACGTACCACGCTTTCCCACAAGCTGACAGATCTATTATTTCCTTCAAGCTAGCAGCCCATCTCCACACATAGGGAGTAAAAGTGAAAGTGCCGTGAGTGCTCCTCGGCCCGATTCCCACTCAGTGTGCACTAATCACGCAAGCTCAGCATCCCACCTCAAGCACACAAAATGCCCGAAACCACCGAAAGAAAAAATTACTCAGCTTAGTAATTATGTTTCTTCTATTGGAGTCTTGCTGTATTCTGACTAATGCAGTTAGCCCCAGCCTTTAAACTGCCCCGGAGAACAAAGGGTTAACTTTCTATGCAGAGCATAGAATGCTGAGCTCGAGCTCGGTTGATGTCTCTGTCTGTTTCCCTTTGAAATCTAACCATCAGATTCTTACAAGAAAACACTCACTAGCTATTCTATGTGGAAATCGAAAAATTTTTACTAGCCAACTGGCAACAAAACGTTTTAGATTCCCAAAGGAAGACTCAAGTCAGGAAACCCAAAACAAAAAGACAATTCAAATAAGAATAATAACAAGATAAACACCCAAACAAAAAGCAAAAGGTATAAAGGAGCACTCCTGAGATGCAACACTGCACCTGCCCACCCACTTCCCAAAAACTAGGTTCTGGGTGGGGGGGGGAGGTCAGAATACAGCAAGACTCCAATAGAAGAAACATAATTACTAAGGCGAGTCATTTTTTCTTCAAACAACATGAAGTCTTGCTGTATTCTGACAACTGCAGACTACCTAGCAGTACCTCCATGGAGGAGGGACAGAACCCACTTTGGGAATAGGCTTTGAAGTACTGCTGTGCCAAACCGAGCATCACTCCTAGCCTGGATATCCAGAGAGTAATGCTTGGTAAAGGTATGGACTGTTTTCCACGTGGCTGCTTGACAGATTTCTAAGAGAGGAATATCCCTGGCAGTAGCCAGGGAAGCAGCAGTACCTCTTGTAGAGTGAGCCCTCAAACCTGAGGGTGGAATCTTTCCCAGTTTCTTATAGCAGAATTGTATACAAAACACAATCCACCTGGCAATAGTTCTCTTGCTGGCAGGTTTGCCCTTTCCCACTTCTCCATAAGTGAGGAACAACTGGAGGGACTCAAACCTGCGACTCTTGATACACTCTATGTAGTAGCTAAGGGTTCTTTTAACATCTAAACTGTGTAGCCTCCTCTCTCCTGAGGAAGAATGATCAGTGAAGTAAACAGGAAGATACAGACTGATTCAAGTGGAAATCTGAAACCACTTTGGGCAAGAACCTTCTATTGGTTCTAAGGACCACTTTATCTCTGTGAAAGGAGATAAAATCAGGTTCCACTGACAGGGCATGCAATTCACTGATACGTCTGGCAGAGGTAATGGCTACCAAAAACACAGTTTTCCAAGTCAAGTACTTAAGCTCTGCTGAGGACATAGGCTCATAAGGCGGTTGCATAAGTTGAGCAATGCAAACATTTAAATCCCAGGCAGGGGCAGGGTCTCTAAAGGGAGGATTGGTATGAAGCAAATCCTTAAAAAATTTACAGAATGTAGGATGAGATGATAGTGAGGAAGACTTCCCCACTGACAGAAAAGCAGAAACAGCTGACACGTGTGTAACCCCTAGGGGCGCTAACCTTAGGGCTACTACCCCTGCCTGCCTCCACTGAGACAGGGTGAGGGGCCCAGATCCGTTGTCGGGTGCCTCCACCCAGAGGTTGGGGTTAAAACGGTCGAGACCGCCTCGGTTACAGCCCTCTGGGTTACTGCAACACCCTTTTTGTCCCACTAGTGACTCACACTGTGTACCAACAATTCTTTTCACCAGTACACTTACCCCCCGGGTAGTATCTCCGCTCACTCCAGGGACCCCCTGTAAAGTAAGGTACAATTATGTCACAGTCACTATGCAGCAGTTCACCAGGGATGCACAAACCAGCCAGGACGTAGTTGCAACACGATAATCTGATTTATTAAAGGGGGGGGATAACAAGAAAGAGGGGGAAAAAATCAGGTTAATTAGCTTGTACTAATATTAGCTACCTAGGGCTCTGTGCACAGGCCTAACCCTTGGATTTGTTGTCCCTGGGTACCCAAGCCCTAACGGCTAGTCCAAACGTGGCAGTTGGTTGGGGCCCTTAACACAGATAAACATTACAGTCCTGAGCAGGTCAGAATAGGAGGAAAGTTTAATTAGGCAGTCAGCAATATAATAATGCACTGGAAACCACTGGGTACACACACTACAGGGAGCTACCCTGAATCAGTACTCACAACCCCAGCAAATAACGATTCCTTCAACGCTGCCAGGATGGAGCCTGAACTTCACCAGCCTTCTCACACATTTATATGGCAACAACAGAGGGGTACCATACCAGGCAGCTGCTTTCAAACCGTCACAAATTGCAGAAGAACTCAAACAGCAAATGGCAGTTTCAACATTACAGGCGGACCGAGTGCGACTCAGCAATTCTCTCCAGTTCTCTCAGGATGAGCCTGGTAGGTAGCTGGGCTGGCACCAGCCTCCTCCGACCGCACACCGGCGGATTTAGTCCGACTTGCTTGAAAAGACAAAAACGGCCACCTAGCCCTTCCCGCGCGAACACTCCACCAGCATAGAAGCACACAGCTCCTTTCCTCTCTTCAGCCACAACGAATCTGGCCCCAGCAGTAAGGGGCTCTTCCTTCAGTTCGGGCGCTACCCGCTTCTATTGGCTGGCTGAACATGCCAGTCATTTCCTCCTGCCCTCAGTGGTGCGAAAAAGCGCCATAGCCCATAATGCCTTTCCCAAAATACAAACAGTCCCTCTATTGGTCAGCCGACTCTGTAAGGTCCCAAGGTACTGACTGGCCCAATTCAGCAGTTCTGGAGCAAAATGGAGGAGACAATCAAACAGTCCTTACTGCAAAGGAAGGCAGGTTTTGAACAACTATATTATCATTATTATTTTACGTTATTTCAAGCAAACAATCACATCCTCCAGCAGAGCCCCTCTGCACCAATAGCGATGGCAGACAGGGAGTTTATTTCAGCGTCCTCCAGGCGGACTCGGCATACAAACCACACAGCCCCCATTCCAGTTAATTACGACTGCAGCAAGCAGCCCATAAAGAGACAACTTACGGAGGCTTTAAAAGTGCTCACTGGCTACCCATTTACACGGCTTTATGCCGATCACCAACCAGGCATGGAGCAGGGAAACGAGCTCCGAAAAAACTGGCAGGAACCCCCATTTGCAAGGGGGTTACATGTGTACCTTGAGAGTAGCTGGTCTGAGACCTAGACCATTAAGATGGACCATATAGTCCAGAACTGAAGGCAATTCAGCTGTGTCTGGAGAAATATGCTTCTTAGAACACCAAATGCTGAATCTCTTCCATTTGGAGTTATAAGTCTTTCTGGTGGAGAGCTTTCGAGAAGCTTTGAGAATATCCAGAACCCACTGAGACAGATGCAAATCTGCAAACTCTAACTCTTCAAGAGCCATGCCTTGAGATTGAGAGACTGAAGACTGGGGTACCAAATCCTCTCCTGAGAGAAGGTTAACAGGTTGTAATTCCTGGGAAGAGACAGGGGAAGATGGGCTGCCAGGGACAGCAACAGGGGGTACCAGGGCTGTCTAGCCCAGTCTGGAGCAATCAGAATCACTTTGCAAGGTTGTGACCTTATCTTGACTAAAACTTTGAACAGAAGGAGGAAGGGAGGGAAGGCATACAGAAATTTCCCTTCCCAGTTCAGAACCAGAGCATCCACGGGGACTGAGCCCAAGACTGGGGGGTCTGCAACAAAAGAGAGGAAGTTGGTGATTGTCTGGGGCTGCAAAAAAGATCTATCTCTGGAGGGCCCCACCTTGAAAAAATCACCTTCAATACCAGAGGGTCCAGGGACCATTTGTGATGGCCCTGTGAGATCCTGCTCAGTGCATCTGCTAGCACATTATCCTTCCCTGGAAGGTGACCTGCTATCAGAGAGGTTTGCAGGGAATACGCCAGGGACCACAACTTCCTGGCTTCTGTGCACAAGGCCATAGACTGAGTGCCTCCCTGCTTGTTGATGTACCACATGGTGGTGGTGTTGTCTGTTCTGACCTGAACCACCTTGTTCTGTAATGACTGAGAGAAGGCTTGCAGGGCCAGAAAAACTGCCCTGAGTTCTAGCAGACTGATATGGAGAAGGGATTCCTGAGGGGACCACAGTCCCTGGGCAGTGAGGGCCCCCAGATGGGCTCCCCAGCCCAGAAGAGAAGCATCCGTGGTAAGGACCACTGAATGAGACTGAGTGGCAAAAGAGACCCCTTGCCTTAAATTGTCCTGATCCTGCCACCAATGTAGGGCTTGGATCAAGGTCCGAGTCACTGGGATCAGTTTGGTAAGGGAGTCCATCCTCTGAGACCAAAAAGCCCTCAGATGGAACTGAATGTCCCTCATCTGGAATCTTGCCCCTTGGACCACTGCTGTAGAAGCTGCCATGTGGCCCAAGAGCTGGAAGAAATGCCTTGCTGGTCAAGATACCTGAAGGATGAAGGAAGAGGCTAGTTTTATAAGAACCCTTGCCCTTTCCAGGGGAAGAAAGGCTCTTGCTTTGACCGTATCCAGCTCTGCCCCTATAAAGGTAAGAAGCTGGACAGGCTCAAGAACTGACTTGGGAAGGCTGAGAAGAAATCCTAGCGAAGTAAGAACTTGCTGGGTCACTTGCAGGTCTGACTTGACTTGGTCTGGGGACTGACCCACTATTAGCCAGTCGTCCAGGTATGGAAAAATGGAAATATTTTGCCTCCTTAAAAAGGCAACTACTACTGTCAGTCACTTTGTGAAGATCCTTGGGGCTGAAGTTAGGCTAAAGGGCACTGCTCTAAACTGATAATGGCCTGAGGGCAACTCGAACCTGAAGTACTTTCTGTGGGAGTACCTGATGGGAATGTGAAAATAGGCATCTTTGAGGTCCAGGGAGGCTAGCCAGTCCCCTGGCCTTAGAGAGGGAAGGATAATTCCCAGAGTTACCATCCTGAACTTTGGTTTTAAAAGATGTTTGTTTAGGTATCTTAAGTCTAGGATGGGTCGCCACTCCCCTGTCTTTTTTGGGGTAAGGAAGTACCTGGAGTACAGACCTTTGCCCCAGTGTAAGGTAGGTACTCTCTCTATGGCTCTCAAAGCCAGCAGAGATGAAACCTCTGCCTCTAGGGCAAGGGTTTCTGAGAGACCTGCAGGTGGAAAAGATCTGGTTCTCATCTTTGGAAATTTTTTGAAGCTGAGAACCAGTCCCTGGCTTACTACTTCCAGAACCCACTTGTCTGATGTAATAGACATCCAGTCCTGGACGAAGTAAGTCAGCCTGCACCCTACCAGTATAGGAAAGTCGACCCGGGCAGGCCCCTCAGGGTGTCTGCTTGGCAGGGGCCTTAGGCTGAGGAGTGGATGAAGCCCTGCTCATCCCCCTTCTGCCTCTCCCTCTGAAGGACCCCCTCTGTGAAAAGGGAGAAGAGGCCTGTGCTTGGTAAAAAGGCCTATGAAAAGACCTGCCATAGACTGCTGCCTTTGAGGAGTTGCCTGCCTTTCTTTGGCCTGAGCACTCCTGTAAATGGTCCTGTACTCATCCATTTTCTTCATGTAATTCTCTGTCTGCTCCCCAAACACAGAATTACCCACTACAGCAAAATCCATGGCCTTAGCCTGGGTATCCTGTGAGAGGCTAGTATATCTGAGCCAAGCCACTCTCCGAAGAGCTACAGATGTAGCCATGACTCTTGATGACGCATCATTGGAGTCCATAGCAGCATGAAACTGAACTTTTGATGCCTCGATCCCATCTGCAGCCACCTCCTCCAGCTCCTTGGCTAGCTGAGGGGAGGCCTGTTTAGCCAGTGCCAGTACAGTGTCCCACCTGGACTTCTGGTACCTGGTGTATAGGCCATGTAATTCGCCTGCCTGAGTCCCAAGGAAGATGCCATGTACTGTTTTTTTGCCATTGCATCAATCTTCCTGGAGTCTTTGTCTGGGGGGTGTGAAGCCAAGGGAATGTTTGCCTTATCACAGGCAGCAGCCTGCACAACCCCAACATGGCTGCATTGCTGATATAAAAACTCTGTATCTGAGCCTGAAAGTGTATACCTCTTGTCCATTCTTCTATCAACAGGAGGTATAAAATTGGGAAGCTTCAAGATTTTTTGTGTCTGCTTCCCAAAAGATTTGTGAAGAGGAATAGACAGTCTCCTGGAATCTGGGATGTCCATCATTTCCACAAAATCAGGCTCCTCTTGATCCTCCATTGCCTCCTCCATAGGAAGCTGGAGGGTCTCAGCCACCTTTCTGTAGAACATAAAGTGGAAAAGGGACTCAGAAAGCCTAGGAGGGGATACACCTGAAGGTCTGTCTGGGGAGATGTCCGGTTCAACAGGCACATCCAGACTTTCACCATCACCATCGTCATCCTCAAACTCCCCCTCCTCCTCAAACTCCGGTTCATAAAATTCTTCAGGGGTATAATAGTGAACCGTGGGAACCAACCGAACCGAGCCCCTGCCAAAAGGTGCCGGATCGGTTGGAACTGGGCGAAGCGATTCCACAATCCGAATCGCTCTGGCCATTTCCTCGGTGGTCGGAACATGGACTTCTGGATCTGAACCGGACAATTTCTCTATGCGTTTTTTTTCTGTCTGAACCAAACCATTGGGATCGGCTCTCCTTTTGCCCGAAGAAGTATTGCCCTGGTCAGAGGGCACTCCTTCTGGTTCAGTCGGAACCGAACCGGGCTGGCCATCCGGGTCAGCAAACTTCTCGGCCTTCTTTTCCCTCAGTCTACCTAATCTCTTCTCAAGGGTAGATTTAAGAAAGTTTTTACAAATTTGGCAGTCTGAATCGAGGTGTTCAAACCCCAGACAATTAACAAAGGTGGTGTGGGGATCGGCCTTAGCAAAGACCTCCCCACACTCACTGCAGTGTTGAAACCCAGTGGGCCCGTTTTTTTCTTGGGTTTCTCAGACATGGCCAACCTAACCAACTTACCCTTTTTTCGGCAACCGCCAGGCAAGACTCCCTTATTGGTTCCTAACCGTGTCACGGGTCTTGGAAAAAAAGTATCAAACACAAGGTTTTTTTAGAACCGATAAGGACCGGTAACCACACACTAAAGTAACATACAAGATTTAACAACTGATCAGTTCAGCCGAACCGATCCACACTTTTACAAGTTCCACACAGAAAAAAACAGTACAAAACCTATCTAGTGCTCACGGTACCACAGACAGAGACTAAACCGACTATGCAGAAATAAACTTCGGTTAAAAACTGACACTTCAACCGACTTTCGAACCGAGCTGCAGGAGAAATCTCCGGAGCGACCGTTCAGTGAGGCGGAGTAAAGAATCCGACGGTTAGATTTCAAAGGGAAACAGACAGAGACATCAACCGAGCTCGCGCTCAGCATTCTATGCTCTGCATAGAAAGTTAACCCTTTGTTCTCAGGGGCAGTTTAAAGGTTGGGGCTAACTGCATTAGTCAGGATACAGCAAGACTTCATGTTGTTTGAATTACAAAACCACAGCAATGAACAATACACATAACTTTAAAACACCACTCAAAATCTTAAACTACACACTGTTACTTCAAAGCAGGACACGACAGTCAACTCAGTACCTGGCCACAAAATTCAACAGCACCATCTACTGACTAAGCAGTAATAAAAACAGCATCAAAGGGACTACTTTATAGAAAAAAAAACACTCTATTTAAATCTAATCTTTTAATCTACTTCTTAAAATTTAATAAACCATTTCTTCTAAAATAAAACATGAAAAGCCCATTTTCTAAGTGCAGTAATGCCCTCCAGGGTGGGTGTTATGGGATATAACGGACCAAAAGCAATTCCAATCCAACACCACTCATAAATGTAACAGCAGGCTGCACTGAAATCCACCAACCAGCCAAGCCAAGAGAACGAGAGTCCCTCCTTCCAGACTGGCAGGGACCACTGCCTGCTGTTACTGCTACCTTCCTGCTCAACCAAGACAGTGGTGCTGCTGCTGCTGCCAAGATGGGCAGGTGAACATGTAAGAGGCCGGTGGAATGTAATCCCCCTGCCCATGGCAGGCGGTAGGATGCTGGGCTGCAGACAGACCACTGAGACAAGGGAGCTTTTACCCTGCTGCTGCCACCCACATTTTCTGAAGGATGCATTGCAGCATACGGCAGAGGCCAGGACTGGGATTATTCATCTGACTGTAGTCATTTAATTAAAGCAACCTAAGTTCTTAGCGGGTCCAGAAACGTTAAAGGGCAAGGCTACTACTTTGGGGTCAGAGGTGGGTGGTCCAAGTCTCCAATCAGCAGTTGAGAGGCAACAGGGCACTTAAGCTAGGCCAACATGGCATTTTTAAAAGAAAACTGTTAGGTTTATTACTTTACTATAAAACAACAAAAGGAATGCAGTGAATAAACTATCTCCGAAGGGGGAATCAAAAATGACAAAAAAAAATTGCATGACTGAACTGAGTATTTGTTTTAATCGAAAACAGCCATTTAGAACAATTACGAACATACGAAATTTGCCAGCAGATAAAGGCCTAGAGGTCTATCAAGTCTGCTCGAATGTGCAGCTAGCACCCCTTATTCTGCAGCTGCCCCTCCCTTCCACCCTTCCCCTTCATTAACCCTCCCCCTTGTCCTGTCCCATCCTCGTTTGAAGCAGTCCACTGTTCTACTGCATACCACTTCTGCAGGTAACGCATTCCACCCAGCCACCACCCTCTCTGTAAAAAAGTGTCTCCTCATCTCCCTCCTGAACCTTCCCTCGCTCCAGTCTCATATCATGGCCCCTGGTGGCCCTCCCCTCCCTTACTTTGAACAGCCCCTCTGTACCTGTCTTGTTTATTCCTTTCATGTATTTAAAGGTTTCAATCATGTCCCCCCTGTCTCTCCTCTCCTCCAGTGAGTACATGTTCAACTCCTTCAACCTCCTCTCATATGATAAGTCCCCCAGACCCTTGATCATCTTTGTCGCCCTGCGCTGCACTCCTCCAGTAACTTAATGTCCCTCTTCAGATACGGACGCCAGAACTGCACGCAGTACTCCAGGTGTGGTCTAACTAATGACCTATACAGTGGCAGAATCACCTCCTCCCTCCTCGAGGACATACCCCTTGCAATACAACCCAGCATTTTGTTGGTCTTTGCAGCTGCCTTCCTACACTGTGCCGAGTTGTTCATTGACCTGTGATGAGCACACCCAGATCCTTCTCCTCCTCTGTCTGGGCTAGCTGCACTCCCCCTAGCTGGTAAGTCCTCCTTGGGTTCTTCATCCCAAAATGCATCACCCTGCACTTTTTGGCATTAAAGCCCAGTTGCCAGGTGTCTGACCAGGTTTCAAGCTTTGCCAGATCATCCTGCAACCCCTGCCATCCCCTAGGTCATCCACCACCGCGCCAACCTTGGTATCATCAGCAAACAGACTGATCTTGCTCTTGATGTCCCATGATATGTCTGCAATGAATATCCCAAACAACACTGGTCCCAACACCGAGCCCTGTGGGACACCACTGTCACTGCCCTTGGGTGTAGAGCTCCCCACCCACCACCACCCTCTGTTGCCTTCCCTGCAGCCAGTTTCCCTACCCATCTCCCCAGCATTGCACCTGCCCCTGTGCCTACTAACTTCCTTCCCAGCCTTCCATGTGGCACTGAGTCAGATGCCTTACTGAAGTCCAGATACAGGACATCCACTGCATGTCCCTGTCCAGTTGCCTAGTTACCCAGTCATAGAACCCGACCAGGTTGGTTTGGCAGGATCGGCCACGCATGAAGCCATGCTGTCTGCTGTCCTGTAGTCCTTGGCCTCTAAGAGGGCCACCAGCCTCCTTCAGGATAGTCTCCATTAGCTTACCCGCGATGGATGTGAGGCTCACTGGTCTGTAGTTTCCCAGTTCATCCTTGGGCCACTCTTGTGGAGGGGCACCACATGAGCCATCCTCCAGTCCTGAGGTACACACCTCCAATGTAGTGAGGCATTAAATAGGTCTGCCAAAGGTCCTGCAAGGACCTCTGCCAGCTCCTTCAGTACCCTGGGGTGGATGCCATCTGGGCCTGGTGCCTTGTCCACCCTCAGTGCCTTCAAACTCTCTCGAACTCTGCCTCCATGATTTCCCCCATCTGTCACCACTCCCCCTGCGTCTGCCATTTCTCCCATCTTGGGTGTCACCCCTCTTCTCTTTAGTAAATACTGAGCAGAAGTACTCATTTAGTGCTTCCGCCTTATCGTCCCTGCTTCCACCCAACCCCTCCTTCCTAATCCTTATATGTGGTCCTTACAGCTCCTTTTCTCCCTGATGTACTTAAGGAAGTCCTTCTCCCCCTTCTTAATGCCTTGTGCCAGCCTGAGTTCCATAGATGCTTTGGCTCCCCTTACTGCCCTTGTCACCTCCTTCGATTCTGTCAAGTACTCCTCTCTGTCCTCCCCCCTCCCTGTTTTCTTGTATTTCCTAAAGGCAGCTCTTTTCCTCCTTACCTTTTCCATGACCTCCTTGCTCAACCAGCTCGGTTGAAATAAAGTTCATTTTTCTGTTCTAACTCAAGAATTTTCCATTACTAACTGTTGATGGTTGCCTCAACTTTGCATAGTTTCCCATTACATAAAAATGTTTATACTTACAAACAGCTTTTAAATGGACTTAATATGGTTCCATATTTTAAATGACCTCCTGTCATTCACTGTCTGCCTTGCCTTCTCCAAGTTGTCAGATATTTGTCGGGGAGGGGGGGTTCAGCAAGTGCACACAGCTTGAGCTTTTGATTACTAATGATTAATTTACATTTAAATTATAGATAGATTTGAAGTGATGCCTAGATTTAAATTAGGTAACACTGTGAGACTCGAATCTCTGGCTGCATTCCGATCTCTGTCCTACTTCACCACAAGGTAATCTCTCTGACAGAAGGCGAAGATGTTAGCTGTTCATTGTCTTGCCATGTGCCACATCCACATCCACTTACCTCCCAAGGTTGCCAACACTGGATTTCAAAAATAAGGAACAGACACCCCCTGCCCTTGTGTCCCCCACCCTTGCACCCCCAAGCGGCACCCTCCTCCTGGTTCCCGACCCCCCAAGCAGGAGCCTCATGTCCTCATTATCCGACTGCAGTATGACATAACAGTGAGTACAGTGCCTGTGCCTGCCCTGGTGGCATCTGCACCCTGGCCAGGGACACAGTGGTACTGTCCTAGCAGCACAAAATATTGGTGTCAACTAGAGACTTCCATTCCACTAACTTCCTTCGGAGAGTGAATGGGGTCAGTGGTACCACTGTACAAAAGCCAGCATAAGCACTCTTCAACCACTAATTTAAAAAGAAGTAATTTCTGTCTTGTTTGTTCCCACATGGCAACTCTCACTCCAGCGGTTAGTAGCTTTTCTACAGGAGGTACTTCAAAATTAAATTGTGCCTGTGGTTAAAAGAAGAAAAAGACTAACCTGTCTTTTTTATTAAGTTACACAACATTGAATTCCTGGGAGCCACTGGAGCATTTATTTATTCTATGCAGCTGCATGCCATTTGCCACACTGCCAATGCCACTTGACTTACTTACGTTTTGACAGGGCTGTCGGGGCTGGGGCTGGCTACTGAAACTCTGCATTGTTCTGCTGCTGCTCGCTCCCCTCCCCTCCCCATTCTTTTCTTCTTCATCTCTCCACTCCAGCAGCTGAGCTAGTAAGCTTCCAGTTCGGCCGCTCCTCCAGTCCAGGCAGGGCAGCCAGGTAGTGGCACAGAAACCAGGCAGGTCAGTCACAGGGCAGCACTCAGCCGGGCAAGCCTCCTCGTGGCTCTCACAAGTCGGTGAGTTGGTGACTTGGCTGCAGATTTGTCTTGATCAGCCCGGAATTCGGGTGCAGGTGGGGAGGAGGAGGTGATCCATTGAGGAAGGCTCCAAAAAAAATAATCCAACAAAGGAGGACAAGATGGACAACTTGGTTGGCCAGAGTCGATGCAGTCGCAGGCAGGCAACTCAGGAGCTCCATACCGAGCACACTGTGTAGCAGTCACACTCACGATGACAACACAGGACATACAGTTGCAGGCTTCTTCCCAGCTTCCTGCTCTCCCTGATGGTAGTCCGTGACCATAGCGATCGAGATTGAGTGCCTAGAAAAATGGCGAGTCAGTCTCGGCAACCGTGATCACGGCTACCTAGGGAGGAGGAGGGCGACTGGATACTGCGGTCTGCGAAACCCATGAGAGAAACTTGCATGTATACATGCGCTGCGGTGCACCCGCTGGGGTAGAGGGATGGCATGTCGGAGGAGTTGCGTGAGCAGCTGCCAAGCTGGATCACTGGCAACGTGGGAGGGTGGTTGGTTGGGAGGCATGAGTGCAGGTTCTGGTCGGCGTGGTCTGAGGTTCTTTGCCACTTTGGCATGTATTTTGTCAAGCTTTTCACCCTCCCGAGGCACCCCCGAGTTGAGAATCCATATGTAGGGAGGCACAGGAGACATGTAGGTCTCAGGCACCTTTTTCAGGTGTGTCACAGTGCATCGCCTAAATTAATTTTCGGCGATGTACACTCGCCATGATAGCAATCGCTGTTTCTCGATCGCTATTATGACATGGAACTCTCTCTGACAAGTCACATCATCCTCCAGATTCACCATAGCCCCTTTATTCGCATGTGCAAACTGAGGTGCATCTAGCTCCAGCCGCTATGAACAGTGGGTAATTCAGTCTAATTTGGTCTTGATCTCGGAGCCAACCTGAAAATACGGGATAACAGGCATCCGTATGGATTTCATACAGGAATCCAGGACAGGCAAATTTACCCCAAATACGGGACATCCCGTAAAATATGGGACTGCTGGCAATGGGCTCCTCAAAACAATGGAGCTTTAAGCCACCGAGGTTCAATGGGGCGAACAAAACATCACTCCCCATCGGCGCTTAAAGTCCTCATCCTGGGCCCTCAGGATTTTTCGTTGCCAGGCCGAAGGCACTGGTCCTCCTCCCTATTCTCCTCGTGTCCCTTGCCTTCCATCATCCCCGCGCTTGTAGCGCCCAGCCGCTGGCTCACTCACTTTTCCCTGCAGCTCGCTGCCTCACTCCTTCGTGCTGCCACTGGTTCAGAAGCTCTCTCCACCCCCCACCTCGTTTCCGTGTCTCCTGGCCCATCTAAGCGCTCTGCCTTCCCAGGTCCAGTGCATCTTCGTCTGTCCCCCCATGGGCTCCCTCTGCCACAGCTATTGCTTGTTTGTTGGAGTTTGGCTGTTCTGTTCCTGGATCGGTGCTTTCGCGACCCTCCTCGACGACCTGGCTGGTCCTGTGCTCTTTGCCTCTTCTGAGTCTCTTTCCACCTGCCATGTCCTTCATCTTCTTCCCCTTTCAACTGTGCTCTCTGCACTGTCGGTTCTCCAGCCTTGCGATCTGGGCCAGCCTCAGCTCTTCCCTCAATTCCCTCCGCCAGCACAGGTGGATGACAACCGTTCCATCTTCTTGCGTTCCATATTTTAAATGACCTCACTGGTTCCTCTTGCTTGCGTTAACCCCCTACTGAAGTCCCCAAATGGGAATTTATAGGATTCTGAAGCACTAAAATTAAAGCAGTGCTTCAGCACTGACCCTATATCTGAAAGGTTTTCTTGTATTTCATTAGCAGAAAAACTATCAGATAATGTTTTACAAAGCTACTACAGCAAATTTCTGACCCCAGGATTCTCCGGTCTGACCCCCAACATTTAAAGCAGAGGGTCAACCTGATTCCCACTTTACTAATGCTAATGCAAGTCCTGGGCTGCTGTTCTCTTCCTGTAAGTTATTCTGAACTGCTCTGCTGCATATTTATCTAGGACAGTCCAGCTGAACTGTAAAATCCCATTTTTAGTGGGGGGTCCTGCTTTTATTCATTTCCCCCAAGATAGCCCGGGTGATACATGATGTCTCATTTTCGGTGAGGTCCTGCCATCATATATTTTATACCGTATTTACCCCGTACAGCTCAGCCTCGGCTACCATGTTTTACTGTGTCTCGTTTTCAGTGGGGCTCTACTTTTATCCATTGTTCCCCGATATTACCTTAGGCTAGTGTGGCTGAGATGCTAGATTTTATTTCAGCAGAATCCTGCTTTTACTACCTAGCGCAAGGGAAGACCTGTGTATACCACTTTTTACCATGTATTTTACCCACCAGAGCCTAACTGTGATGCAGTCACGGATTTTCCGCTGTGTCCTGCTTTCTGCCATTTTCCCAATGTACTGTATTTACTCAGGATGGGCCTGCTAGTATGCAATATTTTGTTTTCAACAGGACCCTGCTTTTACCAGTTTCAGCTGTATCTACTCTGCATAGCCCAGGTGTAACAAAAATACAAAAAAAGGCATGAGACCTCAGAATGTCCAACTTGGGGTGTATTTTCCCAGTTGCACTGCAGGCAATCCCATGCTTTGCACGTTTTCTGCTTTATGGCACCTGCCTCTGCTGTTCTCCTGTGCCCCTGCTGGCTTCCTTTTGGGGTTTTCTCCCTATCCTACCATCTCCTTCTCCACTCGTACTCGTCTCATTAGCCCATCCCTGTCCAGGTACTACCCCCCCTTCCCCAACACTGTTAGCTGTTGGTTTCTATGTGTGGAATTTTTATTATCTGCCTCAATGTAATCTTCATTATAACTCGAATTGCTTTATTTATCTTGGTCTATAGAATCACAATTTTGGTTGTGTTGTCAGGCTCATGGGTCTGGCTTGCTACCTCTCAATCTCTCAGCGGTGTCCCTTGTCGCACTCTCCTTCACAAACCATAGCTCTGTAGCCCTCCAACTATTTCTTTTTAGCCTTACTAACTGATTGTACTGCAGGATTTCACTTAAATGTGTTGAATATGCGCTATGTGCATGTAACATACTGCTACCAGCAGTGCCCTTTCAAGAGTGCCTTCTCATCGGACTCACCCTACTGTTGTTCTCATCCCGTACCGGCCATCAAGGATTCACTCTAATCATGGCCTGCATTCAATATTTCTTTCAGGTGTACCCATCATGGCTCCTATGCAACCTCATCGACCGCAGCCATCCTGCTGCATGTATTCAGTCATGACTCCGGTCTTCATTCCCTCATCCTTACCTCAAGATTTATCCATTTACATTGCTTACTCGAGCATTTCCATCCTTGAATCCTATGCTATTCCCTCAAACGGCATACCTATCCTGAATTCTACGACACCTCATCGAACCACGGCCCTCCTGCCGCACGTATTCAGGTTCCTGACTCCCTCTGGTTCCAGGCATGCCTTATTGGCCTCAGTGTCTACCTACTCACATCGCTCATTCAAGCATACCTCTCATTCGACCTACTCCCATCTCTGCTACCTTGAATCGACTCGATATCCATGTACCGGCTGAGTCCTATGCTACCCCATTGAACATTCCTACCGTCCTTCGTCCTTTCATACCTCGCTTTCTGGTACCTTCCCCCATGGCTTCACTCCATCACTGTACCTCATCCGTTTCCTATTTTCTTTTCCTCGTCCTAGCACCTTTTCTCATTCGACCCGTAGCCATCCTGCCACATGTATCAGGTTCATACCTCTGGTCATCATTCACTCATCCTTACCTCAAGGTTTCTCAATTTACATCGCTTATTCAAGCATTTCTGTAATTGAATCCTCTGCTACCTCATCAACTCTGACCCCAGGGTCTAATCATTCCCATCACATATTCAAGCATACCTTATCGGCCTCATTGACCACTCACTTGTATCGCTCAATCAGGCCAGTCTGCATTATCCTCAGTCTCCTCGTGAGCACGTCCGGATACCCCTTGCTCCTCTGACTTCTGCATGGATCTACTCCTTCCCATCGCCTACTCGACCATACCCCTCTCGGGCCCCTGCTGCCTCATATTCCCTCTTCGATCTGTGCTTTCTTTTGGGGGTTTTCCCTATCCCATCATCATCATCCTGCCTACTCATATCCCTCTCGTTAACGAACCCTTCTCTTTAATGACATACGTTCTCAAATCAAACGTTGTCAGCCTGGAGGGAAGGCAATCTAGGCCTTGGATCCCCCAGAGGTTTCCTCCTCAAAGGGTTTTTTCCTCTCCGCCATGCCAATGGTCATAATATTAGTTAGAGTTAGTGCTTTCTTCGGTTAATTAGTTAGGTTCCGCTGTTGGATGGAGGTGGATGGTGGCCCTGGCTTTCCCCTCTCTCCTTAGGAAGTCAGCCTTTATCTTCTCAGAATTCATTCCTTCATCATCCTCGCCTCTTTGATGCTCGACACCTTTGGGTATTCTTTTTGGGCTTCTTCCTAACCTATCTTTAGCCGATGCAATCATTCCTGCGGCACCTGTAAGGGGGGAACCCTCCTCTAGGGTTCCTTGCGTTGTACCCCTACAGGGTGGTATATCCCATGGACAGACATGTGGAAAGCCACAAAGCAAATCAAGTTACACAAGCACCATCTCATCCAGTTGCGTAAGCACACTGAATGGGAGGGCTTTAAGACCGAGGTTCAATGGGCGGAGCAACAATGTCACTCCCCTATCGGGCTTAAAAGGTCACTCATCCTGGACACCTCCAGGATTTTTTTTTCATTGCCCACCCTCCACCCTTCCTCCTCCAGTGGCTCGTCTCTCTTGCCCATGGGTTTCTTCCTAACCTACCTTTAGCCAACGCAATCATTCTCACGGCACCTGTGGGGGGGGGAACCCTCCTCTAGGGTTCCTTGCGTCATACCTCTACAGGGTGGTATATCCCATGGATAGAGAGGTGGAAAGCCACAAAGCAAATCTAGCTACACAAGCATCATCTCATCTCATCTAGTTGCGTAAGCACATTGAATTGGCTGTTACATCCTTTTGCTGTAACAAAAACTGACCATGACTGGCATTTGTGTTTCACGCTGCAGATTGAAAACACTGGCATTTTTTGTCTTTTTGCATACTGCGGCTCGGCTCGCAGACAGCTCTAAATTTTGCAGACCTGCCGAGCCAAGTCGAGCCGACACTGGCTCGCCCAAGTTTAGCTGAAACACCAGTACAGCCATCTAATTATGTGCCCATAATTACACGCCTGCACTTGTTTCAAGATGGCAGCTGCTTCACAGCACAAATGATGTTAATGCTGTTCGAGCCACACAGAGAGCCACTCAAGCACATTATTGTCACTGTTCAAAAGCCACACTGACAGTCATCTCGTAAGCCACTGGTGCTGAGTACATAGAGGGAGCCGCGCTGACTCATAATTGAAAAAAAAGAAAAAAGGAAAACTTACAGTCGCACCCGTTGTGTGCTAAGCCAGCACCTCTGCAGCTTGTCACTCCTGCCTGTTGCAGTGAATGAGGGAAAGATCGCAACAACTGAGAGTAACTTTTTGTTTGTTTTTACTTTTACATCAGTTTCCTCATAAAATAAAAGTTACTGTAACTTTACAACATATTTAAGAAAAATCAGTTGGTGTGACTTTTCTTACACATGTTGTAAGAGTGATAAGGCACTTCAGGGTGTGTGATTAAGGTCAATAATCACACACCTCTCTCAGGTGTTTAAAGGCACTCGGTACTGACAACACCCTTGAGAGGTGTGTGATTACTGACCCATAATCACACACCTTGTCAAGCCTTATTGCATTCGTAATGCAGTAGTTATATTTTCTCCAGCCCCATTATGCAGATGCTGCCCACTGTTTTCATAAATCTCTACAGAAATGCACAGGTTTTCCAAAAGCTTTGTACAGTAGCTGCTCAGCACTCACTGTAAAATTACAGCCAGGTGGGCTCAGTTCTGCAACCCCAGATTTTAGATACTGTAATACAATTTCTGTCTGCATGCTGTGCTCTAGTTTACCTTCATATATCGGGCAGCTCAGTATACAGTGATGCTTTCTATCTTTTACATTGTTTCACTCCAATAATTTAACATCACACCCTTACAAAAAGAAAGTCGAAACAGATCACCTGACTGTTGAGTAATGCCTGGTGTAAGCACATTTAGTCAACAAACTTACTGACTTTACCTAGCAACAGGTTTATTATATTGAACAAATCAATCTGCCACTTCAGTGTGCTGAACAAAAAAAAAAATAGCAGCCATGAGCCTTTTTTGTGCTGGCTAAACAGATCGGTGGGCCTAATTGGCACCATGCACCGAGTACATGCACATGTGGCTAGCAGCAGCGGAGTGGCAGATGACCCAACTGCTGCTAGAGCTACAATGATCCAGCATAGCACTGCGCTGGAGTGAGTGTTGCAAGTTCAGAAGGCCACATGGCCTATGTGACAGAAGCAAAAAACAGAGAGGGCTGTGGGTCCCAAGTGGCAGGAGAGGACTTGCAGCCTCAAAAACATTTTGTTGATTTATAAGTAAAGCGTACTGTTACCCTTTTAAAATCCAACAAGCATATCTGTGCTTATTGGGTAACAGGGGTGGGGGGAGAGAAAGCAAGAGCAACAGGTACCTAACACAGTCCACAGGACTGTAACCCCCCCAAAAAAAAGTTGTAATTGGGTTGCCTTGGATGTTGCAGTTACTACCTCTGCCTTGTGGGTTCAAACAAGGTTGAGAGGCCTGGGTTCTGATTTTCCTGATTGGGGGTTCTAATCCAGATCTATTAAGTTTAGCGTGGTGCCTCCACTCAGAGTAAAGTTTAAGTGAGCTTGGTGTAAGAGCAGTACAACCCTCTGGGATGCAGCACCTCTCCGCAGTGTCCCACTACACATGCAAAATCACAGTGCAATCTTAAATTGAACAAAACTGTAATTAGTAACGTACACTAATAACATGTTCACAAGACAGAATGTAAAGTAGCTACAGAACATTTATTGGGGGAGATTCACAAGGGATGGGGAATGCAAAGCAAAACTGATTTTAAAAGAATCTTGTGAACTCTTTTGTGGCAGGGCCAAATTTAAGTGTCTGACTAGGCTTAGACAGTTAACACTTTAAAACAGTAACAGTGCCCCCACCCCACCAGGCAAGACAGTGCAGCATCAAATAAGACTGTTAGACCTTTTGCATTATAAAACAGGCAATAATGAAAGGTCAAATGATGACTTTCCATTGGGCAGAAAAGGTCACCTGACCATTCATTGATGCCCTAGTAGACCAACAGTTGGCATGCCAATTGTATAAAGCTTCTGCTTTTTACAATCAGCTAGACCATTTTATAAGTGCAATAACCCACTCCAGCCCATGGGTGTATCAGGGCATTAATGCACTTCCCGGCTGGTTGAAGTCAATCAGGCAAGCCCTCATGCCTCACAATGCACCCGGAGCATGCACTAATGCCCCGATACACCCATGGTCTGTCAGGGGTTATAGTGTACTTCCAACCCCACTAGTACAGAAGGCACTACCCACTGGTACCAGTTTAACCCCATAAACCTTAAAAGGGAAGTCCCAGTGTTTCACTGAGTATCCAGCCGTAGGAACAGTGCAGGCCCAGTGAAGTTGCATTCAGTTGGCCAGCAGTGGTGCACTTTAAAACAAGCAGAGTAAACACTTTCGGATCCCAAACCCCACAGGCCATGCAACTGCTTAAATGACAAAATCTCCAAAGGACGCATTTGTAGTTCCTGGCCCGTTGGCCGCATCTGTAGATTTGGTGGCAAAACTTTGTACAACCTTTCCCAGCGGCAGGGCAGGCCATCACGGCTCTGTTGTACCAGTTTCCCTGACAACTGGGCCCCTCTCCCTCCTTCCTGCAGATGCAGGTCCTCAAAGGGTGATGGTTCAGTTGGTGCAATTGGGGGGGGGGGGCTAGAAGATGCTTCAGGTCTTAGGTGCCTCTGGATGGAAATCAGGCTCTCTGCATCCACAGTGATCTGGACCTCTCAGGCTCTTCCTTCTTCCTCCTCCGCAGTACAAACCAGTCTAAGGAGTAGGAGCCACACATGTCATACCCACATCCAAGCTTCAGAATCCTAGTATAGAGCACTAGTTAGTACTTGCCATTAGCACTAAATGGCTTCTCCCAAACTGTCTGCATGATCTATACAGGCTTCCTCTAGATATAAGCATTCTCACACAGTCTCTGGTGCCGACAGGCAGACAGCTGAAGCATGGATTTATGTCCTTTCCTCCCAAGGTACATCACAGCCTCTCACAGGAAAATGTCGTCCTGACACTTTCAGCCGACACACAGAGTTCAGTCCCTGTACACACAGGTTGTGTGGATACCTTGGCAGTCACACCCTGATGGTAGGCACTAGAAGCCAAGGGAGACTTCCTTGGAAGGCTCTGGCTAACAGCATAATAGCGCCCCCTTCCCTCTCTCCGAGAGCTTACTACTGACTGCTCACTTCAGGAACTGCCCTTTGCATTTTCTTGGGGAAAGGCAGCTTATGACTGGCGCACAGAGCTGCCAATCTGCAGAATTATTATTCAGAATGTTCACTCTGTTCACTCAATCCCTATTGGCTGCTGGAAAGGGCACCAAGGTATACAGCACAGTCATTCTCCCAGCAGGCTGTGTTGGTCATATGCTGAGATCCCTGACCTCTGATTGACTGTGGCCAAGGTCAAGAGTTAGCAAGATGGTGGCTGTCTCACAGAAGAAACAGTGACTGTAAGTTTACAGTTCTGTCTTTGGGCGCCTGCCCAGCTTTAACTTTCACTGCCCCCCTAGTTCTGTAGAACACTCTGTGCTTTGCTACCCAGTCACAGTCTGTGTGCATTAGGGCTTTCACTAGCCTGTTGGGAGCTCCACAGTGCACTCCCCGCCCCCATCCAGAGAAGAATCCCCCTGAAAATGGCCATCAGCCATGCTGTCCTTAAATGCACCATGTGCCAAACACAAGCTGTCCTTTTACTTTCTCCCCATCCTAACATACAGTATTCATGCTCCCTGATGGCTGCTGGTGTCCCTGGGGCCAGAGCACACTAAGGGGAAGCTGTCTGGTGCTGGCTGCAGTCACGGCACTAAAGACCAATGTGGCAGGTCGGGAGCACTAAGGAAACACTCAAGCTGCTCTGAGGCAGCTTGCACATTCGAGCAAGCAAGCAGCTGCTCAAGGTCAGGGCCCCGAGTTTTCCGCGATTCCGCGGATGCGGCAAACCGCGGAAATATCCGCGGAATTTGCCATCACCCGCGGAATTCGCTGTCGCCAGCAAGGAACAACGTCCGCTTCATTTGCCGACGGGGTGCCCAATCCCCATCGGCTGAACGCCTCCCCCAGTAACTTGTGCCGCACGCTGGGAGCCCACCCCAGCGTGGCAAGTGCCAATAAGTTTGTTTCTGCCGACGGGTGCCCAATCCCGCCGGCTGAACGCCCAGCTGCGTTGTGCCACGCTGGGAGCCCACCCCAGCTGCAAGCAGTCCCGCTGACGCCTTTTTTTTCTCTGTAAAACAAAACTGTCCCACGGGCGCATCTCCCGAGCCCCTCCCACATCCCGCACCCACCCACTGCGCACTCCAGCCTCCCCATACCCCCACACCCCATACTTACTCCTCCGGACTCCGGCGCCGACGATCTTCGTGGACCGGGAGCACGCCTGCACTCTTCAAAGGCGACCACGAACTGAGGAAATGCCGGTAAGCTGTATAATGGGCTCAGATAGGAGGGGTTCAACTTTATTGCATATCTCAGGCATTTTGGGATTTTGCACAATTTTCAACATGGGGTTTGGGACCCTTCTCATGAATGATGTCACTGTCATGGCGTTATTCTGGTTTCAGTTGCGATTTCGCCAGTGACTGCGAATCACCCTTCGGGACCGAATACCGCCATAACAGTGACATCATTCATGAGAAGGGGGCCCAAAACCCCCATGTTGAAAATTTGGTGCCAAAATTCCAAAAAATGACTGTTTAACGAGCGTGCGTTGTGCAGTTCCTACGTAGGCTCGTAAGTTCGCGAAATTTCAATATTTTCACTCCAGAGTTTCAACATTGCCATTTCACCACACTGTCTTATGAGTAGCACAGCCGTCATTTTTCACACCTCACCCAAAATTTGTTTCCACCCTTGTAGCGCAGAATGGCGCAGTCGGTGTGCGAAATCAATGTACGGGACAAATTAAGAAAATCACAGTGACACTGTTCATGAGCAAAGGTCTTGAAATGGCTATGTTGAAAATTTGGTGAAAAAATTCCAAAAAATGACTGTTTAATGAGCGTGCGTTGCACAGTTCCTACGCAGGCTCGTAAGTTCACGAAATTTCAATATTTTCACTCCAGAGTTTCAACATTGCCATTTCACCACACTGTCTTATGAGTAGTACAGCTGTCATTTTTCACATCTCACCCAAAATGTGTTTCCACCCTTGTAGCGCAGAATGGCGCAGTTGGTGTGCAAAATCAATGTTCCGGACAGATTAATAAAATCACAGTGATACTGTTCATGAGCAGAGGTCTTAAACTGGCTATGTTGAAAATTTGGGTGACAAACACCCATAAAATGACTGTGTTACGAGCGTGCATTGTGTCAGATATGGCAAAAAAAACAAAAAAAGGAAAAAAATTAAGGGTAAAAATGTGCCGCAGAATTGCCGCAGAAATTGGTGTTGAGTGCCGCAGAAGTTCTGCAGCAAATGAGAACCCTGCCGCAGAACTTTGCTCCGATGTGCCGCAGAAAAATCGGGGCCCTGCTCAAGGTGCACACACTGCTGTGCAGTTGTGCGGCAACTGAGAACAGCCGAGCAGAATGCAGCTCCTCAATCTTGCTCCTCCAGTCCCCCGCCAGGCTCCAGTCCTCTGGTCCCAAAGTATTTATTGTTTATTTATCAACGTCTGGAAAAAAACTATGAGCAAAATCCACCCGTTTTCATAGACGACCAGACATGAAAGTTGACATAGTCTGAGGTTCAAAGTAGTGGAAATTACAATTTGACAGAGTGCATATTCAGCAGGAACACAGGTATGTCACACGCATGTACATATATCCAAGTTGACATGGCTGGGGACCAAATAAGTGCATTACAATCTGACACTGGTGTACAAATTGCAAAGGAACTATATGGCACGTTACAAGCATGTGCATGTGTTGGCAAGATAGCCAGTCACCCAGTTTAGAATCAAAGACTGAGAAGGACAGGGTTGGATCAGTTACATGTTGAAGAAGAGAGTTGTAACAACTGGGCAGTTGGAACAGTAACGTCCTCTGGCCAACGCTGTTTCTAAGTGTGGGGATTTTGAAGTAGACTGAGGCCATGGATCTGGTGCAAGGCAGCGAGGCTTTGGGGGGGAAAAGTGCTATAAATAGGAGCCATTTTTACCCATGCCAATTTTCTGTGCCATAACGCCTAAGCGGTGCTTGATGCTGGTGGTCAGAGAAGGCAAGACGGCCTTGTTTAAGAGGTCACAGTGGTGGGTCGGGGGGGGGAGTTGTGTAGTGCATCTGGTGATTTGGTTATACCGGGTTTTGACCCTGAGGAGTTCATATTCAGTAGCCGCAGTGTAGAGAATAAGGCCATAGTCAATGACCGGGTTCAGGAAGGTGCGAGCTAGAACATGTCATGTTGAGGGTAGCAGGAAAGGGTTTATTCAGTGTAGTAACTAGTCTTTGGTGTGTTGTTTTTATAAGGTGAATAATGTGACTACTAAAATTAGGGTTAGTCTATGTAGAGACCAGGTATTTGAAAACGGTCACTTTTTCGATGCTAGTTCCGTAAAGAGTATTAATCGTGGTCTTGATGCTAGTAGGCAGTTTTTTCCTTGAAGCTGCGGAAAATGATGTATTTGGTTTTAGTAACGTTCAGTGCAAGCTTGTGATTGATGAACCATTGTTGCACCGAGTTGAAGTGACTTGGATGGCGTTCTGCAGGTGCAAGGGGTTGACTAACCCAGTGAAAATAACAGCATTGTTTGTGTAAAGAAGGCTGTCAGTCTTTCTGTACGACAATGGGAAAGAGTTAATGAAAAGGCTGAAAAACAGTGGGGCCACTATGGACCCTTGGGGAAACCCTATGGAGACTGGTAGCACAGGAGAGAGGCAGTTATTGATCTTAGTTTTTTTGTTGTTGCCCCAAGTAACTCTGGCACCAGGCTAGCATCTCCTCCGAGCAACCAAGGTCACCCAGACCTCTGATTAGTAGCTGATGGTTCACTAGATCAAAGGTTTTGGTGAAGTCTATGAATACTGCCATTGCCAGTTGGCCTTGATCAAGGTACTGGTGAGTGGCCTGGGTGAACCCCACCAAGGCTGATTCTGTGCTGTGGCCTGGCCTGAAGCCATGTTGGGTGGCGGTGAGGGTACCAGACTTGGTTAGGAAGGCGAGAACTGGTTGAAAACAATACGTTCAAAGACTCTGGCAAGAGGGGCAAGAAATGAGATGGGCCTGTAGTTCTGTAGGCAAGCTGTGCTGCCTGACTTGTACATTGAAACAAGCGTGGCTGTTTTCGAGAGTGTAGGGAATTGACCTGTACATTGTGAATGACTGAAAATTTTGGACAGAGGGTAGCACAGTAAATCTGTCAAGAACTTGTCCAGCCTGTAATTAAAAGGATGGCAGCTGGCAGTCTCTCCTGGGGCACAGGAGTCGAGGTAAGCCCCCGCCCCCATCATTGGGGGGGTTTATAGAGCAATAATGAAGTCAAGCTCCATGGACATTGGAACTTGACCACAGAACAAATGGATACCACAGTCATCTGGAGTCAGAGGAACAGGGAGAAGGCCAGCATGAAAGACTGCAGTACCGAGCGGACAACTGGGTGTCCGCTGATGCTGACTGAGGCAGGAAAGCAGCAGCCGTGCAAACACTGGGGAGGGAGCGGGAAAGACGAACAGAGCAGGAGAACGCTACTGGGATGCCCGAGGCAGCAATCGCAATTGAGCGAACCAGGAGAAAAACCAGCAACCAAGTGGTTTCTGCAACAAAGGCTGTGGCAAATGCTGCATGTCTCTCGCCAAACCACAAGCAAAGCCACTACAATTTTCCTGACTCTAGTATTTTTCCTTTCTGCTATCCGTTATGATAATATACATAAATATATTACATATTATATATATATATATATATATTTCTATAATTAATAACTGTTGTACAATGACTTGGGCTCTGATCAGGTGTTTACTACTAAATACTGAATTATATGTACTTTTTCTAAATTAAATATTAACCAAACACTTCTCCCAGCTTGAAGCAGCAATATTTTTTTTTCACATCATATTTTTTCCGCCCTGCTGCGGAGCGATCGACGGGGGCATCCAGCCGATAGCTCAACCCGCCCAGAGGGCAGCAGGCTCACTCACAGAAACATAAAAGTTAACGGCAGATAAGGACTGCACGGCCCATCCAGTCTGCCCATTTTTTCTACCTTATGACTGTGCCATAAGCCTGTACTCTGTCAATGGCCTATCTATTCATACTCATCTTTATTGCTCCCTTATGCCTATCCCATGCCTGTTTGAAGCCCAGCACTGTATTCATATCCATCACTTCCTGAGGCAGGCCGTTCCATGCATCCACCACCCTTTCTGTGAAAAAGAACTTCCTCACATTACCCCTTAATCGGCCTCCCTCTAATCTCATGCTGTGTCCTCTTGTCCTGTAATTTTTCTTATATTGAAACAAGTCAGACTTTTCCACCTTGTTAATGCCCTTAAAGCAGCATTACTACGAAAAAATAAATTGCGCTTTTTTGACAGTTTATTCCCTATGCCCTGCTAATCATATACCTGGTACCCTTTCTCGCCGGCATTGTACTATCGCCAAGTAATTTGCTCAGTTATTCTCTGCTTTTGTTTACATTTCTGCCACTAAGCATGTTGCACTGGAACCTTCGCTGCCAACTGCACATGTGTATGACTTGCAGGGACATCGGGAATGGTCAGCAGAGGGTTCCTCTGCTGTCGTCAAAAGATGTGATGTGACCCGTTGAAAAAGTGCAGCTGAAACTTAGTCAGCTGCCATATTTGTTGTAGCGCTACAACAATCCAAATAAATTGCAAATATCAAAAAAACTAAAGATGGCTGAAAAATAACATTTACATGTATGGAAACTGGAACTCTGGCTGCATGCTTACAGCTGAAAAACAGAATTTTGATAGGCCACTTCCAGATTTCGTTCTACTGCTTTAAGATGTTTGAATGTTTCGATCATATCACCTCTCTCTCTCCCACCTTTGCTCTAGGGTACACATATTGAGCTCCGTTAATCTGTCCTCATATGTTTTCTGATGCAGTTCCTGCACCATTTCGGTTGCCCATCTCTGGACTGCCTCTATTTTGTCCTTGTGCAGGTGTGGCCTCCAGTACTACACACAGTACTCCAGATGGGGCCTAACCAGTGTCTTGTAAAGACGGATTATTACCTCCCTCTCATGACTCGCGATACCCCTAATACACCCCAACATCCCTCTAGCCTTACCTACTGCTTTAGTGGTCTGCTTGGATGATTTCAGGTCATCTGTGATGACAATGCCCAAGTCTCTTTCTTCCCTTGTGATTGCCAGCTATTCTCCTCCCAACCTATAGGTGGCTTCAGGGTTTCTCTTCCCTATGTGCATGATCTTGCACTTCTTTGCGTTAAACCCCATTTGCCACTCTTCCGACCATTTTGCCAGTTTATCCAGATTTCTTCTCATTCTGCCCACCCCACCCCCATTTGGATCATCTACTCTGTTGCAGATCTTGGTGTCATCTGCAAACAGACATATCTTATCCTCCAATCCATCTGCAATGTCACTTATGAAGATATTGAAGAGAACTGGCCACAGGACTGATCTCTGAGGTACCCCACATGTGACTTGCATCTCTTCTGACTGTATCTTTCGGATGAGACGTTAAACTGAGGTCCCATCTGCCTGGATTGGTGGTAGCTCAGGTGGACGTTAAAGATCCCATGGCATTTATCGAAAAGAGTAGGGGAATTTCCCCGGTGTACTGGCCAAAATCCCCTCATTCACTAAAAATACCACTAACAGCTTAATCTGATTAAAGGTCAGTTGGTATTCATCTGTATGTATCCCCCTTCCCCAGGTCATGCCTGAAAATAGGCAGGATTTGTCTAGTGCACTTACCCGGTCAACAAAAAGCTAAATTAAATTAAATTAAAAATACCGTTTACCACTACTCTGTTTTCTGCCAGTCAACCAGTTTGCCACCGAGATGACCAACCTCTGACCCTCCCCGAGCCTACCCAGCTTGTTAATCAATCTTATATGTGGAGCAGTATCGAAAGCTTTGCTGAAGTCAAGGTAGGTGACATCAACTGCTCCCCCTTGGTCCACCACTCTGGTAACCCAGTCAAAGAAATCTATGAGATTAGTTTGACAGGACCTTCCTGTTGTAAACCCATGCTGTCTTGGATCCTGTGCTCCTATGGATTCCAGGTGCTGCACTATCCTTTCCTTAAGGAGTGCTTCCATAATCTTACTCACTACTGAAGTAAGACTGAGTGGTCTGTAGTTCCCTGTCTCCTCCCTGCTACCACTCTCTTTTTTTTTTTTTTTTTAATAGCACTTATTTTTCCCTCCAGTCACGGTCAGTAGGGGCCTTTCTCAGGCATCCTGCCAGTACCTGCCCATCCTGAAGTCCTCCTTGCCTGTACCTTCTCTCTCCTTCTCCTCGACACCACACAGCACCCCAGCTTAACTCCTCCGGGGTGGGTCCACCTCTCCCTTGGGTGCTCTTCTTAGTCAGTCTCCGGTGTGGACGAGGACCCAGGTGGAGGAACCTGGGAGGTCAGGCAGGCTGGATCCGGCTGTGGGCATGGGGGCAGGTGCCCTCGCCTACCCCTGCCGACCAGGCTTTTTCCATGTTCTGGTGCTCGTGTCGCGCCCCCCCCATGTCGGTATGCCCCCAATGCAACAGCACATGGCAACCCTGCCTTGCATCAGGCCACGCTGCTTCCTTGCTGCCCAGCGTGCTGCAGCGCTCCCGGTCTCCACCAGGAGCCGCTAGCACGCCGGGACTCCCCCTATCTTTCTCCCCGGAGAGGACAGTGCTCGCTCCCGAACTCGGGTCGCCGGCGTAACGCGAGGTGTGGCGTCTGGCGCTTCAACCCTCAGCGCCACCAGGCTGGCTTTCTGCTACCACTCTTGTGAAGCAGGATCACATGAGCCCTTCTCCAGTCTTCTGGGACCTCTCCTGTGCTCAGAGACTCACTAAACAGTTCTGATAATGGCTCTGCTAGTTCAACCCTTAGCTCCTTTCGTACCCTGGGATGTATGCTATCAGGTCCCACTGCCTTGCCCACCCTGAGCTTAGCAAGCTCTTGTAGGACCCTTTCTTTTGTGAAGGGACTACTGCACACCTCCCTCCCCCTGTGTCCATGGTGCTGAGCGGTGGGCCCTGCCTTACCTTCTCCTCAGTAAATACTAAGCAGAAGTATCTATTTAAGATAGATGCTTTTCCTTGGTCCTCCTCCTCACACTCCCCCTTATCCCCTCTGATCTTAGCGATACCCCCCTCTGGACTTTCTCCTTTCACGAATGTATATACAGAAAGTCTTGTCACCTTCTTTTACCGTTTGTGCTAGTGTTTCCTCGGTTTAGGCTTATGCCTGCCTTCCCTTAGGGAAATTTAGTATGCCTCCCTATCTTCGTCCTGCTGCGTTCCCTTATATTTCCTGAAGGCTAGCCTTTTGGCTCTGACCTTTTCTGCTACTGTTTTTGAGAACCAAAGTGGTTTCCTTCTTCTTTTGCTCGTTTTTCTCTCTAACACAATGGGATGTTGCTTCAAGTATTGCATCCTTAATGTTTGCCCACTTTGCCTGTACCCCCTCACCTGTATTTCTTCTTGCCAGAGCTAGCTTAACTCTGTTGGCCATCTTATCAAAGTCAGCTCCTCTGAAGTCCCATATTTTTTTCTTGGAATGGGATGATTTAGTTCTAGTGGACAAATTGAACCATACCATGTGATGGTCACTGGCCCACAGGTGACCTTCTATCTGGAGATCTGTGATTCTTTCCCCGTTAGTCAGTACTAAATCTAGGATAGTCCTGTCTCTTGAGGGTTGTTCTACCAGTTGTTTGAGGCCCTCCCGCTGCAGGGAATCCACTATGTGTCTAGTTCTGGCAGATGTTCCTGCTGGTATTGACCAATCTGTATTTGGCATGTTGAAGTCTCCCATTATCAGAACCTCCCCTTTAGCTGTCATGTTTTGTATATCTTCTAACAGTAATGTGTCTGTCCTCCCATGGTCTGGAGGCCTGTAGACAACCCCAGTTCGTATGGCTGTCCCATTTCCTGTTTCCAGGGTTACCCACAGTTCTTCTGGCTCCTTATGTGTATTCTGAATTTCTGTAGCTTTGACATTTTCATTGACATAAAGGGCCACTTCACCCCCACCCCACCCCACCCACCCCTTGTTGCACCTCGGTCTCTTCTGAATAGAGTACACAGCCGGGTACTGAAGTCTCCCAAGTGTGTTTACTGGTGAACCATGTCTCACTAATGGCTACTACGTCCAGTTTAGCCTTTGTCATTGTTGCCTGCAGGTCTAGGATCTTGTTTCCCAGACTGCGAGCATCTGTGTACATGATTTTCGATTGGCCAGATTTTGGTGCGTTAGTTGCTGGGCGAGGTCCGGCATTTCCCCTGTGGATCGTATGGGGAGCCGGACGTTTCTATTTACCTGGTGATGCAAATGAACTACAAACATGCTGAACTCCTGTTTGATCACTAGCTGAGGGGGAGGGGTGTTCTTCCCATTCGACATATTGAGTGCTGCACCCCTCTCCCCATTTGCTAGCTTAAATATTCTGCAAAAGCCAGCCTGCCGGCGCAGCGGTAGGGCAACCGCTCGCGGTGCCAGTGACCCGGGTTCTGGAACGGAATCGGGTGGCTGGAAGGTCGGCCAGGGGGAGAAGGATCGAGCACCCAGAGGCCGCTCTCCTTCTCCGGGGAGGGGTGAGCTGCTTGTCCCGCCGCTATACTGCCACCTGGGTGACCACAGGTGGTGGTGCAGCAGAACGGCAGTGGAAAGGGAGGGAGGACGTCGGTCAGGAGCCGGAGCGTATGCACATCATGACATGTTTCCCCCCTTCGCTCTCCCCAGCAAATCGACGTCTTGAGGGAGGAGGGACCAGGAGACATCCCACACCTCTCTCAGTAGACAGAGCACCTGGTTCTGCTCTCCAATGCCCCCACAGGCACCAAGGTGACAGCAACCCTGAAGAAACTACAGACATGTCGAGGCGGACTGGGGGCCCCATCCTGTACCCGCCTGGGGGGGTATAGCAAAGGCTCCGTGGGGGGATGGTCTACACCAGTGCTCGGTGGGTGAGTGGAGACGTATAAGGCCTGTGGTGTCTCCCGAGGAAGGGTAAGAGATGCAGAGAGAAGGGGGTGTAAAAAGAGAAAATTAAAAAAAAAAAATTCTGCAAAGACGTTAAACTTCTACGCCAATGCACTGACTCCCTCCTTAGTCAGATGCAGTCCATCGAATTTAAAGAAATTTCGCTTCCAAAACTGTTGCCAGTTTCCTACAAATTTGTGTCCTTTTTCTTGCCACCAGCCCTTGAGCCACATGTTTAGCTCCCTTATCTCCCCTTCTCTGACCTTCCGTCCATCTGTTCCCCCTCTCCCAGACTGGCAGGATCTCAGACAAGAAGATGCTAGATGAAATGGATGACAGTTTGTCACCTGGTCAGGTGCTCCTTGGTCTTCACAACTGACCAGCTGGCGAGATAGTTAGTCCCTACGTGTACCAGGACGACGATATTTTCTCCTGCTTCCTGCACGATTTTACCAATGAAGTCAGTGTCTCTCCACGCTGAAGTACCTGGGAGACATCTGACCATTACCCCGGCTGGAGGCAGGTATCAACTCCCCGAATCATGGAGTCTCCTATGATCAGTAGTGTTTCTGATTTCTTTTTTGCTTTGGTTCCTATTTTAAACGAATTTTTTTGTGCTAGCTCCTGTGCTGCAGTGTCCTGCTCTGCAGTGTCCTCTGCCCCTTTGTTTGATTTCGGAGCTAGAGGCAGATACCTGTTTGTAGTTTTTATACAGTTTGTGGAGGTGATACGTTGGAGAGCACCGAGTGATGGGGCACCTGATTTGCCCCTCCTAACCACCTGCCACCCTCCCGGACCAACTACCCTCTGCGGTCGAGGTGCTTCTGTTGGATGTTGGGGAAAAGGCGTCCGGTTCTTATATTTCCTCCTGAATATGCGATTTGAGGCGCGCAATCTCTGTCCATGCTGCCTGGAGCTGCGCCCTTAGATCTCCAATGGTCCAGCATGTAGGACAGTGTCCTAAATCCTGTATAACTGCCCTTTTGAAAAGTGTCCCGCAGTACCAGCAGTTCATAATATCCATTCCAGATGAATTGCTGGGTTTATAACCTAGTCAGAGTAATTAGGAGGAAAATAAAAGCAAAAGTTTGATTTTGTGTTTTGTTTGTTTTTGTATAACTCGTTATAACAAGTTAAATTACTTGTGCCCCTGCAAGTGAGGTCACTGTGTGGATACTCATCTGATCCTCCCTTTCCTGCTTTGCTACAGGAAATGTCACGACTGTGCTACCCTATAAAAGGAGTGTAGTGGGGGGGTGACTGGGCCCTTCCCCTGCCAAAAAAGAACCACAGACGAAAGAAACAAGAAGGTAAGAGCAGAAACAATCAACCAACAATAAACGCAGTAGCCCTGAAAGCTTAGCCTAATGATAGATAAAACTGTAAAACCTGTAAAGCACCACCTATAATAATGTCACACAAGATATACCCTGTAAACACACTTTACTACAGACAAAAATAAAGCAGTAACAGAAGATATACCTTTTGAATTTCACAATTTTTGACAATTTGAATCAGAAGATTACAGCAGTAATCTGTAAGCACAAACCTGTAGACACACCCTGTAATAATGCAGCAGAAAGTATACCCAGCAACAACGATTTGATCAGAGAAAAATAAAGCAGTAACATGTTAGCAACAAATAGTAACAACCTGTGAGTACAAAAGAAAATAATAACACACAGTAAATCTGCCTAGCCAAAACAAGAGAAGAGCTCACGTGAAGCTAGGTGCCTTTGCCAGCAAACCTAGTCTTTCATTATGAGGGATCGGCACAGCTGTTCCCCGACACGCTGGGAGGCCCCCATATGCCTTCCCAGGCCGGGCCGAGACCGATACCCTCCAGTGAGAGTTCACGACAGACCTCCAGGAGGGCTGAGCACGGCCATCAAGCTGCTCACTCACGACAAGCCTTTTCCTCCGTTATTTGACCCCTCTGGAGTGCAGACGTGCAATGATGTCCGGGCACTGTGTGCCGACGTCTGCCGCACTCCACCCACATACACCAGCATTAGTAGTGCCCCTTGTCATCACCAGGGGCTGCTACAGTGCTGTGGAGTCCCTCAGCCCTCCCTAGGGTTAGGCGAGCAGTCTCCAGACGCTCAATCCTAACCCTCCCCTGCCGAACTCCAACGATGAGCCCGGGTCACCGGCGTGGCGCAAGGTGTGGCATCCAGCGCCTCAACCCTCAGCACCACCGGGCCAAAGAAGCAGCAATATGTCTTAATCAAATAGTTTTCTCAGCAATGTTTTACTAACAAAAACATCAATATACCCATTTTTCTTCTCATTTTCTTTCATTCCTGAACTAAGATCTGTGATCACGTTTTTAAAAGTTCCCATCCGTGCCCATTAACAAAGTAAATATGTGCATACCTCGTAGTTCTGTGCCATTTACCATCAGAAACATTTATTAACACTATCCTGATACACCCACAGTATTAATCTAGTATGTACATTCAACTGGTAATCCCAACATAAGAGTCGAGTGACAGCCATCTTTAATGGCACGAGTCAATAATTACAAATTTAGCTATAAAGGTTTTTAAAATATCTGATAAAACTAAAAACTACACCAACGAAGATTGGAGAGCTGTCAGAAATACATTTTTGCTAAAAAAGTTGCTACTTTAAACCCTTCCCTTCTGTTTTTGGGACAATTAGATAGACTATAAACAAAGAACCAGCTTTGACCAGCCCAATATTAAATGTTATAAAACAACTCCTAACATTGTGTTTCATAACATAAAAGACAACGCACAAAGTTCCCCTTCATTAAAACAAAAAAAAAACAGTCAATTCACGGAGGCCTGTAGTTAAGTGGTGTTCATTTTTAACTGCCCCACCCCCACCCCTTAGATTTCCCGCCCTGCAGAGCTGTTTTTTTCATTTTTCGAACTTTACTCTTAGCTTTGCTCACTTTCGGGTTAACGGCAGTCTATTTCCGATGTTCCGCACCGTGCTAATGTGTATATTTCAGTTGTCTATGGGTGGCTCCCCACAAAACTCCTAACTTTGTTCCTCACACAGACCGCTTCACTTCAGGATATGCGCACGTGACTTACATCGCGGTCGCGTGTGGCGGTGTGGGCGTGCTTTCTTCACTAGTTCGTTTGGCGCGCTAATTTGTCTCTCTAAAACACGAAGGGGCACAAAAGCAGCAATGGCTGATGTCACATAAATCACAGGTTTTGGGCTAGCTGGGAAAAGTGGTGCTTCTGAGATGGGTACCAGAGCTACAGTGATCCCTTTTGTCAAAGACAAATTGTGTTATCTAGAGACTTACATTCTTACACGGGAAACCGAAGTAATTTGGACGGGATCTACAGAAAAACTGATTTACAGAAAAATGTAAGAACATTTCACCACATATAGGGTTTTTTGTCCCTTTGGTTAGCAAAACTGTATTTCCGACATACAGTAATAAGAGTCTTCAGCAGTAGAATTTTATGTGTTTCAGATGTTTTAAAAACAGCTTTTATTACTGATTTCATACCGAATGACTCAAATAATTAAAGGGACACTGTCAACCTGTTTTCAATCATATTATTTCTAGTTGAAACCTCACATTTTATGATTGCTTACCCTCTCTAAAATTCACTGATGTTGCTGTTTGTTTTGTCTGTCTCCTTGCTTAGTAGAACTCAAATGCATGGCAGTGTATATTTATAAACAACCTTGTTTTTGTTTACATTCCTGGTTCCGTTCTTACTACATGCTTCTTGCACAATAGAAACACACCTAAAAAGTTCAGTCACTGATAAGGAAGTAGCCTCCTAAACTCCCACAGCATCATGAGGGGCTAGACTGTTTTGCAGGTGTTCCCAAGTCCAAGAAAGATGTATTTGGAGCTGATCAAGGAATGCAAACAAACATGTTTTGGTGTGATAACACCAGTATGTTGAACAGTTACCAGCTACATCAACAATCTTTATACAATGTTGGCAATCATAAAATATGTTTTTTAAACTAGGGACACTTTGAGACCTAAGGGGGTTGAGTGTCCCTTTAAATATGGCTGGCGCTAGCAGGTTTTAAAAAATAATTTCACTGGAGGTTACTGTTTTTGTTTTTTTTTGTTTGTTTTTGCAATTAGTGCATTTTAGCCCCTGTGTGACAGGCACCCCCATCGTGACTACCATCCAAGTCTAGTTACCCCAACTTCCCTAGAACTTATCCTGTCAGTGCATGCTGCCAGACCTTACCCCCCCCCCCCAAGCCGGGGATGCAGGGCTCCCCCTTCCCTACAGTGAAAGGGATCCAGTTCAGTGGCAGTGCCTAGTCATCAGGTGCATGGTAGAGTCATCTTGACCACCAGAGTTTTTCCTTTAGGTTTCTCATTCTGTCCTTAAGGAGTGGCGTGCAGTGGAGACAATAACAGCGCCATGCATGCACCCTTGCATGATACGGCAACCTCTTGACACTCCGATCCCTGCCAAACAGTCCGATGCCCTACCTCCATCCACCACCAAGGGCTAGGATAACGCTAGGCTCTGCACCACCCCCCTCCTTGGAGGAGGACAGCAGTCCCTCGGACTCTGGATCTTCGACCTTTCGACAGCCTGAGTTCAGTCCCAGACCTGGGTTGTTGGTGTCACAAGTGGTAAAGCTACTGCTGTGCCAGCGGCCCAGCATTGAGGTTACGTCTTGACTTCGCACACTACATTCATACTGTGGATGTATTAGGAGGAGTTATGTATTGAGGCCAGATATGAAAATATCAAATAAATGTCAAGGAATTTGCAACGCAGCAGCTTTATTTTGTAGCTCTGTTGTTTTGTCCAAACATGGTTTCTTCTTCACTTCCCCTTAGTGCTGCTGCACCCTCTAGTGGCAGAGGGCAATATCATACCATTCCCCCTTTTTTAAAAACCGTAAACATTTGCAATTAAAAGAGTTCAGGGGTTGCTGAGCTACCAACCAAAATGAAAAGACATGCTCCCTACAGCTGTCTCTATAAGCAATTTTAAACTTATCTAATTTTAAAGAAAACAATACTCTTATCAATCTCACTTTTATACCAACCACGAAATACAATTAGTCTAGTATTTTAACTTGGGGGTGACTTCTAGCAAGCCAAGTCATGATGAAACCAAAGCAGAATTCATCTGATGCCACCTGGAAAGGGAAAGAATCACAGCCACCAGAGACGAGTGCTAAGGAGGGGCTCACCCAGGACGATAATGAGGGCCAGAGCGATCCAACAGGGCCGTGCTCAAAGCATTGCAAGCCCTAACGCACCAAGTAGCAGCTTTTATCAACAGGGTGTCACTCTTGGAAACAATGGCAGCAGTCATGAAAACGGAAGTCCAACAAGCTACAGATGTGACAAACAAATCCTCTGTAGCTGTGCTTGAAGTAATAAACCACAGTACACATCTCCGTCAGAGGCTCGAGAACCTTGAAAATGGCACACAGGCAATGAATATTAGATTTTGGGGACTCCTTGAAGCAGCAGAGAGATCTGATCTAGAATATGTTATTTATTTTACTTAGTTTTTGTTGACTGGTTAAGTGCATTACACGAATCCTGCCTATTTTCAGGCACGACCCAGGGGAAGGGGATACAGATTAATGCCAACTGACCTTGAACCAGATTAAGCTGTTGGTGGTACATTTTAGTGAATGAGGGAAATTTGTCCAGGACACCGGGGAAATTCCCCTACTCTGTCTGTAGGGGGCCCTGACGTTGTGTGGAGCGTCAGTCTATGGCTGAGGCTGGAAGGGACAGGTCAATGGAGGAGGCGTCTGAGGAGTTGGTGAGCATGGATGCACTATTGGAGGCGACGGGGAATGCTGAAGCGGCGGCTGGGGAGCACCCGGGGGGTGGCCAGCATATCGCCCGCGAGAGCATTACAATTTCTGAACCAGGAGCTGTGCTTAGCCTAGCACAGAAAAAGCATTGTCTGGAGGAAGAATTGAATGAAATAAATCAGCAACTGGATAATGTGCTTTCACAGCTTGATGAGGATCGTAAAAGGAAACGATTGGCAGCTTCCCCCATGTCAGATACCTCTTAGGGTTCTACGAAGGTCTTGGTGTCTGCAGAGAGTGCAATTCCACTTCCTGGTCAGGAAGAAAGACCCCCACGACGCGACTGGAGTGAGGGAGATGACGTAGGATGGTCACCGGAGAAAGCGCTTTCCTCAGCAGGATGGAGGTCCCCTACCCATGGAGTTTGGCAGCCAGACCCTGCTTATTCACCAGTCATAGCAGCAGATCCATTTGTTTCTTCAACTGATATGGTTTCCGGAGGGTCGTTAGCTCCTTCAGGTACTGTTATTTCTGGGGACTTGAATATGCAGCAGGGGATGGGATAGAGCTTGGGCCTCCACAACCTAAATAGAGGGATGTCCCTCCTGAAGATACGGCTTCTTCTGCTGCAGCCCCCCCCCCCCACCTATGCAAGTCATTTCCATTAGTTTTCAGACTCCAGCTTTGCTGGAAAAGTTTTGGTGCAGGTTTTCTAATTTAAAAACAAACCCACTGTGGGTAAATTTTATTGTAATACCCTTGACTAAGCCACCTTTTAGGGTTATTACTATTCTTTTCCGTAATGAAGGGGTAAATATTACTGATGTGGTATATTGGTTGGAAAAGCGGTATACTTTTCAGGGGAATCTGTCCCCTATGATGGATGATGAAGGATTCTGGACTGGGTGTTGGAAGTTTAAAATTAAATTACACCAGTCTGATCAGGATGTCATTCATTTACTTGTTTTTGTATAGGTCGTGACAAACGTCTTTTGTTCTACCTTGGGCAACCTAGGATGTGTTTCAAATGTGGGTCTACCAGGCACATTAGTACAACTTGTGAGGTGTTGAAATGTACTTATTGTGGGGAGCTAGGTCATGTCAGTGCACATTGTTTTCAGGAACCTAAGTGCATTCTTTGTGATGAGACAGGTCTTGTGTTTACTGATTGTCCTTGGGCGGCTAGAAACACGGAGAATGCAGACTTTGGTGTTCAAGATTATTATATTAAAGAAGCTATTACCCCCACAGTCTTTTCTGGGCCTAAAACCCCTAGTGGCAGACATGCAGAGCAGGTACCCGAGAACAGACCACCACCACCCCCCCCCGCCCCCGGCTCAACTCTACTGGATATCATTCCTGTGGTTATTCCAGCACAGTCTTTTCCACAAGTCAGTATGGGAATTCCTCCACTCCCATCGGATCCTTCGTCTAGTTCCCAAGATTTTTTGGTAGTGTGACATAAAAGAGGGAAAGGTCCTAGGCCCAAGGTCTCCAAAAAGGTGGTAGAACCCTTGGAGGACATAAATAATTATGAGGTTCTGCAGGATGGCCTCTCTGATCAGGAAGCAGAGAATCCTGCAGTTGAGGGAAGTCAACCTCAGGGTGGGGATATGCTGGATTCAGGTGGGCTGATTGCAGGTACTCCAGGGGCTAAAGTTAGTGGTAGGGTTACCAGAGCCTCAAGCAAAGTGAAGTAAGGATAGATTTTTGTTTCTGTGACTTCTTCTCGATATCATTTACAAATTGCATCTTTGAATGTGACTAGCATCCAAGTCTGAATTTAAGAGACTGGCAACATATGGGCTTTTTCTGAAATCAGATCTGGATCGTTTATTCTTTCAGGATGTTCGTTTACATTCCCCAAGTCTTATGGAGGCAGCCTCAGTAGGCTGGATATGGGGTGCCAGTTATTGGTCTCAGGGGTCTGAGCAGTGTTCTGGGGTAGGGATTTGTTTTTTTTCTAAGGTTAAAATGCTTCGTCACTTGGAAATTGTGGAGGGTCGGGCTTTATTGCTAGATATTATGTGGAAGGGTTTACCTATGTGTCTCCTGAATTTATATGCTCCCCAATTAAAATATGACAGGGTAAGATTTTTTCGTACCATACAGCCCTTTTTATTTACAAGCATGCCGGTGATTTTTGGGGGGATTTTAATTGCTCCCTTCCCCAACTTGAAAGTGATTTGTTGGGGAAAAAAACAATATTGTGATGTCTCTTGTTTATTAAAGGTTATTTCTGATGTAGGATTAATTGAAGTGTTCGGTTCTGGTTGTACCAAGGCTCCACATACTTATGCTTGTCGTCCTCGTACATCCAGAATTGATTATTTTTTTATTTCGGCCTGTCTTTGTATTCAAGAGGCTGTAGTTATCGATGTGGCAACATCAGCCCATCGAATGTTGGTTCTGTCTGTAGGTAATTTACCTGAACAAAGATGTGGCCCAGGGTTCTGGAAACTAAATATTTCTTTATTAGATGTACCTATTGTTCAGGAGGGTTTCAAAAATGTCATGGTAGCAAGGAAATCTGTGTTTTTCCTCTAGGAAGCTAAGAATCAGTGGTGGGAAGACTCCAAATGGGATTTTCGTTCTTATTTTCAGTCTGTAGGAAGGCTTAATGGATCCTTTAAATGGAATACTTTATGGAATTTAAGGGCTCAACTGAGAGTTTTAGTTGCTCAACAGTGTGAGGGGGGTGTAAGTGATCTTGTAGCCATTAAGACCCTAAAACAAATAACAGTCCTACAAAAAGACATGATGAAGGGGGTTGTTAACAATGCTATCAGGTATTTGGGAAAAAACACAATAGCATTACTTTTGACACCCTGGCTCAGGTCTGGGAGCAGAGGATTATGGAAGCCCTACAGTTAATAAATGGTACTGTGGTAACAGAAAACTCTGCCATATTGACCAAAATTAGTCGGTATTTTACTGAAGTTTTTACAAGTGGGAACCTGCCATATGATAAAATGTATCATTGGTTGCAGGAATGTACTCTCCCTAGTATTTCAGAGGAGTTTGGACACAATTTAATTAAGCCTATTTCAGTTCTAGAACTTAGACAGGTTATTTGGTCCCTTTCTAAAGGGATGTCTCCAGGCTCTGATAGACTACCACATGCCATCTATAAAGCAATTTGGGAAGTGTTAGGAGAAGAATTGGTGGCGGTTTTGAATAGCGCCCTAATTACAGGGTGCTTACCAGCTAGTATGTACAATGGGGTGTTAGTTCTTTTATTTAAGGATGGGAATAAAGAAGAATTAAAGAACTGGTGTCCCATTACTCTCTTAAATACTGATAGTAAAATTCTGATGAAGGTGATGGGGAATAGATTGGTGGGTGCACTAGATGTAGTAATTCACCCTACACAGTTTAGTGGGGTACCCTCACAGAAGATACAGGATGCCTTAATCCTTATTAGGGAGATTTTGCCTTTGATACGGTGGAATACACCTATATGTGGGCAGTTCTTTCCAGTTATGGGTTTCCTGAGCAGTTTATTTTTTGGTTAAAAACTTGTTATAAAAATATTTGTTTATTACCTAGTATGAATGGGTGGATGGGAGTTAAGATCCCAGTTGGTAGAGGGGTGCGGCAGGGCTGTCCTCTGAGTCCTCTTTTATACTTGTTGTCTTTGGATCCCTTGTTATATAGAATACATAAACATGATGATATTATGGGTCTTTCTGTTAGTAGTGTGGACCCGCAGATAAAAACAGTAGCGTATGCGGACGACCTTGTTTAATGTTAGCAGATAAAACCTCAGTATTATTGGCCCAGAGGGAATTGAGACTTTTTTCAGAAGTGACTGGTTCTATTTTTAATTACAAGAAATGTAGTATCACTAGGGTGTGAGGGTACAGTGTGGTCCTCGATATGGCAATTCCCAGTAGTAACCACTTATATTAAAATTTTGGGCATATTTTTTTGAGATCCTGATCCCCAGTTTTACAACTGGGATGAAAAACTTCGTGCTGCACAGGCTTTGGTAACAAAGTGGAACACCTGGCGTATGTCCAAACGTAAAAAGATTTATATGATTAAATCTCATTTGTTACCAATGTTTTTATTTTTATCTGCAGTATTTCCTATTCCAAAAGCCCTCGAGACATCTGTATATAGTGTATTTTTTCAGTGTCTATGGGGGAGCCGATTAAATCCTATTAAGACAGGTATTACATATTTACCTATAACCCAGGGGGTCTGAGAATGGTTAATCCAGTAGTTTTCTTTCATGTTACATTTCTTTTTCATAATGTTGTCCCGCTTGTTCCTAATAAATTAGGATTGTTGAGTCCATGGGTAATGGATGAGTTTGGACCCTTGCTGAGACTATGGACTTCTTTAGATTATCTATCTAAACAAGTTAAAATCTCCTTTTTGGCAAATTATTGGAAGGATGTGGTGGGTAAAATCAAAGTGTGGGAACTGCTTTATCATTACGTAATTACTGGTTCTAGGAAAACTGTGTATGAATGGTTGTTAATAAACTGGTTTTGTGAGGACCCATGGTTTGTGATACTTCCCCCGCCGGAAAAAAGAACCTGTCATGTTTCTTTCATTGCCCTCGAATCCCAGCTATTATGTGGGATTTTGTCTGGCTCTATACACACGAAAAATTGGGGGTAAAAGGGAACATGAAGCATAAGGGCATACTAGAATGAACCTGTCCTAGAGTCTCTGCTTGTTATGGGGTAATTGAAACTATGCAGCATTTATTTATAGACTGTCCTTATACTGTAGAATTTTGGTCCTATTTACATAAGTATTGGGCCTCGGGTCCTTTCCAGGTTGTAGACCCAGATATTTGGGTCAGAAGTATTCTACCAGGCGCATGGGTTAAATTTGACTCTGGGACGGTACTATTATTTATTGGATATGTCAAATTTCAGTTATGGCAGGCTCGCTGTGCATTGACTCTAAGACAGCAGATACTACCTAGTGCCCAAGTTTTTCTTACAGTTTGGAGAGACATTTTTAGGTGGCTGGATTTTGAGCAAAATACAGCCTCACCTGACCTTTATAAGTTATGGTGGAGACATATGTCTTGGTTGGACACAGGCTGATTCTGGCACCTTTTTTTTAAAAAAAAGAAGAGTTTTCTATGGGGGGAGGTATGGCATATACTATGATTTAGTTTTTCTTGGATTTTTACTTATGAGGTTAGGACATTGGGGGCTTGTCCTTATGTGGTTTCTGAGGTTATACTTAACTATTCTTCCTACTATTATAGTGGGAGAGAAGGGAAGGGTTCTTAGTTAAAAAAAAATATATTTCTGGTTTCTACAACTTTATGGAAACAGTTAATAATTTGTATATTTGGGGTTTCTTATGATTAGTATTTTCTTTTGTGTGAATTAACACTATTGTGTATTTGTTTTTTTTTTTGAAGGGGGAGTTTCTCCTACTCTTTTGGTAGGGAAAGGGAAGGAGGTTTGTTTCCTTATTCAGTTAGGGGTTTCTGGTATATTGTACTGATTGAGTATGGGTATTTTCTTCTTTTTATTTTGCTTTTGTATGAGGTAATACAATTTTTCTTTTTTTTCTTTTGAGTTTTGAATAAAAAAACTCCCCTACTCCTTGGGGGGGGGATTGTAGTGTATTTTCTATTTGTTTATGTTTGTTGATTACTGTATGCTGAGATACTATTTTCTGGTCTTTGTTTTCTTTCATTTTTATATGATGTATTACTTTCCTGTTTATTTTTGTCTGAAGTTTTGCATAAAAAATTTCCCCAACTCTTATAGTGGGGAGGGGGAAGGGGTGGGTTTGAACTGTTTCTCTTATGTTTAGGGTATTTGTATAATTAATATTTATGTTTTTGTTTCTTTCTTTATTATGATTATGTATGATATATTATTGATTTATACATGTAACCCCTCACCCCTGCCTTTTTACTAAAACGACAGGTGGCATGCTGTTGGCGTTGGCAGCAATACCTGGTGGGGACCTGGGTTCGGGAAGGATGAGGTTACCTGGCACAAGGGGACCTAGGTTTGGCTACTCTGCACAGGGGCACCCAAGTAAATCCGAACACAAGAAGCAATAACTGTAATGTCCAGAACCAGGATTGGGATTTTTCAGTGTGGCTTTTATTCATAACTAGCTGAACACAACAAAGCATAGGTGGACCCCCAAGGGGCTACGTTTACTGATAATGCAGATTGGAGACTACCAGGCGGTCCACTTAAAGAATTAACCCATTTCTACTAATTTCAGGCTCTGGACCCACCAGGCACACAGCCCGGACTTGCATGCGCTTTGGATACACAGCCCGACTGGCCCGGCTCCCCTGCCGGCCACTTGACTGACGGTCCATTTAAAGAATGAACCCATTTTACTTGTTGTGGCTCCCACACCACTTAGAGTCTCACGACCCTAGAGAGTTTTTTCTTACTTCTTCTGACTCCCCATCACACAAGGAGAATTCTTTTCCCAAATTGTGGCTCCCCACCACCTAGAGTCTCTTGCGACTCCTAGAGATTTTCAATTTACGACCCGTCCTGGGTACCTACCTCATCACTGGCCAGGCGCATGAGGCAAGTAGCAATCACAGTAGAAATCCGTAGAGGTGGACCTGGTTACTAAAGATGGGGGGTTTGCCCACCTTCAGCTCCTACAGCCCACACCCGGCCATTTCTCTGGAGAAACTAAAACTTTGAAATGTAGATTAAACGGTGGATGGACTGTAGCACCCCCTCTACAACATTACTTGAATTCATACAGACTTTAGATTTCGACACTACTCCATTTGTTTGTCCTAGTACAATAGGCCTCCCAAATAGTAGCTCAAATCCCATACTTCTTCACATTTTCCAAACTGAAGAAACACATGGTTTGCCCTCTCAAATTAGAGCAAAACACTCACCCTTTCGTTGCAGGTGCCCCACAGGCGAAGTACAACTTCTTTCCTCTTGTCAGACCAAACAGAAACTGTAAAAAAGGCAGCTTTCTTCCTTTAGCAGACATTAGGGGATTGCCCCTGGAATCCACAGAGGGACTGCTTTTCTCCCCGGAGGGGCACTGGTTCCTGGACAGCGGTCTCCACCACTTGAAACTGGACACTGACCTTCTCACACAGAAGGTAAACAAAAGACACTTCCTTCCTGCTGGCAGGCAAGCAGGAGACTTCCTTCTCACAAGGAGGTAAACAGAAAACTCCTTCCTGCTTGACAGTAAACTGGAGACTGACTTTGAAAACTCCCAACGTTCTATCTCACTCCCTCTGCTGCAGATTCCAATGCGGCTTATGCAGCTGCAACAGTTCTATGGTGATGTCATCTCTCAGTCTCAGCTGAGACTCTGAACAGAGTGAGACAGTGTGAAACCCATTTAACTGGAGTTTCCCTGCCTACCACTAGGTCTTACTGGGATTCTAGTAACCCCGGGTAACAAGGGGTTACATACAACTTTATGATTTGTTCAGTTTTTAATAAAAAATTCCCCTACTGTTTTCGAGAAGTGCCATGGGATCTTTAACATCCACCTGAACTACCACCAATCCAGGCAGATGGGACCTCGGTTTAATGTCTCATCCGAAAGACGGCACCTCAGAAGTGCAGCACCCCTCTCACGCTGCACTACAGTGTCAGTACTGGTATATTAACCCAAGTGCCAGATGTGGTAACTGAACCCACAGCCCTCTGATCTCCCGGCCTCAGAGGCGAGTGTGCTACCTACTGAGCCACTGAGTGTGTGAGCTACTCGGGGGGGGGGGGATTGGTTTTGAATTAGCAGAACTCTCACATAGTGCTTATCGCATTACCCTAGAAGATGCCCCAGTAATCCTGATTTACCTCAGACTGTTGTGTTTTAGTGGTTATAGCTGGCTCTCATGTTTGGGACACAATATTGATGATGGCAAAAAACAAGGGGCAGTTGCTTTTGGAGGACAGTACGCTAGTGCATTACTTCCCTGATCTAAGCTCTTCCATCAGTTAATGCCACAGAGAATTTGACAGGGCCCAAGCTGGACTTTGGGAGTTTGGCATATCCCATACGCTACAAATGCCAGCCAGATTAAAAATTGTATGCACGGGAAAAAACATACCTATACAGAGACCAGGCGAACCCAACAAACAGTTTCAAAATATTAAAGACTCTGAAGTTTGGCCAGGGCCAAATGTTTCAGATGCTGAAAAAGGTTGACACCAGTGACTTTATGAACTTTTAATGTCGTACAGTTTAATGGACACTCACCAGTAAAAGTCAAATGTTTGTTGAATTGCTATAGTGATGAACTGGTTAAGTTCAATAAGGTATGTGTAACCCCCCCTGCAAATGGGGGTTCCCAAAAGTCTTCCAGGAGCTTGCCTGAATGCTGCAAGCCTGGGTGGTGTTCGGCGTCTTAGCTGCTTAACTGTGGTTGCAAGTGAGTGCTATTTGAGCCTCCACGTACTGTCGCTTTAAGAGCTGTCTACTTGCAGACTTAATTAGTTTGTATGGGGGGGACTTTGTATTTAATGCTCGAATCCTGCCCAAGCTGCAGAGTAATCGCTCCATTTTGCGGTCGCTGAAGGTGCAAAGGGAGCCCATCTGAAAGCTGTAACTGTTTGCCTGTAATCATTTAAAGCATTAGCAAAATTGTAGTTTGTCTAACCTGCTTTTATTGCAGCTGGGACTCTGTGTGTGTTACTGCTCCATTTTGGACCTAAACTGCTGTGCTGGGTCAATTGGGTTAAGGGAGCCCTAAAATGGAGCCTGTGGACGAATCAGAACTTGGACTCTTAATTTGAGCCAGCCACAAGGGGATTGTATGGGCAGTGACTCTGGGAAATGTAGTTTTGACCTTGGCTCCTTTTTCTACCAACAGAGGGAGTCTTATGGTGAGTGAATCAGCCAACAGAATAGTGTGGAGCTAAAGGAAATGCCCTGCTCTGTGACTGGAAAGATCAGATCAGTTGTGGCAGTGAAGAGAGAAGGAGCTGTGTGCTTCTGCGGTGTATATTTCACGCAGGAAGCACGTGTGAGGCCCTGAGTTTTGGTCTGCAGCCTTTGTGAGTGCCAGTTTGGACTGAATCAGAGTTGTGAGGAGACAGAAGGAAGTCTGAAGAGTGGAAACCAGGCTCACCCTGTAGAAGACTGGAGAAATTGCTGAATCATTTCGGTCTGTCAGGAACTGAAGCTGCGTGTGTGCTCCTGGGTATTTTGCAGTAGTGCGGTGGGATGAGGAACAGCCTGCCTGTATAGTACTTTCCTTTTACATATGAATGTGTAGTGCTTGTGGGAAATCGCTATTTCCAATCCCCTGTGCTGTGTGCTGTGTGTTGAAGCTGGAAGCAAACTCCAGTTGGTCTCGAACTAAAACCGTTTGCTATAAACTGCAGTGGGATCCAGTCACAAGGACCTTGTCTCCATGTCCTGCTGTTTCTGACAATCCAGAAGAACATCCACCATCCGGTTCTTAGCTTGGGTATTGTGAGTACAAATCAGGGTATTCCCCTGCAGCCTGTTTTCAATCACAAGTGTGTCATCTAATTCTTGTTGTTCTTTGCTTCATGGACTGAGCCATCAGGCTCCGGATTACAATTGGGTGTCGTGCATATATTTTCTTCTACAGGGCCCTATCCATCTGCACCTGCTGGCCAACCCCAGGCAACGGACCTGGCTAGCCCCCCCCCCAACCTGGGTACCCAGAGTGTGACTTTTCAGACCCTGTATGTGTGCACAGTACTGTGATTTAATGCCACTAATTAACCTGATTTCCCCCTTCCGTGTTACTGTCCCTTAAATAAATCAGATATATTGTTGTTAAACTTTAAACTGTCTGAAGTGTCAGTACCTTCATGCCAAGCACTGTATTGGTTTGTGTATGCTGCTTAACCTTATTTTTCAGGGGGTCCTCAGAGACGAACCTGCGAATCAGTCTCGAGGGTAAGTTGTACCTTATGATTGAACAGTGTGTACATGTGGGGTATTGGTACTGTAACTCCTGTGCATCATGTGGGCCATTGGAGGGATTAGAAGGGTGTCTCAGTGTCCCAGAGGGCTGTGCCCAAACTAGACCAACCATTACAAACCCTGACCTCTGGTTGGAGGCACCCGCCATAGAACCTAGGCCCCTCAACCTGTCAGTAGTCAAGCAGGCAGGGGTAGTAGCCCTTGGGATAGCGCCACCTGGGGGTTACATATGCTCAGGAGCATACTGCACTGCAGGGGGTATTTCTTTTTCTTTCTTTTAACAGTTAATACATTTTCCACCTTGGTGTCTTTGAAAGAAGATGGTGGAGCCAGCTCATCGGCACAACGGTAGCTCTACCACTTGCAATGCCAAGACCCAGGTTCAAAAGCGAGCCCAAGGAGTCAGAGGTCCAGCCGGGAGGAGGAGGAGGAGGATCAAGCATCCGCTTGACTGCTCTCCTCCTCCTCCTGGGGGAGAGTGGGAAGAGCCTGGTGCTTGACTAGCCCCTAGTGGAAGCCAGGGTGGGGGGGTCAGCTCTAGTTGGAAGGTTGGGGAGGCATGGCAGATGTCAGCGCAAATGCCATGATGTGATTGCACGCCACGTCTCCCACAGATGGACAAAATATGAGAAACACCTGGCAACAGTAAGATGCCCAATGTCCTCCACAGACCCCACACAGGGCAACTCAGGCTCCTTCTGGAATCTGGATCTGATCCTGGCTGGTTGAGGGACTCCCACCACCCGGCCATGGAGGGCAAGTTGTGAGAGACTGGAGGAGAGGAGGGCTGGCCGGGACGGGGAGCAAAAAAAAAAAAGATGGCAACCGCTTGGCCACTGTTTGGCACTGGTGGTTTTTCCGGGGGTGGCAAAAGGGCTGGTGACATGGAGTCAAGGGTAGGAATACAGCGACTCCTTCCATAACCCCGTTGTGCAGTGCATGCTCTTTAGTTAGTCGTTCCCTATATCATTCATAAAACAATGACTGGAAATTTTAACATACAGAGGGCAGTTTTCTTGCTGGTACTGTGAAAGAGTTACCATTTTTAATGTTTGGGTTAGCTGCAGAAAACTACATCTCATATTAATGTGAAGGGAGAATAGTCGATGCATTTCTTTATTCATCGACTAGCATGTCACACATTCAGTTTCATAAAATGCAAAGCACTGTCTATTAGAATTAATTTACATTTCTGGTTATCAGTCCATGGTCATGCTGTGTAAGCTGTTGCAATGTAAATTTTTTAGGTGAAGTATAGGACTATATAAAATTTGGGTATCCCCTTATACGTATATGAATACATATGTATATGTATGTGAATGCGGTTCACAAAGCTGTAAATGAAAGCTTACAGTACACACTGCAAGCCCATTGGTTGACAGGGTCTACCAATGGGCTTACAGGCATACTGTATGCTGTTATTCACTGACAGTTCAGTTGGCGGCAGCCATGGTGGTTTGTGGTAGGTGGGTTGAGTGCCTTACCGCCTTTCACACATGCTGGTACGGAGTGGGGTGGGGTTACGGTGCCTGAGTGGGTGGGGGTGAGGGGTCCACTGGACCACCAGGGATACTTTGGAATTTTAAAATCAAAATGTGGACGGGTCGGGGAATGGTGGGGGGTTCCACTAGATGACCAGGGATACTTTAGAATTTTAAAATCAAAATGCGATCGGGTTGGGAAATGGTGGGGGGTTCCAGTAGACTACCAGAGATTCCTTGAAATTTTAAAATCATAATGCAGTCGGGTTGGGGAAGGGTGGGGGGTTCCACTAGACTACCAGGGATACCTTGGAATTTTAAAATCAAATGGGATCGGGTCAGGGAAGGTGGGGGGGTTCCACTAGCCTACCAGGGATACTTTGAAATTTTCAAATCAAAATGTGATCGGGTCAGGGAAGGGTGGGGTGGGGTTCAACTAGACTACCAGGGATACCTTGGAATTTTAAAAATCATAATGCGATCGGGTCGGGCAAGGGTGGGGGGTTCCACTAGACTACAAGGGATACTTTGGAATTTTAAATTCATAATGCAATCGGGTCAAGGAAGGGTGGAGTTCCACTAGACTACAAGGGATACTTTGGAATTTTAAATTCATAATGTGATTGGGTCAGGGAAGGGTGGGGGGTTCCACTAGACTACCAGGGATTGTGAACAATTGTGTAAATTACGGGGATATGGGCAGGGAGGAGGTACCACTAGACTACCAGGACTACTAACAGGAGGACCGTAACCAGTTCGGGGATACGGGCAGAGAGGAGGGCCACTGTGCTGCCAGGGGTTCGTCTTCTGTGGTTCCTGCACACAGACCTTGCAGGGCACCCAGTTCATTCTGCCAGGCACATCCCTGCAGGTTTCATGCAAATGGGGCCATAATGATATGCAAATGGCCCCATTGCGCCTTGCATGCCTAATGGACCCATTTGCATGTCTCGGGATGTGAATCCCAACCTTGGGCTCAGCGCATCTGGAGATGCGCTGCCCCATTAGTTTCCCAGCCCAAACATGGAGTTGCGCCGGTGCATCTTGGGATGGGCGCAACTGTGGTATTCACAGAGGGGATGTGCCGGGAGCATCTTCCAGTGCATCTTCTGTGAATACTACAGTTTGGGCTCGGCACATCTCATTTGCACCGGAGTAACTGAGATGTACCAAGCACAGTTTCTTTGTGAATCCCCTCCCCCCATGTGTCCGTGTCATGAATACTGTGTGCTTGTTCACATTTTTAAAAAATGAATGCAGTTTAAAACAAACTCTGGTCAGAGCCGATATGGCTGTGGAGAGCTTTCAGGAGCGGCAAGGACGTTGAAAAGAATATGCGGTGCTCTTGCTGCACTAGAGTCAGCCGTAAGTAATCCTGCAATGATCACAGTACTGCGCATGCATGATACTTGCACATGTGCAGTTTGCCCCGGAGTCAGCTCTGCACAACATGGCAGTGCAGACATAACTATGTATCACAATAGTCATGCATGCGCAGTTTAAGTCAGCGCCACCATGTTGCACATGGTGGCCATCACTTCTGCAGTTGCTGAAAGGAAAAGTAGTGCACCAGGAAGTGGGTATGTTTATGCGGTCCATGGATGGGAAGGGCTGCATAAACAGAATCACTGCAAACTATGCCAGAGCACTGTGGCAGCACAATAATAAGGCAGAATCGCAGGCAGCTTCTTCAACCACAGAAACATAGAAAATGCCCCCCACTTCCTGAAACAGACCCTAAAACCTGCCCCTCCTCCTCACACAACTCTTTCTTTCTTTCTCTGCTTCCAGACCCAGCACCCTCCATCACCATCAACCCGTTCCTGCTTTGTGAACAAGAGGCCATAGTGTGAACCTCAGCACGGTTGATTGAACACTATTTATAGCCATTCTAAAGAAAAAAAAAAGGTTTTTCTATTATTGTTTTTGGTTTTCTAAATACTAGGGTACTAGTTAGAAATCAATTAACCTATTTCTGTGGAAGGTAAATGCAGGAACCAGTCAAACAAGGGGCAATTGTGCAGCTAAGAAAAACAAGCATTTGTCAATGCCGAATGTTTGCTTACTTGAATGGGAATGGCAGCGAAGTATTGAATTTGAAGCCAACCCCACCACCACCCTGCAGAGACTGACAGGCATTGGGGTGTGCCTTTGGGTCATCAGGCATAACGGCCACGCCATTTCACCACACCCTACCCTGCAGACACCAACAAGTGTCACAGTGTGCCTTGGGGTCTTTGGCCCTTGCGCGCACCCCATTCTATCAGGAAATACGGTGAGATGGGTGCGGTATAGGAGAATGGGGTGAACTTTGGGGCTGAAGATTCCAAGACACACCTCGATGCCTCTCACTGGCTGCAGGGTGTGGAATGGTATGAGCATTACAGGCGAGAATACCAAGTCACACCCCTGATGCCTGTCATTCTCTACAGGGTGGGGCGTTATGGTCGGAAACCCTAACGCCTCTGGCATTCATTGGTATTTTCACTCCAAATTTTCAACATGGTTTTTTTGTGACCCCCACCTCATGAACAGTGGCAATATCAGTTTGTTAACCGAAAGCTACTTTTATACAGCAACTACGGCATTTAACACCACAGGTGCAAAACACACTCTGAACAGGATGTGAAAAATGACAGCTGTACTGTTCATGGGGAGGTGTAAAAAATGGCAATGTTGAGTATCTGCAGTGAAAATATTAAAAAAACTGGTGAAGTCATGAGCGTGCATAGAAACTGTGCAACGCACACCCGTAATGTAATTAGTTTGGTGATTTTTTTTTACAGCAGATTGTTAACACAGGCATTTTGGGACCTCTGATCATTAACAGTGTCACTGTGATTTTCTTTATCTGTCCCGAACAATGATTTCCCACAGCGACCACGCATTTCTGCACTGAAAGTGTGGAAAATGACAGCTGTACTGTTCATAAGGAAGTGTGGAAAAATGCCACTGGTGAAAATCTGGACTGAAAATATTACAAATTCATGAACTTACGAGGGTGCATGGAAACTGTGCAATGCTCACTCATAACACAGTCATTTTATGGACTTTTGTCACCAAATTTTCAACATAGCCATTTTAAGACCTCTGCTCATGAACAGTGTCACTGTGATTTTCTTATTGTCCCAAACATTGCTTTCGCACACCGACTGCAACATTGTGCGCTACATGTGCAGAAACAGATTTTTGGCGAGATGTGAAAAATGGCAGCTGTACTGCTCATAAGGAAGTGTAATAAAATGGCAATGTTGAAAATCTGGTATGCAATATTAAAATTGCAAACTCAGTGAGCGTGTGCATAGGGAACTGGTGAAATGTGTGCTCCTAAAACAGTCATTTTTTGGGAATTTTTCACCAAATTTTCAACATAGCCAGTTTAAGACCTCTGCTCATGAACAGTGTCACTATGATTTTCTTAACATGTCCCATACGTTGATTTCGCACACCGACTGCGCCATTGTGCGCTACATGCGTGGAAACACATTTTGGGCGAGATGTGAAAAATGACAGCTGTACTGCTCATAAGGAGGTGTGATAAAATGGCAATGTTGAAAATCCGGAGTGCAAGTATTAAAATTCGAACTTACAAGCGTGCGTGGGAACTGCGCAACGCACGCTCATAATACAGTCATTTTTAGGAATTTTTTCACCATATTTGCAACATAGGCTTTTTGAGAGCCCACCTTATGAACACTGGCACTATCATTTTGTTAATAGGTCCTGACAGGTGATTTCACGCAGTGACTGCGAAATCACCTTTCGGGCCCGATTAACACCATGACAGTTCCAGAATTCATGAGGAGGAGTCCCAAAAACCCCATGTTGAAAATTTGGTGCCAAAATTCCAAAAAATGCCTGAGATATGCATTAACGTTGAAAAACCCTATTTATTGCATTATACAGCTTACGGCATTTCCTCAGTTTGTGGTTGGCTTTGAAGAGTGCAGACATGTTCCCGGTCCACGGAGATTGTCTTGCCGGCCTCGGAGGTAAGTATGGGGTGAGGGGGGTGTGGGGAGGTAGGATGCCCAGAGGGTGAGTGCGGGTGGGTAGGGAGACCGCTGAGGGAACATTTTTTTGATTACAGGTTTTTTTTTTTTTTAGGAAGACGATGCGGGACATTTGCCACGCTGGTGGGCCCAGCATGGCAGCTGGAAGACTGTTTGGGGGGGGCCTGGAGCCGACGGGGAATTGGGCACCCCCGTCAGCCATAACAGCTTTTGCCACGCTGGGGTGGGCTCCCAGCGTGGCACCTGGAAAGCTTTTTTGGAGGGGCGTGGAGCCGACAGGGGATTGGGCACCCCCGTCGGCCATACAGTGTGTGCGTAGGGGGGCGCATGAGCATGCAATGTGCGTGCATGCATGCATGTGTGTGGATGGGGGGAGCGCTGCTCACTGAAGTGGAGCTCTCCCTTTCAACTGTACGGCACTGCATTTTCAACTGCTGTCATAGACAGCTGCAGCGTTCATTGGAGAACTGCGGCTGTGCCTGCAAGCACACTGACTGAATTGGAAGACGAGTGCCACACCTCTGAAAACTCGGATGATAGCACTATGTTTCTTGCATATGCGTGCAAGCAAACATAAAAAGGATACAGAAACACTTGGAAACAACATAATTTATAAAAAATTGATTTTGCTCAATCTTAGGTAATCAGTAGGGTTACTTGTGCATACTTTTGTATTTCTCCACACTTTTACTTTGGAAATTTGTAAACAAAAAAGAAAAATGACACTTGACCTTTTGCACAGGTCTTGACCTCCCGTAAAGGGAATGGCTTAAAACTTATTTGGAGTCAGTCAAGATTTATCCCAAGGTCACTATTTAGTAAACTATACATTTAATACGTTTTAATAATAGAAGTTGCAAAAGAGGACATAATAAAAGAAAAATCAGTGCTGCAACATAGATGTTTAAACGTTTTCCCAGACAGCCTTGTTTGTGCACCAGATCTTCCTTCTGTGTGTGAGCAGTATTTTCTTCTCTGTCTTGCTTCTTCCCCCTATCTGGTCAGCATCAGGATCTGTTGTTAAATTAGGCATGACAAGAGATAAACAAGGTGGTCTAGTATTTCACTTAACTGGCATAGTGGTTAGCAAAAATATACAAGGGTTCTAGTTAGAAATCAATTAGCCTATTTCTGTGGAAGGTAAATGCAGAAACCAATCAAACAAGGGGCAATTGTGCAGCTAGCAAAAAAAAAAGGCGGGGATACAGAAACGCTTGGAAACAACATAATTTATACAAATTTGATTTTGCTCAATCTTAGATAATCAGTAGGGTTACTTGTGTATACGTTTGTATTTCTCCACACTTTTACTTAGAAGATTTGTAAACCGAATATGAAAAAAATAACACTTGACCTTTTGCACAGATCTTGACCTCCCATAAAAGGAATGTCTTAAAGCTTATTTATTAGTCATTCAAGAGTTATCCCAAGGTCAACATTTAGTAAACTATATATTTAATGCATTTTAATAATAGAAGTTGCCAAAGAGGACATAAAACAAACAAGCATTTATCAATGCCGAATGTTAATTGCTTTGCTCCGGTAAGCTCGCTCACTCCCCCTCTGTCAGTCACTCGTTCTGTTTCTGTTGGCGCTGCAGGCTGCGCTTTTGTACTGGACTCCTGTCTACATTGGCAAGTTTGTCTGCCCACAAAGAAATCCGCAGCTGTCCCAACAGAGCTCCGTTGAGGTCGCTCAGTCTCCCTCTGTCACGCAATCATTCTGTTTCTCCTGCCGCTGCAGTCTGCCCTTTTGTACTGGGCTCCTGTGTTGGAGCCTTTTTCTGCCCACAAAGAAATCCGCAGCAGTCCCGACAGAGGTCAGTTGAGCTTGGTGACTCCCCGCTCTCACTCGTTCAATCTTAATCTGTCCCAAACACTGATTTCTCACAGCGATTGTGCTATTCTGCAGTAGGAGTGCAAAACCATATTTAGGCCAGGATGTGAAAAATGACAGCTGTACTGTTCATAAGGAGGTGTGAAAAAATGGCAGTGTTGAAAATGTGGCGTGAAAATATTACAAATTTGCAAAGTTACAAGGGTGCATGGAACCAGTTCAATGCACGCTTGTAACACAGTCATGTTATGGACTTTCGTCACCAAATTTTCAACATAGGGATTTTAGGACCGCTGGTCATGAACAGTGTCACTGACATTTTCTTAATCTGTCCCGAACACTGATTTCCCATAGCAACTGCGCTATTCTGCACCGCAAGTGCGAAAACACATTTCGGCCAGGATGTGAAAAATGACAGCTGTACTGCTCATAAGGAGGAGTGAAAAAATGCCAGTGTTGAAATTGTGGCATGAAAATATTACTGATTTGCGAAGTTACAAGGATGCGTGGCAACGGCACAATGCACACTCGTAACACAGTAATTTTATGGACTTTCATCACAAAATTTTCAGCATAGACATTTTAGAACCTCTGCTCATGAACAGTGTCACTGTGGTTTTCTTAATATGTCCCAAACATTGATTTCCCACAGCATCCCCACTATTCTGCGCTGGAAGTGTGAAAACACATTTCGGCCTGGATGTGAAAAATGACAGTTGTACTGTTCATAAGGAGGTGTGGGTGTATCTACTTATTGCTTTGTCTCCACTCCACAGACCCAGCTGTAATATAGGACCACGGAGGAAACTGGGTATGGAGGTGGGCAACTCTAAAGTTCCGCACAGCTCCAATGGCTCGCCACTTCTCTCTCACTCGGCCATTCTATTTCTCCCAACACTGCAGGCTGCCCTTTTGTACTGGGCTCCTACTTGCATTGACGCCTTTTTCTGCCCACAAAGAAATCTGCAGCAGTCCCGACAGAGCTCTGTTGAGTCCGCTCACTCCCCCTCCCTCATTCACTCTCTCATTCTGTTTCTCCCACTGCTGCAGGCTGCCCTTTTGTACTGGGCACCTGCGTTGGGGCCTCTTTCTGCACACAAAGAAATCTGAAGCAGACCCAGTAGACCTCACTTGAGCTCAGTCACTCCCCCCTCTCACTCGCTCAATCTTACTGTGTCCCAGACACTGATTTCCCACAGCGACCATGCTATTCTGCGGCAGAAGTGCAAAAACATAGTATGGCCAGGATGTGAAAATGACAGCTGCACTGTTCATAAGGAGGTATGGAAAAATGCCAGTGTTGAAAATGTGGCATGAAAATATTACAAATTTGCTAAGGTACAAGGGTGCATGGAAACAGTTCAACGCACGCTTGTAACACAGTCATTTTATGGAGTTTCATCACCACATGTTCAACATAGGGATTTTAGGACCTCTGCTCATGAACAGTGTCACTGTCATTTTCCTAATCTGTCCCGAACACTGATTTGCCACAGCGACTGCGTTATTCTGCGCCGGAGGCGCGAAAACACATTTCAGTCAGGATGTGCAAAATAACAGCTATACTGTTCATAAGGAGGTGTGAAAAAGTGCCAGTGTTGAAAATCTGGCATGACAATAGTGCAAATTCGCGAAGTTATGAGCGTGCATAGCAACTGAGCAACGCACACTCGTAAAACAGTAATTTTTTGGATGTTATCCACCAAATTTGCAACATAGGCTTTTTGAGAGTCCACCTCATGAACACTGGCACTGTCGTTTTGTTAATCAGTCCCGAAAGGCGATTCCGCACAGTGACAGCAAAACCACCTTTCGGGGCCGAATAACGCTATGACAGTGGCAGAATTCATGAGGAGGGGTCCCAAAAATCCCATGTTGAAAATTTGGTGCCAAAATTCCAAAAATTGCCTGAGATATGCACCAGAGTTAAAAAAAATCCCTGTTTATGCCATTATACAGCTTACCAGCATTTCCTCAGTTCGCGGTCGGCTTTGAAGAGTGCAGATGTGTTCCCGGTCCACCAAAGATCGTCACGCCAGACTCTGCAGGTAAGTATGGGGTGAGGGGCAGTGTGGGGAGGTGGGGGTACGCAGTTTGTGGGTGCAGGTTGTGGGAGGGGCAGGAGACCGCGAGGGACCGTTTATTTTTACAGGTAAAAAAAAAGACATCGTGGACTTTTTTTTTACAGGTACATTTGGCACGCGGGTGGCCCCAGCATTCCAACCGACTGTTTTTAAGGGGGCCAGCTATAGCTGATGGTGGATTGGGCACCCCCATCGGTGCAGAAGCGGGGGGGCGCAAGAGCTGAGGGGGATTTGGCACCCCCTCGGCACAACTGTCCCACTATTCTTTCTTGGGGGAGAACTTATGCTGATGGGGGAGTGGGCTCCCCCGTTGGCAACTCAAACTGGGAGGGGGGACATAATGCCGACAGGGAGTGGGCTCCCCCGTCGGCAACTCAACTAGCACCGGGAACTGAAGCCGACGGGGCCCCGTCAAGCAAAAACATGCTGTTGTGGGGGGGCACATGCTGCCAAGGGGGATTGGGCACCCCCTTGGCACTGGGGCCAGATTAATATTGTTTGTGAACACAGCAGCAAGCCGCCACCATGTTCACAAACAATATTACAGTAGCAATGTTCCGCCCAGCAATGACGGGTCGCTCCCTCATTGCAGCGAATCGCTGACGCTGCAATGATGAGGTGGCCCCTGATTGCAGCGGCTGAAATGATTCAAAGTTGTGGCACGCTGACTGAACTAGTATGAGAAGCAGCGTGACACCCCATTGGGGAACAGGGGCCAAGCCTCAAAAGGCAGTGGGGGCATTGGCCACAACAGTACCGCGACTCCACAACCTGCTTCTGGAGCAAGCTGCCACAATATGTTTCTTGCTCATGCACGCAATCAACATAAAAATAGTGCTGCAGCAAAGCATTTCACAGACAGCCTTGTTTGTGCACCAGGTCTTCCTTCTGTGTGTGAGCATTGTTTTTTACTCTGTCTTGCTTCTTCCCTCTAGCAGGTCACGTCAGGATCTGCTGTTAAAGGACAAGTAAACAAGCATTTTACATGTTTTTTTTGTTTTTGTTTTTTAATTCATGGGCTTGTAAAGGAGAGGCTGCTGTTTACATTAATACTGAAACAGCATTTATTAAAGTAGGAGAAATGTAGTTTCATAGCATCTGAAAATTTTAAACATAGCCTCTCCTGATTCAAAAATCCTACCTCTCATTTATAAGCCTATGGAATCATAAAAAAAAAATGTTTAAAAAGCTTGTTTACTTGTCCTTTAAATTGGGCATGATATGAAATAAACAAGGGAGACTTCCAGTGTAGCGATGGTGGAGTGAGCAGCACAGGTGAGGAGCTCTCCCGAGTAAGCCAATTATATTTGCCTCTGTTTACATTCAGGGACAGTATTTCTTCAACCGGTTAATTTTTGGAGGCAAACAAAATATAAAATTACCTCCTGGAGATCTTATTGAAGATGTCTCATGGATTGAAAAAACGGTTCCAGCCTCTCATGGAGCCCGATGACACGGACAACTGGGCCCAGTCCGATATGGAACTCCTCCCGCAGACATTAACTCCTGCAGCCACAAAAAAATTAAATAAATGGGGAAAGAAAGCATTGGAGAACCCCCAGATTGCAAGCAATAGGCGACTTTCGAAAAGAAATGCGAGGCGCCATTTGGGGGCCTTACAGACATGGGTGGAGGAGGCAGACCAACAGATTGCGGCCAACACGAATCGGCTCAATGAGCTGGAGGCCCCTCTGAAATCCCTTGTTACAGAACAGTTACTGATGACTCTGCATCAGGAAGATGCACAGAATCGAGGGAGGAGAAAAAATAATAAGAATATATGGGCTTCCTGAAAATAAGGAAGGCCAAGATGCTGTGGCCTGTGCTGACTACTTACTAAGGTTGGTGCTGAATTTAGAACTGGAGTTTCAGTTGTACCTGTAGAGAGCTCACAGAACCTTGGGACCCAAACCTACTTGTCCAGATGCAAGACCAAGTTCTTTTGTAATCAAATTCCGGTCATACCAAGTTAAGGAACAGCTACTAATTAAGGCCTGACTGAAGCAAAAGGTCATACTGGGAACTCGGAGACTGAAATTTGATAATGATTACACCCCATGTACCCAGCGCCTACGATGAGACTATGCCCCTTTCTTTCCATATCTGAGGACGCAAAAGATCACGTTTTGAACCCCTTAGCCCACTAAGCTGGTTGCAATGTACCCCAGTGGCCTAAAAGTATACACCATGGCCACAGCTGCTTTATACTCCTGCTGCAGCACATGTACCGGCATGGGGCATCCAGCTGCCGGCCCTGGCTGCCTGGAGAGCTGGGTAGCTCAAACCACACCCAGGAGGATCCGGGACGGCCATCATGCCATCCTGCTGGAGGACCTCTCTTATGCCACTCACAGCCAGGATAGCCCCAGACTCTCCCCGACGGGACCCCATGCAAGTTCTCCAGGCAGCTCAGGGCATGGCCATCAAGCTGCTCTGTCACACCCAGCCCTGTTTTCCTTCTGTTAATGCCCACTGGGGCACGGACGTGCAGTGACTTCAGGCACTGCGTGCCAATGTCCGTCGCGCCCCTCATCCAACTGTCACCGTGCTTGGCAGTACCCCTGGGTGTCCCCAGATGTCGCTGCCACACGATGAGCGTGCCCCAGCCCACCCCAGGATTAGGAGAGCAGTCGACCGATGCTCAGTCCTAGTCCTCCCCAGCCAACCCCCGATGACTCGGGCTTATTCCTGAACCCGGGTCACCGGCATGATGCGAGGTGTGGTGTCCAGTGCTTCAACCCTCAGCGCCACCGGGCCGGCGAAGCCAGGGAAGATCTAATAGCCAAGGGCATCATCCAGAACAAGGAGATGGACCAGCGCACCAGGAGAACTGAGATGAACCAAGCCTCACAGAGAAAGGATCTGAATTTCTCCATACCTGAAATCTTGGACAAGATACATCAGTTCAGAAACCCTACTCTGCAGACCTGAGGTATCCCCCTTTTCTTTTGGCTTATTTGCCGAGTTGATTGGCAAGCTGGGGAGGGATTAAGTTGTGGGGATAGACGGCATGGGTAGTGTCCCAGCGATCAGGCGCCTCTAATATAAAATAAAATATTTTTTCTGGTCACTTGTTTGGATGTCCGGTGCCTTGATGGCGGGTTAATCACCTGGCTGAGACACTGTGCTCAGACTGCTACTCTTGCTGCTCTCCCAAAACCAGACAAAGATGCCTCTGACCCATCAGCATATTGCCCCATATCCATTTTAAATATAGACTATAAGATCTATATGGCCGTATGGGCAGCAAGACTGGAGACTATCCTACCCTTCCTCATTCACCCTGACCAGGTGGGATTTATTAAACAGAATAACACAATGGATAACACTAGGAAGGTCTATACTCTATTGGGTTATATTCAGACTAGTAATATCCCTGCAGCTCTGTTGAGCTTGGGTGCGGAGAAGGCCTTCGACAGGGTGTCCTGGCCTTTTTATGGGACGCCCTGTCGAAATACAGTTTCCTGGAATCTTTTCTATGAGTTAATGGGGGTGTTTCCCCACCTATCCCCCTGACCCGAGGGATGAGACAGGGATGACCCCTGTCCCCACTCCTCTTCATGCTCTACATGGAGCCCCTGGTGGCAGCCCTGAGGGAGACAGGGTGGAGGGCGTTCCCGTGGGTCAACAGGAGTATAGATTCAGCCTTTTTGCAGATGATGTTCTTCGGACGCTCCTCTCTCCAGAGGAGTCCATTCCCCAGGTGTGGGACCTTTTACATAAATTCTAAAAGGTGGCAGGATTTAAAATTAACTCCACAAAAACTGAGGTTCTCCTGTTTAATTTTACCCTCTCAGATACATTAAGAAGAGTATGCCTCCTGCGGTGGCATACAACTAAATTGAAATATTTGGGGATATACATTCCCCTTGATTTAGGAGTGATTGGCCTTATTAATTATGAACCTTTAACACTAACTATACAGTTGAAATTAAACAGGTGGTCAAAATTGCCCTTATCCTTTTTCCAGCGGATTGAGATTATCCACAAGAATATTTTACCCCATCTACTTTACTTATTTCATAACATCTCCTTCTTTCCGGTCTCCTTCTATTTCAAATCCTGGGACAGGATCATTTCAAATTTTTCATGGGGAAGGAGTCGCCCAAGAGTTCGCCTTTCCATCTTAAAGTTGTCCCTTGCCCAAGGAGGGGTCATTCTACCCAGTCTGGAGATGTATGCCAGGTCCACCTTCTTGCGGATTCTCCTTTTATGGCTGTCTAATACCTATGGGACCCCATGGAAGACCTTGGAATTTGTTATTAATGATTTACACGATATAGGTAAGCTGTTATTTTCTTCTGGGGGTAGATCCCCTCCACTTAGGGATTTTACAAAGCCTACATCATATATTCTTAGGCAGTGGCACTTCATGAAAAGATCTCAAGGGTATAAACAAATTTGTGCTTACTGCCAAATAATTTCAGAGGATGAATTCTTTCAACCGGCATGAATGGACTTGACATTTACTAGGTGGCGTAACTTGGGCTTAATGTATGTCTACCAGTTTCTGGGGAAGGAGGGAGGGAGTACTCCCATTTGAATCACTAAGGGAGGAATATGGCCTTTCACCTAGTGACTTTTATAGGGGATCCATACTAAATCCCGACATATGAAATCCCGACATGCGAAATCCCGTCACTGGAATCCCGACAAATCTATTGCCCGATAGTTCCTTTGCGCAACTGCCGAAATCCTGACAATTTACTGAGCTGAGTACAGTCACACATTATGGAATGCATAACGGTTAAAGAAACATTGCCGAAAGGGAAGCTGATAAAGTGGCAACAATTTAATGAGGATACCAGTTCTAAGCTAAGCAGAGGCAAGCAGGTGAAGTCAGGTAAAGTGCAGGGGGTGAGCTCACTAAGTAGATGGAAGCAGGTAAAAGAAAGAAAGTAAACCCCCATACCATCACAGTCTGTGCAAGAGGGAGCATTTAGCCCCAGCGTTGTCTGAAACTTCAGTTCCGAGGGTTAGTTCACAAATAGCATTGCACCAATCATCTGCTACAGAAATGTGATACTGAACATGCAGATAGACTTCAGAACTAACAAGAAAGGTAACAGTCAGGAATGATAGAATATCTGTGTAACCAGTGAGCAGGCTGCAAGTACTACTGGTTCCAGAGCTTTATGAGGGGGTTGGCCAGGGATTTATCCTGTGGGGGTGAGACAACAAGGTATGCAGGGGTAGTGGGTACTGGATAAACAGTCTCTCACTTTAAATAACACATCCACAAATAGCACTAGAGTCAAGCAGCAGTTGGGTTTATTATGGCAGAAGGTGCAGCCTTACTGCTCACAAATAGCATTGCACCCATCATCTGCTACAGAAAACAATTATCAGTATAAATCAATTTTGGAATTGTCAGCATTCAGGCACTTTCCCTGCTTCCACGTGCGTAGTTTAAGATTTTGGCTCAGTAAATTTTTGTCAGTTGGGCACTTTCTTTGCTTCACTCTGCTGAACTTAGAATTTCAGCAATGTATTAAGCTCAGTAAATGTTAGGTAGTCAGGCACTTTCCTTGCTTTGCATTTCGGCAATATTTCTTATGCGCATTACTACTTTTTCCATCCAACATAACCATACATTAGAATAATAACAGTGGGATTTTGGCAGTCAGGCATTGAAACTGTTGGGCAATACATATGTTGGGCATACAGTGACAGGATTTAATATGTCAGAATTTAGTACCTAACCCCTTTTATAGATATTTACAGGTGAGGAATTACATCCCGTGCCAGTGGACTATTACAGCTAAGCTACCCTCTCCACTGTCCCCTTTACTCAAAATGCTGATTGATTTCCTTTTGGGTAATGCCTGGGGACATCTTACTGGTAACATATACAAGATTTTGAGGGAGGACTCGAGTGACTCTACGCTCTCTAATTTGGAGCGATGGAATGGAGAACTTGAGGTGGAGATCCCTGAAGTCTCGTGGATGAAGGCCACCCCTTCAGTGATAAAGATCACTTCCTCACCATTGTGGAGGGAGTTTGCCTAGAAAAATAGAAGTAGGTACTTTCGCTCTCCTGCATATTTGACTAAGTACCTCCTGGATACCTATGGGCACTGCTGGAGAAAGTGTGGATGTAGGTTGGCAGATCTGGGTCATGTATTTTGGTATTGCCCTCTCTTAATGCCATGTTGGTGCTCCCTGCAGGCAGAGTTCTGTGAGTGCTTGGGGGAACAGACAGAACTCATAGCAGAATCTGTTTTGTTGTCCATCTGTCCAGATCGCTTCTCTCCATGGCACAAGACTCTTCTGCCTGTATACACACTGGCCACTAAGAAGGACATAACTCATAAATGGATGACCACAGTTGTTCCATCATTGTCAGATTGGAGAGCTGTTGTGGCTGGCATATATTGAATGGAAAGTCTTATGGCAGAATTGCATGATAAATTGCCACTCTGCTGCACAAAGTGGCAAAGATGGATAATTTATCTGGCCAAGGCCAACCGGGAGTTTTTCCCATAGGGCTGGGATGGGAATGGGAACTGGGACCAGAATTGTTATAGGGATGAGATGTTCTGTGAACAAACAACAAAATGCTGAAAGATAGTTGAGCTATCCTAATCCTGATAAGGGTTAAATCTATGTTTCAGCCCGGGAAAATGTATTTATTTTTGATTAGACTACTTTTTTTCATTAACTCTTATATCTATACTGCAGTTTAATGTATCAATTAAAATGCAGTTTGTGTGTTCTCGTATCTACTAATAAAAATTAAATAAAAAAATAAACAAGGTGGTCTAGTATTTCACTAAAATGGCGTAGTAGTTTACAAAAATGAGGCTTTTTAGAAGTGCAATAGGAGTTATGCTAAACAAATGTAAATATCTCTAAAAGTATACGAGTTACACGTAAAAAAAAAAGTATGAAAGTTGTTCAGAACAAAAGGACCTTTCAAATGATCATTTTCATTAAGCTGCACTAATTATATTTTTAAACTATGGCCATCTGATTACCTGAATTTCCATTTGTCATAGGAGTTATGCCAAACAAATGTAACTATCTTTAAAAGTATATGAGGTACACATAAACAACCAGCATGAAAGTTCTTCAAGACAAAAAGACCTTTCCAATGAGCCTATTCATTAAGCTGCACTAATTATATTTTTAAACTATGGCCATCTGTCTACCTGAATTTTCATTTTTCTTCACAATTTTCACCTTTCGGATGGCTATATTTAAAAAATCGAATGAATTCAGATTAGTGACTACCCTCATTTGATATGTCATCTTGTCCTGAACAACTTTCATGTTGGTCGTGTATTGGTAACTTGTATACTTTCCGAGATATTTACATTTATTTGGCATGACTCCTACTGTGTTCCCTCAGAGAGAGAGAGACAGAAAATGAGGTTGCTTGGAAGACCATATTTTACAAAATATAAAGAATTGAGATAAGTGACTTTCCTCATGTGAAAGGTCTTTTTGTCCAGAACAACTTTCAAGCTGGTTGTTTTGTGCACCTTGAATAGTTTTAAAGATATTTAGATTTGTTTGGAATGTGTGCATATTTGCTCTCAGAGAAATGCAGCTTGGAGTTCTATGTATACCATTCTAAACAGAAAGAAGGGAGTATTTCTTTAACTGCCATAATGATTTGCACTTATGGAAGAATACACTGAAAAGTCCACAAATGTGTTCCACAGTATGCCATTTTTCTAGCTAAAGTAAGATGGCTGTAGGCTCCGCCCACAACCATAAAAAAGCAAAGGAATGCTTTAGAGTCCAGATGCATAGCCTTCAGTCCATACTGAAGTTTTTTTTCAGACGTTAACTTCTGTGGATGACCATGGTAGGGTCTGCATCATCTTCATCTGGTTCCTTGGTGGTTGCATCAGGTAAATCACCTCCATCAACAGAATCAGAAAGCTCTGGTACTGTTGACAAATGTGCTGCAGTCCACGTCCTACCATCATCCAATTCATAGGACCAAGGTCTCTTTTGCTTAATGACACATCTTGGTTCTGTTCTGTATTTCTAAATTATCCTTTCTTTAGCCTCCAAAGCTTCTGTACTCAAACCATATCACAGCACTGCAAAGCAGGATATTTGGCAACTCCAGGTCTGTTTACATAAAATGTGCTTTTCTCTTGGGTCTTCTGAACTCTGTCACAAATGTTCTGATGAGTGGTATTGTTAGACATAGTTGCTTTGGTGAAATTTATTTTCATAGATATATGCTTTCCATGAAGTAATTGGACTAGACTTGCACCAGTTGTGGCATAAGGAGTTCCTGTATAATCCATTAAGAATTTTGTGAGAAATCGCACCCACAGTCTGTGAACAGTTCTTTAAGACTCTATTAAAGCTTTCCACTTTTCCATTTGCACAAGGGTAATACGCAGATGATCTAATATGATTAATACCTCTCTCCTGCATGTAAAACATTGCTGAGAAAGGTTAGAGATAAAACTGATTTACTGAAAAAAAGAACAATGAAAAGCCACTAGAAAAATAAAATTCATGAACATGGTCCTGCTACTTTTGTCAGTAAATTAAAACATTTGTTAGGTAAAATTGACAATATAATTTATCATAACTGCCCTATCCTTTTTGTTGACAATGATGTGACTTCAGTAGTGGGTGATACCCAAGGCATTAATTTAAGTAGAGCAAACAGTCTGAGAGACAAGTTAGTCCATAGCCAATTTGAGACAAATCAGGCAGCTATCATTAATAACCAATGGTTACAATACAAACCAAAACATTTCTTCAAATACTACATTTGTAATGTGTGGACATATGCACAGCCTGGTATAGAGTTTGTACACCCCCTTCGTGAAGATTTAAAGTTGGAGGCATGTGAATTTATTAATTGCAGTACTGACTTTGTCACATATGTTCTTTGGTGTAACTGCAGTAAGATATATGTGCAGAGAACAGTGCCCAGCTTGAAAACTAGCACACAAGACCATTGAACAGTATTATTAAAGGGAAACGTCCTCGTCCCGTCGGGCCCCACCTCCATGTGAAGCAGGGCCCGTTAAGCAGATGCATTTGTAGTAGTACATTTTCAACTTACTTTTCATTGATTTATTTAAAATATTATCTGGTTGATCCTGCACCCTCCCCGCTGTCATGCTAAGAGTAAGAACTCTCCCCAGCATGCCCACAAGCACCTGCAGCTGTCCCCGTGATGACGTATCCTGCGGGGAACAACTGGGGTCATCCATAGGCTTAATATAGGGCTCTATTTTAAAATGGCTCCAGTTTGGAGCCTTTGATGTTCCAGTGTGATACCAATACCAGTTATGGACTGATGGGTACCCTGCCAGTCGGTACCTGGTCTCTATGTAGCACGGACACACATTGACTCCAAACTGGAGCTATTTGAAGATATGGCTGTTACCCCTTTATGGCACTATCCCAAGGGCTACTACCCCTGCCTGCGTGGCTAGTTGCAGGTTAAGGGGTCTGGGTATTGAAATGGGTGCCTCCACCTGGAGATCAGGGTTGTTAGTGGTCAAGCTAACTTGGGCACAGCCCTCCGGGACACTGTAACCCCCCTCTTTCCCTTCTAGTGGCCTGACCAATACACAATAATCACTTTCACAATGACCCTTATTCACCAGGCAATTACCCACAGTTTGCACTTACCACCAGGGCTGGTTCCTCTGGCTCGACCCTGGAGACCCCCTGTAAAACAAGGTTATGCACAGCAAATAGCAACAGTTCAGTACTTTTGACACAAACTGGAACCACAGTCAGGTTAAGTGCAAAAATAGTTAGATCTGATTTATTCAGGGAACTTGAACAAGGGAGGGGTGTAATCAGATTGATTTGCTTAAAGGCTATATAAATCAGATAGTTATGTATGCACTTCAGAGTCCCTACACAGTCACACACACTGGATACCCAGGTAGGAAGACGGTGGGCTAGCCAGGAACATTGCCCGGGGTAAGCCGGCATTGCAGCTGGTGAGGGCCCTGTGATAGAAGAAAGCAACATGCACAACACACTCTATTTGTAATCTGGAGCCGGAGGGCTCCGTTCATGACAGAAAAGACAACAAAGCAATCAGATGACAACACTTTAGATTTAGCTGTTGTTGCAGGGAGATACCCTGATGCTTACTTACGATACCCAATACAGGACAGAGGCAGGATGAAATCGAGACAGCAGCTGGTTGAACTGGAGTGCCAGGAGAAGCAAGGCCCACACGAATCACCGAGGCGTTGTTCCTGTTTAAACCATGAGCAGGGGGCTGATCCCCAGGCATGTCTCTGATCGATAGCTTTCTCTGTGCAGCGGGTAGTCTAGCTGGACCAGTGTGGCAAGGCCCAGACCCAATGGAGATGAATACAGATTCAGTCCATGGGAGCTGGATGCAGTCTCTAGCAAGTAGAACACAGTTCAGCACACAGTGGGGAACCAAATCATGACCCACTAACAGCGCACAGCACATTTACATGTAAGAAATTCTACTGTACCAAGCAGATTGCAGTCCGGTTGTAATTACAGAGTCTTTGCACAAACCGAGAGTTCAGAGGTGGCTGAAAATCCTGACAGGCCGATTGCATTCAGCAGATCTTCGGTCTTCTTCAGGTTAAAGCCTGATCACAGTCCAGTGGCTTAAATCATTCTCACAACTCGGATTCAGTCCGAATCAACTCTATTTTCCCTCTCAGGGACAGCAGGCAGGCCAAAACTCATCCCTTTCACAGTTCTCCTGTGCGAATCTATGCAGGATTACTGCTCGACTATCTCAAGCTGTTATTCCTTCACGTCCCAACTCAGATCTGTACTGAAACTGCAAGCAGTCTGGGCTTTCCCCAGGATCCAAAAGATTTGGTTGGCTGATTCCTCTGTCAGTCACAACAAGGGCTCATTTGGGTACCAAAAGTCCAAAACTATGTAACCCCCCCTGTTACCCGGGGTTACTAGAATCCCAGTAAGACCTAGTGGTAGGCAAGGAAGGCAGCTTATGAAACTCCAGTCAAATGGATTTCACACTGTCTCACTCTGTTCTCAGTCTCAGCTGAGACTGAGGGATTACATCATTTAGAACTGTCGCAGCTGCATAAGCCACACTGGAATGTTGCAGTTGGAGGTTAGAGTAGAATGCTGGGGAATTTGAAGTCAGTCTGAGAGAGAGTCTGTAGAGTGCAGCAGAGGTGCTCTGCTGAGGCAGGCCCTCAGAGCTTTAAGCTCTGTCAAAGAGCTACTTTTGTTTCTAGGTGTATGTTTCCACCTGAAGAGGAACACAGGAACTGCAAATTGAAGTGGTGGAGACCGCTTTCAATGGTTCAGGGCCCCATCCCTGTGGGGATGGGGGGAAGGTATCAGCCTGCTTCCAGGGGCAACCCCCCTTGGTCCGGTTAAGGAAAAGAAGCTGCCTGTTTAAGTTCGTGCTGAGGCACCAGAAGCTCTGGAAGAGAGTTCTGTGAGGAGGAAACGCCTGTAGGGCACCTGCAATGTAAGGGTGAGTTCGCTCTGCTAAAGGGCCATGTGTTTTCACCTGCATCAAGATGAAACTAAAGGGACTGTTACTGTGGGGTCAGGAAAAGACAGCCAAGTACAGTTTGGAAGATGTGGGGATTGGACTGCTTAACTCTGTGAGGGGGTCTAGAGCAATGGACAAAGCCACTTAATAAGTATGTTCAAGTCCAGCACAATTGGGAAATAAAGGCAGTAGATTGAATGTGAAATACATTTTAAAAGAATCTACACAGCAAAGTGTTTTAAAGAATGAGGTGTTACAGTCCAGAGAAATGGCCGGGTATGAATTGTGGAAGCGAGAGGTGGGAGACCCCCCCATCAGTAGTAACCAAATTCACCTCTATGGATTTGCTCTGGGACACCTGTTGCTTTCTCTCAGGTACTTGGCCAGTGCCTGAGGAAAGTACCCAGACGTGAGATTGATGAGGAAGATTCCCTTATGGAACAGAAGTGCTCATAGGTGATTTAGGGAGCCACCAGTAAATGTTTCCATGCTATATGGAAAATGTCCAAGTGGCTGGCAAGGGAGCCGAGCCATGGAAAACCCAGAACAGTGTACAAGTTAGGGCTGTGTGCCCAGTGTGTTTCAGAGCCTGAGGGCTAAAGTGATGAGGATGTGTTCTGGTCTCCTTAAATCTGCATTACTAGGAGTGTAGCCCTGTGGGGGTCCATCTATGCTTTGTTTATTCTGTTGGATGTGAATAAAAGCCACACTTTAGAATCCCACTTCTGGTATTGGACATTACAGTTATTGCTTCCTTTGTCCGGAGTTACTTGGGTGCTCCTGTGCAGAGTAGCCAAACCTAGCCAATGTGCCGAGTGACATATTCCTCCCCGAACCCAGCCCTCCAGGTAGAGCTGTCAGATAGAAACGGCATACCTGGGTGGGGGTTACAACTAAAATTCCTACAGAATTTTGCTCCCACAAAGCCCCTGGGGACAGGTTCCATTTTAGAGTCCCCAAAGGTACTGATTGGCCCATTTCAGCTGTCCAACACCAAGATGGTGGAGATAAACAGAAATGTCCATGTTGCAAAGAAGCCAGGTTAGACAAACTGCAATACCATTACTATGCTAATAAATAATCAGCTAATAATTACAGCATCTAACAGAGCTCCCTCTGCGCAAATAGCGATGACAGAACGGAGTGATTATCTGGCAGCTCGGGTGGGACTCGAGCTTAGAAACACTCAGCTCCCCTCCCAGATTAAATAAGCTCCACGTTATAGGCAGCTCTTAAAGAGACAGAGCACAGAGGCATTAAGGCACTCTCACACAAACACTTTTAAAACACTAAGACACAGGATACCAGCATGGCAGTGGGCATTTAGGCACACCCAAGGTAAACTTTCGGGAACCCCCATTTGTAGGGGGTTGGTTACATGGCAATACAGATTACTATATTGCCATATCTTCAAATAGCTCCAGTTTGGAGTCTGTGTGTGTGTCCGTGCTACACCGAGACCAGGTACCCACTGGCAGGGTACCTGTCAGTCCGTACCGGGTAATCGGTATCACATAGGAACACCAACGGTCCAAACCGGAGTTATTTTAAAATAGAGCCATATATTAAGTCTATGGATGACACCAGCTGCTCCCCACAGTACACGTCATCACGGGGACAGCCACAGGTGCTTGTGAGCATGATGGGGAGGGTTCTTACTCTTAAAATGCTGGCGGGGAGGGCGCAGGATCAACCAGATAATATTTTAAATAAATCAATGAACAGTAAGTTGAAAATGTACTATTACAAATGCATCTGCTAATCGGGTCCCACTTCACATGGAAGTGGGACCCGACGGGACGTGGACAGTTCCCTTTAATAGGAGACTTGACACCCCACTTGGTAGTCATTTGTTTGATTGCCATAATTCAAATCCTAGAGCATTAAAGTTCATAGGCATTGAGAGAGTGGGTCCTTTGTGGGGAGAGGGTGGAGAATGAGTGAATAAACTACTGTGGAAAAAATCAACTTGGATTTATGAATTACAAAGCGTTACACCTGCTGATTTAAACAAGCAATGGGATTTCAAATCTGTTTTTAAAAGATTAACTAGCCACACCCCCTGAGGAAGGCTCATCAAGAGTCGAAGTGCTTGGGCTTCCTACAGCCATAAAGACTTTTCACCTGTAGCCATACCTTTACATCTAGCATTTACTGCATTTGTCAGCTGTCTTGCTTGTATTGGATTATATTTGTACTTAACACAGTTTGTGATATTACTGCCATTAAATAATTTTCAGCATTATGCTGTTCCTGGCTACTAGTTTCCTTTGTGAGTACTCAGGACTTTTGGATTCTTTGCTTCTGCATTTGAGAGCTGGCCGCCCTGTTTCCCTGAGCACCGGTCCTGCACTGCGTATTGTGCCCCCCCTTTTGGAATCAGAAACATAGAAACAAAGAGATTGCTTGCAGATAAGGACCGTTTTCTACCCCCCCCCCAGTCTGCCCATTTTTCCCTGCCTACAGTAACACAGCAGATCCTACATGAGCTCCAGTCAGTTCTGCCTCCCCCTTTTCGCTGAGATTCCCTTGTGCCTAGCCCATGCATTCTGGAACTCCACCACTGTTTTTGCTCCTACCACCTCCAATGAAATGCTGTTTCAAGAGTCCACCACTCTCTCTCTGAAGTACTTCCTCGTATCTCTCCTGAAATTACCCCCCCCCCCAGCATCATATTAGGTCCCCTTGTTCCTGAGTGCCTTTTTTTCTGAAAAATACTTCCATGCTGTACTTTATTTTGTATCTTTTTATAACAAGACTGTGTTGAAAATTCGGTGTAAAACTATTACAAAATAATACATTTATGAGCCTACGTTACATTTTGCAAATGCAGGCTTCTAACTTTGATACATTTGAATGTTTTTACCCCAAATTCTTCACCTGCAACCCTATCGGCTCTGGCCAGAATTTGTTTCTTTAAAGTATTTGACATACTGTGAATTACAGCTCAAAAAGGAAAAGAAACAATTACTCAGCATAGTGATGATGTTTGCAACACTCTTTCATGATCTGTGTGGGCATACAGGAATTTCATTCCCAGCTTGTCCACCAGATATTGCCCAGGTAGAACCTTCCTAGTCCCTCCAAGAAAACATGCTTGACACCTCGTGTTTTGGCAGAAAAGGTTGAACTTTACTTTGACAATGAGGAGGGGGGGGACCCTTACCGATTGGCGGGTCTGGGGAGAGGGGGAGCATCACTGGCAGGTGGGGGGGAAGGCAAAGCAGGGGGACGAGGTAGCGGAGGTGGAAATCATGGCAGACAGAGAGCGAGGGAAGCTCTCAGGTCCCTTAAGATGGAGAAAGCACCAGGGCTGGATAAATTACATCCCAGAGTGCTGAAGGAACTGGCAGATGTCCTGGCGAAACCCCTGGCAGAGCTCTTCAGCATCTCTCTGAGGACAGGGTGGGTGCCCCAGGACTGGAAGGTGGCGCATATAGTGTCTATCCACAAGGGGAGGGATCAAGGGAGGTGGCAGGGAACTACAGGCCTGTCAGCCTGACATCGGTGGAGGGCAAGGTGATGGAGGGCATTGTCAAGGAGAGACTAGGAGGGACCTGGAAAAGTTGGGGTGCCTGGATGATAGACAGCATGGATTCATCTCAGGGAAATCGTGTCAGACAAACCTTGTGGAGTTCTATGACTGGGTGACGAGTGCCTTGGACCTGGGTAGACCAGTGGACAACCTCTTTCTTAACTTTAGCGAGGTGTTTGACTCTGTTCCGCATGGGGGCCTGTTGGATAAGCTGGGAGAAATGGTGGTGGGGAACCAGATGATCAGATGGATAGGCAGTTGGCTCCAGGACCGGATGGGATAGTCTCATCCCCAAGGAGAGTCATTAGTGGAGTCCCTCAGGGATCGGTCCTTGGGCCCCTCCTGTTCAATGCCTACATCTCTGACATAAGGAAGGCTGTCAGGAGTGAGATGAGTCTCTTTGTGGATGACTCAAAACTGGGGGAGGTGGTGGATGGGGGGGTGGGGAGGGTGGCCCTACAGGGGGACCTGGAGGCTCTGGAAAGGTGGTCTAGAAAGTGGAAGCTGAGGTTCAACGCAGGGAAATGCAAGGTACTGCACCTGGGAGCCAGAAACCCGGGCCAAGTGTACACCCGGGGGGGGGGGGGAATGCTACAAGTCTCGATGGCTGAGAGGGACCTGGGGGTATTGGTGGATATCAAGATGAACAAGTCGGAGACTTGTAGGAGAGCAGCGGCAAGGGCAAACAGGATGCTTGAATGCATTGCTAGGGGGATCACCTTCAGAAGGAGGGACGTGATACTCCCACTGTATAACTGCTTGGTGAGGCCGTACTTCAAGTACTGCATGCAGTTTTGGAGGCCACATTTAAAAAGGGACATTGAACTCCTGGAGAGGGTCCAGAGGAGGGCAACCAAAATGATTTGGGGCTTGGGGGACAGGACCTATGGGGAGAGGCTCGAAGAGCTAAATATGTACACATTGGAAGAGAGAAGGGACCGGGAGGACATGAAGGAGGTCTTCAGGTACATGAAGGGGGTAAATAGGGGAGGAGCAGTCAGGGTGCTTCGAAGGAAGGGGGGAGCAACTAGAGGCCATGGGTGAAAGCTGGAGGGGGGGAGAGTCAGGGGAGAAAGGAGGAGGTGCTACTTCACTGAGAGGGTGGTGGAGCCATGGAATGCGCTGCCCAGGGGGCTAGTGGAGGCAGTGACGGTGGAGGGGGTGGGACAGGTACAGGGGAAGGGTTCTGGAAGCAAAAACCAATGCAGCGAGAATATCCGGGACTGGGAAGGGAGAAGTCAGAGAGGGAGAGGGGGGCAGCAAGGTCAGCTCCCAGGGTGGGGGCTGACCAAATGAGCAGACCATTAGGCCTATTCTGCTGGCATTTTAGTATGTTAGTATGTAATGATTGTCAACAAGTAGCAATACATGATGACGGTTTGATTCAGAATAAAAACATGTCACACAAAATAGCACGTACAGACATGGTCAATAGAGTATTCCCCTTGGGGCAGCAGATGTATTCGGCTACAAATTCAACACTTTTCCAATCATGAGCCAGCCCTGGGCCAAAGGAATCCCAGCAGAGCCCCCACCAGGCTGGCCAGCTCCAATGACAAGGAGGCTCGATGGCCTGGGAACCCAGTAGCCACAGCTGAGCAGTTATACCCTCACCAGGCCTCAACTACCCGACCGTCGCCCCCTGCTGTCCCAGGCTCTGTTCAAAACTGTACCACTTCACCTTCATGAGTGTGCCCCCACTGGGCCACCCCGTTACTTGACCAATATTGTTATATATGAGCCCATTATGCCGAAACGTCCACCTTCCTCTGCCCCTGTACACACTTAGCCTTCCTGCCCATCCCTGAAAAATGGCAGCCAATCCCATTCTAGGGAGGGAGGGAGGGACTCATTCGGTCTCCTGTGGTCAGGTCAGAAAGAGGGAGATCCTCTACTGACCAGCCCCTAAGTACCCTGGCCTTTGTCCCTCCCTGCTCCAGGCTACTCCTAGCCCACAACAGCTGGGGCAAAGGTCATTGGTCACTACCTTCCCGGTCACTTGACCTCTGAAGGTACTGACCAGGGATTGGTCCCCTGGTCACGTGACCTCCCAGGAATTCCGGGAGGGATCATGCCCAGATAGAACCTTCCCAATCCCTCCAAGAAAACACGCTTGACACCTCGTGTTTTGGCAGAAAAGGCCGAACTTTACTTCAATGATTATCAGCAAGTAGCAATATATGATAACTGTTTGATACAGAATAAAAACATGTGACACAAAATAGCACATACAGACATAGTCAATAGAGTATACCTCTGGGGCAGCAGATGCATTCGGCCTCAAATTCAACACTTTTCCAATCACGAGCCAGCCCTGGGCCAAAGGAATCCAAGCAGAGCCCCCACCAGGCTAGCCAGCTTCAATGACAAGGAGGCTTGACGGACCGGGAACCCACTAGGCCACAGCTGAGCAATTATACCCTCACCGGGCCTCAACTGCCTGACCGTCGCTCCCTGCTGTCCCAGGCTCCATCCAAAACTGTGTCACTTCACCTTCATGAGTATGCCGTCACTGGGCAACCCTGTTACTCGACCAATATTGTTATATATAAGCCCATAATGCCAAAACGTCTACCACTAGATCCGTAAATACCTTTATGAATTGCCCCAACAATGCCTCAGGCAAATACCTATAACCAAATCTCCAAAACGTTCTGTATACTGCAATTAAACATAGCCTGCCCAATTTCTGACAGATGCACCCCCATCTAAATAAGAAAAAAAACTACACCCTGGATAAATATCTTGGTGACTTATGACCCGGATCCCCCAAGGGAAGTAGAAGTGGGACATCTCCCGGTTCACCTCCCTGTGAACCTTCCAAAGTGTCCTGGTCACCTCCCCCGCTCTCCACTTCCCTCTTGGCACGATCTTAGAACAGGCCAACTCAGTGTCTGGCATATTTTTGCTGATTCAGCTAAGATTGACCATCATGGTCCTCAGTATATCTATTGAAGACACACACCCCAAGTCGTTTCCCCTCAAGTGAATGATCAGCCTATGAGGGGGTGAGGTGACCAAGACTAGGTTCTTCAGGGTCGGAATCAAATCCACCTACTTCATCCCACTGATTCCGCACCATTGTACTCTTGCTCTTTCCATTGGAATGCCCAGTTGATCTACTTGACCCTGACAAGCCACCCACTCATGGGCTCTTACAACAAAGGAGTGGCCAAACACATAAAAGGTTTGGATTTCTGGGTGTGCATCTGTAAGATAAATCACAAAATCATTAATTAACACCCACAATGCGCCCCAGCAACTATTTGTCCCTGCCTCAGTAGGCCTCAAATATCCTTGATACACCTTAGATTTCCATCTACCAATAGCCTGAATCTCCCCTTCTACCCAACTGAACCTTGCCGCCTTGGTGGCCACCCTGATTCTGAATAAGTGTGTGTTAAAATACCTAGGGTCCCTACCTACAGCACCAGTACCTTTCCAGAGGACTGCAGCAAACTGGTACATAGTCACCAGCCTCCCATCAGCGTGCATGAAAAATGTGCCTTGTCTCAGTGCTCTCTGTTCCATGTATCTCTTAATAAGGGTCCAGGGGCACAGCATTTGCCCCTGAGCATGATGGAAGTTGATTACTTTGGGTGGACCTAGCTGCACCGTCTTGGAGTGGCGCAGTGTCATCACCAAAGACTCCCCATTCAGTGAGACATCCCCCCCTGTATACTATGTCCCACTGGCATCGAGGGGTCCTCAACTAATTCCAACACCCTGAAAGCCCAGAAAAAGGTACAAGTGAACAATCTCTTAAACAAAATTGCCCCATCATCAGATGTGCAGACCCAGGACAGGTTGACCAAAATCTCCTTTAAGAGGATGCTATCTACTGGTTGCCTTCAGTCTCTTCTGCTCCCCCGCATTCTTTGCCACCCTTCTATCATCTTCCTAATAAGGAAAGAACCCGTAACATCCTGCAGCCCATGCATCTTCGCCATGAAGGCTATGCCAGACATATGACTACGTATGCATGCCAGAGCCTTACCTTGCCCAATCAGGTAGTGCATTAATTGCTGAACAAGATGTGGATGTTGCATCAGCTGGTAGCTCCTGTTGCTGTCTCCACAGAATTCCAAAAATGAGTTCACTTGTGCCCTATACTTACGCCATGTCCCTGTACCAGTTTGGCTGTTCTTGGGTTGCAGCCAGTCAGCGATCATGGTGCTGAACCGAGCTCCTCCCGCTGCTGGTGCCAACTTTTTTTATTTTGTGCCTGGCCCCTATCCTCTGACCCACTCCACCCACCACCCCATACCCATGCTTGCCCCCGCGAGGGGGCACCGAGGGGCCCCTCCCAACAGACACTGTTGGCAAGCGCCAGCTTACCCCCATGTTGGAGCCATGGGAGTGGGACCCCACTGGCGGATATCAGAGGCAATGGGTGTAGGGCAGAGCAAGCCATCATGCCAGGGGGCTGGCAGTTTTTGCTACTTTGTTCCCTTGGGAGAGGGACATGCAATGACGTCCAGCATCTGACCTGCCCCGTAACACAATGGCACTAATCGCAGCGGGGGCCTCTGCCATGGGTCCGTAAAGCGTCAGGCACTCTTCCCCTTCCTCTCCCTGGAGAAGAAGAGCAGTTCACGGGATGCTCAATCCTTTCCCCCAGCCAGCTCTCTGACTTCCCAGGACTGTTCCAGAACCCGGGTCATCAGCGTCACAAGTGGAAATCCAGTCACTGCGCTTGTGAGCCAGCGTAAGTTCTGCCTTTTTCCAACTCTCATCTTAAGTGCCTGTGAACCATGAACCCTGAAAGTATGCCCCATAACCTATACCACCGGCAGCATCCATAACCATCTAACAATCCTGCCTAAACGATGCGCTGGCTTGCCTTATGGATACTCCATTGAAATGCTGAAGGAAGCTGTCCCACAACACTAGATCTAACCTCATGTCTGCAGTTATCCTAATGTGATGATAGGATTGTAAGGAACCCCTATTTGCCCATGACAACTGCTTCGGAAAAAGGTCTGCCAGGCGACACCGCCTTACAAGCAAAATTCAGATGCCCAGTCAATGACTGCAGGGTCTTCAAGGTAACTTTTCTAGTTGTCCTGACCTTGGCCACCAACTGCCCCAATCGCTCCACCTTGTCAGCCAGCAGCCAAGGCACCATGTCTACAGTGTTCAGCTTAATACCAAGGTAAGTCAGCCTATTAACCGGTCCCTCAGTCTTTTCGGGTACCAATGGCACATGAACCAGTCCATCAAGTATGCAAAGGAAGTGAGTGCCTTTTTGCATTCAGGCATGCCGGCGGCCCCAATGAACAGAAAGTCGACTAAGTATTGCATTATCCTGCAGATGCCACTATATTGTATGGTGGCCCATTCCAAGAAACGGTTGAATGCCTCAAAGGCTGCGCATGAAATGGGGCAGCCCATGGGCATGGCTATATCATAGTAGAACTTGCCATTGAAGGAGAAACCCAGCAGGTCAAAATCCCATGGGTTGTCCGGCAGCAAGTGAAAGGCAGACTTTATGTCGCTTTTCACCAACTGTGCACCCTTGCCTGCTTCCTGAATGAGCTTAACCGCTGTATCAAAAGATGCATAAGACACTGCACTGTCTTCAGGGCTAATGAAATCATTCACTGATGCCGCTGTGGGATAAGACAGATGATGAATCAACCTAAACTCTCCTGGTATCTTCTTGGGCACCACCCCTAGAGGCGATATCCATAAGGGGCTCAGTGGTGGATCCTCAAAAGGTCCTGCAACCTTCCCAGCATCCACCTCTTTGTGTATCCTCTCTGACACCATGTGTCATAGTGCTTTTGTCAATTTTAGGTTACACGCCGTGGTGGAGATGCGTGGGCCCTGGTAGGGAATGCAAAACCCGTTGGAGAAGCTGTCCAGTAAGTAGCATGTGTTCTTTCTGCAAGGGTAGCAGTTAAGTCGGTTAGAAATGCAATCAATTCTTATTGGGGACCTTGCTAGGTTTTTTGGCATGCTTGTCCCCCTGCTTGTTTTTAGGCCTCATGTCCCTCCGCTTTTCTGGGACCCCCACCTCCTTGGCAGGTGCTTGCCTTGTGCTTACAACCACAAATGCTACACTCATGCCGGAATTTGCAGTACTCACGAAAACATTTCCCTATGTTATACCGTTTGAATGTGCCCACCCTTTTTTATCCTGACCAGGAGGTCCTGCTGACCGTGTGCTCACTCGTGGTGTAGGCTACATTTGCCAGTTTTGCCCAGGTCATGTGCCTTCACCATAGGTCATGATCAGTTTTGTCCCATTGCATCTCCGGTGATCTGGTGAGACGCATCTGAAAAGCTCATCATACCGCAACCAAACCTAATAACCTAATATTCTTCAGGTGAAGCTACCTCTGGATGGAAGCTGTAACACTGGACTTAGGCTTTGCAAGAAAGTGAGTTGTGCTCACAACAGAGGGAGGTGAACCTTACAATTTACAATTGTCTTTGGTTTGTAGCAGATTCATTAGGAAAGTTAATAGTCTTCAGGTGGAGGCTAGTTCTAACTGAAAGGTGAAATAAGGAATTTAGAATTATCAGAAAAGGCAGTCTTTCAATCAACAGAGGGAGGTGGACCTCGCTTTACTTTACTTGTTACAATTGTTAAGATTTTCGGTGCAGGAAGAGTTTAAACCCAGAGGGACTGAATACAGTTTACTGTGTCTGTCCTTGTGCACAGCTGACTTGTTTTGGGGCTGACTGCTTTCAGAGCACAAGTCACCAGGCTGTTTTGGGGCTGGGGAGGTTTACCTGTGTCTGACTTGGATGTTTGGATTTTTCTCTGTTTGATTAGCAGGGTATTTTCTCTGTCAAATTGTCGTGTAGGGCATCTTGCTGACAGGAAGGCACTCATCGCAGCAGTAGGTCAGAGCTTTTAGCCGATTGTTTCATGAGGGCACAGTTTAGGCCCAAACCCTTCCCACTCCTGGAAATAGTTCCTTTATACCTGGGGTTCTGACATCATTTCCTCAAGAGGGCAAGGTGCATATCACTGTCATATCATCTCTAGCACACTGCACTGACAATATAAGCATACACATTGTATAATATATATATTTCTATATAACAAACCAGTCACACACACACACACACACACACAAAACAAACAAACAAACAAACAAACAAACAAAAATAAACAAGAAGGTAGACAGACATGTGGGGAGTAGTGCAATGTAATGGCTGTGGGGCAGCAGTCTTCCAGGAGTCTTTCTGGAGGCTGAGATGCTGCCCTGTTTGCAGACAACTCTCTGCCCTGAGGGAGAAAGTTGTCCGTCTTCGGGCCACACTGGACAGTAGTAAGGGAACCTTCCCCCAGGCCGCACTGGACAGTAGTAAGGGAACCTCCCCCATCCAGGGAGCACCAGAGCCACCACCACTACCTCAAAGGTTGCGAAGAAAGCACAGCAGTTGGACCACAGTGGGCTCAGGGAGGGTAAGGGTGGTGGAACAGAGGCCCATCCAGTCAGTTGTTCCATTCCACAATCCATACACCATTCTGGGGGAGCATAGTTCCCCTATGGATGCACCCGCAGAGGAGACTAAGGAGGTTGCAGACAACTGTCACAAGGGAGGCCCTCAGGTAGGAGGCAGAGGACACCACAAGGAAAGGAAGCAGCTCCTTGTGGGGGATTCAATTATTAGGGGGATAGAACTTGGGGGAGCAGGGAAAACTGAAGTAAGGTGCCTGCCTGGTGACATGGCTTGGAGGGACAGGAAGCGCATCCTTAGGATCACGAGATCAGTTGCACGGGAGTCTGAGCTGGATGTCATTGTCCACCTAAGGACAAATGACTTGACTCATCATGAGATTAGAGCAGTGCAGAAGGACTTTGTAGAGTTGGTGAGGGGCCTAAGACAAGTAGCACACACAGTATCCTTCTCAGAGGTGCTGCCTGTCAGTGGCATGGGTGAGGCGAGGGTACTTTGCACCATGCAGTTTAATGAATGTTTGAAAAAATGGTGTGGAACACAAGGGTTTGGCTTCACTGGGGACTGGGGTTCCACCTGGAGGGACACCAGCCTATACTGGCAGGATGGTCTGCATCTGTCCAGGAAGGGAACAAGTCTTTTGGGCAGTCGGTTTAAATGCTTCATTGGCAAACTTTTAAACTAGTCAAGGGGGGAGGCACTGATAAGCAGCAGGAAAATCCCAGCCTCCCCCTACAAAACAGGGTACTAAATGAAAAAAAGACCAAGGCAGAAAGGTCAGTGGGGGATGCTGCTACAGAAGGTAAAGCCATCAAAAAATGGAGAGCAATGAGTACCAGTGCCCGTAGTCTGGGTAACAAGCTTCCTGAATTAGTGGCCTTGATGGAGGAGGAACATCTGGATATCATGGCAGTCACAGAAACATGGTACACACAGAACCATGACGGGGACATAAACATACCAGGATACACTATCTACAGGAGGGACAGGGAGGGTAAAAGAGGAGGAGGAGGAGTAGCTCTCTACATAAGGGAAGGAATCAAAGCAACAGAACAAAAGGGTAAACAGGGAGGAGAAGAAGCACTGTGGGTCAATTTGGAAACAGGCAATGGCACCACACTCCGCACAGGGGTTGTAGACAGACCCTCTCAGGGGAGGAAATGGACAAGGAAATGATAGAAAGTATACTTAGAATGGCAGAAAAAGGGAGATATTGCTGATGGGTGATCTGAATATGCCAGATGTTAACTGGAGTGCAGTTGCAGCAGCCACTTCTAAGAGTGGGGTTATTCTAGATGCCCTACAGGGGGCATGCCTTAGACAACTAGTATTGGAACCCACTCAAGAGGGAGCAATCTTAGACCTGGTTCTCTCAAATGGAGATGGAGAGAGGATCACACATGTAGAAGTGGGTAGCCATCTGGGAACTAGCGACCATCGAACAGTATGGTTCACAATAAACACAGCAATAGAGTCAAACCATAAAAAGGCAAAAGTACTGGACTTCAGGAGGGCTGACTTTGCCAAAAATGGGTGAGTGCCTAAGGAATGCACTAGCAAATGGGCAGGAAGGAGGGGTGGAAGAACAATGGGGAATAATAAAAACTGCCATCACAGAGGTAACAAGCCTTTGTGTGAAGCAAATAAACAAAACGATATAAGAAACCACTATGGTTCTCAAAGGAGGTGGAAGTGAAGGTTCAAGAGAAAAAGAAAGCATTCAGGAAGTACAAGGAATCACAGAAGGAGCAGGACAGAGAATTGTATCAGTTAAAGCAAAAGGAAGCTGGGAAGGCAGTCAGAACAGCAAAGTCCCGAACCGAGGAAAAGATAGCCAACTAAGTTAAGAAGTGGGATAAACCCTTTTATAGGTACATCAGGGAGCGAAGGAAGACCAAGGGAGGGATAGTGAGGCTTAGTAAAGGGGAGGGGGGTGGACAGAGGGTGACTGTGAAAAGGCAGAGGTACTAAACAAATATTTTTGCTCAGTATTTACAAATGAAGAGGAGGAGGTAACTAAAACAAACAATAGAAACACTCTGGATACAGAAGTTGATACCAGCCCATTTACAGAAGAAAGGATTCTGAAAGAACTCTTAAAACTGAAGGTGGACAAAGCACTGGGGCCTGATGGGATTCATCCCAGAATTCTAAAAGAACTAAGGGTAGAACTAGTGATGCCACTGACTACCCTCTTTAACAAATCATGGGAGGATGGGGTGGTACCTGAGGACTGGAGGAGGGCAGATGTGATTCCTCTTCACAAAAGTGGGAGCAGGGCAGAAGCAGGAAACTACAGACCTGTTAGTTTAACCTCAGTGATAGGGAAAATGATGGAATCACTTCTGAAGGAAAGAATTGTCGAGTACCTAGAGGCCAGAGGGGCACAGGACCCAAGGCAGCATGGATTCACAGCGGGAAGGTCATGCCAGACGAATCTAATAGATTTCTTTGACTGGGTGACCAAAGTAGTAGATCAGGGAGGGGCTGTGGACATGGCCTACCTAGACTTTAGCAAGGCATTTGACACAGTCCCACACAAAAGATTAATATACAAGTTAGCCAGCCTGGGAGTGGGTCCCAAGATGATAGCCTGGGTAAAGAATTGGCTGGAGAATAGGACACAGAGGGTAATAGTAAATGGAGTCCACTCTGAAGAAAGGGGGGGGTTACTAGTGGGGTATCACAGGGTTCAGTATTAGGACCAGTCCTGTTCAGTGTCTTTATAAGCGACATTGCAGAGGGAATGGAAGGAAAAGTATGTCTCTTTGCAGATGACACAAAGATCTGCAACAGAGTTGATGTACAAGGTGGGGTGGAAAGGATGAGAAGGGGCTTGGCAAGGTTAGAGGAATGGTCAAATGTATGGCAGCTTAGATTCAATGCTAAGAAGCGCAAGGTAATACACCTGGGAAACAAAAACCCAGGGGAAGTGTACACAATGGGGCTTGAGATACTAACAACAACAAAAATGGAAAGGGACCTGGGGGTAGTCATATCAGATGACTTAAAGGTGGGCAAGCAATGTGAGAAGGCAGTAAGGAGGGCTGGGGGGATACTGGGATGCATAGGGAGAGGCATCACCAGTAGGAAACAGGAAGTTGTTATCCCTCTGTACAGACAGCTGGTGAGACCCCATCTGGAGTACTGCGTGCATTTCTGGAGACCAAGTCTCTGCAAGGACATAGACAGGATGGAAACTGTCCAGAGGGGGCAACTAAAATGGTGCAGGGTCTGTACCGGAAGACATATGAAGAGAGACTAAAGGAGCTTAATATGTATAGCCTCGAGGAAAGGAGGGAGAGGGGGGACATGATAGAAACTTTCAAGTACCTCAAGGAATCAACAAAGTCCAAGAGGGTAGCATCTTTCAAAAAAGAGGTGCAAGAACAAGGAGTTACAATTTGAAGATGGAGGTGGCTCAGAGGTAATGTCAGGAAGTATTTTTCACAGAGAGGGTTGTGGATGCATGGGCAGCCTTCGGAGGAGGTTGTGGAGTCAAAAACAGTAGTTGAATTCAAGCATGCATGGGACAGTCATAAGGAAATTCTAGGGGGTTGGGGTAGAAAGAAGTAGGCTGCTGGTTAACTAGGATCTGCAGCTTATCCATTAGGTAGGGAAATGGGCAGAGTGGGTGGGCCAAGTGGTCCTTATCTGCCATCAAAGTCTATGTTTCTATGTAACCAAGCATTCCCCTCATATGCCAGGTGCACTGTCTTGATATCCCTGTATTTCAGCAGCTGCCCAATCTTCTGTGTGACCTTCCCATGCTATATAGAAATAAAGATGTCGAAAGCAGCTGCCCCTGAACCTATGAAAGCAGCTGCCCAGTTCTCAAACATGTGGGGCACCTTGGGCCTATGCAGCTTTTCCTGCTTCAGTTTAACTTTGTTGACTGCGTTGGGTAGCTCCTGATGCAGCAGCTCAAACATTTCTATGTATTCCCCCTTCCAGATTTTGGCCTTGCCTGTTGCCTTCTGGTTTCCAGCCTTTGCCATGGGCCTCATGGGGAAGCAAGAATACAGTGGTGGCTGTCCCGATAGCACTGAGGGTTGTAGCACTGGATGCCACACCTCGTGCCACGCCGGCGACCTGGGTTCGGTGACAGATTCAGGTCGGCCGGGGGAAGGGGAGAAGGATTGAATGCCCAACGGCTTGTTCTCTTTCTCCAGGAAGGAGTGGTTTGGAGTGGTTTGCTTGGCCTGCAACTATACCACTACCGCCTGGGTGACCATGGGTGGTGCTGGTGAGGAAGCAGACAAGCAGGGAGGGGCCGATGTCTGCCAAGGACCAGAGAGGATGCACGTCTCAGCATGCATCTGTCTCATTGGTTCTCCTTGTACGCCGACGTCGGAGAGGGTGGACCAAAGAACAAGGAAAATACCCTGCACCCATTCCAGGCGACGAAACCACTGCATCATGACCACAAGAGGAACCGGGGGCAGACTCCACAGTGCACCCTCCATGATCGAAGTTCGGGGGAGGTTAGAGGGGTCCTCCCCTGCCCTGCCCGGGGGGTCATCCTGGGGCTCTAGAGGTACATGGGCAGTGCACCTTAGGGCAGACTCCTGATCCTCAAGTGGTGTAACTGTGAGGGGTGCTTAGGGGTTCTGAGAGAGAGAGAGAGACTGGGTGCAGAGCAGAGAAGGGACAAAAAGAGAAAGTAAAAAAAAAAGAATACAGTGGTGTGGAATCAGTGGGATAAAGTAGGTGGATTTGATTCCGACCCTGAGGAACCTAGGCTTAGTCACCTCCCCCCGACCGTAGCTGTTAAGTGGGTGTCCATGGGGTAATCCATGCCTATGTATGCCCAGTGGTCTTGCTGGGCTGTCGATGGGGGCACAGCAGGGGTCACTGTCTCCTGTGCTACCGCTGGAGCCTCTACGGGTACCACCGGCTGCTGCTGCATGGCACCTATCACTGCTGGGGTAGCCCCACTTTGTTCCAGCCTCCAAACCTGCCTCACCATTTGATCCACCTGCTGTTGCTCCTGGACACCGCCTTGCTGGGTAGTGGTGCCATTCCCTCCTTAGAGCACCAGAGGTGGTTCTGTAGTAATTGCAGACCCCTCCTGCCACAGCCCACAATCCCCTCCTGGGCCTTGGACTACTGCCCGCACTGTTGGTGAGGAAGGACCTTGAGACACTGCGATATTGTTTCCCACATTTCCACCCCCAAAACACTGCTAACCTCCCCATGGGGCCCATGGCCAAGGCTGGAAACCAGAAGGCAGTGGGCAAGGCCCCACCCCTCTAGTTCCTGGCATGCATGGGGGAAACCATGGGATAGGCATCAGCCAACAGCCATGCTGTGTGCCAGCTGGGATGTCCTGCACCCAAGCTGGGACACTCTACACTGGCCACCATGGGCACCTGGCCACTACAGCAGTGGCCTTTGACTTTCCCTTGCCTTCACCATGAGCACTACTGAGTGCCTTCGCATATAGGCACCTCCCCACTCCTGCAGACCTTACCCCCCCATAGCCTGCCTCCTTTATGGAATAGTGGGCCCTCTCCCTTCTTAGCTAGCCCTGACTGATGCTCCAGTATTAGAATGCCGGCTGCAGTGGGTCTGTCTTCCAACTCAGCCTCTGCCCTCGAATGCGGCAGCACTGTGCTGGGTCTTTCCAATGGGCACTCCTCTTTTCTCGACACACTCTCCGGCTCCCCAAACATCACTCCATCTTCAACTGCAGATGCCTCCCTCAGTGCCTCTGGATGTCTCCCTGGCATCTCCTTCTGCTGGCCTTCTCTCACTGCCATTATTTTCATCATCTTCGTGGATGGCCTCCTCGATCTCTTGGGTGCTCTGGCTGCAGTGGGACCCCCCCCCCAGCTGAGGCCCTGGAGCTTCCTGCCTCATGACCTGAAGCCAGTTGGGGCCTCCTAGCTCAATCAGCTGCTGGAGGGTTTCCCTAAACTCCTGTGAGGGTGGGTCTATTGAGACTGGGGCAGAGGAAGCCTGCACTTCCTGTGGCCCCTTTCTCTGGTATTCATGGCACTAAACTTTGCTGAATGTAAGAAGCATTGAAAGCCTGTGAAAAGAGCAGAAAACATCTACATTAGACGTCTGTTTGGCATAAAGAGAAGCTTGGAGTGTGGGGGGAGGCACCCTCATGTATTGCCCCTCGGAGCCTTTCCGGTATTTGGTGGCCACGCTTCTTTTTTTTTTTGGATGCCTACCCAAGACAACTTTTTTCTTGCTGTTATTTAGTATCCTGTTCTCTCTTTTTTTTTTTTTTTTTTTTGCAAGGGTCTTACCATTTGAAATGTATAATATAAAAAAATATTTTTTTTGGGGGGCTCTGAAATGCAGGCTCCCAAGGGGACAGAGGATTCGCATCCCGATGCCTGCCAGAGCCTGCAAGAGCTTGCTACTGAAACCCCTGATTGTTTCCTGGTGTGTTGTTGCTTTTGTTGTTTTTTTTTTTTTTTAAATGTACCCTCACCCCAATCCACAAGTGACCTTTGGAAAGTGGGTGATTGTGTGAGGAAAAATGAGGGATGGCCTACTAGCCAAACTTCCCCTGCCTGGACAGTGCAGCAAAGCATCGGGCCTAAAGGACATGTTCAGAGAGGCCCACCCAAGTTAGCTGCCAAAATTGTGCGTGATGTCCCATGGGAGTAGGAGGCCCCTATGCCTCTGAAGTGGAGCTGTATTTGTACCCAGGCAAGATGGCCACCCAGCTCTTGTGAGAGGATGGCGAGAGTGGGAGCCCTTGATCCCCAAAACTGGAAGAGCCCCCCTCTCGCGAGATCGTGAGACTGCTCCACCCAAAGGCATAGTCCCTGTACACAGAGGGACGCCAAGATGGCGAAGCCAGACCACTGCCCATGGGCTGAGCCACAGGAATTTTCAAAATTGACTGGACAGACTACACCACTGTTCTGCTTGCCACCGTTACAGCCTAGCCACATGGAAGAAGTCACTGAAGCTGTAGTGGAATGAGCCAGCCTCCTGAGTCCCCCTGGCGCGAGCCCCAGCGTTTCCAAGGGCCCCCCACCATCTGGACAGCCTGTGGGACTGCCCGAACATCAAGGCACCCTCCCAGGCAGCCAACACAAGGAAAATCCCAAGAGAAAAATGCCCCACCACCACAGTAAGTCCACTGGATCGGCTATGCACCGGGGGGGGGAGGGGCGGTGTGATCAGGCTATAATCATGCAAGCAATGTTGTGGGAAATTAAGCAGGGCTAACATTAGAGGAGGTGACTGAGCTGTAATCATACCAGCAATGTTGTGGGAAATTAAGAAAAGAGCGGACGCTCTTGGGGAGTATCATGTAGCCCCTGCACAGGGAAACCTGCTGTCAGCCCCCAGGCATATTTCCTCTTTTTTTTTATTTTGCCTGCTCAACACTCCTTCTATGGCCCAGGGGATTACTGACCCCCATCCATGGACACTCACAAGTTTCCCCTCCCCCAACCCCAGCCTAGCTGGCCCAGGTGCCACAAATCCTAAGGCTGACCTGAAGGGGTTCTGTCTTTAAGGGACTTGTTTGGTCTCCTGTGATCTGGTCAGAAAGATGGAGCTCCTCTACTGATCAGCCCCTAAGTACTCTGGCCTTTGCCCCTCCTTGCTCTAGGCTACTCTTAGCCCACAACAGCTCAGAGCAAAGGCCATTGGTCACTACCTTCCTGGTTACTTGACCTCTGAAGGTACTGACCAGGGATTGGTCCCCTGGTCACTGGGCAAGTGACTTCCCAGGAATTCTGGGAGGGACCATTCTTTTCAAATGTTTTATCAATGCCAACAGCTATAAAAGGTGCCAACATGATTTTTGCAGTGACTTTTCTTAGTGACCTGTACACAGGTACTGACAGTCTCTTTGTTGATGTCAATCCCAGCGTGCTCATATAATCAGTTTCTTCGGTATCCTTCTCTATTTCATCTAAGGGGATACTGGCCACTATGTATTAAGAGGCAGGTTGCCTATGCGCTGCTGATCCACTGTGCATTGGCAACCCTACATCTGAATGCCAGAAACTGAGGGTCTCTGCATGCATTCATGGAAGGTACATATATGTCCCTTCCACACAGGACCCACTGGCTGGTTGCTCAGCTACACATGCGGACAGTACAGGGGCATGTCTGGGAGTGTGCCCACACTCTACACTATTCACAGAGGCATGGAGTGCCAGGCAAGGGGAGTAGCAGGATATGGCAGCAGGGACCTCCCATATCATTTGTGTACCCCCACAGATTACACCCGCCGACTGTGGTGGGATGAGGAATCCACTCACCATGCTGGGCTGACCAGGAGGGCTGGGGACAGCTACTCGGACACTCGCTTTTCTTTAAAACACTGAATGTCCCGTGTCTTCCCAGAATCCCCTGTTCCATGCAGAGCAGGGGATTCACTAAGGGACCAGGATGGGCATCTGAATGGATGCCCACTCGTGTCCTCCAATCTGCTCCCATGCAGCAGTGTAATAGGGTGTTGCTGCAGACATGCACCGCATGGTGGCATGCATTTGTGCATACTGGCCACTGCAAGCCTGTCTGACACTGTGGAGCTGTGCAGCCAGGGTACACTGCTCTCGCACATACCCAGGGCCACATAATGCATAGGCCTCATTAAGTGTGTCCACCATCTGCCTTATAAATGAGTAAAAAAATGTTGTAGGTGCCGTATTGGTCCTTTTAAGAACAGATCCAGAAACAAATGATTTGATACCTTTTATTGGACCAACATGGATGTTACAGAAAAGAACAAAGTGCTCTAGCTTTCGAACCAACCAGGTCCTTCTTCAGAAGCTTTGTGGCAGTTTTTTCAAATATCCCATACTATTAACACCAGATTATATAGAAAAAGCAGAAATAATTCTCATTGGTTTAACATATACATTTAAAACATAATAGAAGATTACGTCAGAGAAGCTAATTAACACCAGTATGCCTTTAACTGAGGAGCCTCAGAATGGCAAAGGTTATCAAGAATTCTCTACAGCCAGAGAGTTCTTGTCACATAAATTTTAAAATGTCTCAGTATGCCAAGAAAGCATTCTAGTGATAAAACAAACCTTGGAGTGGCATTCTCTCTAATACATGTAAGATGAGCTTACAACTTACATTCCAATTGTCCTGGTATATTAAGGAACAGATAATGAGAGACAAATTCTGAAATTAGGTATAACTGCAAGTTGAAAACAAGCCTCAAATTAACCTACACATATAAACATGATGCATGAAAGTATCACTTGTAAGTGTAAGTGTCAAATAAAAAAATACTTGTCAAGGACCCCCAAGAAAACGAGACCATGAGCCTGATAAGTGCAAATTTCAACACAGAGTCTGTGTATAACAAAAATGCACAGAATCAGTCTAAGCAATCTAAATGAAAACCCAAAGGAATTACACCTTTTATGAACCCCCAAGTAAATGAGATATGCATCTTAATATGAGCAGTTAAAAATGTGACAGTGTGTAATCTAACCACTAACAACTAATAGAAGGAAATAAATGCACACTATATGTGAAAACTAAGTGTCCTAGCCACATAACAATTGCCCCATGCCACGCTCCACCCACACATACGTGTGTACATACACCACACCACACCACACACACGCACACACACACGCGCACACACCTGCACACCCCACACAACCACAACACACAACAAATATAACAAACACATTCCACACACATCACACCACGCACAACAAACAAAACACACACACACACACACCATACCCACAACACACAAAAACACAATGCACACATACATCAGTATACACACACACACACACACACTCAAACGCACTCACCACAGTGTTAAGGTGAGAAGTCAACAACGTTAGATAACCATAAACTTACAAAATCAAAGGCCCGCTGAAGAATTAAAGTGTTTATGTCCATCTTTTAAAGTAAAGGTCTGTATAAGTTTAAGTGGAATAATGTGTCATGTAACCAACATCAATGTTCAATCCATCCGCCACCATATTGAGAAGTAAAATAAGTCTAATTTCAGAAGCCCGTCTCTGTTGTGTACTGTTGAAATGTCCTTTTAAGACCATCACAGACATATCTGAGATTGAGTGGTCATCCTGGGAGAAGTGCTGGGCTACTGGTTTCTCAGTCATCTTGTGATTAATAGAATGTCTGTGTGAATTCATTCTATTGCGGAGTTGTTGGTTTGTCTCCCCCACATAACCTGTGCGAGGACATTTCTTGCATTGGATAAAATAGACCACATTACTTGATGTACATGTATAATTCCCCTGTATCCTGAATAGTCTGTTTTGTGATGTAACCACACAGTCTGAAGTGGAAATGAGGTTACATGTCTTACATGTGCGTTGATGACAGGGTCGTGTACCATATGATGTCATGGTATTTTGTTCCGGTTCAGGTTGACTCCTAATAATCAGGCTGGCTAAATTAGGTGGTTGTTTAAAAGATAGTAGTGGTAGTTCTTGAAAAATACAGTTAAGGGTTTCATCCTCACTAATTATTGGATGGAGATCCTTATAATCTTAATGAGGAGTTCAAGGTCAGGATGGTATGTGACTACTAAGGGTATTCTGTTGGTAGTCATCCGTCCTTATATTGCAGTAGCTGTTCTCTCGGGACCTGTGTTGCACATTCCACTGCTCTGTCAATTTCTCTGGACGAGTGTCCCTGCTCAATAAAGGTGTTTTTCAACATCGCCAGATGTGTGTCTCTGTCTTCCTCATTTGAACAGATGCGGTGATACCGAAGTGCTTGACTATATATAACAGATTTCTTTGTGTGGCTCGGGTGATTACTTTTCTTGTGTAAGTATCTCTGTCTGTCTGTTGGTTTCCTGTAAAGACAGGTATGTAGGGAACCATCCTTAATAGTGACAGTGGTATCCAGAAAATGTACACTTGTGGCAGAATATTCAAGGGAAAGCTTTATAGTTGGCTGGAGGTTATTAAGTTCCTGGTGAAAATCTTTAAGTGTGTCAGTGCCCTCTGTCCAAATTATAAACAAATCATCAATGTAACGGAAATAAGCGAGTGGTTTATGTGTACAGTGCCTTAGAAAATCCTCCTCCAAATTCGTCATCTTCTATTATGTTTCAAATGTATATGTTAAACCAATGATAATTATTTCTGCTTTTTCTATATAATCTGGTGTTAATAGTATGGGATATTTGAAAAAACTGCCACAAAGCTTCTGAAGAAGGACCTGGTTGGTTCGAAAGCTAGAGCACTTTGTTCTTTTCTGTAACATCCATGTTGGTCCAATAAAAGGTATCAAATCATTTGTTTCTGGATCTGTAATAAATGAGTAGTAAGATGTAAAATCCACATTTACCTTGAGACAGGAACTGGAGTCCTATTCAGATGTCACTTCAGGCTCAATCATTTCCTCCTCCTCCTCCTCTTCAAGGAGAGGGTGACCTGAGCCTAGGAAGGGTGATCAGGGTAGTGACAAAGGTTCCTCATGGCCTGGAAAGCCTGGAAGAAGTGCTACATTTTTATTATGTCCTCCGCAGGACACAGCTCTCACTTCAACTGCCTACTCCATCTCATGAGTGGAGTGGAAAAACATGTTTTTTCTTTCTGTTTTCTTTTACTAGTTACTGCAGACAGTGGCTGGTCAGAAGCTCTTTCTATAATCTTGCTGTCATTGGCATCAGGGCTCCGGTTTATGATGCTCTGTGCTCTTTGCTGTGCTTTGAGGATGTCTTAGCATCTTTTTCAGTCCCTTTAGCAGAAACTGCTGCTGGAAGCTTGTTTTAGCCAACAATTTATGTTACGTTTTGGTGACACTGAAGTAGACAGAGAAGCTAAAAATGCTTCCTGTTTGGTAGCTCTTTTCTTTTGTGTTTTAAGGCAAAACCTTTAACATAAATCACAACATTCAAAATCATGATCAGAGCTCAAACAATCAAAACACTGACTGTGGCTCTCTGCTTTAGCCAAGAACTAGTATCAGGATTTACAAGATTTACGTTTTTTAAATCCTGTATGCCCCATTCTCTTTTTAGACTTTTCAGTCATGCCAATACACTGAGAAAAGTCTTAAATTAGTTAACATTTGGTTCCTGTGGTAAAATAACACAACCACTATAAAAACGAAGGTTGTTTAAATATAAAACAATGTTATTTTACACATAACAAGGGATTCCTCATTAAGTGAGAACTGCGTTAAACCACACTTTGTTCAGTTCCTGGAACTGAGAGGGAGCCAAAGAAAAGCACTAAATTCTGTTAAAATAAAATACCCTAAACTAACACAGAGTATCAAAAACTGAATGGTAAAACAGTTTTACAGTATAAATAAAAGAAAATTTGACCTGGATGACTGGAGAGTACTCAGGGGCAACTGCTCTCTCCAGCAAAGAAACAAATCTGACATTAAAACAACATAAGGAGCATGATCAAACTGCAGAGTTTGAACAGAATTCTAAGTTACATTAGCATGCGCTGTATTTCTGGGCCAGCATCTCAGGAAGTAGAGGATGCATTTATGTATGACATTATTGCCGGATTCCTGTTGTTTGAAAGGCAGATGTGCCAGTAGCTATGGGCCACAGCCACACAACTTTACATTAAAAGAAATTAAAAAGTAATTTTTATTTAATTTTGTTGGTGATAAAATCAGAACCCAGTGTTAGGAACTGACACACAGTGCAGTAATGGTTACCTTGAACTGACCAATCCAGGACCCAAGGAAATGTACATTTTATAAACACAGTGGAGGAATGGATAACTAAGCAAACAATACAGAAATAAAAATTAACTACTTTTATTCTAAAAAAAAAACAACAAAACAAGGACTTAGACAAGTGTCTGAGGGAGCTGTCATCAGGGGTGCCCACTGAGGTTGAGGAGGGGGATAAGACCAGCACAGTGCAGATGGCATTCTTCGAATCCCTCAATGTTATCTATTGGATCATGTAAGAAAGAACTTTATCAGTAGTTCAGTTGACATGTTTAGGTAGAAGACTAGTCCATCTAGATTTTTAGGTGGAGGAGTAGTCATTTTCAGCATTGGAATGCTCTATAATATTGACTAGAGCAAGATAGCAGAGGAGCACACACTGTAATACAATTTTGTAAGACATGGTGGAACAGAGTTCCTGTGGGCTCTGCCTAGTTTAACCAATGGACTTAATGCAGTTAGTGTGACATCACATATTGTCACATTCCCGTTATTAGAAAGCCACCTCATAGCAACAGCAGCTCCCCATGGCTACTGAATGACAACACAATGAAAGCAACTACAGTACTGTGTCAGGCAATGTCAAGTTACAGTAATTTTGTCCCAGTTGACAAAATATTTGGACAAGGCTAGGTTAGGATTGATTACTGTATGGTTTTTTTTTCAGTCAACCTGGAATTTTAGAAGTGTGCAAGCTTTGGTAAGTACCTTATGATGGGAAAAGAATGAATACTGGTCACATACCAGAAACAATGGTTTTGACATTTTCTGTTTTAGATGGCTACCAGGTGAGAAAAATATAAAGAGCAGCATTTTATTGGTGATAATGGTCTGCACAAATAGGGACTCATTAACACACACACACACACACACTCTGTGCCTCTCTCTCTCTCTCTCTCTCTCTCTCTCCCTCTCTCCCTCACACACATTCTAAAAACCCAAGGGAATGTGTGATGTCCAAAATAAACATCCTATACCAGATTTTCAGAGGAACCCCAAAAGCCCTGCTCTGAATGAAAACACATGCAGATTTAATAATTCTTTAAATACTGCATGCGTGCAGCTTGGAATTGATATATGTATTTCAGTGCTTGATACCTCAATAACATTTTTTTTTAAATCTATATGTAAAACACACAGAGCAGGACTTCTGGAGGTTGCTTTGAAATTCTGGTCTGGGATGTTTACTTTTAATACCATAAATGTCCTTGGGTTTTCTGAATTTGTGTCATATTTTGAACCACTCAACATTTCACATGGAGTATAAACTCTGCTTTACATTTTTTTCATATAATTAGAAATTTGGGAGTATGTGTAGCCACTTTAATCTCTCTCTGGTTTTCTACTGTACTTTTTCTTTTGCTCCCTTTGAGATAATCTCCCCCCCCACACACACCTTTTAGGGTACCGAGATGGTGGTCCCTTGTCCCGCCTGATATTTATGTTTTAATTACTGGTGCTTTCTAACCCAAGGAATCCTTAATGTTTACACTTTATGCAGTCATCTTGGTTGAGAGTGACACCCCGGAGAATGGAATCTAAGCAAAATTTTGCATCTGGAATGTAGTTTCAAATTTTACATCCACGCTTCACTCTGGCCGTTGCTCACATCTGTTTCTCCTCTTGAAGACAGCAGCCACCCTGTAATGAACTCTGGTAACAGCTGGTTCTGCAGTTGTTTTTTTTATTATTTTCCCCCCTTTATTTCTCCCTGCGGGGTGACTGGTAGGTGGACTTTCAGCTCTCCCCTCAGGAGGACTCATATCCACCCATGACCGTGGTGCTCTTTCCCAACCCCTCTACCCAGCGAAACCCCAACAGATTTCCCCCCCATGGTGGGAGCCAGGGAGGGGAAGGCCATTCTCCCCCTGATACAGAAATCCAGATACTGGAGTTCAGCTGAGGGTCAGGAGCACGATCTGGGCTTCATGCAGCCTGCTAGCAGTCACCATTTTCCATTTGCTTCCCTCCCCCACCCCTGTTGCTGGGGCGTGTGCATGCTGTGGAGTCCTGCAGCAGCCTCCCATCATTGACATCCCCAGTACATTCTACCCTCGGGCCTCCACCGTGGTGCAGTCATTCAGCAGGACTGCCAAGCCACCCTTCCTGGGAGAGGAGAGCTGTCCTCTGGACTCTCTTTGCCACCAAACATGGATCACCGGTGTGGCAGGAGGTAAGGCTCAATGCCTCAGCCCTCCACACCACTGGGCCACCCTATTTTATTTATTTATTTATTTATTTTATACTTCATTTTTTATTCAGAGAGATATTTTCATTTCATATGTAACCCCCCCCTACAAATGGGAATTCCCAAAAAGTCTTCCTTGAGCTTGCCTAAATGCTCACTGCCAGGCTGGTATCCTGCATTTTAGCAGTTTAAATGTGATTGCCAGAGAGTGCCTGTATAGCCTCTGTGTACAGTCTCTTTAAGAGCTGCCTGGATTGCAGTCATAAATAATCAGAGAGGGAGCTCTGTGGAAAGATATAACTATTTGCTGGAAATCATTTAGACTGATAATGATAATGTAGTTTATCTAACCTGCCTTCTTTGCAGCAAAGACTGTTATGTTTATCTCCACTATCTTGGTCCTGGACTGTGAATTGGACCAATCAGTACTGGTGGGACCTAAAATGGAGCCGGACAACAGGAGCTGTCTGGAGTCAGAAATCTGTATGAATTGTAGTTTTGGGCTTTTGGCGCCTTTTTGCACCTGAAGGAGGAGTCTTTGTTGTGATTGACAGACAGATCAGCTAACCAAACCTTTTGGATTCTAGGGACAGTTCCAGGCTTGCTGGCAGTTGAGTCAGATCTAAGTTGGGAGCTGAAGAAGCAACAGCTTGAGACAGTCGAGCAGCCATCTGAGTAGTTTCACACGGGAGAGCTGTGGAAAGGCCTGAGTTGTGGCCTGCATGTCTTCCTGCTGCCCCTGAGAGGGAGAGAAGAGAATTATTTTGGAATAAATCCAAGTTTGTGAGAACAAAGTAAGCCACTGATTTATTTACCAGGCTCATACCTGAAGAAGACCGAAGATTTTGTGGAATGTGATTGGCCTGTCAGGATTTCCAGCTGCTTTTAAATCCCCGGTTTGTGCAGAGACTCCACAATCGTGACCGGAGAGTGGTTTGCCTGGTACAGTAGAATTTCTTTACATGTAAATTGTGCTGTGAATTGTTAGTGGGTCGTGATTTGGTTCCCCACTGTGTGAACTGTGTTCTGGTTGCTGGAAGCTGTATCCAACCCAAAATGGGCCGTATCCAAATTTGTCTCCATTTGGCCGGGGCCTTGCCACACTGGCCCAGCCACACTACCCACTGCACAGAGAAAGCCATCGGCGAGAGACCTGCCTGGGGATCAGCCCCGTGCTCCACCCTTGAACAGGAACAACGCCTCGGCAATTTGTGTGGGCCCTGCTTCTTCTGGCACTCCACATTAACCACCAGATGGCTCGATTTTCGTCTAGCCTATGTCCAGTCTTGGGTATCGTGAGTAATCATCAGGGTAGCTCCCTGCAACAACAGCATAATCTAAAAGTGTGTCATCTTGATTGCCTTGTTTTCTTTTCGTGAACTGAGCCCTCTGACTCCGGATTACAAATAGTGTGTGTTGTGCATGTTGTTTTCTTCCATCACAGGGCCCCAACCAGCTGCAACGTTCCTGGCTAGCCCACCATTCTCCATCTGGGTACCCAGAATGTGTGAATGTTTATGGATCCTGAAGTGCATGCATAACTGTTTGATTGATGCAGCCTTTAAGCAAATTAACCTGATTACATCCCTCCCTTGTTCAAGTCCCTTAAATAAATCAGATCTAACTCTTGTTTGCATTTACCCTGACTGTGGTTCCAGTTTGTGCAAGAGTACTGTACTGCTGTTATTTGCTGTGTATAAACTTGTTTTACAGGGGGTCCCCAGGGCCAAGCCAAAGGAAAGCCCTGGTGGTAAGTGCAAACAGTGTGGGTACTTGTGTGGTGTATCAGGGGTATTGTGAAAGTGATTATTGTGTATTGTTCCGGCCACTAGTAAGGGAAGAGGGGGGGTTATAGTGTCTCAGAGGGCTGTGCCCAGGCTAGCTTGACCGCTACCAACCTGACCTCCGGGTGGAGGCACCCGTTTCAGAACTCAGGCCCCTTAACCTGCTACTAGCCAAGCCAGCAGGGGTAGTAGCCCTTGGGATCGCGCCACCTAGGGGTTACACATAAAATATAATAAGCATAAGAATACTTCTTCTTGAAACATTAAACAAAATGCATTTTAGAAAGCATAAACATTTTTCTTGTTTTCGAAGGGTCAGATAGTACTAACTTAAAAGTTTAATTTTATAGGAGTTCTATTTTCATTATTTTTAATATGTTGAAACAGTTGTTAGCTCCAAGCTTTAACATCCAGTCCAAATCACTTTATTTTATAGTAAGCCTTTAAACCAAAACAAATCCCTAATACCATAAAAAAAAAAAAAAGAGAATTTTTAAAGTCCAAAAATTAACTTAGAGGAGAAGTGATTCACTTTTTTGAGAGCATTTATGTAGCCACTGGCATGTATTGGGTTTCATCGTTTCATCTGCCTCTTCCTCTTCCAAATCCGAACCAGTGTCCATCGGGAGTGTTACATTCTTGTCATAAAACTCTTCAGCTTTGTCCACATCATGGAAATAGTAGACTTTCCCCTGGAAAGTGATCCTTAGCTTCGCCAGAGCATGCAAAACTGCTGGTATTCCAGCCTCTGTGAACTCCGATTTTATAATATCAGCGGAGAGGCTGATAATACGCAGATTTTTTAGAAGCAGGGTATATTCTATTCTTTTTATTTTTTCATTGCTGCAAGCTGCTCGTGTTAGAACCACATTCAGAACACTCTCTGAGGTCAAGACTCGGGCAAAAAGTTTTTCCGTTGCTTTTTCTGCAGATTCCATACGCTCTTCCACTGTAGAAATCTTCTCTTCGATCTGTTGACAGTGGATTGAAATGCTCCCCAAGGTAATACACAGATGCACAGAAATGTGACGGCAGAGAAAGGCACCATGGCCCATCTAGTCTGCCCAACACCCTACCTCCCCCCTTCTGTTATGCTTCCACCCTCTTTTCCTAACCCCTTAAATCTATCTTAAGCCCTCTTGAACCCCTTCACTGTTTCAGCTGTCACTACCTCCTCTGGCAGCTTGTTCCAGGCCTCCACCACCCTCTCCATGAAAAACTGCCCCCTGACATTACCTCTGTATTGTCCACCTTCCAGTTTGAAGCTATGTCCCCTCGTGTTCACTCCCTTCTTCAATTTGAACGAGCTGTTACCCTGTACCTTATTTATTCCCTTCAGATACTTGAAGGTCTCAATCATGTCCCCCCTCTCCCTCCTAGTCTCCAGAGGATACAAATTCAGCCCTTTCAATCTTCTCTCATAGGGTACATTCTGCATCCCTCGTGCCATTTTGGTTGTCCTTCTCTGCACCCTCTCCATCAGCTCAACATCTCTTCATAGGTGAGGCCTCCAGAACTGCACCCCATTCTCCAGATGTGGCCTAACCATGGTTCTGTATAATGGCATTAGCACCTCCCTCTTCCTGCTATTAAAACCCCTCACAATGCAGGCCAACATTCCATTTGCCTTTCCCACCGCCCTGCTACACTGGCTGCCCACCTTGAGGTCACGCGATACCATAATCCCCAGGTCCCTTTCTGTTTCCTTCTCCTTAATCACCAACCCCCCAAGGGAGTAAGTTTCCCTTCTATTCTTCCTCCCCAGGTGCATCAGTGAGCATTTTTGTGTATTAAACTTCAATTTCCTGGTGTCAGACCACCTCTCCAGCCTCTCCAGGTCCCTTCTCATGGCTTGCACCCCACTAGGTGAATCCACCCTATTGCAGACTTTTATATCGTCTGCGAACAGGCACACCCATCCCTCCAGACCCTCTGCTAGGTCACTAACATAGATGTTAGAGTATTGGTCCTAGCACTGAGCCCTGTGGCACCCCACTGGTCACCGCCCGTTCCCTGGAATGTGTCCCATTTACCACCACCGTCTGACTCCTTCCCTTCAACCAGTTTTTCACCCACCTGGTGTTCCTGTTGTCCACCCTAGTCTGTTCAGCTTATGTACCATTCCACCATGCGGAACGATGTCGAAGGCCTTATTGAAATCCAAATAGGCCAAGTCCACTGCTCCTCCCTGGTCCACTATCTGTGTCACCCCATCGAAAAACTGTATCAGGTTAGTCTGACAGGATCTTCCCTTGGTGAAGCCATGCTGCTTGTCATCCTGCATGCCATTCATCTCCAAGTATTCTGTCAACCTGATCTTAAGTAGTGTTTCCATTACCTTCCCCACCACCGAGGTAAGACTAATAGGACAGTAGTTTTTGACCTCGTCCTTCCGCCCCCCCCTTATGTAGTGCAACCACCTCTGCCCTCTTCCAGTCCATTGGCACCACCCCTGTGACCAAGGACAAGTTAAACAGCCTCGCTAGATGCGGTGCCAGTTCATCCTTCACCTCCTTGAGAACCCTTGGGTGTATTCCATCAGGCCCCATTGCCTTGTCTACCCTATGTCTACCCAGCTCTTCCTTTACTCCTTCAGCAGTGAATTCTGCCACAGCTACCTGCCTGTGGCTGTCACCCTCCCCACCTCTTCCTGGTCCCCTACCCTCCCTTTCTTCCGTGAAGATTGAGGAGAAATAGCTGTTTAATGCCTCTGCTTTTTCGAAGTCCCCTTCCAGTATTGTTCCACTTTCTCCCCTTATCCTTCCAATCCCATGCTGTGCCCTCCTCCTCTTTTCTCCAACGTACCTAAAGAAGGTTTTGTCCCCCCTCCTTGCCTGCTTCGCTATCCTCTCCTTAGTGGCCTCCTTAGCCCTCCTCATCTTTTGCCCAGCCTCCTTTCTTTTTTCCCTGTAGGTTTCCCTGTCATCATCCTTTTGTGTCTTCCTGTACCTGTTGTATGCTCTAGTCTTCTCCTTGACCCCTAACACCACCTCTCTAGTGAACCGTAGAGGTCTTTTCTGTCTTCTGTTCTTTCTTACCCTTCTTCTACATGAGTCCATGGCTTTAAATACCCCTCTCTTGATGGCTTCCCATAATTCCTCCACCCCCTGCACATCCCCTATCCTCAACATTTCTTCCCCAACTACCTTCCTCATTCCATGAAAGTCAGCCTTTCTGAAGTCCATTACCTTGGTTCTTGTCCTAACCCTCTCCCTGCCCGCTCTCACCCTGAACCTGACAGCCCTGTGGTCACTGGTGCCAAGCTCTTCCCCACCTCCATCTCCTCCACACTGTTCCCATTTGTGAGGACCACATCCAACATGTTTACACCCCTAGTGGGCTGACTGATCCTTTGTTGCAGGAATATGCTCTGGAGAGCCTCTAAGATGCCCCTGCTCCTTGCAGAGATTACTGTCTGGGCCTCCCAGTTGATGTCCGGAAGGTTTAAGTCTCCAAATAGCATAATTTCCCCTTTCCGTGCCATCCTCACTACTGATTCTACAAAGTGTCTATCTCCTTCCTACACCTGCATAGAAAACCTATAGATTACCCCTTGCCCCTGTCCCCTGCCTAAGGTGACCCACATTATCTCTGTATCTGCCTCCTCATCCTGCCCTTCCATGGCCCCAATCCCTTCCCTGATATATAATGCTACCCCTCCCCCCTTTCCCTCCCGATCTTTCCTAACAACCGATACCCTGAGATCACCATCTCCCAGGCGTAGTGCTCATTCCACCAAGTCTCACTTACTGCTGCAATGTCTAGGTTCTCCTCCATCATGGTGGCCTCCAGTTCTCCCATTTTGTTCCCCAGACTCCTGGCATTTGCAGCCAAAGCCCTCCAACATGTAGCCCCATCCCGTCCTTCCCTGCTGCTAAGTGTCCCCTTGATGAGTGTTGTGACTTGGGGGGAGACTGATAGCCTCTCTGCTCTGCCTCACGCAAGGCTGGCCCTTTCCTTAGCCACCCCCCCTTATTTAGTTTAAAATGAACTTCCTTTCTATGAAGTCCCCCAGTTTACTCTTTTAGTGCAGCTGCCCCTGAAGAGCTCAGGTGCAGCCTGTCTTGGGCATACAGCCCCTCCTCCTCCCATGTAGAGCCCCAGTAACCTATCCTGCCAAACCCCATCCGACTGCACCAACCTTGTAGCCAATTGTTGAATGCCCTTATCTTCTCCTTTCTGGGTGTGCTCGCTCTTGGTACTGGCAACACCTCAGAGAAGGAAATGGAAGGAAAAACAGTGTTGCTCCTACATAACCTAGCAAGTTCCTCAAACCTTGCCTGTACCTCCATCAGACTGTTCCCTTCCAAGTCATTTGTGCCCAGGTGAAACACCAGATGTGTCCTTTCATCCTGCTGCTTACCCCAGGAAGGAATATGATGCCTCACCTCCAGCACCGTCATCCGTGGCATGCACTGTACCCATACTGCACTGTTTTTTGCGCCCTTTCTTCCCCATTTTAGTCCCTTAATTATTGAGTCTCCCAAGAGTGGCACTCTACTGCCCCCTGCTTCCTGGGTGTCCTTTTGGACTCTAGCTTTGTGTCGTGGGGTTTGGCTCCCTTTGGACTCCTCCTCATGTTCTATCCTGACTTGGTTTCTGCCCCTGCTCATCTTATGTTCCCCATCACCTAGCCTATCCTGATTTTTACCCACACCCAGCATCTGTACCTCTTTACCCTCTCCCTTTAGCCTTTCATCAGACAGCCCCCTCCTGTACCTCTTCATCCCTTGTACTTCCACCTGGCTTCCTTCATCCCTGCAGACCCCTCCTGCTTCACTGCTTGAGCATGATCCAATTTCACCTGAACCCCCCCCCAACTGCTCCTGGCCTTCCCTCGTCTGCATTACTGTGCGAGATAATGCCAACTGTGCTTGATCACCCTCCAACTGTTCCTGTCCTGCCCATCTTTGCAGACGGTTTTGAGCACTGTACCCCACATGGGGAAGTCTTCCTCCTTACCACCTGCCATGCCTGCATATTTCCCCTCTCCTTCACCCTGCCTGGCGCATGCCCCAGGCTCCTACTGCAGCTCCTACACTGCAGGATTTCCTCCAGTTCATTTTCAGCCTCCCAGGAGCTCAACTCCAGCTCTTCCAGTACTTCCTTCCTGTTCCTTTTCTTATGCCACAGTTCCCCTAGTGCCACCTTTTGGTGTGTCCCTAATGTGCCTGTCCCCTCCTCCACCCCTTCTTCTCCATGCGATGTACCTTCCCCCTCCTCCCCCCCTTTCACTGCACCTGAGATCTTCCCCCACCCATCCCCCAGCCGCTCTGCACCCCCCTTCTCTGATGGCCCCTGCCGGAACCCTTCCTCTCCAATGTCCTCGACTAGAATACCTAGGAGGGCAAAACTATTTGTTACTTCCACCCTCTGGCCCATCATACTGGGCATCTGTCTGCCTTTTCCTGAGCCTACTGTCTTCCATTCCTCCTGATCCCTGACTGACCCCTTTTCTCTAGCTACAGACATCATTTTTTGCCTCTAGACTTCCTGCTGTCAGTTCCCACTGACCCCTTTCCTCCTGTCTCGGGCGTTACTGTCCCAAATCTGAACTTCCTGTTGTCTGTTACCACCTCTGGTCTATCCCCTCTGGATCCCCTTCCATCCTCTCCCTCCCGAGCCTTTGACTTCCAGAACAGTGAATCTGATCTTCCAGTGAATCCACTCAGCCCTTCCCACTCCTTCCTTGGCTTATACCGTCCTGGTCTCTCTACCCTCTTTCCCCAGCTTCCCCCCAATTTAGCCCCCACCTTAGCCCCGCCACTTCTTCTTTCAGCTGAGTGAGTGAGTTACTTACACATCATACAACCCCCAATCCTCCAAGCCCAATTTAGGATCATAGCCATTCCACAGCCACTGCACCCCACCACTCTGCCAAAGATCCCCCTTCCTTGGTCGCCCCTCCCTCTGTGCTGCCCTACCATTTCTTCCGTAATACTTAGATACAGTCCTAAAATCACCCTTATGTATTTTTTGGGCCCCCGAACTTCACTCCCCTCCTCAGCCCCAACCCACAGTCAAGACTTTTTAGAAATAATAAAGCATGTGCAAACCATAGGCATCAAGAATTAATAACCATAGCCACCACATTCAAGTCCAAGTCATCAAGTTCAAGTCCAAATCCCCAGCACCTCCAGCGTCAGGAGTCCAAGATAAAGTTCCCAGCACCTCCAGTGTCAGTACTCCCGACCCAGTTTATTTTACCTCAAATCAGGTCCAAATCCCCAGCACCTCCAGCGTCAGTAGTCCAAGATCAAGTTCCCAGCACCTCCAGTGTCAGCAGTCTCGACCCAGTTCATTTCACCTCAATTTCAGCTCTTCTGCGAAGGATTTCTTAGTGTCTGTGTCAATTTCCCATATCCATCGAGGCTGAAGTCCAAGTCCTCTGTGGAGAAATGCAGAACCCAGTTCCTTTGCTGCAAACCAGCTCCTTGCAGTGATTTATTTAGCTCAGGATGCTCCTTGCTCCCACTTTTAGTCCTTCTATCAGTCTGGCTGGCTATTTTTAAAGCCTACCACCTTGGCACCTCTCTCACTGATTGGCCTGATCCTACACCGCTGTCTGCGGTTGGCCGTCCGTCCGTCCCTGCTTCAGTCTCCAGACTGCCACCTGTGCCCCTTGCTAGTTCAGCTCCAAACAGCTCAGCTCTCCTTCCTCTGATCACCAACCTCGACCCCGCTGCCGACTGCAGCCACAGCTCCACGCAGCTCTCCACTCTCCTTTCTTTGGTCGCCGACAGCGACTCGCTCCCCCGCTGCTAACACAGCTAGCAAACACAGGAATGCACAGTCCAATTTCTTTCTGTGCCACCTGGGCTATTGGTACAACTTATGACAGAGGTTATCCAAGGTCACAGCTAGGCAGATATTGACAAGAGGCTTTGGCTATGCAAGACCTTGCAGGCATGCACTCCCAGCCCCATTACATTGATAGCCTGGGGCACACTTACTCAAGTACAAGTGCAGGATGTGAAATTCTTTTGTCTTTGTGCTTCCTTTGTTATTTAAAGAGGTTGTTTAAAAGCCCAGGAATAGATCCCTTAGGAGCAAGCCAGACGAAAATGTGGATTTGAGCAGGACCCAGAGTCACTGGAGTTTGTCAGATCTAATTGCTTGACTTCTGTTTTGCTTGGGATAGCTTCCAAAAAGTTGATTTTAAACTGAAAATGCAAATACCTTATGGTGATGCTTTGCAGAAATCCAGTCCTGGAGACCTTCACAGATGTAGTGAGCAAGAATGGTGTAGTTACTCCAAGCCGAAAATCTTGTAAATCCCAAACATTTAAGCTACAGACACAGACAAACTTTGCCACCCACACAAACCCAGGAGGTTCACCTTACTTAAGGATGTTCACATCTCTTGCTGAAATTCATAAATTGAATTCTGTATTGATTGCAGTGAGGACTTTGCAGACTGTTTCGGCTTTGCACCCTGATTAGGACGCCCAGTTACCGGGGAAGCCATTCCTCCTCCTTGGAGTTGCTTTCCCTTGTTGCAGGGCAAGGAATTTCTCAATTAGAGCTACTTTGCTTTCGGCAGTTTCTTTAGCTATCTTAGCTCTTGTAACTGAAGCCATTAATTTTAAATTCAGCGCCAAATGCAATTCTATAGCAGAGCTCAACAGCTGGCGTGCAGCCATCTAAATCTCTCAGAAGCCCCCTATTTCTTTTATTTTTAAGTGTATTTTATTTAGTTTTTGATTACTGTGCATTAGTTAGGGATGTTGTGTGTATTTCTGACTCTCCAGCTCCTGACTGATTCTCAGGAAGCGGAGACTACTCTATCTGGCTACTGATTTTTGTTGGGTTATTAATTTTATCTAAGCCCTGTTTTTTCCATTAATTTTTACATTAATGCTGTATTTTTAATATTTGGCTTATAGAAAATGGAGCACTTTCACTCTGTGCCCTTTCACCTTAATTTATTGGTTCCTGTTACAGGAACTGTATTTTGACCTTTGGGATAGTTTCCGAGTGCAAGAGCTATTTTTTCTACTGGGCACTTGAACTACAACGTTTTTCTTGGAATCACTCAGTTTTTCTATTAGGTCTGTCAAAGTGGCTTGTCTGAGAAGCCTCTTGGACCTACAAGTTCAAAAAATTGTAAAAATTGTTTCCAGCTCCTTGCAGGGGCAGACTGCCATGAGCTGTGTTTAAGTGTCTAGGTCCAGAACATGACTCTGAAAATTGTAAGTCCTATCATATTTTTAGTCCAAAAACCTAATTTAGAAGGGTAGAAAAGCTATGAAGTGTGCCTTCTCAGTCTGCCTCTGTGTCACCAAAAATAAATAAAAAAGGCTCTAAGGGAGTTTCCTATGATGGTAGAAAGCATGCATCAGAAGGGTCCCTCTTCCTCATGTACAGCAGCAAATAATGTAAAAGGTGATAAGAAAAAAGATAAAGCTGCTCAGCCATTTTTAAGGATTGGTAAAGATGGTTCGGACATCAGGATGTCCAAAAGGGGGAACCCTGAATCCAGTAATGGCAAAAATAAAGATAAAACAGCCTCAGCACAGGCACTGCAAATGGTGTCTGCCAAAAAGAACTTTAAAGAAAAGAATGTCACTGCCTCTCCTCCTGAATGGAGAAAGGAACAAGTACCCCATCAAAAGGGTAACTGAGATTGAACAACTCAAATATGAGTGACTCAGTCTTAGCATCTGTATTGTGGGCTACCTTGAGAGGAATGTGACGGGTGACTAGGAAGCCAAGGAGGGTGACCGGAACCACACCACGGGGGATGGAAGAGAAAGGAAGGTATGTGGGAGACAGTGCAGCAGAAGGCTGCCAAGCTAGCCATGTGGTGTGATGGTGAGGGTGGCTGGCTATGGTTGGGAGGGTGCAGGGTTCAGGTCTGGGGAGCACAATAGTTTTTTGCATTGTGGCGTTTTTTATTTTTTTATTTTACAAATCCACCCCTCCCAACATGCACCCGCTGGAGTTGAGAATCTTTAGTTAGGGGCATGCGGGCCACAGCCCCCCCACGTAACAAGCAGATCCACATCAGCACCATTGTTTTCGCTGTGAGGGTACATCACCGTTTTTATTTTTGGCGATGTACACTTACCCTAATGCCATTATCACATAGAACCAAAGGAGCAGGCAGATGGCACGGACAAAATGCCCTCATCAAAGGACATATAAAAATTATGGCAACTTTTCCAGGCAATCCATGTCATCAGAAATTTTAATAAGATACCTGCCACCCCCCACCCTCACCCTCCCCAGGCTCAAGCTTTAACCTTCCTGCCTGTAGAGGAGGAGGAGGATGGAGAATACCATGTGCAAAAATAGAGGAAGGTGACCCATGGAATTGGAGGGTGCACCTTAAAAAGATTTTGAACCTTCTCCAAGGCATAATGAGGACTATAAATATTTCTCCTTATTTGTCAGACAAATGGTTGATACCCTCAAATCCCCCACACAAGAAGCAGAGATGGATGAAGAGGATGCTGACTGTATGGCTACGATGGGAACAGCTTCACCAAGAAGAATGCCACTTCCCATACATCGATCACTTAAGAAGACCATATCAAAAATCATGCACGTCTGCACCCACTTCAGATGCAGCTATAATTAAGAAAATATCAGGTAGACAAACAAGGAGTGGAATACCTATATGCCCATTGTGAAAATCGAGTAGTCCAGGCTGCTGCTTATGAAAGAACAAAAATCACTCTATCTTCACAGCCTCCTGAAAAAGACTTTAAAAAATTGGTGCTATGGTCAAAAAGGTTTATGCCACAGCTTCTCTGCCTATCATGCAGGCAGCTTATTCAGCACATATAGAATAGTTCCAGAAAGCACTTTGGAACACAATTCTGACACTAGCCAAAAGAATAAATGGCAAACTGGCCAAGGACCTGATTTCCATACCCAGATAAGCCCTGGATGCTACTAAATAACATTTCCACACTGCAGTGGACACTAATAACATTGCTACTAGTTCTCCAGCTCATGCAGTGTCTCTGAGAAGGTTTTCCTAGTTTAGGAATATGCTCCTTTCTCAGAATACTTAAAACAAAGCACTGGATTTCTCCTTTGAGAGAAATTCATTATTCAGCAACAAAACAGAGGCATACATGAAACAAGCTTTTGTCAATGCTGAATGTTCGCTGTTGGTATTGCTATTGTACTGGGTCAAGCAGGACTACAGTTCCCAGTAGCCTCTGCTGCTGGCTTATTAACATGTGCTTTTTAGCACTTGGGCCCTGCGTTTCCATTTATAGAGCAACAGTGACCAAATTGGCAGCATAGCCATCTTATTATCCCACCTCATATTCCCCAGTACAAAAAAAGTGTCAAATCCACGCCAAAATGTAATTCTGTGCAACTGTAATGCCATTCTGTGTCACAGGTACGAAAACACATTTTGGCCAGGATTTGAAAAATGACAGCTCTGACATACATGAGTTGGGGTAAAAATAAGAAGGCTATGTTGAAAATCTAGTGTAAAAAGATGTAACATTTCCAAAGTTATGAGCAGGCATAGTGAAATTTCAAGGAATGGTCATAGCTTTGGCACGTTTTCATATGTTGACCCCAAATTTTCAACAGTCTTCTTATGACTCCACCTTATAAACTCTGTAGGTGAAAATTTTAAAATCTGTGCCGAAACACCATTCTGTGCCACAGGTGTGAAAACACATTTCAGGCAGATATGAAAATGACGGCTGTACTGTTCATGAGGTGGTATGGAAATATGGCTATGTGGAAAATATGGCAGCAAAATATTGAAAATTACCAAAGTTATGCACATGCGTAGAAACATTTCAACAAATGCACATAACTGGGGCATTTTTAGAAATTGTTTCACCAAATTTTCAACATGGCCTTTTTGGGACCCCACCTCTTGAACACTGGCACTGTTAGTTTGTTAATCAGTCACAAAAGGTGATTACGCACAGCGATCACGAAATCATCTTCTAGGCCCAAACAACAAAATGACAGTGAAAGTGTTAATTTTTTTTTGAGCCTTGGCCCCTTCCCTTCCTTTGGAGGTCTACCTGTGCCCTGTCCACATCCTCCCTTGCCCATGCTTACTCTCGGTGGGCCACCATGGGGACTTCCTTCCCAATGGTAACTGTAGGGTAGCCCTGGCTTGCCCCCAGGGTCAGGGCCATGGGAGAGAGACCCCCCCAGCAGGCATGTAAAGCAGTTGAGGATGGCAGTAGGGCAGGGGCATCATGCCAGGGGCCAGCAATTTTTTTTTTGCTGCTGCCCCAGGGGTGGGAACATGCAATAATGACCAGCATCTGTCCTGCCCCCCAGCATGCTGGCGCCAGCCACACAGCACCCCCAGCCTCCAGCAGGGGGCAACTAAACACAGACACTCTTTCCCTCCCTCCCTCGGAGAAGGAGAGCAGTCCCATGGACGCTCAATCCCCCCCCCCGGCCAGCCCTCCAACTCACGGGTCTGTTCCTGAACTCGGGTTGTCGGCATCGCAAGCAGAAATCCAACTGCTGTGCTGGCAGGTCAGCCTGAGTGAAAGTGTTCATGAAGTGGGATACCAAAAAGTCCATGTTGAAAATTTGGTGAAAAAATACCAAAAAATGCAAAAGATATCAACATAAGTTCAAAACACCATTGAAATACATTATACACAGAAACACACAGAATTTGCTAGCAGATAAGGGCCACTTGGCCCACCCAGTCTGCCCATTTTTCTCTGCCTATAGTGTCACCACAGATCCTACTTGATCTGCAGCCCAATCACTCACCCACCCACCCCTTCCCTAAGACTCTCTTATGCTTATCCCATGCATTCGTGAACCCCACCATTGTTTTTGTCCCCACCACATCTGCTAGAAGACTGTTCAGGAATCCACCACTCTTTCTGGAAGAAGTGCTTCCTCATATCTCTCCTGAATCTACCCCCTCCAGCTTTTATCATGCCCCCTTGATCACCTTTCTTCCCTGAAAAAATACTTCCCTTCTGTATCTTATTTACCACCTTGAGGTATTTAAAGGGCTCATCATATACCCCCTCTCTTCCAGGGTGTACATATATAGGTCCTTAAGTCTTTCCACATAAGGCTTCTGATGCAGATCATGCACCATTCTGGTTACCCTTCCCTTGACTGCCTCCATTCTGTGTCCTTTTGGAGATGTGGTCTCCAGAGCTAGACACAGTACTCTAGGTGGGTGAGGCAATACCACTTACCTCTTTCTGCTAGTGATACCCCTCCCTATGCACCCCAATATCCTACTTATACAGTATACGGGACTTACTTTGATTCTTCAGTTGGCGGTTTGGCTTTGAAGAGTGCAGACGTGCCCTGGTCCACAGAAGATGACAGCTGATGACCTCTGGTGGTAAGTATAGGGCAAGGGGTGGTGTGTGCTCAGTGGGAGGGTCGGGATGGGGGAGGGGAATGGGGGAAATGACGGACAGTTTCCTGTTTTTCAGGATTGAAAAAAAAATAAGACATCGGGGGGGCTGTTTTCTTTTTTTACAGGGGTTTTAAATACATATTGCGGGACACTGGGATAGATTATTTCAAAGGATTGATCTATTGAGGAGTTCCCTTTTGCAATGAACCATCCTGAATTGTCAGAGTTGGGGGTCCAGTGAGTTTGCTGGTTGTTGGCTTAACACAGGAGGAACCTCAAAAACAGATGCCAAACCATCATTCTGAGTTTTAAATAACACAGGCTCTTGAGTAAATTCAAAAGGTTCTGAGACATCCAGAGAGAAGGACAAAGTGGCTGTGGATCCCCACCCCTTGTCACTGGAGGGTAAACCCATGCTGAGAGGCCACGGAGTCTGGGGAACATGGGGGGAGCCTGGGCCAGGAGGCCCATCAGTCTGATTCACCAGTACATTCACAGCCCTGAACCTCGGGAAAACACTTGAGGAAACTGAGCCATCCAAATTCACCTCAAATAGCATAGTGATATTCGTCAGTCCAAACTTTTGTGCCACCTCGACCCATCTTTATTTTCTTCCACAATGCAAGTAGCAGTTTCTTTTCAATATGAGCAGAGCTGTGGATATGCTTTGTTTTTTTGTACTACTTTTAGAGCTGTTTTTCCTGTTATAACCTTACTACCTTATTTATTGCCTTTTCCTGGCAATACAGGGCCTACAAGATGATCTGAAAAAGCTGGGGAGGTGGTCCAGGATCTGGAAGCTTGGCTTCAATGCCAAGAAATGCAACGTTATGCATATTGGAGCCAAGAATCCCAGGACAGAGTACTACCTGAGTGGACTGAGTATCTGCATCAGAGGAGGAGGAGGAGGAGAAGGACCTGGGAGTGATTATCACTAGTGACCTGAAGCACTCCATGCAGTACAAGAAAGCAGCAGCAAAGGCAAACAAGATGCTGGGATGCATATCTAGGGGGGATCAGTAGTAGGAGAGAGGATGTTATACTGCCCTTGTACAAGTCACTAGTAAGGCCGCATCTAGAGTATGGAGTTCAGTACTGGTGCCCACACCTCAAAAAGGACATTAACCTGCTGGAAACGGTTCGGAGGAGGGCTACAAAAATGATAGCTGGTCAGCAGAGTAAGGCATATGAGGAGAGATTGAAGGCACTGATTATGTACTCCCTGGAAGACAGGACAGCGAGAGAGAGAGAGAGAGAGAGGATTTCCGCTTGCGATGCCGGTGACCCAGGTTCGGGAATGGACCCGGGGAAGCAGAGGGCTGGCCAGGGGGAGAAGGATAGCGTGCCCGCTGGGCTGCTCTCCTCCGGGGGAAGGGTCGGGTGTGTGTCCGGCACTTAGAGACTCCTGGTGGAGGCCAGGGGTATCACAAGCTGCCAGTGCCTAGTTTCAGAGGGGGCGGGGGCGGATGCAGGCATCATTGCACGTCCCCGGGGAGTACACCTAGAAAATACGTTTATGGCTGCCATGAGTGAAGCCTGCCCTTGGCTCTGATTAGCTTCCAGGCCGGCTCCCTGATCCAGTCCCACAGTTGCGGCATTAGCCCCAGTGCTTTAACCCCACCCTGGGGGGAAAGCCAGGGGTGTTGGGGAGCTGCGGCTGATAAAGAAGTGGGAGTTCAAGGGTCCATGACTGGGTAAATGTACCGGCGGCCATGTTCAGGAAAAAAGAGTACATTTAGAGAAAAAAAAAAAGAAGTGGTTGGGTCCTGAACTGATTTTGGGCAGTGGAAAACATCATAATTTTTGTTTTTGTATAGTTCATCACAAGTTTCTGTTCTTTAAACCAGCTTCCTACAACTGAGAAGTTGCTCTGGAGTTTGCATTCAAGGGCGAGGGGTTTGAGTCACTGACAAACAGAGCAGTGTCATCTGTGTATAATAGTGGACGATACTGGCAAATGGTTGGGAGTTGGTTTACAAAGATGCTGAATAAAAGTGGGCCCAGAATGGACCCCTGTGGAACTCTCGAGCTGACTGATCAACTATCGGATAAGGTATTGCCAATCTTAACTTGCTGAGTCCTGTTCTGCAGGTGGCTGGCAAACCTTGCCTCCGTGTCATGAGAGAGACCAGTGATCTGGTTCACCATGTCAAACGCTTTAGATAAGTCAATGTAGGCTGCACCGACAGGAAGACCTTGGTCAAGGGAGTTGTGTATGTAACCAGAAAATTCAAGCAGCGCTGAAGTGGTCCTGTGACCCTTTCTAAATCTCTGTTGCTGCGGGCATTGCAGCTGATACTTTTCCAGATATTCACCAAGCTGGGCCGCGAATATTCTCTCAAGTGCTTTTGAGAGTGGTGGTAGAATATAAATTGGCCGATAGTTGCCACTTAGCGCCCGATCACCACTCTTGAAGATTGGTGTCATGATCGCAGATTTCCACTTTACGGGGAAATGTGAGTACCTGAGTGAAGCATTGAGAATGTGTGTAAGTGGAGCCATTATTTCATCCAAGGTCAATTCAACAAATTTCAGGTCCAGGGTGTCGCTGTTGTACCTGGATTTGCCCAGAACCTTTTGGAGGTATTTTCTAGCTTCCTTGGCTGTGATGGTTTTGAAATAGAAAGGTGGATGGGAGGTGGCCTGGGCATTTTTCTCTCTAGTGGGAGCAGTGTTGGATGGGCTGAAGACGTTCGGGGGGAGTACCACACTCAGGTCCGTGAAGGCATTATTGAACACGTTTGCAGTTGTTCTGGGATCCAGGGTGGGTATGCCGTCAATACTGAGCATGGTTGGGACAGATTTGTTGTTTTTTCCAGTTATTTCCCTTAAGTTATTCCAAAATTTTCTGCCATCACTCCATGTTTTGGAGAGGGCTTCCTTATAGTACTGAGTTTCTGTAGCTCATATTAACTGAGTGCAGTCATTATATGCTTTCTTATCTTACAAAAGTAACAATGAGAAGAAAAAGGCCTCCACCTCTTACAGGCCCTACAGAAGGGCAGGTAGAGGCAGGGGATACTTCCCAAGAGCCTATACTTCTTTTGCCCCATGAGTACCAATCACAAAGAGGTTGCGATAGGGAAAGGAGCAGAAGGGCCTCTAGGCACAATACTGCAGCTCCAGCATCTAAGCCCCAGCCAAAACAAACCCCTTGACAGTTTTGCCCTGGTCACCCAGCCATTGCCAATGGGAGGAAGACTGGTCCACTACTTCCAGGAATGGGTTAACTCTACCAAAGACAAGTGGGTACTAGAAGTAGTGGCCCAAGGGTTGTCTGTGCAGTTCAAACATTTTCCAAACCTGCAGAAGCACAACAGTTTTCCAGCTCACTCTCCCACAGAAACAAATGTGCTGGAACTGGAAGAAAAAAAAACAAACCAAAAAAAACCTGTTATTATCAAAAGCCACAGGGTGAGTCCCTGCCCCACAAGGGGGGCAGGGGCCTATTCTTAAGATACTTCCTGACCCACAAGAAAAATGGGGAGTGGCGACCCATTTAGATCTCAGTTTTCTGAACAAACAGCTTAAAAAATAGAAATTCAGGATGGTCTCACTAAGGGCAGTGATACCATCTTTACAGTGAGGTCATTGGCTGGGATCCCTGGATCTGAAAAATGCCTCTTTTCATATCCCAGTCAGGCCATCCCAAAGGAAATATCTCAGATTCAAGCTTGGGAATTGACAATAGCAGTTCACAGCTCTTTCCTTTGGTATTACCTCAGCTCCTAGAGTTTTTTTTCACAAAGTGCTTAGCTGTGGTGGAAGCACATCTGAGAAAACAAGGCGTGTTGGTTTTTCCCTACCTGGATAACTAGCTGGTCTCAGGGAAGACAGAACAGGAAAGGGGAAATTGTTTAACCAAGAAAGGCACACTAAGCCAGAGCTTATTTCCAGGTGCGACCAGGGAGCACAAGGAAGTTAAGTAACTTGCTCAGGGTCACACGGTATGTAAGTGGGAGCTGATGGGATTCAAATCCAGATCTCCAGATCTGCAGCTCAGTGCTCTTAACCACTATGCTATACTGCCTTCTAATAAGAACAAGAGACAAAGTGCTCTGTTCAGTTGGTAAAGAACACCCTGGAGAACCTGGGATTCTTGATAAATCTGTAGAAGTCCCAGCTAGAGCCTGTTCAAGTACTGGACTTCACAGGAGCATAGCTAAACACCATGCAGGGGCAGGCTTTACTCCCACAGGCCAGAGTTTCAGCTTTGATGGCAACAGCAGTCTTTCACAGCAGATCAGCCGAGACCTGCAAGGGAGTTCCTGCACTTACTACAATACATAGTCACATCCACAGCTGTGGTTCCATGGACAGGTTCCAAATTAGAGATATATCCAATACCACTTGTAACCCCTAGATGGCGCTATCCCAGGGGCTACTACCCCTGCCTGATTTGCCACTAACAGGTTGAGGGGCCTGGATCCAATGGCGGGTGCCTCCACCCAGAGGTCAGGGTTTGCAATAGTTAAACTTACTTGGTCACAGCCCTCTGGGACACTGCAACCCCCCTTTCTTCCCACTGGTGGCCCACAATATCAGAATTACCTTCACAGTATACACTTACCCCCAGGGCTGGTTCAGGCACTGGGACCTCCTGTAAATAAGATACAGTGCAACAATCACAGTACAATACTTTAACATAGACAAATACCTCAGGCAGTATAACTTTGCTGAAACAAGCAGCTCAGATTTATTTAGGGGAATATAACAAGGACAGGGAAATTAGGTTAATTAGCTTATCACTTTACTCATCTACCTGGCTCTGTGCAGAGCCTATCCCTACCAGTTACTGTCCCTGGGTACCCAAGCCCTAGTGGCTAGTCCAAACCGTGGCAGCTGGTAGGGGCCCTTTCCCACAGAGAAAAGAAAAATTAGTTTAAACAGTCAGCAGTACAGTGATTCCATTTGGATTCAAGGTGGCAATTCAACAGGGAGCGACCCTGAATTAGTACTCACGACCTCCAAACAAGATAGGGTCCTTCAATGTCAGTAGGGCTACTCTTGAGCTCCACGAGACTCCTCACACATTTATATGGCAAACTGCAACAGGCAAAAGTCCTTTAATGGCAGCAGGATTCACTTGAGCTAACCAAGCCTCCTCACACATTTATATGGTGAACAGTAACAGGCAAAAGTCCTTTAATGGCAGCAGGATTCACTTGAGGTACACAAGCCTCTTCACACATTTATATGGTAAAACAGAAAGTACTATACCAGGCAGGCTGCTTCTCTATCCGATCGCAGTACTGCACAATACCGGAGAACACACAGCAGATTCAGTTCCTGACAGACCGAGTGCAATTCAGCAATTTCTCCAGTCTTCTACAGGGTGAGCCTGGTTTCTACTCTTCAGATATCCTTTGATTCTCTTTACAGGACAGTTCAGTCCTGACATGCAGTTACACAAGCTGCAGACCGAACTCTGGGCTCATACACGTTTCCTGACTAAAACTGCACACTGAAAAAGCACAGAGCTCCTTCCTTCTTCACTGCCAGAGCTCAACTGCAACTCCAACAGACAAAACCGGGCACTTCCTTTGAGTTCCTCCCAGTTCTTGACTGGATTGGCTGTCACTCACAATAGACTGCTCCTGTTGGTCCAAAAGGCGCCAAGTCTAAACTACATCTCCCAGAGTCACTGCCCATACAATCCTCTTGTGGCTGGCTCAGATTATGAGTCCAAGTTCTGATTCGTCCAAGGCACCATTTTAGAGCTAGCTTACCCCACACTGATTGGTCCAGTTCAGCAGTTCAAAACCAGAATGGGAACTAGGCAGACACAGTTCTGACTGCAAAGAAAGCAGGTTAGACAAACTGTAATTTCATTATTACTCTAAATGGTTTCTGGCAAACAGTTACATCTTTCAGATAGGTTCCTTTGCACTCTAGTGACTGCAAAATGGAGTGAATTGGCAGCAGCTCGAGTGGTACTCAATCAAAGAAACACACAGTCCCCCATACAAACTAATTATGTCTGCAAGCAGACAGCTCTTAAAGAGACAGTACCAGAGGTTCTAAAAACACTCACTGATAAATGGCTTAAACGCCAAACACCATTCAGGCTTGGAGCATTCAAGCAAGCTCCTGGAAGTCTTTTGGGAACCCCCATTTGCAGGGGGGTTACACACTTAAGAGACAATTGTTCTCAAACATGGGATTTGCTTTTAAAGCTAGTGCCAGTAACAAGATCAGGAGAAGTCATTAGAGTGATGAAAAGGAGAAAGCAACCTCAGGGAGGTCATCTCTGTCCTTCAGCAATCACAAACAAGTATTCTTACTACAGATACTGTACCTCACTCCTGGAGTAGGGCGCCCACCTGCAGGGCCTCACAGTAAATGGCATATGGAGACCATAGGAGTCACTAGAACACATCAATCTCCTGGAGCTCAGAGCAGGGCTGCTAACAATGCAGTCTTTCTCCTCCCAGCTAAAGGGTCAGTCTGTCCAAATAAAAACAGACAACACCACAACATATAGTATATAAACAAGCAGGGAGAAGCAAGATCCTCAAAACTGTACAGAGGCAATAAGGATCTGGGACCTTGCATATTTCTTAGAAGCAAACATATTTGCAGTGCATCTGCCAGACAAAGACAATGTCCTGGCAGGTACCCTAAGCAGAATCAGTCAGGGACATCACGAATAGGTCTTAAACCAGCAGGTTCTGATCACAGTGTTCAGAAGGTGGGGCACTCCCAATATAGATCTGTTAGCCTCTTGGGAGAATTATCAAAGTTTTGTTGTAGACCAACAGCCTCAATGACAGTCCCAGAGGATGCCCTGATACTGGACTGGACAGAGAAATTCTTTGTATGCCTTCCCACTGTTCCCACTCATATAGAAAGTACTCCTGAAACTCAGGAGCGAACCTGCAACAATGATTCTAGTAGATGCAGACTGAACCAAACAGGCCAGGCACTCCATGCTAAACAAACAAACAGAATCCTGTGCACAACCCCGCCCCCAAACATGACACATCTTAGAAATTAAACATTTTAACTGCCTGAATTGGATTTTCTTACTTTAAACTCCATGAAAACAGGGGTCCTCTTAGTTATCAGATTGGAATTCCAATGTGAGCAAGCCAAACCACCAAATCGTCAAGGTGGGACCCACAGTTTGGATGTGTCTGGCACTCCATGCGCCTGGTCCTGTCTGGCAAGAGGTTCTACCCATTCAGAGTGCCGGTGTTAGTGTGCCTGGTCATCAGGGTTTCAAGTCTGGATTTTGCTGACCCCTGTTTTTGCGGGGGGGCTATGCCCCCCGCGCCCCCCATCCCACCCTCTTTATTATTATTTTAACTCTGAGACGGGTGGAACTCGGGGAGGGGGTGCGAATGTCGGTGCTCTAATGGCTGGAAAGGCTGGCAAGAATCCAATCATCCTGCCATTAAGGCACAATCTGTTGACTTTGTCCAAGGGCAGAATAACATTCCCAAACTCCAGGTCATTACACCAGAGGGTATGTTTCTTGAAGAGTTACAGTAGAATTTTCTGGATTAGGTCTTTCAGAGAAAGTCCTGAAGGGGCTTAAGGTTTCAGGGAAACCTGCTACCAAGAATGTGTATTCCTTTATTTATTTATTTTTTGTTAACTGTATTTATCGCCCTACTTGCCCAGAACTCTCTCAAACGTCCCTTTCTCACCACCACCCATCTATTGCCCCATCTGAAGCTCTCCCCTTCAGGAAATCAGGGACAGACACTCCTCCTTCTTACCTAATCTGTCAACCCGGGAACGCAACCATCGATGGACCAAGGCAGGACGGAGGGATCGGGAGAGCCGGAGGATTGAGCCCGACATTGGGCGTGTGAAGGTGGGGGCCCTGGAGGGTGCATTGCCTATCCTGGAAGCGGGGGCTATTTTTCTTGTTTTGTCCCCAGAGCGCAGACATGCAATGGTTTCTGCACACCTTGCGTGCTGATGCCTGATGCCTCTGCACCCTACTGCGGCGTCGCTAACTGCAGTGCCCCCTGATCTCCACTGGGGGCCAATGGTGAGTGGCACAACTCCAACTAACCACCCTAGGAGAGGAGAGCCATATTCCGGATGCTTAATCCTCTCCCTCCACAGCCAACCCCCACGACCCAAGTCTATTCCCGAACCTGGGTCATCAGCGATTCCTTTAAATAGAAAAGGGTTTTCTTACAGGTGTGCCCCCAGAAGAATAGCCCCAGTAAAGGCAGGGTAGTCTATAATCCTGGAATACCTAGAACACCTACAATCACTAGGTTTATGGCCTTCAACATTAAAGGTGCACTTAGCGGCAGTATCAGCATGCATATCAGCTGGCAAGGGAAAGTCTCAGGACTCGCAACCCATTGTCAGAAAGTTTTTCCAAGGCCTTAGCCACTTGTACCCTCCACTGAAGGACCCTGTTCCACCTTGGGACCTTAATATATGCCTTGTCCAGCAGATGTAGGCTCCTTTGAGCCTATGGAAGCAGCTGACCTAAAGTACATCACACTCAAAACCATATTCCTGGTTGCAGTGACCTCTGCTAGGAATGTAAGTGAACTGCAAGCCCTCTGCACAGAACCAAATTACATAGTCCATCACAGAGATAAAGTAGTTTTTAGACCCAACAGATGGGGAGGGCACATGCATGGCCAGCAAGAGTAGACGCCTTTACACGCACTCCTGATCCTCACTTGGATAAAAGTATTTTTTAATAAGTTAAACCTTACCACGGGCTCTCAGAAGACTAAGGAAAGCATCATGGTGTAAAATTGATTGCTGCCTCACTTCCATAGGTGGGAAGTCCACATGAGCAAATAAGCAAAAGGGGAAGGAAAATCTCCCAGAGACAGGAGCAGGCTCAAGCACGGATACAGAGGGGGTCGGAGGTGGTGGCCACAGCAGTGAGCCACATGGTATCAGAGATGGTTCTGGAGGCTCTGACCCCAAAATTGGAAGCATTTGCTGCCAAACTGGACAAATTAGCAGCACAACATGAACAGCAACAGCAGCACATTATGGAGATAGAGGCACAGGTCTCTATGGTCAAAGATGCCATGAGCACACTACCCAATAGGCAGGCCCACTGTAATAAGGAGGTGGAAGGATGTGGCCTGACTACATGAATAGCACTGTCTCCCAAGAAAATTTTCAACATCACAACAATCTTCGTATCTGAGGTATCCCAGAGGGGGGGTGGATGATGAGAACAAGGAGGACTTCATCGGAAAGTGGCTCTCCTAAACACTTAGACTATTTAGTAAGCACAACTGTATCAAACTCAACAGGGCATATAGAATGCTAGCTCCCAAGCCCCTGGTGGATGTTCCACCATGACAAATCATTCTAAAGCTGCATCATCATCCAGGGAAGCAGCATATTTTAGAAACATAGAATTTGACGGCAGATAAGGAACGCTTGGCCCACCTAGTCTGCCCATTTCCCTATCTAACGGATAAGCTGCAGATCCTAGTTAACCAACAGCCTACTTCCTCCTACCCCCCACTAAAATTGCCTTATGTCTGTCCCATGCATTCTTGAATTCCCCCACTGTTTTTGACTCTATGACCTCCTCAGGAAGGCTGTTCCATGTATCCACAACCCTGTCTGTGAAGAAATACTTCCTCACATTACCTCTGAGCCGTCCTCCTCTATCTTCAAATTGTGCCCCCTTGTTTTTGCACATCTATTTTTCAGAAAGATGCTACCCTCTTGTACTTTGTTGATTCTCTTGAGGTATTTGAAAGTTTCTATCATGTCTCCCCTCTCCCTCCTTTCCTCGAGGCTATACATCTTTAGTTCCTTTAGTCTTTCTTCATATGTCTTCTGATGCAGACCCTGCATCATTTTGGTTACCCTCCTCTGGGCAGCCTCCACCCTGTCTATGTCTTTGGGAGGTGGGGTCTCAGAACTGTACACAGTACTCAGATGTGGTCTTACCAACTGTCTGTACAGAGGCCAACAACTTCCTGTTTTCTACTGGTGATGCCTCTCCCTATGCATCCCAGTATCCCCCAGCCCTCCTTACTGCCTTCTCACATTGCTGGCCCACCTTTGGGTCGTCTGATATGACTACCCCCAGGTCCCTTTCCATTTTGTTGTTGTCAGTATCTCACCCCCCATTGTGTACTCTTCCCTGGGTTTTTGTTTCCCAGGTGCATTACTTTGCACTTCTTTGCATTGAATTTAAGCTGCCATACATTTGACCATTCCTCCAACCTTGCCAAGTCCCTTTTCATCCTTTCCACCCCACCTTGTGTATCAACCCTATTGCAGATCTTTGTGTCATCTGCAAAGAGACATACTTTTTCTTCCAGTCCCTCTGCAATGTAACTTATAAAGACATTAAAAAGGACCGGCCCCAGTACTGAACCCTGTGGTACCTCGCTAGTACCCCTCCTTTCTTCACTGTGGACTCCATTTACTATTACCCACTGTGTCCTGTTGTCCAACCAGTGTTCTACTCAGGCTATCACCCTAGGACCCACTCCCAGGCTGGCTAATTTGTTTATTAATCTTTTGTGTGGGACTGTGTCAAATGCCTTGCTAAAGTCTAGGTAGGCCATGTCCACAGCCCCTCCCTGGTCTACTGCTTTGGTCACCCAGTCAAACAAATCAATTAGATTTGTCTAACATGACCTTCCCACTGTGAATCCATGCTGCCTTGGGTCCTGTGCCCCACTGGCCTCTAGGTACGCAACAGTTCTTTCCTTCAGAAGTAATTCCATCATTTTCCCTACCACTGAGGGTAAACTGACAGGTCTGTAGTTTCCTGCCTCTGTCTTGCTCCCACTTTTGTGAAGGGGAATCACATCTGCCCTCCTCCAGTCCTCAGGTACCACCCCATCCTCCCATGACTTATTAGAAAGGGTAGTCAGTGGTGTTACTAGTTCTTCCCTTAGTTCTTTTAAAATTCTGGGGTGAATCATATCAGGTCCCATTGCTTTATCCACCTTCAGTTTTAGGAGTTCTTTCAGAATACTTTCTTCTGTGAAAGGACTAATATCAACCCCCCGATCCAGAGTGCTTCTATTGACCAGATTAGGTATTTCCTCCTGCTTTTCCATTGTGAATACTGAGCAGAAGTATTCATTCAGTATCCCTGCTATTTCACTGTCGCTCTCTGCCCAACCACCTTCCTCTTTGTTCAGCCTCAGTATCCCTGCCTTCACCTTTCTTTGCTCCCTAATGTACCTATAAAAGGTTTTATCCCCCTTCTTAACTGAGTTGGCTATCTTCTCCTCGGTTTGGGCCTTTGCTATTCTGACTGCCTTACCCGTTTCCTTCTGCTTTAACTGGTACAGTTCTCTGTCCTGCTCCTTCTGTGTTTCCTTATACTTCCTGAATGATATCTTTTTTTCCCCTTACCTTCCCCGCCACTTCTTTTAACAGCATTTCAGAAGCTTGGTAATGTTTAGTATGGTGAGCACCCTGTAACTATTTTTTAAGACTTTTCTAAGATAGTCCAAAACAAATGGAAATTCTGTACTCACCTACTGAATGATCTCAGGAAAAATAAAGTGAACTTTCGCTTTTTGTATCCAGTGCTGGTCAAAGTGAGGCATGAGGGTCAAACATATACATTTTGGGACGTGGACAAGGCAAGGAAGTTGTCTTAAGGATGTTTAATTTATTTCCCGCTAATATGCCAAATTCATGAAGAAGGTTCCAGACCACCAGGACAGAATCCTCCAGGGAGGTCAGAGTTAACAGAACATCATCTGCAAATAATGAAATTTTGTATTGTCTATCCCCCCCCCGGGATCCCTTCCACTGTAGGACTACGGCACATGGCAGCCACCAAGGGCTCTAGATATAAGGTGAAAAGGAGTGGGTACAATGGGCAGCCCTGGCAAGTGTCCCTGGTTAGGGGAAAGAGTTGTGATAGGGAGCTGTCTGACTTAAGATATGCCTAGGAGGCGTCATATATGACTTGCAGTGTGTGGACAAACACATCTGGGGTTCCAAAATGAGACAGGGTGGCCCAGATATATAGCCAGGCCACCCTCTCAAATGCCTTTTCTGCATTAAGACTAAGCATTGTAAAGGGGATTTGATGGGTGATTACATAATCAATAAGCAAGAGATTATATCTGACACTATCATATGTGTGTTGCTGTCTGACAAAACCGACATGATCAGGGTGTATTAAATGTGGGAGAAGATGCTCAAGCCAACATGACATAATAGACAAACAGATTTTATAGTTACAGTTGAGCATTGAGATAGGTCTGTATGAAGTAGGGTGATGGGGGTCTTTCTGGGGTTTTAAGATTGCTGAGATGACCGCATATTTCCAGGAGGGGAGCTCACCTTGTTGTATCTCTTGAAAAGCCGACAACATTGAAGGGATGAGGGTCTCTTTGAAACTTTTATAAAACTCAGTGGAGTAGCCATCTGGATCAGGAGCCTTTAATGTTTTAGAGCCTTGAAGGACAGTATATCCCCCCCTCCTCCGACAACGACATCAATAGAAATAGACAGTTCATCAACAGGTCACTGTATTGGTGTACCTGAGACAGGAGCACATTGTCTCCCAGTCCTGTACCCCCTTACCAAATCATCTCTGACTCGGAGTTCTTTATAATTAGAATGGGGGTGTGGGGTGCCGAGCCCCCCACATTGGGGGTTCGGGGGCAAAGCCCCCCAATAGAAACATGGACCGAGAGTCAATCGGGATTTATGCCAGCCACAACTTGCGGTTGACATAAATTCCATCGCTGTGATGCTGGTTGACAAAATTCTTGTTGAACAGGCATCGTAGAGCCTCAAAGGACAGCTTCAATCTCAGGGGTGTTTGTAGGAGCAAGCAGTTCCTGAGCATGCTTCTCCAAAAGCTTAGGTAGTGAAAGGTTTCGGAGATATGCTTCTATTTGAGTTGACGAGGGAGAAGTGCCCACAGTGTAAAGCTGCTGGTAATATTTGACTAGGGCCACACGGATGTCCATTGGATGGTTTAACAAGTTACCAGTGTCCAGGTTTTAGAGTTGTGTGACACAGACCTGGGTGCAGAATGCACAGAGTTTACGAGCTAAATCGTGTGCTTCTCTGGGACCACCCTCTTAGTGACAGTGTTTCAAATATAGGAGCTGCTGTTTGACCTTTTGATCTAATAATTTTTTCAGCTTCTGTTTAGTGAAATTAATTTGAGAAATCACAGAGCAGTCCCCCAGTGTAAAAAACACTGAAGAGTTTGCAGAGTAGACTGGAGCTCCTGCAGACGAGCCTCCCTTGCATGATTTTTCTGAGTTGAATAGGAAATAATTTCTCCTCGGACAACCTTAATGGTGTCCCATAGGATGACTGGGGTAGTTGCTAAGGTGGGTGGGATTATCTCTCAAGACCCAAGGGACAGTATCCTCCACCAGTTGTTTAAATTCCTGATCCTGGAGAAGCATAAGATTCAGCTGCCAGTGGCTGGTCTGAGGTGGTTTACCTAGTCGAATGATGGCGTACACAGGAGAGTGATCTGATAGTGATGATGTGCCATGTCAAAGGTCATGGACCAAGTCCAAATGCTCCACCGTGGTAAAAATATAATCTAGGCAGGACAAGGAGCCTGTCCAAGGGGCATAATGTGTAAATTCTCTACGCATTGGAAAAAAGTGTAACCAGAGGTCTATGAACCCCAAATGTGCAAGTATAACAGAAATACTTCTGAAGGGGTGAGGCGTGATGAACAACAGGGCCAGATGTGTCCAGAGTAGGAGACAGTGTGACATTCAAGTCACCCACCGTGATCAGCTGGCCTCGTAGGGCTGGCAGTAACTTGTTGAAGAAGTGTTAGGCAATGGCTTTTGTGGAGCCTAGGGGTAAGGAAACTAATGTAATGGGGAATTATAAAGTTGGCCTGTTGTAATGACATAGCACCCCTCAGAATCAATAATCTGGTCTTGCAAGGTGAACAGGGCACCTCTAGGGATTAAGATCACCACCACATGTCTCCAACCAGAGCAGTGAGAGGAGGCCACAACAGTTTGCTAGACCTGGGAGGTGAACTTTGCATGTTCCACTTCAAACAGGTGACTCTCCTGGAGGAGCACAACATCCAGTTTATCCCTCTTGAGCTGTTGTAGCAAGCGATATCTCTTAACTGGGCTATGAATCTCATTTATATTAAATAACAGTGGAGGACTTAGCCATAAAAGTGTGTTTGGGGGTGGGCTGAAATTGGTTGAGCCTCTCCATGTCAAGAGCAGACATGAAGCAGGGGAGAGAGAGAAAAGCGGAGATAAGAGAGTAAGTGGAATTTCAAAAGGAGGTGGTAAGCACTGTGTCATGAAACCAATTATATACAACTTCAACAAAAGTTTAAACCAGGTATCAACATGGCAAACAAGAGAACTGTCAAAACACATATCCGACAAGGAACCTGGTCACAGCTGTTGCTGCAGAACCCAGTACCAAGGGCAAGGGAAAAAGTCCCTTAGCGAGGTTTCCAAGGAAGGGAGAGAATACGGAACTCTCCTATTTGGGGAGATGATCAGTATTCCCTTTGGGGGGAAAAAGCACAGTGTTACTGTGGGCCCACGTAGCAACTAAAGTACTACTATGGAGGACAAGGTGAGGGACAGAATGAGCTTTCACCTAGCCTCCAATCAGTGCCAAACCTTGAGGAGAAGGAATGGTGTTAAAACGTTGACATCCAGCAAATCCCCTCCCTTTCAGACTAAGTTAACACTCAAAGGAGTTTCGATACTTTCTCAGCAGGCCTTTGGGCTCTGATCCTTTCATTACGGCCACTCTACAGCTACTAGAGAAAGATAATCTCCCTAAACATTTCAAATGGAACCACCAGAGAATGAAACACACCAGCCATAGTTTATTTGATTATGTTTATTTTTCTTTATTTTGTTACATTGGATATTTTTTTTTTAAATATTTTATTGAAAAAGTGTTAGGTACAGTTAAATCAATTAAAGTTCACAAAGTAACCTTGACATATGACACTATGACATGTTAAAACAGTAAAGTGGCTCATTAAGAATGTCTTCCCACTAGGAGACAGTACATTACATAATAGAGGTTACAATGCCATACTTGGGTCATTAACCAGAACAAATTGATCATTAGTTCTAATGAAGTGATGGTCTGGATTGTACCAAAAGCCAAGTCCCTGATACTCCCCCATATTTTTTAAAGTAGGTGTCAGACAGGGAACTCTCCCTTATCAATGGCTCAAATAAGGGGAGACCAGACCTCCTCGAAATCAGGGCACTTTTCCCAGGGCATACAGCTGAGCCTTCTCCAGCATCAGACAGTGCTTAAGGTTATTAACCCAGGCAGCTATAGAAGGAGGAGAGGCAGCCATCCAGTTTTGAGCCACTGTTTTCCCAGTGTTAGTGAGAGCTAGGGACCATAGTGGGTTGTTAAGTCTACCACTTGGGTGCTGGGGGTCAGCTCCCAAAAGTAACTCCAGAGGGGATTTTGAAGGGATACAGCCCAGTACTTTGCTCATGATCTGGTGCATGTTATGCCAGAACGGAGCTGCTTTGGGACACAGCAGCACTAAATGCAGGAAGTCTCCATTTTGGGTCTGGCACTTCGGGCAAACACTTGGCTTTTAGGGCTCCATATCATGCAACCTTTTAGGAGTATAGTAGGCTCTATACAGAAAATTAAGCTGAATTTGTCTTAACATATTGCTTCCAGAACACAAAGAAAGATGGGAACAGGCTAGCTGCCATACCCGGTCATCTACTTGGCACTGGAGGTCAGCTCCCCCCTTACTCTTAATGTCTTCAGGGATGCTGATTATCTGGCTCCCTGTGATGCCATAGTAAAGTGATAAAGGTTTGGCTCCTGGTTGAGGCCTGAACAATTCCTCTTCAAATGGGGAGGGTGGGGCACATCCCCCTCCAGGTTGGGGGAAAGACCAAATCTATTCTGAAGAGTCAGATAGACAAAAAAGTCACCCGCCTGAATCCCTCAGTCCCGTCTAGGAGAGGAGCAGCTCCTAAAATGGCCCCCCCTCATAAAACTGATTCACTACTGATAGCCCCATCTGCCTCCATAACAAAAGTCTCCAGATCAGTGCTACTGAACAAGCACTGCTGTCCTTCACTGCCTGTATTATACTAGCATTAATAGTCGGTTTATTATGGTGGTTAAAAAGCTTATGTACTGTTTTGCAAATCCTTACCAAATTGGCAGTGAAAGGATTAGTTAAATTGAGAAGGGTGGTAGTGGCAAGCGCCTGCGGGAGTACATCAACTTTCAATCCACCCCTCAATGAATCTTCTGGGTCCAGCCAGGGTGCCACTCCCTCACCATTCACAATAGAGAGGAAAGCAATTTGAGCAGCACAATAATACCCCACAAAATGAGGCAGACTCAGCTCACCCATTCCAGGAGGCATTTGTAAAACAGCTCGTCTAATTTTAGCAGGCTTACCCCGCCACAGAAATCTATGGAGTATTGCGTTGAGACATTTAAAGTGATCAGCTAGAATACCTATGGGGAAGGACTGGTATAAATATAGGCACCTTGGTAATATAAACATTTTAATCACTCCTACATGACCAAATAAAGATAAAGGCAGATCTGTTCATCTGTCACAGTCATCAGCAATTTTGTTAAGGAGTGGCTTATAATTCAAAGCATAGAGGGAATTACTGTTTGCGGAAATGAGGGTACCCAAGTATTTTAGAGAATCCACTAGTTGTAGACCTTCCAAATTAGCAATCGAAAGGGCTCTGTCCTGCTGGCCTACTGGTAATAGCTCACTCTTAGTCCAGTTTATTTTGTGTATGGAGAGCAAGCCATACTCCCTTAATAGCTGATTCAGTGATGGCAGGTCTTGGGCTGGATTTTGCAAAATAAAAATAAATCGTCCACATAAAGTGCAATCTTGTGCTCCCTCCCTCCTCCCCTGAGGTCCCGAATGTTCCCGTTCTCCCTTATTGCGGTGGCCAAAGGCTCCAAAGAAAGGACATATAGCAAGGGGGACAAAAGGCACCCCTGACGAGTGCCATGGCCTAAAGAGAAGGTGCGGGTGAGATTGTTAGTTACTGCAATTTGGGCCAGGGGTTTTGTGTATAGAATCTTAATCCAAGACCTTAGCCACGGGCCAAGGCCTACCCTCCTAAGGGTTTCAGACAGGTACCCCCACTCCACGCAGTTGAAGGCCTTTTCGGCATCTAAAGCCAACATGGCAGCCCCATGGTAATATTTGTTCCTACCCCAATAATGAATAATATCTGGGGTGTGTGTTATGTTGTGCTTCCCCTGTTGCCACTTAACGAAGCCAGCCTGATCTAACCCAACCAGGTTAGGAAGCACCGGATCTAATCTCATTGCGACTGCTTTTGCCAGAGTCTTGTAATCTGTAGTCAGCAGGGAAATCAGTCTATACAATGCACACCAAGCCGGTTCTTTCCTGGGTTTGGGGAGGACAGTAATCATTGCAGACTGCATGGAGGGGGATAGCTCACCTCTTTCCAAGGCCTCAGTAAGCATATCAAAAAAGGGGGTCAATTAATACAGATGAGAAAGTTTTAAAAAAATCAATAAGCAGGCCATCAGGTCAAGGGGCCTTGCCACCTCTAAGGGCTCTAATAGCCCTAGAAATCTCTGTTATGGTGATCTTGGAGTCCAGACATTGTGCTGTTGCCTCATCAACCTTTGTTATGGGGGCTCGAGCAAAAACTTATCGTACTCCAAGGCAGTTGGAGCTACCTCGGAAGTATACAATGAGTCGTAGAATGAGTTAAATGCATTTCCAATGGCCACCGATTCACACACCAGGTTATTTTGTGATTCATGGATCTGCTTTACTATTCTTTCACCCTCTTGTTGGTGTAGCTGCCAAGTTAATAATTTACCAACCCTGTTACCATCAAAATGGGATCCCGTCTGCAATAAAAGTATTGCCCTTTCCAATTTTGCACTGTTAATAAGTTTAAAGCACCATTTTAACTTTTGTATCACATAGTATAATGACATTGTGGTCCGTTGTTTGCGTGCAGCATCGCATAGTTCTGTTTTCTTTTTTTAAGAAATTTAGTTCCCTCCACCTGCTTTTTTTTGGTGGGCAGAACAGGCTATCGTCTGACCCCGAATGAAGGCCTTTAAGGCTTTCCACCTGCAGCAATGTGAGGCGTCATCCCACTTATTAAACTGGAGGAATTCACCAGTCCTATCAGTCATGAAGGAGGTGTACTCCAGGCTTTTTAGCAACATCTGGTCCATCCTCCAGGGTTTAGCCGGGGGGGGGGGGGAACCGAGGGTCACCAAGTTCAAAGTCAGAGAGGCATGGTCCGAGGTCAAGATGGGGGAATATGTGGTAGCACTGGCTGATCCCATTAAGGAGGAGCTAACTAAAATCCTATCTAACCTAGCATAGGAAAGGTGGGCATGCAAATAAAAACTATAGTCCTGTTCTGTGGGGTTCTTGTATCTCCAGTAGTCGACCAAACAAAATTCTTTCTCTAACTCCCCCAGGGCTTTCACATGTTTTGAGAGCGATACTAGAGAGGGGTTGGAGTGGTCCAATACTGTGTCTAACATACAGTTGAAGTCACCCCCCAGGATCCATGGGTCCGCCCATCGAGCCACATCCAAAGCTAGACACTGGGGAAAAAAACCAGATCAACTACATTCAGGGCATACACTGAGCCCAAGGCTACCATACCCAACCCAGGAACCTGAGCATGCGCCAGGGCATATCTATCTCCCGGATCAGTGATCCGCTCCAGGATAGTAACTCCAGAACCCCAAGGGAGCCAAACTGAGGCACCTCGTGCCTTAGCTGAAAAGGTGGAGGAGATCCATTTACCCCCATAAATGTTCCTGTTTTGTCAGCCTCATGCTCTGTCATGTGAGTTTCCTGTAGGAGCACTATTTGCCAGTTGGCATTTTTAACCTCCCTACATACCTGCTTCCTCTTGAGAATAGTTTTTAAACCATTCACATTTTAAGTGGCTATCTTAGTCAGCCCCACCATTGGATGTGGTAGATTATTACATAGAAGCCTAGGTCACTACCATACTCTGACTTGAATGGACACGAGCCCACCAACCCTTCTCGTATTACTGACCATCTCTCAAGTGTGTCAATCTGTGTCATACAGTACACCAAGCACTCTAACACTCTCTTTTTTAAAAAAAAAACAAGTAACAACCCAACAAGAACCCCACCCAAAGAACACCCCCCTTACTTTCCCCTTTAGCGATAAATCTGAGGCCTGGTGTTTTGTCTCCTCATAAAACAACCCAGAAATTGTGACACAGGCCTCATCCCTCCCCTTTCCAACAACCCAGTAACCCCTACTAGAAACCCCACCAATCACCCCCCCCCACACTAACCTGACCAAATGCGGCCAAGGTCAGGTCCCCATACAAACTGTTGGTAATGATTAACCAAATACAAATAAAGTATAAACATTCGATCTATCACATTATTTCAACACATGTGACTAATAAGTCTTAGAAGTCGATTAGTACCTCAATATCGGGAGAGCACCAAGGGAGACTATAACAAATTCCATCTTAACTATAGCCAACAGTAGTAGAAATTAAATACAAAAAGAGTAAATGGAACATTGAGACAGAATTTAAGATTCGTTTTGATGTTTAGTCTGTCTCAGAGTGCAGAACTAGTATTTTCAGCGATCTCCCTAGTGTATACGCAAAACTGCAAAGAAATGAGGAGGGCAGAATGTTAATGATTAGTTAAAGTTCCACTTAAGGCTTAAATAGCGCTTAGAGAGTAACAGACCTCCCATTGCTACCTAGACCCCCAGGCCTGGTCGGGAGGCTATAGCAGGTATTGGATCCTGACTATTAAGCAACAAAAAATTAAAGAAGTGACGACCCAGCTGGGTCGCTGAAATACTCCTGGGTATCGCCCAGCTAGGGCCGAGGTCCAAGCCATATGCCGCTTCAAATTTTAGCCCTAGGAATAGTGAACGCAGCTCACCCTTACAGATTGCTAATGAGTCAACCCACCACCTCTTCTCCTCATGAGTTCGGGGATCGACCTGCGCTGTGCTTAGCTTGTTCCTCCTCTACCCAGTGCTCAGCTTCAGAGTGGCCAATAAAGTAAATAGGAGACGACCCTGGCCTGTCCACTCGAAGTTTGGCTGGATACATAAAGGCAGAGGATTTACCCATTTTGTGGAGCTTAGCCTTGACTGGATTGAACTTCTGCCATTGTGCTTGAAGCTCCCTACTAAAGTCCTGGAAAATAAAGACCCTGGTGTTCTGAAATGATATTGGGCCTTTTGCTTTAGTCTTTCACAGGACCTGCTCCTTATCCACTAGCTGCAAGTATTTAATCAAACAATGTCTGGGTTTATCTCTGGGTTTGGGTGGTGGGTTGACACAGAGTGCCCGCTCTATTTTCATAACGTGCCACTTCTGGGGCAGGCCAAAATTTTCCACTAGCCAGCCATACAGTCCTTCCTCCGGGCTATTGCCCTCTGGTAGTCCAACAATCCTCAGGTTGGGCGCCTAGATCTGTTTTCCTGATCGTCGATCCTGGTCATCAGCTCCTCCACTGCTTTCTTGAGGGTGTTGTGTTTACCCAAAACTTCCTGGAGGGAGTCCTCAAGACTGCCAACCCATTGTTCTCGCTCAGTTATCTGTGTGGTGTGGTTAGTGGAGGTCTCCGAGAGACCGGTGATGACTGATTGTAGATGAGTGAGCTGTGAGGTGATATTAATAAAACCAGGCTTCATCTCATGGTGCATTAAGGGCAGCATAGCAGGTACTCCGGCTAGTGACCGCTTCAGGTCAGACATGGTTGAGACAGAGCTCAAATCGGACTGCCTGGTGGCAGACGAGCCATTGTTGCAGGCTGTGAGGCCTGAGGAAAGCTCCCTGGATGACTTTGCTGCCGAAAATTTCAATTTAGGCTGTTTGTGTTTTGCATTTTGGGTAGCCATAGGTCAGGTGCACGCTTCTGATGCTGCTTCAGAGCCAGTTCTCGGATATAGGAGGCATATAATCGCGTTTTCAAGAGGGTGTTGTAAGGAGCAGGCTAAAATGCATCCTCCATGATCCTAGGCTAGCCATGCCCCCCTCACATTGGATAAATTTAAAAGTTGATTTGGCACAAAATAGATCTAGAAGGATTACACAGAAAAATCACTATTTCCTTTTCTTTCTTTCTTTGCACAATCACTTTGGAGCACAATTATAGATGGACTTTGACTGATATTATGGTAACTTGATCTATGGTTACCTTATGTTTTTTTTTACAAAACTATACCAAATGTGTATAAATGATTTGATAACAATGTTAGAAAAATAGCTCTTATCCATTTACATTGTATAATGTATGGTATTTCTGTGCCAATTTGGAAAATAAACTTGAAGTTAAAAAAAAAAAAAACACTTATAAGTAGGAGGCACAGCAGAGTCTCCAGCAATGCAGATCAGGTGGATCAGGGTCACCTAGAAAAGCAGGCTGTCTGGGGGTAAGGACAACCAGAAAGTTAACTCAGCAAAAAGTTGTATGTGTGTTGGGGGTGGTAGTTTTAAGCGGCCTCAATCAAATGTCCTAGGACCCTGGCAGGTAAGCAGAAGGCTTAAGCATGAGTATGGGACTTGAGGAGTAGTGACCCGGGAGCTAAATTAGAACCCAGCAGAGCAGAGGGGCTGCAGGCAGGCACTGCAGAAAAATTTGGTGCTCCACCACCATCCGGCCCCTCTTGCCCTGGGGGGGGGAGACCTCCCCGACCCAGCACATCCTAGCCCACCTAACCAACTGCACAGCAACTATGCACCGTGAGAGACAGATCCTTGTTGCCTAGGGAAATATGCCATCAGTTGCCAGCAAGTGATTGTTAACAAAGTAAATTAATTTGCTTAATGTGTATGCTAAGAGTGATGGGACAGAAAGTCAGTGCAGCCATACCTTAACCAGGGACAAATGGGGGATGGGGGCAACCTGGAATAATTCATATTTAGTCAAATGATTGGTGACCTAAAGGGAGAAATCACAGCAATACTTATTCAAACCTGCTTGCCAGCAGGAAGAGGGAGGACCAGGGTGGATGTGCAAATGTGGAAGTGGGGGAGTGTCTTCCATAGGGCAGGAGCACTGGGGGATGATGCCCTCCTTTATGCATCCATGACCATGAGGTCTTGATATGGTTCATCTCTACATTTGGTCTGACCCTGCAGGGGCATCTTGTAGTCACCTAAAGTGGTTATGTGTCCAATTGATTGACCGCCGGAGGACTGGAGGGGCAACATTACTGAGTGAGACACTGTCTTGTATGAAGGGAGTAGGCAAGCAATTGGAGGATGTGGGGATCCAGGGATGTCTGAAGGAAGTCTTGGTTAATTATGTTTACTATTAAACTTTCAGCTACCCACAATTTTAGAACTACCAGTACCACCTGGAGGAGTGAGCAATATAAATATAGCCACTACAGTAAAAACTATCTAATGGATTAAGCCTGTACTGGAAAAGGCAGACCTGTAGTTGTGGGTGGGCACCTAAACTCATTGGGGGAGATGGACAGGGGGGCATTAAGTACCCTGCGAGGTTTCAAACATCTTGAGCGAGGGGAGGGAGGGTGGAGTTTATACTTCTGCTAATTCATAATCTGTGACTTTACTGAGCCTGGCTATCGTCTGTCTGAAGCAGGAGGGTATCCCCATAAAATTTGAAGGGAACAGCCCTGCTTGGTGGCAGATGAAATTAGGCTTACAATGGTTAAAAGGGGAAGGGGGAATTATCTCTGTTATAAGTTCTGTTTTTATGTCACCTAGCAGGGGAGACGGAAGGTCTCACCCCGCCAGACAGAGAGGAAGGGAGGGAGGGGAATCTACTGAGGAATAAATTTAGGGGGGAGGAATGGGGAGAGGAGGGGCAAGGCACAAGGTGGACTGTTGTATCCTTGAATGCAAGGAGCTTGGCGAACAAGGTAGCAGAATTCCAGGCAATGATGGTGGAAGGGGTGGTAGATATCGCTGCCATCTCAGAAATCTGGGCCATCCAATACCGTGACTGGGATCTCACGATCTTGGGATACAAGGTGTAAGGCAAAGATCGGGAGGAGGGAAGGGGAGATGGGGTGGCTATTTACGTTAAGGATGGGATACTGTGTACCAGGGAGGAGCAGGAAGAGGAGGCCAGAGGCCATATGGGTATTGCTCCAAAGCCTCAAAGGTAAGAAGATCAGGTTGGGGGTGGAGTACAGGCCATCCTCACAAAGTGAGGAGCTGGACAGGGAACTGGGGGAGCAAATCAGAAAGGTCAGTGGCAAAGGGGTACGGTTATAGTGGGTGACTTCAACCTACCTGGGATTGACTGGTGGACCGTGACTACCACAAATGAGTTACTGCTTGAGGCTATCCAAGACAGCTACCTAGTGCAGGGTGTGCCAGGGCCTACCAGGGAAGGGAACATACTGAATATTGTGCTAACAAATGGCGACCAAGTCCAGGGTGTGGTTGCACAGGACCCACTAGCAGGAAACGACCACCTCTCAGTGTGGTTTTTCCTCAACACAGGGAGGGAGTCAGCTAAGGCAAGGACGAGAGGGGTAGACTTCAGGAAGGCAGATTTTGCTAGGATGGACAGCATCCTAGAGGGGCATCTTGCTGGAATTAGCCCAGGGATGGATACTGAACAGAAGTGGGAAATCATTTAGAAGGGTCTGAAAGAGACCATGAACACGTGTACCCAGTCTCAGAGTAAGCAGTTCAAGTCAAAAAAACCTAGCTGGCTCAGCAGGGAAGTGGAGGGGAAGGCGAAGGATAAGAGATTGGCTTTGAACAGGTTCAAAAAATCTGGCGTTGAGGAAAACAAGGAGGTGTACTCGAAGGCATCTAGGGAAGTGAGTAGGGCAGTCAGGGCAGCCAAAGCAGCAAGGAAGCTGAAATTGGCTCAGGGGATCAGGGAGGGGGAGAAAGAGTTCTTTAAATACATAAGGGAGAAGAGGAGTTGTAGGGACGAGATTGTTAGAATCAAGAGGGAGGGGAGATTGACAGAAAAAGGGGAAGACCAGGCGAAGGCACTCAACAAGTACTTCTGCACGGTGTTCATGAAAGAAAAGGATGGCCTAATACCACAAGGGGAAGGGTGTCAGGGGAAGAGGTAATAGACAGTGTCATCCAGGAGGATAGGGATCTAAAAGGCCTTAAAGCCTTGTGGGTGAACAAGGTACCAAGACCGGACGGTGTACATCCAAGAGTCCTGAAGGAACTGGCAGAGGTGATGGCAGGACCTCTGGCTGACTGTTTAACATCTCCTTGGAGATGGGGGATGTGCCTAGGGACTGGACGATGGCTCATGTGGTGCCCCTCCACAAGAGTGGGCCCAAGGACAAACCGGGCAATTACTGACTGGTGAGCTTGACTTCCATAGTGGGGAAGTTGATGGAGACCATTCTGAAAGAGAGGTTGATAACCTTTCTGGATAGTAATGGATGAAAGGATGAGGGATAGCATGGATTTCTCTCGGGAAGATCTTGCCAAACTAACCTAATTGACTTCTATGATTGGGTCACTAGAGCAGTTGATGAGGGCCATGTTGTGGATGTTCTGTATCTGGACTTCAGCAAAACTTTCGACTCGGTGCCACACAGGAGGTTACTGAGCAAGTTGAGGGATCTGGGGGCAGGAGAGAAACTAGTGGGGTGGGTTAGGAGCTGGCTTTAGGGCAGACAGCAGAAGGTAGTTGTAAGGGGGGGAAGACATCCAAGTCGAGACTCGTAATGAGTGGGGTACCACAAGGTTCAGTACTAGAGCCTGTTTTGTTCAGTGTCTTCATAGGGGACATTGCAGAGGGGTCAAAAGTAAGATCAGCCTGTTCGCCGATGACACAAAGATTTTTGCAAAAGTGGACAGTGAGGAAGGGAGGGATGCAAGCACTCATGGAGGATCTTGATAAACTCGAACACTGGTCAGAGGAGTGGCAGTTGGAGTTTAATGCTAAGAAGTGCAAGGTCATACACCTTGGAGCCAGAAATCCCAGGACCATCTACTGGCTGGGGGGAGTGCAGGTAGCAGCTTCAGAGAAGAAGAGGGACCTGGGGGGTACTAGTCACAGGGGAAATTAAGGTATTGGCACAGTGTAGGAGGGCAGCAGCAAGGGAAAATCAGATGCTGGGGTGCACTGCCAGGGGTATCACCTCCAGAAAAGAGGAGGTCATCATGCCCTTGTATAGATCACTGGTGAGGCCACACATGGAGTGCTGTGTGCAGTACTGCTGCCCATACCTCAAGAAGGATGTGAGACTTCTGGAGGGGGTCAAGCGTAGGGCATCAAAAATGATCATGGAGCTAGGGAGATGCCTTTAATGAGGAAAGATTGAGGGAGCTGAACATGTACTCGCTGAAGGATAGAAGGGAGAGGGAGGACATGATAGAGACGTTTAAATACTTGAAAGGCATAAACAAAATCAGAACGGGAGGATTGCTCCACTTAAAGGGGGGAAGGGTCACTAGGGGGCACGGTCTGAAGGAGGGGGACGGTTCAGGAGGAAGATGAGGAGGCACTACTTCACAGAGAGAGTGGTGACAGGATGGAATGCACTGCTGGATGAATTAATTAAACTGAGGACAGTGGATAGCTTTAAGCAGGGATGGGATAGAATCGGGGCAGGGTAAGTACAGACAAGAACATAATGGTGAACAGGCCCTGGAGAAGGGATGAAGAGAGGGGATTGGGTGGGGGTGGGCAGCTGCAGTAGCATTATACTGCGAGCTGCACACTCGGGCAGACTTGATAAACCTGTGAGCCGTTTTCTGTCGGCTATTTCGTATGTTCGTATGTGTTGTTTATAAAATGTTGAATTTTTCTATAAAATGCTAGATTACCTGACTCAAGATAATAATCAACATGAAGGAAGAAGTTGGTCAGGAGAGGAACACTGAAGAGAAATGGCCTGGGTCTGTTCCTGGCTGGAGTCTTTACCTCCACCCTCCCCCCTTCCCAATCCATATAATCCTATTGCAATTAAAATGACAGAAATCACAGTATGCTCTTGGAACATCCAGGGGATGTCCATTCCAATTAAACAGAAACAATTATTGAATGTCTGAAAAAAAAAAAACACAAGGTAGATGCAGCCATAAAACAAGAAATGCACCTCATGGCCAGCTCATACTTAAAGAATGAATGTAATTTCCTCTCCCTGACGAGTTTCCCAGTTTTTGACAGCCACTTAGTTTTATTTCGTTTTGCTTTGCCCCATGTCTTGCCATTACTGTTCTGGCAATAGGATGCCATGTTACAACATTTCTGAGGTGTTGATACATTTTTTCAAAATTAGATCTGTGAGTTTAATAGCTTTCTTTATGGATGGCTCCTGGTTAAGTAACAGAAATCACACTGTTGAAAATTCATACAGTCACTTTTTTGGGGGGTTATTTCTTTTTGGTACCTCCTCGGCTGGGTGGGGTTGGTCCTATGGTTCGCCTCTTCTCAGGTGTCCTCTCGGCTGCTGCCCTGGAACCAGCCAGAGCTCGAACCCTTTTTGCCCTGCCATCCCAGGTCATATCACAGTGGGGATTTATCCCACACACTGCAGAAGACCCGGAGGCCAGGGGCTTGAAGGGGAGCTAGCTTAAGTGGGTCTGCAGTGGCGCCATTGAAGTCGGCCATCACTCACGCTGGAGAACTGGTGCTCTTTTCCCCTTTTTTGTCCCTCATTCCCCTCATGGGGCTGGCATGCAATGGCATCAAGGATGCTGCCATGCATGCATTTGCATGCAGGTTGCCCTACACCAGCCGGCGCCTGCCCACACACGTTGATCCCTTAGCCTGCACCAGCCCGGCCACCATCAGGAGCCAGTGCTTCAGCGATCATCCCACCCTCCCTCCCCAAAGGAGGAGAGCAGTCCATGGGATGTTCGATCCTCCTCCCCCTGGCTGACCCTGTAACACCTGAGGTCGTTTCTGACCCTGGGGTCGTCAGAGGGGGAAGAGGTAAGGCACCAGCGCCTCAGCCCTCTACACCACCGGGCTGATGATACGGTCACTTTCTAACTAACTACTTCATGTGTAATTGTGAAAATACCTCTAATAAAGAAAGTATATAAAAAAAAGAAATGCACCCCATGGATGCAGAGTATGGCAGACTGGTTAGAGAGTGGATGGGTCAGTGCCTTATGGTGTCATATAATGGGCATACTGTAACTGTTGCTGTTCTCATCTGCAGAGGCTTGAATTTTGTTGAGCAGAGACAGATGAGGGACCCCAGGGCAGAGTGATGTATTTTTGTTCAAGGACAACTGCATTGGGAGCCTGCCACTTCTGGGAACATTTAAACTCCAGCACAGCATGACCCCGTATTCTTTGGCCAGATGCTGTCTCTTTTGCAAAGGGAACAGTTTCCTAATTTAGTGTTAGTGGGAGACTTTAACTGTGACCTAAATATTATTCTGTACAGGTCCACAGGAGGGGGCAGGCAGGAACCTGGCATAAGGAGATGGGGTTTGGGCATAGCGGAACTGGATTTGGTGGGTGTCTGGAGGGAGGTGAAGCTAGGCTCCAGTGCATATACCTTTTTCTCCAGCCCTTACTGATCCTGGTCAAGAATAAATCATATATTTGCTCCTAGAAATCTCTACCACAGGATAGCTCACACTGAAATCACAGCCACCTGTCTCTGAACATGCCAAGGTGCTTCTGACATTGTGCACTAGGGACAGTGAAAATGGCCAAACTTCATGGAAATTCTCAGCATACATGGCATCCCAGAAGGAGTTCATGGAGTTCCTACAACATCTACTACTGGAATTAAAAATTAAATTAGGGAAAGAGCATATTAAATCTAAGAAATACAAAAACACACATGCCCCCATAATGCAGAGTATCATGGGCTGCACATGTAAATCACCACAGAATGTTATGCTGGTTCAACTTTAAGCAGAAATGCATGGTGCCAAAAGGCCTCTCACACAGTTTGCAAAGGGTGCCAACAGAAGACATATTAAATCTAATATTTATAAACATACACAGATATCAAGAATCTAGCTGGGAATGGGATCATGACCTAGCTGAGAATGGGATCAGAGTAGTGCAGGAGGAGTTTGTGGAGTTGGGGAGAGGCCTTAGAGAAGTAGCACACACGATAACCTTCTCGGAGGTGCTGCCTGTCTATGGCATGGGTGAGCCTAGGGTATTCCGCACATTGTGATTCAATCAATGGTTGAAAAGCTGGTGCCAACAACAGGGTTTTTGTTTCATTGGGGACTGGGGGTCCACCTGGAGGGACACAGGCCTATACTGTCGAGATGGTCTGCATCTGTCCAGCAGGGGAACCAGGATCCTAAGTGATAGGTTTAAGTGCTTCATTGGCAAACTTTTAAACTAGACAAGGGGGAGGCACTGAAAAGGAGCAGGGAATTCCCAGCCTTCCCTCACAAAACAGTGTACTTAGCAAGGGAAGCACCAAGATAGAGAGGTTGATAGGGAGCAGGGCAGGGGCAAATGGAGAAAGAGGAAAAGGCAGTAAGAACAGGGATGGGGCTAAAAGGGGCAAGGCCACCAACAAATGGAGGGCGATGAGTACCAATGCCCGTAGTCTTGGTAACAAGCTTCCTGAACTAGTAGCCTTGATGGAAGAAGAATGCCTGAATATTGTAGCAGTCACAGAAACATGGTACAAAGAGAACCATGACTGAGAGATCAGCATTCCAGGGTACACAGTGGGACAGGGAGCGTAAAAGAGGAGGAGGAGTAGCTTTCTACGTAAGGGAAGGGATCAAGGCAACAGAACTAAAGGGTAAACAGGGAGGAGTGGAGGCACTGTGGGTCACTCTGGAGACAGGAAAGGGCACCACAATTCGCACGGGGGTTGTATATAAACCCCCATCTCAGGGGGAAGAAATGGACAGGGAAATGATAGGAGGCATACTTAGAATGGCAGAAAAAGGAGAAACATTGTTGATGGGGGACCTAAATATGCCAGATGTTAACTGGAGCACATTTGCTACAGCCACATCCAAGAGCAAGGTCGTTCTCGATGCCCTACAGGGGGCATGCTTCAGACAGCTAGTGTTGGAACTCACTTGGGAGGGTGCAGTCTTAGACCTGGTACTCTCAAACGGGGACAGTGAGAGGATCTCAGGTTTAGAATTGGGTAGCCATCTGGGAACAAGTGACTACCAAACAGTATGGTTCATGATAAATACAGCTGTGGAATCAAGCCATACAAAAGTGAGGGTACTGGACTTTAGGAAGGCTGACTTTGGCAAAATAGGAGAGCACCTAAGGAATGCACTAGTAAATAGGCAGGAAGGAGGGGTGGAGGAACAATGGGTAAAAATCAGAAATGCCATCCAAGAAGCAACAAGCCTTTGTGTGAAGCAAATAAACAAAACACAATGAAGGAAAAAACCACTATGGCTCTCAAAAGAGGTGGTGGGGAAGGTTAGGGAGAAAAGATAGCATTCAGAAAATATACAGTAAGGAATTACAAAAGGAGCAGGACAGAGCACTGTATCAGTTAAAGCAGAAGGAAGCAGGAAAGGCAGTCAGAATAGCAAAGGCCCAAACCGAAGAAATGATAGCCAAATCAGTTAAGAAGTGGGATCAAACCTTTTACAGGTACATCAGGGAGTGAAGAAAGATCAAGGGAAGGATTGTGAGGCTTAATAAAGGGGAGGGTGAGTGGGCAGAGGGTGACAGTGACAAGGAAGAGATACAGTACTGAACGAGTACTTTTGTTCAGTATTCACAATAGAAGAGGAGGTACCCAAACCAAACAATAGAAGCACTCTGGATAGGGGAGTCAATACCAGTCCATTCACAGAAGAAAGGGTCCTGAAAGAACTCCCAAAGCTCAAGGTGGACAAGACAATGGGGCCTGATGGGATTTACCCCAGAATTCTAAAAGAACTAAGGGGAGAACTAGTTGCACCACTGACTACTCTTTTTAAAAAATCATGGGAAGATGGTGTGGTACCTGAGGACTGGAGGAGGGCAGATGTGATTCCTCTTCACAAAAGTGGGAGCAAGGCAGAGGCAGGAAATATAGACCTGTTAGTTTGACCTCAGTGGTGGGGAAAATGATGGAATCATTTCTAGAAGAAAGAACTGTTGAGTACCTAGGGACCAGCAGGGCACAGGACCCAAGGCAGCATGGATTCACAGCGGGAAGGTCATGTCAGATGAATTTAATAGATTTCTTTGACTGGGTGACCAAAATAGTAGATCAGGGAGGGGCTGTGAACATAGCCTACCTGGACTTAAGCAAGGCATTTGACACAGTCCAACACAAAAGATTAATAAACAAGCTAGCCAACCTGGGGAAGGGTCCTAGGGTGGTGGCCTGGGTAAAAAACTGGCTAGAGAACAGGACGCAGAGAGTAATAGTAAATGGAGTTCATTCCATAGAAAGTGGGGTTACTAGTGGGGTACCGTAGGGTTCAGTACTGGGGCCGGTCCTCTTCAATGTCTTTATAAGTAACATTGTACAAGGATTGGAAGGATCGCAGAGGGATTGGAAGGAAAAGTATGCCTCTTTGCAGATAACACAAAGATCTGCAACATGGTTAATACACAAGGGGGGTGGAAAGGATGAGAAGGGACTTGGCAAGGTTGGAGGAATGGTCAAAAGTATGGCAGCTTAGATTCAATGCAAAGAAGTGCAAAGTAATGCACTTGGGAAACAAAAACCCAGGGGAAGAGTACACAGTGGGGGAAGGGGGATACTAACAACAACAAAGATGGAAAGGGACCTAGGGGTAGTCATATCAGATGACCTAAAGGTAGGCAAGCAATGTGAAAAGGCAGTAAGGAGGGCTGGGGGGATACTGGGATGCATAGGGAGAGGCATCGCCAGTAGAAAACAAGAAGTTATCATCCCTCTGTACAGACAGTTGGTGAGACTCCATCTGGAGTACTGTGTGCAGTTGTGGAGTCCCCACCTCTGCAAGGACATAGAGAGGATGGAGGCAGTCCAGAGGAGGGCAACCAAAATGGTGCAAGGTCTGAACCAGAAATCATATGAGGAGAGACTAAAGAAGCTAAACATGTATACCCTCAAGGAAAGGAGGAAGAGGGGGGACATGATAGAAACTTTAAAGTACCTCAAGGGAACCAACAAAGTCCAAGAGGGTAGCATCTTTCAGAAAAAGAGATGTGTAAGAACAAGGAGGCACAATTTGAAGATAGAGGGGGGATGGCTCAGGGGCAACGCGAGGAAGTATTTTTTCATGGAGAGGGTGGTGGATGTGTGGAACGGCCCTCCTGAGGAGGTCGTGAGGTCAAAAATAATGGGGGAATTCAAGAATGCATGGGACAGACATAAGGCAATTATAGTGGGTTGTAGGAGAAATTAGGCTGTTGGTTAACTAGTGTAACCCCCTTGTAAATGGGGGTTCCTAGAAATGCCAGCCTGGGCTTACCTTAGCCCTGACCTTCTGTTCTCCTCCTGCTGTCTCCTGGGCTTCTCCCGTTTGGCCACCATAATTTTTTTTTAGTCCCCCAAGTCTGCTTTGTCTTCTGTGTGCTCCTTCTGCAGCCCAATTGAAAATCCAGCCCCTCAGGGCTTAAAAAACGGCACTCATGAGTGCCCATGTAAAAGGTGCTGCCTCCAGGGCAGCAGGAATTGCATTGCACCAACCCAATGTTAAAAGCGCTGCCTCCAGGGCAGCAGGACTCGCAATGTTTGCCCTCAGTTAAACCGCTTGGTTTGCAGCCGCCTCGGGACTGTGCCGTGAGTCCCAGGCCCCCTTCAACCTAATTGGGACCCGGTGACCATGGACAGCCTGCTGGGGGGGCCTCTCAGATGTCCAGTTAAAAAGTTTGACCAGGGTTCAGGGCAACAATGCCTGAGAAGGGCCCTGGTCATCTGTATAATAAATAACAGAGTGTCTGGCTGCCTCCAGGGTAGTCCTAAACGGTTTTGCCAAAAAGTAAAGAAATTAAGTGGTTTAAATAATGAAACTTGTTGCTGCATAGGAGGGATTGACTGTACATGAGGGGGAGAGTGTTTTAAAGTAAAGTAAATACTTTTTCCCTTTCTTCACCAGCATTTTGGGACTCTTGTGTGTCAGCCTGTCAGCTGATGCAGGGGGAGCTTTATTAAGTGCAGTAGTGATAGGAAAACCAAAGGAGTCACACCCTTCATCTGTGCAGTTACTGCAAGTACAACCTCTGAGCTGCAAGACTGTGGGGCACTGGGGCAAATAATCATTTCTTTCTGGCTGCACCAGGACATTTGTCAGGACTTTATCTTATCTGCTATGAGGGACAGTGGGTTAAGCAGCCATTGCCAGCAGCAGCAGCCTATTGGGAGCCAGGAATAAAAAGCCAGGACTTGTGGGACATTCACTGCACCTCATGGGTAACCACCCAAGTGCTCATGGGGACTTACAGGGAAATCATTTTAGGCACCAATTCACTCATCCAGTTGTGCCTCGAGTGTTCTGTTTGCCAGGTCCCTCAGCCATTTAGAGACCTGTCACCCCCATCACTGCTGCCAATCAGGAGTCAAACTAGGAGCCCTATAAGAGACAGTGTCTGCCAGTTTTTTCCTCAGAGTTGCTAGGTTGAGAAGAGGAGAGCAGGTTCCAGCCCACGGGGTTGGGGCTTCAGTCCCAGCCATGCCACCAGGCCTGGGCCACTTAGCTAAGCCCCACCAGTCATCAGGGGGCATTTGTTGTTTTTAGTTAAAGTTACCAGTTAAAGTAAATTTAGTTTTGCAACTGCTAGTCTGGAGGTTGCCAGATATGTCCTCCAGAAGCTAGCCCTCCCTCCTACATCGGAGAAAGATGTGGAAGAAGAAGACCATCTACTCTGCCTCAGTTGTGAGAGAGCTGAAGAAGAATTCAGGAAGCCTTCGATTGTGGATGAGACCCGTGGAGGACCTGAGTGAGTACCCTCATACTCCCTGGTGCGAGGGAGATTTAAGAGTAATCTTGGGGGCCTCAAGCCTCGCTACTAGATGTTTCTACTGTGCAAAAAGATCTCTGAATTATCAGTTTGGGCTACTAACCCCATCAGAGACTGCTTAGTTCAAGTCAATATGGATGCATCTTGTCTGTGACCCAAATGGCTAATTCGCATGTGCAGCAAGATGCCCATCTAGAAAATCATATAAATGTGTTGTAAATTGTTCTTGCTATGTAGGTTAGAGTCCTGCCCTTGTGGAGCTGACTGCCAAGTCACATTGCCACTTTACAGGACAGGAGGCCCTAGAGCATACAATCTGATTGATTCTGAAGAGACTCTACTGTGATCTTACCCAGATATTGTCTGAGAGAATTTGCCATAAGTGTAAAAAGGTTCGGACATGCTGGATGAGATTTTCTCTTTGAATGTTGTCTTTGATATAGTAAATGTACTGGATGTAACTTCAATTAACTGAAATTAGGATGCTTGCTGAAAGTGTCACTGTCTTCTTAGGCTGGATGGAAGCCTATTTTGGTATAGTAAATGTCCTGGATGTGACTTCATATCAAGGAAATTTAGATGCATGGTAAAAGTATCAGCTTCTATCTATACTGGATGGGACTTTCAAGTGTTGTGTTGAATATTCAGGATGTTAAATACAAGCAGCTGGTCCTAAAAGGTTCGGAAGTCAGTAAATGCAGGGCAATCCCTGTCATTCTATAATGTGCAGGGCGATCCCTGGCTCTTCTTGACCAGCAGGGTCAAATCGGCTAATCGTAGGGCAGTTCCTGCCTGTATTGTATACAGTGTCTGCAGTCATTGTAGAAATCTGTTTCCATGTTGTCCCCTCCCTTAAATCAATAGCCGGCTGTCTTGACCAGCTGCAGTGTCCATCAGGCCTTCAACACCTGGGACTGTGGTATCTGTTTATCCAGTATGATATGGGATTGCGGGGTTCCGTATGGTTTTGGGATTGGTACCAGTTTGGGTAATAATGATAATTATTATGTGCCATCTGATTTGTCAGCAGCTAGATAGCCAGGGCTCTGGGTATCATAAGTTGAATGGTAAAATATGATTTATTTCTGCCTATTAGTATGTAGCCACCCAGCTGGAGGGTTCAGCAGCAAAAGCCAAACAAGCTGCGTAAATATGTAAATAGTAATCAAATAACCTCAACTCCACATCCCTGTTCCTAACTCCTTACCTGCTTCGCACCTGGAAATGAGCCTCAGCTCAGTGTGCCTTTCCCGGTTATCAAATTTTAAATAAAAAAAAATATCTTGTTATTGTTGTTGAAATATTTGGCGTGAGCATATTATTAGAGAGAGCCTTTAAATACAAAATGTTGAAATGTGGGGAAATGTTTAGTGGGGCATGTCTGGGGAAGGTAAATAGTCATCGTGGGTGGTGTAGCAGCTTAAGGGGCTACACCCATCACCACCTTACCCACATAAAGCATCCTGAATGGAGGCACTGTGCAAAGGTTTTAAAATTATGGATATCAGTTAATGAACCCAAACCCCTTAGCCCATGTCCAGGGTAGTAGGCAGAGGTGTAACACTGGGGATAGTACCACCCAGGGGTTACACAGGATCTGCAGCTTATCCAATAGGTAGGGAAATGGGCAGGCTAGGTGGGCCAAGTGGTCCTTATATGCCGTCAAAGTCTAGGTTTCTATGCTTCTAAGAATTAGGAAATGTATTGACTGAGACTTAATAAATAGTAACACCATTAGAGAAATATTAGAAGATTGTGGAATACATGACAACATGGCAAAACTAGAAGATATGGAGGAACACTCAGACTGCATCCCCGTTTATGAAAATATCATAACACAAACAGCAGAGATAATTCTGAAAGAAACAATAGTGTACGAAAAAAGGGGAGCACCATGGTTCAACAATGATTGCAAAAATGCTAAGAAAAATTAAACAAACGATTATGCCCTGTTAAAAAACACCCAAACATCAATAATAAAAAGTATTAAATCAATTAAGGAAATGGGACTTCCGGTTCTGGTATGGCGCGGTAAACAGCTCCCTTAAGTGGCTCTCAGATCTTATTCAATAAAATAGGTCTCCTACCTCAAAAAAAAAAATTAACATACCTTGCCAGAATTGGAGACTTGAGCAGAAGAGGGACCGCTACAATCTCCGGAACCACTCTACTTGCTGATTCTGGTGAAAAACCGAACAAAGGAGCTCCTCTTGCCATCTGATCCTACCACGAGGGAGAAGAGATCCACTTCTACGAGGCCCATCTCGCCCGGACCATCTGACCAGCTCCAAACCCTCAGTCTCCTCACCCAAACCACCGCGCAGCCCTCCTCCTCCTCTGCTCTCTTTATAAACGGAGGTGCTAAATCGGAGCCTCGATAGAATATCTGGCCGCCCTCATAATCCAAGCCTTGGGGGCCTTGGTGCGATCTGCTTTACCCGATCACTGTCTCTGGCCAGAAGCAGGAATCCCAGGTGTACTTCCCCAGCAGATAGCGCACTCGATCACAAGGAAGGAGTCACTGGCCTACACAGCCCCTACCAAATTGGAACGAGCGGACCGGTCCATGCAATCCAAAAGAATTCCTGCTCAGCTTTGAACAGCTTTAAACAGCTCTCTACAGCCTAGTTCAGTCAAAAGGTAAAAGACAAACATATTAATTAAAAAAAAATTAAAAGTAAATAATAAAAACGAACTGCTCCTGCCTACTGAGACCTGAATAAAGATGAATCCTCTACGGTTTCCAGTCTGGCTTTCTCTCCCCTAACTGAATGGAACTCTGCCTCAACAATAGACTTTCCAGGACAGAGGCAGGAAACTACAGACCAGTTAGTTTGACCTCAGTGGTAGGGAAAATGATGGAATTACTTCTGAAGGAAAGAATTGTTGAGTGCCTAGAGGCCAGTGGGGCACAGGACTCAAGACAGCATGGATTCATGATGGGAAGGTCATGTCAGATGAATCTAATAGATTTCTTTGATGGGGGGACCAAAGTAGTAGACCAGAGAGGGGCTGTGGCCATGGCCTACTTAGATTTTAGCAAGGCATTTGATACAGTCCCACACAGAATATTAATACGCAAGTTAGCCAGCCTTGGAGTGGGTCCCAAGGTGGTAGCCTGGATAAATAATTGGCTAGACAACAGGACGCAAAGTGTAGTAGTAAATGGAGTCAACAGTGAAGAAAGGAGGGTTACTAGAGGGGTACCGCAGGGTTCAGTACTGGGACCGGTCCTTTTTAATGTCTTTATAAGTGACATTGTAGAGGAACTGGAAGGAAAAGTATGTCTCTTTGCAGACGACACAAAGATCTGCAACAGGGTTGATACACAAGATGGAGTGGAAATGATAAGAAGGGACTTGGCAAGGTTGGAGGAATGGTCAAATGTATGGCAGCTCAGATTCAATGCAAAGAAGTTCAAGGTAATGCACCTGGGAAACAAAAACCCAGGGGAAGAGTACACAATGGGGGGTGAGATACTGACAACAGTAAAAATGGAAAGTGACCTGGGGGTAATTATATCAGATGACCTAAAGGTGGGCAAGCAATGTGAGAAGGCAGTAAGGAAGGCTGGGGAGATACTGGGATGCATAGGGAGAGGTGTCAGTAGTAGAAAACAGGAAGTTGTTATCCCTCTATACAGACAGTTGGTGAGACCCCATCTGGAGTACTGTGTGCAGTTCTGGAGACCCCATCTCCGCAAAGACATAGACAGAGTTGAGGCTGTCCAGAGGAGGGCAACCAAAATGGTGCAGGGTCTGCACCAGAAGACATACGAAGAAAGACTAAAAGAGCTTAATATGTATACCCCTGAGGAAAGACTGGAGAGAGGGGACATGATAGAAACTTTCAAGTACCTCAAGGGAATCAACAAAGTCCAAGAGGATAGCATCTTTCAGAAAAAGAGATGTGCAAGAACAAGGGGGCACAATTTGAAGATAGAGGGGGGATGGCTCAGAGGTAATGTGAGGAAGTATTTTTTCACAGAGAGGGTTGTGGATGCATGGAACAGCCTCCCTGAGGAGGTCGTGGAGTCAAGAACAGTGGGGGAATTCAAGAATGCATGGGACAGACATAAGGCAGTCCTAGTGGGAGGTAGGAGGAAGTAAGCTGTTGGTTAACTAGGATCTGCAGTTTATCTGTTAGGTAGGAAAATGGGCAGACTAGGTTTTCCAAGCGGTCCTTATCTGCCATCAGATTCTATGTTTCTATGTTTCCCCACTTGTAGACCTGACTGTTGGGGAGGAAGAAGCGAATCCTTGTTCCTCTGAAGAGATTGAATCCTTTAACTTTTCTGCAGCTTTTTCAACTGGCCCTACTTGTTCTTCCCTCACACAGATGGCTACTAAGGGAGGAAAAAAAAGGGGAAATGATAACTAACCAGCCAGCCCAACCAACTCAACTAACCCCTCAACCAGAGCAAAATATCCTATGGGCCATAACAGAATTTAGAGAGGAAATGAGGGACTCACTAAACCAGGTCAGGGCTAACCTAAGATCACTGCAGACTTGAGCTGATGAGGCGGATCAGCAGATTTCCCAGAATAATATAAAAATCAATGCCCTGGAATCAGCTGTTTTTTCCCTTGTGGAATCCCAGTTGCACTGTTCTCTTAGGCAGGAGGACGCAGAGAACAGAGGTCGTAGAAAAAATCTTTGCATCTTCGGCCTGCCAGAGGGTGAAGAGGGCTCTGACCCTTTGGCTTTTGCTGACCAGTTTTTCAGATCCATCCTCGACCTAGGGCCTGACTATCCCCTTGATTTTGAATGTGTCCACCGTGCCTTGGGACCTAAACCCAAGGCTAAAGATGCCAGACCCAGATCTTTTGTCATCAGGATGCAAAGCTACCAGACGAAGGAACAGCTTCTTAAAAAATCGTGGCAGAAAGGGAGGATCATGTATGGAAATAATCGTATCATCATTGATAACGACTATGCCCCCTTCACCCAAAGTCAGAGAAGGGCTTACGCCCCGCTGTTTCCTATATTAAGAGCCCAACAGATCAAATTCCGCACCTTTTGCCCAGCCAAGCTTACTGTATACCTCCGAGAGGGTCCCACCCTGTATACTTCAGCTTTGGAGGCCAAGGAGGACCTGTTCAAGAAGGGGATAATTAAAGAGCAACTTTTGACTCATTCAGGACCCTCAAGGAGCACCCCACAGAGACAATCACAGCAGAATGAAATGCTTCAGTCCAATATGTGTTTGGAAGAAATGCTCCAGAAGATTGATCGCTCAGAAATCCCTCCGTGATGGTGGACCAGTTCTAAGTCCTGGTAGTGGGTGAGTCTAATGATGCTCTTCTCGTGGGGGATGGGTGGGGGGTGTTCGGTCGGGGGTGGGGACCGGGGTGTCCCTTTCTTGGGGCGCCAACCCAACAGTCCAGCATCTTAATAAAGGGATACTAATCCAAATCATTTCCCACTACCATGCCGTGACTGTGGGTAAGTAATCCTCCTCGATGGTGGGCGTTCTGCTTGGCTGGGGGAGTTCATAGTGGTGCTTACTTGGGGCTTCCAGAATCCCCCCCAATCTGGTCCCTTGCCCTCTTCCTCCCTCCATGGACTTCAGGGGGCTCTTGTCAGGGGACATGTCTATGTCCTTGGCGGGCTCCTTTAGGGGCCCCCTCCTAGTAGGAAAGCCATTCGTTTGGCTCTTCCCCCCCAGGTGAAAAACAGAAATACTCAAACCAAAAACCTTAATCAAGATTCAAGAGACTTGGGATATATAAGCCATGCTTTGGACTTTAATATATGTTATAAAATATCTCATTTCTGGGGTTTCTAAATAATACCCATGTTTGACAGGGGAAGGCCCTTGACTATCAGAAAGGGAGGGTCTCTGGCTCTCTCTCTTCATTACCCTCCCCCCTTTTTTTTCTCTAAGGGGCCCCTATTAATATTATATATGGGCCCCTTAGCCTAGTGGGAGTGACTTTTTCACATCTGTCTGGCCCCCGTGGGGGGAGAGGGTTACCCTTAGGTCTTTCCCACTCCTTTTTCAGAATTTTTTAAATTAATAGTTTTTTGCTCTTTTTTCCTTCTCTCTTTCCCTCCTTGAAGAGGACTCCCCCCTCCTAACAGTCCAATATAGGGAAATAAAAATAGGTGCCTGGAGACCGATATAGGAAGGAATCAAAATTTGGCTAAAGTCCCTAGGAATATAGGGAGGGGATCTCTAGAGGGCAGGAACAACTTAGCAGATGAGTTAGATCCCTTGATCCCTTCTCAGATTTTTGTTCGAGATAATAGGGGTAGTTGTGAGATAAAATTAATGGTCTCTCTTCCAACCACTGGCCAGGGAATTGATCTTTGGGTATGGGTTCCTTCCATTAACCGGAGACCTTGTATATCTGAGAGTTGGACCTCTTCATAAGTAATCTTTCCTAGAGAAGGGGGGTGAGAGGGGAGGGAAGTTGAGGGTTTTTTTGGGGGATGGGGTAGTGGAATTAAGAACGGATTATAAGGGGTGGGGGGATAGGTTCAGGGGAGCAAGGGATTGGTTCCTGACTGTCCCTCTTTCTCTCCCATTACCCAAGGAGAAGGGGATCTGACCCCATAGGGATCTTAGGGAGTCCCACATTGCCCATTTCAAGTGAACCTTTAAGGTGCTGACCAGCATTCTTTGAGGAATCTCTAATACTAGAGATCCTCGATCAATGCTGACTTCCTTCGGGAATTGGCTTGAGATTACAGAAGGGTGGAGTTTTATTCCCACCCTAATAATGGAAGCACTGATATATAAAGTTTTAAGTCATGTTATTTTGTCAGTCGTGAATAGTTCAGGTTGACAATATTGTTACTTATTTACAGTTTTTCACAAAGTTATTGTTGCTGTTGCAGTTAACCTTCGTTCATGTAACGAAGCTGGAAGTAGACACAGGAGACAGGTTTCAATTTGTCAATGGTTTGTTCTATTACAGAAACTTCAGAAATCTTTCATAGAGAGATCTAACAGATGTTTGAAGGAGAAACTGGTTGTGGTTGGCAGATCTTCTCACATTGTCCGGGGGGAGCGATCCGGGTGAAGTTGGACTGGAGGGGCCTGGAAAACAAACAAACAAAAAAAATAATAATGAAAGTCAGAAACCTAAATTGACAATAAAAGTAATTAGTATTAAACTCAAAGCAGTCAAAAGAGAAGAAAAGAACAAAAAACCCAAATGGCTTCCCAACCAGTAAAGATTTATTCTATAAATGTAAACGGCCTTCACAACCCAATCAAAAGATCCCGAGTGATGCAGCATCTAAATAAACAAAAGGCAGATGTTATATTTATACAAGAATCCCATCTTTCAGACATTGAACACCAGAAATTAACATGAGGAGGCCGATATACCATTTATTCTTCATCTCATCCAAATGGTCGTAAATGGGGAGTAGCAATAATGATTCCATCTACAACCCAAATCAAAATAAACAAAATACAACCTGACAAATCAGGACGCTATATCATCATTCAAGGTCATCTATACAACCAAGAAGTTACATTAGCAAATATATATTTACCTCCTCAGACTAAAACTCCAATAATCCGGCAAATTCTAAATAAGATACTAGACCTCCACCAGGGACAACTCCTAATGGCAGAAGACTTCAATATGACTATCACTCCACATCTTGATTCATCAAACCCCAAAGTCTACCATCTCTCAACTCCAGTAAAGTTTTTCAAAACACAACTTGAAAACCTTGGCTTGGTGGATATCTGGAGGAAATTTTTCCCCTCAGCCCCAGGTTTCACTTATTACTCCGGGAGATTCCACTCATACTCTAGACTAGATTATTTTTTCACCATATACGAACACTTCTCCTCAGTAAGAGACATAACCATTTTTCCCAAAATAATATCTGATCACCACCCTTTGCTATTAAAAGTAGATATGGGTAAAAAAAAAAAACACGCTGGAGACTAAACCCCTATCTTCTAAAGGACAAAGAATATACTGACCAAATAAAAAAAAGAATCCCCCAATTCTTTGAAGAGAACACCCCATCGGCTGTTTCTGAAGCCATACTATGGGATGCCATGAAGACCACCATAAGAGGCAAGATCATCGCCTATGCCTCAAGGGAAAAAAAAGAAAAGGAGAGGAAATATAAAGATCTTACCAATACCTTACAAAACCTTCAACTGCTTTATAGAGAGGGGGATAAAGAAATACAAACAAAAATTAGAGCAACCACATCAGCTCTCCAAAAAATAATAGATGAAAAGATCCAAATGTCTCTTATATACATAAAACAAACAAATTATGAGGGTGGATCCAGGGGAACATGCCAGTTGGTGCAGAAGCTGACAGCAAGGAAAAATGCAGTAACAATACTAAAAATCAAACACCCCCAAACTGGTAAGATAACCCATAGAGAGGAAGAGATAAGACAAACCTTCACTTACTATTACCAACAACTCTATGCCACACATAATACCTCTTCTCAAGAGGACAGACAAACTTTTCTAGACCAGTTATAACTTCCAAACATTTCAACAGTACAAGTTCAAAAACTACAAGCTCCAATATCAATTGAAGAAATAGAGGCCGCAGTCACTAAACAATTCTTGGGTCATTGCCGTGGCCCTGATGGATAAATCAATGAATGGTACAAAATCTTCAGTAAAGAAATAACCCCAAGACTTTTAAAACTATTTAGAGAAACGGCAGCCGGAAATACCCCCATCCTTGGAATATGCCACAATAGCTGCTATCCCAAAACCTAATGGAAACAAACTAGATCCCTCTGCTTATCGCCTGATATCAATATCGAACTCAGACTATAAAATCTTCATGGCTATTTGGGCCAAGAGAATAGAAATAATTCTCCCAACAATAATACATCCAGACCAAGCGGGTTTCATAAAAAATAGATCCACCACAGATAACGTAAGAAAATCCTTAATGCTAATGGAATACATCCAAACTTGGAAGAGCCCAGCAGCCTTTATAAGCCTTGACGCTGAAAAGGCATTTGATAGGGTATGTTGGCCTTTCCTTTGGGAAACACTAAAAACATTTGGCTTTCCGGACTCACTGCTACATTGGCTGACCCAAATATACCTCTCACCAAAAGCTTATATTCGGATAAATGGGGGACTTTCCTCCCCAATCTCAATAGGACAAGGCACAAGGCGAGGCTATCCTCTTTCCCCTCTACTCTTTGTATTATACCTCGAACCATTAGCAAGAGCGATAAGAATATCGGAAAAGGTGGTGGGTGTCCCAATGCAGCAGTCAGAAAACAAGATTAGTCTTTTCGCGGATGATATACTTCTTTCCTTTCTATCCCCTACTGACTCGATCAAAGAGACATGGAAAATTCTATCTCGATTTGAAGAATTGGTTGGTTTTAAATTAAATATTTCAAAAACTAAGGCCCTACTATATAACTATTCCCCTCCAAATACTTTAAAACGAAGCCTAACAATTAAATGGCACTCTACCAAAATAAAATATCTTGGCATACACATTCCCCGAAATCTTCATGTACTCGAACTAATTAATTATGAACCCATTTCTATAGAGATCAATAAAGACTTGGACAGATGGTCCACGCTTCCTATATCTTTGTTCCAACACATCAAAACCATTAGAATGAACATCCTACCCCGCCTACTGTATTTGTTCCAAAATATTCCCTATTTCCCATCTCAGTATTATCAAAATCAAATCAACTTTATTTTTATAGCACCTTTCAAAGCCAAGGCGCTGTACATAAAAACATATACAAAATAATAAGAATTTAAAACAAGCGTTAAGTCATGGGACAACATGATATCTAAATTTATTTGGAACAAACAAAAACCACGAATTTGTCTCTCTATACTAAAACTATCATTGGCTCAGGGTGGCACCAATCTTCCGGACCTGAGAAAATATGCAGAAACAGCATTTCTGAAAATTCTTTTATTATGGCTCTCTGATCAGTTTGACTCCCAATGGAAGAAATTGGAATTCCATCTAAACGATATGTACGATACAAAAAAAATCATTTTTTCTTCTCCAGGGAAGACTCTTCCATTGAAAGACTTTACTGGTATCACCTCACAGGTCTTAGCAAATTGGTTTAAAATGCGAGAGAAAGAGCCACGCCAGTCAGTCTATGAAAACTGCAAAATAATTTCAGAGGATGATCTTTTCACTCTATCCCATGACTTAATCTTTTTTCGTTGGCACAGATTGGGACTGGAGCAGGCTTTCCATTTCCTAGGACCAAATGGGATCCTACCGTTCGAAGAATTAAAACTTAAATTTAATCTCCCAAATGTTGATCATTTTAGATACCTCCAAATCAGAAACCACTTACTTCGTAATATTATTCAGGTCAAACTGACCCCCCTCTTAAAATTATTTCTCGACCACTCTCTTGGACAATACTGGAACCATTTAATTGGTCATCTATATAAAATGATGCGAGATCAATCTAAAGAATCTACAAACTCAATACTAGCAAGTTGGAACAAAGACCTAGACCTCATTGTATCTAACGCAGAATGGTCCTCTTCATCCTTGCGAGTGGTCAAAATCACCCAGTCTCATATTTGGAGAGAATATTCTTGGAAATGCAGATCAAGGTTTTCAGGTCTCCGGCAAATCTGACTAAATATCTTCCGATTGAATTTGGGGTTTGTTGGAGGGAGTGTGGAGCCGAGATGGCTGACTTAGCACATATAATGTGGCAATGCCCATGTTTAATGCCCTTCTGGTTATGTATACAAAAAGAAATTAGTGGGGATCTTGGGGAGTGTGTTGAACTCACAGCCGAAATGGTGCTCATGGCTGTTTACCCGGATCGCTCTCCCCCCTGGACAAAACCCCTACTTCCTGTTCTGCTGTTGGCTGTAGAAAAATCTTTAACAAAGAAATGGATGACCAAAGCAATACCGAGCAACCAAGAGTGGAGGCAAATTGTGAATTCTATATATCAAATGGAAAATATTACAGCAAAACTAAATAACCAGGTGGACAGGTTTGCCACTCTATGGCAGAGATGGTCACTTTATCAGGCCAGGGTTGATCCTGATTATTGACCATAGCGGACGGGAACCGGGGGAGAGAGGAAATGAGAATAGAATGGTGTTATGGAATTACTTGCTTTTAACACTAACCTGTATCAAATATAAAAGATCTTTATATATTGTATATTTGTATAACAACAAATCTGAAGTAAGTACAGAAAATTATTTGATTGTACAATGTCTCCTGACCTAAAAGAAAAGAAAAAAACTCAATAAAAATATATTTAAAAAAGATAAATTAAGGAAATAATTCAATAAAGATATCAAAAATCACAGGGAAAAATATTGAATATATATCTTGGACAAATTAGAGAAGGCTGTGTACGACAGAGATAACAAAAAATTCTGGGGGCTGGTTGCCAAAGGCATTGAAGACTTCCATGATGAATTAGATGCCTATATTGAACCAATAAAATGGATAGAACATTACAGAAAACTGTTTAATGATCCAGAAGAGGAATTTAATAAAGCCATGAGAAACAGAACCTGGATACCATTAAAAAAGAAAATTGGGCCGGCCCGTCGGTGCAGTGGTTGGATTTCTGCTCATGACGCCAGCAACCCGGGTTCGGGAATGGACTTGGGTACTGGAGGGCCAGCTGGGGAGAGAGGGCTTGAGTGTCGGCTGACGGCTCGCCTTCTCTCAGGGGGAGGGAGTGTGGGACACAACCCGGCAATTACTGACCCCAAGCGGAGCCTGGGGCTACAGTCTCTGCCAGGGTCTCAGATACTAAGGGCATGGTGAACATTGGCATCAAGCCTTACGTTAAGTGGCACACCATGTCCCATGGGAATAACCAGGAAAGGCCCGTAGCTGACTGGATGATGGTTGCCAGCTCCGATGCTATAGAGTCAAGGACAATTGCAGCGCCATCTCCAGCAGCATCAGGACAGGATTGGCACTGGCCACCCAGCGCCATCCCCTTGGAGGAGAGGACCCACCCAGCGAAGAAGGGTTATGTCCAGGGGTCATCTGGGGAGCTGCATATGTAGGGGTGAAGAGGTGGCTGATCCGAGGCAGTGCAGCTTGGAGGGCATAGGTGGCCTGAAGGAGAGGCCAGCCCGGAGCTGGAAGGGAGCAAAAATAGAATAAAAAAACAGAAGAAATCATGAACAAAGAAATCTCTAAAGCAATACAAGCCTTCTCTAGGCATAGGGTACCAGGCCCAGATGGCATATCAATAGATGGCATAATAAATTTAATTGACACATGAACAGTAAGTTTACAAAAATTGTTCAACAATATTAATAAATCGGGGATAATCCCCAGTACTTAGAGAGAAACAATCATAGTACCCATTTTTAAAATAGGTGATACTGAGCAAGATCTATTCTGTTACAGACCAATAAGTTTAATGGACAACACACAAAAAATATTTACCAGGAGTTTAAATACAAGACTAATAGAATGGATAGAGTCAAATAGGTCAATTAATGAAGCCCAAGCAGGCTTCATGCCTCAATACTCAACAACTGACCAATGTTATGTTTTGTCGCACTTAGCCCAGATGTACAGTATACAATAATAATAAAAAAAAAAAAATGTATTTTTATTGATCTAAAATCAGCGTTTGATAGCATAAATAGAAACTTACTCTGGGAAATAGTATTTTTATTTATTTAAGTTTTGGAAACAACCTTTGAGCTAAAAGTTCATTCACAAGGGTTCCCCAACAATTACGTGTAACATCAATTAACAAAAAAATCAACAGTGTGTGACAAGAAAGCAAGCAGTGTAAACATCAGCTGGGGAACATTATATACAGCCATTACACATTGCATAGTCAGCATATTGTTGCATGACAGCAGTTATCACAATCTAAATAAGTGCTCAATTACTCACAAGCACCCTGGACATTAGGGATTGTCATCAATGATTAGCTTAATAGTATGGTAAGCAAGGTGGAGCACAGGTGAAAGGAATGTGGGCAGAACAGGGAGGTGGGTGGAGCAGGTCTAGTGCAGAGAGGACAAGTAAGGTTAGCAGAGATAGAAGGAAAATTATTATTGTTTCTTTGTGTCGATGTGGTGGAGGGAGGTTCAACTTGGCCGGATTGAGAAAGGGGAATAGAAAGTGCACATGTGGAGTTCAAGATTTGGTTTCAGGGAAGTAATCACAGCCACTATTGTTGAAAAGGTGAAGCTTTAAATCTTTTTTAAATATGTTCATACTTGGTAACATTGGCTAGTTCAGCAGGAAGCTCACTGAGCCACTGCGGGGCTCTAGAGGCAAAAGACTGTTGGGCAAGTGTGGTTTTCCTGAAAGGGGTTAGGCATGAGCTGCATGCATTACCTCTGGTGAAATGCTGGGACAGAGAACTGCAGTAAACTGAGGATGACTGGGGGTAGAGGACTAGTAGCACCTTTTATTCCCAGGAGACAGACCTGGTACTTCACCCACCCTATAAGATTGAGTCAGTTTGTCTGGGCACACAGTTAACATGTATGGGTGAGTTGTCTGCACCAGAACAAGATGGCATGCTTTGTTTAGAGCAATTTTAACATGTTTAAGAGCTGTTTCAGAGGCAGCACTATATATTACCAACCCATAGTCGATTACAGACAAAACAGAGCTGGTGACCACAAGGTGCAGGGCTGTAGAGGTAAGGTAATATCTTATTAAACAAGATAGGCATGGATAAGTGTACAGGTCAGGTACAACACGAGAGGAAATAAGACTGAAATATGTATAGATAACAAGGGTGTAAAAGAAGGATGTGTGTTGTCCATGATTCTCTTTAATTTTTTGTTGTTGTATTTTTTCCTCCTCTGTTAGAGCTGGCAGGCAGCTCCAGACCCTCCCCCGGAGGGGACTCATCTCTCTGGTGGGGTTTCCCTGCCCCCACCCCAATCAGTCACCACCCATGGGTTCCTCCCATGACAGGGCCAGAGGCAAGGGGTGCTGGCCTCCCCCCACCCCCGGAAGCCAACATCTAGATTGTTGGGGGGAGGCACATGCACAGCCCTCCATCACAGAGCCTGATGGCTCTGACCTTTTTCCATTTTCTCCCTAGACCCACATATGTGTAATGAGCAGGGTGATTGTCTCCATCTCCACAGAGGCAGTCTTATGCCCTGTGCATGGATCCACCCCATTCTAGTGTCATGCCTTTGCTGACACCCAGCTTCTGCTGGGTGTCAGTCCACAGCACGGTGTGGAGTCCCCCCAACCCCAAGGAAGGAGAGCTGTCAGCGAATGCTCAATCCTTCCTCACCCCGGATGACCCCCCTAGCAACCTGAGTCCATTCCTGAACCTGGGTCACCAGCGTAGTATGAGGCAAGGCATCCAGGGCCTCAGTCCTCTATGCTAGCTTTCTTTCACTTATTTTTGAACCAGATTCTGATAAAACTGTGTAATCCCAACTTTCACATACCCAGAATTGGAGACTGATGTTGTCCCTACCTTGGGTATGAGGAAAATATAGTCCTCCTTTCTAATACCTTTCTGGACATTAAAATAATCCTCTATAAGTACCAACAAAAGTATAAAATGGTAGACTTACATATCAAGTACAATAAAACAAAACTGATGATATTTGGAAACAAAGAAAGGAAAGGATACAGAATAATAACAGAAAATACAGCATTACAAACTGTCAGAGATTTCTGTTATTTTGGAATAGTAATAACTGAAAATTTAACATGGGAAAAACAAATAAAAGAACTAGAAACAAAAACAAAAAATTCCTCCCTGCCATATCCAGTTTTATACAGAAATATGGTGGTAGTTCCGTTAAAGGCTGTCTCATGGTGATAAATGCCAAAAGCAGAAGTTGGACTTTATATGTGGCAGAAGTTTGGGCAACAAAATATAAAAATAATATAGAAAAACTTCTCAATTTCCATTACAAGTGATTACTGGGATTACCACAATATCGCCCCTCTGCCCTAGTAAGGGCAGAATTAGGACAGATTTCCGTAGAATGTCTAATTCAGGAAAGACTGTTCTTATATTAGCTCACATCATATGTAATGAATGAACATAGACTACCTCGTAAAAGCCTCGAAGAGGCACTGAAATATCAGCAGGATAATATTATTTTCCCCAAGTGTAAAAATTGTTGAAAATATATTGAAACCATCAAGCCTCCTTCACTGCCTCACTAACATTTTTGTAAAGCCTTTAGCAGAGATACAAATATTTTTTTTTCTCTTTATCTTTTTATTGAAATTCGAGTATATAAGAAAGCACAGATCTAATACAATCAAAGACTATCCTTTATATAAGGTATAAAATATCACTTAACAAAACACAGTATTTAGGGTAAACATATTGGAGAAGCCTTATATACATGTATTTATAATAAAACACAAACCTAGACAGGATATAAGTGGAGAGCAGAAGGGTTATAATCAATAGGGTATTATAGGATCAAAAATAGCAACCATGTACGAAATACATGCTAGGGCAGGCTATGGAAAGGCATTCAGTAAATTGCAAAAAGTGATAAATGTGGTAATATGAACAATGTTCAGTAATGGAGAGGTGAAGATAAGAGAAAAGTGTGCAAGGAAAGAAAGAAGAGAAAAAAGCAAGGAAGAAGGGAAGGAGAGCGGGAGAAAACAGGGAAGAAGGGAAAAAGGAGAAATCTGTGCAAAAAAGGTTTGAGAAAACCTAATCTGAGAGCAAAATAAGAAGGGGGCTAAATAGCCCTAAGAATTAGGGTCTAGAAGAACTAGATTCAAAGTACTTGAAGTAATCCTGCCAGCATCTGTCATATACAGTAAGTCGGTTATGAGAGACATGAGATAATTGGTCTAGGGAGGCATACTGAGAGAGACTTTGAAGAACATCTGAAGGGAAGGCACCAGAGTTGATTTCCATTTCATAAGAATCAGACATTTGACCAGAAGAGAAAGTATGTTTATCCATCTTAAATGTGCATGTGAGAGGAGAGAGCTATTGGGGATAAGGATGCCTAGAAGGAATAGCTTGGGGTTAAAAGGTAGTTTGTGTCCTGTTACTCTGGAGTCAAGTAAACAGACTTTATGCCAGAGCTTATTAATGGGAGCACAAGACCACAAGATATGAAGTAGATCCCCATTGGCCAAATTGCAGCACCAGCAATTATTATTATTTAATATGCCCATCCGTTGAAGCACAGAGGGGGTTCTATACCAAAGATGGAGGATTTTAGTTTGTATTAAAGAACTACGGGCATCTTTAAAGGTATTATGTGCAATACACCAACAATTACTCCATTGTGCATCTGAAATATTGTAGTTAAGAAGAGTACTCCATTTATTTTTGGCCTGTCTCGACTAATCAGGTAGTTTATCAATAATGTATTTGTAAATGGAGCTATTTAATTTTACTGATAAATTAGTCCAGTGTGAGATGTATGGGTTTAGAAGAGTATGCGTATACTCTAAACTAGAGAGAGAGAGTTATAAGCTGCCCGAATTTGTAAAAACTTTCAGAAGTCCTGTTTAGGAAGTTTCGATATGATCTGCAAGTCTAAGAACGATCTAAGAGTGAATGAATTCTGGTCCAAGATATCTCCAAGAAAGAAAATGCCTTTGTTCCTCCATGTACGACAGAAAATTGGGTGATCTTCTAGAGTGAGCAGTGGATTGCCCCATAAGATGGCATAAAACCAGGGTGTTGGATTGGATTTCAGGAATTTGTGGGTTAGTTTCCAATAAAGAACAGAGGATGATATAGTCGGGTGAGATTTTAGTTTAGAGGAAATGGGATTAAAAATGAAGGAAGTGGGAACTCCTCCCGGGCACAATGCGGATTCCATTGCAACCCATAGTGGTGAGTGAGGGGAGGGTTTCTGAAACCATTTAATGGTTTGGGCCATTCGGAAAGTCCAGAGGTAGTCTTTGAACAAGGGGAGTCCAAATCCCCCTTTTTTCCAATGTGATCGAAGTTTGTTATGGTTAAATCTTGGTGGTTTCCCATCCCAGATAAAGTTACATATTAATTTATCAATTTTAGCAAAAAAGGAGGATGGTAAGAGTAAAGGAATATTGGCAAAGAGGTAAAGAATCTTGGGAGAAATGAACATCTTAATGGCTGCAATTTTCCCCATGAAAGAGAGATTAAGAAGCTTCCATCTGTCCAGAATTGTTTTGATGTTATTAAATAAGGGGTTAAAGTTAATGTCCCATATCTTTCCTAAGTTACTAGTAATTTTGATTCCTAGATATGTTATACCCTGTGGTGACCAACGGAATTCAAGAGGTATGTTTATAACAGCTTTACATTGGTCATTAAGGGGCATAGTTTGTAATTTGCCATAATTCAAAGCAAGGCCAGAAATTTTTGTAAAATTATTAAGCAAATCAACCAACAGGGGCCCAACCTCATTCATTTTTTCGAGTAAGATTAAGAGGTCATCCGCATAGGAGAGAGAAAAATATCTTGAATTGCTCACAGGTATGCCCATAATGCCAGAAGATTGACGTAAACAAGCAGTCAGGAGTTCCATGGCTAAAATAAACAGGGAAGGTGACAGGGGACAGCCTTGTCTAGTTCCCCTTGCTAAATGAAAGTAAGAGGAAAGGGTGGAGTTAGTAAGTACTTTAGCAACAGGGGAGTTATATAATAGCTTGATCCAGGAGCAAAAGGTATGAGAAGGACCGACATAAGATAAAACTTGATGACGGTAGTCCCAGTTTAAGGAATCAAAGGCCTTCTTGAAATCAATAGCCGTGGTTGCAGCTGGTATATTGAGGGATTTGGCTTTGTGAATTAAATTAAATAAGGAACATAGGTGATCAGAACCAGATCTATATTTAATAAAACCAGCTTGTGAACAATGAGTTAGCTTGGGAATCAAGGATTCAAGTCGAGAAGTTAGTAGTTTAGCAAATATCTTCCCATCTGTGTTTAATAAAGAGATGGGCCTGTAACTTGTGGGGTGAGTAGGGTCTTTTTCCTTCTTAGGGATTAGGGTTATGATTGCTTTGGTGCAAGATGGGGGAAGCTTGCCGGTATTGGAAGCTTCTTGATAAACATTAAGAAGAAGGGGGCATAAAGTGTCAGAAAACATTTTATAGAAATCGACAGAGAATCCGTCACCCCCAAGGGATTTGCTGGATTTCAAGGAAGACAAAGCTTTCTGAATTTCCTGAAGTGAGAAGGGTTCATCTAAAGAATTTGTTTCGAGAGTAGAAAGATGAGGAAGATGTAACGATTTAAGGAACTGTTGAATTTGTAAAGTAGATGAAGGATTTGTGTTAGAGTATAGTTTTTGATAAAAGGTTTTCATGTTACGATTTATAGAGGGGTTGTCGAAGTGAATCGTACCCTGTTCATCTCAAGAACTCATATGCCACACTGGCAAATGGGGGCAATCAAATAGAGGTACCCAGAGAAGTGGAAGGAAAGGATGTGGAGGTTAGCCAAGGAGGTGACCTCAGCGGGGAGAGCAGTGGACCCCAGAGGAGGAGGAAGTGAATCCTGATGGGGGACTCCATCATAAGAGGGATCCCGCTAGGAACACAGGAGGGGGAGGACTGGGAAGTGAGGTGCTACCAGGTGCCACAGCATGGAGGGATGGAAGGAAGATCCTGGGGATCACTGGGAAGGCAAGACGGAGGGTGAGCTGGATGTCATTATCCACCTAGGTACTAATGACCTGGCAAATGGGGAGCCAAAGGAAGTTCAGGAAGAGTTTAGGAAATTGCGGAGGGTCTCAAGCAAGTAACTACTTCTGTCACCTTCTCAGAAGTACTACCTGCAAGAGGCATGGGAGAGCATAGGGGTGCATGCACCAGGAACTTTAACTCATGGTTGAAGAACTGGTGCTGTGAGGAAGGGTTTGGAGTCATTGGTGACTGGGGACCCACCTGGAGGGATGGAGATTTGTTCAAGCCTGACGGCCTGCATCCATCCTGGAGGGGAATCCAAGCACTCAGTGATAAGTTTAAATGCTACATTGACAAGCATTTCAACTAGCCAAGGGGGGTGGCAGGCCAGCAAGGAGGGTACCTACTTGCTCAGCCCCCACAGCTAGCAGTGGAACCAGTGAACCGGAGGAGTGGATATCTCAACAAAGCAGTGTGCAAAAGATGGAGATTAGTGCCCAAGAGGTGGATAGGCAGAAAAGGGGCAAAAATCAGCAGAAGGGCAGACAGCAAGGAGAACCAGGGATAAAGGACAACTAGGGAAGGGGCTGGAATAGAACAGCTAAACAGTCTAGGGAGGTCAAATGATGGAAAGCCATGAATGCCAATGCCAGGAGCCTTAGCAACAAGGTGGAAGATATGGAGGCTGTCATGGTGCAGTCAGACCTGGACATTGTGGCCATCACAGAAACCTGGTGTAATGATAACCATGACTGGGAGATGGCCATTCCTGACAACATATTCAGAAGAGACCAGGCAGGTAGGAAGGGAGGAGGAGGAGTGGCACTGTATGTGAAAAAATGACATAAGGGCCACAGAGATCCAGGAGGAACAAAATGGGGATAGATACTGTGGGTTAAGCTGGAAAGGAAAATGAGGCCAGCCATCTGCACAGGTGTGGTCTATAGACCACCAGCCCAGGAGGAAGAAACAGATAGGGAGCTGATGCTAGCCATCCAAAGGATGGCAGACAAAGGTGTGGTAGTACTGGTTGGAGACTTCAATATTCCAGATGTGGACTGGAGCATCCCAGCAGCAGCATCAACTTGGAGCAGATTTATCCTGGACTCCCTTCAGGGTGCATTCCTCAAGCAACTGGTCATGGAACCAACTCGGCAGAAGGCAATACTGGACTTTGTGCTCACAAACAGGGACAGTGTGATGGGGGTAACAGTGGGGGAGCACCTGGGGAACAGTGACCACCAGTCATTGTGGTTTGAAATCACAGAAGGAGCAGAACCAAACCACACAAAACACGTATCCTGGATTTTAGGGGCAGACTTTGGGAAAATGGGGAGATACTTGAAAGAAGCATTAGGGGAATGGGCAGGAATCAGGGGTTGAGGAACAGTGGGTAGTATTTAAAATGGGGATTACAAGAGCAACAGAATTATGCATTAACAGGTTAGCAAAGGAAAAGGAGCCATTATGGTTTTCCAAAGAGGTAGCAAAGAAAGTGAAAGCCAAAAAGATTGCATTCAGGCAATACAAAAAGACACAGGCAGAAGGGGATAGGAGAAGTACCAGGGAGAAGCAAAGGAGCAGGGAGGTCCAGTAAGGGAAGCCAAAACTCAGACAAAGAGTACATTACAAAATCAGTGGGTAGAGGGGACTAAACCTTTTACAGGTACATAAGTGAAAAAAGAAAGGCAAAGGGAGGGATAATGAGACTGAAGGGGGAGGATGGGGGCCGCATGGAGGATGACAACAGTAAAGCTGACATACTGAACAGGTATTTATGCTCAGTCTTTACTGAGGAAGAGGAGGGTAATGGGTCTGAAGGGAGTACAAGGGGTGAGAATGGTGCAGAAATGGACACAAGTCCCATTACATGAGAAAGGGTCCTGAAGGAACTGGAAGTAATAAGAGTTAATAAAGCAGTGGGGCCAGATGGGGTGCACCCCAGGGTCCTTAAAGAACTCAGAGAGGTGGTGGCTGAACCTCTGGCTATTCTGTTTAGCCAATGACTGGAAACAGGGAAGGTACCCAAAGACTGGAGGACAGCAGAAGTAGTCCCCTTATACAAAAGTGGGAACAAAGAGGAAGTGGGGAACTACAGACCAGTCAGCCTCACCTCGGTAGTGGGGAAGATCATGGAAGCACTACTGAAGGAGAGATTGGTGGAACATCTGGTTGTCCATGGACTGCAGGATCCAAGGCAGCATGGTTTCACCAGGGGGAGGTCATGTCAGACCAACCTCATTGAAGTTTTTGACTGGGTGACTAGGGACGTGGATCAGGGGAGGGCAGTGGACATGGCCTATCTGGACTTCAGCAACACCTTTGACACTGTGCCACATAGAGGACTATTACACAAACTAGGGAATATGGGTGTGGGCAGGACAGCAGTGTGGTGGGTAGGTAACTGGCTGGGTGGCAGGACACAGAGGGTGGTGATAAATGGCTGTCACTCCACAGAGGGAAGAGTGACCAGTGGGGTACCACAGGGATCAGTGCTGGGACCAGTCCTATTCAACATCTTCATCAGTGACATTGCGCAGGACCTAGAAGGCAGAATTTCACTGTTCACTGATGACACAAAGCTCTGTAACAGAGTAGACACACCCGGGGGTGTAGACAGAATGAGAAGGGACCTGCAGAAGCTTGAAGAATGGTCAGCAGTTTGGCAGTTGAAATTCAATGCAAAGAAGTGCAAGATAATGCATATGGGGCACCAAAACCCTTGCACAATGTATCAGTTGGGGGGGTGAGGATATAGCATGCACCAAGCAGGAAAGGGATCTTGGGGTTATCATCACTGATGACCTCAAGGTAGGGAAACAGTGTGACAAGGCAGCAGGTAAAGCAAATAGGATGCTGGGATGCGTAGGCAAGGGCATCACCAACAGAAAAAGAGAGGTCATGATTCCACTATACAAGACACTAGTGAGGCCCCACCTGGAGTACAGTGTACAGTTCTGGAGACCTTACCTACAGGGTAGAAAAGGTTCAGAGGAGGGCAACAAAGATGGTACATGGATTGCATCATAAGTCCTATGAGGACAGGTTGAAGGAATTGAATATGTACTCCCTGGAGGAGAGGAGGGAGAGAGGGGTCATGATAGAGACATACAAGTATCTTACAGGGAGGAACAGGGTGCAAGAATACACTATTTTTAAGAGAAAAAGATGTTCCAAGACTAGAGGGCATGGGATGAAGTTGGAGGGAGGATGATTCAGAGGAAATGTGAGGAAGAATTTCTTCACAGAACGGTGGTGGACAAGTGGAACACCCTGCCTGAGGAAGTGGTGGGGGCTGAAACAATCACGGATTTAGGAATGCATGGGATAGACATAAAGGAATTCTGGAGGTCAGGGTAAGGGGCATGTGGTCGCAGATTCTCTTTACTGTATATACTTTACCTTAAATTCTATATACTCAATAACCACACCCAATGGTTATTCCAATAAACTCAGTTTATTGTCTGCACACATATGTATGGGAGCCTCAGTTAAAAGACAGAGAGCTCCTCGAACAAAGGTTTACACAGTATTTTATAACACTCTCTCATTTTGGAAAAACATCAACATTTCAGTATTAGCCAATCAAAGTTCTCAGCAATGTAACAGAAGAAAACACATTGAAGCATTAGGTATTTTTCCACTGGCTTATTTCATCCCATTACTTGATACATATGTCTGGGTCAGGCTGACCTAAAGGAACACTGAGTTTCAGTTCTGCTCATTCTTATCTAACTTACTATTTTTCACAACCTAAGAACTGGTTTCAGCCAGCACGAGTTATTGCTTTTCTGCTTGCTTTGTGATTTTATAAACTTATAATGACCCTTAGCTTTTTGCTAGACCTGCAACTATGCTAGCAGCTTCTACATCATAATCATAATATATTGTAACACACTTTGCTTTATATGTATACACGAATCCACTCTATATGTATGCATAAAAGAAAGATATATATATATATATATAAAAAGAAATTCCTCCACAGGCAACAGAGTTCTGGAAAACATAAACTGAAGTTACAAACTCAAATGGGCAGACTAGGTGGGCCATAGGCCCTTATCTGCCAACACTGTCTACGTATCTACAGTATGTATCTTTTTGGCTTAGGATGTGTCGTTCCATTTGTTGTGCTTTGAGCTGGTAAGAGAGGAGTTTCCCAATTTTATCGCCGTGTTCCCAAAACTTATATTTAAGTTTAAACAAGGCCAATTCGGTTTTATGAGAAATTAATTTGTTAATTTTAACTCTAAGTTGAAGAATTTCAAGATGACGTTGAGAATCAGGACAGTGCTTATTAGAAGAAAAATATAAATTCTCTTTAGCCTTAGGAGATTTTTCCAAGTCAGCCAGCTGTTGTTCCCTTACTCTTTTCCTATGTGCAGCATAACTGATAACTTTCCCTCAAATCGTAGCTTCAAGAGCTTCCCATACAGAGGACATAGAAGATTCGGTTGGGGTATTGTAAAAGAGGAAGTCCTGAATTTGTGCTTTGATCATGGATAAGACATTGGGATCCTTAAGAAGGAGAGGGTCCAGCCGCCAGTAAGATTTAGGTGCTAATGGGCCCCACAAAAGTTGGAATTTGGCAGGGGAATGGTCTGAGATTATGATGGGAGAGATGGATGAATCAATAGTTTTTTCCATTATAACAGGAGAGGCTAACCAGTAGTCAATTCTACAGTATGTCTTATGTAGAGAGGAGTAAGAAAGTAAATTCTCAATAAAGGGGGTAAAGGAGGCGCCATACATCAGCTAATCCAACATCTTGCATTATTAATGAGTGGGCTTTAATACTTCTAGGGTGGACCTCTGTAGTGGGGCTACTTCTGTCAATGCTGGCTTCTAAAGCTAAGTTAAGATCCCCTCCAAGAAAAACTGGTGTATTATCAGTGTTATAGGATAGAATCTGTTGAGCTAAATTATGAAAAAACTCTGGGGAATTGGAGTTGGGTGCATAGACATTAACAAGCAGATGAGGACCAGAGTTGGTATTCAGTTTGACCATCACCCATCTTCCGTCAGTATTGGAAACGGAGTTTACAAGGGACCATTTGAGACTCTTATGCATAAGAATAGCAACTCCTCTTTTTTTGAGGTATAGAATGACTCGTAGATCTGATTGACCCAATCTTTTTTAAGTCTATGAACATCCTCTGCTAATAATTTTGTTTCTTGAAGGAAAGCAATTTGTGTTTTACGTTTTTTGAGATGTGAAAGCATTTGCTTCCGCTTACAAGGAGAATTAAGTCCCTTCACATGTATATGAAAGTATGTCACTCATATTCTTAGTGTTAAAGAAAGGGAATAATCACTGGAGTGTGAAGGGACAAATAAATGAGGCAGAGGATGATTAGAATACAATATAGAGAGCTTACATATATGCAGAGAGTGGCAGGAACATTCAAGCCAGAAAAAGTGAGATGTATGATACATGAGTAGCACAAATATATTATTAAAGTTAGAATAGAGATGGGGAAGAAGAAAAGTCATTAACAACAACAACAATACTAGTAAGCTAAATAACAAAGAAAACGTTTTATGGGTGTGAGGAGATATGAGTCAGTAAACTGGCTAAGAGGCTCTCTCACCACACTCTGGGGCGTTGATGTAGGGAGGAGACTAGGGAGGACCAGTTATAAATATTGGCCCAAACCTAAGTCTGATCCCAGTAATATAATAAAGTAAGTATTCCTGATAAGCTATACTGAAAGGGAATAATGCCAAGAAAGACAGGGGACTGTAATAACCCCAGCTTAATTCTAAGCTAGCAGAACAAGGTATAATGATAAATCTAAACACCAGGATTTATTTATACACATTAGTAGTAATAGTACAAGATATACTAACTCAAAATAACACTAAATTAAAGAACCATATACGATATGCCAGTACAGCCTAGACATAGAGCAAGGAATTCAGGGAGCCAGGTGGAATGCAAATGAACAAATATAAAAGGAAAAGTAGATCATTACCACATTAGAGTGACTCTGAGTATACTCTGCAGTGCAACAGAATAATTCCATAATAAATACAATATTGAGGGGGAAAGAAGAAAGGGGAGGTCAATTTAAGCCCTTACGCCCTGAGCCAAATGCAAATCGGGATTATGTGGAGAGTTATAGGCTTGGGTGATAACTGTAGACAGAAGAGATAGTCATAGTAAAGATTAGCTCCGATTACTCAAAAATCACCTAAATAGGTGTTATATGGGGTGACTAGGTCTAGAAGACTAGGCCCAGTGAGCTCCAAAACAGGAGGGACCACACAGCAGTGGATTTCTATAATATCTGTAGGCTTCAAGTAAAATAAGGAGCATAAGGAAGATGTAGATTGACAATCCTTTGCAACAGTACACCAAACATAGCCCACCTCTTTGAGTGCTAATGATAGTTCCATATTGTAAACAGGAGGTAGTAAGAATAATGGAGCGTGGGGAAAGAGATAGATTAAATGTAGTTGCCAATAATACTTAAGAACCTGTCATCAGGAGAGGGAAGGGGTAAGTTGCCTTGTAATATATAATAATTTGCATGTAAAAAAGAAAAGGCAATAATCAGGATGCATACCGATTGAAGATATGCAACTGAACAGCCAAAATACTGTAAACCTGATGCACTGCTAAATTGGAAAGTAAAAGGCTAGATACAGAGAGCCTGTTTAGTGAGGTAATGTATAAGATCTAACACTAAAATAATGGGTTAGAAAAGCATTGCTGATATACCAAAATTCCCTTGAAGACCTTTAAGCTGCTCATTTAAACGCTGCAACAAAAAGTAAATTGATCATGCCGCAATGTACAGCTTTTGCTTTCTGCACCCGCTGGGAGTGAAAGCAACTATGTAGCATAGACTGTAGAGCAGCGGCTAGGCAGAAAAAGTGTACTGGCACTCTCTTTAAGTATCCTGGAAGCAAAACCTACCAAGATATAGCAATCTTGACCATATTACTGACCATATAAGCTCATGACACCTTAGATTTATTAGCAGGATTGTGACTATTGATGTTCTTGCTTTTGGTCTTTTGCCCCACGTTTCTTTTGGGGCTCTAAAGGTTTGAGTGGGGAACTTGCAACAATTTCTGCCCATGAAGTATTGGCAGAAATACATCCCTGAGGCACAGGGCCCAAATTAAAGTGATGTTCGTCTGAAAGTTGCTGGGAAAGATCCTCCTGCGAGGAGTGCATGTCATCCTCCAAGAGAGAAAACTTATTGCTAAAGGGAATAGAGGGGTTGATTTGAAGGTGAGAGGCTGCAGCTTGGGGTGAAACCTTCCTAGAACAGCATGAAAGTCTTGAAGAATAATACCCCAACAGAAGCTTCTTTTGCAGCCGTGTTAATTGCCTTGGGGTCAAATCAGTTGTGGCATTGCTACTTGAGGCAGCGGGTTCTGCAACACTTTCCCCACGTTCCTGTACCTCGTCATCCACCCTCCATGCAGATACCAAAGCTGTGTTCGGGTTGCCAATTGTTGCTGAACCTCCCGGGGTAAGATTGCAGAGAGAGACCTCCAGATAGTTGGCTAAGGTGTCAGGGGTTTCAAAATCCTTGAAGAAAGAGCCTGAGAAAAGGCATAGTGTTGTGGGGTAATGTAGAGCAAATTTAATGATTCTTTGGTGGAGGATTTGTTTAAGTGGATTGTAGGCCTTCCTTCTGATGGTTAAATCTTTCGAAAAGTCTCTGTAGATGGAAATATTAAACTCTTGCCACTGAAGTTTCCCCATTTCTCTGGCTCATTTCAGTATTAATTCTGTGTGGGAATAGTTCAAGAAGCGAGCAATGATATGCCTTGGTCGCTGGTCTGATGTTAGCCTGGGACCCAGAGTGTGGTGAGACCGCTCAATGATTAACGTTAGGTCAGGAGGCAGTTTAAGGATTGCAGGCAGCACATGTAATAAAAGCACAATAGTGTCTCCTAATTCTACACCTTCAGGGAAGCCAAAAAATTGTAAATTGTTGCAACGATTACGATTTTCAATATTGTCACTTCTGGCTTGTACAGATTTAATAGTTCGATCTTGATTGCGGACAGTAGCCTGGAGGTCATTAATAGTAGTAATGTTACAGGCCGTTGCTTTCTCATTAAATGCAATTTTCTGGCTAAAAGTTTCAAGAGTGGTCGCATTCTGTTGGGTGGAGGTTTTTAGATCATTAATCTCAGCCATCAATTTAGAAAACATTACTTTCACTCTAGCAAGTGAGCTTTGCTGTACTTGGAGATCTGCCATAATGCTGAAGGATGAGGCCTAGTATGCTGCAGTACAGTGTAGAATAATTGAATATAAGTAGATGATGGATCAAAAATGACTTACAAACTGTGTCAGGCAGTAAGATTACAGGATGGTCATAGGAGTTGGTACAAAAGAAAGGTCTGGTGAAGGCTGGATGAGGTTAGATTGCAGTCATTCCTGCAGAGATTCTGAACTATGCTGCCATCTTCTGCCTGGTCAGGCCACACCCCAGAGATACAAATGTGTATCGGAGGAAGATTAAGAGACAGATACAGACAAAAGGAACTAGAGAAATATGCACAGTATAAAATAAGTAAATTGATGGCAAAAAACAAGAAACAGTTTGGTTTTAAAAAATACTTGGATTTATTAAAGAACCCACAATGTAAAAAAAAAATAATTCATTAAAAAATAGATTTGAATACTATGCAAGTGAAAGATTTTCATATCTAGCTAACAAAAAAGAAAATAATTCCAGTGGTAGATGCAGATGTAAACAAGATCTGGCCAGGGTTCCGGTTATGGAACGAGGTGTTCTGAGTGCACCCGTCATTAGGGCACTAGGATTTTAATTTTGCCACCCAGGTTTTTTGCGGGGAGCTGCTCCCCCCCACACACCCCAACTATATATTCTAACTCCAGAGGGGTTGACCTCAGGGAAGGGGTGGCGAATTCTAAATTTTGGTGCCCTAATGATGGGCACTCTCGGAAGGGTGCACAGATCGCCAGAAGGGACTGGACAGAGCCAATAGCGGCTACAGCTGAGGAATTTGGAGTAAAAATATTGAAAACTACCCAAGTTATGAGCCTGCATTAGCAAAATGTAATGTAGTCTCATAAATTGTTGTTTTGTAATATTTTTACACAAAATATTCAACATGGCATTGTTACGACCCTGCCTCACGAAGCAGGGCAGAGAAAATGTTAAACTCCCGGCCTAGTAGTGACTTTGCATAGGGACTGCACAATCAACTTTCGGGATGCAAAAACACATTTTGTGTAGGAGATGAAAAATGACAGCTGTCACTTTGGTGCTGTAAAGAAATGGCTATGTTGAAAATATGGGTTAAAATACTGAATATTACCAAATTTACTTGTCTGCATTTGCAAAATTCAACATAGTCTCATCACTTTTTTTGTAAAATCTTTTTACACCAAATTTGGAACATAGCTGACTTATGACCCCACCTCATGAACAACAGCAGAGAAAACTTTTGACTTCTGCCCGAAAGATGATTTTGCGCAGGGACTGCAAAATCATCTTTCAGTGTGTAAAAAAAAAAACAACATTTTGGCCAGGATTTGACAAATGACAGCTGTCACATTCATGAGGTGCTATAAAGATGTGGCTATGTTGTAAATTTGGGGTACAAATATTGAAAATTACCAAAGTTGCGAGCCTGCATTCACAAATTTCAATGTAGGCTCATAACTTTGTTGATTTTTTTAATATTTATACACCAAATTTTCAACATAGCCTTCTTATGACCTCACTTAAAAGGAGCTGCACTTAAAAGGATAATATTATGTTATGTTTTATGTACTGGGACTTATACAGTGGAACTTGGTAGTGAGAGGACGTGGGGTCCACACTTTGACTTTTATATTTTTTTTTCTGATTTATTGTTTATTTGATGTTTTATAAATTTGTTCAGGCAGTGAGAGGGCTTGAACTTATTTTATTTTATTTATTCTTCTGATTTATTGTTTGTCTTATGCTTCATAAATTTGTTCAGGCAGTGAGAGGGCTTGAACTTATTTTACTTATTTTTCTTTTTATTTTCTGTTTTCTTTTACAGTTTTGGATTTTGTAGGTCAGTAAGAGTGCCTTACAATGACACTATAGGAGGAAGGATCGAAATAATTTTTATATATGTGCAGAGGTCTCTAATCCAGTATACAGGGGTTAGGGCAATACTTTTAAAGCTGGTTTTATTTTAGTGAAGTTTTTGTGTTTTGTTTTAGTTAGTTTTATTTTGGGGGTTGGGGTTGTATTTGTATTTGTTATAGATTGTGTTGTTTGGGGTGGTCATATATTATTTAGTTTGGGTTATTTGTTTAAAAAAAAATGTGTTGGCCAGGGTTGATGGTTAGGCATTATTTCCCCTCCAGGCTGAGAGATCTCCACCCTTTCTTTTGTCCCCCTTTGTCCCCAGAGGTGTATAGACAGTGTAGGGGTTTGGGAATAGCAAGGAGGGTTTGGGTGGGGACTTGGCTTGGCAGGGGAATGGAGAGGAGTGCACGGATTGGAATAGTGGGGACAAGGAGACGCCCTGGGGTGAAATGGGTCCAAGAAAGGGGTCCTCCCTGTCTGGTTCCCATACCCAAGGGTTTTGCCTATTGCAAACAGGAAACTCGGTCTTCCTTGGCTGCTTATCGAACTCGGGCAGTGTTATGCAATGCCAGGTCGATTAAAAACAAGACCGCTATAATTGTGGATCTTGTTAATTCAACTGACCTGGCTTGCATCACCGAGACCTGGTTGGATGGAAACGCTGGCCCTGTTTTGGCTTCAGCAGTTCCACCCGGGTACTCGGTGATACACTGCCTGAGGATCAATCGTAGGGGTGGGGGTGTGCCCCTTTGTTTTAAATCAGAACTGAACCTGAGGGAAATTCCAGTGGGAACCACCAACTCCTTTGAATGTATCGTGGGCGAGGGTGTGGGGTGCAGGATTCTTATTGTTTACCATCCACCAGGAGATGGGAATGTTTTCCTGCAGGAAGTCGCGGACTTCTTCGCCGACCTAACATTGGGACCACATAGATGGCTGATCCTTGGGGATTTCAATGCTTGGGTCAATGATGAACTCTCGTAGTTTGGACAAGACTTCCTCCAGTTAATGAGTTTACTGGGCCTCACACAGGTTGTTTCCTCCTCGACCCACATTGGTGGTCATTCATTGGACTTGGTGTTTCTCCTGGGGATGGAGATATCCGACTTGGTGGTGGAACCAGTCGGATGATCGGATCATCATACCATCAGCTTCAGTTTTGAGGTCCCCCTAAGAGGCCTGCCCCTATGGAGATGGTCGAGTATCGCACTTTGAGGGGCATATCCCCAGATGGCTTGATTGCGGTGCTTCACCTATCGGGCATGCCAAGAGAATGCTTGGATCCAGGGGATCTTGTACTCGTCTATAATACAGCGGTGACAGAGGCCCTGGATTCCATTGCTCCTGTTTGTGTTTGTCCACCCTCCCTTCACCCTAGGTCTCCATGGTTTGATGTGGACCTGAGGGAGTTGAGAAGAGTTGGACGAAGACTAGAGAGGCGATGGCGGAGGTCCGGCCTGGTATGTGACAGGCTTAGTTTGATGGACCATTATTTGGTCTATCAATCAACAATCTCCCATAAGAAGGCAGAATTCCTGTCCAGGGAGATTGCTGCCATGCAGAATTGACTGGCTCAGCTTTTCTGGACTGTGGACAGATTGTGCAGTCCACTCTGTCTTCAGCCCAGAGATGCTTTTTCACAAGAGCAGTGTGAGGAGATTGCTCAATTCTTCGCGGATAAGGTTGCCACGATCAGGTCTGATATCCACCTGATCCTTTCTCTAGGGAGTAGCAGTGGTTGGCAGGAGATGTCGGACACCTGGTTTGGGTGGTGCGACTTTGGCCAGCCTACAATCAATGATATTGTGATGGTTATCCAGACTTTACATCCTACCAACTGTAGTTTGGATCCGGGCCTGACACGCTTGCTTGTTGGCTGCATCAATGTCATTGGCCCAGTCCTTGCTGAGATAGTCTGGTTATCCTTGGAGAGGGGAATTTTTCCAACTCCCCTTAAGGAGGCCGTGGTATGGCCCCTTCTTAAGAAACCCTCCTTGGATCCTGACTGTCTTACAAACTACAGGCCGGTCTCTAACCTTCTCTTTTTGGGTAAGGTTATCGAGAAGGTGGTGGCTTTACAGCTGGAGGACCATTTGACCAGCCACAATATCTATGATTCTCTCCAGTCCAGTTTCAGGAAGAGACATAGTACAGAGACGGCTCTTGTTCGGGTACTAAATGACTTCCTGATAGTGAGAGATCGAAGGACCCGTTCCATCCTGGTCCTTTTTGATCTCTCTGCAGCATTTGATACTGTGGACCATGGTGTGCTTTCGGATCACCTGCGGCTTTTCTGTGGACTGTTGGGGACTGTCCTCAGATGGTTTCAATCGTACCTCATGGGTAGGACTCAGAGAGTGGTGTCTGGGGTTTGTACCTCAGCTCCATTCTCCCTGCCCTGTGGGGTTCTGCAGGTATCAGTTTTGGCACCCATGTTGTTTGCAGTGTATATGCTGCCGTTAGGAGTGATTATTAGATGGTATGGCTTGAGTTTTCACTGCTATGCAGATGACACTCAGGTATGCATGTCTTTTGTCCCTGTACAAGACGATGCTGTCTCAGTGCTTAACAACTGTCTAACTGAAATCCAGGCCTGGATGAACATGAGCTGGCTGAGATTGAACCCTGATAAAAGTGAGGTGCTGGTTGTGAACCCAGGACGTCGTGAGGTGGGTATGCTGGCAGGTTCACCTTAGGGCTTGTGGTTTGGAGGTGTCCAGCTAGCCACCTCAGACCGGGTACGGAACCTGGGCGTTATGTTTGATGACTGTTTGACCTTGAAATTACAGGTGTCAGTAGTTGTTAAAACCGCTTTTTACCATCTGAGAAATATCGCCCAGGTGAAACGTCTGGTTCCTCCTGACGATCTTCCAACGTTGGTTCACGCCTTTGTTACCTCCCACCTTGACTACTGCAATGCCCTTTACCTAGGGCTGTTGGGGGTTGATATCTGCCACTTGCAGCTGGTGCAGAATGCAGCTGCCAGGCTATTGACTGGTGTTTCAGAGCCAGTCATATAACGCCTGTGCTCATGATGTGCACTGGCTGCTGATGTGGCGGATCACCTTTAAGGTTGCTTTGCTAACCTATAAGGCCCTACATGACCAGGGACCGAGTTACCTGAAAGATCTCCTTTATCCCTACTGTCTCTCCCGTCCTCTCCGATCCACCGATGAGGGATTGCTGGAGGTTCCCAGGGTACGTTTGCAGACATCGGGAGCAAGGGCATTTAGCTTTGTTGCTCCATCCCGTTGGAACTCTCTACTTCATCGGGTATGAGATTGCCTGACCATTCAGAGTTTTAAAACTGCTTTAAAAACTTATCTTTTTAACCTGGCTTTTGTTGATTGATGTGGTTATTTATTATGTGGTTTTATATTATTCTTTCCTGTAACTTACATGTTGTTTATAATAATTTATTTTATTTTATGTATTTTATTGTACAGGCGCCTTGGTTTTAGAAAGGTGCCTTTTTATAAATAAAACTGATTGATTGATTGATTGACTCATGAAAAAGGGCAGAGACATTTTTTAACTCCTGCCAAAAGGTAATTTTGTGCAGGGACCGCAAAATCACCTTTCAGGACAGATTTGCCTAATGTCAGTGCAATTATCCATTAGGTGGGGTCCCAAAAAGGCATGTTTAAAATTTGGCCCACAAATATGTAAAAATGTCCAAGGTATGACATTAACTTCAAAAACCCCACTGAAATACATTAAACTGCATACCAGTTTCTTCAGTTTGTGGTCCAGCTTTAAAGAGTGAAGATGTGGCTGCGGTACTGCAAGGATTACAGTGTTGGACCCCCAACCAGTAAGTAAGGGCTTTGGGGGGTGCACGGTGGTGAGTGCTGAGTGGGAGATTTGGGTGGGGGCACGGAAACAGCCATAAAAGACATCGATGGATGGTTTTCTTTTTACAGGGTACACAAACCAAAAAAAAGGACTGAGGATCCATGACTGGAGACTGGGGGATTGTGCACTGATATGACCCTCAGTCTCTGCAGTGTTCTGACTAATGGTGAATCATGACCAGGGACAAGTGATAGAGTAATTAGTAATAACATTTATTACAGGTTTCCCTAAGACAACAATAAATTACAGCTTACCATACTCTGAGTTCGCATAGAGATCACAGTTTGTCTGGACAAATGAAGAACTCACTCCACACATACAATTACATAAACTATTATACTAGAGATAACAAGGAGGCATACAGTAAATGTGGCTCTCTTATTGGCATGTAGCTGGTTGAAAGAAAATGAGCTCATCCTTAGTTTTGCATGTAGACAGAGATAAGGCTTACTAGCTAGAACTGGCTTTCTTGGGTTCCAGCACAAAGGAAATGCTTAGCTTACACCTGCATAAAATAAATATAGATATGTCAGCTAAATACTTGGAACTGCATCATGTGGCCTGTATAAAGCAATACTAACTCTGGTTGGCCTATCTAGGACATACTACAATCATGTATAATAAAAGCACATAATACTGCCCTACATTGCAGCTTTCTAAACATTATGATATCATGGCTGTCATGTGGGGTACCAGAAGGGGTTTGGGCAAGCCAATATAATCCCCCAGTGCCACTGTTATGTTTCTGGGAGGGGGTGGTTTTGAAATGGAAGGTCAGGTGGGTGGGAGTGTAAATATAAACACGCATATATATAAAAAAAAGTAACCACGCATGTGCGGTAGTAAATTGAGGAGGGGGGATTAATAAAAAAATGAGGATCTGTAGGGACAAAACCCTTGATAGAAAAATTATTTTATTTTTTTCTTCAAGAATTATTATTTTTTTAATTATCATTACTATTTTGTTTGATTTTATATGGTATTAAGATGGGAAATGTTTACTTTTATTTCTGGTCAAGATTAATATTGATTAAGTCTTAAAAACAGTAAAATGGAAATAATGCAATTTAAAATCGAGTCAGCTTCAGAGTTCAGAGAAAAAATGGTTTTAAAGAGACTGTTTTAAATTTCAGGGCTCTGTGCTCTAGCTGTAGAACAGAGATAAGGGGGGCCTAACTTACATGTTCCACATTCCCGGGAAGACACTTTTATTAGGATTTATGTGTTTGTACAGGGAAAGTCTTTGATGGAGCTAGGTATCCATGGCTATGATCAAGTTAAGAGATCATGAGACTGACTGCACCAAGAAGAAAAAAAAGTCTTAGACTTTAAAAGTCAAGTTTTAGTCATAGTTTAAAGATGCAATGTACTGCCACTATGAAAATTGGATAGTTATTGGACAACAGTATGATACATAAGCTTACCAAGTTTTATAGTTGCAGAATGAAGCATTCAAAAGTTATGAATATAATTTATTTAATAGTATTTTCTTATTAGAAAACTAGACAAATCTAGTATCTTGTGATAGCTTACATCTTAGAAAGTCTAACATGATGAATATCAAATCTGTAGTTTGTTGCTATAGAGAGAAAGACAGTCTAAACGTTTATAGTGAATTAACTTTTCTGACAGTGAGTGATGTCTTTAAGAAAGAACAAAGGCTCTTGTATCTCTACAAAAAGTAATGTTTTAAGGACTTTTGGAATGGATTTTTCTTACAAATCTTATATCATTCTGTTGTTTAGACTATTAAGAGTAAGACCATCATTTTGTTTTGAAATGTTTTATTAGAATTATGAAGTTATAGCCTTAATAGTGTAGTTTAAAAAGTATCCATACTATAAATATCAGACTTTTTCAAGAATGTTTGGCTTAATATAAAACACTTGAATATGCAAGTTTAATGTTCAAATTACATTACATAAGACTTTTATTTAAAGAAATAATTTTGACCCAAAAATAGATTTGAGGAGAAGGGGCTGTCTTAACGAGGCATATCTGTATGTCACCATTTATCTTCTAAGATTCCCTATCCTTTTGGTGACTCAAACCAATCCAAATCTGGTGATGACATCACCAGAGCAGTTTTATAATAGTAAGCACTGCTGGCCATCTTTAGATCTGAGCATCAATGTATGTTCAGTTAACTAAGAATTTTATGGCTTTATACTGATGCTAGGCCAAAGAACTTTGGGCCACACCTGTTTAAAATGCAGGTACCAGCCTAAAAATAGGCAAAAACGTATGCGTGCTGCCAGAAGATATCTAGGTGCAAGAAAAATGCAAGAACATTTTTATTGTGTTTAAAACAAGATTTGTGTTATTTGCTGAGCATTTTGACAAGTAATGTTGCCTGCTGAAAACCAGACAGACTTACTTTTAAGACTCACACAAGCTACACAGCATGCTGAGCAAAAATAGGTATATTGTCCCAAGGTTTTAAAAGCAGATGCACAACATGGAAGGGTCAATAAGCTGCAGTTGTTAAAACAACTTGCTATTCACAAGAAAGTTCCTTGAATGCAGTATTGCTATGGACTGTGCAGATTGAAGTTGTGTTCTACAAAGCCAAGAACTGATTTTTAGCAAAGGTTTAACTTGCAGAGTGTATCCATGTTAAAAGAAGTTCCAGGGTCAAAGTTAGCTGACAAAGAAACCTTTACATCAAAAGCCAGACTCAGTCAGATTTCTAAGTGGAGAAGAGAAGAACCACTTCTACAACCAGAAATATAATATTCCTTTTTAATTACTTTCACTAATTTTAATTAATAGTCTTTGTATTTTAAATTGGCTTATCTGGGAAAGTAAGAGGATATCTGCTGTTAACTATAGAATCTGGGAATATAACTTAAAAGCTTTGAACTAAAGAATTTTGCATGATTTGAAAAGTTAAACTGAGTTTTACAAAAGTAGTACAAATCACTGTTGTAATGAGTTGTTGCCAGTTCTCATAGAAAATACATTTTACATGCAGAGACATTAAAACAAGTTTTATGCAGAAATAATCTGATACATTATTCTAATAACTATATGTTATTATGCATGAAGGTTATGCTAAATACTAAGTATGATAAAAGTAGTATAACTGTTACCATTTATTATGCTAAGTATTGCTTATTTCTTTACATTGTTTATTTGCTAGAATTTATTAGTTGCTGGATTATCTAAAACAATTTTATTGATGTTTACAAGATTAGGCTTGATATGTATGCTAATGAGGAATATTTAGAACCATTGTATAGGTGTAAATAAAATATATATTTTTCATATAAATATACGGGTGGTACACAGTGTCATTTACCATTATACTTGAATCTGGAGAGCATAGGATAATATCACATGTGAATATTTATTATTTTTGGTAATTTATGAAATAATTTTTGGGTAAGGCCCGAGGTAAATCCAAGTGCATCATTATAAAAAGTGATATTATAAGCCTTTGTTCCGACATCACTGGGGGCTCATCTGGGATATAATTGGTAGTAAATGACAATCCACACTTACAGTGTATGAAAAATAAATGTTGTTATTATTGTTAGTACTTGCAAGATTTCTAAATTGCAAAAATAATACTGTTTTGTTTTTCTGAGTCTGAAGTTACCTTAAACTAAAGAGAAGGGAAGCTATAGCATTCAAGTGAACAGAATAGAATCACCGACTAACAGTAAAGCAACAAGAAAAAATAACTTTTAAAGCATCAAGAAAGAAAAAGAGACTTTGTTTAAATTGTTGTGTAAGAAGTTAATGCTGTTCATTTGTTTTTCAGAAGAATACTTTGTTGTTGTTAAAGTCTGTAAGCACTATTGCATAGCCATGACAACATTAGCTGTAACTGCAGATAGGCTTAGCACTGAAGCAGTAGTTTTTACCCCAACACAGCTAACATTTATTGAAAGTAAAAATGAAAGGATACAACAGCTGGAAAAAAATGTTGGAGGATAAATGTTTTGAGTATGGTAGGTTTGCAGGCCAAGTAGATATTTTAGAAAAGTTTTTACAAGAGTGTAAAAATGACCTTTCTAATAATTACTGTGACTTAGTCAAGCTAAAGGTTGAAAATGCTGTCTTGCAAAGTGAGTTACAACAGTGTCAAGAACAGTGTTTGAACTTGAAAACAGAAAAAGTTGAACTAGCAGATGCTTATGCACAAGTTAACAAGGATTTGGTTAAATTAAGGAAAAAGTATAAAAGTTTACAAAGTAAAAGTCAAGTTAAAGAAAAAATGGAAGCATGCAAAAGATTAGATTGCTTGACTGATTCTGGTATATCACTGAGTGTGTCATCTGACTCCGAAAATGAATTGCCTCAGAGCAAAAATATAATTTCCCCCTTACAAACAGGTAATTCAGGTTTGGATTCAGAGTGTGAAACATTCAAGAAATACAAGAAAAAGCACAAGATTAGACAAAAAAAAAGACCTCTGTACCTCAAGCTAAGGTGTTAAAGGCTGTCACCTCTAATACTCCAGCTAAGGGGTAGTGAATTTACCTCTGCCTAACAAAGAAAAACAATCTGAGCCCATGCTTGGTCCATCTGTGGCTTGGCAGCCTTATCGAGACTTGAACCACTACCAGCACTGGAGCACCTCTCAAAAGAGGGGTGGTCCAGGTGTAAGGTATAGCTGTAAGTATGGGAACAAAACTGACCGCAGGGGGCACCACTATTCTGACTATGATCAGCAAATTGATAGTGCAACTCAAAACAAGTCTACACATAGTTGTACAAGACAAGAGGAAATGACTGATAATTCACAAAAGGAAGTAGAGAAAACAACCAAAAAGCTTAAAGAGTTAAACTCTCATTCTCAAAGATCGATCCAAGCTCTTCAGTCATCTCTTTACTTTCATTTGCCTGTAAAAAATGCCTCCTCAACTGTACCTTGTACAGATGTGACTAGTAGGGATATGTGACTTGTGGATCCTGTTCACACTACTGCTGACATGGTTACAAAAATTGCTATTGTTAAGAATGATGATGAGATTGGAATGAGATTTAAAAATTAGATGCCAAGTGAAGTTAAAAATGCTAACTCTGAGCTTAACCGTTCTCAAAAGGTTCCTGAGCTAGTATCAGCCATTGTACAATGTCATTGTAAAAAACTGCTGTGTCGCCAGACAAGAAAGACAAATTCTGCCTGGGCAACTTAATTCCCAAGGAAAAGCCAAAATATTTTATTGTAACATAAACATTGAAAACGATATAAATCATAAGGCTTTGCTTGATTCTAGGGCTAAAATAAGTCTCATGTCAAAAAGTCTGTATGATAAATTGACTAATGCCTTAGGTAACTCCAAGAAGCTAAAAACCCTTCCTGACAGCTTACAAATTGTAGGATATGGAGAGGAAGCTTAAAAGACCTTAGGTAAAGTTTGGTTAAAATTAAGATTTGGTAAAATGGTGATAAAACATCCAGTGTATTTTACAAAAAAACCAAAACAAACAGGTAATGATTTCTTGATTGCAAATAACCTTCTAAGGAGGTTTAAACCTAGTCTAGACTATGACCAGAAAATGATGGTCACAGGTGAAAAGGCCAATTCCATTTAAAAAGAGTCAGTAAAGTTTCTAAACAATTAAATTCATTCTACTGTAAAGAAAATTATTTAATGATTAAACTGAATTTTGTAGGTCCAAATGTAATTAATATATTTAGCTTTGGCAATTTTAAAAATTGGTTAAATGGAGAAGTAAAACTTATGTGGCTTGTGTGTCAAAACAAGATGTGATAAATCTGCAATTAAAACAGATGCCTAGCTTTCTTTACAAAGAAAGTATTCCTGTTTTTGACAGTGCCATCCTGTATTTGACAAAAACATTGAACTCTTAAGTACCAGACCCATTGAGGACTGTGGAAAAAGAGGTGCCACTCAATAAAAACAGAGGTAATGCTAAAATGAGAGAAAACAACAGAGCAGGTAAAGTTCTGTATTGTCCGAGCAGTGCACAGGTTTACCCAGTTTTAAAATGAGTGGTTACAAATGTTCCAAACCACATGTAAAGTTTAAAAAGTATATGCACTTGCCTTAAAACTCCAGGTAGAAAAGTATACTGTATCCTATATGTCATACAAGGTTTGACATCTCCCATGCCTTGGGACTGATGCACTTGTACAACTGGGTGTGTATACAAACCTAGCCAATAAAATTCTGTGGTCACAATTAAGGGAAAACCCTTGCCCAATAAAGTGACATCACCATCCTTGAGGTCTGGATAAATTATTCCTCAAGTGTGCAAATGGTGAGGTGCTCACTGCAACAATCTCAGATAAAGTAAATTAATTTCTGTTGAGGTTAGTAAAAAGGTGTTATAAACTGTATTGTTTGTGCCTAACCAACAGTAGTGATATGGGTTTGAGAATTCATTTCACACTGTGCCTAGGTGTGTGTACTAAAAAATGCGTGTTTTTCTCCTAGTACATAAATCCAAAAACAGAGCCTGTCACTTTTAAAACTAACAAAGTAAAAGGGGGAAATCCTTTACAGTTCAGATATTTGTTGTTCCAGTTATTGGGGACACTAACAGAAGTATTACCTTAAAAAAGGAAGAATAAAAGGTTTTCAAAAAGCATGTGTAGTTAATGATGTAAAACTAAAGTGGTTAACAATGAAAATAAAAATGCTGGAAAATAAGTTAGATTCAAATAAAACATTTTTGATTGATGTTAATTTTGATAAAGAAATGTACAAAGAACTAGTGAAAGTTTGATTTTAACTCTGATTTAGTAAAAGTATAATAAGGTAACAAAATGGTAAGAAAAACTTTTCTAATTTCATGTAAGTAATTCCAATGTAACTATGATTGCAATAAAGATAAACTACAAATAGAGCTTAAACTTAAATATGTGTAATACTAAAGGTAACTTCCAGTCAAGGAATGATATCTTGGTAAACACAGGTAAAAGTTACAGGTGCCAGTTTAGTAGTGCCTTTAGCACATGGGGGGACAGAACTTATGAAATGTAACAAAAAGTAACTACTAGCCTTATTTGTACTGCAATACTAAAGATTTAAACAGGTACAAGAATTTAAAAGGATTGAAAATGATAAAAAAAATCCAAAATGCCAATTGCAATGTTGATTTGTAAAGTTAATGAACAAAGAGAATGTGTTGTATTGAAATATTCAACAATGTAAAAAATGTTATTTCAAAAGTGTACATACTTGTAATCATGTTTAATCATGTTAGTTCATGTAGTACAGTACACACATCTATGCAAAATAGTATGTCTCCACTGATGCCATCTAATGATGTGACATTCCTATGATGTCACATGTAATGTAATGTGCTGATGATGTCAAAAGTTACCACACGATGACACAACTTTGTCTTTTATGTTTTGTTTACCCTGCAATGCTTAAACATATATACCCATATATAGTAGGATTATCATTTTGAATTGCAAATGCATTTTTGGGTTGCATTTTAATTCAAAGGGGGGAATGTAGGGACAAAACTCTTGATGGAAAAATTATTTTATTTATATCTTCAAGAATTAATTTTTTTAATTATCATTATTGTTTTATCTGATTTTACATGGTGTTAAGATGGAAAATATTTATTTTTATTTCTGGTCAAGATTAATATTGATTAAGTCTTAAAAACAGTAAAATGGAAATATGCAATTTAAAATAGAGTCAGCTTCAGAGTTCAGAGAAAAAATGGTTTTAAAGAGACTGTTTTAAATTTCAGGGCTCTGTGTTCTAGCTGTAGAACAGAGATATGATGGGGCTTAACTTACATGTTCCACATTCCCGGGAAGACACTTTTATTAGGATTTATGTGTTTGTACAGGGAAAGTCTTAGATGGAGCTAGGTACCCATGGCTATGATCAAGTTAAGAGCTCGTGTGACTGGCTGCACAAAGAAGAAAAAAAATGTCTTAGACTTTAAAAGTTCCATTACCCTGTATAGGAATTAGAAGTTTTATTCATAGTTTAAAGATGCAATGTACTGCCGCTATGAAAATTAGACAGTTATTGGACAACAGTATGATACATAAGCTTACCAAGTTTTATAGTTGCAGAATGAAGCATTCAAAAGTTATGAATATAATTTATTTAATATCATTTTCTTATTAGAAAACTAGACAAATCTAGTATCTTGTGATAGCTTACATCTTAGAAAGTCTAACAAGATGAATATCAAATCTGTAGTTTGTTGCTACAGAGAGAAAGACAGTCTAAACGTTTATAGTGAATTAACTTTCCTGACAGTGAGTGATGTCTTTAAGAAAGAACAAAGGCTCTTGTGTCTCTACAAAAAGTAATGTTTTAAGGACTCTAGGAATTGATTTTTCTTACAAATCTTATATCATTCTGTTGTTTAGACTATTAAGAGTAAGACTATCATTTTGTTTTGAAATGTTTTATTAGAATTATGAAGTTATAACCTTAATAGTGTAGTTTAAAGAGTATCCATACTATAGATATCAGACTTTTTCAAGAATGTTTGGCTTAATATAAAACACTTGAATATGCAAGTTTAATGTTCAAAATACATTACATAAGACTTTTATTTAAAGAAATAATTTTGACCCAAAAATAGATTTGAGGAGAAGGGGCTGTCTTAATGAGGCATATCTATATGTCACCATTTATCTTTTAAGATTCCCTACCCTTCTGGTGACTCAAACCAATCCAAATCTGGTGATGAGATCACCAGAGCAGTTTTATAATAGTAACCACTGCTGGCCACTCTTTAGATCTGAGCTAACTATCGATGTAGAAAGACCTGTGTTCAGTTAACTAAGAATGTTATGGCTTTATACTGATGCTAGGCCAAAGAACTTTGGGCCACGCCTGTTTAAAATGCAGGTACCAGCCTTAGGATAGGCAAAAGCATATTCGTGCTGCCAGAAGATATCCAGGTGCAAGAAAAATGCAAGGATATTTTTATTGTGTTTAAAGCAAGATTTGTGTTATTTGCTGAGCATTTTGACAAGTAATGTTGCCTGCTGAAAACCAGACAGACTTACTTTTAAGACTCACACAAGCTACACAGCGTGCTGAGCAAAAAGTGGTCTATTGTCCCATGGTTTTAAAAGCAGATGCACAACATGAAAGGGTCATTAAGCTCCAGTTGTTAAAACAACTTTCTGTTTACAAGAAAGTTATTTGAATGCAGTATTGCTATGGACTGTGCAGATTGAAGCTGTGTTCTACAAAGCCAAGAACTGATTGTTAGCAAAGGTTTAACTTGCAGAGTGTATCCATGCTAAAAGAAGTTCCAGGGTCAAAGTTAGCTGACAAAGAAACCTTTACATCAAAAGCCAGACTCAGCCAGAGTTCTAAGTGGAGAAGAGAAGAACCACTTCTACAACCAGAACTATAAGTATTCCTTTTTAATTACTTTCACTAATTTTAATTAATAGTCTTGGTATTTTAAATTGGCTTATCTGGGAAAGTAAGAGTGAATCTGCTCTTAACTATAGAATCTGGGTATATAACTTAAAAGCTTTGAACTGAAGAATTTTGCATGATTTGAAAAGTTAAACTGAGTTTTATAAAAGTAGTACAAATCACTGTTATAATGAGTTGTTGCCAGTTCTCATAGAAAATACATTTTACATGCAGTGACGTTGAAACAAGTTTTATGCAGAAATAATCTGAGATATTGATCTAATAAGTATATGTTATTATGCATGAAGGTTATGTTAAATACTAAGTCTGATAAAAGTAGTATAACTGTTATAATTTATTATGCTAAGTATTATTTATTTCTTTACATTGTTTATTTGCTAGAATTTATTAATTGCTGGATTATCTAAAACAATTTTATTGATGTTTACAAGATCAGGCTTGATATGTATGTTAATGAGGAATATTTAGAACTACTGTATAGGTGTAAATAACATATATATTTTTCATATAACTATATGGGTTGTACGTAGTGTCATTTACCATTATACTTGAATCTGGAGAGCATAGGATAATATCACATGTGAATATTTATTATTTTTGGTAATTTATGAAATAATTTTTTGGGTAAGGCCCGAGGTAAATCCAAGTGCATCATTTTAAAAAGTGATATTATAAGCCTTTGTTCTGACAGATCCATGATCAGATGATGGGAGATTGGGCACCCCTCAGTATTACTATCATTTTTTGGGGTGGGGTGCTGAGAGGGAGGGTCAGGTGTGTGGGAAGGAAAATTATATATATAAGTGCATGCGCAGTACTGGATGGAGGGGAGACACTAAAAAAAAAAGACCAAAAAATACTGAGGATTCCTGATCATGTATCAGGCACCCCCAGTGTCACTGTTATGTTTCTGAGGGGGGGAGTGCTGGGGGAGTGGGCGGGAGGAAAAAATGTTTTATTTAAGATGCAGATAGTGGAATGCTTCATGCACCCAGACGTGACTGTGGTGCAACTCCAACATGTTGTACGGTCAGAAGGAATGGACTGAGTCCTTTCTTGATAGCAAGAGGTATGCAGGGCTATGCACACTGCAACCCTAACAAAGAGATGACCTCACCCACCTTCTGATACATTGTCCCCTTTATAAAAAAATATAGGCAAAAACATTTGGGGCATATCCTTTCATAATTAGATATAAGCGACAGAACTTAACTTTTTATCTGATAAACTCAAGGTCAGCTAAGGTGTTAGAGGCAGTAGTCTCATTCCTTAAGATAATAGAGGGGATGACATGTCATCTTAATAAAGGCAATTAGATATCTCTCTTTTTTTCCCTCTCTGGAAGTGAGTATATATGTAGCTTGCCATAGAGAGAATACACACAAGGGTGTCTGGATCTTGTATCAGTAATGACAGAAATATTATCAAACTGTTTTAACATAGTAAATGAGATATGCACTTTTTAGGATCACTTTGTATTTAATAAAGGAAGGCTGTCTTCATTCTAGCCTCCCGCCCCCGGAAGGCTTACCCTCTGGTTAAGCCTTTTAAGTATGTTGTGGCACGAGAAAAATAACAAAAAGTCCGCAACCCGGAAGTATAGTGGATGGTAGTGGGGGTCTATTATCTGTAAAAGTGCGGTGCTGCACAGTGCTCTTCAATACAAACGTATTGAAGTGCACTGTGCGGCTTTATTGCCAATGCTCTTTGGGGTAACCCTTGCTTTAGTGCTACTACACTGAGGCTCTTTGTCTTTAGCTTTTTTTTTATTTGAGCCCCCACCACTCAAGCAAACAAGGCCCACATACGGGAAGTTGAATCTCAACTGAAAAGTTAGATCAGTCGATCAGTGGGTCAGTAGGTGCTGACTAAGTGCAGAGGAAGGACAGTCATAGTCTGTTGCTGCAAACTGATATATTGAATAAGGGATATGCTATTGCTGATGGCTATCTTCTGTATTTTGAATAAACATCACATAGAGATTGTGTGTTGAACCTGAAGTTTGGTGTCTGGTCCATCTGTTATCCCACTACCTCTCCACAGACTTGGTGTGAGAGGTGGGATCACTTACTGGAAATATCTGGACTAGCCTAAGAGGGTTGTTTTCCAGTGGATATCGCCGAGACATCCCAGATGGACCGATGCACGAGGAGTTAGCAGAGGAGAACCCAGAAAGGAAAGTCTGTGGAGTTCTGACTAGAATCATGGCCAACACACTGGGAGAGAAGCTGCTGCCTGGACTGGACCTGGGAGCCTGGAGAAAGGCCAAGCCTGAAGACGATAAAGAGATGCAAGAGGATGAGGAAGAATCGAGGGAACTGCCTCCTCTTAAAGACATTCCACCTGAGAACGTAGGGGAGTTATTGAAATAACTCTGCATAAAAGAGGTGCAGATGGAAAGAAAGAGAGATCAGTAGATCAGTGGATCAGTACGTGCTGACTAAATGCAGAGGAAGGACATTCATAGTCTCTTGTTGCAAACTGATGTATAGAAGAAGGGATATGTCATTGAAGAAGGGATATGCCATTGCTGATTGTTATCCTCTGTATTTTGAATAAACATCACACAGAGATTGTGTTTTGAACCTGAAGTTCAGTTTCTGGTCCGTCTGTTATCTCACAACCCCTCCACAAGCATATATGAGAGAGATAATAATCTCCTATATGGGAACATGAGCCAAACATAAAAGGGAGAAGACACAAAAACTAAGAGACTGTTTAAGGGTTGAAGAAAAAGTCATATTAGAACCAAAGAATACTATGCGACAGTTGAGAACTGCCAGAAAAATACTTAACCTGGCCCTCACTAATGAACCTAGTACAGCCCTCTACTATGCCAAAGGAAGAATTTATGAATGGGGTAAAAAACCCAGTCCTCTCTTGACAAGATTGACCCGAGGTAAAAAAAAACAAACAATTATTGTCATGGCACTGAAAGATAACAAAGAGGGGTTGCATAATAAGAGCTCAGGTATCAGGGCACAGTTTGTAACATATTATAGGGCACTATATATATATGTGGGAAATGTATACAGAATATTTATGAGACAGATACCTTTTTGGGGCAATTAACCCTACCAGAGCTTACAGAAGACCAGGTGGAGCAAATAGAGGCACCAGTAATCATGGAAGAACTCTTTGAGGCCATGGCTACACTTAACAACCCCCCCCCACAGCATAACATATTTAAACCTTCCTCTGCCAAAACTGGCAATATTTATTTCAAGCTCCATGTGAGGAGTGGGTCCTCTTAGTTTCAGACTGGAATTCCAATTTCAGTAAGCTAAATCACCAACGTTAAGGAGGGACCCTTCGATTTAGTTCCTAACTTTCCAGTGCCTCAGTGGCTACTAACTGGCTCCTTTTATATTGTGCTCCCATCAAGGATTTTACACAGGCGTTTCAAAGGGAGTATGCTAAGAAGGAGCACCACAGACTCCCTAAACTCAAGTAAATCCAAAAATAGCATGCTCAGACCTTTCATGTTACTTCACACACTGGAATTCACGTTTCTTCTATGGGGTGCTGCTAGGTTCTGGCAAACAACATACAACCCAAAGATACTAGCACACACCACCCCCACACACACACAACATAGCATATTCAAACTTTCTTCTGCCAAAACTGGCTATATTTACTTCAAGCTCTATGTGAGGAGTGGGTCCTCTTAGTTTCAGACTGGAATTCCAATTTGAGTAAGCTAAATCACCAACGTCAAGGAGGGACCCTTTGATTTAGTCCCTAACTTTCCAGTGCCTCAGTGGCTACTAATTGACTCCTTTTGTATTCTGCTCCCATCAAAGGATTTTGTACAGGTGTTTCAAAGGGAGCATGCTAAGAAGGAGCACCACAGACTCCCTAAACTCAAACATTTCTTCTAAGGGGTGCTGCTGGGTTTTGGCATACAACAAATAATCCAAAAGAACCAGGGAATGTGAGTCTAAGGGGGCTCCAGTCCTAAAGGTGTGTCCTGGGCCCAGAAATTTCTATTGGCACCCCTGAATATGTGTATATGTATGTATGTATGTGTACATACATACGTACATACATAATAGTAGCACGGTAGTGCTACCATAGTTAGGGTTGAGGAGCCATTTACATGTTAAACCCAAAATTGTGCACCTTAATAACTTTGCAACTGTTTGACGGATTTGCCTGAAATTTGGAATACACGATCAAGACCCATACACCTTGAGATCTGCCAAGTTTCGTACCAGTTGGATACACAGCTGCGGAGTTATTAAGCGTGATCTGCGCATGCATTTACACTTTTTCTGGAATTCTATGGTCACACCTACAGGTCGCACGGTTTGCGCGACCTGTCTGAAATCTTCAGAGAACATGCGGCCAAGGTCTCCGATTGCCTTTTGAAGATTTTGTGAAAAAATATTAAACGGTTCAAAAGTTATTCAAAAAACAATTTACCATTATAAGTCAATGGGAAAAATTAACAGAAAGTTCGACAGTGTCGCAAATGCACTTTTTACTGTTGCAAATGGCCCTTTTACTGTCGCAAATCCAACATTTTGTTTTCAGTTAGTGATCATAAAAATGCTTGCCATTTAAAATTGGGACCATCTAGCAATCTAATTCTTTCTGTATTCACCTAGTCGGGACCTGAGGATGCTAGCCATGTCTTTATTTTGGGGTAAAATACCCCAGAAATATGTTTTTCAAATTTCTGGAAAAAGTACTTTCGCAAAGTACTGTCGCACTTGCGACACTGTTGAATGCATTTGCAAAAGCTTTCGCAATTTGCGACAGTACTTTTCTAGGCTGTGGGAAAATAACAGCAATTCTTTGGCACCCTGCTGTAAAAGAATGGTTTGGTGCTTTGGCCTGTAATTTGGAAGGAACGCAGCTGACATCTCACAGATGTGCCTTTCAGTGTTGCATTGAAAAAATATTACATGGCAGCAAAGTTACGGCACTCCAAAGTTGATGCTTTTCCCCATAGGATAACATTACGGCATCCGACGCATTGCAGCAATCCTTTGGTGCCCTGCTTCAAAATAACGGCTCAGTCTTTTGGGCTGAAATTTGCAGGGAAGACAGCCAACATCCCACAGATGTGCCTTTTAGTGGATTGGTGAAAAAATATTACAGGGAGCTAAAGTTATGGCACTCTGAACTTCTCTTTTTCCCATAGGATAACATGACGGCGTTTCACAAGACTTTCAGGCCCTCAGATTCGAAACGGTATGAGATACGGACTTTTCAGTCGTAAAAATGCTTAACAGGGACTAAGTACAAAATTAGCCAGGAATGTCATACATCATATGACTTTTACATTTTTTTCTATGTCGTACGGTTCCTGAGCTATAAGCAATTTAGTATTCCAACTCCTCATTTTCTGCTTCGAGACACATTATTATGTATACATTCTTTGAACTTACTGTCTTTCTCTATGCAGCTTTTGGGGAAAACCAGCCTGTATGCTTACATTACTGTTACCGTTGCCCTTTCCGCTTGTGGTTCCGTACCCGTTTCACTTACCGTACACGTCTACGACACCATGTGCGTTATCCTTTGCGTTTTTATTTGCGCTTGCGTTTCCATTATTTTTTGCCATTTGTGTCTACAGTACTGTTTCTCTTTGTTCCTCTTTGCGTCACCATGCCCATTGCCATTTCCGTTTGCAGGCACCATGTTACCATGTGACAAGACATCACGTGGCAGTCCGTTCCCGTCTACGCCACCGTGTGCATTACCCTTTCTGTTCTCCTTCACGCTTGCATTACCATGTGCGCCACTGTTAGTGCTTCTGTTTGCGTTGCTGTTCCTGTTACTATGTCACAACACATGACGTGGCGGGAGCACGAGGCCCTTTTCCCGCCGCTGCATTATATTCAGTATTTCTCGTTATCATTCTCAAAAAGAAGGGAAATTAGGCGAAAAACTCCGTTTAATGCATCAGTTAGGGTTGTTTCATAGCGGCAAAGGAGGAAATTCAGTGTTAGGTTGAAAACCCCTGACCCAGCCCACCCCCAACCAGCACTGGGTGTTCGGTCCTAACTCTCACCCCATTCTCCTATACCTCTGCTGCTTTACACATGTGATGGGCTGAGAGTTAGGGCCGACGACCCCAATGCGCACCCCAATGCCGGTTGGGGGTGGGCTGGGGGTCCAAGGGGTTTTCAACCTTAACACCGAATTTCCTCACTTTTGTCACTGTGGAACAACCCTTACTGATGCATTAAACAGAGTTTTTTGCCTCTAATATATATATATATATATATATATACTGTATATAGTTATGCAATGGGAGTGAGGATAAAAATTGGCAAATAGCAATATTTTGGGGTGGTTAGACCTACAGAGAGAATATCACATTTATCCTCACTGTAGGTCATTTATCTACATAGTAGGTCCACCACAGGCAGATAGTGCATTTAACTGCAATCACACATTAGGTACTGATTGACCGGAGCAAGCAACATGAGCTACCAGCTCCAGCCAATCACATGCAGTTCCACAACATTCGGTTCCCAGCCCGTCTTCCCCACCGCTGAACAGTTTCATTTCTCTGCTGTTCCACATCAGCAACTTTCACTTTCTCCCCCCCAACCCACACAAAAAAACACTAGGTCATTTTAAAATTCTACCACAAAATTATCTGAAGCATTAAATGTCCTCCTCGCCTTTCTGAAAATACCATTACAAGAAATAATCCCTGCCTCCATATACAAGGCACACACTGCAGCTCCTTCTGACTCCCACATCCTCAGTTTTACCTTTACCTGCTCCCTCTGTCTCCGCAAATACCAACTTACTCCAGCACCCCCTCCACATTCACTTACCATCCCCAGTGACAAGACCTTGAAGCAACAAAACACAAAGTGTCGGATGCATCCCTCCACTAACCGTCAATGAACTCTCAGACTTTGCCACAGGAAAAACAACCACCTGCTTCACTCATCTTGAATCACCTGCTTACTGGACACATCCCTGCCGGTGCTTACTCCCTCCACTGGCTGAATATGAGCTCTCCTACTCGGCCACGACAAAAACTACCCACTCCACTCCACTCCACTCAAATCACCTGCTCACCAGAGCATACTATTTCATAATGTCACTCTGTCGGCTTCACTGGGTGCGAACGGTCAATTCAACCACTCGCTTTACAATAAGCCATCCTGAATAAAACTAAAAACCAAAACAAAACAAGGAAAATGAAACAAAAATATAAAAAATACATTGCATAAATCGAATATGCCACAGCCCACTAAGAATATCATTGATATTCTCCCCTCGTGAAGTTTGATCTTTGGCATCACTTGTGGCTTCGCCACTTGTGATATCAAAGGTCAAACTGCAGTTGGAGAAAATATCAATGAGTGCAGTTTGACCTTTGACATCACAAATGGCTCTGCCACTCGTGATGTCAAAGGTCAAACTTCACGAGGGGAGAATATCAATGATATTCTCAGTGGTGCTGTGGCATTTTCAGTGGTGCCATGGCAGAGGGACCTGGATACCCTGGAGGTGTGGTCAAAGAGGTGGGGACTGAGGTTTAATCCAGGGAAGTGTAGGGTGCTGCATCTGGGGGGTCAGAAACCCAGGCCATGTATACACCCGGTGGGGCCTCACTGCAAGCTACAATGAGTGAAAGGGATCTGGGGGGGTGGTAGATGCCAAAATGAATAACACTGAAAATTGCAGAAGAACTGTGGCAAAAACAAATAGGATTCTGGGCTGCATAGCCAGGCGGATTACATTCAGGAGGAGGGAGGTTATCCTCCCTCTGTATAAATGCATTGGTCAGGCCACATCTCAAGTATTGCATGCAGTTCTGGAGACCTCACCTCAAGAAGGACATAGCACTGCTGGAGAGGGCCCAGAGGAGGGCAACCAGGATAATTTAGGGCATGGGAGGGAAGGCTGGAAGAGCTTGGGCTGTACTCACTGGAGGAGAGAAGAGACGGGAGACATTATAGGGGTCTTCAAATATGTAAAAGGGATAAACAGGGGAGGAACCAAAGAGATGTTCAGAGTAAAGAAACGGGGCACAACCAGGGGGCATGAGTGGAAGCTGGAGGGGGGACATTACAGGGAAGCATTCAGGAGACATTACTTCACTGAGAAGGTGGTGGGGACATGGTATGCACTGCCTGGGAGTCTGGTGGAGAAGGGCACAGTGAAGGGCTTCAGGAGGGGGTTGGATAGGTACAAGGGTAAACTGAAGCCAAAGATGGCCCTTTCTGGGGCTTGGGGGGATGGGAGAGTGAGAACCCATTAGGGGCTGGCTACCGAGCAGACACTACAGACCATTAGGCCTATTCTGCTGGCTTTTAGTATGTTAGTATGTTCAATTTATACAATGTATTTTTTTGGTGTTTTTGTTTTATTTTCTTCCCTTGTTTTGTTTTTAGTTTTATTTAGGATGGCCTTTATACAGCCTAGCGAGTGGTTGAACTGACCACTTGCACCCAGTGAAGTGGACAGCATGATGTTATCAAATAGTATGGTCCAGTGAGCAGGTGATTTGAGTGGAGTGAAGTGGGTGGTTGTTCTCCCTGTGGCCGAGCTGGAGAGTTCATTGGTGGCCAGAGTAGGGAGTAAGCGCAGGTCAGGATGCCTCCAGTGAGCAGGGGATTCAAGATGGGTGGAGCGGGTGGTTGTTCTCCCTGTGGTCAAGTTGGAGAGTTCATTGGTGGTGAGTGGAGGGAGTAAGTGCTGTTTGGGATGCATCCGACACTGTGTGTGTTTTGTTGGTTCAAGCTCCTTTTGCTGGGGAAGGTAAGTAACCCGGGAGGAGGAGCTGGAGTAATTTGGTATTTGTGGAGACAGAGGGAGCCGGTGAAGCTTAAACTGAGAGGCTGGGGAAAGAAGGTAGAGTAGTGGCATGTTGCCTGAGGATGTGGAAGTTGGAAGGAGCTGCAATATGTGCCAGATATGTGGAGGCAGTTCAGAGGGTGGGGACTAATTTTTTTTAATGGTGTTTTCGGTAGGAAAGGAGGATATTTTATGGTTTTGATTGTTTTGCAGCATGCTTTTCAAATGAGCCAGTGTTTTTGTAAGGGAGAAACTGAAAGTAGCTGATGTGCAACAGCAGAGAAATGAAACTGTTCTGCTGTGGGAAAGAACGGGCTGGAAACTGAATGTTGTGCAAGTCTATGTGATGGGCTGGAGCTGGTAGCTCGTGCTGCTGGCTGGCTCCAGCCAATCATTACCTAATGTGTGACTACAGTTAAGTGCACTGTCTGCCTGTGGTGGACCTACTGTGTGGATAAATGACCTACAGTGAGGATAAATGTGATATTCTTACTGTAGGTGTGACCACCAAAAAATGCTGTTATTTGCCAATTTTTATCCTCATCCCACTGCATATATATATATATATATATATATATATAGCAAGAGATGTATGTGTACACACACATATATGTACGCACATGCATAAATATAAGCACATTATCACTGTACCACTGGTTATGTCTCTAACATTCTTTTTTTTTTTTTCATTTTAGGTCTGCAACTAACTATTGAAGCTGCAATGAATATTGAATTTGCTTCTCAAACTATTGCTGAACTGTTTCTATCAAATTCAAGTCTCTCAACAAACAGTTCAATACATATATCAATGCCTTTTCAAATGTGATAGCCATCAACAAGTACAAGTATTTCAACTTCTGTTTTCACTCACAATAAAAAAAAAATGAACAAACCAATACTGGGCAGATAGTCAACTATTTCATTGGTTTGGTAAATACACTTTCACTTGCTGAACAATGTCCATGTCATGTGCAATGATCACTGGCAAGGAATGATCCTGCTGGAAGACCCACACACATTACACCCTATTATTCATTCTGCATATCACACACTCACAAGATGATGTATTTTGTGGTGCTGTGATGTGATTTTTGAGTTCATGTGGTGGTCATGTAATGTCATATCCTACTCAGAATGTGGTGTTGATGAGGGTGCTGTGGAGCCCGAGCAAGATGGCTGCTCTGAGTTAGAGCTCTATAACATTAACCGATTATTTTGTATAAAAAGCACTGATTTTTCTGCAGAGTAGCTAATCTTTGTGAGTCCTATCAAGAGCTGTGGAGTCACTGAACAGAATGGGCAATCCAAAAAAAGGAAAACCATCGGGTGATGGGGCCAAATCCAAAACACTCCCAGGTGCTCTGACCATGAGATCTACCCAAAGCTGGACTACAGAACCCTCTGAATCCTCCAGTGAAGAAACCCTCCAAACACTTGGGATGAAGTTAAGCAAGCTGATTTCTTTGGTCACTGGGCTTTCAGCCAAAATCGACTCCCTGACAAATACAGTGGTCAGTATAGAGGGTACTATGCAGTCTGTTCAGGGCACTGCTGTGGAGGCCATGAAAAGAGCTGATGTGGCGATGGGTGCTGTTACCGCTATGCTCAGAGAGACCAAACATTTGAAAACACGTTTGGAGACCCTAGAAAATCAATTGCGGGCAGCAAATGTCCGTATCTTAGGTCTCCCCGAGGGCTGAGAGGGAGATCATCTTTTACTTTTTATGCAGGATTGGCTGGTGCAACAGCTCAGGGAGGAGATTGCACAGAGTGCCCAATGTATCCAAAAAGATTACCGGATGACTCTGCGGGGTTGTCCTGACAACCCCGTTGCTCTTCATGCTGTAGTAATGGTTATGGATGGTATTGGTTCCAGGGACTATGTACTGGCTTTCACCAGACAGAAGAGGATCCTTCTCCAAGATGGGGAACAAGTTTGTCTTTTTTCCGACATCGCGTACGCCACCCGACAGAAGAGGAAACAATTTGATGGCACAAGAGCTATGTTACAGGAGGCCAGCGTTGCACATGACTGATCTTCCCAGCTTGACTAAGGATTGCACATCAAGGCAAGATTTTCATTTTCACAGATCCACAAGAAGCTCACAAGTGGGCCCAGAAGCATGCTGCATTGAGACCCAGGGCAGAGGACCGAAATGTGTCATCGGGAGATGAAGAGGACACTTGAAAATACACAGGTCTCATTTGTTAGTTCTGGTTTTTGGGGGTGCTCGTTGCTCACAGATTTGTTTGTTTCTTTGGAGATACTTAATAAATCAGTTACTGTTTTCATTACCTGGTGAGCCATTAACCCCTAATGAGACTATGGGACTTTAACTATATTACTGGTAGCAGTTGCTGATGAAGTGTCAGTAAAGATCTCATTTGGCTGAGATTTGGCAGCTTTTATACTTTAACTGTCTTGCTGATTGTTACAACAAATAGGTTGGATGTTAACACAATGTTTGATGCGCCTACACATTTTTACTCTAGAATAAATTATTATGCTCATCTTTGAATGTTATTATTTTTGAATATATTGTTAGAGCACTTTATACTTTTTTTTCCTTTTTTATCTTTACAGTTAGGAATTTTACTTGGGGGCATGATAATTATGAGGTTTGCACCTTAGGTGCTTTATACTTTTGGATTAAGCGTGGTAAATACTCTCCATCTCCCTGGTGGAGAAGGAGGACTTAACAGAACATAAGTGAGAGACTTTCATTCAGATTATCTTCCATGTAGCTCATGGATTCTTTATACAGTCTATCGATAAAGAGATTAAACTATTTTCATTATTGTTTCCCCCCCTTGATGTATCTCGAAGCTTTTGTCAAATTTGATTCTATACATTAAGTGGAGTGTCACACTCATGGTGTTTGTACTTTGTACAATGGCTTTCTTACAGATCAGTGCTTGTGTATTTACTGGATGTTTGTTTTCCAAAACAATAAACAAAGTTAAAAAAAAAAAGAATATGGTGTTGATCACTCCGCAGTGTCTGCTTGCAGTTTATCTGCACCTGTGGATGAAAAATATCAACACTGTGAAAACTACTGTGGTGATGCATGGGTTGCAAGGTTCTTGCACTGGTGATGTCAAACAACTGTAGTTCACATGTGCAGGTATGAGGCATGTTATGGTTTCGAAAACCGCTAAGGCAAACTGTGTGTGACTGTTTTCACAAACATAAGATTATTGTACCATTCATAGCATGGGCTTTATGGCAGTATACTGCCAATATCATGAATCCCCACAATACTGCGTCACTCAAGATGCACTGCACTGTTCTGCTGAATTAGAAATTACAGTGTGGGTGGGTACTTGGTCTCCTAATTCACAGTGGAGGATGAGGGAGTATATGACAGAAGTCATGCATTGGAGACATGGTAGGACACAGCACCAAGTGCCACATGTATTCCCACTCTTGACAATGTCTGCTGCTCAGTGTGGTGCCCCTCCATCCTCAAGACAGCAGAGTCAAGAAATACCAAACCAAGAAGAAATACCACCCAAACCCACCATGACCCATGCCCCTTCTCAAACTCTAGTGAGCACTGTTACACGTGATGTGGCTTTCATTGCATCAACCAGGTTCGGTGTTGGGGCCCACACTCTTTCAGATCTTTATAGCAGATTTGGAAAAAGACCTAGAAAGCTGGGTGTCCAAGTATGTGGACGACACTAAGTTGGGTGGAGCAGCGAGCTCATTAAATGAAGCAGAAATAATACAAAAAGATACAGTATTGACAGAATTATAGGGTGGACAACCCCATGGAGCATGAAACTTAATATAAATAAATGTAAAGTACTACATGAGTGAAGGGAATAACCAAATTAATTATTATATGCAAGGTACCCCACTACCAAAAACAAATAATGAAAAAGATCTGGGTATCTATATTACAGATGACTCTGGCACAATAATGCAAACAACAGAAGCAATCAAAAAAGCTACAAAACTTAGCTGGGCAATTAAACGGGATATAACATCTAGAGATAGCAAAGTAATGGCTCCCTTATATAGGGCCTATGCTCGCCCGCATCTAGAATTTGCATCACAGTTGTGGAATCCATTTAGAAAAAAAGAAATTAACAAGATTGAAAAAGTCCAAAGAACTTTACTAAATCCATTAATGGGCTAGTTAACAAGTTATAAGGAAAGATTACAATCACTTAAAATGATGTCACTGGCCACTAGACGTGTTAGAGGAGATCTATTAAAGTTATGCTGACATAATGTAGGACTCAATATTAATTAATGAATTGAACTTAGAATTCAAGGAGGGAAAAATGTAGACAAGAGGACATCCTCTGCAAATTAAAGGCTCAAAATTTGCAACCAAGTTGCAGAAATATGTTTACATAGTGAGAGTGAGAGTGATGAATGTGCGGAATGGGCTGCCAAATGATGTTACTATAAGTAAGACAAATACACAGTTTAGAAATAATTTGGATAAATACATAATCAAGGGAGGGAAATGAAAATATTTCTAAAATAAAAGCTACAGGAGCGAATATGGGCAAACGTCTTCTAGCTCCTAACAACTCTTAGTATGAACCATAGTAGTGTGAACCATCAGTGCCACCGTGCTGGCAAAAAATTGACATAATTCATATTTTTTGTACCAATGGCAGTAGTGTGTGGACAAAATCAGCATAGCTGAATGCATTTTCCTAATGTTACATTACCTTTAAAGTGTGGGGGGAGGGCCGGAGGTGGTTGAGACCGTTACAGTGTGTGCCTAACACTTCGATGAGAGAAGTTGTAGATGGAAAGGGGTGACATGTACCAGTTCTGCACTAACATAACTGGATTGCTCAGCACCAGACTGTTATTATGGTAAACTGTATGTCTAATTCTTCATCCAATTATAACTCCTCCCCCCCGGTCGCACTGGGAGACGAGCAACTTGTTGTTCAGTGTGCCTTCCTGTTGAAACCTTTCAATAAATAAATATGCAACTGAGCTGTATGGCTATGGCAAATTGATTTCTTGCTTTCATACCTTCAAATTATTAATCCCTTCCCTAAATGTTACCCATCATTGTTATCCCTGAAAGAGTGCCACCACAATACTGGATGACTTTGATGACAGTCTCTTTGTATCCTCATACAGTTTGCTAATATAATTTTTTTTTTTGTGTGTGTGTGAACGCTATTTATCCTGTTTCACTCCATTGCCTAGACTCTCTCCAGGGGGACACCAAGCTTAACTAAATCACTCCCACCTGAAACCCTAGACTTACTACACCGTAGGCATTCCTCCGACCGGCTCAACCTTGCTGACTGAACACCAGGATCTAAACACCCCCCCTCGTGCCTTGACCGCTGACTCCTGGTGATCTTTCTGACAATGTAGTGGTTTACCAGGTGGCATGCAGAGCACCAGAGAGGCAGTCTGCAGGGCACAGTACTGGGAGTGGTGGGCAGCTACTCATCCCTCTTTCACCTACCAGAAACCAGGGTACATTTTCCTTGTTTTGATTCACGTCGGCTTGGATGTGCAATGTGCCCCACATGTGTGCACACACTACCTCACATGCATGCATTATCGCAGCCACAGCCAGTCCCCATCTGAGGATCCATGGTCTTGCTGTACCCCAGGTCACCACTAGGAGTCTCTGCTACCTGTGATCATGTCCCCAGCCCTCCACAGGATAGGAGAGCAGTCCTCTGGATGCTCAATCTTGCCGTCCCCCACTGACCCCCAATGACCAGAGCTTATTCCCATTGAACCCCAGCTGCCAAGTGTCAGACCAGGCTTCCAGCTTTGTCATATCATCATGCAACACATGCTACCCTCATTGGTCATACAGCAATGCTGACATCTTGGTGCCAGCAGCAAACAGACTGATCTTGCTGTTCATGCCCAATAAAATCATACCATGGATACATGTGCTGCTACCTACTGTCCTGCCTCACCAACACACCCTTCAAACATGCCGTTGGTATCCTGATATGTGCATGCAGTTATGCATTATTGGACATTTTACAGTCCTCAGCTCTACAGTTAATGATGACAGAGTTCAACAATGTGGTCTTATAATACCATGACACGTTTTGAATGGTGATGCACATGTGCGTATCCATAGTGACAAAGGCAGCTGTGTCCTCATTATGATTCATACATCAATACTAACCTTCCTTTCCAGGCTTGTTGAAGCATGTGCGATGCTGTTCAACAAGCAGTTTCTTATCTTCTTTCTCAAATCGTGACGCAAGTGGAGGGGGTATGAGATGTTGTGGCATTGCCTCTTTTGCCATGCGGTAACTAGGATGTTCCTCAAGCATCTTGAAGACCTTGGATATTAACTCTGTCACATATGCTATGGATGAAAGAAGAAAGACAATGTAAATGTATATGGAAGCAATTCATTGTTGTGATGCAGTACATGCAAGGTCTACATACTGTATGCTTCAACTGTCTTGAAGTGGTTGTTCATTTCTCAAGTCAGATGCTTCTATATTATGTAAATAGTACGGTGAAGCTCCACATTTGCTAACATACGAACAGACAAATTTGACTAAATAAACTGGCAACGTGCTCTCTCATGTCTTCTGGAATTCACAGCTAGCTCCCCTAACTTGCAGCTTCACCTCCACCCTTCATGATAAACCCTACACTCACACATCACCCCTTTTTATTTTATTATTGTTTATACTCCTTGCTCCATGGCCCTTGCACTCTGGGGGAATCCCAGCCACATCACTCCAATGTCTACTAGCCAGCACCAGCTATACCCCAAGTGCTTGCCCCCCCATGCCATGTCAGTGGGGGTGGACCACCCCCACCGAGAACAGATCCAGTGTGCCAATGCCATGGCTAGTAGGCGGTGGGACCTGCAGACTCCCATTTCATCCTCTCTGAATGAATTTGTCCTTTAGCTTCTCCCCTTTCAGGAGAGGGGTATGCAATGACACCAGCAATGGTGCCGCACACACTCCCATGCATGCTCCATGTCAAGCATCTGCATCACTCCTGACCCATGTTAGGCAGCGTTGGTGTACAGCCACAAGCCTCCGCTAGGGGCCAAGTGTGCACAGACAGCTGAAAGCCCCTCTTCCCTGGATAAGGAGAGCAGTCCCTAGGATGTTCGATCCTTCTCCTCCCCTGCCAACTCCTGGTGGCCCACACTCATTCTGAGCACAGGTCACTGGCATGGCACGAGGTGTGGCGTCCAGCACCTCAACCCTCAGTGTCACCGAGCCGGACTTCACATCCTCTTTTGAATCCCCCTGCTGTGTTACAGGATACCACCTCTTGTGGCAGATTGTGTCAAATCTGCCATGACCCTATCACTGTAAAAGTGTGTCCTCTTTTCCATCATGTATTTTCCCCCTCATGAGATCAAAGTGGTGAGTACATAGAAGACAGCAAAGGACAAAGCGGCAGAAAGATCTGAGAATTTGTTCGAATCAGGAAAGTGTTTATTTGGGAGTAATGCTGCAGAGTATATCATTGTAGTGGCAGATGTTGTCTGTCATCTTTTGAACAATTTCACATGTGGCCGTAAGAGGGATGCAATCACAGTTTGTTCCTGTATGAGGAGCTGAGCTACGGGCACAAGTTTTTCATGATGGCATTGACGTGACCACAGAAGTTGATCTGCTGGGCTAACCAAACTCTCTCAGCCTGTCTTTCAGGATGGTGTCCCTCAGGTTGCACACGATGGATGTGAGGCCTACAGGTCGTTAATTTCCTGTTTCAACCTTAGCAATGTCACTCACATTCTGTGATGCTGTGGATGGATATAGTTTCTTGTTGACAAGAATACAAAATTTATAATTGCCACTTCAATGTGACTTGCCATATGTGATTGACTCTTTGACTTCCTTCACTATCGCTGCTCCTCCTCAGGATTTTGGAAATGATACTGTCCTGTCCACTGCTGATGTCCATCACTTTTAATCCTTTGAGGCCGATCTGAATTCTCATTGAAATGCATAGCTGATATCAGCAGTCTGTAACAAAGAAGAAATATAATGTATGCAGTCTGGCTGTGCATAGTTACTCAGTGACAGGACACATTTCTGATCATTTTCCTGATTCCTAGCAAAAATTAGAAACAGGCATTGTAGCTACTTCTGGGGAAACCGCACCAATCCCATGGAGGTATATACCCCATGTCCTTTTTATGCAACAATGACTACAGACTGAATGTCCTACATTTGCTATATAGGCTTCATGTTGGTGGTGTTGCCACATACTTTCACCTGTTCTCTGCAGAGACTGCAATTGGCCAATATACATTTGTAACATGCTGCTTAAAATAAGCGCTGCAGTACAGCATGTGATATGTCAGCGAGGACAAGAGCAGCAATGTTATTAACTCCTTTTGTATGATTTTAATCACCACATTGATCTGTCTGAATACAGTTGGGATAACAGCAAGTAAGAACAGTATGCATATCATACATGTGTACTATCAACCTACTGTATCTCCGTACTGTCATAGAGGAAATGCATAAGTTTTGGAGCAAAGAAAAGCAGAACCTTGTGGAAGGATTCTGAAGATGATGTCTGCTCTGCGGGAGATAGTCGTCTGATGTCTGATGTCCTTCATTAGTAGGTTGTTGTAGGCAATAATCTCCATTTCTTTGTGCGCTCTGCTAGCTATGATCAACAGACACAAATGTTAGTGTGCCAATTCAGATGTGCATCCGTCTTTACAGTGTACAATTCTTACTGTGCAACATAAGTGTGATACATGTATTCCTTCAAATTGCACATAAAAAAATTAAAACCAATGTAAGCAAGTGAACATTTGCCTATAATTAAACAGTAATAGCCAGCCTGGTGGTGTTGAGGGTTGAGGCTTTGGATGCCACACCTTGCATCACGCCGGCAACCTGGGTACGGGAATGGACTCAGTTCATTCAGGGGTCGACTGCAGGAGGCAAGGATTGAGCATCCAGAGGACTGCTTTCCTTCCTTGTGGAGGGGAGGTTTGTGTTGCATGTGTCAGCACAACCGGAGGGGTTCGGCCCACACCCAGGGTGCTTGACTGCCTCCATGGAGGTGGAGACAGCTGCTGCAGTCATTGCACAGGCATGGAGATAGGAGAAAAACCAAGAGAAAAAACATACAAGGACCCATGATGGCCCCGATGGGCTGGAGGACGTACCTCTCCAAGGTGGGGGGTTGTAGCCCCTGCTAGGTCCACGGAGGTGGTGAAAAAATAATGTGCTAAAAAAGCAGTAATGGTATGAAAATTACACCACATTTTAAGATGGTTATATGGGAAAATACCTAATACAGGATAATGGCAAACCTTTCTCAATCTACTCCCATTTCTCAAATGGACCATGGAGGCAGCTTGAATATTCAGGGCTATCATGCACAAGAATGTTGATCTCATGATTAGAAATGGATCTCCATTTAGCAACAACAAGGTTAGTATTTCTGCCACTTGAGTTGGCGCACCAATACAAGTGGGTTGAAATAAGCTTTGACCATATGCCAAGCACTCTACAGTTTGCTTGTCTGGATTTCTCCTCCAGTTTTTTCTTGATTCCTGTTTCTTGGTCAAATCAGGGATAGAAAATATTAAACTACAGACATGTTCAGTTGCAATTCTATCTTTATGTCCCTAAGTCGGGCACCATAATCACTTTGGCCAGATGCCAGATATCAATCCAATGAGTAATGCCTGGCTCCTGCTCGCGCATGTGTCTTTTCACACTGACATGTTTATCTGTGGTAAGACTTTAGATTTTTAAGCCAGCGGACTTCACGGTATTAATGCTCCTTTTTAATCCTTCCAGCTCCATTGCGTTTGAGCTGGAAACCTCATTGCTCTGTGTGATGGTATAAAAGGAATAACATGAGTTTTAACTAACCAAGAAGCCCCACCTGTAAGAATGGCACATGATGGAAAAATATAAAGAATATTGTAAACACAGTCAAAGAACAAAGATCTTGACTGATCACCTGAACAAGCTTGATGTCAGTTATTTTGGAAAGCACAAGGTCCATCAGGGAATATGACCTAAATTTGGCAGTATGCCCAGGGGAGCAGCACCGAGCATCCCCTCCAAGTTTAATTGGCCTGCCACACAACTCATTAAAGAGGTTGTCCTGGTGCTGTTTCCACACAGTATGAGTTGAAGGTATTAAATAGGTTGCTTGCATTAGGTGAAATGGCCTCAATGATATGTGTAGCATATTAATAGCATGCGGACTGGGCTTCTGCCACTGAAAATGTGTCACAAGCCATCATCAGACTTCCTGCCGGCGTCTGGCCAAGTTTGGGCTGTGTCTCCCAACTTCTCCAATGACTGTTTACACACACCTGCTCAAGCACTGCCATACTGCCAAAAAGTGGCTGCAGGAGAACTTTACAATGTCCAACACATTGAAAACATGTCTGTAGAAGGAAAACTAACATACTCTCAAAAATCATAAATGTTCGCTGGTTCTCTGGAGGTCCATCAGAATGAAGTTCTGTTCATCTATGAAAGGGAGAGGGAAATGGCACACAGTGAAAAAAGGAAAATTATGCTTTCCCTTTGCCAATACAAAGAAGTGTGTACAGAGTTCAAAAGTATGATACTAGAGATCACATGTTATGCAGTTTTCCTGTCTATGTGGAGTGCCGTGGAATGTATTATAGTTCTGCAAATTGCTGCAAGTAACTGTAAGAAGAGTGCACAGAACACTTGCATATCTGGTTTCTCGAACACGTTGTCATCAATGTCTGAATCAGAGTCAATATTTATGAAATCTTCAACTGTCCATTCTGGATTATCATCAGAATCATACTTGAAGTCTTCCTTAAAGTCTTCCTCATTAATGTCTTCATACATGATGGTATTGTCATTGACATATTCATCACTTTCATGGGGTGCACAATATTGTATAGCAGCATCAACCACTGTTCTCTTCTCCAGTATGTACACTTGCACACCCTTGCTTATACCATGTTGCAGCATCTGTGTACCTCTTACGAACTTGGTTTTCCCCAGACCATGGGGAGTGTACTTAGCAGTCTGTGTCCCCTTGTTTTGAGTTTCCTGAAAGCATTGAGAAACCATACTTGCAAACATGATGTACTCCCAAAACGAGATGTACATGCATTAGTTCCTGCAAAAAAGAGTCAGAACAGTGCATGTTAATGCTTAACAATGTAGTATGTGCTCCATATCAACTGTTTCACACTATGGGCATGTGTCACAGTGCACCAAAAATCAAATGGTAGCCAAGGAACATTAGCAGACAGAACTGCACATTAATTGGTCCTCAGCATGGTCAGTTAATAGCACCACTGTTTGGTATTGTGTTGTTGTTGGTCACATTTGTTGCACCAAGAATAGCATCAGTAGACACAAGTGTTGCATATTAAGGTTGAACATTCCATGATAAGTGGCGCAAAGTGGTACTGCAAAACCATGACCACATGCTTGATCTGAAGAAGTTGTTGAATGAAGACACTTGTCAACATTTTGTACATACATCAGAATGTGACTCGGTCATAGAAGTAGGTAAATGGTACCACAGTACACCTGAATAACATTGCTTTCTTTTGTAACACATGTACTGCATGTTTGACAACTCATGACAGAACAAGTGATATGTTCTGGCCCTGTGGCACTGAGAGTTGAGGCGATGCATGCCTTACCTCATGCTGCACTGTCAACCCTGGTTCAGGAACCATCTAGAGTCATCTGGGTGCCGGCGGGGGGTGGGGGGGAGAGCCAAATTGAGCATGATGATAGGCAGGTGTCCTCTGCCGGGTGGTGGTGATGGTGGGTTGGTGCACCCCTGTACTTCCACTCCCACCAGCTGGAAGTGCAGTGGGTAGCATAGGCGGATATGATGCGAAAAAAGTTATAGGAGGTGGAAGGGGCTGAGCTGAGGCCATGGGGTGTACGCGTACCTCCACACACATGCATGGCCATATGCCATGGCATCTGCTGGGCAGGGGTGAAAAGCAATACAAGTCATATGTGTCCCCATCACCAGTTGGCGGGAAGAGGCTAGGGGGTAAAAAAGGTAAAAAAATAATAAAACAAATATGGTATGCATGTCCACGATAGGCCAATGATAGCATGATATCTTATGTTTGCAAAACCGAGACGTGAGCTAAGATGTGGTCATTGTCCTCGCATAAAGATATCTTCAGTCAGATCATGTCATGCAAGATATATTATGTGATCATAGTAGGACCCCAGACATAAGATTGTGCTCCAAGAAGACAGCGGGCCACATCCTGCACTGAAAACAGTCTCCGACATATGTTACTTCTGTGCCTTGAACTGCACCACACTCCCTCTCTCCACACCTGGCATGATGGATGCTGTGATATAGACAGCTACTGGCAGCATCACACATGTTTATGGGTGCAGAACGACATGCTGCCATGACAGCATTACTATTGAAAGTGTTTCTCTGATCACTGGCCTCCAATAGAAACCATGTCTCACTGTCTATTTTCTTTGCAGTGTTGGAAGCATATTTCACAGTAAGGTTACCAAACTTTACCGAACAGCAACATAGTTGTGACATTTTACAACGTAAAAGCATCATTGCAATATGTGGTATATCCTGAATGCAGTCATGAAAGTGGTTTGTCACTGTAAGAATACAGTGCAGCTGCAGTGAAACTGGTTCTGTGGAACCCAGGAATGCAGGCATGATGAAGTATACGTGTTTCAGAACCAAAAGATGTCACAGCAGAGCAACGTTTAATGTGCTTGGCCAGCATACCAGTTGTACAAATTTCATTTTCATCACAGTGGCACAAAATGAACATGGAGATATGACCATGACATTTACCACTGAAGATATGTCAATGTGACATATAGGAACCTGGAGGTGAGACTGACAAGTCCAGTACCTGACCAATACCAAAAGATACTCAAATCAATGTTGCAGTAAGTTGTACAATGCATGTAACCTTGTAACTTGTAACGGTTATTTATGGACAGTAATACTCACAGCATGTGTGGTCTGACATGCTCAGTCCCTCAGATGAGCAGTAACGTCAGTGTCAGAAATATTTGTTGGTGGGGAGTCTGGGGCAACAGCATAGTGCATTTCACAGGATCCAGAAGACATGTCTTCTACATTCACAGATGGTTCCATGTTGCTGAATTGTGTACTGGTAGTTGCAGTGAAGGACTGACCAGACAGCAAGCCAAGCTGTCTGAGAACCTATTGAAACAAAGATGGAGTGATGGAAATATTCTAGTACTGTAGGAAATTACATGATAAATAGATAATAAAATGCATATGAAACATACTGTATACCTGTAGTCTTCTTTTCTCAGCAGCAATGTTGGTTCGTGATGGCTTTACGGAGTTATGAGCAAAAACTAAAGGGCAAACATCTGGTTTCAATCTCCATTGACCAAGGGTGAAACTGGTAATACCCAAAAGAGTTTGAGAAATAGCAAACTGATCATTGGTGAAATGATCAGCACAGATAACAGTATGGTCCTCAGAATGCCATCCAGCACGCTTTACCGCCTGTGCCCACTGCTTTCGTTGTTTGGGATCTTTTGGGAATCAGTAAAAACTACGTTCATAGTCTTTACCATTATTGCATCCCACTGCACAACAGTGCTTCACTGCTACACTGATTTGAAAACATGGAAAACAGACAAAACAACCGCAAAAAAGAGTCACTAGTACTAAAAATAGCAATGTAAATGTGGAATGTAAATCATTAATTGGCAAAATCAAATATGGTAGTGTAACAAGTTAGTACATAAACACTGAGTCCATGAGGTAAACAAGTAGCATGCCATGCAAGTGACAGTCATCTGTATTTGGTTACACGCGCAATACTGTGTGGTGTTACTGGTAGCCAATGGACTAGTGCTGTACACGGTGCTCTGTGATTTACATTGTAGTCCCTGGAGACACATGGATATGTTTAGCAGACTGGATGTAGGGTTGGGGGGATGGAAAGTAACAGGGAATCATCATATCTGTATCTTGAGACCACAATCCTTGAAAATTGCAGTGATTATCGGTTTGGGAAAGGTTGCTTAATAATATTGTCATGGAGATGACACAGCAGAGAAGGACACCATACCATGGCAACATTTTTGTTACTATCAAAAAGCACATTATCAGTTATGGGTTTGGTATACCCAGATGGTAGATCATGGATTGGGGATGGCCTAGTCATTGTGGAAAATGTAGATCAGGGAAGTGAAGGGAGAACTGCAGCACAAGGAGGGTGGGAGTTCCTGGACAGTGGGCAGCAGCAGGAGGACAGATGGTAGCAGGACACAATGGGGATAGGAGAGTAGGTCACAGGGGACAGCAGTATGATGAAGGTCTCGAGGTAGGGTTCTGTGCTGAACAGGTGGACATAGAATCACAGAAGCTGACAGCAGAAAATTACCTCCTGGCCCATCCAGTATGCCACTTACCCCCCTATTTCAACCTACCATATCTTGAGACCCCCCACCACTTAGCCCCATGGGTCTGTCCCAAGTGGTCTTGAATCCCTCTACACTCTCCGAATTCACCACATCCTCCAGAAGCCCGTTCAAGTTTTCCTCTACCCTCTCTGTGAAAAAATTACCTGTCACATTGCCCTTGAAGTGCCCCCCCGTCATCTCAGTCTGTACACCCTTGTTATGTTTCCTTCCTTCATGTGGAATAACTTCCCTGGGCCTCCCTTATTCATCCCTTTGATATATTTAAAGGTATAGATCATGTCCCCACTCTCCCTCCTGGCCTCCATTGTATATAGCCCCAACTCTTTGCATCTCGTTTCATATGGTTTGCCCTTCATCCCCTGCACCATGTTGGTGGCCCTTCACTGCATCATGTGGAGGAATTTCTTTTATATATATTTCTTTCATGCATACATATAAAGTAAAGTGTGTTACAGTGTAAGTAGAAGCTAAGGGTCATTATAAGTTCATAAGAATCACAAAGCAAGCAGAAAGCAATAGCTCGTGCTGGCTGAAACCTGTTCCTTAGGTTGTGAGAAATAGTAAGCTAAATAAGACTGAGCAGAACTGGTTGTACCAGCCTGAATAGCAGGCCTGGACAAAGTATAAAGATAAGAGCACGTAGTGGCATTGAAGATAAGCTGTACGTTACTATGGTGTGAGTGAAACTCATTGTTTCTCTTAGGTCAGCTTGACCCAGGCATATGCATCAAGCAGTAATGGGAAAGAAATGAAATAAGCCAGTGGAAAAGTACCTAATGCATATCAAACTGTTTTTTCTGTTACATTGCTAAAAACTATGATTGGCTTATACTAAAATGTTGGTGTTTTTCCAAGATAAGAAGTGCTATAAAATACTGTGTAAAACTTTGTTCGGGGAGCTCTCTCCTTTAGCTGAGGCTCCCACATATATGTGTGCAGACAATAAACTGAGTTTATTGGAACAACCATTGGGTGTGGTTATTGAGTACATAGAAATTAAGATAACGTATAGACAGTAAAGAGAATCTGCGACCACAATCATTTTGACCGAGTCTGTATCCTTGTGCAGGCAATGCCTCAAAAAGTGGAAACCATAATCAAGGTGTGGTCTCATTAGAGCTTGATACAGTGGTACCAGGACCTCCCTATGCCTGCTGGTGATCCTCCTGCCAATACTTGCCAGCATCCCGTATGCCCTTCCCACTGCCCTTGAGCATTCCTTCCCTTCCCTACCTTGAGGTTGCTGGAGACTGTTACCCCCAGATCACTCTCGTCCTCTATCACCCTGACTCTCTACCATCCCAGCATGTACTCAGACCTTTGCTTCCTGTGTCACAGGTGCATAACAGCGCACTTCTTGAGGTTGAATTTTAGCTACCAGGGCTCTGCCCACTCCTACAGTAGTCAAATCCCTTCTCATGTCCTCCAACCCCCCCAATGGAGTCAGCCCTGTTACAGATTTCCGTGTCATGTGCAAAGAGGGCCACCCTCCCTTTCAGTCCATCTGCAATGCTCTTGATGCCTATTGAGATGCCTGCCATGAAGATCCCAACGAAAACCAATACAAAATTCACAAACAGTGTGTGCACCTGGGGGGGGGGGCAATGAAGAATGATCTAATGTTAGTGGAAGGGTGGTTGGAAACATGGCAGCTGAAATTCAGTGCCAGGAAATGCACAGTGATGCACTTGTGGAGTAGGAAACCAAATAACACATACATACTAGGGAGTGATCTAATGGCTGCAACCAGGCAGAAGTACTGCATGTAGTAGTTATAATCACTGATGACTTTATGGTTGTGACAAACTGCAACAAAGCAGTGGGCAAAGGTAAAAGGATGGTGGCGGGCATAGGTAAAGGAACTAGACTGGGTGACAAACTGTCATCCATTTCATCCAGCATCTCCTTCTGTGAGATCCTGCTGGTCTGGGGGTGGGGTGGGGGCAGACGGATAGAAGAATAGACAAGGGAGATAGGGGAGCTAAACATGTAGCTCAAGAGGTGGTGCCAGGAAAAAGGGCACAAATTTGTAGGTTACTGGCAACAGTTTTTGGAGCAAAAGTTCTTTAAATTCAGTGGACTACATCTGACTAAGGAGAGATTCAATGCTTTGGTGCAGAAGTTTGATGTCTTTGCAGAATATTTAAACTAGTAAATCGAATGGGAAGATCACCCCTCCCCCCTCAGCTAGTGATCAGACAGGAGTTCAGCATGTTTGTAGTTCATTTGCATCACCCGATAAGGAAAAAGGTCTGGATCACGATACGATGCACAGGGGAAAGGCCGGACCTCACTCCATACAGTAAGTAACGCACCGAAATCTGGCTACTGGAAAATCATGTACACAACTGTCCACAGTCTGGGAAACAAGATCCCAGACCTGGGGGCAACAATGACAGAGGCTAAACTGGACATAGTAGCCATTAACGAGACATAGTTCACTAGTAACCACACTTGGGAGACTTCAGTACCTAGCTATATACTGTTTAGAAGAGACCAAGGTGCAAAAAGGGGGCGGGAGGGTGTGGGCCTTTATGTCAATGAAAATACCAAAGCTACAGAAATTCAGAATACACATAAGGATACAGAAGAACTGTGGGTCATCTGGAAACAGAAAATGGGACAGCCATACAAATTGGGGTTGTCTACTGGCCTCCAGACTGGGGAGGACATAGACACATTACTGTTTGAAGATATACAAACATGACAGCTAAAGGGGAGGTTCTGATAATGGGAGACTTCAACATGCCAGATACAGATTGGTCAACACCAGCAGGAACATCCACCAGAACTAGACACATAGTGGATTCCCTGCAGGGGGAGGGCCTCAAACAATTGGTACAACAAGCCACAAGAGTCAGGGCTATCCTGGATCTAGTACTGACTAATGGGAAAAGGATCACAGATCTCCAGGTAGAAGGTCACCTGGGGGCCAGTGACCATCACATGGTATGGTTCAGTTTTGCCACCAGAACTAAATTATCCCATTTCAATGCAAAAATATGGGACTTCAGAAGAGTGGACTTTGATAAGATGGCCAACAGAGTTAAGTTAGCCCTGGCAAAAACAAATACAGGTGAGGGGGTACAGGCAAAGTGCGTAAACATTAAGGATACAATACTTGAAGCAACATCCCATTGTGTTAGGGAGAAAAGCAAAAGTAAAAGAAGGAGGAAACCACTGTGGTTCTCAAAAACAGTAGCAGAAAAGATCAGAGCCGAAAGCTTGTCCTTCAGGAAATATAAGGGAACGCAGCAGGACGAAGATAGGGAGGCATATCAAACTTCTCTGAGGGAAGCAGGGAAGGCAGACAAAGGCCAAAACCGAGGAGACACTAGCATGAACAGTAAAAGAAGGGGACAAGACTTTCTATAGATACATTAGTGAGAGGACAAAGTCCAAAGGGGGTATTGCTGAGATCAAAGCATATAAGGGGGAGTTTGTGGAGGAGGACCAAGCAAAATCATCTATCTTAAATAAATACTTCTGCACAGTATTTACTGAGGAGAAAGTAGGGTAGGGCCTACCGCTCAGCACCGTGGACACGGGGAAGGGAGGAGTGCACAAGTCCCTTCACAAAAGAAAGGGTACTACAAGACCTTGCTAAGCTCAGGGTGGACAAGGCAATAGGACCTGATGGCATACATCCCAGGGTACTAAAGGAGCTAAGGGTGGAACTAGCAGAGCCATTACTGGAACTGTTTGGTGAGTCTCTGAGTGCAGGAAAGGTCCCAGAAGACTGGAGAAGAGCCCATGTTATCCCGCTCCACAAGAGTGGCAGCAGGGAGGAGGCAGAGAACTTCAGACCAATCAGTCTTACCTCAGTAGTGGTCAAGATTATGGAGGCACTACTTAAGGAAAGGGTAGTGCAACACCAGGAATCCACAGGAGCACAGGATCCAAGACCGCATGGGTTTACAACAGCAAGGTCCTGTCAAACTAATCTCATACATTTCTTTGACTGGGTAACCAGAGTGGTGAACAAAGGAGGTGCACTTGATGTTGCATACCTTGACTTCAGCAAAGCTTTTGATAATTGTTCCACAAAGAAGACTGATTAATAAGCTGGGTAGGCTCTGGGTGGGTCAGAGGTTGGTCAGCTGGGTGGGAAACAGGTTGGTGCGCAGAAAACAGAGAGTGGTGGTAAACAGTATACAGTCAGAAGAGATGTAAGTCACAAGTGGGGTACCTCAGGGATCAGTCTTGGGGCTAGTCCTCTTCAATATCTTCATCAGTGACATTGCAGATGGAGTGGAGGGTAAGGTTTGTCTGCTTGCAGACGACACCAAGATTTGCAGCAGCGTAGATAATCTAGATGGGGTGGACAGAATTAGAAGATATCTGGAAAAACTGCCAAAATGGTCAAAGAGTGGTAACTGAGGTTTAATGCAAAGAAGTACAAGATCATGCAGATAGGGAAGAGAAACCCTGAAGCACCTACATGTTGGTAGGGGAGTTGTTGGCAATCACAAGGGAAGAAAGAGATTTGGGCATCATCACCACAGATGACCTGAAATCATCCAAGCAGACAACTAAAGTAGTAGGTAAGGCTAGAAGGATGTTTGGGTGTATTAATAGGGGTATCACAAGTTGTAAGAGGGCAGTAATAATCCCTCTTTACAAGACACTGGTTAGGCCCCATCTGGAATATTGAGTGCAGTACTGGAGGCTGCACCTGCACTAGGACATTAACAAAATGGAGGCAGTCCAGACAAGGGCAGCCAAAATGGTGCAAGGACTGGATCACAAAACATATGAGGACAGATTAACGGCGCTCAATATGTATACCATAGTGCAAAGGAGGGAGAGAGGTGAATTTGTTTTTCTTTTTTCTGAAATATCACATATACCTGTGAGCCGGTTGACACATTCAATCATCTTAAGTGAATTAACAAGGTGAAATAGTCTAACATGTTTAAATAATAAGAAAAATAATAGAAGGATAAGAGGATACAGCATGAGATTAGAGGGAGGCCGATTAAGGGATAATGTGAGGAACTTCTTTTTCATAGAAGGGGTGGTGGATGCATGGAATGGGCTACCTCAGGAAGTGGTGGATATGAATACAGTGCAGGGCTTCAAACAGGCATGGGATATGCATAAAAAAGCAACACAGCTGAGTATGAATAGCTAGGCCATTGACAGAGTAAAGGCCTATGGCACATTCATAATGTAGAAAAAAATGGGCAGACTGGATGGGCCTTACAGTCCTTATCTGCTGTCAATTTCTATGTTTCTATAACCAGCAGAAGGAAGGAAGGAAGGAAGGAAGGAAGGAAGTGCTAATGCCACTCTACAGTTCCCTGGTGGTGCCACAGCTGGAGTATGGCGTATGATTCTGGAGGCCCCATCTCAGACTGAAAATTGATGACATGAAAGGATGCAGAGAAGGAACACTAAAATAGTGCACAGGTTGACTGACAATACATATGAGGAGAGGAGAGGTCGAAGGAGCTGGATTTGTATCCAGTGGCGACAATAATGGGAGAGAGTACACCTGATTGAAACATTCAGGTCTGTGAAGGTGATCAATAAAGTAAGGGAGATCTTATTTTCAGGGAAGGAAGACACAAGAAGTAGGTGGCAGGAACTGAAGGTGTAGGGGGAAGGTTTAGGGGAAATATTAGGAAGTATTAGTTCACTGGAAGAGTTGTTGAGTATTAGAATGGACCACCGGAGGAGTTGCTAAGGGACAGTACAGAAGAGGGCTTCAAGAAGGCATGGGACAAACACAACGGGTTGTCAAGGCAAGGAAGGTGTGAATCTTTGAGTGTGGGGAACAAGTAGAGGGGGGGAAGGGCATACTCCATGGGACATAATAGTCCTTTTCTGCCAGCACATGTCTATGAATCTATGAACATTGTCCATAGTACAGAGACCTCTGGCACAATGCTTCTCACCACACCGGGAGATGAATGCTACCCTCACAGCACCTCCCTCATATGTCACACTTGCAGCCAGTGCACTACACACTACATCATCTCCCCCCCTTTCCAGCTTACTCCTAACTTCCAATGCAGCACTGAATCGCATGCGATAGTGAAGTCCAGGTATAGGACATCCACTATATGGCCCTTTTAATTGCCTGGCTACACAGTCATAGTACTCCACCAGTTTGGTCTTCCAGGATATATCTGATACAAACCCATGATGTGTGACATCCTGCAGGCATTTAGCCTTAATGATGGAAGCAATCCTGTCCTTCATGATTGTCTCCATCAGCTTTCCCATGGTGGATATGAAGCTTACCAGTCTGTAGTTTCCTATCTCATCATTGGGGCCAGTATTGTGTAGGGGTACCATGTGTGCCATCCTCCTGTACTGAGGTACACTCTCCGAGTCCAGGAGTTCACTGAACAGGTCTGCCAAGGGTTTTTACAGTACTGCTGTCCACCCTCGGTGCCCTCAAGCCATCCATTACTCTGCCCACTGTGATTTCACAGTGTGTCATCTCCTCACCACCCTGTAGCCACCATCCCACCCAACCTTGGGCCCAGCTACCTGTCTCTTCAGTAAATACTGAACAAAAGTACTGGTGTACTGAGTCTGCCTGTTCTGCCGCTGTTTCCACCTGCCCCCATCACTATTTATCCTCACTATTTGATAATTACAAGTCCTTTTCTCCATGCTGTAGCTGAAGAAGTCCTTCTACCTGTCTTTGATGTATTGTGCTACCCTGCATCCCAAGGACGCTTTGGCTGACCTGACTAATACTGTCACCTCCCCCAACCCTTCAGCTTTTCCTCTCTGTCCTCCCCTCTCCATGTTTTTGTACCTTATAAAGGCAGCTGCTTTGTTACATATGTTTTCCAGGACCCCCTGGCTCACCCAGACAGGATTCTTGACAATAGCAATTTTACTGGGGACTATTATACATGTTACGCTTGCCTCCTCAATTCCTACTTTAATAGCCTCACATTTCTGGTAATTGTACGTTTTTATGGATTATGACCAGATACCACTGTACTGTTTCCATTATCCTACCAAAGTCTGCCCTCCTGAAGTATTACATCTTTGTACCCATTCCTACTCCTTCTTTCCTCATATCCATCGTGAATCTCAATGAGTGGTTGTCACCCCCCCAACAGAGGTTCCGCCAACCCTAGCACCCTCACAAAGTTGACATTTATCAGCACTTGTTCTGCAGTGTTCCATAACATGGTTGGCCCATGAACATGTGCAATAGGAAGATGTCCGGGAAGGCATCCAGAACTACCTACTCCCTCCTACTCATGGTAGCTGGAGTACCCCAATACAGTCCTAGCAGGTTGAAGTCACACACAATCACCATGCTGCCTCTGCTACAGGACCTTCTGATGTGTCCTTCTAGCTCCCTATCTAACTCATCAGTGTGAGAGAGTGGCATATACACCTCACAAGTCATAAGGGTCCTATTTTGTCAGTCGTGGAGCTGCACCCTTAAAGATGACTCTGAGCTGCCCTCCTCCCCATCCTCCCTGACACACTTCAGTCCTTCCCTCATGTACAACCCCCCCCCATTTTACTTTTTTCCTGTCCCTCTGAAATATCGTACAACCTGGTACTGCCAGGTCCCATTCATGGTAAGTGGTGGCACATGTGAAACTTTGCTGTTTTGCTACCTAGACTCCTAATGTTGAAGTTTACCATCCACCACCATGCTTCCTTCCAACCTCTCCACACTTGCTGACCCTTTATAGCATTAAGTACTGACATCCCCTATAACCCTTACTGCTGTCCTGGATGGTAATCTCATTCAGTTTGCCTACCTGTGAATCCTGTCTGACTCCAGACCACTTGCAACCCCGTTATAGTGTAAATTTATCAGTGTATTCCCAAATGTTCGGTTTCAATACACTCCCTGCATCCTACAGAACAGTGCCCTGCCCAGTCCTTCCACACCTCACCACCATACCACAGCTTGGAGTGACACCATTGTGCTTGCCACGTGTTATATCACTCTACTCTCCGATTCCTTGACGTGCTCGCATGAGGTACTGTAAGCACCAATGAGAGAGTTACATGTGTTCTAACCCCAGTAATGCTCAGGATATTCATAACTTTAAGCAATAAGCCTGGAGGGTTGGACTGCCCGGAGAGATGGAACACATGCAAATGAGTAGAATTCTTTGCACAAGAGCATCTTTCAAATACTGTTTCTACAACTGTAGTGTTCTAACTTCAGATTTTTCTCTCCACTTGAAAGTCTGGTCGCTCGGAGTGGTCGTCTTATTCTTTCACGTGAAAGAAGATTCAAAACCTTAAAAAACGTAAGTATATTCTATTTCTTTTATTGCCTCTATTGATTGTTAGTGTAAATCTTGTTTATTGCTTAAGTTATACATTTTTTCTGGTTCCTCGTATTTTGGGATAACCATGGGGGAACCGGGTTAGTTGTTTACTTCATCGGGGTTCTCTGATTAAAGGGCCTTATTTTTTGTTTACTATTAGTTTAGTTTTTGACTGTATTTCACTGTTTTTGTAACCACTTTCTATTGGTTACAGAACCGCTGAACTGGTTCATCTATCATCTCCTGGGTTCGGTTCCTCCAGTTCCTATCGGTTCCGGAACCGACTGCAAAAATAAATAAATAAATAAATAAATAACCACATTTGCTCTTTATTAGCGGTTAGTGTTTTTTCTCGTTTTTGACATTACCATGTCAGGAAAATCTAAAAAGAAAACCGGAGAACCTGGTTTTAAGAATTGTTTAAAATGTGGAGATGTTTTTGCTAAGGCAGACAACCACACCTTATGTGTGGCTTGTCTGGGGTTTGAACATCTGGACCAGGATTGTGACGTATGCAACACTTTCCTGGAAAAAAATGTGGAAAATACCTTGAAAGGCTAAATAAAAAATTTCCTAGGGGTCCTTCCGGCTCTTACCAGCTGACACCCCAATTTGCTGTGGCTGAACCTACAAATCTGATTACCCCTGCCTCTGAGATGGGCGAAAAAGGGGCAAAATGAGGTAAAGAACTGGCTGACTCCCCGGTTCCCTCAAAGAAACTTAAGAAAACTAAACATGCAGAATCTTCTCCTGCTAAACCAGGGACGTCTGCACAGGTGCCTGCTATACCCTCTGCTCAAGAGATAGCCCAGGCTTTTAAAATTATTCAGGCACTCCAAAATATCATTCCCCAGCAGCCTGCCCCTACCCAGGGTCCCCAGGTTAGCAGTGGTGTGTTGTCTCCTATACAGGAGGAGCAATATTTTGAAGAGGAGGAGGAGGATCATTTTCAAGAAGATTAATCAATTCCCCCAGAGGTGTCACATGAGCAGGAATTTGGTTCTCCCCCTAGGGTGTCAGAAGATTACTCCTCACATTTCACATTCATGAGGAGAATGGTAGATGCTCTTGATATTGTTACCACAGAGCAGGTTGAGGATAAGGAGGGAACTGAATATTTAAATATGATGGGTTTAACACCCACAAAAGCCCTCCTCTTGCCAGTCTATAAATGTTTTAAGAAAGACACCCTAAAACTTCTACAGACCCCTAATTCTGTTCCTCCTATTGACAGGAGAATAGATAAAAAATGTCAGTTGGACAGGATGGGAGCTGATTTCCTGTTCTCCCACCCTGACCATCAAGAGGTTATACAGCAGGCAGCCTGCGACAAAGCCAGAGTCCCCCTGTCCTCCCACCTTCCGGACAAGGACTCCAGGAAATGGATAGCATGACCAAAAAAGGCTATTTATCAGCCTCTCTGGCCATGAGACAAGCTACTTTTCAAGCTTATGCCGCCCAATATCAGAAATCCCTGTGGCAGTCGGTACTGGATATGTCTATGAAAGCACCCTCACCCTTGTCTGAAGACCTGGCTGAAACTGCCAGGTTTGGGTTACAGCTGGCTCAGTACCAGTTCCAGATGGCTGCTGATTCCAGTGACACTGCATCCAGATGCATGGCTAACACTGTGGCACAGAGAAGGTTTGCTTGGCTCAGGGCCACTAACCTTACTCAGGATACTCAATTCAGGGCCCTGGATTTTCTCCTAGAGGGAAACTCTTTTTGGGGAATCCATGATTGCATACATGAAAAAAGTTGAGTATAAGGCAACCTATAGAAGCAACTCTGCTAAGGAAAGTGCTTCTCCATCCAATAGGCCCTATGGAAGGGGGGGCCAGGGGAAGGTCTTTTATGATCAAACACTTTTTCCAGTCAGTAGCTGTACCCTAATACCAGCAGTATGCACAACAGGGATACTCTAGGGGTAGGGATAGAGGGGGCTCCAGGAGGGGCTCTTAAACCCAACCTCAGCCCCAATCAAAGCAAAACCCCTGAGGCTCAGGCTGCCTCCTCCCTCCCTGTTGGAGGCAGACTCTCTTACTTCCTCCAGGCTTGGCTAAGCATCAGCACAGACAAGTGGGTGCTGGAGGTAGTGGGTCAGGGTCTGTCTCTGGACTTCAAATATTTTCCTCTACAGAAGACCAGGATTTACTGCTCACTTCCTCTAGCAAAAAAGGACACTACTAGAAGCAGATGTTCAGAAATTGTTATGACTCAGAGCAGTGGAATCAGTTCCTACCACCCTGAGAGGAAAGGGGTTTTACTTCAGTTACTTCCTAACAACAAAGGAAAGAGGGGAGTGGTGGCCAATATTGGATCTCAGAGCTTTGAACAAGCATCTGAAAAAAACAAAGTTCAAAATGGTAACTTTGGCTTGGATACTGCCAACAATCCAAAAAGGGGACTGGCTGACATCACTGGGCTTTAAAGATGCCTATTTCCACAACCCCAAAAAGAAACCTTAAGGAAAATATCTCAGGCTCAGGCTCCCTTCAGGTCACTATCAGTTTTCAACTCTCTCTTTCGGTCTCTCCTCAGCACCAAGGGTATTCACAAAGTGCCTAGTTGCTGTAGTGGCATATCTATGAAGACAGGGAGTGACTGTCTTCCCATACCTAGACGATTGGTTGGTGGTGGGAAGCTCACCAGACCAAGTAAAGAATTCCCTAAGACTCACCCAATCCTTCTTAGAGTCCCTGGGTTTTATAATAAACCAAAAGAAATCAGTTTTAACCCCTGCTCAAACTTTGCAGTTCATAGGGGCAGAAATCAACGCACTTCAGAGCAGAGCCTTTTTATCCTTAGACAGGGTGCAAACTCTTCAGTCAATAGCAAATTCCTTCATCCTGAAGTAGTCAAAAACTGCAAGACAGTTTCTGCAGTTACTAGGCCATATGGCTACATCCACAGGCACAGTGCAAGGAGCCATTTTACACATTGTTAAAAAAAAGCCTGAATCCAAGTCCCTGTGTCATGAGTACTGTTTCCTGAAAATGTCATGCTATTTGGTTTTGTGGTTTTCTTTAAATCAGCATTTGTTAACTTGTTCTGCAGTAACTGGAAACAGTCAGGCTGTTTCTATCCTTCTGATTGAACCTTGGTGAGTGATGACATCATACTAGACTAAGCTGCTGCTGCAGCAGTGCAAGTCCCTTCTTGACTGAAGAGCTATAAACTTCCTAATTAGAACAGTCTGTAGAATTAATTGTTTGCTGTCCGGGGTTTTTACTAACTCAGTGTCTGGTATGTGTTCAGATGAATTAGCTGAAAATCTATTATTTTGTTCTTATAAAAAGCTTATTATTTGAGTTTCAGTGCTGAACTGAAGTGGTATGTCTTTGAGACATCAACTTGTCTGTATTACAGCTGTGAGTTCTGTCCCATCAAAACTTTGTGTTTTGTTTTCTAGCTTTATAACACTGGGCTGTTTATTTAGTAGATATAACATAAATCTAAAATGTATTAATTCATACAAGTAGTTTGTTTTTTATGTAGCTTCAATAAATAGGTCCATGTAAGAACAATTATTTTCCTCTCAGATTGACAAACAGGTGTCCGCCACACTCTGCTATTTCAGGCACATATACTATATGAACTCACAAATTTCAGTTAATTGATGGTTTTGGTGTAAAAATACATAATGTGTAACTAGAAACAGTATAGAGCATCCTGATGCCCACTGTCTCCTGCGCCATAGTTGAGGCAGCTACACTCTGCTGTTGTAGACCCTGCCACACAAGCCCCCTGTCTCTTGCCCCACATTTGAGGTTGCTGCACCTTGCTGCCCACTGTCTTCTTCCACACAGTTGGGGTTGCTGCACCCTGTTGCCCCCATCATCTGCCTGAACAGTCAGGGCTGCTGCACCATGTGCACCCCATCCCACTGTCAGGGATGCTGTACCCTGATGATCACTGTGTCCTGCCCCACAGCCAAGGCTTCTGGACCATCTTTTCCACAGTCCCCTGCCACCACAGCTAGGGCTGCTGCACCCTGCTCCTGCCTACTTAGGCTGGGTTGCTGTGGCCTGCTGTGCCCTAGAGCCCCTTGCCTCCACAGTTAGAGCTGCTGCACCATGCTGCCACTTGCCACAAGAGTTATGGCATTTGCTGTACCCTGTCTTCTGCCCCCAAAGTTGTGTCAGTTCCATCCAGGTGTGGTTGCCACACCCTGTCCCACAGTTTGGGCTGCTGTACCCTAATGCCTCCCTTGTCTCCTGGCTGAAAAGTTGGGACTTCTGCACCTTACTGCCTTCTGTCCTTCACCCCCATAACACAAGATGAAAGTATTTTTCTGTTTTTTCTTTTGGTGGCAGGGGGCAGCATGGTACAGCAACGCTAACTGTGGAGTCATGGGGCAGTGGAGGCATGGGGCTGTAGGGTGCAGCAGGGCACAGCAGCCCTGACTGTGTAGACAGAAACAGGGTGCAGCAGCTCTGACTATGGCTGCAGGGACAGACTACAGCATGGTGCAGAAGCCTTGCTTGTGGGCCAGGACATGGGGGCACCAGAGTACAGCAGCCCTGACTATGGTACAGGATGCACATGGTGCAGCAGCTCTTCCTATTTGGGAAAATGGAAGTAGGTAGCAGGGTGCAATAAAAGCCCCACCTCTGGTGGCATGGGCAGCATGGTGCAGCAATTCCAAATGTGGAGGCAGGGGACATGGGACTCTAGGGCATAGCAGAGCACAGCAGCCCCAACTGTGGTGACAGAACCAGGGGGTAACATGGTGCAGCAGCTCTGACTGGGGGGGTAAAGTGCAGCAGGGTGCAGCAACCAAAACTATTCAGGCAGGGGTAGTAGGGTACAGCGGCCTTGATTGTTCAGGCAGGAGATGAGGGCAACAGGGTGCAGCAGCCCTGATTCTGTAGGAGAAGAGAATGGGCAGCAGGGTGCAGCAACCTCGAATGTGGCGCAGGAGACAGGGTGCTTGTGGGGCAGGTGACAGGGGGCAGTAGAGTGTAGCTGCTTCAACTGTAGGCAGGAGATGGGGGCATCAGGATGCCATATAGTGTTTCTAGTTATACATATACATAATGTATTTTCACACAGAAACCATCAAAGAACTGAAATTTGTGAGTTCATATAGTACATGTGCTTGATATAGCAGAGTGTGGCAGGCACCTGTTTTTTCAATATGAGAGGAAAACAGTTGTTTTTACATGAACCGATTTATTGAAGCTACATCAATGACAATCTACTTGTATGAATTAACAAACATTAGATTTATTTTCTATCTATTAAATAAACAACCCAGGGCCAGATATTCAAAGGTTAGCTCGGTGCACAAATCTGTTGCGCTGGACTAGTGCTGAATTTGTGCCCAACTGCTACATTGAAAAGGACATTTAGTGCCGGCGCTAGGTGTTAGCACCAACACTAAATTATGATGTATGTAAGGGAGGGACTGAGGGGAGGGGCTCTGAATGCCAGTGCACCGGCATATTCAAAAGTATAGTGCTGCGCTACAGGCATTAGTGCAACCTGTAGCGTGGCGCTGAATACCGCTCAGAAAAGACCAGCGGTAATGTGCCAGTGATAATGTGGTGGCTGTGCCGCCCTCCCAAAGCATGATTCCTGATCCCCGGTATCTGCCACATAGCATAATTTCCCTGGTAGTCTAGTGGCCTCCCCACCTCCCAGCACGTATCCCGACCCCCGTTTCATATCAAAAGAAATTGTTTCTCTGGTAGTTTAGTGGTCTCCCCCACCCCCCAGCATGTATCCCGAGCCCTTTGAAATAAAAATAAATCCATTTCCCTGGTAGTCTAGTGGTCCCACCACCCCAGCACGTATCCCGACCCCCATTTCGCATCAACAGAAATTGTTTCCCTGGTAGTCTAGTGGCCCCCCACCTGGTAGTGACACCCCGACCATCCAAATAACTTCCCAGAACAGAGCTGGCGACCGTCTCAGCCCTCCTCACACCATGGCCGCCGCTGGACTGAGGTAGGAAGGAGCGTACTGCTCCTTCCTATCTTAGTCGGCAGCCAGCCGTGGTGGTGAGAGGAGGGCTGAGCCGGTCGCTGGCTCTGTTCTGGGCAGCTATGTGGATGGGCGGGTTGTCACTGCCAGGTGAGGGGCCACGAGACTACCTGGGAAATTATTTCTGTTGATACAAAATGGGGGTCAAAAATACATGCTGGATGGTGGGGGGACCACTAGACTACCAGGGAAATGGATTTATTTTTATTTACAAAGGTGGTCGGGATACATGCTGGGGGGTTGGGGACCACTAGACTACCAGGGAAACTGATGTGATATACATGTACCGGGGGTTGGGATTCATGCTGGAAGGGAGTGGGGGGACCACTGGACTACCAGGGAGTGGAATCAACACACGTGGGAACAGGGACCATGACAGCTGAGAAGGGCTGCCTGGCCCAGCCTGTCTGCCCAGGTCCCTATATATTGGATGGCTGCACTGCACAGCCCAGTGATCCTACAACTGACATCCCCCCGTCCCTGGCAGGTTTGCCTCATGCTTGCCCCATGCATACTTGTGTTCCACCCACACCTGCTGTGGGCTGCCTCTGTTGGTGTGGGGTGGGGGCATCATCCAGGGCATGTATGGCCACTGGTAGTATAGCTATATCTATATCTATATATGTATGCATGTGTCTCTGTATCCATCTATAGTTATGGATTGCTACAGATCTACATACTATATATATATATATATATATATATATACACACACACACACGCATATATATCGATATACCTGTATATCTATATAGCTATATATAGATATCATTATGTACTGCTTGCAGTGCTGCATAGGTATGTTGTATGCACTGCTTGTACCTGCCAGCACACAGTTCCTGCTGCTTCCAGCCTGTGCTTCTTTTCCAACCAACAGGGGATGCTGTGGGCATGCCTTGGCCTGCATCATCCAGCCTGTACTTCCATTCTGACCAAAAGGGGGAGCTTTGTGCTCCATGCAGTAGCACTGGGCAAACTGCATGGCAACGTATGCTAAGCAGCACTTAATGAGATGCAAATGTACCTGTTTGCCCACGGATTACCTCAGTAGGCTCATTTGCATGGGAGCTTTGAATATAGCTCCTGTTTGCCCTGGGCTAACCAGTTTGCACCGGGCTAATGTGTTAGCATTGTGCAATCAGGTTAGCCCCGGGCAAACCTCACTTCAGCATAGCATAGTTCTGCAATGTGTGGCTTACACTGTTGTTTACAGTAGATGTCAAACATCTCTGTGCAATCACACACAATGTTCTCCACCTGAAACACTGGCTTGCTCCAGAGTCTAATGAGCTGCAGTTGCAGTGTGCACTTCTCTGTTGCTATATTCAGTGCTGTCTTATTCCTGGGCAATTTTTGCCCTGCACTTCTGGCCCTGTTTGCTCGGCTTCCTTTGCTTGCTATATTCAGCTGGTTTTGCATTTCCTTTTGAATATAACTTGCTTTGTGCTCCGGGCTAAGTTTGCCTGCCGAGCAGTGCTAATTTAGCCCAGGGGCAAAGTTTTGAATATCTGGCCCCCAGTGTTTTATAGCTAGAAAAAAACAGAGTTTTTTTTGGGGGGGTATTATTTTCTCTCCTCCAGAGCTCCGGCTACGACCCCTGCCCTCCGTTGTTCCCCCCAGCGCCATCCCCGGACATCAGACCCCTCCCTTGTGCACCCGTGACTTACCCTTTGCAGCAGGGTGGTGGGAGTGACTCAACCCACCCCAATGGATCCATGCCAGGGGGCCTTCCAGGAATAGGCGCGGCGGGGAACAACCCGTGCTGCCGAGGTTCGCTTTTTCGCTGTTTTCCTCCCGGCGGGTCATGGCGTGCAATGACACCAGTGACTGGGTGCACGCACGCTCCCGTGCGTGCCCCAATCAAGCGTCTGCCACGACCCGTCCCCCCAAGCTTGCAGCTACGTGCTGTCGACCCCCCAGCCTCCGCTAGGGGTCAGGCAAGTCCTGGCCGCCCAAATCCCCCCTCCCCGGAGATGGAGAGCAGTCCCTTGGATGCTCAATCCATCTCTTCCCCACCGACCCACGGCAACCCATGCCCGCTCCCGAACACGGGTCGCCGGCGTGGCGCGAGGTGTGGCGACCAGCGCCTCAACCCTCAGCGCCACCGGGCCGGCTAAAAAACAGAGTTTTGATAGGAAAGAACTCATAGCTGTAATACAGGCAAGCTGATTGCTCAAATGCATACCGTTACAATTCAGCACTGAAACTCAAATGATCATTTTTTTTTAAGAACAGAATGATAGATTTTTCAGCTAATTCATCTGAACACAAACCAGAGACTGAGTTAGTAAAAACCTTGGACAGCAAATAATTAATTCTACAGACTGCTCTAATTAGGAAGTTTACAGCTTGTCAGTCAAGCAGGGACTCGCATTGCTGCAGCAGTAGCTTAGTCCAATATGATGCCATCACTCTCCAAGGCTCAGTCAGAAGGACAGAAACAGCCTGACTGTTTCCAGTTACTGCAGAACAAGTTAACAAATGCTGATTTAAAGAAAACCACAAAACCAAATAGCATGGCATTTTCAGGAAACACTACTCATGACACAAGGACTTGAATTCAGGCTTTTTTTTTAACAATGTGTGAAATGGTTGCCATTGATCTTTAAGGAGGACCCTTCAGGTTACTGGCAAAAAAAAAATAATGCTGCCAAAGCGGGCTACCTGGCTTGTAAGTATACTGGGTGCCCACCCTCCAGCATTTGTTCGGAATGTTTAGCTATGTTGATGTTGTGACTGATAAACAAGATTAACACCAAACAATGTAGATAAACTAAAGTTCATGAAGGCTGACTTGCCAAACTTTGGCTACATATATGATGCTAATCTTGGAGAAAAAAATGAGACTGACAGCATTACCTACAGTATGATGCATCTGTGGACTAAGTGACAATAACATCAGCTTTCAATTTTCACTACAGAGTCTGGTTCTAGATATGGGATTAGTCTGCCTTTGACTGGCACGAACAATGCACTTGGTACATTAAAATAAAAATACTGTAGTTATGTTAACAACTGAGTATGGGGCACACACTGGGCAGGCAAGTCTCAATTCTTTTTAGCCCATTCTCTGAGCCACTCAGAAACAATTTTCTCCAATGTTCTTGTCTACTGATGATTGTGGATGGTAGCATTAGCCGTACATCACACTATGAATGTCAGACATAGTGCTTGCAAGTCACATCTTTAGACAACAAAGAAGAAAGCCTTTATTACACAACATTCCAGTCTTTTCATTTTTGGAATTATGTGACTGACTTCTCTTACTGTTCAGACTTCAGTTCCTTCCCCAGTTTTTATTTATTTTATTTTTTATTTTAAAATGTGTTAACCAGGTAAGACAAGCACAGGGCCACATGGCACTTTTACAGGCTTGACCTAGATAGACATTACATTAAGACAGACACATATACGTAAAAAACACATATTATACATTAAAACCATAATACAATACTAATATATACACAACAGTTTCACTAAACATATCTTAACACAAATTTGAAGTGTGCGCAGATTAACATGAATTGACAAACAGACAGCAAAAAGTGTTCCATTTCCAGAATCTATATTATGCACAATTGCATTGGGTCCTTGTATACAAAAGCTTTCTTAAAGATGATTTGAAGCTATTGGTGACTGCAGTAATAGTTCCAGAAAATAAGAAAGGCAAGGTTTGCATTTGCCATTGCCTATAGTCTCAGCCTCAGGCAATCTCTTCTGGCCCCAGAGGCAGGGCTTACTATCTGAGTTGTAGCTTCTCTATTGCCTCCAGTCTCGGGTATCATTTTCATTTCTCCTGGCCCCAGAGGTAGGTTTTGCTGTCACTTAGTTGCTTTATTGACTCCATTCTCAGGGTCTTGCCATTACTTCAGGCTCCAGAAGCTAAGAAAGGCTGGGTGTGTCATCACAATAAATTGCTTCATTGCTTAGTGAAATGATGACTGGCTGGTTTGCCTTTTCGTTACATCCTGTTTAGTTCCAATGGCGGTGTGTTTGTTTTTCCTAATTGCTAAACTAAGTGGTGCCTGTGACTGTTTAGAAACAGAACGAATTACATGATCAGAATAACAGATGTACTTGTTACTGTTGCTCCATGTTGTTTGTCTCTGGCAACAATATGAAACAATTTTGATAAACTATGATTATAACTACAAACATAATATTACCTTCTAAAAAATCAGATTGAGTCAGGAGAGTGGTTAGAGATTAAAAGAGATCTGTGATATGCCTGCTTTTGGGCCAAATCATTATCCTGAGGGACAGAGTGGGTGGAAGATACAGCTAGTACATGACACCTGTACTGGCAGCAAATGTGGCTGACAAGTCCATGTTCTCATCATCAGTCTCTTTCTCATTCTGAACACATCTTTTTGGTACAGTATATGTGTCTTAATCATATTAATGCTGGTAGCCATTTTCCCCCTGAGAGTAGTAATAGTAGAAGTGGTTAAGTGGTGACTTCTGGACTGCCTGGTGCTCTAACCTACATAGAAATATAGAATCTGATGGCAGATGAGGATCAGTTGGCCCAGTTAGTCTGTCCATGTTCCCTACCTACTGTCACACCGTTGACCCTACTTGTTCTCCAGCTCCCCCCCTTTCCATGTTTCTAAGGTTCCCTTATACTTATCCCATGCCTTCTTAAATCCCATTACAGGTTTTGCTCCCACCACCTCCTCAGGGAGGCTGTTCCAGGCATCCACCACCCTTTTTGTAAAGAAGTATTTCCTTACATTTTCCCTGATTCTACCTCCTCCAGCTTCATCGCATGACCCCATGATCTTGTGCATCCTTTTCTATGAAAAAGGCTTCCCTCTTGAACCTTATTTATACCCTTGAGGTATTTCAAAGTCCCTATCATATTCCCCTCCAAGGGAGGGATAGTGAGGCTTAATAAAGGGGAGTGGGTGGGCAGAGGGTGACAGTGAAAAAGCAGGGATGCTGAACAAATACTTCTGCTCCCTATTCACAAAAGAAGAGGAGGGGGAGGTATCTAAACCAAACAATAGAAGCTATCTGGATGGGGGGGCGTGGTGGGGGGGGGTCAATACCAGTCCATTCACAGAAGAAAGGATCCTGAAAGAACTCCTAAAACTGAAGGTGGATGAAGCAATGGGGCTTGATGGGATTCACCCCAGAATTTTAAAAGAACTAAGTGGAGAACTAGTGATACCACTGACTACTCTTTTCTTTTGTATGTTCTTTTTATCCCCTGTCAACCTGGCTGCCCAGTCCTTCAGGCGGCCAAGTCTCACCCTCCACTGATCCCTGGTTCTGCCATCTGCTGCCCCTGCTGCCCGACTGACCTAATGTATTCCTTCGTCGAGGTGCCCCCTGCCTGTGGGGAGGCAACCAGAAGGGGAGACTGAAGTACCCTTTGGTACCCCCTCGCTGCTATATTGGGCGGCGAGGTGCAACTCAGGGACTTCCTGGCTTCGTGGCCAGGGGAGGAGGGCTACCATTATTTGGCCGGCATGGGTGGCCATTGTTTCTGTTTTGTTCCCCCCCGCCCCTTCAGGATGCACACCACAATGTCCCCATTACTCACACATGTGGGATGTGGTCACCAAACGCTGCAAAGTGCAAGGTCAAATCCAGCCACAAAGAGCTGTCAAAGGGCAGTGCATCCATAACCCTCCCCCGCAGGAAGGAGAGCATCCCAAGGATGCTCTTGAGCCCTCCCTGCTGGCCTCTGCTCCAGATGACCCAGGCTCAGGTGCGAGCCCAGGTCGCCAGCATGCCAGGTGATCCCCTATCACCCGGTGCCATGGGGCAGGCCTACTACTTTTTTTAACAAATCATGGGAGGATAGTGTGGTACCAGAGGACTGGAGGAGGGTGGATACGATTCCCCTTCACAAAAGTGGGAGCAAGGCAGAGGCAGAAAACTACAGTCCTGTTAGTTTGACCTCTGTGGTAAGGAATCACTTCTGAAGAAAGAATTGTTGAGTACCTAGAGTCCAGCAGGGCACAGGGCCCAAGGCAGCATGGATTCACAGTGGCAAGGTCATGTCAGATGAATCTAATAGATTTCTTTGACTGGGTGACTAAAGAAGTAGACCAGGGAGGGGCTGTGGACATGGCCTACCTAGACTTTAGCAAAGCATTTGAGACAGTCCCATATAAAAAAAATTAATAAACAAGTTAGCCAGCCTGGGAGTGGGTCCCAGGGTGGTAGCTGGGATAACAAATTGGCTGGACAACAGGACGCAGAAGATAATAAGAAACAGAGTCCACTCCAAAGAAAGGGGGGTTACTAGTGGGGTACCGCAGAGTTCAGTACTGGGACTGGTCCTCTTTAATGTCTTTATAGGTGACATTGCAGAGGAACTGGAAGGAAAAGTATGCCTCTTTGCAGATGACACAAAGACCTGCAACAGGGTTGATACACAAGGGGGGGTGGAAAGAATGAGAAGGGACTTGGCAAGGTTGGAGGAATGGTCAAAAGTATGGCAGCTTAGATTCAATGCAAAGAAGTGCAAAGTAATGCACCTGGGAAACAAAAACCCAAGGGAAGAGTACACAGTGGGTGGGTGGGGGGTACCAACAGCAACAAAAATGGAAAGGGACCTGGGGGTAGTCATATCAGATGACCTAAAGATAGGCAAGCAATGTGAGAAGGCAGTAAGGAGGGCTGGGGGGGATACTGGGATGTACAGGAACAGGCAACACCAGTAGAAAACAAGAAGTTGTTATCCTTCTGTAAGGACAGTTGGCGAGACCCCATCTGGAATACTGCGTGCAGTTCTGGAGACCCCATCTCCACAAGGACATAGACAGGATGGAGGCAGTCCAGAGGAGGCAACTAAAATGGTTCAGGGTCTGCACTAGGAGCCATACAAAGAGTAACTAAAGGAACTTAATATGTATATCCTTGAAGAAAGGAGGGAGAGGGGGGACATGATAGAAACTTTCAAGTACCTCAAGGGAATCAGCAAAGTCCAAGAGGGTAGCATCTTTCAGAAAAAAAGATATGCAAAAACAAGGGGGCACAATTTGAAGATAGATTGGGGACAGATCAGGGACAACTTGAGGAAGTATTTTTTCATGGAGAAACACAGAAACATAGATTCTGACGGCAGATAAGGAGCGCTTGGCCCACCCAGTCTGCTCATTTCCCTATCTGTTGGATAAGCTGCCAGTCCTAGTTAACCAACAGCCTACTTCTTCCTACCTCCCACTATAATTGCCTTATGTCTGTCCTATGCTTTCTTGAATTCCACCACTGTTTTTGACCCAGCAACCTCAGGAAAGCTGTTCCATGCGTCCACCACCATCTCTGTGAAAAACTACTTTCTCACTTTGCCCCTGAGCCATCCCCCATCTATCTTCAAACTGTGCCCCCTTGTTCTTGCACATCTCTTTCTTTTTTATGTTGGCGCGCTTGTGCAGCCAACATCTTGCGGTAGTGCAGATTTGGAGGCGCGGTCACTGTTGAGTGAATGCAGGGCACGCATCAGTAGGTGCATCCCTCATTCCCCAATCAACCTGCCTGCTGGCACCACACCATGCATACTTAATGTGGCGATGAGATCAAACAAAATGTCCACTGCAATGCGAGCTAAGCTCGTCATACGCAGCGGACCACCCGACATGCCTTTCCTGGTGGTGAAAACAAAATGAATATGGCGGCATACTGCCTGCCATACTGCTGACTTCAGGGGTGCCCAATCCCCCTGTCAGCATGCCCTGCCACCAATGTATGTGCCAGCGAGGAGCCCACTCCCGTTGGCATATCCTCCCATTTGTTATGTGCCGGTGCTGTCCAATCCAGCTCTGCCCCCGCTTCGTTGTGTGCTGATGGGGTGCCCAATCCCCCATCGGCTACAGCACCCCACAAACACTTAGGTGGCATGCTGGGAGCGACCCCGGCATGCCAAAGCCCATGCAGAAAAATAAACGTCCTCCTGTTTTTTTTTTAACCTATAAAAAGAAAACGGTCCTTCGCGATCTCTGCCCCTCCCACAACCCATACCCACTCCACTGTGCACCCTGCCTCCCACACCCTCACCCCATACTTACCTCCGGAGTCCGGTGCGGCCATTCGTGGACCGGGAACACGTTGCACTCTTCAAAGCCGACCATGAACTGAGGAAATACTGGTAAGCTGTATAATGGAATAAATAGGGTTTTTTCAACTTTGTTGCATATCTCAGGCATGTTTTGGAATTTTGGCACCAGATTTTCAACATGGGGTTTTTGGGGGCCCTCCTCATGAATTATGGCACTGTCATGGCGTTAATCTGTCCCGAAAGGTGATATCACGGTCACTGCATGGAATCACCTTTTGGAACCCATTAATGAAAAGACAGTGCCACTGTTCATGAGGGGGGCTCTCAAAAAGTCTATGTTGCAAATTTGGTGGGAAAAATCAAAAAAATGGCTGTTTTACGAGCGTGCATTGCGCTGTTTCCACGCACGTTCGTAACTTCGTGAATTTGTAATATTTTCACTCCAGATTTTCAAAATTGGCATTTTCTACACCTCCTGATGAACAGTACTGCTGTCAATTTACATATACTGGCCAAAATGTGTTTTCGCACGACTGGTGCAGAATAGCGCGGTCGCTATGCGAAATCACTTTTTGGGACAGTTTGAGGAAATGACGGTGACACTGCTCATGAGCAGAGGTCCTAAGATGCCTATGTTGAAAATTTGGTGCCAAAAGTCCATAAAATGACTGTGTTGCAAGCATGTGTTGCGCAGTTTCCACGCACCCTTGTAACTTTGCAAATTTGTAATATTTCCATGCCAGATTTTCAACACTGGCATTTTTTCACACCTCCTTATGAACAGTACAGCTGTCATTTTTCACATCCTGCCCAAAATGTGTTTCCGCACCTGTGGCCCACAATGGTGTGGTCAATGTGGGAAATCAACTTTTGGGACAGATTAACAAAATCACAGCGCCACTGTTCATAAGGGGAGATCCCAAAATGCCTATGTTACAAATGTGGCTAACAAACTCCCACAAATAATTGGATTACGGATGTGTGTTGTGCACTTTCTATGCATGCTCATTGCTTCACCAATATTTCATATTGTCACTTCAGATTTTCAATGTTGCTATTTTTTATTCCTCCTCATGAACAATACAGTTGTCATTCTCCACATCCTGCCCAAAAATGTGTTTTCGGCCCTCTGTTGCCAAATGGCACAGCCGCTGTGCAAAACCACCTTTCAGCTCACAAAGTGATTGTGCCACTTTTCATGAGGTGGCCTGACAAGCAGCCCATGTTGAAAATATGGAGTGAAACTACCACCACACGCCTACGGTGTTAGGGTTTCCAACTGTAGCACCCCACCTGGTACAGACTGACAGGCATCAGGGGTGTGACTTGGGATCATTGAATGTACAGTAATGCTCACACCATTCCACCCCCACCCCTACCCTGCAGCCACTGACAGGCATCGTGGTGTGCCTTGCACTGTTTGGCCACAAAGTTCACCCCACGCTCCTATACTGCACCCACGTCAGTGTATTTCCTTATGGAATGGGGTAAGTACAACACCCAAATACCCCAAAGCACACCGACACTTGTCAGTGTCTACAGGATAGGGTGAGGTACAATGGCATGAGTGTTATAGCTGATGACCCAAAGGCACACTCCAATGCCCGTCACTCTCTACAGGGTGGGGGCCGGGTTGGCGTCACTTCAATCCTTCACTGCCATTCTTATTATGCATCTCTAGCTCTGGCACTGCTAATGTCAGTGCAACAACATTCGGCATTGAAAAATGCTTGTTTTATCATGACATTATTTATCACCATCTCCGGGACCTGGCAGGTGCTATGACCCCCCCCGAAGGGTATGTCCTCTGGCCCATCTGGGCCATCAAGGGTCCTGCTGGGTACAAGTATTTTCCTTTTTTTTCTCCCCCGTACACATGCCCGTGCAATGGGTGCAGCAGCTGTCTCCATCTCTGCAGAGGCAGCCAAGTACCCTGGGCACGGGATCAACCTCTCTTGTTGTGCTGACGAGCACAGCACAAACCCCCCTCCCCGAGGAAGGAGAGCAGTCCTCTGAATGCTCAATTCTTACCTTTCCTTCCAACCCCCGAATGATCCAAGTCCATTCCTGAACCTGGGTCACTGGTGCAAGGTGTGGCGTCCAGCTTCTCAACCCTCAGTGCCACCAGGCCAGCTTAACCAACAGCCTACTTCCTCCTACCCCCCACTATAATTGCCTTATGTCTGTCCCATGCATTCTTGAATTCCCCTACTGTTTTTAACCCCACAACCTCCTCAAGAAAGCCATTCCATGCATCCACCAACCACCCTCTCCATGAAAAAATACTTCCCAACGTTGCCCTTGAGCCTCTTCCCCTGGGTTTTTGTTTCCCAGGTGCATTACTTTGCACTTCTTCATCCTTTCCACCCCCCCTTCTGTATCAACCCTGTTGCAGATCTTTGTGTTACTCATCTGCAAAGAGGCATACGTTTCCTTCCAGTCCCTCTGCAATGTCACTTATAAAGACAGTAAAGAGGATCGGCCGTAATACTGAACCCTGTGGTACCCCATTAGTAACCCTCCTTTTTTTGGATTGGACTCTGTTTACTATTACTCTCAGTGTCCTGTGGTCCAGCCAATTTTTTACCCCAGGCTACCACCCTGGGACCCAATCCCAGGCTGATTAACTTGTTTATTAATCTATTATGTGGGACTGTGTCAAATGCCTTGCTAAAGTCTAGGGGCCCGATTCTAGAATGGCTGGCGCAAGTCACAGCAAAGGTGACTTGCACCAAATGCTGATGCGATAGGGACCCTGTGCCTGATTTTCTATCAGGCTGGGTCTCCACTGCTAAGTCCTCAGTTTGTGCCGAATGCTCACATGCTCCAAATGAAGGGCACACCTGAAGAGATTGCCACAAGCCTTCAGCAATGTGCAGTAACAGTGCACAAGTGCCCTCCTCCCCAGCCCCGATCCCCCGATGTATATATGTGTCTCAGCCCTGCAGGGTTAATCATGCCCCCCCATGCTTCGATCACCAGCCCCCCGCAAATCGCAACTGGTGTTAAAAAAGAGGATCCACCATCAGCCCTGGTAGTCTAGTGGCCCCCCACTCTCCCACCTGGCAGTGCCAGACCACCCCATTCCCTCCCCCGACCCGCACCCAGTGACTGGCACAGCCAACCTCTCATCACGTCAGCCAGCTGCCAACTGAGCTCCATCGGAGCGTGTACTACTGTATATAGTACACCCTCAGTGTAAGACAGCTTCATGGCATAACTGGAGGTGTAAGTCCACTTTGGCACAAGCAGCCTGTGGCATGTCACAGGCTGCTTTGGAGAATACCGAATGTTGCAACTCCTGGCATTAACTGCTACTTGCACCATTTTTTGGTGGCGCAAGTCAGTTTAAGCCAGGTATACCCTTTCTAGAATTGGACCCTAGGTAGGCCATGTCCACAGCCCCTCCCTGGTCTACTACTTTGGTCACCCAGTCAAAGAAGTCTATTAGATCCATCTGATATGACCTTCCTGCTGTGAATCCATGCTGCCTTGGAGCCTGTGTCTTGCTGGCCTCTAGGTAGTCAACAGTTCTTTCTTTCAGAAGTGATTCCATCATTTTCCCTACCACTGAGATCAAACTAACAGGTCTGTAGTTTTCTACCTCTACCTTGCTCCCACTTTTGTGAAGGGTAATAACATCTGCCTTCCTCCAGTCCTCAGGTACCACACCATCCTCCCATGATTTGTTAAAATGAGTAGTCGAGGGGGGGTAGCTAGTGGCCTAGCTGAACGGACGTACTTTCAGAGAGCTCCTGGTCCAATGTCCAAATTGTTGTTATATTTGCTAATTTTTAGCCTAACTTGCTCTAAACCCACCAACATTTGTTCAGTGGAGTGCCACGCGCAGTTGGGGAGATCTGATTAAAAGTATGGGCAGGAAAAATTGCAGATCAAAAAGTCAACTTCTTTGCTGCGCGTGGTGGGGACTCTAAACGGCCATCCACTCCTGTGGCCTCCTCATCCACTGAACAGAGTACGTAGGAGCTCTGACTGGCAACGCTGGAGTCTTTACAATCAGTGGTTCTGACTTTAACTAAAACGATCCAACAAATAGATAAAAAAATGGAAACCTACCATGATTGCATGGTTAATGTGGAGCAGAAACTGGATGGCATGGTAGATACTGTGCAGGAGGCGGAACGCTCAGCGGAGCGAGCCCAGGCTTCCATGGTGACCTGTATTAAAGAAAAAGCCCTGTTATGATCTCACCTGGAACACCTGGAAAATATTACTAGGGCTGCTAGCATCCATGTTCTTGGGATCCTGGAGGGAGCAGAAGGCGAGGACCTGCTTACGTTCCTGACCAATTGGCTAACGGATACTCTGGGCCTGGACTTACAAGATATGGCGATTCAGGCTTACAGAATAAACATGCAGAGAGCTGGTGGCCAAACTGAGGGTGCCAGGACAATTTTGTTATCCACAACATCTGTGGCTGTCAGGAGCAGCTTGCTCTAAAAGAAGCATGGAGGTAAACGGGTCTAGGGTTCTGCTCTTCCTCAATTTATTCTACTCTACACAACAGAAACAGAAAAGCTGTGATGCTATTTGGCGTTGTCTGTGGGCAGTGGACATTCCAAATAGCTTATTTATTCCTGCCCGTCTACATGTCACAGTGGGTCAGAGGGCATACATCTATATAGACTCTAAAGAGGTAGCAACACTTGTGGACTAGCTGGAAATGGAAAGAGTTGCGAGACAGGGTGATTCATCTTAGGAGTCTGAGCTGGGGGACACTTGAATATGGATTGTAAGTTCTTACTTACATTGTGATTCCATCTAGTTCTGGGGAAGAGGGACTCTATCAGCAGTTTATGCTTTTGTTGGATTTACTGAAGAGGTTCACCTTTATTTCTCGCTAGGACTTTCTTTTGGACTGATATATTGCTGCAGAGTATTAAGGTTGGAACTGTTCCTCATTTCTATTTTCAGTGGGACATTTTGGGACTAATATCTTGTACTGCACAACAGGAACACTTCCTCTTTGAGGATCTATAGAAAGTTTATGGACTTTTTATTATAATTGGCATAAACTGCGGTTCTTGTTCTATGGTGGATATAAGGGCTGGTTTATATTTGGGATTTGTTAAATCTTGCTATCTTTGGAGGTTGGTGGAGTGTACTGAGAGGATTAATGGAGTACATGTTTAGTGCACTTAACATGAAGGCTCTACTTTCAGCATTGGCAGCATTAGCCATTTGGGATATAATTATGTATTGCAGGTAGCTATATAAGCAGGTATTCCCCTGATTGCTGTATCAAAGGTTGCAATGACTCTTTAATCTGTATATTGGTTTACTCCAACTGTGTATGTTGTATTGCATTGCTCAGTGTATTTCTGTGCATTATGGCATAAAATGTATAAATAAAAAGTACAAAAAAAAAGGTAGTCAATGGTATTACTAGTTCTCCCCTTAGTTCTTTCAGAATTCTGGGGTGAATCCTGCCAGGCCCCATTGCCTTGTCCACCTTGAGTTTTAGGAGTTCTTTCAGGACCCTTTCTTCTGTGAATGGACTGGTATCAACCTCCCTATCCAGAGTGCTTCTGTTGTTTGGTTTAGGTACATCCCCCTCCTCTTCTTTTGTGACTACTGAACAAATGTATTCGTTCGGTATCTCTGCCTTTTCACTGTCACCCTCCACCCACCACCCCTTCCCTTTATTAGGGCTCACTATTCCTTCCTTGGTCTTTCTTCGCTCACTAATGTACCTATAAAAGGTTTTATCCCCCTTCTTAACTGAGTTGGCTATATTTTCCTTGGTTGGGCCTTTGCTATTCTGACTGCCTTCCCCACTTCCTTCTGCTTTAACTGATAGAGTCCTCTTTCCTGATCCTTCTGTGATTCCTTATACTTTCTGAATGCTATCTTTTTCTCCCTAACCATCCCCATCACCTCTTTTGAGAACCATAGTAATTTTTTCCTTTGTTTTGTTTGCTTCACAGAAAGGCTTGCTGCCACTGTGATGGCAGTTTTGATGTTTACCCATTGTTCCCCCAACCCTCCTTCCTGCCCTTTTCTAGTGCATTCCTTAGGCACACTCACATTCTGCCAAAGTCAGCCCTCCAAAAGTCCAGTACCCTTGCTTTTGTATGGCTCGACTCTATGGCTGTGTTTATTGTGAAGCACACTATCTGGTGGTCACTTGTTCCCAGATGGCTACCAAATTCTAAATCCAAGAGCCTCTCACCATCCTCGTTTGAGAGCACCAGGTCTAAGACTGCTCCCACCAGAGTGGGTTCCAACACTAGTTACCTGAAGCATGTCCCCTGTAGGCCACTGAGAATGACTCTGCTCTTGGATGTGGCTGCAGCAAATGTGCTCCAGTTAACATTTGGCATATTCAAGTCCCCTATCAACAATATCTCCCCTTTTTCTGCCATTCTAAGGATGCCTCCTATCATTTCCTTGTCCATGTCCTCCCCCTAAGACCCCGTGTCTGTATACAATCCCTGTGCGGATTGTGGTACTATTCCCATTCTCCACAGTGACCCACAGTGCCTCCTCTTCTCCTCATTTACCCTTTAGTTCCATTGCTTTGATCCCTTCCCTTATGTAGAAAGCTACTCCTCCTCCTCTTTTACCCTCCCTGTCCCTCCTGTAGACTGTGTCCCCTGGTATGTTGACATCCCAGTCATGGTTTTCTGTGTACCAGGTTTCTGTGACTGCCACGATATCCAGGCATCCCTCTTCCTTCAAGGCCACTAGTTCAGGAAGCTTGTTACCCAGACTGTGGCCATTGGTACTCATCGCCCTCCATTTCTGATGGCCTTACCACTTTTAGACTTATCCATGTACTTACTGCCTTTGCCTTTTTCTCCATTTACCCCTGCCCTGCCCCCTATTGACCTCTCTACCTTGTTTTTAACCTTGCTAACTACCCTGTTTCGTGAGAGGAGGCTTGGAATTCCCTGCTCCTTTTCAGTGCCTCCCCTTGGCTAATTTAAAAGGATCCTGGTTTCCCTCCTGGAGAGATGCAGAGCATTGTGCCAGTGTAGGCCTGTATCCCTCATGATGGATCCCCAGCCCCCAATGAAGCCAAATCCCTGAGCTCTGCACCAGTTTTTCAACCATTCTTTGAATCCCAGGGTGCGGAGTAACCTTCCCTCACCCATGCCTTAGACAGACAGCACCTCCGAGAAGGTTACCGTGTGTGCTACTTGTCTAAGGTCCCTCCCCAACTCTACAGACTCCTCCTGCACAGCTTTGATCCTATTCCCTGCTAGGTCATTTGTCCCTAGGTGGACAATGACATCCATCTCCCTCTCCTGTGCAGCTGCTCCCGCGATCCTGAGGATTCGCTTCCTGTCCCTCCATGCCATGGTGCCAGGCAGGCACCTTACCTCCCTCTCTTTAGAACAGCCTTCTTGAGGAGGTTGTGGGGTCAAAAACAGTGGGGGAATTCAAAAATGCATGGGACAGGCATAAGGCAGTTCTAGTGGGTGTTAGGAGAAGTAGGCTGTTGGTTAACTAAGATCTGCAGCTTATCCAATAGGTAGGGAAATGGGCAGACTGGGTGGGCCAAAACGGTCCTTATCTGCTGTCAAAGTCTATGTTTCTTTCTTAAACTCATTTTTATTATATGACCAAAGCATAAAAATCATATTACAATTAATTACAAGTTCAGACAGTTAGGTCAGGCAATGCATGTGAGTGCTTGACAACTTCAAATACAGAGTCAATGCTTATAATTATATATTTCTTGTGTGCAATTCCCACATACACTGACAGTGTCAATTGCCCCTTTATAGTCCCATGTATCACATAAAGCTTTGGCCTATGTGAAGACATCCTCTGTTAGCCTTTTTATGTTGCCCCTTGTTTTCTGGTCAGGCCTACCGTTCAGTATAAGACCCTTGTTTTCTTATGCTCTATAACAAAGAAAACATTTTTTTAAACCGTAGCACTCAAAGGTGCTTTCCAGCTGTGCTTAGTGACTCAACTGGAGTCAAAATCTCAGAGTTGAGGAGACCACGTTATTCTCTTATGCTACATTCCCTTTGCTTTGGGGAGGGGAAAGGCATGGGGGGGGTTGCCCAGGTATGGCTCTGGAGTTCAGTTTCTGGTCAGACCCGATACACTAGTCGGTACCCATCAGGGTCTCCCACCTCCTCCACTGTTCTTTGTGTTATCTAAAGTGAGTCTAAGTTTCGCTGTCAGTTCCTCCATCTGCATAATACTGTCTACCCTGTGTTTCCAGTAGTCCAGGGAGGGAGGGAGGAGGAGGGAGGGAGGGAGGAGGCCCTCATCTAATTTGCTGTTATCTCCTTTTGGACAGCCAAGCACAGCATTCGGAAGAGGCTCTGTAGCTTGGTGTTTCCCACTATTGGGACCCTAAATCCTAGCACCATGGTATTAAATGTCAAAGGGACCTGAGTTCCCCACATTGTGGCCCAGATATTCAAACTGCGCCTGACTGTGGCACAAGCTTGGGCACAGCTCAACTTAGCTGCGCAGGGGTGTGGACTAAGCGATATTCAAAGGAGCTGCGCCATGGCTCAGCAGCTTTGAATATCGCACCCTGGCCACCCCCAGTGCATGGCGCAGTGGCAGTGCACCAGCGCAAGTGGCCAGAGTGAAGCATGGAGCTGCGCTAGCGCAAGTTCCATTGTGCCATGCACAGCAACTGCGATATTCAAAAGTTGACATGCAAATGGGGCCATAATGTATGCAAGGCACACATGGGGCCATTTGCATGTCATTATGGACCCATTTGCCTGCAGGTGCGCTGATCCCTGACGACTTGCGCCTGGCGCCCTGCCAGGCAGCAGCCGTTGGGGACTGACGCCCCCTGCAGCCCGATCGCGAGCATTTGTTTAAAGAAAGATCCCCGTCCAGTATCCCTGGTGGTCCAGTGGACCTCTATCTGCCCGATCGCGGGCATTTGTATAACATAGAATAAGTCGTCCTATATCCCTGGTGGTCCAGTGAACCGCTCTCTGCCCGATCTTGGGCATCTGTAAAAAACAAAACCTATATCCCTGGTGGTCCAGTGGACCACTCTCTGCCCGATCTCAGGCATCTGTAAAAAACAAGTCCTATATCTCTGGTCGTCAGTGGACCGCACTCTGCCCAATCTCGGGCATCTATAAAAAAGGCGTCCTACTATCCTGGTGGTCAGTGGACCGCCCTGTGCCGATCTCGGGCATCTGTAAAATAAGCGTCCTATATCCCTGGTGGTCTAGGGTACCCCCTCTCCCCACCCGCCCACTGAGTCCCACTGTCCCGCTCCCCTGGTCAGCCGGCAGGCGGCAGCACCTCACCGCTTGCCACCCGCCGCCAGCCGACTGACACCTCTGAGTGGGCTGCCGCCCATTGGTTCTGGCGTGAGCCAATCGGGCGTCTCAACCGTCTACCATTCAGATATGTGATTGGCTCATGCTGTGAACCAATGGGCGTGCAGCCCTACTGAGGTGTCAGTCGGCGGCGGGAGGCGGCAGGCGGGTGGGGTACTGCCTCCTGCCTGCTGACGGGAGTGGGGCTCAGTGGGCGGGTGGGGAGGCGTACTCTAGAGCACCAGGAATAGGACGTTGATTTACAGATGCCTGAGAGAGGCAGAGAGCAGTCCACTGGACCACCAGGGATATAGGACGCTTTTTTAACAGATGCCTGAGATCAGGCAGAGAGCCGTTCACTGGACCACCAGGAATATAGGACAACTTTTTTACAGATGCCCAAGATCGGGCAGAGAGCAGTCCACTGGACCACCAGGGATATAGGACGCTTTTTTTACAGATGCCCGAGATGGGCAGAGAGCGTCCACTGGACCACCAGGGATATTGATGGGAGCTTTCTTTAAACAAATGCCTACAATCAGGGCATGGGGGGCACCGCTAGTGCAGCTGGAATTGGGGCCACCTACAAGGTGGCAGCCGCCGTGCGCCCTGCAATGCGGCAGCTCACCTGTGGGTGGCCATCAGTTGTTCCTTTTTTTTTTGGCTTAACTTTGTGCTGGCACAGGTAGGGGTTACGCATGCATGGCTCTGCACATCTCGGGCTGAATATCAGGCTGTGCAGGTTATGCATGGGCAAGCCCCGCCCTACCTGTGCCTGCATACATTACTGATGCGCTCCGGCGCATCGGGATTTCTGCCGTGCACTTTTCTCTTTTGAATATCATGCCAGGGCGCATCAGTGGGTTGCGCCATGCGCAACCCTTTTGAATATCTGGGCCTCTGTGTATAACCTGCTGGATTTCCGTCCAGAACTCCGACACACCTGGACATGCTCAGAAGACGTGGAAGTGGGTCCCTACTTGCCCATATCCCCTCCAGCACTGGTCAGTGCTCCCCCCAGAAAAGTGTTTTGTTATTGAGGGTGTGTGGAAGAAACGTGTGAGGCACTTCCAGTGGAGCTCCCTCCACCCTGGAGATGATGTGGTTCTCCAACCTTTTTACCAGGCCGAATTCCAATGGTCCCTTGAGACTGGGTTTCCCCTTCATCCTCCCATTTCTGTCTTAGGGCCTCAAACTGTATACACTAATCACCCTGAAGAACTCTGTAGGCCTCTGAGATTAATTTAGCTCTGCCTGCCAGCCAGACCGACAAATATAGAAAGGTCTCCAATCCGGTGAGATCCCACTTAATCTTGGGGATCAAACTGTTAGTCAGCAGGTAGTGCCTGACCTGCAGGTATCTATGAAAGTCCACCCTGTTTAGGGCATATTTGCCCTGAAGTGTAGCAAAGGGGGCCAGGGTTTCTTCCTGTAACAGATTCTGGAAGCGTATCAGGGACTGTGCATTCCAGCCCTGTTATCTGGCATCTGACTGAGGAGGCATGAAGTGAGGGTCTCCCACAATTGTCGTCAGTGGACCTATTCCTTCTGGGGTCTGTGGTATCTTTCTGGCAGTTATCAATACCCTGAGTGTATGTTTAGTCCAGGGGTTTCTCAGGCCCCTCCATAGCTCTGTCGTGAGAGGAGCATGTAGCAGGGAGGCAAGGGAGACCAGTTGCATTTGATGTGTCTCTGTTTCCCTCCAGCCCATATCTCTCTTTTGTTTGACCCGGGCAACCACAGGAACCAGTTGGGTCACTATGTAATGGAGCTTGAGGTTGGGAAGAGCAAGACCGCCCCACATCCTGGGCTGGGAAAGGAGCTTGTAGCTGACTCGCCGATACCTTTTTGCCAAATGAATGCTAAGAGGGCAGAGTTAACAGTTTTAAAGAAAGAATTTGGGACACTAATAGGAAGGGCCTGAAACAGGAATAGGAACTGTAGGAGGATGTTCATCTTAATGGTATCAATCCATCCCCCTAGTGAGAGTGATAACAGATCCTACCTGGCCAGGTCTGCTCTGATCTCTCCCCATAGTTAAACTTGAAAAGATTGGAGAACTGCGGAGAGCTCTTAACTCTCAAGTACTGTACCGTATTAGTTGTGGCCCATTTAAAGGGAAAGTCTTGCACCACCTCTCGAGGCAGTGTGCACCCAGATTTAATCACCTCTGATTTCTTGAGGTTAATTTTATGGCCTGATACCTGCCCATAGGCCTGCAGTTCCCCTGTCAGTGCCAGAAGTGATGTCTTGGGGGAGGTTAAGAAGAGGGAGTCTGCATACCAGGATATCTTGTGATTCCTATTTCCTGCATGGATACCTGGATGCCTTGCATTGCCACATTCTCTCTCACTGCCACCACCAGTGGATCGATACAAATTGCAAAAAGCAATGGGGAGAGTGGGCAGCCCTGTCTGGTACCCCTAGTTAAGTGGAACCTTTCTGTAGTGTATTCGCTGACCCTTACTGTTACTTGAGGTGCAGCATATAAGGCCGTTACCCCTGCCCTGAACTTGGGGCCCAACCTCATCTCACTCAGAGTCCTGTGTAGGAATCTCCAGTCTACCTGATCAAAGGCCTTTTCTGTGTCCATGAAGACTGCCAGTGTCAACTCCCTCGAGGCCTGTTAACAGGCCATATGGTTAATTAGATGCCTGATGTTGTTATGGGTTAGCCTTCCATTTATAAAGCCAGTCTGATCTGGGTGGACAAGGCTCCCCACACATCCCTGCAGTCTGCATGCGAGGATCATAGTGTATAGTTTTTGGTCAACGTTCAAGAGTGAGATGGGCCTATATGAGCTGCAGACCTCAGGATTTTTCCCCTCTTTGGGGATTACCGAAATCTGGGTGTACTGCCAGCTAGGTGGGGCTCCCTTTCCCTCCTAGACATCCCGGCATACTCCCTCTAGCAGGGGTCCAGCTCTGATCCCCAGGCTTTATACAGTTCTGCTGCCAAACTGTCGGAACCCAGGGCCTTCCCAGCTTTTAAGTCCCTGATAATGGTGTGAACATCTCCGCCCATTATAGGAGCATCTAGTTTCTCCATATCTTCTTGCAAGAGTTTTTGGAGCTTAACTCTCTGAAAGAAGGCTTCTAGCTTCACCTGATATTCTCCAATCTGTTCTTGGCAATATAGTTGCTTACAGAACTCCTAAGACTGCCTGGCAATTTCTTCTGCGTCCGTTATGTGTCGATTGGGGCATGCAGAGGACTTCAGTCTTAGGACTGTTCTAGAGGCTGCTTCTTTCCTGAGCTGCCAGGCTAGAAGTCTTCCTGCTCAATTGCCTGCTTCATAGAACCACTGGTGGGAGTATCTCAACTACACCTCGATTTTATCATCAAAAAGTTTGCTGAGTCCGTGCCTGGTATCCTCCAGCTTCTCCCTGACCCTTTCATCTAGAATGATTTTATGTTCCACTTCCAGGTCAGAGAGCCTGTTCTCAAGCTCCAGGATTTATTTTTGTTGTGCCCTCTTTTTTCTCCGTATATAGTTTTTGTAGTTTGTTTTCATTTTTCTTTCACCCTGAGGCCACAGTGTCTCGCGCGTGTGCGTTAGTGGAGGCGCACGCACATGCCAGGATCCAGTGGAAACTTCCGCCCCTCTCCAGACTTATGTCACCACTCCTTACCACCTGCACATCCCTCTGGATCTCTACCCAGTGGGAGTGGGACTATGGAGGAGCGGATGTTCACCCCTTGGAGGACAGAACCGCTGCTCAATCCCACTCCATTCCTTTCACCTCGAGCCAGCACCCTGGTGACCTGAGGTCGTTCCTGAACCCGGGTCACCGGCATAGCATGAGGTAAGGTGTCCAGTGCCTCAACCCTCAGTGCCACCAGGCCAGCCTTGTTGTGCCCTCTTAAGGTTTGAGGTGTAGCCAATGATCTTACCCATAATCTCCATCTTTAGGCCATGCCACCATATAGCTAATGTGGTGCCCTGAGTGGGGTTGTTAGCTTTGTATTCCTGCAATGTGTCTTTCAATAGGTCCTTGTACTCCTCTCTGTTGAGGAGGGAGACATTCAGTCTCCATGAGGAGTTTTTTAACTTGGGACTTGGCCAGAGTCACATGGACACCATCCCGTGATCTGAAATAGTCCTGGGATGTATTTTGGACTCCTCCACTCTGTGGAGCCAACCACTGGCACCCAGATCATGTCCAGCCTCGAATAGGCCTGTTGTGGTGCTGACCAGCAGGTATAGTCGTGGACCCTAGGGTGCATCTGCCACCAGACTTCCACCAGCTCCAGATCTTTGCTCAGCTGTCCCAATGTTTTGGCGGCCTGAGAGGGAGGGCCCCGTGTGGTACAAGACCTGTCCAGGGTGGGATTGAAAGTGGTGTTAAAGTCCCCACCTACAATAAACAGCTCACCCAGTGGGGGTGCCACCCTGAGGAGTAATTCCTTGAGGAACTCACTGTTTTCTATCTCTTGGTTAGGTGTGTCGATGTTGAGGATCATGCATGGTGACTCCCTATATTTCCCCCTGATCAGCAAAAATCTCCCCATCTATGAGGGTGAGCTTTGTATGGGGTGTAGTATGCCTGACATTCATGACTTCTTGAACTTCGCGCTTTCCTTCTGATCAAGGTGTGTCTCCTGCAGGAGTGCAGTCTCTATCTTTGCCTTGTGAAGCTCATTTAGTATTCTCTTTCTCTTAAATGGGCTTCCCATATCCCTCACATTGTACGTGGCAATTGCTCCTTCAGCCATAGTTCAGTGTCCCCCTTCCCTCCATCTGAAAGAAAGTAGAACGTGGTCTCCTACAACTGGAGAAAAATTGAAAAACAAGTACCTTCATAACCTTAAAACACAAAACTATTACTTCCAAGGCGAAGAATACACCCAGTCTTCTGGCTGGCTCTAGGTCAACTGGATGAAGCTCCCTAGCTAGGGGCTCTGCGCTAAACCTGCGCTTTCAGGTGACTAGCAACCTGTGCCCTTAGTCGTCCTACCCAATTTTCCATCTGCCTGCTTGTGTTTCATCTGCAAATGCTAGGTACTGTGCTGTTCTTGTAACTGAGACTGCTGCTGTTTTGCCCTACTCTGCCTAAACAAACTGGCTGTTTCCCGGTGTGCTGTCCCGGTACCGAGAGGGAGGAGAGATGCCCCTAGCACGTCAGAGCAAAGGAGGAGGGGCAGTGAGTTTAAAAGAATGTGCCGCGTACTGCACAGTAATTTTCCATCTGCCTGCTTGTGTTTCATCTGCAAATGCTAGGTACTGTGCTGTTCTTGTAACTGAGACTGCTGCTGTTTTGCCCTGCTCTGCCTAAACAAACTGGCTGTTTCCCAGTGTGCTGTCCCAGTACCAAGAGGGAGGAGAGATGCCCCTAGCACGTCAGAGCAAAGGAGGAGGGGCAGTGAGTTTAAAAAGAAGCTACGTTGCATTGCACAGTAATTTTCCATCTGCCTGCTTGTGTTTCATCTGCAAATGCTAGGTACTGTGCTGTTCTTGTAACTGAGACTGCTGCTGTTTTGTCCTGCTCTGCCTAAACGAACTGTCTGTTTCCCGGTGTGCTGTCCCAGTACCAAGAGGGAGGAGAGATGCCCCTAGTGCGTCAGAGCAAAGGAGGAGGGGCAGTGAGTTTAAAAGAATGCACCGCGTACTGCGCGAGCGTGAGGGGCGCGGGCACCACTCGGAAGAGAAAAAGCTCTACCTGGACTGTTTTAGTGTAAGGTTTAAATGTATTATCTATTGTGTCTTAGATAACATACTTGTGAATGTTATTTTGATTGCAATATTCTTTAGCTTGGAATTAGAGTGTTTGTGGATTGAGGCTTGATATATTTGTAGGTGAAATTGGTTCTCCGACTATATACAAAGCCTCTATGCTGACTATTTGGGCGTTTTTCTTATTAAATTGTGTGGATTCTCTTTTCTTCTAGAAATAGCTCCCGTTTTATATTTAAAGTTGTAATCTTTTAATTTAAATATGATTTATAATACTGATAGGAAATGGCCTATTTTGCTCTCATGTTTGGTATGATAGTCTTGGCTTTTTCAGATAAACAAATTCTGGAATTCCAATCAGACCCAGAGATTAGAACATGTTCTTTCTCTGTTTCAATGACAAAAATGTATTTTTCCATAGAAGGAGTCGGTAGAAAAAATAAATTCCATACTTTTTGGAAACAGAGTAGGATTAAATGTAGTGTACAAAATTTAGGCCAGGACATTACATTCCCTAGGGCCAGTAGGGGATTGATATCCCTCCTTATTTTTGCACTAGCCAGTGAGGATATCGAATCAAACCCTGGCCCTTGAATTCAGACCAATATTATTAAAATAGCCCATGATAATGCCAGAAGTTTTGCTGGAAAACAGTCTATTTTTGACCTCTGGGTATCAGAAAATGGCTATGATATTAATGAAATTAAGGAAACCTGGCAATCAAAAATGCATTTAGATTCTGAATTTCAAAAGGAAAATTATGACTTTTATGGATATGATAGGCCTTCTGGGGAGGTGGAGTTGCACTTTATATTAGAAGTAATCTGGGCCATGTAGAGCTGCTTTTTTCTGGCAATATTGAGGGCATTGAGATATTATTGGTCTATATGACTAGATTAAAAATGTGTGTTGGGGTAGTATATTCTCATCCAAAAATTAAAATGTCAGCATTTGAGCTTTTGGCTTCAAAATTAAATATGTTGATTGGGCAAAGGGATGTACTCCTGATTGGAGATTTTAATGCAGCATGGGATGCAGAAAGAGGTCTTAAACTGCAATCTGAATTTCAGGCGTTAGGCTTTACTCAAGTAATAAATATTCCCACACGTAGAAGTATATATGCTAGTGCAAGAAACATTTTGGACTTGATTTTTATTTCAAATGGTATTCACTTATTGGATTATAAAGTGGGTTCTCCAAATTTGGGAGATCGTTGTTACCTTGAGTGTAATATCAATCACGATTATGAAATTTCTGACATTGTAAATTGTTGGTATGTTAGAGATTTTAAACATTTTAATAGATCTGCTTTTCAGATCCAAATGGGACAAGTAAATTGGGCTCATATAGACTTGATTCCAGAAGTAGCTATGGCAGTCAGAGAATTCACAAAGATATATTTAGAAGTATGTGATAAAAATGCGCCCTTTAAAAAATCTAGAGAAAGACTCAAACATAATCCTTGGGTAAATGAAACAATTAAAAAGTATATAAGATGGAAAGACAGGATATGGAAAAAGGCAAATCGATATTTAAAAGTGGAAGATTGGGAATTGTTTAAGAAAATTAGAAATAAAAGTAAAAGTTTGATAAGAAAAGCAAGGAAAAGCTATTATAGAAATGAAGTGAATCAAACAAAAAATCCAGCTCAGTATTGAAACTTAATCAAGGATTTGGAGGGTAGGAAAAGGAAACACCTGAAAATAACCCTTAAGGATGAACTAGGAGAGGAGATGTCTACAAAACAAGTAGTAAATAATTTGAATCAGTATTTTTGTTATCTTCCAGATATAAAAATAAAACAAGTTGATTGTAATCAGAGCTATGTTTTCAACAGATTAGGTCTTTGGAGACACAATATAGAGAGAGCACACCATGTTTTTATTTTTGGGCAATTAAAATTGGTGAAGTTAAGAAGCAAATAAGACAGTTAAATTCACGGAAAGCAATAGGGATGGATAGAATAGAGACAACTTTTTTGAAAGCTTCAGTAGAGCAAATAAGTCCAATATTGACAAAAATCTTTAATTTTAGCCTTCAGCAAAAAAGTTTTCCAGATTTTTGGAAAAATTCCAAAATTGTTCCTGTTTTAAGGGAGGAGATAAGAATAATCAATCAAATTATCAACCAATAGCCCTATTGTCGATTGTCTCGAAGGTCTTCGAACGCCTGGTCTGTGCCCAGTTATATGAATATCTGGAGAAGTATAAACTCTTGACTGTATTGTCAGGCAGGCTTTAGGCAGGGGAGGTTGATGGACACTGCCCTGATGGATTTCCTGAACTCTGTGACAAGTGGCCTCGAGGTCCGGGAGTCTGTTGGGACGGTGTTCGTCGAACTCTTGAAGGCCTTTGATTTAGTCAACTTTAACATATTGATAAAAAGGTTGGCTCAGATGGGTATATCAGAATCTGTTCAGACATGGATATTGTCATATCTGACTGAACGTACACAACTGCAGATAAAGAGGGTACTTTTAGGGGAGTTCCCCAAGGTTCAATCTTGGGTCCCCTATTATTTTTCATCTATATAAATTCCCTTCCATCATGCATTCAAAATAGTAAGATTTATTTATATGCCGATGACATGGCCCTTATAGGGAAAGCAAAAAATCTGTATGACTTACAAAAAATGCTGCAATTTGATTTTGACATTTTACAAAACTGGTTAATTCAATCTAGAATGGGCCTTAGTACTAAGAAGACTAAGGTAATGCTTTTTCATCCTAAAAACAAACTGCCTCATCAGACTTTAAATATTTTTTCTTTAAGGGGTTTAATGTTAGAACAAGTTTGGGTATATAAGTATTTGGGTGTTTATATGAATAGTTCTCTTACTTTTTCTTCTCATATTACAAATACAACTAAAAAAGTCAATTCTAGATTGGGTGTGTTAAGAAGGAAAACATCTATATTACCAAGAGAGACAAGAAATAGAGCGGCTATACAACTACTTTTACCAACATTAGAATATGGTAGTTTAATTTATCAGTTTGCCCCTAAATATTTATTAAATAGTTTAGATAAAACATATCACAGAATAGCGAGATATGTAATAAAATGCCCATATACTGTAATACCCATCATTGTAATTTACTTCAAGATCTTGGCTGGGATTCCCTTGCAACTCGTCAAAAAAAACTTGTAGGGTATAAAGCCTTTTTTGAATATGGATTAAAGTTTAATCATGGTGTGATCTCTCTTGGTGTCCCTATTTCTGATAGATATAACCTAAGACATTTAAAACTTAGATGTCAAAATGTTCCTCTAGAACTAAATGTTTATAGTAAAATGCAACGTCATTTTTATTTGCCAAAAATATGGAATGAAATCGATTCAGATATTAGAACTGTTGATAGTCTTAATAAATGTAAGTATTCTCTGAATATTATTTGGAGAGACAGATGCGTTTGTTATAGTGTTTCTTAGATTATATAAATACTCCTTTTTTCTTTTTTCTTTTAATCCTTCCCTTCTTTTTTATTCTTTTGTTTTTTGTTTGACTCCATTTCCTCCCCTCCTTTTCTTCCTTGATGTCTTGTCCTAACATGATAATATTGAGAATGTAAATAATTCTTTTTTACGTTATTAGATATCCAATCTTTGGATTTGCCTGGATAATGCATACTTAAAGTGTGATGGAATTGTTGAATTTCTCTGACATACTGTGTATTTATATATGTCTTTTGTAATCTATGTAGTGGAATTGTTTGTCCCACATGTAAGATTTGTTCCTGTAATATATTATTACATGATGTTTCTGTTCCTTGAAATTGTAATCTTAAAACAGGACAACTTTGATAAACAGGGCCTTCGGTCTTAAAAGTTATTAACCTGTTAAAAAATAAAAGGTTTTATCTATCTATCTATCCTCTATGCACTTTGCCTCCAAGCCAACTTTAAAAAGATGCATCTATTCCTGAAACTCACTGAGCTTTTAGTTTCCCTCCAATTACAGCTATGCCTCCCCCCAGGATGTGGTATGTGGTTGGTGGTCTTGGTGTTGAGTCACTGTCAAGCTTTCCCATGTCCACCCCCTCTCTCCCAGCACCCTGGGTGCCCAGCTCTCGGACCCCAGGTGTATTATGACTACTGCCCTCCCCTCTCTCTCCCCTGGCATCCATTCTATTCTCTTTTCCCTGGCCCCTCCCTATTCCCTAATTAAATTGTCTGGAGCTATTGGTCTCTTTCTGACCCTTTAGGAACTTGTCTTCTACCTTTTAAAACTATTCTCCCCTCTTATCTCTGTTAATACCTTTGGGGCTGGCTGACCCACCTAATGTCCAGAGCTCAACCCTATCCAAGAGATATCGTTAACCAGTTGCACATTAAGTAACCCCCTGATGGCAGTGGGCTCCTGGTTCTAGAAAATCTGTAACCATGCCCACCCCATGAAATGCAGTGGGTGATGCTCCACTGCCCCCTTTCCTAGTATGACCATCCCACCCCTACCAAGTTTGTAGTGTGCACAAGCATGCTTCAGAATGGTTGGAGAGCTCATGTGGACTCGTCTGACTGACACCTCACTATAGCAGTGCTCTCAAGCCTTAATACATTCCCTTCTAGAGTGCTGTGCCCCTTGAAATGAAGCTACACTTAGCTGACGGGCAGAATAGGGTGGGGGGTGTCGAAGCTGGGGTATATCTAAGCTGGCAGGCTATGGGGCAACTCTCAACAGAAAAAAGACCAGTCATTTGAGTACCAGGTGAACAGAGTAACACATGAAATATGCATTTTTGGTATATCCCTTCTGAGCTGTTTCCCTCTTGACACATATTTGAGAATCCCTCTGTGAGGTGCAGTACAATACCTTGATGCAGCTTTGTACAGACCACAGAGTTAAATCAAGAGATGCCCCCCAGCCGGTTATGCTGAATCCTGCAGAACAGGACTACCAGCCAAGCAGTGGCATTTAGTGGTCACTCCTCTCTGTTCGCCCACCGCCCAGCATCTCTGGGCCTTAGTAACTCTTCTTCTCCTGTCCATTCACTCTTAGACCATCTCTTGAAAATACATAATGTGTTACCATGGTATGGCCCTTACCTTAGGTGTTGTGTACCATGGATAGGCCCATAGTGCATATCTGGTCCACTAGCATCCTGGGGAATCTGGCCTGGGGGGCCTCTGGACCTGCTGGCAGAGAGGGTAGAGAAAATATATCAGCTTTGGACTTCTTCACGGGGATCACATCTTTTGTTTCTGGCCTGCTCTTCTCAATGCTTCTGTGCTGGAGGGGCCACCAATCCATAGACTCGGATCCAAGAAATCTGTGGAGAGGGGGAGCAGAAAAAAAAAGGGGAGAGGAGACATCAAACACTTTTAAACCTCACCTGCATTATCCCAAACGCCTTCCCCCTGCCCCTTCCACTGTGATATTAACCTCTTCCCATCACTCCCTCCCCCCCTTTTTCCACAATAATATATACATTAATGGTGGCAGATCCTGTAGTCCAAGTAATCTGGCAGCCTACAAAATAGGCTGCTGTGGATCACCCCCAAGTATTCCCACCCAGGACCATGTGGGCCTAATGAGAGTCTCAGGATTAGGCTGTCGAAAAGGCCCTGCAATCAGTTCAAAACTGAAACCTCTTCAGCTGAGAAAAGAAAATGTGCAGCTTGTGGATTCATCAGCAGGTATCTGGGGATCTACCTCATCAGATCCCATTGTGGTCCTTCCCCTTTGAAGTCCCAGTAGGCCTGGGGAGGTTGGATGACCCCGTTTTCTCGAGCCTGGAATCCTGGACCATGAATCCCCTCAATTCAAGTACTCCTGCTCTGGTGAGGTACCTCTGGACAGCAAGTTCTGGGGGACCCCCAAATTCAGCAGAGTAGGCTTTGCTTCTCCCAGCAAGTGAAAGAATTGTGGGCAATCCGGGAGAAAGATTTTGAGTTGCAGGGATGTGATCAGGTGCATTCTAATGCTTTTTGTGGCCAGGTATTTTTTCATTTCAAGGAGTACCTGCCTTTTCTGTTGAGTGATGGGGGTGTAGTCATGGTCAAAATACAAGTGTCTGTCTCCAAATGCTATCTCTGTTTTAGCCCATGCCACTTGCATCACTTTGTTCTTAATTCGGTAGTCCAGGAATTTCAGAATATGGACCGAGGACCAGCATTCAGTCCAGCTGTTTTTCACCAGGGCCCTGTGTGCTCGAATGATATTAAGTGGAAGATCAGCTGGCAGGTTTAGCAGTTGTTTTAGAAAGGAATCCAGAAACTCCTCCATCCTTCCCTGTTCTGTATCCTCCAGCACCCCATAGATCCAGAGGTTGTCTATCCTGGAGCGGAGCTCCAGGTCATCCAGTTTGTCTGTCAGCTCCCTCTCCCTCTTTATGAGGTGTCTGAAGGTGTCCTCATGTCTGTGGACCACCCTGTCTGTCTCTGTAAGGCCTGTCTCGAGGTATATGGTGTGTTGCTTGACCTCCGCTAAGCCTTTGGTATTTTCTGCTGCCGATTACTCCATTTTTTGCAGTGTTTCATTTATTTTGCCAAGTTCAAGGAACAGCCTGCAGGAGGTGATGGTGAATTCCTCCTCTGATGGCTCCTCAGTGGTCTTGGCTGTTGGTGGCGAAGCAACAGTGGCCTTGCCTTTCTCCAGGGCCTTGGAGTCATGTGATTCCGCCATCGCGGTAGGTTTAAGAAACTACATCAGTGTGTCCTTGGCTCTCGATTTTGGTGGCATTGTGAACTGCGATTACTCCTCTGCTCTTCTCAATTACTTTTTAGGTAGGTTCGGGAGCTGGAAGAGGTGATTAAATGTAATTTGAAGTTCTCAGGGGGTGAATCTCAGTCGATCAGTGGCTTCTTGACATGGCGGTAGAACTGGAAGTCCCCCAAAGTCTATGTTTCTATGTCTGTGTTTCCTCCCTCTTCTTTCCTCCAGTCAATACACATTGAGGTCCTTCAGTCTCTCCTCATAGGGCTTTGATGCAGATCCCTCACCATTTTAATTGCTGTCCTCTGGATTGCCTCAGCTCTATGTCCTTTCGGAGATGATGACTCCAGAACTGGACACAGTACTCCAGGTGGTCTCTCACTAGAGATTAATGCAGAGGTATCACCACCTCCTTCTTTCTGCCGGCGCTACCCCCCCATGCACCCTGTCATCCCACTGGCTCTCCCCACTGCATTGTCACACTGCTTGGTCACCTTTAGGTCATCAGATATGATAGCACCTAGTTCATTTTCCTGTTTGGCGGTCACCAGTACCACTCCCTCCATTTTGTACTCTGACCCTGGGATTCTGTGCCCAAGTACATGACTTTGCATTTTTCTGCATTGAAACTTAGTTGCCACTTTCTAGACCACGCCTCAAGCTTACCTAGATCTTTATTAATTTTTCCATCCCCTCCCCCGAGTGTCCACTCTATTGCAGATTTTTGTGTCATCTGCAAAAAGACACACCTTCCATTCTAGTCCCTCTGCAATGTCACTTATAAAGATATTAAAGAGGACTGGTCCCAGCGTTGATCCCTGTGGTACCCCGCTAGTCACCCTCCCTTCCTCAGAGTGAACTCTGTTTACCACTACCCTCTGTTGACTATCCTCCAACCAATTTGTTTGCCAGTTAACTACTTTTAGTCCCACTCCTAGGCTGCCCAGCTTGTTTATGAGTCTCCTATGTTGAACAGTATTGAAGGCCTTACTGAAATCTAGATAGGCCGCATCCACCACTCCACCCTGATCTACTTCCCTTGTTACCCAGTCAAAGAAATCTATAAGATTAAAGAAATGTATTCTGTCATTCTGTATTTCTTCCTAATGATGATGTAGTTCTTCTTCATAACTGACAGCCATTGCTAAACAAAGTGGTGCCTGTGACTGCTTAGAAACAGAACTAACTACAAGCATATATTACCTTCTAAAAAATCTAATTCAGTCAGGAGAGTGGTTACAGATTAAGAGAGATCTGTGACTTGTCTGCCTTTGGATCAAACCATGGTCCAGGGGGTGGGTTTAGAGGTGCATCCAGTACACTGAACTGGTAGCAAATGTAGCAGACATGTCCATGTTCTCAATCATCAGTCTCTTTCTCTTTTTGAGAAGACCTTTGGTCAATGTTCCTTAACTTGATTCATCTCAATGCTGGTAGTTCTGTTTTTTTTGTCCTCTGATAGTAGGCGTAGCAGCAGTAATGAAGTGATAACTGACAGGCCGGCTGGCAGGCTATCTGACCAGCTGGTGCTGTTTCTTACATTCTGAGTCTCCCTAATGCTGATGTGTTCCTTCCTTCTTCATTCATAACCAAGAGACATTTATGCACAGTGGTGCCTGTTGAGAAATACAAATAACTATTAGCTATGGACAGTATTACCTTCAAAGACACCATAGTGCAGCATGGGGGGGGTGCTGACTCCTGAGATGCCGTCTTTCGGATGAGTCATTAAACTGTGGTCCCATCTGCCTGTTCTGGTGGTAGTTCAGGTGGATGTTAAAGATCCCATGGCACTTCTCAAAAAGAGTAGGGGGAATTTTTTTATTAAGGAGAGGGTTACAATACAACAATATCAACAAATGTCCATCAAAAAATACAAAATCAAAAAATTAAAGCATAAGGCACTTATACAAAGAAAAGAAAGTTACAACAATGGAGAAAACAGAATACATAAATAGGTATAAATAATTCATCACAATGTCAAATGATTTAACCTGGCTCCCATGTATCAATATTAACCCATAACAGATCATGTTTTTCTCTTGGAAACATATTTAAATCCTTGTGTCTAATATTCTGAATTGTAGTCCAAATATTATGTATGACCTCCAAATGGGAAATCTCTCTTTGTTGTGTAACCCAAACACATCTTGATTGACAAAGAAAATATTTAATAACCGCTAGAACTATATATATGGTTTCAAAATTATATTTACCCCCACCTGTTCATGGAAGAACCATGCATAATATTAACATAAGAGAGCTGTTTGAACAGAGGTTCCCTCCATCTTGTTGCTAACTGATCCCAGAAAGATGCTGCATAGGTACATTCTAAAAACAAATGTTTTTGAGTCTCAAGTGTCTGACAACAGGATACTCTGTGGCAATATCTTTCTGCCAAAACCTTATGCTTATTATTGTTTTTAACTGCTAGCCTCGCATAATTACTTATCCATAAGACATCCCATACAAAGGCAGGGAGTGTCTTGTTTTCTAAAAACTGCAACACATGATTTGTGTGATTTTCAGGACAATCTGGGAAAGAAACTACCTCTTTTTGTTCAGCCAGTAAAATACCTGAATACAGTTTCTTCCTATCTTGAGTTAGGACTTTAGCGAGGGACACCCTCCATTTAATGACATTCTTCAAAAGTTCTAACACCAGTGGTGGCAACTGAGAGACCCTGCGTAACAGGCGAGCCTTATCGTCTGCCCAGAAAGGGATGCTAGGATTCAGTCATTCCAATACTAGAGGTTTCCAAAGTTTGAACTCAGGTTGCAAAGCTATACCTATGTTATACATAATGAATGAACTATAAAAGAAAGCTACTGGGTTTACCATCTTGACCCCTCACTCTATAATAGGTCTATAGGTAAATTATCTCTTGATGGGGTTTAATCAGCTCCCCCAAAATGCCAGAAAAAAGATGTTAAGCAAGGCCATGGCTACTGACTGGGGTGGTAGAAAAACATAACAAATATTTAAAAAAACAGGGATTAGGAGGTAATTAATACCACTCCCTTTTTTTGGGGAGATTTGCTTCCCTTTCCAGCCAGCAACCAGTCGCCTTGCCTGTTCTAAGGCCATCTCCCAATTTTGTTTTGCTGAGTCCCCATTCCCAAAATCTATACCTAAAATTCTAATAGTAGTTTGTGTTAATACTAAACCCTGCAAAATATCCAGAGGCCGGAAGTGGGGTGTCACCTAACGTAATTCCTTTACTTTTACTATAGTTTATACGTGTCCTTGACATTTAAGCATATACTTGTAAAGTACTGTAGTAGAGAGAGCTGATTCTGCTGTGTTTGGGTGGATTACAAGTACAACATCATCTGCATAAGCCAAAATCTTATTTGATGCTAAATGAGGCAGAGGCTGAATGCCTAATGTACTCTTCTGGCCCTCCACATATCTTAGCAAGACGTCTATCCCAAAGGCATATAATATAGGGCTTAACAGACATCCCTGCTGGACCCCCCATTAACTTGAAATTTTCTCCCTTTCTACCCATTTACATTAGGAATTAAGGTGGCATCTACATATAGGATTTTAATCCAAGTGATAAACCTCTCTGGAATACCATATGCCCTAAGTATATGAAATAAAAAGGAGTGAGCTATGCGATCAAACGCTTTCTCTTGATCTAGACTAAGAACATATCCTTGCACTATAGACCTATCTCCTAATTGAAATAATTCTATTAAATAAAGTAAATTATCATGTTGCCTCCTATCAGGTACTGCACAAGTCTGTGGTGGGTGAATTAAGGTATGTACCACTAGATTGAGCCGTGCCAATAAAATTTTGCTTAGAATTTTTAAATCAGTATTCAGGAGGCTCAAAGGCCTCCAGTTTTCCAAAAGCTCTCTATCCCCTTTTTTGAATAATAAAATCAATAATGCTTCATTCATAGAAGGGGCACGTCATCCTAGTGATAACAAATAATTAATTGGAAAGACTTTGCCTGGAGTTCAGTGGCCAAGCAGCCAGCCACTCCCACTTCCTGAGCTATATAAGCAGTTCCTCTCAGCCTCATTGTGAAGCATTTTTTCTTTGCAGCCGAAGGCTTTGTCGGTTTGTCCTCTGAGCTGCTTGGGCCTCCCTGGCTGGCTGGGGCCTACACCCCCCTTTGTTACTCCTGTTTGTCTCTGCTGGGCTTCTGTGTTTATTTTCCTGCTTCCGGTTTGTATTTTGTCTTTGGATGTGTGTGCTTCCTTCCTTTTTTTGGGGGGGGGCTTTGTTTCTAAGCTCCTAGAATATTGCTACTCAGAGCTCCTGCTACTGCTTTCAATTACCTACAACTTTCGCCACTGCTGTTTACTTTAATTACTATTGTACCCAGTGCTTGTTTTTCTACACTGTGCTCACCATGCTCAAACTACTGCAATGCAACTGCAATCATTATCTGTGTTTCAGCTCAGCCATAGCTGCTCCATGTTGCATACTCAATCCTTTTCACCTGACAGAGTTTACTCTGACCCTACTTGTGATGCTCATTCCTGCTCTCATTCTACTTGCAGCTTCATTGCACTGCCTGGCTACACCTGCTTTCAAGCATTGTCTCCCTGTTTTATTGCAGTTACAACTCTGAGGTCAGCCAACTAAGCTCCTGCTGAGGCTGTTAATATAGCTTTGATATTAAAATTACCTCCCCACCAAAAAATCCTCAGAGTATTCTTCACCTTGATTTGGCTATTCATGTCTGGCTGGCTTGCCCCCAATTCAGTGCTGTTAATGCTATACAGTATGTTATGCAGACCTTCGTGCAGGTCCATCTATCACTACTACTGCTAACTGACCTTCGTGCTGGTCCACACTTGCTTATGCAACTGTTGCTCCTTGCTTACACAAACCATTGCTTCATGCCTACTGCCATCCCTTGGCTTCAGCCACTGGGATTCTGCTGCTTTCAATCTGCATTTGACCTTGCAAGGTCTCGGCACTCAAATGCTTATTACAATCTCAGCACGCTGTACTCATTCAGCTCACCAGCTTTTCAGCTCTCAATCAATTTCTGGGGCATGCCAGCCATTCTATTCTGGTGCAGGGTTCCTGCAGCCAGCAGTCTCGCCCTGCATTTAGTCCGCATCTCGAGCATGTCCAGCTTGGGGTGGGATCCTTCTCACCTGGTCCATAGCTGGGAATTTTCTCATCCCAGGCTTGACTTTAGCTGCCTGCTATGCAGCAGCAGCTCCTGGGATAGAATTTAAGACTAGTGGTGAAGGGCGGAAAAAGTTACCTCCTTTGGCTCTAGTGTTCCACTATAATGGTTAGCCATTGACTTTAGTGGTTTCCCTAGCAAGGCACCTTCACCGCATTCTCCCTATGACTGCCTCTGGTTCACCTGGCTTAATTTAGGGTGGGTAGGCCAGGTGAGTGCCTCAGCTGTTGTTACTCTCCTCCTGTGCCTTGGATGCATGCATTGTTGCAGAGTTTTCTTGCAACCTTCCACAGTGTTCCTGCTAGAGGGTTTGAGTGACAGCCTTCCTTCAAATTGAAATATTTTCACCTCCCTTTAATTGGGTTTTCCAAACTGCAGCTGCAGAGATGTCACTAACTAAACTATCCCAAGCCTGGAGTGAAGGCAACCTAGGCCTTGGATACCCAGAGATTTCCTCCTCATAGAATTTTTTTTTCTCTCTCCTCCATTGCCTCAGGTCATAACAATTAGTCAGCATAGTTGTTCCTCATAGTTTCTTTAGGTAGGTTCCACTGTTGGATGGAGGTGGAGGATGTCCTGCCATTCCCCTTCTCCTTAGGGGATCCCCTAATCTCAATGCAAACCATCAGTGTCATGCTACGCAAGCCTGGGTATTCATCAAATTATCCAACTGAGGATATCATTGCATTATCAAACTGCTATGCTTCTCCACTACTACGTTACAGTTACTGCTCCTATGTCGCAGTTACTGCTTGCTCATATGCTTCATGTTGCCTCCTTTTTGAGGATGATACTACATTTCTTTTGGGGATTCCTAAGGTACCTTTAGCCACGGGAGGGTTCCTAGCCTTTGTATCCCTTCAGGGTAGTAATTCCTCTGGAATAGAGAGTGCGAATGGCCAAAACCAAACTAACTCAGCTGCACAAGCATAACACTATACTGGCTGTGTAGGTCAGTGAAATAGAATAACTAGAGCAGGAGCAAGGTAAATGGAGATGGTTTTATACAACCCTGCCCCAAATCCATCTGTTCCTGGTGCAGAATCAGACTTAAGGTTTTTAATGGCTTGTTGTACCTCCTCCACAGTTATATCCTTCCTTAGCTCTGGCCCTAGGGAGGTCTCAAGGTGAGGCAGATCTAAGTGCCCAAGGAAAGAACTAATATCAATGTCAACCAGATCTGGACTGGAACTATAGGCAGTTTTCACATAGTGTTCCACTAGTGCCAACATGTCTAATGGGGCTTTACTAAGTCTACTATTGGGGTATCTAAGCCCCATAATTATCCTATGGTCCACTCTATCTTTGCATCCTTTAAAGGGGTCGAAAGACTCTTTTTTTATGTTAGTAATAAATCTTGTTTCTTGTCTCAGGGTTTTTGCCCTATCATATTATAGGGCTTTCATTTGCTCTTTCAGAGTTCCAATTTGAGGACTATAATCTGTTTTCTGAGTCTCAGATAAAGAGATCAGAGTTTGTAATTGGCGTCACAAATGTAAATACTGCTGTTACACTTGGGTTATGCCCCCTATTGTCCCACATACACCTCACATACACCTCACACTATACTCCTGGTCTATTGTACTGTGATACTGCTATTTTGCACTGACCTATAGTTATGAGCACCAATCATATAAGCATGGTGCTAGGAATGTGCTTTGCTGCTAAGATATGCTAATATTGTCATGCATGATATATTATACCTCACTATAATACATTTATCTAGATTAGTTTGTCTTTTACATATATTCCATATATAATCTACCTAATCACTGATAAGATGACTCAGAGGGATCATCAGTGATTATTGTACACTCATATTCTCATATAATTATATGTAGTGTATTTTACACTCATATATGCCATGTAATAGGCCTGTCAACAGTTCTCTTTGTCACTAAGCAAGCTAACAGAGACAAAAGGCCTTTGTTATGTCTAATATGTTATACTGTACATAAGCAAGAAATGTAGTTTTAACTGTCAGCATTTCTTTTGTCTAAGCTATAATGCTAATGGAAGCATATTCTGTGTCATATGATACTCATTAGTAATTCTGCCTCCTAAGTCATTCTCCAATGGAGAATGACTTAGGACCAATACATAGTGTTTCCTATATCTGTAACTATGTTGTAATCTCTGTTGCTATGCTGTTATCTGTAGTATTTACCTGTCTGCAACCCATTATAGCGCTCTCAAGACACAACTGTAGCTGCTCTAGAAGGGCAGAGAGCTGGAGCGTGGGGAGAAAAAGAACAGGATCTTAGAGAACCTAAGATCTACAGTTCTGGAGATTATGTACATTCTTCAGGAGTGGTGAGAAACCCATCTCCCTTGTGATTTTCTGTGTCACATGCTTGGCGTAAGTAGCATAATAAACTTTATTAGTACGCCTTGCTTGTTTATGAATGTTTCTTGGCAGACTCTGAGACACAAGAATCTGTATTATTATTATTTTTATTGTTTACCCTACACACCAAGAGTGTTTAGACAACACTGCAAATGCTCCTATTTTATTCTACAGCTGGATTTCTGCTGAAAAAGGGTTCTCCATGAGTTTTTAGTATCTTCCCAGCGACTCAGTAAATCGTCATAAAATGCTAAAACTGATAACCTAGCCTCTCAGTCAGCTAGCAATGCCTGCTTAATACTAGGGCCATCTAATAGGGAATCATTAAGTTGCCAAGCATTTTTTACATCTTGGTGTATTACCTCAACTAATGGTGGTGGCAACAGACCTGAGATCTTAAAATGCCATTGCTACTGTCCTATATTCAAATATTTTGAAACAAAAATAAAGTCAATAAGGGTGGAGGTAGCCCCCTTAAAAATGTGTGTCCTCCAACAGCATTTTGAGACTTAAAAGAATCTATTAAACCTGCCAAGGAAATAACATTTGTCAAGGCCGTAGTGTCACAAATTTTTTCTGTTTTTATACCTCTATCTGTTTGATCCAAACCACAATTGAAATCACCAGCCCGAAGTACTGTTTTAGATGTATGAAGAAAGGGCTGGATTTCCCTGAAAAGGGAAACTCTCTGTGCCTTTGTTTGAGGAGCATAGACTGTAATTAGTCTAAAACATTCCTGACCATAACTAAAATCCAGTAAAAGGGTTCTACCAGGAGAAATAGCCACTAACCTAGATACAGATATACCTGCGTGGAAAAAAGTATCCCAACCCCATCGCAACGCTCCTCTCCTGTTGACCAAAAGGAAAGGCCATAAATCCAGCTATTAGAGGCTTGAGCTAGTTCCTGGTGGGTTTTTAATCTGGTGTTCTGAATATACCAGATGTCACAAGGAATCTGACTTAAGAAAAAAAATACTCCTAGCCTTTTTTTTTATACTATTTACATTTATAATAGAAATGGTTAGAGAAGCCATATATATTTAAAATAAGAAAGGAGTATGACAACAATCCAAGGAGGGCCATTGAGACAGAAGAGCAGTTTCTAAAATGATCTAGAACTGTTCCTTTTTCTGGTTCATTTTGCAATAGGGTCCTCTCTTCTCCCCTCCTCAGTATCTTCTGTTGTAGTGGAGGCCAGAGAGGGGGTATCAGAATTCTTATCATCTGAGTCCCCCAGTGTTTATCTACAGGTAAGGGAGCAAATTGGTTGCCAGATTTCCAACGGGGAGCTTCATTTTCCTCTTTTTTAATTTCCTTCCCTACTGGGGGATCAGCTTTCCCTGTAGCTCTAGATCGAGATCTCTTCTTAGAGCTAACAGTTTGGAAGGATTGGTCATAGGAGGGGGGGGAGGAGGGGGTGGCATATCCTTATTCTGGGAATCAAGAGTTTCAACCACTGGTTGTTCTTCCTCAGCTCCTAACTCCATTTTACACTGCTGTCTGAGGGGATGAGTAACTGTGGTGCTAGTAGAGGGCTGAGAGTTTAGCTCACCTATTTCAGTAGCCCCTAAGATCCCATTCTCAGCTTCTTGCTGCTTGGCTGCCTTTTTGGCCTGTGCTTGCTGGGCTATGTTTATGAGGCATGCACAGGAGGGGCAGTCCTCTCTATTGTGGGAAGGCCATGGACACCTACCATAAGTATGCACTGTCTTTTCACAAAGATTACAAGTAAAAAGATTTAAACAATTGGCAGCTAGATGTCCGTATTCAAAACAATGGTTACACTTAATAGTGTCACAAGCTGAACTCAAATGGTTACAGGACCCACAATTGAAACAGGCCTTGGGCTGGCCTACATAGAAGAGGGATCCCCTATCTTTTCCTAAAAAGGAAAAGTTAGGAAGATGAGCAGGCTCATCATTAGCAGAAAAAAGTTCTACCTTGATTTTCCAGCCTCTGTTCCAGATGTTTTCACTGTCTAAAATGGGAGTGGGCCTACTATGCACGTCACATCTTTGATGCAACCAAAATAAAATATCTTCAGCGTTAACCCCTTCATTCTTAAACATTACAGTGATGAATTTAATTTCAGGTTTAGTTAGGGGCACAACAAGAAAAGGCAACCATAAAGAAGAATTTTTCAGTTTCTGGTATTGATTCCAAAACCTGTCCAGACTAGTGACATTTAAAACTAATATCATAATTGGAGTTTCCAATAGGTATCAAGGTGAATATTTCTGAGGAAAAAACTTTAATGAGCCTTTCAGTAATATTTTAGCAATGTATAGTCTGTCAGGGGGATCTTCAAGCCCTCCTTTATATACGAGCCTTACAGCATTTCTCCTCGGGGCTGGTTCCCCTGTATTTTTAAATAGGTCTGCTAGTCTGAACATGGGAGCCAACCAGTTCTGCCGGTCAGGATTTTGAAATATAGCATCTGAAGGGCCCACATTCTGTTGCCCCTCTTGCAAAGGTGCTTTTAAGGGAGCAGAATTCAGTCCAATAGGCTTTGGAGGTACTGCAGGGTCCTTATCCCACGTAGGTTTGCCGTTTGTAAGATCAGTCACCATCCTGTCCTTTACTTTATCAGCGTCTATGTGGCCAAAGTCCTCATTATATTTCTGTACCACAGGGTCGCTAGCATCAGGAATCCACTGCCCCTCAGGAGTGTGTTGCCACCCCACATTCTGTAAGGCTTGTTCGGGAGACCATTCATCTTTGGGGAGAATTTCATTTAACTGATTTTCAAAAGGCCCTGCAGGTTAGGATCAAAAGGGACAGTTACCTGAGCAGCAGTAGATGTTAGTTTAGTTGGACACATTTCTGCTTCATTCGCTCAATGCGGTCTTCGCTTTGCTGTCATTCCTAGATGTTTTCTCTCCATAGGTTGGGCTGACAGGAGAGGAATAGGCCCACACAACTGTCAGCACTCGGTGGCTCCACCAATAGCACTGCCAGCTGCCGAACTAACCAGTGGGCCCTCTGCTCCTGAAGCAGGCATCAGACGTGAGTGAGTCATTGTAGAATCGGCTGTGCGAGGAGGCAGCTGCTTGTCAAAAGAAGCAGCAGCTGTCACTGTGTCTCCATGTGTTTGCTGAGCAATACAGAGCTTCTGTTGTAAGTTCCTTTTGTGTCTCAAATAATGCATCTCTTCGTCTTGCAATTATTGAAGAAGTTTTTCTGTGTCATTAGGAGTACTAGTAAGATCCATTAAGTTAGTACCTGTTTCATTGTTCAAAACAATTTCCATATTAGTGTTGCCATCATGTTGGTCTTTATTGTCTCCTTCCAAATCAGATAACTGAAATTCTTGCCAAAGCATAGGTCTCTCAACAGCCTCTAAAGCTGAATGGACAGGAGAGGAGGCCATCTCCCTTGCCACATCAGCACTTCCTCCTCCTCCTGTGTCCAGCTCCAAAATGGGTCCCTCCATCCTGTCCACAGGAAGTGACAGCACCCCTGCAGGCAGAGTAGGGGAATTTCCCTGGTATCCTGGCCAACTTTCCCCCATTCACCAAAAAATACAACAAAACAGCTTAAAAATCTGGTTCAATTTCAGTTGCCATCCCTCTGTATACCCCTCACCTGGGACAAGGCTGAAAATAGGCAAACAATTGTCTAGTCCTCCTTTCTGGTCAACAAAAACTAAATAAATAAAAATAAGTCACAAACAGACCAGTGGTAAGAGAAAGTTCTGGGACTTGTCTGCCCAAAATCATGGTGAGTGGCTGTCAGACTGCACACACACACACACACACACACACACTCACACACACACACACACACACACACACACACACACCTTATCTGCTATATATATATAATTCTTGTTCACACTGGTGCTCTAATTACTGCACTATAAGGGCTGGTCAGAGATCTGGGACTTGGCTGGCTCTGAACTAAATCATTCATTATCCAGGAGGGGGGGTGCGCCAGGGTGCGAGGTTCAGCATGTACAACAGGTACTCATTTCACTACTCATGCTGTTTATTGCTACTGAACAGTGATTTAATTGCATTTTTCTACAGATATGTGGATTAAAGGCTTTTTAAAAAGATTTTTTAACATACAGTTACCGTAATACAGACAGGTTCTAAAAGATTCGGATAAGCATCCAAACTTTTTTTTTTATACTTTGTATTTATTATGTTTTCATTCGCAAAACCATAGGACAGGTTTTACAGTATATAAGTTAAGACAGCACATAATTACATCAGTCAGGTACATAGCAATACATTATTAAAAGGTCTCAGGACAACTTACATAATTTATAAAGCAATTCATATAATGAGCACTAAGACATTTACAGAAACCATCATCAGGGTCAATATATTTCTAAGGTACAAAAGTAGGATCTAAGGATGAAATATATATAATTCATTTCCTCCATTTAAGCTCAAAGGCAGACCATTTATCTGTGTATTTGGCTATTAATCTCTTTAATACATACATTTCTCCCATTATTCCCCGCCAGCTCTGAATGTTAGGGGGCATCTTCTTTCCCCAGTTTCTAGTAGTTGTTTTTTTAGCTGCCAGTATATAAGTGATTAACAATGATCCTCTGGGTATTGGGAGATCCTCTGGCGGAACTGAGAGTAATACTGGCTCAGGGGTCAATACAGCATCCACATCTACCAGTTCTTTTAATGCCTCTAAAATATCAGTCCAGTAACCTGCTAACTGCGGGCAGGCCCAAAAAACATGGAGCTGATCCGCAGATATTTCTCCACAATCTCTCCAGCAATAGCTTGGCGTCCCAGATGAGAACTTGGCCAGCCTTGCCAGTGTGTAGAAAAATCTATTTCTAGCTTTCCAGGCTAATTCTCACCAATAGGGGGCTCAAAAAAGTCCCATTGAGAATTTAGTATACTTTTCACAATCCTCCTTTGATACCTGGAGTGGAAGCTCTTCATTCCAGGCATTCAGAATTCCCTGAGTAGAATTTTTTGATAATTCCCTCTAACCCCTATATATTAGTTCCACAAAGTGGGGCCACAGCTGCCCTCTCCCTGTGGTCATAGCTAAGGTAAACAATGAAGGGAGGGATCTGGGAGCCTACTGTAGGCTAGTCCCCTCCGTTCAACACCCTCTCTTAAGCTTGTATATTTTGAAAAGTCTTGTTGTGAAAGATTGTAAGTTTCTTGGAGTTTGGCAAATGAGAGGACCTCTCTGGCATCCACCAAGTGGAATATAAATTTAAGACTCTTTTGTCTCCATTGAGCCAAAGTACCCTCCTGTTCCAGAGTAAGAGATTGGATTCTGAAATTTAATAGATTAAGATAGGCACCTACTGGTTCTAGCTCTCTTAAATGAATGAGTTTCCTCCAAGTCTCTATAGTAGAATTTGTACTATAAATAAGTCTAGGTCTTTTGTTTACTGGGGTATATATCAATTGTAGAAGGTCACCCCCACCCCATTAAGGGTAAATTCCAAGTTCTTCCAGGGGATGTCATACATTGGGTTGTTCCAGTTTAAAACTCTAGCTATCACAGTGGCGTAAGCATACATCTGAAGATCAGACAAATTTTAGCCTCCCTTATTTTTTGGTAACATTAATGTGGACCACTTGATTTGAGTTTTTTTCCTAGCCCCGACAAATCTCGCCAGAGACTTATTCCACGAGGGAAAGTACATTCCATCTGGCATCACCGGTATGGTCTGAAAAAGATATAGCAGACATGGGGGGATATTCATTCTAATAAGATCCATCTTAGAATGTAATGATAAATGAAGTTGGGACCACTGATATAGATCAGACTCTATTTTTTGTGTTAGGGGTTCATAGTTCACCATAGTGAGGTGCATTAACTGGTTCAGTAACTTTATACCTAAATATTTTATCTTGATGCTGTTCCAGCACAGAGGTAGACTGCTTTTCAGTGTTTGCAAGGGGAAGAAATGGAAGGGGAGAACCTCCATTTTAGAAGAATTTATTTTGTATCCCGAGAACCGAGCAAATTGCTAAAGTACCTCCCATATTGCTGGGATAGAGGACTTTGGATCCAATACTGATAATAAAATGTCATCCGCATATAAAGCCAACTTCCAAGACTGATTGCCCACCTGAATGCCTTCGATTTTTTCTGAATTTCTAAGCATCATAGCCAAAGCTCAATATAGATGGCGAATAGCAAAGGGGATAAGGGACATCCCTGTCTAGTGCCTCACAGCATCCAAACCTTTTGGTGATTATCACAAACTTTTACAATCTAACAACCTTCTATTTTTATTTATTTATTTAAGGAAATCAGATACACCTTTGAGCCAGGGGCTGTTTTACAAAGGTTCCATGTCGGGTTACTTGAAACATTAGGACAGGCAGTGGTATTGTGCAAAAGAGAAATAAACATAGCAGCTGGAGGGCTTTGTCAATTACCAGAACATCACAATTGTGCAAATCACTTATATAACAAATTAAGCAATATAGATTTGTATAGGCAGCCATCTGACAGAGGGAGGCAAGGCCAGAGGCTGGTGTAAAGAGGGAGAAAGAGAGGGAGTGGAGGGTGGGTCAGGGTCAGCGAGAAGGTGTGTGGAGGGAGTATAGGAGGAGGGAAGGAGTAGGGAAGGAAGGGTGGTGTATGGGGGTGGGGGAAATAAACCATTAACCTTTTAAGGTTCTCCCACCTCTAGTTAGTGGTTTGGCGCTGTTAGGTTTGTGGGGTGCTCCTGGGGCTTATGAACATTTAGATCGGGAGCAGCACACAACAGTTAGCGCACACCTGCTAATCCTATGAAAACAGGTGCACTAACCTTTCAATGAGCCTTAATGTTTTAAAATAACATTTTTAGGCTGGCTCAGTGTCAGGAGGCAGTACACTGCGCTGCCTTCTGGGGTGCTTGGGATGATGTGCAAACCGCAGAATGCTACACCATGGCCCATTGGGGGCCAAGCATATTGCAGTGGGGAGTTACCAAATGATGGATCTGTCATTTGCTAACAATTCTAAAAATCATGGGGTTGTCATAGAAAATGCCACAAACCATGGAGTAGTGGTTACTTACCTTTCTTGTGCATTTCACGTGAAAGTTATAGAACCATCATCTGCCTTCATTAAAACCTTGGCATTCAAGAGGGGATCCAAGATGGAGCAGACCAACTATAGAAGACTAAATGAGGTGCTCTTGTTTTACACATGTATTGCTAAAAAATAATTAGAAAATCTAGAAACCCCATTATAATGTGAGCCAAAATCTCTTAAAGAGAGGAAGAATATAAGCAACTCCCTTTCCAGCCCAAACTTAACCTTTTCAGGGGTATTGGACTGCTTTTCAAAGCAAACGTCTGCGCCAGGAACAGAATGGCTTCCAAGGATACAGCAGTGGGTGCTGTGGCTGGGAACATTGAGTTATTTCCTGTAAGTGCAAAAAGTGGGGTGATTCTTAGACAGGCAGAACTATCCTCACTCCCTGGTACCACATCCACGTCTGGGTCAGAAGGTCATGGGTTCTAGTCCCACACTGGGGTTGGGCTGATACCTAAATTCTGGCACCTGAGTGTAGTACTGGGGGGGTGTTGTAATGTTGGGGTGTGCCATCCTTTGGCTGAGATGTTAAGCCAAGTTCCCTTCTACCCATCCCTGGTGCTGTCGTGGTGAGTATCCAGGTGTAAGTAAAAGAAACCAAGGCACTTTTCACAAGAGTAGGGGAATTTTTTATTGTGTAAAATAAACAAGCAATGACAGTCAAAAGCAAGAGCAGCAGCATATTAAAGCAAAACAAATGAAAGAACAAACAAGAAAGCCAAGTACTATGAAGGAAAAAGTATTAACATAATGAAGCCACTAAATCAGTATAAGCAAGTTGCACAAATAAACCAAGAACAAACTAATAAAATCCTGTATAAAATAGCATAGAAAAAGTAAACAACTGCCAGACATGTAGAATGTCAGTCAAATATTTCTGCTGTGATACTAAGTGTGGACGGGGAGCAGTATCTAGTTCAGACCAATAGCTCAAAGACAAGTCAGATTCTATCTGACATACCAAAGTAGCAGGTAGGAGGGTTTTTTGCTGGAATAGGAGAGCACATCTGGAGTGCCACAAGTAAAAGTTAACAGTGGTAAAGATCAGTCTTAGTAGACAGCAGTTGCAAAGTCTACAACTGGGCAAGTACACTAGAATAATGAAATCATATGGGAGACCAGCCCAAGCAGGGTCATCCCAAAGTTACACAAAAGTTTTTCAAAATTCTCTAACATAGGGGCAATCCACTAGGAAATGTTCCGTTGTTTCTGGGACATTTATGTATGTAACTCATGGACAGTATCTATCAGATAGGCTTTTATGCTTAGCTGTAGCTTTAATGCTAAATCTTCCATAGCAACTAATTTATAAAACCTCCCACATTTTAGGAGGGGTCCAGCTATCGACCAAGTACTGGTTAATGGCGTCATACTCAGTAGGTGAAATCCCATGATAAACAAAAGGGTCTGTGAAGTTATGCAACATAATAAAATCATAAATGCCCCATCTGGAAAGGTGACTAATCTGAGAGAAGGAAACATTCCAACGTTTGAGTCTGTCCATAATGGTAAACACAAATGGTGGAGCAGTCTGTGCCTTACAAAGCTCAGTAACTTATTGACACCAGACTGTAAGTAAAGGATCAAACCATCTTTTCACCCAGGAGAACCAAAAAACATTTGTTATACTTAAAGTAGTGAGAATTTTCTTGCATAGAAACACACTGAAATAGCTGACTAAAGGATTGACCATGTTCAAGCCTCCCCAGGACACAGGTAAATATAAGATATTGCATTTGATCGGATTCAAACAACTGCCCCAAATCAACTGGAAAAAGAGGCTAAGCAATCTAGTTTCTAAATCCTTGGGTATGGGACAAATTACATTTAAGCATATAAATATATGAAGAAGAAACATCTTGGAGATGGCTACTTTTTTTTGCTTAGTCTGCTGCCAATGCTTCCATAGCTGAACTTTTTTTTCACAAAAGGCTGATTTTTTTCTCCCAGTTGAGTTTTGTCATATCCCTGGCCCCAAAGGTGACATCAAAAATTTTAAGAGGTTTAGTAGAAATGGGAATCCCACCAATATCGAATTGGAAATCCAGTATTGGATCAATTACAAGACCCTGACATTTAACCAAATTTAGGGACGCTCCAGAAATAGGTGTAAAGGAGCTCAACAGTTCCAATGCAAGAAGGCCAGAGTGGTGATCCCGAACAGTGTGACATCATCAGCATACCCCATGATCTTAACATTCAGACTACCATCAGGAGAGGGGAAGCCATATATCTGTGTGTGTGCCATGCAATTTTCCAAAGAATAGAGTCAAGCCTTGCTTGTAGAGCAGAAAGCAGCTAACTAAAAGAAGCTACATTTTCTTATTAATTTAACACTTATATCTTAGCAGGAGTCAGTGTTTGTTGAGTTTAAGCAAAGAGATACTTTACTAGAAGTAGAAGGGGCCTTATTTAGGGTTTGAAAAAAAAAGAAAGAACAGAAAGAAAGTCAGTGTGTGTTCTGTGCTGGGAAGGGTTCTGTATCAGTTTACTTTGCTAAACCAGTAGGAGGAGAGAGAGAGAGAGAGCTTAATTGGGGGTGTGGCTTAGACACTATAAAAGCAGGTGACTCAAAGTACAACTTCCTGTTGCTAGCCTTTTTTCTTACTAATTGCCCTCCATACCACCCCTGCACCCACCCACCCATCCTAAGCTAGTTCTACTTTTATAGCCACTGGATTTGACTGTCAACAGGAACTTCCTGTTTGGCAGTAGGAAGGGAAGAATCATAGAGAAACATTGGTTTCATCAACCCTAAAGGAAAAAAGTAGCTCACCCCCCCCAGCTGCTGGTGGTCTGACACTGAGCAAGGAAGAAGGAGGCTACTGAAGAATATAGGAAGTTACTGTCCCAGAACAGGAAGGGTGAGAGTTGTAAGGAGAGGAGAGAGTAAGCATACAGAGAAACAGGAGAGGGGACACAAAATAAGACATGATAGGAGTGGTGCAGTGCAATGGCTGTGGGGCGGCAGTGTTCCGGGAGACATTCTGGAGGCTGCGATGCTGCCCTATTTGCAGGCTCCTCTCTGGTCTGAGGGAGGAGGTTGCCTGTCTCCAGGCTGACCTGGCTAGAATTCATGAAACCTCCTCCCCCACCCAGGGACCACCAGGGCCAATGCCACTACCTCAGAGGTTGCCAAGAAAGAGGAGAGGCTGGACCAGGGTGGGCTCAGGAGGAGAGGGTGATAGAACAGAGTTGCATCCCTCCAGCTGTACTCTCCACAATTCATTCTGCTCTTCTGGTGGATAGTGGTTCCTCTATGGAGGCACCTGCAGGGAGACCAAGGAGGATGCTGGGAACCTTCATAAGGAGACCCACAAGAGGGTGGCAGGTGAGACCCACAGGGAAGGAAACAACTCCTGGTGGGGACTCCAATCATTAGGGTAGAAATGGGGAGGAAGGGAGAGGGGGTAAGGTGCCTGCCTGGTGCCACGGCTTGAGGACAGGAAGTGAATCTCAGGATCGTGGAGCAGCTGCATGAGGGAGGAGTTGGATGTTATTGTCCACCTAGGGACAAATGAACTGGCTAGGAATGGGATCAGAGCAGTGCAAGAGGAGTCTGTAGAGTTGGGGAGGGCCTAGACAAGTGGCGCCACAGTAACCTTCTCGGAGGTGCTGCCTGTCTATGGCAAGGGTGATGCTAGGGTACTTCTCACCAGGGAATTCAATGAATGGTTGAAAAACTGGTGTGGAGCTCAGGGTTTTGGCTTCATTGGGGACTGGGGAGCCACCTGGAGGGATGCAGACCTATACTGGCGTAATGGTCTGCTTCTGTCCAGGGGGGGAACCAGGATCCTAGGTGAGAGGTTTAAATGCTTCATTGGCAAACATTTAAACTAGCCAAGGGTGGAGGCACTGAAAAGGAGCAGGAAAATCCCAGCCTCCCCCCTCAAACAGTAATTAGTGAGGTAAACACCAAGGTAGAGAAGTCATTAGGGAGCAGGCCAGAAGTAAATGTAAAAAAAGGCAAAGGCAGTAAGGACAGGAATGGGGCTAAAAGGGGTAAGGCATCAAAAAGTGGAGGGTGATGAGTACCAATGCCTGCAGTTTATGCAACAAGCTCCCTGAACTAGTGGCCTTGATGGAAGAGGGTTGCCTGGGTATTGTGGCAGTCACAGAAACATGGTACACAGAGAACCATGGCTGGGATGTCAACATACCAGGATGCACAGTCTGCAGGAGGGACAGGGAGGGTAAAAGAGGAGGAGGAGGAGTAGCTGTTTATGTAAAGGAAAGGATCAAAGCAAAAGAACTAAAGCATAAACAGGGAGCAGATGAGACACTCTGGGTCACCCTGGAGACAGGAAATGGCATCACAATCCGCATGGGGGTTGTATACAGACCCCCATCTCAGGGGGAGGGAATGGACAAGGAAATGATAGAAGGCTTCCTTAGAATGGCAGAAAAAGGGGAGATATTGTTGATGGAGGACCTGAATATGCTAGATGTTAACTGGAGCACCTTTGTTGCAGGTGCATCCAAGAGCAGAGTCATTCTTGATGCCCTACAGGGGGCATGCCTCAGACAGCTAGCACTGGAACCCACTCGGGAGGGAGCAATCTTAGACCTGGTACTCTCAAATGGGGACGGAGAAAGAATCTCAGATTTAGAAGTGGGTAGCCATCTGGGAACAAGCGACCACCAAACAGTGTGGTTCACGATAAACACAGCCATACAATCAAGCCATACAAAGCAAGAGTATTGACTTTAGGAGGGCTGACTTTGGGAAAATGAAAGAGTGCATCAGAAAAGCACTAGCAAACAGGCAAGAAGAAGGGTGGAGGAACAATGGAGAGTAATCAAAACAGCCATCACAGAGGCAACAAGCCTTTGTGTAAAGCAAATCAACAAAACACAATGAAGGAAAAACGCTATGGTTCTCAAAAGAGGTGGCAGGGAAGGTTAAGGAGAAAAGGATAGCATTCAGGAAATATAAGGAAACACAGAAGGAGAAGGACAGAGAACTTTATCAGTTAAAGCAGAAAGAGGCTGGGAAAGCAATCAGAATAGCAAAGGCCCAAACTGAGGAAAGGATAGCCAACTCTGTTAAGAAGGGGGATAAGACCTTTTATAGGTACATTAGGGAGCAAAGAAAGACCAAAGGAGGGATACTGAGGCTTAATAAAGGGGAGGGAATGTGGGTAGAGGGTGACAATGAAAAAGCAGGGATACTGAACGAATATTTCTGCTCAGTATTCACAAAGGAAGAGGAGGGGGAGGTACCTAAACCAAACAAGAGAAACACTCTGAAGACAAGGGTCTATACCAGTCCATTTACAGAAAAAAGGGTTCTGAAAGAACTAATAAAATTGAAGGTGGACAAAGCAATGGGACCTGATGGGATTCACCCAAGAATTCTAAAAGAACTAAGGGTAGAACTAATGACACCGCTGACTACTCTCTTTAACAAATCATGGGAAGATGGAGTGGTACCTGAGGACTGGAGGAGGGCGGATGTGATTCCTCTTCACAAAAGTGGGAGCAGGACAGAGGCAGGAAACTACAGACCAGTTAGTTTGACCTCAGTGGTAGGTGAAATGATGGAATCACTTCTGAAGGAAAGAATTGTTGAATACCTAGAGGCCAGTGGGGCACAGGACCCAAGGCAGCATGGATTCATGATGGGAAGATCATGTCAGATGAATCTAATAGATTTCTTTTACTGGGTGACCAAAGTAGTAGACCAGGGAGGGGCTGTGGACATGGCTTACCTAGATTTTAGCAAGGCATTTAATACAGTCCCAAACAAAGGATTAATATACAAGTTAGCCAGCCTGGAGTGGTCCCAAGGTGGTAGCCTGGATAAAAATTGGCTAGACAACAGGACGAAAGGGTAGTATAAATGGAGCCCACAGTGAAGAAAGGAGGGTTACTAGCGGGTACTGCAGGGTTCAGTACTGGGACCGTCCTTTTAATGTCTTTATAAGTGACATTGCAGAGGAACTGGAAGGAAAGAGTATGTCTCTTTGCAGATGACACAAAGATCTGCAACAGGGTTGATACACCAGATGGAGTGGAAAGGATGAGAAGGGACTTTCAAGGTTGGAGGAATGGTCAAATGTATGGCAGCTCAGATTCAATGCAAAGAAGTGCAAGGTAATGCACCTGGGAAACAAAAACCCAGGGCAAGAGTACACAATGGGGGGTGAGATACTGACAACAACAAAAATGGAAAGGGACCTGGGGGTAATTATATCAGATGACCTAAAGGTGGGCAAGCAATGTGAGAAGGCAGTAAGGAAGGCTGGGGATATTGGGATGCATAGGAGATGCATCAATAGTAGAAAACAGGAAGTTGTTATCCCTCTGTACAGACAGTTGGTGAGACCCCATCTGGAGTACTGTGTGCAGTTCTGGAGACCCCATCTCAGCAAAGACATAGACAGAGTTGAGGCTGTCCAGAGGAGGACAACCAAAATGGTGCAGGGTCTGCACCAGAAGACATACGAAGAAAGATTAAAGGAGCTTAATATGTATACCCTTGAGGAAAGGAGGGAGAGAGGACATGATAGAAACTTTCAAGTACCTCAAGGGAATCAACAAAGTCCAAGAGGGTGGCATCTTTCAGAAAAAGAGATGTGCAAGAACAAGGGGGCACAATTTGAAGATAGAGGGGGGACGGCTCAGAGGTAATGTGAGGAAGTATTTTTTCACAGAGAGGGTTGTGGATGCATGGAACAGCCTCCCTGAGGAGGTCGTGGAGTCAAGAACAGTGGGGAATTAAGAATGCATGGGACAGACATAAGGCAGTCCTAGTGGGGGGTAGGAGGAAGTAAGCTGTTGGTTAATTAGGATCTGCAGCTTATCTGTTAGGTAGGAAAATGGGCAGACTAGGTGGGCCAAGCGGTCCTTATCTGCCGTCAAATTCTATGTTTCTATGTTTCTAAGCCAAAAAGTGTACAGCAGGGGACTGAGGGAGCACCCCTGATGGACTCCAACAAGAAGAGTAATCCTGGTACCTACATGGCCATTTATGAGGGGGAGGAGGCTCACAGTATGGTATAGCTGAGCAATCCAAGAGCAAAAGATAGAAGATATGTTGGAGGACTACTAATAAATACATGTGTGAACCTTTATTGAAAGCTTTCTCCTGGTCAAGAGAAAGCAAGTATCCCCAGGTCTGTCCACTATCACCCAAGTCCATTAATTCATGGAGCAGCAGGAAATTATCTGTAATGTTTCTTCTTGGTATGGCACAGGTTTGTAAGTCAGACAGGACATGCTTCATGGCTTGAGCTAAGCAAGTAGTAAGTACCTTCATTAGGATCTTAAGATCCGTATTGAGAAGACACAATGATCTCCAGTTTTGCAAATCAGAATGATCTCCCTTTTTAAAAATAAGGGTCTGGAAGGCTTCTCAAAAGGCTGTAGGTAAAGGTCCCACATGCAGCATCCAGTTATAAACATCCATTAGCACTTCCACTAATAAGTCTGAAAATGTTTCATAAAATTCAGATGGCAGGCCGTCTGGTCCTGGGGCAGTGTTATTATGCAACAGGGCAATAACCACCTTAATTTCAGCTGCCAAGATAGGCATTGACAGAGTATCAAAAATATCCTGTGGGATGTCAGGGATATCCAATGTGGATAAAAAGGGGCGAGCGGAGGGGATATCATCCCTAACGCCAAACCGAGTGCTCAAGTTGGCCTGCACTGCTGACATGATGCTACACGTATTAGCGACAAGAGTACCAGTTGCATTTGTAACTGCACCATGATGTATGAGGTGAACTCTATCCTTGCAACTATCGAAGACTGTCCCTCAGCTCAGTGTACCGTGGGTACTAGAGCGGTGTTCAAATAGCAAAGATTTATCCCTGTCATATTGTACACCCTTCATTTGGGCTTTGAGATTTGTGATCTGAGAACCATAATTCTCATCACCCTGGTGCATGTGGGTCAAGGCTTTCATCAATTGTGTCCTCAAACCCAAGTAGGAAAGAACATTTTGAACAGTGTTTTGTGCAGGAGAGGGTCTTCTACAACTTTTCAAAACAGACTTCATCCCTAACCACCAATCACCCACATCGCTCATCATACAGAGTAATGATTGCCATGAGTGGATGACTGCATTTCACTTCTCTACCATCCAGGGCTCAGTCAAAAATTCAATTTCTAATAACCAGGGCCACGGACCATAGAATCTGACTCACCAAAAGTGCCTGACAGCAGCAGATGGTCAGACATCTCAGTCGGGAAATGGAAAATGGTAAGTGTGTGCAGAAAGGAGGAAACAAAAAGATAGTCTATGGGTGTAGCCAGGGATCCCCAAAAATAAGTGGAGCCACCTGTGGGATGCAAAGATCGATAGACATCCGTAAAGATGCAGTTTTAAGCATGGAAATCAAATAATTGGTATTGCAATACAGTTTCAAAGTCTTTTTGCACCATGGTCTTGAGTGGTAAGGGGACAATTAAAATCTCCCCTAAAAGATTATTCAACTAGATGTGCATAAAAAAGGCTGAATCTTCTTTAAAAGGTCCACTCTGTCCTTCTTCTCTTGTGGTGCATAAATACTGATGAGACAGTGGGTGGAACCTAAATAAGAAACATCAAGTAACATGGCACTCCCAGGGTCTATACCAACAAGCTTCCGTAAGGAACAGATAGCCCCATTAAAAAGAATTCCCACCAAATCACACAAATTAGGTCCAAATGACCAGTAAGAAGGTCCCCAGAGCTAAGTCCTATTAGCAAGAGAAATGTCTACAGTGGGCTTCAATCTTGTTTCCTGTAAGAAAGAAATATCAATATTGAGGTCATGCAACAAGGGAAACAACGGAGTCCTTCTAGGGGCAGCTTTGATTCTATTCACATTAATGGTGGCTATATGGAGTAGCGGGGCCAGAAATGGACAGAAGTGGAGTCAAACCTCTAGTTAGGGCACATCATCCTGGTCCTGAACATTTTTCTTCATACTCCTAGTTACCCTTTTCTGCTCTTTCTGGGTCTGTTTTGATGCTTAAAGGGTCAAGATGTCATATGCAGAACCATGCATTAAATACCACATGGAACATATAGTGCTGTGTACTTGCGCAACAGGGTACAAAACCCCACAAGGCACATATGTTGCACGCGGTTTTGTACCCTGTTGGGCATGGGTGGAGAGGAGGAGTGACATGGAGGTCTAGATCTCTGTTGGGAAGGAGGTCCGCTGAGCTGCCACAGTGGCTCAGTGGAATGAGCCATGGTGCAGGGGCACTACGCGTCTGTGGATTGAGACTCGAATCCCTGTCCCAGACTTTTGTGAAACCGCATAGTGCGGTTTCTTTCTTTTTTTCCTCTGTGGTGATTCCCCCTGCTCCCATGTTGAACCCCCTCCCAGAGTTGATTATATTAATGGGGGAAGGGTCAGGGGTGCGGTGGGGGGCAGAGCCCCCTGCAGAAAACAAAGAAGACACTAGCTTCTTTAGCCAAAATGTGGTTTCGCAGTATATCTGAGCGGCAGGAATATAGCCACTGTAATTGCAGTGTGGTACATTGCTGCACTGTTATGTCATACGACATTATGACCCCGTGCCGTTTCGATGTCCCTAATTTAATAGAGGAAGGCTTGAATAAGTCCTCTTCTAAAGCAGAGGAAGCTGGCAGCACTACACAATCCTGAGAGTAGGTTGACACTGCTGAACTATCCACAGATTCTTCAGGAAAAGAGGAGTTCAACACCTCAAATCTGTTAGAGGCAGGAATGGGAACAGAAGGCAGTACCAGAGACCCACTCTTCTGAGATCTAAAAGATCTTTTCCTGGAAGCAATGGACATAACAGGAGATAGAATCTGGTCTTTAGTCTCAGGGAGCAGCTCTGCAGTGTCCATCAGAAGAGCAACAGAAACAGCCTGGGAACTGATATCAGAATTCAGATCAGCCAGGGGGGGGCATCTGGGGCAGAAGTGGGAGCCAAAGGGGGAGGATCTGCCATCCTAGAGTCCAGAATAACCTCAGAGGAGGAGGAAGAAGAAGCAGGAGGATTATCTGCATGGGCAATAAGGCGAGCAGCCTCATTATGTATTTTCTGCTGATACGCCACATAAGCATTTTTCAGCAGCTCATCGGGGTTGGGGGGGGAACAAGCAGAATGGTTGTGTGATGCCCAGGGACAGGAATGATAAGCATGACCACTTTCTTTGCGTAAGTTACAATGAAAGGCATTTGTACAAAGTGAACTCACACGCCCAAAGAAAAGACACAGATAGCATCAAATTTTATCACAAGCTGAATTAAGGTGTGCATCTGAGCCACACTTAAGACAAGTCATCAGTTGCCCAGGATAGAAACAGGGCCCTGTCCCACCCGAGGAAGAAGGCACTAGGAAGGTGGGCCAAGCCTGAGAGGGAATGGCACAGCTGCATCCTGAATTTCCAGTTCCCATTCCAAAATTGCTGCATATCAATGATAGGTTCTGGGCCCCCCACAATAGTACATCTTTGAGATAGCCAGTACTTAATGTCATTCACATTCACACCCTCATTTTTCAGAATAATGGTAACAGTCCGAATGGCAGGTTTAGTAAGCAGAATGGCCTGAAAAGGTAACCAGAGAGGGGTGTCTTTCAGGGAATTGTAGGAGGCCCAAAATTGATCCAGACTAGCTGCAGTCTTAAAGCTAAGTTCAAAATAATTATTGGCTGGAGAACGAATCGGGCAATCAGTTCATTTGACATGAAACACAAGGATTCCTTTAAAAGTAATTTTTCTACATAAGTCAATGACCACCCTTGTACAGGAGTCACACAGCATTGCAGCATTGAGCTGGAGCAGGCTCTGAGGTCAAAGTTTTATCTTTCTGGAAAGCAGACCAAGCACAGAAGGTAACTCCTTATCCATCCTATCAGTCCAAGAGGGAAGAGAGGCAGATCCATGTGTTGTCTCCATAGAGCAAGAGGTATCCTGTGGCTGGGTAGGCTGAGACTGTAAAATAGGAGGCATCGGTGTGACCTTATCATGGGCGGCAGGAAAATCAGTATCATATTGAGAGAGACCCACAAGATCATCTGAGGTGAAGACAGGGGAGCGCCCAGGGTCAGAACCTAGAGAGGCCAATACCGGGTGGTCAACAGCCAAAGAGATAGTGGGCAGGTCATGTTCCTGAGAAGAGGGGTGTCCTTAGGGAAGGGAGCTGAAACAGTAGCAGAAACAGGAGTAGCTATCCCAGAATGAGAGGCTGGAGGTCCATGGATGTCATATACAGAAATCTCAGTAGCAGGTGCAGGAATAACATTAGCAGGAGGAACGGTATTCATTAGAAAATCAGCAAGTTCTAAGGGAGAGACATTAGGCTCTGTCAGTGGGGCTGGGTGCCATTGACCAGTCTGGTCCCTAGACCAGCCTGCAGCACTGAAGGCCCAAACAGGAGACCAATCTGTGGGTGGAAAAACTGAGCCCTCAACACGTCGGTTACCATGGCAAAGTCCAAAAGTTTTTGTATGTGTCAATAAGCTTATGTTCACTTTATTCATCTGCAATACAGCAGGACATACTGAGCTTTCCTGCACAGGCAATTGATTTGGCAGGCATGAAGAAACAGAAGGAGCAGAAGTCTTACCTCCAGCCAGGGTTGGCAGCCCAAAATGAAAAACCAGAGGAGAGACAGGTACAGAGCTTGTAGTTGTAGCAGGCTAAGAAGACAATGGAGAAACAGTAGCACTCTGAGTAGCAGCGGAGTGCAGTGGAGCATCGAAGGAGAGAAGGGGTCCAGGAGCTGGCAGCTGCTTTGATGTGGCTGCATCAGCAGCACTGGCAGCATTCTTTTGGTCATCAAAATCCGCAGGTCAGGAAACAGACAGGCTCCAGTCCAAAGAATGGAGTAGCTGCTTATTCTCATCCCTGAGGTAGAAAGCCTCTTCTTCATCAACCAGTTTAAGCAGGTATGCCTCATGGTATTTCAATGCATCCTTCAGTTAAAAATATGTTTCAGCCAAGTTTGTTGGGTGCAGTCCAGCCATTTGCAAATCCATAGGCAAAGGCAAACGTACACCATAGCAGGCAGAATCAGAGCCCACCACATCCTTGGCAGGCAGCACAGGGTCCAAATCAAGATCCAAAAGTGCAAAGATAGAAAAACCCTGTCCCCACCATTGAGCAGAGTTAGCTCTGGTCAACAGAGGATCTGCCATCTTGGTGGAAATGACAGCAGCTCCCCCTACCACAAAGAGTAGGGTTTTTTTTATTGGTAACAAAGGATAAACAATACAAAAATGGAATAAAGCAAAATAAGTGTTCAGGTACGCAAAGCATTTACAGTACTGGTCAGAAAAATAAAACTATACAGACTCATGTCAAGAAAAAAGAGGAAGCATGGGGACTAAAAAATTGAAAGCTATATCATAAAGCAACTAAATAACAAGACAAGGAATGATTCATACTAATCCACAGCACATTCCGAAACCCCCTTAGGATGGCACCAGGGGAACTTAATATATCACGGGGCAGGTTCTGCACAACTGCCTCATTTGTTGGGTTGAAGTACATATTTCTTTTTTTTTTTAGCTACTGTTTTTCTCTCCTGGCCCCCTAGTCAGCTGTACATCCCGACCGTCCTCCTCCTCCTCCTTTATCCCCCATGGGTTCCCCTCCATGGCAGAGTGGTGAGGAGCCCCCAACTTGACTCATCTGAAATTGATCCAGACTTGGGAGAAGTGCCATTCGGGGTCAGTGCCATGGAGGATGTAAACTCATGCTGCCTGACCAGTAGCCCCTTGTTTCCTGTAGTCTTGTCCACAGAGGCAGAGCATGCAAGGACATTAGTGACGGCGCTGTGCATGCTTCCGTGTGTGCACCTCATCAGGCATCTGCCACGCCTCTTACCCAATTGTTTCAGTGTTGGTGTGCCAGTTCCCAGCTACCGCTAGGGGCCAGGTATGCACTGACATCTGGTTACTCCCCTCCCTGGAGAGGGAGAGCTGTCCCTGGGATGCTCAAAGCTTCTCCTCCCCTGCCGAGCCCTGGTGGCCCACACTCACTCCCAAACATGGGTCACCTGTGTGGTGTGAGGTGTGGCATCCAGCACCTCAGTTCTCACTGCCACCAGGCCAGCATGATATTTCTTCTAAGGCATGAATTCTTTGTATTGCTATGGTAACATTCAGTATTATTTCCTCATAAGCCACATGCTTCTGCTGGAACACCCAAGAACTTCTGAACTGCCAGATGCAATACTTCAGAAGGGCCTCCAGGACCTGCAAAGTAGAAGTGTCAGACTTAGACTAATGTTTGCCGGCCTGCCAGCACAGAGGTTGGATTTCAACTTGCAATGCCAGTGACCCAGGTTCAGGAAGGGATCCAGGTCACTGGAGGGCTGGTCGGGGGGGAGGATTGAGCATCCTTGGACTGCCCTCCTTCGCGGTGGGGAGGGTGGTGTGTGCTCGGTGCACATAGCGACGCCTGGCGGAGGCAAGGTGCACTGCATAGCATCAAACACCTTCAGAACTCAGGGGTGGGGCAGACACAGGCCATCATTGCACATCCCCACCCCTGCCTACAGAGAGAAAACTCCACCTCTGGCCATCTCTATGAAGCCCTGCCCCCGAGATTCAATCAGCCTCCGAGCCTCCCAGCCAGTTCTCCAACCAGGACTAGTACTTGAGGCACCAGTTTGGGGAAAATGGTGTTATGACTCCACCCCTGGGGGGTAAGCCAGGGTAACAGGGAATGCAGGCACAGTGGGAGGTGGGAGTCCCGGGGTCCATGACCAGGGCAGATGCCGACAGTCTGGAAGGTGGCAAAAAGCATACTAAATAGAAAAAAAAACTTAGACCAATGTGCTCTAAATATCCCCAGCATCAATTTAGCATGTGTAAATGATAGTAGCCGAGGCTCCTGCCACTGTCTCACCAGATGGTTCCAGAAGGCCTGAATATAGGGACATTCAAAAATGAGGTGATCCTGTGTCTACAGTAACTGAGCACAGCCATCCCTAGGACAATATCATTCTGAAACCTGCTTCTGTTTGTGGGAGTTATGAACTCCCACTTTCCCATAAACACTCAGCCATTGGGTGTCCCAATCATATGGAGGCAAATGCCTATTATTGAGACATCCCAGTACTCTATTCCACTGTTGGTCCATACAGCAAGGAATTTCTAGGGGGACCCAAAAAATGGGTAGACTGTATCTCACCATACAACTATTTCCTACCAATAGTCAGAAGCCTTGTCAACCCAAGCTTCCACTGTTTCATCTTAAACCGGGTGTCAGTAATGTACTCTGGGCAGTATCCTGGCTTTTGGAGAACCCTAAGCGAATTCTGTGCCAATCGGTCAAATGGGGCTGCATCCATTCTAGGACACCAGTGATCCAGGCTTTGCCATTTGGTTTTAAAGCCATACAGATATTAGAAGTTATGAAAACACTATAATAAAAAACAATTGGGTTTACCTTACCCATACCAACCTCCTGTTTCAAATGGTAGGTAAGATTATGCTTAAGGGGGTTCAGTTGACTCCCCCAAAAAGACTGGAAGAAAATACTTAAAAGCCTGGTCTTAATAGCCCGAGGTAAAGAGAAAACAACTTATATGCAAAAAAATAGGAAGAATCAGGTCTTAATTAAAAGCACCCTCTTTGTTTTGGAAATCTGTTTGTTTTTCCAAAAATTTACTTTTGTTTGTGTTACATGGAGACCAGCCTCCCAGTTTTTCTCAGCCATGTTCAATGATCCATAAGTGACTCCCAATAATGTAATATCCTGTGCCAATATAGAAATACCTGCGATGCTCTGAGGGGTTGAGGGTCCTGGATTTCCAATGAAAATACCCTTTCTCCTTTGACAGTTAATCTGTGACCCAGATACCCCAGCAAAATCCTACAACTCCTGGCTAACTAACAGGACCCATGGCAGAATTTTGTACCATCAAAACAATATCATCCGTGTAGGCCATAATGGACATTGAGGGTGTTAGCCATCCAAGAGCAAGACCTACAATTTGAGCGTTCTGCTGCATTTTTTGTAAAAGAGGGTCAGTACCAAATATATACAGTAAGGGGCTCAGAGGGTACCCTTGCTACACCCCTTTCCCTAACCAACAAGGCCACCCTAGCCACCCGTTGACATAAGGTCTCGCAGTGGCATTATTGTACAAGCTTCTAATCCAAAAGACAAATCTCCCAGGAATATGGTATGTGTGCAGGACTTGAAACAAGTAGTCATGGAAGAGTTTGTCAAAGGCCTTTTCCTGGTCTATGCTCAGGAGATAACCAGAAAGTATATTTTGATTCCCTTATAAAAACAATTCTCTGAGCCAGAGTAAAGCATCCTGTACATTCCATGTCCTGATAAAACACAACTGCTGTGGACTTATAACTTTCTCTGCAACTGCTCCCAATCGACTGGCTAAAATTTCACCAGTATCTTGTATTCAGTATTGAGCAGACTCAGTGGTCTCCAATTCTTGATGTCTGCTTTATCATCTTTTTTTATACAAAAATATCAACATAGCAGATAACTGGAACTGTGGGAGATGCCCATTACTTAAACAATGGTTAAACAATTCTAATAACACTAAAGCCAAATGGTTCTGAAATTTCTTTACAAAAATTCAGCACTAAGACCATCATCTCAAGAAGCGGTATTATTATTTAAGCACCTGATAGCAGTCAAACTTCATCAATAGTAATTGGGACTATTAAAGTCTATACATCATGGTCAGATAAGGATGGAATATTCAAATCTGCCAAATAAGACCTAATGTAGGGATTAACAGGGTCTTCAGCAAAAGTCATGGAAACATGTAGATGTACCACCTGCATTATATCCTCCCAGCAGGTCACAACTTCCTCCTGGCTGTCATATAAGCCAATCATGGATCTCTTATCCATCTTGGAGATACAGTTCTTATAAGGATCGAAAGTGTGTTTACATCCCTTAGTTCAAAACTGCATTTCCTGGTAAAGCGATTGGGCCATATTATATTGTAGTTTTTGCATTTGAAGTTTGATGTTATGAATTTAGTTACTATAGTCCAGCCTTTCTGTATCAGATCTAGAAACAAGCTTTTGCAAATGAGATCTGAGAGTAAGATACTGGAGATAGTTGTCCTTTGATGTTTTACTAGAGTATTATTTAAAAAACTGTACAATATCCCATTTACTGTCCTCCCACCAATCGTCAGTACTGTCATAAAAAACCCTGACCGATGACCTGATAATCCAGAGCCGAGACTAACGATGCACCAGTGCCGAGTCCTTCAATCTACTATTGTTCAATCTCCATTGGCATTTCCCATGAATTGGGGCGTTGCCCCATTGCAAAGAACAAGTAACCATTTTGTGGTTGGTGAGTTCATAACTAGTAGTCGTAGCCATTTGAACCAAAATAATATGTGGAATAAAAAATCTATTCGGGTTGACAAGGCTCCTTTATAAAAAGGTGTCCCCCCCCCACACCAGATGCAAAGCCCGGTAAGCTTCTTTCAGCTTAGCAGGGTGTAAAACAGCATTTAAACTGAACAGCTATGATTTTTTTAAGGCAAGCTACCTCTTGCTGGGAGCTACAATACTGAACATAGGATTTGCAAGAAAGCGAGTTGTGCTCACAACAGAGGGAGGTGAACCTTACAATTGTCTTTGGTTTGTAGCAGATATTCTGCAGGTGGAGACTACTTCTAACTGAAAGGTGAAATAAGGAACTTAATCAGGAAAAGACAGTCTTGTTACAATTCTTAAGATTTTCAGTGCAGGAAGAGTTTAAACCCTGGGCTAAACATTTGTCACAAATCCTGAAAAAAGTGCAGGTACAGGTTGTGTATTTGACCCAGACAGTAAACTGTTTTTTGGGTTTATCTTTTGTGTGCCTTAAAAGGAAATTCCAGACTTTCTCAGGAAGTGATTACACCATAGCTACTTAATCAGCCAATAGCTTTGGTAACAGACCTGAGAACAATAGTATTATAAGCAAGTGTTTTATAGCAAACTCATCAGAACAGCTAATATTTTTTAAGGCAAGCTACCTCTAGCTGGGAGCTACAATACTGAACATAGGATTTGCAAGAAAGCGAGTTGTGCTCACAACAGAGGGAGGTGAACCTTACAATTGTCTTTGGTTTGTAGCAGATATTCTGCAGGTGGAGGCTACTTCTAACTGAAAGGTGAAATAAGGAACTTAATCAGGAAAAGACAGACAGTCCTGTTACAATTCTTAAGATTTTCAGTGCAGGAAGAGTTTAAAGCACAGCTGACTTATTTTGGGGCTGACTGCTTTCAGAAGCACAAACCACCAAGCTGTTTTGGGGCTGGGGAGGTTTACCTGTGTCTGACTTGGATGTCTGGATTTTTCTCTGTTTGATTAGCAGGGGATTTGCTCTGTCAAATTGTTGTGTATAGTATCTTGCTGACAGGAAGGCAATCATCGCAGCGGTGGGTCAGAGCTCTTAGCTGATTGTTTTGTGAGGGCACAGTTTAGGCCCAACCCCTTCCCACCCTCACCCCACCCACCCCTGGAAATAGTTCCTTTATACCTGGGGTTCTGACATCATTTCCTCAAGAGTGCAAGGTGCATATCAATGTCATATCCTCTCTAGCTCACAGCACTGAAAATATAAGCATACACATTGTATAATATATATATTTCTATAACAAACCAATACACACACACACACACAAAAAAAGTACATAATCATGGGGAGTAAAGCAGTAATGGCTGTGGGCAGCAGTCCGGAGACTTTCTGAGGCTGAGATGCTGCCCCATTTGCAGACAACTCTCTGCCCTGAGGGAGGAATTTGCCCGTCTTCAGGCCACACTGGACAGCAGTAAGAGAACCTTCCCCCAGGCCAGACTGGATGGTAAGAAGGGAACCTCCCCCATCCAGGGAGCACCAGAGCTACCACCACTGCCTCAGAGGTTGCAAAGAAAGCACAGCAGTTGGACCACAGTGGGCTCAGGGAGGGTGAGGATGGTGGAACAGAGGCACACCCAGTCAGTTGTTCCACTCCACAATCCATACACCATTCTGGGGGAGCATAGCTCCCCTATGGATGCACCCACCAAGGAGACTAAGGAGGCTGAGGACACCTGTCATAAGGGAGGCCCACAGGAAGGAGGCAGAGGACACCACAAGGAAAGGAAGCAGCTCCTGGTGGGGGACTCAATTATTAGGGGGATAGAACTGGGGGGAGCAGGGAAAACTGAAGTAAGGTGCCTGCCTGGTGCCATGGCTTGAGGGACAGGAAGCGCATCCTCAGGATCACGAGAACAGCTGCACTGGAGTCTGAGCTGGATGTCATTGTCCACCTAGGGACAAATGACTTGGCTCAACATGAGATTAGAGCAGTGAAGAAGGACTTTGTAGAACTGGGGAGGGGCCTAAGACAAGTAGCACACACAGTATCCTTCTCAGAGGTGCTGCCTGTCAATGGCATAAGTGAGGCGATGGCACTTTGCACCATGCAGTTTAATGAATGGTTGAAAAAATGGTGTGGAGCACAGGGGTTTGGCTTCATTGGTGACTGGGGTTCCACCTGGAGGGACACCAGCCTATACTGGCAGGATGGTCTGCATCTGTCCAGGAAGGGAACAAGTCTTTTGAGCAATCGGTTTAAATGCTTCATTGGCAAGCTTTTAAACTAGTCAAGGGGGGAGGCACTGATAAGCAGCAGGAAAATCCCAGCCTCTCCCTACAAAACAGGGTACTAAATGAGAACAAGACCAAGGTAGAAAGGTCAGTGGGGGATGCTGCAACTGAAGGTAAAGCCATCAAAAAATGGAAAGCAATGAGTACCAATGCCCATAGTCTGAGTAACAAGCTTCCTGAATTAGTGGCCTTGATGGAGGAGGAACATCTGGATATCGTGGCAGTCACAGAAACATGGTTCACACAAAACCGTGACTGGGACGTAAACATACCAGGATACACTATCTACAGGAGGGACAGAGAGGGTAATAGAGGAGGAGGAGTAGCTCTTTACATAAGGGAAGGAATCAAAGTAGCAGAACAAAAGGGAAAACAGGGAGGAGAAGAAGCACTGTGGGTAAATTTGGAGACCGGCAATGGCACCACAATCCGCACAGGGGTTGTATACAGACCCCCTTCTCAGGGGAAGGAAATGGACAAGGAAATGATAGAAAGTATACTTAGTAAGGCAGAAAAGGGGAGATATTGCTGAAGGGTGATCTGAATATGCCAGATGTTAACTTGAGTGCAGTTGCAGCAGCCACTTCAAAGAGTGGGGTTATTCTAGATGCCCTACAGGGGGCATGCCTTAGACAACTAGTATTGGAGCCCACTCGAGAGGGAGCAATCTTAGACCTGGTTCTCTCAAATGGAGATGAAGAGAGGATCACAGATGTAAAAGTGGGTAGCCATCTGGGAACTAGCGACCATCGAACAGTATGGTTCACAATAAACACAGCAATAGAGTCAAGCCATACAAAGGCAAAAGTACTGGACTTTAGGAGGGCTGACTTTGCCAAAATGGGTGAGTGCCTCAAGGAATGCACTAGCAAATGGGCAGGAAGGAGGGTGGAAGAACAATGGGGAATAATAAAAACTGCCATCACAGAGGTAACAAGCCTTTGTGTGAAGCAAATAAACAAAACTAAACGATGTAAGAAACCACTATGGTTCTAAAAGGAAATGGCAGTGAAGGTTCAAGAGAAAAAGAAAGCTTTCAGGAAGTACAAGGAATCACAGAAAGAGCAGGACAGAGAACTGTATCAGTTAAAGCAAAAGGAAGCTGGAAAGGCAGTCAGAACAACAAAGGCCCAAACTGAGGAAAAGATAGCCAACTCAGTTAAGAAGGGGGATGAAACCTTTTATAGGTACATCAGGGAGTGAAGGAAGACCAAGGGAGGGATAGTGAGGCTTAATAAAGCGGGGAGGTGGGCAGAGGGTGACTGTGAAAAGGCAGAGATACTAAACAAATATTTTTGCTCAGTATTTACAAAGGAAGAGGGAGGTACCTAAAACAAACAGTAGAAACACTCTGGATACAGAAGTTGATACCAGCCCATTTACAGAAGAAAGGGTTCTGAAAGAACTCTTAAAACTGAAGGTGGACAAAGCAATGGGGCCTGATGGATTCATCCCAGAATTCTAAAAGAACTAAGGGTGGAATTAGTGACACCACTGACTACCCTGTTTAACAAATCATGGGAGGATGGGGTGGTACCCGAGGACTGGAGGAGGGCAGATGTGATTCCCCTTCACAAAAGTGGGAGCAAGGCAGAAGCAGGAAACTACAGACCTGTTAGTTTAACCTCAGTGGTAGGGAAAATGATGGAATCACTTCTGAAGGAAAGAATTGTCAAATATCTAGAGGCCAGAGGGGCACAGGACCCAAGGCAGCATGGATTCACAGTGGGAAGGTCATGCCAGACAAATCTGAAGAAAGGGGGGTTACTAGTGGGGTACCACAGGGTTCAGTATTAGGACCGGTCCTCTTCAATTTCTTTATAAGTGACATTGCAGAGGGACTGGAAGGAAAAGTATGTCTCTTTGCAGATGACACAAAGATCTGCAACAGAGTTGATGCACAAGGTGGGGTGGAAAGGATGAAAAGGGACTTGGCAAGGTTAGAGGAATGGTCAAATGTATGGCAGCTTAGATTCAATGCTAAGAAGTGCAAGGTAATGCACCTGGGAAACAAAAACCCAGGGAAGAGTACACAATGGGGGGTGAGATACTAACAACAACAAAAATGGAAAGAGACCTGGGGTAGTCATATCAGATGACCTAAAGGTGGGCAAGCAATGTGAGAGGGCAGCAAGGAGGGCTGGAGGGATACTGGGATGCATAGGGAGAGACATCACCAGTAGAAAACAGGAAGTTATTATCCCTCTGTACAGACAGCTGGTCAGACTCCATCTGGAGTACTGTGTGCAGTTCTGGAGACCCAGTCTTCGCAAAGACATAGACAGGATGGAGGCTGTCCAGAGGAGTGCAACTAAAATGGTGCAGGGTCTGCACCGGAAGACATATGAAGAGAGACTTAAGGAGCTTAATATGTATAGCCTCGAGGAAAGGAGGGAGAGGGGGGACATGATAGAAACTTTCAAGTACCTCAAGGGATTCAACAAAGTCCAAGAGGGTAGCATCTTTCAAAAAGAGGTGTGCAAGAACAAGGGGGCACAATTTGAAGATAGAGGCGGCTCAGAGGTAATTTAAGGAAGTAGTTTTTCACAGAGAGGGTTGTGGATGCATGGAACGGCCTTCCGGAAGAGGTCATGGAGTCAAAAACAGTGGTGGAATTCAAGCATGCATGGGACAGTCATAAGGCAATTCTAGGGGTGGGGGTAGAAAGAAGTAGGCTGCTGGTTAACTAGGATCTGCAGCTTATCCAGTAGGCAGGGAAATGGGCAGACTGGGTGGGCCAAGCGGTCCTTATCTGCCGTCAAATTCTATGTTTCTATGTTTCTATGTTAAACTGTTGGAATCACTAAACATTTTTGTGGTTGCAAGACCATTTGAGCTGTGCCATAGTTGAAATCACCCCACCAGAGCACCAGTCGAGAGGTGAATAAAAAAAGGTTGGATGGCTGAAAACAAGCTGTCCTCAAGGCTTTTGTCTGGGGGGGCATAGGTTGCAATTATGTGCAGACATTCTGAGCCAAAGGACACATCCAAGGATAGGGCTCTACCAGGTTGAATTTCAGTAGGCTTGGTCAATTTCAACCTGCTGTCATTGAATGCAGTTCCCACCCCATCACATTTTTCCGTACCAATGGACCAAAATGAGGGATCCTTAGTCCAAAATCTGGCTGCCTGAGTGAGTTCATAGGTGGTCTTAAGCCTGGTATCTAACACTAGGACAACCTATCAAGATCACACAAGCAGGTAAGGACCGATAGATGTTTCTTATAGCCTTTATTGCTATTCACATTAATGGTGGAGATCTTGATGAAAGCCATAAAAGGGTAAAGGAAAAAAAGGGGGAACCCCTCAGGTTACACTGGAAGTCTGTGACTGAGTCTGTCTCTTCTGGGAAAGGGCAGTATCTGCCAATAGTGAGTCTTCCTGATCAGAGGAGGGGTCAACAGAAGAGGCATGGACAGGTAAAATCTCCATGTCAGTGGCCTCAGAATTGGATTTATGACTGTTAGAGAATTCAGGACAGAAAATCTATTTTTAAAGGGACCAGAAGAAAGGTTCTTAGTCTTCTTTTCTTTTGGGGTAGTTTTACCTCCCACCAGTGGGCACTTCTTCTAACCCTTATAGTGGACTGGCTGAAAGTCCTCAATGGGAGAGGGGGAAGGTGCGAGGTCCTGTACTGTGCTAACCTGAGAGGACTCCACAGGATGGACCTCAACCACAGCTTCTACTCTCTCAAGGGGAACTGAGGGAGAACTAACTGTCGGGGGGGGCAGTGACTGTCTGCCCACAATCCTATTGCATGGGACGTTCCTCAAGAGTTACATACTGCACATTCAAAGAGGTGATCTGGGCAGCAGTACTCTGGGCTGAAGCCTGTGCTGTTCCATTCTTTTTTTTGTATTTATTTATGCTTCACCCCTGTACACCTGCAGGTTCCTCCTTCAGACTACCAAGGACTGGTCCCGTCTCTGGTCACTCCCCCATCCACCCACCGCCCACATCACAGCTCTCCCAGGGTAACCTGAATTATCTCTTGCATCAGGTGAGTCCTCTCCCTATGGAGAGAATGAACCTTACCAGTCTGCTCAATTGGCCCGGGGTGCTGCTGAGGTTAGTCTTGGTGGTCTGGGGGCTCCACAGCGGTGAGGGTCCAGGTGGCCATCATCCGACTGGCAGATGCACCATTTTTCACATTTTCTCTGCCTCTCCCCACCACGTTCTTGGCCTCTGGTGATGGAGTCCTCAGGCGGGGGTGTGCAAGGGGTGTGTTGAGGCCACACGTCCCCACAAGCATGCACCCAATACATCTGGATTTGCTGAGGCAGGACCCCCCCCCCGGGAGGGAAGCGTCCAGTCGATGCTTGTGTAATCCCTCCCTGTTGGTCTCCACTCCTGGCACCCGGGCTCGGGTTGTGAACCTGGGTCACCGGCCTGCTGAGCAAACCCCTGCGCTTGGTGCCACTGAGCCTTACTGCTCCATTCTGATGAGCCTGTGGGACTAAAATTTCTGGGGACACACTCTCTCTTTTATTATGGGAAGCCTATGGACATCTCACATAGGAGTGACCCATCCGTTCACAATGATTACATTTAAAAGTGTTTAAACAATCTTTCATCAAATGCCCATGCTCCAAACAATGGGTACATTTTGCAATGTCACATGCGTTACTCAGATAAGCTCTAGAGCCACATTTGAAACATGATTTTTTCTGTCCATAATAGCATAGAGTTTCACAGTTCCTTCCCAGAAAAAAACCACTAGGCAAATGCATGACCCCTGCATCAATGTTTTGCAATTTCATTTTCCAACCTCCCATCCGAATTTGTTCTGTATCAATAATCAGAACTGGTGTATCTAGACCCTCACATCTGTTCCGTAATCAGAACAGAATATTGGATATACTAACCCCCTAGTTCTTAAATAACACCGTAATAGTTCTAATCTGGGGTTTTCTCAAAGCAACTGCAAAAAAAGGACTCCATAAGGGAGTTTTAAACATTTCATTGTAATGTGCCCAAAACCTATCCAACCCAGAGATCTGTTTGAAGCCAATATCAAAATTAACATCCCCTGTATGTATGAGGACATACACCTCAGAAGAAAAAAATGTAATTGAGTCCTTGAGTAAGGTCCTGGTAACGTAAATCTGATCTGGAGGAGAGTCCAATCCTCCTTTATAGATATGTCATACCACATTCTTTTTTGGGGTGGGGAGTGATGGGTGGGTTCCCCCCCCTTGAGACATAAACAGTTCTGAGAATTTCCATGGGTGATCCCTCACAATTGTTTCAGGGGCCCCAGGGACAGGGTTAGCGGTATCAGTAGTCACATCTTGCACTTGAGGAGCAAAAGAAATGTGTCCAGTAGTGAACTGCACAACAGCCACCCCCATTGTGTAGGGGGCTAGTAGTAGGCAAGGAGTCACCTTAGTCATCTCTTTACATAAAGGGGGAATCCAAGGGTTCCCTGACACAACAGCATTTCTATACCTTTACACTGTTGGATCAGAAATGTCAGGCTCCCATTGTCCAGTTCCATTTTGGAGCCATCCAGCAATAAGCAGAGCTCATTCCATTGACCATGTGTGAGCAGCTTCTATCTCAGGGCATAAGCGATCAGTGGCTTTTGTGGAGGAAACTGAAAAGTCTCCTGGTTGAATGGGATTGCCAGAGCTTGTCAAAATGTGGCAAAGACTGCAAAAAAATGCATTGGGGTACTTCATCTGCTCTCACCCCCTTGTGTGGCTCAGCAGGGGTTCCAGAATCATTTGAGGAAGTAAAGTAAGGCACAGAAGAATCAGTAGAGAAGGTAAGAGCATTACCTTGCAAAGAATGTATAACTTGAATCTCGGCTGTGGTCCATAACGCGGTGTTCACTTTGGAGGGTGTGTCCCTGGTATCGAGCTGCCACTCCAAAGTGCTGTCCATGTCCATATTCGGTGTCACTTGCCCAGCTCCCATAGTAGAGTGAACAATGGAAAGGTCCATCGCATGGGCCGACTGCACCTCAGTGTCTGATGCAAACAGTTCCTATTCAGATAGGTGAGTGTCCAATGTAGCTTCCTGTCACTGACCACTCAGCCTGATGCTCCAAAGGTATGGTAGACACTTTCAGTTTCAATAACATTTCTTTCGGGGCTATAATCTCCACCATCTGTTGTGGCCTGCCTTCCAATTCCAAATAAAAGTCATCGTCCTTGTCTTGTGAAATCTTCTGTGCGCTGTTCGTAGTTCTAGCTGTTGGCAATGGCAATGAAGCTGCTGCGGTAAATTCAAACTAGTAGCATTCTCCAAAAAGGCCTATTGCAGTTTGGAAGAAGGAGGGGAGGCCATCCCCCCTGCTCCCTCCACCTCCATCTCCTCACTGACGCTGATGGCAGCCATCCGGAAACAGGACAGCAGTGCCCCCTACCAAAGAGTAGGGGAGTTTTTTACTGAAGGAGTTAAAACCATATACAAAATACATAACATAACATGAAAACATGTATCCAAATGTAAATGTGAAAAGTCAACAAACACCAGATCTCCTGTATTATAGAAGCCTAAATAGAGTCTGCAATACTATCAAATTATTTACTCATTCTGTTAAAACTATATTCGCTAGTATTAATTTCTATTTTAGTAAAAAGAAAGCCATTTCCACCACATCCTAACCTTGTGCAGTGGGTATAAGACTACCTCAGCATTATAGATCTCCAGGAGAGCTGTTTCACATAACAATTTAAACAAGTTATATGGCATTCATTTCTTTTTTTTATTTTATACCATTTTTTTCCGGGAGCCTCAGTCTTGTCTCTGCCCTGGTCACGGCCCCCCAAAGTGCCCACCAGCTGCCAAGTGCTGCTACTCCCAGTTACCCCCGGCTTACCCCCCGGAGGGCAGGGCACCGGCAGCGGTCCCCTCAATTCTGGCACTGAGGGACTAGTATCTGGTAGGGAGTGCAGCGGCAGTGGCTAATTAAACCTGGGGGAGAGCTTCATATAGATGGAGGCTTCCCCCTCTATTTTCTAGGTTTTCCTCCAAGCGGGGACATGCAATGATGTCCAGCATCTGCCCCGCCTCCGTTAAGTGTGAGTGCTGGTGCTGTGGGACTCCAGCCTCTGCTAGGGGTCCCTCACAGACCAGACACTTCCTCACCCTTCCCCTGGAGAAGGAGAGCTGTCCGTAGGCTGCTCAATCCTTCTCCCCCGGCCAGCCCTCCGGTGACTCGGGTCCGTTTCTGAACCCGGGTCGCCGGCATCGCATGCGGAAATCCAACCGCTGAGCCGGTGGGTCAGCCGGCATTAGTTTCTACTGAAGTACCCACTGGACTCTGGCATGCCATAAATAAAATTTCAGTGCAGTAAAAAAGACTGATAATGCACCTTTATGGAATTTTGCTAGTCTGTTTGAATAATCTCCCAACATTAATGTTTCATAAGTTAAGTTTTGGAGCCAAGGAAGATTCGAAGTATGTGCTCAAAATTTCCAAAAATATTGGGAAATGGTACTTTCCAGAGCAAAATGCTCTGTAGTTTCCTTAGGTGCTTTACAATCAGTATAGGGACAAGACCTTTCTTCTTAGGGTTTGTGCTTATTATTTCCCTGAACATTAAGTTTTCCATAGGCACTTAGCTATACCACTTCCCACATTTTAGATGGAATTATTTTTTCATTCAAGAGACAAAGAATGTTATCATGCTTTTGTATAGTACAGTTTTTAAAATCTGGTACAGTTGGACCAGTTGTACCCTAAACATAATGGAACAGTTGTTTTCGAGAAGAGGAAACCAGAAAAGACCTAGATGTAGTCCATTTATATAATTTTTGTACAGAAGCTCTCATGGAATCAAATATTTGTAGTTGTTTAGAAAAGTTAGGTGGATTTTGTGTTCATTTATCTAAGAATATTTTTCAGTTATTTAGTACCCACAAGTATGTAATCGAATTTTGTATTGGCAAGATTGGTTTCAGAGAGTGACTGAAAAAAAAAGGGAGTGAAAGAAAGCAACTGGCTCAGTCATACCCAGCCCTCCTTTGTCCTTAGGTAAATAGATAAATCCATGTTTGATAGGGTTTAAATGGCTCCCCTAAAGCATTCTAAAAAAATGCTGTATAACTTTGTTTCAAGGCTCAACTGGAGTGGAAAGTCTGATCCTACATATATTAAACAAGGTATTAAAAACTGTTTGATGATAAAAATTCTCTTCAATTTCGAGAGTTTCCAACTTTTCCATGTGTTAACCTTATTTTCACATATCTGCAAGGCATCATTCCAGTTGATACCGGCTATATTTGGAATTCCAGAGGTTGATCCCAATATTTTAACCGGGCCTGAAAGTATAAGAAAGTTAACAATATGTGAAGAAAGATCTTTCCATAGTCATACGGGGATGGCTTTACTTTTATCTAGATTCAAGTTTACATATGATACAGCAGAAAATAAATCTAAATCATTCTGAACTTCCTGAATACTCATGATATCTTTAATTAACAAATATGTGTCATCAGCATAAGCTATAACCTTTATTCCATCATTTGGGAAGGTCTCAGAAAGTCTTGTGATCAATAGATTAGACATTATTTTTTTTATAATAATGGATTAAGTGAAAAAATATAGAGAAGTGGGCTCAGGGGGCACCCTTGTTGTACTTCTTCCTGTGTCCTGTATTCTGGAACTATGTGCTCCCTGGACAATTGGGCTGACAAGTACACTACTGTACAGCAGTTTTACACAGGATATAAAAGTAGCTGGAATTCCATATGACTGTAATACCCAAACAAGAAAGTCATGATTAAACCTATCAAATGCCTTCTTCTGGTCTAACGATATAATCCATCCAGTGTCCTGTGTTGTCGTAAAATATGCCCATATTTCCCATAAAATAATTAAGGGATGATGAATAGATCTAGTTGGTATTCTGCAAAACTGTAATGGACGTATGATAGATATTGTTACTTTTCTTAATTGAAGATGGAGAATCTGAGACAGTATTTTAAAATCTGCATTAAGCAGACTTATGGGTCTCCAAGTTCGTATCTGAAGTTTGTCACCAGATTTAAACACAACGATCACTAAACTTTTTGAGAAATAGCTAGGGATAGTTTTTTCCATTAAAATATATTCAAAAACTCTTTCAAGACATAAAGCTAATTCCATCATAAAGGCTTTATAAAATTCAAAGGGTAAGCCATCCATGCCTGGGGCCGCACCTGCCTTTCTAGATTTAATTACATCTGTGATTTCTTGAGCTGAAATAGGAACCATCAAAGAATTTAAATCATTTTCCACTAGCTGGTGTTATGGGGAGTCCTGAAAAATCAAATGTAGCAGGGTCTGGAACAACACCAGATGTGTTTGCTGGTTGTAGATAATTTGTGGCAATTTAAGTTAGTTTCTCCAAAGAGGACACTATTTCTCCTGTCTCATTTATTAAGGCTGAGAAAGAAGTTGCCTGTCTTCGAGTTTTACGTGCTTCACACGGGTCATAAAAAGGATGTTTTTGTGTGCCATAAATAAGTTCCACCCTAATTGTGCTAGCTCTGTCATATTATAGAACCTTCATCTCTGTCTTAACTTATCCTCCCAGATAAATAATATTATCACCTAAAGAGGGAGTAAGGGATAGTAGATGTAAATGGAAACATAATTTTAGATACTTAAAAAAATGACCATGAGAATTATGTTTCCCAAAAGACTGGAAACACTTTTGAATATAGTTTGTGTCACACCACCACTCTCCAATACCATCATATAATTCCAGTACTGATGCATGGGCTTTTAGCTATAGTTTAATGTGATTTTACCTAATTGGGTCAGTCAATAATTTGATAATGTCTGTCTTGATCTCACAGTTGGGTACTTCAATGTCTGTCCCATATGAGTTCTCACCATTAAATGGTCTGAAAATTCCATTGGGATAAATGAAGTAGTTTGTATAGAGAAATGTTTATTGAGAAAGATATCATCTATTAAAGCAATATACTGGGCTCTTTTATACTGTAGGTAAATGTGGGTCCACTAGCAATATATTCGGCACAATTCGGAAGTTCATATGAACATATGAAATTACAGGCAAAAAGAGTCCCACAGGTCTATCAAGTCTGCCCGATTGTGCAGCTCTTAGTTTCATATCACTACAGCTGCCCCACCCAAACCCCTCCTTTTCTCCTCTTTCCTGGTCCTTACCTCCTTTGTTTTTGTGTCTGTACTAACCTTGCCCTTGACTTGATCCTAATCCTGCTTAAAGCTATCCACTGTCCTTTGAGCGATTAAGTCCTCTGGCAGTGCATTTCAACCTGCCACCACTCTCTTTGTGAAGTAGTGCCTCTTCATCTCCTTCCTAAACTTTCCCCCATCCAACTTCAGACTGTGATCCCTAGTGACCCTTCCCCTTTAAGAAGAACAATCCTCCCTCCCTGACTTTGTTTATGCCGTTCAAGTACTTAAAGGTCTCTATCATGTCCCCTCTTACCCTTCTGTTTTCCAGTGAGTACATGTTGAGCTCCTTCAATCTTTCCTCGTATGGCAACTCCCCTAGTCCCATGATCATTTTTGTAACTCTATGCTGCACCCCCTCCAGTAATCGCACATCCTTTTTGAGGTATGGGCACCAGTACTGTACATAGTATTCCAAGTGTGGTCTCACCAGTGATCTATACAATGGCAGGATGGCCTCCCCCTTTCAAGAGGTGATCCCCTGGCAATGCACCCCAGCATCCTATTTGCCCTTGCTGTCACCCTCCTATGCTGTACAGATACCTTCATGTCCCCTGTGACTATTACCCCAGGTCCCTTTCCTCCTCTGAAGCCATTACCTACCCTCCCCCAGCCAGTAGCTGTTCTTGGGATTTCTGGCTCCAAGGTGCATGACCTTGCACTTCTTAGCATTAAACCCTAACTGCCACTCCCTAGATGAGTGTTCGAGTTTAGCTAGATCCTCTCTGAGTGCCTGCCTCCCTTTCTCATTGTCCACTTTTGCACAAATCTTAGTGTTGTCTGCGAACAGGCAGATCTTACTCTTGACCCCCTCTGCAGTGTCTCCAATGAAGACATTAAACAAACAGGGCCCAGTACTGAACCCTGCGGCACTCCACTCATTACTGACCATGGCTTGGATGTCTCCCCTCTTACAACTACCCTCTATTGTCTGCTCTGCAGCCAGCTCTCAATCCACCACACCAGTTTTTCCCCTGCCCCCATGCCCCTCAGGTTGCTCATTAACCTCCTGTGTAGCACAGAGTCAAAAGCCTTGCTGAAGTCCATATACAGGACATTCACAGAGTGGCCTTCGTCAACTGTCCTAGTGACCCAGTCGAAGACGTCGATCAGGTTAGTTTGGCAAGATCTTCCCATGACAAACCCATGCTGTCTCTCATCCTGCAGGCCATTGCTATTGAGAAAGGTTATCAACCTCTCCTTCAGAATGGTCTCCATCAACTTCCCCACTATGGAAGTCAAGCTCACTGGTCTGTAGTTACCTGGTTGGTCCTTGAGTCCACTGTTGTGAAGGGGCACCACATGAGTCATCCTCCAGTCCCTGGGTACATTCCCTGTCTCCAAGGAGGTGTTGAAGAGATCCATCAGAAGGCCTGCCAACAATTCTGCCAGTTCCTTCAGGACCCTTGAGTGTACACTGTAAGGTCCTGGTGCCTTGTCCACCCGCAAACCTTTAAGGCCCTTCAGAACTTTATCCTCTTGGATGGCCTTGTCTGTTATCTCTGCCCCCTCCACCCTTGCCACCTTTCCCCTGTCATATTGGGCCTTCCCTTTCTTTTGTGAACATCGCACAGAAATACTCATTGAGTGCCTCTGCCTGATCTTCCCCTTGTTTCGCCCATCCTCCCTCTCTCTTGATTCTAATGATGTCATCCCCTACAACTCCTCTTCTCCCTTATGTATTTAAAGAACTCCTTTTCCCTCTCTCTGATCCCCTGAGACAACTTCAGCTTCTTTGCTGCCCTGACTGTCCTGGTCACCTCCCTAGATGCCTTTGAGAACACTTTTCTATCCTCCTCATGCCAAGATTTTTTGAACTTAATGAAGGCCAATCTTTTTCCCCTCACCTCCCCTTCCACCTCCTTGCTGAGCCAGCTAGTTTTTTTTTACCTGGACTGTGTACCCTGAGATTTGGCACACATGTTCATGGTCTCATTTAGCCCCTTCCTAATGATTGCCCACTTGTGTTCAGCATCCATCCCTGGGTTCATTTTAGCTAAATACCCCTCTAGGATGCTGCCCATTCTGGCAAAATCTGGCTTCCTGAAATCCAGCACTCTTGTCCTGGTCTTAGTAGACTCCCTCTCTGTGTTGAGGAGGAAACACACTGAGCTGTGGTCGCTTCCTGCTAGAGGGTCCTGTACTACCACATCCTGGACTTGGTCTCCATTTGTTAGCACCAAGTCCAGTATGTTCCCCTTCCTAGTAGGATCCATCACCCCTTGCACTAGGTAACTGTCTTGGATAGCCTCCAGCAGCACCTGTTCACTGGTGTGTACTGTAGTTACTGTCTGCCAGTCAACCCAAGGTAGGTTGAAGTCTTCTACTATAACTGTATTCCCTTTGCCACTGACCTTCCTGATTTGCTCCCCCAGCTTCCTACCCACCTCCTTGTTCTGTGGGGGTGGCATGTACACCACTCCCATCCTGAGTTTCTTACCTTTAGGGCATTGGAGCAATACCCATATGGCTTCTGGCCTCCTCTCGTCCCCTTCCTCCCTGGTACACAGTATCCCCTCTCTGACATAAATAGCCACCCCTTCCCCTTCCCCCCTCCCAGTCCCTGCAGAACACCTTGTATCCCAGGATTGTGAGATCCCAGTCATGGTATTGGGTGGCTCAGGTCTCTGAAATGGCGGCAATATCTACCTCCCCCTCCTCCATCATTGCCTGGAATTCTGCCACCTTGTTTGCTAAGCTCCTTGCATTCAAGGTTACTACAGTCCACCTTGTGTCCTGCCCCTCCTTTTCCCGTCTCTCCCCCTTCCACTTTTGTCTTGGTAACTTCCTCTTGATCTCCTCCTCCCTCTCTGGGAGGGAGAGGCCTTCCGGTCTGCCCTGGAAGGTGCCTCCTCCCTGCTATCCGACTCTCCTCCCCCATCCTCAGTTTAAATCTATGTTATTTTTAATGTACTTCTCCAGCCCCTGTGTGATTGACCTTGTACCCTCGATGTTCAGATGCAGCCCATCCTTGGCATAAAGCCCCTTATTGTTCCATGTCTTGCCCCACCCCCCTACTACCCTGTGCCCCATTTCTGCACACCAGCCCTTCAGGCACCCATTGGACTCCTGTATTTTTAGCTTTCTTGCTGTGCTTGCTCTAGGTACTGGGAGTACCACGGAGAACATCACTGAGCTTCTCACCCGATTGCAGATACCCCACACTTCCCTGAACCTGTGCTGCATTTCTTCCACTGTACTGTCCTCTAGGTCATTTATTCCTAGGTGCACAATGATACGAGTTTTCCCTCCCACCTTCTCCACACATTTCTGAATGCACTGCCTTATTCTCCCCACTGTCATACCAGGCATATACTCCACCCAGGTTCAGCTTGTTCTTGCTCCCTTACATACCCTTCTCATCCCCCTGAGCATAGACTCCCCTAATGCAAGTACCCGCTCCCCCATCCCTTGCACGGAACACTCATGGTTTGCCCTCTCACGAACCCATTTTCCTCAGTGTCCTCTGCTTTCATACCCTGCCCTTCCCCCCTCCTTCCTCCTCCAATTGCGCCTCCACCTACTCTCCTCCTCCTCTATCCTTTCTGTGCTCACTCCCTTCCCCAACCACTCCCCCTCCACTACCATTACATCCTCCCACTGCACCCTGCATTGTGCCACCTCCTCTCCCCCTCCCAACATGTTTTGGACTTCCTACCCCTTTGTTTAGTGTGTTTGTGCAACTTGACCTACTTCCCTGCTCCTCCCTACTTTTACACCACCGTCTTCCCTCTCTCCTTGTACTGTATATTCCCCCCTTCCCTCCTGGTCACCTGAATTTTGTTCTATGGTGGCTTCCCCAACTTGCTGCTCTGTTTCATCAGCCAGTACTGTGTACTTGTTTGTTATCTCCAACCTCCTTCCCCTGCCCTCCCCTGAAATCCCTTCACACCTCGGCTTACCCTGAACCTCTTTCCAACTTCCTCTCTGTCTACCTGTGTTCCCTACCACCTGTCAACAACCCCTTTGGTGCTCCTGGACCTGGGACTTGGCCTCCTGGCCAAGTGTTCTTCCAGCCCGTGGCAGCTTGGTCTATCTTGCGATGAAACCCTCCCTGCCCCTGTGCCCCATCTCCTCCTCAACCCCTCATACCTGTCCACTCCCCTAGTTCCTGTCTCAAGATCTCCATCTCCAGCATAAGTTGTCTGAATATCCTGCATACTGGACAACCCCCCCACCTTCCACCAGGTTCCCAGAAACAGTGCAGTCCCACATCCATTGCAGCTCACAATCCTTCCAGCCTTTCTGTGCCCCCAACCTCAGTCATCCCTACCTCTCCACTCCTCCCCCCATTCCCCCACCTGCCTTCTTGCCCTGACCTCCACCCCCCCCATCTTAGTCTCCAAATATGCCCCAGCTCTTTACAATTGCATCCGTATTTCTATGAGGGCTGTAAACCTGCAACACTGCCCCAACACTCTTACTCTCTCTCCTTCTGTAGAGAAGTACAGCTTCTCTCTTCTCCTCTTGTATGTGCCCTTTAGACCTAGTCACTGGCTACACCCTTTGTAATTCTGCCTATATAGCAGCTAGGCTACTGCTTGTGCTTCCCAACTGTTTCTGCCTCTAAGGTGTGGCTTGGCCTTCCACTATAAAGGCAGTGCACCTGGGCGTAGTTTGGGAATGAGGGTGGGTGGGGAGGTAGCTCTTTTGGTACACGGTGTCTACAAAAACAATCAGGTAAAAAAAGACAAACATCCAAAAACTACAAGGCAAAAACATAGCTCTAGTTCAACATACCAGTAAAAAGATTCTCCTAGTTCTGCTCACACAAAATGGGGACACCAACTGAAGGTCTGTTAGGCACACACTTGAATTTCAACCTTCACTAATCCCCTGTTAAAAAGTGATGCCTGCAGTTAAGGTACAAACCTCAGGTAATTTCAAACACTCACCCACCTTCCAGCAAACAGTTTCTCCTACTCCTGCTCACACAAAATGAGGACACCAACACAGTTCGGCTGTGGAGATACAATTTTTAAAAGCTTTTGAATCACAATACACTTTTGTTAGAGAACTTTGGCCCCTAGGTATTTTTATACTACGATTGATGCCCCCCTCCCCCATTATTACCAGTTTGGCCGTAGCTAGATAAGGCTGAATGTATTCAAAGGTTTTTACCCTATCAGCTTTGAGTTGAGGGGCGTATATGTTCAAGAGCCTACAGGGTGCCCCATCCCAGTAACCATCTGTCACCAACACTCTCCTTGAGATAAGATCTATTAATCTAAAAGAGCAAAGGAGAGGGTAAGGGGGAGGTAAGGGGAGAGGGGGACAGCTGCTGAATAGGGAGCTAGCTGCATTCACGAGCAGCCGAGATAGACCATGATGGCCTTTTGCTGCTGGCAATTTTCATATATTCGTAAAAAGGAAAACCTATCTCCTGAAAAGAGGATTCCAACAGCATCTGCTTTATCAGTACCAAAGGACTAATATGATGGTCCCCAATGCCACTCCAATTTGAAAGTAGTCATTTGAGATAAAGAACCCATCCAAGTCTCTTGGATCAATAAAATATCAATAGCCATATGATGAGCTAGCTGATACACTGTCTGTCGTTTTTTGTTATTTAGTAAGCTGTGACAGTTAATAGATGCTACAATTTTACAGTGCATTAGCTAGTTTGTTGTCCCTAATGTTTGTTTCTTCATTTCTTTTTCCCCACATATAGTTTGTCCATTGAGTGGGAATTTACTGTTCCTAGGGCCTGAGAATTAAGCATGTCCTCCTCCATTTCAGACTCCTCCCAAGTGGAGCCAGCCAATATACCAAAAGGGTTTTCAGATTCTATGTCCAGTGGTGGATCTTTTTTTGTAAGTCTTAAGGACCTTCTATTCAGCTGGGACGATACCCCTGTCTGGGATAGTGGGGTTTCCTTTTGGTCCCCCTCCATCTCTTGATCCTTTGGGTCTGAGTAACATATAGGTTGCATAAGGTCCATAGAGTTTGAGTTATCAGGTTCTTCTGATTGGGGGCCCCTGAATGATTTAGGTTTAGAGACTTGTGGTTCTGGGTCTTGAAATTCAGGAACTGTTGTGGTGGTATGTGTAGGAGAATCATAAGGTGTGGCAACATCTGCTTGAGCTTTATTGATTAGATCCTCCGGATCCAGGTCTTGTGTTTTATTTGAAGATGCCCACAGGCATTCCTGGTATAGATGGCCATATTCCTCACAAAGATTGCATCTTGTACTGTATGATTGGTACACTGGAAACTAGTGTGCCCTACCTCATTGCAAATACTACAGAGTAATTTATCGCACACACCAGACAGATGTGTGCATGCCCCACACCAATAACATGCTTTGGGTTGTCCCATGTCAAAAACATACTGCTCGATCACGACCAAGGAAAAAAACAATTGAGAATATGGTAGATTCCTTCCTCTGTTTGGTGAAGCTTCACTTTGAATTTCCACCCCTGGTCCAAAAGTGCTCCTCATCTAGAATGACTTCAGGAGCACTCAGAACCTCGCACTTCTGCTGTAGCCAATGGCAGATATCTCCTACTGGAATGCTTTCATTCCTGAACATGATAGTTACCATTTTAACTAATGATTTAGTCAGAGGAATTGCAATGAAGGGAGTACATAATGGGGAGAATTTGCACTGGTTATATTCATACCAAAAAGCTTCCAGAAGTTGAGGGGTCCGAAAACTAATATTGAAGGTGTCCTCCCCTGAGATGTGGATGAAGGCAAACACATCTGTGGGGGAGAAGTAGAGGGAGTCCTTTATTAGGTTTTTGCCAACATATTGCCTGTCCAGGCTTGGCTCCAGACCCCCTTTGTACTTCAATCTTACTTCGTGCCTTCTTGGCAAAGGTTCAGATTTACTATTTTTAAATAAATTAGAAAGTAATGATCTTGGTGGAGGATTTGAATGGATAGTATCTTCATGGCCTTGTGCCCCATTCTCCGCTGGTTGAGAAGACATCTCTGTTTGGCCTGAGTCAGACACTGGTGTAGTGTGTGTGTGTGGGGGGGAACCTTGACCGGTATTTGTCAAATAAACTTCTGCAGGCATGATATCTTTACTGAGGTCAGGAATTTGAATGGCTTCTATTTGTTTCACCAGGTCTCTTCTTAAAACATGCATTTTATGATTGCCAACATAGAAACATAGACTTTGACGGCAGATAAGGACCGCTTGGCCCATCTAGTCTGCCCATTTCCCTACCTACAGGATAGGCCATAGATCCTAGTTAACCAACAGCCTATTTCTTCCTACCCCCCACAAGAATTGCCTTATGTCTGTCCCATGCATTCTTGAATTCTCCCACAGTTTTAGACCCCACAACCTCCTCAGGAAGGCTGTTCCATGCATCCACTACCCATTATGTAAAGGCTACTGATTTAGCTGGTAGTTTGATTCTAATTCTTTTTTTCTTTTAAAAAGTGAAAAACAGACTGCCCAACATATTGGTGTTACCACACAAAAACAGGTTTGTTGACATTCTTTGATCTACTCCAATTGCATCTTTCCTGGGCTTGGGAACACCCCCAACACAGTCTTGCCATTGTGATGCAGTGGGAGTTTAGGAGACTATTGCTTCATGGGCGACTGCACTGTTTGGGGGTGTTTCTAATGGTTAGGGAGTATTCAGTAAGAATATATTAAGGATTCGAAACAAAACAAAGTTGTTTTTAAATATACATTAGCATGTATTTCAGTTCTGCTAAACAAGGAGACAGACAAAATAAACAGCAACATCAATGAATTTTAGAGAAGGTAGGCAATCATAAAATGTAGGTTTTTAGCTAGAAATAATAAGATAGAAAACAGGTTGACAGTGTCACTTTAATGCCCCAGTTCTGTTGGGAAAAATGCATCCCGGGTTGCTTAATGAGCTGACGGATACTATCGGTACCCAATTTATCAACACTCCTTTTACCATCAGCATTAAACATAAAAACAGTTGTTTTTATTTGGTCATTTTGCCTTGTTTGAAATATAATGTCATTTGTCTTTACCTGGTGCATCGATGTTTGATTGTCATCCCGGTTTGCAGTTGCTATGGTGGTACTGCCAGGGCAGGCTCTGTTGTCATAGAGGCCTCTCTTGGTTTTACTCCCAGATTCTTGTAATTTGGTTAATGCCTCCCAGAGCTCATTTTGTGACGCCATAACACATTTTACTTCTGCTTGCATAAGTTTTCGAAGTTCCATAACTGTGGTTTCTGATATTGAAGTTTGTCTTGGGGAGAAGATGGTGGCTGCGCTGGGTGCCATTTGCAGGCTCTCTGAATTGAGGGTTAAACTAAGAAGAATTTTTACCTGACTGCTTTTTAATTTTAAACTCTAAATGAAGGAGAATAAGGAGAGTTTGAATTTGCTGTGCATGACTTTGAGATGGCTTTTTGCTCCCAAGTTGGAAATTTTTAAGTTTTAGTAGTGACGAGGTCTAGGAATTTAGTGATTTGGCAGGGAGGGAACAGTGAGTTAAGTGCAGGAGTCAGTTTTTTGTTTTCTAGTAAGAGTTTTTTATTGCAGTGCCATGGATTCTGTGTCTTTTTTTGGGAAATTACCTGGAGGAAGGATTGAGGTCGATGGATTGAGGTGAAGCTGTGGAATGTCTGCTGCCCACTTCTGTGAGGTCCGGTTTGGAGCTTGATGTTGTAAACAATCCTTAAATTATATCAATTCCAAACTTACTGCTGACCTAAACTTTACCCAGACTTGGCTAACCCAAAACCATCTCATCCCCAATGCAACCAAGACCCAAGCTATAGTCTCCAGATCTCCCAAAAGATGCGCACTTTGGCCCCTGACCTAGCTGTCCGGTGGATGGCTTCTCATCTCCTCGACCCTCTCCTTCAGATACCTTGGAGTCTCACTTGATTCAGCCTTAGACTTCTCTCAACACATTAACGACATCTGTAAATCCATCAACTCCAAGCTTAGAAACATAGAAACATAGACTTTGACGGCAGATAAGGACCACTTGGCCCACCCAGTCTTCCCATTTCCCTACCTACTGGATAAGCTGCAGATTCCAGTTAACCAACAGCCTACTTCCTGCCACCCCCCACTACAATTGCCTTGTGTCTGTACCATGCATGTTTGAATTCCCCCACTGTTTTAGCCCCAACAACCTCCCCAGGAAGGCAGTTCCACGCATCCACCACTCTCTCCGTGAAAAAAATATTTCCTCACATTACCCCTGAGCCGTCCCCCCTCTATCTTTAAATTGTGTCCCCTTGTTCTTACACATCTCTTTTTCTGAAAGATGCTACCCTCCTGGACTATATTGATTCCCTTGAGATACTTGAATGTTTCTATCATGTCCCCACTGTCCCTCCTTTCATCAAGGGTATACATATTAAGCTCTCTCAGTCTCTCTTCATATGATTTCTGATGCAGACCCTGCACCATTTTAGTTGTCCTACTCTGGACTGCTTCCATCCTGTCTATGTCCTTGCGTAGATGAGGTCTCCAAAACTACACACAGTACTCCAGATGAGGTCTCACCAACTGTCTGTACAGAGGGATAACCACTTCCCTTTTTCTACTTCTGATGCCCCTTCCTATGCATCCCAGTATCCCCCTGGCTCTCCTTACTGACTTCTCACATTGCTTACCCACATTTAGATCATCTGATATGACTACCCCCAAGTCCTGTTCCATTTTTGTTGTTGTTAGTGCCTCCCCTGCTATTGTGTACTCTTCTCCTGGGTTTTTGCTTCCCAGGTGCATTACTTTGCACTTCTTTGCATTGAATCTAAGTTGCCATATGTCTGACCATTCCTCCAACCTTGCCAAGTCCCTTCTCATCCTTTCTACCTCCCTTGTGTATCAACTCTGCTACAGATCTTTGTATCATCTGCAAAGAGGCATACCTTTCCCTCCAGACCCTCTGCAATGTCACCTATAAAGATGTTAAAGAGGACTGGACCCAGAACTGAGCCCTGAGGTACTCCGCTAGTGGCCCCCCTTTCTTCGGAATGTGTTCCACTCACTATTACCTTCTGTGTCCTGTTGTGCAGCCAGTTTGCAACCCAGGCTACCACCCTGGGACCCACTCCCAAGCTGGCTAACTTGATTATTAATCTTTGTGCGGGACTGTGTCAAATGCCTTGCTAAAGTCAAGGTAGGCCATATCCACAGCCCTCCCTGGTCTATTACTTTGGTCACCCAGTCAAAGAAATCTATTAGATTCATCTGACGTGACCTTCCTGCTGTACATCCATGCTGCTTTGAGTCCTGTGCCCCGCTGGCCTCTAGGTACTCAACAATTCTTTCTTTCAGAAGTGATTCCATCATTTTCCCTACCACTGAGGTCAGACTTACAGGTCTGTAGTTTCCTGCTTCTGCCTTGCTCCCACTTTTGTGAAGGGGAATCACATCTGCCCTCCTCCAGTCCTCAGGTACCACCCCATCCTCCCATGATTTGTTAAAAAGTGTGGTCAGTGGTGTCACTAGGTCATCCCTTAGTTCTTTTAGGATTCTGGGGTGAATCCCATCAGGCCCCATTGCTTTGTCCACCTTGAGTTTTAGGAGTTCTTTCAGGACTCTTTCTTCTGTAAATGGACTGGTGTCAACCTACCCAGAGTGCTTCTATTGTCTGGTTTAGGTAACTCCTCTCATCTTCTTTTGTGAATACTGAGCAAAGTATTCATTCATATCTCTGCCTTTTCACTGTCTCCTCTGCCCACCTCCCTCTCCCTTATTAATCTTTACTATTCCTCCCTTAACCTTTCTATGCTCCTAATGTACCTATAAAAGGTTTTATCCCCCTTCTTAACTGACTTGGCTATTTTTTCCTCAGTTTGGGCTTTTGCTATTCTGACTGCCTTCCCCACTTCTTTCTGCTTTAATTGATACAGTTCCCTGTCGTGCTTCTTCTGTGATGCCTTATACTTTTCGAATTCAGCCTTTTTCTCCTTAACCTTCCCTGTCACCTCTTTTGAGAACCATAGTGTTTTTTTACTCCACTTTGTTTTCTTTATCTGTTTCACACAAAGGCTTGTTGCCTCTATGATGGCAGTTTTGATTTTTCTCCATTGTTCTTCCACCCCTCCTTTTGGCCATTTGCTAGTGTATTCCTCAGGTATTCACCCATTTTGCCAAAGTCAGCCCTTCTAAAGTCCAGTATGCTTGTTTTTGTATGGCTTGTCTCCCTGGTTGTGCTTATTGTGAAGCACACCGTGCAGTGGTCACTTGTTCTCAGATGTCTACTGACTTCTAAATTTGTGATCCTCTCTCCATTTGAGAATACCAGATCTAGTATTGCTTCCTCCTGAGTGAGTTCCAACACTAGCTGTCTAAGGCCTGCCCCCTGCAGGGCATCGAGAATGACCCTGCTCTTGGACGTGGCTGCAGTACATGTCATCCAGTTAACATCTGGCATATTCAGGTCCCACATTAACAGTATATCCCCGTTTTCAGCCATTTTGAGAATGTCCTCTATCATTTTCTTGTCCATTTCCTCCCCTTGAGATGGGGGTCTGTATACAACCCCTGTGCGGATTGTGATGCCATTCCCTGTCTCCAAGGTGACCCAGAGTGCCTCTTGTCCTCCCACTTTACTTTTTAGTTCTGTAGCTTTGATCCCTTCCCTTATGTATAGAGCTACTCCACCTCCTCTTTTCTCCTCCCTGTCCTTTCTGTAGACTGTGTACCCCGGTATGTTGACATCCCAGTCATGGTTTCCCATGTACCATGTTTCTGTGACTGCCACAATATCCAAGTGTTCATCTTCCATCAAGGCTACTAGCTCAGGAAGCTTGTTTCCCAGACTACGGCATTGGTACTCATTGCCCTCCATTTAATGTTGGCTTTATCCTTTTTTCCCCCATGCCTGCTCTTTATGCCCTTGTCTATTTTTCCATTTACCCCTGTCCTGCCCTCTGTTGAGCACTGTACCTCAGTGTTTACCTTACTACCCGTCATGTTTTGTGGGGAGGCTTAAATTTCCTGCCTCTTATTAACACCTCCCCCCATGGCTAGTTTAAAAAGCTTGCCAAGGAAGCATTTAAACCTGTCACTTAGGATCTTGGTTCCCTTCATGGACAGATGCAGACCATCGTGCCAGTATAAACCTTCATCTCTCCAGGTGTACCCCCAGTCCCCAATTAAGCCAAAGTCCTGTGCTCTGCACCAGTTTTGCAACCATTCATTAAACTGCATGGTGTGTAGTACCCTAGCCTCACCCCTGCCATGGACTGGCAGCACCTCTGAGAAGGTAACTGTGCTTGCTACCTGTCTGAGGCCCCTCCCCAACTCCACAATTTCATCCTGCACTGCACTGATCCCATGCCTAGCTAGGTCATTTGTCCCAAGGTGGACAATGATATCTAGTTCCCTCTCCTGTGATGCTGCTTCTGCAATCCTGAGGATTCACTTCTTGTCCCTCCAAGCCATGGCACCAGGCAGGCACCTTACTTCCCTCTCCTCTCCCCTTCCCCAGGTCTACCCCCCTAACAATTGAGTCCCCTATCAGAAGCCATTTCCTTCCCCTGTGGTGTCCCTTGCCACCCTTCTGTGGGTCTCCCTTGTGGGTGTCCTCAGCATTCTTCTTGGTCTCCACTGAGGGTGCCATCATAGAGGAACCTTGCTCTGCCAGACTGGCATATGGTTTGTGTAGAGGTACAACTAGGGGGCTTTGCCTCTGTTCCACCACCCGTACCCTCCCAGAACCCACTGTGGTCCAACTGCTCTTCATACTTGGTGCTCTTTGGGTGGGGGGAGGCCTCCTTAGTCCTTGCCAGTTAAGCCTGGAGGTGGGCTACCTCCTCCCTCAGAGCTGACAGTTGCCTGCAGAAAGGACAGCAACGCAGTTTCCAGAATGTCTCCCAGAAAACTGCTGCCTCACATCTAGTGCATTGCACCACTCACCACATGTCCCTCCCTTATAATATACAATATGTAATATATATATATATATTTTTTTTTTCTTCCTTTGTGTGGTGTGTTCTTACACTTTATGCACTGTGCTGGGTAATTAAGAATATGACAGTTCTGCCCCAAGACCTGTTGAGGAAGTGATGTCAGAACCTTGGCTATAAAGGAAACGTCACGCCTGGGGGTGGGGTGTGGGGAAGGGTGGGTGGGTAGTCCACAACTACTGGTGACTGTTAGAAACAATCAAATACACCACTGCTCCACCACCCTGGTGAGTACTGCCCTTTATAGTAATTCAGCTAACCTCCAGTAACTGATTTGTCAACTATTTAAAAGTAATTTGATGCAAACTGTTACAGAATACTAGTAGACAGTCCAGTTAGCCACAAAGGAAAATCAAATATGCAGTTATTTCAACCTTTCTGAAGTTGCTCACAAGATAAGTAGTTTTGAAAACCCCCTTCCTGATTTAAAAACAAAATTAAACACAAAGCAATACCAATGTAAGACTGTAAAGTAAGGAAAACTTCCCTCAGATATAAGTAAGAGAGATCAGTTGCAGATTTCTAGTCCAATATAATATATCCCATGCAGCTTCTCAGTTGTTTCAAAGCACACCCTGTTACACCACTTGAAGAGATGGTCTTCTGTCTGAAACAGGATCACACCAGTAGTTTATAGTAATTGATCAATGCTAGAATGTTCCTCCACCCAAAACAATTGGCTATGATGCAAGGTCTCCCTGACTAGTGAAGACAATTTCCCCCACCTGAGGCTGTGTCTGGCATCAAATTACAAACTGCAGCCTTTGCTATTCAAAGTACACAGCTACTACCAGTAAGTTATTTCCAACTATATTAATGCAAACTGTCACCGAATACTAGTAGACAGTCCAGTTAGCCGCAAAGGAAAATCAAATATGCAGTTATTTCAACCCTTCTAAAGTTGCTCACAAGATAAGTAGTTTTGAAACCCCCCTTCCTGATTTAAAAACGAAATTAAACACAAAGCAATACCAATGTAAGACTGTAAAGTAAGGAAAACTTCCCTCAGATGTAAGTAAGAGAGATCAGTTGCAGATTTCTAGTCCAATATAGTATATCCCATGCAGCTTCTCAGTTATTTCAAAGCACACCCTGTTACACCACTTGAAGAGATGGGCTTGGCCTGGCTTACCGCATCTGCCATGTCCCTACCCCTGCAGCAAGACTAGCAATTGCTCAGGGAGTTCTACTCCCAAAGCTATGTTATGCACTACCCTCATTTTTCTAGGCCAACAACAGTAGTTTACTAAAATGGGATGTTACCTATAATAATATGTGCAGGTTTGCATCGTCTGCCCCTCATCTAACCCACCACTGTCTATTCTACTAAAACCTAAATTGGCTATCCCCCTCCTCCAGGTGCTCTCATATCTTTGGGTGCTCATATCTTTGGGTGTTTTGCAGACAACATCATTAGGTGCTCACAACCTGCCTCATTGGCCTCAATGTTTTCACCTGTTGACCATGCCTATCCACTATGGTCTTCCACCAAGATCCGCCTGGTAGTCTGAAAATGCTCCACTAAAATGGGTGACCAGGCTTTTTCCCACTCTGTTCCCAATTTCTGGAACTCCTTACCCTATCACCTCCGTATCACTAAATCCAACATTATCTTCAAAAAATAATTATTCCACTACCTTAGACCTTATGGTACATGTTCATGTTTCTAAATTCTCTGAAAGCCTAATTGCTGCAGATACTTTTTCCCCTTTTGCTATCCTCTGCCTCTGTACCCTATCTCCTATTTTAAACAGTGATTGTCTCGCCTGTTTCCTAGAGTTGAAAACTTATTCTTCTCTCCTCTTTCCTCAGACTTTCTTAGCTCATGTTTATCTGTTTCACTGCTGGTTATATGACCTTATATTGATTTGTATTTATTCCCTATACAAACTAGATATTGTACACATCTTCTTTTAGGCTGTAGCCTGTGCACTTCTCTTTGTCCAAGTGTTGTTATGCTGTACTAAGCAATTATCGCCTACTCAAAACCATTGTAGCCTGTTCTTTGTACTATCACATGCGCAAGACTTTAAAATGATGTTTGTATATCTCTTCAGGGTCATTGTAATTACCGTTGCTCTCAATGATCTGTATCCAGTTTTGTGTACTAATGTATTGTTACCTGTAACGTACTCTTCCGGGTCATGCCTGAAAATAGGCAGATTTTTGCCTAGTGCACTTATCCGGTAAACAAAAGCTAAATAAATAAATAAATAACTAAACAAATTTCCTTAAAGAATAGTTATTTTACAGGGTTGTATAACAAAATAATATATATATTAGCTTTCAATGAATGGAGAAATGTATTTCTTAAATGCAGGTTGTTTTGTACATTATATACAGTGAAAATCCAGAATTAAAAAGTTAAAAACACATGGTTTACAAAACATTATAGAAACGAAACATAACCTTTGCCAGTAGTTTTACAGTCTTTAGCAAAACAACTTTGTTTTACCTTATTGCTGTATAACTTATATTAATTAACTACTATTTAAATTGCTGAAAGTCAGACAAGAGAAGGGTGATATGGTAGAGACCTTCACGTTTCTGAAAGGAATGAACAAGATGAAATGCAAGAAACTGTTCAATAAGAGTAGCAAATCTTGTACATAAGTTCACGAGTGGAAGCTGGTGGAGTTCAGGAGGGTCATCAGAAAGTTTTATTTTACAGAGAGAGTGGTTGAGCCATGGAATGGTCTGCCAGTGGAGGTGGTGGGTGCTAAAACCATTAATAGGTTCAAACATGGTTAGGTAGAGTTAAGGGCTTAATTGTTACTCAGGGTGTAGTAGTAAAACAAGGAGCAAGGGGGTGGATAGTGTAGACAAAGACCCCATAGGGACACAAGGTCTTGGGGTATGATAGAGTGTAACACTTAGACTGGAAGGACCATTGGTCTTTTTCCGCCATCATTGAACGAAACCCAATGGTAAATAACCAGTGCATTGTGTCATACTGTTCTACAGTATATTGAAACCTACTCTGCACTTCTATTTCATAGGTTTCATAGGTAGATTCAAGCAAATATGGACAATAAGTCCGTGGTGCTTGCCAATGTGTTACCCAAAACAATATTTCACGTCATCCGTGATGGCTAGGTCTAGACTTAATTTGAAGGAATCCATATCAGGGCAATTTACTACTGCAACCAGGAGATTGTTCCATGTTTGGACAACTCTGTTACTAAATCAGTTTTTCCTATGGAGTGTATTCCATTTAGCTAAGACTAGTTGTTTGTTATGCTTTCTAGTACTTGTTCTATAATCACTAGGTATAATCCCCAGGTCATCCCGAAGGGTTGGATCGGCTATAGCTTTGAAAAGAAGGCACAAATCCCCTCTAAGTCTCCTGTAGCGGAGCATATACATGTTTAGTGCTATAAGTGTATCCTTATAGGCTATAATACTCACCCAACTATAGCCTTAGTGGCCCTACGTTGGACCCCCTCAAGTCTTATAGTATCTTCCTGTAAATAAGGTGACCAAACCTGGACACAATACACCAGATGGGGCCTAACCAAACCATTATACAGTGGGAGAATTACCTCATTTTTTCTGCTAGAAATGTGTCTAAGGATACAGTTTAGTATTTGGTTTGCTTTTTTGATTTGGGTACTGCAGTGAGATCTAAATTTCAAATCAGGAGTGACAATTATTCCCAAATCTTTTTCTTGGTGAGTTACTGCAAGATTGTCATTCCCTAACTTGTATACGTAATGATTATTATGTATTCCCAGATGCATAACTTCAATGTCAACAGAGTTTCCCTGGTCAATTTCCCTACTAACAGAATCATAGAAAGCTAGCAAATTAGTTTGACAGGACCTCAATTTAGTAAACTCATGTTGCAAGGGATCAGTTAGCCCAGATTATTCTATGAATTTTAGGATGTAATCTTTGATAATACTTTCAAGAATCTTGCAAAGGAGTGAAGTTAAGCTAATCAGTCTAAAATTCGGAGGATCCGATTTAGGTTCCTTTTTTAGTATGGGTACAACTGTGGTGACTTTCCACTCATGAGGGATCTCCCCAGTGTCTATAGAATGTTGAAAAATGTTAGTTAGCGGTAGGAAAATGAAATCAGCTACCTCTTAAAGAATCTTGGGATGGATCTCGTCGGGCCCTGGCGATTTATTCATATCTAACTTCATTAGTCTATTGAGTACCTCTTTAGGTTCGATGGTTACCTGCCCGGGTGATGATGTTAAGACTGCTTTTGAAGGATTGATGCTAGCTTTGTTAAATATGGTACACACATATCCATTCTGTATATCTGCAGCTTCTTTGTTGTTAGCAATTTTACCAGATTCATTTAAAAAGGGACCTATGCTGTTCATTCTTCCCTTAATTGGTTTATATGGGAGAAGAAAGCTTTTTTATTATTCTTAACCTTGCCTGCCAATTTGAACTCATAATGTGATTTAGCTTTTTTAATTTTGACTTTCACTTTTTTTACCAGTGCCCTATACTTAGTGAGAAGTTGGGTTTTACCCTGCTTTATGTACTTGAACAATTTACTTTTTTTATTAATTAGTTTCTTTATTGAGGGGCTCATCCAAGCAGGTGCTATTCTTTTGTTTGAATCATACTTCTTTATGGATGGGATGTGTGCTTTAACAAGAATTTTCAGTTTGTTAAGCAGTAATTTCCATTTTGATTCAAGCGGGAGATTGGTAAACTCCTTAGCCCAATTCCAGCTAGCCAGGTTGGATTTTAGTTTATCAAATTTGGCTCTTCTGAAATGTAATATTTCAGTTGAGCCAGAGGCCCTTTTCAATTGATTACCTAAAATTTGAAATTTGACTACATTATGATCACTTGTCCCCAAGGGTGCACTAATGGATGCGTTAGATATACAGTTCACTGTGCTGGTTAGAATCAAATCTAGAATTTTGTCATGTCTAGTAGGTTGTAAGACCAACTGTTCCAACCCAAGCTGATCAAAAGTTTCCATGTATGATCTATCAGTTTTAGTAGTTGCTATTGCCAAAGTCCAGTCAATACTGGAGAGGTTGAAGTCCCCAAAGATCACAATATTGTTATTTGGTTCGAGATTTGCAATATAGTTTAGTAACCACTTATTAATGTTATAGGTTATTGATGGGGGTCTATAAACCAGGCCAATGATAAGTGGGGGGTCTCCTTGGGGGAGTAGCTTAACCCAGATTGATTCCGTATCACCTGTGTCAGTTGCAATCTCCTTACATGCTGTTGTTTCGTGGAGGTAGATAGCCACTTCTCCCCCTTTTCTATATTTCCGGCTCTTAGAGTAGACATTATACCCTTGGATTGCTTTTTCCCAGGAATCAGCCTCATCCTACCAGGTTTCAGTGACTAGGGCTATCTGAATATCATTTGAAGCTGAGATTTTTGAACTCATCAAATTTACTGGTCAGGCTATGAGCATTAATCAATACCCCTTTCCAGCCGTGGTTCTTAAAATATGTCCAGTTGATGTCTGTCTTACTATGGTATTTATTATTCCTGGCAGCCCTCCTCCATCTTCCAGTTTAAATTAAATTTCAAAACTTTGTTAATTTTTTTCCCCAAGATTCTAGTACCAAAGTGGTTCAAATGCAATCCATTCCCTTTAAAGCGAGTTGCATTATTGAATGTAACTGAATTGTCCATATATTCAATGTTTTCAGACAAGCATAGTTGTCTTTACAGTAACAATATTCAATTATCTCCCCGATTGCTACTCACAGAACTGCCAGAAGAACATCTTCTACAACTACTCACCATGAAGAAAACAGAAGTACAATCTAACATACTAACATACTATTTGCCAGCAGATTAGGCCTTATGGTCTATCGAGTCTGCTCGAACCTAGATCCTTAGTTGGGTGCCGAGACCCTCCCATCCCTTGTGCTCCAGAAACTTACGTGTTCAATCTATCGTAGTTACAACTCATTCAATGAATTAGAAGACCATATGTCATGGTAACAGCTCATTTAAGGAGACAGAAGAATAAGATATAATCACCAATATCGTCACTATCATAAAAATGCCAAAACAGGATATACAATTATACAACAAAGACCAAATGTTAAAGGTAAATGACAATTGTATCAGGTATCTAGTTCCTGATGTGACATACTTGAAGTGGGGTTTACTTGATTTCAGAACAGCTGTGTGCATACTTTTATTATTACTGATTTAGTGTCAAACATTCTTGAACAGCTTCTTGGCAAACCAATAGAATTTTACTGCACTCCATGGGTCCAGACTGTGCAGCTCTAAAAGCTCTTGGGAAATGATGCCAAATTCTGACATAGATCCTTCAACTTCTGTGAATGAAACAACTGTGGTGGGCATAAAACTGCTGTTTTAATTGTGTCACTGATGCTTTAGTATGTAAAATAACCCTTAACACTGAATCCAGTGTCAACCTCTTCTGCCCATAAAAGGGGGTTAGGGTGGGATCCTCTCTCATAAGGTATAGTAAACCATGTAGATGCTCTTAGCACACAAACAAACAGAGAGTACAGTGCCCCCTCAACAAATCTGAGACCTTAAAATGTCTTTCTGCTGGCCCACCAGCGCAATGGTAGCACTACTGCTTGTGATGCCGATGACCGGGGATTGGAAGCAATTTCAGGAGTTGGACAGACATACGAACATACATAATTTGCCAGCAGATAAAGGCCTAGAGGTCTATCAAGTCTGCTCGAATGTGCAGCTAGCACCCCTTATTCTGCAGCTGCCCCTCCCTTCCACCCTTCCCCTTCATTAACCCTCCCCCTTGTCCTGTCCCATCCCCTTTTGAAGCAGTCCACTGTTCTACTGGATACCACTTCTGCAGGTAACGATTCCACCCAGCCACCACCCTCTCTGTAAAAAGTGTCTCTCATCTCCTCCTGAACCTTCCTCCCTCCAGTCTCATATCATGGCCCCTGGTGACCCTCCCCTCCCTTACTTTGAACAGCCCCTCTGTACCCACCTTGTTTATTCCTTTCATGTATTTAAAGGTTTCAATCATGTCACCCCTGTCCCTCCTCTCCTCCAGTGAGTACATGTTCAACTCCTTCAACCTCCTCTCGTATGATAAGTCCCCCAGCACCTTGATCATCTTTGTCACCCTGCGCTGCACCCCCTCCAGTAACTTAATGTCCCTCTTCAGATACGGGCGCCAGTACTGCATGCAGTACTCCAGGTGTGGTCTAACTAATGACCTCTACAGTGGCAGAATCACCTCCTCCCTCCTCGAGGATATACCCCTTGCAATACAACCCAGCATTTTGTTGGCCTTTGCAGCTGCCTTCCTACATTGTGCCGAGTTGTTCATTGACCCTGTAATGAGCACACCCAGATCCTTCTCCTCCCTGTCTGGGCTAGCTGCACTTCCCCAGCTGGTAACTCTTCCTTGGGTTCTTCATGCCAAAATGCAGCACCTTGCACTTTTGGCATTAAACCCCAGTTGCCAGGTGTCTGACCAGGTTTTAAGCTTTGCCCAGATCATCCTGCAACCCCTGCCATCCCCTAGGTCATCCACCACCGCTCCACTTGGTATCATCAGCAAACAGACTGATCTTGCTCTTGATGTCCCAGGATATGTCTGCAATGAATATCCCAAACAACACTGGTCCCAATACCGAGCCCTGTGGAACACCGCTCGTCACTGCCCTTGGGTGTGAGAGCTCCCCACCCACTACCACCCTCTGTTGCCTTCCCTGAAGCCAGTTTCCTACCCATCTCACCAGCTTTGCAACCGCTCCTGTGCCTACTAACTTCCTTCCCAGCCTTCCATGCGGCACAGAGTCGAATGCCTTACTGAAGTCCAGATACAGGACATCCACTGCATGGCCTCTGTCCAGTTGCCTAGTTACCCAGTCATAGAACTCCACCAGGTTGGTTTGGCAGGATCTGCCACGATGAAGCCATGCTGTCTGCTGTCCTGTAGTCCTTGGCCTCTAGGAGGGCCACCAGCCTCTCCTTCAGGATAGTCTCCATTAGCTTACCCATGATGGATGTGAGGCTCACTGGTCTGTAGTTTCCTGGTTCATCCTTGGGGCACTCTTGTGGAGGGCACCACATGGAGCCATCCTCCAGTCCTGAGATACACACCCCGAATGTAGTGAGGCATTAAATAGGTCTGCCAAAGGTCCTGCAAGGACCTCTGCCAGCTCCTTCAGTACCCTGGGGTGGATGCCATCTGGGCCTGGCGCCTTGTCCAGCCTCAGTGCCTTCAAACCCTCTCGAATTCTGCCCTCCATGATTTCCCCATCTGTCACCCCCCCCGTTTCTGCCATTTCTCCCCCCTTGGGTGTCACCCCCCTCTTCTCTTCTTCAACCCCCTAATTTTGGGTTGTATCGAGATCGTTGGCCCATTTCTGGTTCAAATAATCTGGTGCTCCCTAGAATTGGGTGAGTTTCCCAGCTCCCTAAAGGAAGCTGTGGTGACTCCCCTTTTGAAGAAGGCTTCTTTGGACCCAGATGTTTTTTCCAACTACAGACCAATCTCAAACCTTCCCTTTATTGGGAAGGTTATTGAGACGGTAGTGGCAAACCAGCTGGATGACCATTTGACCATCCATAGTATCTATGAACCTCTCCAGTCTGGTTTTCGTAAGAGGCATAGTACCGAGACTGCTCTGGTTCGGGTGCTCAATGATCTCCTGATGGTGAGAGATCAGAGGAACCGTTCTATCTTGGTCCTCCTTGATCTCTCTTCAGCCTTTGACACCGTAGACCATGGGGTTTTGCTCGAACGCCTGGAGTCCATCTGTGGCCTGTCTTGTACAGTGCTCAGATGGTTTTCATCTTTCTTATCTGGGAGAATGCAGAGAGTTGTGTCAGGGATTTTTTCTTCTGACCCTTTCCCTCTGCATTGTGGTGTTCCCCAGGATTCGGTGCTTTCCCCCATGCTGTTTGCAGTGTATGCTGCCCCTTGGAGACATTGTAAGAAGGTATGGGCTGAGGTTTCACTGCTATGCCGATGATACCCAGCTCTACCTGTCTTTTGCCCACAACCAGGTTAGTGCTCTCTCGGAATTTAATAGCTGCCTCACTGAAATCCAGGACTGGATGAATGCTAACTGGCTAAAGTTGAACGCCGGTAAGACTGAGGTTTTGGTTGTGGATCCGGGGCGTGGGACAGGTGGGTTGGGGTCTGGTCAGCCCTCTGGTGTATTACTGGGGGGGGGGGACCCGATCCTTTCCTCTGAACGGGTGCACAACCTTGGTGTGGTACTTGATGACGGGCTGACCCTTCGTCACCAGGTGTCAGCTGTTGTTAAGTCTGCATTTTACCATCTTAGGAATATTGCCAGGGTGAAACACCTCGTTCCATCCAGTGATTTACCTGTGTTGGTCCATGCCTTTGTGACATCTCGCCTTGACTACTGCAACTCCCTATACTTGGGGCTTCCTGGGGTTGATATCCGCCACTTGCAGCTAGTGCAGAACTCTGCTGCAAGATTAATGACGGGGGTGACTAGAAGGACACATATCACCCCTGTGCTGCGCGATCTGCACTGGCTGCCTATACAGTGGCGGATCACCTTTAAAGTAGGTCTTTTGACCTTCAAAGCCCTGCATGGACTCGGCCCTGATTACTTGAAAGAGCTTCTGGTTCCTTACGCCGCTGCACTGCTCCGTTCAGCTGACGAGGGGTTGCTAGAGGTTCAAGGTTATATTGAAGTCCTCTGGGGCTAGGGCCTTTGGTTTTGTGGCCCCTACCCTTTGGAACTCTCTGCCTCGCCGGCTTAGAGAATGCGCGACCGTGGAAGTTTTTAAGCGGGACTTTAAGACTTTCCTGTGGAAAAAGGCTTTTATTGACTGAAGTTTGTTTGTTTTGTCGATTTTATTTGTATATTTTGATTTTATGTTCTGTTTGTACAGCGCCTTGGTTTCTGAAAGGCGCTAAATAAATAAAGTTAGTAAATAAATAAAAGTTATTATTCTCTTTAGTAAATACTGAGCAGAAGTACTCATTTAGTGCTTCTGCCTTATCGCACCCTGCTTCCACCCAACCCCCTTCCTTCCTAATTCTTACTATGTGGCTGGGCAAGTGTGCCAGACAGCTGGGGGGAGGAGGACTGAGAGTCCCATGGACTGCTCTCCTCCTCCTCCGGGGGGAAGGTCACCAGTGCAGTTCTTTTTTTTTTTTCTTATTCTATTTCTTCTCCTGCTGTAGCAACTTTCCTTGCCAGTTGCCCCCCCAGCCCCATCACTCAGCTCCTCTGGGTGGTCTTAACTTCTGCTGTTCCTGGCTAGTGGGATCAGCTCCTGGCCACTGATGCAGAGCCTGTGAGGGGCCGACCATTCATCCTGCCACTGCTGGGCATTTTCCATTTTTCTCCCCTTCCTCCCCATTGCTGGGGCATGTATGTCGCTGCACAAGTGTGGAGGCACTCGCACATACGTGGTCTTGCAGCATCCTCCCTTACATTGGTGTCCTCACCGCACAGCCCCTTGGCCTCCACCTGGGGTGGTCATTCAGTGGGACTTCCAAGCTGCCCTCCCCTTGAGAGGAGAGCTGTCCTCTGGACGCTTGATCTTCTCCCACCCTGACTGGCCCCCGACACCCACTCGTACCATGAACACAGGTCACCGGTGTGGCAAGAGGTAAGACACTGCTGCCAGTTCCATGTTAAAATAGCAATTATAAAATCACGACTGCAATAATAGTTTTTTTTTTTTCCTGCAGCCTCAATATTAGCGATCGTACACTTTAGTGCCTCTCAGAGTTAGCTAATATGTAATAATAGCGCCAGGCAGTGAATGTTATACTTACAACTTCTATGTCTGTTTATGGGTGTAGCTCTTTGGGTGCTCTTCCTAACTTCCTTACTTCCTGTTTACTATCCCACTATCCCACAATGCAGTAGCAACACTTAAAGGTACCTGCTGTCACAGTGACCTGATACTTGGTCTGAATGGAGGTCGGCATGGACGTGGAGTTTGTCTCGAGTCAGAAGGGGAAGTCACTGGCATTATTTGCAGGCTTTCTATATCGCTGAGACAAGAAAAAAGGAGGCAAGGTGTACTGGCGCTGTGTGGATGCCTACCGATTTGACTGCCTTGCTCGCATCCACACAATTGATGGCAAGGTAACAGCACAAATTAAAGAGCACACTCACGTTGTTGATTCTGGAGAAGTCGGTGTTAGAAAAGTGATGGCAAGTGTAAGGGAGAGAGCAAGATGTGGCATTGAGAGCACCTCACAGGTTGTGGTGCAATGCACCTCTGCTGCACCTCAGTCTGTCACTGGCTGCTTGCCAGATGTACAGCTAATCAAAAGAACTGTACAAAGAATATGGCAGGTGGAGTGCGGGTGTCCCCCTACACCTATGACAGTAAAGGACTTGGTGATTCCACCTGAATTTACAGTAACAGACACTGGTGAGCTGTTCCTGGTGTTCGATAGTGGGCAGGAGCATGACAGGATTTTAATGTTTGCAACACATGATAATCTGAGATTTCTTAGTGAGTGCACTGACTGGATGTTAGATGGAACATTCAAGTCCTGTCTGACTTTATTTGACCAGCTCTACACCATACATGGTGTTAAGTCTGGAAATGTGTTAACTGCAGTGTTTGTATTAATGTGCTTTCATAAAACTGCTGCCTATGAGAGAGTATATGCACGACTGAAGTCCCTATTTCCCAACCTAGCATCTCATAGCGCAATTCAAGATTTTGAGAAATCAGTATGGAAAGCATTCAACAATGCTTTTTCAGCTGCAGAGCTGCGTGGTTGCTTCTTCCATCTTGCACAGTGTATTTGGAGAAAGATTCAAAAGCTTCCAGAGGTCCATGAAAGGTATAGTGCTGACCCAGAATTTGCACTCCACATTAGAATGCTTCTGTCACTCGCTTATGTACCGCCAGATGATGTACTGAATGCATTTGATGATATGCGTGAGACTGATTTTTTTCGAGCAGCATGAAGATCTACTTGTGCCCTTACTTGACTATATTAAAACTACTTGGGTAGGAAGGCAACAGGGACATTCTGGATGCAGGAGGGCTGAATTCCCCCTCACCAATGGAGTTGTCACAGTGCTACAATGCTAGGAATTGCAAGAACTAACAACCTGTGGAGGGCTGGCACAGTGGATTCAATTCTTGATTAGGTGCATATCATCCTAGCTTGTGGAAACTGATTCAGTCTCTTAATGAGGAACAAGGACTAACAGAGATTTGATTGGAATAAATTGTGTCTGTAGCATATGCTTCCACTGGAAAAAAGAAGTACAAAGACAGCAACGCTCGAATTGCAGCAATTGTAGCTTCTTATAGGACAAGAAGCTTGTATGATTATCTACACGACCTTGCTTACAATTTTCAATTTCAGGTGTGAATTCACCAGAGAGCATAACATTGACTGAATTTGGCTACTGATCTGGCTTTTTTTGGATTGGGCTCAGTTTTTAATTATATCTCTAATAAACACTAATTATGCTGATTTGGCTTTTTTTTTGTTCTTCTTTTGGTCACTATTTTGACATGCCTAACTCGACTTATGCTGTTTTAACTGTGGGGTAATCCTGTGTCCAGAACTCAATTCACGCTGCATTCCTGTGTCCAGAACTCAATTCATGCTGCCTTCCTCCATCCTGCAATTTCAATCAAATTCATCCTGCCTTCATGCGATCTGCATTTTCAATGAAATTCATGCTGCCTTCATGCGTTCTGCATTTTTTTTTTTTTTATTCCTATTTATGCTCCTCTGGACGGCCGCCCCCATCTGACCAACTCCTCCAGCCCCATCCCCCAGAATCGCCGGCGCTTACCTTGTACCTGGCCCGGAGTGGAGCTGCAGAGAGTCGGTCATCATTCTGTTGCCGCCAGCTTTTCTGCCTCCCGGTTTTTCTACTTCCAGAGCCCCAGGAGAACCATGATCATGGAGGTGTGCATGCGCCACAGCCCCAGTTACGACCCTTATCCCCCACCCTATGGCCTAACGCCCAGCCCCCTCTGAGCCTGTGCAGCTCCTAACCTCCACTAGGGGTCACCATTGGCCGAGGGATGCTGCATCACCTCCCCGGAGAGGCGAGCCTGCCTGTCGGCAGCTCAATCCAGCTCCGACCCCCCCCACTGCTGACCTCCGATGACTCGGGCTCGTTCCCGAACCTAGGTCACCGGCGTTCCATGAGGTAAGGCATCCAGCTCCTCAGCCCTCAGCGCCACCGGACTGGCTGCATTCTGCATTTTCAATAAAATTCATGCTGCCTTCATGCGTTCTGCATTTTCGCTGTTTTGACATCGCAAACTTATGGTCAGTCGCTATTTAGGCAAGATTGCTGAAATTTGCGAGTTACTTATATTGTAGTCGCTGATAATTAGTCGCTATATGAAGTCGCGATTTTGTAGTCTCCGTTCTCACCGGTAAACATTGCTGCCTCAGCCCTCCACACCACTGGCTGGCTTCACCAGTGCAGTTCTAAACCCCTTGCAGTGGCCGAGGGTATGACAGCTGGGACTGGCTCAAGTTGGGGGATGTGACAGACATATGGTGTATGTGCCACTTATGTCATTGTATGCCATCCCCCTGGGGATAAAGAACGGGAAGAAAATCCCAGACAGCAGGATGATGCCTTCCTCCTCGCAGACTCCACACCTGCCTACCGGGTTCACTGGTCAGATTTCAGTTACAACTCCTCCCAGGATTAAAGGACCAGGTCCCGGGGGTGGCTCTGCCATGGGGGGTAAGCCATGGGACACTGTCGACTGGATGGTAAGTCCCGGAGACAGCGGGTGATGGAGCTGGGAGAGTGGAAGGCCGAATGGGGCTGGCTGGCAGAAGAGGAACACAAAAGCAAATAAAAAAAACTGTCTTTCTGCCTAAATTTATTTTTAATTTATTTTAATTTTGTTAACTGGGTAAGCACACTGGACCACATAGCCCTTTTACAGGCACAACCCAAAATTGGCAATTTTATTACTTTCATCTCCATGGAAAGGGGGTTATCTTAGTCTTCATACTGGAATCACACTGTGAACAAGCCAAACCACCAGATGCAAAAGTGGAATCCCATGGTTTGGTCCTAACTAAGAAATGCCTGCAGTGGCTACACTTACAGGGGTCAATGCACTGTTCTGGGCACGTGCGAGAGGCATGTACCCAGCCTGCACAGCTCTGCACCTATGGACAGGTGCACTGTGGCCAGTATTCATGATTGCCAGCCATCACCAGGTGCCTGCCCTCAGCTCCATCCCCTAGTGCACTGCTGTGTGGGGGGCAGATCTGGGGACACAGGTGGGCATCCAGTTGAATGCCCATCCTAGGTCCAGAAGTGGATCCCCTGCTCTGCACAAGCAGGTGATTCCAGGAAGGCAAGGAGGGGAAAAAATACAATTTACAGCTGAGTGCCCAAATGGCTGCCCTAGCCCCTCCTGGTTAGCATGGAAGAGGAGGTGGATGGTTCTGCTGCTGCTGGCAGTTGCAAATGGGGGGCATGTAATGAATATGGCAGAGTCCCTGCTGTGTATCCTGCACCCCCTCACCTGGCACTTCATACCTCAGTGAAAGGTGTGGAGTGCAGGCACGCAGCCTGACATTCCCCTGTGCCATCAACATGCATAGCAGCTTGAACAGCCAGGGGATTGGGCACAAAAGGGACATGTGCCCCTGTTGTGAATGCTGTGGGGGTCTGAGGGACCCCTCATGCATGGCTACATGACTTAGGTTTGCCTATGTGCTGCAGTTACGCAGCATGGATGCATAGTGCATAGAGGCCATATAGAATGCATTGTCTAAATTGGCTCTTTTAAAGTGCTTCCACCTAGGTAATTCACAGGTGATCAAAGGGAGCATGATACAGGAGTATCACACACCTTCCAAGCTCTAACCAAATTCCAAAACTAGTATGCTATAGCACTGTTTTATTCACAAAGTTCAAATCACATTTTTGCTGAGGGGTGCTCAAGTACTGACTGTGTGTATGTACTGTAGCAAGCAAGCAAACAATCAAACAAACAGAGTCCAGTGCACCCACACCCATGGCAAATCTGAGAGTTTAAACTTATTTCTGCCAAAGTTGGCTGTTTTATGCATTGGCGTCTTGTATGTATATTGCATTTGTAGCAGATTTGTAGGTGCGGGTCACTGTGGGCGAATGCAGGGCACGCATCAGTAGGTTTGTCCCTCATTCCCCAATAAGCCAGCATGCAGGCGCCGACACCAGCAATAAGTAAACTGGCCACCAGATCAAACAAAAGTGCTGCTGCAATGAGAGCCAAGCTTGTCACACAGTGGCACAATAACACGCCTCCCGATTTACCTTTCCTGGTGAAGCACTTTAGTAAGCCTGGTGGCACTGACTGCCACAGCCACTTCATTTGCCGATGGGGGAGCCCACTCCCCATCAGCATAATGCTCCCCTTCCATTCCAAGTGTGTGCCAAGGGGGTGCCTAATCCCCTTGGCATCATGTACCCCCAACAGTCTTTCCTTAGCGACGGGGGCCCAACTCGTTGGCTTCAGTCCCCCTGCCTAGTTTAGTTTGCCTGATGGGGCCACTCCCCATCAGCATAATATCCTAACCCGATGTGTGCTGTGTGCCGGTGCCCATCCCCTCGGCATTATCTTATCCCCACCCATTTTTGTGCCAACGGGGGCCCATCTCTCATCCGCTGCGGTGTCCCTCCACAGAGTGTAGGTGGTACACTGGGAACCCACCCCAGTGTACCAAATAAACACCTGCAAAAAAAGAAAACCGATCCTCATTGTCTTTTTTTTTTTAACCTGTAAAAGAAGAAGACGGTCCCTTGCAGTCTCTTCTGCCCCCTTCCCCAACCTGCGCCCACCCTCTGTGTACCCTGCCTCCCCACACCCCTCTTACCCCATACTTACCTCCAGAGTCCAGCGTAATGATCTTCGGTGGACCGGGAACACGTCTGCACTCTTCAAACTCGACCGTGAACTGAAGAAATGCCGGTAAGCTGTATAATGGCATAAATAGGGTTTTTTCAACTTTGGTGCATATCTCAGGCATTTTGGGAATTTCTGCACCAAATTTTCAACATGGGGTTATTGGACTCCTCCTCATGAATTCAGTCACTGTCATGGCGTTATTCAGTCCCGAAAGGAGATTTTGCAGTCACTGCACGGAATCTCCTTTCAGGACCAATTAACGAAACAACAGTGCCACTGTTCATGAGGTGGGCTCTCAAAAACCCTATGTTACAAATTTGGTGAAAACAAAATCCAAAAAATGACTGTTTTACAAGCGTGCATTGAGCAGTTTCCACTCACTCTCATAACTTCGTGAATTTGTAATATTTTCACTCTAGATTTTCAACATTGGCATTTTGCCACACCTCCTTATGAACAGTACAGCTGTCATTTTACACATCCTGGCCAAAATGTGTTTTTGCACTTCCAGCCCAGAATAGCACGGTCACTGTGGGAGATCACTTTTAGGGACAGATTATGAAAATGACAGTGGCACTGTTCATGAGCAGAGGTCCTAAAATGCCTATGTTGAAAATTTGGTGATGGAAGTCCATAAAATGACTGTGTTACAAGCATGTGTTGCGCAGTTTCCATACACCCTTGTAACTTCGCAAATTTGTAATATTTTCATGCCAGACTTTCAACACTGGCATTTTTTTCATACCTCCTTATGAACAGTACAGCTGTCATTTTTCATATCTTCCCAAAATGTGTTTTCTCACCTGTGGCGCACAATGGCATGATTGCTGTGGAAACCAACTTTTGGGACACATTAACAAAATCACAGAGCCACTGTTCATGACGGGAGGTCCCAAAATGCCTATGTTGAAAACATGGTTAAAAAAATTTCCAAAATAATTGGGTTATGGATGTGTGTTGTGCAGTTTCTATGCCTGCTCATGACTTCACCAATTTTGCATATTTTCACCCCAGATTTTCAACGTTGCCATTTTTTTACTCCTCCTCATGAACAATACAGTTATCATTTTTCACACCCTACCCAAAATGTGTTTTCATGCTTGTGTTGCCAAATGGCATAGTCGCTGTGCAAAACCACATTTCGGCTAACAAACTGATAGTGCTGCTCTTCATGAGGTGGTGTCACAAAAAGCCCATGTTGAAAATTTGAAGTGAAAATACCAACAAACACCTACATTGTTAGGGTTTCCAACTGTAACACCCCACCCTGTAGAGACTGACAGGCATCAGGGGTGTGACTTGGGATCATTGGCTGTACTGCTCACGCCATTCCACCCCCACCCTACCCCCACCCTGCAGCCAGTCACAGGCATCAAGGTGTGCCTTGGAGTCTTCGGCCCTAAAGTACACCCCATTCTCCTATACTGCACCCATCTCAGCGTATTTCCTTATGGAATGGGGTTAAGTATAAGGCCCAAAGCACACCATGACATTTGTCAGTGTCTACAGGGAAGGGTGAGGTTAAACGGCATGAATATTATAGCTGATGACCCAAAAGCACACCCCATTCCTGTCAGTCTTTGCAGGGTGGGGTTGGCATCAGTTTAATACTTCACTGCCATTCCTATTATGCATCTCTAACTCCTGCACTACCAATGCCAGCGAGACAACATTCGGCATTGACAAATGCTTGTCTTACTTTTATCTTAATGAAAAGATAAAAGTAAGAAAACAGCTTGTTTGTTTGTTACATTCCACAAAATCAGAAGAAACTCTCATCAGAAATGTGATTTGAACTCTGTGAAAAAAACAAGGGTAGACTACTAGTCTTGTATTTTTGTTTAGAGTTTGGGAAGTGTGGTACTCCTGTAGCATGCGCCTTTTGGTCACTTGTGAATTACCTATGTGGAAGCACTTTACTTTAAGGGAGTCAATTTAGACAATGCGCGAAGTCAGTCAAGGCAATGCACTCTACATAAGAGTAGCCACTGCAACGCCATATGCATGACTACTGTATATTGCCTTAGCTGCTCTATTTGTTCCAATCCCTCCTGTTAACCCGCACCCCATATCTTTTTTAACTCCTGGAAGAGAACATTCTCCAGATTTGTCTGGGCTGGTCGATGCTCTTGTGTCCGCTGGTTGCTTCTACAGTAGCCGGTGAACAGAGGGGCTTAAACCTCCCAAATTTAATACAATATCATAGAGCAGTCACACTTAAAATTATTTTACAGTTGCTCAGACCAACCTTTGAATCTCCCTGGAAACATATTGAATTTGTGATAAACGATTTGTTTGCTATTAACTCAATGCTTTTTGACCCTGCTAGTTCTCTACCAAATTTAAAAGTATTTTCCTTTGACACACAGGATATCTTAAGATGTTGGTATAAGATAAGGACTCTCCCTACTCTAACACATATTTTTTATTTTGTCCGGTCTCTGACTGCGGAGGCAGATTTTCTGCCAACTGTCTAGACTTAACATTTTATAGATGGCGCTGAATGGGATGATCTTTTATCAATTTTTAGACACGCAGGGAGTGGTACCTTTTTCTCACCTCCAACAGCTTTATCAGTTACCAAACCAAGACCATTTTAGATACCTACAAGTACAAACTTTTTTGATGCAAAAGGGTCTTCCCTGGTGTATTTTGCCTAACCCCACCCCCACCCATCTTAAAATTAATATTAGATGTGTTAGACGGCAGGCAATACCCTCATTTAACTGGACTGGTTATAAAGCCCTTAGGGAACGTTGGAATGAATTAACTCAGGCCATTCTTAGGACACAGAATTCTGATCTTGCCTCAGATATTCCTTTTGAAATACGGCTAGGGACTATCTTACCATCAATGAAAATATCGCAAGGCCCCTACGGGCAGGAAATTATTTGGAAATGCCAGGTGCGATTTTTCAATATGCCTGATAAACTTGTTAAATATTTACCTGCTACATATGGTAAACGCTGGCGACACTGTGGTGAGAAGTGTGCCAGTTGTTCAAATATTTTGGGGGAAATTCCCCGTCCTCTGTGATTTTTGGAGGGATATAGAATGCAGTTTAACAGATCTGCTGGACCCAGGGTTTGTTCTATCTCCACAACTAATACTGTTATATGTGACATCAGATGGCTCTGATAATGGGAGACTTCAACATGCCGGATATAGATTGGTCAATACCAGCAGGAACACCTGCCAGAACTAGACACATAGTGGATTCCCTGCAGGGAGAGGGCCTCAAACAACTGGTACAACAACAACCCACAAGAGACAGGGCTATCCTAGATCTAGTACTGACTAACAGGGAAGGGATCACAGATCTCCAGGTAGAAAGTCACCTGGGGGCCAGTGACCATCACATGGTATGGTTCAATTTGGCTACTACATCTAAATCATCCCATTCCAAGGCAAAAATATGGGACTTCAGAGGAGCCGACTTTGATAAGATGGCCAACAGAGTTAAGCTAGCCCTGGCAAAAAGAAACACAGGTGAAGGGGTACAGGCACAGTGGGCAAGCATTAAGGATGCAATACTTGAAGCAACATCCCATTGTGTTAGACAGAAAAGGAAGTGCAAAAGAAGAAGGAAACCACTTTGGTTCTCAAATACAGTAGCAGAAAAGGTCAGAGCCAAAAGGCTGGCCTTCAGGAAATATAAGGGAACACAGCGGGATGAAGATAGGGAGGCATACCAAACTTCCCTAAGGGAAGCAGGGAAGGCAATAAGGCAGGCAAAGTCCCAAACTGAGGAAACATTAGCACGAACAATAAAAGAAGGTGACAAGACTTTCTATAGATACATTAGTGAAAGGAGAAAGTCCAGAGGGGGTATTGCTAAGCTTAATGGAGAAAAGGGAGCATGTGAGGAGGAGGACCCTGTAAAAGCATCTATCCTAAATAGATACTTTTGTTGAGTATTTACTGAAGAGAAGATAGGGCAGGGCCCACAGCTCAGCACCATGGACACGGGGGGGGAGGGAGGTGAGCACTACTCCCTTCACTAAAGAAAGGGTCCTACAAGAGCTTGCTAAGCTCAGGGTGGGTAAGGCAATGGGACCTGATGGCATACATCCCAGGGTACTTAAGGAGCTAAAGGTGGAACTAGCAGAGCCATTAGCAGAACCGTTTAGTGAGTCTCTGAGCACAGGAGAGGTCCCAGAAGACTGGAGAAGGGTCATGTGATCCGCCCACAAGAGTGGTAGCAGGGAGGAGGCGGGGAACTACAGACCAGTCAGTCTTACCTCAGTAGTGGGCAAGATTATGGAGGCACTCCTTAAGGAAAGGATAGTGCAACACCTGGAATCCATAGGGGCACAGGATCCAAGACAGCATGGGTTTACAAAAAGGAAGATCCTGTCAAACTAATCTCATAGACTTCTTTGACTGGGTAACCAGAGTGGTGGACCATGGGGGGAGCAGTTGATGTTGCCTACCTTGACTTCAGCAAAGCTTTTGACACTGTTCCACATGGATGATTGATAAATAAGCTGGGTAGGCTCGGGGTGGGTCAGAAGTTGATCAACTGGGTGACAAACTGGTTGACGGGCAGAAAACAGAGAGTGGTGGTAAATGGTATACAGTCAGAAGAGATGCAAGTCACAAGTGGGGTACCTCAGGGATCAGTCCTGGGGCCAGTCCTCTTCAACATCTTCATTAGTGACCTTGCAGATGGACTAGAGGGTAAGGCTTGTCTGTCTGCAGATGACACCAAGATCTGCAACAGAGTAGATGATCCAGATGGGGTGGGCAGAATGAGAAGAGATCTGGATAAACTAGCAAAATGGTCAGAAGAGTGGCAACTGGGATTTAATGCAAAGAAGTGCAAGATCATGCACATAGGGAAGAGAAACCCTGAAGCCACCTATAGGCTGGGAGGAGTTGCTAGAAGTCACAAAGGAAGAAAGAGACTTGGGCATCATCATCTCTGATGACCTGAAATCATCCAAGCAGACCTCTAAAGCAGTAGGTAAGGCTAGGGGGTGTTAGGGTGTATTAGTAGGGGTATCACAAGTCATAAGAGAGGAGGTACTAATCCTCTTTTACAAGACACTAGTTAGGCTCATCTGGAGTACTGATGCAGTATTGGAGGTCCACCTTCACAAGGACATTAACCAAATTGAGGCAGTCCAGAGAAGGGCAACCAAAATGGTGCAGGGACTGCATCAGAAGACATATGAGGACAGATTAACAGAGCTCAATATGTATACCCTTGAGCAAAGGAGGGAGAGAGGTGATATGATCGAGGCATTCAAACACCTTAAAGGCATTAACAAGGCGAAAGAGTCTAACATGTTTAAATATAAGAAAAATAGCAGGACAAGAGGACACAGCATGAGATTAGAGGGGGGCCGATTAAGGGGGAATGTGAGGAAATTCTTTTTCACAGAAAGGGTGGTGGATGCATGGAATGGCCTACCTCAAGAAGTGGTGGCTATGAATACAGTGCAGGGCTTAAAACAGGCATGGGATAGGCATAAGGGAGCAATACAAATGAGTATGAATAGATAGGCCACTGACAGAGCAAAGGCCGATGGCACATTTATAAGGTAGAAAAAGAAATGGGCAGACTGGATGGGCCTTGCGGTCCTTATCTGCTGTCAACTTCTATGTTTCTATATGTTTCTATTCCTACTGGGGACAGATTGCTGTACTTATACATCACGGCTGCTAAAAAAGCCCTTACGCGCTTATGGCATAGTCCTGAATCCCCTGCACTTGCCCAGTGGCATGATGTTGTTAATAATAATAATAAAATGTATTTAATTGAGCGCCTTTCAGAATCTCATGGTGCTGCACAGCAAATAGAAACATAAAAACATATTCAAATACATTTAATATAAAATCAAATACAAACACATATTCAAATACATGCAATATAAAATCAGAATAAAGTATGAAACGCCTTTTCCCATAAAAAAGTCTTTAGTGCCTGCTTAAAACTCCCCACATCCTGCACTCCCGGAGCTGATGGGGCAGAGAATTCCAGAGAGTAGGTGCAGCAAATCTAAACGCACGAGCACCAGATGACTTCAAATTTACCCTCGGAATCTCCAGCAACCCCTCGTCAGCCGAGCGGAGCTGTTGCAAAGGGGTGTAAGTCACCAGGAGCTCTTTCAAGTAATCGGGACCCAGGCCGTGTAAGGCTTTGTAGGTCAAAAGACCCACTTTAAAGGTGATTCGCCACTGTATTGGCAGCCAGTGCAGAGCGCGTAGCACAGGGGTAATGTGTGATCTTCTAGAAGCCCCAGTCAACAAACGTGTTGCCGCGTTCTGCACTAGCTGCAAGCGGCAGATATCAACCCCAGGAAGCCCTAGGTAAAGGGAGTTACAGTAATCAAGGTGCAATGTCACAAAGGCATGGACCAAGACCGGCAGGTCACTGGGTGGAACAAGGTGCCTAATCCTGGCAATGTTCCTAAGATGGAAAAAGGCCAGCTTGATGACTGCAGACACCTGATGTTGAAGGGTCAGACCAACGTAAAGCTCCACTCCCAGGTTACGCACCCGTTCAGAGGTGAGGATCTGGTCCACCCCCAGGATTAAACCAGAGGGAAGACCAGTCCTCAGTCCCTCTACCCTCTGACCTGGGTCCACAAGCATAACCTCAGTCTTTCCTGGGTCCAACTTTAAACCGCTGGAATTCATCCAGTCTTGGATGTCTGTGAGGCAGTTGTTCAGTACTGAGATAGTGCCAGCCTGGTCAGGTGCGAAAGACAGGTAGAGTTGGGTATCATCAGCATAGCAGTGAAACCTCAGTTTGTACCGTCTTACAATGTCTCCGATGGGTGGCATATATACTGCGAATAACATGGGGGACAGCACTGAGCCCTGAGGCACCCCGCATGGCAGAGAGAAGGCCCCGGATGAAAACAAACCCGAGACCACTCTTTGTGTTCTCCCTGTGAGGAAAGATGAAAACCATCTGAGGACTGTACCTGACAGCCCACAAATGGATCTCAGGCATTCGAGCAAAACCCCATGATCCACAGTAACAAAAGCTGATGATAGATCAAGAAGAACCAAGATAGAACGGTGTCTTCGATCTCTCGCCATCAGGAGATCATTGAGCACCTGAACCAGAGCAGTCTCAGTGCTATGCCTCTTACGAAAACTAGACTGGAGAGGTTTGTATAAACTATGGATGGTCAAGTGGTTATCCAATTGAGCAGCCACAACTTTCTCAATAACCTTCCCCACTAAAGGGAGGTTAGAGATTGGTCTGTAGTTTGCTAGGTCATCCGCGTCTAAAGAAGCTTTCTTCAGAAGGGGGATCACCACCCCCTCCTTCAGGGAGCTGGGAAACACTCCCATATCTAAAGAACACCGGATAATCCGAGCTAAGACCGGGCTGATGATCTCGCTACAACCCAAAATCAGGGAGGTAGGACCAGGGTCTAAACTACAACACGTGGGACGCATCTCCTGGACAATCCTCATAGTATCTACGAGATCCGGCAGGTCAAAGGCACTCCAGGAAACTCCAGGCTCTGTGACAGGACACTGATCAACTGCAACACCCTTAGAATGAGGTTGGAGGCACCCCTCCTGATGTCTTCAACCTTATTCGCAAAGAATCGAGCGATCTCCTCACAATCAATTTGGGTAAAAACTCGACGGATCTGCTGACAGGCTGGGTTGCACAGTCTGTCAACAGTTCTGAAGAGCTGAGCCGGTCGATTCTGTGTGACAGAAATTTCCCTGGACAGGATTTCTGCCTTCTTATGGGAAATTTCTGTTTGGTAGAGTTTATAATGCTCTAGCAAAATAAGGGGTCGGCATCAGTGGTCGTCTTCCTCCAACGACGCTCCAGCCTATGCCCCGTCCTCCGCAACCCTCTCAGAGCCCCATCAAACCATGGAGCACCAGAACGACATGGAAGGGGGTGAACACGGACTGGCGCAATCTGATCGAGTGCTACCGATATAACCTTATTATAGGCCACTACCAGCTGCTCAAGATCAGTACAAAACTCGTCCAACGATGAGAGGTCAATAACTGCCATCAGGTCTTCAAGGTCCATGTCCCGCAATGGGCGGTACCTGACCAGCTCCACAGGGGCCGACCTACCCAGGGGGGCCTCAAAATTGAATCCAGCTGAGTAGTGATCGGACCAACCAACTGGTTCCACCACCAAATCAGAGGATTCGATCCCCAGGAGGAAGACCAGGTCAAGAAAGTGACCTCCCTTGTGTGTAGCTGAGGAAACAACCTGTGTAAAGCCCAGAGATGTCATCTCCTGGAGGAAATGTTGGCCAAAAAGCGAAGACTCGTTATCGACCCAAGCACTGAAGTCGCCCCGAACCATCAGTCTGGGCGACTCCAAGGCCATGACGGCAGCGAAATCTGCTATTTCCTGCAGAAAAAGCTTCTCATCACCTGGTGGACGATAGATGAGGGCAATTCTGCACCCCACACCAGCTACCACAGTACACTCAAATGACCTGGCCTCCTCGACTGGTACACCAGTTAGGCCCAATTCGGTCTTGAAACAGACCGCCACCCCCCTCCCGCGATCCAATCTCGGGCTGTGTATAACCGAGTACCTGGTGGGAACAGCGGCCTCTAAAAAAGGGGCCGCATTCCCATCCAACCAGGTCTTAGTAATGCAAGCCAGATCTGCCCTCACAACAAAATCTGCAATAAGGCCAGTCTTGTTGCAGACAGATCTGGCACTGCATAACAACGCCCGAGTTGGACGAGGTTGGCGAGTTGTCCCTACCGCTTGCCCTCCCAAACTGGAGGTGCCCTTGGGTATGGGAACCTGAACAGAATCACCACGTTCTAGATACCATTTCGCCCCAGGGCGTCTTCTGGGCCTAACCACCCCTATGGGAAGGCCCCATTCACTCCGCTGTCCACAACCCCCCACCCACCCCGACCCCGAGGAGCAATCCCCAGCCCGACAATGATGATAAACATAAACAGGCAGGGGGGGTGAAGAGAAGGGGCGGAGGGCACAGAAAGTGGAGGACGAATAGCACAAGACAGGAGGGGCAAGCAGGCATATCTAGCTGCTCAATTTATAAAACAATAAATATAATAAAATTACAAAAACACCACCGATCCTAAGCTGCTCTCGAACTTCCTACAACTAAAATTATACAACTTCCAATTATAAAAAACAACTAAAACTAAAATTAAACTAAACCAACTCCCTAACACAAAATCTAATTTATTGATTAAACCCACAGGTCCTCTCACAGCCTGGGGGTCAACCAAAAATTAACCAAAAACAATTTTAAATTACTCCCAGGTCCTCTCACTACCTGGTACTTAAAAAAAAAACAACAAATTAAGCACTTTCACAAAAAATAAACAAACAACAAAATAATAATAATTACATAACAATAATGATAAAATAATAAACAAAGGAAATAATTTAGAAGCCACCCTCCGGGAATCTCTCACAATACCGGAAAACAGGTGGAATCAAAGATGTTATAAGGCACTCTCACTGCTCATATTATTTCTGCTAAACAAACAAAAAGAAAAAATAATTGCAGTCAGCAGAGGTCCTGTCTAGCTGTGGATATTTCCAAATACAGCTACTGCATAAACACAGGATACAAGTAACAGATAACCCGCCCGAATGTCAGTAAAAGCAGCAAACAATATAGGTCAGTCTTCGAAATCTCAGCCTTCAAATTCTATCTCCGATTCGAATCGCAGAAAGGCCACTAGCAGGCCACAGGTTCCAATCAGCCTACTAAGGGGAAAAATTACCCCAGAAAGTCAGTGGCCCACTACTTCAGCTCCAGAAGGAGTCAGTCCCCCAGCTGGCTACCCCAGGAGTCTAGAGGAAGGGGAATAAAGGACAAGCCCTCCGGCCTACCCCACTCCCCACCTCTGTGTGTGACACTGACCCTGAGGTCCCTCAGGAACCCTGCAAGCCCAGCTATTAGAGCCCAGAATTACCAATCTCAAGGAATAGCATTCAATCCACCAGAAATGTCACCAAGACTTCATGTCCCACTTATCTTAGAGGCTCTTCCAGACGACTCCAACAGACTCCACCAGATCACCACTCCCCACGATCCACTAGCCACACACAAGTATAATCCAGGGGTACTCCAAAAAATGCAGCCGACAGTTTGAATCCACATACAGGGTAACAAATTCCAGACTGTAGGCTTGCTTAGGTTCGACTAAAGGCCATAAAATCCAACCAGTCCACTCCCTGTACAAATAAGAGTGAGTGGAAAACAGTGGTAGTGTCAAAAACTCAGTCCAAATCCGAACACCAAGATCAAGTAAACGGAAACTCTAAAAGGCAAGGCTTCACTGAAATATCTCCAAGTCTCTACGTTAGAACGCCGCAGCTCTTCACAATTCTCCGCGGTATTCTTGCAGCACACTAGGTCCCAGCCCGTAAAACAGAAACAGACCAAGCCAAAAATGGAGAACGAAAACACAAGCACACCAAATACGCTAGTGCAAAATGAAGGCGGGTAAACGGTGGTGACAAAATGGAAGGCATAAAACCCATACAAAGTTACAAAAAAGCAGCAGAAAGTAAATGAAAAATAAAACGGCAAAAGGCGAGACATATACAAGGAACAGAGCAGAACGGAATGGCTAGCCCAGCGTGGCCGCCATCTTGGATCTCTCAGCTTGAGAGTCTCCAGTTGTCTTGAGTTGTAATTAAACTTACTATTTGGAACGTCTTATAGCCCATCAATTAGGTGGAACCCCCCATTTTGAAATAACATGGAGAAAGTGGGTTTTCTATATGTCCCAGGTAGATAATTAATTTGTGCCATGATTTTTGCTGGATGAGGTATTTAAGTTTCCTTCTCCACTCTTTTTAGTTTAATTTGTATGAAGGGACTACAAAAATTTGGGAATGTTTTAATATTGTATGCTAGTGACAACATTTATACTAGTATGTAAGTGAAGCTTATTGTGTTAGCTCTCTGTGTATATAAATAAAGAGCTTAAAAAAAAAGAGTGGCCACTGCAGACAACTCATACTTGAGACCAAACTGTGATGTTTCACGTTGGTGTCTGGTGGTTTGCCATATTTACACTGGAATTCTAATATGAAGACTAAGAAAACCCGTTAGCCATAGAGGTAAAAATAAGAAAACAGCCAATTTATGCAAAAATGTATTTTAACTTCACACATTTGCTATCGGGGGCAGTGCATTGGACTCTAGTTTGTTTGTTTGTTATATGTCACAAAACTAGTAGCAAACCTCATCAAAAATGTGATTTGAACTTTGTGAATAAAACAATGGTAGAGTGAGCTAATTTTGGATTTTCGCCTTTAGCACTCATTTTACTGACTGTCCAAAGGCCCTGATGGCCACTCTGCCCACCCCCTTAACAGTCAGTGGCCCCCATTTTCAAAAGGTTTTGGGTGGTGCAACGCAGTTTGTGCCATGCATACCTGCAAATGCGCCACCTGTTGGGGCATGCCCATATTCAAAGGACACATATGCGTGGCAATCCCCCAACAGCACCGACATGCACAATATTGTCCTGTGCCTATGCAAATGAGGGACCTCCCATGCATATGCAGTGCAGCACAATATTGAAATGCATCAGAAGCGCAAAATGACCTCCAGCAGTGGTGCAGATTTACATTTCTGAAATTCAGCCCTAAACAGTGCGCAGACCCATCTACCCACTGTTAAGGGCTGGGTACCCTGGCAAATCTGTGGCCCCTCCCTAGCCCCAATCCTGTAGCAATGAAACACTCCAATGCCCTGGTAGTCTAGCGGCACCCCTCCCCAAGCTCTGTTCTATGTCATATTACAATAATAACTCTCCGTTGTTGGTATTCCTGGTAGTCCAGTGATCCCCCACCCCATCCCCGATCATAGTTATAATAAAATATGACCCCCATCCCCATATCCCTGACAGTGTAGTGGTCCTCCCAACCTAGTCTGGATCACAGTTATGATAACATATAACCCCCGATCCCCATATCCCTGGTAGTCTAGTGATTCCCCCCTCCCTGAGCCCCAATCCTTATAATAATAGAAACATCCATGGTAGTCAAGTGGCCCCACCACCCCATGACCCCGTTAGGCAGTGACCCACCACCCCGCTTCCCACCAACCCGACCGGAGCCAACTACTGGCACAGCCCACCCACACCACCACAGCCAGTCGCTGACTGAACTGAACAGGAGCATGTACAGTATACAGTACTTACCCATTGGTTGACTGGTCAACTAATGGGTGTGTACTGTATACTGTATTTATTTTAGTTAGTTAAATATTTTTATTATTAATTTGTTAACCGGGTAAGAGCACAAGACTGAGGGTCCTTTTTTCAGGCTCAACCTGGGCAGTTTATGCTGTACAAAAGATTACAAAACATTCAATTACAAGTACATAAAAGTTACATAACAGTTACATAGTGCATGAGCGAGTAAGTTAGTGGGTTAATTTTTCTTGACCGGGATACTCTTTGTGAACATCATTCTGTGCTTTTTTTGGCCTTAATAAAAATGTAATACTACAGACCAGTCACATAGAAACATAGAATTTGACGGCAGATAAGGACCGCTTGGCCCACCCAGTCTGCCCATTTCCCTACCTGATGGATAAGCTGCAGATCCTAGTTAACCAGCAGCCTACTTCTTCCTACCCCCACCCCCTAGAATTGCCTTATGACTGTCCCATGCATGCTTGAATTCCACCACTGTTTTGACTCCATAACCTCCTCTGGAAGGCTGTTCCATGCAACCACAACCCTCTCTGTGAAAAATACTTCTAAATTACCTCTGAGCCGCCCTTCTATCTTCAAATTGTGCCCCTTGTTCTTGCACACCTCTTTTTGAAAGATGCTACCCTCTTGGACTTTGTTGATTCCTTGAGGTACTTGAAAGTTTCTATCATGTCCCCTCTCTCCTCCTTTCCTCGAGGCTATACATATTAAGCTCCTAAGTCTCACTTCATATGTCTTCCGTGCAGACCCTGCACCATTTTAGTTGCCCTCCTCTGGACAGCTTCCATCCTGTCTATGTCTTTGCGGAGATTGGGTCTCCAGAACTGCACGCAGTACTCCAGATGTGGTCTCACCAGCTGTCTGTACAGAGGGATAATAACTTCTTGTTTTCTGCTGGTGATGCCTCTCCCTATGCATCCCAGTATCCCCCAGCCCTCCTTGCTGCCCTCTCACATTGCTTGCCCACCTTTAGGTCATCTGATATGACTACCCCCAGGTCCCTTTCCATTTTTGTTGTTGTTAGTATCTCACCCCCCATTGTGTACTCTTCCCCTGGGTTTTTGTTTCCCAGGTGCATTACCTTGCACTTCTTAGCATTGAATCTAAGCTGCCATACATTTGACCATTCCTCTAACCTTGCCAAGTCCCTTCTCATCCTTTCCACCCCACCTTGTGCATCAACTCTGTTGCAGATCTTTGTGTCATCTGCAAGAGACATACTTTTCCTTCCAGTCCCTCTGCAATGTCGCTTATAAAGACATTGAAGAGGACCGGTCCTAATACTGAACCCTGTGGTACCCCACTGCTAACCCCCCTTTTTTCAGAGTGGACTCCATTTACTATTACTCTCTGTGTCTTATTCTCCAGCCAATTCTTTACCCAGGCTGTCATCTTGGGACCCACTCCCAGGCTGGCTAACTTGTATATTAATCTTTTGTGTGGGACTGCATCAAATGCCTTGCTAAAGTCTAGGTAGGCCATGTCCACAGCCCCTCCCTGATCTACTACTTTGGTCACCCAGTCAAAGAAATCTATCAGATTTGTCTGGCATGACCTTCCCGCTGTGAATCCATGCTGCCTTGGGTCCTGTGCTCCTCTGGCCTCTAGATACGCAACAATTCTTTCCTTCAGAAGTGATTCCATCATTTTCCCTACCACTGAGGTTAAACTAACAGGTCTGTAGTTTCTGCTTCTGCCTTGCTCCCACATTTGTGAAGGGAATCACATCTGCCCTCCTCCAGTCCTCAGGTACCACCCATCCTCCCATGATTTGTTAAAGAGGGTAGTCAGTGGTGTCACTAGTTCTATCCTTAGTTCTTTTAGAATTCTGGGATGAATCCCATCAGGCCCTTATTGCTTTGTCCACCTTCAGTTTTAAGAGCTCTTTCAGAACTCTTTCTTCTGTAAATGGGCTGGTATCAACTTCTGTATCCAGAGTGTTTCTACTGTTTGTTTTAGGTACCTCCCCTCTTCCTTTGTAAATACTGAGCAAAATATTTGTTTAGTATCTCTGCCTTTTCACAGTCACCTCTGCCAACCCTCCCTCCCTTTATTAAGCCTCACTATCCCCCCTTGGTCTTCTTGCTCCTGATGTACCTATAAAGGTTTTATCCCCTTCTTAACTGAGTTGGCTATCTTTTCCTCGGTTTGGGCCTTTGCTGTTCTGACTGCCTTTCCAGCTTCCTTTTGCTTTAACTGATACAGTTCTCTGTCCTGTTCCTTCTGTGATTCCTTGTACTTCCTGAATGCTTTCTTTTCTCTTGAACCTTCACTGCCACTTCCTTTGAGAACTATAGTGGTTTCTTACCTCGTTTCATTTGTTTATTTGCTTTACACAAAGGCTTGTTACCTCTGTGATGGCAGTTTTTATTATTCCCCATTGTTCTTCCACCCCTCCTTCCTGCCCATTTGCTAGTGCATTCCTTAGGCACTCACCCATTTTGGCAAAGTCAGCCCTCCTAAAATCCAGTACCTTTCTCTTTGTATGGCTTGACTCTATTGCTGTGTTTATTGTGAACCATACTGTTCGATGGTCACTAGTTCCCAGATGGCTACCCACTTCTACATCTGTGATCCTCTCTTCATCTCTGTTTGAGAGAACCAGGTCTAAGTTGCTCCTCTCGAGTGGGCTCAATACTAGTTGTCTAAGGCATGCCCCCTGTAGGGCATCCAGAATAACCCCACTCTTAGAAGTGGCTGCTGCAACTGCACTCCAGTTAACATCTGGCATATTCAGATCACCCATCAGCAATATCTCCCCTTTATCTGCCATTCTAAGTATACTTTCTATCATTTCCTTGTCCATTTCCTCCCCCTGAGAGGGGGTCTGTATACAACCCCTGTGCGGATTGTGGTGCCATTGCCTGCCTCCAAATTGACCCACAGTGCTTCTCTCCTCCCTGTTTACCCTTTTGTTCTGTTGCTTTGATTTCTTCTCTTATGTGAGAGCTACTCCTCCTCCTCTTTACCCTCCCTGTCCCTCCTGTAGATAGTGTATCCTGGTATGTTTACGTCCCAGTCATGGTTCTGTGTGTACCATGTTTCTGTGACTGCCACAATATCCAGATCTTCCTCCTCCATCAAGGCCACTAATTCAGGAAGCTTGTTACCCAGACTATGGGCATTGGTACTCATTGCTCTCCATTTTTTGATGGCTTTACCTTCTGTAACAGCAACCCCCACTGACCTTTCTACCTTGGTCTTTTTCTCATTTAGTACCCTGTTTTGTAGGGGGAGGCTGAGATTTTCCTTCTGCTTATCAGTGCCTCCCTCCTTGACTAGTTTAAAGGCTTGCCAATGAAGCATTTAAACCGATTGCCCAAAAGACTTGTTCCCTTCCTGGACAGATGCAGACCATCCTGCCAGTATAGGCTGGTGTCCCTCCAGGTGGAACCCCAGTCCCCAATGAAGCCAAACCCCTGTGCTCCACACCATTTTTTTAACCATTTGTTAAACTGCATGGTGCAAAGTACCCTCGCCTCACTCATGCCACTGACAGGCAGCACCTCTGAGAAGGACACTGTGTGTGCTACTTGTCTTAGGCCCCTCCCCAACTCTACAAAGTCCTTTTGCACTGCTCTAATCTCATGATGAGCCAAGTCATTTGTCCCTAGGTGGACAATGATGTCCAGCTCAGACTCCCATGCAACTGTTCTCGTGATCCTAAGGATGCGCTTCCTGTCCCTCCAAGCCATGGCACCAGGCAGGCACCTTACTTCAGTTTTCCCTGCTCCCCCCAGTTCTATCCCCCTAATTGGAGTCCCCACCAGGAGCTGCTTTTTCCTGTGGTGCCCTCTGCCTCCTTCCTGGGGCCTCCCTTGTGACAATTGTCTGCACCTCCTTAGTCTCCTCTACTGGTGCATCCATAGGGGAACTATGCTCCCCAGAATGGTGTATGGATTGTGGAGTGTAACAACTGACTGGGTGTGCCTCTGTTCCACCACCCTTACCCTCCCTGAGCCCACTGTGGTCCAACTGCTGTGCTTTCTTCACAACCTCTGAGGTAGTGGTGGTGGCTGTGGTGCTCCCTGGATGGGGGAGGTTCCCTTGCCACTGTCCAGTGCAGCCTGAAGATGGGCAATTTCCTCCCTCAGGGCAGATAGTTGTCTGCAAACAGGGCAGCATCTCAGCCTCCAGAAAGACTCCCGGAAGACTGCTGCCCCACAGCCATTACATTGTACTACTCCCCACATAACTGTCTACCTTGTTTAGTTTTTTTTTGTGTGTGTGTGTGTGATTGGTGCGTTATATAGAAATATATGTATTTATATAATGTGTATGCTTATATTGTCAGTGCAGTGTGCTAGACAGGATATGACAGTGATGTGTACCTTGACCTCTTGAGGAAATGATGTCAGAACCCCAGGTATAAATGAACTATTTCCAGGGGTGGGAAGGTTGGCCTAAACTGTGCCCTCACGAAACAATCAGCTAAACGCTGACCTACCGATGCGATGAGTGCCTTCCTGTCAGCAAGATGCCATACACGACAATTTGTAATACTGCTTCAAACCAATTTGACAGAGAAAATACCCTGCTAATCAAACAGAGAAAATCCAAACATCCAAGTCAGACACAGGTAAACCTCCCAGCCCCAAAAGAGCCTGGTGACTTGTGCTCTGAAAACAGTCAGCCCAAACATGTCAGCTGTGCAGAAGGCAGACACAGAAAACAGTATTTAGCCTATGTGGGTTTAAACTCTTCCTGCACTGAAAACCTTAACACTTGTAACACAAGTAAAGCAAACCCACCTCCTATGTTGATTGAAAGACTGCCTTTTCTGATCATTCTAAGTTGCTTATTTCACCCTTCAGTTAGAAGTATCCTCCACCTGAAGAATATTAACTTTCCTAAGGAATCTGCTTCAAACCAAAGACAATTGTAAATTGTAAAGTTCACCTCCCTCTGTTGTGAGCACTACTCACTTTCTTGCAAATCTTAAGTCCAGTGTTGCAGCTTGCAGCCAGAGGTAGCTTCACCTGAAGACTATGAGGTTATCTGATGAGCCTGCTAAAATTAGTACTTTTATCAAGGTCTGTAAGATTCTTCCAGAGCTATTGGCTGTTAAGTAGCTGTGATGTAAGCACTTCCTGACACAGTCTGGCTTGGCCTTATAAGGCACACTGAGGTAAACAAAGAAAAACCAGTTTCCACCCCCTAGGGACTGTCTGGGTCCAATACACAGCCTGTAACCTGCTCTCAATTCAGGGCTTATGATAAATTCTTAGCCCAGTGAATACTCACAGTATTACAAATATTGCAATGCAAACAGTCAATCACTAACTCCAATCAAGTCAGAAGGGCAGAAACACAGAAAACAGTAAAATCTTAACAATTGTAACAAGTAAAGCAAACTCCACCTCCCTCTGTTGATTGAAAGACTGCCTTTTCTGATAATTCTAAGTTGCTTATTTCACCCTTCAGTTAGAAGTATCCTCCACCTGAAGAATATTAACTTTCCTAAGGAATCTGCTTCAAACCAAAGACAATTGTAAACTGTAAAGTTCACCTCCCTCTGTTGTGAGCACTACTCACTTTCTTGCAAATCTTAAGTCCAGTGTTGCAGCTTGCAGCCAGAGGTAGCTTCACCTGAAGACTATGAGGTTAATCATAAATATGCTATAAAGTATAATACAGACACATTTTACTTATACATCTAAAGAATAATAAAATCAGTTAATTCAGTGCTAAAGCTAAGCTTTAGTTAGTCCAATTATGAAAAATTTTATACTGAAGGTAAAATAAAACACAATATAAAAAAGTATAATATTGCAATATTCGAAATAAAACAAAGGTAGCATAAGTAATCAGTCTCCTTAACCAATAAAAATGAGCAACATAGAGGCAAAAGGTTACATGATTAATTATTAAAATACCATGTGATCTTAAAAACTCAGTATATCAACTGTTTATAATACTTCTTATTTTGTTGTTCTCTTTTAATGGAGTGAATGCTCCTTGGTGAGCTTTCTACTCCAGGTTCAGTTACATCAGCATTCTTTCACTTCTTTCATAGCATGAAACAATTCTCAGCTAAATTTAAATGAGTTGTAATCAGCTCTGTGTATAGCGGATAGTGCAGCCAGGAAAAGAATGATAGGGTGCATTTTAACTCTTTGCCCAGTGAGCTCTATGAGCTTCAAGAATTGGTGCCACAACATCTTTACAAAACCTTAGCCCCCACAATTAAATAGTAACCCTGTACACCTAACATGGACCTTGCCTAAAATCATTATATGGCATTACAAAAATAACAAAAAAGCAAATGTTAGAGCAGGCTAGCTCAGGCAGAAATATGTATTACACGCTCCAGATCATCAGGCTACTTCCTCCCTTGGCTTCTGAATATGCTCTGCACATACAATTCAATTCAACTTCAAATTTATTGATCGGCAAATGTGCCATTACAAAATGTTTTAATACAAAAAAAAATAACGTGGTTGATATTAAAACATACATTAAATATCCATATCAAGTTAATCATTATACATATAGCATAAACACACATATAATTATGCTTGTACTAAGGATAAAAACCTTCTTAGGTAACTCTTAATTCTATAATCTTTGTCGTCTTCCCCTTGTTGATCCTGGTTCTTAATTTTCCTTTATAAGTGAAGTGTCTGAAGGAAACCTACCAATTTAGTTAATCTGTTAACATCTGCAGAGGTAAATAATTAACGCTTTTGTAAGACACCAAGGCCACTCAGGATCTCTCCTAACCAGCAATCCCTATTTTTTGTGTAAAGTGGGCATTATAATTCAATTTGTTTCAAGTCATCTTCCAAAAGATTCCCACATTTACAATAGGGTGAAATGTGTCTCGGCCTTTTCTGAATATAATACATGTAGTTAGATTTATATAGTCCCATCCTAAACTTAGTGATCAGATGTCGTGAGTCTGCCTTAATGAATTTAAGTAGATACGGTTCTATTGTAGGTATAGTTTTAATATGTTTGTACCACTTAAAATATTTCAGTTCAGTTATTCTGGAAAAATGTTTTGTAATATCTCTCACTCTGGTTCTTATTTTGACCATAGCTTTTATTTCATCCCAAGGGTTAGCGTGTGTGTATATGTGTGTGTGTGTGTGTGTGTGTGTGTGTGTATATATATATATATATATATATATATATATATCCCAATCCCATAGGGAGATTGAGTTTTTGATTAGTGTGTGGGGGAGAAACCTTCCTGGGAGTATTTTATCTCCTCCTCCTCCTCCCAGCACCAATGGGGTAAACGAGGTTCCTGAAGAAGGAAAAGTTTTAGTGAAAAAAGAATTCCCCTTTCCAGTGCCAAAGTTTCAAGTGAGTACTGACCTAGTTCTAGGCGGGTTATAGTTGAAGACACAGACTGAGGGATCATTAGTATATATCTGTATAACTTGTTCCAAGAAATTTCCAGTTCCTTCAGGTTAGTGTGACCTCAGATTTCGGCTGCATATAAAGCACAGTTTTCAATTTTAGCATTCAAAACCTTCAAGACGCCCAACACTGAACTTTTGCCAAGCTTGGCGTTGAATGTCCTGAAGGCTCCAGAGGCTGGCTTCATTTTGTTTGTACAAGGAGTATGTGCGCTTTCCAGTTATTGTTTTGTGAAAATCTTAGTCCCCTAGTAACCCTAGTAGAGAAGTTGAAATCAAGACCAAGTCGTCTGCATATGACAAAACTGGTATACTTTCATCGCCTATTTTTGGGGAATGGAAATCAGGATTAAATAAACTTTCTAAGATCTCATTAATGTATACATTGAAAAGTGTTGAAGCCAGCAGACACCCCTGCCTGACTCCCAAATTTGTGGGAATCTCAGTAGTTGTTTGTCCATATTGATTGTACTGTATTCTTATCCAAGTATCTGAACAGAGTCTGATAATGATGTCTGCTAGCTCTGGCTCCAATCCATATTTTCTTAGCATAAGCAGAGGGCTCTTATGGAAAAAAACTATCAAATGCTGCAGTGAAATCCACAAAACAGCAATATAACTTGTGAGTCTTAACTTCAACATATTTCCATATTAAGTCACGAAAGTATAACAGTGCTGTACCGTATTTTCCCATTATCATTAATTTTAGAATCTTTGGTTCTCCTAAGGCAAGTTATTTTGGATTAATAGATTACAAATGTAAAATGAAGTCCCTTTGTAGTGCTTCATTACAGTTTTGAGAAAATATTCACACCTTGAAATCTCCTAATATTAGAATTGGTATGGTTTCCCAATTATCATTTATCGTTTCTAATGTATGTTTAAATTGCAGAAAGATTTTTTGAATATTCTTAATATTAGGGAGGAAATAAATCTTTAAAATAAAGGGTTTAGTTAGTTTCCCCTCCTATTTCAGCAGTAGAAAATCCTTAGTTTGGATTTCTAATTTCACTACCTTACAGTTTAAAGAGGTTTTAATGTAAATCATTAATCCTGCCTTGTGTCTGCCAAATTTCTTTGCTCTTATTCCTGGGATGTTATAGTTAGAATATGGTAATAATGAGTCCTGATTTTCTGGACAACAGGTTTCTTGTAGGCAAATTATCTCATTTGTCAAAAGAAAATCCTTGACCTCTTTATCTGCCAATTTTAAATGCAAGCCTTCTATATTCCATGATAGAATTCTCAGCAATCTGCATTATAATTCCTGAGAAATTCTAGCAGGAGGCTTACATATATTTGATTCAATTGTTTGTCAATCATTATTTATATTTCTTAAAGGAGCAAACCTATTGCTTTGTGGGTTGTTGGTAGTCTCATCCTTCTCTATCTGAGTCTCCCTTGATGTAGTTCCCCTGAAAATTTGAGAGGGTACAATGTGTACTCCCAGGGCATTCAGTCTATTTGCTGCAGCAAGCAGCAGTTTAGGTAGCTGGGCGTTTTTATATGTGACGTCTATTTGGGTAGAATTGCATTGACGTCCATGTATTCTTATCCATTCTATTGAACCGCTTGGTATGTTTATGTGAAGGGATTTGAACAAAAAAGCTGACATTCCTTTTTTATGATTTTAATTGGTTCTTCCTTGGTAGTTTCCCATCTAAAAATTGGAATAGTTTTACATTCCCAATCCTGTTGTAATTTCCATTTTTTTTGTTTGATGATTTCTAAAATATTTTCTATTCTTGTCCTATCCTGATCTAGTTCATTCCTTAGCATGTCCCTAGTCATGTTTGTTACTTCTTTAATAATCAGGACCCTCTGAGGAGGGTGAAAATAAATTCTACCCAAGCCCAAGACTGTATTCATTTTGTATATTTTGTATGCCAAATCTTCTGGTTGGCAATACAACAGGACACAATCCTTTATATGTGGGTTTTGTGGTCTCATGATATGAATGTTCTTCTTATCTTGAATGTGTAACAGATAAAACATCCAGTGCATCAGTGTTTCCTGTGCTTCCTTATTTAATCTTGGTATACCATAAATCTCTATTTAAAACTCAAAGTCTTTTGTTTCTCCTTCAGCATATTCTGTGAAGGCTGTAAGGACATGTACTGAATCTCTTCTCTTTGTATCTGTGGAATTCCCTTGATCTTGTGTACCTTGTTTCAAATGTCCATCCTTTGTTGTATTCCTTTTATTCTCCTGCCCCTCACTTTTTTCCCGTCTATCCTCCTGGGTTTCTTGGATTGCTTCTGTGTTCTTGGTCTCCCTGACTTTGTCAGAATTTTGTAATTTGGTTTTATTATGGGATTCATTTTCCTTAAACAACCTTGCTAAGTCTATAATTACCTTTTTGTCTGTATTTTCCTACATTGTCTCTTTCCTTATTTCATTGTGTTTCCTGTCTTTATTTAATTTTTGTAATGGATTTCCCATCTGCCTTATATTATTCCCTAGTGTCTGGCTCCCTGCATAGTTTCCTTCTGCTTTACTGACTTTCAGTCCTGTATCATTTTGTAAGCTTTCTTGAGTAACCTGTTTTTTTCTATTTTCTTTTTCTTTCCTTTTTTCTTTTGGTGATAATTTAGTATATCATTCACAAATTTCATCATTAAATGGAGAGTGAAGGTTTACTTGTGTTGCTTTATTATCCTTCTGTGTTTCTATCTGTCGATTAAATTTGTTTCCCATTAAGGAAGTTTGATTTCCTTTTTGTAAATTATGTGACTTTCCAATTCTGTCCAATAGAATTTTTTGTTGTTAAATACATCAGTATGAAGATTGGTTATTTCATCCTTTATGACTGCCAGGTTTTCCAAAATACCAATGCCTGCATAATATCCATTTTTGATTATTTCCAACATCTGCTTTGATATTGTAGAACATGAAATAAAAACCCTTGCACCAGTAACATATTCTTTATTATATTCATCCTAACCTCATTTATATACAGGTTTTTTACTTTTCCTATCAAAGTCATGAGGAGGTACAATCATCTCATCTCCTCTTCTCTGATCTTTTCTCTGTAAGGAGTCCTGGTGTTTCAAACCCTCTATGGTTGAGTTTAGCTGTTTTATTATGGTATCTAGATCTTTCCTATTTCCTATTATGTAGTAGCAGTAGTACATATGTTATTCATAGAAATGTATGAACAGGGATAAAACACAGATGAGTAAAACTAATTTTCATGGAGGTCCCTTAATTACACATTTCATGTTACACATAAATACATTAAAATAGTATACAGGCAACATTGTCAGGATATATAAAATTACTACAAAGACAGTCAAAACCACATAAAGCCTGTACATATGGAGGTTCCTCAATTTACTAATTGTGCATATAAATAGCATAACAAAAACACTACATTTAAACATGGAAACAATGGCTCACGATATTCATACACCATAGATTATATGATTGAAAATATTTAGAAACATAGAATTTGATGGCACATAAGGACCGCTCGGCCCACCTAGTCTGCCCATTTCCCTACCTAATGGATAAGCTGCAGATCCTAGTTAACCAACAGCTTACTTCCTCCTACCCCCCACTAGAATTGCTTTATGACTGTCCCATGTATTCTTGAATTCCCCCATTGTTTTTGACTCTACGACCTCCTCAGGAAGGCTGTTCCATGTATCCACAACCATCTCTGTGAAGAAATACTTCCTCACATTACCTCTGAGCTGTCCCCCCTCTATCTTCAAATTGTGCCACCTTGTTTTTGCACATCTCTTTTTCTGAAAGATGCTACCCTCTTGGACATTGTTGATTCCCTTGAGGTATTTGAAAGTTTCTATCATGTCCCCCCTCTCCCTCCTTTCCTCGAGGCTATACATCTTTAGTTCCTTTAGTCTTTCTTTATATTTCATCTGATGCAGACCCTGCATCATTTTGGTTGCCCTCCTCTGGACAGCCTCCACCCTGTCTATGTCTTTGTGGAGATGGGGTCTCCAGAACTGTACACAGTACTCCAGATGTGGTCTTACCAACTGTCTGTACGAGGGCCAACAACTTCCTGTTTTCTACTGGTGATGCCTCTCCCTATGCATCCCAGTATTCCCAGCCCTCCTTACTGCCTTCTCACATTGCTGGCCCACCTTTAGTTCATCTGATATGACTACCCCCAGGTCCCTTTCCATTTTTGTTGTTGTCAGTATCTCACCCCCCATTGTGTACTCTTCCCCTGGTTTTTTGTTTCCCAGGTGCATTACTTTGCACTTGTTTGCACTGAATCTAAGCTGCCATACATTTGACCATTCCTCCAACCTTACCAAGTCCCTTCTCATCCTTTCCACCCCACCTTGTGTATCAACCCTGTTGCAGATCTTTGTGTCATCTGCAAAGAGACATACTTTCCCTTCCAGTCCCTCTGCAATGTCACTTATAAAGACATTAAAAAAGGACTGGCCCCAGTACTGAAACCCAGCGGTACCCCACTAGTAACCCTCCTTTCTTCACTGTGGACTCCATTTACTATTACCCACTGTGTCCTGTTGTCCAACCAGTGTTTTAGCCTGGCTGCCACCCTAGGACCCATTCCCAGGCTGGCTAATTTGTTTATTAATCTTTTGTGTGGGACTGTGTCAAATGCCTTGCTAAAGTCTAGGTAGGCCATGTCCACAGCCCCTCCCTGGTCTACTGATTTGGTCACCCAGTCAAAGAAATCAATTAGATTTGTCTGACATGACCTTCCCACTGTGAATCCATGCTGCCTTGGGTCCTGTGCCCCACTGGCCTCTAGGTACTTAACAATTCTGTCCTTCAGAAGTGATTCCATCATTTTCCTTACCACTGAGGTCAAACTGACAGGTCTGTAGTTTCCTGCCTCTGTCTTGCTCCCACTTTTGTGAAGGGGAATCACATCCATCCTCCTCCAGTCCTCAGGTACCACCCCATCATCCCATGATTTATTAAAAAGGGTAGTCATTGGTGTTACTAGTTCTTCCCTTAGTTCTTTTAAAATCCTGGGGTGAATCCCATCAGGCCCCATTGCTTTATCCACCTTCAGTTTTAAGAGTTCTTTCAGAACCCTTTCTTCTGAAAGGACTAATATCAACCCCCATCTAGAGTGCTTCTATTGACTGGATTAGGTATTTCCCCCTGCTTTTTCCTTGTGAATACTGAGCAGAAGTATTCATTCAGTATCCCTGCTTTTTCACTGTCGCTCTCTGCTCTCTTGGTCCTATGTTCTCCCTTTTAAGCATCATAGTTTAGGAGCTTTGGTTAAGTTGGTGAACCATTTTTTTATGGATCCTAAGTGAGATGGTACATACAACCCTCAGAGTTGTAGAGACAGTTTATTCCATATACTGGGGCCCCAACAGAAAATGGAGGACCTGCCTATCACCAAATTACACTTTGGAATGGTAAATTCAAATCCCCCTGAGGATCTCAAACTCTCCCTCAATTCCCTACACCCAAAGTTATCCAGTACATATTTGGGAAGTTTCTCCTTCCTAATTTTAACAATAAAGGTTATTAAGTGCTAATTCCTTCTTTCTTCTGGGCTCAACAAGTCTAACATTTTATACATGTCATAATGATGCAACCTCCTGGGGACGTCGAGGATGAAGCGGGCAAGTCTGTTATACATAACATCCAGCCTAGCCAGTTCCATCCCTGAGGCCCCCACATACACTAAATCACCATAGTCTAGGACTGGCAAAACCATAGCATCCACTATCCTACTTCGGACTTCAGAAGTCATGTAATGCTTCATTCTGTACAGCATACCCAGTTTCCTACTTAGGTCTGCTTCTAGTTTATCAAAATGGACATCCTACCTTAATCTGTGGTCTAACCAGACCCCTAAATACTTGAAGTACATAACCTGCTGAACTTTCTTCCCATTCAGGGTATTTACCTCCAGAGACTGGGCAGGCCTGTTACTACCATGGAAGGGCACAATCTGAGTTTTCTTAACATTTAATACTAGCTTGTGTGTCTCCAAGAAAGTTTAAAACTGAGAGACAGTATTCTGTGATGTTATGGATATGTTTTCCACTGACTTCTCCTCAACATAAATAAGGGTGTCATCAGCATACATATGATACCTGATCTCAGGATTACTGAACTGTATGTTACTCACTTAAATATTAAAAAGAATGGGGCCCAGTATTGAACCCTGGGGCACCCCTGACCTAATTTGAAGTATTGAAGATTTATAAGAACCTAGCTCCGCCAACTGTTTCTGTCCAATTAAATATGTATTAAACCAGTTCAGCTCTGTTCCCTGCAACCCAGTCTCCTGGAGCTTAGCCAGGAGAACACCATCATCTAAGGTATCAAATGCCTTTGATAAATCAATAAATAAGGCTCCCACTGGTCTTCTCCTGCCCAGGCTCCTCTGAATATCACCCACAACCATCACTATTGCAGTCTGTGTACTATGCATGGGTTGAAACCCTGACTGATATACATTCAACATCTGCTCCTTCTCTAGGTACCTCTTAAGTTGGCCTGAAACTATTTGTTTCCATGATTTTGGACACCTGAGAGAGAAGGGAGACTGGCCTATAGTTACTAATTTGCAGTTTAGAACCCGTTTATGAACAGGCACTACTCTTGCGATCTTCTATTTCTCTAGGAATTCCCCTGTTGCAAGAGAAAGATTGACTATATATGTCAAAGGGTAGGCTATACAAGGAGCAGTATATTTTAACAGTCTTGTGGGGATGTTACCTAAACCCTTTGCTTTCAAGATATCCATTTTCAACAATTCTTCCCTGACTTCTTGAACCTGTGTGCTCTGAAATTTAAAAACCTTGGCCCAGATATTCAAAAGGGTTGCGCCATGCGCAACAGGGTTGCGCCATGCACAAGTCCAAAATGCGCCATTCTGCGATATTCAGCAGGAGGCAGTTACGCCACTGGCACCAGGTTGCGCAAGAGAGCAATGCAAATGAATGCATGCTCAACAGGAGGGGGAGGATCCATGCATAACCTGCGCAGCCGGTATTGTCGGGTTGCGCGGAGTTGTACATCTCATAACCAAGCTGCGCCCGCTGAAGCTTGAGCCAAAAAAGGCTTAAGTCGAGGGCCACCCACAGGTGAGCTGCTGCATTGCAGGGCGCAACACAGCAGCTGCCACCCCTGGCTGGCCCCCAACTCGCCTCTTGCCCCCCCACCAGCCCGATCGCGGGCGGTACGTATGTTCCCCCACATCCCACAGCCCGATCGCGGGCAGAACCTGTATAAACCCCAGTGCCCGATCGCGGGCAGAACCTGTATAAACCCCCAGTGCCCGATCGCGGGCAGAACCTGTATAAACCCCCAGTGCCCGATGCGGGCAGAACCTATAACCCCCAGTGCCCGATCGCAGGCAGAACCTATAAACCCCCAGTGCCCGCTTGCGGGCAGAATGCTCCCTCCCCAACCCGAATAACTCCCTGGTGGTCCAGTGGACCGTAAAGCCCGATCGCGGGCAGAATATCACGCACAACCCCCAAACATCTCCCTGGTGTCTAGTGTCCCCCACCCACCCGAGCCCTCCACCCGCTCCCCGCGGCGGCGGGCGACAGCATCCACCCGCCTGCCGCCCGCCGCCCGCCGACTGACTGTCGGTAGGGCTGCCGCCCATGGTGCAGAGCTACAGCCAATGGGCATGCAGCCCACCGTACATGACGGTCAGATTTGTGAATGATCATTCCACAAATCTGGACTGCCGCGATATGGGCTCTGCGCCCATTGGCTGTAGCTCTCACCAACAAGCGTGCACTGTCTATCGGTCGGCAACAAGCGACAAGCAGTGAGATGCTATCGCCCGCTGGCTGCGGAGGAGGCGGGGTGGAGGGCCGTGGGTGGTGGGGGGACACTAATTTACCAGGGAGATGTTTGAGAGGTTCTGCTGACATTCTGCCCGCGCGATCACTCTGATCACTGGACCGCAGGGAGTTCAGGTTGGGGGAGGAATTTGTTCTGCCAGCGATCCGGGCATGAAAATCTCCTGCCGCGATCAGGCACTGAAGTGCCAGACTTTTGCCAGCGATCGGATGATGAAGGTGATGGGGGCGACATGTATGTGTTCTGCCAGCGATCGGCTGTGGGAGGTATGGGGCGACATGTATGTGTTCTGCCCGCATCGGGCTGTGGGAGGTGGGGGGTGACATGTATGTGTTCTGCCCGCGATCGGGCTGTGGGAGGTGTGGGCGACATGTATGTGTTCTGCCCGCGATCGGGCTGTGGGAGGTGTGGGGGGCATGTAACTGTGATGCCCGCGATCGGGCTGCGGTGTGCGTCGGTCCCCAGCGGCTGCTGCCTGGCAGGGTGGCCAGAGCAAGTCCTCGGGATCGGCGCACCTACATGCAAAGGCATGCAAATGGGGCCATAAAGAGATGCAAATGGCCCCCTGCTCTTGCATAAATTATGGCCCCATTTGCATGTCACCTTTTGAATATCGGAAGTGGCGCATGGCGCCCAATGGTACTGCGCCACACTGAGTTGAACGAATCTCTGGCAACTTGCGTGCGCAAGTTCCACTGCGCCATGCGCGCAAGTGTTGTGGGAGCTCGGGGCGATATTCAGGAGTTGCCCAACAGCGCAACTCCTTTGAATATCACCCCGGCCACACCCCTGCGCAACTATTTTGAGCAGCGCAGGGGCTTGCGCCTCAGACTGGCGCAGTTTGAATATCTGGGCCCTTTTGCCTATCTTTAGCCAGTATACTATTATTTTTATTTTCTGTGGACTCAGCAGTATACTTAATGGCAGGAACTAGGTCCTTGTGTCAGAGTAAATATTTGTTGAAAGCATTTGCAACATCTTCATTTATGGGTATCAATTTCTATTCTATTTATTTGAGAATTTCTATTTTTCCCCATCAGATTTGTTATACTATTCCAGAATAGTCTCAGATTTTGTGTACAATTAGTCTGTAGTTTTGTCTGTAAACAGTCTTGTTTTGGCTTCCTAATTTCACCTGTGGTTTATTACGTGCTTGCCTATAGAAAATCAAATCCCCACTTAAACCTGTTTTCTTTGGGTTTTGCCATTTCTTATTTCTATCGATTTTAAGTCTACTGTATATAGAGTTGCATTATACCATGCAGCATTGATGCTCTTGATCTTTCTCTGTCTGTGGGCACATGATAATCACAAATGTGCATACATTCCTGATGGAAGTATGACCATGCATTGGAGGCATCCAGGATTAACTTGAGTCTCTCCCACTACATGCTCTCCACTTCCAGCATGAACGCAATATAATCAAACCTTTAAAGCTTCTCCATGAAATAAATTGTGTCTGTGTTTGTACCTTAATAATTCCATGGGTAGCAAAATTACCCGATGATTGGAAAAGGATTCTGCAGGGATCCCACTTTTAGAATAAGCATTGGGACAATTAGTAAAAATGAGGTCCACGGTTGTAGAATGTTCTGTATTTTTAATGTTTAATCTAGTTGCCTCATTAATTAATTGTACAAGGCTCAAACTTTCTTGTAATGCTATGAGACTATTAGTGGGGTTTGTTTGCATCCAATTTAGGTTAAAATCTCTCATTAGGAGTAACTCATGTTAATCCCTGTATTTCTAACAAAAATCTTGCAAGGCATTAAAAACACTATTTTTTACTTTGGGTGGGTTGTAAACACCTGCTATCAAAAGGGGTTTGGTGTATGGTAACTTAATGGCAATTGAAAGCACTTGCAGACCTCCCTCCATTTTATCATTTAGAAGCTCTGAGGTTTCAAGCTCAGTTTTTATAAATCAGTATTCCTCCCCCTTCTTACTCCTGTCTTTTCAGAACGTTTGATAATGCTCTAGTTGTGCTGATGCATCACTAATTCTGTGATTTAGTCAGGCCTCTGTAAATACAATAATCTCAGGTTGATTTTCCCCCACCCAGTCTTCAGTGAGGTCAAATATTTTGAACATACTTCTAGTATTAAAATGTACTACATTAAATTCCTCCTTGTTATAGCTATCCCCTCCCGATGCAGCTGCCGAGGCAGGACCAGGATTTAGGTGGACATCACTACACAGCATCAAATATATGATCAAAATATGTTTAAATAACCTCATAATCCATCATCTCCTGTTTTGGTTTAGGGAACTTTGCTCCAAGATAAGTTGAGTTTTAGCCAATTGTGTACTTTGAATCCCAACATTATTAAATGCCAAGTGTGGACTTCCCCATACCTGGACCAGCCTCACAAAAGTTGTATAACAACTACCTGTGATTAGTCTAGGGAACACAGTCTGGAATCCTGGCAAAAACTCATTTAGCTCAGCTGTGTCAGTACCTCATGGCATTCACATAATAGTCCAAATAAACTTGCCCCCCAAAGGAGTTTGAAGTAGTGGCAAGGGAAGAAAGTAGGACTATTATAACCCCAATACAGGACATTGTAACTTTAGCAGATATAAACCCAACTTTCAAACAATTCACCCCTTTGAGGTTTACTATATCTTCCCCTGTGACACTACTTGGCTTATAGTACCGCTACAACACTACCATGCATATAAGATTTCACTTGATCTACCCTTATTTCATGCCATGCGGCTGCTACTAAACCCTCTGTTTTATATATAATATATATATATATATTTTTTTTTTTTAAGCAGCCTCCCACAGTAGACTCACACAGGTGACTCACACCACTCCTGTGTGAGCCATTCATGCATGCAGCCACTAGCATGGCTGCTCTTTTAACACAGCAGATTCCACTCATTATACCTGCACCACCTCTCAGTGTCCAGTAGCCCTCACCCCGCTTACTGGACCACAGACCATGATAGCTGATAGTCTCTGCAGGTGGGCAGGAGGATATTCCTCTTCACTGGCACAGCAGGGCTGAAGTGGCTCACTGAATCAGTTCTGTTGCTGAGGAGTACTGCTGTCTTGCTGGAACACACAGGTCAGTTGGCACGGCTGCACTTTTAACACAGCAGACTCTCCTCCTCGTTACACCTGCACCACCTCTCAGTGTCCGGTAGCCCCCCTGCTTACCAGACCACAGACCAGGATAGATGATAGTCTCTGTAGGAGGGCAGGAGGAGATATCTTTTAATGGAGCACAGCAGGGCTAAAGCAGCTCACTGAATCAGTTCTGTTGCTGAGGAGTACCGCTGGCTTGCTAGAACACACGTCAGTTGGTGCAGCTGCACTTTTAACACAGCAGACTCCACCCCTCATTACACCTGCACCACCTCTCAGTGTCCAGTAGCCCCCCCCACTTACCGGACCACAGACCAGGATAGCTGACAGTCTCTGCAGGCGGGCAGGAGGTGATGTCTCTTCACGGGGCACAGCAAGGCTGAAGTGGCTCACTGAATCAGTTCTATTGCTGAGGAGGACTGCAGGTATTCTAGGTCCTCCTTGGCACTCATCTCTCTCTTCTTCCAAAGAGGAAAGCCCTGCGATATAATAGAAAGACATGAATGTGATGCAAGGGCTTTTTTCATAGTCTTAGATACTGTATGGGGAAAAAGCAGCTAGATGGGTATTTATATTTGAGTTCAGTCCCTCACTTTCCTTTGATTCCAAAGTATCCCACCTTTTTGCCACAATAGATATTCCCACGAAGGGCCCGTGTAATGATCAGGTGTATGATTTATTTCTTCAGTTATTATTGATTCCCCCCCTGAATTTTACTAATCTGGATTGGAGCAGAAAAGGGTTTAGGTGTATTTAAATGTTCACTCCAGCACTCTGTTATCTTTCATTGTTTGATATTTTTAATACTTTTAGATTCTTTATCTTTTTTTTCCTTGTTAGTTGTTATTAAAAGATTTTCCTTGATGCCAACCCACTGGTGCAGTGGTTAGATTTCTGCTTGCGACGCCAATGACCCGGGGTTGAGGACGGACCCAGGGAGTTGGAGGGCTGGCAGGAGGTGAAGAATTGAGCATCCTCGGGACTGCTCTCCTTCTCTGGGGAGAGGGAGGGGAAGAGTGTCTGGCACTTGACAGACCCCTGGTGGAGGCTGGGGCACCGCAAGCGACCAGTGCTAGCACATTAGGGGGCTGGGCAGACACTGGATGTTATAGCATGTCCCTGCCCCTGGGGTAGCAAAACAAAAGCAACAAAAGTGCCGGCCCTCCGACATGATGGCCTATTCTGCTCCACTGTCCACTGCCTCCGACGCCCTCCGGGAGGGTCCCGCTGTCGTGGACCTGACCCGGGGGTAATCCGGGGCTTTCCCATGATATCCAGTAGGCAGTGAGATGCCCCTTCAGTGGCCCTCCCGGGGGGTAAGCCTGGCGGGCAGATGGGTCCTGAGGAAAGATGGAAGGCTCAGACCAAAAAAAAAAAAAAAAAAGATTTTCCTCATGAAAATGATTTCCCTAGTCCCTAGGGTCCAACACATCCTTTAATTCCAAAATATTATCCGGGGATGGGGAGACATTTTTATCACTCCTTGTAAAAATCATGGTATTTTATACACAAAACACAAATATTATGCAGAGGATTTTGTTAGCAGTCTATCAGACCCTAAAGCCAGGCTCAGTGTAAACAATGTTCAGTAACTTACAGGCTGACTTCAGCAAGCTACACACACATGGTTCTCTGCCAAAAGCATGGTTCTCAACTCCAGGAAGACCAGGTTTATGATCTTCTCTGGCCAAAGAAAAGCCCCAGTCATGGGCCGATCCCTCTCAGACAATCTTGGTAACATCATAGAACAAGTCTATGAATTCAGATACCTTGGACTGTAATTAGTCCCTCACCTGACCTACAATATCCATATTACCAACCTCATCAAGAAAATCCATATGAGGATAGGTCTCTTATACTGAATCAGAAAGTTTCTTATCCCCATCTCCAGACGACACCTTGCCAGTTCCCTTCACCTGCCCCGCCTTGATTATGGCTCTATTGTCTACTCCCCCACAACACATCCCCCCATTTCTCCAAACTCAGGACTACATACAATAATATTGCATGCTTTGTGACCCGCCTCCCCTGGATGACCCATCACTGTACCCTCTATGCCTCCCTCAACTGGCTCACCCGTTAAGGCAGGTTCCAACTTAAAATACTCTTTTTCCTACACAAAGTTCACCATAACCTATTGCTGAGCAGCATTAACTCCCTTTTCCCTCTTATCGGTTTCCAAGCACAGCACTAGAAGGGCTGCCTGTTAAATCTTTGACACCCCTTCTTACCGCACCAAGCATGCACAGAACTCCATTACATACAAGGGCACTAAGTTTTACAATAAACTGCCCCTGAACTTCAGGCCTGTAGTTCAATTGGCTCACTCACCTCCTCCCTCAAGGACCACCTCCTCCAATCCACTACCTGTGTCTGCCCCGGTAGGTAAGCCCCCGGAATGTCCACCAACCCTTGAGTAACCTTCAAGTTTATAAATATCTGTATATTGTCTCTGTTGTTGTATGCTCTCATCTGTAATTTTTTTCTATTCTAGATGATTCTGTCATATACACTGTTCCTATTGTAAATACCATCAAATTTGCAAAAATTATTCGTACCTTTTTCTCTGTATTATGGAATTTTTGTACCACTGGACGTTTGTGAAAACGGCATTTTTGCTCACATACCGTCCAGTATAAAAATAAAACTGAATTGAATTGAAAAAAGCCCGAACTAGGGCTAAAATAAGAATAAATACAAATGACCTCTTCTGCAATAAAACTTCTAATTTCAAATCAGGACTTCAATTCCTATATCTTATAGATGGACAGACACACAGACAAACATCTATACATTAATAAAACTAGGCAGGCAATATAATTTAAACCGATTTATATATCCAATTAGAGTCCAAATTATTTTAGAAAAGTCCTTATAATAAAGTCAATAAATGTTTTTAGTATTTATTACTTTTACTTCAGTTTGTTTTGCAGTTTGTTCCAAGTTTCCCAAAGTTTGAGCAAAGTTCAAGTTTAGTCCAGCATGCAGAGTCTTCCCTCTAAAGGTGCAATGGGGAGTTCTCAATGTCCAGACAGTTTTAAGTGGGTGAACTTGTGTTCCTTGCTCTGCTTCTAAGTGGAATTTCACAATTTATTATGTCCTCAGATTTCTGAGGGTCCTAAGTAGGCCTGAGTGATCTAAATTACATGAATATTGGCATGAATATTGATTTGAGTTTCATGACACATTACCCTAATTAAACTTACACAGATTTTTACATCATAGAATGGACATTTAACAGAGCTTCAGTGTGTTGTTGTTTTGTTTTTATTTTCTTGAAGTCCTTTTTAACTAGTTATCAATATGTTGGTTTCTCACCAACTATACGTGTGTGTGTGGGGGGAGGTTGGGTGGTCTTGGGTGAGTGTGTATGTGTGTGTGTGGGGGGTAATTTTGTGTGGTGTTGGAGGATGGTGTGTTTTGTGGGGAAGGGGCTATGTGTGTGGGGGGGGTTGGGTTTGTGCTTACATATTTAGGTAGGCTTATATTCAGGTACATGTCATAATTTTGCTACGGGGTGTTAGGACTCTTAGCTCACATACATAGTGATTATACACTTCTTTTCTAGTTATCTTTTCCCGAGGGGAGGGAGCTTTATTCCATTGGGGTTTTATATAAATTCCTATGACTGTTTCTGTTTATATTGTTGATTATATACTGACTCATTATTGAACTTTGAACATTTTAAGATGCATGAACTCATTTTCTAGGTGGTCCTTGAGAAATTTAGTTTTTCTTTATTTTGCAATAGTACTGACAATTGATATTATCTTGTAGAAAATATTGTTACAGCACTGTAGGTTTTAATGTTTATGGAGTGTGTTAATTGGTTGAGTGTATGGTTTAGAAAATATCTCTAGATAAGTTTAATTCTATATGAATGTTTTAAACAGTTGTTCATACAAGGTACGTTTTTCTTATTCCCCTCTTATTTCTATACATACATTTCTCTTGTACAGTTTTTTATCATACAATACTATCAATAACTTGGACATTTGTGATATTAATTCTAAAGGTCTTGCTTTTAATTTTGAATGTATTCTAATACCACATTCATTAATAATTTCAGTTAGAGACCCTGCCTGCTTGAGTGTTCAGCTTATCTAATGGATGTCTTTGAAAAGATTCTCAGTAATAGCGAGCTAATGGAATGCTAGTCATTCCATTTAAAATCGTGATTTTTTTTTTAAATAGATACTTTTAACCAATGAGAATTTTTCTTTATTTTTTTATGTATGATCTGGGTGTTAATAGAATGTGACTCTCAGAACAATTGTCATAAGTCTTCAAGGAAGGATTTGGTTGGTCCAAAAGCTTAGACATTGTTTTCTTTTTGTAACATCTTTGTTGGTCCAATAAAAGGTATCAAACCATTTGCTTCAGGATCTAAATTACTACCAGCGCTTTTGTAACATGCAATTCACAGCCAGCTATTTTTACACAGTCATATGATTCAGACTATTAAACTTGTTCTTTGCGCTGTACTGCTCCTTCTGTCCCCTCTATTCCTTCTGAATTTTCTCCTTTTCTTTGAAATTATTCTTACAGTATATCCACCAAAGTCATGTCATCCAGATTTCTATAATCAATATAAGGAGATCTAGCAGTAATACAAATAATTGTGCCTCAAAATTGCATTAACACAGCAGTGGCACAAGTAACACAATTAGCACAATAAAATGGAATAAAAGAGAAAGTGCTTCCTTATTCAAAATTAAAACTATTGTAATTCGGCTTCTAGCATCACTTTGACATCACTGTTTTTTTTTCTATATACATTTTTTCATTGTTTTTTGCCCTGGTTGTTCTCCACCCCCCATCTCAGCATGAACACATGCGTGTGGAGGCATACACACATCGTGCTTGAGAACTCCTCCCTTCATGTTGCTCCCTCCCACCTGTGCCACCACAGGACCTCCACCCGGCGGCGAGGGAACTACGGGGGGGGGGGTGGCTGAAACCTCCCCGGGAGGGGAGAGCTGCCCTTGGGTGGCTCGGTACAGCTCCCCCCATGCCGGCTTCCTGGTGACCCGAGGTCATTCTCAAATCCGGGTCACCAGTGTGGCACAAGGTAAGGCATCCAGCGCCTCAACCCTCAGTGCCACTGGGCTGGCTGACATCATTGTTTTTAAGTTAAAACTGCTATTCTCATTAAGTTGAATACATCTGCCTTCAATGTACACTGACGTGTACCAATGTAAAATGCTTAAATGAATAAGTATATAGGCCATCAATGAATAGATTACCACAGACTGCCAATTAAACTGTCAGTCTGTTAGACTGTCCTTGCCTTTTGGCCAGATTTGGTTTTTCTAATGTAACCAGTACAAATAATTCTAAATGTCTTTACCTTGAACAATGAATGCTAAGAGCACTCATTCTGTGAGTCTTTAGGCAAAAGATTATGCTGAGCAAAATTCAGCTCCGTGTTCCAACGCCTTTAAGTGTGCCGGTCTGTTTTGCCGTAAGCCCTGGTGCTAAAAAATATAAAACACACGCACACATAAAAAGAGACGCTGATTAACTTTTGCACCAAAACCCAGTAAAGCAGCTGAATGATGAGTTAAATAGTGAAAAAGGAAAAAAGAAAAACAAAGTAAAATACCTTCCAAAAAGTAAAGCAGGAAGCAGGAGATTGCAACGGTGTAGCTCTACACTGCGCTATACAGAATTCAAAGCTTGAGTCCCTTACTGGTGTCAGTGCAACAAGGTGTGCTATTTGTGTCAAAATGGGATGGCAGTTTCACTATGTAAGACACCCACGGATGCGTATTTGAGCACCTTCTACTCTAGATAAGTGGTCCTATTACTCCAAATAATCAATCAGTTAGACTTGGAGGCTATTTATCCTGCTATTAATTATTGAACCCACAATGAGAAAGAGGTGCAAAGTAATGAGGCTCTTGGCATTCAATTACAGTGCTCAGCAGATTCAGTGGTCTGGTTAACTACAACAATTAGCAGGTAGAGAATCCGGGTATGATGGTCTCACAAGGTACAGAATAAACCCTTTTGATCCTTTTAGCCCTTTTTAACCCTTTTGCCCTTTTAGTCTTTTAACTGATTAACATTCAGCTGTAGGTGTTTATCTCTTAAAGCAGCAGTACAATGAAGGTGTACAAAATCCATAGTGTTGCTCATTTTAATACTGTTGTGTGAAGGATTATTTCTGGTTATTGGTTGTGTCTTCATTTTTTCTGGCAGTCTGCCCTTTGTTTAAATATTTTATTAAAATTGTAATTAATTCACATGAAAAAACTACCTGACCGCCATGTTTGTAGGCTGAGAAATATTGCCATAAAGCATCTTGAAACGTAAAGGGTTCTTTTACTACGTGCTCATACTCAAGTTGCTGGTGGTAAAGGAAATAATTTGCTGTTAGACATTTTAACCTCTGCCAGTGATTTTTTGATACTGAATTTATGTATGCAACCCTTCTGAATCAGTCATTTATACCAGTTGTCAGGCGTCTCTTTAATCTCTGATACTCCTTTGAACCAAGAAAAAGCATTTTTCTTTTATTTCCCAAAATTAAAAACCCATGATTTACTATGAATTTTGTTTTGTCTGTGGTTTAGAAACTAAAACAGTACTGTAGTCAGGTTCGCAAGTTCATTTCTGTTACCTAGATGACTTTTACCTAGCTGCATTTTGATGTTATACGTGGCATTTTTTATTTGGTTAACTGTGCACAGTGGATTGAATATTTGTTTTGTGAAGTAAATTTCTTGATGAGGTGGTCAGTCACAACATAAATATCCAGACAGTTGGCTGTTGGCCAAGATGCAGGTTGACTTAAAAAAAAGCGAGTGTGAAGTGTGTTATGTAGATACCTTTTGCCTAGTACAGGGACTTTTTTAAATGATTGTGAAATGGTAACAGTGTGGTTTTCTCTGTTCTGCATACGACCTGCATACCACCAGTGTTTTTTGTCTTATCTTCCACTACGTGACATTTTCAAGCCATGTACACCATCACCACCATGTTGGACTGTCTCTTTATGCTCCGATACTGCTTTCAAAACTTCTGAAAGGATTTTTGCATTTGTGTCAACATGATTAGTCCCGTCCCCTCCTTTAATATTACTAGCCCAGTGTAGTGAATTTATATCTGTCTTTCATGGGTTATCCCCCCCCACTCATCCTCATTTCTTACGTTTCAGCCCCGGTAGCCCTGTATTACAATAAATTCTTTAAATGGTAACCTATCTTCACGGTACCCCCTTCCCCCATTAGACACAATCCTTTTAGTCATGGAACTCCCCCAAGCTGCACTCATCAATACAGAGTAATAACAATCTACTTTAAGAATGAAAAAAATGTCTAGTGAGACACAATGTTTAGGACCTGATAGCCCTTACTGAGTATCAACAACAACAAAAAATGAAACTCATGTGATTTAACGGTCATCCAGATCAGTGCGAATCCCTGCGATTTAAAATATATATATATATATATATATATATATATATATATATATATATATATATGTGTGTGTGTGTGCATATATATATATATGTCTGCTCTTTATACCAGCTTTCTTATACCCCGTCTCACTCACATATAAATATCTTTAAACCCCCAGTGAATTAGTGGTTCCTAAGTCTATCACTTAGTCAGCATGTGTTTAGGTGGGCAAGCCAGGAATTTTTCACTTAGAGCCAAGCCAGAGTCGATCCATGGTTCTGGTTTGACTCTTCGAGCCAAAACACAAACCGAGCCCTGGCTACTGCATGCTGTTCTTTACATAGGAGTTGCATGTTTCTGACACTACACTAACTGCTCAGGCTGACAAAAATGCTTACTTTGACCATAGCTGGCTTGGCTTGACCTTGGTTCTCAGTTGCTTATAGAGGTCAAGCCAAGCCGAGCCAGTCACTAAGCTCTGGCCAGGCTCTGGCTTGACCACCTCTAAGCATGTGCTTCATTATAATGTTTTAATGTATGCTAGTTGCCTCCTCAGATTGAACCTTTCTGTGTTGGTGAACTGACGGATGTCCCATTCACTTACTCATCGCTTTGAAGGGGGAAGGGATGGGTTTGGTGGAGGGGGGCCGAGTTTGGCTGGGCATTGCATGATTGTTTTGGACATGTAGTTCCTGCTATACCACCGTGGTTGTCTCATGATTTTTGAGCAGGGTTCCACAGGGATCTGACCTGGGTTCAGTCTTCTTCAACATGTTCATCAGTACCATTGGTGGCGTCATGTAGGGCAGGCTGTGTCTCGGTTGAATTACTTTGTTAGGAGTACCCATGACCTCTCCCATGCTGTATACAGCTAACACTCCTGAAAATCTTACCGTATGTGCCACCTGTCTAAGACCCCTCAACAACAACATGGACTGCCTCTTCACTGCCAACTCCTTGTCTCCTTCCAGGTCATTTTTTTTTTTATCTATTTCTCCACGGATCCTGGTTGGCATCCATTCTCAGCCACCTGTCCAGTCCCACACCCCAAAATCAGGCAGCATACCCCTCTTTCCCCATGGTTTACCCACCATGGCAGGACAGTGAGGAGCCCCCCTAGCTCAACTCACCTTGACCAGGATCCAGTTTGGGGAGTGCCATTCAGAACTGGGGTCTGTGGCAGGTGGCTGCTTCATCCTGCATGACCAGGGACCATTTTCCCATTTTCTTCCCTTGCGTGAGTGAGGCATGCAATGATGCCAGTGGAGGGAGTGCACATACATCCTCACACATTCCTCCAGGCATCTGACCCACCTCAGCCCCTCTTCTGCAGCATTGGCACACTGCCCCTCAGCCTCTGCTAGGGGCCAGTTGCACACCGGTCACTGGAATCCTCCTCCCGAGAGAGGGAGAGCAGTCCCTTAGATGCTCGATCCTTTTCCTCCCCTGCCAACCCCCAGTGGCCTGTGCTTGTTCCTGAACACAGGTCACCAGCATAGCATGAGGTAAGGCATCCAGAGCCTCAGCTCTCAGCACCACCGAGCCGGCATCCTTCCAGGTCATGTGATCTCAGGTCAACAATGACATCTAGCTCATCCTCCCGTCTTGCTGCCACATCAATTTTCTGAATTCGCTTACCAATCTACCAAGCCGAAGTGCTGTGTAGGCACATGACCTCCCTGTCTGCTGCCCTCTGGATGCCCTCCCTCTCCCCCAATTTCTCAATGACCTTTATGCTGACTAAAATATGATGTTGCAGAGACTACATTTGACAGATTTTAACATTCTTCTGGCATCTGGTGTAATAAATAATTTTGATGCATGCATTATATATGTGCTGTAGCACTGTTTACCTTTTTATTTCTTGATTTCTTTTTTTGTTTTGTAAATTGCAATCTGATGTCCACTAGGGAGGACATCATTATGAAATGTTGTAGTCAGGACATGGGGCAGTTACATGAACAGTATACAAAAATGGCTAAAGGGTGTAAAACTAATGTCATATGATGTTGGTCAGGAGACACTTTACATGTATACATGGGAGGCGAGAAGAAGAGAGAGGGAAGAGGAGAGAAATGATAGAGACCTACAAATACCAAGTGATAAGTAAAATAGTAAACGTGGGTATCATGTTTCAAACCATTGTATGTGCAAGATCATGTAGGATGACATGAGACTATAAGGGAGTTGTATAAGGTGTACTTTAAGAACATACATCTTCACGAAAAGGGTGAAGCTGGCACTGAACAGCAGTACAGCGGAGAAAGTAATTGCAAACTTGGTGGTGGACTTTCAAACATCATGGCATAGGCATAGGGGGACTCAGACGATTCAAAAATGTGGCGAAAACAGAGATCAAGCAAGTGCATCACTCATTTCGGGTAGTTACAGAAAAGGGAAGACTAGATATACATAGCAGCACAAACCTGCAGTCAATATCCAATTTTTTTTTCCAATAAATTGTAGTCACTACAAGAAACATACATGAACTTCTGCTTGCATGGCAGAATTAATATCAGCAGTGTGCACCCCAGCCACAATGAATCTGAGCTGTGGTCTTCCTCCTCTTGGTCTTATTCCTCGGACACCCCCACATGCTTTTATATGCCCCATGCCCCCTCTTCTCCTAGGATGGTGGATATAATGCGGCATGGAAGTTGCACTTATACTGTGGTGCGATGTTGATGCATCAGATTCTGAACTCAAAATCCTAAGGAAGGAATGAAATGACAACCAATCCTTGTTCATATGTGTCTACGTACAGTAATTCAATTCCTAAGTTAGAAGCCAGCATAGAAAAATGGAAACATAGAAATTGTCGGCAGATAAGGACTGCTAGGCCCATCCAGTCTGCCCATAAGCCCTACACTTTCTTATGGCCTCTGACCCTATCTGGCATGCAGCTTTTCCTCCCTCCCTCCTTCCTTTCCACCTCTAAGGTTCCCTTATGCCTGTCCCAGGCATGTTTAAATCCCTTCACTGTGCTTGCTCCCACCATCTCCTGTGGCAGACTATACCATTAGTCCACCACCCTCCCCATGAAGAAAAACTTCCTCACATGTCCCATTAATCTGCCACCGTCCAATTTCACATCATGTCCTCTTGGTCATGTACTCCTCCTATACTGGAAGATGTCTCCCCCCTGCACCTTGTTTATGCCATTAAGGTACTTGAATGTTTCTGTGATGCCCCCTTCCCAATTCTTCCTCTCCTCCAGTGAGTACATATTGAGGTCCTTTAATCTCTTCTCATATGTTTTCTGATGCAAGCCCTGTATCATCGTAGTAACCCTTCTCTGGACTGCTTATACACTGTCAATGTCCTTATGAAGGTACAGCCTCCAGAACTGAACACATTACTCTAGGTGAGGTCTCACAAGTGTTTTGTACAATGGCATCACTAACTCCCGCCTTCTGCTAGTGACGCCTCTGCCTATACACTCAAGCATGCCACTGGCCCTCCCTGCAGCCTTTATACTCTGCTTAGACACCTTTAGACCATCTGAAATGATAATCCCCAGGTCTCTTTCTTCCTTGGTGATCGTCAGTTGCTCCCCCATCCCTATCTTGTAGGTCTCCCCAAGGGGGTATACCGATGCTACCCGAACATTTTACATCACCCGACACTACAGCGGCAACAGTGCCAGGTTGCTGTAGTGTTGGCGTGGGACCCTGGCACTGCTTTCTGGGGGTATTGCACCCTCTCCCTGAATCAACTCTGACTCGGAATTAATTATTTTAGTAGCCGGGGTGCGGGGGAGAAGCCCCCTGAAGAAAATATTGTGTCTTATGACTCCCTTTATGATGACCGCAAATGTGGTTGACATAAAGGAGTCACTCTGATGTTAGTCGACAACTAAATTGTCGACTGACTGTAATGGATCCCCACAAGGGTACCCTCATCTGAGGTGCATTATGTTGCACTTCTTTGAATTAAACCTCATCTGTCACACCTCTGACCATTTTTCAAGCTTCTTCAGGTCCCTCCTCATTCTCTCCACCCCATCTGGAGTATCCACCCTGTTGCAGATCTTGGTGTCATCTGTAAATAGGCACACTTTACCCTCCAGCCCTTCTGCACACACAGGCCTCAAGTGGAACAAGAACCTCAATTTGCTGTAGTATGTTGACAGGTGAAGAACCAGGAGTTCGCCGGTAATCTGATGAGTATAGGAAGGTGATTTTTCAGGGTCATCATAGAGACAACAGTAATGAGAATATGAATAGGGTTTGATTCTCTAAATTTATGCATGTGTGTAAGGAGGACCAGCTATTGAAAATAACATGAAATTATTATCTTACTTTAGTTAATTTGATGGACTTCAGCTTTTTAGGGCCTAGTTGAAAATGAATATGTATGATAAAAGGTTGCAGCCATGTGTAACCCCCGGCTACTTTACACAGTTAGCTACCCCTGGTACACTTGACTGGGCACAAACTACTTTAGAAATTGGTGCCATCCCTAGCTTTGGGAATGTATACCAGGCTCATTACTTCCAGAGGTCAGACAAAGGGGTAGGAGTGTACAAAAACACTACAATTATGATCAATAACCCAGGTCCTGAGGAGAGAACTTTTTGCTAGGGCTATGCTAGACCTTTACCTCTGTAGGGGTACCAGGTAACTCCACACACAGGAAGCAAAAAACGTAAATGTCAAAACCAGAGTTGGGGTTCTAGAGTGTGACTTTATTCCAAAAGATGTTCTCTAATGCAAGGGTGGGCCCCCCAAGGGTTACACATTGTGGCACAAGGCATTTGCAGAACAGTAAAATGACTGTATCTGACTGAAACTCTACATATTCCCATATTTCATAGGACATTGAATTCTCTTCAGTGGCACTGGCCACAACATGAACCTTTCTTCTTGTGGCACTGGCCACAACTGAGCATACATTTCCCATATGGCATAGAACTTTAAAACTTCTTCAAGTGGCAACTGGCCACAACAGAGCATACAGGAGCCCATTACTAGCATAACTCACTCCAGGGGGTAACTTCTCTTCAGATATTGGCCACCATGTCCAAAATAACCAGGCACCCTTATGGAACTTGTAGTGCTGAATTGGTTACTCCAGACGAGGGGCTGTCCATCCTTCACTTCCAAATTCATACCCAGCCATTCTTTCAGAGTTACACCTTAAAATTTCTTGAAACACTTAGGTAAATGCATCTTTTGCATCCAGCATTTAAGAAACACTACTCTGGGAGTGTAAGAAATTAAAGTCTTGAACAATGTGAACAGTCTGCCTCTGGACCCCACAATTGTCAGCCAACTTTACACTGAGAAAAGTCTCAAATTCAGAACAGAAACTGGTGTGCCCTCCACTTTTAACAAGAGAAACACCAAGGCACAGGTACTTTCTTCAGGAAGTACAAAGTCAGATCTACTCACAGTTAGAACAGTACAGGTAGCTTCAAATTGTCCTAGATCAAATAGGGAATTGCCCCTAGGATCCATTCTGTAGCAGTCCTTTTCATCCCTCTGGGGATGAAAATCAGGAGATCCTGCTGTAGTCAATGGTTTCCACCACTTCTCTTGGCAAGATGGTGACTTTCAGGACTAGGGTGAAGAAATAGGCTCTCCTTTCAGAGTCCACAGCAGCTCTCACTCCTCACACTTCAACTACTGACACAGAACTACCTCTGCTGACCACTGACAAACTACCAACTAACCCAAGATTCTAAAACTCCCCACTCACAGCCAGCTGCTGTGGCTTATGCTGCTGTGAGAGTTCTAAATAACCTCATCTCTCTCATCTCAGCTGAGACCAAGTAAACAAGAATGTGAGTAGGTGAAAAACCCATTTAACTAGTTATTCTCCAGCTGCCTTCCCTACCTAGCACTGACACTGATGGGATTCTAGTAACCCCAGGTGACTGGGTGGTTACACTCACTCCTACCAGGCAAATGACTATCCGCAGTTATATCTCCACCTGGCACCAGGCCATCCTACCCTCGGCATTACCTTTGGGGAGGGGTGATCAGGCCCTCCTCTGCCATGTGCCAGGCACAGGCAGATAACACTAAAGGCACAGAGGCTGGCTGATAAAGCTTCAGCCCCTATCCTACAATCTATCTATGGATGCTCAGTGACTCCAAGAAAACTGCTTGAAGCATGCCCTAATAGACCAGAACTGAGGGCCCCTACTGCAGATCAGGACCCCAGCCTGTCTATCCACCGAGCTCTCTAGGGAAAATCTATCTGATTTTGCTGCCTACTGGGGAACCTACCCCCCCAACTTCCTAGGGTACCTGTGAGCAAAAGCAAGGAAACATACATTACATTGCATTACATTTCCCCAAATTTCCCCACAGTCTCACACCTGTGAAGAAAAACATGTTAACACCCTGTTAACCATAAACAATCCTAAAAAACTCCCTAAGAAAAGGGGAACTCAGCTGAGCTCCAGCATCCTCTTCTCTTCTTGTCTTCCTCAGGAACACCTGCAAGAGAAGAAAACATAAAAAAAATTCTGCATTCCACATAGTGCCTAAATCTCCACCTGAACATGAAAGAACCCCCAAAATATTTTTCTATAAAAGCATAAAAGTGAAAAATGGAAAATAGACATTTATACAACACATTTGGGGATGGAAGGCCCTACAAAGTTCAAAACTAGTGACTAGATTGCTGTTGCCCAAAGGCATGGTCCATTAAAGTGTTTCTCATAGGCTGGAGCCTGCTGAAGAACAGTTCTTGGACAGGACAAGGCCTGTATAGCACTGCAATCCATGGGGAGAGTGTTTGATGACTGACATTACAGTTCTGTGGCTAGTCTTCAAATGTAGGATGTGTTGTGCAAAGTCAGTAAAGTAAACAAAAAATTTGGTCTTACCAGTTCCTTGAAGACCAAAAACAAAGGATCACCTTACTTCTACGAGCTGAGGACCTTCTCCTTTCAGACCAGGTGGCATCTTTGGATACTGCTGGGATGATGTTCTCTACAAAAAACAAATAATGAAACAGGAAAACTGCTGGGTGATTTTCATCTAGAAACCAAATGATGGAACAGAAAAACAGTTGGCATAATGTCATCTGGAAGGCCAGGTGATGAAATAGGAAAACTGCTGGGGGATGACAAATCTGGATACACCTGAAGAATGCTGGAACACCGGAAGAGCTGCATCTTCCTCCATGGATACTGCTGCTTCAGATGACAGACACTGGGCTGCCACTGCTTGCTTCCTTTTAGACATGCTGGGAAGATTCACAGGGAGTGGCACCATTAAGGGTACTACCACTTAGGGTGTGGGGCGAGGACTATGACCCTGTCTGGGCGTTCAAAGTTGCTGTTGTGGAATGTCTCATTCCCAGTCCCATCCACAATTCACACAGTGTCCATAAACAGAGTCCTGCCCATTCTCCAGAATTTAAGGTGGTCACTTATGACTTTGTCCCTTACAGATTCTGCTGCACCAGAGTACAAATTCTTGCTTTCCTCTTCCAACAACCAAGATTGCCTGTTCTGTTCAAATTCCTACCAGACTCAGCGAGGAAAGGTAGGAAAGGACTTCCCATAGATGGAGTCATCCCTCCTATGTACCAGTCTCTCTTCCTTACCACTCTTTACAAGTCTGCGACACATGGCCCAGCTTGGGGGTGGCCAGTTCTGGTTCAGCCAGTGTCGCATACTCAAAGAATGAAAAAACTTGTCCCCTTCCATCTCTGCAGGCAGGTCACTGGAGCTTTCTTCAACTGTCTCTGGCTCCTCTGAGACAAAAACTTGAGGTGACTCATGGGTACCCTCAACATGAAAATACATTTTTTCATCCTCCTCTTTCTCACTCATTATCTGAGCCCAAGAGTGAGCAAATGTCCTCACTCCTGAGACATTCCACTCCTCACTGGGTGCAGAGGTAGACACCTCCCAATTCAGTGTCTCTTGCAGTTCATCCCCCCCACTAGGCTAGGACTCAGACCCTGCTTCCATGGGTCCATGGATCCTTCCTTTGCACTCTCCGCCTGGGACACAGGCATGGAAACCTCTCTCTTTTCCTGCCCTTGCAGTGGATCAACATAAATTTTACTCTCTCCTTCTGAAACACACTCTGTGGAACTTTCCCCAACAGGTTCAACCTGGTGCTACACGCAGCTGCAGGCAGAGTCCCCTACTCGGTCCATGTGGGAGCCAATTGAATTCTTGATGCCTCTCTGGCACTGCGCCCCTGCTCATTCCATACTTCACAAGGCAGTTCAATCAATGAGGTATGAGAAACACATCCCTTCCAGCCTTCAAGGACACAATGCAGTCTCACTGGATAGCAAGGGATTGCTACATCTGGAGGCAACCTTTCACCATAGAAGTTCTCTCCGTTTCTCTTAGTGCTGCCACCACCTTTGAGATCATAGCTCAGGCATGATCCAGATATTGGGGGATTCCTGAAGCCACATCTGAAAACAAACACACAAAACTTGTTGTTACTGAATTGCTCAGTAATCTCTTTCTGTCTCACAAAATGGCTCCCTGCTGCTGTGTTTACATTGCCGACCCCGCCCTGTAATGGCGGCGGTAACTTTCCTCATGCATCAAACTTTGTTCACTTGCTAAAACTGTGTTTCTGACCTTTCTTGCTACTGAATTTACTCAAAACTGCAATCAATTGCTCTGCTGGTCCTTTTAGCACATTCATACGATTTTAAACTTGACTTTGTGATCAACATCAATTCAGAGAACTATTTACACATGCTCAAAGTCACTTGTAAGCCCCGCAGTCTTTCTTTGCATAGGACTGCATGTTTGCTGCATTCTCACTATACAACTTACAATCACTTTTTTGCATAGAAAAATTTACTGTTGCCGAACCCATTATCACTGCACACAGTCTATGCTCAGAATTTTTGTTTGTTGCACATGCTCTAACAATGCACAGTCTTTACTTGCAAAAAAAAAAATCACACTGCCTTGCACACAGAGTCAGATAGCTTGATAATCACACACAGTTTATCGCACAGTTAGCTGGTTTTACTCACTGAATTCAGTAGCTGGCTTCCTCCAATGGAAATTTTTGGCCTGGTGCCAATCCTGGGAAGACCTCGGGTGAAACAGGCTGGCAGTCCTGCCTATCATAGCCATGAGTGCCTCACTCACTTTCCAGTCAGTCAGACAATGGGTTGAGCCTGAAATTACACAGTAATAGTCTATTCACTACAGTTTAGAATGCTCACAAGTCCCTTGATGGTTGATCCTGGTCAGACCAGCTCACACACCACTCTCTCTCTCTCCTCCTCGAACACTCTGCAGTGCACAGATGCTGGCCAGGGGCGGGACTGGTTGCAGTTGCATCACTGCCGAGGCCATGCAAATGAGTCTCACTCTGTCTTTTTGCTTGCTCTTCCTTGATGGCGATCATCGAGCAGGAGCTAATTTAAACTGCAAACTGTATTTATTTTCCTCAGCTGCAATTTCAGTGGTGGGAGTGCCATTTTGACAATTTTTTCCACAGTTTCTGGACAATTTCTCTAGTGACTCTCCCAATTTGCACACAAAGCACATGAAACTTTCAGGGCACATATCTGAATCTGTTTCATAAAGTCCACACTACTTTTGGCATTTGAAAATTGCAAGTTAAAAGTTCTGTAAACACTTCCTGATGCAGAGACTAGGACACACCCTTCAAGGCTTTACTGTCCATTGCAAGTTGACAACACACAAGCAGCACTCTGTTCTTTACTGTTCTAGCTGGCACACAAGTAGCACATTTGGATGGCAATTTTCTGGGCAAATCCTCTTGTCCAAAGCTTCCTTTCTGTTTGGGCTACACCGCTACCAGACAGAAAGATACTAGACATACCCTCAGCAAAAGTCTCTGGTTCTCTCCCCAAATTAAACATCAGATGAGTCCACACTTTCTTTGTGGCACTCCTCCAATTTAAACATCTTTGAACAAGCCCCCATTTTTTGTAACCCCCCGCTACTTTACACAGTTAGCTACCCCTAGTACCCTTGACTGGGCACAAAGTACTTGAGAAGATTGGTACTGTCCCTAGCTTTGGGAATGTATGCCAGGCTCATTACTTCTAGAGGTCAGACAAAGTGGTAGGGGTGTGCAAAAGCAATAACTTATGAACAATAACCCAGGTCCTGAGGAGAGAAATTTTTGCTAGGGCTATGCTAGACCTATATCTCTGTAGGGGTACCCAGTAACTCCACACACAGGAAGCAGAAAACATAAATGTCCAAACCAGAGTTGGGGTTCTAGAGTGTGACTTTATTCCAAAAGATGTTCTCTAAAACAAGGGTGGACCCCTAAGGTTTACATATCGTGGCACAAGGCATTTGCAGAACAACAAAATGACTGTATCTGACTGAAACTCTACATATTCCCATATTTCATAGTACATTGAATTCTCTTCAGTGGCACTGGCCACAACATGAATCTTTCTTCTAGTGGCACTGGCCACAACTGAGCACACACTTCCCACATGGCATAGGACTTTAAACTTCTTCAAGTGGCAACTGGCCACAACAGAGCACACAGCGTGTCACATTAGCACAACCCACTCCAGGGGTAACTTCTTCAGATATTGTCCACCATGTCCAAAATAACCAGGCACCCTTATGGAACCTGTAGTGCTGAACTGGTTACTCCAGATGAGGGCTACCCACCCTTTATTTCCAAATTCATACCCAGCCATTCTTTCAGAGTTACACCTTAAAACTTCTTGAAACACTTAGGTAAATGCATCTTTGAATGAACTTTCACATCCAGCATTTAAGAAATACTACTCTGGGAGTATAAGAAATTAAAACCCTGAACAATGTGAACAGTCTGCCTCTGGACCCCACAATTGTCAGTCAACTTTACACTGAGAAAAGTCTCAAACTCAGAACAGAAACTGGTGTTACTCTTCCCTTTTCACCAGAGAAACACCAAGGAATAGGTACTTTGTTCAGGATGCACAAAGTCAGATCTACTCACAGTTAAAACAGTACAGGCAGCTTCAAATTGTCCTAAATGAAATAGGGGATTGCCCCTAGGATCCATTCTGTAGCTATCCTTTTCATCCCTCCAGGGATGAAAATCAGGAAACTTGCTAGACAACAGTTTCCACCACTTCTTTGACAGGCTGGTGACTTTCAGGACTAGGGGTGAGAAAATAGACTCTCCTCTCAGAGCCCACAGCAGCTCTCACTCCTCACACTTCAGCTACTGACACAGAGCTACTTCTGCTGACTACTGACAGACTACCAACTGACCCAAGATTCTAAAACTCCCCACTCACAGCCAGCTGCTGTGGCATATGCTACTGTAAGAGTTTGAAATGACCTCATCTCTCTCATTTCAACTGAGAACAAGAAAACAAGAATGTGAGTAGGTGAAAACTCCATTTAACTAGTTATTCACCAGCTGCCTTCCCTACCTAGCACTGACACTGATGGGATTCTAGTAACCCTAGGCGACTGGGTGGTTACACATGTTTGAGGTGTTGACTGTGAAGCAAGTTGTTTATGAATTCTGCTAGTTGTTTCATTTGGTAGGTACTTGTTTTAATCAATTTGTGGTACTATCTTAAGGCAATGTCACCCCAGACCCAGCACTGTTTGCCAAATATATGAACGTAAACACTGCCACACTTCTGTTTCAATTAGGCACAAACAATAATGAGATCCACTCAAAATAAGAAATGCCAACAATCCTCTAACAAAGTAAAACTATACCAGTAATCTGGTGTGCGACTCGTCTCACTGTACTTATACTAGGCCTGAATTTGCATGCAATGAGTGTTGAGTAAACAATCAACAACTGCATAAAATAATGACAGCTCCGCCTGGTAGTAACCATATCCACAAATCCAAGTGTTTCCGTATGATAGATTACCTTTTCTTTAAAGAAAACTGTGACAAAGACACTAGCAATCACTGCCGGACACGAGTTGTTCAGCAAGTCAGTACTGGACAGTCGACAGCTCAGAGAGTGCAATATATCCTTGTGGCTGTTCCAGATATGAAGGACTTACCAGACAGCACTACAATGGGAAAAACAACACTATACTGCAATTTTAATTAGCCCTATGAAGAATCTGTCTGTGCTCCCATTGCAATCTTCCTGCATTTCTCCCTCCTTGTCATAGCATGAATGTTAAGTATTTTTTAGAGGCTATAACAGGAAACTTGATAGCGATCACAAGCAACACAAGAGGGGAAGTAATTTTCCATCTGTAGCATTCATACCAGGTCGGCAATCACTCAACCTCTTGCCCCCCCCTTTATCTTACTAGGGAGGCATCAGGCAGGATACAGTCAGCAGGCAACTGAAATTTATAAGCAGATGGACAGTCTTGGATGGGTTGAAAGTCAGGAAGTGAGCCTGACAGGGAAAGGGTAGACAACTAAAAATCTAAATACCCTAAACAACCATCTGACAAGGAGCCGGGGAACTGCTTTTTGACTAGTGTTAAATATACAGCAACGTTTAAAAATAAAATGAAAATAGACACAATAACTCCAATTTATGTAGTTTTACATTTATTAACATTCACGAAAGGCACTGCTTACTCTGTAGAACTTGCACTGCTGCTTGAGTTAAGAGGCTTTGGACTGAAAATCACCTTAGCCGTCCTGTTGACAGCTGTCACGTGAACACACAAAACCTAAGGGTTGACTCGCGCTACCTCCGAACGGCACCACATCACACAGATTCTAAGAAAAAAAAGTCTGTGGTGCAGCTCATTTAAAGATGGTGATCCTGCTTAGAGTTACTGCAGACAGGGAGTAAAAAATATAAACTCTGTGTTAATCTATCACATTGAGACATGAAATAATACATAGGCAATAGACAAAAATAATTAGCTACTGAATTATGGGCTAACATTTATAATCCGTTTCATTGCACTGCTGCTTTAATATCTCTTATAGTAATGTTAATACTTACAAAAGTACCAGATGTTAGCATAAATTAGTATAAAGAAAGTTTATATTGTGTAGGTATCAGCATAGTTAATGTTTATATTGTGAAGCACAAATCCGTAGAAAGTCAGCATAAAAATCAGCACAAAAGCAAAAAACCTAAAATCCTATGCATTTATAGGTCAAAATATCTATTACAATAATAGGGGGTAGAGAAAAATAATAAAAATAAAAAACACCCAAAACAGGGGTATGACAGGGGCTGGAGCTGAAAACCTAGCATAAAATGCGCCAGAAGCTCAAGTTTGTAATTTGAGGTATTTGTGTTTCCAAAGGTCTGTAGTTGAAATATTAAAGCAAAGCAAATGTCTTGTTGGATATAACTTCCAAACCACAACTCCAGATTTTGTTGGCCGCCACAGCGTCTTGCCCTCCACAGGGCTCACTACAAACTAACTTCCTATAGGAGACTCCTTCCACCTCCGACTCCACTCAATAGTTTTGCTAGTATGGAGACTGTAGCGGCAAGAAAAATAATTACATGTGACGCAAGCCAGTCCAGAAAGACTGTGAAAGGATTACTACAAATGTTTTAGAGCATTTGTAGAGGTAACGGTGGCATACCTGCCATAATCCTTGTATCTTGCCTTGCAGTCTTGCTCTCACTACTCCTCAGTAGTGCAGCATTCAGTCACAACCTCCAACAGACTTCCCAGCAGCCTCCTGCACTTACAGGGGTATAAAGTTGAAATCTAATAAAGCTGATGGTTTCAAACTTATCTGTATGTTCCCATTTATTTAACTCTTGTGTGTTAAATATTGTCTGTGCCTAAAACAGATCTGATCCTGCAATATAGATAAGAATACGAGGGTCTAATAGGTCTAGTTTTTTAATATTGTTTTCTGCCTGTTTCAGCAGTGCACGCTGTTCAGCTAAAGAAAGAGTGAACGGAGCTCGAGATAATGTGACGTCACTAAATCTGCAGTCATCGCTGCTCTCGGCTGTCAAGTGTAGCGCGATCGTCAGATAGCTGGTCCACTGGACCACCAGGGATATTGGAAGCACGATCTGTTTTTTAACAAATGCCCGCGAGGGCAGATAGCTGGTCCACTGGACCACCAGGGATATTGGAAGCATGATCTGTTTTTTAACAAATGCCCACAATCGAGCAGACAGTGGTCCACTGGACCACCAGGGTTATTGGAACTTTTAATTTGTTATACATATGCCCACGATTGGACACATAGTGGTCCACTGGACCACCAGGGATATTGGATTTATTTATTTTATATAGATGCCCACGATCGGGCAGACAGCAGTCCACTGGACCACCAGGGATATTGGACAGAATAGTTATTTTTTTTTACTACAAATGCCTGCGATCAGACTGCAAGGGGCATTGGTCCCCGATGGCTGCTGCCTGGCAGGGCGCCAGGTGCAAGTCGTCAGGGATCGACGCACCTGCATGCAAATGGGGCCATAATGACATGCAAATGGCCCCATGTGTGCCTTGCATACATTATGGCCCCATTTGCATGTCAACTTTTGAATATCATGGTTGCTGTGCATGGCGCAATGGAACTTGCGTTAGCGCATCCCCATGCTCCACTCTGGCCACTTGCGCTGGTGCAGTGCCGCTGTGCCATGCACACTGGGGGTGGCCAGGGTGCGATATTCAATGCTGCTGAGCCATGGCACAACTCCGTTGAATATCACCCAGTCTACACCCCTGCGCAGCCAAGTTGAGCTGCGCCCAAGCTTGCGCCACAGCCTGGCGCAGTTTGAATATCTGGGCCTGTATGTCAGTTGAACAGAAAACAGAAGTGAACAACAGATAAGACATTTACAGAGTTGGTACAGAAAGTTAGGTTTACACAGATTGACACTGCTGAGGCATTGTACAATGTATGCCTGCGTCCGAGAGTTAGATCACCCTGCAGAAGTTGGACACAAAGTGGGTAGCAGACAAAGGTGACATAGAGGAGGACAGAGGGAGAGGGAGAGAGAGGGGTGTGCCCTGTGATGGGGAACTGTAGAGAAGTGCACTAGGTAGGAGCAGGCTGGGGATCTGTGAAGTGCTGAGGTTGGGTGCATCTAAGTGCAAGCAGGAGATTACAAAAGGGGGGGGGGCAGCTAGTTGAACTCTAAGACCTTTGAGCAAAGTTCTTTACATAGGTTCCAAGTCATGAGATAACTGTCAGGAAGGCAAATACAAAGTAGGTTACATTGCAAGCGATTCCAGGCCTAAATAAATTCATTTGTTACAAAATGGTACCCATAATTAGTACAGAAATTGGTACATTCAGAGGCATAACTAGGGCTTGGTTGAGCACGGGAATACACAGTGGTGTAGGGGTGTTGATGCTACAAATACCAGACAAAGTAGGGGGAAACCAAGAAATAAGACGTCTAGTTAGCAAGGGCAATTACAGTGCCTGAGTCAGGAAGAGTTACAGGAGTTAACAAGCCAAGCGGTGGGGGGAGAGAGGGGAGAAAGTGGTTGAGGATGACGGGGTAAAAAGGATAACAAAGCAGTGTATGGGAGGAGGGATGGGAGAGAGGGGAAGTATGAGGGGTGGATGATGGGGTGGACAGGGTAAGAGGTGGGTGGGGAGGGATGGTTTGAAGAGTATGGTATGGGCAGAGTTGAGGCTCAGAACAAGTGCAGGTAAAATCTAGGGGTGAATTATGCAATGTGACTTTAAGATGCCACCCTAGTGGAAGCAGTCACATGAAGACTCAGTGATAAGGGCCTGCCGTGCTTTTTTAAATTAGCCCAATGCTGAAACACTGTGATTTCAGGGTCCAGAGTACTGAACCACAGCGGGGCCTCTGTGCAAAGCCTGTTGACCTTGTGACATGCAGCATTGTGGGTTTTGAACATTTGTGCAGCAGAGCTTCTAGTATTACAAAGATTACTAGCTGGTTTAAGAAGAGATTGAACACTGGGGGCATCATTCCCAAGCAAGCTTTATTGGTGAGAAGGCAGGTTTGATACCTACATCTGCTGTCAAATGGTAGCCAGTTTGCCTGGGTATAAAGATCTCAAGTATGGGTTCTGCGCTTGGCATCTGTGAGGAGATGACAGGCTTTGTTCAAGGCCATTTTGATGCGCTGTAGTGCCGTTTCAGTGGCAGACCCGTAGATGACTAGGCCACAGTCTGCAAGCATGGTGACTGAGCTATGGATGGCCAGGCTTAGAGCCTCATTGGTCAAGTTATGCTTGTGTCTGTGCAGCATCCCAATACGTTTGTTTATTGCCTTAGTGGTAGCATCAATATGCTGCAAGTAGGATAAGGTGGGATCCATGAGGATGCCCAGATATTTGAACTGTTGAACAATTTCCAGGGTGCACCTGAATCATTACTGGTAGTTAAGGGGAAGGTCTTATGTTTGCTGTGCATGCTTGAGAACAACATGGACTTTGTCTTTTGTAGTTCAGAACAAGCTTATGCTTTCAAAACCATTTCTCAGTGGCAGAGAAGCCATTCTGGAGGTGTTCCTGTAGATTAGTAGGGTTGGGTTACTGGTGAAGATAATGGCATCATCCACTTAGAGAAGTATGTTACAGGGACAGTTAGTAGGAAGTTTATTCAGAAAATACTGAACAGGAGTGGCCCCAAAATGAAGCCTTGTGGGACACCTGAGCGCATGATCTAGTATTGAAGAGAGTGCCCCAATTTTCACTTGCTGAGACTGGTTATTTAAGTAGCTAGAGAACCATTTAGTGGGTCTGTGTGAATCCAATGTCAGTAAATTGCTCAATAAGGAGGGTGTGGTTAACGATGTCAAAGGCCTTGGTTAGGGTCTATGAGAGTCACTCCTACCAAGCGCCCTTGATCAAGGGATTTATGGATGTAACTGGAGAATTCAAGTAAGGCTGTTGTAATACTGTGCCTCTGCCTGAAATCATGCTGTTGGGGAAATTGCAACTGATATTTTCTAGGTAGTCAACCAGCTGGTCAGCTACAATTCTCTAAGGCTTTTGAGAGCGGTGGTAGGATGGAGATTGAGCAGTAGTTTTCATGCTGAGTCCAATCCCACTCTTATGCACTGGGGTTACCAATGCAGCTTTCCAGCACTGAGGAACTAAGAGTGGCAGAGAGAGAGTTGATGATGCATGTGAGTGGAGAAGGATCTCTCAAATGCAAGACTGATGCATTTGGGGTCCAGAGAGTCCCCACTATATCTTGACTTCTGAAGCACTTTTTTGAGGTAACAACTCACCTCACACTCCAAAATTGCCTTGAAAGGGAATGGTGGATGGTCTGGGCAGGAGGCTTCGAACCCATGGTCTCTAGTATTGTGGCATGGCAGGAACAAATCAAAAGGGAGAACACTACGCAGATCTGTGAAGGTATTATTGAAAGTGTTGGTGATGACTTTAGGATCTAGGGTAGGGGTACCATCAACATTTAGCATTTTTGGAGTAGATTTTGGATCCTTACCGGTGATGTCCTGAATGTTCTTCCAGAATGATTTACTGTTGTTCCAGCTGTTATTGAGTGCATTCTTAAAGTATTGGCTTTTAGCTGAATGGACCACTCTAGTGCACTCATTTCTAGCCTGTTTATACCTTTGGATGTTGGACTGAGTACCCGGTGCCTAGCCTTCTGTCAAGGTGGTCCCTTACTCCTCTTAGGAGCCCAATAAGCTCAGCAGTAATCCATGGACTGTAGGCCCTTTCCTTGTTTTGACTGGTGTGCTTATCGCAGATTGCATTGAAAACAGCAATAAAGCGTATCAGTGCCACATCCACATTGTCAGAATTATAGATTATGGACCAGTCCTGGTCCCTAAGGTCCTTTTGAGAAGCTCTAGGTGACTATGAATGAGAACCCTGTTGGATTCTAGCAGGGGCTTATGATAGTTGTTGGCCCATTGAAAGATGACTGGGAATGATCACTTATACAGTCTGGTAGAATAGAAGTATATGTAATATGCTCTGATCGATTGGAGAGCACCCAGTCAAGTAAGGTACCAGACCCAGTTCTGTAGTTCAGTCTTGTAGGAGCTTGAACGAGTTGCAAGAAATGGATGGATGACAGCGCATCCTTCAGAGCAGAGGTTTCCGAGGAAAGCCAGTTGATATTAAAATCACTTAGCATTATTATTTCTGATTGCAGGGACAGATTGCTTATTCCATCCATTAGTGTTTTGAAACCAGCTGTGGTATGTTTTGGTGGGATATAGATTGACAGCACAGTAAGTGCTTTATTATGTGCTCCAATGAGTAGTTTTATTGCCAACATCTGGATGTGGTCATCTATATCGGGTATGGGCATGACTAGATCCTGCAAAGAATCCCATATGTAGACTGCACAACCACCACCACCACGCTTGGACAGGTGGTCATTTCTAAATACAGTGTAGCCCAGTATTAGGATAGCAGTGTCCAGAATTCACAGAGATAACCAAGTTTTGACTATTGAGAGGACATTTGGATTATGCAGATTGACCCATGCCTGAAGATTGTCGAGTCTGGGCATTATGCGGCATATATTCATTGACGCAATTGTAAATGACCCCGCTTTTTCAGGATGTCATTTAAGGGGAAGAATGGGTGTTTTGGAGGTCCGGGGTTAGGATGTACATTTCCTGATATCAGTAGCAGCAGTAATATTAGTCTTTTAGCCTGCTCGTTGATTAACCAGCTGGCAAGATTTTGCTTTTTTCCCATTAGAGTGACACTGATGTAAGGTGCCCTGTGTTATGGTGAGCCGAGTGAGCAGTACCAGTGAGAGTTGCCATTCTAGGCAGTGGACTGGTGGTGCTTCCCATTCTGAATGTGTTGGCATCAAACAAGGTACAAACTGGAAAGGTTATGGTGCTGTAGACATTTAGATGGGTGTCCTTGCCAATCATGGGCATTGCTGATGCGATGTCATCTCTTAAGAATCCTGGCAGCAGTAGCAATAGTATGACACATTGTGGGAGTAGGGCAGATGAGGAATTCATTATGTTAAGGAGCTGTTTAATTGACCCAGGGAGAGGCTGTGACACTTTATTATTCAGTTGCAGTTACCTTTAAGAGCAAAGTGACAGGGGTAAGGTAGATCCTTAGTGTTTAGGCCAGTAGGAAACTGGGGCGGATCTGCACAGCATGGCTTGGGCATTTAATAAAGGCTGGGGTGGGGAGGGTGGGCAGACCAAAAAATCAGACAGCGTTAGACCTGAGACCTAAACTGTAGTCTCAATTAACAGGAAAATCAGTCAGTGTTTCACCGAGCACTAGATGCATCAGTGTGGCAGTTCGGCAAAAGCACTGAGTGTGCCAAAAAACTTAAAAAGTTCAGAGAAGTCTGCCGGGCCAATGGCGCAATGGCAGGGGTGCTCAGTGATCAATCTCTGTTGCAGCTTTTAGGCTGAGGGCTTCCTGAAGCTGGAACTGAACCTTGGGCAGCTGGGTTTAGGATGCGGACTTCTTGTGTTGGTGGCCAGCCTGAAGCAGGAGCCGGGACTGCTTCATCACCAAATAGAACCTGTTCAGGTGTTGGACTTCATAGGAGCAGAACTAGATACCTGCACGGGAAGGCCTTCCTCCATCAGGGAAAGGTAGCAACTTTGACTACAACAGCAAAATCCTTCACTGCGGGATAACCAAGACCTGCAAGGTATTTTCTGCAGCTACTAGGCCACATGGACATTTCCACTGCTGTGGTTCCATAGGTCATGTTTCAGATGAGGGACATCCAGTACCACCTGAGAGACCACTGGTCTCAAAGATGGGACTCCCTCTCAAAACTAGTGCCAATAACAACAAAAACTGGTCAGGGCACTACAGTAGAAGAAAGCAGCCTCAGAGAGGGCATGTCCTTCCTCCAGCAGTCCCCAGCAAGCATCTGGAAGACCTCACAGTAAGTGACATCTGGAGCTGGCAAGAGACCCAGGAACACATCAATCTCCTGGAACTCAGGGCAGTATTTCTAGCAATGCAGTCCTCCTCCTCCCAGTTGCAAGGTCAATCTGTCCAGATCAGAACAGACAACACCAAAACAATTTATGACATAAATACGTGGCAGACAACAATTCTTGATGTGGTGCTTACCAACTTGAAGTGCCAGGAGCTGTAGAAGTGGAGGAGCCAGTGGGAAACAGTGACCATAACTCCATTTGGTTCAAACTGGCCCTTGGGTCCAGTAAGCCTCAATTGAGAGCTGAAGTCCTTGATTTTGGAAGGATGGACTTCAACAGACTGAGGGAGCTGGTAGGGATACCTTAGTAGGTGTAATAACATAAGTGGAGTGGAAGAGAGATGGGGCAATTAAGGGGGCCATTCCCAAGGCATATAAGGTATGTATGAGAATAGTAACCAAAAAAGAACAAGTTCAAGAGACTATTATGATTCTAGGCAAGGGTCAGGGAAGAGGTGAAGGCCAAGAAAAAGGCCTTCAACAAATATAAATAAAAGCTGGGTGAGGAAGAATGGGGAGAATATTTACTGAAAAATATGGAGGCAAAGAGGGTGGTTAGGGAAGCAAAAGAAGACACAGAGCTGCATTTTGTGGAAGGAGTTAAGAATGGAGACAAACAGTCCTTCAGATGTATTAAGGAAAAAAGGATGAAAGGAGGGGAATTATAAAGGTAGCTGAGGGGGGTAGGGTGATAGAGAAGGATGGGCAAAAGGCTGTCCTTAACAATTACTTTTGTTCTGTTTTCACTAGGGAGGACAGTGTGCTCTTGCCAGAGTGGCATCAAAGCAACCATTAAGGGGGGGTCCTGGAAATGACGCAGCCAATATTTACTAGCGAAGGATCTTTATAGGGCCAGCATCCTTCTAGATTGATATGGCCCTGGGACCAGATGGGTTGAGGATATTCAGGGAATTGGCAGCAGAACTGGCTGAACCCTGGTAGGTCTATTCAACAACTCATTAAGGACAGGTGTAGTTCCAAAGAACTGGAGGATGGTGGATATAGTTCTGCTCCATGTGGGGGTAAGGAACAAGCAGGAAATTATAGACCTATTAGTCGTACCGCTGTTGTTGGGAAGCTGATGGAGTCACTGGTCAAACAGAACCTCATGGACTACTTGGAAGGCAATGGTCTTCAGGATAGTAAAAAGCATGGATTCATGGCACGGAGGTCTTCTCAGACTAATCTGATAGTTTTCTTTGACTGAATGACAAAGGAATTAGATAGAGACCACACTGTGAAGTTGCTCTACTTCGACTTCAGCAAGGCTTTTGACTCGGTGCCTCACTGGCATTTGCTGAAGAAGATGGAGGGTCTGTATGTGGCTAAGGTCATAGTAAACTGGGTAGGTAGCTGGCTAAAGGGGAGGTAGCAGAAGGTTATGGTCAACAGGGTTAAATCAGAAGAGAGGGAGGTCACAAGTGGGGTACCATAGGGATCTGTCCTGGGTCTGGTCCTCTTCAACATGTTCATCAGAGACATTGGCGAGGGATTCTGGGGCATGTTGTGTCCGTTGGCAGATGATGCTATGCTCTGTGAGAGGGTGGATAGTGATGAGGGTACAGAGGAAATGCTGAGAGACTTACAAAAACTAAAGGGATGGTATGGGTTTGGCAGTTGAAATTCAATGCCAAAAAGCACAAAGTAATGCATCTAGGGAACAAGAACCACAGGACGGAGTACTAGGTGGTTTGAGTGAGATTTAATACTATAGCAAAGGAATGAGACCTTGCAGTTATCATCAGTGACTCCCTAAAGCAATTAAGTCACTGCAACAAGGCATATAGAAAGCATATAAAAGCAGGACTGGGTGAAATTTATCTTACTCTGGGCAAAATACTGATTTTGCTTCCGTGAAATTTTGTGAAATTTCCTTAAATATTTCATAAAATCTTTCCAAAATTGCCATTTTTATTTCCATCTAATTTAAAACGTGTTTGGTATGATGATTTTAACAATGTCCATACAGATGTGTCCCAAGTTTCAGATCTCTGTCTTTAAAAATGTCTTCAGTTATAAGCCTCCAAATATTCAGAAATTTAAAAATTACAGTTCTCAACTAAGTAGACTAAAAGTGTTTGTCCAAATTGCATCAAATTTGGTATGGTGACTTTACCAAGTCCTAGAGACATACTAAGTTTCAGAAGTTTGGCTTTAAAGGTTACTGAGTTATAAGCCTCCAAACTTTCACAAATTTTAAAATAACATTTCACAATTAGTAAACTGCAGAATTTTAAGTCACTAGGGACCAGATATTCAAAACTTAGCCCCTGAGCTAAATTAGCACTGCACAGCATGCTAAATTAGCCCTGAACCAGCAGCAAGCTATATTCAAAGGAATAGATCCAGGGCTAAACCTGCTGAATATAGCATGCAAAGGAAGCAGTGCAAAACAGGGCTGGGAGCGCAGTGCTAGAATAGCCTGGGAAATAAGAGAGCTCTGAATATAGCAACAGGGAAGTGCAAAATGCAATAGCAGATTAATGGACACAGAGGTGGAGTAAAGCAGAGCTGAGGTTGATGGACAATGTGTGTGATAGCAATGAAGTTTTGCACAACAACTGCAATAATAATGCAAGCCACACACTGCAAAACTGTGCTATGCTTTTGAGAGGATGCCTGGGGCTAACATGACTGCGCAGTTAACACATTAGCCCAGTGCAAACACATTAGCCCGGGGCAAAGTTTGCTATATTCAAGGCTCCTATGCAAATGAGTCTACTTAGGCAATCCGTGTGCAAACAGCCACATTAGCATCTCATTAAGGCCTGCTTAGCATACATTAGCTTGACGATTGCCTGGTGCTATTCCATGGTGCACACAGCTCCACCTATAGGTCAGACTGGAACTACAGATCAAAACCGCAGTCTGGATGGTGCCCAAGCTCCACCCATAGGTCAGGCTGGATGTACAGACTAAAAGCCACAGGCTGGGGTGTGCACACAGCACTTCCTGTATGCCAGCCTTGAGAAACAGTTTGTTAGCTGCAGGCCATGGGTGTTGGCAGGCATACGCAGTCAATACCTCCCACCCAGTCAGCACTGGAATGAGGGACACAGGCACTCTGAATGTGGAACAAAGAGGGACACTGATCCCCATAATGAGAGTCACATCTGTAAACATGAAGACACAAACTCAGGGCAGAATGGAAACCATTACCTTCATATGTACTCAGGGTAAGAGTTATGTAGCACCACAGAATACTGTATCTCCCTGCTTGAAAGTCTGGATGTACAGTACAGTCTCTGTGTGTGCACCACTGTTCCCAGGAGAGATGAACGCAAGTCAGGGCTATAGTGAGAGGAACACAGAGGGATGTCCCCTGTACTAAGGGACACCACAGAGGACTGTGTAACTGTGTGCATGTATCTATCTACATATTATATATATATTCTTGGCAAAAACTTTGTTAATGCATCAGTTAGGGTTAAAGAGACAAAAGTGGGGAAATGAGACATTAGGGTTGAGCCCATAACCCCACCCCTGCCACCCCATCCTTCACACACCGACAGACATCAGGGAGTGCCATGGGGTCGTCAGGCCCAACTCTCACCCCATTCCATGTGTAAACAGGTTGACATACTACAGTAATGGAGAATGGGGTGAGAGTTAGGCCTCACGAACGCATGGTACACCCCGGCGTCTGTCGGTGTGTGGAGGATGGGGGGTGGGGGGAGGGGTTAGGGTCTCAACCCTAACATCTCATTTCCCCACTTTTGTCACTTTAACCCTAACTGATGCATTAACGATGGTTTTTGCCATGAATTTCCTTACTTTTTGAAAAAGTGTAATGTAACTAGTAAATAGTATGTATTGGTGGGCATTTGTGCATAATAATATGCGTCTGTGGGACTGCGGGCCCTCTGGGCCCTGCGCTCCCACTTACACATAACAATGGAGCCATACAGGGCTGAAAAGGAATCCTTGTAACACTAATTTGTCAATATCTCAGTAACCATACAACCAATGAAAAAAATTCCAATGCAGTTGTAATCATTGTCACAAGCGCATTCAACAGGTCAGGCCCTCTGCTCCCAAAGTGCCAACCTCCGAGCACAATATTGTGAACAGGTAACAGACAGGGTAACCCTCCTGTCTGCTTGTGGGTCCAAATCACCTTTAGTCTCAAGTTCTGGGGATTCAAACCAGAACCGTATGCTAAGCGCATCTAAATGTACAGGCTCAGATAATCTGTTCTTCGAGGGATGCCAGATATCTTTCACTTAAGGGCACCTAACCAGGTATCCAAAATGAACCCTTAAAACTCTATAAAAGACCTTGGGTATATTCTTACCGCTTCCCAGTTTAGTAACACCATCAAGCTTTGAACAGTTTTTGTCAGTCTTAACTGTCTATATGTCACATGCAAAAGAACTTTGAAGACACACCCAGGTAGTCTTTAAAATAATATTTTACTAAAATGGATAAAGATGTAAAATATAAACACAGAACAATATATCAAAGAGCATGCAATCACTTAAGAGAAAACAAGGAAAAGTACAAACAAAAACTCCTACCACCATACAATTAGACTTTTTCTATCTAATGTATTACCTCTATAGTGCTTATAGTTAGATCTTGTTTCTTAAGAACCTAAAATGGTATGTCACTCAGTTCCAACACAGAATACAGTTTAACACTAGGGGTGGGATATTTAGACTGCGCCAGGCTGTGGTGCAAGCCTGGGTGCAGCGCAACTTGGCTGCGCAGGGGCATTGACAGGGTGATATTCAATGGAGCTGTGCCATGGCACAGCATCGTTGAATATTGCACCCTGGCCACCTGCAGTGCGTATGGCGCAGTGGCACTGTGCCAGCGCAAGTGGCCAGAGTGGAGCAGGGGATGTGTTAGCGAAGTTCCGCTGGCGCTAGGTGCAAGAACCGCGAAATTCAAAAGTGCACATGCAAATGGGGCCATAATGTATGCTAGGTGCAAATGGGGCAATTTGCATGTCATTATGGCCCCATTTGCATGCAAGTGTGCCGATCCCCAGCGACTTGCACCTGGCACCCTGCCAGGCTGCAGCTGTCGGGGACCGACGCCCCCTGCACATCGTGACAAAGTGCCCCAATGCCCAATCGTGGGTATGTGTAACTGTTTAAAAATGTCCACTACCTCCGGTGGTCCAGTGGACCACTTGCAGCCCGATCGCGGGCATAAGTATGTGTAAAATCAGTTATCCTATCCCTGGTGGTCAGTGGACGCTCGCAGCCAGTTGCAGGCGTCAGTAAATGATAATGCCACCAATCCAACCCTGGTGGTCTAGTGGTACCCCCTCCCCACCCGTTGACTGAGCCCCACCACCTGCTCCCCCTGTCAGCAGCAGGCGGCAGCTCCCACCCACCTGCCGCCCCACCACCTGCGCGATCGACATCGGACGGTAGTTGTACATCCATTGGTCCACAGCGTGAGCCAATGGGCATGCAGCTCCGGCATTGCTGACATACAGTCCAGATATGTCAATGGATCCATTCACATATCTGGACTGTGTAGTACTGGTATGGGCTACACGCCCATTGGCTCATGCTGTGGACCAATGGCCGCAAGCCCTACCGTATGGTGTCAGTCGGCGGGTGGCGGGTGACAGGTGGGTGGGGAGATGCCGCCACTGCTGACCAGGGGAGGGGACGGTGAGGCTCAGTGGGTGGGTGGTGGGGAGGGGGTACTGCTAGACCACCAGGGTTGGATTGGTGTGGCATTATCATTTACTGACACCCGCGATTGGGCTGCGAGCAGTCCACTGGAACACCAGGGATAGGGTAATTGATTTTACACATACTTATGCCCACGATCGGGCTGCGAGAGGTCCACTGGACTACCAGGGATAGGGTAACTGATTTTACACATACTTATGTACTCTCTGAAGAAAGGGGGGTTACTAGTGGGGTACCGCAGGGTTCAGTACTGGGTCCTGTCCTTTTTAATGTCTTTATAAGAGACATTGCAGAGGGACTGAAGGAAAAGTATGCCTCTTTGCAGATGACACAAAGATCTGCAACAGGGTTGATACACAAGGAGGCGTGGAAAGGATGAGAAGGGACTTGGCAAGGTTGGAGGAATGGTCAGAAGTATGGCAGCTTGGATTCAATGCAAAGAAGTGCAAAGTAATGCACCTGGGAAACAAAAACCCAGGGGAAAATTACACAATGGGGGGGAGGTAGTAACAATGACAAAAATGGAAAGGGACCTGGGGGTAATCATAACAGATGACCTTAAGGTTGGCAAGCAATGTGAGAAGGCGGTAGGGAGGGCTGGGGGGAAACTGGGATGTATAGGGAGAGGTATCACCAGCAGAAAACAGGAAGTTATTATCCTCCTGTATGGACAGTTGGTGAGACCCTATCTGGAGTACTGCATCCAGTTCTGGAGACCCCATCTCCACAAGGACATAGACAGGATGGAGGCAGTTCAGAGGAGGGCAACTAAAATGGTGCAGGGTCTGCAAGAGAAGCCATACGAGGAGAGACTAAAGGAGCTTAATATGTATACCCTTGAGGAAAGGAGGGAGAGAGAGACATGATAGAAACATTTAAGTACCTCAGTGGAATCAACAAAGTCCAAGAGGGTAGCATCTTTCAGAAAAAGAGATGTGCAAGAACAAGGGGACACAATCTGAAGATAGAGGGGGACAGCTCAGGGGCAATGTGAGAAAGTATTTTTTCACAGAGAGGGTGGTGGACGCATGGAACAGCCTTCTGAGGAGGTTGTGGGGTCTAAAACTGTGGGAGAATTCAAGAATGCATGGGACAGCCATAAGGCAATTTTTGTGGGGGGTAGGAAGAAATAGGCTGTTGGTTAAATAGGATCTGCAGCTTATCCTCTAGGTAGGGAAATGGACAGACTAGGTGGGCCAAGCGGTCCTTATCTGCCATCAAAGTCTATGTTTCTATGTTTCTATGCCCTGGACATGCAAGCGGTCCACTGGACCACCAGGGATACGGGACTATTATTATTCTGTTTGCCCAAGGACACATGGGGGGCTCTACTGAGGGTGAGTTGGGGTGGCTACCCACAGGTGGCAGCTGCTGTGTTGTGCCCGGCAATATGACAGCTCACCTGTGGGTGGCCAGCTGTTGCTCCTTTTTTTTGGCTCACCTGTGTGCATCGTAGGTAGGGGTTGCACATGCATGGACTCAGCACATCCCGGGTTGAATATCGGGATGTGTGGAGTATGCATGGGCACGCCCCCCCACCTGTGCTGCGTACATTACTGATGCGCTCCGGCGCATCAGGATTTGTTTCAGGCTCAATACCCCTTTGAATATCGCACTCAGGGCACATCAGTGAGTTGCACACGGCGCAGCTTCTGAATATCCCGCCTCTGTGTTTCCAAACCCTTCTATGATGTCATCTAGCTCCTCCTTTTAGAATATAAAAATATACAAACAATGATCTTGCTGTCAGGAGATATTTTAACTACTGTGACTTCAGAAAAACTATTTTCCCAAATTATGACAGTCTTTAATAAACATCTCCTCTTTGATCTCGAGCAGTTCCTATTCCCAGGGCACATCAAAGGATTTAGTGACTTTTAGCATCATAGTGATATAACATGTTTTTTTTTTCTCTAAGACGTCATAAAAGTTTACGAGGCCTATATCCTGGCAGCTGGGTCAGGTCTAATTAAGACAGGAAAACAGGAGACCCTTAATTAAGTCCCTCTAGTCTTTTAATTACCTCCTAGTTTCAGGTTAATATATCCTGTTATTTCCACTAAAACCTGGGGGGGGGCACCCACAGCACAGTATGTCTCAAGTGAGACACTCACATAACACATTCTATATTAAAAATATCATAGAACAATCATAACCAGCTGGCCAAGTGTCACAGTCCTCCCCAGCTGGACTGAATTTGGGGGCTCTATCCCCTGCATGGGATGAGCTTCCCAAATCAGTTCACTCTTCATATATACGCAACAGATCATTGGCGTTCTGATTGGTCGCTCCAGCCCTATGTAAGATCGTCATGTCATACCCTTGAAAGGCAAGACTCCATCTTAACAGTCTACCATTAGTTTTTCCCATTTGGGACTGCCAAACCAGGGGGTTGTGGTCCATTTGTACCTCAAAATGCTGCCCATATAAGTATGGCTGTAACTTCTTTAGGGCCTACACTATGGTAAGACACTCTTTTTCCACAGTAGAGTATGCCTGCTCCCTGGGAAGTAACTTTTTACTCAGGTACACAACAGGGTGATCTTTCCCTTGGTTGGATGTGTGACAAAGTACGGACCCAATACCCATGTCTGAGGCGTCAGTCTGGACTATAAAGGGTCTGCTATAGTCAGGACTTGTCAACTCAGGAGCACTGCACAGTGCCTCCTTCAGTGTGGTAAAGGCTTTTTCACAGGCTGGTTCCCAGGTAATTTTCTTAGGCATCCTTTTCTTTACCAGGTCAGATAGGGGAGCAGCCAGGGCACCGTAATTGGGTACACATTTCCTATAGTACCCTGCTGTCCCTAGAAAACTCCTGACCTGCTCCTGCATTTCTGGTCTAGGCCATGCCTTGTTCACCTCTATTTTTATTTGGTTAGGATGGAGCTGTCCCCGGCCTACAACATGCCCAAGGTATGCCACTTCAACCGTGGCCACCTGGTACGTCTCAGCTTTGACAGTGAGCCCAGCCCTCTGTATCCTGCCCAGCACTTCCTTAAGATGGGACAGGTATTCCTCCCAGCTGGTAATGAAGAGGGCAATGTCATCCAGGTACACCATGGCGTACTCCTTAGCACCATTTAACACCTGGTTCACCAACCTTTGGAAAGTGGCTGGGACGTTCTTCATTCCAAAAGGCATTACTTTAAATTCTAATAAACCTATCGGAGTGATGAAGGCCAACCTCTCCCTAGCTCTATCCATTAAATCTACCTGCCAATACCCCTTTGTCAGGTCAATAGTCGTAAGGTATGTCGCCCCTCCCAACTTGTCTAGGAGTTCGTCCATTCAGGGCATCGGGTGGGCATCTGACTTTGTGACTGCATTCAGTCCACGATAGTCCACACAGAAATGAGTAGAGCCATCTGGCTGGGGCACAAGGACTATGGGTGAGGCCCAGGGGCTGTGGGATCTCTGGATTATCCCTAAATCCAGCATTTCCTCCACCTCCCTCCTAATGTCCTTTTGGACAGCCTCTGACACCCGATATGCTGTCCACCGTATGGGCATCTGTGTCCCTGTCTCTACATCGTGCGTCGCTAAAGGGGTTAGTCCAGGCTTGGCACTAAACAGTGGGGAAAAGTCTGCTAAAAGCGCCCTTACTTCCTGAATCTTGTCTGGGTCCAGCTGGGGAGACAATTTAACTGCCTCCACAGAGGACTCCTGCTTGCTTTCTTCCAGCAAGTCCAGAAGGGGGTCTCCTTCGTCTGTCCCCTCCCCGGGACTACATACTGTGAACACCATGTCAGCCCTATTAGCATATGACTTCATCATGTTGACATGGTACATTCTTTCTGTCTGTCTTCTGTCAGGTAACTCTATGATATAGTTCACATCATTTAGCTTCCTACTTTATACGGTCCTGCTCACTCAGCCTGCAGCTTGTCTTTCCAGACTGTAATAAGGACCATGACTTTCTGACCTACCGTGTACAAGTGAGCTCTGGCTCTGTGGTCGTACCACACTTTTTGTTTCTGTTGGGCAGCTGCCAGGTTGCTCTGGGCTGTCCCCATAAGCTCCTTCTGCCTTACCATAAACCTAAGGACATAATCCACTATGGGAGTTCCCAGGGTGGTGTGCTTGCTTTCCCAGTCCTCCTGGATCAAGTTTAGGCGCCCATGTACCCGGCGTCCATATAAGAGCTCTTAGAAACATAGAAACATAGAATTTGATGGCAGATAAGGACCGCTTGGCCCACCCAGTCTGCCCATTTCCCTATCTAATGGATAAGCTGCAGATCCTAGTTAACCAGCAGCCTACTTCTTTTTACCTCCACCCCCTAGAATTGCCTTATGACTGTCCCATGCATGCTTGAATTCCACCACTGAATTTGACTCCACAACCTCCTCCAGAAGGCCTTTCCATGCATCCACAACCCTCTCTGTGAAAAAATACTTCCTTACATTACCTCTGAGCTGCCCCCCCTTTCTTCAAATTGTTCCCCCTTGTTCTTGCACACTCTTTTTTGAAAGATGCTACCCTCTTGGACTTTGTTGATTCCCTTGAGATACTTGAAAGTTTCTATCATGTCCCCCCTCTCCCTCCTTTCCTCGAGGCAATACATATTAAGCTCCTTTAGTCTCTCATCATATGTCTTCCGGTGCAGACCCTGCACCATTTTAGTTGCCCTCCTCTGGACAGCTTCCATCCTGTCTATGTCCTTGCGGAGATTGGGTCTCCAATACTGCATGCAGTACTCCAGATGGGGTCTCACCAGCTGTCTGTACAGAGGGATGGCAACTTCCTGTTTTCTACTGGTGATGCCTCTCCCTATGCATCCCTGTATCCCCCCAGCCCTCCTTACTGCCCTCTCACATTGCTTGCCCACCTTTAGGTCATCTGATATGACTACCCCCAGGTCCCTTTCCATTTTTGTTGTTGTTAGTATCTCATCCCCCCCCATTGTGTAATCTTCCCCTGGGTTTTTGTTTCCCAGGTGCATTACCTTGCACTTCTTAGCATTGCATCTAAGCTGCCATACATTTGACCATTCCTCTAACCTTGCCAAGTCCCTTCTCATCCTTTCCACCTCACCTTGTGCATCAACTCTGTTGCAGATCTTTGTGTCATCTGCAAAGAGACATACTTTTCCTTCCAGTCCCTCTGCAATGTCGCTTATAAAGACATTGAAGAGGACCGGTCCTAATACTGAACCCTGCGGTACCCCACTAGTAACCCCCTTTCTTCAGAGTGGACTCCATTTACTATTACCCTCTGTGTCCTATTTTCCAGACAATTCTTTACCCAGGCTATCATCTTGGGACCCACTCCCAGGTTGGCTAACTTTTATATTAATCTTTTGTGTGGGACTGTGTCAAATGCCTTGCTAAAGTCTAGGTAGGCTATATCCACAGCCCCTCCCTGATCTACTACTTTGGTCACCTAGTCAAAGAAATCTATTACATTCGTCTGGCATGACCTTCCCACTGTGAATCCATGCTGCCTTGGGTCCTCTGCCCCACTGGCCTCTTGGTACTCAACAATTCTTTCCTTCAGAAGTGATTCCATCACTTTCCCTATTACTGAGGTTAAACTAACAGGTCTGTAGTTCCCTGCTTCTGCCCTGCTCCCACTTTTGTGAAGGGGAATCACATCTGCCCTCCTTCAGTCCTCAGGTACCACCCCATCCTCCGATGATTTGTTAAAGAGGGTAGTCAGTGGTGTCACTAGTTCTACCCTTAGTTCTTTTAGAATTCTGGGATGAATCCCATCAGGCCCCATTGCTTTGTCCACCTTCAGTTTTAAGAGTTCTTTCAGAACCCTTTCTTCTGTAAATGGGCTGGTATCAACTTTTGTTTCCAGATTGTTTCTATTGTTTGTTTTAGGTACCTCCCCCTCTTGATTTGTAAATACTGAGCAAAAATATTTGTTTAATATCTCTGCCTTTTCACAGTCACCCTCTGCCCACCACCTCTCCCCTTTATTAAGCCTCACTATCCCTCCCTTGGTCTTCCTTCACTCTCTGATGTACCTATAAAAGGTTTTATCCCCCTTCTTAACAGAGTTGGCTATCTTTTCCTCGGTTCAGGTCTTTGCTGTTCTGACTGCCTTCACAGCTTCCTTTTGCTTTAACTGATACAATTCTCTGTCCTGCTCCTTCTGTGATTCCTTGTACTTCCTGAATGCTTTCTTTTTTTCTTGAACATTCACTGCCACCTCCTTTGAGAACCATAGTGGTTCTCTTGGGGCACCTCCCTGTATGCAAAAAACAGGTGGGAAAGGATTTCTCCCAGTCCCTCCCATGCTGTTCAGCAAACGCTTGGAGCATTGACTTCAGGGTACCATTAAATCTTTCCACAAGCCCATTGGCTTGCAGGTGACACAATGTCATGTGCCTCTGCACCACCCCACACTTCTCCCACAAACATTTCATCAGGTCCGACATGAAGGAACCCCCTCGATCAGTGATAACCTCCTGCGGAAACCCAACATGGGAGAAAATCCCAAGTAAGGCATCTGCCACTTTGTCTGTCTTCAGTGAGGATAGGGCGACTGCCTCTGGATACTGGGTGGCATAATCCACCACAGTCAGAATGAACCTCTTCCCAGAGGAGCTGGGGGTATTGAAAGGCCCCACAATATCCATTCCCACCCTCTGGAATGGCTCCTCCACTATGGGCAATGGAATTAGAGCAGCTTGGGTTTTCTTACCCACCTTCCCTATTTCTTGGCACCAGTGACAAGACCTGCAATACTCCTTCACCTGCTGGGTGACGTTGGGCAAATAGAAATTCTAGGCCAACCGCTGCATAGTGCACGTGATTCCCAGATGACCAGACAAGGGAATATCATGTGCAATCTTGAGCAACTGCTCACGATACCCCTGGGGAATGACAAGCTGCCTGCCTATCACCCCTCCCTCTGTCTGCACAGCCTGAGTATACACCAGTCCATTTTCCCAATAAACTTTATGTTTACTGTCACCTCCCTGTGCTCTGTCAGAGTCTGCCCAAGCCCTCAGCTTCTCTAGACTAGGGTTTCTTTTCTGAGCAGCTGCAAACTCCTTACACATTCCCAAGGTATGGGACAGGTCCCCTTCAGTCTCTAAATTAGGGTCCCTAGCACTAGCATCAGGGCACTCAGGATCACTGTCATCCCTAACCCTCTGACAATGGGTCACCCCTCCTTCTTCAGAGTTACCCTCCATAGCTGTGTGGTTAACTGCTACTGGGGACATTTCTACCCCCTTTTCATTAGTCTCCATATCAGGAGACACAGGCTGGGGAACCAGCCTCCCAGTGGTTTCCACAATAGCTTCTGTGGGGTCCAGGGAACTAAAATTTTCCCTTGCCACTTGGCTATGAGTAACGGCATACACCATCCCCTGTTTGAGATTGTTGCCAAGGATGACGTCAACTGCTAAAGTTTTGGCTACAGCCACCTGTTGCACAGTTCCCCCCCAGTCTAGGAGAATACTAGTGAGTGACAATTTTTTCTCCTCACCAGTGAAGTCTTGTACAGTGACATATTCATTGGGTATAAGCTGACTAGGCTCTACCAGATCCCCTTTTACCAATGTCAGGGATGCCCCTGTGTCTCTTAACCCTTGTGTCTGTACCCCATTCACTGTGACTGGGTGCATGTGTTCCCTCATGTTCACAGACATGCTTCCAGGGACACATAAACAACCCACTTCTTTCCTAGCCCCATTCTGCATATTGTTTACCCTTTTGGGACACTGTCTGGCAATATGCCCAGTTTCTTTACAAAACCAACATTTGTTTCCTTTCTCAGAGAACTCTTTTCTTTGAAACCTGGGGCTAACTGGTTTCAGTGGAGGCAGTGAGGGTTTTAGCTGCTCTGAAGGCATGCTTTTTCCTTTCTGCACTGCCACGCCCACCCCATTCACTCTCAGAGCAGGTTTGCTCTTGGCATAACGGTCTGAGAGTTCAGCAGCCTCTTGCACTGTTTTGGGATCTCGGTCCTCCAGCCAGGTTTTCAGCTGTGCTGGGCATGCCCAAAAAACCTGTTCTAACAACATAGCATTTTCAATTTTATCTACAGAGTTTGCTTCAATTCCCTTCCACCAATGTTTTAAACATTGACGTTGGCTAGCTCCTCGTAGCTCATGTCAGGGCCTCTCCTGAGCTTACAGAATTTAGCTCTGTATTCTTCTGCAGTTAAATAAAACTTTTTTAAAAGTGCAGCTATAAGTTTGCTGTAATCATTACTGTCCTCATTGTCCATTTGACCCAATGCATCCCGAGCTTTCCCAATGGTAGCAGGGATAGCTGGAAGCTCAAGGACTCTCTTGAAATTTTAGCCTGAATACAAACTTTTTCAAAGGAATTTAAAATGGCATCCATATCCTCCCCCTCTTTAAATTCAGCTATCAATTTGGAATTCAATTTGTAACCTAGTCCTGTAGTTCCAGTTAACCCCAAGCCACTTACCTGCTCTGGTGCTGGTGGTTGGAGTCGTAACTTCTCCAGATCATGTCACCTCTGGCACTGACACTCCTTATGGTCCACCTCTCGCTGTTCTCACTCCCTCTTCTCCTCTGCAACTCGCTGGCACTCACGCTTTTCACTGTCAGCCTTGCGCTGTTCCTGGACAGCCTCTTGCTGTTCTCGCTCCCTCTTCTCCTCTGTGGCTCATTTCTCTCACTCAGCATCTCTCTGGAACTCCAGCTCCATTCTGTGCAACTCAATCTGCAGCCTGATTGCTTCTGGTTCCAGAATGCTGGTGACCCTCCCCTGCTGCTGTGGTCCTTTGCTGGCACTGGCCCTGATGTCATCCTCACTGGATCTGGACACTGCACTGGATGCTGGCCCTCCACACTCAAGGTTTGGTCCCTTACAGTCACAGTCAGTGGCTCAATGCTCTGGGCATCTGCTGCCATCAGGGCATCCATGAGGTTCTGCTTGGTGGCTCTCCCCTCATACAGGACTCCTCTGTCCTGGCACAACTGCCTCAAGTAGTCAACAGTGTGCCCACTGTAGTTGGAAGCCATCTCCTTCCCTTACTACGGCTACTCTAACTTGCACTTTAGAAAAAAATAAAACAGGTAGGAACTTGACTGTATGCAAAATTATATAGTTCTGTTTCCTTTTTAAAAAATAAATCACTGCCTTTTTTTTTTTGCAAGTGAGCTGTACAGTATTAAGCTGACACACTGAACAGTTAAAGATTGTGTTACCAATTTTATCTGCACTGCTGCCAACCAATCTGTCACAAACGCACTCAGCAGGTCGGGCCCTCTGGTCTCACAGTGCCAACCTCCGAGCACAATATTGTGAACAGGTAACAGACAGGGTAACCCTTCTGTCTGCTTGTGGGTCTGAATAACCTTTAGTTTCAAGTTCTGGGGGGATTCAAACTGTGGACCTTATGCTAGCGTTCCCAAATGTACAGGCTCAGATAATCTGCTCTTTGGGGGGATGCCAGATATCTTTCACCTAAGGACACCTAACCAGGTATCCAAAATGAACCCTTAAAACTCTATAAAAGACCTTGGGTATATTCTTACCTTTTCCCAGTTTTGTAACACCATCAAGCTTTGAACAGTTTTTATCAGTCTTAACCCTCTATACATCACATGCAAAAAGAACTTTGAAGACACACCCAGGCAGTCTCTCAAAATAATATTTTTACTAAAATGGATAAAGATGTGTAAAATGTAAACACAGAACAATACATCAAAGAGCATGCAATCACTTAAGAGAAAACAAGGAAAAGTACAAACAAAAACTCCTGCCACAATACAATTAGACTTTTTATATCTAATGTATTACCTCTATAGTGCGTATAGTTAGATCTTGTTTCTTAAGAGTCCAAAATGGCATGTCACTCAGTTCCAACACAGAATACAGTTTAACATTCTGTGTTTCCACACCCCTTCTATGATGTCATCTAACTCCTCCTTTTAGAATATAAAAAATATACAAACAATGATCTTCCTATTAGGAGATATTATAAATACTGTGACTTCAGCAACAACTAATTTCCCAAATTATGACTGTCTTTAATTAACATCCCCTCTTTGATCTCGAGCAGTTCCTATTCCCAGGGCACATCAAAGGATTTAATGACTTTTCATACCATAAGACGTCATAAATGTTTATGTGCCCTATATCCTGGCAGCTGGGTCAGGTCTAATTAAGACAGGAAAGCAGGAGACCCTTAATTAACACTGCCTCCTTTGGCTGCACTCACAAGGTATCTGTCTAATTCTCTACTTCACTGTAAATGTCAAACCTGTTACTCCCTCCCTCCCTTTATCAGCAAACTTATTGTTCTCTTGAAAACTGTAAAATACAGCTCTTGGTAACATGTTCAATGCAGTGTATAGCTGATCTTGATTCTGCAATATTGTATAACTAAAAAAACTGTAACCTTTAGCTGTCATTCTATGTCTATATGTATTAAGTGTTTATGTTTTGTTTTTCAGATGCGGAGTCTTTGTAAATGAGTCCCTGACTCAAAGATTGTAATCCTAAAGTCTGTTAAATAAATAAATAAATAAATAAATAAATAAATAAATAAAGACTTTCTAGTCTTTTAATTACCTCCTGGTTTCAGGTTAATATATCCTGTTATTTCCACTAAAACATGTGGGGGGGCACCCATAGCACAGGATGTCTCATGTGACACACTTACATACCGCATTCTATATTACAAATATCATAGAACAATCATAACCAGCTGGCCAAGTGTCACAATCATGAATTCGATACATTCATGCATGCTTAGTCCACCTAAAGGTGGACAAAGCTGTGGGTAGCAATAAACCTGTATCTCACATTGTTTCCGAGATATGGGCACCAAAAGTTGCCATGAGTGCTGCAATGTTATCTTATGGGAAAAATCTCAACTTTGTGATGGCATATCTTTGTAACTGATTAACTTTTAAAACAACTAAATAACATAATTCACATCTCTGGAACATCCCCTTTATACCCTGCAAATTTCAAGTCAAAAGACCCAACCATTTATTTACAGTGCAGTGGCAAAGTTTTAAAAATCCTAGTTCACGAGGTGTCAAAATCCCCATTCGCTAGGTCAATCCCCATTCATAAACTGTCAAAATCTCCTTTTGCGAGTCATCCTTGATCATCAGATTTTGGCCATCTGGTCCCCAAATCATGAACAGGGATTTTGTCTGCTCGCAAAAGGGGATTGGTTCATGAATGACGATTTTGACAGCTTGTGAATGGGGAATTGATAAACGGATCCCCTTTTTGTGAGCTGACAAAATCCCCTTTCACGAGCCAATCTCTGTTTGCAAGGTGTCAAAATCCACATTCACGAGCCAATCCTAGTTCACAAGAATGGCCATCTGGTCGCGAAATGATGATCAAGGATTTTGTTCAGCTCGAGAAAGGGGATTGCTCGTGAACGGGAATTTTGACACCTCACGAATGGGGATTTTATCAACTCACGAAAGGGAATTCAAAATCGAATCCCCTTTCGTGAGCTGACAAAATCCCTGATCGTGACCCGATCCTCTTTCGTGAGAATGGCCGTCTGGTCACGAAATGATGATCAAGGATTTTGCTACCTGGTGAAAGGGGATTGGAAGCGAGTCGCGAATGAAGACTTTTAAAATTTTAAAGACATTTTTTGCCCAAAACGAAGAAAACCAAAGGAATAGGTTTGTAGAGGGCATCACCCTGAGCAAAACCCAAGCATTATTTCACCAGCAAGTCACCCGTGGAGCAAGCTACGATATTTTGTTTGGGGGAAAAATAATAACAAAATGGCGACTCGCGAACAAAGAATTACTTCTCACAAACTGGGATTTTATAAATCCCCATTCGTGAGCTAACTAAATCCTTGATTGTGAGCCCAATCCCCTTTTGTAAAAAATACATATAAATCTTGAACTGAGCATGCTCAGAACCCGAAACGTCAAAATTAAATAACTTTGGAACGGATTAATATTTTTTCACCAAATCAATGCTGAATTGTTCTTTGACAAAACATCTTTCTACCATGCAAACTGCAAGTCCAACTGAAAGACAACTTGGCAAATCAAGAGATCTACCATACAAGACCGCACACTCCACATTTCATGCAAATCCGTTAAAGGGTTGCAAAGTTATTAAGGTGCAAAATTTGAGGTTCAATAGTACAACCGCGCCAGTATAATATATATATATATATATATCATGGGCAGGAGTGGAATATGTAAAATATTTTCACTCCTGCAGAGTGAGCTCTGAATATTTCATGAGTGCCGAAGGGACGAGTGAAATATACAGTGCTCACGATGCAGGAGTGAAAATATTTTACATATTCCACAATCTGCACATCATGTGTCCTATTTATACCATGGGGTGAGACCAATTTCAGTGAAAGAGAGAGAGAGAGAGATGTGTGGTTTTGTGAGGTTCATTCAAGTTGTACTGATGGTGGTGCTGCTGTGTTGTGGTAGTGTGTGAGTTTGTATGAATGAGTGATAAAGTGTTCTGTTATTGGTTGATGAGTTTGTGTGTGTGTTGATTGGGTGTGGTGTGTTCTGGTTGTTAACTGGCTACGTGGGGGAGGGGATGTTGTTACATTTGGTGCTAGTAGAGATACTCATGATTTGTGTTTCAAGGTATGTCTGTATTTCTGGATGTGAATATTACATTAATTTACACATTTTCAGATGTATGTTCATGATGCTTGGTGCAGATTTGAAATTTGTTGTGCTCACTGCGTTATTTTTAAAGGCGCGTTTGTTACAGCAGTGTCAGTATTGTGAGATAGTTCTACGTTTGTTGTTAGTTGTGGAAGAAGTATTTTAAAGTAAAGAAGCGGTAACTCATGAGTTTAAAAGACTAAAGTTGTTATAATACGATATCTGTGGTTGTATGTTTGGAGATATAAATCAGCTGATTGTTCAGTGCCATTGTGTGGTTTAATCTGAGTTCGAATCTGATGCATTTTAAAATGCATCACGAGAGATTTGCAGCTTGCTACACTAAAAAGGATTGCTGCAGGGGAGTGTGATTATCGATATTAATTGTGTTCATTAGACTATAGGGAGTGTTTAAGAAGTAAGCAAATTAGAGGGTTGTTTGTTAGTGCTTTGAAGTACAGGTGGGTGACATCAGCAGAATAGGTATAAACGGTATTTATTTTAACTCTGCTAATGTCAGGAGGATTTATTTCACTGCAGTGAAAATAACATCAATTATCTCACTGGAATTGATCTCACCCCCATGATATAAAAATATATATATATATATATATATTTAGATATATAAATATATATATATGTGTGTGTGTGTGTGTGTGTGTGTGTGTGTGTGCAGGTATAGCTAGGGTTGGAGTGCCACTTTACTGTTAAACCTCAAAGTTTGCACTTTAATAACTTTGTAATTGTTTGTCCGATGTGCCTGAAAGTTTGCTTGCATAGTGTCCAACCATAGATCTCTGGAACCAGAAAATTTTGTTCTGGTCGGATGTACAGTTGTGGAACTGTAGAGTGTCTAAAAAGGGAAAAATACCCAACTTCAGCACATTTTTTGGTCGGGCTTAAAGGACTGAAGAATGCATCTGAGTGGATTCAAATTTGCTTGTCTATATGTGGCCTGGGTTAAACTGGTACCTTTTAGAGATCTGGTAAAAAATTTTAATCTATTCAAAAGTTATGCAAGTTTTTCAAGTCCCATTTTAGCCTATGGGAAAACTGCAGGGGTTAAACTGCATTGAGAGAAGTTTGTATTTCTGATATGTGCAATGCAAAAACTTTCACGCACACTTTTTTGTTGTCATGCTCCGGCATTTTGTTTTTGTGCTGCTGCCATCTTGTTTTCAGTTAGCGAGAGAAAATAAACATTGTAAATCGAAAAAATGTGCCTCTTGCTAAACACCAACACTTGTATTTACTTAATCGGGTCCCGAGGAACATGACCTGGCATCAGTTTTTGTATGGGTAGACTGAGATGAGGGTAATGGATCCTGGTTGCCGGACAGAGGGGTTGGGGGCTGGCCAACCCACTGGACTTTGTCTAGGGGGTATCCAGCATCCTTCCTCTGAATGGGTGCGAGACCTGGGGGTGATTCTTGATGATGGGCTGACACTGCGTTCGCAGGTGTCGACAGTTATCAAGTTCTCTTTAACTTTCTGAGGAACATCGCCAGGGTTAAGCACCTTGTTCCATCTGGCAACCTTCCAACGCTGATCCACGCCTTTGTGACCTCACGCCTTGACTACTGCAACTCCCTTTATTTAGGGCTTCCAGGGGAGTTGATATCTGCTGCTTGCAACTAGTGCAGAACGCTGTGGCCTAGCTGTTAATGGGGACTCCTCATGCGAGTCACATCACTCCGGTTTTGTGCGAACTGCACTGGCTACCTATTCAGTGGTGGATCACCTTCAAGGTTGGGCTTCTGACCTATAAGGCCTACACGGACTGGGTCCGGACTATCTGCAAGAGCTCCTATCCTCCTACTGCCCCGGGTGACCACTTCGCTCAGTTGATGAGGGGTTGCTAGAGATTCCTAGGTGAGTCTTCAATCATCTGGGGCTCATGCATTTATGTATGCAGCCCCAGCCCTGTGGAATTCTCTACCCCATCAGTTACGTGAGTGCACGACTGTGGAGGACTTTAAGAAGGCCTTGAAGACACATCTATGGCTGAAAGCCTACCCAGACTGATTATTTTATCTTGTTATTTATTCTGCTGTTTGGTTACATTATTATGTATTTTATTGTTTTTATATGTTTATTTCTTGTTCATTGCCTTGGTGCCTGAAAGACGCGTTACAAATAAAGTTTATTATTATTATCATTATATTATTATTATTAGACTGAAAATATGTTTTTCAAAATGTTTCCACCATGTTGCCATTTTGTTGCCACAAAAACATTTTTTGTGTGCGCGGTAATGACCTCGCACACAAAAAACTGTAGCTCAGCAAAATATTTTTGTGCTCGAAAACATTCCCATTATAGGGATAGGAGTGCCGCTAACACATTAAAGTTGTTGGGCAAACACTGCTCGAAAACATTTTTCCATGTGTTATTTTCTTTGTCACTACATTGTGTCAAGGTGGATTGTACTTTTGGGCTGAAATTTGCAGGGTGGCAAGCGCTTGTCCCACAGATATGCCTTTTGATGGTTTGGTCCCAAAACATTCAATGGGCCCATAGTTGCAGCGTTCCAAAGTTGAGAAATTTCCCATAGGATAACATTGGGGCGCCAGTATCTCGAAAATGATTAGAGATATAGATTTTTTACTACCTGCAGCTTAGTCCAAATTTAAGCATGCGTGGAGGTTTTGAAGTCATGATTATAACTGCAGTGGAATTTTTTTCAGTAGCTGCTACAGTTACTGAGATATTGCCAAATAAGTGTTACAAGGGTTACTTTTTAGTACTATGGAGTGCTGTATGGCTCCATTTTTAAGTGTAAGTGGGAGCGCAAGGCCTGGAGGGCCCGCACTCCCACAAACACATACTACTCACCACTTACATTACACTTTCTCAAAAAGAAGGGAAATTCATTGCAAAAAACCCTAATATCGAATTTCCAAACTTTTGTCTCTGTGACATGAACCCTAACTGATGCATTAACAGAGATTTCTGCAATGAATATGTGTGTGTGTGTGTGTATATATATATATATATATATAAAATAGTGGCATGGTAATGCCACTGTAGTTAGGGTTGTGTACCCCATTTATGGTTAAATCTGAAATTTGGCAGCTTAATAACTTTGCCACCGCACTACGGATTTGCCTGACATTTGGAATGCAATGTCTGGTGCCATAGATCTCTAGACCTGCCGTATTATGTTACAATTGGATGTACAGTTGCAGAGCTATAGAGTAATACATAAATTAGGGTTTTTTGTGAATTTCTTTGCTCGCGCCTATAGCACGCACGTTTTGCACAGTCGGTCTGAAAACCTCAGCCAGGGTCCCCGATGTGCCTTTTCAAGATTTCGTGAAAAAATATTAAACTGTTCAAAAGTTATTCAAAAAACACTGATTCCCATTATAGTCTATGGGAAAAGTTGACAAAATAAGCGAAAATGTCACAAATGCAGTTTTTAGTGTCGCAAATGACCCTTTTACTTTCGTGATTCAGTCATTCTTTTTTCAGTTGATGGTCAGAGAAATGCTTGCCATTTAAATTTGGGACCCTCTAGGGACTCAATTCTTGTTGTGTTCACCTAGCCAAGCCCTGAGGATGCTCCCCATGTCTTTTTTTGGGGTAAAAACACCCCAGAAATGTCTTTAAAATTTTTGTAAAACATAGTGTCGCAAAGTATTTTTGCACTTTTGTACTTTCATGATTTGTTTTGCTAAAGTGTTGTGATTGCAGTGGTAGGGAAAATGATGGAATCACTTCTGAAGGAAAGAATTGTTAAATATCTAGAGGCCAGAGGGGCACAGGACCCAAGGCAGCATGGATTCACAGCGGGAAGGTCATGCCAGACAAATCTGATAGATTTCTTTGACTGGGTGACCAAAGTAGTTGATCAGGGAGGGGCTGTGGACATGGCCTACCTAGACTTTAGCAAGGCATGTGACACAGTCCCACACAAAAGATTAATATACAAGTTAGCCAGCCTGGGGTGGGTCCCAAGATGACGGCCTGGCAAAGAATTGGCTGAGAATAGGACACAGAGAGTAATAGTAAATGGAGTCCACTCTGAAAAACGGGAGTTAGTAGTGGGGCACGCAGGGTTCAGTATTAGACTAGTCCTCTTCAATGTCTTTATATGACATTGCAGAGGGACTGAAGGAAAGTATGTCTCTTGCAGATGACACAAAGATCTGCTACAGAGTTGATACACAAGGTGGAGTGGAAAGGATAAGAAGGGACCTGGCAAGGTTAGAGGAATGGTCAAATGTATGGCAGCTTAGATTCAATGCTAAGAAGTGCAGGTAATGCACCTGGGAAGCAAAACCCAGGGAAGAGTACACAATGGGGGTGAGATACTGACAACAACAAAATGGAAAGGGACCTGGGGGTAGTCATATCAGATGACCTAAAGGTCGGCAAGCAATGTGAGAGGGCAGCAAGGAGGGCTGGGGGGATATTGGGATGCATAGGCAGAGGCATCACCAGTAGAAAACAGGAAGTTATTATCCCTCTGTACAGACAGCTAGTGAGACCCCATCTGGAGTACTGCGTGCAGTTCTGGAGACCGAATCTCCACAAAGACATGGACAGGATGGAAGCTGTCCAGAGGAGGGCAACTAAAATGGTGCAGGGTCTGCACCGGAAGACATATGAAGAGAAACTTAAGGAGCTTAATATGTATAGCCTCGAGGAAAGGAGGGAGAGGGGGGACATGATAGAAACTTTCAAGTACCTCAAGGGAATCAACAAAGTCCAAGAGGGTAGCATCTTTCAAAAAAAGAGGTGTGCAAGAACAAGGGGGCACAATTTGAAGATAGAAGGGGGGCGGCTCAGAGGTAATTTAAGGAAGTATTTTTTCACAGAGAGGGTGGTGGATGTATGGAACGGCCTTCCAGAGGAGATTGTGGAGTCACAAACAGTGGTGGAATTCAAGCATGCATGGGACAGTCATAAGGCAATTCTAGGGGGTTGGGGTAGGAAGAAATAGGCTGCTGGTTAACTAGGATCTGCAGCTTATCCATCAGGTAGGGAAATGGGCAGACTGGGTGGGCCAAGCGGTCCTTATCTGCCATCAAATTCTATGTTTCTATGTTTCTATTTGCAAAAGTACTTTGAGACACTATGCCCAAAACAATAGGAAATCTTTGTCACCCTGCTACAAAACAACAGTTTGGTCTTTTAGGTTGAAGTTTGCAGGGAAGAAAGCCAACATCACACAGATGTGCCTTTTCGTGGTTTGCTGCCAAAATATCATAGGGCTGCAAAGTTATGGCACTCCGAAGTTGACAATTTTTCCATAGGATAACATTATGGCTTCCACCGCGCCTTTCAGGTCCTGTATCTCAAAAACAGTTCGAGATATGAACTTTTAGTTGCACAAATTCTTAGCCCCCACCTGGAAAGTCGTAAATAATATGAGATTTTATTTTTTTCTCTACATTGTACGGTTCCTGAGATATAAGCAATTTAATCTTCCAAGTACTCATTTTCTGGTCCGAGGGCCATTATTGTGCCCACATTCTTTGTATTCACTGTGCTTCACTGTGCTTCTCAATGCACCTTTTTGGGACACAAAGCATGTATGTTTGCATTACTTTTACCATTAGCGTTTGCGTTCACATTTCCATTTGCGTTCCCATTGCAGTTTGTGTTAGCATTTCCTTTTGCGTCACCATGTGTGTTACCATTTGCAGTTGCGTTTTTGTTTGCATTTCCATTTGAGTTACTGTTTCCTTTGGTGTCACCATTGTTGTTACCGTTAACATTTGCATTTCCATTTGTGTTACCGCTACCGTCAGTGTTTTTGTTACCATTTGCATTTTTGTTACCGTTAGCATTTGCATTTGCGCTTGCATTTATTTTGTCGTTTGTGTTACTGTTTCCTTGTGCCTCGCGATTGCTGTTACTGTTTGCATTTGTGTTTGCATTTCCATTTGTATTACCATTAACATTTGCATTTCCATTACCGTTTGCATTACCATTACTGTTTGGATTTATGTTTGCATTTGCATTTCTGTTACCGTTTGTGTAATCATTTCCATTCGCATGTGCATTTGTGTCACTTTTACCATTAGCATTTGTGTTCACGTTTCCGCTTGCATTCTCATTACAGTTTGTGTTAGCATTTTGTTTTGCATCACCGTGTGCATTACTATTTGCGGTTGAATTTTCATTTGCATTTCCATTTGCATTACCATTACCGTTTGTATTTTCATTGCTGTTTAAATTACCATTGCGTTTGCATTTTCTTTACCATTAGCGCTTGCATTTGCACTTGCATTTATGATGTCGCTTGCGTTACTGTTTCCTTGTGCCTCGCCATTGCTGTTACCATTTGCATTTGTGTTTGCATTTCTGTTTGTATTACCATTACCGTTTGTGTTTCCATTACTGTTTCCATTACCATTACTGTTTGCATTTACATTTGCACTTGCATTTCCATTATCATTTGTGTAATCATTTCCGTTTGCGTCATTGTGTGCATTACCGTTTGTGCTTACGTTTGCATTACCGTTGCTGTTTCCTTTTGAGTCACTGTTGATATTACCATTTGTGTTTGCTTTACCGATACCTTTTGCATTTTCAGTATTGTTTTCATTTGCGTTTTCGTTTACGTCACCGTGTGCATTTACCGTTTGCATTTCTATTTGCGTTTCCGTTTGCATTACCATTTTAGTTTTCATTGCCATTTGCATTACCATCTGTGTTGGTGCTCATATTTGCACTTGCATTTCCGTTTCCATTTTCGCTACTGATTCCGTTTGCTTTTGCGCTTGTATTTGCATTACTGTTTGCATTACTGTTTCCTTTCACGACACCATTGACGTTACCGTTTCCACTTGTGTTTGCGTTACCATTTCCATTTTCATTACCATTTGCATTACCATTTGTGTGTGCATTTTGTTACCATTACTGTTCTTGTTACTGTTACCATTAGCGTTGGTGTTACTGTTTGCGTTAACATTCCCATTAGGATTACCGTTACCATTGCCGTTACTGTTACTGTTAGCATTAGCATTACCATTACTGTAAGGGTTATTACACAAAATGGGAAGCATGGTGGGGGCCCTGCCCTCCTACCACCACATCCCATTTTCTATTTATAGTGCACATTCTCAAAAATAAGGGAAATTCATGGCAAAAAAATCCATTTAATGCATCAGTTAGGGTTGTTCCACAGCGACAAAAGCAAGGAAATTTGGTGTTGGGGTTGAAAACCCTAACTACTCATTCCCCTTCACCCCCCACCACCACCACACACACACATACATGCAAGTAGGGGAAGGACAAGGCAACACAACCAATCACACACAACCAGCAGGAGGTGTATACCTGTGTTACCGTAGCAAGTAGATAAGAAATCCAACTGCAGGTATCATACAGTATTTCCAAACTTGTTCCATGAGATCAGTTCTCCTAAAGTCAAAAGAAGGTGGCCGTAGTGAAAACTGTGTACCTCGCTACGTTTTTAACATATGGGTGGTGAAAGGCGTCATGGGTGCCGTAATGTTAGTCTATGGGAAATTGCTCAATTTTGGAATAGTGTAACTTTGTCATCCTTAAGTATTTTAGGACAAAAGCAGGGAAAGGCACATCTGTGGGACCAGGGCTTGCCACCCTGCAAATTGCAGCCCAAAGAACCCAACCGTTTGCTTGCAGGATGATGGCAAAGATGTGCAGTGTTCAGAAGCATACTTTGGCAAAATAGTGTTGCAAACATGAAAGTGTCATAAACAGAACACACGACAGTGTTGCAGTTTCGAAAGCATGGAAAATAGTGTTGCAAAATACTGTCGCAAACACGAAAGTGCGCAAATGCATACCACGACACTGTAGCATTTGTGAAAGTGATTTTTGAAAGTATTTCAGTGAATGTGAAAAATCATATTTTGGGTGTTGTACACCCCAAAATATGTGTAGTATATGTTATGTGTTGGTGGCAGCATGTGGCCCAAGATGCCCAGTTGTCCATAGTGATATGTGTTTTGCGGTGCATGGAACATCTGGATTCAGAGTTAGCAGTGATGACCCCATGCCACAGCCCGATGGGAGCATGGGTGTGTGGTTTCATGGTTTAGATAGTTGTATGTTATTTCTGTTACCTGCTGCTGGTTGTGTGTTATTGATTGTGTTGCCTTGGTCCTTCCCATACTTGCATGTATGTGAGTGTGTGGTGGTTGGAGTGGGGGGGGAATGCGCAGTTAGGGTTTTCAACCCTAACACCAGATTTCCTCACTTTTGTCACTGTGGGACAACCCTAACTGATGCATTAAATGGAGTTGTTTGCCATGAATATATATATATATATATATATATATATATTCAGGGTTGGATGGATTCTAGTTGGCTGAAGTTGAACTCAGAAAAGACAGAGGTTTTGGTAGTGGACCCGGGCTGTTGGATAGAGGGGTCGCCTGTTGGTGCACCCTCAGGAATTTTTCTTGGGGGTGTGTCCTTCGACCTCTGAGCAGGTGCGTAACCTAGGGGTTATCTTGGATGACAGGCTGACACTGCAGTCGCAGGTGTCAGCAGTCATCAAGACTTCCTTTTACCACCTTAGGAATATCGCTAGAGTGAAACACCTTGTTCCGTCTGACATGCTACCTATGTTGGTCCACGCCTTTGTGTCCTCACGTTTGGACTACTGCAACTCCCTGTATTTGGGCTTTCTGGGGTTGAAATCCGTCGCCTTCAGCTAGTGCAGAATGCGTCGGCCCGTGTTTTTATGGGGATCAGTAGGTCTTGTCATATTACCCCAGTGCTGCGCGAACTGCACTGGCTTCCTGTTCAGTGGCAGATCACCTTCAAAGTCTGTTTATTGATTTTCAAAGCCCTACATGACCAGGGTCCAGCCTATCTGAAAGATCTTCTAGTTTTCTACTGCCCTGGCCGATCGTTCCGCTCAGCTGATGAGGGGTTGCTAGAGATTCCGAGAGTGAGTTTAAATTCTTCTGGCTGTAGAGCTTTTTCCTATGCTGCTCCCACTCTTTGGAACTCTCTACCCCGTCGGTTATGGTAGTGCACCTCTGTGGAGGAATTTTAGAGTGGTTTAAAAACTCATCTGTATCAAATTGCCTTTTTATAGTACTCTGTATAAATGTTGATGAAAATTGTAGCTTTTATGAGTGTTTCATCTTGTATTATAATGTCTGTTTTTTTATTATGTGTTTTTGTAAAGAGCTTTGAAAATTTGAAAGGCGCTTTAAAAATAAACTTTATTATTTTATATATATATATATATATATATGTATGTATATATTCATTCATTGCAAAAAAATCTGTTAATACATCAGTTAGGATGAATAATATCATGACAAAGCAGGAAATGAGGCATGGGTGCCCAACCCTAATGTACTACCCAGAATTACCACCCTACCACTCCACCCCCAACCCTCCACCCTTCACTCACCAACAGTCATCTGCATGTACATTGGGGTCGACAGCCTAACTGTCACCCCATTCCATATGCAAACAAGCTGAAGTGGTGCAGTACAGGAGAATGGGGTGAAAGTGAGGCTGACAACCCCAATGCACACCCAGATGCCTGTTGGTGTGTGGAGGGTGGAGGGATGGGGTGGAGTGTGGTGGGGTGGGAACCCTGGGGGGTGGTGTGTTAGGGTTGGAAACCCTAACACCTCATTTCCCTGCCTTTGTTGCTATAGTGCTCACCCTAACTGATGCATTAATGGAGTTTTTTGCAGTGAATTTCCCTTCTTTTTCATATAGTATAACTGTATCCTAATTTTGCTGTAGGAGCACAGGGTCCTTCCGACCCTGCGCTCCCATCCCTCCACAGATGCACATATGTATCTAGCTGTGGAAACAGAGGGGTCACTGGCCCCCTGCACTTCCACACATAAAGTTGTGGGCAGGCATAGTGAAATCACAATAAATAATCATAACTGTGCCATCTTAAATAATTTTCACCCCAAATGTTCAACATAACCTTCATATCACCTCACCGCATGTACCCAGTACAGAAAACCTTCAAATCCCTGAGGAAATATAATTCTGTGCAACTGTAACACAGGATTTTAAAAATTAAAGCTGTACTATTCATGAGGTGGTATGAAAAATGGTAATGTTGAAAATCTGGAGTGAAAACATGAAAAATTGGCAAAGTGACGAGCGTCCGTAGAAACTGCGCAATGCACACTCATAACTCTGTCATTTTATGGAATTTTTTCACCAAATTGTCAACATGGGTTTTTGGGACCTCCCCTCATAAGCAGTTGCACTGTGATTTTGTTAATCCATCCCGAAAGTTGATTTCACACAGCAACCATGCCATTCTGAGCCACAGGTGCGAAAACACGTTTTGGGCAGGATGTGAAAAATGACAGCTGTACTGTTCATGAGGAGATGTGAAACAATGGCAATGTTGACACTCTAGGGTGAAAATATTAATAATTGGTAACATTACAAGCGTTCGTAGAAACTGCGCAACGCATGCTCGTAATGCAGTCGTGTTTTGGAATTATTTCTCCAAATTTGCAACCTAGGCTTTTTAGGACCCCACCTCATGAACAGTGGTACTGTTGCTTAATTAATTGGTCCTGAAAGGTGATTCCACACAGCAACCATGAAATCACTTTTCTGGACTGAGTAATGAATTAATAGTGACAGTGTTCATGAGGTGGGATCCCAGGAACCCCATGTTGAAAATTTTGGGTCAAAATTTCTAAAAATGGCTGAGATATCATCATAAGTTGAACCCCCCATTGACAGCCATTATACGGCACTTACCTTTGATTCTTCATTTTGAGGTTGGGCTTTGAAGAGTACAGACATGTCCGGTCCTCAGAAGATGACAGCACCAACCTCCAGAGGTATGTATGGTGTAAGGGGGGGGTGCAGGGAGGTGGGTGCTCAGGGGGAGGGTGGAGATGGGGAGGGGGACTGGGAAGGTGATGAGGGACGTTTTCCTTTTTCCTGTTTATAAAAACCTTTGTTAATACATCCCGAAACTTGATTTTGCACAGTGAAGCAGAGCCTGCTGGCACCTGTACACTGAGTCCAAGCATCAGATGTCCTCTTATCCCTCTGGGCTAGCACCGCCATCTGGAAATGGCCATTTTCAGCACCTCCATGGTGTGAGGAGCCTGCCACCCCCACTGAGTCCAAGCATCAGGCATCCTCTTAGCCCTCTGGTCTAGCACTGCCATCCGCAGTCTGGAACCGGATGTTTTCAGTGCCTCCACAGTGCAAGGAGCCTGCTGCCAACAGCCCCCTGAGTCCAAGCATCAGGCATCCTCTTAGTCCTCTGGACTAGCACCGCCATCCATGGTCTGGAACCGGATATTTTAAGCACCTTCATGGTGCAAGGAGCCTGCTGCCATCCACCCCACCAAGTCCAAGCATCAGGTACAGCCTGGATACCGCCCCCAGCTCTACTAGGCTGCATGGGTCTCTGCTGAATTTTTTGAAAATCAGCGCTTTTCACAGGGACAAGCCCTCACTGGTTGCTTGCCTCCTAGGAGCTTCCTGATTGGCTCATCTGCCTTGCTTCATATTTTCAATTTTCTCTATGAACTGGACCTGGCTCCAAACTTTCCTACTCACTGCCTAATTTATTCTTAATAGAGCCTTCTACTGAGTTTTGGACTACTGTTTTTTTCTCAGCACCACATCCAAATTTCTGCCTTGCTGGGGAGCAGTCTCCTGCTAAGCACCGAATTTCTTTGCACCATAGCTAATTTCAAACTTCTGCTGAGTTTAGTTTAAATAAGGGTCTTTTGGAAAGCTGTTTCAACTCCTATCTCTTTAGAGTGCTAAGAACTGTGATAGAAGGAATTGCATTTTAGACACTGTGTTAGCTATTTTCAATTCTGACTGTATTCTGTGTTTTTGGATTTGAGAACTGCTTCCTGAACTAATTTTCTTTTGCCTGCCCCCGCCTATTGCTTCTTTTGTCTCCCTTTTCCCCTTGCAGACCCAGCTGGCACCTAGCTTGCCATCTGTGACCCGCTCCTGATTTAACACCTCTTAGTGTTACAGCTCCTTTTGTGCTTTTGTTATCCTGAACCCTCCTGCTGCTTCTGTGCACTATCTAACCCCTGTCTTGTCCCTCTCTTCCTCAGGCATCTTCTTAGCCCTCTGGGCTAGTACCGACATCCACGGTCTAGAATCAGATGTTTTCAGTGCCTCCATGGTGCGAGGAGCCTGACGTCACATGCCCCTCCCCAAGTCCAAGCATCAGGTATGGTCTGGATACGGCCCTGGCTCTTTTAGGCTGCGTGGGTCTCTGCTGAATTTTTCAGCCCCCCACCCTCCCTCACCCCAGTACTCTTCAAATTCTCTTAAACCCTTCCCTTTCATACCTAATTCTGTCCCCAGTGGTTTCTGCCAAACAGCACTGGATCTTGAAGTTACAGTCCTTCCATTTTTTTTTAACCAAACCTCCCCAACCCTCAGTCATTGTTTCTTTCTCTCTCTCACCCACTAGTCCCCCTAAAGCAACTGCTCCCAATTTCTTCTTTCACCAGGGAGTAAACTTTCTCCTCTAACTTTTGCCCTCTACTGCCACTATGAACCTGCTCCAGATCACACTGCCCGCAGTCTCATTGACATTCCTCTTGATACTGACTGACTCTTGTGCCACAGTACTGGCTTGGGACCAAGAATATCTTGCCTACCTCTCAGTCATCCACTCCCCCCTGGTTCTCCCCACCCCCACCTCCTCATGGGAACGCTCCTCCTTTGGTCCTATCACCCTTTCCTTTCTCTCCTACTCTGAATGTTGGCTACTTGACCACTACCTGGTCCCCCATCCTGCTCTCTAGCTGTTCCCTCCTGCCCCTACATCCCTCTACTATCCCTCTTCCTACTAGCCAGAGATGTTGAGTGTAACCCCGGTCCACCTAACTCCCACATCTCACACTCCAACAACATCTGGGCTAATGCGCCTGGGCTGAAAATTGCCACTGGGGTGGGCTCCCAGTATGCCACATCAGTTGGTGGGGGATACATGCTGCTGACAGGGGGATTGGGCACCCCCGTTGGCAAAGTAATAAATGAAAAATGAACAAACTTTTGGGCACACTGGGGGTGGGCTCCCAGTGTGCCACATGAGTTGGGGGGATACATGCTGCTGACAGGAGGACTGAGCACCCCCCATCAGCAATGAAAGTGGGCTGGTGGGGGGGGCACTAGACTACCAGGATTGGACCTGGTGGTAATTAGAAGTTACACTTAGAATTACTATGGTAGTAATTTGAAGTGTCACTTTGAATTACTTCAGGTTCCACCACCACTTACCACATGCTTTTGCAGGTGGTATTTAGTACCGCACTACCAGTGGTGCAATAACCTGTAGCGCAGCACTGCTATATTGAATATGCTGGTGCAAGGACATTCATGGCCACTCCCCTACCTCCCTCCCCTGCATGCATTAACTTTTAGCATCGGCGCTATCACACAGCGCCGGTACTAAATGGGCTTTTGAATATTGCACTCTGGCACAAATTTGATGTTATTCCAGTGCTACAGATTTGCGCCGGGCCCAAAGCTTTGAATATCTGGCCCTATATGTTTAAAACTAGAACTGGAATATCACCAATGTTGTTAGGTTCATTGACCCTAAGTGTTAAGCTTTAAGGAAACCCTCATGGTACAGCATCAGAGTGTCATGCTGCCATGCTGACAACCCGGGTTCAGAAGCGAGCCCAGGAAGTCATGTTGGGAGGCAAACCATGGCTAAATTTTACAATTTACATAACCATTACTTCTCTCTTTAGCAGTTTCTATGACTCTTCCAAGAAAGTATATATCTACGTTTTCAGTTAGCTAGCTCCAAAGGTGGCTAAGTTGTAAGCATAGAAATATTTTCAGAAATGTTCACATGAATATTAAATTGCTAGACTTTGAGCCTATATAACTTATTTGCTTCTCATCCAAATGCTATGAAACTTGGCACACTTTTAGGCCAGTTCCAATCAATATGGAAGCTGAATTTCAGACCTCTAGCTGAAAAACTGACCAAGTTATGGCCAATTAAAGAATTTCAGAAAATTCTAAAACATTTCACAAAATTTCTCAACATTTCACAAAAATTCCACAAATTCAGAATTTGATAACTTCTCTGTGCTCTAATAGGAAGGCAAGTAGGTTGCTGGGATATATTGGAAGGGGTACTGATAACAGAAAGCCAAAGGTAATACTTCCCATGTGGATCCCTGGTGAGGCCACACCTGGAGAACTACATCCAATTCGAGTCCTCACCTAAGGAAGGATAGGAATAGTTGGAAACAATGTAGCACATGATAACAAAAAGGATTCAAGGGCCAGCAAGGCGATTCTATGAGGAGCGCCTCAAGACAATAAACATGTACTCGCTGGAGACTACGCGAGAGAGAGGAGATATGATAGAGACCATCAAGTTCAAGAAAGGAAATAACAAGGTGAACTATGGGGAATTATTTAGCTTAAATACCAGCTCATGGTCATGTGGAATGAGTGGAAACTTACAGGAGGGAAGTTCAGGAGGGTCATGAGGAAGTACTGTTTTACAGAAAGGGTGGTCGAGCCATGGAACAGTTTGCCAGCCAAGGTGGTGAGTGTGAAAATCATTATTGGTTTCAAGCATGGTTGGGATAGAATGAAGGGTATAGTTGTTGCTTGGGGTGGCAGAATCAGGGAGGGGGATGGGAGAAGATGGGGAGGGCTAGGACCCTGGAGAGACAGTAGGTGCCAGAGATAAATAGGGAACTTGGGCAGACTGGATGGACCATTGGTCTGTTTCTGTCATCATTGTCTATGTTTCTATATAAATGAACGGGGAGGTATAAGATAGTGGAGAATGTGCACAGAGCCAATGAGGATCTGGGACTTGACTTACTCTCTAGATGCAAAGATCCATACAATACACTTGCCAGGCAAAGACAATGTTGTGGCAGGTTCCCTAAGCAGAATCATCCAGGGGAACCATGACTGGACTCTGAACCAACAGGTTCTGGCCACAGTTTTCAGAAGATGGGGCACTCCAGAAATAGACTTGTTTGCATCCTGGGAGAACAGATAGCCCCCAAATGAAAACAGTATAGTGCAGTGGTTTAAGGCTCTGAGCTAAAAACTGGGAGACCTGGGTTTGAATCCCACAGCCCCCACTTGCATACTATTTGACCTTGAGCAAGTCACTTAACTGTCTTGTACTCCCAGGTCTCACCTAGAAACAAGCTTCAGCTTGGTTTGCCTTTCCTGGTTAAACAATTTCCACTTCCCCAAAGTTTTGTTGCAGGTTACCAGCCAATGGCATGGTCCCAGAGGTTGCTCTATCCCTGTTGTAGATGGGAAGGTTTCTCTATGCCTTCCCACCACTCCCACTCATACAGAGAGTGCTGTTGAAGTTCAGGAGAGAGGCTGCGACAATGATGCTAATAGCATTCAATTGAAAAAATCCTGCACTCACCATCCATAAATTATGAAGCTACTCACAATGTAGCCCAAAAAGTGTACATTTATTATGCCAGTGCCAGTAAAAATAAACACATCACCTGACGTGTTTCAAAATAAAATTCCTTTTTCAAAGGATCCTTTGTTAGTCCAATAGGAAATTTCTACCAAAGGTGGTATCCGAATTCCACCTGAATCATTCAGTTGCCCTTCCTGTATTCTATCCTAAATTCTCCAGCCCAGGTGAACAGAAATTGCACAGTCTGGATCAGAAGCAAGTACTGGACGTCTACCTGGTCTGGACAAGGGATGTCAGGTCTCCAGTCACTCAGCTTTGTATTTTCTATGATGAGGTGGATAAAGGTGAAACAGCAACCAAGAGGATAATCTCTCACTGGATAGTCTCTTGCATACAGTTTTGTTATGAAAAAGCTGGGAAAATACCCCAAAGGCCTAAGGACACATTCCACAAGGGGTACCTCCGCCCCTGTGGAATCCATAAAAGGCATCCCACTGTTGGATGTTTGCAAAGCAGCTACCTAGAAAACAGTGCACACCTTCACAAAGCACTACTGTCTGGACATACTGTCCAGAAGTGATGTCAGTTTTGGTACTGCTGTCTTACAGAACCTTTTTCCAAAGTAAGTTCTGGACATAGCCTCCCATGGTACTGCTTCAGAGTCTGTTAAAGTGTAAACGCTAAGAGAGGCATTCCTGGGGTTAGAAGAAAAATGCTGTTTCTTCTCAGGGATCCCTCACTATGTTTACACTCCTTAACCCTGCCTCTCATTCCAGAACCTGAAAATAGGTTCACACAAGAATCAGTTCTATTCATTAAAGTAAATGTTGAAGGTTACCATAGCAAATGGGAGTAGTAACCTGTAGGTGTTATGAATCAGTCTCCTACTATTCAAACTGTCAAATAGTGCTGTTTTCCATGAAAAAAAAAGAATTTTATTTTGGTGCTCTGCTTCATTTGCATAACCCGCTCCTTTTGTTCTCAGTGCTGCGACATCATAGAAGGGAAACAAAGTTACTGTACCCTCAATGCCTCACTATGTAAATTAGTATACAGGGTATTATATTTCTGTGCTCACTGAAAAAATAGGAGCCAACATCTCTCAGTATAGAAATCTTGTAGCTAGATATGGTATGTACAGTGCATTGTGGTGAAAATAAACAAAAGCTTATATTGTTGACACCACCACACAAATATGGGACAGCATGTCAGAGTAAGAAAATTGTAAAACAGGTTTGTATTTTACCCACACTGCCTTGCTATAGTTATTTACATATTACTGCTCACCACCAGCAACATAAGGGACTGTATGATGTCTGAGTAAGGCACATTTAAGGCAACATTATAAATTGCCCAGAATTCCTTGTTGATATATGTAAAACAATGACAGCTCCCTGGTATGACATAATTTTGTGGGTATTTCCCCACACAGAAACTGGAGGACAAAACACTGATAAAATATAATATAAAATGACTATGACAGATTTTTTTACAACACAAACTGCAGCTTCAACATCTGAAGCATGTCTAGCAATGGCATACTGTGTGTAAAAGACATTTGGGGAACCTTACACATTTACTTTAAGGTTGCTTGAGCATTACTATTGCAGTTTCTTGACAATTGTAAAATGTGGTCAGCTCATTTTTTTTTGTAACTTTCTTTATTTATCATTTTGCTTTGTTTCAAGCAAGCAAGACTATAGACATGACACAACTGAACATTTTAGTACAACCAGGGCTAGCAGTATAGCCTAGAGGTTAGAGTAACGAGCTGTGACTGAGCTTGGTCCAACAGACTTGGGTTTGATTCCCACTACCTCCACTTGCATACTGTGTGACTCTAAGCAAGTCACTTAAACAGCCCAAAGCTCAGGTCACCCCTGAAACTAGGCAGTTGTGTCTAATGGGCCTTAACCGATTAACAAAGAATAAAAAAAAAAAATCAAAGTGCATGTCTCATCTGTTGTTGTACTGTAATCTTGGGTGTTTACAGGTAAAAAGCCAAATGTCTACTTACTTAGAATCACAAGGAAGTAGTAAAAAAGAACATTTGTTAAGATAAAGAATAAAAAGAAAATGTATATGTAGGTAAACCACCTTCTCATGTAACTTTAACCAGAGGCAGTCAATCAGTCCACTTTCTATGTTGCAAACTGGGTAAACCATTCACGTCCTGTTACAGGTCCTGTGAAGACGTGTTTAATGCCTCATGGGCAAAAGCAAATACAACTTAAGCAATAGCTCTACACTTTGTTCCTCCCTTCCTACAAGCCTATGTACAGTTAACAAATGTCAAGATCTATTGTCATTATTATCCATTTTCCTCTACAGATGAGCTTTCTATGTCCTGACACTACCTGGGGGAGGGAGAAGGAAACACTCCTCAACATTTTCCAGCTGTTGTGTTTGCTGGTACTGCTATAGTTGTTATATTTTTAAATATTTAGGGAGTCTAAGCTGGAGGGTAGCAGTGCTACATTCCATGGTCTCTCTCCCCAAAACCTTTTGTTTCCAGGTTTCTAGGGTTGGTGGGTTAGCGGTCTACCACTGTGTTATGATACACTTGAGGGTTGCAAGCTGTAGCATCTGAATTTGCCTCAATCTCCTTCTAGCTCCCCTCAAAAATGTTGGAAGTCCCAACACCATATCCTAAAAAGTAAGTGGTATAGTGGTTGGGGCTATATTTTGTAGTTTAGCGTGGATTTCTGCCCAAAAAAGCCTCATGACTGGACATTCCCAACAAATGTGCTAATGATTCCCCACCGTCCCACACTGCCTCCAGCAGGCATCAATATAACTAGTGTTAAAATGTTTAGTTAAATATTTTGTTTGAATAATTTTCTACATGATGTTTTAACTCATTCTTACCTGGGCGGTCATTTTGTGTTGGATCATTCGGACTTTATACGAACCTACTGGAAGTAATGCTTACATTTGTTTGGTGTTTTTCAAGATTGTTTTCAAGTTCTAAGAAGATTTGGTAGCCACTGAGCTAGTTTTAGTTTTAGTGGTCAAAGCTCCTACCTGTAGAAACAAATCTGCCGCTGGAGAACTGGGGTGCATGACCATACTGCAGAGTTTAAACTCCTGTTCAAAGTTGCATTATTAGCATGAAGTTCTATCTCTGAGGCAGCACTCTTGAGCTGGATGCTGCTGCTAAAGTGTAAACATAGTGAGGGATCCCTGAGAAGAAGCAACATTACGACAGTGAGTAATTTGGTCATCACATACACACATACCATAATATATAAAACTTTCTATAGAACATTCATCATATTTTTAACGAACTCTAGCCAGAGCTGATACAACTGTGGCGAGCTTGCAAAGCTCCAGAGAGTGAGTGCTGCCGAGTACCATCTGTAAGATGGCGGCAGTGATACAACTGCACATGGGCGGCATTCGTGCATGCATAGTTGCAGTGAATGGCGTTTTGCCAATCCCATGATTGCAGCACTAGCAGAACTGCATATGTGCAGTTCTTGTACTTGAATGCGGAAGTAACAACCAAAATAGTGCAGTTGTTACTCCATAGTGGCTGACCATAGCGGAGTGTTCCCAGCTCTGTTGGACTTTCAGAAGGATACTTCCAAAAGTCCAATGGAAGCTTGCCACGGTCAGCCGTTTTCAAGCAAATTAAGGTAAATGAGCTGTAGGCTCTGCCCACAGCCATAAAAAGCAGTACATATACGTAATATAGTAAATATATGAATGTTAGATACATAGACATGAATCGCCCTCCCTCCAACTTCATCCCCTGCCCTCTAGTCCTGGAACATCTTTTTCGCTGGAAAATAGTGTATTCCTGCACCCTGTTCCTCCCTGTAAGGTACTTGTATGTCTCTATCATATCCCCTCTCTTCCTTCTCTCCTCCAGGGAGTACATATTCAAGTCATTCAACCTGTCCTCATAGGACTTGTGATACAATCCCTGTACCATCTTAGGTGCCCTCCTCTGAACCTTCTCTACCCTGTCTATGTCCTTATGTAGATAAGGTCTTCAGAACTGTACACTGTACTCCAGGTGGGGCCTCACTAGTGTCTTGTATAGTGGAATTATGACCTCCCTTTTCCTGCTGGTGATGCCCCTGCCTATGCATCCCAGCATCCTATTTGCTTTACCTGCTGCCTTGTCGCACTGTTTCCCTACCTTGAGGTCATCAGAGAATGCACTGTTTGCAGGCACCTCTCTAGTCTGAGGGAGGAGGTTTCCCGTCTCCAGGCTGACCTGGCTATGATTCGTGAAACCTCTTCCCCCACCCAGGGACCACCAGGGCTATCACCGCTACCTCAGAGGTTGCCAAGAAAGAGGAGTGGTTGGACCAAGCTGGGCTCAGGGAGGGAGAGGATGGAGGAACAGAGGTGCATCCCTCCAGTTGTACCTCTCCACAGTTCATATGCTGTTCTGGCAAAGAGTGGTTCCTCTATGGAGGCACCTGCAATGGAGACCAAGCAGGATGCTGGGAACCTCCACAAAGGAGACCCACAGGAGCATGGCATGATACCCCACAGGGGAAGGAAACAACTCCTGGTGGAGGACTCGATCATTAAGGGGTAGAAGTGGGGGAGGAAGGGAATAGGGAAGTAAGGTGCCTGCCTGGCACCACAGCTCAGAGGGACAGGAAGTGAATCCTCAGGATCACGGGAGCAGCTGCACAAGGGAGGGAGCTGGATGTCATTGTCCACCTAGGGACAAATGACCTGGCTGTGAATGGGATCAGAGCAGTGCAAGAGGAGTTTGTAGAGTTGGGGAGGGGCCTTAGACAAGTAGCATGTATGGTAACCTTCTTGGAGATGCTGCCTGTCTATGGCTAGGATGATGCTAGGGTATTCCGCACCATGGGATTCAATGAATGGTTGAACAACTGGTGTGGAGCTCAGGGTTTTGGCTTCACTGGGGACTGGGGAGCCACCTGGAGGGATGCAGGCCTATACCAGCATGATGGTCTGCATCTGTCATGGGGGGAACCAGGATCCTAGGTGATAGGTTTAAATGCTTCATTGGTAAGCATTTAAACTAGCCAAGGGGGGGAGGCACTGAAAAGGAACAGGGAAATCCCAGCCTCTCCCCCACAAAACACAGTAGTTAGAGAGGTAAACACCAAGGTAGACAAGTCAGTAGGGAGCAGGACAGGGGTAAACGCAGAAAAAGGCAGTACGGACAGGGATGGGGCTAAAAGGGGTAAGGCCATCAAAAAATGGAAGGTGATGAGTACCAATGCCCACAGTCTGTGTAACAAGCTCCCTGAACTAGTGCCCTTGATGGAAGAGGGATGCCTGGATATTGTGGCAGTCACTGAAACATGGTACACAAAGAACCATGACTGGGATGTCAACATACCAGGATGCACAGTCTACAGGAAGGACAGAGTGGGTAAAAGAGGAGGAGGAGTAGCTCTCTATATAAGGGAAGGGATTAAAGCAACAGAACTAAAGAGTAAACAGTAAGTTGATGAGTCACTATGGGTCACCCTAGAGACAGAAAATGGCACCACAATCTGTGTGGGGGTTGTGTACAGACCCCCATCTCAGGGGGAGGAAAAGGACAAGAAATGATAGAAGGCATCCTTAAAGTGGCAGAAAGGGAGATATTGTTGATGGGGACCTGAATATGCCAGATGTTAACTGGAGTACCTTTGAACATCAGATAGAAGGGTAGCCATCTGGAACAAGTGACCACCAAACAGTGTGGTTCACAATAAACACTAGCCATAGAGTCAAGCCATCAAAAACAAGAGTATTGGACTTTAGGAAGGCTGACTTTGGGAAAATGAGAGAGTGCCTCAGAAAAGCACTAGCAAATGGGGAAGAAGGAGGGTGGAGACAACGAGAAGCAACAAGCCCTTGTGCTAAGCAAATCAACAAAACAAAATGAAGGAAAACCACTATGGTTCTCAAAAGAGGTGGAAGGAAGGTTAAAGAGAAAGGATAGCATTCATGAAATATAAGGAAACACAGAAGGAGCAGGACAGAGAACTTTATCAGTTAAAGCAGAAGGAGGCAGGGAAGGCAGTCAGAATAGCAAAGGCACAAACTGAGGAAAAGATAGCCAACCCTGTTAAGAAGGGGGATAAAATGTTTTATAGGTACATTAGGGAGTGAAGAAAGACCAAGGGAGGGATACAGAGTCTTAATAAAAGGGAGGTAATGTGGGCAGAGGGTGACAGTGAAAAAGCAGGGATACTGAATGAATATTTCTGCTCTGTATTCACAACAGAAGGGGAGGGGGAGGTATCTAAACCAAACAAGAGAGAAACTCTGAATGGGGGGGGGGTTGATACCAGTCCATTCACAGAAGAAAGGGTTTTGAAAGAACTCTTGAAACTAAGGGTGGACAAAGCAATGGGGCCTGATGGGATTCACCAAAGAATTCTAAAAGAACTAAGGGTAGAACTAGTAACACCACTGACTACTCTCTTTAACAAATCATGGGAGGATGGGGTGGTACCTGAGGACTAGAGGAGGGCAAATGTGATTCCACTTCACAAAAGTGGGAGCAGGGCAGAGGCAGGAAACTACAGACCAGTTAGTTTGACCTCAGTGGTAGGGAAAATGATGGAATCACTTCTGAAGGAAAGAATTGTTGAGTACCTAGAGGCCAGTGGGGCACAGGACCCAAGGCAGCATGGTTTCACAGCAGGAAGGTCATGTCAGACGAGCGTAATAGATTTCTTTGACTGGGTGACCAAAGTAGTAGACCATGGAGGGGCTATGGATATGGCCTACCTAGATTTTAGCAAGGCATTTGACACAGTCTCACACAAAAGATTAATATACAAGTTAGCCAGCCTTTGAGTGGGTCCCAAGGTGGTAGCCTGGATAAAAAAACTGTCTGGACAACAGGACACAAAGGGTAATAGTAAACGGAGTCCACAGTGAAGAAAGGAGGGTAACTAGCAGGTTACCACAGGGTTCGGTAGTGGGACCGGTCCTCTTTAATATTTTTATAAGTGACATTGGAGAGCACTTGGAAGGAAAGGTATGTCTCTTTGCAGATGACACAAAGATCTGCAACAAGGTTGATACACAAGGTGGAGTGACACGACTGGAGCAGTGGTCAAATATGTGGCAGCTCAGATTCAATACAAAGAAGTGCAAGGTATTGCATCTGGGAAACAAAAACCCAGGGGAAGAGTACACAATGGGAGTCGAGTTAATAACAACAAAAATCGAAAGAGGCCTAGGAGTAATTATATCAGATGACCTAAAGGTGGGCAAGCAATGTGAGAAGTCATTAAAGAGGGCTGGGAGGATACTGGGATGCATAGGGAGAGACATCAACAGTAGAAAACAGGAAGTTGTTATCTTTCTGTACAGACAGTTGGTGAGACCCCATCTGGAGTACTGCATGCAATTCTGGAGACCCCATCTCCACAAAGACATAGGCAGAATGGAGGCTGTTCAGAAGAGGGCAACCAAAATGATGCAGGGTCTGCACCAGAAGACAAACGGGGAGAGACTAAAGCAGCTTAATATGTATACCCTTGAGAAAAGGAGGGAGAGGGGGGACATGATAGAAACTTTCAAGTATCTCAAGGGAATTAACAAAGTGCAAGAGGGTATCATCTTTCAGAAGAAGAGATGTGCAAGAACAAGGGGGCACAATTTGAAGATAGAGGGGGGACGGCTCAGAGGTAATGTTAGAAAGTATTTTTTCACAGAGAAGGTTGTGGATGCATGGAACAGCCTTCCTGATGAGGTTGTGGAGCCAGGAACAGTGGGAGAATTCAAGAATGCATGGGACAGGCATAAGGCAATTCTAGTGAGGGGTAGGCGGAAGTAAGCTGTTGATTAACTAGAATCTGCAGCTTATCCATCAGGTAGGGAAATGGGCAGACTAGGTGAGCCAAGCGGTCCTTATGTGCCGTCATATTCTATGTTTCTATAACTCCAAGGTCCCTTTCCTGCATGGTGCATGCTACAGTATATCCTCACCCCCCCCCCCCAACTGATATGTTGTTCCAGGGTTTTTGTGCCCCACATGCATTATCTTGTACTTCTTTGCATTGAATTTCAACTGCCAAACCCTTGACCATTCTTTAAGCTTCTGCAGGTCCCTCCTCATTCTGTTGAGAATGTTCATTTTATGTACACCAATGTATCTTTACTTATTCATTAACTGTGCTGTACAAGAGAAAGGTACATATTTCATGACACTCATAACTATAAGATCAGCTTACAATATGGAATGTGTCTCTCTAGAAGTACCAATGAAAACAATCAGTTTAGTTCCCTTTTTACTTTATTTAAGGCAATAACTCATTGTTATTCCTTTGCTATCAAACTGTTTTTATTCGCAGTTTATCTCTTTTACTGTATTGTATTCTGTCCTACCCAGGACCTCCTTGAAAATGAGCTTTGCTCAATGGAGCTCTTTCCTGGTGAAAAAAAATACAAATGTTTTACAATGGACATTTGTAAGACTATATAACTACCTGTAGGTTCCAACGGCTGGCATTTCTCAATAAAATAGACACATTTCAAACAGGTCTAAGCATGTTTTGTCTCTCCTAAACTTTCTACTTTATCTAGCTATAGTAAATACCTAATATAGTCACAGCTGGTCTTGGTTGGCACCAGCCCAACCTTGTCATCATTTACTAAGGCTTTCTGAAGTACACATCATATTTTGTTTACTTTTTATGACATCACTTAATTTAAGCCAGTGCAGTATTTCAACAGTTTAAGTATAATCATGGTGTGAGTTTTGTTCAGTGGTTTCAAGATGAAAGATGAGGAAAGAAACAGTTTAGTATTTGTGCCAGGCAAAAATGAAACAAATCCTGGAATTCCATTGGATTCAAGTAGCAGAAGAGTCAGCATTAAGCTAGGGGTAAGATACTAGCAATTAAAACATTAGAAAAATAGAAATATGGGGAAGTTGTGTATAAGCAACTTTATACTTTTAAGGAAGTTATTAAATATGTGTTCCCCCCATTAGGAAGTAACTAAAATTCTTCAGAGCATGGAACGAGAAATGATCAGGGCTGCTGATTTTCTGGAGATGAGGGCTGATCATTTGTCTCAGCGTATAGCACAGTTCAAATGCTGTATAACCGGTCCACATTTCACAGGAGATATCTGGTCAGAAAACCAGGCCACAAAACTCAGAGGTAAATTGTGTAGTACGAAACAAGCTTTGAACAACATACAATATGAACAGTAAATCAACTGCTGCTGAATGGGAGACATACAATGGTAGCAATGAAACTCAGACTTGTCATGTAGATAGACGTGGAGACTTACAGTTCAGCAAAAACAATAAAGGGTTTTGTTTTCTAGAGTCTGAAGGAAGGAATGCATCACCAGCTGACCCGAAGGTATTGAAAGGAATATGCTTAAATACAAATTTAGGTCAAGAAGACACAAGAACTAAATTCAAGATGTCAAGTAAGAATATAACACACAGGTCAGTTGAAATTAAGCGAGCTACATTTTGGTATGGTTTGTGTAGTTGTCCTCCAAAAGAAAATATATTATTTTGTTATTAACTTGATAGTCAATACATTGCCCACAATTATACAATAGCAAGAAAGAATGCTGGACTCTGATTGGTCCGTCTGGGACTAGACTCGGGATGATAGCCCAGCATAACATTCTGGTTCTAGTCCCAGCACAATCAAGACTGCATTAAAAGTAAGAAAAAAAATCAGTCCGCAGTCATCCCTGACATCAGCTTCACCGCTCCCAGCTCCCAGATGAAGTAAAACCCACGTTCCTGATCAGCTTCACATTAGTGGAAATCCCTCCAACTCAGATTTGTAAATAAATCCCCGGTACAGTACACTTTTTATATTAAACTTCTGTTTTCTACAGTGCTAGCAAAATAACATCCCACTATGAGGATTGGACGCCTTCACAAGTCACCCGCTCATGCTCCGGTCCAAAGACACTGAGCACAAGACACACTACTCTGTTCTCCCACCCACCCTCAACAGACTCCATCATCACTGAGCACGTGTGTTAAAAGCACACTGCGCTTCAAGTACTTAACAGTTTGTTTACTTGTTTTTTTCTCCTGGTTGTACCGAGAACATCACAACAATGCCAAAATAAAACCCTGCGATGGTGGCTGCTGCAAGCTGGGGGCAACTTTTGGCATAACAAAAAACAGGAAGCAGATCCACAATAACACTGCAGCAGCTATTCCTATTGGCCAGAACAGTCAATCAGAACTATTTTTTTTTAAAGTATTCCTACCCATTCAAAAAAATGCCAAAAAATAGACTTCAAAATAGAACTTTTTCATTTTTATTTACACAGGAGCCATTGTTTAATAGGAAGCCAAAATTAATCACAAGCCAAATTGTTCTCTCTCTTATCCCCCTGTCTTATCAACACTAGGCCCGTCCATCCCCTTATCCTTCCTTTCCCAACCTCGAATAGGAGCTCACTACCCCTGGGTTGTGACATCCTACCATGCCCTGTACTTTATAGCATTCAATTCTGGGGCTCACACATACTCCTTTTCTCCATCCACCTTCTCTACATCCCATTTTACCAACTCCTCTCTGTGCACCGTGCCCTCCTAGCCTTTCTCCCCTACCTCTCTCCCCCCACCTTCGCCTCTACCTGGTGTATATTTTTATTTTTTTCTTCTGTTACTTCCTCCTGCAACCTTAGATAACCTGCTTTATCTTCCTATAGACACTTCTATGTATGTAAATACCCTGTAATCTGTACAATATCTGTATAATTCTATGTACATATGAACTTCTTTTTCTTCCTCTCTGTAAACAGTAGTATCTGTATTGCCTTGTAAATACCTGTGTTGACCTGTATATACAATTGTTCATGCTCCACCCAGGTCCATCTTGCAAATGAGCTTCTGCTCAATGATGAACGCCTGGTTAAATAAAGACTTGATTGATTGATTGATTGATTGAATAATGCACTCCAGGGTGAGTGTTATGCTTGGATAACATCCCTTCTCGGGTGTTGGACACCCTTGGCTTGTGGCCTCAGGCCCCACCACTTGAGGCAGGATGTTATCCCAGCATAACATCCACCCTATTGTTCATTATTCCTTTAGTAACACACATCTTTTAGTAAGTAGTTACTGTTATAAGCATGAATGGAGAAGGAATGCATTCACTTTATCTTCTAAAGTATGTAACTGGACTTCAGTCCTAGCTGTAAAGCTGGGTAAAATCTCAGCCCAAGACTAAGAGAAAGGAGCATCGACCCACTCTCCAGCTAAGGTTTCAAATAGTATATCAATTTTATGGATTATGGAAGCACACATGACTATGTATTTTTCAAGATAGGGGACCTTGATGTAAAAGATGCTAGCAGTAGATTTGTCCTAAATGTTATTATGTAAAGACCATTCAAAAACACTTTGAAGATATTACTAAATTCACCCAAGCTACTATTGATTCGGGCAGACACTAAGATTTATTAAGACATATTTAAAAAAAAAAAGGCCTATGGTTCTAATTCTCAGAGCAGATTCAAAAACATTTTCAGTGGGAGCCAGTAATACAGTGTTTCCTACCCCGATGAAGTGACATTGAAGGTTAGGAAATATTTGAAGCTCCAGGCATAGTTGTTTGTGCTTCCATAATCAATGACATTGATATAATTTTTAAGATGTAGCTGGTGAGTAGACAGTTACTCCATTCTCTTGATCAGTCAGAAGCTTATGGAGCAGACTCTTCCTGCTGTTTTTACATTTCATCGGGTCTGACATGAAGGAACCCCCTACACTGAACGTGAGACATTATATCTGAGGCAGGACATACTGGCTTAATAAACTGTAAGCAAAAACACCTTTCAGTTAAGTGAGAGTTCTGATATAAGCATGAATGGAAAAAGAAAAGTGTTCACTTTTTCTTTTAATGCAGAATTTAAAAATTAAAGTGGACTATGAAGTCAAGTCTCATATAATGTATAGATTGAATTTGCCTGATGTTTGAATCCGTGGGGGGGGAGCTTATATTGTGCAGAAAAAACTGCCAGGTCTGACATGAAGGAACCCCTAACACTGAACGTGAGACATTATATCTGAGGCAGGATATACTGGCTTAATAAACTGTAAGCAAAAACACCTTTCAGTTAAGTGAGAGTTCTGGTATAAGCATGAATGGAAAAAGAAAAGTGTTCACTTTTTCTTTTAAAGCAGAATTTAAAAATTAAAGTGGACTATGAATATAGTCAAGTCTCAGATAATGTATAGATTGAATTTGCCTGTTGATTGAAACCATGGGGGGGGGGGTTATATTGTGCAGAAAAAACTGCCAGGTCTATGGGGGTCACACTTACAAGATGGATGGACTTTTGCTGTGGAAGTCCTTTTTTTGCTTTATAGCAAAGAATTCCCATTTTCATGTTTTAATTAGAAACAGAAAAGTTAGGCAAAAAACTGAAAGACACTGCGGGACGAAGGAGGGACCATGTGGAGGAAGGAAAATAAACTGAAATAAAGAAATTAATTCAATATCTTCAACAATTTTTTTGGAATACAGATGTAAACTCTTTTCAAGAAATGCAGGTGCAATATCACTTATGTTGCAGAGAGTTCTACAGGTGCTTATAGCTCCGTCACTGCATCACAACCCTTCTACTTGGAGCCTACTCACCAGATAGATACCCTCCAATTATGACTTATTACATTAACTTTTTTTATTTAGATTTTTATGGGTTTTTCTTGGGTTTTCTACCAACCCCTCCCAGGGCCCCAGCACACAGCCTTACGTGTGCATGGAGGCACGCCGCACATCAAAAGCCAGCTCAGCCCCTTCCTCCCACCCATACTGCAGCCCTGCCCACCTATGTTACCACACCGGACCTCTACCTAGTTGGGACTGGACTACAGGAGAGTCGACAACCCACCCCCACCACCCCTGGGAGAGGAGAGCAACCTGACAGCATGCTCAATCCTGCTCCTCCCACCCTCCAAGCCAGCACCCCAATGACCCAAGGTTGTTCCTTAACTTGGGTCGCTGGCGTAGCACGAGGTGTGTTGTTCAATGCCTCGATCCTCAGTGCCACTGGGCTGGCTTGCATTACCTTTCTTAAAACAAGAGTAAATATGCATATGATTTCTCACCTCCGTTATGCATTGCAGACCTCTTTTGGGGTTGTCACCCTGGATAGGGCTGTAAAGTGGGCTGAGGAACTCAAACTTCCCATAGAACAGGAGACCTAGTTCCAGGCAAGCCAGCCATCCGCTAGGATAACTAGTTCCCACCAGTGGAGGGAATACACTTGGAAGCAACTCATTAGATCCTTCTGAACTCCAATAATAAAAGTCAATTTTTTACCAGCCCAAAGTTGGAGATGCTGGAGGGGCTGTGGTGAGGCACAGGCCAAACACACATGTGATGTGGTCCTGCCCTCATCTGCAGCCTTTCCTTCAGTCACTACAGACAGAACTATGGGAGGTGTTTGGCAGGGAAATCCCCATTGCCCTCTCCCTTTACATGCTATTGCAACTCCCCAGAGACCTCAGAGACCTAAACTCCCAGTACCTTCATGTCACACCACTCACTGTGGCCAAAAAGCCATAACAAGGAGTTGGTTCACTCCTATCATCCCAGACGTAATAATATGGAGGTCTCTAGTCAGTCAGGTATACCGTATGGAAAGGATTACATTTTCCCTCAGTGGTCATATTGAAATCTGCAACTCACATTGGAATTCTTGGTTGCTTCATGCCAAGAGCAAGGACCCCACATTCGTTCTTTGAACTTCTAAACAGCTGAAATACTGCAGCCTTGCCTTTTGCACTCCAAAGGGGGACCTTGGGACCCTTGGGGACATTCTAGCCCTACACATGGAAGGGATTATGTGTCACTGCCGACCTACCCTCCCTGGCCCCTTCCTCTAATAGCCATGCACCTGGGGTATGCACCAAATACTAGAGTTAAAAGGCAGTGAGGTACTGACATGATCTAGACCCAATGTCCACTGCAGAGCATTCACACGTAATCCCTTCCGCACTGTACTTTTTGGGGGGGTACCACTGCTGATATACTAAAGGTGACAGCATATGAAATTATGATGCTCAGCACAGACTGTACCATAACCTGTATTGCTGATAAACTGCACTGTCATGACCTCTGAAAATTTAATAAAGAATGTATTTACAAAAAAAAAAAATAGAAAGAAAGAAAGAAATTAAGCTGTCAGTAAGTACTCCATGTGACACTTGGCCAGCTGGTTATGACTGTTCTATGATATTTGTAATATAAAAATATAGTGTGTGATTGTCAGTGCTTCCATTAGTGCCCCCTCCCTGGTTTCAGTTACAGGCAAGTGACCTGAAACCTGGAGGTAATTAAATGACTACAGAGACTTAATTAAGGGTCCTCTGTAATTAGAACTGACCCAACTGCCAGGATATAGGGATCGTAAACTTTTATGACATTTTAGAGGAAAAAACATTTTTATACCATGGTGTGAAAGGTCATAAAAATCCTTTGATGTGCCCTGGGAAGAGGAACTGCTCGAGATCAAAGAGGGGATGTTAATTAAGAAGTCATATTGGGAAATTAGTTTTTGCTGAAGTCACAGTATTTAAAATATCTTCTGACAGGAAGATCATTGTTTGTATAATTTTTCTATTCAAAAAGGATGAGCTAGATGACATCATAGAAGGGGTGGAAACACAACGTTTTAAACTGTATTCTGTGTTTAAACTGTGGGACATTTCTTTTTGGTCTCTTACGAAACAAGATCTAACTTAAACACTGTAAAGAGGTACTACATTAGATAGAAAAAGTCTAACTGCATGTTGGTAGGAGTTTGTCTGTAGTTTTCTTTGTTTTCTTTTAAGTGATTGTATGCTTTGTGATATAGTGTTCTGTGTTTACATTTAACATATTTTTATCCATTTTGAAGTAAACCTTTCACTTGAAAGATACTGCCTGGGTCTTCCAAGTTCTTTCATTTGCGTGTGACGTATGGAAGGTTAAGACTGATAAACTGTTTAGAAGCTTGATGGTGATACCAAACTGGGAAAAGGTAAGAATATACCTAAGGTCTTTTATAGAGTTGTAAGGGTTCATTTTGGATACCTGGTTAGGTGCCCTTAGGCGAAAGATATCTGGCATTCCCCTGAAGAGCAGATTATCTGAGCCTGTACATTTGGGTACACTAGCATAAGGTTCACAGTTTGAATCCCCACAGAATTTGAGACTAAAGGTGATTCAGACCCACAAGCAGACAGGAGGGTTACCCTGTTCTGTTACCTGTTCACAATATTGCACTTGGAGGTTGGCACTGTGGGAGCAGAGGGCCTGACCTGCTGAGTGCGTTTGTAACAGATTGGTTGGCAGCAGTGTGGATAAATTTGGTAACACAAGTTTTAACTGTTCAGTGTGTCAGCTTAATACTGTACAGCTCACTTGCAAAATAAGGTAGTGATTTATTTTTTTAAAAAGGAAACAGAACTATATCATTTTGCTTACAGTTGAGTTCCTACCTGTTTTACTTTTTTTTCTAAAGTGCAAGTTAGAGTAGCCGTAGTTAGGGAAGAAGATGACTTCCAATACAGTGGGAACACTGTTTACTTGAGGCAGTTGTGCCAGGACAGAGGAGTCCTGTATGAGGGGAGAGCCACCAAGCAGAATCTCATTGATGCCTTGATGGCAGCAGATGCCCAGAGCATCAAGTCACAGACTGTGACTGTAAAAGACCAAACCTTGAGCATGGAGGGGCCAGCGGCAAGTGCTGTGTCCAGATCTGGTGAGGATGACAGCAGGGCCAGTGCCAGTGAAGGGCAAGAGCAGCAGGGGAAGGTCATCAGCATTCTGGAGCCAGAAGCAATCAGGCTACAGATTGAGTTGCACAGAATGGAACTGGAGTTCCAGAGAGACACTGAGCAAGAGAAATGAGCTGCAGAGGAGAAGAGGGAGCAAGAACAGAGAGAAGTAGAGAGAGAGAGACGAGCCACAGAGGAGAAGAGAGAGCAAGAACAGCGAGAAGTGGACAATGAATGGTGAGAGGCAGACTGTGAGGAGCATGAGTGCCAGAGGCAACATGAACTGGAGAAGTTATGACTCCAACCACCAGCACCAGAGCAGGTAAGTGGCTTGGCTTTAACTGGAACTACAGGACTGGGTTACAAATTAAATTCCAAATTGATAGCTGAATTTAAAGAGGGGGAGGATATGGATGCATTTTTAAATTCCTCTGAAAAAGTTTGTATTCAGGCTAAAATTTCTAGAGGGTCCTGGAGCTTCTAGCTATCCCCGCTACTTACTGGGAAAGCTTGGTATGCATTGGGTCAAATGGACAATGAGGACAGTAATGATTACAGCAAACTTAAAGCTGCACTTTTAAAAAAGTTTGATTTAACTGCAGAAGCATACAGAGCTAAATTCCTCAAGCTCAGGAGAAGCCCTGACATGAGCTAGCCATGAAACAACGTCAGTTTTTAAAACATTGGTGGGAAGGAATTGAAGCAAACTCTGTAGATAAAATTGAAAATGCTATTTTGTTAGAAAAGTTTTTTGGGCATGCCCAGCAGAGTTGAAAACCTGGCTGGAGGACTGAGATCCCAAAATAGTGCAAGAGGTTGCTGAACTCTCGGACTACTATTCCTAGAGCAGACCTGCTTTGGGAGTGAATGGGGTGGGACGGGCAGCACAGAAATGGAAAAGCGCACCTTCAGAGCAGTTAAAACCCTCACTGCCTCCACTGAAACCAGTTAGTCCCAGGTTTCAGAAAAAAGATTTCTCTGAGAAAAGAAATGAATGTTGGGTTTCTAAAGAAACTGGGCATATTGCCAGACAGTGTCCCAAAAGGGTGAGCAATATGCAACATGGGGCTAGGAAAGAAATGGGTTGTTTGTGTGTCCCTGGAAGCATGCCTGTGAAGATGAGGGAACACATGCACCCAGTCATGGTGAATGGTGTACAGTCACAAGGGTTAAGGGACACAGGGGCATCCCTGGCATTGGTAAAAGGGGATCTGGTAGAGCCTGGTCAGCTTATACCCAATAAATATGTCACTGTACAAGATTTTACTGGTGAGGAGAAAACATTGCCCCTCACTAGTGTTCTCCTAGACTGGGGTGAAACAGGGGGAACTGTGCAACAGGTGGCTGTAGCCAAAACATTAGCAGCTGATGTCATCCTTGGCAACAATCTCAAACAGGGGATGGTGTGTGCAGTTACCGGTAGCCAAGCAGCAAGGGAAAATTGTAGTTCCCTGGACCCCACAGAAGCCATTGTGGACACCACTGGGAGGCTGGTTCCCCAGCCTGTATCTCCTGATAGGGAGACTAATGAGGGGGTAGATATTTCCCCAGTAGCAGTTAACCACACAGCTATGGAGGGTTACTCTGAAGAGAGAGGGGTGACCCATTGTCAGAAGGTTAGGGAGGACAGTGATCCCGAGTGCCCTGACGCTAGTGCTAGGGACCCTAGTTTAGAAACTGAAGGGGACCTGTCCTATGCCTTGGGAATGTGTAAGGAGTTTGCAGCTGCTCAGAAAAGTGCCTCTAGTCTATAGAAACTGAGGGGTTGAGCAGACTCTGATGGAGCACAGGGAGGTGACGGTAAACATAAGGTTTATTGGGAAAATGGACTGATGCATACTCAGGCCGTGAAGACAGAGAGAGGGTTGATAGGCAGACAGCTTGTCATTCCCCAGGGGTATTGTGAGCAGTTGCTCAAGACTGCACATGATATTCTCTTGTCTGTTCATCTGGGAATTATGTGCACTATGCAGCGATTGGCCCAGAATTTCTATTGGCCCAACTTCATCCAGCAGGTGAAGGAGTATTGCAGGTCTTGTCACCGGTGCCAAGAAATAGGGAAGGCAGGTAAGAAAACTCAAGCCAGCCTAATTCCATTGCCCATAGTACAGGAGCCATTCCAGAGGGTGGGAATGGATATTGTGGGGCATTTAAATACCCCCAGCTCCTCTGGGAAGAGGTTCATCCTGACTATGATGGATTATGCCACCCGGTTCCTAGAGGCAGTTGCCCTATCCTCACTGAGGACAGACAAAGTGGCAGATGCCTTGCTTGGGATTTTCTCCCATGTTGGGTTTCCGCAGGAGGTTATCACTGATCGAGGGGGTTCCTTCATGTCAGACCTGATGAAATGTTTGTGGGAGAGGTGTGGGGTGGTGCAGAAGTACACAACATCTTATCACCCACAAGCCAATGGGCTTGTGGAAAGATTTAATGGTACCCTGAAGTCAATGCTCCAAGAGTTTGCTGAACAGCATGGGAGGGACTGGGAGAAATACCTTCCCCACCTGTTGTTTGCATACAGGGAGGTGCCCCAAGAGTCAACAGGATTTTCCCCCTTTGAGCTCTTATATGGATGCCAGGTATGTGGGCCCCTAGACTTGATCTGGGAGGACTGGGAAGGCAAGCACACCACCCAGGGAACTCCCATAGTGGATTATGCCTTAGGTTTAGGGAAAGACTCCGAGGCAAGGGAACGTACACATGACGCCCTCCCCGGAGGACCTCGAGACACCACCATTGCTGCGGATCCCCAACCAGCCATAAGTCCCATGGGTTGCTGGTGAAGGTGGCCACGGCCCCGCCCTTCGGAGGGCAAGCCGGGGGTGACCGAGGGATCTTGGCAGCCATAGGTGGTGGTGGAGGTCTCCGGAGTGCCGTGACGAGGGCCGAGTTAAGACGGGGTCCTACCCGGAAAAAATAGAGAATTAAAAAAAAAAAAAAGAAACAAAAAGTGTGGTACGACCGCAGAACCAGAGCTTGCTCGTACATGGTGGGTCAGGAAGTCATGGTCCTTATTCCGGTCTGGAAAGACAAGCTGCAGGCTGAGTGGGCAGGACCATACAAAGTAGTTAGGAAGGTAAATGACATGAACTATATCCTAGAATTACCTGGCAGAAGACAGACAGAAAGGATATATCATGTCAACATGATGAAGCCATATGCTAATAGGGCTGACATGGTGTTTGCAGTATGTAGTCCTGGGGAGGGGACGGATGAAAGAGACTCCCCTTCTGGATTTGCTGGAAGAAAGCAAGTGGGAGTCCTCTGTGGAGGCAGTTAAATTGTCTCCCCAGTTGGCCCTGGACAAGATCCAGGAAGTAAAGGAGGTTTTAGCAGACTTTGCCCCTGTTTAGTGCCAAAGCCTGGACTAACCCCCTTAGCAATGCATGATGTGGAGACAGGGACACAGATGCCCATACGGCGGACAGCATATCGGGTTTCAGAGACTGTCCAAAAGGACATTAGGAGGGAGGTGGAGGAAATGCTGGATTTAAGATCCCACAGCCCCCTGGGTCTCACCCATAGTCCTTGTGCCCAAAACCAGATGGCTTTACTCATTTCTGTGTGGACTATCATGGACTGAATGCAGTCATGAAGTCAGACATCCACCCGATGCCCCGAACGGACAAACTCCTGGACAAGTTGGGAGGGGCGACATACCTTACGACTATTGACCTGACAAAGGGGTATTGGCAGGTAGAGTTAATGGACAGAGCTAGTGAGAGGTCAGACTTCATCACTCCAATAGGCTTATTTGAATTTAAAGTAATGCCTTTCAGAATGAAGAACGACCTGGCCACTTTCCAAAGATTGGTGAACCAGGTGTTAAATGGTGTTGAGGAGTACGCTGTGGCGTACCTGGATGACATTTCCATCTTTAGTGCCGGCTGGGAGGAACACCTGTCCCACCTTATGGAAGTGCTGGGCAGGATACAGAAGGCCAGACTCACTGTCAAAGCTGAAAAGTGCTAGGTGGCCATGGTTGAAGTGGCATATCTTGGGCATGTTGTAGGCCCAGGACAGCTCCGTCCTAACCAAGTAAAAATAGAGTTGATCAAGGCATGGCCCAGACCAGAAACTTAGGAACAGGTCAGGAGTTTTCTAGGGACAGCAGGGTATTATAGGAAATGTGTACCCAATTACAGTGCCCTGGCTGCTCTCCTATCTGACCTGGTAAAGAAAAGGATGCCTAAGAAAATTACCTGGGAACCAGCCTGTGAAAAAGCCTTTACCAGACTAAAGGAGGCACTGTGCAGTGCTTCTGTATTGACAAGTTCTGACTATAGCAGACCCTTTATAGTTCAGACTGATGCCTCAGACATGGGTATTGGGGCAGTACTGAGTCAGACATCCAACCAAGGGAAAGATCACCCTGTAGTGTACCTGAGTAAAAAGTTACTTCCCAGGGAGCAGGCATACTCTACTGTGGAAAAAGAGTGTCTTGCCACAGGGTGGACCCTAAAGAAGTTAGAGCCATACTTATATGGGCAGCATTTTGAAGTACACACTGACCACAACCCCCTGGTTTGGCTGACGCAAATGGGAAAAACCAATGGTAGACTATTAAGATGGAGTCTTGCCTTGCAAGAGTATGACATGACAATCTTACATAGGGCTGGAGTGACCAATCAGAACGCCGATGGCCTGTCACGTGTTTATTAGGAGTGAACTGATTTGGGAAGCTCATCCCATGCAGGGGATAGAGCCCCCAAATTCAGTCTAGGTGGGGAGGATTGTGACGCGTCGCCAGCTGGTTATGATTGTTCTATGATATTTGTAATATAAAAATATAGTGTGTGATTGTCAGTGCTTCCATGAGTGCCTCCCCCGGTTTCAGTTACAGGCAAGTGATCTGAAACCAGGAGGTAATTAAAAGACTAGAGGGATTGAATTAAGGGTCTCCTGTAATTAGAACTAACCTAGCTGCCAGGATATAGGGATTGTAAACTTTTATGACATTTTAGAGGAAAAAACATTTTTATACCATGGTGTGAAAGGTCATAAAAATCCTTTGATGTGCCCTGGGAAGAGGAACTGCTTGAGATCAAAGAGGGGATGTTAATTAAGGAGTCATATTGGGAAACTAGTTTATGCTGAAGTCACATTATTTAAAATATCTCCTGACAGGAAAATCATTGTTTGTATAATTTTTATATTCTAAAAGGAGGAGCTAGATGACATCATAGAAGGGGTGGAAACACAACATTTTAAACTGTATTCTGTATTTCAACTGTGGGACATTTCTTTTTGGGCTCTTATGAAACAAGATCTAACTTAAGCACTGTAAAGAGGTACTACATTACATAGAAAAAGTCTAACTGCATGTTGGTAGGAGTTTGTAGTTTTCTTTGTTTTCTTTTAAGTGATTGTATGCTTTGTGATGTAGTGTTCTGTGTTTACATTTAACATATTTTTATCCATTTTTAAATAAACTTTTCATTTGAAAGATACTGCCTGGGTCTTCCAAGTTCTTTGTTTTGCATGTGACATATGGAGGGTTAAGACTGACAAAACTGTTTAGAAGCTTGATGGTGTTACCAAACTGGAAAAAGGTAAGAATATACCTAAGGTCTTTTACAGAGTTTTAAAGGTTAATTTTGGATACCTGCTTAGGTGCCCTTAGGCGAAAGATATCTGGCATTCCCCCGAAGAGCAGATTATCTGAGCCTGTACATTTGGGTACACTAGCATAAGGTTCACAGTTTGAATCCCCCATAACTTGAGACTAATGGTGATTCGGACCCACAAGCAGACAGGAGGGTTACTCTGTTCTGTTACCTGTTCACAATATTGCTGTTGGAGGTTGGCACTGTGGGAGTAGAGGGCCTGACCTGCTGAGTGCATTTGTGACACTCCATACCTCTATGTTCTGCCCCCTTGAAGTCATGGTAAGGTGGTACAAACATGGTGTGAGTGCCCTGTCTTCAGACCCTGTGAGACCCCCTTAAAATCATTTAAAAGACCCAGCACACTTCAACAAAGTATTAAATTCTGCATTTGAATCTTCATGTTTGCTTTTACTTTGCACATGGTAAGCTGTTAAAATTCTCCTGAATAAGAACGTACTAAAGTTGTGCATTACGTCAGATGCTGCCAGTGCCTGTTTTTCCAAGAACACAGGCAATATACATTGTAATAATGAATGTCAAAAACAGGAAGCATTTGTTTGTGTTGCTTTCCTTAGTTGCAGGTAACAAACTTAAATCAGTGAGGTGACAATGTTGGATTGTTCAGCTTTATGGCTGGATGCCCAAACATGGTGCAGAGCCAGTCACTGGCAAGAAAGAAAATAACTGCCTTGACAAAGGGGAGCAGTCAGTACTGTTGCCACCACTTGAGGAACAGACCTGAACAAAGGTCCAATGACTTATTAAGAACAACCACTCAGGATACAAGATTCTTAAGAATAAGCTAGATTTAGCCAGCCCATCAGTGAAGCAGTAGAGCCACTAAACACAACATGGGTGACCTGGATTTGGGAACAAGTCAGGGGCATCAGGGGTCCACAGGGGAAAGGAGGACCGAGCATCTCATTGGATGCTCTCCCTCTTTGGGGAAGAAGGGAGGGAGGGATGCTGTCTTCACTGCAATTCTTAATCTAGAACTGTAGTACAACCAGAGCCACTGCCCAAGGCCTGGTGCCAAAGGTAAATGGTCATACAGAACAGTAGCAGGGAAACCTCACACTCACCATCAAAGAAGAATTCCACTGTAATATGTTGAGTTGCTGTGCAAATGCTGTGGTACTCTATTCAAAAAATAAGAGAACAAGCAGGTGAACAAACACTGCAGCACAATCCACCAACATTTCACTAGCTCCAGAGTTTTTTCAAGGGAAAGGTGTCCCCTTCTATTCATGTGGTGTATATATAGGCATCAATCAGTGCACACAAAATTTTAAAGTAAAAATGCAAAGTTATAGCACAAGAACAGAAGGGGGGGGGGGCTTGGCCAGGAAACATGGTGGTTGCCTTTTAGAGCTGTTCTCTTGGGCACCAATGATTTTTGGGTGGTACTGCAACTCAAACTCATGATTGGAAACCTAAGGACATATCAACAGGAGGACATAACTCATGGCTTCACAGAAATTGTGAAAAAAAAAGCAAGCTTTATTGAACTTTGAAACTGTTTCAACCCCGCAAAGCTTAACAGATAACCCTCAGGAGGGCCACGTTCGTACCAGGGGCATGGCATCTGGCGGGAATCACAATGCAGAACAGTCAGCCGACCGATCTGTAACTGCTGTTCTTACAAAGCTACAAAATGAAATGAGAGCTGATTTTGAAAATATATCAGCACAAATTCTACATGTACAAAATACTGTACAAGCATTGTCAGAGATGGTGGGCATCCACGCAATGCGGTTGACGGAGGCTGAGCAGCAGGTTAGTGACCTTGAGGAAAAAATGACAGAGGTGACTTAAGAACAAGATCAACTGAAGTCCAAGTTGGCAGAGCCCAAAATGAAGTTGGATGACTTGGAAAACCACAGCTGGAGGGCCAACATGTGACTGGTAGGTCTCCCTGAGGGTATGGAGGGGAAGGACCCCGGTGCAGTGGTGCAGTGACTATTGGTTGAGCATCTGGGGCTGGGACTGTGCACTGTTGTTTGAAATAGAGCATGCCCATCGAGTGGGTCCCCAGCCTGGCAATGGTGATAGGCCCCGACACTTTCTAATCAAATACTTGTGGTTTTCTGATAAAGAAGAGATGCTCAGAGCCACGAAGAGGGAGGGCACTATAATGATTCAGGGTGTGTGAGTCAATGTGTACTGTACCAAGACTACAGCAGAGATTTGCAGGGCAGAAGGATGAAGTTTAATGAAGTTAAATCCATGCTTCATGCTAAAGGATGGGAATTCGCCCACCTGAACCATCATAGCTCTGAATAACAAGGCCTGGTAAACCCCCTAAATTTTTCAATGATCCCAAGGAGGCTGAAGGTTTTGTTAATACTGAGGAGGCAGAGGCAGAGGGAAGAAGATACATTAGGGAGACCAGCCCTTTGACCTGACCACAAGGTGAGTTAGGATCTCTTTTGCCCATGTCACGGGGGCCAGCATGCAGGTGTTCAGGGGAAGGCATCTTTGCCAAGGTAGGCTGTAAATAGTTATGTTTCATATGTGCATTGATTGGTGCTGACTTTGTTCCTCTATTCTCATATGCCTATATGTGCTCTTAGATGCTTAACAATATATTCTTTGCAATATAAATGGACCCTGGGTTGATCTCCCTTAATCCTTCCTTTTAACTGATGACATGAATCTGATGCTATTTCTGAGGCTGATACTGATGTTGTTGATTACCTGAAATTGACATCTACTTTCATCAGACTCCCCTCACTCCTGCTCGAGCTTCAGCCGCATTTCCAGATGGTGGGAGTTGAACATATCAGCTCCCTGACATCCCACTGACTCATGGGGATGTTTGGTGTCATCTCAGCTGCTGAAGAGATGTGAGAGCTGAGTTCACCTGAAACTGTGAGACTTTACTGAGGGTGTTGCTGTTCTCGCCAGTTGCTGAGATTTTCTGGACAAATCCCACTGCAGTGTCTGAGATCTACTGGGGACGGCAGGTGGGTAATCCTGTTAGTGGCATTGACACGGCCCCAGCTGCATCAATTTGGTTTTGTATCACTCCTCGTCCCCTGGCACGCCAACATGAATATTTGATCTATGTGACAGTTACTGTTTAGGTTCAGCCATAATGATTGGTGGTGTTGGGGGGTAGATTCTTCTCTTTGCAGCTGAGGCCATGTCAATGCCTCTATGGAGGTACCCACAGTGAAGACCAAGGAGGGTGCTGGGAACCTCCACAAAGCAGACCCACAGGAGGTTGGCATGGGACCACACAGGTGAAGGAAACAACTCCTGGTGAAGGACTCAATTTTTAGGGGGTAGGACTGGGGGAGGGAGGGGAGAGGGAGGTAAGGTGTACGCCTGGTGTCATGGCTGGGAGGGACAGGAAGTGAATCCTCAGGATCATGGAAGCAGCAGCACGGGAGAAGGAGCTGGATGACATTGTCCACCTAGGGACAAATGACCTTGCTGGGAATGGGATCAGAGCAGTGCAGGAGGAGTTTGTGGAGTTGGGGAGGGGCCTTAGACAAGTTACACACATGGTAACCTTCTTGGAGGTGCTGCCTGTCTATGGCATGGGTGAGGTTAGGGTACTCATGTCACACAAACGCACTCTGCAGGTCAGGCCCTCTGCTCTCACAGTACCAACCTCTGAGTGCAATAGTGTGAACATGTAACAGACAGGGTAACCCTTCTGTCTGCTTTGAGTCCAAATCACCTTTAGCCTCAAGTTCTGGAGGGATTCAGACTGTGAAATTTATGCTAGCATACCCAATTAACAGGCTCATATACGTACCCTCTTCAGGGGATGCAGTACAATCCTTCACCCAGGGGGACCTAGCCAGGTTTTCAAAATGAACCCTTGAAACTCTATATGAGACCCAGGTATTTCTTACCTTTTTCAAGCTTAGTAACACCAAGCAAACCCTTACAGCTGTCAGACTTAATGTTCAGCAATGACATGCAAAAAGTTTCAAACAGGTGAAATAAAATACAGAGCAAATATCAAGAGCTCGAAATCACATAAAAAAATGGGACGTTACAGAACAAAGATTTCTACCACAAACTTAAAATCTTTCCTTTATACCAAAAGTGCTTTCAGAGTGTAGAAGTTCCTCAGAGCCCAAAGATGATATATCACATATCCCAGATCAATGATTCATTTCTAACTCTATCTGCCCCCAACCCCTTTGGGTGAGGCCAGCTAGATCCTCCCTTAGATTTAATTTCTGACATAGTTATCCCTGAGGATGTAAGTCATTACTTTAAAAAATCTGTAACTAGCCATTTCCCAAATATGACAGTCTTTAATCAAACATTTCTCTTTGATGTCCCTCTGCTGATTTCCTGGTGCTAGTGTGATCTGAGGGTTTTACGACTCTTCACACACTTCTAGCTATGTGCTAAAATGAGAGGAACCAGACCAATTACCTTTCTTCCTGCAACGTCATAAAACTCACATTTAGTTTCAACTTCAAAAGCATGGGCAGGTCATAAAAGGTAATAAAATGCCTTTCTGGAAGGAAGTCTTAATTAAATGGTTCTCCTGGTCAGTTTAATGACATCCTGTGATTTCAGCTACTGACCTTTAAAGTTAAAGGCCACATTTCTCACATACTGACATTTCATACACAGACCATTTATTTATAATATAAATATCATACAATAACCATAAGCAGAGGGCAGAGCATCACACTCTGCACCATGGGATTCAATGAATGGTTGAAAAACTGCTGCCAAGCTCAGGGTTTTGGCTTCATTAAGGATTGGGGTTCCACCTGGAGGAATACAGGCCTATATTGGCACGATGGTCTGCATCTGTCCAGGAGGGGGAACCAGAATCCTAGGTGGTAGGTTTAAATGCTTCATTGACAAGCATTTAAACTAGCCAAAGGGGGGAGGCACTAAAAATGAGCAGGAAAATCCTAGTCTTCCCCCCCACAAAACAGGGTAGTTATCAAGGTAAACACCAAGGAAGAGAAGTCAATAGGGAGCAGGACAGGGGTAAATGGAGAAAAAGGCAAAGGCAGTAAGGACAGGGATGGGGCTAAAAGGGGTAAGGCCATCAAAAAAGGGAGGGCGATGAGTACCAATGCCAGTAGTCTGGGTAACAAGCTCCCTGAGCTAGTGGATGTTTTCCTGTGACTGTCTGTTCAGCCTGGCAGTTTTTTTGAGCTGCTGGGTAAGGAATCCAGCATTCACAATTCTACACTCCCCCTGACTGTGAGAATGTATTGAGTTGGATTATGGGTAGCAGTGGGGGGGAGATCAAATACAGGAACATGATTTCGGATCTCACTGTAAGGATCAGACCATGGATTCATATACAATGTGATGTAGTAACCTTATGTGTTTATGACTGGCATCCTTAATATGGCTGCATGTTTTATTGTGGCGCAGGAACCCTTTAGTAGGTATTTATTGCTCCTAGATATAGTTCCCCTGATAGAAGCACCTCTAGGGGGTACTGTTTGAAAGCCCCTGGGCCAGGTGAGGATTCCACCATTGCAAACGAAGGGAGAGTAGAGACGAGGCAACTGAATGTTCCCTGGAGGGTTAAGTTTTGAACTCTGGGTCAGTTGCTTTCTGCCCCTTTTAGTCACAGTGTGATGCAGTCCATAACAGGGGAGGACAGGTGTGATAATTCCATTTTGTAGTGATAAAGTACATGGTGCACACTTTAATTAAGAAATAGGGAGATCAGAAGATCGGATATCATGCCTATTGGACACTAATGTTGGTATCTGGTGAAATACTTACTGCACTAGTGAGTTAAGTCCTTGGGGGATCTGCTAAAGTGGAACTGCCGCCAAACAAGCTGTGCCTTAGATCCAAGGGCACTGAATACGGGGTCTGGGACACAGTTTAGTGAGGTCTCTTAAGAATCTAGCCTCCACTCCTTTAGTGGAAGTGGAAGTACAGTTGTCACTTCATGTTTTCCTTTTTTTATTATTTTCTTTTTGTTTCCTATACTAGCTGAAACAGTTAAATACCTGTTAAGTTGTTTTCCTGCTGTGGTGCCACACACAAACCATGTGCTTTCAAACCCACGATAGCTGTTTATTGGGGAAGATGGGCTGGGTATCAAGAAACCCAGCCAGGGATGGGGTGATGTGGGGGGGCTGAGGGAGAATCCTGATAGGTTGCTGTTGAGTCTTTTTTGTTTTTTTGTGTGGCATTTGGAGGTGAGCTGTTGGGTGGAGGGAGGGAAGGGAGGAGTTACAATGTTAAACAAACTCTGTCCAGAGCTGATAGGGCTACAGTTGAGAAATTTGGGAAAAAATATTGTAAATTGCCAAGGTTACAAGTGTGCATTTGCAAAATGTAACATAGGCTCATAAATGTGTTGGTCTGTAATATTTTAACACCAAATTTTCAACATAGCCTTGTTATGACCCTGCCTCATGAAGATGGGTAGTAAAATGTTCAACTCCTGGCTTAAAGGTGTTTGTGTGCAGGGACTGCGAAATCAATTTTCAGGACACAAAAACACATTTTGCCAAGGACTGGAAAAATGACAGCTGTCACATTCATGAGGTGCTGAAAAGAAATGGCTACGTGGAAAATTTTGGGTAAACATTTTGAATATTACCGAATTTACGAGCCTGCGTTCAGAAAAATCAATGTAGGCTCATAAATATTTTGTTGTTTAATGTTTGTACACTGAGGGCCGGATATTCAGACTGTGCCGGGCAGTAGCGCAAGCCTAGGCACAGCGCAACTGGGCTGCGCCGGGGCCAGGACCAGGACCAGGTGATATTCAATAGTGATGTGCCATGGCTCAGCACCGTTGAATATGGCACAGTCAGCGCACAGACTGCGCATGGTGCAGTGGCACTGCGCCAGCACAAGCCACAGAGAGGGAGCACGGGGATGCACCAGCGCAAGTACAGTTGCGCTAGGTGCATCACCCATAATATTCAGCCAGAGGCATGCAAGTGAGGCCAAAATCTATGCAAGGCACAAAAGGGGCCATTTACATGTCATTATGGCCCAATTTGCATGCAATGCGCTGAGCGTCCCGGTGAGGTGCGTCTGGCACCCAGCTAAGCTGCTGACATCGGGGGTTGGTTCCCTGCTGGGCCATCGCAGCCCCCCCATATGTCTGATCGTGGGCAGCAGTGCACAATAATAAACCCCCATGCCCGTTCACGGGCAGTAATACGCAAAACCACATTCCTATGCCTGATCATGGGCAATAGTGCATAATAACATACCCCCATGCCCGATTGTGGGCTGTAGCATGAATAATCTTATTCCTGGTGGTCTAGTGGACCCCCCTTCCTCCCCATATGCCCAATTGCGGGCTGTAGCAATATAGTGATCACCTGGTGGTCCAGTGGTACCCCCCTCCCACCCAGCCACAGGGCCCCAGCCACCAAGCACCCCGATCATGACGGCGGCAGCACCCACTCGCGTACCACCTGGCCGCCACCGAATGACAGTGTACAGTATGCCGGTATGTCTATTGGGCCACAGTGTGGATCAATGGTATACGAACCATACTGTACTACACAGGACCAGATATGTGAATGAACAGCGTTCATTCACATATCTGTCCTAATACAATATGTATCAATAACAATCCACTGTGGACAATAAGCATTCAAACATACTGTCTGTATCATTCAGCTAGCGGCTGAGCGGTACACAGGTGGGTGCTGCCTACCGATTGAGGGGTGCTGGGTGGCCAGGGGCATCTGTGTGTGAGCAGGAGTGGGATACTACTGAACCACCGGTGATCCTGTATTGCCCGGCCGTTGATACGGCATAGGAGGGGAAGTCTACAGACCACCAGGAATAGGATTATTCATGCTACAGCCAGCGATCAGGCATGGGGTATGTTACGATACTATGCCAGCGATCAGGCATGAGGGTATTATGTTGCACTACTGCCAGCGTCGGGTATGAGGGTGTAGTTCTTTAGTACTACTGCCCACATTCAGGCATGGGAGTATGTTACTCTTCACTACTGCCCGTGAATGAGCATAGGGATATGTGTCATCTGATTACTACCCACGATCGGGCATACAGGGGGGCACTGGACTACCAGGGGGACTGTGTGCTTGTGGACGGTGTACCTGCTGGGCTGGTGGCCACCCATGGCTGGCAGCTGTTGTTTTGTGCCTTGCAGTACAGCTGCCTGCCTATGGGTGGCCAGCTCTATTTTACGGCTCAACTTTGAGCACCAGTGTGCAGCGCATGTAGGGTTGTGCCAGCATATGCGCTGCACATCCCGGGCTGAATATCAGGATATGCCACATATGCATGGGCACACCCCCTGCATCTGTGCCACATAGGATTACCTTGCTCCCTGGTGCATCGGGATTTGCGCTGCGCTGGGCAGCCTTTTCAATATCCCACTGGGGCGCAATGCGGGGTTGCGCCAGCACAACTCTGTTCCGCCAGGCGTAACCCCTTTGAATATCCCAGCCCAAATGTCCAACATATCCTTCTTACGACCCCACCTCATTAACAAGGGCTGAGGATAGCACAGTGACGCAGAGGGCTGAGGCACTGGATGCCTTACCTTGCACTACGCCGGCAACCTGAGTTCGGTAGTGGACTCGGGTCGGCAGGGAAGGAAAGGATCGAGCATTCGGAGGATAGCTCTCTTTTCCTGGGAGGGAGGGGATAGCAGATCCTGCTGTCTGGCGACTCCCAGTGGAGACTGGGGGTGCAGCAACAGTCAGGATCACCAGCAGGAGGATTGGCTGCGGTGGCGCTCCTGTGAACATGATCAGGAGCACACACATCTCGCGCTGGTGTGCATTGCACTGCTGAGCCTGGGGGGGCCAAAAAGTGGAAAAGCCCTGGTTGCCTGGTAGGCGAAGGTGGATCCAGTAGGACGGCCCCCACGCACAGTACCGGGTCCTGCCGGCAGATGACTGTATCTCCCCCAACTCCCTGGTCGCTCTGCTAGATTCTAGATAGAGCGTCAGTAGGAGTCAGCAGTTGCACCCCGGGGGACTCAGAGCCACAGGGTTGGGTGGCCAGAGGAGACGGAGATGGATGGACCCAAGCCAGGAGTCAGTCGAGGGGCTTCAGATGTACAGGAGAAAGGCTGTACCTGAGAGGCTACACCGGAGAGAGGCCAGGAAGACCGGTGTGTGGGGGATAAAGAAAGTTGGAAAAAAAAAAAAGGGAAGAGAAATTTTTCAACTCCTGGCAGAAAAGTGATTTCATCCAGGGACTGTGAAATCACCTTTTGGGATGTAAAAAAACATATTGGCCAGGATTTGAAAAATGACAGCTGTCACATTCATGAGGTGCAGTAAAGATATGGCTATGTTGTACATTTGGGGTAAAAATATTGAAAAGTACCGAAGTTGTGAGTCTGCATTCACAAAATTCAATGTAGGCTCATAACTTTGTTGTTTTTCAATATTTTTACACCCCAATTTCAGCAAATCCGTCTTATGACTCCACCTCATAAACAAGGGCAGAGAAAATGTTCAACTCCTGCCAGAAAGGTGATATCATGCAGAGACCGTGAAATCGCCTTTCGGGATGTAAAAAACATTTTGGACAGGATCTGAAAAATGACTGCTATCACAGTCATGAGGTGCTGTAAAGATATGGCTATGTTGTAAATTTGGGGTAAAAATATTGAAAAGTACCAAAATTATGAGCCTGTGTTCACAAAATTAAACATAGGCTCATAACGTTGTTGTTTTTCAATATTTTTGCACCACATTTTCAACATAACCTTCTTATTTATTTATTTTTTTTTGGTAGTGCTTTTTTCCCTGGCATCTAGTCTGCCTTACCTGTCCCACATCCAGGCATCCTCTCTCAGGCTCCGGCTGCCGTCCCAAGGATCTCCGCTCCACATTCGGGCCCCGTAGCATTTACCGCTGTGGCAGGGTGGTGGGGAGCCCCCCGATACTCAACCACCAGACCAGGATCCAGTATTGCTGCAGGCCCTCAGAACCAGCAAATCCACCATGGAGACGGCCATCATGCCACTGTGACTGGTGCCCTGTTTTTCCCTGTTCTTTCCCCTTGGTATGTGAGGCATGCAATGACGCCAATGTACAGGGGCGCGCACGCTACCGCACGCACCTCTTCCCGGCATCGGCCCCAGCACACCCCCGTAGACTACCTGTGCACTGTGATGCCTCCAGCCACCTCCAGGGGCCACTAATGCACTGACGGTAGCGCGCCCCCACCCTGGAGAAGGAGAGCAGTCCTCCAGATGCTCAATTCTTCCCCTTCCCTGCCAACCCCAGACGACTCAGGCTCATTCCCAAACCGGGTCACTGGTGTGGAGCGAGGTGTGGCGTCCAGCACCTCAACCCTCAGCACCACTGGGCCGGCTCAACATAGCCTTCTTATGACCCCACCTCATGAACAAGGGCAGAGAAAATGTTCAACTTCTGCCTGAAAGGTGATTTTCTGTCAGGACAGACTTGCCTAATAACAGTGATTGTTCGTGAGGTGGGGTCCCAAAGAAGGCATATTGAAAATCTGGGCCAAAAATATGCAAAAATGCCCAAGTTATAACACTAAGTTCAAAACTCCATTAAAATACATTGAACTGCTTACCTGTGTCTTTAGTTCACGGTCCAGCTTTGAAGAGTCAAGACGTGCTTGTGGTCCCGAGAGGATTACGGCCTTGGAACCCCCATGGGTAAGTAAGAGCTTGCCAGCCCGCCGGTGCAGCAGTTGGATTTCTGCTTGCGATGCTGATGACCTGGGTTTGGGAATGGATCTGGGAGTCATAGGGCCGGCCAGGGGAGAAGGATTGAGCATCACGGGCCCTGTTCTCATTCTCTGGGGGGGTAGGGAGGGAAAGAGTGTCAGGCGCTTTACAGCCCCTGGAAGAGGCTTGGGTACCACTGCAACTGGCACCATTGCGTGGGGGCAGGGCGGACACTGGATGTCATTGCACATCACCGCCTCCAAGGGGAGCAAAGCAGCCAAAAACAGCTGGCCCTATGGCATGACGAACCGCTCTTCCAACTGCCCACTGCCTCTGACACCCACGGGGGGGGGTCTTGCTCTCATAGCCCCAACCTAGGGTGATAAGCAAGGGCTTGGCAACATTGTCCATTTGTGGGCCCCCCCTCGGTGGCCCCACCCAGGGGGGAAAGCCTGGGCATGGTGGTGGCAGAGCGGGTGGGTCCGAGGATAGGCTGGCACCAGCACAAAAAAAAAGTAAGGGCTTGGGGGGTGAGGGGTGGTGGATGCTCATTGGGAGGGCTGGTTGGGGTAAGGAATGGCTACAAAAGACATTGGTGGACTGTTTTTTTTACAGGTGAAAAAAATAAATTAAGAGACCGACGATCCCCAATCGCGACACTGGGGGATTGGTCACCCCCAGTGTCACAGTTATGTGGCAGAAAACATTGATAGACCTTTTTCTCTACAGTGAAAAAAGAAAGACAGACGATCCCCAATTGTGACACTGGGGGATTGGGCACCCCCAGTATTAGAAAAAAACAGAGGATCCCTGATAGCGACACTGGGGATTGGCACCCCAGTGTAATTTCTATGTTTCTGGGGGTGCTGAAAGGGAGGGTCAGATGGAAATTTCTACAATATAAAAAAATATGTACATAAATATATCCCAGCGGTCATGGCAGAACACAGGCCATTCCGCCATGACCAAGATGGCCGCCGCATGCTACTGTGCAGTGTGATGGACATCTTGGATACAACAGAGTGTGCCGTGTTCTGCCATGACTACCAACACTGTGAAATAATGCAGTGCTGTGGTCGGTAGGGACAACATGGGCAGACTGCTTCACAGACGTGGAGGCGACTGTGACTCAGTCCAACATGTTGTTAATTTGGAACGAATGCGGAGTCCTTTTCCTCAGTGATCATAAAAGGACTGCAGGGCTATGCACACAGCAGCCCTAAAAAGTTAAAGGTTAAGCAGGATTGTTCTGTATGTACAGTACAAATGATCACAAAGTTAATATGAATGTTTGCAGGCCAAAAAGCACTACAAAATGCTATCTAATACTTAGTGGGGGGAGATCTGCATAAAAAAATATCACTATATGCAGATGATGTGCTGCTGAGCCTCACACATCCCCATCAAACCATAAAACAAGTCTGGGCAATACTGACGGAATTCGGCAGACACGCAGGCTACTCCCTAAATAAAAACAAAACAGAAGTGCTTACCTTCTTCTATAAACCCAATGCAGAGCTGTGCTCTCTTCTCCCACTAAATTGGAAGGCGCATAAAATGAAATACTTAGGGACCTATATCACAAAACAACACTCCCAACTTTTTGCGGCTAATTATGTTCCTCTAATAAACAATTTGAAAAAAAGATTTTGAAAGATGGGCCTTGATAAATTTTCCAATACGCTCTAAGATACACACACTGAGAATGAAAGTGCTCCCCAGGTTCTTATACCTGTTTCAATGCCTCCCACTTTATATACACAAATCGACCTTTCAAACATGGAACAAAATGTTCACTAAATTCATTTGGAATTCCAAGAGGCCTAGAATAAATTTAAGAATTTTGCAAACCCACCGAGAAAAAGGAGGACAGTCCCTCCTGGACCTTGAGGACTACTTTTTAGCGGCTCAATTAAAAAATGCCATAATGTGGTCTAACCCCAATGCCTCATCAGGATGGCAGCTTATGGAAAGAGAGGATGAGGGAGGGAAAGGGTCACTACCCCTGGAAACTAGAGTGCTGATTACCAATATGCATAGATGCCCTCTCCCGAGTCTAACCTCAATTAGAGACACAATTCGATCCGTCCACAGAATATGGCCGAAATATAAACTAAAAGATTCTATATGGCCATTAAAAAGACTGGCTTGGGACCCAGACTTTCAGCCGGGACACTTAGACTGTAACTTCCATACGTTGGAGAGGAAAGGCTTGAGATATCTGTCACAATTCTGGCAAGGTGAAACACTACTAAATTTCGGATCCCTTAAGAATAAATACGGACTACAAAATTCAGACCATTTCAGATACCTACAGGCCAGAAACTATATTTCTATAGTACAGAAAAAAGACACGGACTCAGTGAGGGCTCAACAGATCCTCATGGCCATACAGAAAAGCAGTAGAGCTAGTAAACAAAGAGGGATGATCTCATTTCTATATAAAGCTTTATCAACACTGAAAGGGGACCCACTTATTAAAATAAAAACCAAATGGAGGGAAGAAGCCCCCCCATGACCCGGGTGAACTTAACTGGGACCGAATATTTTATCTAACCAAAAAACAACTCAGTCCCCTTATTGGCAGGAATTCTCATGGCAAATTAAGGTCCGATACTTCCTAACTCCTCATATAATCAATAAAAGAAATCCAAACACTACAGCCCAATGCTGGAGGGGTTGCGGAACACTAGAAGCAGGCCACCTACACATCTTCTGGTCCTGTAGAGGTCTTCAGACCTTTTGGGGAGAGATCACTGGGGCACTTGGAACCATATTCCCTGTACAGACGCCATTAGAGTGGCCCTCGATGATTTTGGGGCAGCCCCCTAAAGAGATAAAAGACATGGACTCATTATATCTCTGGACCATATTAATAACAGCGGCACACAAGGCCATCACGAAGAGATGGCTAAACCCTAACCCCCCAACTAGACAAGACTGGATAAAGGCAGTAGCCACCATAACAGAGCTGGAGGAGCTCACCTACAAAATCAACAACAGAATTGCTATTTATTTGAGAAGGTGGATTAGATGGGAGATTTGGCAATCCTCCAACAGGGAAGGTACTGAATAATCTATACTCAGTCTTAAGACAGAGACGGAGAGGACTACTACCAAGGGGGCAATCCTTGGATGGGTGGGGGGACTGGAATTGAAAGGGGAGGGGCGGGCTGTGATTTGATCTAAATCTGAGAGAGATGACGATGAAATTAATAGAACCTAAATAAAAAGAGACCTTAGTTGCTATGGATAACAATAATATAGTAACTTCTGATTGACTGAAACTACTGAGACAAATTGTATAGAATAAGAGAAGAACTGTTTCCTAATATGAGACATGAATGGATTTTAACTGAATGTATAAATATGATGTACCTGCTTGTTGTTAATAAACTTGAATTAAAAAAAGAATAATACTTAGTGGGAAAAGTACTGGGTTGTTTGAAGATGAATAACAAAATCAATGTCATATTCTGGAATGTAAATGGGTTCAAACATGTGGTAAAGCATAACAAGCTCTGGGGAGAATTAAGAAATTAAAGGGTGACTTGTTATTAATGCAAGAGACACATGTGACAGAGGGAGAAATGGACAAAACTGCAAAGGTATCGGGGGGGATATCTGGTATGGGTCATGCTTCAACACAAAAGCAAGAGGCACTGCAGTCGGGCTCAAGCCAAACTTTCAGGGGGAGGTGATGGTAACCAAGCTTGATCCGAAAGGGTGGTACACGCTGATTCACATAAGACTGCATAGTGGGTTGACCCTCTCTATAGGTTTAGTTTATGGCCCAAACATAGATGATCCCTTCTTCTATCCTAAGCTACAGCTCAATATGGCAGGGATGTCAAGTCCCTGGATACTGGGTGATTTCAGCTGTGTCCTGGACCCTATCCTTGATAGGTCGAACCCCTCACCGGTTCCCCGTACCAGATGTGCTAGGGCACTGGAAGCTCTGATGCACACCTTCGATTTATCTGACTGTTGGAGGCAGAATGATCCCACAGCACATGAGTACAGTTTATGCTCACATGCACATGCCACATATGTTAGGATATACAGGCTCCTGATTATTTCTTCCTTACTGGGCTCTTTGGGAGACATCCACTATGAACTAATATTGGTCTCAGACCATGCTTTACAGTGTGCTTCAATGTCTGTTGGGGTGCCCCACCTCTGCCTAGGTCCTGGCGCCTGGACCCAGTACTCCTCAAAAACCCTGAATTCTGAGAGATCATATGTAGGGGGATTAAGGACTATTTAAAGTGCAACAGGTCAGGGATGCTATGCACTCGACCAGGTGGGAGGCTCTTAAAGCAGTTATAAGGGGCCTTGCAGTGGCTTTTGCTAATCACCAGCACAAGATGCAGAGGGACGGAGGGAGGACTTGAACATGCTGGAGCACTCTAGAGACCATAATTGAGGTAATGGACAAGGACCGCATGGAGAACACCACCATGGCACTGAATTACAGGTTGCAAAAACTGAAGTGGCGGTATAATGCCATTGGCATGGACTGGATGGAGAGGGCAATAATTCTGTCACAGGCAAGACAGCATTTTGACAAGGACAAAGGGGGCAAACTCCCTGCTTGGCAACTTAAAGCTCGGGAAGGGGCTAGAGCTATCCCACAAATTACAATGGAAACCGAGGTGCTTACTTCTGATCTGATGGTAATTGGAGAAGTATTTAGCAATTTTTACAAAATCTTCTACACTGGGGAGGCCCACCCTACCAACTTGCAATTGGACACTTTCTTCTCCAAGGCCCCAATTTGTCCACTGGACAGTGGTGCTGCATCTGAACTAAGTAGGCTGATAGTTAATGCAAATATTTTAAATGCCATCCATGCTCTGGGGGTTGGGGGCAGGGTCCCAATGGGCTACCTATTGATTTTTACAAAACCTTTGCAACAGACCTGTTGGCCCTTTGGCCTTAATGATACATGGAAGTCTGGATAACCACCAGTTGCTCTCCTCCTTATGGTCTACCACCATCACAGTTCTTCCAAAACTGGGTAAGGATCCGCTGAAGTGTGTGTCTTATCGGACAGTCTCTCTCTTGATGGCAGATTGCACAATCGTAGCTAAACTGCTTGCTACAAGACTGGAACCGGTGTTGCAGAAAGTTGTTCATATTGATCAGGCTGGGTTCATCAAAGGCTGCTAGGGCAAACTTAATATTAGGAAGGCTCCAGATATTCTTCATACTTGGTCTAAATCTGCCAAGAAGCATGGGGCGGCCATCCTTACCCCAGACGCAGAGAAGGCATTTGACCATGTGGAGTGGGGATATATGTTTGAAACACTGAGCAGACACTGTACCAACTTGGGGACAGTTTTATAAAATGGGTGGGAACCTTATATGGTGCACCCCTGGCTTAAATTTTAATTAATTGCAGGTTTCAAAGGAGGCTCCCTCGGTAGAAGCCTTTAAAAAGGGTCTAAAAATGTATCTGTTCCAGCAGGCTTTCCTTGATTGAGTAACTGTGTTTTAGTTGATAGATGAATTTTAAATCCGATCCCAGTTGAATTGTTATGTACATTTTTGTACATTATTTTATATTGTTGTTTGTTTTTATTGTACAGCACCCAGAGTCCTTGGAAATGGGCACTTTTATAAATAAAATTGTGTGATAGATGAATTTTAAATTCACTCAGTTGAATTGTTTGTTATGTACATTTTTGTACATTATTTTGTAATATTTACTGGTTAGTGGTTATAAACCACTTCCAGCAAGTGCCCAACAACTCCATAAACCACATATGTAGTTTATGGAGCTCCATAAACCACAGGCAGAACAGTACTACAGCATCACCAGATAAAAACGTTGAACAAGCTGTCCTTGAGCTGGACATTCACAAGCGCTACACAATCGGTCATTCAGTATGAGACAAGCTTGTCGGCTGTAACAGTTACCCTCGCAAAGTGACAAAAAAGACAATTTAAACCAAAAAACACCAAAAACCAATAAATATGAAAACTAAAACATGGAGAAGTATGGTTGTCTAGATTTTATGCACCCTTGCTGTGTGATGCCCTATAAACCCCTCGGGCTTCGCCCTCGGGTTTATGGGGCATCATAAACCTTGGGGGTGCACAAAATCCTCATAAACCACACTTCTCCATGCATTATTCTATATTTGTTGTTTGTTTTTATTGTACAGTGCACAGAATCCTTGGAAATTGGGTGCTTTTATAAATAAAATTATCTATCTATCTATCTATCTATCTATCTATCTATCTATCTATCTATCTATCTATCTATCTATCTATCTATCTTAACTTCACCTTTCCCACTGTTCCATGGCACCAGGCAGGAGTATCCACTCTCACCCCTATTATATGTCCTCTCCTTTGAACCCTTAGTGGTCTCTGTCAGGAAACATCTGGGAATTCAAGGCCATCACCAGAGGCATAAAACAGTGCATAAGCATGCACTATTTACCGATGATATCCTGCTGTTCTTACAGAAGCTGTCAATAGGTATACCCGAATTACATGAGCTACTAACCGAATATGCTTTGCTCTTATGCTATAAGGTGAACTGGACGAAAAGAGAGCTCTTACCAGTAGGCAGACTGGGCCAGGGCACACTGGCAGGTAATTCAGTGGGGATACTGGTAGTTAACATTATTAAGTATCTGGGTGTCAACCTCTCTTGCTCTCCAGCTGATCTTTATAAACATAATTACAAGCCCCTGTTGAATACTATTGAATACTCTTAAATCACATTTGGCCTAATGGTGTAACCTGCCCTTGTTAGTATTAGGAAGAGTTAATGTAGCCAAGATGTGTATAATGCCTAAATGTCTCTATTTGTTCCAGGTCCTCCCAATTCATGTCCTTACAGTATTTTTTAAATCAGTGGATGCTCTGGTTCACGGATTTGTTTGGAGCAATAGACCGGCCTGTATTAAAAAAGATACTTTGCAAAACGTCCTGGGGGACGGTGGATGTGGCTTGTCAAATTTACGATACTACTACTGGGTGGCCCATATCTCCCACCAATGCACAATGCTATACCACCTTCTTGGCTCTCATTAGAAGTTGAAGAATTGGGTATCTCCACCCATAGGGGCTTATTGTTTTCTACTCTAACTGGTACCATTCCCCTGCAAATTCTTAATCCATACTCAAGAACTCTCCAGAGGGTCTGGCAAAGAACCCATCAACATTTGCACCACCTAGCAGGCCTATCCCCATACGCCTCACTGGCTTCTGCATCCAGACATCAAAAAACTACAATGTTTTCCTCCACCAGGCCTTGTTGCGATGGATTCATCCGGTGGAGCAAACAGTTAGCTCCCTTCACAAGAACTCTCACCTAAGTAACTTCCTCTAATTGAGGGAGAAATACTGTGCCCCCAAGGGAGACCTCTTCTTATACTTGAGGGCCAGACAGTAGCTATCGGTGTTGGACCCATGGGCTGTAGCCGAGGGGGGTGGATCTGAGCTTGAGAAACTATTTTATTGTTCACCTCCTAAATGTAAACTAATCTCAACCCTCTACAAACATTTTTTTTTCAAATCTTTTTCCCTCCGGTCACGGTCTGCAGGGCCTCTCTCAGGCATCCTGCCTGAAGTCCTCCTACCTGTGCCTCCTCTCTCCTCCTTCCTCTATCCACAGTCGGTACCCCCAGCTTAACCCCTCCGGGGTGGGGCTGCCCCTCCTCTTTGGGTGCTCTCAACAGACAGACTCCGATGTGGTAGAGGACCCTGGCAGAGGAACCTGGAAGGTCAGGCAGGATAGACCCAGCTGTGGGCATGGGGGGAGGTGCTGTCACCTACCCCGCAGACTGGGTTTTTCCTTGTTCTGGTGAGCGCTTCTCCCCACCGTTGTGTGAGCATGACCCGACACATGGCGCACGGCAACCCCTGCCTGCATCAGGTCATGCCAACTATATGCTGCTCAGCGAACTACAGCACTCCTGGTCTCCACCAGGTGCTGCTGATGCACCAAGCAATCCCCAGCCCCACCCCCCCAGGGAGGACAGCATCCCTATGGGCACTCAGTCCTCTCCTGCCCCTGCCATCCCCCAGTGCCCTGTGTTCGCTCCAGAACTCGGGTTGCTGGCGTGGCATGAAGTGTGGCGTCCAGCACCTCAACCCTCAGCGCCACTGTGCCGGCCTACAAACTCTTTCTGGACCAAGGTACCTCAACAATGGAAGAGGAAAGGACCAAGTGGGGAAGTGAACTAGGGTAAAGTATTACTGATGACATGTAGAGGAGGGCAACCAAACACTACAAGGATGGCACTCGCACTAACTGTCTCCACCAGATTCAGCTGTTCTTCATGCAATGGGCCTGCATTACCCCTGCTAAACTGCACAGGTATGACCCCAGTAAATCCAATATGTGTCCTAAGTATGAAACAGAGGTGGGTGATTTTATACACATGGCATTGTGCTGTTCCCCGGTGGCCAGATTCTGGTCAGAGGTACATTCAATAATGCAAAAGGTATTAAAACACAATCTGCCTGATGCTCCCAAGGAGTTTCTGCTGGGGGGTGGACACCACAGTCACTCTCTTTCCACAGCACAGGAGGTTATTGGACTTTGAGCTACTTAATGCCAAAAAAACAATTCCTCAGAACTGGCTAAGTCAGGGCCCCCCTTCCATAGCGCAATGTAGTTATAACCTGTTCTATTGCCTTATAATTAAGAGGGCACAGCACAGAGCAAATGGCAATCATCCAGCATATCAAGCAATATGAGGACCCCTAGAAAAGGCCATAGAAGAAGAGATATTCATGGTATGATAAGGGGAGATTTAAGTCCATAGAGATGCTACCTCACATTTGCTGAAGCCCGGTGCTGCAGTTGGGGGGGGTGTTTGCTGAACCAGATCTCCTTCACTAGGGGGGACCACTGGTTCCCCACAGAGTGGTGTAAATAATCTTGTTTAATAATTTTAAGGCTTGCCTGTAGTTATGTGGTGGAAGAGCTCCTCCCCCACACACTACTTAAACTGATCTACGACAGGTGCTCTGCTTAAAGTGAGTCGCACTCGCTGGTTTTTGGTGCTGGTGCATGGCTGTTTTTTCTGTCCTGCCCATGTCCCCTCCAGTTTCTTTTGTTTTTCCTTACCTTGTTCATTTTCCCTCCGCCCTCCCTTGGTCTGTGTTCCGTGTTTGTTTTTTAACTTTTTTTGGGGGGATTTTAAGCTTCCTGCCTACCCCACTACCATTTGTTCTTTCCGAGCTGCTGCACATTTCTCGTTCATCAGAACCCTTCGCATGCACTGCCTATTTGTACATAAGGACCTTTCATTTCCCCTTGCTGCATATGTATGGCACCTACCGTGGGATTCCTTCTGATTTACATCTCTTACTGAAGGGATGGCTCCATAGACTAATCCAGCTATGTTCGCGCTGCAAGCTCAGCGCCTCCACCACAGCTTTCCACCGCCACCGTCGGGTTGAGCCCCTGCCTAGTATGCCTACCACTTGCTGCTCTCCCGCTGCTCCTGATTACCACTCCAGCAGTGCTTGCAGTGCCACCTGCAGAGCCTACTACAGTAAAACCCCAGTTATACAAACCTCAATTATCCGAAACTCTCAATTATCCAAAACTGTGGTGTGTCTCCCAGCTTAATAGACTTAAATGTAAAGTTCCCTCACTTATCTGAAACCCCATTTATCCAAACAATTTTATTGTCCCCCAGCACATTTGGATAAATGAGGTTATACTGTATACACTAGCTTCGTGTTTTTTCACTTGAATAGGAAAACAAAGCAGTGTCTTCTGACCTGCATAATTGCTTCGTAGTCCCACAGGCAACTAGAGACCTTTCAGAGCATTAACTTTCCGATTGCTCCACAATAATACTAGTAGTGTCTTGGTTGTAACTCGTTCATTGTAACTCTAGCTGGCATCTAATTTTCCACCTATCACCATTCCTGTCAGTTCAGTAAAAAAATGCACTACCACATAAAACTTTGTTACAAGATTTAGCTAGAATCAACATACACCCCAACACCATAAATTGGATACAATCATGGTTGGAAAAAAGGACCCAGAGAGTGTCTGTTAAAGGCCATCTATCTGATCTGGGTGTGGTGACTAGTGGTGTTCCTCAGGGCTCTGTCCTGGGACCTATACTTTTTAATATCCTAATTTCCACAATGCCTATAACTGACAAAATACGGGTATCCAAGTATGCTGATGATTGTAAGATTGGTATCTTGGTGTGTTCTTTAACAGACAGCATTCTCATGCAAAATCATTTAAACAGTTTATCCTCTTGGGCAAAGTCATATGGTATGTTTTTTTAATGTAGATAAATGCAAAGTATTACACTTGGGTAAGAATAATATGCTCTTTGACTATTACTTAGATAATAAATTACTAAAAAACATCACTGAGGAAAAAGACTTGGGAGTTATAATTCCTAACACTTTAACCTTTAAAAGAAATACCATAATAAAGGTTCAAAAATACAATAAAATTGTAGGCTCAATTATGGGTAATATTAAAAGCAGAAAACAAGATGTAATTATGCCTCTTTATAGTAGTTTAGTACGTCCACATTTGGAATATTGTTCCCAATTTTGTGCACCAACTTCAATTAGGAGTCTGAAACTAGCTGAAGATGTACAGTGTAGCTTTACCAAGAAAGTAATATCTTTAAAACATAAAAGTTATGATAATAGACTAAAAGCACTAAAACTTTTTTCTGTCAAATATCGACATACAAGGGGAAATCATCTATGTTTAGTATATAAAACACTAAAGGATGACTTTTTAAAAACAACAATTGGCTTGACAACTGCTTCTAATATCAAATCAACTAGGAGTCATAGTTATAAACTCATTGGTGAGAAATGTGTATCTAATAAACAAAGTCGCTTCTATACACAAAGAGTTGTGGGAATGTGGAATGCTTTGCCAGTTGGGGTTATAAATAGTAGCAATATAACAACATTTAAACAAAGATTGGACGACTTTATGGGGGAAAAAATTTGAATTCCACCCATAGGGTATATGGGTGGCGAGATACATAAAAGGCATTCTATGCCTACTGTACTTGTAAACTTCTATGAACCTATGAACAACATATGTGAACATCACAAGCAGGCATTTCCGTATATTTGCAGCTGAATTGAATTTGTTATAAGGAGGCAAGTCAAGCAAAGGTGCTTTGTTTCACAACTGCTAATACAGCAGTTCCTAACACATACCTTTCATTCAAAGTTTATTTCCATGGCTAGCAAGTCATACCATGTCCCACATCTGTGGTGGTATATGCTTGTCAACAGTTAATGAACAAATTATTTCTATTAACCTAATTTAATACTTTTATGCTCTGTGAGTCAAGACATGCCTAATATTATGAGAAACATCAGTACACCTGTGAGGAGCAAGGGTGCAGTTGCAGCATATCGTTCCTCATTCTGGGAACTAGATGGCATGGACCGCACCTCTACTTCGGATGTACCTGCAGCTGTCCTCACTACTCTAGTTCTCCATTGCTGCTCTGTTCCATCCCTTGTTTACCTCAGTTACACTGCTGCCGGGCAGCCTCCATGGTGGCACCACCGGTCTTGCTAAACCTATGAGGGATCTAGCATTGACTTTCTCTCCTTCCGCCTGCCTATGTAGGGTCTGGCCATACTGCTGGCCATGAGGGCCTCCCCTGCATGCTTCGCTGCTCCTTCGTTGCCCTGCATGAGGGTTTTTGTGGACTGTTAGCCTTTGTGGGGCCTAACTGCTGCTCTCTACTCCTTCCTCAGCTGACCTACGTGTAGTCTAGCCACTCATTCTAGCCATGTATAGGCCTAGCTGTTCTTTGCTTGCACTCTCTTGGACTCCTGCCATCCATTTCAGCCATGTGTCATTCATTGCGCTCAGCGCCTTGCTCTGGATCCTTCCTGCGGACCATCATCTGAACTCATCTATCAAGATTGAACACACTCCAGGATGTCTTGCCTTTACTCATCCTAACTGAGTTCTGCCTGTTCGTACCGAACTATTCATTCAGGACCCATCTGTGCACCATTTTGCATTTCCTATCGGATTATGTCATAAGGATTTTACATTACTGTCCCTGGATGCTTCTCATGTAACTTTGCTTGTTTGGATTTATTGTTACTACCTCACTTTCCGGCTGCCCTACGTGAGTAGCAGCAGCATGCTAGCCTTTGAAGTTAGCTGCCACTCTCTCACACTTATCGGCTGACCTACGTGTGGTCAACCGCACATCCTACACCTCATACTTCCATTGGCTGACCTACGTGTCGTGAGCCACACTTCCTACACCTCGTTTGGGCTTAGCTCCCCTTCCCTCCTAGGATGCTTCCTATTGGGATGCTTCAATTCATTCCGATCTTGTACTATTCCAATTCCTGTCTGGATTCTCAGCCAAGCTCTATTCCATTCTGCCTCCCTAAATCACAGCTTAAAGTATTAAACTGAACCTAATTCACCTGCCTTACCTAGCACTGGGGCTTTGGCATACCCATACTCTATGCCTGCCTGCCTCAGCTGCTCGCTCCCAGGAGCTCCTCGCCCCGTTATGGACTTACATCTTAATTAGTTGGACATTCACCATCATTCCCTTTGGATGCTTCTGTCTTACCACATCAGTTACTGGATAACTACTGCTTCACTCCTGCCAGGACACTAGCTGAGCTCTATCTAGAAGACCTTCTATCTCCTGAATTAGGCCTTGACTTAACCCAACTCCAGTCATCTAAGGCTTATTGAATCCGTTACCACACTACTTCATTCGACTCTGCCCTCTTCTTCGATTATCATCATCCATGACTAATATAAGCACGACACTTCAGGAATTGTCAGATTATTTCCACAAGTTACTCCAGCTGCTGTACCATTCTAGCTTCTGAAACATGGATAACTACCTTGCTCTATACTACTGTTTCGATCACCAGATGAAAGCTCATCGATTCACTTGCTATTTACAGTACATTCCCTCATGCTCTCCACTGTATATAATACAGAATATATGCAATGCTACTCCTCTGCTACTATATCTGCATCATGCAGGTTCCTTTACTACTCCTATTGTCCTATGTACAAGTCCACTTATTATACTACCTGCTTATACTTATCTGTGCCCTTCCAGGGCCTAGAGGTTCACTACCGACTGTCTCACCTATTCTATGACCTGCTCGCCCTTGAACTTGGAGGCCTATCTACCTTATATCTATTTATTTCACATGAAGATCTATTTCAAGTCACTTACTTGTCTCACCCACTCCAGACCGGAAGTTCCTACTGCTCTGCTCTTCCAGATTGTGTGCCTGTGCCTAGCCCCTGCTTCATCACCAAGACCTTCTTTGCAAGCTTGCCAAGCGGAACAACCACCACTCCTCATACTCTGGGCTTGGAAATTTAGCCAATTGGTTGCTAGTTCTTCGGGAAGACTTCCTTGTTTTCACCAATGCAGCTTTTGATGCTTCAAATCATTATGTTCGACCATGGATTTCAATCTACTAGATTCTATCTGGACATGGAATTGGAATATCAGTTCACTAGACGGATGTACTGCCGTCTTCAATGGCACTCTCATATCAGTTCTTCTTTCAGTTTTCCTGCTTCTCTGGACCAGGATTACAACTTGGAGTCAGACTAGCCGACAAGTAAAATCTTAATTAGGATTATTCTCCTTTAGTATGCCCAGAAGGATGGGTAGGTCAGTAGCCATGGGTCCTCAGAGGTTTCCCCCCAAGGGGGGGGTTTCTCTCCTGCGTACTACTGGCCACACTCTCCGGAGTTGGAGAAGATAATCATTCAATAATCATTTGATACTTTTTTTTTTGGGGGGGGGGGATATCTTCCTACTCAACTAAGCAGCCTTCCTATGGTGGGATACAGAGTAAAGCCAAAACATCAAGTCTTATCAACTTACTTACCAGCGTAAACAGTTAAGCACCATGCCTATACTATATAGTTTACAGATACTATAACCATTGACTTACTCAAATCTACACGGAAGTACCTAAGCACTTATCAATTCCTATAACCAATACTGTGACTGCATTGTCCTACTTATGTTGGCCTCTGTATCCAAGCACAGCTTACATTAAACTGCAGCATGAAGCATAAGCACTGAGCCATGAACCACACATAATACCCATTTACCTCATTCAGACTTGTTTAACATTTAGTCTATGGGCTAGATATTCAAAGGGGTTGCACCAGCTGCAACTGAGTTCCACCAACGCAACCCCAGAACTGTGCCCAAGGGCAATATTCCAAAGTGGGAATTGTGCAGAGCAATTCCCAATGTGCCGGGGCCCAAAGATAATGTATGTGGCACATCTTCAGGGGGCGTGCCCATGCATATGTGGCACATCCCGATATTCAGCCTGGGATGTGCAGCGCATCTGCTGGCACAACCCAGAGATGTGTCACATACCTGTGCTCAAAGTTGAGCCCATATGAAAAGGCTCAAGTGCAGTCCACCCACTGGCAGGTCACTGTATTGCAGTGTGCAACACAACAGCTGCCAGCCGTGGGTGGGAACCCCCCCCAAACGCCGTGCACAAGCACACACGAGAGTCCCTGGTGGTCCAGTGGTTCCCCCCTTCCATCCCAACCCTCTGATCACTGATTATAAATATGATTATCTCCCTGGCAGTCCAGTGGTTCCCCCTTCCTGCCCGTACCTCTGATTGCCGTATTTACAGCACTGCAATAGCCCTGGTGGTCCAGTGGTACCCCCCCGCCCATACCGCCGATCGCCATATTTACAGTGGTACAATAGCCCTGGTGGTCCTGTGATGCCTCCCTTCCTGCCCATACCACCGATCACTTGTACATCTGAGTCATAATGCCCTGTAGTTTAGTGGTACCCCCACCCCGCTGGTAACTGCTATCACCTGTAATGTTAACTGAACCAGTTCCCTGGTGGTCCAGTGGCATCCCCACCCCACCCCACCCTCACCCACACAGGACCCCCAGCTCACCCAGCTCCCCACCATCATCAGCAGGCAGCAAACCCACCTGCATACCTCCGCGGTGGCCCGCAAAATTACAGCTTACAGTAGGAGCTGCAAGCACATTGGTCCACACTATCAACAAATGGGCTTGCAGTGCACACTGTAATACTCATTCACAAATATGTGTGTGAATGAATGATTTCAGGGTGCCAGGTGCATTTTGCTGGCCAGCCCTGCACAACACACGCAAATGCGGCCATAATGAAATGGCCCCATTTGCGCCGTTCATGCATTATGGCCCCATTTGCTTATCGGTGTCTGAATATCAGGAATTTGCACATAGCATATCTCCGATGCGCTGGCGCATTTCCCATTCCTGGTATTCAGACCTGTTTTGGGGGGATGCGCCGGAGCATTGTATTTGCGTAGCGCGCAATATGTGATATATTCAGAAGAGGTGGGCCATGGTGCATTTCTTTTGACTATATCCCTTAGTTGCTCCAGCACAACTTAGTTGTGCTGCGCCACCACTTGCACCAGTGCAAGGCGCATTTCTGAATATGAGGCCCTATGTATATACCTTTGTTGTCAATTGAAAATGCTAGTACCCTTCATCTTAACTATGATACAGTGCTGTATGGTGTATGTTAATTTTAACCGTACTAAAGTTTCTGTACTATGTTATCTCCTTGTCATAAATAAAATTAAAACAAAGAATAGAAGGAAACACTAAACAGACAATTTAGTTAAAAATGTAAAAAAAAAAAAACAAGCAATTATGGTTACAAAGCTGCTAAAGCATAGTTACATTTCAGTAGTGCATGGTATTACCATGGAAAAATCAACAAGACATATGTCAGAATTAAGTACAACTTTATTCACAGTTTGAACATGCAGAAATATGTACTTTGAAAAATGAAGCTGATTTACTTGTTGCTTTTTTTAACTTTATTTGTAACTTTACTGGTATACAGTACAGAATACTATTCATTGGCAGACATATTCATAGATTCAGGAATTAATTCCAAGTATACTGTGTTATTACAGTAAGAGATCGTAAAGTCCTAAACCAAGATACTTCATTGGAGGATGCCTAAAATTAATAGCGGTCTATCACTATACAATAGCCAGCATAGGTTATAACATGACCAGTACTGACATGAGCAGGGGTCGTAAGCCAACATCAGAACCCCCAAATCAGAGCAGAAGGATGCTATTCCCCATAACCATCCTACAATGGAAGTAATAAACTGCAAGTTGTAGAAATCCCTGCAGAGAATGAACACAATATAAGATAGTGTGGAGCTAGCTAGTGGCACAAAAACATTCTTTGAGGAAGAGGGAGAGCTACCCACTGTTAAGTACTTGGATGCTGTGAGGTGCACCCGGAGCAGTATCCGAAAAATAAAATATTCATAGCATCTGCTAAAACCCATGGCCCCAGGACTGCCACACTCTTTTCCCCTCAGCTCTTGTCCTCAGTCCTGGAAGTTTGCCAGGGTTTTCCCTTTTTGCAAAGGTGGTGACTCTGGCAACTTTTGACCTATCTCCCTTCTTCTTACTCTTTCCAAGCTGCAAGAGAAGCTTGTTTGCATTCTGGTTTCAGACTTCTTCTAATCCATCAGCTTCCCTTCTCCATTCCAGTCATGTTTCCATAAAAACTACTCCACTGTTTCACCTCTACATATCATTGACTCTATCCTAAAGGGGATGGACCAGGGGCACATCACTGCTACCATCTTCATGGATCTTGCAAAGGCTTTTGACACAATAGTCAATTTCCTTCTTCTGGCTAAGCTGAAAGGTGCAGGTCTCTGTGATCTAGCCATCAACTGGCTCAAATCCTACCTCTCTGGTCACCTTCAGTCAGTTCAGGTTGGTGATACCTTGTCCACCACAAAACAATTTGGGGTTCACCAAGGTCCCACCCTGGGGCCTATCTTGTTCTCAATCTCCCTTAATGACCTCCCCTGGTTCTATGTGATAATGGCCAGCGCCAAACGGCGACCCGCATTATCGCGACATCAGGGCGGTGGAAACAATTTCGTCACCTTGACAACCTTGGCACATGGAGGAACAGTGCCGGGGACTTGGTACTTCTGCTTTCTGGGGCCGCCCCACATGCATGGCTTCCCCCATCCCCTCTTAAGGATTCTCAACTCCAGGGGGGTGCATGTCGGGAGGCCAAAGCAAAAAAAACAAACAAGTTTTGGGCCAGGTGCAACAGACCCAGACCCAGACCTGAACCCGGAACATCATGCACTGCAAGCGGAGGTCAACCCCCGATGCCACGGCGCAGCTTGACAGCCGACCACAATGTCACCCCCTACATTCCCTCCACCCCTTCCCAGGCCATGCTTGCCGAGCTCACACCCCCCCCCCCCGTGCATGTGTACATATAGCAACATCCTGTCGCTGCAGTCTCCCACCTCACCACATCCGGTCACCCTACCCCTCCATCACCATTCGGGCTTTCACCCACATCACATTGCCATTTCAGACAGCACCTTAATTCAGGTGCCCACCTCACGTGCTACCGCCTCCCCTCAGTTTGTGTCAGCTCACATATTCATATGTACAGTATGCAGATGATGCTGTACTTTTTGCCTCAAATGCCTTGGTCTCTGCCCTGGAAACATCACTTCAGCATGATTTCAATAATGTCTAACACTGGTTCCCATCAGCTTCAGGTTAATGCTAAGAAGACAGTGTCCATGACCTTTAGCACAAGCCATATGCTTGCATGGCTGCCCTTCTCCCTAGTCTTTTCTGTCATGGATGTCACCCCTCTTGAAATTATTCCCCACTTCAAGTACCTAGATGTGTGGCCAGGTTAGAGGTGTGTGAACGTTGCCATTTCTGCCTTAGCAGAACTTTCGCAGAATTTGGCAACTTTTGTAGAAGTTTCTGAGCTTTCCCCTGTGGTGGATCAGAAACCATCCGAATGTTTGGGGCAAAATCTCACCCTGTTTCGACCCCACCCCCCAACATGTTAATAACCCCACTGGTGGTGAGCAGCCCCTTCCCCATTCAATCACCTGCCTGTCATGTCAATAACCTCCCCCGTGGCTAACGATCCCTCCTGTCACCTGATCACCCACCCGCCTGATGTGTATTTAAAAAAACTCTGATGGCTAGCAGTCCCTTCCCCCACCCGATCACCCACCCGTGTTCAGTAGTAGTCATCACTACTAGTCAGTGATTTAACCCCCCATCCCTATCCCCCATATAGTAACATATTTTTTTCCTTGGTGGTCTAGTGAACCCCCATCTCCAATCCCTAGTATGTAGTTTTTTGTTTTTTTACTTATTCCCTGGTGGTCTAATGGCTTTCTGCCCCACCCGACAGGTAGTGTCCCACCCTACTCCCCCCATCCTGAAATGGAGCGGGTGACTGGCACAGCTCTATGCTCTCCTCCATGGCCAGGCCACCCACTGAGAAGTCAATGAATAAGTGTGTGCTTGTAGTAGCATGCGCTCATTCATTGACCTCAGTGGCCCGACCTGGCTGTGGAAAGAAGGTGGAAGAGCTGTGCCGGTCCCTGCTTTCCTTCGAGATGAGGGAAGGCAGTATGGACACTACCTGCCAGAGTGGGGGGCAGGGGGCCACTAGACCACAAGGAATATGTAAAAAACCTACATACTACGGATCGAGGATGGGGGGAGGAGGATACACTAGATCACCAGGGAAAAATATGTTACCATATGGGGATAGGATTGGGGGTTACATCACTGACTAGTAGTGATTACTACTGGACATGGGTGGATGATCAGGTGAGGGAGGGACTATTAGCCACCATTTTATTTTAAACAGATGTCAGACAGGCGGGTGGTCGGGTGGGGGGAGGGACTGGTAGCCACCAAGGATTTACTTTATTTATTTCAGGGCATCAGGCAGCGATTGGAGATGGGTGGGGGGGGGCACAAGACACCAGGGATAAAGAAGGGTGCAGGACAGGCAGAATTTTCGCAAAAGTTTGGAAAATGGATTTCTGAACTTTTGCCGAAGCGAAAGTCAGACTTTTGCTTAAATTCCGCCTGTGGAAGTTTTTATTTGCACACTTCTAGGCCAGATGGAAGGCTCAGCTTCTCCACCCATATTGATGCTAGCCACAGAATGCCCCACTCCAAACTCAAAGCCCTCTACCGCAACAAGTATTACCTATCACTTCTAGTCCGCAAGGAAACTGTCATCAAGATGGTGCTTCCAGGGTTTGAGTATACAGATAGAAACATAGAAACATAGACTTTGACGGCAGATAAGGACTGCTTGGCCCACCTAGTCTTCCCATTTCCCTACCTACAGGATAAGCTGCAGTTCTCTCTCCTAAGCTGGTCTCCGGGCTTCCTTACGCCTGGGCTGTTGGTAGGCAGGGCTAAAGCTCTGCAGCAGGGGAATAGGAAGTCCTCCACATCCTGTTGTCTCCAGTTCACTTCCAGGCCTTGCAGGAAGCAGGTACTCTGCAGCAGAGCTCTGTCACTGTGGTGACAGGGCTGCAGATCCTAGTTAACCAATAGCCTATTTCTTCCTACCCCTCACAAGAATTGCCTTATGTCTGTCCATGTATTCTTGAATTCTCCCACAGTTTTAGACCCCACAAGCTCCTCAGGAAGGCTGTTCTATGCATCCACTACTCTGTGAAAAAAATACTTCCTCACATTGCCTCTGAACTACCCCCCCCATCTTTAAATTGTGTCCCCTTGTTCTTGCATGTCTCTTTTTTCTGAAAGATGCTACCCTCTTGGACTTTGTTGATACCACTGAGGTACTTAAATATTTCTGTCATGTCCCTCCTTTCCCTCCTTTCCTCAAGGGTATACATATTAAGCTCTTTTAGTCTCTCCTCATATGGCTTCTCTTGCAGACCCTGCACCATTCTAGTTGCCCTCCGACTACCTCTATCCTGTCTATGTCCTTGCAGAGATGGGGTCTCCAGAACTGGACGCAGTACTCCAGATGGGGTCTCACTAACTGTCTGTACAGAGGGATAACAACTTCCTGTTTTCTGCTGGTGATGCCTCTCCCTATGCATCCCAGTATACCCCCAGTTTTCCCTACTGCCTTCTCACATTGCTTGCTAACCTTAAGGTCATCTGATATGATTACCCCCAGGTCCCTTTCCTTTTTTGGTTTTGTTACTACCTCCCCCCCACTGTGTAATCTTCCCCTGACATGACCTTCCCGCTGTGAACCCATGCTGCCTTGGGTCCTGTGCCCCACTGGCCTCTAGGTACTCAACAATTCTTTCCTTCCAAAGTGATTCCATCACTTTCCCTACCACAGAGGTCAAACTGACAGGTCTGTAGTTTCCTGCCTCTGTCTTGGTCCCACGTTTGTGAAGGGGAATCACATCTGCCTTCCTCCAGTCCTCGGGTACCACACCATCCTCCCATGATTTGTTAAAAAGGGTAGTCAGTGGTTTCGCTAGTTCTCCCCTTAATTCTTTTAGAATTCTGGGGTGAATTCCATCAGGCCCCATTGCTTTGTCCACCTTCAGTTTTAGGAGTTCTTTCAGAACCCTTTCTTCTGTGAAAGGACTGGGATCGACCCCCCTATCCAGAGTGCTTCTGTTAATTGGATTAGGCACCTGCCCTCCTCTTTTGTGAATACTGAGCAGAAATATTCGTTCACTAACCCCCTCTGCCCACCCACCGTTCATGCTATTCAGCCTCAATATCCCTCCCTTTATTGTTCTACGCTCCCTGATGTACCTATAAAAGGTTTTATCCCCCTTCTTAACCGAGTTGGCTATCTTTTCCTCAGTTTGGGCCTTTGCTATTCTGACTTCCCTCTCTGCTTCCTTCTGCCTTAACTGGTACAGCTCTCTGTCCTGCTCCTTCTGTGTTTCCTTATACTTCCTGAATGCTATCTTTTCTCCCAGACTTTTCCCAACTCTTTTTGAGAACCATAGTGGCTTTTCTTTCATTTTGATTTGTTTATCTGCTTCACACAAAGGCTTGTTGCCTCTGTGATGGCAGTTTTGATGATTCCCCATTGTTGCTCCACCCTCATTCTAGCCTGTTTGCTAGTGCTTTTCTGAGGCACTCTCCCATCTTGCCAAGTCAGCCCTCCTGAAGTTCAGTACCCTCACTTTTGTATGGCTTGACTCTGTAACTGAGTTTAACGTGAACCACACTGTTTGATGATCACTTGTTCCCAGATGGCAACCCACTTCTAGATTTGAGATCCTCTCACTGTCCCCATTTGAGAGTATGAAGTCTAAGATTGCTCCCTCATGCGTGGGTTCCGAAACTAGCTGTCTGAGGCATGCCACCTGTAGGGCATCGAGAATGGCCCTGCTCTTGGATGTGGCTGCAGCAAGTTGCTCAGTTAACATCTGGCATATTCAGGTCTCCACCAACAGTATCTCCTTTCTCTGCCATCCTAAGAATGCCTTCTATCCTATCCTTGTCCATTCCCTCCCCTGACCTGGGGTCTGTATACAACCCTATGCGGATTGTGGTGCCCTTCCAGTCTCAAGGTGACCCACAGTGCCTCTTCTCCTCCCTGTTTACTCTTTTGTTCAGTTGCTTTATCCCTTCCTTTACATAGACAGCTACTCCTCCCCCTCTTCTCCCCTCCCCTCCCTGTCTCTCCTGTAGGTTACATACCCTGGTATGTTAACATCACAGTCATGGTTCTCCGTGTACCATGTTTTTGTGACTGCTACGATACCCAGGCATCCCTCTTCCATCAAGGCCACCAGTTCAGGGAGCCTGCTGCCCAGGCTATGGGCATTGGTACTCATTATCCTCCATTTCCTGATGGCCTTACTCCTTTTTGCCCCATCCTTGTCCTTCTTACCTTTGTTACTATCTCCATTTTACCCCTGCCCTTCTCCCTATCGACATCTCTATGTTGGTGTTTACTGCATTTACTACCGTGACTTTTTTTGGGGGGCTAGGTTTTCCCTGCTCCTTTCCAGTGCCTCCCCCCCTTGGCTAGTTCAAACACTTGCCAATGAAGCATTTAAACCTATCACCTAGGATCCTGGTCCCCCTCCTGGACAGATGCAGCCCATCATGCCAGTATAGGCTTGTATCATTCCAGGTGGACTCCCAGTACCCAATGAAGCCAAATCCCTGAGTTCTGCACCAGCTTTTCAACCACTGATTGAATCCCATGGTGTGGAGCACCCTAGCCTCTTGTACACCACAGACAGGCAGAACCTCTGAGAAGGCTGCTGTGCATGCTACACCCCAATTCCACAAACTCTTCCTGCACTGCTCTGATCCCTTTCTTAGCCAGATTATTTGTCCCTAGGTGGACAATGACATCCAGCTCCCTCCTCTGTGCAGTTGTTCCGGCAATCCTGAGGATTCGCTCCCTGTCCCTTCAAGCCATGGTGCCAGGCAGGCACCTTACCTCCCTCTCCCCTTCCTCCCCCGGTTCTACCTCCCTAAAAAATGGAGTCCCCCACCAGGAGTTGTTTCCTTCCCTTGGGGGGTCCCATGCCACCCTCCTGTGGGTCTCCTTTGTGGAGGTTCCCAGCATCCTCCTGGTCTCCACTGTGGGTGCCTCCATAGAGGAACCACACTTTGTCAGAATGGCATAGGGTGTGGAGGTACAACTGGAGGATGCACCTCTGTTCCTACCCTCACCTTCCTGAGCCCACTGTGGTCCAGCCAGCCTCTTTCTGGCAACCTCTGAGGCAACGGCAGTGGCCCTGGTGGTCCCCGGATGGAAGAGGAGGTCCCACAAATCCTGGCCAACTCAGCCTGGAGATGAGCAACCTCCCCCCCTCAGCCAGAGAGGTGCCTGCAGATGGGACAATAGCACATCCTCCAGAATGTCTCCCGGAAGACTGCTGCTCCACAGCCACTGCACTGCACCACTCCCATCATGTCTTATTTCTGGCCCCTTCACTATTGTTTGGAATCCTTACTCTTTCCTCTGTGTTTTTTTTCTCTCTCTACTTACTTACTGCCTCTGTGCCCTTTAAGCTCCTGATTGTCCTGTTCTGAGACAAGAAGATCCTATATTTCTCAGTAGACCCCTTACTTGCTTAGAGGCAGACCTCCAGCAGCTAGAGGGGGCTGGAGAGCTAATCTTGCCCTTCTAGGATGGTGCATCTTTGGTGGCTCTGTGATCACTCACTTCCTGCTCCCAAACAGGAAGTTCCTGTCGTCAGTCAAATCCTGTGCCTATAAAAGTAGAACTAGCTTGGGGGGGGAGGGAAGGTGGGCAATATAGTTTTTTTAGAAGACTGTAGATAGTAGAACAGTTCTGCTTCTTTAGTCCCAGTAGAGAAGTCCAGTCACACAGCACTCCTTCCTTCTGGTGTCCTCTGCCAAGCCTCTGACAGAATCTTTCTAAGGCAGTGTTTAAATCTAGTTTCCTTCTAGCTAAGCCACTCCCCCACTTACTAGATCTTTCTACAAGTAAGTTAAACTGCACAGCAATCAAGCCCTTTCAGCCACCTGAGATTTACACCTAGATAACTGTTCAGATAACCACTTTAGCTAACTGAGACAAACACACTATTGTTTTTTGTTTGTTTTTTTACCCTAAATTAAAGGTCCCAGTAGAAGAGTTCTACTTCTTTAGTCCCAGTAGAGAAGTCCAGTCACACAGCACTCCTTCCTTCTGGTGTCCTCTGCCAAGCCTGATTCCGCCTTATGACTGCAGCCCAGACCAAGAAACCAGCATGCTTGTTACTGTTCAGGTATCTCAATTCATGGCATAATTGGCTCCTATTGATGGACAATAAACCATTTAACTGGCCATCGTGGGACAAGAGTGGGATACACACTGTCCAAGATTTATATCTACCCAATTCCACCATGCTCATGTCATTTGAACAGCTCAAAACCCGCTACTCGCTCCAGCCTCATGATTTCTGGAAATTTTTGTAGCTCCGTACTACAGTACAGTCCCTCAGTTGATCCCAGGTAGCTGACCTGAAATGACTTGGCTATCCACACTGCATCTAAAGCCTTCTTCCCAGGGCCTAGCTGCTACGTTCTACAGCACCTGGTGTGAGGCACAACCTGACCACACAGAAACCTGTAGAATTGCATGGAGCAAAGACTTAAATTGCCCTAGTACTCCAGAAGCACGGTCCCATTGCCTGAACAAGGCACACTATGTCTATAAAGATGTTAAGAGCCAGTTGATCCAGCTCAAGATTCTTCTTCGCTGGTACCGCACTCCAGCAGCCCTCCACGAATGGGGTATTCGTCCACATTCTGAATGTTGGAGATGTCGGCAGAGTCCGGCCAACATTCTTCACCTTTTATGGCAATGTCCTGCTCTGGTCCCCTTCTGGTCCACAGTAGCAATGTACTGTTCATGGGTGCAGGGACAACATACAGATCTCTCCAATCTTATGCTCCTACTAGGTGACACTGCCTCTCTGGAACAAATTGGGCCACAGCAACGGAATTGGATTCTGTCAGCCCTCTTAGAAGCCAAGAGGCTATTATTGATGACCTGGTGACAGCCTTCTCCTCCTACTATTTCCCTATGGCACTCCACCCTAGCCAGGCTTGCCACTTTTGAGAGGCTCACCTATGTCAGTAGAGGGCAACTCTTGCTGTACCATTGTAAATGAGAAGCATACCTTAATTCAGCTCTTTGCTGAGTGCAATCTCCTCTCCCAACAATCCTCCTACTTAAACAGATTGCAAAGTTTAGATCCCAAACATTTAGCCCTGTAGTTAAGACCTACATGCTGATTATGGCAACCCCGCTTTATATGCTTGACTTCTCCCACACTAGCTCACACCTTTATTTCCTTCTTCCCCCTTTGTCACTTTCTGGCATAATATTGGATTTGACTCAAAGTGTTAAATGAGAGATTTGCTCATGCTGCTAATTAGAGCATATGTCCTGTACTCTGTTCCCTATGTGCAGGTTTTTGAAGCAGTGAACAGTTGACCTGTAGTTTATTATATTAAATGATATGGGACTATAACCCTGAGATTCTTATTAGTTTTTTAAGCTGAGAAAACAGCTCTGTGTAATTTTTTTCCTAGATGATCACAGTTACCTATGTTTATAATGAGAACATTATATTATGTGTCCAAGTATGTATGATCTAATGTTTACAATGTGGACCTAATGAATAATAATAAAATGTATTCTATGATAAAAAAAAAAAATCCTGAAGGTGCCAAGCACTGGCCTGGGGCATATGCAGGATGTAAAAATATTTTGTTAGTGTCTTCTTCCCTTTGTTCTCCAAAATGGTTGTGAATAGACCTCAAAAGCAAGCACAGATCCCTTAAGGAACAAGTCAGATGGAAATGTGGATTCAATGCAGCACTCCACAACTCAGAGCTTGTGTAACAGATTTACTGACCTTACTTTTGCTTTTAATGGCTTCCAAAAAAATTGATTTATGATGAGAATGCTAATATCTCGTGGTGACGTTTTACAGTTTCTTAGTCCAGGAAACGTTCATAGATGTCATGTCCAAGAATGACCCAGTTCCTCCAAGTAGAAACACATGAAAATCCACAAAAACTAAACTACTGACAGAGACAAACACAGACAGACAGACAGCTAGCCCCTCAGCTTGCATCTGTCTATATAGCTACAGTATTTCTCTGTACATCTACAGAATCTATCCATCTACAATATCTATCTATATATCCATCTACAGTATCTATCTAGCCATCAATCTACAGTATCTATCAATCCATCCACAGTATATATCTATCTATACAGTTACAGTATCTCTCTCTCTAGCTACCTATCCATCTCCAATATCTATCTACAGTATCTATCCAGCTGCAGTATCTATCTATACATCTACAGTATCTGTCTATATATCCATCTACAGTATCTATCTAGCTATCAATCTACAGTATCTACCCACAGTATATATCTATCTATACATCTACAGTATCTCTCTACCTATCTATCCATCTTAAGTATCTATCTATAGTATATATCTATACATCTACAGCATCTATTTATACATCTACAGTATCTATCTACTGTATCTATCTATCCATCTACAGTATATATCTATCCATTCATCCATCTACAGTATATATCTATACATCCACGGTATGTATCTAGCCATCTACAGTATGTATCTATGTACTGTATCTATCTATACATCTACGGTATCTATCCATCCGCAGTATCTATCCATATACAGTATCTACCTACTGTATCTATCTACAGTATCTATCTACAGTATCTATAGTATCTATAGTATCTATCTATCTATACATCTAAAGTATCTGTTTGTATATCTACAGTATCTATCCATCTACAGTATCTATCAATCCATCAACAGTATCTATGTATCTATCTTTCTATCTACAGTATCTACCTATCTATATATGTGTCTATCTAGCTATACATCTACAGTATCGATCTATCCATCTATCTACACTATCTATCTATACATCTACAGTATCTATCTATACATCTACAGTATATATCTGTACATCTACCGTATCTCTCTGTACATCTACATAATCTATATATCCATCTACAATATATATCAGTATATCCATCTGCAGTATCTTTCTATAGTATCTATCTTTACATCCATAGTATACATCTATCTATACATCTACAGTATCTATGTACCTATCCATCTACAGTATCTATCTAGCTATCCACAGTATCCATCTATACATCTACAGTATATATATCTATACATCTACTGTATCTATCTACAATATCTATACATCTAAAGTATCTATCTATCCCTCCATCTGCAGTATCTATATATACATCTGTGGTATCTATCTAGCCATCTGCAGTATGTATCTATGTACTGTATCTATCTACAGCATCTACCTATTTAGACATCTACAGTATCTATCCATCTGTCTTTCTATCCATGTACAGTATCTATCTATCTATCCATCTACAGTATCTATCTACTGTATCTGGTTATCTACAGTATCTATCTATATTATCTATCTATACATCTAAAGTATCTCTCTGTATATCTACAGTATTTATCTATCCATCTACAGTATCTATCAATCCATCAACAGTATCTATGTATCTATGTATGTATCTGTCTATTTTTCTATCTGCAGTATCGACCTATATAAATATATATATATATATATATATATATATATATGTCTATCTATAGATCCACAGTATCTATCTATCCATCTATCTACACTATCTATACATCTATAGTATCTATCTATACATCTACAGTATCTTATCTATCCATCTACAGCATCTATCTTCAGTATCTATCCATTCATCTACAGTATCTATCTACTGTATCTATCTATAGTATCTATCTATTCATCTACAGTATATATCTATACATCTACAGTCTATCTACTGTATCTGTCTATCTACGTTATCGATTGATACATCCACAGTATCTATCTATCCATCTGCAGTATCTATCTGTACATCTACAGTATCTATCTCTATCTAGATATCTACTGTATCAGTCTATCGACAGTATCTATCTATCCATCTACAGTATCTATCTATATATCTACAGTATATATCTACTGTATCTGTCTATATACAGTATCTATCTATACATCTACACTATCTATCCATCTACAATATCTATATATCTCTACATCTACAGTATCTATCTACTGTATCAGTCACGCTACAGTACCTATAGATCTACAGTATCTATATATCTACCTACCTATACATCTACAGTATGCATCTATCTACGGTATATGTCTATCTACAGTACCTATCTCTACATATACACATTTACAGTATCTATATCTCTTTCTATATATACACATCTACAGTATCTATCTATCCATCTACAATATGTGGTCTATGGTACCACCCCTATCTCCTTTCCTAACAGACTGGCTACTCTCTGCAATGCCTTCTACCATTTTACCTCTAACCTATTGATTCTGCTTCTTGATTCCTGCCATTTGATTCACTGTGCTTCTTCTTTTTTTTTTTTACTTTCTTTATCCTCCTATTCAGTGGCCCTTAGACCTCTCTCCGGTCAGGTCACGTGGAGCTGCCTTATCATGCCCTGCCCGAGGTCCTCCTGGGTCTGGTCTCCTGCTTCCCAGGAACTCCCCTCCAGCTCCTCTGACTACCCTGCCACCCCCAGTTCTGAGCCCCCCGGGGTGGGAACCACTATAATCCTCCAGTGCTCTATCTACAATCTAGAAGGGCAGCCAGGGAGTGGAGGAGAGAGAGAGACAGTGACCAGCTAGGATGAACCTGGTAGTGGGCGTGGGGGCAGTCCACTGGGCCCACCTTCACCTGTCTGGTGCCAGAGTGTTTTCATGTTTCAGATTGCTGCCGGGGGTGTGGATGTGCAATGATGCCCTGCATATGACAGGTATGCTCTTGCACCTGTGCATAAGGTGTCTGCTGATACCCCATCCCCAGAAGAGTGTGCCGCAAGTTGTACTGCTCTTGGTCTCCTCAGGGAGCCACTAGAACAGTGGCAAGCTCACCCACCCACCCCAGGAGAAGAGAGCAGTCCTCTGGACACTCAATCCTCTCCTGCCCCTGCTGACCCTCGATGACCTGAGCTCATTCCCAAACCCAGGTAGCCCACGTGGCATGAGCAGTGGCATCCAGCGCCTCAGCCCTCTGCACCTCCAGGATGGCCCATTCACTGTGCTTCTTTACTTTCTAAATGCTGGTTCCCATCTCCCCCCCAACGCTATTCTCTTCTTTCTCCTGTCCCTTCTGCCTTCAACACTCTTTGCACTGGGGACTCTTGCACCTTCTCCATTCCCTACTCCAAATCTGCTGCTAGGCAATCCATTTTCACATTTTGTCTTCCTTCCATTTGAAACAACCTCTCCCCGGCACTTTTTCTGCCCTTCTCCTCCTATCATTCCCTCAAGCATCAGCTCAAACTCTTCTTTGCTTCCTATTTCTCTTGCCCAGACAAGTCAGTCCTATGTCCTTTCCCTTCTCCCGGGTTGTTTGTGACCTCTGTGAACCTTCATGTAATTTATACTTGTGATCTGAAAGCCTACCCTGGTTTGAGTAATCCCTAAATACTGTACCCTTTTTCACTCTTTCTTAATTGCACCACAGCTGTTATATACAGCATTTATTATTGTTTTTTTTCTCAGTACAACCTCATTGCACACATTGTCTGTTACTCTCCCACTGTTTATATTGCCATGAATTGTAATTTTGCTTGCTGCACTTTTTTTTTTCATTTAAATTTTTTGGTGTTTTGTGCCCCCGGGTTTTGCCCATCCCCATACTTGGACTCATGCGCATGCGTGTGGAGACATGCACACACTGCGGTCTGAGACACCTTCCTGACTTGCCGCCCCCTCCCGCCTGAGTGGCCAGCAGACCTCCACCCAGGGGCAGAGGAACTATGGAGGGGCTTCGGCTTCCCTGGGAGAGGAGAGCTGCCATTAGGCTGCTTGATCCTGCTCTCACCCTCCCCCCATGCCAGCACCTCAATGACCTGAGGTTATTCCCGAACCTGGGTTGCCGGTGTAGCATGAGGTAAGGCATAACAACTCAGCCCTCTGTGCCATCAGGCCGGCCCTGCTTGCTGCACTTTTTACTGTATATTTGTCTGTATCTGCCTACTGTTCATCTTGATTTTTGGTCAATCATTTTGCCAGGACACTGTTTTGGTAATACTGACTACTCTTCCACTGAATGTATTCCCTTCCCTCCTGGGTTGCACCTGGAAATGAGTCTTGGCTCAGTATGCCATTCCCAGTTACCAATTTTCAATAGATAAATAAATAATACTTCCTCCAGGGTGATCACAGGCTGCAGTGCAGCAAGACGCTGTGGGGGAGGACACTGGGTGGGGTTCCGCAATGTGCACATACTGTCTGTACATTTGCATTAGTCCCCCTTGTGTGCCAGCTTCCTCCAAAAGATGGAGACCATGGAACTAGGAAAGAACCCAGAGTGTGGCTGGATGAAGGGGCACACTGACCCTCCTGGGCCAAGATGTACTGCCACATGCCAGCTGCCTTGGCCCAACCTGCCTCCCAAAACAGCAACTCAAGTTTGCTTCTGAATGCTGGGCCATCAGGATGGCTACCCTTCTCTTTCTGAGGACTACTAAGACAAGAACAGCTCTTTTATTTTAAAATTAATCACTCAAAAACTGCAGTTGTTCTTGGCTTCCATTTTACTAGGCACTGGTGGTATGGCAAGACAAGGCAAGTTTATTTATATGGTGCCCAATCCCAAGGGCTTGGCCACCTCACAGTATGTAAAGCAAGAACAGTAACATTTTAAAATCTATAAATATTAGATATTACAATTTTCAGGGGAAACATTACGTCACAAAGCCAGGCCTAAAACTCAAGGTAAAAAGATGAAGTTTTTAAAGATTTTTTTAAAATATGGTCAGTGAAGGAGCTCCTCTAACCTCCCAGAGAAGGGTATTCCACAGAATCAGGCTGCCACTCCAAACACCCTATCGTCCGCGGATTTTAAACAAGATCTTGGCACAGACAAAGGCCTGCCTCCATTGACTGGAGGAACCGACCAAGAGTGTAAGGTACCAGGAGGTCTTTCAGGTAGCCTGGACCCAGATCGTGCAAGGCCTTGTATGTCAACAAGCACACCTTGAAGCTGATGTGCCACTGTACTGACAGCCAGTGAAAAGTGCAGAGGACAGGTGTAATGTGCTCAAACAGAGAGAGCCCAGCACCTGCTGGACTGTCACGTTCTGGATTAGCAGCAAATAGCGCAACAGTCTTGTGGATAACCCAAAGTAAAGAGCGTCACAGTAATCCAACCTTGACGTGATTAAGGTGGTCAGTAGTGTTGCTAGATCAGTTGGTTCAAGATAGGGCTTGACCTGGGCAATGTTTCTCTGATAATAAAAGCCACTGCAGACAACAGCTGACACTTGATTTTCTAAGGTCAGCTTGGAGTCCACAATGACCCTAATATTCCTCACCCTCTCTGCAGCTCAGAGTGTCATGCCATCCAATGAAGGTAGGATGGCACTACTACTCACTGCTGCTGAACCCAGTTGACCCAGCTCCACCAATTGCACCTCTGCCTTTGAAGGGTTTAATCTAAGTCAGCTTGCTGCCGTTCAATCCTGGATTTCCCTAAGGCACTTGCTCAGTTCCAAAACCACCACATAATCATCAGGGGCACAAAACACATACAGCTGGGTATCATCGGCATAACAATGAAAACCCAAACTGCAGCATCTAATGATCTCCCTTATTGGCAACATGTACATGACTAACAACATGGGGCTAGAATCAACCCAAGGCACAACACAGCAGAGCACAGCACTGCTCAGTGTAAGAGTCAAGTGTCACCTGCTGCACCCTGCTAAACATGTAGGACTTAAAACACCGCAACACTGTTCTTGCTGGTCCTGCATAGTGTGTCAGACGAGTCAACAGCACCTCATGAGCCACAGTGTCAAAGACCGAACAGAGGCCTAGCAGGACAAGAATGGAGCATAGCCTGCTATCCTTCGCTTAAAGGAAAACATGGTGCACCCTGACTAGCATGGTCTCTGGACCATGGCAGGGCTAGAAACCGGACTTGAAAGGCTCACAGATGTCATATTTTTCCAGGTGTTGTTCCATCTGCACTGCTACTACCTTCTAGATAAACTTCCCCAAAAAGAGGAGGTTTGAGACAGGCCTATAATTGGAGAGATCGTCAGGGTCCAGAGAAGGTTTCTTGAGGAGAGGCCTCAACCCTACCCTTTTAAGGGAAATGGGGAAAAAAAAACCTCCCCAATGGAACACTTAACAATCTTCACAACAATCGGACTGAGCGAATCCCAGCAATCTAAAAGAAGCTGGTTTGGCTCAGTGTCCAACATACAGAAGGTAGGACGCAGTCCAGAAACTACCCAGAAAACATCATCCATCCCTACTGCCTCAGATTCTGCCCATAAAAATGGAATGTCCCTATCCATCAAAGATCAGATACTGTCAGCTGATGACAGTCTGCTTGAGGATATCCCAGCCCAAATGGAGAACACCTTGTCTAGAAAGAACAGATTAAACTCCTTTGAGCCTACGGCACCTGCTGCATTGAAGTACCTCACCTTGAAAGCAGTTTTCCAGGTGGCAGTAACATGTGCCAGAAGGGTGAGTGAGCTGCAAGCCCTATGCATAGATTCTAACTACATCATCTTTCACAGGGACAAGGCTGTCCTAAGAACTAACAGAAAAGTCCTCCTCAAAGTGGTGTCTGAATTCCATGTGAATCAATCAGTTACACTCCCGTTTTCATTACAGCAAAATCCAGCTCAAGAGAACAGAAGTTCCCCAGTCTGGATGTGAAAAGGGTATTGAGCTACTACTTGGACCACACAAAGGATGTTAAGTCCACTAGCACTCAGTTATTTTTCACCTGTGGTGAAGTGAGGAAAGGTAAGCCAGCATCCAAGAGAACAATTTCTCGGATAGTATCGTGCATACAGTTCTTTTATGACAAAGCTGGCAAGTTGCCAGCTAAAGTCTTGGGGTGCACTCCACAAGGGGCATCTATGCTTCTGTGGCAGCATCAAGAGGAATTTCCCCACAGGAAATCTGTAAAGCAACTACCTGGAAAACAGCACACACTTTCTCAAAGCACTACTGTCATGACATACAGTCCAGAAGGGATGCCAGCTTTGGCACTGTTGTCTTGCAGAACCTTTTCTCTAAGCAGATTCTGTGTTCAGCCTCCCAAGGCATTGCCATGGAGTCTACATTTGTTATGCATAAGTGAGAGATTCCAGGGGGTTTGAAGAAATAAAATACTCACCACAGTAATGTTGTTTCTTACAAAGGGATAACTCACTATGCTTAACAACTCCTAATTCCTACCTCTTCTTCCAGGACCTGGTAAAAGGTTCAAACAAGAATCAGTTCTTTCTATTTGCTTCAGCATTACTTGTTACAGTGCTTTTCAATTGTTGGGCAAAGGTCTCAGTCATCTAACTTTTCTCAACAATTAAAATTGTTCTGCCTTGTTTAAACTATTTTTCAAATTTTTGGAACTCTTTTTAGTATTTTATTTGTAGTCATTTAATTAGTTTTTGTCGTCACTTCTCACCCTAACTTGAGAAATAAATCTGGTAAGCCCCCTCTGGGGGCTTACCTGTATCTGCCCCATTGGTCCCCGGTTTGCTGGCACTCCTGGCTTGTCCCCACATTTTCCCCACCAGTGCACTGTCTTTTGCCCCTTTGGGACATGATTCCTTAACCGCGAGCTGCTGGCATGGCACAGTTTGGCCGTCACTCGCAGGAGCACAAGGGGGCGCTTTGATGAGCTGACCATCATTGTGGTCTAGTGAATGGAGAGTTTGTTTGTGGTCCTGGTGCCACTCCTACTGTTCTGGGGACTGGAGACCTGAAGAGGGTCGGGCAGAGGCCCGTGGATGCAGCATGAAGGGAATCTCCACAATGGGGCCACTTGAGGGGCTTATGAATAATAATGAGCAGCTTCATGAATAATAATGAATGCTGCCAGCTGCCTGGGGAGACAGAGTTACGGTGGCAGTAACAGCTGAACCATTGGGGCTACATCCATAAAGGTGGGCTTGTTTAACAGAGGGCAACAAGTGTAAATTAAGCACTGTGTTGGACTGCATCAAAGCTGAAAAAGAGAGAGACTGCATAAACCTGTATGGGACTCCAGGTAAACAAATGGGAGCAGACATGTTTATGACATTTGACCCCGTATTTGCAACCAATCAATGATCTAGGCAACCAAGCTGGACACAAAGGGACTCCTTGGAAAAGGAAGGGATTAATTCTGGTGCCTAGATCATGCCCCAATAAATGAGCAGGAAATATTGATCACTATGGTTATTGATTATTGAAGGGCTTCAATAGCCAAACACAATGCTGGGATTTCAACTGATACAGTGAGCACTTACTGAGATTTCTTCAGTCTGCTGCTGGGCTCTGTATGAGTCAGGACTGTGCTGTGAGAGAGGACATTGGACTTCAGGGGCTTTCCCAGGCCCTAACCTGAGGATTGTGGTTGCCAGACTATTCCCCAGGTGCCTGCTGCAGGACTGAGTTGTGAAGGGGAAAAGGGAGAAAGAGACTGAACCGTGTTCCTATTTCTTCAGGTACTAAAAAGTTGCTTAATTGGTGTTGGGAGAAACTAAATGCTGCAGACACCATGCACTAGGAATTCAAACTAGGTGAGAGGACCGAGCAGATCACCTGAGTGCTACAGTTGCTGCTGAAAGGTCGTTTGCTTGTGTGGGACTATAACTGTAATTTTCTTAAAGAGGCAAAGCATCTCTGGTCATGGGGTGCTAACCAGAAACTGTGTATGTCTCAAGTGAACTGGTCAAAGTGGCTGGGAGCTGAGGTCTTGCTACAGCCGAAGGAAAGGGCATGAACACTGCTAAACTGAAGAGTGTGGACTGGTGTGCAGGGGGTTATTGTTGCTGAGTTTTTCCTTTTGAATTGCACTGGCATTCATCGAGAGAGAGTCTAGCACCCATTAAATTTGGCATTGGACTATTATTGGAGTGGCTGCCTGAAAATCTTGCTGCTGAGAGCTCGGTGCAGGGACTGCAGGAGGACCCCCACCATTAGGGATTCTTACTCAGAGCCAGGGAGGGAACTTGCTAACCCCTTCCAAGTGGGACTCACTGTCCCAGGAGGTCACCGGCACTTTCTGGGGTGCTAGGGCATCTGCAACCCATCATTGGGAGCCAGGCTGTGGAGTCACTCCTGGGTCTGGGCCTTCTGGGGTTGGTGTTGTTCTGCTACAGTGCTCTGCAATTGGCCAGAAGTGGCTGAAGGTGACAAGCGGCCATAACTACAATCAAGGTGACCAGCTGCAAGATCCTCCAGCAAGTTCCATCCAGGTGGAGGGATCCTGGCTGGCCTGTTCCCATTTTGCTGCACAGCTCCAAGGAGCTCCATCTTCCCCTGCTGCTGAGATCATCAAACAATGAGTACCCAGGACCTGGTTCCTGGGAGGGAAAAGGGGAAGTTGTTTGTTCTCAAAGGTAAAGCTTTACAATATTAGGGCCCCAACAGCCAGCCAACCCACGGCACCGATCAGACCTGCACCTAGTGAGTACCTCTAGTGACAATACCTGGACACTGGTACCAGAGGGGGAGGGCTTGCCCTGTGGGCCCACAAGTTGACATTGCATATTTCACTAACATTTCTTCTTGCCTTCAAAGCTAGCCTACGTCTAGGTATCCCCTTCCCTATTCCTTACCTCCCTCAAATAAAGCTGTGAATTTGTTGTTTGACTCTGCTGTGTTAGTGAACTCCATTGTGTGTGCTTATTGCTGAGTTATATGGTTTATGGTGGAACAAGGTACTGGGGGGCACAGTGTGCAGAGTGGTTGATTGGGGAGGTGGGTAGGCACAGTATCCCAGGGGGCTGTGCCAAGTGGATATCTGGCCCACTGATACTTTGCTCTAGGTGGAGGCACTGCGTTATTTTCAATATTTCTGGGAACGGACCCCAGTTAGTCACTGTAGCAGGCCCCAGGACCCTTGCTCGGTACCAGAGGTAGTCGGCAAGGGGGGGGTAGCCCATTAGCACACGGTGCTGGGGCTACATCTTGGAGGCACTGCTGGGATCACCTGTTGACCAGTCATGTCTATACTGGAAGATCAGAGTGTCAAGGCCCCTGACGGGTTCTCGGGTCCCAAGCCCACTCTGCCCAGCCTAAGTTCAGGTGTACTGAGGAGAATAAGATGAGGCTGGTGGAAAGGAGTGGGGGAATGAAAATGGATTCTCAAAAGTTTTTTCTCTTGCTGGGGGTACCTCCCGAGATGGAAGAGGGGGATGTTGAAAATTGTGTATCTATCATAAAGAGACTGGGAAAAGTTAAAATTCCAGGGAAAATGTTTGGTTCAGCTAGAGGTACATTGACCATGTTGAAAGAGTACTCAAACTATAGAAGCCAGTTGGATGCCTGAGGTTTTGGTGGTGGAGGGGTTAACTGTGGCTCTACTGGTAGTAACCTCTTTCAGCGTGATCTCCCCCAGGGGGGAGAAGGGGTCAAGGAGCGGGATCCGTTACTAAGGTGTCAAAGTGTGAGAAGCCCCAGCCTGGTTCCATGTCTGTGGCCTTCGAGTTGTACCGCAAGTTAAGAATGCTTTCCGGGCTGATAACTTGGAGGCCTGAATGGATGGCGCCACGCTGTTAGTCCAAGCTTGGCAGTGTTCTGAAGTTGAGAAGTGGAAACAATTATTAGAGAGTTTACGGGGTCCTGCTCTAGAGGTTATATGTTCTTTATGAGCCACAGACCCCGAAGTCCCTGCCCTGGTATATATCTCAGCTTTGGAAAGCATATTTGGGAGCCCTGAAACCTGTGAGGACCTCATGTGGAAGTTCAAAACCACTAGGCAGTGTGAGGGGGAACTGTTGTCTGCTTTCCTGGCCCGGGTGGAGAGGGCCTTGCAGACGATGTTCCAGAAAGGGGGAGTAGCGGCCCAAAATCTAAATCAGATCAGGTTGGAGCATGTAGTGAAATCCACTTGTCATTTTCTGTTACGAGTGCTACGGTTGCATTTAGCCGACAGAAAAAATAACCCCCCTCCCTATTGAATTTTGGTTCAGGAGGTCTGGGAGGCTCAGGAGGAGCAGGGTCACTGGGAAATGTACAGGGTATCCACAGCAGTGACACAGGTGGAATGAGAGGTGCCCCTTTGTGATGTTCAGGAACTGAAGACTTTATTAAGGGAATAAAAGGATGTAGTCACCTCAGCTAAGTTAGTTGTGGGTTCAGGTCCCGTATAAGCTCCCAGGATAAGTGGTATAGTCTCTAATTAGGCCCAACCATGTTTGGCACTGGGCCCCCTGTCCAGGCACCCCCCTTCTACCCAGGGATTAAGTCTCAAGTGGAGGAATTGGTAAAGAGGGTGGCTGAGTTAGAGAGGGTGGGGGCGTCAGTTGCTGCTCAGGGAAATTAGCAGGTTGTAGAATGGAATCATGCAGCTCAGAGTGCCCCAGTGGGAATGCCTAGGGCATGCCCGGTACCATCAGACTGGCTGCAGCCCCAGGAATCTTTTATTTGTTAAAGGTGTGGGGCAGGGGCCATATACAGAGGGGATGTAGGGCACCTTTAGACCAGTCGTCTAATAGCGACAGAGCTTCCATTAACACAGCCCACAAGCACAGAAACTACAGAAGGGCCTGGTAAAGGAGCACACTGAGCCCCTGGCAGGTCCAGCTCCATGGCTCACACAAGAGTTTCATCTGGCAGAACCAACAGACAGCACCAGTAGATATGCGGAAGTTAGTGGGTCTGACAACTGAGACTAAGATCACCATCAACGGAGTCCTCACCTGGGCTGTTCTGGATAGTGGCTCCTAGTTTACCATCATCTTCAAATCCTGGTTTGATTAGCATTTACCATACATGGAAATACAGCCACTTGAGGGACTGCATGTGTGGGGCCTCAGTGAAAAGGCATACCCTTACCTCAGCTATGTCAAGGTGTGGATGGCGTTCCCTACTAAAGTGCCTGGAGTGAGTGAAGCTGTAGAGACCCTAGCTTTGATTTGCCCTGAAGCTAACATCTTTGATGGGGTACCAGTATTGGCGGGCACAAATGCCCTTATGTTTGGACATCTGGCCCAGCTGTGTCATGCCCGAGTGGCTGAACAAAGAGGAGAGGAATTCCTATTACACCCCCTAGTCTGGGAGGCCTATCAAAGGAAGGGGCAATCCCCTGTTGAGGAGCCTGATGATCCAGCGGGAATAGTGTGGAGAAGGGACAGAGATGAAATTGTGCTCCTGCCAAATGTGGAATACAACATTGCTGGTGTAGTGAGACTAAAGAAGGATATCAAGAACGAGATACCGATATTCGATGCTCTGGATGAACATGGATTGCCGGTGGGACTGTTGGTCAAGCCCAGTGTTCTGCCAGCCAAAGCACATGCATATGTTTGAAGGGTGAATGTGCAAGTGAAGAATGTTACAGATAAGGAGGTTGTGGTATGGAAAGGATGGACACTGGCTCAGATATATTGCACCGACACAACAGTGCATACTGCTGCAGCAAGGTGAGGGGCCACAGTGGGACTTGATCCCGAGTTGTTTGATTTGAGTGACTCCCCCATCCCAGAGGAATAGAAAGAGACAGTGAGGGAGAAGCTGGCTGCTTGGACGAATGTCTTCTCCCTGCACAAGTGGGATGTAGGGTGTGTGAGCAGGGAGCAGCATCGGATACGACTCACTGATGACAAGCCTTTTCAGGAAAGATCGAGATGTCTGGCCCCAGCTGACATAGTGGACATTCAGTGGCACTTGCAGGAAATGCTGGCTGTGGGGATTATCCAGGAATCCCGGAGCCCCTATGCATCGCCCGTCATGGTGGTGAGAAAGAAGAGTGGGGCCATACGAATGTGCGTGGACTACCACATCCTGAACAAACGGACGGTGCCAGATCAGTACACTATACCCAGAGTGCAGGATGCACTTGACTGTTTAAACTGAAGTCAATGGTTCTCGGTTTTGTATTTACAGAGTGGCTATTACCAGATCCTGATGGACCCTCAGAATTGGGAGAAGATGGCTTTTATATGCCCCTTTCGATTTTATGAGTTTCTGAGAATGCCCCAAGGGATCTCTGACACCCCTGCCACCTTTCAGCGCCTGATGGAGAAGGCTGGGGATATGAACTTGCTGGATTGTTTGGTCTATCTGAATGACATCATCGTGTTAGGGAAAACTCTGGAGGAGCATGAGGCCTGGTTGATGAAAGTGTTTGACCATTTGGAAGAGTTTGGATTGAAGCTATCCATCGACAAATGCCAGTTCTTCCAGACTTCGGTCAAGTATGTGGGGCACATCGTCTCAGAGAAAGGTATACAGACTGACCCCTGCAATGTTGAGGCCCTTACCACCTGTCCTAAGCCACGCACCTTGAAGGACTTGCAATGGTTGCTGGGTTTCTGCGGCTATTATAGAAGATTCATAAAGGACTACACCTGGGTGGTGTGGCCTCTTTTGAACCTACTACAGGGGTATCTGCCCACAAACAAGAACATGAAAACTGCCATGCTTGGGGACTCTGCCAAACCTGTCAGTTATTTCTACCCATCTGAACCATTCGGCAAGAGGTAGTATGAGGACTGTGATAGACCTTTTGAGGACACCATCTATTGTCTGACCCATGCCCCAGTGCTGGCTTATGCAGACCCGCAGAAACCATATGTCCTTCACACTGATGCCAGTTTCAGTGGATTGGGGGCTGTGTTGTATCAGGAACACCCCAAAGGTTTACATCCAGTTGCATTCACCAGTTGGAGTTTAAACCATTCAGAGTGGAGGTATCCTGTCCATAAATTGGAGTTCCTGGCTCTGGAACAGGCCATAGCTGATCAGTTCCATGACTATCTGTATGAGGCCAAGATTACTGTGAAGCTGGATAATAATCCACTTACTTATGTACAGACCATGACCAAGCTGGACGCAGTTGATCATAGGTGGCTGTCAGCCTTGTCCACCTACTGTATGACTACTGCATAGAGTACTGTCCGGGTCTGAACCATATAGATGCAGATGCTTTTTCCAACCTTGTAACCTTCCAACCTTGACCCCAAACTTGTAATAATGAGAGCTCAAATTGGGTTTGCATCTTGGAGCAAGCTGTAAAGGCCTTGTGTAAGAAGTATGATGGCGAAGAGATCTTTCCCATTGAAGACACCCCTTGTTTGGTAGACTGTCTGGTGACCTCAGGAGATTGTTTTCCAGTTGCCTATTGCCGGCTGGCCACCCTAGATGCCAGATCCCTCCCGCAATTAACTACTCAGGACCTGCAGTGAAATCAAAGGGCCAGCCCAGTCACTGGGCAAATCGTGCAAGTGTTGAAATGCAGGGGAGCAAAGATCAAGTGGACACCATCATTCCTGAGGCTTGGCTACTGTTACCTGAAAGGCCTAAGCTATGGTTAAAGAAGGGGTTGTTGTAGCGAGAAACCCAGGACCAGCAGGGGGCCCCATGAGAGCAATTGGTACTACCAGAGAAGCATGTTAAGACTGTGTTGAGGTCCCTGCATGACCATATGGGGCACTTAGGAGCTGAACGCACTTTGGACCTGGTTAAGAGTCGATTTTATTGACCAAAGATGGGGGAAGATGTAGAGGTATATTACAAGAGCGGCATGAGGTGTATAAAGTGAAAAGCACTCCCCCAGAGGGCTGCTCCATTAGTCAGTATCAAAACTAGTGGCCCTATGGAGTTGGTATGCATAAACTTCCTTACGCTGGAGCCTGACTCATGCAGTATCTCCAATGTGTTGGTTGTCACTGACCATTTCACCCGATATGCTCAAGCCTACCCCACCAAGGATCAGTGAGCTTTCACTGTGGCCAAGATATTGATGGAGAAGTTTTTCGTGCAATATGGTGCCCCCCCTAGAGAATGTCCCAGACCATGCCTTACCATCTCCAAGGTGACCTCCAACCTGAAAGATTCAACAGGACCCTGTGAGATATGCTGGGCACCTTGGATCCCCAGGACAAGCACACATGGAGTCAGTGGGTGAGCACTCTGGTCCATGCCTACAACTGCACATGAAATGACGCTACTGGATTCTCTCCCTACCAGCTCATGTTTGGGAGGGAAGCCCACCTGCCGGTAGATCTGTGTTATGGAGTCTCCTTGGATGGACTTGGAGCCGTAGACTATCTGCAGTAACATAGAAACATAGAAACATAGAGGTTGACGCCAGATAAGGACCGCAAGGCCCATCCAGTCTGCCCATTTCTTTTTCTACCTTATAAATGTGCCATTGGCCTTTGCTCTGTCAGTAGCCTATCTATTCATTTTCATCTGTATTGCTCCCTTATGCCTATCCCATGCCTGTTTGAAGCCCTGCACTGTATTCATAGCTACTACTTCCGGAGGTAGGCCATTTCATGCATCCACCACTCTTTCCATGAAAAAGAATTTCCTCACATTCCCCCTTAATCGGCCTCCCTCTAATCTCATGCTGTGTCCTCTTGTCCTGCTATTTTTCTTACATTTAAACATGTTAGACTCTTTCACCTTGTTAATACCTTTAAGGTGTTTGAATGTTTCGCTCATATCACCTCTCTCCCTCCTTTGCTCAAGGGTATACATATTGACCTCCGTTAATCTGTCCTCACATGTCTTCTGATGCAGTCCCTGCACCATTTTGGTTGCCCTTCTCTGGACTGCCTCAATTTGGTTAATGTCCTTGTGAAGGTGTGGCCTCCAGTACTGCACGCAGTACTCCAAATGGGGCCTAACCAGTGTCTTGTAAAGAGGATTGTCCTCCCTCTTACGACTTGTATACCCCTACTAATACACCTAACATCCCCTAGCCTTACCTACTGCTTTAGAGGTCTGCTTGGATGATTTCAGGTCATCGGTGATGATGATGCCCAAGTCTCTTTCTTCCTTTGTGACTGCCAGCAACTCCCTCCCAGCCTATAGGTGGCTTCAGGGTTTCTCTTCCCTATGTACATGATCTTGCACTTCTTTGCATTAAATCCCAGTTACCACTCTTCTGACCATTTTGCTAGTTTATCCAGATCTCTTCTCATTCTGCCCACCCCATCTGGATCATGTACTCTGTTGCAGATCTTGGTGTCATCTGCAAACAGACAAGCCTTACCCTCTAGTCCATCTGCAATGCCACTAATGAAGATATTGAAGAGGACTGGCCCCAGGACTGATCCCTGAGGTACCCCACTTGTGACTTGCATCTCTTCTGACTGTATACCATTTACCACCACTCTCTGTTTTCTGCCCGTCAACCAGTTTGCCACCCAGTTGACCAACTTCTGACCCACCCCGAGCCTACCCAGCTTATTTATCAATCTTCTATGTGGAACAGTGTCGAAAGCTTTGCTGAAGTCAAGGTAGGCGACATCAACTGCTCCCCCTTGGTCCACCACTCTGGTTACCCAGTCAAAGAAATCTATGAGATTAGTTTGACAGAATCTTCCTTTTGTAAACCCATGCTGTCTTGGATCCTGTGTACTATGGTTCCAGGTGCTGCACTATCCTTTCATAAGGGTGCCTCCATAATCTTGCCCACTACTGAGGTAAGACTGACTGGTCTGTAGTTCCCTGCCTCCTCCCTGCTACCACTCTTGTGGAGCGGGATCACATGAGCCCTTCTCCAATCTTCTCGGTCCTCTCCTGTGCTCAGAGACTCACTAAACAGTTCTGCTAATGGCTCTGCTAGTTCCACCCTTAGCTCTTTAAGTACCCTGGGATGTATGCCATCAGGTCCCATTGCCTTGTCCACCCTTAGCTTAGTGAGCTCTTGTAGGACCCTTTCTTTTGTGAAGGGAGTAGTGCTTACCTCCCTCCCCCCTGTATCCATGGTGCTGAGCTGTGGGTCCTGCCCTACCTTCTCTTCAGTAAATACTGAGCAAAAGTATCTGTTTAGGATAGATGCTTTTACAGGGTCCTCCTCCTCACATGCTCCCTTTTCTCCTTTGAGCTTAGCAATACCCCCTCTGGACTTTCTCCTTTTACTAATGTATCTATAGAAAGTCTTGTCACCTTCTTTTACTGTTCATGCTAGTGTTTCCTCAGTTTGGGACTTTGCCTGCCTTACTGCCTTCCCTGCTTCCCTTAGTGCAGTTTGGTATGCCTTCCTATCTTCATCCCGCTGTGTTCCCTTATATTTCCTGAAGGCCAGCCTTTTGGCTCTGACCTTTTCTGCTACTGTATTTGAGAACCAAAGTGGTTTCCTTCTTCTTTTGCATTTCCTTTTCTGTCTAACACACTGGGATGTTGCTTCAAGTATTGCATCCTTAATGCTTGCCCACTTTGCCTGTACCCCCTCACTTGTGTTTCTTTTTGCCATGGCTAGCTTAACTCTGTTGGCCATCTTATCAAAGTCAGCTCCTCTGAAGTCCCATATTTTTTCCTTGGAATGGGATGATTTAGATGTAGTGGCCAAATTGAACCATACCATGTGATGGTCACTGGCCCCCAGGTGACCTTCTACCTGGAGATCTGTGATCCCTTCCCTGTTAGTCAGTACTAGATCTAGGATAGCCCTGTCTCTTGTGGGTTGTTGTACCAGTTGTTTGAGGCCCTCCCCCTGCAGGGAATCCACCATGTGTCTAGTTCTGGCAGATGTTCCTGTTGGTATTGACCAATCTGTATCCAGCATGTTGAAGTCTGCCATTATCAGAACCTCCCCTTTAGCTGTCATGTTTTGTACAATATATCTTCTAACAGTAATGTATCTATGTCCTCCCCCTGGTCTGGGGGCCTGTAGACAACCCCAGTTCTTATGGCTGTTCCATTTCCTGTTTCCAGGATGACCCACAGTTCTTCTGGCTACTTATGTGTATTCTGAATTTCTGTAGCTTTGATATTTTCATTGCCATACAGGGCCAATCCACCCCCCTCCTTTTTGCACCTCGGTCTCTTCTGAACAGTACATAGCCAGGTACTGAAGTCTCCCAAGTGTGGTTACTGGTAAACCACATCTCACTAATTGCTACTATGTCCAGTTTAGCCTCTGACATTATTGCCTGCAGATCTGGGATCTTATTTCCCAGACTGTGAGCATTTGTGTACATGATTTTCCATTGGCCAGATTTCGGTGTGTTAGTTGTTGGGTGAGGTTTGGCATTTCCCTGTGCGTCGTATGGGGAAACGGACCTTTTTTCTTACCTGGTGATGCAAATGAACTGCAAACATGCTGAATCCCTGTTTGACCACTAGCTGAGGGGGGAGGGGTGTTCTTCCCATTTGACGTATGGGGTGCTGCACCCCTCTCCCCATTTGCTAGTTTAAATATTCTGCAAAGATGTCAAACTTCTGCCCCAATGCACTGACTCCCTCCTTAGTCAGATGCAGTCCATCAAATTTAAAGAACTTTCACTTCCAGAACTGTTGCCAGTTCCCTACAAATCTGTGTCCTTTTTCTGGCACCAGCCCTTGAGCCACATGTTTAGCGCCCTATCTCCCCTTCTCTGACCTTCCGTCCATCTGCCCCCCTCTCCCAGACTGGCAGGATCTCAGAGAAGGAGATGTCGGATGAAATGGATGATAGTTTGTCACCCAGCCTGGTCAGGTGTTCCTTGGTCTCCACAACTGGCCAGCTGGCAAGATCACTATTCCCTATGTGTACCAGGACATCAAAGTTTTCTCCTGCTTTGTGAACAATTTTAGCAATGCAGTCAGTGTTTCTCCACCCTGATGTACCTGGGAGACATCTGACCATTACCCCTGGCTGGAGATGGGTATCAACTCCCCGAATCATGGAGTCTCCTATGATCAGAAGTTTTTTGGATTTCCTTTTTGCTTTTTTTTGGTTTGGTTCCTGATTTGGGTGAGTTTTGTTGTGCTAGCTTCTGTGCTGCAGTGTCCTGCTCTGCAGTGTCCTCTGCCCCTTTGTTTGATTTCGGAGATAGAGGCAGATACCTGTTTGTAGTGTTATATGGTTTTTGGAGGTAATATGTTGGAGAGCACAGAGTAATGGGGCACCCGATTTGCCCCTCCTAACCACCTGCCAACCTCCTGGACCAACTACCCTCTGCGGTCTAGGTTCTTCTGTTGGATGTTGGGGAAATGGCGGGTGGTTCCTATAATGTGTTTTCTCTTGAATATGAAATTTGAGGTGCACAATCTCTGCCCATGCTGCCCGGAGCTGAGCCCTAAGATCTCCAGTGGCCCAGTATGTAGGACAGTGTCCTAAATCCTGTAAGACTGTCCTTCTGAAAAGTGTTCCACAGTACCTGCAGTTAATGATATCCATTCCAGATAAGTTGCTGGGTTTATAACCTGGTCAGAGTAATTAGAAGGAAGAAAATGCAAGTAATGGTTTGATTTTGTGTTTTGTTTTCATATAACTTGTTATAACAAGTTAAATTACTAGTGCCCCTGTAAATGAGCTCACCTTGTGTATTCTCCACTGATCCGCCCCTTCCTGCTTTGCCACAGGAAATGTCACAACTGTGGTACCCTATGAAAGGAGTATAGTGTGGGGTGGTTGGGGATCGGGTGGGTGGCTGGGCCCTTCCCCTGCCGAAAAAGAAGAACCACGGATGAAAGAACAAGGAGGTAAGAGCAGAAACAATCAGTCAACAACAAATGCAGTAACCCTGAAAGCTTATCCTAATGTTGGATAAAACTGTAAAACCTGTAAAGCACCACCTGTAACCATTTCAGAGATGATATACCCTGTAAGAAACACTTTGCTACAGAAAAAAATAAAGCAGTAACGGAAGATATACCTTGCAAAAGATAATTTGAATCAGAAGATTACAGCAGTAATCTGTTAGCACACACCTGTAGGCACACCTTGTAATAATGCAGAAGAAGGTATACCAGCAACAACAGTTTGAATCCGAGAAAAATAAAGCAATGAAATGTTAGCAACAAACAGTAGCAATCCCTGTGAGTACAAAATAAAAATAACACACAGTAAATCTGCTTAGCTAAAAGAAGTCTTAATCCATTTCCCTTGCTCTGGTAAGGTTCTCTGCTCTGTCCTTTCAAGCAATCTTAGAATGAAAGAGCTCAGGTGAAGCTAGGTGCCTTGGCCAGCAAACCAAGGATGTGGAAACTCTTAGACAACAACTAGATGATGCATACTGGCTCACTTCAGAGATGGTCACTAAGAGGAACCAGGTGAATAAGGAATGCTATTATAAAAAAGTGTGAGCTTAAGACTTGGAAGCAGGAGACAGAGTGCTACTACTCCGGTTGGGCATACCAGGAAAGCACAAGATAGTCGACAGATGGGGAGACACCCCATATGTTGTGGTGGAGAAGCTTGCTGACCTACCATTGTACAAGATTTGGCCTGAAAGAGAGACTTGAGGGCACAAGGTTATTCATCGCAACCATCTGCTGCCTATTGGTGACAAGGCAGTGAATGCCAAAGATGTTACAGAATATCCTTCATCGACCCCACCACTCGAGCTGCTGCACACAGAAGGCAGAGGTGGAGAGACAGTGATAACATGGGGGTTGGGCCTGCTCAGGGTGAGGAGGTCTCAGGTGAAGGAGACACTAAAGATGAGTCTGAGGGGGAGGATGGAGAGACCCCCTATAGTCATTACCCTACCCAGGAGTTGGCCAGGTTATTTTAGGGATCACCCCGATCAGGAATATGCCAAGAAAACAGGGTAGGGTCAAGGTGTCTGTTCCAGCTGTGCCCCTCGGGTGGACCACTCTGTACTTGAATACTGGTCTGGCTGAGCTGCTTGAGTGGTACCGGAGCAGCTGCCCTGCAGATACACCCAGGAAAGGGTTGCAGAGTGATTCTGAGGATCAGGAAGATGAGGGGGAGATGCGTCTTTTGAAGGGCCCACATCGGAACTGAATACTGATCCAACTGTGCCCTTTGAAGGACCCAGAGTTAGTCCCCCTAGAGCTGTGCCTGGTGGTAGAGAAGTGTTAGAATCATTCACCCCTCTAGTTGAGGAAGGATAAACAGGGAGAGGGTGAAGATAATGAGGAAATCATTGCTAACCCAGGGGTAGGATAGGGCGCAGGTATTCAGCAGACCCCTCGTAGGACAGGAAGGATGACAACACTTGTTCTTAAATTGACATATGATGCCCCTGGGGTTCCTACAGACTTACCTTTGTTTGTAGTACATAAGGAAGTGTACATTACTCCTAGGTCCCTACAGAAGATGGTTATGTGCCCTGCTGATGTAAGCCCCCTAGGTTTGGGGGAAAGGTATTAGTGAACTTCATTGCAAGTGCTTATTACTGAGTTATATGGTTTATGGTGGAACAAGGTACTGTGGAACACAGTGTGTAGAGTGGCTAGTTGGGGAGGTGGGTAGGCACAGTATCCCGGGGGGCTGTGCCAAGCAGATATCTGGCCCACTGATACTTTACTCTGGGTGGAGGCACCACGCTATTTTTAATATTTCTGGGAATGAACCCCCATTAGTCACTGAAGCAGGACCCAGGCCCGTTGCCCGGTACCAGAGACGGTCTGCAAGGGGGGTGTAGCCCATTGGCACATGGCACCAAGGCTACACTGAGCTCAGTGATTCCACCTCTGCAAGAATGAGACTGGCTAGATCACTGGATCCGAAGGATGCCTAAGTTACAACAGTAATAATTTGCAGCCTTACTGGATTGGATTTTTCTGGTGACTAAGAAGGTGCAGTTTGATCTGTTGGGTGGGCTCTGGGAGCACAATAAGCAGCAAGAAAAAAGCTTGGCAGGAGGTCTCTGAGGTTGTCGTCTGTGTCTCAGAAGGTCATGGCAGCCACAGCATACTTGCTGTTGTGTTTCTACTCTATCATTTTATTAAACTGCAGTTGGTAAGCTCTCAGAGTCTTGAGAGGTGTCTATGTCCTTCCAAAATAGGCGTCAACTAAGCATGCTGCAGTGCTTTGTGAGTTAGTGCCTACCTGTCTGTCTAGCAGCAGCACTCAACATTACCCTTCTCCTCACCCATACAGGGCAGGAAGAGGTGAGAATATATATATATATATATATATATATATATATATATATATATATATATATTTAAGGTGCAGGAGTGCAATCCCCCTTGAGGGGGGGTGCAGGGGGCAGAGTCCCCACATAATGGGGGCATGGATGATACACATGCAGCACTATTGACAGGAGCCCTCTTTTCCTGCGGCCACTTATCTGCGCTCCTATTGCTGGCACTCTCTTTGTTTTTGCCCTAAAGTGGGCGAACCGAGGGATTACAGGAAATAATTAAAAAAGGCAAGTTAGAAAAGGTGGCCACCAGACATATATGCTGAGCTCAAATGTATTACTAAAGTCACACCAGGTTCCTTATCAAGGGGCTTGAAAATGTTCAGCTATTTGATGTGCTGCTCTGTTTTATTGATTAAATGCTGCTTTTTAATCTGACATTCAAGCGTATGAAATTCTTTTTTCAGTGGCAGCCTGAACTCTACTATCTAACATACTAACATACTATTTGCCAGCAGATTAGGCCTTACGGTCTATCGAGTCTGCTCAAACCTAGATCCTTAGTTGGATGCCGAGACCCTCCCATCCCTTGTTCTCCAGAAACCCCTATCATCCATCCCCAACCCCCTGGGACAGGCCATCATCTGATACATCCACTTTCTGTGTCTATCCCACCCTCTCTTGAAGCCCTCCACTGTGGATCTCTGAACCAGCTCACCAGGCAGTGCATTCCAAGGGTCCACCACCCTCTCGGTGAAAAACCTCCTCCTCTTTCCCCCTCACCTTCCACCTTCCAACTTCAAACCATGCCCTCTGGTGATACCTCCTGCTTTAGTCTAAAGATCCCTCCATGTTTACCCTATTTATTCCTTGAGGTACTTGAAGACCTCAATCATGTCCCCCTGTCTCTCTCTCCTCCAATGAAAACAGGCAGAGCTCCTCAAGTCTGTTCTCATAAGTCAAATCTAGCCCTCGTATCATCTTTGTTGCCCTCCTCTGTACCCTCTCCAGGAGCTGTATGTCCCTCTTCAAGTGTGGTCTCCAGTACTGTACACAGTACTCAAGGTGTAGTCTAACCAGTCCATTGTACAGCGAGAATCACTTCCTTGCTCCTAGAGTGATCCCTTGATGCATCCCAACATCCTGTTTGCCTTGCTTTCTGCTCCTGCACTGCTCAGAGTTATTCATACATGTATCCACCATGACCCCTAGGTCTTTTTCCTCTATTGAGGCCTCCAGCGCCTCCCTCCCAGGGTGTACCTGTGTTTAGGGTTTCCCCAACCAAGATGCAACACCTTGCACTTGGTGATATTGAATTTATTTCCATGTGTGAGCCCAGCTTTCCAGGGTGTCAGGTCCCTTGCAGGCCACCCTCCCTCTTCTCCCTCAACTACTGCTCCCATCTTGGAGTCATCTGCGAAGAGACTCATTTCACCCCTATACCCTCCTTGATGTCCGATATGTATGCATTAAACAGGATCAGACCCAGGACCGAGCCTGTGGTACCCCTACCAACCTCTCTGGGGTTCGAGAGCTCCCCACAGACCACTACTCTCTGAGTGCATCCAGCTAGCCAGTTTTCAATCCATCTGACCATCAAAGGGCCTACTCCTAACCCCATCAGTTTCTCCACCAGACCATTGTGGGGACAGAGTCGAACGCCTTGCTGAAGTCCAAGAATAATACATCCACAGGCTTTCCCCTGTCCAGTTCTGATGTTACCCATTCATAGAACTCCACAAGATTGGTTTGACATGATCTACCTGGCACAAACCCATGTTGCCGACTATCCAGACCTCCCACCTCCTCAAGTACACCCCAATAGTTCCTTTAGTATACTCTCCATTAATTTTCCCACCACCGAGGTCAAACTGATGGGTCTATAGTTACCTAGTACTTCCCTCGACCCCCTTGTGGATTGGTACCACATGGCCTTTCGCCAATCCTAGGTACCCTCCTGTCTTTCAAGTGACCTGCTGAAAAGCTCCACCAGGGGTGCAGCCAGTATGTCCGCCAATTCCTATGTACTCTCGGATGAATGCCATCCCAGGAGATTTGTTTTTCTTTAGGGCCTTGAGGGCTAACCACACCCTTTGGTGGAGATAGCATCATCCGTCCCTCCCTTACTGGTCTTTTATCCTTATCCAGTATGTGACACCCTGAATGCCTTTCCTCCCTCTTGCTCCATTTCTGTTGCTCCCCACTCCTGCTGCTTCTATCCCTTCATGCCTTGCTTTGTAGATATCCCATCCCCCTCCCTAGTGAACACAGAGGCAAAGTACTGTTAAATACCTCTGCCTGGTCCTGCCTCTTCCACCACCCTCCTTCTGATCTCAATCTGCTGAGATGGCCTTAGTTTTTCTCCGCTCCCCAATGTGGGAAGAACCCTTTCCCTCCATGTATTCCCTGTGCCAGCGCTGCTCTTTACTGGACTTTGCTCCCCTCACCATACGGGTGACTTTTCTAGATGCAAGCTGGTACATTTCCTTATCCCTATCCCTCTTGTTGTTTTATATTTTTGTAGGCCGCCTTCTTTCTCCTGACTACCACCTGTACCTCACTGGACCACCAGCATGGTTTACTTGACCTTGCTCCCTTACGTTTCAACTTAAGCGCAGATCCTGACTGCCTCATGAAGTCCCCGTTTATGACCTCCATCTCCTTTCCACACTTGTCGTTGAGGTAATCCCTTCAAGTGATCCTTGAGAATATTTCCCATGCCCATAAAGTCTGCCCCCTGAAGTCCACTGCCAGTGTCCTAGATCTCACCCCACTCCCCCATGCTTATTTGAAACCAGACAGTATTGTGGTCACTCCCAGTCAGGGTCCTGTACAACTATGTCCCTTACCAGATCCCCATCTGCCAGAACCACATCCAGGACATGCCCCTCCTTGTGGGCTCCATCACATGCTGTGTTAGAACACATCCTAAGCCATCCAGCAGCCTCTGCTCCTTGGCCACCTTAGAGGACATGGTTCCCCAGTTTGTACCTGGCATATTAAGGTCCCCCATCAACACCACTCCTTCCCCTTTTGGACCACACTGGGCAATGATGTTGTCCAGCAAACCATCCTCTAGAACATCACTCATCCCGGGGGGCCTATATGCTACTCCCAGCTTGACCTTATCTCCTGCTGGGGATCGTAAGGTGACCCATAAGGCCTCCACGTTTCCCTCTGCCTCTTCTACCATAGCAATTTCTATATCATCTCTAATGAACATAGCCACTCCACCCCCTCTGACCTCCTTTCTATCCTTCCTAAGCATAGTGTACCCCTGTACATTAAGGTCCCAGTCATGGTTTTTGTTGGCCCACGTCTCCGTGACCGCCGCCACATCCACCCCCGAACAGCATGGCCTGGAACTCCGGCAACTTGTTTCCCAAGCTCCTGGCATTTACTAACACCAACCCCCACCCCTTATCCCTGATCCTCTTTGTCGAACCCCACCCAGATTCCTTATACTTCCATCCTCCTGCTCCTCAGAACCTCCACCTCCAGTCTGTTTCCCCTCCCCTCTTGGGCAGTGGCTACTCCCTCATCTGGAGGAGAGGCTTCTGGTCAGCCCTCCCTCATCCCTTCCCCCTTACAAGTTTAAACCCCACCTTTCTTGTATGTAGTCAAGCCATCCCTGTTTAAGGACTTCCTTCCCTAATGGGCAAGATGAAACCTGTCCTTGGCATATAGTCCTTATCCTCCCAAACTCCATTCCAGTTCCTAACACCCAACCCATTCTCTTCACCCCACTTCCTGAGCCGTCATTAACCTCTGTAGCTTCTTTTTTTTCTCCACTGAGGGCCTTTGGTACTGGCAATATCTCCGAAAATGTTGCATCCATTATCCCGACAGACTCTGGCAAGTTCTTGGAACCTTGCTTGGATTTCCAAAATGCTATTTCCTCCTAGATCATTAGTTCCCAAATGCACCAAATCGGTTTCCTCCACAATCCCTAACCATTTCACACACCATGAACTTTGCTCTGTGCACTGTCAGCCCAGAGATACTCACTACCTTCACCTGGCTATGGCATCCACCCCCTGTCCCTCCCAATGGATACCCCTAATCATTCGAGTCTCAGTAACAGAACCTTAACACCGCCATCATCCTTGGTTACCTCACTATGCTCTCTCAGTCCCCTTCCTCCCTTTATTCATGATCTCAATTTCATGGGAGTCTTCCTGCCTTATTAGAGACCCCCTTGTCACCCTCCTTTCTGCCTCCTTGCTATTTTGCCCTTAACTCAAACCCCTCTGAATAGGTTGTCCTTTAACCTCTCTTATCTGAACCATTTATCCTGGCCCTGATGGTTTCCCTTCCCCCACCACCATCCTCCCCCCTTGTAATAGTACCCCTGCCTCCAGAGGCTCTCTGTGGGTCCCCTTTAGCTAGGGCCCCATCCTTGGTACTGACCTCCCTGCTGAAGGGGGGCTCCTCTCCCACCTCCTTGTCTCCCAGTTTCTCTCCAATCATGCTCTCCTCCCTCATTTCTGGAATATGTTGCATCTCCCCCATTTGCTTAACATATATGTTTCCCCTTCTCCCTCTGGGACTATGTCTATCCTTTCCATAGCTGGTCTGTGATGCCCTATGGGTATCCGACTCCCTCCCCCCGGCCTCTGTATAAGTTTCCTCATTTCCACCAACCCCTTCCTCCCCCTCTAGGTTGCTTAGTAGCTCAAATTTATTGTGACACTCTATGTCAGCCTCCATCAAGTAACCCGAGTTTCCCTGACTGCATCTCTAAACTGACCTCTTCTTCCTCTCTTGCACTGTTCACCTTAGGAGCTCCTTCCCACAGTCTGCTGTTTTGTTCCGCTGACAGCCCCTCTGACTTCCCCTCCAGTCTCTTTGTATTCAGAATGTTCACCCGTCGCTTTCCCTTAGCATCAACTTCCCTATCTAAGGGTCCTCTATCCCTAATATCCCCTCCTGCTTGCTGTAACATAACGTCCTGTAATTTCAGAGCATTGCCCCAACCTCCTCAGCCCCACCCTTCTGCCCATATCCACACCCCTTATCCTTGGACACCCCCAGCTCCCACAGCTTACTCCTTAACCAATATACCTCCTCCTGATACAAGATAGCTGTCTACAGGTGGGCAGCCTCCCTCTCTCAGCCCAATTTAGAATTATTGCCATCCCACAGCCTGTGCAGCCTACAACCCTTCCGAAGATGCCTGCCATGGTGGAATATGGCCACCCTGATTATCCCCCTCTGTTTATAATAGCACACCCCCTTTTCTCAGTCCCTTTCCCCTGGAGTACAGTTTCTCTCTATACTGTCTGTAGTTATTTACAAACCCAATTTCAACTCCACCAATAACGTTCCCAAGTCTCACAAACACATACAGTCCAGTGTGTGTTTGGTCCCACTAACAGTGTGTGTAAGCAGACATCAGGTACCATATGATGTCACAGGCCCACCAGCTCCTGTTGCTTAGAATTTCAGTCTCAAACAGAAATACTCAGCCCTTCAATCCCAACCCCCAGTGGCTTTTCAGTATTTAAGAAGGCATACAAAACAGGGTTGGGTGGGAGGCTCTTACCAAACACCAGGCAAACAACACATTTAAATTTCCCTCTAAGTATCCCTGCCAAACAACTATCCCCAAGCCACCAAAGTTACAATGTAACAGTTCTAATTCAAGGTAATAATTTTTAACACATAAAACTAATTTCACCTACAAACTATTCAAATACTTCAGTTAAAACAGAATATAACTCCAGCCCTCTTTCCTACCTGCCTGCTGCTTAAGCTCCCAAGTGAACAATGAAAGCCAAGGTAATTCCTGTTTAAAGACAAGGTAATTGCAGCTAATGTCCCCTTCCCCAAACACCAGGCAAACAACACATTTAAATTTCCCTCTAAGTATCCCTGCCAAACAACTATCCCCAAGCCACCAAAGTTACAATGTAACAGTTCTAATTCAAGGTAATAATTTTTAACACATAAAACTAATTTCACTTACAAACTATTCAAATATTTCAGTTAAAACAGACTATAACTCCAGCCCTCTTTCCTACCTGCCTGCTGCTTAAGCTCCCAAGTGAACAATGCTTGGGAAAAAATTAAATACACCCTTAGATGGAAATGCTTCTTGAAGATTATTACAACTACTTACAGCCCTAAGATATTTTTTTAGAGAACTATTTTTGTAGAATCAGGTAACTTTTTTAAAATATGCAGCTCCTACTGTATATGTTAATAATGAAAGTAAAATCCCAAGTACAGGCACAAAAACATATTCTCATTTATTGTAATCCAGGAATATGAAGTGCTGGAACAGCTACTGGCACTAAAATCCAGAAAAAGTGGTGGACCTGATGAACTGTCCCCAAAACTGTTGAAATATGCCACTCCTTAAATTGTTAAACCTTTGGCCCTTTTATAATTTTATTTATTTTTGTATTCTTTTGTAACAGGGTAAGGTCCACTGGGATCAAAGCCTGTTTTCAGGGGTGATCTGTGAGCACTGAGGAGGTTAAGTGACTTGTTTAAGGTCACACAGTATGCAAGTGGAGGCTGTGGGAATCAGTATCAAACACAGTTCTGCTGAATGTACCAAGCTCATTCACAGCTCATTACTCTAACCTCTAAGGCATACCTCTCAACTGTCCCTGATTTTCAGGGACGTCCCTGATTTTGCCTCAAATTTTTACTCTGTCCTTCTTAAAAGTTGTGTTTCCATGACCAAACAGCTGGGGTTGTAAGCACAAAATAATGTCAAACATTAAAGTTACCGTCTTGTTCTTCCTTAGAAAATTAATTTTACACTAAGCCCTTTATTCTGCCAGCTTCCTGAGTGGATAACACCAATTTTAAAAATGTGTCCCTGATTTTGGTCCTTTGTTCCTGATTTTTTTAAGCCTTGTCCCTGATTTACGAGGCAGGAGGTTGAGAGGTATGCTCTAAGGTATACTGCCAGGCCCTGTTTAACTGGCTTCTGGTCAGTAGGGAAATACCTTCATGCAAGAAACCAGCCAGAGTTGTTCACATTTTTATGGGGGCAACCCTGGCCAGATAACAAACCATAGACCAATTTCCCCTTGTCCATGGTAGCCAAGATATTGAAGGAAACTGTGTTTAAACAACTTCAAGACTACTTGGAATTTTGTGATTACCACAATGACAGTCAATCAAACTTTTGTAAGCACCACAACACTTCCCTCCATGTCAAAGATTTTGGATTATGTCAACATTGCAGTGGACTCTGGGAGGATTACCGGGGCCATCTTTATTGATCTCTCCAAGACCTTCGACATGGTAAATCACTAGAGACTCCTGGGTCAACTTCAGGATATTGAAGAAGATGGGAGGTCTGTGGAGTGGTTCACTTAAATAGGCCACATAAATTTACCTACCCAGTTGTTTCCCATAATGACATCAGTGACCACAATGGTGTAGCCTGTAATAGGGTTAAAAAAAAAGTCACATGCCTCAATATAAATTCATATTTAAAAGATGTTTTACCAAATGTTGTATCCTGAATTATCTAAATGACTTAACTATGGACAATAAGAAGCAATTTAATCTTGATTCTACAATTCAGGAGACGACAAAGATCTTCAGTAATTTACTACTGGGGATTATAAATAAACGTGCTCCATTAGTCAAACACAGGGTTAAAAGGGCATCCTGTTTGTGGTTTAATAGGAAATTAAAAGAGGCTCTAATGGACAGGGATTCTCTCTGGGCAACAGCCAGATGCACAAAGTCTGACACAGACAAGGACATCATTAGGTAAAAGAGAAATTCCTGTACCAAAGGCACCTGGGGGGGAGACCAGCACAACTACTTGGCCCTGGGGTGCTGCTGAGGTGGAATGGCTCCTTCAGGGCATTGGTGGCATCGGTGGACCGGTAGCCATCATCTGGTCGATCGTGGAGCGGTTTCCGGTTTTCTGTGTTGTTCCCTCCTGCGTTGCTATTGCAGTGCTCCTGGTCTCCATCAGAAGCCGCTGCAGAGGGTCACCATCCCGCTACCCACCCCAGGAGAGGAGCGGAGAGGAGAGATATCCTATGGACGCTCGATCCTCTCCTTCCCCTGCCAGCCCCCGGTGTCCCAAGTCTGTTCCCGAACCTGGGTCACCAGCGTGATTCGAGGTAAGGTGCCAGCACCTCAGCCCTCTGCACCACTGGGCCAGTGCGATTCACCTATTTCTGTTGAGAAGGCCTACCGGATCACCCCCGACAAGCATCGGAGGATGCAAAGGTTCCCAGAACACTGCTGATCATCTGCACGGGAGTTGGGGACAGAGATAGAGCGCTGGCTATAGCATAAAGGAGGTGATCTTTGAAATATGGGGAAGGTAATGTGCTAATCTTCCCAGACTTATCCTACAGTACACAGCAGAGGCGGGATCTGTATGATTGCCCGGCATGAGGTTTCCCGTCACTTTGTTTACCGACATTTATTTCCTGTTTTTACTTTTCCCGACTTAATTATTGACTGACTATTAGTTTCCTGACTTAACCCTTCAGCAAGCAAATTGAAACGAAATTAGAACAAGAACTTAAATCAGCTCTCCCTTCGATTCCATCAGCAGCACTAAGCTCTGCAAGCAACGCATCAATTTGAACCCTTCAGCACAAATCATAACCCTTCTGCAAGCAAATTGAAACAAAATTAAATGCAAGCATTTGAATTAGCTTTAATTAAATTAAATCAGCGCTCCCTTTGATTCCATCAACAGCACTAAGCTCTGCAAGCAGCTCATAACCCTTCTGCAAGCAAATTGAAACGAAAGCAGAGATCATTTGAATTAGCTTTAATTAAATTAAATCAGCACTCCCTTCGCAACGCATAACCCTTCTGCAAGCAAATTGAAATGAAATTAAATGCAAAGCATTTGAATTAGCTTTAATTAAATTAAATCAGCACTCCCTTCGCAACGCATAATCCTTCTGCAAGCAAATTGAAACAAAATTAAATATTTAAACCCTTCAGCATAAATCATAATAGTAGAGAAAGTCAGTGATAAAAAGTAAGCTTACCTAGTTTTGTCTGCATCCCATCTGCATCGTTTATTTGATATGCTGAAAAGTAATAGTTCCAAACTTTATTAACTTAAAATTCAACAGCATAAAATCTGAATTAAAAATTAGTAGATTGATCAGAATCACAGCACCATGTTATGTGCTATGCCTCTCACGAAGTCCTTTCCAACACGCTGCTGTCTGTCGGCAATAATATTTATTATCTTTTCCTCCTGCTTCTAGTATTTTTTTTTTAAAGGGGATTTAGGCATGCCATGGTTAATTTTTTCATTGTTGAACTCAGTGATCAGCTGCTCATTTCTCAGTTCCTCAATAAAGCGAAGTAGTCCAACATGGGTGGTCCCTACAAGAGTGCCCAGTCTACGATGCCAAACTTCCATGTTATTTTGTGTTCGTGGCATAGCATGGACAGTTTGTTCGTACACAGACCAGAACTGTGGTGGGTACAGGGGTGGGGCTCTTATTGTACTGTTATTCCTCATCCGTCTTCTTATGCGGCCATAAATATAGTTCTCTTCAAACCACTCTAAGACAGGAGTAGTGATAGTGGGCATTTCAGCTTTGATTTCTTTGTACACTGTGGGGATGTCATCAGGTGGTAGGAATGCCAGTGCCACCAATTGCCGCATTAATAAGCTAAACTCTGGTTCTGCACCATACTTAGAAGACAAGCCACAGCCCTGTATCTTTCTCCATAAAATTTGGCCAAGATGAAATAAGCAACCCTTGTTCTCTGCTGAGGGAAATTCAACTTTTGTAGCATTGATGGCAGCCTGCTCAAAGTCAGTCATTATGTATTTTGTCCCCAGGGTATACTCAAACTCGTCAGCAACATCTATTAGATCTTGAAACATCTGCAGATAGCATTCTTGTGATTTGCTTGACATTAGGCCATATGCCAGTGAAAGAATGTGACATGTTTCTTGATTTCCCACTGGGGCATGCACCGAATACAATTGCCTAAGCAGTGTAGGCACAGTTTTAAATGTGCCATCCATTAACCAATAATCAGCTTTGCTTAGCTTTTCTATGTTCTGTTTTGTGCTAAATAGCAGAATTTTATCATTCCCCAACTCTGAGTCACGGAGCAAAAACAGTTCACCATTGATGACACTAAGCTGTGTCTGAATTATTATGTCACCCAATGTTCGTAGTTCTGGAGGCATATTTTCATGCCTAGCACATTTTACCATTAGCTGTAGTGCCTGATGGCTGGGCATATTGTGCTTAACTTCAGCGGACACTTTTGCAAGCTCTGTTTGAATAAGCTGTGCAGGGGTGTCGTGTGGAAACAGCTCACGATTTCAGTGATGCCACTGCATTTGCAACAAAAAATTAATTAGCATCGGGCGAGTGAGAGTGTGGTGCTGTGCTACAAAGGTGGTGCTGTCCCCCAACAAGAACTGTAGATGCCCTGCCATGGCAACATAGTAACTTCCTTTGTTGACAGCACCAATACCAAAGGTCTCCAAGACTTCACTCTTTTACATACAGAAATCCCTCAATGCAGAGCTTGTCATGTCCTCTTTTTGATGCGACTACTTTACAAACAGTGGGATCTGCTTCAGCCATGATGCAATACAAAAACTTTAGCTGTAACTGGGAGAAAGGGAAACACAATGGCTTCCACTTATTTAATTAATATTAATTGCCAGTTGCCAAATGCTCTGCTGTAATTGATTGTACAGGCTACAGGTAAAACACGGAACAATCCGGGAAATGTGTGCCACGGCTTCTATCGGACAGTAAGAGCATGTACCTGGTACTGATACTGACTTCAATGCAAGCACAGCAAAGTAATACATTGCACAATGTGATCAAATGATATGCGGGGAAAGATTGCGTCGGGAAATGTGAAGACCGGAAATAGGTCGCGGGATAAACAAAGTCGGGAAATTTAATGACGGGCAACCATACTAGACATGCAGAGGCACAAGGCTTTTGATGGGATCCAAGGTCATCTCACACAGTTGAAAATTCAGCACCAGCTGTTGTTCCCTGCATGATTGAGATTGATCTGACGGGAAAAAGTTTACCAATTCACTGAACCTAAGGACGTGGATAAAGTGATCGGACTTATCGAGCATGAACTGGAGAATGTGGGAGAAGGAGAGGTCTCCTTTGAGGACAACTGAAAGATTTTTATGGACCTGCATTGTGTGGTGATACTTGAAGAGGCATGGGAGTGACCATCAAGGGTACTGGTACTGTGAATATGACTTTATTATGTTTTCTGGTTGGATGTCCACTTTGGCTTTAAACTCAAATGCCATTCTGATTCTTGTCTTTGTCTAAGCTTATACTTCCTTTTTTTATGCATGTTTGTCTGCTCATGATGGACTTAATATGTTGGAGATTTGATGGGAACTGTGACTCGTGCTGTCTTTTATTCCAGGACTTCATTGGACACTCCTCAATTACAGACTACTGCAAGTACCCTTATTGGCATGTATTTGGGGTGGAGGAATTTTGACTTTGGAATTTTTAGTTCCCATTTCAGGGCTCTGTTTCCTAGGATATTGTTTGTTCATTAACCTTTACTAGGGCACTGTCAGACTGTACATTAGGGGGTCTAGCAATTTTTGGTGTCCCCCTTGATCTTCTATAAGCTGCATGCCTTTGGGGTTTTGTGACTTCCAATTATTGGGTTATTCCCCTATGTGGTATCTGTTGGGGAGCTGTTTTACAATTGTTTGCCTATGAACAATGCTGATGTATTTTCTGATGGGTAGCCCATTACATGCGCGACCGTGACTGAACGAAAACAAAAATGGCAACTCAATCGCGGCACGTCATGGGTCTACTGATGAGGGAGGGTGACCGGATGGGGGGGTCACACATATAGTGACAGGATGTTGTTACATGCATACGTGCATGGGGGGGAGCGAGCACGCTGACCATGGGACTGGATGGGAGGGAGGGTTTGTGAGGCGCGGTGCAGCAGTGGGCTGCCAAGCTGGCCATGTGGCATAGTGGGTAGGTGGCAGGCTGGGATTGCAAGGGTGCTGGATTTGGTCTGGGTGCACATACATTTTGTTGCGCCTGGACCGAAATGTTTTTTTCTTGGGTTTTGCATCCTCCCGACATGCACCCCCCCCGGGGTTGAGAATCCTTTAGTAGGAAGGTGCGGGGGGCAGAGCCCCCTGCACAAAGTAAATAACCTATGTCCCCGGTGCTCTTTTGCTGTGCGCTGGGGAGTCACATCATCAAAACTGATTTTTGGCGATGTGACTTTGCCCTAATGGCGATCTCCTTTCAACGGTCACCGTTATGACATGGAACCTTCTGATGTGTTATCCTCCTGTGGATATAATGTTTTGTAAGTTTTAACCTGCAAAAATTAATAAATATATAACACAAAAAAAGGGTTGGAATACTGGACATGTCCAACAAACATGTGTCTGAGTAGCTAATCTCTTGCCACATTCTCTCCAGCAGTGCCCCTTATCAGTACTTGCATACTTGGTCACTATCTATGGAGGATGAAAAAATCTGGAACAACGTTTCTTTTTCTTTTTTTTTTTTTAAACATCTTTATTGACCATTTTTTATTTTCCACAAAATATAAGACAGACATACACAAAGGCCCAATTGTTCCTGGGCCCCCCACCCCAAAACTGAGTGAGGTAAGTATGTACAACATTTAACTATATACATACCCAGCTGCCTTGCACCACCCTTGGTCACCCTCTACATATCCATATTCAATAACAATATACAGTAGAATCTCTGCCTAGGGAAGTACATTTAGATGTCAGAGTCTAAGACTTAGGTTAATTCTATATAAGTACAAACCCTACATCCTGAACAGTAGCCCTTAGGTGGCGCTCAGTTGCTGGGTCCCTAGGAAGAGAAGAGAGTCCACACCCCCACCCACACCCAACCGCTTCTGCGGATTCCTATAGCCAGACCGGATGTTGTCCGGTTGGTGCATATATTAGGAGTAGTCGATAGGACACATTTTAGTTCTAGCCTCTACTCCCCATCTATAGATCTTTGCCTACGTATCCTCAGACAGACAGACCTGAACTTGGGGGGATTTGGACTGCAACAAGTAGACCGTCTCCAGGGTCCTCCATCTCTTATCATAAATTCCTTTTCGGCCTTCCCGAAGCATTTGTCTCTTAAACCTACTCAATGTTTTCAGCAAGTCTCCCACCCATTGGTCATATGGATAAATCAGATCGTTTTTCCAATGCTTCAAGACAAATGCTTTAACTAAGGAGGACATTAGAGAGATATGTCCTTTAATGAATGTGCTCGGGATATCTGTCATGTCCCCCAAGACACAAATCTTTGGATCGATAAAGTCTCTGTAATTCACTACAGGGTCCATGTTGCATCTGATTTGCTCCCATACAGGGTAAATTTTGGAACATTGCCACATGATATGGAATAGATCCCCAGAGTTTGCCCCACACCTGAAACATAGGTCGGTCTGTCTGAGGCCCCTAGCACATAGCTTAGCAGGGGTATAGTATATATTAGAGACTACAAAAAATTGCATGATCCTATACTTAGGGATCGGAATGTACCTACTACTGTTCCAAACCTCTTTCCAATCAGGCCCCTGGGGGAAAGTATCCGTTTTATTTTCCCAATATGGAACTTTTATGAACTCCTTTCCACCTAAAAAATCTAATAGTAGCTTGTAAAACCTAGACAAGGGTCTCTTAAGGTCGTTGACATCTTTAATGTGGTTCCATGTAAAAGGGGAGTCCAGGTCTCTCGCTCTCCCTCTCTCCATTCTATATATCATATTAGTGACCTGAAGTTTCTTAAAAAGTTGATGTTGATACAGTGTTCAGGAAATACTACCTTGTCTTCTCTTAAAAAATCTGACCATTTCAGGTTTAGCAATTGAGTAGCCCACCGCTTCCTTATTATCTGCCCCCCAATGAGCATATTTGGATTACCTAAAACAGGTTGCTCCCTGGAGCCTTTCTGGGCTTTCTTTTGGTTTGGGGACAGAAGGTCCACCAAGGTACTAATGACTTGGCAATTGGGGTTTGCTTTCCACCCTCTGGTAAGTCATCAGGATTAAAAAACAATACTGCTTCCGGGGAGATGTCTAAGTCTCTAAGGATCTGTTTCTCGACCTGTAACCAAGTTGGAATATATTTCCCCCCCCTCCACAGATCTGGTCCATTGTCCCATTATCCCCAATTGTCCAGCCACATAGTACAGATGTAAGTCTGGAACTTTTAGACCTCCATATTATAGGGCAGTCGTAATATATTATATTTTCTCCTAGGGGTTTAGCACTCCATAAGAAATTGGAGATAAGCCTTTGTATTTTAATAAACCAGGGTTTTGAAATGTTGTAAGGAGATAGATGTATTGGGTACAGAAGCCTGGGTAGCAGATTCATTTAATCAACCTAGCCTCGCTGCCCAGTTCAGCGAAGCTTATTCCATCTAGCTGTATCCATTTTGACTACCGAGATTATCTCCTGGGTTTGCCTCTAGACCCTCATCCTCATTAGTTGTGATCCAAATGCCCAAATATTTGAGCTTTTCGATGACCATTTCAGTTGCAGGTGATCAAAGTCCGACTTGTTAGTGATACAGTAAGGGGAAGGACCTGAGTCTTGTTCAGGTTTAGCTTATAATTCGATACCCTGGAAAATCTCTCAATTATCTCCAAGACTCTGATGAAGCTCTTTGCTGGTTCCTGAAGGTGCAGCAGAATGTCGTCTGCAAAGACAGAGACCTTCATTTCCGTCTCTCCAACGACAATCCCCTGTATCTCCGAGTCCATCTGAATCGCTCTTAGAAGGGGTTCCAAATAAATGTTAAATAGAATTGGCGATAGGGGGCATCTCTGTCTAGTTCCATTATCCAGACAAATTTCTTTCGACAAATAACCATTACATAGTACCCTAGCCATAGGGGCTGCATATAGATTTTTTATGCCTCTGAGAAGACCCTCCGGGAATCCCATAGCTCTCATAGTTGTAAACAGGAAGTTATGAGAAACCCTATCAAAGGCCCTTTCGGCATCTAGTGCAATTAATGCCATGGGTATGTTCGAAGTCGAGGCCTTATGTAGTATATGATGGAGTTTCCTAAGTGTGTTGTGTGCCCCTCTACCTGACATAAATCCTACTTGTTCTTGATTTATAAGCCTTGGGGCAATTTTAGAAATTCTATTGGCCAAGATCTTTGTTAGTAGCTTCAGGTTCTGATTCATCAGGGCAATGGGTCTATAACTTCCAGGGGATTCTTTGGGCTTATCCGGTTAGGGGATAAGTGTAATATAGGCCTGATATAACGGTGGGTGAGGAACCCCATCTTGCACAATGTCTGAGAATAGTTCCTTCAACAGAGGCAATATAGATGTAGCATGAGTGGAACAACATTTCGAAGCAAATTCTCACCAGTAAGTACTGGCTGTGAGGCGTATGCAGAAGGGGCATATTTTACCCATGCCTCCAATGGATGTGACTTCCCCAGTTTTGAGTGCCATCTCTGTAGAATAACGTCTATGCTATTTGGAGAGACTTTGACAAAAGCTTTGTGTAGCTGTCTTATAAGATGAGACCACCTGTCTCCTTTGATATGACTCATAAGTAAATGGCAAAGTAGGGAATGTTTCTCTGGCAAAAGAATGGCAGCCGATCCTAGCCCCAAAAAACAGGACTGCACTTGGAGTTAGCAAAAGTGGTCCACCACTTGCAATTGATAGGTGCACTGTAATGGAGTAAATGGCTTTGACTGGCAGTATATTTTAATGGAAAACTGCAAATCTGTTTTCAGATTTCAGCAAGAAGTAAACCTTTCTTCCACCAAAATATTAGTGATTTAATAGAAATATGTGATTTTTCACAACGTGATTTTTTGTTTTGATTTAGCAGGTGATATTTTCTTTTCAACCAGATTTTACTTAGGAAGAAGAAAACAGCCAATTACTCTTTTAAAAAAATTGTAAGCTCATACAGATGGACCACAAAAGTGCACCAATATAAAAGGCAAAGTTTGTTGCTAAAAGAAGCATCTATTTCTTTTAAAAATATGCATACATATTTAGAATCTTATTGAAATGCATTGGGTTCCTGCATAGTTGGTAGTTTCTGACAGCAATACACCAGAATTCTATTGGATTCTTTTTTACTAGCAGTGTGAAAAGTAAAGATAAAAAACCTACTTGTTTTATTGTAAATGTTATCGTAAAGGTAGAAAGTAATTACGAACACATCAAAACGCAATAAATAAAATCATCAGCTGTCTATTTATTAGAAGTGAACACATGGGGCCCGACATTCAAATGTGCGCCTGGCAATGGCATAAGTGGTTGCTCTGCGCAACTGAGTGGCGCTGGAGCAACAAAGGGATATATCCCAAGGAGATGTGCCATGGTGCATATCATGTGAATATACCAAAAAATGTCCGTGGCACAAATACAATGCGCCGGTGCATCCCCCAGACAGATCTGAATACCAGGAATGGGAAATGCGCCAGTGCATCAGAGATATGCCATGTGCAAATTCCTGATATTCAGGCAGAAATATGCAAATGCAACCATAATGCATGCAAGGCACAAACAGGGCCATCTGCATGTCATTATGGCCCCATTTGCATAACTCGTGTAGGGCTGGCTAGTGAAATGCTCCTGGCACCTTGCACAGCATGTGGCCCCAGTACCAGGTACTGCAGTAGTATCCCCTCCCCATCCCATACCACCGACTGCCATTAAAAAGACATTTCAAGATCCCTGGTGGTCCAGTGGCTCCTCCCTCCCTGCCCGTACTCCCGATTGCCATAAAAACTGCCTTTTTAAATCCCTGGTGGTGCAGTGGTTCCCCCCTCCCCATCTATAACCCTCCCTGCCTATAACACAGAGTGCTATTATATAGTATTTTATAATCCCCAGTGGTCCAGTGGTTCCCCCTCCCCACCCATAACCCTGATCTCTGTAGTTTAGATTAATTTCTGTCCCTGGTAGTCTAATGGTACCCCCTTCCCACCCCTACCCCCAATCACCATACAAACGGCCTTTTTAATCCTTGGTGGTACAGTGATTCCCCTCTCCCTGCCCATAACCCTGGTCGCAGTTGGAAGGTGTTTCTAAAATCCCTGGTGGTCCAGTGGTTCCCCCCTCCCTTAACCCCGAGCGCCGTTATATAGTATTTTATAATCCTGGGTGATCCAGTGGTTCCCCCTCTCCCCATCTGTAACCCTGATCACCATAGTTTAGATTAATTTCTGGCCCTGGTAGTCTAGTGGTACCCCCCCATCTGTACCCCCGATCACTGTACAAATGGCCTGTTTAAATCCTTGGTGGTCCAGTGGTTCCCCCTCCCCACCTGTAACCCTCCCTGCCTATAACACAGAGCGCTATTATATAGTATTTTATAATCCCTGGTGGTCCAGTGGTTCCCCCCTTCCGTAACCCCAAGCACCATTATATAGTATTTTATAATCCCGGGTGATCCAGTGGTTCCCCCTCTCCCCATCTGTAACCCTGATCACCATAGTTTAGATTAATTTCTGTCCCTGGTAGTCTAATGGTACCCCCTTCCCACCCCTACCCCCAATCACCATACAAACAGCCTTTTTAATCCTTGGTGGTCCAGTGATTCCCCTCTCTCTGCCCATAACCCTGGTCGCTGTTGGAAAGTGTTTCTAAAATCCCTGGTGGTCCAGTGGTTCCCCCCTCCCATAACCCCGGGCGCCATTACATAGTATTTTATAATCCCAGGTGATCCAGTGGTTCCCCCTCTCCCCATCTGTAACCCTGATCACCATAGTTTAGATTAATTTCTGGCCCTGGTAGTCTAGTGGTACCCCCCTCCCTGTCTGTACCCCCGATCACTGCACAAATGGCCTTTTTAATTCCTTGGTGGTCCAGTGGTTCCCCCTCCCCACCTGTAACCCTGATCACTGTCGGAAAGTGTTTCTAAAATCCCTGGTGGTCCAGTGGTTCCCTCCTCCCTGCCCATAACCCCGATCACCATTGGAAAGTATTTTTTAAATCCCTGGTAGTCCAGTGGCACCCCCACCCCCCAAAAAGGCCATTTGTATGGCCATCGGGGGTATGGGCAGGGAGAGGGATACCACTGGACCAGCAGGGATTATTGTTGGTGTTTGTGTAAGGTGTTCCGGGGGGAGCCACCCACGGCTGACGACTGCTGTGATGCGCCTTGCATTATGGCAGCTCACCTGTGGGTGGCTTCCACTTGAGCATGATTTATCCATGCTCACCTTTGTGCCCAGGTATGCAGCACATCTCTGGGATGTGCTGACATATGCACTGCACATCTCAGCTGAATATCGAGATGTGCCACATATGCATGGGCACACCCCCTGGAGATGCGCCATATACATTACTTATGTACCCCAATGCATTGGGAATTGTGCTGTACAATTTCCCCTTTTGAATATTGCCCTGGGGCACATTTCTGGGGTTGCGCTGGTGCAACTCAGTTGCACTAGGCGCAACTCCTTTGAATATTTAGCCCATGCTCTTTAATCTTTTATTTAGTTACTTTTGTTTAAATTGTTATTTTTTCTTGGTCCCCATCAGTTCCAGGAAACCAAGAAAACAGGCCGCAAACTGTTCTGTTCAGAAAGACTTTGCCAGAGTAGTGGTTTTATTTAAAAAGCCTCCCAGTTCTCATTTCTGGGTTCTGGCTTTACAAATGACCATTTTTGTCCATAATTTGGCTTAAATGTTACATTTTGAGGCTATTTGAAGCAGGTAACCATGACTGTGAGTGACACAGAGTGCTCCTGCCAAACTTTTTACAGCATTCTATTTCATCACTCTGTGGTAAAATTACAAAGTCGACTCACCAGGACTGTGGTTGACATTTAAACCGGCTGTCAAGGACTGAGGGAGGATTGATACAGTAGTGCCCTTTCTGGTCTCATGTCTGAGTCAGAAAAACCTAAAAAGAAAACCAGCCCCATCGGTTTCAAAAAGCATGAAAAGTGTGGCACAGGTTTTCCTAGGGCAGATAGGCATACTCAGTGCTACAACTGGGCACAGCACATGACTGGCAAAACTATGAGCCATGAAGCGTGTTTTGCCTTAAGACACAGAAAAGGAGACAGGCTGAGAGGCAATCATAATCAGCACCAACATCTCTGTGTATCTTTAAAGATTATTCCACTGTAAAAATTGCAAACTCTTGGGCCATAATATCAGCAGACACAGCTTCCCCAAAAGATACAGCTACTAAGGCAGAATCCTCGAAAAAGCTGACTAAAAAGTATAGATCCTTTACTGAGGATTATGTAGAGAAGGATAAAAAAGAAAAAAAAATGTCATGCTGATGAATCAGCATTATCCAGCAGATGGAAAAGCTCAGGAAAGAAAAACATACCAAACAACAGAAAGAAAAGGAGCCAACTGTGACTCTAGTTCAACCCACATTGCCTTCCATAGAAGAATTCAAATAAACGTGGGAATTTTTCAGATCATGAAGGATCAGGCTAAAACATTTACACTCTCTGCCCCTCTTAGTCTGGCTGATCAGTACTACCCTGAGGAGGATGAGAATGAACCTTTAACCCCTGATGCCACTGGGGATGAGGACATTGGCTCACTCCTCGGGTCCCTAGACGACTTCACCTCCTATTATACTATCCTTAAGGGAATGGCTAAAAGAATAAGTATTTCCACAGTGGAAACAAAGATGCAGGTGAGTCAGAGTAATTGAACATGCTAGGTTTGAAATTGACCAAGAGAGTGAACATCCCATTACAAGATTTTTTCAAGAAAATGAGTAAGAAAAGTTTGAAACTGACTGCCACTGTCATAGCAATTGACAAACAAGTACTGGCCAACACCAAATGTTTGCTTGCTTGTGTTTGTGGTGAAGTTGTTGGGCACAGATAGCACAGGAGTTAAAATTAACACATTAATAACTAAGGTCATAATAGTAAAATTGTCAAAACTGGAAAATGAAGAGGTCCACACATAACATAGTTGTTTTATTAGATTGTGATTTGTGTGCCTTGTGATTGGGCAAGGACTTCAAAGTCAAAAGGAGGAGAAAGGCAGAGAGTAGGCAAGATTTGGGAGTAAATTCAGTATTCTGATACTGTGATAGGTAAAGAAGAGGCCCTTCCAAAAGCCCTCTCACAGGTCACACTGATACCCATTTATTCACACGCTTTACAAGCAAATATATACACATGATTCATGAGGTATATGAGGAGAACCTTGTTTATATATGTTGTAATGACTAAAATATTTTTAATTTTAGTGTTCAAAACTCAGGCAAGCAGAGTAAGACAGCTCCTTACTTGAAGAGATCAGTGAGTGCAGGAACATGTTAGAACATCTGCTTTCTAACAACATGAGTCCAATAGTGATTACTGTACATACAAAAACTGCTTCATCTCCAGTCGGAGATGATTCCTCAGACAATTTGGAATGGTGATGAAAGAATCAGAACTCAATTCAAATGTTGCTGTGTGTTGATGCTCCCTCTACTGCTAACGTCTTTACCTTGGAGCCCTGTCTGTGTCCATTGGCTAAGTCCTTTATCATTTTATTATTTAAAAAAAAAACTGGTTAATTTTTTTTATTTAGTTTCTCAGTATTTGTGTAAGTTAGAAAGGTTATTTTATTAATATTTGTATATTTTTGTGGTTTTCTCCGGTTTCGGATTGGTTCCTGGAACTGGACAAAATACATACTTTGCAGTTCCTAGTTTAATGTGGTAACTGTTATTTTTGATAAAAGTTTAAAAATTACTGCATGTTTTTCTCTGTTTTGCTAAGCAGTCTGCAGTATTTTAAAAACCAAGTAACCAGAAATATTTTTTTTCTGCCTTTTCAGTTGATTGGTATGACTGAAATGTCCAAGGACAGGGCCTACAGAATTAAAAAATTGTGAATTCTGTCAAAAGATCTTGGCAAAAGAAGACCACTCAATCTTATTTTGGACATGCCCTGATCATGATTATTTAAACTGTGAATTGTGTAAATTATTTTGCCCTAAAACACAAAAGAAAAGGACAAAGCTCAGAGAGTCTCAGTCTACCACTGAGTCACCTAACAGCACTCCTAAAAGAACAGCAAAAATGTGGGGGAAGTACCACAGATGGAGGCAAGCATGTATCCTCATGTACCTCTCCACAAAATAAACAAAAGTTGACAGAGAAACAGTGGTCTCTGACCAAAGAGACGGATAAAGCTGTTAAGCCATCATCCAGTTCAGATAAACAGCACAGGTTGCCTGTTAGGGGAACCCTGAATAAAGATGGCAAACAGAAAAAAATCCAGAGATGCTCTAGTGCCATCAATAGAAGCTAAGAAAAAAACCAAAAGAAAAGAATCTGACTGCACACCCCCCTCTCTGAAAGGGACTAGGAGACAACAATAGAACAGAGAGCTATTCCCCTAAGCTGAGGACAATATTAAAATATGGCAGTTCTTCGAGGCTGTTCAATCCATGGGAAACCTTGCTATTATTCCTGCCTCCCTCGCTCACACACAGCCCCAGGTGCAGGTATTTTTCAAACCTGTGCTTGAGGAGGAGAAGAAGGAGGAGGAAGAGGATGAAGAGGAACCAAAAGAACCAAAGACAACCCCTAAACATGATTTTGGTTCACCACCCAGAGTCAATGAGGATTTTGCCTCATATTCCTCTTTTGTAAGACATATGGTTGAGACTCTGGACAACCCCTCTACTGAAACCAAGGAGGATATAAATGAGGCTGAATTTTTGAATATGCTGAGACTGACCTCATCAAAAAAGCTCACAGTACCCATCCGCAAATCCTTCAAAAAAAGCCACTAGCAGAATTCTAGAATACCCAAATTCAGCAGCTGGCATTGACCCAAAAAATAGAAAAGAAATATCAAGTAGAAAGGCAGGGGGTGAATTTTTTATACTCACACCCTGACCATGAGGGAATTGTGCAAGCAGCTGCATGTGAAAAGTCAAAGGTGTCCTTAACATCTATGCCACCTGAGAAAGATTTCAGAAAACTGGATTATATGACAAGAAAAGTGTACACCTCAGCTATTCTGCAATTAAGGCAGGCTGATTACATGGCATACACATACCAAAAGGCCCTCTGAAGCTCTGTCCAGGCTGTGAGTGGAAAGGTGAGTGGTGATATTGGCAGTAACTTAGCAGAAACTGCTAAGGATGCATTTGAAGCCACAAATACCAGTCTCATATGGCTGTAGGTTCAAATGGTACTGCCTCAAGGATTATAGCACATGCAGAAGCTCTGGGGAAGTTTGCTTGGCTCAGAGCAACCATTCTTTCAGAGGACACAAAAACCAAGGATATGGATATCCCATTTGAGGTACCGACCCACTAAAGGGATAAGATAGAAGCCTACATAAAAAAGACTGATGAGCAAAAAACAACCTACAAAATCCTGACTCAGAAGGAAAAAAAAAGCATCTATTTCTTTCAAGCAATATGGAAGGGGAGGTAGGGGCAGGGCCTACAGTACTACTAAAGGCTCTATTGCTACTATGATTACTCTCTTCAGAGGGGTGCCCTAAGAGGCAGAAGCTGGAGAAATGCAAGGTAGAAACAGTCATCAGCTCCTAATCCATAAGAAAAACAGAATCCCTGACTCTGTAGAGGCCACCATAGACTATCAACCAGTGGGATGCCACTTGACTCATTACTTTCAGGAATGGAAAACTATTACCACAGACAAGTGGGTGCTTGAAGTAGTGTCAGACATTAGTTCTTCAGTCCGCAGGCTTCCCAAAACTAAAGAGATCAAAAATATTTTCTTCACTCCTTCCTCAGGAAAAAAAATCCTGCTAGAACTGGAGATAAAGAAGCTGTTAAATATAAAGGCCATAGAAAAGAGTGGAAAGTCTTCTTTCCTGTGCAAGCACCTTCAAGCTTGATAAGACAAGCCTATTAAGAAACTTCTTGCATTTACTAGGCCTCATGCCGGCAGCAATAGCTGTAGTGCCATGGGCTTGCCTACAGATGAGAGATGTATAGTACCATTAAAAAGGCACTGGTATCAAAAATTTAATTCAGTAAGCCAGTCAGTATCAATCACAACAGCCTGGTGAGAGGGCTCTGAGTGGTGGAAAAATGTGCACAATCTCAGGGAAGGAATTCCTTTCTAGCAGCTGTCTATAACCCTTACTCTGACAACAGATGCCTCCCTGCTAGGATGAGGTATATATCTAGAAGAACAGACAGTAATTGATGTCTAGTCCCTTCAGGAGCAACCGTAGCACATAAACTTCCTGGAGCTCAGGGAAGTGTTCCTGCCATTACAGTCCTTTTCAGGCCAGGTTCAAAACCAGGCAGTTCTACTACATAAACAAGCTAGAACCAGATCCATAAAGCTGTGCACAGAGGCAATGACTTTCTGGATTCTGGTCATGGAGAATACATTAATTCCATGAGTTGCAAGTACTACAACATGGGTATGCAAATGATATAAGCTGTGCAACATCTCTACCATTACCTGAGAAACAAATCACTGAATTGCAGCACATACTGTATGAAAGAAGAATACAGTAGCACAGATGTGAAACTGGAAGCAGGGGTATGATTTCACACAGGAAGCATTAGCAGTATACAAGAAAACCTTGCCACTTACATTTTCTAGCCTTGTGACTGGGCAAGGACTACAAAGAAAAAAAAGAAGAAATGTAGAGATTGGGTGGAATTAGGGAGGACAGTCTATATTCTGAAGTTATGATAGATGTAGGAGAAGCATGCTCCAAAAAGGCCTTTCACAGCAGACTGATACCGATATATTCATATGCTTTGCAAGCAAAGATAAAAAAGTTGAAAAAAGGTCCCAGGTCACCAGAACAGGACCTGAGTACCTGTACAAACACCCAAGCCCCGAAGGCCCCGAAGGCCTAATTCAGGTAGCAGCCTGTGACAAGGGGAATGACACTTTTTCTACATCTCCCCTGACAAAGATTTTAGAAAAATTGATGCACTGGAAAAGCATTCCTATTCATCAGTTTCCTTAATAAGACAGGTTGCCTTTGTGAGATATGCAGCTTATTAAACGTGAACACCTGTGCCCCCATCACCCAACCCAAACAGCCAGCAGCTATCACTTAAACAGTTCAATGTGTTTATGCAGCATAGTGTGGTGTTGTGCTTATGCAACTTGCTGAATAAACTTTGTTGTGGCCGTTCACCTCTCTGTGCCTCGGGAATACCACCCTATAGGAATGCTGAAGGCAGGAACCCTGGAGGAGAGTTCCATCTCTAGAGGTGCTGCAGGAAGGATTCCCTTAGGCTAAAGGTAGCTTGGGAAAAGTCCTCAAAGAGAGAGGTTAGACACTGGAGGAGGAAAGGAGGATGGTGGGGCAAAGGAAAAAGCTTCTGAATGAAGCAGGAAGAAAGGGTTTAAATAGGTCAGGCAGGGGGGCATGGCTGTTGCTTCAAGCATTGAACTACAGGCTTACAGCCTTTCAATTCAATGTGTTTACACAATTTAGTGTGGTGTTGTGCTCATGCAACTTGCTGAATAAACCTTGTTGTGGCCGTTCACCTCTCTGTGCCTCAGGAATACCACTCTGTAGGGATGCCAAAGGCAGGAACCCTGGAGGAGGGTTCCATCCCTAGAGGTGCCAAGGGAAGGATTCCTTTAAGCTAAAGGTAGCTTAGGAAAAGACCAAAAAAAAGTATAGATTGGAAAGCATTGCAGAGGTAACTAGTTGATTAGAAGGCATTATGGATGTAATGAGTTGGTATTGAGAATGAAATATATACATGGTCATCAGAGATGAGGGTAGTGGTCAGAGATAACAGAAATGAATAACAGTTTGAAGATACGTTGAATGAATTATAACATGAGGGCATGACTTCCCAAGGAGAGTGGGAATGGCAAAGGAGGGCCACCATCCATCTCCATCCAACAGCGGAAACCTACCTAAGGAAACTAGAGAATATACTATGAACAACTGACTGCATATTATGATGTTTGGCACTAAGGAAAGGAAACAAATCCTTTTAAGAGGAGGAAACCTCTTTAGATCTGAGGCCTAGGTCACCTTCCCTCCAGGCTAGGGGTGTTTTATTTAGTGACAGCTCTGCTGCTGCAATTTAGAAACCCAATCTGAGGGGAGGAAAATATTCTGATTTGGAGAAAAGCTCTTGGTATCCCTCTAATGGGAACGCCATGAAGGGTTGCAAGACACCTTTGCAACAATGGAAGTTCTAAAGGTTGAGTGGGACCCCTAAGGTGGGAGGAGAAGAGCAACAACTGCTGAGGCACTCAGCTGGCCTACCGACTAAAACAGATCGGGTGAACGAGAGGTGGTCATGGGAAGAACAGCATAGAAGGCACCACCAAACCTGATTTGGCCAGCTAAAGGAATGTTCTTGGGCATGAGGGCCCCATCCCTCATAACTGAAGAATTAAATTCTACATCAAAAGGTGCCATCAATGGCAGAAATGGCTAAAGCTCTGCCCAGAGTGAGGATATTCCCACTATGGGCCAGATAAGATGGACCCCACCCCAAGATTCACATGCTCAAGATGTGGACTTCAGTGCAGAGCAAGTCTGTCAGCTGCAGAGAAGCCCTGAGCCATAGAAAGTAATGGTTATAATTGTCAAGCCCCTGATTTATTAAGGAGAGCTGACAGATAACTATGAAGCGGTACATATGAGGTGGCCAGATTAAGTATTGGTATATGGTATGATTGTCCGAGATGATTGACTGACACATTGGACTGATACTATCGGCAGATGAGATTGATGGATAGGAATGCTTAATATGATTGAGTGATATGAGCAGAGCCAGTGAAAGCAAGCCAACCAATTCCACTACAGAAGCCAGATTAATGGTGTCATGGAAGGTAGGTGATCGAGTAGTGAGAGGCTGTGAAGCCATTAAACAGTGAGAGGCAGTGATGCCAGAAATTGATTCAATGAGGTTTAGTAAATCAAATTGATGAGGTTTAGCAGTGATTGCTATGGTTGCTGCATAATTAGAGAATTGATATGGGTGGCATGAATGCCTTAAATGCCTTTAAGGCAGAGTTAAGTTATTCGAGTAAGGAGTATTTGCAACATGGTAATGGGATGGAATGAAAATCTTGAATTTCTTACGATGACTATAGTGCAAGCTATGCTGCCTATGAGGTTAACATATTTATGTATAGATAGCTGAGAAGCCATGCAGGATTCATTAACTTAGCTAAAGGCATGCTCCTGCTATCTGGACCCACGATGCCCCATCGTGGCATCACAGTCCTCCACCATGGAAATAACAGGGAAGTCACAAGCTGAGCACCATGAGACCAAACAGCAACTATAATTTTGGTAGGGTAAAACCCCCAAAAAAGAATACAGCCAATTGAAATGCTGAGGTTTCAGTTTGGTAGAAGTCAGATACAGACTGCTGAGAGTTTGGTAAAAGTATGGTCAGAAATGGACTGCAAGACCTTTGGTAAAACTATGGTTTGATAAAATTCTGAGGCTGCAGATAAGGTAGCAGGTTAGTGATGAGGAGGTTGGGCGAAGCCAGCGGCCTGGGAGAAGCAGGAGGCTATGCTGAAATATCAACATACGAGCCTGGAAAACACAGTTACAGGGAGTGAAGGGAGTAAGCACTGAGTGAGTAAAAGCAGAGCTGCAGAACAGACACAGCATAACAGGGAGCCAGTACTGAGAGAGGCAGGTGTAAACAATTAAGGCGATGAGCACAGAAACTGCATGGAAACAGCAATTGGAACAGAGAGCACACAGATAACAAATACAGAAAAAAGAGAGATTGAGTAGAACATAACAAAGCAAATGTGGGACGCTAGAACTAAAAGCCCCAAAAGCAAACACAAGCACTGGAGCAGAAGGGAGAAACAAACTACTGAGAGAGAAGCAATACAGACTGCAGCCAGAAGCAAAATACTGACCCAGAAGCAGAAGCATACAAACCAGACAGAGAGTCCAGCACAGCCAGCAGGTTCCAAACACAAGGGAAGGTAGGAGACAAACAATAAATGGTGGGGGGGGGGGCCCAAGGAAAGGCCAGGCCCAGAGAGTGGATGGACGGAAAGAGCCTCTGGCTGCAAAAGTAAAAAGCTTCTGAATGAAGCAGAAAGGAAGGAAGGGTTTAAATAGGGCAGAATCCATTAAACCCAGACAGGTGTACATATTGGGAGATTCCATGATCAAATATCTGGATAGGACCATTTGTGGCCATGACAAGGCAAACAGGATTTGTAGTTTGTTCAGAGGGGCCCAAATAATTGACATTCATAGCATGCTACAAAACATCCTCAGTGATGCAGGAACCAATCTGTTAGTGATCATTCACGCAGGTACCAATAACATTACCAAAAAAAAACCCAGAAGAAATAAAAAATGAAAACATTGGAATAAGTGAAAAAATAAAACTAGGTGGAGGAGAGGTTTGTTTCTCAGAAATACTACCAGTACCTAGATATGGATGCACAACAAATAATAAAAAAAACAGGTGAATGAATGGTTAAGAAAGTGGACCCTAATGATTGGTAGGGAATGTTTCAGGCGTTGGGAGATCTACAAGAACAACCACAGTTGTTATAATTGGGGTGACTTGCACCTTAGCAGAAGTGGAAACTAAATCCTTGGCAAATCAATAAAACAATAACTTTCATAGAAAAGTGTTTAAACTAACAACCATGGGGACCAGGGGACACCAATCGCACAATAGCATCAAGAATATTAACAACAGTATCACTGAATTTAGTTGCAAGGTCATGTTCTCTAATGTAAGGAGCCTTAATATGATCAAACTCTCAGAAATTGAAATGTTAATTCATGAGAACAATCTCGACATCATAGCAACATCATAGTGACATCATAGCAATATCTGAAACATGGTGGGACAGTGACAGTGATTGATTCAAAGAGATTGCTGGCTGCAATCTATTCCACAGCAACAGGAAAGCTAAGGGGAGGAGGTGTCTGCATTTGTATTTATAAGAACATTGTTTGCCAGCAAGTCAAGGTCAAAACCAATAACACCCAGACCAAAACAGTTTGGATCCAGATACAAATAAACAATAATCATAAAATTATATTAGGCAACTGCTACAGACCACCTAGTACAAACAGAGAAGATACAGAAAATCTTATTAAGGAAATATCAGTAGCATCAGATATGGGGGATTCAATCATATTAGGTGACTTTAATTTCTCAGGAAGAGGTGTTCAGAAACACGTACCAATAAAGGTTGTCAAAAACAACAAAAACTGTGCCAGCCCGGTGGTGCTGAGGGCTGAGGTGCTGGACGCCTTACCTCATGCTACGCCTGTGACTCAGATTCAGGAATGACCTCGGGTCGTCGGGGAGCCAGCATGGGGGGAAGGGAGGGAAGAAGCGGGATTGAGCAGCCACTAGGCAGCTCTCCCCTCCCAGGGTGGTTGCCTGCCCCCCATAGTTCCTCTCCCACTGGGTGAAGGTCCAGTGGGAAGTATAGGCAGAAAGGGGTGGCAGCAATAGCCAGAGGCGGGGTGGAAGGGGCCAAGCCAGTACCCGGCATGTGCCTCCACGCACAAGCACGCACGTGCCGAGGTCCTGGGTCTGGGGAGAAAATGGACAAAAAAATGAAAAATTACTAATAAAAAAATAAATAAACTAAACAAAGGCAAGATACCTGCCTGGTTGGCAAACACCATGAAAAAACAAATGGTTAAAAAAAGGGCATACTCTAACCTAAAAAACAGTAGTACTTCACAATCTCATACTAAATATAAAGGAGAAGTATCTAAATTAAAGAAATTAATCAAGAAGGAAAAAAAAAACAAGATTGAGATGAGAATTGACCGTAGTAAAGACAACATGAAATCCATTTACTCATACATTAATACTCAAAAAAGTACCCCAAAAGAACTTGATATAGTATCCCATAATAGTAACATAATAACTAATGATAATGAGCTAACTGAGGTACTTAGCAAATACTTCTGTTCGATCTTTAATAAAAAAGACATCATACAAAGACCAAAAATTAGTAACCTAACAGAACACATCAGATTTACAACAACAGAAATTGAAACTATTTTGTTCATTAAATCTCTAGAGACAGGTATTATACCAGATGAATGGAAATCATCTATTATTATTATTCCCATTCATAAAAAAGGACAAAAAAGCCAGATTACCAACAAGAGGCCAATCAGTCTCACTTCAATCTATGGCAAATTACTAGAAAGACTGATAAAAGGGAGACTTGAAAAAGAAATCAGATCCCAAGGAAAGATCGATAACTTACAACATGGATTTACTTCAAATTGATCATGTACAACTAACCTTATCACATTTTACAATTCTGTATGTGCCAGTATGGATCAAAATGGTATCCAGTGAGGACAGTGACTGAATATGAGTGACCGTCAAAATGGCAACTCATAAACAACGCTATCCTCATGGGCTACCCTACAAGGGTAATGACCTTATGTGAAGGCAACTGTAGAGGAGGGTGACCAGAATGGGACAAGAGCAAGAGGAAGGGGATTGATAGGGAAAAGAGTTTCTCAGGGGATAGTGTGCCTGCTGCAGCTGAGCTAGCCATGTGGTGTGGTATTGAGGGTGTCTAGCTCCAGTGCAGCAGGTACTGGGTTCAGGGCTAGGGACCAAGGGTGGGGGATTTTGCTGCTGGCTGCCACTGCCATTTTTTTTTGTGCAGTCTGGAGTGTAGCCCCCTCCCCGACATGCACCCCCCTGGAGTTAGTAATCCTTAAGCAGGGAAGTGTGGGGCAAAGCCACCTGCAAGGGAGGTGTGGGGGGGCACAGCCCCCCCAGCATAAATACTAAATCCAGTTGCTCAATGTTTGTATATAGTCGATTTGCTTTTCGGTGGTATACACTCAACCTAACGGCAATCGCAGTTTCGCGATCACTGTTATCACACAGAACCAGATCAAAATAAACCAATAGATGTGATATTGCTTGACTTTGGAAAGGCATTTGATATGGTGCCACACAAAGAATTTATCAACAAATTATCAGACCTGAAAGTGTGCCCATACATTGTCAACTGGGTTAACAACTGGCTGGAGTCCAGAACACAGAGAGTAGGGTCGGGATAACATCTCGGAGCCAAGGGAAATTACTATTGGAGTGCCCCAGGGCTCTCTCCTGGGGCTGACTCTGTTTAATGTGTTTATAAATGATATCAATACCAACATCAAAAATATTACCACAAAATTTACAGAAATACAAAATTAGAGGGAGAAGTTGACACTATTGAAAAACATCAAACTATCTGCAGCGACTTGCAAACAATCAAACCTTGATGCACAGCTAATAAAATGATACTTAACCAGGATAAATGTGTAGTGCCACACTTCAGTACCAACAATCCCAAATACTCCTACTACTTAAACAATCAGATATTAAAAGACTCAGTAAAAGAATATGACCTGGGTATCATAGTGAACAATAACCTCACATCCATGGATCATTGTAAACATGTAGTACAGACAGCAAACTCAACATTAAATAGAATCAAGCACTCATTTATCAATAGGAGTGAAGCTTTTATAATTCCACTATATTGAACCTATATTACGCCTTATCTAGACTTTGGTATACCTTTCTGGGGGCCCACATTACAACAAGGACAAAAAATTGCTGGAGTCTGTACAAAGAAGAACAACTAAACTGATCCCCAGCCTGAGGAATTTATCATACTAATCCAGGTTACAAAAAACAGACCTAGTCACTCTTGAGGAAAAATGAAATATGGGGACATGCTGCAGCTCTACAAATTATTAAATAACAGTGACTTAACATATCAATGTGGATTCATGTACATGTCAAGAAATGCCAATCTCAGAAGTCACAATAAACAGTTACATATACCAAAGACCAAAACAAGTAAAAAAGCAAATTTCTTTACAGCCAAAGCAACGAAAATGTGGAACTCCCTTCCACATAAAATGGTAGAGTCAAACAACTTCACGGATATTAAAATAGATTAGAAAGGCACCTTAAATGGAATGGTATCAACATTAACTGGGATACCCATTAGGAGTGGGAGACATTCATAATGGGCTATTGCCTTTTAGTGTCTTATCCAACCGAGTAAATCAAGTCATGCGGGGTGTGTGGCTGTTGCTTCAGCCACACAACTACTGGCTTACTGCCTTTCAATGGAGCGGAACAGAGCCACGTGAAGCATGTGAAATGGTGCTGTGCTGCTCTGGCGTTGATTACATTAGCACTGTTAGGTTGGAACAAATATTAAGACAAACAGGTAATAGCAAAATTATTTTTTTGAGCTAAAAAGTCTAATGGAGGTGTTGGTTTGGGTGGGGTGTTGGGGGATAAGTGTTCTTTAACAGGAAGCTCTGTGGCGGACCATCCTTCCTTTTTGTGGTGACATACTGTCTGAAGACAGGTCTCAGGTAATGCAGCTAGTCAGATCAGGATTAGATACAGTTGAACACTTGTTCCAGATGGCTGTAGACATTAATGATATAGCCACATGGGGCATAGCAAACACAGTGGCCATAAGAATATATGCTTGGCTCAGGACAACTGGCCCATCTCTGGACCTACAGAATGAAACTGCTGACTTCCCCTTTGAGGGCACATCACTCTTTGGTGATCCAAAATAAGAGTTATATGTATAAAATAAGAATAAGACAATTTTCAAAAATCTGTTGTAAAAAGAAATGAAAAACAAAGAATACAATAGACCCTTTGGAAGGGGAGGTATGGAAAAGTGTTAACTGCAGAGGCACTTTAATCCACAACCATATAACACACAGAGGGGAGCCTCCAGAGGGAGGGGTTATAAAGATAATAAGCAAGCTACCACATCAGACCCTCCACACATCAAATCTAATCCCTGCTGAGTACCCAGACTCAAGTAGGGGTAGCTTTTTCACATCAATTCTACCAGTGGCAGTTTATAACAAACTCTAGCCAGAGCCGATATGGCTGTGGCGAGCTTGAAGAAGCTCCAAGTAATCAGCACCGTTGAATAACATCCCACATACACCATGCAAGGAAACCTTCAGCATCGACAAATGCTTGTTTTTTTTTTTATCTTTGCATGGCTTCCAGCAGTCTAACTGAGATGAAGACATAATCTTTGATTGTACACTGCAGTCACTAAACATTTTAATATAATTCATCTTGCTCTGTGCTGTATATTAGAATGTAACCCAGTCTACCCATTGCTGACCAGGGAAATTCTAAGTTAGAAGAGCATCTCTGACAGATAGCAATGCTCGCAGACAGGGGTGCCAGAAGATTGAAATAGATAGGGGTGCTGAAAATTAGAAGGGCATTTGTTAGGGTACAAAAGGCATTTTTTACAAATCATTTTTCGATATACACCATAATACAATAGTATAAGATACTGTTAACCACAGAGATTAAGTATTGCCAGTGGCAGCCATTCTAATGTCTTGAGCCATTAATTGCAAATACTGTATAGTTATAAAATCTGCTTTTATGTATGTGAGATAGTTAGAAATATACTGATTGTGAATGCAATGCATCTTTTGTTAAAAAATAAAATTGATGTTGATTAACAAATACTACTGTTTTAAGTGAACAAATCCCTAGCATAATTTCATGGAAAAAATATGCAGAAATGGAAAGTACCACATTTTAAAAGTGTGAAACTATTACCATTCATGTGTTATTCAGACTTTATAACATAAGAAGCATTACTCCACCGCAAACAGGGTGGTGCATCTCAACTGGACAATCTCTCTGTCTGTCTGTACACGCACACACAAACACACATGTTTAGCAAATATGAGCTAAGCTTTGAACTTTTACTCTGAGGTGTGAAATGGTCATGGTGCCCCTAGTCCAGTAACGCATAAAGACTTGGTGAAAATTAATCCAGTAGACTACCATAAATCTTACCAGCAATCGCACAACATGACATTGCTGGAGGGGCATGTTTACATCATTTACTACTTTTGTTATAACAAATGTGACTTCTTTTAGATTCAGACAGAAAGACTGTATTTTTCTTACTAGGAGACAGTATAGTGGAGTGGTTAAGAGCACTGATCTACAAAGCTAGAGACCTCGGTTTGAATCCCATCAGCTCCCACTTGCATACTGTGTGACCCTGAGCAAGTCACATAACATTCTTGTGCTCCCAGGTCACACCTAAAAACTAACTCTGAATTAGTGTGCCTTTCCTGGTTAAACAAGTTCCCCTCACCCCCTTACTGTACCTCAGCTTGCTAAATGAAGTTTGGCTATAAATAAGAGCTCTTGCTTGGACATTCAGGACTTAATGTAGTGTAATATGTGTATTGAAGAAAAAAAATTTCTGCAAGAGAAATGCTGCATGTAGTGGATACATGTCTGAACCAAAACAGAAAATGTATATTGTCCATACAAGTAGGCAGTATAGTGTTGTGGTTAAGAGCACTGAGCTGCAAACCTGGAGAGCTGGGTTTGAATCCCATCAGCCTCCACTTGCATACTCTGTGACCCTGAGCAAGTCACTTAACTTCCCTGTGCTCCCAGGCCACACCTGGAAACAAGCTCTGGCTTAGTGTGCCTTTCCTGGTTAAACATTTTCCCCTTTTCCTTTCCATATATCTGTCGGGATTATATCAGGAAGCTGGTATGCATAAGAAAGATGGCAAATAAGGTGATATTGGAGGATGCCACATTTGAATGAAAATAAGTGCATCTGATTGTGTATAACATTAAGTGCTGCAAATATAGTTCTGTTTGTCATTTGTGCTAAAAAAAATATTAAAGTGAGTACAAGGTCTTATAAAGGTGACAATTTCCCTGTTTCACAAAAGCATTTTTTACATCTATATTAAAATGAAACCATCACTGTATCTCATTTTCAGTACCAACCATATGGCTTTTTAATACAGCAAAAATCATGGTGGAGGTGTCAGAAAAACACCCTTTCAATAAGTAAATTTATTTATTAATGCACCATTCATGGTTGCATTTGTTGGGTTTTGATTCATTCAACTTTAGAAAAACATATTGCTGTAGGGGAAATCTTTATTTAAAAAGAAACACAGGTCAACAGTTGAGAAAGCACAATATGATGGACTGCTTTGAAGGCTATTAAAAATAACTAGCAACTGATTGATTTATTATGGTCATAAAACTGTCCTCCAGCCAGCCAACTTCAAAGGTAACAGGATCTGCTCTTAAATTAGGCATGACACGATAGAAACCATATGTTGGTCTCAGCGTAGTAATTTCACAAAACAGGCTGTCTGAAATACAATAGTAGGTTAGCAGAAAGAAGGGAGTATTTCTTTAACTGCCGTAGAGATTTGCAGAATGGAAGGATACACAAATCTCCTAAGAGATGTGTTCCACGGAAACACCTTTTTTTCAAGAGAAAGAAGGATGGCTGTAGGCTCATAACAATAGACCAGATATTGGTGGTGGTGATGGTGAAAGGGGTTCACTTTATCTTTTCTCACAGTTTCAAAAAAAAAGATAAAATAAAGTTTCAAACACAACTTAGAAGAGGAGCAGCATAAATAGCAACTGGGAATACAAAAGTTGCTAACAAAAAGCAATAGGGAGCCCCTTGCAAAAATAACACAGTACCATAACACACACTGATGACTTGACATCATTTAGAAACAGTCCGGGATGATACTCAAAAATTACACTGAACACCAGAGTTGTAGTTCAAATGCACAGCTCTTTACTTAGGGACAAGGGCATTCAGGGCAATTCATTTCAGGCATTATTCTCCCATTACAGGCCAGCACTGAAGGTCAGCTCCCTGAACTATACTTCATGCTACAGACTTCATGTCAAAACAGTTCAGTGTACTTGTGCATACCTTTATAACAACATATAGAATAAAGTATGGGGTGGTGTGTGTAACAAGAAGTTTACGCACACCCGAGGGGCTAGAAGCTCATAAACCCCGAGAGCGAAGCTTGAGGGGTTTATGTCAGCATCTAACCCCAAGGGTGTGTGTAAACTTCGAGTTTACACACCACCCCATGTTTTATTTTATATAATTGATGGCTATGATTTTTTTGCCACAGCAATTAAATAAAATAAAATATCCCTGTGCAGCTGCGCTCCAATCCCGACTAGGTTCGTGGTCAGAAGTGGCTGCTGAAGACACATCATTTTTTTTCCTTAAACAGTAGCCTACTTTTAGCCCAGAGTTCTTGTGTTTATTTTTTGGACCTACCACCCAGTCAGAGTTTACTGTGTGATCTCCGGTGGTAAGCCACGGTCTCGGACTACCAGGAAGGGCAGAGCGGCACCAGGCACATGCGCAGTGGTAGGGAAACCAGGCGCATGTTTGCCGTTATAAACGCTCATTTATAATGGCAAATTATGCCACGTGTTTCCAATGGAAAAAAGTCATAGCCATTAATTATTATTATTTTATGGTAATGTTGTCTAGACAGATATTTCAAGACTATCTAGGGTTGCCACCTCTTAAGAAGGCCATAGTAGGACATTTCTTACTGAAACATGTTTTTTCACAGGACTATATGCAACCTTGACCAATGCAACAGACCTGATTTTTCTAAATAATCAGAATTAAGACTAAGTGTTATAGTTTTTTAGTTGTTTCTATTGTTTCTTATCATTTTACGGTATTTTAGTTAAGGTATAAAGTTAGAAAATATTTTTTCTACTATAAGGTCAAAACGTGTAGTATTTTTCATGTTTTTGTTCTGTGCAGCTGCCAATATCAGGACTGTTCTATCAAAATCAGGACAGGTGGTAACCCTACTCCCATCTCTTGCCACAGGGCACTTCAGTGTTCACTCTAATTTCTAATTACTGTACTCGCTTCTACTGCGATTACCACCATGGACTACCTTGTGCTAAAATAACTGGCAGGCAAGCTGACCTGGTGGTGCTGAGGGTTGAGGCACCGGATGTCACACCTCACGCCACGCTGGTGACCTGTGTTCAGGAATGAGCTCAAGCCACTGGGAGCTGGCTGGGGGGAGGGAGGGAAGGAGCTGAATAAGCAGCAGACAGGCAGCTTTCCTCTCTCAGGGAGGAAAACAGCTTCTCCTCAGCTCTTGGTTGCCACCAAATGGAGGCTTGATGGCAGTGCCAAGCCATACAGGAGAAGTGTCATTACTAGGCAGGTTGGGGGGACAGGCACATCACCAGGTTCTTGGTATGAGCATGCCTCCATGCACACACATGCTTGCAGTTGCCAGGGGCCCCAGGATAGAAGGGGAGAAATTGGAGGAAAAGGTGGGGGATGCTGCAGGCTAGATGAAGCCCTGAGGGGCTGAGTTGAGCTCTCCACAGAGAGCCATTGCAGCCTGTGGAACCCCCAAGGAGAATAAATAAATAAATAAAATAGCTGGAAGGTATATTCTACTGTTCTTTTGGACCAATGAGGTTCAGTTCACTTTTGGGTAAGGTCATCAACATATTCATTACCTGGTTTCACAGGACCCCAGAGTTGGGAAACAGCTTTGGTTACCTCTGAATGTTCAGGTCTGGTCTCCTTCTCCTTGATATCTTGGTCAGATTTGTCAGTTCTATGGCTTCCCCACTCCATTCAGGCATCTTCAGAGCCTCCCCCAGTCTAGAAAGCCATCAGTGTGCATCCCTTGAGGGAATGCCCACCCAGGAACTCATTGTTGCCTCCCTGATCTGCCCTCTACCATCTGTACCCCTTGTACTCCCCACCTGGTCATGCAACCTGCCTAGTAACTATTCCACGCAGGGAAGAACCTTTGGAGCTGAGGCCTCTACAATATTCTGATGGCCCCTGTTCCCTCCAGGCCCATGCCTTAATCACTGAACCAATGGAACCCATGCTTCATTGCTGATTTACTGCATGCTGGTTCAGGTACAGACACTGGTGACTTTTTCTAATCCAATTTACTCCCATTCTGTCTCCCTGCTGACTCTGACTCACAAGTGACTCTGACCACCCCACTCCCCACAAAATACTCCTATTTATCGCAACACTAAGCTTCACCCCCAATTCTACCAGGGCAAGGCTTCAGGCAAGTTGGCAACCAGATGGACAGACTAATAACAACTACTTCCCTTTTGGGGAAAGGGTTGTTACTTATGAAAGAGACAGATTACTGGAATTGGCACATAGAGATGGCCCTTTGACTATGAATGGAGAGAGGATCTCAATATATCTGGATTTTAACTATGCCACGCGGGACCACCGTAAGTCCTTCAATGCCATTTGAACAACACTACGGTCTCTGGGGCTTTCTCATGCAATGCAGTACCTGGCAGAACTTTAAAATAATTTACCTAAGTAAACCGTGCCTGTAAAGGACCCCTAGGAAGCAGGAAAATTGCTGGCCAAAATAAAAATGGATTTTGACTCCCAGTATCCAACAGAAGAATAAGATGAGGCTGAACTGTGGATTGCCTCCTATAAACTGTAAGCATGAGCTGGGGTAAGTGGGGAGGGCTGGAGTTTGGTGGGAGGTAAGTCAGCAGTTCCATGGTATTTATTGAGCTATATGTTTGTGTGGGATTATATCTCCTGATTGGTAATGATGCTCAGGAAGGGTGAAGGTGGTTAGTGAGAGGCATATTCCCCAGATGGTACCACTGCTCAATTCCAATGCCACTTTGGTGGAGAGGGACTGTCCCATGGAGGCACCCACAGTAGTGACCAGGGAGGATGTGGGAGTCCTCAGTAGTGGAGACCCCAAGGAGGATGGCAAAGGACCCCAGGGAAGGAGGAAGAAACTCCTGGTGGGGGACTCCATTGTGAGGGAGATAGATTTGGGGACAGAAATGGAGGAGAAGAAGGAGGAGGTTAGATGCCTACCCAGTGCCACGGCTCAGAGGGATAGGACGCGGATCTTGGGGATCACTAGAGCAGTAGGATGAGAGGGAGTACTGAATGTCATTGTCCACCTGGGGACTAATTACTTGGCTAGGGATGAGGCTTGGCTAGTGCAGGAGGAGTTCAGGGAGTTGGGGAGGGGTCCTAAGCAAGTAGCACACTCAGTGGCCTTTTCTGAGGTGTTGCCTGTCTATAAAGGGGGGATAGTGTACTCTGTACCAGGAACTTCTACTCATGTTTGAAGGAGTGGTGTAGAGAGGAGGGTTTCAGCTACCTTGGGGACTGGGGTCACACCTGGAGGAATAAGGGCCTATACAAGGGAGATGACATGCATCCGTCCAGGAGGGGAACCGCAGTCTTCAGTGAATGGTTTAAATGATACATTAGTGAGCATTTAAACTAGCCAAGGGGGGTGACAGAAGAAAGGAGAGTGACATAAATTGCCTCCCTCGTAAGCTGAAATAGTCAATATGGAGATCCCTAAGGAAGAGAAATCCCCAAGTGCACTAAATAAAAGGAAAGACAACATGTTAGAAATGAAGAGGGATGGGAATGAAGGCAGAGGGGATAAGGAACGTAGGCAAAATGGAAGAAGGGGGGTTGACAGGAAGGGTGGCAACAGAATTTGGAAACCCTTGTCTGCAAATGCTAGAAGTCTGGGAAATAAGATTCTGGACCTAGTAGCCATGATGGCAGAGGCTGACCTGGACATTGTCGCCATTACCAAGTCATGGTGCAGTGAGAACCTGGAGTGGCACATCAGGCCCTATGCAACCCAGGCAATACAAACAAATCTTTACAGCCCACCGTAGGGTAACAACCTTAACAGTGTACCTGTAACTACCTGTACCCCCCAGTTATTTACATGTATATGTACCTCACCAAAACATGCAGTGACATATTTTACAAAAACATGCAGTCAACATTTACCAAAGGTTCATGCAGTGGAACCTTGCACTACCAAGCTATACTTTGTTCTTGAATGACAGGGTGGGTAAGAAAGGGGGAGGAGTGGCTCTTTACATTAGGGATAGCATTAAAGCAACAGATATACAGGGAATAAAAGGAGGGGCAGAGGTACTGTGGGTCACCCTAGAGACGGAGAATGGAGCAGCTATTCACACTGGCATGATCTACAGACCTCCAGTATGGGGGGGGGGTGGATAAAGTTCTGGTTAAAGACATCCAAAAGATGGAAAATAAGGGGGAGTTGCTGCTGGTAGGGGACTTCAATCTACTGGATATTGACTGGAGCATCCCAGTTGTAGTGTCAGCTAAGAGTGGGGACATCCTGGATTCCGTACTGGGGACTTGACAGTCACTGTTCATCTCTTGGGGAGGGTGGGCACTGATGAGTGCCAAAGCAGTCATTTTAAATGTAAAATAGAGTGAACATCACCTCAGATCCTTTGCTCACAGGATTCCTCAGCACCAACTTCCTCTCAGACAGACCTCTATTTCTCTCTTCAGATGTCTTTTTCTCCTGCTGGAGAGGGGGCATCCCCTTTCAATGGTTTTATTCAATGGCAGCCACCACAAATAGGTACTTTTTCTTGATGTCAGGCTCTATATGTAATAGGGTCTTAGTACCCCCCCCCCAATTCTTTTTCTTGTTTGTTTATTTTTAGAGGTTTGTGTTGTCTAAAGTATAGATTTCACTTTTGTAAACCTCTAGTATTATAGAGATAATCAGAATTGGCTTTGGTTCCCTTTTTGGGATCAATTGTTAGGTATTTGGACCATTTAGAGAGATGTTTCCTTCTTTCAAACAAATAAAAACTGTTGCAACAATACATGTATCTTTCCTTTTACTATCTTTTCAGTCCTGCACTTTCCCTACCTACATCCTGGCCATATGTAGGTATCTTGCTGTCCCTATTGCTCCTTTCAAGTCTCTCTGAATGTCCAAATGCCAGCATATTAAGCTGTGTTGGTGCCCCCTTGTTAGAAAAGAAGAAAAAAGAAGCAAGTAGAGAAGTGGGCTTCTTAGAAGCAGGTGAATTCTTCCTGTTGCTCTAAGACTTGGGTTTCAGCAGTGTTTTGGCGCTATAATTCATGCCAGACTTTAAATAAACCATTTGTCAGCTTGAATTCTGGAACAGTCACATTTCTTTTGTCAAAATAAACACTCTGAAGCCCATGAATGAATTTGAACAGGAAATTTTAGTCACATAAGCACAGTTTCTAGTTTTAAATGCAGCTTGTAGGTAGAGTGAAGCACTGAGCTGCATTAAAATACAAATGAGAAAAATATTTGCTGTCAGCTTTTAAACAAGCTTAAATATGAATACAATTCTTTATCTTTATGGCATATGTTAAACATTGCAAATGTTTGATGTATTTGTGAAACTAAGGAGTTTTACCTTTTTTAATTTTTACTTCCTGGTGCAGAGCTTCTAGACCCTCGCTGCTGTTTGCATGCTGTCCTAAGGGCCGTCCGGCCATAGCTCTGCCCCTTTTATGATGTCAGCATGAGGGAGGTGCCTGAAACTTTAGTATAAATTATTTATTTTGGTTTAAAGGATTAATTATTGCATTTCTGTGCCTCAAACCCTTTTCAATTTTGTGTTATAGCTCTTTCAAGTTATTGTATTAAAAAAGTAATCCCTCTAAAGGATGCTTTTTGTTTCAAGCTAGATATGGGAGGAGCTATAGTGGTCATGTGACTATTTTTTTGTATAAAAGCACCGCAGATTGAACTATGAGTTAGTTGGTTGGTAGGAGCTGTTCCCTAGCTTGATACTAGGTGCATGAAGGAATTTCTGTTTGAAAGTGACTTATTATTTTCCGTGCTCAGTCCGCTTATTTTGTCTGTTGGAGAAATAAATTCAGTTCTTTTGTTTTGAATCCTGAATCAACAACTGGATTCCATTTGTTCCCATGTCCACACTATAGAAGAACTTTCAGGACAGTGACAGCTGGCACTGTGTGCCAGTTGTACCTCTCCCATCAACTCTGACTCAGCAGTCCTTGCCCTTCAGCAAAGACCACTGAGTCCTCCCCTTTGGAATGCCAAGCCAGAGCAGCTGACCCAGTCCTCCAAGGGTATAGAAAACTGGCACAACCTAGAGGTTGGTAGACACTCTTTAAAGTATATTACATAGCTCCTGAGGGGGCTATACTCACCCACCTTTCAAGGCTCATCATTCTCGGCAAACACCAAGACATCAAAATATAACCTTCCACCCAAAGGCCCATTCAGCAGTGGGTTGGCCACCCCTTCACCAGCCAGCTCCAAAGGAGAATATGGCTGTTCACTACACTAGTAGTGCATCAGACTCAAAACAAAAAGGAAAATGGGAACTCCCTAAGCCTTGAGATCCTCACCCACTCAGCTCCTCTGATAGCCCCAACCCCCCGGGGCACAGTGCCCAGGGAACCCAGAGTGGCACATCAGGCCCTACACAACCCAGGCAACACACACAAATCTTTACAGCCCACCCTAGGGTAACAACCTCAACAGTGTACCTGTAACTACCTGTACCTCCCAATCATTTACATGTACATGTACCCCACCAAAACATGCAGTGACATTTTACAAAAACATACAGTCAACATTTACCAAAGGTTCATGCAGTGGAACCTTCAACTAATCATTCTATACACTGATAGCTAGAATAATACATGTTGTGAATGCTGCAGCATTTCATACAGTGGGAATTTTATACTTTATATGCAGTTTTACTCTTAACATACTGCACCTGTACTCTACACTAAGGCCCTAGCCTATTCACAGTGGTGCATCTTTCTGCAGAATCTAACCTGCTACCTATATCTCTATAGTGCATGCTAACACTAAACACTTTGTTATACACTCCATACTCTAACACTGTATGGCTGCTACATATTCTTTCTAACTCTGAAACATATCATTCCCAGCCCATTCTAATTCTTCATGCTATCCATAAGCATATCTAGCACATTTTAAATGGCATCTATTTTCTTAGTAGGCATCACCTTGGCATACATTTCCCATTTGTTTCAAAACCTTTTTATCTGAAGCTTCTCCTGGAACATTCATCTGGTCAGTAGAACCCTGCAGGAGGGAAAAACAGAACACCCAACATGACATAAACAGTCTCCGATCCTTTACTGATGCCACTTATGACCACTATAATTCAAATATGTTTTGCACCAATGCTTTCACAATGGGTAGGTGTGTTAATACTAAACTACAAAGGAGAAAGTGTACATCTAGTCCAATTAATGAGTGACCACCCAAAAGAGGCAAAAGTCATGTATAAATGTTCCATGTCCCAGTCACAGGGGTTATTCACACACCACAGGTAACTTAAATTTATTTCCCAACTTGAGACCCCAAACCCTGTGTACAACCTATACAGGAAATAAAAAGATTATGTCCCACCAGTCTGAAGTAATCTTCTTCCTTAAAATGACTATCCCCACTGGGATGCTATTTGAACGTTCAGGCTGGTGAAGCTGGACTGGTGGGTTCTTTGTCCCAGGAGGGCTTGGCCTATGTTGAGTCTTCACAAAGGCTTCAGGGCCCAGCAACTCCTTTTCTTCTTAGGCTTGGATGCATTGAAACAGTTGCAACATCAACAAAACAATATTACAGTAACAGGCTGGAACTTGGATCTGGCTGGGTGGTACCTAGCTAAACTGCACTGGGTAGTGTGATCAGCATGTTGGGGTTAAATATCTTCCTGGGTGTTTCAGAAGTAATAACTAGGGTTGGGATTGGTACAGGGTGCCCCATTGCTGTCCACTGCCTCCACGTGACATGGGCTACAGTCTCAGATATATTCTGGACCAGCAAGTGAATCTTAAATAAAGTCAAACTCTACTACACCTCACTCAGCACCGACTTGGTCACCCATTGAGCCTCTTACCTGGATGCCTCATCATTGGAGTAGGTGAGGCCATGTCTTTTCCATATCTTCTCTGTGATGGCACTCCTCACGCTTCCTCTTGATCAGGTCTCACATCCATTTGAATACATAAAACTGAGAAATTCACATTGATTCTACAGTGGATAAGTCTCCTTACCTGGCTCCAATCAAGCAGTGTCCATACTGGGGTACATGGGCCCTAGCCGGGGGCAACCACACATACTCTTAATCCTTCTATAAAGTGGCTGGACTTTCAGCAGATAGAGGCACAGGAGTGAGGGTCTTTTTGGCCTCTGCAACCTTAACAGGACTGGGCTGAACCCAGGGTTGATTCTCCTGCCACTCGGCAGAAACCAGTCCTCTCCCAATGATACTCCTTTTCTGCAGTTTCTTGGTGCCAGGGGCAGCATACTGAGATCCAACTGGACTTCCTCCTCCCATGCCCGAGGATCCCTTGCTAAAGATTTGCTACTGAAAGTAGTCCCCCTTGAATGCTGTGAGACAGTAGAGAGCTTCAGATGTGACTTCTGCTCCAGAGGGGTGGTACTCTCTGAGGGGGTGTCACTCTCCTTGCTGGGTTGTGGGCTATCTGTTACAGCTGCAATGGGCCATAAGTCTAGGGTGTGCATTTGAAATACATCCTGTGAAGGAGGATACTCTGCTTGATCTCCTTTTTTGTGACTGGCACTGCTGGCCTTTCCCATGGGTCTTGGCTCCAGATGTCTTGGCCGACTTTCAGGACAGTGGGAGCTGGCACTGTGTGCCAGTCGTACCTCTCCTACCAACTCTGGCTCAGCAGTCCCTGCCCTTCAGTAAAGACCACTGACTCTTCCCCTTTGGAATGCCAAGTCAGACCAGCTGACCCGATCCTCCAAGAATATAGAAAATTGACACAACCGAGAGGTCAGTACACACTGTTAAAGTTATATTACATAACTCCTGAGGGGGGCTAGATATCATTTTAAAATGATTACCTAATATCTAATTATAGGATTCACAGATGCAAAATTACTGCACATTTTCTATGAAGGTTGATAACCGTTTATAAAAATTACATGTCTTTTGGTGGGAGTGGACAACTGAGCACAAATAGCAATGTCTGATTAGATGCATGTGAATCAAATGGAAGCCTGTGATTCTATCTGCAGCATAGTTTCTTTAGGGGTCTCTCCTATTGTGGCAAAATACAGGTATATGCAGAAAATTTGTGGGCTGGCAGAATAGCCTAGAGGTTAGAGTAACAAGCTGTGAATGAGCCTGGTACATCTGGCACACTAGGTTTGAGTCCCACAACCTCCATTTGCATGCTGTGTAACTCTTAGCAAGTCACTTAACGTCCCCAGTGCTCCTGGGTTGCCCCTAAAAACAGGCATTTGTGCCTGGTGTGCCTTACCCAGTTATCAAAGAATAACAAAAAGTGCTTTTTAGTACACCACCCTCAGTTGTGGTATTATCCTGGGAAGATCCTAATGTAAACAAGCATTTGTCAATGCAGAACGTTCGCTTGCAGGTATTTGCAGTGGTGTTTGGCATGTATGGTGCTTTACCCTAATGCCCTGTGTGATTGCTGTTATTTGCACAATAAATTTTCAGCATGACCTTTTTGTTACCCCCATTGTGCGCTACATAGGCGGAAACACGTTTTGGGCAGGATGTGAAAAATGACAGCTGTACAGCTCATAAGGAAGTGTGGTAAAATGGCAATGTTGAAAATCTGGAGTGTAAATATTGAAAATTCGCAAACCTATGAGCGTGCGTGGGAACTGTGCAATGCACGCTCGTAAAACAGTCATTGTTAGGAATTTTTTCACCAAATTGTCAACATTGGCATTTTAAAACCTCTGCTAATGAACAGTGTCACTGTGATTGTCTTACTGTGTGCCATACATTGATTTTGCACACCGACTGCGCCATTGTGCACTACATGGGCGGAAACACATTTTGGGCAGGATGTGAAAAATGACAGCTGTACTGCTCATAAGGAGGTGTGGTAAAATGGCAATGTTGAAAATCTGGAGTGAAAATATTGAAAATTCGCAAACTTACGGCGCGCATAGGAACTGCACAATGCACGCCAGAAAACAAAGTTATTTTAGGAATTTGTTCACCAAATTTTCAACATAGCCATTTTAAGATCTCTGCTCATGAATAGTGACACTGTGATTTTCTTAATGTGTCCCATACATTGAGTTCGCACACCGACTGCGCCATTGTGCGCTACATGGGTGGAAACATGTTTTGGGCAGGATGTGAAAAATGACAGCTGTACTGCTCATGAGGAGGTGTGGTAAAATGGCAATGTTGAAAATCTGGAGTGAAAATATTGAAAATTAGCAAACTTACGAGCGTGCATAGGAACTGCACAACACAGACTCGTAAAACAGTCATTTTTAGGAATTTTTTCACCAAATTTTCAACACAGCCATTTTAAGACCTCTGCTCATGATCAGTGTCACTGTGATTTTCTTAATGTGTCCCATACATTGAGTTCATACACCGACTGCGCCATTGTGCGCTACATGGGCGGAAACACGTTCTGGGCAGGATGTGAAAAATGACAGCTGTACTGCTCATGAGAAGGTGTGGTAAAATGGCAATGTTGAAAATCTGGAGTGCAAATATTGAAAATTCACAAGCGTCTGGCGTGCGTAGAACTGCGTAGCATGCTCATAAACAGTCATTTTAGGAATTTGTTCACAAATTTTCAACATAGCCATTTTAAGACCTCTGCTAATGAACAGTGTCACCATGATTTTCTTAATGCATCCCATACATTGATTTCGCACACCGACTGTGCCATTGTGCGCTACATGGGCGGAAACATGTTTTGGGCAGGATGTGAAAAATGACAGCTGTACTGCTCATAAGGAGGTGTGGTAAAATGGCAATGTTGAAAATCTGGAGTGAAAACTTGAAAATTCGCGAACTTACGAGCCTGCGTAGGAACTGCGCAACGCACACTCGTAAAACAGTCATTTTTAGGAATTTTTGCACCAAATTTTCAACATGGGTTTTTGGGACCCCTTCTCATGAATGATGTCACTGTCATGGTGTTATTCAGGTCTGGAGGGTGATTTCATGCAGTGACTGTGAAATCACCCTTCGGCCCGAATAACGCCATGACAGTGTACATCATTCATGAGAAAAGTCTCAAAACCATATGGTGGTGCAAAAATCCAAACCTGAGATATGCAATAAGTTGAAACCCCTATCTAGCCCATTATACAGCTTACGGCATTTCCTCAGTTCGCGGTCGGCTTTGAAGGTGCAGACATGTTCCCGGTCCACGAAGATCGTCGCACTAGAGCTCCGGAGGTAAGTATGGGGTGAGGGGGTGTGGGAAAGCTGGGTGTGCAGTGGGTGGGTGCAGGTTGTGGGAGGGGACTGGGAGACTACGTGGGACCGTTTTCTTTACAGGTTTTAAAAAAAGAGACTATGTGGGACATTTGCCATGCTGGGGTGGGCTCAAGCATGCAGAAGATAACTGGGGCCGAGGGCCGGCGGGTTGGGCACCCCGTCGACAAACTCGTGAGGGGCCGGGAGCCGATGGGGATTGGGCACCCCGTTGGCAAAAAAAATGGGGCGTTGCCATGCTGGGGTGGGCTCCAGCATGGCAGAAGGATGGCTGAGGGGCCGTGGAGCCAACGGGGGATTGGGCACCCGTCGGCAAACAACATTTGCCATGCTGGGAGTGAGCTCCAGCTGTACCACTTTGGGGCGGCGTGGCGTGGGGGGCGTGGCGAGGGGGTGGCGTGACCGCGGTGCTCGGTATGACAGTGGTGGTTTTCTTTGAAGCTAAGACCACCGCTGTCATACAGAGCTCCCGCACCCATTGGTGCAGGACCGCCACGCCTGCTCAACGGAGCACTGGATTGCAAGGGAGAGGCACACCTCCAAAGTGTGCTACTCTCCCAAAACGTTCCTTGCGCATGCGCGCAAGTGAACGTAAAAATGTGATGCATCATTTCTATATCTATACCTGTCATGGATTAGTTTTGGTAAACTGATCTTATAAAACAATAAAAATAAAAGAGAAAAAGAAGTCGCACTTGAAACCTTGACAGATTGTGGAGCTCATACTGTGGGGTCAACAAGGATACAATGCTCTGTAATAAGCATGTCACACTTCCCTATGTGACAGTTGTGTTCCTGCACTATTCTGCAGTTGTGTCACTGGCAGTACAGTAACTGTGATGACAGCATTGCATCCATACTGTTAGTGCAGTGCTGAATACAGGACTGGACAATGTGTCCCTGCCTCTGCAAGGAGCAGAAGCTCAGATTCTGTATGCAAACACATTCCAGACAGGTCAAAGAAGGACTGTAGAGGAATTCTTGAAATGTCTGAATCACATGGCTTCTATCACAGCAGATGTACCATAGAACAACAGATTGCAAACAGACTCTAGCAAGAGCCAATACGGCTGCAGCTGAGGTGTGGTGGAACATGGCACTGTCCGCTGTGTCCAAGATGGTCGCCGGAGTTTTCTGTGCATACGCGGTGACTCGTGCATGCGCATTAAACTCCAGCAGCATGGCAGCACAGTTCAACTTGTGCATGTGTATTGAACTCCGGCAGCATGGTGGCACAGTCTGACCGGTCCAAGATGACCACTGGAGTTCTCTGCTCATGCGTGACGATTCGCACATGTGCACTAGGCTCCAGTGGCCATCTTGGATACAGCAGATAGCGATGCCATGCCTCTGGAGTTCAGTGCACTTGCGCGAGTTATCACCCATGTGCAGAAAAGTCCGATGGCCATGTTGGACATGGCAGACAGTGCCATGTTACGCAGGTACAGACGGACAAAATAGTGCAGTGGATGTGCAGTGATTGCCATTCACCTCCGCTATTTAAAAAGTCAGTTTTGTATCCGGTAAGCTCTCTTTTCTCGACAGTGATCACAAGTCATCTGTAGGGCTATGCCCACTGCAGCCATAAAGAGGGATATTCACTATCACCTAGGAAGGCACTGGCATTAAAAAAGTGCACCACTGTAAGAGCAAGTATCAGTATGTCAGAGCAAGTATCGGTTTCAAGCAGGTTCGTACAAGCACTGGAATGGTGAAAAGAAGTAGGCAGCCTCTGTCTACAGATGCATCCCTATTAAGGTGGGAGGACAGATGGAGGGGAGAACAGCAAATGGAATTTGGGCCTTTCAGAAAAGAAAGGAACATATAACCCTGATGAACTCCGAGCAATGCTCTATTTGAATAGGTCCTTCTCCTTGTTTCTGGACCAGAGTCCTGGTAAACACAAACAATAAAACAACCATGTATTGCATAAACACAGAGGCACCAGGCCATTGAAATTCTTTATAGAGTTAAGGATCTGGAATCTGGGTCACAGGTTAAATGCAAATCAGTCTGCAATACACCTAGCAGGAAAGGATAATGTACTAGGAGATTTACTCAGAAGAATGGGGCATGTAACTTATGATCGGTCTCAGAACCAAGGAGTTATAAACTCAGTTTTTCAGAGATAGGGAGTGCCAGAGAAAAGACCTGATTTGCCTCATGGGAAAACAGAAAGCTATCCCAATTTTGTTTTAGGCCTCTCTCAGTGAGTAGCAGTTACACAGGATGCACTACTGTAGCTCTTCCCTTGAGAAAAAGGTTACCGTATGCATTCCGCCATTTCTAATGATACACAAAGTGTTGAAATTGGAGTGGGAGACTGCCACAAAGATTTTGAAAGCACCACCCTGGGAAAGGTGGTCTTGGTACTCACTGATGCTGAAACTTTCACAAAAATACCAATAGGCTCACCACTGAGACAAGACCTGCGGACTCTGTCCCAGGACAGGGCATCTCACCCAGACCTCAAATTCATTCATTTGAGAGCATAGTTCTTTAGTTAGAATATTCTAACTTGAATGTCTCTAACTAGGTCCTGGAAGGTTTGAAGCCAGCAACTAAGAAGATGCATACCAGTAATTCAAAGTGGAAACATTTTTGTATTTAGAAACAAAGACATTGTATTTGCTGGCAGAAAAGGCCACTTGGCCCACTCAGTCTGCCCAGATATTACCTGTCTATTCTGTCTCCATGGACCCTGTCTAGTCTCTGGTGGCCCTCCCACCTCACTGCCCTTTTCTAATGTACCTCTATATTATCCCATGTATTTTTGAATCCCCCCCGATTTAGCTTGACTCCTAGTAGGTCACCATAAAAACTGCAGCTAGATCAGTTGGTTTGGATTCCCTGGTGCACCTAAAATCAGGGTTGGAGTACCAGGTGCACGTAAAACCAGGGTAAAGGGTTAATAACTGGAGGGGAGATTTCTTCTGTAAATGCAATGCCTATATAAAACTAATGGTTGGTCATCTAATTTTTGATTGCACTCTTCTGTCCAATGCAAGAAAAAAAGTGATTACTCACTACATGGATGTAAGCCCCCCTTCTAATGTCTAGGTTTATCTAGATGGTAAAATGGTGGTAGGGGGGCACTACACAACCTATGCAACCAAAGTCCAAGGAATTAGAACAGAAATAGCTTGTTACCTGGTTCATTGATGGCAGTGACTGGGAGTCACAGAATAGGGGAGTAGGCACCATCTTACTGCAACTCTTACCAACCTGTAGGGGCAAGGTTCGTTAGCAGGCAAGCTTGCACAGTCACATTGATTGAGTTCATTGTCCACTCCAGAATCCAAAAGTGCAAAATGATTTAATTAACTTTGAAACAGTAACATCCACTCCATGGAACGTGGGGGCATTTCATTTGGTGGGTTTCCTTCACAGACAAGCTGGAAAATCTACTGCAACAGTCTCTTGGGCTAACAGACTAATTTATTTCATGCAGATCTCCCTTAAGCCATGAGGGCTACATTCTTGGCAGCACTTTGGGGGCTGAAGAAGCCACCCCATGATACTGTATAGCCTGGTACTAATCCACTCTGACATCTCACATCTTTTTCCTTAACATTCTTTCCCCAGCAGTTATGGTCACTCAATTAAGGCTCTCTTCTTGTAATTCCATTTCTATACAGCACATAGAGCTTACAGCACCACAAGCCATTTCTACTGTTCCAAACTCCTTCACTCTTTCTAGTTTCCTTCTCATCTCTCTGGTCACACACTTCTCCACGAGGGGGTGCAACAAAACCTGAAGTGTGCCTCTTCTCTAAAAGGTCTTAATTCATTAATTTTATTCAGTGTTCTGTGGCAAGAACTGAACCACCAGAACCTTTTCGGGCATCCAGTCACTGATGCCAGTGCACAGCAGCTGGACCCTATTCCGGGCAGTTGTTGATATCCCCAGCCTTTTCCCAGTAACTCCCAGTATTTTCCACTCATGCAGCAATTCCAATTTCTGAACTTGCTTATCAGCGGGACTTTTGCCAGTGCCACACCGGAGCACCCGAAGGGCTGCTACCCTGCCAGAGTCCCAAAAATCACTCCCCCAAATGGATTTTCCCTGCCTCCACAGGCTGCTCAACTTGGGAGTCCCAACTCTACAGCAGCCACCAACCTGGGGATTAGGGGTAGTGCTGCCACCACCATGCCCTCAACTGCTTGGGCTGCCACTTCTGAGCCGCACCCCAGGACCCATTGCCATAGCAGGCACGATCACAGGATACCTTCCAACCCACTGATGAACTCACCCACAGGCACAATTTCTTGGGGAAAAAGGCTCCATCGGTGTTTACCCTACCAAGGTGCTGAAATTCACTTAGCTGGCCTCCTTTTTTTTCTCTTCACCCCGGGCTCCAGTTCCCAATCGCACTGACAGGCCCTACTCATTGCTCCAGTGCTCCCCTTTACTTCACTTGCGAACTGTCACCCTGCACATTCCGGGTCTTTGAAAGTGGAGGTCCAGGGTGGCAAGTGGCACACCCCGGCCCTGCCACGGCACTCCAGCCAAACTTGCAGGCCCAACAACCCCCACTTTTCCTCTCAGAGCTCATCCCCCCAGATCTCCCTTTGTGGCTCCAGATCCTTCTTTTATAAATTCCAATGGAGTGGCCTCTTGTTGGTAGCAAGTAGGCCCTACCTCCAAGACTCACAGGCACCACAGTTCCCAATTCCTCCCTAACTACATAGCTCTCAGAAATTTAACTAGTAAGTACCCAGAGGGTGTTTACATGGAAAAACACGTTTCTTTTTAAAATTTACTTTTATTGCATTTTATAGCAATTACATACCATACATGCATACAAGAAATGACATTTCACAATGTATGATAGAATTCTCCAATCGATTAATACACTACACTACAGTGATGGCTACTGAGGTGGCATGGTGGAGACGGGAGCAAGGAATAATGAGGGGGGGAATACTTGTGCTGGAGGATTCCATACTAAAATGGATAAGATGGGGCAGTAAAGGGGAAAGGCACAGTCAAATATGGATGGAGGCTATATCTGGGCTAATGGCAAGCAGGGCAGGCAATTCTGATGTGCGCAAGGAGGGGCAGGAGGAGACCACATATTGTGGTGCATGTGGGTACAAACGACCTGGTGGGGGACATGGTGGAGGAGGTAAGGGAAAGGTTCGAGGAACTGGGAAGAATATGTGAGGAGCTGGGGGAGTCGGTGGCATTCTCAGAGGTACTCCCAATGCTGTGCGTGAGTACAGTGACAAAAGGGAGGATTAGAGAATTCAGCTCATGGCTGGGGGACTGGTGTCAATCCAGGAGGTTTGGGCTAGTGGGGGGATGGGGAGGTACGTGAAGCAATGGTGATCTATATGCAAGAGACAGGCTACACTTAAGCGCTGAGGGGAAGGGAACATTAAAACAGGGACTAGAGAGGTACATATTGGCAAAGGTGAGTTTAAACTAGGTGGGGGGTGGCAAGTGGACAGCTGGTAGGCAGGGAACCTAGAGAGGGGAGCCCAATGAGCTTACCCCCCAAGATGTCAGAGGAGAAGTCAGGGTAGAGGCATGGGGGGAAGGTGAAACCCAGAGAAGGACAAAGAAGGAAATGGGGTGGAGGGTGGTCACGTTGAATGCATGGAGCCTAGGCAATACGGTAACTGAGTTGCAAGGCTCTCTTGGCAGTGAGAGGAGTGGATATTGCGGCCATCACAGAAACGTGGGCTACCCAGTACCAGGACTGGGACATGAATATCCCAGGGTATAGAATATTCAGGAAGGACAGGGCTAAGGGGAAGGGGGGGCATGGCAATCTATGTGCGAGAAGGGATAAAGTACATAAGGGGAGAAGGAGAGGAAGACAGAACAGAGGCCCTGTGGATGCAGTTCCAGGACTCAAGAGGGAGGGCACTGAGGATGGGAGTAGTATACAGACTGCCAGCACAAGTGGAGGACCTGGTCAGAGAGCTAAATGAGCAAATCAGAAGGGTCTGTAAGAAGGGGAACACGATGGTGGTCAGGGACTTCAACCTACCTGGGATGGATTGGAGCACTCCAGCCACCACGAGCACAAGGGAGCAGGTCATACTGGAGGCATTTCAGGACAGCTTCCTGGAACAATTGGTGCATGAACCGACTAGATTGGGGAAGATTCTGAACCTGGTACTTGCAAATGGGGAGGCTATAAGGGATCTGGGGGTGGAGGACCCTCTGGCTGGGAGTGACCATCACTCTGTGTGGTTCACACTTAGTATGAATAGGAAAACAGAGGGTACGGGGACAAGGGTGACCAACTTTAAGGGGGCAGACTTTAACAGGATGGGGGAAATCTTGGGCCAGCATATGGCAGACATTCGCCATGACATGGATGCTAGTCAGAAGTGGGACATTATTAAACGAGGGCTGAAGGAGGCAACTGAGACATGTACAAAGAAACAGAGTAAGAAAAGAAGGGCCAAGAAGCCCAGCTGGTCAATGAAGGAGGTCATGGAGGGAGTAAGGACCAAAAGAAGAGAATTCAGGAAGAGGAAGAATTGGGGAGGGAGCCGACAACGTGGAGTACACAAAGAAGTCCAGGGAAGTAACCAGGCTGGTCAGAGCGGCCAAGGCCTCAAGGGAATTGAGACTGGTACAAAGTATCAAGGAGGGAGAGAAGGACTTATTCAGATATGTTAGAGAAAAAAGAAAGACCAGGACCAGATTGTGAGGATTAGGAAGGACGGAGGGTGGATGGAGAAGGTGGGGGGGACAGGCAGAGGCATTAAACGAATACTTCTGCTCTGTGTTCACTAAGGAGAAAGGGGGCAGATACCCCAAGGGGGGCTATGGTAGGTAGTGGGGGGAGAGGGTGACTGACATAGGGATTACAGAGGACAGGGTGAGGGAGGGTTTAAGGGCACTAAGAGTGGACAAGGCACCGGGATCAGATGGCATCCACCCTAGGGTACTCAAAGAGCTAATGGGGATCCTAGCAGGGCCACTAACTGACCTGTTCAATACCTCTCTGGATACAGGATGCATACCACAGGACTGGAGGATGGCCCATGTAATGCCCACACACAAGAGTGGTCCCAGGGATGAACCAGGCAACTACAGGCCGGGGAGCCTCACACCAATTGTGGGGAAACTCATGGAGACAGTCCTGAAGGAGAGGCTGGTGACCTTCTTAGAGGACAATGGTCTCCAGGACAGGCATCAACATGGGTTTGTCTCAGGCACATCCTGCCAGACAAATCTAATTGAATATTATGACTGAGTGAAAAGGGAAATGGACAAGGGCCATGTAGTGGATGTGCTGTATCTGGACTTCAGCAAGGCCTTTGATTCCGTGCCGCATGGGAGGCTGGGAGGGAAGCTGGAATACATAGGGGAGGGATCAAAAATGGTCAGATGGATCACCAACTGGCTGAAGGGAAGGCAGCAGAAGGTTGTGGTGGTGGTGGTGGTGGTAACTCTCAACACCAAGGGAAGTGTCGAGCGGTGTTCTACAGGGATCGTTACTGGGACCAGTTTTATTTGGGATATACATAGCGGATATGTCACACGGGGTCCAGAGTAGGATCAGTCTGTTCGCTGATGACACAAAGATGGGAGAAGTGGTAGATGGCATCGAAGGGTGGAAGGGGCTGCAGGAGGACCTGTCCAAACTACAGGAGTGGTCAGAAACATGGCAGCTGGGGTTCAATGCCAAGAAATGCAAGGTACTGCACTTTGGAGCAAGGAACCAGGGGAGGAGCTATCAGCTGGGGGTGTGTGTGCAACTGGAAAGTATAGAGGAGGAAAAGGATCTGGGGATGGATATAGCGGGCAACATGAACAATTCTGCTCAGTGCAAGAAGGCGGCAGTAAAGGCCAATAGAATGTTGGGGTGTATAGCAAGGGGAATATCCTCCAGGAGTAGGAAGGTGATCCTTTCCCTATATAGGTCCCTGGTCAGGCCTTACCTGAAGTACTGTATGCAGTACTGGCAATCCTTCCTGAAGAAGGATATCAGATTGTTGGAGGGGATGCAACAAAGGGTGACAAAGATGATCCAGGGACTGGAGGGGAAGATCTGAGAGAGTAGATTGGGTGAGCTGAACATGTACTCCCTGGAGGAGAGGAGGAATAGGGGGGATATGATCAAAACCTTCAAGTACCTGAAGGAGATAAATAAGGTGAATGCAGAAGGGATCCTCTAGCTTAGAAGAGGGAGGAACATGAGAGGGCATAAGTGGAGGTTGAGGGATGAAGATTCAAGAAGGAAATCAGGAGACATTTCTTCTCAGAAAAGGTGGTGGACAGGTGGAATACTCTACCCGAGGAGGTGGTTTCCTGTAGAACAGTGGGTAGCTTTAAGAGGGCTTGGGACAGGGTATGGGGGTGTTAAGATGAAGAGGTGGGGCAGCTGCAAGTTGAGGGGCTAGCTGCACATTCGAGTAGACTCGATAGACCTTATAGGCCTGCTTCCGCTGGCATTTTCATATGTTCATATGTAGGTTAGAAAGACGCACATTTCTTGATCTCATTTAACATACTACAGCTAATTCACCATGTTATGACCACACTGCAACCAATGCTCTTTAGGGAATATACTTATAAAGTTTGTAAAAGCCACAAGCTAACTATACTAACTTATTGGGCTTTATTATAATCAGATTCTGAAATGCAATGGATGTAAACTTTTCACCTATGAGATCACACATCCCTTAAACTCACTTCAGCTCCTGATCAGAAGTAATATGCTCTGGTAATCAACATTAGAAATCACGTGAAAATCACTAACATAGACATAATAATACATGTCATTAACTAGTAGATCAAGCATTAGTGTGTCCAAGTAGAGTTAAGGCTTCAGTAATCTGAAAAACCTAGGCTACAGATATTAGTGGATTCGATTTGGCTTAAGGCTAACAGTGTGGGACTTCTGGAGACATCATGGAACGAGTAGCAGCCTAAGGAAAGAGCTCTCCCATCTCTAACTGCAAAAGAAATCTTATAAAAGGCTTTCAAGTGCATCAGAATGTCTAAATAAATTGGGAGGAGGGTGCCAGGACATAAACAAGAGTAAATACAAAGCTAAAGAATGCTCGGGAAGCAAAGATGGCAAGGGATTCCAGGATGCCACATCGAGCAGATTGTCCTCGCCAGTGAGCACCCATGTCTTGAAGTATGACACAGATGGAAAATTAGAGCAACTTTCATGCAGTTGCTTCAAAATATTGCTTAAAGAAATTAAACAATCACGGCAGGAGAACAAAAACGACTTTAAAACAGTCCAACAACAGCTCTCCAGTTTAGAATCCCGGATTGGGCAAATAGAGGAACGGGTCTCTACGACAGAAGACAACATGATGCAACTTGCCCAAACTGTGCAGTCTATAATGACCCACATGGGGGAGCTACAGTTGAAATGTATGGATCTGGAAGGTCGGTCACGACGAGAAAAACTGCCCCTGTATGGGCTCCCAGAGGGGATGGAAATTATACCAATGGCCCCTTTCCTGGAGAATCTGTTTAAAGATATTTTAGAGCTACCTCCCATCTATGAATTGTATATTGAGCACGCACACAGCTCTCTGCAGCCTGTACTTCTGGATTCCTCAGCCCGACCAAGGTCCATAATTTTTAAATTAAGTTCCTTTCGCACTAAGGAAGATATCCTGCACACAGCCTGGGTGAAAAAATAAATTACCTACCTAACACATCATCTGTACTTGGACCACGATTACTCCCAGGAAATTCAGGCACAACACCTTCACTATGGTCCCCTGCTGAAGATTCTAAAAGAGAAGGTGATCCAATTCCAGACTCCTTATCCAGTGAAGCTCCAGATCTACTGGGAGGACGGGGTAAAATTGTATTCTACTGTGGAGGAGGTGTTAATGGCATTCAAGGAGAAGGCCCTTCCAATCCCCGAGACTAGGAACCTAAAAACAAGGATCTGGGACCCGGAGTGGCAGCATGTGGTGCACAGGAAGAGGCCCGGACAAAACCTCCTGAATCCAGCAGAAGCATTTCAGCAATTAAGGAAAATGGTGAACAAGAAGTCTGTGCACATAGAATACCAGACCTGAACTGCCTGTTCCCACAGTCTTTACTTGTTCTAAACTAACTCTCTTGACTGGGTAGGGTAAGCTTATATCCTCCACAATGGTCGTCTTGTCTCATCGCAGAACTGCTCAACGTGCCTCACAAATAAATAAATATAACAGATAGCATCCATTCCGGGGTGTATTTTTCATTCACAGATTCTACCTAATTGACTTTTCTCGTCCTTATGGCAGAGGATTACGCTTCTCAAGGCTCTTGACGCAGTTTTGAACTGGACGATGATTAACCCAGGCTGGGTCTAGACTTTGTTTATGTCACCTTATACCCACAAGGTGGAACTTTTTACTTTAGGAACTTTCTGCAGAGCAGGGGCACTACAACACCCCATATTGAGAAGTTTAAATCCCATGTAGTGTAAATTTATAAGTTGCTGAGCTGGCATACAATATGCAGGAGGGAGGAGAGGCAGTTGAATCTGGGAAACTGAAAGATGATAAATATAGAGTTCCTCCATGTGATTTTTGTTATTATCATCAGCCTTTATTTTTACTTTTAACAGAGAGATTAGCAGTTGGGATGGGATGGAGAAAGGGAGATGGGTTGTGCGGCTCTTTTCCATGATGTGTGCCTACTTTGGCACATTTATTTAGGAGCCAGTATGTTTTTAGGCTCCAGAGGAGGTCTCTCAGAGATGGGAGGTCATGCATACCTCTTCTTTCTTCCCCTTAAAGGGCAGACACAGATGCCTGTTCTTTTTCCAGGCCTCATACCTAGGAAGCTCTACATGTATATAGTTCGATGGTTACAGTTAGCCATGTTGGCACAGTGTTTTAAGTTCCTGATTGGGCCAGAATATAACATGGGTTTCATTGAGGATTGGGGTGGTTTGGGTGGAGGGGGTAGTGTGGGAGTGATTATCTGAATATCTGTGAAAATGTCCTTAAATGGTCTGTATACCTGTGAAATATTTTTTAACAAACGGATTTAACTTATACAATATGTTCATATAATGTGCACAGGTTTTCCAACCCGGTGAAGAGGAGTAAAGTCTTGGCATATCTAAGACACTCAGGGGGAGATATCCTCATGTTACAGGAAACACACTTATCTAGGTTGGAGCATGAGAAGTTCAAGAGATTGGGATTCTTACAAGTTATATCTTCTGCATATAGGGGTCGGAGAAGAAGAGGTACGGCTCTGCTTGTACCCAACAAAGTCCCTTTTGAGCTGAAAGACAAACTGACAGATAAGGAAGGAAGAAAGGTTTGTTATGGCTAAGGGTCTCTTCAACGGTCAAATGCTAACATTGTCCCCAGTATATTTCCCCCCAAATACCAAGCTTGATTTTTATAGAAACTTTTTCTTGCAATTGGCCCAGTGGGGGGAGGGGCAGGTCATATGTGGCAGCGACCTAAACCTGACTTTACTTGGCCGGGAAATACAGGGAGGTTTGACAGGGAAGAACATTACAAAAAATTCTAGAGAGGTGATCAAACTTTTGAGGGAGCTGGGATATGAGGATACATGGAGATTTTTGCATGGAAGTTCTCCACATAACACATTCCTCTCACAAGCTCATTCTACATATTCCTGCTTAGATTATATCTTTACAACTGGGAACATCTGGGGGTATCCCTCAGGTCTTGGCTGGGTGATCTGGTTCTCTCTGACCATGCACCTGTATTCCTAGAGATAAAGTTTGGGGAATGAAGGAAAAACACATTCTGGAGACTTAATCTCTCCTTGTTAAAAAGTCAAGAGGACACTGATAAAATAAGGGAGACAATTCAACAAACCCTGAGGGAGAATGAATCCCCAGAGGTTTCCCCCTCGATAGTGTGGGACACTCTTAAGGCCCTAATCCGAGGTAAATTGATTGAAATATCAGTTCTTAGGAAAAGGACAAGAGAGGCTCGTAGGAGTCCCTCTCAAAACGAATAATGGAATTAGAAAAGCTTCAGAAATGTAAGGTATGTAAATCCCGTGCAAAGGAACTGATCACTCTAAAAAAGGAGTTAAATACCTTATTAGATTATTATGTTGAACAAAAGTTGCTTTTTCTATGAAAAAAATATTACAATGGGGGACCAAGATCTATGAGGCTCCTTGCAGGCCGACTGAAAGCCCAAAGCGCCAAAGCCACTATAACTGGCGTTAGGAACCGCACTACCAATACCCTACAGCAGACAATGTCAGGTAACTCTAAGGCATTCTTGGACTACTATTCACAATTATACTCCTCTCCCCCGCTCCAGGGGTCCCAGGGGAAGACATTACCACCTTCTTTGAGGGCCTACATTTACCCACCATGTTCAAAGTTGAGAGAGATTCCCTAATTGCTCCAATTTCACAGCAGGAGATCAAGATGGAGATTGGCTTTCTGAAAACTAGGAAATGTCCAGGATCAGATGGGCTTCTCAGGGAGTTTTATAAAACTTACAGGAAGGATTTATCCCCTATCTTGCAATGGGTTTTCTCTTTTGTTTTCTCCCCTACAGGGAAGACCCCTCCATCCTGGGATTATGCTGTCGTCTTGGTGATCCTGAAGCCGGGCAAAGGCCCCTTGATTTGCTCCTCATACAGGCCGATCTCGGTTCTTAACACTGACTATAAATTACTAACATCTATTATTTATTTATTTCATTTTTGTTGACTGCGTAAGTGCACTAGACAAATCTTGCCTATTTTCAGGCACGACCCGGGGGAGGGGAATACAGATGAATGCCAACTGACCTTGAATCAGAAATTTGACCAGGACACCAGGGAAATTCCCCTACTGCATTGCTGGCAGTAGAGGAACCGCGGCTGTGTGTCAGCGACTTAGCAGACGCTGCTCAACCTTGCATGGAGACGGACGTGTGTCTTGAGGTTGGAGAGAAGCTCACTGGAACTCAACCAAAGGTGGCTTTACCCCGAGAGGCTGTGGTAAATGGAGAAGCTCATTCAGATCTTCCAGGAGATATGCGCTGTCTGAACTGTGCAGAGGGAGTTACAGACGCAACTTTATTTCCAGTGTCATCCTTTGGAGAGAAGGATCTGGTTTCAGCTAAATTGCAAGGTACTCACTCTGACCAGGTTCAAGAAGCTAGAGATGTTTCTTCTGATGTGCCTAGCAGTCAGTTGGCGGGCTGTCAGTCTCAGTATTTTGACACGAACCCTAAACTGACACACTTGGCTGACGATTCCACCAGTGGAATGCGGAAGTCAAGAGTTCATGCCGATTCCTTTCCTTCAGCCGACTGGAGCAAGGACTCAGCTCCGGAGGATGCGGGCTGGGTTTTAAAGGATAGGCATTGGATTCCAGTTTCAAAATGGATTTCCTTCACGCCAACGACATCTTCTGCCTCGGGGGTTTCCGAGCCGACTCCTAAGGGAATGGCTCTAGCTTCAGGTGACTGTAACAATTCTACTAATATTGACTCTGTTAATTTGGATGAGGATAACACTGAACTGCCTCATACTTCCCTCCCTTCGTCCCCTCGTAGGGACCACTTTCATTTGGCCCACGATACTCAGACTTATTCAGGAACAATAGGCTGGAACAAGCTCCCAGGCGGAACGCTGTCTGCCTTCATTATTGGGGGGGGCCTACAGGAACACCCTGCTCATTTTTTCGTGGCTCGGCGGCTATTAAAGAACTCCATGAACTTTCAGGCCTCTGATATTTATGCCCTCATCAACATCAGAGGGGAGGACACTATCAATGTCAGTTTTTGGTCTTTTTCAGGCCTGGATAAATTCTGGCAGAAATATGAAATTTTAAAGGCCACTCCATTATGGACACCATTTTGGGCTATACCTATAACAAAGCCTTTATACAAGACTATTAATGTTATGTTTAGAAATGAAGGGGTTAACGTGGGGGATATTCTTTATTGGCTAGAAAGCAAATGTACAGTGCTGGGTCCCCCCGAGCCTATTATTGATGGGGAAGGAATTTGGACCGGGAGCTGGAAATTTAAGATCAAGCTACATACTTTAGGGGATACTGTCCAGCATATCCCCAACAGTATTTTTTCTGGGAAAAGATAGGGGAGTGTGCTTCTACCTGGGACAACCCAAGGCCTGCTATAAATGTGGGAATACCGCCACTTAAGCAGTGCGTGTTCCAAAATTAAATGCGCACTTTGTGGGGAGTTGGATCATGATAGCGGGACTTGTCGAAATGTGTTTAGATGCAACCTATGTGATACACAGGTCCATGCCTATCATCAATGTCCATATGCAGGGCAAATAATTCTGGGGGCCTTGATAAGGAAACCTTGATCACGGAAGCACAAGACAGGTTTCGGCCTAGAGCTGAGGATGTTGGCTCCTTTGATAATGAGCCTTCCACCTCTGCTCTGCCAGGTGCCCCTGCTCCTCAAGCTCCCACTTCAGATTCCAGTTCTGTACCACCTGATGTCCCTCAGCCACTGAGGCAACAGAACATTCCCTGTCAAATCCTCTAGTTTTACCCCCCTTCCCCAGGACTCTGAGTTTCAGAAACCTCATCCTAAACAGGTAACAAGGTCAAACGCAAAAAAACTTACTCAGACGACCTCTATTTCCACTCAGAACACCTTTCAGGTTCTGCAGGACTCAGATGGGGATGTTTCAGTTGCTTCAGGAGCCATGTCTGACTTGGAATGCGATGATGAGGGGATTACTGCAGTACTGGACTCTAAGAAAAAGTCTGGGCGTAAGCGTAAAAAAGACAAAACTTAACTTTTCCTCCTGGCCTTACTGAATGTAATTTCACTCAACACATGCAGTATCAAAAATTCTAGGAAGCGTCTGGGGCTCCTACATTATTGTATGACACAGGCTGTAGATGTTCTGTCCTTACAGGAAACCAATTCACTTCCTTACTAGATATTACCCAAACAAACATATCTTGGGTCTATGGGCCTTCTTTTTGGTCTTTTGGTCCTGATGCTGCAGATGGGGTGGGTATACTTTTTTATCATACGCAAGTCCAAGTCTTACAATTAGTAGATATTGTCCCAGGTAGGACTCTACTTTTGGACTGTTTTTGTAAAGGCTATTCCCTTCATTTAATTAACATCTATGCTCCACAAGTAAAGTCAACTAGGATTGATCTGTTTACTGAAATAGAGCAATATTTATTCTCCCCTAGACACATCATTTGGGGGGGGGTGATTTCAACTGCAGCCTAGATTTAAGATTCAAAGATTAACTACAACTAAAAGTATACTGCGATTCTCACGCTCTCCACAAACTACTTTCAAAAGCCTCTTTACGGGACACTTATAGGGCTTTGCATACTGATCCTGGGTTTACTTCTAGACGCAGCAGTTATGCTACTAGGATCGACTTTGTTTTCTCATCCCGATATTTAACACCGGTTAAGTTTGGTTTATTTCCTTGCAAGTTTTCTGATCACATATTGTTAAAAGTTTGTTTTAAACTCTCCCGTATTCCACCTAGATTTCCTGCTATACCTACTAGATGGAAGCTGAACCCAACATTGTTAGCGCAAGCCCGGTTTCAGACTGCTATTAAGGATACTCTTGAGAGACAATAGTCGTTAGCTGGGCTTTATGATTCCTAGGGGGGGAATGGTGGGCAGCCACCAAACTTGAATTTTGTTATTTTTCGACCTCCTTTCATAAATCCACTTTAACTGAGGATTACATTGCTTATTTGGGATATAGGGACCAGTTTTATAAGTTGCTATCCCTCCCCACTTCTTCAGATGTTAGAATTCAGGAACAGATTAGTCAGATTAAGGTTAAGATGAAACAATTTCATTATGGAAAGGCTTGTCGCATCCATAATGAGCTATCCTATGGCCTAAAGTACACTCCTGTTTCTGATCCTTTTTTGGCTTGTAAACAAGCTTTAGAGAAAAAGCTCATGGATGGTCTTTATGACTCAGACAGAATTTTACAAACCTCTGATGCTCCCATGTTACATATTGTTCACCAGATTGTGCAAACTCAACACGGGCAGGCCTACAAACCGAAGGGTAATTGGGAGCAACTATTTACTTTTTTACCTCCAGAGCTGACTGTTCTCCAAATTTGGGACTTGGATCTCCCATTTTCCAAGCAGAAGTCAAGGGAAAAGCTATTTAAGACTGGTTTCTGGACACCCGATGGCCTTATTAATGAAGTTTACAAAATTTTCTTGGATGAGTTTAGTGTTAATTTAACTCATGTCTATAATGAAATGCGTGAATCTGATACATCTTTTTCAAATTTTTCTAATGCCCTGATTATTTTTTTATTTAAAAAAGGGTACAAACATGACATTGGTAATTGGAGGCCAATTAGCCTTTTAAACACAGATTATAACAATGTTTCTGCCATTTTATGCCATAGACTTCAATGAGTGGCTTCGACCCTCATTCACCCAATTCAAACTTGTTCGATCCCTGGTTGCAACATTCAGCAGAATTTAACGCTGCTGAGAAATATATGTGAGTGTAGTCGTTTATGAAAACTCCAAGGGTACTTAGTGTCGCTTGATCAGGCTAAAGCATTTGACAAAGTTTCCCATGACTTTTTGTTTCAAGTTTTTCATCGATATGGATTTTCAATGAAATTTAGAGCTTGGGTGGGATTATTGTATAACTCAGCCAAGTCTTTCCCATTGGTAAATGGTCTTACAGGGGTGTGGATAAATTTTTGTAGGGGTGTACACCAGGGGTGCTCTATTAGCCCTTTATTATATACTTTTGTTTTGGACCCACTAATTCGAGAACTCCTTCAGTGTCATGATATTTTAGGCCTCACTCCAGACAAAGAAATCCCTGCTCAGGTGCTAGCTGTTTATGCTGCTGATATGTGTCTTCTGCTTCAAGATACGGCTTATGGCCTTTTTGCTCTAGACATTCTAGCCCAGTTCAGTACAATGTCGGGGACAATAATGAATTATGAAAAGAGTGTGGGTATCTCTTTGGGGACTGGGCCGTTTGATTCATTTATAGGGCAGATAGCTATTTCTGCTGGTCCTATTAAAATTTTAGGCTGTTTTTTTGGTAATGGGGACTTGGCCGCTATTAATTGGAAACCATGTATTGAATCAGAGGAGCGTAAAGTACAATTATGGAAATCCTGGACTTTTTCCAAACAAAAGCGGGTTTTGGTTATAAGAAATTTCTTCTCCCTTTATTTTTATTTATCTGTTCCACATTCCTGCTGCCCAAACACCATGAGACCTGGCTATATAACATTTTCTTCCAAATGCTTTGGGGGAGTCGCTTGAACCTAATAAAATGGGATTTTACATGTTTGCAAATAAATGCCGGGGGTCTCAACATGATTAATCCATTAGTATTTTGCTATTTTTTCTTTATTAAATCTACTTTTAAGGAGCCAACACAATTTCAGGCAACTTCATGGGACTCTTGGACAATTTTTTTGATCCAGGAATTTTTAGTCAAATGGTCCACTGAGGTTCCTATTGTCAAGATAACATCTGGAGCCCCTTTATTTCTTTGCTCAGTAGCTGCCAAATTACGAGCGTGGAAACTTTCTAAATCTGTGGTTTATCAACTTTCCAGGAAAGCTCTGTATGCAGAAATAATGACTCAGAACCTTTTGATAGTATTTGATTTCCCAAGATGCTTCCCCACTAAAACTTTTTTGGCTTTTCAGGTTTTAACTGATAAACACATTCCTGCTAAAATGTGGGATGTCACTTGGCTTAGTTGCCATGTGAGATTGGGAGTTAAGGGCAATTTGAAACACAAAGTTGTTACTGAAAGACAATGTATTCACCATGAATGTCTTGGGGTGGAAGAAACCTAACAGCATTTTTTTCTTTCTTGTTATTATGCCAAGCTTTTTTGGTCAGTTTTGTCAAAAAAATGGGGACAGGGAGACACCAGATATGTTTCTTACGAATGTTTAATTCTGGGGGATTATTCAGGTTTCTTTTCACGTTATCATCCCAGCACATTAAGTGTTATTTTTGCTAGCATTAAATACTATATGTGGCAGGCATGTTGTCTATTTTCCCTACAGCATACCTACACCTTGCCTTCAGTTCTCTTACAGCACATCAAACAGCTTTGCTGACACAGAAGACTTTTGAATCGAACTTTTTGCCAGCACCTTAGTTCCATGAATACTGGAAGCATGTTTTTTGGCTTTAAACTTTCTGACTGCATGAAGTCTGATATATTTATGCACTTAATTCTAATGATGAGACTTTAGATGTTTGCTTTTTCTTTTTCGGTTTATTTTCTCAGGGAATTGTTTGATTTTTTTTTCATACTTTGGTTGTATCTGTGTACTGATGTTTTGTTTCTTACAATAAATAATTCCCCTACTCTTTTCGATAAGTGCCATGGGATCTTTAACATCCACCTGAACTACCAACAATCCAGGCAGATGGGACCTCGGTTTAAAGTCTTGTCTGAAAGTTGGCACCTCAGAAGTGCAGCACCCCTCTCATGCTGCACTAGTGTCAGTACTGGGATATTAACCCAAGTGCCAGATGTGGGAACTGAACCCACAGCCCATTGATCTCCCGGCCTCAGAGGTGAGTGTGCTACCTTCTGAACCATTGACAATGCATAATGGCGAGACACCTTAAAAATCTAGCCCCGCAGTTGATACATTTGGACCAATGTGGATTCATTACAGGCCATCAGGTCCAGGATAACATACGTAGAATTATATAATAACTGGTGACCCCCGTTATCAACCCAATTTTGATGTACTTTAAAAGTATTATCAACCCGCAGGTTGATACGAAAAAACTCATATCAACCCTTATAGTCGCGCGCCGAGAAGCCTTCAGCAGTCCAAATGGAGAACCATTTTCTTGCTGTCTGCGGCACTGACAGGGACAGAGACAAAAATAATGTTATACAGGAATTTCACTAAACTGCCTTTTAAGTGTGGTACCTTATGGTCGTGGGTTCAAGTCTGGTAAGGTAGATCCGAAACATATACTTTCACCACTACCCCTTACTATTTTCCCATGTTGGATGACCTTTCACCTCTGATCTGAGGAAGCAACGCTCGAGGATTTCTAAAAATGACAAGTTGTCAGTTCATTTAAATTTAATTTACTAAATAATATAATAATTACTTGTTAGAAAGTAAGTTGTCTCCTGCTGCTCTTATCAGAGAGAGTTATGTTTAAGTCACATGAACTTTCCCCTCGGACTGAAATTATCCCAAGGCATCTAGATGATGCAGCCACGATGGATTTAAACTTTTCCACGAAAGGAACATATAAAAAGGTATCATTAAATTGTTACTGCATTCTGTTTACTCTTCTGGATGTAAAATATGTAGTAAAATCTGCTTTGTCTGCTTTCTATTATAAGAAATAAAATATATGTAGATGCTGCATATGGAGTGATTTCTGCTGTGTTCAAATGAGAACCATTTTTTTTCTTTCACCAGTTATTATATAAAATAAAACATATGTAGGTGGTTGATATGGAGTTTTTTTTACAAACCCTCGGTGTGTGATAATATTTAAACCTCTCAAGCTTCGCTCTCGAGGTTTAGATATTATCACACATCTTGGGTGTGTAAAAAAAATCCATATCAACCACCCACATATGCATTATTCTCTATATATTTATTAGAACACATCCTTGATCAGAGAACACCAGTGCTTTTTCTTAGCTTAGATACAGAAAAGGCATTTGATAAAGTATCCTGGCTCTTCCTTCGAGGGGTCCTTGCCTCATTCGGTTTCCCTGGATGATTTATAGATTTTATCTTTAAGCTCTACGATGCACCCCAAGGTTATATACAGACAAATGGACATCTGTCCTCAGGTTTTCCTCTCAGAAGAGGCACACAATAGGAATGTCCCCTCTCACCTCTTCTTTTTGCTTTTTATATTAAACCTCTGGTCCAATATAACCGTAACACCCCAGGAATTAAAGGCATCTCCGTGGCTGGGGTAGAACATAAATTAGCTTTATTTGCCGATGACGTTCTGACATATTTAACTGAACCTGATTCCTCTCTTCTATCTCTCTGTCAAAAATTAACATATTTTTCCACATTATCGGGATACACGCTCGATGCTCATAAGACTGAGATTTTTACATTACATTATGTTTACAATCAAGGCAAGTTAGAATATGAAATGGGACTTACAGTCACTTAGGTACTTGGGCATTAGAATCCCAAAGGACCTGAAACAGCTCTTCTCCTGTAATTATGTACCCCTAATTAATAATTTGAAGCAGGACATGAGAAGGTAGAGTATCTTGCCTCTTTCATTCTATGCTCAAAACTTATCTTTAAAAATGAATGCCCCCCCAACCTATTATACCTGTTCCAGTGTGTACCATGTCAAATAACTGATAAACAGCTACTCAGCTGGCACAGAATGCTTAATCTTTTTTCTCTGGAACAATAAACAACCAAGAATTAGGCTTCAACTTCTCTTTCTTCCCCAAGAATCTGGGAGGGATAGCCTTGCCCTCATTAACCCGGTATTGGGTAGCCTCTCAAATGAGATTGGTGCCTTTGTGGGGTCTCAGAAGATACCAAGCACACTGGAAGTCAATTGACTTATCTAGAGAACTCCCATTTGCACTTCCAGCATGTCTTTTTCACCCCCCATTCCTTAGGCAAGCTTTGGAATTGCTGCAGAGAGGCAGTGCAGCAATATTGGAGGGATGGAGATGAGATATTAAACATAAAACCTTGCAACCCCATTTTTGGAAATATATATGGCTTCAGTATAACCCACAGTTCACCCCACCACATTATGATCCTTGGTATAGCAGACAGGTGGCAAGGGGGCTATGTGCTTCCTGACAGTTGTAACAGGGGGGATCAGTTCTATCTTTTGACAAGTCAAGAACATCTTTTCATGGGTAGAGGGAGACAGGATATACTACTATCAGCTTAGAGATTTTATAAATAAACAATTGCAATTAAAAACTTTAAGAACCCAACAATTCCTGGATGATACTCCATATATCAAAATATGGACCTCTGAAGCAGAAGAGAGGGCTATCTCTGTCATATATAGAGCTCTAATACAACTCTCCTCCCACATTACTGATAACTTGAGAAGTAGATGGGAAAGAGACTTAGCCACGGCAATAGATGACTCAACTTGGACAAGGGTATGGCAGGGAATGTGGTCCACCATCTCTTCTCCCACCTGGAGGGAATATACATGGAAGACTCAGACTAGATTCATCCTGGTACCCTCCCTGGTTGCAAAAAGATCCCATGGTGCACCTTCTACCTGCTGGAGGGAATGTGGCACTCGGGTAGCAAACCAAATTCATATCTTCTATAACTGCCCATCCCTTCAGGATTTTAGGACTGATTTGACTAGTATGATCACTAGAATATTTAGCCTAGTCCAGACTCCCACCCCCTTGCAATTGCTGCTAGGCCTCCCACCGGAAGGTGTCCGAGGGTGAGACTCTGTTTATTTGTGGTCCGTGTCTACTGGCTGCATATAAGGTAATTACCAGGAGGTGGCTTCAGAGAGACCCCCCTACTATTAGTGAATGGTGTGGAATAATACAACATATACAACAATTTGAACAAATGACCTTCTCCCTACATAATAGATCAGAACTGTATGTCCAAAGATGGGCCATGTGGGAAAGCCTGCATTATTCTGATGGACAGGGTTCAACCCAGCAGATACTCCTCAATAAAATATTTTACCCCTCCTCTGACAGAGGTGATGAGATTCTGAAGTTAATACCGGAGTTCCGACCCTCCCTCCAGGCTTTGACTCAGCTGAACACCCCTTGGTCCCCCCCCCCCCACAGTGTTACCCATTCTTAAGTACCAGGTTACCCATGAGTAACAGCAATCTATTGGCTCTCTATTGTAGATTAGTGTTAAGAGTTTTATATAGTCATCTAACTAATATGTGATTCATGTATGTTGTATTAAATGTATGACAATGGAAATGTTTGACTAATGAATATGTTAATTGAGTTTAGCTTATAACATGTATACAAAATATAAAATAGCTGCTATAGCAATCTCAACTTGATAATCAGAAGACTAATGGTAAACTCTGCAAGATGTACACACTACTTTGAATCTTCAATAAACAAAGTGTAAAAAAAAGGCTAACAGCGTGGAGGCAGGGTCAAAATAGAAGAGTGGGTTGAGACTGCCGTGCCGACTGCCCAGGACCCCAGCTCAACAGCCCTCCACTATATTGCCGGTCACCACAAGGATGCTGCTCTCCCATACTCAGTCGCCATCATTTTAGCAACAGCCAATACACTGTACCAGCCTATATAATAAATCTAATTTAAACAGATTACTGCTATGTATTGTTAATGGATGTCAAGCTAATTGATATTCAGAGAGGAATAACCCCAAACATGTTTGACTGCGATATTGTCAGAAACTCCCTGTTCCAACACTCAAATAGACATATAAACATGTTGTTAGTATGTAGTAAAAATAATACTTTGGAATGTATGCTATTCCGTGACATTTCAAGTCACATATCTGCCATTGCCTCACTTGCGCATATTGCAGCTTGCACAATATGATCAGATGTATTCAAGTTGAGTGGATGTTTCCAATTATTTTGTATGCATTTAAAATTGAATAACTGTCCAGTATATTTTTAGAATTTCTTTTTATGTATGAACATATGTTGTATGTGGTAAACTTCAGTTTTTATACATACTTGAATAAACTTGAACCCTAAAGTTCCAAGGTCTAAAACCATCCATCCATAAGATGTATTTTGCAGCTATTTGTGCTTTCAACTCTGCAGGTAGGGAAAATCACTTGAAACTAACCCAGTTCCTAAGAGATTTTTCAGAGGCCTAGATTATCTGTATCCCCATGTGAGAGAACAAATTCAACAGTAGGATTTAAAGTTTGTTCTTTTACATTGAATGAATGAATCTTTGAGCCTATTTTTTCATCAAATCTCAAATATTTGAGCTGGAAAACAGGTGCAGTATCTGTGACTTCTGCAAGAAGAGTCAAAGAGCTACTATCAATCAATGAATCAATCAAACTTTATTTAACCAGGCAGTTACATCATTGAATAAGCTCATTTTCAAGATGGTCCTGGACACATAGTACACCTTAAAGACAAGAACATACAATTCACGCATGACAGACATTAATACAGAGTAATATAAAATGACAGTCAGTAAGCGTTATAGCTTAACATTGATGACAAATGCACACATGGCGATTTAGCATATACTGGAACATAACATGATACAGGGGGAGGAGAGGGAGAGGGAGATAGAGGAGGTAGGGGGTAATCAAGACCAGGGGGAAAAAGGAGAAGGACAACCAAGTAGGGTGAAGGTCCTCATGGAAGCTAGCTAGGGGCAAGGGGGAGGGTGAAAAAAGGGGTATAGTTACCCTAAGGGGATGCTGGCCTAAGGGAGGATAGATAGGCATAGTCAATAGGGGGCATGGGATTTATTGGCCAGAAGGGAAGTGTTTACCTAAAGCAATCACACACCATATTCAGGCATCGATTGAGCAGCTGTCCGAACATGTAGGGGCTAGGCAGGATGGAGAGTTTAAGTGCTTTTTGCGTATTATTCCAAAGCATAGGTGGAAAAGAACTAATGGCAGTAGAGTCAAGTAGTGTCCTGGTGCGTGGTATTTTAAAATTGATAAAGGAGGAGTTCCTTATGATGTAGCTAGCCTTAGAGCGCTCAAACAGTTTGCTGATATAGGGTGGCAGATTGTTTGATAGAGCCCGGAAGAACCACACAAGGGCGTTTTTTTGTCTCCTCAGGGAGAGGGACGGCCAGTCTAATCCTTGGTACAACAAACAATGATGGGTCTGTAAGGGCAGGCCAAGAACAAATTGCAGAGCATGATGGTAGAGAGTATCAAGTTTCTGGAGCTCACGTTGGGGGCAATGACTAAAGAAAGTCACCGTAATCAAGTAGGAGAAGGAAGGTTGTTTGAACCAATCTCTTCCTGGCTTCCAGGGTAAGTAGGTGTTTTATATGGTTGAAAAGACCAAGGCACTGCCTTAACTTTTTGGATAACACGTTTAGGTGTACATTGAAGTTTAGTTTGTCATCCAGCCAGACTCCCAGATATTTGAATTTGTCCACTATTTCTAAAGGTTCACCAAGGAGGGCGACAATTTGGGTGGTACTGTGGGCCTTCATGTTAAGGGGTGGAGGAGGGGGAGATAACCATAGCTTTAGTTTTTTTGGCATTTAATTGGAGCTTCAGATTCAGCAGGTTGTGTTGGAGTATGATGAAGTCCTGTTGAAGCTCCTTGTAGGCAAGATCAAGGGAGGGGTCGGTTGAATAGATGACAGTATCTTCTGAGAAGAGGTGAACTTTTCCTGCTAAAGGGCCAGAATCAATGCGGTTAATATAGATGGTGAAGAGGATAGGTCCCAGGATCGAGCCTTGCGGGATGTGCTGTCACCTATTTGTAAAGTAGCAGTGGAACCACTTTACTGCAAAGGGGGTTAAACCAATGCATTCCAGTAAGTCAAGTAGTATGGTGTGATCAACCGTGTTGAATGCTTTGCTAAGGTTAAGGAAAAGTGCATAGATGTGCTGCTTATTGTCCAGGGCATGTAATCAGTCATTGGAAACTTTAGCTACAGCTGACACGGTGCTATGTTTGGGTCTAAACCCTGATTGAACAGGGTTGAGAATGTTTTCACAATCCAAATGCTCCCTTAGTTGAGCGTTGATGACTTTTTCAAGTAGCTTGGATAGTACAGGAAGCAGTGAAATGGGCCTATAGTTGTTCAAGTCTGTAGGGTCTCCTGATTTAAGCAATGGAATAATGTGAGCAATTTTCCAACTAGATGGCAGTTCCCCTTGGCTTAATGAGCAATTAAAAAGGTGGGCAATTGGTGCTGTCAGATAGAAATAACCTGCTTTTAGGAAGAATGGTTCTAGTAAGTCAGCACCCACACTCTTTTTGATGTCCAGCGAGAGGAGGAGGTCCTCCACCTGTCTATAGGATACCGGCCAGAATTTGAACAGGGGGCTGATGGGCCCAGGGGCAGAAGTTGGGCTAGGTAATGAGCTGGCATAACAAGAGGTACTCATTTTACTAACAGGTGACATGTCAAAGGAGAGGCCTGCAGTTGCTAAGTGGTTATTAAGCTGATGAAGGATCTCAGCCCTGGCTGTGTATGTGATATTATTTGCCACAATTTTGGCTGGGAGAGGGATGGCAGGAGAGTGACCTTTGACCTCTCTCAGAATCTGCCAGAATTTGGCTGAGCAGTTTTTGTTTACCTTAAGGGCGGACTGGAAGAATCATACTTTTTCCAGTCTGACCAGTTTGGTGCAAGCTTTCCTGGCTATTCGGAAGGAGAGCCACTCTAAGTCTGCCTGTGGCTTCCTTGCCTTTTTCCAGAGATTGTCTCTACGTCGCAGAGCCTTCTTCAATGCTGGGCGAACCAGTCAGAAGCACATTTCCCCAGCTTCATTTTCCGTAAGGGTGCATGCTTGTTGATGACCTTAAGTAATAGATCCTGGAATATGCAGAAGGCTTCTGACACAGTGAGTGTGAGGTAGAAGTCCTGCCAGAGGACGTTACCAAGGTCGGCCAAGAACGCAGGGAGCACAACATTTTTCATGCTGCGTTTCACCTTGAAGGTGGAAGTGCAAGGGAGGTGTGGAGAGTACCTGACACATCTATCACTTAGAGGCAATGTAGTGTAGTGGTTAAGGGCACTCAGCTGCAAACCTGGAGATCTGGGTTTGAATCTCATCAGGTCCCACTTGCATACTATATGACCCTGAACAAGTCACTTAACTTCCTTGTGCTCACAGGTTGCACCTGGAAACAAGCTCTGGCTTAGCGTGTGTTTCCTGGTTAAACAATCCCCCCCACCTTTATACTTTATACAGACCCTCATTTTAAGGTGAGTCATGGAGATAAGGAAATCCCCTAAAGTGGTTTCCTCAATACATATGTAGCATTATTTGTGTTCTTTCCAAAAACCTCACAACCGTGCACTGTAGAGGAAGAGAAACAACACAGCCTCTGAATCAAAGGGCTGTAAGTTTCTTCATGCAAAGGACTGAACAGTTCAGAACTGAAAACAGGCAACTATTTATCACTTATGGTGAGGTAGGAAAAGGTAAGCCTGCTGCAATAAAGACAATATCTTGTTGAATTCTGCTATGTTAAGGTTGATTAGAAGTCACCAAAGGGATTAAGGGTGCATTCCACCAGAGCTACGTTTGCCAAAAGGGCAGTTTAAGAGGTACAGTATACCCTTGCTAGAGGTGTGTAAGGAAACCACATGGTCAACAGTAAACACCTTCACTTCTCACTACTGTCTAGACATCCGAACTATAAGGAATGCCAGCTTTAGTACACTTGTTCTTCAGAATCTTTTCACTAAATTGATTCTACACTCTGCCACCCAAGTACTACTTGAAGTTTGCAACTTGTGTAATATCACAAACACACTCTGTCACAAGGAAAAAAATTCTCACTGTAGTAATGATGTTTAGAAACTCAGAAACATAGAAAAAGAGATGGCAGAGGGAGACCAAGGGTCCATCTAGTCTGCCCTTGTGTTCCTTGGACCTACTCAGATCCCAAAACCTAACCCCCCTTCTGCCTAATGCCTCCTACTTTTCCTGTTGCTTTTGATCTCACATTAGCCCTGTCCCACCCCAGTTTGAATGATGTCACGGACTTTGCTTCCACTACCTCAGCTAGTAGTTTATTCCATGGTTTCATGACTCTTTCTGTAAAATGGTGTTTCCTAAGCTCCCTCTTGAAGCCCTCCCCTCAACTTTCACTCATGCCGAATAGTATCTGAGTCAGAGATTCTGTTGAACAAGTCAGAGGATGGCATCTTCTTTATTCCTATAAGGAACTTGTATGTTTCAATCATGTCCCCTCTTCCTCCTTGTCTCTAGTGAGAATATATTTAATGCTTCCAGACACTCCTCGTACGAGTGCCCTGGAAGGCCCTGATTCATTTTGGTTGCTCTTCTCTGGACAGCCTCCAACCTGATTTTATCCTTTTTCAGATGTGAACTCCATAACTGGACACAGTACTCCAGATGGGGCCTTACCAGGGACCTGTAGAGTGGCAGTATCACCTCCCTTCTCCTGCTGTTGAATCTCCTCCCTATGCACCAGAGAATTTTGTGGCCTTGCTATAAGATGTGTTGCACTGGCTGGTCTGTTTAAGGGTATTGCTTATGATGACACCCAGGTTCCATTCTTCCTGCGTGGTGCTGAGGTGGACTCCATTGAGGTAATATTCTGTCCTTGGGTTCCCTTCACCCAGATGCATCACCTTGCATTTCTTTGCATTGAACCTCAGCTGCCAGACATTAAACCATCTTTCCAGCCGTTGTAGGTCTTTTCGTGTAGGTCCCTTACCACCTCCTTACTGTTTACCTTTCCTCCTAGCTTGTTATCATCCGTGAATAGGGCAGTTTTGCCCAGAATACCTATGCTGATGTCACTGATAAAGGCATTAAACAGGACTGGCCCCAACACTGAGCCGTGGGGCATACCACTAGTGATCGTGCCTTCATCAGACCTCACCCTGTTGACCACTACTCTCTGTTTTTTGCCCCAAGCCAATGACCTACCCAGCTGACTATGCTCTTGGTTACACCCAGGTCCTCCTACTTTTTCAGCAGGTGGTTGTGCGCCACCAAATCAAAGACCTTACTAAAATGAATGTAGAGAAGGTCCACTGGGTGCCCTCTGTCTAGTTCCCTAGTGATCCAGTCAAAAAATGTGATTAGGTTAGTTTGGCATGACCTTCCTGCCACAAACCCATGCTACCTGTCATCCTGCAGATTGTTCTTATCTAGGTACTCTACCAAGTCCTGTTTTATTATGGTTTCTATCAGCTTCCCCACTACTGACGTAAGACTAACCAGTTGATAGTTGCCTGCTTCCTCCCAACTCCCTCCCTTGTGGAGAGGCACAACATCAGCTTTTTTTCAGTCCCCTGGCCCTACGCCCAACTGAATTGCTATGCTGAATAAATGTGCTAAGGGATCTGCCATTTCACTTGCTAGTTTCTTTAGCACTCTCAGGTGTATTCTATCAGGCCCTGGTGACTTATCCTCTCTGAGCTGATCCAGGGCCTCCCTAACCCTACTGCTGGTATTTGTGTTTTTTCCATTTGTGGGACACCTTTGACTGCAGCCTTGATGCCACTATCTGGTACAGGGCTCATGTGTTCCTTGGTGAACACTGAGCAAAAAACATTATTCAGAACAATGGCCTTCTGACTGTCCTTCTCCACTATTCTATCACTGTCTTTGAGCCTAGCTATTCCTCCCCTTTTCTTTCTTATTTCTTGTATATATCAAAAAAAAATGTGTTCCCCTCTTTAACCCCATCTGCCAGCCGAACCTCCATTGTGGCTTTTGCTGATTCTTTTAGAGGGTGTATTTGTGAGTCATACGAATGCTCCCTACCTCATCTTCTTAACCTGCATAACTATGACTCTTTAAAGATCATGTGCAAACATTTTTACATATTGTTAATAAAGCTTGAATTCAAGTCCCTGTGTCATGATTAGAGTTTCCTGAAAATGTCATGCTGTTTGGTTTTGTGGTTTTCTTTAAATCAGTATTTGTTAACTTGCTCTACTGTGACTGAAAACAGTGGAGTTATTTCTTCCTCTCTCAGTCAGGCTCGGAGAGCGATGACATCACTGAGGAATACTGTAGCTTACTGCTTCAGATTCTCAATCTCAGCATGCTGTAGAGTTAATGGTTTGTTCACCATGTTTCTTATAAACTCAGTCTAGCTAAATTAGCTTAAAATCTATCATTCTCATCTTATAAATGTTGATAATTTGAGTTTCAGTGCTGAATTATAGAGGTAATCTTTCCCTGTGAGAGATCAGCTAGTCTGTATCACAGCTCTCCATTCTTTCTCATCAAAACTCTGATCTTTTCTAATTATGTAATGCAGGTTTGTTTAATGAATATAACATAAATCTAAATTTTGTTCAGTCATAGAAATAGTTTGTCTTTGATGTAGCCTTCATAAATACAGTCATGTATGAACTTTTTTTCATGTCTGATTGACAAACAGATGCCTGTCACACTCTACTATTTCAAGCACATGTACTGTCTGAACTCACAAATTTCAGTTCTTTGGTGGTTTCTGTGTGAAAATGCATCATGTATGTGTATAAATAGAAACACTATATTGCATCATGATGCACCATGTCTCTTCTCCACAGTTGAGGCATCTGAACTCTGCTGTCACCTGTCCCCTGTCCAACAAGCCTCCTGCCTTCTGGTCTATATTCAAGACTGCTGCACCCTACTACTCATTGTCTTCTACCACACAGTCAGGGATTGTGCACCCTGCTGCCTCCATCCTCTGCCTAAAGAATCAGGGTTGCTGCACCCTGCTGTCCCTGCCCAAACAGTTGAGGTTGCTGCACCCTGCTGGCCACTTTTCCCCACCCACCACAGTTCAGGATGCTGCACCCATTACACCCTGTTTCTGTCTCCATAGTCAGGGCTGCTGTGTGCTGTTAAGCCCTAGAGTCTCAGGTCCCTCTGCCTCCACAGTGAGGCCAGCTTCACCATGCTACTCTAGGTCACCTGAGGTGGGGATTTTGCTGCACCCTGCTTCCCACTTCATTGCCCCAAATGGGCAGGGCTGCTGCACCATGCACTCCCCATCTCACAACAGGGCTTCTGCACCCTGATGCCCCCCCTGTGTCCATCCCCACAGTTGAGGCTTCTGCGCCATGCTGTCCTCTGTCCCCTGTCACCACAACCAGGCTGTTGCACTCTGCTGTCTACACAGTTGGGGTTGCTGTGGCCTGCTGTGCCCTTGATCCCCATGCCTCTGCATTTAGGGATGCTGCACCATGCTGCCACTTGCCATGAGAGTTAGGGCATTTGCTGCACCCTGCTACCCACATCTCTTGTCCCAAACAGGCATGGCTGCTGCACCCTGTCCCTCATTTTGCTCTTCTGTACCCTGATGCCACACCTATCTTCTACCTGAACAGTCAGAGCTGCTGCACCCTGCTCCTCTCTGTTCCCACCACCACAGTCACAGCCATTGTGCCCTATTGCCCCCGTTCCTGTCTCCACAGTTAGGGCTGCTATGCTGTGTTACACCCTAGAGTCCCATGCCCCCGCCTCCAAAGTTGGGGCTGCTGAAGCCTGCTACACATTTTCATTGCCCCAATGGGCTAGGCTGGTTCACCATGTGCCACAATCAGGTTTGCTGTACCCTGATGCCCACCTGTGTCCTGCCCAACATTCAAGGCTTCTGCACCATGCTGTCCTCTGTCCCCTGCCACCACTGTGCACTGCTGCACTGTCCTACAGGAACAGGGGGCAAAAGGATGCAATGACCATGGCTATGGTGGTGGGGAAAGAGGGCAGCAGGGTGCAGCAGCCCCAACTGTTAGGCCAGAAGATGGGGTGTCATCAGGGTACAGCAGCCCAAACTGTGGGACAGGATACAGCAGCCATGCCTGTTTGTGACAAGGGATGTGGGCAGCAGGGTGTAGCAAAGGATCTCACTCAGGTGGCAGGGGGGCAGCTGGGTGCAACTGCTTCAACTGTGGAGGCACATAACAGGGTGCAGCAAATGCCCTGACTCTTGTGGAAAGTGGCAGCATGCTGCAGCAGCCCTAACTGTGGAGGTATGGGGATCTAGGGCACAGCAGGCCACAACAACCCCAACTGTGTAGCTAGGGGCAGGGTGCAGCAGCCCTGACTCTGGTGAAAGGGAACAGAGGACAGCATGGTGCACAAGACTCAACTGTGGGACAGGACACAGGGGCCATCAGGGTGCAGCAGCCCTGAGTGTGAGATGGTGTGCATGGTGCAGCAGCCGTGTCCATTTGAGACAATGGAAGTTGGTAGCAGGGTGCAGCAAAAGCCCCACCTCAGGTAGCTAGGGCAGCATGGTGCAGCAGCCCCAACTGTGGAGGCAGGGGGACCTAGGACTCTAGGGCTTAGCAGAGTACAGTAGCTCTGACTGTGGAGACAGGATCAGGGGGCAACAGGTGCAGCATCACTGAATATGGGGGGGAGAGAGAGAGAGAGAGGGCAGCAGGGTGCAGCAACCCCAACTGTTCGGGCAGGGTGCAGCAGGCCTGATTCTTTAGGCGGGGGATGGAGGCAACAGGGTGCAAAATCCCTGACTGTGTGGAATAAGACAGTGGGCAGGAGGGTGCACAATCCCTGACTGTGTGGTAGAAGACAGGGGGCAGCAGGGTGCAGCAGCCTTGAATGTGAAGCAGAAGGCGGGGGGGGCTTGTGGGTCAGGGGACAGGTGGCAGCAGAATGCATTGCCTTAACGTGGGGAAGAGACACGGTGCAGTGGGATGCCATATTGCGTTTCTATTTATACACATACATGATATATTTTCACACAGAATCCTCCAAAAGACTGCAATTTGTGTGTTCAGACAGGACACGTCCTTGAAATAGTAGAATGTGACAGGCACCTGTTTATCAATCTGACATACAAAATGTTCTTACATGAATGTATTTATGAAGGGTACATCAATGACAAACTATTTCTATGAATTAACAAAATTTGGATTTATTTTATATTCATTAAACAAACCTGTGTTATATAGTTAGAAAAAAATCAGAGTTTTGATGAGAAAGAATGGAGAGCTGTGATACAGACTAACTGATCTCTCACAGAGAAAGATTTCCACTACTTCAATGCAGCACTGAAACTGAAATTATCAACTTTTATAACTTTTACAAAGGTTCCACGTCAGAAATAACAAACAACAGGGAAGCAACAGTGAAATAACAGTAAACAATTCATGTACAACAGTGCTATTGAAAGGGGTCAATTATAAGAAGAGTAAGATGTAGAGGAGGAGATGTGTAGGTAGTTAACAGAGGCAGCTATAGTAAAATGGTGAACACAGCTAGGATGCATGTGCCCACAAGGAATGGGTAGGGTCAGGCGCCCGGGTTGGCAGAGAAACAGGGATGAGAGGAGAGGAGGAGGATGACAAGGCAGCCAGAGGCATTTGTCAAAAAATAAATGGGAAGGAGTGATAGAAGAGAAAAAAGGGGCAGGGGGAATAAGTGCTATAATGGGGCAAGGAGAGACTAATGAGGTGGTATGAAGACCTGAGATTTGAAGTGGCGCCTCAGGAGCTGGGGGGAAGGGGACTAGGGGGCCTGGGGTTAAGCAGTATATAAGTTAGGATTAAAGCTGTGTAGATCATCATCTAGGAGAGGCAGTCACAGGAGCTAGAGGCAATGAGATGGGCCTGGAGCCTGGTTTTGAACAGATCTAGTGTTGAGGCAGAGAAGATGGTGTGGCTGAGACCATTCATCCATAGAGGAGCCCTATAGGTGAAGGAGCGTTGGAGTTGGTTATTTTAGTTGGGGGAGCAGCACCTCATAACAGGGGTGCTGGGACAGAGCCTCCTGCAAAAGAAAGACATATTCCGCTTGCAACATATCCCACTGTATTGGCAGAGCGGTATATTGCTGCAGCATAATGTCTTGTGGCATTATGACCCCATGCCATTTCTGCAAAGCCTTCAACACCATCCAACATAGAACACTGATTAACAAGATGGGTAGTCTGGCCATGGGGCGCAAGCTAATAAACTGAGTTAGAAATCGGCTGACAGACAGGAGGCAGTGGGTGGTGATGATGGGATCCAATCCGGGGAGAGGTGGGTGACCTGCGGGGTACCTCAGGGACCAGTCCTGTTAAATGTCTTCATTACAAACATTGTAGAAGGGTTAGAAGGAAAGGTCTGCCTGTTTGCAGATGACACCAACATCTGTAACAGAGTGAATACTCCACAAGGGGTGAAGAAAATGAGCAGAGATATGGAGAGACTTGAAAAATGGTCTGAAGAGTGGCAACTGAGGTTCAGTGCAAAGAAGTGCAAAATAATGCACCTGGGAAAAGGGAACCCTAGGGAGAGATACAGAATGGGAAGGAGGTGCTGATGATCACCAAGGAAGAAAAGAACCTAGAAGTTATCAGTTCTGATGACCTAAAGGTATCAAAACAGAGCACAAATGTTGCAAGGAGGGCCAGTGGCATGCTGGGGTGCATAGGCAGAGGTATCACTAGCAGAAGGTGTGAGATGGTGATGCCATTGTATAATGTTTATTCTCAGGAGAAGCCAGAAGGGGAAGGAAGGAAACATATTCAATTCAGTGCTTTAGAGTAACTGGTAATTGCTATTTTTCATTTAAACTTAGATTGTGGGCTTTTAGTGACACTGTACTTTCTTTGTTGTCTTTACTTAGAATTGTTTTTGGGCTGTTGAAAATTTAAAACATAGTGGTGGTGTAAGTCTGTGCTGTCTTTAATTGCTGCAAATTTTCGCCTCCCCCCCCCTTCCCCAACTCTTAATTATATGCCCTGTTAAATCTGATTGACAGGAGCTAAACACAGGGTATAGTAAGGGTGTGAAGTAGGAGGGGCATAAGGGGGAAGAAGCCCACCCTCAGCACGACAAGTGTTTTGACTCATTTATTTATTTATTGGTTTCTTTTCTTTTTTTTTTTTTTTAAAGAAAATTATCTGAGGATCAGTGGCAGGGTTTGTAGGACAGTAAATTAATAAAAAGGGAACTAGGAGAGCTTCAGTAGCAGACAAGTAGTGGAATAGCAGTATAATTGCAGTATAATGTGGGGAGTGGTGCAATGCAGTGGCTGTGGGGCAGCCATATTCAGGCAGACCTTCTGGACACTGAGATGCTGCCCTATCTGCATGCATCTCTCTGGACTGTGGGATGAGGTAGCCAGACTCAGAGCGGAAGTAAACTGGGTCAGGAGTACCATCACCCCTATCCAGAGACCACCCACTCCAATGCAACTGCCTCAAAGGATGCCGAGAACGAGGAGCACCTGGATGACAGTGGGCTCAGGGAGGGTTAGAGCGGTCAGGCAGAGGCACATCCCAGATCCTATTCCACTCAAGAACTCATATGCCACACTGGCAAATGAGGACAACCAAATAGAGGTACCCAGAGAAATAGAAGGAAAGGATGTGGAGGTTAGCCAAGGAGGTGACCTTAGTGGGGAAAGCAGTGGACCCCAGAGGAGGAGGAAGCGAATCCTGGTGGGGGACTCCATCATAAGAGGGATCCAGCTAGGAACACAGGAGGGGGAGGACAGGGAGGTGAGGTGCCTACCAGGTGCCATGGCATGGAGGGATGGAAGGAAGATCCTGGGGATCACTGAGAAGGCAAGACGGGAGGGTAAGCTGGATGTCATTATCCACCTAGGTACTAATGACCTGGCAAATGGGGAGCCAAAGGAAGTTCAGGAAGAGTTTAGGAAATTGGGGAGGGGTCTCAAGCAAGTAGCTACTTCTGTCACTTTCTCAGAAGTACTTCCTGCGAGAGGCAAGGGAGAGCATAGGAGTGTATGCACCAGGAACTTTAACTCATGGTTGAAGAACTGGTGCTGTGAGGAAGGGTTTGGATTCATTGGTGACTGGGGATCCACCTGGAGGGATGGAGGTCTGTTCAAGCCTGACGGTCTGCATCCATCCTGGAGGGGAATCCAAGCACTCAATGATTAGTTTAAATGCTACATTGACAAGCATTTAAACTAGCAAAGGGGGGTGGCAGGCCAGCAAGGAGGATACCTACTTGCTCAACCCCCACAGCTAGCAGTGGAACCAGTGAACCAGAGGAGTGGCTATCTCTGCAAAGCAGTGTGCAAAAGATGGAGATTAGTGCCCAAGAGGTGGATAGACAGAAAAGGGGAAAAATTCAGCAGAAGGGCAGACAGCAAGGAGAACCAGGGATAAATGACAACCAAGGAAGGGGCTGAGTAGAACAGCGAAACAGTCTAGGGAGGTCAAATCATGGAAAGCCATGTGTGCAAAATGCCAGGAGCCTTAGCAACAAGATGGAAGATCTGGAGGCTGTCATGGTGCAGTCAGATCTGGACATTGTGGCCATCACTGAAACCTGGTGTAATGATAACCACGACTGGGAGATGGCCATACCTGGCTACAACATATTCAGAAGAGACAGATCAGGCAGGAAGGGAGGAGTGGCACTGTATGTGAAAAATGACTTAAGGGCCACAGAGATCCAGGAGGAACAAAATGGGGGAGAGATACTGTGGGTTAAGCTGGAAAGGAAAATGGGGACAGCCATCTGCACAGGTGTGGTCTATAGACCACCAGCCCAGGAGGAACAAACAGATAGGGAGCTGATGCTAGCCATCCAAAGCATGGCAGACAACGGTGAGGTAGTACTGGTTGGAGACTTCAATATTCCAGACGTGGACTGGAGCCTCCCAGCAGCAGCATCAACTAGGAGCAGATTTATCCTGGACTTCCTTCAGGGTGCCTTCCTCAAGCAATTGGTCATGGAACCAACTCGGCAGAAGGCAATACTGGACCTTGTGCTCACAGACAGGGACAGTGTGATGGGGGTAACAGTGGGGAGCACCTGGGGAACAGTGACAACAGTCATTGTGGTTTGAAATCACAGAAAGAGCAGAACCAAACCACACAAAAACATGTATCCTGGATTTTAGGGGGGCAGACTTTGGGAAAATGGGAGATACTTGAAAGAGGCATTAAGGGGAATGGGACAGGAATCAGGGGTTGAGGAACAGTGGGCAGTATTTAAAATGGGGATTACAAGAACAACAGAATTATGCATTAAGCAGGTTAGCAAGAGGAAAAGGAAGAGGAGACCATTATGGTTTTCCAAAGAGGTAGCAAAGAAAGTGAAAGCCAAAAAGATTGCATTCAGGCAATACAAAAAGACACAGGCAGAAGGGGATAGGGAGAAGTACCAGGAGAAGCAAAGGGAGGCAGGGAGGTCAGTAAGGGAAGCCAAAGCTCAGACAGAAGAACACATTGCAAAATCAGTGGGTAGAGGGGACAAAACCTTTTACAGGTACATAAGTGAAAAAAGAAAGACAAAGGGAGGGATAGTGAGACTGAAGAGGAGGATGGGGGCCATGTGGAGGATGACAACAGTAAAGCTGACATATTGAACAGGTATTTCTGCTCAGTCTTTACTGAGGAAGAGGAGGGTAATGGGTCTGAAGGGAGTACAAGGGGTGAGAATGGTGCAGAAATGGACATGTCCCTTTACACGAAAGGGTCCCAAGGAACTGGAAGTAATAAGAGCTGATAGCAATAGGGGCCAGATGGGGTGCACCCCAGGGTCCTAAAGAACTAAGAGAGGTGGTGGCTGAACGCTGGCTATTCTGTTTAGCAGATCACTGGAAACAGGGAGGTACCCAAAGACTGGAGGACAGCAGATGTAGTCCCTATACAAAAGTGGGAACAAAGAGGAAGCAGGGAACTACAGACCAGCCAGCCTCACCTCGGTAGTGGGGAAGATCTGGAAGGACTACTGAAGGAGAGATTGGTGGAACATCTGGTTGTCAATGGACTACAGGACCCAAGGCAGCATGGTTTCACCAGGGGAGGTCATGTCAGACCAACCTCGTTGAATTTTTGACTGGGTGACTAGGAGGTGGATCGGGAGGGGCAGTGGACATGGCCTATCTGGACTTCAGCAAGGCCTTTGACACTGTGCCACAGAAGACTATTACACAAACTGGGGAATATGGGTGTGGGCAGGACAGTAGTGTTGTGGTAGGTAACTGGCTGGGTGGCAAGACACAGAGGGTGGTGGTAAATGGCTGTCACTCCACAGAGGGAAGAGTGACCAGTGGGGTACCACCGGGATCAGTGCTGGGACCGGTCTTATTCAACATCTTCATCAGTGACATTGTGCAGGACCTAGAAGGCAGAATTTCACTGTTCACTGATGACACAAAGCTCTGTAACAGAGTAGACACACCAGAGGGTGTAGACAGAATGAGAAGGACCTGCAGAAACTTGAAGAATGGTCAGGGGTTTGGCAGTTGAAATTCAATGCAAGGAGGTGCAAGATAATGCATATAGGGCACAAAACCTGGCACAATATATCAGTTGGGGGTGAGGATATAGCATACCAAGCAGAGAAGGGATCTTGGGGTTATCATCTCCTGATGACCTCAAGGTAGGAAACCAGTGTGACAAGGCAGCAGGTAAAGCAAATAGGATGCTGGGATGTACAGGCAGGGCATCACCAGCAGGAAAAGGGAGGTCATAATTCCGCTATACAAGACACTAGTGAGGCCCCCACCTGGAGTACAGTGTACAGTTCTGGAGACCATATCTGTAAGGACATAGACAGGGTAGAGAAGGTTCAGAGGAGGGCAACAAAGATGGTGCATGGATTGCATCACAAGTCCTATGAAGACAGGTTGAAGGAACTGAACATGTACTCCCTGGAGGAGAGGAGGAGAGAGGGATATGAAGAGACATACAAGAATCTTACAGGGAGGAACAGGGTGCAGGAAAACACTATTTTTAAGCGAAAAAGATGTTCCAGGACTAGAGGGCATGGAATGAAGTTGGAGGGAGGACGATTCAGAGGAAACATGAGGAAGAATTTCTTCACAGAACGGGTGGTGGACAAGAGGAACACCCTGCCAGAGGAAGTGGTGGGGGCTGAAACAATCATGGGATTTAAGAATGCATGGGATAGACATAAAGGAATTCTAGAGGTCAGGGGTAAGGGGCAACAGACTTCTAGGAAAACATAAACTGAACTTACAAGCTCAAATGGGCAGACTGGGTGGGCCAAAGGCCCTTATCTGCCGACACTGTCTATGTATGTATGTATCTATGCACTAGTGAGACCTCACCTACAGCATGTGTACAATTCTGGTAGCTGCAACTGTGCAAGGACATTCATCATCGTCATCATCATCAATTTATTTATAAAAGGTGCCCTTCCAAAGTTCAGGGCGCCTGAATAATCCATACACAAATAAAAACATCACAATCATCATAAAACCAAATATAAAGCAACCACTTAAATATAACTAAACAGTTTATTATAAAATCAGTTCCATTAGTCCCAATCAGGCCCCATTAAAGGCCTGACAAAAGAGGTGAGTTTTAATGGCAAACTTAAATCCTTTGACAGTCAGGCTTTTTGTATGTGACAAGGTAGAGAATTCCACAGGGTAGGAGCCATAAAGGCAAAAGATTGTGCTCCAGATGTCTTCAAACATACCCTGGGAATCTCTAGCAATCCCTCGTCGGAGGATTGGAGTGAGTGGGAAGGGCAGTAAGGCTGTAGATGATCTTGCAGGTAGTGGGGTCCCTGGTCATGTAGGGCTTTATAGGTCAACAACGCGACCTTGAAGGTTATCCACCACTGTACTGGCAGCCAGTGCAGTTCATGCAGCACGGGTGTTATGTGACTGGATCTAGGGGCTCCAGTTAACAACCTGGCCATCACATTCTGCACCAGCTGCAAGTGGTGGATATCCACCTCCGGTAGCCCTAGGTAGAGGGCGTTGCAGTAATCAAGACAAATGGTGACAACGGCGTGGACCAAAGTAGGGAGATCTTCGGATGGAACCAGATGCTTCACCCTGGTGATATTTCTTAGCTGATAAAAAGAAGATTTAACTACTGCCAACACTTGTGATTTCAAGGTCAGGACCTCATCTAACAGCACGTCTAAGTTACATACCTGGCTTGCGGCACCCAATGGGACACCCCCAAGCCTCAGACTGGTGGGTTGTCCTGCCCCTACCCCAGGCATCCTACGATCTGGGTCCACCACCAACACCTCCGTCTTCCCAGGGTTTAACTGCAGCCAGCTAGCAATCATGTGGTCCTGTATCTCATTTAGGCAGTTGTTAAACACCGAGACAGTATCTATCACTTGCTTGGGCACAAAAGACATGTACAGCTGAGAATCATCTGCATAGCAGTGAAAACTCAAGCCGTATCATCTTATAATGTCTCCTAATGGCAGCATGTACACTGCAAACAACATTGGCAACAACACTAAGCCCTGTAGCACCCCACAGGGAAGACAGTGAGGGGCCAAGGAATAAATCCCCAACACCACTCTCTGAGTTCTACCCTCGAGGAAGGATTGAAACCAGCTGAGGTCTGACCCCTCCCCCCCAGGCCGCAGATAAAATGCAGGCACTCGAGTAGCACGCCATGGTCTACAGTGTCAAATGCTGCTGAGAGAGCAAGGAGAACCAAGATAGTAGAGGCCCTCCGATCTCTGACCAGCAGGAGATCATTTAGTACCCAAACCAGGGCCATCTCGGTGATATGCCTTTTCCTGAAACCTGATTGGAGAGGATCATAGATATTGTGGCTGGATAAATGATCCTCCAGCTGCAGAGCGACCACTTTCTCAATAACTTTATCTACAAAAGGTAAGTTTGAAACTGGTCTGTAGTTTGCTGGACAGTCCGGGCCAAAGGAGGACTTTTTCAGGAGGTGCTGGACCACTGCCTCCCTTAAGGGATCTGGAAAGATCCCTCTCTCCAATGACATCCTTACTATTCCAGTAAGGACCGGTGGGATCATCTCAACACACCCTACAAGAATTGTGGAGGCGATCCATAGAAGAGCAACTAAGATGGTACATGGCTTGCAACACAGAACATATCAGAAGAGATTAAAGGACCTCAATATGTACTCACTGGAGGAAAGGAGGGAGTGGGAGGACATGATAGACATGTTCAAGTACCTCAAGGGCATAAACAGGGTGCAGGGCCAGATATCTTCCAATGTAGGAGTACAAGAATAAGGGGGCTTGATGTGAAATTGGATGGGGGTAGATTAAGAGAAAATGTGAGAAAAGTTTTCTTCTCAGAGTGGGTGGTGGTCACATAGAATAGTGTGCTAACAGGAGCGGAGCCAACTGCCGAAATGAATGCATGCATGTGTTTGGAGCTCCACATTCAACCAGTGATTTTCTACTAAAAAAATGAGTTAACACTTATTTAGAGGCAGCTTAAATCAACAGATCAGTGTACATTGAATGAAGCTGAACAAACCGATCCTAAAATCAGCACAATGGGGAGACATACCCAAGGTGGCCAAGAGACTGAAGAAGCATGACTTGAAAGTTGATAAAGCCCCAGATAGTTCAGCGTCATCAACTTCTAGGGGCAAGACAAGGCAAATTTCATTTTTCCAGGTGCCCAATCCCAGAGGCTCTGGGCACTGTACAATTAAAATACACAAAACACAATTAAAAGTACAGTAATTAAAATGCAAAACATCAACAGATAAACAGATAAAAGCAGCCAAAAGCAGGAGGCCTGGCCTAACAGCAAATTTCTGAAGGGGCCATTGTATCACAGTATCTAAAGGACAATATCTAAAAGACAGTGTCTGGGAATGCCTGGCTGAATAAGAAGATCTTGAGGAGGGCCTTGAATGCTACAACTGAAGGGGCCTCCCATACTGATGGAGGAAGTGAATTCCACAGGATGGGGCCGGTGACTCTAAAAACTCTGTCACTGGCAGTTTTTAATCTTGCCCTGGGAATTGCAAGGAGGCATCTAGAGGAGGACCGGAGGGAATGGACCGAGGCAGCAGGTGTTAGAAGGTCCAGCAGGTAACCTTGACAACAGAACCTGGGCAACCAACAAATGCTACTTTACTAAAAGCAATCCAGTCAATGGATGCTAAACTGGGGGCCCTGGTAGGCAAAGTGACCACGTTAGATGCAACCATAGTCGTGATGCAAGGAGAAGTAAAAAATGCATCAGATACTGCTACTAAGGCTATTTCAACAGCAGCAGGACTTGTGAAAGAAAACATTGGTGCTCCATTTATGCCTGGAGCACTTGGAAAACGAGGCCAGAGCCACGCATGTGCGAATGATTGGGATGCCAGAGAATGTTGGCTGGAGATGAAGACGTCAAAGCATTCATAACTCAATGGTTAATGGAACATTTGTATTTCCAAAACTTTACCATCAAGAAACTGTGTAGAATTACCCCCCACTGAGCTCTGGGAGACGATCCTCCTCCACGGACTGTGATGATTGTCCTGGCTGACAAGGTCGAAAGCGACGAGATGTTATATGCTGTTAGACAGACCAAAAACCTAGAATGGCAAGGCAAGGTCATCCACCTCTTTTCTGACCTCAGCTACTCCACCCGGTCAAGATGGAAGGCCTTCGATGGCTTACGACAGCAGCTTTGATCATTGGGGGTCCAACACGTCTTGATGCTCCCTGCCAGACTAAAGATCATCTATGGAGGCAAGACTTACATCTTTACTGACCCAAAAGATGCAGGTAAACTTGTGGTCCATATTGGCCGTTAGTTTATAGCCAAAGGATCTGACTCTGAATCCGAAGAGAATTCTTAAAGATTCAACTTTGGACTTTACAAGAATGGTCGGTAAGATTCCAGGACTTTTTGATTTATGGTAGTGAAAGGCCAAATGACTGGTTTAATATACTTATTTATTTATTAATTTCAGATTGGGACTAATACCTTTGAGTAAGGGACTCATTTACAAAGGTTCCAGGTCATCCAGCTACATAAGACAATCAAACAACACATAGGTTACATAGATTCAGTAGTAAGTTACATTACAAGTTACAAAAGGGTCCACATGAGTACATTGGTCACAATGGAACTTAGTGAACCTGGTAGCCCAGGACACAACATGATGAGATTTGAGTTTCTGTGCGAAACAGAAACAGCTGTTTACATTTCAGATGCAGACTGCAGTGTAAAGCTATGCCAAGGTAAGTGCAGAGTGCAGCAAGAGGATTAGAATACAAAACTTACTTGAATTAGTGAAGCAGCCAGCGAAGGCTTTGTCAGCGCCTGGCATAGGGGAAGGAGTGTGGTGGGGAGGAGAATTGTGGTAGGGGTGAACAGAGGGGATGGGGAGTAGGTGGAGGAGGAGGAGGGTGGAATACCAGGGGTGAACCAGTGGAGTGGGGAGGGGTGGCAAGGGGAAGCTGATAGGAAGAAGGAGGTGGGGTGGGCGGGGAGGTCAAGGGGAGGGGGGAGAGATGCTAGGTGGGGGCAACAGTAATTGGGGGGAAGGGGATCATTTTAACAGTTTACACTGGTGTCCGAAGGGGTGGTATGAAAGGAGCCAGGGTTTCTGCTTTGGCAAGGGCTAGATTTAGTTAGGGTTTATGGAAACATTTACAGACATTTGAATGCTGTTGGGTTCACATGCAAAATATGGTGTAATGCAGCCTGTTTGACAAATAGTGAACAGATACTCGTATTGAGACAGTCTGGTGTTACAATACTGTTGTTTGGTTTCACTGTAAGAGGGCACCCTCCCCCCCTTACTCTAGATCATAGCACCTCACATTGGCAGCCACCATTCTTGCTACCACGAGGTTTTCAACTGACACGTTTTCTTCGTACCGTTTACCAAATATGATGCTCCCATTTGGAGCTGTGTGGTTAATTGCGGGTTACACATTGCTGGCCAGTAAAATAGGCTTTTTTTTTTTCCTGTTTGGGTTAAATTGCAATGTTATTATGCTTGTAGAAGTTACAGTTTTATTATAATAACTTTGACTATTTCAGAGATACCTGGTTAGAAATAGGAGTTAAAACACAGGCTTAAAGTGTTTGTCTTTTGCCTAACATGCTCAATAGAGGACTCAGTCCATTGCATTGACAGAATGGCCCAGATATTCAAAAGGGTTGCGCATGGCGCAACAGTGTTGCACCATGTACAGCCCACTAATGCGCCCCGGCGTGATATTCAAATGGGGATTGTGCCTGGCACAAATCCCGATGCGCCGGAGCGCATCAGTAATGTATGCAGCGCAGGTGGGGGGGGGGGTGTGCCCATGCATACTCCGCACATCCTGATATTCAGCATGGGATGTGCTGAGTCCATGCATGAGCAACCCCTACTTGCGCCGCACACAGGTGAGCCAAAAAAAAAAGGAACAACGGCTGGCCACCCACAGGTGATCTGCCATGTTGCAGGGCGCAACACGGCAGCTGCCACGTGTGGGTGGCCACCCGAGCTCCAGCTGCACCTCTGTGGCGGTGCCCCCCATGCCTGATCATGGGCATCTGTTTAAAATAATAATGTCCCATATCCCTGGTGGTCCAGTGGACCGCTGTCAGCCCGATCTCAGGCATTTGTAAAAACAAAATGAAGTCCTATATCCCTGCTGGTCCAGTGGACCACTATCAGCCCGATCGCGGGCTTAAGCATAAAACAACAAAGTCCTATATCCCTGCTGGTCCAGTGGACTGCTATCAGCCCGATCGCCGGCATTTGTAAAAATAAAATGAAGTCCTATATCCCTGGTGGTCCAGTGGACCACTGTCAGCTCGATCGCGGGCATTTGTAAAAATAAAATGAAGTCCTATATCCCTGGTGGTCCAGTGGAGCGCTCGCAGCCCGATCATGGGCTTTTGTAATAATGAACTGAAGTCCAATAGCCCTGGTGGTCCAGTGGACCGCTTGCAGCCTGATCGCAGGCATTTGTAATAATGAACTGAAGTCCAATAGCCCTGGTGGTCCAGTGGACCACTCGCAGCCCGATTGCAGGCATTTGTATTAAGAATAATGAAGTCCAATAGCCCTGGTGGTCCAGCGGTACCCACGTCCCCACCTGCCCACTGAGCCCCACCGCCCCGCTCCCCCCCGGTCAATGGCGGGCGGCAGCACCCCACCTGCCTGCCGCCCTCTGCCCGCCGACTGACACCATAGGTAGGGCTGTCGCCCAGATATGTGAATGGAATGTGTAATGCGGTATGGGCTGCATGCCCATTGGTTCACGCTGTTGACCAATGGGCGTACAGTCCTACCTATAGTGTCAGTCGGCAGGCGGCGGGCGGCAGGCGGTGGGGTGCGCCGCTGACCGGGGGCGGGCGGTGGGGCTCAGTGGGCGGGTGGGAGGTACGCTGGACCACCAGGGCTATTGGACTTCATTATTCTTAATACAAATGCCCGCAATCGGCTGCGAGAGGTCCACTGGACCACCAGGGCTACTGGACTTCAGTTCATTATTACAAATGCCCGCGATTAGGCTGCAAGTGGTCAAACTGGACCACCAGAGATATAGGGCTTCATTTTATTTTTACAAATGCCTGCGATTGGGCTGACAGCGGTCCACTGGACCACCAGGGATATAGGACGCGATGTATATTTACTTAAGCCCGCGATTGGGCTGTGGGGCACATTACCGCGCTGTGCAGGAGGTGTCGGTCCCCGATCGCTGCTGTCTGGCAGGGCGCCAGGTGCAAGTTGCCAGGGATTGTCACTTCTGCATGCAAATGGGGCCATAATGACATGCAAATGGCCCCATTTGCGCCTTGCATACATTATGGCCCCATTTGCATGTGCACTTTTGAATATGGCGTTGTTGCACATAACGCAATGGAACTTGCGCTAGCGCATCCCCCTGCTCCACTCTGGCCACTTGCGCTGGCGCAGTGCCACTGTGCCATGCACACTGCTGGTGGCCAGGGTGCGATATTCAACAATGCTCTGACATGACGCAGCTCTGTTGAATATCACCCAGTCAACGCCCCTGCACAGCCAAGTTACGCTGCGCCCAAGCTTGTGCCACAGCCTAGCGCAGTCTGAATATCCGGGCCAATATATTTTAGTAAAGTTCTCATCTCAGGGACTGTCCTCATTCTTGGAAGTGTAAGCTCATCCTTACAGTTTCTATATGAGATGTATGCTAAGGTACTACTTCCCCTTAAGATGTAGCATAATCTAGACTTATGTCAAATCCTAACATTGCATATTGACTATGCCTTTTCTCATGTTTCAACTCTAGACATAATGTACTTATTTTTATTTGTGCAAACTAATACAAAATAAGTTTGAACAAAAGAATAGTGTGCCATAAGAGGTGGTGGGAGCAAGCAAGGCAGATGGTGGTGGTAAATGGGATCCAATCTGGGGAGAGGGGAGTGACCAGCGAGGTACCTCAGGGATCAGGCTTGGGACCAGTCCTGTTCAATGTCTTCATTAATGACATTGTGGAAGGCCTACAAGGAAAGGTCTGCCTGCAGATGACTCCAAGATCCGTAACAAAGTGGATACTGCAGAAGGGGTGGAGAAAATTAGGAGGGACCAGGGGAGGCTTGAAAAATAGTCTGAGGAGTGGCAATTGACGTTCAATGCAAAGAAGTGCAAAATAATGCACCTGAGAAGAGGGAATCCTGGGAAGAGCCACATGTTGAGGGTGACATGCTGGGGTACATAGGCAGAGGTATCATTAGCAGAAGACAGGAGGTGGGGGCATAAAAACCCTGAGGAGAGCTACAGGATGGGGGGAGTTGCTGGCAGTCACCAAGGAATAAAGGGACCTGACGGTTTTTATTTCAGATGACCTGAAAATGTCAAAGCAGAGTACAAAGGCAGTAGAGAGGGCCACTGGTATGCTGGGATGCATAGGAAGGGGTATCACTCGAAGAAGGAGGGAGACAGTGATGCTGTTTTATAAGACCCTGGTCAGGCCTCAGATGCAGTACTGTGTGCAGTTCTGGAGGCTGCATCTTTGAAAGGACATAAACAGGCTGGAGATGGTCCAGAGAAGGGTGACTAACATGGTACAGGGCTTGTGCCACAAAACCTACTAGCAGAGACTAAGGGACCTCAATATCTACTGGCTAGCGGACAGGAGGTAGAGAGGAGACATGATAGAGACATTCAAGTACCTCAAGGATATAACCAATGTGCAGGGGGAGACATCTTCCAATACAGGAGAAGTATGACAATGAGGTGGTATGACATGAAACTGGAAAGTGGCAGGCTAAGAGGGAATGTGAGGATGTTTTTCTTCACAGAGAGGGTGGTGGCTGCATGGAATGGTCCACCACAGGAGGCCGTGGGAGCAAGCACTGTGGTTGGATTTAAACATGCATGGGAGAACCATAGAGGTAAAGCTGAGGGAGGGTCAGAAGCCACAGTGAAGTACATGGCTTATGGGCAGACTGGATGAGCCTAGCAGTCCTTATCTATGTTTGAACCTCTGGCAATCACGTTTACAGAGTCACTCAACACAGGAGTGGTGCCAGAGGATTTGAGGAGGGCACATGTGGTCCCTCTACACAAATCTGGCAGAAGAGAGGAGGCAGGGAACTATAGACCACTCAGCCTCACATTAGTAGTGGGGATGATCATGGAGGCACTGCTTAAAGAAAGGATAGTGGAACATTTAGAAGCCATCGGTGCCCAGAACCCAAGGTAGCATGGATTCACAACAGGTAGGTTGTGTCAAATGAATCTAATAGATTTGTTTGACTGGGTAACAAAGGAAGTAAATGGGGGTGGGGGGTGTGGATGTTGCCTACCTCGATTTCAGCAAGACCTTCAACACCGCCCCACATAAGAAGCTTATTAGAACGTGGGCAGTGTGTAGGAGCCAACCCTGCCACTGGTCCCTACTCCACTTCCTCCTCCTTCTCCTCAGTCTCTCTCTCGCTTCTTTTTTGTTTCAACATCCGGAGGGAGGGGGTATAAAAGAAATAAAGGAGCAGTCGGTTCAATCCCCAAACTGCACTCAGTTTATACAGGAGGTGGATTAAAAACTGAATCAACACAGAAACTCACACTAGCTGAAAGAAATGGCAAGAGACAAATTTAAGTGAAATGACAGAGGATGGAAAACATTTATCTGGAATTTGGAGAAAAAGGAGTTTATGGGTAGAACTGGCAGCAGTTGGTGTAAGTCCTAATTAAACTCTCTGCTTTTAATGCCCACCACACTGTCTCCCTGGTCCTCGCTACTCTGCCCCCCAGGCTTCTACGGTAGCCGTGGTACGGCTTTACTTATTGGTGGCTCCTGCCCCTCACTGCACTCTCTCTCTCTCTCCCCGTTCCTCGCTCCTCTGACCCACCCTCCAGGCTTCCACAATAGCCACACTGCTGCTTTACTTATTGGCATCTCCTGTTGCCCGCCACACTCTATCGCTACGGTCCTCACTCCTCTGAAATCCCTCCCAGGCTTCTACAATGGCAGTGTGAAAACTACTTACTGGCATTTACTGCCTTCTACTGCACACTCTCCCCCATTGTTGCTCCTCTGAAATCCGCCCACCAGGCTTCTACAATAGCCATGGTGCAGATCTACTTATTGGTGGCTCCTGCCACCCAGCGCACTCTCTCTCTCTCCCTCCAGTCCACTAAGGCCAGCGGGAGTGGCTTCTCCGACTAGCAGCTCCTTCCTGCATTTACAGTGCAGCTTCTACCATGTGGCACTCGCCAGTCTCACTGATGCCTCCTTGCTCCTCTGAAGCCAGTACCAGTACCAAATACCACTGCAAATACCGTCAAGTGAACATTCGGCATGAACGAATATTTGTTGCTCTTCTTCACCTGTCTCAGGCATGATGCCTTCATACCTGTTATATCCCTCTCTATTACATCCCATTTGTTTCTCCCCTTTCACTCCCTCTACCCCATGCTTATTTTTCAGCATTTCCCCATCTTGCCAAAGTCTGCTTTTCTGAAGTCCAGCACCATGATTTTTGAACTGGAATGATGTGCTCCTGTGGTTATGTTGAATCACACAGTGTTGTGGTCATTGCACCTTAGTGGTTGTCTCACCCCTGCTTTTCTAACTGTCTCAGTATTTGACAAAACCAAATCAAGGCTGGCCCCTTCTCTAGTCAATTCCCTGACACAATGTTTGAGAAATGCACATTAATTGATATGGGTTGCATCGTACCCCTAAGACATACTTAAATTTAAGCACACTAGTGATATTTATTTAACATGTTTATTCATTTATGCAGTTTTCATTTAAATGTACTCTGCTTGAGTAAAATATTTTTTCTTTTCGCAGGATAAAGTCATATGATGCTTCATCTAGTCCAGCAGATGACCAGCAAGGTATTCAATTTTATTTTAATATAAATGCAACACCAAATAACCTCATGGACCATGTAAGCATTTCATCACGTGAAGATCAGCCTCATGTGTATATAAATACCAGAGAACAGGAAGCACAGTCTCATTGTTCAAGAAATGATTTATCTCAAACATCAAACTTACAGGTACCACTATGTTCTGAGGCATCTCAGACGGTACATTCTCCTATTAATAAAAATGAAGAACTGATTAAAAGCGGGGAATGCCAGACTATTGCTCTACAGATAAATGGTATATCACCTAGCATAAATACGCATCATGTAAAGCAGGAAATTATACCATCACAGAAGGAGGGACAGCAAAGTTATACCAATTCTTTGAAATCTGGAGGACCCAATGGTAACATCAAATACCACTTCTGGATTGTTTATATAATATTCATAGTTTTAGGGGCATTGATCTTTCTCTGGTCCATCAATAGATTTTTTTTCCCATTCATAAGGATCCCTGAAGACTGCTCGGTAGTTCTTAATGAAGTTCTCTTCAAGGCTATCAACCTTTCATCCCAACCAAGACATCCAATATAAACTGGAAAGAACAATTACTCAAGTGGTTTGTGTTGTTATTGTAAAATACTTTATAATGTATGGGTAGCCCTTATTACCCACTGAAATCAAGCAGATTACAACCTTGTAATCCCACTGTTGTGATGTCAGAACCTTATAAACCTATCTCACCTATGTCATAGCAGTGGACTTAGAAAATGGAATGCCAGTGTAATTCAGTATTCTACACACCCAGAATGTGATTGTTAGTCTCAGTACAGTATTCAAATAACATTCCAGTTATCTCAGTTTACTGGTACTGAGTCTAGCAATCTCTATGTCTGATAGAGATTTTAACTCTGGTGTTATTTTGGCCTGCTGTCATTCAGTCCGTGTATCCTAATAAACTGTTTTCCTACACAATCACGTGGCTGTAGTGCAGATTCATTAATGAGGTAAGGCTAAATTACTTGTGTCGGGGGGGGGGGTAACTTCTCATGTCGAGTCCCATACACTATAAATGACAATGCCTGACATACAGGTGATAACTATGGTGTAATCATCTCTCGTGGTTGCTAGGGTAATTGTAAACCTCTCAAGCTGCACTCTCGAGGTTTACTGATGCCCTAGCAATCACTCGAGGTGATTACACCATGGTTATCACCTGTACATCAGGCATTATCCTCTATATCTCAATAGTTAGAAACAGGTATTCACAGCATTTATTTCAGAAAAAATATTGTGATGAGAAAAGATGATGTAATAGTAGTAGGGAAATAAGTAACCAAGCTAAAGAACAAAGGGAGCTCTTGCTAGCGCAGCTCAGGAGTTGCTATTACTAGAAAGTACCATGCAGGTAGCAGCAGTGGTGAGACTCTCATACATATTACCACTGCTTTATCGACGTGTGACCAAAAGTACATATGGTAATATAAGCACTACACTTAAATAGCTTAGCAGTAATAAATGAACCATCAGCAATGTATATAAATGCAGTCTAAATCTGTGTAAGAGGTCATATGAGCACCTAACAAATGGCCCTTAAAAACACATCAAATGAGTGCGGAAGAAGTCTGAACAACTGACATTAAAATGAATGTCCCATTCAGCACACTGGCAAAAGAAAAACATCATGGCTCCTGCATATGACATGGAGCACACCATATCCTGCTCCCCATATAAACCCTAGAGGAGATGTCTCAGCACTGGATTATCATGCCTCATAACTCCGACTTCATAGAGCCGTACTGTCTGAAATGTGCCTACCATGTGCTTGCAGTGCCAATCACCCACCCATTCAACATGTCAATTTCCCAGGGTAGCCTCCCCCTCAATGGAAAATAGCCCATGTCATCCCTCTATTAAAAGCAGGCGGTGACCCCTGCAATCTAAATAATTACAGATCGATCTCTCTCCTCCCCATCCTGTCTAAATTACTAGAAAAAATAGTGTGTGGCCAGCTATGGGTATTCTTAGAATCCAGAAGCCTATTAAACCCAGTTCAGTCTGGATTCAGAGCAAAGCACAGCACCATAACAGCCCTAGCTAAGGTGACCAATGATTGTCTCCTAGACCTTGACAACAAGAAACATGTCTGTGCCGTTTTCTTGGATCTTAGTAAGGCATTTGACATAGTCGATCACAGCCTGCTTCTTTCCTCCCTAAGCATCTTAGGCCTGGACCATAAATCTATGTGCTGGTTTGCAGACTACCTTGGAGAACGGAAACAGCAGGTTAAAGCTGAAGGTGATCTTTCTCCATTAAAACCTATGCTGAGGGGCATGCCCCAGGGCTCTATCCTTGGTTCCCTCCCCTTTGCAGCCTACATTAACAACATCAATGACCCCATCAAAAAAGCCAACATCCACTTATTCGCGGATGACACTGTACTGTACTTGAGACGTCCCATGCCAGAAGCAGCCTGTGAAGACCTCCAAGCTGAATTTAACTTTCTACAATACCAGCTCATAAACAAAAAGCTTTTGCTGCATTCGAGAAAGACAAAAGCCATGCTCTTCTCCCCCTCCTTGCATACGGCAATTCCTGCTGGAGGGGGGGCTATCCCGCAAATTACCACTGTTCTTGGAGAAACACTAGAGTATGTAGCTAAATTCCAATATCTAGGAGTTTGGCTTGATCATCAACTTTCCTTCGCCGACCATCTCGAAGAACTACAGAAGAAACTAAGGCAAAGATTAGGACTATTCTACAGAATTAACTACCTGCTCACAAAGGAGGCCAGGATTCAACTGGTTCAAGCTACCTTCCTATCTTTAATAGATTATGTGAACCTGCTCTACAGCCACTGCACTGACTCTGCACTGGTTAAGTTGGACACCCTCTACCACAGAGCTAATAGGTTCATTACTGGCCTTCCACTTTCCACACACCACTGCTCCCTGTACTCATCATTAGGCTGGACTTCCTTTCACTATAGAAGGAATAGAAACACCGCCCTATGGGCCTTCAGAGCGGTGATCAAAAAGCTCCCCTCATATGTCTCAGATTGTATTCCCCGGAGTGTGTTAGGCACCTACGCTCTAAGGAGCTATTCCCTAATTGCCCCTCCAAGTTTTAAGGGTCAACACTCATTTTGGCAAAGCTGCTCTAAGCTTCTCTTTACCCACATTGTGGAACAGTTTACAAAGGAACTTGAAGCTGAGCTGCCCTGTTAGCCTGAATATCTTCAAGGTGCTCTACGATCGCTACATGAAAGCACCTTGTAAATGTTTTCTTCACCGCTAGCCAAATAATTCCGCAACTCCCCCTTTCCATCCTGATGCTCACCATGTTTCTACCCCTGGCTCTTACTCTTTCCTTATTAACTCTTCCTGCTGCACCCACCCTTCCCTATCCACTCTAGCCTGGCTAAAGTCCCACCCCATCCATAGTAGTGTCCCAATTATCTACCTCTCCTCTGTCATTATCATAATAAACAAGTACATTACAGCCATTGTCACTTTCTGTGGTTTTAGCCCAATTTTTCCCCCGTCATCAGTAATATATCCCTCTTCTTCTTTACCTCTCTAACCTGCCACCTCATACATGGCCTCTTTCCCCTATATGTGTAGTTGCCGGCTGCCTCACTCAAAAGATCTCTGCTTATAACCCCGTATGCCTATTGTTCATTGTACAGTACATCTGCTGACTTCTTCAATTGTAAAATAATGCTTTTTTTAATTTATTTCAACCTTGTACTGTACTGTATACACTGTATATACTTTTTCTTCCTTGTATATTATTGCTTTTTTTATACCTGCCTCTGTACTGTACTTTGATGTATTCATGACCAGGTCCACCTTGCAAATGAGCCTTGCTCAATGGTGCCCGCCTGGATAAATAAAGATTTTGATTGATTGAGTGATGAAACCAGAGGGCATGCACAAGTGCCACAACACTTCCCTTTACCACACAGTTTCAACCATCGAGTAGCAAAATGAATGATGCACACACTCATGGACTAATCAGAGGGAGATTCCAGAATCACCATCAGCAGGCTACAGTACAACACCTGGCAAATTGTCAGACTATGGTTTGACCCTTGCCTCCCTCCCCCCGGCATACTGAGTGGGTTGCTATAAGAGTATATCCTGCAGGGTCTGCCTAGTATGCTGTCCATGAACAAGAGATAGAGGATTGTGTATGAGCAGTCATACATAACAAGGATATTCTTGTATCGAGAGGCTTTCTTGGTAACAGATGACCTTGAGAGCGCAGCTCGAGAAGTACTCTATTACCAAGGGAACCTCAAGATACAAGAATTTCCTTGTTTGTGTATGACTGCTCATACACAATCTTTTATAGTGTACGGGCAGTTACAGTATAGACAATCACACAAAACCAGCTGGAGAAGACAACAGAGGATAGAAATGTTAACATTTTCTTTTTTTTTTAACTGACATAGTGTGCTGCAGATGTTTCTGCAAGTTCAAGTTTAAAAAAACTGCAACTTCCAGCTTAACTGGATTGAGGAAAGCAACTATGTGGCAGCATTCCAAGTTGTTATGTTGCAGTAGTGACATAGCTAGTGCAGCACAACAGCTGTGATGACATAGCTACTGCAGCATAACATAGGATAGTGCATGAGAACCGATTAACAACAGGGCTATTCTTTCACTGAGTTGGTACTATGACAACAGATTACCTCAAGAGCGCAGCTCGAGAGGTAATCAGCCATCATAGTACCAACGAGGTGAAAGAACAGCCCTGCCATTAAATGGTACGCATGCACTGTTCAGTATAGTGTATAGTGGAACGTCGTTGCCTCAAAAAAAAAATACTACATCTTTCTTTTTAAAATAAGACTAACTGTCAGATTGCTGCTCGAGGACACCATGTGTGATGTCCGCACTGCAGCAGAACAAAAAGTCATTCTGCTGTCCTCCGGAAGTCACTTTTTGGTTCTGCTGCACTACAGACGTCACTAGTGCAGCAGAACAACATTTTGAGAGCACTAGATTTCAGTGAACAACGACATTCCACTATACACTATAACTCCATTCTAGTTATGGATTTCTATCCATAACAACATTCTACAATACACTATAGTCCCCTTCTTGGTAGGTCTCAATCTATTCCTGGGATACACCCTACTCCTAGGGTTCTTTCTCCACTTCTGTCTGTGTCCCCTCAATGTCCTTACACAATGATAGTCAGAACTACTACTGTGTGAAATTTTCAAATTCAGACACAACAGAATTCTGTTGAATTTCAAAAAACAAACAATTCCACTTATCAGAAGCAGAATGGCAGTATTCTGCTGTTGAATGATATAGTGCCATTCTGCAAGTCCACTTTTTTTCTGCTGAACTTGTTCTGCTACCATCTTATACAAATTATGTGGAAGCAGATGGGTACATTTTATCAGAAATATACACACTTGCTTTCCAGTAACCATTATATACCTGCTGGGGGCCCCTTAGTGACATAGAAACATAGATAATGACAGCAGAGAAAAAAAAAGGTCCATCTAGTCTGCTCAGAGATCTCTGTCTGTCCCAGGACCAATTGTCCAGACAGGGTTTTATTTGTCCCGCTCCATCCCCTGCTCCGCTCCAGGGGTGGAGGAGTGTACCAGACTGTAGGGGGTCAGAACTGCATACAACACCTTAGTCCAGGGTGCTGGTGGAAACAATTGCCTTTTTAAATATAATTTAGTTAACCTACCTAGATTTCTACAAGTCTGAATAATCCTAGCATTTTGATGAATAATCCATGATTTATTGACAGACATGCATGTATAGTGTATGGAGACGTGTTGTTCAGTATGGATTTCAATGTGTCCCAAAACATTGTTCTGCTGCAGTAGTGACGTCCGCAGTGCAGCACGACGACTTTTCATTCTGCTGCACTAGGCACATCATACTGACATTAGCATGAGGTTTAACACAGTCATAAAAGTGAGCCATCTGCCGCATGGCATTTGTTAATACAAATGAGCAACTGAACATTTTCTAAAGCAGCATATATCAAGTAAAAAGTCACTAGTAAGAACTGTCGTTTCCACATACCTCTGATTAGCAATGTCCACCGTGGTATGATCCAGGCCACTTTTGGACCATGAACAATTTATTTCGCTTCTGTCTCCTTGTTATTGTGTCCGATATTGGGGGGGGGGCCTGGTGAGGGGGTGGAGCAGCTCGGTAAACAGTAGAAGTATCCAGTTGGTATGTCCGTGACTGTTGAAATGTGAGTAATCCCCTCCTTTTTTTTTGCTCGTATTCTTTTTTTTTTTTTTTTTTTTAGTTATTAGTTTCTCTCCCACTGCCAGCTATCTCTCAGGAGGGCGTCCCCAGCCCCATCCCCCGGTGTCTACCAGCCAACACTGACCTGACCCCAGGGCTTGCCCCCCCCGCCAGCATCATGGCTAACTGGGGGCGGAGCCTGCGAGGCACCCTCTGCCATCCTGCATGGCCGTCTATTTCCTCCAGCTTTCTCCCCAGGAGTCGGGGCTGTGTTATGTCGCCAGTGGAGGGGGAGTGTACACGCTTCCACATGCGCTTCCTCCAGGCATCTGGCCTGACTCCTCCCAGCTTGTGATACGGCGCCCTGTCCTCCAGCCTCTGCCGGGGGGGCGAGCAAGTGCCAACCACCAGGAACCCCATTCCCCAGAGAAGGACAGCAGTCCATCAGATGCTCAGTTCTTCTCCTATCCTGCCGACTCTCTGCGACTCATGCTTATTCCCGAACATGGGTTGCCGGAGTAGCGCGAGGTAAGGCGCCAGCGCTTCAGCCCTCAGCTCCACTGGGCCAGCCATTGCTTGTATTCTTAAACATAGAAACATAGAATTTGACGGCAGATAAGGACCGCTTGGCCCACCCAGTCTGCCCATTTCCCTACCTAATGGATAAGCTGCAGATCCTAGTTAACCAGCAGCCTACTTCTTCCTACCCCCACCCCCTAGAATTGCCTTATGACTGTCCCATGCATGCTTGAAATCCCCCATTGTTTTTGACTCCACAACCTCCTCCGGAAGGCCGTTCCATGCATCCACAACCCTCTCTGTGAAAAAATACTTCCTTAAATTACTTCTGAGCTGCCCCCCAATCTTCAAATTGTGCCCCTTGTTCTTGCACACCTCTTTTTGAAAGATGCTACCTCTTGGACTTTGTTGATTCCATTGAGGTACTTGAAAGTTTCTATCATGTCCCCCTCTCCCTCCTTTCCTTGAGGCTATAGATATTAAGCTCCTTAAGTCTCTCTTCATATGTCTTCCGGTGCAGACCCTGCACCATTTTAGTTGCCCTCCTCTGGACAGCTTCCATCCTGTCTATGTCTTTATGGAGATTGGGTCTCCAGAACTGCACGCAGTACTCCAGATGGGGTCTCACCAGCTGTCTGTACAGAAGAATAATAACTTCCTGTTTTCTACTGGTGATGCCTCTCCCTATGCATCCCAGTATCCCCCCAGCCCTCCTTGCTGCCCTCTCACATTGCTTGCCCACCTTTAGGTCATCTGATATGACTACCCCCAGGTCCCTTTCCATTTTTGTTGTTGTTAGTATCTCACCCCCCATTGTGTACTCTTCCCCTGGGTTTTTGTTTCCCAGGTGCATTACCTTCACTTCTTAGCATTGAATCTAAGCTGCCATACATTTGACCTTTCCTCTAACCTTGCCAAGTCCCTTTCATCCTTTCAACCCCACCTTGTGCATCAGCTCTGTTGCAGATCTTTGTGTCATCTGCAAAGAGACATACTTTTCTTCAGTCCCTCTGCAATGTCGCCCATAAAGACATTGAAGGACCAGTCTATACAGAACCCTCGCGGTACCCACTAGTAACCCCTTTCTTCAGAGTGGACTCCATTTACTATTACTCTCTGTGTCCTATTCTCCAGCCAATTCTTTACCCAGGCTGTTATCTTGGGACCCACTCCCAGGCTGGCTAACTTGTATATTAATCTTTTGTGTGGGACTGTGTCAAATGCCTTGCTAAAGTCTAGGTAGGCCATGTCCACGGCCCCTCCCTGATCTACTACTTTGGTCACCCAGTCAAACAAATCTATCAGATTTGTCTGGCATGACCTTCCCACTTTGAATCCATGCTGCCTTGGGTCCTGTGCCCCTCTGGCCTCTAGATACTCGACAATTCTTTCCTTCAGAAGTGATTCCATCATTTTCCCTACCACTGAGGTTAAACTAACAGGTCTGTGGTTTCCTGCTTCTGCCTTGCTCCCATTTTTGTGAAGGGGAATCACATCTGCCCTCCTCCAGTCCTCGGTACCACCCCATCCTCCCATGATTTGTTAAAGAGGGTAGTCAGTGGTGTCACTAGTTCTACCCTTAGTTCTTTTAGAATTCTGGGATGAATCCCATCAGGCCCCATTGCTTTGTCCACCTTCAGTTTTAAGAGTTCTTTCAGAACCCTTTCTTCTATAAATGGGCTGGTATCAACTTCTGTATCCAGAGTGTTTCTACTGTTTGTTTTAGGTACCTCCCCCTCTTCCTTTGTAAATACTGAGCAAAAATATTTGTTCAGTATCTCTGCCTTTTCACAGTCACCCTCTGCCCTCCCTCCTTCCCCTTTATTAAGCCTCACTATCCCTCCCTTGGTCTTCCTTCGCTCCCTGATGTACCTATAAAAGGTTTTATCCCCCTTCTTAACTGAGTTGGCTATCTTTTCCTCGGTTTGGGCCTTTGCTGTTCTGACTGCCTTCCTAGCTTCCTTTTGCTTTAACTGATACAGTTCTCTGTTCTGCTCCTTCTGTGATTCCTTGTACTTCCTGAATGCTTTCTTTTTCTCTTGAACCTTCTCTGCCACTTCCTTTGAGAACCATAGTGGTTTCTTACATTGCTTCGTTTTATTTATTTGCTTCACATAAAGGCTTGTTACCTCTGTGATGGCAGTTTTTATTATTCCCCATTGTTCTTCCACGCCTCCTTCCTGCCCATTTGCTAGTGCCTTCATTAGGCACTCACCCATTTTGGCAAAGTCAGCCCTCCTAAAGTCCAGTACTTTTGCCTTTGTAAGGCTTGACTCTATTGCTGTGTTTATTGTGAACCATACTGTTCGATGGTCGCTAGTTCCCAGATGGTTACCCACTTCTACATCTGTGATCCTCTCTTCATCTCCATTTGAGAGAACCAGGTCTAAGATTGCTCCCTCTCGAGTGGGCTCCAATACTTGTTGTCTAAGGCATGCCCCTTGTAGGGCATCTAGAATAACCCACTCTTAGTGGCTGCTGCAACTGCACTCCAGTTAACATCTGGCATATTCAGATAACCCATCAGCAATATCTCCCTTTTTCTGCCATTCTAAGTATACTTTCTATCATTTCCTTGTCCATTTCCTCCCCTGAGAAGTATGTATCTAACCCTATGCAGGATTGTGGTGCCATTGGTCTCCAAATTTACCCACAGTGCTTCTTCTCCTCCCTGTTTTCCCTTTTGTTCTGTTGCTTTGATTCCTTCCCTTATGTAAGAGCTACTCCTCCTCCTCTTTTACCCTCCCTGTCCCTCCTGTAGATAGTGTATCCTGGTACGTTTACGTCCCAGTCATGGTTTTGTGTGTACCATGTTTCTGTGACTGCCACGATATCCAGATGTTCCTCCTCCATCAAGGCCACTAATTCAGGAAGCTTATTATTCAGACTATAGGCATTGGTACTCATTGCTGTCCATTTCTTGGTGGCTTTACCTTCTTTTGCAGCATCCCCCACTGACCTTTCTACCTCGGTCTTTTTCTCATTTAGTACCCTGTTTTGTAGGGAGAGGCTGGGATTTTCCTGCTGCTTATCAGTGCCTCCACCCTTGACTAGTTTAAAAGCTTGCCAATAAAGCATTTAAACTGATTGCTCAAAAGACTTGTTCCCTTTCTGGACAGATGCAGGCCATCCTGCCAGTATAGGCTGGTGTCCCTCCAGGTGGAATCCCAGTTCCCAATGAAGCCAAACCCCTGTGCTCCACACCATTTTTTCAACCATTCATTAAATTGCATGGTGCAAAGTACCCTCGCCTCACTCATGCCATCGACAGGCAGCACCTCAGAGAAGGATACTGTGTGTGCTACTTGTCTTAGGCCCCTCCCCAATTCTACAAAGTCCTTCTACACTGCTCTAATCTCATGATGAGCCAAGTCATTTGTCCCTAGGTGGACAATGACATCCAGCTCAGACTCATGTACAGCTGTTCCCGTGATCCTGAGGATGCGCTCCGTGTCCCTCCAAGTCATGGCACCAGGCAGGCACCTTACTTTAGTTTTCCCTGCTCCCTCCAGTTCTATCCCCCTAGTAACTGAGTCCCCCACCAGGAGCTGCTTCCTTTCCTTATGGTGTCCTCTGCCTCCTTCCTGTGGGCCTCCCTTGTGACAGTTGTCCTCAGCCTCCTTAGTCTCCTCTCCGGGTGCATCCATAGGGGAGCTATGCTCCTCCAGAATGGTGTATGGATTGTGGAGTGGAACAACTGCCTGGGTGTGCCTCTGTTCCACCATCCTCACCCTCCCTGAGCCCACTGTGGTCCAAGTGCTATGCTTTCTTCGCAACCTCTGAGGTAGTGGTGGTGGCTCTGGTGCTCCCTGGATGGGAGGGTTCCCTTCATACCGTCCAGTGTGGCCTGAAGATGGGCAACTTCCTCCCTCAGGGCAGAGAGTTGTCTGCAAATAGGGAAGCATCTCAGCCTCCAGAAAGACTCCCGGAAGACTGCTGCCCCACAGCCATTACATTGCACTACTCCCCACATGTTTATCTACTTTATTTATTTATTTTTTTATTTTTTGTGTGTTTGTGTGTGTGATTGGTTTGTTATATGGAAATATATATATTATACAATGTGTATGCTTCTATTGTCAGTGCAGTGTGCTAGAGAGGCTATGACAGTGATATGCACCTTGCACTCTTGAAATGATGTCAGAACCCCAGGTATAAAGGAACTATTTCCAGGGGTGGGTGGGGTGAGGGTGGGAAGGGTTAAGGCCTAAACTGTGCCCTCACAAAAAAATCAGCTAAAAGCTCTGACCCACCACTACGATGAGTGCCTTCCTATCAGCAAGATGCGCTACACAACAATTTGACAGAGAAAATACCCTACTAATCAAACAGAAAAATCCAGACATCCAAGTCAGACACAGGTAAACCTCCCCAGCCCCAAAACAGCCTGGTGGTTTGTGCTCTGAAAGCAGTCAGCCCCAAAATAAGTCAGCTGTGCTTTAAACTCTTCCTGCACTGAAAATCTTAAGAATTGTAACAAATGTAAAGCTAGATCCACCTCCCTCTGTTGCTTGAAAGACTGTCTTTTCCTGATAATTCTAAGTTCCTTATTTCACCTTTCAGTTAGAAGTAGCCTCCACCTGCAGAATATCTGCTCCAAACCAAAGACAATTGTAAGGTTCACCTCACCTCCCTCTGTTGTGAGCACAACTCACTTTCTTGCAGATCCTATGTTCAGTATTGCAGCTTCCAGCTAGAGGTAGTTTCACTTGAAAAATATTATCTGTTCTTAATGTTTTTTGTTCCCCCTCTGCCTAATGTATCTCTCCGTAGGAGTCGTGCTGATGGAACTACAGGAGATCGGTCAGAGAAGTGCTAATGGCACACTTCCTACCGGAGAGTATTAGCCAGTAGGCTAATTTTAAATGGGACACTTACTGTTCAGTAAATGCTGCCTTAAAAGTTTAAATACTGGTACAGAGTGTTTTTTTTCTCAAAATGAAATCTGTACTCCATACACTATATAGAAAAGTGCATGGCTCACGGTGAACAACAAGGCTCTTCACCAACCTCGTAGTTGCTATGGTGACCATTAGACCTCTTGAGCTGCATTCTCGGGGTCAACAGACGCCATAGTAACTACTCGATTGGAGAATACCCTTGTTGTTCATCGTGAGCCATACATTATCCTATATTTTCCAAAAACAATAACTTGGTTGCCTGAATTTTCAATGTATGTTGAGTATCAAAAGGCTTAAAAGTAGCCTCTCTGATGTCACAGGAGAAATTCCACCATCCTCATTTTAATGCTGCATCACTGATTGAAATGTGGAATGTCAAAATTCATTGTCTAACCCTTCAACTTCAAAAGTGAGGGGTTTGTTGATCGCCCCGACCCCCTGGCTCCACCACCTGTGCTCCCCTCTCTACTGCTACTGACCTGAGCAACCACCAAACCTTTCACTCTGTCCCAGCCAGCTAGAAACCATTTACAATTTTGGTGCCAACAAACTCCGCTGGCAGATTGTTCCATGGCTCCTCCATTCTTTCAGTAAAACAGTACTTCCTCACATTCTTCTTGAATCTTCCCCCGCCAGTTTTCCAATCATGACCTTGGGTTCTTGACTCCATAGTCCTACTAAATAGTTCCCTGCAGTTCACCTTATTTATATTCTGCAGGAACGTGAAGGTCTCTATCATATCCCCACTCTCTTGCCTGTTCTCCAGTGAGTACATATTCAGTCCCTTGAGAAAATCTTCATAAGATCTGCCCTGCTGACCCTGACTCATCTTGGTCACCCTGTGTTGCACCATCCTCAGCCTGTTCCTGTCCTTTCTTGGGTGAGGACTCCAGAACTGAGCACAGTATTCCAGGTGTGACCTCACCAGTGACCTATATAGAGGTAGTAGCTAGCCTGGGTGTGGGGGAAGTGTACTGGATATTAATGCTTGTTTCCATACAAGCAATAGACCAGTAGCACACTCCTAAAATGAAGCAGGAATGAGCAGGGGTTGAGCTTGTTATCCTTCTGATGTGATTATTAACTGGCAGAGGTGTGGCTTTTTTTATTAACAAGCTCCCCACACACAAGCCATAAGCTACAAGGTATCTGCTGTCTTTACAGAAGTGAACATGAGGAAACCTGAAAGGAATCTCACATAGAGAGGAGCAGTGACTACTCCAGCTCAGAAGAGTGAGTTATATTTATGCAACCCCCCACCAGCCCCTTATTTAACGAGCAGGCACACCTCCCATAGTCAAGGGGAAAAGAGAGGGGGGTACAAAGCAAATCTGCAGATGCAGAAGAAAAAAACACAAGCTGTTTGTACTAGATACAACCAGACTTATACCAAAACTCAGGTCCTGAGGAGAGAACGTTTGCTAAGGGCTATGTTAGGTTTGCACTTTGGGACAGGGGTACCCAGTAAATCCACTCAGGAAGCAGTAACTAGATTGTCCATACCAGGTTGGGATTCTAGAGTGTGGCTCTATTCAGAAACACAGTTAGAAACACAAAAGCAAAGATGGACCCCCAAGGATTTACACTTTGTGGCACAAGGCAATGCAGAACACATCTGTAGAAACAAAACTCGAACCTCCCACATAGCATAGGATTAAACATCTGGAATTGTGGAACTAGCCACAGAGAACACACAACATTTCTCCTCGACATGGCACTAGGCCAGTACCTAGAACAGTTCCCATATGACATAGGATTAGACATCTGGAAAATTGTGGAACTAGCCACGGTGAACACAAACAAAATCTTCTGGAAAGTGGATCTAGGCCAGTACTTAGCACAGTTCCCATATGGCATAGGACTGGAATGTGGCACACCGGCCACGATGGAGCACTCAGGGATCAAAACTTGCAAAACCCACATACAAGGGTAAACTTCTTCAGGTATTTGCCACATGCACTGAAACAAAACAGTTGCCCTTACAGAACCCGAAGTGCTAAATTGGTCACTCCAGACGGGGGGATCTCCCACCTTTTGCTTCCACGTCCATACCCAGCCATTCTTTCAGAGTTACACCTCACAAATACCGAAACTGTAGAAATTGATGATATCTTGAAATGGTTAGCACATTTAACACCAGGAACACCACTAGGGTGTGAGGTTAAAGTCCTGAACAAAGGGCAAGTCACACAGGGCACGTCCACTATTGTCAGAGATCTTTAAAACACAAATCTTCTTGAGGAAATCCTCACAGAAATGGGTGAATGGGTCCCTTTACAGAGAGTCACCCCACAGAAAAAGGCAGGTACATATCCTGGGTAACTCTCAGACAGAAATCTACTCACAGTTTGTACACATGTAACCCCTAGGTGGTGCTATCCCAAGGGCTACTACCCCTGCCTGCTTGGCTAGTAGCAGGTTAAGGGGCCTGAGTTCTGAAATGGATGCCTCCACCCGGAGGTCAGGGTTGGTAGTGGTCAAGCTTATCTGGACACAGCCTTCCAGGACACTGTAAACCCCCTCTTTCCCCTCTAGTGGCCTGAACACTGTACAATAATCAATTTCACTATACCCCTGGTACACCACATTAAGTACCCACACTGTTTGCACTTACCACCAGAGCTGGTTCCTCTGGCTCGACTCTGGGGACCCCCTGTAAAACAAGGTTATGCACAGCAAATTGCAACAGTACAGTACATTGAGCACAAACTGGAACCACAGTCAGATTACATGCAGAAAAAGTTAGATCTGATTTATTCGAGGGACTTGAACAAGTGACAGGCAAAATCAGGTTAATTAGCTTAAAGGTTATATCAATCAAGCAGTTATGCATGCACTTGGAGTCCCCCGCACAGTCCACCTCTGGGTACCCTGGTGGAGAAGAGATGGGCTAGCCAGGACTGTTGCCCTGGGTTGCTGCTGGTTGGAGGTCCTGTGTGGAAACACAGTATGCACAGTACATATTATTTGTAATCGGGCCAGAGGGCTCAATTCGTAAAGGAAACGAAACAACAAGACAATCAGATGACACACACAGATTAAGCTGTTGTTGCAGGGAGCTACCCTGGTATTTACTCACAATACCCAAGACTAGACACAGGCTGGACGAAAATAGAGACTGCAGGAGGTTGATCTGGAATGCCAGGAGAAGCAGGGCCCACATGAGTCGCAGAGGCGTCGTTCCTGTTCAAGCGTAGAGCAGGGGGCTGACCCCCAGGTAGGTCTCTCTTCGATGGCTTCTCTGTGCAGTGGGTAGTCTGGTTGAGCCAGTCTGGCAAGGCCCAGACTGCATGGAGACAAATTTGAATGCAGTCCGTTTTGGGTTGGATACAGCTTCCAGCAAGCAGAACACAGTTCACACAGTGGGGAACTAACTCACAACTCACTAGCAGCTCATAGCACATTTACATGTACGGGAATTCTACTGTACCAGGCAAAGTGCTCCCCGGTCACAATCGCAAAGTTTCTGCACACACCAGAAGCTTAGGGGTAGCTGGAACTCCTGACAGGCCGCTCGCATTCAGCAAACTCTTTGGTCTTTTTCAGGTTGAACCTGACTCACTTCAGTAGCTTACTTTAGTCACACAAACTTGGATTTAGTCCAAAATAATTCTTTTCTCTCCCTCTCAGGAGGCAGCTGGCAGACATGCAAGCCAAGAACTCAGCCCTTTCATAGTTTTCCCATGAGAATCTACTCAGGACTGCTGCCCAAATACACTTGAGCTCTTCTCATTTCACTTCCCAGCTCAGAACTAACTGAAAATTGCAAGCAATGTGGGACTTCCAAAAGATCCAAAAGATTCGCTTGGCTGATTTGGCTGTCAGTCAAAGCAAGAGCTCCCCCTTCAGTTGCAAAAAAGGTGCAACAAGTTCAAAACTACAATTCCTACAGATTTTGACTTCAGACAGCTCCTGTAGTCTGGCTGTATTTTAGGTCCCACCAGAACTGATTGGTCCAATTTGCAGTCCAGGACCAAGATAGTGGAGACAAACAAAACAGTCCTTGCTATAAAGAAGGCAGGTTAGACAAAGTACATTATCATTATCACTCTAAATGATTTTCAGCAAATAGTTACATCTTTCGACAGAGCTCCCTCTCAGATTACTTAGGCTGCAATCAGGCAGCCCTTAAAGAGACAGTACAGAGAGGCTATAAGGGCTCTGGTAATCACATTTAAACTGCTAAAACGCAGGACACCAGCCTGGCAGTGAACATTTAGACAAGCTCAAGGAAGACTTTTTGGGAAACCCCCATTTGTATGGGGGGATTACACACACAGGCAGCTTCACAACAGTTCTTGGTTGGATCATGGGACAGCCCCTAAAACACTTTGCATCCCCCTCATCCCACATGGGATAAATGCACAGGAACCCTGGAGACAGTTTCCACCACTTCACAAGTCAGGAAAGGATGTCTTCTACTAGGGTGAGAAATACAGATGCTCCACTGCTCACTCTCTGAGCTCTGGAAAAAGACTGACTCCAGAATTCTAAAACTCCTCACTCTCACACAAGCTGTGTGGCTCATGTTGCTGCAAGAGTTTTAAGTGACATCACCTCTCTGCTCTCAGCAGTGACCAAGCAGCAGAGACGGGCAAAGTGAAAATCCATTTAACTAGATACTCACCAGCTGCCTTCCCTACCTATCTCGCCCTGTGTGAGATTTATTTAATGGACCCTTCCTTACTTGCACCGTCCCTGAAAAATGGAAAGTAGCAGTAGTCGTCCCCGTCCACAAGGGAGGTCCCAACTTGACAGTGGACAATTTCTGACCTATTTCAGTACTTTGCCATCTAGCAAAAATGCAAGAGCAGATAATCTATGACCACCTACAGGATTACCTTGACCTCCACCATCTGCTCTCACCCTCTCAGCATGGGTTTAGGAAAAACCACTGTACACTTACAGCTCTGATTAAAGTCACCTCTGACATATTCCATGAGATGGACCATGGCTGAGCCATTGGAGCAATTTTCATAGACTTGACCAAGGCTTTTGACTTGGTTAACCATGGCCTTCTATTACAACAACTGCATGTCCTTGGCCTTGATGCCACTGCCCTGCCCTGGACCCAAAGTTACCTTTACGGCCATACACAAAAAGTAAAATGGGCAGGATCCCTATCTGACCTGAGGCCCATTACCCATGGTGTCCCCCACGGCTCCATATTGGGCCCATTACTTTTTTCTTTGTATATTAATGACCTCCCTAATAACTGTGGTGGGGCCTCTGTTCACTTATATGCAGATGATGCAATCATATACTGTTCTTCTCCTGAAATCGGGTGGCTCAATTCAACACTAGCCTCTAATTTCCACACTCTTGAGGACTGGTTCCTACAGAAGCAGCTTGTTCTCAATACTAAAAAAACAAAGAGCATGCTATTCTCCAACTCATCTGTACCAAGCCTCCCCCGTCTGGCTATCCTCTCAGGTACGGGGGATGCACTCGAATAGGTCATGTCCTTCAAATACTTGGGAGTCACCTTAGATCCCTCACTCACCCTGGATGCACATGTTACAGCCATCACTAAAACTATAAACCAAAATACTGGTGTCCTCTTCCGCATCCATCTGTTCCTTACATTGACCTCATGCCGCACGATTGTGGATGCCACACTCCTGCCCCATCTAATGTATGGTGCTCCATTACTACTCTTTGCTTCCACATCCGTACTATCATGCCTATCACAGGCTTACCATAGAGTTGGCAGGTTTGCTGTCAGGGCCAATGCTCAGCACCATCTCTGCAATGTCCTCTCTGCCCTAGGATGGCTACCCTATGAATTTAAATGATGTTCTGCCACACTTAGCTTTATACATACACTTGTACATCACTTCACTCCTCCTCCTTGCCTTGCTGATATTGTTCAATGTCCTCTCCCTCGATGTACCCTCAGATCTACCTCCTTGCCTGTTGTCTCAGTGCCAAACCTAAGACTCTCTGTGGCTCAGAGAGCATTTGCATTTTCTGCTGTGTCTCACTGGAACTCTACGTCCTTCTATACTGGTCTGCACCTCCCTCTCTCAATTTCAAAAGTTGTTAACTCACCTAACTGCTTCACCTTACTCCTGCTTTCACTGATTCCAAACCCTTGTTCACGTCTTGCATGTTTCTTCTAGCAAAACTTCCCATTCTCTCTCTCTATCTCCTGCTCTCCAAGACAAAAAAAATAATGTAAATGATGTCTGAATGTATGTAAGGTTTTGTTGACTGTGCTTTAAATTGCTTATTTTTGCATAACTGAATGTAACTGATGTACTCTCTTACTGTATGACTGTTGATTGTGCTTCAGATTGCTTATTTTACATAACTGAATATAATTGATGTACTCTTTTACTGTATGACTACTCCTTGTCTAATTTCTCGTGTCAATGAATTCACTATCAATGTACTGCACTTCCCGGGTTGCCCCTGAAAAAGGGACTGTCTTGTCTCAGAGGTCCTACCTGGTTACCAAAATTCAATACATAAAAATAAACACTGATGTTGATGGGATTCTAGTAACTCACTTCTGCAGACTAAGAAACTCATTTAGAAAATAATGAAGTGACTCATGAGTAAAAAAGTATGAAGTTTAAAAAATTAAAAATTGCAGGCTCTTTAGAGCAGCTGGGGGGAGTGTACTGGATACTAATGACTGTGTTGAATTTCAACTACCAAACCTTAGACTACCTTTCTAGCCTTAGTAGATCCCTCTGCATCTCCTTGATCCCATCATTGTCATCTATCCTACCGCAGGGTTTCACATCATTTATGTAGAGACACAACTTTCCCTGGATGCCCTCTCCAATGCTGCGGATGAAAAATACTGAAGAGAACAGGACCTAGGACAGATCTCTGTGGCACCCTACTTGTGAATTCCCTCTCTTCCAATTTGACCCTGTTTAACACCACCCTCTGCTGCCTCTCCTTCAATCAGTTTCCTACCGATTTAACTATGTCCCTAGTCATGCCCAGGTCCGCCAGCTTCTTCAGCAATCTTCTATGTGGCACCAAGTGAAAAGCCTTGGTGAAATCAAAGTAGAGTAAATCTACTGTGTGACTCTTATCTACTGTCTTTGTTACCCAGTCAAAGAAAACTATCAGGTTAGTCTGACAAACTAGTGTATCAGATTGGTTTCCCCACCCTTGACCCCCTTTGCAATACACAGCTCTGTGTCTCCTTTTGCCTCCCTGACCATGCTCTTTGCTTCCCTAGTTCTCATTTGGTACTCTTCCCCATTCCTCCTCCCCTACTTTTCCTTGTACCTGATGAATATCTTTTCCTTTGCCCTCACTGCTTTCCTGTTTCCGATGACTATATCAGTCTCCTACATCTGTTTTATTTTGTAACAATTCTCTTGCATAACTTTGCTGTCATGGGAAAGGTTCCTTTAATTGCACCCATCTTTCCTCTACACCTCCAATGCTATCCACTCTGGTCAGTTTTTCTTAGACCAGCTCCTTCATCTGTTTGAGGTCTGTTCTTCTGAAATCTGGGACTTCAGTCTGAACCAAATGGAGTTATGGTTGCTAGATCCCAGTGACTCTCCTACTCTCACTCCACTCACCATTTCTGAGTTGGTGAGCACCAAATAGAGAATGGCCATCTGTCTAGTGGGTTCCTTAGCCAGCTGCACCAGTAGGCAGTCCTGCAATATATTCAACAGGGTCTGACCTCAGGTGCACCTGGCCACTGGAATATCCCAACTGATATCCAGCAAGTCCAGATCACCCACCACCACTTCTCCCTTCTTCACTCCCCTTACCAGCTCTTCCCTGTGCTCCCTATCTCTTTCCCTTGTACTGGGGGGTCTAAAGATCACCCGACCCATGTTTTCTTTCCTGAGGGCACTGCAAGGTGAACCAATTGCAACTCTGTTTACCCTTTGTTTCCCCTAATATGTTCAACCTCCACAGCCTCAATATCCTCACTGACATATATGGCTATGCCCCCTCTCCTTTGCCTTTCCCTCTGTCCCGTCTAAACATTGTGTAACCTTGGACTGATACCATGAGGGCAGACCTAGGGGGGACTGGAACTAAGTCCTAGTCATTATTCTTCATGACCCAAGTTTCTGTGATGGCTACAAGGTCTTCCTCAGTGTCTGCCACAGTGCCTGCAGCTCACTGATTTTGTTACCCAGACTCCTGGCATTAAGGCCAACCCCTTCCAACTAGTTCAGGGTCTCTATTTTCTGTTTTGTGATCCTGCACCTGCATTCCTACCCATTCTCCATAGCTTCTTATTTTTCATATTGCTTGCAGACCCTGAAAGCCTTCCTCCTCTGCCTCTTCCACTACTTGTTATTGAACATTTTTTATAATCAAAGTTTTTTTATTTATTTTTCATAGGTGTTAATAACAGACAGTCACACTCAGTACATCATATAATTTCATAATCTTAGGCACTAGAATACAATTCATCTCTGTTTAAGATATTGTTATACATAGATACATCAGCTTAAGAGGCATCGAAGACAATTAATTGGTACATCAAGGCTCTGTAGTAAAATTTAACAGTTTTGAAATAGTTGTCTTTACTTTTCAGTGTAATCATAATGCATTTAGATTTCTTTAATAACATAGTGTCTTGTCTATTTATTTCAGGTTATCTATAACATTTAAATCTGTTATTCTGGTCAGGTCAACCCTTTTTCCTATACATATATAAGTGTGAAGGGAGACGATGTCCAAAACAGAGGGTTTCCTATTCCATTTCCTGTCTATATTCATTTCCTTCCACCTCCTCCCCCCCTTCTCTTCTCTCCTTCCTTAATCCTTCCCACCTCACTATTTCATTCAAGGGACAAAATCTTTATAATGTTCTAGTTGGTACAATACCCACTTTTTCCATCTAATCTCAAATTTTGGAACTCTGCCTGAGAGTCTAGCAGACAAATGTTCCAATGAATATATATCACTGACTATGTCCATCCAAATTTGTTTAGTCAGAATTCTGTCAGTACGCCATAACCTGGTAATAGCTTTATGGGCTGCCAGAATCAGGAAGGTAATTTGTTTTAGTGTTGACTTGTCTATTCAAACTGCTTCTGATTTAACAAAAGAAAGCACATATGTGGCAGTAAAAAGGTCTGGGCAGCTATAGATTTCAGTCAGTTCTTTTAATATCTGTTGCCAATAAGAGGTTAGTTTAGGGCAGTGCCATAGAACATGACTCTGTCCTGCATTATCTGTATTGCAGCCCTTCCAGCATTCTCCACTGGCCGTTTCTCCATATTTGACTAAGATTGCAGGGGTTCTAAAAAATCTGGACCTAAGCTTCCAGGCATATTCCTTCCAATAAGGAGATGGGGAAAGTTTAAATACCTGGAGTGCAGATCCAAACTACCCCACATCCAGGACCTCTCCCTCTATCTCCCTTGACCAGCTTAGCCTGATGGATTCTATGGTATCACTATATGTCCCTTGTAAGGCCATATAAATTTGGCTGATTGAATGCTCTGATGGGGAACCCGAGATGTGCATGTGAATCAGAGTGGCCAGTGGAGAGGGATCTGTGATTATTGCTAGGAGATTCTTCATAGCTACTAAGGTATGACTTAATATGTAGATAGGAAATAAAATATGTGTGGGTATGTGGTATTTTGTTTGTAAGGATACAAATGGAAGAAGTTCATTTGAGCCTATGATCTGGAAGACATATTTTATTCCATATTTCTGCCATGCTTCAAGAATCCTAGTGTTTTGCCCTTTATTAATGTCTGTATCATAGGCCAGAGCTGTCAAATAATTTTCTCCATTAGAAAGGTATTTATCTCTTAATTGTAACCAGGCTTGAAGTGCTTCTCTGGTATAAGTCAGGTAGAGCCCTACTGAATGACATCTGGGAGGACGGGAAAAAAATGTTTTTGTACTTCAAAAAGGTCTCCCCACATTTGTTCTAAGTTTTTCCAATGTGCAGTATATATTGGATTAATCCAATTCAGCACCACCTGGAGCTGTGTTACCAAGGCATACTTTTTAAGATTAGGAAGATTTAAACCACCTTTTCCCTGGGTGTCTGCAAAATAGAATATCGAATTTGTGGCAGTTTACCCTGCTATATGAATCGAGAAATAAGTCTATCCCATGCCTGAAAATAAAAATGAGAGGGGGTAAATGGCAAGGTCTGTAAAAAAACAAGATACGTGGGAAAACATTTTGTTTAATCATATTGATTCTACTAAGAAAACTCAAGGGAAGGTATGTCCATCTAGAGAGGTCTTCCATCAGTGCTATTGTAAGAGGCTCTAAGTTCAGCAATTCTGAATGGTTTGGGTTCTTAGTCAGTTTTATCCTTAAAGATTGCATCATTTGGCCTGACCATTTAAACAGATAAGCTTGTTTTAAAGTAGCAGGGGATATATAATTAAATGTTAACACCTCAGTTTTATGGCCATTGATCCTATATCCAGACAGGTCCCCATAGATCTGGAGCTGCTTCCATATCTCTGGAATAGATGTTTTAGGTTGTAATACAGTTAAAGTATGTCATTGGCAAAAAGTGATATTTTATGCTGACGGCCCCCCCAAGGGTATCCCCTCTGTTCCCTGCATTGTTCTTATGGCTATTGCCAAGGGTTCACGGTATAATACAAATAATAATGGGGAGAAGGGGTACCCCTGTCTGGTACTTCTAGTCAACTCAAAATAGTGGGAGAGAGAGAGCACCATCTATCCTGACATTTGCTTTTTGGGATGCATATATATTTTGTAGCTGTTGTATAAATTGGACAGGAAAACCAAAATGAAACAGGGTTTGCTGCAAAAAGGGACTGTCAAAAGCCTTTTCAGTGTCAAGTCCTAAAAGAACCAAGGGGACCCGTCTGGACAGTGCCCAATCAACCAACAAATGGGTGCGTCATATGACATCATGTGCCTGTCTACCTTTAATAAAGCCTACTTGATCACTATCAACAAGGGAGGTGAGTAAATGTTCTATCCTAGAGGCTAAAATTGACATAAATAATTTGTAATCATAATTTAACGTTGTTATGGGGTGGTAAGATGATGGTTGTTTTGGATCTTTCTGGGGTTTGGGGATAGCAGCTATTGCTGCATATTGCCATGATGGGGGGGGGAGGATCTCCATTTTGAAAGCTATGTAAAGCTGGGAGAAGAGTTGGGTTAAGTAATTCTTTAAATTTCTTATAAAATTCTGATGGGTAGCTGTCTGGGTCCAGTGCTTTAAGTGTCTTGGCAAACTTTAACTTATGATTAATTTCTTCCATTGAAATCAGAGCTAATAATTTATTTTCTTGTTCTATGGGTACCCGTGGAAGTGGTAGGGCTGCCAAATATGCCTCTATCCTGGCTGGAGAAACTACATGATCCTCTCTATATAAATCTTGATAATATTTCTTTATTATGTGTCTTACCTCAACTGGTTTAGTGGCCAACCTTTCAGTTTTAGGGTCAAACATGTTAGTAATGCAAGCTTTGGCTTTATGTTCTCTGAGCCTTCTGGCTAAAATTCTGGCCTCCCTAGGTCCACCCTCATGGTATTTTAATTTGAAGTAGTATAACTGTTGCTCAGTTTTTTGGACTGTTAATTTCTGCAGTCTCTGTTTAAGCATTCTGAGTTTTGACTTAACCTTTGGGTCCCCCTGTTCAGGCCACTTTTGCCAATGTAGTAATTCATCCTATAATTCTTGTATTTTAATCTCTCTTTCATTCTTTTTCTTACTTGAAAATTTGACTATATCCCCACGTAATACTACTTTTAATGTGTCCCACAGTACTGTAGGAGTTACTTCCGAGGTTGAATTGCCCTGAAGGATTTTAGGAATGACCTCTTTTGTCATATTTATAAATTCCGGGTCTTTTAGGCGATGAAGTGCCAGCTGCCATTACATCTGTTTTAGTGTCGCTCCCAGATTGATTTTTAAATACAAAGGGGCATGATCTGACAGGAACCTAGTTCCATGCCAGACATCACACAAATTGTCCAGATGTTTTACTGTAGTAAAGAAATAGTCTAAGCGTGCTGCAACTCCAGTATGTGGGGCTAGATGAGTGTATTCTTTCATCTTGGGGAAGTAGTGCCTCCAAGTATCCACTATGCCCAACGAGGAGAGGGTGTTTTCATATATTTCTGGAGTGCTGTCATTCTGTGTGGATGTATATTAGATACATCTTGTGCAGGATCTATAGTAATGTTCAGATCTCCTCCCATAAGAAGTTGCCCCTCCAGGAATGACAGTAAATGGTTAAAAAACTGTACTGCTAATGTTTTTGGAGATCCTGGGGGGAAGTAGATGGATGCTAGCGTAACTGGACTTGAATAAAGCAAGCCAGTAACTATGGAATTTCTGGCCTCTCTATTGATTATTTCCCTTTTCTTTTTGAATGGAACCCCTTGTTGTAGCAGGATAATTACACCCCTTCTTTTCCCCTTATGATAAGCAGACTCAACTGCCAGAGTAAGGCCAAATCATTTGAATTTAATATGTTCCGCTGAGGTCATATGCGTCTCCTGAGTAAAATAATTTCTGGGCAGTCTTTTTTTAGAAACTGCAGGAGACAAGCTCTTTTGCTTGGGTTGCCAATACCACTGATATTTAAGGATATCAATAACGACTGTTTAGCCATAAGTGGGGGAGGAGGGTTATCCTGTTTGTTAGACATTATCTCCCAATAGTTACCACCTCTATATCTGGTTTTACCACTATAAGCCATGAAGTGTCTAATAAATTCTATTTCCATTGCCCTGAACTCCATCATAAAAACCATATAATTCACTGAGTGCATCACTGTCTGTACATTGTAACATATAATGTAAAAAACAAATAAGTTTATTAACAAAACTAACCACCAGATTGTTTAACTTGTATAACTCTAAGTTTGTATATGACTAGGTCATAGTTCAGGTCTGATAACATTAAAATGTCCATAAGTTTATATATGAATCGCCAACAAGGCGGTAAAGTTAGGAACCTTATAAAACCAATAGGATTTACAACTATCCTAAAACTTTTTACATGGTTGAATGACTCCCGAGGGAGGGCAAATATTCTCCTCCTCTATTAAGACTGTTGAAAGAGTCCCACAGGGGGTATGTCCTGCAGCAGCAGCAGAATAAAATCTAGTGCCACAGATTGCCACGCCAAGTGTTAGAAGCAACCAGATGGGCGATATAAGCAGCTTCCTCTGATCCAGCATTTCCCGCATGGGCATTTTACAGTCAACCGCCTTAGGTTGTAAGTTGTGTCTTCACTAGGCTAGTCCAAAGGAACCTAGTATCAAGACCACATTGCAAGCCAAAACTAATGACATCAGTAACATAGCCTCAAATCTCGGGCTAAATTAGTTTAAGGAGCTATATTCAGGGGATCGAAACCTCAGCTTCTACAAATCCTGCATTGCCGCACAACACAAGGCCAAAGATCCTTTGCTTACCGGGCCACTAGTAGGTACAACGGTCTTCCCAGTGACATCTCATCCTCACTATTGCTCAGCATTTTTAAGACTCGGCCCCGCCTAACACTCACTGCCTCCAACCTCTGTGACTGTTGTGGCTAAACATGTCTTTTGGTTCCATAGCTGAAAATGCCCTTTTGGATCCACATCTACTCCTGCTCTTTGCCAGCAACCCCCTCCTATCTTCACCTCCCCTGATGGCTCATGACAAATGCCACCCGACTGTACTACCGCTATTCTTACCCGCCTTCCACCTCTCCTCTTTCTGTTCCCCCCACCTACCTCCCCTTTTCTCCCATCCACTTCGTCTCCCTGATTTTACCCTCCTCCTCCTTTCCCTTTCCCCTCCCCAAAGTTTCACTTTATTGTTCTTTTTTCCTCTACAAGACTATGTGTTTTTTTTTTTAATTTTAGAAACTGTTATCTTTGCTTATGTTTGTCTCAATTGTACCAATGACGTGGAACCTTTGTAAAAGAGCCTCAGCTCAAAAGTATTTGTAATCCTAGAACAAATAATAATAATAATAAATTCATGACATGTGGGAGGTTTCTAGCCAAACTAAGATGGGGAGGGGGAGGGGTAACTGGGACTTCTGGCAGTCCCCAAGGACTTTGAGGCAGTCGGATCTGTGATTTTATAGGATAATCATTAGCTTTCTGCATTGTAATTATATTCTGTCCTCACCCCCCATAGTTTCCCCTTGAATAGCAGCCAAATCCCTGAACCATTAGTAGACTGCAAGGCATTTTTTTAAACAGATTTTTAGCATAGTGTAATTCTATGTTGGATTTATCTCACTCCTCATTCAGGATCAGTTCTTTGAAAATGCTGCAGTAGCTTCTTCACTTCTTAAAAAGCAGTCTGTCCTTGTCTCTTTCTGGATTGGGGTCTTTCACAATATCCCAGGTTTCATCTCTCAGTTCTGTTAGGGATTTTTGGACCATAGTACCCTCTGCTTGTAGGAGAACTAGCCCTTTAGCTTGCAGTGTTGCAATGGCATCCTCTGGCATGTCAAATTTTTGGGGTCCATCTGCAAACATCACTGTAAGTTGTGCTGGGTATGGGGTTGTAAATCGAAGTTGTTGCTTTAAAAAGCAGAGGATTGGTACATAAGCTCATCATTTTGCAGAGATCAGTGGGGAATAGTTGTTGTCAAAACATATTCATTTATCTTTATATTGTGTCTCTCTGATTCTCCATGCTCTGGTCCGGATGTGTTGTTCCTTCCTATAGACACTCCTATGTATGTAAATACCGTGTAATCTGTACAATATCTGTATAATTCTATGTACATATGAACTTCTTTTTCTTCCTCTCTGTAAAGAGTATTATCTGTATTGGCTTGTAAATACCTGTGTTGACCTGTATATACAATTGTTCATGCTCCACCCAGGTTCATCTCGCAAATGAGCTTCTGCTCAACGATGAACGCCTGGTTAAATAAAGACTTGATTGATTGATTGATTGATTGTTTAACAGCGTAATTCAGGAATTTTAGGATAATAGAGCATGGCCTCTGGTCTGGTCGTACTGGTTTTGGTGCCAAGGCTCTATGTACCCTCTCACTGTCCAGTTTATATCCTGGACTGAGCTGTAAAGAGTCGCGGAGCAAATCTTCCATGAGCGCAGAAATATCTCTGCCTTCTTCACCTTCTGGGACTCCATGTATTCTCATGTTGTTCCTATGGGAACGATTCTCAAAGTCCTCGAATTTATCTTTTAGGGTCCCCCCAAGTGCATCTATATTCCAAGGTAAATAGATTCAGGCACAGGCGGCGCTGATCCAGGGTTCCTTCCTACGATAGCCCAGTCCACCATGGAAGCCAGCACCGTGTGTAGTGCACCACTATACAGGTACATGTGCTTGTGCTGGGCTGCAACAGGTGTGCATTGATGGCAGGTGACAGCGTGGCCTGTGAGGGTCAGGTCCCTGTGTGACCACACCCAGTGTGGGATACCTGGCACGCCATGATGACCACACTGCTGAGTGAACCAATTGGGTGCTGTGACCTACAGGGCCACTGCCAGAACCGCACATGGTGTGCCAGTCATTGTACATTCCCTGTGGCATGGGGATGCCATCCGCCCAAAGGGTTGGATGTGTGTCTGCCTTGTGCATGCTGTGTGTGTGTGGGGGTGGGGGTGTGGGATGTGGCATGTTGTGGCACACCATGGTGGTACATGGTGTGTGTAGCAGTGTGGGGTGGGGGTTGCAATGTGTACTGGGGTGTGTGCAGTGGGTCACATGTGCTGTGGGGTGCTTCTGTACTGTGTAGCAGGGACACTGTGCATAGCTGCAGTGGGGGAGTGTCACTGCTACTGCATCTCTGGTGCCTGTGCCAACAACCTCACCGAGGCATGTGAACCCAGCCATCGTGTGCCTGCCCATATTCTGCCACCTCTGCGGCCGTGATGTGTACCCACTGGGTGCTCCGTGGGCTGTGGCAGCATGTCTGCATTGCCAGTGGGCACAGTGTCCTCCACTGGGTCACTGCCGCCAACATCCATACCCTGTGTGGCCGTGTCATCCACATTGCCTCTTCATCTCACAGAGTGACCATCGCTGTGCCATGTGCGGTGTTCATCGCTGGTGTGGCTGTACTGTTGGTCACTGGTGGTGGTGGGGGCTTCCTGCACTGTGAGCATCTGCATGGTACTGCTTCTCTCCTGGCCCAGAGGTGTTCAGTCAGGCCCGTTCTGTTGTTGGCCAGCCTGTCTAGGGTGTTGGCAATGCAGTCCATGCTCCACCGCATGGCATGCACCTCACTGGGGAGGGCACACAATGCATTGGTGTTGAGGCGCTGCTTGGCTAGGCAGTCAGCATCCAGTTAGTGCAGGTCACGGTAACTGTCCACCAATGTCACCGGCATCCTCTGTGCACATGTGCAGCTGGGCACATGTCATGATGGCCCCTCATCCAGACTGTCATCCGCATCTCCTGTGGCACGATCTGGGGCAGCACCTGCTTCCAACATGGAAGCACCTCACCTCTTTGTGCGGGCTGTGCTCCACCAGCGGCTCACTCCATTCATGGCCCTGCTACAGTTCGGTGCCACTGTGCATCTCCAGACCATCTATCCAGGGTGGCTTTTGTGGCCTGGATGCTACATTCACCAGCCTTTTGGCCACTGTCCACATCACCGTCTGTGTCCATGGGGGCCTCCATGTCCTGCTTGGTACCTGTGGGGAACAGGGTATAGTTAGTGAGGCATGCATGGTCAGCCATTGCGTGTGTACTGGGGGCACATGTCTTACTGATACTCACTGGAGCCTGCACATCTTTCCTCCTCATTCACCGGCATGACTCTGTTGTCCCTTTCATGCTGCTTCATCCATGTCTGCTGTGGGGGGAAAGGGAATGTGTGTTATTATGTTGGCCAGGGTTACTGCACCTGTGTACACTTGTCATTCCAACTCCGCCTTACCGTCAAGGGTGTTCACACCGTCCACCTCACCATGGACTCCCACATTGGTCAACGTGTCTGCTACTATCTGTTCCAGGGTGATAAGCTGGGTGTCATCATGTGGGGAGCCGCCACAGGTGCCCTGCTGAGCCTGTGTGGCAACTGTGACCTTGCACTTCATGGTGGCATGCAGGTCACACCACTTTTGTTTGATGGCATCAAGTGTTCATGCTTCGGGCCCTGCAGCATTCACCCCACTCTGGATCTCGAGCCACAGCCTGGCCTTGACCTCAGCAGGGGTGGACAGGGACAAGGACCCATGCAGATGGCAGTAGTGGGTGCAGATATCCACAACCATGGACACCATCTGCCCCCTGTGAAGTTTGGAGCTCGTGTCCTGCCCATGGTCCACCGCCTCCCCCATTCCTGGCCAGCTGAGTTCTTCTCTGCTTCGCCTCCATCTGCACCCTGCATATTGCCATGCACACCTCCCTCTGTGTCTGCCATTCCCTCTGCCTTCATCCACTGTTCGACATTCACTTCCACTCCATGGTGGTGGGCATTGTGCTGCTACATATATGGGGGGGTCAAGGGGCCTGTCTGCATATGTTTGGCATGCCTCTGTGTGCTGAGTGGTGCACTACATGTGAATGTAAGCACACCCCTTGATCCGCGTAGTGCACATGGTCAGCGGTGTATGCCACATACAGTGGGTGCCTTGTGCAGTGTGTAGCTGTGCACTGCCACTACGTTGCCTTTGCACATAATACAGTACTTTGTGATACTTCTAGTGAAAGAGATTTGGGGGTAACCATCAGCAATGACCTGAAGTTTAGTACTCACTGTAACAAATTAGTAAAAAGAAATAATTAGATATTAAACTGTAAATTAAGACATATAACTAGCAGAGATAGGAAGGTGACCATGCCTCTATATAATGCCCTGGTCAGACCTAATTTAGAATATTGTGCCTAGGTGTGGGCATCTTTTAAAAAAGATGATATTTGAAAACTGGAGGGAGTTCAACGAAGGGCAACTAGGGCTGTAAAAGGTACTGAGGGCATATCCTATGAGGAAAGACTGAGTGAGCTGAATCTATTTACCTTGGAATATAGATGCACTGGGGGGGGGGGCTATTGCATGCTTTATAGGGCCATACAAAAATTAGACCTTAGAGATGATTTAGATTTGACACTGAGGAAATCTAAATATGAGTCTAGGAAAAATCCCTATTAGTTAGAAACTCAAAGATGGCATACACTACCATGGAAACACTGGTTCAGTCTAAGAGTGGTCACAGGGTGGAATTCATTGCCAACTGATGTAGTAAATAGTACAAGTATGGATTCATTTAAACATAGGCTGGATAATTTTTTTAGATATAGAAAGGTATAGCAACTTCCAGGGATATGAGCATTAACCATTAGATTTAACATTAAACTTTAAGGCAAGCATTTAACGACATCAGTCCATTAGCTTGAACATACCTATGATACCTATGATAATTCCCTCACCATCGTGCATAGGCCCCATTAAGAGGTGAAAGTTGCTGTAAGTCTCAGTGAAAATGAGTGATGGAGCTGTGAGATGGCAGGAAGGTGGTGGCCAACTGTAAGGAAAGGAGCATAAATAGTAAAAAGACAGATGTGTGCATGCTTGTCATATCTACGTAGGGTAAGGAATGGATCTTGAAACACATTTCACAAAACTGCTTGTTACATTAGTAGCAGTGGATTTGGCAAGTTATCTTCTCAAGTCTGTGAAGATTTCTGAGGAGAGTTTTTGCAAAACTGCCTCAGGCACAGACAGTCCCAGAGATTTTTGTCTCTAGGTATTTCCAGAGAATCTCAGGAGATAACCTGCCGAATCAGTTGCTACCACTGTGATTGTAAGATACATAAATCATCAATTTCTTGGTCTTGTTTTCTATTAACCTAAACAGAAAATTCATTGACATTATCTGATACAGTCAGTGTGAACTCATTTAATATCTACCCTGCTTGAGGCAGTTTTTTCAGACCTCAAGGTTGGTAGAGTCGCTTTGGTTGAATAAGGGTCTTCCCTTAATTGTGACCACAAAACATTCTTGGCCAGATCCATGCATATACCTATCTACAAGAATATCCAGTGAAATGCACAAAGGAGATTTTAGGCCTTCTACCACATACACATGGTGTGTTAGTCATTTACCTACCTGTAGATTCAAAGCACATACTCCTGTGCTTTTGAGACTCCCTTCATGACTTGAAACATCTTTTAACTATTTTATTTTTATCACACAGAGACAGTATTTTCAGTTGCCATGCATTAAGTTTTAATTCTTTGGCCCGGTGGTGCTGAGGGTGGAGGCACTGGACGCCACACCTTGCGCCACGCCAGCGACCCGAGTTTGGGAATGAGCTTGGGTGCCAGGGGTAGGCAAGGGAGGGAGAGGATAGAGCATCTGCTGACAGCTCTCCTTTCCCTGGGAAGGGATCCAGTGTATCTTGTCGTGGAAAAAAATATATGTTCTTACACTTTAGTTTAAAAATCAGACTCAGGACCACTGCATAGTAGAAAGAATGGTTTATTACATATGCATATGGGAGTCTGCTTCCAAAAATCATGCAAGGCTCCCTGAGTTTCATTAGTCAATCACTTTTATACCTTTTTATCAAGGCGTTGTTAGGCGTTGTTAATTTTACTGAAAGGCGTATTTTTATCTTGAAAAATACCAACATTGCAGTATTAGCTGATCATAAAACAGAATAACAAGTTGATACCAATGAATGGGTACTTTTCCACTGCTTATTTTATTTCTTTCCCAATACTGCTTGATACATATGCCTGGGTCAAGCTGACCTGAGTGAAACAATGAGTTTCACTCACACCATAGCAACGTACAGCTTGCCTTCAATGCCTTAACATGCTGTTATCTTATATTCTGCCCGAGCTTGTTATTCAGGCTGGTACAACCAGTTCTGCCCAGTTTTATCTTGCTTTCTGTTCCTACAAATGTACCTCAAGTAGCCTCAGTATCATTCTATAACAAAATAAAAAAAACGCATGATACCAGAAATTTCTACTACATTCTCCCCCCTTTTGATACTTTGTATCAACTAACCACCCCCCTTTTTATCTATATGATTTAAAACTGGTTGCCAGCATACAGATAGTTAAGGCATTTTTAAAAAAACATTTTGTTCTGGAGTTGATACAGAGGGAGTTATAGATGGAACACAAATGGTGAGTTTGTAAAACACAATACAGAACTGAGGCATGTCAACACCACAATTCAAATATGTGAAAAAAATGATAACATGTGATACCACATATAACACAATATAACATAACAATTTTGCGATGAAAAAGAGTTCATGGAATCCACTTTGAGAGTGAATAAGGTAGATGCTACCTTGTGTTGAGGTGTGGCACACCCTTGGAGCTTGATTGAAGAATCTGTTGATAATGTCTCTTGACAGATAAGTCCTTATAAAACATAACAGTCCATAAAATTAACAGTCCATAAAGTTCATATAAGTAAGCACAGGTTGGTGTAACTACAGTACAGGTGAAATGACATTTGCAGAATGGTGGTAACCCCACAAGGCACATGGGGCAATGTAGACAGTAATTTAAAAACAAACACCAGCATAGTAGAAAAGTCAGTGTTCATGTTGCTGGCTGCTGGATGGCTGATTGGCAGACACATTGGCCAGGGGTGCATTAGATTATGCATTGAGTTCAATGAGTTCTTTTAATGGAGCCACACACACACACTTGCATGGCATTTGTGTCGTGATAGTTGATTACACTCCGGCACAAAGATTAACAGTTCATAAAAAGTAACAGTTTACAATAAACCAGAGCAATAGGGTTGTATAAGGTACCAGCCATGTTTCCAACAAGCAGCAGTGAAGAAAATGCATGTCTTGCTCGGAGATCAGTTGAAAAAAAATGTTCTTGCTGGAGTTAGGGGATTGCCCCTACCCCAGACTTAACTTCATAGTAAGCAGAAACAATAAGCTTGATTGCAGAGCCTGAACTGACTGGACCTTATTCAGTGGATTTAAAGTTCTACTAATAGGTGTAATTTTGCTGAAAACATTACCCTTGCAGAGGTAATAATAACTTGATTCATGCAATAGTCCTTATATGGAACTAGTCAGGCACAAAGATAGTGATGACATCAAAGCTGTGGCAGTTGTTTTCTTTTCAGGAAAAAGATGAAGGTCTTGGCAACTTAGATGAAAGTATTACTGCTGTGGAATGTGGAGATCTTATGTGTGCCACACCGTGGAAACCTGCAAACTTGCAAAGTGTGTTAGACACTGAATTAAAAACACATAAATAACAATCTTGTAAACCATTTGGCTTTTTTGTTTTGTAAAGAGTGGTGTGACAGAGCCTAAATTCTGGCAGTTGGAAAGAGAAAAATTAAAATGGGACATCAACCGCACACCCTGGGGGTGCAGGCCGAGGTTCAATTATACCATTTGACCATCTGTAAATCATGACAATGTTATGGTTACACCCCTGCTTTTAAATCACAGAGGCAGTTATGACAGTGATGAACATTATTTCCCTGTCTGTTGCAAGCAGGCCTGACTGAGACCTGAGTCATAAAATCTTGTAATGTTACAATAACATGCTTCAAACATATAGTTTATAGCAATATGCCTGATACACTATGCAATTAGCGGGACAAATACATATGTTGTTGGCCTATGCCAATTTAATAACAGTGCCTATTGCACCTGTGAATAATAAGACAAACGGAGCATTAATTTGTCTGGGGTTTTGCTTTGGAACATATTGTAGGGGTGGGTCAGCAATGCTGGCCCCAGTATTTAGGTTTGGTTATGAGCATTAAAAACGCTATACATGTGGAGCACTTTCCTGAATACACACATGATACAGTGTAGCAAGATGTATATCAAAACATTATAACATAAACGTGAAACATAAGCATGTTTGTATTGAGCATAATGCATAAAATACATTTTAAACAACAAATATAAACTGTAAACTTAGCTTAGAGTCCAGAAATGCTAGAGTACTGTGAATTTACTGGTTGAAAAAAAAAATGCATTCATTGCTGTAAGGCTATGACAAAAGTTGTTTTTCATTTGTTTTGACTGGATAAGAAAGCTGAAAAGACAATCAAAAGAATGAATATGTGTGGACATACATACACAACTTCACCCTCCAGCGTAACTGATTACTTGCTAAGGGCAGAATCCTTTGTATTAATAATAGGTGTGGGATTTAACTGTTTGCACTAGACAAAGCAGAAGGGCTTGGGCTGGGTTATGCTGTCAAAATACTTTGGGTCTTTTTAAAACCTGTAAATAAGAAACAATTATTGGCAAATACACATTTTCCTTATTTACCCCTCTGGGGGGGGACAGTGATATACCTTGCAACCTTTGTGGGTATTACACTGGAAGGGAGGAAGGGTAGCTTACCCCCTTTCCCCAAGCTCCTACTGGTGGAAGAGACAGCTCAAATACTGTAGCAATAAAAAGGTTAGCTGTGGATGGTGACATGATCCCCACCTACTACACTTTGAATTATAACAAGATAATATTACAATTAGTTTAGCAAGTTTCATACCACTATAAAGATGGGGAACTTCTTTTTCTCTAGAAGAAAGAGAAGAAACACAGACAAACAACAAAAACAAACACACACCAGTTTAAAAATAAAACAAGATTATTTCCATAGGATAAAAGAAGCCAAGCGTCCCTGGGTTCCTTTATCCTAAGCATGACAAAATGTCAGCTGAGTTTATAAGATCCAGATTGATGGTAATACTGTACGTACGTATTTTTAGAATGCATTTCAAAAAGGAAAAAATGATTACACCATGGTCACACATAAAAACCAAAACCATTGTTTTTTTAACTGTAGATGGTAAAACTCTCAAAAACAGCTGTAATAGCCCTTTTTTCAAAAGCGTACTGTATATATATAATAAAAATATGGGGAGATGATGAATAATTCTCCCCTTCCAGCTGGAGTATTGCCTGTGTTGGCTGCAAGTCAGAAGCAGTGAGAGGAGAAGAAAAGTTTGTTCCTCTTCACTTAGAATACTAGTTTTGCAATAAAAAGTCAAATTACATGGTTCACTCTTGGTGTGCTTTCATGAAAACATACATTTTGTGTGAAAAGTTGTGCTTTAGGTATGGAATACACATCAAGTTTGAACTGGTAGTAACATAAAATGTTGAAACACAAGAAGGTCAAATAACGTGCAAAAGGTCACAGTGTGCATGCAAGGGTCATTCAAACCCAGTTATTTTTGTAGTGTCCTTGAACACCACTGATATTAAAATATCTTTAAATAATAATAGAGCACACAATAAAACTGCTGGCCAAGACAGTACACACACATACACATACACAAAAAGAAATACTTAACACAAAATAAGACTGACATTATTTGACACCATTTGCTGAGGTAATGCCCATAGTTTTATTAGAAAACTGTAAGTGTTTTAGATATATGTGCTGCCTCCTGCCTGTCTTGTAACACTGACAATTTTTAAACCAACACATTAATACATATCGCCATGCCAAATCTTTCCAGAACAAAACACTTTTTAAACACATTCTAACTCCGTTAAAATGCAGTACAACATACCATCTGTAAGTGAACACATCTAGTATAACATGGTTAACTTACACCTTTTGGCACATAGCTAAAGTATGGCACTCTGCCATTTTGCAAAAAGTTTCTGGCCTTAACTAGAAGTATGATAAAGCCATTTATAGCTGTTAACACATTACATTTTCACCTAGCAGTGGCTTGGCACGTTGCTTGCAAACTACAAATCTTTCAGCACATTGCAATCTATGACGTCATAACTCTTCACCTTCAACACTACCTGCTCCAACCAACAACTACATACAAAAGTTCTTCACTGACCCTATCTAGGCAGCACAAATGTTTCATTAAAAATAAAACCAATTAAAACAGTCAGATATGAGGCAAAGAAGCTTCCTCTTTTTTTTTTTTACTGTAACATGTTGTGCACCGAAGGCAGTCAATCCTATCTCGCAACCTTGACAACAGAACATAATTACAGAACACATATATACTTGGAAAATACGCATACAAGAGAGATGGAGCATTACTTTGTTTAGTACATGTATTACAGAAATAAAACAGACATAAAAAAAACTTTAAATAATAAAACAATTCAGACTTACCAAGGTATTTTCCTTCTTCTTTTTTGATACACTGGTCCGATTGAGAAAACCAACTGCAGGACCTTCATGATAATTTTCAAACGCTGCAGCTATTAACCCTTTCAAAGGTTTTAACCCTTTCAAAGGTTTTCTTTTGGTCATTTTAGTAACCTGCCAAACCAAGTCTTTTTCCAGAGCTCTGAGTTGCAGTTTAAAAACAAAAACAAAAAAAATCTCTAAGAGTACTAGGTTGAGATCCATCTGGTAGAGGTCCCCAGTACCTGGGTTTGGGATCAAATGTTTCAGCCTCTATAGGAGGCAAGGGAACTTGAAATTGATACAGAAAAACTTGAAACTACACAGATAGGCAACATGGGGGAGGATTTTCAAATCATCCCGTCTGTAGTCACCTACTGTGCGTACATCCACAGTAGTTTATTTTCTTTCTCTAAATGTTGCTTATCTAACGTTACTTAATCAGCCGCTGCTTTTCTACTAAAAACAGCCTGAACTGTGAAACCCATTATTGGCTCTAACAGTATATACTTGTAGCAAGCACAAATTACAAGGGCAAAGGGCAGTTGCCCTTGCTTGTTTGAGAGACTTTTTCTTAATACATCTCTCCACATATTTTTAAACCTGGAGTCCTCAAACCCTCTCCATACTTTTCAAGCATGCATTTTATGGGGCCGGAGGCAACCCACGGAGACTCCTTATTTTCCTGCTTATGTTTGCTGCGCTCCCCCATTTTAACCAATATCTCCTGATTTCGTACCCCAGGTAAAAGAACCCAGCACAAAGAGAGCAAATCAAAAAGGAAAAGATAAAAAAACAACCACCGGGAGTTACTGTTGCCTGCCTCCTCCACAGTTTTAAGGTGCTCAACCCACTTAAGGGTATCTTGCTAGGGTGCTCAACCCACCTAAGGGTATCTTGCTAGGGTCCCCTTGCTCAACCCACTTAAGGGTATCTTGCTAGGGTGCTCAACCCACCTAAGGGTATCTTGCTAGGGGTGCTCAACTCACCTAAGAGTTCTCTTGCAGGTCCCCCCGATTTTCCCTGTCCCCCTTCTGCCTTAAAGTCTCATACGATTAAAACAGGCTCAAAACTTCCCCATTTACTTGTTTACTTATTCTTTATAATATGCAGCGTCCCAAGGCAAAAAGACAAGGTAGGTACTTACAGATCAGCGCCACTGAGCCTAGGGAAACAAAAATCCGCACATCGGGCCGTCCCATTTCAATCTCCCTGGCTGTATCTTTGAGATTTTCCTTCAGTGTTCCCCAGCGCCAGGACTTCTCCTCCAAGTGGGAGACCTGGGAAGCGGTCCCCGACCGAGCCAACCGAGGTCCGAGTGTGCTGATCCTGCCGACTACGCCAAATTGTTGTGGAAAAAAATATATGTTCTTACACTTTAGTTTAAAAATCAGACTCAAGACCACTGCATAGTAGAAAGAACGGTTTATTACATATGCATATGGGAGTCTGCTTCCAAAAATCATGCAAGGCTCCCTGAGTTTCATTAGTCAATCACTCTTATACCTTTTTATCAAGGCATTGTTAGGCGTTGTTAATTTTACTGAAAGGCGATTTTTATCTTGAAAATACCAACATTGCAGTATTAGCCAATCATAAAACAGAATAACAAGTTGATACCAATGAATGGGTACTTTTCCACTGCTTATTTTATTTCTTTCCCAATACTGCTTGATACATATGCCTGGGTTTGCTGACCTGAGTGAAACAATGAGTTTCACTCACACCATAGCAATGTACAGCTTGCCTTCAATGCCTTAACATGCTGTTATCTTACATTCTGCCCGAGCTTGTTATTCAGGCTGGTACAACCAGTTCTGCCCAGTTTTATCTTGCTTTCTGTTCCTACAAATGTACCTCAAGTAACTTCAGTATCATTCTATAACAAAATAAAAAACCGCATGATACCAGAAATTTCTACTACAATCTCCAATGCAGAACTGACCTCTGGTGGAAACCGGGAGCACAACAAGCATGGAGTAAGAAGGTGAGGAATGCGGTGGACGTCTGTGACTCAGCCGTGCAGACGTCATTGCACATCTGCGTTCCTGGAGGAAAGAAAAAGCAGAAATGCCTCGTCCCTGGTAGGTGATGGTGGGGTCCTGGAGCTACCCCCCCGAGCCCAAGAATATAACTGCCCAGATTTACAGAAAGGGCACTAGGTGGAGGGCGGCCCCGCCCAGGGGGCTCAATCTAGGGGAATGGGTACCGGAGAGGAGCTGGACATATAAAGGGATGCTATTTTACCCAAGGATGAATTAACTCTGTGGTGGCAGAGGAGTACATCACTCCCCTGATGAGGAGGAAAAACATGGGAAGAAGCTCAGTTTTAAGTGAGGCAGTAACAGAGTTAGGCTCTTACCAGTGCCATTGAGTTCAGGAGCGTCACATTCCTGGGACTGTTCAGTAGTAAATCTCTGATCCTGAAGTTAAGTTTCCCTGCTGTCTCTGTTGTATGGAACTTCCATGCCTAAGAATGCCAAGAATGCCTGTAGCTCTCTCTCTCTTAGCCAGTCTGCTGGTGTAAACAAGTTAGCCCCATGGATCTGTATTCTTTTCTATTATATATTTTATGTTTATGGAGTTTACAATAAACTTATAGTCAAAGTTTCCGGAGCCAGTACATAAGGAGAAATAATAAAATAAGCCAGTTAAGGCTGCTACCCCTCTTAATGCACGCAGGTTAAACTGAAGAATCATACCGGTTCAATTAGATACATCTTTGGAGGGATATTCAGTAAATATACCTAGATCAAGTATTACATTATAATCTTTCAGAAGCTGTTGTTAAACGAGCCCATTAGCTGCATGGTATTAAAAAAAAATCAGTATTTTAGCCATATTAGGTAAACAATAGTCTCTGTATCACTGACTAGGGAAATGAGTACATCATGCCTATCAAACAGAATAGGTACCCTATGGTAACATTCAGTAAATGGTCTAAGAAAGCAATTTTCTTCTTTTGTACAATTACTCTGCATTATGGCAGTAAACATTCAACTGTAACACCATACTTTCCTCACTAAAAATAGCAATAGGGAGGGGGGAGGACAACTCTAACCCCTGCCCCTACAACGTGTTCTCAGCGGGAGTTAATGTGGTAAACAGAACTATCAACTGTTAAAACAAGGCAATGTATTTAAACATATTTTCCACTAAAAGGAAAAGACTCATCAGCAACAAAACTGTGCCCTGAAGGGGTAAGAGTGAAAACGAGAACCCTTCCCATTTTCTATGTCCCATAAACTTATTTTTAATGTCTGTTGCAGGTTTGTCAGACTTTAGCAAAACCTGTCACTTAGCTTCCATCTCCTGATAATTCAGATCTCCACCTTGTCTTCCTCTTGATACGATGGATCCGACATGTCTCTCCTCCTCGATGATAGAACTTGCCACTGGGCCCACTTCAACACTTCGTTCAAGTCTGAAAAAATGTAGACCTTCCTCTTGTGGAGGATCTGTAAATGGGCAGGGAAGAGCATATTGTGGGAGATGTTGTTTCCCTCAGCAGAGCCCTGAATCCATCGTAACTTTTCTTTTTCTGCTGGATTGAGTAACTGAGGTCTGGATACAACCAGACCTGAGCGCCATCTTAGAGCAGGATACGTTTTGCCATGACATGGCTAGGACAAAGTCTCTGAAATCGACTCCATCCAGGATAGCAACGATGCTCTGGGTGCCTCAGGATTGGCAGAGTGCCCTCTCGATGCCACCCAATACTTTTTTGGATTTGGATTCCGCGATCCACAAAGGCGTGCCCCAACTGTTGTTCCAGCCAGTCTGCCACGAACAAACCCAAATGGCCCCCCTCAGACCCCTCAGACATTCCTACAATCATAAGATTCTCAGCCTAGGCCTGATTTTCCAGCATTTCAAGCCCGGAACTTAGGTGAGAATTTTCTTTAACCAAGTGTAACCCCTAGGTGGTGCTATCCCATGGGCTACTACCTCTGCCTGCTTGACTACAAACAGGTTGAGGGGCCTAGGTTCTATGGTGGGTGCCTCCACCAAGAGGTCAGGGTTTGCAGTAGTTAAGACTAACTTGGTCACAGCCCTCTGAGACACTGAGACTCCCTTTTATTCCTGCTAGTGGCCCACACAATACAGCATGAGTATCTTCACTATTTACACTTACCCCCAGGACTGGTTCAGTCAGTTTGACTCTGGGGATTCCCTGTAAAACAAGATGATGCAATACGATAGCCACAGTACAATACTTTAACATAAACGAATACCTCAGTCAGTGTAACTTTGCTGAAACAAGCAGATATAATTTATTTAAGGATATGTAATAAAGAAAGGGGAAATCAGGTTAATTAGGTTAGACACATTAATAATCACAGTACTGTGCATATATTCAGAGTCCCAAATGTCACTCTTACTGGGTACCCAGGAATGGGGTGGGGGGCTAGCCAGGATCGGTGCAGCTGGTTGGGGTCCTGTGATGGAAAAACATTTGCACAATACTCAATTGTAATCTGGAGCCAGATGGCTCAGTTCATGAAGAAAAGAAGGAAAAGAAATCAGATGAAACACTTGCAAATGGATAAACAGATGGCAGGGAGCTACCCTAATTTGTACTCACAGATTCAATGCTGAAAACTGGATGGGATGCAGATTGTCCCAGATTGCCAGGAGAAACAGAGTAGCTGGCCCAGCCCTCGTGGCAGGACTCACTTGCATTTGAAAACAGGCAGATTCAGTCCGAATCAAGCTGGGTTCTGCTTCCAGCTTCAGCACACAATTCACAGTACAGGGGAAAATAAGTTTATGATTCCCCACAAGCCCAAGACACATTTATATGTAAAAGAAAATTACTATACCAGGCAGGCTGCTTCTCGATCCTGATCGCAATTACTGCAAGATACCCGGGAGCACACACAGCAGCTTCAGTTCCTGACAGACCGAGTGCAATTCAGCAATTTCTCCAGTCTTCTACAGGGTGAGCATGGTTTCCACACTTCTGGTGCTTCTTTCTCCTCGCAACTCAGATTCAGTCCAAACTGGCACTCACAAAGGATGCAGACCGAAACTCAGAGCCTCACACGCGCTTCCCATGCGAAACTATACACTGCAGGAGCAGACAGCTCCTTTTCTCTTCACTGCCACAACTGATCTGATCTTTCCAGTCACAGAGCAGGGCATTTCCTCTAGCTCCACAAGGTTTCCATTGGCTGAATCTCCTTGTCTGTCACAACAGGTTCCCTCTATTGGCGAAAAAAGGCGCCAGGGTCTAAACTACATTTCCCAGAGGCTCTCTTCATATAAGCCCCTTGTGACTGGCTCCAGTTGAGAGTCCAAGTTATGATTTGCCAGTAGGCTCCATTTTAAGGAACCCCTCCCCATTGATTGGACCCTTTTTAGCAGTTCAGATCTGAAATATAATGGCAAAACACAGAGTCCCAGCTGCAAGAAAGGCAGGTTAAACAAACTGCAATTTTGCTAATGCTATAAATGATTACTGGCAAACAGTTACAGCTTTCAGATGGGCTCCCTTTGCACTCTTAGTGACTAAAAAAATGGAGCACTTTGACAGCAGCTTGGGCAGGATTCGAGCATTAAATACACAGTCCCCACATACAAACTAATTAAGTCTGCAAGCAGACAGCTCTTAAAGAGACAGTACATGGAGGCTCAAATAGCACTGACTTGCAACCACAGTTAAGCAGCTCAGATGCCGAACACCACCCAGGCTGGGAGCACTTAGGCAAGCTCCTAGGAGGCTTTTTAGGAACCCCCATTTGTAGGAGGGTTACACAAGGATGCAGTAGTACCCATAGCCACCTCTGCATTTTTTCCGGTCTCCATTAATTCTGATTTTATATTGTTGACTCTAGATGTTATCGAGTCAAATTTATCAGCTAGCCCTGACTCCGGGAAGATTAGGCGATTGATTTTATCTCCAAGAGATTGTTGTGTTTTCTCTCTGGTGCTAGTGTCTTCAGGCATAGAGCAGCCCAGAGCGGACCTCATGGCAGGAGGTTCAGCATTACTTTTCGTTTTTGCTCCATCTTGTTGCATCTTGTCCTTTTTAGGATTACTCATTTTTGTTCTAACAAGTTTTAAGATTCTAAAGGTGATAAATTTATCCGCCAAAGTTCCGAGCAATATTACAAAATTATTCTTATTTAAGCTTCCATGTAGAGAGCTTATTTTCAAGACCTCCATCTTGCTCAGGCTCAACAGTGCCCCCCCCCCATGGAGCTGTATTCTTTCAAGTTTTAAACAACTGGGACCCTGAGCTCTGTAACAGTTTACGAGCTCAGGAGAATAAACTTGATTTGTTTGAGGAAATCAGGAGTTCAGTTTGATTATTCCCATGGAAGGATTTTTACAAATTATAAGTCCTTTCATTTTTCCTCCCTTCCCTTAGAACAGGTCAGCAGTGTCAGTGGTGATGTCCCAGGTCCTGGGTTTTGGGGTCTCCAAGGGGAGGCAAGCAGAAAGGCAGTTGCGGTTATTGGATCCAGGGTCCCCTTGGGATGGGTAGTGAGAGCATCCGGTGGGTCAGAAGAGTTTGAAGGGCAGGTAGTATAGGACCCAGGGGGGCATTGGGCCCAATTTGTGGAGGTGTTGCTTTTGGGCCATCAGGGGCTGTGGAGGTGGTAGCAGGGTCTCTGCAGGGGATCGGAAGATGGTGGCAGCTCCTCCTGATCCCATTTCACCATGTGGCACATTGGCTCAGGATCTTAGAAGGTGGGAGTGAGTGGCAACCTGGACTCGATGGGGTCTGCCGAGCCCGTGTCTGGGGCAGGCCCAGGGGCCTATATATATGGGTAGGCGTCTAGGCCAATATAGGCCATCACCCATCTCAGGAACCAGGATTTCTTTGGAAAGGAGGAACCTACTGTAACTTTTCATGGAGGGCTCAGCCCTGGGGAGAGCCACAGGAACTGTAGTAGGGAGAAAGCTCCAGGGACCAGGATGATCCAGGACTAAAGGGAGGAACCGATATGAGAGCAGCCACGGTGTGTTACAGGCTGCTAAATCTTTCCTCCAAGTATGAATTAATCTGAAGAGAACTGGTGAGGTTCTGGAGTCTAAGGCCCCTTCCCCAAGTATGCTGAATGAGGGGCGGGAGGGCTTGTGAGGGGTGGTGCCACAATCAGCTAGCGAGCTGGCTCCATGGCATGGTGGGTGGATGCTGGCCTGGGGTTTCTGGGATGCAGGGTTCGGGTCCGGGGCACAGGTATGTTTTGTTGCGCCCGGCCCGAGTAGGTAAATTATTTTTTTGCAGTGTTGCACTCCCCAACATACACCCCAGGAGTTGAGAATCTATTAGTGGGAGGGCAGGGGCACAGCCCCCACATAAAAGTAAATATTAGTGTATATTTAGCTATTTTCTGTGTCGCCGGGGGTGTACATTGCCAAAATTGAATTTTGGCGATGTACACTCGTCATAATAACAATCGCCTTTCAGCGATCACCCTTATGACATAGAACTGTAAAAAGACAAAGCTATTACTTTCTATGGAGTGCACCCCCGCACTCTTAAAACTCTGAAATCACAAACCGTGGAGAGCAAGGGTGGAGTGCACCAGAAAGGCAAAGGGATAGTGTGGCACAGCTGCTCAGCACACATTTGTGATCTCTTCACCTACTAACGGTCCAGCAAATAAAATTTCAGAATATGCCCATTCAGCTATTGCAGGGTAAGGCTACCATGGGGCTTGGGGAGAAATTACTGAAAAAGGTGCTCTTTAAGACAAAGACATAACATGAATATACTGGAATAACCTTGCTTAGGACCCAGGCTCCTTGGAGATACAACTCTAATGAATTTGTATATGTAATGCACTTCTATATAAATGCAATGTACAAGTCTCCAATAAAAGAGAAATAAACAACATTCTAATATATCCATAACAGTAATATAGAGGATGATGCCTGGGATTCAGGTGATAACCGCACTGTAATCACCTTGAGTGGTTGCCAGGACATCGTGTTAAACCTGGAGAGCTCAGCTCGAAAGGTTTACTGTTTACCTGGCAACCATGAGAGGTCATTTTCAGTGCAGTTATCATTTGAATTCCTAGGCATTATATTTCATAGTGTATGGGAGTAAAAGATGCAAGCTACACCAATCAGTTACCTGTTACCTGCAGAAAAGTATTTAAATTGAGGAGTAAACAGAACAAATTGAAAAAAAAAGTCCAAAGTGAGCCAGGTGGTCCAAGGAGGTCACATTGAAAGCTGTGGCATAGTACTATGTGTAGCATCACAGCATCGTCCTTTGGGTTGCAGACATCCGGTCATGCAGGACAAATGCATGGGCTTCAGATAACTTAATTAAGAAAAACGAATGGGTGAAAATGGAAAAAGAAATGTTTTACTAGCCTTGGTGCTGCTGTCCCGGTCAGGCCAGCATTATTCAGAAGCTGAAATGTGGGACGAATGAGAGACACGCATGCACAGAGATGCTGAGTTTGTTAAGGTATCAGTGTGAAATAGTCAAGAGGGGTTAACAACCTCTTGATTTCACAACAATACAATAACAGCGTTGTAATCAGTTTGATTTTTGGTGGTAATAAGGGCTCCCCATACATTATATAATTATTAACATTGATTCACAATCTCAGAATCTTTTATCACTTTTCATGTTTACAGTTTCATCAACCAGCATTGCAATAGTGGGAACAGAAACTACTAGTCAGGTAGTTTAACTACTGGCCCCGTTTAGCATTTGCTCCTGGTGATGTTTGCACAGTATGCGAAACAGGATCAAGGGATGTTTGTGACTAATGCACATACAGAAGAGCTTTCAAGTCTCCCATTTGTTTTGTCATTTGTTTCTCTATCAACTCTTCTAGACTTGGGGAACTAAGCAAGATTTATTTGGTGGCCTTTGGTACTAAATCATTTTCAGGGGCTATGTCCACCATAGGCAAAACCTTTATTCTGACAAGGCTGTTGGAGCACTTCAGGTTCTTGTAAGGACTTGAGATGCTCCACAGACTGCACTTGTGTGGGATTTGTTTTCTGCTGCTGTGCTTTTTTCTCGGTCGCCTTAGGAGCAGCTGGCTCCTCATGTTGCATGGTCAAGGTGTTCGAAGTAGTAACTTCAGATATTGTACTTTTGCCTAGGAGGCAGAATTTTCCTTTTTCTAGAGGTGTATATCATTAGTATTATCAGTATCCCATATCACTTCAGCCTGGGAAACAATTCATGCAACCTGTTTCTTTTTAAGCTCTCTTGCCATTTGTGGGTAGAGGCCTGTGGGAAGTGATTAGATGACAACTTAGACTTGTTTTTTTAAAACTCAGCTTTAATAGCTTTTATAGCTAGGTCTTGTCAGGATCATCGTTTTCAACATTGATAATTCATGATGGCAGTTCATAACACTGAAGACACAAGCCTCAGGGGTAAACCCCACATTGCTGCACAAAAAGTCATTCGTTTTTTTAAACTATATCTTTATTTTAGCTTTTTCCATAAAAAATCACAGAGCAAAATACAGGAGTAGACCAGTATAGACAATGGATTGCACAGTTGAAAATATACAGTATATGTATAGGTATATAAGAAAGGCAGGCAACATTTCCAAAGGATAGATGAGTCAGATATTAATTGTTAATCAGTAAAAAAATGCAGATCTATCCTAAACAAACAGTGGCTAGAACATTTGATTTAAGTCTACAGTTATCTGATATGGAGCTAGGAAAGTTCATGGGGGAATTAAGAAAAGGTGATATCTAAGTCATTAAATACATTTTAAGATGTTGGACCTCATATAGAATAAGGAAGACCTGTAGGGAGAAGAAGAATGTTTAGGGCTGGCCAGCACCACCGAGGTTCAGTGGAGAGAGACACTCAGACAGGAGAGACAGGTCTATGCTGGTTGGTCTGGTCTAATCTGAGACATATAAAGAAACCAGATATTCCAGTGGTTCATTAGTTATGGGATTTTATTTTGTAGCCTGGCTGTCATATGTTCTAACTTATAGACATCATATATTGTGTCCTCCCAGGCTGTTATGGGGGGGGATTCCGGGTGAAGCCTTAGTCATGTGATGCATTTTTTAGCTGTACCCAGTAGTATGTTAAGCAAGTAGATGTGGTGTGGATTTTTAAAATGGCTTGAGTAATGAAGAAGAATCCCCACCGTTGGGGTGAAATTGCTTAAAGATGGGAAGAGGTCTAGTATCCTGCTGTCAATCAAAGACCAATAGGATGTGAGAACTGGACAAAACCACAAAATGTGTGCATGCGTGGCTAGCTCACAACCACAGTGTCTCCAACAGGAGTCCCCAGTAATTGAGAACTTAGCAGATATTTGGGGAGTGCGAAAAAATCTAGAGACAATCTTCCAGGAAAATTCTTTCCATATGTATGAATTTGAGGTTTTATGCTGTCTCTGCCAAATCTGGAGCCAATCCTCCTGGGACAATGCCACCTGAAACTCAGCCTCTCAATGGAACTATACTAAGTCCATAGCCAGAGAAGGAGTCCCCTGCAGGGCTTTATATACTCAGGAAATCAAATGGGTTTGGTCACCCCCACCAGCAAGCTGGATCAGTAGGGGACAAATGGGAGGAACCATCTGTGTAGTGATGTCTAATCCGATTTCAGTACTTAGAAAATGGTGAATCTGAGGAACCATCTGTGTAGTGATGTCTAATCCGATTTCAGTACTTAGAAAATGGTGAATCTGTAAGAATCTGAAAAAATCAGAATTATTCAGGGAAAATTTGTGTTTGATCTGGTCAAACGACTTGAAAATGCTCTTGTCATAGAATTGATAGGAATGTTTTAACCCTTTGTGCAAACAGGTCTGAAAGGTGATGTCTAGCTGTGCTGGAGCCCATGATGGGTCTTCTGCAGGAATACCCATCCAGGTAGACAGGAATTTGTTGGTTGGTCGAGAGAGGAACTTCCTCCAGCCATGTAGTAATCACCTCATGAATCTAGAAGCTCGCCGTAACTGAGAGATATTATAAGGCTGGAATACTCAAGAATAAGTCAGGGGGCAATCTGTCATTGATCTTTCAACTGTAATCCAAGCCAGAGCTTGATTTGAGGGTAGAAACCAATATGTAATGTGTGTTAGTAAAGCAGCCAACCCATAGTTAAAAAGGCAGGGAAGAGTCAGATCACCCCTGTCCTTAGGACATTGGAGCTTATTAAGAGCTATTCTGGGTCTGGTTCGTCTGGTCTAATCTGAGACATATAAAGAAACCAGATATTCGAGGGGGTCATTAGTTATGGGATTTTATTTTGTAGCCTGGCGGTCATATGTTCTAATTTATAGACGTCATACAGTGTATTGTGTCCTCCCAGGCTGTTATGGTGGGGGATTCCGGGTGAAGCCATAGTCATGTGATGCATTTTTTAGCCATACCCAGTAGTATGTTAAGTAAGTAGATGTGGTGTGGATTTTTAAAATGGCTTTAGTAATGAAGAAGAATCCCCACCATTGGGGTGAAATTACCTAAAGATGGGAAAAGATCTAGTATCCTGCTGTCAATCAAAGACCAATAGGATGTGAGAACTGGACAAAACCACAAAATGTGTGCATGCGTGGCTAGCTCACAACCACAGTGTCTCCAACAGGAGTAGTCCCCAGTAATCGAGAATTTAGCAGATATTTGGAGAGTATGAAAAAATCTAGAGACAATCTTCCAGGAAAATTCCTTCCATATTTATGAATTTGAGGTTTTATGCTGTCTCCGCCAAATCTGGAGCCAATCCTCCTGGGACAATGCCACCTGAAACTCAGCCTCTCAGTGGAACTATACTAAGTCCATAGCCAGAGAGGGAGCCCCCTGCAGGGCTTTATATACTCGGGAAATCAAATGGATTCGGTCACCCCCACCAGCAAGCTGGATCAGTAGGGGTCAAATGGGAGGAACCATCTGTGTAGTGACGTCTAATCCGATTTCAGTACTTAGAAAATGGCGAATCTGAAAGAATATGAAAAAATCAGAATTATTCAGGGAAAACTCATGTTTGATCTGGTCAAACGACTTGAAAATGGTCTTGTCATAGAGTTGATAGGAATGTTTTAACCCTTTGTGCAACCAGGTCTGAAAGGTGATGTCTAGCTGTGCTGGAGCCCATGATGGGTCTTCTGCAGGAATACCCATCCAGGTAGACAGGAATTTGTTGGTTGGTCGAGAGAGGAACTTCCTCCAGCCATGTAGTAATCACCTTGTGATTCTAGAAGCTCGCCGTAACTGAGAGATATTATAAGGCTGGAATACTCAAGAATAAGTCAGGGGGCAATCTGTCATTGATCTTTCTACTGTAATCCAAGCCAGAGCTTGATTTGAGGGTAGAAACCAATATGTAATGTGTGTTAGTAAAGCAGCCAGCCCACAGTTAAAAAGGCAGGGAAGGGTCAGACCACCCCTGTCCTTAGGACACTGGAGCTTATTAAGTGCTATTCTGGGTTGTTGATTTGCCCATAGGAACTGACAGAATACTCTGTCCCAGTCCCAGATATCCCTTGAAGTAAGGGGCAGGGGAATGTTTTGCATTAAATATAACATCTTCGGCAAAGAGTTCATCTGAACAGACTGAACTCTGGCCATCAGGGAAAGGGGGAGGGGGGTACATCTAGTTAGATCCAATTTTATCTTTGAGAGAGTTAGGGGTAATTCAGTGTATAAAGTTCAGAGAAGTTCTTAGGTATTTTTATACCCAAGTTTGTTATGTGGGGTTTATCCCATTTATAAGGGTATTTCATGACTATATCCTGGGGCAAAGGGAGCTGTACTAGTAGGGCCTCTGATTTATTTGGATTGACAGTATATCCAGTGAGGATCTCTATATCTTTTAGGAGTGTAGTTAGGGTTCGTAGTGATTCATCGGGGCAAGTAATATAAAGGAGACCGTCAGCATAATATGCTAGTTTATGATAGGAAGACTCTGACACCCAGTACCCATGAAGAGTAGGGGTTTGTCTAAGAAGTTGGGCTATGGGCTCCACAAATAGAGCAAACAAGTATGGAGAAAGCGGACAGCCCTGATGAGTGCCTCTAAATAAAGGAAAATGGTCAGAGTGGGATCCATTCAGTCTCACCACCACCTCCGGGCCAGAGTATAAACCCTTTATGGCTGACATGAATAACTCAGGGAAGTTACATTTTTTTAAGAGTAGCTTGTGGAAACTTCCACGAGACCATGTCAAAGGCCTTTTGAGCATCAAGGCTAAGTATGAGGAGGGGAGATTTGGTGGATTGGGCATGGTCGATAAGATATAATGTACATTTTATATTATCTGTTGTCTGTCTGTCTGCCTTTAATAAATCCAGACTGATCCAAGTGAATTAAAGCTGGGAGGAGAAAATTAAGTCTGTGGGCTAGGGTACTTGTGTAAATCTTGTAGTCTTGGTTGAGTACTGATATGGGGTAATAGAACTCACAGAGGTGTGGAGGTTTCTGTGGTTTCAAGATTACTGAAATCGTAGCTTGTGTCCACGATATAGGGAAAGAGGAACTGAGATGGCCAGTCTGAAGGGTCCCTCAGCAGAGGGGGCTGTATTAAGTGCCAGGCTATTTTATAGAACTCAGCACCAAAGCCATCTGGGCCAGGAGCTTTGCCATTTTTAAGTTCTTTAATAGAGTTTTGCAGCTCCAGTTCAGAGATTGGGACTGCTATCTGGGCCTGTTGGGAGGAAGAGAGAGCCGGAAGGTGTTATCTAAGAGAGAAGTTCTGGTACTGAGTGTGGGGCAGGCTCCACCGAGGAAGAGTAAAGGGATTGGTAGTATTTTTTAAAAGAATCAAGGATATGTCGGGTAGAGTACCTCATCTGACCTGAAGTGGGGTCCTTAATTTTAGATATAGTGCATTGTTGTATTTGGTTTCTGAGACGGTAAGCCAGGAGTTTGGAAGCCTGGGCTCCACCCTCATAATATCACTGCCTTAACCAGGCCAAAGCTTGTTCAGTCTTAGCTGTCAGCAGTCGCTGGATCTCTGCCTGTGTCTGAGAGATCAAGGGAAGAAGGTCTGAGCCCCCTTGCATGTGAACCTCCTGGAGGAAAATAAGCTTCTCCTGCAAGGCCTGCAATCCCGCCTCAGCCTGTTTTTTTCTTATAAGTGGCATAGGCTATAATATGGCCTCTAAGCACAACTTTGATCGTATCCCACAGGGTCTGAGGGGATACTTGTGTAGAGGCATTATCTCTTATGATTTCCGTGATTCGTGTTTCCAGGAGATCTTTAAATTCCCTATCTCTCAGAAGGGATGGGTTAAATCTCCATTGTACATTTTTCTTCCCCTGTCAGATATTAAGTTCTAAGACAATAGGAGCATGGTCGGACAAGCAGATGTTAAGGATCTCTGCTGACCGAACCTGATCCAAATGCCCCCTGCCTATATAAAAACAATCCAGTCTAGAATAATGTTTAAAAGCATTGGCGTTATAGGTACATTTCTGCTGTAGGGGGTAGAGTTGTCTCCATGCATCAACCAGACCAACATCTTGGAGTAAGCACCAAAGATGTTTTTGGCCCGAGGACTGTGGGGAAGGGTGTGCAGTAGATGAGCCAAGCTAGGGATTAAGATGGCAGTTAAGATCTCCTCCTAGTATCAAGATTCCCTGTTTTCTCACCAAAATGACATCTATTAGTTGTTGGATTGTGGAAGCATTGGAGCCTGGGGGAATATAAATGCTGCACAATGTCAGAATCTGCTGGTTTAGTTTGACTACAGCCAACGCAAACCTGCCATCCCTGTCAGAATATTGTTCAAGAACTTGCAGCTGGGAATGTCTCGGGATGAGGATCACCGCTCCCCTCCTTCTACCTCTCTGATAGGAAGACTCTACCACATCAGAGAAGCCAAGTTTGAGTAATTTCTGGTGCTCCACTGAGGAAAGGTGGGTCTTCTATAGGAAAAGCACATCTGGGTTTAATTTTTTAAGTGCACGGATTGTGTGGTACCTCTTTATGGGGCCAGCCAGCCCATTTACATTGTGAGAAATGATTTTAAAGGTTCCCTGCATGGTTAGACTTATTAGGATATATTGCAAAACCTCCTAGGATCCAAGCCTCCCCTAGAGCCGAAGGGTAGTTCGTTTTGAAATTCCTGGAATAAGCAGACTCTACTAGCTGAAAGCTTTACAGTGTCTTGGTGCTCTGTAGTCAGTATGATAAACATATAAATGAATGCATTATAACGTGAGTTATGGGGGGACTAATAGGCCCACTGGGCTTAAATAGGGCAGGAATTACAAGATGGGTTATCTCAGCAAATAGATGGGGGGAAGGAGAACTATGTACACACCCTCAAAAAGAGGGTCATCTTCAACTTCCAGTAATGCACAACCACATGGAAGGTGCATTAAGGACAGATCTACTGACAGTCCAGAGGTGAACATCCTCTCGCCAAAGTGGAGCCCTCCATGAAAAGTTACAGTGGCTCCCTCCTTTCCAAAGAAATCCTGGTTTCTGAGATGGGTGATAGCCTATATTGGCCTAGAGGCCTACCCATATATAGGCCCCTGGGCCTGCCTTAGACACGGGCTCGGCAGGCCCCATCGAGTCCAGGTTGCCACTTACTCCCACCTTCTAAGATCCTGAGCCAATGTGCCACATGGTGAAATGGGACTAGGAGGAGTTGCCACCATCTTCCAATCCCCTGCAGAGACCCTGCTACCACCTCCACAGCCTCTGATGGTGCAAAAACAACACCTCCACAAGCTGGGCCCAATGCCCCCCTGGGTCCTATACTACCTGCCCTTCAAACTCTTTTGACCCACCGGATGCTCTCACTACCCATCCCAAGGGGACCCTGGATCCAATAACTGCAACTGCCTTTCTGCTTGCCTCCCCCTTGGAGACCCCAAAACCCAGGACCTGGGACACCGCTACTGACACTGCTGACCTGTTTAAGGGGAGGGAGGAAAAATGAAAGGACTTATAATTTGTTAAAATCCTTCCATGGGAATAATCAAACTGAACTCCTGATTTCCTCAAACAATTCAAGTTTATTCTCCTGAGCTCGTAAACTGTTACAGAGCTCAGGGTCCCAGTTGCTTAAAACTTGAAAGAATACAGCTCCATGGGGGGGGGGGCGCTGTTGCACCTGAGAAAGATGGAGGTCTCGAGAATAAGCTCTCTACATGGAAGCTTAAATAACAATAATCTTGTAATATTGCTTGGAACTTTGGCAGATAAATTTATCACCTTTAGAATCTTAAAACTTGTTAGAACAAAAATGGGTAATCCTAAAAAGGACAAGATGCAACAAAATGGAGCAAAAACGAAAAGTAATGCTGGACCTCCTGCCACAAGGTCCACTCTGGGCTGCTCTATGCCTGAAGACACTAGTACCAGAGAGGAAACACTACAATCTCTTGGAGTTAAAATCAATCACCTAATCTTCACGGTGTCAGAGCTAGCTGATAAATTTGACTCGATAAAAACTAGAGTCAACAATATAAAATCAGAATTAATGGAGACCCGAAAAAATTCAGAGGTGGCTATGGGTAATACTGCATCCTTGTGTAACCCCTGTAAAAATAGGGGTTCCTAAAAAGCCTCCTAGGAGCTTGCCTAAGTGCTCCCAGCCTGGGTGGTGTTCGGCATCTGAGCTGCTTAACTGTGGTTGCAAGTGAGTGCTATTTGAGCCTCCACGTACTGTCTCTTTAAGAGCTGTCTGCTTGCAGACTTAATTAGTTTGTATGGGGGGACTGTGTATTTAATGCTCGAATCCTGCCCGAGCTGCTTTCAAATCACTCCGTTTTTGTAGTCGCTAAGAGTGCAAAGGGAGCCCATCTGAAAGCTGTAACTGTTTGCCAGTAATCATTTAAAGCATTAGCAAAATTGCAGTTTGTCTAACCTGCCTTTCTTGCAGCTGGGACTCTGCATGTTTTGCCCCTCCATTTCGGATCTGAACTGCTAAAATGGGTCCAATCAATGGGGAGGGGTTCCTTAAAATGGAGCCTGCTGGCAAATCATAACTTGGGCTCTCAACTGGAGCCAGCCACAAGGGGCTTGTATGAAGAGAGCATCTGGGAAATGTAGTTTAGACCCTGGTGCCTCTTTTCGCCAATAGAGGGAGCCTGTTGGGACTGACAAGGAGATTCAGCCAATGGAAACCTTGTGGAGCTAAAGGAAATGCCCTGCTCTGTGACTGGAAAGATCAGATCAGTTGTGGCAGTGCATAGAAAAGGAGCTGTCTGCTCCTGCAGTGTATAGTTTCGTGCGGGAAGCGCATGTGAAGCCCTGAGTTTCGGTCTGCAGGCTTTGTGCATGCCAGTTTGGACTGAATCCGAGTGGTGAGGAGAAAGAAGCACCAGAAGTGTGGAAACCAGGCTCACCCTGTAGAAGACTGGAGAAATTGCTGAATCGCGCTTGGTCTGTCAGGAACTGAAGCTGCTGTGTGTGCTCCCGGGTATCTTGCAGTAATTGCGATCGGGATTGAGAAGCAGCTTGCCTGGTATAGTAATTTCCTTTTGTAACCCCTAGATGGCGCTATCCCAGGGGCTACTACCCCTGCCTGATTTGCCACTAACAGGTTGAGGGGCCTGGATCCAATGGCGGGTGCCTCCACCCAGAGGTCAGGGTTTGCAATAGTTAAACTAACTTGGTCACAGCCCTCTGGGACACTGCAACCCCCCTTTCTTCCCACTAGTGGCCCACACAATATATCAGAATTACCTTCACAGTATACACTTACCCCAGGTCTGGTTCCGGCACTGGGACCTCCTGTGAAATGAGATACAGTGCAACAATCACAGTACAGTACTTTAACATAGACAAATACCTCAGGCAGTATAACTTTGCTGAAACAAGCAGCTCTGATTTATTTAGGGGATATAACAAGGACAGGGGAAATCAGGTTAATTAGCTTATCACTCTAATAATCTACCTATGGCTCTGTGCACAGGCCTATCCCTATCAGTTACTGTCCCTGGGTACCCAAGCCCTAGTGGCTAGTCCAAACCGTGGCAGCTGGTAGGGGCCCTTTCACACAGAGAAAGGAGAATTAAACAGTCAGCAGTACAGTAATTCCATTTGGATTTAATGTGGCAATTCAACAGGAGCAACCCTGAATTAGTACTCACGACCTCCAAATAAGATAGGGTCCTTCAATGTCAGCAGGGCTCACTTGAGGTACACAAACCTCTTCACACATCCATATAAAGAAAGTACTATACCAGGCAGGCTGCATCTGTATCCCGATCGCAATTACTGCACAATACCGGGAGAACACACAGCAGATTCAGTTCCTGACAGACCGAGTGCAATTTTCAGCAATTCTTCCAGTCTTCTACAGGGTGAGCCTGGTTTCTACTCTTCAGAGATCCTTTGATTCTTTTCACAGGACGGATTCAGTCCTAACAAGCTGTTACACAAGCTGCAGACCGGAACTCTGGGCCTTACAACACGTTTTTGACTAAACTGCACACTGAAAAGCACAGGGCTCCTTCCTTCTTCACTGCCAAAGCTCAACTGAACTCCAACTGACGAAACCGGGCACTTCCTTTGAGTTCCTCCCAGTTCTTGACTGGATTGGCTGTCACTCACAATAGACTCTGCTGTTGGTCCAAAAGGCTCTGAAGTCTAAACTACATCTCCCAGAGTCACTGCCCATACAATCCTCTTGTGGCTGGCTCAGATTATGAGTCCAAGTTCTGATTCGTCCAAGGCATCATTTTTAGAGCTAGCTACCCCACACTGATTGGTCCAGTTCAGCAGTTCAAAACTAGAATGGGAACTAGCAGACACAGTTCTGACTGCAAAGAAAGCAGGTTAGACAAACTGTAATTTCATTATTACTCTAAATAATTTCTGGCAAACAGTTACATCTTTCAGATAGGTTCCCTTTGCACTCCTAGTGACTGCAAAAATGAAGTGAATTGGCAGCAGCTCGGTGGTACTCAGAGAAGCACACAGTCCCCCCATACAAACTAATTATGTCTGCAAGCAGACAGCTCTTAAAGAGACAGTACCAGAGGCTCTAAAAACACTCACTGATAAATGGCTTAAATGCCAAACACCATTCAGGCTTGGAGCATTCAAGCAAGCTCCTGGAAGTCTTTTGGGAACCCCCATTTGCAGGGGGGTTACACTTTTACATATAAATGTGTCTTGGGCTTGTGGGGAATCGCAAACTTATTTTCCCCTGTACTGTGAATTGTGTGCTGAAGCTGGAAGCAGAACCCAGCTTGATTCGGACTGAATCTGCCTGTTTTCAAATGCAAGTGGGTCCTGCCACAAGAGCTGGGCCAGCTTCTCTGTTTCTCCTGGAAATCCAGGACAGTCTGCATCCCATCCAGTTTTCAGCATTGAATCTGTGAGTACAAATCAGGGTAGCTCCCTGCCATCTGTTTATCCAATTGCAAGTGTTTCATCTGATTTCTTTTCCTTCCTTTCTTCATGAACTGAGCCATCCGGCTCCGGATTACAATTGGGTATTGTGCAAGTGTTTTTCCATCACAGGGCCCCAACCAGCTGCACCGATCCTGGCTAGCCCCCCCCATCCTGGGTACCCAGTAAGAGTGACATTTGGGAGTCTGAATATGCGCACAGTACTGTGATTATTAATGTGTCTAACCTAATTAACCTGATTTTCCCTTTCTTTGTTACAGCTCCTTAAATAAATCAGATCTGTTTGTTTCAGTAAAGTTACACTGACTGAGGTGTTCGTTTATGTTAAAGCATTGTACTGTGGCTATCGTATTGCATCATCTTGTTTTACAGGGGGTCCCAAGAGTCAAGCTGACAGAACCAGTCCTGGGGTAAGTGTAAACAGTGAAGATACTCATGGTGTATTGTGTGGGCCACTAGTAGGAATAAAAGGGGGTCTCAGTGTCCCAGAGGGCTGTGACCAAGTTAGTCTAACTACTGCAAACCCTGACCTCTTGGTGGAGGCACCCGCCATAGAACCTAGGCCCCTCAACCTGTTAGTAGTCAAGCAGGCAGGGGTAGTAGCCCTTGGGATAGCGCCACCTGGGGGTTACACTTGGTTAAAGAAAATTCTCACCTGAGGTCCCATCTTGAAATGCTGGAAAATCAGGCCTAGGCTGCGAATCTTAGGATTGTAGAAATGCCTGAGGGGTCTGAGGGGGGCCATTTGGGTTTGTTCGTGGCAGACTGGCTGGAACAACAGTTGGGGAAAGCCTCTGTGGATCGCGGAATCCAAATCCCAAAAAGTATTGGGTGGCATCGACAGGGTCCTCTGCCAATCCTGAGGCACCCAGAGCAATCATTGCTATCCTGGATGGAGTCAATTCCAAAGACTTTGTCCTGGCCATGTCACAGCAAAAACGTATCCTGCTCTAAGATGGCGCTCAGGTCTGGTTGTATCCAGACCTCAGTTACTCAATCCAGCAGAAAAAGAAAAGGTCCGATGGAGTCAGGGCTCTGCTGAGGGAAGCAACATCTCCCACAATATGCTCTTCCCTGCCCGTTTACAGATCCTCCACAAGGGGAAGGTCTACATTTTTTTCAGACTTGAACGAAGTGTTGAAGTGGGCCCAGTGGCAAGTTCTGTCATCGAGGAGGAGAGACATGTCAGATCCATCGTAACAAGAGGAAGACGAGGCGGAGATCTGAATTATCAGGAGATGGAAGCTAAGTGACAGGTTTTGCTAAAGTTTGACAAACCTGCAACGGACATTAAAAATAAGTTTATGGGACATAGAAAATGGGAAGGGTCCTCGTTTTCACTCTTAACCCTTCGGGGCACAGTTTTGTTGCAGATGGGTCTTTTCCTTTTAGTGGAAAATATGTTTAAATGCATTGCCTTGTTCTAACAGCTGATAGTTCTGTTTACCACATTAACTCCCGCTGAGAACACGTTGTAGGGGCAGGGGTTAGAGTTGTTCCCCCCCTCCCTATTGCTATTTTTAGTGGGGAAAGTATGGTGTTCAGTTGAATGTTTGCTGCTATAATGCAGAGTGATTGTACAGAAGAAGAAAATTACTTTCTTAGACCATTTACTGAATGTCACCATAGGGTACCTATGCTGTTTGATAGGCATGATGTACCCATTTCCCTATTCAGGGATACAGAGACTATTGTTTAGCTAGTATGGCTATAATACTGTTTTTCTTAATATCATGCAGCTAATGAAACATAGAAACATAGACTATGATGGCAGATAAGGACCACTTGGCCCACCCAGTCTGCCATTTCCCTTCCTATTGGATAAGCTGCAGATTCTAGTTAACCAACAGCCTACTTCCTGCAACCTCCCACTACAATTGCCTTATGTCTGTCCCATGCATGTTTGAATTCCCCCACTGTTTTAGACCCAACAGCCTCCCCAGGAAGGCGGTTCCATGCATCCACCACTCTCTCTGTGAAAAAAGTTTTCTCACATTACCCCTGAGCCGTCCCCCCATTATCTTTAAATTGTGCCCCCTTGTTCTTACACATCTCTTTTTCTGAAAGATGCTACCCTTCTGGACTTTGTTGATTCCCTTGAGGTACTTAAAAGTTTCTATCATGTCCCCCCTGTCCCTCCTTTCATCAAGGGTAAACATATTAAGCTCTCTCAATCTCTCTTTATATGGTTTCTGATGCAGACCCTGCACCATTTTAGTTGCCCTCCTCTGGACTGCTTCCATCCTGTCTATGTCCTTGTGTAGATGGGGTCTCCAAAACTGCACACAGTATTCCAGATGGGGTCTCACCAACTGTCTGTACAGAGGGATAACCACTTCCCTTTTTCTACTTGTGATGCCCCGTCCTATGCATCCCAGTATCCCCCTGGCTCTCCCTACTGACCTCACATCACTTACCCACTTTTAGGTCATCTGATATGACTACCCCCAAGTCCCTTTCCATTTTTGTTGTTGTTAGTATCTCCCCTGCTATTGTGTACTCTTCTCCTGGGTTTTTGTTTCCCAGGTGCTTTACTTTGCACTTCTTTGCATTGAATCGAAGTTGCCGTATGTCTGACCATTCCTCCAACCTTGCCAAGTCCCTTCTCATCCTTTCTACCCCCCCTTGTGTATTAACTCTGTTACAGATCTTTGTGTCATCTGCAAAGAGGCATACCTTTCCCTTCAGACCCTCTGCAATGTCACCTACAAAGATGTTAAAGAGGACTGGATCCAGTACTGAGCCCTGAGGTACTCCACTAGTAACCCCCCTTTCTTTGGAATGTGTTCCATTTCACTGTTACCTTCTGTGTCCTGTTGTGCAGCCAGTTTGCTACCCCAGCTACCACCCTGGAACCCACTCCCAGGCTGGCTAACTTGATTCTTAGTCTTTTGTGTGGGACTGTGTCAAATGCCTTGCTAAAGTCTAGGTAGGCCATGTCCACAGCCCCTCCCTGGTCTATTACTTTGGTCACCCAGTCAAAGAAATCAAATAGATTCGTCTGACATGACCTTCCTGCTGTAGATCCATGCTGCTTTGGGTCCTGTGCCCCACCAGCCTCTAGGTACTCAACAATTCTTTCTTTCAGAAGTGATTCCATCATTTTCCCTACCACTGAGGTCAAACTTACAGGTCTGTAGTTTCCTGCTTCTGCCTTGCTCCCACTTTTGTGAAGAGGAATCACATCTGCCCTCCTCCAGTCCTCAGGTACCACCCCATCCTCCCATGATTTGTTAAAAAGTGTGGTCAGTGGTGTCACTAGGTCCTCCCTTAGTTCTTTTAGGATTCTGGGGTGAATCCCATCAGGCCCCATTGCTTTGGCCACCTTGAGTTTTAGGAGTTCTTTCAGGACTCTTTCTTCTGTAAATGGACTGGTGTCAACCCCCCTACCCAGAGTGTTTCTATTGTCTGGTTTAGGTCACTCCTCCTCATCTTCTTTTGTGAATACTGAGCAAAAGTATTCATTCAGTATCTCTGCCTTTTCACTTGTCTCCCTCTGCCCACCTCCCCTCTCCTTTATTAATCTTTACTATTCCTCCCTTAACCTTTCTATGCTCCCTAATGTACCTATAGAAGGTTTTATCCCCCTTCTTAACTGAGTTGGCTATTTTTGTCTCGGTTTGGGCCTTTGCTATTCTGACTGCCTTCCCCACTTCTTTCTGCTTTAATTGATACATTTCCCTGTCGTGCTCCTTCTGTGATTTCTTATACTTTTTGAATGCAGCCTTTTTCTCCTTAACCTTTCCTGCCACCTCTTTTGAGAACCATAGTGTTTTTTTACCCTGCTTTGTTTTCTTTATTTGTTTCACACAAAGGCTTGTTGCCTCTATCATAGCAGTTTTGGTTTTTCTCCATTGTTCTCCCAACCCTCCTTTTTGGCCATTTGCTAGTGCATTCCTCAGGCATTGACCCATTTTGCCAAAGTCGGCCCTTCTAAAGTCCAGTATCCTTGTTTTTGTATGGCTTGTCTCCATGGTTGTGCTTATTGTGAAGCACATTGTGCAGTGGTCACTTGTTCCCAGATGTCTACTGACTTCTAAATTTGTGATCCTCTCTCCATTTGAGAGTACCAGGTCTAGTATTGCTCCCTCCTGAGTGGGTTCCAACACTAGCTGTCTAAGGCCTGCCTCCTGCAGGGCATCGAGAATGACCCTGCTCTTGGGTGTGGCTGCAGTACATGCCATCCAGTTAACATCTGGCATATTCAGGTCCCCCATCAGCAGTATCTCCCCCTTTTCAGCCATGTTGAGAATGTCCTCCATCATTTTCTTGTCCGTTTCCTCCCCTTGAGACGGGGGTCAGTATACAACCCCTGTGCGGATTGTGAAGCCATTCCATGTCTCCAAGTTGACCCAGAGTGCCTCTTGTCCTCCCCCTTTACTTTTTAGTTCTGTAGCTTTGATTCCTTCCGTTACGTACAGTGCTACTCCACCTCCTCTTTTACCCTCCCTGTCCCTTCTGTAGACTGTGTATCCCGGTATGTTGACATCCCAGTCATGGTTCTCCGTGTACCATGTTTCCGTGACTCCCACAATATCCAATTTTTCATCTTCCATCAGGGCTACTGGCTCAGAAAGCTTGTTTCCCAGACTACGGGCATTGGTACTCATTGCCCTCCATTTAATGTTGGCTTTATCCTTTTTTCCCCATCCCTGCTCTTATTGCCCTTGTCTATTTTTCCATTTACCCCGACCTGCCCTCTGTTGAGCTCTGTACTTCAGTGTCTACCTTACTACCTGCCATGTTTTGTGGGGGGAGGCTTGAAATTTCCTGCCTCACATCAGCACCTCCCTCCTTGGCTAGTTTAAAAGCTTGCCAAGGAAACATTTAAACCTGTCACTTAGGAGCTTGGTTCCCTTCATGGACAGATGCAGACCACCATGCCAGTATAGACCTTCATTTCTCCAGGTGTAGCCCCAGTCCCCAATGAAGCCAAAGCCCTGTGCTCTGCACCAGTTTTGCAACCACTCATTAAACTGCATGGTGTGCAGTACCCTAGCCTCACCCCTGCCATGGACTGGCAGCACCTCTGAGAAGGTAACCATGCTTACTACCTGTCTGAGGCCCCTCCCCAACTCCACAAATTCATCCTGCACTGCGCTGATTCCATGCCTAGCTAGGTCATTTGTCCCAAGGTGGACAATGCTATCTAGTTCCCTCTCCTGTGATGCTGCTTCTGCAATTGTGAGGATTCGCTTCTTGTCCCTCCAAGCCATGGCACCAGGAAGGCACCTTTCTTCCCTCTCCTCTCCCTTCCCCTGTTCTACCCCACTAACAATTGAGTCCCCTATCAGAAGCTGTTTCCTTCCCCTGTGGTGTCCCTTGCCACCCTTTTGTGGGTCTCCCTTGTGGATGTCTTCAGCATTCTTCTCGGTCTCCACTGAGGGAGCCATCATAGAGGAACCTTGCTCTGCCAGACTGGCGTATGATTTGTGTAGAGGTACAACTAGTGGGCTTCACCTCTGTTCCACTACCCGCACCCTCCCAGAACCCACTGTGGTCCAACTGCCCTTCATACTTGACAACCTCTGAGGCAGTGGTTGTGGCAGTGGTGCTCTTTGGGTGGGGGAGGCCTCCTTAGTCCTTGCCAGTTCAGCCTGGAGGTGGGCAGTCTCCTCCCTCAGAGCTGACAGTTGCCTGAAAATAGGACAGCAGCGCAGTTTCCAGAATGTTTCCCGGAAGACTGCTGCCCCACAGCCAGTGCATTGCACCACTCTCCACATGTCCCTGTCCCTTATAATATACAGTATGTAATATATATAATTTTTTTTTTTGGTGGTATGTACTTACCCTTTATGCACTGTGATGGGTTATTAAGAATATGACAGTTCTGCCTCAAGACCTGTTGAGGAAGTGATGTCAGAACTTTGGCTATAAAGGAAATGCCATACCTGGGGGTGTGGGGTGTGGTGAAGGGGGGGTAGTCCACAACCACAGGTGACTTTTAGAAACAATCAAATACACCACTGCTCCACCACCCTGGTGAGTACTGCCCTTTATAGTAATTCAACTAACCTCCAGTAACTTATTTAAAAATAGTTTAACTATCACAAACTCCTACGCACCAGTAAATTATTTAAAAATAGTTTCTGTCCCAAAATCCTAGTAGTCAATCCAGCTACCCCAAGGGACAACCAAAATGCAGTATTCAAACCCTTGTGAAGTTACTTCCAAGATAAGCAGAGTTTGCAAGCTCGTTTTCAACTCCTCAGCCACCTGTAAATTTAAAAATAGTTTAACTGTCAGAAAATCCTAGTAGACAATCTAGCTACCTCCAAGGGTCTAGCCAAATGCAGTATTTAAATCCTTCTGAAGCTACTCACAATATAAACAGAGTTTGAAAGCCCCTTCTTGGTTAAACACTAAATAAATATGTTAATAAAAAGCAATTACCAACGGTAGTTAGTTTCATCTCCCACAGAATTGAGCAAACGTGCACGTTGTTGCAGACATCAAGTGCAATATAGAATTTCTCACACAGCTCACAGCTGAATAAAGAAGTAGTGTCCTTCCAGGTCAAGAAGATGAAAGACTATAATGTAATACTTGATCTAAGTGTATTTACTGAATATCCCTCCAAAGATGTATCTAATTGAACCAGTATGATTCTCCAGTTTAACCTGCGGGCATTAAGAGGGGTGGCACCCTTAACTGGCTTATTTTATTATTTCTCCTTATGTACTGGCTCCGGAAACTTTGACTGTAAGTTTATTGTAAACTCAATAAACATAAAGTATATAAAAGAAAAGAATACAGATCCATGGGGCTAAGTTGTTTACAGCAACAGATTGGTTAACTCATTGCCTCCTAGAAACGCCTGTATGCATCAGCAAATCTAACTGCACTGTGTCCCAGAATGCCTACAGAAGTCACCTACAGACTTCCTGTGTGCTCTAGAAACATCTGGAGAAGTCACTCACATGATTCAACATTACTTGCCAGCCAGAATTGATTAGAATTGACTGCTTAGTACCAATAAAAAGGTAATGTTGTGCTGAACAACTTTGCCACTGACACTTTGTGTGTATCATGTTCCCTTTAGGGGTTATTCATATTTGTTTATGACATTTTGTCCATCTAGAACCACCTAAGCACTTTGAAGAAAACACACATTCTGGGTATCTCAGCCAGTATAAAACAAAAACCGAACTGAGTACAGTTGATTGCATAGAACCGTTGGAAAGGCAATTTTGTGTGAAACAACTTTGCCACTGATTCATTGTGTGTATCATGTATACTTTAGGAGTTATATGCATTTGTTTATGGTATGGTGTGTATGGTTCAGATTTGTCCCTGAAACCTCACCAACACACCTTGACTACTTGGATGTCCACTAACATACATCACATAATCCCACATATAAATCTAAATGAAAAGAAAAAATGGGCAAGAAAAAAGATCAAAGCCAGCCCAGTGGTGTGGAGGGCTGAGGCACTGGGTGTCTTATGTCCTGCCACACTGGTGACCTGGAGTTGGGAATGGAACCAGGTTGCTTGGGGGCCGGTGGGGAGAGGTTGGATCGAGTGTCTCAAGACAGCTCTCCTTCCTCGTGGATGGGGGTTAGAGTGGCATGCTGCTTGCCTGCCACCTAGCCATGACTGGGTAGCAGCACATGCCCATTACCACTAAGGGAAGGGAACCCACTTTCAGGATGCCGCAGCCATCTCTGTGGAACCAGAGCTCGGACATCACATCCATTGCACGTCCAAGGACCCAGGGGAGAAAATGGAGGAAAAATCACCCCAGGCAGCAGGGTTAATGATGGACCCCCCACAGGCCCCACACTGGTAGCCGGGCACAACCACAAGTCCTGTGGCAGAGGGCAATGGTTAAGGTAAGTCCCGAAAGAGCCGGGTGACGGAGCTGGTGGGGTTGGTCAGAAGGGGGTTGCTGGGGGAGAACCAGGAGATAAATAGAACATAAAAAAAAGAAAAAAGACTCAATGGGCCTTGCAAACTCCATGCTGGAATGCAGGGACCTAATTGAGCATCTACTATTCCTGTAAAAATCCCATGCAGGAAGGCAGAAACCTGCAAACTCCATTCTGGAATGCAGGGACCTAACTGAGCACATACTATGCCCTTTAAATAACTCCATGCAGGAATACAGCAACCTGCAAGCTCCATGCTGCTATGCATGGACCCACCCAGCACACACCACTCCCTTTAAAAGAAGGGAAGGCTGGTGAAAGCAGCCCCTAAAAGGACAGAAGCCACAACCAGACCCACACCAACACAGTCCCAAACCTCCAAGCACAAGGACCAAAACCCACAAAAATGTAAGCAGAAAAAGGGGGGAGACAGCTTTCCCAACCTTACTTGGTTCTTTGCTGATAAGGTTGCTGACATCAGTTCTGAGATCCAGTCAGCTCTCTCTTTGGGGGGTGGCGGTGGTCAGTGTGAGGTTGCTGTTCCTTGGTTTTGTTGGGTAAACTTTGACTGGTTGGAATCATGGATGTCATGCAGATTGTCCAAAGTATGCAGCCAACCTGCTGTAGTTTAGACCCGGGCCCAACGTGCCTTTTAATAGGGTGCGTTGATGTCATCAGCACGGTCTTAGAGGGGATAGTCTGGAGCTTGTTAGAGTCAGGTGAGTTTCCAGACTCCCTGAAGGAGGCAGTAATGATGCCCCTCCTTAAGAAAACTTCTCTCATCCCGGACTGCCCTGCTAGCTACAGACCAGCCTCTAACCTTCCATTTGTAGGGAAAGTTATTGAGAAGGTGGTTGTGCTGCAAGTGCATAATCATCTTACCATCCATTATATCTATGATCCTCTCCAGTCTGGATTTTGGAAGAGGCATAACACTGAGACTGCCCTTGTTCAGGTGCTCAATGACCTCCTGATTGCGAGACCTCGGAGGACCCATTCTATCTTGGTCCTTCTTGATCTCTCGGCAGCTTTTGACACTGTTGACCATATGGTATTGCTGGAGCACCTGTAGTTCATCTGTGGCCTCTCTGGTATGGTTCTCAGATGGTTCCACTCATTCCTCACTGGCAGGTCTCAGAGGGTGGTGTCCGTGATTTATTCCTTTGAGTCATTCTCTCTGCCATGCAGGGTACCGCAAGGCTCTGTGATATCCCCCATGTTGTTTGCAGTGTATATGTTATCACTAGGGGACACTGTAAGGAAGTTTGGTCTGGGGTTTCACTGCTATGCAGATGACACCCAGCTTTACTTGTCCTTTGTGCCCGATCAGGATAGTGTGGTCACAGTATTTAACAACTGCCTCTCCGAGATAGAGGACTGGATGAATGCCAGCTGGCTGAAGTTGAATCCTGACAAGTCCAAGGTGTTGTTGGTGGATCCTGGTTGCAGGACAGAGAGGCTGGCTGTCCTTCCAGGCTTTGGTTTGGGGGTAGCCAGTTGCTGACCTCTGAACAGGCGTGGAATCTGGGTGTTATGTTTGATGATGAACTGACAATTTTTTCACCAGTGTCAGCCGTCATCAAGTCCTCTTTTTACCATCTGAGGAATATCACCCAGATTAAGCACCTTGTTCCATCTGGTGACCTTCCAACATTGATCCACGCCTTTGTGACCTCGCGCCTTGACAACTTTAACTCCGTGTACTCAGGGCTTCCGGGGGTTGATATCCGCTGCTTGCAGCTGGTGCAGAACACAGCGGCCAGGTTGTTGACTGGACTATCTCGGTCTGGTCATATTACTCCTGCGCTCTGCAAACTGCACTGGCTGCCAGTTCAGTGGCGGATCACCTTCAAGGTCGGCTTGCTGACCTATAATGCCCTACACGAACAGGGTCCAAGCTACCTGCAAGATCTTCTGTGTCCCTCCTACCCCTTCCAACTGCTCCATTTGACCAATGAGGGATTGCTAGAGGTTCTCAGGGTTCGGCTAAAGACATCTGGGTCATGGGCGTTTATGTTTGCGCCCCCTACCCTGTGGCACTCTCTACCTCATCGGATGAGAGATTGTCTGACAGTGGTGAGCTTCAAAACCTCTTTAAAATATATATATTTGGGCTTGCCTTTGGTGATAATATGTTATGAACTGACTATGTTATGACTGATGTGTTATATGTGTTTTTATGCATTTATTGTAAGGGCGCTATGATCTTTGGAATAGCACCTTTTTAGAAATAAAACTGATTTGATTTGATAACTTGCCCATTCCCATTCAGTATTGTTAATGCACTATGTCTAATATTTTTTGTATGTAGCAAGTGCCTCAGTTTGTATTTCCTGTCTTGTAACCATGATCTATCTTCTGTTGTAACTGTATATTATTTACCTAGCATACCTAGCATACCTCAACTTACCCAGTTCAAGCGTCTCCTGCATCTACACATCTTGAAGGAAAGTGAGTGTACCTGCTTTATTTAGTCATGCGATCTGCACCTCATCTGGCAACCTGCATTCTCCAGCCTCCTCGACAAGGCCTCTGGCTGCATCCTTCCTTCCCTGCTCAATCGCCTCTCTCACCCTTCCCCTTACCTGTCTCATCCTGACCCTCCTACTTTGTCCCACTAACTCACCCACTATGACCCCTGACTGACTTTATTCCACACCTTTCTTCCTCCTCCCACACCTCACCATCCCCTCCCTCCTCTCACCTTCTCCTTCTATGCTTACCCCCATTCCCACCTGTTCTACCCCTTCCTGCCTAGCTCAACATGCTTGACGATGCCGCCTGGCTGCATTCCCCCCCCCCCCCCATTCTCTGTCCTGCTGCTACTCTTCATCCCCTGACTCACCTTTCCCGATTTCCAAATGGGATTACCCGCCCACGTTTTCACCTACAAAGTCCTAGAATGCCAACTATGTATCTAATTACAATCACCTACAGTATGTTTAGTATGTTCTGCTGTTCATTGTATTTGATATTATCTGTACATGTTATTATGCTTTATACACTGTCTGTTTTGTAACCCCTTCCCCATTATTTTTTTTTTTTGTTATACTTTTTTACTCCTCCTCTGCGGCTGGGGGGTGTTACCTATGGTCCCCTCCAGTCCAGCCCGACCTTCAGCCCCTGCTCTGCCCCCCAATCCCCAAGCTCTACCCCTTACCTCCACCTACACAGTGATCAGCCATGGTGGGCAAGCGACCACCGCCACGGGATCCAGGGGGGTTTTGGCAAGGAGGAGCATCCAGGGAACAGAAGCCGACAGTGCTGCCTGTCCGGCCCTCATGTAGCCCGCAAGGTTTTTCCACTTTTTCTCCCCATACTTCTGAGGCGTGCAATGACGCCAAGGGATCAGAACACGCACGCTACCATATGCCCTCATCCCAGCGTCCGCCTCAGTACGTCCCTCTAATTCTGCCCATGGCCTGCCAAGCCCCCAGCCACCGCTAGGAGCCACCAGGCCACCAAGGCAACACACCCCCCTCCCCGGAGAAGGAGAGCAGTCTTACAGACGCTCAATCCTTCTCCTCCCCTGCCGACCCCTGACGACCCAGGCTCATTCCCGAACCCGGGTCGCCGGTGTAGCGTGAGGTGTGGCGTCCAGCGCCTCAACCCTCAGCGCCACTGGGCCGGCACAACCCCTTCCCCATTATTGATGTGGAACCTTTGTAAAGAGCTGCACTGTGCTCAAATGTATTTTTCTAATCCTAGATTGAAATAAATAAAATAAATATTTCATTTCCTTTGTTTACCCTGTCCCCTGTCGCACCTGGAAACATGTTCCAGTTATCAATTTTAAATAAATAAATAGTTCCCAAGGACAAACCCAAGATACCTTGTTTCTAACATACCCAGGGTACACTTGGAAGGATTCAGTGTTAAATGTGCCTGACCCCGTTCTGTAAATACTGCCCTAAGATGCTTCAAATGACTCCCAATACACATTGAAGACCACTACATAATCTAAATATGTGGCATAGTAACCACCATGCTGACTCAGTAACTGGTCCATCTTTCACTTGAAAATGGGCAGTGCTCCATGGAGTCCAAATAGCATGGTAGTAAAATGGTACAACCTCTGTGGAGTTGAGGATGCAGTTTTCTCTTGGGATGCCTTGCTAAGGGGAATCTACCAATAACCTTTAGTGGTCAAGGGTCGAGATGTACCTGGCCTCCCCTAACTTATCAACCAGATCATCCATGTGCGGCATTGGATAACTATCGAATTTTGAAATAGAATTAATAATTTGAAAGTCAATACATAGTCTGATTTGTCCATCCTTTTTTGGGCACAATTACAATAGGAGAGCACCATTCACTTCAAGACTCCTCAATCACACCAACCTCCATCTGCTGAATCTCCTTTGAGACTGCAGATTTCAGGCACTTGGCCAGGTGATAAGGCTTCTGGCGAATGATCACCTGTTTCTATATGGTGCTCACTGTATCCAGTGATATGGATGATTCAAATTGAGCGACTCAATATGATCAAACTCACTTTGATCACCTGTGTATAGAGCGAGCATGGAAGAATGCCTAATGGAGAAAGAGTGAGTGCAGGGGAGCAATAATGGTGATGATAGAGATAGATCAATGGTAGGAGGGGGATTACATAGTAGAGGATATGGGAGGTAGTTTGGTAGGCATTCAGCAGCTGGCTGTCTGGTGCAGTGAAGGAGGCATATGACTGCAGTGCAGGAGGTACTGGGTTCTGGGCTGGTGAGGGGTGAACATGTTTTTGTGATTTTGTAGTTGGCACTTAGTTTTTTTTTTTGGCTGCCGTTCCCCGATCCCTACATGTGTGCTTCATGGCCTTCCTCCCTCCCTTGCTCCAATGAGTTGAGCCCCCCCCCCGAAATAGACCCCTCCTGAGTTGTCTCCTTACCCCAGTGTCAGTCTACCCCCTCAGAAATGATTATAATTAGTTAGGGGTGTGAGAGGGTGCAGCCCCCTGCATAAAACTACCATATATTGTTCCCAGTGAGTTTGTTGGGACCGTCGTTCATTGTATTTTCTGTGTAGTGCATAGTCACTGTATGAGTTTTCAGTGAGGTGCTCTCGCTGTCATAACAGGTGCTGTTTAATTTTCGCCATTATGACATGAACCGGTGCTCACACACATTTGTTTTTCCCAGGGTATTTCTCAATATCTGGACAAACTCCTGAGTTAGTTTACTCAGTTCCACTCTTTGTTTCTCACTTAACTCATTTCCTTGCGTCACCTGTTGGAATCTACCCTGGCTTCTTCAGCAGCATCTTTTACCTCATTCACATAAACAGTCATAGCAGTTTTAGGTTTCAATTCTATCCATCATTTCAATAAAGTCACATGATATACCTTTTTGCCCACCCCTTTCCTCTTGTAGCCAACTCATAATTTATGGGGCTGGTCTTCCTCAGCACTTCGAACAGACCTTGCCATTTTGCCAAAAGCTTTATTTCATGGCTTGGTAACAAAAGCAGTACTCAGTCCCTAGATACAAAGCTTCTCTCTCGAGCATACTGATCATACCAGCGCCTTCTGTTTCACTTTAGGGGCCCAATTCTCTAAGCTCCCAAGGTGGTGTAAGGGGCTTACGTCCCAATGATTGGCGCAAAGTGCCCCTTGCACCAAAGATGCCCCAGGAGCGATTCACAAAGGCAGCCTGCCTGCATCAAACAGGGCTTGCACCACCTGTACACCAGGAAATGAGCTGCAGTAAGGCACTAGGGGCTTGAGGCAGATATAGGCTGCCAAAAGCACCTCAACTGGTATTTACAAAACTCACCCAGAAGGCAATTTTATAAGTACTCTTAGACCAGCCAGGGCTGGTCTAAGGGTACTTAGAAATTCACCCTCTGTGTGCGTTTTGCACATTAATAACAGTAATACAGTGGTCCCTTTCCACAGCCCAATCTCCCCATATAAAAATTAATAACTCCCTGGTAGTCTAGTGGCCCCCCCACCCCGATCCCTGTTGTTGCTTGTGTTAATAGAAAGTTATCCCCACCCTGTTATTCATGCAATCTTCCTTCCCTGATCCCCAATGTCGCCCCTGTAAATAAATTTATTTCCATCCCCGTTGGTCTAGCAGCCCCACTGCCTGAGCCCTGATGCTTCCGGTGTTGATATAATTTATATACCCAAATCCCTGGTGGTCTAGCGGGCCCCCCTTACTGATCCCGATGTCACCCATGATTGAAATTATACACACGTTTCCCCTTCCTTGGTAGTCTAGTGGACCCCCCACCAAATCAGGTAGTGCCCACCACCCCGCTCCCCTCCATCCAAAACCCTGAGTCAGCAACTGGCATAGCCCTCCACCGACTGACCTATCAGTGAGTGCAGTACTGTATAATACAGTATGTACTCATTGATTGACGGCCCAACAGTCATTTACATGTAAGGCCCCTCTCATTCAATAGGGGCTTCTTGCTTACCTTAAGGTCCCCCTCTCTCTCCTCTAGGGTTTAGTTATTTGTAAGGGGCTCTGGAGGAGTGCAATTTCTGCTAGCTGCCATTTCCTATGTAAAAAAAGAACAGGTGCATCACTGATTACATCCCGGGTGCTTAACCAAATGGGTCGACATATCCCCAAAACACAATCAAATAAATCCAAATATGGTAACACTGCTGGTCTTACGTTAAATGAAATTGCAGCAGTCAAGGTTAGATGCAAGCAGTTTAATTCTGAAGCGCCTTCTGCTTCCCTTAACGCCTTGGCCCCACAATCAGGCCTTCGGTTGAGGGTGATTAAGCAGATTTGCAAACACTACCTTTATTCAGGTAGCTTAAAGTGGTACACACGAATTTCATGTTACTTAATCATAGGAATCATAGCATCATAGGAATAATACTGAGCTAAATGGACGTTCGTCCTATATGCTCACCATCTAGTTCTAAACTCTAATTTTATTCATGTATATGTCCCATCTAGATTTAAACTCAGCAGTTGTTTGGCTGGCCACAACCTCCAACGGTAGTCTGTTCCAGTCATGCACAACTCTTTGATTAAACCACCATGTACTACGTACTTTTTTCCTATTTAATGCTGTTAATTGCATAGGATGAGACCTAGTATTATATACACTTTTATTTAATTCAAGACTAGTGATACTCTAAAGATCATCATTTTTCCAAGCCTTGTGCACTAAGCACATATCCCCTCTTTTCCTTCTCTCCTCTAGTGAATACATGTTCAGCTCTCTCAAACGGGTTTCATAGTTTTTCTCTGCCATATTGTGTATTGCTTTTGTTGCTCTCCTCTGGACTCTCTCCAACAATATGATTTCCTGTTTTTTATATGGTGTCCAAACCTGGGCACCAAACTCCATGATTGGTCTAATCAATGATATATATAAGGGCATGATAATAGTCCTACTCCTAGATGATATATGTCTTAATATGCAATTTAGGATTCTATTTCCTTATTGAGCTGTTTTTTGAAGGTGTGATGAAAAAGACATATCACTAGAAACTGTAATACCCATGTCTCTTTCCTCATCTATTGTCTTTAATAATATATTTCCTAGTTTAAAGGGTATTATTGGATTTCTTTTTCCCAAATGCATAACAAAACATTTATCATGATTTAGTGTCAATTCAAATTTTTTTGTCCAAATATCTATATTATCAATTGTATCTTGTAAATTTGATGAATTTTGGTTGATATTTATTTCTGCACCTATCCTGCAGTCATCTGCACATTTTTGAATCTAAACAGAATCATGCTTTATTTGAAGAGATGATACATATAGATTGAATAAGCAAGGGCTTCTTAAGGTGCACATTTTTACAAAAAAGAAGCTTTAAATGACATTTTTACCTTACAAAACAGTGCTCAGTGTGATAAAATCTTATAGAAAACAATTTGTTTAGTACAGACCTTTGGTTAAAAGACTGTTGCTCTAACAGTGTGGCTGGGGGAACACATGACATAATAACACAAGCAAAGTATGGTATGGGGAATACCTGTAGAGCTTTTACCACAGTTTTTTTAGGTACTACTTAGTACAGAAAAACACACCACATATTTAGCTATTTTGGGTATAAAAGTAACAGGGTTTAAATTAAGTTATTTTTTCTTTGTGGATTTCCACTTAGCGAATTAGTGAAACTTTTGAAAGATCCCCTTGTGGAGGAGGTTTCCTATAACCTGTGAGCTTCATGTCCTAGAAAAGAAAAAACATGTATTACTAACGTATTTCTATTTACAGTAATTCATTTTTTTATATCATTACTTTTTATAGTAATGAAACAGATTGTCTTAATTTAATACAGTTAATCTCTTACTTAATAAGACACACAAAAACTATTTGAGACATTTACAAAAAGGAACACAGGTGAGTAATTCAGCTCACTGAACAGTTACTACATTCTTATTTTTATCAGAGGCAACTGGGGATGTAAAGTGTTCATTGATCTTTTATGTAAAGGTTGAAATCCACCTCTTCATTGAAACCAACTGGTTGGACTGTGTTCAAAGACACTATCCATCTTGTTTTCTTTTGATTAAGTATATTCAAATGGTCCCCACATCTCTCCAGTGGTGGGGCATAATGAAGAGCCATAAATTTAAGTTATGATGGGTCTGAATTATGGAAATCAATGAAATGACTACCAAGGGGTCTTTGATCACTCTGATTTATAATGGCCCTCATGTGTTCTTGCACACATGTCTTAAGTGGTCTCACTGTTTTCCCAACATAGTGTTTAATGCAAGGGCACCAGATTATATACACCACAAATCTAGTTACACATGTTATGAATTTTGTCAGTGTTATCTTTCTGTTATTTATATGATGAACATAGGTGTCTCTCTCATTAGCATATCTACATATGTTACAGTGGCCATATTTAAAGAAATCATTAGGTTTTGGAGGTAACACGGTCAACATTTCTTTTTTCCCGGATTTCAAGTGGCTTCTTACTAACAGGTCTTTGATGTTCTTAGCTTTTTTATAGGTTATTCTTGGTTTATCTCCTATTTCTTATCTGAGAACATCATCCATTTTTAAGACATACCAATATTTTCTTATTATATCACCAACTTGACCTGATATTTTGTTATACTTTTTTGAAAATGTTATATTTTTGTCCTCCTGGTTCTTTCTTACTTTGGTCCTAAGTAAATCCTTTCTCTCAAGTGTACTTACTTTAGTGAGTGGTTCAGCAAGCACCTCCTCTTTGTAGCCCCTTTCTCTAAATCTAGTTATCATTTCTTCAGCTTGTTGCTCAAAGTCACTTTGATTACTGCAGTTTCTTTTTATCCTTATTAACTGACCATAGGGAATTGAATTTATCAATTTCTGGGGATGAGTGCTAGTGGCATGTAAAATAGCATTAGCAGCTATGGGTTTCCTGTACTCTGCAGTGATTATCTCCCCATTTTCAGATGTTTTCAGTTAACTATCCAACAAGAATTTGTCAATGCCAACTGTTGCTTGCTGTCATTAGCAGTGGAAGTGCAGGAGTTAGACAGATGCAGTATAGGAATGGCAGTGAGGTATTGAACTGATGCCAACTCCACCCCTACCCTGCAGAGATGGACAGGCATTGGGGTGTGCCTTTGGGTCATCACCCATAATGGTCATGACATTTCACCTCACCCTACCCTGCAGAAACTTACAAGTGTCAAGGTGTGCTTTGAAGTCTTTGAGCTTTGCACTCACCTCATTCCATAAGGAAATACACTGAAATGGGTGCAGTGTAGGAGAATGGGGTGAACTCTGGGGCCAAAGGGTTCAAGGCACACCTTGATGCCTGCCACTGTCTGCAGGGTGGGGGTGGAATGGCAAGAGCATTACTGTTGACAATCCCAAGTCACACCCCTGATGCCTGTCAGTCCCTACAAAGTAGGGCGTTATGGTCAAAAACCCTAACACCCTGGGCGTTTCTTGGTATTTTAACTCCAAGTTTTCAACATGGGCTTTTTGTGATCCCACTGCATGAACAGTGACACTATCAGTTCCTTAGCTGAAAGGTGATTTTGCACAGCGACTGTGCCATTTGGCGCCACAGGTGCGAAAACACATTTTGAACAGGATGTGAAAAATGACAGTTGTACTCTTCATAAGGAGGTGTAAAAAATGGCAATGTTGAAAATCTGTAGTGAAAATATAAAAAAACTGGTGCAGTCACGAGTGCGTGTAGGAACTGCGCAGTGCACACCTGTAATGTAATTAGTTTTGGGATTTTTTACAGCAGATTTTCAACATAGGCATTTTGGGGCCTCCTCTCATGAATAGTGTCACAGTGATTTTCTTTATCCTGAACACTGATTTCCCACAGTAACCATGCTATTCTGCACTGGAAGTGCAAAAACACATTTTGGCCAGGGTGTAAAAAATGACAGCTATACTATTCATAAGGAGGTGTGGAAAAATGGCAATGTTGAAAATCTGGACTGAAAAGATTACGAATTTGTGAACTTACAAGGGTGCGTGAACATTGCACAATGCACACCCGTAACACAGTCATTTTATGGACTTTTGTCACCAAATTTTCAACATAGCCAGTTTAAGACCTCTGCTCATGAACAGTGTCACTCTGATTTTCTTAATCTGTTCTGAACATTGATTTTGCACACCAACCACGCCACTGTGTGCTACATGTGCAAAAACACATTTTGGGTGAGATGTGAAACATGACAGTTGTACTGTTCATAAGGAGGTGAGATAAAATGGCAATGCTGAAAATCTGGAGTGAAAATACTAAAAATGCTTGAAGTTACCAGCGTGCATAGGAACTGCGCAACGCATGCTCATAAAACAGTCAATTTGGGGAATTTTTTCACCAGATTTTCAACATATGGTTTTTGGGGGCCTATCTCATGAACAGTTTCACTGTGATATTCTTAATCTATCCTGAATATTGATTTCACACACCGACTGCGCCATTGTGCACTATATGTGTGAAAACATATTTCAGGTGAAATGTAAAAAATGACAGCTCTACTGTTCATAAGAAGGTGTGGTAAAATGGCAATGCTAAAAATCTGGAGTGAAAATATTATAAATGCTCAAAGTTACGAGCGTGCATAGGAACTGTGCAACGCATGCTTGTAAAACAGTAATTTGGGGGAATTGTTTCACCAAATTTTCAGCATAGGGTTTTTGGGGGCCTACCTCATGAACTGTGACACTGTTATTTCATTAATTGGTCCCAAAAGGTGCTTCCGTGCAGTGACCGCGAAATCATCTTTCGGGATCGAATAACAAAATGACAGTGACTGAGTTCATGAGGTGGGGTCCCAAGAACCCCATACTGAAAAGTTGGTGAAAAAATTCCCACAAATGGCCGAGATATGTACCAAAGTTGGAAAAAAAAAACCCCACTGCTGTGCTACAAGTTCGTCCATAATATGTTTTTTCAAACACAAAACAGTTGTGCTCTAATACAAACTCCAAGGCTTGTACTAAGAATTATTTTGGCACAGCGTCTCCTATTGTGGGTTTTGACAGATAGTGTTGCACAGCTGCCAGGCCCACATTATTTCTGATGGAAGTGTAGAGACCTGTTACATCAATTGTAGCCCAATTATAAGTTTCTGACCACTTTAGCACTTCAATTTTTTGCAATAAATGCATGGTATCTCTGATGTGTAACTTTATTCCCTCAACATATTATTTTAAAAAAATGATCAATTTATTTGGGCTACAATTGATGTAGCAAGCCTCTACACTTCCATCAAACATGATATGGGCCTGACAGCTGTGCAATACTATCTGTCAAAACCCCACAACAGGAGACACTGGATCAAAATCGTTCTTACTACAAGCCTTGGAGTTTGTATTAGAGCACAACTATTTTGTGTTTGACAAAACATGTCATGGACAAACTTGTGGCACCTGAGAATCCTGAGAAGGAGGTGGAAGTAGCTGCACGCTGAGCTCGACGAGTACTCAGCAGGGACCTTTACAGACCTACAATTGGTAAACCACCGTTGCCTCAATTTTGGACAGTGCTTATTACCTATTACTGTTTATTTACAGTTTGATACATCTTGGTGTGTACAATCATTATTTAGCAGTAGCCAGCGGTAGTATTACACCCGCATTAGCACTGGTTGTAAGGTCAGGTCCTTTCCGGTCCACATTGTGCTACAGATATTTTCTTGGTCTTCCCTCTCCTTTACTTTCCCCACAGGTTGCACAGTCTATTGGTGGAAGAGACCCCCTGTTGGAAGAGGTGAAGGAAACTCCACGAGGAGATGTACGGCAAAGGCCATGGTGTCTTTTAGGAGCCTGCTGTCCCGTGCGATGCAAAGTAATACTGAGGTGGCGATTTGTGGAGAGAAAAGAAGATAAATAAAATAATAAGTAACTCACTTGAAGTAAAGAGAGCTAATTGCTGAAGTGAAGTGAAGGTGAAATGGAGAAATGGAATCCAGAAGACACTGTCTGAGAGGAAGGGAAGTTTTCCATCATCTCCCCGTTTTCCTTTTTCTCCAGGAATGCTAAAGTTTCATTTTTTTCTTTTCTGAACAGGCTCCTTTTAATCCTCTACATAAAGTATTTTTTTTTCTTTTTTAGTTTTTAGCTAACCAAAGGACCTTGAAGTTTTAAGTTTGAACTTTTAGAAGCTCTCTTATTGGTTAACTCTGCGCTTGTGACCTCTTGGATAAAAGGCGCATGCACAGCATTTCTCTTTCAGATTACTCTGCAATTGCAATTTGAGAGCATGCAGGCTGGTTTGTAAGCTGTAGCGGATACTTTAGAAGTAGCAGACGCTAAAAGCTGCTACAATTAAACCAAAGTTAGACTTGCTCTCCCTATTCTGCTTCAATCTTAGTATTGATGCAAGACAAGTGTTTGTGTTCAGAAAAAGTATCCGGCTTGCATTTGATTCCAGCTTTTTTCATTGCTGAATGGGTAAAAACACTGCTGTCATCATGCTTTTGTAAGTGTCTGAATGTTTGAGCTCACCTACTTTAAAGTTACGCTTGTGTCTATAGCTTAGTTTTTTGTTTAAATACTGGTAATGCAAGATTTAAGTGATGTGATATATAAGGTGTTCCATGTTACAGTATATCACAACTATGATTCATATTAAAAGTATTTTTTAGCTTACTTAATACTTTAATTCATTTTTAGTCCACTTAGGCCCAGATATTCAGAGCAGTTGTGTCAGTGCCAGTGCAGTATTGCACCAAGGAGCCATATTCAGTGGGAGCCAGCGCACAGCACAAAATCCATTGCGCCAATGCGCAGCTATAATGAATGCATGCACAAGAACAGGGGGCATGCTCATGAATAACCAGAGCAGTGGCATATTCAACTGTGAATCCATTGCATAAGTGTGGAGCAAATTGAAGTTGCTCCAAGCAGACTTATTCCTATAAATACTGGGTGCAAACACACAGACAGCGCTTGCACCAGGGGTGTGAGTGAGAGAGACAGAGAGAGAGAGACACACACACAGACAGACAGATCAAAGCCCACTCACAGAGGGAGAGGGATAGAGGTGGTGTTGGAGTGGGAGAGAGGAGAGGAGAGAGAGAGAGAGAGAGAGAGAGAGAGGCACACACACACACACACAGAGAAGCAGTGCACCAGGGTGGCACACAGCCAGTAGCCAACTGCCCAGGGGGACAGTGGACAGCAAGGGCCATGGACATTGTGCCCTTCATGAAGGAGGCCATAATGAGGGATTTGAGGGGGCAGGAGAAACAGCGACATGGCTGAGGAACGGCCCATCAGCGGTATGCCCGACACAGGTGGTACCGTGCCCGCATCACCTTTGAGAACTACAGTGACACTGAGATCGTGGGCTGGTACCACCTGTATAGGGCCATTCTGAGGCAGCTCTGTGAGCTGTGCAGTGAGAAGATGCAGGCACCCACCAAACAGAGCCACACCATGTCCATGGAGATGAAGGTGACTGCCGTCATGTGCCTGCTCACCATGGGCACCTTCCGTAGACCAACAGAGGACACTACAGACATCACCCAGTTGGCCACATCCCACCTCCTCACACAGTTCAATGCCCTGCTGTCATGTGCTTCAGAATTCATCCATTTCCCCAGCACACAGGCAGAGCGTACAACAACCATGCAGCACTTCCACAGGGTGGCATGTATGCCTGACATGATTGGGGCCATTAATTGCACCCACATGGCCATCCACATGCCACCTGACCCTGACAGTGTGGCATATATCAATCAGAAGGGGAGCCTGAGTGTCAACTACTGGGTGGTGTGCGATGCCATGGGGCACATCACCAATATGTCTGTGCCACACACCCTGGGAGTGCACATGATGCATTCATCTGGCACAGCTCTGCGCTGTGCCACAGGTTTGAATGTGGGGATATCATCACAGGCCACCTAGTGGGTGAATATGGCACAGGCAAGGGGCAAAGGGCAGAGCAGACCTGGGGATGGGGTGGATAGGGTGTGCAGTGTGGCGTGGGCACCAGGGACATGCAAGGGGCACAGCATAGAATAGCAGAGGGCTAACCATGTCAATCTTCATGTGATAGTGCGTATCCACTGAGGCCCTGGCTGCTCAGCCCCTACTGGCGCCCGTCATCCTCAGCAGAGGAACAGTACAACAAGACACCCACCAGCATGCACAACATCATCAAGCATGTCTTTGGCATTCTGCAAGCTCAGTTCCATTGCCTAGACAGGTCAGGCGGTACCCTACAGTACAGCCCCTCGAATGCCTGTGGCCTATTCCTGGCCTGCTGCATACTGCACAACATGGCCATTAACCATGAGATAGATATCGAGGCTGATGAGGGTGACAGTAGTGGGGACATTGGATGCAGTGGGCCAGAGGATGGTGGACAGCCACCCCCTGGGCAGAGGGACCCACAGCTACTCCAGCAGGTGCGACGCCACTAGGACACCATCGCACAGGAGCACTATGGAGCACTCAGATAGGTGGTGCGGTGCACATGCATGGGCCACACAAACAGATACAGCACACATGCAGGGGCATGCATGGCAATGGGCATGCACACACAGAGGTGGGAGGCAGGGGTAGGGGAGTCAGTGGCACTCAACCACACACAGCAACACACACACACACACACACACACACACACACACAGGCATTGGTATGTGGCATGGATCAGATGCATTGCACAGGCGCAACCGGTGCTAGCCTGCCCTCATCATGCCCATGCCACATGGTCCAGTGACTGGGCAAGCATGCACACAAGCAGCGTGCAGCATGACACACAGGTGCAACACCAGTGGAACGCACGCACACACACACCACCCATGTGCACACAGGGCAGTAGCAGCACAGTGGACAGGGCGGCCCACACGTCAGGACTGCTGATTGGAACTATGGCCACCACAGCCATGGGGGCATCTGCACCAGGGCCGATCAGCAGCCACAGGCTGCACATCAGCCATGGGGGGGTTGCAACAGCCCCCCAAGGGTGGAACCATGGGACTGTGACTGTGTCCACACGGGGGTGTGCAGGTGCCCAAACAGGCCAGCCCCAGGCATGTCTGGGATGCCTACATCAGAGCCCAGCATTGACTGTGATGGGGTCACCTGACGCTAGGTTGGTGGGGTAGACAGCGCACTGTGGGGGGTCACCTGTGCATGGCAACACCCTGTGGCAGCCAGCAATGCAAAGCCATCCCTGATCACAGTGGCAATGTGATCCAAGGATGCAGTCATGGCCTCCTGCATGCACTGCATCCCTGCCAGGATCTGCGCAGTGCCCCTCTCCTGCTGCTCAGCTAACTGGCGCACCTCCGCATGCAGTGCATGCACCTCAGTAGCAAGCGGCACCTATTACTGAACAGATGCCCACAGCAGACGGGTGTGCTTAGCCAGCCGGCTGGCATCCTGGGGCTCCTGGGTGGGATACCGATCCTCTTTTGGTGACTGGCCATGCTGCACAGCCCCCCTCTCTGGTGGATGCTGCACAGTGCGGTCTGCAGGGGGAATGGGCACAGCAGGTACACCAGTGACAGACCCTGTGTCCGGCTGCCCGGTGGCACCCGCAGCCTGCTGCTGTCACCTGTCTGGCCGCTGTACACCACCCAGCACCTGTGCAGCTGCACCGCCATCACCACTGCAGGGCACAGCCAGGGCAGCACATACCACTGCACCTGCAGTGGTGGCAGGCAGCTGTTCTGCCACTGGCAGAGCCCTGGGCATGCTGCCTGTGTCAGAGGCCAGCAAGGGCATCTCACCCACAACATTGCCCATGCTGTCCAGGATAAGTGTGATGTCTTCATTGGAGTCAGACCCCACCCCAATCTGTATCTCTGCGCATAGGACACAAAGGCTGACATCCTGCAGGAACACATACAGTGCCTCATCCAACCCCAGGTCCAGGACATCCGCCTGCACTGTGGTGGTGAGCTGCAGCCTGTTGGGCCCCCGGATGCTGGTGGAGGTGGACAGCTGGTCCTCCAGGGCCATACCAGCATCCACAGTTGCTGCCACTGCCACATCATCTGCATGGAGGCGTGCTGGTGCTGAAAGAGGAAGAAAGGTGTGTCAGTGATGCAATGCCCACATGTGCCCCTCTATACACTGCCGCTACATGTGTCCTGCGGTATGGCATGCACATGGGTGCACACACATGCACATGACATGCATGCCAGCCTCATGCATGCCAGCATGCCCATGTACGCACCCTCTGTGCCACCAGCTGTGCATGACAGACAGACTTACCATGCAGTGATGGGCTTCCACCCATCTGGAATTCTCCTACAGACACATCCTCCACCGTGGTGTAGCACATGGTGGCTGCCACCAACTCCTCCTGCGGGGTCAGTGTGGGTGTCTCCGCAGGCCCTCCTCCGGTGGTGGTATGGGATGCCCAGATGGCTGCCACCTTCTCCTTTTTCCACCACTTGTCCATTCCCACCTTCCTCCGGCACTCCTGTGCTGACCGCTGGTGGCTGCCATGCTGGTTGACATTGGCTACCACCTCCTCCCACACACCAGCCCTGGCCTGTGGTGTGCCCGTGGCACCACTCAACAGGGTTTCCCTGTCCAGGTAGGCCTCAAACAGGGCATCAGTCTTGGCCTTTGTGAAGTTGGGCCTGCACTTCCATGCAGGGCCCCACTTCTCGCCCTCCTCATGTGCCGACATGTTGCTGCCTGTGGACATGGACAGCACAGTGTGACAGTGGTAGCATCTCCCTGGTCCATCCCACCATGCAGTGCTGTTGGCTCCCAGTGAGCTGCAGAGGCATGCACAACTTACCTATCAAGGTTGCAATACACCATGGCCTGTGCTGTTCTGTCACTTATATGGCGCAATGCACATAAATGAGGTTGGGCTCAACAGTAATGACATGCTAGTGCACCCACTGTGCCACGCATTGGTTGATGAGCTCATTTGCATGTGGTGCCTGAATCTCGCAAGACTGTGCCATGCACAATGGGATTGCACTGGAGGAAGTCACGATGGCACAATGCGCATGCATGCATGGTGCGCAGATCCAGAGTGCACATGCGCATCACGGAATCATGGCATCAATCACGCACCATGCATGGACAATGTGATACAGTGGCATTGTGAATGTTGTGCATGGGCCAGCTACGCGCATGGCTGCACATGGGGTGCCATGCCTTATCGCACACATGTGCAATGCCGGTCAACCCCGGGTTGGCCCTCTGACCCTGTGACCCCATGTAGCCATGCCCATTCCATGCATCTCCGGCACTGTGCAATGTACGTGCACTACTCATGCTCCTGAGCATCATGCAGCGGGTGCATGGTGTGGACATGTGCGCCTCCCACCACCATTGTTGCCACCAAAGGTGTTCAGCTCAACATGGTGCAGGCAAGACAGAGGAGGGCCCAGAACTGGTCACCTGTTGAGTTGGCCAACCTAGTAGCCTGCATGGGGCCCTATGCCCTCCAGCTCTTTGTGTAGGTGCCCCTGAAGCAGGCCAGGGGCACTGTGTGGCAGGACATTGCCACAAGCCTGTAACACAGGATGGGGTGCCCAGGACTGGGGAACAGTGTCACCACCATCATGGGGTCCTCATGCGGTGGGACCCAGAGAGCCTGAGGAAGCTACAGGCATGTGCCAGGTGATGGGCCATGCCACAGCCAGGTAAGTCATCCCATGTTGCATGTCTGCCCTGCTGCTGTACTGTAGTGTTGGCTTGGCTGCCTGCCATGCCCTGCAGAGGAGTACACTGTCATCATGCACATTGTGCGGTGGCATTGCCAGCTTCCACTTGTGTTGCGATATAGCCGTGCAGCAGTGCGGGATATGTCGGGCAGAGGCACACCTGTACGGGGTGGGGGTTGGGGCAGCTGCAGTTATCAGTTCTTGATGTGCACCTGTCTTCTTTCCATTCCCAGGCCCTGAGGACCATCAGTGGGCCTAGGATGAAGCAGTGCAGCAGGCTGCAGCGGGACAAGCTGGAGTGGGACTGGCACCAGCAGGGCCGCAGACGGCAGGAAGGCACTGTCATTGTCCTTCGCACTGTGCATGGGGGGTGGTGGGGGAGTGGGTGTGGGCATGGCTGCCTGTGTCATGTGCCATGGCAGCTGTGTGTGTCGCATTGTGTGTGGTGCATGCCACTCCGGCGCATCCATTGGACATGTGTGCCAGCTGTTGGTGGGGTGGGCATGCACTCTGCTGCCACTGTTGTTGCTGTGGTGCTGCTGGTGCACTGTGACATGTGATTGTCATTGCACAGTTGTGTGGCCATTGTGTGGCAGGGACCACCTCTGTGCAATGTTGTGGTGTGCCAAGTTGCTGGCTGGCATTGGCCCACCCCCCTGCAGGTGGCCATTACAGGCACTCCAGGGGTGTGTGTTCCCACTGCCCGTTGAGTACAGTGGGTGGGCATGGTTCCTTGGGACATTGCACTGATCACCTGTCCTGTCCCTTGTTATAGGTGTCCGGTGGCAGAGGCCACTTCGACCGATGTTGTCAAGATGGCTGCGCCAGACCCTTCTGGTGGCCTCCATGACACTGGAGGTGGTCGTCCAGGTCAGGCAGATTCTGGTGGTGGAGCAGAGGCAGCGTCAGCATGCCAGGGTGGCCAGATGGGGATGCCATTAGTTTAGCCCCTGTTTTCCCCTGTTTCCCCTGCTGTACCTCCCCTTTCAGTCCCCCCTCCCACTGTACAGTCCCTGTTCTCTGTCCCCTTTCCTCGCCTTACCTACCCTTTCCCAGCCCATGGTTTTGTATATAGTTCCTTTAAATATATATTTTATGACTTACCCGCTTGTGTCTGTGTCTGCTTTGCAGGTGGCATGAGGAGCCATGCTGCAGTGGCCTAGTGTCTGTCCATGTGGAGTGCACGTGCAGGGGTGCATGTTGTGCATCTGTGGTTCACTGCTGTGTGCTGCAGTGTGTCTCATTGTGGTGGTGTCCAACCCCTGGGTCAGTGGCTGTGCCCTGGGGTGCCCTTGGGCCGGCTGTTGGGATGTGTGGTGGCTGCATGTGTGGTGGTGGCACATAGCCATGGTCCTTGGTCAGGTGCTGTCCGCACACTGTGTTAGGCCCCTGCTTGGCACTGTGCAGCCTGTCCCATGTGGTCTTCCATGCTACCTACCACTCAACACATTCTTTGCCTACTGTGTGGGATTCCTGTGTGCCTGTGTGGCATGTGTATGCTTGGCTGCATGGTCCTGGGTGTGGCCTGCTATGGTTTGGGTGGGGGAGCATGGCCAGCGGCTTGCAGGGGGTCTCCCTTAGTGGCTCTCCATTGGTCATTGGCACCTTCTGTTGCCTGCTTTCTCTGCCACTGCTGTGTTCTGGGGTCAGGTGTCTGGGTGCCTGTGGGTGTCCTGCTGGTGGTGGCCTCAAGTTCAAGTTCAAGTTCAAGTTTATTGCAGGAAAACTCCATTGAGCAAGCTCATTCACAAGGAGGTCCTGTGACATAAACACTTAAAGTACAAACACAGATAGGTAATAACAGTATATACATGAAATGCACGTTACATGATACAGGCTGGATATACATACGAGGGTACCACATAGGGTGACCGCAGGTGGTAAACATTGATGTGAGACAGGGAAGTGACTTACAGGTTGCTGATAAATGAAACATGATGACTGGTGTGTGCAATACATATATTTTGGCAGCTAGAACAAACAACAGACTACAACTGATATGGGGGGTGATTTGATAGAGTAGCAAGTGGAGCGTAAGCATAGATAAAGCCAGGAGTAGAAGGGGAAGGAAAGCAGTTAATATGACAAATCAATTATACCTTACCAGTGGATAAATATGGCCACACATGGGAAGGAAGAGACTTAATGACAGTTACAGGTGTCTTTTATTTTGGCTGAACTTAGCGATTTGTAGAAGTTTATTGAAACTGTGCTAGTTAGTTTCAGTATGGTTTGTAATTGGTTCCAAATGGAGGAAGGGCATATGCAATATACGTTTACCAAAGGAAGTCCGCGTCCTTGGTATGTCAAGCATAATAAAGTCAGATTTTCTTAGCAGTATGCACTATGTGAGATACTAATAAGGGAAGAGATAGCTTGGCAATTTCTGCAGGAGCAGTTTAGAGTCCATAGCCAGCATGGAGCAGCGTCTAGTAGTAAGGGATGTCCAACCAACAGCTGCATATAAGTCACAGTGGTGCGAGCAGTAGAGGGATTGAGTAATGAACCGTACACACGGTGATAAAGGATGTCCAGTTTACTTAGGTTTGCAACAGTGGTGGAGGAATAGATTACATACACCATAGTTGAGTAGGGGAGAAAAGTGGCCTGTACAAGCTTGTTTCGAGTTTCAAAGGGAAAAAGGGCCTATTTCTGTAGAAGAAACCTAACCTTGCTTTTAACCTTCTAGAGACATCTTGACGTGGTCATTGAAAGATAATTTATTATCGATCCAGATACCCAGATATTTAAATTTGGTTACAACTTCCAGAGGCTCATTTAGCGTGGTGACAATGAAGTCTTGGGCAAGGTGTGGGGGCTGTGCCAGCACTGCGGGAGAATATCATCGCTTTAGTCTTCTTAGCATTGAGCAGAAGCTTTGCCTTTATTAGATTATGCTCAAGTTGTGCGAAGTCCGCTTGAAGCACTCTCTTGACTTCAGATAACAATGAGCCAGAAGTATACAACACAGTATCATCTGCAAAAAAGTGCAGATTAGACTTAGATATGTTAGCATCTAAGTCATTAATGTACAAAGAAAAAAAGGATAGGGCCTAAGATGGATCCTTGGGGGACTCCTCTTGCAACTGGCAAGGCAGCAGAAAAAAAGCCTTCCGCCTTTACTTTTGGAATCTTCCAGTTAGGTAGCTAGAGAACCACTGGGTGGTATGGTATGTGGCACCCAACTTTGCAAGGCAATTGACTAATAGTTTGTGATCAACAGTATCAAGCTTTGCTGAGGACCAAAAAGACTGCACCAGTTACCTTCTTAGCATCTATAGCAGAGATCCAATCATTGGTTACTTTTGCTAGTGCAGTGATTGTGCTATGATTAGCCCGAAGCCAGATTGAGCTGGGTTAATGAGAGAAAGGTTTCAAATGAGATTTTAACTGAATATGGATCAGTTTCTCAAGAACTTTAGAAAGGATAGGCAATATGGAGATAGGCCTATAGTTGTTTACATCGCATGGGTCACCAGATTTAAATAGAGGGAGGATATGTGCTGATTTCCAGCAGAACGGCACAGTAGCAGATGTAATAGAAAGATTGAAGATGTGGAGAATTGGGGCAGTGAGACGGGCGTAGCCTGACCTTAGGAAAAAGGGTTCCAAGCCATCGTCCTCTGCGCTTTTTTTCATGTCTAAGTTAAGAAGAGAATCTTCTACTTCTTTATAAGTTATCTCGCGCAGTTGGAAGGGGCTGGGTGCAGAACTAGATGTAGGGGGAGGGGTATGCTGGCTCACCACAGCACCAGCATAAGGTGACGAGTCAAAAGCTAATCCAGCTGTGGCAAAGTGGGAGTTAAGTTCCTCCAGGATTAGGGACTTGTTTTCCACAATCTTGCCACTTGCAACTATCTTTGTTGGGACAGAGGGGCCATGGGCCGTCCTTCTATACTTTGATAGTCTTCCATATTTTATGAGGGTTACCTTTAGCTTGTTCGAGAGTAGAAATATAATAGTTAGCTTTAGCAGAGCAAATTTTTTCACAGTTATTCCTGGCTGTTCTAAAGGCCTGCCAATCTGAAGATTCTTTGGAATGTCTAGCTTTAGCCCAGAGTTTATCTCGAGCTATAAGGGCTGCCTTGAGATCCGAGGTGACCAGGGTTGGAATTGTTCCGTACCACTTACTTTGATGAAAGAGGCATGCTTATTTATTATTGTAGTGAGTTTGTCATTAAGGATGTAAGCTGCCTTGTTGACATCTTTGGCTAGGTAGAGATCTTGCCATCTGATCATGCTCAGGTCAGATAGGAAGTTTACTGCACTGAATTTGCGAAAGGATCTTTTTGTTATAAAGATGGGTTGTGGCCGGGCCTTAATTTGAGATCTTATGCAAGCAACAATTCCATGATCGCTCATGTCATTGTGAAACACTGCCGAATGAGATATTTTGTGTGGATGGGTGGTTAGTACCACATCTAGAATGGAACTGTTGGCAGTATTTAGAGTGTTGTTCCTAGTGGGTTCACTGACTAATTGCCCAAGACCTAGCTCGTCACAAAGGGATTTGAGGCCGTGTGATTTAGGTGACAGCCAGTCCATATTTAGATCTCCTAGAAATATTGTTTAAATTTTTGCATCTACGAACATGGATTTCAAAAGATTAAGGACTTCATCACCACCAGACGGGGGTCTGTAGCCACCTAGGATAGTGATACATTCCGAGGAGGGGAGATGAAGGCTCAGCGAAACTAACTCAAATTCCTTGGCTAGAGATTTGCAACTAATATTGGTGACCAAGTACTTAGATTTGGCGTAGATAACCACACCCCCGCCTCTAGACTCTCTATCTGCTCTAAATAAATTGTAGCCCTGCAGTGATATTTGTTGATCAGTGTTCATCTTCTTTTTTAACCACGACTCAGTAATTATGATAAGGTCAGGGTTAACGTGTGCAGCCCAGGCTTGCAGCGGTACAAGTTTTTTAGGCAGGCTTAAAATGTTGACCATCATCATTTTGAGATCTGTGGCCTCAGCAAACTCGATAGGTGAGGTAAGTTGTAGGGGAGACCAGGGTTGAGCTCCACATTTCCTGAGCAGAGAAGAAGCAGAAGTATAACTTTCTTTAAGGAGCTTATAAAAATCGAGACTGCTTTTTTATTTCTTTACGGCAACCCATATCGTGCTGCGCAAGAGGCGGCACCACTGTAATGACAGTTGATCGTGATCAATGTAAGTGCTTGAACAGATATAGGTGAGGACAGTAGCAAGGGGGTGTAGGCTAACCGCGGGGAATAGGCTAAAAGGGGAGAGGAGAATGACATAGTGTCTGCACGGTAGACCGTTATAACATTAGGTATTGATAAGGTACATCGGAGAACTGAATTGCCTCCTGTGGCCTGTCACTGTACTTCCCAGGCTCTGTCCCTGGGTCTGTTCTCTGTGACATGCCTCCCTCTGTTGCACTGCTGCTCTGCTCCCACAGTTGTGCTGGGGCATCTCTCCTTGGTACAACTCTGTTTGCACCATGGTGCAGCTCTGCCATATTCAGCCAGGTTGTGCTGGTGCAGTTCAGCCTGCGCAACCTTTGAATATGGCTTATGTTGCACCATGGCGTATCAGATTTACGCTGCACTGGACTTGTGCCAGGCTTTGGCGTAGTTCTGAATATCTGAGCCCTAATATTTTGGTAAATTTGACTACAAGTTGTTTCTTTAGTGCTTGAATATTTAACTATATTGTTTTTGGTTTGTCTTCAGTATTCTCCCAGATTCTGTCTGATGCTGGGTGGACCTAGAAGTCCAGACCGGAAAACAAAAATATATCGAGACCACTGTGAAGTTTTTCAGAAAAGTAAATGCCTGAAGCCATCTCTTGTTTATTGGAAGTATTGAACTTTTAACTTGGGATCCTGAGAATTCTGAACTTTGAACTATGAATTGACTTTGTCTTCTCTTAGTGACTTATTTTAAGAATAGCAGATCTACTTTGCACATTGAGGTTTTCTCAACTACCTGGGTTCGTACTTTTTCTTCATTACCATCTATAAACTGGGAGAATAGGTTCTGAAGCCTTCTGAAGTTTTTCCAAAAACTATTGTCTGGAAACAAAAAGCTGCAGAATTTTCTGACTGACACCTTTCATTTAGGACTTATATTTTCCTCTTTAATGTGTATTTTGTGTGCCTTTAAGGAGAATCTGTGTTTTATTAAAGTGGGGCTCCGTCTTTAGTATTATATATCAGTGGACTTTCCCCACTGAGTATTAAAGATTATTATTTGTTGATTGAAGTGTTGTATAGCCTATTTCCTTTTATTTAGGACCGTTGTAAATCTAATATGAGTAATATAAGACTGCAGAGCCAACAGTGAAACAACATGTCTCCCTTACAAAAATTAGGTAACAAGTAACAAAAAAAAGGTCCATGGTCGACAGTCTAAAATTACTGAGCACCTGATTCCATGTGATAATATGTCATCAACTCCAATGCAAAGGGCTCCATCACAAGTTGAGGTGACACAAAGATGGGATATGCAGGTAGGAGATACCAGCACTTATGATGCAGGTAATTCTGAATCTCTGTCTAATGCTCCCCTTAATGCTCATGTGGATGGTCAATCTCAGGCCATCAGGATGAGAACAGAGATTAATAATATGATTAAGGATTCACAGGTGCTATATCTGTCTACTAAGTCAAATCCTAATCATTCAAAGGAAGTAGTAGGAAATCTAAGCAATTATACTTCATCACCAAACTTGGAAAAATCTCCAAATCTAAGGGATTCATGGGAAAGTGGTGACCAAGAGTCTTCTGATAAAAGTATAGAATGTATGGGTAGTATTTATAGTTTAACTAGTTCAAGTGACCTTAAATAAAAAAATAATATGGAATTGGAAGGTGTGATTCAGGATTTGCAAATAACAATAGAGGGTTTTAAAAAAATGGAACTTAAATCTAGCCTGCCACAAATCAGGCTTTGCAACAACTGTGGAGCTCAACAAGGAGAAGAAGAGGTCCAATTAAGACATAAGATTCAATATAGGCCATTATGCTTAAATGATGATATGATAGACCTATTGAGTAACTTACATCACGCACGTCTAGCAATTATGAAACAGCTAGTGATAAATAAGAATATTATGGAAGCTACGAGAGAAGAGGAAGCCTATAATAGAGCAAGACTAGATCTCCTCAATGAAAAAAAGCAAACTGAGGTAGGAAATCAATCTCTAGGCCCAGGGCCATTACATCACCAGGCAGGTTCAGAAAGAAGACCTGACTTTAGTATTGTTGAGTTTCCTGATTTACCAGTAATTACTGGTAATTAGAAAAATAGTAATACTATAAAAAGGCAGAGAAAAAAAAGAGCTAAGTTTGTGAAAATTCAAAGTCCGAAACAACTTCCTATTAATGAGGCAAATTCGACAGGAGAACTGGGTATTATGAAATAGGAAAGCCATAAGGAAAACTGCGTTGAAACAGAAACAATTTTAGTAGAAGAATATTTAGGTAACTCTACAGCTGAAGGGTGCCTTTCCAAAGTGCCCGAATCCTCTCTGTTGACACAGTTGGGTAACCTGGAACAAGAAAAATGTAATCAACAATTTGGTAAAATTCCTGTGGCCAATGAACTAGGCAACTCTTTGGATGACTATGAAAAAGATAAAGAGAAAAAGCATATTCAGCCAATCAAAGATAGATCTTATAGACCTACGTTTAATGAGGTAGTAAAAGCTGGCGGGCCTGGTGAACTATCTAGGGACTGGGCAGATACCCATCCCCTATTTAGAATATATGTCCCTTTGAATTGGGGGAATTTTGACCCATGTAATTATCAAATCCAACTGCTGGAATATTTAAGTAAAGAACTGGACATCCAAATAGTAGAGGATGACATTGTAGAAATTAAGAACATTTCTATTCCGGCAGCAACATTGGTTGATATTAGGGGTAGGCGGATAGCATTATTCCCCTGGATATCGAATACGGATTTATCCATCAATATATCTGACCAGTTCAGGATATATATTGGGTCGGATATAGTAATGGAGAGAAACAGTTGACTAATAAAATATTTGCTCAAAAAACACATCACAGCACACAATGACAGAATATGACAGATTAATCAATTTAATGAAGCACTGTTAAGAAAACATAAATGATACAGGGACACTTAATTTTTATAAAAATTGTCCATATTCTGTTTCATAAAAAGCAATATGTTTGCATTTTCAGGTGTGAGTTGGGAGCACTTCTCTGTTATTATATCATGAGCAACACTAAAAATTCTCTCACTAGGCACACTGGTGGGTGGAGTGGACAGGTACCGCATAGCGAGTTTTTTCAGCACTGGAAACCTGTGTCCTTGTGTTTTCCAGAGAGTAAGAGCATCAGATGTACCAAACTTTTGTGTGACATTTTATAATAGCTGGCAATGCAATCGCATTTTGGACACTCGCACACCAAAACTATCTCCTCACATCTGCGTGCACTGTTGGTCTACAACTTAAATGTATGAGATAAAACATACAGGTACACACGTGCTTAATGAGCTAGGTTAATGCCTTGTTAACAGGATAATCACTCAGCACTTAGCAACTGTTGTTCAAAACACCTAGCAAATCTGTTGTTAATTGGCCAAAATCAGTAACTTGCATGAAGGGCATTAAGTATAAAATGTAAAAAGTGTTGTTCCGTGCTGACATGTAAAAAACATCCGATCGGATCGGTTTGCATGAAAAATCGAGCTATCCAGTCGGATTTATTTATCAGAACGATTATCTGCCCATCTCTAACTGATATACTATTTGTCTCACTGAGGATGGCCAATTTTGTGTGGGTAAACAGTTGACTAATACAGGAGAAGGAAGCGATTTTGACCTTTCCTATCAGGGCATTGTTTAACAGAGATGTGAAGGAGAATAAGAATACACAAAGCAGCTCTGTGACATTAAGCCTGTTCAGAATGAGTCCTATAAGTAATAAAGATGATTACACACTGACTAAAGCAATTAAGGATCTTTTGACAAACTTTTTGCATATACCTATAGATGAAATGGGTCTCATCTTAGCTAAAAAGACTTATGATAACTACCAACTAAATAGTCAAATTGATTTAGGTGACCAATTTGAAGCTAGTAGATTGTGTTCTTAACAGGACAGATACACTAGGTAATCTGGGATTATGTATCACTCAACCAAAAGAAATGGCTGTACAAAAATCTTGTGTTAAGGGACCAGTCAGAGATGTGGTGTTATTACCTGACAGATTAAGAATACTGGCTGGATACAATGAGAATTGACTTAGCCATAGGTAGGATAATGCTCAGAGAAGGGAAGTGGGAAAAGCAAATGGTGTGTCTTTCCTTTCTTGGAATACAGCAGGTTGGACAAATAAGTTAGTGGACAATGATTTCAAACATTTTTTATTAGGCCATGATGTATTATGTCTACAAGAAATGTGGCAAACAGTTAATAACATTATTGAATTAAATGGTTATGAAGTGTTTCACAGTACAGGCTCAAGGTTGACCAAATATGGTATATGCTCCAGAGGTGTTATAACATTTGTTAAAATAGGGACTTTTCAGAAAATGAACGTTGGAAAAATTTCTAATAATTGTACTGTAATCTATGTTAAAAATGATCTACAAGATAGTGCAATTGTTAATTGCTGTGGCCCTCCAGATAATTCCAATTTTTATACTTCCTCAATTTGGACAGAACTCACATACGTATTGCTGGATACAACACTGGAATCTCCCATTATAGATATTGGGCTGGATATTCAAACTACGCCATTCTGCGGCGCAAGCTCTTGCGCTGCTCAAAAAAGTTGCGCTGGGGTGTGGCCGGGGTGATATTCAATGGAGTTGCGCTGTTGAGCAACTCCTTTGAATGTCGCCCCCAACCAACCATATGCGTCATGATGGAACTTGGGCCACCGCAAGTGGTCAAGTGGAGCATTCAAGATGCGGTGCACAAGTTCCATTGCGCCATGCTAAAATTTCCGATATTCAAAGGTGACATGCAAATGGGGCTATAAGTTATGCAAGGTGCAGGGGAGGCCATTTGCATCTACTTATGGCCCCATTTGCATGCCATTAGCATGCAGGTGCCCCGATCCCCGACAACTTGTGCCTGGCGCCCTGCCAGGCACGCAGCTGTCGACGATGTCCTGCAGCCGATCGCGGGCATGAAGTAAATCTCTCCCCCACTGGCCCAATCGTGGGCAAAACAGAACCCCACCCCCTGACTGGCCCAATTGCAGGCAAAACAGAACTGAACCCCACCCCCACTAGCCCGATTGTGGGCAGAATGGAGTTCAACCCCACAAGACCAATATCCCTGGTGGTCCAGTGGACTGTGAAGCCTGATCATGGGCATTAAAGTCAAACCCGCCAAGGTCCAATTTCCCTGGTGATCTAGTGGCACCCACCCCACCCACCCATGGAGCCCTACCACCCGCTCCCCGTCAGCCGGCAGGTGGCAGCACCCCACCCACCTGCCGCCCCTGCCCCCGACTGACTGCTGGTAGGGCTGCATGCATTGGTTCAGAGCAGGCCAGTGGGTGCAGCTACCGAGCGATCTAGCTCGATGAGTGGCGGAAGCGGCAGGCGGGTGAAGTGCTGCCCTACCGGCAAGCTGAAGTGGTGGGAGGCTCTGTGAAGTGGAGTGAGAGTGAAACCCTGGAGCTCCTGAAAGATGAACCTGAAATTTGACTCTAATGCCCTCGATTAGGTATCGTAGTCACTGGACCTGAAGAAACCAGTCATTAGAGAGTTGAACTACCAACGCGACTAGGCTAGTGAAAGTGAATCAATTCTGTTTGCCTGCTCGAGTCAGTCAGAAAAACAATTCTATTTGCCTGACTCGAGCCAATAAAGAAAGTAGGGAATTCTATTTTGCCCTTGATCGGGCCAGTGAGGAGTTAATAATATTATGCCTTGATCAGGCAGGTGGGGGGGTTCATTTCTATTTTGCCCACGATCGGGCTAGTGGGGGGGGTTGTTCAGTTATGTTCTGCCCACGATCGGGCTACAGGGGGGTTACTATTATGCCCACAATTGGGCTGCAGGGGGCACAGGGAAGAAGTGTAGGGCCACCCACAGGTGGCAGCTGCTGTGTTGTGCCCTGCAATGTGGCAGCTCACCTGTGGGTGGCCCTTGAGTTACTCCTTTTTTTTTGGCTCAAAGTTGTGCAGGTGCAGGTTGGGGGTTGCACCTGCACAACTCTGCACAGCCTGGCTGAATATCGGGCTGTGCAGTTTATGTATGGTTCCTCCCCCTCCGGTTGAGCATGCCTTCATTGGCATTGCTCTGTTGCTCAGCATGACTTGGGGGCGCAACTGCCTCCTGCTGAATATCACAGAATGGCGCAATTTCAGACTTGCACAGGCGCAACCCTATTGTGCATGGTGCAACCCTTTTGAATATCCAGCCCATTATGTTTATGGGAGATTTTAATGCTCAAATAGGGCTCTATGACGGTTTAGTCGATAACATGAGATATCGCTATATCAGTGAAAGGGAAAAACTCCTGATAAGAAAATCTAGAGATATAAAGCTGAATAACTTCAGTAAACAATTTATCAATTTATTAAAGGTTTTTAACCTTTATCCATTAAATGGAAGCTATCAGGGAGACATGGAGGGCAAACTTACTTTTATTTCTACCAGAGGGTCCTCTATTGTGAACTATGCCCTTTGGAACGGCCTGATTATTATTGGGGAAATCTGGATATTCATACAGCTGGGGATAGTGAGCATTTCCCACTAATATTAGAAACTACAAACCAAAGAGCTGTCTTTCCAAGTAATATTTCAGACCCAGTAATATTTACAGAAATACGAGTCTCAAAGAAAATTATTTGGAATCAGAATTCACACAATGAGATATTGTCTATCCTAATGAGCTCCATTATGGTAAAAGAAGTAAGGATCCTATGGAGAAGAGATCATGCCTCTTTGATGTTAGAAATGAATAATCTAATTGGGAATATTAGGAATAAATTAGAAAAACCTATTAAAAAATTGTAACAGTTTAATTATACACGGTTTGATAAAGAATGTCAGAAAAAGAAAAGTCACATTAGAAGACTGTATACTGTTTTTAGAAAAGGAGGGAACAGATAACTATTGAAACAAATAAATAATGAAAGAAACCAATATAAGAATCTCTTGATGGTAAAGAAGAGGGCTCATTTTGATGTGCAATGGCAACTAATGTTGCAAGCAGTGTTAAGTAAAGATTCTAAATTATTCTGGACCCTTGTAGCGAAGGGCACAGACAAATATAAGGTTGAAATAGATACGTATATATCGTAAAGAGAAGTGGCTGAAACATATTTCTGATATCTTCTTTGACCCTCTTGAAGAGATTTTGATGATTTAAGGTCACAAAACATATAATTATTTTACTCCTATAACATTAGATGAGATCTACTTGGCCTTATATTCCCTTAAAAAACATAAAGCAGCAGGACCAGATGGTATTCCCGCTAAGGTATATCTTTTGGCCCCAAATTTATGGGGTAAGTTTTTAACTATCTTCTTTAATAAATGTATAACAGCTTGTACATATTCGAATTCTTGAAAGAGAGCTAATTTGATTCCTATTCATAAAAAAAGGAGATCTGTATAATTCAGCCAACTACCGGCTAATTAACTTATTAGATGTAAACCTAAAAATATTTAGCAGAATACTTCTGGAGAGGTTAAACTCTGAGATTAGTAGAACTGGTGGACTATCTATCAAGTGGGTTTTACTGTAGGTCAAATTATTCCACATGTGACAATATATTTGTATAAAGACATATTACAGAAAGATGTGAGAAAATTAGAAAACAGAAGGTCTTTGCTGTTTTCATAGACTACTCATCAGTGTTTGATTACATCCCATGAAGTATTCTTTGGATATTATTAATTAAAAGGGGTATTAACCATTCACTTGCTGCAATTATTGCAGAATTATATTCAGGAACATGGGCCAAAATAAGACTAGGGAATAAAGGACATCTGTCAACCCCATTTAATATCAACAGAGGTGTGAGGCAGGGGTGTGTCTTGGCCCCTCTTCTGTTCACTTTGTATCTGGAAAAGATGTTGTTAGAAGTCGATACATTAAACGCAGACTCCCCAAAATTAAAGCAACCCCATGCCCAACCCTGTCATATGCAGATGACATTATTTTGATGTCACTGACTAAAAAAGGCTTAGGGTAGGATTCACAAAGAAAGCCAAAAATCCTGCAGCTGCATGAAAAAGGCCTGCAGCATTGCAGAAATGCAGTTGCGTGATATTCTTAAAGAAATTTTGAGCAGGTGCAGAATTTCGTAAAATCCCCGCAGCTGCAGAAATTGCACACATGCTAAAAATCTGCAACTGCGGATCCGCAGCTGCAGAAATAGCTTAAGGAGGCACTGCAACAGTGAACTTAATTAGCTGGAACAGCAGACTTTAACAGGGCTGCTAGAGAATGAAGCTGAAAGCACCTACAAAGAGACCAGCAACCAGTCCCTCAACTGGGACCACTGCAGCTCCACAGGTACCAGCAATACCATGGCACCACAATGGCCAACTGTCACTGCTGGTCTTCCCTCCCTGAGGTGTTCCTGTTGCCTGCAGGGGTAGCACTCACTGCAGGCTGGCCAGGCTCTACTGCCTGTGGGGCTCCGTCATGGGCTGCACTGTATCTGGTGGTTGTTGCCTGTTGCTGTATCACAGCAATGTGTACTTTCATTGCAATTACAGCAGCCACTGTTATACTAGCTGGGATGCTATTACCTGTGCCTCACCTCCACCTTAATTGATTCCAATTGCTGGGGCACTACTGTAGTTTGCAGAGGGATAGTTACACCTCATTCCACTGTATGTAACATTTTTTCTGCAGCTGCAGAAAAAAACTGGTTGAGAATAGCCTTTCAGGGGCTGTGCCTTACTTATCTCACACCTTTTCTTCCTCAGGGACTTCTGCAGCTGCACTTTTTTCCACAGTTCTTAGTGTTGTTTTTCACAGCTACAGAGGGTCTTGTGAATAGCACTCAGTGCAAATTCCCCTTTGTTTCCATAACTATGGCAGTTTTGGGGACTTAGGGAATGTTTTGCACCTTTAGAAAGCTTTGTGAATCCAGTCCTTACAGAATAAGCTGAACTATATCCAGCAGAGGTCCAAATAATGAAAATTAAAAATGAATCTAAACAAAACAAAAATAATAATTTTTGATAATAAAAAACAAACAAATGGCATTTGGTCTCTGGGTAAAGAAAACATAGAGGTCGTGGATAAATACAGTATGTTTACTTAGAAATTATGTTCCAGGGTAACATTTGCTGGAATGCTCATAATGCTTTTATGACAGATAAATTGAAGAACTCTTTGGCAGGGCTGGTAAGATTTAATGTGAAGTTTGGAAGAAAGACTGTTAAACCCCTTATTAATGTTATTAAAGCCAAGTTTGAGGCAAAATTATTATATGGGGAGGAAGTATGGGAAATTGAACTTATAAATACAATTATGTCTCCAGTCTTTAAGCTATTTTGGAACATTCTGAAACTGGGCCATTCGTGTCCAGAAGCATACATAAGATCAGCGCTATGACTTACAAATATTAAAGCAGCTATGGAATTTAAAAAGGTCAATTATTAGTTAAGAGTAACTAAATTAACAGAGAATACACTGGCTAAGTAATGTCTGAAAGGAAAGGAAGAATGGTTTACATTAGGGCATAAAGATGGATTTTGGTATACAGACTTTGAATCCTATTGGAAAAAATACAAACTTAAGAATTTAAAAATGGCCATAGATAGAGGGATTTTAGTAAGTTAAAAACATGAAAAAAATGTGTCCAATAAAATAAATAATTACTGGAATTATCAAGACTTCCAGTTGATATCCAAATCAAAATACTCAGAATGGTTTGTTCAAAATAATTTATTTTTTGGATTTAAACCATATTTGGAAATTCTCTCAGATCCCAAACTTAGGTCCCTATTTTTCTAACTACAAATTTGAGCAGTTTACAAGTAACATGTTGCTTTACAGATATAAAAAGGATGGTATCTTATCTGGAAAGTGTGATTGTAGTCAGGGTGGTATTGAAGACCTTGAGCATGTACTGTGGTATTGCTCTTGGTATATTGAGCTTAGAGCATCTTAGCTGTCACCATTTATAAGTAATGTTTACAAAATAGATAAAGGTTCTTTAACCAGTATTTTAATAAATACTGAAGATATGTGGACTATCATAAGGATTGCAAAGTATTTTCATTATATAAACAATATAAAGAAAACAATCAGAATTTTGTAGAATTTAATTGTGCAATAATTAAGCATTGATGGATGCCTAGGTATTGTTAAATTAAGATGCTTCCTTTTTATATCATGATTGTATGAACTTTTTATTATGTCTATTCAATAACTTATGATGTATATGGACTGTACATTATATATTTTAATTGTAACAGTTTTTTAGCTAAACAATAAACCTTTATGATGAAAAAAAATTCGTGGCACAGCAATGGGTGCCTCAATGGCACCCTCCTATGCCAATTTAACTTTAGGCAAGTGGGAAAATAATTTTGTATAGCATGCAGGCAAGAATTATTTCATCAGAAAGGTGGTAGTATGGTATCGCTTTATTGATGACATCATTTGTGTATGGGACGAGAATGAGAATGAGAATGAATTCAATCAGTTTATCAATTTCTTAACACCACAACCAAATGTTTTCAGTTTACTAGTAATTTTGATAAAAAGCAGGTGTCATTTTTGGATGTTGAACTGAAAACATCTGAAAATGGGGAGATAATCATTGCTGGGTATAGGAAACCCACAACTGCTAATACTGTTTTGCATGCCACGAGCGCTCATCCCAAGAAATTGATAAATTCGATTCCCTATGGTCAGTTAATAAGGATGAGAAGAAACTGCAGCAATCAAAGTGATTTTGAGCAACAAGCTGAAGAAATGATAACTAGATTTAGAGAAAGGGGCTACAAAGAGGAGGTGCTTGCTGAAGCACTCACTAAAGTAAATACACTTGAGAGAAAGGATTTACTTAGGCCCAAAGCAAGAAACAACCAGGAGGACAAAAATGTAACATTTTCAACAAAGCAAAACAAAATATCAGGTCAAGTTGGTGATATAAAAACAAAATATTGGTATGTCTTAAAACGGATGATATTCTCAAACAAGAAATAGGAGATAAACCAAGAATAACCTATAAAAAAAACTAAGAATATCAAAGATCTGTTGGTAGGAAGCCACTTTAAATCTTGGAAAAAAGAAATGTTGACCGGGTTACCTCCAAAACCTAGTGTTTTTTTTTTAAATGTGGCCACTGTAACATATGTAGATATGCTAATGAGGAAGACACCTATGTTTGTCATATAAATAACAGAAAGATAACACTGACAAAATTCATAACGTGTAACTGGTTTTGTGGTGTATATAATTTGGTGTCCTTGCATAAAATGCCATGTTGCAAGAACAGTAAGACCACTTAAGATACGTGTGCAAGAACACGTGAGGGCCATTATAAATCAGAGTGACGGAAGTTCCCTTGGTAGTCATTTCACTGATTTCCATAATTCAGATCAATCATAACTTAAGTTTATGGCACTTTATTATGGCCCACCACTAGAGAGAGGTGGGGATCATTTGAATATACTTAATCAAAAGGAAACAAGATGAATAGTGTCTTTGAGGCAGTATTGTGCAGTGGTTTAAGGCTCTGAGCTGCAAATCTGGAGGCCTGGGTTTGAATCCCACAGCCCCCACTTGCATACTGTGTGACCCTGAGCAAGTCACTTAACTTCCCTGTGCTCCCCGGTTGCACCTGTAAACAAGCTTTCAGCTTAGTGTGTCTCACCTGGTTAAACAATTGGAAAAAAAAAGAACACAGTCCAACCAGTAGGTTTCAATGAAGTAGTGGATTTCAACCCTTACATAAAAGATCAATGAACACTTTACATCCCCAGTTGCCTGTGATAAAAATAAGAATGTAGTAACTGTTCGGTGAGCAGAATTACTCACCTGTGTTCCTGTTTGTAACTGTCTCAAATCGTTTTTGTATGTCTTATTAAGTAAGAGATTAAATGTATTAAATTAAGAAAATCTGTTTTATTACTATAAAAAGTAATTATATAAAAAGCTAATTATTGTAAACAGAAATACATTAATCATATATTTTTTTCCTTTTCTAGGACATGAAGCTCACAGGTTACAGGAAACCTCCTCCATAAGGGGATCTTTCAGAAGTTTCACTAATTCGGCAAGTGGAAATCCACAAAGAAAAAATAACTTAATTTAAACCCTGTGACCTTTATACCCAAAATAGCTAAATATGTGGTGTGTTTTTCTGCACTAAGCAGTACATAAAAAACTGTGATTAAAGCTGTACAGGTATGCTGCATACTTTTCCTGTGTTATTATGGCATGTGTATTCATCATTACCTGATTCCCCCCAACCACACTGTTAGAGCAGCAATCTTTTAACCAAAGGTCTGCACTAAACAAAATGTTTTCTACATGATTTTATCACATTGAGCACTGTTTTGTAAGGTAAAAATGCCATTTAAAACTTCTTTTTTGCATACGTGTGCACCTTAAGTAACTGAAATTCGTGTGTACCACTTTAAGCTACCTGAATAAAGGTATTGTTTGCAAATCTGCTTAATCATCCTCATCTGAAGGCCTGATTGTGGGGCCCAGGTGCTAAGGGAAGCAGGAGGCACTTCAGAATTAAACTGCTTGCATCTAACCTTGACTGCTGCAATTTCATTTAACGTAAGACCAGGAGTTCTTTCATATTTGGAATTATTTAGCTGCCATTTGGTGGCAGCAGAGATAAGGGTGTTAGGGAGTATTTTAGCAGGTAGACAGGAAGTTTCTGGGTCTTTGGAGGGAGAGAAACCATTGGGCAACATCTTCAAGGCAGTGTGAAGGGGGATTCCCCCCGTTCCATTAGGCAGGATGGCCATGCAGCATCAAGGCACTGGGTCCTGGGTTGAAGCTTTCCGTGGGCGGTGGTAGCTAGCCACAGTTTGTGGCCATTTGGGTCCTGGGTTCCCTGGCATGAGTAGGTGGTAAGTAGGCTCTAGAGGATGTTCTGGTGGATTATGGAGGCAGGTTAGGAGCCTGTGCTGTCAGGGCTGTGGGGCTGTGGCAGAGATCCTGCAGAAGGGGACTTTGGCAATGATCCTCCTCTTTCCTGGGTGGCAGGACAGCTCAGGCAGGCCAAAGATGGAGCCAGGAGGAGCGCTACCCATTTTTATACCCACAATGCACATGCGTGTCATGGCATCATGACATCAATCATGCACCTTGCATGGATAATGTGATACAGGTGCATTGTGAATGTTGTGCATGGGCCAGCTATGTGCATGGCTGTGCATGGGGTGCCATGCCTTATAGTGCACATGCACAATGCCAGTCGACCCCTTGGTCGGACCTCTGACCCTGTGACCCCTCGTAGCCATGCCCATTCCATGCATTCCCAGCACTGTGCAATGTGTGTGCACTGCGCATGCTTCTGAGCATCATGCAGTGGGTGCATGGTGTGGACACATGTGCCTCCCACCACCATTGTTGCCACTGAAGGCATTCAGCTCAACATGGTGCAGGCAAGACAGAGGAGGGCCCAGAACTGGTCACCTGTTAAGTTGGCCAACCTAGTGGTCTTCATGGGGCCCCATGCCCCCCAGCTCTTTGGGCAGGTGCCCCTGCAGCAGGCGAGGGGCACTGTGTGGCAGGACATTGCCACAAGCCTGTAACACAGGATGGGGTTCCCAGGACTGGGGAACAGTGTCACTACCATAATGCGGACCTCATGCAGTGGGACCCAGAGAGCCTGAGGAGCTACAGGCATGTGTCAAGTGATGGGCCATGCCACAGCCAGGTAAGTCATCTTATGTTGCATGTCCGCCCTGGTGCTGTACTGTAGTGTTGGCTTGGCTGCCTGCCATGCTCTGCAGAGGGGTACACTGTCATCATGCACATCATGGGGTGGCATTGCCAGCTTCCACTTGTGTTGTGATACAGCAGTGCAGCAGTGAGGGATGTGTCGGGCAGGGGCACACCCTGTGTACAGGGGTGGGGAGCAGCCATTGCATCACCAGGCAAGTTCAGAAATATGACCTGACTTTAGTATTGTTACGTTTCCTGATTTACCTGTAATTACTGGTAATAAGAAAAATAATAATACTATAAAAAGACAGAGAAAAAAAGAGCTAAGTGTGGGAAAATTCAAAGTCAAAAACAACTTCCTATTAATGAGGCAAATTTGACAGGAGAACTAGGTATTATGAAATAGGAAAGCCATAAGGAAAACTGTGTTGAAACAGAAACAATTTTAGTAGAAGAATATTTAGGTAACTCTACAGCTGAAGGGTGCCTTCCAAAGTGCCCAGATTCTCGCTATTGACACAGCTGGGTAACCTGGAAAAAGAAAAACTTAATCAGCAATTTGGTAAAATTCCTCTGGCCAATGAACTAGGCAACTCTTTGGATGACTATGAAAGAGACAGAGAAAAAGCATATTCAGCCAATCAAAGATAGATCTTATAGACCTAGGTTTAATGAGGTAGTAAAAGCTGGTGGGCTGGGTGAACTATCTAGGGACTGGGCAGATACCCATCCCCTATTTAGAATATATGTCCCTTTGAATTGGGGGAATTTTGAGCCATGTAATTATCAAATCCAACTGCTGGAATATTTAAGTAAAGAATTGGACATCCAAATAGTAGAGGATGACACTGTAGAAATTAAGAACATTTCTATTCTGGCAGCTACATTGGTTGATATTAGAGGGTAGGCGGATAGCATTATTCCCCTGGATATTGGATATGGATTTATTCATCAATATATCCGACCAGTTCAGGATATTTACCGGGTCAGATATAGTGATGGAGAGAAACAGTTAACTAATAAAATGTTTGCTCCAAAAAACACATCACATCACACAATGACAGAATATGACAGATTAATCAATTTAATGAAGCACTGTTAAGAAAACATAAATGATACAGGGACACTTAATTTTTATAAAAATTGTCCATATTCTGTTTTATGAAAAGCAACATGTTCGCATTTTCAGGTGTGAATCGGGAGCACTTCTCTGTTATTATATCATCAGCAACACTAAAAATTCTCTTGCTAGGCACACAGGTGGGTGGAGTGGACAGGTGCTGCATAGCAAGTTTTTTCAGCACCGGAAACCTGTGTCCTTGTGTTTTTCAGAAAGTAAGAGCATCAGGTGTACCAAACTTTTGTGTGACATTTTATAATAGCTGGCAGTGCAATCGCATTTTGGACACTCACACACCACAACTATCACCTCGCATCTGCGTGCACTGTTGGTCTACAACTTAAATGTACGAGATAAAACATACAGGTACATACGTGCCTAATGAGTCAGGTTAATGCCTTGTTAACAGGATACTCACTCAGCACTTAGCAACTGTTGCTCGAAACACCTAGCAAATCTGTTGTTAATTGACCAAAAACAGTAACTTGCATGAAGGACATTAAGTATAAAATGTAAAAAGTGTTGTTCCATGCTGATATGTAAAAAATATCCGATCGGATCGGTTTGCATGAAAAAATAAAGCTATCCGGTCGAATTTATTTATCAGAACGATTATCCGCCCATTCCCAATTGATAAACTAGTTGTCTCACTGAGGATGGCCAATTTTGTGTGGGTAAACAGTTGACTAATACAGGAGAAGGAAGCGATTTTGACCTTTCCTAACAGGGCATTGTTTAACAGAGATGTGAAAGAGAATAAGAATACACAAAGCAGCTCTGTGACATTAAGCCTGTTCGGAATGAGTCATATAAGTAATAAAGATGATTACACACTGACTAGAGCAATTAAGTATCTTTTGACAAACTTTTTGCATATACCTATAGATGAAATGGGTCTCATCTTAACTAAAAAGACTTATGATAACTACCAACTAAATAGTCAAATTGATTTAGAAGTGACCAATTTGAAGCTAGTAGATTGTATTCTTAACAGGGCAGGTATGCTAGATAATCTGGGATTATATATCACTCAACCAAAAGAAATAGCTGTACAAAAGTCTTGTGTTAAGGGACCAGTTAGAGATGTGGTGTTATTACCTGACAGATTAAGAATACTGGCTGGATACAATGAGGATTGACTTAGCCATAGGCAGGATGATTCTCAGAGAAGGGAAGTGGCAAAAGCAGATGGTGTGTCTTTCCTTTCTTAGAATATAGCAGGTTGGACAAATAAGTTAGTAGACAGTGATTTCAAACATTTTTTATTAGGCCATGATGTATTATGTCTACAAGAAACGTGGCACACAGTTAATAACATTATTGAATTAAATGGTTATGAAGTGTTTCACAGTACAGGCTCAAGGTTGACCAAATATGGTAAATGCCCCAGAGATGTTGTAACATTTGTTAAAATATGGACTTTTCAGAAAGTGAAAGTTGGAAAAATTTCTATTAATTGTACTGGAATCTATGTTAAGAATGATCTACAAGATATTACAATTGTTAGTTGTTATGTCCCTCCAGATAATTCCAATTTTTATACTTCCTCAATTTGGACAGAACTCATGAATGTATTGCAGAATACAACACTGGAATCTCCCATTATAGATATTATGTTTATGAAAGATTTTAAGGCTTGAATAGGGCTCTATGATGGTTTAGTCGATAACATGAGATATCTCTATGTTGGTGAAAGGGAAAAACTCCCAATAAGAAAATCTAGAGATATAAAGCTGAATAACTCCTGTAAACAACTTATTAATTTCTTAAAGGATTTTAATCTTTATCCATGAAATGGAAGATATCAGGGAGATATGGAGGGCAAACTTACTTTTGTTTCTACCAGAGGGTCCTCTATTGTGGACTATGCCTTTTGGAATGGCCTGATTACTTATTGGGAAAATTTGAATATTCATATAGCTAGGGATAGTGATCATTTTCCACTTATATTAGAAACTACAAACCAAAGAACTGCCATTCCAAGGAATATTTCAGACCCAGTAATATTTACGGAAATAAGAGCCTCAAAGAAAATTATTTGGAATTAGTATTCACACAATGAAATATTATCTATCCTAATGAGCTCCATTATGGTAAAGGAAGTAAGGATCCTATGTAGAAGAGATCATGCCTCTTTGATGTTAGAAATGAATAATTTAATTGGGAATATTAGGAATAAATTAGAAAAACCTATTAAAAAATTGTAACAGTTTATCTAATCATACATGGTTTGATAAAGAATGCAAGAAAAAGAAAAGTCACATTAGAAGACTGTATACTGTTTTTAGAAAAGGAGGGAACAGACAACTATTGAAACAAATAAATAATGAAAGAAACCAATATAAGAATCTCTTGATGGTAAAGAAGAGGGCTCACTTTGATGCTCAATGACAACTAATGTTGCAAGCAGTGTTAAGTAAAGATTCTAAATTATTCTGGACCCTTGTAGCGAAGGACACAGACAAATATAAGGTTGAAATAGATACATATACTGTATATCGTAAAGAGAAGTGGCTTAAACATGTTTCTGAGATCTTCTTTGACCCCCTTGAAGAGATTATGATGATTAAGGGTCACAAAACATATAATTATTTTATTCCTATAACATTGGATGAGGTCTACTTGGTCTTATAATCCCTTAAAAAACATAAAGCAGAGGGACCAGATGGTATTCCCGCTAAGGTATATCTTTTGGCCCCAAACTTATGGGGTAAGTTTTTAACTATCTTCTTTAACAAATGTATAACAGCTTGTACAGATCCAAATTCTTGAATGGGAGCTAATTTGATTCATATTCATAAAAAAGGAGATCTGTATAATTCAGCCAAGTTCCGGCTAATTAACTTATTAGATGTAAACCTAAAAATATTTAGCAGAATACTTCTGGAGAGGTTAAACTCTGAGATTAGTAGAACTGGTGGACTATCTAACTATCAAGTGGGTTTTACTGTAGGTCAAATTATTCCACATGTGACAATATATTTGTATTAAGACATGTTATAGAAAAATACAGTATGTAAAAATGAGAAAACAGAAGGTCTGTGCTGTTTTCATAGACTACTCATCTGCGTTTGATTACATCTCATGAAATATTCTTAGGACATTATTAATTGAAAGGGGTATTAACCATTCACTTGTTGCAATTATTGCAGAACTGTATTCAGGAACATGGGCCAAAATAAGACTAGGGAATAAAGGACATCTGTCAACCCTATTTATTATCAACAGAGGTGTGAGGTAGGGGTGTGTCTTGGCCCCTCTTCTGTTCTCTTTGTATCTGGAAAAGATGTTGTTAGAAGTCGATACATTAAATGCCGACTCCCCAAAATTAAATCAACCCCATGCCCAACCCTGTCATATGCAGATGACATTATTTTGATGTCACTGACTAAAAAAGGCTAAGGGCAGGATTCACAAAGAAAGCCAAAAATCCCGTAGCTGCAGAAAAAAGGCCTGCAGGCTTGTGGAAACACAGTTACGTGATAGTCTTAAAGAAATTTTGAGCAGATGCGGAATTTCATAAAATCCCCCCAGCTGTCGAAATTGCGCACATGCTGAAAATCCGCAACTGCAAATCTGCAGTTGCAGAAATAGCTTAGGAGGCACAACAACAGTGAACTTAGTTAGCTGGAACAGCAGACTTTATCAGGGCTGCTAGAGAATGAAGCTGAAAGCACCCACAAAGAGACCAGCAACCAGTCCCTCAACTAGGACCACTGCAGCACCACAGGTACCAGCAATACCATGGCACCACAGTGACCAACTGTCACTGTTGGTCCTCCCTCCCTGGGGTGTTCCTGTTGCCTGCAGGGGTAGCACTCACTGCAGGCTGGCCAGGCTCTACTGCCTGTGGGGCTCCGTCATGGGCTGCACTGTGTCTGGTGGTTGTTGCCTGTTGCCGTATCATGGCAATGTGTACTTTCATTGCTGTTACAGCAGCCACTGTTATACTATCTGGGATGCTATTACCTGTGCTTCACCTCCACCTTAATTGATTCCAATTGCTGGGGCACTACTGCAGTTTGCTGAGGGAGAGTTACACCTTATTCCACTGTATGTAACATTTTTTCTGCAGCTGTGGAATAAAACGGGTGTGAATAGCCTTTCAGGGGATGCACCTTACTTATCTCACACCTTTTCTTCCTCAGGGACTTCCACAGCTGCACTTTTTTCCACAGTCCTTAGTGTTGTTTTTTGCAGCTGCAGAGGGTTTGTGAATAGCACTCAGTGCAAATTCCCCTTTGTTTCTATAACTATGGCAGTTTTGGGGACTTAGGAAAGGTTTTGCACCTTCAGAAAGCTTTGTGAATCCAGTCCTTACAAAATAAGCTGAACTATATCCAGCAGAGGTCCGAAGAATTAAAATTAAAAATTAATCTAAACAAAACAAAAATAATAATTTTTAAAAATAAAAAAAACAAACAAATGGCATTTGGTCTCTGGGTAAAGAAAACATAGAGGTCATGGATAAATATCTTTACTCAGGAATTATGTTCCAGGGCAACATTTGCTGGAATGCTCATAACGATTTTATGACAGGTAAATTGAAGAAGTCTTTGGCAGGGCCGGTAAGATGTACTATGAAGTTTGGAAGAATGACTGTTAAACCCCTTATTAATGTTATTAAAGCCAAGTTTGAGGCAACATTATTATATGGGGAGGAAGTATGGAAATTGAACATGCAAATACAATTATGTCTCCAGTCTTTAAGCTATTTCGGAACATTCTGAAACTGGGCCACTCTTGTCCAGAAGCATACATAAGATCAGAGCTATGACTTACAAATATTAAAGCAGCTATGGAATTTCAGAAGGTTAATTATTGGTTAAGAGTAACTAAATTAACATAGAATACTCTGGCCAAGTAACGTCTGAAAGAAAAAGAAGAATGGTTTACCATAGGGCATAAAGATGGATTTTGGTATACAGACCTTGAATCCTATTGGAAAAAATACAAACTTAAGAATTTAAAAATGGCCATAGATAAAGGGATTTTGTTAAGTAATAGGTATAAAAAATATGTGTCCAATAAAATAAATAATTAGTGGAATTATCAAGACTTACAGTTGATATCCAAATCAAAATACTCAAAATGGTTTGTTGAAAATAATTTCTTTTTTGGATTTAAACTGTATTTTGAAATTCTCTCAGATCCCAAACTTAGGTCCCTATTTTCTAACTACAAATTTGAGCAGTTTACAAGTAACATGTTGCTTTACAGATATAAAAAGGATGGTATCTTATCTGGAAAGTGTGATTGTAATCAGGGTGGTATTGAAGACCTTGAGCATGTACTGTGGTATTGCTCTTGGTATATTGAGCTTAGAGTATCTTGGCTATCGCCATCTATAACTAAGTAATGTTTACAAAATAGATAAAGGTTCTTTAACCAGTAATTTAATAAATACTGCAGATACGTGGACTATCATAAGGATTGCAAAGTATTTTCATGCCGTAAACAATATAAAAAAAAATCAGAATTTTGTAGAATTTAATGGTGCAATAATTTCGCATTGATGGATGTGGAAGTATTGTTAAATTAAGATGCTTCCTTTTTATATCATGATTGTATGAACTTTTTATTATGTCTATTCAATAACTTATGATGTGTATGGACTGTACATGATATATTTTAATTGTAACAGTTTTTAACTAAAAATAAACATTGATGATGATAAAAAAAAACTTGTGGCACAGCAATGGGTGCCTCAATGACACCCTTCTATGCCAATTTAACTTTAGGCAAGTGGGAAGCTGATTTTGTATGGCATGCAGGCAAGAATTATTTCATCAGAAGGGTGGTAGTATAGTACTGCTTTATTGATGACATCATTTGTGTATGGGACGAGAATGAGAATGAATTCAATCAGTTTATCAATTTCTTAAACACCACAACCGAATGTTTTCAGTTTACTAGTAATTTTGATAAAAATCAGGTGTCATTTTTGGATGTTGAACTGAAAACATCTGAACATGGGGATATAATCATTGCTGGGTACAGGAAACCCACAGCTGCTAATACTATTTTACATGCCACTAGAGCTCATCCCCAGAAATTGATACATTTGATTCCCTATGGTCAGTTAATAAGGATGAGAAGAAACTGCATTAATCAAAGAGTCTTTGAGCAACAAGCTGAAGAAATGATAACTAGATTTAGAGAAAAGGGCAACAAAGAGGAGATGCTTGCTGAAGCACTCACTAAAGTAAATACATTTGAGAGAAAGGATTTACTTAGGCCCAAAGCAAGAAACAACCAGGAGGACAAAAATGTAAAATTTTCAACAAAGCAAAACAAAATATCAGGTCAAGTTGGTGATATAATAACAAAATATTGGTATGTCTTAAAAATGAATGATATTCTCAAACAAGAAATAGGAGATAAACCAAGAATAACCTATAAAAAAGCTAAGAATATCAAAGATCTGTTAGTAAGAAGCCACTTTAAATCTTGGAAAAAAGAAATGTTGACCGGGTTACCTCCAAAACCTAATTTTGTTTTTTTAATGTGGCCACTGTAACATATGTAGATATGCTAATGAGGGAGACACCTATGTTTGTCATATAAATAACAGAAAGATAACACTGACAAAACTCATAACGTGTAACTAGATTTGTGGTGTATATAATCTGGTGTCCTTGCATAAAACGCTATGTTGCAAGAACAATGAGACCACTTAAGATACGTGTGCAAGAACACGTGAGGGCCATTATTAATCAGAGTGACGGAAGTCCCCTCAGTAGTCATTTCACTGATTTCCATAATTCAGACCCCTCATAACTTAAGTTTATGGCTCTTGATTATGCCCCACCACTACAGAGAGGTGGGGATCATTTGAATATACTTAATCAAAAGGAAACAAGATGGATAGTGTCTTTGAACACAGTCCAACCAGTAGGTTTCAATGAAGAGGTGGATTTCAACCCTTACATAAAAGATCAATGAACACTTTACATCTCCAATTGCCGCTGATAAAAATAAGAATATAGTAACTGCTCAGTGAGCTGAATTACTCACCTGTGTTCCTTTTTGTAAATGTCTCAAATAGTTTTTGCATGTCTTATTAAGTAAGAGATTGTATTAAATTAAGAAAATCTGTTTTATTACTATAAAAAGTAATTATATGAAATTAATTATTGTAAATAGAAATACATTAATTATACGTGTTTTTTTTTTTCTAGGACGTGAAGCTCACAGGTTATAGGAAACCTCCTCTATAAGGGGATCTTTCAAAAGTTTCACTAACTCGGCAGGTGGAAATCCACAAAGAAAAAATAACTTAATTTAAACCCAGTGACTTTTATACCCAAAATAGCTAAATATGTGGTATGTTTTTCTGCACTAAGTAGTACATAAAAAACTGTGATAAAAGCTCTACAGGTATGCCCCACACTTTTCCTGTGTTATTATGTCATGTGTGTTGATCATTACCTGATTTCCCCAACCACACTCTTAGAGCATCAATCTTTTAACCAAAGATCTGTACTAAACAAAATGTTTTCTATATGATTTTATCACATTGAGCACTGTTTTGTAAGGTAGAAATGTCATTTAAAACTTATTTTTTGCATAAGTGTGCACCTTAAGTAACTGAAATTCATGTGTACCACTTTAAGCTACCTGAATAAAGGTATTGTTTGCAAATCTGCTTAATCGCCCTCATCTGAAGGCCTGATTGTGGGGCCCAGGTGCTAAGGGAAGCAGGAGGCACTTCAGAATTAAACTGCTTGCATCTAACCTTGACTGCTGCAATTTCATTTAACGTAAGACCAGGAGTGCTACCATATTTGGATTTATTTAGCCGCCATTTCTTAGCAGCAGAGATAAGGGTGTTAGAGAGTATTTTAGCAGGAATACAGGAAGTTTCTGGGTCTTTGGAGGGAGAGAAACCATTGGGCAACATCTTCAGGGCAGTGTGAAGGTGGGTTTCCCCCGTTCCGTTAGGCAGGATGGTCATGCAGCGTCGAGGCACTGGGTCCTGGGTTGGAGTTTCCTGTGGGCGGTGGTAGCTAGCCACAATTTGTGGTCGTTTGGGTCCTAGTTTCTGTGGGATAAGTAGGTGGTAAGTAGGCTTCAGGGGATGTTCTGGAGGCTCATGGAGGCAGGCTAGGAGCCTGGGCTGTCTGGGCTGTGGGGGCTGTGGCAAAGATCCTGCAGAAGTGGATTGGTGGCAATGATTCTTCTCTTTCCTGGGTGGCAGGACAGCTCAGGCAGGCCAAAGATGGAGCCGAGGGGAAGCTCTAGCCATTTTTAGGCCCTGTTTGGAGGGACATGCCCTGGGGCTGCTGGATGTGCCAGTCAGGCTCCAGTGAGCACAGGAAGAAAGAGAAAGGGTAAGTGGGGACTGTGCTGTGGTTGTGGGAACGGACCACTGGGTAAGGGAGATACTGCCATAGGAAAATTTCAGGCAGCAATGAGGAGATGGGCTGAAATTCGTGACCTGAATGCTTTGGGACCAAGGTGGGTGAGCAGGCCAGAAGGAGAGGCCATGGAATGTGTTTGGTGCTGGGGTGGCAGCGTAGGTATTAGGCTACACCCTTCTTGTCCCTGGGGTAAGAAAGGGTCAGGGAACAGTGATGAAATGGAGTGGCTGAGGTGTGTCTAGGTGAGCACGCCAGTGATGATCAGGGTTGTGGAGGCCTCAAGGAAAAAGAGTGAAGTTCATGAAGAAGGTACTTACCAGTGCTAGTGGACTGGGAGGTTCAGCCTTCTGGAAGAATATCGGTTGGCCCAGGCAATAGCTGATCATTATAGTTTGAGCTGAGAAATATTCTGCCTGCTTAATGTGTTTCTGCCCCTAAAATATCTCTCTCATAGTGATGACTGTAGAAAGTCAGCCCCATGGAGCCGTAAGATTTCTGTGTTTTATAAAAATCGGACCCCTGGGTTTCCCTAGATCACTGAGGCTCAGGAGAATAAATTTGATTCATTTTTAGAGCCAGTCTCATGTCCGATTTGCTTCTGGTTAGTAATGAAATTATTCCTTAGTTTTAGATTGATTTATGAGCCTTATTCCCCCAAGGTATTTTAAGGGAGTTTCAGTTTTCCCCTTCAAGTGTTCTGGGTGTCGGCGGACCCAGTGAGTGCCATCTTGAAATTAATTCTGAAATGGGCTGCCAGAGTCAGTGGGGGGGGGGGCAAAGGCCCTGCATCTGCCTGGTAAGACCTTCTTTGATTTTTTTATTTATTGAAGCTGAATGGAGAGAATCTATGCTGCGGGCCCCCCTTCCCCAGTCCATCAGTGTTTTCTTTTTGCCCCTAGATGTTTCGGGGAGGGACTGGCTACATATAAATTCAGGCAACAGTCCATGATAATAAGTATAGACAGCAATGTAGAACATCAAAGTGCAAAACAGTATTAGCAAACAATTTATAGTCATACAAAGTTGAGGTACTGTATATTGACAGGCTTAAACTATACAGACTTTGACATGAGAAATTAAGAAAGTATAACAGCAAGGTAACAGCAGCAACCACTAGCCTGTGCAAGATCAAGGTTAGACCAGTGATCTCACAGAGGTCATGGGGGGGTGTCTCAGCTAGGACAAGTACCCTAGATGCATACAAGAAGTATGCCCCAAGGGAGGATTTGAGGGATATGTGACTGGTGTAAGCCTGCACATCAGCCTTGGAGCCAAAGAAGCAAAACACCTTTTGCCAGCAGCTGTTGCAGTTCTTGGGACAGTGAAGAGCAACTGGGATCAGGACCAAATGATTCTCCTATTAGGTTGAAGTTCCAGGATGGTGACAAGATTAGAGGGATGGGAATATATAATTATATGTGCCAGGCAGAGTGTGGACTAGTGAATTCTACTTTCCAAGCGAGGGCCAGTTTAGCATGAAATGTGCCTTGCAGTAGTCTTCCTTTTCACTGGCACCCATGCGAAACATGACATACGGTTATATAAAGTTTTAAGATTGGTAAGTTCTGTGTATTTGAGAAAAGATAGGACAGGGCACCATACAGGATGGCAGATAATAAAATGCTGTTAGCTATAGATACTCTGGCTTCAGAGGAGAGGCAGGTGTTTAATCAATATAGGAGACCTAATTTTGATTTAGTAGTTTATTCACCCAGTCAACATGAGGCTTCAATGAGATTTCCTGATCTAATATAACTCCAAGGCAATTGAAAAAGTTTACAGTCTCTGTGGGTTTACCATTCCATGAGCACATTTTTAGCAAATCACTCCTGACAGGGCCAAGACAACAGAGGCCAAAGAGGACAGACTTTGTTTTTTTTTGGCCTTTGACAGTAGCTTATTTGCCTTAAACCACATTTCCAGTCGCAGGAAATTGGCTTTGAGGCCTGACTCAATTGAATCAACGTCTGAGTGGCTTCTGACTAACACCACATTGTCTGCATAGAACAGAGCCTTGGCACTGCCACAGTGTTTTAGCAAGTCAATAATAGAAAGCAAAAACAACAATGGGACCCAGGGTAGAACCCTGGGGAACCCATCAGTAATATCTCTCAGGGTAGTTTGGCTAGTTAGGCAGTTACCGAACCAGGAGTAGGACAAATTATCAAGACCTAGCCCCTTGAGTTTATGCAGAAGCAATTCACTATCGACTAAGACAAACACCTTAGTTATGTCTATAAAGACAGCATCTATTTGCTGGTCTCCTGGGCTTCAAGAAGGTCCACCGTGATCTGTACTAGAGATGTAGCTGTGCCATGGTTTTTCTGAAAGCTGTGTTTGGGCATTGGTGATCAGAGAGTGGGTTTCAATATAAGATTGGAGTTGGTTAGACACCAGTCTTTCTAGGGCTTTGGATACAGTGCAAAGAATGGAGATTGGCTGGTACTGCTCTCGAGGTTCCTTAGCATCCCCTTTATGCATGGGAATGATGTGGGCCACTTTCCATATGTTAGGTAGGCCACTCTGCAGAAGGGACATACTAAATAGCACTATAGAGGAAGCAGCTACAAGTTTAAGCAACCTGGGTTCTAGCTTGTCATATCCTGTAGACCCTTCCACTTTATCTTCAGCATTTGGACTAATACCCACTGTTGAGAGAACAGCTTAAAGAAGAATTCAGATTGAGATAGTGGGGGTGACATAGCCTGGTACAGAAGGATCCAGGGATGGACTATCAAGGGTGCCTTAAACAGAGTTAGATGTATAAAAAATCTGTTGAAAAACATTGGCTGCAAGGACAGGGTCACTGGTGGATCTGATTTTCTACAGGATGTCCTGGGGGGGTACTCACTTCACCTTTGAAGAGGCTATTAATTTGAGATAAAAACTGTTTGGGGTTTTGCAGGTTTTTGGCCTGCAATGTCTTTGAATACATTGCCCTAGCTTTCTTAACACCGACCTTACAGAGGTTTTGTAGTGTTCTTTGGTTTTGCCACTCTGGGTACAGGCCTGATGCTCTAAAAGTGTCCGGGCTTTGTCCCTTTTTTCATGAGCTTGGAAAGATCAGATGTCAGCCATTCTGAGCACAAGCCCTTGACTCTTCTTTGACTCATAGGAGCATGTCTGTTAACTATGCGAAGGAGACGGTTTACTAGAAAGTCAAGGGCGTATTGACATTTTTGAGTCTCTTGATTCCTTCCCAGTTGATGGCAGTGAGGTCCTTCAGGAAGGCACTTTCATTAAACTGGAAAAGTCCCTGGGCCCAATTTTCAAAAGTCCCCTAAGATCAGCACAAGGTGTGCCAAATCCCCACTTGTGGCAAAGCCAGGTGCACCAGGGACCTAGCACCAGATTTAAGTACATTACGGGTCCTGGCACCAAGGTCCTCCCAGTTGCCACAATCTGACAGCTGCACTGAACTGAGGGTGCATGGGATGGGGTTGACAGAAGCTGCAGCCATCTCAGGGCACTGGATGATCCAGCCCCAATGCACAATGTCCCATTGCATGAGCTGCCCACTAGTGTCACGATCACACATGAACATGTGGGATGCACACATCCTGCCACCATATCCTGCAGACCAGTATCAGTGTGGCCACTGACAGGACCTGCAAACCCCTGCCAAGGAGCAAGATGGTGAGCATGGGGCAGATGCAGGACACAGTCACACAGCCAGACAGGTGTTTTACCCCATGAAGACAGGGACATGAGATTGGCAGGGACACCTTGGGAACCTGAGCAGTGGAGAGGGGGCACATTCCGTGGAGGTACACCTCTGGGAGTGTGTGGTACCAGACCCAATTGCAGTACTGCAGACCCTAATCTGCATAGTGCACCCCACTTCATGGCAAACAATTCAGGGCACCAGTGAGCATGGGTGCCTGGCATGGGGCATGTGTGGTGAGAGGTGCCAGAAACCCCATGAGCAGCACACTGCAGAACACATTGACAGGGAACCGTACAACACTCAGCGACTGGCAGCAACACAGGGGGACTCACACACTGGCCATGACCTCTGATACGATGGAAAGGTATGGAACACCACAGCAGCACCTGGTCATGGGCTGTTTGCCATGCCCAGCATGGGAAAGTACATATCAGTGATTCCTCCTGGAGTGTACCCATACCTGTGTCTGGAGCAATGAATGTATACATTGAAGGCATCCCCATGCTTGCCTGTTCCTCTGCCCATTGCCAGGAATTGCAGCAGGGGCACCAGATGGAATTATCAGGACCCTGATTCATGGGACGGCATCTGTCATGCATGGCAAGGGCCGCCTTCACTGCCACATGCATGGTGTGGTGCCCAACTGGTGCCAGGGTGGCATGCATCAATGGAACTGGAGGGCATACCTATCAGGGTACCCAGTGCCACTGCTGTACATGTCAGATGTACACCCCCCATGATATGTCAAGAAGGGGTCACTTACATGCACTACACTGTGAGCCCTGCAGTGCTCCATAGTGCACTGCCAGCCCCCGAGGCCCAGTCATATGTGGTATTGATTGTGGCAGTTGTCCCAGGGCACAATTGTCACCCATTCCATGTTGCCAGTGTCACAGGCTGGCATGGCACTCCACACATGCAGCACCACCATCACTGCCTCTCATACAAATCCCGCACCACAGGGTGCTATTAGGGGCATGATGTGATGGCAGTTGCCCACCTCATGGACTGGCCACTGCCACAGTCACCATTAGACCAGCTCTGGGTTGGTCTAAGCACATGCATGACCTGTGACATTTGTGAACTGTCTGGAATCCCAGTTAAGGGGATGTTGCAGCCAGATTCTGCCGCAAGCCCCCTTCTGTTATAACACCCTCCCATGTTTGTCGCAGGGCTAGTCCAGTGCAAAGACACCCAATTTCAATGCAGCCTGCATTCAAATATTGGGTCTGCCACAAGTATTGATGCAAGCTGCCTCTTGTATCAATTTTATTTGACGTAGGCAACTTGCGTCAACTTCAAGCTTTGAAAATGAAACCCTCAGACTGTTACAGTTTTGAGTTTATTAGGCTGAAAAAAGTTCCTGACTGTTATGGTCTGAATTGCCTTCTGCTCCAAAATATATACCATAGTATATGGCTCTGAATGCACAACTAGGCTATTCTCCAACTGAGTGGTTACTATGCCAACTGTTGACCTTGAGAGCGTAGCTCAAGAGGTCACACAGTTGGCATAATAACCACAAAGTTGGAGAATAGCCATGTTGTGCATCAGGAGCCATACACTTTTCTGTATAGTGTATGATGAAAAAACCTGCACTTTGAGGACAAGAACACAGTGGTAATAAATGATAATTTCAACATCACTGCAGTGTTTACAATACATTTGTTTTTGTAAGGGTCACAGACTTTTCAATTCGCTGTCAGGGTGGGGATCTGAGGTTGCTATGGACAGACGTCAGTCATTTTGGTAGGGCAACCTTTGATTGATTGCTGAACTGGTGTGGGAGGGCTTTTAAGACAAAAACATGGCGGCCAAATTCCTTGCTTAGCAAGAAGCGATGTTCGTGAGGAGACTGTCCTGTTTGTAAGTACTATTTGTATGTTTGGTTGATCCTGCCTTTTACTTAAATGTGGAACTATCTGGTTGATCCTGCAGTTTGTGAGTGTTGGGTGATTGTGTTGCCACCACCACCACAGTTATCTGGTTGAGCCTGCCATTTTTGCTGCAGTCGGTGTTGTGTGACGTCCGTAGTGAAGCAGAACGAAAAGTCGTTCTGCTGCACTACAGACATCACTACTGCAGCAGAACATTTAGCAGTTAACTGATTCCGGTGGAAAGCAATGTTCCACCATGCACTATATACATTTTTCAATCAATAAAATAATTCTCTTTGATTTTGATCTGCCCACACCTCATTTTATAAACTGTATCACTGGCTGCTCTTTTGGTGCGAAATTTATCAAATTCCTTTTTCATTGAATTACACAAATTTTCTACTGAGCAGTTTACCTTTGCAGGCAATTCAACATATGCCATGTGATTAGTTGTAAGGGACCACAACTATGCTTTTTGTTCCTTTTTCCTTGTTACATTTAAAGAGGCAAAACGTTCTTTCAATAATGTATCTGCTGCTTAATATTGTGCCAGGCATTTCAGCATTATATTATTCTCCAAGTTATTTTATAGCTGTTCTTAATGTTAATGTTTGAACACATCTTTAGAACTCTTCTTTCTAGACCTTTAAGAGAATTCTCTGTCAGATTCAAAATCATCTTCATCTAATGAAGATGATGAAGTGGAGTGTTTAGAACCTCTTTCTGAGTCTGAAATACTAGAGATACGCCACTTTTGATTTTACTCTCCATAGTTTCCTATTTTTCCTCAAACTGTTCTTTTAGTTGTTTTTATTTATATAGTTCATTTTAGTTGTTCATTTTGTTTTTGTAACAGTTCTGTCATCTGTTTTACTAACGCACTCTTCTCTTTCATCATTTCATTTTCTTCAGTTTATTCCACCTCTTCTGAACCAGACTACAAAGAAGTAAAAAATGACCGTTGAAAGGAAATTTCCCTTTTGAGGTTCTGCAGAGGAAGGCAATTAGAGATATTGCAAAATTCTACCTTTTGGCAAAGTTGTGGACAAGTTCTGAAAATCACCTTCATGAAACACTTTGTAAAGTCCCTACTTTACCACCTTGCAATAGTTTTTCCTGCTAATGTGGCACTTTTTCATGTGAAATCATGGCAAGCTTGAAAAAGTGGCACTCTGCATGCAGAAAACATTGCAATGTCGGCACTACGCACTTTACAAAGTTGGCAAACTTCACAAATTAAGTTGCTAAGAAAAGTTTGCCAGCTTCACACATCTTTACAGGTGACTTCCAATAAGAGCTAAGAAACACACTTTCTCTGTCATCTTGCTTGTTTTTAAGTTGTTCATTCTCAAAGGTTACCTGTTGCAGTTTTAACTGTAATGCTTTTAACTGGTTTGCAAGGTTCTCTGTATGAGGAGCTCTTAATTGTTTTTCCTGTCCTTCTTTCTGTTTGTTTATAGGCCTTTGGTTAGTTTTTGTGTTAAATCTACCCTAGATTAAGAGCTTGTTTAACTTCTTTCCTATCTTATAGTAAAGCTATGCAATGCTCTCTAGCAGTCTTAAATTCAGATTTAGTATTTTGGTATTTAGTCTCCCTACTGTTTAGTTTAGATTGGGTTTCCTCAAACTCGCTGGTCAAAGGAAGATTATCTTGCTTTATCTTACCAGTATTTTCTGTAGATTTTATAGATTATCAATGGACTCACTTTTGTAACTATAAACTGTTCATTTAATAATCTTATTTGCCCCTGTAACTATTTCATAGAAACTTAGAAAACTGCCAGCAAAAGAAGGCCTTATGGTCTATCTGATCTGTCCAAAAAAGGTGATACATAACCCCACAGGAGATCATGACTGACCTCCCCTCCTCCTATTGTGGACAACCCCCTCTATTAGCTACTTCTGCCATCTGCCCAGAAAAGAGGAGGTGGGGCAAGGCAAAACCCCAGGGGCGACTCCCATGTCTAGGGGTAATCTGATGGTAGCTTCTTACCAGAAGCCACCCTCTGCCTGCTATTCTGGATCTGGCTGCTTCACATGCTGTGGACTTGACCACCAGGGCATCATCAATAACAGTCTCTGTGCCACCCTGATGAAACTGCTCTGGTCACGCTACACTGTGCCCCTAACAGGGAGATGGGGAGCTATCGTCTTCTTCTTCTTGGACATACCAACAATATGATCTCTTCTTCTGGTGGTCATTGTGTGCTGCTTGGTCCCCACTTCTCGGGCTTTCATCATGTTGTTTCTCCTTTGGTTCCAAGGACAATTTGGACCACTCTTGACTGGTCAAAAAATAGATTTATGTCACACTAAACTGTACATGGATCTTGGCAATACAGCTCAGGATGAGGGTATTTTTTATTACTTTAACCTACATCATTATTTAGTGTGCTTTTAGTCAGTTAAACTCTACTTCTTTTTCTACATTTGCAATAATGACTTGGGACAGAAGGCACATCACTTGAGGTATTTACAGAGTGCTGTGCATGACACTAGAAGGTGATGGAGAATTACATGATTGGATCCTTGACTCAAACCCTGCCAAGATCCCAGTCACCACCAGTATTTTCAGATCCCAAGCTAGCCAGCAATGGGTGCACATTTATCATATTTTATTAGCATTGTCATATATATTTACATTTTGTTACAGATACACAGATCTCCTTGCAGATGCAAAGAGACCACACCATGGGATGTGACTGTACCCTTAAAGATACATGGGCCCGATTTTCAAAGACCCCTTAGAGCAACACAAGTTGCATCGCTCTAAGGGCTGCAGCAAACTCTGGGTGCACCAGGGACTCTGCGCTCGATTTTAGAAGAAGCAGGGCCCCAGTGCCAAACTCCACAGGTTTGCCTCAAGCAGACAACTGCACCAAACAGTTGGTGCACCTGCGGAACTGCTGCAGGGATCCAGCCCCCCCCACCCAGTGCAACACTGGAGGGGCCTGGGATGGTTGGAAGGTTGAAACTGCTTGCCAGGAGGTGGCAGGGGCCATAAGGGACACAGGAGGCAGCAGCTGGGGAGTCAGGGGGGCGACAGCTGGGACTGAATGTTAGTGATGTGTGTACAGCTGTATAAATATTGTAAATGCCAGCATGTAATTGTACTGTACTACAATCTACAGTAACTAGTACCCATACCGTAAACACAGAACCAGTCCTAAAGAAACACAATGAAAAAGGGACCAGTGATAAGTCTGCAGAATATGGCATCATATTGCACCGTAACACAGCAGACCTCACAACTGTACAGTAATACAGACATCACTGTACTGTTGTGAGGTCTGCTGTGTTACGGTGCAATATGATGCCATATTCTGCAGATGTATCACTGGTCCCTCTTTCGTTGTGTTACTTTAGGGCTGGTTCTGTGTTTACAGTATGGGTACTAGTTACTGTACATTGTAGTACAGTACAATTACATGCTGGCATTTACAATATTTATACAGCCAAGGTGGATGATCAGCCTGGCTCCCAGTAGTCCTCCGGTTTAAATGATAGACTTATTTTCTAATATCTTTCAGTCACCCGTTCTTTATCCTAAAGTCGGTTTGTATCTGTACACATCTATTTTCATTTTCCACAGATGTCTCCATCTATGTCTCCTTCCCCCACATTTGTCACCTTTCAGCCTTCTTAGTAGGCCCTGTTAATTAGTACCCATCTGGGGACTTCTCTAGCTCATTCACTGCCATTACGCCTTGTCACTCCCATCATCACCTTTTTGTTTTCCAGTCTCTGTCTTTATCTTGCCATTTATCACTTCTTTTCCCAGAGCCTCCTCCTATTTTCCCCCCACCTATATATTCCTTATTCTACCTCTCCTGTACACTAACTTTGCTCTCTCTCTTTTAGATATTTCCTGAAGAAGACCAATGGTCGAAACAATGTTGAAACATCAATTTTTAACTCTATTTTCTATTTTCAGCGTGCATTTAATATAACCATTTTGTTTTGCTTTCAGACCACATTCTGACGCAGCACCTTGTTTTTGTTTTATCAGCATGGATACATATTTACATTTCATTACAGGTACTGTACACAGATTCCTTTGCAGCTGCAAGGGGCCTGGACCATGGGATGTACCTGTGTTCTTAAAAGCGCAGCATTTACACAGAGCCCTGAGCAAAGATAGCACGGGAGGGGTGTACTTTCCTAGATATTGGGTTACAGTACCCAACTTTGGGCACCAAGTAGTATGAGGTGGACACTGACTTCTGCACCTCCCCCTTTGCTCTAGGGTTCTATGTCTCTATGCTAAGTGATCACAGATGTGAGGTTTACCCAGCACACTACATTCTGTACCTGGTTCTTGGGTTCAGATGTCATAGCTCCACCTCCTGTACTAATCTTCTGTAGCTGTAGGTTTGGACTGTTTTGGACACCATTTCTCTGCCAGGAACTACAAGACATTACTTCTTATTGAGAAATGGGACTGGAATGCAAACACCTTCAGGTGACCTCTCTTGAGGGTGAGCCACCAAGAGGTCCCCACTGACCTTGACCTCAGGTCTCAGGTGGATACCAGCCTCTGGAGACCTGCACCAGAGGGAGCCAGTGCCACTTTGGAACCAGTATCCTGCCAATGTGCTGAGCCCCCAAGGCCTCTGTAGCTGGTTGCAGCTAGAAAAGAGCATATTTAGGTGCTCGAGCCTAATGGACTCTGATACTGGCACATTCATGTGGAAATACTGGAACCTCTGAATCTGCTTTTGGTAGGACTGAGATCCTTGTTATAAGTCCTGTGCGGGTGGGAAGAAATACTCAGGAAAGTGCAAAGCCAATAGCACAGGCTGTGCTCAGTATAGAGTGACACCTTGTTGCTAGGGCAGAAAAGCGTCAATAACAGGAAACAACATTTACTTTTAGAAACAGGCTAGAACATTAATCCTGTTTATGCAGAAGACAATTTCAGAAAAACACAAGGCCAGCTAGTAATCCCTTTTGCAATATGTGAGTTACACTGTGACCAGCCTTCTGTGTCTGTCCCACCCTCTCTCAAGACTATCTACCATTTTAGCACAGACCAGAGTATCAGACACCTTTTTCCACCCTCCCTCCCACCATACTTCTCCACAAAATAGTACTTTCTACTGTCTCTCTTAAACCTGAGCCACACCAGTGTCTTGCTATTACTCCTGGTATTAGTGCTGCTGCTGGTTGTGAACAACTTGTTGAGCTGACTTTGTTAATACCCTGCATTATTTGATCATTTCAGTTATGTACCCTCTCTCCCTTCTGGTCTCCAGTTAGCATATGTTGAGGCACTCCCACCTCTGTCCTCCCCCCTGAATCATCTTGGTTGCCCTTCTCTGCACTAACTCAAGCCTGTTAATGTCCATTTTATGTTTGTTTGCTTACACACATGTTAAGCAAAGCATAGTGGGCCACTAAGACAGTATAGGGGCTGAGAAGGTGTGTACTGTAGTAGCCAACACACCTAAACCTGCAAAATGTTTGAGTCAAAACTCAGTCATGACAAGGCTGCTGCTGATGCTACTTTGCTGGCTGATGGGTGGAAACTACTCACATATGAAAGGATACAGATGCACCTATCATGGTGCAGCTGCATTATTTCACACTGCCGCCATCAGGCAGGGAAGCAGCATCCCTCCCAACACTTTGTGTACCATGCTGACAGTTCTATAGGGCCCTGTAGGTGATGGAGCTGAATTGAACAAACTAGTACCTACTTATATACTTGATTCACTTCAAGTAGTGTACATTTTTCATAATTTTATCAATGCTACTTAATTCAATTATTTAAACTCCCAGTTTGAGGCACACTCAAAAAATGCAATGTATCTTGAAGTGTGAAGGAAGTGCCATATCTATATAAAGTATATGCATATCTATCTATCTATCTATTTAATGATCGGGACTTTTTACATTCTAAAAACCATCAGAGGTTCCCCATATCTGACATTAATTAACCCTACTTATGAAACTACACAATTTATTACAATATAATGAACAACCTATTCACTAGTTATTATAAGTATAGACACAATATATACATGTTATTAGAATGCTGTTAACATGTGTAGCAACCACTTGAATAACATATGTAACAACCTACAAACCACCCACATTACAGACCTAACAGCCTCTCCAGCTACAAACCCTGCAAAAAATGAAACAACAGACCTGTAACGAGCTCTTGTCAGAGCAATATGGCTGCAAACTGATGGTATTGATGCAGCCGAGAAAAGCGAGAGGCTGTTTCAGACACAAGGAAAGCTGAAGATTTCATCAATGCTTGAAGAGGTGCAGATGTGCAGGGCACTTTGGGCTGTGTGCTGTGGGAAGACTCTGTCTGCCTACAGAAGTGTAGGGCCTGGCACATTCACTCTACATATTCACTCGTTACACATTCAGTACACATTCACACATGTTCACTCTACACAGTCACTCTTCACACATTCAGTACACATTCTCTCTTCACACATTCATTCTTTACACATTTACTCTTCACTGATTTAAGCTTCATACATTCACTCTTTACACATTAACTGTTCACATATTCAGTCTTGACACATTCACTCATTTATTTTTTAGATTTTGACCCAAATTTTCAAGATAGTCATTTTATGACTGCCCTTTTAAACATGACATGTAACATTTATAGTATATTGTTCAAAATGACCACAAGCACAAAAAGATATCTCATCCAGGATTTAAAAACTGACACCTTTCAAATTTATGAGGTGGTGTGGAAAATGGGTATGATGAATGTTTGAAGTCAAAATATTGAAAATTACCAGACTTATGAGTGAATGTTGAAATACTGCAATGTTCAGTCATAAGCTAGACATTTTACCATATTTATACACCAAATGTTCAGCATAGCCGTCTTACTACACCACCTCATGAATCCATAGGTGAGAGTTTTCAAATCCCTGGCAAAATGTGATTCCGCACCAGGAGGTGTGGAAACATACAGTATGTTGGTCAGAATTTGCAAAATGACAGCTGCCACATTCATGAGTTGGTGTGGAAAAAGGACTATGTTGAAAATTTGGGGTCAAAATATTTAAAATTACAGAAGTCAAGGGCGAGCATAGAAAACTTTCAACATATGATTGTAACTTTGTCATTTTTTCATATTTTGACCTCAGATTTTCAACAACGCCTTCTTATGACCCCACATCATGAACAATGGTGGCAAAAAATTTCAAATCCTGCTCAAGAGGTGATTTTTGCTAAGTGACCAGAAAATCACCTTTTGGGCCTGATATGTATAAGTTTACCACCATTGGTCATGAGGTGGGGTCCCAAAAAGGTTATGTTGAAATTTTGGGGTCAAAATATGCAAAAATGACAAAGTTATGCATCAAAGTTCAAAGCCACATTGAAATATATTGAAGCACACTTTCCTTAGTTTCTCCTATAACAGTTGCCAGTTCCAGCAGCAAGACATGTCTTTGATCGGAGAGTGGATCTTTGCCATGGGACATGTTCAGGTAAGTGAGGGTGCGTGAGGGATATTGGAGGTGGGGGGTGGTGACTGTTGAGTGGGAGGTCAGGATGGCAGGGGTCAGATCAGTGAGGGACAATTTTCTTTTTTACAGATTTAAAGTAAAAAAAACACATTGAGATATGGTTTTCTTTTTTACAGCTGACACAGTGAAAATTAATATGGGAAGGTTGATGGGAGGGTGGGGGGTGCCACTAGACACTAGGGAAACATTACTATACAATTTGGAGGGTGATCAGAGGGTGAGGGTGAGTGCCATTGGACACCAGGGAAATGTTATTATACAATGGGGAAGCCAATTGGAGGGTGGGGGTGCTACTAGACACCAAGGAAACATATATATAAAGGGGACAGCAATCAAAGGATGGGAGGGGTGCCACTAGACACCAGGGAAACATTATTATATATGTAACAGGGAGTGCTAGCTCCAAACTCAGACGTGAACTGAAAGTTGGCGTGGGCAGGAAAATATTGTGCCCAGGGGAAAGGAACAGCACTGTAGTCAATGCAAAGAACTGCATGTGCTTTAACTCCACTGTGGAAGGACACAATTGAGGTATCTGGTCATGTGTTTCCCTCTCTACTACGTGATAGCAATACGCCCCATAGCTCTGTTATGCAGCCGTAAAAAGAAAGTGCCCCAACATAAACTACACAGTATCAGCTCCCATCACTTGCAAACAGTCACACACCTATAAAACAAAGTTAACCTGTGTAAAGAAAGTTTTTCTGAGCTACACTACTCAGTCAGCCTCCCCAAAATACTTATCAACCACTTTTGGTGCTCCTTTCCATGCTGCTCCTTCTCTGCCATCCTGAAAAAGAGCTCAGAGAAGATACATTGAACCATACCTCCTTCTATGGCTGTGGGCTGAGCCTACAGCCGTTCTGCATCTGCTCTAAAACTGAGCAGACTGTGGCATGCTTCCTTTGGAGTTTTGGAAGTATCCTTCTGAACCTCCAATGGAGCTTAAAACACTCTGCCACGGTCACTTGCTGCAGAAGTCATCACCACTATTTCATCCACTAGTTCCACATTTCGGAGCAGAACTGCACATGTGTGTGTCGCATGCACATGCACAGTTCTGCCAGCACTGCCATCTTGAGAATGGCAATATGCCATTCAACGCAGCTGCGCATGCACGAGTGCCACGCATGTGCAGTTGCATCGGTGGCTCCAATTCCTTGGTGCATTTTAAGCTCGCCACAGCTATAGCGGCTCTGGCTAGACTTGTTATAGGAAGCCACTACACTATAGAAACTTGAAAGGGCCAAAACTAGGCAGCCCTTAAAATACCACTACACTATGGAAAAACACTAAGGAGCACACTATAGCAGGAGCACCACTACACTACAGAAACACATTAACTTAAGCAAATACAGTATATTAAACAAGCTACACACAAAAGCCAGCACACTTTATCTTGCAACAAAAGAGATCAACCTAATGTAATATATAAAAAACATCAGATAGGCAAGTCCCAGATATTTACAAATATCACCATCTTGGGTTCAAACAAGCTCATAAAGGCCACTTGCCTTTTTGGCTTATAGCTTTATGGGTTGTTCAACCCCTTGATGGTGATATGTCCTCATATCTGACACTTAACTATCGGATGTATATATTATTTAGTTTTTATTGGCTTGGAAACATGGGCAAGACAGGCAGGGGAATCAGATGCAAACCAAAGGAAACTGAACCAGATTAAGCTGTTAGTGGTATTTTAGTGACTGAGCGACATTTGGCCAGGGAACCATGGAAATGTCCCTACTCTCCAGTAAGGGTAACCTCTGGCCATCTGGCAGATTACCAAGATGGCCTACTGGGCTGGTGTGGGAGTAGATGCAGTAGGTGTAGAGAAGCTGACCTCCTCTCCATCACCATTTCCACCAACGTCCAGAGAAATCCTGCAGTATCTTGCCTAAAGAAAGTGATAATAGTGAAATGAGTGATGCTGAGATGGACCAAGTTGCCCAGCAAACTGAACAAGCTTTCTAGCACAGTATGAAACTCTTGAAAGAGAAGGAGAAATTGAAGAGAGACATGGAAGAGAGAAAGAAACTTATCCTTAATATGGTGGCTGAGAAGGAGGCACAATTTTGAATCGGAAAGAAAAGCTGTCAGTACAGAAGCTATGTCTCACCTTGGTGAAGCTGGTAAAGTTATGGACAGCCATCTTGGACTGACAGCTGAAGTGGAACCTGTTTCCACCTGTGACACACCTATATCAAAGGTACTGACTAACAGTTTTGCCCAGAAGCTGTCAAACTCTGCAACAGGGGTGTTGTTAGGGTTGGGCCTCCGGGGCTAGAGCCCCCAAACAATTTGTCTGGGGCTCCAAACCTTTCCCATGTTGTGCTATCCGTTTTTTCTGCTGCCCTCATTTTTTTGCACTGCCCATTTCCGTTTCTCTCCACCCCCCCCCGCTGCCCCCATTCTTTACTTGGTTTGCCTTTTTTTCCCATTTTTGCTGCCAGTAAATAAGTGCCCATGCCCCAGCCCTTTCCCTTAGAGTACACGCCACCCACACTCCCTCAGCGGATTCCTGCTCCTTTCTCTGACTCTGAGCCATGGCACTGGACTGCCCGCTTACCTGGCAGTCCTGCTCTGTCTCTGACTCCTCTGTCCATTCTGTCCTCCTGACTGGACTAACTCACTGACTTGACTCCTCGGTCCTGTCCTACTAGTGCCACTGCCTGCCAGCCACTGCTCTATAGCTTGTCCATGGCCGTCGTGTCAGGCTTCACCATAGCAACCAGTCAAGCTCCTCATAGGGTTGGTTGAGGAGTTCTGGTTGCCATGTGATGTGCTTTGCCTTGGCAATGGTGGTTTCGGGTGGCAGTGAGTGGAGCAACATAATTTACACAAGGAATCCAGTCTAAGTATCCAGATGGAGAGGGGAGGCAGAGTACAGAGTCGGAGTGGACCTTAAGAAAAAAAAAATAAACCAACAACATGCTGGTTTGTTGTGGTGATGTGACGGTTGCAGGTGAAAACTCAGAGTGAGACTGAGAGAGTGAGGCTGGATGGTTGGTAAGTCAGGAGAGGTGAGGAGGAGGAGTAGCATCCATGCATAGATGAGTGAGTGGGATGTTGGGAACTTGGGGAGGGAGAACAGGAATGGGAGAAGAAAGAGACTGGAGGAAGTCCTGTCCAGTCTCACTCAGTCATTCATGGGAGGTGGTGCTGCTGACTCTGAGTAACTCTCTCACTGATGCAAGGAAGGGAAGGGAATGGTCAGGAAGCCACCAATGAAGGGACAATTGCAAGTCAATGACTGTCTGTACTGTAGACTGTGTGAGCCGTGGGGTGGTCTATTAGAGAAGTCAGAGACTTCAGTTGTGCTGATGATGACATTGGTTGCTGGCACCACGCAGTGTGGCTGTATGTGTGTGCACACTGACTGGCCACCCGCGTGGGGCTGCACTCAGATGATGGGAGTGCAGTGGTGGCACAAGCAAGCAGACAGTGACAGAGCCTGCCCCAGTCACAGACTCAAACACAAATTTTAATGACAAAATATACAGCTGTACTTTTAACATTCATGCTATCAGGCTATAGCCTATCATCATTAGGCTAGTTATTACATGACAGTCACTCACATGTGCCATGTGCATTGTGGGATACTTAGTTTGTAGCTTATGCTACTTCATAGTCACATGACTATTAAGCAGCATGAACTACAGAGTGTCGTCACAAGCAATAGAGCTATGTGAGTGGCCAGTGAGTAACATGTGAGTGGAGATGTAGGTGTGGCTTTTTCAGTCTGAGAGAGAGACTGAGATGAGAGTGAAAGCAAAAGCACTGTAGTTCAGTCAGTGTACAGTTCATCACTGTGCTGAGTGGAATCTGAAAAAAATTGAGTGTTATACCACTGTTATATTTTGACTTTTTGGCATAAAAAACAGTCATCTTCTGGTTTTCAGCAATTGCTGCTAACTTCTTGGAGTTCTTGCCTTTTTTTTTTGCCGCTTATAAAAGACAAGAGTAGAAAGGCCCATTTTTCACTGTAGGCATACTAGGCCAGTAGGCCACAGAGAAACATAACTTGCAGTCTGTAGCTTGTGTGACTGACTGAGAACTGAGTGAGCCTCATCAGTACACTCATCAAATCCCTACACAATCTGGGAGGGGAGGAATTTTGTGATTGTGATGTGATCCAATGTATCATCAGTGACCCAGAGTACCAAGATTTTGTTTTTGTCACTAGTACCACTATCTGGCTTGTTGTGGGAGGGCTGAGGGCAGCAGCGTGTGTCACCGAACTCTATTAAACAAAAGTGCAGTTGTTGTTGCAGTTTAAATCACAGCACCTCTGATCCACCAACCCATCAGTGACCCAGAGTATCTGAGATTGTTTTGCCAGTACCAGGCTTATTGTGGGAGGGCTGAGGGAAGTGTGTGTCACCGAACTCTCTAAAAAAAAAAAGATTGTAACTGTTGCTGCAGTTTAAATCAAAGCAGCCTCTGTCTGGTCCACCACATCGGTAACCCAGAGTACCTCAGACTAAGGTTCTTTTTGTCAGTGCCTGGCTTGCTTTGAGGGTGGCAGCACTGGCAGCATGCATCTCAGAATTCTTTTGAAAACATTAAAGTTGTAGTTGGAGTTTTGCAGGCCAGACTGTGATTCACAGTGGTGTCGCACTGAACCTTACTTGCCATTGTAGTGCCAGCCAGTTCCTTGCGTTAGGTGGGCAGCATGCAGCTCAGTTAATATTCACACACACAAAAGAAGGAAATAATCATTTAGATTATGTGTCTCTAGTGCTGTAATCCACAGCAGTGAGTGACGCAATAAACCTCAATGTGTCAGTGCCATTGCCTTGCTGTGAGGTGGCACTGTGTGGCTCAGTAGTTGTATTTGAATAAATCATTGTATCAGAACTTGCTGTCTTCCACTGTTTGATAAAAATGGATATTGACTTTTCTTTAAGTCCAAAGAAAAGAATATAAATGAAGAAATGGGAGTAATTACCAATTCAGAAAGTAATGATAAGATTGCACTCCCCAGTTCTAGTGCATCATGTACCACTGTGCACAAGGATGCTGACCCAAGCACAAGCGGCCAGAACAGTCGCAGTTGCATTGATGTTGACACAGAAAGTATAAATAAAATGAATAGTGAACTTGTATATTTTCAAAATATAACAGGTTTGGGAACACTTGAGACATGGCCTATTCAGAGTAAGTTACCTCATTACCCACAACGTACATTTGGAGAGGAAAAAAGATCATTCCAGTTTCACTGATTTCAAAATTATAGCTGGTTAGCATATTCTGTTACTCTGGATGCTGCCTTTTGCTATCCTTGTAGATGCTTTGGACTGAAATGTGGAGCCACTCGCCCTAATAAAGATTTTTTGTCAAGCACAGGTTTCGTTAATTGAAAAAGAGCACTTGACTCATTTAGAGAGCATGAAAAGACTTCATATCATGCAAACGCAAATGCCTTGTGGGCTGGATTTAAAGAGACAAAGAGTACTGGTGATATTGTCCACAGATTACAAGCAGCAAGCACCAAAGAAGTAAATGACAGGCGATGCTATCTTGAGCGCATCATTGCTGTCACATTATTTCTGGGTAGGCAAGGACTTTCTTTCAGGGGTCACAATGAAATGGATGGTAGTTTAAATAAAGGAAATTTTCTGGAATGCTTGGATCTATTAAAACGATTTGATTTTTTTCTACAAATATATAAGGCACCTTTAAATGCCACTTATATTTCTCCACAAGCTCAAAATGAGGTGATTGCATGTTGCACAGACGAGGTCATTTCAAAGATAGTTGCTGAACTGAACAGCTCAGGAATGTTTGCTGTTATGGTAGATGAAGCAAGAGACAAACATAAAGAGCAGCAGGCAGTTTGCAAAAGGTATATTGTACCTGGAACTGGAAGCATTACAGAGCGTTTATAGGAGTCACAGAATTTGAAATCTTTTAATGCTGACTCCATTGTGGAATCACTGCTGAAATGTCTCAAAGACAGGTGCAAAATATGTGGCACAGGCATATGATGGTGCCTCTGTTATGAGTGGGACAATAGGAAGAGTTTAAGCTAAATTCCACCAGCATCATGCAGAGGCTGTGTATGTGCACTGCTATGCACTTGAGCTGAATCTTGTATGTTGCCATACATGCAAATGTATTACTGAAGCAAGATAATTTTTCTGCACAATGAACACTGTGTATGCATTTATTAGCTCTTCTCTTGTTCATCATCATGAGTTTGTCAATATACAGTGTCAGTTAGGCTTGAGACCATCAGAGTTGGTCCAGTTATTAGATATTCGCTGGTCTTGCCAGATCTGATCGATCAAGGCCTTGATGAACTGCTATGCAGCTGTACTACTGTGTATTGCTAATATTCACACTCCAAAAGCCATTGGACTGTTAGTATCCTTGCAAAAGTCAACCACAATTTACTGCCTAGTCATTTTCCATTCTCTTCTAAATGTAACAGAAGGCATCCACAAAGTTTTACAAAAGGAAGATATAGATCTGTCTACTGCAGTAGATTTTGTGGACTCAGTTTGTCACACTTTTAAAGAGATGTGGAGTGAGGACAGTAGCAATGAATTGTTTAAGGAAGCTGTGGAGTCTTGTACCAAGAATAATGTGGAAATAAGTGACATGAACAGAAGAAAAAAACAGAAACAGATGGATAATTTTATTGTTGAGGCATCAGTAGGAGTGCGGGACCAAACTTCTTCTCAAGTGGACTTTCAAAACAAGCTTTATTATCTGTGACTTGATAGAATGTCTGTTGAAGTAAAGCAAAGATTCTCCAGTGTTGCAGTTAAGATAATAAATGGCATTTGTGCATGCAACCCATCCAATGCAACATTCCTTTCTTCTGAATCTCTGGCTCCTCTAGCTCATCACTATGGGATTGAATTGCCAAAGGAGGAATTGTTTGTTGCAAAAAATTACCTGAAACAAAAAATGGAAGAACAAATTAATACAAATTGTAAAAAAACAAAGACAAGGCGCTGCGTCAGCATGTGGTCTAAAAGCAAAACAAAATGGTTATATTAAATGCATGCTGAAAATAGAAAATAGAGTTAAAAATCTACGTTTCGACCTTAGGTCGTCTTCAGGAAATATCTAAAAGAGAAAAAAAACAAGTTAGTGTAGAGGAGAGGTAAAATGTGAGAGATATATATGTGGAGAAAGAAGAAGGGAAGGCAAAGGGAGAAGAAGTGATAAATGGTAAGATTAAGAGAGAATCTGTGAAACAAAAAGGTGATGATGGAAAGATAAAACATAATGGGAGAGAAAGAGCTGGGGAAGTTCCCAGGTAGAGACTGATTAACAGGGCCTTGTAAGAAGGCTGAAAGGTGACAAATGTGTGAGAAGGAGACAGAAATGGAGACATATGGTGAAAATGAAAATAAATCAGTACAAAAACAAATTGACTTTAGGGAAAAATAGGGAGGCTGAAAGATGTTAGTGGAAAATAAGTCTATCATTTAAACCAGAGGGCTGCTGGGAGCCAAGGCGGATGATCAGCTTGGCTTCCATGTTTTTCTATGGTTAGGATCCGGAAGCCCTGCTGAAGGACACAAACAGAAAGGTCATTGACATTGTGGTCCCTGGAGATAAAGTGGGATACAATGGGTTTAGCAGTTTCACCATTCCTGACCGCTCTGTAATGTTCCTGAAACGGTCAGCAAGACGCCTACCAGTTTCTCGGATGTAAATAGCTGAACACCTCCTGCAAAGAATACAGTACACTACATTAGTGGGGGTAGAGAACTCCTTGGTGATGTAAAAACACCTGTAGGCCCCAATCTCAGTTACACTGGAAATAAATTTGCAGGTGTAGCAGCGAGCCCTGTTGCAAGGTTTGGTATCTGGGGGAGGAACTGTTAGGAGTGGGTAGGCTGCTTTTACCAGGAGATTGCGAGGTTAGGTGGCCGGCGGTAGGAGGCAATAGGTGGTTCTGTAAAGGAAGCACCAATGTTAGGGTCAGTTTGCAAAATGGGAAAGTTACTAGTGATGATCCTGTGAAGAGAAGGTGTGCTCTGATGGAAAGGAAGAACTAGTGGAATTCGCCGTTGTTCTTGTGTAACAGTATCCTCCCGGGGGTCAAGGTTACGGGCATGTTACTGACCGGGAGGTGCTCTGTCCACTGTGCTTTTAGGGTATCCCTGTTGATAAAAAACTATGCATTATTTGGGTCTGCTCAGCAAAATCATCCTCTTCACTGCATAACCTGCGAAGTCTAAGAAACTGTGAATAAGGCAGGCCATTCTTGACATGTTTAGGATGGAAGGAGCTATGGAGGAGGAAACTGTGAGAGTCAATGGGTTTGTAATAGACTGATGTCTTCAGACCAGTGTTCTGGACTGAGAGCTGGATATCCAGGAAAGGCAGTGTAGAGGAGGATACTTCAACAGTGTACTGAAGGGAAGGATGAGCCGTGGTGAATTTGTCAAGGAAGACTTGGAGGGTCTCCCTGGAGCAGGAGGTGGCCCCCACACAGTCATCAATGTAGCGTTAGTAGCCTACAAACATCATACAAATGATGTTTGTAGGCTACTAGACCCTCTTATGTTTCCAAAACTCAAGCAGTTGGTCCAGGCAGCACTAACTAGTCCGGTGACAAGCTGTAGCTGTGAGCGCTCCTTTAGTGCACTGTGAAGTGTACATACTTGGCTCACAGGCACCATGACTTAAAACAGATGAAATGATCTTGCAATTCTAGCAACTGAGAAGGAAATGTGTTCTGTGTTGTCATCAGATCAGGTAATTACATGGTTTGCCAAGAAAAGCAACAGAATGCATTAGTCATTATTACCAGAGAAAGAGAGAGAACAGCAAGGAGGAGAACAAGAGAATGCACAAAAATAAAAATGATAATGCAGTATAATTTGATGTTCTTTTTTGTTATTGTGTACTTCACATCTGTATTTTTGAATGTGGACTTGCCAGTCTGTGCAGAAAAATTAAAACAAAATATTTTAATAAAGGGCCTATGTGATGTGAGTATAAAGCATATCGCCTTTATATGCCTGTGTTTCACATTTTTCAATTTTGGTTAGTGCCATGTTTAAGTGACATAGGTAGGATTGACATACACTGTTGCTGCACAATTACATAAACATTAAAGAGCAGCTGACACCTTTGGGAACACTCTGAAAAATATTAAAAAACATTAAAGTTGGACACTATTAACCTTGAATTTTTTTTCATATATCTTCTATAGATTTCTTCTCTGCATTATTTACTACCGAATAAATTCCCCCAAAACATAATATTTATATCCCTTTGTGCTCATCTGCCTCTGTAGCTTATTCCCTACTTGAAATTCATATGCTCTGTTGTGACATCATGTTCTATTACATTGGTAATAACTGTGATGTCACAAGCACAGAATTATGACATCAAGTTGGGAAGAAGCAATAGGAGCTAATGAACCCTCAGGGAGCAGCAGCTATCCTGTTTTCATGCATATAACCTCAAGAATAAACAATGAGGATAGGAAATACAGAACTAATAAATATATGGCTGCTTTGTGTCCAAATATATATATTTTTTTTAATTATTCTCAATCAAGGTGTCAGTGGTTCTTTACTTTTTTAAATTCCATTTTCCTGTACTTCCCTTAGTGCATCAAATATAATAACTTGCTCATATATGGGCCTGTGTGAATGTGTGGACAATAATGTCATAAGGGTCACACTTAGGGAGGCCACCTGCCGGCACTGGATGCCCAGCCCTTCTCCATGCCCAGCGTACTTCTTAAATATCAGCAGATTTAGCCTAGATCTACTGATAGTTAACAAGTACGCTATTGATTCTTTGACTTTTAATCGACAACATGAAGTTTTTATTTGTCAACTGACAAACCACCAAAAAAAAATAGCCAAAAAAGGACACAAAATAATGGAACAGGAGTGGGGGAAAAAAACAAGCCTAAAGTAGCAAAAAATTTGTTATTTTGCATGACAGAGCACCAAAATTTCAACAGCTTCTGGGGGCCTAGGCAGCCCTCAGATCCCCAGCCTTTTGACTGGGGCCCAGGCCCCAAATAATATCTCATGCTAGTAACACTTCTACTCTGCAAATGACACTTAGAAATCTGAGAGTGCTGACAAACCTAGTGGAGTGGGTTTACCTGATAGAGAAGGACTGCTGGTATTTGTTACCTCTTCTGAAAACACCAGGACCATAGCCGAGGCCCTCAGACCTCTTCAGGAGGGAGTACTCAATGATGTACAGCCAGAACAAGCACTAGTCGGGAGATAGAGGACACGCTATTGCAGAGAAGCCTAGCTGATTCCAATAATGGTAGACAGCACAGCCATGATGCCAGATGTGACAGTGCTTCTTCTACAGGATTTCAGAAGTGCGGAGCAGCAAGAACATCTGGAATGGGAAAGACTGGCAAACAAATCACTCTGAGATGAGGATGTGCAGCTCCCCAGAATATGCCAACACAGCCAGAGAAGCAGTCTTTGGGGTGGTCTGTAAAGTTCACCATGGAGGCAGCCAGCAGGATCAGAACCCCTGATGGTAAATTGTGGTTCCCTGGAAATACATCAGACTTGGCAACACAGGTCTGAAATGAATGCCCCGTCAGTACTAACTCACATCAGGGGCAGAATGGACAGCATGGGGGGGGGGGGTGTAATTCAGCAGTGAGAATTACTGTGGAAACTGTAACTATTATTGACACAAATAGAAAAGACTATGCCGTGACTGCACAACTCTCTAAGGGTGGTGATGGAGAGCATGGAGAACCTGTTGTATAGCCATAGAACAATGAGAGTACTATGCCCCAGGCAGTCCCTGTAGTTTCACCAGACACTGTTCCCCCTGAAGAACTGGAAGCTCCCTCTACATCTCAGACTAATGGCCTACACCCACGAGTGCATTCTCTGGAGTGAGAGCCAACTTAGGGAGAGGACAAATCTTGCCAGATGGTATCAAAAGGTGAAGTATCTGACTTGACAGGTGTTGAATCTACACAGTAACCTGAAAGTAAGCAGAAGGAGCCCACAGGTACTTTTAGGATGTCAGACTTATTTGCCCCACAAGTGGAACCTGCTAAGTGTTAAAATGCTGTTAGGCTTAATCAAAGGGGTGGTTTAGACCTCCCCCCGACAGAGTGTATGTCATCAGAATTCTGCTAAAAAATTCAAAGGGTTTCTTCTCCAGAGAATTATATGCTGTAATACATGTATCTGGGGTGATAGTTTTTGATGTAAGTTTTAAAATAATACTTCCTCTATACATATCCTGGTGAGGCCTCACCTGGAGTACTGTGCCGAGTTCTGGAGCCCTCACCTCAGAAAGGACAGGGATAGGTTGGAAACAGTGTAGTGCAGAATAACAAAAATGATTCAGGGCCAGCAGGGCAGATCCTATGAGGAGCTCCTCAAGGCACTATATATGTACTCACTCGAAACCAAAAGGGACAGGGGAGATATGATAGAGACCTTTAAGTTCCTTAAAGGAATTAACAAGATAAACCGTGGGGAATTATTTACACTGTATACCAACTCATGGTCATGAATGGAAATTAACAGGAGGGAGTTTCAGGAGGGACATAGAAACATACAAACATTGACTTTAATGGAAGATAAGGACTGCTTGGCCCACCCAATCTGCCCATTTCTCTACCTATTGGATAAGCTGCAGATCCTAGTTAACCAATAGCCTACTTCCTCCTACCCCTCACTATAATTGCCTTATGTGTGTCCCATGCATTCTTGGATAGCCCCACTGTTTTTGACCCCACAACCTTCTCCAGAAGACCGTTCCATGTGTCCACCAACTTCTCTGTGAAAAAAATACTTCCTCACATTGCCTCTGAGCCATCCCCACTCTATCTTCAAACTGTGCCCCCTTGTTCTTGCACATCTCTTTTTCTGAAAGATGCTACCCTCTTGGACTTTGTTTATTTCCTTGAGGTACTTGAATGTTTCTATCATGTCCCCCCTCTCCCTCCTTTCCATGAGGGTATACATATTAAGCTTCTTTAGTCTCTCTTCATATGGTTTGTGGTGCAGACCCTGCACCATGTTAATTGCCCTCCTCTGGACTGCCTCCATTCTGTCTATGTCCTTGTGGAGATGGGGTCTCCAGAACTGCATGCAGTACTCCAGATGGGGTCTCACCAACTGTCTGTACAGAGGGATGACAATTTCCTGTTTTCTGCTGGTGATGCCTCTCCCTATGCATCCCAGTATCCCGCCAGCCCTCCTTACTGACTTCTCATAGTGCTTGCCTACCTTTAGGTCATCTGATATGACTACCCCCAGGTTCCTTTCCATTTTTGTTGTTGTTAGTACCTATCCCCCCACTGTGTACTCATCTACTGGGTTTTTGTTTCCCAGGTGCATTACTTTGCATTTCTTTGCATTGAATCTAAGCTGCCATACTTTTGACCATTCCTCCAACCTTGCCAAGTCCCTTCTCATCCTTTCCACCCCACCTTCTGTATCGACCCTGTTGCAGATCTTTATGTCATCTGCAAAGAGGCATACTTTTCCTTCCAGTTCCTCTGCAATGTCACTTATAAAGACATTAAAGAGGACCGGCCCCAATACTGAACCCTGTGGTATCCTGCTAGTAACCCCGCTTTCTTCAGAGTGGACTGCATTTACTGTTTACCCTCTGCCTCCTGTTGTCCAGCCAAGTTTTTACCCAGGCTACCACCCTGCGACCCACTCCCAGGCTGGTTAACTTGTCTATTAATCTTTTGTGTGGGACTGTGTCAAATGCCTTGTTAAAGTCTAGATAGGCCATGTCCACAGCCCCTCCCTGGTCTACTACTTTGGTCACCCAGTCAAAGAAATCTATTAGATTCATCTGACATGACCTTTCCACTGCGAATCCATGCTGCCTTGGGTTCTGTGCACCACTGGCCTCTAGGTACTCAACAATTCTTTCTTTCAGAAGTGATTCCATAATTTTCCCTACCACTGAGGTCAAACTAACAGGACTGTAGTTTCCTACATCTGCCTTGCTCTCACTTTTGTGAAGGGGAATCACATCCACCTTCCTCCAATCCTCAGGTACCACACCATCCTCCCATAATTTGTTAAAAAGGGTAGTCAGTGGTATCACTAGTTCTCCCCTTAGTTCTTTCAGAATTCTAGGGTGAATCTGGTCAGGCCCCATTGCCTTGTCCACCTTGAGTTTTAGAAGTTCTTTCAGGACCCTTTCTTCTGTGAATGGACTTATATCGACCCCCCTATCTAGAGTGCTTCTATTGTTTGGTTTAGGTACAGTATGTCCCCCTCCTGAGGAGGAAGTACATCTTTATGGAAAGGGTGGTGGAACCTTGGAACAGCCTGTCGGCTGAAGTGGTGGGTGCAAACACAGTCAGGAGATTCAAGCAAGCATGGGATAGAATGAAGGGAATAGTGGTCACCCAGGGCAACAAGATCCAGGAAGGAAAATGGGGATCAGACGGGGAAGGTTATTACCCTGGAGGAGCAGAAGATTTCAGGGAAGGTTCCAGGGATTATAAGGAATGCGAGCAGACTGGATGGACCTCTGGTCTTTTTTCCACCATCATGGTCTATATTTCTATGTAAAACTCTGAAGTCCCTTGAGCATTTCTGGATAAAATACAACAAGATAAAAGATTCTGACCTTTAATCCCCCTTCACTGTAATTCCACTATCCAAACCTGCCATCAAAACAATTATAATAATCTTCTTTGAGGATATCTTTTGCAGCAGGTCACACCTTAAGAACCTTAGCCATCAGGTGTCAGGACCATATGGAAGCTTTTTCACAAGCAGTCTAACTGGGGCCACCCACGGCAACATCACTACGTTGACATCCCCCTATATTGCCATGGAGACCCACAGCCTCCTCAGTTCTTTTCCTGCTGTTGGCCATCACATTGGACTCTGCGGAACACCATCGCTTCAGTCGACCGCCACTTTGCTAACTCTCTACCATTTCTCAGTTAGCTTTTTTCTCTCTCCCTAGTGCCTCATCACTTTAGTTCCTAAAGTGATCCCCTTCCTTTCCTTCATTTATGTTTGTTTCGGACTCAATTTTCAATTACTGCAGCTGCAGGCAGAAAATATTTGATAAGGATCTCCACAACTTCTGTGCCCATTACCTTGGTGCTGGTCATGATATCAAGGCCTGCGGAATTTGCTGCAATCTTAATCAAGTCACCCGTCATTGCCACCTAAAGGAGCTCAAGGCGTTCCTCATGGAGAAAAAGGTGACCATCTTAGAGAAGAAGATTCAGACCAGGGACTCTTCCACTTCCCCAGCTCTGTCCTCAGGCTCTCACCTTGGCAAAGCCCAGGACAAGTCTTTGTCAGGGAAGCACTGCTACTGGGAGAAAATCCTTTCCTCCTACAAGCGATCCTGGTTGCTGACCTCTGTGCCGACCACTTTAGGGTTGTTATCCTCATTGATGACACTCCCCACTGTCTCCCCCACCCTCCTTGCTACAGGGCAGGTTCTGGCAGCCCTTGCCACTGGGACAGCCCAGTACAGCAGTAGTCTGTGGTCAGTGGGCTCCTCCAAACTCCCACTGATGATTTCCACTGCCTTCCTCAGACTATCTGCCATGGGGGAAGGGGATGATGGCAGTGTGACCCATTGACTCTGTTGACAATTGATCTTCTTCACTGGGGCTTCCTCCTTTGCCCCCACCTACCTGCCCACCCCTGCTGAGTGCCCCCCTCCTCCTCTCCAAGGGGCTCAGCCAGGGCACACTACCTGTCTCCTTGCGGCCGGCAATGGGCACGTCTTCTTGGGCAGTTGGCTTGTCCTGTTGACACCCTTTTCAGTGCCTCTGGGGAAGAAGGTCCCTCAACTGGTTCCCCAGACTGCCCCCATTCCTTCCTTCCTACCTTCCTCTTATGGTCTCATCATTGCAGGGGTCTCACTTCTCTCCATCTCTGCCTCTCAGTGTTCTGTTGATAGCTGTCACCATCAGTGTCCAAGCTCTGTTTTCCTCCTTCCTGGAACTTATTCAGCAGATAGTCCCGACCCACACCCCATCATCGGGGGGGAAACTGGCTCAACTGACTGCGGCACTCCCACACTGGTCATCTATGAGGCTGCTCCTTCTTGTTCATAGTTGTCCTCTGCTTCCCCCTCCAAACCCGGGGATGATCGGGACAACGACTATCGCCCAGACGTCCTCTAACTGGAAATAGAGGACGATGAGGAGGAGGAGGAGGAGGATGCAGGAGCCAGAACATCTTCCAGCCCCTCCACAGTCTCATCTGTGGGGGACAACTCCTCCAATCATGTTCTATGATCTCCCCGATAATCCTTCTTTCACGGCTGTGATGCATCAGCTGCAGGCAGCCATGGGCTTTGATTCTGCAGAGCGGGATGGCTCTTTGAGGAAGCTGGGACACTACCTACATCTGCCTGAGTCTCCCCCCCTCATTATATCCCCTACAATCAACACCAATGAGGACACTATCCTAGCAGCCTGGTATAGACCAAACTTGGTCCCCGCTATGCCCAGAAAGGCAGACAAGCTATACCAGGCCCCTTCAGGGAGGCCCTTTTTCTCTGGGCTCTCTAATGTGGATTCTGTGATTATAAATGCATCCCAAGACCACTTTAAGAAGCTCCAACACCTCAGCTCTCTTCTTCCGAATAAGGAGTCCAGGAAGCTGGACCTGATGGGAAAAGGGTCTTCACATCCTCTACCCTAGCCATTAGGGTCCTTAATTATGTGGGGCACATGTTGAAGTACCAGGCTGACCTCTGGAATGCTGCCAGATTGGCCACCCAGTCCCTTCCTGAGGGTCTCCAAAAGCAGCAAATACTTAAGGCCCTCCAGTCTGGTGGTGACGTAGATAGACACCTGTTGTGGGCTGCCTATGATGCCCTGGATGCCTCGGCTAGGGCTGCGGCAGTAGGCATTTGCCTCTCGTGCTACTCCTAGCTTAGGGTGTCAGCGTTTGCAACCAATGTCCAGCAGTCAATCTTGAATGCCCCTTTCAGGGATCACAAACTCTTCATGGGTGATGTACAGGACATTCTCACCGATCTGCAGACTTCGGGTAGAACCCTGACCTCAATACATTCCCACTATCACACCCACCAGAAGAGCGGCCAGCGGGTGCCCTGTCAGTGCACCACCAACTTTCCTAGAGCTGGCTTTAAGCAGCCCACCAAGCATAAGGCAGCTGCCACCCTGCACACCCCCACCAACCCGAACAAGTCCGCAAGGGGTGGAGGAGCAGGCCCGACCATGGGCACCACCACAGCCTGACTTCTTGCCAGACCCCTCCCATCTGGTTCCTCAGGATGTGGTTGTAGGGGGGTAATTTCTCCCTCCATCTTGATGGGTAGTGTAGCTTATATGCCAAGGCCATGCTATAGAATTCATGGAGAGGCCTCCAGACCTTCCACCCAGACCCGCCACTTAACCCTCCACACACACACATGTGCCAGTGCTGCGAACAGTGATCCAGATGCTTCTAGCAAACAAGGCCATAGAATCCTTTCCTGAGGAACAGCAAAACTAGGGGTTCTACTCCCACTTTTTCCTCATCCCCAAGTCCACCAGGGACCTGAGGCCAATCCTGGACTTATGCAGCTTGAATCACTTCCTCTAATACAAAAAGGTCAGGATAGTCACCCTCCCTGGCCTGTTACCCTTGCTCTGGGAGGACAACTGGATCTGCTTCCTGGATATGCAGGGCGCTTATCTTCATATCAAAGTTTGTCCTTCCCACAGGAAGTACCTCCAGTTCCTATTCCTAGGGGAGCACTACCAGTTCAGAGTTCTGCCTTTTGGCTTATCCTCAGCACCTCAGATCTTTACCAATTGACTAGAGGTGGTAGCAATGGCCCTCAGGAGGGAGGGCTTCTACATCTTCCCTTAACTGGACGACTGGCTACACACAGCCTGGTCCAGGGAGCAGTTGTCTGTGACCCTGAAGCGTACCCTGCAGCTGTTCTGTAAGCTGTGGGTTACAGTAAACCTGGCCAAATCAATGCTGACCAATGGCCAGCATCTTCAGTACATTGGCATAATTCTGGATATGGCTCAGGACTCAGACTTTCTGCCCCGGATTAGGCAGAACGTCTCATGACACAGGCCTGGGAACTCTTTCACAACTGGTATGTCACAGCTCTGACATAGTTCAAGACTGCTGGGGCTGACGGCTGCGGCCATTGCTACTGTTCCCCTAGCACAGCTGCATATGCGCATCTCTAAATGTAACTTGAGGGTGCAGTAGGATCAGCGGACTGATGACCTGGAGCAGATGGTCTTGGTCTCCTCTCCCATCAGGAAAGTCCTCCAGTGGTGGATGGAACCCAGCAACTTACTAGCGGGGGTCCCTGTTCTCATCCCCTCTCCTTGCCAAATCCTCACCTCGGATGCTTCAGGGTTGGGCTGAGGAGAACATCTAGGTCCATTCCAGACCCAAGGGATGTGGTCTCCACTGAAGACCTCATTGCACGTCAATTTTCTTGAGATGAGAGGAGTCCTGTATGATCCCCTGGCCTTCCAGTCCTACTGTCCTCGAGCCCTCTGCTGGTGCAGACAGACAATATAGTGTAGTGCACTACATTAACAAGCAGGGGTGCACCCACTCTTATCTCTTGTGCCGGAAGGTGATGAGGGTTTGGTACTGGGCTCTGCACCATGGTCTGGAGCTGTCAGCCATCCATTTTTTAATGACCTCCCGATCTCCATCACTGACTGTGAGAAAATCGGGCGCTTTGAATGGGAGATCCACCTTCTGCTATCGCAGACTAGTCACTGTGTCTGCCCCACTTAGTTGCCCACTGTCCAAGACCAACCATTGGTTCCCCCATCTGCGATTCCTATCATGCTCTCCCATTCACCTCCCCCTCCCTAAACTTCCTCCCCTATACAAAACATACTCTAGCTGCTACCATCTAAATGCCTTGTACTCATGTAACCCTAATTTACTTTTCTATCACCTTACTTTGTATCGTCAACCCCATTTCACCCTTTCACTCCTACCCTAATGCTCCTTTCTCCCCTACTCTACCCCTTCCCTCCTGACATGGTAACTACACCTCACAACTTCTCCCTCTCCCACTTCACTCTAATCCTTCTGCCCCTTTTCCTCCCCCATGCTACCCCTTCCCTCCTACAAATTGCCTCAGCAATTGTGGCCGCACTTGTTTAATAATCTCAATCAAAATTTTGTACTATATGTTTTACTGTATTATTCTGTGTTATCTCAATTAAAACTTTGTACTGTATTGATCCTGTTTGTGCTTTCATGTACCAGTTGTCTTGTCCTGTGTAACTACTGTACAACTTGGAACCTTTTTAAAAGAGCTCCCCAGCTCAAAAGTATTAATCTGAAATTGAAATAAGCAAAATAGAATAAAATAAATATGTTCCAGGCACCCAACACATTCTGGCAGATGAGCTAAGCTGGTTGTGGTCCAGAATGTATGAGTGGGAACTGCTGATCTTGGTTGCCGAAGACCTGTTCGACAGTTGGGGGCATCCAGAGTCAGACCTTTTTGCGTACCCACACAATGCAAAATGGCCACTTTTCTGCTTGCTCAATTCAGGTCCTGGAGTTTTCTGACTAGACGCATTGTCCCTATCTTGGAAAAGGGAAGTTCCTTTATGCCTTTCCTCCCTTTCCTCTGATCCAGAGAGTACTGATGAAAGCTCCAGATGGAGGGCATCATGCTAATCCTGGTGTCTCCCTTCTGGCCTTATCAGATTTGATTTCCACTATTACAGCAGTTGGCAGTGGAGCCTCAGACACTCTCTCCCTGTGCTTGGGCTTGCTGTCACAGGACCAGGGAACCCTTCTCCATCCGAACCTCCAGTCCCTCCATCTGCATGCCTGGCTCCTGAAGATGTGGCCATTGCCAGGTCTGGAGTCTCTTTTAAAGTGGTCAATGTCCTGGTGGCCACCAGGAAGCTCTTCATCAAGGCAACTTATTCCATGAAATGGAAGTGTTTTGTTTTGTGGGAAGCTTCCCGTCACCTGGGCCTGTTAACCTGTCCAGTGAATCAGATTCTGAAGTTCCTGCTGTCCCTGTCAGATCCTGACCTTAAATATTCTTCACTCAAGGTGTACATGTCAGTCATATCAGCCTTCCTTGTGCCCATTGAGGGCCATATGGTGGCCCAGTTGGACATGGCCCATGCTTTCCTGAGAGGCATACTGCACTTGAAGCCACCGGTCCGCAATTCTGTTCCAGCCTGGGACCTGAATTATATTTTAGAGAAACTTACAGCACATCCACTCCTTTCGAGCCTGCCATGACTTGCAAACTATGCTTTCTGTCATTGAAAGTGTAATTTTTAGTTGCTATTACATCTGCACATAGGATATCTGAGCTTCAGGCACTCAGGTGTGAGCAGCCTTATTTGATTTTCCACAAAGGCAGGGTGTCTTTGCGTACTAACCCTACATTTTTGCTGAAGGTGGTGTCTGAGTTTACCCTAAATCAATCCATTAACCTGCCTGTTTTTCTCCTGGAGCATGCCAATCCAGCGGAAGCCTTGCTCCACACTTTAGATGTGCATAAAATTCTGCATTACTACTGTATACTACTTGTACAAAGGACTGTAGAAAGTCCTCACAGCTCTTTTTTTATTTTTTTTATTTGCTATTGTTAACCAGGTAAGCACACTAGACAACCAAGTGCCTATATTCAGGTGTGACCCGGGAGATTACAGAGATACATTCAGGCACAACAGGCAACAACAGGAGCAGGTATAAGCAAGCGCAACATTCAGTACAAGATCAATGCAGTAACATCGGGGGATTACATAGCAAGTGGGAGGAAGATAATATCATTGTACAAAGGAGGCAGGCAGTAGGCAGTATAATCAGGCAACAGCGCCCTACAGGATAAGGGTAGCAGAACACATCAAGCAGTTACAAAGGGGATAGGAGAGGCCAACTCTTTGTTTCTTTTACCCTGGAAAAGAGTGTGCACCAGTTTCAAAGCAGTGCTTGTCCAGATGGTGGGCCAACTGCATTATATTTTGTTACAGGAAGTATGGTAAGGAACTCCCTGGGCTGTTAAAAGCCACTCTACCAGGGGCATGGCCGCTTCAGTTGCTTACTTCAGGAGCATCTCTACAGTGGAGATTTGTGCTGCTGGACTTGGAGTACTGTCCACTCTTTTACAAAACACTACAGTCTAAACATCGCCTCTAGAAGAAGGGCCAGTTTTGGCCTGGCTGTGTTACAGGGCATCCTCTCCTAGATGCCTGTCTTTCAACCTCCAATACTGGTCTCCTCTGCAGTACTGCTTGGGCCTCATTCCTAAGGGTGTGACCTGCTGAAAGAGACATCCTCAAAGAAGATGGAACAGTTACATAAGAACTTACAAAAACAGTAGATCCTCCAGAGAATCTCTTCCAGCAGGTCATGCTGTCCCTCCCTCTTTCCCCCTTTCCTTGGAGTTTCGCTTTTCCTGTTTCTCCTCTCTAGGTTGGTGACTCTTGGGCTGATCATGCTCCTTCTGGTGGTTCCTTTCCTCCAGTTCCCTCGGAGGTGTGTACTCGCTGGATGGTCTCCGGAGGGGAACTACGGAGGGTGTGGGGCCCCGCAGCTATACAGGGGGACATCGATTGTAGTGACATCGTTATCAGAAGCCCCAGTTAGACTGCTTGCAAGAAAGCTATTGTGTGGTCCTGGTGCCTGATGGTTAAGGTTTCCCAAGGTATGACCCGCTGCAAGAGATTCTCTCAATGACCTACTGTTATGGAGGAGCTCTGTGGACCCTATCCACTAATGTCATACATCCCCAAGTGTGGTCATATATGACAAATCCGTGGGTGAAACATTCGTTGAGGATTCTCCTTCATCTCTGCAAACTTACTTACACCCCAAACACATTGGGCCCTCTCTCTCTCTCATTCGACATGAAGTATAATTTCCTCCTCCTAGAGTAGATGGCGGATTTGCATACTGGGAAAGTAGGGAACTTATCACTTTCCACCAGTGTATAGACAGAATGGGCTGTCATGCCTTTGCCACCTTGCAAGAGCGCTTCTCCCTTCGCAGGGAAGACTTTTTTAGATATTTGCAAACCCGTGACTTTATCAACACAAATGACAACATACAAAATATAAGAAGAGACCTGACACCTTTGGAGAGCTATTGGCATAATGTCATTAGAATTAGAGATAAACTGAATTATGTCTTGATTTTATATAAGATCTTATCTCCTGTGTCTCCTCACCCACTGGAGGAGGTTAGGAGGAGATGGGAGGGAGAGAGCGGGACAATGATACATAAGGCAAATTGGGTACGCAAATTAGAGAGGGGGTGGCAAGTGACATCCTCTCCAACATGGAGAGAATTTAATTGGAAAATAATAACTTGTTTTTTAAGGATCCCTACGGTCACAAAACATTTCAACCCACAAACCACTGAAGCATTTTGGCGGCTCTATGGAGAAAGCAAGGGTACACACTATCATGTTTTTTGGGGTGTCCCAAATTGAACACCTACTGGCACCAAATCCATAATAAAACACAGAGCATAACCGAGTTTCACTCCCCTTTGCTTTCTCAGATTTGGTGTTGAGCTTTCCAACATTATCATCAAAAAAAAAAAGAAGGTAGTAGTCCTGAGCTAGATTTTTCATATAGCGGCCCTGAAAGCCATAACAGCAAAGCGGTTATCACCAGAACCCCCCTTGACACAATGGATAGTCAGAGTGGAGGAAATAGAAAGGACGTAAAGAATCACATACACGCTTTGACTAGAGCAGGAGAAATTTATAGACAGATGGCACCCCGGCACCTCACAGTGGGTGAATCAGAGGGAGAAGGGGCATCAGGAGGAATGGAAGGGGGAGAAAAGGAGACTTAAGAGCATTGGAGACCCTGGCTTCATACAATGACTGAACAAATGGCAGCTTTCTGATTAATCATAGATAATTGAGCGGGGGAGGGAAGTAGCGGAGATGCGCAAAACGAGTTCTTCAGTTAATTGTGTAAAGAAGGTTTATTTTAGAATGCTTGTTTTGACTGTTTTGCTGAAAATGCTAAAACACTGTATAAGATTGAAATTATTTTATAAGAGCCAAAGAACTGGAACTGAGTAATGAATCAAAGATAGAACATAGATTAAGTTGATTTATGACATACACTGCTGTATGGATGAACAAGACAGTACCCATTGTGGATAATAATATGAAGATCTTAAAATGTGCTGTACTATATGTGCTATTCATAATTATAAATAAACATCTACTGAATTTAAAAAAAAAAAAGATCTACCGTTATGGTAAGTTTTTACGTAACTGTTCTTTATTCAGGAATGAGGGTGTGAGTGTTTCAGACATTATGTTCTGGCTTTAGTGAGCAAGACTGGACAGGAGGATGGAAGTTTAAGATGAAACTGAGGCAAACCAGTGTATGTCATCTGATGGGCAATTTCTAATTAGGGAGAGGGAGAGAGGCATGTGCTTCTATCCTGGTCAACCTCGCATATACCACAGGTGTGGATTGAGAAGTCATTTGAGTGCCACTTGTGATGCAGACCACTGCAACATGTGTTTTTAATACAGGCAACTTAGTTTCGGGTGCCCAAATCCATTCAAGTGCAACCTGTGTGAGGAGTAGGGGCACTCTTGATGGCAGTGCCCCATGACCTCGCACAATAGGTCAGGTGGCTTGAACCAAGTAGAGATGATAGTGAGAGGGCAGGCAAAAGGGTCTGTGGAAGACTATGCTCATAGGTTCAATAAATTGGCTCATGCTGAAACTCTCAGGGATGTGGCAATGCCTCAGCAGACTTCTGAACACATCAATACCCTGGGCCCATCTGAGGAGCCCACAATTCCTGTGGACCTTGACCCTGTACAAGACATGGAAATGGTGAAAAGTGTCAACTTAGATGGTGCTAAGGAGACTGACTCCTCTGAGCCCAAGACCCCCCCCCACCCATGGGGAACCTAGTGCAGAGGCCAATTCCTGGGAAGCCCCTCTCGGCATACTCTCTGGAAGCTCAACCAGAAATGCCACACCCTTTTCCCCAGAGGAGTTAGATATAGAGATAGTATCTTTCAGAAAGACAGGACAACAGCTGGCCCGGTGGCACTGAGGGCTGGATGCCTTGGCTCACGTCATGCCAGTGACCTGGGTTTCAGAATGAGCCAGGGTCATCGGGAGCTGTCCTGGGGGAGAGGGAGGGAGCAGGATAGAGCAGCTGAAAGGCCACTCTCCTCTCACAGGGAGGAACCCTGTCACCCACCATAGTTCCACTGCCTCCAGGTTGAGGTCCGAGGGCAGTGCAGGCAGGTGGGTGGCAAAGCAGAGAGAGAGAGCGTCTTGGAACCATGGTGTGCACATGCCTCCACATGTGTGCTCTCGGCTGAGACATGGGGATTGGGAAAAATTGGGGTATAAAATGTAAATTAAAAAAAAAAAGAAAGAGAGGATGACACAGGAAGGCTATATGTAAATCTGATAAACCCCTGGCCAATTCAGTTAAAAACTGGTGTGCAGCCTATTGGCAGCAAGGCAACAGGGTGTTATGGAAGAGGACTAGGGGAAATCAGAAGCTTCCTCCATTATGCCCTGCACTGAGACCAATCATCAGACTGAGATAAGTCAGTTCAATAGACCTCAGCAGCAAAAGAAAGCTGCAGAAGGACAAGGTCCCAAGTGAGGACTGCTGCTGAGATGCTCCTCCCTTAAATCATAAACAATGTGAACAGAAACCACAGTCTCACCACTTACCTTAAATGTTAATTGTATAAAAGCATACAAAAAAAGAATGACAACCATGTCCCTATTAGCAGTTTTACCCAGCAACATCATATTCATTCAAGACACCCATATTAAAATATTATTTGAAATTTCAGCCACAAAAAAATGATGAGGTCCCGATGGGGCATTCTTTCAGTCTCAAGGGCTGAAAGATGTGATGGGGTGAGTATTCTGTTTTAAGATACTCCATTTAAGGTACAAAGTCTGGTGGAAATTGAATCTGGCAAGGCTCTTATACTCGATAGGGAACAGGGAAGGAAAAAACTCCATCTAATTAAAGGAATACTACAGTCAGAATTTGCAAGCATATGCAGTATGTTGTGCAGTGGTTTGATTTCTGTGTGTAGTACTAGTGTGTCATTCCCTTTGTTTGCTGTTTGGATTTTTTCCTAAATTAGCCTGCCAGTTTTATGGTCCCTGTGGAGCACCATGTTAGCGTGGTTTATTGCTCTTCTTTTTTCTGCAATGCCTTCTGTCCCATGTGGCATTGATGTATCTGGGACAATAGATTCAACAAGTACTGATTTAGAGTCAATTTTATAGCAGTAGAGCTGTGGTTTTAAGTAACTTTCCTTATCCAGTGAGCCCTGAAGGCTACATTTACAATTTAGCAAACACTTGAGCACTAATTGAGTGGGTTATTCTGTAACAAAACAGCTAAAGACTTTAATAATTATAGCATTGATGATATGGGGTGATTTGTGGGCTTTTTATGGCTGTGTGCAGTTTGATGAATCGAAAAGTTTTGAAAGCAAAACATTTATTCATGCTGGCTAGACCTAGGCACACACAGAAAACAAAAATACTGAATCAGAGTTATTTAGTTGAGGCCAGAACATCAGGCCTTCAGATTACTTATATAATTGTATCTTCAGATTACTGCTGCAGTACTTTTCCTCACTGAGTCAGTGGTCCCGGATGCACTGAAGAAATTGTAAGAAAAAGAACAGCAATAAACCATGGTAACATGGAGATTGCCAGGGGCAATAAAACTAGTAGACAAATTTAGAAAAAAACTCCTAATAGTAAACAAAGGGAAGGACACACTAGAACTACACATACAAATCAAAACACTGCACAGTACATGTTTTTGCAAGTTTTGACTGTAGTACTCCCTTAACCTGTATGCCCCACAGAATATGGTGGCTCAGGTTGCCCTGATTCAAACTTCCCACCCCTACAGCAGATGGTAGTGTTAAGAGGGGATTTCAGCTGTAAATTGTCCCTGGCCCATAGACGGGATTAGTCCAAGAAATATTACAGTGAGATGTATATATTATAGGGGTGTGACTGCATCCCTACAATTAGGGCTCAGCAGTCACTTCTATGTTAAACACAAAATTATGCACTTTAATAAGTTCATAACCATTCAAACGATTCGCATGAAATTTTGCTTGCATCATGAGGGATGAAAGATCTCCTGATGTGGCAAGTGTCGTTCTGGTCAGATGTGTGGGTGCGGAGATACAGGTGTCAAAAATGTGAAAATGACTATGTTTTGTCAAATTCTTTTGTCATGCATCTGCGCAAAAATGGCTTGGGATTTTGGTCTAAAATTTTTAGGGTAAAAAGGTCTTGGGTCACAGATGGCCTTTTGAAGGTTTTGTGAAAAAATATTAATCTGTTCCAAAGTTATTACATTTTAAAATGTTCCAATATTTTTAATGGGAGCAGATAGATGTCCCGCTTGAAAAAGGATCCTTTGTCACAAAAGGGTAATCCTTTGCCTTAAATTGATAATCCTTTGTCACAAATGGGAAATCCTTTTTTGTGTTGCTGCTGTTAGTGGTGGCAACAAAATGAAATAAAAAAAAAATAGAGCCCTTTAGTAAACACCTGTGGTTGTGTTTGCCTAATCAGGGCAGTACAGTTCAATTTTGGGTTTAGTTTTGTCATATCTCAGTCGGAAATGCGGTTTCTTAACATGCCAAAATCCTTTTTTGCAATTTGCAAATAAGGATTTGGGTGCCTGAAGAAATGGTATTTCCACAACAGTGTATAAATTCTCTGGTAGTCTAGTGGTCCCTACCCCTACCCCCATTCACTGATCCCCATCCCCATCTGAAGAATGTATTTCCCTGGTAGTCTAGTGGTCTCTCCCCTCTCCCTCGATGTCTGATTACCGTCTTGTTATTTCTAAAAATATGCCCTAATGGTCTAGGGGTCCCAACCCCCTCCCCAATGTCCGATCACCATCCTGTTATTTCTAAACATATTCACTGGTAGTCTAGTAGTGCCACCCCCGCCCTAATTGTCAATTACTGTCCCCTTATTTCTGAAAACATTCCATTATAGTCTAGTGGTCCCATCTCCCTCTCCAGTCACTGATCACCCTCCTGGTATTCAAAAACGTATTCCCTAGTAGTCTAGTGGTCCCCTTCCGAGATCCCCATCACCCTTCAGGTATTGCTTTTCTTATAAGCTTCTCTGGTAGTCTAGTGGCCCCTCCCCATCCCTGACATCTGTCCCCTGAAATAAAAAAAAAAGATAACCTTGGTGGTCTAGTGGACTCCCCACTCACCCTGTCAGGTACTAACCCACTACCCCACTCCCCCCAACCCAATCCCCAGCCAGCGACCAGCACAGTCCTCCTCTCACCACCATGGCTGTCCACTGACTGAGCTCTGAATGAGTGCGTACTTTTATTCAATGCAGTGCAAAACAATTCAAAAGAATTGATATGGTGTGACATTCAATAAATTTCAATAAATATACTCGTCACTCAAATCACAAAAAGAACTCTCTGAAAAATCTGATTTAGAAGAATAAATTGTAAAAGTCAGTAGAGACTGACGGGTCGGCTGTCAGTCAGCTTGAATTAAGGCTAGAGGGATTTTATTTTGTTTTGTTTATTCATGTCCTAAGTTTGTTTTTTTGTTTTATAAATTGGGTTATTTTGTGTTTTATGCCTTCCTGGATCATCAGCTGAAACTGAGGAACAGAAGAACGAGAGTCACCAAACAACTATTTTATCGCTGCGAATTGCTGCAGCATTGGAACTGTTATCATTGCTGCCTAGTGCACTGTTCTTCATCACAAGAGTTCAGGGTGAAGGGTATTTATCTACTCTGGGCATCTGTACCCACTGGTCACGGGTTCGGGGGGGGGATAGTGGGTGTCCTGGTGGGGTGGCCAGAGGTGCTTAATCCCCTTTGTTCAGTACTTAGCTGTGGAACTCTTTGGTGGTGGCTGGTGCTGCCAAAGATACTGAAGCTCGGTTTTGCTTCCTTCTCCCATGGACTGTGGATCTACCTATGGACTGTGGATGTGTGACTGTACCTGTGGATTCCTCTCCCCTGAGCTTCCTCTACTAAAGTGGAATTTTGGTTACTATCTATGCACAGGGATTATATCGTTTGGTTCTCTTCCAATGCAGCAGACTTTGGAGGGTGGTGAGAGTGCCCTGCATATTATTTTTTCCCTTCAAACTTTTAAGTTATTAATGTTCTTTTCATTCATTACGTGAGAGGTAGTGGTGGAATTGAAGTCAACTGGTTGTGCCTGGACTAGTGAAAGCTCTCCGTTCATTGGTTTCACCTTACTTACAGTTTATTGGGTGATTGATCATATTTTCCTGACTTATTTCAGCCGAATTCTCTGAAATATTTGGACTGGCTTTTTTTTTTCAGTATGAGTTACCAAGGGGTTTGAAGAACCCACCAAGATCTTTTTATCTGTCTTGCTTTGAAAAACAGATATTTTGTCTCCCTTGAAGTGGGCGATCCATCGGGGACTGGAAATCTGGGTTTCTCTTTCCCTATTATTATGACTTTTTGTAATTTTGAGGATTTTCTGTTTTGTGTGGTTTCTTGTATTTAAACTGCTAGTAGTTGTGATTTCAGATTTTATTTATTTTAATTACTCAGGTTTTGGTTGGGGGGGAGAGTGTTTTGTTTATTATATGTTTAGTGTTAAATTTACAAGATTTTTAGGTTTTGTTTAATCTGGTCATCGGAATGTGTTGGAGGCCTCCCCACCCCCCCGGTCGTGCGCTATTCATCCTCCACCCTTTGCTCCCTCTGCACCTTTGTCTCCCCCCCATTACATTTTTCTACCTACCAGTGTTGTAGAGTGCTGGGTATTGCTCGTCAGGGGAGGAGGGGGGTTGGGGTGCGAACAGTGGAGCTTGAATGAGCGGGGCCATCACATCGGGGTTGTAGGGTCCAGAAGACACCCTGAGGAGAAATGGAATCCAGATAGCAGTCCCTCTTGTCTGGTTTCCATACCCAAGGGCACCACCAAATCGGGTGGGCAAGTAGTTTGGGCGGCCCCAGAAGTTCATCCAACTCGAGCAGTGTTATGCAATGCCAGATCCATTAAAAACAAGACTGCAATTATTGCAGATCTTGTAAATTCAGTGGCTCTGGCTTACATCACTGAGACCTGGCTGGATAAGAACTCTGGCCCTGTATTAGAGGCCGCAATTCCAGCTGGTTACTCAGTGATTCACCGCTTGAGATTGGATCACAGGGGAGGGGGGGTTGCGGTCTGTTTCAAGACCAAATTGGGCCTCATGAGTGTACCAGTTGAGGAGGCTGAGTCATTTGAGTGTACTGTAGTAGTAGGTATAGGTTGTAGGATCGTCCTCCTCTATCGTCCACCCGAGGATGGGAAACTGTTCCTTCAGGAAGTGGCGGACTTCGTCATTGACATGGCATTTAAGTCTCCCAGGTTGATGGCCCTGGGCGATTTTAGTGCCTGGGTTAATGACGAACTCTCACAATTTGGACAACACTTCCTCCAGTTGATGACATCGCTGGGCCTTACACAGGTAATTACCACTGCTACCCATAAACATGGTCACTCCCTTGACTTAGTTTTTCTTCTGGGAATCGAAGCCTCAGATTTTGGGGTGGACTCAGTAGGATGGTCCAATTGCTACACCGTGAGATTCAATTTTAGCACCCTTCCTCGAAGGACTACCCCTGTGGAGATGGTCAAGTACCACCCTATATGAGATATTGACTCTGAAGGCCTTATGGTGGTGCTTGACCTATCGTCAATTCCAGGTGCAAACAGTGACCCAGAGGACCTCGTGGTGGCCTATAATATGGCCATCATAGCGGTCCTGGATGTCGTTGTTCCTGTCCATGCAGTCACTCAGAACTGACCAGCTCAGCTTTTCCGAACTGTGGACAGGCTGTGCAACCCAGCTTGTCTGCAAGTTCGGAAAGCGTTTTCGCAAAATAGAATGTGATGAACTTGCTCAGTTCTTCATGATTAAGGTGGCCGACATCAGGGCAGCTGTCCAGCCAGCACACTCTATGAGCATTGCTGATGACCAGCACTTTGCCACTGGCCTTCAGCTTTCCTGGAGTACCTTCGACAGCCCTGAGTTCATGGATGTCATGAGGATTGTCCAAGGTGCGTGCCCTACGTACTGTAGTTTGGATCCAGAACCAACTTCCCCGATTTTGGGTTGTATTGATTCCATCAGTCCAGTCCTTGCTTGGATAGTTTGATGCTCCTTGGAAATAGGTGAGTTTCCTAGCTCCCTGAAGGAGGCAGTGGTAACACCCCTCCTGAAGAAAGCTTTCCTGGACCCAAACTGCCTTGCAAACTACAGCCAATCTCTAACCTTCCCTTTTTAGGGAAGGTGGTTGAGAAGGTAGTGGCCGCACAGCTGGAGAACCATTTGACCATCCATGACATCTATGAACCTCTCCAGTCCGGTTTCCAAAAAAAGCATAGTACAGAGATAGTGCTGGTTTGGGTGCTCAATGATCTCCTGATGGCCACAGATCGGAGGAACCACTCCATCTTGGTTCTTCTTGATCTCTCACCAGCATTTAATCCTGTGGACCATGGGGTTCTGCTCTATCATCTGAGGTTCATCTGTGGCCTATCTGGTACAGTCCTCAGGTGGTTTACATCTTTCCTCACCGGAAGAACTCAGAGGGTAGTGCCCAGGATTTATTCCTCAGACCCAATCCCTCTGTCTTGTGGGGTTCCTCAGGGATCAGTGTTGTCCCCCATGTTGTTCGCAGTATATATGCTGTCCCTCAGAGACACTGTAAGGAAGTATGGGCTGAGGTTTCACTGCTATGCTGATGATACCCAGCTATACCTTTCTTTTGCACCCAACCAGAATGGAGCTCTCTCAGTCTTTAATAACTGCCTGGCAGAAATCCAGGAGTGGACGGATTCGAGCTGGTTGAAATTGAACTTGGGAAAGACTGAAGTGCTGGTCGTGGACCCAGGACACCAGATAGGGGGGTCAGGAGTAGGTTTACCCTCAAGATTATTCCTTGGGGGTTTGCCACTCCCAGCCTCTGAACAGGTGTGTAACCTGGGGGTAATCTTTGATGAGGGGCTGACCCTGCATTTGCAGGTGTCAGCCATCTGCAAGACCTCTTTTTAACATCTGAGGAATATCACTAGGATTTAGCACCTTGTTCTGTCCGGCGACCTTTCCACATTGGTTCACACCTTTGTGTCCTCACACTTGGATTATTGAAACTCCCTGTATCTAGGGCTTTCTGGGGTAGAAATTCGTCGTTTGCAGCTTGTGCAGAATGCAGCACCTCGGCTTTTGACGGGAACCTCTCGCTTCTGTCATATTTCTCTGGTGCTGCACGGTCTGCACTGACTGCCAGTACAATGGTGGACCACCTTTAAAGTCGGTCTTTTGACTTACAAAGCCCTACATGGGCAGGTCCCTGACTACCTGAAAGAGCTTCTGGTTCCCTACCGCCCTGAGCGATCGCTCCGCTCAGCTAGCGAGGGGTTGCTAGAGATTCCAAGAGTGTGTTTAAAATATTCTGGGGCCTGGGCATTTATGCATGCAGCCCCTTCTCTCTGGAATTCTCTACCCCGCCAGTTACATGAGTGCACAACTGTGGAGGGATTTTAAACGTGCTTTAAAAACTCATCTTTGGCACCAAGCATTTGGCGACTGAGTGGTGTTGTGATTTTAATTTTACAAGTTTGTTCAGATAATTGTGTTTTAATCAAGCTGCTGTAAATGGTGCAATATGTTGTTTGTTTTTTAAAGCTGTTTGGCGCCTTAGTTTTGGAAAGGCAACTTAAAAATAAAGTTTTTTTTTTTTTCAATTATAAGTCAGGCAACTTTACACATGTGCTGGTATTCAGGGTTGGAGGGCATTCTATTTTTGCAATCCTTAGTTGTTGGCCTTTTGGATGACTTTTCTCCACTGCAACTGTTCATGTTTTACAAACTCCATGCTTGTTATTTTGTAACCCAAGGAACAAATGAAACACACAGATGCATGCCAGGACACTGGGGCAGTTCAGAACTTATCAATCCACATTTTAGCTCCCCAGGCTAGGGGTAGCTTACACATTCTTCTGTTTCATGCTGTTTCCTTTAGAACAAATTTTTTGCCAGGTTCCAAAAAACATTGTTTTTATTTTCTTTTTGTTCAATTATATTTTATAGTCAGCAAACTAGGTTGGTAAAGTATCGTACATACTGCATACATGGCTGCATCTTCGCCTCTAGATTCACTAAATCCACTCCTGTTTATCCTGTACCATAGAGAAAATACAGTTTTGTACTTACCATAACAGTAGATTTTCGAGAGGATCTCTTGCAGCAGGTCATACTCTTGGGATGGCCACCAGATTTGTAGCTGAATTTTAGAAGTGTACTGCTGGAGAAGGGTACTGTTCTTATTTGGGAGCTGGACTACCTCTGAGAGAGGAAGGGGGGAAGTGTATCCATAGCCAAAAAGATCCCTATATCTTTGCCCCCCCCCCCAGTATGAGGAGCAAGGATTTCCAGCTACTGCAGAGTTTCTGCAGTTTGTAGTGCCCTTTAGAGCACACTGACACACTTAAACCTGCTTTTTTAAAGGCAGGTTACTTGTGGAGCCTAATAAATTTATATTTTTAATCTACGAAGAACTGGAAGTCTTGGGTGATGTCACTTCTGGTCGCTCATTTTAAGAAGCTTGCCTGAGTGAGGACAAAGCATTTGTAGCTGAATTTCAGAAGTGTAGTGCTGGAGAAGGGTACTGCTCTTATTTGAGAGCTGGACTACCTCTGAGAGAGGGAGGAAGGAAGAAGTGTATCTACAGCCAAAAAGATCCCGATATCTTTGACCCCCCTGCATGACAGGTAAGGATTTCCTGCTGCTGCAGAGCTTCTTCAGTTTGTGGTGCCCTTTAGGGCGCACTAACACACTTAAACCCACTTTTTTAAAGACAGGTTACTTGTGGAGCTTAATAAATTTATATTTTGAATCCACAAACAACCAGAAGTCTTGGGTGACGTCATGTCTGGTTGCCCATTTGAAAAAGTTTGTCTGAGCAAGCGGAGGCAAGCGCAGTGCAGCTGCATCTGCCTGCATCAGCCAAGGCAGATGTGGAAGTCAAGTCAGGACTCTTACGCCCTAATAGTGCTACATATAATGGGCTGGTGAGTTAAGCTTAATCAGCATACATCTAAGAAATAATTAATTCTGGTGACAAAGGGATTTCCATAATAATGGAGACAAATACTTGTCTTTTTGAGAAAATAAAACTTTATAATGTTGACAGCATGCTAATGTGTGCCATATGTAGGCATCTATTAGAAAATGTTTGACCATTACTGGACCCCATACAAAATGTCTCTTGTCCAAACTGCTGTACCCATAACCAACTTTAAAATGAAGTCCTGCTGCTAAAATGTAAGTTAACTAAACTCAAAGAACTAAGAGAACTAGAAACATATGTGGATAACATGATCAGAAATATTCCGTCCCAAGTTGATATTATTCCTGTCTTAGATTCCACCCCCTCCCAGGAAGCAGTGCAAAGCTCAAACTCTACAACTAGCCATAGTGTTTTAAAAACCAGTAATAACTTCAGAAACAATGAAAGGAACAGGGGGGTTGAAAATGATTGTGAAGGGGATGAATGAGACCTGGTCCAATTTAGGAAATATAAAAAGGGGAGAAGGGTTGATATTCACATCCTTTTAACAACTCTTCAGCTCTTGATGAAGCCTCACTGTCTCCAAACATTGCATTGATAAATAGATATTCACTACTGAAACCCTCCCCCAGTAAAAATACAGATAACCAAACCACAGTAAATAGATCATACCAGGTAATAGGAGATTCCATTAACCGTTTTGTGGATTCCCACATATGTCATGGTAATAAGTGCAACAATACTGTTACTTGTTTTCCAGGGGCTACAATCGAAGAAATTTCAGCCAGAATTGATAAACCTGTAAGGGACAACAATTCAGAAATTATATTACATGTGGGTACTAATAATGTTGGGTGCATACATGAAACAGATATCTGTTGTGAACTGACAGAACTTAGCAACAATATTAAAAACAAGCATTTGTCAATGCTGAATGTTGATTGCGTTGGTGTGTTGAGCTCACTCACTGCCCCTCTGTCACTCGCTCAGTCTGTTTCTCCCTGTGCTGCAGGCTGCTCTTTTGTAGTGGGTTCCTGCCTGCATTGGCACCTTGTTCTGCCCACTAAGAAATCTGCAGCTGTCCCAACAGAACTCCGTTGAGGTGGCTCATTCCCCCTCTCTCACTCGCTAGTTCTGTTTCTCCTGGCACCGCATGCTGCCCTTTTGTACTGGGATCCTGCCTCTGTTGGTGGCATTTTCTGCCCACAAAGAAATCTGCAGCAGTTCTGACACAGGTCTGTTGAGCCTGCTGACTCCCCCTCTCTCATTCACTCGTTCCGTTTCTGCCGGTGCTGCAGTCTGGCCTTTTATACTGGGCTGCTGCCTACGTTGCCGCCTTTTTCTGCCAACAAAGAAATCCACAGCAGTCACGATAGAGCTCCATTGAGGTCAGTCACTCCCCCTCTCTCACTCGCTCATTCTGTTTCTCCCAGCGCTACAGGCTGCCCTTTTGTACTGGGCTCCTGCCTGTGTTTGCACCTTTTTCTGCCCACAAAGAAATCCACAGCTGCCCTGACAGAGCTCCGTTGAGCTCACTCACTCCCCCAGTGTCACTCACTCATTCTGTTTCTCCTGGCACTGCAGGCTGCCCTTTTGTACTGGGCTCCTGCCTCAGTTGGTGCCTTTTTCTGCCCACAAAGAAATCTGCAGCAGTCCCGACAAAGCTCCATTGAGCTCGCTCACTCCCCTTCTCTCACTCGCTCATTCTGTTTCTGCTGGCGCTGCAGGTTGCCCTTTTCTAGTGGACTCCTGCCTGCATTGCCGCCTTCTTCTGCCCACAAAGAAATTTGCAGCAGTTACAATAGAGCTCCATTGAGCTCGCTCACTCCCCCTCCCTCACTCGCTCATTCTGTGTCTCCTGCCGCTGCAGGCTGCCCTTTTGTACTGGGCTCCTGCCTGCACTGGCGGCTTATTCTGGCCAGAAAGAAATCTGAAGCAGTCCCGACACAACTCTGTTGAGCTCTCTCACTCACTCATTCATTCCGTTTCGGCCGGCACTGCAAGCTGGCCTTTTGTACTGGACTCCTGCCTGCGTTGCCGCATTTTCTGCCCACAAAGAAATCTGCAGCAGTCACAATAGAGTTCCGTTGAGCTCGCTCACTACCACTCTGTCACTCACTCATTCTGTTTCTCTTGGCGCTGCAGGCTGCGCTTGTGTACAGGGCTCCTGGCTGTGTTGGCACCTTTGTCTGTCCACAAAGAAATCTGCAGCTGTCCTGACAGAGCTCCGTTGAGGTTGCTCAGTCTCCCTCTCTCACACGCTCATTCTGCATGTCCTGGTGCTGCAAGTGGCCCTTTTGTACAGGGCTCCTGCCTGCATTGGTGCCTTTTTCTGCCCACAAAGAAATCTGCAGTAGTCCTGATAGAGCTCCATTGAGCTCACTCAGTCCCCCTGTCTCACTCGCTCATACTGTTTCTCCCACCGCTGCAGGCTGGCCTTTTGTACTGGGCCCCTGCCTGAATTGATGCCTTTTTCTGCCCACAAAGAAATCCACAGCAGTCCTGACAGTGCTCCGGTGAGTTCGCTCACTCGCCCTCCGTCACTCACTCTCTCGTTCTGTTTCTCCCAGTGCTGCAGTCTGCCCTTTTGTGCTGGGCTCTTGCGTTCGGCCCTTTTTCTGCCCACAAACAAATCTGCAGCAGTCCCGACAGAGCTCAGTTGAGCTCGGTCACTCCCCCCCTCACTCGTTCGATCTTAATCTGTCCCAGACAGTAATTTCCCACAGCGACTGAGCTATTCTCCAGCACGAGTGCCAAAACATATTTTAGCCAGGATGTGAAAAATGGCAGCTGTACTGTTCATAAGGAGGTGTGGAAAATGCCACTGTTGAAAATGTGACGTGAAAATACTACAAAATTGCGAAATTACAAGGGTGCATGGGAACAGTTCAATGCAAGCTTGTAACACAGTCATGTTATGGAGTTTTGTCACCAAATTTCAACATAGGCATTTTAGGACCTCTGCTCATGAACAGTGCCACTGTCATTTTCTTAATCTGTCCCAAACAGTGATTTCCCACAGCGACCGCGTTATTCTGTGCCGGAACTCTGAAAACACATTTCGGTCAGGATGTGAAAAATGACAGCTATACTGCTCATAAGGAGGTGTGAAAAAATGCCACTGTTGAAAATCTGGCATGACAATATTACAAATTTGCGAAGTTGCAAGGGTGCATGGGAACAGTTCCGTGCAAGCTTGTAACACAGTCATTCAATGGGCTATCATCACCAAATTTTCAACATAGGCATTTTAGGACCTCTGCTCATGAAAAGTATTACTGTCATTTTCTTAATCTGTCCCGGACAGTGATTTCCCACAGCGACTGCTCTATTCTGCGCTGGAAGTGCAAAAAACACATTTTGGCCATTATGGGAAAAATAACAGCTGTACTCTTCATAAGTAGGTGTGGGAAAATGGCAATTTTGGAAATCTGTAATGAAAATATTATAATTTTGCGAAGTTACGAGCGTGCGTGAAAACTGCGCAATGCACGCTCGTAACACAGTCATTTTACGGAGTATCGTTACCAAATTTTCCACATAGACATTTTAGGACCTCTACTTATTAACAGTATCACTGTCATTTTCTTAATCTGTCCCAAACACTGCTTTCTCACAGCAAATGCACTATTCTGGCGCCGGAAGTGCGTAAACACATTTCTGCCAGGATGTGAACAATGGCAGCTGTACTGTTCACAAGGAGGTGTGACAAAATGCCAATGTTGAAAATCTGGCATGAAAATATTGCAAATTCATGAAGTTATGAGCATGCATAGCAACTGTGCAGCGCACGTTTGTAAAACACTAATTTTTTTTATTTTTTCCACCAAATTTGCAACATGGGCTTTTTGAGAGCCCACCTCATGGACAGTGGCACTGTCATTTCATTAATCAGCCCCGGAAGGTGATTCTGTGCAGTGACTGCAAAATCACCTTTTGGGGCTGATTAACACCATGACAGTTCAAGAATTCATGAGGAGGGGTCACAAAAACCCCATGTTGAAAATGTGGTGCCAAAATTCCAAAAAGTGACTGAGATATGCATTAAAGTTGGAAAAAACCCTATTTATTCCATTATACAACTTACTGGCATTTCCTCAGTTTGCGGTCGACGTTGAAGAACGCAGACGTGTTCCCAGTCCACCGGAGATTGTTGCACCGAACTCCAGAGGTAAGTATGGGGTGAGGGTGTGTGGGGAGGCAGGGTTCACAGTGGGTGAGTGCGGGTTGTTGCAGGGTGGCCAGGAAGACCACCAGAGGACCGTTTCCTTTTTTTCAGGTTAAAAATAAAAAAAACGTTGCAGGACTGTTTTTTACATTACAGGGCAATGTGACATGCTGGGGTGGGCTCCCAGCAGGCCAAAGGACTCTATCTTTGGGGGGGCAGCAGTAGCCAATGGGGGATTGGGGACCCCCGGCGGCACACAACAAAAGGGGGAGGCTTAGATTATGCAGATGGGATTGGGCACCCCACGGCAGACAATAAAAGTGGGGGTGGTTACAGAATGTCGATGGGGAGGGCCTCTGTCGGCAAAATCAACATTGAGGCACCAGCCAACTGGGATTGGGGCTCCTGTCGCACATAAACATGGTGGGAAGAGATTGTTTGAGAACATGGCGGCAAGCCGCTGCCATGTTCACAAACAATATCAGGGTTTGGAAGTTCCGCCCTGCAGTGACGGATCGCTCCCTCATTGTAGCAGATGACTGACGCTGCAATGACGAGGCAGCCCCTGATTACAGCAGCGAAATTGTCACAAGTTGGTGGCAAGGTCCCAAACTACTGTCACCAGCAGCATGCAATGGCATTGAGGGAAGCAGGACAAGCCTTTGCAGGCTGTGGGGGCATTGGCCACAACAGTGCCACGCCTCCACAACCTGCTTCTGAGCAAGCTGTCCCAATATGTTTCTTGCGCTGTGCACAATCAACATAAAAAGGTGTCAAGGCAGCAATTTCAGGTATTCTCCCAATCCCTTGAGCCCATCCTGAAAAAATTCTACTATAGCAAGAATAAATGCATTATTAAACAAATTCTGGCCAGAGCCAATAGGGCTGTGATAAGCTGTCAAGTAACCAAAGTTACACATGTGCGTAGAAATTATGGAATGCCCGGGTGTAACTTGACCATTTTTTGGAGGTGTGGTACCAAACTTTCAACAATGCCTTTTTGGGATCCCTTCTCATGAAGAGTGCCACTGTCATTTTGTTCACTTGTCCCAAAAGGTGATTTCGCAGAACGACCATGCCATTATGTGCTACAGGTGTGAAAACATGTTTCAGGCAGGATGTGAAAAATGACAGATGTACTTTTAAACAGGAGGTGTGCAAAAATGGCAATGTTGAAAATCTGGAGTGAAAATATTAAAAACTGGTGAAGTTAGGAGTGTGCGTAGAATCTGTGCCATGCGCTTATGCTATGATTATTTTTTAGAGTTTTTTCACCAGATTTGCAACATGGGCTTTTTGAGACCTCACCTCATGAACAGTGACACTGTCATTTCGTTAATCAGTCATGAAAGGTGAGTCCACACAGTGACCACGAAATCACCTTTCAGGACTGAATAATGACATGACAGTGACACTGGTCATGAGGTGGGATCCCAAGAACCCCATGTTGAAAATTTGGGGCCAAAATTCAAAAAAATTGTTGAGTTATCAACTTAAGTTGAAAACCCCATTGAATTCCACTACAGCATGCTTACCTTTGATTCTTCAGTTTGCGGTTCGGCTTTGAAGAGTACAGATGTGCCCCGATCCAAAGAAGATGACAGCGCCGACCTCCAGAGGTAAGTATGGGATAAGAGGGGATGCAGGGAGGAGGGTGTTCAGTGGGAGGTGGGATGGGGGGGGGACTGGGGCAATGATGAGGGACCATTTTCTTTTTTATAGATTAAAAAAAAAATCACGTCGGGGAAGTTTTTTTTTTATCTACAGGAAAAAATATATACATTTTAGCACACTGGGGTGGGCTTCCAGTGTGCCACATGAGTTAGGTGGGTGGGTACTTGATGCCGACACGGGGATTGGGCACCCCGATGTCGGTGGGGGGAAACAAAAATTTTGGCACACTGGGGTGGGCTCCCAGTGTGCCACATCAGTAGCGGAGGCAAATACTGCCGACACGGGGATTGGGCACCCCAATGACAGCACAGGACAAAGACCTACATTTGTGCATACTGGGGTGGGCTTCCAGTGTGCCATATAAGTTGGGGGTGCTACATAATGCTGGCACAGGAATTGGGGATCCCGATGTTGGCGCGGGTCAAAGAACTACATTTGGGCACACTGGGGTGGGCTCCCATTGTGCCACATGAGTTGGGGGGCTAGATAATGCCAACATGGGGATTGGGGACCCCAATGTTAGCACAGGAGGACAGCAGCAGTGGGAGAGTTTTTTTGATGGCAACAGTGATGCTCCTTTGGACTTTTGGAAGGATACTTCCTAAAGTCCAATGGAAGGTTCCATGACTGGCCATTTTAGTAAGCTATGAGCCAATCCCAAAAGGGCTGTAGCTTCCGCCCTAAAAACTGGTGTAGCAAAGAAAAGATTTTGTTCATTGACCACTGGAACACTATTTTTCATGACAAGTCATTTTACTCTAAGGATGACTACACTTAAACAAAAAAGGTGCCAGTAAACTTGCTACCTTTTTCAAATCCACTTTCTCTGACTTTAATTTAAATTAGCATCAAGGGTGGAAAACCATAGTCAAAGTTGTTGCTATATTCCAATAAAACCAGCCAACCAAAAAAATAAAATAAAATCTCCATAAATAAGTCTTCAAACCTGGCTGTAAAATGCTTATTAATAAATGTGCGGAGCCTTAATAACAACTTTAAAGAATGTTTAGCCTACTGCACAATTGAAAAACCCAACATTATAGGGATAACTGAAATCTGGTGACCAAATAATGATTCATGGGGACATTCTTTTCCTGGTAATGACCTGTTTGACTTTAGCAGAAATGACAGAAAAGGTGGCAGAACTGTGCTTTATGTAAATTCTTGTCTCAGTCCTATAGAGGTCTAACAAAATAAAGACCTCTGTTTTGACTGAAACCCTATGGATAAAAACTGGCAGGGGTACATCAGACAAGATATTTATGGGGGCTATGTTACCGTCCACCAGATCCCAACCTAGATGACCTGAGAATGTCAAAGCAGAGTACTAAGGCAGCTGGGGAGCCAGTGGCATGCTGGGGTGCATAGGCAGGGGTATCACCAGCATAAGGTAGGAAGTAGTGATGCCATTATATAAAACCATGGTCAGGGCCCACATGGAGTACAGTGTACAGTTCTGGAGGCTGCACCTTCATAAGGACATTAACAGACTGGAGATGGTCCAGAGAATGGTGACTAAGATGGTACAGGGCTTGCAACACAAGACTTATGAGGAGAGATTAAGAGACCTCAGTATGTACTAGTTGGAAGAGAGGAGGGAAAGAGGGGATATGATAGAAATATTCAAGTACCTAAAGGGTATAAACAAGGTGCAGGTGGTAGACATTTTCCATTACAGGAGGAGCACAGGAACTAGGGGGCATAACATGAAATTGGAAAGTGGGAGGTTAAGGGAGAATGTGAGGAAGTTTGTCTTCACATAGAGGGTGGTGGATGCATGGAATGGTCTGCCTCAGGAGGTGGTGGGAGCGAGCACTGTGGATGGATTCAAGCATGCTTGGGACAGGCATAGAGGAACCATAGTGGCACAGCTGTGGGTAGGTCAGAAGCAATAATCCAGTACAAGGGATTATGATCAGAGTAGATGGGGAAGGCAGTCCTTATCTGCCGACAATTTCTATGTTTCTATGTTTTTGTGTTCTGTTTCTATGGATAATTACAGACCTGATAGCCTTACTCCTATTCTATGCAAAGTTATGGAAGGAAATATCAAGAACGGTATCCTGTCAAAAGGGCAACTGAGACTGAGCGACTCAAATATGAGCGATTCATTCTCAGCACCTGTGTTGTGGGCTACCCTTAAAGGGCAGCAACAGGAAAGTGCAGGGCGAAAGGAACAGTGACAGGATACAGGAAGGTATCCATAAAGTATGTGGGGGTGGTGAGTGGAAGCCACCAAGCTGGCCTGGTGGTGCAGTGGTTAGGGTGTCTGGATCTGGTGGAGAGGGTTCAGGGCTGGGGTGGAGCACAATATTTTCTGCTTTTCTGTGCCATTTTTTTTTCCTTTTGTCCTGATTCTCCCCCCCCCCCTGACATGCGCCCCCCCCAGAGTTAGTTATTTTGTAGGGTGCGGTGGGCAAAGCCCCCCATATAAACACTTAAGTGTGGTTTTGTCATTGCGAATTTACTTCACTGTTTTTATTTCTGGCGATGTACATTTGCCGTAACGGCGATCGCCCTTTGGTGGTCACCATTATGACATAGAACCATCAAGAATAGATTAACAACAACCCTAGGAAATTTTGGCTCAGCATAGCATGGGTTCACTAAAGGGCATTCTTGCACCACTAACTTGCTTAGCTTTTATGAACCTGTAAGTCAAAATCTCGACAAAAGGATACCATGCAAAGTAGTATATCTAGATTTCAAAAAGGTCTTTGATTCTGTGCCTCACTGGGCTCTTATTAAAAAACTTAGAGATATGAACATTCAGGATTGTTTTGTATCCTGGATCCACAACTGCCTGACAGGGTGTCTTCAATGAGTTATCATAGATGGACATCTATCTAAATGGAGACCCGTGAGTAGTGGAGACCCTCGAGGCTCAGTACTGGCCTCCCCATATATTTCAAATATTCATAACAGATCTGTCGGCAGACTTAAACTCCTGGGTTATAAAGCTTGCAGACAACTGCAAAATAGGTGGCCCTTACAGTACTATAGAAGAAATAAATGTGCTCCAAAGTGATCTGGACTAACTTTCAGGTTGGTTTGAAAGATGGGGGATACACTTTAACTTGAATTTCTCACTACAGCTCAACTCCACAGTTTCCACTCAAATACAAGAACATGTTGCTGTGTATAGGATAAACTTTTATTATTAAAAAATAATAAAAAGCAGCAGTGAGATGCACAATTCAGCCTCCCAAGTGCAGCCAAATGTTTTCACCCTACTCTAGGGCTTTGTCAAGGCTAACAAGGTACCAAGTGCTAAGCATTTAAAAAGCTCAAACTTAAAGTGACAGTGCGTAATTTGTTACACAAAGGTATATACATAGTAGTAACAATACCCATACCCATACCCAGCACCTAAAAACACAACACATAAAACTGGGACCAACTAAGCATAAACTAATGTGAAAATCCAGTACACATAACTTTAGAATCAATGCACATAAAAAGGAGAAAAGAAAAGGAAAAATAGGAAGTCCTTTCTTTAGACATGATAGACCTCTATGAGAGGTTTATTGATGCTCTCTTGTTTATTTGGAAGGAGACAGAAGCTGAACTGCACTAATTTGTCCAATATTTGGAATTCACCAATCAGAACCTATGATTTGCAATGACCTTTCACTTTCACTCTGTCAATTTTTTGAATCTGACAATTTCAAAAAGTGAAAACGTGGATGTGATCATAAATTTATTCAGGAAGGATACTGATAGAAATTCATTATTGTATTTCAATAGCTGTCACCCACATCTTGTGACAGTAAACATCCCTGTAGGACAATTTGTACATGTTAAGCAAAATTGTTCAAAGAGGAAGATTATGAAGTCCTAACAAACGTCTTAATAGAAAGATTTCTACATAGGGGATATGATGCTAGCACCATCAGACAGATGAGAGAAAAAGTAAATAGTTTACATAGGGAGGACTTACTAAGACCAAGCAATAATAATAAAAATACTAGAAGTAATAGGACAGTAACCCCAGATTTCATCACTACTTTTACTTCCCAAGCTCACTCAGTGGAGGGAGTGATAAAAAAGAACTGGCATGTTTTGGTGAAAGGAGACTAGCACAGATAGCTCAGAATATGCCGAGTATGATTTTCAAGAAGGGTACAAATATACATGAAAGACTGGTTGATACAGTACATTGGAATAGTAAGAAAGGGCATGAACAGTATGAACATCCCCCGGCAGGCACTCATAAATGTATAAATTGCTCCTTTTGCAAGTATTTAATAGAGGGGCAGAGTTTGTGCATCCAGTGACCAATATGATGTATTCAGTACAGGATTTTGCAACCTGTAATACTACAAATGTAATATACTTTGCAAAATATCAGAAACGTTCAGCATATTACATAGGCACAATGAAACAAAAGTTGAAGGAAAGGAAAGGATAGGACAACACATCAGGAGCACCGTGAAAAAGGATGGGGTGAGTGCATTGGCACAACACTGCAAGGCAAAAGGTGCTGATCACATATTTGATTTTTAGGTGATAAAACATGTTTTCAAATGGGTAAGGGATGGAGATCTGCACAGGATACTTTTACAAAGGGAAGCCTTAATACAGTTTAAAGTCTTATTATCCACCAGGGCTTAATGACCACTGTATGTCCATTTCCAACTGGCTCCATTTCTTTAACTCTTTTAAAGGTATTTAATATGAATGTTATGCAATACTGTTACAATATGTTTTATTTACATCACATATTTTGTGGTTATGTAAATTAAGAGCATTATTGATGGGTTTTTCATGCACTAGTTTACATGTTGTTTTGTTTGCATTCCCAGTTGTTGCTCTTTGCGTTCCCCGCCTTTCTCCCCCCATTCACTCCCTATCTTTCCCCTTCTTTTCTCTTTTTATGTGCATGGATTCTAAAGTTATATATATTGGATTCTCATGTTAGTTTATGCATAGATGAGCCTGGTTTTAAGTGTTGTTATTTTTTAGGTGCTGGGTATGGGTATTGTTACTACTATGTAAATATCTATGTGTAACAAATTATGCATGGCCACTTTAAATTTGAGCTTTTTAAATGCCTATCATCTAGTACCTTGTTAGCCTTGACAAAGCCCTAGAACAGGGTGAAAACATTAGGCTGAGCTTGGAATGGTGTGTTGTACATCTCACTGCTGCGTTTAGTTTTTTGATAATAAAAGTTTATCCTATACACACCAATGTGTTCTTGAATTTGAGTGGAGAATGTGGAGCTGAGCTGTAATGAAAAATTTTGACTAGGACATTGCTTTGGCTCCAGCCCCAAGTCATTTGTGAGCCACCTACAGATTTCTGGCAGACTGTTTATAAAAATTGACAACAGAAGAGGAACTAGCACAGAACTTTGTGGCACCCTCATGAAAATACTACAATCATCTCTCCTGATTGTTTGTGTTGGAAACATCAGACTGTTTCCATTTTTGGGCTGAAACACATCCCTTAGCTGTTTATTTTACCAGTCCTGGTAGAAATTCCTAACCTTTCAAAAGTAATAGCCTTTTAAGACTACTGTAATCCACCTTCACCACTAGTCTTACTTCTCTGAGACTGTTTTAACTGTTTAACACTTTTCTCTTTTACAGAGCTATACCACTCCTTTCTAGTCTGCCGCTTCTTTTTTGGTTTTGCTAAAGTGGGCATGTTTCACTCTGAATTATTTCTGTGAATCTGTAGCAAAAAAGAAAATAAAAACAGTGAACACATATATAAACACAGCTGAAAACCATGAAAGTTTGGTCTAAAGTTCTTAACCAAGCTAGAGATATCCATGTAATGTATTTTACAATGATGAACTAGCAGTTATTTTAACACTAAACATATCAGTTTCTAGATCTAAAAATATTGAATAACACATGAAATCTATTAAAGAGAACTATGGCTATACTGTATATAATTCAGAAAACAGCACATCAGATAGATCTTATCAATTTGAAAAATATTGCAAGTCCATATATTTAACATCTTTTATAAAAAAAATGATAAACATCATACTAAATAGGAACAATATTCACACAACTTGGATTTTTTTTTATGTTTACAAAACATAATGATTCATGTATTTACATAAAACATAAAAGAAGTAATCACAATAATTCAGGTATTTTAATAAAACCTACAAAAAGCAACCTAAATAAAACATCAAAATATATGAACAGCTCAAATAGATTTTATATTTTCAGAAACAAGATGCATCATATATTATTAAACATTTCACAAAAAATACACTAAATTAAAATCTCTATTCCTTCTGGGCACCATATTTGGAAAAAGACAAAAAAATGGTGGACAGCTTACAAAGAAGAATGACAAAATTAATACCAGAAATAAGGCATCTTACATATCAAGAAAGGGTAAAATCATTAGGACGATATAATTTATAGACGAGGCAGGATAGAGGTGACTTACTGTTGTTATTTAATATTTTAAATGATGAAAATCTTATGCATGCATGTGGTTTAAAATATCTGAACAAAATGTATGGTCTAAGATGTAATAACAGGCAAATTCAAATACCAAGGGCATTTACAAATAAACGAAAATGTTATTTTACTCTAAGAGCTGCAGGGCTTTGGAATTCTTTACCACAATATATAATGGATCAGACATCATGTAGACAGTTTAAAATTGAGTTAGATAGATTATTGTTGGGAAGTTCTACCTAGATACCCCCCATTATTGTGGGGAAAGTGGTCTTGATGGGCCTAGGGCCTACTTCCACTTTTATTAACTGAGAATAATACCGAGACCGAGAGTAATACATCCCATTACTTTTTTTTTTGTATTTACAAATCCTGAAAAACAGCAGCTCAGTATTCAATGTACATCTCATAGATTTTTCTAATATTTGCAATGCATGCAAACTTGCATATTTTCATAAAACACAACAGAAATAATGTATCAATGCAAATTATTCTGTAATCTCATACATATTTCAAAACATTCAAAATTAATGAAAATTCACATATTGTTATAACATCTACCAGAAAGATTTGAATATAATTAAAAAAATCTATGCACATGAGCTGGCCTAGTGGCACAGAGGGCTGAGGCCCTGGATGCCTTACCTCTTACCATCGGCAACCCGTGTTCGAGAATGAACACAAGTTGCTGGGGGTCAGCCAGGGGGGTTGGGCTGGGAGTGAATACAGCAGCCACCAGGCAGCTCTCCTCTCCCAGATTGGGGAGGTAGGCCTCTCTAGCTCTTGACTGCCACTGAGTGGAAGCTCACCAATAGTGTCGGAGCACTGGAGGGGCTAGCATTAGGCCGGGTGGGTGAAACGGATCTGTGCTCAATGCCAGTGCACATGCCTCCATGCACACGTGAAACCATGACTGGCCAAGGTCCTGGGGACATAAGGGATGAAAACCATGGAAAAAGAACTCCCGGAGGTAGGATGAAGACCGAGCCACTGCGGGCTTTGCACCAGTGGCTGACATGCACAATAAGTCCTGTGGCAGGGGATGCAGGTGTAAGGTAAGTCCCTGGGGAGCTGGGTGATGGTGCTGGGGTGGTCAGTCAGATGGGGGCACCTGGAAGAAAAAGGAGAAGAAAAAATAACCCCAAAAATCTATGCACATCTCATATATTTTATGAAAATTTTGGAAAAGCAGGAAGACTCGTATATTTTAAACAAATCAATGAGAAGCACAAGTACGATTCAAGAATACATGTGCAACTCATCTCATCTCATCTCATCTCATCGATATTCTTAAAATCAATGTAAAGTAACACATGCTATATTAAAATCTAATATTAAAATCTATGCAATATATCTTTAATTCCCCAATTACAAATTGAAGTCTGACTCTAAGCATGTACATTACCAGTGATGCTAATGCACATGAGTCATGTCTTAGCTTTTTCATCAGGGAATTAAACATGCCCAATGCTCATTATGGCTGTGGGCGGAGCTTACAGCCATATCGCTTTAGCTTGAAAAGGGGTTTTCGTGGAACACATTTTTTAGTAGTTTTCAGTGTACCCTTCCATAATACTGCAAATCCCTATGGCAGTTAAAAAATACCCCATTTTTTCTGTTTAGATTAATGGACACAGAACTCAAAGCTGCTTCTCTCTGAGAGCAAATGTGCACACCTTCCAAACAAATCTAAATATCTTTAAAACTATATAAGATGTGCAAAAACAACCACCGTGAAAGTTGTTCAGGGCAAAAAGATCTTTCACATGAGGGTAGTCACTAATCTGAATTCTTTATATTTTGTAAAATATGATCTTCCAAACAACCTCATTTTTTTCTCTCTGAGTGAACACAGTAGGAGTCATGCCAAACAAATGTAAATATCTTGGAAAGTATACAAGTTACCAGTATACAACTAACATGAAAGTTGTTCAGGACAAAATTACCTTTGAAATGAGGGTAGTCACTAATCTGAATTCATTAGATGTTTTTAAATACAGCCATCCAAAAGGTGAAAATTGTGAAGAAAAATTAAAATTCAGGTAATCAGATGGCAATAGTTTAAAAAATATAATTAGTGCAGCTTAATGAATAGGCTCATTTGAAAGGCATTTTTTACTTAAACAACTTTCATACAATGATTTATGAGTAACTCTATACTTTTAGAAATATTTACATTTGTTTAGCATACCTCATATTGCATTTCTGTCAGCCTGATTTCTGAAACTACTACACGGAGACCAGAACATATGGTTTATATCTTGTCATGCTTAATTTAACAGCAGATCCTGAAGTTATTCGAGCAATGTAGAACAATTCAACAGAATTCTTTAGTTCTTAATAGGAAGAAAAAAAACAACTTGTAACAAAAGGATCTGCTTATTGGGGGTACATTAGATCTTTTCAGGATGGGATCATGTTAAATCTTTTCAGGGAATAAGTAGCAGATTAATGTTAATAATCATTAACCAGCAATATCTATATGTGAATCTGACACTGACCAGATAGGGGGAAGAAGGAAGACACAGAAGAAAACAATGCTCACATACATAAAGGACACGTGGCTGTCTGTGAAACTTTTAGAAGCAAATGGTTTGATAGAGTACCTTTTAGGCATCTATGCTGCACCACTGATTTTTTCTTTTATTATGTCCTCTTTGGCAGCTTCTACTATTAAAACACATTAAATGTATAGTTTACTAAATCTTGACCTTGGTATAACTCTTGAATGTCTCCTAAATAAGTTTTAAGCCATTCCCTTTATGAGTGGTCAAGACCTATGCAAAAGGTCAAGTGTTATTTTTTCATATTTTTTAACAAATTTCCAAAGTAAAAGTTCAGAGAAATAGAAAAGTATGTACAACTAATCTCCTATGCATTTTCAACTCAGAGAGAAGTTAATATTTGCGCAAAATCAAACCCAAAGTTTCTACAGTTTTGTTCTAAAGTTATTTTATTCTAAATCTTATTGGACTGTTGAGTGTTATTTTTGCATATTTTCTTTTTACAAATTTCCAAAGTAAAAGTGTGGAGAAATGCAAAAGTATGTACAACTAATCTCCTATGCATTTTCAGCTCGGAGAGAAGTTAATATTTGCGCAAAATCAAACCCAAAGTTTATACAGTTTTTGTTCTAAGTCATTTTATTCTAAATTGTATTGAACTATTGATGAACTGAGCAAAGAAATGTTTAGATAAAACACATTGATGACTCCAGGATTGGGAGATCAATAAAATTGCAAAAGGTCAAATTATGAAATCTTAAATGCACCCATTAAGACCATTCTTCTCACTGGCCCCATGGCCCTGAAGGTTGAGGCACTGGATGCCACACCTCACACCATGCTGGTGACCTGGGTTCGGACGTGAGCCCGGGGCATCAGTGGTCAGCAGGAGGGGATAGGATTGAGCATCCAGAGGACTGCTCTCCTATCCCGGGGTGGAATCCAGGATGCCACCACTCTGCAGCAGCCCCTGGTGATGACCAGGAGTACTGCTAGAGACAGTGTAGCAAGTATGGAATGTGGCAGGTGTAGGTGCATAACATGCCTGACGTCATTGCATGCTTGCACTCCTGGGGTGAAAACATGGAAAAATGGCAGCACAGACCACAGCAGCTTGATGGCCTCTATTCCATCAACTGACGATGCCTAGACAGTCGCGTTCTGGCATTGGATCCTTGCGTGGTGCAGGGGCAATGGGGGGTGTCCCTCTCGAGGGTATAGCTGCATATGCCAGCTGGGCGTGCAACTCTGGAGTCAGTGGTGAAGGTGGAGAGGTGGCTGGAAATATAAGGCAGGTTAGTGGCTGCAGGGGGAAAAAATAGTGATATGTTAAAAAAAAAGACCTTTCTTCTTAGTGTGTAATTATAATGAATTAAAGACATTTGAATATAGACCTACAATTATACAACCATTGTGATACATATTTTTAGGAGCAGAGGAATGGTGCAAGGCTGCCAAAATTGTGATGATCTCATTGCTTCAATGCTTCAGTGTGTGTAAATCAAACCAAAAAGATCCATAATAAAAGCTTCTATTTTCTCAAAAAAAATTGTATTTTATTATATTTGATTTAATCTAAAAATACAAAATAGCAATAAGGAAGTAAAACAATCAAGAAGAGATTTCAGTGTTCTCCAACCATACATTGAAGCCAAGCCATAATAAAGGCTTCTATCTTCTTAAAAGCAATTATATTTTACTTTGATATATTTAATATTCTGTATCTATGTAGACACTAGAAAAAAAGTTTATTGGGTGTTTGGAAACAGGCAAATGCTACCAGACATGGAAGGATGCCAAAGACAGTATCAATTGCAGGGGCTAGTAACAAGTCGAGAAGTTCGCTTGACCACTCCAACAAGGGCCACCCACTGACCCTACTGACCACTGGTGGGCACTGGTAGCAAAAGAGGAGCTGGACAAGTGTTGCAAGCAGTCAGTGTAGGAGGAGGAGGAGGTGGAGGGCAGGCTGCCTGCCATAGTCCAGCTCTTGTTTTAAATCCCTGGTGGTGCCTGAGTGGCTGTAGCAATCATCTGTGCAGCAGCCCTCCATCTGTAGGGATTAAGAGGACTCAGTTTTGCTGTCCTGTTGTATTCAGGCAGGCACGAACTCCATTACAGCAACAGTTCCAACTGCAGCCCTGGACCCCCAACTCTACTACTTGTACAGGACTGACTGCTTGAGAGTGAGGGATCCTCGCTGTTTGCAAAGGAAGTGGGAAGGGTAGCAGTTGGTGTTCATTTGTGTGCTGGGGCAGGCAGAGGGGGCTGGCTGGGCTGGGAGGAGTGCCTTTAAGTGTAAGGATTGCATGTTGCCATGGGCCTGGCAGTATAGTCTAGAGGTTAGAGGAACGAGGTGTGAACGAGCTTGATACATCCAGCAGACCAGACCTGAGTTTGATTCTCACAACCTCCATTTACATACTGTGTGACTCTGAGCAAGTCACTTAACCACCCAGTGCTCCCAGGTCGCCCCTGAAAACAGGCACTTGTGCCTAGTGGGCCTTACCTGGTTACCAAAGGCTAAGAAAAAAAAATGTGTCTGAACTGTTGTGGATTGCATGGGCATATGCAGGGGGGGTACTCAAGGTGTTCAAACCCCCCCCCCCCAAAATGACCTCAGAAATTTTTTAATTCCTGTATTTTATTTTTGGGTTACCACAGGCTCAGCTGCTAAAACACTCAGTGTCTCAGCAGTCTCCATAGCGGCTGGAGCTAGCTGCAACCCAATGTGCATGCACTGGACCGTTGATGGCTAGGGGAGATAGAGACGTCATCAACAGAGAGAGCGGGAGAAGCCTGGTGAGACAGACTAGTGAGCATGCTGCCGTGCTGCATCACCTGTACAGTGCCAGGCAAGTTGTGGTGTCCCGTTGACTGTCATGGTGGTAGAGTAGCACTGTGTGTTGATCTTCTCTAGCCTCAGTTGAACTGTGGGAGAACTTGAAGTATGGTCTACCACAGAAAGAACAAACCCATCCGGGGCTGAGGGGAGAATAACACGTGGCACGTCTTCTTGACTGTGCTGGACACTGGCTGGACTGGTGGTGTGGTCCAAAGAGAAGACAGGAGAGGTCGAGGAAAAATCTGCCCTGGCCTAATGGCCTGTAGTTCTGTCTTGGGAGGGGAGCAACTATTAGGGCAAGTCAACAGGAGGATAATCAGCAGAAAAGTGGTGAGTGGAGAAAAGAACAAAGATTGATTCCGGGGAGGGGACTTCTCTCATTCAGAGAGCTGGTGAGGGGTATTGGCACCATCTCCCAGGGCAACCCACTCATTACATTTCAACCCCACTGATGTTCTACCCAACTTGGAGCTTTTCATGTGGAGTGGAAATAGATGTGGAAAGGCAGATGCCTGATTGACATATTTGTCTCTGGTTGTTGCAGTGTGCTCCCATGTGCAAAGATGGAATGGGGTTAGGCATACTCTCTGTATGCATAGATAGGATAGTGGTAGAGGAGGAGTGATGCAAATGTGTGGCAGTGTCCCCAGGTATAGGAGTGGGATGGACTGGGAGCAATGCTCCCCATGTAGGGACAGTGGGATGAAAGGGTGGAATGCTCCCCATGTACAGAGTTGATATGAAGTGGGAGGAAAGCTCCCCATGTGTGGAGGTTGAATGGAGGGGGAGGAGTGCTTCCTATGTTCAGGAGGTGGAATGCAGTAGGAAAAGAGCACTCCATGTGGGGGAGGTGAAATGTCATGGGAGAAGCACTGGGAGGGTCAGGGGATCGACGCTCACAATGTATGGTGGTGGATGGAGGTGGAGCAATGATACCTATATGTGGAGATGGAATGCAGGGAAGAGTGCTCTCCATGTTCAAGTTTATTGTGAAGGGATAACATCTATTGAGCAAGCTCATTTGCAAGGAGGTCCCTTGTACAAGCAATGATAAAGACAATACATGGTGTGAGATACAAAAAGTAAAGACACATAATATAAATTAAAATAAAGCAATTTTCTTTACATTAGTATATACAATAGCTAGATTAGATAGAGAGATAGATAGATAGATAGATCTTGTATTTATAAAAGCGCCGATTTCCTGGGACTCTGGGGGATGTACAATACAAACAGCAAACAACAATATAAAATCATATGCCAAAAATGTATGTAAAATTCATCTAGTAGCAGATTTAAAATGCATCTATCTATCCTACTAACATCAAACAATTAATCAATAAAAGCTAGCTGGAATAGGTAAATTTTTAGGCCCTACTTATAGGCTTCTACTGAGGAAGCCTGCTTTAAATAGACAGGAAAGGAGTTCCACAGGGTAGGTGCGGCCACCAAGAATGCCCTGTCCCCAGAATGCAGCAGCCTAACCCTGGGAACTACAAGGAGGCCTCCCCCGGCAGAATATGTACAATGTTGAATTCAATAAGGATTGAGACCAAATGTGATTACATAAGACACTATGTCCACCATGTGGAAGAGGGCTGTAGAAGGAGAATTGCTCCCCATATGCAAAGAAGGCATGGAGGGGGAGAAGTGCTCTCTATGTGCAAATGTGTAATGGAGGGGGAAGAGTGTTCCTCATGTGTGGAGGTGGGATAGAGGGAAGGAACAGTCACTTAGGGGCCACCATCCTAGACCCCACTCCAGCCTGTGTGTGAAACTGTTTGAAATGGGGACAGTTTATGATGGTGCAGATGTACAACCCACATCTCTTCTCTGGCTGCTGTAAAGTATTGGGTTGATAGATGGGGGTGCAAGAGGGGGCACCTGTCATGCAGGAGAACCCACTGTATCATGCCCACCACCCACCCAGCAGAGTGGGAACAGTTGTGGAGGGGCAGAAACAGGATCCACATTTTTATATCTCAGTACCTCAGAGTGCTCTCCATGGGCAGCGCACGTTAGGTGGGAGAGCCTCTGGCTGAAGCAGAGTGTTCTGCAAGTGTAGAGGTGTGGCATAGGGTGAGGAAGTGCCAGTCACCAAAAGCCCACTTCAGTCTTCATGTTAGCCCTGGTGGAGCAGGGATGGATATGAAGGGGCAGATGTGCAGCTTGCATCTTTATACATGGCTGCTGCAGGGTGCTGTCCTTGTGTGGAGGTAGGATGGGGAGATGGGACATCATTCTCCTGGAGCCACCTGCCTGGAGCCCACCCAATGCCAGTTCCAGCTTTCATGGAACTCAGATGGGTGAAGATGGGCACATGTGTAAACCACATCTGCCATTGGTCCTGCAGAGTGCTCCTCATGTGCAGGAGCCGGAATGGAAGGAAAAAATGCTTCACATTGGCAGAGATGCAGAATGGTGTGTTAGGTGCCAATGGCCTCAGGCCATCCAGTGGATCTGGACCGCAGCCCCATTTCCACCCTCCTGGAGCCCACCAAGCTAGATAGAAACAGATGTGGTGTGGCAAATATGCAACTCATATTTCTGTCTCTGGCTGGGGCAGCCAATGTGCAGTGGTGGGATGGCTGTGGAGGGGGCACCAATCACCAACTTCTGCCAGGCCACAGTCTACTATTTACCTTGGGCTGCCCACCTGGAGGTCACCTTATCACTGTGCCAACCTGTGTGGAGTGGGATGGGTGTGGAGGGGAAGATGAGTAACCTACATCAGTCTGTGGCTACTGCAGATTGTTCCATATGTGCTGATGTGAGCTGGAGGTGTAGGAGGCAGCAACTGCCAAGAGTTGCAAATCCAGTGCCCACCCTACACTGTGCTAGTCAATGTGAAGGGGCAGATATGTGACCCACATATTTGTCTCTGTCTCTGTCTGGGTGCTCCTCTTGTGCAGTGGTGTAATAGATGCACCAAGTTTGTTTTACACTGTGCCTATCCTGCTCTCTCTCTCTCTCGGTCTGACCTTCGCTCCCCCATGGTGAAAGGAAAGCTCTGCAGCACTGTTCTCTGTCCCGATCATGGCACTCTTGCTGCCACTTTCTCTGCCTCTCTGTATATGCTGTCAGCTTCCACTGGGCTTCATAAAGACAAACAGAGAGTCAGACTGACAGCAAGGTGCCGGAAGAGTGAGCGGCAATAAACTGGATGGCAACCGAGCTCGGGTGCACACTGTACTCCACTTCTCTGTTTTAAGGAGGGGTTGACACCATCTCTGACTGGAATGGATTGGACCTGCACATATATGCTGCACTGGAAGCAGCACTCACTGCTGCTGTGTCTGTCTCAGGGGGGTTGGGGGATGGAGGATGGAGTAGACACTGCTAGGGGAAGGAACACCCATTGAAATGAATGTTTATTCAGTTACAGGTGTGGGAGCCACCGGTCACTGTGGTTATGGGCACCAAATTACATTGCCCCCAATTTTACACTGCCAAGGTAGTGCTGCAATAGTGACAGCCTGTCACCTGGTGATCACTCTCATTCTTCTTACTTGCCACATCTCAGCATGTTGCTGTCATTGTTTGGGGCACTACCCCCACCTAATATAATCAGGGGGGAAACCAGAAGTAGTCTACCAGCACTGAGATCATATGGTTAAGACACATTTGCCAGAAATTACTGCTTAGAAAAGAATGAAAAAGTGACTGTGATGACGAGCAAGTCCCAGACCAGATCTCTAGTTTGTTAATAGACTCCTCCTGAGTCTGACTTGAGCGACTCCATGGACCAAGCTCCATGGATGCTATGCCATCATCAGATTTGTATCAGAGTACTGTGGAAGCATGTAACCAACTGGACCACTGTCTGATGTTCTGCCACAGTGCTCCAGCATAGTTTCCAGTGATTCTGTTTATGGAGCCCTTCCCCTCCATGGACTGCATAAACATACCCATTTCCGTTTCTCAACTGCAGCAGTGACGGCCACCAAGTGCAACATGGCGACATTGACTTGAAGTGCGCATGCATGACTATCATGCATACATAGTTATGTCAGCACCGCCATGTTGCGCAGGGCTGACTATAGGATAAACTGCACATGTGCGCGTATCACACATGCACAGTACTGCAATCACTGCAGTATTACTTACGGCTGTAGCAAACGCACTGCATATTCTTTTCCAAGCTCTTGCCACTACTAAAAGCTCTCCACAGCCATATCAGCTCTGACAAGTTTTTTTTAAATGGTATCAGCTTTACCAGGCACAGTTCACAGAGTACTACCACACACACTTAAGAGCCTTTAAAAAATGTCCAACTCATTCCTGAATGAGTTTACCCATGATTCTGCACCATTTTCTCACATGAACACACGACAGCACTGCACAACAGCATTTGTGTCAGAACACTAAAAATACCTATTATATTAAAACATATAAAAACAAGTTGCTTTTATAGGATTTCAAGTTCAATTGTACCATTAACACACATTTATTTATTTATTGAAATGTTTTACCAGGAGGGCACACTGAACAACAAGTTGCTCGTCTCACGGTGCAACCTGGTGGGTGGGGTTCAATGAGGATTTGACATAGAGAATTGCAAATAATAAAGGTAAGAAGAGATACAAAATGAGCATTTAGTCAATACAGTTGTGAGCAGAACAGACAATTACAGCTTGAGAAAATTGGTACAACCAGTGGGTGGACACAGAGACCTGATACAGTAGACCCGACAGATAGTAATGCAACAATACAATCATAGTGCAATGAAGTTCTGAATGCTATACTTATAGGCAGTAAACAAGTGCTAGGGGCAAACCAGGGTGGGGTTCAAATACCTTTGATAGAGTTGAGAAGGATGAAGCTAAGATAAGCAAGAAGGGATAGTGGAGGTAGCAAAGATGAGCTGTAGGGGACAGTGCAGAAGAGAGAGGGAGAGGAGATGGGAGGAGGGAGTGAAGACTGCTGAGATCAAGTTCCCCTCCAAGATGCTGAGAACCCTGCAACGGGGGCAAAAGGTGGCAGCAAGACAGAAATAATAAAAATGAGGAGCTAGAGGCAAGCCACCATAGCCTGATTCCCCTTTGGATGTAAGAACCCTGCCAGAGGGTCTGGGTGCAGATGAGCAGAACAGGGAATGAAAGGCAGTCAGGGAGAATCAAAACAGGTACAGCTAGGAGTGAGGAAGTTTTGTAGTGCAGTACTAAGAGAATAGGTGGAGGAGGAGTGACGTATTTGTGAGGGGAGAGCATTCCAGATTTTAGGGAAGTGGTGGGAGAAGGCAGTCTGACCGATGAGGGTAGATCGGCCTGGGATCAACAGGGTGCGTGTGTCAGTAGATCTCAGAGAATGAGAGGGAGTGGGAGGGGTAGTGAGGGAAGAAATATAACACAGACAACAGGGCAAATCTGACTTTGTAAAGTACCATAAATGATATACAGTACTAACTGGCACACTATTCCTTTACATATAAAAACCCAGACCAAACTCAAACAATTTGAACACATAGAGCAAGCAACAGGAAAATGACTGCATATACTTTAAAGCGGTCATAAAAGCTGACAAAGTCAACATATACAACCCCACATATATATTTAAAAATAAAATTAAACTCAAAATATTAACATTAAACCAATAAAATAATTCTATAGTTTATCATTTACTTATGTACTGTAGTTCCTGTGTTTAAAATAAATACAAAACTCCACTTTCAGAACTATTATCATACTCCAAGTCCAAAAAAGTAATTGCAGAAAATTCATATACTTAATAATTAAGAGATAATTCACTTCAATTATTCTTCTTCATTTAAAAATCTGTGAAATCTAAAAACACAATGAACAAAAGTACCTTAAAACACTTCTACGTATTTAAAGTTTCTACAATATTAACATTACCACCACATGAAAAAAAGAACAAAAAGCTTAAATTAATATATCACTACAAATGAATGTACGACAACCAATTTATTTATTTATTTCATTTTGGTAACCGGGTAGGCCCCCTGGAACCATTACAGTCCCTTTTTCAGGGGCGACCCGGAATTAATTACAGGTAATGTTGCATAGACATTTTACATAGTATAAGAAAGATAGTTACATTACAACATAAAATAGTCGAGGACATATGTTAATACAATGAACAACTGAATAAATATTACAAAAAGGGTACACGATCTTGATAGACATTCACTAGCGACCACCACATTAAGGGAGGGAGGTGGTGGGAGCCATAGATCACAGTCCAATTACATCCTCATTAATACATTAACCAAGTCCCTAGCTTGAATCCCAGTGATTATAAGGCAGTAATTTGTTGTTATTGTTCCACTATAGGATTCAGAGCTATCATGACAGTTACATTAATATAGGCATGCATTCACCCACTGCCCAGAGAACTAAAAGGACTTTTGTGGAGAAATTAGCAGTAGCAAGTGCAGCTTCTCAGCTCCATTAGGTGAGCCTTGAGTCCTCTCTTAAATCCCCTAAGGAGTTGCATTCCTGGAGCTTTCCTGGCAATGTGTTCCAAAGGTGTGGTATATAGGCAGAGAAAGATTGCTTTCCTTGAGAGGACCTAACGTTTTCAACTTGGAGGAGCTGACAACTGGAGGACATGAGGCTCCTACTGCTTTGTTTGTCAACTAATGTGCCAGCCAGGTTGGGGGGGGGAGCATTTTGAAGTCTGAGTTTGTAGGCCAAGCACAGATATGGATATTTGAGTCTGCCTTCTAGAGGGGGCCAGTTTAGGGATTGGAGCACTTGACAGTGGTGCTCCATGGGGGGAGCCCCAGCGGTGAACCTATTTATCATATGGTATAAGGTTCTAAGTTTCTGAATCTCTGCACTATTAACTGAGTATAAGACTGGAGATCCATATAACAAGGAAATTAACAGGGTGCTGGTTGCAACTGTTAGTCGAAAATTCTGTTAGGAAAGGACTGAGACGATATAGTAGACCTAGATCTCATTTCGAGGGGGGAGCTGTTGCAGCAGGTAATACCATTAAGATTAAGGTCACCAGGTGTTAGGACCCAATGGAAAAATCTTCTAGCTAGCAGTCTGTGATGGAGGACCACCCTGACGTTGGCTCTGCCCCGACATCAGATGTGGTATAAAGGGGGCGGTCCCCCGACACCACCTCAGTTCTTTTCTCACTGTCAACCCACTAACATCAGTTCTACAGACACCATAGTTCACAGTCGACCGCCTTTTTCGTGCCTCACACAGTTTACTAGTAGTTCATTATTTTCAGTGAATTACTGCAGAAAGTGCATTTCTTCATTGACTTCACAGTGACAAAAGCTGAAGTGCAAGTGTGGGAGGCAGATTCCGGCAAGGGACAGCAACTCTGCCTGCCTGATCTGCCTAGGCCCAAACCACCAGCCTGACAACTGCCCGCACTGCCAAAAATTTTACAGTAAAACCTGCATTTGAGGCACTAATTCGCTTAAAGCCTACCTGCTAGAGAAACAAATGGCCACCTTGCAGAAGACCCAGTCAGGGCATAGTTCATCCTCATCATGCAGGGAGTCTCCCTCCCCCCCAAGAAGAAAAGATCAGGAGGGAAACACCATCACAGGGAGAAAGAAAGAGAGAGAGGGCCAGGTCAGAATCCCACCCCAAATCCCCCCACTGGACTTCTGCTTCCTCCCCCTCTGGCAGGAGGTCGGAGTCAGTTCCCCCGAGTACCACTGCAGTTTTAAGGACTGTCCAGAAGGCGACCACCTCCTCATCACACTCCAAAGGTAAGGAGTTTTCTTCACAAGGGCATTCATCCACCCAAGTCCCCTTGGCCCACTGACCCTATAAATCCTCTCATGAATCGACCCAAGAGGGACAGGCGTCCACTTTGGGAAAATCTTCAGACACAGCCTGTAAGCATGCTGGTTCATCTAATAAGCACAAAAAAATGGATGATTCCACCAGACACCAGGAGGCCGTCAGGTACCGGACGCCTCCCCCACCCAAATATAGGGAGACGTCAGCCCCCAAAGGAAGGAGTACTACCAGACCCTCTGTCTCTGCACTGGACAAGGATCAGGTGCCCCCAGCCAAAGAATGGCCATTGGCCCTGGAGGATCAGATGTCAGTCCTGGCGACCAAGGTGCCGAAGGACAAAACTCCGAGAACCAAGGACGCACAGCTGCCTCCTCCTAAGAAGTCTTGTGTCCAACCACAAGGGGGCTCAGATCCATAGGATGTAAGTCAGGCAGATCTGACACCAGAGGCACCAATAGAGGAGATACCTCAGGACCAGACGCCAGCACCTGAAGGCCTGCAGAGTCCGAATCCCGGCCCCTCCAACCTGGCGCCTCCACCCCTGGTCATCCCCTTGGCTGAGGTGGGGGTGCTGTTCAATGCCTGGTGGAATATTATCGAAGGGGATTTACTCCCAAAACCTAGGGATCCATCCCTGACTCAGCCATTACCCAGGGATCTGCCCCCAAGGCCAACAGCTGCAAAGAATTCAACCTACCTGCCCGTGTGTCATCTGTGCAGGTCTGTCTTCCTGGACTGCAGGTACTTTTTCCCCTTTCTAAGTCATCATGAAAGAGACTGCTCCTGATTTGCCCTGCCACTACCTTGTATCATCTGTAACTGACAAATTTGCCGGTACTGAGAGGGAGAAGAGACGTACCAGCGCATCAGAGTGAAGGAAGAGGGGCAGTGTAGTTTAAAATGCTCACACCAGGTACTCTGCGAGCTCAGTAGCGTGAGTGTGAGTGGCGCGAGCGCCACTCAGAAGAGAAAATTTCCATGGATTGCCACAGCGAAAGGTCATAAAATTAGTTATTTACTGCTTCTGTATTATTAGGTAGAATTCTGTGGATTTTAAAAGATCTAGATCTTGTCTAATAGATTTGAAGCCCTATAGGAAAGGACCTGTTTTGTGGATTTGTTCTCTTACGCTGTATCTATATATGATACTGTTGAAAACTGAATTTGAAGGCACTTGCGGTATAGCTATGCTCAAATTTTAAAACTTGTATGTTTTTAGGTAAATTTGAGTAGTTTTAATTGTTTATATAGTGCATTTGAGTGATTTTGTTCATTGTGCTTTCTCCTCTTGGAGTGTTCCCCAAGTATAGTTTCTCTGTGATACCTGGAGGAAAGCCTTTTAAGCCAGCTTATTTAAATTACTCTTTGAGTCTTAGCAGCTATAAAGTATGGCTTATTCTGCTTTTCTGTTAGGAATGCTGGTTCTGGCATTTTCGGATAAACATATTTTTGGGTTCCAGTCTGACCCAGAGATTAGGACATGTTGTTTCTCTGTAGTTATGACAAAAATGACTTCCTCCATAGAGGGGGTTAGCAGAAGGAATAAATTTCATCTTTGTTGTCACATGGGTAAGACTGGACCCATTGCACAAAAATTAGGCCAAAGTGTTACCCTAAGGCCAGTAAGGGTTTGATATCTCTCCTCGTCATTGCTCTGGCCAGTGGGGATATTAAACCAAAACCAGGTCCAGTAAACCGGACTGATACTGTTAGGATAGCTCATGACAATGCCAGAAGTTTTGCTGGAAAACAGTCTTTATTCGATCACTGGGTATCTGAAAATGCTTATGATATTATAGGCATCACGGAGACATGGCTTTCAAAAAAGCATCCAGATTCTGAATTTCAAAAAGAAAATTATGATTTTTATAGGTATGATAGGCCAACTAGAGGAGGAGGTGTAGCACTCTATATTAGAAATAATCTGGGTCAAGTAGAGTTGTTTTTTTCAGGAAATATTGAGGGTATTGAGATAATACTGGTATATATAACTGGGTTGAAAATGTGTTTTGGAGTGCTATATTCCCATCCAAGAATTAAAACGTCAGCTTTTGAGGTGTTGGTCTTAAGATTAAATGAGTTGTTGGGGCAAAGGGAAGTACTCTTGATTGGAGACTTTAAAGCAGTATGGGGAGCAGAAAGAGGTTTTAAGCTTCAATCTGAATTTCAGTCCCTGGGCCTCAACCAAGTAGTAAATACTCCAACACATAGAAATACCCATGCCAGTATAGGGAATATCTAGGATTTGATATTTATAACAAATGGTATACACCTGTTGGATTACAAAGTGGGTCCTCTGAATCTAGGAGATCATAGCTATCTTGAGTGCAATATAAAACAAAACTCTGGAAATACTGATACCTTAAAATGTCAGTATGTCAGAGACTTCACTCATTTTAATAAATCTTTTTTTCAGTTTCAAATGGAACAAGTAAACTGGGCTCGCATAGATTTGACCCTGGAAGTAGATATGGCAGTTAAAGAGTTTACAAAGATTTACCTAGATATATGTTATGAAAATGCCCCTTTTAAAAAATCTAAAGAAAGATATAAACATAATCCCTGGGTAAATGAAGCAATTAAAAAACAAATAAGATAGAAAGACAGGGTATGGAAAAAGGCAAACCGATCTCTAAAAGTAGAAGACTGAGAATTATTCAAAAAGATTAGGAATAAAAGTAAAAGCATGATAAAAAAGGCAAGGAAAAGATATTACAGAAACAAAGTAAACTAAACAAAAAATCTAGCCCAGTACTGGAATCTAATTAAAGATTTGGAAGGTAGGGAAAGGAAACATTCGAGTATAACTTTTAAGGATGAGTTCGGAAGGGAGATGTCAACAAAGCAAGTAGTAAATAGCTTGAACCAATATTTCTGCTATCTCCCAGACATAGAAATGGAACAGGAAGACTGCAAACAGAAATATGTTTTTCAACAAACTAAGCAATTGGAGAGACACTATAGGGAGAACATTCCAAGCTTTTATTTTCAAGTAATCAAAATTAATGAAGTAAAGAAACAAACGAGGCAATTAAATCCACGGAAAGCAATTGGCATGGACAAAATAGAGACAATCTTCTTAAAAGCTTCAGTTGAACAAATAAGCCCAATTCTGACTAACCTCTTTAACTTTAGTTTACAGCAAAAAAGTTTCCCAGACTTTTGGAAAAATTCTAAAGTGATTCCTGTATTTAAGGGAGGGGACAAAAATAACCAATCAAATTATCGCCTATAGTCTTGCTGCTCATCATTCTCGAGTTGTCTTGAGCATCTGGTCTGTGCCCAGTTATATGAATATCTGGAGAAGTACAAACTATTGACAGATTGTCAAGCAGGTTTCTGACCTGGGAGGTCAACGGACACTGCCCTGATGGACTTCTTGGACTCTGTGGCAAGTGGACTTGAGGCACAGGAGTCTGTCGGAGCGGTGTTCGTCGACCTCTCAAAGGTCTTCGATTTGGTCGACTTCAATATATTATTGGGAAGGTTAGCTCAGATAAGCATGTCTGAACCCGTTCAAACCTGATTACTATCTTATTTAACTGAACATACACAACAGGTCTGTATAAATGAAACATTGTCAGATATGGAAGGTACTTTTAGGGGTGTCCCTCAAGGTTCAATTCTGGGCCCCCTGTTATTTTTGATCTATATAAATCCTCTCCCATCATATATCAAATATAGCAAGATTTATCTGTATATCAATGATATGGCGCTCATAGTAAAAGCTACAAATATAGATAATTTACAAAAAACTCTTCAATTTGATTTTGATATTTACAAAATTGGTTATTACAATCTAAAATGGTTATTAGTACAAAGAAAACTCAGGTAATGCTTTTTCACTCAAAAGGTAAATTGCATGACAATGGAACATTAAATATATGCTCACTAAAGTGTTAGAGCAGGCCCAGGCCTGTAAGTGTTTAGGAGTCTATATCGATAGCTCTCTTACTTTTTCTACACATATAACAAATGTAGCTAAAAAGGTTAACTCTAGATTGAGTGTGCTAAGAAGGAAAACATCGATTCTCTTGAGAGAATCAAGAAATAGAGTGGCTGTTCAGTTACTCTTACCAACATTAGAATCTGGTAGCTTAATATACCAATTTGCCTCTAAAACATCATTGTACTGTTTGGATAAAACATATTATAGAATGGCAAGATATGTGACGAAATACCCTTTTTCCACTCATCATTGCATTCTACTTCAAAATCTAGATTGGGATTCACTTGCAATTTGTAGAAAAAATGTGTAGGATATAAAGCCTTTATGGAGTATGGGGGGAAGATAAGCATGAAGTGAACTCCCTTCATGTCTCTACTTCCTATAGGTATAATCTGAGGCAATTGAAACATAGATGTCTAAAAGTCCCTCTAGAAATTAATATTTATAGTAGAATGCAAAGATGTTTCTGTTTACCAAAAAACATGGAATGAGATAGATCCAGAAATTAGGATTATTGATAGTTTAGGTAAATTTAAGCACTCTCTAGATCTAATCTGGAGAGACAGATGTGCTTGCTATGGTGTTACCAAGTGATACTACCATTTGCTTGTTTGCCTGGACTGTAGATTGTCCCTAAACTCTTTCTGCTTTATTGTTGTTTCTGTGTTGGGGTATTAGGTAGTATTAGGGGATGATATTCCTCTCTCCCCCTCCTCTCTCTTTTTTTTATGTTTCCTTTCTTAGACCTGAAATCCTAGAAAAATGCCTTGTATTAATTGTATACATATATATACTGCTTTGCCATTCTTTAAACGGTTATATTTATTCTTTAGTACAAAATTTATATTCAGATTTATGGTATATCGTGTATTTCTGCTTTTGTATGTATTCTGGGAAATTAAGTGAGTGATGTCTTTAAGACTATTCCTGTAATATATTTTATTACATGATATTTTGTATCTGTTGAAACTGCATTCTAATACAGGACAACTTTGATAAACAGGGCCTCTTCTGTTCCTAAAAGTTATTTTTCCTGTCAAAAAATAAAAGTTTTTATCTATCTATCTATCTATCTATCTATCTATCTATCTATCTATCTATCTATCTATCTATCTATCTATCTATCTCCTCCACTGATGGAGCATTGGCTGCCAGAGGAAAAAGATAAGCAGACTCCCGGTCTGAGGGGTCAAAAAAGGCACCCATCATCAGTCCCGTCCTCCAGTGGATGCCCGCCTTCATCCTTGGGAGAGGATGCTGGAGACTCCTCCTCAGATTACTCTTCAGAGGATGAGTTACCAATCCCTTCTCTGGACCCAAGGAACTCTCCAAGGTCACCCCTGGATGACCCGTCCTTCTTGGACATTATGCGGCATATCCAAGCTCTGTACCAGTGGGACACAGAAGAGATGGATCCTGAGAGATGCCATTTGGCTAAGTTCCTGAAGGCTATTGACCCTAAGCCCTTGGTCATCCCCCCATTAGTAAAGCCCTTCCAGGACATCACCAGACTGACGTGGAAGCACCCGGCCACTATAACTGCAGTACCAAGAAAGGTGGACAGGCTCTCAAAACTCCCAAAGAGGAGCCTTTCCTAGGAGAGCACCCTAAAGTTGATTCCATGGTACTGACAGCTGCACATGGTAGAGCACAGCAACCCAGGTATATGAGTGCCCAGCTTCTGGACCCAGAATCCAAAATTCTGGAGCAGATGGGCCAAAAAGTATATTCCTCGGCCACCTGCATGGTCAGGTTATTGAACTTTCTGGCTCACATGGTGACCTATCAAAAGTCACTCTAGGCAAAAGCAATGGATCTGGATAAGGCCCAGCCAGACTTAGAGGGAAAGGCAGAACTCCTGGCAGTCATCCAATCAGGGATGAATGTGGATAAGCATGTGCTAAGGAACTCATACAATTCAGCAGACACTGCAGCCAGGGCAGCTGCAACAGGTATCTTCATGAGGAGGCATGCTTGGTTAAGGCTTTCAGGTTTCTGCCAAGACTTGCAGGACGCCATTCTGGATGCTCCCTTCTAATGACCAGCCCTTTTTGGTCAGGAAACTGAGAAGCTTATAACTAGTCTGCAGGACTCAGGCAAAGCAATATCTGAGGTCCACCAAATGTACAGATTGGAACTGCAGGCCACCCGATGACATCCTTTTCGAAAGAACCAAGGACAGCAGGAAAGATGCCAGCCACAGCACAAGGAAGGCTTCAAAAGAAGAGGTGCACCTGTCCCTTCAGGCACCCAAGGCCCCAAAAACCCAAAGGCACCCCCAGACCTCCCCTGCCTACCCCCTCCAATACTGCATGACTCTCTACTGACCCTCACTCCACTGGAGGAAGTGCAGGTGAAGGCTGTAGGAGGGAGATTCTTACTTTACCTATCCGGATGGTCCAATATCACATCGGACCAATGGGTCCTCCAGATAGTAGAGAGAGGATACTCCCTAGAGTTTACTCAGATCCCACCGGACAATCCAGCAGTCCCCTCCCACTGCTCACCCTCCCATGCACTTCTTCTGCAGGCAGAAATACAGGCCTTGCCAGACAAATGAGCCATCCAGGAGGTCACCCCTGCTCAAAGAGGCAAGGGATTTTACTCCCATTTCTTCCTTTTCCCAAAAAAGATGGGAGATCTACGTCCCATTCTGGATCTGAGCCACCTGAACACTTTCATCGAATACAAATGGTTCAAAAAGGTGACTTTAGTGAGCCTGTTGCCCATGCTCCATCAAGGAGTCTGGCTTTAATCCCTGGACATGCAGGACACATACGTGCATATCAAGATCCTGCCATCCCACAGGAAGTACCTTCGCTTTACCTTCCAAGGCGGGCACTATCAGTTCAGTGCACTGCCATTCAGTCTGTCATCAGCACCAAGGGTTTTCACCAAGTGCCTGTCAGCGGCCCTCAGAAGAGGAGGTCACTTTGTCTACCCCTACCTGGATGATTGGCTTCTCACAGCTCCAGCAGAAGACCAGTTGAACAGGACTTTGGAGGAGACATTCAGTCTATTCCAGACTCTGGGCATTAGCCTAAACCTGCCCAAGTCACACCCTTGGCCTGCTCAAAGGCTACAGTACATAGGAGCAGTCCTGGACACAGTCCAAGGAAAAGCCGTTCTGCCCATAGACCGGGCATCAAGGTTAAGAGAAGTTGCTCACAGGGTAAAGGACTCAGACTTTTTTTCCTGCGAGGGTGGTTCTGCAGCTTCTAGGTCATTTGGCCACAGCCATAGCTACAGTTCCCCTCATGCATTTGAACATGAGGATCCTGCAGTGGCACATTAGGGTTCAGTGGGACCAAGGCACGGACGAGCTAGCAGAGCCTATTCGGCTCTCCAGTGCAGTCCGTCAGTCCCTGACCTGGTGGGTCACTCCAGCCCATTTGAGCATAGGAGTAACCTTCCAGTGACCCAGCCCACAACAGATCCTTACTACGGATGGCTCAGGACTGGAATGGGGAGCACATCTGGCTACTCGTCAGACGAGGGGTTCCTGGAACTCAACGGAGCGGTCTCTCCACATAAACATTTTGGAGATGAGAGCCATACTGTACGACCTTCAAGCCTTCCAAAGGGTACTCCTTCCTGGGCCCCTTCTGGTCCAGTCAGACAATACCCCAGTAGTCTTCCATCTCAACAAGCAAGGGGGCACACACTCTTATCCCCTATGCAGAGAGGCAATGAGTGTATGGACTTGGACGGTGGATCACAGCCTGGATCTCATGGCAGTCCATGTTTCAGGGATTCACTACATCCTCGTAGACAGCCTAAGTCACTCTCAGAACCACGAATGGGAACTACAGCAAAAGGTCATAGATGACCTCTTCAAAAGGTTGAGTCGGGCAGAACTGGATCTCTTTGCTTCCCCACATAACGCCAAACTGCCCAATTTCTGTTCACTAGATCCAGGGCCTTGTGTTTTTTGGTGAGACGCATTGTCCCTCTCTTGGACAGAGAAGTTTCTATATGCCTTCCTTCTCTTCCCTCTTCTTCAGAGGATTCTACTCAAGTTACAGGCAGAAGGGGTCCAGATGATACTGATAGTACCCTTCTGACCTCAACAGATTTGGTTCCCGCTGTTGCAACAGCTGGCATCAGAACCACCGATTCCATTGCCCCTCTCCACTCACTTGCTCTCCCAAGAGCAAGGGACGTTGGTCCATCCGGCCCTCCAGTCCCTGCATCTTTATGCTTGGCTCCTGTGGGCTTAGCTAGGGATAGATTTTGAGTATCCCTCAGAGTGGCAGAGGTGCTCATGGCAGCAAGAAAACCCTCTACCAGGGCTACATATGCCATGAAATGGAAGCATTTCTGCTTGTGGGTGTTCCTTCATTCTCTGGATCCCCTCAATTTTCCAGTGGAATCTGTGCTGGAGTATCTTCTCCACCTATCAGACTTGGGCCTCAGCTACTCATCTATCAAGGTGCATCTCTGCACTCTGTCAGCTTACCATGCACCTATGATGGAGAAGACTTTGGACACCTGCAAGACCTTTCTAAGAGGTATCTTGTATATTAAACCCCCCAGGAGAGACCCAGTGCCGCCTTGGGATCTTTTGTTTGTTTTGGAAAAGCTCACCTTGACCCCCCTTTGAACCAGCCACAAGTTGCAAGCTACATCTTCTGTCTTGGAAGGCATTATTTTTAATAGCCACTACCTCAGCCCAGAGGATTTCCGAGCTGCAGGCTCTGATGTGTAAAGAGTCATATCTTATATTTCACTGGGAGAGGGTAGCTCTGCATACAAACCTTAAGTTTCTGCCGGAGGTAGTGTCTGAGTTCACGTTGAACCAAGACATAACTACCAGTTTATTACCCAGAGTATTCAAACAGAGGGGAGGCATTGCTGCACACCCTGGATGTACATAGAATCCTGCGTTACTATTTGGCTAGGACCAGTTCCGCTAGAAAGACAGACCAGTTGTTTGTCTCCTTTGCCCACAGAAAACTTGGGAAAACTGTGTCAAAGCAAACACTAAGTGGCTCGTGCATTGCATTACATTCTGCTACCAGCAGCACAACAAGCTCTTACCAGGACCAGTTAAGGGGTACTCCACTAGAGGGATAGCGACATCTTTTGCTTCCCTCCAGAATGTTTCCTCAGTGGACCTCTGTGTGGCCGCTACCTGGAGTTCAGTGCACACCTTTGTTAGGCACTACAGTCTGGATATTGCTTCCAGGAGGAGAGCAGGTTTCAACCTAGTGGTCCTTCAGGGGCTCCTCTCCTGATTTCCTACAGCTTAGCATTTTGTCCTCCACCCTTCCAACCTGGGTCTCTTTTTAGGCATTGCTTGGGACTCAGTCCTAATGGTATTACCTGCTGCAAGAGCTCCCCCTCGAAGTAAGATAGTACAGTTACATGAGAACTTACCGTAACAGTAGATCTTCGAGAGGAGCTCTTGCAGCAGGTGGCTTTCCCACCCACCTGCCCCCTGGGGCAAATGTCATTATTTTCTCTTTGGGGATAGGAAAGCCTCCTCGGTTCTCCATCTGTTTTTCAGCTGGGTCTCTGGCAGGAGAACTGAGGTGGCACTGGGGGGCCGCTCCCTTTATACCACATCTGATGTTGGGGTGGAACAAACATCTGGGGCAGTCCCCCACCACAGACTGCTAGCTAGAAGATTTTTCCATGGGGTCCTAATGCCTGGCGGCCTTAGTTCTAATGGTATTACCTGCTCCAAGAGCTCCTCTCGAAGATCTACTGTTACAGTAAGTTCTTACATAACTGTACTTTTCTGATTCAAGGTCTCGTTCAGCTGGTCAATATGTGCTTTAAAGGTGCATTCTTGATCTAGTAAGACCTCTAAATACTTAATGGTGTTGACAGCTTCAACATTTGAACCATCTGTAAGTAAGAAATTTAGATCTATCTGATCCCGGGCTTTTAGGGCCAAATAGTATGACCTTCATCTTTTTTCTGTTCAAAACAAGTTTATTGCTCACCAGCCAATTCTCAAGAAGAAGGTCACTCTTCAAGGAGTAATTCAGTTGGGCCATGTCATGAGGGGCCCTGTATAATACTGCATCATCCACATACAAGGTCATGTTTTCATCACCACAGTGTTTAGGCATATCATTTATAAATAAGGAGAATAACAGGGGCCCCAGCATAGACCCCTGGGGTACTCCATCAAGTATCGGACATTTCTCAGAGAGTGAGCCTTGCCATCTAACTAGCTATGACATTCTCTAGAGGATGTCCAAGAACTAATTTACTGTGAGGCTATCTAGGCCTAGATCATTCAATTTCATAATGAGCAGCCGATGGTCTACTAAATGGAAGGCCTTGGTGAGGTCAACAAAGACTTCACCTGTTTTGAGGCGATTATCTGAGGCTGAGTAAATGTACAATTGTGAACTTGAAAAGTGCAGTATTGGTTCCATGTTTTTTTCTGAAGTCATGCTGCTGATCTGTTAAAAGCTTGTGTTGCTCAATATAGTCAATTATTTGATTGTACGCGATCCTTTCCAAAACTTTACTTAGGATACTCAGTAGTGATATAGGCCTAAAGTTTTCAACATGCTGTCATGACCCACATTTGTGGATTGGCGTGACCAGGGCCACTTTCCACAGTGCAGGAACTTTCCCTTCGAGGAGGAATCTATTATAAAGCCAAGTAATAGGGGAGGCAATAATTGGAGCCGCAATGTTAAGTAGTTTGGGTTCCAGTTTGTCATAGCCTGCTGACCCAGTAGTCTTTATATTTTTTAGAAGTTTTAACACTTCTTTTCAGGATACTATTTTGAAATGGAAGTTGGGGAGGGGTAATGTTGATAGTGTGTGTGTGGGGGGTTCTTAAACTTGTCAAGATTTGTAAAGAATGAGTTTATTACCTTAGCAGCATACTCAGGGGTTCTTGTGACAAACTCCTTCAGTTATTATGTCACATTCATCCTGTGTATAGCTTCCCTTAAGAAGGCTATTGATTTGTGACCAGAACTTTTTTCCGGTCAGAGAGATTCTTATTCTGCAGGTTTCTGAAATATTGTTTTTTTTGCCAATTTCAGCTCCTTTTTACATTTATTCCTCAGCTCTCTAAATCTCTGCCAATCCTTATTCTGATTAGAGGATTTGAAGGTACCCCATGCCCTGTCTCTCTCCTTCATGAGTTGTTTTTAGACTGCGAGATAGCCACCTGGATTTTTGTCCTTTGATTCTGAGTTGCTTTAACGGGGAATGTTTATTTGCTGTTGACAAAAAAATTATTGATAAAGAAATCTAATGCTAGATCTAGACTTGAGGCAAGGTTTATTTGGTGCCAGTTCATTTCTTTTTTTTTTTTTTTTACTTACTCTTTATGCCCCCTCCATCACCACGGCTGCCCCTTCCATTGGGGTCCCCAATGTGACCACAAAGGCTGTGCTGGGAAGACTTGAGGATGCCTGCCACCATTAAGTGGCCCGCTCCTGGAACCATTCAAGCATCCCGGATAACCCCCCAGGTGGCGGAGGGGACTCTCCCTACCCCTCCACATCTCAAGTGGAGCAGACATTTGGAGCTGCCCCTCTGGCTCCCCCGGTCATCGGCGCAGGGGCCCATCTCCTGGCACAGCCATGGGGTGTTTTTCCTGCATTACTGGTTCCGCCCCCTGCAGACGCCAGCATTCAAGAAGAGCCAATGAGATGAAGGCATGCAGAGACGTGCCTTCGCTCCGAGCCATCAGCCGACGTCCACCCCTCCCTGCAATACTGCATCCTCAGCTGCACATCCACCCATGGTCACCTTGGTGGCAGTATCACAGTGAGGACTGCAGCCTACCCTCCCCAGAGAAGGAGAGAGGCCCTATGGGCACTCAGTTCTTCTCCCCCAGCCGGCCCTCCAGCAACCCAGGTTTTCTACCAAACTCGGGTCACTGGCATCGCAAGCAGTAGCTCTACTGCTTTGCTGGCAGGCCAGCTTGCAAGTTTACTTCTGATAGTGTTTTAAGAAAGTCATCCGGATCAAAGATGGAGTAATTCTGGGCTCAGAAAATTCTTGGAGGGAGTTGGGAGGTTGTTTTTTCATATTCTGTATATGGGAGAGTGGTCACCCAAAGCATCTGCAAAGGTTCCTGCTAACTTAAATCTATCCAGTTTAGATACCAAAATACAGTCCAATGTGTTATGGTTGCCTGTTTTAGCATTTAGCTTAGTGGGTTTCTGAATTAATTGTGCAAGATCCGCCTCTTGTATAAGATCCTTTAGTTCTCCATTTGTACGAAACCCCCAATGTATATTAAAGTCTCCCAGTATCACCTTCTCCCCCTGTGGGAGGCTAATGAGGGCAGTAATTATAGACTTTAAAGAGTCTAGTGCTACCTTAGGTGGGTTGTATACACTCCCTATCACCAATGACTTAGAGACGCCCAACAGTAGTTTAATAAAAATTGCCTCGCAGTCAGACTTGACTAGGACAGATATAGCCACTAAAGATGCATTCAGGGAGGACTTAGCATAGATTAGGACACCTCCTCCTCCCTTTTTTCCTATTCTATCCTGCCCGAACATCTTAAAACCATTGATCTCAACCTCATGAGCTAGGATATGTGGTTTGAGCCAGGTTTCAGTGATAGCAATTACATCTGAGGAATACAAGCTTGCCCATGCTTCCAATTCATACATCTTAGGCCTTAAGCTATTAATGTTCATGTGAGTTATTTTCAACCCCTTTGTAGTGGACCAGTTTGTTGTAGTAAGCGATGTAATTCTAGTATTAGCCATGGGGGGGGCAGGGTTTGATTCTAAGTCACCTCCCAATAGCAGTTTTAGGCATACCAGGAATTTGACTAGCGACCCTGGCAAGGGGAGAAAAGTCCTATGTTTATGCTTTCTGAGGTATTCAGTTATGTTACAGAAGTTCCCTTTTTTGAGACCCTGCAGACTGACAATAGTTAAGTTCGCTACATGAGGGGGGAGGTAAGCTGAGGTGCTGGCTGTGTGGTACCTCATGTTGTTCAGATACCTGCAAAGCACAAGATAACATGTGATCTGTCCCAGTATTATCACAATATACACTAATGCAAATACAAGTCCCCTAGCCATGTTAGTGCAGATAATGAGTATGCCTATATAGTAAGAGAGTAAGATATGCGGTACCCTTGATCCTTTAAGAGAATGATACCCTGCCAGCTCACTCGCACAGTGGTTGGATTTCTGCTTGTGACTTTAGCGACCCAGGTTCGGGAATGAACCCAGGGAGTTGGAGGGCCAGCCGGGGGAGAAGGATTGAGTATCCCATGGATTGCTCTCCTTCTCTGGGGGATGGAGGGAGGGGTAGAGTATTTGGTGTCTTATGGACCCCTGGTGGAGGCTGGTGGAACCACAGGCAACCGGTACCAGCACTCAGGAGGGGCGGGACGGACATTGGACATCATTGCACATCTCCGCCCCTGGGGCAGCCTAGAAAAACGCTACCGGACGCCCTTGATAAAGCCCAGCCTTGGCATCAATTAGCTCTCAGGCCAGCTCCCTGATCTATCCCATCGCTTGCGGCACTATAGGGCCGGTGCCGCAACCCTGCCCTGGGGGGTAAGTCAGGGGGTATCAGGGAGCCGAGGCCAATATGAGAGTGGAAGCAGAGGGTCCATAACCGGGCTAAGATACCGGGCAGCTGATGGCAGAAAAATCATAATAAATATAAAAAAAAAAAGAGAATGCTACCCTTTTTAAACTCCTACTGTATGTATTTTAAAGCACCATCTGCTTATTAATTAAAACTGCCCAACAAGCATTTGAGGATAAAACTGGCTGAGATTTCAAACGAGACAGTAATAATTGAAAGCTTTAAGAATTGTCGATTAGACTCCTTTAAGAGAATGCTAACCTAGTAAACTCCTATGTATTATAAAAGCACCAGCTGCTTATTGATTAAAAACTGCCCAACAAGCATTTGAGAACAAAACTGATAGAGATTTCTGACAAGACAGTAACAATCAAAGCTTTAAGAATTGTCAATTAGGCTTCAGACCAACTCTGATTTTGGCCTCCACCAGCTAGTTAAATTAGCTCCAATGGTATGATTGCAGGGGGCAGAGACTCCTTGTTTTACATACTTAAAAAAATCAGCATTACCATTACATTTATAATTTCAACACTAGTATACTACTGCAATAGAATTAGAAAAAGTGATTAACTGCAAGCTTACGTTAAAATTTTACTTATACCACCAAACCTCTTTCTTAAAATACAAGTACTACACTACTTCAAAATATAAGAATACTCTTTTTCCAAACTCCATAAATGGTAAATCTATAAAAGTAATTTAAATCTTAACATTTATTAACACTATAACAATGAGTTCCCATACTGTATTTAAATCACATAAAGAAACAAGCATTTCTCAATGCTGAATGTTTGCTTGTATGTATGTGTTGTGCAGGTGTTTGGTACTGATAGTGCACAGATGCAGATGCCCTGCATGAAGGGAAGATTCCGTCCAAGTGCTCTGCACTTCTGCGTGGTGATGGATGTGAAGAATTCATTGGACTGTCTGGTGAGCTGTGGAAGCGCAGGGCCCCATGGTCCCTGTGCTTCCACATGGCCACAGATACAGATGCACAGGACAAACATAGAAATATAGAAATTGTCAGCAGATAAGGACTGCTAGGCCCATCCAGTCTGCCCATAAGACCTACCTAGTTTGTGGCTTCTGACCCTACCTGGTCAATGGCTTCTCACCCATTTTTCCCACCTCTAAGGTTCCCCTATGCCTGTCCCAGGCATGTTTAAATCCCTCCACCGTGCTCGCTCCCACCACCTCATGTGGCAGACTATTCCAAGAGTCCACCACCCTCTCCAGGAAAAAAACTTCCTCACATTTCCCCTTAACCTGCCACCTTCCAGTTTCATTTCATGCCCCCTTGTTCTTGTACTCCTCCTATATTGGAAGATGCCCCCCCCGCACCTTGTTTATGCCCTTAAGGTACTTGAATGTTTCCATCATGTTTCCTCGGTCCCTCCTCTACTCTAGCGAGTAAATATTAAGATCCTCTAATCTCTCCTCATATGTTTTCTTGTGCAAGCCCTGTACCATCTTAGTTGCCCTTCTCTGGACCGCCTCCACCTTATCAATAACCTTACAAAGGTGTGGCCTCCAGAACTGCACACAGTACTCTAGGTGATGCCTCACCAGCATTTTATACAATGGCATCACTACCTCCCACCTTCTGCTAGTGATACCTCTGCCAATATAACCCAGCATGCCACTGGCACTCTCTGCAGCCCTTGTATTCTACTTGGACACCTGTAAGTCATCTGAAATAATAACCCCCAGGTTCCTTTCTTCCTTGTTGATGGCCAACAAATCTCCTCCCATCCTGTAGCTTTCCCCAAGGTTTCCACATCCCAGGTGCATTATTTTGCACTTCTTTGAATTGAACCTCAGTTGCCACACCCCAGACCGTTTTTCAAGTCTCCCCAGGTCCCTCATCATTCTCTCCACCCTGTCTGGAGTAGCCACCCTGTTGCAGATCTTGGTGTCATCTACAAACAGGCAGACCTTTCCCTCTAGCCCTACTACAATGTCACTAATGAAGACATTAAACAGGACTGGCCCAAGTACTGATCCCTGAGGTACCCCGCTGGTCACCCCCGTCTCACCGAATTGGATCCCATTTACCACCACCCTCTGCTTCCTGTCCATTAGCCAGTTCCTAACCCAGTTTACCACCTTGTGCTCCATGCCCAGACAACCCATCTTGTTAACCAGTCTTTCAGCGAGACAGTGTCGAAGGCCTTGCTGAAATCGAGGTAGGCGACATCCACCGTCGTCCCCCCCAATTTACCTCCATGGTCACCCAGTCAAAACAATCTGCCAGATTTATCTGAAACGACCTTCCTGCTGTGAATCCATGTTGCCTTGGATCCTGGGCACTGTTGGATTCCAAGTGTGTCACTATTCTTTCTTTAAGCAGTGCCTCCATGATATTACCCACCACTGAGGTGAGGCTGACTGGCCCATAGTTCCCTGCCTCCTCCCTACTACCACTTTCGTGTAGAGGGACTACATGTGCTCTCTTCCAGTCCTCCAGAATCACTCCTGTGTTGAGTGACTCGGTGAACATGGCTGCCAGAGACAAAGAATGCATCTGTCAGCCAATGCACAAGGCAGTCTGCCTCCCACCGGTGGAGAGGTGCAGGGCCCTATGCCAAGAGGACAGTTGTCTTCACTATATGGGCCCAAGTGGACAACCCTGCACTTTCATACCCTGGCTGGGGGGATTGCAAAACAGCACCATTCCTCCACCCTCACCCCATCCTGCTGGGTTGCTTAGCTGACCCCTGAACTCAGCTCACTGGCACAGAATCACAAAGCAAGGCCACTGGGGTGAAGACTGGCACTACACACAAAGGTTGGTAAACAACTATAATTCTTTTTTTTTATTTTGACCCCAACTTTTCAAGCTACTCATTTTTATGATTCACCTTATAAACATGAGACGTACCATTTATAGTATATTGGCCAAAATGTAATTTCGCACCAGAGATGCAAAAATACATCTCGTCCAGGATTTAAAAAATGACACCTGTAACTTTTATGAGGTGGTGCAGAAAAATGGCTATGTTGGAAGTTTGGAGTCAAAATATTGAAAATTAGCAAAGTTATGAGTGAATGATAAAATATTGCAATGTTCAATCATAACCTGGGCATTTTACCATATTTGTACACCAAATTTGCAGCATAGCCTTCTTATTATCACACCTCATGAAGCTGGTAGGTGAAAACTTTCAGATCCCTGCCAAAACATCATTCCACACAATTGAAACATCATTCTGCATCACAGGTGCAAAAACACATTTCGGCAATGATTTGAAAGTTGACAGCTATCACATTCATGAGCTGTGTGAAAAAATGGTTATGTTGAACATTTGGGGTTAAAATATTACAAATTACTAAAGTTATGAGCAAGTGTAGAAAAACTTCAATGTATGCACATAACTTTGCTATTTTTATATATTTTGACCCCAAATTTTCAACATAGCCTTCATACAACCCAACCTCATGAACAAAGGTGGTGAAAATTTTTACATCATGCCCAAAAGGTGATTCCACAATGTGACCACGAAATCACCATTCAAGCCTGATTTGCATAATTCCACAACAACCGGTCATAAAGTGGGGTCCCAAAAAAGCCATATTGAAAATTGGGGGCCAAAATATGCAAAAATGACAAAGTTATGCATCAAAGTTTAAAAACCTATTGAAATACATTGACCCACATTTACCTTAGTTTTTCATACTGCAGTAGTCAGTTCCAGCAGCAAGATATGTCTTCGACTGGAGAGTGAATCTACACCATGGGACATGTTCAGATGAGTGAAAATGTTGGTGGGTGTGGGGGTGGGGTGCTGAGTGGGCGGTGGGGGTGGGGTGGATGGCTAGTGTGTGTTTGGGGTAGATCGGTGAGGAACTGTTTCAGTTCTAGAGGTTAAAAAACACTGAGGGATGGTTTTCTTTATTTTAGATATATTCTGTGTCTGGGGATTGGGCACCCCAGTGTTGGGCTCATGTTCAGCGGCACTGGGGGTGGGTACCCTGGTGCCACCACCTACCTAAGGGGAATGGGGCAGGCAACCTAGAGGGGAGGGGGTCATGAGAAGTTTTACCAAGGGTAGGCACCTCGATCCGCTTCTGTATTAATTAAAATGAAATACATATATTCCTATAGACTGGAAAGGGTGGGCAACCTGGAGGGGAGGGGCAGAAAGATGTGGTACCAGGGGTGGGCACATCAGTCTACTTAAAGGACAACAAAACAATCTTTTTGCCAGTTTTTTAAATTACTTCATAAGCTTGTAAAGAAAAGGCTGTTGTTTACATTTATACTGAAACTGCATTTATTAACGTAGGATAAATGCAGTTTCATAGCGTTTAAAAATTTTAAACATAGCCTGTACTGATTCTGTTTTATTTCTACTGTTTTATTTTAAGATTGAGGTAGCATTTAAAGAGATGGCAATGTGTGCTGTGTGATTTAAACAGTGTAACTGTAAAACAAATGATTTTGCCTTGGCTGGGAGAAGGGAGGGCATTTAACTGAGGGAGGGAGAGGTTGAGAAATACACAGGAGGGGGAGGAATGGTCACATGACTCAGATCAGCTAATAGCGGGGCTGGAATTGTGTGATTGTTAAAGAGCAATTTAACTTGTATGCTATCAGTTGGAGTTGAAACTCAGCAGAGGGAGGCAGGCAGCTGGAGCTAGAAGATAAGTACTTTCTCCATGCTGTTTGTTTTCTTTTAGCATTGAGGTAGCATTTAATGAGACGGCAATGTGTGCTGTGTGATTTAAACAATGTAACTGCAAAACAAATGATTTTTCTTGGCTGAGAGGAGGGGGGCATTTTACTGAGGGAGGGAGGTTGGGAAATACATAAGAGGAGGAGGAGTGGTCACGTAACTCAGACCCGCCAATAGCAGGGCTGGGATCCAATTATATTTCAAAGGGGACCAAGTGACCCCAAAGCTTGAATGACCTGAAGCTTGAGTGCAACAAAGCAGGAGTGTAGCATCTTGAGTAGCGACAGCAGGCAGTGGGCCACACTGGTAGACAGGGAAGAGCCTAACTGGGAGGGACACATATTTCCTATACAGACATGGGGAGTCCAAGGTGGAGGAAGGGTTCTAGGTAGTGGGGTAGGACCAGGTTAAAGGAGAAGAGGATGTGCGGGGACAGTCAAATAGGATGGGGGATGGGAAGGGTTGTATGTTGCCAAGGATGTGGAGCAGCCATATTCCCGGGAGTGGCTTGGAGGGCAAGAGGGTATAGAGTGTGTTGACAGGTGGGCTAGCTCAGGCAGTTAATATGGTGGTTAAGGAGGGAACTAGAGGCATGGAGGAGACAGAATAGGGGGGAACACAGCCAGGAGGGGAAACTAATGAGGCATCCAAAAGAGCTAAAAACAGGTAAAAATAAGGGGGAACTAGGTGGAACAGCAGGAGGGCCACATAAGCGGATGCAGCCAAGGAAAGGAAGTGATGACTGGAGGAGGGTCAGACACAGGGGCATGACTAAGACTGGGTCAGAGAAAATATATCAACCTGTAGGAAGGGGGACTGGACTCATTCAAGGAAAGGAAATTAGCACTGTAAACAGATACTCAGTGTTGGCTAGTCCAGAAGACCACGTAGCAGAGAGGAGGGAAGCTACAGTGAAGGAGCAGGGAGAGGGTGCTACAGGGGAAAAGTTACACAGCAGGGAGGCAGTAGGCAGTACACCAAGAAGACACAGTGGTGGGGGGGGGCAGCGAGGTGATGGTGATGCAGTCTCTCCAGAGGAAAGGAAGGAGCAAGGAGACAGGAGGATGGGGGAAGCAGCAGGCAGCCCGGGGAAGGCTAAGGATAGGGAGAGGAGGGGAGTCCAAGTGGAGGAGGGCCACATTTCAGGGAAGACACGGGGAAGTAATAGCAGAAGAGGTGGTAGTGTGGTGGATGGAGCAACAAGTGAGTGCAAAGGGGAGGTTCCACAGATGGAAAATAGTTTGGAGGTGGAGGTCAGTAGCCTGGTCATATTTACAAGGGGGGAGAGGACAGAGCAAAGGTTAGGGCAGGCAAAGGGTAGACAAGACAGGGGATGAGAGGGCCTCACAAGTTGGGGGACAAGGGGTGGAGGGCAACAAGAGGTTGAGAAGGATCGTGTCAGAGAGTCATAATTCTAGGGGATTCTAAACTTAAGGGTATAAGATGGGGGGGGGGGGTGCCAGAAAAAGTAACATCTGGGTAGAATGCATGCCAGGCATGACAGTAAATAGAGTGGGGCAGCGTATGGGCAGATATGTGGGGAAGGTGGGGGGAAGCCACACGTTGTGGTGCACCTGGGAATGAATGATCTGGAAGGGAGAAGGATAGAGGAGGTACAAAACAGCTTCAGGGAAGTGGGAAAACTATGCAGCAAAGAGGGAACAATGGTAGCCTTCTCAGAAGTTCTGCCAGTGCCAAGGGCTAGTACAGACAGGAAAAGAAGAATCAGTGACTTCAACAAGTGACTGAGGGAATGGTGTGGGACCAAGGGGTATTGATTGGTGGGGGACTGGGGTAGCACATGGGATAACAAAGATCTTTATTCAGGGGATAGGTTACGTCTCAGCAGGGCAGGGTCACAGGTGTTGAAGCAGAAGCTGGGGGATTTCATCAATGAGAAGTATCATTCAAACTAGGTAGGGGGAGGCACGGGAGCTGGGAATCACCAGGGGAAGGGGTTCCATGGACCTCCCCCACCACAGGGATAGATACGACCTTAGGTGAAATAGGGGTTGGAGTGAAGGGTAAGGAAGCAGGAAGGATAGGAGCAACACGGAGAATGGTTTTACTAAATACTAGGAGCCTGGAGAACAAGTTGGCAGAGTTGCAGGCATTGATGGCAGAGGGAGAGGTGGACATAGCTGCCATTACTGAGACGTTGGCAACCAGGCACCATGACTGGGACCAAACCATCCCAGGGTACAAACTATTCCAGAGCGATAGAGATAAAGGGAAGGCTGGGGGAGGGGGGTTACCATTTACATAAGGGAAGGGATCAGATGTGATAGGGAGGAAGGGGAGGAGGTCAGGTTGTAAGTAATCTGGCTGCAACTACACAGCCAGAAAGGGACCAAGATCTGTCTGGGGGTTGTCTATAAACCTCCAGCCCAGAAGGAGGACATTGACAGGGAACTGGGGGAGCAGATAAGGAGGCATAGTGACAAAGCATATGTAAAAAAAGCAGTACATTACCACCACAAACGCCAAGTAAAAGAGAACCTCTAGTTACACAAGTTATCTATTTATGCTATCCCAAACTTAATAAAATTCAACCAATCAAAAAAAAAAAAAGATTTACTGTTGCTAGGAAAATAATCTAACATCTGAACAGTTCTTGAATTCAAACTAAGCAAAAGTTATGTCTGAGAAACAAAAGAATTAGCCAATGAACACATAATATAAACATTTTTGAATATCATTGCCCTAAATATAACCTCCTGAATAATAACAATAAACCTACAGTTATAAATGACTACCACAAATTAACCAGTTATCATAAAATATATTTTTTCAGATATGACCAAAACCAAAACTCCACATCATCAATCTATAAACACAAACTCATACTTATGAGTGGATTGTCAAAACAACCAGAAAAGAAAAAAAATTACAAAACAACCATAGAATTATAAAATCTAATCAAAAAACATTCACAGACACAACAGAAATATAAAAATATCAAAATGTTAAACACTGAAACACTATGTAAGCCCCCTACTGGTGTCTAGGGGTATACAGTAGATAGTAGTACAGTGGGAGGAGGGTACGGACAGCCAAAAAAAACGTAGTCACAGAATATGCTCATACACCTGGTTCAACCAGTGTAACTGGGGGTGCAGGCCATCTTCACTTCGGGGGCTGACAACTGTAGGGGCAAAACCTGTTAAGCAGTACATGAGGTAGCCTGGTTAAGTTACTTGTCCACAACTATTCCAAGTGCAAAACTGATTTAATTGAAGAATAATAAAATCAGGCCATGCCACAGAGTGTGGGGAAACCATACACAGTGGGTGGGCTCTACCACACAGGGCTAGAATTACATTTCTTGCAGAAACTGATCCATGGAGCCAACTGCACTTGCTCCTCGGAGTCGAATTAGGCTCAGCCAATGGTGATAGCAGCATCTCTTCAAGTCGAATAAATTCTCAGAATGGACTGGCAGCTCCCTCATTCTCTCCTGCCCACACTCAAAAACTTTCCACTGCCTCTGACACACCAACCCTACATGCAGTTAGGCAAGCACCCCACAGAACAGCACAAAGGCATGGGCAGCTGCTTTGGATGGTATCGCTTCTCCTGAAGTGGTGGGTACTATGGGGGCTTTAGGGTGGTGGCATCTCTGATCGTCATACCTTTCTCACTGTCTGTACCATGTTGCAGGGTGCCATGCACCGAATGACAAAGTGAGTGCTCCAGGCTGGGGCAAAGGACTGTCGGGCTAGGGGGCTGCTCACAAAGGCTTATGTCCCAGACTCCTTGCAACCTCTGGACCTGTCCCCACCTGCTCCAGCATGGATCTCCAGGCTCCCTCTAACAGGCTTTTGGTGACTGCTGGGCAGGCTCTCACCACTGCCCCACCACAGCTCAGGCTCTCACTTCTGGGCCATGCACCAGTTCTCTCTATGGCTCTTCAAACCCCACGGGCCACACTCATAATGTCTCCAGATACCTATTCCCCCTGACTGCTTGCTGTTCAATGCAGAGTGTCAGACTTAGGGCAGTGGGCCGGGGTGGCTGTCGCCTCCACCCTGGCTCCAAACCTCTTACCCTCAGCCAAACTGTGGTTCTCCCTGAACACTTGCTGTCTTGGTCTCCTTCCTTAATTGGCACCAAAACCCACTTTTATACCACCTGGGACTGAGGCCCTGCATGCCAGCAGGCAATCCTAAGCCCTAGGCAGCCTACTAGGGACCTAGGACTGGTAAGCTCCTTTATGGGGCTTACACTTCCTCCACACAAACTGTTCACCTGTTGGTGAATGCTTGGCCAGTTGCCAGGATGCCTCCTGGGGAAGGATACACACACCCCACCCCCCCAAGATGCCAACTGGCAGCGCTGGTCACATCACCGCGACGGTGGAAACCCCAAACTGCTACCCCAGGGACACAATAATTTTGCCATTACACCCACTAAACTACCTGAGGGTCCTGGTGACCCACCCACCATTCCCACAGACAGACTGACATGTACAGCAGGTGGCTTCCCACACCCTTCCCCTTGCTAACTACCTATCCTACTAACATGCTATTGCCACCATAGAGGGCTAAAAGGATGACCCCACAATCTCCACAGACATTTTTATTCTAAACACTGCTATAAACCCAGGCACCTCAACGAGGGTACCTAAACAGCATATAAATCTTGAATTAGTTTAACAACAATCTTTACTGCAGGCTGTATAGTTATGCATTCCCACTCTCTCTCTCATGCACATGGGCTCCCATGCTCACACACACTTACACGCACTCACTCACAGCACATCCCCCCCCCCGATATACTGTCAAAAGGGAAATCCAACACCATGGTGCTGACATTATGAGCACATGCTAGAGTCCCAATAATGTATCTGACAATGTCTCTGGAATGCTCAGTCCTTTCAAAGGCTGATGAAACTGTGGTGATACACACTGAGCCAACCCCTTTAACTACAGTAACACAATCTAGCAACATTAAAAACATTTTCAACAACCAAAAGGAGTTTATCTCACCCAATTCCATCAGTGGATGCTGTAGTCCACACATCAGGAGGTCAAGGGTAGTAGTCACAGTCCTACAGTATACGGGGGCTCTGAAGAACAGGAAGCTCACTCTTTCTGGGTGCAGTCTCTGGCAAGGTAAAACTTGGGGTCAGGTTTGGTGATCTCCTCTCTAAACGAGTCATCGCTAATGATATAATACTTTGTCCTGAGGCCTTCCACATCCTGTACTAAAGCACAAGACTTAAAAGTGTGATAATAGTCCACACAATGGAGGCACATATATACTTTGCTTGCCTGATGGCCTTCTGCTGATTCCCTGATTGGTCTGAAGGGCTCACCTTCCAGTGCTGCCTCACTTTGTTCAGGGCACCTTGAAATACCCAGTCCTCTTGCTGGTCACTGATGACATCCTATAGGCATTCGCAAAGGTAGCGATAATTCTGTCCAGGGTACTCCTTCCTTATCCTGCAGCAGACCCAATGTTCAGCCTGGGACCTGTCAAGGATACTGTGGACACTGTTTCTAGGCACTTTCCCTTCCAACAGCCAACTCCCTGTGGTGTACTTCAGGACCTGGAGGTCTGAGAATCTGAGGTTGTCCATATCTTTACGCCACTTCCTGCAGGTGTCGGCCAGGAATGGGACAGTCTTGGGGTACCAGAACATGGGAAACCGGTAGGGCTTTTGTATGTCTTGCTCTATCACTGGGATCTCATAGAGAAGGGAGGTTGGTGTGACACCTGGAGCAGCTGCCACCACACATTGTCCTTCCAATGTCTTGCCTTCCATGCTGGAACCTTCATCAGACATTGCCTACTCTATCTCCACATTAGACCACTCCGACTTATTCAGTGCAGGGTCAGCTTCCAGGGTCCATATCAGGATAGCAGCTGCTGTGGGGGCCACATCAGGCTTTTTGGGGCCTTTTGCTTTGGGCGCTGATGCCTAGCCATGGCCTCTCCCTCTGCCACTGGGAGGAGCAGGATGTTCTGGTGGGGAAGGGCTGGGCAGATGTCTGGTGCCCTTCTTCATGGGTGTCACTTTTCTCAGCGCTCTGTCAACCTCCTCCCATGTTTCCATGCTGGTAACGGTTGCCATAGAGCGGAACAGGATAGGTGGTACTGGCCACCCCCGGGGAGGGAACATAAGACTGCGGGGGGGGTGTATTGTGGTGGAGGGAGCTCTCTGAGAGCAGTTTAAGCATACTGGTAGGCTTCTCACATCAGTCCCAGATCTGTTACAAATGATGCACTCGTTCTGTGAGCCACTCTTTTTTATGACGTCACAGAGCCATGATAACAGGGATGCTGGGACCGTCTTTTTTTCGCTGATCCGGTGGGGGCCTCTGCCATGGCTCACAATAGCTCCTCCAACTTTTTCCAGCTTAAACAAAGAAGCTCTCGATCTCACAACTGTGGCATAGATACTAAAATCTGTCCTTCTCCACAGCTAAATGGCACTCCCTCTAACTCACCAGTGGACCTCTCCTCCTGCTCCCTTGAAGCCTAGCCAATCAAAACAGCTCCCCAATGTTCTGCATATGTTAGCAGATGTGTGCCAAGTGTCTTGACTCAGATCGCATGGTGCCACTCCCCTGAAGGCACGAAACGGCAGTCCAAAAATGATGGAGTTGTTATCAAAAGAATTCTGCTCCTCAGGCTGCATGACATCTTCCCAAGCTGCAGCGCCCTGGATTTCTGTCCAGGTATGAACATACACCCCAAAAACAGAAACCAAAATGAGTCCCAATGTTGTAAGTCCCCCTCCTGGTGTCTAGGTGTATGGATAGCAGTCAGGTGGGAGGGGAGCATGTACAGCCGAAGAAAACACAGTCACAGAATATTCTCATTTACCTGGTTCAACTGGTGTAACTGGGGGTGCAGGCCATCTTCACTTCGGGGCTGACAACTTTAGGGGGGCAAAACTTGTTAAGCAGTTCATGAGGTAGCTTGATTAAGTTAATTGTCTACAATGATTCCAAGTGCAAAACTGATTTACTTGAAGGATATCAGAATCAGGCCACTCCACGGGGTGTGGGGAAACCATACACAGTGGGTGGACTTCATCACACAGAGCCAGGATTACATTTCTTGCAGAAACTGATCCATGGATCTAACTGCACTTGCTCCTCGGAGCCCAATTAGGCTCAGCCAATGGTGATAGCAGCATCTCTTTGGGATGAATAAAGCCTCAGAATGGACAGGCAGCTCCCTCATTCTCTCCTGCTCACAATCTCAAACCTTCTGCTGCCTCTGACTCACTGTCCTTACATGCTGCTAGGGCAAGTACCCCACAGAACAGCACTAAGGTAAGGGCAGCTGCTCCAGGGGGTTTTGCTTCTCCTGCAGCAGTGGGTACTATGGGGGCTTTAGGGTGGCAGCACCTATCATCAGCATACCTTTTTTCACAGTCTCTGCCAGGGTGCCATGCACCAGACAACAATGTGGGTGCTCCAGGCCGGGGCCAAGGACTGTCAAACTAGGGGGCTGCTTGCAGAGGCTTACACCCCACACTCCTTGCAACCTCTGGACCTGTCCCCACCCACTCCAGCATGGATCTCCAGGCTCCCTCTAACAGGCTTTTAGTGACCACTGGCCAGGCTTTCACCACTGACCCACCATGGTTCAGGCTCTCACTTTTGGGCCTCGCACCAGTTTTCTCTATGGCTCTCCATACCCCACGGGCCACACCCATGATGTCTATGGATACCTGTTTCCCCCTACTGCTTGCTGTTCAACGCAACAGGTTGGACTTAGGGCAGTGGGCGTGGGAGCTATTGTCCCCACCCCACCCCCAAACCTTGGCCCTCTGCTGAACTGTAGCTCTCACTGAACTTTTTCTCTCTTGGTTTCCTCCCTTAATTGGCACCAAAACCCACTTTTATACCACCTGGGACCCAGGCCCCTCCTGCCAGCAGGTGGTCCTAAGCCCCAGGCAGCCTACTAGAGACCTAGGACTAGTAAGTTCCCATAGGGGCTTACAACTACATAAAGTACCATCCCTGACATATATCTATCTTTATTGGTACCAGATAGCAGCCACTCAATGGCTCAGAAACAGACTGTAGGGATTGTGGCAATCTCATGGATAAGAAGAGTTGAGACTTTTCTTAAGGAAATGAACCATTGTACCAGTGTGGATCTATCAGAGTATAACATTATTGGATGGGTAGAGGTGGTATGCGCTGGCATCAGCTCATACCTACAACAGAACAAGCACTCCGGAGACATACAGCTCCTCAGATTCTGAGTGTACACCTTAGTGGGAAGGACCTAGGATATATTTCTGGGCATCAGCTGATTGTAACTGCCAAAGCAGATTTCTGTTGGATTTGCCATTGAATGCTGCCTACTAAAATTGTGTTTTCTACTATTTCTCAGAGACAGATTCAGTTAGGGCAATGTGGCATGGTGGGTACAGAGAACGTGCACCAAAAAAATAAACATACTGGTACTGTATCTACTTTCCTAAGAAATTGAGGAATGGGGAAATTAGGCATCCAAATATCAAGTTTTCTAATAATTTTTGTACCTAAAATATGGTGTGCATTTGACCCCTATGGAAACAACCTTTTTTATTGCAAATCTTAGGTTGGCACTTAGTCAGCTGAATTAAACAAATTCTGGTCAGATCCACCACGGCTGCATAATGAAGTTAGTGAAGTTGTGTGGAATTGTTAAGGAGGTATGGAGAAACAACACAATGATTTGTAAGTAGTAAGATTTGTTTTAGTTTCTGTTCTAAGGAAGGCACACACATTATTAAGAAAATACATGGAGGTTTACATTTTAATGGAAGGAATATGAAGCTTACAAAAGAACCCCAGAGCAAATACCACTGAGGTATGAGTTATCCCAGATGATATTGGCCAGAAAGCCACATTTTAAAGAAAACACAATTGCACATATTCCAATAATGCAAAGCATCAAGGGGAAACATATGCAAATCCCCATGATGGTACAGAAGGTGGCAGTACATGAAAAAGTAATGGCTGGCATATGTTCAGCCTTGGGATTATTTACACAGCTTTTTTTTTTTTTAAGAGAAACAGGGTTTTTGTCCATGAGGTGATGTTAGCTATATTTAAGCAATGTGTTGATGTCAGGAAGTCAGGTGTAATGATGATGGACTGTTAAAGAAAATGTGATATTAACTTTCAGAGGGGGTCGCTTTTGATAAGGGCAAGGCAGTTATGCTTGTGATAATGGGAATATTAGGAAAGTATGAGGTCTACGCAGAAGTGGAGTACAAATATGAGCAGTTTCATAAGTATGTGCTCAGAGTACAGGCAAATGTAATATTCAGGTTTGTTTTAGAAATAGGTAAAAATAGCGATACATGCAATTACTAGAAAGATGGATAATTACATAGACATATAGATAGAGAGACACAGACAGACAGGCAGAATAGGAATGGCAGTGAAGTACTGAAGTGACGCCAACCCCACCCCCAACCCGCAGACATGGACAGGCATTGGGGTGTGCCTTTGGGTCATTGTCTATAATGCTCATGCCATTTCACCTCACCCTACCCTGCAGACACAGACAAGAGTCGAGGTGTGCCTTGGGGTTTTCAAACTTTACACTCACCCCATTCCATAAGGAAATATGCTGAAAGGAGTACAGTATAAGAGAATGGAGTGAACTTTGGGGCTGAAGAGTCAAAGGCACACCTCAATACCTGTCACTGGCTGCAGGGTGGGGATGGGGGTGGAATGGCGTGATCATTACTGTTAACAATCCCAAGTCACACCCCTGATGCCTGTCAGTCCCTACAGTGCAGGGTGTTATGATCAGAAACCCTAATGCCCTGGGTGTTTCTTGGTTCACTCCAAGTTTTCAGCATAGGCTTTTTGTGACCCCATCGCATGAACAGTGACACTATCAGTTCATTAGCTGAAGGTGATTTTGCACAGCAACTGTGCCATTTGGCACCACAGGTGCAAAAACACATTTTGAACAGGATGTAAAAAATGACAGCTGTACATTTCTTGCTTCAGTAACTGATCAGCACATCTGTTGCATGACCCGCTTATTCACATTTTATATCTGCTATGCAATGTACTGCTGTTATGTCTGGAGGAAGTACCTTTCCTAGGTTGCAAGAACAGCATCAGAGGAACACAGAAACACACACACAGCAGAACACAGCTGTGTAATGGTTAGATTGTCTCACACACACACACACATACACTAGAACAAACCAGAACACAGCGGCAAAATGATTAGATTGTCTACAAGCACTATCTTCTATGCAAGTTGGAGCACGGGGGGGGGGGTTAAGGCTGGAGATAAGTTATAGTCCATGACATAACCACATGATCAGAATATTAAATATTATAAAATAAACTGTTGGTAATACCTCTCCCTATGCACCACAGCATTCCACTAGCTCTCCTCACAGCTTTGGTACATTGTTTAGCCACCGTTAGATCATCCAATATGATTACCCAAAATCCCTTTCCATTTTGATGACCATTGACCCCCTTCCCCGTAATCATTCCCTGGGTTCCTGTAACCCTTCCTTATTCAGCAGGCAGGTGTTCCCAGGGCGGAGGAAACTTGCATCCAGGAATATGGAGGAGATGCCTCATAATTTCTACCTTTCCTAGGTTGCAAGAACAGTCTCAGAGGAAAACACACACACACACAGCAGAACACAGCTGTGAAATGATAAGATTGTCTACAAGCACTCTTTTCCATAAAAGACACAAGCAATTGAATCAAATGCGCACACACACACACACACACACACACACACACACACCAGAACACAGCGGCAACATGATTAGATTTGTCTACAGTCACTATCTTCTATGCAAGTTGGGGCGCGGGGTTAAGGCTGGAGATCAGTCATGGTCCATGACATAACCACATGGTCAGAATATTAAATATTTTAAAATAAACATAAATGCAAAAGTAACCATTTCAAGAAGAAAATGCAGACTGTGACACTAAACAGTTGTAGGGTAAGTTAGCACATCTGGACCTATTTGCTGTATATGCATCTCAATTGCTAAGGGGTCCTGACCATGTTAACCATTCCTCAAGCAATGCTAGCTACAGTATGTCTACCAATAACATGAATGGAAAGATTATGCACATGAAAACTTATTAATTATGCTGTACATACCCTAAGACTCAAAGTGTGTCTTCTTTAGCTGCCATGATGTCTGTGGTTAATTGGAAACAAAAGACAATGTAACAAGACACTGGCCTCCACCCAGAGCTATTAAACAATAGAGCAAACTGCACTCTGGGAAGATTGCCTGGGACAAGATGCAATAAAAAAAATGGATCCATTCACATATCTGGAATGTGTAGTATGGCACGGGCTGCATGCCCATTGGCTCACGCTGTAGACCAATGGGCATACAGCCCAACCTATGGTGTCAGTCGGTGAGCGGGGCGGCGGGCAGGGTGGGTGCTGCCACCTGCCGCTGACCGGGGAGCGAGCAGTGGGGCTCAGTGGGCGGGTGGGAGGGGGTACTGCTAGACCGCCAGGGATATTGGACGTAATTCTTTTTATTACAAAAGCCCTTGATCGGGCTGACAGCGGTCACTGGACCACCAGGGATATAGGATATCATATTATTTATACTTAAGCCCACGATCGGGCTGACAGCGGTCCACTGGACCACCAGGGATATTGGAAATCATTTTATTTATACTGAAGCCCACAATCGGGCTGTGGGGCACATTGCTGCACTGGGCAGGGGGCTTCAGTCCCCGATGGCTGTTGCCTGGCAGGGCGCCGGCGCAAGTTGCCGGGAATCAGCGCACCTGCATGCAAATGGGGCCATAATGACATGCAAATGGCCCAATTTGTGCTTTGCATACATTATGGCCCCATTTGCATGTGCACTTTCGAATATCACGGTTGCTGCGCATAGCGCAACGGAACTTGTGCTAGTGCATCCCCCTGCTCCACTCTGGCCACTTGCGCTGGCACAGTGCCACTGCGCCATGCACACTGTGGGTGGCCAGGGTGTGATATTCAATGATGCTGTGCTATGGCATAGCTCCATTGAATATCGCCCAGTCAAGGCCCCTGCGCAGCCAAGTTGCGCTGTGCCCAGGCTTGCACCACAGCCTGGCGCAGTTTGAATATCAGGGCCCATATATTTATCCTAACAAATCTGTCCTACTGCCACATTCAAAACACTATTCTCTACCTACTTGCCACATATAAACTCAATTATATTTAAAAAAAATGGTCTATCTGGGTTATATTGTGGTGAACCCAATTAAAGCAAAAACAATTTAAAAGACAAAGAACCTCTGTGCGCAAGCTCTGAGGCAATGGTTACCCCAAAGGGCATTTGGCTGGGAAGCCAAATATTAAGAAATACAAAAAACATTCTCACAATGCAAAGTATCATGGTTGCATATGCATCAATACAGTTATGTTGGTTCAACTTGCAATGATGTGCTGGGATGCACATATTGTTGCGTTAACAGTATTACAGACACGCAGCTGGTTCAGATTTCATCAGCGTTGTTCATGACACCCCAGTGGATTGAGTGAGTTACCTAAGATGGTCTATTCGTTATATTGTGGTGAACCCAATTAAAAACAAAAAACAATTTAAAAGACAAAGAACCTCTGTGTGCAAGCACTGAGGCAATGGTTACCCCTGGGGGCATTTGGCCAGGAAGCCAAGTTTCAAAGAGTATAACCCAGACAGACCATCTTAGGGTAGCTGGTTCGGTCCACTGGGGTGTCAAACAGACGATGCATACTGATGAGTCCTGGTAGGATGAAACACGTGCCTGTGTCTTCTGTTGGCACCCTTTGCAAACTATGTGAGATGCCTTTTGGCACCATATATTTCCACTTAAAGTTGAATCAGCATAATATTCTGTGGTGATTTGCATATGCAGCCCATGATGCTTTGCCTTGTGGGGGCATGTGTTATTTTGTATTTTTTGAAACTTGGCTTCCCGACCAAATGCCCTTTGGGGTAACCATTGCCTTAGTGCTTGCGCACAGAGGTTCTTTGTCTTTTAAATAGTTTTTTGTTTTAATTGGGTTCACCACAACATAACCCAGATAAACCATTTTAGGTTAGATGGTTCGTTCCACTGGGGTGTTAAACAGACGAGGCATACTGATGAGTCCTGGTAGGATGAAACACATGGCTATGTCTTCTGTTGGCTCCCTTTGCAAACTGTGTGAGAGGCCTTTGGCACCATGGATTTCTGCTTAAAGTTGAACCAGCATAATATTCTGTGATGATTTGCATATGCAGCCCATGATGCTTTGCATTGTGGGGGCATGTGTTATTTTATATATAAACTATATAGATAGATAGATAGATGGATAGATAGATAGATAGATAGATAGATAGATATTGAATATGGTAAACAAATACTGTTAATCCCAAAAGCTGAACTTTATGTTTTTAGTATATAAATGTTTTAAGAAAAAACAGTGGCTCTTTCAACTGGAATCAGAACTCTGTGTCTATTATTTTCCTAGGGAGCTGTAGTTTCACTCCTTAATTACTCTTTCCCTCTGAAGCCCCAGGTGGCTCGGATAATCATTTGTTCCAAGGGTTTTTACGTCAATTTGAAGGCATAAAGTTTCTTCTGTTCTCCTAGTCCTTTATAAAATGGAGGAGCTCCACAACTCGATCACTCCACAGACTTGTTCTGTTGCTTGGCCCAGGTCCCAAACTAGTGTGTCTTTTTCCAACATGATAGATTCACCTCATGCCCCTCCCACATGCATCAAAAAAAGGTGGGGGTGGATCTTTAGGAGCTTCTTAGGTGGAGATGGGGGTGGATCTTACTCCCCCCAAAAAACTAATGCTGCCTCCCACTACTCAGGTTCCAGTTCTTGTACCGCCTATTTAAGAAAGAAAATAATACCCTGCAACCACTGACTAACATGAAAGTGTATTTATTTAAGGGCGGAAAACATTTCTTGGAGGAGGGTAAGGCGGAGGAGACTATTTACACCTTCAGTCAGTTTCACGGACAGAAAACATGACATCATTCCTTTTGTACATGCAAAACATCTGCAGGCTCTATGCTGCAGCTGTAAAAATATGTTCCTATTCACATCAGAACACCCAAAGGTTCTTTACAGGACCGGCAAATATGTGAAAAACAGATGTAACACAATTAAAATAGAATAATATTAAAATAAACAAGATACTTGTCTGCATTCATATATACAGAAACAACAAGAAACAGTAAAATAGCAGGACTTCTCCAGTCTATTTTCAAAGTACATGAAAAAAATGAACATCAAAATGGTGATTGAAAATTACCTGAAAAGCACAAACATTTAGAAAAATCTTCTCAAAGTTATATAAATCAATGCAAACTTAATGTTTCCAATAAAATATCATCGCACTTTGTGGTCATTAATTTGGAAAAAAAAAAAAAAACAGCTTCACAAGCACTTAAAAGTAACAAGGAGAACAGACCCTAAAACTATTGGAAATTTACAAAAACTAAGTAAACAACTCCACATATGGTCAGAGCCTAGACAACAGGGGCATGACATTCAAAACTTTGCCTGGGCGCAAAACTGAGTTTGCCCACACAAACCAAGTTTAGCGCAGATGGGCAACATTGAAAATCCCATTTAGCTCAGGCAAACTCAGATTGCGCCCAGGCAATATTCAGAGGGGGTGCAATTTAAATGAAGGGCGGGGACCTGAATACGTGTGCCATGCAAGGACATTTTGCACAGTCTCCTTGCACGGTGCACATACCACCAATCGAGATCCCAACTTTACTTCCGCACAACCCTAGTGGTTGGTGAAGGAAGTGCAGCGCCCCCCTCACCCTGAACACAGCGGTCCCTGTTGTATAGTGTTCCCCTCCCCACCAAGCGTTACCCTGATGATAAAAAATAAACTGTCTCTGGTGTCCAATGGCACCTCCATCCCCCCACCGATCACCAGCCTGATGATAAAAATATAATTTCCCTGGTGTCCAGTGGTCCCTCCCCCCCCACAAATCACTGGCCTGATGATAAAAAGCAACATTTCCCTGGTAACTAGCGGTCCCTCCCCCCACTTATTGCCACCCCATGATAAACAAAAAAAAGTATCCCTGGTTTCTAGCGGTCCCCCTCCATAACCCCAATCCCTTGTATATTTGGCAAACACTCCCTGGTGGTCTAGAGCCCCCCCCATTCACAAATCCACCAGTTTTATAACAAGTAACCTTCTCTGTTGGTCTAGCAGTCTCCCTCCCTATCCCCATTCTGCTGGTGTTATAAGAAGTAACCTTCCCTGGTGGTCTAGTGGTTCTCCCTCCCTGCCCCTGACCTGCCCATGTAATAAATAGATCAGTCCCTGGTGGTATAGTGGACCCCCCCCTCCCTATCCCGACCTTCCTGTATACTAAATCGATCATCCCTGGTGGTCTAGTAGACCCACACACCCCCACCCTGGCAGGTAGTATACCACCACTTCACTCCTCCATCCCAATCCTGAGCTAGTGACCGGTACAGCCTTCCGCTCTCCACCACGGCCAGCCACTGACTGAGCTGTTAATGAATGCATACTGTATACAGGTGGAGAGTGGAGGGCTGTGCTGGTCACCAGCTCAATGTGCATTATTCCACTGAATATAGCAGTTTTGTCACCCAGGCAACTGCAAGGTACAGCGCTAATGTTTGCACTGCGCTCTTCACCTTTTTGAATATCGTGCCCCAGACACGTAAATGGAGACAGCAGACACAGCTGTGTCCATGACAACCAATAGATTCATCTAGCAACCCCCACCTGAAAACAGAAGTAAAAATAGACATAAACTCAAATTAAGCGATTTGAAACAAACACAAATTATTAAATAATCAAGAAATTAAATGGACAAATTAGTATAGTAAAGAAAGTATAAATACAATAAAACCTTCTCGCCCACAAAACAAATATACATTTTACACATCCAAAACACACATTGAAAACACAGAAAGTATGGAATGTACTTCTACAAGGAAATTAACTAATTGTTCAATTTCCATAAATAGCAGACACCCTACCCCACTGAATTCCATTCCAACAGCTCCAGCTAAACTGCAGCACCTGAACAGAGTGAGAGAAACTTTTTTTGTAGCACCTTTTTATTTCATTAAAATTCTTCAGTTCTTTTGTAAATAGTTTAAAATTTAATTTAAAAAAAGTTATTTAAAACATTGTTATAAACAACCATGTTTTTGTGCTTTAACTATTTGTTTCACTACATTTTCATTATTCATTTTTTTTTACTTTGCTTTAAAGATGCACACGCACATGAAGATACCAAGGTCCTGGCATGCGGAGCTGACTTTGTAGCTGGTGAAAAGAGTGGAGGAGCTAGGTAACCCATGTATGGTCATGCAGGCTTCAAATCTTGCCATGCAAGATCTGTGACAAAATGTATCTATCCCTTGCCAAGGCAAAGATACCTTAAGTTTCAGAATCCTGCAAGAGAAAGTGGAAGGTGACCAGACAATTGCTTTACAAGCACCTTCACTCAATCGGGCTAGTTCCACCAAGGTGCCAGAACAGGTTTACCATCATGAAATGAATGTGAGATGCAGCTGAGAAGCTTGAATATGGAGAATGTACCCATCTCGGTAAGAGTTTAATTTTATATAATATATATAGTAAAACAGTATTTATAATAGAAATGTATTAAAAAGTCAATAAATTAAAAATTAAATATGACACTTTTTACTTATAGAAGATTTTAGATTGTTTATTGTGCGCAGTGCATTACAGCAGCAGGGAGGGCCAGAGCAGCAGTGGCATCCATAACTGAGAGCAGCTAGTGAATGTGTGAGCAGCACTGAATAAGACTATTCGTTTTTTATTTGTACATGTTTTGAGATTGTCTGTGTGTGAGATTATTTGTTCTGAAGCTGTCCCCAGCAGCATTCGGTTATTAAGCAGACAGAAGTACTTTACTTAGGCAAATTATATCAGCAAATATATTTTAGAATTTTAAGGTGGGTGTAAGGATAGTACAGTATTTGTTGCACTGCTACCTCATTGATTGTTGGGCACTTATTTCATATAGGTTGTCATATAATTTACCCATGCTTAAAAGTGCCATTCAGCCAATCAGAATGCATGATTTTTGTTAGCTATAGTATATCATTCACCAATAAGTAAGCAATAAGCCACCACAGGCCCACAGGATGTGCAGTTCCTGGCAAATAATGCATTCACTGGGTACATTGTGAGGCATGAGGCCACAGGCTAAGTGTCCTGTAACACACCCAGGGCATGCATTATTTACTAGAGCCCATACACCCTGTGGTGGCTTATTGCACTTATAAAATAGGAAGAGTTACTATGGAAAAAATATACAATAGACAAGTTATTATTCTTTGTTATGCTTGTATTTTTAATGGAAATAAATCCATTATTTAAAGTTATTCCTTCTACTTCATTTGTCATGGCTTGTTATAATGTGCAGAAAATATCTGATACAAATGATTGTTGTTACACATGCTTGGTACTGTGAATAGTGTTCATGTATACTATTTTTATGTGTCCTTTTGTATACTGGTGGGGTACTGGGCAGATATGACATTTATAATCTACTGGCAATTGCTTTTAGATGTTTTGTGGCTGCTCCAGTGGATAAATATACTGTTAATGTGTGGGTATTTAAATTCTTTGTATGTAATGCAGTCTGGATGTAGTTTGAAGTGTAGTCTATTTTTAAAGATGTTCATTTTGCAGTCCCCCCCCCCCAAGTCTCTCTGACAGCAGAATATAATGTAATTTATGGCACTGAGCATGGCAAAATGAGTGGCGCCATGAAACAAAGCTACAAACTTTTTTTTTGCAGTTTAAAGTTAAATTTTGTTGCCTATGTGGTGTAATAATTTTTCTACAACAATTGTTGCTAAGTAGATCAGTACAGAATATTTACAAACTTTGCAGTTCCTAAGTAAATAATCAATGGTCATATGCTGTGTTCTCATCAACAAATCTGTTCAGTGTGGTTTGTATTTTAAACCTCATTTTATAATTCAAAATAAAGAGCGTGTCATGAAGAGACTTACCCATACCTAGTACAATATGTCACAAGACCACACATTAACAAACTTAAAATACACCAGAATTAGTTAAACCACACCATAGCCCACGCACGGAAGGTAATTGTTTTAATTCTGCAATTCTTTTAAACTTATATTTTATTCATTTTACATGATAAAACAAAGCATCAGTCCTGTTTCGGAGACATGGTACAATCTTAATAATTACATTTTTAAAGCATTATTAAGCTAGCCATCCAACATAGCAGTAGCACTACTGCTCACACTGCATGCAACTCACATTCATGAGCCACCCAGGAGAGGAGACTCAAACACCCCAGGGGATGCTCTCCTCCTCCTCCAGGGACAGAAGGCTGTTCTCTGTATCATAGCACTGCCATCTAGGGGACTATGTGTGGTAGTGCAGACTGGAGCATAATGTGTACTAGGCAATGATACAACTGACCAGGCTTGACATCAACACACAACACGCACATGTCTGCCTCATTCTCATCCTGAAATGAGAAAGGAGAAAAAAGGGAAAAAAAGAACATCAATCGTGCATAATAACAACCCGATAGTTCACACAGCTTGCATCCACTAACCCACGCTCTCTCCCAGACATACAACTTACCTACTTCTGATGGCATGGGGTTAGCCTGAAGACCTTCATTACAGGGAAAAGATGGATCCAGAATCAACTCTGTCACTTCAATACAATGGTAATGAGTTAATGTATAACCTTTACAAAAATGGATGTATTAATTGTATTTGTTGTACTACTGCAACTCCAAATAGTTAATTAGTAGCAGCTGTAGGATTCAAACCTAGTTCCTCTAGTTTGCAACTATTTATTCTTAAACATAATGCTCTAGTAAGTTAAGACTTTACAATTATAAAACAACCCTGGTAAATTATGAGGCCTGAGATTCAGCTGAAGGCCTTAAACTAACAAAGAAGTAAGATTATTACACAGTAAACAGACATATAGAATTCATTATAACATCATTAAAACTATTACAATATGTAATTAAATATACAGTTAATATAACTGGTATAAGTCAACAATTCATTCAAACATGAAATAATATACATTTTTTCCTTGCAGAAGAATATGGGATTAAAGGCTCTCAATTTGTGAGGTTAAAAACTGATCCTGGTGCCTTAGTCTCCTCCACAGCTGAAAAATCCACTTCTTCCTCCTCTGATGAAGGGGGTTCTGATGAAGCTGTAGAACATCAGGAAGCAGAGTGCTCCCAAAGGCATGATGAGGATACAGAAGTTAATATTCAATTAATACAATGTGCTACACATCTATTAGAATATGAAATTATATGTCAAAATGTTATTTGCAATATACTAAACATTACAGTAATCTAAACTCATAAATGCCTGTATAAAGTAACAAGTCATTAATATATACCTTTGTAACTGTATAGCAATGTTCTCTTATGAAACAAGAAGCCATAAAGGGGGATATAACCATTCTACATAACTTTAATAATATATTTGCAAAGTTCATATTGTTTCTATTTTGTGCAAAACAACTGTTACATACATTAAAATATTTGCATATGGCCAGCCCACAAGTGCAACAGTAAAAGTAACACAACCACTCACACCGCTAGTGACCTATATTCATAAATGAAACACAGCCATCAGTGGGCCAGCTGGGAGGAAGATGAGCAAGCATCCCAACAGATGCTCTCCTCCTCCATGGAGAGAGGATGTGCTGATCCACTGCTCCACCACATCCAGGATGGCCACCGATGGCAATGTGAGAAACAGAATAAAAACTAAGACATACTGTAGTAGCATGCACAAGCTGCTACCCACCCACCACACTCAGTGTTTTACTCTTCCCATAGCCTGCCAGTGTGACCCTCCAGAATCTTCATCTCTGTTGCAGGTTACCACACAGACTACAGAGAAGTAATGCTGAAGTAGCTCTAGGCCTTGGAAGGTAAGCCAAGGAGACAGCACAGCACTGACATGCAAGTGGATCTCGTAGGCCTAGCAAGTATGTGTGGAACAGTTTTAGGCAAGCAGCAGCATAGCTAAGTTAGGTGATAGAAGGAGATGCCAACCAACCTCCAGAGGAGATAAATATATTTAAGAAATCTATATATTTGCTTCTCCAAAATATAAAGAACAAAAGTAACCTGCATAGAAATCGCAAAAGTACATAAATCAGAATTATTATAAATGTTTTCCCTTTTTAACATTCTGTTTCAGTTGAAGAAGGATGTTGGCAACCTCAAGAACCCCTGGACTAAGCCACAACCCCTCCCTCTTCAGGTAAGTATATTTATTTATCAATATTTTTATTACATAATCACCAAACTCCTGCATGCAGTTCAGCCCCTCACTCTTCCTTACAGTAAAACGAGACAACATAACCACTCTCCAGTTATACTTGGCTACAATTCAGAAATGAAATAAGAAGACACTTTTTCTTTAAAATGGCTAATGACCAAGTTGAAAAACCTGCTAAAGGAGGCGATCTCCCTAAAAACACTGACTGATTTCAAGAGCAGTTAAGACACAGTTACATGTAAACTTACATTTTTGAGAGTGTGGAAGACAGTGGGCTGGATTTTCAAAGCATGGTGGAGGGCTTGCACCAAACCCTATGCCATGACAGGTTCTGTTGGTGTGCTGAACAACTCTGCTGCAACAGCACCCAATTTTAGTAGGTCGGGCGCAATTATAACACGTCACCTGATTTACAGCTGCTTGCACCAAATATTTGGCACAAGCCCCGTAAAACGTATACCCGAGATGCTGCAAGCTACACGAGAAAAAGTTGGTCTAACTTGCGATAATTGGCACACAGGATAGAAAATTTCAATCGTTGGCCAGGAGAATGCTTTAAGCCTTGAGCACCATATGTTTGATACACCCGGGCCCTGCAGTATTCAGGGCTTTTTGAAAATCTGACCAAGAGTGTTTCCAAGAAGATCTGAAGTAAGAAACAGGCGAGGGAGGCAGGTCCCTCAATTAACCCAGAGAAACCAGCATACATTAACAAACAGTAAATCAGTAGATTTTTATTTTCTGCGTTGTTCATATGTTCATATATTCATATGTAGCAATTATTTAGTAGCTCAATCTAGTAAAACAGAAAATAGTTGATATAACAGTTATATAATTTATGCCAAATAAAATACAGTAGAATACTGACAAACTGTTATTAGTAAACTATACATATATAAGCAATAGATCTGAACTAATTTATTTCATCTGTATGTCTTGTTTTCAAACTTTCAGAACCAATCAAAACTGGGACATCCATACCTCCATGACTGCCCACTGAACGGAAAAAAACACAGAATCCTTCTATGTCAATTTATGTGAAAAATTACATATAATGGGGGAAGAAGGATGGTGTTAGTAAAGATAATCAAGGTGAGAAATGGGAAGAAAGACAGATCCATGATGAAATTCAGAGAAACCTACACACATGAGTAGGCTTAATGATTATACGGCCTTATAACATGGCAGTGATGTTTCTCTGATCTGATTGGCAGAGACTGATCAGGTGACTGTTGATTAATCTGTGTTAATCAGTCAGCTCCTTTGCTTGTGGTGATCAGTCTCCAATTTAAAATGCATGTAGCATACCAGATCTTGTTAATCTGACACCAAAAAGTTTTGCGGCATAGCCATCTTGTTATCGCTTTTTGTCGGGAGTGGAGCTGTTCTCAGATTTCCGCCCACCCACCCACCCAATGGACACTGTAGTATAGGGCGATTTGTTAACAATTATCCGAGCCACTGTCCCAATGCACAGTACATGTGTCAGAATGTAGTGCATGTATGTTTCCTGCACAGTAGTAGTCCTATAATGCTCATCGTCATCCTACCCACCTAGTAAAACAGAACAGCATCAGAACACATGTAACAGACTCACCCTCCTGATAAAAAGCACACCACAGCTTTGTAAAAGAAATGTTATAGTATGGGAATTGTAGCAGCATCATCGCACCATTAAGTTGTCCATGGCGGCAATATCGGAATCCAAACCCAGAGAGAGAGAAAGAGAGAGAGAGAGACAGACAGACAGGTTGAAATCATGCTAAATTTCCCAATGTGCCAGATGGAGAACAAGGAATGGTAGTAAATATGCTTCTGGGAGTGCAACACTGTGCAGAAAGAGAGACTCGGCAGGTAGCAGCGGGAGTGCGGCATTGTGCTGGAACAGAGACTCAGTATTGTACATGCAGAGTGTGTAAACGATCGATGTTCAGCAGGTACAGTGACACTTCTGGATTAATCTGGAGGTTGGGGGTGCAGTAGTAAAGCATTAGTATCCAGCAGGTAGCATGACACTTCTGGCTTAATTTGGGTGTTCAGGGGTGCACTTCAGTGTCACCAGAGAATGGAGGGGGGGTGAGGGAAGCTGTGCACAGTCACACAGTGCAATATGAGCACACAGTACGATACAGTACCCTGTTCCCAGGAGAATAAAAAGTTCCAGTTGCTCCTTGATTCTATTCTCTCTAGCCTGTTCACCACAAATTTCTCTGTTTTGAACTATTTTTACTGTGGCAGAACTCAGAAAAGTGTGGTGCTGCGGCCATAAATAGTGGAAGAACACTAAATAGTTCCCACATTTTTTCCCTGTTATTCCAAGAGTTTTTGTCCATTTCTCTCCACATTTGGCCCAGGTTATAAGAGCAATAACCCATTCCAGGGTGTGTGGTTATTGGGGATTAATCAACACCCTGTGTACTGTGAGGACACTCTGCTTGTGGCCTTGTGCTCCACAATGCACCCAGGGTGTTGATTAATCCCCAATAACCGCACACCCTGGAGTGGGTTATTGCTTACTTAATAATCTTGCTTATTTATATGTTCCAATTTAATGAGTTTTCTGATAGATAAATTATGTGAAACAACAAATAGTTGATATAACAAGTATACACTTGTTAATTAATATACAGAAGAATATTGCTAAAATGTTCTTAGTAAAACTAAAAAGATATCAACAATAAATAAGAACTCATTGACTCAATCTCTATATCTTGTTTCAAATTTTTCAGAACTTACCAAAACTTTCACCACATCAACTCCATCCCTACACCAATCAAACAGGAAAAAAACCCTGATTCCTACCATTCTAGCAAGTGTATTACAAATTATAACAAGCATTTGTCAATGCCGAATGTTGTCTTGCTGGCATTGGCATTGGTAGTGCAGGCGTTATAGAGATGCATAATAGGAATGGCAGTGAAGTATTGAACTGACACCAACCCTACCCCCACCCTGCAAAGACTGACAGGCATTGGGGTGTGCCTTTGGGTCATCGGCCATAACGCTCACACCATTTCACCTCACAGTACCCTGCAGACACTGACAAGTGTTGCTGTGTGCCTTGGGGTCTTCGGGCCTGACGCTTATCTCATTCTATAAGAAAATACATTGAGATAGGTGCAGTATAGGAGAATGGGATGAACTTTGGGGCTGAAGACTCCAAGGCACACCTCGATGCCTGTCACTGGCTGCAGGGAGGGTGTGGGGGTGGAATGGCGTGAGCATCACAGCCAACGATCCCAAGTCACACCCCTGATGCCTGTCATTCTCTACAGGGTGGGGCGTCACAGTTGGAAACTCTAATGCCCCAGGCATTTGTTAGTATTTTCACTCCAAATTTTCAACATGGGCTTTTTGTGACTGCACCTCGTGAACAGTGGCACTATCAGTTCATTAGCCGAAAGGTGATTTTGCACAGCAACTGTGCCATTTGGTGCCACAGGTGCAAAAACACATTTTGGGCAGGATGTGAAAAATGACAGCTATACTGTTCATGAGGAGGTATATAAAAAAATGGCAGTGTTGAAAATCTGGAGTGAAAATATGAAAAATTGGTGAAGTCACGAGTGTGCGTAGAAACTGCGCAATGTACACCCGTAATGCAATTATTTTGTGGATTTTTAACCAAATTTTCAACATAGGCATTTTGGGACCTTAGCTCATGAACAGTGGCACTGTGATTTTGTTAATCTGTCCTGAAAGTTGATTTCCCACACCGACGGTGCCATTGTACGCCACATGTGCGAAAACATATTTCAGGCAGGATGTGCAAAATGACAGCTGTACTGTTCATAAGGCGGTGTGAAAAAATTGCAATGTTGAAAATCTGGAGTGAAAATATAATAAATTGTCAAAGTTACGAGCGTGCGTGGAAACTGCGCAATGCAGGCTCCTAATGCAGTCATTTTTTGGAATTTTTTTCACCAAATTTGTAACATGGACTTTTTGGGGCCACACCTCATGAACAGTGGCACTGTTGTTTCGTTAATCAATCACAAAAGGTGATTCTACACAGTGACCTCAAAATCACTTTTCAGGACCAAGTAATGAGATGACAGTGCATGTGTTCATGAGGCGGAGTCCCAAGAACCCTATGTTGAAAATTTGGAGCCAAAATTCTAAAAAATGGCTGAGATATCAACCTAAGTTGAAACCCCCCCCATTCATGCCATTATAAAGCTTACTGTGATTTTCTTCATTTTGCGGTCGGCTTTTGAAGAGTTCAGATGTGTTCCTGGTCCACAGAAGATCGTAGTGCCGGACCTCTGGAGGTAAGTATAAGATGAGAGGGGGTTGCAGGAGGGACGGATGCACAGAGGGTGGGTGCGGGGTTGGAGGGCACCGGGGATGATGAGGGACTGTTTTCTTTTTTACAGGGACATTGTCTCTCACTCTCTCTCTCTCTCTCTCTCTCTCTCTCTCTCTCACACACACACACAGCAGACATCAGGGGATGGTTTTCTTTATTTACAGATAAAATAAAAAAAATGTTGGGCACACTGGCGTGGGCTCCCAGTGTGCCCCATGAGTTTTGGGAGGACTGATGCCGATGGGGATTGGGCCACCCCCATTGGCAAAGAAAGTGTGTGGGGTTGGGGAACATGATGCTGATGGGGATTGGGCCCCATTGGCAAAGAAAGTGTTGGGGGGACTGATGCTGATGGGATTGGGCCTCATTGGCAAAGAAAGTGTGTGTGGGGGGGTAACATGATGCCGATGGGGACTGGGCCCCTGTCCTCAAAGAAAGGGTGTGTGTGTGTGGGGGGAACATGCCGACATGGGGACTGGCCACCCCTGATGCCAGCTTTGTGGGGATTGTATGTGGTGGGCAGCAGGAGCCACCGTATTTGCTGAAATGTTTCACCAGGAAAGGCACATAACAGAGCCTTGTCATCTGATGCTCCAATGAGGTAACTGCACCTCATTGGAGTGGCAGATTTCTTTCAAGGTTTTGGCACTCTTTGAAGTTTCACATTGGTGTTAGCATGCTCGCTAATTGGGGGTTGAGGGATGGACCCACTAAAGCATTCCGTGCGTTGGCCAACACTAACACACCTCTGAAATGTGTTACTACCGCAAGATGTTGCTTGCGCCTGCGCAAGACAACATACAAAACTATTAATATCTATATTTTATTTTAAAAGTTACAAGTACAATAGGTAAAAGGGAATATGTTAACAAAAAGGATCAAGGAGAAGAAGAGGAAGAAAGTCAGGTCAATAACTAAACACATGAGGACCTACACACATGAGCAGACTTGATATATCGTAAGATCCTTATCTTCTATCTTTTCCATACATTCGTATGTAATGAAGTTTTTACTAGATAATTGATGTGAACCTAGAAGTATTAGCTATAACAATTATACAGTTGTTGCCAAGCAAGATATGGTAGAATACTAATAAACTAATACTGTTAAAGAGCTAGTTGAACCAAAACAGGCAGAAAGGAAAATAATACAAATTTTAAGTAGTGAAACGTAACTTTTTTATTTTGTAGTATTTTTCTTTTTACTTTTGCTATATATATTTTTTTAATTCTTGGGTAACCGAGTAAGGCCCACTAGGCACAGATACCTGTTTTCAGGGGCAACCTGGGAGCACTGGGGAGGTTGTTCAGGGTCATACAGTATACAAGTGGAGGTTGTGGGAATCAAACCCAAGTCTGTCTGCTAGATGTACCAAGCTCATTCACAGCTTATCACTCTAACCTCTAGGCTATACTGCCAGCCACATAGAGTCTTCTACGTGATAATATTGTGTTCGATGGGTACAACAGCTCTCAGCATGGTAGCTGACATATCTGTTTCTATCCCCCCACTACATCATCAGCATTGTGATCTCACTGACAGTGGCATCACAGGTGACTAACTTGGCAGTTTCTAAGTAGCTGTTCCTAAGCAGCAGTGACATCACAGTCAGTCAGGTCACAATGCTGATGATGTAGAGGAGGATATAGATAGATATGTCAGCTGCCAGGCAGAATGCTGTCCCAAACATCACACCTACTAACATCAGGTAAACAATCTTCTAATTCATCCAAGGGAAAATAAATAGCACCTCAGATATAAAAGGTAATAGCTGTCTGCTGTAAAAAATAATATTAGTTTTAGGCAATACACTAGTGCTTTAATTATATGATCAATACATAAAAAGTGATTTACTTAATTTATATCCACTGTTGTAAACTTTTCAGAACCAACCAAAACAGTGACATTAACACTTCCCTCCCCCCCTCAGTGAACAGAAGAAACTGGAATCCTAGTAACCTAGTAAGCATGTTACAGAAGATACAACTCAGTAATATGTAGATCTATATCAAAAGTTACAGATTAGCGGAGACTTCTGATGGTGCTATGGAGTAGACCAGACACTCATGCACGAGCTCCCTCCTTGAATCTAATTAATAATAATTAAAACTAATCTCTAATTTAGCGATTTTACAGGAAAAAAACTACAAATAACAATAATTACCTGTATAGCTTGGGCTTCACCCTAATTCATGCAGCAGACAACCAGAAACCGCTACCAGGGACTTGCAAACGACAGCAAGATGGATGAAGCTGCTCTTGTGGATATGGAACTTTCAATGGTGGCCCCTAAAGACAGCAGTAAAAATGTCCTCCCACCCAGATCACAGCAAGGTAAAAACCAGGCAGACCCTACTGACACCATCCTTGCAGCTATGCAAGCATTCAAGGCCGAGATGTGGGAGTCAATCCACGACCTAAGAATGGATCTGGGCACACCTCAGAGCAGGATTGACAAGGCCAATCACCACATTTCAGCAAACACGGCCCACCTTGACTACCTCGAAATGGTAGCTGCTGATTTAGCCTGCACACAGCTTCAAATTGTCCTCAGGCAAGAGGACGCTGAAAATAAAGGGAGACGAAACAATCTGCAAATTTGTGGAATCCCAGAGGATGAGGAGGCCAGAGATATGCCTGCCTTCTTAGACAACCTCCTCCACACCACTCTAGACCTGGGCCCAGAATATCCGATTGACATTGAAAGAGCGCATAGAGCATTGGGTCCCAACCCCTGAAGTGCCTGATGCTCACACCAGGTCCATCATAGTCCACTTTTTAAACTATGCAATCAAGGAAGACCTCCTACACAAAGCTTGGGGGAAACAAATTCTGAAATACACTTCTAGAAGAATCTTTGTAGATAATGACTATGCCCCCACAACTCAGAAGCAAAGAAGGGAATACATACCCTTATTCCCCTGCTTGTGCCAGAATGGCCTCAAATTTAAAATGCTTTACCAAGCGAAGCTCCTGGTACAGTTTCCGAATGGGCCACAAGTTTAAGCAACCGCAAAAGAAGCAAAAATGGATCTCCCGGCTCACAGCCTCCTGAGCAAGTGGGGGGAACGTAACCAGCCAGTTGGACACAAGAACGGCCCTTCACATCATCGGGATAAAGCAGCAAATCAGGACACAGAACAATAAGCAGATCTGCAGATCTGCCTATTGGAGAGATTCTTAAACAACTCCAGCAAATTTGACCATCGGTCTCCTTTTGTTAAGGAGTGGGATGATTATTTTACCATATAAGGCCTGAAATGACCAAGGCCTCACAGGTTGGTGGGTTATTGTGTTGGATGGGGAAGGTGAGTGGGAATTTGGGGTGAGACAGCGACCTTGGACTTTTGACTGGTGGGGTCTTCTGGCGTCGGCACGGGGTCATAATGTCGCATAATGTCATGCAGCAGAATCGCATTGCGCGATTTTGTTATATTTATTGTTCTGTGGGGGGGCTCTGCCTCCCCCACACCCCTCGTTATGGGGGGCTGCACCCCCGGACCCCCCCACTAAAGATTCCAACTCTGGGGGGGCCAACTCAGAGTGCACACAGGTCCGGGATTCACCATAATGCCGTATGCTACTAAGCGTACGACATTATGACCCGGTGCATCTGGCGTCCCTGTAGCCCAGAAACATTTTTGTGTCTCCTTGAGGTGGTAAGATTTAACTGGTCTGGCCGCAAGTGAGAAATAGGGACGGGGATTCTGGGGACGTCATACAGTTGAGGGCCTGGGGGCAGCCTGATCACTTCCCCCAGTCTTGCTTGCTCACCCCCTATTCTACCCATTGTGTCCTGATGGAACTGGTCTCAAAAGCAGGACATCGGGACAATAATCAATATGAAATACAATGCCAACCATGGCACTGTTCCTGAAACTTTTCCTTCTTATTTTTTAACTCTTGAATCCTCACTGGACTGTTTTAGTGGCTTGTCCCTCCTAATATTCTATGTTGACTGTAGGAATAGGGCTGTCCCAGTGATATGTTAACCTAGCCACATTACTACTACTTTAGGCCAGGACCTCTTGACTTTTTTCATTTTAACATCTTGGTCAGATGGCCTTCCGGAGGGTGAAGAGAACTACCATGAAAAAAGGAGAACTCAGGGGAATTTACCCCTCCCCAGGGTTTCTATTTCTATTTATATACAAGAACAGGGATCATCTTTGAGCCAGGCTAGGCTTAACTTGAAATTATGAGACCCTTGCATCTACTAATCCCTAGAGGTGATATTTTTGCTTCACTTATGAAGGAGGACAAAGTTTCAATCAATCAATCAATCAAACTTTATTTAACCAGGCGTAAACACTGTTGAGCAAGCTCATTTTCAAGGTGGTCCTGGACATTAATACAGAAAACATACAAAGGAAGGGTTGACATAGTACATGTGTAGGATTGTTCAGATCTATACATATCAAACTAACATAGGTAACATGGTTGCAGAGTCATAACTAGTAGGCCTAATCATACATGACAACATGGGTGATACAGTTTCAGTGTCATAACTAGAAGACTCGAGAGTTAAAAATGTAAAACTCAGGCATACATCAACGTAAGGCAGCTATTATCATATAAGAGAGGGTATACAGGGAAGGAAAGAAAAAAGAGGGGAATGTATATGAAGTGGGGGTGTGGCAGGGAGGGGACCGGGGAAGAGGAGAGACTAATACGTGCTTGGTGCCCCTTAACAGGGGTGACAAGTTAAGAGGGTTACAGAGATGTCAGATTCGTGGACGAGACTAGGGGCTACTGGTACATGGTCACTTGTAGCAGCTACAGTTTTCCTTAAGGTATTCTGCTATTAGTGCTTTGAAAGTGAATGGACCAGGAAGGGAAGAGAGTTTTTGAGCTTTGCATGGCGTTCCATAAGAACGGGAAGGAGAAGTTGATTGCAGCCATGCCATAGGTTGTTTTTACCTGGGTATCTGGAAGCAGAGTATGGAGAAGCGTCTCAACCCATAAGATCCCTTGGCATGTTCAAAGAAGCTTGAGATGTAGGTAGGGAGTTTGTCAGACAAGGCTCTGAAGAACCAAAGAAGAGCATTCCTTTTCATCCTTGTTGAGAGAGAGGACCATCCCATCTCATGGTACAGTATGCAATGATGGGTGCAAGAGGGCAGGTTTAGGATGAACCCTAAGGCCCAGTGGTAGAGCTTGTCAAGTTTGCTGAGCACAGTTGTAGGGCAAAGGTTGTAGAGAAAGTCAGCATAGTCCAGTAAGGTAGGAATGTGGATTGCACTAGTCTCTTTTTAGCTTCTTTGGTAAGTAGGTGCTTAATGCGGTAGAACACTCCTAACCGCTGCCTTAATTTTTTCGAGACCTCACTGAGATGGCATAAGAAGTTGAGCTTGTTGTCCAGCCAGAACCCTAGGTATTTGAAGGTATCTACTATTTCAAGGGGTTCACCTAATAGCGTTAGAATCATATGCTTGTGTGTTGGACCCGGGGCTGCCTTAGGTGCAAGAATCATGGCTTTGTTTTTTTTTGCATTGAGTAGGAGCTTATGTTTGATCAGGTTATGTTGGAGAGAGATGAAATCTTGCTGTAGGTCCTCACAGACTGAATCCAATGATGAGTTTGAGGTGTAAAGGACGGTATCGTCTGCAAATAGGTGCACATCAGCAGTATGCAGTTGTGCATCAAGGTTGTTGATATAAATTGCAAACAGGATAGGATCTAAAATGGAGCCTTGGGAGACACCTCATGGAAGTGTTTGTAATGGGGACAAGTCACCTGAAGCTTTAACTTGTTGTAGCCTGTTGGTGAGGTAGCTGGTGAACCATTTAATGGCAGTCTTATCGAGGCCGATATTGCACAGTGCGTTAAGCATAATATTGTGGTCCACAGTATCGAATTCCTTACTAAGGTAAAAGAAAAGAGCAAACACATACTTCTTAGAATCCAGGGCAATTTGCTAATCTGTGGCTACTTTTGCAAGGGCAGACACTGTGCTATGTCTGGCTGTAAAGCCGGACTGTGCAGGATTTCTGTGACTCCAGGTATTCTCCAGGTATACTCTAATTTGGGTGTTGAAGACTTTTTCCAATAGCTTTGATAAGGTAGATAATATGGAAATAAGCCTGTAATTGTTCAGGTCACTCTTCTCTCCCGATTTGAACAAAGGTATGATATGTGCAGTTTTCCAAAGCACAGGTATCACTCCCTGTATCAGGAAGATGTTGAATAGATGGGCGATAGGGGCTGTTAAGTAACAATGACCCAAATTTAGGAAGTAGGGATCAATATTGTCGGCACTCTTGTTTGTATCCAAAGACAATAGGAGATCTTCTACAAGTTTAAACGTAACTGTATGGAAGCTGAAGGAGGAGGGATGAATTGGTTGAGGTTGACATTAGCATTAGGGACAGCAGTAGGTTCCCTAATGGGATGATCTTGTTGATAGGTGAGGCATCGAAGGCCAACCCAGCTGATGCAAAGTGTTCGTTGAAATGGTCCAATATGGCAGATCTGTCAGTAAGGGTAGAGCCACTGGACACTATTTTGTGAGGAAGGGAGGCATCAGTAATATGTCCTTTGACTTCTTTGAGGATGCTCCAAAATTTGGAAGCATCATTTTTGTTGTCTTACAATGCAGCTTGGAAATATTTAGATTTTTCAGATCTAATTAATTTAGTATAGGTGTTTCTAGCAGTAAGGAATGCTATCCAGTTGGCCTCCAGTTGGGATTTCCTCGCCCTTTTCCACCAATAGTTTCTATCCTTGAGAGCTTTCTTCAGGATAGGAGAGAACCAGCCAGGCAGTCGTTTTTTAGTCTTGATCAGCCTTAGGGGGGCATGTTTGTTTATTAGATCCTTTACAAGGCTGTGGAAGATATTAAATGCCTCACTGAGTGAGGGGGCTAGGTAGAAGTCCTGCCATCTGATACTACCCAGGTCTCTCAGGAAGGCATTCTGGCAAAACTTTTTCAGACATCTTTTCAGAATGAATTTGGGGGCAGACTTTAATAGGGGCGCGTGTTTGATGCAGGCAATGGCACAGTGATCACTTAGGTCATTAAAGAAGACTTCAGTATGCGAAAAATTATGGGATTTGTTGACTAATACAAGATCGAGGAGGGAGCTTCGGTCAGGGTTTTTTCTATTAGGTCTGGTGACTGCAGGTGTTAATTGTGTCAACCCACTATTATCACAGAAGTCCTTGAGCTTCTTAGAGCTCTCATCATTCCAATTTTGATTGAGATCCCCCATTATGATACATTCAGTGTTAGTTGAATCGATTAGGCTTTGGAGGTGCAGTAGGAGGGCAAGGCCACCAGATGGTGGGTGGTAGCATACAGTAATAAGGAGAGCCTTTTCATTGGAGAGGGCTAACTTTAGTGCCAGGCATTCCAATTCTTTGGCCTTAGAGGCATAGTCAACAATTGTGACAGAGAATTTATTCTTAGCATATATTATGACCCTCCCCCCCAGTTTGTCTGTCGCAACGGCAGGTGCTGTACCCCAGTAGATTGATGACTTTGTTTGGAGTTGATGGCGTAAGCCATGATTCTGATATCGTAAAAAAGTCAGGAGATGCATGTAGAGCCCAGGTCTGAATCAGGTCAAGTTTCTTGAGGAGACTACAAACATTTATGTGAAGGAAGCTGATACATTTGCATTGTGGGAGGTCTGCAGGGGTGCTTAGAGAAGCTGGCGGGCCTGGGTTAAGTTCGACATTTCCAGAGCAGAGTAGGAATAGCATTATTAGCTTCTTGAGGTAGTGACTTAACCTGCTGAATAACATAGAAACATAGAAACACAGAATTTGATGGCAGATAAGGACCGCTTGGCCCACCCAGTCTGCCCATTTCCCTACCTAATGGATAAGCTGCAGATCCTAGTTAACCAGCAGCCTACTTCTTTCTACCCCCACTCCCTAGAATTGCCTTATGACTGTCCCATGCATGCTTGAATTCAACCACTGTTTTTGACTCCACAACCTCCTCCTGAAGGCCATTCCATGCATCCACAACCCTCTCTGTGAAAAAATACTTCCTTACATTACCTCTGAGCCGCCTCCCTCTATCTTCAAATTGTGCCCTCTTGTTCTTGCACACCACTTTTTTTGAAAGATGCTACCCTCTTGGACTTGTTGATTCCCTTGAGGTACTTGAAAGTTTCTATCATGTGCCCCCTCTCCCTCCTTTCCTCGAGGCTATACATATTAAGCTCCTTTAGTCTCTCTTCATATGTCTTCTGGTGCAGACCTTGCACCATTTTAGTTGCCCTCCTCTGGACAGCTTCCATCTTGTCTATGTCCTTGCGGAGATTGGTTTCCAGAACTGCACACAGTACTCCAGATGGGGTCTCACCAGCTGTCTGTACAGAGGGATAACAACTTCCTGTTTTCTACTGGTGATGCCTCTCCTTATGCATCCCAGTATCCCCCCAGTCCTCCTTACTGCCCTCTCACATTGCTTGCCCACCTTTAAGTCATCTGATATGACTACCCCAGGTCCCTTTCCATTTTTGTTGTTGTTAGTATCTCACCCCCTATTGTGTACTCTTCCCCTGGGTTTTTGTTTCCCAGGCGCATTACCTTGCACTTCTTAGCATTGAATCTAAGCTGCCATACATTTGACCATTCCTCTAACCTTGCCAGTCCCTTCTCATCCTTTCCACCCCACCTTGTGCATCAACTCTGTTGCAGATCTTTGTGTCATCTGCAAAGAGACATACTTTTCCTTCCAGTCCTCTGCAATGTCGCTTATAAAGACATTGAAGAGGACCGGTCCTAATACTGAACCCTGCGGTACCCCACTAGTAACCCCCCTTTATTCAGAGTGGATTCCATTTACTATTACCCTCTGTGCCCTATTCTTCAGTCAATTCTTTACCCAGGCTATCATCTTGGGACCCACTCCCAGGCTGGCTAACTTGTATATTAATCTTTTGTGTGGGACTGAGTCAAGTGCCTTGCTAAAGTCTAGGTAGACCATGTCCACAGCCCCTCCCTGATCTACTACTTTGGTCACCCAGTCAAAGAAATCTATTAGATTCATCTGGCATGACCTTCCCACTGTGAATCCATGCTGCCTTGGGTCCTGTGCCTTCTGGCCACTAGCTACTCGACAATTATTTTCTTCAGAAGTGATTCCGTCATTTTCCCTATCACTGAGGTTAAACTAACAGGTCTGTAGTTTTCTGCTTCTGCCCTGCTCCCACTTTTGTGAAGGGGAATCACATCTGCCCTCCTCCGGTCCTCAGGTACCACCCCATCCTCCCACGATTTGTTAAAGAGGGTAGTCAGTGGTGTCACTAGTTCTACCCTTAGTTCTTTTAGAATTCTGGGATGAATCCCATCAGGCCCCATTGCTTTGTCCACCTTCAGTTTTAAGAGTTCTTTCAGAACCCTTTCTTCTGTAAATGGGCTGGTATCAACTTCTGTATCCAGTGTTTCTATTGTTTGTTTTAGGTACCTCCCCCTCTTCATTTGTAAATACTGAGCGAAAATATTTGTTTAGTATCTCTGCCTTTTCACAGTCACCCTCTGCCCCCCCCTCCCTTTATTAAGCCTCACTATCCCTCCCTTAGTCTTCCTTCGCTCCTGATGTACCTGAAAAAGGTTTTATCCCCCTTCTTAACTGAGTTGGCTATCTTTTCTCGGTTCGGGCCTTTGCTGTTCTGACTGCCTTCCCAGCTTCCTTTGCTTTAACTGATACAATTCTCTGTCCTGCCCTTCTGTGATTCCTTGTACTTTCTGAATGCTTTTTCTCTTAAACCTTCCTGCCACCTCCTTTGAGAACCATAGTGGTTTCTTACATCTTTTGTTTTGTTTATTTGCTTCACACAAAGGCTTGTTACCTCTGTGATGGCAGTTTTTATTATTCCCCATTGTTCTTCCACCCCCCCCCCTTCTGCTTGTCGCTTGTCGCTTTGCTTGGTCCTGGTACGTTTGTTAGTGGGTGTGTAAAGGCTGCTAGAGAAATTGATTAGGGATACAGCATAGATAATCGTCCTAGCCGACAAGTTCAGAGGCACCCTCACATATTCTCTGATCAGGGCCTGATGTGAAGAAAGGCGTGGCCATAAGGAAGTCGTCCCCTCTATGTCTTGCCAACATATAATAGGAGTGGGCAGAGCTTGGTGGTCATCATGGGGTGAGATTAGACCTAGGTCCGAGTTAGCTTCCGGGATTCTGACAGGTGCCTAACCTAGAAGGAGGAGGCAGCTCAGCAGAATAGTGCCCATGCACTGCATTATTGTTAGTGAGATAACACCTAGTGTAGGTAGCAGTATGCAGTATAGGTGGGACCCGATGGATGATGACTGCTTTATTGTTAGTGAGAGAATACCTAGTATAGGTAGCAATATGCAGTATAGGTGGGACCCGATGGATGATGACTGCTTTAAGAGACAGAACCAGCAGGTGGAGGGGGCTAGGAGATAGGCGTGGTTAGTATTAATTGGAGCATTAGGCATAAGAGGGATTGGCCTAGCTCTCAGAGGAAGAGCATTTAATAGAGGCCAGGGTCGGGGTGGGTGGTGTGGGAAGAAAATTCAGAGACACAAGATTTAGTGTGAGCGGAGGTGCCCAGGATGTGAGAAATTGAAAAAAAAAGCCGCGAAGTACTGAAACACCAGGTACCCAACCACGGGACGAGCCATACAGCAGCTGTCAATCAACGGGACTCCTGGAGAGTCCTTAGACCAATCAGGGCTCCACAACTGCTCTCTGAGTCTTTCAGTGAGCTTACCTGGCTTAGAGGCCCCTGGTCGGGCAAGTGGATGGCATGCGGCCGGCTGGCTTGAACTCCCATTGGGGTGAGGAAGTAGACCTCTCCAAACAGCCCCTTTTTTAATCCAGGCTATCCAGCTCTACCTCTGATAGTTGGGACTATGTGATAAGCTGTCAACTGATACAAGTAATTCTTTTGCCCAACTTCCCCTACAGAAAATTGGTAGGTACTCCCAGGGCTATATTAGCTTTACATCCCGGAGAAAAACTGTGGCATATAAATAAAACCTTTCTTTGAGTGAACAAGCAGCTCATGGTAAGAAGAACATGGGACCCTGCAGTACTATAGAATCATATCCCTTAGCGTAGAATAGGGCTTAAAGCCCCAATAGTTCTACTTAGTAAGGGCAGCTGCGGGCATGGTCACATTCTTACCTCTCCCAATGGTCCAGCTAGAGGGATGCTTCCTCCAACGCCCAAGAGGTAGTGAAAAAATACCACGGGACACAGGAGAAATCATCATAATTTAGAGGCTTTGTTTGACAAGTAAAGCAGAAGCTACTGTAATATCAACTGGGGGGGGAGCACGTTGTGTGGGGTGCTTGCATGGAGCCATCACTTTTACTTTCTTTTGCCATTTTTGCATTGTTACTTTTATTTTGGAACATATTTGTTCCTCAGGGGGCCAATTCCACAGTTTCAGTGGCAAAAGCCCTCTGCCCCAAGGAAGCCCCGGGTTTGGGACCTATTTTTGGACGATGCTGGAGGTGGATGTTTCTTCCCACCTTTGATATGGAATTCAAATTGTACATATGTTTTTTCTTCACATTGTATATATGTTTGTTCCTACTATATAGGAGGTTTTCTTCTTTTCTTATGGGTTTCCAGACCCGAATACAAAACCTTTTTCAGTTCACACATGTTTTATTGGATTTGGGGAAGGGGGGAGGGGGTCTACAAGGGATATTTATAGTTCTATTAACAGCATTAATTTTGACCACTGTTGCAGTCAATTCCTTTTGCGTTATTCTAAGAAAACAAAGAGAAGCACACCAGATAAGGTTAAGTCATAAAAGATCCTTTATTTTAGATATGAGGGGGGTGTCCTTTGCAGGGCAGTTGGGACTTCCAACATCTGCGACTACGGTCTTCTTCCCAGTCATCTGCATTAGATCCTTCAGGATGGCTGGGTCGAGGCAGATGTGGTCTGGATCCTTCTCTAGATGACAAGGCAGTCCTTCCTGTACCTGGGGAGGCACCCTCCTTCTTCCTTCTTCCAAGATGGCGATAAATTCTGTTAAAATATTTTCACAGAATGTAAATGGTCTTCACAAGCCTTTAAAAAGAACACACTTTATGCAATATTTAGGAAAACAAGCAATCAATCTCTACTTCATACAAGAAACTCATTTGTCTGAAATAGATTATCAGAAGCTGAGATGGGGTCAACGCTATGAAGTATATGTATCCTCACATACTAGAGGCCACAGACAGGGGGGCAGCCATATTAGTGCCTTCCTCCACACCCCTGGAAATTCAAGAAAAACATTTAGACTCCCAGGCAAGGTATGTGCTATTGCGGGGCATTCTTTATTCTCAGGAGGTGACATTAGTAAGTGTCTACTTGACACCTCAATCTACCCTTCCAGTAATGCACTCCTTTATCCATAAGGTCTTAGACATGCTACAGGGACGATTGATAATGGGGGAGACTTTAACATAGCTCTTTCTGCTCAGTTAGATTCCTCCAACCCACAGGCCTATAAGACCTCAAATGCTATAAAATATTTGAAAAGAACTCTGGCCTAACTAGGCATTGAGGATATTTGGAGGAAGGTATTTCCCTCTTCACAGGGCTTTACATTTTATTTGGGGCATCACCAGACCTACTCTCGATTAGATTATTTTTTTATAACCTGTTAACATTTTTCCCAGGTTCAAGATATATCCTTGGGGTCTCGACTCCTGTCGGATCACCATCCCATGATCCTAAAAATTGATCTGGGGAAACCCCAAAAACAGAAGCTTTGGTGCCTTAACCCCTTCCTCTTGCAGGATCTGGAATACATGGACTATATGCACTCCTGCATCCCACAAGTCTTACGGGACAATAGCACAACAGATGTATCTGATCCTATACAGTGAGACACAGTAAAGGCGGTGATACGGGGTAAAACAATAGCATATTTATCACATAGGAAACATAAATTAGATGCCACATATAACTCCTTACAACAGCAACTTCAGGCCTATCAACTTCTATACAGGGAGGGGGACACTGAATTGCAAAGAAAAATTATGGAAACAAAAAAAGACATACAAAAAATAATGGAACTTAGAGTTCTCCAGACTCTAACATACCTGAAGCAATCTAATTATGAGGGGAGTGTGATGTGATAACCATCTACTAGCTATGTGCATACAATTTTGATATAAATATATGTTTTAGACTTCTGCTTAGGCCAAGCAGCAAAGCATCATGGAACACAGGATTTGAATAGAGAGAGAGAGAGAGAAAAAAAGGATCTGCCCTTTTCCCTGACCTAGTGGATAAACTAATTAAGAACTTCCTTTTGACACCTACCTGTAAGAAGACTGTGGTAGCAGCTATATACCAGGTTGTAACAAGTTGTAGAACAACCACTGCTTTGAACCTAGGAAACCTATTATAAAATATTGCATTTTACGACCTATCAGGAGGAAAGCAAATTCCGACAGAGACCTGTGAAAAGCCTTACAACTAAGAAAGATGCTTTGCAGGATGTTCTGAAAGATCAAAGGGATATTCTGTCCTGTCATAATTCATGCTCTGTGACTCCCTAATTAAAAAGTATGTATGTTTTTTGTTGGCATGTTTAGCAGAGTGCAGTGGCATGTGACTAATCCAGTATGCAGGAATGAGAGTGACCTCATAGCCAGCATCACAACAGAGCTGTGACCTCACAAGCTGGGTGGGACACTTTCCCCCCTGAGATTGTCAAGTTGCTGAGGGAGCATTGCATACTTGTGTTTGGACTATGAAGAGACACTTGTGTTCTGGACTCTTAAGAAGCACTTTTACCAAAATTAGATAATTTCAGCACCACTGTTTACCAACTGAAATTGGGGTAGGATCAGGTACTCAATATAAGGCAGTTTGTTTATACTTGTCCATTTATTTTTATGACTGTACCATTAATGTTGTATGTTCTGTGCTTTGTATTTTATTTACTATTTTTAATTTTAGTAAACTCTGTTTTCCTTGAAATCCTGCCTAAGCCTCTTTCTCATTTTGAGTGTGAATGCTGGGACAGTGTTGATAATTCTGACAGAACTGTTAAGGTGTTTATAATGTGTCACTTTATGCAGCAAGGTAAGAAAATATCTAGGTCTCAGTTGAGTCAGAAGGGGGATTGTGAACCAGGTTGTGTGCCCACTGGGTTAAGTATTGCACTACTGTCCCTGAAGAGGGTGTGATAGTTGGACTTGTTACCTGGGCATGCAAGTGAAAAAGGGTTCATATTTTACCCCAGCACTCAAGACTGGTAGTTGCTTGGACCCAAAACAGACAGGAGGGTGTCCCTGTTTGTCTCCTGTTCACATATTGCACTTCGAGGTTGGGCACTGTGGAAGCAGAGGGCCTGACCCTCCCCCAATTGCGTTTGTGACAGGGGGTACTAGGGGAACCCGATTGATGGCCTGCAAACTCCAAATGCGTAAACAGGCTTCAACAATCTTAAAAATTAAACATCCAATCATGAAACAAATCACGCATAAAGAGGAACAAATTCACTCGGCTTTTGTTTCTTTTTACCAGTCATTATACACAGCTTCCCCCTCTCTCAATCTGGCGAAAATAGAGCAGACTTCTAATCCTATCTCCCTCTCCCGAGACTCTCTGAGCAAGTTTTCCAGACAACTCCTTCCCATCCTGTTGCCAACTTTTAGAGCAGTGGCAGAGAGGGAATTCCCGAGCCTATACTGTCATATCTCCACTCCCCAAACCCAAAAAGGATGCTACCAAAATGGCTTCATATCTCCCAGTCTCCACACTAAATGTTGACTACAAAAGTTATATGGCCATATGGGCTTCTGGATTGGAATTAGTCCTCCCAACATCCCAACACTTATCCACTCTGATCAGTCTGGCTTCATCAAACAAAGAAATACAACAGACAATATCCATTGAACCATGTTATTAATGGAATATATATAATCAAGACAAATACCAGCAGCCCTGTTAAGCTTGGATGCTGAAAAGGCATTTGACAGGGTGTCCTGGGATTTTCTCTGGGACACTCTGTCTATTTTTTGTTCCCCAAATCATTTTTGAAATGAATCCAGAACATCTATTTATGTCATCAGGCCTATATCCACATAAATGGTGCCCTTTCCTCTCCTCTCCTATACCCCTTCAGCATGGGATGCAGCAGGGATGTCCCCTTCCGCCCTTTTATTTGCTCTTTTCATGGAACCCTTGGCAGTGGCACTTAGGAAAGATGAATGGGTTGAGGGAGTCTCCCTGGGTCAAACAACATACAAGGTTTCCTTGTTCATGGACGACATTCTCTTAACTGTACTGTCTCTCTAACAATCGATACCAGCAATATGAGACATCCTACAGGACTTTGGGAGGGTGGCAAATGTTAAACTTAATAGCACCAAAACTGAGGTATTATTTCTACACTTTCATCCATCACACTTTAAAGCAATAATTTCCTTTAAAATGGCACTGTACCAAGATTAAATACTTGGGGATACATATTTCCTAAGACCTGAATCATCTAGAGCTGATTAATTATGAGTCACTTTCCATTCAAATCCAGAATGATTTAACCAAATGGGGAAAATTGAGCCTCACTTTCTTTCAATGGATAGAAATTATTTGTATGAATATCCTTCCCCGTCTTTTATGTTTATTCCAGAACATTCCGATTTTTCTATCCGGATTTTCTTTTAAATCCTGGAACAGTATAATTTCTAATTTTATTTGGGGGAACAGAGACCTAGACTATGTCTCTCCCTACTTCAGCTTTCAGTAGCTCAAGGAGGGGTTAATCTACCTAATTTGAAACTTTACGCTAAGGCGGCATTCCTTAAAATTTTATTTTTGTGGCCATCCCCCTCCTTTTCTGCCCTGTGGAAGGATATAGAATTTTTAATAAATTATTTATGTAATATAGAAAAGATTGCCTTTGCATCAAGGGGATGGGTACCCAGCCTCCACTACTTCACTAACTATACAGCTCAAATTCTGAAAGTATGGCATAACATAAAACAGCAAACTGCTCTTAAAGATGGAATTTTTTTCTATACAGTATTATCAGAAGATGAAAACTTCTATCTGTCTCAATTTGATTTAAACGTTGCCTCCTGGAGGAGGGTGGAGCTTAATTATATTCACCATTTTTTAACAAACACAGGTAGTATTCCATTTACAGATTTACAAGGGAAATATGGACTCCAGACAGAGACTTCTTCCACTACCTCCAAGTGAGAAATTATATTTTGTGCCAATGGGCTGAGGTTTCCTAGGTACTTACACCCCCACCTTTATTGTTGGTTCTATTAAAAGACACACTAGAGGGCTATCACTGGGGACACCTAATAGGCCATCTTTATAACATTTTGAGAGAGTACTTGGGAGATTTGTCTCAATCGGTGGTGGAAGGCTGGAATAAAGATCTGGCTCTTGCAATCCCTCCAACCCTTTGGTGGGAATCATCCCTAAAAGCAATAAAAATTACTTCCTCCAATATATGGTGAGAATTTGCATGGAAGTGTCGTACCAGGTTCTTCTGCTCTCCAGCAGTTCTTGCCAAATACTTCTCTGCCTCATATGGAAGGTGCTGGAGGGAATGCAACTGTAGATTAGTGGATCTAGGACATGTTTTTTGGCTTTGCCACAAGCTGATGCCATATCAGTGTTCCCTACAGGAAGAGCTACAGGACGGTCTGGGGGAACAGGTGGAGCTTACGGTAGAAATGGTTATACTATCAGTCTTTCCAGAACATAGTCCATGGCTTCAAATGTTGTTACCACTGTACCTCCTAGCAGCAAAAAAAGTTATAACCCAAAAGTGGATGTCCACTACCATACCCTCAGTATTAGACTGGTGACAAATAATCTCGGATATATACTGTATAAGTTAGAAGGCCTAAAGGTGGGGATACATGATAAGCAAACATCTTTTAGGGAGAAATGGCAAAGATGGATACACTATATGGCACAGCTAGATCCAGAATTTGTACCACAATGGAGATGGTGGGGACCTTTGTGTGAAGAGGGGTGCCTCTCGACTCACAATAATCTTCCATGTACCCAGACAATGGGCCCAGGGGAGAGGACAGGCATGAAGAGACTATGTTATATGAACAGATGAAGGCCTTCCATGAATTCAATTTAAACTTTAAGGTTGCAATGGTGACTAGGGAGTTTATTATCTGTAGGTTGGATTTATTGACTTTTACCTTTACCTTATATATGAAACCAAACTAAAGTATATTTGAACCTTGTCATATCATTATTGGATTGAAAGTTGCTGTATCACAAACATGTAATGTGTTTCTGTCAATAAAAATGATATTTAAAAAAAGTTACAGGTTAGCGGGGGGGGGGGTACTAGCAAAGAAAGTCAACTTGAAACAAGCATTTGTCGATGCCGAATGTTGGCTGCTTGTTAAACAATTTTTATAGGCAGTCAATATAAAGGAAATTCAAAAAGGAAAAAGCATGAAGGACGACACTGAGGGACTGGGCACCCCCAGTGTCAGTGTTGTGTTTGTTGGGGGGTACTCAGAGGCAGGGTTGGATGGGGGGAGCAGTTACAGGGGCACCAGCTACAGACATTGAGGGATGGTTTCCTTTGTTACAGGCACTAAATAAATAAAATCCAAAAAAGAAAAAAATATGAGGTGGTGACACTGAGGGAATTGGGCACCCCCAGTGTCAGTGTTATGTTTGGGGGAGTGTGGGTGATGAGAGAGAGGATCAGGTGGGTGGGCAGTTGGGGGGCAGAAACAGACATTGATAGACGCAGTGTTCCCACCACTTCCACGTAACAGGGGTAGAGTGTACCCTCCACAAAATTTTTCAGGGGTACAAACTGTGTTTTGAGGGGTATACCGACTGCACATCAACACCGCCACAGCAAAGACCATCACAGTGAGAGAATTTGATGAAAAATGTTGGGTCACTGTTATGGTCCCCACAGACACCAGCAGTGCAACTCATGGTGTTTCGCCCCCTCTCTGAGACAACTCTGACTTGGAGTTGTATATTTAGAGACCAGGGATGTGGGGTGGAACCCCCCACATGGGGGTTGGGCACAACACCCCGAAGAAAACACACCAACATCCCCGACAGTACAAAGCCAACACTCGGCATTGTGTCTGTCACTGTCAGGGATGTCAGTGTGTCTGATGTTGCAGCGGTACAGGTAAACCGTTTTGAGGGTACGCCACACCCCTTGCAGAAAATCACAGGAGGTACATATTGTTTTCAAGGGATATGCCACAATCACTCAAAGCAGAAGAACACCAGTGTTTAACACAGTCACAAACTCGGTCACTCACTGCCTGAACTTGTTCTTACCACAGCACTGTGTGGTTTATTCAGTAGTAATAAAGACAGATTAAGATTTTGTTGCCTTCTTGTATTTATTAAAAGACCAACATTGCTGGATAAAGTGTATGGGAAGGGGACTCGGACTTCGGAGTGACTAGGAGGGCTAGCAGGTGACTACCAGGCAGTGACTGCAGAACAAGGCAGACAAACAAACCAGACTAGCAGCTGATGGATCACTTGTGGCCCACGATTAAGCAAATGCCATCATCTGTGCAGTCAGGGGAGTATGAGGGTCAGGAATCGGATAAGTAAACTGTTGTAGGTGTGTGTGGGGAAGGAGTCAGCTCTGCTGGACTGGAATGGTCTCTTATTAATGGGACACTGTCAGCCTTTTAGGACATTTTTAAACGTCAGGTGTGGAAGCAGTCTGGAGCAAGGTTTAGCACTATAAATTGCATACATGGCAAGAATTCTCCACAGTAGCGCAAGATACTGTTTATTTTTTAAAAATTTTCATTTTGCTTAACCTGAAGAAAATCTCAGCTCTGTGCATCCATGGGCTAGAACAGCGCAGAGCCGAGGGGAAACTCGTTCATGAATGAGTGAGTCATTTTTGGTCCTATATGTGAAAACTATCCTATCATTTACTGGTCTGGATGCAGAGTTGTGCAAACATAAGTCTGAGATGAAAATGAGCGCGTAACGTATTTTAATCTGTATGTAAAAAGCCAAACCATGATTCCGGGCATGTGCACATGAGATGCTGAGCCTGGGAAGGGGAGACAGGACTAGGACTGGTCAGTGTTGGGAAGAGCCAACAACATATAAGTGCCACGGAACAACCGTGGGAACTGTCATCGAACAGCAACAGAGAAAGTGCACTTCTGCACTCGACTGGGGTACCACTGGAAACATATAACATTTTTATTTAATTAGGTCACTGCTGACAATAAGGGATGGCTGGGCTAGTGAGTGGGCACAGCAGTTTGCTACCTCTGAAGTGGGCCCCTTCACTGACCAAGTTACAACATGCATCTTTGCATTGCTCTGCCTCTTAAAAAAATGAAAAGAAAACATTGCCAAAATCCACTGGTGATCGGGTAGCGGTGGGGAAAATAAGATGCTGGGCCTTGGAGGGAGAAAAGACTGGGATGGGAGCCTGGGACCTAGGACTGGAGAGTATTGGGGTGAGAAACAACACGTGGATGGCTGACACTGGGAAGGGCAGGGAATAAGGGATAGCTGGGATGTTGCGACCAAGAGGCCACAGTAGATGGCTACCTCACACATTGATCTGTCTCTGGATATTTAATTAATTTAAAAAATAATAAAAATAAATCATTCTGAAAAGATAATCGTGGGACGGTGGCTCTCAGGATAAGAAGGAGGATGGACTAACTGCAGCCAGGGACAGAGTCTGACTAGCAGGAACACGCCAACGGGAAGGAAGGCACAATTGCTCAACTCAATCCACTCCACCAAAGAAAAACAAAATACACACATACCTGCTTTTTTAAAAGATGAAGGATTCCAATTCTCTACAGCACCGTCTGGGTTTGTCAGGATGCCTCCACGTAAATGCATCAGTCGGGCCTACTCTCTCTTTCTTTTTTCTTCTGAATAGCTTTGTCTAGCTCTGCTACAGCTTTCCACTTTGAAAGTCACTCAGCTGTTTGCTGGCGGCATCATGCAAATCAAAGGACATAGAAACATAGACTTTGACTGCAGATAAGGACCACTTGGCCCACCCAGTCTGCCCATTTCCCTTCCTATTGGATAAGCTGCAGATTCTAGTTAACAAACAGCCTACTTCCTGCAACCCCCCACTATAATTGCCTTATGTCTGTCCCATGCATGTTTGAATTCTCCCGCTGTTTTAGACCCCACAACCTCTCCAGAATGGCGGTTCCATGCGTCCACCACTCTCTCCATGAAAAAGAATTTCCTCACATTACCCCTGAGCCGTCCCCCCTCTAACTTTAAATTGTGCCCCCTTGATCTTACACATCTCTTTTTCTGAAAGATGCTACCCTCCTGGACTTTGTTGATTCCCTTGAGGTACTTAAAAGTTTCTATCATGTCTCCTCTGCCCCTCCTTTCATCAAGGGTATACATATTAAGCTCTCACAGTCTCTCTTCATATGGTTTCTGATGTAGACCCAGCACCATTTTAGTTGCCCTCCTCTGGACTGCTTCCATCCTGTCTATGTCCTTGTAGATGAGGTCTCAAAACTGCATAGTACTCAGATGGGGTCTCACCAACTGTCTGTACAGAGGGATAACCACTTCCTTTTTCTACTTGTGATGCCCTCCCATGCATCCCAGTATCCCCTGGCTCTCCTTACTGACTTCTCACATTGCTTACCCACCTTTAGGTCATCCGATATGACTACACCCAGATCTCTTTCCATTATTGTTGTTGTTAGTACCTCCCCTGCTATTGTGTACTCTTCTCCTGGATTTTTGTTTCCCAGGTGCATTACTTTGCACTGCTTTGCATTGAATCTAAGTTGCCATATGTCTGACCATTCCTCCAACCTTGCCAAGTCCCTTCTCATCCTTTCTACCCCCCCATGTGTATCAACTCTGTTAGAGATCTTTGTGTCATCTGCAAAGAGGCGTACCTTTCCTGCCAGACCCTCTGCAATGTCACCAATAAAGACGTTAAAGGGACTGGACCCAGTACTGAGCCCTGAGGTACTCCACTAGTAACCCCCCTTTCTTCAGAATGTGTTCCATTCATTATTAGCTTCTGTGTCTTGTTGTGCAGCCAGTTTGCTACCCAGGCTACCACCCTGGGACCCACTCCCAAGCTGGCTAACTTGATTATTAATCTTTTGTGTGGGACTGGTCAAATGCCTTGCTAAAGTCTAGGTAGGCCATATCCACAGCCCCTCCCTGGTCTATTACTTTGGTCACCCAGTCAAAGAAATCGATTAGATTTGTCTGAGATGACCTTCCTGCTGTGAATCCATGATGCTTTGGGTCCTGTGCCCCGCTGGCCTCTAGGTACTGAACAATTCTTTCTTTTAGAAGTGATTCCATCATTTTCCCCACCACTGAGGTCAAACTAACAGGTCTGTAGTTTCCTGCTTCTGCCTTGCTCCCACTTTTGTGAAGAGGAATCACATCTGCCCTCCTCCAGTCCTCAGGTACCACCCCATCCTCCCATGATTTGTTAAAAAGTGTGGTCAGTGGTGTCACTAGGTCCTCCCTTAGTTCTTTTAGGATTCTAGGGTGATCCCATCAGGCCCCATTGCTTTGTCCACCTTGAGTTTTAGGAGTTCTTTTAGGACTCTTTCTTCTGTAAATGGACTGGCGTCAACCCCACTACCCAGAGTGCTTCTATTGTTTGGTTTAGGTAACTACTACTCTTCTTCTTTTGTGAATACTGAGCAAAAGTATTCATTCAGTATCTCTGCCTTTTCACTGTCTCCCTCTGCCCACCTCCCCTCTCCTTTATTAATCTTCACTATCCCTCCCTTAACCTTTCTATGCTCCCTAATGTACCTATAAAAGGTTTTATCCCCCTTCTTAACTGAGCTGGCTATCTTTTCCTCGGTTTGGCCCTTTGCTTTTCTGACTGCCTTCCCCACTTCTTTCTGCTTTAATTGATACAGTTCCCTGTCGTGCTCCTTCTGCGATTCCTTATACTTTTTGAATGCAGCCTTTTTCTCCTTAACCTTCCCTGACACCTCTTTTGAGAACCATAGTGGTTTTTTATTCCGCTTTGTTTTCTTTATTTGTTTCACACAAAGGTTTGTTGCCTGCATGATGGCAGTTTTGATTTTTCTCCATTGTTCTTCCACCCCTCCTTTCTGGCCATTTGCTAATGCATTCCTCAGGTATTCACCAATTATGCCAAAGTCAGCCCTTCCAAAGTCCAGTATCCTTGTCTTTGTATGGCTTGTCTCCATGGTTGTGTTTATTGTGAAGCACACTGTGCAGTGGTCGCTTATTCCCAGATGTCTACTGACTTCTAAATTTGTGATCCTCTCTCCATTTGAGAGTACCAGTTCTAATATTGCTCCCTCCCGAGTGGGTTCCACCACTAGCTGTCTAAGGCATGCCCCCTGTAGGGCATTGAGAATGACCCTGCTCTTGGATGTGGCTGCAGTCCATGTCGTCCAGTTAACATCTGGCATAATCAGGTCCCCCATCAACAGTATCTCCTCTTTTGCAGCCATTTTGAGAATGCCCTCTATCATTTTCTTGTCCATTTCCTCCCCTCTCTGATTGGAGCGGCTTCGGTCCTTTGAAATACACAACATTTCAGCCCACCAAACAACGTGATGTCAGGACCACAGCCTGTGGTCATTGGTGTAGACTACCGAGCCCTTGTTTTTGTGAACTGCAATGGACTCAGCAGTAACACCCACCCAAAATCCCTTATCTTTGCCACAAAACACTGGGTGCGCAAGCCCAGAGATGCATGGCACATCTTGTCTGAATGTGTGGCTCTCAGTCTTTATCCCTTGTCTTAAACTTCTCAGAAACAACCCAGCCTGAAACAACAACTCCACCATCCCACCCTACTGAACAAGAGAAACCTGAATCATCACAAACAGGTACATATATTACAGGCAATAGTACCTGCTACAAAGGACTCTCTTGAACAAGAGAGGTGGGAAGGCTACTTCAAACAAAAACCACAGAGCCAGTGCACAAATACCTCAGAGCCAAAAATGTTGTATCTAAAAGCAACAAAGTGGACTTTCCACTTCTGTGAGATCAGCACTTAAAGCTGCTTGTAATAATGGCAAACAATCCAGTATAACCATATAAGAAACTTTTATTACAAGCAAAAAATGCAACAAAATAAAACACCAAGGAGAAATCCTTTCTCTCACCCATAACCCTTTTCAGGTTGTCCTGATGCATTCCAGTGTAAAGTGCTGTGTAGAGCTGGTAAAGTGCTAGTTGCAATGCCGGTGCTAGAAAGAAACATGTCTTTCAATTTCCTTGGTGCAAAAACACAAAAACTAAAGTGCCACAATGAAATTTGGTCAAAACGCACTTAGGTGCCATGTACATCACTACAGAAGCAGTTACAAGGAAAAGAGAAATCAGATACAATCCACATCAAAAAGCAGCATGCAAAATGCCGAGACGGCCCGAAGTTACCAAATAGGAAGTGTGCTTACGTATCAACCGTATTAGGTCATCCTCAGAGCGTGCTCCCTCACACCACCCATTCACACTTATGAAAAGGAGTTAAAGTGACAGTGCTTATTTAAGTGAAGTGTGCCATAAATAAATATTAGATAGCCAGCACCACATGCACTGTGTAATACAACTAAAACCATAAAGACAAACACATAATCACTCTAAAAATATACTAGTAGAGAATAGTACAAACAGAAGAGGCAGAGCACAGCAAGTCTAACCTCCATATGGCAGAGCACGAAAAGTCTAACCCATACTTGAACAGAAGTCAGTATAAGCAGGCAGAGCTGTAAAGTCATGCCTGCAACTATAGGCAAAGCTCGAAAAGTCATGCATGTGCCAAATTTATCCAGCTGATGTCTAGTGTCCAATACACAGAAAACCACTGTTGGTGGGTCTTATAGATCAATTATTTACAGTTGCTACATCCAACAGGTATTGGTAGTGGAGTTTATAGACAGGACAATGGGAGGGGGAGGGGGGGGTCATTATTTCTTCAAATAACTGTGCAGAGGAATGTCTTCATTCAGCCCTCACGGTACCAGGCTGTCCAACATGGAAATCCAAAATGCTTCTCTCTGCAGCAGTCTGGTCCTCAGGTCCCCACCTCTTAGAGCCATTTCCACCTTCTCCAAACCTACAAATCTTAAAGTCGCCAGAGATACATGTTTGGCATCTGCATAATGTCTGGCTATTGCATATTCAAAATTAGAGTTCCGAATAGTGCCCTTATGTTTACCGATCCTAGATTTTTAGAGTGATTATGTGTTTGTCTGTCTTTATGGTTTTAGCTGTATGTTTTTTTCTGGCACTAGCACTGCAACTAGCACTTTACCAGCACTACACAGCACTTTACACTGGAGTGCATTGGGGCGGCCTGAAAAGAGTTGTGGGTGAGGGAAAGGATTTCTCCTTGGTGTTTTATTTTGTTGCATTTCTTGCTTGTAATAAAAGTTTTTATATGGTTATACTGGATTGTTTGCCATTATTACAAGCAGCTTTAAGTGCTGACCTCACAGAAGTGGAAAGTCCACGTTGTTGCTTTTAGAGACAATATTTTTGGCTCTGAGGTATTTGTGCACTGGCTCTGTGGTTTTTTGTTTGAAATAGCCCCCCACCTCACTTGTTCACGGGAGTCCTTTAACACAGAGGGGTCGATCCGAGTTCTTTCACAGAAGAAAGGGTTCTGAAAGAACTCCTAAAACAGAAGGTGGACAAAGCAAGTGGGGCCTGATGGAATTCACCCCAGAATTCTAAAAGAATTAAGGGGAGAACTAGTGAAACCACCAACTACCCTTTTTAACAAATCATGGGAGGATGGTGTCGTACCTGAGGACGGGAGGAAGAGAGATGTGATTCCCCTTCACAAAAGTGGGAGCAGGACAGAGGCAGGAAACTACAGACCTGTTAGTTTGACCTCTGTGGTAGGGAAAGTGATGGAATCCCTTCTGAAGGAAAGAATTGTTGAGAACCTAGAGGCAGTGGGGCACAGGACCCAAGGCAGCATGGGTTCACAGCGGGAAGGTCATGTCAGATGAATCTAATTGATTTCTTTGACTGGGTGACCAAAGTAGTAGACCAGAGAGGAGCCGTGGACATGTCCTACTTAGACTTTAGCAAGGCATTTGACACAGTCCCACACAAAAGATCAATAGTCAAATTAACCAGCCTGGGAGTGAGTCCCAGGGTGGTAACCTGGGTTAAACATTGGCTGGACAACAGGACACAGAAGGTAATTGTAAATGGAGTCCATTATGAAGAAAGAGGGGTTACTAGTGGGGTACCACAGGGTTCAGTACTGGGTCCATTCCTTTTTAATGTCTTTATAAGTGACATTGCAGAGGGACTGGAAGGAAAAGTACGCCTCTTTGCAGATGACACAAAGATCTGCAACAGGGTTGATACACAAAGAGATGTGGAAAGGATAAGAAGGGACTTGGCAAGGTTGGAGGAATGGTCAGAAGTATGGCAGCTTGGATTCAATGCAAAGAAGTGCAAAACAATGCACCTGGGAAATAAAAACCCAGGGGAAGATTACACAATAGGGGGGAGGTAGTAACAACAACAAAAATGGAAAGGGACCTGGGGTAATCATATCAGATGACCTTAAGGTTAGCAAGCAATGTGAGAAGACAGTAGGGAGGGCTGGGGGGATACTGGGATGTATAGGGAGAGGCATGACCAGCAGAAAACAGGAAGTTGTTATCCCTCTGTACAGACAGTTGGTGAGACCCCATCGGGAGTACTGCATCCAGTTCTGGAGACCCTATCTCTGCAAGGACTTAGACAGGATAGAGGCACTCCAGAGGAGGGCAATTAAAATGGTGAAGAGTCTGCAAGAGAAGTCATGTGAGGTGAAACTAAAGGAGCTTAATATGTATACACTTGAGGAAAGGAGGGAGAGGGGGGACATGATAGAAACTTTTAAGTACCTCAGTGGAATCAACAAAGTCCAAGAGGGTAGCATCTTTCAGAAAAAGAGATGTGGAAGAACAAGGAGATACAATTTGAAGATGGGGGGGGGCGGTTCAGGGGCAATGTGAGGAAGTATTTTTTCACAGAGAGGGTGGTGGATACATGGAACAGCCTTCCTGAGGAGGTCGTGGGGTCTAAAACTGTGGGAGAATTCAAGAATGCATGGGACAGACATAAGGCAATTTTTGTGGGGGGTAGGAAGAAATAGGCTGTTGGTTAATAATGATCTGCAGCTTATCCTGTAGGTAGGGAAATGGGCAGACTAGGTGGGCCAAGCAGTCCTTATCTCCCGTCAAAGTCTATGTTTCTATAAAAGATATGTTAGTGCATTCTCATATAACTCCAAATATAACTCAGAATACATGGATTCCAGCAGCCCCCAAGAGGAACTATAGATGCGGGCACTGTGTTCACTGCTCTAACACCCAGAATACAACGGTTTTTTGTCATCCTAGATTGGGAAAACAGTATGAAATACTTTTGTTTATCAATTGTAGTTCCCAAAGTGTTTTTTATATGTTAACCTGCCCATGTAGCATGTCTTATGTGGGCCAAACCAAAATAACTTTAAAATTTATGATCAGTGAACATAAGGGTGCTATTTGGAACTCTAAGTTTGAATATGCAATGGCCAGACATTATGCAGATGCCAAACATGGATCTCTGGTGACTTTAAGATTTGTAGGCTTGGAGAAGGTGGAAATGGGTCTAAGAGGTGGGGACCTGGGGACCAGACTGCTGTAGAGAGAAGCATTTTGGATTTCCACTTTGGACAGCCTGGTATCATTAGAGCTGAATGAAGACATTCCTCTGTACAGTTATTTGAAGAAACAATGACCCTCCCCAATTGTCATGTCTATAAACTCCACTACCAATACCTGTTGGATGTAGCAACTGTAAATAATTGATCTATAAGACCCACCAACAGTGGTTTTCTGTGTATTGGACACTAGACATCAACTGGATAAATTTAGCACAGGCATGACTTTTCGAGCTTTGCCTATAGCTGCAGGCATGACTTTACAGCTCTGCCTGCTTATACTGACTTCTGTTCAAGTATGGGTTAGACTTTTCGTGATTTGCCCATACAGTGGTTAGACTAGCCGTGCTCTGCCTCTTCTGTTTGTACTATGCTCTATTGGTACATTTTTAGAGTGATTATGTGATTATGTGTTTGTCTATCTTTATGGTTTTAGTTGTATTACACAGTGCATGTGGTGCTGGCTATCTAATATTTATTTATGGTACTTTTCACTTAAATAAGCACTGTCACTTTAACTCCTTTTCATAAGTATGAATGGGTGGGGTGAGGGAGCACGCTCCGAGGATGACCTAATACGATCAATATGTAAGCACACTTCCTGTTTGGTAACTTCGGGCCATCTCGGCGTTTCGCATGCTGCTATTTGGTATGGATTGTGTCTAATTTCTCCTTTCCTCATAACCGCTTCTGTAGTGATGTGCATGGCACCTTAGTGCGTTTTGACCAAGCTGCATTGTGGCACTTTAGTTTTTGTGTTTTTGCACCAAGGAAATTAAAAGACATGTTTCTTTCTAGCACCAGCACTGCAACTAGCACTTTACTAGCATTACACAGTACATTACAGAGCCTCGAAACGAGCAGTTCGCCTGGAACTGCACACTGGACTAGGGCTGTAGTTCGATCTTTTTTCCTTGGACTGGTGGACTTTTCGGCTGGGGATTTGCAGTGACGGAGGAGCGTTTGGGCACTAGATATATTTAAAACTGCTGCACCGCACCTGATTGGCTAACAATGATCACCCAAAATGCTGAAATCTGGCCACTGAGCCTCATGGCTCACTAACTAAGCTGCTGCTGGAGGAAGCGAGGGGGTTTTGCGATCAAGGGTCCCCCCTCCCGACTTGGACTGCAGAGAGTGTCCCTGGGGTTGAGGCACCGGCTCGCTTCTTATGTCGGGCTGACCTCCCCTGGTGACTGAAACAGGCACAGAGTCTGGAAACGTGCAGTTCACCTGGAACTGCACACTGGACTGGGGCTGTAGTTCGATCTTTTTTTCTTGGACTGGTGGACTTTTTTGGCTGGGGATTTGCGGCGATGGAGGAGCGTTTGGGCGCCAAATATATTTAAAACTGCTGCACCGCGCCTGATTGGCTAACGACGATCACCCAAAATGCTGAAATACTGGCCACTGAGCCTCGTGGCTCACTAACTAAGCTGCTGCTGGAGGAAGCGAGGGATTTTCGGCCCACCCGCCACCCCGTTCTCTCCTCCCATTAAATGATCGCTAGCTCCACCCACAAGACCTGGTAGTCTACTCCCAAGTTGAAGAATCAGCTAATCCACTGCCTAGGTCTCCTTTTACGTTGTTGGTACACCCAGACAGCTGGAACTTCAACAACGCCCTCACTGTCTATAATGCTGTGGCCCTTACCCTGTCATCACTAGGTCTGACAGTTAGCAAATCACTGAGAGTTCATATACCAGTCTTATTGATTCTTTCTGTTACCTGGCCATGACAGTAAAGTACAGCTGTAGGATTTTTAATCTTCGTGCACCATTAATAGCGAGTCAGCATGTTGATACAACTTCTTAGAGTCACTCAGTTTTAAGTGTATAATCTCAGTGCATGACTTGGCAACTAAACTGAATTAGCATAAACTTGTGACATCCAACTATCCTGCTATAATAACAGGTAGATTTAACTGTGAGTGAGACAGGCAAAATCACTGCATGCTTGACAAGTCTTGAAATAGGTAAAATTTCCTGTACTGAAGTACCATAATGTAGAAGCAAGTAACCTGTATATTCTGGAGTGGCAGCCCCTGAAGCCTGTAGCAAACAAATAGCCTACTTCTTGCGTCACTCGGTCCTGGGGTTACCCAGCCAGTGATAACTGCCATTGCATATGGGAACACAACTGCCTCACTTCCTACAGGGGGAGCCTGCACCTGCCCGATAACCCAGAAGCGATCTGCACAAGAGGAGTACACTGCTACGCCCCTGTGACCAGCGATCTCACCAGACAACCCTGGGCTAACCCCCCCCATGGCGGCTTGAGAGGCTGCCTCCACTGAGAGGCTGTCCTGGGTGGCACGGACTGGCTGGGGCCCCTGTTCAAATTATGGGCTCGATAAACACTAGACCCTCCCCGAAACCACCCTCCTCCTGGCTATCGGCCAAAGGCTTGAGACTCGTGCACTTAAACATATGCAGCCTTCTACCAAACCTTACTGAGCTAACAGCTTGGGTGGCCCACTATAATCCGGACATTATGGGGATCACTGAGACATGGCTTAAGCCACACATACCTGACTCAGCTTGTGACCTTCCGGGCTACAACCTCATTAGGTTGGACAGGGCCCAGAACAAGAGGGGGGGCAGAGTACTCATATACTACAAGACGCACTTAAACGTCTCAGTCATAGGACACTCGCAATCTGCATTGCAGCTCTGTGAGTTCCTACACATCCTTCTCCTGTTAGGGAACACCAAAAAGGTGCACGTGATATGTGCCTACAACCCTCCTAAGGGTGGTGTGTCCGGGCTGTCCTACCTCCTAGACAGTCTCAGCCCAAAGGTTGGCTCAGATGAGTTACTAGTCCTTGGGGACTTCAACCTTAACTGGGCAGGTCGTAGTGCCTAGCAATACGAACCACTGTTGGCTGGACTGGCCCTAAGCCAGCTCATCTCTGAACCCACTAGGCCCTCTCTCAGAGGCGATAAGGGCTCCATCATCGACTGGGTACTAAGCAACAGAACGGAGAAAATTATCTCCTGTGGCGTTCTACCTGATGCTATATCAGATCATTCTCCCACCTTCTGCGTATGGGGCAACACCCCTCCCAAAATCCCTCACAAGGTGATTCAAATGAGGGATTACTCCAAACTCAATGCTGGAGACTTTCTTGAAGACCTGATTCATACTGACTGATCTCAGGTCATGGCCACCAATGACCCCTCAATGGCCCTTGACAACTTTCTAAAAGCGTTCACCCCACTTCAAGACAAGCATGCCCCCCTCAAAAGAAGGAGAGTGAGGGGCACTGCAACTAAATGGCTCCATGGAGGCCTGTATACTCTCATGAGGCAAAGGGATAAATGCTGGGCGAGGCATAAGTGCTCACTGTCCAGCATGGATCTCCAGGATTACAGGCAGCTGAGGAACTCATGCAAGAGAGCCATTCGCTCAGCAAAAATTGAATACTGTCAGTCCATCCTGCTCTCCACAGCCAATAATCCGAGGACTTTCTGGCAGAGCATTAAGAAAGTGGTGGCTGGGGCCATGAGAGCGCAGGTCACTGGCATGCTCATTGACGGGGTTAACTGCAGCAACCCCCTCACTATTGCCAATGCCTTCAATGTTCAATTCACAGACTTGTCTGCTTTACCCAAACTGCCGCACTACCCTGCTGGCCGGGCCTCCTCACCCAGAGGGACAACCCCCCCTACTGCCCTTTTACCTCAAGGCAGTAACAGACATGGAGGCCAGAAGCTCCTTGCTGGTCTATCCCCACACACTGGAGCTGGGCATGACTGCCTGGAGCCCAAGCTGCTGAAGCTAGGGGCATCAGTACTAGCCTGACCCATAGCCCATGTCTTGAACGCATCGCTCACCTCAGGCATAGTCCCAGACAACTGGAAGATGGCCAAGGTGATACCTGTACCCAAGCAAGGGGACACGAAAGACCTTAAGAAGTACCGTCCACTGCAATCCTATCAACGATCAGCAAGCTTCTGGAAGCAGTGGCTGTCCTCCAGGTCACGCACTACCTACAGACCCCAAACCTTCTCTCCCTGCACAATATAGGTTTAGAAAGGGCATAGCACCTCCATGGCCCTACAGTTGTTACCTCGGAGATCAGGGCTGCTGCTGACCGAGGTGAACTGACCGAGCCATCTTTGTTGATCTCTCAAAAGCCTTTGATCAGGTTGACCACACATTACTGTGCTCCTCTCTCCTGTCACTTGGCTTCTCCTCCCCAGCTCTTGCCTGGATCAGTAATTACCTCACGGGTAGGCATCGGTACACCAAATTCAACAAGGTCCTGTCTGAGCCTGCCCAGGTTAACTTCGGAGTCCCCCAGGGCTCTGTCCTGGGGCCTCTCCTGTTCTCTTTCTTCGTAAATGAGCTACCCTTGGCTCCGGCTCTAGGGACCTCAGTGCTGTACGCAGACGACCCAGTCATCATGGCCAAATCCCAGGACATTGCCACCATTAACACCAAACTAAACTTGGACTTCGATCACATCCAAACTTGGTTGCAGGACCATAAACTTGTTATTAACCATCAGAAGACGCAGGCCATGCTATTTGGCTCAGCAGCCAAGTTAAAAGCCGCCCCGAATTCACTACAGATCTCCGGGGCTGATGGGTCACCACTGATTGTCGCAGGCTCGGTCAAGTACCTGGGGGTGACCCTTGACCTGCAGCTGGATGTGAACCTGCACATACGAAATTCATGTAAGGCCTCAAACTGCAAGCTGGATCAGGCTTACAGAGCAAAAAGCTATCTAACTCCAGCTGCCCGTCTTGCTCTAGCCAGGGGAGTCCTCCTACCCACGCTTTGCTACGGACTAATCACCTTTGCCCACATTGCAAAAACTAGTCTAGTAAAGTGGGACTCGCAGACAACAACATATAGCCGCTTTGCGCTCTCAGCCCCGCCTCACTCAACGCTCTGAGCTTTACACCTAGCTTGAGTGGCTTCCACCGGAAACTCACCGCTCTTATGTCGTGGGCAACTTCATTGACAATATTGTCAGAACTGCCACCCCTCAAAACCTTGCTGAGACCCTTGTTCTAGCTACACCCTCCTACAACCTGTGATCCAGCGGCTCCCATGCCCTCCTGGTACCCAAAACCCGCACACAAATGTGTGACCGAGCCATTGCTGCGTATGCGCCCAGGGTTTGGAACTCTCTTCTAACTAGTACTCGCTCCTCTCCCTCACACCAGAGCTTTAAAGCCTCCCTCTGGGGCTTTCTCAAAACGGCTCCCACCTGTCTCTGCACTAGACAAACCCTCTCAGCCTGTGATGCCCCAACAAACTGAGACGCTACCTAAACATTACGACTTGGGTAGAGCACATCTGTGCTCATACTCCTCCTGTTCTCACAGCAAATATAAAAATTGACCACTTAGGCCCACCGGCAAAACAGGGTGAGCACTATAATTGTGCACTCCCTTATCTCGCACTGGGCCCACTCTATCCCAGCTGTGACTCCTCCTTATTCTAACTGCAAGCCTTACAACTTGCTGCCTAGAGCGTTGAATTCACACTGTACTTCTTCCTACTGACTGCAATGTTTAATACTGTATTGTAATACCTGTTTTTGGTACTGTTGTCTTGCAATGTCCCTGTGTTCTTGTCACTTTATAGTAATTCTTCACTACTATTTGCCTGATGAAATCTGATGCTTGTAAAGTCCCTGTTGTGCTAATTCTATATAATGTAATCCTCCACTTGTATTTGCCTGATGTTCATGTATGTACCTGTAATGTACCTTGTAATCTCCCGGGTCCCACCTGAAAATAGGCACTTGGCTGTCTAGTGTGCTTACCCGGTTAACAAAAGCAAATAAATAAAAATTACAATGGATTGCATCGGGACGGCCTGAAAAGAGTTGTGGGTGAGAGAAAGGATTTCTCCCTGGCATTTTATTTTGTTTCATTTTTTGCTTATAATAAAAGTTTTTTATATGGTTATACTGGATTGTTTGCCATTGTTACAAGCAGCTTTAAGTGCTGACCTCACAGAAGTGGAACGTCCACTTTGTTGTTTTTAGAGACAATAGTACCTATTAACATCTACATTATGAAATTATTACTTAATACACATCCCATGTAAATGAAAAGGTATAAGATCAATAAGCAAGTGACTTTCAATACAGCATGGAAGTGTGTTAAATGTCAATAAACCCATACCCTTAGGTATATTTCAGTACTTATAAAATATAATAAAGATTGATTTTAAGAAAGCTGTTTTGTTTTAAATTACATTGTTGCTCAGTACAATAAATGAGTTTAAAACAGAAGTAAAATAAATTCAAATGAATTAAGAAACTGCATTTATTTTAAAGAAAGCTATGTCTTGCTGTAGAATTATATTATTCAAATGGGAAAACCCATTACATTTTTTTCTAGAACAATGTATTTTATACATTACTTTATAACTTTGAATTTTCCTAGCACCAAGGAAGAGAGGTCATCCCTCCCACACCCATCCCACTTTTGAGACCTCACTAGCCACCTATATTCAAAAGTGCTCCACAAGGGAAAGGGGGGAAAAGGGGGGCTGAGGGGGTATTATGTTTATATAAAAACATGAAACATGATGAACTCTCGCATCTCCTAACCTGAACATAACTGACAATATTTAATAGAAGTTGCTGATTAAGTAACTGTCAGACAAATTAAAAATATTAATACCATACCCAGACTTTTCTATTTAGAAAAAAACAACATATCTGTGAAATATAAAAACCTATTAAAATATTTTATATAAACTTGAAGTAAGTTAAACATAATTTAGTATGTTTTAAGTAATTTTCAAAATACCTTGGCCCATATATTCAAAAGGGTTGCGCATGGTGCAACAGTGTTGCGCCATGCGCAACCCACTGATGCACCCTAGCGCGATATTCAAAAGGGAAAAGTGCACGGCACAAATCCCGATGCGCCAGAGCGCATCAGTAATGTATGCAGGCGCAGGTGGGGGCGTGCCCATGCATACCCTGCACAGCCCGATATTCAGCCCAGGATGTGCAGAGCCATGCATGCACAACCCCTACCTGCGCCAGCACAAAGTTGATTAAAAAAAAGGAACAACTGATGGCCACCCACAGGTGAGCTGCCGCACTGTAGGGCGCAACACGGCAGCTGCCACCTGTGGGTGGCCACCCGAGCTCCGGCTGCACCTGGCGGCGCCCCCCATGCCCGATCGCGGGCAGTTGTAAAAAAAAGATATTCCGTCCAATATCCCTGGTGGTCCAGTGGACCGCTGCCTGCCCAATCGCAGGCATTAGTAAAAAAAAAAAGATATTCCATCCAATATCCCTGGGGTGCAGTGGACCGCTGCCTGCCCGATCGCGGGCATTAGTAATAAAAAACATATTCCGTCCAATATCCTGCTGGTCCAGTGGACGCTGCCTGCCGATCGCGGGCATTAGTATCAAAAGAAATAAATGTCCAATATCCTGGTGGTCCAGTGGACTGCTATCTGCCTGATTGCTTGTAAAAAAAAGTGTGCAGTATCCCTGTCTGGTGTAGTGGTACCCCCTCCTCACCCGCCCACTGAGCCCCACCACCCACTCCCCACCCGGTCAGCCGGCGGGTGCAGCACCCACCGCCTGCTGCCCCACTGTCCGCCGACTGACACTGTCAGTAAGGCTATCGCCCATTGGTCTGGCGTGAGGCCAATGGGCGTGCAACATCCATCTTACTACACATTCCAGATATGTGATCCCATTCACATATCTGGAATGTGTACTTGTATGGCTGCACGCCCATTGGCTCACGCTGTGGACCAATGGGCGCATAGCCCCACCGACTGTGCTCAATCGGGCGGTGGCAGGTGGCAAGCAGGTGGGTGCTGCCGCCTACCGCTGACCGGGGAGCGGGCGGTGGCCCAGTGGGTGGTGGGAGGGGTACCACTACACCACCAGGGATACTGGACATATTTTTTTTTTTACAAATGCCTGCGATCAGGCAGATAGCAGTCCACTGGACCACCAGGAATATTGGACTTATTTATTTTTATATACAAATGCCCACGATCGGGCAGGCAGCGGTCCACTGGACCACCAGGGATATTGGACATATTTCTTATTTATTTATACAGATGCCTGTGATCGGGCTGTGGAGCACATTGCCGGCTGCAGGGGGCGTCGGTCCCCGACGGCTGCTGCCTGGCAGGGAGCCAGGTGCAAGTCTTCGGGGATCAGCGCACCTGCATGCAAATGGAGCCATAATGACATGCAAATGGCCCCATTTGCGCCTTGCATCCCTTATCAAGTTTTGAATATCGCGGTTGCTGTGCATAGCGCAATGGAACTTGCGCTAGCGCATCCCCATACTCCACTTTGGCCACTGGCGCTGGCGCAGTGCCACTGCGCCATGCACACTGCGGGTGGCCAGGGTGCGATATTCAATGCTGCTGAGCCATGGCGCAGCTCCGTTGAATATCGCCCAGTCCACACCCCTGCGCAACCAAGTTGAGCTGTGCCCAAGCTTGCGCCACAGCCTGGTGCAGTTTGAATATCTGGGCCCTTGTGTAGAACTCTCAACAAACAACTTAAATAGCACATTTTTGTAAAACAACAAAAGTTATCCTATAATATATGTTATATTATTACACCTAAACCAGTTAGACAGTGTGATGTTCCTGCTTCCCCAGAAGAGGCCCAAAAGGTCTTTTACTGTCCAGGTCATAAGCTGAAAGATCTGAGTAAGTACCATAATACTCTAAGTACCATTATACATAAAGTGTGTTTGTATTTGCTGTTTTATATCGCAGCTGCAACATATACCCCCTTAAATTCTCAGCTTCAACACAATCATACTACCATCTGCAAGACATAGCTGTTCCTCAGCTACAGTCGCTATATACAACATATTAAAGTCAACAAGGCAATTAAACTCCTATCATACAGCCAACCCACCAGAGCAGGTGTAGAATTACTGTTCGTAACATCAGTGACCCAGGTTCAGGAACGAGCCAGGGCCATTGGAGGGCCAGCCTAGGGGAGCAGAGCTAAGCATCCCACTGGATGCTCTCTCCTTTAGGGAGGGGGGTTCATATCCAGCTACTTTACCACCACCTGGATGACCACAGGTGGTTGTGCAAGAGAGACATGAATGAAAGGTGGGGCTGTTGTAGCATGCTCATGGGTTGGCTGTGTCAGGCCTGGGGTGTGCCGTGGAGTTGTCAACCCTAATGCTCACCCCATTCTCATACATTGTACCCATCTCAGCTTACTTACACATGGAATGGGGTGAGCATTAGGGTTGACAACCCCATGGCACACCCCACACCTGTTCCTACCTGCAGGGTGGAGGTGGGGTGTTAGGGTTGGAAACCTAATGGTGCATTAACAAAGTTTTTCCAGGGACTGTATATGTACTGTATGGTTCCACCACAGGACGTCGACAACAATGATGTTGACATCCTGCACATCGACGGGAACAATGCCAGCAGTCGGCATTGTTCCCAATGGACCGAAGTGTTTTTCTTTGGAAGACCTTGCCCTCCGCACTCCCTCATCTCTAATTAACCAACTCCAAGTCAGAGTTGGTTTGGGGTGGGGGCACAACTACAGGAATTCCTCCATCGGCTGACAGTGGACCACAACAGTGAAAGATCTCTACCTGGTGAGATCTGTCACAGTGGTGGCATTTCACTGTAATGGTGTCACTGTCCTGACGGTACACTGTACTGTATATGTATGTACAGTATTTTGTGTATGTATGTGGTGTTACTGTACTTCAAACAATAGAAGCTAGGTAGAATGACAATATACATATTCAACTCCTAAAAATAATTATTCCTTTGTTTCTCGTTTCAAATTATGAAGATGTCTCTAGAAGACAATTGATACATTTCCAGAAATTGAGTCCATATCAAACAACTGCTGACCCAGATGACGGACCTTTCAAATAACATTGGAGTAATGGTTACTACCATGGCAACCATGGGAACATAAATCAATAACATGGCAGCTGCCATTACCACCATGTCTACAGAAATAGGGACTAGGGGCCTGATTCCAAGACAGGTGGCATAACTTGAATGCCATTGTGAGTTACGCCAGTTGCCTCTACACTGGACCCTACACCGCATTCCAGAAGCGGCAGAGTCCCAGCAATTGCGACTTGAGATATACGCCATGTGTGTGGCGGTAGCCCACACATGGCACATACCTGCCACAAGTCGCAACCCGTGACAAATGCCAGGCAGCCCACCCAAAGCACCCCCTGCCCCGGAACACCACCAGCCGCACCAGTGGGCATAGAGGGGAGCAGGACGGGTGACATAGGTGTCAGGGGCATGCCGGAGAATGGACCCCTGGGGATCCCTGCTATTTGGGGGTGGAGGACAGGGGTATACATTAGGGGACACGGGGGACATGTCTGCGCCATTGCCATGGTGCTAGGAGGGGGGCAGTCGATGGATGGCATCATCAGTTGCCACTTAGAGCAGCTCAGGGCTGTTCTAACTTAACCACGCCACTGTGGCTTTGTAATTGCACTTGTGGGTTACAACAGCTGCCCTACTGGAATTGGGCTAGGTTGCTGTCATAACCCGCAGTTGCACCAGGCGTTGTGGGCTGTGGCATAAGTGTTGGCATAACCTGCATTTGTCACAGCTCGTAGATGCCAAGGCACAACTTGCATCTTGGAATAGGGGCTGGTGAATTGCCTGGTGTAAGTAGTGAGATACACCATGGGGTATGGCGTATCTCGGCTTTCGCTAGCATATACCCTTCTGGAATTGGGCCCCATGTCCTCAGCAATAGGTACTGTGACAACAGAAATAGGAACTATGTCCAGTGCCTTGAAGGGCAAACCATATATGTCAAATGCTGTTACTGCCCTTCAAGGCATTGAGACAAGGCCCATTCCTGTTGCCGTAGGAGCAGGAACACCCACTGTCTCACAGCCCACCTACCTCTTCCAAACCTGCTGAAACCCAAACAACCCCTCTTCTTCCTACTGCACCCCCAGCTAAATGTATTTGTTTTATTTATTGAATTATATTCACTGGGTAGGCCCATTAAAACTAAATGTCCCTCTTTCAGGGGCAACCTAGAACTAATTACATGAATGTAAACACAACATAATAAAAACAGGAACTTGATATGCAGCACAAGCAATAACAACAACACCATTATAAACATAGGCTCACTTGATTAGAAAACATTGGATCATATTCAGCTAGGGGCTAACATACAGACAGGTCTTAGATTATCATCAATTGCAAGTACATAGATTATGCTCAAAGAGAACTGTCTTGAGCCCTTTTTTAAAGCCACCAAGGGAGAAACAGTCTTGGAGTGTTACCAGAAGGGCATTCCACTGTGAGGGGGCCAAAGAAGGTGAAGGATCTTCTGCACACAAAGGATCTTCTGCCCACACAAGACCTTGTCCTTGGTTCCTCAAGCGTCCTCCTAGGAGATTTTATTACCAGTATATCACTGAGGCTGTGTGTGTGTGTGTGTGTGTGTGTGTGTGTATGTGTGTGTGTGTGAGGAGTGATTACCACCTTTAAGTAGTTTGAAAGCAAGGCAGACAAGAGGGTAGCTGAATCTGCATTCAAAGGAGGGCCCATTTAAGGAGCAGAAGACAACACAATGATTCTCCCTTGATGGGGCACCAGCAGCAAATTGACCAATTATGTTGTACAGAACCACTTATTTACTTCAGAATATCTCAAGGACTGCAAAATTGGTGTACTATACAGTAAAACTGGGAGCAGTGTACTGTTGGCAATGGCATGCCATGAATCCATAGGCAGATAATGACTCAGACAATAAAGTAACCCAATTTTTTGGTGTAAGGACTATGAGATGTGACCAGCATGGTGCTTAAAGGAGACTTCCTGATCCAAATGCACTCCAAAATATTTAACTGAGTTCAACACCTCAACTGGAACACCAGTGAATGTAGCAATAGATAACAAAAGTTATCCTGCAGTACCAAGATGCCTGAAGCTATACAGTACTTTGGTTTTCTTTTTGTTTAAGACTAGCTTGTGACTAACAAACCATTTTTCTAGTTCCCAGAAATTGTTAGCATGTTTACAATGGATCTGAGCAACATCACCAGCACTCCTGTAAGCATGGCATCATCCACATACCGTAGTACATTAGCTTCACCACAATTAACAGGCAAGTCATTAATAAATAGGGAAAACAGCAAAGGACCCAGAATGGAGCCTTGGGGAACACCATCTGTTATGGACCTTGGCACAGATTGTACACATTTCCACTTAACCTGTTGAGGGCTATTTGCTAGTTGATAGAAGAACCACTAACAAGATAGACTATTGAGACCAAGCAGTTTTAACTTAACTAACAGGAGGCTGCTTTATCAAATCAAAGGCTTTAGTGAGGTCTATAAACACAGCATCTTTTGATAACTTTTTGTCCATAGTTCTGAGTATATCTGTGGACAGCCTGACCAATGCGGTATCTGTGTCATGATATTTCCTGAAGCCATGCTGCCTGTCTGTCAGCAGTTGGTGCTTTTCCATATAGTCCTGTATTTGATTGTGAACTAAACTTTTGTGGCTCTTGAGCAAGGATATGAGGTGGTAGTTTTTCACAGGTTCCCTGGGACTCCCCCTTGTGCACCAGAACCACAAAGGCCACTTTACAGCTCTCAGGAACTCTCCTTCAATTAATGATTTGCTAAAAAACATCACAACATGAGAGGCAATAACAGGGGCAGCTATTTTTAGGAGATTTGGCTAAAGTTTATTGTAGCCAGCTGAGCCTTCTGCCCTTAATCACTTTAAGACGGACAACACCTCTTTTCTTTTTATCATTCAGAAATGGAACTCCGGGTACTAGCACTCATTCATTAACTGATTAGGGGAGTGGAGAGGAGGCCCAAGGGAGTGGGGTCTGAATATGTCTAGATCCATAAAAAAGTTATTAAAGGCATTGAAAGTAGCCACAGGGTCTTGGTGTGGCTTACCATCAGCCACAATATCACATTTCCCTGAGCTGATATGATCTTTTAGGAGATCATTAATTTGTGTCCAGATCTGCTTGGGATCAAATAAGTTTTTGTTCTGCAAGTGCCTTAAGTATTTTCTTTTGGCAGTTTTCAGGTCCTTCTTACAGGCATCCCTAAATTTCCTCTATATGTTCCAGTCAAATGTGAGACCTGAGTTTTTAAAGATCCCCCAAGTCTGACCTCTTACCTTCAGAGACTTCCTTCCTAAGGGTGATGTCTATCCACTTTAATTGTTGGCCTTTTACTTTCAGCTGCTTAAAGGGGGCACGGGCATTGGCAGCAGAGAGGAAGTTACTCACAAAGAAATGTGGGTCAAAATCCAAATCAGAAAGGGCTCTAATTGTGGCCCATTAGATGCCTGACGGTGTAGACAGAAAGGAGTGTTCATTAAATTTGGAGCAATTGCGGGCCATGAATATCCTGGGAGGAGATTTAGGAAAGGCATTATTCTACACACAGTTGATACTGTTTTTTTTTTTTTTCACGTTCAGTGTCAGTTATGATGCTGTTAATGTTGGCCATAGATAGAATATTGTTTTTTTTCTTGTCTGTTTCTTGAAATATGTTTTAAGCACAGCCCCCTCACTGCCACCTCCCCTGAGCTATCAGATAGGAAGTGGTGTTAGTTAGAAAACTAACCTAACCAAACTACCCTCTAGAACAGAGCTGTTTCTCAGTTCATTGGCCTTCCTGATAAAGCTTTCAAATAAACTAAATAAACAAAAAAGCCCATACCTCAGTTTTACCATCCAGCAAAACCATAAACAGCAATGTTCATTATTAAGGTAAGCTACAGTACATCACCCTTTTTCTGAATTTACATAAAAGATAAGCAAAAATCTGACCTGTGCTCTCAGAGATTTTAAACAGTGCTCTGTTCACTACAGTAGGTATAAATGCCAACTGCACTGTATAGTAAAGAGCTAGTGTACTGTCTAAAACTAATAGTTTTTAAAAGCTGTCAGCCATTACCTTTTATATCGGAAGTACTTTTTCTTTTCCCTTTGGTTAATTAGAAAATTGTTTACCTGGTGTTAGGAGGTGTGATGTGTGGGAGAGCACTCTGCCTGGTAGCCAACAAATCTAGCTCTGTTCTCCACCACTGCATCATCTGCATTGAGACCTCACTGACTATATCACTGTTGCTTAGGAACAGCCTCTCAGTGACTGCCAGGTCAGACTGTGATGTCACTGTCAGTGAGATAGCAATTCTGATGATGAAGTGGGAAGGACAGAGGTAGATATGTCAGCTGCCAAACTAAGAGCTATTACACACATCCAGCACAATATTATCACTTAGAAGACCTTCTAATGAGCAAAGGGAAAAACAGAAATACTTCAATAATAAAAAGTTACAACTGACTACTGTATTTCTTAAAATTGTTATTATGTTCCTGTCTGGCTGTTTGGTGTCCACTAACTCTTTAAATCAGGGTATCCCCCTTTCCTCTGACTGTTTCACCCCACGAGTGCTTTGTTTTTCACCACTTACTGTAATTGGGACTTTGTTACTCCTCTTCTGCCCTGTGTAAAGATGAGGTGACTGGTGGCTGGAGTCAGTCACTTTTATGTGGCTTCTTTCCTCTAGCTGGATAGGCTCCAGCTGAAACACACTTTCAGCAAGCACTGGTCTCGTTAGGCATTGGCCCAAAATCAAGTAAGTCCCTGGCAATTTGGAAAAATACCCTGTGTGGGGAAAGTCCCTTGTGTGCAACTGCCCTGCTCCCAGCAGTTTAGCCTTCCTTCTTGATCATCTCTGAAATGAAACTACTTCCTTTAATGACTCTGAATGTACACACCCTCTCTGGCCTACCAGTCCCTCGTGGGATACTGGCAGAACATCTGATTTCCCTCAAGCAAGAGGGAGGGCTGCACTCATGGCGGTGGTGCTCATGTGAAGTGTTAGTCAATAGATTTAGAAGAAAACACACCATTCACCCCACTTCAGTCCACTGCACTTCTATAAAAAGGACAAACTGGACTCTTTTGAGTTGTGGTCAAATCAATCCTTATTTCCTGCACCAGGCAAATTGCAGGAAAAACAAATTCTGGTCAGAGTCAATATGGCTGTGGAGCGCTTTTAGGAGCGGCAAGAATGGTGAACAGAATATGCTGTGCTCTCGCTGTACAAGAGTCAGTCATAATACTTCAGCGATTACAGTACTGCTCATGCATGATACTCGCACATATGCAGTTTGCCATAGAGTCAGCCTTGTGCAACATGGCTGTGCCAACATAACTACGTGTAACAACCCAGTCAACTCGGGTTACTAGAATCCCATTAGTACTAGTCTTAGGCAAGTAGGAAAAGGCAGCTGGTCAGGAGGGTTCCACCATTGAAATGCGTCCGTCCAAGTATGCCCATCATTAGGTTGCCAGGATTTGAATTCACCACCAGGTGTTTATACGGGAGGCTGTGCCCCCCTAACTAAATATTCTAACTCTGGGGAGGGGCGTACCTCAGGGGAGAGGCCACAGATTTGGGAGTTTGGCACCCTGTTGATGGGCACACTCAGACCGGAAGGGGGTGAGGAGGTTATTTGGGGCTTTCTACATAATGACATCATTGTTTACTCAGCTAGCCTGAGAGAAGGATGATTATGCCATTTAGAACTTTCACAGCAGCATAACCATTTTAGAGTCAGCTGCTCTTGTGGAGCTTAGAATGTTCATCAGTGAGTTCAAGTGTGGCCGTTAGACTGGCAGGAGGTCTGCCATTGGGGATCTGTCAAAGGGAGCCCTGGTATTTCTCACCCTAGTTTGGTAAAATCTTCAGTTTGCCTGCAGGACCCTTTAGTTTCACTCCAGGGGGAGTGAGAGGGAATGCAGTTCTTGTGGATCCAAGGGGTAATCCCCTGAAGTTCCTAAAGTTCATAGCTGGTTTAAGGAAGAACAATGAGTAGAATCTGACAGCTACCAGAGAAAGAAAGGTGCCTTTTGTTCTTTCCATGACTGAGAGGTAGGAACAATTAGTCTGTGAGTCCAGAATTTGAGACTGTTCTCTGAGGGAGTTGTCTGAGGTGTGTGCTCTAGATAAGGCTAGATCACACCGGTCAGGACCCCTTTCAACACAACTGTGCTGAATTTAAAGTTAAAGTTGGGAGTCTTTAGCAATTCATTGGGGATTGGAGACTCATTTAGTGTAACCCTGAAGGAATGGCAGAGGCTGTTTGGGGCACTTTATAAGAGAGATAAAGATGTTTTTTGTGGAAAACAGTACTGCCTAGCAAAGTGTCCTGCAAAAGAGAGTGTGCCTCTACTGCAATGATAAACATTTGGGGGACTAACCTTGCTTTGAGTAACATCTGTAAATAAAGCCATAGTGCAAAATCCCAGTTACTGCTTAGGACATTCCACTTATTGCTTCTAGCGTGAATGTTATTGGGACTACTCAGCAGTTAGGTCTAGCATATGCCTAGCACCCTCTCCCCTGGACCTGGTTGTAAATAAAAAGGTCCATTTTAGTATGTACCCTCACCCCCCATCCTCTAGATAATGAGCCTGGTATACACTCCAACACTAAGGGTGGTACCATGAGTGTAGCTCTGCCAAAAGAAAATTGTATGCCATGTAGTTGTCAGTAGTTCTTTTAAGGGGTGCCAGCTTGCAAAAGGTGGTGTGGGTTTACATACATATACATGATACTCATGCATGCACAGTTTAAGTCTGCAGCACCATGTTGCATATGGTGGCCATCATGTCCACACTTGCGAAAGGAAAAGTAGTGTGCCAGGAAATGGGTATGTTTATGTGGCCTGCAGAGGGGAAGGGCTGCATAAACAGAATCACTGGAAACTATGCTGGAGCACTGGGGCAGAACATCAGACAGCAGTCCAGTTACGTGCTTCCACAGTGCTCTTTTACAAATATGATGGCATAACATCTGTGAAGCCTGGCCCACACAACTGTAAAAATCAGACTCAGGAGCAGACTATTAACAAACCAGAGATCTGGTCTTCAATTTTCTCGTCATCACAGTCACTTACTCATTCTTTTCTAAGCAGTAATTTCTGGTAAATGTGCTTTAACCATATTGATTTCAGTGCTGGTACACTACTTCTGGTTTTCCCCTGATTGTATTAAGAGAAGGTAGTAGTAGTCTTGAATGGGGGTTGCTGCCAGTGGTGGTATGCTCTGAAAAAAGTAGTCCCCATGCTCATCTGCACATTTTAGAAATGACCCCTTGAGTTAAAGGGGACAGGAATTGATTACTTATGTGCAGCTGTTTGAAATGTCTCTATTTTTATAAATTATATTCATACCTCCATATGATCCCTGTTTTAACTGTGCCTGAATAAAAACAGAAGCTGTCAGTTGTGTTTTGTTTTGGTTTTAGATTTATAGAACTGTTATTTAATACAATAGCAGATTAGGTACATACGGAAACATGTTGATACAGGGACACATTAGGATAACAGTATCTCAATTACAAGGGTGTCTGTGTTAGGTTTGGGTTTTGAATGTACACATACACTAGTCACTTGTTACAGAATTGCAAATATATCATGTTTAACATAGTATAAGTTTGAGTATTCATGAGTAATATAGACTTATTGTACACAGAGTTTAAGAAAAATATATCTGAACAGTGCACTGTGTAAAATTCGATTGACACCACTGTGTGAAACAGCTAAAGAATGCTTAACTTACAGTAGGACAAGTTGTCTTCTAACCTATTTTTTTACCTAACACATACATATGTTCATATTTATAAGACTTTTAACATTATTTAGTATGTATTGCTTAAAGAGCTACTGACGCCTCAAAGAAAATTTTGAAAAACATAATAATTAGGTAAAATTCTGCTTGTATTTCATGTATATTCTAGAGTTCTCCTCCATGTTATTTATTACTGAGAAAACATGCATGAATATGTGATTTTTATCCCTTGCAGTTACTTTAAAGTTAATCTGCCTCTATAGCTTACTCCCTACTTCAAGTTATAATGCTCTGTTGTGACATAACAATCTGTTGCCATGAGAGTAACTGTGGTGTCACAAGCAGTGCATTATGACCTCAGGCAGGGAGACAGCAACAGAAATAGATGAACTCTTCAGGGACAAGAATCCTGTTTTCGTGCAAATGATCTCAGCAATAAATAATGGGGAGGAGGAATAAAGAACTTATGTGAAATATAAGCTGAACTTTATCTAGACAGCCATGGACCAGGGCAAACTCTCTGTTGTAATATTTATCGACCTGTCCAAAGCCTTTGACCTCATTGACCACAGACTGCTTGGTCCACAGTTGTGGTCACCTGGCCTCTCCCCCCATGCCATGAAATGGCTAATGGGTTATCTACATGGCAGAAAGCAGCGTACCTGCTTCAATAAAGTCCTCTCCGAGCCCCTACCGGTGACCTCCAGAGTGCCTCAAGGCTTGGTACTGGGTCCCCTCCTCTTCTCCCCTCTTTATCAATCAACTACCCATGGTTACTACCAGCTGTAGTGCCACCATGTATGCAGATGATCTGGTAATCCTGGCTCACTCCCAGAATGCCACTAACCTAAACCAGAACCTGACCAATCACTTTAACAGGATATTGTCATGGGTTACTAGTCACAAGCTGGTCTTGAACCTGAAAAAGACACAGACTATGCTCTTTGGCTCAATGGCTAAAATCAAAGCCTCATCGGCATGCTTACACATCACCAGTGCAGATGGATCTTCACTACCCATAGTGAGCTCCATCAAATATCTGGGGTTAACACCTGACCCCCAACTTGACATGGGTATTCATATCCTTAACATCTGCAGAGCGCAAACTGCAAACTGGGTCTGGCCTATAGGGCCAAGTATAACCTTACACCGGCAGCCAGGCTTGCCCTAGCAAAAGGTGTGCTCCTTCCCTCCCTCAGCTATGGGCTGCACCTATTTGCTCTCTCTCCAAAGACACATCTCACCTGGTGGTACACTGATTACAATAACATTTGCCGTTTTGCCTTGGCTGCCCCCCCGACTCACCCACTGTTGTGAGCTATATGAGAAACTCTGCTGGCTCTCACCAGCTAGATACCTTGATTTTGGTTTGGGATGCCTCTCTGGGAAAGTGATCAAAACTAGCACCCCCCAGGGGCTGGCCCGGCATCTGCCTAAACTGAATCCCACCCCCTACCAACTTAGATCTCTCACATCAGGGATGCTCAAAGTCCCTCCTACCCGGACCCTCATGGGGGATCGGGACTTTGCCATAAGTGCGCCCAGACTCTGGAATTCACTGCCTGTGGATATCCAAGCTGCCCCCTTCTATTTGAGTTTTCAAAATTCCCTGTGGGTTTTCCTAAAACTGGCATCAGAGTGCGACTGCCCCAAACCTCCCTAGAGTGAAGTGTCAAATTGTTTTGTCGGAACCTCCCCAGGGTGTCTCCATTGAATTCCTGGAGATATTTTCCCCACTGTATCAATGACTTCTGACTACTCCTGCCTAAAAAGCCTTGGGCATTTTTATACCCATTATTGCTCCATGGCCATAGGCTAACCATGACATATTGCACCTTGGTTACTTGGTAGTAACTTGTACTACTAAGTGTTTCTGTTTCTGTCTAATATGTATACTTAGAAAAATGTGATGAGCTGTATATACCTGTCCATGATCCAACTAGCTTAGGGGGTGTATACGACAATGTTATAAGTTATATTATAACCAATCCAGTCCTTGAGCTATGCTCCACTCCTATGTATGATGACCTGTATATATCTGTCAGTTGAACTAGCTAGTCTAGAGTGTATAATCTGAAATGTGCTTACTACTATATGTTTCCCCTAGCGTCAAATGATGTATTTCCCACATGTTTGTTTACTGTGACAAAAAACTGTGCACTCTTTGCCAAGTCTCCTTGACTGTTGTGCCTCATGTTGTATTCTCCCGGATCATTCCTGAAAATAGGCGTAATACTTGTCTAGCGTACTTACCCAGTAAACAAAAGCTAAATAAATAAATATTATGTTTTGATAAAGTTCTTTTGAACGTGTCAGCTGCTCTTTAAGCTTATTTTTCCTTGTGTTTTTAATCATTGTCATTTACTAATACTTGCACAAACACACACAGAGGGCCTTAAAATGAAGCTTCAGTTGGTTTATATCTTGTGTCAGGAAGTGAACTTTCAAGTCAGTGTAATTTGACCTTCGGCTAGCTTTGTTTTGATGGAACTAATCCTGTCTTGGCAAAGTAATTTGTAAAGCTGATGCTGTTTAGAAGTACAGTAGGAGTTATGCTAAACAAATATAAATATCTCTAAATGTATACAACTTACAGATGTTAAACCTGTATGAAACTTGTTCATGACAACAATACCTTTCAAATGAGCATATTTATTAAGCTGCACAAATTATATTTTTTAAACTGTGGCCATCTGATTACCTCAATTTTCATTTTTCATAGGAGTTATGCCAAACAAATATCTCTAAAAGAATACAAGTTATGCATATACCATCATATGAAAGTTATTCGGGACAAAATTACCTTTCAAATGAGCCTATTCATTAAGCTGCACTAATAATATTTTTTAAACTATGGCCATCTGATTATCTGAATTTTCATTTTTAATCACAATTTTCACCTTTCAGATGACTATATTTAAAGAATTCAGATTATTGACTACTCTCATTTGAAAGATCATTTTGTCCTGAACAACTTTCATGTTGGTTGTGTATTGGTAACTTGTATACTTTCCAAGATATTTACATTTGCTTGGCATGACTCCTACTGTGTTCACTCAGAGAAAAAAATGAGGTTTTTGGAAGACCATATTTTACAAAATATAAAGAATTCAGATTAGTGACTACCCTCGTGAGAAAGGTCTTTTTGCCCTGAAAAACTTTCATGCTGGTTGCTTTTGTGTACCTTGAATAGTTTTAAAGATATTTAGATTTGTTTGGAAGGTGTGCTCATTTGCTCTCAGAGAAAATAAGCTTGGAGTTCTGTGTCCATCATTCTAATTAAACAGAAAGAAGGGAGTATTTCTTTAACTGCCATGGAGACTTGACGAATGGAAAGATACACTGAAAACTCCTAAAAGATATGTTCCAAGGAAACACCTTTTTTCAAGTGAAAGCAAGATGGCTCAAGGCTCCACCCACAGCCATAAAAAGGACTCAACATTTCATAAGATTACCTTGTCAAGAGTACTAATCGATTGTCAATTCAGAGCTTTTAAATCTCCCTGCCCTGCTCCTATTTGAAGAGCCCAATGACATCATTAAAATGTGTCCCATAGTGCATGAAGGGTACATACTAAAGTGCCATAGTGCAATAAGTGCTAGTGATGTTAAAAACCTATGTGTATCCATATCATAAATACATTTATTTATTTATTTGTGTCTCTAGTTACTGGGTAAGTGCACTGATCCAAGGGACAGTTTTCAGGCATGACCCAGGCCATAAAAAATGGCAAGGTAAACAAAAGTACAATCAAAGGAACAATAAAGATACAAAAGACTGAAATCAACTGATTTACAGTACAGGAATATTGCTATACAAAACAGTAAAATCAACTGATTTACAATAAAGAAATATTGAAAACTGATATACAGGGTAAGGCTGATAAATTATCAGTAGGCTTACTGATTCATAACATAAGATGGAACAGACAGTCCTGCCCCCCCATACAACACATCTTTGAGCGACACAGAGAGATGGAGGAAAGAAGAGAGAACAGGGACTAAGACAGCAAGAGTAGATGAAAAACCCCACCAGGAGTCATGTTAGTGTGGTGGTAGTGTAACTGTGTGCGAGAGGAGGGGCTACCCAGGTGGGCAGAAGCAGCTGGTCCTATCCATCAGCCAGGTTTTAAAGAGGGATTTGAAGGCTGTATGTGTGTTCAATGAGCGGAGGGGTGCAGGGGTCCCATTCCACAGAAGGAGGGCTGCGACTGATCAGGCTTTCCCTCCCATGTTGGTGGAAACCCTGTGGTACCTCAAGAGGAGAGACATTAAATTAATTCGGCTCCAAAATCTGCAAACATTTAAAACAGCATGGAAAGTGAACCTGAAAGTTGTTTTGTAGCTTTCTGAAGTGACCCACTCTGAGGACCAGTTAAATCTTGACATACCGTTGATATTCTCCTCAGGCTAGATCAGGAATAGCCGAGAACTTCTGGATCCACAGATCTTATAGCATGTGCTAGCTGGCTCCTGTCTGACCAAAATTTATAAGGCGAACTGTCCATTTAGGGTCAATGCAGCATTCATGCAGTATGTATACCCTACTTGAACAAGCTCCTGAGCTCCTTTTTGGCCATCATTTGTGCAGTCTGGCACCATTTGTCTGAGTCCTTGGAGTCAGAGGGAAACTTGTACGGCAGCAGCCATGTTTGTTTCCATTTTTATGCTCCTTGCTGGCATGTTCTATAGCAACTCGCCAGATGCCCTGAAGTGATGCTTAGTTAGCCTCCAGCCCCACTGCTGCTTCTCTGCCCTCTTCACCTGTAGTCCTCCTGTTCTTGTTATCTCACCACCTCTAACTGGATCCTGCTGTTTTTTTCACTCTGGAAATGCTATCACCCAAAACTCTTTCTAGCCTTCTATATACTGTTGCCTTCCCCCTGCATTTCTGTTACTAATCTTTCATTTCTTCCTTGAACCCTCATTGGTGCCAGCCTAATGATCCTTTCTGGCCACCCACCCCCCTCCTCTCCCCTCCCAGTCTTTAGCTCCTTTTGTTCTTGTACTCCTCTGTCCCCTTGCTCCCTGCCCACCGATTTAAGTTCTTACATCTGCAAGCTAGTCTGGCCCTATAACTAACCTCTTTCCTCTTCTTCTTTCCACTCAGGCCTCCTCTGATCGGGCTCTAGCTAATTCATGGTCAGCCAGAGAAGACCACCAACTGCACCACCTATCCTCACCCCAACGAAGCCTCCAACCCAGGTATGACTCCAGCTTGTAGCCAGAACCATAGCTAGCTTTCTGACTAGCTCCAGGTCCCCTCTCTTGGCCCATAATTGGTCAGAGCATGTGTGGTTCACTTTTGGATTGGCCTGTTTGGACTCCCTTCTTGCCATGACTATTACTTTGTTTTATGCAGCTTTTATCAGCCCACTCCTGCTATAATTAATTCTTAGCTCCTGCTCAAATTAATTCATAGGGTATAATTTGTCCCACTCGCCTTCCCCAGCACCAATCTCTATTAAATACTCACAGGCCCCTCCCATTGCTTCTGTGCAATCTTTTATTGACTGCTATCCCTGGTTTCTTAAAGCAGCAGGAACCTGCCATCAACAGTATCACTCTACCTTCAGTTCTCCCTCCACTGTGCAGTGGCAAACTGTAGGGAGTGCAAGGAATAGAAGTATCCAAATTTACCAATAGTGCAACCTCTCACATGCTTCCTTCTGTGCTCTGTCTCACCTTTTCCCTTTTCTATATTTCATTCCCTTCTCTGATAAGCTCCATAATCCTCAAGATGTTTTGTACATTGCTTGTCTGTACCATATTTTGGGGGGATTTTTCCGTTTCCCATCCTCCACTAACTGCAATCAGGCCTGAAACCCCCCTCTGCCATGAACTGTTAAGCCACCTTGTGGATCCATACTGTTATGTTGCTGTACTGACAACTCTCATTAGTGACAGTTGTAAGGACAGGCCAGTACCTCTCACATGTCCCGTTCTCCTATGTTTTGTTCAAGACTCTGTCTTACTGGAACTACCATGATGGATATCAGAAATGAGCTACCAAGGGCTAATATTGGCATTACTGGTGGGGAAATAGAAGCCACTCTGGCACTAATCACTACATGAAAAGCCCCCCCACCCATAAGTGGCCTTTTCTCCGCCACTGGCCTCACCCATCTAATCTTATTGGCACAGGTGGTTCTTCTGCTGTGGCATCTTACAAATTCTCTGATTGCTTTGCCTCCCCTGAACCATGTGCTGAAACTAAATGGAGTAAGCTGCATCTCCAAAAATCTTTGCAAGCTGCCTTAAAAAAAACTGCTCCTTTTGCTTCTTCTATGCTCAGGAAAGGTGGAGCTAAATTCTGATCCCCCATTTCCTATATCAGCACTCTCTGAACTCCAACACACTAAAGGTCTTTCCTTTCTGCACATGAATGCATGCAGTCTCCTACGGAAATTGGATCACATCCAAACTTGGATTTCCCACATTGAACCAGACGTGCTAGTTGTCTCTGGAACATTGTTGAAGAGTTCCACTCCCAACCATGAAATCAACCTTCTTGACTATAATGTGTATCAGGCTGATAGACAAAGTAAAGGTGAAGGGTGGTGATTTATGTGAGGGATAAATTCTCTGTCAGCCTTATTGACTGTACCTCCATCCCAAAAGAATTTGAGCGTGTCTCCCTACGGCTCCTGCTCCCATCCTCCGAAGCCATCTGCATCACTGGCTGTTACCGACCACCATCAGCCAGTCTTGAGCTGCTGAATTACATACATAAACTCTCTGATGGGCAGCCTTGTGAAACAATCATCTTGGGAGATGTAAATCTGGGCTGGTTCTACAATCTCTCTAAACCCCTTAAAGATATATGTGAGGAGCTTGGGTTTACTCAACTCATAACAGAGGGCACCACCCCAATCTCAAAACCCTGGATAACAGTACACTCCATGACTTAATCTTAGTAAATAAACTGCACCTATTTAGCTATGCTGGTGTATTTTTCATTGATATCAGTGACCATAGTTCCATAGCATGCATAAGGTCTTCACCCAGACTACCCTCCGTCCCATATATACACAAAAAGGGAATTGTCAGAACTTCAATCCCTTTAGCTTCCTAACAGACTTAAGTTACATCAGATGGCAGGACTTTCATCTTGCACCCATGATGAAATCAGCCTATATGCTGTACCAAAAATGTGTAATAAGTGTCATAGACAACCATGCACCTCTTGTAAAAGTTCGAACCAAGAAAAGATCTTGTCCCTGGTTCTCCACTGACCTAAAGTCTGTCTTGCATAATACAGATGTTCTCTGGAAAAGGGTGAGAAAAAACAATGCCCCAGTAGATTGGGTTGCCTTCAGGAAATCCAAAAAATCGATGAACAAAACTAATAAGAGCGGCCAAAGCCAGTTTCTTCAAATCGCATCTTGCTGCAGCCACTAATGACTCGACCACATCTTGGCAAACTCTGCAGGAAATAGAAGGACATCGCTCAAATTATGCGCTTCTATCCAATATTACTTCTGGTAGCACCTGCATCTCTGATAGGCAGGGCATACTTGACTTACTAAATAACCACTTTGCTACAGCTGGCTTTGCATTTGACACATCCGCTGCTGGCAAACCCCATCTTCAGGCTTAAAACCCCACCTCGGCTTACCGCACTACAATGGCTCCAACTCATGTAGCAAAATTCACTTACAACCCTGTCACTTACAAACAAGTAGAGGACTTGATACAAAGCTTAGATATTAAGAAAAGTGCAGGGGCTGACAAGTTAGAACCTTATTTCCTAAAAATAGGATATCACATACTAACAGCACCTATAGTTTGTCATTTCAACTTGTCCCTAGAACATGGTGAAATTCCTTCTGTATGGAACGTAGTCCCTCTCTTCAAGCCCAGAGACCCTAGTGATCTCAACAATTACAGACCCATATCCCTTCTATCCATTTTATCCAAATTTCTAGAGAAACTAGTAAATGCTCAGCTCAGAAACTACCTCGACTCCAATCAGTTGCTTTATTCAATCCAGGTTTAGAAAAAAATCACAGTACGATATCAGCGCTAGTTTATTTATTTATTTATTTGTGAAATCAGTTTACAACCTTTGAGCCAGAGGCTCGTTTCCAAAGGTACCTCATCACATTAAAGACATACATAGAGTTTTTGGTTACATACATAGAGTTTTGGTTACATAGCATAGGTTTTAGGTTACATAGCATAGGTTTGCAAAACAATAGGCGTACATAGTAGAGGTATCTAATGGTTGACATTTGGCTCTTGACTCTAAACACTATGTGAGCGCCCTATTTTTAGACCTAAATAAGGCCTTTGACACTGTGGATCATGACCTACTGCTGTCCATATTACAAGACATCGGTCTGGATGCTACTGCCATCAACTGGTTCTCGTGCTATCTCATGGACAGACAGCAGCAAGTCAAGGCCCAAGGGGATCTGTCACCTCTTAAACCACTCTCTAGAGGTGTTCCTCAAGGTTCAATATTAAGACCACTACTTTTTGCAATATATATCAACAGCATGGACAAAGGTATCAATCAAGCAAGTGTTCATTTATTTGCTGGTGATACTGTCGTCTATGTCTCCAACCCCTCCCTCGAGCAGGCATGCAGCACATTACAGCAAGAATTCACTTCTCTTCAGAACAAGCTCTTGAGTCTTAAACTTTTGTTGAATGCAAAAAAAACAAAGGCTATGGCATATAGCAGCAGCATATGACATCCTTCTAGGGGGAGCCAACTGAGACAGCGGACAGATTCAAATATCTAGATTTCTGGATAGACCACAAACTGAGTAAAAATCTGAAGCAATGTCTAGGACTCTTCTACAGAATCAGATACCTCCTCACACAAGAAGCTAAGCAAAGACTAGTGCAATCAACATTCCCTTCCCTATTGGACTATGCCAACCTACTATATAGCCATGGACCTAGCACTGCTCTGGCCAAGCTTGACACCTTGTATAACAGGGCTTTAAGGTTCATTATCAGTGCCCCTTTTAGGACACATCATTGCTCCTTACATGCTATGCTAGAATGGCAGTAACTGAAAACTAGGAGGTTGGTAAACGCGGCAATCTGGACCTACACAGCCCTAAGTAGCAGGCTGCCACAATACATCTCTAATATTCTGACCAATACTCCTGGAAGCTATTCACTCAGGAGTCATTCCTATCTTTCATTCGCCGTCCCTACAGTCAGATCTCGTTTTGGTTCTTCAGCACTCAGCCATGCCTTGCCAATTCTTTGGAACTCCTTACAGAAATCACTGAAGCTTTCTTACCTTGTTAAAATGGTAACATTCAAAACACTACTAAAGAAACTATTCAAAGACCCCTGCAGTTGCTACACCTAATGACTTCTTCTTTCAGTCAGCAATCTATATTGCCCACTCACCGCATCTCTTCCCACCCCCCAAGTAACTATGCTTAGCCCATCACTGATATCCTACTTTTACTTTTCCCCTTTCTTCCTTCTATGCTCTCGCTCATATTTCTACTCTTCTCAGCCCTTCTAACTAGTGGTAGCATCCTCCACCCATCCAAGCGTATCTCAGCTTGTACTTAGTACTTCATTATCTTCATAAAATTGTTATAATAGCACTTAGTGTATACCTGATGTGGGCATACGCAAACTCTGTAAATAGATCTCCTTATGTCATCCTGCTTCTGAACTCTTAATTACCTTGTTTACCTTCTCTACCAGTACCACAATGTATAGAGTGTCTTATCCTCTGCTGTAAAATGACTCTGCATATTCACTATTTTGATTACTATTCCTGTACATGCCTTGTATTGTATTGTGTGCCATATTTTTTGTATTATTTCTTTCTTGCTCTGTACATAGATACATAGACAGTGTTGACAGATAAGGGCCTATGGCCCACCCAGTCTGCCCATTTGAGCTTGTAAGTTCAGTTTATGTTTTCCTAGAAGTCTGTTGCCCCTTACCCCTGACCTCCAGAATTCCTTTATGTCTATCCCATGCATTCTTAAATCCCGTGATTGTTTCAGCCCCCCCCACTTCCTCTGACAGGGTGTTCGACTTGTCCACCACCCGCTCTGTGAAGAAATTCTTCCTCACGTTCCTCTGAATCGTCCCTCCCTCCAACTTCATCCCATGCCTCTAGTCCTAGAACATCTTTTTGCTTAAAATAGTGTATTCCTGCACCCTGTTCCTCCCTGTAAGATACTTGTATGTCTCTATCATATCCCTCTCTCCTCCTCTCCTCCAGGGAGTACATGTTCAGTTCCTTCAACCTGTCTTCATAGGACTTGTGATGCAATCCATGCACCATCTTTGTTGCCCTCCTCTGAACCTTCTCTACCCTGTCTATGTCCTTACCTAGGTATGGTCTCCAGAACTGTACACTGTACTCCAGGTGGGGCCTAACTAGTGTCTTGTATAGTGGAATTATGACCTCCCTTTTCCTGCTGGTGATGCCCCTGCCTATGCATCCCAGCATCCTATTTGCTTTACTTGCTGCCTTGTCACACTGTTTCCCTACCTTGAGGTCATCAGAGATGATAACCCCAAGATGCCTTTCCTGCTTGGTGCATGCTATATCCTCACCCACAACTGATATATTGTGCCAGGGTTTTGTGCCCCATATGCATTATCTTGCACTTTTTGCATTGAATTTAAACTGCCAAACCCCTGACCATTCTTCAAGTTTCTGCAGGTCCTTCTCATTCTGTCTACACCCCTGGTGTGTCTACTCTGTTACAGAACTTTGTGTCATCAGCGAACAGTGAAATTCTGCCTTCTAGGTCCTCATGAATGTCACTGATGAAGATGTTGAATAGGACAGGTCCCAGCACTGATCCCTGTGGTACCCTACTGGTCACTCTTCCCTCTGTGGATTGACAGCCATTTACCACCACCTCTGTGTCCTGCCACCCAGCCAGTTACCTACCCACCACACTACTGTCCTGCCCACCCCATATTCCCCAGTTTGTGTAATAGTCTTCTATGTGGCACAGTGTCAAAGGCCTTGCTGAAGTCCAGATAGGCCATGTCCACTGCCCTCCCAATCCACCTCCCTAGTCACCCAGTCAAAATTCAATGAGGTTGGTCTGACATGACCTCCCCTGGTGAAACCATGCTGCTTGGGTCCTGTAGTCCATTGACAACCAGCTGTTCCACCAATCTCTCCTTCAGTAGTGCTTCCATGATCTTCCCCACTACCGAGGTGAGGCTGACTGGTCTGTAGTTCCCTGCTTCCTCTTTGTTCCCACTTTTGTATAAGGGGACTACATCTGCTGTCCTCCAGTCTTTGGGTACCTCCCCTGTTTCCAGTGATCGGAGAAACAGAATCGGCTGTATATTCATTGAATGTAACTATGTAAATTCATTGATTGTACTGTCAGCTCTATATAGCTGTCCAGGCCCACCTTCTAAATGAGGTTCTTACTCAATGGTGTTTCACCTGGTTAAATAAAGATTTGATTGATTGATTGATTGATTGATTGGATTGGGAATGTCCCTCAGTGGTGGCTTGTGAACCACTGGCAGCCTAAGGGCTCTTTGGCATTATTTAAATGCTTGACCCTGGTACTTTTTGGGGTATGGTGAAGATATTCCCTCCTATGTAATAATGACCGTAATGTATTGTGCTCCATCAGAGCCATAGTTGGTCACTCTCTCTCCCCTCTCTCCCTCTCTACTGCCCAGTCCCCACTATGGGTATCATCGGGGACAGGTTAAAGAGAAATGAAGGTGGTAATGTGCAAGAGGCCCTGAGGAGTGCAGCAGGAGATCCACAGTGGAGGGCTTCAAGAGAGGGTGAGACAGACACAGAACGCGGATGTATCAGATGATGGGCTGGCCCGGGGTGGTTTCTGGAACACAAGGGGGGGAGGGCCTCGGCACCCAACTAGGGATCTGAGGTTTGAGCAGACTCGATTGACCGTAAGGCCTAATCTGCTGGCAATTAGTATGTTAGTACGTTAGGTAAGTCCTCAATTGGGGGAGTGGCTCACTTGGATGGAGTACCTTGTTTTAAAATGACTGTTCCCTTACTGGTGCATTTGCATCGTTGTATGTTATAGACTGCATAAACCTGCAAAGATACTTTCAGAGTTTTACTATGTGCCCAAGTTCATAAATGTTATCATTAACAATTCCATACAAGCCTTTTGTCTTTTTATCATTTTCAACTTGAACTTTTCTTTAAATGTTTCACTAACTTGGTTACTAACAAGTTAATGTATAAAGAAAAGGCCCAGAGTCCTGGAAGATTTCAGTCTCTCCTAACCACTCAGATTTGATAGGTTGTTGCACAGTGCACAAGACTGCAGGTGTGAGGACTATGCAACTGCTGAAGAGCTGTCTCCCCTTTCCCCTCCTCACAGAGGGGAGCAGCATGTGCACTACTCAAATCCTGACTGCCTGAGCTAAGTCACAAAGAGAGAGAGAAGCATAATGACCAGCAGCTTCTCCTCTGGTTGAGGGGGAGATGTTACTCAGCATGAAAGCTGAATGAGAGAGAGAGAAAGAGAGAGTGAGAAAGAGAGAGACAGAAAGAGTGAGAGAGTGTATGACAAAGAAAGAGTGTGAGAGAGACAGAGACCAAGCAGGGTTCTGTGATGAATTTTCTTTGCAGATATTGTGGGTTTGTAGTACTGCCCATGTCTGTGTGTAGGTTACTTTTTTCCCAGTGTCTGAGGAGTAGGAGGCAATGTCAACAATGGGACAGTTGGTACTGCTGAGGGTGGCAGGGTGCTGGACCCAGCAACTAAACAATTGCACTGAATGGAGATTATGATCAACTGTGGTACATTACACATAGTAACCAGATGTAAAAATGTTAGGGAAAAGTGCAATGTGATGAGAGTGATGATAAGGCACCCCCTGGCAGTTGAAGCTATATAATGGAAACGTTATTTATTGAATTTTGTTGACCAGGTAGGCCCACTGAGACCTAAGGTTCCTTTTCAGGGGTGATCCGGGATTAGTTACATAAAAGAAAGCACAATACATTGGTCATACATAGTACAGAAATCAAATCAACAATCGCAAAAAAATATTTAGGTCTATACACATGCACATTTACTCCTAGGGACATTACAGACCACAGTTACGCCATGTAGGACAGGCCATTAGTTACTGGGTAGTACAATAGTAAAATCAATAGTAGACAAGACCAACATTATTTATATTCCTTATTAGTGCAAGTACACGCTTTAACGTAGAAGTAGTTATTCATTTCAGGGGAGTTTTAGAGAGACTCATGCATGTTTGGGAAAAAGATGCCCTTTAGTGTGCGCAAGGGCAGTTGCTTTTGGTGACGAGGTGAGCTTTTAGTGAGTGCTTGAATGCAGGGAGCGAGAGGCAGCTCTGCAAGGCAGAGGAGATCTTGTTCCAGAACTGCGTTACTTTGTATGCAAATGACCTTTTTCCCATTGTCATGTGCGTCCTTGGTACCTTCAGGGCAGGTTGTGATGTTGTGTAGAGAGTTCTTAGATGCTGCCTATATACTAGGTTCTGGAGGTGAGGCAGGCGGTTGTTCAGGATTTTAAACATGAGGCAGAGTGATAGACGTTTAGGCCTGTTGTCTAAGTGGGGCTAATTTAGCGATGAAAGTGCTATGCAATGATGTTCCTTACTGTCAGCCTGAGTTGCAAATCTACAGACTTTGTCATAAAGCATGTGGAGTCTACCAAGTTCAGTTTCCTTCAGGGATGCCAGTGCTGGGGCTCCATAGGGGAGTGTCAGGAGCAGGATGGACTTAGCCACCATTCGGCAGGTCACACCGCTCAGGTTCGCCCTTAGTCTATACAACATACCTAATTTCTGGTGTATTATTTATGTAGTGTGTTTAATATGCGACTTTAGTGGGAACTCTTGGTCAGGCCACATTCTGAGGTACTTTAAACTGTCCACGACTTCCAGCATAGTTCCACTGGTATAAACTATCCTTAAGAGCTTGGTTCTGCCAGCACTTAGCCTTCTGTGCCCAAAGAGTACAGTCTTTGTCTTCTTGATGTTGAGCACTAGGTGATTAGATGAAAGCTAGCTACTAAGTATGGCAAAGTCCTTGGTAAGCCCTTGTTTGATGTCTGAAATGACATTACCATCCCTGTACAGGACAGCATCATCTGCATATAGGATTTTGCTTCCCCACAATTGATCAGTAGATCATTAATAAAGCGGGAGAAGAGTAATGGACTGAGAATTGACCCCTATGGGACTCCATCACTGACTGCATGGCATAAATATTGGCCAGTGCTCCATTTAACAGTTTGGCTGCTGCCTACTAGGTAGCTTCTGCACCAGGTAATAGCTACTGTAGGTGGTCCAGCCAAGACTCTCTAGTTTGGACAGTAGTATCTTATGATCCACCAGATCGAAAGCCTTGGTGAGATTGAAACTTCCAACTGGCATTGCCAAGAACCGGTATCTCATCATTAGTGATGGGCGAAGTGGCCCCAATTTGCTCTGCAAAGTGATTCACGGACTGAAGGCGAATTCGCGGAGTACTACACAATGCGAAGCAGAGTACTTCGCGTTATAATGGGTAATGCAAAGTCCTTTTTTTTTTTTTTTTTAGTTAATCCTTTTTCTCCTAGGCCCCCGGTCTGCCTTACCTTATACACGTTCTGGCATCTCCCTTAGGTCTTCCGGCCACCATCCTGAGGAACTCCTATTCGGGCCCTGCAGCTTCTACCCCCATGGCAGGGTGGCAGAGAGTCCCCCCCCATACTCCCCACCTGAACAGGATCCAGTAAATGCTGCATACCCTCAGAACCGGGAGCCCCCTTTGGATACGGCCATTGCCTGATTTTCCTCTATTCTGGTTTCCTCTCTGATGTGTGTGACATGCAATGACACCAAGGGACAGGAACACGCACGCTACCGCACGCACTCCTTCCCAGCGTCTGCCCCCAGCACATCCCCTTTAGACTGCTAGTGCCACTGCATCGCCCCCAGCCAATGCTAGAGGCCACCAGTGCACCGATAGCAGCACACCCCCCTTCCCGGAGAAAGAGAGCAGTCCTACGGACACTCAATCCTTCTCCTCCCCTGCCGACCCCCGAGAACCCGGGCTCGTTCCCGAACCTCAGTCGCTGGTGTGGCACAAGGTGTAGTGTCCAGCACCTCAATCCTCAGCACCACCGGGCCGGCTCAACACAAAGTCCATTGAAAAAAATGATTTTGCATTACTCCGCCTTTCACTTCTCCTCACTTCGCCTTGTTTTTAAGCTCCAAAGCAGTGATTCATGGGATTTCAGGTCACATGGGCTCTAGATTGTTCTGAACAGCCTCAGTTTGGGGTGGTGTGTGTAGGAAGCTGTAGGAGACAATCTGCTCTGAGAGTGCTCTGCAATTCAAACATTCAAAAAGCTGTTAAAAAAGCCTTTTTGAGTCATTTTTTTTGCTGAAACTTTAGTTCATCGATTATAGTAAACCCTCCTGTGCTCATATCATCGAGCGTTTATTGTTTGTGTATGGATTTTGAATGTTAATATACAACATTCAGTCTGTGTACTGAGAGACAGTGGAGGTGTGCTTTGGGGGAGGGGCGTATCAGTGGTGTAGGTAGATTAACTTGGAGAAAAAGACAGTGCTTCCTGTTTTGGTGATATTTTTCTTGTACAACTGTGTTAATGTACACACAGTAATATTTTCAATATTTCTTGCCATTTTTTTGCTGATTGTTGTGGTACAGCAGTGCATAATTTTAGTTTGTTTGAAATATGTGGTTATATTACTGAAGTTTTCAATTTGCTATGCATTACTTAGTGTGTGTGTGAGTATGTGTGTGACGCGTGTCATCAAATCAGACACCTTTTATTGTGTCACCTAATAGTTTCAGCAATGTGAAGCAGCTATCCACTGCAGCTGTGTGATTTTTGTACTTCTTTGTGGTATCTTTACTAGTACTAATACTAGTGACTGTTATTGCAGCAGTGCAGTACACTGCCCCCCCCCCCGTGGCCCACCCCAACCGGCAAAGGTATTCTTTTCCAGATTTTTATTTCTGATGGTGAGCACTGGTTAGGTGTTGTGCCTTTGTGTCTGCATCTCTTCAGTGCACGGTGCAATCCTGATCTGTCTGTGCATTTGCATCTCTTTAGGGCCCAGTCTCCATCTGTAACTTACTGTAAGTCACAGTTGTTTCTTTGGCTTCCCTTCAGAGTACTGGACAGGTGTGGTGCTTAATTCTGCATGAACATTGTACTCATTAATATGCATTTTTAAGTCAGGACCATCATCACAAGTCACTCATGATACAAATCATGTTCTTCATCATCACGGTCACAAATGACGATTCACGATCATTCACATTACGAATCACAACATAATTTTTTTTCCCTAGTTACTTGGATGTATTGTAAGCCTGTTTTGTAGTATCTCTCCAGGTTTCATCACCCCACCATTGTACTCACTGATATGTGTTTTTAAGTGTCGGTGTTTTAAGCTACAGGTCATCGGGAGGGTACAGCCATAGGCATTCGCATTTCCAATACAGTTTCATACTGGTTATCTCACACCATCGACACCGAATCACGTTCTTCATTATCGCAGTCACAAATGTAGTCACAAATCACGATTCATGATCATTCATGTTACGAATCGCAACATTAAGTTTTTTTCAAGTTACTTGGATGTATTGTAAGCCTGTTTTGTAGTATCTGCTCATGCTTCACCACCCCACCATTGTACTTATTTATGAGTGTTTTTAAGTCAGGGAGTTGGACAGTGTCTGCAGTACATACACAGACTGGAAAGAAGACTGCACGCATGCAGTTTAGCACAGTATACTTGCACTGCTCAGAATACAAAGTGTCACGCATATGGAAAACAACAAAAAAGGGCATAATTACATACAAGGGTCGGGGATGGTGGAGGAATACATTTTATAACACAGCAAGGAAGGTGTGGGAGGGCACATGGTATGAAGAAAAAAAAACTAATGTGGGAACCCATGGTGATCCAACAGCAGTTCCAGCATGGACATAATTTGCAACTGATGTCCCTCTATGTGATCCAGCCGCTGCTCCACAGCACTCACCCTCTCGTTGTTCTCCTCGACAACACTCCAGGGAACTGCCAAGTCAGCCTGTGTTACACGCAGTTCTCTGGGGTCCACACATTCTACAGGCTGACCTGCTGGTGATGGTGGTGGGGGTGGGGGTGCTGGTGGAGCAGCAGGTGCTGCTGTGGCCCTCCTCTTCTTAGGGATGCCGCAATGCACAGCTGCACCCTCTGCCACAGAATGGTCAGCAGGTGCAGGCATGGTCTGTTTTGTGGCAGCCTGCCACTCCAACTGCAGGTGATTGAGCATGTGGGTGTGCTGGCCCCCAATCCCCAGGTGAGTCCCCCAGGGGCCACGGCATACCTCCACCTCACATAGGTGGCACTTGACCACACTGCTGTCCCCCCGACACAGTCAAAAAACTGCCAAATAATGGAGGTGTGGGGAGGACAAGGCACAAGCAGGGGATGGCCAGATGAACTGGCAGCCGGCTTGTCACGGTGCTGAACAGGGATGGGATCCACATCTGGGCCTGGGGGAACAGACACATCCTGCTCCAGAGGACCTGGTGCTGGACTTGGTGGTGGTGGTTCAACCGCCTCAGAGTCAGGACAAGAGGCGGTGCTGGTCCTGCTTCTGGGGGGGGACACTCACAAGTTTTGAGTGGTCCAACAGGAATGGGCACCCATGCTCTCCACACATGCGCACGGTACGACGCTTACCACTATCACACTCTCCCAGAGTTACCCCCACCCCATACATTCCCTCACCCTGGTCCATCTCGCCTACTGAGCTCCCTCAGTCCGAGCAATCACTACTCACACTGTCACACAACACACACACACAGTCACACAGACAAATAACTAACTACTTATAAAGGTAAGAAAAATAAAATTTACAGAAAGAACAAATTAAGTAAAAAAGAGTACAGAAAAGACAAACAAATGTAGCTTTTAAAAAAGCTGTTGGGTCTAAATCAAAGTTTAAATCTCCTCCTCGATCTGATCTCAAAGTATCAGCAGTCACAAAACACACTACTCTCTCTCTGTCTGCACAGGAGAAAGTAAAAGTGTCTGCTTGTATGACTCACTTTCTTCCTGCCTAGCTAAAGAGCATGCGAATTACAGCACTGTAAGCCATGTGATGTGTTGGGGGGCTGCCAAATCTGAAACACCAAGTAGTTCACTTAGAATCATAATGAGGAACGCGAAGTCCATTAAAAACAATGACTTCACCTTACTTCGCATTGCCATTCTGCCTTAACGTGAAGTGGTAACGACAAGGCGGAGTAAGCACTTTGCATTACCCATTCTGCGTAGCAGAGTGGCAATGCGAAGTGCCCACTTCATGTTCACTTGCCCGGCGGAATTTAAATTCACTGCATCTCTACCCATTATATGGGCAAAGCAAATTGAGTGACTCAAATATGAGCGACTCAGTTTGCACGTCCAATGGAGTAGCTACTGTGAGAGCTTAGCAAGGGGAGGGAATAGTGAGTGTAGAGTGATGGAACAGCAAGGACGAATGACAAGGGAGTATATAGTCATGTGGATTAAATACGGAAAAGAAGCCTGCTGCTACCAAGCCAGTCACCTAGAGTGGTGGATACGGCCACCACTTGGAATGCCGATGGTCCAGAGTTTGAGACTGCCCACAGGTATATGTTTTTGTGATTTGTGATGGCTGTTAGTTTTTTTGTTTTGTTTTCTGTCCCCTGGTTCCCCCAGCTGTGGTGCCCCAGCCACAGTAGCCCACCTCCCATGTATTTCCCCTTTCCCCAGTGTCTGCTCCCCCAGAGTTGATTATATTAATATGGGGGTTGGGGATTGCCCCCCACAAAGGAGGGTGCAGGGGGCATAGCCCCCACATTAAATGTTAATTTATGTTGTCTGAGTAGTGTGTTGTGTAGTGCCATTGCTGTAATGGGGATTGCTGTGATGGCTGTGTAGTGTATTTTGGATTTGGTGAAATGTACTCACTGTTATGCGAGTCACCTTCTGTTTTCACCATTATGACATGGAACCCAAAGAACCATGGTTTAAGCTGCTTCAAATCCTTTCTTCATCTACTCTTGCCCTTCAATGTGATTTTCAAAGCTGATGTCACAAACAATGAACCAAAACACCATAATCTTCACCTAGGCCAGGCGTTAATGCACAGTGCTACCTGTGACAGGGTTGAATAGGACCCTGTCCCAGTTGTTATGGAGGGTTTGAATGCAGGGATCTGTTCTTTTCTTTCCTTTCCTGTCTCTTCTATGTCTGGTTGTGCAACCAATTTTTCCTGTGAGACCTAGGACTTAAGTCTAAAAAGAACTCTGGTGGGGATAACAAATCTTTGTCCAAAGACGTTATTTGTTATAACTGTAATAAGCCAGGCCATATTGCAAGAAACTGCCATAGTAAGGAAAGTGGTACTGGAGTGGATTTGTCCTTGGCAAATTGAGGCAAGTACTTAACAGATGTGAAGGTGGGGGATAAGACTATAAAGGGACTCATTGATTCAGGAAGCAGACAGACCCTAGTGCATGTTGAGATGCTGGGAAAACACTGTGCAAAAGGACCAGGTACTGGTGCCATCTGCATCCAAGGGGGCACTCGATGTTATCCCATCACCCAAGTGACTCTGACCATTAAGGGTGCGTCACACCAAATGAAAGTGGGGGTAGTGCCTGAATTACCTGTATCCCTGATTATTGGAAATGACTGTCCAGGATTTACTGAGTTAATCTCAGAGGAACTGAACCCTGCAGTTTCAGCAGCAGTAGTAACGAGCTCAGGCAAAGAAAATCTCAAACGGTTGGGACACTTTTCCTTTCAGTGACTTTGATTTGGATTTGTTTGAGCACAGCTCCAAGATCCAGAAATCCAGGAAAGAAGGACAATGCCTGAAGAAATTGTGGCAACAAATGACTGATGGACATAAGGAGTTAACAGATGAAAATGCTGAAACTAAATTGATCACTGATTGTGATTTTCTTTCAGAGCAAGCTAACAATGTTTTTCTCCAGGATTATTTTAAGCAGCTGGGGGTGAAACCAAAATAGGGTGAACCAATGTTTAAAGGGAAACACTGGAAAAGGCACAGCTTTACCCTGGCGCTACAAAAAATGCCTGATTAGTGCTTTCAGACAGTAAACATTTTTTTTTAATTACCTCTAATTGCTTTTTTAGCGATTTAAACAGTGGCCTTCAACTTTCACTTTCTGTTGCTGGCAACCACCATCTCATGATCAGCAGAGAGCTTCCTGAGCTCACTGTATGCTAATACAGACCCCACTGCTTATTGCGGGCATGTTTGTCCAATCGTATTTTGCCCATTGTAAGCACTGGACACTGTAACCAAAAAAAAGATACGAGTGCCTATTTTTGAATGTAGTGATGCGCTGTAACAGTCCGGGTATACTATAGTACTGTATCACAATGGTAGTGCCTCGTTCTTTGACAGCATCTTGACTTTCTCGAAAAGAGACATAGCCTTACACTTAGACATTTCTGCAACAGTGTCACAGACAAGCAGCGGAATGATGAGCTGAACCACATCTGCCTCTATTTATTACGTGTTAATCAGCCGCTAATTGTTTAATTAAATGTTATCAGGAGATTGTGCTTAAAATCCATGTCAAGGTAGGTGTGAATTGTCACCAAGGCAGCAAGAGTTCAGGAAAAATTGCCCGTAGTAGCAGGAGTATAAGGATCGCTATGACTGGCTTGGAAAGTATATGAGCTCAATGAAAGTGGCAAATGGTTTCCTCAATTTGTCCTTAATACCGATTGCCCGCTAAAACCGAAAGCGGTATAAGTGGGGTCGACTGTATGTCCTGCCAACCAATAGCAGAGGTCAAACAGACATATTAGCATACAGTGAGCTCAGGAATCTCACTGCTGCTCAGGAGATGGTGGCTGCCAACAACACAAAGTGGAAGTTGTGGGTAACTGTTTTAAATCATTAAAAAAAGTTGTTACTGTCTGAAAGCACTAATTAAGAGTTTATGTAGTGTCTGAGGAAAGCTGTGTCTTTTCCAATGTTTTCCTTTAAAAAATGTAATGGGTTACTGTACAGAGTTTGGGTTAAACCTCAGACACAGAAACAGATAGAACAATTGGTTATGCCACAGAAGTATAGAACAGAGTTGTTACAGACAGCACATGATAATCCTATGGCTGGTAACTCAGGGAGGGATCACACCCTTGCCAGATTGCTGTATAGATTTTACTTGCCTGGAATTCATGAAGATGTTGCTACCTACTGTATTGTAATTCTTGTGCTAAGTGTCAGAAAGTAGCCCCAGTCACTAGAAAAGACACAGTGGCCCTGGTGCCCCTACCCTTGATAGATGTGCCTTTTGGGATAATTGCAATGGATGTGGTTGGTCCTTTAGATAAAAGTAAAAAGGGTAATAGATTTATTCAGGTAGTATGCAACTATGCTACATGATACCCAGAAGCAGTTCCAATACGAACTGTCACAGCTTCAAAAGTGGCAGCAGAGTTTGCAAAAATGTTCAGCAGAGTGGGAATACCTAAAGAAATTATTACTGATCAGGGTAGTAATTTTGGTGCTGCATTACTTAAGGAGCTGTACAGACTACTAGGTATCACTGCCACAAGAACCTCCCCCTATCACCCTCAGACAGACTGTCTTGATGAGCGATTTAACCAACCCTAAAACGCATGTTAAAAAGGTTTGTAAAAGGGGAACATATGAACAAAAGAAGAAGAAGCCAGCAGAAGAAGAAGGCCATTTAGTCTATCAAGTCTGCTCATATCAGGCCGGCCAGGTGGTGCTGAGGGTTGAGGCGCTGGACGCCACACCTTGCCCCACACCGGCAACCCGGGTTTGGAAACGAGCCGGAGTCATCGGGGGCTGGCAGGGGAGGACTAGGATCGAGCATCCATTGACTGCTCTCCTAGTGTTGGAGTGGGTTGGGGAACAACCATCACATGGCAGTGACTTCTGGGGATGCCCAGAGGTACTACCAAGCATGGTGGCAGTTTGGTGGGAGCGCAGCAGACGTCAGCATGCAGTGCCTGGCGTCATTGCAAGTCTGCATTCCTGTGGGTGAAAAATTGGAGGAAAAAGGCTGTTTGAGACTGTGCAGCTTGATGGCCACGCCCTGCGCTGCCCGGAGGACTTGTGAGGAGTCCCATCGGGGAGGATATGGGGCTGTCCTAGCTGAGAGTGGCAGAGGGGGCCCTCCAGCAGGGTAGCACGATGGCCATCCCAGACCCTCTTGGGTGCGGTATGAGCCACCCAGCTCTCCAGGTGGGCACCGCTGGTGGCTGGATGGCCCAAGCTGGTCACACTGCAGGGGAGGTAAAAAGCAGCTGTGATAAAAAAAAAGTCTGCTCATATTGCAGGGTCCACAGCTTGAGCTAATGTCCCTGCCCTCCCTCTCCACTCATCCCATCCTTTCTACCCATGATCCTTACCTTCTCCCTATGCCTATCCCAGCCTCTCTTAAAGCTGCCCACTGCCTTCAACGAGATGACCTCTTCTGGCAGCGCATTCCAAGTGTTCACCACCCTCTCTGTGAAGAAGTGCTTCCTGACCTCCCTCCTAAACCTCCCACTCTCCAGCTTAAGACTGTGCCCCCTTGTGTTATGGTTGCCACTCAGCTTAAAAAGACTCTCCTTATCAACCTTATTTATTCCTTTCAAGTACTTGAAGGTCCCAATCATACCCCCTCTCTCTCTCTCTCTCCTGTCTTCCAGGGGGTACATGTTCAGTGCCCTCAATCTTGCTTCGTATGCCTTACCCTGCTGACCTGCTATCATCTTTGTAGCCCTCCTCTGGACCTTCTCCAGCAGGTTAATGTCCTTTTTGAGGTGCGGGCACCAGTACTGAACTCCATACTCTAGATGCGGCCTTACCAGTGACCTGTACAAGGGCAGTATAACCTCCTCTCTCCTACTACTGATCCCCCCAAGATATGCATCTCAGCATCTTGTTTGCCTTTGTTGCTGCTTTCTTGCACTGCATGGAGTGCTTCAGGTCACTAGTGATCACCACTCCCAGGTCCTTCTCCTCCTCTGATGCAGATACTCAGACTCCACCCAGGTAGTACTCTATCCTGGAATTCTTGGCTCCAATATGCATAATTTTGCATTTCTTGGCATTGAAGCCAAGCTGCCAGATCCTGGACCACTTCTCCAGCTTTTCCAGATCTTTCTGTAGGTCTTGTATCCTTCAGCTGTGTCCACTCTTTCACAGAGCTTGGTGTCATCTGCGAATAGGCACATTTTGCCCTTAATGCCATCTCCCAGTGTCATTGATGAAGACATTGAACAACACCGGCCCCAGCACCAAGCCCTGTATGACCCCACTGGTTACCTTTCTAGTGCCAGATAACTCTCCCCCCATAACCACCCTCTGGGTTCTGTCCCTCAGCCAGTTTTCCACTCATCTGGCCACCTTTTCCCCAACCCCAAGATCCACCAACTTCCTGATCGACCTTTTGTGGGGCACAGAGTCAAAGGCCTTGCTGAAATCAAGATAGAGGATGTCTACCGCTTGGCCCCTGTCTAATGTCTTAGTGACACAGTCAAAGAAGTTAATCAGATTTGTTTGACATGATCTTCCCCCATGAACCCATGCTGCCTCACATCCTGGATACCATGCTCCTCTAGATATTCCACCAACCTTTCCTTTAGTATGGTCTCCATGAGCTTATCCACAATGGAGGTCAGATTGACTGGTCTGTAAATCCCTGGGTCATCCTTGGGACTGCTTTTGTGTAGGGGCAAAACATGTGCTGTTCTCCAGTCCTGCAGTACCACTCCTGACTCTAGTGAACTATTAAACAGGTCTGACAGTGGTCCTGCCAGCTCCTCAGCCAGTTCCTTTAGAACCCTTGAATGTACTCTGTCCAGGCCTGGTGATTTGTCCACCTTCAATGCCAGCAGCCCCTCCCTCATGCTATCCTCCTCTATCACTACATCTGTGTTCCCCTTCCCCCTCTCCTCTGTTCCCTCCTGAAGGCACTGGTCCATCCTTCTCCCTGGTGAAGATGGAACAGAAGTATTCATTTAGTATCTCTGCTTTTCCCCCATTATCCTCCACCCACTCCACCCCTTTCTTAAGCCTAACAATCCCTTCCTTCTTGTCCCTTTTCTCACCTATATATCGAAAGAAAGCCTTCTCCCCCTTCTTAATGCCTTCAGCTGAAACCAGGGAAGGGAAAGATTGGGACCAATACATGCCTTGCCTTCCCTACTTTTTGTTTACAGAGAAGTGCCACAGGCATCAACAGGGTTTTCACCATTTGAAATGCTGTATGGTAGGCAGCCAAGAGGGCCACTGGATGTGATAAAAGAAACGTGGGCAGATAACCCCACTCAGAAACAATCTATAACGTCTTATATGTGTGCCCTAAGAAATAAGCTGGCAAAATATGTTGAAATTACCCACAATAATCAGGAAGAGGCCCCAAACCAGCAGAAGGCATATTATGACCATGGGGTAAAAGAAAAAGTTTTTGAGCCAGGTGAAAGGGTTTTGCTACTGTTACCCACAACAGAAAATAAAATGTTAATGAAGTGGCAAGGGCCTTATAATGTGCTTAGATGTACTGGCACTGTTAACTACAAGATTGAGACCCCTGACAGGAAAAATCCTACTAAGATATACCATGCTAACCTCCACAAGAAATGGGTTGAAAAAACATCAAAAGCTGCTTTGTTAGTTTTAACAGAAACTGATAAAGAAGATATTGATGTAGCTTATGATAGACTGGAAAAAATTGTAACTGCTGATGCTGTAAAGGTGAATGTTTCCTTAACCTCAGAACAAACTGCAGAAATTTGTAATGTGCTAAATACATTTAACAGTACTTTTACCACAGTACCAGGCTGAGCAAAAGGGGGTCGAGCAAGTAACAGTGCCAAGGAATGCTCGCCCTATAAGGCAAAAGACATACAGGTTACCAGAGCAGTTAAGAGCTGACGTGGTTAAGGAAATACAAAAAATGAAAGAATTGAGTATCATAGAACAGCCAAGGAGTGCTTGGCCATCTCCAATGGTAATTATAAACAAAAAAGAAAGGGGTGTTAGAATCTGCCTTGATTTTAGGAATCTTAATCAAGTGTCAATTTGACAGTTATCCTATGCCCAGAATAGATGATTTGTTGGACAGACTGGGGAGTGCAAAGTATATTAGTACCCTCGATCTCACCAAGGGTTACTGGCAAATTTCTTTAGCTAAAGAATCCAGAGACAAAACTGCATTTGCCACTCCTGTTGGATTCTATCAGTTCATCACCATGCCATTTAGTTTACATGGCTCACCCGCTACATTCCAAAGGAACATGGATGTAATTTTATCACCTCAAATTGGTTATTGTGCTGCATACCTGGATGATGTTGTGGTGTACAGTCCAGACTGAAAAAGCCACCTGGAACACCTACAAACAATTATTCAAGCTATCAAAAAGGGAGGTCTGACAACTAATCCTACCAAGTGTGCATTGGGCATGCAGGAAACCAGATATTTGGGCTACGTGTTGAGAAATGGAGAAGTTAAGCCTGACATTTCTAAAATAGAGACTGTAGTTAACAGCCCTGTCCCTAAAACAAAGAAACATGTCAGGTCATTTTTAGGGATGGCTGGTTATTATCAGAGATTTATTCCCAACTTTGCAGAGTTAGCTACTCCCCTCACTGAACTCACAAAATAAAATGGTACCCAAATAATGTGAAATGGACCTCAGAGTGTGGTGAAGCTTTTCAAACCATTAAGGCTGCATTATGTTCAGCCCCTGTTTTACGGAGCCCAGACTTTGAGAAACCATTTTTGTTACAAACAGATACATCAGAGGTAGGCCTAGGTGCATTCCTCAGTCAAAATATAGATGGGACGGAACATCCTATTCTGTACATAAGTAGGAAGTTGCATGACAGAGAGAAAAGGTACTCCACCAATGAAAATGAATGTTTAGTAGCAAAGTGGGCCACGGAGTCCCTTAAGTTTTATTTGCTAGGAACTGACTTTGTACTTATAACAGATCATAATCCTCTCTTTTGGCTTAACCAAATGAAAGATAACAATTCCAGAATCACAAGGTGGTACCTGGCACTACAGCCATTTAAATTCAAGGGGATACACAAATCTGGTAAACAGAATAGCAATCCTGATTTTCTGTCAAGATATGGATCAGGAATTGAGGGTTCTGAAGGTTGAAAAACAAATGTATGAGTTCAAACTTAAAACAGAATGCTTGCTAAGAAGGGGTGTTTGCAAGGATTTATAAAAACAAAGCTGCAATTTCTTGGAAGACACAGAGATTGAAGGAAAACACAGATGGATCTTTTCAGTTTATTCTGTCTTTGTAAATAGTTATTCTGAACAATTTTAATTTTTTATGTTGCTGCTAGTGCTAATAAACACTTTTTGTGGATTTTACAACTGCTCCTGTTTTTTCCTATGCTTCCTGACCTGTGCCTCGACGACACTACCCAAGACTTAAACACCCTGTACCCCACGGTGCAGACAGATGTACCCTGTTTCAGCAGCTATCACTCACAGATGCTAGATACTGAAGCCTTAAAAAGACTCTCCTCTTTTTATGTCTGGAACTTAGTCTGCAGCATGGGCAGGCTCTGTTTCTGGAGCTCAGGTAGAGAGCTCTTCACGCTCCCTAGCAAATATGACCCACATTGTCTCTTTTGTAGCTTGTAGTCTCTTCCCTGGTTCCACATTGGTTGTCTTCCTTTTGGGGTAGAGCTGAAAAGCTTGGCTGTCTCCTTGGTTGGTTTGTACAGTCACAGGCTTTCTCCACCATCACCTCTGAATCTACTGATATCCTTTGGGGTCAGAGGGCATAAATATGGTGACACCCATGTACATTGCTACCATTCAGCTGCTAAATCTATTGTGCATCATGGGCACCAAAGAAACTGCACTTGGTGGTGTTGTTCAAGTCCCAGTGAGGCTCCACGGGGACTAGCTGAAGGACAAGTGGATCCCCAGCAGCTCCAGTACTCCAGCCCTCCACTTAAGGTCTGTAGCATTGAGAGGTAGCGTTGGGTCCCAGGAGGGAGCCCATGGTTGGAGCCCTGCTAGCTGGAGGGGTGCAAGTGCACTCAGAGGTACAGTAGCATACCAGAGAGGCAGTTTGGAACATACTGTCCACATTACAAGTGGCGTCACTCATTTTACATTTTAAAACTGCTCAGTCCCACAAGTGTCCCACATGGACAAGGTGCTGCCCACACAGAGGAGGTGCAGCAAACTCAGATTGCACATCATGAATGTCATAATACTTTATGATGCCAAAGTGAAATTAATTTAAAGAGTTTGTGATATCTCTGGGAAAGCTTAAAAAATACATAATAGTGAAACACAATGCAACTTATAGTAATGGTTAGAATCTGCTGTGTATGGATTTCTATACAATAGAAATCCCTGTAGTGGTTGGGCAAATGTTGCTATGAATAGTTCAAAGGTCAAAGAAAGTTGTTGTATATTGTGATGTCATAACCATACACAACTTTTAGATTGTTAGTAATTTGCCTCTTCCACCTCTCTAAACAAGTAAATGACCATTTATTTTTTAAAGCAGTCCCACCATGGATCCAGCTCCTTAGTACTACCCACACAGTGCCAAAAATATTATTTTACACTGGTTTTTATTACTTGCTCAAAGTGGTTTAGCATCAAGCATCCAGTCAATTGAATACTGGAAGTATGAGATGGGGTGCTGTACTTCTGAGGTGCCATCTTTCAGATGAGATGTTAAACCGAGGTCCCATCTACCGGGATTGGAGGTCGCTCAGGTGGATGCTAAAGAGCCCATGACACTTATCGAAAAAGAGTAGCGGAATTTTATTGGGGGGAGGGGTATAATTCCATATTAATTTCACAACTTAATGTTCATATCATTTCCAGTCCATCCTCTCATTCTTCTTCATTATACAACATAGACTGGCAAGATTTCCATAATGTTTGTAGTTTAGTTTTTGAAACTTGCTTTATATCTGCTTCATATACCTGTCAGATCAAAATTTCCACATTTTTCACTACTGTTTCCACTAGTATATGATGTTGCTGAAGAACCCATTTACATCTCGAGTGCCATAAATAGTATTTCAGAATTGCAAACACCACTTGTAACATTTCTTTTGTAAATTGTTTCCAGTTATGAGACTGCTCTCCATAAATTACTTTAGTGTATGTTACTGATCGAAAATTATGCAATTCCCATTTCTGTGCTACCATATCCCAAAACTTGTGTGCACATTCACATTCTAAAAAAAGGTGCTCTTGGGTTTCCAATACTTGCCGACAACTTACTCTTAAACAGCATCATTCTTGTGTTGGTTTGTGTTTATTATTGTTCTTTACATTTAATTTTCCATGTGTCATGAGCCATAGTACATCCCAGGTAAATATTGGGATTCTTTTATTTGTTAACTGTTTAAACATCTCCTTAGTTTGATCTGGTCTACAATATAGCAGTACTATTTCCTCTGTACATTGTGTTTGTAAGATTTCTTCATAAATGCCTTGCTTGGTCTGATATCTTGATTCATCATATTGTACTTTCCATGTAATTAGATGTTGAAATACAGTTTTTAATCCTTCTGGTATAACCTATGTCTTCCTCAATAGACTACTCTTTCCTTGCTCCCATGCAGTCATACACGGTTTTGCCCACTCCACCAAAATTATTTTCCAAAGTTTATCAGGGTTCCTTAGGGGACTAATTATACTGTAAAATGTAAATATACTATAATACAGTGCTACCAGATTTACCATTCTCAAACCCGCTTCGTGTATAATTTTATATGTTGTACTTCTTTTCACTGGATTCACTCGACTCCCCCACAAAGCCCTAAGAAATAAATTATAAAGTCTCGTTATTAGCTGTTTTGGTGGAGGAAAAATATAGCTAATAAACAAAAATACCAGTATTTATAAATTCTTTATCAAAAATACTCTTTTCTGCTTAAATAATGTTCCATATGCCCATCTTGCTATTACCTGTTCTGTTCTTTGAATTTTCTCTTCCCAATTTAGGGTGGCTAGATCCCCGGTACCGAATTTTATTCTCAGGATCTTTATGGGATCTATAGACAGCTGCATTGATGCATACTCAACTTCATTTCTTTGTACAGTTTTACCTGACACCTGCTACTTTTCTCCACATTTATACAAGATCCAGATGCCAATGAATATTCTTGTAATTGGTTCATAATCACATTCTGTTTTATAGGTTCTTGCACTATTATAATGACATTGTCTGCATAAGCCAATACTTTCATGGAGGGGGCTATTGGTGACAACTGTATCCCTACTATATCGTTATCTTTTATGAGTGAACATAATAAAGGATCAATCCCATATAAATATAATAATGGGCTCATTGGACACCGCTGTCTCGACCCTCTTTTTACTTCCCTCGTTTTGCTTTTCCATCATTAATTCTTAGAGTTACTGTAGCTACATTATATAAGGCTATTAGCCAATCTACAAATAGACTTGGAATACCATATTTTAACAAAACTTAAAACAAGTATTGATGTGAAAGTAAATCAAATGCCTTCTGCTGATCAATACTCAATACATATCCGGTTTCTATCCCCTCTTGACTTCTCTGAAATAATTCTCTCAATTTTATTAAATTTTCCTGTATACCTCTATGCGATACAGAACATACTTGTGCCTCACTAATTAATTCATTTGAACATTTAGCCAATCTATTTGCCAAGATTTTACTTAGAATTTTTAAATCGGTATTTAGTAAACAAATTGGTCTCCAGTTCTTCAACTGTGTTCTTTCTGCTTTGTTATACAATATTAATTTGGCTTCTGCCATTGCTTTTGGTACTTCCTGGTTTTGTAGGATTTCATTATATACTTTTGTAATTTCAGGTGTAATTAGTGCCACAAGAGCTTTATAAAATTCTGGAGGTAAACCATCTGTTCATGGTGTCTTATTATTTCTTAAAGACTGTATTGCTGTTTTTACTTCTAGTTCAGTAACTGGGGCTACAAGTATTTGTTCTTGCTCATTTGTAAGATTCTGAGAATCCATCTTATTTATATATTGTTCCGGATTCCATGTGGCCGGGGTGGTACTGAAAGTCTCCTCCGCATATTTATCAATTACCTGCAAAATTTCTGTTTTCCCTTTTTTGACCTCCCCATGTTTGTCTTCTAGCTGCCTGATTTTTTTTTGTTTGTACTCTTTTCTGATTATCTTTGAATGGGTCAAAAGTTTGTTTCTTATTTGTAGTCCCAAGCCTTTGTTCTTGTTGTAGTGTTTTTGCTCTGTTATATTGGTATGTGTACAAGTCTTTCCTTATCTTTGTTATTTGTGAGCTATAATCGTTTTTTGTTATTTCCATTAATGATATTAACCTATGTAATTGTTTCGGTATATCTAAATAATGTAGATATAAGTCTCAGGAGTCATACCCTGCTTTCTTTTGAAAAAACTTTTAAAGTCTTTTTTTGTTTCTTCCCACCAGTCTGTTACTGAATCAAACATACATTGAACCAAAATACGTGCCTCCCAGAGACCTTGACAGCCTTGTTTAAACTTGTCTTGTTCCAGAAGTAATACATTCAGTCTCCATGGACTTTTACCACAACGTAATTCAGTTTCCCATTTGCAATCCATTATTACCATTAAGTGGTCTGAAAATGCTAAATCTTTTACTTCTGTCTTTTGTATATCTAATTCCTTGAGAAGCAAAAAGAAAATTGGTCCTAGTTTGTAAAGGACCTCTATGATAAGTGTACACTCCTGAGGGGTGAATTAAACTATACACATCTTTTAGGTGGGCTGCCTTTACAATTCTTTTAAAGCATTTGAATCGCAGAACATTTTTTTTTGTTTGCAAACCTCTATCTGTGGTTTGCAAGCCACAATTGAAATCACCTCCCCAAATCACTTGCGTTGCTGTACATAAAAAAGGCTGCACTTTTTTAAACAATTCCACCCTTAAAGCTTTTGTTTACGGGGAATATGTGTTGATTAACCGAAGCCGTCACAAGCATTACTCAGATGCAATCGTGAACCACATTTGTGGCAAGATTTTGGTTGTCCTGGATAAAATAATGAACCCATATCCTTTCCTAGAAAAAAGCAACTAGGTAAATGCACAATTCCATTGTTTGTCATAAACAGTTTACATTTAATCCACCACCCTACTGTCCAAAACTGTTCTGAGTCTATGACTAGTACACAGTGTTCTAATACCTCACAATGTTTTTTAACCAAAAAAGAATGTCTGCAATGTCCACACCCTAATTTTTAAAAATGATTGTTATAGTTCTGACTGCTGGTTTGGTAATGGGGATGGCAAGGAAGGGGGTCCATAAAGGAGAATATTTTAAAAAGTTATATTTTGCCCAAAACCTATCCAGTGCTTCCACAGATTTAAAACTAACATCATAGTTATATTCATCTGTGTGAATTAGAGCAAATACTTCTGATGCATAACATTTTAAATAGTCTTTCAATAGTTTGTGGCCTATGTAAACCTGGTCAGGAGGAGTGTCCAATCCACCTTTGTACAACAGACGGATGGCGTTCCTCCTTGGGGCTGGCTCTGTGGAATTATTTCTAAATAGGTCTGCCATCCTCAACATCAGTTTGTAAAAAGTTTGTTTAACAGAGTTTTGTAAATTCTCAATTCCAACTCCTACTAGCAAATTCCCCCCCCACCATTTGTGCTGTGTTCATTTGGTATCACTCTTCATATTTATTCTTTCCTTTCCCCAGTTCTTTGTCTCTCCATTTTTACTTATGTAAACAGATTCATTTAGCACTTTATTCTATATGCCAGTACTCACTGCATTACCATTTGCCCCTTGGCCTTGTTCCTCCAAAAGCACTCCCGATTCTAGTTGCCCCTTATTTCCTTCCATATTTGTACTTGTAGTAGGGCCCACTATTTTCCCAGTTGCTGTAATTTGTACGTTTAAATTATTCCACCTTTGGTTCTAAAGGATCCAGTTTCCATATGCCATCCTCATCTAACACCCAACCTGCTTTTTCCAACGCAGTACCTGGAATCCACTCCTGTATTCTGTTTACTGCTGCATCACTGCCTTCTGCAATTTTTTCCTATAAGTCAACCCAAGTACTTTCTGATTTGGTATCCTCTCATCCGATGCCTCTACTTCTGAGCATGTTGCATTTCTGCTGCTCGTGGCATCAGTTTGCCTTACCCCATCCATTTCAGCTGGTTTCTCACTCTCTGTCATTCCATCCTCCATACATCCAGAGATTATCACTATCACCAGTTTAACTTTTGAACTAGCTGCCTCCTCCACTCGCTCCGTACTATTACCTGCTCAGCTTTCTCTGACTCCGTGATTCCGATGAATCTTACTGAGTTCTCACCATCTTGCTCTGATGCTACTTCCATTCCAATGGGTAAATTTTCATTGAGAAAAATCTCAGCAAGCCTGCTATCTCTGGACATTATCAGAGAAAAATTCACTTTGCTTTGTTCCTAGGTCTCTGAATTTCCTAAGGTTGAGGAGGAGACCTGCTCCCCTTCCTTGCATGCCTCCTCACTCTCTGGATCACAAGACACAGTGGCCATCCTCCTTGAATGCCCACAGGTTCCCCCTACTGGCAAGTAGGGGAATTTCCCTGGTCTCCTGGCCAAATTTCTAAAAAAAAATACCACCAACAGCTTAATCTGATTCAATTTCAGTTGCTTACCATCTGTATCCCCCCTTCCCCTGGTCACCCCTGAAAAAAGGACTTCTAGGCCCAGTGGGCTTACGGGTCAACAAAATGGACTTGGGGGTGCTGGAACACTTGGGTACCAATGATCTGGCAAACCAGCCTGTGGGGGCAGTGAAACAAAACTTTAAGAGGCAGGGACTTCATTTCCACCTCCAACTCACAAGGACATGAAGTCTATCATATCCATCCCCCTCTGTTTTTATATGATTGTTCATCTTCCAATCCCAGCCTCAAAAAGCCTGCAATTGGTAATCAGTCAGTACAGAAATGAGAAGCCAACTAAAGCTAAACAGAAGGACACCCTGTTAGAGTATCTACAGTGGCCATTTCATCAGAGATGCAGGACACCAGTGCCAGCAGTAGGAGCTGCTTTGCATCACCTGCATCAAGCCATTATAGTAAAGGCAGTGAGGAGGAAGGAGAAGAGATGTTTACAATAATGTCTAAATGTTTATCCCACAAACTGGGAAAATTTAATAAAAACACTGGCAGACTAGAAAAAGCAGTCACTGAGACAACCAAGGACCTCTTAGAGATCATGCAAAGAACCATAGACTTGTAGGCCGGGCTCACAAAGACTTCTGAGACAGTAGAGAAACACAACTCGACAATCTGCTTTCTGTTCAAAAGGGAGTGAGAACTCACAGAAAAGCTGGATGACTTAGAGCTCTGCAGCAGAAGAGACAACTTAAGTCTGTATGGTCTTCCAGAGGAAATGGAGACTGGACCCATGGAGGGATTCGTGGAATCTTTCCTGAGGGAGATCTTCAGTCTCCCTCCAAAAGAATATCTGAACATAGTGTGGACCCACAGAGCACTGTCACAGAAGCCCACAGACCCAAATGTCTGCCTGAGGTCACTGGTGATGAAATTCCTGGATTATAGAACAAAAAATAAACTATTTTACTTGGCATGGAGCAAGAAAGAAATTAAATTTGGGGGCCAAAGGCTGTACTTCAACCATAATTTTACTTCCCTTTACGCAGCAAAAATGAAGACCCTGTTGGCCATCAAAAAACATCTAAACTCTAAAAACATAAAGATGCACTTGCTGGCCCCAGCATAGTTCAAGATATTCCTCCTTGAAGGAACACAGTTCTTTTGGACATTAGCAGAAGCTACAACAATGCTTAAAAAACTGTAGTCCCAGCAGACCTGTATGCTCACCTGGAGGCAGCAGCAACAGAGCAGTTAATGACCCTAGCCCCATGGAAGAAGGCCTGTCAACCATGGAAAAAGTACCACCCTTCTGAACCAGTTGGCCAACCCTGAGATGGCTCAAACACTGATCCTACGTCCAGCAGCTCCCATTTGCAACCACGCTCCCAGGTCACAGACAAAGGACAGAATTGACTTACTGGACCACAGAAACATAGTCAAAATGCTCCTAGGCTGCCAGTTACCCAAAAGTTACTGCTGTGTATGTTAGAGATATAAACCATTTCAGTGAAAGTGATAGACTTGCGAGTGCTCTCTTAGCTCGTAACTGAAACGCTCCCATAAATATAACATCATATTCTGTGTTGCAACTGTTTTAGCTATAACCTGTTTCTAGGTGCTATCATTTGGAGCCCTGTTATTGTATATTAACAGGCAGAGGAGAGGTAGTTTTGCTGATTTTAAAATCGGGGACTCCTTCTCACGCTGCTGTTAGATTTTAATCTCCTGAGTCTGTAGATTATTCTGCACTCAGTCAGACCACTTTTAGTTGTCACTTTACTTTTTTTTTATTTTTATATTCAACTAAATCTTTTTATTGCAAACTCCCTCACGTTACCAGGGCAACCACTTCCGGTTCTGGGACTCTAAAAACTTGCCCTTCGGTGAGGAGGTTTCCTTTACAAGTTTGAGAGAATGAGTCTGCAGCACTTTGGAGCTTAGCCAAAATGCTCCTAGGCTGTCAGTTACCCAAAAGTTACTGCTGTGTATGTTAGAGATATAAACCATTTCAGTGAAAGTGATAGACTTGCGAGTGCTCTCTTAGCTCGTAACTGAAACACTCCCATAAATATAACATTATATTCTGTGTTGCAACTGTTTTAGCTATAACCTGTTTCTAGGTGCTATCATTTGGAGCCCTGTTATTGTATATTAACAGGTAGAGGAGAGGTAGTTTTGCTGATTTTAAAATCGGGGACTCCTTCTCACGCTGCTGTTAGATTTTAATCTCCTGAGTCTGTAGATTATTCTGCACTCAGTCAGAGCACTTCTAGTTGTCACTTTACTTTTTTTTTTATTTTTATATTCAACTAAATCTTTTTATTGCAAACTCCCTCGCGTTACCAGGGCAACCACTTCCGGTTCTGGGACTCTAAAAACTCGCCCTTCGGCGAGCAGGTGTGAGCTGAGCAGGGTGAGCACGCTTGCGAGGGCCAAGACGTGAAGATGCGTAAAGACCAAGACACGCTGCCTAGTGCGTGTTTAGCGTGTTCAGCGGATCTCAGCGGAATAAACCTTAGATATAATATAGAAATTTTTATCACATATTCTCCAGAAAACTTTAATTGTAAGTATTAAAGTTTTATACTCACCAACAAGAAAATGGAAAACAGTTCATTAGCAAATGTTACTATCATGACTATAGATGGGGAAATTGGTTTAAAATGTCAATCATGTAATATGTACATTTTAGTTGTCTCTGTTATGGAAAATAATTTTGTATGTGAGAAATGTTCACTAAACAAAGCCATGAAAGATGAACTAGACATATTTGGAGAAAGACTAATTATTCTTGAAAATAGTCAGGCAGACATGCTAAGATGACATATTGAAAGAGATAATTATCCTCAGGTTATACCAACAAATAATGATGCATTTAATGTCTCCAATCAAGAACTACAATTATTACAAAATCCCCTGATGCCTGAAATCATTCCGTCATTAAATAAAAAACAAGAACTAAATAGGAAAAGGAATAGAGATGAGATTCCCGAAGAGCAAGATTGGGCAAATGTTACTTCAGGTAGAGTAATTAAAAAAGGACGCAAGGCAAATAAGTTTGAAATACCTATTACAAATCATTTTCAGATACTATCCAATGTTGATAATGACTCATCTTCGTCATTATTTTTAGACGTATCTCAAATTGACTCAGGGAATAATGTATCTGATTTAACTACTCAGGAAACCCTAATTAACACTGATTGTCTTGGCCCTACAGCATTTAATCCACAACATTCTATAGAATATCCTCCTTTAAACCTTGGTACTGAAAATATGATGGAAATTAATCACTCAGTTCCTGAAGATGTTATACAGAGACAAATTTATGTGCTGGGGGACTCAATAATTAAGCACATAGACAGAGCCGTTTGTAACCCCGATAAGGCCAATAGAACTTGTTTAAGTTTCAGAGGGGCCCAAATAGCTGACATCACTAATATGTTAAATCCAACACTATCTCAATCAGGCCATAATCCATTAGTGATAATTCATGCAGGGGTAAACGATGTGCTCAAATCCAACAGTAAAAAAATTGAAGAGAGTTATGTGGCACTAAATAATCTACTGGTGGAGAAAGGATGTTCAGTCTGCTTCTCAGAGATATTACCAGTACCCAGGGCTTCCACTACCATTACAAATAAAATTAAAAAAATAAATAACTGGTTAAGACAGTGGTGTTTAAGGCAGGGGATTAAATGTATTCATCACTGGGAAGACTTTTGTGCTAGGGACTCACTTTCTTGCTGGGACGGACTCCACCTGAGTAGAAGGGGTAGTTCTATATTAGGGGAAAAATCTTAGCTGAAATTAATAATTTAAACTAGTTTCTGTGGGGGAGAATTGGTCTTGTCCAAATTCTCTGAAAACATTTAAGACCACTACAGTAAAATTAACGACCAAATACTGTAAAATTTTGAGCTTCAATGCTAGGTCCTTAAACAATTTGAATATGGCAGAATTGGAATGTAAATGTAAATTCTTGGACATTGGTATTATTGCCGTAACCGAGACATGGTGGGACCCTGCCTCTAAATGAGTCAGGGAACTACCTGGTTATAAGTTATATCATAAGGACAGACTAGATAAAATTGGAGGTGGGGTTTGTTTATTCATTCACAACGATATATTATCTACTGAAGTATCACAAAACACCGATTTGGAAACTTTGTGGGTACAAATATTATTTAAAGGACAGCCAAAACTTACTATAGGAGTATGTTATAGACCCCCATCATCTGATTTTGATTATACCAATAAACTAATTAATCAAATTAATGATTTTTCTGAAAATAATAATGTGTTGATATTGGGTGATTTTAACATGCCTGGAATAAACTGGGAATGCTTTACTGGAGTAACCAATCAAGAAAAAGAATTAATAAATCTGTGTACCAATCATGGCCTTGAACAATTAATCAAATTTCCCACTAGAGGAAATAGTATATTGGATCTTATTCTGACTAACTCTGGGAACCTAGTGTCAGATATTGACATTACTTGCCCCATTGGTAATAGTGAACATAATGTAATATTGTTTAACCTTAGGATCACAAAAAAATAAAACTAACATAGGAACTTTACAAAAAATTATAACAAAGCAAACTTCATACAAATAAACCATGTATTGTACCAAACAAATTGGACTAAGAAGTTTATGAATCAAAATGTTTTTGAAGCATGGGATATATTCAAACATACTATATATCAACTGGAACAATCTTATGTACCCATGAAAAACAAATATAATAAAAAAGGAAAAATTCCTCTTTGGTTTAATAAAAGTATTTCTAGACAAATTAAAATAAAAGAACGCCTTTTCAAAAAATTAAAAATTAATGGCTCTCTGGATATAAGGGTTAAATACAAAAGATCAGTATCCTTCTTAAAAACTAATAAAACAAGCAAAAACCAAACTAGAATTTACCTTGGCTCACTCAAAACTAATAAAAGTCACTTTATTCATATATAAATAGTAAAAAAGGTGACCCAAGAAAAATAGGATCAATTATGCATGATGGGCTCTCTATTACTGATGATCAAAGTATTGCTAATACATTTAATGATTATTTTTCTGTACAATTCTTTAATAATGATAATTAGTATCCAAGATGTAAGTTAACCCACATACTCCAACTATAAAAGAGCAGGAAGTAAGAAATGCGCTGTCTTTATTGAAAAATTCCACCAGTCCAGGACCAGACAATATTATGCTAGGTTTCTGAAAGAAACCATTGAATCAGTTACTCTCTCGTTAACTCTGATATTTAACAAATCCTTAAAAGAAGGTCATGTACCAAAGGACTGGCGTTCTGCAACAGTTATTCCAATTTTAAAAAAGGGGAATAAATCTAGGGTTCATAACTATAGGCCAATTAGTCTTACTTCACTAGTGGGAAAGGCCATGGAAAGAACAGTTAAGTCCTATATTGACTCTAAAATACATTTGTTGGGGATACAGGACTTGACTCAGCATGGCTTCAAAACTGGATCATCCTGTACTACTAATCTGATCTCTTTTTATAATAATATCAGTAGGTTATTGGATAATCATATTCCATCTGATGTTATCCTTTTGGACTATAGTAAAGCCTTTGACAAAGTACCCCACTCATTGTTAATTGAGAAAATGTGCAAACTCGGTTTTGCAGATTATCTGATAAATTGGGTTTCACAATGGTTATATGACAGAACTCAGGTTGTTAGAGTAAACAATTCAATGTCTATACCTTGTAGGGCTGCTAGTGGTGTCCCCCAAGGGTCAGTTCTGGGTCCCACTTTGTTTAATTTATTTATTGGGGACCTATTCATAACTTCCAGCAACTTTTTAACTAAGTTCGCAGACAACACCAAACTGGGAGGAAGGGTGGATACAGCCTTAAATAGTAAAATTCTCCAGAATGATTTGCAAACAATAGAAATATGGGCCAAAAAAAATTCTATGGACTTAAACAATGATAAATGTGTGGTATTACACTTTGGAAAAAATAATCCAAAAAATGTTTATCGGTTAAATAACAAGCAAATTAAAAGTTCTGAATGTGAAAGAGACCTGGGGATTATGATCAACACTAAGCTATCAGCCAATTTACATTGTAACAGAGCAGCAAATATAGCTAATACTATGCTGAGGCAGATAAATAAAACTTTTGCAAATAAATCTGAACAATGCTTGGTTACTTTGTATAGATCATATGTTAGACCCCATCTTGATTATGCTTCTCCATTTTGGAGCCCTTATCTTAAGAAGGATATCTTTAGAGTGGAACAGGTCCAAAGGAGATTGACTAGGATGATACCTAGATTAAAAAGGCTCTTACGAAGTTAGATTAACTAAAACAGGACTCCACTCTCTGGAAAAAAGAAGATTGAGAGGTGATCTTTTACTTCTATTTAACATTTTAAAATGCCCAATTCAGATGAAGTTATGTGGACTGACATTTGCAAAGAAACGTATTGTGGGTAGACTACATAATAAACAACTGACCGTTGAAAGGGTAAATACAAATTTAAGAAATAATTTCTTCAGTGTTAGGGTACCGCAAATCTGGAATTTACTTCCTGAGCATTTGATTATTTCTAAAACCTCTGACATTTTTAAAAAAAACTTAGATGTATGGTTGACAAACACATGAAAGTAATTGGCCTACTTTTGTGGGGGACAATCTCAATGGGCCGAGAAGGCCTTCTTTTGTCCAGTGTATCCAGTAAGATGTCAGCAGATAAAGACCATCTGGCCCACCCAGTCTGCCCAAAATTCCCTATCTATAATGCCACCAGAGACCCTACTTAGACTGTGGCTTACCCCCCCACACCTGCAATAGACCATAAGGATGAAGCAGCAATACTGTTTTTGGCATGATACCTTGGAAGGCTTTGAAGGCAGTAATGCCATGATGTGGCTGAATATGCTTCGTGCTTGTTAAGTTGTTCACTGTGACTGACTGCAGAATGTTTTCCCCATGTCTTCTTTTTCAAATCAAATCTTAATTGAGGAACTGAAACATGGGCTTTCAGGGCTGGTTGAACTGGGCATTTCTAAATTCATACAGGCTGGGAGGAGCTGGGTCCAGGCATGGGGATCATCTCTCAGGGCCAGGGCCAAGGTCAGAAGGGCATTCTCTTGTTGTTTTCCCCCTACGGATCAGTAGCAGTATGGTCAATTCTTCACTGATACATCACCATGGAAGTCTGGGCCCATCAGACCCAGAAAATAATTGGGAAAGAGAGAAAGGATTGGGGTGGCCTTCTCCTCAAGGGTGACAATCAGTTCTGGGAGGTCCACACAGCAGCACTGTGATGCCTGGAATCTGTCTTTGGCTCTCTGGTGTGCCCACAGTACCCTCTCCAATAGGAATAATAGAAACACTGGGCATCTCATCCTCACCAGTTTGTTCAAGCCCAAGGCAACAGTATGACATAGGGTGGAGTCTGAGCACAACAAATCAACATGGCGACAAGGAGGGCAGGGGGTTTGGTTGGCATCTTGGCAGGAGTGGCATACCACTGCAGCCTGGCAGATGCCATGAGATCTCAGACCAATTAATGTACATGGCAGGCCCACCCTCCCTGAGAGCTCAAAACTGCTTGGCTTTGCTGCATTTCAGGGCCTAGGCATGTGTGGTACAGCGGCTGGTGGGTTTGTTGAATGGTACCCAGCATTGAGCAGCACACTTCTAGCATCAGGGAGGGGCGTGGAGTGTGGCCAGAGACCTGGAGTAAAGCAAGGCAGGTGTCTGTGAGGCGGGGTGGGAGCTAAATGAAACTTGTCACAGATAAGTGAGAGAAGGCCGGCCAGCGTGCCCCTAATTATTTAACCCCGGTGGATTTTAGTGGGTCATCCCTATAATACTAACAGTGGGGACAGCCTGTGGGGGACAGATCCCTTCACCTCACACAAGGATGCCCTTTAGAGTTGGAAATGGGGATGCTTGACCCCGTGTTGGTGGGTCTTGGGATGGGCCCAGGGCAGGGGGCCAGGCCACTCACCAGCCTGATTACACATGGGGGGGGGCTTTATATCATTCTTTGGTGTTTTTCGCACAAATCTGTATATCATGTCTGACTGAGTGAGAGGAATATAGAGTACTGGCTCCAAGGGGTGTAGAGTACTGGCATGGCAGTGCCACCTATATTGTAGAGTGGTCTTAGAGCAGTCAGGTGATGCATAGTAGAGCAGAGCAGCTCGTAAGTGCATGTTAAAGAGATTGTCTAAGATATATTCCAAGATACAGCAATGGGCTTTTTAATTCCGTAGTCCATTGTTTAATGGTGCCGAAAGTCTTTTGAGCCAATAAGTGAAAATTTAAAAGTGTTCCTCTTTGGAAGGGAAGGAGTCATAAAGTGAACCAGACAGACAGGCAACCCCTTCCACTTTCCAATCTGCTGGCTATGCCCTCACATTCAGATGTTTCGTGACATCTAACCAGGGAGAGCATGAAGGTGTGCCCCATTGAAGCCTATGGGGTCGATTTTGAAAAAACATTTACAAATGTTTAAGCAGTCTTTGCTATAAAGGAAAGCCAGTGCTTAACTAATAGGGTCCCAATTAGTTAAGCATTGGCTTTCTTTTATATCAAAGACTACTTAAACATACATAAAGTTATTTTCAAAATCATCTACGTAGACTTCAATGGGGTGCGCCTCTGCACTTTGCCTGGTTAGACGTTACAAAATGTCTGATTGTGGGGGCATAGCCAGCAGATCAGGAAGTGGAAGGGATCAGCTGGCTGTCTGGTTCAATTTACAATCCCTTACCTTCCAAAGAGGAACACTTTAAAATTTGCACTTATTGGCTCAAAAGACTTTTGCCACGATTAAGAAATGGGCTATGGTATTAAAAAGCCAACTGCTGTATTTTGGACATTTCCTTTAAGTGCAAGGTTTCCATATTCATATTCATATTCAGCAGTGTCAGTGGCTCAGTAGGTAGCACACTTGCCTCTGAGGCCGGAAGATCAGAGGGCTGTGTGTTCAGTTCCCACATCTAGCACTTGAGTTAATATCCCAGTACTGACACTGTAGTGCAGCATGAGAGGGGTGCTGCACTTCTGAGGTGCCGTCTGGACGACGTTAAAACCGAGGTCCCATCTGCTGAATTGGTGGTAGTTCAGGTGGATGTTAAAGATCCCATGGCACTTATCAAAAAGAGCAGGGGAATTTCCCCAGTGTCCTGGCCAAATTTCTCTCATTCACTAAAAATACCACCAACAGCTTAATCTGATTCAAGGTTAGTTGGCATTCATCTGTATCCCCCTCCCCCGGGTCATGCCTGAAAATGGGCAGGATTTGCCTAGTGCACTTACCCGGTAAACAAAAACTAAATAAATAAATAAAAATAAACAAATATATGGAGACTCACCCTGCTGGCTCTACAACAACAGGCAGGCAGCTAGCATGGCAGATAGATCTTGTGAAGACCATGACTCCATGAGGACTGAGTAGTTATTTCTTGTTTCATTGTTTGTTTAAGATAAAACATAGCTAACTGAAGGTAATGATTCCAGGCTTTGGGTAACAGCAAGATGATGGCAGGTACAATAACAACTTACAATGTAAGGGGTCTAAATAGCCCCATCAAAAGATCAAGGGTTTTAAATGAATTAAAGAAAATGAGACACAACTAACACAGAAGGAAAGTATCAAATTAAATAGGGCATGGGTGAGGGAATATTTTCCATGCCTCCTTTCAAGACCACCCGCATAGAAAGTGGGGGTAGCAACCCTTATACTGTACATAAGGACCGCCTGATGTAAATAGAGGAGTGTCAGCAGGATTCAGAGGACAGATTCTGAGTGCTCAAGGGAAAGTACAGATCAGTGCCTTGTACCCTCCTAAACAGTTATGCCCAGGACAATGAAAGAGAGAATGCAGACTTTTTAAAGAGGGTAATCCTGAATGTGGCCCCTAACCAGGGGGATATCTTCATACTAGGTGGGGACTTCAACAACATTCTAGACCCCTGCATGAACAGAGCCAAGACAGGGTCAGAACCCCTGAGCCAAGCAGCTAAATGATTGAAAGGTCTGGCCAGGGAGCTGGGGCTGGTGGAGGCATGGAGATTTTCTAATCCAGAGGTCAGAGATTACACATGCTGATCTGCACCCCACCAGTCCTACTCCAGGCTGGCCCTCTTTTTCATTTATGCAGTGGCTCCACACACTACAACATTCTAGAACCATGTCTGACAACTCAGTGGTGACCCAAAAGCTCCTCAGGGAGATTAAATGTCTCCCTTCTCAACCACAGAGAGTACAAAGAAATGGTAGAGGAAAATTTGAGAGATTACATTGCCGCCAGCAGACTGCAAGACACTCCGGCGGTGATTTGGTGGGGCTGTTTCAAGGAGGTGGTAACTGGAAAGACAATTAGCTTTGTTTCCCACCTGAACAAAGTAAGACAAAAAGAATGGAGGGATCTGGAAGCCCAACTGTTTGGCCTAGAGGCAGAACACAAGATTATTCTCAATGAGAAGGCGAAGAAACAGTTAGATAGTTGTAGAGCTAAACTCAACAAGCTGCTGGATGACAGGATTGAGGGTGCTCTGAGGTACTCCCACCAAAGGTATTATGAAGCAGAGAATTAGGGGGGAAGTTACTGGTGTGGCAGCACTGCAAGGAAGCTGCCAGCAGGTTCATACTTCACATTAGCAAAGGGCCTATCTCTAATCAATATGTATCTGAATCTCATAAAATAGCACAGGAAGCTGGCCCAGTGGTACTGAGGGTTGAGGCATCTAGCCTTACCTGGCATCATACTGGCAACCTAGGTTTGGGAATGACCTCAGGTCATTGGGGAGCCAGCTGGGGAGGGGGGGAGGTGGGAGCAGGATTAAGCCACCTACTGGCAGCTCTCCTCTCCCAGGGAGGATGCTCTCCCTCTTGTAGTCCTGTCACCACTGGGTGGAGGTCCAGTGGTGGTGTAGGCAGGTGGAAGGGGTAGCTAGTAGGATGGGCTGTCCCACAGTGTGTAGTGCACGTGCCTCCACATGTGAACATCCACGCCAAGGACGAGCGGGTAGGGACGGGCAAAAAAGGGAAAAACTGAATAAAGAAATAATAGAGAAAAAAAATACCACAGGAATTTGCTGAGTTCTATAATTATCTCTATTTGTAGGATGGCATTATAAAGCACAAAGAAAAACTAGATGCCTTTTTCAGCAGAGTGAACATTAGGAAATTTACACAGGAAGCAATGAAGGCATTGGAAGTCCCAATTTTGCAAGAGGAGGTCCAGATCACCCTAGCAGGGCTAAAGGCAAGTAGGTGCCCAACCCTGATGGGCTGGCAGCTGAATTCTACAAAAAATTCAAGGAACAGTTCCTCCCCCACCTCTGCAGGGTTTTCAGGGCAGTGCAGGAGAAAGAGGGGGCACCCCCAATCTAGCAGTGTGCCCTGGTATAGACCCCACATTATGTGGTTCTTGTAGTCCCAATTCTTTGCTAAATGTAGACCAAAAGGTTTTCACCTCAGTACTGGCACACAGACTCCAGGGCTGTGTGGAGACCCTGGTCCATCCAGACTAAACGGGGTCTATTAATGGCAGATTAATTCATGCTAACATAAGACACCTGCTTAACCTCATTTCCTGTCAAAAGAAATCACAGGACCCCACCCTAACCATATCCATTGAAATGGAGAAGGCATTTGATCGGGTTGACTGGAGGTTCCTGTACACACAGAGCCCTGGAGGAGATGGCTATAGGTCCAAAATGCTGCATGACCATTAAAACCTTGTACGCCTCACCACAGGCTACCATCAAGGTAAGTGGTGTTCTAACAAATAGATTCCACCTGACCCATGGCACAAGGAAGTGTTGCCTCTTTCCCCCACTACTGTTCGTGTCATGCATTCAGCCCTTGGTAATAGTGGTCAAGAGAAATGACAATATCAATGGTATAACTGCAGAAGATAGAAATCATAACATTTCCCTACTTGTGGATGACTTCCTGTTTTTTCTCACCTCCCTACAAACTTCGGTGACAGCACTATTAGAAGATCTGCGGTGGTACAGAGAGATATCAGAATACAAAATCGACTTCAAAAAATATGAGGCCATCAAGTTGGGAGGTCACTGCCTAAGAGAACTCATTCCTCACTTCCCATTTAAATGGGCAACAAATAACCTAGGGGGTTAAAGGAAAGCTGTCCTCATCTACAAACCCTCACCCCCAAAGCTTTACCACTGATTAGGCTTTTCAGCTAAATAAAAAAAAAATGTTGCCATTATAACTTACTTTATTTTATTTTTGAAAAGTGCACAATCCCCAAACATGGTGAACACTGCTTGGCTCCATTTCCTTTGAAAGTGTGGTGCTGCACCGCTCGCCTCAATACATTTGTAGTGCTGCACTTTCACAGGAAATGGACCTGCGCAGAGTCTGCCATGTTTGGGGATCATGGACTTTTCAAAAAAAAAAAAAGGTTAAGTTCCTATGGCAATTTTTTTTTTTATAATTGCTGAAAAGCCTAATTGGGAGTAAAGCGTTGGGGGGGGGGGTTGTAGATAAGGACAGCTTTCCTTTAAATCACTCCAAACCTAGAGTCACTATTTAAACTAAAGTACAAAAATTCTGGACCAAGATTTGGTTGCTTCCCCACTTCTACAGGAGCCAGATCACCACTGTAACAATTGTTCTAGGAATTACTACCTTTGAGCCAGAGGCTCTTTTACAAAGGTTCCACGTCAATTAGGTACAGTACAAAAGGTTACATAGATAACACAACAATTTGTGTTGTGTCAAGAGCAAGAAACAATAAATATCTTACCCTGCTTCCTGTTTTTGTTCCAGGCCCTCCCCATTAATATTCCAGAGGTGTACTGGAGAAAGTTACAGAATCTCCTCCTGCCATTCATTTGGGCTAAGGGCAAACATATAGTCAGGCAATGCCAGATCTTAAACTCCATTATTTGGCCACACAATTAGCTCCCATAGTCTCTTGGACAAAGTAAAGAGATGACATTGGGTGAAGAGAAATTGAGGCCTACCAGCTACAAAACATATCATTGTTTACCCTACCTCATGCTCCTTTTTCCCCCCAGGTATGGCAGGAAATATCGAATACCTGGACAAGACATAAACTTAAAGGAAAGCTGTCCTTATCTACAAACCCCCATCCCCAAAGTTTTACCCCCTGATTAGGCTTTTTGGCTAAAATAAAAAAAAAATTGCCATTGGAACTTACTTTATTTTATTTTTGAAAAATCCACGATCCCCAAACATGGCAGACGCTGCACGGGTCCATTTCCTCTGAAAGTGCGGCATTGCACAGCTCGCCTCAATACTTTTGTATCAAGGCGAGGGGTGCGGCACCTCACTTTCAGAGGAAATGGACCCGTGCAGCATCCACCATGTTTGTGGATCGCTGACTTTCAAAAATAAAAATAAAGTAAGTTCCAATGACAACATTTTTTATTCCAGCCAAAAGCCTCATAGGGGGTAAAGTTATAGGGGGGGCCGGGGTTTATAGATAAGGGCAGCTTTCCTTTAAGATTCTAGTGAAAGCCTGACTGGCCACACAAACAACAAATGAGATAGGTCCCCTCACAAGCATAACTGCAGACCCCAATTTTATGTCACCCTGCACTGATCCTGGTTTCTTAAGGAGGAATAGACTTGCCCTGGCCAGATACCAGACATTAATCAATAACAGTTCCATTTTGTCTTTTAGGGAGCTACAAGAGAGATATGGGTTAGTGCAAAGGGATTTTCACAGATACCACCAGGTACAACACCACCTCCAGACACACAACCTAGTCCTGAAGGTAGATAGGGACTTGCCCTCCCTGGGGAACTTTATGTACTGGGCTACCATGATATCAGGCAGAAGTGGGATGATATCTGGGGTATACAAAGCCCTGCTACAAGAAGACTACCCAGAATTCAACAATGTGAGGGTATAGTGGGAAACAGAAGATGGGAATTACAATTTCGGAGCAGGATGGGAAAATAACCTGGGAAAGGGGATGGAGGGTACAGCCTCTCCTGGCTGGAAAAAATTCAAGTGGAAGTGGACAGTAGGACATAATTAATATACCCACACAGATGTGGGAGACATCTTTGATGGGCTTCAGCCTTCTTATGTCTTAAACACCTAGTAAACTAGTAATCTAGTAAGTGTGTTTCCCAGTTTTTTTTCACACTTGCACAATAACCAGATATTTCCAAGCGGGGTACTCCAGTCTGTGTTGGAGGGGGTGTGGGCAGGCTGGATCACACTTTCATATCTTCTGGGCAGGTCCAAAGGTCAATAATTTCTGATCCCAGATATAAGCAGAGTTGTGCAAGCTCTGGAGTATCCACATCCCCTGAAAATTTAAAAATCTTGTCCTGAGGATACGAGTAAAAAAGTAAAGGAAATGACCACAAGCAGTAAGGACTCCTGCATACTCTCTGTTTGGCAGCTCTAAAATAAATCACAGCTAACTGGCTGCAAGTGAAATCACCATCCTTTGAGTCCTGGGTCACAAGGGTGTAAAACATCAGAAGCATGGAGGTGTTGACTGCTAAGTTGAGGCTCACATTAGATAAACACGCTGAACTATGGGCAAAGTGTGACTTGAGAAATACTCAGGCCCATGCCCCGGAGGGGAGGATGGAAACTTGGTCATAATTAACGAGGATAGTACACTTGAGTAAAAAGTGAATGCATTAGGGAACACATTTCCCTGATCACACTGCCATCTTTCACTTTGCAAGATAGCTAAAACGTATGTAGCAGTGTCAACTTAATTCTACCACAGTTGGCGGCAATTTTTTCTTTTTGTGCTCTGTTTTGTTTATCTGGTTGTGTAGTTAAAGTAATTTCAAGAAAAGTTAAACAAAATACAAAGAATCTTTGTAATGTGTATTATCACAAGTAATCTGATTGCCCTGTATGATGACCGTCAGTTTCAGGATGTTATGTGTGTGATTCAGAGATACATAGCTCTTCATGAATATTTGTAATGTACTTATAAACACGATGTCAAACTTGTGATAAGCTGCTCTTCCATAATAAAGACAAGTTTAAAAAACACAAACTTTAAGAGGCCAGGACAGACTGATGGTGCACTTGGTTTCCCTGGCTTTTTCTGAGGTTCTCCCTGTCTGAAACTGGGGAAGTGGGAATGATAGAGTAAGGAAGGAAGAGACCAAGGAGTTTAATTGGTAGTTGACGTGACTGTGTCAGAAGAAGGGACCCACTCTGTAGGGGACTGGGGGTCTCTGGGACCGGAGGCTCTTTAAGTGTTGGCCTTCACCTGTCAAAAGAGTGGGGGCCAGTGCTCTGGGGCAGAAGTTTGACTTCTACATTGGACAGTTAAACTGACTGTGGGGGAACAGAGGCTAGAAGAACCACTGAGAAAGAAGAACAGGTGGGTAAACTGGCTTGAGCTTCCCCTAAACAGTTGACTAGTAGCAGCAAGGTGGGTAACAGTAAAGTTGAAGTTCAAAATAGGTTAGGGGAAGAGGCTAATGAAAAAGACTGACAAAACCTACACATTCAGCATGAAAAAATAAAAAATTAAGGAGACTAGGGAAAAATAAGGGAGAAGGAGTAGAGCAAAGCAAGAGAGGATCAGGAGAAAGATGGAAAGGGGTCTGCCTTAATGCCAGGAGTCTGGGAAATAAAATTAGTGAGCAGTGACAGACACTGCAATGGACCTGGTCGCCATCATGGAAACATGAACCACAGAGAATAATGAGTGGAGCTTGACAGTCCCAGGCTATACCATGTTTAGACATGATAGAGGAAAAGGCAGGGGAAGGAGACATAGCCCTATATGTCAGAGAAGGCATAGAGGCAGTGGGGATGAAAACATCAGGGGCAGTAATGGGAAAACAGAATCACTGTGGGTTCAGCTCATGGCATCTTCAGGCAAGAAACTATGGAGAGGAGTGATCTGCAGATCTCCATGACAGGGAAGGGGAGCTAAGGAGCTAGGAGCAAAACTAGAAAGGTAGATAGCAAAGGAGGAGGTGGTGGTGGGAGATCTAATCCTGCCAGATAGTGGCTGGGTCATTCCAGCAGCCAGGAGTTCCAGAAGTTAGACCCTGCTGGATACATTGCAGGACTGCCTGCTGATGCAGCTGGTTAAGGAACCCACTAGGCAGCCTGCCAGTCTCAATGTGGTGCTCACCAACTCGGATGTGGTATGATAAGTGAGGGTAGGGAAACCACTAGGGTCCAGTGACCATAACTTTATATGATTTGACCAGGTCCTTGAGACAAGTAAGCTCTCATCAAAAACTGAAGTTCTAGATTTCAGAACGGGAGACTTCAACCAGATGAAGGAACTGGTCCAGGACAAGTTAGTTGGAGTGGACAGCATTAGAGATGGGGAGGAAAGATGTGGGGCAATCAAAGGGAGCATTCTCTAGACAACAAAGTATTGCATGAGAAAAGTAAACAAAAGAACCAGGTAGATGAGACCAATATGGTTCTCTGGAAGGCTCAAGGAAGCAGTGAGAGCAAAAAAAGAAGGCCTTCAGCAGGTACAAGAAAAAATAAGGGAAGGAAGAATGGGATGGATACCACATTAGAACAAGGGAAACCAAGAGAGCGGTCAGAGAAGCAAAGGCAGACACTGAGCTGCATATCGCTGAGGGGGTCAAGTAAGGGGAACAACAGTTCTTTAGATATATTAAGGAAAACAGAAATAAGGAAGAAAGAATTAGATAGATAGATAGATAGATAGATAGATAGATAGATAGATAGATAGATAGATAGATAGAAACATTATTTATATAGTGCCCCTTCCGGGAAGCTCGGGGCACTTAGCAATGTTTAAAAATAATCCATACACATTCTCAATACATAATGCAGAGTTCAATAGGAAATCATTCTAACATTAGCTAAAATAAAACAACAATAAAAACAACAGTCAGTTCATTTTTAAGACCTTCAACTCATAGCAGATTATATAGGTCACGCTTGATTAAATAAAAGTGTTTTCAGCCCTTTTTTTATAGGTTTCTACCAAGGGTGTCTCCATTAGATGTCTTGGCAATGAGGTCCACAGAGTCAGTGCAGCAATTGAGAAGACATGGTCCCCAGAATGCCACAACTTAGCCCTGGAAACCACAAGGAGGAAACCCGCAACCCTCAGAGGAACGGAGAACCTAAGATGGGCAATGAGGGACCAGGAGGTCTTGCACATAGGCTGGTCCCCCCCCATGCAGGGCTTTATAGGTCAGTAATCCAACCTTGAAGGCAATCCTCCACTTTACTAGCAGCCAGTGCAATTCACAGAGGACAGGTGTAATATGTTCAGATCTTAAAGTACCAGTCAACAGCCTAGCTGCCACATTCTGCACCAGCTGCAGATGGTGGAGGTTGCCTCCTGATAGCCCCAGGTACAGGGCATTGCAGAAGTGCAGCCTGGACATGGCAATGGCATGCACCAGAGTGGTCAAGTTCTCAGTTGGTATCAGGTCCTGGATCTGAGCAATGTTCCTCAGATGGTAAAAACAGCTTTTGATGACAGCTGACACCTGCCTCAAGTGTCAAGCTGTCATTGAGGACCACGCCCAGATCCTTGACCTGAACTGAGGTGGCATGGGGAACACCTCCCAGTACTAAACCAGGGGAATCTCCAGATCCCCCTCTGTCACATAGATGGCCTGGATCCACCACCAGTACCTCTGTCTTATGTGGGTTGAGTCATAGCCAATTTTGAGTGATCCAGTTCCGGATCTCCTCCAGGCAGGTGTTAAACACCGAGGCCGCCATCTGGTTTCCAGGTGCACAGGACAGGTACAGCTGGGTATCATCAGCATAGCAATGACAACCTAGCCCATATAGCCTGATACTGTCTCCCAATGGCAGCATATACACTGTGAAAAACAAGGGTAACAGTACCGATCCCTGTGGAACTTCACAGTGTAGAGGCATCAGATTAGATGAGGATAACCCCATCATCACCCTTTGCACTGTACCTATGAGGTAGGACCTAAACCAGTTGATGACATTAACAGTTAGTCCACACCAGTTCTGCAGGTGGTCCAGAAGCACCTCGTGATCCACAGTGTCTAATACTGCCAAGAGAGCCAGGAGAACTAAGATGATACATTCTCCCCTATTTCTCACCATTAGGAGATTATTTAGCACCTTCACCAGGGTGGTCTCCATGCTATGCCAGATCTAAACCCAGACTGGAAGCACTCATAAGTGGCAGAGGAGGCAAGACATGTCTCAAGCTAAAAGGCCACCACTTTCTCTAAAACCTTCTCCAAAAATGGGAGGTTTGAGACTGGTCTGTAGTTGCTGAGACACTCCAGGTCCATTGAGGGTTTCTTCAACAGGGATCTAACCAAGGCCTCTTTCAATGCTGTAGGAAATATCCCACTCCCCAAGGAACTCCGAACAATCTCAGCAACCACAGATCCAAAGGTCCACACATCCAATAGTTGGATTGGACCTGGGTCAAGATCACAATATGTTGGTCATAGCCTCAAGACTATCTCAGCCATCTCATCCACTCCAACTGGATCGAACTCAGTCCATACAAGAGGGGTGCCCCGGCATGTCTCAGGTCAAATCCCACAAGATCTTTGAGCGATACTGGAAGAGATCTTGGCTCTGATAGAGGACACTTTGTTGGCAAAGAATATAGCAAACTATTCGCACCTTGTGCTTGAATCTTCTCCTCCTCCTACCAGAGACAGGCTGGATATAATAGCCCGCCCACCATGCAGAAGAGCTGAGCTGGTCTATTCCTTGCCACAGCAATCTCTCTTGACAAAAAGATATATTTTCTTTCAGGAGATTGCCCCCCTGACATTCACCATAGTGTGACTTCAAGGTAAATTTGTCCTCCATCAGACCACATCTCCTCCAGTGACACTCCAACCTCTGACCCATTATCTTTAACTCCCCAAGCTCCCCATCAAACCAAGGGGCCTTCAGCGAATAGATAAGGGTCAGACATGGATGGGTGCAATCGAGCTGAAGGCCGCAGTAACAGCCCTATTGTAAGCCACCACTGCCTTCTCTGGCCTGGTCACACACGCAGACTCCACACTCGATAGATCCAGCGCCACCTGTAGTCCTGTTGGGGAACAATCTCCACAGAGGATGGACCCTCAAGGGGGGCTCCAAATGTGAACCTCACCTTGATCTGACCAAATGACCAGATCAATCTTGAGGTCATCAATCCCAATTGTTAGGCTAACAGAGGAAGGCAGGGTAATTGAGGAGGATAAGCAAAAAAGCAGCCATTCTTAATGACTACTTCTGCTATGTATTCACAAGGAAAGACAGAGAGCCTCTGTCAAAGATTAGTATTAAGGCAGCTATAAGGGAAATCCCTGAGATGAGGCAGCAAGTATTTACCTTTGAAAGAGATTGCAAAGGGCTACAGCCCTTAAGTTAGATAAGGTGCCAGGACCAGATGAGGTGCATGCAAGGGTGCTCAAGGAATTAGCAACATAACTAAATGAACCCTTGATAGGGCTATTCAATAGCCCAACTGAGACGGGGTAGTTCCAAAAGACTGGAATGTAGCAGATGTAGTCCCACTCTATGGGGAAGGGCAAGGCACAACTGAGTAACTACAAACCTGTCAATCGTATCTCTATTGTGGGTAAATGATGGAGACACTACTTACAGAGGACTTTGTGAACTACCTGGAGAACGATGGACTTCGGGATAGTAAACAGCATGGGTCTGTGGAATGAAGGCCTTGTCTGACTAACCTGATAGTATTCTTTAACTGGGTAATGATGATAGTGGATAAGGGCCATGCTGTGGATTTACTCTACTTTGAGTTCAGCAAGGCTTTTGACTTGGTACCTCACAGATGGCTACTGAAGAAGCTAGAGGATCTTGTTGCAGTGAAGGATGCAGTTAGATGTGTAAGAAACTGGCTTGAAGGGAGACACCAGAGGGTTGTGGTTAACAGACTCAAATCAGAAGGGGGGTCACCAGTGGGGTGTCACTAGGATTGAACCTGGGTCCAGTCCTTTAAAATATGTTCATCAGTGATATGGGAGAAGGAATCCAGGGCAAGATGCATCTCTTTGGAGACCACACTAAACTCTGTGGCAGGGTAGACAACGAGGAGGGGGTTAGGGAGATACAGAGACCTGCAAAGGTTCGAGTGGTGGTCGCAGGTTTGGCAGTTAAAATTCAGTGCCAAAAAGTGCAAGGTGATGAGCAAAGGAAACAAGAATCCTGGAACAGAGTACTGGATGGAGAGGGTAAAGCTGGGCATGACCTCCAAGGAAAGAGACCTAGGGGTCTTTATCAGCGACTCACTAAAACAATCAAGTAAGTGTATCAAAGCCTGCAGTAAGGCAGACAGGATGCTGGGGTGTATGGGAAGGGGTATTGACAACAGCAGGAAGGAGATATTGCTATCTCTCTATAGGTCACTAATGAGGTCCCACCTGGAGTACTATGACCAGTTTTGGAGTCCTCACCTAAGAAAAGATAAGGATTGGCTAGAGATAGTGCAATCAATCAATCAATCAAAATCTTTATTTAACCGGGTGAAACACTGTTGAGAAAAAAACATTTTCATGGTGGACCTGGACAATGAAAAACACAATAGAAGGACATAAATACATGTGTACATACATTTCTAGACATATTCATACATATACTAGATTTTATATAAGGTGCAGAACAGTGTATACATATACAAGTACAGTTCAAGCATAAAATATGTGCATAATAAACATGAGGGTTACGAGATAATGCTCTTACAGGGTAAGAAATGTTCACTGCAGTATACAGAATATGAGATCATTCGCTACAGTATACAGAATAAGACAATGTGCACTACAGTTTACAAAGGAGTAGAATCCTGTAAGGAGAGGTGATGGGGCTAGTATGGGGCTAAACTTACTCACACAGTCAATACACTGTTAGATAACACAGGCAGGTACCTAGAGTGGTAACACATTGATAATGAATTTGGTGATGCCTTATGAGCAAGGAACAGAAGGGAATGGAGGAGGAAAATGAATGGATGAGATAGGCCTACAAAACAGTGGGAGAGAGATTAAACACAACGAGGCTTGGGGAGGGGACCCGGAAGGTGAACCTCTGCAGTTATTTGACCCTCAGAGTAATATTTACTAGTTCTGAGACTATGTATCTGTGGTATTTACTGATACCGAGACTAAGCACTTGCGGTGCAATAAAGGTACCTATATTGTATGAGAAATAAAGAAAGGATAAGAGATATAGCAGGTACAAGGTATATTCAGTAATGCTGATACCTGTTGTCATTTTGCTGATTAGTGGAAGCAGTTACAGGACTCAATGATGGAATGTGTATAAAGCATTTTGAATGCCGGGAAATTGATAGGGTGACCCAGTTTTAAGGATTTCTGTAAATTGTTCCATAGTACAGGTAGTATGTATCTTATGGATGACCTACCGAAATGCAAATTGATTTTTGGCATGGCAAATAGGATACAGAAGGCACTTCCCAGAGTGTACTTATGCACTGTGTATAGTGGAAGACAATCCGATATATATTGCAGTCGTTTTTGAGTGATTGCTCTAAATGTCCAGCAAGCAGCTCTTTTCTGTCTTCTGTAGGCAAGGGATGTCCAACCCATCATAGTGTAAAAGGAGCAGTGGTGCGTGGAGTATGGGGCACCGGTGGTGAATCTTAAGGCTCTGTGGTACAATACATCTAGTTTGTCTAGTGCAGAGACAGGGCCTTGGCCATACAAAAGGTCAGCGTAGTCCAGCAGAGGTAGGAACATGGTGAGTACTAGTCTCTTCTTGGCATCCTGGGTGAGCAGCTTCCTGATTCTGTAGAAGAGACCAAGCCTCTGCATGAGCTTTTTAATAAGTTCCTCAATACGTTCAATGAAGGAGAGCTTGAGGTCAATCCAGACTCCCAGGTATTTGAATTTTGTTACAAATTCTAGTGGCTCATCTAGGAGTGTGGTAATCTGGGGAGTGAATCCCTGCATAGCAAGGTTGTTTGTATTTGTAATTGGTGAGAAAAGCATTGCCTTTGTTTGTTTGTTTTTTTTGCATTCAATAGTAATTTTGGGTTAAGTAGCTGTGGTTGCAATTGATTAAACTCCTGCTGTAGCTTCATGTCGGCTGCTTCCGAGGAAGGTCTGCCAATATAGAGTACAGTATCATTTGCAAATAGATGGATGTTGGCAGATTTGATTCCTACATTGATTCTATTAATGTATATTACAAATAGCAGTGGACCCAGTATTGAGCCTTGCAGTACACCCCTCAGCAGAGGTTTCAGAGGTGAGAATTCTCCATCTGCCTTAACCTGCTGCTGGCAACCTATAAGGTAGCTTGAGAACCATTTCAGTGCAGGGAAGTCCACGCCGATGTTATGGAGGGATACCAAGAGCAATTCATGGTTGACAGTATCAAATGCCTTGCTTAGGCCCAAGAATACTGTGCACATGAAGTTCTTGGCATCCAGAGCCTCCTGCCAGTCACTGATAACCTTTTCCAGGGCCGTGGCTATGCTATGGCATGGCCGGTATCCTGATTGTAGAGGGTTTAGCAGATTTGTGGATTCCAAGTAGTTTCCAAGTTGTGTACTTACTACTTTTTCTAGCATTTTGGATAGGATGGGGAGTAAAGAGATTGGCCTGTAGTTGTTGAGGTCACTTGGGTCACCTGACTTGAGAAGGGGAATCACGTGGATGGTTTTCAATATTGGAGGGATTTCACCATACAGTAGAGACAGATTGAAGAGATGTGTGATGGGCACGGCCAGGGCACGGAAACTAATTTTTAGGAAGTACAGGTCTATGAGGTCAGCACCAGCACTCTTCCTTATATCTAAGTGAAGGAGTAGGTCTTCAACCTCCTTCAGCATTGCAGGTTGTAAGGAGAACACTGCATCCACAACCGGAGCTACTAGCTCCTGTGTCCTGAGTTGGAAACGAAGGGTACTGGTAGTGGAGGTGTCGAATGCTAACCCTGTGGTGGCGAAATGATTATTAAGTTGGTCGAGGACTAACTGTTTATCTGTCACCATAAGATCACCCCTGTATATTTTTGCAGGTAGAGAGTTGGAGGATGCATGACCTTCGATTTCTTTTAGGGTCTTCCAGAATTTTGCACAGCACCTGGATGAAGCATCAAGTTCAGCCTGGAAATAACTAGACTTGGCCTCCCGGACCATCTTGGTGCATATGTTCCTTGCCCTCCTAAACGAAGACCAGTCTGCCAGGGACTTGGATCTATGAGCATTTTCCCATAGTAAGTCTCTATTAAGTAGAGTGGTCTTCAGTTCTGCCATAAACCATGGGCATGATCTCTTCTTAGTGCAGTTTTTAACAAGGGGTGTATGTTTTTCTATTGCACCAAGCACAATTTCCTGGAAGATTTCATATGCCATGTTTACCATTTTTGCTAGATAAAAGTCCTGCCATCTCAGAGACTCCTGCAGGTCAGATATAAATACACAAGGGTCAAAGTTCCAAAGATTTCTTTGAACAGTGTATTTGGATGTTGAGGATATTTTTAAGGCAGGTCACACACAGGTGATGAAGCAGTGGTCAGTAATATCTGAGAAGAGTACACCAGCATGGGAGAACAAGTATGGCTTACTTACTAGGATAATGTCTATCAGCGTGCTGTTATTAGGATTCTTTTTGTTTGGGCATGTTACTTCTGTTATGAGCTGTGACAGCCCGAAGGAGTCACAAAGGTTTCTGAGTGGTATGGAGATACTGGAACACCAATCCAAGTTAAGGTCACCCAGTATGACTACTTCAGAGGACATGGATCCTAGGATGCTATTTAGATGGTCTAGGAGTAGCAACCCAGCTGATGGGGGCCTGTGGCATCCTATATCACAGAAGGAGACTGAAGGGAAGAGCTAAGTTTTCATATTCTTTAGGAATAGAAGTTGAGTTAATGACAGAGGCTGATAACTTGTCATGGACGTAGATAGCAACCCCTCCACCTCTTGCGTGTCTATCTGTTCTGAAAATGTTATAGGATGGTATGTTCACCTCAAAGTCTGAGGTACCAGGTCTAAGCCAGGACTCAGAGACCACCATAATATCGGGCTTAGTATGAAAACCCAGGCCTGTATAAAAGCAAATTTCTTTAGTAAGCTGTATGTATTGATGTACATGAAGCTCACTCCTCTGATATTTGCCAGCTCTGCAGGGGATGAGATTGTCATTGGAGGACCAGGGTATAACTCTACATTGGCAGAACACAGTAATAGAAGTAACAAGAGTTTCTTAAAGGCCCCTAGGGCTAGTCTATGTGCTCTGATCCATTTTTGCCTGCATGGGTATTCACGTACACTAGGAAGGTCATTGGGGCAGAAACCAAGGGAGCATAACATCGAATATACAAGAACCCTGGTCAAATGTGACAAGGAGGGCTGGGGACCCAATAAAGACAAGGGAGTCATGTGTTCAGGGTGTCTCCAAGAAAGGGTTCCAATCTGCTATGGAGTTTGCACTACAGGTTCCAGTGTGTGCAGTTGAAGTACCCAGTCACATAATATTACAGTTCTCATAGTGCCCAAACAGTCCGCTATAGTAGTAGGTTCATATCCTCTCGTGGGTTGCTGCAGTTGAACAGTAATGATTTTGAGGGAGCATAGTATTAGAAGGCAAACCATCAAACATCTGGCCTTCATAATTAAGCTGGCACTCCTGCAACATACAGGTTAAGAAAGGAAATGTGGCCCTTTAAGTAAAATAAGGTAATTGAGTGTGCCAAGCAATAGTGCAATTGACAGGATTTTCCTCAAAGGTGGGAGGAGCTAACGTGCATTTAAAGGAGGCCTGGGAGGGGATGGGGAGGAGGGAGAAAAAACAAGGGCAGCAGCAGCTCAGAGCTCTAAGTGCAGCACCAGCAAGAGCTTCTAGGAGCAGCTCCGGTTTGAATTAGGCACAAGTTCAAACTGATGTGCCACCTCTTCCGTACCTGATATCAGAGGGGCAGTTCAGGTGGCACCGCCGCTTCTTGAACAGTTCAGCCATGGAGGGGATTTGAACCGCGTTGGCAGTTCATTGGAGGATGGTCTGCCTGGTTGGGCTCGGTATCCCCTAAGGAGAAAGCAGAGAGAGAGAGAGAGAGAGAGAGACAGCAGTTATGAGGGAGGCAAGAGGTGGAGCATTCAAGGAAGCCAAGGGTCAAAGAAATGGGGAGGGGCAGAATGAATTCAGTTGTTAGCCAAAAAGGTTAGCAGTGTTTGAGCAGGACTTCTACAGGGTCACTTTGGAATGCCTCAGTTTAGCAGAGGTAAGCCCCAGCCACACAGGAGCATTCAGCCCAGGATCTAAAATGCTAGCCAAAACAAAATCCTCAGGTTGTAGGAATGAATTCCACTTTAAGAGTTTAGGGAAGAATTAAACTCAGGATTTAAAACTGGAGCCAAAACAAAATCTTCTGGCTGTGGGAATGATTTTCACTTTGAAGGCTAGGGAGGAATTACTCCGGCAGAGTTACAGAAGTTACAGAAATTAAGTTTAGAGGGCTGGAGAGGAGTTATTCAGGCTCAAAGAGATGGAATTTTAGGTTTGGAGAGCTGTGGGAGTTCTGCAGGGACAACAATTAACTTAAACTAGCCAAGCTATTTAACTTAACAGCAATTCTAGATTCCTATCAAGTTATAATCCCTGCTTAACATCAGTATAAAGCTCTAAGTTATCTTAGCATTTTTAAGCTCTAAGCATGGCATTAAACAATGTAATCTTCACCAAGGGAGAAGAACTTGCTTTAATTGCTACAACTCTTAAAAAAGCCATACAAAGTAAGTTAGAAAAACCAAGGGCAGCAGCAACTCAGAGCTCTAAGTGCAGCATCAGCAAGAGATTCTAGGACCAGCCCTGGTTTGAATTAGGTGCCAAGTTCAAACTGATGCACCACCTCCTCCGTACCTGATATCGGAGGGGTATCGGCAGGCAGCACTGTCGCTTCTTGAAGAGTTCAGCCGTGAAGGGGATTAGAACGGTGTTGGCGGTTCATTGGAGGATGGTCTGTCCAGTCATGCTCAATATCCCCTGATATGGGAGGGGTATCAGCAGGTGGCACTGCCGCTTCTTGAAGAGTTCAGCCGTGGAGGGGATTCAAACCACATTGGTGGTTCATTGGCGGATGGTCTGCCCGGTTGGGCTCGGTATCCCCTAATATCGGAGGGGTACTGGCAGGCGGCACTGCTGCTTCTGTAGGGTGACCAAAATGATTCAGGGCCAGAAAGGTAGCACTTATGAGGATTGGCTCAAGGCACCGAACATGTACTCGCTAGAGGCCAGTCAAGAGAGGAGAGAGATAACAGAGACCTTCAAGTTCCTGAAAGGAATGAACAAAGAAAACTGCGAGGAACTATTTAGCATAAGTAGCATGGATGAATAGAAATTGTCAGCAGATAAGTACCAGGAGGCCCATCTAGTCTGCCCCTAAGCCCTATACTTGTATGCAGTCATTGACCCTAAGTGATCAATGGCTTTTCAGATCAAGAACAGGGAGGGGGCACAAGTGGAAATCGACAGGAGGTGGTTATAGAGGAAGTCAGCGTCTTTTATAGAAAGGGGGGTAGAGCCAGGGAACATTCTGCCAGCTGATGTGGTTGGTATCAAAACTATCAATGGTTTCAAACAAGGCTGGAACAGAGTGAAGGGCTTAGTGGTTGCTCAGGTGGTAGCGGTAGGGCGGGAAGCGCGGGTGCGGATAGTGTGGGTTAGAGCCCTGTTTGGACAATAGGTCCTGGGTTTGGGCAGACTGGATGGACCAGTGGTCTTTTTCTGCCGTTATCGTCTATGTTCTTGTGTTTCTATGCTTGCAAATATAATCCTTGTCACTCAGACTTCACCTGTTTACACATGATGTCATTCTCTTATGAACTACATTTGGTTGCCCCGGAGATGATTATGATGTCTCAAGCAAGAGATTATGATATCACCTACAGAAACACAGCAGGACCAGATAAATTCCAAGGGTAAGGATCCTGTACCGTATTCCCATAGTAAGAGAATAAGGGGAAGATAAAACAAGAAATGTAAGACATACAGGTCAACTAGAACAGTGCCTAATTCCCAAAGTTTTCTGAGAGGCGTCACACAAAACTCTTTAGCGCTCTCGCCTAGTGGCCGATTTATGCATCTGTAGACAGCTTTTGTAAAGTGCGTTGGTGGTACTCCATGTACCGTATGAAAGACACTTGAATTTCATCATCTTGTTGCCAGTATGTTACCATTGCCCCCAACCCATCAGTTGAACAATGTTAAATACTGTAGCTTTTTGGATTTAAAAAAACTATAGTTCTATCGGAGCCTCTGCAAGACGTAAAGAGAAAGAGAGTGACGCCGGTATGCTGTCATGTACTTCTTTCCTCACTAAGGAGGGCGACAGTACAACTGCGTACAGTACAGTACAGCGCCAGCACATAATGCCTGAACATTAGCTGCTTTGGAGCTCGAGGGGGAAGGAGGGCACTTTACTTGCACCCCCAACCCCACCATTCTGCTATTGAGTTTCCCTAAAATGAAGTACTTACAGTATAATAAGGTTAACAAGCTGCCTTTTAAAATGATGTCTGTGTTATTCAATGATCTGCCTTTTACTGGTGCCCAAGCCATAATGAAATATAATTACCTCTGAGGCTGTCTTCGGCCTAAGTAATTGGTGATGCTGCTTTCAAGAGCCCCAGTCTCCGGCTGGGCTGCTGTAAATGGCCTGTCTAGCGCAAAGCGGTGTAAGAGAACATGACCCAGTGATGTCACAACCCTCATCTTTCCCTCGAGGGAACCTTTTTGCGCCCCTTCATGTTTGAACATAAATAGTTGACGCCAGGAACTGATTCCATCAAAAATATATATAGGTTGCCTAGTGAAAGGTACTGCAGCATGGAAACTGAAGCTCGTGTTACTGTAAAACTACTCTTTTAGGTAACTTGCCTTCTCAGCTTTGCGGGCAAATTCTTCTCCCACTGCTCACAAAACAAGCTGAACTGAACTGTAATACCAATACACAGTATTTAGCCTGCAGCTAACTCAAGGTAAGACTTTACTTTACAGCATAAGATAATTTACTGTTACACTGGTTTTAAAAAAAAATGAATAACACTTTTTTCAGTAAATTAAACTTAAGATGTATAATAAGTTCTGGGCAATATCCTGTTCGCAAATATAGCTGCTACCCACAGCACCTCATTTTGAAAAATGTGAGATATCTGTGAATATCTGTTGAAATATAATACTGTACATAAATCTGTGTTGTGTTTGAAGGGAGCTGCTTAAACGAGCAAGGTTTGAGACGCTCAAATGACCGTTAATAAATCGTCATAACTGATATTTAAGTTTGCAAATAAATTATATTTTAAAAGCTACATGAGGGGAAAAAAGCTTCATTTCCTTTATATCAGCCTGCCAAGATGACCATCTCCTATAACATATATTTCAACTTGCCATTCTTTGCATCGAAACAGTGCCATCCATGACAGTTTTGATTCAGTTTTATGAACAACGCAGTTTAACAGATGTTTTCTATAATATGTCTAGTACTACAGTATCAGACAAGAGTATATTACAAACTACAGCAGGATAAACCGTTCTACAGAATTAATCTGCCCTGCGCCTATTGCAGACTGACTGCAGATACACATCAGAATGTTTGCTGCTAAAGTGCTATTGCCAAAAACTACTGGAAACACAATAATAGTGCAAACTGTCTGTCTTTTTTTTATTTCAGATGCAGAGGTGTGCTGGTATGCTGTGCCTCTCTTTAATGCTGTGTGCCGCTCTTTCAGAGACATTTGGGCTAGTCTTATCGGTAATTACATTTTTATCTTGTACTGTACTGCCACCAAAAGTTCATAAAGTTTTTCAGATTCGCACAACTCAACCAAAAACCGAAACAAAGAGTAAGCTAACTACTAGTATTGAAGTCGACATTGTACTTTACTGCACTATGGTAAACTGTCCCATCCTGCATCCAAGTTACACAAAGTCATTTTTGCTTACTCCAGCTGTGCCAAAATAAAACACATGGGGCAGTTTTTTTTTTATGATTTATGAAATGTATTCAGAGTTTGAATAGTAAAATCCCCATCATTAAAGGAGAACTGAGCTGAATCTGTAAGCTATTTCTCCTAGTAAACACCATTGTTGAAAGACTGAGTCCCGTTCTGGTATTGTTTCATCTCTATAGGCTTTTGATTTACACATACAGTTCTTAAACTGTACTTACCACCAGTGTGTAAATCAGAAATGCCCACTGAGGTTATTAATAGGCCTGTGTAGATGGAATAATAACAGCACTGGAACCAGTACTTACAAAAAAATAAAATAAAAAAAAACATTTTCTACTGGGGAGAAATAACTTTCATTGTTCTGCCCAGTTCTCCATTAGCTAGTAAAAGGTATTTGCAGACACCAGTGCATTACATAAACTATGGTGCCAGACAAGGAATATTTTTGGAAACTCGAAAGTTACAAGATGTTACTATCCTTTAAGTGAAACTGGAGGCTTAAGACCCTTGTTCAAAAATGTATTTCATAATTGTTGAAGACATACTGTAATATAAAGCAGCCACTGTTAAATCTCAATAATTTGGACATAACTAAAGTAGTTCCATCAGGGAGTTCCACACTGTAAGCTGAAACACAGACTATATTGACATACTAAATATTTAAAAAATTCCTTTTAAGAAATGTTCATATAATCTGAGATTGGTGTTAAAATAAAAAAAAAACATGGATATCAAATAATTTGTTACTTTTATTCATATATATATATATATATATATATATATTTGCTTTCTTTATTAAACCTTACATATATGCTCAGTATCAGTGATGACTTACGGTAACTACAGCACATGAAAACTAAGAGGATGAGGGATGAGGATGTATATAAATTGATTTAAATACAAAAATAAAAGAATAACTAACAGACTCTTAGAAGCATCCCTCTTAGTACATGTAAGAACATCAGACTCCAAATTCCCCATCTACTTCATATATTATGGGTCTTGTTTGAAATAGACATACATACAATTTTCAAACTGTAGCTGCTGTATGAACAATTAGACTACTGTTGTGGTAGTCACCAGACATTCAGGTTGCCATTAGCAGGTAACTGGTGTTGGTTTACACATACGAATAAAACAAATGTACCACATTATAAATGTTCTGTTTTATTTTGAAAATGTATGCTGGTTAATATATTTTTCCCAACATTTTCTAAAGTTAAATAGAGGATTTATTAAATTATTAGCATGCCACAATATTGCTTGTACCTGTAAACATGTTTACTTTTACATTTTGATTCATATATGGCATTGCAAATTTAGTTAACTGCCATTTTTCTTGTAAGGGAAAGGAAAAGAGAGGATGGACACTGAATAGTGCTGGATATCTACTCGGACCACGTAAGTGCTGTTCATATATTTCAATGTAGAAATACATTTCCCATCCAAAATATTATATTCTGAAACCACTTCTATTTGAAAATGTTATGCTATTAGTATGTACATATATATTTAATCTTTGGTTCTGAACGCAGTAGACTAAATCACATTTTGTTTAAGATATCATGTTTTAATTGAATCACATGTGAAAGCCAGAGGTTGTTTAGTAAGCTTACAGAAATCATCACATTTCAGAACTCCACAAACCAGAATGTGGTGTAGAGCCCCGAAAGACAGTTAGCAATAAAAGAGACAGTAAAGGAAGTGACCCACGAAAGCCTAACATTTGTTAGTAAGACGATGAAGTAAAAACCCTCTCTTGCTAGACATGCAGTTGAGGGATGCAGTTCTGGGTGAGGAAAGATCTTGTAGGGTATACAAGGGGAGCAGAATGAGATTAGCAGGGTGGTGTATATGGAAAAGTTAGAGAAAAGCAATGAAATCATTCGAAGGGGGGAAAATGCCAATACACAACTAAGGATAGCAGAGGGGTCAGGAAGAATGACAGACCTTTCTTCAGGTACATAAGGGAAAAATTACAAGCAAAAGGATAGCACCGAAGTGATAAGCATGTTTGGAGAAAGTGCTGAGGTTGGAAGATGATGGGAAGGAAAACATATTAAATGAGTACTTTCTTTTTGTTTACCAGGTAAATGCAGTATGCAAGGAAATGTAAATTTCCAGGCAAAACTGGGGAGATTACAAAGATTACAAATAAGTTCAAAACATAAGTAACGGACTAAAATTACATGACACAATATCAACAGGAAAAGGGTCAGTACATATAAACAACATCAAAAAACACTACAGGGAATAGAGAAAAAACTACAGGTGAGATCATTGGATAAATACAAAAATACAGCAGTGAAGTGCATTAAGTTTGGTCAAATACAGGATAACATGGATCAACAGTGACAAACATGGGCCACCCAATAGCTCAGCAGAATCAAATCACACTTTCCTGCTGGTGACCCAAGTTCAGGAGCAGAATTGGGGAGCCATGATTGGTGAGACATGGGCTGGGAACTGTTGCTGAGTGCAGCGTGAGCCAGCCCAGGGAGAGGGACATCTGGGTCCTGGTGTAGCAGCTGCCCCTCATGGTGAGTCATGGAAACAGCTCCCCCATGAGGGCTGATGCCCCTCCATAGGGTGCTGCTATGTTCAAGGCCGCCAAAGGCACTGTCCATGACATCAGAGGAAGTGGGAGGAAATGGGGGGAACTATTAAAAATAAATGTGCCTTTGAGCCATCTAAATAACAGTCAGGTGGCTTCCTCGGGCCCCACTCTGTGTAGATCTCTACCAGCTTAATGATGGGGGAAGTAGGTAATGGGGTTGTCAGGGGACTGAATTAGGGGCAGGTGAGGCTCAAAGGCCAAAAAGCTTGGTTACAAAAATATACCAATGAAAGAGTGCTGGATGAGCTACAGAAGCTGAATATAAATAAGACCCAAGAGCTAACTAGTCTGGATCCAAGAATGCTGACAGAGACCAAGCAGGCTCTGGCAGCAACTTTGAAAGCCCTGTTCAGTAAGTCATTGGCAACAGCAAAGTGCCATTGTTTGGGATGGTGGTAAATGTGATCCCCCTGCAGAAGAGTAGGAAGAGGATGAATCCATGTAATTACAGGCCAGTGAACCTTATGTCAATAGTAGGCAAGCTATAAAATACAATTATAAAAGAACAGAATTCAATTCCTGGAAGATAATGGATTTATTGACATGATCAATATGTGTTCATGAGAGGCAGGTTGTGGCAAATGAACTTCACTGACTTTTTAATTCAGTAACAAAAATGATGTATAGGGGCCAGGCAGTCATGGTCTTGTACCTGGACTTCAGCAAGGCCTTCAATTTGGTGCCACATAAGAGGCTAGTGAAAAAAGATCAGAGAATTAGGACAAGGGGAAGTACTAACTACATGGATTGGGAACTGGTTCACAGATAGGACTCAGACAGTAGTACTAAATGGAAAGTTCTCTGATGTCAGGATGTCACTAGTGGGGTGACACAGGGATCTCTGCTTGGGTGATACTTTTTAAAATGTATGTACGTGACATTGGGGTGGGGGTGTAGGGGAAAGTAAGTCTGTTCGTAGATGACACAAAACTCTGACTGGGAGTTGTTAGCGAAAAAGGGAATAAACAAGGACCCCAATAAAGGCTATAGAGAGGCAGCAGTGCTGATCTGGAATTCAGCACTTGAAATTTGATGCCAAAATATTTAAAATAATGCAGATTGGTAACAAAAATCTGCAGAGGAAACATTACATCACTGGGGTCAATGCGGAGCATGCCAGGTAGGAAACAGACCTGAGAGTGATAATTAGCAATAATATAAAAGTCTCTCCCCAGTGCAGTATGGCATATGGGAAGGCAAACAGGTTACTGGGATGCATCCGTTGGGGTTTCACTAGTTGCAGGAGGGAGGTGATATTGCCACAGTGCAGCTCATTGCTTCAACTACACCTGGACTATTGCATACAGTTTTGAAGCCCATATTTAAGACAGGACAGGAAGAGGCTAGAGGTTATTCAGGGGTGGGCTAGAAGAATGATCCAGGGCCAGTACAGTAGACCCTATTAGGAGAGAATGGAAAGTCACACATGCTCTCTGGGGGAAAGGAGGAAAAGTGGGACATGACAGAAGCATACAAATATATGGAGGGATATAATAGGGTAGGCTGCATGGAGCTGTTCAAGCTGAGGAACAGTACAATCACTAAGAGGCACAAACTCAAGACTGAAGGGGGTAGTTCAAGATGGGCATAAGAAAACATTTTTTTCACAGAGCAGGTGGTGGATGGGTGGAATAGTCTACCAACAATGTGATCAATGCTGAGACTTTATCATAATTCAAAACATAATGGGACATCTTCAAGGGGGTAATTAGGAACAAGATAGAGGAAGGGGCAGGGAGAGCTCTGAAGGAGAAGATTAATATTTATGAGGACATCAGGGCAGACTTGATGGACTCCAAAGTATTTCTGTATTCAGACATTTATGTTTATGATTCTAAAGCTTCCCATGCCTTTAATACTAGATAAAGTCTTTGCCTTCTATATTAATTGCTTAAAAGGTTGAGTTTTTGTACACCAGTGGCAGCCTTTTTTTAAATCTTTTCTTTTTTCTCCTGATTCCTCTCTGATGGGCCCTAATCTGGATGTGTCCCCCTTTTCCCTCATTGAATGTCACTGGGGTTTAACTGTCTCCACTGTTGCCATCTGCCATAGGACTTCGGTTTGAGATGTCCAATCATAGGTGTGGGGCTTGCAAGGGATCCGGCCATTGCTGCACTGAAGTTGGAGATTTTTGCCTCCATTTTCTCTCTGGGGCCCATGCTCATGCAATGATGTGATGTGATGTGCATGCTCTGCCTCCGCAGAGATGCCCCTTGCATATGGGCATGGGGTTCCTTTCCCTTATGAGCTCACTTTGCTGCTCCGCCAGATTTCTCTGGTGGCAGTTGACACATGGGTCATGCTTCCCCTCCTCGCTGAGGGAGCAGAGGTGTCCTATGGACACTTAAACCTCCCTCCCAAGCCAACCCCTGAGTGACCGTGGTCCATTCCCAAACCAGGGTTGCTGGTGCAGTAGGCAGTGACACAACTAGTGCCTCAGCCTGCCACACCACTAGGCTGGCTAGTGGCATCCTTTTCTTAAACACTAATAATGCATTTATTATACAGAATAGTTACATTTGATTATTTTTATTAGTTATAAAGACTTCAAAATAGAGATGTACTGTATTTAGTCTGTTTTAAATATGGTTAAAATATTAAGTGTAGACTTTCTTCATAAAGAACAGAAACACATTTGAAACCAACCATGATATCTGTAACAACTCTATCATAGTTTAACCTTTTCTAAGATGTTTTCTTTACTCAATTAGTTGTCATTTAAATAGTCATATAAAACAGCGATTGTTCATCTCTGTTCTCCTGAAATATCTGGTTGTCAAAAACTGACCACACAATTCCTGTACTTTTGATATGACACAGAACTGTGATACTATACCTACATATATTATACTATATAGTCAGAAAATCCCCAACAAAATTTTTTTAGACATTTCAAGGACTGACTGGCAAAATGCATTGTAAACCATAGAAAAAACAGTTTAAACATAAAAAATGTAATCTCTGCTAAATTATATGAGTTTAATATATAATGGCCCAGATATTCAAACAATTAGTATGGTGCTAACAGGAATAGCACCACACTAACTATATAGCATAGACAACAACCTGTTAGTACAGCTGCTGCTATATTCAAAGATACACTTAGTGCGTCACTTATTGGTTAACATATTCTCACTAAATACACTGCTTTGCCCATTCTAATGAGGTGAACCTCTTGCAGATTGGGGGCAGTGCTATACTGAAATGATTTTTAAAGTGCTAGAAGGCTGATTGAATGCTACTATTTACTGCTTCCAAAGCCCTTCCATAAATGTGCAGAATAGTGCATGACCTCCCCCAGCAGCAATGGTTCTATGGTTAACAAATAACACCATTCCCCTTCCCCTGATCCGTGATGATATGATAATTAAATCTCTAGTGTACAATGGTACCCCTCTCCCCTGATCCCCTTGGTATAATAATGAAATCCTTAGTGTTTAGTGGTACCCCCTACCTTCCCTGATCAATGTTGGCATGATAATGAAATTCCTGGCATCCATAGGTCCACCTTCCTTCCCCTAATACTTATGTGACTGAAGTTCCTGGTGCCAAGTGGTTATTCCCCCTCCTGGTAGCCTCCTGTACCACCACAATGCCAAACCTCAACACCTTCCTATGATCCCTGAGACAGTGGCCAGCACTTACCCACTACTCATCTCCCTAGTCATCCACTGCCTGTATTATACTAGTCCTGTGTCGATATACTCCTGTGTATAGCAATACAGGAGTTCTGGTTAGAAAAAAAACTTTCAGACTCATTTTTTTTCCATACAATGATACTTTTACTTATAACTTTGCCAAATGTATAGTATTTTACACTAAACTTGAGTGATACCATAGCTTTGGACCACCAGTCATCATGACCACATTTGTGGTTACTTGCAACTCCCAACCAGAAGTGATGTTTGCACATTAGTGGTGACTTGTAACTCCCACTCAAAAGTAGTGTTTGGCACATGAGCACATGGGGCTGATGGCAGCTGGCCAGAGAGCGGAGAGGAGGGTAAGTACTGGCTGAGGTCTCGGGGTCATAGGGAATGGGCAGCATCATGGGAGGCACTAAAGGCTACTGATAGTAGGAGGTAACATTGGAAACCAGGGACTTCAGTCATATAGGTATCAAGGAAGGGGATGCTACTGGTCACCATGGATTTCATTATCGTGCTAGTGGGGATTGGGGGGGGTTATCACTGGGGGATTTCATTACCATCCAACAGGGATTGGGGGAGAGGGTATCATATGCTGTGTTTTTCATTTTGTTCTAACAGCACCTTTGCTAACCATAGGTGGCAGTGTGAAGCCCAAAGCCAGCACGCAATCCAAGGAGCAAAAGACTGTTCCTCACATTATACTATGCCTATAATGAGATGCAATGATCTTGCAGCACCCTGCATAAGCAAAGAGGTCATTTGTATGGAACCATTCAAATATAGCAAGTTATCACAAACACACTAATTGGTTTAGGATACTACATTTGCTCCTTGCAATCCCTATCTGCATAATGAGACCATACATCTCAGTGGCAAGTTGTTGATTGTCTTTGTGCCAAGTGCACCATTTAGTATCTTCATCTAGGTTTTGTTCTTAGAGTTATATTCAGACATGTTTGGGCTGGGACTGGGACCTCACAGCTTTCTCTGAACATGTTTGAATAAAGCAACATTTGAGCAATGCACTAATTTGTGTTCAGGAGGACTTACAAGGAGCAAACTGAAAGTTTTGAATATTGGGTTCTATGTTCCAGTAGGACTTCCACAATGTACTGCGCTGGTTCCACACCAACCAGCCCAAAGTCAACACCAAGAATTGTTGGCTTGACAACAAGTTCGACTTCTCTGTCCACATAGACACCATTCACATCAAACTCTGTCCCAGTCTAAGCACCCTGTGCTGCAATAAAGACGGCTTCTCTCTCTTCAGGTCTGCAGGGACCAAAATGTAACCAAATGATTCCCATTCATTGACTATGTGGTCATAGACTATGGCACCACCGCACCTCCTTGCCTAACTGGACACCCTGTGCAGTATCTCCTGCCCTTTCACCACCAACTGCCCCCGCTGTACCTACCACTGCTCCCTCTAGATTCCTGCACCTTCTCCATTCCCCACCCTTACTCTTCTGCCAGCCAAGCAGTCTTCTTCTGCCTCTCCCCTTCACTTCCTGCCTTTAACATCTCCTAAGGCAACTTCCTGTCCCTTTTTGTTCCTGTCTACCCCCCCTCTCTAATCTCTTATCCTCTCCCCTGACCCTATCCTGCTCAGTTCCATCCAGTTTGAGACTTTCAGCACTGATCCTGCCCTAACATGTATTGTGCATTTTACCTTCACCCATGGTTGACCACCTTTTCATTGCTGTATGAATGCTGTTTTATAGTAGGCTAATTTTGGTAACTGCTGCCTCTGTATTTTTTGACTGTATCTGTATTTTGTAATGTAAGCTGCATCTATGTTCCGTTTTATAAGTTGTTCCTCCTACATTTCCCTTCCCCCGGATCACACCTGGGAACAAGCCTCAGCTCAGTGTTCCTTTCATAGTTATCAACTTTTAAATAAACAAAGGCCCTTATCTGCTGACAATGTCTATGTATCTATGTATCTATGTAAATAATGTTTACAACCATCCATGCTGAAGGAGAGACCGGGGCCATACAATGAAAAGAAGCACAGGGGCTGCATTTCATAGATGCATCCCCATATGCATCCAGCACTGATGCATCTGAGCCACCTCCAGACTATGTTCACAAGTCTGTTGCTTTTGCTACATTTGGACCTGCTCTGGATACACGCTGCTAATTTCAGACATAAGTGCTGGAACATCTCTTAGCAGTTATTCTGTTCTGCTTGCATCCCACATGCATTGAAAATCATGGTCAGGTGAAATTTTTAAATGTGTCCTTTTTTGGAGGTTTCTGAAAATCCCACCAGAATGTAATTTTCCCATGTAAATCTAAGAAATGTAATTTTTAAGGTTTGAATAGAGTGCAAACATAACAGGGTTAAGTTGCAAATTGGCACATTTACAAATTAATTAAATCTACATTATATGAAGAAAGTATATCTTTCATAAGCTGCTAGCCATTTTCTTGGAGGATTTCTTTGTTAGTCAGATATCTCAATATATTTTTGCTTTTTTCTGAATCTTGTACTAGACTCACATAGCTACCATCCTGTATTTCTTTCTCTAACAAAATTATAACACTGTAACAAAGTTGATTTGTAGCTTAAAAAATAGAAATCAGAAGGGTGCTAGATAGCCATCTTCCTGGCTGGAAGTTTTTCCCTCAGCTCTTCACCTTGGCTCCAAAGTGAAGCTAACTAAAGCATTTATTTTACAAAAAAAACTACATTCATTCAATGAAGCCACAATCTTGAAGTTCTGCTGCACAAGAGGATACTAATTTAATTATGAGGTGTCCCAAATCAACTGCACCGCAAGGACTGAGCAAACCCTACCAGCAACAACCAGGGAAGGCCAAGGAAACCATGAGCAGCGCTGAAGTCAGCAGTTCAACAGGACCTACTGAGCTACCGTGGCAAAGCCTCCTAGAATCCATGAGGGGGATGGATTCCAAATTGGAAAGATCACTTCAAGGAACAGACTCACATAAAACTCTGATAAAAGACCTTACTGCCAGAGTGTCAGATTCCAAGACCCTGCATGACCTCCACCCTTTCGACAGTAGCAACACTTATACAAGAAAATATTCAACTCTGGGGCACATTTGAAGCCCTGGAGGATGAGGTATGTGCAGAAAATCTCAGAGTATTCGGGATACCTGAGGAAACAGAGGTTCCAAACTTAATTCTCTTTTTCAAAAATTAACTGCAGCATTGCCTGAACTTGCCTGACAAGTTTGACTTTTCCCACTTTTGGAAGGCCTACAGAATGAACCCTCATGCAACCTCCCAGAATCCACTGCAAAGGCATACAATTCTGGTATGGATTTCAGAAGCTAAGATAAGGGACACACTCCTAGCTTCTGCAAGAGCAGCTTACCCTTTGGAAACAGAGGGCAATGGTGTAAAGATCTGCCTGATCTCTCATTCCAGACCAGGGCCCTAAGGAAGGCGTTCTATCCAGTGTGGCACCACCTCCAAGCCCTGGGGGTGACTCACTCCTTCTTCTTGTCTGCACACCTCTGGATCGTATATGGAGGGAAGATGTGGCAGTGTTCAAATCAGAGAGACACAGGCAGGTGGTTAGAGCACTGCAAAAGGGAATTTGTAGCATGACCAGATGGCACAGGAGTCCAAGGAGAAGAAGAAGCAGGAGTGACTTGAAGGATGGATGTGTAAATAATTTAATTCTCTTTAGTGACTTAACATTGCAAGCTCCCTGAGACTGAACCATTTCAGACACTAACTGCAGTTTTCTGCAAAGGGTCAATGGACTTTATTACATAAGCAATAAGACACAGCAGGGTGTAGGTGGTTGTGTGATCACTGCATGCCCAGGGGCATACTGAGGCAAGAGGTAGCTGGCTGAGATCTTATTGCCCCTGGAATTACAGTGATCACACTACCATCCATGACCTGGAGTGTCTTACTGTGGGAATGTGTAATAAAATAAAGTAACAGACACAAGAAAATGTATTTTAAACATTACACTACTTCATTTTTGGTCAAATATCATTATGCTGAAGAAAACAGTCCCAACAACTTTTTTTATTTTCTACTGTTTTTACCAGAAATGTTTAACAAAGCCTTCTTAAGACCCCACCTAATGAACCCAGTAGGTGAACATCTTCAAATCCCACTGAAACACAATTTCACATCACAAATGTGAAAATATGTTTTGGTCAGGATTTGAGAAATGATAGCTATCACATTCATGAGGTGGTATAGAAAAATGGCTATGCTGAAAATTTGGGGTGAAAATATTGAAAATTACCAAAGTTAAGAGTGAGTGTTGGAAAGTGTCGCTGTACGCTCATAACTTTGTTTTTTCTTTACTATTTTGTCACCAAATTTTCAACATAGCCTTCTTGGGACCTACCTCCTGAAGAAGAGTGGAGAAAATTTTCAAATCCTGCCTGAAAGATCATTCATGCAGCGACCACGAAATCATCTTTCGGGAAGGATTTGAATAATTTTGCCACCCTTGTTCATGAGGTGGGGTCCCAAAAAGGCCATGTTGAAAATCTGGTGTAAAAATATGCAAAAGCAACAAAGTTATGAATAAAAGTTAAAAACCATTACTTTCTCATTCTGCAGTCACTGGTTCCAGCAGCAATATTTGTCTTCGATCGAACAGTGAATCTACATCATGGGACATGTTCAGGTGAGTGAGGGTGTTTGGGAATTGTGGAGTGATGGGTGCTGAATGGGTGGTCATGGTGAGGTAGGTGAGAGGGTTGGGATCATCAGCAAAATACATCAGTGGACAGCTTTCTGCTTTGCAGGTTACATTTAATTTGGGGGGAGATGAACTATGCAGGACCTTGTATAGGGTGATACTGGCAACTGATAGCTGGAAAAAGATTGCACTCTCACACAGAGTGTTGCTGTTATTCAATATTTATTATTCAGACATATTACTTCACTTTGGCACCACAGTATATAATAAAGACCACTGTCACACATTTATTTATTTATTTTATTTAGTTTTTGTTGACTGGGTAAGTACACTAGACAAATTCTGCCTGTTTTCAGGCACGACCCGGGGGAGAGGGATACAGATGAATGCCAACTGACTTTGAACCAGATTAAGCTGTTGGTGGTATTTTAGTGAATGGCATGTTTGGCAGCATCAAGGGTGGGCACCCCAGTGTCCTCATGCATGATTGGGGTTAGGGCCACATGACATTTGAGGGAAGACTCACAATGGCAATTACAGTACATGTACAGGGTGACACTGGAGATTGGGCACCACAGTGTCACAGATGTTTGGTAGCACTGGGGGGAGGGATCCCTATTGTCTGCATATATGAAGGGGGCCACACAATATTGGGAGAAGGGGAGGACTCACAATAATATTATGTTTCAACTAGTATCAGAATTTGGGATTTATTGGGGAATGTGCAAAGTAATGGCTTTACTTTTCAAAACCTGATTTAACAATGTTAAAACACTCATTTTTGTTTCAGATCAAATTTACTAAGCTCAAGGCACTACATTCTTTCCATAAATCCTCATATCTGTTACTAGCTGAACAATAATGAATTCATTCATGAACGAGTGTACCAGTGCCTACTTGCCATTGTCAGCTGCTGTTTAAGTTCACATGCATGTGGGGGAAAACAGTGGTGGCACGTTTGAATTTTGCAAACGTGTTACAGTGCTACTGTGCTTACGTGATTGGACACCATAGATGGCACTTGTTCATGCTAGTCGGTAGGAGTGCCATCTACCAACAGCTAATAGCCAATCAGAATTTAGCTTTATTCACTGTCATAGGATAAAAACTTTACTTCCTATAGTTAAACTTACCTTGTGTACTGGACCCTCTGATTATACTTAATATTGCGCTGCAGAAGAGGACTTTTCTTTGTTCAGTAATGTCCCCTGCTACATGGCAGGTGCATTTCTGTATCAGGTCATTTTAAGTCATATCTACTACAATATAATTCCAACACTCTTGAGTGTCTCAGCAACTGTTAAGTCCCATCAACATGTTGAAATTATCAATCCTTTATACTTAGTGAACTGTTCAAAGTTTAAAGTTGCAGTTTAATGAATAGTAAGTTTAAACAATGTTGAACTAGATTTGGCTGGGGCACCGAAGGGTGTGAGGTGGGAGTAAAGTGATGACATGGCACACATATTAATACTTTCCTAATTCTAGGTTCAAACAAAAGCCACAGGAGGGCTGCTTTTTTTCTCCCTTCCTTGCTCTCCCTAATGTTTATCGCCTTAGCCACTGAAGAGGCTAGCAACACTGCTGAAAAAGTGTTATGACTATACTTGTTTACCCCACCTTTAGTTGTAGAAGAGTACAGAGCTAAGGTGATGTGTATCAACTGTATGGTTTAAAGTGACATGTTGCTACTTCTACAGTTCCCATTGCTTTGCAAGAGCATGCAATGTTATTTTGTATAACAGAAAATATTGTAAGGTAAAAAAAAATTAATAACCAGAAAAATAATACATCAAACTGTTAGAGTACTGTCTGTTCTATCAACTTATTTAATTAGTTTTATTAACTGACACATCTTTCCATTTCATTGTATTTATTTTTATGTGAAATGTAATTAGACATGACGTATAATAGTTCAGTTGTTTGTTAGAAGATGCAGGCACAGTACTGGAGATACATGTTAGAAGACCATGGTATTTTTGAACAGAATTTCATTCTTAATGCTCAGAAATGGCTCTTAGATTTATTTGCCCCTATTCATAGTCATAAAAGATGAGGTTTAGAGACTGCTGCAACCACTTAGCATTACCAGAAACTTTGCAGGTCCATCAAGCTATGCCCAACAGGGGTCGCAACCCCTTCCCACAAGGTTAGACTCAGACAACTGACAACAGTGCTGGGCAAGATCTTGAAAGCAATTATTAAGGACAGAATAATGGATCACTTTGTTGAAGTCAAGGTTCTCCCCCAGCATGGTTTTATGTGGGGCACAGCATGCAGATTCAACCTGATCTCTTTCTTCAAGCTGGTGAGCAGGGAGGTGAAGAGGGGCAGGGCCATATTTGTAGTCTATCTGGTCTTCAGCAAAGCCTTTGACACTGCTAAACATGACAAGCTTCTAGGAAAAGTATGCCAATCTATTATATATGGTACCTCTTACATGAGGCATACACAATATGGATTTCTAACTGGCTTGGGGGAAAGAAGCAAAGGGTTGTGATGGTTAGGCACTACTCTGAAGGAAAGGGGGTACTCAGCAACGTCCCTCAGAAATTGGTGTTAATGCCATTTCTTTTCAATATTTTCATCAGCTATCTGGAAGCTTGGGTCTCCAACCTGCTGCTTGAGTATTTGCTGATGACAGTTAGCTGGTCAGTATGGTGGCCTCCCTCAAGGATGGGGAGAAACATCAGGGGAACCTGAACAAGCTGGGTAATTGGCCACACTCCTGCAGTCTAAAACTCAATGTAGCAAAATGCAAGGTGCTACACTTATGAGGAAAAATAGAGGTAGAACATAAACACTGTGTGGCGTTCCTCTCGTGGTGAAGAATGTAAAGTACTTGGAGTCACTCATAATAGACATATGGCTGAAGCATGACAAGTAGTGCACAGCCAGTGTCAAAAGGACTGGAATAATTCTAGGATGCATCAAAACAGACATGACCATGCCGGCCCACTGGCACAATGGTAGGGTTACAGCTTGCAGCACCAATGACCTGGGTTTGGGAGCAAGCCGAGAATGTTGGAGGGTCAGCCAGGGGATGATTTAGCATCCAGTGGATTTCCCTCCTCCTATGAGGGAAGGATACAGTGCCCAGCAACAGTCTGACCCCTAGTGATGTCTAGAAGTTGGTGTGCCATGTACCATTGCAGTAATGGGATTGGCAGAGAAGTGGGCATTGGCAAGTCAGGCACCGGAGCCATAGGACATCTAAAAGTGAAGGAAAATGAGGGGGTAAGAGAGAGAGGGAGCTATAACATAACAGTAATATACTTTAGTAATTTAATGTTGGAAAGAACTCTTAAGTCCATTGGGTTGGGAGAGGTAGAGGTTAGTGTAGAGGAAGCAGTGGTTCATACAAGGATGGCAGTTTAGAGTATAATGACAGAAAGAGTGGCATGGAGATTCAGCCTAGTGAAGGCAGGGTAAGAGGCAGCACTGTACACTACATCTGTATAGTCAAACACCAGGAGGATCATCTCCCATCAGACCAAGAGTAGGAGGAAGGACTTTTTGCTGTACTGTAATCCAGGTATATGGAAGACAGTTTTATAGATGATGTAGATGTCAGCAAAAAAGTACAGACTATGATTCAGTCACATACCAAGATACTTGAACTGAGGTACTTCTTCAAGGTGGGAATCATCCAGTGTCATGGAGACAGGGGTTTTGTGGAGCCTGGTAAGGTGCTTCTTGCTGCTAAAGTTCATAGAAACAAATTATTTTTGACACTAAGTAAGAGTTAATTTGAGCAGAGCTAGTGTGAGACAATGACAAAGTCACACTGCACAGTTAATTCCAACTCTGTGTGTTAGGCGCCACAGGCAAAAAGTTAAGTGTCATCTGCATACAGATATCTGTGGAGACAGACTGATAGGAGAATGCTGAAAAAATGGATGGCAGGGCCATGCTCAGAATGGAACCCTGGGGGATTACTTATGTATTGGAAAGAGAAAAGGATATTGCCTATTTATTTATTTAGTTTTTATTGACCGGGAAAGGAGAACTAGACAATTCTGCCCATTTTCTGCCTCGTCCCAGGGGATGGGGATACAGATGGATGACAGCTGACATTGAACCAAATTAAGCTGTTGGTGGTATTTTGGTGGTATTTTTAGCCTACTTTCATGACTGGTACTTATCACAGAGGTAGGAGTGGAACCAACTGACTAACAGGTCAGATAGATCCTTCCACATTAGTTCGTACAAAAGGAGGAGACAAGAAACAGTGCTGAAAGCCTTTATAAAGTCAAAAGGGGAGGATAGGAGGGGGAAGAGAAGGATAGGGACTTGGGCACTAAGCCTGGTGGTTATTACTGGGGATGGTTGAGGTAGGAAGAAGGTTGGGCAGTACTGTTATTTCTAGTGGAAGGGATAGGGGATGGATCAAGGTAGAGGAGTGATACAGTAAGTGGCATATGGGAGGAACATCAATAAATTACCTAATGAAGTGGTCCACATAATATCTTTCACTGACTTCAAACACAGATGGGACAGACACAAGGGAATAGTACAGATTTGGGGGGAAAAGGGCCAGTGCTATTCTAGGGAAGGGGGTGTTGAAAAAGGACTGGTGCTATTGGCTAGTAACTCCAGTCCAGTGTAGGCTAGGCACAGCTTCTGGTAAGGATGCAGGGAAACCATACAGGCTAGACAGTGCTGCCTTTTTCTTTGCAATATTCATTGTTTAGTTATTACTAATGAGCTTTAGAATCCAGTGACATCAGTTGAGCAGAAGCCTTGATTGACGCTTTCCATGTTGGGATTTTGCTCAACTGATGTCACCAAGTTTTGGAACTGGTAAGTAATTTAAAAATGAATTTAGCTTGAAAAAGACTGCATTAACAAGGGGCCCTAAATTAAGGAAAACTCTAACTACTGCAATGCACCTGCAGCTGCCTGAGCACAATAAAATAACACTTCAGCTAACGAGGTACCATGAGGATACTATGGTAAGGGGAAGTTCAGGATGGCTGCCATTGTGCATTGGCAGGTAATGATATGGTAAGGATATGGTAAAGAGTGTTAGTTTGTGCATGTTGAGTAGGGTCATTGGCATGTTATGTACCAGTAATGTACATAAGCACTACAGCACTAACAGACTGGTGCCTCACAAACTGGACAGCCTGTCTGTAATGATGGCTCCCTAGCAAGTGGTTTGCACAAGTGGTCACCACTGTGGTTTGTGCTTATACGTGTGTTAGTGATTTGCTTTGTGCAGTGATCAGTCTCACACATACAGCTGCACAAGCACACAGCCCTTTGCACTTCACATTGTACACCATTTGAACATGGGACCCTGGGGATATTCGACAGACTTTACACATATCCTAATTTCTAATTATATTAAAAAAAGTAGCTGGCACATTAGCATGGTGGGCTGAGGCCGTGATAGCCTAACCACCTGTTACACTGGAGACCCAGGTTCAGGAACACATCAGGGTCGCTCGAGGGCCACCTGAGAGAAGGAGGATTGAGCCTCCAACAATGACTCTCCTCCTTTGGGAGGAGGCACAGTGCATACCATTGCTTCCCTATGAGAGCCCGTCAGTTCGCTCCTAACAATTCACTGCCAGAAAACACACTCCCAACAACTAGCTCCTGTATATTTCACTCCCTCCCCTACCCACTCCATGTCAAATCACTTCCTCTCCCACTCCAGCAGCACAATTCTATGTCTGATTGGGAAGTGAAACTAAGAAAGACTGGGAAGTGAAACTAAAATAGACTGGCTCGTATTCTGTAACTTGGTGATATTCAAAGCTAAAATAGCAGATTCACATATGTGGTCATATGCGGCAGTAGGCTAGACCTCTCTCACTCTTCCTGTGTTTTGCATTATCCATGTGAGTGCACAGTGGCTGAACCCTATTGGAATAAACAAAAAAGCTGCACTTTAGTTTCTGTACCTGGGTAAGAGAGGCCCATCCCATAGCCCCTTATGACCGCCAAAGAGAACGTGAAATTTTTAACTTAGAATACCCTAATTTTATTGCTTAAGAGTCAGGGTCCATTTTTTATCATACTAGGGATATCTGTCAGATGACCATTGTGTAAAACACCGCCTCCAAGTATGCAATCGGCAGGAAAAAAAGGGGAAGTAAGAGAGAGAAAAAGGAAGTTAATCAGGTATAGATAAAGGAAAGACAGATGGACAGCTGTGTGTGCAGCCTTGAGTTAGGGGCATAATGTCAGGACATAAACTGAATTTGGGCACAATATAGATTATTTGCTGATAAATTGCCATGCCTTCGGGTACTGTGGCTTAAGTCAGCTAATGGAATGTCTGCAGAAAATATTATTTACTAAATATTTTCCACAGGCATACAGATTTCCTGCAAGATTAGCTGCCAGCATTTTATTGCAGAAAGCAAACTTCATAGTTTCAGTTGTTCGTTTCTTTGAGCTATCAGTTTCTGTTGTATACAACTCTGTATAAGACGGGGAGCGATAGTAGTAATTCAACAAAGTATGGCTAGTGATTAAATACTTAGTACATTAAGTACTTAATGAAGCTTTCTGACAATTTTTAAACAGTAGCAGGAGCAGGAGCGGGTTGGCAGGCAGTGAGAATAGTAGGAGTGAAATGCTGTGGGAGCAGGTAATCAGGAGCGAGTTGACCAGGAGCGAAATAATGAGATCAAACTGACATAGACCCACTTGGCTACCACCTAGCACAGGTTAGGTGGTGCAGCAGGAGTTGCCTCACTCAAAGGCCTGGTGTGGATGCTGAGGCATGCAGTATATTTATGCTGTACATGCATGCCATAGCATGCGTGCCAGCTTCAGTATGGAGAGCAACAGGATGGAAAAGCACCTTTGATGGCGAGATGATGCCAGTGACGCTGCATGCTTTACACCACCTGTGGGCATCCATTCACCCATGGCAGTCACATAATAAGATGGCTAAGTCCTGAGTGTGGTTTTTGATGGGGCTGGGGGTCATCCTAGAAGGGAGCTGCCACAGAGTAACCGGAGCAGAAAAACTCAAGATAAAAAAAACAAATGTAACATACAACATTTATATTCCCTTTAACTCATAAGGAATAGTCAAGTCAAGTTTATTTTACCAATCAAAACATGTATACAAAATAATTTGACATGTTAAAAACATATTTAAAAAAATAAGTACATTACAAAAAAAAACAAAACTAAGTGACAATAGTTACTTTCTCTGATCCTTTAGCAACCTCCACAGAAATGAATATAAATCTTGTATAAAAACATGCAAAAATGAGGTGGAAGAATTATTAGGTAAGAAAGCAAAAATATATACTATGTTATCAGTTGCTTTTTTATAAATAATCTTCTACAGTACCGCTTGTGCAAACTTTGCTAATGCAAACATGGCAGGTTCTTAGTAGTCTGATTGCTTTCTTATTTGCATCATTACCTCTGCACAACTCAAACATAGGTACTAACCATCTCTCTCTCTCTCTACCTTTACTAAAAGGCAGTCAAATAACAAATGTGGGGTCTCCTGACATTCCTATTATAATAACATTTACAAGGGAGTATCCCTTTACCCTTCCAAAGCCCTCTAGCCAAGTTAAGTTGTTCCATTCTTATTCTACTCACTGCTTTCCTTTGTATAGCACTATCACAGAACAGGAGATACTTCTCTACTGCAAATTATTTTTCAATATTTCTACATATTCTCAAGTCCCCACAATCTCTTATGATGGTCAGATAATGGGAGGCTACAACATCTAGTGTTCTTTGGATTGCAAGACTTCTGAATATCTGTGTTTCTGTTTTTATATAGTATAAAGTCTCTTTCTAAGCCTATTTTATTAAGTCTTTTATTCAATGTGGCCAGCCAATGCACTTCCTCTTCACTAGGTGTGGCAGACTCCTCCTTAAGACATTTCAATAACAAACTTTTATGGTCTGGAGTGATGCTCTTATGCCAGAAATTAATGGCCCTTTTCTGGATCCTGGTGTCAATTATATGCATCCCTGTTTCTGCTCTAGCAATGGCATTATGTGTGTATTTTGATACCCCAAGTAGATGTTTGAGGAACTGGTTTTGTTCAGTCTCTTAACTCAGTGGTATTTCCCATTATGCCCCAAATCTCTGATGCATATAGGATTTGTGCAGCTATCTTTGCTTCATAACACCTTACTAGTGCAGTATATGAATTTTTGCATGGGTATTTGCAAAACATTTTATGGGCAGAAGAGACTTATTTGCCTTTTCTTTTATTTCTTGAATATGTAATGTCCATGATTGTTTTTTTGTCATCTGAACTCCTAAATACATAACATTATCTATCTCCTCAAATACCTGGTTGCCAATTTTCCACTGCTTTATCTTGCTATTTCTATTTTCAAAAACCAGGATTTTAGTCTTTTGAACATTTACCTCTAACTCAATTTTTGTTAGTGTATTAACCATTGAGGACATAGCTCTTTTAAGGCCAAGGGGGATCTGGGATATTATGATTGCGTCATCCGAATATAATATTTATATGGATAAGCCTCCCACTATGGGAGGAAAGTTTCTACCTGTTGCATTTCCTTTACTACCCTTTCAATATAGATGTTAAATAGGGTCGGAGCCATGACACAACCCTGTCTCACACCATACTTTACCTCAATAGGGTCTGTTGTTGCCCCGTCTTTCCCATAACTTGCCGACAAAGTGTCCACTATAAAAACTGAGATCTCCTCCGGCATCACTCAAAGGGATTGTGGGGTCCAGTCTGAGATGTTGCTGGAAATTTCCTCCTGCTGGGGTTGAGTTTGATCCGGTTGGGGTGGAGGAGGTGGTGAAAGTTGTCTCCAGACTGAAGCAAACACATTGTGATCTGGACCCAGGTCTGACACAACTTTTGGTTGGGTATATGGACCTTATTCCACCTCTTGTTGCTGAGATTGTCCAGAGTTCCTTGAGGACTGGGGTCTTCCCATTAGCTTTGAAAGAGGCCTTGGTTAGACCCCTATTAGAGAAACCCTCATTGGACACAGACTGTCTCGTCAACTACAGGCCGGTCTCTTACCTCCCATTTTTAGGGAAGGTTATAGAGAAAGTGGTGGCTAGTCAGCTTATGGAATGTCTTATCTCCTCCTCCTCCTCCACCTATGAGATTTTCCAGTCTGGGTTTAGGGCTGGGCATAGTACGGAGACCACCCTGGTGAAGGTGCTTAATGATCTCCTAATGGTGAGAGACAGGAGAGACTGTTCCATCTTGGTCCTCCTGGATCTCTCAGTAGCATTTGACACTGTGGACCATGAGGTGCTACTTGACCAACTGTGGTTTTGGTGTGACCTGTCTGGTAATGTCATCAAATGGTTCAGGTCATACCTCCAAGGTAGAGTGCAGAGGGTAGTGATGGGGTTGGCCTTATCTAGTCGGAAGCCTCTTACCTGTGGTGCTCCACAGGGGTCATTCTTGTTGCCCTTATTGTTCACAGTGTATATGCTGCCATTGGGAGACATTATCAGGTGGTATGGGTTGGGTTTTCACTGCTATGCAGATGATACACAGCTATAGTCCTGTGCACCAAGTAACTAGATGGCGGACTCTGTATTTAATGGCTGCCTGTCTGAGATTTGGACTTGGATGTCCCATAACTGGTTGAGACTAAACCCAGACAAGACATAGGTGCTGGTGGTGGACCCAGGTCATCGTGGGGGGGATAGGGGCTTGTTGAGACCACCTAGTCTTATACTGGGGGGATGCTGCTGCTCCCGTCTGAATGGGTGAAGAATCTGGGTGTGATCCTTGACAGTGGCTTGACACTTGATGCTCAGGCGTCAGCCATTGTTAAGAGTGGATTTTATCATCTGAGGAACATTGCCCGGATTCAGAACCTGTTACCCCCTTCAAGGACCTAGCCTCACTAGTACATGCTTTTGTAACGTCCAGACTGGATTACTGCAATGCCCTGTATCTAGGGCTATCTGGAGGTAACCTCTGCTGACTGCAGCTGGTGCAGAACATAGTGACAAGATTACTGATGGGTGCTTGTAGGTATGATCATATCACACTCATCCTCCTCGAACTGCATTGGCTACCAGTTAGGTGGAGGATTGCCTTCAAGGTCGGGTTACTGACCTATAAAGCCCTACATAAAGGGGGACCAGTTTACCTGCAAGATCTCCTTGTGCCCCAGCCTTCATCCTGGGCTCTCCATTCCACCAAGGGTTGTCTCCTGGATATTTCTAGGGTTAGGTTGTGCCACTTGGTGATCGAGCATTCTTGGTGGCTGCACCTACCCTATGGAATTTGTTACCTAAACAGCTACAGGAGGCACCCTCAGTGGATACCTTCAAAAAAGGACTAAAAACCTTTTTATTTAACCCGGCTTTTAATCTGAATGTTTAGATAATCTGAATAGGATAGATGGTTTTTATCTATTATGTTAGGTTGGAAAAGGGTGTTGATTGAAATTTTATTCATTGTGTATTTTAAAATTGTTATATTGTATTCTGATTGTGACGCGCTCTGAGTCCCTGGAAAGGGGTGCTATATAAATAAAGTAACTATTTATCTATCTATTTATCTATCTGTCTGATAATTGCCTTTCTTTTTGTGTACAGTAACTTGATTAATGCTAGTAATTTCCCATTCACTTTTTTCTCTGTCATCATATTCCAGAGGAGATGTCTACTAATACTGTCAAATGCCACCTTTATATCATATTAGTAAGAAGTACTGTTCATCTGCCAAATTAAGGTTTTGTTGAGAACTACAAAAAGACTTTAATAAAAAACAAGTCACAGAGTAAACTACCTATAATGCTGTGAAAAGGGGCAAAGACATTTCATTTCATGCCATACAATACCATACCACAGAGATTATGACAATATTATTATCCAGTATGAATTCTTTAAGGCAGTTTATGAGTAAATTGTTTCTGTTTGTTTCAGTTCTTTGTTTCTAATTTAGTTTACAGATAAATAGAAATACTGTAATACCAAATGGTTCTGCTAATAGGCCTAGCTCTGGAAAACACTACTGGACCATATTAGTAGAATAAAGTATGTTTTACAAATGGCTGGATAACAGTATTGCCAATGGGCTGTTTCTCTAAAACTGGGTAATAGGCATCATCCTTTGTTTTCAGGTCGTACTGATCAGCTTTTTCTGATAAAGGATATTCACATTGCAAGGGGGAGAGAGAAGCCACGCAGGGAATGTAAGATGGTTTCTGAAGGTTATTAATGTGATATGGGTGAGATGTGTTTTCTCTATAGAGACGTCCTTGTTTTCAGATTAGGTTTTCGTAACAAAAAAAAGATTACTTTTTATATTATGCATTTAGAAAATCACAGAGACATAAAATGCATCAGCATAAAAGGACCGGTAGGCCCGTATAGTCTACCCTATTTTCTTTGCATATTACTACATCCTGGACCTTGTTAGGCCACAGGTGTCTCTGCCTCCTCCCTTACCTCTGCTTATTATACCCACGTGCCTATCCCACACATGTTTGAAGCTCCCCACTGTCTCACTTAACCAATAAAACAGTTGAAGCACTAATAAAAAATAGGAGAAACAACCATTTTGTTGTGTACCTTACACATCTGTAGCATAGAAATAATTCTTAATAAATACACTTTCAGAAAGTTTGGCTGCATTCTTTATAAACAATTCTCAGGAGGAAGCAACACATTTTGCAAGCAGAATGCTATTGGATAGGGCACTGATGAATAGAAAATTTAAGTAATCAAGGTGCTGTTCTCTGTGCAATTTACATATAAGGAAATTCAATAATATACTAAAATATCAGTAAGTTGTGTTCAGATTGAATTGCTGTATTTTGGAATATTTTCTGAGAGAGAGAGAGATCATCTTTGTTAGTTTAATTTAAAATGTAGTCTATGCTGCTAAATGCCATATTGTTTCTATGGTGTTTATCTGTTTTTATGGAAAAACAGTCAGAAGTATTCATGGAAGAGTAACTTTTTCCACATGGCATACCAGTTTAGCATAATCATATATGACAAAACAGATTCATGAATTTTTTTCATTTTTCAGACCCCCTCCTTTTCATATTCTACATAGGCCCAATGCATGAAAAACAGAATTGCCTACATGTCACATATCTGTGGCAAGTAGGCAACCCTAAGTTGGAATGCTGTGCACAAGGGTCTCTCAGACCTTTAGCAGCATTCTTGGAAGGGGTGTGCACCCTTTCTGCACTTGATGCCCCCAGCCATTTATGCAGCTACTCACACGGACTAGTGGAGTTTCAGGGGTGTGCCCACAAGACACATCATTCATGAATCACAGATTGCAGGGCAAGGGGGGAACAAGATACAGCAGCATGAACCCTACTGTGTCTGTTGCTTGCCCCACACAGAGTACCCCTGCTGGCTGCAGAAAAACCTGGACCCCCTTACCATGTTGTCCGAGCCCTCCAGTCAGGCAGGGAGGGTTGAGGGCAGCCATTTAGGCACTCACCTGACCATTTCAAATTACTGTGACTCACACCATCCCACAATCCCATATTCTGTACAGAGCAGGGGATCTACTCTGGGAACAGGTCAGGCAGCCCGTTAGATGTCTGTCTGTGTCCTCCAATCTGCCCCTTCCCAGTGCACCAGCAAGCCAGGGGTAGGGTGGTGAGGTCATAGTCAGGCACCCTGCAGTGGCCAGTGATCATGAATGAAGGCCACCATGCACCTGTCCAAGAGTGTGGAGATGCACAGGTCAGGTACGTGCATATCGCACATACTCAAACCAAAATGGTGCATAGGCACCCATATCCCTAGTCCCTTCCCTTTCTGCTGCTGTAGATTGTTACTAATTTTCAGCCCAAGAAGGTAGGCAACACAGAAAGGAATGCCTTGCTATGATCAGCCAGCAGAAGGGTTAAAAGTATTTAGTAGTCCTTAAGTCCCCAGGGTACTAACTTCAAGGGTTTCTCAGTTGGAAGTAGAATGTGCTACAAGTCACTAGTGCACTGAACTGTAGGTTTTAATTAAACAATAATGCATGACAGGAGGGGAGTTATGGTGTGATAACAGTCCACCTTGGATGGGTTAAACCACGAAGTAAAGCGGAATGCTTCTACCACCCTGGAAGGGCCATTATCCTGCCATAATGCCCCCCCTCCCCCAGAGTTCCTTATTGCGATTATGAAATGGGTCCCATAAGAAACTGAATTGATTTTTTTAAAACACTTTTGCTATTTATATTATTTAAAACATCTTTTTTTTACTATTTCAAATAAGGATTCTGAGGCAAAATAGTCCAAGTTGGAGCAAGGTGTCAATTTAAGCTTGTCCATAAGTGGCACTAATGCTACAAATAAGCAGCAGTTTAGTAAGGTCAAAGTGAGGGCAGGCAGTGGCTTAAAATGCTAGCAGGGCACTGGGAGACAGGCTGATAGTGGGGAATCAGGAGAGAGATTGCGTCTCAGAAGGGTGCACTAATTTAGTGTTGGGCATTGTGGTAGATAAGGTCATGGAACCACTGCTCAACACTTGGGCTGCTGATCAAATTGGAGGGAACACCAGCTAGCACAGGGTCCTAGCATCAGAAGAGAGAAGCCAGCCTGTAACATTTTTTTAATTTAAAAAATATATTTTTTTCATTCATGGTCCTTCTTATGTGTGGTCTGTGAGACTGAGCCGATCGAGATGAAGGTAAGTAGCACTTACGGTCAAGAGATTAGAAAAAACAGTACCAGAGAGGTGTTGCTAAAAGTGGGACCAGAGGATGTTTGTGATAGGGGAGATCGGACTTGCTGTTGAGAGGTATGTGTTGTACTGGAACAAGTAACTGTGCTTTTTGTGGGCAGTTGAGCGCAAGGGTTTTTGTTAGGTTAGCATTTGCAGAGCGGCACTAAACCCACTGAGTGCTCTGTGACAAATGCAAATTTCTGATCCAGCAGTCATGGCACACTAATCACACAATAATGCTGTCCACAATTCAGTTCAGTTAAAGTGCATAGAATTTATTTTCTCACCACATGGAGTACACAATATTGCCTCAGAACCCCTCGCTAACAAACGTCTAACATTTCACCAAGTCATTGGCTTTTACAAAGATAAAATTAATCAGTATACACACCCATTTTATAGTCAAATGGCTGAGATCTCATGGCAATCATTTAAAGTGATATAGTGTTTTTATACAATAGTGCTATCATTCCAATAAGCAACAACATTTGAAAATTCCAAGCGATCAAACACAGTGTAGAACAACACTAATTAAAATTCCTCACTTCTAATCCTTTCTGAGCAATTTGAATTGGTGTTGATTGATTTGTGGACAGCATTATTGTACGGTCAGTGTGCCATGACTACTGGATCAGTCAGGTATTTGTTAGGTGCAGAGTCCTTACTGCCAGGAGCTACTTTCACCCGGGCCATTGTGTTGCCCGGCTGAAAGCAGTTCTCAGTCAATCAGGATTCAGCATTTACCCATTTCATAATACTCTATATCTAAGACTAATTATTGTATCATATTTAACTCTGCGTAATTTTTGAGTCCAATCTAATTTCTACAGGGATTTTGATAGCTCCATATTTCTAGTAACAACACCCCCCCACTGACCAATAACTTTCTTTTTACGTAATTTTCATTTAGTATTTTATGTGTATATGCATCCTTTAATTGCTCTTACTAAATACGTACTTTGAACACCTATTACAGCAGTTGAATAATTAACAGTTCTTGTACTAACATTTCTAAAAATTGTCTGATGCAATTTTTTTTCAGATGCTGTAGATAACCATAGATCTTTTAGTGACAAACTTGGATTTCCTGGCAAACGTGAACTGCATCAAGATGAGATTAAGACAGGTAATAAAAAACTATTTTAATGCCATTTTCTGATGAAGTTGCCATCATATGGGTACCCTGCTCTTGTTAAGGATGATTTCTAAAATTATGCATACAATATGATAATACTAATATTTAAAAAACATAGACTCACGACTTAATTTACATATATTATTTTCGGCAAACTATGCAGGATAGTACAAAATAAAAATAGACCCAAATATTAGACTTGTTATGTCTCAGTAGCATGTTGCTTTACTGATCAGAAATGAAATTTTTAACTTACATGTTAGAGATCTTCAGAAGATAATAATCTGGGCCAGCCAGATAGCACCATGTCCAGTGAGCTGCTTGACAGGCTGATGACTCAGGTTAATTCGCTGAGCTTAGGTCATTGCCATTCACTGGTAGGAGACTATTGTAACATCTGATTAGATGCTCTAAGGCTCCAGTGTGGTTGTCTGGTTAGCTCAAAACCCAAATTTCCCGTTGGCCCAGAGCTACAGTAGCAAGCTGTAGAGATTTTTCACAGGAAGAGAAGTTATTAGTTGATCCCTGTGACAGCATGTCATTGTGAGTTGTTACTCAGGGCATGAGCATGCCAATGCTTTGGTAGGTGGGAATAAAAACAAAGAAAATAGTAGGCACGTGATACATGCCCAACACTCTCAGGTACCATATTTCCTGCCTGAGCAAGTATACCAAATGAGTTCTCCAGGAAAAAGAGACTAGACATTAGGGCAGTCAAACAATTGATGCACTCTTCCAGCAGAATCTCCTGGGGAAAATCCATCCAGCTGAATATCCCCAGCAGTTTGTCAGCCACTTTATTTGCCCCAGTGGAGGACAAAGTCATGGCCACTGGGTACCTCGGGGTGTAATCCACAACTACCAACATGTACCTCTTGCCTGTGTAACTTGGGGTGCTGAGTGTCCCCACAATGTCCACAGCAACTCTCCAAAATGGCTCTTCAATTACAGGCAAGGGAATTAAAGCTACCTTAGCCTTGTCCTCAACTTTTCCATCCTGCTGACACTGCAGACATGTCCAGCAGTAGTTTGCCACGTTCTTAAAGATACTGGGCCAGTAAACATTGTTAGTCACCTTTTTGTACAGCTAACTCATAAGTGTCTGTAAAAGGGTATATTGTAACTAAATAAGTAAACATTTATTTCTTGAGCGCCCAATCCCAGAGGATCTAGGCACTTTACAGAGGTAAAGATACACTGAAAAGATAATTCAAACATAAAATAATAATATACAATAAACAATTAATAAATCCATAAAATCATCTTACTAAAAATAGCAGCACTTCAGTATTACAAAACTATAACTGACTTCCAATGGCTTCTCTAAATAGATATGCCTTCAGACCCCATTTAAAACCTCCACCGTTGGGGCCTCCCTCAAAGATCTTGGGCGTGAGTTCCAGAGGGCCAGGCCTGCCACATCAAATGCATGGTCTCCTGAGGTCTTCAACCGAGCCCTCGGAACTGCTAGGAGGCCCTTGGTGGAGGAGCAGAGTAAGCGCACAGGGTGGACAGGAGTCAAGAGGTCACTCAAATAACCAGGGCCCAACCCATAGGGCCTAATAGGTGAGCAAGCCCACCTTGAAGATGATTCTGCACCTCACTGACAGCCAGTGCAATTCACACAGGACCGGGGTCACATGGCAAGACCTCAGAAGGGCTGTCAGCAACCTTGGCTGCTGTGTTCTGAACCAGCTGCAAGTGATGGAGAATCCCCCCACTGACCACAAAGTATAGAGCTTTACAGTAATGAAGCCATGACGTTATGAAGGCATGCACCAGTGATGGCAGGTCACCAGGCAAAATTAAGTGCTTAATCTGGGCTACATTCCTTAAATGGTAAAAACCATTCCGGCAATGGAAGACACCTGAGCCTCAAGTGTCAATCCATCATCAAGGATGATGCCCATATTTTCCACCTTAGCAGAAGCTGCCAACAGAGTGGGGCCCAGGAGCAACCCTGTTCCAGCTCGGCAGCAACTGCATCATGCTGGCAACCAGGCTCGATCACTAGTACCTCCGTCTTCTCTTGATTAAGACTCAGCAAGTTAGAGGACATCCAGTTCTGGATCTAGGCCAGACATTTTTTAGCACCTCCATGGCACCATTTGTCCCAGAAGCAAAGGACATATACAGCTGGATGTCATCTGCATAGCAGTGGAAACCCAAGCTGTAACTTCTAATAATCTCACCCAGGGGAAGCATGTACACTGTGAAAAGCATAGGCAACAGGACTGAACCCTGGGGAACTCCACAGGGCAGGGACTTCAGGCAGGAGAAGAAGTTCCCGATCACTACCCATTGCATCCTGCCCATGAGAAAGGACTCAAACCAGGTAATGACAGAACCAGTGAGTCCACAAAGCTCTCCAAGGTGATCCAGTAGCATTGCGTGATCCACAGTATCAGATGCTGAGAAGAGATAGAGGAGAATGAGAACTGACCGGTCCCCTCTATCTCTAGCCCTTAGGAGACCATTTTGCACCCTAACACTGTTTCAGTGCTATGCCTAGAACTAAACCTAGACTGGAATGGCTAGTAGATGTCAAAGGCCACAAGCTGCATCATGAACGACAGAGGTAGCACTTTCTCTACAACCTTTCCCAAGAATGGGAGGTTGAAGATTGGTCGATAATGTGCCAAGACATCATGATCGAGTGATAGTTTCTTTGGGGGGGGGACTTCACCAGCACCTCTTTCAAGACATTGGGAAAAAGTCCCTCCAAGAGCAAACACCGGACAATCTTGGTGAACACTGGACCAACAGACTCAACACATTCCACTACGAGATGAGTCGGGCTCAGGTCCAGTTCACAAAAAGTGTAATGCAGCTTCAAGAGTACCTCAATGACTTCCACCACCCCCACTGGCCTAAACTCACTCCAGGTAATAGGAGTACCTCTAACAATGTACAGCCCACAACTACGGGACTATGTCTGCTCCACTGGAGAGATCCCAGTCCTAATGGACGACACTCTGTCAGAGAAGAACTAAGTGAACTCCTTGCACTGGGTGACTGAAATTACTCTTTTCCACTGCAGGCAAACAGGGTGGAGTAGCCAAGTTTGTTGGCTAAGTCCATAAACTGATTCTTCTACTCCTGTGGAACTACTATCTGCCATTCCTCTATATCCCTTCTTCCAGTCCGCTCTATGGAACCCACCCATGATATACACATAGCAGTCTATTCTCCCACTGTACTTTTCTTTTCTATGAACCCTGAGAGTCACATTCTAGCCGGGTAGCTAACTCCTTCAGTTTCTGTAGGGATGGGTCAGCTTGTTGAGCTCTCACCAGCTCTGCATGCCTGATGGTTTTATATGATAAAGGTGAGTCTTTTATCTCATCAAACAAAAAGAGCGAACACATGCACCCAAAACAAAAAGGGCAAACAACATTCCACCGACAGTTGCAAACAGAAGTGGTCGCTTACTCCCTGAGGCATGGCAAGAAAAATAAAACATTTTATGCCTCCCACATCCCCCCCAATCTAAATATTCACAACTCCAGGGGGAGCGGACTTAGAGGCATGATAGGAAAAAAAGCAGAAAAATCTGTCCCTGCAGCCAGAGCCGAGCTCAGGTCCACCAGCTCTAGCGGTGGTAGATCTAGCCACTACACCAACAGCCAGCTCAGCAGGGCTTGGTCAAACAAATGCCTGTATCTTCTTACAGTGAGTGCAGTTCACTGCTACACTCGCTGTATCCTACTTATTGGTGTCTTTTCCTACTCACTCTCAGTAGGAGCTTTTTTATTGAGTCACTCATATTGAGACGCTCAATAATACTCACTCACGTTACTGTACACCTGCATGACCTTCCCTAAAACATGCTGTCCTGTGGGAGAGTCGCCCATGGCTGGGCTCTCCCCAGTCTGAAGCTGTGCCTCATAAGTGCTGCTCCCAGCTTGTTTTCCAGCTACAACTTTCCTGGCCACTGGGGGAGAGGTTGCTTCCAAATGCAATGCCCCCTCTGTCTCCTCAGGAGCCTAGCCTTACTACGGGTAGTGACACATACAATGCTGGTGTGACTGTCAAAGTCATTATCCATTGTCACAACCTGTCCTACCTAGGACTTAGTCTGCAACAGGTTGTGAAGTTTCTCAACCCTCAGCACCTGTAAGAGTACCCCAGTAGCTGCCACTTCTTAGAAGTGATTCTCTTACCTGGGGACTTTCTCAATCTAGATGCCACTAAAAACACTGCCCATACAGTACAGTGCTTCTTTGGCTACAGGCAAATGGCATTCCACTGTTACTCTCTCCTGAGAAAACACTTCGCTTCTTAGAATATGGTAATTGTAGCTGTCTTCTCCATCTTCAGAGATGGATCATGGATTTGTCAATACCAGCAGTTAACTATTCCCAAAAAAGATTCAGTCACAGAGGCATGAAGTATATAAAAATATTATTTACTACTGCACAATATTTCCACAATCTACAACATATCACATACACACAAAAGACTATGGGAATTACAGGATTACTACATACATTAAAAATAAATGTTTTGTTTACAGCAGAAGAAACACATAGAAAAAAAACATCTTATGGCTTCTTAAATGTAACAGAGTAAAATGTCTCCTACCACACAGGATATCTTAGTGAGCTGTGGCAGACTCCAACCTTAGATGGTACAGGTATAAAGCTTCAACACAGACTGACTTGCAGGACCTCAACAGCCTTCAACTGACAGCCCCCCTACACTGCATCATGAAATCTGTCACTTTGACTTTATGGATTTAACACTTTTGATGTCTGCTGGGGTACCATATCTCTGGAAAGCAGGCCTAAACCGGAACTTTGTGTTTTGTGGAATCATAGATAACTGTTATTGTTCTGAGCCATGTCTGTCTCTGCAAAGTGTGACTGCATGGCCAGGACAGTTTCTTGATATGAAAGACATCTCAGGGGCAGCTGCTTCAGCCCCTGGCAGCAAGTTCACTCTCATATCCCCAGCACATATCTGTCTCCTCAGCAGATAGCTAATAAAAAAAAATACAGAAAAATAATAAAAATTATTGTTACATCCCTCCCCCCCAAGAAATGAAAACACATTCTTTTAGCACCACTAAAGGACAGATAGTCAGTCAAGATCATGCAGACAGAATAGTGTGGTTAAAATCTGTGTGGCTAAAACAGCATGTGTGAAAACAGCTTGGGTGTAGTTGTTTTCACTCAGGCTGAGTTGGCTACAAGTTAGTTTGTGTGGTGTCTGAGGAATGTGGCCCAGTGGCTCAGCTGGTAGGGCGCCGGCTGTAATGCATGGGACAGCTGGCACACCTGGGTTTGACTCCTGCAATTTTTTTTTCCTTCTCTTTGCTGCATTTGGAGTATGTTTATTTATGTTATTGGGGGGGTGCAGGGGGTATGGGGTGCGAAGCTCCCTTCAGTCGCCCCTGAAAAAGGGACTGTCATGGTTCCACTGGGTCTACCCGGTTACCAAAATTGAATTAATTAATTAAATAAATAAATAAAGTGCTCTGGGCTCTTTTTCCTTGTTGGTGTGTTGCCTCCATGGTTTCCTATGGCGTGTTTGTGTCTGTGCTGTTTTGGATGTTATTAGCACTAGGAGGTGTGATATGCAGTGCTCTGGGTTGTTTCTCTGTGGCACTGTGTTGGTTTCGTAGTTTTGTACCATGCCATTCTGTCTGCACTATTTTGACCTTGTTCTTAGGAGATGTTGTTTTTTCATGAGAGCCGGCTGTCTCCACTTGCTATGCCCTCGGTTCTGTCTCTCTCTCTCTCTCTCTCTCTGTGAATCCCACACAAGTTCCTCAAAGTACCTCACTTCCCTTTATTCTAGGCTCTAGCTAGTGTCTAGACAACCTGTCAGCTTTTCCATGCTGCAGTGCCTAATGTCCAGATTACAAGACTGCAGCACCAGGCTCCACCTTAGCAATTTGGGGTTTCTGTCTGCTTGTCCTACGTAGCCATGTAAGGGGGTTGTGGCCAGTGACCAGTATGAACTCCCTCCCATACATGTAAAGATGCAGCTTCTGCAAAGCCCAGACAAAACCTAGACACTCCTTTTCAGCTGTGACATGGGCTTTGTCTCTGGGCAACAGCTTTCTGCTCGGGTACATGACTAGGTGTTCCTCTTCTGAGTGCATAACCTGACTTAGAACTGCACCTAGCCCATGACCAGATGCAGCTGCATGCACAATGAACCTTAGAGAATAGTTAGGCCTGACAAGCACAGGTGCCCAACACTTTGCCTCCTTCAGCTGGTGGAACATGGTATTGCAGGCTTCAGTCGACTGAATTTTGTACAGCATTTTCTACCTAGTGAGATCAAGCAGGGGATTTTACCAGGCTGCTGAAAATTGGAACGAACTCACGGTAGTACTCTGCCATCCCCAGGAAGGCCTGTACCTTTCTGTTAGTGCTGGATGTGACCCATCCCTGGATGGCCTCAATTTTCATTGACTCAGACTGGATGAACCCACTCTCCACCTTGTGCCCGATGTATGGTACCTCTGCCATTCCTATCTGGCATTTCACTGCTTTGACTGTCAGCCCAGTGGCCCATAGTTGGCAGAATACCATGGTCACATGCCTGACATGATCCTTTAGCCATTTATGGCTAAATATGGCAGTGTCAGCCATGTATGCCAGCACAAAAGCTCCTGCCCCATTTAGAATGCAGTCCATGATTTATTGAAAGGTGGCTGTCACATTCTTCATCCCAAATAACATTACTCTGAACTAGAGTAACCCAAACTGGGTGACAAAGACCAACCTCTCTCTCTGGCTTCAGGGGTCAGTGGCACCTGCCAATAACCCTTTATCAGGTCTATGGTGGTAAGGTTCATCACCCCCCAACTTCTCCAAGACCTCATCTGTTCTGAGCATGGGGTATGCATCCGAATCCATACAGCTATTGCTGTTGTGGTAGTCAATGCAGAACCTTGTGGTGCCATCCTTTTATGGGATCAGTACATCTGGGAAGGCCCATGGACAACTGGACTTCTCGATCACCCAAAGAGCCAGTATCTCCTTGATCTACCCTGTTATGGCATGTTTTACACCCTCAGGGTTCTATGGGGTGACTGCCTCAGGGGTGCCTGGGACCCTGTATCAACATGGTGTTCTGCTACTGTGCTACACTCTGGCTTCCCCGTGAAAATCCTCTTGAATGTTCACAGCACTCTCTACATCTCGGAAGCTTGGGCCAATGTCAGCCTCTCAGAGAGGGTGACAGCATCCACTGAGGAGTTTCCTCTAACCTCTCCCCAGAGATCCACCAGTGGGTCTGCATCTGTCTCCTCCTCTGGGTATCTGCACACAGCCAGGACCATCTTGTCTCAGTCATGGTAGGTCTTCAGTATGTTAATGGAGTAGATCTACTGCTTGTGCCTCCTGTTGGGCAGCTCTGCCACATAGTTAACTCAGTTCACCCTCCTGACCACTGAATGCAGACTCTTCGAAGCTACCTGCTATTTATTCTGCCAAACAGGGATAAGCACCATCACCCATTGCCTGACTTCGTACTCCCTGGCTCTGGCCCCACAGTCATACCATGTCTTGTGTCTCTGTTGCCTAGAGGCTAGGTGCTCCTGGATGTACCCTATGAGCTCCTTGAGCCTAGACTTGAAATTCAGAACATGCTCCACAACAGGGGAGAAAGATCATACTCCCATTCATCCCTTATAAAATCAAATGTGCCTCTCACTCGATGACCAAATATGAGTTCAAAGGGTGAGAACCCTGTAGTCTTCCAAGGGTATTTCTTATATGTAAATAAGAGATGAGGTAAGTACTTGTCCCACTGTCTTGCATGCTGGCCAGCAATTTCTCTCAACATGGTCTTAAGAAACATATTAAATCGCTTGATCAGACTGTTAGTCTAAGGATGGTATGGTGAGGCCCGGGGTTGCCTCACTCCACATTTTTCCCAAAGACTAGTCATCAAGTCAAACATTAAGTTGATGTCCTGATCCAACATTATCTCCTGGGGGAAACCCACCTATCTAAATATCCCCAGCAGTTTGTCGGCCACTTTCTCAGTCTCAGTGGAGGAAGAGGCACAGCCTCTGGGTACCTTGTGATGTAATCTACAGCCACTAAGATGTATAGTTTGCCAGTGCAACTTGGGTTACTAAGTGGACCCACAATGTCCACAGCAATGCACCTAAATGGCTGTTCAATAACAGGTAGGGAATCAAAGCCACCTTAGCCTTGTCCCCAACCTGTCCCACCCTCTGGCACTCCAAACAAGTCCGATAGTAGTTTTCCACATCTTTAAAAATACAGGACCAATAAAAAGTATTAGCTACCTTTTTGCATGGCTGACCCCAAGAGTCCAGAAAAGGGTATGACATGAGCTAAGACCACAGGCTGCTTCTTGCACTCCCTAGGAACCACAATTTGCTGGGGATCCCTTCCTCCGGTCCTCCTTTAGGAACCCACTCATGGTACAGAAGCCCATTCTCCCAGTACACCTCCCTATTTCAGAACTCTGAGTCACCTTTCATACTGGTGGCTAACTCCCTTAATCTCTGGAAGGATGGATCAGCTTGCTGAGCCCTCCCCAGCTCTGCATGTCTAACCTTCCCCAAAACACACTCTCCTGTGGGAGAGCCACCTACAGCTGGGCTCTCCTCTGTCTGTAGCTGTGACTCAGAACTACTGCTCTCAGCATGCCCTTGAGCTACAACTCCCCCTGCTACTGAGGTACAGCTTGCTTCCTTTTGCGCTGCCCCCTCTGTATCCTCAGGAACCTATTCCCTCACCTTGCTATGGGTAGTGACGAATACAATATTGGTCCTATTGAAGGCATTCCCCATAATCACATCCACGGGCTGATCTGGCACAACACCCACCTCCTGTATGCCCTGATCACCTTCCCAGCATAGAAAGATCCCTGCCACTGGCACTGAGACTGCCAGACTCAACACCCTTCTAATCTGAGAAAACTGACCAGGCAGGATCTGTTCCTCATGAATCAAATCCTGTTTCACCATAGAAACGGAGGTCCCAATGACCCTCAATTCCTGGGTTACCAATCCATTCACCACCACTGGCTGCATTTGTGCAGTAGAGTTTGAAGGTACTGCACTCTGTGTACAGGCTACTATCTGCTAGAAGCTCCCTGAGATAACCAGTCCTGTTGCACTAGCCCTCTTTGTTACACTTTTCAGACAATCATAAGACAAATGCCCCAGTTTCTGACAAATACAACACCCATGTTCCCATGACTCTGCCTCTGAAACTACTTGGCTTCCCTTTTTGGGTTGAGCATAAGCTGGCTTCCTTTAGGTCCCCCCTCCCACCCAGGGTTCCCTTAAAACCACCTGATGACCCTCACCCATTCACTTTGCAATGAGTGGATGGTCAGCTGGATAGGAACTGATCAGCCCTCACGGCTGACTCCCTTGTGGAGCTTGCAGTTCTATCCAACAATCATATTCTCAGTTCCTTGGGTACAGTTTTTAGGAACTGTTCTATAAGAAATAAATATTTTATTTACTCTACAGAGCAAGCTTTTGCACCCTCTACCCAGCATTCTAACAAATTACTTAGCTGCACTCACATTTCAACATAGCTATCTCCTGGTGCTTTTCTTAACCCTCTGAATGTTTGCTTATATGCCTCGGGAGTTAATTCAAAATGCTTAAGCAAAGCATTTTTTACTTTATCATAGTCCATGTAGTCCTCATTGTCCATTCTGGCAAAAGCTTCTAATGCCTTGCCTATAAGCAGTGGCAAAAGGTAAGAAGAAGAAGAAGAATCAGTATTTATATAACGCTTTTCATACATCCAAGCGCTTTACAAGCAATGCTAGACTGGTAGTGAAGTGACTGAATGTGTGGTGGCCGCCATATCGCACATCATCACCCACACACAGCCTGGATAATTGCATGAACTGGTTTATGGGAAGGGGAATGTTGGCCAGGACACCGGGAATGTTCCCTACTCTTTGCGAAGAGTGCCCTGGGTTCTTTTACTTCCACCTGGACACCCACCAGGACAACACCAGGATGGGTAGAAGGGACCTCTGTTTAACGTCTCATCCGAAGGACGGCACACCCCAGCAGTACAGCAGCCCCCAATACTGCACTCGGATGCCAGCAATTTTTAGGTGCAAGTCCAATCCCGGTATGGGACGAGAACCCACGACCTTCTGGTCCAGAGGCGGATGTGCTACCAACTGAGCCACGCTGACACCTGATGCTCAAGAAGTGCTGACCAATTCATATTGCTCACAAATTCTCTCAAAAGTTCTTAAAAACAAATCAAGATAATCTCCTTCCTGATATCTGGGAAACATTTTAGAATTAATTTTAGATTTCTGAGTTAAACCCATCATGCCATTACTAGCAGTTTGTGGTAGTGTCCCATGGCACATGACCTCCATCTCTCTCTTGTGATGCCATTCTTCCTCTTGCTCCTCTCTCAGCTGGATCTCATGCTGATGCTGCCTTTCTCACTCTTCTCACTCCCTTTCCCTCCTCTGCATCCAGCTGTATCTTCCATAACTCTGCCTCAGCTTTTGGCTTTTCCTCCTTCTCATGCTCATTCTCTTCCAGATGCACCATCTGCAACTCTGCCTCAGCCTTTCCCTGAACCAGGGCAAGCTCCAGCTTCCATCTCTGTACCTGCAAAGCTGCATTTGTTCCCAGTTCTGGCTCACTTTCATGCTCTCCAGCCTTTATCACATGACTTTGGCTAGTAGTGACCACATTTACAGCACTTTGCTGGTCACTTTCCTTAGGGATCTTTGAGTTCTTCCCTTGATTGGCTTTCTTCATAACACTCCCCTCTCCTTTTTAACAACTTTTGTACATTTAGCCAAGTGCATTTCTAAGTACAGTGCTCATTTAGCTATAGGCAAACTCAGTCTTGAGGAATTTGTAAAATTTTCTAGGAGCCTAGGTGGCCCCCAGACCCCAGGCCATTTTAATGAACATTTTTGACCCCCACGCCCCCACATTACAGCTACTTGAACTGCCCCTGTGTGCAATGGAGTTAGTGGGTACTGCACTCTTGATATAGGCCACTAGCTAATGGGAGCATCTAGAACTACTCTATCCCACTGCACTCACCCCTTTTACTATATATTTTGGACGTCATACAACAGGTGTCTCAGTCATGTAGTACCTGCATTCCCCTGACTTCTTACTACTGAAACCATTTAACTAACCATTTTGTTCAGGCACAGGTTGGTATCCCTTCAGTTTCCCCCCAAGGGTCCCTTAAACCCACTTGATGCCCCTCCCCTATTGTTTTTACACTGAAATTATAGTCAGTTGGATAAAAACTGATCAGTCCTCTCAGCTGTCGTCTTTGTGGAGCTCAGAGTCCTATCCAGCAACCATAATCTCAACTCCTCTGGTACAGTCTTTAAGAACTGTTCCATGAGGAAAAAATAGTTTATCTGTTCCAAAGAGCTAGCCTTTGCTCCCTCTAACCATCAGTCTAACAGACTGCCTAGTTGTACACACATGTCTGAATAGCTATCTCCCAGTGTCTTCTTTAAACCTCTAAATGTTTGTCTGTAGGTCTCTAGAGTCAGTTCAAAATGTTTTAACAAGGCATTTTTCACTTGGCTATAGTCCATACAGTCCTCATTTTCCATCCTGGCAAAAACTTCTAAAACTCTGCCTGTAAGTGGTGGCAAAAGGTGAGTTGTGTAAGAAGCCCTGTCCAAAGCATTGCCCACAAATTCTCTCAAAAGATTATAAGAAGAAATCAAGTCATTCCCCTTTCCTAATACTTTGGAAACATTTTGGAGTTAATTTTGGCTTCTTAGGTTGAAACCCTGATGCCAGTACTTACAATTTGTGGAGTTGCACTCTGGTGTAGAATCTTCATCTCCCTCTCATGTTGGCATTGCCGTGCTTGCTCCTCTCTCTCTCTCTCTGTCTCACTGTTGCTCTGTTCTCCCTTACTCTCATTCCTCAGCTTCCAGCTTTGTCCTTTGCAGCTTTGCATCTACCTTCTGCTTCTCAGCCTCTGCCTTTCGTCACTCAGAATCTACCTTTGCCTTAACCAGGGTGAGCTCCAACTGTATCACCTGTATCTGCACAGCTGCTCCAGTTCTAGGCTCTAGCTCACTTGGATGCTCCCTAGCCTCTATCTCATGACTTTGGCTAGCAGTGACTACTTTTGCGCCAGTTCACAGATCACTTTTCTTAAGGGTGCTTATGAGTTCTGCCCATGGCTAGCCTTCCTCAGAGATGAGCCCTCTTCTCTTGCACAGCTCCTGAAGGTTTGGCAATGTGCATTTCTTATATGGCCCAGACACAGTGGGCCCAGTTCTCAAAGCTGCTGGCAGGGCGCAAGGGGTTTACACCATAAAGAAGGGTGAAAAGTGCCCCTTCCACTTAATGATGTGCTGGCAGTGATTCTCAAAGGCAGCCTGTGTCAACCGCAAGCTGCCTGCCTCAAATAGGACATGTGCCACCCATGCGCCCAAGTATGGTCTCTGACCTAGCGCTAGGGGGCATATGGCAGACACAAACTGCCACATCCCCTAATGTGAAAGTCTCAGCACTCTCCCAGTGGGAGAAATTCTAAGTACCCTGACACCAGCCAGGGCTGGTGTCAGGGTACTAAGAAAATTCTCCTCTGGTAGAGTAGCCTGCTTGCTGCAATGTGCCACAGTCCCCTTCCCCGATCCCTGTTGTCCCTATTAATAAATAAAAACATATAGCCCTTTTCATTGGTGATCCAGTGTTCTCCCCCTCCCCAAACCCCGATGTCCCCATTATTAAATTAAAATGTATAGCTCAGTTCATTGGTGATCCAGTGTTTTCCCCCTCCCCAAACCCCAATGTCCCCATTATTAAATTAAAATGTATGGCCCTTTTCATTGGTGATTCAGTGTTCCCCCTGCCCAAACCCTGATATCCCCATTATTAAATCACAGAACTCAAGCCACTTTCATTGGTGGTCTAGTGCCTCCCCCCCCCCCCACACTCCAGCAGGTAGTGCCCACAACCCAGCTCCACCCCATCCCGAAACAGAGCCAGCACCAACACAGCCCTCCTCTCACCTCCGCAGCCGGTGCTGACTGAACTGTCCTTGAGTGCTGTACTGTATAGTGTGCACGCATTGCATACATGAGCCTGAGTCACCAGGGATCTCTACATTTTACAGATAGTACTTGTAAAGGAGATACAATAGGCCACTGGTTTCCTTTTCCTTTTTAAATAGTGCCAAGTAGGGATGTTTGGCAGTAAAAACTTTGCATTAATGGTCAAATAAAATGTGCTTATTACTGTAAATATAATAATTTAAGCTATTTTACAGTAAACTGAGATAGCATGCTTATTGTACACAACTGCAATTAACACACACTAAATTTTCTTTTAATAAAATGTATTTTATCACTAAACATCCACCAGTGCTCACTCTATCTTTTTCATACTTCAAATTTGTATTTTACTATCAAAAACAAATAATTCAATAAGATCAGATTATACAGAATGCAAATCAAAATAATGCATTTGAATATGCAGCATAATGCTGAAACACTAGTTATATTGCTTATATAGAATTATAATAAAAAATAATTGATCCAAAGGATGCTTTCTATAGAGAAAAACTCTGAAAATGCAAAAGAAAAGATTAATTGCCCTGTACTAAGAACTTCCAAAAATCAGACCATTGCTGAGTAAATAAGATGTTTTATATGTCACACTGTGTCACTGTTTTCCTAGCCATAAACATTCTGACACCTCCAGTGTTTGGAGCTCAATCAGATAGTCATCATAAAATAAATTCAGTGTTGATAGAGGTATTAGCATGCTACACCATTTGGTCCAGTGGAATAGAGGCGCTGGACACCTTACCTCCTCCCACACTGGTGACCCAGATTTGGGAATAAGCCTGAGTCACCGGGATCAGTCGGGGGAGGGCAAGGAGCTAGGCTGAGCTGCCGCAAGGCAGTTCTACTCTCCAGCAGAGGGATGTGGGCATCCCTGGCTCTTGGCTGCCACCAAGTGGAAGCTACAGTAGGTGGCATTGCCAAGCCAAAATGGGAGCCAGACATTAGGCCAGGTGGGAGGAAGGGACAGTCATCGAAGCCACAGGGCACATGTGCACCGCCATGCACATGTGTGACCGTGTTCTGGGGTCCCGAGATAACGGGTGGGAGAAAATGGAAAATGGGGCACTGGGGCAAGCTCAGTGAAGCCCTGAGAACAGGGTGGATTGAAACCCTCTGTGGGAGGGCCACAGCTTACCTGCCCCAATGGTAAAAAGTTATATAGGAAAAAAATTAACAGCTCACCGAGCACAAGCTGTACTTGGCCTCAGGAGTACAATGGGACCAGAAACCAGTGACTGGCAACCATCATATTGGAGCTCTATAACACTCCAAGACTCCTTCTATGCAATTGAATCTCCCATGCCTTCCCCCTGTCACTAATGCCATCCATAGGGAATCTTGGTATGCCGGAGGGGCTCCGTTATGTTGGAGCAGAGGGATGGTAGGATTAACCTTATAGACTACTATCCAGTGAACATGGTGACCGTGATTGAGTGACTACAAAAAGGGAGACTCAATCACAGCACCTGTATTCTGGGCTACCTGGCTGGGTAGTGATGGGATACAGGGGGTAGGTGAATACTGTGACAGGATGTCGCTATGCATACATTTGCGTGGGGTGGGGGAGGGACCACGTAGTGCGATGGGAGGAAGGGGAGTGAGGGTATGTGGGGTGTAGTGCAGTGGTCGGTTGTCAAGCTAGCTGTGTGGCGTGGTGGGAAGGGTGGCAGAGTGGGGTTTGAAGGTTGCCGGTTTTGATTCTGGGGCATGATCACTTTTTGCATTAGGTCAGATTTTATATATTTTTTTTAAGTTTTACACACACCCCTGACATGCATCCCCCGAAGCTGAATATCTTTAAGTAGGGGGGTGCAAGGAGCAAAGTCCCCCATGAGGGTGTGTGTAAGGGGCGCAGCCCCCTGCATAACATAAAAAACCATCACTGGTTTTGTAGTCGTTGCGAGTGTACATCATTGTTATTTATTTTCGGCAATGTACACTTTACCAGATGGCGATCGCTGTTATGACATAAAATCACATAGACCTATTTATTAAAGCAATGAAATAAGAAAATATTTTGCATTGAAAGTGCAAATGGGGGTAGTCCCACACATAGCTGCAGGGCATCACTGGTGGATGTTCTCTGTTAAACTGACTCTATCAGTGCTTTTGTATGAAGGTAATCATTTATGAACTCTGCAAGTGAAATGCACTTGGGTTTTAACAACCAGAAGGTTTGTTAATTTATTATAGTTATAGGGGTTACAAATGTTAGTGAGATGTCTTAATTTATTGTACATATTTATTTGAAATGTTTGGCTAAGAAGTGTACAGTGTTGCCTAGTGTCAGATTTCCAAATATTGTCAGGATTCGTGACACTGCTGTCACAATGGCCTTAGAGATGACTAGTCATAATGTTTGGCTACACTAGGCAACTGAAGCCAATTAAGCAATTAGTAAGCAATTAACAAGTGATCATGCTGTCTGTTTTTGCTACTGAATTTCTTCATTGAACATCCTGATTGACATGACAAGACAAGGTGGAACCTGACACTGGAGACCATTGTATACAAAGCTGCAGACAGTCCATTTCCAGATAATACATTCTGTAATATTGCTGTATCACTTATACATGATTAATCAAAACTGTTATTTGTGGGACTTCCGGTTCCGGCTGCCTGAGAGATGGACGCTTAACCAGAAAGCTCTCCGACAAGACGAAACGATCCAAACGAATCTAACTCACTGCTACAACTTTATTGGATGCCAGAACCCTGATTGAATAGCTGAGCATGTCTCCAAAGCAAAAACAGAAGGATTCCTCCTCGGATGCATACCCAAAACTCAGATTCCCAACTAAAAACACCCAGGCGCAGGCCGGGTTGCGGGCCGAGATTTCAAATTTAATTGATCAGCAAGCGGCCCCTCCAAGACTACAGAAGAAGAATTCACTATTACATCCAAAACACTTTGAGGTACGTTACAACAAATATGTGATACCCTTTCCAGAATTGAACAAAAAGCATCAGAAGATAGAGAGAGCATCGTAGAACTGACTCGACGAACGGAGCAATTGGAAGACACCATGACAGAATACGCAGAGGTCTCCGATGTGCACAATGCTGCCCTGAAAGACCTACATCATAGAGAACTACTTCTTCAGCAACAGCTGGAAGACCTTGAGAATAGAAATCGGCGAAATAATATCAGAATACATGGTTTACCTGAAGAGACAGAGTCAGGCCCAATGCCCAAATTTATTGAAAGTTTACTTAAAGAGCTGCTGGATCTGGACAAAGATAGAGAATTGGGTATAATTCGTGCCCACAGGTCGTTGGTCCCGAAACCGAAAGATCCTAAAGCCCGCCCCCGGTCGATTGTCTTGGCCTTTATGGACTTTAGAATAAAGGAGAAAGTGATCAGGGCGGCCTGGGAGAAGAAGCAAATCACTTTTGGGGATACTCGACTTTATTTGGATCACGATTATGCCCCCCAAACCCTGACCCGTAGGCAAAAAGCATTCCAGGTGGTTAAAATAATTAGGCAAGCAGGTTTTTCAGCCCAATTGGAATACCCAGCAAGGATAAAGGTACTCACGACAGATGGCTGGCGCAGATTTCCTGACCTGGTAGAGGCCTGCAATTGGGCTAAGCAGCAGGAGATGTTGATTCCGCCAGAGGGCGCACCAGACCATCGCTCGACCGTCATGAGAAAATCGTGGCAGAAGAGGGGAAAAAAAGGAACAAGATCTCTGCACTCCGACGACACCATTTGGGTGTGGGACAACCTGTGTAACAGAGCTGCCCCCCAACGCGGCTTGAACACCCAGCTATCCGGAACAGAAGCCACAACAGAGGACATCCCCTCACAGCCGATGGGGTGAGCAGTCCTAAAAAGGATCACCACCTAGGTACTCTCTCTACGGTCTTCAGTATGTAGACCTAAAGTCTGAGGGTATCGCATATTCGTTTTGGATTGTAAGTCCTGGAAATCCCTCTGAACCCAGCCACGATTGGCCTACTAAGGACTTACTTGATTTGGTTTTGGTCGACCTGTGGATTGGCAAGGCCTGGAGGGAGAGGAATTAAATGGCTCTGCAGCATTTGTCTACAATATGGGTCTCCGGAATAACTCGATTTAAAGCTTTATTATACATACTCAGAGACTCATTTCATTCCTTTTTAGCACGAGAGTCCAAGGATACTCTGGGAGGAACTTGGGGGGGGGAATAATCACTGGAGACACTGTTTACTACATACGGTATAAAGTTATAAGGAGATACAGAGTTATATTCGGGTGGATCACAAAGGAGAGGCATTAGCCTCGGTGGGTTGGGAAGGGGGACGAGGGGAATTTTTTGAACTATGCTTTATAAAGGGGAGAGGTTTGGGTGAGGGTGGGGATGGAGAAGACGGTCGGGACCACATGGAGTAACATCTAGTGGGGCAGAGACTACACCGCAACCTGCTGCCCTTAGGTTTGTTAAGTTACAGAACAGGTATAGATAAGCCCTCAGCAGATTACCAGAACTGAGTAGATTATGTGTAGAGGTTGGGATCCTCAATATATCTGGCTTTTCCTCCCTGCACCCCATTCCCTCCCAACATTGGATCTGCAGAAACCAAATTAAAAAATGTCGGAAGTGTTAATGTGTGGTCCTACAGTCTCTTAGGTGACAGGAGTCATCCCAGTTGGGGAACCTACTGATTTTTGTAGTGGGATTTCCCTAACGAGGGGACCGATATTCTACCCTTCCCACCTCATAGATCACTCCTGAAGTGTGGAATTGGGATTACAGACACCTTGAAGTCGTCTAGATGCCCTTACTCATCTAGAAGGATTTGTAAATAAGTTAGGTTTGGTTTATATGTTAAAATGCTACGTTATTGTTTTTATATATGATACACACAGGCTCCTTAATATCACTGGTAAAGAAAATGCTCCCTTTTACAAGTTATATCAGTCTAGATGGCAGACCTTAAGTTGATTTCATGGAATGTCCGGGGCCTAAACAGTCCGGTTAAGAGAACCAAAGTCCTGAGGGAATTGCAAAGACAAGGAGTCAGCATCGCATTCCTACAGGAGACACACCTGAATCAAATAGAGCATAACAAACTAAAGAGAAGTTGGTAGGCGAGGTCTACGCCTCAGAATGTGTGAACCAAACAAATAAGAGAGGTGCGGTGATACTGGTCAGGAGGGACACCCTGTACTGTCTCACAGGTCCTTACCGACCCTGAAGGTAGATTTGTGAAGATAGAAGGAGAATTTAAGGGCCAAAAGTGTACTTTCCAAACATCTATGCCCCAAATGATGAACAGGAGAGGTGTCTTTCCTGACCAAGATGTTAACAGAGTTATCGCCAGATCCAGACAAGCTAATATTTATTGAGGGACTTCAATACAGTGACAGACTTAGGCCTAGATAGGATTGGGTCCCACACTACAGGCCCTGCTAAGTCTAGTAAAGTGCTCTCGAGACTATGTGCAGAACCCTCTCTTGTGGATGCATGGAGGTTTATCCACCCTCAGATAGAGATTACACATACTACTCTCCTAAATACAAGATGTACTGTATTGATCGCTGGTTAATCTCAACTAATGCCCTGCCTTCTGTGTGGGGAACAGATATCGGATATATTTCGATCTCAGACCATGCCCCAGTTAAGCTGGAGCTAACCTTGGCTCCAAAACCCCAGAGTCAGTTGATGCCTAAATGTTAGCTTACTGAATTTATCAGAATTCAAACAATTGATACAGCGATCAGTGGAGAATACCTAGAGTCTAACAGAAAGGAAGACACGGAGGCAGGAGTTAGGTGGGATGTGCTAAAATGCTACCTGAGGGGTATAATAATTGCCTTTGCAGCGAAACATAAGAGGGCTCAGATCAAAGAGAGGTTAGAGCTTGAGGCGAAAATAGCTCAGCTGGAAAAGACCCACAAAGAGACATTAGACCAGAAGTGTGAGACCGAACTGATTAGTTCCCGAATCAAACTAAACCAGATCCTAGATCTCCAGACAGAGAGACTTTTAACCTATGCCAGACAGAGGTTCTATGAACATGGTAACAGGGCTGGTAAAGTTCTGGCCTGGCAGCTAAGAAAGGAAAGGGCCTCCAGGGCGGTACTTAAACTTAAAAGACAAGATTCTAAGGACATAACCTGGTCCCCTTCCCTTATCACTGCACAATTTCAAAATATTACTCAACCCTATATAGCAGAGATAGGGGCATAGAACATGAGAAGAGAACTCAATCTTCACTGATAGGCTTAATCTCCCTACCCTTTCTGAAATTCAGAGGAAAGAGCTCGAGACCCTATTTCAATATCAGAAATAACTCAAAAAATTAAGAACCTAAAAAATGGAAAGGCCCCAGGGATGGATGGCTATGTTTCGGAATTCTATAAAACTTTTTTGGAACCAATTGTGCCATTATTGCACGATACGTATAATGAGTTGTGGAGGGGAGAGGGGGCAGCCCCCAAGTCCTGGAGCCTTGCCCAAATCTCTGTGATCTTAAAACCAAACAAAGATCCAGAGGACTGCAGATTGTATCGGCCAATCTCACTTTTACCCGTGGACCTAAAAATCTTCACGGGGATACTGGCGGACCGACTCCAGAAAACAATAAGTTGCTTAATACATAGAGATCAGACTGGCTTTATCTCGGGGAGATTTCTCCAGGATAACATCCGTCGCCTGTTAAACGTAATCTCAGCACATAAAAGTACAAAGCACTTACAGTTGGCAATCAGTATGGACGCTGAGAAGGCTTGACAGGGTGGATTGGGTATTTCTAAGTGAAACCTTAAAAAATTTGGACTGGGGAGAGGTCTCGCCAGTACTGTCAATAAACTATATAAAACCCAGAGGCCAGAGTTAAGGTGAACGGACACCTCTCCAAGAGATTCTCCCTGGAGAGGGGCACGAGGCAGGGCTGCTCCCTCTCACCGCTACTCTTTGCCCTATCATTGGAACCCCTAGCCATTGAGATCAGATCCAACCCAAAGATCCGGGGGGGTAGTAGTCGAGGATCATGTTCAAAAGATCGCGCTATATGCAGATGATTCTTTGTTCTTCGTCTCACACCCTGAGTCCTCGGTTCCAGCTTTAACCCACTCACTGGAGGAGTACGTGCTGTGGCTGGTTACAAGATTAACCTTCAAAAATCTGAAACACTGATCCTGAGTGGAACCCCTCAAGGAATTTAATACATCCTTCCCTTATGTGGGCCAAAACAACACAGTCAAATATTTAGGAATACAGGTCTCGTTAACCTCTCCCTTTATACAAAAATAACTATGCCTCATTATTTCAACACATACAGGCAGATATAGCCAGATGGCGCCTACTCCCCTGTCTTTATATGGCAGAGTACAGACTCTAAAATGAATGTCTTACCCAGGTTTCTATTCTAGTTCCAGACCTCCCAATCCAACCCCTAGACTATTCTGGGCTGGATTACAAAAGAAATTCAGGCTTTTATCTGGAACAAGAAAAAGCCCAGATCGGCTAGAAGAGTGTTACAGGCCCCCAGAAATAAGGGAGGCTTGGCTCTCCCAAACTTTTACTATTACTTTTTAGTAGCCCAAGGAACCCAGATATGTTCCTGGATAAAACGTCGGATGGATTCGGGGTGGTATCACTTAGAAGAAGCCGCAATACGGGGATGGGATTTATGGGCAACCCCAACAAGCAATACACCTATAACCATGATCAGAGAGATTAGCAATCCCTGGATTCTGCACTCGTTCTGGGTTTTAAATAAATTGAGAAGACTTACGGGTACTCCAGAGGGACCAGGCCCCCTTTCCCTAATAAGATTTGAAGCCTCATTCGCCCCACCGAGGGAAGACTCGGGTTTCGGATATTGGGCGGTACAGCGACTCTCTACCTTTGCCCAGTGTATTGGTGGAGACAGTTGCCACCCCTTCAACTACCTCAGAGACAAGTTCCATCTACGCCAAGAGGATCACTTTAGATATTTACAGGTTCGACATTACATTTATTCTGAAAATAGGTTACAAAAAATCATTAGAGAGAAGACCTCCTTAGAAAAGTTCTTCTACTGTAATAGTAGGATAAGAGATATCCCGCACCCCCTAACTCAACTATATGAGATTTTAATTAACCTAACTAATCCAGACCTAGCGAAGCTTAAACAGAAATGGGAGGCTGAGTTGGGTATTTTGATCCCACAACAGGCTTGGGAGAATAGATTAACGAGAGGGTGGCAGGTGACGAGCTCTCCGTCATGGCGTGAATTTCACTGGATGGTCCTTTGAGATATTTTCAACACCTTCTAAAATAAAACATTTTACTGCAGGGGACCAGACCAATGCTGGAGATGTGGAGAGGTCAGGGGCTCCCAACACATATACTGTGGGAATGCTCTAGAATCAAGATTTTTGGAAGGAGGTACACTACTATATGCAAAAGGTATCAGGTCTTAAAATCCCTTTAAAGGGGAAGATCTGGTGTTGGGACTTCCTGCCTGGTCTCAGGACCTAGACAGGCGAAGAAGCTACCACAAATGATGAGAGTAGCAGCATTAAAACGATCACTCAAAATGGCTTTCACCCCACCCTCCAACAGTAGAAGAATGGAAAGTCAGAATGAGGCAACTGGAGACAATGGAACAGATCACTTATAATCTGAGACAGGGGAGAGAAGCATTTGAAGCTATCTGGACCCCTTGGCGGGTCTTAGCATCAACAAACGACAGCCCCAGACATTCCAATTAAAGCTAGGGAGCATTATTTAGAAAACAAGATCTGTCATGCTATCTTTATAAATTCTTTTAACAACAAAACTATATTAAGAGCCGCTTTTCTTTTTTCAGAACTTAGATAGGAACTGTAAGATAAATTAGGATGCCTAATGTTTAGTTCTAGAGGTTATTTTATTTATGGAAATATTGGGTCCATTTGTTAACCCTGATCTGAACCACAACACCTAGTAGAGTCAGCATAGATCATAGATAAGAGATGCCAATTTTCTTTCTTTCCATCTGTATGCTAGACATGGAATGCCCTGTACGACTACAGGAGAGAAGAGAAAGAGGCTGAATAAAAAGGGTATCTTTATCCTATACTCTCTGAGTAAACTAAACAAAAACCTGTTGTACAGTGTATATTATCCATATTACGCAGTGCGGTAAAAAGATTGTATGGTGCAAACATTATTTCTGTTTAAAATATGATCTTACATGGAAATATGTAAAAACATGTAAGAATGTATATGGACACCAAATAAAAGATGAAGTTACAAAAAAAAAAACTGTTATTTGTACATGAATACCAGGCTGACTAAAAGATTTAAGTCCTTGCATTTATTTCTTCATAGTATGTCATTTATACACAATATTCCTTTATCAAACCAAAATTTGAATCTAAACAATAATTACCTTTTTTAAGGGTTTAGTTAAAGAGCAACTCTATATTATAACAAGCATTTTTCAATGCCGAATGTTTGCTTGCTGGCATTGGCATTGGTAGTGTGGGAGTTAGAGAGATGCATAATAGGAATAGCAGTGAAGTATTGAACTGAAAACAGCCCCACCACCACCACCTTGCAGAGACTGACAGGCATTGGGGTGTGCCTTTGGGTCATCAGGTATACCGGCCATGCCATTTCACCACACCCTACCCTGCAGACACAGACAAGTGTCACAGTGTGCCTTGGAGTCTTTGGGCCTTATGCTCACCCCATTCCATAAGAAATATGGTGAGATGGGTGCAGCATAGGAGAATGGGGTGACCTTTGGTGCCAATTAGTCCAAGGCACACCTCAATGCCTGTCACTGGCTGCAGGGTGTGAGTGAGGGTGGAATGGCAGAAGTGTTATAGGTGACAATCCCAAGTCACACCCCTCATGCCTGTCAGTCTCTACGGGGTGGGGCGTTATGGTCGGAAACCCTAACGTCCCAGGCGTTCGTTGGTATTTTTACTCTAAATTTTAAACATGGATTTTTTGTGACCCCCACCTAATGAACAGTGGCAATATCAGTTCATTAGCGGAAAGCTGATTTTGCACAGTGACTACGTCATTTGGCACCACTGGTGCGAAAACACATTTTGAACAGGATGTGGAAATGACAGCTGTACTGTTCATGGGGAGGTGCCAAAAATGGCAATGTTGAAAATCTGCAGTGAAAATATTAAAAAAACTGGTGAAGTCACGAGCGTGCGTAGAAACTGTGCAACGCACACCCATAATGCAATTAGTTTGGAGATTTTTTTACAGCAGATTGTCAACACAGGCATTTTGGAACCTCCGCTCATGAACAGTGTCACTGTGATTTTATTAATCTGTCCCGAAGAGTGATTTCCCACAGCGACCACGCATTTCTGCACTGGAAGTGCAAAAACACATTTCAGCCATGGTGTGAAAAATGACAGCTGTACTGTCCATAAGAAAGTGTGGAAAAATGCCAGTGGTGAAAATCTGGACTGAAAATATTAGAAATCCATGAATTTACGAGGGTGTGTGGAAACTGAGCAATGGTCGCTCATAACACAGTCATTTTATGGACTTTTTGTCACCAAATTTTTAACATAGCCATTGTAACACTGCTCATGAACAGTGTCATTGTGATTTTCTTAATCCGTCCCAAACATTGATTTCGCACACTGACTGCGCCATTGTTCGCTACATGCGTGGAAACACATTTTGGGTGAGATGTGAAAAATGACAGCTGTACTGCTCATAAGGAGGTGTGGTAAATGGCAATGTTGAAAATCTGGAGTGAAAATAGTGAAAATTCGCAAACTTACGAGCGTACGTAGGAACAGTGCAACGCATGCTCGTAAAACAGTAATTTTGGGGAATTTTTTCACCAGATTTTTAACATAGCCATTTTAACACCTCTGCTCATGAACAGTGTCACTGTGATTTTCCTAATCTGTCCCAAACATTGATTTCACACACCGACTGCGCTATTGTGCGCTACATGCGGAAACACATTTTGGGCAAAAGGTGAAAAATGACAGCTGTATCACTCAGAAGAAGGTGTGGTAAAATGGCAATGTTGAAAATCTGGAGTGAAAATATTGAAAATTCGCAAACTTACGAGCATCGTAGAATCCATATAGCGCATGCTATTAAAACTGTAGTCATTTTAGGGAATTTGTTCACCAAATTTAACATAGGGTTTTTGGGGACCTACCTCAGAGAACTGTGACACTGTCATTTTATAAATCAGTCCCGGAAGGTGGTTCAGTGCAGGGACTGCGAAATCACCTTTCAGGGCCGATTAACAAAATGACAGTGACAGAATTTATGAAGTGGGGTCCCAAAAAACCCATGTTGAAAATTTGGTGAAAAAATTCCCCAGAATGCCTGAGATATGCATCAAAGTTGAAAAACCCTATTTATTACATTATACAGCTTACTGGCATTTCCTCAGTTCGCAGTCGGCTTTGAAGAGTGCAGATGTGTTCCCAGTCCACCGAAGATCGTCGCACCAGACTCCAAAGGTAAGTATGGGATGAGGTGGGGTGTGGGGAGGTGGATGCGCAGAGGGTGGATGCGGGTGGAGGGAGTGGGCATCAGGAAGGTCAGCGAGGGAAGGTTTTTTCTTGGATGACGCGGGACTTGTGCCACGCTGGGGTGGGCTCCCAGCTTGGCAGCTGGAAGGCTGTTTGGGGAGAGCAGTGGAGCCAATGGGGGATTGGGCACCCCGTTGGCCTACAGACTGTTGCTATGCTGGGGTGGGCTCCCAGCATGGCACCCGGTTGTCTGTTGGGGGGGAGAAACATTGGAGCCCACGGGGGATTGGGCACACCTGTCGGCCATACGGACTGTTGCCACGCTGGGGTGGGCTCCCACCGTGGCACCTGGAACTCTGTTGGGGGAGAGCGCAGTAGAGCTGATGAGGGATTGGGCACCCCCATCGGCCATACAGTGTGTGCGTGGGAGGGCGAATTAACATGCAATATGCATGCGTGCATGTGCGTGGGGGGAGCACATGTGCACACAGTAGCTTCTCGCTGCTCACTGAAGTGTTGCTCTGCCTTTTTAACTGTACGGCACTGCATTTTCAACTGCTGTCATAGCTGCAGCATTCATTGGCAAACTGTGGCTGACCCTGCAAACACACTGACTGCATTGGAAGATGGGTGCCACACCTATGAAAACTCGGATGATAGCACTATGTTTCTTGCACATGCGTGCAAGCAAACATAATAAAAAGCTTAAAAACACTAGAGTTACTCCAATTATGTTTTAACTTTATTGTTTACTAATTCTTTATGGGTTTTTTTAACTTCCCCTGCTGTTGGTCTACTAAATATTGTAGATAATGCATCAATTATTTTCCGGAGTCTTTCAAAATATATCTGATTCTCCCTTGCTAACCGCACAATTGCTGTTTGGTACATCACGGTCTGTTGCCATGGTGAGCACTACAATGTCATAAACTAAGGCACTGTGAAGTTATCAGGGGAGAGGCAAATGTTTTCAAATGTTCCCTATAAAGACTTTTTAGATTGATTACGAGGATGTGCTGTAAATTTTGGAAAGGATAATTGAAAATAAAAAAAAAAATTAAAAACTATTACCTAGTAAATGGTAACAGCCGAAACATCTTATTTACGAAAGCACATACTGAAATGCAGAGCTGCTCTTTAATTATTTTAGCCAGGAAGTAAAATTCTTTCATATGTCCCAATCTGGAAGTTATTCCATTTTTTGGGGAATGTCAAAAATACTTTCTGGGTCCCACATTTTTGGAAGTCCATAAAAGAGAGACCCATATTACTACTAAAAAAAACATTTTCTTCAGAAAATTTAACAACCAAGTTGGAAGTCACCTAATTTTGTTTTCCTATTTGGAATCAAATACTTTCTTTTTCATTTTGGAACTTTGTGTGCACATCTAATACAACCAAAATGGAGCAGATTGAAGCCTTGTTCTTTTTTTTAACATTTGGATTTAGCTAGGTGTTCACGTTTGCATGATATATGGTCTATACTTAACTTTTTGCCAACACTCTAAAACATGTAATGGAAGCTCCTATAGGAGAAAAAAATAGATATGCTGGAATTTTAGAAATGAATATGACACTTTCCGTAGCATATTTATTTTGGGAATGAAACATTCAGGTCTATATTTACCAGTTAGTTAAGGGTAACAGTACTGTGCCGTTAAACTATGTTGAAGTTTGTGCAGCCCAAAAAGAAAGATAAAAGTAAATGTCAGGAGCCTAATCGCCAGTGGGGAAGGGTGACAGTATAAGATAAGGTCAGACAATCAACCCATACAGTATGTCAGAAACTTTAGGCAATCCTAGCAAATTCCTCAAACATATCTCAATTTGAATTAGTGTCTCTTGATCTGTTTTTACAATAATCTGCAAAAGTTTGGTTTATCATATAAAGAGCTACTGTATTATCTTCTCCTTTTCTAACAGCAGCATTAATCGTGTCGGCAGATTCTTTTTTTTTTTAATAAGAAGTACTAGTATCATATCTTTCCGACCTTCTCTTCATTTTCTGTTTAATTTATTTTGCCTTTCTAGAGTGCAAATCTTGCCTCATGGTAAAGTAACTCATTTGATAAAATGGCCTTCAACCACTGAACAAATTATAGAAATGTCATTGGTTAAAAAGCATCACTGAACTGTGCATTAATTCCCTTGATATGCACATTTCATTACCAACCTAAACTAATATACATGACAACAGTTAACATCAGAATTCTCAGGAGTCCTAGCAGTTTCATTGGTCAAAGCACATCACCTGGCCATTCATTAATTCCCTGTAAATGCACTGTGTTTTACCAACCTATAAACAAGTATCAGTGTAACAACATAAAAATTAAAACATTTTCCATTACATTTGTTTTTTTTACATTTTATAAGTGCACTTCAGGATGTGCATTTCTTGAGAATAAATGTACTTCTCAGATGCTTCGAAAGGCATGCAGCAATTGACCTTGTGCCTTCCAGTTCACATAGAGTATACATTCATTCTCTAGAAATACAGGCTCTGTCATGGTTACTGCTTACATATACAGACTCTGGTCAAAGCCACTGCGGCTGCTAATGCAGTCACTTGATAAGGACCATGAGGCATGACATTCAAACAGCGTAAGTAAAACAATGTTTCAATAGAGAACAACTACATAAGGAGTTAAACATCGAACTGGGCATACCAGTCCTGATGCTGTCAGTATAGCAGCAGCTACTGGGGATGTGATAAGCACAGTACTTGCAATGTTGCAATGTAAAACAATGTCCTCCCCACTTATATTCTTCACCATACTTGATCGATACTTGAAGAGCTCAGTGACACACATACACCACCATGCCGAGTAAATGCAGTCAAGTGGTATTATGAGAAAAAGTGCTTGTTGCCGTTATTAAAAAAAAAATCATCTGCCGGCCCAGTGACGATGAGGGCTGAGGTGCTAGATGCCTTACCTCATGGCATGCCAGCAACCCGGGTTTAGGAATGAGCCTGGGCTGTTGGAGGTCGGCGATGGGAGGGGAAGGTGGAGTTGGATGGAGCTACTGATTGGCAAATTCTCCTCTCTGGGGAGGGGTAAGGGCTTCCTCCAGCTGATGGTTGCCACCTGATGGAGGATGGGGACAGCATGGACCAGTAGGAGCCAGGTGTAGGCCTAGGGTGGGAGGAAAGGAGCCATCACCAGGGCCATGGGACTAATGCGTGCCTCCACATGCATGTGTCCCACTCCTGAGGCCCCTGGGTGAAAAATGGAGGAAAATCACCACCAGCAGGATGGCAACCGACTCCCTGCAGGCTCTGCTCCCGGGCTGGGCATAAGGTAAGCAATTCCGGGTGACGGGGCTGGGGGGGGTCGATCAGATGGGGCCATCCATAGGGGGTGTAAAAATTGTTAAATATTAAAAAAAAAAATCATCTTCTCCAAGTCCCCTTAAAACACAGTCCACAGCAGAAGCAGTCCAGTGGTGGAGGGCGAAGTTTAGAAAAGTCAGACATCTTGGAATGACATCATCTAATAAGCCACAATCAGAGAGGAAGACTGGACTTAAAAGCATAGAGTGAGTGCGTGTGCGTGTGTGTGTGTGTGTGTGAGTGTGTGTGTGTATGAATAGCACAGAGATCAAGTGAGATCCACCCCCTTTCAACAGATGAGCAATCAACGAAGAAAGACTGCTAATTGTTTTATATATCTATATGTGTATATATATATATATATACAGTATATATGTATATTTGTAAGATGGAGTCCAGGCTGGGGGAAGGGAAAGAGGCATGTGGGGACTGCAGGAGCTGTGACCAGTGAAGGGAGAGAGAGATCAGAGATTTTTTTTAACAAAACATTGATTCAGGGTGGGTGTGATGGGGGAGGGAGAAACAGGCACAAAGCCCAAAGCGAGTCCCTCCTCATCTGCAGGAGCTCTGACTCTGGCAGGGGGAGGGAGACTTCACATTCCTTACCAGTGAAGAAAGATGGAGTCAGGGTTGAGGGAAGGGAGAAGAGCATTTGGAGCCCAAATGACCCCCCATCGGCAGAAGCCATGACCAGTGAGAAGGGAGATTAGTGATTTAAAAAGAAAACATGGATTCAGTGTGGGCGGAAGGGGAAACAAGCATGGAACCCAAGCAATCCCTCCTCACCGGCAGGATCTGTGTGACTGACGGGGGATGGGAGACTGCACATATGTTTCTTTTTGTTTTGTTATGTTTGCTTGCACGCATGTGCAAGAAACATAGTGCCATCATCCGAGTTTTCGAAGGTGTGTCAGCCCTCTTCCAATTCAGTCAGTGTGTTTGCAGGCGCGGCCACAGTTCTCCAATGCCTGCTGGAGCTGTCTATGACAGCTCCAAAATGCAGTGGCGTATATTTGAAAGGTGGAGCTACGCTTCAGTGAGCAGCAATCAGATATCCCCTGCTCATGCACGCTCCCCCTACACACACACACACACACACACACACACACACACACATATATATGCTGCGTGCTGCCCTCCCCACACACACTGTATATGGCCGACAGGGTGCCCAATCCCGTCGGCTCCACACCAACCAGCCATCCTTCTGCCACGCTGGGAGCCCACCCCAGAGTGGCAAACGCCTGCTTCGCGCCATAAAAAAAAAAAAAACAACCTGAAAATCAAAACTGTCCCTGTGTCTGCACCCACCCGCGCCCACCCACTGCGCACTCCTGCCTCCCCACACCCCCCTCACCTCATACTTACCTCCAGACTCTGGCGCGACGCTCTTCGGTGGACTGGGAACACGTCTGCACTCTTCAAAGCCAACCGCGAACTGAGGAAATGCCGGTAAGCTGTATAATGTATAATGATTGGGGTTTTTCAAATTTTTTGCCTATCTCAGGCATTTTTGGGAATTATGGGCCCAAATTTTCAACATGAGGTTTTTGGGACCCCTCCTCATGAATTATTGCACTGTCATGGCGTTATTCGGGCCCGAAGGGTGATTTCGCAGTCACTGCGTGAAATCACCTTTCAGGACCGAATAATGAAACGACATCACCACTGTTCATAAGATGGGCTCTCAAAAAGCCTATGTTGAAATTTTGGTGGAAAAATTCCTAAAAATCACTGTTTTACGAGTGTGCGTTGTGCAGTTCCTACGCACGCTCGTAAGTTCACGAATTTTCAATATTTTCACTCCAGATTTTCAACATTGCCATTTTACCACACCTCCTTATGAGCAGTACAGCTGTCATTTTTCACATCTTGCCCAAAACGTGTTCCACCATGTAGCGCACAATGGCGCAGTCGGTGTGCGAAATCAATGTATGGGACACATTAAGAAAATCACAGTGACACTGTTCATGAGCAGAGGTCTTAAAATGGCTATGTTGAAAATTTGGTGAAAATTCTAAAATGACTGTTTTATGAGCGCCATATGTAGTTCCTACGCATCAGAAGTTTGGCGAATTTCTATATTTTCACTCTAGATTTTCCACATTGCCATTTTATTACACTTCCTTATGAACAGTACAGCTGCCATTTTTCACATGTTGCCCAAAATGTGTTTCCGCACATGTAGCGCACAATGGTGCAGTCAGTGTGCGAAAGCAATGTTTGGGACAGAGTAAGAAAATCACTGTTACACTGTTCATGAGCAGAGGTCTTAAAATGGTTATGTTGAAAATTTGGTTAAAAAATTCCTTAAAATGACTGTTTTACGAGCGTGTGTTGCACAGTTCCTACGCACACTTAAAAGTTTGCGAATTTTCTATATTTTCACTCCAGATTTTCCACATTGCCATTTTATTACGCTTCCTTATGAACAGTACAGCTGCCATTTTCACATGTCACCCAAAATGTGTTTCTGCACATGTAGCGCACAATGGTGCAGTCGGTGTGCGAAAGCAATTTTTGTGACAGATTAGGAAAATCAGTTATACTGTTCATGAGCAGAGGTCTTAAAATGGCTATGTTGAAAATTTGGTGACTAAAGTCCATAAAATGACTGTGTTACGAGTCAGCATTGCGCAGTTTCCACGCACCCTTGTAAGTTCATGACTTTGTAATATTTTCAGTCCAGATTTTCACCAGTTGCATTTTTCCACACTTCCTTATGAACAGTACAGCTGTCATTTTTCACAACATGGCCGAAATGTGTTTTCACACTTTCAGCTCAGAGATGCGTGATCCCTGTGGGAAATCATTGTTCGGGACAGATAAAGAAAATCACAGTGACACTGTTCATGATCAGAGGTCCCGAAATGCCTGAGTTGACAATCTGCTGTAAAAAATGCCCACACTAATTACATTACGGGTGTGTGTTGCACAGTTTCTATGCACGCTCGTGACTTCACCAGTTTTTTTAATATTTTTACTGCAGATTTGCAACATTACCATTTTTTCCACCTCCCCATGAACAGTACAGCTGTCATTTTTCACATCCTGTTCAGAATGTGTTTTTGCACCTGTGGTGCTAAATGCCATAGTCGCTGTGCATAAGCAGCTTTCCGCTAACAAACTGATATTGCCACTGTTCATGAGGTGGGGGTCTCACAAAAAACGTTGAAAATTTGGAGTGAAAATACCAACGAATGCCTGAGCTGTTAGGGTTTCCAACCATAACGCCCCATCCTGTAGAGAATGACAGGCATCGGGTGTGACTTGGGATTCTTGCCTGTAATGCTCATACCATTCCACACCCTGCAACCAGTGAGAGGCATCGAGATATGCCTTGGACTCTTCGGCCCCAAAGTTCAATCACATTCTCCTATACCGCACCCATCTCACCATATTTTCTGAAGGAATGGGGTGCGCATAAGGGTCAAAGACCCCAAGGCACACCATGACACTTGTCAGTGTCTGCAGGGTAGGGTGTGGTGAAATGGCATGGCCGTTATGCCTGATGACCCAAAGGCACACCCCAATGCCTGTCACTCTCTGCAGGGTGGTGGTGGGGTTGGCTTCAGTTTAATACTTCACTGCCATTCCTATTATGCAGCTCTGTAACTTCTGCACTACCAATGCCAATGCCAGCAAGCAAACATTCGGCATTGACAAATGCTTGTTTTTTACTTAGCCTGGTGCTCCCCTGGTACCACAAATCCAGACCTGTATGTGCTCTTAGGAGAAAGAATTATTCAAAACTTCATATCACAATCAAATAGTTGATTTATTAAGCACCACTGTGGAAGCCCCTAGCGCCTCGGCAATGTGCCTTCAAAGAGGGCTTATTACAATCTGGCATAAACATTTCATTATTTAAATAAGAATCAAAAAAGTGACATCGTTCATCTATTCACCAATCCAAAGAGTCTTTAGGAAGATTCAAGTTTAAGTGATGGAACCGTTTCAACCTGTCAAAATTCAAAAACAATTAATCAAATAACTTTTAGAAAATTACTATATAAAAAACACAGTTAGCTAGTGCGCATTACAATTTTGAGATAGACAAGGAGCTGTGTGCATAGCAGCAATTTAACTGAGACCCTGAATTTTAATTAAGTACAAGCATAACTGAATTATTTCCTTTGGTAAATTTTGCTGCAGTGTTCACCTAAATCATAGGGATACATCAATAAATGCTTTATATCCAAATAACATCAATTATGCATCATTAGCCAGTACTTTTTATCTTACATGGTCTTTTATAGTGCTGGATAGAAAGGAGAAGCACTCCAAGCTGCTGCTTCATGGCCCATCTTTACCAGAAACAGTTTGTCCGTAGGAAACCCTATAGAATCCAGCAAAAGGAAAAAAGGAAACAAGGAGAACACATATTATTTTACAGTTTTGGATAAGATAAACATTTCCAACCTTACAAAATAACTATCACTAATAGTGAAACACTAAAGAAATGTAGTCAGAAGGGGGTGGGTTGGGGAGGAGGGAAGGGGAGGAAGAGAAAATCCTATAGCAGAAGGAGAGAAGAAGCAGGGAAACAGAGAACACACATTATCTTACAGTTTTAAGTATTTCCAACATTATGAACTAACTATTGCTAGCAGTGAGACAATGTAAAGTTAGAATAAAGGATATGCATTAGGAAGTGATGAAAAAGGAAAACGGGGGAAGGGGGGCTGGTGCTCCCCTGGTACCCCTCCCGCCTTACGGCACTTGGGGAGACATGGTATTTGTATTGTCTCCCCTGTTCCCGGGACGCCAGTACGTGGTCGCACATGCATGTGGAGGCGCGCATGCGTCCCATGGCTCCAGTGATGGCCCCCACCTCCCTCCTGGCCTAGCGCCTAAGTTCCCCCTGGCCTGGCACTGCCACCTGGCCTCCACTGGGTGGCAGCCATGAGTCTGGGAAACCTCTCATCCTTCCCCGGGGAGGAGAGCTATCTCGCAGCTGCTCAATCCTGACTCTATGCCCTTCTCCCAGCCGATCCCTGGTGGCCTGAGCTCACTCCCAAACTCGGGTCGCCAGCATGGCACAAAGTGTGGCATCCAGCGCCTCAACCTTCTGCACCACCAAGCTCTGCATATATGTTTTTAAGACACAGTCAGGGCTAGGGGAGAAGAAGAAGAGGGAGAAAAAGGAAAATGTTTCCTGCACACAATAACCTGCAAGCAGGGATGCCACCAAGTTCTTTCAAGTTTTAAAGTTGCATTTTATTCAGACACACACAGGCCCCAGCCTGACATGTTTCAGATGGGGTGTCCTTAATCAAAGACTTTTGACAAAGGACACCCCATCTGAAACATGTCAAGCTGGAGCCTGTGTGTGTCTGAATAAAACATAGCTTTAAAACTTGAAAGAACTTGGTGGCGTCCCTGCTTGCAGGTTATTGTGTGCAGGAAACGTTATCGTTTTCCTTAGCCTTGTTGTTTCCTGGCACCACATCCTTGTGCATACTCTATGGCAGCCAAGAAGGAGAAGAGACATGGAGCCCAAGTGGAGTGTCACTGAGAGACCCTTTTTCTCTCTCAGCAGTACATCAGCATAGCTCTTGTAATGCAACTGTAAAAATGCATGGATGTAGACATTTGAGGTGTCTGGTATTTTACAAGTCGGTTGGGTGGGTTTGATTGCCATGAACAACTCGACTGTGCACACACACACACACACACACACACACACACACACACACACACACACACACACACAGCCCTTGTAAGCAAGTAGGTGTGAGCTGTGCACCTCTGGGTGACATGGAGTAGCTCCCCGGCTCTGAATCCCACAATCATTTGCACTGCAGTGTTCCAACCCACACCATGAAAACCCTCACAGCTTTTGCAACCCCTACACACACTTTTATGCAGATAAATCACCTTATTGGATACGTGCTGACAAAAAGCAGCATTTCTGGGACTGGTTTGAAATACCAGTAACTGCTATGGAAAGGGGTACGGTCATTCACTCCTTCACTGTACTTTATTCTTCATCTTAAAACTTTACACGATGTATGATTTTTAGTTACATATCGGCTTTGTAGGTAATAAAGGGGTTTTGTTTTTGTACTCAGAAGTACTTAAGGCTGCCTTGGAGCGGTGGCATCGTTAAATAACATAGCAATGTAGATTTCATTGGTGGGATTTGATTTGTCAGTTCAATGAAATCGACATTACATTAATGGAGCATTAAGGTAAGACCAGGGGTTACATTTACCTCCTGTCAATCACCCCCTAGGGGTGTAATACCCCTAGGGGGTGATTAACAGATAATTAATGTAACCCTTGGGAGTACCTTATTGTGTTTATAGCAATGTCCAGCCAATTTTATTATCATGCTGCTTTGTTTTTCTTTTTTCTTTTAATTACTGTGTTTTTCGGTAAAATAGTCCATCCACCAACAACACTGGCCAACAATCGTGTGCTATGCATGAAATTATCCCTGATGGAAGTGCTTTCCCCTTCATGCTTTCTGGTTGTTAGGGTGATGCAAGTTGGTATGTGAAAGTATGGGAGTCCCACCCACTTTTGTTATTGGGTAGGCAGAGGCAGATACTTAAGTTACTAATATAAATGCGCTGGTTACTTACTCTTAATATATGTGACTTGCTCTCACAGCCACCTTCCAGCTGCCACATCCTGGTTCCTTGACACCTCAGCATTCCAGACCGCCCCATCCCACTAATTAACTCCTCGCTCTCTATCTGCCTTCTTATGACACACTTAGCCCTGTCTAGCCCTACTTAGGACATAGCTCTCCAAAAAAGTTTCACCCTCTAAGTATTTCAACTGTTGTCACGGTAACTGTAAAAATAAATGTTTTAGTGCGCTATCAGACACTGATGTGCTGCTGAATCTTAACAAACTTTATTTCTGAACAGTAAATGGCTCAAGGTTAGAAAACATTTCTTTTTCACAGGCTCGTAACTGCCGTGGCTCCCAATTACCATGACAATGGCACTCCTGTAAATCTGTGCTTCACTTATTCCAACAAATAGCACTACCCATGAAAAGCACTTTTTGTGTGGAAAACCAAATGCTCTGGAGCTGTTAACTTTTTTCCCTAGCTGACACTTTCGCTGTATTGCTGCAGTGTTCAGATTACAGGTATGCAGTGAGTGATATGAGGTTTCAGCAGTGCTCCTCTCAGGAGATTCCCAGTGATTTGAAAGCAGCCCACTGGAAAAAGGGATAATCTAAAACAAACGGCAAAACAACTTGCTTGTAGGTTTTACACTTAGGAGATATTAATTGATTAAAATTTTTTTTCTTTTCCTGTTTTACTCACAGGTATGGACAAAGTAAATAAATCAATAAATCAGTAACAGTTGGTCGAAGATCTGATTCATTAAAGGTAATGGCTGCCTGTTCAAACTATCAGTGAAAGCTGATATTAGTTTCAAATTCCTAATTCCAGCATTCCATGACAGACTTAATGCAGGGAATCAGTGTGTTTGTGAGAAGGCTGTCCTTGTATATTAATCAAAGATTAATATACTAGTAGAGCCTTCGCACCAGCACACTAATTCTCTGCATGAAGTCCATCATTGAATGCTGGAATTAGGAATGTGGAACTAACATTAGTATTCCATGATAATTTGAACAAGTAGCCATTACATTTAACGGATCAGGGGCCCAATTCTCAAAAACTCACATAGCACAGCAAAGTTTGTGTTGCGCTGTGCGTTTGCCCAGGTGTCTAAGTTTGATATTCTCAGTTGGGTCTCGCACCTGCACTTTCTGACTGAGAAGAGGGCCAGGTCGAGTCAGTCCTAACCCCATTAGTGCTTGTGCTAACCCCAAAATCACCACCTTGACATGGATCCAGGAGTATGTCTCTACAATGAAAAGTGCAGGTACGCTACTTCCAGTTCACAAAAGCAGCCTTGTAAATGAGCCCATTGGACATGCAAAGTGCTATGTGGCCATTTGCATGCCCATTATGGGCCCATTTACATAGGCAGCACTGGAGTTCAGCAGTCCCACTCAGCTTCTGCCCCATAGACAGCCCTGTGTCCCTGATGTCTAGTGGTCCCTCCCCCCAACTGATCCCTTGCCTGATGTAACAAAAGTATTCCCTGGTGTCCAGTGGTCCCTCCCCCCACTTGCACCCATGCCTGATGTATAAAAGCATATTCCCTGATGTCCAGTGGTCCCTCCCCCAACCCGATCCCTCACCCAATGTATGTTAACATATTCCCTGGTGTCCAGTGGTCCATCATCCCACCCGCATCCATGCTTGATGTATGCATCCTTCACCCTGGTGTTTAGTGGTGACTCCCACCACCTGATGCCCTGCCCAAATAAGAAAAGACCATTTGCCTTGGTGTCTAGTGGACCCTCCCCATCCAATCCCCATCCCTGGTTTGACAAGCCCCCCCATACACAGCCCCAGCCCTGTTCCTTTACAGTGATCTTCACCCCCACAAGCCCATCCCTCATTGATGGTTGCTAGCCCCCTCCCTCCTGTGGCACCAACAACCCACCCCCTGTCTCCCATACCTTGAACGTCGGTGCCGTGGTGCCACGACAGTGAATGACACAGTCCTCCACATACCACCTCAGCCATCCACCGTCTGTCATAAGCAGGGAGCATGCTGTTTATTTATTGGGCATGGTGCGTCACCCTTACCCTATACATAAGCAGCGCACTCCAAGATTGTCCCCCTCCTAATCCCCTGTACAGTAAACATAACCCATTCACTGGTGGCCAGATGCTCCCCTCCCTGATCCCCTGTACAGTGAACAGAAACCCCTACCCTTGTGGCCAGTGGCCCCTTATCCCCAATCTGTGTGTGTGTGTGTATATATATATATATATATATATATATATATATGTGTGTATTTCCCCAGTGTTTAGTGGACACACCTCCCTAACCCCGATCTGGTGAATGCTCAATAAACACATTTCATTCCCTGTTGTCCAGTGGAACCCCTCACCCCAGCGGGTAGCGCCCCACCACCCCACTCCCCATCCTTTCCCTAAGCCAGTGACCAGCACAGCCCCCCACTTTCCACCATGGCTGGCCAACAACTGAGCTGTTAATAAATGTGTACTGTAGCATCAGCTTTTTTTTTAGTTAATTTTTTTATGCCCTTTGTTGACTGGACCCCATCCACCAGTCTCCACAGCCCTGTCACCCTGGCATCCACTGGGACTTACTTTCTCCAGATCATCCCCCAGGGCTTGCCCCCCTGTGGGGTCAGCAGGACCCCCCCATAGCCCCACCAAGACAGGATCTAGTTCTCTGAAGGTGCCCAGCTGGCCAGGTGCGGAGCCTGTGAGGGGCCGGTTTCATCCTACCAGCTGGCAGCCTTTTTCTTCCTTTTTCTCCCCTAGTGCATAGGAGATGGTGTGTAATGACACCAATGGTGCTGCCACACATGCTCCCACGCATGGCACACCAGGCATCTGCCCCACCTCCACCCCCCCCATTTGCAGTGTCGGTGTGCCAGCCCCCTAGCCTCCACTAGGGGCCAGGCTAACACTGACCACTGATCCCCTCTCTTCCCGAAGGAGGAAAGCAGTCCTTAGAATGCTTGATCCTCATCCCCCCACTGACCCTCCAACTCTGGAGATCACTACCAAACTCCGGTCATTGGTGCCGAAAGCGGTAGCCTTACAGCTGTGCCAGCAGGCTGGCTGTAGCATCAGCTGTTACAGTACATGCTCACTGACAGCTCAGTCAGCCGTGGTGGAGAGTGGAGGGTTGTGCAGGTCCTCGGTTCAGGAAGGGATGGGGGAAGCAGGGTGTGGGGCACTACCTGCTGGGGTGGGGAGGCTGGAAAATCCATTGGACACCAAGGAATGAAATATATTTGTTGAGCATTTGCAAGATTGGGGTTAGGGAGAGCTGTCCACTAGACACTGGGGAAGTACACGTGCATATATATATATATATATATATATACACACACACATACATATACATATGTATATTTATATATCTGTGGGCAGGCCGGGGATGGGGATGGTTCTGTTTACTGTACAGGGCATTGTGGATGGGGGCCACTGGCCAGCAGAGAAGGGGTTATGTTTACTGTACAGGGGATAAGTGGGGGGACAGTCAGGGAGTGGAGTACTTATTTATAGGGCAAGGGTGACATGTCATGCCCTATAAATAAGCAGCATGCTCCCTGCTTATGACAGATGGCAGGCAGTCGTGGTGTGTGGAGGGCTGTGTCACTCACCATCATGGCACCGTGGTATGGATGTTCAGGCATGAGAGATGGGGGGGTGGGTTGTCACTGTTGTGGGAGGGCAGGAGCAACTAACCACCAATGAGGGACTGGCTTGGGAGGGCAAAGATTGCTGTACAGGAACGGGCCGGGCTGTGTTTAGGGGGGCTAGACACCAGGGTAAATGGTCTTTTCTTACTTTGGGCAGAGCATCGGGTGGGGGAGAGACCACTGGACACCAGAGTGAAGGATGCTTACGTCGGGCATGAGTGTGGATAGAGGAGGGACCACTGGACATAAGGGAATAAGTTTATATACATCGGGCTAGGGACCGGATTGGGGGAGGGACCACTGTACACCAGAGAATATGTTTATATACATCAGGCCAGCGATTGGGTTAGGGGAGGGACCACTGTACACTAGGGAATATGTTTTTATACATCGGACATGGGTGTGGGTGGGAGGAGGGACCACTGGACACCAGGGAATATGTTTACATACATCGGGTGATGGATCAGGTGAGGAGATGGACCACTGGACACCAGGGAATATTGTGCTTAGGGTTGAGCAGGGGAGCCACCGCAGTACCTCTGCCAATCACTAGGGTTGCATAGGATTAAGGCAGGGTCTCAGTTGGTGGTATGTGTTCTGCATATGGGGACCATGCAACAGCCCCTTGTGTGAAGCAAATACTCTGTGAATCAGACTGAGCTGATATTCATGTCCCCTCTCCCTATTTTGCATTGTACCCCCCTCCACACTTTGCCCAAGTTCAAACCCGGTTTGAGCATGCAAACCAAGCTTCTGTGAATATCAAATTGGCACAAAACCTGGTTTGCTCATGCAAACCCAGGTTTGCACCCAGGCAAAGTTTTATCAGTCCTGGCCCAGATCTGCGATCAACTGTTATTTATTTATTCAGTTAGTTATTTAGTTTGTCCATACCTGTGGGTAAAATAGGACAAATTAAAAAAAAGTTTAATCAATTAAGGTCTCCCGAGTGTAAAACCTACGAGCAAGCTGTTTTACTGTCTGTTTCAGATTATCCCTTTTTCCAATGGGCTGCTTTTAACTCACTGGAAACCTCCTGATAGGAGCATTGCCAAAACCTCGTAACGCTACATATCTGCATCTGAACACTGCAGCAAAACAGTGATTGTCAGCAAGTGAAAAAAGTTAACAGCTCCAGAGTGTTAGGTTTTCCACACAAAAAGTGCTCTTCATGGTAATGCTATTGTTGAAATAAGTGTTGCATAAATTTACAGGAGCACTGTTGCCATGGTAATCAGGAACATCAGCAGTTAGTAACCCACGATAAAGAAATGTTTTCTAAACTTAATCCATTTACTGTTCAGAAATAAAGCTTAAGATTCACTAGCACATCAGCGTCTGATAGCTCACTGAAAACATTTATTTTCCATAAGCTCCTAACAGCTGTCACTCCCAGTTTGTTTACAGTTACCATGACAACGGTCAAAATGCTTAGAGGGCTAAAATTTTTGAGGGGAACTATGCCTTAATTAGGGCTAGACTGGGCTAAGTGTATCATAAGGAGGCAGATATAGAGTTGGGAGGTAATCAGTGGGATTGGACGATCTGGAGTGCTGAAGTGTTAAGGAACCAGGAAGTGGCAGCTGGAAGGTGGCTGTGAGACCAAGTCACATGTATTAATAGTAAGTAACCAGCACATTTATATTAGTAATTAAGTAACTGTCTCTGCCTACCTGATAACAAAAGTGGGCGGGACTCCCATACTTTCGAGTGCCAACCGGCAGTCACCATAAGAACTAGAAAGCATGATGTGAGAAAGTACTTCAGTCAGGGATAATTCCATGCATATCATGTGATTGTTAGCCAGTGTTGTTGGTGGATGGACTATGGGGGGTACACTTAAGCTAAAACTGCAGGGGGAGTGAGTGGACAAAGTGCAGGCAATGAGCCTGGCTCCCTTGCTGTGGGGAAAAGCCGACGATCAGCATGGCTCCCTTGCTGTGAGGAGGGGGGGGGATATGAAAGAGAGAGTGACAGACACATTTTACTGAATGAGGAGGATATGGAGAGATGTCCAGGAAATTGTTCTTCAACGCCACTCCATTGTAACAACACAGCTGTGCTGCATTAGGACTTCTGGTCAGACCCTTACTTTTCTTCTGTTTGCAATACATCAGCATAGCTCTGGGCTATGCAGCCATAATAACAGGGTTTGTGAAAGTAGTCAAACATAAAATCTTCATTAGTCAAAATGCGCCACCTGACTGTTGATTAATTTCTTAGAAACTGCACAGTTTGTAACTAGCCTACCCTAAATCCACCTTGCAACATTGTTTTTACATCAAAAGAAACCAAGCTACCACAGCACTAAAATTAATACTTACTCAGTTCACAAGTTCATTGTGAAAAGCCTTGTTTTGTCTAAAATGTTATATTGCCAAGTTTGGTACCATATGTGAAACAATTTGCACAGCTGCATGGTGATAGCCATGCTGACATATTGAGACTACATAAGAAAAGAAGGGGCTCTGGAAGCACGTGACCACGTACTTAAACTGTGTCCTTTCACCACGAAATTGAAATACATGTGGCTCTCTCCATTCATCACAGAACTATTTCTTTATGTCTCACCCTTCTCCTCCACCTGGCACTATTTTTTTGTAGTGGCTGCTGGTAGTGCTGGCCCTTGTCATTTCCTGTAGTTTTTTTTTGAGTTTTTCTTGTTTCTTTATCTTTACCTCTTTTGCCATCTCTCGAGGTTGTTGGGGTCAGATTCAAGGAAGACTGTGTGGACTGAAAAGATAAACAGCTCCACACCACACCATGCCTATCTGGTTACATTCCTCCAACTCTCTTGTTCTTTCTCTCAGGAGATTCAAATTACATTTCTCTCTCTCTCTCTCTCTCTCTCTCTCTCTCTCTCTCTCTCCCAAGTGTGTGTGTGTGTGTGTGTGTGTGTGTGTCAGTCTACAATGATTTAGTCCTGTCTGGAGAGCAATTTTGTGTTAACCCTTTCAGGACCAGTCTAATTCTTAGTGGCATTCTATTCAATTTGTTTCTGACTTGAATTGATCTCATACCTATTCACGAGTGTCCTTCTGGGGGAGGTAAGGGGTTTGTTACCAGCTGCTGTTAGAGTTACACAGCAGGAGACAAATGCCTTAAATTATATTTGGCATCTGTACGTGTATTTCTTTTCAGAAGACTTTGTGAAAGTTGTGAATGACAGCTTACAGTACACACTGCAAGCCCATTGGTTGACAGTGTCAACCAATAGGATTGTAGTAGGTACAGTTCCCTCCCCTCTACACCTCTGCCCATCTCTCTGTGCCTTGAGCCTTGAGCCCTCCTGGCCATCCCAGCCCTCGCACAACTGCCCATTCCCTGTTCATCACTTTCTAAGCTTGCCAGTCACCGCTACCAGGCAAAAACACCACCAATTCATGGCCCTTTGTCAGAATCTTCCACTTGCTTCTTCTACTATAAGGCAATGTTCACCTCAGTCCTAGCCCAGCAGTACCCCCCAATCATGGTCACCCACAGGGCTTTGAATAGCTGCTATGATTATCTGCAGTTTGCCTAAAAAAATGGCACCCCTGCAATGCTGGACAGCACAGCACCAACCAAACATCCTGGCTTTAACAGAAACCTGGTTGTTAGCCAAGACACCAGACTCATCTGTCTCTATTCCTGGCTACTCTCTCATTAGGCTTGATCATAATGGCAAGAGAGGCAGTGGCTGTGCCTTCTATGTAAATGACTCACTGCATTACCAAGCCCTGCCTGTGCCTTCCCTAGACCATGGTGCCCAGGCCCTCTCAATAAAACTCTCCTCTGACCCAAACCGTGCTTCTCTTACTCTCACCGTCACCTACATCCCACCCTGCAGCCAATCATCTGCCTGTAAAGCACTCTCTGACTATCTAGCCAGCTACCCCCACAAAGTGGAACAAATCCTAGTTGAGGATCTCAACATAAACTGGCTGGAGAGCTCATCAACACACGCCAAAGATACCTTTGCTGCGTTAGATATGACCCAACTGGTATCCCAGTCTACCAGGGCCAACCCCACTAATGGAACCTACACCCTACTAGATATCCTACTCACTAATCATCCCCACCATATTACAGACCTGGGTGTCCTACCCAACACCTTAAGCAACCACTCCCCAATCATCTTCAGCTGGTCCTGTCAGCTACCAAAACCACCACTAAATATCACCTTTCATCATCGACTACACCCAGGAGGTATAGCCAAACTCAAGCAATATCTAATTAACTAGGATTGGTCCCCTATTTCCCAAGCCCAGCACATAGATGATGTATTGCACTACTTCACCACCACCTTTAAAACTGCCTGTGATGCTTTTGCACCGACCATCAAAGTGACCACTAAGAAACGTAATGCCCCCTGGATCACCCCAGAACTTCTACAACAGTTCAAAATGCATGACAACCTCTGGCATCGTGCCACTGCCTCCAGTTTGCTAAGCAGTTGGCAGGCCTATAATGCTGCCCGCAATAAGTGTACCTGGGCAATCCACAAGGCCAAGGTGAAGCACTACAGAACTGCCCTAGCCACCTCCTGGGGTAGCACCAGGGGTGTAGCTACAATGGTGCAGGGGATGCAGTGGCACCCAGGCCCACGAGGTTTGAGGGGCCCAAATCATAATTTTGATGTTTATTCAAAGCTGGGGAGGGGCCCTGTAATATTGCCTTGCACCCAGGCGCTCTGGGAATTTGCTACGCTACTGGGTAGCACAAGAAAGTTCTCAGATAACATCAAGGAACTTAATGATAAATCCTGCTCTTCTTCCCTCTCACAACTCAGTGTTGATGGTACTACCACCACAGACACACTTCACATAGCTAACTGCCTCAACTCCACCTTCTCAGACCTCAGCTCAGTCCTCCCTAGCAACTTTTTTGATCCAATTCAGCCTACCCCACCACATGAGCTCCTCCACCCCTTCAAACTCAGAGTCATTACCCTTATAGAAGTGAAAGCCTACCTGTCCAAAGCCCTCCAGAGCTCCAATTACTGCAAAGATGCCATTTTTTTATATGCATATCCTATACCTTGAGCTAGTCTCAGTTGTCTCCCCACTCTAAATATGTCCCTGCACCTGGTCCAGTTCCCAACCTCATGGAAAATAGCAGTGATAACACCAATATTGAAATGTGGTGACAGCTCCCTCCCAAACAACTACTGGCCCATCTCGATTCTCCCCCCACTCTCTAAAGCCCTTGAAAAGATCATGGCCAATCAGCTCACTGACTACCTCCTCGCACACAACCTCTTATGTAGGGAGCAGCATGGTTTCAGGGCTGGTCATAGCACTATAACCACCCTCACAGAATTTGCTAACTCCCTGCACTCCACACTTGACAAGAGGCACCTTGCAGGGGCAGTGTTTATAGACCTCTCAAAGACCTTTGACACGGTTTCTCATCCCCTCCTTCTTAACACATTACAACAAATTGGGGTCTCTCATTGTCCACTCTCATGGTTCTCCAGCTATCTTTCATTTAGAACCCAATGTGTTAAAATTAATAATACCATATCCACTATGCTGCCTGTGCGCTCAGGAGTTCCCCAGGGATCTATTCTGCGTCCCCTGCTATTCAGCATCTACCTCAACACCCTGTCTAAATCCTGCCCTGGCAACCTTTTTTTCTTCGTGGATGATGCTATTCTTTATGCCACACATCCTGATCCTCTCTCTCTCTCCAGCATACCTTACAAAACTCCTTCTCTCAGATCGAACACTGGTTTGCTGAACACAGATTGGTGGTCAACATTAAAAAAAACTAAGATGACGCTCTATGCCCACCGCCAAAACAGATCAAAGGATTTCTCCCTGGAAATACTCTCTGCTTCTCTCATCCCACTGGAACAGGTCTAAAAGTATAAGTATCTAGGTATTACATTTGACTCTTCCCTCTCATTCCATGAACATATAAAAATCCTCACCTCCACCACCAACACCTGCATTGGTCTCCTTTACAGCCATAAAGACTGCCTGCCACCTGAAGCACTTCACCTAGCCATTACCTCCTCAGTCTTATCGCTGGTGGACTATGGCTTCATCACCTATGCTGCCCCCGACCCTACAGTGCTTCATCAAATACAAGTAGTCATCAATAAGGCCTGCTGGCTCCTCTCTGGTGCTGACATAAATACACATACCTGCACCCTATACATGCTCACCAATATCCTCTCCCTTGAGGAAAGACTATTATACCAGACCTGTCTCTTCACCACAAAAATCCACCTAGATTTAACCCCAATAGGTGTCATGGCTTCTGTTCAGGCAGCTACCATCTCAGCATCCTCACAGGCTGCCCCACAACTATCTGGAAGGTGCCTAAGGTCAGGACCACCCTGGCCCAGCGATCCTTCCCCCTTAAAGCTCCATCCTGGTACAATGCCCTCCCTCCAGCTGTCACATGAATCACCAATCTAGATCCTTTTAAAGCTGCCTTAAGTGCCCATATTCTCTCCTCACATCAATGCCAGTATAACTGGTAACCTGTGGATCCTGCACCACACTGCTAGGCTACGCACCCGCCCTTGGCCAGGCAGTGGAGAGCCCTCACTATTTCTAGCCTACAGGCTCCTCACATCCCTCGGTTACCATACAGTTGCACTGGACTATGAATGCATTGTGTTATGTATAAGACAAGGTCTCCTTGAGGCGGCTTACTACCAACTCATATCATGCATTGCTTTAGCTACCAATTGTATAGATCTTAACTGCTCATTAGGCAAATATGTCGATAGCTCTGCCCTATTTTAGCTACCAAATTTATAAGCATTAACCCATGCTCATTGTACTTTACTCTGTATGATTGCTCACCCACATTTATTCTATGTATGTACTATATGAATGTCTATGTTTTATTCTGATGTGGAGCCTTTGGAAACAAGTCTATGACTCAAAGGGTTGTAATGCCGATTTCCTAAATAAATAAATAAATAAAAATTATCCTGTCGGAAACTATGCTGACTGATGGCATTGTTCCCGTCTCTGTCGGAGGTGTCAACATCAATGGTGTCGATGTATTGATGTGGAACCTGGTGGCGAGAGAGCGCCACTATGGTTAGGGTTGAGTAACATGCTTAATGTTAAACCTCAAATTCTGCACTTTAGTAGCTTTGCAACAGATCAGTGAATTTGCTCAAAATTTGGTATGCGCTGCTCTATGGGATAGATCTCTTGACGTGGCAAGTTCCACTCTGGTCAGATGTACAGACTCTGAGATCTGGACAGTGCAAAAAGTCATAGAGTCACCATTTTTTGCAGTTTTTTCCTCATTGCCTTGCATCCAGATGGTGTGGAATTTTGGAGTGATTTTTTTATGGTACAAACAGCTTGGGTAGCAGAACAGGCATGCATTTGTTTTGTGAAAAAGTATTAATCTGTTGCAAAGTTATTCAGTTTTTCATTTCCTATTATTTCAATGGGAAGATCACTTTTCAGGGTAGAGGGAGAAAGTTCAACAAAGGATTTGATCTTGCAAAAAAGATTCTGTCTCACGAGACCCGTTCCTTTTTCATGAGAATAAGATTCTTTTTTGTGAGAGAAAAATCCTTTTTCATGAGCCGCCATCTTGTTTTTTTCTATTCCACGAACTAAAATGAACAGAAAATATGTAACAATTTTTTCATTTTACAAATCAAACACCAAAACCTAGCTAAACAGGCCCTGTTTAGCTAGATTCTGGTATTTGTTTTTCACACTAAGGACCAGAAATACTTTTTCTGGGCACCCGAAATCCCAGGTGCCCAGCTTAATGAGAGGAGCCTTCTGCCACATTCTCTATATTAGAACAGCAGATTTTATTAAGTTCTCTCCTGCTGTCAGCTGCAGTGTGTGTTGTAAGCCACTGTTTCCCAGGTGTCTAGTGGCACCTCTCACTCCCTGATCACTGTCCCCCTAAATTCAAGATATTTTCCCTGGAGTCTAGTGGCACACCCCACCCTCCTATCACTGGCACCTAGTCCCTGGGTTATTTATTTTATATTTATATAATTCAACACTGGGAAGCCCATTCCCCCCAGCCTGTTGTTTATTATGTACAACAAACAAAAAATCTGGCACCAAGAAGCAGTACTGATAAATACTTGTACTTTATTTTATCAAACTGTGCAAAATTACAATGCAGTACAAATAAAACTCGCAGCAGGACTCCCGACCTGGTTTCGCCTGTGAAGGCTCTACAGGTGAAACCAGGTCGGGAGTCCTGCTATGAGTTTTTTCTGTGCTGCATGGTACTGCATTGCAATTTTGCACAGTTTGATAAAATAAAATAGAAGTATTTATCAGTACTGTTTCTTGGTGCCAGATTTTTTTGTTTGTTGTATATTTTGACAGTCCGAGCACAAGAATTGTAGTGCAGCGGCTATTTTGCTTTCAAATGTTTTATTATGTAGCAGACAATGGGGGCCCAATCCCCATGTCAGCATTACAAGCTACCTTCACCAGCAGTGTGGGACACTGGGGAGCCTAACGCTTACCCCATTCTCATAAGGTCTACACATCTGAGCTTATTTACAGATGGAATGGGGTGAGCATTAGGCTTGAGAAGCCCAAGGCACACCTCACACCTGCTCTCCTTCCTGGTTTGGGAAGATGGTTAACACCTCATTTCCCAACTTTTGTCGCTTTGACCCTAACTGGAGCATTAAAGAACTTTTTTTTGCAACTTATTATATATGAATTACCTTTTATTTATTTATTCATTTATGTATAATATGACTGTACATGGAAACCTCCTTGAATGTAGATCTACCATGCTAACATCCTACCACAGGTGTTATTCAGGGTGGAAGCAATTTTTTTTTCTTGTCTATTCTGAAATGTCTTTTCTCCTTAACATTACTAATGTTGTTCACGCATAACTGCTATGTGGCTTGTCTTATGTATCTAATATGGCAAATTGCTAATAAAAAGATGAGACAAAAAAAATTAAGTAATAGGGGAGTGACCAAGGCAGAAGCCCATAGGACTAGGAGTCTGGGTGACAGGCCATCAGGAAGTCAAGCAGTAGAGTCAAACAAGTTTTGATGAAAACCACCACTGAGGTGTAATGACTTACAAAAGAGAGCCTTGTTCAGCATACAAACTGACCCTGTAATAAAAACACTGACACTGGATTATTCAAGGTAGTACAGTGCATCAGCCAGGATGCAACACAGTAATATTGCAGTATGTTGCAGGAATTAATGTAATCCACTGGCAAATAGGCCCTTTTGTTATGCAGTTTATTATGACATGTAATTTACTGCAAGTTACTGTATTGCATCATGGCTGGCTTCACTGTAGTTTTCCATCTGTAATCTTTAAGTGGCTGAAGTAGGATAGGTGCGGGATTTGACAACAAAGGGAGTGGCATCATGGAGCCATGCTGTGCATGTAAAAGGATGCTGCATAGCCCTGGACATATTTATATTCTGACAGAGATGACACAGCTGAATATTTAGTTATTATTTATTTATTTATCCATTAATTTAACATTGGTAACTGGGAGAGGCACACTGAGCTGAGGCTCATTTCCAGGTGTGACCTCAGGAAAGGGGAAGGGGAGAAGCACAATTACAAATAAAATACAGTCAGTCAGGGGATGCGGTTACAATGAGGATGACATAAAGAGCAAAAGTTGAGTGCAGTACAGATAAAATGGCAAACCATTGCATATGGAGGACAACTGCATTAGCATACAAATCATCTGTGCAGATAGGGCAAACTCAGGGTGCATGGTGCCAGAGTGAAGAGAGGCTGAGCTGGTGCTGAAAGTAGAAGTCAGAACAGGTTGATAAGCTTCAACAAGGTTGTTGGAACTATGAGTTAAGAGGGAGGGAGAGGTAAGTGATGGTCAAAAGCCAGGCAAGGGTAAAGAAGGGTTCAGGAAGAGGGCTAGCAGGAGCAGGAGGAAGAGAGAAGAGTTTTAGCTAGTGTCTAATGGACGGTAGGGATGGGGAGAGACTGATAGAGCAGGGTAGCTGGTTCCAGAGGGAGGGGAAGTAGTATGAGAAAGCAGATTTCCTGGCTGAGGAGTGTGGGTTGGAAAGGGAGAATGTGTGTGGGTCTCTTGAAAGCAAGGAGTAGGAGGAGGGGATGGGGAGAGGAGATGGGATAGATATGAGGAGAGGGACAAATATTACAGCAAGCAGGTTGGAAAACAATTATTTTTCTTGGCTTAAAAGCCTAATCAGGGGTGTTGCCATGGAGGGGTGGGGTGTTTGTAAAATGCCTTATTTTCCAAGCAGTTTAACAAACAGTGGAAAACAAAACCTAGACGACATTATACAAGGAACACCAGAATGAGCAAATACTGCAACTAAATAAATGAAAATAAATCTCTATGCCATTCCAGTAATGGTTAGTTTTGAATATTGTGCCATGCTAGTTTAGGTAAATGACAGTTCCTTTATGTTATTTTTAAGATGTTTGGTTTGTGTCAGCTTTTGGATTCCTATAGAAGCAATGAGCTCTAGTGATTAACAAGGAGATGCTCTGCTAAATTCCAGCTACAAACTGACTAAATATGTATCATTTGGCAAGAGTTGTCAGTCTATTTATGCCTCTGCCTTTTCTGTTGCTGATGTAGCTAGATGTAGTCTCAAGATAATGGAGATATTGCACCTCAGTTGAGCTAGCCAGGGTTTAAAATAAACATCAGTATATAAATATCTGCATTATGTAGATGGTAGTTTTGCTTTTTTGATGCAATATGATTTATAGGAAAATGCACCCTTATTTTTTTATGTTTGATTTTAGAATGCAAATCAAACATATTGGTATAGCTTTAGTGGAGAAAAGCAGGTTTTGGAGCTGTCAGGCTCTCAACCAATGAGGTGGCTGGAAATCAGATTGCAGCCAATGATACTTGGTCTGGCAGATGATGCAGGCTTTCCACCAGAAAGCGGACTTTTCAGAGTTTCATGATCCCACTGAGTGTGCTGGCTTCTGCCATTTTGATGATACTGTGCAGCCAATGCCCCCTGTTTGACTTTCCCCCTCCCACCACTTCACTTCCTTTCTCACACTCCTGGCACTTGTTAAATATTTGGACTGATGTTAATGAATTTCTCTGCTGCATTTTTATATATTTTTTTTTGCATAATATTTTTATTAAGCTATAATGCAAGAGAACACTCACAAAAAGCAATCACACAGGTGGGTTCAGAAATACAGAGCAAAGTTATTACAATCATAACTTCCCAATTTTACTCCAACCCACCACTGGAATAACTACATCTGGGGGGAATTACTCACTTATAAAACAGACCTGTAGCGAATAGCATGCAGCACAGGGAGCGCCACAGAGGGAAAATTGTCACCAGCTGACCCCTCCCTTGGGCCCGCTAGCGCATGAGCCCACCGCCCACTCTGCAGAATATATAATTTATAAAGTACAGTATAACCCAATTATCTGACCTCCATTTATCCAGACTCCCTGTTTAATGGATGGTCGGTTGGTCCCCCAACATGCTGCTATGCTGAGTAGTGGTGCAGTATGTGTTAATCGTCACACCCCGTTAATTATGGTTCAATTATTAACACCTGGCAGCCACTGAGTAACAAGCTCCCAGAGTAAAGCCTAGTTCTCATAACTATTGCACTTGACCCTGCTTAACCCCAATTAGCCCCTACTTAATTCCCCATTCAGATGCACAGTCAGATTCATTCAGTGTACCTCACCTGGATTAATGATGTCAGTGAAACAAAAGCATGTGGTTCTCAATGTGGTGCAGAAAATACGAATAGTCAAGCGCAAGGAGAATGGAGAAAGGGCAGCAGTTCTCACTGATGAGTATGAGGTGGGTAAATCCACCATCAGCAATATTAAGACTGCCAAAAATAAACTTTGAGACTTTGCCCTATCAATGGACACTGCTGCTGGAGCCAAGGAGAGAAACAATATGCACTTCTGTAAAGCATAAGAAGGGGGACACCTCTTTCAGGTCCCATTCTCAAGGAAAAGGCTCAGATATTCCATTCCCAGCTTGGCAACACAGAGCCTTTTGTTGCAAGCGAGCGATAGCTGATGCGCTATAAGCACAGACATGGAATCCACCAGCTCCGCCGGTGTGGAGAAAAGCTCAGCACTGCTGAGCTTGAGATAACGCCCTTCATTAACAACTTTCTTGACACTGTGGAAAACACCGGTCTTGTCACTGATCAAATCTATAATGTGAACGAGGCCGGGCTCTTTTGCCACTGCTTGCCTAACAAAACATTAGCTCATGGTGGTGAGGCTGAAGCACCCGGTTTTAAAAAAGCTAAAGACCAGTTAACAATCCTTGGTTGTGTGAACGCCTCTGGGACACACAAATTGAAGCTGCTCTTGCTAGGCAAATCAAGACAGCCTAGGTGTTTCAAACATGTCAACATGAGTGCCCTTCCTGTGCATTATGAAGTCCAACATAATACATGGATGGAGAGCACAATCTTTGCTTGATGGTTCAATGATCAATTTGTCCCTCAAGTCAAGAATCATCTGAGGGCTAAAGGGCTTCCATTGAGAGCCATACTGCTGGTCAATAACTCCCCTGCCCATCCTGAACTGGCTGATGTTAGATCCAGGGACGGGTAAATATGCTGTATGTTCTTGCCTGCAAACACCACAAGCAAGTTTCAGCCTTGTGATCGACATACCTGAGATTTTTAAGAGAGCTTACAGAAAAGCTTTTCCCATTCCTACTTGCAGACAGCAATCAACACTTGACCATCAGTGACATTATTAAACAACTGTCACTGAAAGATGTTTATATTTGTGCAGAGGCATGGGATTTGGTAAAACTGGAGTCGATACGCAAGGCGTGGATCAAGGGAGGAATTTGAACATCCCGTGATTACCCACAACCATGCTCTGTCTAACACTAGTGAGCAACCCAGTGGCAAAGCAGTGCTGTTGAATGATGAGGACAGACAGGAAATTCAGCAACTTGCTGCTATGCTGCCAACCCCAGTGTCTGAAGAAGACATAGAGGAATGAAAGAATTGTGATGTGGAGGATGTCGGGCAAGAACTGCTTAGCAATGATGCCATTATCACTATGGTACAGAAAGAAGAGAATGCCAATGAAGGAGAAGATGACTAGGAAGATGACATCGACTCCTCGATTGTGCCCACATATTCTGAGGCAGCTGATATATTTGAAAACTGCATCCTTTTCATGGAGAGTCAGTCCAACTCTGATCCAGTACAGATGATGCTGCTTCGGTCAATGCAGCAAAGAGCTGCTAGAAAATCGATGGATAAGCACTTGTATATGCGCAAGAACTCTGAGCCATAGAGACTAGTTCCCAACCTATGCTGGCCCAGGCCAGTCCAGACCAATCCTCAACCAGGGAGAGTCAAGTATACTGTCCATTGTTCTGCTTGTCTGCTAAGTCCACTCCCTGTACTAGTTCTATTTATTCCTAATGTATGACTGTCTAAACCACACCGTGTACAAAGATTTGAACCCTGAACTGTGCCGACCAGATTATAACCTGAAATGGTCAATGCACCTGTTTGCTCTGTATTCTCTCTGTATGTGAAATGCTCTTCTGTGTAACTAACTATGGGTCGCCCCTGAAAAAGGGACCTTTGGGGCTCAGTGGGCCTAACCAGTTATCAAAATTGAATAAATGAATGAATGAATGAATGAATAAATAAATAAATAAGTTGAAGTAGAAGACAGTCACTGACTACTTTCAGGGAACAGTGATCCATGGACTGAATTTAGTTACAACTGTCAAAACAGTTTACTGTAGTTTATTTATAAATATTTTAAAATGCCCTGTATTTATTTGAATAAAGGCTTTCTTTATGCATCTTACTGACTGCTTGGAAACTGATCTTATTCCACGCTGCAAGTAGCTTTATTTAATGCATCTCCTGCTTATCCATTCTCCCGTTTATCCAACCACTTCGGATGTCTCCGAAGGCAGTCAGATAAATGGGGTTGTACTGTATAACAGCTCCAATCCTGCCAAAATCCATTAACCTTTAAGTAAACAAACAGCTATGCCCCACTAGTCCGTCAGCAAACTCACAGAATGGCTGCAGTTCAATTAATGTAGACCATGTCTCTCCATTAGGGCAAAGGGTTCAGTCAAATAGTGTATTTTAATAGAAAGCCTAAATAGGTGTGAACACCCTCAGGATCCGCTACACAACCCAGCCAAAATCTTAGGCAGCCCACAGCCATAAAGATCCAATACCTGCAAGAGAACAGGGAGCACTAGCTAAACAGTAATGGAACTTATTAGAAAGAGTATAGAACCCCCTTTTACATCTCTCACGTGCAGGACCCACGAATCCATAACCACACACACTGTATCTGGGTTAATGATATCCCAAAAATAGGAGAGCCAAAGCTGTTTAAAAGAACTTTGCAGTCTTAGGAAAAGTCCATGAGAGGATCACTCTCCTCCAGAAACAGTGTCTTCAGGTCCCTGGGAAATCTCCTTTTCCATAAGCCCCAACACCTCTTCAGCCTCCAATGGGGCATTAAACAGATACTGCTTGTCATTCCACACGATGTGGAGCCTGGCTGGATGTAGCAGCTGGTTAGGGATTTTCATCTGCCGAAGATGAGTCCAGACACTGACAAAAGCTCTATGGTGCATTTGGGTCTCACAGGACAAGTCCAGGTAAATATATAACAATGAGTCTCCATATCTGAGATTCCACCTTCACCATGCAGCAGCCAATATTCGGTCCCAATCCCGGACACCAGAACAAACAACCACCAGTGTTTGAGGGCAGCTCTGTGCTTGCGGCATTCTGCAAGGGGTTAGTTGGAAAGCCCATTCTAAGGGGAGCAGCAGCTCATCCTCACCCCAACTGAATAACTCTGGCAAGAATGTTCAAACAAATTCCAGTGGGTCCTCTCCCTCATCAGTCTCCTGTAGACCCAGTATGTGGATGTTCCGCTCTCTCACTTGATTTTCCAGGGTCTTGATGCGTCTCTGGAGCATGGTAGTATCTCCGATAAGTTTGGTTGAAACATCCATTGTTTTATTTAGATTTCACTTCAATTTGGAACCAACTATTGAGCGAGCTCCATTTTATTTTCCAACACTGTCACACGAGGAGTTAGTTGGTCGAATTTACGGTCCAAATCCTGAACCGTCCGAACCAGCTGCATCAGTATTGAGTTCACCATTGCCAGAAACACCTCCTCAGTCTCAGTAGCACCTGAGGCTCCTGCTGCTCTGGCCTGAGTAGGCCCATTTCCTCTCTTATTTTTAGGATGAAAAAGGTCCATTGAAGCAGCTGCTGATCCCTTAGTCTTCCCCATGTTATGTAAAGCTATGTCTGTAGGGATCCTAGGGCATGAGAAATTATCAGAAGGGCACAAAATATGAGGGTTAATAAAAAAATTAGCAGAAAAAGACAAAGTTTCATAAATTTTCTGCCTCCTACATGGCTGCTCAGCAGCGCCCCCCAGCAAACTCGCATTTATATTTTTAATATGTTTTTCTTTTTCTACCAGTATTTCACTCCTCACTTGGTCTTCATCCAAAGTGTTCCTTTAAACCTTACCTTGGGTCTGTCTTCAAGACCTATGTCAAAGATGCCTCTCCCCCCTTTCACATCATGCCTCCTTATGCTGCGGTCATGGTCTGTGACCACTACTTAATCTAGATTTCATGAGTCCATGCCAGCGGTCTCCTGCCCCAGCCCTGGTATACATATAAGGCTGGATGTTGCTTCCTCTTTGACCTCCTGCCAATCATGCCTCACATATACACAAATATGCAGGCATTGGTTGAAGTAAGTTGCTAGGCAAGAATTCACCCATTGGGCCAGCTGGTGGCTGTGCAGTGTCAAGGGCTAATTTCCCTACCCAAGAGTTATCAGAACACCCTAGGATCACAGGTTCAAGCATAAAACCAGTGTCCATTGTATCTCTAACAGTGACACTGGCCACCAAGTATGCAGAAAAAATACAATATACTACACAAGAATAAAAACATATCATAGAGACATGTCACAAAGCATTGTAAAATGACATACACCGGAATAATAAAAAATAAAGTAAAAAATAAATAATTTTAAATTACTGTAAATCCATAGGGTATTAAAACACAGGCAAGAAAAGAGAAAAGCAAAGAGAATAATTGAAAAGAAAAGAAAGGGAAACAAAGAAATCAGTAAGTGTAGGGAAGCTATCAAATAATTGCTGTGAAACAAAGCAGTAATTGTCCAATTTCTTTTCAAATTTGGTCTTTCTGTTATTGAAAGCATCAGCAGGTCCCTCCAGTTTAAAGGCCTCTGTAACCTTTATTTTCCATTCTGCCAAAAAGGGCATAATACCACAACAATACTGGGAATTATCAACACTGATCTTATTGAATCTTAAAAAGGTAATGATGAAGAGTCATCACTTCCTAAATAAGCAGGCTAACATACTGGCAAGGACAGAGATTTGATGCAAATATTTGTGTATACCAGGGCCCAGATATTCAAAGGAGATGCACCTGGCATAACTGCCAGGTGCATCTCTGAAATGCGCCCCTGGGCCGTATTCAAAAGGGTGTGATGCACCATGCAATTCCAGATGTACCACAGTGCAAAGATAATGTATGCAGTGCATCTGGAGGGGGCATTCCCCCTGCATATGTGGCACACTTCTATACTGAGCCGAGATGTGCGGTGCAGCTGCCCACACATCTCAGTGATGCGCGGCACAAAGTTAGGTGTGTTAAAAGCATGCCTAACTGCTAGCTTCCCGCAGGTGGGCTGCTGTACTGCACAGTGCAACACAGCAGCTGCCAGCCCCTGGGTGGCTAGCACCTCCCCAGTCCCCGATCGTCTCACACAAGAGAAGCTCGCCCTTATCTCTGGTGGTCTAGTGGCCCCCCTCCTGTCCCCAAGCGTATATGAAAATGAACATCCCCGTTATTCCCTGGCAGTCTAGTGGTACCCACCTCCCAGCCCCACTCATGTAATAAAATAAAAACCTTCCCCTATCCCTGGTAGTCTAGTGGTACCCTTCTCCCTTCCTGAACCCTGTCAGTACATTAAATAGATTCTCCATTCATCCCTGGTAGTTTGCTGGTACCCCCTCCCTGCCCGAACCTTGTCCATATATTAAATAAATTCCTCATTCATCCATGGAAGTCTAGTGGCCCCACTCCCAGCCCCGATCGTAACATAGAAAGTAATCCCAATACTTCCCTGGTAGTCCGGTGGACCCCACCCCCCACCGCACTGAGGCACCCACACTCCCACCCTGCTCCCCATCCTAGCATGGCCACTGTAATCAGCAGGCAGCAAAACCCACCTGCACACCTCCATGGCTGCCTGCTGACTGAGCTGTCATCACATCGGCAGCTACAGTAAGCACTGCAAGCCTATTGGTTGACGGTGTCGAGCAATGGTATTGTACTGCATACTGTAGGCTATCATTCTGTGACAGCTCAGTCAGCGGGCTGCCGTGGATGTGTGAGGGTGGGTTTTGCTGCCCGCTGGCTGCATTGGCCATGCTGGGATGGGGAAAGTGGGGTGGGGTGTGGGTGTCTCAGTGGGTGGAGGGGTGGAGGATGCACTGGACTACCAGGGATATTTTGGGATTACTTATTCTGTTACAATTGGGCTGGGAGGGGGGCCACTAGCCTACTAGGGATCTCTGGGGATACCATTTTTATTTATGATCAGGGATAGGAGGGAGGCTGCCACCTGACTGCTGGACCAGGCAGGCTGCTGTTCACCAGCCTGCACTGCCATGGCCTGCCTGTGGGTGGCTGGCCAATTTAGGCCTGCTTTCCATGGTGTATCTTGGTGCCACACATCTCTGGACAGTGAGGGGCACATTCCCTCTGAATATGCTGCTGTGCAGCATAGTCATGGAAACACCCCCTCCACTCATGCAGCATACATTCCTGCTGCACCCTAGTCCATTCCCTTATTACCAATACATCCCACTCATCTGAATATCATGCTGCCGTGCATTGTTGGGGTTGCATGGTGCATCATCCTGCCCAGCCGGGTACACCGCACATCTCCTTTGAATACGGGGGCCCTGAAGTACTTACAGCCATTCAAACCCTATAACATAAGCATAGAAAAGTATCACTACATTCCTATATTCTGACAGAAGCTGTCACTGCAGACCTGTCACTTCACCAGCAGGCAGTAAAATTGAAACAACATCTACACAGAATGGCAAATGATCTTTTTGGCCTACCTGCATCACAAAAACATTTTTCCAGAGGCTTCTACAGACTGTACTGCTATAAACACTACCGAAATAGAAGACTGCACTTTGATTAGGGAGATAGTGAAACATCAGCTATTTACTGCACCCACAATGCCACACTATGTAGATTAGTATACAGGCTATTATATTTCTGTACTCACAACAGAAACAGGAGACTACATCTCTCAGTAAAGAAATCTTGTCAGCTAGATACTGTATGCAAAATTCCTCATTTTGAAAATAAACATATGAGAGCTTATATTGCTGTACCTACTACAGAAATAGGAGACTGCACCCCACAGTAATGAAAATGGAAAACAACTTCATATTGTACCCACAGTGACTTGCTATGTAATTTACATATTGGGTGCTATACTGCAGTCACCACTATTAAAATAAGAGACAGCATCTCTAAGTAAAGAACACTTAAATCAACTTTATAATCTACCCAGAATTCCTTGATGCTGTATGTAAATCAGTATATTATCTGTACTGCAGTAATCATTACCAAAATTTCCCCTTTTCAGTAGACTGTGCAGCCAGTGAAAGTGATTGACAGCCACCTTGCATGACATCATTCTGTGGAAGTGGCCACAAGCTAGCACTCAGAGAAAAACTGGAGGGCAGCCAGAAACTAAGTGCTGATAAAACATCATAGAAAATGACCAAGTCAGATTTTTTTACAAAACAAATTGTAGCTTCAACATCTGAAGCATGGCTGGCAATGGAATACTATGTGAAAAAGGCATTTGGGGAAATTCCATAAAGCACTTTAAATATCAAAGAATGAACATAAATTTAAACATCTTTTTTTTAATTTTTTTTTTTAACTCTCTTTCTCTCTCCCTGGACCGGAACTCTCTCAGACTATCCCCACTGGCCTAACCGCTCTACCATCCACCGTGTCTCCCATCATCTTCAAGGTAATTACGACCCCCCAGGGCCACAGGGGCTAACAGCCCCTGAGAGATCGAAGGGGGCAGTGACGGGAGACAGGCATTGGATGTGTGGCAGCGGCACTGGAGGAAGTCGTCGCCTAATCGGCCAAGGAGGGTGTTTCTCTTTTACACCCCTTAGTCCCCTCTCTCCCATGCATGGGCACGTACTTGACTTCTCGGCGCATGGCAGCCCTGCCAGCATTGGGCCACGCTGAATACGTGCTGCTCTGCGCTCTGCAATGCCCCTGATTTCCACTGGGGATCGCCAGAGTACCGAGCCACCCATCACCCTCCCCCGGGACAGAAGAGCAGCTCAGTTGGTGCTTCATCCTGTCCCTCCCCTGCTGACCCCCCCGCACTCGAGCTCGCTCCCAAACTCGGGTCACTGGTGTGCCGCGAGGTGTGGTGTCCAGTGCCTCAACCCTCAGCACCACTGGGCCAGCTCCAAATCTAAACATCTTGATATTTAAAATCTTTCTTCCACATAAAAAGATTATCTTACTTCTCAAAATGAATCCTGGTGTATGACCTATGAAGAAGAAAAAAAAGGAATTATATGATTTTGCTTGATATTTTGTTTTTGCTGCAGCTGTGAGGGAAGTTTATTGTATCCTCCATCAGATCTGTAATCTGTTATAACTCCTAAATTATCTTGAGCACTGTTTTGTGGCCTCTGGCCCTCTCCTTTCCTAGTATCACTCATATTGTATTTCTTCAGCTGTGTCTTCTTTGTCTCTAGAGGTAGTTCATCTTCCTCTCCCTGCCTCCACCTCTGTTTTGACAATGTTTTTCATGACTCTGTTCTTGGTCCTCCCCTCTTCTCTGTCTACTTTCTCCCTCTTGCACATTTCATCTCTGACTTATAATCCTAGATATTACTTCTTCACTGATGATACCAAACTATAAATGAATTTGAACTTCTTCTCTAACCCTGCTCTGTCTTTTCTCTCTGCCTGTCTTGGAAAATAAACTCTGGATCTAACGTAATTCCTATAGCTAAATGTAGCTAAGAATTGGGTCTCTGACATGGTTGAATAAAGCCCTGTCCCATTTGCAAAGAAATTGACAAAGTTCTAATACATTTTGTGAGAAACATGATGTCTCTTTAATGAGCCCAGGATGAAAAAGTTAATTGTTAGGCAAAGACTTGTTATAAAAAGAGCAGCAATATTTTTGCTAGAGAGACTGAGATTTGGAATTGAAAAGAAACAATCAGATGAAGGACTTTTGTTTTCTCTGTTTGGACTGCCTTTGTATACAGCTATCTTGAACATTTTTTTTATTCTATTGTTATTGATAATAGTAAAATACTACTTGCAAATTTTATAACTGCTTCTGGTTTTCCTATGCTTCCCGACCTGAGCCTCAATGTCAGATGGTGTCAGACTAAGGAGGATTTATGCCGTGCATATTCTAAGCCAGGAGTTTTGTTTGTGGGTACTAGACCTGTTATCAGAGAAGTGTAGAAGAAAGGTATGGATTCTGCAGCAGCAAGCCCAGGAATGATTACCAGAAGAATGGAAGCCAAACTAGCAGAGACAGAAGTCCAGACTGGAAAAGCCACCTGGAACACCTATGAACAGTTATCAAATCTATCAAAAAGGCAGGTCTGACAATTAATCCTACCAAATGTGCATTGGGCATACAGGAAACCAGGTATTTAAGCTATGTTTTGGGAAATGGAGAACTGAAGCTAGAGATTTCTAAGATAGATGCTTTAGCTAACAGTCCTATCCCTAAAACAAAGAAACATGTCAGGTCATTTTTGGGCTGGTTGGCTATTATCGGAGATTTGTTCCCAACTTTGTCCCTCACTGAACCTATTAAGAAACAGTTCCTGAATAATGTGACATGGACCCCAGAGTGTGATGAATATTTTCAGGCCATCAAAGCTGCAGTATGTTCAACCCCATTTTAAGAAGCCCAGGCTTTGAGAAAAAAAAATTTGTTACAGATAGATGCATCAGAGGTAGGCCTTGGTGCAGTCCTGAATCAACATATAGATGGGAAAGAACATCCCATTCTATATATGAATAGGAAGCTGCACAACAGAGAGACTAGGTACTCCACCCTTGAAAAGGATGACTTGTGGCAAAGTGGGCTATGGAGTCCCTCAAGTTTTATTTACTAGAAGCTAACTTTATACTTATAATAGATCACAGTCCACTCTGCTGGCTTAAGCAAATGAAGGATAAAAATTATAGAATCACAAGGTGGTAACTGGCACTACAGCCATTTAAATTTAAAGTGACAAACAAATCTGGAAAATAGAGTATCAATGCTGATTTTCTGTCAAGATATGGATCAGTAATTGAGAATTCCAAGGGTTGAAAAAACAAAATGTGTGAGTTTAAACTGCTCTGCTATACTGGATATGCACTGAACTGTATAAAGTGATAAGATAATGTTAAAAGAGAATTAAAAGAGGGGGTTACATGACAGGGTTAAATAAGGCCATATCCCATTTTGTTATGCAGAAAGAGTTTAAATGCAAGGATCTGTTCTATCCTCTCCTTTTCTGTCTCTTGTCTGTCTGCTTGCGCAACCAAATGTTCTTATGAAACCTAGGAACTGATCACTCTGGCAGTTTCATGATTCTCTGCCTCTTGCTGTCTCTCTGCTTTCACTAGTTGTTCCCGTCTTTTCATCCCCCTTGCATATCTGCAGTTATAAAAATGTATGTGAATCTTTATGTGAAACTAGGATACTCTGGTTTGAAATGTATATAGTTATACTGTTGAAATAATTGCAAAAACTATTTGGAATTTAAGGGGTTAAATTGAGATGCCGTTTGAGCTCCTCTCAGGCTTGTTTGCAAATTATTTTGCAGAGCTGTCAGCAGGAGGCTAGCTTGGGACACTGTTTTATTTGCAAGCCTGCCCTGCAAAGAAATTGAAAAAATTCCAATACATTTTGTGAGAAACAGGATGTCTCCTTAACAAGCTCAGGATGAGGAAATTAATTGTCAGGCAAAGACTTGTCATAAAAAGAGCAGCAATATTTTTTACTAGGGAGACTGAGATCTGGAATTGAAAAGAAATCCTCAGATGAAGAAATGTTGTTTTCTGTTTGGACTGCTTTTGTATACAGCTATTCTGAACTATTTTTTTTATTCCATTGTTATTGATAATAATAAAATGCTACTTGCACATTTTATAACTGCTCCTGATTTTCCTATGCTTCCTGACCTGTGCCTTGATGATAGGGTCCTTCTCCTTGCCAAAAAAAATCTTCTACCACAATTTAAATTATGTTATCACTCTCTTTTACTACTGGCTCTCCTTTGCTCTATCCATCAAAAATCTGTGTGTCTTTCAAGACCCTGAAACCACTTTTGTTTCCCACATCCTTATAGCCTGTGTAAATATGCTTACTATCATCTCTGCAATATGGCCTGCATCAGTAACGTCCAAGGCCTTTCCTATGCTGAAACCCTTATCCATGCCACATGCTGCTCACACTGACTATTATAAGTCTCTCATCTATGGACTTCCCTAGTCCCTTCTCTCAAAATTTCAGACTGTTCAAAATGCATCTGCTCAGCATCTCATCTACTCACAAAAACAGGACCATATAACTACAGTCCTTTATCACCTGTATTGGCTCTCTAACCAATACTGCATCCACTATGAAATTGGACAACTTGTTTTAAAACTTTTTCATGGCTTCGCCTATTTTTCCGACCTTATTATCAACTATCTTCCTTTCATTCAACTCTATTCTTTTTTCTGTCCCTCTTACCCACTGGTGAGCAGTCTTCTGCATCTCTGTTGCTAATACCTAAAATAGCCCCCCTTTCCTCTTCCTGTCTTGTTGATTCTCTTTCACTTTTCAAATTCCATCTATAACCAACATATAGATAGATTTTTTTGTCTTTTTAGACAGGATAAGAATTGCTCAGACCACCATGGGTCTAGTTTGAAAGTTGTCCTGTGATTAGGTACAGTATGTTACAATAGTTTTAACATTTACAGAATAGGAGGGCATACTCATTGCATTAGTATTGACATTGACAGATAGGAGTACAAACACAATTTATAGACCAAGACAGCAGATATTGGTCCAGGGAATGTTGTTAAACACTGTTAAAGATCACTCAAACAGCCCATTTCAATGTAGTTACAATTACAAATGTTAGTAAATTTATGATTTTAAATTCAGACAGAGTTTTGCTCCTATGTGACACAGGAGACAAGGAGTTCCATGTTTTTGAGATGCAGTAATCTAGAGCCATCTTCCCATAGTTGCTTTGGGCCCTGGGGCTGAAGAGGCCCCAATTTTTGATGTCTCATATATTGCACTTTTTTTTTTTAGAAGAATTGTTTACTAAGCTTTTGTATCTGGTTATCCGGCCCTTAACTATTTTGTATACCATGATTGCCTTGGATTTTTCCCTTCTGGTTTCTAGAGTATTCCAGTTTAGTCTATTAAAGGAGATCTATGGGCAAAAGTAATGCAGCAATAGCTGCACAGATCAAGACTTCAGTACCTCGACCCCCCCCCCAGTCACAATACACATTGGCATGTTTAAATACCTCATCACTCATAAATTCTGGTAACCCTCCCAGTGCAGCTGTCATTTTGTAACGGGGTACTCACCGCTGGAGATTGCACTGCAAACAATGTGATATGATGCACCTTTGTCCCTTTCTATATTGTGCCCATACTGTATGTATGGAGATTTAATAATCTCTGTATCTCCCATGCCCTGCTCTATTTTCACTGACTTTGCCTAGATGCAATGTATTTACCACATCATGCCATAATCATGTATTTATATCATGGTCAAAGTTAAAAAGAAACATGCTGCTTTGTGAAAAAAATAGAAAGTACTGAGTCCCATGTGTCAATATTTTTTTTTTCATGGTTTTATGTTATATTCACTATGTTATACTACTGTGTGCACTTAGGAAGTATGTTGCAGTGGGCTTTTTGTTACATTTTTGGAAATCTAAAATAATAAGTATACAGCTAGATACTAAAGCAAATGAAGACATTACCTGGATTTTTTAACCCTCATTATTTGAAGATGTGCTTTAATACTTGTTGTTGTCTTTCAAGGTCTTCCTGCATCTTGCTAAAGAATATTCTTCTTGACTGTACCTACACTGCATTATTTATAGTACAATTAATATATTATAAGATACATTTCTGCATAAGAAGCCTGACATACAGTATTACATATTTTTCTAGGCAACTTTCTGAGAACATTAGCTGATGATAATGCTGTGCGTACTGTGATTGAATTTTTGACATACATGCATCTCAAAGGTAAACATACTTTTTACTTTTGTCTATAATTCAACATTTAGTACAGTATATGTTAAATTACTGAAACATATCTAAATATACAGTATTTACTTTAAATTTATTTGGTTTAGATTAAGTAATTCTAGCTTTTACATTGCAATTGTTAGAGCAATTTCAGAACTATGAAAGTACTTACAGTACAAGGACTCTGTAGGCCATTGTACCACAAATAATGAAGCTGGGGCCTCAAATCATTATCAAAACCAATACATTATCTGGGGAATGCAGCTGATGGAAAGGAAGGGGAATCAGTGCAAATAAGTGGTAAATAAATGGTTGGAAGAACCCTAGTTACAGTAGATTTTGTACAAAAAAAAGCCTATAATAAGAACAGTACTGTAGCTACAGCTATTTTCAGCCTGAAGTATTCAAATGAGACTCTGGAAATAGTCTAACTAAAAAGAGGTGACTTAATGAGACAGGCAGAAATGAGTAAGGAGGAAAGAAATGGACCCCAGACCAGAGGGAAGGACAAGAAAAGGGTAAATGAGCTCCAAAAGACAACACACTAAATATTAGGCTTGCTAATTATCTATAAAATCATATAACTTCCAAGAACATAACATTATTTTAATTTTCTTGCAGTTAAATAATTAGCAATTACTGAATGATTGTATTTTTTTAAGGCAGAGAGTAGTCATCTCACAGATGTTATGTGTTCACTGTCTGGGGATGGAGGACTAGAGCTCATCACTCTACAGCAGCTCTTGCAGTTGAGTTACTAGTGGAGTCTTGGAGAACGCCACCAGCCATGCCCCTCACAATCATGATCAGATGGCCAGACATGCTGTATGAGTGCTGAAGTAGGGGACACGGGAGTAAAATAGGGTGCATGACCCCAGCAAATATATATATATATATATATATATACACACATATACACATATATTTTTTTTATTTAGTTTTTGTTGACCGGTTAAGTGCACTAGACAAATTCTGCCTATTTTCAGGCACGACCCAGGGGAAGGGGATACAGATAAATGCCAACTGACCATGAGCCAGATTAAGCTGTTGGTGGTATTTTTAGTGAATAGGGGGAAATTTGGCCAGGGCACCAGGGAAATTCCCCATATTTTTGGAACTATCTCAAATACGTATATATATATACATATACACACACACACACACACACACACACAATAGGGGTGGACATAAAAAGCCTGTAATAAATCAGTTTATCTGAGTAACTGTGTGGATAAATTTATTTATCCACACAGTTACTAGTTTATCCACACAGTTCCTACATCAGGCATGCCTCCCCTGCCAGCACTACTTCTTTAGCAACCACTGAAGTACTCAAAACAACCAAGCTCCCACTCAGTTAACGCTCTTCTGCTACCTACACCTACAACATCACTGTCCTCCAAATTGTTAAACCTCTGCAAAGCACCAGACCCTTCAAGCACATTTCCTGTGAAATCTTCTTTCTCTACAACTTCTCACTGCGCATATCATTGTCCACCTCACCTCATGCTACATATTTTGTACCCCCTCTGCCGCTACGTTTTTCTACTCCCCCGCCCCCGCTTCAGCACTATCACTCTCTGTACCACTCAGGATCCTTATTATCCATTGCAACCTGTACCTTTTCACCAAATGGGCACAAATTCCTCTGGCTTTTCTTGCCTGTCTTCAGCCAGCACACACCACTCAGTCTGCTGTAGTCTCACAGCTCAGTCCATCTGTCGTCTCACTCCTCCGTGCCACAAATGGAAACGCTGACTGACAGCACAATTCATAAAAATTTGTGTAGCTGCCAAAACAAATAAACATTACAGAAACTCTAAAAGTCTTCACAATACTTCCTTCCACTCTCTTTAATCACTAGCAGACCCAAGAAGCAGCTGCACTTGCTAAAAGGAGCCACCATTTTCCCTCCAACTTTTTCAAATCTTGCTCTCTCCTCCAGTCAGCAGGTATGCTGTCATATCAACAACATGACAAAAAGTCAAACCAGAAGTGGAAAGAAACATTACTATAAAAAAAAAAAATGAAACATCACATTCTTGTTTTTTTTAAGAGAAAACTAGACAAACTACAACTTATGTGGTATGTCACACGAGGTCTTCCCTTACTGCATAAATGAGATATGTGGGAGGCGACTGTGTGATACATCATTTACCTTTTCTAGTTGCCACTGTCCTCTCGTAACCATCACTCGTGGCTCTGCCACTCACGAGGTTACTGGAGGTCAATGGTAACTAGAAAAGATAAATGATGTATCGCACAGTCATCCCCCACATATCCCTTATTTATACAATAGGGGTGAGGACATAGTTCAGGAAATAAATATCTGTATTTTCACCCCCGTTGTATACATGAGTCATGACGTAGGCACTGTGATTTTTTTGTTGCATTTATACACACAGTGTCTGCTTCACCACCTGATATTTTCACTCTTGTTATATCACCAAAGCAAGTCAACAGTGGTGTTGGTTGCTGGAACTACTTACAAGCACCTTAGACCAATACTTTATCTTACCTATACAAGTGCCTGTCCTGTGCCCATAGTTCCCATAAACCCTGTGCTGCAGCAAACACCACTTAGCTAGCTCAGCAAATGGATTGCTTCTCAGACCTCAGAAAACACCAAAAAAGATGCCGAAAGTGAGTTCCTGTACTGGAGTCTGACAGTAATACAGAGTAAATGAACTCTTCCTGTATCACTGAACCACATAGTACAAAGACATGGCCATTTCCAACATACATACCAGAGAAAAGAAGCACTAAAGAACAGAAGACATCACAGACTGCTTTATTTTGGTTTTCCATTCCTGTTATGTTGCGACCCAAACTTGAAACCAACAATAAATGTGTTTTGAAGTCAGTGAAATAAACCGGATGTGGACAAAGTCAGTAAAAAACTACATAAGCACTAAAGTGATAAGTTAAAAACATGAGTGAAAATAAATAACAGTTATTTCTCCTCTAAAAATTCCCAAAGTTAATAAATTAAACACTTCTCTGAACACAGCACATCAACTCCCAGCATCTAGCCAAACCCCACCCACAAACATAAAAGCACCAATGCCATTGCACGTAACTGAAACGCTGCACAACATCAACTAATGAAATCACAGGATAAGGAGTCATTCGCACAAACAACCAATCACAAACAGCAAACATCACCCATTCACAAAAACAGATACCTGCAGTCATTCAGAAAAATGTAGCACACCCACGGATAAGTACCAAGATATAAAATAACACCACAAACAGAAACATTCACTATAGAAAAAGGATAATAGAAAAACTAGCTAAAGGCAACCCTTATTCTATAAATCAAACACATGATGGGCAGGGGTGGAATATGGAAAATATTTACACTCGTGAACAGTGATCTCAGGAACCATCACTCATGGCTCCGCTATGCTACACCACTCGTGAGGTATCCCAAGGTCACTGTTCAGTCACGAAATATTTTCCATATTCTACACCTGCCCATCATGTATCCTATATATATATATATATATATATATACACACACACACACATATACATACAGTGGTACCACCCAGGATGCAGTACACTACCTTGCAGTATCACTGCAAACTGTTGCAGGAACCAGTGTAATGCAGCACTTATGTCATGCAGCATTTTGTGACATGTCATTTACTGCAAGGTAACATGTTGAATCCTGGCTTGCACTGCTGTAGATTGATATAGCTATATAGATACAGATATAGATATAGATACAGACAGAAACAGAGATAGAGATAGAAGATAGAGATATAGACAGAGACAGAGACAGAGACAGGGACACTTAATGCAAAACTATGTTAATGCAAACATTAGGGTTAAAGAAACAAAATGGGCAAAGTAAGGAAATGAAAAACTTTGGGATTTGGAGTCTTGGTGAATCAGTGGTGTTGTGTTCCTTGGGGCTGTCAACTCTATTGCACCTGTAATATATATATATATATATATATATATATATATATATATATATATACACATATATATATATATATGTATATATATATATATTCATTGCAAAAAAACTCTGTTAATGCATCAGTTAGGGTTCCTATTACAGCGACAAAAGTAACTCTCACCCCATTCTCCTATACTGTACCATCTCAGCTTCCTTACACATGGAATGAGGTGAGAGGTAGGCCCGATGACCCCAAGACACACCCCTACACCTGTTGGTGTGTGGAGGGTGGGGTGTTATGGTTGGGAACACTAACACCAAATTTCCATACTTTTGTCGCTGTAATAGGAACCCATTAATGGAATTTTTGCAATATATATATATATATATATATATATATATATATAGTGGTGTGGTAGCACTACTATAGTTAGAGTTGGGTAGGCTGTTTAATGTTAAACCATTACCTTTGCACTTTAATAGCTTTGCCCCTGTTCAATGGATTTATATGAAATTTTACGCAATTTTTTTATCATGAAAAATGTTATTGTTTTCCAATTTTTAACAGACTTCACAGGACTGCATAATAGTATTGCAGCACATAGCAGTTACAATTAAGCCTTCTACCCCCCCCCCAAAAGGAGGGACCATACACCTAAAAAGATTCTGATATAACGTACAATGCTCCAAATCAGAAATATTCACAGGATAGTTACAACAAAATACATGCTATCAAGAGATTGTTTTAAGATTTATGAACACCTCAATGTACCTCATGTCAGTTTGTGGCAGCTTCCCCGCCTCAACCCCACGGAGGGGAGGAGAGTGAGAGAAGCCCCCCACGCCTTCCCAAGAGGGGGGAGATAAGGGGTGATGGGGCATTAATGTCTGTCAGTGATCCACACCGAGCTGTGAATGAAAAGCCACATGAATGCCAGCAAATCTTGGATATGGTGGAACAGGTCGAGCATGCCCTCAAGCAGGAGGGTTGTCAGGTGGCATAGGAGACACAGAGTATAAATATGAATGTAAATAAGCATCCCATTTCTTGTGGAACTTGTGAAGTTGGTTTTGGCTAGAGAAGGAGAGTCCTTCAAAGACAGCCAGTTTTGCCAGCGCAGAGTGACAGGTCACAAGTGAGGATGGTTGAGGCTGTCTCCACTTCATCAGAATTGCACACTTGGCTTCGAGCAAGGCGGCCAGAACCCAGCTCTTGTAAGAAGATGGGAGGGGATCAAGAGGGGACGAGTCACTCAGTAGCAACAAAGAGTGTGGCTGGCCAATCATTCTACCAACTATCTGGAGCAGTCCGCCAATACTGAAGTCCAGAATGGTGCCAACATCAGGCAGTGCCAGAGTACATGCAATAGGTGAGCGTGACTCTGTCGGCACCTCCAGCATTGTGAATGGCTGAATAGCCCCATGGAATGAAGTACAGCCAGAGTCATAAGCTGAATAACCTGTATTCTGGTGTCCTTACACACAGTATGAGCAGTCCTAATACATTCGACCCCATATTTCATGGGAGATGGCCACCTGGGTATCAGACTCCCAGTGCTGTCTGCACTTCTCAGTGAAATCTGGCTGAGAGTCTCGTAAGGTTAGATAGATTTTCCCCGCTAAGCCCTGCTGTGCATCTGGTTTATGGAGCAAACTCAACCAGTCACATTTTGAATCTGAGACCTGCTGGGTCTGGAGGGTGCAAACGGCTCTCCTAATTAGAAATTTTACATGTTAGGTCTGGGGGAAAGGTCTTTTGATGTGCTAAGTCTTGTTCTGGTCAAATGTGTGGATTATGAGATCCCTATTGTGCATTTTTAGGAAAAAGCAGGGGACTCGATTTTCAAATGTGGAAATTTGGTACAAGGTACAGCGCCAAAAGGAAGAGACACAAGAGGCACCTTGCACCAAATTTTGTGGCAATCACAAACATAGGCTGTGTCAAAATCTAGATGCCTTGTGCTGAAGCTGCCCTGCACCAGATGTGTCAATGTGCCAGGTCACAAGGGGGCTTGCACCATGGCGGGGCTGCAGCACCTTCTTATTTGGGATTTTGGAAGCCTGACTGTGGCCGCAACTTGGTGCTGAGATTAGACCATACATGAGTTGGTCTAACAGCCCTTGCACTGGTTATCTGGCATAGCAACACTGGGGAAGAGGTGCATAACACAGAATAGCTGGAGTGGTGGGGGTCACCCTACTGGGTGTAATGGGCAGAGAGAGTGTGAGAGGGAACACTGGTGACACTGAGGGAGGCATGCCCTGGACTGTGACAGAGTGCCTACAAATGACAATGGAAAGTATGCTGGCATGGAAAATGTCCCAGACCCCTGATGCTACCAGCCCTGCCAGCTGACCCACAGCATGCACACTCCCCAACATGCTGACTGCCAGACTTCGGAATGGCATCTGCTGATTGGGGTACCTGTCCCATCTGCTGTAACTCTTATGGCAGCTGTGGCTATCAGGGGTCACGCTTAACTCTTTTTTCACTGGTCCAGGCAAGTGATGCCCCAGCTGTACTTGCCCACCAGAGATTGCACTAGCCCCTACATAACATTCACAAATTTATAAAAAGAAGACACAGTGACAAAATTTAGACCAGCAGGCAAGAAATCCCTAGCATGTAATGATAGTGGGCAAATGAGGCAAGGTGGAGGCTGCAAGGCTTGTTGAAGCTACAAAGAACTGTGCAATCCCAGGCCTCCCAAACACACTAGGCCAAACACCACCAGCCAGAACACCTCAGCCCTGATTATGACATTAATGCAAACTGAGTGAGTCAGGAAGGTCTGGTGGCTGACAGGGGAGTGGGCCCCAGAAATAAAAATCATTTGCTTCATGCTAAATCCCTAAGCACTCAGTCCTCATCAGGGAAGAAGCTGGCAGTTCTGGTGAGGGCAAGCAGTGAGCGACACCTACCCCACCCACACAACACAGGACCTTAATAGCATCAGTTACCAGTTCCTGCACAACCTGCAGCCCAGAAAATCCCCAGCAATTTCACCCATCCCAGTTGAGCAAACACACAAATCACCTGCAGATGCAATGAAACACTTAACTCACTGCACTGCACTGCACCACAAATCATTCAGCTAACCTATCGGTTGCAACCCAAGTGGGCCTCAAGTTCAGGCACTCCTCCCTCGTGCACCGAACTGAAACTCATGGCAGCCCTAATAGTGCAGTTCGCTTGTTGCAGTCCAGCGACCACTCCCTCCCACATACCCTCCCTCTGTCGGCACCCCTCTCACCTCCCAAATTTCACTTAATTAGCCAGCACCAAACAATTCTGTTGTGCTCCTCAGCTTTCCCACCCCAACAGTATGGGAACCCCCACCTGCAGCACACATCGAAGCAAGGTGCAAGCACTAGTCTGAATTTACCTGGTTTTCTTGATGGATCAGGCTGTACATGTTCTAAACAGTGACCACTACTCTGGCTGACTCACCATAGAAACATAGACTTTGACGGCAGATAAGGACCACTTGGCCCACCCAATTTGACCATTTCCCTACCTACTGGATAAGCTGCAGATTTTAGTTAACCAACAGCCTACTTCCTGCCACCCCCCACTACAATTGCTTTATGTCTGTCCCATGCATGTTTGAATTCCCCCACTGTTTTAGACCCAACAACCTCCCCAGGAAGGTGATTCCATTCATCCACCACTCTCTCCGTGAAAAAAAAATTCCTCACATTACCCCTGAGCCATCCTCCCTCTATCTTTAAATTGTGCCCCCTTGTTCTTACACATCTCTTTTTCTGAAAGATGCTACCCTCCTGGACTTTGTTGATTCCCTTCAGGTACTTGAATGTTTCTATCATGTCCCCCCATCCCTCCTTCCATCAAGGGTATGCATATTAAGCTCTCTTAGTCTCTCTTCATATGGTTTCTGATGCAAACCCTGCACCATTTTAGTTGCCCTCCTCAGGACTGCTTCCATCCTGTCTATGTCCTTGTGTAGATGAGCTCTCCAAAACTGCATACAGTACTCCAGATGGGGTCTCACCAACTGTCTGTACAGAGGGATAACCACTTCCCTTTTTCTACTTGTGATGCCCCTTCCTATGCATCCCAGTATCCCCCGGCTCTCCTTACTGACTTCTCACATTGCTTACCCATATTTAGATCATCTGATATGACTACCCCCAGGTCCCTTTCCATTTTTGTTGTTGTTAGTACCTCCCCTGCTATTGTGTACTCTTCTCCTGGATTTTTGTTTCCCAGGTGCATTACTTTGCACTTCTTTGCATTGAATCTAAGTTGCCATATGTCTGACCATTCCTCCAACCTTGCCAAGTCCCTTCTCATCCTTTCTACCCCCCCCTTATGTATCAACTCTGCTACAGATCTTTGTGTCATCTGCAAAGAGGCATACCTTTCCCTTCAGACCCTCTGCAATGTCACCTATAAAGATGTTAAAGAGGACTGGACCTAGTACTGAGCCCTGAGGTACTCCACTAGTGACCCCCTTTCTTCAGAATGTGTTCCATTCACTATTACCTTCTGTGTCCTATTGTACAGCCAGTTTGCTACCCAGGCTACCACCCTGGGACCCACTCCCAGGCTGACTAACTTGATTATCAATCATTTGTGCAGGACTGTGTCAAATGTCTTGCTAAAGTCCAGGTAGGCCATATCCACAGTCCCTCCCTGGTCTAATACTCTGGTCACCCAGTCAAAGAAATCTATTAGATTCACCTGACATGACCTTCCTGCTGTAAATCCATGCTGCTTTGGGTCCTGTGCCCTGCTGGCCTCTAGGTACTCAACAATTCTTTCTTTCAGAAGTGATTCCATCATTTTCCCTACCACTGAGGTCAAACTTACAGGTCTGTAGTTTTCTGCTTCTGTCTTGCTCCCACTTTTGTGAAGGGGAATCACATCTGCCCTCCTCCAGTCCTCAGGTACCACCCCATCCTCCCATGATTTGTTACAAAGTGTGGTCAGTGGTGTCACTAGGTCCTCCCTTAGTTCTTTTAGGATTCTGGGGTTAATCCCGTCAAGCCCCATTGCTTTGTCCAACTTGAGTTTTAGGAGTTCTTTCAGGACTCTTTGTTCTGTAAATGGACTGGTGTCAACCCCCCTACCCAGAGTGCTTCTATTGTCTGGTTTAGGTAACTCCTCTTCATCTTCTTTTGTGAATACTGAGCAAAAGTATTCATTCAGCAACTCTGCCTTTTCACTGTCTCCCTCTGCCCACCTCCCCTCTCCCTTATTAATCTTCACGATTCCTCCCTTAACCTTTCTATGCTCCCTAATGTACTTATAAAAGGTTTTATCCCCCTTCTTAACTGAATTGGCTATTTTTTCCTTGGTTTGGGATTTTGCTATTCTGACTGCCTTCCCCACTTCTTTCAAGAAACAACCCAAGGCCTGGTTCAAGACTCCCTCCCACACACCCTCCCTCCCTCTGTCAGCACCTTCCCACCTCCTGACAGTCACTCAAACAGCCAGCACCAAACAGTTCTGTTCCTCAGCTTTCTGGCCCCAACAGTATGTGAACCACCACCTGCAGCACAAGTCAAAGCAAGGCACAAGCACTAGTCTGAATTTATCTGGCTTTCTCGACGGAGCAGGCTGTACACCTCTTAAACAGTGACCGCTACTCTGGCTGCCTCACCACGAAAGAAATGACCCAAGTCCTGGTTCCGAATTGATATTTGACGTGCTCAGCTTCAGGGGAGGGGGGTCAGCAGGGGTCCATTGTGGTCCTGACACCTAGTACTGTTGTAACTGTAAATTAGTATCAGAATCATAAGTGTTTAGTCAGAAATGAATTCCCCTCAACTTTGATTGTGACTCGGTGCATGTATAAGTATGCAGTGAGTCACAGTTACAAGGGGAATTCAATTCTGACTCAACACTTTAGGAATCAGGATTCAATTTACAATTAGAACAGCACTAAATATCAGAACTGTGTCAGACCCCCACCGGACCTCCACCCTGAAGCTGAGTGGCTTCATCAAAAATCAATTTGTAGGAACTCAAACTGTGGACCACGAAAACCCCAGGAGAACAGTAGCCCAGATGATGGAGGCACCCTGGCCTTCTTCCCATTTTAAAAATCCTGCAGTGCTGCAGTCAAGTGCTAGTGTTTCCATTAACTTAATCTTAATTTCTGTGCTGGCTTACCGTGTTTGGGGCAGTCAGGTAGCACACTCCTCTCCATCCTGGTGGGTCTGTCAGCAGCAGTCACTACTTTATTGCACCTTCTCCTTGTCTGCTGGCATGTTTGGCAAAGGCACATGTGGAGATAAACATTGGCGGCTCACAAGGTGGGGATGGGCTGCAGACAGGAGCCAAACGTTCATCCAGTCGGAGGGCTTCTCGTGGCAGTTACTAGGCTATTCATACAAAAAAAAATCGGAACCGTGTGTTTATTTATTTTTTTAATAGGGACAATTCACCGGCCTGTCGGCACAGCAGTTGGATTTCCGTCTGCGACGCCGGCGGCCAGGTTCCGACAGCGGACTCAGGTCGCGGGAGGACTGGCCGGGGGAAGGATGGAGCGCCCTCGACAGCGCCTCTTCTCCAGGGGAGGGTGGGGAAGTGCACTGGTGCATGCTGACTCCTGGCAGAGGCTGGGAGCACAGCAGTGATGCCTGGTGCGAAGCTCAACGGGGAGTGACAGACGTCGGCGTATGCCTTGACGTCAGGACATCACTCCCCACAGAAAACCAGGAAAATGCTTTCTGGCTGGCTGGATGACGGTCTCTCTGTCCTCCGCTGCCACCAATCCCATGACTGGCACACCTCAGCAGTTCCCCACACCAATGGAAAAGTGCGCTGGCCATCCCACCAGTGCCTTCCCCCTTGGAGGAGGGGGACCCACCCGGCGAAGGGTTACGCTGGGTTACCTGGGGGGACTGCCATATGAGGTGATAGCTCATATGGGAGTCAGGGCAGGCAGTTGGGAGGGGCATTAGAGACCCAAAGGAGTGGGCAGCCAGGGAGAAGGGGAGGCGCAAAAAAAAAATAAAAAATAGGGACAATTCTCTTAAAGGGCAAGGTTTAGAAAACAGGCTAGATTGCACTAGCCAAGTCAGTGAGGTCCGGGGGGCATTGCACTGGCCCAAATCAATTATCACTATGCCCTGGGCCAGTAATATAATGTAAAGATCGCCCCCTTGACTGTGCATCAGGTCAAGTGGCACTGCCCGAGGTACGTTCGCCACCGAGAGCAGAACCTTATCCTGTGCCACCATGGTTTGTCACCCTCTGTCAGGGTGGTTGCATGATGTGGGTGGCTGACATGGTTGGTGGCATTAGGGGATCCAGGACATGGGCTGAGCCAATATAAAGCCCATGCCAACTCAGCAGCTCTGTTGCCCAGTCCAGGGCACAACTGTTCCGGTGCAATCAATTTACCATCCCACACCCTGTCGTGCCCATTCCACCCACTACTGGCACCCTCAATGGTCCATCTACCCTTTCCCATGCACCCTCCCCCCAAACTTCACCAGTCTGGGCCAGGGTTGCACTGGGCATGGGGACTTAACAGGACCCTCCATCAAACCCCTCCAGTGCACCAAAGGTTTGCCACAACACTGCAACCATAGCAACTCTTGGGACTTTGGCACAGGCACCCCTTTGTTCTGGAATAGGGCACAATGTCCCTGATGCACCTGGAGTTTGCCACAGCTGTGGATCAGTGCAATATGCTGATCTAGTGGCTGGCTAAAAACTGAGCCAGAGTTTTTCTGTTTTTTGTTTTGTTTTGTTTTTTGTCATCACCTAGAGTCCAGATGCTTTGAAATGTTAGTTTGAAATCTTCAGGGTAGAAATGGCTTGCCCAAGAATGGTGCCTTTCACTGGTTTGGTGAAAAAATAACAATCTATTCCCAGGTTATAAGGATCTGAAATTTTGGTTCTGAGGATGCTCAGTAGGGTCTTTTGGATAGATGTTTTGACACCCTACTGAATATGCCCAGAACAAACATTTCTAATCTTTATAACTTAGAGATGAATTAATATGTTTTCACAAAACCAATGAACAGTATGATTCTCGGGCAAGTCTTTTCTACCCTGAAAATTTTAGATGACTATTCCAAACTGTCTGGGCTTTATATATAAGTACATGTGTGTGTGTGTGTGTGTATATATATATATATATATATATATATATATATATATATATATGTGAAATACAAAATCACACATGCCCCCACAATGCAAAGCATCATGGGCTGCATATGCAAATCACCACAGAATATTATGCTGGTTCAACTTTAAACAGAAATACATGGTGCCAAAAGGCCTCTCACACAGTATGCAAAGGGTGCCAACAGAAGACATTGCCTCAGTGCTTGCGCACAGAGGTTCTTTGTCATGTATATATATATATATATATATATATATATATATACGTGTGTGTGTGTGTGTATATATATATATATATATTCCCAACCCTAATGCGCCACCCCTACTGACAGGCATCAGGGATGTGCCTTGGGGTTGTCAGACTTAACGCTCACCCCATTCACCTATACTGTACTTATCTCAGCATATTTACTTATGGAATAGGGTGAGGGTTAGGGCTGACAACCCCAAGGCACCCCCCGATGCCTGTCGGTTTCTGCAGGGTGGGGGTGGGGTGTTAGGGTTGGAAACCCTAATATCATATTTCCTTACTTTTGTCACTTTACTAACAACCCTGACTGATGCATTAATGAATTTTTTTTGCAATGAATTTCCTTACTTTTTCAGATAATGTATCCTTATTTGCCCTACCCTCCATAACTGTCCTTATGTCACAGTGGTGATTTTCTTTATTTTACTGTGGGAGCACAGGGTCCTTTGGACCCTGCACACCTATCCCTCCACAGATGCATGGCCAAATTACCAGCATAGCCATCATACTACACCAGCATATGTAGCAGAAGAGAACATTTTCAAATCCCAGACAAAACATAATTCAGTGCAACTCCGTCATTCCATGCCACAGATGCCAAAAACAGGATAGGATTTGAAAAACAAGAGCTATGATATATATGATATGGGGTAGTTGGAAATCTGTGTTGAAATTTTGGGGTCCAAGTCTTTACAATTTCTATAGTTGCAAGAGTGCAGTGCGAAATTACAACAAATGGTTATAACTTTGCCATTTTTACATATTTGGACCCAAAATGTTCAACACAGCCTTTTGGGGACCCACCTCATGAACAATATGATTGTCATTAGGCAAATCCTGGCCAAAGGGTGAATTCACCAGCTGACTGCAAAATCCCCTTTCAAGCAGGATTTGTGTAACGGCAGTCATAGTGTTTGTGAGGTGGGGTCCTCAAAAGGCTATGTTGAAAATTTGATGTCAAAATGTGCAAAAATGGCAAAGTCATGCACCAAAGTTGAAAATCCCATTGAAGTCACACAAAAGTATATTGCACAGTAGCAGTATAAATGTTATTCAATGGTACCACATTTTCGCAATGCTCATTGTACCGCGCAACCGGTAAACTTTTGCACAATTACCTGTATATTGATTTCCCGTATGAAGCAAGATCTTCTTTCATGAATCATCATACGAATCAAGATTTTACTTCGTATGATGCCGATATGAACAAATAATTTAAATGCTAAATAAAACACATTTTAAGGGCATTTTTTGAGCAGTAAAGTACAGAATGCACCTAGGGGGTCCCAATAAGCAAGCTACATGTATTGGTTCCTCCCCAGAATATCATTTAGGGAGGTTTCAAAATTTGAATATTTCAGGCAAACTGAAAATAAGATGGCAGGCATACAAAAGAAGTATTTTCTCATACAAAGCAGGATTCCTCTTTCATTTCATACAGCTATATTTTATTGCTTACTGAGCATGTTCAGAAATTATTTTTTCAAAATTTAAATTACAATAACTTAAAAACTGATTATTATTTTTTCAATAGACTAGCAAAAGGCACATGTATGGGGTAGTCACTTTCTGCCCAGAAAATGACATACCAAAAAAACAGAACATCTGGGGTGTAGGCAAGTTCAAAGAAAAATCCCAGCAAAGACAATGAGAGAAAACATGTTTTTTTTCACCTCTCTGTAACTTGGACACTGCACAGCCAACCAAAATGTAACTTGCCATGTCAGGAGATCTACCCCATAGGACGGAGTATACCAAATTTTGTGCAAATCCATTAAACAGTTGAAAAGCTTTTAAAGTGCCAAATTTTGAGTTTAACTTTGAAGTGACTATTTAATCCTAACTATATGGGTGCTACTGTGCCATATATATATATATATATATATATATATATATATATATATACATATATATAAAGATATAGATAGCAAAAAAACTACATTAATACAGACATTAGGGTTGAAGAACTTAAAGCACACAAAGTAGGGAGATGAACAACATTAGAGTTTTGAGTCATTGAAGTATTGGCAAATCAGTGGTGGGATCTTCCTTGGGGTTGTCAACCTAATGACTAGAGCTGTGTGGAATTTTCTACTCCAGCATCTGATAAAATTTCACAGAATTTGGGAAAATCTGCCTGATTCTTTGGAATTCATTCAGAAACTGAACTTAGCCATTCCAAAAGTATTTATGGTTTCTTAGATAAACCATGAGTTGGTTTTCTGCAGTGTTCATTAACTCGTCACAGACAATGGAAAACAAATTATCAGTTTACTTTGAATAGTAAAAGTAAGCAACAGATAACTAATCCATGGTTCATGTAAACTGTGGAAACCTAATATGCAGTTCAGAAAAATGTTGTTGGTATTCAGCAGTATTTCATAAGCAGAATTATCATTCTGTCTCAATGCTACCAGCAGAATTTTGCATTCTGTTCAGGTCTACTGATCAACTGCCTTCACACGAGAATGAGTCTTTATCAGGTTTTTTGTTTGTTTTGCAGAGATTGGTGCACTTGATAATCTACCATCATTGTCTTCATCCGAAGAAACAAATCAGTCATAACATATAAATTTGGAATTTATAATTCAACACTTGGTTATGAAATCGTCTTAACAATTTCTAAGTGATCTAAATGAACATCGTCAAATACCATGACTGCTATTGTTTACATTTGTCATACAGTAATTTGCCATTTAGTAAAACAATTTACTCTTTAATCTTTTTCTGCTAAATTGTATTTTTTTGTTTTAACACAGTTTGTATCTAAAGTAAAGATATATAATAAAAATAGCAGCTGCAAAAAGGTAGTGTGTTTTTTAAGTGATGTTAGATCATTGCATACATTTGGACAGCTGTAGTAATTGTTAGATCACTGCATTCATCTTGGACAGCTACAGTAGTTCTAGTTATAAGGGACATGCTTCCTTTAGACAGAGTTTACTACTTTTTCCACCAGCAATACCATATATTGCAGGGCATTGTTCTTTTTTAAATAAATAAAAACTATAATAGTGATGCACATATTTGTAGCTTGCTTCCAGCACAGCAGTAGTACTACTGCTTGTGGCGCTAACAACTTGGGTTCAGGAACAAGCCCAGAACACTGGAGGGTCAGCCAGTCTGAGGAGGAGGAGGATGTAGTGTGTCTGATGGACAGCTCTCCTCCAGAGAAGGAGGAAAATGTATTCAGGCAACATTCTGACTCTTTGCAGTGGCTGAGGCCCAGTGTGCCAAGATGGTGTGCAGCTGCAAGGGACCGGTGGGTAGCTCACATTGCCACGTCAGGGGGGGACCACACCTGACATCACATGGATAACATTCTACATCTGTTCTGCCTTTGGGGAACCTACACAAAAAGCCCCTATGGTTGAGCAGTAAGAAGATGGAGCCTAGCAAGTACCACCCTGCTGTGCCTACCATGAACTGCCATAAAGCCAGATTAGCATCTCAGTCCTCCTCCCTCCAAGGGGTCTGGGGAGAGCAAGCCAAGATCTCCTGGATGAATGGTAAGTCCAGGGGCCAGGTAGTGAACCTGAAAGGGGTTCAGAAGGATTGATATGGGGTATATCCCCACTGACTACGGAAGAGTAAAGAGAGTTTAAAAATATAATTCACATATTTAAGGAATTAAGAAGGGAAAGCTTCTTCAAATGAAAATGTTTCAGAGAAATATTTAAATGACTTCATGGATTCAGCAATTCTTAACTGCAAAGGAAGGAAGTTTATTAACTGTGTTAAATAACATTTCACCTATCAGAGAAGTCCCTTTAGGATGTGATAACATGTTTACAGTGTTTACAAGGGGTCTCAGGTGGTGGCATCAAGTAACAAGCATGTTGTGACCCTCTGTGTACAATCAAAGTATATAGTATTTAGTGATACGGTTGAGGTCCATACATATTTCAAATGCAGTCTCTCAGCAGCACCATGTAGATGTGAGATACTACAATAACAGATTCCTATAGCACTGGAAATGGCAACAGTAGTGCCCCCTAGTTGTGAGAGGCCAGTAGTAATGACTAGATAAAACCAGGATCTAACCACATAAGAAAATGTACAATTGAGAGGTCAGAAATGATTTTGTAAATCTAGAACAAAAGTCTTCATATTTATTTGGCTAACCTCATAATTTTGTATTTTACCCTTGGGGTGGGATATTCAAAGGGGTTGCACATGGCGCAACAGTGTAGTGCCATCGCATACTCGATAATCTTGATGGCGATATTCAAAAGAAATTTGCTCCACCAAATCCCAATGCGGGGCACACCAGTATAGTGTGGGCGTGAATGCGGGCGTGTCTGCATAGCGGCACATCCGATATTCAGCTCGGGATGTGGTGGCATGTGCAGGCACACACCCACCTTGCACTGCACAGGGTGGTGCAGAGATGTTCCCGAAAAATACAGGAGCAAGGACCGGCCACCCGCAGGCTGGCTGCCATATTGCTGGGCACAACACAGCAGCTGCCAGCTGTGTGTGGCTACCGAGACCTGGCGGCACTGTCCGGTGGCGTAGTGCCCCCCCCAATGCCCGATCATGGGCTGTAATATGTATTTAACTCCCTGGTGGTCCAGTGGACCTAACACCTTGCCCAATTGTGGACTGTAAAATGGTTACATCTCCCTGGTGGTCCAGTGGACTTAACCCCATGCCTGATCATGGACTATAACATAAATCAAACTCCCTGGTGGTCCAGTGGACCTAACTCCATGCCCAATCGTGGGCTGTAACATAAATCAAACTCCCTGGTGGTCCAGTGGACCTAACTCCATGCCCGATCGTGGGCTGTAACATAAATCAAACTCCCTGGTGGTCCAGTGGACCTAACTCAATGCCCGATCAAGGACTGTAAATTAAGTCTAACTCCCTGGTGGTCCAGTCATACCCTTACCCCCCTCCTAACCTGCCCACTCATACCTTGCCATCCCACTCCCTCTAGTCAGTGGCAGGTAGTACCTCACCGAAGTCAACTTGGTTGCTCACTGGATTGATAGTGTACAGTACGGCCAGATTGGTCCACAGCTGGGCCAATGGGTGTGTAATCGGTACTGTACTGACATATTCCTGAGGTGTGAATGGAACATTCACATATCGGGACTATGTAGTACAGTTTGGTCCCGATGCCCTTGGCCCACGCTGTGGACCACGGGCGAGGCCGCATTGTACGCTGTCAGTCCGGTGTGGCCAGGAGGTTTGTGCGGGGGTGCTGCTGCCTGCCACTGACCAGGGAAGTGGGGTGGTGGGTATGAGTGGGTGGGTTGGGAGGGGTACGGGTACCACTGGACCACCAGGGAGTTAGACTTAATTTACAGCCCGCTATCGGGCATGGACTTAGGTCCACTGGACTACCAGGGAGTTTGAATTAATTTACAGCCCACAATCAGGCAATGGGGCATGTTGCCGGTGAGGGGCAGGGAGTGTCGGTCCCCGATGGCTGCAGCCTGGCAGGGCGCCAGGTGCAAGTCGCAGGGGATCGGCGCAACTGCATGCAAATGGGGCCATAATGAAACGCAAATGGCCCCATTTGAGCCTTGCATACATTATGGCCCCATTTGCATGTCCACCACTGAATAGCGTGGTTGCTGCACCTAGCACAACGGCACTTGTGCTAGCACATCCCCTTGCTCCTCTCTGGCCACTTGCGCTGGAGCAGTGCCACTGCACCATGCGCAATGCAGGTGGCCACAGTGCCATATTCAATGGTGCAGAGCCATGATGCAGCACCATTGAATATCGCCCAGACACCACCCTGGCACATCCCAGTTGTGCTGGGCCTGGCTTGCGCCCCTGCCTGGCGCAGTTCTGAATATCACACACCTGGTCTTTTCCCTTACTATATAAATGTAAAATTGCTATTTTCTGAGCTGTAATCAGTATCTAAGGAAGATACTTTTACCAACATCTGGATGAAATACTTGTAACAAAACAACACATCCATTCACCTGCCCATACAACACCCTAGTGTCCAGTGCACTACCGAGTCCCGCTGTTGCAGCCACTTAGATTACCTCCTAGCTGGTCTAAGTGGTGCCCTCTGCTGTGTCCATGGTGGGACTTCCAGAATCCCAAAAAAGGGGATGTGGCAGCCCCGTCATGGCGCAATCCCCCTTGTGACCTGGCACCCTGGGTTGCTGGACGCAACCCTGGCACAAGGGGGCTTTGGCACCGTGTGTCTGTAGCAGTCACAGGCAGCCTTCTAGAATAGCAGTTTGACACAAGTGGTGTTACAAGTCACCACTTGCATCAAACTCTTTTGTCACATGTCCTTTGCATCCAGCTTACCCCTTTTAGAATCAGTCCCCTAATCTGAAATGGTATTTTGTTCCATATGGAAGCTGCAGAAAAGGCAAACGTACATTGTCCACTTAATGTACGAACTGAAGGAACATGAAGAAGATGATTCTCTGAAGAACAAGAAGTAAAATTGGACTTGTATTCCTTTGTAAAAAAGAGATTCCAGCCATATTGGTCCTTGCAAAACAGGAGAGGATGTAAGGTTTGATACCTTTTATTGGACCAACAAGTGTCTTGTACAAAGATGAAATTATACACAAGCTTTCGGGGCCAAACAGGTCCCTTCTTCAGGTGAATAACAAAACTGAGCAACATAAGCAGTCTTTATATCCACTGTGGAGCAATTAAAAATCAGGAAGTGAAGTAGGAAGGTGACAAAGAGGACTAGAGATGAAAGTCTAAGATGCAAAATAAAAACATGAGAAGAAATGGGGAAGGGGAGCTAAGTAGAAACAGGTCAGAGGGAGATGAAAGGGAGCTAAAGGGAAAACAAAAGCATGCAGATAGGATCTGAGATCAGAGGCTAGCTTTAGGGTAGAATAGACAGGAGATGCCTAAAAGACTTAAGGAAATCAAGAAATTAGGAGAAACAAAAGATCAAAGGCCTAGATAAACAGAGTGTGAGGTAATATAAACACAGGTGTGAAAACAAGAGGGAGTGGGTGGGACTGAGCTAAGGAATTAGTGGAAGATAGGGGTGTCGGCAGGCATACGCACTGTACTCAGCAGAGTACAGTAAAAAAAATCAGGCAGGGGCAACAAGTCAGGTAGGGGCAACAAAAAGAAGAAAGCAAGTAAGTCACATTGTGTCTGTGTAGTGCTGAGCCCTTTTGCCTTTGTTGTTCGCCATGGGGCACTGATGCCACCAGCCAAATACACAAACAAAAACAACTTACCAGGCAGGCAGAAAAACAAAGGAATGAGGATTACAGGAAGAAACTGATTACCTGAAGTCAGACATGGCAAACAGGGGGGATAGGCTACTGTTGGTGTGGCATGGCAGCACATATTTTGGTTTATGATTACAAAACATGGGGGGGGGCAACAGTGAATAAGTTTTGAGTACAAGTTTAAAATTCCTGGCTATACCTCTGGTGGAAGAGGCAGGGAGAATGTGAGGTATAGGTAAAAAAGGGGTGTGTGTGTGTGGAGGCAGGGTACGCAGAGGGTGGGCGCGGGTTTGGGGAGGGGGCAGGAGAGACCTCGAAGGACCGTTTTCTTCTTTTACAGGGAAAAAAAAAGATGAGGGTCGGTTTTCTTTATTTGCAGGTGTTTGGTACACTAGGGTGGGCTCCCAGTGTCCAACTTGCATTATGGGGAGGGGGACCACAGCCGACGGGGATTGGGCCCTCCGTCAGCACAGAAATGGGTGGGGAGATGCGCATGATGCTGAGGGGGATTGCGCAGCCCCTCAGCACACAGCACAAATTGGGGGTTGGGGACATTATGCCGAGGGGGAGTGGGCTCCCCCATTGGAAAATTGAACTGGGCAGGGGGGACTGAAGCCGATAGTGATTGAGACCCCCATCAGCAAGGAAAGACTGTTGGGGAGTGCATGATGCCGAACGGGGATTGGGTACCCCCTTGGCACACAATTGGAATGGGAGGTGGCATTATTCTGACGGGGAGTGGGGTCCTCCGTCAGCAAATGAAGTGGGTCGAGGCATGCCAACAGGGGGACTGGGCACCCTTGAAGTCGGCACTCTGCGCCGCGGCAGTCAGTGCCGCCATGTTTATTGAACTGCTTCACCATGAAAGGTACATTGGGAGGTGTGTTATTGTGCCGCTGCGTGACGAGCTTAGTTATCATTGCAGCGGCACTTTTCTTAGATCTGGTGGTCACTTTACATATGGTCAGCGCCTGCATGCTGGCTTATTGAGGTGCGTGCCCTGCATTCGCCCACAGTGACCGCACCTCCAGATCTGCTACTACTGCAATATGTTTGCTGGCGCGCTAGCACGGCCAACATAAAAAGTGAGCATCTCTACATTTTGGGTCAAAAGTCATGTTTTCCTGCTGGTGACATTATTACCTGCAGCACAGAAAATTCTGTCTGAGTATGTACTTGCAGGTGGGCAACTGAGGTGTTCAACAGCTACCTGTATCAAAGAGGGCCAAATGGTCTTTTTTAGTACTAATACAATAGAGGCTCATCTTCTTCTGCTAGTGGCACGTTCTCATCCAGATAATCATGTACCGTTTTGTTTGCTGGCATCTCAGGCACCACTGTGTCAGAAAGTAACTTGTCGTGCTTTTTTATCGAGCTGTAGTCAGACGGTTGTTCCCATAGTAGTTTGTCGTCAATGGCTGTCTTTCTTTGGGATGTAGCAGCAGCAGTAGTAGTACCAAGTTAAATTGCAGATGAGTGAATCCTGTGATGTTCCACAGCAGCACTGGAAACACATTGGGATCCTCTTCCTTCCCTCTCATCCATCTGGCTTGTCAGTGCGATTGCAAAGGGTGATGATGATGATGAGTGTTGTTCTTCTGCTCTGTTTGTGTTCCTAGTCTTTTTTGTGCCATATGTACAGAGACCAGATGGATAAGTCAAGCTTGATAGGGTTGCTGATCTTTACCACATTCTTGTGCATCAAAGAATGTCTTTAATATGACTTTGAACTGATGGTCCAAGAGAGTGGCCACAATGTAGTGGTCATCTATATACATTTTTGAAATGCATGTGTCTGTCCAGAAATGTGATCTTATCCTTTCTGGTATCCTCCTTTTCCTCATATTGAGTTTTTATACGAAGAAGTTGCAGGTTAATGAAAGCAATGAGTGGGAATATTTGGTTTAGACCATCTACAGTACATCAGCACTTACCACCCTTGCGGCCTCTTCAAAGAGCTTCAGTACAGTGCAAAGGGTCTCAATCAGGTGCTACTGATTTGGGCTCATAGAATATAGAAACATAGAATTTGATGGCAGATAAGGACCGCTTGGCCCACCTAGTCTGCCCATTTCCCTACCTAATGGATAAGCTGCAGATCCTAGTTAACCAACAGCCTACTTCCTCCTACCCCCACTAGAATTGCCTTATTTCTGTCCCATGCATTCTTGAATCCCCCCCCCCACACTGTTTTTGACTCCATGACCTCCTCAGGAAGGCTGTTCCATGAATCCACAACCCTCTCCATGAAAAAATACTTCCTCACATTACCTCTGAGCCATCCTCCCCTCTATCTTCAAATTGTGCCCCTTGTTCTTGATCATTTTTTTTTTTTTTATTTTCTCTACGCCTTCTTCCCACAGCACTCCCTCTCTTCTGGAGTCGCCAATGGCCATTCTAGTCCCCACCTCCTATCTGTATCCCATGGCAGTCCGTCCTCCATGTTGCCTTAGCTTACCCCCAGGCGGGGATGAGGTGGGGAAGCAAGAACCCCAAAATTCCTTGACTCGTCAGGATGCCGTTCACCGGGGCAGGTAGGGATGTTGGGGATCAGGGCCTGGCACTCCATCTACGCTGGAGTGCCGTAGGGTATTTCTGTTGTTCCACGGGAGTGGCTACCACCCTGATGTCATGGTGTATCCACCAACGCCAGCCACTTCCCAACCCCTTAGTGCACCTTTTGTCTGCCATGCCTCCAGCTTCCACCAGAGGCCAGTCAGACAGCGAGGATGTGTCCCCCCTCCCTCCCAAGAGAGGAGAGCTGTCCTCGGATGCTCAATCCTCTACCTCCCCTGCCATCCCCTGACGTCCCGGGCTCATTCTCGAACCTGGATCGCCAGCATGGCACGAGGTTTGGCGTCCAGCGCCTTAACCCTCAGCACCACTGGGCCGGCTCTCATTTCTTTTTCTGAAAGAAGCTACCTTCTTGGACTTTGTTGATTCCCTTGAGGTACTTGAAAGTTTGTATCATGTCCCCCCTCTCCCTCCTTTCCTTGAGGGTATACATATTAAGCTCTTTTAGTCTCTCTTCGTATGTCTTCTGGTGCAGACCCTGCACCATGTTGGTTGCCCTCCTCTGGACAGCCTCCACCCTGTCAATGTCTTTGCAGAGATGGGGTCTCCAGAACTGCATGCAGTACTCCAGATAGGGTCTCACCAACTGTCTGTACAGAGGGATAACATCTTCCTATTTTCTACTGGTGATGCCTCTCCCTATGCATCCCAGTATCCCCCCAGCCCTCCTTACTGCCTTCTCACATTGCTTGCCCACCTTTAGGTCATCTGATATAACTACCCCCAGGTCCCTTTCCATTTTTGTTGTAGTCAGTATCTCACCCCCCATTCTGTAGTCTTCCCCTGGGTTTTTGTTTCCCAGATGCATTAATTTGCACTTCTTTGCGTGGAATCTAAGCTGCCATACATTTGACCATTCCTCCAACCTTGCAAAGTCCCTTCTCATCCTTTCCACCCCACCTTGTGTATCAACCCTGTTGCAGATCTTTGTGTCTTCTGTAAAGAGACATACTTTTCCTTCCAGTCCTTCTGCAATGTCACTTACGAAGACATTAAAAAGGACTGGACCCAGTACTGAACCCTGTGGTACCCCACTAATAACCCACCTTTCTTCACTGTAGACTCCATTTACTATTACCCTCTGCGTCCTGTTGTCCAGCCAGTGTTTTACCCAGGCTACCACCCTGGGACTCACTCCCTGGCTGGCTAATTTGTTTATTAATCTTTTGTGCGGGACTGTGTCAAATGCCTTGCTAAAGTCTAGGTAGGCCATGTCCACAGCCCCTCCCTGGTCTACTACTTTGGTCACCCAGTCAAAGAAATCGATTAGATTCTTCTGACATGACCTTCCCACTGTGAATCCATACTGCCTTGGGTCCTGTGTCCTACTGGCCTCTAGGTATTCAACAATTCTTTCCTTCAGAAGTGATTCCATAATTTTCCCCTACCACTGAGGTCAAACTGACAGGTCTGTAGTTTCCTGCCTCTGTCTTGCTCCCACTTTTGAGAAGGGGGATCACATCCACCCTCCTCCAGTCCTCAGGTACCATACCATTCTCTCATGATTTGTTAAAAACGATAGTCAATGGTGTTACTAGTTCTCCCCTTAGTTCTTTTAGAATTCTGGGGTGAATCCCATCAAGCCCCATTGCTTTGTTCACCTTCAGTTTTAGGAGTTCTTTCAGAACCTTTTCTTCTGTGAAAGGACTGATATTGACCCCCCTATCTGGAGTGCTTCTATTGACTGGATTAGGTACCTCCCCTCTTCCTTTGTGAATACTGAACAGAAGTATTTATTCAGTATCCCTGCTTTTTCACTGTCCCTCTCTGCCAACCCTCCTCTTTATTCAGCCTCAGTATCCCTCCCTTTGTCTTTCTTCACTCCCTAATGTACCTATAAAAGGTTTTATCCCCCTTCTTAACCGAGTTGGCTATCTTTTCATTGGTTTAGGCGTTTGCTATTCTCACTTCCTTCCCCGCTTCCTTTTGCTTTAACTGATACAGTTATCTGTCCTGCCCCTTCTGTGTTTACCTCTCCCTTGCCAATACCATGCTCAGCACCATACTGGTGAATAGCCTTCTGTTATTCTAGCAGCCATTCCGTCATGTAATAGGTGGAATTCCATCTTGTTTTAGGTGGTGCAGAGGAAGGTGATTCCACTGCTGAATACTTTGTAACAGCTTTTGTACCTTTACAGAATGACTAAAATGACAGCAAACATTTTGGACCAGTTCTATATAAGTCTGCACAGTGGTACCTATCTCATCTATGAATCCCTGAACTGCTAGAGATACGCAGTGAGCAAAATATGGAGCATGCATATACTCCCCATCGTCATCTGCCTTTACAATGTCCTTTACATTAGCTGGTAATATAAAACTTGCTGTTAGTGAGTCTAGTGTCAGTCACTCATCAAACATCTGCTGAAAGAAGTTTGACAGGTTTTCTGCATGATGGTCATTGACAAAGCCAGCAATACATTAAGCTATCTGCTTGCAAAGGTTGAGGAACTTGAGTGACTTGCAGCCACTACTCTTGCTGCTGATGGCACTTAACCCAGAGGACAAGCAGGAGAAAAAGGAGAACAAAGAGGGGAACTGACCCAATGGACAGTCACTGCCATGGAATCAGTAGTCTGACCACTAGTTTACATGTTGAAGGTGATGTGAACTGCAGGAACATATCATGTTTTCAGGGCATGCGGTACAGTATTGTAGACACTCTGATACAAATCAGGAAGAGCCACTGTGGGCAAGAAGGTATGGCTGAGACTTGATACCTTGGCACTGCAACTTGCATTAACAATAGAAAACCTGCACTGCTCACAAAGTAGAATGGCAATAAGTCGGTAGCTAGCATTGCCACAATTGCTCTTGTTAACTTTTTTGCCTCTGGTCTGTTGGCTTTCTATTTCAGGCCTATTTTCAGGGACTGAACCAGTGAGAGCTGAGTGTTTTTGTCCCCCTGCACGTGAAAGTTGGCTAAGGCTCCTATTTTTTGCCACTCATGGGGGTGGCCGTGGCTGGGGATTTGCAGCCACACAGATGTGTGGGAGCCAATGAGCTAAAGAACTGATGAATGGAAGATGTTGGAGTTTTGCATCGGCTACCACTTAAAAGACTTCTTCCTCATCCTCTTTACTTGATCCCCTAATGTTCTCTTCCCCCTGCCCACTATCATTATCGTCAATAGCTTCACTGCCTGGTGGTGCTGCTGCTGACACTGTGCATTGGTATGCCTTCTCATACTGAGATCTGTGGGACTTCAGCAAATGCCTTTTCATGGTAGATGTTCCCAGCTTTGTTCCCTCCTTACCCTGACTCAGCTTGTCTTTACATAAAAGGCACACTACATGTGTCCATGATTCTTTCTCCATTCAGAAGAAATCCCACACCATTGATGTCACCAGTTTGGTCTTTCCTCATGGCACTCTGCTGTTGCCTCATTGGTGGGCTACTGTGGCATGCTTCCACATTATCACTTTACTTTTCTTCCTCCACCAGTTTTTCAGGGTCAGGGAATGGTTCTTCTTCCTCTACCATGTGTCCTGGGCTACCAGTTTTGCCTGTGTCTTCTTTATCTGCTGTCATTTCAGATAGTCATTGTTGTTGTTGTGTTTCACCTTGTTGTTCTGTGGCCTTTCTCTTTTTTTTTTACCACCACTTTTGGTCTTTTTTGATCTCTTAAGAGTACCTGCCCCAAGTCAAAATCCCACCTGTTTTGACTCCTCCTCCTCCTCCTCCCTAGAACTGCTACTGTTGATATCACTATTATTGGATTAATAATCACATGTACCTCTTTCGCCAAGCGCTGCCAAATTACTGTGCTCCTCCTCCCCCTTTGCCTTTGTCACTACCTCATGCGCTCCTTTCATATTCCTTTTTAGGGCTGCAGTGTGCATAGCCCTGCAGACTTCTTGCTACAAGAAAAGGCCTCTGCGCCTTCCTTCTGACCAAACAACATGTTGGAGTTGCACCACAGTTGCCTACATGTCCGTGAAACACTCCACTCATTGTCTCCATTGGAAACAGTACTGCACTATTTTTACTGTGTCATTGGTCACAGTGGAACATGACACAGTCTGCTGTGTCCAAGAGGGCTGTCAAACTGTTGTGCATGCACGACTAGTAGTGCATGTGTAGTACAGTGCATCAGCCATCTTGATCATGGCAGAGTGTGCCATGTTCCGCAATGACCGCCATTTTTTTTTATTAAAGATATCCCTCCCCATCCAACCCTACCTCTCAGTACCCATCATTCCATCCCCACCCCCCAGAAACATAAGAGTGATACTGGGGGTGCCCAGTCCCTTAGTGGCATGATCGGAAGCCTGCTGTGTTTTTTTTAAATATCTCCCAACCCTCCCTTTTAGCAACCCCCCCCACCAGAAACATAAGAGTGATACTGGGGGTGCCCAATCCCCCAGTGTCACAATCTGGAATCGTCATTTTCTTTTTTTTTAACCCTGTAAAAAAGAAAACCATCTATCAATGTCTTTTGCAGCTGTACCTGTCCCCCACCCAACCCTCCAACTTAGCACCTACCACCTCACACCCCCCCAAGCGCTGACTTACCCATCAGGGGTCCAACGCCATAATCCTCTCTGGACCATAGACACGTCTTCACTCTTCAAAAATGGACCACGAACTAAAGAAATAGATTTGCAATTCAATGTATTTCGATGGTGTCTTGAATTTAGTTACATAACCTGGGCATTGTTGCATATTTTTGGCCCAAATTTTCAACATAGCTTTTTTTGGGCTTCCACTTCATGAACAATTGCACTGACATTAGGCAAATCTGTCCCAAAAGGTGATTTTGTGGTCCCTGTGTGAAATCACCTTTCAGGCAGGAGTTGAACATTTTCTCTGCCCTTGTTCATGAGGTGGGGTCATAAGAAGGCTATATTGAAAAGTTAGTGTAAAACTGTTTAAAAAAAAAAGTTACGCCCCTACGTTGAACTTTGAGAATGCAGGCTTGTAACTTTGGTAATTTTCAATATTTTCCCCAAATTTACAAGCTAGCCATATCTTTACAGCACCTCATGAATGTGACAGCTGTCATTTTTCAAATCCTGGCCAAAATGTTTTTTTTTACATTCCGAAAGGCGATTTTGCAGTCCCTGCATGAAATCACCTTTAGGCCAGGAGTTGAACATTTTCTCTCCGCTTCCTCATGAGGCAGGGTCATAACAAGGCTATATTGAAACTTTGGTGTAAAAATATTACAAAATAACAAATGTATGAGCCTACATTACATTTTGCTAACCCAGGCTCAAAACTTTGGTAATTTTCAATATTTTTACCCCAAATTCCTCCCACGCAGCTGTATCAGCTCTGGCGAGAGTCTGTTTCTACAATAACTGCTCATGTAGCAACCCTTGCAGTGCTACTGAGAGCGGTTCCTACAATGTGTGATATTTTATGGGCTGTTTACTTCTGTCATCTTCCTGTACCCTTGTAGTTCCCACTGAGGCATCTAGTCTATGACCAAGCCCACTCCACTTTGGTTTTCCTTTGATGTGACTTAATAATCCCATGACACCATCTCCTTGATCTCTCTGTTGCTCCATTTCTAATGCTTGCTAGAGGACTCAGTCACTTGGGTGATGAATGCAGAAGATTAAAAATGTTTGATATTATTTATTTCATTATAGTTTTTTATTATTTAGTTTTTATTCTATTATTTCATTTTACTTTTTTTATTATTTCATTTTTATTCTAGGCTTTTTTTTTTTATTATTTTATTTTATGGGATGCCTCCATGGGCTGCCAGAGGCCAGGCACAAACTTGCTGCCAGCTGGCCCATACTTGCTACCCACTGTCCAGATCACACCACAACACCACAGCTCAGGACAACACACACAGTTTCCATCAGAACTCAGGAGAAAGAAGGAACTGCAGCAACTTGGAAGAATGTGAAGAGATGGAATTTGAAAAGTGCCACAAAAACCAAAAATGAATTTCTTTCCAAAAAATTCATTTTTTCCATATTGATTTTTCTCCTGGTCAGAAGCTTATCATTGCTGGGATATACCCTGTTCAAAGGGTTATAACCTGGTCAGGTCGAACCCGATCATCATTCAGATGGCTACCAAGTTTTTTCTCCACAGCTCAGAAAGACACACGCACTACTTAAAGGAGACAGGAAATTATTTTTGCATAGTTTAACTGCCCTTTCATCTTCCTTTCCATGCTGGTTATGTATTCTGATATGCTTTGACCAATTTTTGATAAATAAATAATCAAGCTTTGGGGTGCCTTCAGAACTACAGAGTTAAACTCCCTCACCAGTTACTGCTCTTTCTTTTCATATTTCTAAGACAGTCTATGACATCAATAACACCATTCCAAGCTGTTTATCTGAATGCTCTGAATGGTGTTGTTGATGACAGAAAATGTTCAGGCAGTATGAAAAGAGAGAGCAGCAACTGTTGAAGAAAGAAGAATTCAGGGTAGGTAAAATGCAACAAAATTAGATTATTCATTTAATAAAATGGTCAAAAGATCAGAATATTGGATAGACACCAAAGGGACAAAATGAGGGCATCTAGAGGTGTAAAAAATGATTTCCCATCACCTTTCAGGACCGAGGAGGCAGAGGAAGAAGCTTCAGCAACTTGAAGGAATGTGGAAGTTTTTTTTTTAATCTTTTTATATGGGATGCCACCAAGGTGCCAAGTACCAGGGGCCAGGCACCAACACATTGCCAGTTGGTGCACACTTGCTTCCCACTACCCAGATCACACTGCAACAGCACAGCTTAGGATAACACACACACATGCATATGCTGCTTCAGGACTAAGGAGGAGGAGGAGGAGGAGGAAGAAACTTTGGCAGCTTGAGGTAATGTGTAGAGGTTGGAGCATGGACAGAAGAGGCCGCCTCTCTCCAGCAGTGCACCACCTATTTGTGGGGAACTGGGTACCAAATAATTTGTAGATTACCTGATTCTGGTTCAGAGTTTTGTACATAGCAGAGCAGCAACAAGATGTGATCTATTGAAAGTCAGCCCATGAGCTAAGTTTCGTCACACTGAACCAGCCAGTGGGCCGGACAGCCTTCGAGGGAGGGCTTGGGATGCTAGGGAGGAGGAGGAGGAAGGAACTTCAGAAACTTGAGGGAATATGGAGACTTTTTTTAATTTTTATGGGATGCCAGCAAGTTGCCAACTACCAAGGGCAATGCAACGGCATGCTGCCAGCTGGCAAACACTTGCTGCCTACTTCTCAGATCGCACTGCAACAGCATAGCTTAGGAAGACACATACACACATACACTCTGCTTCAGGACTCAGGAGGTTCAGTAACTTGCCCAGATCACACTGCACCAGCACAACTCAGGACAACACATACACAAGCTGCTTCAGGACTAAGGAGGTGGAGGAAAAAACTTAGGCAACTTGAGGGAATGCACAGAGGTTGGAGTGTGGACAGAAGTGGTTGCCTCTCTCTAGCAGTACACCGCATGTTCATGGGGAACTGGGTGCTAAATAATTCATAGACAACCTGATTCTGGGTCAGGGTTTTGTACATAGTAGAGCAGCAATAAGGTGTGATCTATTCAAAGTCAGCCTTCGAGCCAAACTTTTGTCACAACAGGGAGCCTTCATAGGATGGCTTGGGATGCTGGGGCACCCCTGTCTGGTGCCTCTATTTAATGGAAAAGTGGAGGAGATCTGTCTGTTGACCTTGACATATGCTGGAGCATCTCATAGAGGGCTTCTACAGCTCTAACATATTCCAGCAGAATCCCAAAATGAGTCATACCTTTAAACAGGAAGGACCATGCCTGGTCAATCCTGTTAAGTCATCCAGGCTTAACAGCAGGAACAGGTCCCTCAGTCGTTCTGTATGGTGTAGGATGTGTGGCATTCTCTTTATATTATCATGTGTTTGCTGAGATGACATAACCCCTGTCTGACCTTTATTTATAAGGGGCAGCAGTGGTCCCAGTCTCCTGGCCATTACAGTGGTAAAAATCTTATAATCCACATTAAGAACTGAAATTGGCCTGTAGGAGTGACACTGTGTTATATCTTTTCTGGATTTTGGTATGGCTGAGATTGTGGCATGTCTCCACGAAGGTGGAACTGAGTCTTCCCATACAATAACCCCCACAAGGGTTATACATGTGTTTTTTATCAATAGTGGCAAGAAACTAGCAACTCATTACACACAATGGATACAAGTATGACAGTGAGACATGCACCATTCAATCAAGATAATTTATTTAGAATTTATACTGGGTAATAGACAGAAGAAGGTGGGAAAACCATTTGGTCTGTCTACTTGCACTGGCAGGTCCAAAGATCTCCCATCTGAGCAGGTATTTGTCTAATTTGTGTTTAAATATTTCAACATTGTTGCTCTGTATTATATCATTTTGCAAACTATTCCACAGCCTACCCACATGTTGAGAGAAGGTATTTCATCTACCATTCCTCGCTGTTTATTCTAACTTTATTTGACACTTATGTGATCTGAAGTTAAAGGATTTGTCATGAATCTCAAATTCTATTTCCATCATTAGTTCTGTATCATTCATTATTTTAAACATTGTCAGTAGGTCACCCCTAGTTCACCTGTATTCCACCCTATACAATCCTAGACCTTCAAATCTATCCTCATATATCACCTTCTTTAACCCAGAGATCAATTTAATTGTTCTACATTGTACCCTTTCAACATTATCTATATATTTTCTCACATAAGGACTCCACAATTGTGTACAGTAGTCTAAGTGTGGTCTGATGAATGCTTTGTAAAGAGACATACTACATTGTGTGAGCCTACTCAGAAAGGCTGTTTTTATACAATTTATGATGTGACTGGATTTTTGAGCCAACTTATTTGTTTTATTTCTTGAGGACAATACCTTTGAGCTGGGAGCTCTTTTACAAAGATTCCACGTTATAACAGAGAACAATACAAGTAAAAACAGACATTTAGGATACAACATAAAGTACATAATAATAAATACAGTGGTTACAGTTCTGGAGAACTTAGTGCAGTGGTCACTGAATTTAAGTCCTTGTCAACTATGATACCAACATTTTTTCTAATTCCACTTTCTTAACATATTTGGCATTAATATGATAGTCCTGATTTAAATTATTAATATGATAGTCCTGATTTAAATTATATTTTCCTAGGTGCAGAAGAGAGTATTTTTCTATACTGAACAACATGTTGTTTTTCAGAGCCCATTGTTCAGTCTTCTATAGTCCATCTCTGAGTTTTCTTCTATTTTAATCATTATCTACAGAGCCTCCCAGCTTAGTGTCATCAATGAATTTTACTGTCCAACTGTCAATATTAGTGTGAAGATCACTTATAAAGCTTTTAAAAAGTACCAGACCCATCACTGTTCTCTGTGGGACTCCAGTGGTAACCCTACCTTCCTCTGAATTAACTCCCCTTCCTTATTCTTACTTCCTGTTACTTCCTGTGTTCTGTATTCAAGTGATAATTCTTTGATCTAGATTTAATTTTTTTAATTCATCTATTAAGATAGAATGTGAAACCTTGACAAAGACCTTTTGGAAATCAAAACAGACAACATCAACAGGCACATTTTCATTTATACTTTTATTAACCTTCTCGTAGAAGCACAACAAATTGATACTGCATGACCCGTTTTTCTTGAAACCATGTTGTATATTATCATTAAATTTATTGTGTAAGAGGTTTTCTTCTAGTTTCGATTATATCAAGCTCTCACAGATCTTACACAGCGTTGATGTCAGACTGATTGGTCAGAAGTTGGATACTTTGATTTGTCTCCTTTTTTGAAGATGGGCACCATGCTGGCTTTTGTCCAGTCACTAGGGATCATTCCTATATTAAACAAGGTATTATATACGTGAGTTAAGGGTCTGTAATAATCTCCCTATGTTCGCTCAATAATTTTGGGTACAACATGTCCGATCCTGGAGTTTTGTTGGGTTTTAACTGACACAGCAATTTTAGAACTTCTGAAGCACTAAAGGTGAGTTGTTACAGCTAACCTATATTGTGGCTACTTCTCTTTCTTACTGATGTGCCCTTATTGAACACTGAGCAAAAATATTTAATAAATGTATTTGCCATTTCAGATGGCTGTTTTATATCCTATCCCCTTATGCTGACTGGTCATATTGAAGTATCTGTAATTCAGTTATTGTTTATATAGGCATAGAAACTCTTGCCATTGTCCTTTGTATGAGAAATTCTAAGTTCTAGCTTTTGTCTTTCTATTCTAGTGTTTTCAGTTCTGATTTATACCAAAACACTGTATAGTCATTCTGTATAGTCATTGTTTTTCATTGCCTTTTATACCATTTTCTTTTTCTTACTTTGTTTCAGTATTTTTTTTTTGTTTTGCTCTCACTTTATGTGCTGTGCTTATGGCCCTATCTCTGGAGGGAGCCACCAGTCCTGTCCCCCGATGTCCACCAGCTGATGCCAACCAATACCCCCAGGGTTTCCCCCCAGTGGGGCCAGTGGGGTACCTCAAACCCCACCGGAGACCATATCCAGTGTGGTCAGCACTGTGGCTATTTGGAGGCAGGACCTGTGAGGTGCCCTCCATCATCCTGCTGGAGCCGTCTTTTTCTTCTCTATTTTTACAGCCCCCTCAGAGGTGGAGTGTGCAATGATGCCAGTGCTGGTAGTACACATGCTCCCATGCACATCCCAGCAGGCAGCTGTCCCACCTCTCTCTCCCCACATCGGCAGTGTCAGTGAGCCACCCCAGCCTCTGTTAGGGGCCAGGTGTGCAGAGACCACTGAAATCCCCCCTTCCCAGAGAAGGAGAGCAGTCCTTGGGATGCTTGATCTTTCTCCTCCCCTGCCAACCCCGGCGGCCCGCGGTCATTCCCGAACACAGGTCACCAGTGTGGCGTGAGGTGCTGCATCCAGTGCCTCAATCCTCAATACCACTGGGACGGCCTTGTTTCAGTATTTTTTGTGTACATCACATTGGTAGTTTGCCTCTTCTGTTGTACATGCTCCCACCTGGTACAAACACTTTTTCTAATTCTATTAACTTGTTTTTTTAGTATTGTCCACATCTCTTCCACTCCTTTGTTTTGGAAGGATCTTTGACAATCCAATGTTTTTTTTAATTCACTCTTAACCTAACCCTTAGGCTATTAATAGAATTAGAATGCATTGTAATTCTGGACTGATATATCAGTCCGTGGCACAGCAAGGGTTAATTTTATGAAAATTAGCTTTGTTGTACTTTTTAATTATTGCCTTCCCTGAATCTTTTTTTTAATATTAGATATAATTGTAAATTAGATCATGTTGTGATTGCTGTTGGCAAGGGTCTCTCTTATGGTGATACTTTTTTTTTTAAACTCTTTATTTTAGTTTTTAAGACACCTGAAATATGTATACATCTATATCAATACAGGTAATACCAAATTCAACAGTATTAGACAGTGCAATAACATTGACAGTTCCATTGTTCTCATCCCCCTATCTTAACTGCATCTTAATTTCTTTATGCTTTATATTACTGTAACTATGGATTCCATCTCTCCTGTCTTATGGTGATACTTTTAACCAAGTCCAGTATATTAGTTACTATGAGATCTAATATATTGTCATCCCTTGTAGGTTTATAAACTAACTGTTGTAAGGCAGCCTTCAAGAGGTTTTTATGAACTCCTTCTCTGTTTTAACTATTGGTTTCATACTGGGCCAATTGATGTGTGGGAAGCTAAAATCTCCCATAACATTGACATTCTTTTTTTTTCTGCCAGAATAAACTGACAGAATAAGAGAGAGATGTTAAAAATTACCACATAGCATTACATATAACAGAGTCCTTCTGTATGCTGACATGATCCTGGAGGGGAAGGAAGCGACAGAGTCCAAACAATTCAATTCCAACCACCACTATCTCGAGTGTTAATCCTGGTATCTTTGCTCCTTCTTTTCTTCTACTACTAGGGCCGAGGCACCAGCAAGCTGCTAGCTTACACACACTTGCTGCTCACTGCCCAGATCACACTCCAACAGCCCAGTTCAGGATGACACACACACACACACTGCTTCAGGACTCAGGAGGAGGAGGAAAAACCGTAGTAACTTGGGAGAGTGTGAAGAGTCTGCATTTGAAAACCAAAAAGACAAAAAGGAATGCCTTTTTTTTTTAAATGTAGGGGATGCCACGGAGGTGCCAACTACCAGGAGCTGGGCACCAGCACTCTGCCAGCTATCACACACTTGCTGTCCCCAGATCAAACTGCAAAAGCACAGCTTAGGACAGCACACATACAGGCTGCTTCAGGACTCAGGCAGAGGAAGGAACCACAGCAACTTGGCGGAATGTGAAGAATTTCAATTTGAAAATGGCCACAAAAAGATAAAATTAATTTCTTTTTTATTAATTTGTTTGTGGGATACCGCTAAGGTGCCATCTAGCAGGGGCTGGGCACTGGTATGCTGCCAGCTGGCACACATTTGCTGCCTAGTGCCCAGATCTCACTGCAACAGCACAGCTCAGGACAAATCACACATAGGCTGCTTCATAACTCAGAAGGAAGGAACTGCAGCAACTTGGGAGAATGTGAAGAGTTTGAATTTAATAACTGCCACAACAAGAAAAACGAATAATTTTTTTTACATTTTTTAATGGATACCACCAACACGGCCACTACCAGGTGCCAGGGGCACCGACAAGCTGCCAGCTGGCACACACTTGTTGCCCACTGCCCAGATCACACTGCAAAAGGCAGCTGCTTCAAGACTCAGGAGAACAAAGAAGAAGAAACTACTGCAAGCCTGCAACTTGAGTGAATGTTTTTTTTTTTTGATTATTATTATTCTTTGGTAACTGGGTAAGGCCCAATACGTGCAGGTGCCTGTTTTCAGGGGCAACCCAGGAGCACTGGGCGGTTAAGTGACTTGCTCAGAGTTACACAGTATGCAGGTGGAGGTTGTGGGAATCAAACCCAAGACTGTCTGCTGGATGTACCAAGCTCATTCACAGCTCATTACTCTAACCTCTAGGCTATACTGCCAGCTAAGGTAATGAGTCTGAATTTGAAAATGGCCACAAAAAGAAATGTGAATGAGGAATTATTAATGATGATTTTTTTTAATGTTTTTTTATGAAATAGCACCCAAGTACCCACTCTCAGTTGCAAGACACTGTCATGTTGCCAGCTGGTACACACGTGCTGCCCAGTAAATAAAAATACCCCCCCCAAAAAATAATCACATCTCAGGCCTCTGGCAGGGGCTTTAGTCAATCTGTATGCCCTGATGAAATGCTAGTTCTACAGCCGACCATCTGTGCAGCGGTAGCACTACTGCTTTTAACGCCAGCCATCGGGGCTTGGAAGCAAGCTTTAGGTTGTCAGGGGCCAGCCAGGGGGAGGAGGATTGAGCATCTCATCAGACACTCTCCTCCTCCTCCAAGGAAGGGCGGAGGGTAGTCATCCCAGCTGCTATACTGCCACCTAGCTGCACACAGGTTGTAGTGCAGATTGGGTAAGCCAATGGAGGGATGGACATCCACCAGGTCCAGAGCGGTGCCACACTTCTGCATGAGCATGCACCTTGAATCACTTCTGTGCCCTGACATCTGTGGGGCACTGGGAGAAAAAACTGAAAAATGTCCCCTGCACAGATAGATGACAGAGTGCCCAGCACCATCCCAGCTCCCCCCCCCCGCCTGTCCCACAATGATAGCGTCCCATCGCAGTAATGAAGCATCACAGGGGGAAGATGTTAGCTAGGAGTCTGCCCTCCAGCATGTCCCTGAATGAGGGGAAACCCATGGCTCCATGGGGGAAGGCCCGAGCACTGAACAACGAGTAAGGGGGGGAGACAATAGCAGAATGGATGCCTTGGTGACTCCTGAAGGAGTTGTGTACAGGTGGCAGGGGGATAAACAAAAAACGGTTCATGGTTTAACTGGTTCTCCTGGTCTTTACCATTCGGACCAGAGCAAACCAGTCAAGCCATAAGTCTGCCTATTTCCCCTAAATGTTTGCCAAAGTCTGAAAGAATCAAATGCCTGAAGTTTGAGGTGTTCAATTCTTTTGTAGAACCAAACTTGCAGCCCTAGCCAGGATGAACATGGACTGGACCTAGGAGAGCACAGAAGACCAGTCACAGGTACTATATTGCACTACCTCACTGATGCTAACCAAGTTTTTTCCCATTTAGAGCCTGATTCCTAACATAAATGAAATCCCTGTCATGTTGTTTGAATCCATTGTATAAGTACTGCTTGCTTTATTGTATAATGGTCACTGTGGTGCAGAGTGTGAAGGACATAATGACTAAGGGCTGGTGATCAGGCGGCATGAGAGGTTGCTGCTGAACAAGCTTGCAAGGGAAGGGTATTTGCTTCTGTGGATGGGGGGGCATGTGACAAACATGAAGCTGCTGCCAGCTGACTCTCATAGTCACTGTCTGCTTGCACATCCAGACTGACACTAGACTGATTCATCCTACAGCAGCGAGTGATCCTTACCTATTTGACCTGCAGCACCACAGAGTGGGACCACCGGATAATAGTCAGAAAGGTAAGGAGAGGGAGAAGGGAGGTGTGCAGCTTTTCTCCTGGCCCTCTAGGGGCTGTTCTGAGTTTTCTACTGGATGGGGGAGGTAAAAGAAAGGCTTACTCTGTATTCAAATATAGAACTGGAATTGGACTCCAATCATGAATCCACATCTGACAAGGGTTTTCAGAGTGGATTTTTGGCCATAAATACCAAAATTTCAAATTCCAGAATAAATGCCCAGAATCTGATGAATCGGATTCTGTGCAACCCTAGAACATACTTTTGGATGCACTGTGTACAGTAGTAGCGACAGACATTGCCAGCTATTTCCAGATATTTCGCAAAATTTCTAAAGAGTTTGTCTCTGCTGCCCCTGCTGTGGAAATGGAGAAAGCAGGAGATTTCTCTAGAAATATCACAGAAATCTGGGGAAATAGCTGGCAGTGTCTGTGGCTGCTACTGTATGAAAGTACATTCCAAAACTATTTTCTTGCACCCCACCAAGAAAATGGCAGCAGCATTCTCTCCATTTCGTGTACCACAAGGACCATGAGCTTCAGCCTGAGGGTGCAGCTACACAGCAGGGGACACTGCAGTGGGCGGGGTACTCCCTGGGACCACTCTATCTCTGCTCATAGTAATCCCTTTCTTTAAATATTTTGTAAATTTAAACCAAACTTATCTCAGTTCTACAATGTTTCCCAATATCGTCAATATTTTCTTGATCAGCTTTCTGTATGCTTCTCTCATTCCTTAGCCTCTCTTACCTCTCTCAGTAGTACCCGGTTGGAAGGAGCTTATTCCTTCTTTCCTGCTAATGCAGCATGAAGATTAACATGTCATAATGGCAGGCAGCCTTAAGCATATGTTCCAGTCTTAATTTGTTTAAGTCCTTGGACGCCACTCCTCCTTGCCAATAAACTTTTTCCAGCACCCTCTCCAGATGGTTTAAATAGGCTGACAATGGTTTTCCCTTCCATTGCTACATCATCATAAACTTTCAGTGGAGATCATCCCTGGACTCTGTACTGCCAAAAACACTCTACAGAGTAAAGTGCAGGTACTAAATACTCCTGTGCTGAGGCATCTAAGTCACTAGATCTCAGTCATCAGATGGTTTCCAAAGTTGATCCACTGAGACTCTTCTCCAGTCACATCATTTTCTGCACCTCCAAACATTGTCAGTCCTGCACAACTGAGTTGTATAGTTCACCTATGATTCAAGGTCACCTTCCCCTGCAGCATCAGACTTGACTCCTTAAAACATCTTCAGTCTCCAAATCAAGTTTGATCAAGATGGCAGCACATATCTGGGTTTCTCACCCACTTTGCTGGCTGGTGCAGGCACCTTGTCAATGAGTACTTTCTAGATCATGGTGATCAACTTCCCTGCAGCCTGTAACCACTTGTGTAACCTTTCCTTGAAGCCTTCTTGTTTTTGACAGATGTCGAGCTTTTGCTCAACACTTGTAAAAGTCACTGTAGTCTACCCTCAAACTATGTACAATACTACTGTCCAGCTGTACTGCTGAGTATCACCCACAAACCACTAGTACCAGTATAGCCCCAAAGTTCTTAGGGTACTCCCTGGTGCTTCGCTGGGCACCCAGACATTGGAACAATGTCAGCCCATGGTAGTTGTAAGTGGTTGGCTGGTATTTGTGCCAATTCTAAAGAAATCACAAATGAGACTCAATCTCAGTATCAACTTTTTATTCTATTGATAGGCCTTTATGCAATGTTTCACCTATACAGGCAACGAGCCACAGGTACATGGAGCCAGGCTTTTGGTTTCCACTCTGCCCTTGCTTGGGGCTTCTGTGTTATGTCATCCCATTTAAAAAAGAGTCGAGTGAAAACCATGAGCTAAGCTCCGTGAGAGAAATGCAACCAGAGGATATGATAGTACCGGCATAGAAGAAATGGTTAACAATGATGCAAAACAGAGACTAGAAATAAAGGACCTAGCGTAAATAAGCCTGTACAGGTGAAACGCTGCATTAAGGCCTGCCAGTGGGAAAAAAGTTAGTACTGAGATGGAATCTCATTTGTGAATTCTTTGGAATTGGGTTCAAGGTTGCAGAATTGGCACTCTCTCAGATAAAGAACATTATTATTGTTTCAAGTTAGAAATGGGGCATACCAAGTACACTGGAAACAAATGACTGGCATTGGTGCACTTAAAAGAATTCAACACTGTTTATTTAGTTGCCACAAACCTCAGATTAAACCCCAGCTGGGTTTTTGTACGTCTAGCCGGTTGGCCTAGTTGATGAAATGATTTGCCACAATATGAAACTAGCTGTGAAAAAGTGTGCTGCAGGGACATGTCCCGAGTTACTCATGGCTCCACAGTCCATTGGGCTCTCCTTCTGTGCACAGGGTGTAGTTGTGATAGCATGCTCCTCCTATGGCTGGTACAGCTCCTCTCTTGATTGCAGTCCTCCAAGGTAATGTGCAAAATGGCTCTCTTCAGGGTCAGCCAGGTCTCTCTGCTTGTAGATGACAATCTCTCTCTCTGAGCTCAGAGGCTTAACTTCTGCCCTTGATGCTTGACCATGCCAGACCAGTACACCACGTCCTAGCATTCAGCCTCTTTGTGTACTTGATATCCAGCACCTGGCAATGGTGCTGGCTGGGTGACTCCTCCAGATAGCAGTTGTTCTGTCACAGGATTTATGCGATTGTGCAGTGAAGTATTTCTGGCTGCACAAAGAGTGATAACAGAGCAGCTTACCCTCGCAAACACCTCTCCTGGCTTCTTATTTTAAGTCTCTCATGTCTACAATGTATACACTCTGTAGGCAAGTGATTACCTCTATTTTTGCTGTGCAAAGATTCTCCTTGGCTCTGACAGATGTGTCTGCTTTTGCTATATGCAACAGCTCACTCCAGTCTAACATACTAACATACTAAAATGCCAGCAGAATAGGCCTAATGGTCTTTCGTGTCTGCTCGTTTGGTCAGCCCCCACCCTGGGTGCTGACCTTGCTGTCCCCCTCGCCTTCTCTGGCTTCTCCCTTCCCAGTTCCGGATATTCTTGCTGCATTGGATTTTGCTTCCTGAACCCTTCCCCTGTACCTGTCCCACCCCCTCTTGAACCCTCCACTGTCTCTGCCTCCACCAGCCCCTAGGTAGTGCATTCCATGGCTCTACCACCCTCTCAGTGAAGTAGCACCTCCTCCTTTCTCCCCTGAATCTTCCCCCCTCCAGCTTCCACCCATGCCCTCTAGTGGCCCCTCCTCCTTCCTTCGAAGCACCCTCACTGCTCCTCCCCTGTTTACCCTCTTCATGTACCTGAAGACCTCTATCATGTCCCCGGTCCCTTCTCTCTTCCAAAGTGTACAAATTTAGCTCTTCGAGCCTCTCCTCATAGGTCCTGTCCCCCAAGCCCCAAATCATTTTGGTTGCCCTCCTCTGGACCCTCTCCAGGAGGTTAATGTCCCTCTTTAAGTGCGGCCTCCAAAACTGCACGCAGTACTCCAGGTGCGGCCTCACCAAGCAGTTATACAGAGGGAGTATCACTTCCCTCCTTCTGGAGGTGATCCCCCTAGCGATGCATCCCAGCATCCTGTTGGCCTTGGCTGCTGCCCTCCAAGTCTCAGAGTTGTTCATCTTGACATCCACCACCACCCCAGGTCCCTCTCAGCCATTGAGACTTGTAATATTTCCCCAGGGTGTACACTTGGCCTGGGTTTCTGGCTTCAGGTGGAGTGCCATTTCCTGCATTAACCTCGGCTTCCACTTTCTAGACCATCTTCCAGAGCCTCCAGGTCCCCCTGTAGGGCCACCCTCCCTCCTCCCCATCCACCATCGCCTCTCAGCTCGAGTCATCTGCAAAGAGACTCATCTCACTCTGATTCCTGTCCCTATGTCAGATACGTAGGCGCTGAACAGAAGGGGCCCAGGACTGATCCCTGTGGGACCCCACTAATGACCCTCCTTGGGAAGAGACTATCCCACCAACCACGACCCTCTGGGTCCAGTCCTGGAGCCAATTGCCTATCCATCGGATCATCTGGTTTCACCCCCATTTCTCCTAGTTTATCCAACAGGCCCACGTGGAGGAACAGAGTCAAATGCTTGCTGAAGTCTATAAAGAGGACATCCACTGGTCTACCCAGGTCCAAGGCACTTGTCACCCAGTCATAGAACTCCACCAGGTTTGTCTGACACGATTTCCTGGGATAGATCCATGCTGTCTATCGTCCAGGCACCCTGACTATCCAGGTCCCCCTAGCCTCTCCTTGACAATGCCCTCCATCACCTTGCTCACCACTGATGTCAGGCTGACAGGCCTGTAGTTCCCTACCACCTCCCTTGATCCCCCTTGGATAGGCACTCATGCGCCACCTTCCAGTCTTGGGGCACCCACCCTGTCCTCAGAGAGATGGTGAAAAGCTCTGCCAGGGTTTCGCCAGGACATCTGCAAGTTCCTTCAGCACTCTAGGATGTAATTTATCCGCCCCAGGTGCTTTCTCCGTCTTAAGGAGCTGAGGCTCCTCACTCTCTCTGCTGTGATTTCCACTTCCAGTATCTCTTCTCCTGCTTAGTCCTCCCCCACCTGCCAGTGATGCCCCCCTCCCAGACCTGCCGATTGGTAGGGGCCCTCCTCATTATCTCTGTCTCCTCCCATGATGATGCAGCATCCCCATTTCCCTGGTGAAAACTGAGGTGAAGCACTCATTTAGTACCTCAGCCTGCTCCTCTGGGTCTTGTGCCCATCTCTTCCCTGATTTAATCCTGCTAATCTGCCCTTCACCCTTCGTCTTTCCCCAATGTATCTAAAGAACCCTTTTCCCTCTCCTAATTTCCCTGGCCAGGTTCTGCTCCTTCCTTGCCTTAGCCACCCTCACCACTCTAGTGGCCCTTCTAGCCATCAGCTCATACTCCCTCGATCCTTTCCTCCTTGAGCACTTGAATTTCTTATAGGCTGCTTTCTTTCCCAGCACCACCTCCTGGACCTCCTGGTCCACCAACAGGAGTTTGGGCCTACAGCATTTTAGTCTTACTCTTGCACAGGTGCTGGTAGCATCCTGCGCCCCTCTCCTGATGATTTCCCACCTGCTATCAGCGTCCATGTCTGACCAATCCCCATCCAAATGCTCCTGTAAGGATCCTTCCATTTCCTAAAATCCACCCCTGAAGTCGGTTACTTCCGTCTTTGTGCAGCCTTCTACCCTCCTAGGTCCAGGCAGAACCAGACCGTGGCATGGTCACTCCCGCCAATGGGTCCTTACCTCCAGGCCCCAATCTGGTCACTGTCTGCCCGGACCACATCCAGTACCAGTGCCTCCCTGGTGGTGCCCTCACCTGCTGAGTTAGGCAGCGTCTTGAAAGACATCCAACAACCTCTGTTCCCTGGTCACAGATGATGTCATAGTCTCCCAGTCTGTTCCTGGCATGTTTAAGTCCCCTAACACCACCACCTTTCCTCTGCCCAGTCTGCAGTGTCTCCTAACATCTGCCACCAGACTGTCCTCAGCTCCTCCGCCAGGACAGGGGTCTATACACCACTCCTATTTTTACTCTCTTGCCCCCCTTGTTATCAAGGTGACCCAAATCGCCTCCACGGTTCCCTCCGCCTCCTCTACTCCCCCTATGCCAATGCAGTTTTTTACTATCATTGCTACCCCTCCTCCCCTTCCCTCCCCCCTGTCCTTCCTGAACATAGTGTAACCCTCCAGGTTCAGGTCCCAGTCACGTCTTGCAGTGGCCCAAGTCTCAGTGACCGCTGCCACATCCACTGCTCCCTCAGTTAACATCGCCTGGAGCTCAGGCATTTTATTGCCCAAGCTCCTGGCATTTAGCAGGACTACCTTCCACCCTTTCCCTATAGTTCCATTTCCCCTGCTCGTGTTCCCTTGGGGATTCTGTTTTCTCCTGGTCTGCACTTTGCCAGTTGGTCTTTTCCTGCAATCCTCCTGGTCCCCAGGGGGGTGGAGACAGAGTCCCTCCTTTATCGGCATCCCCTTGACTGCCTTTTCTCCCATCCCACCCCCCTTCACAAGTTTAAACCCCACTTTTCACCAATGAACTCCTCTATTTTCAACTTAAGTCTGACTCCAACAGCAGTGACGTGCAAACTTGTAATTTCTGGAACAGCTACTACTGTTCACTGGGGAAATACAGCTTTTGGTTGGTCCATGGAGCTGTCAATCACTCTAGGCAGTACTGGATGTCTGTCATTAGATGAATGATTGGCTATATAAGTCGCACCTATATTAATTAAGTCCTCCTCAGATCCATGAGCCATTCTGGCTCCTTTTGCAGACTTTGGAGCCTGATTGGCCATAAGCAAATATAGAGCGACACAGAAAGAATGGGTGGTGCGAGTTTGAGGTTGCTAACCTCAGAAATGGCATACAGAAACAACAAAACAGCACTCCACAAGTGGAAAAAATAAAATGCTATACTAGACAAATCATCCACAGAGAAAACTTTATTATGTAAACAGTGTTGGGTAAGTTACTTTGTCTATTACTTTATATTACGTTTGGAAACTTGTTCCAGGAAGCTCTATGCAGTCACTGGCAAGGATGGAGAAGTGCTAGAAAAAAGTAATACACCTTACAATTATAGTTACTTATTCATTTTTATACAAAATCAATACAAAAATAATAAATAACTATAACAGATTACATTTTTTGAAAGTAATAGGCTAGTTACTTTCAAATAAATGTAATCAGTTACAGTTACGTATTTCTTTTGTTTAAAAAGACATAAGTAATTGTAACTGTAAGGTGTATTACATTTTCCAGTACTTCTCTGTCCAGGCTAGTGACTGCACAGAGCTTTCTGGAACAAATTTTCAAAAGTAATAGAAAGTAATAGAAAACGTAACTTACCCAGCACCGTGTGTAAAGGAGCAGTGTCCTCCTTTGCACAATAAAGTTTTCTCTGTGGATGATTTGGCTATTATAGCATTTCATTTTTTCCACTTGTGGAGTGCAGTTTTGTTTCTTTGGAGCCCCGATTAGCTTTGTTGCCACCACCTAATCCTGATGCCATACCTCTCAGGAGTCACAGGTCGCTAAGCTGGCTGTCCTATTTGTAGTCCTGGAGGACTCAGTCCAAAGTCTTTATTTCAAAGGGCTCCTACCCTTAAAAAATTTATTTGTACCCCTTTGGTATTTACATGGTCGCACTAGTGCCTGGTACAAATCGGGGCAGTCAACAGGCAATCCTTGGCCCTGAGTGCATGGTCACATTAATTTTGTCAGTGGCAGGTGGCCACTTGGATGCGAGGCAGAAGCAGTAGATTAAATGGTGCATCCAGTGCAGAAAAAGACATCCTTCACCTCACTAACTCTGGTCCTCCACCACAGAATCAAAGTCCATGGGGGACAGAAGAAGCAACAAACAGGCAGATGCAGCCTGGATGTGGACTCCATGGATTCGGATTGGTAAGTACCACATGGGGGAAGGGCTACACTCAATTCTGTTCTATTCTAACATATGGTACCATAGCAATTTAAGGCCAGACAGGACTCTAGGTTTGGCAGGTCACCCCCCTTCCCCATCATTTCATAAGCATGGATAAAAACATGCTAATTTGTAGGGATTCTTCACTCACTCTACTACCAAGGTTACCACCCTGAAATTTCCCAGGTAGGTAGAATGTTGTCCAGATTTGACTTACAGGCCTTTCCTCTGTCTCCACTAGTAGACTGTTCAATAGGTTCACAGTACACTGTAAGAAGTGTCTACTAATATTACTCCTGTCATAACTACCTTGGAGCTTTAGTGCAGGTTCCTGCATCCTGCTGGAGCACACCAGATTACACAGCTCTATTTGAACTCGTTGATACTGTACCCTTAAGTATGCAAAAGATGGAGATCCCACCTCCACCCCCCATCAGCCTTCTTTTCTCCACGGTGAACATGTTTAGGGTCTCGATTCTCACCTCTTAACTTTTGTCCACAATACTTCTCATCCTTTTAGTGGACCTGCACTGTATCCTTTCAATGGACTCATTAATGTTATGTATTGGAGGTACCCAGAACCACACACAGTACTCCAGGTGGGACCTGACCAATGCCTTGTAAAATAGCAGGAATACTTTACCTGCTCTGTTGGTTACTCTCATTTAGATGCATCCTAGCATTCCTAGAGTCTTCTTGACAGCAGCCATGCATTGCTTATCATGAGTCAGCCCTCTTTATCAATCATAATTCCCAGATCCTTTTCATTGCAGCAAGAGGAATCCCACACAATATCTACTGTAGGTCTACCTCTGTTTTTCCTGCCCAAGTGTAGTGCCTTGCATTTGGCTACATTGAATCTAAGATTGGAGGAGTCCAACATGTCACCCATCTTATTCAGTCCCTCATTGCTCTGCTGCTAGCTTTTGGCAGACAGCAATCTTGCTTTCAGAGCAAGGGGTAGCTGACTAGAGAGCTAGAACTTTTCTTACTAATTGCCCTCCTTCCCTCCCCTCCACCCTCACACCCTTAGTCAGTTCCACTTTTATAGGCACTGGATTTGATTGACAACAGGAACTTTCTGTTTGGCAGTAGGAAGGGAAGGATCACTGAGACACATAGGTTTCGTCATCCTTGAAGGAAAAGAGTAGCGCTCCCCTTCCCCAGCTGCTGGAGGTCTGACTCTGAGCAAGGAAGAGGGAGACTACCGAAGAATACCGAAAGTTCCTGTCCCAGAACAGGAAGGTCGAGAGCTATATGGGCACATAGGCAGTAGGAAAGTAGGTGGGAAAAATAAATGGAGGGAGGAGAGAGTAAGCATACAAAGCAACAGGAGAGGGCCCACAAAATAAGACATGATGGGAGTGGTGCAGTGTAATGGTTGTGGGGTGGCAGTCTTCTGGGAGACATTCTGGAGGCTGTGATGCTGCCCTATTTGTAGGTACCTCTCTGGTCTGAGGGAGGAGGTTGCCCGTCTCCAGGCCGACCAGACTAGGAGTTGTGAAATCTCCTCCCCTGCCCAGGGACCACCAGGGCCACTGCCGCTGCCTCAGAAGTTGCCAAGAAAAAGGAGCGGTTTGACCAAAGTGGGCTTAGGGAGGGTGAGGGTGGTGGAACAGAGGTGCATTCCTCCAGTTGTACCTCTCCACAATTCAAATGCCATTCTGGTGGAGGGTGGTTCCTCTATGGAGGCACCTGCAATGGAGCCCAAGGAGGATGCTGGTAACCTCCACAAAGGAGGCCCACAGAAGGGTGGTACAGTACCCCACAGGGAAAGGAAACAACTCCTTGTGGGGGACTCAATCATTAGAGGGGTAGAACTGGGGGAGGGAGGAGACAGGGTGAAAAGGTGCCTGCCTAGTGCCACAGCTTAGAGGGACAGAGAGCAAATCCTCAGGATCAGGGGAGCAGCTGCATGGGGGAGGGAGCTGGATGTCATTGTCCACCTAGGGACAAATGACCTGGCTGGAAATGGGATCAGAGCAGTGCAAAACAAGTTTGTGGAGTTGGGGAAGGGCCTTAGATAAGTAGCACATATGGTAACCTTCTCAGGGGTGCTGCCTGTCTGTGGAAAGGGTGAAGCTTGGGTACTCTGCACTTTGAGATTCAATGAATGGTTGAAAAACTGGTGCAGAGCTCAGGGTTTTGGCTTCATTGGGGACTGGGGGTCTACCTGGAGGGATATAGGCTACTGGCGTGATGGCCTGCATCTGTCCCAGAGGGGAACCAGGATCCTAGGTGATAGGTTTGAATGCTTCATTGGCAAGCATTTAAACTAGCCAAGGGGCGAGATACTGAAAAGGAGTGGGGAAATCCCAGCCTTCCCCCACAAAACAGGGTAGTTAGCAAGGTAAATACCAAGGTAGAGAAGTCAATAGGGAGCAGGACAGGGGTAAATGGAGAAAAAGGCAAAAGCTGTAAGGACAGGGATAGGGCTAAAAGGGGTAAGGCCATCAAAAAATGGAGGGTGATGAGTACCAATGCCTATAGTCTGGGTAACAAGCTCTCTGAACTAGTGGCCTTGATGGAAGAAGGATGCCTGGATATCGTGGCAGTCACAGAAACATGGTACACATAGAACCATGACTGGGATGTCAACATACCAGGGTACACAATCTACAGAAGGGACAGGCAGGGTAAAAGAGAAGGAGGAGGAGTAGCTCTCTATGTAAGGAAAGGGATCAAAGCAATAGAACTAAAGGGTAAACGGAGGAGAGGAGGCACTATGGGTCACCCTAGAGACAGGAAATGGCACCACAATCTGCACAGGGGTTGCATACAGACCCCCATTTCGGGGGAGGCAATGGACAAGGAAATGATAGAAGGCATCCTTAGAATGGCAGAAAAAGGGGAGATATTGTTGATGGGAGACCTGAATATGCCAGATGTTAACTGCAGCACCTTTGCTGCAGGCACATCCAAGAGCAGGGTCATTCTCGATGCCCTACAGGGGGTATACCTCAGACAGCTAGTGTTGGAACCCACTCGGGAGGGAGTAGTCTTAGACCTGGTACTCTCAAATGGGGATGGAGAGAAAATCTCGGATTTAGAAGTGGGTAGCCATCTGGGAACAAGCGACCACCAAACAGTGTGGTTCATGATAAGCACAGCCGTACAGTCAAGCCATACAAAAGCAAAAATACTGCTCTTTAGGAGGGCTGACTTTGGGAAAATGGGAGAGTGCCTCAGAAAAGCAATAGCAAATGGGCAATAGAAACATAGAAAAATAGAATTTGACGGCAGATAAGGACCGCTTGACCCACCCAGTCTGCCCATTTCCCTACCTAATGGATAAGCTGCAGATCCTAGTTAACCAGTAGCCTACTTCTTTCTACCTCCACCCCCTAGAATTGCCTTATGGCTGTCCCATGCATGCTTGAATTCAATCACTGTTTTTGACTCCACAACCTCCTCCAGAAGGCCGTTCCATGCATCCACAACCCTCTCTGTGAAAATATACTTCCTTGCAATACCTCTGAGCCACCCCCCCATCTTCAAATTGTGCCCCCTTGTTCTTGCACACCTCTTTTTTTGAAAGATGCTACCCTCTTGGACTTTGTTGATTCTCTTGAGGTACTTGAACGTTTCTATCATGTCCCCCTCTCCCTCCTTTCCTCGAGGCTATACATATTAAGCTCCTTTAGTCTCTCTTCATTTGTCTTCCGGTACAGACCCTGCACCATTTTAGTTGCCCTCCTCTGGACAGCTTCCATCTTGTCTATGTCCTTGCTGAGATTGGGTCTCCAGAACTGCACACAGTACTCCAGATGGGGTCTCACCAGCTGTCTGTACAGAGGGATAACAACTTCCTGTTTTCTACTGATGATGCCTCTCCCTGTGCATCTCAGTATCCCCCCAACCCTCCTTACTGCCCTCTCACATTGCTTGCCCACCTTTAAGTCATCTGATATGACTACCCCAGGTCCCTTTCCATTTTTGTTGTTGTTAGTATCTCACCCCCCATTGTGTACTCTTCCCCTGGGTTTTTGTTTCCCAGGTGCATTACCTTGAACTTCTTAGCATTAAATCTAAGCTGCCATACATTTGACCATTCCTCTAACCTTGCCAAGTCACTTCTCATCCTTTCCACCCCACCTTGTTCATCAACTCTGTTGCAGATCTTTGTGTCATCTGCAAAGAAACATACTTTTCCTTCCAGTCCCTCTGCAATGTAAACACAAAGACATTGAAGAGCAGTCCTAATACTGAACCCTGCGGCTTACTGTAACCCCTTTCTTCAGAGTGGGCTCCATTTACTATTACCCTCTGTGTCCTATTCTCCAGCCAATTCTTTACCCAGGCTATCATCTTGGGACCCACTCCCAGGCTAAGTAACTTGTATATTAATTTTTTGTGTGGGACTGGGTCAAATGCCTTGCTAAAGTCTAGGTAGGCCATGTCCACAGCCCCTCCCTGATCTACTACTTTGGTCACCCAGTCAAAGAAATCTATTAGATTCATCTGGCATGACCTTCCTGCTGTGAATCCATGCGGTCTTGGGTCCTGTGCCCCTCTGGCCTCTAGGTACTCAACAATTCTTTCCTTCAGAAGTGATTCCATCATTTTCCCTACCACTGAGGTTAAACTAACTGGTCTATAGTTTCCCGCTTCTGCCCTGCTCCCACTTTTGTGAAGGGGAATCACATCTGCCCTCCTCCAGTCCTCAGGTACCACCCCATCCTCCCATGATTTGTTAAAGTGGGTAGTCAGTGTTGTCACTAGTTCTACCCTTAGTTCTTTTAGAATTCTGGGATGAATCCCATCAGGCCCCATTGCTTTGTCCACCTTCAGTTTTAAGAGTTCTTTCAGAACCCTTTCTTCTGTAAATGGACTGGTATCAACTTCTGTATCCAAAGTGTTTCAATTGTTTGTTTTAGGTACCTCCCCCAGAAGGAGGGGGTGGAGGAACAATGGGGAAAAATCAAAACAGCCATCACAGAGGCAGCAAGCCTTTGCATGAAGAAAATCAGCAAAACAAAATGAAGGGAAAAAACACTATGGTTCTCAAAAGAGGTGGTGGGGAACGTTAGGGAGAAACAGGTAGCATTCAGGAAGTATAAGGAAACACAGAAGGAGCAGGACAGAGAACTGTACCAGTTAAAGCAGAAGGAAACAGGGAAGGTAATCAGACTAGCAAAGGCCCAAACTGAAGAAAAGATAGTAAACTCAAGTTAAGAAGGGGGGTAAAACCTGTTATAGGACAATTAGGGAGCTAAGAAAGACCAAGGGAGGGATAGTGAGGCTTAATAAAGGGAAGGGGGGTGGCCAGAGGGTGATAGTGAAAAAGCAGGAATACTGAATGAATACTTCTGCTCAGTATTCACTAAAGAAGAGAAGGAGGAGGTACCTAAACCAAAGAATAGAAGCACTTTGGATAGGGAGGGTTAGTACCAGTCCATTCACAGAGGAAAGGGTCCTGAAAGAACTCCTAAAACTGAAGGTGGGCAAAGCAAAGGGGCCTGATGGGATCCACCCCAGAATTCTAAAAGAACTAAGGGGAGAACTAGTGACACCACTGACTACCCTTTTTAACAAATCATGGGAGGATGGTGTGGTACCTGAGGACTGGAGGAGGGTGGATGTGATTCCCCTTCTCAAAAGTGGGAGCAAGACAGAGGCAGGAAACTACAGACCTGTCAGTTTGACCTCAGTGGTATGGAAAATGATGGAATCACTTCTGAAGGAAAGAATTGTTGAGTACCTAGAGGCCAGTGGGGCACAGGACCCAAAGCAGCATGGATTCATGTCAGATGAATCTAATTGATTTCTTTGACTGGGTGATCAAGATAGCAGACATGGGAGGGGCTGTGGACATGGCCCACCTAGACTTTAGCAAGGCATTTGGCACAGTAACACACAAAAGATTAATAAACAAGTTAGCCAACCTAGGAGTGGGTCCCAGAGTTGCAGCCTGGATAAAACACTGGCTGGACAACAGAACACAAAGCATAATAGTAAATGGAGTCCACTTCAAAGAAAGGGGGTTACTACTGGGGTACTGCAGGGTTCAGTACTGGGACCGGTCCTCTTTAATGTCTTTATAGGTGACATTGCAGAGGGACTGGAAAGGAAAGTATGACTCTTTGCATTCGACACAAAGATCTGCAACAGGGTTGATACGTGGGGGGGGGATGGAAAGGATGAGAAGGGACTTTGCAAGGTTGGAGGAATGGTCAAAAGTATGGCAGCTTAGATTCAATGCAAAAAAGTGCAAAGTAATGCACCTGGGAAACAAAAACCCAGGGGAATAGTGCACAATGTCAGGGGAGGTACTAACAACAACAAAAATGGAAAGGGACCTGGGGATAGTCATATCCGATGACTTAAATTTAGGCAAGCAATGAGAGAAGGCAGTAAGGAGGGCTGGGGGGATACTGGGATGCATAGGGAGCGGCATCACCAATAGAAAACAGGAAGTTGTAATCCCTCTGTACAGACAGCTGGTGAGACCCCATCTGGAATACTGTGTGTGGTTCTGGAGACTCCATCTCCACAAGAACATAAGACAGTTTGGAGGCAGTGCAGAGTAGGGCAACTAAAATGGTGCAGGGTCTGCACCAGAAGCCATATGAAGAGAGACTAAAGGAGCTTAATATGTATACCCTCAAGGAAAGGAGGGAGAGTGGGGACATGCTAGAAACATTTAAGTACCTCAAGGGAATCAACAAAGTTCACGAGGGTAGCATCTTTCAGAAAAAGAAATGTGCAAGAACAAGGGGGCACAATTTGAAGACAGGGGGGGACAGCTCTGGGGCAATGTGAGGAAGTATTTTTTTATGGAGAGGGTGGTGGATGCATGGAACAACCTTCCTGAGGAGGTCGTGGGGTAAAAAACAGTGGAGGAATTCAAGAATGTATGGGACAGACATAAAGCAATTCTGGGGGGGTAGGAAGAAGTAGGCTGTCGGGTAACTAGGATCTGCAGCTTATCCAATAGGTAGGGTAATGGGCAGATTGGGTGGGCCAAGCAGTCCTTATCTGCTGTCAAATTCTATGTTTCTATGTTTCTACGGTGTTTGTTTCCGTCCTAAACAGAGCTCACCAGCCTGGCCAGCTAATAGTCATCAGCTAACTTAAGCAGCCTGCTGGACAACCCAGCTTCCATATTGTTGATATAATGTAGTAACATAAAATAACATAACATAACATAGCATAGCATAGCATAGCATAGCATAACATAACATAACATAACATAACATAACATAACATAACATAACATAACATAACATAGTATTTGATAGTAGATAAGGACTGCTAGGCCCACCCAGTCTGCCCATATTCTCTGCCTGCATCTTTGGTTGCTGACCCTACTTGGTCATTGGCTTTAGCCTTAGCCCCACTGTGCTAGCTCCCACTACTTCTTGGGATAGGCTATTCCATACATTTACCACTGCTTCTGTGAAGAAAAACTTCCTCACATTCCCTTTTATCCTGCCTTCCTCCAATCTCATACCATGCCCCCTCATCTTTGTACACCTCCTATACTGAAACATGTCACCCACTTATACTTTGTTTATGCTCTTAAGATACTTGAAGGTTTCTGTCATATCTTCTCGTTCCCATCTCTCTTCCAGTGTATACATATTGAGGTCTTTTAATCATTCCTCAGATGTCTCCTGGTGCAAGCCCTGTACCATCTTTTGCTGCCCTTCTCTGAACTGCCTCCACCCTGTCTATGTCCTTATGAAGATGCGGCTGTGACAGGGAGCTCTTGACACTCTTGAGGACTGATCTTTTCTTAAATCTGTTGCAACAGTTCTTCTATTTTTTAGTCTATTCTATCCTTTACAATTTCTAGTCCATAAGGTTGGCCACCTATGGGCATCCCCCTTCCCTTTCTTGACTATGCTATATTGTCCTCTTTAATGTTCCTTTTCCCTCTCAGGTCCTCGTACAGGAAGGTTATTGTGGTGACCTCTGAGCATACTGTATGTAAAACAACAGGTTGTGTTTATTGTTGTTGGATTTAGTATGTAATAGCACTACTATGCCATAAAGTACCTTGATGTATTAACCTTATGTTTATGAAACCTGTAAATGTTGAAAATACCATGGCACTAGGTGTTTTTGATAAAGGTAAAAAGTACTAGTTGACTTTATTGTAAAAAATTAAGTTAGTTGTGCTATTTAAAATGCATGTAAATTGCTGTAAACTGAGACAGTCTGAAATGGCATGTTGATTTGCATATATCCCATGATGCTTTGCATTAGGTAAGTATGTGTGATGATGTGTTTCTTTGAAACTTGGCTTATTGTCAATGCCCTTTGGGGTAACCCATGTTTCAGTGCTTCTGCACTGAGAATCTTTGTTTTTAGCTTGTTTTACTTTTTTTCTTTTTGGGCCCCCACTACCCAAGCAAATGGGGCCTGCATAGGGGTGGAGGTTGCATCTCAACTGGTAAGTTACATCAGAGATCAGCATCAGTAGGTGCTGGCTAAGTACAGAGAAAGGACATACATAGTCTGTTGCTGAAAAGTGATGTACTGAAGAAGGAATATGGCATTACAGAAGCTTATTTTCTGTATTTTGAATAAACATTATGCAGAGATTGTGTATTGAACCTGAAGTTTGGTGTCTAGTCCATCTGTTATCCCACAACCCCTCCACAGCAGCCTCCAGAACTGTATACCATACTCCAGGTGAGGCCTCACCAGCATTTTGTACAGTTGCATCACAACCTCCCTTCTTCTGCTAGTGATACCCCTTCCTATGCACCCCAACATACTACTGGCCCTCCCCACAGCCTTGGTACACTGTTTGGACACCTTTAGGTCATCTAAGATGATTATCCCTAAATCCCTTTGTTCCCTAGTAATAATAATAATAATAATAACTTTATTTTTAAAGCGCCTTTCAAAATATCAAGGCGCTTTACATATCAAAAGCCCCAATATACAATGCCAATTACAAACATATAAATAAAATAAATACATAACAACATCATATGTTAAAAACAAACAATAAAATCATCCATACAATCAAAACATAATATTTGCACTCAGATTTCAATTAATCTTCCAAGTAGGCCATATGCCACAGGTAAGTTTTTAAGTTTTTCTTAAATACCTCCATGGAGGTGCACTCCCTTAACCAGCGTGGTAGAGAATTCCAAAGAGTGGGTGCAGCATAAGAAAATGCTCTACTACCAGAAGATTTTAAACTCACTCTTGGAATCTCTAACAACCCCTCGTCGGCCGAGCAGAGCGATCGGCCGGGGCAGTAAGGCACCAAAAGTTCTTTCAGATAGATCGGACCCCGATCATGAAGGGCTTTAAAAGTCATTAAAATGACCTTAAAGGTGATCCGCCACCATATAGAAAGCCAGTGCAGTTTCCGCAGTACCTGGGTAATGTGACTGGATCTCCTTGTCCCAGTCAACACCCTGGCTGCAGCGTTCTGCACCAGCTGTAGGCGACGGATTTCAACCCCAGAAAGCCCAAAGTAAAGGGCGTTGCAGTAGTCCAGACGCAAGGACATAAAGACGTGGACCAACGTTGGCAAGGTGACGCACCCTGGCAATATTCCTAAGATGGTAAAAGGAAGTCCTGACAATGGCCGACACTTGAGATTGAAGGGTCAGCCTGTCGTCTAGGACAATCCCAAGGCTGCGCACCCGTTCAGAGGTCAGAAGTGACACGCCATCAAGAAAAATTCCAGAGGGTGTGCCATCATGCGACCTCGCTATCTGACCACCTGAGTCCACCACTAACACCTCTGTCTTCTCTGAGTTCAACTTTAACCAACTAGAATCCATCCACCCTTGGATTTCTTCCAGACAGTTATTAAACACCGAGAGAGCTCCATCCTGGTCAGGCGCAAAAGACAGGTATAGCTGGGTATCATCTGCATAGCAGTGAAACCTCAGCCCATACCGTCTTATAATGTCTCCGAGGAGCAGCATATACACTGCGAATAACATGGGTGACAGCACTGAACCCTGAGGCACCCAACACAACAAAGAAGTTGAGCCGGAGGAATGAACCCCCGACACAACTCTCTGTGATCTTCCAGTAAGGAATGAAGTGAACCATTTTAAAACAGTTCCTGACATTCCACAGATTAGCCTCAGGCATGCTAACAACACCAGGTGATCCACAGTGTCAAAAGAAGAAGAAGAAGAATCAGCATTTATATAGCGCTTTTCATACATCCAAAGTGCTTTACAAGCAGTGCTAGACTGGTAGTGAAGTGACTGAATGTGTGGTGGCAGCCATATCGCACATCATCACCCACACACAGCCTGGATAATTGCATGAACTGGTTTATGGGAAGGGGAATGTTGGCCAGGACACTGGGAATGTTCCCTACTCTTTGCGAAGAGTGCCCTGGGTTCTTTTACTTCCACCTGGACAACACCAGGATTGGCAGAAGGGACCTCGGTTTAATGCCTCATCCGAAGGACGGCACACCCCAGCAGTACAGTACCTCCCAATACTGCAAGTGATTTTTAGGTGCAAGTCCAATCCCGGTGTGGGACAAGAACCCATGACCTTCTGGTCCAGAGGCGGATGTGCTACCAACTGAGCCACGCTGACACCCAATATTGATGAGAGATCAAGAAGAACTAGAATAGAACTTCTCTTCTGATCCCTCGCCCTCAGAAGATCATTAAGCACCCGAACCAGCGCAGTCTTTTACGAAAACCAGATTGGAAAGATTTGTAGACATTATGGATGGTTAAATGGTCTTCCAATTGGGCTGACACTACCTTCTCAATAACCTTCCCAATAAAGGGAAGGTTAGAGATAGGTCTGTAGTTTGAGAAAGTCTGGGTCTAAAGTAGCTTTCTTTAGTAGGGGTGTAACCACTGCCTCTTTCAGGGAGTTAGGAAACTCACCTGACTCTAAGTAACCATCAGCAACTCCCCCCTCATCTTGTAACTCTCTGCAGGTGCATAATTTTGCACTTCTTTGCCTTCAATTTTAACTGCCCTACACTGGACCAGTTTTCAGCTTTCCTAGGTCCCTCCTCATTTTCTCGATTCCCCCCCTGCCCCGGAGTGTCTATCCTGCTGCAGATCTTGGTGTCATCTGCAAATAGGCAAACTTTCCCCTCCAGCCCTTCAGCAACATCATTAATGTAGGCATTAAAAAGTACTGGCCCCAGGACTGATCCTTGAGGCACCCAATTGGTCACCCCCTTTCCTCAGATTGGATCCCATTAACCACCACCCTCTGCTTCCTGTTCCCCAGCCAATTTCTAATCCAGTTCTCCACTTTATGGCCCACCCCCAGGTTACCCAACTTGTCAACCAGTCTTCTGTGTGGAACAGTGTCAAGGGCCTTGCTGAAATCGAGGTAGGTGATATCTACCACTCCACTGATCCACCTCCTTCATCACCCAGTCAAAAAACGTCTATCAGATTTGTTTGACATGACCTTCCTACTGTGAATCCATGCTGCCTCAGATCCTATGCTCCACTGGATTCCAAGTGTTTCACAATCCTTTTCTCAAGCAGCGCCTCCATAATCTTGCCCATTATTGAGGTGAGACTGACCAGCCTATAGTTTCCTGCTTCCTCCCAGTTTCCACTCTTTTGAAGAGGGACTACATGTGCCCTCTTCCAGTGCTCTGGAACCACTCCTGTGTTGAGTGACTCATTAAACAGGGCTACAAGCGGTGCCGCTAGCACCATCTGTAGTTCCTTTAATATCTTAGGGTGTATACCATCTGGTCCCATTGCTTTGTCCACCCTCAGTTTTGTCAGTTCTTCTTGGACTCTCCTTTCTGTAAATGGACTGGTGTTCACCTCCCTCCCTACATTGATTCTGATGCCCAGCTGTGCTCCCTGTCCCTCCCCCTCTTCATTAAATACTGAACAAAAGTATTTATTCAGTATTGATGCCTTTTCTAGGTCTCCCTCCACACACACCCTTTCCTCCCCTCTGAGCCTTACAACCCCAGCCCTGACCTTTCTTTTTTCACTGATGTATCTATAGAATGTCTTGTCCCTTTCTTTATTGTCTGTGCTAATCTTTCCTTGGTTTGCGCCTTTGCGCTCCTAACTGCTTTAACTGCTTCCCTCTGTTAATCAAGATAGACCTATCCCCTTCCTTTTGTGTCTCCTTGTATTTTCTGAAAGCCATCATTTTGGCTCTTTTTTTTTCTGCCACCCCCTTTGAGAACCATAGTGGTTTGTCCCTTCTCTTACCCTTGTTTCTTAGCCTAATGCGCTGATTTGTCACCTCCAGTATGGCACCCTTTAGGTGTGCCCACTGCTTCTCAACCCCCCTATTGTTTCCTTTTTTGCCAGGACTTCTTTGATGCCTATCCCCATCCTAACAAAGTCCACCCTCCTAAAATCCAGGACCCTCAACTTTGTGCTGCATGACTGCGACACTTTATCAATATTAAACCACACCATCTGGTGGTTGCTGGACCTTAGGTGACCATCCACCTTCCATGATTCTGTCCCCACTGATCAGTACAAGGTCCAGAATCACCTCGTCCCTGGTGGGCTCCAGTACTAATTGCCTGAGGTCTGCCTCCATCAAGGATTCCAAGATGTCTCAACTCCTGGCTGAGGCAGCCACCGGAATGATCTAATCCATCTCTGGCATATTAAAATTACCCAGCAGTAGTACCTCCCCCTTTGCTGCTACCTTGTGTATTTCTTCCACTATTGCCCTGTCTACCTCCTCTCCTTGTGCTGGAGGCTTGTAGATCACTCCTGTGTGAATTGCTGTGCCACTGCCTGGCTCAAGGGTGACCCACAGTGCCTCGGTCTCTCCCTGCCTACCCTGCACTACCATTGCTTTAATACCTTCCCTGACATAAAGGGCACCCCCCCCTTTTGACCATTCCTATCCCTCCTGAACAGAGCATACCCTGGTACATCTATCTCCCAGTCATGGCTTCCAGTATACCATGTTTTGATAATTGCTACTATGTCCAGGTCTGCTTCCGCCATCAAGGCACCAGGTCTGTGATTTTATTTCCAAGACTGCGGGCATTTGTGTACATGACTTTTCATGTTTTGCTGCCTGTCCTCCTTGTACTGTACTTCCTTTTTTGCCTTCCTGTCCCCTTCTTTCAACTCTGTTTTTTTTTCTTAAGTTGCCTCCCTTCCTCTGCCACACTATTATAACAAGTTCTGGTATATCTGTTAACTTCTTTTCCTCCCGAGTCACCTTGCTTGCTTCTGTGACCTGTAGTGGTGGCCTGCATATGTCCTCCTGCTGCCATCTGCACACCCCCTTGACTAGCTTAAATGCTTGTCAAGGAAGCATTTAAACCATTCTTTGAGAACCACCATCCCCTTCCTGGACAGATGAAGGCTGTCACCTTTGTACAGACTCACATCGCTTCAGGTGGGTCCCCAGTCCCTGATGAAGCCAAAACCCTTTTCTCTACACCAACCCTCCAATCAAGTGTTGAACTTTCTGATGCAGAGATTCCTAGCCTCCACCCTGCCATAGACTGGCAACACCTCTGAGAATGTTACAGAGTCTGCTACTTATCCAACACACCTTCCTAGCTCCTTGAAGTCCTCCTGCACCTGCTCTATGCTTAACTCTTCCTTGGCTAGGTTATTTGTCCCCAGACAGACAATGATCTCCAGTACCCCCCCTTGCTACCACTGTAGCGATCCTCTGGATACGCTCCCCTTCCCTCTCAGCAGTGCCTCCGGGAAGGCACTTGACCTCCCTCCCTCTCCACCCCATTACCTGTGTCTAGCTCCATTCCCTGGACTATTGAGTCCTCCACCACAAGTAGCTTCCTTTTTCTCTGGAGTCCTCTACCCCTGCCCATGGGTCTCCCTCCAGGAGGACTCACTCACCTTCCCTGGTCACACCCTCGGGTTCCCTTGTGGGACTCGCCTACTCCTCCAGGACAGCATAGGAGTTTCTAAGTTGGACCAGATGGAGGATGTGCCTCTGCCCCCCCCAACCTCCCTGAGCCCACAATAGTCTAGGCAGCCCTCTGCCAGGGCAACCGTTGTGGTAGTGACTGCAGACATGGTGGCCTTTGGGTGGGGGCAAAGGTTGCCAGCTCCAGCCAGCTCAGCCTGGAGACTGGCAACCTCTTTTCTCAGCCCAGAGAGGTGCCTGCATATGGGGTAGCACTGCAGTACCCAGAACATCTTCCTAAAGACTGTTGCCCCACATCCACTGCACTGCACCACTCCCTGCATCTTCCTTTTCTGTTCTGCCAATATCCCCTCATATTTATACCCTCCTGCTGCTATAGCAGATTTGTATTTGTTTTTTGTTCTTCTAGTTCTCCCCTCCTTCTCTCTCCTTTTCTCCCTTACTAACTACTGTCTTGGTACTATACTCTGGTACTATACTATTGAAAGAGGTCCCCCTGAATTGCTGTTAGTATATCAGAGAGGCTTCTTTATCTACAGTGCTTAGCCCAATTCCCTTGTGCCAGCAGGAAGTTGTAACTAAATGAATGTCTATAAAAGTGGATGAACCCCGGAATGGGTGGGATGGGGAAGGATGCGCGGGACTGAGTCTCTGGGTTCTGAGAACAATCAACTATCTCTGGCTGGATTCCCTCTGCTGATTCCAATCCAAATCAAAACACAGCAGGCTGATGTAAGTCATGTTCTCTCTCACAGATTAAATGTTAAAAAGCAGTTGCCTCAGCACAGATCCTTGAGGGACACTGCTGAGTATCCTTCTCCACTCAGAGGAGAGTCAGTCCACTGCAGCCCTCTGCTTGCTGCCCACCAGCCACTTAAAAATCTACCTTATGTATGTCTTGTGTATGCTGTACAGGTGTACTTTAATCAGAAATGTATGTGCTATAGTGTCAGAGGCCATACTGAAGTCCAGATAGACTATGTCAGCAGCCCTGCCCCTGTCATCTAGCTCGCTGGACATACCCTTCATGAAGATACTTGGTCTGGCACAATCTGCCCCTTATAAAGCAATGCTGACAGGGGCTGAGAACAGTGGTCTATTCTATTTTGTTCTGTTCTATTCTATTCTATGCTATTCAATTCTATTGTTAATGGAGACCCATCCATCATGACTGGCTGAAGAGCCTATGATCTATGAATACTCCTCTTCCCCTATACTATCACATGCACAATACTCTAAAAAAATGTTTTATTTATTTATACCAGGTAAAAAAAGACAAATACAAAAGCAATCTGATTTACAGCTGTGACCAGGGGAGGGGACTGTGGAGGAAATACTTTAAAATACAATACAATAAAATAATAATATGATAAAATACCATAGTAAAGGCTAGTAAGTAAGGCACAGGTAGAGAATCAAAACAAAAACTGCAAAATTACATAGGTAAGTAAAGCAGAATTCTCCATAATATAAAACGGAACAAGGGTACAGAGTGAAGCAAGCAATAAGACATGACGAGGTATTGGTTATGGCCTGATAAGAGCATGGCCCAGGTGTGTTATGAGGCATGAGGTGCTTAAATGACCTCCACCCCATAAACCCGCCAGTAAAAAAAAAAAATATATATATGTATATATTGAAAAAGGTATGCTTTCTCTGTCTCTCCACCCAACTGTGTCCCCCAAGAGACAAACACTTTTTTTTTTGCTTTGTTTTTGTTTAGCCTTTGTTTTTCAATTGCAGCAACCAGCCAGGATGACTGTGAGCCAGTGTGTCTCTTAATGACTGTACAGAGCGGTTTCCACTGTGGTATCTGACTCTCTCCTCTCAACTCTGTCCCACAACATACCTACAGTTTTTTTGTTTTTTTTTCTGTGTTTGTGTTTATTTGCTTTATTTTACCTTTGTTTAGGCTTTCTGTTTCACTTGCAGCCACCGGCTCAGTTGACTGTCAGCAAGCATATCCTTTACCGGCCGCTGTAAACAATAGTTTCTGTTTCACACTTTTGAAACCGTAACTTAAGCTCTGACCGTGCTGTGTTACCAATCACTTCGGGTGTGTCCCCAAGGTATATCCTGTCATGGACGGAGTGTGGTGTCTGGGAGGGTTGGTGAATGGAGAAACTAGATGCTGGAAACAGATGGAGGCTACACATTGGTTCGTTGGATCAGAAAGGGAGGATCACTGCTTTGGATTTCTACCGGGATTTTAGACTGCTAGCTTGCGCTTTGGTCTTCTTCATTGTTGCCGGGTTTACGTACAGCAGAGGTCAGTCTTTAGAATATGTTTATAAACTGAGCAAAAGGAAGCCTGAAATTGCCTGTGTAGTTATTTTTCAAACAGATAGTGTGGGGGGGAGTGGCGAGAATGTTCTCCACCTCGTCTAGGCTGTTCACGGTGCACTGGCACAGCTTTGGCTGAGAGTGGCACACTGATATGTGTGTGTTATGGGGCTCAGGTTAGCACAAGTAGTGCTAGTTGTAAGGTTATGTCCTGATAAGGACACGGCTGAAAACCTGTTTCAGCCAATTAGGATTCAGGATTTCTTTGCTCATTTTATAATAATTAATAAAGCACAAAGTGGAACAAAATTACATACTGTGGTAAACAAAGCAAGCAAACAATCTGAAATGGTCTCAAATAGCAGTACAGAGTGGACGTATAAAGTGCTGATTAACAGGCTGTCAAAACAAGTGTAAAACCCACATCTGGTGTCAGGTCTTAGGGTACAGCTGTACGGAAAGAACTGAGGAATAAGAAGTGCATCATCAGGCAAGAGCAGGCTGAGTCTGTTGGGAGAAGGCTGAAAAATCAGCTTTTCAAGACTGCAAAGACCCATGAGAGGCCTAGATCTGTTGTCTTCATTGGGTATTGCCAGAATAAAATCTAGTAAGTAATGGAGCCACTGGGATGGTGTGGGAACCGCTGGGAGGTTCCTTTCAAGGAAAACTACTACCTGAAGACTTTCAGGCCTGTACTGGGTTCCACCAAAGATCATCAATGGAGATCCTTGTGGGGGGCAACCCAGGAGACTGATCAGTGCTGAGACAAGGAGTACCCAAACGCAGCAAGCAAAAGCTGGTAGTGACAAAGCAAATTTTTGTTATTTATTTATTTTTGTTAATTGGGTAAGTACACCAGACATGATATATGTCTATTTCCAGGTACGACACAGGAGAGTGCAACATGAAAAAACGTAACTAATAATACAATGCAATCAATAATAGGGAAATAAAAAATATACAGTACAAAGTGTTGCATACAAAGCAGTTGAAGTTGCATAGATATACAGAGCAACTGGGAGATATAACATATCAAAAACATAATAAAAAGCAGCTAATGTACAATAGGTACAAAGCACAATATTTAGTGTAACCAGTAGGCAAATTAAAAACATCATAATGTAAGTTAGCACAAAGAAAAGGCAATACTACACTGTACATATACTAGAGGAGGGAAATTCATGTAAACAGTAAAGACATGAAAAAGGTAGAAGCAAAGAGTGAAAGCAGAAAGAGTCAAGGCATTTGCAGAGAAGGAGGAGGCAAACAAGTGCAACAAGAACAGAAAGTAAGAGCAGAAATGGTCAGGGAGTAACCGGGGGAGAAAATATAAGTGCAGCAAGAAATTCATGGTGTAGAAACATGAGTAATTAAGGTGTAGCAGGAAGCTCATATAGGAAGAAAAGCAGTTACAAGGATGAGAGAGCAGGAGATAGCAGTGAAATTCCCTTTTGAAGTGACCATGAGAAGAGAAGAGTCTGACAGGGACTGGAAGAGGGGTCCATAGTATTGGGGCAGAGAGGGAAAAGGCCTGGGAGCCCATGGTCATAAGGCATCTACAGACAGGGGGTAGGGACCATTCCCCAGAGCGAAGAGAGTAGGGGAAGAAAGGAGGAGACAATAGTTAGGCAAGGGAGGAGGATACTCAGGTACGCACTATTTTGTCTGTTGCAGTACTGACGGCATATGAGCGGTAGGCATCAGGGGAGATCCAGTTTAAGTCTCTATAAAGCCAACAGTGAATGACAAGATGGTGTGATGACAGTGCAAAACAACAGATATTATCGTAGGCCATGTTCCATCTGTAAAGATGAGCTTTCACTGCGCAGGCATCAACAGCACCATAGGTAAGGGTAGAAAAAAGTACACTCTGAGCAATGGCCTTGCTAGCAGAGGGTGTAAGGGCATGGTTAGATTTAAAGACAAGGCCCAGTCTGACATTTACAGTTCTACACACATTAGCAATGTGTTGGGCAGGCAAGTGAGGGATCAAGGGTGCTATCAAGATTGGAGATGGTCAGTTGTCCAGTGCACATTCTTAGCCTAGGGACAGAGCCAAATAGCATAGAATAGGTTTTGCTGAAGTTAAGTAATAGTTTGTTTTGTGACAGCCAGGAGTGAATTTTATGGAACTCAGAAGTAAGGGTGGAGATGAGGTAAGTATAATACTAAGTCATTGTCATAGAGTAGTGAGGAACAGGAAGAGGCATTTAGAGACTGGTCATTGATAAAGATAGTAAAGAGGAGAGCACCAAGGATAGATCCGTGGGGCACACCCTCATTAGTAGTGAAGAGAGAAGATACAGCTGAGTTAAATTTAACAAACTGTTGCCTGTCAGTAAGGTAGCTCTGATACCAGCAGACTGCAGCAGAGGAAAAACCAAGGAAGGGCATTTTTGTTAAGAGAAGAGAATGATAAATAAGATCAAATGCCTTTGTAATATTGATATAAACAGCACCTGTAAATTGCCCATTTTCCATAGCAACTTTGGTGTCATCAATAAACTTTAGTAGAGCAGTTGTGGTACTATGGCTTCTTCTGAAACAATGCTGGGAGTCTGAGAGGAGGCCGTTGTCTAGGAGATAACTGATTGTTTGGATAGATACTATCTTTTCCAAGAGCTTACTGAGAACTGGCAGCATAGCGATAGGGTGGTAGTTAGAAATAGACTTAATGTGTCCTTTCTTAAAAACAGGAACAACCCTGGCAATCTTTTATATATCTGGGACTATACCAGAGCATAGGGATAGGTTGTAAATTCTAGAAAGGGGGGAAGCTAGGAGGGGGCAGCTAGTTTTAGTAACTGTGGTTCAAGACCATCAGAGCCAACACTACTACAGACTAAGACAGAGTTTAAAAGTCTAGGCACTGCACTTGTGGAGACAGAATGCAAGTGGAAGCAGGGAAGAGTATGAGAGGCATTGTAAGAGAGAAGGGAAGTACAGTTCTTTTTTTTTATACTTGTAAACCACATGAGCAAAACTGTCCGTTTTCACAGGTGACAAGTCATATCTGAAAAACAGTACAATACATATAATTAACACAATATTTCAACAAACAACTCCATCCACATAAAGTGCTAGTATAATACACAAAACACAGCAAAAAGCATACATACAATTAGGAGGATAGCCACTGTTTTAAACTTTTTTTGAAACCCTGTATAAAATTACTATCAACAATTTGAGAAGGTATTTTATTTAAAAAGATTGGTGCCCTAAATAACAAAGATCTCTACCCAATAGTCTTTTTAAATAAGGGTACTTTAAAGATAAATTTATATTGAGACCTAGTGGAAAGAGCATTTAAAGCCTTAGGAAACATCATAGAAACAGAAGGGGGAAGACATCCTGTTTTTACTTTATAAAGAAAAATACTCATTTTAAAACGGACTCAGTTATCAAAAGATGAGTCGGATTGTTCATATAAATCAGTACAGTGGGATTGATATGGTAAATTTAACCAGAATCTGAAGGCAGAATGATATGTAACTTGAATACAATTTAAAACACCACTAGAAGAAGAAGAAGAAGAAGTATATATCAATATACCATAATCCAACACTGAAAGCAGAAAACCATGAACCAAGAATTTTCTAGATTCAAGGGTCAAAAAAGGCTTGATCAGATATAGAGAACCCAACCTTTGGTGCAAACTTTTCCTAAGAATTTGAATATGTGGCTCAAAAGTAAACTGACTATCTAATATTATTCCCAAATACTTAAAAACTGAAACAAGTTCAATTACATTACCCCCTTTATCAATAATGGGAGGGAAACTAAAGGTTGCTTTCTTTTTATGGGTAAAGACCATTACCTTTGGTTTTTTAGAATTAAGCACCAGATGATTTGTTGATAACCATTCCTGCAGAAGCCCAAAATCAGTCTGAAGACTGGAGATGGCAGTCTCTGGATTGGGGCTGGAACAAAATAAAACGTCATCATCCGCGTAAAGAATAATTTCTGTTTTAGTACAGATACTGGGGGCTGAATTCATATAAAAAGAAAAAATAAGTGGCCCCAGGATTGAACCCTGGGGAACACCACAGACCGAGGGATTGATCTGAGAAATTATTGAACCGATAATTGTTCGATGGTATCTATTACTTAAATAACTTTGATACCACCCAACAACTTCCCCAGAGAACTGTAATCCCTGGAGAACACCGGGAAGAAGGTCAAATTCAACAAGATCAAAGGCCTTGGTGAGGTCCACAAACAGGGCTGCGCAAGAGTGTCCTCTATCGAGGGCACCATGTATGCTGCCTGTGAACCCTACCAAGGCCATTTCGGTGTTATAGCCTGGCTTAAACTCATATTGATTACTAGAGAGAAGAGAATATTTCCAAGAAAAGCAAGGGTTTGATCCATTACAATTTTTTCAAGAATTTTTGAAATGGGAGACAAAAGAGATATGGGTCGGTAATTTGAAACAGTGGAAGGATTTCCACTCTTCAAAATAGGTTTTATAGTAGCTAACTTCCAACCAGAGGGGAAAACATTATAACACAAAGAAAAATTTAAAATATGGGATAACGGATATGCAAAACAATGTATGCCTAATTTAATAATCCTATAATCAACTCCATCATGACCTTGAAAAGGTTTTGAATTATTTTTCGAAATATACTTCTTAACAAGAGAGGGAGTTACATATTTAAAATAAAACTTAGGACTGGCATCATTACAAACAACTTTAAACATAGTACCAGCATCTGGAATTATTGGGGTTCTAAAGGGACCAAGATTCCCAAAGTGTTTATTAAAAACATCTGAAACCAAAGAAGGATCATTAACACTTTGTCCATCCTGAGAAATAGTAGGGGCAAAATCATTTTTTGTCTTCCCATCATTTTATTCAAAAAATCCCAGGTTTTTTGGGGATTACCCAAGGAATTCCTTTGTTCATTCAGGCAAAAAACAGCCTTAGCCTTCCTAATTTCAGATTTACACTTATTTCTAAGTGTCTTATACTCTTGAAGAAGAGCGAGATTTAGTGTTGCCCCATATTGCTTCCAACATTTATCTCATTTTCTCATTAGTTTAATTAGGTCCTTTGTTACCCATTCTTATTTGTGAGATCTAATTCTTATTTTCTTCAATGGCGCAGTTCAGTTGTGAGGTAGCTGCATCTGAATATTTAGAGAGACCTGTGAAGTAGAAGTTGAAGGCATTTGCAATAGTGGCAGGATTATTGCAATTAAAGCCATCAGTCACCATGTCATTTGTAGAGGAAGTCGGTTTAGTACTAAGGTTTTTTATATATTGTCAGAACTTTTTGGAGTCACCTGATGTGTCATTTAATAGGGTTTTGCAGTAGGAACTTTTAGAATGGCATATCGCTTTCTTGCAAACATTTCTTTTGACCCTGTATTCTATGAAATCTGTGTGCAAGCCAGAGGCCTTAAATTTTGACCAGCTTTTATCTCTGTCCTTTAGGAGGGCTAGAAGGTCTTTGTGGAGCTACCTGTTTGGAGAGCACCAAATTCTCCGTGTTACTACAGGTGTATGTAAGTCCTGTAGAGTACAGACGTGAGTAATAAAGTAGCCTAAGGCCTCATTTACATTGTTAGAGGAGTAGAGTGGACTTCAATCTATTGAAAATAGATCAGCTAGGAAAGCAGTAGGATTTAGCTTGGGGAAGTCATGCACGGAGATCACTTTAGGAGGATAAGATGGGGCTTGGGCCTGCCATACACAGAAAACTAGGGAATGATCAGAGATGGTGTCAGCTAAGGTACCTGCCCTCAAGATCCTATCAGGTCTGTTTGTTAGAATCCAGTCAATAGTGGTATGTATACCTGAGGTAAGGGAAAGTCTAGTAGGGTCAGAGATGAGCTGATGTATTTGGTGTTTCTGAACAATGATGTCAAGGGATTTAGATGTTTTACCCCCGCACCTCAATTTAGGTTGAAGTCACCCAGAAAAAGAGTCTCATTTCCTCCAACTAGGGATGCAGTATTACTGAGAATTTCTTCAAGGCCATCAACTCCACCTCAAGGAGGGTTTTAGACACAAATAATGTGGAGTTTTTTGGTACCACATAGGAGTAGGATGGTATGCAGGGCCTCACAATGTGTAAGGTGAGGGGAGTGGAGTATGGATAGATTTAGATGGGACTTGTAATAGATCGTTACACCACCACCTCACTTAGAGGAAGGGCAATCACTTCTGAATATATCACAATTTGGAACAGAACAAGCTGCGTCAGGAATGATGCGTGTCAGCCATGTTTCAGAGACACATACAAATGGCAGGAGAGTAGGGCAGGAGATGAATCTCCAGTATCAAGGCGGGAGGTAATCCTTGCAGAGGAAGTACTCTTCAGTCCAGCCTGGTAGAAAGGGAAAGCCAAGCCAGTACATTGGAGTTTTCTTCTGGTAATACACAGGGCTGTGTATCTGGTAAGGAAAGTACCAACCCCCAATGGTGTCTTATGGTAAAGGAGGTGACATGAAGTAAAGGATGTCCTGTCAGTGGGCCACAAAGTAGCAGAATGTAGTACCACTTTGAAGCAGCTCCCTGATTTAAGTAAAATATCCAAAGTTTAGTAAAGTCAGTACTCAGAGCAGAGTAGGATAGGGAGTCCCAGGCAGAACCACGCCAAGGACGTATAGAGAGGCCATCCATATGTGCCCTGGTGTGCAAGAAAGAAAAGGCATGGAGGGTGGCAGGCATACAAAAGTTATACTAAGATGAACCTTGACCAAATCCCAGAGTAAAAGTCAAGTTCTTGAATCCCTGAGAGTGAATATGAAACACAAGTGCCCTAAATCCTTCCAGTCCAATACCAGCAAAGCACCCCAAGAAACTGAATGCAAGGGAGCACCCAGTGAGCATAAGTATATCCCTATACAGAGGAGTTCCCTGACTCATGCCCTTTCTCCATTCCAGGGTAGTGATGCAGGCCGGTGTCTGCCATCTGAAAGGTGGGAGGGATGCGTGGGGATGTACCTGGCAGCAGCAACAGATGTAGCAGTATGTCTGGTGGAGTTAGCCTTTAATCCCATGGGTGACGCCTTCCCAACCAACCAGTAATACAGAGCGTTACAGGAGGTGATCAATTGATAAGTCCTCTGTTTTGCTGCTGATCTGCACAGGGCAGCTTCAGCATATGTAAGAAACAGCTGGTGAGCCTCATCATGAAAGTCTGCCATATGCTCTCAGTAAAAGACACAACTATCAAAAGTGGGAAGTGCTCCCAAGGCTGTTTGAAGCTTGAAGTGTCAGAAAGAAAGTCAGCATGATGAGCATCTGGTTCAGGTGAAATTCAGAGCTTCTTTAGGCAGGAATTTTGCATGGTGCATAGGGCAACCTTGTTCTTGTGGAAAACTAGGCACAGTTACTCCACAGAGAGTGTTAAGAGATTAGTCACCCATCCAGCCAAGTGATGGCATACAAAAATACAGTTTTCTACAACAAGTGTCAGTGTCAGTGGCTCAGTAGGTAGCACACTCGCCTCTGAGGCCGGAAGATCAGAGGGCTGTGGGTTCAGTTCCCACATCTGGCACTTGGGTTAATATCCCAGTACTGACACTGTAGTACAGCATGAGAGGGGTGCTGCACTTCTGAGGTGCCATCTTTCGGATGAGATGTTAAACCGAGGTCTCATCTGCCTGGATTGGTGGTAGTTCAGGTGGATGTTAAAGATCCCATGGCACTTATCACAAAGTGAAGGGGAATTTCCCCGGTTCCCTGGCCACATTTCCCTCATTCACTAAAAATACCACCAACAGTTTAAACTGGTTCAAGGTTAGTTGGCATTCATCTGTATCCCCCTCCCCCGGGTCGTGACTGAAAATAGGCAGGATTTGTCTAGTGCACTTACCCAATCAACAAAAACTAAATAAATAAAAATAAAATAAAAAAGTGTGACAGGTCACACATGTCCATATGGGAATGGGGAAATTGTTTAACCAGGAAAGGCACAGTAAGCTGGAGCTTGTTTCCAGCTGTGACCAGGGAGCACAAGGAAGTTAAGTGACTTGCTCAGGGTCACACGGTATGCAAGTGGGGGCTAATGGGATTCAAACCCAGGTCTCCAGGTTTGCAGCTAAGAGCCCTTAACCATTATGCTATACTCCCTCCCTCAAGGATGCATGTCCATATGCTCAACTAATTTACCCATCAGCTATATGAGCACTAGTGGCAAGTCCACCGGCGGAGGTGCTTCATGCACTGGAGGAGACAGGTGGTTTAGCCATTTGGAAAACTATTGATTACTTTGTTCTGTACCACCATTAACATACTGACTCTGGTGATTTCCAGTGGTGCCATCACAGGGGATGCAATGCTAGAAACCGAGCTCCGACTCCCCGGCCCAAATTAAGCTCCAAATCGGCACAGACCTCTTAAAACTCAAAAGAAAATACTTACTGGAGTATCAAAATGTACATGGGAGGATGTAGAAAAGTTAAGCAGCAGGAATTGCAGCCCGATGAGTTGAGATCCACAGCAAAGGAACAGGCACCGGAGAAAGAGCCACTAAACATGCAGGCCTCACAGGCCACAGACAAACAACCCAGCAATGTGGAAATCCTCACAGAATTGAGAGACTTCTGAGGTGAGGTACGCACATTTCGATAGGAACTAATGGCAGAGGTTGCCAAAGTGGCCCAAAAAGTATCAGATTTGGAAGAGCACAGAACTGAAATAGACACCCGTGCAGACCGCTTGGAGTGACTAGTAATAATACATGTTATAAATGAACAAAAATGACTTACTGAAAAATGCGAGGACCTAGAGAATAGGTCCCAGTGGTGTCATATGCGCATCCATGGTGTGCCAGATGATGAGAAGGGAAATGACGTGTGTGCCTTCCTTGACCAGTTTCTCAAGGCAGTGCTACAGCTAGATCCAGCTCTTCCATTAGATATTGAAAGAGCACATCGGGCCCTCGGGCAGAAACCTAAATAACCAGATCAATGCCCAAGATCAATCATCCTGAAGTTCCTAAACTATGCAGTTAAACAGCAAATCCTAACAAGAGCATAAAGAATGAAAACAGTAAAATACAGTTGTAGGAGAATGTACTTTGACAATGATTATTTACTGTTAGTAAGAGCGAGATGCCAGGAGTACTCACCCATCTTGAGAACTCTGAAACAGCAACAGCTTTGCTTTACAATGCCATACCCTGCAATGCTTACGATCATGTTCCCAGATGGCCCCCAGCAGTTCGAAACTCCAGAAGTGGCAATAAAAGTCTTAAACAGTAAAGGTATCTCAGTAACCTTACCAAAAAGACAAGCAAACAATGAACAGGGACAGGAGATGCATGATGCAGTCTGGATCCCAATGACCAGCAAGCAAAGCCGCATACAGCAACGGCAAGCTACCCTACAGGACGTGAAGTCGCTACTGCAACATTTTCGCCGAGAAGCAGCAACCTGAGGGACTTATGGACGTTCTATGGCAAAATCTATATTGAGGTAACGGATCTCGCTGACCTGTCCAGAGGTCCATGGACATCATGGGGGAAAAGAATTTTCTGGATTTCCCTTGGCGACACTGACTGTCGGGGGGGGCCTCGGAGAGACCTGGAATGGTACCCCACCCCTCCACCTCTTGTAGACCACTGGAGGTATAGGCCTGGGCCTCGCTGTTAATGGACTTCATGATAAAGCATGCAATGATCATTGCTGGGGGGAAGGGGTAGTATTTGGTAGAACAAATGGTACTGGGGAAAGGGCGGGCAAGAAGGAGCAGAAACTAATGAAATGTAACATTAGCATGGGGCAAGATGTTGCCTCAATATAATTATAAAAAACAACTAATCTCCTGACCCACTTTCTTTTCCTCCCCAATGACCCACCTGTGGTGGAACAAGTACACAATTGGTCTACCCTTCAACTGGCAGCGGGGAAAGGCCCCACACAATACATTTATAATGTGACCACCCAGAGTAATGCAAATTTACTTTTGGTAACAAAAATATATGGGACCGGGAGATCAGGAGATAATTGTTGCCAAACGAGACACATTTAAGGTGCCCATTGTGTCCACTGTGATGGGACGCACTACAAAGATGGTGGGAGGTACAGCAATGGCCTCAGGGAATATCAATACCTACATTCTATTTTGTGTCTTAATGGCCCTCATGCTACCTGTCACAGGGGACTGTCAGTAAACCGAGAAGCCACATCTTGTTTATTCCTTTCTCTAAATCCAATAAGTCTGTTGCGCAACAGCATATTCTTCTCTTTTTCTTCTCTTGTTTAAATTCTCTAGTACGCTAACTGTTACTGTTTTCTTGCGGGTTGGCCACTCACTTTGACTATGTGTTCTGTTGGCTCCTCGAACTACTCACCGGCTCCTGTGACTAGAAACCCCAGCCCTTCTTTTGAAAGCTGAATGTGTAAGGGTACCCTGAATTTAGTTACTTCTATACAATTCCTGAGATGGTAGATTGAGTCACAAAAGAGGGGGGAAAACAAGAGTTAATTGAACAGGTATAGCAGCCTGAAAATTAAGTAGTAGAACAGTAGTTTAACTCAGAATAAAATGGTTTCCCGACACTGCTGCATTCTCAGACGAATGCACTGAATGTACAGGTCACTGAATGTGAATGTACTACTGGCATACAGTTTTCCGACTGCAAATGTACATTCATGCTGCTACCTATTCAGTTGGAACACTTAAACCTAGTATGGATTGGAAAAAAGGAGTATCTGACTTTATGTCTAGAAAAACTGAAGTGGGTTGTTTAAGAGATGGCTACTCAGTTAGGTGTTGGAGCCATTCGGATGAAAAGATAAACAAACTGTAAGTTAGTTCTCTGTCAGTAATGCCCAAAATACTTTAAAATGTGGAGTGTACATTGGTATCGTCGGACAGACACCGGAATGTTTACTTTATAATGGGGAATTTTGTTTCTTAAGAGTGTTACTTACAAAATGTTAAGAAGTGTCCACGCTAGAGGGATTCAGCAGTGGCCTCTCTTTCATGCCAGCACTCCTGTCTACTGTCCGTTCAGCCAGATTCCAAGAGCCAGCCGGCCCTATCATTTTGTCTGTTATTCTGCTGAATGGAAGTAGGGGAGGAGACTTGCGCATAGGGAGGCTCACTCGCATAAAATTCTCAATTTCTTTTTGTAATAATGTTTGAACTACTTAAAAAAGGGGTCTATTATGTCTTGTAACATGGCTCACTGTTGCCCGCTGGAAAGGAGCGCCAGGACTGGCCGAACGGCCACAGCTGACTGAAACCGAGCGGATATTAAGCCACACATAAAGCCCGCTCAGTCAGTACCAGCTGTGGCCATGGAGACACCAGAGGGCACCCGCCCGCTGAGTCACCACCGCGCGGCGCCAGCGGCAGTGCTGCAGCACCCCCCTGACCTGCGTCAGCACCAAGCGCTAAAGCTGAGGTACGCAGTATTGAGAACCTCGGGAGAGCAGTGACCCAAACCAGTACATACAGAGCTAGTGTCACGGGAGACAAGAGCCAGAGCGCAGCACTGAAGGTATGGAGCAGTGCACCACAACGGTTGCACTCTGTGGAGTGCGGGGCATCTGCCAATGGGTCAGCGAGGAGTTTGGTGAGGATGCACCCGCATGCAGGAGCAGGCCAGCTGCTGCACCTGTCACACCAGTCCTGAGACCTGGAAGCAGCGAGGCCATGGAGAGCAGCGGATGGCTGCAGAAGGAGCTGTGGAAACCCAGGCGCATGCTGCAGCACCAGACAGTGCTCTTCTACTCAGCAGCAGATGGAGGGGAGAGCAGAGACACTGTCCACAGAGGGTCGGGCTGTGGAGGAGACCTGTGCCCAGCGCCGCCCACTCAGTGCAGCAACAGCACCAGTGACCCAAGAGACTGCCAGCAGCAGCAGTAGGGCAGCAGACAGTGCACAGCAGCCGGAGGCCAGCAGCCCCGCAGACAGTCGCCGTGGACTCCATGAGCAGCTGTACAGCACAGCAGCCAGCCCACAGGCCCCCCAACAGCTCTAGTGGCCAGACGAGGAGAGGCGCAGTGAAGTCAAGTGCAACCAGCAGTGCGCATCCACACCATGCCACTCTCAGCGACAAGGAGGTGGACGGGCTGGAGAGCAGACATGTAGAGGTCAACACACACAAGAATACAGCATGGGCCTCCAACGTCCTCCTAGACTGGGTGAGAGGAGCAGGCCGCCAGGTGGACCTCAAAACTCTGCCGTCATCTCAGCTGGCAGCCCTCCTCCGCCAGTTTTATGCCTCAGTGCGCACAGAGCAGAGAACCCAGTACAGCCTGAGCTCATTCGTGGGGCTGCGCGCAGGCCTCCTGTGGTACCTGACAGGACCGCCGAACTACAGAGTCCTGAATATCATCACGGACACTGAGTTCATTGCGGCAAACAACGTCTTTGTGGCGGTGCTGAAGGAGTACCGGTGAGCAGGGCAGGACAGAGCCACGCACCACCCCAGCATCTCACCCACTGACCTAGCAAAAGTTCGGAGCTGTGAGCGGCTGAGCCCTGAGATGCCGTACGGGCTCGTTCACAGGGTCTGGTTTGAGGTGCAGCTAGGGCTGGCTTGGAGGGGCAGAGAGGGACAGAGAGAGCTGTGCCAGGACTCTCTAAGCATCCAGACCGATGAGGAGGGCAGTTAGTTCCTGGCGCTCTCCTTCAATGAGCACACAAAGAACCACGGGCAGGTGGGTGACCCAACATGGCAGACCATGAGAGGGGTGCTGTATGGCAGCCCTGGCAGCAGGGACTGCATTGTCGGACTGTTCCATGAGTACATCCAGTGGTGTCCACCCAACGCCCCTGCCCTCTACCTACACCCACGGAGGGTAGACCACCAGGCCCCCGCAGAGCGTGACTGCTGGTACACATGCCAGCCAATGGGGAAGAACTAACTTGGGTCCCTCAAGCCCCAGATCTCTGATGATGCCCAGCTGTCAAAGCGCTACACCAACCAAAGCATCAGGAGCACAGCTGTCACCATGCTCACTGAGGCTGGGCTTGCAAGTAGGGAGGTAATGTCAGTGACAGGGCATCGCTGCGAGACAAGTCTCCGCAGCTACTGGTCTCTGTCCACCGCAGACCACAAGAGGTGGTCCACCATCCTCTCCAGTGGCACACCTGCACGGAGCATCCCCTGCACCCCAGCCAAAGCCAGCACCAGCTCCTGCCACCTTGCACGCCAGTCCTGCAGCAGCAGAGCACAGGACAGCACCCAGCAGACATCAGCCCTGGCCCCCCTGCCCACCTAGCAGAGCCGGAAAGAACGGCAGCAGAAGCAGCAGCCAGCCAGTCCAGCACAGTCAGCGGAGTGATGGGTGGGGTGAGCACAGAGACCCACAGCAAGACAGCCAGAGGCATCAGAGAGCCCACCTGCGGAGCACCAAGCAGGCCCTCCCCAGGCTACAGACCAGGACAGTGCAGCGCAGCCGGGAGGCAGCCAGGCCCCCAGCCCGCCCCCACCCCGGTGACACGCCTGCAGGTCAGCCCACCACCACAGACCTCCTCCCCACGGCAGGGCCCCCTCCCCCGACCTGAGCAGCGGTCCTCCTCTGCAGCAGCCAGTGAGCCTCAGGGACACGGGATGACTGGAGGATGGGCGTCAATGCAGGGTCCCACCTGCCAGACGTTCCAGATACAACAGATGGTCGTGCATGGCTCGGTGAGCTTCTCCTGTGCCCCGCCAGGCAAGGCAGCCAAGTAGACGAGCAGCATCTGCTACATCATGCAGTGTGCGCCCCCCCCAACCCTCACGCAGAGAGACAGAACGTCTGCCTCCCGGAGCCGGCAGAGGGCCGAAATCATTGAGCCCTGATATACCCGGACTGCAACCAGGGAGGCACCGGAACCGGCAGCCAGCACCGCGAGCGGAGCAGCGCAATCATTCATGACTGCTCCAGGACTGAACACTGTGAACCTGTCTCCTCTGCCTGTAAGCGCAATAAAATCAGTTACCTGCAAGATCTGTGTCCCACCTGTTGTGTGGATAGGGGTGCCGCCGGAGCATAGAGGTCACCAGAGGTGAGCGCTGAAACATAGGTTCGTCGTCGCCGCCCGAATGTAGCTACAGTGCATAATCACCTTCAGCATCAAGGCTCTGCCGTGATTAATACCCACTGGGCGGTTGGACCTCGGGCTGCGCCCTCGGGCACCAACCCCCCCAGCGGGCATTAATCCATGGCAGAGCCCTCCTCTGGCGGTGATTAATGCTTACTTGATATGTTTTGATATTAAAATTAAATGTTTTAAAAATACTTTATCAAACTGTTGAAATCTGCTGGGAGGGGTCTAACATCACATGGAATTAGGAGGGTATTTAAAGAAGGTAGCTTTACTGGAAAGTCAGTGTGTGCTGACCAGTCAGTGCCACCTGACTGCAGGGTTCCTGTGCTCTAGTATGAATTCTAGAGGAGACTAATTAGTTATTCTTTTTTTTTTTTGCTTTGGTGTTTATTTTGTCGATTCAGTCCGCCTATGTTTTGTTTTCGCTGTAAATAAATAAGTAAGCCATAGGATATCCTGAACTTGGTGTATGTGTCTTTCATTCCCACAAAGCCTTCATACTACCCCTGGCATCTTTTTCTACCACCAGTATAAGGACTGGTGGGGAAAGGGGCCCACAGATTGACTGTGGCAAATCCCCCTCTGGGGTTGCAATGGACCCCCAAATAGGAGGTGAAAGAAATACCTCCCTGCCTAGGAAATCACATTTGACAATCGAATACAGTTTTCATGACCATAAAGAAATACACTGGTACTGTTTTACCAGTAAAAAGGCCTTGTGACATAGGTAATACGTTGCCACCACACAGTTTATGTACTTTGTTACTACGTTAAAGTTTTTGTATATAGTTTATAGTAAGTTGATATGTTTAAGCCATAGTTATGGCTTTATATTAAGGTACAAGACAGTACTGAGATATAAACTAAAAACACGCAGGATGGTTCTAGTTTACTATCCAATAGACCAGCGGTATAGAGGTGTAGGAAAGTTCACTAATATTCAGTTAAGTAGGAGGAGAAAACTTGCAAGAGGGGCCCTGAAGCAGGGGTGTAGACAGACAATATACAAATGTACACCAGGACTGTTTGTTGCCTCATTTGGCACAATAAATACAACTTTTGTATCTCATGACAATGGTTGTTGCCATGCATGGGTAAATACAAATGCCATGCATTGCTCCCTAAGACACCCACATACCAGCCCAGCGCCTATAAAGTTGTATTGTTCTTGGGATGCAAAGACAGTATTAGTGACCAGTCCTTCTAGTTTCAACTCCTATGAATAAAACTACAGAAAGGTTCAGCATTTTCTTTGTTAGTTTTAATGGAAAAAGGAAGCAGTTCAGAGCCTGTTTGCTACCCTCCTTAAATAAAATTGCACACCATGGAGTACTTGGAGTATGCCTGGCTACACCCATGCCCTGAAGGAACTGGACTCAGACTTCATTTTTTCTGGGGAAGAGAAAGTGAAATTCATACGAGGTTATGACACATATCAGTATGGATAAGCCAACATTAGTGATGTCACTAAATATTAATGGAATACATAGTCCCATTAAGCATTATAGACTCCTGCAATTCATTAAAAGGGGTAAACCATACATTTTGTTCCTCCAAGAGATGCATATGTCAGTGGGAGAACACAGTAAATTGCAACAGTTTGGTTTCTAAATTGTGGCAGCCTCCTCACATCCCTCTGGTAGGAGAAGGGAAGCAGCCATCTTGATACCAGGGAGAGTACCCTTTGAAAAGCAGACCCAGGATGAGGACCCTGAGGGTAAGTACGTCATACTGACAGGTCAGCTATATGACCGCCCAGTCACCCTTGTGTCCCTGTAACTCCCCCCAGGTTCCCCCAAGTCAGTGGTGCAGAAATTTCACACAACGCTTTTAGATGTCATGCAGGACCAACTAATACTGGGGAGAGACCTAAATGTTACTCTGAACCTCTCCTTGGATGCAACAGTATCCAGACCACACAGGTCTAATCCACTACAAAAAAAACTTTAGGCAGACCCTGCCTACAATGGGAGTAGTAGACATATGGTGACATTGCTATCCCTCAGCCAGAAGATACACGCGGGTAACCAAGGCCTCAGGAGGTTCATCCCGTATAGACTACATATTCACTACAGCAGAACATTTAGAGAACCTGCAGGATGTCTGACACAGGGCAATATTCCTGTCGGACCACGCCCTGGTATGGGCCAAGTTTCATTTGGGAAATAAAAAGGGCACCTCATTCTGGCATTTAAACCTATCCCACATGAGGGACCCGGAATTTAAATAAATGATTGAGGAAACTGTCCCGCAAGCTCTGAGCGACAGTACCAGACCTGAAACCTCTGTAGTGATCCTCTGGGACACTCTAAAAACTATCATTCGAGGCAGGAGCATAGCCTTTTCATCTGAAAAAAAAAAAGAAAGAGAGGCCCATCTAAAGAGATTGGAGAGTGAACTTCAAACCCTACAGTGCTTCTATGCACAGGGTGATAAATCAGTTCAACACAAAATACTGGAAGTGAAACAGAAGCTCCAAAAATGCATAGAGCAGAAGATAGAGCAACAGCTACTCTACCTGATGCATAGTCACCATGAAGGGGGACCCAGGGGTGCTAGAAACCATGCACAAAGACTCAGAATGCATAAAACCAAGGCTTGTGTAACAGCCCTCAATGAGCCAGGGACAGGGAATCTACTAGTTCACCACAAAAGATTACTTAGCTGATCCACCCCCTGAAGCCCTACAGGTGCAAATTTATTTGCAGGGCATAAATTTGCCAAAACTCACTTCAAAACAAGTAGAGTCCCTCCTAGCCCCAATGTCAGAAGGAGAACTAGACAGGGTGATCAAAAATGTCAAAACCATGGGGCCTGATGAATATACATCAGAATTTTATAAAAAAAAATTCAAAAAACAACTGTATCCCACTATGTTGAAGGTCTTTCGTGAAATTCAGGATGGACCCCCCCCCCCTTGGAAATATGTGATTCTGACTGCAGTACTAAAACATCACAAATATCCTAAGTCCCAGACTTCATTTGCCAGAAACTCACTGAGTTGTGCCATCCTCCCCATCTCTAAAGTTGTGGAGGATTATGAGCTACTAGTGGGAAAAGTACAAGTCAGCCTGAAAGGCAAGACCCTTACCATTGCCACAACCTACCTGCCCCCCAAAAAAGCCAAGAAAGGCCTTCCTCTTGTCATGGAAGAAATTAGCGCACTCAAAAAGGGCTCAGAACTCATCTTGACCAGTGACTTTAATATTAACTGGTTATGTAAGGAGACAACGCCCTCCAGAGATCTAATCACCTCCCACAATCTCACGCAACTCGTAATTCACCCCACCAGACAGAACTACAAGACTGGTACCAGCACCCTCATTGACCGGGTCTTAGCTAGCTCACTGACTTGATTCTCTGAACTCAGGGTTCTCTTGGACATGCTGAGTGACCACTCCCCATTCTCCTTTATATGGACCACTAAACTTGCCAAAAGCCCACCCCGCCTCATCAACAGCAGGGTTCTGTGGAAAGGCAAACTTGGATCCCTCAAATTGGCCCTGTCTGCCTACAACTGGTCCCCCATCAACAAGGCACCTATGCTGGACCAGGCCCTTAGTTTTTTCACTGAGGGTTTCAATTCCATCTGTGATATCTATGCACCATGCACAAAATGGAAAATTCAGGGGGAGGTAAACGGCTGTATTGATGGCAAGCTCCTCTCCCTCCTAAAGGAGAGGGACTGCATCTGGGAAAAAGCCTTAAACTCAGGTAGCAAGCATGACCTACAGTGCTACAAAATGGCTAGAAATTGGTGCACCAAACTTTTCAGGCTCGCAAAAGCTGATTTCCATAAGACCCAGCTTAACAACACATGGGGAGATGGAAAGAGGTTTTGGGACAACATCAAGAACATCCTTGGTAAAGATCAAAAGCAGCACCCTAAGATGCTCAACATTAATAACTCATCCTCCTCAGATCCGCTAGCCATTGCTGATGCCTTTAACCAGGCCTTTACAGACCTGTCCTCAGTGCTTCCTCCAGACTACCTTCTGCCTGCAGAGGACCAAGGTTGCGCCAACCTGCCCATAACTAACCACCCAGCCTTCTACTTTAAGAAGGTGACAGTGAAGGAGGCCCTAACAATGGTCAGGAAAGTCCTAGGCAAAACCAGATTGGGGAGCGACGGGCTAGACATGCAGTTACTATCTCTCACCCTTGATGTTCTTATCATGCCCATAACAATGCTATTTAATAAATCCTTGGCTCTAGCTCAATTTCTGGAGGTATTGAAGCAAGCCCTGGTAACTCCAGTGCATAAGAATGGTGATAAGGCGCTGGTGTCAAACTATAGGCCAATATCTATCCTCTCCCCACTATCCAAAGCTTTGGAAAAAATCGTGGCAAGTTAACTCACAGAATACCTCAATAAGCACAATCTGCTCTGCCCAAACCAACATGGTTTCAGGCAAAAACACAGTACCACCACAGCACTACTGGAATACACTGACTATGCGCACAAAGCGCTGGATGAAGGCAAATTAGTGGGGTCCATCTTCATTGACCTCACCAAAGCCTTTGACACCATCAACCACCCTCTACTAGTACTCCAGCTCCAAAGACTGGGTGTGGCACCTAACGCCCTGAATTGGTTCAATGACTATCCAACAGACAGGAGCCAGCAAGTCAAAATCAGGCAGATGTTATCCAGCTCCAGAGATGTACTCCTAGGAGTCCCTCAAGAATCAATTCTAGGGCCCCTGCTTTTCAGCCTCTTTGTAAATGATCTACCCACATCCTGTGACACCGAATTTATCCTGTATGCGGACAGTGCCGTGCTGCTGAGCAGCAGCACCTCTCAGGTGCCCTACAAACAGAACTACAGAACTCTTTCAAAATACTCAAGGACTGGTTCAGTAGGTAAAAGCTGCTACTAAATTACAAGAAAACCAAGGTCATGCTACAATCCAACCCCTACAACAAACACAGGCATGCTCCCCCTCGTAATCACCAATAAGGCTGGTGAGCAGATTGAGCAGGTGCACTTGTTCAAGTACCTTGGAGTCACCATTAATGACTCTCTCACTTATACGCACCACATAGACTCCCTTGTCAGAGTAGTAAACACAAAGATTGGGGTCCTCCATAGGCATAAGAAATCCCTCACCCCGGAAGCACTCCGCATCTCAGTCTCCAGCTCCATACTCTCCATGATAGACTATGGGCTGGTGGGCTGTGGAGCTGCTACTGATACAGTGCTCAAAAGGGTCCGAATTGCACTCAGTAAGGCATACAGCCTCACCCTGTGTACAGAACACTACACTCATACTTGCACCCTGTATGAGCGTAAAAACTGGTTTAGCCTAAAAGATATGATCAAATACCAAATTTGCCTCCTGGGAAAGAAGGCTCTCCTCAGAAAAACCCCACCCTGTGTAGGAAACCTGCTCGAGGCTTCTGTCTCATCATACATCACCAGTGGGAGGAAGAATGGAGCTCTGTCCATCCCATTCCGACGAACCTCACTAGGGCAGCGCGCTTTCTCCCATTGGGCCCCCCTCTGAATAAATGAACTCCCGATGAAATTACAAACAAACAACAGCCTGTCTCAATTCAAAGCAGGCCTCAAACAGCACCTAATGCCTAGCTCAAAATGCACCTGCTTCTCAGGCCCCACTTGATAGACAGGCCCACCCCCAAGGTAGCACCCAGCAGGGCTGCCTGGAGAACCCTGCCTCCATTCTAGCCTAGTCAAGGGCTTAAATAAGCTATCAGTTCTCTTTAAACGCTCTTGATACTGCCCCTCCCTAACTACTCCCCCCACACCCTACTCAACAAAGCCTTCTGGAGCTGCTCCCCCCCAGCACAGCACCCCCCCGTTTCACTATCCCCCCACCTCTCGCTCTCTGTGGTAGGTTCAAACCCAGTCCCCCTTGTTTCACTGTCACCCAGCCTCTCGCCATCTGGGATAGGGTTAAACCCTATGCAGTTACTCTGCCATAGTCTATCAACGGATTTGGAGGTTTCCAGGGGTGTGCTACCTAGGGCAATCAATTAGAAATAGCTTAGTATTCTATTACAACTGCTCTGTTTTTCTCCTAGTTGTCTAATTCTCATGTAATCGCTCTTTAATGCTTAATGATCAGGCCTCTGTAACCACTGAATATGTGTATTGTCTTATTGTCCACCCTGACATGGAACCTTTGTAAAAGAGCTCATGCTCAAAGGTCTTTCCGAAATACTAAATAAATAAATCATATAGACCAATATCAATGCTACACTATGACTACAAAGTCTATATGAGCATTTTAGCTCACAGATTTGAGACCCTCCTTACCCAATTAGTAGATCCAGACAAGGTGGATTTTGTCAGGCAGCGTCAAGCCCATGACACGATCAGGCGTACCTACCTAATAATTGACTATGACTCACAAAGAAAGATCCCTCTGGTAATGCTGGGCCAAGACACAGAAAAGGCCTTTGACAGGTTCTCATGGCCATTTATGTGGGAAACTCTGTCCCAATTTGGCTTCCCAGACAAAATCATAAACCAATTACAAAATGTCTATAGAACCCCACAGGTATACTTAAAACTAGACGGGGCGCTCTTGTCCCCCTTTACCTTGGGACGCGGGACCCATCAGGGATGCCCGCTTTCACCCCTCTTGTTCACCCTGTACCTTGAGCCTCTGGCACAGGCTATAGGACAACAAGTATAGACAGAAGGTGTAAATATGGGGGGCAGATCGCATAAAATCTCTTTGTTTGCAGATGACATTCTACTGTCAGTGACCAACCCAGAACAATCCATCCCTAAAATTTGGGAGGAGTTAGAAACATTTGGGAGGCTGTCGGGGTACAGGGTGAATGAACAAAAAACAGAGGTCCTAACATATCACTATACCGCCTTGAATAACTTAAAACAACGTTTCCCATTTAAGTGGCACAGACAAGCAATGCGCTACCTTGGAATAAAATTAACAAAACAACTTATTCATGCAGATATCCTTAACTATGAACTTTTGACCCAGCAGCTCCAGGAAGACTTAGCCAAATGGTTACAGTTACCCCTAAGCTTCCTAGCAAGAATAGAAACGATCCAACAGAATGTCTTCCACATATCCTGTTTTTCCTTCAGACACTCCCAATAATCCCAGACTGCACTTACTTTAGAACATGGGAACATATGATCTCCAGAGTCATATGACAGGGTCACCCCCCAAGAGTCCACATGGCCACCTGGCAGCTTCCCTGGGAGAGGGGAGGGGAGGCCTTAACCTATCTAACCTGCAAAGATATGCAATATACATACCCATATACATACAATAATAAACTGGCTGAACCCCACATATCAGGCACACTGGAAACTATTTGAACTCAACTGGGGTGATCTCATTGATTTATCAGATTACCTGTTTAGAAACCCCCAAAGTGCCTACCAGTATCTAAATTCCCTATACATTTCACAATATCACTCAAGCAATGGCTAAAAATAATCAACAAATACCTAACTCCCTCAGAAGCCTTATACCTACGAGCCTTGTCATCAGACACCCAATTCATTCCTAATAGGATAGATAAGACCTTGGAGCAATGAAGGCAATTTGGGGTACAGTATGTACATCAGCTGGTTAGCCCAACTGGAATCTACTCTTTTGTTTCTCTCCAGGCAGCCTATAAAATACCCCAGAGATTTTTCCACACTTATCTTCAAATGGAAAACCAATCTCCAGCCCCATGAAGAGGTATTGTCAGACTTGTCAGAATCCCAGACACCTATAATTTTCCTAATCCCATCATAGAAAAGGGGAGATCCCTAGGAACATCTAATTAGTCGAATCTATAAAGCCTTAACTGCCTGTCTAAGGTTCTCTAATATGAGTATAAAGGAAACCTGGATGAAATAATTACAAGTAGATATCCCAGAGGAGAGGTAGAAAAATTACTCAATTGGAGCCCTTAAGGTCTTAGGTACTCCGTACTGGAGGGAGTTCACCTGGAAGATATGCAACCAGTATTTTCGAACCCCAGTAGTTGTAGCTAAATTCTCCAAGGAGGTTCAACCAACTTGTTGGAGAGCCTGTGGATGCCCCAGAGCAGACCAGGCCCATGTGTTCTGGAACTGCCATCTATTGAATATTTTCTGGAAATAAATTAATTTAGAGATCATAGATATATATGGGTGCCCAGACCGCCTCACTCCCACATTCATACTCACAGCAGCCCCACCAACGGGGGTTAAAATAGACAGGAGACCTATAGACAAATATTATTGTTAATACTGGCAGTCCAAAAAGTCATCACCAGGCTCTGGCTTACTGCAGCAATAACCACAAAAGATGCATGGATTGAGATAGTAAGAGAGATATACAGCCTAGAATGCCTGACAGCACAGCTGAGGGATAGGACAACTGCGCTGGCACAGATGGGTCATGCACCAACTTGCACATTATCCAGAATTTGTTCCTTTAACGATTGAAAGATGTCTGGGGTAAGGAGCAGGGGGGGAAGGGACATATAATTAAGTAGGGGAAGAGGTACGTTTTTAAATCAATTAAAACATGGAATATGGTGAACTGAGTAATGCACTGTTCACTGTGAGCTGTAATAATAAAAAAAAATCCTAGAGAGATCATAAAATCATCATGAGCTGGCCCACCTCTGTCATACACCTTATTAGTCTATATATAAGCAGAATAATCTCTGAAATATCTGTAACTCTATTAATTACAATGTACAATTAATTGGTATGTAACTGTCTTTGTACCTGTTGACTGGAAGAATACTGAAAATAAAAAATCATAAATACTGAAAAAAAAAATATTGATCCTGGCATGGTATGCCAAAATGGTAGCCAAGTGCACCTTGAGTGGCATGATTCACAACCCTGCCTGAGACAAGGATCAGAGGATTCAAGAATGTGTGACATACAGTAAAAGAGGGGCAGCAATTCCATGCTCTTTGTACAAACATGAGAACCTCATCCACCTGCAAGTGTATATCTTCTGAGTTATCCCTTCCGAGATGGTTCCAGTGCACAAACAACACCCACAGAAAGCTCAAGGACATGAAAAGAACAGTTACTTACCATAACAGTAGATCATCATGAGACTCTCCTGTATGGGGCCACACCTATGGAACACAGACTCCGCCAGCATCAGCAATGCTTGAAAATGTTTGCCTAACTGGGGCCACCCATGATATCCAATTTTGGCTCATGTAGTATGGGTGGCTAATACTCCTCAGTGTTTTCCACTCATCAGAGAGACACACAAAATCATTCCAGACTGATGGAAAGAAGGGCAACCCCCACTGACAACCAAGCACCCAGGTAGATGACAGTGTGGGAGAAGAATACAATAAGCCCAGTAAAGGGCAGAAAACAAAGGACACATCAGTAAAATAGAATTGAACACCACAAATGATGCCATCAGCAGGTAAGGGGGGAAGGGGGAATGGTGAGCTTTAGTTCAATGGAGGAGATTCTCTTGAAGATCTACTGCCATGGTAAGTAGCTGTTCTATCATCTTCGAGGACATCTCATGTCATGACTGTCAGCGTGGCTCAGTTGGTAGCACATCCACCTATGGGTCAGAAGGTCATGGGTTCTAGTTCCACACTGGGATTGGGCTCATACCTAAATGCTGGCACCCAAGTGCAGTATTAGGGGAGTGCTGTACTGTTGGGGTGTGCCGTCCTTCAGATGATATTTTACACTGAGGTACCTTCTACCCATCCTGGTGCTGTCCTGGTGGGCATCCAGGTGGCAGTAAAAGAACCCAAGGCACTCTTCACAAAGAGTAGGGAAATTTTATTGAAAGAACTCCAAAACAATCATACAAACAGTTTACATACAGTACATCATGCTACATAATTCTGACAATCAGGTATAAACAAAAGCATATACTATATACGTCATTTTATTATTTATCAAAAGTCAACTTGAATCAATTAATCAAGTGTACAGTTAACCCATAAATGCTTCACTTTTTCAATGGGGTATTTGCCTAAATCTTGTTTCTGGACTTGCTCTAGGGATATTAAGACATTTTTGTACAGTATATTTCCTGATGGGAGACCTTTTTTTGTTGTATGGCCCACAAACACCTTGATTGCCATATATAATACCTGAGTACCACAAAAACAACTTGTAGCGTATCCTTCTTATATTTACACCAACCTCTTTCCACTATCCCTAAGATGAGTTCCTTGTATGAGAGTGTTCAAATAAGGGTTCCTGCCAGTCTCTTGCTAATAGTTTCTAAAAGTAATTTATGTAGTAACATTCCAGAAATATGTGTTCCTGTGTTTCTAGGATGGATGCGCATATTTCTCTGGGACAGTATCTGTCATCCATCTGTTTATGCTTTTTATTATTATTTACCCCTAGTCTGCCATGGCTACTTAGATATAGTGTGTCCCAAAGGCCGGCACTCATTCATTACACAATTGTGATAATACTGTCTGGCATTTTCCCTGAGGACAATTTGGGAAACCCATGTCTTCTGTTCTTCCTGTCTGAATTAACTTGTCATATAGTCCTTTTCTATTCAATGTTTGTACTGTAGATCTGAAATTGTAATCCCTTCTTTAACGGCTCTTTTAACTTGTTCTTTTGCATGTGCTGGTATGTTCTGCATTTTCATTATATTTCTCTTTTTTTGTGTGCTCCAGTGTGGTACACATGGGTCTAGCTAGTCTAGTACAATAGGTTTCATTATCTTGCTACCAGGTTCAAGGGCAATACCAAGGTTATATGCCATAAAAATACTGCTGAAGAAAGCTATAGGGTTTACCATTCCTACTCTCCCTTCTTTAATTGCTCTGTATGTAATCTCTCTTTTACCTGGGTTTAACTTGTTTCCCCAAAAAGCTTGGAAGGTATTATACAGTGTAGTGTATAAATGTACAGGGGGTGGGAATATGTAACTTGATGTACAAAAACACAGGGATCAGTAGTGTTTTGATTAGTGACACTCTTCCTTTTTGAAATGTGTTGCCCTTTCCATCTGGCTGTAATCTGATTTGCCTCCTATATACATTATTCTCAATTCTTAGTACTCGCGTCTCCAACTCCAAAAGTCCCTCCCATTATTTTAATGTCTTCTTGTTTTATGTCTATCTGTGCTATTTTCCCTGTGTTTGATGGTAGGGTAGATCCAAGGGTTACTCCCTTACTCTTCTCATAATTTATTAGAGATCCTGATATTCTGGAAAATTTGTCCAAATGTTATATTAACCGTCTTTCTGAAATGCCAGGTGCTAGTGTTACTGCCATATCATCTACGTATGCTACCAATTTAACTGATGGGTGACCACTCAAAGGAGCTATACCTTCAATCTGTGGATCCTCGGAAATACTTCTGAGTAGTATGTCCAGTCCAAATGCATATAGCAAAGGACTAAATGGGCATCCCTGTTTTACTCCTTTTTTGATTTTTATTTCTTTCCCCATCAAACCATTAACATTAGATATTAAGATAGCATTATTATATACACATTTTATCCAGTTTACAAATTCATCCGGGAATCCATATGCTGTCAATACCAAAAACAGGTAGTCATGTGCTGTATTATCAAAGTCCTTCTCCTGGTCAAAACTTTTGACGTAACCCAATGCTTCATCCATGACCTCCTTATTGAAAGATTTCTCTGAATAGATATAAATTATCTTGTATTTTCCTATTAGAAATTCCACAGGTTTGGTTATGGCTGATTAATTTTTCTGCTACCCTTGTGAGTCTTTGTATGAGTATTTTACTAAGGATTTTCATATCTGTATTAAGTAAACTGATGAGTCTCCAGTTATTCAGATCCTCTTCTTCACTTTTTGAAGTTCGTCATGCATGCAAGTGCAGATGAACTTGTTGGTATGAGAGTTGCTACAGTGGTGTGAGGGGTGACCGCCCAATGGCCAGCAGTGCTGCAGGGGCCGGTCTGTGGCCGGCAAATCAGCAGGCAGTGTCCAGATGACATGATGACACTGTTTTACTGAGGGGGCTGGTCCTGGCAAACATTTCATAGGACAGAGCCCATGCTGTGCATGGCTCTGTCCTTTGAACTGTGAGCTCTTCAGCTGCAGCTCGGCGTGTCTTTGCTGGTTAAACAATTTCCCCCCCATCCCTGCAGCTGCTTAGTGTGTCTTTCCTGGTTAAACAATTTCCCCATCCCTGCAGCTGCTTAGTGTGTCGTTCCTGGTTAAAGAATTACCCCTTTCCTTTTCCGACACCAGGATGCCCATTCCCGGTGTCAGATGCACTCCCCCACCCATCTATATCCCTAGCCAACATCAGAGTGCCCAATCCCCATGTCAGCATCCCCACCACCACTATTGTGGCACACTGGGAGCCCATCCCAGTGTGCCTAAATGTATAATAATTCTATGTTTTCCCTGTAAATGAAGAAAACCTTCCCGTACCGTCTTTTTCCCTTTTTTCACCTGCAAAAATGAAAACCGTCCCTCATTGTCTCCCCATCCCCATCCCCCTCCACATACCAACCCTCCCTCTGCGCACCCACCACCCTGCAACCCTCTTACCCCATAATTACCCTCTGAGATCAGCACACACGATTTTCTGTGGAGTGGGACACATCTGCACTCTTCAAAGCTGACCAGCAAACTGAAAGAATGAAAGGTGCTACTTCACTGAGAGGGTGGTGGAGCCATGGAATGCACTGCCTAGGGGGCTGATGGAGGCAGAGACAGTGGAGGGGTTCAAGAGGGGGTGGGACAGGTACAGGGGAAGGGTTCTGGAAGCAAAATCCAATGCAGCAAGAATATCCGGAACTGGGAAGGAAGAAGCCAGAGAAGGTGAGGGGGACAGCAAGATCAGCACCCAGGGTGGGGGCTGACCAAACGAGCAGACACGAAAGACCATTAGGCCTATTCTGCTGGCATTTTAGTATGTTAGTATGTTAGTAAGCTGTATAATGGGAATCATGGGGGTTTTAACTTATGTTGATATAGCAGCCATTTATAGAAATTTTGGCCCCAAATTGTCAACGTGGGGTTCTTGGGACCCCACCTCGTGAACATGTTAGTGTCATTTCGTTCATCAATCCTGAAAGGTGATTTTCGTGGTCACTGCTTGGAATCACCTTTTGGGACTAAGTAATGAAACAACACTGCCACTGTTCATGAGATGGGGTCCCAGAAAGCCCATGTTGTACATTTGGTGAAAAAATTGCAAAAAAAGGCTGCGTTACAAGCATTCATTGCTCAGTTTCTATGCAAGCTCGTAACTTCACCAATTTTTAATATTTTCACTCCATATTTTCAACATTGCCATTTTTTTCACACCTCCTTATGAATAGTACAGCTGTCATTTTTCACATCCTGCCTGAAATGTGTTTTTGCACTAGCCGCACAGAATGGCGTGGTCGCTGTGTGAAATCAATTTTCAGGATGGAGTAACAAAATCACAGTGCACTGTTTATGAGGGGAGGTCCCAAAAAGCCTATGTTGAAAATTTGGTGAAAAAATTGCAAAAAATAACTGTGTTACGGGCATTTGTTGAACAGTTTCTATGCACGCTCGTAACTTTGCCAATTTCTCATATTTTCACTCCAGATGTTCAAAATTGCTATTTTTCTCACACCTCTCATGAACAGTACAACTGCCATTTTTCACATCCTGCCCAAAATTTGTTTTAGCACCTGTGGCGCTGAATGGCGCAGTTGCTGTGCAAAATCACCTTTTTGGATTGAGTAACGAAATGATAGGGCCACTGTTCATGAGGTGGTGTCCCAAAAAGCCCATGTTGAAATTTTGGAGTGAAACTACCAACAAACTTCTGGAGTGATAGGGTTTCCAACTGCAATGCCCCCCCCACCCTGTAGAGACTGACAGGCATCGGGCGTGTGCCTTGCGGTCATCGGCCATAATGCTCACACCATTCCACCCCCACCCAGCAACCAGTGAAAGGCATCGGGGTGTGCCTTGGAATCTTTGGCCCAAAAGGTCACCCCATTCTCCTATACCGCACCCATCTCAGCTTATTTCATTATGGAATGGGGCGAGTGTTAGGGCCGAAGACCTCAAGGAACACCGCGATGCTTGTCAGTCTCTGCAGGATGGGGGTAGGGCATTAGGATTGGAAACTCTAATGCCTCATTAAGGAAGTAAATCAGGGAGGGACGTTTGATGTCACCTACCTTGATTTCAGCAAAGCCTTCGACAATGTCCAACATAGAAGGCTGATTAACAAGATGAGTAGTCTGACGATGGGGCACTATCTGATAAACTAGGTTAGAAACTGGCTGGTGGATGGGAGGCAGAGGATGGCGGTAATGGGATCCAATCTGGGGAGAGGGGTGACCAGCGGAGTACCTCAGGGATAAGTCCTGGGACCAGTCATGTTCAATGTCTTCATTACAGACATTGCGGAAGGGCTTGAAGGCAAGGTCTGTCTGCCTGTTTGCAGATGACACCAACATCTGTAACAGAGTGAATACTCCAGAAGGGGTGGAGAAAATGAGCAGTGACATGCAGAGGCTTAAAAAATGGTATGAGGAGTAGCAACTGAGGTTCAATGCAAAGAAGCTCAAATAATGCACCTAAGAAGAGGGAAACCTGTGGTGAGTTACAGGTTGGGGTGGAGGTGCTGATGATCATCAAGGAAAAAAGAGACCTAGGAGTTATCAGTTCTGATGACCAAAAGGTGTCAAAGCAGAGCACACATGTTGCAAGGACAGCCAGTGGCATGCTGGGATGCATAGGCAGAGGTATCACTAGCAGAAGGCAGGAGGCGGTGATTCCATTGTATAATGCACTAGTGAGGCCTCACCTACAGTACTGTGTGCAAATCTGGAGGCTGCAAATGCGCAAGGACATTGACAGGGTGGAGGTAGCCCACAGAAAGGCAACCAAGATGGTACATGGCTTGCAACACAGAACATATCAGGAGAGATCAAAAGGACCTCAATATGTACTTATTGGAGGAAAGGAGGGAGTGGAGAAACATGATAGATACATTCAGGTACCTCAAGGGCATAAACAAGGTGCAGAGGTGAATATCTTTCAATACATCAAATTTTCAGCATTGACAAATGCTTGTTTTTTACCCTAAAAAAAAGAAAAACGTCCATCATTGTCCGCTGTGTAATCCCCCCTTCCCTAAACAGTATACAGACACTGGGAGTGCCCAATCCCCCAGTGTCCTCATCTGTCTGTCCATTGTTGTGCACTGTGTAAAGCCCCCCAAACAGTATGCAGACACTGGGGGTGCCCAATCCCCCATTGTCATCTGTCCATCCATTGTTGTCCACTGTGTAACCCCCCCAAACAGTATACAGACACTCAGGGTGCCCAATCCCCCAGTGTCCTCATCTGTTCAGCAAACTCCCTGAAAAAAGAAAACTGTCCCTTGTCATTTTCTTTCTCTGTAAAGAAGAAAACCGTCCATTGTTGTCCATTCCACTGTTACCCAACCCCCTACCCTCCCATTCAGAACCCACCACCCCACACTCCCGTTCCCCATACTTACCCACTGGAGGTCCATTGCCATAATCTACCTTGGACTATATGCTCATCTTCGCTCTTCAAAGCCCAACCGCGAATTGAGATACGCGCTTCAATTTATTGCAATGGGGTTTTTGGCATCAATGTATTTCAATAGGGTTTTCAACTTAGTAGCATAACTTGCCCATTTTTTAAATATTTTTGCCACAGATTTTCAACATATGTTTTTTGGGACCCCACCTCACAAACAACTTCACTAAAACAACTTTCAAACATCCCCTCCCCCATGACACCAGTCCACACGACGAACAGTCGGCATTGACAAATGCTTGTTTATGCTTGCCACAGGCAAAGCATTTTGCCATTGTAGAGCACTTTGAGAGGTGTGTCACAGTGATCCAATGCAAGAGAGTTTACAAAGGGCTTGACCAATTATCTGCATGCCAGACAATGACACTGTTCAGGCATGAAGTGTGTGGACTTCAAAACATTGTGCCAACAGTCACATTCATTAAATTAGCTCTATCAAGCACAGCTGGTCTTATGTTTCTCTCTGTCAGAGCAGGAAAGGTAAATGTCTGGGTAATACAAAGGGTTATCTTTTACCATGCACATTCTTTTCATTAAGTTCCAGCCTTCTTCCAGCTACTGTACACTGCTTCTGTCCTGAATTCAAGCACTGCAGGCTTTTTAGAATCAGGATTTTAAACATATGAAGCACCCTCTGCACTTTATTTATATCAACAGCCAGCAAACGTGCTTGGTACTTTATGATTGCTAAAGCACTATAAGCACTTTCTTAAAGAGCTATTGATGCCTCAAAGAAAACAAAAAACAAGTAATTAGGTACAATTCTGCCTGCATTCCATACATATTTTCTATATATTTCTCCTCCCCATCATTTCTAACTGGGGACATTTGCATTAATACATGATCTTTAGCCCTTAGGAGTTCCTTTAGAGTACATCTGCCTCTGTAGCTAACTCCCTACTTCAGGTCATAATCCTCTGTTATGACATCACAATCTGTTGTCATGGGAGTACCTGTGATGTCACAAGGGATGCATTATTATTTCAGGTAGGGAGAAAGCAGCAAGAATAGATGAACTCTTCAGGAGCAAAGATCCTGTTTTCCTGCAAATGATCTCAGTTATAAATAATGGGGAGGAGAAATGCAGAATTAATGTGAAATACAAGCTTGATTGTGTCTAAAGATTATGTTTTGCTAAAGTTTACCTGAAGGTGTCAGCTACTCTTTAACCTGTTTTTCTTATTCATATGCATATCAAGCATTTTATTCATCATGGCAGGCACTTTAGCACCACATATGGACAAAAAAGAAACAAAATGTAAGAGAAAGAATAGCCAGAGGGGAGACTACCTAGGTACTGTAGGTGGCCAATCTATCAAGGCATAAAATGGGAAATAAATAGGATAGGAAAATGGCACTGCTGCAGCAGACTACTAAGATAGAAAAGGGGAGAGGTTAGAAAAATGTGTCCCTGGGTGCTCCAGTTATTCCTAACGTAGAGCACAGCTCTACCACAGCCTGCAGTTCACTTTTATGATGTTCTCACACCAGACTGGTGAAATAGAGCCACGTTCCTTTCTGAAGTCACCCAAGTACACCAGACTACAGCAGCACTGCTGCAGAGAAACCTCTACACTGAGAGCCCAGCCCCCTTCTCCAAGCAGAGAATGGTGAAAACAGTATTTTTTAATTTTTTAAATTCCCTTGAGTTTGCCAGTTGTTGCCCCACCATAACTGCCATTTGCACTTCCCCTGGGTCCAACCCTTACTCTTCTAGCACGGCACGGGATTTGCACCTTGACCTAGTACAACATTAATACTAGTGGCAAGCATCCGGCATTGACAACTGCTTGTTATGTATTAGTGTCAAAATTACCTGGGTCATAGATTTTGGAATTTTTTTTGTATTCCATTATATGGTCATACAGGAGTACTAGCACTGGTGTTAGCTCTGTTTAAAGGTTTTATAAAGTTCAGAACTTAAGCCATCTGTTCCTGGGGCTATGTCTGTATGTAGAGAATCAATTGCTTCTGCAACTTCTATTTGTGAAATTTTCTTAGTCAGATCTTCTACTTTCTGTTCTGACCCTTGTGGTAAATTTATAGACTGCAGCTGTTTAACAACAGTTTCTGTTACCACTGACGTCCCAAATTGTTTGATTATATGTTGAAACTAACTGTACCATATTTTGTAGGTTATATTCTAATTCCCCTTCTGCAGTTCTAATTTGTCAGAATAATTTGTTTTCTGTCAGGTTTTACATTCTTTGTATGGCTCATATGTTGATTTTTTTTATTTTGCATACCAAATCCTAATTCTTGCTGCAAAGATTGTGCTTTGTTATATTGCAATTGAAACACTTCTTTTTTTCAAGATTTTAATTTGTGAGCTTTAGTTTATTCTTTCTGTTTCTGTTTTTGAAATTAGTTTTTGCAGTTGCACTCTTAATTTTAGGTGCTGCAGATCATCTTTTTATATTTTTGTTCCGGAAATTGTTTGGAATAAATCTTTCCAAGCTAATTTCGTTTCTTCCCACCAGGTTTGCATGTTATCATACATACTTATGACTGATAATCTAGCAATCCACAGTTCTCTCCACTGCTGTTGTACTTTTTCTTGCAAGAGGGAATTATTTTGTTTCCACCCTGTTTTCTTACATCTTGGGGTGCCCTCCCATGTCAGTTTGATTTGTACAGATTGGTGGTCAGTAAATTACCATGTTTGTGTATATGCCTCCTTCCCTGTTATTATTGTGGATACAAATAGGAAAGCCATCCTGGTGGAAACTGTGCCTCTAAAATATGTATCCCACCTATTGTGTGTGTACAATGGTATGAATCCTTTAGGGGTGCAGCCTGTGTTATATTTTGTAGTGTATTAGTGTCACAGAACAACCTGTCTGTTTTCATTCCTCTATCACTTTGGTTCCAAACCACAATTAAAGTCCCCACACCATATGACTTAACTAGCTGTATAAAGAAAGACATGGTTGTGCTTCTTTGAACAGCTCTACCCTTTGTGCTTTAGTCTGAGGGGCATATATGGTTATTAATCTAAACTGTTCTTTATTGTAACTGATGTCTAACATTAAGACCCTTCCTGGTTGGATTTCTACTAATCTGGAGACTTGTAATGCAGAATTTGTGAACAAAATCCCTATGCCATCATAGGTACTTTCATGTACTGACCAGAAGAAGGCCACTTTTCTTCACAGTTTGGATGTCTGGGCTAGATCTTGTGTGGTTTTTATGTTGGCTTGCGTGCACGGACACAAAACATAGTGCCACCATATGACTTTTTTAAGGTGTGCCGCCCGCTCTGCCAATGCCCTGATCCATTTTGCAGGCACTACCACACTGCACCAATGAATGGCCAAGCTGTCTATGACAGCAGTTCAGATGCAGTGGTGTGCAGTTGAAAGGAAACTACCGCTGCAATCAGCGATGGTAACATGTAGGCAATCTGCATACTGACAGCAAGTAGCGGCTGTCACACCTTGCCTCTCAGTCCCCATGAAAGCCGACAGGGGTGCCCAATCTCCCTGTCAGCATGCCCCCTCCCCAGTTCATTTGCCCCCCTATTTGTTGTCTGCCGAGGAGGTGCCCAATCCCCCTCTTCTCATGTGCCCCCCAAGCACACTGTATAGCTGATAGGGGTGCCCAGTCCCCGTTGGCTCCAGCCCCCCTGCCAACAAGCATCCAGGTGGCATGCTGGTAGCCCACTCCAGCGTGCTGAAAGCCTTCCGCACTGTCGTTTATTTTTTTTTTTCCTGTAAAAACAGAAAACGGTCCCTCGCTGTCTCTGGTGCCCCTCCCCAACCCACACCCACCCTCAGTGCACCCCACATCCCTGCACCCCATACTGCCTCCAGAGCCCAGCACGATGACCTTCAGTGGATCAGGAACACGTCTGCACTCTTCAAAGTCAACCGTGAACTGAAGAAATGCCTGTAAGCTGTATAATGGCATAAATGGGGGGGGGGGTTCAACTTAGGTGGATATCTTGGCCATTTTTGTGAATTCTAGCACCAAATTTTCAAAATGGGGTTCTTGGGACCCCACCTCTTGAATTCAGTCACTATCATGTTGCTATTCAGTCTTGAAAGGTGATTTCATTGTCACTGCATGAAATCACCTTTTGGGACCGAGTAATGAAATGACAGTGTCACTGTTCATGAGGTGGCCTCCCAAAAAGCCTATGTTGCAAATTTGGGGAAAAAATTCCAAAAAATTACTGTATTACGAGCGTGCGTTGCACAGTTTCTACGCATGCTCGTAACTTCAGCAATTTTTATTATTTTCTCTCCAAATTTTCAGCATTGCCATTTTTTTACACCTCCTTGTGAACAGTACAGCTGTTATTTTTCACATCCTTCCTGAAATGTGTTTTCACACCTGTGGCACAGAATGGCGCAGTCGTTGTGGGAAATCAACATTCAGGACAGAGTAACAAAATCACTGTGCCACTGTTCATGAGGAGAGGTTCAAAAACACCCATGTTGAAATTTGGTGAAAAATTCAAAAAAATGATTGCATTACAGGCATGCATCACGCAGTTTCTATGCACGTTCATAACTTAGCCAATTTTTCATATTTTTACTCCAGATTTTCAACATTGCCATTTTTTCAAACCATCTCATGAACAGTACAGCTGTCATTTTTCACATCCTGCCAAAAATGTGTTTTCACACCTGTGGCACCAAACGGCACAGTCGCTGTGCAAAACCATCTTTCGGGATTGAGTAACGAAATGATAGCACCATTGTTCATGAGGTAGGGGTCACAAAGATCCCATTTTGAAAATTTGGAGTGAAAATACCAACAAACGCCAGGGGCATTAGCGTTTCTAACCATAATGCCCTACTCTGTAGAGACTGACAGGCATTGGGGGTGTGACTTGAGATCATCGCCTGTAATGCACACATCATTTCACCCCCATCCTGCAGCCAGTGACAGGCATTGAGGTGTGCCTTGGGGTCTTTGGCCCCAGTGTTCACCCCATTCTCCTATACCACACCCATTTCAGCATATTTCCTTATGGAATGGGATGAGTGTAAGGCCCAAAGACCATAAAGCACACCGCAACACCTGTCAGTGTCTGCAGGGTAGTGTGAGATGAAATGGTGTGAGCGTTATGCCTGATGATCAAAGGCACACCCCCAATGCCTGTCAGTCTCTGCAGGGTGGGGTGGGGTGGGGTTGGTGTCAGTTCAATACTTCACTGCCATTCCTATTATGCATCTCTCTAACTCCTGCACTGCCAATGCCAATGCCAGCAAGCCAACATTCGGCATTGACAAATGCTTGTTAGTCTTATGTCTTGTAAACATATGATGTCAAATTTCTTATTTTGTAAACAGTGAAGTGCTGTAATTTTTCTCTTTATGTTCTTTATGCTATTTAACCTCAGTGACAGGGAAAATGATGGAATCACTTCTGAAGGAAAGAATTGTCGAGTATCTAGAGGCCAGAGGGGCACAGGACCCTAGGCAGCATGGATTCACAGCGGGAAGGTCATGCCAGACAAATCTGATAGATTTCTTTGACTGGGTGACCAAAGTAGTAGATCAGGGAGGGGCTGTGGACATGGCCTACCTAGACTTTAGCAAGGCATTTGACACAGTCCTACACAAAAGATTAATATACAAGTTAGCCAGCCTGGGAGTGGGTCCCAAGATGGCAGCCTGGATAAATAATTGGCTGGAGAATAGGACACAGAGAGTAATAGTAAATGGAGTCCACTCTGAAGAAAGGGGGGTTACTAGTGGGGTACCGCAGGGTTCAGTATTAGGACCGGTCCTCTTCAATGTCTTTATAAGCGACATTGCAGAGGGACTGGAAGGAAATGTATGTCTCTTTGCAGATGACACAAAGATCTGCAACAGAGTTGATGCACAAGGTGGGGTGGAAAGGATGAGAAGGGACTTGGCAAGGTTAGAGGAATGGTCAAATGTATGGCAGCTTAGATTCAATGCTAAGAAGTGCAAGGTAATGCACCTGGGAAACAAAAACCCAGGGGAAGAGTACACAATGGGGGGTGAGATACTAACAACAACAAAAATGGAAAGGGACCTGGGGGTAGTCATATCAGATGACCTAAAGGTGGGCAAGCAATGTAAGAGGGCAGCAAGGAGGGCTGGGGGGATACTGGGATGCATAGGGAGAGGCATCATCAGTAGAAAACAGGAAGTTATTATCCCTCTGTACAGACAGCTGGTCAGACCCCATCTGGAGTACTGCGTGCAGTTCTGGAGACCCAGTCTCCCCAAAGGCGTAGACAGGATGGAAGCTGTCCAGAGGAGGGCAACTAAAATGGTGCAGGGTCTGCACCGGAAGACATATGAAGAGAGACTAAAGGAGCTTAATATGTATAGCCTCGAGGAAAGGAGGGAGAGGGGGGACATGACAGAAACGTTCAAGTACCTCAAGGGAATCAACAAAGTCCAAGAGGGTAGCATCTTTCAAAAAAAGAGGTATGCAAGAACAAGGGGGCACAATTTGAAGATAGAGGGGCGGCTCAGAGGTAATTTAAGGAAGTATTTTTTCACAGAGAGGGTTGTGGATGCATGGAATGGCCTTCCAGAGGAGGTTGTGGAGTCAAAAACAGTGGTGGAATTCAAACATGCATGGGACAGTCATAAGGCCATTCTAGGGGGTGGGGACAGGAAGAAGTAGGCTGCTGATTAACTAGGATCTGCAGCTTAACCAGTAGGTAGGGAAATGGGCAGACTGGGTGGGCCAAGCGGTCCTTATCTGCCATCAAATTCTATGTTTCTATTGAGATTTAGTGTAGTGATGGATAGATAAGTCATTTTGGTAAAGGGAAGGCAGGGTAAGTACCTTAATTTCTTATGGGGTTTGTTGTTTACTTTTCTACCCTGTTCTTTTAGCTACAGAGGTTTCAAGAATCCCTTCCTCTGGTTCTGAGGCAGTATCCTGTACTGAGGAAGCTACAGAGGTTTTTGAGTCTTTGTCATCTTCCTCTAAGTATCCCCATTGTCTTCCTTGTCCCAGTGCCAAATACTTATTCTCTGATGCTTTTACATAGTGTTTTTTGTTTCCTTCAGATTATCCTTTCTTTTTTTCTGTTTGTGGTTTCCTTCTTCTAGTTTCTAGCTCTTTTTTCCTACCTGCTACCTGAAATGGTTGTTCTTCTGGGGGGGCATGAAGTTTGTAGAAGCCACCATATGTTGTTCTACCTGTTGGGCCCCTCCTTGTACTGTGTCTGTCCCTGTACTGGTACTGGATTTACTGGATTGTTCAGTATCTATGACCTCAGTGTTGCTCTGTAGTTGACTTTGTTCAGTAGTGCTGTCTATCATATTGTCTTCACTTTCTGGTTGCCCTGTGGCTGTCTGAATGCTCTGTGCTAAGTCTGGCTGTCTCATACTTTCTGTTCTCCTTTCCAAAGCCTGTCTTGCTCCCAGTTGCTGTGCCTGAGTTATTAAGCCATCATGGGAGAGACAAACATCTCGGTTGTGGGAAGCCCATGGGTATTTCCCATAGGAGTGGCATGTGTTTTTCACATAGGTTACATTTGAATAAATTTACACATGAGGCTGATAGGTGACCATATTCTAAACAGTGGAAACATCTTGGGGTGTCACACGCTTTGCTTATATGCATTCTAGCTCCGAACTTGTGATAGGACTTTGGTTGCCCCATATAGAATAGTATGCCTCTATCCCTTCCCAGGAAAAAGCTATTGGGAAGGTGTATTGACCCTTTATTGGTGATGTATAACTTTACTTTGATTTTCTATCCACCGTTCCAGATTTGTTCACTATCCAATATAGGAGAAAGTTTCCCTATCACTTCACATCATTGCCTTAGCCAAAATAAAATGTCTTCTACATTAACCCCTTCATTTTTAAACATAACAGCAATATACGTAATTAGGTGAATAGCTAAAAAGGGGGACAACGGGGGGGTATTCTTTAAATTATTATACTGTGCCCAGAATCTATCAAAGCCTGAGACAAGTTTATAACTTAAGTCAAAATTTGAGTCACCTAAATGGATCAGAGCAAAGATTTCTGAGGAAAACAATTCTCATAGATTGTTTGAGTACTGTCTTAGTAATATACAGTCTATCCTGAGGATCCTGCATTCCACCTTTGTATAACAATCTTACAGCATTTCTTTGAGGTGCTGACTCTCCCATGTTTTGAAATGAGTCTGACAGTTTAAACAAGCATTTGTCAATGCCGAATGTTGCTTGCTTCTATGTGCTGTTTAGGAATTTGGAAGTCACTGGAGTGCAAATATTGAAAATTCGAGAACTTACGAGCATGCGTAGGAACTGCGCAATGCACGCTCGTAAAACAGTCATTTTTAGGAATTTTTTCACCAAATTTTCAACATAGCCATTTTAAGACCTCTGATCATGAACAGTGCCACTGTGATTTTCTTAATGTGTCCCGTACATTGATTTCGCACACCGACTGCGCCATTGTGCGCTACATGGGCAGAAACACATTTTGGGTGAGATGTGAAAAATGACAGCTGTACTGCTCATAAGAAGGTGTAGTAAAATGGCAATGTTGAAAATCTGGAGTGAAAATATTGAAATCGCAAACCTTACGAGGCGAGGAACTGCGCAAATGCTCGTAAAACAGTCATTTGGAATTTTTTCACCAAATTTTCAACATAGCCATTTTAAGACCACTGCTCATGAACAGTGTTACTGTGATTTTGTTAATGTGTCCCATACATTGATTTCACACACCAACTGCGCCATTGTGCGCTACATGGGCGGAAACAAATTTTGGGTGAGATGTGAAAAATGACAGCTGTACTGCTCATAAGAAGGTGTGGTAAAATGGCAATGTTGAAAATCTGGAGTGAAAATATTGAAAATTCGTGAATTTACGAGCGTGCGTAGGAACTGCGCAAAGCGCCTAGCTCATAAAACAGTTATTTTAGGAATTTTTCCACCAAATTTTCAAAATAGGCTTTTTGAGAGCCCACCTTATGAACACTGGCAGTGTCATTTCGTTTATCATTCCAGAAAGGTGATTTCGTGCAGTGGCTGCGAAATCACCCTTCGGGCCCAAGTAACGCCATGACAGCACAAGAATTCATGAGGAGGGGTCCCAAAAACCCCATGTTGAAAATTTGGTGCAAAAATTCCAAAAAATGCCTGAGATATGCAACAAAGTTGAAAAAACCCTATCTATCCCATTATACAGTTTACCGGCATTTCCTCAGTTCGCGGTCAGCTTTAAAGAGTGCAGACGTGTTCCTGGTCCACCAAAGATCGTCGCACGGACTACGGGTAAGTATGGGGTGAGGGGTGTGAGGAGGCAGAAGTGCGCGGTGGGTGGGCGCGGGTGGGTGCAGACACTGCGAGGGACCGTTTTGCTTTTCAGGTTTTTTTAACGATGGCGGGACGTTTGCACGCTGGGGTGGGCCCCAGTGGCCAGCAGAAGAACAACTGGGGGTGTGTGGAGCCGGCCGGGGTTGGGCACCCCCCGTCGGCCATAACATCATTTTGCCACGCTGAGGTGGGCTCCCAGAGTGGCACCTGGATGCTTTGGGGGGGGCGTGCAGCTGGCGGAGATTGGGCACCCTGTCTCGGCCATAAAACAGTTTGCCACGCTGGGGTGGGCTCCCAGAGTGGCACCTGGATTCTTTGGGGGTGTGAGCCGGCGGGAGATTGGGCACCCCGTCGGCCGACAGTGAGGGGAAGGCGATGAGCAAGCAGTGTGCATGCATGCGCGCGTGAGTGTGTGGGGGGGGGAGCTCTGCTCACTCAAGCAGAGCTCTCCCTTTCAACTGTATGCCACTGCATTTTCAGCTTGTCATAGACAGCTGCAGCAGTGATTGGGGAACTGGGGCCGCGCCTGCAAACACACTGACTGCATTGGAAGACAGGCTGACACACCTCCGAAAACTCGGATGATGGCACTATGTTTCTTGCACATGCGTGCAAGCAACATAAAAACAGTTGTAGCCAAGCTCTTTATGCTGGATCTTGTAACTGCTTTCTGTGGGCCTAGTCTTTGGTCTGGAGTATCCCCAGGTTCATTTTCTACTTGTTGATTTTTGGGTCCAGGTTCAATGTGGCTTTGATTTACAGTATAACCTCATTTATCCGAATGTGCTGGGGAACAACAAAATTGTTTGAATAAATGGGGTTTTGAATAAGTGAGGGAACTTTGCATTTAAGTCTATCAAACTGGGAGACACACCACAGTTTTAGATAATAGAATTTTGGATAACTAAGGTTCAGATAACTGGGGCCAGATATTCAGAAATGAACCAAATGCCAGCGCAAGTCTGGTGCAGTGCAACTCTGATGCACCATGGAGCAATGAGTGCCATATTCAAAGGTTGGGTATGGCAAAATGCGCCAGCGCAGCATGGCTAAATATGGTAGGGAAGCACCATGGCGCAACCAGAGGTGCGCCAGGAGCACAACCAGATCTGCGCCATAGCACAACCAGAGATGTGCCATGGTGCAAAGGGAAATACACCAAGGCACACATGGACCAGCCACAGGCAATGATGGGAGCATAGCAGCAGAGGCAAAGCGTGGGGCATGGTAGAGGAACACACCCAGGGACAGTGCCAGGGAGGCACAGTGGCAAGCCACAGGTCACCACCATCAGTAGGGCACCCACAGGCATCCAGCCCCCCCACCAGAACACAACTGTGGCACAGGAAGCAGGGAACAGGTGGCACCAATGGCCGAAGGAGGGCTGCCACTGGATCTCCCCACTGCATGCTGTGCCCCCACCCACCCAGACCCGGCAAGCCACACCCTTGACCAGGGCACCAAACACACATGACACACATCCTGGACAGCCGCCCCATGGCCAACCCAAGGCATAGCCACCAACCAAGGGGCAGGGCACCACCATGCATGACCCACACACCGATGCATGCACACCACACAGACACCCGCCATGCCACTGCAGCATGGCACCACACACCAGCTGCAAGGCAGACACTGACACAGGCAGGTAAACAAAATAACTGTATTGAAAAGTATAGCTAAGTACAATGGCATGTGGTGGGAAAGGGTAGGAAAGCAAGGGAAGTGGACAGGGAACAGGGACTGTACAGTGGGAAGGGGGACAGATGGGGAAGGGATTGCAGGGGTATAAGGGACATGGTGGGGACGAACTACTGGCGGCCATGGCCTGCTGCTGCCTGATGCCTCCTCCTCCGCCGGTCCATCAGCAGCATCCACCTCATCTGCTGGGCCACCTCCAGGGTCGTCGAGGTTATTAATATTATTTGCCTCAGCAGCCGACAATACAGAGGGAACCATGACCTCCTCTGGATGCCTATGACAAAGGAATGGACAGGTGATCAGTGCAAGGTCCCAAGGAACCATACCCACCCACTGTGCGCAATGGGCAGTGGGAACACATACCCCCAGAGTGGCGCCCTGGCCACCCACAGGAGTGGGCCAACACCTGCCAGCATCCCAGCATGCCACGACAGTGCACAGTGGTGGACACTGCTCCCCAATGGCCACCCGACTACACAGTAACAGGCAGATGGCATAGGACACTAGCAACACCACAGCAACAAGAGTGGCAGCCGGGTGCACGCCCACCCCACCAACAGCTGGTACATGTGTGCAATGGCAGTCCCACAGTGGCATGCACCATGCACATGTGCAACACACAGCTGCCACAGCACATGGCACAGGTGGCCATGGCCGCACTTACTCCCCCGCTGACCAACTGGTAATGTGCAGAATTGTTCACCAGTCCTGGCTACCCCGGTGTCCTGCATCAGCCTGGTGGCAATGGCCTGCCAGACCCCCATCCTGGCCTGCTGTAGGGGCACTGGCCAAACATCCTGGTGCATGTGGCTGCACATGAGCCATCAGATTCACCAGCTCCAGGTCTAACCACTTTCTGGCCAGTCACACACAAATGGAGACAAAATGGTAGCCAGAGGCATACATGTGCACAATGTACGCAGGATGTACACCTCGTGTAGGCATGTGCTGCATCCGCCAACCGCGCACTGCTGTGGATGCACTAAATGGGTGTGGCCTGCCTAGCACATGGTGGTGTAGTCCCAAGGGGTCAAAGGATCACAACAGGGGTCAGGGGTCACCTGGTACACAGTGTGCCAGTGTGCCATAGGGGCCATGGTGCACAGTGCACCATGGTCCCTAGTGCGCAGAGAGTGCACAATGCACACCGCCTGATGTATGGGCACTGCGGTCCTGCATACTGTGCATGTCTGGTCATTGTGCCACGACTTGCTCTGGAGCAATTCCATTGTGCATGGAGCAAGTATGCGATATTCAGCTACCACATGCAAATGAGCTCATCAGCCAATGCGTGGCACACCAGGGAAATTAGCATGTCGTTACCATTGCGCCAATGCTCATTTGCATGCCTTGCGCTATAAAGGCACCTCGAAACAGCAGAGGCCATAGACCAATATTGCAACCATCTGAGTTAAGTTGTGCTTGCTGCTGGGCCCAGCCAGCACAGTACGGTGGACGGGATAGGCAGCTGCAGTCACTGACACACATGTCCATGTCCACAGGTAGCACTATGTCCAAGCATGAGGAGAGTAAGGAGCATGGGCCTGCTCGCAAGCACAGGCCCAACTTTATGAAGGTAGAGGCCAATGCTTTGTTCAAGGTCTACCTCGACAGGAAGCCACTGCTGAGTGGTGCCACAGGCACACCACAGGCCAGGGCTGTGGCCTAGGTGGAGGTGGCAGCTTGTGTGAACCAGCAGGGCAGCCACCAGTGGTCTGTGCAGGAGAGTTGGAAGAAGGTGGGCACTGATAAACGTTGCATCAAAGACAAGGTGGTGGCCATATGAGCAACCAGGACAGCCACTGGAGGGGGACCTGCTGATGTGCCACAGCTCACAGTGCAGGAGGAGCTGGTGGTAGCTACTATGCATCGCAGCACTGTCGAGGGTGTGCCAGGTGCTGGATTCCAGACACGAGGGAGCACATCACTGTATGGTACATATATTGGGCCCACACTTCAAGCTGGAGGGGGGATGGGGGCCAAGCATCACTGACATCTGTTTTCTCTTACAGCACCGGCATGCCTGCATGCAGTGCATGGGGTGCCAGCCACACCATGGAGGCAGGCCAAGCCCCGGAGGACCAGCCATCCACCTCCACTGGCATCTCAGGGCCTGATCAGCTGCAGCACACCACCACTGTCCATCCGCATGTCCTGGGCTTGGGGTCGGCCGAGGCCCTCTCTGTGTTTCAGCAGGATGCCAGCCATGGCATCCTTTGCGCAAAGACACTGATCGGGGTGGGGTCTAACACTGATGACAACCAGATCATTATCCTGGGCAGCATGGGTGGTGATGTGGGGGAGATGCCCATACCTAGTACCAACACAGGTAGCGTGCTCAGTGGCCTGTCAGCAGTGGGTCAGCTGCCCACTGCCACTGTAGGTGCTGCCATGTGCACTGCTACGGCACTGCCATGTGGTGGTGGTGGTGGTGGTGGTGTGTCCACACAGCCACTGGCCAGCATGCAGGAGCTGGAGGGGCAGCAGTGGCAGACAGCAGGGGACGTTGAGCAGCTGGGTGCAGTGTCCACTGCCGGGGTGCCTAACAGGGACCAACCCCATGGGGACCCCACTGTGCAGTATCCATCTGAGCAGGGAGCTGTGCAGCGCGGTCGTACACCACCGGTGGGTCGGAGGACCGCCCAGGTTCTCCTGGGTGCTGACCCATTGGCAGAGCACACCCAATTGCTGTGGGCCTCCATGGAGCAACAGGTGCTGCTTGTAGCTGGGGTGCATGCACTGCATGCGGAGGTGTGCCAGGCAGCCAAGCAGCATGAGAGAGGCACTGCGCAGATCCTGGAGGCTATCCAGCTCTTGTGGGAGGTCACGACTGCATCCCACGATTGCATTGCCAGTGCAATCATGGTTGGCCTTGCACTGCTGGCTACCATGTGGCATGGCAGGCAACCACATGCACAACGTAGTGCAGTGTCCACCCCACGGACCCAGCGTCAAGCAACACCCTGTCTGTCGACACCGGGCACTGCTGTTGGCATCCCAGGCACACCTGGGGCGGGCCTGTTTGGGTGCCTACACACCCCTGCACGGACCCAGTCATGGTCCCGCAGTTTGACCCCTGAGGGGGGCTGTTGCATACACTCCCTGTGGCCATGCATCTGATACATGCCACATGCTGGCACCTGGGCACATGTGTCCATGTGTGCATGTGTGTGTATGTGTGTTGCTGTACAATGCTGTGTGCTGTTGTATGTGGCTGTGTGGCACTGCCACCCCCACCCCTGCATCATGCCTCTGTGTGTGCATGCCCATTGCCATGCACGCCCCTGCCCGTGTGCCGTACCTTTGTGTGTGGCCAATGCATGGGTGTTGCTCCACCTACCTGTGAGCACCATAGTTCTCCTGTGCGATTGTGTCTCGGTGCAGGTGTGCCATCTGCTGGAGCCAGGGATCCCTCTGCCTGGGGAGGGGCTGCCCACTGCCCTCTGGCCCATTGCCCTCTTCATCCCCACTGTTGTCACCCTCATCGGCCTTGATAGCTATCCCATGGTCAATGGCCATGTTGTGCAGTATGCATCAGGGCAGGAATAGGCCACAGGCTTTCGAGGAGCCGTACTGTAGGGCACCGCCAGACCTGTCGAGGCAACAGAACCATGCCTTCAGCATCCCAAACACACGCTGAATGATGTTACACATGCTGGCATGTGCTTCACTGTACCGGTCCTCTGCTGGGGATGATGGGTGCCCGGTAGGGAGTGAGTAGCCAGGGCCTGAGTGGGTAGCCACTGTCACCTGTGTGGACATTTAAATGGTTAGCCTTGTGTCATCTGTTGCTGTGCCCCTTGCCCATCCCTGGTGGCCTCGCCAGTGCACCCAGCCTGCCCACCCCATCCCATGCCCTGCTCTGCCCAGCACCCCTTGACCATCCCATTAGGTGGCCCGTGGGGATGCCCCCATTCTCGAACCTATGGCACAGCGCAGAGCTGTGCCAGATGAATGTATCATGTGTGCTCCCAGGATGTGTGGCAGAGACACTGGTTATGCACCCCTTGGCATCGCACACCACCTGGCAGTTGACACTGGGGGTAGCCCTTCCTGTTGACGTACACTATGCCCTCCGGTCCAGGTAGCATGCAGATGCCCACATGGGTGCAGTCAATGGCCCCAAGCATGCCAGGCATTCATGCTACCCTGTGAAAGTCCTGCACGTTTGCTGTATGCTCTGCCTGTGTGCTTGGGAACTGGATGTATTCCAAAGCATGTGGCAGCAGTGCATTGAGGAATTGTGTGAGGAGGAATAATGTGGCTGACTAGGTTATGCCTGTGGTGTCCCTTGTTAGTTTCTGGAAGGTGCCTGAGGCAAGCTGGCACATGACAGCTGTTACCTTCGTCTCCACTGACATGGCATGGCTCCATCTAGTGGGTGTCTGCATCTCCTCACTGCACAGCTCACAGAGTTGCCTCAGAATAGCCCTGTTCAGGCAATACCGGCCCACAATCTCCATATCGGTGTAGCTCTCGAAGGTGGTGCGGGCACGGTACCACTTGTTCCAGGCATACCATTGGAGGGCCCTTCCATGGTCATGACATTGTTCCTCCTGCCTCCTCACACCCTTCATTACGGCCTCTATTTGGAAGGCTGCACTGGCCATGGTCCCTGCTGTCCTGTCCTGTCTCCCACTGGGCGGTCAGCTGCTGTGGGCTGTTTGCCACCGTAGAGCAGCACCTTGCACCTTGCCTGCCTCACCCTGTCGCTCCCTCTGATCCTGGCTCACCCTCCACTTCCACCCCTGTCCCAGGCCCCTGTGGCTGCCTGTTCCAGTCCCTCTGTCCCTCACAGGCTCTATCTCCCTTGCTCCTTCTGTATCCTCCCTCCACTGTCCGGTTCCTCTCTCTCTCTCTCTCTCTCTCTTTCGCCTCTGGCGCAAGTGCTGTCCCTGTGCTTGTGCCCTGTATTTATAGGCTCAAGTCTGCTCGGTGCATCTGGGAGTTGCTCCACACTTGAGCCATTGGTCAGGGATTGAATATCGCACTGTGCTGCATATTTATGGGCATGCCCCCTGCCCTTGCATTCATTAGGGTTGCGCACTGGCACACTGCGACTTGCGCTGTGCACTGCCTCCCGCTGAATATCGCTCCTTGGCACATTTCTGCACTTGTACCAGTGCAACTCAGTTGCGCAGCTTTGAATATCCCACCCCTGGGGTTTTACTGTACTTGCTGTGCCATTTTTTTGTTGATTTCCTCAGTTGGCACTATTTTATTTGTAACTTATCTAGTGTCTGATTTTCCGTAGTTAATTACATTTCACCCTCTGTCTGTCATTATTGTTACTGCCATTCTCTTGTGTTTCTACATTTCCAAAGGTTTCACTCTGCAAGGTACCTGAATTGAACTGCATACAGTTGTAGTTTCGCACTGTTGGGTCAGAGGGGTCTGGAATCCACTTGCCCTCTATGGTTTGTTTCCAGCCTGCGTGTTCGAGGGCTGACTCCAGTGTCCAATGCTCTGCAGAGCTTACTCATTCTTGTTGCCTGTGCAGAGGCTGCACGGTGCTGTGTTTTTCCTTATTTTTTTCCACGTCTCCCAAAGCTTTTTTCAATGTCATTATATTGTCTTTATGTGGTTTTTCAGAGTTGTCTGAATGCTTCCTCATTCCAAGCGTTCTTTTGCTGACTCTGACACTGTCAACTGATTCCAAAGTATATGTCAGTTTCTGGGTGTTTGTCTGAGTGGTGTTCCATTCTTGTAAATGCTGCTGCCAAATTAATTTCTTTTCTTTAAGAACGTTAACCTCCTTGTATGCAAGCTGTTGTGATAAGTGTTTCTTTCTCTCATCTAGGGCTCTCCTGAGCTCCTGTTCATCCTCCGTTTGTTCTGGTTCACTGGATTTGGTCCTATTTGCTGGTGCTAATGCTGCTGCCTTTTCTGTCATCTCCATTTCATCATTTGCTACTGAGAGTAGAATTTCATTTGAAACCTCCATGCTTACTGCAGTAGGGAGTGAGGTCAGATTCCCTACTGGTGCTCCTCCCATTCCACCATCTTCAGCTCTGTCGGCCATCTTGGAAGACAGCCAACACAGCCAGAGGTCCCCCTACTGCAAAAATAGGGGACGTTCCCCAGTGTCCTGGCCAGTATTCCCCTTCCCATCAAACTGGTTCATGCAATTGTCCAGGCTGTGTGTGGGTATTGATGTGCAATATGGCTGCCACTAGACATTCAGTAATTTCACAACCAGTCTAGCATTGCTTGCAAAGCACTTTGGAATACATTGTATATGAAAAGCGCTATATAAATGCTGATTCTTCTTCATCTTTCTCCATTGAGCCAACCCTATGGAACAAGTCCCAAGTGGTATTTGAACAACAAGCGGGAGGCAAGCCCAAGAAAAGGGCAGAGAAGACCCCCAACAGAGCAGGCCAGAGGTCATACCAGTAATCAGCAGGAGCAACAAACAAGAAAGCAGGCACAGCCATGCCCAGGCAGGACAGTGCCAAAATCCTATAATGGGAGACATGCAGCAGTCACCAACACTGGTAACGACGATAACAAAACAAGTGCAAGAAGGCTAGAAACACTCCAACAATGCAGAGACCCAATGCCAGAGGCTGAAGCATAGCAGCGGTGATGACACAACACCAGAGGGAGACATAAAGGCCAGAAAGGAAACAGGCATCTGCACCAAATGATGACAGGAATGTCAATGACAAAGTGACAGGGAGCCACACAAAAAAGGGCTCTGATGAGATAAAACCCATCAACAAGCACGACAGGCACAAACACCACAAAGGGTGATGACAAACCAGAGCCAGACTCCAAAGGCAACAGAGGCAGGTGGAGCAGCTGGAATGGCAAGTGGGCAGAGCCAAGTAAAAACCAAGGCAGACATCGATGGAACACATCAAGACAATGAAGCAGCAGAGCCACTGATAAGACAGAATTAGGCTGCATAGAACATGAGCATTAATGGACAAAGGCACATGACAACAAACATGGGTGACAATGTCAGCAATGGAGGGGATGACAAATTGGATCAAGCCCTATAAAAGAAACAGGAACCCAGACAAAGAGGATGATTGGCAGTGAGGTAATGCCAAGTGACGAACAACACAAATGGTGATGGGAAACCTCATCAATGAAAACATGAAGCCACTGCTGCACAAGACTGAGGATGGCACACAAAACAGATGCGGTGACAAACAATGGGAATAGGACCAGCCAAATACCATAGAAGTCAATAAATTGAATTGAACTGGATAAAGCAAAGCCAAGTGATGAATGCAGCAACCAGCGACGGGGAACCTGGACACAGAGATGGGAAGCAGCCACAACACAAAAACAGAGGACTGCACAAAAAGCAGGAAGTCAACGACGCAGAGCCAAGCAACAATGAACAGAAATGGAGATACCATAAACGGTGATTCTGACCCAAACAGCAAGAACATCGATGAGGTAAAGCCAGGAAAAGGAGCTGAGAGCAGCCCCGGGAGGGCAGGCTATAATGCTAGGAACTGTTCTTGGTGTCTCAAAGAACTGTCTGAACAGTGACAAATGCCAACAGAATGGGCAAAACTCACCTTTTAATTGACAGCTATGGAATCCAGGGGGAGGGAACCAGAAAACAGTCAATTGAGGCAACAAGGGTGGGACAGCGGGACAGCAACACCAGAGACCCAAGAGCAGGAGACCAACATCAGTCACAGGACAGAGACTAACAATATAACATAGAAACATAGAAACATAGAGGTTGACAGCAGATAAGGACCGCAAGGCCCATCCAGTCTGCCCATTTTTTCTACCTTATGAATGTGCCACACACCTTTATACTGTCAATGACCTATCTATCCATATTCGTCTGTATTGCTCCCTTATGCCTATCCCATGCCTGTTTGAAGGCCCTGCACTGTATTCATAGCCACCACTTCCTGAGGTAGGCTGTTCCATGCATCCACCACTCTTTCTGTGAAAAAGAATTTCCTCACATACCCCCTTAATCGGCCTCCCTCTATTCTCATGCTGTGTCCTCTTGTCCTGCTATTTTTCTTATATTTATACATGTTAGACTCTTTCACATTGTTAATGCCCTTAAGGTGTTTGAATGTTTCGATCATATCACCTCTCTCCCTCCTTTGCTCAAGGGTATACATATTGAGCTCCATTAATCTGTCCTCATATGTCTTCTGATGCAGTCCCTGCACCATTTTGGTTGCCCTTCTCTGGACTGCCTCAATTTGGTTAATGCCCTTGTGAAGGTGTGGCCTCCAGTACTGCACGCAGTACTCCAGATGGGGCCTAACCAGTGTCTTGTAAAGAGGGATTATTACCTCCCTCTTATGACTTGTGATACCCATACTAATACACCCTAACATCCCCTAGCCTTACCTACTGCTTTAGAGGTCTGCTTGGATGATTTCAGGTCATCGGTGATGATGATGCCCAAGTCTCTTTCTTCCTTTGTGACTGCCAGTAACTCCCCTCCCAGCCTATATGTGGCTTTAGGGTTTCTCTTCCCTATGTGCATGATCTTGCACTTCTTTGCATTAAATCCCAGTTGCCACTCTTCTGACCATTTTGCTAGTTTACCCAGATCTCTTCTCATTCTGCCCACCCTATCTGGATCATCTACTCTGTTGCAGATCTTGGTGTCGTCTGCAAACAGACAAGCCTTACCTTCTAGTCTATCTGCAATGTCACTAATGAAGATATTGAAGAGGACTGGCCCCAGGACTGATCCCTGAGGTACCCCAGTTGTTACTTGCAACTCTTCTGACTGTATACCATTTACCACTACTCTCTGTTTTATGTCCGTCAACCAGTTTGCCACCCAGTTGACCAACTTCTGACCCACCCTGAGCCTACCCAGCTTATTTATCAATCTTCTATGTGGAACAGTGTCGAAAGCTTTGCTGAAGTCAAGGCAGGCAACATCAACTGCTCCCCCTTGGTCCACCACTCTGGTTACCCAGTCAAAGAAATCTATGAGATTAGTTTGACAGGACCTTCCTTTTGTAAACCCATGCTGTCTTGGATCCTGTGCCCCTATGGATTCCAGGTGTTGCACTATCCTTTCCTTAAGGAGTGCCTCCATAATCATGCGCCTCCCTGCTACCACTCTTGTGGAGCGGGATCACATGAGCCCTTCTCCAGTTTTCTGGGACCTCTCCTGTGCTCAGAGACTCACTTAACAGTTCTGCTAATGGCTCTGCTAGTTCCACCCTTAACTCCTTAAGTACCCTGGGATGTATGCCATCAGGTCCCATTGTCTTGTTCACCCTGAGCTTAGTGAGCTCTTGTAGGACCCTTTCTTTTGTGAAGGGAGTAGTGCTCACCTCCCTCCCCCCTGTGTCCATGGTGCTGAGCTGTGGGCCCTGCCCTACCTTCTCTTCAGTAAATACTGAGCAAAAGTATCTATTTAGGATAGATGCTTTTCCAGGGTCCTCCTCCTCCACGTGCCCCCTTTTCTCCTTTGAGCTTAGCAATACCTCTCTGGACTTTCTCCTTTCACTAATGTATCTATAGAAAGTCTTGTCACCTTCTTTTACTGTTCGTGCTAGTGTTTCCTCAGTTTGGGACTTTGCCTGCCTTACTGTCTTCCCTGCTTCCCTTAGGGCAGTTTGGTATGCCTCCCTATCTTCATCCCGCTGTGTTCCCTTATATTTCCTGAAGGCCAGCCTTTTGGCTCTGACTCTTTCTGCTACTGTATTTGAGAACTAAAGTGGTTTCCTTCTTCTTTTGCACTTCCTTTTCTGTCTAACACAATGGGATGTTGCTTCAAGTATTGCATCCTTAACGCTTGCCCACTTTGCCTGTACCCCCTCACCTGTGTTTCTTTTTGCCAGGGCTAATTCAACACTGTTGGCCATCTTATCAAAGTCAGCTCCTCTGAAGTCCCATATTTTTGCCTTGGAATGGGATGATTTAGATGTAGTGGCCAAATTGAACCATACCATGTGATGGTCACTGGCCCCCAGGTGACCTTCTACCTGGGGATCTGCTATCCCTTCCCTGTTAGTTAGTACTAGATCTAGGATAGCCCTGTCTCTTGTGGGTTGTTGTACCAGTTGTTTGAGGCCCTCCCCATGCAGGGAATCCACCATGTGTCTAGTTCTGGCAGATGTTCCTGCTGGTATTGACCAATCTGTATCCGGCATGTTGAAGTCTCCCATTATCAGAACCTCCCCTTTAGCTGTCATGTTTTGTATATCTTCTAACAGTAATGTGTCTATGTCCTCCCCCTGGTCTGGGGGCCTGTAGACAACCCCAGTTCTTATGGCTGTCCCATTTCCTGTTTCCAGGGTGACCCACAGTTCTTCTGGCTCCTTATGTGTATTCTGAATTTCTGTAGCTTTGATTTTTTCATTGACATACAGGGCCACTCCACCCCTCCTTTTTCCACCTCGGTCTCTTCTGAACAGTACGTAGCCAGGTACTGAAGTCTCCCAAGTGTGGTTACTGGTGAACCACGTCTCACTAATTGCTACTATGTCCAGTTTAGCCTCTGACATTATTGCCTGCAGCTCTGGGATCTTATTTCCCAGGCTGTGAGCATTTGTGTACATGATTTTCCATTGGCCAGATTTCAGTGTGTTAGTTGTTGGGTGAGGTTTGGCATTTCCCCTGTGCGCCATATGGGGAGACGGACCTTTTTTCTTACCTGGTGATGCAAATGAACTGCAAACATGCTGAATCCCTGTTTGACCACTAGCTGAGGGGGGAGGAGTGTTCTTCCCATTCCACGTATGGGGTGCTGCACCCCTCTCCCCATTTGCTAGTTTAAATATTCTGCAAAGGCATCAAACTTCTGCCCCAATGCACTGACTCCCTCCTTAGTCAGATGCAGTCCATCAAATTTAAAGAACTTTCGCTCACAGAACTGTTGCCAGTTCCCTACAAATCTGTGTCCTTTTTCCTGGCACCAGTCCTTGAGCCACATGTTTAGCTCCCCTATCTCCCCTTCTCTGACCTTCGTCCATCTGCCCCCCTCTCCCAGACTGGAAGGATCTCAGAGAAGGAGATCTCAGATGAAATGGATGATAGTTTGTCACCCAGCCTGGTCAGGTGTTCTCTGGTCTCCACAACTGGCTCGCTGGCAAGATCATTAGTCCCTATGTATACCAGGACGTCAATGTTTTCTCCTGCTTTGTGAACAATTTTAGCAATGCGGTCAGTGTTTCTCCATGCTGATGTACCTGGGAGACATCTGACCATTACCCCTGGCTGGAGATAACAGGTATGAGAGAATCACAACTGTGGGAGCAGCATGCTGGCAGGAATGGTAGTGGTGACTTAACAGCAGCAGAGCCCGAATATAGTGGGGAACTGAAAACACAGGCTGCAAAATCGTCAAAATCAGTGTTGACAATCGAAAGATAAAATAACAAAACAACAATGCAGTTGCTATCCAGGATCTATGAAGTGTTCCATCGGTCTGTCATTAAGTCGATGGCAGAAAAAAAAACTTAAGGAGTATGGGGCTACTCATACTATATAAGCACCATCAATGGACATCATTGTGGGTTGGTCCCAGCTAGGCAAATGTTTCAAGTAGTTCTGAAGATGGTGGCGTCTATGTTCCATAGCTGTGGCTCAATGGAGAGTGATGTCTTTGAAGAAGATCTCCAGCTACACAAGAACCAGGCAACGAGGTGCTGGAATAGGTACTTGATCATCCCCTCAGACCTTGTCAGTAGGCCGGCAAGATTGAAAGCAACAGTAGTGGTCTGCTGCTGAGATTGTGATATGAGAACTGATAAGATTTATTTATTTATTTCAGTTTAGGATTAACACCTTTGAGTCAAGGACTCATTTTTGAAGGTTCCAAGTCAGTGCTGCATAAACAAAATGAAACAATTACAATAAAACAACGTATACAGAAGATGATATTGAGACATTAACATTGGCAGGTAAAATAGAGGTTGCGATTAATATAAACATTTACAGAGGCAGTATAATAAACTGAGACTTATATACATCATAAAATAGTTGGCAGCTTGCAAAGAGGAAGGGCTGATAAGAGAAGGTTGGCAAGACTAGTGATTGAGGTTCACTAAAATAGTGTGCCAACCTAGGACAGTTAGTGGTAGGGGTCAGCCAGAAAATGGCATAGTCAGAGGTGGGAAATGGGTAAGGTGTGCTTTTCAGCCATATGTGGGCATCGTCAGGTGAGAATAAGGGGTGGAGGAGGGGGCATGTGCAGAGCAGGGGTACGATATGGGCTGATGAGGCCCTGTTTCTGTAGTGTGGGTCGGTACATGTCATTTTAGTGCCAAGAAGGGATCTGAGTCCGGAACTGAAGGTACTGTTCTTGGGCATGTCAGTGAGGTAAGCTGGCAGCTCATTGTGCCATTTTGGTCCTTGATACAGGATGGAATTCTGGGAAAGTTTCATCCTTTTGAAGGGGGTAACCAACTTGTCAGTATCTGTACTTCTAGTTGATTTTGTTGGGACTTCCAACTTAAATAGACTTTACAGAGAGGGGGAGGCAAGACCAAGAAGCACTTTTTTTAGTAGTAGGCAGGTTTGGAATTGCACTCTCAGCTTTAGAGGGAGCCACCCAGTATCAGTGTACAGCGAGCAGGTATGGGTATCAAGAGTAGCCCCCAAAGTTAGGCGGCAGGCCTTATTGAGGAGTGTGCTAACCTTATTTAGGGCAGTTTTTGTGCCAGCCCCATAGATGGGCAGTCCATAGTCAACAGATGACAGTATTGAGCTACTTATGGCAAGTGTTAGAGCATCAGGTGTCATTGAATGTCTATGTCAGTATAGGACACCAAGTTTTATGTTTGCAGTCTTCATTACAGAGTCAATGTGGCTTGAGAAGGTGAGTGTGTCGTCGAAGGTAATGCCTAGATATTTGAAATTTGTTACTTGTTCTAGTATCTCACCTTTTGGGTTTTGTATAAGTAAGGGCATGTATTTCTTTTTGCTTTGGGAGGTGGAGAAGAGCAGACTCTTAGTTTTTTGTGGTTTAATAGTAGCTTGTTTTGTATAAACCAAGATTCAAGTTTCAGGAAGCTGCTTTGGAGTACAGTAGTGATGGAGTTGTGGTCACTTCCTGTGACTGATATAACTGCATCATCGGCATAGAGAACTGTGCATGCTGAACAAGCCATTGGTGCAGTGCTAATGAAAAGACTGAAGAGTAGAGGTCAAAGAATTGAGTCCTGTGGAACCCCTAGTAGCACCTCCTTAGTTGCAGATAGGGTATTCCCTATTTTCACACATTGTAACCTGTTGGAGAGGTAGCTGCCAAACCATAGTACCAAATCTGAGGATAGACCTGTAGACAGGAGTCGATTTAGGAGAAGATTGTGATTAACCAAGTCAAAGGCCTTCGTAAGGTCAATGAAGACTGACCCAAGTGTCTGCCCATTATCTAAGGCTTCATAGAGCTGTGATGAGTAGTTGACTAGGGCAGTGAGCATAGAGTGTTTTTTTTGGGAGCCGTGTTGCTGCTGGCAAAGTAATTTATAATTATCTAGGTATTCCATAAGCTGCTCCGAGACCATTCTCTCAAGGACCTTTGAGAGGGGAGGAAGGATGCAGATAGGTCTGTAGTTGGATGTTAGGAATTTGTCCCCTGCCTTAAAGACCAGTGTGACGATTGCTAATTTCCAGGCATTTGGAAATACTCCTGACTTAAGGGAGGCATTAAGCGCCATAGTAATAGGACCGGCCAGTTAGTTCAGCAGAAGACCTACCAACTTCATGTCAATCATATCAGCCTCCATCCTGGTTTTGCCAAGTATCCCTTTGATATGCTTGATGGTGTCAGCCTTGGTGACACATCTGAAGTAGAAGGGTGGTACATCTTCACGTTGGGGGATTTGCTGATTGGTTGCGTCTTGCTAGTCTTGTAGATCTTTAAGGTATTCACCAGGGAGTACACCAGATAGGTCAGTGAAAGCATTGTTGATATTGTCTGCAATGTCAATGTGCTCCTGTAGGGACCCCTTAGCCATTACTAGAAGATCTGGGGGGGCCTTGGGGACCTTGCCCATTAGGGATTTGACAGAGCTCCAACATTCTCAACCAGAACCCCAGGTTTTACTTAGAAGTTCCTTATAGTATGAGGCTTTAGCCTGCCTTATGAGTCTGGTACAAGCATTTCTGGCTGCCTTGTATGAATTAGTTGCTGTGGGTGTACCAGATGCTTTAGCTATGTGCCAGAAGTTGTCTCTGTTCTTCATGAGTCCAATGAGGGAGCTGGTAAGCCATGGATTAGAGGTCCCCTTGATTATTTTGGTTTTATAAGGTGCACAAATGTCACAGGCACAGTTGAAGATCTTTACAAAGTAGTTGAGGGCCTCATTACCATCAATATCTCCAGCCAATGGAGACCAATCAAGTTGTGTTATGTACTGCTTGAAATGTTTGAGTAACCCAGGCCTCAGGCAGCGATTCTTGGACACCTTAGGTGGATCCTTGGTGAAATTGCTTGACCAGGTGCACTTCACCGGGGAGTGATCACTGAGGCTGTCAGGCAGGACTGTGACTTCAGATATGTACTCCGAGTACGTGGTCAGGAGCCAGTCAATAAGGGAGCTGTTCCCTGTTTCGTAATTAAGTCATGTGTCAACAGTGGCCATCTGGGTTAGGAAGAGGCCAGATATTAGGTCCTTGGCTTTTGTTTCCTTCTGGGACTGCCAGTTAATATTAAAGTCATATACAATGATCTTTTCCCCTTGATTGCCTAACTGCTCCTGGTTATCAATGACATAGCTGAGACTGACAGCTTGGTGCCCAGGTGGTAAGTGTACTGTAGAGAGTAGCAGGATTTTATTCTGAGAGCCTAAGCTTAATTTGTGATTAAGAATTTGGGTCTCTTTTGTGTGTATACCATTATGAAGTGACTGTATCTTGATTCCAGACCTGGTATAGACTAAGCACCCACCACTCCGCTTAGTAGTCCTATCTTGTCGGAAGGAATTGTAGCCATCGAGGGAGATAGATGCATCAGGTATGCATACATCTCCCTTGATGGAATCTGTTTGGGGTGATCAGAATCAGGGATATCCTGCTCCTTTGCACCTTGAGGACCACCTTGTGGACAAGAGAAAATGGAGGGAAGGCGTTCAGGAGGTCCTGAGTCAAGGACAGAAAATGCATCCCTGACAGAGTGCCATACTAAGGGGGACAGGCACAGAATAGTCTCAGATTACTATTTTTCTTGGAGCTGTGCAGATCTGCTGAAGGTGTTACCCATTCTGAGAACACCTGGGACACCACTTGTGCATGAAGAGCAAACTCATGTGATGCCTCTTCTGCCCATCTGAGAGCCCCCACCATCTATCTGTAAAATCAGTGAGCTACAGACCATAATTGCAATGCCTTCTGACACAGAGGAAAGGAATTTGTGCCACCCTGCTTGTTCAGCTATAACATGGCGATTGTGTTTGACATTGTTGACATGGACCATCTGACCTTGGAGATGTGGTGTGAACTCTGCCAGCACTAGGCAAACCATGTGGAAGTCTAACAGACTGATGCAAAGCTGAGTCTCACTCAATGACTACAACCCATGCACTCTATGATCCAGCAGGTGTGCACCACCAGCCCACCAGTGACGCATCCATCATTAAAGTGACAGAGGTATTTGCCTGGATGAATTGGATTAACACCAAGAGGTTTGCAGGGGACAGTTCCCAAAGGATGGTATCGAACATCAGCTGAGTTACCTAGACTGGTTGGTTCAGGGCTGCATGCAACTGGGACCATTGGGGCCTCAATTCCCACTGAGGCCCAGATATTCAAAGGGGTTGCGCTGGTGCAACCCTGCATTGCGCCCCAGTGGGATAGTGAAAAGGCTGCCTGGCGCAGTGCAAATCCCGGGGTGCAACTATAATGTATGCAGTGCAGATGCAGGGGGCGTGCCCATGCATATGCAGCACATCCCGACATTCAGTCCAAGATGCTGGCACAACCCTGCATTGCGCCGCACTGGGGGGCTCAAATTTGAGCCCGTGAAAAGAGGGAACAACTCCTGGCCACTCACAGGTGGGCTGCTGCATTGCAGGGCACAACACAGCAGCCGCCAGCCGTGGGTGGCCACCCGCCCACACAGAACACTGTCCACAAGCACCCATGGCACCCTGGTAGTCTAGTGGTGCCCCCCCTTCCTCTCAATTCCCCTGGGACATGTATATTTACTCATTCCCTGGTGGTCCAGTGGCCCCCCGCCCTCCCGATGCCCCAATCGCCAGTATCTGTAGCTGTAGACACTCCCTGGTAGTCTAGTGGGCCCCCCACCCACCTGATACCCTGATGGCTGATAAATCGCGGCATTGTATGTCCTTGGTGATCCAGTGGCACCCCACCCCTCCCACCCACACAGGCCCCCTTGCCCACCGCTCCCCTGTCTTTGGCGGGTGGCGCAGCCCACCATACCACCCTGCCACCCACTGAATGACAGGTACAGTATGGGCTGTAAGCCCATTGGTTCGCAGTGTGGACCAATGGGCTTGAAACTTATATTAACTAGACAGTCCCAAATATGTGAATGACTGTCTGTTACAGTATGCCTACAAGCCATATTGTACCTGTCATTTGGTGGCCCGTCGGGCAGTATCGGGCGGGTTGCAACCACCTGTGAATGAGGCGGGGTGAGTAAAGGGCCTGTGTGGTGGGAAGTGAAGGTGCCACTGAATTACTCAGGGACATACGATGCAGCCGATTTACCACGATAGGGGTCTCAGGAGTGTGTGGGGCCCTAGTCCACCAGTGCTTCACTTCACAGGGATTTATCAGCAGTCGGGGACACGGGAGGGAAGGGGTCCACTGGACCACCAAGGAATGGGTTCATATACATATCTCGGGGACTCGAGTGGGAGAGAGGTACCACTAGACTACCAGGAACGTGTTTTATGGTGGTTTACCGTGATAGCTGCTACGAGGTTGGGGATGTCCCAGTGCCCCCACTGTGCACACATCATGCTGTGCAGGGTGCCTGGCTCAAGCCGCCGGACTACCCTGTGCAAGGCATGCAAATTGGGCCATAATGACATGCAAATGGCCCCATTTGTGCCTTGCATATTTTATGGCCTCATTTGCATGCCTTCTGCTGAATATCGCGGGTGATGTGCCTAGCACAACTGCAGTTGCATTGGTGCATCCCCGTGCTCCCTATCCATGGCTTGCACCGGTGCAGTGCCCCTGCACCATGCGCAGTCTGTGCCTTATTCAACATTGCTGTGCCATGGCTCATCACCATTGAATATCACCTGGTCCTGGCCCCGGCGCATCCCAGTTGCACTGCGCCCAGGCTTGCACCACTGTCTGGTGCAGTCTGAATATCCTGGCCTGAATGTATTGCATGCAACAGTGGATGCAATGCACCACAGATGTGGTAGAGGTCATAACGCTTAGAAGCCATATGAAATCCCAGGCCAGGCAGGATTGCACAACCCAAAATGACTGGGAAAAGGAGGACATGTCCTGCACACTGTCTGGGGGCAGATAAGCTCTGGCTCAGAGGAAGTCCAACTCCACTCCAGTGAACAGGATCATCTGCTTCAGGATGAGCTTGGACTTGGTCAGATTGACCATCATGCCAGGATTATGGAATGTACCCAGCTATCCAGAGTAACAGTAGACCACTGTGGCTGGAAGTGAGAGACAGCAGGCAGTAGAATTTGGGATGAAGAGGGGATAGGGACCCAAATCCCATCACTTCTTGATCCTGGAGGTGGCTCCCAAGAACTAGCCTCTGGAGGAACATCTCTTCTGCCCTTACACTGGCCATAAGCTCCCATTTTATTGTAGGGCTTATCCTGGCAGTGATGCTGGAACGGCTACATCTGTTGCAGCTGTGGCACCTGCTGCTGATGCTGAACTTGTGAGCCCCAACAGGGACCATGAAAGGAACATGACCCTTGTTGCCTGGGCTTAGGCTGCTGCTTGGGATTGGTGACTGAAGTCACACAATCTAAGGTCTCTTTGGACTTCATAGCACATGTAGAAAGGTCCTCGACACCCAACCCAAAAAGATCCAACACTGTAAAGGGCAGATCTGTCACTCACTGCAGGATTTCATGGGTGAAGGGGGAAATGTGAAACCAGGCAAGCTGCTGTATGGACACCATTGTGGTCACTGCTTTAGGGCAACCTGAAACTGGTGCTTGGTCACAGCCAGCTCAAGATCACAAATCTCATGTAGATCTTGCAGAATCTTCATAGTGCAGGATGCAACTGTATAGACCTTAAAACCAGGGTGATCCTGTTTCTATGATTCCTTTTGAAGTGGTCTGTCTGACTCATTCTGCACCTTTTCCTTGCAGAACCCCACATCTGCCACTAGCCTGTACGGTGGTGCATGTTCCAAAAAGCCTGACTGTCCACCCAGTGAATCACTTACTTGATGTCCATCAAGCACAACAGGGCCTGACAGGATTTTGGGTGTTGCCAGATGCTGAGCACATGGCCTAGAAAGGCAGGGATGATTGGGAAGGCTAGCCCCAGTGAGGAGTTTCATTCAAGAATGTACAACTGCAGGTAGGTCTCCTTCTGTTGGACCTCCTCCAATGGAGTGCCAAGAGCCTCAAACATGTATTCCATGTGGGTGGCCAAGAAGGACTGCTTCCTTCAACGCAGCCTATTGGTCAGCTGGTTACCATCCCTGTGATGCAGAGTTGACAGAACTGATGAGATATTGGAATCAGATTCCAGATAGAGGAGTGTGACAGGATGACCCCTGTCTTAGGTTTTTCCCTAATGAGGAAGCTGAGGTCTTCCCTTACCCCCCCCCCAATTGGAGCAGAAGGCCTGGAATCCTGAAATAAAGTGCTTTGAAAAGATATATAAGGTGCATGCAATGGCATTAAATGTTTCAGATACATATAAAGTGCATTAGGTGTATTAAGGTCAATAAAAGATATAAAGTGCTGCAGTATTTAGAAGAATGATGCACATGAGTAAAATGTATTAAGTGCTTTTTACTAAAACTGTGTGCACCTCTAGAAAGTAGGCATTTTCCAGTGCATATAAAATGCTGGGATAGATAAAATACATACAAAAGGTGCCTCTTGACAGTGACGTTACCATTAGCAGTACACAAGGGCCATTTCATGAAGTAAAACCTTAAGGCATCATCAGTACAATATATATATAGCCCTATAAGGGTACATGGTTCTGTATAACAACATAATGCATAGATTAAGAGAAAGCTTGGAAATGGATAGACAGAAATATTTAAAATATAGAGCTGCTTAAGATATTAGATTTCTCTTTCAGGTAAACAGTTCTGCAAATAGGATTTATAACTTTTTCAGTGCCTACACAACGCTGGGATAGGTACAATGTATACAAAGGTGCTTGATTTGGGGAAAGTGATAAAATACATAGAATACAGTCATAGAATTTTTAGAGTACTAATTACATGGGGGTTGTTTTATTTGACCCTTAAAAAGGCAGAATAAAATATAGAACAGATAGAGCTACTGGAAGTATTGCTAGTACAGCACCTGCCACTTATAGCGCCCGCGGTTTAAGCGGGCAGTCGGTTTTACCGGGCAGATTGCATTTGTCACTTGCCAAAGCATAGAGTGCAATGTAAAAAATGCTGGTTATAACGTTCTATGCCTGCCTTCTATTTCGGGCAGATTTTGGCTACATGTTCAAACTTCTCCATTGCTACAGTGTGAAAGAACATTAGTCAACAGCTAATCTGCCCGAAGTAGTAGGCAGGCATAGAGTGCTAACTAGAGCTAACCAGCTGCTGATCACTGCTAATCACTTCAGGGAGCTTGAGGGAGCAGTATGTAATAGCCAAGCACTGGTGCGGCGGGAGTAGAATTGCTAGAAGGAGATACTGTAGAAGTCAGTCCAGGTTGAACCTAACAGAGGCTTTAATTGTATTTTTGAAGCAGCCACCATTTAGGGGAAAAGATCCGTCTCTGTATGGCGATAGGGTAAGTGTGGCAGAGCATGATCACTTGAGGCAGCTGTATACTGAGCTACTGGTGCGGTGAGAGCAGAGTTACAGTACCGGCAGTAGGCAGCAACAACTGAGCAATGGTGCGGCGGGAGCAGAATTGCTGGCAGTAGATAGCAGTTAGTCCAGGCTGAGCCTAACTGAGGCTTTAATGTATTTTTCCCTTCTCCCTAGTAGCAATACTAAGTGCATTTTTCAAAAATGACTGACTTTGGTTACAGCGACCACTCCTTTTATCGGGCAGAATCTGTTTACACAGATATACCCGTTATAAGCGGCTTTGACTGTACTCTTTTGCTAGTAGCTCTGTAAACCACATTGCCTCTGTTAGGGAATAGTGAAATAGAGGCGTTTATGTAGAAAAGTCATATGTAGGCCAGGCTTGCGTCCTGACAAATATATGGCAAAGCTGGAACTGCATGTAAATAGTGTGTCCAGTGCTTTAGTTAAAATACAAAGTGCAAGGCGCTTGTGTAAAATGAAAAGAAATATATGTTCAGCAATGCACAAGGAACCTTTCAAATTTACCCGAAAGTGAAGCTCTGCTTACCAGCTAAAGTTGATAGTCTGGTGGGCCAGGATAAGCAGGCCCAAAAATACAGCTCCTTTTTCCATAAGGGTCCTCTTTAAGACTAGCAGCCCTCAAACTGTCTGTATTTATAGTGACCCAAAAATGTGATGTCACTCCTATAGGGTGGGGATTAGCCCCATTAGGGCTCATTATGTATGTGTGTAATGTTTTGAGCCTGTAAAACCGGGAAATGTTGCTTCATTTGATGTTCCCTAAAAAGCATCGTATGCAGTCTATATGTGAGGAATGTTTGTTGCTACACCTCCTTGAAATAAAAGTGTGTTATTCTGGTTTGAAGAAAAAAAGGTGGATTACCTGATGGTAATGTCACCACATAAAATGTATAAATGCCCACCACCAGGGGCTAGTTTTTAGATAGGAGTTAGGGAGTCAATTAAAGACTGACGGAGGTAGGAGAAAGACCTCCCAGTGGTGTGGGCTCACACTGCTCATGCTGAATGAAGCCTGGAATCTGCTAAGACCTAAAGCAGTGGCCTTTATTTTGACAAAACTAACCTTTATTTTGATGTTTTTTATTTGATTTCTGTACATATATTCTTTTCTCATCTGACAGAATGAAATATAAATGCCTCTGGGCATTTTTGATGCACTGTGATCTGAGTCTGCCTTATATGTGTTATCCCGAATACCCACACTCGGTGAAAAGGAGCTTAGATTGCCAACATGGGGTGTGCGTGAATCTCTGTTGGGACAACCACTGACAGGAGATGAAAAAATTCCTGACTCTTGCCTGGAGTTCTTGTTCAGAGTGCCCTTTGCCAGTGGTGGAGGGGGAGTCACCACCTTTATGTGTCTCACTGACGTGGCCGATAGAGCCAGAGGATGGGACCATGGGACACATGATCATAATCAGTCAAAATTAGTCAAAAACTGAAGCAAAACTTTGAAAAAGTGGCTGAAAAGCCTGAAAACTTAACTGAATCCTACTTTATTAGCGGGAACTGTGAAGGACAAAACTTATTTTTTCCAGCACAAGACAAGACAAGATCTGAGGGTAGAGTAAGTGGAGTCAGGTGACCATATGGTTGGGTGATAGCAGTCAAACTTGAAGACTGTTCTGGTGAACTGAGCATGATCAATGGAAGACTGCCTATCTGTGAATAGTGAACTCAGTACAGGTACGGTAGTTAAAAACATAGTTTTAGAACTATTGTGTAACCATTATATGAAGAGCTGCAAGTCTGGTTCTACCAAGTAATTGAACACCGTGAACCTCAGGTGTTTAATTCTTGTGGACTGCAGCAACCTTTTTTTTTTACATATAGCTTATTAGCATGCTGGTCAGGCATGGATTGGCTCTCAGTCCCGTCCCTGCCCCCTCTGCCCAGCAACTACTTCAACTCAGCACAACCAGAACCAGAGACCCCAATGGACCCCCCCCCATGGTGGTGCCAGCTGGGGGAGGGCCATCATCCTCTGCCAGGAGACTCATATCCAGTGATGGATCCAGTCATTCAGGTGGCAGTGCAGGACAGGGGCAAGTGGGTAGGACTTCATTCAGACCATGCTGACCAGCTTTCCATTTTTTCCCCTGGTTTCCCCAGCCATGGCAGCACATTCGTGGAGGCACACGCATGTCATAGAATGGTGGCACCCTCCTTTTACTTTGCTGCTTGAGCATGGCACTACCCCCAGGCCTCCATCTGGTGGCAGCCAAAAGCCAAGTCCACATGCCACCCCACCCTTGGAGAGGAGAGTAGTAAGATAGATGATCGATCCCCCCCGAATGACCGCCCCCAGCAACCCATGTTCATTCCCAAACATGAGTCCCCACATGGCAGGAGGCAAAGCATTTAATTTCTCAGCCCTCCATACCATCGGGCCAGTGGCTGTGGCAACCTTTTGAGGCAAAAATGTGGATTTTTGGTTTCGCTGTTTCACCTTGGTCTGCATGGTGTGGACCAGTCCACCAATGAGCAGATAAAGCAGGGACAACAGCAGACTGGGTGCCTTGGCTTCTCCTGAAGGAGTGTGGATGTAGGACACTAAAGGGGGCATAAAACAGAAATATAAAAAAAAGAAAAAAAAATGGTCAAACAGCAAACCACAGTTCACACCCAGATAATATACAAAGCAGTATAAATCTTAGCCTTGTTTTTGTGTCGGGCTCAGCTTTACAGCATGGCACAGTTAGCGAACTCACTCACACACTCTGCGTCTGGCTGATATTGTAGTTAGCTTAGGCAGGGCACTTGAGAAAATTTAGCTAGATAATTATGAAAATCTTCAAGAAGGCCAAAAATCTTCACTTTCATTTAGCACATCACACAAACATAAGACTACAACAGCAGGGCAGCTGTAGGGTATATGTCTTACTTTATGAGGAGGAAAAGCAAGAGAAGTAGAAACTGAGAGGCTGAGCACTGCACTGTAAAGTAGCAGGCTTCTTGGATCAGGAGCTTGCTTGGAGTGGGAACTGGAAGGGCAGGAAGTGTGCTTGGGCAGTGGGCACCAAACAAAGGAGGTGATGGCAATCAGCCAGCACCCAGCCACCCTAAACAACCTTTTCTTTTTCCTAGAAGATGAAGGAGTCAGACTGGACATCAGCATTTTCTTGGTACTAATTGCATTTTTTTTTCAGAATATGCAATGCATAGTGTAGAGACCCCTGGGCTATATTAGGGAGATACTAAGCAGTGGGTAGCAAGTGGGTATGCGTTGGCAGCTGGCAGTGCCCATGTGCCCACAACACAAAAAATACTTTTTCTTTTTTTTTTAAACTTTATGTCTATTAATTTTCTATTTAAGCAGACAATCAACATCCACAAAATCGCATACAGGGTTCAGAATTAGAATGACATTACATTAATAAGAAATGTTTATATTCACATATTAATACCCCTGTATTCTTGTACAAAAGGAATGGGAGGAAGTCCTGGGCATTAAGCCCCAATGATAAGTCCAAACGTCTATCGAGAATTGCTAGCCTCTTCAAAGGTAAAGATGTTTTCTATGAGGGAGAATTAGAAAGGGAGAACAAACACAATCTAATAGATTGCTATTTAAACCTGATGTAACTAGGTAGAACTTACATATGTAAATAACAATTCCCTCTAAAGCTCCCAACCACCACAGAATCAATAACAGTTCCCAACAGATGATGTTATTGAAAGAGAAAACAAATCATTTTGAATTTCTAATTTAAAGCAGTTATGTCCTCAACAGAGCTTAACTAATATATTTTCTCCTTATGAGGTCTCCTAACAAACATCCAGGTCTGACCTTAGGTATGCCCTTGGTAATGGGAGAAAATATGAAGGGACCAGAAAGATGGCGGATCCTCCCACTCAAATCGAATGGTGATATCACCAGTATATTCTTGAAATTAAACAGCCCCTATAATAATCCCCACATTAATTAAAAAAAAAAAAACAGAACCAAGTTATTCTCTGAAATCTATAAACATGTAGTCCTCAGTAGAAATCATTAAAGTTCCAAAGCTTTAGGTCACATCAAGAGGTAAGTCCTGACCTGTCACAAAAATAGGCCCTGCTGCAATCCATCAGTCCTCTTCCGATTTTGAGCTCTGCAGATCAGTAAGTTCCTTCCTTGCCATGAATTCAAGCTCTCTCTTCTCTGTCCAGCGGCTGGTGTCTTGGGGACTGGAAAATTGCCATGTTTTCCCTTCGTATATGACCTGAAGTCGGGCCAGTAGCAAGAATGAATGAGTAATGCCAAGTGCGTGGAGTCGGTGCCTCACGACATCAAAGGCCTTCCTCTTACCGTGGATCTGGAAGGAGGGGCCTGGATACATTTTAACATCTTCACCATTGATCTCCAGTGTCTAAGCTGTCCTTGCTGCAAACAGGACCTGATCTCGGATTTCAGACCTCATGGACTTCAGCAAGATAGTGCGTGGCTGACTGGGGAGGTTGGGCAGACCCTCAGTTTCACTCTATATGCTTTGGTGAGTGAGACCCAAGGAAAATTTGCAGTGTCAGTGGCTCAGTAGGTAGCACACTCACCTCTGAGGCCAGGAGATCAGAGGGCTGTGGGTTCAGTTCCCACATCTAGCACTTGGGTTAATATCCCAGTACTGACACTGTAGTGCAGCATGAGAGGGGTGCTGCACTTCTGAGGTGCCATCTTTCGGATGAGACGTTAAACCGAGGTCCCATCTGCCTGGATTGGTGGTAGTTCAGGTGGATATTAAAGATCCCATGGCACTTATCGAAAAAGAGTAGGGGAATTTTATTGAGAAAAAGTTGGACTTCATTACAAAAAAAAGAATAACCAATACAACAAACATAAAAAATCAAAAGCAATAAAAATCGAAGCAGACAAATACAGAAATAAAGAAGTAAAAAAAAAATCCCTTAATTGATTGTAAAGAGATCACAGTTATACCATAAATGAAAAAACTGAGGCCCTGCATAACGGTTAAAATCCTGCAATTTAACAATACGAATAGCAGTTCTAATATTTTCTATTACTTCAGGAACTGGAATCAGTTTTTGATGCAAAACCAGCATACATCTGGCCTGCCATAAATAATAACGAATTTAAGCAAAAACAATAAATAACGTATCTTCATGATATTTTTGACATAAAGCAACCTGCACACAAAACATAAGTTGTGCATAAGATAAATGTAATAGCATTGGTTCAGACCACAAGCCAGCTAACATAGTCCAAAAAAGAAAGAGCAAAGGGACACTCCAAAAAAAGGTGTTGTTGGGTTTCAAGAATAACTGAACAACTCACCCTAGGGCAGTATCGAGCGTCTAAAGCTTTGTGTTTATGATTACCTTTAACACTCAGACACCCATAGTTACCTAACCAAACTATATCCCACACATAGGGGGGCAGACGGGGGTTACTGAGTTGCTGAAGAATCCAATCAACACAATTTGGTGGACAAAAAAGGGAAAACCACCCTATCCTGTGCTTCCTTCCTCCAAATGGTATCATAGAGTAGTACTCTAGATAATACATAAAAATCCTGTGGACGTAAATCCCAAGATAGAGCCACTTTAAGTGCTTCTTTCCCATATAGTGGAACATCAGCAAAACGAAACACCCACCCTTTTTTCCCCCCCAAGTCCCAACTGGGAAGGCAAGGCAATAACCAGTGCAACAAAAAGGGTTTCCATACCACCATCCCAGGTTTTAACGCTGTCCCAAAATTAGTATTAAAAAATAAACTATAAAAAAAAGTCACAGGGTTGATCATCCCAACCCCTCCCTCCTTATATGGTCTATACGTTATACTCCTTTTAACAGGGTTCAATCTAGACCCCCAAAACCCTTGAAAAAAAATCCTATATAGTCTGGAAAAGCAACCCATAGGCAGAGGAAATACATAACAAAGATATAAAAAAATGGGGAGCACCAAAGTCTTAAGCAACATAACACGTTTTTCTTACCAATCTGATACTGTTTCCATCCAGAAACCAAACCCTCCACCTTTCCCAAGGCTAATTGCCAATTATAACTACACACATTATCTGTCCCAAAAAAAATACCCAAGTACTGAAACAGGCAATTATCAATAGATATTCCTGCATACTGTCCCGACCGTGGAAGATCCAGGTGTCCAATAGGTACCCCAACACTTTTGCAAAAATTAATTAGGGATCCTGAAACCGAGGAATATGTATTGAGAACTTGTAACACAGCTGTTTCCTCAGTACCGATATCCACGGTCAAAACCAAATCATCTGCATAAGCTAAGATTTTAACCGAATCCAATAAAGGGGCCACCCCCAACCCCAAAATATGAGGACAAAGGGAAATTGCCCGAATCAACGTATCTATACAAAAATTATAAAGGAGAGGGCTTAGGGGGCATCCTTGTCAGACCCCTAACCATAGTGACTGGATTACCCAACCAACCATTCACGTTGAATGATGGTAGCCTCGGTATAAAGGCGTTAATCCACAAGAAAACTGACGGGAATCCCAAGCGCGCAACACTGCAAATAAGAAATCATGCGAGACCCTGTCAAAGGCCTTCTCTTGGTCTAACCCCAATACCCAACCAGAGACCCTACCTTTCTCACCCAGAGCAAATAATTCACGTAACAGAATTAAGTTATCATTTTGACTTCTACCGGGGATACCACAAGTCTGAGCCGGACTAAGTCGTGTTGCAATTTTTAAAAGTCTAGCCAACAAAATTTTCGCCAAAATTTTATAATCAACATTTAATAAACTCAATGGCCTCCAATTTTGTAAATCAGCACGATCACCCTTTTTAAAAATTAGAACTAAAATGGCTTCCTTCATGGACTTAGTTACAGAGGCTGTGGTCAACATGTCATTGAATAATAAAGTCAGAGCAGGAACCAAATCCTCTTTAAATGTTTGAAAAAAAACGAGCAGTAAGGCCATCTGATCCGGTGCGGAATTAACATTTAGACTGTCAATGGCCTGAGACACATCTGTGGCTAAAATATCACCAGACAACATACCCTGCTCCTCTAAAGAAAGTGATGGAAGGTGTAGGGAGTCTAAAAAGGGTTTAGCAGATTCACAACTAGGAGAATTACCCAACATAGAAAGGACATGTTGTTCCACCACCTGAACCAATAACTCTGGATCAGATACCAGTACACCATGGGGTGACCTGAGTTCCTGAACAAACTTAGAGTCCACCCGTCCTTTACAGTCTTCAAACGTATTTAACCCTCCTTTGGTCACCCGCATACCAAATCGTGCCTCCTGCCCCAATAAGCTAATCCTATCATATTGCAGGGATTTCATTTGTGAACAAATCACAGCAATCTGCGCACTATAATCATGATCCGTAGTATCTGATAAGGAAATCAGATGCTGTAATTGTTGCCGTAATGCTAAATATGATAAGTATTTTGCTGTATGTTTTGCAGCAGCCTGTCCCTGAAAAATCTGCTGCCATCCGGTTTTAGAGTCATCCCACCACTCACAAGGGTCTTCATAAATATCTGCCACCGAAAGTCGGGCTGCCCATTCCCTCCTCCATAGTTTTTGTAGGCGATGATCCTCCAACAGGGAATCATTAAGCCACCACCTATTTTTTTTACACCTTGGAGTATTCTTCCAAGAGCAAGTTACCTTAACTGCTGCATGATCTGAGAACTCCACCCCCAGAGTCTTACAGGATAGAATCCGTAATACTTTAGATAAAAAAATGAAATCAACACGAGTCCGTAAAGGACCTTTAAAAAAAGTAAATCCCCCAAACTCATGACAAGATCTATAAGCATCCACCAACAGAGCAGTTGTAACCACCTCTTTTAAGGCAACCGAGTCACAGAATAATTTTGTGGTTTGTAACCCTCTATCCTTCTGGTGCAGCCCACAATTAAAGTCACCAACCCACAAAAGTAATCTAGCAGTATACAAATAAGGCAGAATTAAATGAAAAAGAGACACCCTCTGTGCTTTAGTTTGAGGGGGCATAAACACAAATGATCCTAAATCTTTCACCAAAATAGGAAAAATCCAACAATAAAGCACGACCGGGCTGAATGTCCACCAACCGTGAAACCCGGAAATCAGAGTTAGAGAATAAAATCCCAACACCGTCACATTTGTCGGTACCTGAAGACCAAAAAGATGGACCAAAGGTCCATGCCCGGGATGCTTGTTGAAGTTCCTGGTTGGATTTTAATCTAGTATCCACAAGGCAGATTATATCACAGTTAAAGTATTGTAAGGTTAAAAAAAAAAAAACACCAAGCTTTCTAGGGCCTTTAATACTATTAACATTAAATGTACACATAGATAAAGTCTCCATCTTAAGTACCTATGGGTGACTTACTTCTCTGACTTTGTCTAGTTCTCTTTGCAATGGGGTCCAGATCCCCCCCTCCCTCAGTGTCCGTACAAGATCGGATAGAAGAACTATCTGTATCCTCCCCCCTAGACTCTTTATCAGAGACATCTGTAGCTAAAACTGCAAATTTATTGCCAGACCTCCACATACTACCTCTCACATCTTTACCCTGACCCAACACAGCCAAACCTTTCCTTGTTCTTTTATGGAGTATTTGAACAAACCCAGCTGCCTCTGTACCAGACACCATGTGCGTGGGGGGGGGGGGTGCATGGTGATATCAACCACTACTGTATCTACCGAAACAGGCACCTCAGAGACAGAAGTGTCATTACCCCCCTTAGTCTGATCTATCTCCAAAGGTGGAGGAGGGACCCTTGTTTCCTAAACACTAGTATCCTCAGACCTTTCAGTGAACTCCCCAGATCCAGAGGTAGGTGTTTTTTGATTCATAACCCGTGCTGCAATAATTTTATCCTGAGCCTGTTGAGCCAAGGAAATTAAGCCCACATGTAATGGACAATTGTCCCTGTTATGGGATGCCCAAGGGCAGCGTCCATACGCATGCCCTGTCCATTCACACAAATTACACTTAAAAAGGTTAAGACAGACACTGGAAGCATGTCCAAAATCGAAACAATGACTACATTTTATTGTGTCACAAGCTGAACTAAAATGAGCTCTGGAGCCACATTTAAAACAAGATTTAGGCTGCCCCACATAAAAAATGAGACCTTTGTCTTTTGCCAGATAAAAAAAAACTAGGCAGGTGACTAGGCCCATTATTAATAGAATACAATTTTACTCGAATTCTCCAGCCTCCACCCCATATTTGTTCACTATCTAATGTGGGTGTAGGTTTATTAACTACCTCACAACATTGTCACAAACAAAATAAAATATCCTCAATGTGTACACCTTCATTTTTAAACATTACAGTAATATTCCTAACTGCAGGCTTTGTTAAAGGAATTGCATGAAAGGGAGACCACATGGGAGAGGCCTGACAAGCAGCATATTGGGCCCAAAATCGATCTAAACTGGAAACTTGTTTGAAAATGACATCAAAATTATGATTCCCCAAGCTAATAAGGCCAAATATCTCTGAAGAAAGGAATTTCATGGATCCTTTAAGTAAAGTTTTCACCACATAGATCCGATTAGGCGGATCTACCAACCCACCTTTATATAATAGGCGAACCACATTCCTTCTCGGAGCTGGTTCGCCTTTAGAAGAAAATAAATCAGCCAGTTTAAAACCAACAGGTCTAGCAGGATCCTCATCCTGAGATTATAGTAACTGAGGGGCAGGTCCCATCCTAAGAGGACCCTCCGTTTCTAAGGGCATAGAAGGGGCAACAACAGGAGAACCAAGCACATCAGGAGTGACATGTAAATCAGTAGAAAAATTCTCAACCTGAGCAGGCACAACTGAAGTCAATACAGTATCATCAATAACAGACACTTGGTAAACACAAGCAGTAATATCCCCCTGAAAATCGTTGGAGCTCTTAACTTTAGTGTTAGCCACAGACTCCCCAGCTTTGTGTAACATATTCAAATAAGTGGGGTCTTGAGAATCAGGAGTCCAGACCCCTCCATCTCCCTGTTCCCAACCAGCCTCCTTCAAAGCTTTGTCAGGAGACCAAGAAGTCCCCTGACCACAAACAAGAGTCGAGGTATCTTTAGAAGCCTTAGATACTCGCCCTCTCAACAGCTCTGAAGTACCTTGTTTACTCCACCCAGGAGTTTGCAATGTTGGAAAGAAAAATACCTCTGGTCCCTTAGTCCCTGTGGAAAATGCCTCTCTCATCACTCCAGGTAGCACACCCTGAGCTGGAGTAGTGTCACAGCCACTCGGAGACTGTCGCTGTAAAGCAAAGACAGGTAAATCCCGCTGGGGCTGTAGGCACTCCGAGGAGCCACTCGGTAGACTGCCAGCCCCAGCACCATCTTCCGGAATCAGTGCGTCGCTTGCAAGTGACGCTGAACTGACAGCGTCACATTGGGTCTTACCAGACCATAGAAGACCATCCTTGGAAAGCCTGATAACTGCCTGAGGAAGTGCAGCAATCTCTAAATCCACCACAGAGGGTTCTTTTAGCAAAGCCGACCGCTTTGCATTCAACACAGTTTGCAAGGTACGCTTTTCTTTAGTAACTACCTCCGTTGGCATAGCGGCCTGAAATACCTCCATACAATCCTCGGATACAATGATAGTCGCCATCGCGACTTCAGCTAGAACGCACTCTTCCTCCATGGCCCCTGAGAATTGAAGCACAGGGGAGGAGGCCCGCTCCCCTGCACTCACTCCATCCAGCTCTAGCTCTGACTGCAGCATACCGACAGCAGCCAGTAGGGGAATTTCCCCGGCGTCCCGGCCATATTTCCCTCATTCACTAAAAATACCACCAACAGCTTAATCTGGTTCAAAGTCAGTTGGCATTTATCTGTATCCCCCTCCCCCGGGTCGTGCCTGAAAATAGGCAGGATTTGTCTAGTGCACTTAACTGGTCAACAAAAACTAAATAAATAAAAATCATCCAGAAGGTTTAGAGTCTCTTTCAGACAGTTCAAGAAGAATGATAATAATGTTTTCCCCTCCACATCTTCAGGAAGCCCTACAATTCTGATATTTCCAGCTCTAATTTCATTTTCAAGCGACTCCAGACATCCACAGAGCTGGCCATTTTCTTTAGTGATGGTGGCTACTGTGGCTAGGATTGAGACGACTTTCTTGTCTGTTTCTGCCAGGGACCCAGTAAGTTGTGTAATGGCAGTGTCATGCTTCTCCAACTTTTGTAGTGTTTTTTCTATTTTGGAGTCCATGGACCACATTGACTCCAGCAAGGTATGCCACGGTGATTCCAACTGTCTATCAATATTTCCAATGTTGCTTCCACCTGAGGCTTCAGTGGCCTTGTTATTATTTGGTTGTGGTTTTTTAAGCTGTCCTTGCTGTTGAGTTTCCATTCTGCCCATATTAAATGTGGTAGCTCCTGATTCGGAAAGTCATACCAAATCAAGATCTGCTACTGGAACTCAGGAAATGTTTCTTAATTTTCAGTTTTTAGGTCAAATTTAGCCACGTGGAAGAGAGAGTAGAAGAAATACTTCCAACCTGGAAGATGGCTCTCTGGCGCCCCCCCCCAAAAAAAATACTTTTTCTTTTTTTAAATGTTATTTATCACTGCCTCTTATTATTTCCAGAATAACAGTTAGCCAGCCTTGAATGAGAACATCATTACAACATGAGTGGCAGTTAGTTCCTCAGGTACAATTACAAACAGAGGAGGCCTGCAAATGTTTTCCTAAGGCACCTTTGAAAATGGAGTAGGAGGGAGTACTTCATAAGGGCACCAGGAAGGAGCTCCAGAACTTTGGTGCAAATGAGGAGAAAGCCTGTTCACCCATCCTGGTGGCACACTTAGGAACATGATGTAGGTACTTGTCATAGGATCTGGGTGGTAGGCCTCATGGGAGCACTAAAGTGTCAAAGCAATAGAGGCAAGAGTAAAGGGTGTTAGGAGCTTATCTAGGAAACACCTGACAGCATAAGTGTAACCTGCAGACCAAGATAGCCATCCAAGGGTAGAATACAAATCACAGTGCTAAGTGAGACAGTTGGGGGACAGTGCAAAATTGTTATATGTCACATCCCATTAAGTCACGATATTGTTAGAGGCATAGAAAAAGAACAGATGGTCATGGTAAGAGGACTCTTTAGCAATGGCAACTCTGGCCTTCGGGGTAAGTATGTGTCTAATTCTGTAGGCTATGCCAAGCTTAGTATTAACTGCCTTGCAGATAGTGGGGATGTACAGGGAGAAATCCAATGAGGGATTAAGAGTGACGACAATGTATTTGAACTGGTTAACTGAGGTAAGTAAAGAGCCATTAGCACAAGTGATTGCTAGGGATCTGCACAAGGCATCTGCAAAAGACCTAATCTTGGCATTAGAATCAAATAGCACAGCATGGGTCTTTTTGGCATTGAGGAAAATTTTTTTTCCTTGAGCCAGATCTGAATATTCTGAAAGTCGCAGCTGAGCTGCAAGATAATACGGCCTACTGTATGGAAACTAAAATGCAGGGCACGGTCATCCACATAAATTAGGTAGGAGCAGGAGGCAGACTCAAGAAGGAGAAAATTGGTAAAGACAGAGAAGAGCAGCAGGCCATGGAAACAGCCCTGAGGACCACCAACTTCAATATAGGCCATATTAGATAGCATCTTGTTTGGACTGTCGGCCGGGGGGAGAAGGATGGAACATCCCATGGACTGCTCTCCTTCTCCAGGGGGGAGGGATGGGTTAGTGCCCAGTGATCAAGAGACCCCTAGTGGAGGCTGAAGGACTCAAGAACCAACTGGCACTCAACACATTGAGGGGCAGGGTGGACGCTGGACGTCAATTCACATCCCCCACCCCTGGGGCTTCACTAGAAAATCAGCCTGCCCACTGCCTTGATGATGCCCACCCCATGGCTGCGATCGGCTCCCCAGGCCAACTCCTGTCCTATCCTATTGACTGTGACACCCTTCAAGGGGGTTCTGGTGCCACAGTCCCACCCTGGGGGGGTAAGTCTGGGGGTTCTGGGAGGATGACCGATGTGGGGAAGCCGCAGCACAGGGTCCATGACCGGGCGGATGGATGACAGTGGAAGCAGGGCACAAAAAGTAAAGATAGTGTCTTGTTAAACCTTGCAAATTGGAACCTATTTAAAGGTAGTTCACAAACCAGGAGACTGCATGGGAGAGGAGCTCTGAGCATAATCAGTTTTGAATATCACTGGTGATCAACCAAATTGAAATCCTTAGAAAGGTCAACAAATACAACTCCTGTCATTATTCCCTTATCCATGGCAACTTTAATATCATTAAATAATTTGAACACTGCAGTGCATGTGTTATGCCCCTTGTGCAAGCCATGCTGTTTGGGTGACAGCAGGCTGTACTTATGGAGATAGTCTGTCAATTACTCTGCAACCACGGTTTCCATAAGTTTACTTAGAAGTGACAGGAGTTCAATAGGATGGTAGTTACTGATACATTTTAGATTGCCTTTCTTTAAAACAGGGATGACCCTGCCAATGTTCTATACATCAGGCACAACTACACAGATTAGTGATAGGTTAAAAATGTATGCAATAGCTGAGGTATGAATAAGAGCAGCAAGGTTGAGGATCCCAGATTCCAACCTATCAGGCTCAGGGCTGGTGCTGGAGGAGAGAGAGTGCTTAGTCATTTTCAAATTTCCTTTGGGGTCACAAGCTTCGGGGAAATCTGTGGGTGAGTAGGAGAAGGGGAGGAGATTAGTTGGTTGTCTACACTGACGGTTTGCCAAGTAGGAGAAGTATATGCCATTAAATCAGTAGAATGATCATTGAAAGTATTTGCAATAGTAACTGGGTCATTACAGTTTATCTCGTAAAGGAACATGTCATTAATTTGTTTAGAGGAGCTACCTATAAGACCCTTGATATGACACCTGAAACTGGGAGTCCCCAGCACAGTCTAGAAGCTGGTCCTTATAGATGGTACTTTTAGCAGTATGGGTAGCTTTTTTGCAAGAATTTTTGAGTCTTCTGTATTCAGTACAGTCGAGAGCCTTATAAGAAGACCAATGCTTATCCCTGGCTTTCAGCAAAAAGGGAAAATCTCTATGAAGCCATTTTGTAGCTGTACCACTGGCTCATCTCTTAATAACAGGGACATGCCTATCCCGTAGAGTAGTGATTTGAGAAATGAGGTGGGACAGAGCTATTGTGGCATCTGAGGAAGAGCAAATAGGGACTTGTCAACCAGGGCTACATCAGCAAGAAAACTAGCAGTGTCCAGTCTGAAGAAATCCCTTAGGGTAATGACTTTGTGAGAAATCTTTGGCAGATGGACCTTTCATAGGCAGTACATAGTAGAATGGTCACTGACTAAGTCAGGCAGAACTCCATATAGCTGGATCTTAGCCCTTCATTGTGGAAGATGACTCTCCGAGTTCTGGAAAAAGGAGGTATACTGGAAGAATGGACTCCTGTACCATGTGTAGGTTACTAAGGCAGGATTGGAGGAAGGGGTACTCCAACAGATAGTGTTCCTAGGGAGCATAGGAAGCAGCTTCTGGCCTTAGCCCATAACATACCATTTTCTGGACACTTAGGGTCAGCCATACAAACAAAAACTGGCAAGAGCTGATACAGTTGCATGGGAGGAATTTGGGTTAAAATATTGAAATTTATCAAAGTTATGAGCCTGGATTAGCAAAATGTTACATAGGCTCATAAATAAATAAATAAATATTAAATAAATAAGTAGTGAGGGTTTGAGGGGACTCAATGACAAACTGGGGGAATACATAACCACTACACTTAATTTAAACTACTGAGGGGGGGACAGCGGGCGTGCAGGCCCACCGACTCCGAGGAGGTCAGTGAACCCCCCCACAGTGATGGAAGAGGTCTGGAGGGAGGAGGTAGAAGGAGTGAGAACACAGTCAGCAAAGGGTGGAGGGGGTGAGGAACACTTTACAAGGGCATGTGGAGGGGTGCACACAGAGGGAATAAATGTGAATAGTAGAATAGAGGGAAGAGAAGAAAGGTCAGATTCTAGGTGGAGGGTGGTGTCTCTGAATGCACAGTCAGGAAACAAGATTGACAACCTGCCAGGCACTATTAGCAGACAGGAGGGTGGACATAGCTGCAGGAATCGAGATTTGGGCAACATCACACCATGACTGGGACCTTGCGATCCCTGGATATAAACTATACAGGAGAGACAGGGTAGTCAGGAAAGGGGGAGGGTGGCCATTTATGTCAGGGAGGGAATAACTTGCAAGAGGGAGGAGTTGGAGGAAGGGGAGGTGGAGGCATTAATAGTTCAGTTAAGGTCCAATAGAGGGAGAAAGGTGAGGTTGGGGGTGGTTTACAGACCACCCAATCAAGATGAGGAGAGGGACAGGGAACTGAGCTCACAAATATTGGATGCTGCAGGGAAAGGAGAGGTGGTGATTGTGGGGGACTTCAACCTGCCCAAGGTGGACTAGAACATACCCTCCACAACATGTGCTAGGAGTCAGGTGATCCTGGAAGGACTGCAGAGTGGGTTCCTGACTCAGGGTGTCACTGAACCAACAACAGCTGAGGCAATTATTGATCTGGTGCTCACAAATGGGGCGCATGTACAAGAAATAATGGTCAGGGAGCCACTGGGTGGAAGTGACCATTGCACAGTGTGGTTCTAGTTGGATATGGGCAGGGAAAGCATCCTGACTAAGAACAAAATCTTGGATTTCAGGAGGGTGGACTTCAGGAAAATGGGTGAAGTGCTAAGAAGCCATCTGGCAGGCATCAGAGCAGATATGGGGGTGGACCAAAGGTGGACGAGCATTTAAACTAGCCAAGGGGGGTGGAAGGCCAGCAAGGAGGGTACCTAATTGCCGAAGCCCCACAGCTAGCAGTGAAACCAGTGAACAGGAGGAGTGGCTAGCTCTGCAAAGCAGTGAGCAAAAGATGGAGATTGGCACCAAGAGGTGGATAGGTAGAAAGGGGGTGAAATTCAACAGAAGGGCAGATAGCAGGGAGAACCAGGGATAAAGGACAACCAGGGAGAGGGCTGGAGTAGAACAGCTAAACAGTCCAGGGAGTTCAAATCATGGAAAGCCATGTGTGTCAATGCCAGGATCCTCAGAAACAAGATGGAGGATCTGAAGGCTGTCATAGTGCAGTCAGACCTGGACATTGTGGCCATGACAGAGATCTGGTGTAATGATAACCACGACTGGGAGATGGCCATACCTGGCTACAACATATTCAAAAGAGACAGGGCAGGCAGGAAGGGATGGAGGAGTGGCACTTTATGTGAATGATGGCATAAAGGTCACAGAGATCTAGGAGGGACAAAATGGGGGACAGATACTTTGGGTTAAGCTGGAAATGAAAACGGGGTCAGTCTTCTGCACAGGGGTGGCCTACAGACCACCAGCCCAGGAGAAAGAAACAGATAGGGAGCTGATGCTAGCCATCCAAAGGATGGCAGACAAGAGTGAGGTGGTGCTGCTTGGAGGCTTCAATATTCCAGATGTGGACTGGAGCCTCCCAGCAGCAGCATCAACCAGGAGCAGATTTATCCTGAACTCCCTTCAAGGTGCCTTCTTCAAGCAACTGGTCATGGAACCAACTCAGCAGAAGGCAATACTGGACCTCGTGCTCACAAACGGGGACAGTGTGATGGGGTAACAGTGGGGGAGCACCTGAGAAACAGTGACCACTGGTCACTGTGGTTTGAAATCACAGAAGGAACAGGACCAAACCACACAAAAACACATATCCTGGATTTTAGGGGGGGCAGACTTTGGGAAAATGTGGAGATGCTTGAAAGAGGCATTAATGGGAATGGGGTAGGAATCAGGGGTTGAGGAACACTGAGCAATATTTAAAATGGGGATTACAAAAGCAACAGAATTAAGCATTAAGCAGGTTAGCAAGGTGAAAAGGAAGAGGAGGCCATTATGGTTTTCCAAGGAGGTAGCGGAGAAAGTGAAAGCCAAAAAGATTGGATTCAGGCAATACAAAAAGATGCAGGTAGAAGGGGATAGGGAGAAGTACCAGGAGAAACAAAGGGAGGCAGGGAGGTCAGTAAGGGAAGCCAAAGCTCAGACAGAAGAGCATATCGCAAAATCAGTGGGTAGAGGGGACAAAACCCTTTACAGGTACATAAGTGAAAAAAGAAGTGCAAAGGGATGGATAGTGAAACTAAAGGGGGAGGATGGGGGCTACGTGGAGGATGGCAACAGTAAAGCTGACATACTGAACAGGTAGTTCTGCTCAATCTTTACTGAGGAAGAGGAGGGTAATGGTCATGAAGGAGTACAAGGGGTGGGAACGGCACAGAAATGGAAATAAGTCACTTTACATGGGAAAGGGTCCTAAGGGAACTGGAAGGAATAAGAGTTGATAAAGCAATGGGGTTAGATGAGGTGCACCCCAGGGTCCTAAAGGAACTAAGAGAGGTAGTGGCTGAACCTCTGGCAATCCTGTTTAGCCGATCACTGGAAACAGGGGAGGTACCCAAAGACTGGAGGACAGCAGATGTAGTCCCCTTATACAAAAGTGGGAACAAAGAGGAAGCAGAGAACTACAGACCAATTAGCCTGACTTCGGTAGTGGGGAAGATTATGGAAGCACTACTAAAGGAGAGATTGGTGGAACATCTGGTTGCCAGCGGACTACAGGACCCCAGCAAGGTTTCACTAGGGGGAGGTCATGCCAGACCAACCTCATTGAATTTTTCTACTGGGTGACAAGGAAGGTGGATCGAGGAGGGCAGTGGACATGACCTAGCTGGACTTCAGCAAGTTCTTTGACACTGTGCCACATAGAAGGCTATTAAACAAACTTGGGAATATGGGAGTGGGCAGGACAGTAGTGTGGTGGGTAGGTAATTGGCTGGACGGCAGGACACAGAGGGTGGCAGTAAATGGCTGTCACTCCACAGAGGGAAGAGTGACCAGTGGGGTACCACAGGGATCAGTGCTGGGACCATTCCTTTTCAATGTCTTCATCAGTGACATTGTGCAGGACCTAGAAGGCAGAATTTCCCTGTTCGCTGATGACATGAAGCTCTGTAATAGAGTGGACATGCCAGAGGGTGTAGACAGAATGAGGAGGGACCTGCAGAAGATTGAAGAATGGTCAAGGGTTTGGCAGTTGAAATTCAATGCAAAGAAGTGCAAGATAATGCATATGGGGCACAAAAACCCTGGAACAACATATCAGTTGGGGGGTTGAGGATACAGCATGCACCAAGCAGGAAAGAGACCTTGGGGGTTATCATCTCTGATGACCTCAAGGTAGGAAAACAGTGCAACAAGGCAGCAGGTAAAGCAAATAGGATGCTGAGATGCATAGGCAGGAGCATCACCAGCAGGAAAAGGGAGGTCATAATTCCACTATACAAGACACTAGTGAGGCCCCACCTGGAGTACAGTGTACAGTTCTGGAACCCTTACCTTCGTAAGGACATAGGGTAGAGAAGGTTCAGAGGAGGGCAACAAAGAGTGTCAGGGATTGCATCACAAGTCCTATGAGGACAGGTTGAAGGACTTCAATATGTACTCCCTGGAGGAAAGGAGGGAGAGAGGGGATATGATAGAAAATGCAAGTACCTTACAGGGAGGAACAGGGTGCAGGAATATACTATTTTCCAGAGAAAAAGATGTTCCTGGACTAGAGGGCATGGGATGAAGTTGGAGGGAGGGCCATTCAGAGGAAACATGAGGAAGAATTTCTTCACAGAACGGGAGGTGGACAAGTGGAACACCCTGCAAGAGGAAGTGGTGGGGGCTGAAACAATCACGGGATTTAAGAATGCATGGGATAGACATAAGTGAATTCTAGAGGTCAGGAGTAAGAGGCAACAGACTTCTAGGAAAACAAAGTGAACTTACAAGCTCAAATGGGCAGACTGGGTAGGCCATAGGCCCTTATCTGCAGACAGTCGCTATGTGTAACCCCTAGGTGGCACTATCCCTTGGGCTACTACCCCTGTCTGCTTAGCTAGTGACAGATTGAGGGGCCTAGGTTCAGTGACGGGTGCCTCCACCCAAAGGTCAGGGCTGGTTGTGACTACTCTAACCAGGTCACAGCCCTCTGGGACACTGTAACCCCTCTTTGTTCCTCTAGTGGCCCACACAATACACAATGAGTACCTTCACAATTAACACTTACCACCAGAGTCAATTTCTCCAGTTCGACCCCGAGGACCCCCTGTAAAACAAGGTTAGGCAGCACAAATGATAACAGTACAGTACTCCCACTACAAACGGAAACTACAGTCAGTTTAAAGGCAGAAACAGTATGATCTGATTTATTCAAGGGGGTTTTAACAAGAATAGGGGCAATTAGGTTAATTAGCTTACCCTCTATAATAATCACATGGCTATGCATGTAGAACAGAATTCCCCCACAGTGTCACACACACACTGGGTACCCAGGTAACAAGTCAGTTGGGCTAGCCAAGGTAGTTGCCTGGGGTAGGCCGGTGTTGCAGCTGGGTGGGGCCCTGTGATGGAAAAAACAACATGCACACCAATAATTTGTAATCCAGAGCCGGAGGGCTCAGTTCGTGGAAAGAAAAGCACAAACCAATCAGATGACACACTTTGATTAGATAGAAGTTGCAGGGAGCTACCCATATATTTACTCACAGTATCCCGGCAAAACACAGGAGGGCTGATGGTTGACTTGCTGGTTTGCCAGAGGAAGCTGGGCCCCTCGACGATGGATCTTCTGTGCAGCAGGGTAGTGAGGCAAGACCCTCATGGCAGGGCCTATCTGCGTCAGGCAGCATGGATTCAGTCTGATTCTTGCTGGGAAAACAACTTCCAGCACTAGCACACAGTCTACAGACAGAAGGGGAAACCAGATCGTGACCCCTTTGCAGTTCATAGCACATTTATATGTAAAGGAAATTACTATACCGGCAGGCTGCTCCTTGATCCCAATCGCAAAATCACTGCAATTACCCAGGAGCACTACGGTAGCTAAAGTCCTGACAGGCCGATCGCTTTCAGCAAAATCTTCGGTCTTCTACAGGGTGAGTCTGGCTATAAATCTGCAGCTTGCTTCGTTTTCTGTAAATTCGGATTTAGGCTGAAAATGTCCTCTTCTCCATCTCAGGGCAGATAGCAGGCTTGTACGACAGGAATCAGGCCTTCCACGGTTCTCCCGCATGAACTACAGCGCCGAACAGCCGCTTGCACACACAGCAGTGCTGCTCCTTCAGCATCCAACTCGAATCTGGCTTGCCAGCAGACAGCTCAGGGGCTTTCACTTAGATCCAAAAGGTTCAGTTGGTTGGTTCAGTTGTCAGTCACAGCAGGGCTCCCTCTATACGTGCAAAAAGGCGCCAACAGTCTAAAGACTACAATTCCCAGAGTCTCACTCCACATAGCTCCATTTCAGCAAGCTCCATTTGAGAGTCCCAAGTACTGATTGGTCCCCTTCGGCAGTCCGGGACCAAAATGGTGGCGCTGAACAGAAACAGTCCATGCTGCAAGAAAGGCAGGTTAGACAAACTACATTTTCTCCATTACTCTGCATTTCTCCCCAGAATTAGTTACAGCTTTCAGAAGGGCTCCCTCTGCACTTGTAGCATCGGCAGAAATGGAGTGCTTAGGCAACAGCACGGATGGGACTCGGGCTTAGAAACACACAGTTCCCCATTCACATTAATTATGTCTGCAAGCAACCGCTCTTAAAGAGACAGTACACTGAGGCTCTAAAATCACTCACTGCAGCTTCATCTAAATGGCTTCAACGTTGAACACTACCCAGACTTGGAGCACTTAGGCAAGCTCCTGGAAGACTTTTGGGAACCCCTATTTGCAGGGGGTTTACATATGTATCCATGTATCTGTGGTCCATCATTAAGGAAGGAATACTGGTTGCCACAGATGAGTGCGTTAGGCTTAGAGGGAAGAAAACAAGGGCCAAAGTGCCCAGCTGGTTCAGTTCTGGGGTCACCCAAGCAATAAGGAAAAACAGGTTGGCCTATACAAAATTCAGGAAGACCAAGACAGAGAGGTGGATAGGGAAAATTACCTAAGGTTGGTTAGCGAGGCAAGTAAGGAAGTCCAGTGAGTAAAGACACAGAAGAAGCTGCACATAGCTGAAGGAATTAAGAAGGGGGAGAAGGCTTTCTTTCACTACATAAGTGAGAAAAAGGACAAGAAGGAAGGGATTGTTAGGCTTAAGAAAGGGGTGGAGTAGGTGGAGGATAATGGGGAAAAGAAGAGATACTAAATGAATACTTCTGTTCCGTCTTCACCAGGGAGAAGGACAGACTAGTGCCTACAGGAGGGACAGAGGAGCAGGGGAACACAGATGTAGTGATAAAGGAGGATAGAGTGGGGGGGGAGGGCTGCTGGCACTGAACGTGGACAAATCACCAGGCCCAGACAGAGTACATCCAAGGGTACCAAAGGAACTGGCTGAGAAGCTGGCAGGGCCACTGGCAGATCTATTTAATAGTTCACTAGAGTCAAGCATAGTGCTGCAGGACTGGAGAATAGCACATGTAGTGGCCCTCCACAAAAGCAGTCCCAAGGATGACCCAGGGAATTACAGAATAGTCAGTCTGACCTCCAGCGTGGGCAAGCTCATGGAGACCATACTAAAGGAAAGATTGATGAAACATCTAGAGGAGCATGGTCTCCAGGATACAAGACAGCATGGGTTCATGGGGAGGAGATTGTGTCAAATGAATCTGATTGACTTCTTTGACTGTGTCACTAAGACAGTAGACAGAGGCCAAGTGGTAGACATGCTCTATCTTGATTTCAGCAAGGCCTTTGACGCTGTGCCCCACAAAAGATTGATAAGGAAGTCTGTGGATCTTGAGGTTGGGGAAAAGATGGCCAGATGGGTGGAAAACTGGCTAAGGGACAGAACCCAGAGGGTGGTTGTGGGGGGAGTGTTATCTGGCACTAGAGAGGTAACCAGTGGGGTCCCACAGGGCTCGGTGCTGGGGACGGTGTTGTTCAATGTCTTCATCAATGACATTGGGGATGACATTAAGGGCAAAATGTGCCTATTCATGGATGACACCAAGCTCTGTGGGAGAGTGGACACAGCTGAAGGGATACAGGACTTACAGGAAGATCTGGAAAAGCTGGGGAGGTGGTTCAGGATTTGACTGCTTGGCTTCCATGCCAAGAAATGCAAAGTTATGCATATTGGAGCCAAGAATTCGAGGACAGAGTACTACCCAGGTGGAGTTCGAGTATCTGCATCAGAGGAGGAGAAGGGCCTGGGAGTGAAGATCACTAGTGACCTGAAGCATTCCACACAGTGCAAGAAAGCAGCAGCAAATGCATATCTAGGGGATCAATAGTAGGAGAGAGGAGGTTATACTGCCCTTGTACAGGTCACTGGTAAGGCCACATCTAGAGTATGGAGTTCAGTACCAGTGCCCACAACTCAAAAAGGACATTAAACTGCTGGAGAAGGTCCAGAGGAGGGCTACAAAGATGATAGTAGGTCAGCAGGGTAAGGCATATGAGGAGAGGTTGAGGGCACTGAACATGTACTCCCTGGAAGACAGGAGAGTGAGAGGGGACATGATTGGGACCTTCAAGTACTTGAAAGGGTTAAGATTGATAAGTAGGGTCTCTTTAAGCTGAGTGGCAACCATAACATGAGGGGGCACAGTCTTAAGCTGGAGGGTGGGAGGTTTAGTTGGGAGGTCAGGAAGCACTTCTTCACAGAGAGGGTGGTGGACACTTGGAAAGCACTGCCAGAAGAGGTCCTCTCATTGAAGACAGTGGGCAGCTTTAAGAGAGGCTGGAATAAACATAAGGGGAAGGAAAGCATCATGGGTAGGGAGGATGGGAGTAGTGGGGAGGGAGGGCAGGGACATTAGCTCAAGCTGTGGACCCTGCAGTACAAGCAGACTTGATAGACCAAATGGCCTTCTTCTGCTGGCTTCTTCATATATTCGTATGTAATATTTGTACACCAAATTTTCAACATCGCCTTGTTATGACCCTGCCTCATGAAGAAGGGCAGAAAAAATGTTTAACTCCTGGCCTAAAGGTGATTTTGCACAGGGACTGTGAAATCAACTTTTGGAACACAAAAACACATTTTGGGCAGGAGTTGAAAAATGACAGTTGTCACATTTATGAGGTGCTGTAAAGGGACTTATGAATTAACACTCCTAGGTCACTTTCCACCAATGAGGTACTAAGCTGCACCCTGTACAACCAATATTCCATTCTAGGGTTGTTTTTGTCCAAATAAATCACTTTACATTTCTTTTCATTAAAGCCGAGTTGCCATCGGTTGGACCATGCCTCAAGTTTTCCTAGGTCAGCTGGAAGTTTGCCAATGGATTCTGCGGTATCCACCATTCTTCCCCATTTAGTGTCATCAGCAAACAGTGCTAATCTGCCATTTATGTCCTTATCTATGTCACTAATGAAGATGTTGAAAAGCACAGGGCAGAGGTCATTAAATTTAGAAAGTTGTGCCCCTCAGATGATATTGAGGCATACCTGACAACTTTTGAAAGAGTTGCCATAGCCTGCCAATGACCAAAGCAGCAATGGACAATCAGACTGGTACCCTATCTGACAGGGAAAGCCCAACTTGCCTACAGCAACATGGACACTGCACAGTCGGAAAACTATGACCCAGTGAAAAGCAAAATCCTGAAAAGGTATGATATCTCCGGAGAGACCTACAGGCAGAGATTTTGATCTCTGAGGTACAATTCGGTCAACAATCCTCAAGAAGCCTTCACCTGACTCACAGAACTCCTGATAAAATGGATGCAACCAGAGAACAAAACAGTACTACCGATCATCGACACATTTGCCATGGAGCAATTCATCAACATCCTGCCTACAGATGTGCAGCCGTGGGTAAAGGAATACCAACCAAAGTGTGTGGAAAAGGCTGTTTTTTTGGCCGAGGACTACCAAATGGCCAGACAGATGCCACAGCAGCGAGGTGACAGCCAAGTACTGATAAGACACTCTTTTTCCCATTTAAACTCCAAGCCTGATAAGAACTCTGGTGGGGGTAACAAATCTGTGCCCAAAGACATTATCTGCTATAACTGTAATAAGTCAGGCCATTTTGCAAGAAACTGCCGTAGTAACAAGAGTGGCACTGAAGCAGATTTGTCCTTGGCAAATTGAGGCAAGTACTTAACAGATGTGAAGGTGGGGAATAAGACTATGAAGGGAATCCTTGATTTGGGAAGCAGACAGACCCTAGTGCATTTTAAAGTGTTGGGAAAACACTGCAAAAGGGTCCAGGTACTGGAGTTATCTGCATCCATGGGGACATTCGATACTATCCCACCACCCAAGTGACTCTGACCATTAAGGGTGTGTTGCACCAAATGAAAGTAGGGGTAGTACCTAAGTTACCTGTGCCTCGACGACAGTCCATTTTATTTTTATTTTTATTTTATTTATTTATTATAATTTGGATAACACCTTTGAGCAAAAGCTCTTTTACATAGGTTCCTCGTCAAATAACAATAGACAAGAACAATAACAATGGAAAACAAAAGAACTAACAGCAGGTGGGTTATGGAAGATAACCACAACAACAACAACAACATTAGATACATTGCAAATGGTGTTAGTCCAAGACAAATATGAGAAAATCCAATCACATCATTTTCAAAACAATTATGAGCCCATTACTAAGCACTTCAGGAGTATGTTCCCTGATAACTAAGTGCTGGGAAAAGGGGTAGAAGGAGAAGAGAAGCAGAAGGTGGGAGAAACTGGATTCAGCCAAAGGGCCTTGTCAGATAGCAAAATAGCAAAGAAGGAGACAGTTCATTGTAGGCAGTCACCAGGATATACTTCAGAGAAGTCAGAATATATTTCTAAGAAGTGCAGAAAAAGGGGCAAGGAGAGAAGAGTAGCAAAGGGTTGTAAAAGCAGCAATCAACCCAGAGGACTTGTTGAATAGCAAAGTAACGGAGGAGAAAACATCATTCAAAACAGTCACCAGGATATATTTCTGGGGCAAAACTCAAGATACAGGAGTTCGGGAAGAGAATTACCTGATGTGAGAGAACCAAATAGTATAAAGACGAGGTGAGGCAGTAGAGGACAAAGGGTGGCGGGATGGAGGGAAATGGAATGGTATATGTGAGAAGAGATTGGAATTAACAGAAAATAACAAAGTTCCTAATGTCTAATTCGGTGAGTACCCAATCAAAGAATGATATGAGATTCATCAGGCATGATCTTCCCACTGTGAATCCATGTTACTTGGGGTCTTGGAGGTTGTTCTTGTCCAAGTAATCAACTACGTCTTGTTTAATTAGTGTTTCCATCAGTTTGCACACCACTGAGGTCAGACTAATGAGCCTGTAGTTTCCAGGCTCCTCTTTGCTCCCACTCTTATGCAGAGGGATCACGTCAGCAGTTTTCCAATCCTCTGGCACTACCTCAGTCTGGTGGGAGAGTTTGAATAGTCTGGACAATGGTTCCGCTAGTTCCTTGGCTAATTTCTTTAGGACCCTAGGGTGAATGCCATTTGGGCTGGGTGATTTATCTTGATTTAGACTTTTGAGAGCTTCCATGACTCTTTTGGTGCTAACAGCCTGAGTTCCCATAACTTCCAGTTTGCTTGAAATGCCCCTAACTGGCATGGGCCCATCCTGTTCCCTGGTAAAGACTGAGCAAAAGAATTTGTTGAGAATGTCCACCTTTTGCATATCATCTTCAACTATTGCCTCACTGTCCTTTAGTTTCACCACCCCTTGAGAAGTCTTCCTTTTTTCCCGGATGTATCTAAAAAACTGCTTGTTCCCTTTACTGACATTGCCAGCTATGCTAAGCTTTGCGCTTGACTTGGTTTCTCTTATGGTGCTTTTGGCTTTTTTGCTTAATTCCAGATATTCTTCCCATGAGGTATCAGTAGGTTTTGTTTTATGGTTGAGAAAGGCTCTATGTTTGTCTCTGATAGCTGCCTTGATTTCCAAGTTGAATCGTATAGGGTTTTTAACACTTGTTCCTTTAGGTTGTTGTCTTTGTAAAGGTGGTTGTGGCATCGGTGATAGTTTGTTTGATTACCATCCGGAGATCGCTGACATTGGAAAATTGGATAATAGCCTCTAGTCTCTTGTCGGTGAATTCTTTCATCTTAGTGAAGTTTACCCCTTTGAACCTGATTACTGATGCCTGAGATTGGGAATAAGAAGCTCCAAGGCATACAGTGAACCATACAGTGTTGTGGTCACTGTTTGCCAGGGGTTCTCTCACAGACGTAGTGTCCACTAGATCAGAATTAGTAAGGACTACAGCTAGTATTGTGTTAACCCTAGTGGGCTTGCCTACTAACTGCGCAAGTTGGCAGTCCTGTATAGCGTCTACTATGTTTTGGTTCCTGGAGGATTTGGCAGCAGTTACAGACCAATCAATGTCTGGCATATTTAGGTCCCCTACTATTATAGTGTCTCCCTTAGAAGTGCCCCCTTGATTTCTTCAATCAGTTGGTTGTCCAGGGCTTCAGAGTGATTGGGTGGTCTATATATTACTCCTATATAGACTTTCTTTCCCAAGGGTGTGCCAATATAAACCCATAGGGATTCAACTCCTTCTTTCTTTATACTATCAAGTGATGTTGCCCTTAAATCTTCGTTTATGTAAAGCGCAACCCCCCACCCTTTGAGCCCTTTCTGTCCACTCTAAAGAGTAACTAGGCATGTTGAGGTCCCATGTATTGGAGTTAGAGGCCGAAGTTTCTGTTATTGACACAATGCCCAGACTGGACTCAGCTAACAGTGCCTGGAGCTCACTGATCTTGTTTTCCAAACATCTCATGTTAAGGCTAAGCCCCTTCCATGCATCCCTTGCACTCTTTGAGGATTGTGGAAAAGATTTCTTAGCAATATGTGTTCTGGTACAGATAGGTCCTGGTACAGATAGGTGGATTAAATAGTGCATTTAATCCACAGTCAGCTTATGCTGTTTGGCCAATTACCTGCCCCCCTTCTGTCAGCCCATGTTATAACTGCCTATAAAGACAGCAACACAGATGCAGAGGCGACTATGTTGTCACTCTAACATGTTGTTCATTCACAAGAAATGCAAGGAATGCAGGAGTCTTTTTCTTGTAGCAAGAAATCTACAGGGCTCTGCCCACTGCAGCCCTAAAAAGCAGCTGACTAACAATTTTTAGTGGCCCAGTATTTTTAAAGACATGGCAAACTACTGCTGGACTTGTCCGCAGTGCCAGAAGGTGGGAAAGGTTGAGGGCAAGATTAAGGCAGCTTTGATTCCCTTGCTTATTATCAAAGACCCACTTCAGTGAGTTGCCATGGACATTGTGGGGCCACTCAGCACCCCAAGTCACACCAGCAAGTGTTGCATTTTGGTGGTCGTAGATTACACTACAAGGACCTCCATCTAGGCTAAGAAGGTGGCCAGTGAACTGCTGGGGATATTTAGTCAGGTGGGTTTTCCCCAGGAGATTCTGTCAGACCAGAACACTAACTTCATGTCTGAACTAATGGTTAATCTTTGGATGAAGTGTGAGGTAAGGCAGCTCAGGGTCTCACCATACCCTCCCACCCAGACTAACAATCTGGTTGAGTGATTCAATGGGTCTCTTAAGACCACGTAAAGAGCATTCAGTGATCAGCATGTAAGAGAGTAGGACAAGTACTTACCCCATCTCTTATTTGCAGATAGGGGAGTCCCTCAGTAGTCCACAGGGTTCTCACCCTTCAAGCTCCTGTTTGGTCATAGGGTAAAGGGTCACCTTGATTTGGTAAGGGATGAATGGGAGGGTGAGCTTGCTCCCCAAGGGGAATCTGTTGTGGAGTATGTGCTGAATTTAGCAGTAGCAGTTTGTAAGAATTTTAGGGACAAATACAAATTAAGGAATTAACACAGCACCTTAGCATAAGAGTAGGAGAGGTGTATCATGAAAATAGAAAACACTAAGGCCTACATGCAAAGACTAATAGTAAAAATTCCATGTAGGGAGAATAGCAGTGGAACAGAGTCAGCTAGTAGACCCTGGCGAAACACGCAGGCTCTGAGGTGGAGACAGACAACAGACAACAGGAAACAGTTTACAACAACATAAAACAAGGAGCAAAATTAAGTACTTATATATATAAGGGCTACGAGTAGGCCATGCTTAGACATGTGGGACAGCAGACAAGGTGTTAGACCAGGAGGGGTGGGGAGTTAGGGGCGGATGCAATTAACAGAAAATAAATCATGTAGTGCTTTATTTAGTGAGCTGGGTGAGGAGGAAAATCAGATATGTGTAGGAAGTGAGTTTCACAATTTTGGGAGATGGTAGAAAAAAGAGAAATGGCCAATTGAGGTGGATCTCCGGGGAACTGACAGGGTTCTGTGGTCATAGGATCTGAGGAGGCTAGAGGGTGTGGGTGAAGGGGAAAGGGACGAGGTTAGATAAGGAGGGAGTGTACCAAGCCAGTAGTTAGAGATGAACTTTGCACAGTGATGCAGCTGCCTATTAGCTAGAGATGGGAAATCTAAAGCATGGTAAAGGTGACAGTGATGGGTAAGGGGAGGTACATCAAGGGCAAAGCGGCAGAAGGAGTTGAAAAGGGTATCCAAGTTAGCTAAAGAGGTGGCGGGAGCAGAGCAATAGATGACATCGCAGTAGTTGAAGATCAGGAGAATCATCTTTTGGACCAGTTTGCGCCTTGCCTGGAGCGGGAGGCAGGAGCGGTTTCTATATAAGGTGCTGAGTTTAGGGTATAGCTTTTTCATTATGGCATCTATATGGTCCAAGAAAGTGAGATGTTGATCCAGCCAAATGCCCAGATACCTGAAGGACACCGTGGCCTCAATAGTTGTCCCATCGAGGGTAGTGAAGGAGGGGAAGGGTGGGAGCCTTGACAGTCTCTGTCTAGTGCCGAATGGCATAGCCACTGCCTTCTTAGCATTTAGGAAGAGTTGGTGAGATTGAAACCAACCCTGAACATTATTGAAATCCCATTGAAGCCTGGAAGCAACATCCAAGGAGGATGGCCCTGAGGAGAAAAGAACCATATCATCAGCATACATATGTGTAGAAGATGATGTACAGATGGATGGAAGATCATTCAGAAAAATGGAGAAAAGGATCGGACCCAGTATGGACCCCTGGGGAACACCAGAGCATATAGGTAGAGGAGGGGAAAGGAGAGGAGATAGTCCTCTCAACATGGCAAGTGTGCACTGAATAGGTAGTGACCAAATTAAATCTTTGATTTCCGTCTACCTCACCGGCTCTATCTTTTAAAAGATCAGACCTATTTCGTCTTTTTGCAAATTCTTTAGCCTCATCTATTTTTCTCTGGTTGTAACTTCTTTCCTGAAATCTGTTTTTTAGCGCATCTGCCCCAACATCAAACCCCTCCTCTGTGCTGCAGTTTCTTCTAAGCCTCAGGAACTGACCCTTCTGGATATTTTTTATCACATAAGGTGGATGGCAACTGGAAGCCAACAATAAAGTGTTGCCATCCACAGGTTTTCTAAAAATATCAGTAATAATTCCCCCATTTGATTCTTTTGTCAAGGACTAATCAAGGTACAAACCCTGTTCTTTGCTGCACACATATGAGACTTTCAAGTTCTGATTGGTGCTGTGTAAGTTGGAAACAAAATCAGTGAGTTAATTTTCAGTTCCCTTCCAGATTAAAATCACATCATCTATAAATCTTTCCCAGAGCCCTATCTTACTAAAATATAGGTTTCTACTGGCTTGCAACAGATAGTCATTTTCCCAGGGTCCAACATAGGGGATCCGTACAGTTGCCCGTAATGTGTTTTCCCGACATTTAATTTACAGACGTCGGTTGCCTGACCTAGCTTGTTTGCCAACATTTTATTGCCCGAACGTCGGTTTCTCAACATTGGCATTGCACATCCTATGGATCCCATTGGTATAATATGATACTTGTGTTAACAATTTGGAATAAAGTAGACTTACACTGCCAGGTGAGAGAACTGAGTCCCAAGTCTCTGCCTACCTGTTTACATTAAAATTATTGAGCCAAAATAGAAAGATCATTTTAAATTGCTCCCTTAGCAAAAGATAACCCCATCTCGTGAAGCAATCAGTTCAACCATACCGAATATTTTCTGAAAAAAATCACGTGGTACACACTGTACTCTATTTTTAAACATGTTTTTTCAGTTTGTTAAAGAATAACAGTTTTTATTGTTTAAACGCATAGTGCTAGCATGTTGCATGCTAAGTGCTATAACACACAGCTTCACCCGCTGACTACATTCCCGCTTGACTCAAGATAAACAGCAACATCTTCCCTCTTGGTTGTATAAACAGAATGGATCAGCTACTGTAAAACAATGTCACTGTAAAAAAAAAACTCTTTCTCATCTCTCACCTTAGAAACAATCAGGGTTAAGTGCTGTCTTTCATCAGCCACATTGTGCGACAACTGGGCTCGCTACTGAAACACTACAGTGGAGCATTAGAACAGGACAGATTTGTAACAGTTTCCCCTCCCTCTCCACTGAGAAAAACAAAATAAAAGTGAACATAATGCTGTCACATAGCGCCAAATTGCACTGCTACTGTACCTGAGGATGAGGGGGAAGGGCATCAGGAAGTACTATTCCCCCAAAAATAAAAAGACAGTCTCAACAACTGCATCATCCTTTAACGGCACTGTGCCAGTAGAAGGGCTACTTTACCACAAAATGTTTTTCAGAGTTATGAAAGTTAAAGATTAATCTACAACAAACAAAAAAACGTGGCATTAGAACAGAAAAATACTATTACAGGGTCATGGTTTCTGGGGTCTAATAAGTGTATTTTCATATCTTGATACCCAGTGTATTGACGCTATGTGACGGCCGACAGTACCAGAGGCAAGTGTGCAGGCGGGATTAATGTAGTCAGGAAAATAACATCGGGAAACTATTAGTCGGGAGGACGCAAGTCGGGAAATTATACCAGACCCCAATATAGATACTAGCCACATATAGGGCATTGGTGGCCTCCATTGATGTGCCTTTTACCTGAAGGAATATATCTTAATTAAACAAATAAAAAACTTTGCATTTAACGACAAATTCAAGTATTTTAATAAGAAAGTCTATGAGTGGATTAGTGTCCGGGCTCCTTGTATTTAAAAAATGTGCAGTCGCATCCATAGCTCCCTCATGGGGCACATTTGTATAGAGCACCTCAATGTCCATGGTGACCATCAAGATGTTTTCATTCATTGTTAAATTATTGAGGACCTTTAAAACATCTTTCATGTCCTTAATGTAAGAAGGCAAACTCTCAACAAAGGATCTCAGGAAAAAGTCTAAATATTTCCAGAGGGGTTCCGTGAGGGAACCTAACCCATTAATGTTAGGGTGGCCAGGTGGATGATCAAGGGTTTTATGCACTTTAGAGAGCATGTAAAAAGTGACTCTGACAGGATTTGCGGTCATTAAAAACTCTTTAGCGTTCGTATCAATGCAGCCCTTTTCACATGTCATTCTGACAGTTTTATCAATTGAGTGTTTCAAATCAAAAGTAGGATTATAGTTTAATTTTGTATAAAACTCCCTACTGTTAAGTTGGTGTTATATTTCCACCACTTATGCGTCCTTGTCTTATAGTATCAGTGCCCTGCCCTTGTCAGCTTGTTTGATCACTAAATCATGGTCTTTCTGCAAATTACTAATAGCCCCTCTTTCCTCAGTAATCAAGTGGTACCGCAGGACTGGAGAACAGCACATGTAATACCCCTCCACAAAAGTGGTCCCAAGGATGACCCAGGGAATTACAGACCAGTCAGTCTGACCTCCATTGTGGGCAAGCTGATGGAGACCATACTAAAGGAAAGGTTGGTGGAATATCCAAAGGAGCATGGTCGCCAGGATGCAAGGCAGCATGGGTTCATGGGGGGGCCAGATAGTGTCAAACAAATCTGATTGACTTCTTTAACCGTGTCACTAAGACAGTAGACAAGGCCAAGTGGTAGACATCCTCCATCTTGATTTCAGCAAGGCCTTTGACTCTGTGCCCCACAAAAGGTTGATGAGGAAGTTGGTGGATCTCGGGGTTGGGGAAAAGATGGCTAGATAGGTGGGAAACTGGCTAAGGGACAGAATCCAGAAGGTGGTTGTGGGGGTAGAGTTATCTGGTACTAGAGTGGTACCCAGTAGGGTCCTGCAGGGCTCGATGCTGGGGCCAGTGTTGTTCAATGTCTTCATCAATGAATTAGAGATGGCATTAAGGGCAAAATGTGCCTATTCATGGATGACACCAAGCTCTATGGAAGAGTGGACACAGCTGAAGGGATACAGGACTTACAGAAAGATCTGGAAAAGCTGGGGAAGTGGTCCAGGATCTGGCAGTTTGGCTTCAATGCCAAGAAATGCAAAGTTATGCATATTGGAGCAAAGAATCCCAGGACAGAGTACTACCTGGGTGGAGTCCAAGTATCTGCATCAGAGGAGGAGAAGAAGAACCTTGGAGTGATGATCACTAGTGACCTGAAGCACTCCATGCAGTGCAAGAAAGCAGCAACAAAGGCAACCAAGATCTTGGGATGCATATATAGGGGGATCAGTAATATGAGAGAGGAGGTTATACTGCCCTTGTACAGGTCACTGGTAAGGCCACATCTAGAGTATGGAATTCACTACTGGTGCCCACACCTCAAAAAGGACATTAACCTGCTGGAAAAGGTCCAAAGGAGGGCTACAAAGATGATAGCAGGTCAGCAGGGTAAGGCATATGAGGAGAGGTAGAGGGCACTGAACATGTTCTCCCTGGAATACAGGAGAATGAGAGGTTTGGGACTCTGAACAGTTAACATTTAAGGCTTGAGGCTGCCCTGATTCACCAATGTGTCCTGTGTGGTAAACTCCTTTCACTTTGGAAAAGTTAGGAAGTGTAGTACGAGTCTTCTGTGTGTTTTTTTTCTACTGGTCAAAATATTTTCTTTTTATCTCTGTAGAAGTACTGTTCCCCATAGTCTCAGTGTAGGATTCTGTACTATATGTGTAACTATCCTGAAGTATTAAAATATTATTTTTTATGTACTTCATCTAACTGTGACTGAGCCCTTTGAGGTACAGATAACTTGGTTATAACTGATGAAAAACTGTGTTTCCATGTCTGAAGAGAAAGCTACGGTTACCACATTTACTACTAAAATGAGGTGTTCATAGCTGTGACAGGGAGGTATGGGTCATTTGCCCACTGGTAAGGAATGCTGTACTGTTGGGGTATTGGCTATGGTTGATTCAGACCTAGAGACACCCCAAGGGAGTGTCTATGCTGAGTGGTGGCAGTTACTAAGGGACCATTGTCTGTCACACATGGTCTCAGTTTTGTTTGAAGCAAACAACTCACTTGCAGTGATTGCAGAAATATCAAATTCAGATCCAAAGATACTACTTTATTACAAAAATCATTTATATGTATCTCCTATGCAGTATGACCATCCTACAATGCATGCCAATAAAATGTTGCATTCAGTTCTTCTGCTGGGTAAGACTATGAAGCTTAATTTGCTCTGAGTGTACAATTTCCCAAAATGTGGTTAATGAAGGTGGGACTATAGTAATACAAGACTACAACAAGTACAAAGAAGTATGCATGAGGCAGTTGAATACTACAAATACATATAGAAGATTACAGGAGAACCCGACAGCCAACACCTCTAGATTAATGAAGGACTTACTAGAAGAATCATTATACAGTGGTGAAATAACAGAGTGGGAAGCAGAGGCTCTGCTTAATGAAAACTCCATCATGTCCATTTTCTGTACTCTGCTGAATATTCATAACAAAGATAAATCTCCACCAAGAAGACCCTTAATAGCCAGCATTGGATCCCTTATGAACACTGTATTGACCTATGTAGAATTCCACACCCATGTTTTAGTGCAATTAACACTAAGCTATATTCATGACTCTATGCATGTTATAAAAATATTTGAGGATATGAATAAGGATAACTGGGACACAAATAGTTTGTCACTAGTAACATTTGATGTTAAACATTTATATTCATGAATTCCCCACAGGAAGGGCTTAGAAGCCGTAAAAAATGTTTTGGCTATGAGAACAGATGAAAAACCATTGAAAGAATTACTTTTAAAATTAGCAGCTTTAATACTGGAGAATATTGTTTTAAAATTTGAAAACAAACATTGCAGTTAAAGAAAAGAAACTGTGATGGGGTCTAGTATGGCACCCACATATGTCAATTTAGCTATGGCAGCATTTGAGACTAGTTTTGTGTTAATCCACCTTTGCAATTTTTATTGTATAATAAAATCAAAAGGTGAGATAGTTTTAGTGATAACATCTTAATGTTGTGGACAGGCACTGAGGAGGAATTACTTGAATTTAAAATATTTTTAAATGGAACAACAGAAAATCTAAACTTTGCAGTGAATTTCAGTAATATCAAAATAGCATTTCCGGATTTAGAAATAGAACTTGAGGGTGGGGAGATACATGCAAACCTACATAGAAAGGACACAGACTGAAACAGTCAGTTACATTTCCAGAGCTATCACTCAGGGAAACTACAAGAGATAATTCTGATTGAGCACTATCTTAGAATTAAGAAAATTGTACAGGAGAAGAACATTTCATAAAAGAGTCTATGGAACTGGATTTTAGATTAATGGAAAGGTGACATCCATTAAAATGTTTAAAAGAGGCCAGGGATAGAGTCGTAAGGACTCCACGAGATTAATTACTCAAGCCTAAGGCTGTAGAAGAGAATACTAAAAGAATGTTTTTTGTTACAATATTCTCAGATTTTCATTGGAAATCTCACAACATCAAGTATAAAATACTGGAATGCTCTGCAATGTCTGCCTGGAGGAGAACAAATATTTAAAGAAAAACTGATGGCTGTTGCCAGGAGAGCACTGAACTTTAAAAACAAACTTGCCAGATCAGCGCATCAGATTCTGAACAGACGGAAATCTTTTTAACACAGCTTATACCACAAGGAAAAGAACAGTTACATACTTACTGTAACAGTAGATCTTTGAGAGAATCTCTTTCTTCAGGCCACACTTATGTAACTATAAGCCACTAGGTGCTAGGAACACACCGAAACTTTTGCAAGCAGTCCACCAGGGGCCACCCACAATGATGTGATACGAAGGCTGCTGCATAAATGTGGATGGCCCCTCCTCTCTTCAGTTCCTCGCTGGAGATCATGCTTGGAGGACCTCTCTATAGGGAACCAGGAGAGAACCTAGGGCTCTGCCAACCAGGTGAGGCAGAGAGTTATAGGTAGACCATCAAGGAGTAGGAGACAGCACTGATTAGACTCTCAGGACTCAGTAGGTGGAAGGAGGGTGGGACAGCATGGCCTGATGAAAGAGATTATCTTGAAGATCTACTGTTATGGTAAGTACATAATTGTCCGGCCATACCTATAGAACGCAAACTAAGCAGTCTTGAACATAAACAGTCTGGGTGGCTGGAGCCTATAGGCCTAAGAAAAAAGACCCTGAAGCACAGCTAGGCCAAAGCCAGCCCTTTTTCAAGAGGTAATGTCCAGACTGCAGTGTTTAGTAAAGGTGTGGACAGCACTCCAGGTGGCAGCTGCACAGATGTCTGCAGTAGACAGATTTTTGAAACAGGCAACATAAGTGGCCATGCCTCTTGTGAAATGACCACAAACAACTCCAGGACGTTCTTTACCATACTTCCTATAACAGAAAGTATTACAGTTTGCTAACCATTTGGACAGGCACTGTTTAGAAACTGGGGTGTATTCTTTCCCAGGGGCGAATGAAATAAAAAGCTGCAAGGACTTTCTGCAGTCCTTTGTGTGGTGTGTATAGTACCTGAGTATTCTATGTACATCTAAAGTCTGGAGCAATGCTTACCCTGGATTGGCATGCTCAGGAAAATAAACTGGCAGGTGGATGGTTTGATTAAAAGTAAACTCAGACACCACTTTTGGGAGAAATTTAGGAATAATACACAAAGACACGCTGTCTTTGTGAAAAATCAAATAATGAGGCTCACACAATATAGCCTACAGCTCTGAAATCCTTTGAGCAGAAGCGATTGCAACTAAAAACAATGCTTTCCGAGAAAGAAAGTGTAAGCTAGAAGTCACGGCTGGCTCAAAAGGAGCCAGAGTAAGCTTCTCCAAAACAAAATTCAGGTCCCAAGCGGAGACTGAATTATGGATGAGACGCTTCAGATGTACAATCCTCTCAAAAATGTACAGGCCACATCCAGCTGGGCAACTGTATGACCTTCAATAGGCACATGAAAGCTGAAATGACAGCCAGGTGAACTTTGATTGAGGAATACTGCAGAGCTGCATCCGATAAGAACATCAAATACTCCAGAACCTGGTTAACTGAACAGGTAAACAGATCCATCTGATAAGAAGCGGACCATAGAGAAAACTGCTTTCACTTCAAAGACTAAGTGGATCTGGTGGAAGGCTCTCTGCCTGCCACCAGAAGAGCAGCAACTGTTTGAGAAACACCAAACCTGGCAATGGCTATGTTTTCAGGATCCATGCATGCAGGTGAAGCGATCTGAGGAATGGATGGACCAGGGTTCCTTGTTCCTGAGACAGTAGGCCCTTGCACAGGGGCACCGGTGGTTCTTCTGCCAGCTGTTGTAGCGGGGGAACCACAGCTGTTGAGGCCATAATGGAGCAATGAGTATCAGAGTTGCCTCCTCCATCTTGAGCTTGAGTTGCACTCACTGAATGAGGGGTAAGGGACGGAAGGCATACAGGAACCTCTCTTTCCAAGAGAGTGACAATGCATCCTGCCAGAAAGCTCCAGAACCTGGAATGAGCTTGCAGAAAAGTGGCAGTTTTGCGTTGTGTGGTGATGCAAAAAGGCCCAGCTCTGGAAGACCCCATCAGTCGAACAGATCTTCAACAACCGAGGTCAGCAGTCCCCACTCATGCATTCTGGACTGGGACCTGCTTTCCCTGTCTGCTAAGACATTTTGGATGCCTGGAACATGTACTGATGACAGTTCTAGACCATGTTCCACAGCCCAATTCCAACCCCTCATCACTTCCCTGCATAGGGGGTTAGAATGAATCCCCCTTGCTTGTTGATATAATGCATCATACTGACATTGTCCATCTGCACTAGCAGAGCACCTGGGGAGTCTGGAAGGCCTGTAGCCCATACAGAACACCTCACATTTCTAGAACATTTATGTGCAAGGTACTCCCCACTGGGGTCCATGTCCCCTGCGTTTGATGGGGCCCAGGTGTGCACCCCAGCCCATCCCAGAGGCATCTGTTGTTAGAATCTGGTGAGGGGAGGGGATCAGGAAAGGAACCCTTTTTAATAGATTGCTAGGTTCCATCCACCTCTTGAGCACTTTGCATACAGAAGACATGACTAGAACTCTTTCTTCTAGATCGTCCGTGAGCTGGTCTCATTGGACTCTTAGGGTCCACTGAGGGATCCTCATATGGAGTCTAGCCAAAGGTACTATGATAATGGCCACTGCCATAAGGCCCAAGAGCTGAAGGAATGGCCTGGCTAAGACATGCTGGCTGTCGTGTACCAGCTGTGCCTGAGCAATCAGACATTTGGCCCTGTCCAGGGGCAGGAAGGCTGATCTCTGAGCTGCGTCCAAGACTGCTCCTATGTACTGCAGGCATTGATAAGGCATCAGTATAGACTTGGGTTTGTTGGCAGTAACCCCCAGAGCATCAAACATCTGCCAGGTTTGAGCCAATGTGTGCAGGACCCAACCCTTAGAGTGGGCTTTGAATAACCAGCCATCCAGGTAGGGAAAGACATAGAGACCTTCCCTGCAAAGAGCTGCTGCCACCACTGCCAAGCATTTGGTAAAGACCTGTGGTGCAGAGGAGAAGCCAAAGGACAATACTCTGAACTGGTAATGTTCCCCTGGAACAGGAAAGTATAGTTACATAAGAACTCACCATGAGTACGTTAGGCCTGGAATAAACTGCCACGAGAAGTCATAGAAGTCAACGAATTTGTAACTTTTAAATATCAGTTAGACAAATATCTTAACTGGCAAACAGGTTCTAATTAATTAATACGCCCACATAGTTGTGGGAAACATTCTAGATGGGCACATGCCTTCTTATGTCTTCACAAATCTAGTAAACAGTAGATCTTGCAGCAGGCCAACATCAGTAGGACTTAGCCGCCAAGGTCACATGGAAAACTTTCTAGCTAGCAATCTACCACAGAGGACTGCCCACCACTGACATCAGTGTCTAACATCAGCCCATCCTATAAAGGCGGGTGGTCCTCCACACCCTCCTCAGTTCTCTCGCCGGAGACCCAGAGCAGGCAGTGAATGGAGAACCAAGGAGGTTATAGAGAGCCAAAGAAAGAAAGAAAGACAGAAGTAGTGTGAGTGGAATAAAAAAAACAGCAGAGGGAAGGAGGGAGGGAACGTAGGGCCTGCTGCAAGAGCTTCTCTGGAAGATCTACTGTTATGGTAAGTTCTTAAGTAGCTGTACTATCCTACTTCCAGGAAAGCTCTTCCAGCAAGCCAACACCAGTAGGACTGAGTCCCAAGCAGTTCTGGGTATAATCAGGAAAACAATACAGGGAGGAGGAGGATTGTTCAGCAGCCAAAAGCTCAGGAAAGAAGGTCCTGAAGTACTGCTAGCCCAAAATTGGCCCTGTGTTGAGAGACGATGTCCAGACTGTAATGCTTAGTGAAGATGTGGACAGAATTCCAGGTAGCAGCTAGACAAATGTCCACAGCAGACACGTTTCTGAAACAGGTCAGGGAGGCAGCCATACTCCTGGAGGAATGACCCTTAACCACTCCCAGAAAGTTGTTGTACTTACAGTACCAATAAACAATGCAAATGGCTAACCACTTAGACAAACACTGTTTGGAAATAGGAGCACCCTCTCTCTTGGGGGCAAATGAAACAAACAACTGGTCAGACTTCCTTGAAGCCTTGGTACAGTGCGCATAGTATCGCAAGCGCCTATGTACATACAAAGTATGGAGCAAAAGCCTGCCCCTGATTAGAACACTCAGGATAATAGACTGGAAGGAGGATGGATTGGTTCAAAGTAAACTCCAACACCATTTTGGGAAGAAACTCAGTATTAGTACACAAAGACACCTTGTCCTTGTGAAAAACCAAATAAGGCTCCTCACACATGAGTACTTGAAGCTCAGAAATCCTTCAAGCGGAAGCAACATCAACTAAAAAGAGCACATTCCACAACAGAAACCACACCTCACAACTCATGGCAGGTTCAAAGGGAGGTAACGTTAGTTTCTCCAACATAAAATTGAAGTCCCATGAAGGGACCAGGTCCCAAATGGGAGGTTTCAGATGCAGAATGCCCTGCAGAAATGTGTGGGATACCGCAAGCTGAGCCACAGCCCTGCCATCGATAGACACATGATACGTAGAGATGGCAGAAAGATACACCTTGAGGGAGGAGTATCCCAAACCCGAGTCCAAAAGGGACAGGAGGTACTCCATAACCTGATTCACTGGACAGGTGAAGAGGGCCAGTTGGTGTGAAGCAGCCCAAAGGGTGAAATGCTTCCATTTCATGGCATAAGTGTCCCCGGTGGAAGGTTTTCTAGCCACCACCAGGACATCGTCCAGCCTAGAGGACACCCCGAAATGGGTGATAGCTAGGTCCATGGGAGCCACTCATGGAGATGCAGAGACTTGAGATCTGGATGGACCAGGGTGCCTCGGTCCTAGAACAGCAAGCCAGTGCACAGAGGCAAGAGCACTGGAGGGTCCACTGCCAGTTGTTGCAACAAGGGGAACCAAATCTGACATGACCAGAGGGGAGCTAGGAGTATCATCTCCACCTCTTCTAACTGGAGCTTGAGCAGTACCCTCTGTAGGAGAGGGATGGGAGGAAAGGCATACAGAAACCTTCCCTTCCAGGAAAGGGACACTGAGTCTCACCAGAAAACTGCAGGCCCGGGAATGAGCAAGCAGAAAAGTGGCAGTTTTGCACTGAGTGGGGACACAAAATGGTCCAACTCTGGGCAACCCCACCTGTCGAAAAGATCTTTGGCCACCGGGGTCAGAAGCTTCTACTCAAGAGCCCGTGACCAGGAGCAGCCGATACTGACTGCCAGGAAGTTTTGAATGCTTGGAATTATGGATTGCCGATAGCTCCACACCGTGCTTGATGGCCCAATACCAAGCTCTCATCGCCTCCCGACACAGGGGGTAAGAGTGAGTACCCCATCCAGCTTGTTGATGTAATACACCATACACATGTTGTCCATCTGCACCAGCTATGGGCTGGCAAGGAGAGAAGACTGAAAGATCTGCAGAGCATAAAGGACCACCTGCATCTCCATGATGTTGATATGCAGACTCTGTTCCAATTCCATCCAGGTGTCCTGAGTCTGGTGGTCAGCCAGATGAGCACCCCATCAAAGGCTGGATATGTCCTTTGTGAGACTCTGACAGGGGGTCAAGAGTTGAAAAGAGACCCCCTAAAGGAGGTTGGCCAGCTCCAGCCACCATGACAGGACACTCCTAACTGGATCAGAGACCATGACCAACTGATCCAGGTCATCTGTGCGCTGGTCCCACCGGACCCAAAAGGTCCACTGAGGTGCCCGCATGTGCAGGTGTGTGAGGGGGAACTGCAGCAATCACTGCTGCATGCAGAGTAGGCCTATTGGTCTATCAAGTCTGCTTCAGCACCATGATTGGACACCATAGCCAGCTCTCTATCTGTCTCCTTCCACTGTTACTTCATCCCCCAGTCCTGCCTCCCTCCCCGGGAAAACCAGCCTCTGCTTCACCCCTTGCCTATACCTATCCCACCCTCTCTTGAATCCCTCCACTGTAGCTGCCTGTACCAGCTCCCCGGGCAGCACATTCCACGGTTCTACCACTCTCTTGGTGAAGTACCTCTTCCTCCTTCCCCCCCCAATTCTACCACCCTCAATCTTCCAACTGTGTCTTCTGGTGATTCCACCCTCCTTCAGTTGAAAGATCCTATCTTAGCTTACCTTATTTACTCCCCTGAGATACTCGAAGACCTTAGTCATGTTCCCCCATTCCCTCCTCTCCTCTCCTCCAGCGAGAACAGGTTGAGCTCCCCTAGTCATTTCTTATATGTCATATCCCCCAGGCCCCGGATCATTTTGGTTGCTCTCCTCTGAACCCTCCTCAGGAGTTGGATGTCCCTCTTTAGGTGCGGCCTCCAGAACTGCACACAGTACTCAAAGATGTGGTCTAACCAAGCTGTTGTATAATGGCAAAATCACCTCCCTGTTCCTTGAGGTAATCCCCCTAGCGATGCATCCCAGCATCCTATTTGCCCTGACTGCAGCCCTCCTGCACTGCTCTGAATTATTCATGTTAACATCCACCAAGACTCCTAGGTCTCTTTCCCCTGCTGTGGCCTGCAACTCATCCCCCCAGGGTATACACATAGTTGGGGTTTTCCCACCCTAGGTGGAGCATCTTGCATTTGGAGGAGTTCAATTTCAATTTCCAGGTGCAGGACCACCTATCCAGAGTATCCAGGTCCTCTTGCAGGGTCAATCTCCCCTCCTCACCCTCCACCACCGCCCCCAGCTTAGAGTTGTCCGAAAAGAGCCTCATTTCACACCCAATACCTTCCCTGATATCAGAGATGTAGGCGTTAAACAGAACTGGCCCCAGGACTGATTCCTGTGGAACCCCACTTATGACTTCCCTAGGAGACAAGACCTCCCCTCTGACCACTACCTGCTGAGTGTGACCTGAAAGCCAATTTCCAATCCACCTAACCGTCAATAGGCCTACCCCCATCCCCCCAGCTTCTCCCTTAGGCCAATGTGAGGGACCGAATCAAATGCCTTGCTGAAGTCCAGGAACAGTACATCCACTGGTCTCCCCCTGTCGAGTGCTGATGTCACCCACTCATAGAACTCTACAAGGTTTGTTTGACACAATCTACTGGAACAAACCCATGCTACCAGTCATCCAGGTAACCCATCTCCTCCAAGAAACCTCCCAGCCTTTCCTTAAGTATGCTCTCCATTGCCTTCCCCACCACTGACATCAAACTGATGGGTCTATGGTTTCCTGGCTTTTCTCTTGATCCTCCTTTATGAATGGGCACAACATGCGGCTGCTTCCAATCCCTTGGCACCCTCCCTGTCTGGAGTGACAAGTTAAAGAGATCCGCCAATCGCGCAGCCAAAACATCCGCCAACTCCCTCAGTACTCTGGGATGAATAGCATCAGGCCCCAGAGACTTATCCTTTTTTTTTTTTTCTCCTTGCCTTACTTGGCCCCTGGCCTGCCTCTCCTTCTGGCTGCACATGACTCTCCCCGACCTCCTCGCCCTGACCCCCTTCATACTCACCTCAGATCGCAGCCAACCCAGCGTAACCCTTCATTGGATGGGTCCCTCTCCTCCGAGGGGGAAGGCGCAAGGAGGGGGATACCAGCGCACTCTTCAATCAGTCCCTGGGTGCTGCTGAGGTGGATTCCGGGGCGTCGGGGCATCTGAGATGGTGGGAGCTGGCAGCCATCATCTGGCAGACCAGGAGGCAGCTTTCCGCTTTTCTCCCCGGGGGCGTGGCATGCCACGGATGTCTAGGCCGAAGCCGACGTTCACCACGCCCCTTGTACAGTGGGGCTTGGTTGAGTTGTTGTTTCTCCGGCCTCCGCCAGAGGGCAGCAGGCAGCAAGCCATGTCCCCACCCTTCCCCCTGGAGAAGGCGAGCAGTCACGGGATGCTGAAGCCTTCTCCCACCGGCCGGCTCTCCAGCGACCCGAGTCCATTCCCGAACCCGGGTCGCCAGCGACACAAGCGGAAATCCAACCGCTCTGCCGATGAGCCAGTGATTTATCCTTTTTTAGGGACTGGAGGGCTTCCCACACCTGACCAATAGGAATATCAACATCTGCCCCCCCTCCATTCAGCAGAGCCAGCCCGATATCTCACCCCTGCTCTACCTCCCCCAGCAACTAGTTTCACAGTTGTGTGTTGTGTATTTACACACAATTTGCATGAAGTACCTACACTGTAACTGTACTGTAACTACTATGCAGTTGTTAACATGTTTCACATTTGCATGTTGTGTACTTATGTAACCCCCACATCACTTTTGGCTAGTTGGCACCCCCCATAAAACAGAACTAGTACCCACATATGGTATACAATTTACTTTTGGCAGAAATACTCAGATTGGTACCACCCCCTAGCTTTAGGATGTATACAAGGCTCATTGTTTAAAGGAAGTGGGTGGGGGGGGGTTAATTCACAAAAATGAACCTTTGTAAAAACAACCAGGTCCAAGGGAGAGAATGCTAGGCGTATGCTAGATCTAACTGCTGAGGGGGCCCTAATAATTCCACACAGAAGCAATGATCAGATTGTCCAATGCAGCAGCTGGGATTGTGCAGTATGGTTTTATTCACAGATGTTACTAAAGCACCAGTGGACCCCCAAGGGTCGGTCATGGCAAATAAGTACATTTTCTTTCCACATCTCTTTGCTAGGCAGTACAATTCTCCACAGAAACAATTATTTTCTCTTCCCCATGGTGTATGCCTGTGGACTGGTGCCATACACCCAAAACATTTCCATTTCCCAAGAGTGTATGCTTGTGGACTGTTGGCACACACTAAGAACATATTTTTCCCAATGACTTCACATTTTGTGGACTGTTGCCACCCACTCAGAACATCCTCCTGCGGCAATGACCTTTGACAGGGAAACCTGGCACCCTTCAATGAACCAGTTATCCCTGCCTTGTAGACTCCAGATGGCGTTCCTCCCACCCTTTACCCCAACCGACAGTCTCTGCCATTCCTTCAGGGTTACACCACAGAAGCCTGCAATCCCCAATGAATTGCTAAAGATGCCGAACTTTACTTCAAATTTCCACACTTAGGTGAACAGGGGTACTGACAGGTGTGATCTAGCCCACCCCCCAGACAACCTCCTAGAGAACTTGTCTCCCATTTTGTACTCCCAGTTTACTTGTTCCTTCCTTTAGGCATGGAAACAACCCAGAAAGCACACTTTTCCACAGATTAGTTGCTCCTTCCTTTAGGCATGGAAACAACCCAGAAAGCACCCTTTTCCACAGATTAGTTGCTCCTTCCTATAGGCATGGAAACAACCCAGAAAGCATCCTTTTCCATGGTGGCTTGTCAGAAAAGTCTCACACAAAATTTCTACTTAAAGGCAGCTGTACACACACTAGGACCTTCGGGGGATTTGCCCCTTGGATTCACTGAACTAGCAGTCCCTTTCACTTCTCCTGGAGTGAAAATCAAGGAATTCTGCTGAAGAAAGGTCTCCACCACTTCACTGGGAGCTGGAGATGTAAGGCAAACTAGGATGACAAACACAGGGCTCTCTGTGGCAGAGCCCCAACTGGCAGAGCTCCTGCCACTCTAACTGTCACTGTTGAATGCCAAACTCAGACTCACTGAACATTCTAAGCTTCCCCAGAGCAGCTGACTCAGAAATGGTTATTCTGCTGCAAGAGTTCTAAATGACATAATCATCCCTACTCAGGCTAGCTGAGTAAATAATGATGTCATTATGTAAGAAGCCCCTAAAAGAGCTCCTTACCAGCTGTCTTTTCTACCTACCTAACCCTAGAACTAATGGGATTCTAGTAACCCCAGGGGACTGGGTGGTTACACTCACTGCAACCAGACCACTGGCTGTCCACAGCCAGATTACAGCCCAGTACCAGGCCATCCTGCCTCTGTGTTCCCTATGGGAAGGGTTGATCTGGTCCTCCCCTACCATGTGCTAGGCACAGGCAGATAACACATAAGGATAGAGGCCTGCTGAAGAAACTTTAGCTGCTACCCTACTACTGTGCTAGCTATGGATTTCCAGGGCTCCAAGAAACTGCCTGAAGCATGTTCTAACAGACAGCACTGGTGACCCCTATCATGAATCAGGACCACCAATCTGCCTTCCCCCCTAGCCCTCTAGGAAAAGCTATCTGACCTATGCTACCTACTAGGGAAAACCTACCCTCAAAACCATTTTACACCAAAAGAACTATAGCCCACTTTAGAAACATGCATTTGCCAGTACATTTCCTAAATCTAAGAACTACAAAAACTCTACATCTGCAAAGCAGAAAAATGGTTAGACATTGTACTACACAGTTACACAAAGCCTAGCAACTTTAAACAAAAGGACTCCGATGAGTCACAAAAATCCTCTTCTTGTCTTCTTTCAGGAAGACCTGCAAAAGAAAACATTGCAAAACACATTCTACAAACAAACACAACCTGTAAACCACACAGTGATCAAACCCTCCCACTGTAGATATTACATAATCAAAAAAAGGATTTTTAAAGGGGTTTTCTCTATAAAAGTACAAAACTAGAAAACACAAGAACATTTACAAAACAGTTTGGGAAAGGGAAGCCCTACAAGTCCGATGTACTAAGGAGAAAGTCCAGAGTGCCAAGGCACTATACATAGAGTCTCTCCTAGGCTGAAGCCTGCTGAAACACAGTTCTTGGAAAGGCACAAGGCCTGCTAGCACTGTAGTCCAGTTTAAGAGTGTCTATTGGCGAATCAAAGTTCCTGGAACATCCTCAATTGTAGGCAAATCAGTCAAATTAAAATGTAAAATGCATCTTAACATATTCTAAGTGACAGATGGATGTCTACATCATCTCTCTGGACCTGTGGCCTGATGATCTTCTGTTGCTGGACAGATAAAATCTTTGGATCAGATTCTTCCATGACCTCCCACTGGACCAGGATGGGAAATCTTCTCCTGCTGGGTTGATGAGCCTGGATGCTGTTGCAGACAAACCTGGATGCTGCTACAGATGAACCTGTAACACCAGAAGAAAGACACCTCCTCCCTCAGTTGCTGCCTCTTTGGTGGCAGATGCTGAGCTGGTATTGTTGCATTCAACTTGGCATGCTGGCACATTTACTGATGAGTAGCACCATTCATGGGTAGTACCACTCGGGGTGTGGGGCACAGACTGTCTCACCATCAGGATGAACCACAGGAACATTGTAAAATGGCTCTTGGACAGCCTTGTCCACAATTCGCACTGAATCAATTAGCAAAGTTCTGTCACGCTTCCAAAACTGAAGTCTCTCATTGCACACTTTTATTCTTACAAATTTATTTACTTTCAGATGCAGGCTGGCACTAGCTTCCTTCCACAGCCAGGCATGCCTGTTCTCCTCTGTTTCCTCCCAAATTTTTTGAGGGAAGAAAGAGTATGTCTGTCCGTATTCGGCCATAGCTTGTCTTCGATTTATCCATTCTTCCTTGCTGCTTTTGATCAGCTCCAATCCACAGGCACGGCTTGGGGGTGGCCATTTCTGGTTGAGCCAGCTCTGAACACACAATGCAGAGTAAAAGCAGTCCACCTCTGCACTAGATGGCATGTCTCTGGAGCCCTCCTTCATTTCAGTATCAGGAAACTCCACTGAAACCAATGCAAATGGCAACTCACAGGGTCTCACCATAGCCTTTGCAACATCTTCCTGTTCTACTATCTCTGCCCAGGAGCTGACAGTTGCACCAGCTCCTGAAATTGTCCATTCCTCACTGCACACAGAGGCATTGGCCTCCCAACACAAAGCTCCTTCTACCTCAGACTCTCCCACAAGGCTTGGGCTTGGGCCTTCCACCCAAGGATCCACAGAACATACATCTGCAGCATCCAAATCCACCCTCTGCAGCGTGGAAAATTCCATCTCTTCCTGGCCTTGCAAAGTATCTGCACAGACATTCTCCAAAAACTCCTAGACAAACTCAGTGGGGTCTCTCTGACTGCACCAACTTGCTGCTGTTTTGATCCGACAAAGTCCTCTGCCAATGTTCAAGTTGGGGCTAAGTGGATTTTTCTTGCTTTTGCTACTACTGTGCCACCTGCTTCACTCATCCTGAATTGCTTGTGACAGTCTGTGCAATGGGGGACTAAGAGAACATCCCTCCCTGGCTTCAAACAAACAATGCATACATTGACAGAAAAATTTGGTAAAGCTACATCAGACGGTACTGACTCACAATTGTACAGTTGTTCAAAGTGAGCTAACTCTTTTTCTTGTTGTGCAACCCACGCTCTGGCAAGTTTGGGAGCAGCGGCACCGGAACAGGATAGTGCCAAGCGGGTCCAGGTGCATGCAATCGGCATGCACAGCTCCAGACCCCACACCTCCCTATGTGTGAGATCCACTAAGGGTCCCAGGGAGCACCCCATTGAATGCCCACCCAGGATAAAGACTCATCTCCAGGCCATCCTGTGGAGTCCTGCTCGCCAGGGGTGAGGAGCCGTGGACAGGTGGTCAGCATTGGTAAATGCTGGTATGGGTGCATGAGTCCACAGGCACAGGGTTGTGGATGGGGTACATGACTTTTCCATGTACCCTCACCAGCTTAGTGCATAGGGCCCATTAAGGGTTGCAGATCTCCTGAACTGATAACAACACTCGTTTACTCCCAGGCTGAAGAAAACACAACTGTTAGGAATGTGTTTTATCTGGATATCCCATACAACTGAAATTCTACACAGGAGGAAGAGAGAGAGAGAGGGAGAAAGAAAGAAAGAGAGAGAGAGAGAGAGAGAGACGGAGGGAGCTGGCTTTCTTTTTCTTTTCTAAATAGTGCAGGTGGCAGGAGGAACAGAGACAAAATAAGCTGCATGTGCTTTTATACCGAGCACATCCACTGACTGTAATTTGAGCTGGCATGAGTATGGTCCATGTAGAAGAGATGCATGAAGGAATCAAACAGTTTCAGTTTCTCTCTCTCCAAAATAGTGTAGCAGAGGGACACACCAAAGCCAAACTGCTCTAGCAGGGTAATTGTAATCCAACTTCAATTTTGTGAAGTCTCTTAGCAATCTGGAGAGTTCCATTTTTCTTCTGTAATAGCAAGACATCTGCAGAGCTTCACCCTGCAGCCGTAAAAAGGAAAATAACAAAGCACAGCAAGGGTGAATAATAGCGACTGACTGTAGCTGCGGCATCCACTGAGGTCTGATGTATGCAGGTTGATGGCAGGAAAAGAACTGAGGAGGGTGTGGGGAACTGCCTCCATGGTAGACTGCTAGCTAGAAAGTTTTCTGTGTGGTCCTGTCACCTGGCAGCTAAGTCCTACCAGTGTTGGCCTGCTGCAAGAGCTTTTCTCGAAGTAAGATCCTCAAGTATTTTCTGTGAAGTCTGTGAATTTGGATATGAAGGTAGGCATCCTTCACATCAAGGAAACAGATTCAATCCCCTGCTTGCAGCAGTGGAAGCAGGCTTTGCAGGGTGACTGTTCTGAACTTTGTGTACTCTGTGAAGATGTTCAGGTCCCTGAGATCTAGAACAGACTGCAGGTCTCCTGTCCACTTCAGGACTATAAATTATCAAGAGTAGAACCCTGTGTTTCTTTGTTTTGAGGGCACAGGTTCTGTGGCCTTCTTTTGAAGCAAAGTCTGAATTTCTTCCAAGAGCAGAAGAAGGTGGTCTGGAGGATAGTGAATCGGCACTGGTAGATGATCTGTAGGTGTGCCCAAAAGTTCCAGAGCATGTCCTTGTTCTATGATTTCTAGAACCCAGGCATCTGTTGTCAGCTCCTTCCACTGAGTTAAATGAAGTGAGAGATGACCCCGCCTACAACTACCTCTGGAGGTAATGGTGGTTGGGGGTGTACAAGGAGTCAGGAAGACATGGTTGTAGTGGTTCCTTCTGCACCACCACCTCTAGGGGCTTTTGAATGGGCACCTGGGGTGGTGCCTGGGGTGGGTAAGGCTCCTGCTCCCTTGCCCCTATCTTGCTGTCTGGTGGCTGGACAGTGTCTGACATGAGCTGGACAAAAGGGTACACTTTGCCTACCCCTTGATTGGGTATGGTAGAGGGAGTACACTGACTTAAGGGTCCTGTCTGAGGCCTGAAGGTTAGAAAGAGTGTTGTGGACATCAGAGCCAAATAGTTTATGTCCTCTAAAAAAGGTATTGAGAATGGACTGCTGCACATCATTCACAAACCCTGCCACCTTGAGCCATGAGTACCTCCTTAGACAGATGCCCAAGGCAGCAGCTCTGACAGAAGCATTTGAAACATCATAGGCCATGCAAAGCAAATGCTTGTCCACAACAGCCCCAGCTGTGAGAGCCTTTTTTTAATTGAGTAAACATTATTAAGCATTTAAACAACCATACAATAGAGAAAAGAACAGCAGTACAAAAAACAAACAATAAATCAAATATACCAGCTGCATAACAATATGATACGCACCACCCCATACTAACACATATACCCCCCTAAAACACATTCCACCCCTAAACCCGGAGCACAATACTGATAAAAGGAGACGCACAGGGGGGAAAAGACACAAAACCTTAGAAAATAGTAGAAAACAATAGCACACTTTGAGAGAATGGAAAGAGCAATACAAGTCAGCAAACAAAAAAGAAGAATAATGGGAAGACCCTGGACGCATGCACTTAACAACAACAGGGTTTATAAAGACTCCCAAGTCTGTCGGTAAAAAAACAAATGGTCAGCCATACTAGCAATAATTTTCTCTGCCTATAAAGCAAACAGAATTTCTTTATACCATTCCACATAATGGTATAAAGGTGAAGACAGTAAGGGTCCTGGATTTTAAAAGGGACAACTTTGCAAAAATGAGGAACACCTCAAGAAAATCCTGGCAAAGGTGGTGGTGGGAGGAGTAGAAGAACAGTGGGAGACACTTAAAAGAGCTATAGCAGACGCAACAAGCCTCTGTGTAAAGCAGGTAGGTATGTAGATAAAACTTTAATTTTATACAGGAAGAAACATGTCATTTGGACTTTGCAGTCCAGTTTACAAGACCGTCCTATGTTGGTTCTATTCTAAGGTTACAAAAACATGGAACATAAAAACATATTAAACATTCCAGAATAAAACATATATTACAAGACACTAATAAAATACAAAAAGATTTTACATAAACAGATATGTTATAAATATTTTAGAAGTATTTGCAAGTAAAAAGCAACAAGTCTTTAATGGCTTGTGTGAATAATAAGTGTCCTGATATTTCACAAACAGCTGGGGGAAGTGTATTCCAAATAGCGGCAGCCCTAAATACTAAAGTTCTATCTCCAAATTTATTAGTTCTTTTTCCAGAGGTTATTTTATTTTGATGAACTGAACTTATTAGTACCCTCTTATTGTTTGTATCCAATGGAAAAAGAAGTTTTGAGATAAGGTAATCTGGAAAAAAAGGTTTTCCGTTTACGTATTAATGTTAACCAGTGTCTGATAATTAAGCAATAAGGAATAACAGGGTGTGTTTTATCGTGTAATAACATCACTCCTGGGGTGGGTTGCTAGCTAACGCAGGCGGCCGAAGCTTCCACCACCCCAGGAGTGACGCGTTATTACACGATAACACACATCCCTGGAGTGCCTTATTGCAATTATGCAATGGCTCGATGTTATACAAGATAAAAAAAAAATTAAAAAAAGTTTTAGTCGATTTTTAGTGTAGCACTATATCTCTGTTTCTTAAAAGTAGCTCCAAACAATCATCCAAAAGATCAATACAATGATATTATTGTGTAATAACATCACTGTTTCAGGCACACATTGACCAATCAGAGTCCAGGAAATTTTCTTGGCATTGTATAATATCCATTTTCAGAGGTTGCCAATCCAGTCTTCTCAAAAGTGAACAATGATGTGTTTGATAATCACCCTTTAGTACAAATCTAGCTATATGATAATGGGTTTTGTCTAAATGATCTAAAAGTGATTTATTAGCTGTTCTGCATAGAAATTCACCATATCTTAAAGTAGGTAAGATCAGCTGTTCAGCTAACTTATTTCTGTCATGCAGTTTCGGACATTTGGTTGTTCTCCTTAAGAATCCTAATTTCTTATTAACTTTATTGATGGTGGTTGAATAAAGGTCAAGTGTTGGTCAATAATCACTCCTAAATAACAGTAATTATCAACCATTTCCAATTTTATTGACTTTTTTATGTAAATCTGAATTTCAGTAGAACTATTTTGATTTTTAGGTGAAAAATACATTAGTTTAGTCTTCTTGGTGTTCATTATGAGCTTTGACCTGGTGAACCACCCCTCAGTTTCAGAAAAATCTGACTGCAGTTTTGACTGAAGTTCAGTGGCAGTGCGACCTGTGGCAACTAGGCAAAAAGAAGGAAAGAAACACTATGGTTTTCTAAAGAAGTGATGGAAAAGGTTAAGGAAAAGAAACAGACATTCAGAAAGTACAAAGAAACACAAAGGGAGGGAGACAGGGAACTGTGTCAGGTGAAACAGAAGGAAGTGGGGAAAGCAGTCAGGAGTGCAAAGGTGCAAACTGATGAAAGAATAGCACAATCAGTAAAATAAGGAGACAAAACCTTTTTCAGGTATAGCAGGGAGAGGAAAAAGACCAATGGAGGGATTGTGAGGCTAAATAAGGGGGGGAAAGTATGCAGAGGGGACTTAGAAAAAGCAGAAATTCTGAATGAATACTTCTGCTCAGTATTTGCAAAAGAAGGGGAAGGGGAGGAACCAAAATTAGAAGGTGGAAACACACATGGAGAAGAAGTGGACACCTGTCTATTCACGGAGGGGAGAGTCCTAAGGGAACTCTCAAAACTAAAAGTGGACAAGGCAATGGGTTCAGATGGAATGCATCCCAGAATACTGAAAGAACTCAGAGAGGTACTAGGGGCACCATTGACAGCCATATTCAACAAATAAATGGAGGAGGGAGTGGTGGCAAAGGACTGGAGGAGGGCAAATGTGGTACCACTACACAAAAGTGGGAGCAAGCTGGAAGCTGGGAATTGCAGGCTAGTCAGTTTGACCTCAGTGATGGAGAAAATGATGGAGTCAATGCTAAAAGAAAGGACTGTAGCATATCTCATGGCCAGTGGGTCTCAAGACCCAAGGCAACACGGATTCACAGCTGGTAGATCCTGTCAAACAAATCTAGTAGATTTATTTGACTGTGTAACCAGGGTGGGTGATTGGGGACGGGGGCCATGGACATGACCTACCTAGATTTTAGCAAGGCATTTGAAACCGTCCCACACAGGTAGTTAGTAAAGAAGTTGGGCAGTCTGGGAGTGGGTCCCAAAGTAGTACATTGGGTCAGAAATCAGCTGAGCAACAGGACACAGAAGGTGGTTATTAACAGAGTTCAATCCCAGGACAGGATGGTGATCACTGGGGTACCACAAGGCTCAGTGCTGGGGCTGATCCTCTTCAATATCTTCATTAGCGACATTGCAGGGGGACTGGAAAGGATCTACAATAGAGTAGACACTCTGGACAGGGTGGAAAGAATGAGAAGAGACCTAGGCAAGCTGGAGGAGTGGTCAAGAGTATGGCAGCTTCAATTCTATACAAAAAAGTGCAAAATCATGCACCTGGGGCACAGGAATCCTGGAGAGGAATACATTATGGGGGGGATACTAACAACAACAAAACTGGAAAGAGACTTGGGGGTAATTATAATGGATGACTTGAAAATAGCAAAGCAATGTGAGTAGGCAGAGGGATGCTGTGGTGCATTGGAAGAGACATCACCAGTAGAAAACAGGAGGTGATGATGCCACTGTACAGACAATTGGTAAGGCCCCATCTGTAATACTGTGTTCAGTTCTGGAGACCACATCTCCAGAAGGACAGAGACAGAATGGAAGCAGTTAAGAGAAGAGCAACAAAAATAGTGAAAGGAATGCACCAGAAACATATGAGGAAAGACTGAAATACCTCAATATGTATAGCCTTGAGGAAAGGAGGGAGAGGGGGAACAAGATAGAGATATTCAAGTACCTCAAGGGGATTAACAGGGTTCAGGAGGGAAGTATCTTTCAGAAGAAGCGAAGAGAAGCGCAAGAACAAGGAGTCACAATATGAGGTTGGGGGAGACTCGGGTAACATGAGGAAGTATTGTTTCACAGAAATGGTGGTGGATTCATGGAACAGCTTCCCCGCAGAGGTCATGGGGCAAAAACAATAGGTGAATTCAAGAATGCATGGGATAGACAGAAGGCAACGATAGCAGTAGGAAAGAGAAGGAAAGCTACAGATCGTTTAGGATCTGGAGCTTATGTAGGTATGGAAATGGGCAGACTAGTTAGGCCAGGCGGTCCTTATCTGTCGTCAATTCTATGTTTCTACAAGTTGGTGTGACTTTGTCCCCCCAATGCTGTAAAATAACTTTTTAGCACAGGCAGAAATTAATGGCATGTGATATTTCTGTGTACCTATTAAATAGAGAATAATATATGGGTTGGTGTGTTTAATGAGATTTTACACACACCCAAGTTGTGGGATGCTACATAAACCCCGAGGGTGAAGCCCGAGGTTTATAAAAGCATCCCACAATGAGGGTGTGTGTAAAATCAAGTTTTAAACACACCACCCCATATTTTATTTTTTATAATTGCAGGAGTGCTCTTTTTCGCATCAGCAATTATAAAAAATAAAATAAGCTAACAGATTAGTGTTCAGGAAACTGCGGACCAGTCTGGATTTTGTGCAGTCCGCGGTCTTCCTAGTTATACTGCTGCACTTGTTGGAGGAAAAGGAAGAGTATATTTTGTTAAAAAATGTGTAGAAACTTTGATTTTTGTTTGAATATAAACTTACCGCCAAGTGGCGGTTGCAGCGTCCTTCCAGGCTTCGAGAGGCAGGGGCAGTCTGTGGCATGGACTCGGCTACGATGTCAGGCGGACAGGAAAACATGGTGCAGGCTTTTCTTTTATTTTGCTTCTGTTTTCAAGTGGTTTAGTTCAGAAAAAGAGTTCTTTTTTTTTTTTTTTTTTATAGAAAGTACATTACCGGCGAATATGAGGGACCATGAAGTGTGCTATGCCATGGGATTGCTTCACAGAACATGAACGTCAGAGAACAGCGACTGAAGGATGGCTTTTCCAAGGGAAACCTGGTGCGTGTTTGCCATTATAACCAACCGAGCTGGTTATAACGGCAAATTATAACCGGGTTTCCCTATGGGAAAAAGCGCTACCCGGTAATTATTATGTCTTTATACACCCCAAGTAAGCAAATGTCTGGAGAAAAGGCATGATCTAAATCCAAAAGCGGGTCTAATATTGACCAGATTGTATACCAAAAAGCCACTACCCTTGGACATTCCCACATAACATGCAAAACTGAAACAGTAGCAGCCTGACAATGAGTGCAAGAGTCAGAGAGCACCTGACCCATTTTATACAATTTAATAGGGGTATAATATATATTGTGTAATAGTCTAACTTGCATAAAATCATACTGATCAAACTAAGCAGATTTGTGCAAATCCCCCCAAATATGAGTCCAATCATAAGAATCAGTAGAAATAGGTAGGGCATGGTCCCAATAAGAGGGCACACCCACAGCAGCAGTTGGAAGTAAAGCATAAAGCTGAGAGTAAAGGAATGAAATAGCATGTGGTAAAATGACCTGAGGTGCTAAAGAAAGAAATTTCTGACCATGATCATTAGCCCATGGGGCCAGTACCAAAATGTTTAAAAAACAAATGAGAGAGCTGTAGATATCTTAATCAATGCTTGTTAGGGGCACCGTAGCATTGCTGAAATTCCATAAAAGTGAGAAAACCCTTATTATTCATAAGCTGTTCTACTGAATTAATATCCTGGTAGGGTCAAAAAAGTGAGGAAACCACTTGCCTATTCAATTCCAAATTAGGATCATTGATGATCAGTTGAGAAATATCTCTAACAGTGTCCAGCCTGAGTAAGGAACATAATTGCCTAGGGACTCTCACCGACGTTGTTATCAGGGTGTCCCTAAGAGAGCAAGGAAAAGTGAAAGTAGAAGTACACAGTAACACAGTAATATTTAATTTCACCTGTTGACATGAAAAGGACTCACTTTCCAATCACTGAGAAATATAACAACCAGGGATGACATTCAAGAGGACCCGAATTCACAGAAAATATTTAGCACTATGAGTCGCTAAATAGTACAAATAAAAGTTCAGGAAGTGGAGTCCACCCTCGTGTTTTGAAGCCATAAGTTTATGAAACGCCCGCCGAACCACTTTATCATGCCAAATATAATGGGAAATAAGTTGATGCAGGCCAGTGAACCATTTCCAGGGAATGTACTAGGTTAACATAATTATGGAATACAGGACCTGCGGCAGGAGGTTCATCTCAATCACACTCACTCTATCCCAAAGAGAAAGGGGAAGGTGGACCCATTGGGCCAGATCTTGTTTGAACTGATCAAGCATCGAGTCTATATTGTATTGTTTCATCCTCCACACAAAGGTGCTTAGCTAGAGACCCAAGTATTTGAGTTTGTCCAGCACCCAGACTAAACCAAAGTCAGCTCTATAAGCCCTATTAGAGCATTCAAAGGCATAATTTCAGTTTTAGCAATATTTAACTTGTAACTAGAAATGACACTAAAGTCCTGAATAAAGTCAAATGCTGCAGACAAAGGAGTTCTAGGTGACAACAAATGTAACAAAATATTGTCCGCATAAGCAGACAATTTATACTGCCGGGGCCCAATGGGCATACTTCAAATCTCCTCTGAACTATTAATCCTCCTAATTAGAGGTTCCAGAAAAAGATTAAACAAAAGAGGGGAAAGGGGTCATCCCTACTGAGTTCCCCGATGCAGGACAAACAATTTAAATCAGACCCCATTACAAAAAATCCTGGCAGAAGGATTATTGTAAAGAACCCAAATTCACGGAATGAAGTCATCCAGAATGTTAAACTTAACTAACACTGAACATAAATAATCCCACGAGACCCAATCAAATGCCTTCTCCATGTCCAGAGAGACCAGAACCGCCAGATCATGGCTCCCTCTGGACACAGAGAAGAGATGGCCCAACTTCCTAATGTGATCAAAAGAAAGTCGACCAGAGACAAAGCCCACTTGCTCATTACTAATTAAGGCACCCCATACTTTGTTAAGACGAGTAGCCAAAACCTTAGAAAGTCTCTTATAGTCTAGATAAATCAGTGAAATGGGTCTATAACTAGACATATTTGAAGGATCCTTCCCTAGTTTAGGTAATACCATAAGATCTGAAGTACCATGAGAACTGAGATAATTGTAAAGGTCCAATAGAATCGGGGCCAACAAATCCTTACATTTCTTATAAAAATTGAGGGCATACCAATCTGGACTGGCAGTCTTGTCCAGGGAGAGCAAGCCGATTGCATCCAGAACTTCCTGCAGAGTAAGAGGTGACTTCAAATATAAATGCTGAGCATCATCCAACTGTAGAAGCTCCAAATCCCCCCCAAAAAAACTGTCGAAGAGTCAGGCATCTCGGTATCTTGGTCAGGGGAATACAACTGCTGATAGTAGATCTGAAACTAGCCCACAATATCCCATAGGTGGGTAACTATCTGACCTTGATCTGTAACTATATGAGGAATAATTCTATCCAAAGCCTGTTTACGCAGGCATAAAGCCGATAATTGACCCGCCTTCTCACCTTAACTGAAATACTTAATATTAGTTCTCTGAATAGAATGCTCTGCATGTTTCCACAAAAGCTCCCCATATGTAGCCTGTAAGGTGGCCAGATCAAGCCATACACTCTCGGGAGAAGAAGAGGAGAGGTTTCATTCCAACTCGCAAAACTGACGCAAGAGATCAGATGCCTCCTGCTCTGTAAGTTTTCTCCTCTTGGAGGCCAAGTGAATTAGCTCACCTTCCCATAAGGGATTGAGATTTGGCATAGTAGGTGAATTTGTATAAAAAAATGAAATAATAAAGGCATTAATCTGCTCAATAAACTCGGGAGATTTTAACAACTGATTATTATGACACCAGCTTCTATCCACTGAATGAAAGGGGGTAAAACCAAGCTAGAGAGTAACAGGCTGGGGGTTTGATAAAACTTTAATGCCATGTTCACAACAGTGAACACTAGGGAAATGCTTACCCCCAGCCAAAAAGAAGTCAGTTCTTGAAAACATATTATGTGGAAGCAGATGAAGTATATATTCCTGCAGATCTAGGTTCAACACCCTCCAGAGGTCCACAAGTCCCACTGAATCCATCATATCACACAGTGCTCATTGAGCCAGGGACAAACCTTGCCGTCTATTACCAGATCTGTTCACTTCATTACAATACACAATATTCCAATCCCCAGCCAGAAGAATAGGAAGTATAGTCCAACCCGATAAAATGTTCAGGAGACTGGGATCATGAAAAGTAGGACTATAAATAGAGGCCATAACTACCTCATAATGTCCCAACAAAGCATGGACAAAAATAAACCTCCCTTGAGGGTCTGGGATTTCTTGCAAAAGCTGAAACAATATAGAGCTGGCCACCAGAATAACCACATACCTTTTGTAAATATCCGTCCCCACCCCAAAAACATAGCCAACCCGGTGAGGACAAAGTAAAGGAAGCTGAGGAACTGCTAAATGAGTCTCCTGTAGCACTGGGATATCTATCTGCAGCAATTTTAAATGTAACAATATTTTCTAATGCTTGGCTGGCATTTGTGCACCTTTAATATTCAATGTACAAAATGTATAACATAGTGCTATATTTAAGTAAAGACTATCCTAAAAACAGGGGGAAAACAGACATCCCCCAAAGTACACCCCAGGGACCACAAAACCCTCCAATACGGTGCTCCAGAAGCCCCCCACCACCCTCAACAGCCCAAACCTCTGAAGAAAAACTCCACAAATCATAAAAAACAACCAAACAACCCCCAACCACCCCCAGTAAACCCCCCTCAAAAAAAACACAGATATATTCCTTGTAAATTCAATTCAGTTTATTTGATCAACCATGATGGGACAAACATCATGATTATTTCAATAAAAAAACACATCAGTCACATACATATTATAGAAATACAATAAAATGTGCTAAAACAGCAATTCTCTTGCTATCACAAGCGAGAAGATAATAATTTATGAACAAGACTTAGCGTACCAGAAAAAAAAAACACATCAAGTTTTTTGATCCAATATGCTAAAACAACAATGTTCTTGCTCTCACAGATAAAAAGATAATACTTTATTATCAGGACTTACAGAATACCAAAAAAACTGTATAGACTCTTTTTAGCCCCTCTCTATTTTTCAGGATCCTGAATCTCTTTGTCTTAGCTTTAACCACTGATGCCAAGAAACTAGAGATGTGTTCGTCTCTTCTAAAGTTTGAGAATGCATCACTATAAAAACCACATCATAATTAGTACTTGCGTATACTTCTAGACAGCTTCGTGGAAAGTGATCCCTAGCTTTATTATATAATGGGCAAAGTAATATTATATGATTTTGTTAATATTTACTTTTAGCTCAAGATAATTACATTTTTGAAAAAAGTAATTAATTTTGTTTTTTGCATACCAGCTTTAGTTAATGAAAAAATCACCAGATTGTCTGCTTATGCTAACGAATGCACCAGTAATTTATCTATTTCGTGAGAATCCAATATATCACTTTCTAGAAATTCATGTAATGAATTAATATAAAGATTAAACAGTATTGGTGCTAATAAGCACCCATGTTTTACCCCTCTATCTGTATGAAAAAACTAAGTCAGTATCCCTTGTAAATGATCTGGTTCAAGATGCACATCACATGGACTCGTACTGCCCAGTGCCCCATAAAATTCTCAGAAAAATAACAGAAACCATGCACCACTAATGCCAAAAATAACAGCAAAAGAAAATAAAGAGCAGTACTACTGGCATGGAAGCTACAACTCCATAACACAAAAAAAGGAGCAGAAAGAAAGGAAAAATAAGTGCAAGAAAAAAAATAAATATATGTATGTATGCTAAGATAAGCAGAGCTCTATACTCCGAAAAAGACTGCAGAAAGATACTTCGAGGAGAATAAGGCTCTGAATACCATGCCAGGAGCTCACTCTAGTGACCAACATAAAATATAGAACCGAAATGGAAAATAAAAATAAGAACCCTACCTAAACTAAACAAACTCTGACCAGAGCCAATAGGGCTGCAGCTGAGGAATTTGGGGTAAAAATACTGAAAATAACCAAAGTTATGAGCCAGCATTTGCAAAATGTAATGTAGGCTCATAAATTTGTTTTGTAATATTCTTACACCAACTTTTCAACATAGCCTTGTTATGACCCTGCCTCATGAAGAAGAGCAATGAAAATGTTCAACTCCTGGTTTAAAGGTGATTTCATGCAGGGACTGCAAAATCAACTTTTGGGACACAAAAATACATTTTGGGCAGGAACTGAAAATGACAGCTGTCACATTCATAAGGTGCTGTAAAGAAATGGCTATGTTGAAAATGTGGGGTAAAAATATTGAATATTACCAAAGTTACGAACCTGCCTTCGCAAAATTCAATGTAGGCTCATAACTTTGTTGTTTTTAAATATGTTTACCCCAAATTTTCAACCTAGCTTTCTTATGATCCCACCTCAAGAGCAAGGGCAAAGAAAATGTTCAACTCCTGTCCAAAAGGTGATTTCATGCATGGATCGTAAAATCACCTTTCAGGATGAAAAAACATTTTGGCCAGAATTTGAAAAAATGACAGCTGTCACATTCATGAGGTGCTATAAAGATAGGGTTATGTTGTGAATTTGGGGTAAAAATATTGAAAATTACCAAAGTTACAAGCCTGCATTCACAAAATTCAACATAGACTCATAACTTTGTATTTTTTTAATATTATTACACCAAATTTTCAACATAACCTTCTTATGACCTGTCTGGAGATAGGGTTCACTCCTTTAAATCTCAGTGCCGCTCGCTAGTATGAGTGGTAGTGAGGCACGCGAGTGTCACTCCTAAGAGAAAAAGCCCTTAAGGATTTGCTGTATTTTTATATGACGTGATGTGTGTTTTAAGTTTAAGATTTAGATATCTGTAGGAGCTCATGTATTAGACACCTGAATTATATTTAGATATCCACAGGAGCATTGTATACTAGAGTTATGAACTACAGTCAATCAGTAGAGTCTCTCGTCTTATGTGTTTGACTCTACCTACTTTTGAATTAGGTCCTAAAGTTAAGTGAAGTAATTAATCTGTGTGTATTTTAATGAAAAGCTTATATTTAATGAGTGCTTCAGAATAAAATATTCCTTATTTTATTTTCTTTTGTTCTTAACATTAATATAAGGAGTATTCTTTTAATTTGTTTTCTCCTTGACGTTTTTATCTAATTTCTTTTTTCTTTTTGAGAATTTTTTAATGTTTAGTTTTCTTTTGGGGGGGGCCTAGACATTTAGTAGCTATGTATTGGTTAATGTTTCTGGCTGTTTGATTGTTCTGAATAACTTTGGTGCCCATGTTTCTATCATATCAGATGGGGGTTCTTTTATAGAAACAGTGTCTGTTAATTTTAGTTGGTCCCCTATTCGATTCAGCATGTTTTCTGAGAGAGATTATTTGGATAATTTTGAATATGATTCAGTATTTTTCATAATGTCCTTCCCTTTTTGTTACCTGAATCTATGTCTATCTCAAATTAGTTATAGAATTATAAAGCACTATACTAAAAGGGAACAACATTTTGAGAACAAAATTAGATTACAGAGGATGTTAGTTCTTCTGTTATTAATCTCTGGATCTGTACATCCCCTCCTGGTCCTGTCTCATTAGGAATTATGGATAATGTACCAACTTGTCCTCTCAACAATGCTATTCTTTTGACTAATTCTTCTATTAAAATTGTTCACTTAAATGTCCAACGCTTACCAGCAAAATTAACTCAATTTGTTGCTTAGGTTGAGCAATATATTTCTGATATAATTACATTATCTGAAACTTGGCTTAATAATAATATTAGTGATGCAGATATTTCTCTAGAAGGTTATAAGCATTGTAGAAATTACAGGAAAGGTAAACGTGGTGGTGGGTCTATGATCTATGTTAAAAATAAATTAAAATTTTCTATTGTTCAGCATTCTCCTCACAATTCTGGTTGTGACTTAATCGCCATAGATCTGATCATTGGTCAGGAAAAGCACCTTACCATTAGTTCTATTTATGTTCCCCCTGGAATGATTGACTCTGGTTTGAACCTCATCTTTGAGGTTAAATATGAACTTCCAGTGCATAGAGAGTGGTTAATTTGTAGTGATTTTAACTGTAATTGGGCAGAGGAGTCCTGTAGTCCTGCTAAAGATTTCTTGGTGGATCTGGGTCTGTTCCAGCTGATTAATGAGGTAACAAGGTTTAATCCTAGGTTTGGTTTGGGAACCATACTTGATTGGTTGTGGTTACATACCCAGATCAGATTGCCAATTCAGGTGTGTTGCCTGATGTACTGAGTGACCACTGCCCATTTTTTTGTCAATGGTCAGTTAAACTCAGTAAACATCCTCCTAAATATATTGAATTTAGAAATATCAGGTCTCTTACACCTGCTATGGTAGATACTGCCTGCTCTGAAATTGATTGGACTGGGCTTGAATCCATCAGGGATCTCGATACTATGCTTAATGTTTTTGTTTCTGGCTACCTCGGGTGGCCAACAAGCTTGCGCCTCTGAATAGAATGAGGATTAAGACTAGCAAGCATAAGTGAATTTCCTCTGATTTGCTTCTTTTTATGAGATTATGGGATAAAAGTTGGAAACAGTGTAAAAACAGCTTGGACCCCTTTCTTCTGTTGATTTATAAATCACAGAGAAATCAATGAAAATCAGAAATTTGTAAAGCAAAAGCTGCATTTTTCTCTCTGAACAAAATAAATCATTTGGTAATTCTAAGCATACCTGGAATATCTTAAATAGTTTGATTGGATGGGGTCAAAAAACCTTCCGATATTTCTATCCATTCTGGGGCTCATTAATTAGTGATACCACACTAGTTTCTCTGAAGCCTTTAATCAGTTTTTTGGTAACTTAGATAGGTATAGAATTCCCCTCCATGGCTTATCTTCTAGTGCCTCTACATTGATAAATGAAAAATCTTACTCTGAATTCTATTTTAATTATGTTTCCCCTGAGCTAATTAAGGAATATGTCTTGACATTGGATCCTCAGCCTCATATGCTTCATGAGGGCTTAGATTTTTGAGTTATTAAGTTCGGAATAAACTTCTTTTCTTATCTCCTTTCTGTCCTGTTCAATTTTTCCATGTCTTTTGGTGCCTTCCCTAGTCTCCGGAAGAAGGCCACAATTATTCCTGCTCTGAAATCTGGAGATTCTACTGTATTGACTAACTATCGGCCTATTTCCTTGTTATCACCTCTTTCTAAAATTCTGTGATCAATTATTATGGATCAAACTTCTGATTATTTAAACAAATACAATTTGCTTACCAACTGTCAACATGGCTTTAAGCCATTACACAACACAGAGATGGCCTTGGTGGGGTTCACCAGTGCCATTCAGGGTGACCTGGATAAAAGACAAACAGTAGTGGCACTCTTTGTGGACCTCACCAAGCCCTTCGATTTGGTGGAGCATGGCTTATTAAATGCCATTCTTTCCAATTTACATTTTTCTGATAATGTTACTTCTTGGTTTCATGATTATAGTACAAATAGATCCCACTGCACTCAAATTGGTGATAATATTTCTTCTTCTAGTGCTATTAAATGTGGGGTACCCCAAGGGTCTATTCTTGGCCCCTTGATTTTTTCACTTTATATAAATTCTGCCCCTACTGTGTGTTCTCAGTCATCTTTGACACTTTACACTGATAACACTGTAATGTACAGCATTGGTTCTAATCCTAATGATGCTGTGGCAGAGGTTCAATCTGATGTTGATTCTTTCCAGAATTGGCTTTCTGTGAATTGTTTGGTACTTAATTCAAGTAAAACTAAAATTATGTTATATTCCAACAAAGCTATCAAGCACGATAACCTACACCAGATTGGTACATTGGATAGTAATGTGTTTGAACTAGTAGGCAATTTTAAATATTTGGAGATAATGTCTGACCTAAAATTATCCTTTGAAATCCATCTGAATAACTTAAGGAAAACTCTTCACCAGAGATTAGGTTCACTTTTCAGGGTTAAACATGTTTTGACTAGAGACTCTAGGGTTCCTCTTTCTCATAGTTTTCCGATGAGTATTATGGATTATGGTATTATTATCTACTCCTCCTTTTTTGGTAAACTTCTTGACAAACTTAAGGTGATCTACAATTTTATTCTATGTTTCATGCTTGATGTTCATTTTTGAACTCACCATTGTCTCTTGTTTAAATGTTCTAATAGTTCGTCTCTTGAAAACAGAATTTCTCATACATTAGGTACTTTGTTGTTTAAGGTTATGAATGGTCTCTTATCTCCTATAGTATCATCATTGTTTACTAGGTTTCTGAATTTTCATGGTACTAGGTTCCAGTCTAACTTTACCTTTGAACTCCCATTGTTCTAAACTGCCTTTGGACAGAGATTTATATTATACAGGGCTCCGTTGTTTTTAAACTTACTACCTGCTGATATTGTACAAAGTAAGACAGTAAGGCCTTTTAATCAAGATTAAAGTATTGGCTGATGGATAATGATGTTTGCACATGTTCATATTAATCCTTTGGTAATGTAATAGATGTTTTTTGTATTTTTGTATTATGCTTAAATGTTTTCATGTTTGTTTGTTTGATGTGTATGTTTAAGTGTCAACTGTAACTTGTCGTTGGTGAAAACGGGCACTTTGCTCATCCCGCTTACAAGTATAAAAAATTAAAATGAAATGAAATTAAATGAGTCCTGTACTTCATTTGAAACCTTAAATCAGACGTTTAAATGACATAATCAGGATTTCTTCTGTTTTTTTTTCTCTGAGACACATACTGTACTTTTTGAAAATAGGCCTCCTCTCATTTGAAGGGAGAGAACAGAACTGGAGTATTTAACTGAGTGGGAACATTAGTTGGGAGTCTCTGATCCAGTTTTGAGATGTACTGAACAAATGCACAAGGCTCCTATACTAAAGCAATGTGGAATGCATTATTCTGGCAGCAGAATTCAGGCAGAATGGCAATCCCACTTCTGAAATGGTTTGTGAGCAGAAAAGAAGGAAATCATCCTAGAAACTGTCCCATCTCAGTCATCTTTCTCAAGCAACATTAAAACTAAAACAAAACGTCTGAAGCATGGCAGTCCCCCCAGACGGGCAGCTGCAAAGACAGTGAGGAAAAAAGGTGAGCAACAAATGGCAAAGCTAAAATGACTGATCCACACAACAATAAAATAATTACACAAGTGCTAACAGACACTCCTTAATTTATAGAAATGTTAGTGTCCTGGCACAAAAGCAGTAGGTTATGTATCGGTGGTAGTGAGGAACAGGAGGAGGTAGTGAAGAAGGAAAAAGAAACAGTTCAAACCTCACTGCCAAAATGCTGGATAGTAGCAGCAGTTTTGTCAAGAGGAGGAACAATACAAAGTTGGTAGAAGCCAAGGATTCCAGAGGAAACAAGTTATGCCACTAAGTTCAAAACACCACTGAAATACGTTGAACCGCATACCTGTTCCTTCAGTTCATGGTCCAGCTTTGAAGAGTGAAAATGTGTTTGTGGTCCAGGAAGAATTATGACTCTGGATTCCCCGATAAGTAGGTAAGGGCTTGGGGAGGTTTAGGGTGGTGGGTGCTGAGTGGAAGGGTCAGGTGAGGGGACAGGAATGGCCACAAAAGACATTGATGGACGATTTTCTTTTTTACAGGGTTAAAAAAATGAGGATTCTGGATCACGACACTAGGGGATTGTACACCCCCAGTGTCACACTTATGTTTCTGGGGGTGGGGTGGTGGGTGCTGAGAGGGAGGGTCAGAGGGGGACTATTAAAAAACAAAACAAAAACATTGTGGAGTCCTGATTGCAACACTGGGAGACTGGGCACCCCCAGTGTCACTCTTATGTTTCTCGGGGGGGCAGGGCAGGTATCTTTAATTGAAAAGAATCGGCAGTCATGGCAGAACACGGCACACTCCGTCATGTCCAAGAAAGCCACCACATTGTGCTGCACATGCACTAGTAGTTGTGCATGCGCAATACAATTTGGTGATCATCTTGGACACGGTGGAGTGTGCTGTGTTTCACTGTGACCGCCAACACAGTAAAACTAGTGCAGTGCTACTTCTAATGGAGACAACAAGCGGAGTGCTTCACAGATGCAGAGGTGACTGTGGTGCAACTCCAACTTGTTGTTCAGTTGGAAGGAATGCACTGAGTCCTTTTCTCATAGCAAGAGGTCTGCAGGGCTATGCCAACTGCAGCCCTAAAAATAAAGAAGAACCCCTCCTCCCATTATAGAAAAACAAATATTAATCATCTGGTATCTCATGATAATAACAAAGGTAATATAAATCAATACAAAAAAAGTAACAGGCAGATCAAAGTACCAATAAACTAATCCCCACACAATAAGTACCATGTATAGTGCAACACTATCTCAAAAAACAAATCAATAAAGATTACAAGAACTACCAGCATCAGCATGGGATTATCAAAACAGCCAAAAATAACAAGGATAGTGTGGGAACATATATAAACACAGCAAACATCTCAAAAAGTTTCAATACAAAAGTCAGACACTAAAACTGTTAACCACACAATAAAAAAGGCAATCATAAAACAGTCTAAGGTGTACAAGTCCACTGAAGAACGTGTCCATAGCAAAGTCAGAAATATCCAAACAGTGGGAAAGATACAGTCCACACTTGAAACATGAATAGTATTAGTACAGAAGACAGATGCCAATAAAGTAGAAAAACCAACAGACAACACTGAAAGAAGATGGTAAGATACAAAGCTGTCATAAAGGTCAAAATGGCTCAACTCATGAAGCCGATGAAGCCAATGACTTAGGAGGAGGAGGAGGAGGAAAGATGTTCAGGAAACATGCAGGCAAGCTGTCACAAGCTTCTTTAGCATTTCCACATTGCTGTGTACCCTGGTCTATAGAGATCACGACTTTCACAGGGTTCAGTAGCCGAAAGCGAACACCAGCAGCCACAGGCTTGGAGATAAAAGGCTTATATTCCCCTCAAAGCTGTTGTGTCAAAGGCATATAGTCATTTAAAAATACAAAATGGTTTGATCTGCCACAGCAATTCATCCTTTTCACGAGCCTTCTGCTGTATGTAAATCATGTCCCAATAATTCAAAAGCTTGACAATTATATGTCAGGGCCGCTCTGAAGGACCAGGAATCAGCCTGAGGGCTCTGTGGGCGCATTTCACAATGTACATAAGGCCATGAGAGGGTCCTGCCACTAACTGAAAAGTCTGCTGCACAAAACCCAACATATCCGAACCCTCCTCCTACTCAGGAATGCCCACCAAGACTAAGTTGTTTATACAATTACGCCCTTCTTGGTCTTCAATACATGATTCTAACTTAGCTACCTTTTGCCTCAATGCCACAAATTCTGTCTCTTCTTGGGTCTACCAGTCCTCCATTAAACTAATACCTGCCTCTGCATCAGAGACCCAGCGAGAAAGGGAATCCGACGCTGGGCAAAGTAGCTTCATGTCTGCCACTAATTCCAGCACCACATCCTTTATGGTCAATAAATCCTCTTTAAGGTCCCCCACAGAAGCTGCCTCCTCCATCTCAACTGTGATCGTAGCTAAAGAAGTGGCTCCCTTCAGACATTTCATCTCCCGCAGCTTTTCAGGTGTTTCAGGTGGAGTGTGGTGCATTGAAGATTCTAAAAGCACTGTAGTTTCCATCTCCTCCATGTCAAATGAATAAAATGCTGTATAGCCAAGAATTTAAAACAAATCCCGATGCTTGAAGAATAGAAAACAGTGAAAAAAAAAAAAAGGGGTGTCAAGTTTAGCGCCCTTGGCATTAAAAAAACAGCTTAAATACCGAGAACCCTGTCAGAGCCACCAGAGACATGTCTATACTATGAACTGCATCATGTGACTCTCCGCTGTGAGAGCCTTAGGGAGCTCTTGTTTTGGTGATTCCCTCTGGTAAGGCTTATGCAGCTGCCTTGGCCTTCTCCAGAGGGTGCTTAGTACTTAATCATGTGGGCCTGATAGTTAGCAAGTCGAAGTCCCAATGAAGTAGAAGCAAAAGTCCTCTTGCCTAGCAGATCCAACCTCCTGGACTCTATCAGGAAGGAGGGTGCTCAGGTGCTGAGGTGCCCTTGATCTATCATGGGCTGCATTAATAACCACAAAGTCTGCCTCAGGCTGGGTGACTAAGAAGGGCTTCCCAGAAGGAGCCATGTACATTTTGTCTGCCTTCCTTGGTATGGCTGAGATGACATTCATCCTGTACCAGGTAGCAAAGGTGGCATCCTCTAGCACAGGAAGGAGTGGTGGTACCACAACAGGGGGAGAACCAAGCAACTCCAGGAAATCTATTACATTTTTCTTGCTGATATCCTGCTCCTCTAGACAAAACCCATGGCAGCCTGTAACTGCTACATCATGGTGGGGAAAGTTGGGTTTTCTGGTGAGGACCTTGGAGTGTGGACCACTGAATCCTCAGCACAGGTGGACACAGTAGAGCTGGTGCCCCTTTTACAGGGGCTCTCAGTGTAGTCCTCTGGTTCCTTCTCATCATCCTGCATTATTAAATCAGAATTATTTTCAAAATCATTGTTGACTGGTCAATGGGCAATAGGGAATGTTCTGGCATGGTCGGCAGCACTTGAAGTGGCTGAGCCAAGGCTCTACTTTGTGTCATCATGGGAGGATTAGTAGAAGGCCCCATCAGTGCAAAGGAGGTCATACCTGCTGCTGTGGAGGGAAGACCCAGAACACAGTGGGGACATTTTCTCCTCCTGGTACATATGTTTATGGTTCTTGAATGACTTTTCCTGGGATTTCAAAGACCTGGACCTGGAAGAGTGGGCCAGTGACACGACAATGCTCTTCTGCTGGAGCTACTTCTTCATGTGAGCTACCTATTGCATCAGGAGATGTTTCTCTAGGAACCCTTATCGGCATCACCAGGTGGCAGAAATGAAACTCCTGCAGATTGGACAAGCTTTCACATTGTGACCCAGGCCTAAGCAACAGACACAAACATTGTGGGACTTGCCAGTGCAGATCTGCATTCACAGTACCAGAATAATTTCAATGGTTCCTTCGATGACATACAGGTCATCGAAAATCACCCATAAAAGTGATTACAGCACTATAGAGATAAAAAATAAAGTGGTTGTTACTGCAGCAGCATTTCTGAGCCCTCTAGAACAGGGGGGAAGAGGTAGCAGGTGCTGAGCAAATCTGTCAAGGAAGACAGAACTGCCTGAAAGTCAGCATCCATGTGGTCAATGGGTGCATTGGTAGGAGCTGACAGAGGAGGTTGAGTCCCCAATGTCAACAGTGATGTACCAGCCATACTAGGCCTGGGTAGCCCAGCACTATGCCCCAACCTTGGAGCTGTGTCAACAATCGGAGGTCAAGTGGCATTGCCATTGTAGCAGTTGGTGGTGCTAAGAAGGTCATACATGCTGTGTGGGAGGGTGACCTGGTATGCATCAGAGAGGTTTTCTCCTTCTTCCAGTGCTTATGTTTATGGCTACTGGATGACTTTTCCCAGGATTTCAAGGACCTGGACTTGGAAGAGTGGGCCAGTGATGTGGTGGAGCTCTTCTATTGGAGCTCCTTCTCTATGTGGGCTACCTGTTGCTTCAGGAGATGTTTCTCTGGGGCCCCTTTTCAGCATCACCAGGTGGCAGAATTGAAACCCCTGCAGATTAGGCAGGCTTTCACATTGTAGTCCAGGCCTAGACATTTTGTCTGCCTTCCTTGGTATGGCTGAGATGACATTCATCCTGTACCAGGTAGCAAAGGTGGCATCCTCTAGCACAGGAAGGAGTGGTGGTACCACAACAGGGGGAGAACCAAGCAACTCCAGGAAATCTATTACATTTTTCTTGCTGATATCCTGCTCCTCTAGACAAAACCCATGGCAGCCTGTAACTGCTACATCATGGTGAGGAAAGTTGGGTTTTCTGGTGAGGACCTTGGAGTGTGGACCACTGAATCCTCAGCACAGGTGGACACAGTAGAGCTGGTGCCCCTTTTACAGGGGCTCTCAGTGTAGTCCTCTGGTTCCTTCTCATCATCCTGCATTATTAAATCAGAATTATTTTCAAAATCATTGTTGACTGGTCAATGGGCAATAGGGAATGTTCTGGCATGGTCGGCAGCACCCTGGAAGTGGCTGAGCCAAGGCTCTACTTTGTGTCATCATGGGAGGATTAGTAGAAGGCCCCATCAGTGCAAAGGAGGTCATACCTGCTGCTGTGGAGGGAAGACCCAGAACACAGTGGGGACATTTTCTCCTCCTGGTACATATGTTTATGGTTCTTGAATGACTTTTCCTGGGATTTCAAAGACCTGGACCTGGAAGAGTGGGCCAGTGACATGACAATGCTCTTCTGCTGGAGCTACTTCTTCATGTGAGTTACCTATTGCATCAGGAGATGTTTCTCTAGGAACCCTTATCAGCATCACCAGGTGGCAGAAATGAAACTCCTGCAGATTGGACAAGCTTTCACATTGTGACCCAGGCCTAAGCAACAGACACAAACATTGTGGGACTTGCCAGTGCAGATCTGCATTCACAGTACCAGAATAATTTCAATGGTTCCTTCGATGACATACAGGTCATCGAAAATCACCCATAAAAGTGATTACAGCACTATAGAGATAAAAATAAAGTGGTTGTTACTGCAGCATTTGAGCTTCCTAGAACAGGGGGAAGAGGTAGCAGGTGCTGAGCAAATCTGTCAAGGAAGACAGAACTGCCTGAAAGTCAGCATCCATGTGGTCAATGGGTGCATTGGTAGGAGCTGACAGAGGAGGTTGAGTCCCCAATGTCAACAGTGATGTACCAGCCATACTAGGCCTGGGTAGCCCAGCACTATGCCCCAACCTTGGAGCTGTGTCAACAATCGGAGGTCAAGTGGCATTGCCATTGTAGCAGTTGGTGGTGCTAAGAAGGTCATACATGCTGTGTGGGAGGGTGACCTGGTATGCATCAGAGAGGTTTTCTCCTTCTTCCAGTGCTTATGTTTATGGCTACTGGATGACTTTTCCCAGGATTTCAAGGACCTGGACTTGGAAGAGTGGGCCAGTGATGTGGTGGAGCTCTTCTATTGGAGCTCCTTCTCTATGTGGGCTACCTGTTGCTTCAGGAGATGTTTCTCTGGGGCCCCTTTTCAGCATCACCAGGTGGCAGAATTGAAACCCCTGCAGATTAGGCAGGCTTTCACATTGTAGTCCAGGCCTAGACAACAGACACAGATGTCGTGAGAATCACCAGTGTAGATTTTCTCACCACATTCACAGTACTGGAATAATTTTGACGGTTCCTTCTATGACTATACAAGTCATCAAAAATCACTTGTGAAAGTGATTACTGTGCTACGGAGAAAAAATTAAAGGCTCAGCTATTGCAGCAGCATTTCCATCAGCAGTCCAACGAGTATGGTTGATGGCAGGAAAAGAACTGAGGAGAAGAGGGGCCACTCACGTTTATGTAGCAGCTAACATCTGATGTCATCATGGGCAGCCCTTAAAGGACTGCTTGCAAAAGTTTCCATGTGGTCCTAGCGTGTAGCAGCTTATAGTTCCATATATGTGGCCTGATGAAAGAGATACCCTCAAAGAAGATCTATCCTTCAGGCAACTGTGTTCACTGTTCGAACACATAAAAAGTTAAAAAGTTCAGGAACATAGAACTGAATAAGGACATTATTATACAAGAACTCATAGCATGTCAAAGTGATCACACTGTGTTTATGCTTAAAAGTCTTTGTGATCATACATATATGGGCAAAACTTCAGGACAACTAAAAACTGGGACTCAAGAGCACAAGAATGCAATCAGGTGAAATAATCCTAACTCTCCTGTAGCACAACATTTTAACATAACAAGACATACAGTAGCAAACGTGCAGTTTTTTGGAACTAAAAAAGTGAAACTGCCATCTAGAGGTGGTGACTGGGATAAATTGCTACTAACCAGAGAGGTCTATTGGATTCTAAAATTAAATACTTTGGATAAATGCTATGGTTTAAATGAGGAAATTAGCTGGCAGACGATCTTGTAATACGTAATTTATTCTAATGTATAATAACTCATTAGTCTGAATTATCCCAGTTACACCAACGTTATGGTGACTTTCTTCCATTAAGAGATACTGTGGGATTTTATAAAGGCGGATTATAAAAGCAGGCATACAAGGATTGTGATATATGTTAATTTGATGGATACTTTATAGAGAATCTGAAGGTTTAAAAATATTAAGAATGAAATCCTGTTTCCTTTTTTTTAAATATATTTTTTTATTATTTATCCAGGCATGTGACTAATAAAACATACATAAGTTGCATATCCGGCCATTTCATACAGTTACACACTCTTATATAACTTATCAGGGTACAATAAAACTATTATTTTTGTCCCAGAAAGGATATAAGCTATAAAAAACATATTTAAAATTATTAGTGGAGGAGGTAAAATATTTAACTCTCTCCATGCAGTATTTTCATATTCATACACATAATCATAATTCATAAACAGTTTTTCACAGCTCAGTACACTTTTTAAGTTGTTTTGCCATTTGTGTACATCCATATTTGGAACTTCAGGGTTGTTCCAAAACTCCAAGAGCACTCTTTTAGTGGTCATGGTGATTACAGCAAAAAGCACTTTTTGTTGCCTACTAAGGTTTAATGTAGAGACATTATTTTGTATAATTATTTCAAAAGAGAATGGTATTTCCTTGTCTAAAATTAACTTTGCTTGTTCTTTAGCTTTTAACCATAATTGTTTAATCTTTGGACAATACTTAGTGAAATAAAGAACCATTCTGTGAGCAATTTCTCCTGTATGCAGGAGTATTCTTATATGACATTTTAAACAGACAATAAGATGTAAAATATGCCTTAGTAATTAATTTTATCTGTATTAACTTCTTTTTGGCAGATCTGTAAAGTTTATTTACGTTATAACATATTTGTTGCCAGTTAATATCTTTAGTTAACCATACCTTCTTTTTTCTAAGATTTCTGTATTTCTTTTCCTATAATTTTCTACTTGATGTTTATTTAACTTCCATAAGGTTTTGTACACTTTATTAATTGTTTTATTGGTGAATTGATCTATGTAAATATTATGGATACATCATTTGTTGTGCCACCCTAAATTATTTATATTTAAGTTCTTATACAGATTATTATGTAAAGTTTTTATCTGGAAGTACATGTAGTTCAACCACTCCAACTCCAAGATTTTAAATTTAGATAATAATTGCTCTATTGTTAATAATCCTTCAGAATTTATAATGTCATGCCAAAAGAAGACCCCTGCATTATTTAACTTCTGAATAATTGGAAATTGATCATATCTGTTATACTTGTGTATGTCTACAAAAATTGGCAATAAGGTGTAATGGTTCTAGAAGACTGGATTTTTTAAAGTTATGTAAAATCAGAGCTAATTCTTTAATGACCACTAGACTGTGCTTGGTAAACTTTCCTGGAAAAAAGTAAAGCACTTGCACTGGTATAACTGTTTTGTGATTCTGTAATAGTATAGTCCATAGGTGCACACGAGAATAGTCTTGTTTAGCTATATTACTTAAACATTTCCAAAATTGGGTTATTTTAGTGGCCTGATAGTACAAATTTGGATCTCAACACCCAAGTCCTCCTTTATCCATTGGCACTGTTATTATGTTACATGCATTATGTGGCATGCCCCCTCACCATAAGAATTTTGAAAAAATAACACAGAAACTTTTTAATGTGTCCTTTGGTATGGATGTAAAATTAGACTGATATAAAAAAATTAAGTGAGGAAGAACTATCATCTTCAGGGTCTCAACTTAGCCCTACAATGAGAGTGAAAACTTTTGCCAATTATCAAGCAATTTTTTTTTTTTTTATAGACTATGGCCTGGATATTCAAACTGCACCCAAAAAGTGCGCAATAGCAGGAGCAAGCACAAGTCTATTGTGCCCATGCACAACAGATGCAATATTCAAAAAAGGAGCAAGCCAAATTGCGCCTACAGCCAATGTCTGAATATCACACAACCTGCACCATAGCGCAACTAGGGAGGGGAAGCTGAGCAGAAATGATGCGCTATGGTGCAACAAGGGATGTCCAGCTGAGCAGTCCAGAGGCACCATAGCACAAGCAGGGAGCCCCCCAGCTGCAGAGTAATGTAACTGTACAACCAGGGAGATAGGGGCCCACCACCCATGCCACAGATGGGCACAGGAGTACACAGCAGAACTGACATCGTCCCCCCACACCCCAAGCACAGCACAACTGGGGGAGGGCTGGAATAACCACCAGCCCATGGATACAAGCAAACAACCCACAGCCGGGCCATGGTGCCCCATCACACCCACCAGCAAGCTGAGACTGCCACACAAGGAGGGCGGACCACCCTGTGCCACACCATCCCCCCAGTGCACAGCACACCCTGCACCATGACCCCCAGACACCCCCCATGAGCAGTGACCACCACTGCAGGAAACCCCATGCATACCACCACCCCCACTGTGACACTGCAACCTTGTGCACCAGAGAACCATACAAGCCAGCCCCACCATGAGCACCCAGCAGTGGGTGGCAGCACACGGCAATGCAACAATGGCAGACACAGTGCCACCATGCACAATCCCCGAGGCACAGCTGAGAGACTGACCATGCGTTGGCACAAGAGGTACCCCAAACGGGACAGGGCATGCCCCTGACACCACCACCAGTGATACAGCACCCTGAACAGTAGTCCAGTGACACACCCTGACCCACTACTGGCCACAACAGCCAGCACAGACACCCACAGTGGTGCATGGAAGCATGCACCACACCGGATGCAACACAGTACAGGGACAAACACCCACCCATACCCAAGGGGACAATAACACAGGGACGCAGTAGTGGGGCAACCAAGCCCCCAGTGTGGGCCCATGGAAACCGTGTACACACGGCCTGCAGTCCTCCATGGCACAGGAGTGCCAGCCACCCTGCCCAGGCACTGTGGACCCGTACGCCACCATCATATGCCTGGAGCACAAGTCACAGATAGTAATGCACATCCCCTGCAACACACACAAGCCACAGCATGGAAGTGGGACAACAACCGCGGAGGCCACAGTGTCACCTGAGGTAAACATGCACCACACCAGTGACAGGAGGCAACTCAGCATTGTGATGGGTACAGTGGCTGCCCTGCATGGACAGCCACCACTGACATGGCAGCAGACCTTGCAGGTCACAGGCATGCAAGGGTGTCAGCTGCACAAGCCGTGGATGGGTTGACAGGGGCACCATGGACACAGAGCATGCACCATGGACCACTGCACACAGTCATCCATTGCACAGGGAACAACACACACACACCACAGACACCGACTGATAGCTACTCCCACACCATAGTCACTTCCCCATGGACATACACACATACCCATGACTGCACCACCCCTGATACCATGCACACCACTGCAGCTGAGTACCTATAGCCTGCTGCAAATCAGAGACCACCACAGTATTCATATCAAAAGATTTGTATTCAAAAATATCAAAAATAACTATTTACAACTATGTACAAACGTGGGGGGGAGGGACACAAACAAGGTGGGGGTGGGTAAGGGGCAGGGGTGAACATATGGGAGAGGGAAGAAGGGGTGTGAGGGTGGGTCAAAGGGGGAAGGTGGTAGTCAGGGCATGGGGACATCAACGGCCACCCCAGTCCTCCTCCTCCTCCTGGTGCTGATGTGTGCTCCTCCATCTCCTCCTGACTCCATGGTGGTGTATCCACTGAAGGAGCTGCAAAGTCTCCCTCGCCACCTGAAGCAGCTTGGTAATTCTCTGTTGAATTTGCAGGAGTCTCCGGTCACCTAGGACGAGAGAGCAGAGTCAATAGGTGTGACTGTCCATCCCCTGCAGCCCACCCATTGTGCATGGCATACAGCCATGTGCCACGCCCCTGTGATGGTGTGCGACCACCCACAGTGACTGTGTCCACAAGACCTGCCCACCCAGGCAGCCACAGCCATGTGGACCACTGCACACACCCACCGCCCATGTCCTGCACAGCACCACCATGGCTGTACAGTAGCACGGGCTATGTGTGTGAAGGCAGTGCCACAGCCATGTGCCCGGTGCACACATGGACCACCACTGATGCACTCCCAGACATGCAGTACCACTGGACAGTGCTGACTGTCACAAGTCGCGTGCATGGCAGTGGTGTCCATGGATGGTGGCCATGCCCCGCTTCCCACCCTGTTACACGGCATGCAATAGTAATCATGGAGTTATGGCACTCACCCTCATTGGGCTGGTCAGGTCAGCGGTGATGGCTCTCATCCTGCCTGGACGCCTTGTCCTCCCTCCTCCCACAGCCTCCCTCAGCCGGTGATGCCTGCCCACGCCTGTGGGGAAACAAGAGAGAAGAACATCAGTACAATCCCGAAGCAAAGTCCCCTGCCCCAATGTGTGCCCACCCACCCAGCCAGACCCACCCACCCCACACTCTGTAAACACCACCACAGCCAACCCTAGACTATCCCTCCCCTATGTGCTGGACACATACAACACTGTTACCCATATGGACAATACAAGTGAGTTGACGGATCCCCTACCTGGACATGGCACTGTGCCCCTTCTGGCACATGACTGCAGATGGGCTAGTAGGTCTGGCTCCCTCCTCCTGAGGTCCCCATAGCTGTGCCTGCACTGCTCCATGGTCCTCCTCCAACCAGTGGCCTCCTCCAGGGCAGTGGCCACCTCTTGCCACACCTGGGTCCTGGCCCTGTCCAGTGGCACCTCCCCAAACAGAGGCCCATGGTGTGGCTCGACAACAGCCACAAGGTTGGCTAACTCTATGGCAGTCCACTGTGGGGCTCTTCTGCGTGCCATCACAACAGCTATAGTAGGCAATATGGCACTCTGCAGCTCAGTACCCCACGTGCAAATGCTGTGCGGTACAGTGCTGCCATTCCCTACCGTCCTGTTACTGAACAGCGCGATAGAGGTGCACCCATGCCTGACGCATGGTGCCAAGGGGGCAAAGGTCGGGCACAGGGTCAAGGGTCTCTGGCGCAAGGCCACGCACAGTGCCATCAGATGACTATGCATATAGCGTGATTAGTTGCCTATGTGCCAGCGCCACAGCGGACTATTGAGCAGTTGTGCCATTGCACCTATGAAGGCCCATTGTCACAGCACCAGGTAGTGACCTTCGCTATAGCGCCACTGGCACAATGGTGGCCATGCCCTGCATTGATCATCATGCACAGCATGTCAGCAGCGCAGCAGATGCCACCGTCAGCAGCCTGGGCATGCGCAGTGAGGTGTACTATGCATGCCACTGAACTGTGCCATTGGCTCAGCATGTTCAACACAATTGTGCAAAGCACAAAATCGCGATATTCAGCCGTCATATGCTAATCATCCGATCAGCCATTCAATGGCGCAGCACCGCGATTTGCATGTAATTAAAGTTGCTCCTCACCTAATTTGCATGCATTGCGCTATAAAAGTGCGACAAAGTGCTGCAGTGGCCATAGTCGGTTACTGCAGTTTATTGGTGAGTTGCATGCTGTGTGGGAGTGTGGACTGTGGATTCAGGGACATGCTTTGGACTGCACAGTCACAGGTAACCACTGCCATCCTTACAGGCTGAATAATGACCGAGCAAGTTCTGGGTGAAGAGGACAACGGTGGTGGGCGGAGGAGGAGGCCCAATTTCACGACGGCCGAGACTGAGGCATTTTTTGAGGCCTACCTGGATCAGGAGCCACTGCTCAGTGGATGGTGGGGCACCCCTCTGGCCTGTGCTGCTGCATGGTAGGAGATGGCACATGCCATGAACGTGCATGGCAGCCACCAGCGCTCCATGCAGGAGTGTAAGAAGAAGATGGGTACTGACAGGAGGAGGGTGAAGGAGAAGGTGGCTGCCATCAGGGTGGCACATGCTGCAACAGGCGGGGGACAGCCGGAGGTGGTGCAGCACACACCAGCAGAGGACAGGCTTGCTGCAAGCATGCACCACAGTGCCATAGAGGGAGTTCCGGGCGGTGTCTTCCAGACGGGTGGTGGCCCATCTCTGCATGGTAAGCCATGGTCTGCCTTGGGGGGGTGGGTAGGTAACATGCAGTAACATGACTTTGCTTTCCCTTACAGATCCTGAGTGTCTGCATGGGTCAATGCTGGTGGGCCTGTCCACTGAGGACAGTCGGCCAGAGTCGGAGTTTGGACCATCCACCTCCACAGGTTTCTGTGGATCGGCATGACAGTGGGGCTGCCTGGCTGTCCACACTGATGTCGTTGAGACAGGTGTGGGGGAAATCCTTCCTGTGTCTCAGTGTTCTGGCATCCAAGGATGCCAGCATGCTGTGGCTGTGGCTGGGGCAGAGACCTGCACCAGTGATGAAGACACAATCATCATGGGCAGTGACACGTGTGTGCCATGGAATGGACACACAGAAGGTCAGCTCACGCCCATGGCTGTGGCTGGTGCCGCCGTGGGGGCCAGTGTGTCAGCACAGTCCCAGGCTATGCCTGTCAGCACCGGTTGGGCAGCACCAGTGTCTGGTCAGGACAGTGGGACTGTTGCGGCCACTGCGGCAGCACTACTGAGCCCTTGGGCACAGCAGCCGGAGAGGCGGCAGCAGCAGTCGCCCACCGGGACTGGGGGTTCAGGGTTCAGTGGCAGCATCTGTGCACCGCCTGTGGACTTGCCCATACCTGGTCCTGGTGTGCAGCACCCACCCTCAAGGGGTGCTGAACATCAGGCCCGTGCACACCATGAGGGACAGGATGCCGAGGAGGCAGACGACCTCTTGGATGAGCACACCCGCCTACTGCGGGCATCGGTCCAGCAGCAGATGCAGCTTGCAACGTCCGTGGAGGCACTGTGTGTGGCTCTGGAGTGGGCAGAGGAGCATCGCAGCAGGGACACCAATAGGATCCTGTCATGGATGGACCGTTTGCGGGAGGATGTGACCGCTGCCATTGACAGGCATGCACAGGCATTCATTGCTGTCATGGTGACAATGGGCGCACAGTCAGGTGCCCATGCATCGCTCACACCATGCAGTGCGCTATCCACTCCCCATTCCCAGCATCGTGCGACACCCACCCTGTCAATGCCGAGTTCAGCTGTGGGCATCCCGAGCACTTCTGGTGCAGGCATGTTCGGTGTGCTGCAGACCCCTGCGCGGGCACAGTCGCGTTCACACAGTGGAACCCCTGTGGGACCATCGGTGCCACCCCATGAGGCCTGTGGTCAGCCTGCCAGTGCTGGCGGGTCTCGGTGGGGCTGCCCATGCATCTGAGGTGGCCATGGCACTGTGCCATGAGACTGACCTGTCTTCCAGCATGGGTACTGTCTGGTGCTGCCCTGTGTGCATTATGTGTTTCGGTGGGCAGTGCATGGGTGGGTGCCCAGCCCTGCACGGGGACACATGGTCCACCTGCACACTCTCCCGGCTGCTGTCCACAGGTACGTGTGCATGATGATGCCTAAATTATGCTGTACACCAAAGTGCGATGGTGCCCAGCATCTGACACACGCACATGGACAGACAGTGGATGTGGTGGCCTGTGGACATGTGTGTTGCTAGGGTTGGCGTTCTGGGTCGGTGTTCCTCCTGCCCTCTGTGCACATTTGGTGCACTGTGTGTGTGCGTGTGTGTGTGTCTGTCTATGTGGCGTGTTGATGTTCACCCATCCCTGGTTGTGTGTGTGTGCTTCTGTGCCCTGCCACATCCCTTGCCAGCATGCACCCCTCGTGTGTTTCCATGCGTGTTTGTGGGTTGTGCCTTAGCCACTGGTGGTTGCGCATGGCACCATGACTTACCTGGGTTGGCTGAAGTGCTCCTCTGTGATGGTGTCCCAGTGCAGCTGTGCCAGCCGGATCAGTCGGGGGTCTCGTTGGCCAAGGGGGGGCTGCCCATCACCATCGTCACTGGCATCCCCATCGTCCCCATCGCTGTCCCCCTCTTTGACCTGCATGGCTATCCCACATTCTTTGGCCATGTTGTGCAGGATGCAACAGGCCAGGAATATCCCACAGGCCTTTGAGGGGCTGTACTGTAGGGCACCACCAGAGGTGTCCAGGCAATGGAAACGTGCCTTCAGCATCCCAAACACCCGCTCAATGACATTGCATGTGGTGGCATGTGCCTCATTGTAGCGTTGCTGCGATGGGGTCATGGGCCGCCGGTAGGGTGTGAGCAGCCAGGGACGGAGTGGGTATCCACTGTCACCTGTGTGCAGAGGGTGGAGGTTAGTTTCGTGTTCAGCTTTGGCCTGCCCCAAGCCCTGTAGGCCACACCCATGGCACATCTGGCCATGCCCCTCCAGGCCCGCGATATGTCCATTTGGTTTGCATACTCACCCACTAGGTGTCCTGTGGGAATGTCCCCACTCTCAAATCGGTGGCACAGTGCCGACTGGTGCCAGATGTATGAATCATGTGCTCCCCCAGGGTGCGTGGCACAGACATTGATGATGTGCCCACTGGCATCGCACACCACCTGGCAGTTGATGCTGGAATAGCCCTTGCGGTTCATGTATGTGGCCCCCTCCTCACCAGGTGGTGTGCGTATGGCCACATGGGTGCAGTCTATTGCCCCTAGCATGCCAGGCATCCGTGCTACCCTGTAGAACTCCTGAATGTTTGCTGTGCGCTCCACCGCAGTGCTGGGGAAATGGATGTACTCCTCAGCATGCGGCAGCAGTGTGCTGAGGAATTGGGTGAGGTTGCGTGACGTGGCTGACTGGGTTATGCCTGTGGTGTCCCCAGTTGGTCTCTGGAAGGTACCCATGGCGAGCAAGCACATGCAGGCTGTTACCTTTGTCTCCACTGACAGGGCATGACTCCATCGTGTGGGTGCCTGCATCACATCACTGCACAGCTCACAGAGTCGCCTCAGTATTGCCCTGTTCAGGCGGTACCAGCCCACAATCTCAGTATCTGTATACAGCTCAAAGCTGGTGCAGGCTCGGTACTGCCTGTTGGGGGCATACCGCCGATGGGCCCTTCCACGGCCACGTCCCCCTGCCGCCCACCTTCTCACCCCCCATTACGGCCTCCATGTGGAAGGTGGCACTGGCCATGTCCCTGGTTTGCGTTCCCCCAGCAGCTGTTGCTTTGTTCCCCGCTGTCCTGACTGCTACCTCCCCTGCACCGGGTACACCTGTCTGTGCTAGCCTCTGGAATGTGTGGCTCCACACACCTTCCCTGTGCCTCTCTTCTGCTGTTAGTTTTCCCTGGCCTGCCCTCTTTCTGACACTTTCCCTGCCCCGGCCTCTCCCTCTGCCTCATGTGGCTTCCCTGTAGCGTTCTTGCGCCTCTTCCTTGCTCCTTTTTATTTTGGCTCATTTCCACTATGGCACAACTTCCTCTTGCTCCACTGTTGCGCATTGCGCAAGTCTTTGAACATCACACTGCACCCTTTCTGCATGGTTCCTCCCCCTTCGGTTGCGCATGCCTTCATTACCATTGCGCTGTTGCTCAGCATGTTTTCGGTGGCGCAACTGCCTCCTGCTGAATATCGCAGAATGGCACAATTTTGGACTTGTGTGAGCGCAACCCTATTGCGCTTGGCTCAACTCTTTTGAATATCCAGGCCTATATGTTTATTGTTTTGTCCAATACATACAGTAAAAGCATTTGGACACAGCATTAAAACATGTACAATATCACATTGGGGGTGCCACTCCTCTTAATACACTCGAAAGGTAGAAACTACATCAATCAGATACATCATCTAGGTAGAAAACATTTATGAATAAGCAAATAATGTCCAGAAAATTGCTGCTTATATAAGCCCATGAGCAGCATGGCATAGAGTACAAGAGATAGAATCAAAATTAAGAGTCCCAGTCTGCATCCTCCTACCAGAGGAGAATAAGAGAGCCATGCAAATCGAAAATGCTACACTAATGTGTAAACCTAATACATTCAACCTGCTCAGTTAAAGAAAAACATTTTTATAGGCACCTGATAGAACATTGTTACCTTCTTTAGTAATAAACATTCTACACTCAGAGTATCTAAAAAAGAACAAAGAGGTTAGAAACATTTAAACTTTGTCTGTCTCACATTTGTCTGACCTGACCCAGAAATTGAGAGAAGGAGATCAACCCCTTAAAGTCAGATATTCAAGTCCCTTCTTCTGAACTGACAGATCAGGAATTCTCCAGGTCTGATCCCTAAACTCCATTCCTCTGGGCCCATTTTAAAGTGTCAGCTGGATAGCTGAAAATAAAGATTTTCCCTCTATGTACAATGTGAAGCCAGGCCAGGAAGATCATGCCTTGGGAAATGTCAGCCTGCCATAGAATTAGCCTGACTGTGCCTTGTGGCATAACTCAAGTCTGGGACTAGGCAAACCTGCATTTCATCTTGCAGTAAGACTCTCTTGCGATGGGCCAATGCCAGCACTCTGTCCCATGTTCCTACTCCATCCAGGATGACCACCATTGCTCGAGGAGTGTGGATTTTCCGGTCTGCCTCTAGAGGTAACCCAATAGGTCTTTTGTATTATAAGTGGCCCACCAAGCTCCTCTTCCCCAAATTACTGCTGGAGTCATTCTCCCATAAAGAATGATATATGGTCCCCTTCACAACCTTCAGGGAGTCCGATGACTCATAGGTTAGCAGAACGTGTTTGGTTTTCAATTATTTCATGTCAAGTGTGGAGGTATTGATTTTCTTTTAAGATGTTTGCCACATCTCCCATGGCTGAGTCAGAGTGTTTGGGAGCCTCAATGGAATGGTTGTGAGCTGCACTTTTTCTAAGGTTGTTTCAACCGTAGACACATGGTTAGTCAGGTAATCAAACTTATTTGAAAGCCCAGCCACTGATTGAATCAGGGTGTCTAAATTTGCACCCAATGTTTGCATAGTTTCTGGTCAGCTGATTTGGCTGCAGCAGCTTCATAACGTAGGCCTGACCTCGTGGCAGGTATTGCCGAGATGTCTTTGCTCCGTGTCCTGTCTTGAGTAGCCTTATCTTTCTGAGATTTTCCCATGGTGGAGTAGGGGGATCTTCCGATGCACGATACAGTACTTTTAGGCACGCAATCTCAACAAATGATATGTTATAAAGTACAAGTTCTATCAGGTACTTGCAGTGGTTGAGGATTAAACCATCATCTTGTTTGGACTCCACGGCACCCCTCCTGCCAATTATCAAGTAATGTTTTAACTTTACTTATAACATTTTGTGCATTTAATCTAACCATATGTGTAGAATTATTTGTTAGTGTTATGCCTAGATATTTAATAGAGTCTTGCTTGACAATGTATTTTATAAGTAATGAGGTCTTACGTGAAAAAGGTGTTACTGGTAATATTACTGTCCTAAATTTATTAATAATATAACCTGATAATTGGGAATATATTTTGATTTCTTCAAATACATCTGGGAGAAATGTCTCTGGGTCACTTCAGTAGCAACATAACATCATTGGCATAAGTATTTATTTTATCTACTTCTGTACCTATGGACAAATCTGTAATAAGTTTGTTGGTTCTAATATTCTGTAATAATGGTTCTGGTGCCAATATGAAAAGAATTGGTGATAACGGACCACCTTGTCTAATACCATTTGACGTTAATAAAGGAGAAGTTAACATCTGAATAATTTTGAATATTGCTATTGGCTGGCTATAAAAAGCTTTTATTATGTTAATGTACTGGTATGGTAATTTAAGGTGTATGTAAAAGAAAGAGATCGCCCTCCGACTGCAGCTGCATAAGGTAAAAATATCAAATATCTCAACAAGAAAACCTTGCAGCCCTCCCAAAGTGTAAAATATAGAGAGAGTCCAAATGCAAGTTTGTCTTGTATACAAAAAAGGCAAGCTTTATTAAGTGACAGGCACACACACTGTTAAAATAAATATAAATAAGGTGCCACCCCAGAAAAAATGCCCGATGGCATTTTACTCCCTTCCTCAGAGCTTTATCAAGAGCCCTTCGGGCATTTTTTCTGCAGTGGCACCTTATTTATATTTATTTTAGTAGCGTGTGTGCTTGTCATTTAATAAAGCTTGCCTTTTTTGTATACAAGACACACTTGCATTTGGACTGTCTATACATCTTACACTTTGGGAGGACTGCAAGGTTTTCTTGTTGGGATAATTTAAGGCATGTAAGACAGGTCAATATAAACTCCCAGTTTAATACATCAAAGGCTTTGGAAGCATCCAGAGCCATTACTAAAGATTGTTTTTTGGATGTTGTACTGTATGTTGGTCTCTTATTAGTTGAACTTTTTGTAGCCCCTCAAATGTATTCCTACCCTTAATGAATCCAATTTGATTATAATGTACTATCCTGGATATATACCCTCCAATTCTTTTAACCAATAATTTAGCTATAATCTTGTAATCAATGTTTAATAAGGCAATAAGTCTATCATTTTCAGGTTTTCTAGGGTCTTTGTCAGCTTTATGTAACAAACTAACCAAAGCCTGCTGCATAGATGGAGGTATTATTTGAGTATCTATAGTTTATTCCAGCATGATCATGATTCAAAATCCAAGATATCACTAAATGCTGCAAAAAGAAAAAAAAATTGAGGTTAGACCATCACTACCTGGTGCCCTATCTCTAGGCATATTCTTTATAACCTTCATAATTTCCTGTATTTTAAATGTTCATATTCAATATTTAACTTTGGTACAGAGGAAACATCTACATATTTATTTATGGAAATCTTTTGGGATGTATGTTTTTTTGATATACAGTTTTATAGCAATCCAGAAAAATGTTTTACTTATTTTGTGGTCAGCTATAACTAAGCGACCTGCTCCATCCATCATGTCCACTATTATGTTTTTGCTTTTATTTTTCTTTAGCATGTGTGCTAATATTCTCCCTGATTTGTCCCCATTTACATATGGCTATATTTTTTAGCATAATTATCCTTTTCAATTTGATTATTTATAGTGTTGTAGCTCTATAATTTGTTTCTTTCTGTTCTTCCAAACAAAGTTCTCCCAGCTATATTTGTACATTTAATTGTTTTACCTCTTCTCCTAACTTTTTTTTGCTTTATCTGTTTATCTCCCCTTCGACCCTCGCCTACCTCTCCTTCAGGCCAATTGCCACAAGGACTCTCACCTCTCCCATCACCACCACCAATCTTGACCCCACATTGCAGCCACCTCAGGGTAACCTGACATAATCCTTCATCAGGTGGGTCCTCCTCTTCTGAGGAGAAACAGCCTAACGGCCTAGGCATTAGTGCTGCTGCAGTCAGGTTGGCTGTCGCGGAGCTCGGAGAGGGCACTGGTGGCCATCACCTGGTAGGAGGAGATGCCATTTTCAAGTTTTTCCTCTGACTCCCCTACTCGTGTTACAACTGAGCTTCCCCTGGTCTCCACCAGGGGCTGCTACAGAGTGACGCTGTTCCCCAACCCACCCCAGGAGAGGAGAGCAGTCCTTTGGATGCTCAATCCTACTCCTTCCCCTGCCAACCCTCTGGTGCCCGAGTCCATTCCCAAACCCAGGTCACCAGTGTGGTGCGAGGTAAGGCACCAGTGCCTCAGCCCTCTGTGCCACCGGGTCAGCTCTTCTAACTTTTTAACAGTATTTTTGTGAACCCTTTTATGTTTTATTTTAAAGGATGTAATATAAACTTTAATATTTACTTTGCAAGCATCCCACAGTTTAATTACTTTTTGTGTACCATCACAATTAAAGTGCCAAAATTCTAGAATGACTCATGTATATCATCTACAAAATCTTAGTTTCTCAATAAGGCATTATCAGTGGCATAGATTGCAGGGGGGCAGGGGGGGCAAGTTGCCCCCTCAGAAAAATATTATTATGGCGGGACTTTAGCGCTCTGTTTTATTTTTTATTTATTTTTTTTACGAACTTGTGTGGACCGTGGACCAGGACCAGGACCAGGCTCGCTGGGGAGTGTATAAAAAAATGCCATTATGCGGACTGCTCAGTGTGGCCATTTCTGATTGGCTGCACACGATGTTTAGCAGCCTATCACGATTCACCAAGCAGTATGCTGATTTGGCATGAGCCGGCAGGAGAAGCAGAGCGGTCTTAGCCATCAATTTTTCTATATTCAGAGTGACTGTGAGGAAGGCTGAGGGATTCAGGTAGAGTCGACCCCCCTAGTTCCAGTCGTTCCAGAAGTTCCTCAACATCTCCCAAAGTTGGACAGAAGACAAAGAGTCAACTTTGCGAGCAGGTGATGAGTATGACCCGACACCTGACCTTAACTTCCAGTATTGCGTTTTGGTCTGTAATGTGTAGGTCAGCTCGTTCGATCTCCAAAAGTTTTCTAACCCGGCATAATGTGATGGGTTTTTCACATTTGGTCTTTCTTCATGCATGGCAGGGACTGAGTCAGAGAGGGATCAGATTACACACAAGTGAACTTAAAAAAATTTGTGACAGCTAGCAGAAACACATCCTCTCCCCTTGTACCTCTCCCTGCCCCTCGTTTTTTTTCCTGTAACTTTCTTCGCATTTTTTTTTCCTCTGTCATGTTTTAGTTAGCCTCTCGGTCTTAAGTGCCTGCTTTCTGCAGCGAGATCGTCCCTAAAGAGATGAACTTGTCATTGACTAACTTGTGCAGCAGCCGGCCCAGCCAGCAGCAGCAGGTAGGTGGAATGACTGTGGGAAGGCAGAGAGGCAGGCAGTACTGGAGAGCGGGAGAAGGGGGACCCAAGCCGAGCTGTGCGCTCAGTCTAGTAAGGAACAAATTAGTGCACTGCCGGGGCGTGAAGCAGCAGCTCAGGGCACTCCCTCCCTCCTCTTCCTTCTTCTCTGTGTCTGGCAGCAGAAAGAATGGGTAAAGTTTGGGCTGAGTTTCAAAACGCGTTTGCCGTCGAGCTCCTTGCAGAAGTCTTTTCTCCGCATCTCAGTCCTCTGCCAGCTGTTCCACATTTTTCAGCTGCCACTTTAGTTTGAACTGATAGGGACTGTCCAGCGATATTCCCTCCCTAGTCTGTGATATGGTTTCCAGTTCCTAAAAAAACAATGTTCCTGTTTCACTGGCCAAATGAGCACTTAAGTCTCTGTGTTTCTTTCTCTCCTCCCCATCTGTATATACATTTCATCAGCAGAGTCACATGTTTCAGATCAAAATAAAATTTTTACAAGTTAGGCTAAAAGGGTTAAAAAGCAATCAGACAAAATTCCATTGGGGTTTAGACTTCCTGCTTTAACACTTCAGGTACAGTATTTAATTTGTCAGAATAAAGTCTTGTGTGGTACTAGAGCATCATTTTCCAGGCTGTTCCAGTGAAAGTGAAAACACTTTTAAAACACTACCTCAGTTGGAACATGAACAATGTAAATGATGAGACAGTAAGCAGCATGTGGAGGGAAGTTCTTTTTGAAGGCTTCCAAGAAAAGGCCATTTAGTTTACGTGCATTCAGGTTGCCTTAAAAGTTTGAATAGTAAGTAAACAGAGGGTCCAGAGGCCATGGTCTTGGCTTATAATCAGGCCATTTCCTTGGCCCTGGATGCAATTGCTCCTGTCCATGTTCGTCCCCTCTCTCTTCGCCTTCGGGCCCCATGGTTTGATGGGTCCTTGAGGGAGTTGCGACGTGTGGGCCGATGGTTAGAGCGTCGTTGGAGGAAATCTGCTGTGGATGCCGACCGCCTTAGTTTGGAGGAGCATTATCAGCTCTACCAATAAGAGATCTCCCATAAGAAGGCAGAATTCCTGTCCAGGGAGATCTCTGTTGCTCAGAATCGACCGCTCAGCTCTTCAGAACTGTGGACAGGCTGTGCAACCCATCCTGTCTCCAGCTCCGTCGAGCTTTTTCACAGAAGGAGTTTGATGAGATCGCTCAATTCTTTGCGAATAAGGTTGCCGACATCAGATCCAAGATCCATCCAACACACTCTAAGGGGGAAGCTTTTGGTCGGCGTTTGGCCGTGAAACCCTCTGTCTCCTGGTGTTCCTTTGACCTACCGACGTTCAGTGATATTGTGCGGATCAACCAGGGGATGCGCCCTATGTGCTGTAGTTTAGATCTGGGCCCTACCTCCCTAATTTTGGGTTGTATTGAGATCGTTGGCCCGTTTCTGGCTCAAATTATCTGGTGCTCCCTAGAATTGGGTGAGTTTCCTAGCTCCCTAAAGGAAGTAGTGGTGACTCCCCTTTTGAAGAAGGCTTCTTTGGACCCAGATGTTTTTTCCAACTACAGACTGATCTCAAACCTTCCCTTTATTGGGAAGGTTATTGAGAAGGTAGTGGCAAACCAGCTGGAGGACCATTTGACCATTCACAATATCTATGAACCTCTCCAGTCTGGTTTTCGTAAGAGGCATAGTACCGAGACTGCTCTGGTTTGGGTGCTCAATGATCTCCTGATGGCGAGAGATCAGAGGAACCATTCTATCTTGGTCCTCCTGGATCTCTCTTCAGCTTTTGACACTGTAGACCATGGGGTCTTGCTCGAACGCCTGGAGTCCATCTGCGGTCTGTCTTGTACAGTGCTCAGATGGTTTTCATCGATTTTATCTGGGAGAGCATGAGAGAGTTGTGTGGAGTTTTCCTCCGACCCTTTCCCTCTGCATTGTGGTGTCCCCCAGGGTTCAGTGCTTTCCCCCATGTTGTTTGCAGTGTATATGCTGCCCCTCGGAGACATTGTAAGAAGGTATGGGCTGAGGTTTCACTGCTATGCTGATGATACCCAGCTCTACCTCTCTTTTGCCCCCGACCAGGTTAGTGCTCTCTCGGTATTTCATAGCTGCCTCGCTGAAATCCAGGACTGGATGAATGTAAGCTGGTTAAAGTTGAACGCCGATAAAACTGAGGTTTTGATCGTGGATCCGGGACGTGGGACAGGTGGGTTGGGGTCTGGTCAACCCTCTCGCGTATTGCTGAGGGGGGGATCTGATCCTTTCCTCTGAACGGGGTGTGGTACTTGACGACGGGCTGACCCTTCGTCATCAGGTGTCAGCAGTCGTTAAGTCCGCATTTTACCATCTTAGGAATATTGCCAGGGTGAAACACCTTGTTCCGTCCAGCGATTTACCCATGTTGGTCCATGCCTTCATGACATCTCGCCTTGACTATTGCAACTCCCTTTACTTGGGGCTTACTGGGGTTGATATCTGCCACTTGCAGCTAGTGCAGAACGCTGCTGCAAGGTTGATGACGGGGGTGACGAGAAGGACACATATCACCCCTGTGCTGCGCAATCTGCACCGGCTGCCTATACAGTGGTGGATCACCTTTAAAGTAGGTCTTTTGACCTTCAAAGCCCTGCATGGACTCGGCCCTGACTACTTGAAAGAGCTTCTGGTTCCTTACCGCCCCTTGCGACAGCTCTGTTCAGCTGACGAGGGGTTGCTAGAGGTTCCGAGGGTTATATTGAAGTCCTCTGGGGCTAGGGCCTTTGGTTTCATGGCCCCTACCCTCTGGAACTCTCTGCCTCACCGGCTTAGAGAATGCACGACCGTGGAAACCTTTAAACGGGATTTCAAGACTTTTTTATGGAACAAGGCTTTTACTGATTGATGCTGTTTGTACTGTTGACTTTATTTGTATATTCTGATTTTATAACTTATTTGCACAGCACCTCGGTTTTGGAAAGGCGCTAAATAAATAAAGTTATTATTATTAAAAAAGTTATTAAACACTGATTCAAAGCTTTTAGAAGCTTTCTTAATGTGAAGTGGGAAAAGAAGATCTGAGTGTTCATTATCAAAAGTCAAGTGGTTGGATGTAGGGACTTCTTAATGCCCTTGGTGGCATTGTTCCACACATCAGGAACAAGAATAGCAGATGATTTTAGGGCTTTATTAATTTAAGCTCTTTGGGGGAAAAAAATCACATATAAGGACATTTGCTGTAAAATGTGTTGCAGACAAGAAATGTTATTTTTTGTGTCAGTTTTTTTTTTTTATTCTCTTTATCCTCCTCTCAGCCTGCCTCCTCCGACCCTTCAGTGAGGACCCCCGGACATCCCACTGCCGGAACCCTGCCCACACAGACCACAGATCCCCATAGAGCCACGGATTACCCCCCGGGCGGGGACGAGGTTGGGGGTTCTAACCCCGTAACTTACGTTTCGTCGGTCTCATGGTCTGTTGGGCGGGCACGGGCACATCATGGGCACGTCCAAAGTCCTCCCATCTTCCCGGTTGAGGCAGGCTCGTTCCTCATTTTCTCCCTCCCCGAGCAGCCGGCGTACTCCTGATGTCATGGCCGCCGCGTCGGCGTCCGTGCTGCTCAGCGGCCCGGCATCCACTAGTGGGGCTTGCGGTTCCCGAGCCTCCCGCTCGGGGTCGCCTGAAATGCCGGGCATCGGCCGAATCCCTCCCGGGCAGGCGAGCTGTCGTCGGACGCTCAAGCTCTATCTCCCCGGCCGACCCACCGACGGCCGAGTCCGCCTCGAACCCGGGTCACCGGCGTGGAGCGAGGTGTGGCGTCCAGCGCCTCAACCCTCAGCGCCACCGGGCCGGCGATGTGTCAGTTTTAGGTGCTAGAAATGCTGGTATATTGCTGATTTGTAAATTAATATAATGCTATCAAGGTAGCCAGCCAGAAGGAAAATAATACCTCACCACACCACCCCAACACAGCTCTGCAAAAGAATGAAGCTTTCATTGAATCAGATATAGAAACACCTGAAATCCAATAGAAAAATATAAAATTAAATGTTGGCCACTTCTGTCCAGAATCTGCTGCTCTGACTGTAAATTAAAATGAAACTTAGTACCAGTGATATTCAACTAACAGCACATGTGAGTTTGGTGTGGTTTAACTTGGCAGTCAGAGATGTTATTCTGTATGAATGGAGTTCTTAGGAAAATCAGACAGCTGTGGAACTCTGTGATTATAGACACTCTGTTAGCAGTATATTGCAAGTTAATTTGAACGGGTGCAACTGGAAGTATAGTTATCTTTGCACTGCACTTTTGCTAAGCTGCAAAAGTTTCAAAACTAGTATACAAAAAACAGTCTGAAACATTTGCAACAAAACCTGGGAAACATGGATAACCTGTTTTTGTTGTACTTTATAAAATCAAATTTTCTTTTATTCCAGCATAAACTAAGTTTTAAAGCAAGTCTTAAACTAGAGTATTGTAACCAATGAACTACAGGCTTCGCTCTTTTGCTAATTATTCACAACATAATAAATAAGAGAACAAAGCACAAATGAAAATTGCTTAAAGTGATGTTCTGACCTAGCACTATATGATATTGGGCTTCATAGCCCAATACCTTATAGCAGTGTGAGCTGACAGGTGCAAAAATTAAAATTTTATAGTGCTTCCTTTTTGCTGTGGAAGGGATCATAACTGCCACCGAAACCTCAGCCAGCTGATCCCTTCCAGCTTCTTGTTGTCCCTGCTGTGCCCCAAATCTGCCCCCGCGCTCTCAGAATTTGTGACTTGTGGCCAGGGTGAGCGCGGGGCGAGCCCATACAAGTCTATGGGGGCTATTTTTAAAGCTGTTTTTTAGTTATTTTAAACAGTCCTAGAAACAAACTAAAGCAGTCACTTAACTAGTAGGATCCCTCTTAGACTTGTATGGGGTTCGCCCCTGTGCTCTTCCTGGCGACATGTCACAAGTCTGAGAGTGTGGGGCGGAGTTGGGCCAGAGCAGGGGCACCAGGAAGCTGGAAGGGATTGTCTGGCTGAGGCTTTTGTGCCAGTTACGATCCCTTCCACAGCAAACAGTAAGCACTTTTAAATTGAAATTTTTCCACCAGTGAGCTCAGGACAATATAAGGTATTGGGCTATGAAGCCCAATACCTTATATTAGAAATTTCCTTTAAGCAATTGAGACCTTACTGTGTACTTTATAAACGTGCTTTGAGTGTAAAGGCCTCTTTTGTACTGTATATACAGGTACCGTTTGTTTTGTCCACAAGGTAATTTCTGATGCTCTTAAAATAAGACCTGAACAGTGATATGTGTGTAACATGGGCGTCATGTAACTGCGGGCTACTACCCTTGCCTGTTGGGGTCCAACCAGTTTGAGGGGACTATGCTCTGTTCTGATGACGACTGGGGTTCTTTCCCAAATATAAATAAGTAATAGTGTGCTGCCTCCACCCAGAGTGAATATAGTGGGTCAGTTGTTTGTAGGTTACAACCCCCTGGGATGCTGTACCTACCCACTTCCCCTTCCAGTTACCCCCACACAGAGTACCATATACCAACTTAAATCTGTATGGTGCATGCAATTAATGGCTATCACTAATAATATGCTCACAGATTTAAACAGCAATAACACTGAAAGTTTTATTAATAGGGTAGGGGGAGTTGGAGGCATAAAATAGAACAGTGAATAGTAATTGATACATTGAATAGCAAAGAAACATAACAATAATAGTGACCACCCCCAATGGCAACATTCATGAAAATTAGCCCACCTCCTCACTGGTCCCATTATCCCTACAGAGTCTACCTGGGTACTCACATTAAGGTGCCAACCTGGCAATTGCCGTGGATTGGCCGGCATCGGTGCACTTAACTTTAACAATGATACTTTTCTTTAATTGTGAGTCCTCAGCTCAGGGCAGGCCCTGCACTTTCTCATGGTTCTGAAGTTCACAGCACAGAATCTTGAGTAGAATCAGCAGATGCCAGTTGTCACTGGTGATGCTGGGGCCTTGGATGGCAATGCTGGTGGTTGTAGTGACTGATGGAGAAGTCTGGCAGCTTGTTCCCTTCAGGTGGTTGCAGGCTCTTGCAGCTCTTCACCTTCATGCATTTCCTCTGTGATTGCTGCATTAGGCCAGTCTCAGGGACCAGGGCCACATGCCCGCCCCACACATCAAGGCTTCTAGTTCTCAGGGGCCAATGTTCAGTATCGCCTAGCAGTAACAATACTAGGCTGACTCCCCAGATCACCCTGGTTGGCATAGAGCTTCCTCCCAGATATGGGTTCAAACAGTCTCACCTTTCTGTGGGCAGCAGTCAGTGCTTCATGACAAATCTGATACACTTTCTAGCAAACAGTGCATACAGTCTCTGGGCAGAACTCCACATTCTTTGGCAGTGACCTTTAATACTTTTTGGCTCACCAGGCTGGAAGGTGGGCTTCTCCCGATGCTGTTTTCTGTCACTGGAACACACTTTGAGCTCTGGATACTCAGTCCCAGCTCCTGTAATGGCTAGGGGCTATACTGCCAGATGACAAACTATCTTCTTTCAGCTGACGCTGGGATTCTAGCTATCCAAGGTAGTGGAAGACTTCGGCAAGTCTCTTTGCAGCCGCAACAGAAACCGTGGCCTGACTTCACAAAAGTCTCTACTCTCACTCACTCACAACTCCTTTCTTCCCTCAGGGAGCTCCAGCCACGGTCTGCCATGAGCAGCTTTCTCCCAGCTGCCTCAGCTGAAAAAAATGCCACCATGAGCAATACAGCTGTCCATCACAGAAGTGAATATACATTAGAATTCTCTATTAGATCATTGGAGGACGCTTTAAGGGGCCAAGAACAAGGTTCACACCCTGTACCCAGGAGCCATAGCTACAGTCCTTCATGCTCCTCAAAGACTGGTTGGGCAGTAAAGGGTCAGGGGTCACAAATATGGCATTCATGTAAACAGTTTATAACAGATTCAACTTTGTGACCTTACTGCAGGCGGATCAAATGATTTTAACACACTAATGTCCCATGGTCCAGTAGCTATAACTGGTTACTGTTATCCAGTTGTGGAATGGGTGCTCTTAATGTCCTGATTTGCCTGTCACTCACACCATAGTGCTATTTCTTATGCGGCAAGCAGAAACACAGTCACTAAGCAGTTTGACAATTAAAGCAACAGTATACATATTTACAGTTTACCCATTCAGTTGCTTAACACACTTCCCTTCAGTTCCCGTTAGATGTGTCTGCACCCCTACACATGTTTCGGGATCCCAGGAGTCAGAACACACTAGAGGGGAGTAAGAACACTCAGCCTTTGGACTCGCTTTACCCCTAGGGTGTGCATTAGACATAGCAAAGTACATGGAGTGGTGTGTTTAACAAGAATTTTACACACGCACACACGAGGTGTTGGATGCTACATAAATCCTGAGAGCATAGCTTGAGGGGTTTATTTAAGCATCTAGCACCGAGGGAGTGTGTAAAATGTTTTATTTTATATAATTGCTGGGGAACATTTTTTTTGCCACAGCAATAATATAAAATACAAACACATCATTGTGCAGTCACGGTCTGGTTAGGTTCAAGTGTGGTCTGTGGTTGGGTTAAAGCAGCTGTGGAAACTTTTTTTTGGTTTTTATATATAAAGCAGTTAATCCCAGAGTGTATTTCAGAGAGCTAAGTTCATTTTTTTTAAATTTACTTATGGCAGAGTCCAAGTGGTGGCAAAGTGTCCTGGGTCATGAAGGGAAGACACTGGCTGGTGTATGTGTAGAGTGAGGGAAACCCATGCATATTCACCACTGTAACCAGCTGGTTATAACAGTGAGTTATAACTGGATTTACCTATGGGAATCAACACTTCCCGGTTATGATATGTAGATCTGAGGCAGTATGGCACCCCAAAGCCGCTTTATTTATCAAAAAATTATCAAAGCATATCAGGATTCAAGATGCATAACTGGCATGGAAAGGCAGATAGAAGGGAAGTTAAATATACAAATCATCTAACTCCTATACATTCTGCCCACCCCATCTGGATCATTTACCTGTTGCAGATCTTGGTGTCATCTGCAAACAGACAAGCCTTACCCTCTAGTCCATCTGCAATGTCACTAATGAAGATATTGAAGAGGACTGGCCCCAGGACTGATTCCTGAGGTACCCCACTTGTGACTTGCATCTCTTCTGACTGTATACCATTTACCACCACTCTCTGTTTTCTGCCCATCAACCAATTTACCACCCAGTTGACCAACTTCTGACCCACCCCGAGCCTACCCAGCTTATTTATCAATCTTCTATGTGGAACAGTGTCGAAAGCTTTGCTGAAGTCAAGGTAGGCGACATCAACTGCTCCCCCTTGATCCACCACTCTGGTTACCCAGTCAAAGAAATCTATGAGATTAGTTTGACAGGACCTACCTTTTGTAAACCCATGCTGTCTTGGATCCTGTGCCCCTATGGATTCCAGGTGTTGCACTATCCTTTCCTTAAGGAATTCCTCCATAATCTTGCCCACTACTGAAGTAAGACTGACTGGTCTGTAGTTCCCTGCCTCCTCCCTGCTACCACTCTTGTGGAGCGGGATCACATGAGCCCTTCTCCAGTCTTCTGGGACCTCTCCTGAGCTCAGAGACTCACTAAACAGTTCTGCTAATTGCTCTGCTTGTTCCACCCTTAGCTCCTTAAGTACCCTGGGATGTATGCCATCAGGTCCCATTGCCATGTCCACCCTGAGTTTAGCAAGCTCTTGTAGGAAGCTCCATCTTCCTTTCCATGCCGGTTATGCATTATGATATGCTTTGTTAAATGTTTGATAAATACTGTAGCTTTAGGGAGCCCTACTGCCCTCTGATCTACATTGAATTCCCTCTCCAAACCAGTCATTGCTTTTGATTTGCGTATGTCTAAGACATTGTGTTACATCACACACTACCATTCCATGCCATTCATCTCATTGACCTGGAATGTTGATTATGTCATATAATGATATGGCACCATGAAAGGACAGAGCTGCAGACTGCAGCTGCTGAGCAGTTAGGGATTCAGGGTAAATACAAAAGCAACAAAATTATTTTAGCTAAACAAAAAGCTCAAAAGTATATCAGAATACTGGGTATTCAATAACCAACTTTTGAAATTGGGTATCCAATACCACAATTTTGAAATTTTAAAGTTTTTTTTTTAAACTAATATGTAACTAATTATACTGGTAATTGGTCTAGTAATACTGCTTTCTATAATAACACTATAGGAATTGTGATGTGATGGTCCTGTGATTGTGTTTTGCTAAAATGTGTTTCGCACTTTCAAATGAAGGAACTGGTATGTTTCAAAAATATTAAACATTACATGATACAAATTACTATTTTGATCTCTTAAGACAGCTAATATGAAAATTACCAAAATAAAAATACGAGGCCAACAATTAACTGTCTCTTGTTTTCTTTTTGTTACATAAATTACTGCATAAGAACTTATTGCCCTTCTTACTTGTACTTCTGTTTGAACCTGGAACAAATGTACATCAAAATGTAATAACTAGTGAGGTATTAAATTAGAACTAGCATAAACCAGAATGCATTTTATACCCCATGGTTTTTGGGTGCCCAGAACCCCCGCCCTTCTTCATGTTGTGGTACACAAAAATCAGGACTTTTTGGTTAGTTTGCCCCCTCTGAAAAAAAACAAACTACACCACTGGGCATTATCCATTCTTTACTGTGGTACTTCTGTTTTTGTTGATTGGGAATAAAGGTTGCCTGACCAATGCATGGTCTGATATGAGTATAATAACAGAGGTTAGAACATTTTTAAATATGGAGGTAGAGCAAAGTTAGTAGTCTAATCTAAAGAAAGACCCTGTTGGATGAGAGAAAACAGTATATTGCCTAACATTGGGATGTAACTGGTGCCATACATCAATTAATTGTATGTTATGCAAAATTTTTAAACAACTGAGTGACATTTGTATCATTTTTACTCGTATTAGTGGATTTATCCAAAGTTGGATCGAAAGTTATATTCAAATCAATGCCACCAATTAAAGTAGCTGGACCCAAATTAATTAGACCTTGGGTTATTGCACAAAAACAATTCCTGATGTGCCACAAAGGGAGCATACAGGAAAAATAAAATGTATTCTGAATCCAATATGAGACATTTTATCATTATTATTGTTGTTTCTTCCTGTTCATTGTATTGAGAACTAAATTTGAAATCCAGTTTCTTATTTATCAAAATGGCAACACCCCGCTATTAGTTGAGTCAGAGGAAGAATATATTTCCTTAACCCAGTTAAATCTTAATTTCATTATCACTCTATCATCCAAATACATCTCTTATAAAAGCAGTATACCTATATGAAATGTTAACATATGTAATCATTTGTTTCCATTTAATGGAGGAATGAATGAATACCGTGTATATTCCATGTTGCCCCCTCCACCATTAAAAGGGTTAAATTAGCCATATCTTATTTATTTTTAAGGCTAGAAATAAAGTCAGTTGTACCCTTAAATACATCTTTGGCTTAATAAATATAATAGCTAAAAACAGCCATTAAAGTGCATCCCACCACCAATATTCAAAGACATTTTTGAATAAGTGTAGCAAATATATTCCACATCCCAAATCACCCTAAAGTGCAACCTAGCACCCCATCAAAGTAGACAACCAAGTAAGTTTTATTGAGTTTTTTTTTAAATATCTAACAACAAAAAGTGAACAAATACATATGGACATCAGTGAATCCTCTGACATGAAATGCATTATACAGAAAAAAAAAACAATAAACCATAAATAAAAATGTAAATTAGTAATTGATTGAAGATATCTTTTAAAACATATTACATATGTTTGTTTTAACAGCCATTAGTATAAATGTACAGATACAGTATACAGAGGAATTCTGGCATTCTATCTTGGAATTGGTTATACCATCACTATATAAGAGGTCAAATGTGGAGGGGAGGAGTAGGTGAGGTAGGCCTCATCTCATGATCTCTCATACGCAAAATAATTATATGTTTATTATTAATATCCTCAATCGTGTGAAATTAAAGCATCATGGGTCAATGGGATCCATTTGATAGTTGTGGCAAACTCTTCCTAAGTTATGGGAATTATTTATGTTTTAGTCAAAATCTGGTATATGGTGACCCATTTTTTGTCAAACTTCTTGGGTGATTCATTCAATGTTAGAGCTAGGTGCTCTGTTTTGAGTATATCAACAATAGCATTTCTCCATTCTTGTATCACAGGTATTTTTTCTTCCAGCCAGTATATTAAAATAATCTGCCTAGTTGCCACTCCTATCAGCATGAGTGTATGTTTTTGTTCATATGACCATGCGGAAGTTGGTTCAAAGTGACCTATAATGTATGAGTTTATTGTTATATAATTAAAAATCATAGGATGATTAATAAACATGTTTTTTATTTCATTCCAGAGGGTTTCAATAGAAGGACATCCCCAAAACATGTGTAATAGTGTTCCTGTAGCAGACTTGCACCTATGGCAGGTTGGGGTGACAGCCAGACCCATTTTATGTCTCTAATAAGGTGTATAATAAAGGTTATGGAGTGTCTTAAAGTGTATTAACTTTAGATTGACTGTGTTAAAGAATTTGAAGAAAGACAACCAGATTTTTTTCCCAATTCCATCCTACTGTATCTATTTGGAGTGCCTGTGACCACCAGTGTGCTGAGTCTACAGAAGAGCTTCTGATTAAATCAGCATATTAACCTGTATATGGAGGATATGGACCCAGACAATCGTAAGCATACCAGCCAAGATTTAGAATTGTTGTTGGGAGGAATGACTAGATCCATTTTATTTTTGATAGTATTCTTCAGGACCAAATAAAATTCCAGTTAAGTATGGGGAATATCATGATGCTGTATTAACTCGTCAAAAGTTATAAAATTTATGTTTCTTATTAAAGTTTTAAGTATTTGAACACCATGAATCTGTCGTATTGGTTTATGCAAAGTAATTCCATTGTGGGTAAAATTAGGATTCTTCCAGAGGGGCTGGTTTATGGATAGATCTAGATTTTTAACTGCAGCATAGGACTAACTTGTTTTAGTTGCTTAATTGAGTCTGTTAATATCTTATTATTTAGCAGCCTGGTAAGTTAAGAGTATATCAGAGATTTGAGGTCAATGTCCTGTTTTTCTAATAATTCCCTTTCAATACCTACCCAATCTGGAATGTATTCTCCTTCTGTGTCACCCTTAAGCCACCAAATGATTTGAGCAGTCCTAGCAGCTAAATAGTATAAATAAAAATCCGGGGCTCTCAATCCTCCTTTATGTTTTGCTCTACACATCTTGGAGTATGCTAGCCTATTCTGTTTACCTTCCCATATGTAGTTAGTGACCTGAGAAGTTATGCCTTGTATCCATTTCTTGTTAAAACTACAAGGTATCATCATAAACATGTAAAGAAGCTTAGGTAACAGTGTCATCTTGGCAGAGTCGAATCTCCCCCACAATCCCAGTGGCAGTTTATTCCACTTGCTTAAATCTTCCATCACCCTTCTTCTGATTTCACTGGCATTTTTAAGTATGATGTTGTGGAGGGTATTGTAAATTTTAATTTCTAAATATATAATATGATCTTTTTCCCATACAAGACCCAGATTTGTTATTTCCTCTTTACTACACAACTTATTAAGTGGAAGAAAGTTTGTTTTATTCATGTTAAGTTTGTATCCTAAGAGATAACTGAAGTCCTGGATGACTTCCAAGATTTTGAACAAGGAACTAGAGGGATCAGAGACCATTAGCATGATGTCATCTGCATAAGCTGCAACCATGTGTTTGTTTTGTGCTACCTTGATCCCCATATTTTCTTTCTCGTGTTCAAATTTTCTTATAAGTTGGTCTATTATGAGGTTGAATAACGGGGGAAAGTGGACGCCCCTTTCTGGTCCCTCTGTTAATTGTAAAGAATAGTGAGATGACTCCGTTTGTTACCACCACAGAACTAGAATTCTTGTATAACAAATCTATCCACTGAAGAAAGCAATTAAGAAATCCATAAAGACGTAACATTGAGAAGAAGTGTGGCCATGAAATCTGGTCAAACGTCTTCTCTGCATCAAGGGATAGGAGTTCACAGGGTATTGTGGCCTAATTAGCAGCTTGTATGACATGTAATAATTTTCTTGTGTTGTCTGCGGACAGCCTACCCTCCATGAATTCAGTTTGTTGTTTTGAGATGAGAAATGAGATAACCTTCTCTAATCTATTTGACAATACTTTTGATAATATTTTGGTATCTGAATTAATGAGAGAGATAGGTTGGTAGTTACCACATGACAGAGGATCCTTTCCCTGTTTATGAATTAAGGTGATAAGGCCTCTAGTCATCTCAGTTGAGAGATAACCCATCTCCCTGGACTCATTAAAAACCTCCACAAGTATCTGTGCAATTTCTTTCTCAAATGTGTTGTAAGAAATTAAATGAATAGCCATCAGGACCTGGGGCCTTATTTCTTTTAATTTGCTTAATTGCCTCATGAATTTCTACCATCTGAATATTAGAACGCAGCATATTGTAATATTGGGGTGATATTTTGGGAATTTTTAAACCATTACAGAACATATTTAAAGTCTTTGATCCCTGTAACTTTCCTCTTTGTAGAGGGCTAGGTAAAACTTCATAAATTTACTATTAATTTGTTGATGGCCCGTTATGATATTATCTGAATTACTACCTCTCGTGGCAGTAATGTTAGTGATTACCTTATTTTGTCTCAAACATATTGCTAGTATTTTTGCCACTCTCAGATCTGAGTCAATGTAATTAAGTTTGGTTTTCCTTATAGAGAAGATTGCTTCACTTCTAAGTGTCTCATTGTATTCTATTTTAAGTTTTGGCCATGTATTCCAAATTGCAGAAGAATCAGAGCTGAGAAGAAGTTTTTCCTGCTCTTTAATTTTTGCCATTATATCTTTTTTTTTTTTTTTTTTTGGTATTTTACTTTTTAAGGGCTGCACCTTCACTAATAATGATTTCTCTGAGGTAACATTTGAGACAATCTCAAGTGTTACTCCAGGAATGTCTGCTGGGTCATTTAATGACAGAAAATCTTTTATGCTATTCCTAATTCTATCTGAGATATGTCCTTTTCCAGAAGGACGTTGTTAATCTTCCATCTGCATGTCCTGTGCAGATTAACTGTTTTTATTAAAGATTAGGGAGACTGGGCAATGATCTGAAATTACCTGTTTTTCAATCTCCACTTTAATAATCCTGTCTGCATGCTCCTTAGGGAAGTATATCTGATCAATCCTAAAGCCTGGTTGATGACATTGAGACCAAAATGTATAGTCTTTAGTGTCAGGACTTAACATGCGCCAAGCGTCAATCCATTGTAGGCTTTCTGTGAGGTCTTCTAGCTTTTTATCAGCTTTATTCCTTTGTGGTCAAAAATAAGACCTATCTAGAGTAGGATCTAGAATACAATTTGTATCTCCTGCTAAAATGATGATACTGTCTAAGAACGCCATGACATTTGTAAAAATCTGTTGAAACATCTCATGAGAAAGGTTGGTAGGCCATATAGATTAATCAGTTGTAAAATATTCTTCATCTAGTTTCTCACTGACAATTAAATAGTGGCCATCTGGATCCCCTAGCACTGTACAGGGGTAAAACTAATACTTCTATTAATGAGAATAAGTACTCCAGCTTTTTTTGAATTGCCCCCAGCCACAAATACCTGTCCCACCCATTCTCTATGCATCAGTAAATAGTGTTCTTTTTTAAAGTGAGTTTCCTGGAGAAATACTATTGAAGGATTTAGTTTCTTAAGGTGCCGCTACATAGAATATTTTTTAATCTTATGATTTGGACCCCTGACATTTCAAGTAATTAACTTTAAATTATCCATATTAGCAATTTAAGGAAGTTATTTAAGCTGAAAAAAACTGACTGTTGTTCTAAGTAAGCATGTGAAATGAGAACCTACCCATTTAATAAGGTGGAGGAAGAAAAAAGCAAGGGTGAAGAAAATGATATATAGCTTACATTTATCAGAATGTACTTCAGAAAAAAATTATGCTCACAAATGTATTCAAATTCTCAACACTCAAAAAGTACATTTTGTAAAGATGTTAGTAGTATCCAATGTAATTCTCTTTTAAAGATTATTTTAAGGAAAAAAACACTAGAATACACTGAGACCCTCATCCAACACATTCTTGGATGACAAACTAATAAAGCAGCTGCCTCCCTCTCTCAACTTTGAGATAACCTAAGCTAGGAAACCTTCCAGTTCTGATCTCTTATAGTGGGAATATTGTTCTGTACAATAATAATATTTTTGCTGGGTACTTAAACCGATATCAAACATTACCTAGTCTGGTATAACCCAGTTGAGAAAAACACTGTGGATTAAGCATTAAGGTTAAAGCGCGTCAAGGTCATACCTATCACACTCCTAAATAGGATAACATTTCCAGCAGTATATTTTCTAAACATCAGGGCAACATAGACGGTAACTCCATCATCCATCTTATTATCTTATTGGTACCTAAAATTTGTTGTTAACTTCCTATTTTTGCTAATGACTGTAACTAGCCACTACCATATACTTGGATCCATTCATTCTTTGTCCTTTTCTTATATAGTACTTTGAGCCTAATACAAATCTCTCAGTTAATTACTTCCCTTCTTGCTTAACTAAATGTATAAGGTGATTAAGACGTTACATAAAAAAAATATTAAAATAACTGAGCTCCCTTTCTGACAATGGAGTGTACTTTCATTATGCTTTCATCCAGTTACACACTGTATGAACCATAAGACCCTGTGAGAACATTACGTTCCATCTTTAAAAAGAATGTGATCTGTTTTAAGAACAATATTTTTCTATAAATACATTCTATGTAAACCACTGCAGGACAATGTAGATGAATTAAGCCTGTTTAAATTCAGTCTCAGAAGGCTCCACAAACCATAGAATTGTGCATTTGATATGAAGCATAAACCCCTGCTGGCTGCTGAAACATAATTAGTATAAGGAGAAGCCAGGTATAACATAGTACTAAAAAGCCAACCATCTGCATGATTAAAGAAAGCCCCAAGGAGAAGAATAAATAATCCATAAGCATGGATATCGTCATAGTAGTTTGCTTACTGCTAGAGATCTGATGTGATGTCCTCAGCTGCAGTGTCGTTCAGGGCCATGGAGTCAGCTTGGGACTCTGGAGTATGCTCCTGTAGAATCCAATGATATAAAGCACTGCACAAGTTTAAACAGCAGTAAGTAATTAAAACTAGAGCCAGAAAATGTTTAAAATAGTTGGAAATATCACTATCTCCTCCTCCTAGAGCTTGTGTTTTTCCATGCATCACCCTGATTTACCCAGCATTCCCATTGTAAGATCAAAGGTAGTTACCCATAATACAAAGCTCTTGGCTGTTTGTACACAGCGCGAGTGTCGAATACCTCATCAGCTCGAGGAGCAATGGGGCACGGGACAGGTAAATGTTCTTTTCATTTTTCAAAAAGAGAGTATTCTAAAGGTGGCTGAAATTCAAAGACTGTGAATGTATGGATGTTAAAGTAATATGCTCCCCCACAGTGCCCAGATCATGCCAGAACAATATACTTGAAGTGGCTGGAGAGGCATTCCCCCCTCCTCCCAGCCCACAAGGAAAAATAACCTGTAAAGATACTTTTTTAACTATTAACACTTTTTGATACATGTCTTATATTGTATTCACCCCTGCCAAGTCACAGTTACTAGAATATGACATTCTTGGACATCAGAATAGCTGCTGCATCCCCAACACAAATAGTTCTGAACCGACACCCATTTTTTTGTCACCTCAAATTTGTGGAGATTCAGGCAGAAGAAAGCATAGGCTGTACATATGCTGCAACCATGGGCAGCTACTAGCCTACAAAATATTATTATTTTCTTTTCCTGACACTTTCTGCCAGATTTAGTGTAACTGCCTGAAAAAACATTTGAGGGCAACAGATTATGTGTCAAAGGTCTAATCACGAGGCTTTAATAAAAAATTATACCAGGAGTACAGCAATACATCCCAGTCAATTAGTAGGAATAAACTACAACCAGTGGTTAACAAGACAGCAATAGAAACAGGGTTATGTTTAATAATTAGGTTTTTCCCAAAGGCCAGTCAGACGGAAGGCATGATTTCCCAGACCCCTTTCCTTTTTGAATAGCGTGGGAGAGTGAAATCGACAATTCCCTGAGTGCATCAACAAGCCCATCCAAACATCATAAATTTACTACAGCAAAAAATATACATTTTAAAAAAAGGAAAAGAAGAGGGGGGAGGAGACCCTAGTGTGATGCATGGTTTCCTACACAGCCCAAAGAACTGCTCATTTATTTCAAGAACAGACACTAAAACCATCATGTCTTGTTTGCAATGTGAGAACATTAATACTGAAAATCAAATGTTTGGAAAAGACTAGGAAAGTCTTGCCTAAGTTCACTGTTCACAGCTTTATATTCATTATATTCTTCAACTCCCTCAAGGTCCCATTTCTTAAGGAGTGTTGGAAAGAACAAACTGTATCTCAGCCCAGCTTCTCAAAGCCTTTTTTCAATGAGAAAAAAGGTGTCTCTTTTCTGCAAGGTTTCAGGGGCAAGATCATTAAAAATCTTCAGCTTACATCCCTTGAACAGAATATTGTTTTTGTCTCATGGTACATAAATCTTTTGTTAAAAATTAAGAAATCTGAGCACGAAAGATCTTGGTCTCTCAGAGGCAGCAGGTTTAGCCTTGAGAGATCTATGGGCCCTCTCAATAATGTAATATTTAGTGTCAGGTGGAGGGCCTGCAATATGCTGAAGTAACTTGTTGGTAAAAGCAATTGGGTCAGCTCCTTCTATTCCCTCCTTTAAGCCAAAAATTCTTAAATTATTTCTTTAATTTCTATTCTCAATGTCCTCCATTTTATTTTCCAATTTAGAGATCTTTCAGCTGTCATTTATCCTCTCTTTCTGTTCCTTACATACAATGTTCTCCTGGCTACTTGTTCTGACCTCTACATCTGCAATCCTTATTTTATGTTCAGCTAGCACCTGTTTAACCTCTTTTATATCTGACAACATGTCACTGAGAGTTAACTTTATACCTGCTGTTTCAGATATAATAATGTCAAAATGGGAAACACTGAGTGGTTTCTGCAGCCAATTTCTTGGCCAATGCCCCTTGTTGTTCCTCAGAGCTGCTATCAGATGTAGGAAGCAGTCTCTTCATGCTGCTGACTTCTGATTTCATTTCTATAAGATTTTCCCCTGTATTCATTTTGGTAAGTGATGAGACCAATACTAGTTGTTTAAGGGTGGTATGTCTTCCCTCTCCTTTTCTGAGCTGAGACTTATTTGTAAGCATAGTGTGTCTCTTTATTGTGTGGGAAAGGATGTTTACTCACTCAGAGCCGGGTAGCTGGCAGTTGGCCATTAAGAGAGCAGACCACCCGGATACAAGAGTTCCTTTCCCCCTGAGCGACTCAAATGGAGACTTTGTGGCTTTCAACGTATGCCTTCTGATTTGTTCAGATAGTATCTACCGGGCTCAAAATAACTGAGAAGATGGATGGAAGCACTACAGCATCGACTACTACTGTTTTAAATAAAAACAAGACCCCTAGTCTTCAGTTTAACTGTGAAGATCGCAGTTACAGATTTAGAGGAGGAAGGCCACAACGGAGCTTAAAATGGAACGTCAACACTGACTGCTGCCATCCAATCGAATCTCAATGTCAACCAAGTTATTAGCATGCATTATGGATGCCAACTGGTACCAGGGCTAAATTAACAGTTGATGCCGAAAAAAAGGCATCTCAACCTACTCCCAAGATAAACTAAAGCCGCATTTGGGCAATTATTTTAAAAGCATATAGACCAGTAATATCCCACAGGCTGACACCTTTAAATTTAATTTTAAGTTTCTTTAAATAAAGATTAAGAGACATGCAAATATGCATAAATATAATAGCTAAAAAGTAACCATTAAAGTGCATCCCTCCACTAATATGCAAAGACATTTTTGAATAAATGTGGCAATTGTAATCCCAACCCCAAATCCCCCATAGTGTAACCCAGTACCAATATCAAAATAGATAACCTAGTTAATAGTATCCATTAGGGATGCCAACTGGCACCAGAACTAAATAAGCAGTTAATGCAGAAGAAAAGGCATCACAACCTCCTCCCCACATAAAATATTTAAAGCCCTGTATGGGCAAATATTTTATATGCATATAGATCAATAATATCCCACAGGCTGACGCCTTTTAGTTTATTTTTAAGTTTCTTTAAAGGAAGATATGAAGCATGTGAATACACAAATCAGCTTCAGCTTTTTGAGAATTGCCAAATGTATGAGTTTGCTCATTAAGGTAAACTTTCATTTTTGCCAGATGCACAAAGGTAGTTCTGATATGGGCCTTTCAAAGCAGTGTTCTTAGGACAGTGAATTGCTTTTGTTCCTGCACTAATTCATAAAGCAAGTCATAAAAGATAGGTTGTTTTTTCTTCTTATAGACTGCCTGCATGATACGGTCACTATCAGCTGACCTAACAAACTTAGTAATTGTTGCTCTGGATGGAAGGCCATCCTCTTGTTTTTTTCTCAGTGAATGATTAACTCTGTCTAGCTCAATTTTGGTTGTGTTTGACAGAGTTCAAGAAGGCAGAAAAAACTTTCTGAGCTTGTTGATGGATAGACATTTTCTGGTCCCAGTGTTCTGGTACCCCCATAATTCTTGTTTTTTTCTTCTGGCTCTGGACTCATAATCCAACATTTTGTTTTTCACATCTACAATGTCCCCCACTTGTTATTTACAGGTCCATTGCATTACCACTATGCTGTCTTCCAACAGGGATATTCATTTTGCCATTTCACCAGTCATAAAAATGTTTTCTACCTTTGCTGCCATATGGGAAATCATTTCATGCAGCTGATGCAATTTGTCCTTTAAGTTAGTAATTAGTACCATTTCTTTCTTCCTTCAGGTCCCTGATTTCATTTATTACAGTTTTTGTCCCTTGACGTATTGATTCTTGTTCTTTTTTAAGCTTATACCCCTTTTTCTGAAGGGAGTTCCTCATAGAATCTTATAGAAAGTATTGAACGTGGAAAGGCATGTGGCCCATAAAATGCTTGCCCCGTTACACAAGGGGAAATCTTGTAGAGTCCCTTTCATAGAATTTATCTAACTTATTATTGAATGTTTCCATTTCCTTACATCCTACCACTTCTTGCAGTAGATTATTCCAGGCTGTTATTACCCTCTGGTTAAACCAAGAAGCTTTACGGACCATATTGCATGGTTCCCCTTTAAGCTGCAAGCAATGAACTCTCGTATTATAGTTTTGTTTCTTTAATTCTAATCCTAAACATTCCCAAAGGTCGTTGTTAGTCAGTGATCTGTATAGCATGCAAAGGTCCCCTCTCCCCAATTCTTCTGTACTGTATATAGATTCAGATTTACCAGTCTATCTTTATAACTTAATTCCCTTTATGTTGTAATCATTCTAGTGGTATTTCTCTGGACCCTTTCAAGAATGGTTGCCTTAGACATGGTATTAAGTGACCACACCCGCACGTAGTACTCAAGGTGTGGCAGCTCCAATGACAAATACAGTGGCAGTATCACCTTAGCATCCCTGGATGTAATATGCCTTCTAATACTATTCAAAATGTTGGATGTAGTTGAGGCACTAGATTGACACTGGCTCTTGAATTTCAAATAATTTGTGACAATGATACCCAAATCCCTTTCTTTTGCTGATATGTTGAGAATTTGACCATTCAAAACATAGGTAGCCATGATGTTTGACCTACCAAAGTGCATAACAACACACATCTCCAGATTGAAATGTAATTTGTGTTTATTAGCCCATTGCTCTAATGAATGGTTCCATGTGATAATGGTGAATGCGTAATAACGATCGTCATTTGGGCGAGTCTACATCACCGAAAATTAATTTCAGTGATATAGACTCACAATGACTATCAAGACAGCGCCAGAGATTTACATTTTATTTTTTTATGCAGGGGGCTGTGCCTCCCACACCCTCCTACTAAAGGATTCTGAACTCCAGGGGGGTGCATGTCAGGAGGGTGCAAAACTAAAAAAAGAAGAAAAGTCATGACCCGGCACAAAAACAAGAGCACTCGGAACCAAACCCACACCCTCCCAACCCCAGCCTGCCAACAACCCACCGCGCCATATGGCCAGCTCGGCAGCCCACCACCGCACCATGCCTCACAAACCCTCCCTCCCTTCAGCCGATCGCATGGTGTGGTCCCTCCTCACCCCCTCCGCGCATGTGTGTATACATACCAAACCCCCATCTGGTCACCCTCCATGCTCGGTAGCCCTGTGTTAAAGTGCCGTGATTGAGTCGCTCCTTTTGAAAGTGCTCAATTGCGGTCACCTAATACATTGGATACCTAATGAATATAGGCTGTCCTGCAATTTAATAGCATCATGTGGCATATTAACAACATAACCAATTTTTGCATCATCAGCAAATTTGGATCCCAGGAGGCCTTCCCCACATTTCATTGAGGAAATAAAAAAGTTAAACAAGGTCGGCACAAACACTGACCCCTGGGGAACTCCACTCGTAACTTTTGCCCAGTCAGAGGCAACTTCCTGATTCATGACTTGTTTTCTATCCAACAGCCAGGACTTAATCCAGGCCACAATACTGTCGTTGATGCCTGCTCCTACCAGTGCTTCCATTAGTTCATAATGAGGTACAGTATCGAAAGGTTTATTATAATCCAAGAATACAACATCCACATATTTTCCCCTATCAAGTTCCCTACTGACATCGTCATAAAAATGCATCAGGTTTGTTAGGCATGATCTTCCCCTGACAAATCCATGCTGCATAGGATCTGTCAAACCACAGTCCCTAATATGTTCCTCCTTTATCAGTCCGTCCACTATTTTACCAATGACTGATGTCAGGCTGATTGGCCTATAATTTGTAACCTGATTTATGTTCCCTTTTTTATATATTGGAATGACTGCTGCCTTCTTCCATGTATCACCCCCTCTATACGCAATGCACTTCTCCTCTACCTCCCCTTTTGTGTCTCTTACTACTATCACTTACTATTATCCCTCCCCTAAGTTAACTTTTCAATCCCTTATTTGTACTAAAAATGATTAATCTGTCATGTTTCTTCTTCCTCAAAGCAAATTGTGGTGTAATTTTTGTTATTGTACAGCTCCTGTTTTTTCTCTTTTCCCACACTGTTACCGTAGCCTCCTTGTTTTTAGCTAATTTTTTGCAACCTGCTTGAAAGCTGTTTGTAAACTATTTTTGTTGTACTTGTATTGGAATGTCTTCCCTATATTGTTGTCTTGTATCCTCCTGGGTAGTGCATGAAAATAGTCATTGCTATGGCTAGTGCACTTACCCGGTAAACAAAAACTAAATAAAATAAATAAAAATCACCCACTTTTCCCTGCTTTAGTGAGGTCTGAAACAGTAGTGTAACTGGTTCTGCTAAAACAGCTCCCAATTCCTTTATTACCCTTGGGTGGATACCATCTGGGCCTGGAGCCTTGTTAGGATTTAAACTTTGCAGCCTGTTCCTAACCTCACCCACATTCAAATTCAATCCAGTATCACTATTGTCAGCATTTAGGGGAATTGTTATATTTGTTTTGTGGTTAAATACTGTGCAGAAGTAGTTATTTAACATGTCTGCCATTTTTAGTAGGTCCTTAACCAGACTACCTTGGTCATCTAGTAATGGGCCAACCTGTATGTTGTTCCCTCTCTTATAATTGTTATAATTATACAATGATTTGTAGTTGACTTTGACCTCACTTGCTAAGCGCTGTTCATAGTTACATTTTTAGTCCTCATAATCTTTTTACAGAGCATAGCTTCATTCCTATATCTAGCCCATGTATTATCTGTGTTGACTCTCTTTGCTTTTTGAAAGGCCCTATGTTTCCTTGTTATTGCCTTTTTGGCTTTTTTATCTAACCACTTGGGAATTCTGCCTGAATTATTGTATTTAATCTGTTCAGGGACATACTTGTTTATTAATTCATTAAAGTAAATATGTGACATACCTTATTGGGCGTTACAGCCCGTTTCCCGGGTGATAGTCAGTCTGTTGCCACAATTAAAATTTACTGGAGTCCAGTAAGAGGAAGGGCGATCATAACATGGCTCAGCCACCAGTCAGCAGATCTTTCTCTTTTCCTGTCTTCCTGTTTGCTCCTCGCTCCTCGCTTTGTGACATTTGACCAGGAGAGTGCAGGGATGACTCCATGGTTGTTTACTATTTAAGCATAGCATTGTTTATCACTGCTTGATAGAAGCCACCGCCCCACCAACAGGGTCCCTATTACTGGAGCGGTGGCTTTCTCTTTTATCAAATGGTACAATAAAGTGCTGTAAAAACATTTTAAAAATGAGTCCCATAGACTTGTATGGGGTGAGTCCCCGTGCTCTCCCTGGTTAAATATCACAAAATGGGGGAGTGCAGGGGCGGAACAGGAAGACAGGGAAGTGAAAAGGGATTGGTTGGATGGCAGTTCGGCCACTGTTATGATCCCTTCCCTCTCTTACTGGACTCCGGTAAATTTTTTAATTATGGTGCAGATTGAATATAGCCCTCACAGGGAAACGGGCTGTGAAGCCCAAAACTAAATAATCATCACAATCTCACTTTAAGTTTTTTAGTCAATATGTTCCACATACTATCCAGGTCTGCTTTTCTAAAGTCCTTTTCCTACTCCCAGTCTTTGAGTTCTTGTCCCATTGCTGTAAAGTTGGCTTTATTAAAGCATTTTATTTTGGTACCCCCTTTTACTTTTATTGATTTCTCCTTAATCTCAAAACTGGCCATGTTATGGTCGCTATTCCCAAAGGGAGTGGTTGTTATACAAGCCATGATTTCCACCCCCATATTGCTCAGGACCAAATCCAGAATATGACTCCCTCTAGTTGCCATGGTTACATATTGTTCCATACCTAGGCCATTGGGCATTTCTAGAAACCTTTTTTCTATAATAGTTTTAGCATTTTGCCTTAGCCAATCTATACCTGACATGCTTAGGTCACCTATGAGAATAATTTGAACATCTGGACTCATATTATTTAGGATTGTAAACTACCACCTTCGGTTCTTGTGAAGGTGGTTTATATACAAGGCCAAGCAATATTTTTTTTCCTGCTTTAGGGTAAACTGAAATCCATAAGTTTTCAAGACTTATCCATGTTTAATGATTCCACATGAATATATTTTTAATATAGAGAGTGATACCTCTGCCTATCTTGCTGTTTCTTTGCCTGCTAAATAGATTGTACCCTTCCATCATGGGCCTACCATCATGTTTCAGTAATTGCACATGTTTCAATACCATCATGTTTTAAAATGTATTCTAATTCATCCATCTTGTTCATGAAACTTCTGGCATTCAATAATAGACACTTCCAGCTGGGATTATCTGCCAAGTATAATGGAGTTGCTGCGCCTGTACACTGCTCACTGGGGTTCATGGTTAACATCCCACCCCATTCCCTCTTGCTTATCAGTTTCAATGCTTTTCAATACAATTTCTGAATCTTTGTGTGAATAATTTAGAACCTGTTCTATTAAGGTGTAGATCATCCCTTCTATGCAGATCAATATCCCTGAATCTATCCCAGTGTCACATAAATTCAAATCCCTCTCTTGCACACCATCTACACAACCAGCCATTCATTTGTACTATTTCTCTTATTCTAATACATTTTGCTCTAGGGACCAGTAGGATTTCCGAGAATATTACTTTGCATTCCTTCTTTTGTAATTCTCTACCGACATGCTCAAAGTCTCTTTGTATATCGATGTCTTTCCTCTTACCTATGTCATTTGTACCCAAATATAGTATGGTTATTGGGTTTTTTGAGCCCTCCATAAATCCTTCTAATCCATGTCTTATGTCCTGTATTTTGGCATCCAACAGGGAAGCCACTAATGTCATTTCTTTTCTACCACTGCAGATAATGCTATCGCTATACTTAATCACAGAGTCTCCTAGTACCAGGATATCCCTCAGTGATGCATCACTATCTTTTGCACTGTTATTTGACTAGTTAGTCTTCATTAATGATGGTCTAGTTTCTGTGGGATTAATACATGTTTCCATCACCCTTTCAATGGCATTGTTGTTGGTCTGACTGTTTTCCAGTAATCATTCGGGAATTTTCATAGAGTTGCTACATGTTTGCATCACCTTTTCAGATCTGACATTATCATTCACAAACTCATCTACTGGATCACCCCCATCCTCTATTGTCAACTGCCTTAATACCTCATAACTATATATATATTTTTTTCAACTTTCTTTATCCTACTGCAACAGGTCACCCTCGTCATTCATCAACCCTACCAGTCTCAGGGTCTTTCAGGGTCTTGAGGCACTATGCACGCCCCAGCAGATACCCTGAGCCAGTCCAGAGGCGTCATCCTTGATGGACCCCACTGTTTCGTCCATTACTCCTGTGATCCTATGCCTGAGAAGTGGTGGTGCATGCGTGTGGAGGCGCACATGTGCACTACAGTTCCAGTGCCAGATCTCTCCAACCCTTCCCTGGCCTAACGCCAGCAATCCTTGGAGTGGCGCTACCACTCTGGCCTCATTCAGGGGGCCGCCAAGCTCTGAGGACACCTCTTACACTCTCCCGAGGCTGAGGGCCACCAGCTGGCAGCCATTCACGTCCTCTCCCTCCCCTGCCAACCTCCGATGACCTGGGCTCATTCCTGAACCCAGGTCACCAGCATGGCACGAGGTGTGGTGTCCAGCACCTCAACCCTATCTGCCACTGGGCCGGCCCACTATTTTTAAGCTCTAACAGAACCCCCCCCCCCATAGCTAGCCTCCATTTTCTTTTGGTGTTGCCTTGTACCATGCACCACTCATTCTCCCCTAAATCAGCCACTTCCTCCTCCCCTTGTTCATAGTTCCTCTTCTTCTTGTCTGACCCTCCAGGGCAGTTTCTCTCTACCACATTCATACTGACCATCTGACATGTTTGGTTATAATTTTGTATCTCACATTCACTTAGAAGCACTTCCAAATCAGCTTCTAATTCTGGTCCAGTATTATACTCTTCCAACTCAGGATTTTTTGAAAGTTCATTAAGCTCACCCTCTTTCCCAATTATTATTATGGCAGGTAAATTAGGTCGTGCAATATTTGTTTGCTTATTTGTAAATGTCTGTGACTTTTCTGCTAAAGTGGCGTGCTTTTTTAAAGCTTCTCCCATTTGAGCTTTCTGTTTCTCTTTTTACGGCTGCATGGGCGGAGACCTACAGACATTTTGCATGTAGAAAAGGGTTGATGTCATGTTTTCCGTCCACGGAACTGTTTTTCCTCTGCCTGACCCTCCCCAAGAAGCAATCCGCCCATGTTGTCCCTATGGACTGCAGCACTGCATTCTATCACAGTGGGCTTTTTTTTTTTACGGAAATTTTTTTGTACATTTCTGCATCCCTGCCATTTCTGTCCCCTTCCCTTAACAGCAAGGGTGTAGCTACCGATACATATGTTCAACGGTTAAGATTGAACCCATAGGTAATAATTCCCCAATAACCCGATTTGTAGTTATCCAGAATACAAGGAGAGCCTAGTTTCAAGAATGTGAGCTCCCCTCTCTGTGCAGATTTACTACCCAACCTTTTGAGAAGTCTCAGAGTGAATATCACAAAGAAAAGCAGGGCATCCAGCTCAGAACAGGACTTTGCGGTCAGATCCCCAGGAATGAAAAAAAAAAATACAGAAAAAAAAAGTTCAAGTCAAGTCGCTTGTCTTCCCTGCAGCTTCAAAGTTTACAACAGAATCGCCCACTGCAAATAGATGAGAAGCTTATACAAACTACTACCGGGATCATCCTCTTTGAACAGTGGCACTTTCCACTAACTAAAGCAGGATCATTCTGTGTATACAGACAGCTTCTACAAACTACTGCCAAATTGTTTCCTGTGGATCACATGGTACAACTGCAAACTACAACCGGATCGATTCGTCCCCTAGACAGAGAGTGTAGCCTCACTCCTTGCAACCAGAAATAACATAGAGATGCAGCGTCAGACTCTACATCTGAATCATCCCCTGTGAATCAAAGTGCAGCTAAAAAACTTTACAACCGGATTTTCTCCTGCGGTTGTGAGACAGCTACAAACCACGAGCTGGTGGTCACCTTCCGATTCAGTTCTAACAGCCCTATTAATTCCTGATTGTTGTTCACTAAATGGGACCCAAAGTGTTTGCACTTGGCAAGAACACTGTAAACCATTGTCCTTCCATTTCAGAAGTTACAACAAAAGCAGCGACTCGGCTGGTCTCCCTGATTTCAGCCCTCGTGCATTAACCAGTCAGCGCTGCTCCCTTGTTCCAGGTCAAAAAAGAGTCCACAATCCAGTCCAACAAGGCAAGGCACATGGGGGTAGATCAGAGGATAGTGCAGCTCCTCCAGCAGGAGAATCCACTCGGGAGCAATGTAATTTAGATGAAGATCTCTCCCATCGCAGATCCCCGCTCTCTCCTGCCCAGGGTTCACACTCTCCCTCACTTCTCTTCTGAAGTCAAACCAAGTGCATGCTGCCCCTCTGTGCACTTGTTTGCCAAGAATATGTGGCAACTATTACATGGCTGGGAATTGTGACTCCTGTCAAGAAGACTGGCAATCGTAGAGTCTTGCAGTCTAACATTAGTGAGTGGACTGCTTCAGCTTCATAGTTTGTAGGTATAAATATGCTATCTTGTTTGTAGCTCTTTGTAGCCACATTTCAGACAAAACATAACAAAATATAATGGGTCCCATATAGTACTTAAAATTCAAGTTCAGCTAACACTGTTATGCGCTTGACTGTATTGCTGGCTAAAATAATTAACATGGGCAGCACATCTTGTTTATACTTTCAGATTCCCAATGACTCAGTAAGTAACATGCAAATGCTAGATTCCTTTTATGAGTAACAAAAGGGGTCTGTAATATTTTTCCAACTGAGGAAGCTTAAGTATGATCGAATCACTGGAACATAGTCATAGCCCAGGTTCTGTGCTTTCAACTCACACTGAAAACAATGTATTTTGAAAATAGATGTATTAGCAAGTTGTTCAACTTTTGCTCCTTATTTTCTGTAGTGGGTTTCCTCCCCATTTAAGTTTAGATAGTCAGAAGCATATCCCCCCTCTTCACACACTGAGTGGCGTTAGTCATTTAACTCATCAGAACTTTCAAAAGTTCCAGGTTCCAAATGGACAAGATGTCACCCTCCACTTTACACTGTGACCTAAAGTAGAAAAATCATATTAATGTGTGATACTATATTAATAGTAAAGTTTATTAGCACAAGGACAACTTTTTCTTTCATTTACAGGTCTGTATTTCCATGATTTAAGTTGTCATGCATTTATCACTTTGCCACACATTTTGTGGGAGACTGCATCTTTAGTTTATTTTTTTATGGAGAGATAGCAATGTTGGGTTCCCCCCTCAGTTCACTTCAGTCACCTTTTTTTCATTCTGTACCATATGCATATTTTATTTTCAGCCTTGCCTGTGATATTTTTTCTTTATTTTTTGAGGGGAAGCAGCAACCTTAGTCCTGGGGCCACCCTACCCATTCAGTCCACATCTGTTTGTCTGCCTCTGAGTGTCTGTGCTATACCTCAGGGAGTAATTTTATAATATTAAGGTGTCACATCAGAAGGCAGTGCCCAGCACTGTGCTGTCCTTTACTTACTGCAATTTTAGTAAGACAATAAGTGAAAGAATTAAAACTAATGAAACACATTTGCTTTGGCTGACCCCCCACCCATGAGCACTGGGCCCCCAGCAAACGCAGGATTAGCTGATGCCTAAAACCAGCTATGCAAACAAAAACTATAATTCAAATACAGAATACAACCTTATCACTTCAGAATGTGCTGCCCTCATGCTACTGTTTAACTTTTTGCCAGGAATTATTGAGTAATAAGTACTACTACTGCATATTCTGGTTTAACAGGGACATTTTCGTTTAAACCTTTATTTATTTGTTTGTGTGTTTATTTATTTAAAATATTTTACCAAGAATGGCATACTGAGCTGGTAAGAGCTCATTCCCAGATGAATCCTGAAGAGGGGAAGAGGGGGAAAGATAACAGATAAAACAATACAGGATATAAAATACATTCAATGGAATCAGTACAACAAAAATAAACAGGACAATTATTCCTATGAATAAATTGGCAAGAATAAGTCACCATGCAATAAATCATGGAACTGAACAAAAGAACAATTAAGTGGTTGTCAACTTAAAAACTGGGGGAATGACAGATACTGGGGAAGTGAGGAAGTGCTGAGGGACAGAACATTATTAAGTTGCAGGTAAGAAGTAATCCAACATCTGTCCCATTGAAACATACTGTTACAATAGAGTATCTGGTGCTATTTAGATTTTTTATACTCTCACAATTAGCAGTATTCATTCTGCTAGTACAGGACTTAGTGGTGTAATACTTCTTAGTATCTGAAGTCTAACAGGGGGCACAGCTCAGATTACTACTTTATCGTAGGTTATGGCTGGTGCTGGGAATTGAACCTGAAACCGATCAAGATATGCTGGAGGATTATTTTACAGAGCTGTTTCTTTTTTAAACATTTGGCCAGCACTGTTTCTATTAATGTTATGTAAAACACAATAGCAGTAGACAGGGGGCACAACAACAAATTATTTCTGTATTTTTATCTTAATTTGCTACCGCAATTATTTTAAATGTAACATGTATTGTGACCAAAGTACTAGGAAGAGGGTTAAAAACAACTTAGCATGGTGATAAAAATCAGTCATAGAGGGTATGCAGGACCACATGGCTTCCATTCATAAAAATGGTCCTGTAAAGCATATGCCCCAAGTAGTGTCTTTGTGACTGAAATGTGAAACAGCAGTACTGTACATGACATTTGGTTGTTCTAGACATTTCATTGTTGTGTGTTTCAACTCTGAGAAGGGAATCATCTCTACTGATTGTTAACCAAGTTGATTTGGACAGCTTTAAGTCCCCTGTACTTGCAAGATACCAAGTACTTTATAGCCCAACCTTGTGAGCTTCTTGGCATTTTGTTTTAGTTACAATATAATGAACTGTGCACTATGTCAGTATCAATTTTGTCTGGCATCACTAGCACACAATTCCTTGGAATGCCCCATTGCCGCTATAAAGTGTTCCACAGCCAAGTCACTGCCCTGTTTTACTTATAACCAACTATAATCTGACGCCCATTATTTCATGCATCTAGCATGTAAACAGTTTAGAGCTGGATGAAATAGTGCACAGTTTATAGTGTTATAAATGAAACAAATTGATTTGTTAATAGCAATAAGGCATGAACAGGGGTTACACTAACAGCCTGCTAGTCACCCACTTGGGGTGCAACGCTGCATGAGGTGTGGCCAAGTGCCATATTGCACAAGAGGTTTATTAACTTATGGTAAATCTAACCCCTGGTCATGCTGTACTGCTATAATACAAAAATATTTTAAAATAAACTATTAAAAGTATACTTTTTTGAATGTCTTTCTAATTTAGAGGGAGAGTGTTTAAATATTTCTTCTTCCAACAGTTACGTAATGATGGTTCAAAACCAGAATGCAACATTCCAGAAATTAAACAGTGCTACAAGATGCACTGCCCAGGGAGCTGGTAGAGGTGGAGACTGTGGATGGGTTTAAGAGGGGATGGGACAGGTACAGGGGGAGGGTAAATCTGACCAGGCCCAGTACAGGTGGAACATCTTGGACTGGGGATGGTATAACCCAAAGGGGAGGGGGGGCACCAAAATCGGCTCTCAGTGCAGGTGCTGAAAATCGAGCAGACTTGAGAGACCGTTAGGCCTATTCTGCTGGCATTTTAGTATGTATGTTAGTATGAAAGATGGATTTTTGGGGGGGGGGTTTAACTCTTTTTATCTCCACTCCCTGGAGAACTCCTTCCAGCAACCTTGGATACCCAGCCTCTACCTTCCCCTGTGACTAGTCCTTCTCCCTCGTGCCACCGAGCACACCTCTGGGTCCGAAATCTCCGGAGGTAGGGCCACCCTATCCACCCAGGGTGCTCTATCTTATACGGCAAAGTGTCCAGCGAACATGAGTGGCCCCTTGGAGAGGTGATAGCCCAGTATTGGAAGTGTGGGCTGTTGGGCAAGGGGCCTTCATCTATCCCCAGGAAATGGGGGTTTTCTCTACTTTTTTGCCACGTTCCCTACCCCCCCACGGAGTGTGGCTTGTCAAGGCAACGTAATGCCGCAACTCTGCCCCCCACTTTCGTCGTGTCACTAGTCAGCACCCCCAACAGCCACTAGAGGCCGCTACACTAGTGATCACATCCCCAACCCTCCCCCAAGAAGACAGAGCTGTCCTGCGGATGCTCAATCTCTTCTCCCCCTGCCGACCCCCAGTGGCCCGGGCTCACTCCCGAACCCGGGTCACCGGCATGGCGTGAGGTGTGGCGTCCAGTGCCTCAACCCTCAGCACCACCGGTCCGGTCATAAGATGGAATGTTGACAGGAAGAATATGCCATTGTGATCAGGCTGTACATGACACTGTAATGGGGATTAATTTAAGGCTGCTGGGGGCATAACAGCCAATCATATTGCAGCACTTTGAGATCCTTTTTATAATTACTTTTAAACCATGTCTACAGCATAGTGAGGGGTGACAGGCGTGTTGTACTTATTAGGAACTGAATATTTAGCTCTGCAGCACCTGATATCATAATTTGTTGCTTCACTTGGTTGCCTCCACACTCAGTCCTGTGGCCCACCCCACCCCTTCTTGCACCCAAGAAAAGCACAAGACTTCAGTGAAATGATCCAGCCAGGGTGCTGCTAGCCCACAGGAGGGAAAGAAAAATGCATTGTTTTGCTGATGTCAGCTGCTCTTTCAGCAAATGCCACAGAAACAAAAATGGGTGTACTAGATGGACCCCTAATCACCTTCTGCTGTCACCTTTCTATGTTTCAGTTATGTGTGGTCCAGCATCATTGCAGTGGTAGTGTATACTTGGTTGCAGGTGGTGGAGGTTGGGAGGCTTCAATCATACAAAACATAGGTAATTTGTCAAGGGGGGCAGTAAGTGTAGATAAGAGATTTCATAGTAGTGCTAGTGTTCTCTGGAATAATTCAGCATGTTAATTTCTTTTAATGTTTGCCATTGTTCCAGATGCCCAGGTGTGATTAACGGCTCCTTAAGATCTTGCACCTAGCAGTACAATGTTAGGGATCACACAATGGACTAAATATGAGTCTTTAGCACACCATTATTTATCCCCAGCTAATCTCCTGGCTTTCTGCAGGTGGTGTTAAGTGCCCTTGTTTTGTAACAATATATTTAATTACATCTAGTCTTGGTGTAATTTACACAGAATTTACCATAAGAATTGGCAATATGACACAGAAAAGATAGTTCTTGGTGTATTAACATTCCATATTTTCCAAAGCAACTGACTACATTACACTCATAAACATACAATTTGACACTAGATAAGGACCACAGGGGCCATCCTAGTCTGCCCATTTTCTTTACAAACTTCATTATGCAGCCGTGGTGGATCTGACAAGAATTTGTTTTATAAGATGGCATTTTTTTTTTTTATAAAGTAACTCTTGAGACTTTTTTGGTATGTGGAGATTTTTTAAGTGGTTTCTTTTAATATATGCTCCTCTGAATGAACTTTCTTACACCTTATATCCAACATTTGTGTGGGCAAGTTAATTGATAATGTCCCATCAACTGATTGCAAGCCCCTCTCCAAACAATTCTGGAACCATAACTTATAGCGGTATCTCATTCTGTAATAACTGATGTGGTTCAGAATTTTCCAGAATTCCTTTATCAGACACAGATGCCTCTGTTGTGTAAGTTGCTAAAGTTGAATCTTTACTTTGTTAGTTCAGCCTCTTGAGCAGTTTCCACAACCTCCGGTAAATTCTGTTGTGCAGGTTTGGAGCTATGCTGATCTGGGGTGCTTACAGGGCTTAGCGACAGTTTGAGGGCTATTATGGATATGTTCAAGTTGGGTAAGTTCATGTCAGAAGTGTCAGTGCCATGCATCGCTTGTTGAGTTTGATTTCGTTGTATTTGGGTACCGTCAGTTTGCGAAGCATGGGGAGCCATAACAGAGTGCTGGATTAGACTTTAGTCCTTTTTCTTCATCAGAGCTAAAACATCCACACTGTCATTGCTGGATAAGGAGAGGTGCATTTTGCAGCTCTAGATTGCTGTGGTCTCTTCGACATGCTGGGGGGGGGGGCAAATCCACAAGGAGGATGCCAAGGTGATTTACAAATGTAAAGAATTACCAACAGTGCAGGTGCAGGTGCAGACTATTAACCTTTTAAAACCACATGCAGTAAAATATATTGTGTCTTAAAGTGGTACATGGGGCATTGTGTTAATGCTAAAAGATTGCATGATCCGGGAGACAGAAAAAGCTGACAGCCATTCTGCAGCAATTACTCTTCACTCCTCTTAAACGCCATCTTTCTTCAAACTGAGAACAGTTGAATAAAATCCTGTTTTCTATGGGATAATTCATCAGGAAGTATTAATAGGGCTTTTAGCCCTTTAAACAGCATTGTTGTTTTAGTTAGTGTGGATTTAATGTCAGCCACAGCATACTGTACATATGACATCATGACTCTATGTGTTATGTATGTGTGTCTGACGTCATTATGCTGTCGTGGGAACTCCAGTCCAACAGCGTCTGAGTATAAAGAGTACTGTGCATCTGTGGCTTACTCCTTTTCCACATGAGCAGTTTGGACCTGTACTGCTGAAGTACTGAAGTAAATTGCCACATGTTTGGAGTGTAGATTCTATAACTGTTGATTAAAAGCAAACAGTAAAATTAGCATTTTTTCCACACTTAGAGCATGAAAATTAAAGTGCACCCACAGAGTGGGATTCACAACATTAAAGCTAGAAAAAAGGGTAAGTGGGATGCATAGATATATATTTTTGGAAAGAAAGAAGAGTAAATACCTGTTTATTTATTTGAAAATTGGTAACCGGGAGAGGCACACTGAGCCAAGGCTCGTTTCCAGATGCAACTGGCGGAGGGGAAGGTGGTACAAGCAGTAGACAAAACAAGTGTCAAAAAGATCAGATCAAACATAAGGTACAATATGATTCAAAAATAGAATAAATATTAAACAAGATTGCATGTACAGGTAATAAATGGCAGAGAACACCAAGAAGTGCATAAAAAATTGGCAACAATAAACAGTATTCAGAACAATAACCTGGAAAGATTATGGTTCAGCCATGGAGGTATCAGAAGGAAAGGTAATAGAAACAGATAGGGAGGAGTTGAAATTTCAACTGGTGCCTGAGAGAGCAAGGGGATGAGGAGTAACAGAAGGAGGATGGGAGTTTGCTCCAGAGTAAGGGAAGTCAATAGGAGAAGATAGATTACCCAGTAGAGGAGCAGGTGTGAGGAGTGGCAAAACTATGTTGGTCCCTGGAATGGAGGGAGCAGGAAGCATTGGGGAGTTGGGATAAGAGAGCACAGAGGGAAGAGGGAAGGGAACCGACCAGTATTTGGATATGAAGGAGGTGCAGTGAGCCTGGTGACAAGAGAGGAGGTGAAGAATGGACAGAGATGAATACAGTGAACAGTGATGTGTGCAAGGGGGGAGTTTGTTGCAAAAAGTCAGAAGGAGTTGCATTGGGTGTCCAGTTTGGAGAGGGAAGTAGAAGGGGCAGTACCATAAGCCTCATCTGCATAGTTGAAGATAGGGAGCACCATTTTGGTAACAAACTCCCTGAGGACATGTGGAGATAAGCAGTCTTTGTTACAGTATAGGGAACCAATCATGGGACAGCTTAACATGGATGGTACCAATGTGGGCTGAGATGTCAAGCTTACTGTCTAGCCACACCCACGTACTTGAAGGATTGAACTGCTTCAAGATGGGTGCCAGCCAGAGTGGTGAACACAAGGGGCAGTGAGTCTGGTGAGGTCTTATTGGTCCCATAGGTCATAGACACTGTCTTCTTAGTGTTGACTACTAAGTTGGTTAAATTGGAACCAATGCAGAACACTGCTGAAGTCGCACTGAAGCAGGTCTTCCACAGTTGCAGCAGAGGGATAGGAGGGAAAGATGACTATGTTATCTGCATACATCTGGATATGCGAGTTGGCACAAGTGGTGGGGAGGTTGATGAGGAGGATGGAGAAGAGGATGGGACCATGGCAAAGGATGGGATTAAAAAAGGTTTAGGTCCCAAGTAGTATATATTTTTTAAGCTTTATATTTATTGATTTTACAATAAAAACATGCTATATAGCATAAAATGACTATAAATACTTCACATTATAGGTACATATAAGTGTAAAGAATGGCTTATTTCAGCAATAGGATTACACAGTTGACAGTGTTAATACCTCATATGGGGGTATATAAAATCCCTTGATTTTTAACAGATAAGCTGAACCTCACTGAGCCAGCCTGGTGGTGCTGAGGGTTGAGGCATCCACCTTACCTCATGCCATGCCAGCAACCCAGGTTCGGGAGCGAGCCCATAGAGCCAGGGGTTGGCTGGCTAGGAGAGGATCAAGCATCCGATGGTCTGCTGCCCTCTCCTGGGAGGGAGGGAGATCCCAGTCCCACGACATGAGTGGCACCCAGAGGAGACTGAGTGTACTGCAACCAGGGGATGAGAAACAGGGGGACAGCTTCAGGTGGCCTTCCTGTGGGTGTGGTCGGGAATACACGTCACATGCTGGACAGCATTGCATGTCCTGTGCCGGGGGGACAGGAGAACAAGGAAATACCCCAGCTGCCAGGTGAGGTGATGACGGAGCTTCAGGGGCTGAGCCCACCTGCCCAGTGCCGGCCCTGACCCCGACTTGATGCTCCATGGTCCCTGCCTCCTCCTTTTGAGGGTCAGCAGGAGAGGGGAGACCCACCACCCAATTCCTTGGTCGAGAGAGGGGTTCAGGTGGGCGGTGGAGGTGAAGTCGAGTAAGTCCACATGAGAGGTGCCCCAGTAAGTTGGAGCAGAAAAAATAATTGAAAAGAAAAAATAAAGCTGAATCTCGCAAGAAGTGTGCACTATTTCAAGATTGGGTTATCATAACCAATAAGGTTACTATGTTGCATCCTAGTATAAGGTAGAGAATACAAGATTGGTTAGATTCTACTTACAAAGCCCCACCTCTCCTTTTACATTCCCACTTAGGTATTTTTTTCCCCATATATTAGTTTAATAACTTTAACTTCAGACAAAACAACCTTAAGAACACTAAGAGGCCATAATTAAGAACTGCAACATAACCATGCTCAATTGGTTTATAACATGAACATTTAAGCTGTCCTAAAACTACGTAAGAGTAAAAATGCACAGTCTGTTTTAGAATTACTCCTACAGTATATTGATAGCACTGGAGATGGTCAACTCTAATGGTTAACTCAGCACTCACTGTCCCACGAATCAAGTGTCAGAGTCCTCGGTCTCCGGAATGGCTGGTGCACTTTGAAAACCAGCAACAATTTTCCTGGCCCATTTACTGGCATTTTTGGGATCCCCAAACTGATAAGTCATTCCTCTATATTGGGCCCGAAGCCTTTGCTGGTGCCAGTAAGGAATGCATGACTCCCAAGCTGCGTAACTGTTGATGAACGCCATCAAATTGCTTCCTCTGGTTTCAAGTTGCAAATGCCCAATTTGGAAACATACGGACATCTTGATCATTGTGTTTTAATGGATACAATGCTCTGGCTGCAGCAAGAAGTAGATCCTGAACCTCTGGCCCCACCGTAATTAGCATGATGGTACATGGTTGCAGGTGATTACACTGCGGGGAATGGGAATTAAAACAACAGGCACACCAAAAGTCTAAAATATCCCATGTGTCAAACAGATGAAGAATGTCTTTTAGCCAGGTATGCAAAAAACCTAGAACGTGGTCCACCTCTACTCCTTCTGGGAAACCAATCAACCTAACATTCATGACTCGGGCTCCATTTGAGTGTCTCCAAATGGGCCCTAACATGGGAATTCTCCTGCATCAGATTTGTAATGGCCGATAAAGTCTTCAGGGATCTGTCTTCTGCTTCCTTGGCTGAAATTACTGTCAATTCTATTTTGGCATCTTGGGAGCCCATTCTCTCCAGTATTCATTTCAGTTTTGCAGTCCCTATCACACACTGCCTCAAGGACCATGTCCCAGGGAGGGGAATCACACACCAGATGTGTGGTAGTAGAGGTGCCAGATACTTCAGTTGTGGTCTGTAGTGAGGATGCACCAGATTTTTGACCCGCTCCTCCGGAACCTTTTGGACAACCCATTCTGCCAAGATTCGGTCCAAAGATGCCTAAAGTAGTGTTCCTTCAAAGTAGTTAACCCAAGTTCAAACTATCAAAGTTTTTAACAAAATTATATATTGGTAGCTGTTGGGTATGCAGAGCTTGTGTAGAACACATCCTCTCTATAGCATGGCTCTCTAGCATCCCCTCCCATGTACTATATTGATAAATAACAACACAAGTAATTTTTAAACAGGAGAAAGCAAATAAAAAGCAGGATAATGGTGTGTATTTCTGAATTAATAACTACTGGTAATAAGATATCAAAAGATATTTAGAAACAAATACAATGATGTAGTATATTATAATGAACACAACATTTATGAATACTGAAAATATGGAATCACAAATAATAGGGCTAGAAATCAATAATATAGAATCTAAAAGGAGTGTTTTTGAATCAAAAGGTACAATTAAAAGTACTATAAGACTTAAGGACACAGTGATATAGGAGGAACTCGCTGTTAACATAACACGAGTGAGTGCCTAGTTATAGATGTGACAACACAAATATCTTATACGTGGCAAAGATATAAAGTAAATATAATTATTTGCAGTTCCATCAGATCCTTGACAATTGGTATGGCAAGGGACAAAAAAGTAATGAAAAAGATATAGGAATAAAAGGTATAATTAAATTCATTATTTAATTCCTAAATATAATTAAGTAAATTCCTTATGGGAAATGCAAGAAGTTTAAATATAGCAAAAAAAAAAACAGAATTGGTTGGAAAAATAGAACAAAAATGTCTTGATATAATAGCAATCACAGAGACTTGGTGGGATGAAGCCTCCACCTGGCATAATGTTATATCAGGGTATAATTTGTTCTACAAAAACAGGGTTAATAGGAAAGGAGATGGGGTGTATTTTTATATTAAAAACACCATTATGACAAGCAAAATTCCTATCCCAATGGAAGAAGGACCAGAGATAGATGGATGTTGTATACAAATACAACAATTAAATTTAAAAAAATCTAATATTAACAAATCTATACAGACCACCAAATGCAGACGCAGCGTATGATTCATCTTTGACTAAACTATTCACCAACCTTACAAATAGATCAGATGTGATATTCATGAGTGACCTGAATCTGCCAGGGATAAACTGGCAAAATCTAACTGCAACAACTTGAACCAAGCATAGGTTCCCTGAAACATTTCTCACTTTGGGGCTAGATCAATTGGTTACAGAACCAACTAGAGAAAGAAATATATTGGACCTTGTCCTAACCAATACGCCAGACTATATCAACAAGATAGAGAATGCAGAACCTATAGGTACTAGTGACCATAATATGGTCATTTTTACTGTAAACCAATCTAAGACCAACATCAAACAAAATACATACAAACTTAATTATAATAGAGGGAATTATGATAAAATTAATGAAGCCCTTCATGCCAATAACTGGAATTCATTATTTTCTAGTCTTCAGACAAAATGACTGCTGGCAGATATTAAAAGAAATGATTTATGAGTTGGAACAATTATACATCCCAATCAAAAAAACACAAAATCACAAGGGAAAAATACCTGTTTGGTTAACACCCAGTATCCAAAATCAAATAAAAACAAGCATTTGTCAATGCCGAATGTTGATTGCATTGGTCTGTTGAGCTTGCTCACTGCCCTCTGTCACTCATTCAGTCTGTTTCTCCCAGTGCTGCAGGCTATTCTTTTGTACTGGGCTCCTGCCTGCATTTGCAGCTTTTTCTGCCCAGTAAGAAATCCACATCTGTCCCGGCAGAGTTCCGTTGAGGTGGCTCACTCCCCCCCTCTCTCACTCGCTCATTCTGTTTCTCCTGATGCTGCTGGCTGCCCTTTTGTACTGGGATCCTGCCTGTGTTGGTGGCTTTTTCTGCCCACAAAGAAATCTGCAGCAGTCCTGACGCAGGTCTGTTGAGCCTGCTCACGCCCCTCTCTCACTCACTCGTTCCATTTCTGCCGGTGCTGCAGGCTGGCCTTTTGTAGTGGGCTCCTGCCTGCGTTGTCACCTTTTTCTGCCAACAAAGAAATCTGCAGCAGTCATGATAGAGCTCCATTGAGCTCACTCACTCCCCCCGTCTCACTCGCTCATTGTGTTTTTCCCGGCGCTGCAGGCTGCCCTTTTGTACTGGGCTGCTGCCTGCGTTGGCATCTTTTTCTGCCCACAAAGAAATCCACAGCTGTCCCAACAGAGCTTCATTGCGGTCACTCACCCCCCCATCTCACTCACTCATTCTGTTTCTTCTGGCGCTGCAGGCTGCCTTTTTGTACTGGGCTCCTGCCTCTGTCGGTGCCTTTTTCTGCCCACAGAGAAATCTGCAGCAGTCCTGGCAAAGTTCAGTTGAGCTCGCTCTCTCCCCTTCTCTCACTTGCTCATTCCATTTCTGCTGGTGCTGCAGGCTGCCCTTTTTTACTGGGCTCCTGCCTGCATTGCCGCCTTCTTCTGCCCACAAAGAAATTTGCAGCAGCTACCATAGAGCTCCATTGAGCTTGCTCACTCCCCCTCTCTCTCACTCACTCATTCTGGTTTTCCCGCCACTGCAGGCTACCCTTTTGTACTGGGGCCCTGCATGCATTGCTGCCCTTTTCTCTCCATAAACAAATCTGTAGCAGTCCCAACAGTGCTCCATTGAGCTCACTCACTCCCCATCCTTGACTCACTCATCATGTGTCTCCCGCCGCTGCAGGCTGCCCTTTTGTACTGGGCTCCTGCCTGCGTTGGCGGCTTTTTCTGGCCACAAAGAAATCTGAAACAGTCCTGACACAGCTCCATTGAGCTTGCTCACTCCCCCCTCTCTCACTCATCCATTCCGTTTCTGCCAGCACTGTAAGCTGGCCTTTTGTACTGGGCTCCTGCCTACGTTGCCACCTTTTTCTGCCCACAAATAAATCTGCAGCAGTCACAATAGAGCTCCGTTGAGCTCACTCACTACCGCTCTGTCACTCGCTTGTTCTGTTTCTCTTGGCACTGCAGGCTGCGCTTTTGTACTGGGCTCCTGACTGCGTTGGCACCTTTGTCTATCTACAAAGAAATCTACAGCTGTCCCAACAGAGCTCTGTTGAGGTCACTCAGCCTCTCTCTCTCTCACGCACTCATTATGTTTGTCCTGGTACTGCAAGCTGCCCTTTTGTACAGGGCTCCTGCCTGCATTGGCGCCTTTTTCTGCCCACAAAGAAATCCACAGCAGTCCTGACAGCGCTCCGGTGAGTTCGCTCACTCCCCCTCCCTCACTCACTCTCTTGTTCTGTTTCTTCCAGTGCTGCATGCTGCCCTTTTGTACTCAGCTCTTGCGTTGGGGCCTTTTTCTGCCCACAAACAGATCCACATCAGTCCCAACAGAGCTCAGTTGAGCTTGGTCACTCCCCCCTCTCACTCGCTCGATCTTAATCTGTCCCAAACACTGATTTCCCACAGCAACCGTGCTATTCTCTGGCAGGAGAGCAAAAACATATTTTAGCCAGGATGTGAAAAATGACAGCTGTACTGTTCATAAAGAGCTGTGAAAAAATGTCACTGTTGAAAATGTGGCGTCAAAATATGACAAATTTGCGAAGTTACAAGGGTGCATGGAAACAGTTCAATGCATGCTTGTAACACAATCATGTTATGGAGTTTCGTCACCAAATTTTCAACATAGGGATTTTAGGACCTCTGCTCATGAACAGTGTCACTGTTATTTTCTTAATCTGTCCCGAACACTGATTTCCCACAGCGACCGCGTTATTCTGCACTGGAACTGTGAAAACACATTTTGGTCAGGATGTGAAAAATGACTGCTGTACTGCTCATAAGGAGGTGTGAAAAAAATGCCACTGTTGAAAATCTGGCATGACAATATTACAAATCTGCGAAGTTACAAGGGTGCATGGAAAGTGCGCAATGCACACTTGTAACACAGTCATTTGATGGGTTATCATCACCAAAGTTTCAACATAGGCATTTTAGGACCTCTGCTCATGAACAGTATCACTGTCATTTTCTTAATCTGTCCTGACCAGTGATTTTCCACAGCGACCATCCTATTCTGCACCGGAAGCGCGAAAACACATTTCAGCCAGCATGGGAAAAATTACAGCTGTACTGTTCATAAGTAGGTGTGGGAAAATGGTAATGTTGAAAATCTAGAGTGAAAATATTACAAATTCGCAAAGTTATGAGCGTGCTTGCAAACTGCGCAACACATGCTCGTAACGCAGTCATTTTATGGAGTATCATTATCAAATTTTCAATATAGGCATTTTAGGACCTCTTCTCATGAACAGTGTCATTGTTATTTTCTTAATCTGTCCCGTACACTAATTTCCCACAGCTACCGTGCTATTCTGCGCCAGAACTACAAAATCACATTTCGGCTAGGATATGAACAATGACAACTGTACCGTTCACAAGGAGATGTGAAAAAATGCCAATGTGGAAAATCTGGAGCGAAAATATTGCAAATTCGCGAAGTTATGAGCTTAAGTAGCTGCTGCCTGGCGCTAACGATGTTGAAAACAGTCATTTTTTGATTTTTTCAACAAATTTGAACATAGGCTTTTAGGTTATTCTCACATGAACATTGGCACTGTCATTTGTTATCAGCCCCAAAGGTGATTCCACACAGTGACTGCAAAATCACCTTTTGGGGTCAATTAACGCCATGACAATTCCAAAATTCATGAGGAGGGGTCTCAAAAATCCTGTGTTGAAAATTTGGTGCCAAAATTCCAAACAATGACTGAGATATGCATTAAAGTTGGAAAAAAAGGATTTATTCCATTATACACTTTACCGGCATTTCCTCAGTTCGCGGTCGGCTTTGAAGAGTGTAGACGTGTTCCTGGTCCACTGAAGATTGTCGCGCTGAGCTCTGGAGGTAAGTGTGGGGTGAGGGGTGTGGGGAGGCAGGGTGAGCAGTGGGTGGGTGGGTGTAGGTTGTGGGAGGGTGAGGCAGGGGACCGCCAAGAGACAGTTCCTTTTTACAGGTTAAAAAAAACGAAAGTCATTGCACGACCTTTTTATTTTACAGGGCATGTGGCACACTGAGGTGGGCTCCCGCATGCCACCAGAGTCTTTCTTTGGGGCAACTGTAGCCGGCGGGGATTGGGCACCCCATCGCACACAACGAAAGGGGTGAGGGTATTACATTACGCCGGGAGGATTGGGCACCCTCGTTGGCAGACAATAAAAGCAGGGGTTAATACTGCCGACAGGAGTGGGCTCCCCGTCGGCAAAATAAACATGTGTACTGAAGCCAATGGGAATACCGGCCCCATTGGCAAATAAACATGGTGGGGGGGTTAATATTGTTTGTGAACATGGCAGCAAGCAGCCACCATGTTCACGAACAATATCAGGGCTTCAAGATCCCACCCTGCAATGACGGGTCGCTCCCTCATTGCAGCGAATGGCTGACGCTGCAATGATGAGGTGGCCCGATTGCAGCGGCTGATTTTTTACAAGTTGGTGGCACGCTGGCTGAACTAGTGTCAGCAGTAGCATGCCACGGCATTGGAGGATGCTGCACAAGCCATTAAAGGCTGTGGGGATATTGGCCACAACAGTGCTGCACCTCCACAACCTGTTTGTGGAGAAAGCTGCTACAATATGTTTCTTGCGTATGCATGCAATCAACATAAAAAGGAGAGGGCATATAAAAAATGTTAGCAGTTCCCAACCAAAATAAATAGAACAGAATATAAAGAGGAGGTAAAAATGACTAAATTACTTATTAAAAAAGAAAGAAAACAAATAGAACTTAAATTGTCAACATGAAAGAGTAACACCAAGGCATTTTATGCATATATTAACACTAAAAAGAAAAGCAATTCAGCAGTTACCTCTATTGTAAAAAATGGGAGAGAAATTAATAACAGGCTTGAAATAGGGAACTCCTTCAATGACTATTTTGGGGCAGTATTTACCAAAAAAGATATCTGCACTACAGCATATCCATACATGAGCAAGTATGAGGAGATAACATTTGAGGAAATAAAGAATGCAGTATACGCCCTTAAAGATAATTCAGCACCTGGCCCTGATAACGTAAACACATTCTTCATAAAACATACCCTGGATGAACTTTTATATCCCCTGAGTATTATCTTCGACAAATCCTACAAGGAAAGTGAGGTACCTGAGGATTGGCGGACAGCGACAGTGATACCATTACACAAAAAAGGAATAAAAATAATATCAAAAACTACCGACCCATAAGCCTTATGTCAACAATGTGTAAAATCATGGAAAAAATACTAAAACAAAAAATCCAATCAAGAAATCGAAAGTGAAGGACTCATTGACAATACCCAACATGGCTTTAGAAAGGGAAGGTCATGTACCACTAATTTAGTAGCATTCTATGAGAGCATCAGTGACAGTACGGACAGAAATTGCCAGTGGACATCATCTATCTGGACTTCAAAAAAACATTCGATAAGGTATCTCATCTCTTGCCAGTCAAGAAAATAATACAGATGAAGTTAAATAGTTATACTGTCAAGTGGGTTGAGGAATGGCTGAAAGATAGGTCACAAAATGTTAGACTAGTCAATACAATGTCAAGTAAGATTTCAGTTACTAGTGGCATGCCACAAGGTTCCATATTAGGTCATGCACTGTTTGGTTTATTTATAGGGGACCTACATTTAGGTATAACTAGTCAGATAAGCAAATTTGTTGACAACACTAAAATATCGTCCGAGGTGGACACAGAAACAAAAATTACCAGACTTAAAAGAGATCTCACAATAATTGAGTCATGGGCGCAGGAGAACGATATGACCTTTAATGCAGAAAAGTGCTCAGTTATACATCTGGGGAAGAAAGAAAACCATACAGAGTATACGTTATGTCATTTCAGTATCAAGACAGTGTATAGAGAAAGGGACTTGGGTGTTATAGTAAACAATAAGTTTAGTTGGAGTAATCAGTGTAATAAAGTCACCCAAGTGGGTAATCACATTCTATCAGCCATTAAGAGATTGTTCATAACACAAAATAAAGAGTGTATTATTCATCTGTACAAGTCCTATATTAAACCCCATACAGATTATTTTGCCTCCTTTTAGGCCCCATACCTGGAATAAGACAAAAGAATGATAGAGAGCTTACAGAGAAGGGCAACAAAATTAATAATCAGAACAAGAAACTTACTCTGTCAAGTAAGGGTGACTTCCTTGGGATTATATGACTTACAAATGAGAAGAGATAAAGGAAACTTACTACTATTACTTAATATTGTAAAAGATAAAGACCTTATGAAAGACTGTAACTTACAATTTTCTGACAACAAACATGGATTAAGATGCAACAACAAGCAAATCCAAATTCCAAAGGCATTTACAAATAAAATAAAGAATTTCTTTACACTTAGGGCCACTAAATTATGGAATAACCTACCCCAATATATAGTAGAGCTGTCATCCTGCAAGAAATTTAAAACTGAACTGGACAAATTTCTTCTGGGAAAAATTATTTAAACAGTTGTGGGGAAAGAGGTCTCGATGGGTCTAGCACCGCCTACTTCCACTTTTCTGTAACCGAGTAATACCAAGTAATAATAAGTGTGATAAGTGGCATCATTAAATGCAAATTCAGTTTCCTATTCATAGGGATATCTGGTTGTCTCTGACAACATATTTTATTATTTAGAATGAATAAATAAGAAATAATGAGTAATTCATAACTTGCTGGGTTATAATGAATTAAGAGAGAAAACATGAATTTTATATATTAATATACAATCATATTTCAAATTATTACAGTGTACAGTTTCCCTGATGAAGTGCGCTAAAACAAAGCACTGGAACAGAGAATTAACTGACTGGTAATAACAAACTCTGGTCAAAGCCAACACAGCTGCTTGAGAGTGGTGAGTCAGAGTGAAAAGTATTCAGAACTCCTGCAGTGGCTGATGCCGTACTTACACCGTGCCCGAGGACATCACAGCAACCATCTTGGGCATGGCTGCCTCTTTTTATTTTGCCTGCAACTGCGAAAGTGATGGAAGGAAACAAAGGGGAAGGGGGTTGTGTGGCCTGCGGAGGGGCTGCAGAAAAACCAACACTGTGGACATGACCACAGCACTATGGAAGCATGTTGAAGAGGTATCTGTTCACTTGCTTCCACAGTCCCATCTCTTTCTTACTTCATAGCAATACAACAGCATGGCTCCACCCATGCAGTCATAAGCAAGCCTCATTTCCAACCCACTGTGGTAGTCTTTGGATATGCTGTTGGAACAGGATCCTCTTTTTTAAGTTTACATATTTTGGGACCACACTGGCTGATAACTGTTGAATGTAAACATGGCCATAGCATGGGAGATGGAACACCATAGACTTTAACAGATGGAGAGATAAAAGGATGGACCTTGTAATCCATGAAACCAGGATCTGTAGTACCAGTCCAGTTTGGACTTTGGACCAGTTTTCCAGATGGGAGGTTTCCCAAGACAGAAAGGTAGTGTTGAATCTATGATGCCAGAGTGACATACTTGATGATGTGTTATGGGATGGTGGCAGCTAAAGGGTTTTGAGGACTTGCCAAACCTTTAAAAAAGTTAGTTAGGTTTGGGACTCTGAACAGTTAACATCTAAGGTTTGAGTCTGCCATGATTCACCAAGGTGTCCTGTGTGGTAAGCTCTTTCTACTTTGGAAAAGTTAGGAAGTATAGTAAGATTTTCTGTGTGTTTTTTCTGCTGTTCAGAACATTTTCTTTTTATCTCTGTAAAAGCACTGTTCCCCATAGTCTTAGTGTAGTATCATGTATTATATGCGTACATACCTTCAAATATTAGAATATTATTTTTTACATACCTCATGTTTTGGTAACTGAGTCCTTTGAGGTACAGATAGCTGGGTTATAACTGATGAAAACTGTGTTTTTGTTTCTGAAGAGAAGGACATGGTTACCATATTCTGTTTCTAAAGTGAGGTGTTCTCAGCTGTGACAGAGAGGGGTTGTCATTTGTCCATTAGTAAGCAGCACTGTACTGTGTGGGCAGTGACTCTGGTGGGATTCAGACCTAGAGATACCCGAGGGACTGTCTATGCTGAGTGGCAGCAGCTACTAAGGGACCACTGCAGGAGTCTGAAATGTTGAGAAAGGTGATAACAGTGTACAGGCAGAGTGTGGGAGACCAGTGTGTCATACGCAGTCTCAGTTTCATCTGAAGCAAACAACTCACCATCAGCAACTGCAAGAATATCAAAGTCAGACTCCAATGGTACTACTTTGTTACAAAAATCATTTAACTGCATCACCTATGCAGCATGACCTTCCTGTAATGCACTCTGAAAAGTTGCTACATTCAGTTTAGCCAGGTTAACCCAAGGACTGGCAACAATGAGTTATTAATCATGTGTAATATTATCCTTGATTGGCAATGTAAGAATACCAAATTCTACAAAGCAGCGGTCAGCAAGCTGAACCATACCCAGCTTATCTCTGCCCCAAGACCCTTTGTTAATGGGAAGCATCATACCTTGATTATTTGGATGCTATCTAACAGAAAGGCTAAGATCTAACTATCTGGAGTTCTACCTGACCCACCTAATCATTCGATCAAGTTGTTAGTCTGGGCGGGGTAGGATGAGGCCCTGAGATGCCTTACCACCCACTTCTTCCAAAGACTAACCATTGGATCAGGCATAAAGTTGGTGTCCTTGTCCAACAGAATCTCTGGGGGGAAACCCACCTGGCTAAATATCCCCAGCAGTTCATCAGGCACCTTCTTGTCCTTGATGGAGGACCTTGTGGTGTAATCTACAACATCAAAATGTACCACTTGCCAGTGAGACTTGGGGTGCTGGGTAGCCTGACAATGTCCATGGCAATTCACTGAAATTGGCTCTTTGATAACAAGCAGGGGAATCAAAGCTGCCTTAGTCTTGTCCCCAACCTTTCCCACTCTCTGGCACTGTGGGCAAGTCCAGCAGTAGTTTGCCATGTCTTTAAAATACTGGGACAGTAAAAATTGCTAGTCAGCCACCTTTCTGTACAGCTGACCCTAGGTGTCCAGAAAATGGTATGTTATGGGCTACGGCTAGAAGCTGCTTCTTATACTCCGTAGGAGCCACAATCTGCTGGAGTATGCCTTCCTCCAGTCCTCCCTTAGGAACATAGGAGCTCATTCTCCCAGTACATCTCCTTTTTACCAGAACACAGAGAGTCACCTTCCATACTAGGAACTAACTCCCTTAATTTTTGCAGGGATGGGTCAGCTTGCTCAGCTCTCCCTAGTTCTGTGTACCTAACCTACCCCAAAATATACACACTGCTTTGTGAGAGACACCCATGGCTGGGCTCTCCTCAGTCTGTAGCTGTGGCTCAGAACTGCTACTCCCAGCTCATTCTTCAGCTGCTTACAACTTCTCCTACTATTGACATAGAAGTTGCTGCCCCTTCTGTGTCCTCAGGAGCCAGTTTCTCACCTTTCTACAGGTAGTGGCACACACAGTACTGTCCTTTCTATTGAAGTCTTTACCCATGATTACATCATGGGCAGGTCTATTATAACACCTTAGAAACATAAAATTTGACAGCAGATAAGGACAGCTTGGCCCACCTAGTCTGCCCATTTTCCTAACTAACAGATAAGCTGCAGATCCTAGTTAACCAACAGCCTACTTGCTCCTACCCACCCACTAGAATTGCCTTATGTCTGTCCCATGCATTCTTGAATTCCCCCACTGTTTTTGACTCTACGACCTCCTCAGGAAGGCCATTCCACGTATCCACAACCCTCACTGTGAAGAAATACTTCCTCACATTACCTCTGAGCCGTCCCCCCTCTATCTTCAAATTGTGTCCCTTTGTTTTTGCACATCTCTTTTTTTTTGAAAGATGCTACCCTCTTGGACTTTGTTGATTCCCTTGAGATGTTTGAAAGTTTCTATCATGTCATATCATGTCTATCATACCAAACTCCAGTATGCCCTGGTCACCTTCCCAGCTTAGAAAGATCCAGGCCATTGGCATTGAGACCACAGGACTTGTCACTCCTCTAATCCTAGAAAACTGTCCAGGCAAGATCTGTTCCTCCTGAATCAAATCCTGCTTCACCATAAAAATGGAAGTCCCAGTGTCCCTCAGTCCCTGGGTCACCATCCCATTTACATATCTAGGGTGCATGTATGCAGGGGAGTTACAAGGGATTGCACTCCATGTACAAGCCAGTAACTGCTGATAGCTTCTCAGACTACCCCCTTCAGCTGCATATTTTTCAGGCACTAATATCACAAATGCCCCAGTTTCTGGCAGATATAGCACCTGAGTTCACCTGACACCTTACATTTGAAACCAGGTGATTACCCCTTTTGTTCAGGCATAGAGTGGCTTCCTTTTGGTTACCGCCCCCTAGGGTTCCCTTAAAACCATCTTATGTCCCTTCCCCATTACCTTTACAATGACAGGATGGTCCATTGGATATGAAGTGATCTGCACTCTTGGCCGCCTCCTTCTCGAAGCTTGAAGTTCTATCCAACAACCATATTTTCAATTCCTCAGGTACGGTTTTTAGGAATTGTTCCAGAATAAATCAATCTTTTATTTCCTCTACAAAGCAAGTGTTTGTACCCTTTATGCAGCGTTCTAATAAAACCACTTAGCTACATACACATTTCAGCATAACTATCTCCTGGTGCATTTCTTAACCATCTAATTTTTTTTCTATAGTCCTTGGGGCTTAACTCAAAACACTTTAGCAAGGCATTTTTCACTTTAATGTAGTCCATGCAGTCCCCATGGTCCATTCTGGCAAAAGCTTCTAATGCTTTGCCTGTAAGCAGTGGCAATAGGTGAGTCACCCAAGAAGCCCTGCACAATTCAAACTGCCTACAGAATCTCTTGAAAGATCTTAAAAACAAATTAAGATAATTTCCCTCCTATCTGGGAAGCATTTTGGAATTAATTTTGGCTTGCTGGGTTGAACCCCTCATGCCATTACTCACAGTTTGTAGTGATGTCCTCTGGTGCAGATGGTCTGTCTTTCTCTGTGCTGGATCTCGTGCTGGTGTTGCCACCTCACTTCTCTCATTCTCTCTCACTTCTCTTGCTGGTACTGCTTTTCCTGCTCCTTTCACTCTCTCTGGTACTGTCTTTCTCACTCCTCTCACTCTCTTTCTCTGTCATTCTCCCTCATCAGGATCTCATGCTGGTGCTGCTTTTCCTGCTCCTCATCTTCCAGCTTTTTCATCTGAAAATCTGCATCTGTCTTTTGCTTTTTAATTTCTGCCTTTGCCTTAACCAGGGTGAGCTCCTGCTCCAACATTTGTACCTGGTCTTCTTGTGCAGCTGGCCTAGTCATAGGCTCTGGATCATCTGTATTCCCCCCGGGCCTCAATCTTACAGCTTTGGTTAGCACTGACCGCTTTTGCACCACTTCCCTTATCACTTTTTTTGAGAATGTCTATGAGTTCTGCCCATGTTTGGTCTTCCTTATAGCCCAATTCTCTCTTTTCCCATGGCTCCTGCAGGTTTGGCAGTGTGCATTTCCCATATGGCTCAGACACAGTGTCTTCTATCTATCTACTCTTGCTTATAGCAGAATAAAACTGGTCCTCTTCTGCATATCCTGTTCTGTGACTGGACAGATAACTTCTATACTGACAACAGTGTTTCAGATCCCAACCACTGCCTCCAGTTTGTGACAGCCTGGTCACTCCCAGACTCAGCCTGTACACTACCAGCTTTCTTAACCCTTTGTGCACCAGCAAGGGTCCCGTAGTAGCTGCCACCACTCTGCACAGACACTCCCTCAGGGTATTTCTAGGTCTGAAACCCACCAGAGCCACTGCCCACACAGTACAGCAGTCCATACCAAATGGCAAATGACTCACCTTGTCACAGCTGAGAACTCATCACTTTAAAAACAAAATATGGCAACTATAACCTTCTCTTCAGAGATGGAAACACAGTTTTTGTCAGTTATAACCCAGTTACCTGTACCTCAAGACTCAGTCACAAAAATATGAAGTATATAAAAAGCTATATTTTAATACTTCAAGAAATGTACGCATATAATATGGATATTACACTTAGACTATGGGTAACAGTACTTCTACAGTAATAAAAAGAAAATGTTTTGAACAGTAGAAAAACAGAAAATCTTACGACACTTGCTAACTTTCCCAATGTAGAAAAAGCTTATCCCACAGGACACTTTGATGAATAAGGGCAGACTTGAACTTTACATGTTAACAATTCCAAGTCCCAAACATAACTAACTTTTTTTGGGGTCTGTCAAGTCCTCAAAACCCTTCAGCTGCTATCTCCCATAATACATCATCAAGCATGTCACTCTGACATCATAGATTCAACACTTCCTTTCAGGGCTGTGCACACCTCCCAAAGTTGAACCACACAAACCTTAACTGTGGATGGACAGGAAATGTGCCAAAGTTCTCTTAATGGTGAACTAGTTCAACGCAGTTTGCCTATTAAAAGCATTAGGTGTGTAATTGCTAAGCAACTGCCCAAGACAGCAAAGACTTGTGTAGCACATCTGGAGTGCAGAGTGAGCACTGTATGATACATAATAACACCATTTACAAAGGCTTGTATGTCTAGTTTCTTGGTTGTGCACTTCACAGCGGCTCCAGTAATAAATGAAAAAATGAGAATGAAGGGTAAGAAAGAGTGCTAGAAGAAGAGAAAAGAAACTTGCTGACAGGGACATAACTTAATTTTAATACTGCCAGGACAGTTGTATTGCATAATCTGCCTTGGCATGCCATTAAAACTTCAATGCCTTTACTGACCCAGAAGTGAAACTCAGACTGTGTAGAATCTTTTGAAAAGGGAAGGTGATATTTCATGATTTAAGCTTCTCTTAAAAAAACACTCTACTCATTTTAAATTAATTACCCTTTAAAGAGTGCATTGAATATCACTCAGTCTATACAGGGTTTTAAATAAGCTGTGAAAATTGATTAGCACTTTCTGCTAATCAATTGTAAAGATGCATAGTACTTTCCTCAATTTGATTAGCAAAGTAAACATACTAAAAATCTGCACATATAATTTTTTTTTATATTTTATCCTGAAATAAAAATTCTCATTAAAGTTAGCTCCATCACAGTGATTTGTTTCAATTTAACACAGACACAAGCTTACTTCATTGGCAGTATAGCCTAGTGTTAGAGTAATGAGCTGTGAATGAGCTTGATACATACAGTAGACCTGGGTTTGACTCCCACATCCTCCACTTGCATTCTGTGTGACTCTGGGCAAGTCACTTTACATCCCCCTGAAAACAGACACAAGCCTAATTGGCAGTATTGCCTAGGGTTAGAGTAAAGAATTTGGTACATCCAGTAGACCTGGGTTTGGCTCACACATCCTCCACTTGCATGCTGTGTGACTCTGGGTAAGTCACTTTACCTCCCCTAACAGACACAAGCCTAACTGGCAGTATAGCCTAGGGTTAGAGTAATGAGCTGTGAATGAGCTTGGTACATCCAGCAGACCTGGGTTTGATCCGCACAACTTCCACTTGCATGCTGTGTGACTCTGGGCAAGTCACTTTACCTCCCCTGAAAACAGGCACTTCTATTACACACACTGATGACAGCCCATAATGGTAAAACCCTCCTCCCCCCACCTTCACCACCCTTACCACTCATGTCCCCTGCCCTCTCAACATTTTGTCAATGAAATGAGGGGCATGGACACTCTGCATGAGGGACCCTCCAACACATGCACCCACTAGGATTTTTTTCTTAAATTGCTCTGCTGGCGCCAGCTTATCTGCCCCTGCTGCCCTACCTTCTGCACAGCCAGCCTGCAGGTTATCCGCTCTGATGAGGTTGCTTAGTGCCTTGTAGAAGCCATGTGCCACCTATCTGAATGAAGTCTGCTTCCTGCCTTAGTCATTGTGGTTCTGGACCACCTCTACCTAAGTCTGAAAAGAAGACACATTTTCCTGGTGATCTCCCAGTCGCAACACAGGATGCCACAGCTCCCCTCATTCTCAATGCAGTCTGATGCACCCAGAAACATGCAGCTTGGCACCTTTCTACAATTAGGTGCTTCTGACCAACCAGCTCACAGGAGGGGAAGGGGCCAGCACAGAACTAGTGGTAGGGCTCTGGGAGGGGAAAGAGTCAGTCACAGAATGCATCACATTTTTTTGCCATGCGGAAATAAAATTAATCGCCCAAGCAACTGATTTGCATCATAAACTGCGAAGCAACACCGACTATTTAAAACCCTGCTGTAGGTCCACTCTTATCTGTACTAGGCCAAGAAGAAAATGTGATTGTGGAAGTTGAGCTTGCTTGTCTAGTTGCATAATCTTTGCTCATCTATTGTGCCTCAGATTAAACCCTCAAGTGGACTGCAGTGAGTAAACGTTTGAGGTGGTACTGAGGACATTATTTATCTCACTGAAGGAAGAGTCTTACATATTTCAAGAGATCCTTATTTTGAAGTAGAATAGTTAAAAAAAGATTTGGGGTTAGGATTGTTTGTAAGCACTTCAAATGTATGAATTTGATGATATGACATCATGAATTACGTAGAAACGTGTTTCTCTGTAGTGTCTTACAAGGTTACTTGTGTTTCAAAAAGTGGCAGTTTTTTGTAATTGCAAGCTTACATGTTCAGCTGTGTAAAACTGTATCTTACTATGTGCACAGCAAAAAGTAAAATAGCAATTAACTTACAACTGTAAACAGATGCACCCAAAAATGTGCTTCTATTAATCAGAAAGCTTGCTCTCTCTCCCTTCATCTGTATTTTAAAGTTAAATTCAATAGTACTTCACAGACCAGAAAAAAAGTCCTTAAAGTAGATGTGGAGGAAAGCAACAGGCAAAAGTTTAACATCTATTGTGGGAAAACTATTAGAGGGCTTTGTTAAGGATATTATAGAAGAACAAGTTCAAGAAATGGGACATGGGGATATAATCCAGCATGGGTTCACTCCATCTAGATCTTGCCAGACTAATCTATTTCATTACTTTGAGCCCATAAACAAAGCTCTGGACAATGGATTATCTATCAATGTTATTTATTTGGATTACTTGAGGACCTTTGATATGGTGCCACATGGTGAACTGGTTAGGGAACTTGTTAGCCTTGGAAATAGTACAAACATCATACAGTGGATAAACTCCTGGCTGGATGGAAGGAAGCAGTGGGTTACAATTAGAGGTTCACTTCAGAATGGGGTTCTGTGAGTAGTGGGGTGTCCCCGGGTTCGGTGATGGGCCCAACCCTGTTTAATTTATATGTATCATCAATGTAAATAACAGATAGATCCTGGATATGCAAATTTACTGATGATACAAAACCAGGTGCAATAGTGGAAGACTCAGCAGCATGTCAGAAATTTCAAGAACATTTGGATGAAATAGCACACTGGGCAAACAAACATATATTGTATTTTAATGAAAGCAAGTGCAAGGACATGCAATTTGAATGAAAAAATAAAATGACTAAATACTTCCTAAATGGCACCCAACTGGAGGAATGTGACAGGGAAAGAGATTTGGGTATAGTTATGACAAACAAACACAACATACAAAGGAAGTGGTGGTTAAAGGAAACAGAATTTTGAGCTGCATACTTAAACATATCAGGAGCACAGATAGAGGTATAATTATTCCACTTTATGGATCATTGTTCAGGCCGCACATCGAGTACTGCACCCAGTTCTGGGCCCCATATAAAGCTCAGGATTAGACAATGCTCAAGAAGGTACAGCATAAGGCAACCAGGAAAATAAAAGACATCTCACCTCTTTTTTTTTTTTTTTATGCTCCTCCCCTGGCACCCCTGTCGGCCACTCCTTCGGAGCACCATCACCCCACCACACCCCACCTACGGCCCCACACCACCATTTCCCCACCCTGTCTCACAGCCTTACCTGGATAATCCAACCTTTCCTTGTGTTGGGAGGGTCCCTCTCTTCCGAGGAGGAAGTGCCATCAAGTGATCTGCATACCCCAGGAGGCTACCACTGGGTCAGTCTAGGCTGTCCAGGGCTTTGTCATAGTGGTGCAGGCTGGGTGCTCATCATCCCACTGGCAGGGAGCCCAATTTTCCATTTTCTCAGCCTTCCCCATGTATTTGCTGTAAGGACTGCATCCTGAGGTGGGGACATGCAGGAGGGCATGTTGAGGCCTCATGCCCTCCAAGCTCAACCAACCTACCTGTAGAAGCCCAGGCTTGTCCCACTTCCCTGGGGGGGGAATGTCCAATGGATGCTTGTGAGACCCCGCCCTGATGGTCTCTGCTCCTGGTACCCAGGCTCAGGGCGTGACCCCGGGGTACCAGTGTGAGAAAAGTGAACCTCTTCACTCAGTGCCACAGAGTCGGCTAGACATCTCACATCTTCAGTACGATGAAAGATTAAAAGAATTGAGCCTATTTTCCTTGGAGTATAGATGTATTGGTGGGGGGGCCTAAGCCTAGTTTATAGGGCATTCAGAAATGTGGACCTGTGGGAATGTCTTGGTCTACAAGTTAAGATTATTAACAGTGAGCTCAGAAGCTACAAAATGCAACTTATGGGAGAACATTATAATTCCACTAAAAGGGAAAAGTGGTTTAATCAACGAGTTGTTAACTTGTGGAATACACTCCCAGAATTAATTGTACATAGTCCCATGATGGAGTCATTTAAGGCTGCATTAGACAATCACCTAGGACACTGATATGCCTAATAAACATTGTTGAGTCTTTATGGTGAAAGCTTTTCAACTTGTATTCCTCCTATGAAGCCTATGAATAGTGTCATCTTTCTACGGAAGAGGTTTGATGAAATTCTTGCAGCTCATGGTGTAGGTATGCCTGGTGAAAATCAGTAAAGTGATTTGTTCCCCTGTCATAACCAGCTTGCACTTACATAAGGAAAAAAAGTTCAGACTGAGTCAGGTGAGAAGTGAGAAGTGAGAACTTGTGCCACTTAATGTAATCTGTGGTTTGCTGTTCAGCTGATTTGACTGGTCCACACCATTCGGACTGTGTTGAACCAATCAAACCAAAAGTCCACCTGTTTCCATTAAAAGTTTGCCAACATCCAAAATAATCGAACACCCAAAGTTCAAGGTGTTTGATTCTTTTGAAGAACCAAACTTGCAATACTACTTCCTTCATGTCCTGGGATACTGCCCATCTAGAAAACTGGCCCAAACTGTAGTGGTACTCCAGACCTTGGTTTTGTGAATTAGAATATCCATTCTTTTGTCTTCCTGTCTGTTTAAGTCCATATTGTTCCATCTCTCTTCCTCTGGCTTTGTTTACACTCAAAACAGAGCCTGTGATTATGAAAACAATTTACCTCTTTGAAGTGTAAGTACCCTTTAGTGAACAGGAACTCTACTGGTAGTTTGCCCAAACATCCCCCAACTGACTGCATCAGTCCTGGGTTCCAATGGCATGGAACACAGATTTATCAGACAGTTTTATCTCATTTGAAATATTTACATGAGGTCTAACTTATAAGACACGCTTTGGTCAGAGCCACTGCAGCTGCTAATGCACTAACTTGATAAAGCTGTTTCATGGGTTTAAACATAAAGATGAATTGCCATAGTCAGCTCCTTGTGTAAATTTCATTTTTGGTAAAGTTAGATAATTTATCTGGTTGATCCTGTGTTTCCTATGTGTTTAAAGTGTGAGCAGCAAGTGCGCCTTGTACTATATTGGAAAGGAGAGGGAGCTCTACACCAAGGCCTTCTAGTAATGGTAGAAGGAATGGTGCAGAAAGGAGAGGTGTAGCTGCATTGGGGACTGTGGGCCAACCTGGAAGGATAAGAGCCTATACCAAGGTGATGGCCCAATTCCACCCAGGAGGGAACCATAGTCCTCAGTGGATGGTTTAAATGTTACTTTGATGGACATTCAAAGTAGCCGAGGTGGGTGATGGAAGAACTAGGTGAGGCAGAAAGTGGGCCACCACAGGCTGAGATAGAGAGTAGGGAGATCCCAAGGGGAGAGAGTCCCACCAGAATGCAAGTTATTCAAGGAAGCAGGTGGTTAGTAAAGGAGGAAGAGGGAAAGCAGCAGTCAACGGAGAAAGCTGTGGAAGGAGGAACAATTGGAAAAAGGAGAAAGTGACAAGAAGAGAGCAGAGGGCTGTCAAAATGGAGCAAGTTCTGCATCATAAGCCCTATGAGTAGAGACTGAAAGAGTTCAATATGTACACCCTGGAGGAGAGGCGGGAGAGTGGGGATATGATGGAGACCTTTAAATACCTCATGGGGTTAATAAGGTACAGGAGGGAGATATGTTTCAAAGAAAAAGATGATGTGGAACAAGGGGTCATGATATGAAGCTGGAAGGAGGTAGATTCAGGAGAAATGTGAGGAAGTACTTCTTCACAAAAAGGGTGGTAGATTCCTGGAACTGCCTTCCATGAGAGGCAGTGGGAGTGAAACCAGTGGTGAGTTTCAAAAATGCCTAGGATAGGCATGAAGGAATCCTAGGAGGAAGGAAGGAAGGAAGAGGGTGGAAGGAACAGTGCTGTAGATCAAGTTAAGTCTGCCCAAAATTGATCATAGTTAAAAATGGGCAGACTAGATGGGCCCAGCAGTAATTATCTGCAGTCAGTTTCTATGTACACTATGACAGGTTATGTGATTGAAATGGATACAATGTAAAATGATTAATATGCACAATAACGATACTGTAAACTGTGTGGCACACATAATTTACGTTGAACTGTGCTACACAGACACGATAATCAAATGGCCAATAATATATGCATTGAGCAAGGTAGAAAAAAATCAAGGGGAACATATATGAAGCAATATACTACTCATACAGTGGTGACACCATGATAGGTACATACTCTATGAAGTTACTATATTACGATGGTACCTAGCCATATACCAAAGCTGAGTTAATTACATTATGGGATTTTATTTATTTATTTTTTAAATAAATCAAAATGAAAAAGCCGTACCAAGATAGGACTGGTGCTGTACTAAAAACTGCAGCACAGTCTGTGGGACAGACATAAGGCAGTCCTAGTGAGGGGTAGGAGGAAGTAAGCTGTTGGTTAACTAGGATCTGCAGCTTATCTGTTAGGTAGGAAAATGGGCAGACTAGGTGGGCCAAGTGGTCCTTATCTGCGGTCAAATTCTATGTTTCTATGTAAAGTCAGCACTCAGACAGGGCATAAATATACATTATTATTACAAACTAAAATGCTGGTGCATCTTACTATAAAAACTGTCTGTTACACAAAGAACATGGAAACTAAACTCTTATGTTTTACCCAGCCTTCACGAGGCTTCATCAGAGATAAACAACCAAATGTAAAACCACATTTATATACACACTCAATCTCGTGCACTAGTGAGAAAAATGTGTTCTCTAATTTAACGTGATTAAACCTAAACCATTAAATATATGTTCAAGTAATAGGTTGCTTAGATTCTATCAAATCATTCCATTAATTGTTACTATGGTAACCATATATTGGTACTAATGAATGCCCAACCAAAGACAATGGGCTCACTCTATCACAAATAGACTAGCAGTAACAACCATATAATAACTGGTCAGCAATTTTTTTCATTGACTGACCCAGTTATAATTTGATGAGCACAAGTTGAGTCAGTTAAAAGAAAGATGCGCTCTCATTGGCTAATGTGCAATCCATGGACGGGCTTAACGCTCTAAAAAAATGGCGGCTCCATCTCTCGCTCACCGAGGAGCCACCAGAAGCCACCACACTGTCTTTGAACTCTGCAGAGTTCTATTCTATTAAAACTATTGGGTTGATCCTACCTGTTTCTTTTTTTTTTGTTGTATCTGGCTGATACTGCTCTTAAAATAAAATGGACCCATCGCACTACACACATACACACACACACACAGACGCAGTGCTAGCCCGATCAGAAAGTGTACAGTAATCGCAACAGCAGTCAGAGTGTGTAAGTAAAAAAATACATAAAACCTGAAAGTACAAAAAAAAAGAGAAAAAAACAGAAGTAGGGAGACAAATTTTGCATGTGTGTGTGCCTGTGTGTATCTGTGTGAAAGTCAGGGAGTCATAGACACTACACGAAGACTGGAAAAAAATTGCTGCCCAGCAATTATAAATAATAAAAGATAGGGAAGTGTGCCTAAATTTGAAATTTATGGTCGCCCTCGGTGTGGGATGCTTTAATAAACCCCTCAGGCCTCACCCTCGGAGTTTATGTAGCATCCCACATCTCGGGCAACCATTAATTTCTCATTAAGCACACTTCCCCATCCATTATTGTATATATATTGGCCTCATTGACTGCCCACAAAGATTTAACTTGAACCCACTAAACATATAAATGAATTCACTTTGTCTCTAGTTAGCCATACTCTATAGCAATTAAAAACACTGCATGTATTGCTGCATCAAAATTACATAACCACACTTTATTTTTTATTTAAAAGTGTTTCTGGTAATATTTTACATAAAATATCAAAATGGCCAATACTTATCACTGCCTATTATGCATTTGTTCCATATTGTTTTTTTTAAAACACAAACTATAACAAGTTTTAGTTTAGGACACAGTGGTATTTATTTTCATATACATCCTTTTCTATAAAGAGCTTATACCCCATAGTTTCATAAAAATGATGCCAAGTCTATATTTTCATTTAACCCCATGTCCTCCCTTGATCTCAGAACAAAAATCCAAAAGCTTTCCCTTTGTCCTATAAGTTTTTTCAGATTACCTCCTCAAGGCCCCACTCTCATTCTTTCAAGACCAGAAAACAGTAGATGGTGTTTTATATTTATGTATCTGCAGCTTTCCATATGCCTAACTATAGCATATGTCATATCTTTATGTTCCAATGCTCTTAGATGTTCACTGATCCTTACTTTGAACTCTCTGGTTGTACGACCAATATAATAAAATCCACATGAACACTGTAACAGATATACTACTGCCGTAGTATTACATAAAGTCAGATCCTTGATTTTAAATATCTGTTTTGTAATAGGATTTTCAAATACATTAGTAGTTTTTACATGAGGGTAACATTTGCATTTACCACATTTCTTGGTCCCACTTGATGGATTGACAGACCACATAGTAGTACTTATTTTCTCTTGGGGGTAAATAAGATTTCACTACTTTGTCTTTTATAGTATGTGCTCATTTAAAGACCATCCTGGGTCTATCTCCAATACATTTCTGTAACTTCTCTTCTGTCAAATGCCCCAATTATTAGAAAGGATCTCCCTCAATTCTGTACTTCTTGTATTATACTTTGTAACACACACACACACACACACACACACACACACACACACGTACATGCACATATGCATCCCGGGGGTTGGGGTGGGAGAGAGATAGAAATGTAATTTGAACCTCCACTGGAGGAATGCAGTCCCATTACAAACTCTGTTTTGATCAACAGGGCATTTTTTTTAGATAAAAATTAATGGAAAACTATAATCAGAAATAGATACACTAATAGGACAGATAGTCCAAGCACAGGAGGCTTTTAGCCCTGCCCTCACAGAAACATCCACATTCAAGAGGACAGCTGCTTCTTTGAGAAGGACAGAAGCTGCAGGGAACAGAGCTGCTGGTTTGTAGAAAGGGTTTAGAAAGTTCATGGGGAGGGAGCACAGAAAAAAGAACAGCACTGTGGTTTACTGAACAGAGACAGTGGAGAGCTTCAACTAGCAGAGGGATTGTGCTTCAACTCCAGAATTTTGTGTGCTTATTTCAGATTGTGATGTGCCTTCTCCCTCTCTGTGATAGCAAGACAGCATGCAAAACTCCACCCTGAAACCATAAAAAATGAAACACAGAACATAAAAAAATACACAAACGATGTTGCACTGTGGTTAATGCACCAGGTTTTCCTTGCTCCATGCGTGCCCCAGCCGCAGTCTTCCTGCCTTCGTGGTAGGCCCAATCGAACCCCGGCTGCACTTCCCCGCCTGTAGTTTGCGAACTTACTAAACAATCAACAAGCCTTAGGAGAGTGAACTACAAACTTGGAATGTACATCTTTTTTCACTGTACCTTTTGTTTTTCCTTGGGGGAATCACTTACAAAAAATGTGACAAAGTAAACAAGCAATTCTGCCTGGCCACCGACCCCATTTCAGCCTGACCATGGCTGACTTGCAATGTGTTTTTATTTTATATAATTGCTGTGGTGAAAAAACACTCCCCAGCAATTATATAAAATAAAACATGAGATGGTGTGTAAAACTTGAATTTTACACACACCCTTGGTGTTGGATGCATAAATAAACCCCTCGAGCTTCGCTATCAGGGTTTATGTAGCATCCAACACCTCGGGTGTGTGTAAACATCTTGTTAAACACACCACCCCATGTATTATTCTATATGTTATCATTTTTTTTCTTTAAATATAACGTAGTAATATGACTTTTAAAAATTTAAGCTTACTTTACACTTACAATTGGCGAATTAACTCTCTTAGCTTAGAAATCCATTCAAATGATATTCTTTAATGTTATGTTTCTTTTTTAGCTTATATTTATGAATAATACTTTGGCTATATAAAATAGGGCATTTCTCTTAAGGTTTTTTTTTTAAAATCATCTATGTTTATTATTGTAAAAGCTTAGTTAAGGGCATCAGTTCCAGTAAGTCTAGTGAGGTGTGGTAATTTGGACACATTAACCCAAATTATCATTATCAATTAGAGAGGCAACAGAGTTATGTGAGTTTTTTTCTTAAAGCCTCATCAACTAGCTCAATTTCCATGTGTTTTGTACACCTCTTCTGTCTACTGTAAGATACACCCTTTTTATCATCATGTGTTCTAATGTTGCCTTCCAGCACATCTACTTTAAGGACTTTTTTCTGGTCTGTGAAGTACTTGATCAATTTGTAAAACTTACTTTCTTATGGTTAGCTTTCTTTTCTTTTTTTTTTTTTTGCATTATTATGTTTTTATTGTAATTTTATACTTGAAATTACAGACAGAGCAAAGAATATGCACACATTTTAAGAACATTACAATTAAATACATCCATCTCATGTGTTAGTCAGTAACCTATATCCTTAAATAATCAACATATTAGGTGAATACATTAGATAGGGAGTACACTTGTATAGGTATTTTGTGTCATATGAAGTCCATCACCAACTGAAAATCCATATAAGTGTCTAAAACAGCAATAAAACTATGAATCCATCACTTAAAGATTTAATTATAGCATAAAAATACATGTGCATAAAAGAAGATATAGAAACACCCTTGTAGTAGTAAAATAAAAAAACAGATCAACGTCTATAGAGAAAGAATATAGAAAGATTCTCTCTGTCTCCTGCAACAGAAAATCAGCTAAAAACACTGGGCAAGAGTCACGAACATCGGGTAAGGTCCCACAGCTGTGGGAAAACCTCAGCACTAATGGGTTGCCACTTGTGAATCTGCAGGTCGCCCACAGCTGCAGATATTCACTAAGGTGGAGCCGGAGTATGACTAGCCCCATGGATTACAGCAGCTTGCGGGTGCTGTTGCCAGGGACAGCACCACAGCTGCGGGAGGCTGCTACAGTCAGTGGGACCTGCCGTAACACCCTCTGCAATTGCTGCGGCTGTGGATCGGCCACTCCGCAGCTGCGGCACTTTCAAGGTGCAACTGGGGTTGCAGAGTGAGACTTAGTCCCAAAACGCTTTGGAATCCTGCCCCCTGTTTTATTTAGGGTAGTGCTCTTACATCCTTTATTTATTATTCTTCTTGCTAAATTAATATGAATGTCTAATAAGTGGCTAGTACTTATCGCCATCTTTTAGGATTTGCGTCTCCAAGTGAGTCAAGGAGGCCAGAAACCTCTCCCTCTCTCCAAGAAACTGTTCCTCTTGGCCTATAAGGGTATATGTAAGCCTATCCATGGCAAGCATAGTGAGCAAGAGATTTTTCCGCATCATTACCATGGCAATAACACAGGAAACCCATGTATTAAAGAGCTGCTGACATGGAGCCCTCCCTGTTATCGATTAGCAACCCTCTGTTCATAAAAATAAAGGTACCTGTGGTGAAATTTCCCATTCCTCTGCGTTGTTCTTTATTTTCCCGTTTCTTATCAGTGCCCCGATGCTGCGCATTCATGAGCTGAACAGCCGAGGTGTTCACAAGCAGCTTGTGTATTTACATCATCTGGAGAAGAGCTCTAGCTGGCAGGACCAAGTGGCAAATTTGAGCTGAAGTGAAGCGTGGTTTCATTATTATTTTTGGCATTTGAACTGTAAAATCAGGGTCACATCAGTGTATTTTCCATTTGTACGTCGTAAACTATATTTATTTGTGTACTGTGATCACCATCTAAAATACATTTCTTGCTGTTATTTCTTTTTCATTTTGTTGTCAGTCCTATTCAATCATCTCTGAGAGACCACATGCAGAATGAGTTCTACATGAAATTAGTGGGGCAGTATAATTATTTTATGCAAAGCTAGATGAAAATACCTTCAGAATACATATTTGGATCTTATATTCAATGGAAGTACTGATTTATTTAGATGCTGAAAGCGTCTGTCATATCGAAGTCAACTGAATGGATAAAGCAAGTTGTCATTTGTTGTGGCTATTCATTATTGTTATCCATGACTGCGATGAAAATAGTTCTGTACTCCTGATCCACACTTATTGGTTTAGAGTAGCAGTATCTTGTATTTGTTTACGTGAAGCATGGCGGCTTGGTTCTGAAATGTGGTCTTACTGTATACTATTTTTGTTCTTGCAGTCATAATGTCATACTGTCCCTCTCTGTGTTTGCATTTTGATAACATTTTTCTGTGTCATAAATAGAGAATAACTATGTACATGTAAATTTGTGTCTGTTCTTGTTTTTTTTATTCAATGGCCAGGTACAATTGTATGACCTCACATAGTAGGAATGGTATTCAGTGACTGTATAGGTAGATATGGATACTATATCTGCGGTTCAGACTGCATCTTGGTTTACCAGTTTAATTGATGGAAGTCAGAGTAATATGGTGGGACAAATTCAGTTTGGCCATTATGATGTTTGGAAAAAGGATAACCTCTATTATACGTCAGATGGGGTATTACATAGACAGTGGTGGCAAGAAGGATCAAATGGAATAGTATGGAAATATCATAACATGTTTTGGATATTAATAAGGGTAGTGTGCTTGGGACATTCAGAAGGAGTTTGGGAGAGGAGACTCATTACTGTGCAAACACTGAAACTGGATGGTTGGACTCATAGGAATGCACATGAAGTGACATTCTTACACACACAGAGTGGTGTCAGTGTGCAATGCATTGGTAGTGGTGGTGTTCAGGATTGGATTAATGTTCTGAATGTCGGTCTGTTGACAGTAAACGTCTATTGGGAATATATCTTTGGGTCTGGGTATTCTACCCTTGTGTCATTCATGAAGTGATCTTCCAGTATAAAGGGCTATCCATAATGGATACTCAATGTTGAAATCTGGTGTGTTTGCATTAATGCACATGAATGCCTCACATATGGGGTATCACGGACCACCAGTGGCATTCACTAAGGGCCTTATCCCCCAACCGCGGAAACAGCAACGTTCTGTGTGAATGGGGTGGGGGTGGGTTGAGCCTGTACTATTCGCCATTCCCAAAGCACATAGTGAAACATGTAGGGTTGTGGCATACGGTGCAGGCCATAGCGGGGGGGACCATGCTGTCACTGTTCTCCACACTACGTGCAATTGTATAAACTACCAGGAACAGGCATTTTTTGCCTCCCCCCACACAACAGAACCCACACACATGGCCTGTATGCAAATAAAAATCCAGTTGAGCCCCTTATGTGCTATCTCCCCCCCACACACACTCTCAACCTGTACACATCCTGACCCTCTATCACAGACACCATGACTATGCCCTTGAGGTCAGGTCACCAAGTCAGGGGGACCATGCGTCAGTCAGGAAGCCATTCGGCCATGTCCCTGACCCGGCCCACACTTATCCCTCAAGACATGCCACACCATACCTGAGTGACAGTGCACCATACAGTATGCCTGGTTTGTGTAACTCAATGTCATTAAGCAAATGGCCATATTATAGTGCATGCATAACAGTTTGTGTGGGGTCTTGGAACTGACCCTCAGTGGCCCCCAGAGGAGTCATATGCCCCGTATCTATGGACATGGGCAGAGTGTGCTACCTGTCACATCCAGTGGTCAATGCAGTGCCACAGCACCGAGGATGGAAGACTGTAGTGTTGTCAGGTAGGTACCACTGCCTGGTAGACACCAGGCATTCATTTGTGTCAGCGGGCACACAGGGATAGCAATATGCCAAGTGGTGCAGTGTCCGGCAGTGCAATACAGTCAAGCTCATGAGTCTGTAGTTGCCCCGTTGGTCCTTGGGTCCACTCATGTGAAGGGTCACCACGTTAGCCATCCTCCAGTCCATGGGTACATTTCCCATCTCCCAGAAGGTGTTGAGCAGGTCCTTCAGAGGACATGCTAACACCTTTGCCAGTTCCTTCATGACCCTTTAGTGTACACCATCTGATCCTGTTGCCTTGTCCACCCGCAAGAGTTTAATGTCCTTCAGAACTCTATCCTTTTGGATGACTACATCTGTTATTTTTGCCCCCTCATCCCCACTTGGCCATTTCTTCTTCTTCTGTATTTGGGCCATCCCTTTCTGTCATGAACACCAAGCAGAAATACTCATCGACTGCCTCTGCCTGATCTTCCCCTTTTTCCACCCATCCCTCTCTCTCTTGATTCTAACAATGTCATCCCTATTACCTGCCAACACATGCTTTTGGCTCTCCCAGGCATGTGTGGATTTGTCCCCCATGGTGGAGTGCTCCACTCTGGCCTGTGGCAGCCTGGTCTGTCCTATGATGAAACCCTCTCCGCCCCTCTGCCCCATCTCCTACTCACCCCCTTACAGCTGTCCCCTTCCCCAGGTCCCATCTCAAGTTCTCTACCTCCAGCATAAGCTGTCTGGATATCTTGCACACTGGACACCACTGCACCTTCCACCAGTTTCCCAGAAACAGTGCTTCCCCATACCAATTGCATCTTGCAACGTTCTCAGACTCCCTGAGCCACAACCACAGTCATTCATGCCCCTCCACTCTTCCCACCCATACATCCACCTGCCTCCTTTCAATGGAATCCACTTTAAGTAGGGATGGCTTGGCCTTCTACTATAAAGGCAGAACACCCAGGGGTGACTGGGGTTGGGTGGGGTGGCTGTTCCTTTCACAATCTGTGTCTACAAAACCAATAAGGTAAAAAAAGACAGTCTTCTGTAAGCTACATGGCACTGTGGATGGATGCTGGGTACTGCAGTCACTACAGCAATATGTAGTCCATTCACCAGTCTCTTTGATCTCCCTTGAGCGAGATCACCCTCAACTGGCTTCTACTGCACTGTCTGCACTCCCAACCCCCCACCCAACCCCCACCCTACCCACCCACAAACTTGAACTGCTATACAAAATCTGTTGCGCTTAATTCATAAATTTGAACATATCACCAAGCAGCAAATGTGTCTCTTAAAAGACTTCATCTGCTGGTAATTCTTGCACATAAATACTGTAGAGTAGATCAATTCACACCCCATCACACTGGAGACAGCATCATGTCTACATCTGGTTATTGTGTATGAGGTAGAGAAATGTTTTTCAGGCTCCTTCAATATTCTTGTGATACAGTGATACGTTACTCTTTCTGTCACAGTGGTTCATGTCACTAATGATTTCCCTACTGTGTCTCATAATAAATATTGTTGCAGTATATTATGTTACTGTTTTATCAATGTCACGATGAGCTCTTCATGTTTTATATTCTTTATGTGTAGTTTATCAATAGGTTTGCATACTAACATGGTCAATCGCTGCATAGTATATGGGTGTTCAAACACCCATAAAGATAGTGTCAGTCTACACAAGTTTTCCCAGATGCTGAGCAACGGGCTAGGTGGTATGTAGAACATGTGCTGATTGGAGAGGTGCCACCGAGCACAGTCATCTGTGCAGTGCTCATTTTGTATCCAATGCTTTTGAGACTGAATATATTCTCATGAAACATTTTGGTCTTGATACCGGGCATGTATGCCCATGTTTACGTTCAGATGCAGTACAGACTGTATTTAAAAGACTGACAGTCCCAGAGATAGAACAGCAGAAAGCCCCAGTCACTCCGCCAAGTTTGGAATATACTCCTTGATGGAGCTGAACGCTGGCATAGTCCTGGATTTACAGCTTGTTCAAGTATGTATTATAGAACTGATGATGATTCACAAAATAACTTTAAAAACGGTAATGCGACCCAGGTTCAGGAACAGACTCAGGTCAGCGGGGGTCGGCAGGGGGAGGAAGTCTTGAGCGTCCCAACGGATGCTCTCCTCCCTCTGGGGAGGGTTACCAGGGGTGCCTTGTGCACCCACATCCCGAAAGAGCCAGTGGAAGCATGGGCTCTCCAGGGTTCTGGCGGCTCCATTCACTGGAGTCGGGGAGGAGGGGGGGGGATGTTGTCAGGCACTTGGGAGAAGGCATGCATCAGCACGTCACCTCTCTGGACGTACGTCCTTGCGCCGGTGTCCCAGGGGACTGGGAACCACAGAAAAGTGGAAAAAGCCTCAGTGAGCCTAGATGACGGCCGCGCCAAAAACAGCTATCCAGGTCCAGAACCCACGGGCAGATCTCCACTGTGCAGGTGGTCCATGAGTAGGAGAAGGAGGTTAGGAGTAACCAGGCACTCTAGGAGACCGACGCCATGGTAGCGGACCTATGAGCGACATGAGCAATGCCTGAAGGAGTGGAGCACTGAGAGAGTACAGTAGGGAGTATAAATGGAGCAAGGTGTCCTAAAAAAAAAAAAAAAAAGGTAATAAATAGGTACAATTCAGCTTGAATCGCATTTCTATTCTACATATATTTCTCCTATCTATAATTTATTATGAAGGAAATGTGTATGAATATATGATCGTTGGACATTATAGTTTATTCTGAGTTCATCTACCTCTATAGCTTACTCCTTACTCAGTCATAATCCTGTGTTGTGATATCACAGTCTGTTACCATGGGAGTAACTGTCAGGTCACAAGTTATGCGCTATGACTTCAGGTAGTAAGAAAGCAACAGGAGTTGATGAACTCTTCATGAGCAGAAATAATGTTTTCATGTGTCACCAGGTGTGGGGTGTGCATTATGTATGCAGTAACTCCCACCAGGGTAAGCACTTATTTGTGATTAATCAACACTCCTGGTGTGTAATGAGGTAGGAGGCAGCAGGCCGAGTTTTCTCACAGTAGCCGGGGTGTTTATTAATCCCCAATAACAGCACACCCTGAACGGGGGTTATTGTGCTTAAAACATGGGGTATGTTCAAAACAAGGACAAAAAACCCATAAAGGGGTTTTCACACTGTTTTAAGACTATATAAACATGACTGTATCCTGCTACCTGGGAAAATAGTCTAAAAAAAAAGGCTGAACAGTTAACTATCCACTACCAAAGCTGTGTTTCCATCAAGGTTGTTGATGACATCATGGATACCTCAAAAGCAAAGCTTGATATGTCTCCCTGATGTCATCAACAACCTCAATGGAAACACAACCTTGGTTGTGCATAGTCACACATCCACTATTATATACAGTACATGGTACCTGGCTTGTGCTTTTCTTGTTTCTTTTTTTCTCAGTTAATGGTTACTATTGGTTATCTTGTGCTGTTACCACTCCAGCTGATTTCTGCTTCTCCCTGATCCCATTCAGACCATCTTCATCCCGCTTCCACTAACCTGGCAGCATTTATTTTTAGCATGAAATAAAAATATAATAGCAATTTACTTTTCTGACACTGTGTCTCTCTAGTTGCTGATGCTCACTCACTTTTAATTTGTATCTCCCACTGTCTGTCTCTTGCAGGGTGCAGCAGCAATATACATGTTTCAGTATTGGCTGGCAAGAGAGACTTGTCGCGGATCAACTGACAGCCATGGCGCCCATACGTCCTTGGGGTGGGTTTGATGGAATTTTTGTGCATCAGACATTATGGATTGTGGGTGGGATGAGCATAGGAGATGCAGGAGATAGCATAGAGACAGTACATTTTTCCGAGTTAGAGTCCTTAAATTTTTCTGTGTATATCTTAATTCTGCAGAGCAACAAATGTGGGGGTAGTTACCACATGGAACTGGAAGGGCTACGGTGCTGCATTTCAAATCTGGAAAAACATGACCTTCACGTTGAAACATTAGTCACTGATTGTTATTTGCAAGTATCGAAGTGGGTGCGTGAAAACGTGCTACATACTGTACATTGTTTTGATATGTAGCATGTTGCCAAAAGTACATCATGGCCCAGATATTCAAAAGGGTTGCGCATGGCGCAATAGTGTCGCACTATGCGCAACCCACTGATGTGCCCTGGCACGATATTCAAATGGGGATTGTGCCTTGCACAAATCCTGATGTGCCGGAGTGCATCAGTAATGTATGCAGCACAGGTGGGGGGGGGGGACGTGCCCATGCATACTCTGCACATCCCGATATTCAGCCCGGGATGTGCTGAGTCCATGCATGCACAACCCCTACTTGCGCCGCACACAGGTGAGCCAAAAAAAAAAAAAGGAACAATGGTTGGCCACCCACAGGTGAGCTGCCGTGTTGCAGGGTGCAACACGGCAGCTGCCACCTGTGGGTGGCCAACCAAGCTCCGGCTGCACCTCCGTGGTGGTGCCCCCCATGCCCGATCGCGGGCATCTGTCCAGAATAATAATGTCCAATATCCCTGGTGGTCCAGTGGACTGCTGTCAGCCCGATAGCGGGCATTTGTAATAATAATGAAATCCAATATCCCTGGTGGTCCAGTGGACCGCTCACAGCCTGATCGCAGGCATTTGTATTAAGAATAATGAAATCCAGTATCCCTGGTGGTCCAGTGAGCCGCTCGCAGCCCAATTGTGGGCATTTGTATTAAAAAGTAATGAAATCCAATATCCCTGGTGGTCCAGCGGTACCCCTCCCACCCGCCCACTGGAGCCCCCACCGCGTGCCCCCCGTCAGTCGGCAGGCGGCAGCCCACCGCCTGCCGCTCTGCCGACTGACACCAGATGCTGACACCCATTGGTCCACAGCGTGAGCCAATGGGCGTACAGCCCGTACTGTACTACACATTCCAAATATGTTGTATTTTCATACAAATGGATGAAGTGCAGGTGCTTGGAATGCATGCATTATATTACTGAGGTCATGCAACCAAGATCAAAAATTGTATTACTCACTTTTTCTCTCTTACTTGTAAGAGCATTGCTGGCTGTCCCACACTTCAATGAGAATTGTCACAGACAGCAGGCAATCACATCCTCTGGGCAAAAACGTTACTCATTACACTATCCAAAGTTCAAAAAAGGGGGTTTCCATGTGCATGGAGTTCCAGAACCACCAACTCATAGTAAATATATGAAGTTCTTTCTTCTCCTTTTATTATTTTTCAAAGTTTTTAATTTCAATTTATGTAACCGGTGTAACTGTATCACAAATAACTAGTTGACTAGCCATGTTATGATTTTTATTAATCACATGCCATGCCACTCTGATGCAAATCATCAACATCCCCCTCCACAGACCATCCACAGAAAAAGCATCAAAGAAAGTATGCTGGATCTAGGGGTGCTTATAATGGGGAGTAAGAACAACTCAGCTCAGTGCAGGAAGGCGGCAGCAAAAGCCAACATAATGCTGGGGTGTATAGAGAGGGGAATCTCCACCAGAAATAGGGAGGTGATCCTGCCCCTGTACAGGCTGCTGGTCAGGACACACCTGGAATACTTCGTGCAGTACTAGTGCCCATTCCTGAAGAAGGACATCAGATTGTTGGAAGGTGTACAGCAGAGGGCGACAAAGATGATCCAAGGATTAGAGGGATACTCCTATGAGGAGAGGCTGGGTGAGCTGAACATGTATTCCTTGGAGAAGAGGAGGGATGGGGAGACATGATTGAAACATTTAAATATTTAAGGAGATTAACAAGGCTAGTAAAGAAAGGGCAGAGTCACGAGGGGGCACTAAATGAGATTGGAAGGGGGAAGTTTCAGGATGGAAGTCAGGAGACATTATTTAACTGAGATGGTGGTGGATACATGGAATACTCTGCCGGAGGAGGTGGCAGCATGTAGCATGGTATATGGTTTTAAAATGGGATGGGACAGAGTGAGGCAGGGTATGTGTGAGGAGGGAGGGGTGGGTGGGGTAGCTGCAAGTTGAGGCTAGTTGCACAATCAAGCAGACTCAACAGACTGTGAGGCCTGTTTCTGATGCCACTTTCATATGTTCGTATTTTTAACTCATGTTGTTTTTTATTTATATATTTTTTAAACTTTGCAAATACATCTTTCAATTTTGGACATGTCACAATGTTTTCCCGTGCCTTTGACCCCATCATCCACTCCATCAACAAAGAAGTATATCCAGTGTGCTTTTCCAAATCGGGATTATGATTCACAAGGCCTCTCAAGCTTCGCTCGCAAGGTCATAGTGAATCAGAACTCCTGTGTGGCAGAACAAACTGATACAACTGTGCCAAAGTAAGACTTTTTCTTATTGGGAGACCTGTTTTGGGGATCAAGGAGTGCTACTTATGGTTGCCCATACACTATAAAAGATTGCGCATGAGCATCCGTACACAAACAAGGCAGTTTACGATCTCAAGATTTCCATGACAACGGACCTATTGAGCTGTGATCTCGAGGTATCTGTTTACCATGGAAACCTCTTGATCGTACAACTGCCTTGCTGTGCATGACCGCTCAAACACAATCCTCTGCATCTAAAAGTTTGGTTGACTCACACATTTTCCATTTTCAGATGGGTCCACTGCACTCCATGTTGTGCACCTGCGCTAGCTGCCTGAAGCCTGCCCCTATACAGAGTACAAGATCTCCATGTTGCTATGTGAGTCATCAGCTTGGATGCGCCAATCCACAGGTTGCATATTTAAATCAACCACCAGCAGTGAATCTCATTTAGCTGACAGTGACAGTACATGCCTAGGTAAAAATAAATTGTGTATTTTCCGCAGAAGTTCCCATAAAAGGTTTTCAAAATTATTTTTCCCATTTCACCATGCAGATTATGTGGAAGAACTAATGGAGGCAGTTCTGAATGCAGTGGCTCAGTGATAAAGACACTGACACCACAGAGCTGAATACAACTCTAGAGTATCTATGTTCTTCATTTGAACACCCAAAAAAGGAAGATGCTGTGGAAGCACATGTATCCAGAGATAACCATTTGTGATCACTGAAGAATAATGACAGTAAATGCAGATTAACAGAATTACACACGTACAGTGTATCCGTGCGCTGAGGCAATATGATAATGCTCATCCAAGCCATACAGACTTAATATGGAAAATGACTTTTAAACTTGACTGGAGGTAGACTACTTTTAAACGCCACATAAATAGTTGAAATTCAGTACTTCTTCAAAAAAATCAGTTAGCTGTACTTTTGTTGTTTCTGTTCACGATGTCTATTTAGCAGTTTACTCTAGACTCAGTTTAATAAACTGTTATAGTATATGGGTGCTGCCTATTGTCAATGGATTTCAGCAACTGCTGAAATCTTGTTGTAGTACAGTTCAAAGGTCAAAAAAGTTGTTGTACTATTGTTCTGACATCACATCGATAGTACAACAACTTTTTACCCTTGACCTGCTGACTGATTGGCTTGGAGGATGCTCTATAGAAAAAAAAAATGCGGACGAAGCAAGCGCCGAAAGAAGTGGAGCCACCCCCACTGAGAAGTCGAATCGACACAGAGAGCCACATGGCCTCTTTCTAAAACAATTGCTTTATTTTTCTCACCGATTTAAAAAAAAAAAATGATGTGCTGAGGAGCAGGACGGAGCCTAGCGGAACGGCCGCAAGCAGAAGCACCAGAGGGGAACGGGAGCACGCCTATGGCATGTAATGAAAAAAATAAACAAAACAAAAAAAAAAACATACTATAAATCAGGATAGGTGAACATTCACAACTGTTCGCGTTCATCTGGCAGTTGATGACATCATGACGACCTCTCGAGCTCCGCCTCGAGGTCCCTGTGATGTCATCAACTCCCTCGATGGAAACACAGCCTTGTTGTGGATGTTCACCCATCCACTATTCTATATATTGTGATGAATATCAAGGTATGATGCCACTGAACCCTTAATTCAGTACGTGAGTTGCCTTACATAAAGGAATGCCATTGTGCAAACATAAGAATTTTGAGAATTGTAATAAATGGTTGGCAGTGATATGCACTGATTATCTGTCACTGTAATTGGAATTGCATGTCCATATTTTTTACTCACTAATAAAATCTTGTGAGATACATACATACATGCAACCTTTCTGTGACACATGATATGTTTTGATCAATTTTATTATAATGTTTACTGTTTATTATTGTAAAATGTTAATAAGATACTTGGTTCAATAGACGACTGAAAATTTTTAAGATGTTTGTCAAACTAACTATTTGTAACTTTATCAAGTTTGATATATAATAAAGTATAGACATGTTTCAAATAGTGACTGTCAATATATAAACATTTAGTAAGTTATAAATAGTTGACTATATATGTTCAATGAATAGTAAGTAACAGTAATTACGAAATACACGTGCAAGTTCAAAATACAAAACCACATCTTTATTTTTATGGTATCAGTATTTGCGTGTTGTATGGTGGTGTAAGATGAGCTGTTGTAACCATAAACCCATGGTACAGTAAAAAGTGTACTGTAACACCTTTAATTAGCAACCACAGAATGGTTAGTATTTCTTTGCTCTTCACATATAGGGTACTGTATACACTTGGCTTAAGGATGCATAATTATGAAATGGGTAAAAAGAATGCTTGATTCTGGTTTTCGAAGAAGTACTTTCAGCTGTGCCATTATCCCATCACAATGGCCCCTCTGAAAATAGCTCAACAAAAATATGTTTAAAACATACTTCAAATTCACTAAAAAGGACCCATTTCACAACTGCAGTAAGGCACTCCAGGAAGTGCATTATGGTGGGCTGACATGCCTTCTGGAGTGATGGAAGCACTCAGCTTCATACTGTGCTTCAATCAACTCAAGGTGGACCGTTAACCTGCCATAACTGTCATGTCTCATTGCTTAATTATGCACTCTGGCTGGGAATTGCTACTTTATAGTATATAGTTAAGCTTTGTCCAATATGGAGATCCATCCTTTTAAAAATACTGTTTTACCACATCTCAGCGGTCATGTACTGTGATTACACCCTTCTGTGGTATGACAACATTCTAGAACCTCCAGAAACTGTGCAAGTAAGTTTCACTGTGAGAATGAAAAAAATACACAATGCACATAATCCACATAACACTATACACAATAAAACATACATGATGGGCAACTCTATGCATAACCAGTGTGTTCAGCCATCTATGTGTTCTGATTCCCATTGACCTCTTGAGCTTCACTCTCGAGGTCACAGAGAATTAGAACACCTCTGTGGCAGAACGCACTGGTTGTGCAATCAGTAGCTGCTCATCCAGTATTCTCTATGTAGGGTATGGTAGAATGCAGTTGTGTATGGAAATACATACAATGCAAAAAATATTCCCCCTTCAGGTGAAGAACTGCCTTGTCGTGAAGGGGAGGCCATACACTGTTGTATACATACTGTATGCTTGATTCCCGTCTTGCATGGAATTCCATTCAAGGAAAAGGCTGGGTGTGCTTCTGTTGTTACATCAGTATGTCGTTCTGCTGAAGAAATGAAGGTATTACTGCAGCACAACAAGTTAGAATGCTGACAGCAACTACTTCATGCAACCACTTAAAATGGAATATATTTTATTTTAACAGTTTTCATGAATATATCAAAATAACTACATTGCGGCACATTGCACATGCACACATATAAAATAAAATTACAAGGACACTGGAATAGAATCATAAATGCAGTATATGCTGTTTTTTTACTTTCAATAACTTATGGTAACACTGAATACAGAACTGCAATAATGTAATCAAAAATGTCCTTACAATAATTAGTTTTCATACAGTTTGACATACAAAAAAACTATTTAGTGCAAGTAACTGAGTCAACATCCACCAAAATTGTGGTGTGATACTATATAAACTACACTAATAACAATACATATTGAACTGAATTAATCAGATTCATTTACACTGAAAGCAAATGGTAAGAGTGCGGCTAGATTTCCAGGTCTTGGAAGCCACAATATTGAGCAGATGGAAAGGAACACGGTCTGGATACGGTGTACAGCACATGATGGTATGGGGACCCTCACTTCTCTCCCCAGATAACCCCAGCACCAGCGGACGAGCTGCTGGTAAGCTGTACACCTGAAGCGCCTGTACAAAACAAACAAAAAGAAAATAGTATATATAAATAAATAAATCAATAAGTTTGCAACATTACATTGTAGAATTAATGGACAGTTATATTACATAAGTCAACACTAAATAACTATTACTTCATAATACATTTTACTTTGCCATACTATAATGACACACCGCTACCCAACACTTTCACAGACAGAACATGAAAAAGAAATCCAATTATAAAAAGGGTCACAGAAATGCTGCAATATGATTGACTGTTATGATTCCAACAGCCTTACATTAATCCATATTATACTGTCATGTACAGCCTGATCACCAAGGCACATGGATTCTTCCTGTCAGCATTCCATCCTCCAGCACTGCTTAACGTGTGGAACGATGCATTCTGATTATGAACCAACATTCTTAAACTGTTGGTGGAAGAACTATTTTTATTAAAAATATCCCTCTAAATGAGAAAAACATTAAAAAAGTATACTTTTAACACTTTTCTTTTGGAATATTTTTTTATAATAGCAATAAGGCACTACCAGGAGTATGATTAACAGTCAATCACCCACCCCCAAGGGCAAAATGGCAGTTGACTGCACCTTGCGTCACATTACACCCCTAGGAGTGATTAACACACTAAATCTAATCCCTGGTCATGCTTTATTGCTTAAGTGTCCAACACCCTCCATAGTCCAATATCACAAACATTATTAATGAATTTAACCATTTTTGGGTCACCATACATGCACAACAAATAGTGAACAGTCCCAGAAAAGTAATCATTGAGCCCTCGGGTTCTTGTTATGCAATGTCAAAATCAGTATTACAGGCGGACATTGTTTTTTCTTGCTAAGCGAGCAGTGTTTCTGTGCAAACGTTTACCCCTAATCTGTGTACATTTGACCATCTATGTAGGCATAGAATATCTGTCCAGCAGTACACTGAAGTGATAAATGTTCCTCCAGTGCTCCCCCCTCCCTGTGGACCATGGAGAACTGCACCAGGAACTCCTCCTAGCAGCTCTCTGTTTTCCTGAGCAGTGGTGACATGTTCCCTTGTCAGTAGCAGCAGCTATGAGGTCCGTTCATTTTTGCCTACCTCTCCTATCCTGATGGTGTAGCTTGTCATTTTGTCCCAGTCCCTTGTGGTGTTGTTCCCCCCCCCCCAGGAGAGAGCTAGAGGGAGATCAGGGTCTGTTCCCACCCACCCGCCATGTGGATCTGTGCTTACCAGGTGAGACAGCGGTGACCCACCAAACAGCAGTCTGTACAATGTTCCCCCGCCATGCAGCACTGTAGTTCCTGAGAAATTGTACTGGATGGTATCTTCCGTCATGGTGGGGACTTGACGTCAGTTTTCCCCATGTCCCTGTCATATAATGCGCCTCCTTCCCTTGTGATGTTGTCCACTGACAAGGACAGCAGTGTGTGAGAAAAGGTGGAATGGAATGGAAAGGTAAGAGAAACATCCTGCATTATTCCTTGACTGCATCGTGTATGGAAGTGACGCCTATGAAATAACGCACCCCTCTCTGAAATTCTTGTCCTAAGTAGCAGATGAGCAAGAGAGAGAGAGAGAGAGACACTGGGAGACAATCCCTGTACACGGGTCATACAAAGAACAGTTCTGCAGAGACACACAGCAGTGTTAACAGTGAGCCACAGAAAGAGGGAGACAGAGAAGGGTAGCACGGAGCCCAAGACAGCATGAAATGCAAGCTGCTGCACTGTCCTCACTCTGTGTGATTTTCTGCAGCACTTGTAAGTCACTCTGTGTATCCACTGTGACTGAGAAAAGCGGGACAGATATTGGATATTGACTTCCCTGTGTTTGCTCAGGGTTGTGAAACTCAGCAGTGCATATATAGCAGTGTTCATCACTGTCAGCAACACAGTAGTGGTGGCAGAACACATAAAATAATTACTATGTTTTCCTAATTTAATCATGGTTTAATCATGCTTTTCTCATGTTTTTTGCACCTGTGGTCGCACCCCATGTTATAAGCTCAATAACTCACTCCAGAGTGTGTGGTTATTGGGGATCAATCGACATCCCAGGTGCTGTGAGGACACTCGGCTGCAGCCTCGTGCCTCACAACGCAGTGGGGTGTTGATTAATCCCCGTTACAAAAAAGGTCTGAGAAACAGAACTTTCTGATTGACTGTAAGCATTCTATCAGCCTTCTGTTAATCTCGTATTAACATACATGTAGAACCTAATCATACGCTAAACAAGGTTTAACGCTGTTTAACAAAACTTTTTTATTATAGTAGCAATAAGGCACTACCAGGGGTTACGTTAATAGTCAGTTAATCACCCTCTAGAGGCATATGGCACTTGACTAAGCCTTGTGCAACATTACACCCCTAGAGGGTGATTAACAGACCAGTAACATAACCCTTGGTCATGCCTTATTGCTTAAATAACCGTACACCCTGGAGTGGGTTATTGATTACATAAATCGTGCCAGGAAGCCAATCAGCATGTAGTATTTTTAAAGCAATTGTATGATATATTTTTGTACTACCACTGTAACTAGTTCTGTGGTATATGCTACTTACGTATTGTCCCCATACGATTAGGCAATTGCATCTGTGGCATGCTTGGTGGAAATACTACGAAATCCTAAATTTCAAAATACTGGGCATCATTCATGATCAGAAGCATAAAGTCCCAAAAATTTGAACTCAGACACTCATAGTTTGCCCGCATCATTTATTTTTGGTGAGCATCGGTCTCTTAACCCCTTGTGCAGATTGTCTCTTCCCCACACCAATCCCTCCCCACACACACAAACACCCCTCACTTATTATAAACAATTCCACCGCTGGCAAATAATGAGTGTCGGCATTCAAAGTTTCAAGATTTTACGCATGGGATCCTAGCAATCATGATTTTGATTTTCAGAATTTTATAGTAGTGTTAATTGCAGGTGTGGCTGGAGTCAGACATGGATTTTATTACAAAACACAGCTCACACCTACTGGTGGCTTCTTGATGAATATCCATTAGTCACATAATGATTTTTAAGGTCGGTGATGCCAGTCCATCTTAGAGACCAACACATTGCAAAGGTAATGGATGCCAGACCATGACAACAGGATGAATATACTCCACCAACATTTTTTTAGTACTGCAACAACTGAGTCTTGTAGCTCGGTGTGTGATGCAGAACTCATGAGGAATCTCCATGAACGTTGTGTCCAATTAGGCATTTGAGTGGGTGTGGCAGGTGGGTGATGTGATAAGCGGTAATATTAGAGTATTGCGAGTCAACTCACAACTCCTAGTCAGACATTGGTTTCATTACACAGACATTGCCTGTCATAATGGGTTTGATGAACAGTTATGCCAGTACATACCTGAAACATGTGTTTTAAACTTGAACAGTGAGTAGCTGAAGAGGATGAACCCTCAACATAGGAACTGTGTATGCCTCAACCCCAAAAAAAATTGTGAAGTTATAACTGTAGAGATGTACTCACCACTTGCACTCTTTTGCAGTCGTTTAACATGGCCACTCATCCAGTCTGCTGTGATACACCATTACTGACTGATTTCCTAAATAGGGCTGGTAGTTGGGGATGTATGTCTTTCAGAAGTTACTGTAATACCCAGTTGTGTAATCCATCTGTCCACATTTAAAAAAAAAAATGTCACAGCAAGACAACAAATCTCCAGAGGAAAACGTCAAAGTTCACAAGTCATAATTTGAAAATTAATATATAGATTTTCGTTTGCCAATGAAATACAAAATTCTTCATTCAGAACCACAAGGTTCACAGCAAACATCATAAACTTACATCATCACATTATGTGAGGAACAATCAAAATGTAATGTGGTTTGATGATTATGCGTCCCTCATAGGATAAATTATGTCAGACTTTACCTTATACTGCAACTCATGTATACTGAACTTTGGTGTCTGCTGCTGGAGACTTGTTGCACTACAATGAGAACTGACTGTAAGAGACAGACAATACCCAAACAGTAGCCCATCCCGATGGCACTGAGAGTTAATGCGCTGGACGCCAAACCAAGAGCCTCACTAGATATTGGTGTTTGTGAGCAGACTCTGGCACCAGGGGTCGGCAGGCAAAAGAGAGGACTGAGCATAAGAAGGACAGTTATCCTCTCTTTGGGTATATATATCTGGAGACACATTGCTCTGTGACAGCCACTAGCAGAGACCAGGAGTACAACAGGAAATTTAAGTCATGCCAGCATCAACAAAGTACAGTGTAAAATAATGGAGACCATACTGAATATTATGGTGGTAGTCCACTTAAGTAACAAGAGATCTATATCCAAACAACATGGTTGATTAGGCTACATCCGTAATACTGTACACAGTTCTGTACATCTCACCTCCATAAATACAGACGGGTTAAAAGCAGATCAGCCACAAGCAAGAGAGATGAAACAGGGAGTACTGGAGATGGCATAAGAGGAAAGGTTAACAGATCACAACATGTATTCACAGGAACAAATGAGAGTTGATGGTTACATGAGCCACAACAGGGAGCAAATTGCACACAAAGGGATGCGTCAACAGCTAACATACTAACATACTAAAATGGCAGCAGAATAGGCCTAACGGTCTTTCGTGTCTGCTCGTTTGGTCAGCCCCCACCCTGGGAGCTGACCTTGCTGCCCCACTCGCCTTCTCTGGCTTCTCCCTTCCCAGCTCTGGATATTCTCGCTGCAATGGATTTTGCTTCCAGAACCCTTCCCCTGTACCTGTCCCACCCCCTCTTGAACTCCTCCACCGTCTCTGCCTCCACCAGCCCCCTGGACAGTGCATTCCATGGCTCCACCACCCTCTCAGTGAAGTAGCACCTCTTCCTTTCTCTCCTGAATCTTCCCACCTCCAGCTTCCACCCATGCCCTCTAGTTGCCCCCTCCTCCTTCCTTCGAAGCACCCTGACTGCTCCTCCTCTATTTACCCTCTTCATGTACCTGAAGACCTCTATCATGTTCCTCCGGTCCCATCTCTCTTCCAATGTGTACATATTTAGCTCTTCGAGCCTCTCCCCATAGGTCCTGTCCCCCAAGCCCCAAATCATTTTGTTTGCCCTCCTCTGGACCCTCTCCAGGAGGTTAATGTCCCTCTTTAAGTGTGACTTCCAAAACTGCACACAGTACTCAAGGTGTGACCTCACCAAGCAATTATACAGAGGGAGTATCACTTCCCTCCTTCTGGAGGTGATCCCCCTAGCGATGCATCCCAGCATCCTGTTGGCCTTGGCTGCTGCCCTTCTACAAGTCTCCGAGTTGTTCATCTTGACGTCCGCCACCACCCCTATGTCCCTCTCAGCCATCGAGACTTGTAGCATTCCCCCTCCCGGGTGTACACTTGGCCTGGGTTTCTGGCCCCCAGGTGCAGTACCTTGCATTTCCCTGCATTGAACCTCAGCTTCCACTTTCTAGACCATCTTTGCAGAGCCTCCAGGTCCCCCTGTAGGGCCACCCTCCCCTCCTCCCCATCCACCACTGCCCCCAGTTTTGAGTCATCCGCAAAGAGATTCATCTCGCTCCTGATACCTGTCCTTATGTCAGAGACGTAGGCGTTGAACAGGAGGGGCCCAAGGACTGATCCCTGTGGGACCCCACTAATGACCCTCCTCGGGGATGCGACTATCCCACCAACTACAACCCTCTGGGTCCGGTCCTGGAGCCAATTGCCTATCCATCTGATCATCTGGTTCCCCACCCTCATTTCTCCCAGCTTATCCAAGAGGCCCTCGTGAGGAACAGAGTCAAATGCCTTGCTGAAGTCTAGAAAGAGGACGTCCACTGGTCTAGCCAGGTCCAAGGCACTCGTCATCCAGTCATAGAACTCCACAAGGTTTGTCTGACACGATTTCCCTGGGACGAATCCATGCTATCGTCCAGGCACCCTGACTTTTCCAGGTCCCCCCTCAGCCTCTCCTTGACAATGATTTGTCTGGCTACCACCAGCATTATTCTCACCCACCTGGAATTCAAATCCCACTCTCCATCACCATGCCTGTCTATTCCAAATAAAAAGGACAGTGGGGGCAACTCTCTCTCTCTCTTTCCCATATGTCCTTAATATTAGACACTATACATTTCCAATATGTCCGGACAACTGGACAGTCCCAAAAATAGTAGAAGTAGGTACCTCTTGCAGCTGAACACTTGCCACACACAGGGGATACACCCGGACAAAACTTGTTGACCATGCTTGGTGGGTAATAAAGTCTATGAATAAATTTGTACTGGGTTTCTTTAAACCGATTACACAAGAGTAGACCCATACAGATATTGATTACCATTTTCCAGTTTTCTTCCAAGATGGTCAGACCCAAATCCACCTCCCATTTCTCCCTAGTTTTATCTGAGTAATCCAGAAAGTAGGTCCTATCTTGCTTACCCCTCAACCTATAAGTCCTCGCTTCTGTTCTTTAATTCTATGGAGCTCTTGTTCAGGTGCCACTAATGGGGAATCATCCATCAGTAGCCTTTGCATGCTCCTGCCATAATTTCTTACCTGTAGATAGTTATACAAATGTGAAGCCAGTAGTTCTAAACTCCTTCTAATCATCTCAAAAGAGTGGAGGCCCTCTTTGTTTAACAAGTCCCCAATACATTTTATTCCTCATTTTTCTCATAGTGCAAAACCAGAGTCCTCAAGACCTGGCAAAAACCCTGGGTTTCCCACTACAGGAATAAGCAAGGTATCATCCCCCTCAGCCCCTCTCCTTCTTTTAATTGTCATCCAGGCCTCCAGTACTGTGCCCACCAAAGGGTTGGGACTGGGAAGCTGCCCATAGGCCCTGCATCCCCCCTTATTTAAATATGCAGTTAACCATAGAGGGCAACCCTTCTCCTCCAGTTCCACCCAAACAGCTGCGTTTGCTTAAATTATCCATTAGATCAGGCATATATGTTGGAAGACTTCTCATTAACCAGGTAACATTAGTTACTCGGACACTGGACATAAAGACATTGGAGAAAGTAAAATCTGTGAATTATTTAAGTGTGCCTGAATAAAAAGTGATACAAAAAAAACTGTATTTTGCATTGTTTTGTTTTAATGAGCAGCATTCTGTTAGAGTTCTCTTCATGGAACCGGTAATTTGGAGTTTTAACTATGCCACAGTTTGTGCACATGTAACCCCTAGATGGCGCTATCCCAGGGGCTACTACCCCTACCTGATTTGCCACTAACAGGTTGAGGGGCCTGGATCCAATGGTGGGTGCCTCCACCCAGAGGTCAGGGTTTGCAATAGTTAAACTTACTTGGTCACAGCCCTCTGGGACACTGCAACCCCCCTTTCTTCCCACTAGTGGCCCACACAATATATCAGAATTACCTTCACAGTATACACTTACCCCCAGGACTAGTTCCGGCACTGGACCTCCTGTGAAATAAGAACAGTGCAACAATCACAGTACAGTACTTTAACATAGACAAATACCTCAGGAAGTATAACTTTGCTGAAACAAGCAGCTCTGATTTATTTAGGGGGATATAACAAGGACAGGGGGAAATCAGGTTAATTAGCTTATCACTTTACTATCTACCTATGGCTCTGTGCAGGCCTATCCCTACCAGTTACTGTCCCTGGGTACCCAAGCCCTAGTGGCTAGTCCAAACCGTGGCAGCTGGTAGGGGCCCTTTCACACAGTGAAAAGAAAAATTAGTTTAAACAGTCAGCAGTACAGTGATTCCATTTGGATTTAATGTGGCAATTCAACAGGGAGCGACCTCTGAATTAGTACTCACGACCTCCAAACAAGATAGGGTCCTTCAACGTCAGCAGGGCTACTCTTGAGCTCCAAGAGACTCCTCACACATTTATATGTAAAAAGAAAGTACTATACCAGGCAGGCTGCTTCTCTATCCCGATCGCAATTACTGCACAATACCCGGGAGAACACACAGCAAATTCAGTTCCTGACAGACCGAGTGCAATTCAACGATTTCTCCAGTCTTCTACAGGGTGAGCCTGGTTTCTACTCTTCAGAGATCCTTTGATTCTTTTCACAGGACGGATTCAGTCCTAATAAGCAGTTACACAAGCTGCAGACCGGAACTCTGGGCCTTACACACGTTTTTTGACTGAAACTGTGCACTGAAGGAGCACAGGGTTTCTTTCCCCTTCACTGCCAGATCTAAACTGAAACTCCAACAGACAAAACCGAGCACTTCCTTTGAGTTCCTCCCAGTTCTTGACTGGATTGGCTGTCACTCACAATAGACTGCTGCTGTTGGTCCAAAAAGGCGCCAAGTCTAAACTACATCTCCCAGAGTCACTGCCCATACAATCCTCTTGTGGCTGGCTCAGATTATGAGTCCAAGTTCTGATTCGTCCAAGGCACCATTTTAGAGCTAGCTTACCCCACACTGATTGGTCCAGTTCAGCAGTTCAAAACCAGAATGGGAACTAGGCAGACACAGTTCTGACTGCAAAGAAAGCAGGTTAGACAAACTGTAATTTCATTATTACTGTAAATGATTTCTGGCAAACAGTTACATCTTTCAGATAGGTTCCTTTGCACTCCTAGTGACTGCAAAATGGAGTGAATTGGCAGCAGCTCGAGTGGTACTCAAACAGAGAAGCACACAGTCCCCCATACAACTAATTATGTCTGCAAGCAGACAGCTCTTAAAGAGACAGTACCAGAGGCTCTAAAAACACTCACTGATAAATGGCTTAAACGCCAAACACCATTCAGGCTTGGAGCATTCAAGCAAGCTCCTGGAAGTCTTTTGGGAACCCCCATTTGCAGGGGGGTTACACACAGAATGTTAACTATGAGCTGTTGCCCTATCAGAACTATGCTTAGAGTTCTGTGCACAAACTGTGACATAGATAAAACTCCAAATTACTGTTTCCATTAAAAGAACTGTAACAAAATGCTGCCTATGTTTATAAACGCTTAACTATGAGAACTATGAGCTGTTGCCCTATCAGAACTATGCTTAGAGTTCTGTGCACAAACTGTGACATAGTTAAAACTCCAAATTACTGTTTCCATTAAAAGAACTGTAACAAAATGCTGCCTATGTTTACAAACGCTAACTATGAGCTGTTGCCCTATCAGAACTATGCTTAAAGTTCTGTGCACAAACTGTGACATAGTTAAAACTCCAAATTACTGTTTCCATTAAAAGAACTGTAACAAAATGCTGCCTATGTTTACAAACGCTAACTATGAGCTGTTGCCCTATCAGAACTATGCTTAAAGTTCTGTGCACAAACTGTGACATAGTTAAAACTCCAAATTACTGTTTCCATTAAAAGAACTGTAACAAAACGCTGCCCAATAAAACAAAATGATGCAAAATACAGTTTTTTGTATCATTTTTCATTCAGGTGCAGTTAAATATGGATAATTTAGTGGAATGCATATCATTACTAAGAAATAGAACTTTTTGTTTGCTTCATTTACATTTTTTTATACCCCGATTTTTCCCATCCCCATGTCTTGGCCATGCACGTATGTGGAAGCATGCGCATGCCGCAGTTCCGAGGCACCCTCCCTCTGCTTTGCCACCCACCTGCACTGCCCTCGGACTTTCACCTGGGGGCACTGGAACTATGGTTGCAACAGGGTTCCTCTCCAAGAGTGGAGAGCTGCCTTTCATCTGCTCAATCCTGCTCCCTCCTCCCTGGCCAGCTCCCGATGACCCTGACTCATTCCTGAACCTGGCGTGATGCGAGGTAAGGCGTCCAGTGCCTTAGCGTTTTATAAACAGCTGCCAATTGAAAATGATTTCCTGTCCTCTTTAATGTAACCACTGGATATGGATGGAGCGTGAGCAGATGGTGTCACTTAAATATGCATGGAATGAGGGGGATTCGGGCAGATTAACAAGGCAGGGGTGCCAATAAGGCATTTAGACTAGCACTGGCAGTCCCCCAACTATAGAGGTGTATCAGTTTGTAAGCAATATAAACCAGGAACCCAATTAACCTTCCTTTCAGAATGGTCTTCATCAGTTTATCCACAATGGAGTGAATGAGTGGCCTGTAGTTCCCAAGGTCGTCCCTAGGCCTACTCTTGTGTAGTAGTACCATATGTGCATTTCTGCAGTCTGGCAGCACCACCCTTTTATCTACTGTAATGAACTGCTGAACAGATCTGCTAGTACATCTGCAAGTTCAGCCACCAGTTCCTTCAACACTCTGGGATGCATGCCATCTGGACCCGCAGATTTATTTATCTTTACAGACATGAGCCCCTTCCAAACTGTTTTCTGTTATCCTATTCTTAGCCATAGGGAAACTGGCTCCCATGTGAGAGACAACAAGGGTTCATGGAAGGGAGGCCTTGTCAAACCAGCCTGATCAGTTACTTTGACTGGGTAGTGAAGACGGTGGACAAGGGTCAGGTAGTTAACACTCTATACCTGGTTTTCAGCTCAAATTGGCTCAGTGGTAGGTCCCAAAGGGTGTTGGTGGGGGGAACTGTCTCAGGCATAATGGAAGTTACCAGTGGGGTTTACAGTTGGTGCCTATTCCTGTGTTGTTCCATGCGTTTATTAATGGCATTGAGGGGTAGCACTAAAGGCAAGATCTGCCTCTTTGCAGATGACACCAAACGCAAGCAATGTGGGAGGGTAGACACAGATGAAGGAGTGTACAGGACTTAACAGAAGCCTTTGCAAAGCTAGGAAGGTGGCCTGGCATCTGGGGTTCAATGCTAAGAGTGCAAAGTCATGCACATGTGGCAGGAACCTGAGAACCCAATACAGTCCAGGGAGTCCAGACACACTGTAATCACTGGCTCGGGGCCCCCATGGAGCAGACTGGATAGACCAAATTAGCCTTCTGCTAGTTAATTGGTTTGTTCCTATTTTAGTTGCATAAAACTTTCAAGTTGCTTGAAGAAAAAAAAATGCTCTCCAGCACCTTACTTTTAATGGTTTACAACGCTGTGATTGCTAGTCCTCGGGCCAGGGCATCGGGCACAGGAGGCTACATTATGCATGTTAACTTTCTATCCTTCCCCCAGGAAACAAAACACTTGTAGGAAGCAGTATATACAGGTCAGTGCTCCCATATTGATTTGGCATTTTCCCTGTAACTCTAGGGTGATATTCCTGTGTTTTCCTGTAGATTACATTATTTCCTATGGAAACTGAATTGCCCTGTTTACCTGTATAATCAATGCAAGTCTATGGGAAGAGTTTTCCTGTAGATGCCTCCAAATCCCTGTAAAATACAGGAATCCCTGTAGATATGGGAGCCTGACAGGTTGAGGCTCTGCATATTTTGCAGCATTTCAACCGTTGCTCACTTTCTTTTAGCCATAAAACAACTTGTTGTAGGCTGCTCCCCCAGGAATGTCCCCAATCATCCCAGTATCAGAGTGACCTTGCGTGTATGTGGAAAACGGGCGGTGGCGTTATGACGCTAGAGCACTGAGGGAGGGGTAGAGACGGCTTCTCGGCCCCAGAGCCAGTTCTATGGCTTCGGCGGTGAGAAAGGGCTCGTGAATGGAAACGTCCACGGAGAAGCGGTTGAGGTCGCAGACCAGCTCGCGGAACATAAGGCATCAATAACAGCAGCGTGGCGGCGAAGCCATTACTGAAGAGAGGGACTGCAGTGTCCCTCAGTAAAAGGCCCCAGAGGCCAGCCGGCTCGGAGAAGAGAGACGACATTGCGAAACTTCGAGAAATCAGCCCACCCCCACCTGCACTGTTGGTAAGTTCTCAGACAGGGGGTTACAAGCAAGAAAAATGATACGTGTATTACATATTCTCGTTTTTTTTTCTGTAGGGGAAGATAACAGTGGAAACCACGAAGTTTTAAAAAATAAAATTAATAAAAACAAAACCGCAAACTTTTCAGTTTGGTGGGGTGTCTTTTTGGCGGCATCACCACTATAGGTCAACCATGGAAGACGGGCCGGGGCGGGGGAGAGGGGCCCTCTTCCCCAGGACAGTTACTAACTCGGGGCACCCAAATCTGATTGGTCTCAGACGTGAATTTTCCTTTGTTGTTTGGCGAATTACATTGTCTCCCGATGTTTTTTTTTCCCTCCTCCGGGCAAGCGAGACTATTAGTTTTGAGGACAGTGTGTGTGATGAGGTTAGAGTCGCAGAAGCGTGATGTGTTAATGTTTTCATTTTTAATGTATTAATAGTAACAACATATCAACGTTGTTTATAAACAGTAATATTTCTGAACGTCAACAATTTACAAACCTACGTGACATTCTTTATAAACAATATTTACATTGAGCATAACCACCTAAACTGTACTGTTGTTAACTCCCCAACAAGAATTAATCGATTTCCAAATCCACATCCTTTCATCCAGCATGTGTAGCATTGGTTCCTTCCAACGGTAGCTGGTTCAGCATTGATGGATTGGGCATCAGGGAGCGAATGATTGGTGTTAGGAAACATTTAAGTGACTTCCCCATTCTCGTAGCCTTTAATACAGCAGGAGTAGTATGGGTGCCAACAGTAGCTGGTTCAGCATTTAGCATTGGTGGATTGGGTATCGGAGAGCGAATCATTCATGTCAGGAGAGGGAAGGGATAGTACTGGACACCAGGGAGTGACTGCGTGAGCCAGGGAGAGGGAAGGGAACCATTGGATAACAGGGTGCGATTGGTTTGCTGGGGTGCAGGGTTAATTTTTGAGTGGGGGATTGGGACAGTTGGCACACAGTTTTTAATTTTGACCCGTCTTTTCTTCTACTGATGTCATCACCCTGGTTGAGACTTGGCTGTCGAAATCCTCCCCTGACTCCCTAGTCTCCCTTCCTGGTTTCACCCTTTTCCGGTCCGACCGTGTTGGGAGACGGGGTGGCGGCTGCGCTATTTATGTCAAGGAATCTCTCCCTGTACTAGCCCTGCCCACTCCCATCCTTGACTCCAGGGCCCAGGCGCTTACGCTGAAACTAACCCCTGACCCTTTAAAGGGACCCCTTTATCTGACTACTGCATACGTGCCCCCCAGGGACCAAACGCAGGCCATTGCCTCTCTTACAGAATACCTTACCTCTCTACCTCCTTCAGCTGATCAAATTCTGGTGGGTGACTTAAATGTCAACTGGCTCAGCCCCTCCTCCTCTACCGAGACTCCTTTTCAGCAATAGACCCTAACGCAACTAGTTACCCACCGTGCCAGGACTAACCCCAAGAGAGGCTCCAGTACCCTGCTTGATGTGGTACTCACCAACCGCCCTAATCGGATCCCCAATGTACAAGTCCTCCCAGACTCTCTCAGCGATCACTCCCCCATTCTATTCCACTGGTCATCCTCAGTCCCCAAACCCATAGCACAGTCCACATGCCGGCGGCGTCTAATACCTGGTGGACTAATAAAACTTAAGGAACTTCTGTCCCAAATTGACTGGTCTCCTATACAGGCAACTCCTGACATCGACACAGCTCTCTCCTTCTTTACCCAAACTTTTAATAATGCCTGTGATATCTTTGCCCCAATGTTGACCCGCCGTTCTAAAAGGAAGAATGCCCCCTGGGTAACCCCAGCTTTGATCCACCAGCTCAAACATAGGGACAACCTATGGCACCGTGCCATTGAGACTGGCCGGCCCAATGACAGGCGGTTATATGCTGCCGCCCGAAACAAGTGCACTCGGGTCATCAGAAAGGCCAAGTCTGAGCACTATCGGTCCTCACTCACTGCCTCATGGGGGAACCCCAGAACCTTCTGGGATAACATTAAACAGTTAAATGGGGTGCACTCCCCCACCCACCCTGATCAACATTAATGGTGTGATCTCCTCAGACCCAGCCCTCATAGCCAACCACCTCAACACCTCATTCACTGACCTTAGCCCTATCCTCCCTACAAATTTTTTTGACCCTCCTCTCCCAGCACCTGCCGTAAATCTTTCTCACCCTTATTTTCTCCTCCGCCGTGTTTCTGCCCAAGAACTTAGGCCGCACCTTGTCACTGCCCTCAAGAGTAATAGTACAGGCAGTGACACCCTGGATCCGTGTATCCTATGGCTGGTCTTAGACACAGTCCTTACCCCGATCAGATGCCTCATCAACCACTCTCTTTGCCTGGGGAAGGTTCCAACTGCCTGGAAAGTCGCCACTGTCACCCCTATCTTTAAAGGTGGTGATAGGACTGTGGCTGGAAACTATCGACCGATCTCCATTCTCTCTCCTCTCTCCAAGGCCTTGGAAAAAGTGGTGGCCTCTCAAATCTCTGACTACCTCTCCACCTACAGTGTCCTTTGTCCTGAGGCAGCCACGGCTTCCAGGCGGGCCACAGACCTACACAGCCCTCCTAGAGTTCTCCAATTTTCTACTCCTCCTTAGACACTGGTTCTCTGGCTGGTGCTGTCTTCATTGACCTCTCGAAAGCTTTCGACCTGTCTCCCACCCCTCCTTCTTGATGCCCTTAGTCTCTCTGGTTTTGCTGCTGGGACTATCTCCTGGTGCACCAGTTATCTGTCTGACTGCTCACATGGCGTGTAAAATTAATGGGACCTACTCAGACATCTGTCCCATCTTTTCTGGGGTTCCCCAGGGCTCCATTCTGGGCCCCTTACTATTCTCCCTTTACCTTAACACCTTTCCACGCTCTTGCTTGGGGAACATTCTATTGTACGCTGATGATGCAGTCATCTTTGCCTCAAGTCGTAACCCTATTGCCTCCAGGACTCGCTGCAGAGTCCTTCACTGAAGCCGAGGGCTGGTTCAAGAGTAATAGATTGGTGGTAAATCTTAAAAAAACAAAAACCATGTTCTTCACTCATCCCCAAAACAAGTCCTGCAACTTCAAACTCCTCATTCACTCTGGGTCCTCTTTCCCACTCGAACAAGTTTGCTCCTATAAATACCTAGGGATCCATTTTGACCCCTCCCTCTCCGTCCATGGACACATCGCTGCCCTAGCCACTGCCACTAATATCCGATTGGGCATCTTACATCGGTATAAACACTGCCTCCCCCTGGAGGCTCTTCGACTCGCAGTCACCTCCTCTGTCCTGTCCCTAGTGGACTATGGACTGCCGGTGTATGGTGCTGCTGATCAGACCGCACTCCATAAAAGTCGCACTTCTCTGAATAAGGCCTGCAGGTTAATTACTGGAGCACCTAGGCTGACACACACCTGTCTACTGTGCGCTAAAAGCTGGTACTTGATCTTGACTGGCGCCTCAAATATCTGACCTGTACCCTTACAAAAAAGACCCTCCTTGGGCTATCCCCACCAGGATTGACCACCACCATACGCCGCTCTGTCCCACTAGTTCATACTCGGACCTCTGGGAAAACCTCTCTTGTTATCCCTAGAGCTAGGACCTCTCACGGCCAAAGAGCCTTCAGCTTTAGGGCCCCCTCCTGGTTCAACACACTGCCCCCCTCCATCTCCGAAGCTCCAACTATATCGTGCTTCAAAACTTCCTTACGTAACCACTTTATTAACACCTGATGCTGTAATTGCCACTAGTCAAAAGCCGTACTCAATACTTATGACAAAGCTTATTACTAAGCTGCTAAGGACAACATAACTCTCGTATTGTTTGCATCCATCCTACCTGTACCAGCTTGTTTGTATCTATGTCTTAATTTACTGTTATACTTATGTGTTGTACTGTTATACTGTGTATTTTCATTTGTCTTACTGTGACAGGGTACCTTTGTAAATGAGCCTATGGCTCAAAGGTTTTCCAAACTGCTGTTTAAATAAAATAAAAAAATAAATACTGTGGGAAATACCTGCTCAGTGTTAGAGGTTTTAAACCGCTGTTTCACTAATCTGGGCTCGGCTGAACAATATAAAGAAGGACAGCAGTTCTTGGGTCAGACAATATGGCAGGTGGATTTCTTTCCATAAGGTTTAGCAGGGGGCTCTGCCTCCGGCACCCCCATCACATAGCACCGAGCCGCTATATCTGTGACCCCAGAACTGTAGTCTATCCCAGTATGATCTATTGTTTTTTTTTCATTTGACCCTTACTTTGTATACACAGTAGGTCGGTGTCCCACATAGATATGTGAAATGAACCCTGAGGGTGAGGGAAGGGAATACCACTTTACATCAGGGAGATATTGTTTTGAGGTCAGGGAGAGGATGGGGTACCACTGGATGTGAGGAAGTGTAATGTGATTACTGATAACTTTACCAATTGCAAAAAAACAAACAAAAAAAAAACTGTTACTGCATCAGGTAGGGTTTAAGCACTAAAAAGATGTGTGGGTAAAATGTCCTTTGAGCAAGGTTCATGCTTATATTTTTTTGTGCACTGTTCCAGCTGTCAAAGTCCGACCTACGTTGTACTTTCCCTTTCAGATTCGCACTAGCCCATAGCCACAGTAAGTTTGTAGTTGTTTTTATTATTGCCACTTGTTTCCAATGCAATAACTGCTTGTTACATTCAGTGCTTCAGATAACTTTGGTATTTAAGAATAATGCACTTTCCATTTTTAACAGGGTTAGTACGGTATCATTTTGATGAATAAAAGTGCTTCAGACTTTCAGAAAATAACTTAATTTGAGGCACCTACAAAGCATTTCCAAGTGTGGAGTGAGTATTGGTACTCATCAGAGTTTTTTTTTAATTTTTTTTTTTAAAACCTTTTTTATAAAATTGGGGAATAAAATATGCCAGTACTCACCTTACCTGGAGCTCTGGTTACAAGAACATCTGTTATCCCCCGCCCCCGGTCATAACTGGAAACAAGCCTTCCAGAGTTCTGCTTGCAAGCATGGCAAAAATATGCTTCAATAAAATTAATAACTAAAAAAGGAAAAATAAATCCACACATACTATATTCTGTACAAAAACTCACAATCTTTCTAATCCTTCCAACCATTGCTATGTCCTGTACTGGACCCTGGACCTACCCTTGCTTGAGGATCTGAGACAATCCCACAGCACTAAACTAACTGCTAAGTTCTGGACCCAGTCCTTTTCCTCCTACCTTTCCTCAGTCCGAACAGCAGCTCCCATATACCCACTCAGAAACATTGACTCCCGTTTCTTGGCTTTCCCGAACTTGTCCTCCGTGGCAGGCCAGGCAGCCTTTAATTATTGCATGCCTAAACTGTTGAACTTCCCTCACTGCAGAAATTTGGCTTGCCCTCTCCCCCCAACTTAGCACCTCAACTCCCTCCTTCAAGCACACTTCACCTCTGCCTGTGCTTGTGACTAAGATCTGTTTTACGTACTAAAGCTTAGCTTCTCCTTGTGTTAGCAATGTATGTGTAGCATTGAACTTGTAAATGTTTTTTTTTGCCTAGCACAGCTATCTATTACTATAATTGTAGGCCATTACTTTAACAGTTGCTGGATTGTCCGTTTTACTGTCTAGTTATATGTATTATTATCTACTGCTGTATTGTTATGTTCTTGTTTTAATAGTTACGTGATTGTTTATTTTTCTCTGTAATTATGTATTCTCCACTGCCGTCCACCCCCAGGACGCATCTGGAATCGAGTAGTACTCTGCTCAGTATGCCTTCCTGGTAAAACTTTTAAATAAACACACACTTGTGATACTGTATGGTTTTCATGATTTATCTTGTATCTGCATTATCCAATGTACCTGATTGTGTAATTTGGAAAATGTTAATAAAGCTTTTAACTAAAAAAATTAATTGAACTGTAGTGTACTTCCTTCCTATACTTGTCCTCAAACTGTATACACCTGTGCACAACAATGAGTAGTGCTAAAAAAAAAAAAATTGCGCTGGCTAGTTCAGCGGTACAGCTAATTCTTGCCATCCAAACAGCCCAGGTTCATGTCACAGTCCAGGGATGTCTGGCGTTGACTGGTTAAGAAGGATTCAGGGGTCCACCTCCGATGCCTCCTGCCTCAGAGGAGGAAGGGCATCTCCTTCTGCAGCATGACTGCCCCCTCATGGTTCAGTGAGAGAGCATGTCATGTGGAAGAAGTTGCCCCCTGGAGTGACCTTTCAGTGGCATGTATGCACTTGCCTGCTGAGAAACATGGAGGCATCACATACTTGGAATGGGGCTGGCAGGGGAGTTCCAAAGGTAGGGCTGAGCTTATTCGCCCTTCTGATGGTCCTGTTAGGTGCTCAGTCAGTTCACACCTCAGGACCGTGCCTAGGGAGGGATAAGGGAGGGCTTAAAATACTCAAGTAGAGGCTCCCCTGCCCCCCCAACACCACAGTAAGGCCCTACTGACTGCTCCCGGGCCTTGCTGGCTTCCTCCCAGGCCTCAACTGCTGAATGAAGTATACTTCTTCAGGCCTGGGGAAACTGGGAGGTCCCACCCATAGGGGGACAAATTGTGGGTTATGGTTGGGATTCCAGAGAGCTTGTTGAACAGAAGCTGTAACGGGTTGGACCATAGGAGGGACTCCTAATGAGGGCAGAAGGGCTTGGGTAGGTGGAAGGAAGACCCAACAGCTGACGAGGAGAAAATGGGGCAAACGTAGTATTAGCAAAAAATAAAAAGAAAAAAAAAACCTTTAAAGATCAACTGTAATACTTTTAACGTGTTTTTATTTGCTCACCTAGCGAATAATTGGGAGGCTATAGCCTGATGTTCACTGGGGGGGGGATAACTCCTCCCCATCCCCTATTTAAACATCAGGCCGCCTCTCACTCTGCTTCGAGCGTTTTGGCAGCGTTGGGGTTCCTGTGCGGCTTGGCAGGTGTGGCCTTCCTTTCTTTCTCCCATTTTCTCCCATTTCCTTCCTCCCGTTTCCTCCTCCTCTCTCTCTCTCCCCCCCGTTCCCTTCTGCCCTCCCTTGCCTGTTTCCCATTTGTTCCGCTCCTTGATCTTGTTGTTTGTGGGCCCGTACCGCCTCTGTTTCTTCTCCCTCTTTCCATGCCTCCTGCTGCCGCTTGGTCCCCCTTCGCTATAGTTCGCCTGCCCCGTAGTGTGCATCCCCGGGCTGGCGCCTTTGCTCCTGGCCTGCTGGTCCTCCGCTCCTCCTGGCCTTTTTCTCTGCTCATTTTCCTTCCCTTCGGCTGCTGTTGGTGCCCTTGTCCCAGGACTCCTTGTCAGTTGCTGGTTTTCTGTTTGTTACTTTTTGGGGCGTTTCAGCACACTGGCCCACATTGAACTACTACTATACTAAACTGAGTTAGTTATAGCACAATGCGAAGGCATGCCCTGTTTCTGTTCTATCGGCTCTACTTGCTTCCCACATTGAACCATTATCACTGTAAATATAACAGTTTTTAACTTCTGACTGTAGTACAGACTTGCTGAATATTTTATTTTGTTTCGATATTCATTTTTCAGCACTGTACCTATTTTTTTTGAAGGAAAATCTTCGCCCACAGTTTTGTAGCAAATTTTCTCTTCACGTTTTGAGGGGCAGTTTCTCGAGCAAGTATAAATTCTTTTGATATTATTTGTGACTAAACCTTTAGGACAGTTTTCTCCTGCCGCCCAATGGATTTTTATACAATATCCTATAAGACTTTGCACAAAAGATTGATCTGTTAGCGTTATTTCAGGTATGGACTCGAAAAAAAACATATGGGATTTTACTAAGGCAAAACACAGTTTACCTGATTCAACCTTTTCTGGAGCCGTTGCTTCGAACACCTAAGGCCCAGCTCTGACTATGTTTCGGCGCAACTTATTTGACTCTACAGTTTCACCTCCAGCTTCATAATTTCCCAGTCTGCAAAGAATAGAAAGGTGAAAATCCTCTAGTTGTGGCACAGAAAATTAAAACAGGATTAATTGAACAGCCACTCTGACAATCTGTCTTGCATGTCTAACAGAACTGAATACCTGCTGCTGCTGTTTTGCCGCTTTTTGTTCTTCAGAATCATTGTTTTCGTTTCCTGATCTCAACTACATCATACCTCTCAACTGTTCCTAATCTCAAAATGTATGAGCCCATGCTTTAATTCACTCTTTGACTGTGAATTTGGTTCTTGCTGACATACAGTAAACTGGTAGAGACATTAGCCACTGAGTACATGTCTCAGCTGCATCGGATACAACATAATTTAAAGAGACAGCTCCACGGCTCTGCATTCCTCCATCTTCTGTTTCAAAAGCCAGCATGGCTGCATACTGAGAATTCCATACTATTGTGAACCATGTGGGGTCTCGCTGTCCCATTAATGCTCAATTCTATGATTCAGCAATGGCGGACCATACAGGGTTCCATCATCCCAAGCATGCACTACTCAGCTGATATGGTGATAGCAAACCATGTGGGGTCCAGCTATCCCTATCAGTTCTACTCAGTGGGATACAGGTCCCTCCATTCAGTTCATGTGCAACTCCTGCAGCTGCAATGACGGACTACGGAGGATCCCGCCATCCACTCCACATCGGGCCGAAGGTATTCAGCTTTATTCACCATCAAGTCCCCTTTACTGCAGATTGGCTACTTCGGGTTCGTCCTCCTTACTTGGGACTATGCTATGTCCGTGACAACAGACTGCAGGAGTCTAACATCCGTACACCACTTGGGGCTTTACTGTGGTGATGGCGGACCACATGGGGTCCCGTCATCCCACTCCGGCTATACTTCATACCATGGCGAAGGCGAATCAGGTGGGGTCTCGCCTTCCCACTCGTGTGGTATGGCGATGGCAGACCACGTGGGGTCCCGCCATCTCTACCACACACTACTTGATGGAACTCATTACATTACTCAGATACGGCGATGGCGGACCATGTGGGGTCCTGCTGTCCCTATCATGCACTAGTGCTTACTTGGCAAAGGCAAACCACGTGGGTTCTCGCCTTCCCAGTCATGTTGTACTGCGATGGCGGACCACGTGGGGTCTCGCCATCTCTATCACTCACTACTCTTTGGAACGCTGATGGTGGACTACGAGGGGTCCAGCCAGCCCAAACAAACACGCCTTCAAAGGGCCCTACCATAGTTAAAAAGTATTTCCTAGTCACTTCAGGAGTTCATTGCACAGGCATCACTTTCTGTACCTTGGACTGCAGTAGACTTGCTCACAAGGATACCCTCTTATCACCTGAATCGCTTTATACTATGGCGCTGGCGGACCATGTGGGGTCCCACCATCCCTCTTCTGCATCCCCTTTGAAAGTCTTCCTTGTATTCCTTATCTTCCAGTCCTTCTTCTGTGACCATTGCTTTACTTGAACTATGCAATAAGACAGCCATTATAGACTTATCTCGGACTATGTTCAGTGATCCAGGACATGCGGGTCATCCCATTATCCCTTCTCAACACGCCCTTGTGGGGCCCTCCTTCAACTGCATCCATCATTACAGTTTCAGTGGACCTACACCCCCTCACCTCAGATTCATCGTTCTATGGTGATGGTGAACCCAGTTGGGGGTCTCACCGTCCCACCAGTTCCTATTGCCCCTCAAACAGGGGGTTATCCTCTCTACTCAAACTGACTTCTTCTTGCACTATGGCAGACCCATGTTGGGGCCTCGCCTTCCCAGTATTGACCACCTGAGACTTTCAGTCACTCAAACACAATTATTTCATACATCAGGACTTCCATGAGAATATCATTCTCCAGCTATCCTGCTTCTGAGCCTGCTGTCATCATTAATTTCTGCTGGTACAATCCATCATCTTCCGTTACAGTTTCAATGCCTAACATCTCCGGGGTGATGGCGGACCATGTGGGGTCCCGCCATCCCGTTTACACATGCCTCAATACGGGTGTTTTTTGGTACTTACATGTCATTACAATCAGCCTCATGCTACTCTAGTCCTTCATATATAGCATTATTCCATACTACTGGAATGGCAGACCACGTGGGGTCCTGCCATTCCTACAAAGGATATCGCCTTTGTATCTCTTATTGTCACAATACTGCCATGGCAAATCCGAAAGGTTCCTGCCATCCCAACAAACAGACCCATTACGGAACACTAGCTGTTGCTTAATGGCCGTGCTATGGATGTACAACAGTCTATCTTGGAATCGGAGTAACCATTGTCACAGCATCCGGACTTTATTCCAACTTGGACATTTCCATCTGCTCAAACTTTTATCTGCAACATCGACTTCCTGCTCACCTCGACCTCGAACAGGACACTTCGACCAGTAAAAAAAAAAAAAAATCAGGCCGAACTCCTGGACATAACCAAACCTAACTCTAAGCCACAATTAGGATTATTCTCCTTCTAGTATGCCCAGAGGACGGGCAGGTCAGTAGCCATGAGGTGCCCCCAGGAGGGTTTTTTTCCTCTTCTGCGTGCTACTGATCACACTCTCCGGAGTTGGAGGAGGTAGACATTTCTCTTTCTTTTTGGGCCTTAAATCTACACCTATCCAATGTCCTACAGAGGTGGGATGCGGAGACATGCCAAAGCTTAAATCATAAACACCAAGCATATACCATTCAATTCATAAGTATACACACCAACTAAGCTGTGTACCCCACATTGAATGTTCAGTGGAGGCGGAATAGCTCCTCCCCTATCCCCTATTTAAACATCAGGCCGCCTCTCACTCTGCTTTGAGCGTTTCGGCGGCACCCTCCATCCTCCCCTGACTCCTCCTCTGGCACTCCTGTCTGTCTCTCCCTGTCCTCTGGGCCTTAAGTCTACACCTACCCAGTGTCCTACAGAGGGTGGGATGTGGAGAAGCACCAAAGCTTAAGTCATAAATACCAAGCATATACCATTCAGTTCATAAGTATACACAATCACTAAGCTATGTACCCCACATTGAACTAGTCCATATGTATTTCAAATAAAGTGCTGGAACTGCAGTTTCTCACGTCCAGATGCTATTTTATTGGCTGATTATTTAATGATTTGACAGAAAAATCCCTCGGAGATTTTCAGACCTGCTGGCAGAATCTTGGGTGAGTGCTGATGTCATTCAGGCAACAATTACATAATTTCCCAAAGGTCCTGGTAGCTGAGTACATACAGAGTACATTAAAAAAAAAAAAAAAGTCTTTGTTTCCAGTGTTCCTGATTGTGGCCTTTATTAATCAGATTATTCTAGTAAAACACCATGAGTAAATATCTGGCAATTTCCCTGAGTTGATCACCAGCTCTTTGTGCTCAGTATCACCCCTTCACCCCAAAAAACAATAACCTGACAGAATTTTAACATCTATATTTTTGTTTCCTTTGTTCTCTTCCAACCCTAAATGAAGCCCCCACGGCTGCTTCCTTATTTCAAACCAAGTACTGTCCCCTAAAATTACTGATTTAATCTTGAAAGTAACAATTTTTGTGTAATGCTGTATTCAATAGGCAAAAGTCCTCAGATAATTGCAAGTAAACAGAGTTTTTGCCATTTAACAATCTGTTGTACGTGTGTGTGTCTCTCTCACTCTCTATCTACTGCCAGGATCTTGAGGAAAATGTTGTTGCTGTTGTTATGACATATGCACTCGCCCAAGAATCCGTCAGCAGGTCTAAAAATGTTTGAGGGATTTTCTGTGAAACCATCAATTGGGAGAGCATTTAAAGAGTGTCTACACCTGAAAAATGGTAATTTATTCATTTCATATGTAATAAGTAAGGCCTGGTTGCCCTTATGTTAGGGGGAAAAGAGTAAAGTTTATATTTATATTATGTTTATGTTACATTTGCAGTTGATCTTTAAGAGCTACTTAGTCTTTTCTATTCATGCACTGTCGTTGCCCCCTGCCCACCCCAGGTTGTTTCAAAAACTTGCACTCTGAAAGAAAGAAAATAAAAACAAGCAAGCCGCAGAATGAAATAAAATTCTCTCTCAACAGAACCGCCAAGCCATTGAGCCCCATTGTCTGCAGGCTTAATGTAGACTGGTGGAAGACTAGGTTTGCTGGCCAAGGCACCTAGCTTCACCTGAGCTCTTTTTTCTAGGTTACTTGAAAGGACAGAGGAAAGAACCTTACTAGAGCAACAATAAGGATTAAGGCTTCTTTTGGCTAGGCAGGTTTACTGTGTGTTTTTATTTTGTACTCACAAGGGATTGTTATTGTTTATTACTAACATTTTATTGCTTTATTTTTCTCGGATTCAAATTGTTGTTGCTGGGTATACATTCTGCTGCATTATTACATGGTGTGCCTACAGGTGTGTGCTTACAGATTACTGATGTAATTTTCTGATTCAAATTGTCTTTTGCAAGGTATATTTTCTGTTACTGCTTTGTTTTTCTCTGTAGCAGAGTGTTTCTTACAGAGTATATCTTCTCTGAAATTATTACAGGTGGTGCTTTACAGATTTCAGTTTTATCTGTCATTAGGATACGCTTTCAGGGCTACTGCATTTGTTGCTGGCTGATCGTTTCTGCTCTTATCTCCTTGTTTCTTTTGTCCATGGTGGTGGTTCTTTTTCAGCAGGGGAAGGGCCCAGCCATCCACCTCCACCCCATACTACACTCCTTTTATAGGGTAGCACAGTCGTGACATTTCCTGTAGGAAGGGGCGGTTCAGAGGGGTATCCACACAGTGACCTCATCTACAGGGGTGCTAGTAATTTAACTTGTTATAACAAGTTATACAAAAATAAACAAAACACAAAATCAAACTTTTGCTTTCATTTTCTTCCTTCTAATTACTCTGACCAGGTTATAAACCCAGCAACTTACCTGGAATGGATATCATTAACTACAGCTACTGTGGAACACTTTTCAAAAGGGAAGTTTTACAGGATTTAGGACACTGTTGTACATGCTGGGCCATTGGAGATCTAAGGGCTCAGTTCTAGGCAGCATGGGCAGAGGTTGCGTGCCTCAAATTGTATATTCAAGAGGAAATATATTATAAGAACTGCCTGCCATTTCCCCAACATCCAACAGAAGCACCTCGACTGCAGAGGGTAGTTGGTCAGGGAGGTTGGCAGGTGATTAGGAGGGGCAAATCGGGTGGCTCATCACTCGGTGCTCTCCAACATATCACCTCTACAAACCATATAAAAACTACAAACAAGTATCTGCCTCTATCTCTGAAATCAAAGGGTAGAGGACACTGCAAAGCAGAACACTGCAGCACAGGAGCTAGCACAACAAAATGTGCCCAAAACAGGAATCAAAACAAAAAAAGCAAAAAGGAAATCCAAAAAACTTCTGATCATAGGAGACTCCATGATTCGGGGAGTTGATACGAGTCTCCAGCCAGGGGTAATGGTCAGATGTCTCCCAGGCACATCAGCGTGGAGAGACACCGACCGCATTGCTAAAATTGTTCAGGAAGCAGGAAAAAACATTGATGTTCTGGTACACATAAGGACTAACGATCTCGCCAGCTGGTCAGTTGTGGAGACCAAGAAACACCTGTCCAGGCTGGGTGACAAACTATCATCCATTTCGTCCGGCATCTCCTTCTCTGAGATCCTGCCAGTCTGGGAGAGGGGGACAGATGGACGGAAGGGGAAATAGGGGAGCTAAACATGTGGCTCAAGGGCTGGTGCCAGGAAAAAGGACACACATTTGTAGGGAACTGGCAACAGTTTTGGGAGTGAAAGTTCTTTAAATTTGATGGACTGCATCTGACTAAGGAGGGAGTCGATGCATTGGGGCAGAAGTTTGATGTCTTTGCAGAATATTTAAACTAGCAAATGGGGAGAGAGGTGCAGCACCCAAAACATTGAATTGGAAGAACACCCCTTCCCCTCAGCTAGTGGTCAGACGGGAGTTCAGCATGTTTGTAGTTCATTTGTATCACCAGGTAAAGAAAAAGGTCCTGCTTCCTATGCAGTGCACAGGGGAAATGCCGGACCTCACCCAACAACTAACGCAATGAAATCTGACCAATGGAAAGTCATGTACACAAATGCTCCCAGTCTGGGAAACAAGATCCCAGACCTGCAGGCAGTAATGACAGAGGCTAAACTGGACACAGTAGCCATTAGCGAGACATGGTTTACCAGTAACCACACTTGGGAGACTTCAGTACCTGGCTATGTACTGTTCAGAAGAGACCAAGGAGCAGAAAGGGGGTGTGGAGTGGCCTTTTATGTCAATGAAAATATCAAAGCTACAGAAATTCAGAATGCACATAAGCAGCCAGAAGAACTGTGGGTCACCCTGGAAGCAGGAAATGGGACAGCCATATGAACTGGGGTTGTGTACAGGCCTCCAAACATGGGGGAGGACATAGACACGTTACTGTTAGTAGATATACAAAACATGACGCCTAAAGGTGAGGTTCTGATAATGGGAGACTTCAACATGCCAGATACAGATTAGTCAGTACCAGCAGAGACATCTGCCAGAACTAGACACATGGTGGATTCTGTGTAAGGGGAGGGCCTCAAACAACTGGTACAACAACCCACTAGAGACAGGGCTATCCTAGATCTAGTACTGACTAACAGGGAAAGGATCTCAGATCTCCAGCTAGGTCGCCTGGGGGCCAGTGGCCATCACATGGCATGGTTCAATTTGGCCACTAGAACAAAATCATCCCATTCCAAGGCAAAAATATGGGACTTCAGAGGAGCTGACTTTGATAAGATGGCCAACAGAGTTAAGCTAGCCCTGGCAAAAAGAAATACAGGTGAGGGGGTACAGGCAAAGTGGGCAAGCATTAAAGATACAATACTTGAAGCAACATCCCATTGTGTTAGTGAGAAAGGGAAGTGCAAAAGAAAAAGGAAACCACTTTGGTTCTGAAACACAGTAACAGAAAAGGTCAGAGCCATAAGGCTGGCCTTCAGGAAATATAAGGGAACGTAGCAGGATGAAGACAGGGAGGCATACCAAACTTCCCTAAGGGAAGCAGGGAAGGCAGTAAGGCAGGCAAAGGCCCAAACTGAGGAAACACTAGCATGGACAGTAAAAGAAGGTGACAAAGCTTTCTATAGATACATTAGTGAAAGGAGAAAGTCTAGAGGGGGTATTGCTAAGATCAAAGGGGATAAGGGGGCGTGTGAGGAGGAGGGTCATGTAAAAGCATCTATCCTAAATGGATACTTCTGCTCAGTATTTACTGAAGAGAAGGTAGGGCAGGGCCCACAGCGCTGCACCATTGTCACAGGGGGAAGGGAGGTGTGCACTAGTCCCTTCACAAAAGAAAGGGTCGGTCCTACAAGAGCTCGATAAGCTCAGGGTGGACAAGGCAATGAGACCTGATGGCATACATCCCAGGGTACTAAAGGAGCAAAGGGTGGAACTAGCAGAGCCATTATAAGAACTGTTTAGTGAGTGTCTGAGCACAGGAGAGGTCCCAGAAGACTGGAGAAGGGCTCATGTGATCCCGCTCCACAAGAGTGGCAGCAGGGAGGAGGCAGGGAACTACAGATCAGTCACTTACCTCAGTAGTGGGCAAGATTATGGAGACACTCCTTAAGGAAAGGATAGTGCAACACCTGGAGTCCATAGGAGCACAGGAACCAAGACAGCATGGGTTTACAAAAGGAAGGTTCTGTCAAACTAATCTTACAGATTTCTTTAACTGGGTAACCAGAGTGGTGGACCAAGGGGGAGCAGTTGATGTTACCTACCTTGACTTCAGCAAAGCTTTCGATATTGTTCCACATACAAGATTGATTAATACGCTGGATAGGCTCAGGGTGGGTCATACATTGGTCAGCTGGGTGGCAAACTGGACGACGGACAGAAAAGAGAGTGGCGGTAAACGGTATACAGTCAAGAGATGCAAGTCACAAGTGGGGTATCTCAGGGATCAGTCCTGGGGCCAGTCCTCTTCAATATCTTCATCAGTGACATTGCAGATGGACTGGAGAATAAGGTTTGTCTGTTTTGTAGATGACACCAAGATCTGCAACAGAGTTGATGATTCAGATGGTGTGGGCAGAATGAGACGAGATCTGGATAAACTAACAAAATGGTCAGAAGACTGGCAACTGGGGTTTATTGCAAAGAAGTGCAAGATCATGCACATAGGGAAGAGAAACCCTGAAGCCACCTATAGGCTGGAGGGGAGTTGCTGGCAGTCACAAGGGAAGAAAGAGACTTGGGCGTCATCATCACTGATTACCTGAAATCATCCAAGCAGACCTCTAAAGCAGTAGGTGAGGCTAGAGGGATGTTGGGGTGTATTAGTAGGGGTATCACAAGTCTGAAGAGGGAGGCAATAATCCCTCTCTACAAGACACTGGTCAGGCCCCATCTGGAGTACTCTGTGCAGTACTGGAGGCCACACCTTCACAAGGACATTAACCAAATTGAGGCAGTCCAGAGAAGGGCAACCAAAATGGTACAGGGACTGCATCAGAAAACATATGAGGACAGATTAACTGAACTCAATATGTATACCCCAGAGCAAAGGAGGGAGAGAGGTGATATGATTGAAACATTCAAACACCTTAAGGGCGTTAATAAGGTGAAACAGTCTAACATGTTTCAATATAAGAAAAATAGCGGGACAAGAGGACACAGCATGAGAGTAGAGGGAGGCCGATTAAGGGGTAATGTGAGGAAGTTCTTTTTCACAGAAAGGGTGGTGGATGCATGGAACAGCCTACTTCAGGAAGTGGTGGATGTGAATACAGTGCAGTGCTTCAAACAGGCATGGGATAGGCATAAGGGATCAATACAGATGAGTATGAATAAATAGGCCATTGACAGAGCAAAGGCCTATGGCACATTCATAAGGTAGAAAAAGAAATGGGCAGACTGGATGGGCCTTGAGGTCCTTATCTGCCGTTAACTTCTATATTCCATAGACATGGCCTAGCCCTCTAAAATGATGCTGGTGCTAAAATTTAATAACACCCCCATTACCCATCTTATCTCTGCCACGCCACCTGACCACATCCCATTGCATTGTACCAGAGTGTGTGCATATCAATTTTCATCTAATTTTAGGGGTGTGGCAGCGCCCCTATAGTTAGGGTGTTGCTGAGATCTATGTTAAACTTGAATTTTTGTTTTTTGCTTGCATAAAGATGGTTTTACAGATTTACATGAAACTTTCAGGATTTGATGTACACGGCAGAATCCACAATCCCTGAAAGAGTCATGTAATTCATTTTTTTTTTTTGTTTTGTTTTTTTTTCCCCCAGAGATATTAAAGTGTGACAAAATATTTAATTTTTTCCATTCATTTCAGTGGTGTTTTATTTTACTGAATTTTTGTTCTCATTTTAAGCCAGATTAAAAAAAAAAATTGTGAAATTTTGTATGGTTGTTGTAGGTTGGTGGGGATGGAGTTCTGGGGGAAGAGGATGCATGAGTTTAGTATTTTTTTAAACTATTTAGATTTGAAAATCGGGGTTTTTGAGTCACAAGTCTGCTCCGTCACTCGGGCTTGGAGTCCGCTTACAGCATGCCCAGAACAGTTTCAGTGCTGTTGAGTGGGGATAGGAAAAGGGAAAGGAATTGGGCTTTATTTTAAGTACTGCATGCGTAGATGAATTACAGGGAAGAGCACTCTGCCTTTTGCTTGAGGGAAGCAGAAACTTGAACAAAGGCTGACAGGAATAATAAACTACTAGGCAGACGGTATATGTGCTGCTGACTTTGGTGAACCTCCCTTTTGACTGTGGGGAAAAACTTTTCTCTTATTTTGTTTGTAAACAGATTGATTACTGATTTTATGTATATAGTCTGTTCAGTTATGCCTTTCAGTTATAAGCATGGTCCACATTTATGCCTCGAACCCCGGTGTCCTGATTCACTGTAATTGAACCGCAATACAACTGCAGTACATTTTCTATCAGTTATATGTTGTTAAATTTAGACTATATGCCGTAGATAGAATAATGCATGGAGAAGAGTGGTTAATGAGATTTTATGCACACCCTAGGTGTGTGATGCCTCATAAACCCTGAGGTGTTTATATGGGCATCACACACTGAGGGTGTACATAAAATCCAAGTTTCCCCAGACTTCCCCATGTTTTATTTTTTATATTTACTGGTTTCTGGAAAAAAAATTATGCAGAGAGAGGAAACCTGTAGTAGTGACCAAGAAGAATGTTTACGCCGAACAGAACGTAGTAAAACAGTTGCTCATGACAGCTTGAGCTTTTAACTGGTTGAACTTTTTTTTTTTTTGTAAAGAAGTTTTTTAACTGGAGATTTTCTTAAACTGTAAATTAGAATTCATTACATTAGAATAATTTTTAGTACTGCCGGTTTCTTGATGGTAGTTCTCCAATAAGGCTGTTTTCCACACTAGCAGTTTTCTGCCAGCAGCGAAAGCGGACCTCCAGTGAGAGGACAGCTTCTTGGGAGAGGTGGTCAGGGACACGCGTGGTTATTTCAGAGAGCCGTGGTTTACGGAACTCTGTACTTCATAAGTGTGAATGATGGAGTTTGTAGGACACTGACCCTAACTAGTAAATATATTTTGTTTCCGAGAACTGTTACTGATGTCTGAAATCTTATCTGATATCGGTTGATAACGTATCTGGCATCGTACTGTATATCTGTCTGTCTTCTTATGCAGATTGGGATGCCCACCCCCCAGTACTTTTATCCCTCCTCACCTCCAGGTCACTCACCCGCCCTTCCCAATCTTCTACCAGTATTTTTTTTTTTTTAATACATAAGCGGACCGGGGTGCCCACCTCCAGTACTTCTGCTTCTTTCTCTTCTCCCCCCCCATGTCACTGTTCTGTTTCCAGTCTTTTACTGTTTTACCTATTTGTTTTTTAATATATAAGCAGACCAGGTTGCCGATCCCCGGTACAACTTCTGTTGAACTCCCTCCCCCCGCCGTACACAAATGCGACACTGGGGTGCCCAATCCCCAGTGTCAGAATATTGATGAACTTCAGAAGCACATCCCATGAATGTTTCTCCCCACCTCGTGAACAAAAAAAAGGTCCTTTGCTGATCTGATCCCCACTCGTGCCACCTTGACCTCCCACTCAGCACCCATCATTCCACACCCCTTCTACACCACACCACACATAGCCTCACTCATCTGAACATGTCCCATGGCGTAGATCCAGTCCCTGATCGAAGGCACGTCTTGCTGCTGGAACTGGTGACTGCAGTATGAGAAAATTGGGTAAGAGCGGTTCAATATATTTCAGTGGGGATTTGAACTCTGATGCATAACTTTGTCTTTCTTTGCATGTTTTGACCCAAATTTTCAACATGGCATTTTTTTGAACCTGACCTCATGAACAGTGGTGGTGGAATTACACAAATCTGGCCCAAAAGGCAATTTTTATGTCGCTTTGCGAAATCGCCTTTTGGGCAGATACTGAAAATTTTCCCTCCGCCCTTGCTCATGAGGTGGTTCATAAGAAGGCTGTGTTGAAGATTTGGTGTACAAATATGGTAACAGGACTAAGTTATGTGTGAACGTTGCAGTATTGCAATGTTCACACTTAACTTCACAAATTTTCAATATTTTAACACCAAACTTTCAGGATAGTGCCATTTTTCCAGACCACCTTATAAAAGCGACCGGTGTTGTTTTTGACATCGCGGGTGAGATGTGTTTTTGCGCTTGTACAAAATGATATAAGAACATATGAATCTGCCAGCAGAAACGGGCCTTACAGTCTGTCAAGCTTGTCAGCTCACATGCTCAGCTAGCATCCTTATATTGCAGCTGCTCCACCCTTCTCTCCCCCCTCACCTTTACCCCCCTCTTCCCCTGTCTTGTGTCCTATAAAACTGCCTACTGTGTGACAGGATACCACCTCCTCTGGTAGTGTTCCATTTCTCCACCACCATCTCTCTGAAAAAATGCCTTCTCATCTCTCTGATATCTTCCATCCTGAAATCATGCCCTCTGGTGGCCCTTCTTCTCTTCAGCTTAAATATCCCTTCTGTGCCCGTTTTGTCAATCCCCTTCAAATATTTGAAGGTGTCAGTCATATCCCCCATTCCCTCCTCTCCTCCAGGGTGTATATATTTAACTCAGTCAGCCTGTCCTCATAGGTTTTGCCCTCCAGCCCCCGGATCATCTTAGTTGCCCTATGCTGCACCCCCTCCAGCAATCTGATTTCCTTCTTCAGAATAGGGACGCCAAAACTGCACGCAGTACTCCAAAGGTGGCCTGACCAGTGACCTGTGCAGCGGCAGGATCACAACCCTATTTCTGGACAAGATTCCTCTCGTAGCACACCCCAGCATCTTGTTGGACTTAGCTGCCACCTTCCTGCACTATACTGAGTTGTTCGTGTTGCCCGTTATGATCACCCCTATGTCTTTCTCCTCCTCTGTGACCTCTATCTGAACTCCTCCCTGGGTTCCTTGCTCCGAAGTGCATAACCTTGCACTTCTTTGCATTGAAGCTCAATTGCCCTTTTTTCCGACCACTCCTCCACTCTGATTAGGTCCTCCTGTAGCCCCTGCCACCCCTCTGTATTGTCCACCACTGCCCCTATCTTTATATCATCTGCGAACAGACTGATCTTGCTCCTAACAACACCTTGTGAGATATCGGATAAGAATAACCCAAACAGTGGACCCAGGACTGAGCCCTGTGGCACCCCATTTGTCACCGCCCTTGGGGAAGAGTGCCCCCCCCCACCACCACCTGTTGCTGCCTCCCCTTTAGCCAGTTCACAGTCCAGTTGACCATCTTTGTCCCTGCTCCCACATATTGCAACTTACCCCCCAACCTCCCATGAGGCAGTGAATCAAAGACCTTGCTGAAGTTTAAATACAGCACATTCAATGCATGGCCTTTATCCATTTCTCTTGTTACTCAGTCATAGTATTCAATTAGGTTGGTCTGGCAGGATCTTTCAGAGACAAATCCATGCTGCTGACTGTTCTGGAGACCATTTTCCATTAAAAAAAAAAAAAAAAAAAAAGGTCACCAGCCTGTTTTTCAGGATCGCTTCCATAAGTTTTTCTACAATGGATGTGAGGCTTATGGGTCTGTAATTGCCTGGTTCATCCTTTGGGCCACTCTTGTGGAGGGGCACCATGTGAGCCATCTTCCAATCCTGTGGTACGCAACCTGTGTCGGGGGAGCTATTGAACAGGTCCATCAATACCCCCGCCAGTTTGTTTCAGACATTTTGGACAATACTGTAAGTGCCACATATTTTGTGTCGCGCTCCACATTTTCAGTGGGTAATCATAACAGCTGGACATAGTGCACCCCTACCAGGGGAAATGGCACAGTCCAACCTTTAGAATGTTGGGCATATGTGGATTCCATGCAACTGCAATGCCCCAGTTTAACTGTGCCATTCACAGGGGACAGAGCTACTTTTATCTTCTCTCAAGATTTCAAGATTTCGTTGAGGCAGCCATTCTGTATAGCAGATTAGGGCTCCCTGTTTTCAGGGGGCACGCCTAAATTAAAATTGTGCTTGTTAAAATGCTGCTTTCAGATTGAAAAACTTGCTTTCCCACTTCCCTGTGTGGATTAGGAGCCTTTTTTACTGTCTTAATATGGTGTGTGTGTTGTGTGTTTTTTTTTTGAACTGTATTTTATTACCATTTATGTGTAACCCCCTACAAATGGGATTCCCGAAAGTCGTCTTTGGGTGAGCGTAAATAGCCACTGCCAGGGTGGTGGTCTGTGTCTCAGCAGGTTTAGAAGTGTTTGCATGTGAGTGCCCAGTTGGCCTTCGTGCCTGTCTCCTTAAGAGCTGCCTATTTTGCGACTTATAATTAATCTGGGTGAGGACCGAATATTTTTAGGCTTGAGTCCTGCCCGGGCTGCAGTGCAGCCACTTCTCTCTGCCGTCACTAAATGTGCAGAGGGAGCCCTGTAGGACTCTGTGATTGTTTGCTATCATCTGTGCTAAATGGAAAATGACACTGTGGTTCGTCTAATCTGCCTTTCTTTGCTGCATGGACATTTTGTTATGTACCACCATTTTGGTTCTGGACTGCCTATCTGTACCAATCGGCACCTTTGGGGGCTTAAAATGGAGCCTGCCCCAAGGGGCCTTGTGGGAGTAAAATTTGATGGGAATTGTAGTTTTGACAGTTTGACATCAAAATGGATCTGAAGTGGGAGCTCTAGCTGTGACAGACACGTGGATCCACAAATCAAACTTTTTGGATCAGGGAGAAAGTCCCGTACTGCCAGCCACAGAGGGTCAGATATAGAGTCTGAGAGGAAAGAGTGAACAGCTTGAGAGAGTCGGGCAGCTGCTCCTGTGTAGTGTTCAGGGGAAATCGGCGGGAAGGCTGTGTCTGGCCTAGCTGCCACCATCTTCCCTAGTGAGGGAGTACTGCCTTGAATATTTTGGACTGCATCCAATGAATCATTGCTACTGGATCACTGAATCGTGACCACATTTCGCCTGAAGAGGACCGAAGACTTGCGTTTACATGATCGGCCTGTCAGGACTTCCAAAACGACCGCAGAGTATACGGTTTGCGCAGAGACACTGTAAATTGCAACCGGACTATCATCTGAATCTGTGGTAATTCCCTACCCATACAATGTGTGCTGAGTGTGTGTGTGTGTGTGTGTGTGTGTGTGTGTGTGTGTGTGTGTGTGTGTGTCGTGATTTGATTCCCCACCTTGCCTAATGCAACATGCTTGCTGGAAGCCGTATCCAGCACTTAAACTGACTGTATCCGAATCGTTCACCCAGTGTGGGTCTTGCCAGTCTGGCCCAGACAGTCGCTCACGCTGCAGAGAAACAACTGATGAGAGACCTGCCAGGGATTATGCTCCGTGCTCAATAACAGACAGGAATGACACCACGGTGCTTCGTGTGGGCTGTGCCTCTTCTGGCCATTCAGCTCTTCATCCGGAGGTCTCCATTCAAATAACATGAAGTCTTGCTGTATTCTGACTATTGCAGTTAGCACCAGCCTTTAAACTGCCCCGGAGAATAAAGGGTTAACTTTCTATGCAGAGCATAGAATGCTGAGCTCGAGCTTGGTTGAGGTCTCTGTCTGGAGTCCTTTGAAATCCAGCTGTCAGACTCTTTACTTCACCTCACTGAACAGTCGCTCTGGAGATTTCTTCGTCAGCTCGGTTCGAAAGTCGGTTAAAGTCTCTGTTAAGTTGTCAGTTTTTACCGAATTTATTTCCGCATAGTCTGTTCAGTCTCTGTCTGTGGTACTGTGAGTACTGGATAGGTTTTGTTCTGTTTTTTTTTCTGTGCTGAAATTGTAAAGTGTTAGATCGGTTTGGCTGAACAGATCATTTGTGTTGAATTCCTTGTTTTACTTTAGAGTGTGGTTACCAGTCCTTATCGGTTCTTAAAAAAAGTGTTTTGAACGTTTTTTTTCCAACACCCGTGACATGGTTGGGAACCGATAAGGGAGTCTTGCCTTGCGGTTGCCATAAAAAGGGTAAGTTTCGTTAGGTTGGTCATGTCTGAGAAACCCAAGAAAAATCCGGGCCCACTGGGTTTCAACACTGCAGTGAGTATGGGGAGGTCTTTGCTAAGGCCAACCCCCACACCACTTGTGTGTTATTGTCTGGGGTTTGAACACTTCGATACAGACTGCCAAATTTGTAAAATTTTTCCCAAATCTACCCTTGAAAAGAGATTAGGTAGACTGAGGAAAAAGGAGGCCGAGAAGTCCGCTACCCGGATGGCCAGCCCGGTTCGGTTCCGACCGAACCAGAAGGAGTGCCCTCTGACCAGGGCGATAATTCTTCGGGCAAGAGGAGAGCTGATCCTGAGGGGTCAGTTCCTACAAAAAGGAAACACAAAGAAAAATTGACCGGTTCAGATCCAGAGGTTCATGTTCTGACCGCCGAGGAAATGGCCAGAGCGATTTAAATTGTGGAATCGCTTCGCCCAGTTCCGACAGATCCGGCACCTTTTCACAGGGGTTCGGTTGGTTCCACCGGTTCAAGATTATACCCCTGAAGATTTTTATGAACCGGAGTTTGAGGAGGAGGGTGAGTTTGAAGATGATGGTGATGATGGTGAAAGTCTGGATGTGCCTGTGGAACTCCCCAGATAGACCTTCTGGTGTATCCCCTCCTAGGCTTTCCGAGTCCCCTTCCCATTTTCTGTTTTACAGAAAAGTGGCTGAAACCCTCCAGCTTCCTATGGAGGAGGCAGTGGATGATCAGGAGGAGCCTGATTATGTGGAAATGATGGACATCCCAGAGTCCAGGAGACTATCTATTCCCCTTCACAAATCCTTTGGGAAACAGACACAAAAAATCCTGCAGTCTCCCAGTTCTGTACCCCCTGTTGACAAAAGGATGGACAAGAGGTACACACTATCAGGCTCAGATACAGAGTTTTTATACCAGCAATGCAGCCATGTTGGGGTAGTATAGGCTGCTGCCTGTGACAAGGCAAACATTCCCTTGGCTTCACACACCCCCAGACAAAGACTCCAGAAAGACAGATGCCATGGCAAAAAAAAAAAAAACAGTACATGGCATCTTCCTTGGGACTCGGGCAAATTATATGGCCTATACAGCCAGGTACCAGAAGTCCAGGTGGGACACTCTTCTGGCACTGGCTAAACAGGCCTTCCCTCAGCTAGCCAAGGAGCTGGAGGAGGTAGCTGCAAATGGGATTGAGGCATCAAAAGTACAGTTTCATGCTGCTGTGGACTCCGTTGATGTCATCAAGAGTCATGGCTACATTTGTGGCTCTTCAGAGAATGGCTTGGCTCAGATGTACTAGTCTCTCACAGGACACCCAGGCTAAGGCCATGGGTTTTCCTGTAGTGGGTAATTGTCTGTTTGGGAGCAGACAGAGAATTACATGAAGAAAATGGACGAGTACAGGACCACTTACAGGAGTGCTCAGGCCAAGGAGAGGCAGGCAACTCCTCAAAGGCAGTAGTCTAGGGGCAGGGGCAGGCCTTTTCATAGGCCTTTTTACCAAGCATAGGCCTCTTCTCCCTTTTCACAGCGGGGGTTCTTCAGAGGGAGAGGCAGAAGGGGGATGAGCAGGGCTACATCCATTCCTCAGCCTAAAGTCCCTGCCAAGCAGACACCCTGATGGGCTTGCCCGGGTCGAGTCTCCTATTCCAGTAGGGGGCAGGCTGGCTTACTTTGTCCAGGACTGGATGTCTGTTACATCAGACAAGTGGGTCCTGGAAGTAGTAAGCCAGGGACTGGTTCTCGGCTTCAGAAAATTTCCGAAGATGAGAGCCAGATCTTTTCCACCTGCAGGTCTCTCAGAAACCCTTGCCCTAGAGGCAGAGGTTTCATCTCTTCTGGCCTTAGGTGCCATAGAGAGAGTTCCTACCCTACACAGGGGCAAAGGTTTGTACTCCAGGTACTTCTTACCCCAAAAAAGACTGGGTAGTGCCGACCCATCCTAGACCTAAGATACCTGAACAAACATCTTTTAAAACTAAAGTTCAAGATGGTAACTCTGGGAATAATTCTTCCCTCTCTAAGGCCAAGGGACTGGCTAGCCTCCCTGGACCTAAAGGATGCCTATTTTCACATTCCTATCAGGTGCTCCCACAGAAAGTACTTCAGGTTCGAGTTGCCCTCAGGCCACTATCCGTTCAAAGCAACGCCCTTTGGTCTAGCATCAGCCCCAAGGGTTTTCACAAAGTGCCTGGCAGTAGTTGTTGCCTTTCTAAGAAGGCAAAAGATTTCCATTTTTCCATATCTGGACAACTGGCTCATAGTGGGCCAGTCTCCAGACCAAGTCAAGTCAGACCTGCAAGTGACCCAGCAGGTGCTCACTTCTCTAGGATTTTTTCTCAACCTTCCCAAGTCAGTTTTTGAGCCAGTGCAGCTCCTTACCTTTATAGGGGCAGAGCTGGATACTGTCAAAGCGAGAGACTTTCTTCCCCTGGAAAGGGCAAGAGTTCTTAGAACTGGCTTCTTCCTTCAGCCTTCAGGTGCCTCGACCAGCAAGGCATTTCCTACAGCTCTTGGGCCACATGGCAGCTTCTACAGCAGTGGTCCAAGGGGCAGGATTCCAGATGAGGGACATCAGTTCCATCTGAGGGCCTTTTGGTCCCAAAAGAAGGATTCCCTTACCAAACTGATTCCAGTGAGTCTGATCCTGATCCAAGCTCTTCAGTGGTGGCAGGATCAGGACAATTTAAGGCAAGGGGTCCCATTTGCCACTCAGTCTCATTCAGTGGTCCTTACCATGGATGCTTCCCTCCTGGGCTGGGGAGCCCATCTGGGGGCCCTCACTGCCCAGGGACTGTGGTCCCCTCAGGAATCCCTTCTCCATATCAATCTCCTAGAACTCAAGGGCAGTTTTTCTGGCCCTGCAAGCTTTCTCTTAGTGCAGAACAAGGTGGTTAAAGTCAGAACAGACAACACCACCACCATGTGGTACATCAACAAGCAGGGAGGCACTCGGTCTATGGCCTTGTGCACAGAAGCCATGAAGCTGTGGTCCCTGGCTTATTCCCTGCAAACCTCTCTGATAGCAGTCCACCTTCCAGGGAAGGACAATGTGCTAGCAGATGCACTGAGCATGATCTCACAGGGCCATCACGAATGGTCCCTGGACCCTCTGGTGTTGAAGGTGATTTTTTCAAGGTGGGGCACTCCAGAGATGGATCTCTTTGCAGCCCCAGACAATCACCAACTTCCTGTCTTTTGTTGCAGACACCCAGTCTTGGGCTCAGTCCCTCTGGATGCTCTGATTTCTGAACTGGGAAGGGAAATTTCTGTACGCCTTCCCTCTCTTTCCTCTACTGTTCAAGGTTTTAGTCAAGATACAGTCACAACCTTGCAAAGTGATTCTGATTGCTCCAGATTGGGCCAGACAGCCTTGGTACCCCCTTTTGCTGTCCCTAGCAGTCCATCTTCCCCTGTCTCTTCCCAGGAATTACAACCTGGTAACCTCCTCTCGGAAGGATTTGGTATCCCAATCTTCAATCTCAATCTCAAGGCATGGCTCTTTAAGAGTTGGAGTATGCAGATTTGCATCTGTCTCAGGGGTTCTGGATATCCTCAAAGCCTCTTGAAAGCCCGCCACTAGAAGCACTTATAACTCCAAATGGAAGAGATTCAGCATTTGGTGTTCCAAGAAACATATTTCCCTAGACACTGCTGAATTGCCTACAGTTCTGGATTATATGGTCCATCTTAATGGCCTAGGCCTCAGACCAGCTACTCTCAAGGTACACTTGTCATCTGTCTCTGCTTTTCTGTCAGTGAGGAAGTCTTCCTCACTATCATCTCATCCTGTGTTGTGTAAATTTTTCAAGGGATTGCTTCATACCAATCCTCCATTTTAGAGACCCTGCCCCTGACTGGGATTTAAATGTTTCCATTGCTCAATTGATGCAACCTCCCTTTGAGTCTATATCCTCAGTAGAGCTTAAGTACTTGACTTGGTCATTACTTCTGCTAGACGTATCGGTGAACTGCAAGCCCTGTCAGTGGAACCTGATTTTGTCTCCTTTCATAGGGATAAAGTAATTCTTAGAACCAAAAGGTTCTTGTCCAAAGTGGTGTCAGATTTCCACCTGAATCAGTCTGTCTCTTCCTGTTTTCTTCACTGATCATCCCTCTTCAGGAGAGAGGAGGCTACACAGTTTAGATGTTAAAAGGGCCCTTAGCTATTATATAGAGCGTACCAAGGGTCACAGATTTGACTCCGTCCAGTTGTTCCTCACTTATGGAGAGGTGGGAAAGGGCAAACCTGCTACCGAGAGAACTATTGCCAGGTGGATTGTGTCTTGTATACAATTCTGCTATGAGAAACTAGGAACAATTCCACCCTCAGGCCTGAGGGCTCACTCCACCAGAGGTACAGCTGCTTCCCTGGCTGCTGCCAGGGATATTCCTCTTTTACAAATTTGTCAAGCAGCCACCTGGAAAACAGTCCATACCTTTACCAAGCATTACTCTCTGGATATCCAGGCTAGGAGTGATGCTCGGTTCGGCACAGCAGTACGTCAGAGCCTATTCCCAAAGTAGGTTCTGTCCCTCCTCCATGGAGGTACTGCTTGGTGGTCTGCAATAGTCAGAATACAGCAAGGCTTCATGTTGTTTTGAAGAAAAAATTACTCACCTTAGTAATTATGTTTCTTCTAATGGAGTCTTGCTGTATTCTGACCTCCCTCCCTGCCTCCCCTCTTAGAACCTATATTTGGGAAGTGGGTGGGCAGGTGCAGTGTTGCACCTCAGGGGTGCCCCTTTTACACCCTTTTCTTTTTGTTTGGGTGTTTGTTTTAATATTATTCTTATTTGGATTGGTTTTTGGTTTTGGGTTTCCTGACTTGAGTTTTTCTTTGGGAATCCAAAACTTTTTGGTGCCAGTTGGATAGTAAAAAATTTTGCAACTTCAACATAGGATAGTTAGTGAGTTTTTGCTCGTAAGAATCTGACTGTTGTATTTCAAAGGTCTCCAGACAGAGACCTCAACCAAGCTTGAGCTCAGCATTCTATGCTCTGCATAGAAAGTTAACCCTTTGTTCTCCTGGGCAGTTTAAAGGCTGGTGCTAACTGCAATAGTCAGAATACAGCAAGACTCCATTAGAAGAAACTTAATTTACTAAGGTGAGCCATTTTTTTCTTTTGTCCGTCCTGCATCCTGTACTAGGTAGTGTGAGTAAACACCAAGGTAGCTCCCTGCAATAAAGCTCAAATCAAAGTGTGTCAACTAATTTAGTAACTGTTGCTAATCTTTTCGGACTGAGCCATCCAACTCAGGATTACAAATTAAGGGATAAAGTGCATGTTGTGTTTTTTTTTCTTCCAAAGGGCCCCGACCGGCTGCAATGCCGGTCTACCCCGGGCAACGCTTCAGGCTAGCCTGTAGTTCTAACTAGGTACCCAGAGTGTGTGTGACTGTATTACAGGGACCTTTGAGTGCATGCCTTATAACCTGAATCCATCGGAGCTAGAATCAACTTCTAGATTACTGCCCATCCGTTGTTCACGTCCCCCTAATAAATCTAATCTAAATTGGTGGTGGTGTACCTGTGTACTGAAAGATCTGTGATATTGCTGTTTACAGTTACAGGCCTTGTTTTACAGGGGGTCTCCAGGGCCTTCCAGCCAATCCAGCCCTGGTGGTAAGTGGTTTAGGGGAAATTCACTGTATATTGCAAAGTGTATTGGTGTGGAGCAGCTGCAAGGAAAGTCGGACCACTAGAGGAGCTGGGGGGGGGGTATCCGTGTCCCGGAGGGCTGTACCCAAGGCAGTCGTGGCCAAAAACCCTGTCCTCCAGGTGGAGGCACCCGTTCACAGAGCCCAGACCCCTCAACCTGCAGGCCACATTGCAGTTAGGGGTAGTATCCCTTGGGATAACGCTACCTAGGGGTTACATATGTAAAGCAATACATAAATCGGAAATAATACAGCTCGTCCAGCTACAGTACAACATTTTTATAGTAACGGATCTAACATTATGGCTCTGTCCCTTGTTGCATCATCTGGGAGGAAAACGATATATTTCTGACATTTGGACTTAAACATGGAATATTATTTAGTAATAATGTTAACAGATACAGTAAAGGACCATTGCAACCATGAGCAGGGATGTGTACCAAAATCATACTAATATCATTCACCCACTATATAGGATTAATCATCCCCCTTAACTATAACACGAAGTAGTGATTATCATTTGATCATTAGAGAACACTTTAGCTACTCGGACATGCTATATTAAGCAAAACACTGATATCTTAATATCGTGTTTTAATGGTCTCAGATTTAAAAAGTTTTATTAAGTCAAGGTGCCACAGGTAGGTACAGCTTTTATTTTTTAGTAGTGTAGGCTCTTTTGGGGGGGGGGGGGTCCCTTTGTTCTAGTGTCAGTTCCTGTTTCCCACCCCTTCCCTAAGCTTCAGGTTTTGTGTTTCTTATTGTTCTACAGGTAATGTGTGAATTTGGTACATTTTAGTGCCTTTTTGGTGTTTCTCTGTGAGATTTAGCCCAACTAGTTATTTATTTATTTTTTAAAGAGGCTTACCAGTCTCAGCCTGTGCACCTGATATATAGGAACCTCTGGAAAAGCATGGTAGTGTGTAGATGCCCCAAAATAATTCTGTTAAAATGCAGTATCACTAGTAAAATTAGTGTTACTGGGTCCTAAGGACTTCCTGGTCTGAAGAGCAGCCCACGTCCCGCCTCCGCGTTCAGCCAAGTTGTGACGCAATCCTAGGGAGAGCACAGGGATGTGCTCCATTATAGTCTATGGGGGGCAGCTGTCTGATTTTTTTTTTTTTCTATTGTGATGCTCATTTGGTGATGAATCAAGGGCACTGGTCGACTGACAAGGCTCTGTTAGACTCTTCCAACAGATGCCTTGTCCGTGGACTGGTCAAGGAAGTTCCTTTATGCCTTCCCACCCTTCCTTCTGATTCACAGAGTGCTGCTGAAGTTAAGGTTCCAACCTGCAACAATGATCCTGGTGGCACCATATTGGCCGAGGCAGTCGAGGTACTCCCTTTTGCTAGCCCTGGCTTCCAGCAAACCGATCTGGCTTCCCCTTCCTGACTCACTCTCTTCTGACTCTTCCTCAGACAGGGGTAACTTATCACAATCTACAGTCTCTTCACCTCAAAGCCTGGCTCTTGAGGAGTTGGAGAGAATCCCAGTATTTGGAACAGACCCTTAAAATTCTGAGATTGGCTAAGAAACCTAGTACCAAGAAAACTTGCGCAGCTAATTGGAAAATATTTTCTTTCTGGTGCAGGGGGAAGCATTTCAGTTCTCTCAAAGCATCAGTCCCCAATATTCTAGACTATTTGGCTCACTTACTGGCCTCAAGGCCTCATCCTTAAAGCTACACCTAGCTGCAGTTTCTGCTTATCTGTCCATAGGCAAGAAGCAGACGATCATTTCATTACCTGTTTTCAAACAGTTCTTCAAAGGCCTTCTCCACCTTCAGCCCCCAATTAGGGAACCTGTTCCTCCTTGGGACCTTAACCTGTGCATTGCCAAGCTCATGGAGCCACCTTCCAAACCCATGGCTATGGCCCATCTGAAATATGTCACTTTGAAGGGCAGTCTTCCTAGTGGTCATTACCTCTGCCAGAAGAATTTTAGAGTTGCAAGCACTCTGCACATATCCCAACTACATTATCCGTCACAGGGACAAGGTAGAGCTCTGAACAAACAGGAAATTCCTGCCCAAGGTCGTATCTGAATTCCAACTTAACCAGTTGATCACTCTTCCTGTTTTCTTTACTGAAAAATCCACTCCTGGAAAACAGAGACTCCATAGTCTGGATGTTAAGGGAGCCCTATACTACTACTTGGAGCACAACAAGCAGTTCAGGGGGTCCACATGGGTGAGTAGGTATAGGAAGACCAGCCACTAAGGGAACTGTCTCTCATTGGATAGTCTCTTGTATTCAGTTCTGCTACAACAGGGCTGGTAAACAGCCCCCTGAGGGCCTCAGGGCTCACTCTACCAGGGGCAGTGCTGCCACAGTGGCAGCCGCAAGGGACATTCCCTTACTAGATGTCAACGTAGCAGCCACATGGAAGACTGTACACACATTCACAAAGTACTGTTGCCTGGATGTACAGTCTAGATCTGATGCCAGATTTGGCAGGGTGGTCCTGCAGAGCCTCTTCCCCTAAGTAGGTTCTGTACTCGCCTCCCAACTACACTGCTTTGTAGTCTGCAGTCAGTTACTGATGCTAAAGGACCCCTGGGGTGAGAAGAAAAAATTACTCACCATAGTAATATTATTTCTTCCAAGGTGTCCTTTAGCATCAGTAAGCTCCCACTCTTCCTCCCCTGGAAACCTGTCTGAAGAGGACTCTGCTTCCTCGTTATTGCCAAATTTGTTCCTGAAGTATTTGAATGCCATTTAAAGCAATGGTTTCATGTTTTTTTAATGGTTTTCTGGTCATGCTGTTGCATGATATTTAGATCATGTTGTTCCACAGTAACATGGGCATGTTCCTATTCTTCCTTTGAAAAAAAATCTGGTGTCCTCTGGGCAGACTCCAGTCGGCACACCCTCCTGCTCTTTTCCTATTGGCCAGTTCATTTTATGAATATTCATGACTCCACTTCCAAGGCAATTCAACCTAGGCAGCTTACTGCAATTGGTTACTGATGCTAAAGGTTACCTTGGAAGAAACAATATCTCTACGAGGAGTAATTTTTTTCTTAAAGTCCCAGGTGAAAGACTGGCAAACCGTTTAAGGAGAAAACTCCGGGTTGGTAGGACAAGCAGCGATCAATATCAGTCAGTCTCCATCTGTCGATTCCTTATCTTTAAGCTGGTTATCCAGATTGCATTTCATGATCTTCTCCACACTCGTGCCTTCATGGGGGCCATGAACCTGTATTATTTGTAGCTGTCCGAAAAACAGTCTAGCTGGAAGCTTCAAGGAGTAGTCAATTCCCAAGTCCCGTAGTCTCTATTTAACGCCATCAAAGGCTTTACATCTTGTACAGGTGGCATATACTGTATGTTTGGAAAGAACAGAATATGATCATAATTCAAGTGAATAGGCCCCTAATTCTGTAGCACTCCCAGAACTAAGTCCCATTCTGCTGCTGAGCTGAGGGCTAGCAGAACAATAAGAGGGGCATCACTACTGGTGCTAGGCCGTCTAGGGGTGATCCAATAAGCCTGAATAATTTATTTTATTTATTAGGATCTAGAATTGAACACCTTTGAGCTGAGGGCTCTTTTATAAAGGTTCCATGTCAATAGGAGGGAAGACAGCATTACAAGGGTTCAAGCAACATAGAGTACAAAACATGTACAATATTTACAATAATTACAATGAATTATTCAAACAAGTTAAATGAACCAAAAAAAAAAACTGTAGAGGGTAAGACACCCATAGGGTTGCTTTTACAGTAAGTTATAGGAGAGGACAGTTGCAGGTAGTAGAAGGTTGGAGTCAGTTCGCTGAGGCAGTAGTTAGTGGAGAGAAGTAGTAGGTGGTAGGGAAGAGGGGGGCTAAGAGATGATGGGGGGGAGTAGGGTGGGAAGTGGAGTTGCTGCAGTCATGGACCTTGTCGAGAGACGTGAGGGGTGGATGCATGAGGCGGGTGGCCAAGCAGAGTTTTTTAGCCACCAAGTGATGGTAGTGGGTGATAGAGATGGCCTGGGCATGCTATGCTGGGAGCTGTGTGTGGGTAGGTCAGAGCCCTGAGGCAGATGAACTAGTGGTAACAGTCACAGGTGCTGGATGCGGAAAGCTGTTGGTGTAGTAGTCTCTTGAAGGATCCCAGGGTAGGTTGAGTGGAGGTGTCCTGGCTGAGGGCATTAAACCAGATGGGTGCTCTCTAGGCAAAAGAGCACTGACCCTACATCGTTCGAAGACTAGAAACATGGTAGAGGTGAGTGCTAGCACTTCTTGTTCATTATGTGTTGCTGCTTTGTGGCTGAAGTAGGTTTGCTGTGCCATGGGGGAGAATTCCTAGTAGCACCCTTTTTTGCCAGCAGGCAGGTTTGGTAGTGTAACCTCCCATTAAGTTGAAGCCAGCCCGTTTGCACATAGAGGTCACAGGTATGGGTGAGATGCTCGGCTCCTGTGAGCAGCCTGCAGGCCTTGTTCAGTGCTACCGATATTCTGCGGAGGGTGGTGAGACTAGCAGCACCATAGATGACCAAACCGTAATCTTTAATTTTAAACTCTGTGCGCGTCCCATCAGATCAGATTTATTTATTAATTATCTTGGAGTAACACCTTTGAGCTAAAAGCTCATTTACAAAGGTTCCACGTCATGACATGTATAGTTACAGGTTAAGACATACACACTTTGAATTAACAGTAGAAAACAAAATATATTAAGCAATGTAAGTATATATGTTTTTAGTTTGCGCTGTGAAGAGTAGTCAGTCAGTATTGACTTCGTCAAGAGGCAAAGAAACGTGGAGAGGAGTGGATAGGTGGGATTGGAGCGTGCGGGTTGGGAGGTTGTAGGCATTGAGGTAAGGGTTGGTTGGTAAGAGACAGATGGTTGGGTAGAAAGGGCAAATGGGGGGTCGGGTAGGGAGGGTGGAGTAGTTAGGGTTGGCAGTCACAAGTACTTAGCACTGTGAGGTGTTGGAGGAGTTTTTCTTAAATGATTTGAGTTTTGGCTTAACTATATCAGGAGGGAGATCTGATGGCCAGAGCTGTAGGTACCAGATCAAGCACTTCCCCTCTCTCTCCTCATGGAAGGCCAGGACTCTGATATTGGCAGCTCGAACTGTATTTTTGAGCTGCTTGAGGTGACTCCTCAGTGCTGCTCGTTTGTTGATCAAGGTGGCTGTCGCAGCAAGGGCCTATCCTGCCATAGCCTCCACACGTTTGGTACTCTTGGTAGTCTCCACATTGCATCTAGGCGAGTCTCAATGTTCAGAAAGCGTGAGAGAAAAAACATCCAGCTTTTAATCAGTCTGCTGAACACTTTTGGTAAGCACGTTAACTGCAAGCTGGAGAGAGCTCGGTGAAGTAGCGCCGGTCTGCGCACTAGTTGGGGGTGAGGATACTGTCTACGTGGTCTGGTTATCTGACGTCTGAGATACCCAGCTGGAAAAAGTCCTGATTATTTGGTTTAGTTTGTCCCATTCTCATTTAGTTTTGTATCCAAGTGTGCAGCAGAAGGTCCTCTATCGAATGGCATATACCTGCAACTGGGGTGAATCCCAAAAAAATACCGATTTTAATCAATATAAAAGGCTTCAATGAGGAGCTCCAGAACTTTGCTGCTGGCTGGCTAGGCTGCTAGCTCTGCCCCCTTCCAAAGTGGTCCTTTTCTGACAACACATTCTGTGTTTCTTTTGCCCTGTGTAGTCCCTTGTATACAGTCTTGAATTAGAACAATCGAACCCCAATTACTGATGGCAAAAATATTTAAGATTTTAACAATCTAGTGTCACTAAGTTTAAAAAGATTAACGTATTCGTCCAAATAATGCTGCTGTTGGATCTTAATAGGAGATTACAGTTTTCTTCCTCTTACATCAGGACAGAAATGTTATGCAGCCCTTTGGCGAGTTCAGCATCCTCCTCACAGTACAGTTTCCTCCACTGGATTGATTATAGAATAAAGATCTTCTTCAAGGATATCTGTTTCATCAGGCCACACCTTTGGATTCATACCCACGTCAGCACTAGGATCACCAGAGACTTCTGCAAGCTAGGTACTGCCCACGATGACGTCATGCCTAAGCGTCATCGTAAACATTCATTTCTTCTCCACTGTTGATCATACTTGTCAGATGTACACGGAAAAGTTAACTATTGGCTACCTTCATTTATTTTTCTAAAACAGTAAGGAAGTCACTGTTCTGGTGATTTTTGGCTCTCCTGTATGTCGCCAAAGGAACCCGCCAAATTATTCTGGTATTGTTAGTGCAGAGAGATTTACAAGGAAGACTCGCATGAGGTGTATGTCTAATGTTTGGTCCTCTCACAGTGTTCAAACATGTGAGATTTGTCGGGACTTTAGCTCTGCTACTGGGTGATGCAAAAAAGGTTGTTGGAAACATTTTTATTGCAGAAAACTTTGGCAGTGTTAGGAAAACAGATGCAGGAAAAATCCGCTTCACCTGCCAAGTCGACAGAATTCTGGTTGTCTAAATCTAAAGCAAAATTGTCAACGGGCAGCTACAAGCATAAACACCAGGACAAGTATAAGGAAAAGGTTTCACCACTCCAGGTCACTGCTTTGGCCAGCAGGTACCTCTTTAACCTTGTCATCTATGGTGGTGGTGACCACAGCCCTCCCCGTCCGACCAGACACCATAATCGGGGTTTGGCATAGGCACTACTGGGCCTATTACAGGAAGTACAATGCCATAGTTGCCGTCAACACTTTTTAGACATGACCCCTAATATGGGCATTGTCAACACACAAACAGTCTTGGTATCATTCTCTGAAATGATATATCGACTACTACCAGGATTGCCTAATCAGCCTGTGTTAACCGGACCCGAGCCTCCCCTGGAACAAGAGGGCTCTCTAACTTTTGCTCTCCCCCACTGCCCTAGGACGGCGGAGACACCGTAATGTACATATCGTACATGTAGTTTTTGGCGTGCAGCACCATTTTTAAAAACAGCTTTACCTCCTGTGTAGCTGTCTGTGGACTCCTTTAGGTAGAGAGGCTGCCACGTCTGAAATTCTGTCGGCAGACTGTGCTGATTTGTTTCTCCCCCAACGCTGTACTGTTCTATGGGGGTGGTTCTGCAGCATATTATATGGTTATTCTAAGTATAGTAGCATGTTTCTAGCTGAATATGTCATGGGTTATATTATTATTATGATAATACATTTAGGTTTATTGTAGGCTGGGGTGCATAGCCACTCCGCACCTATTGCTCCCCCCACATGGGATGTGCCATGGGGGGGGCGCAGCATATACGTGGGGGCTGTGGACAGGTGGTTGTCAGTGGTGAATGCCGCTGGTGCGCACCTATCCGCAGATGCGTAGCTGCGTGGGCGTGATGCGTGCCTCAGGTGGGTACTTCCCGCCCCTATGTGCATAGGGGCCCATGTTCTCATGCTCCACTTTCCCTTTCCCTCTGGATGCATCTGGAAATGAGAAATTGCTGCACAGTATGCCTTTCCTGGTGAAACTCGTCTATAAATAAATGGATAAAATAACGTTGATGGAATTTTCCATCTCCAGAATCCGCCGATGTAGCAGCCTAGTACTATACAAAAGTGACCTCCTCAGCTGCCACCATTGTCACTGGCATGGTCTTCTGTCCCAGTCATTGAGGAGTATGATGATGAGGTGGAATGTAGCTCAGATCTCGTAATGTAAGAATATTATGAGGACGAGGAGGGTTATGCTGAGGACCAGTATTTACCTGGTACTGGCTGTGCTTTATCGTCCTGCAGTGAGGACTCTGTGGTGAATACCCCAAGGTCACCATCGGAGGACTTTTTTTTTTTCCTTTTTTCAAGCCATGATGCAGAAAATGCAGGCTGCCATGGCCTTCACGCTAGACGTCACAAAGAAAAATTTGTTGGAGTTTTCAGAGGTGCCAGAATCGCCATCTATAGTCATTCCTCCACTGTTCTGGAGGATTCCACTTATACTGCTTGGTATAGGCCTAATGTCTCACCTGCTGTCTCCAGAAAGGCTGACAGGATATACATTGCACCATGTAACAAGCCTTATTAAGCCAGTCAGCCAGAAAGTGATTCGAAGGTGATCATAGCTACCCATGACCGATCTAGGGTGCCTAAGCTTATGAGCTCCCTCTGTCTTGATAAGGCATCGAGGAGGTTGGATGTCATGGGTAAGTGTACTTGTGCCGCTTCCTCATTGGGCTTTTGCATTATCAGTTACCAGGCCAGCATGATTAAATACCAAAATACCCTCTGGAGAAGTGCCAAGGCTACATCACAGGTCTTGCCTGAAGGTAATGCTAAAACTGAGTTCATGAAAATCCTGACTGCAGGGGCTGAGGTGGTTAAGCATCTAATCTGTGTAGCCTGTGATGTGTCAGATGCCTCTGCCTGGGCAGCTGCCTCTGGCTTCTGCATGAGGATGTATTTGTGGCTTAGAGTAGCAGGGTTTGCCAACGATGCTCAACAAGCAGTTTTGAATGCCCCCTTTAAAGATAATAAACTGTTCGGGTATAACGTTGAAGAGACATTAAGAGGCCTTCTGTCATCTTGAATGACTTTAAGGTTGGTCAAATCCTTATACCCTGCACCAGGCAGGGGTCAGTTTTGTCCACTACCTGCCAAAGGTGGGAGACCGATTTATAGGCAGCAAGGAAGAGGTAAGGGAGCAGGAGCCTTACCGGCCACTCTGCCCGCCAGTGCCCATTCCAAAGCATGTAAAGGAGGTGGAGCCAGTGACCTTACCCCCACAGGTTCTGCATGACTTGCAGCCATATGGTCCCAACCTCCACTACCCCCAGGGGTGGTTGTAGGGTGTGTGTGTGTGTGTGTGTGTGTGTGTGTGTGTGTGTGTCTCTCTGTCTCTCTCTCTCCATTTGAACCATTAGAGGAAGAGTACTACTGATGAATGGGTGCTTGACGACATTGTGAAAGGCCATGCTTTGGAGCTTCTGGATACCCCTCCAGATCATCCTCGAGATCATCCACCACAGGTCTCCACCTGTCTCTGGAACTCATGTACCTGTTGAGAGAAGAGGTGCGGGCCTTACTCTGAAAGCATGCCATAGAACTGGTTTGGCAGAGGAACAGAAGCATCTATTTCAGATACGTCCTAGTCCCTAAGTGGATGGGAGATCTGAGGCCTGATCTACACTTGATGAACCTCAACTTTTACATAGATTACAAGATGTTCCATGTGGTCTTTCTAGAGATTCTGATTCCTCTTTTACAAAAAGGGTACTAGATATGTTCCCTAGATATGAAGGCTGCTTCCCTTCATATCAAAATTGGAAAGAATCACAGAAAGTATCTGAGATTCATGCTGGAAGGGGAACATTACCATTTCAGAGTCTTGCCCTTTAGCTCGTCTTCTGCACCACGGGTCTTTACCAAATGTTTTGCAGTAGTTGCAGCAGCCATCCGGAGGGAAGACCTGTATGTATTTACTTACCTGTACGATTGCCTATTTTTTTTTTTTTCCCGTATTCTTTTTCTCCCCTGGGGATGACTTACAGGCGGCTTTGGCTGTCCCCTCGGAGGGCTCTCCTTCCGCCCATGGCCATGTTGCTTTCTCTGGACTGGGATTTCCCCACTGTAGCAGGGCCTGGGAGGGGAAGGCCATCCCCCCCACTCCCCGCTGCACACAAATCTGGTTGCGGGGGGCTGAGTTGGGGTCAGCAGTGGTCCAGGTTTTATGGAGCCTGCCAACACGTCCCCCATTTTCCTCTGTTCTGGTGGATTCCCCTCCCCTTGCTGGGCGCGCATGTCAGCGTTCATGCGTGGAGGCATCTGCACACTGCAGAGTCCTGCAGCACCCTTCTTCCTCTGACGTCCCTGACCCGTTCTTCCCCTAGGCCTCCACCTGGGGGCAGTCATTGGGCAGGACTGCCAGTCCACCCTCCCGAGGAGAGCTGTCCTCTGGACACTTAGTCCTCACCTTCCCCGGCTGACCCCCATTGACCCACTCGCACCGCAAACATGGGTTGCTGGCATGGTAGGAGGTAAGGCACTGATGCCTCGGCCCTCCACACTGCTGGGCCGGCTGATGATTTCCTATTAAAGGCCAACTCCAGGCAACAACTGCTTTACACCCTAGCTCATACCAGGAAGCTGTTCAACCTGGTGGGTGACAGTCTGCCAAAGTTAGTACTGACCCCCTGCCAAAGACTGCAGTACATAGGGACGATACTGTACACAACTGAGGGCTGCACATTCTTGCCTCTGGACAGTGCAGAATACCTTATAGAGGAGGCATAATTGTTGTATCACAGTCAATATGTTCCTGCCAGGATCCTGCTATGCCTGCTGGGCCTTATGGCAATATCCAGTGTCACTGTGCCACTGGCCAGCTTGCATACGCAGACCCTACAGTGGTCCCTAAGAGTTGATTGGGACCAAGCGACAGGTGAACTAAGCAAACAAGTGCTAGTGACATCTTCTTTGAGGAAAACACTGACGTGGTGGATGGATAGCACCGACTTGCTCAAGGGTGTTCCATTTTTTATTTCAACTTCAGTGCAAATTCTCACATTGGATGGCTTGGAATCTGGGTGGGGAGCATACCTGGGCCCTTACCCAAAATGCAGGGAATTTTGACCCAGGTAGGAGAAGACTCTGCACATAAATATCTTGGAGATGAGAGCTGTCCTGTACAGCCTCCATGCCTTTCACAAACATTGACACCAGGTCCGCCCACTGTTAATGTAGATGGACAAACATTAGTGTGATGCATTACTTCAGCAAACAAGGGGAGACTCATTCCTGCCCACTATTCAGGGAAGCAGTGAGAGTGTGGACTTGGACTCTGGAACATGGGATACAACTTTCAGTCATACTTCTTCCAGGTGCCCAAAATACCTTGGAAGACAAGTTAAGCAGGTCACAGTCCAGAATACATGAATGGGAGTGGCTGACCTCAGTAGTGGAAGACGTGTTTGAAAAGTGGGATCGCCCAGCATTGGACCTTTTATGCATCCTCACTTGCTTCTGGGCTTGAAGCTTTGTGGCAAGATGCGTTGTCCCTCTCTTGGAAAGTGATGTTTCTGTACACCTTCCCTCCCTTTTTTCCTAATAGAGAATACCACTGAAATTCAAGATCTATGGAGCAAGTCTCATCCTCATTGCTGTACTGTGGCCTTGGCAGACATGGAATCCGCTGCTGCAACAGTTGCCAGTTGAACCTCTGGTACTTTTACCACTGTGCCGGGGCCTGTAGTCACAGGACAACGGGTCTCCCGGTCCCTTCAGACCTGCAGTCCATACATCTGCATGCATCACTCCTGAAAGCGTGGCTGTGGCACGATTTGGAGTTCTCCAGTATGGCTGATGTTCTGGTGGGTGCCTGAAAACCCTCCACCGGACAGATCTGTTCTTCCAAATGGAAGCAGTTTTACCAGTAGGCTGCTTCCAAGCATTTGTATCCATTTACTTGTGTGGTCGGTGCAGTGCTGGAATACTTGCTGTCTCTGTCAGACTCTGGGCTGCAATATTGCTCACTTAAGGTGCATTTGGCTGCTATTTCAGCTTTATATGCACCTGTGGATGGATGGTTGGTTGCACAACTAGAGGTAGCCCGTACATTTCTGAGAGGCATATTACATTTAAAACCTGCTATTAGGAATCTAGTCTGAGCTTGGTACTTAAAATTTGTATTAGAAAAGCTTGCTTTGGCTCCTTTTGAGCCAGCTGCGAGTTATGGTTTACGATTCCTTTCATGGAAAGGGTTATTTTTAGATGCAGTCACTTCTGCTCGAAGGATTTCAGAGTTACAGGCTGTAATGTGTGAGCCTTCCTGTTTGATTTTTCATGAAGACAGTGTCTGCGTACCAAACCCAATTTCCTATTTAAGGTGATGTTTGAGTTTATTTTAAATAAACCATCCACCTTCTATTGTACTACCCACAGTATGCCAGTCCAGGGGAAGCATTACTCCTTACTTTAAATGGACATAGAATTATCCAATATTATGTGAATTGCACCATGGACTGCAGAAGGTCCCCTCAACTTTTTGTTTCATTTTTCCCTGGGGAAGAGGGTGCCCCGCTGTCTAAATGGTGCCTATCCAAATGGTTGGCCCATTGTATTATGTTCTGTTATAGGAAGTTTGGTAAAGAACTTCACGGAATGGTTTGTGGTCATTCTACAAAGGGCATGGCCACTTCTGTTGCTCGTTTCAGCTGTTGAAAGTTGTGTAGCTGCCACATGGTGCACTGCCCACACCTTCACTAAACATTACAGTCTGGACACTGTGTTTTGCAGACAAGCAGGCTTCAGCCTGGTTGTGTTACAGAGCCTGCTTTCATGAGACTGTATGTCCCCATCCACCCAGACTGTAAGTTTTTTGGTACTGCTTGGGATTCGTTCCAAAGGTGTGGCCTGATGAGAGACATCCTCAGAGAAGATAGAACTGCTACGTACTTACCATTACAGTAGATTTTCAAGACAATCTCTTTCATTAGGCCACGTCAACCCACCCTCCTTCCCCCTTCAGGGTTATGACACTATGACATTTGATTTTCTGCATGAAGTTATTCCATCACTGTTTTTTTACAGCACCCATTGTCTCCTGGTATGCTGGGTGATGCTTGTACGTCCTGGTTCCTCATAGGTCTTATGAGCATAATCTCTGGCAGGGAACTCAGGAGAGACTGGGCCACTCATGTTTATGTAGATGCTGATGCATGACGTCATTGTGGGTGACCCCTGGCTTGCAAACGTTTTTATGTGGTCATATTGCAGACGTGGGTATAGTTCCAAATGCGAGTTAAAAATATTTAGGTCTTAAAGCAGAGTTTAAAGGGGAGCTGTCATCACTAAGAGCCCCCACACCCAAGTGTGGGGCTCATTCTAACTTAAACTTTGTGGTAAAAACATATCACTGTTTATTTCAGTATAGTCGTTTGTATTGCACTAATTCTGTTGATTTGTAAGCTGACGTTTTCTGTAACCAGAAATCCCAGAATCCCAAACTGCTGACATCAGAGGAGGGCTGCAGCAGTGGGAGATTCAATAGCCTGCAGTACATGTTACAGTTTTTTATAAGCGCTGATCTTTTGTTTGTTGTTCCTGCTGTCTTCCCTGGGCTAAGTACAGTCAGAGGTGACTATTTAGTCCTGGGAGAACAGTTGAACCAGCAAACATATGATTGGAGCTTATAAAAGTTCTGAAATACACTGCAGGTGATTTGGTCTCCAACTGCTGCAGTCCTCCTCTGATGTCAGCTGTAGGGGATTTTGGGATTTGTTTTCACAGAAAATTTCAGCTTGCAAGTCAACAGAATTAGTGTGGTACATTCTATTATACTGCAGTAATTAAGTAAACAAAATGTTTTGCTCAGAGAGCGCAAATTAGACCAGCCTCTTACTTGGATGTGGGGATCTTAGTACTGACATATCTTACTTCGAGAGGGTTTTTGCAGGAGGTCTTCACCTATAGGACTGTGCCCCCTGGCATCAGGTCCGAACAGTAAACTTGTAGATAGCGATCATCAGCGTCCGCTCTCCAGTTCTTTCCCACCGTCGCCTCAGTACGTTCGGCACGCGATAGAACAGCGATCAAATGTCCGCATTTTTCATTGAAGTTTTCTTCACCTCATAGTAAAATTATCTCTTCGATTTACTACCATTTGATGTCTTCTAGACACACAAAGTGCTCAAAGTGCAGCGCCCAAATCCCGCATGGGGACGACCATTCCCGCTGTCTCCTCTGCCTTTGTTCCAAGCACAACACCGAGGAGTGCTCCATCTGCCAGGCCTTCAATCAGGCAGCTTGAACCACGTGCAAGCAGACCCTCGAGGCCCACTTCCTGACCCGATGACTGGCATCGATGGAAAAGGAGCTCCAGGAACTGAGAGCTAGATTGTCGTCGGCCCCAAAAAAGAAAAGCAAGGAGAGGCACTGGGACTGGAGTCTGTCACCACACGGGAGGCCTTCCGAAACTGAGTACTTCACCTAGTGCCCTGTCTGCTTCTTTAGGCCGGGCACCTTCTCCCACTCCTGCCAAGGTGAGCGGGCAGCCGGGGGTAGCGTCTCTTGGGGTATCAGTTAAGTTGCCTTGCCTAGCCGATAAGATGCCCCTCGACCCCATCGAAAGGTGCACGGCTCCAGCCAATCAGTCTAGTGGTGGTCTCCTGACCACCATTAGCCCGGTGCGGTCCGTTTAGTTGGATGACTGCTCCTCTAACGCCCGCATCTCTCCATTCTCCTGTTGGGCTCCAGCTTGGCCCCCAACGCTGGACAGAGTGAGCGGCAGAGTGACCCATCGTCCCCCCGGGCCATTCATCCCAGGGACTTGCCACCTGATCCTCTGATTTTACTTCCAGCAGGATCGCCCTCGGACCTGCCGTCCAGACCTCTCCCCCTTGCCAGGCCCGCCGCCGTCCCCGGACAGAAGTCTGTCGGCAGCTGGGGATCTTTCCATGGAGCCTCCTCCCTCAGAACCTTTGGGGGGGCCTCCCAGATCCCGCACCTCCTAGAGGTGCCATGGCACCTTCTCGGGCAGGACCAGATCCTCCTGGCAGGTTTCCGGGTCCAGAACTCATTGTCCCACCTCTAGGTGGCCCACTGTCGACTCCACAGTATCCGACACCAGGACATGTGCCCCTGATGTCGGGATACCCGACGCAGGGGTACTCTTGCTATCCTCAAACGGGTTATCACTACCCATCTTGGCCTCAGTACCCAGGCTACCCTAACTTCCAGCCTCTTCCTCCGCCACCCCCAGCACCAGACCACGAGTAGGCCCCTCAATGGTGGCAGGAGGCCAGAACTCTGCTACTATCAGAGCTCAGGCAGTCTGTGGGGGATGTTCCCTACCCATGGGTTCCCCCTTCACCGCCTCCTTCCGGCAGAGCCTCGGGTTCTTTAGCTGTGGGATCTGCTGGGGTGGATCCTTCCATCCTCCAGAGGCCCCTTCCTTCGGAGACCTCTTGCACTCAGTACAGGTAGCTGGAGGCTGGCCCTCGAAAGAGGTGGATCTGCAACAAAAAAGACTGGTGGAGCACTTGGATCTTGCCACGTCTGATCCTATCCCGTCCCCCCCCATGGATGGGACCCCATGAGGATTTGGAGACCATGATATGGCAACAGCCGCCCTCAATACCAGCAGTCTCCAAAAAGGCAGACCCAACTTATTATTCCCTGGAAGGGATTCAGCATCTTAACACCCATCCAAAGGCTGACTCCATGGTAATCACAGCTGCTCATGACCGGTCAGCCCAACGAAACATCAGAGTTCCTCGCCTCCAGACAAGGACTCTTGTCAGTTAGACCAGTTCGGACGAAAGATCTACTCTTCTTCCTCTTGTGTTATTAGATACCTCAACTATGTCTCGCACATGGATACTTTCCAAAAAGCTTCACTTTCAGAGCTGGAAAGGGACCTCCTTGAGGTTCAGGATGAAAACCTTAGGAAGAAGCTCCTAGACAAGGTCAGGATGGGCAAGTCCTCGCGTCGTCACGCGCTCTGAGCAGTGTATGACTTGGTGGATTCAGTGGCTAGAGCGGCAGCCACAGGGATCTGTCTCCGCTGGCTCTCCTGGCTCCAGATAGCAGGCCTGGTACAGGATGTACAGTCTTCCCTTTTGGATGCCCCTTTTAGTGGTTCCGTCCTCTTTGGCGACGATGCGAAAGATATTATCATAGGACTGCAAGAGAGTGGATGCTCCTTAAGAGACGTACGCTCTATGTACAAGATGGGTCAGAAAATGCAGCCCTTTCACTGCCAAAGAAGGTGGAATAAGAACCAGGCTAAGTGACAGGGAAAAAGACACGCCCCTGGCTCAGGAGCTCAAACCCCACAGGCTAAGTTCCCCAAACCAGCCTGGGGCTAAAGCTCCCCTCCCCTCGATATCCTGACTCCTTTCCCCTCCTTCCGCTCCCTCTCTTAAGTCAGGAGGAACCGTTTGGAGGGAGGTTCGACCTCCACCTGGAGGGTTGGAGGTTCGTCACCGCAGAGTCTTGGGTGCTTCAGCTCATCCAGCGGGGTCACTCGATCAAGTTCCTTGAGATCCCAGCCCCTCTGCCGCCAGGACGGTCTTTTTTTAATCCATGGGATCAGGTCTCCTTTGTCTCAAGAGGTCCAGGCACTTTTTCTAAAGAAGGCCATAGAACCTGTCTCTCCAAACCAGATTGGAAGGGGAATTTACTCCCACTTCTTCCTAGTCCCAAAGAAAACGGGCAACCTGAGACTGATCCTGGACCTCAGCACACTAAACATCTTCATCCAGTACAAGAAGTTTCGTATGTTGACACTTCAGGGGCTCCTCCCCTGCTCCATCCAGACTCCTGGCTGTGCTCCCTGGATATGCAGGATGCCTATCTGCACATCCCTATCCTCCTGGCCCACCGCCGCTTCCTCCATATTGTTTTTATGGAGGACCACTTCCAGTATCGGGCACTCCCATTTGGCCTTTCTTTGGCCCCTCTGGTGTTCACGAAATGTCTAGCGGTGGTGGCGGCGGCGCAGGGCATTTGTGGCTTCCCGTACCTGGACGACTGGCTCCTCGCAGCACCCTCTCCTACCAGGCTGAAAAAGTACCTCTTTCACTGTGAACTTGTTCTCACTTCTGGGTATCACGGTCAATTTCTCCAAGTCCCATTTAGTACCATCTCAACGTCTCCAGTTCATTGGAGCCGTATTAGATACAGTTTAGAGCAAGGCATTTCTGCCATCGGATCGAGCAGAGACTTTAGTTGCTCAGGATACTCTCGTGGCCCAGGCTCGTGCTCAGTCTTTTGGGACTGATGGCAGCGGCCATTTCAACAGTACCCCTGGCCAGACTCCACATGAGGATCACCCAATGGTCTCTCCGAGTCCAGTGGGATCAGAGGATGGACGACATGAACCTAAAAGTAATGATCTCCAGCAGCCTACAGAGAGCTTCGCTGGTGGCAGGATCTCTCCAACCTTTCGAGGGGAACACCTTTTCATTCCCCCGTCCCAACCCAGATCCTCACCATGGACGCCTCAGACTTGGGCTGGGGAGTCCATCTGGGGGTACACAAGATACAAGGGTCTTGGTCCGACCAGGAGCTTATGCTCCTCATCAACGTTCTGGAGGCCAGGGTGGTTCTTTACGCTCTCCAGGCGTTTCAGTCCCTCTTGGTACCGGGATCACTTCTGGTCCAGACGGACAACATGTCCACGGTCTTGTACACCAACAGACAGGAAGGAACCTGGTCATACCCTCTCTGCAGAAAAGCAATGAAGGTCTTTTACTGAGTGATCCAGCACAGCCTTTTCTTGACAGCAGTCCACGTCTTGGGCGTAAGCAACATCCTGGCGGACAGTCTGTCGATCAGTGGCCAGGGCCCACGAGTGGGAGCTAAAGTCAGTGGTGGTCAAAGAACTCTTTCTTCAATGGGGTCGACCAGAGATGGATCTGTTCGCCTCCCCATTCAATGCAAAACTACCCAACTTTTGCTCGCTCTTTCCCGGGCATGGTGCTTTTTGGCGAGACGCACTGTCTCTCTTTTGGACAGGGAGGTTTCTCTATGCCTTTCCTTCCTTTCCTCTCATTCAGAAGGTTCTGGTGAAACTTCAGCAGGAGGGAGCTCATATGATCCTTAACGCTCCTCTCTGGCCACGCCAGATTTGGTATCCTCTTTTGCAACAGCTGGCACTGGAACCTCCGGTCCCTTTGCCGTTTTCCCACGACCTTCTGACACAGGAGCAGGGCACCCTGGTGCACCCGAGCCTTCAGTCTCTCCACCTTCATGCATGGCATCTGTGAACACAGCGGTTTCCCGCTGTGGTATCTCCTCACAGGTTGCACATATCTTAGTAGAAGCCAGAAAATTCTCTGCTAGATCCACTTATGCCATGAAATGGAAAAGATTTTCGATCTGGGCCCAAGCAAGGCGCTGGGACCCATTTTCGTGCTTGGCGGCCAGGTGTTGGAGTACCTCGCACATTTATCTGAGGTGGGCCTTAGCTGCTCTTCCATTAAGGTCCATCTCTCTGCGGTGTCAGCCTACCACCTTCTGGGGGAGGGTAAAACTTTGGCTCAGTTGGAGGTTGCCAAAACTTTTCTGAAAGGCATCCTTCACTTGAAACCTCCGATCTGGAATCCCTGACCCCCCCCCGGGACCTGAATTTCATGCTCGAGAAGCTGACTTTACCCCCATTTGAACCAGCTTTTACTTGCGACTTGCGCTTCCTCTCCTGGAAGACTTTATTTTTAGTCGCAGTGACTTCCGCCAGAAGGGTCTCTGAGCTCCAGGCTTTTGTCTATAAGGAACTCTATTTAATTTTTCATAGGGACAGAGTAGTCCTTCGGAATAACCCTTCCTTTCTCCCTAAAGTGGTTTCAGAAATCACTCTGAATTGGAGCGTGGAATTACCAGTATACTATCCCCAGCATTCCAGCAGCGGGGAATACTTTCTGCACACCTTAGATGTGCACCGGATTCTAAGGTACTGCATGAATCGGACTAAAGAGGTTCGCAAATCCAACCAACTCTTTGTAGCCTTTGCTCCCCAGTGCCAGGGCAAGGCTATCTCCAAACAATCCATCTCTAGATGGTTAGCCAACTACATGCACTTTTCTTACACGAAATATGGGAAGTCCCTTCTGGGAGCAGTCAAATTCACTCCACCAGCAGCATGGCTACCTCTACTGCGGGGGCAGTCAAAGGTCACTCCAACCGCAGCGTGGCTATCTCTTCTGCCTTTGTCAGGAATGTCTACTGCAGAGATCGGTGCAGCGGCCACGTGATCATCTGTTCACTTTCACTAAGCATTACAGTCTGGACATCGCCTCTAGGCGCAGAACCGGCTTTGGTCTTGCAGTTTTTCAAGGCCTCCTGTCATGATTCCCTATGGCAACTTCTCTTCCTCATGGATGCACCTCGGCATTAGTTATTTTGGGGATTGCTTGGTATTCAGTCCTATATGTGAAGACCTACTGCAGGAACCCTCTCGAAGTAAGATATTGCAGTTACGTAAGAACTTACCGTAACAGTAGATCTTCGAGAGAGGTTCTGCAGTAGGTCTAGTTTCCCTCCCACCTTCCCCCAGCTCCTGGATGTTTTTTTCCTTCTATCTAGCCCTTGGGTCTAGAGAGGAAGCAGGGTCCTAGGAGTCTTTACTCCTATTTTTGTCTTACCTTTCTATAGGTCTCTGGTGGAAAAGAACTGGAGAGCGGGCGCGGGACCTCCCCTTTTATAGTCGGGCTGACGTCGGGGGCGGTCCCCACTGATGATTGCTATCTACAAGTTTGCCATTTGGACCTGACGCCAGGGGTGCAGTCCTATATGTGAAGACCTACTGCAGGAATCTGTCTCCAAGATCTGCTGTTACTGTAAGTTCTTGCGTAACTGCAATTTCCCCTTTAATACATTGCTAAATTAAAAGATTTTAAAAGCCTTAAAACTTTAACTCCCTCAGGTAGTCCTGTGCACAGTTGTTTCCTCTGAGATAGTGTGTCTACCCAAAAGGGAGTGCCTAACATCAGAAATAGCTTAAAAAAGGTAGTGTCTAAAATGAACTCACAAAATTTGAGTTTTTAGAGCTCAATTTAAAGTTACTCACCATTTAAAATGAATACACATAAATAATATGATGTATTAAAAAGGAAAATACAGGCAGAATCTCTGACACTACACCTATTGAGTTATGCTAATTATTGTGCTGCAGGTGTCGCTGTAACTAGGATTGAATGGAGATCAGGCATTTGGTGGGGGACCCCATCAGTCCTCCAGAATTCAAGATATTAGAAACGTGTGGAGTGTAAGAACCTGTAGTTTAGAGCAAATAATAGCAGTTCGATGAATTGACTCCCTGTTCAAGTTATCATGGCTATGAAAAAGTGAAGTGTCTCTTTTCTGTGTTCTGAGCAGTGAAGCAAGGAAAGACAGTCAACTGGGGGCTTTGTATACAATAACATTAGTGATCCATTTTTCTTGGACCATATACAGAAAAAGCTTTAAATAGAGGGAGAACAGTTCTTCTTTCCAGAGTTTGGCACCCCCAGCCCTGTCATCAAACTTCTCATGGACTTACCAGTCACCCACCAATTATTTGGGACCAGAACATGGTGGGTGGTCAGCCATGTTGGTTGTGCGAGAGCTTGCTGTGTGTGAGCCAGCCTGGACAGTCCATCTTTTTCCTCCAACCTCAAGTTTTCTCCCTTAGGGTGCTGGCATGTAATGATGAGGTTGCATAATGCATGCGATGGCATGCATACATGATAGGCATCTTGTGGCAGCCCCTCCCATTTATACTACCAACTGGTGTACACCAGTTTGTAGTCACCCAGCAAGAGCATCATCCCCCCCAAGGCAGGAGAGCAGTCTCTGGGACACTCAGTCCTTCCTCCCCTGGTGATCCATACTTATCCCTAAACACAGGTTGCCAGCGTGGCAAGTGGCAACACTACTGCTGTGTACCATGTCAGCTGGTAAAAGAGTTGCTGCACACTTTTTTGTCCCTATTAAGAAGGCACTTTTCCTGGATCCACAATAGTCATCTCTTCTCCAAACTCCTAATACTCCTCTGCACAGTTCACCTGGCTGTCATTGCTCCTTTCCCATCTCCCTTCAAATCCCAGAGTCTATATTTGGGGTTCACAGGTTCAGAGCCAGTCAGCAGTGGGTGAGAATCTGAAAACTGTTACCACCTCTTCCTCCCTCTTTCCTGACTTCTTAAGCAGATCCTGTCTGTCCAAACGAAATTTGTGTGGTCCACAGCTAAAATGGATTCCAAGACTAAGTAAAAAACCATATACAAATTAACCAAAGCAAATGTGGTATACTGGTTGTACGGTAACAGCAAGCCTAAAGCATATGGTGATCTGTTTCTGCTGCTCAACTTGTCAGTATTCAAATGCTATGTTTCGTCATCTACTCACACGTTCACTGTTGTCTGGATAGCCAAGCCGTCCTATACAGGATATGCCAGGTTTGAGACTTCTGTCCTTCAGAAATTTTTTCTCTAAGTAGTTTTCGGGAAAACCTCTTTCTAGGAGTTGTTAGGAGTCTGCACTTTGTTAGGATCAACAATACTCATTCATGTTGTAAGAAAAGGTTACTCACTGTAGTGGTAACTGTGTTTCTGCTAAAAGATACGATGTCACAAACCCAATCCCCATCTCCCTCTTTGAAACATAGGTTAAAAATGTGCATGATTTTTCACATGATTTTTCACAATCAGTTGGTTAAGTTTATTGTTTGAGCATTCAAAAAATTATCTCTTTGAAATAGTTTAAGAATCGTCAGTGAAAGCCTCTCTGAAATGGATTAAGATTTTTCAGTTAATTTTGAAACAGAATATATAAGATGATGTTCTTTAAGGTGACTTCAGCTATAGATTTAACGGTTGGGCAGCATGGGTGTGCTATCACCGACACAGTGTGCTGATTGAATCAATTATAATCGGTCTTCGGAGCAACTACACAGCAAAGGATAGCAGCACTTTGTGAGAATTACATATCTCATCCATTGGGAGAAACCATTACTATAATGAGTAAATGTTCTTGTTTGAATCATCATAAGATTCAGAGGCATTATGCAGTCGAAGGATATGTGTTTAAAAAACAAAACAAACAAAAAAAAAAGTAAACCACATAGCATGTCTATTAGTGACCAGAAGAAATACAGTTACAAGGTTATTTTTATCTGTATGCTCTCTGCTCACGTGTTCAAGAGTTGTTTAATGGTCAGGGGTCCTGGGATCCTTACTGAGGGGTTAGCAGAAGGTCTATGGATTTTTTTTTTTTTTTTTTTAATGTTTATGAACATACCTTAATGGCCGGTTTCTTGGTTGTGCAGTAGTCAGGTGAGTTCCATGTACACTACCGGTCAAAAGTTTTAGAACACCCCCATTTTTCCAGTTTTTATTGAAATTTACGTAGGTTAATATCTCAATGTACTCTGAAATTAAAGCATAGAACAAATAAACAATTGGAGATAAAAAAGAAATCATAGAATCATTTTGTTTAACAAAATTTAATCTAAATTTTTGACTCATCAAAGTAGCCACCTTTTGCAGATATACTGTAACACTTGAACACACTCGTGGCATTCTTCCTACAATGGACATCAAATATTGTTCGGGAAGTTCTTCCCAACACTGTTGCAGAAGTTCCACAAATGTGTTGCACTTGTAGGTTGCTTCTTTTCCCTTCTGTCCAGTTCATCCCAAACCAGCTCGATGGGGTTTAAGTCTGGAGACTGTGCTGGCCATTCCATGATTTGAAGCCTACCGTCTTGTTCTTTTCCTCGAAGGTAGTTCTTACATAGCCTGGAGGTATGTTTTGGGTCATTATCTTGCTGTAGGATGAACCCCTGACCAACTAGGCGTAGACCAGAGGGTATTGCATGGTGCTGCAAAATGCTGTGGTAGCCCTTTTGGTTCAGGGTGCCAGTCACTCTGTGCTGTTGTCCTGTGAGCTGCCTATCACGCAAGCTGTTGACTCTCAGAAACTTGTCTTCTGATTCTGTTGTGGCTTTGGGTCTGCTAGACCTCTTCCTGTCAGAGTTTCCTCCAGTTTCCAAGTGCCTTTTGATGGTGTAGGAAACTGTACTCACTGACACCTTGGCTTTCTTTGCAATTTCTCTACAGCAGTTTTTGCTAGCCTAAACTTTTTTTTTAACCTCTAGCAGTTTACCGCTTACCTTTGTACCATTTCAGGTTATTCACTGGACTTGAATTGCTTAAATTTCATTAAAAACTGGAAAAATTGGGGTGTTCTAAAACTTTTGACTGGTAGTGTAATTCAGATGCCAGAGTTAGCCTCATAGAGTAATACGAAACGTCCACAAAAGCCCATTTTCTCTCCAAAAATGAGAATGGTCTTCAAATTTCCATTGACCCTGATCAGGGTTTGTGCACATGAAAACTTAGAGAGAGTCCCAGGCGGCATCTCACACTGTCCTTACACCGATTGATGTCTGCCTTACTACTGTACTACAGTACTGAGCAGAAAAGTCACTTTGACTGACATATGCACACAGTACTAAATACCACTGCTAAAACAGAACACTGAACCAGTCCTAACTGCAGGAATCCCTCACTTAAATGTTTATACATTATGCAGTCATCTCAGCAGAGAGTGATGCCCTGGAGATAACCTACGCAAATTTTAAAATTTGGAATGTAGGTTCAAACCCTGCATCCACACTCCACTCTAGCTGTTGCTCAGATCCATTTCGCCGCCTGAAGAGCGCAGTCGCCCCATAGTGAACTCCAGCAGCGTCCATTTCTCCAGTGGTTTTTTGTTTTATAGTTGTATAAAATGACTCTGGTCAGAACCATAATGGTTGCTTGTACTTTAATATTAGATATGTCACTGACATTAACTATATTTGCATGCATAGTCCTGGATAGACTTTACACATACGTTGACACACAGTACAACATGCACACGAAAGTAGTGCACACAGACACAGGCCTTAATGTGGGCATATAAACCTCAACATGCTGCTAACATACACTCTGATACATACACACACACACCCTGATAAATGCCCTGGACAGGCCACAGCAAATGCACACAGATCCAGTTGCAGAAGTAAAGACCCCGACAAATGCACAAAGACCAAAGCAAGTGAAAAAAGGACCCTGGCAGCAGGGCTTGACAAATTTTAAAATTATGTACTTGTCCACGGACAAGTGGTTTGTTAAAAAGTAGTTGTCCCGGTGCTTGAGTTGGCAGTCCAGGTATAAAATGGCATATTTTTAGTAGAAAGTATAAAAATACAGAAAACCCAAATGGATTTATTGTGGAAAATAAAATATTTTGCTTTGGCTTATTTCTTTGCATTTTGTTTTCACTTTTATGGAATTGTGAAAATACTGAAATATTGTACTCGATAAAATTTTATTTTATATTATCTTTGTTTGTGTTGTGTAATTTATTACTTTAAGCTGCTGTGCTTAGTCCTTGCGCCTTACAACACTACAGGAGGACCTGGGCAGGATAGAGTAGGTGGGAGTAGGAGGGAGCAGGAGTCAACTGCTAGTACTCCGAGAGAGTCTGCAGTTCACTTCTCCAAGCTCCTATACCCTGTCTCTCTCACAGTCTCTCTCTCTCTCTCTCTCTCTCCACACACACACACACACACACACACACACACACACACACACACACACACACACACTTAGTTGGTCTTCTCATTTCTTTTTCACTATCTTATTTTTTTTTTTGTGATTGTGTCTGTATTTCACAAACCAGCCAGACACAGGATACCACTCATGGGCACAGAACAGGTCACCCCTTTGCTCCTTCCCACACAATTACCTCCCTCTCAACATAGCCTGAGCCTAAACATACAGTTAGGCTCCTCTTATTTTATTTTCAGTTTTTTTTTTTTTTGTTTTGTTTTAGCTTTCGCTTCAGATTTTTTTTGTGTGTGTCTGTCACAAGCCAGCCAGCCACAGACAGGACACTGGGCAGTTCAGGACAACTCTTCCCACACTAGACGGAGACTGGCACCTCTTTAGTATTCCAAGAGAGGAGAGCCCACACAGTTACACACTTAAACAGTTATGTTATAGGCTTATTTTATGTAAAATCATTTTTTTGTTTAAATTAATAGCTTTCTTTTTCTTCTTGTGTCTTTCTAAGCCAATAATGACAAGACACTGGGTCACTCTGGGGCAGGTTGGGTAACACCTCCGTTCAGTTTCATTCCTTTCCACACAACCTCCTCTCTTTCCTAAAAGCTTAGCCCACACTTACTCAGTTAGGCTCCTCTTATTTTCTTACAATCTTTTTCTTTTTTTATTTATCACTGAAGGTGACAAGTTAGGTTTGTGACAGCTCAAATAGCAAAGCACTGATCAACATCCACTGTCAAAAGCAAGCAGCCATGTCCTCCTTCACTAGTTCAGTTAAGCAGGGTAGTCAGTCACAAGAGAGAGAGAGAGAGAGAGAGAGAGAATTAGTAGTACACTTTAGACACTAGCAACTGCCAGCTGGTATTGCTAACTGAGTCAGAAAGAAGCCAGGAGGTAGTACCTTTAAACAAGACAAACTGGCCTGAACAGAGACAGGGGCCCTTGTTTTTTTTTTTTCTTTTATTAACTGTCTCCAAGCCTTACTATGTCAGTTCTTTTTTTCCCCTAATACAGAGGACAAGGTCAGCACAACACACCTCCTTTGTTTAATTTGTTTTTATCTTTTTTAAACACACCTACTTTGTTTAGTTAATCTGTTTTATCTTATTTTTTTTTCAATTACAGCCCCCCCCCCCCCCGACCTGACTGTACAGTCACAAACACCATGCGGTCCTCAGGTAAACTGCCGACTTGGAACTCCCCACCCCATCTTATTCAATGCTTTCAGTTGTAAACCATCCCTCAAGTCAAGTTTTTTGTTTTTTTTACACCCCCAGTGCAGTACTCGCCAGTGTGATTCCAACAATGAAGATAGTGGCAGCAAGCAAGTCAAACACTTGTTTTCACACTCAGTTATCCGACCGTCGTGGTTGCTGACAGAGTCGGAAGCCCCCTTCCCCACAAACTTCAGTGTGACAAATGCCACTCCCAGGACTCACGATTTATTTTCAATACTGTCTAGTTATTTACAATTTTTTAAGTATATTAAAATGATATTCTGTGCTGTAATAGGAAGTGGCACTGCTGAAAAGTAATGAGAGGCACTCCACAGTTTGAAAAGCGCTCCGTCTGCCATTTCATTCACAGACAAAATGGCACTTTCGGCAATAGTATCCCGCTTTCTGTCCTGAAACCTCCCGCCCCTACCACTCCCACAGCCAATTCCCAGGACTGACAGGCACTCTCACATCAGTTCTCTGACTAACCTGTGAGTCCGGGATCCAGCAGTGCTGTTCTGCTGCCTCGATACATGGAGAGGTGAGGAGGGTCGAGGCTCGGTAGCTGCGGCGCTGGCGCTCTTCAACCTGAGTCAGTCAGCCACCCACCTGATTAAATCCTCTGTGAACCATGTGACGACAGGCTGCATAAATGACAGGCGGCAGCACCTAGTGGTCGGTCGGCTAACTGTAGGTAGCCTGAACATAGCTTGCATGAATGTTGCTTGTCCGGGGACAACAAGCTACTTAATTGATGCTTGTCCGACGGCAAATTCTTGTAGCCCGGGACGTCGGGCTATGGGATTTGTCAACCCCTGCCTGGCAGTGCAAAAAAAGCCAACCTGCATGGGTATATAATGCAACCACAGTGAATGCACAAAGAGTTCCTGTTAGCCAGACAGTGGCAGACCAGAAGGCTCTTGTAACTAGGTAGTGACAGCACAGAGGATTCCTGTAACTCAACAGTAACATGAAAAGGGCTCACGTCACCCAGGAAATAAAAGTAAAGAAGGCTTCAAACAACATGAAGCCTTGCTGCATTCTGACTATATGCAGTTGGCCCTAGCACTTACACTGCTCCGGAGAGTAAAGGATTAACTCTGTGCCAAGGCATAGAACGTTGAGCTTGAGCTCAGTTTTCAAACCTCTGTCTGTGGTACTCTGAAGTGTAACTATCAGATTTCTCACTCTGCCTAACTGTGAAGTCACTTCAGAGATCCCTCCTGTGCTTCAGTTCGGTAATGGTTTGAATCTGTTGTGGTTTTTTTTTTTTGTTTTCCACTGCAGTTTTTATTTTAATATTCTTATAACTGTCTTGGTAACAGTAAGTGGTAGTAGTAGTAGGTAGTGGTAATTTTTGTTGATTTCGTTAGAAATCGTTTTGTAGTCGGTTCTTTTCCGGTTGATCCGGTTCAGAACCGAAATCTATTAATGAAGTAGCACTGTTATTCAGAAATGGCATGGGTATTGGAGGAGTAGAGGAGGCAGAGGGGAACGTGGAGGCTATTTGGGTCACCTTGCTGATGCAGGGGGGTAAGAGAGTAAAGGTTGGAGTGGTATACAGACCACCAGCACTGGCGGAGGTCCTAGAAGAAAGTTTGGTGGCAAATCTCGAGGGACACTGTGGATTGGGAAAAGGAAGGGTAGTGATAATGGGGGACCTCAACATGCCAGGAACAGACTGGGGAACTATGACGTCACTAGTGGCCAAAGAGCAGAGGCTGCTGGCTGTCTTCCAGGATGCGTTTCTGACACAACAGGTAGGTGAGACAACTAGGGAGGCCCGGACACTGGACGTGGTCCTGGCGGACAGTGATCAGATTAGGGGCCTAGAGGTGAGGGACCCATTAGCTGGGAGTGATCACGCCACAGTCTGGCTCTTCCTGGACCTGGGGGGGGAGCCAAACAAGGATGGTGGTAACCAACTTTAGAGGTGCAGACTTCAGGGAGATGGGAAGGATCCTTAAAGATTGTCTAGACAGGCTAAGGCTGGATATGGATGCTGACAGCAGGTGGGAGATCATTAAGAGGGGAAATACAGGAGGTTACCAGATCATGCACAAGGTGAAAGGCGTAAGTTCGGTAAGGCCAGAAAACACTGCTGGTGGAACCGGGAGGTACAGGAGGTGGTGAGAGAAAAGAAGGCGGCCTATAAGTGCTTCAAGTGCTCAAGGAGTGAAAGGGATCAGGAGGAATATGAACTGACAGCCAAGAGAGTCACCAGGGTGGTGAGAGCAGCTAATGCAAAAGAGGAGCAGTCCTTGACCAGTTGGATCCGGAGGGGGGACAAGGGATTCTTTAAATACATGGGGGGGGGGAAGTAAGGGAGCAGATCAGCAAGATAAGGATAGGGGATGGTTGGGCACAGGAGGCGGGGGAACAGGCAGAAGACCCAAAGGAGTACTTTGCCTCAGTTTTTACCAGGAGGGATGGAGGAGCTATGTCTTGTGAGGGGAGCAGGGGCAAACAGGAGGAAGGGGTGGGACTGGAAGAGACCAGGGGCCCTGATGGGTCTGGGGAAAGGGAGTGGCCACCACAGACAGATGGGGGGGGCCAGCAGTGCAGGGTGAAAAGGGGGAGGACGTGGAGGCTGAAATCCCAGTAGAGAGAGTAAAGGAATCCCTTGGGTCCCTTTGGATGGAGAAAGCACTTGGTCCAGATGAGATACATCCCAGGGTGCTGAGGGAACTGGTGGATGTCCTGGCAGTCCCTCTAGTGGAGCTTTTCAACATCTCTCTGAGGACTGGGTGGGTGCCCCAAGACTGGAGGGTGGCCCATGTTGTGCCAATCCACAAGGGGGGCTCAAGAGAGGAGGCGGGAAATTACAGGCCCGTTAGGCTGACATCGGTGGTCGGCAAGGTGATGGAGGGTATTGTCAGAGAACAGCTAGGGGAAGGTTACTGGAGCAAATTGGGTACTTGGATGATAGGCAGCATGGCTTTGTGACTGGAAGATCCTGCCAGACAAACCTTGTTGAGTTCTGTGACTGGGTGACGAGGGCCCTGGACCAGGGTAGGCCAGTGGACGTCCTCTTTCTGGACTCTAGCAAGGCGTTTGATTCAGTACCCCACAGTGGCCTGCTGGCTAAGCTGAAGGAAATGGGGGTAGGGAGACAGTTGTTAAGATGGATAGAAAATTGGCTCTCTGAATATAGTCAGAAGGTGGTGGTTGGAGGGTTAGTCTCATCCCCAAGGTGGGTTACTAGTGTGGTTCCCCAAGGGTCAGTGCTGGGGCCACTCCTCTTCAGCGCCTATGTCTCGGACATCAGGAGTGAGATGAGTCTCTTTGCAGATGGCTCAAAGTTGGGTGCAGTGGTGGATGAGGAGAAAGGGAAGGTGGCCTTGCAGGAGCACCTGGAGGCTCTGGAAAGGTGGTCGGGAAAATGGAAACTAAAATTCAGTGTGGGGAAGTGCAAGGTTGTGCACCTGGGAGTCCGAAATCCAGGCCAGGGTATACCCTGGGAGGAGACATGATTCAAGTCACGGAGGGTGAGAGGGACCTGGGGATAGTGGTAGATGTCAAAATGAACAACTCTGAGACCTGTAGGAGGGCAGCAGCAAGGGCCAATAGGATGCTGGGATGCATCGCCAGGGAGATTAGCTCCAGAAAGGCAGAAGTGATCCTTCCACTGTACACCTGCTTGGTTAGGCCACACCTTGAGTATTGTGTGCAGTTTTGGAGACCACATTTAAAAAGGGACATTACACTCCTAGAGAGGGTTGAAAGGAGGGCAACCAAAATGATCTGGGGCCTCGGGGAGAGGGCCTATGAGGAGAGGCTCAAGGAGCTCGACATGTGCACCCTGGAGGAGAGGAGGGACAGGGGGGCATGATAGAGGTCTTTAAGTACATGAAAAGGGATCAGTAAAGGAGGCCCAGTCAGGGTGCTCCAAAGGAAGGAGGGTGGGGCAACGAGAGGTCACGGATGTAAGCTGGAAGGGGGCAGGCTCAGAAGGGAGAGGAGAGGATGTTATTTCACTGAAAGGGTGGTGGAGCTATGGAATGCACTGCCCAGGGAGCTGGTAGAGGTGGAGACTGTGGACAGGTTTAAATGGGGATGAGACGGGTACAGAGGGAGAGTACATCTGACCAGGCCCAGTACAGATGGAACAACTGGGACTGGAGATAGTGTAACCCAAGGGGGAGAGTGGACACCAAAATAGGCCTTAAATGCGGGTGCTGAAAATCGGGCAGACTCGAGAGACCGTTAGGCCTGTTCTGCTGGCATTTTAGTATGTTAGTATTTCTGTTCAGTACTGTGGTTTTCCGGTACTTATCGGTTCCTAAAAAAAAAAAAAAAACTGGATTTCTGTGGTACTTTTTTAACCAACCCGTGACACGGTTGGAACCGATAAGTGTTAGTTGCCTGGATTGATGCTGACAAGCGTGACTTTTTTTTTTTCTTATATTCGTCATGTCTGGGAAACCCCAAAAGGAAACTGATCCCACTGGGTTTCAGCACTGTTCCGAGTATGGGGAAGCCTTTGCTAAGGCTGATCCCTTACCTCATATGTGTGTATTGTCTGGGGTTTGACCACCTCAAGGAAGACTTCCAGATTTGTTAGAACTTTCCCAAAGCCACTTTTGAAAACTGTTTGAGTAGGCTGAGGGAAAGGGAGGCCGAGAAGTCCGTTGATATGGGTGGCCAGCCCGGTTAGGTTGCGACCGAACCTGAGGAGGTGCCTGCTGACCTGGGCGATCTCTCCTTCTGCCCGAAGAGGTCTGACTCTGCGAAGTCAGTTCCGGATAAGAGAAAAAGAAAATTAGCTGGTTTGGATCCGAAACGCCATGTTCCGACTGCTGAGGAGATAGCGAAAGCGATTACAGTAGTGCAGTCGCTCTGCTCTGTTCCGACCAAACCGACATCGGTTCAAATGCCATCAGTTCGGTCCGAAGTTGTTGCCTCAGACATTGATCCAGAGGCATACTATGAGGGCGATTGGAGGGGGGAGGAGGAAGAAGATGATAGAGAGTTTGTAGGCCTAGATGAGTCAATAGAGCCTGACATCTCCACAGATGGGCCTTCCAGTGTTTTTCCCTCCCAGGCTGTCTGAGTCCTCCTCCCACTTCTTGTTTTACAAGAAGGTGGCTGAGACTCTTCAGCTTCCTATGGAAGACACTGATCAGGATCAGGAGGAACCTGATTTATGTGAAAATAGTGGGTGTTCCAGAGTCAAAGAGCGTGTCTATCCCTTTGCATTAATCCCTGGGGAAACGGACACAGAAAATCATGCAATTTCCCACATCCATTCCTCCTGTGGATAAAAGAATGGACAGGATGTCTGCTTTATCAGGTCCTGGCACGGAATTCCTTTCAGCACATTGTAGCCATGTTGGGGTAGTGCAAGCTGCAGCTTGTGATGAGGCTAATATTCCCGGGGCACCTCACCCCCCAGATAAGGATTCCAGGAAAGTGGATGCTATGGCTAAGAAGCAGTATATGGCATCCTCTTTGGGGCTCAGGCTATCAAATTACATGATATATACAGCCAGGTACCAGAAGACTACGTGGGATATGGTTCTGGAGCTGGCTAAGAATGCCTGTCCCCAGCTATCCAAGGAGCTGGAACAGGTAAATGGTATAGAAGCATCCAAAGTGCAATTTCATGCTGCTATGGACTCAAATAATGTGCATTCTAGAGTCATGGCTATATCCATCTCCATGAGGAGGTTTGTTTGGCTTAGATGTACCAATCTTTCTCAGGATAACCAGACTAAGGCCATGGATTTTCCTGTAACTGGTAATTCTCTGTTTGGTGAGCAAACCGAGAACTACATGAAGAAGATGGATGAATGTAGGACCACCTATAGGAGTGCTGCAGCCAAGGAAAAGCAGGCCACTCCTCAGATGCAGCAATTTAGGGCTGACCGGGGCAAGCCTTTTCACAGGACTTTCTACCAAGCTCAGGCCTCCTCCTCTTCTTTCCAGCAGAGGGGGTTCTTTAGGAGAAGAGGCAGACATGGGATGACCAGGACCCCATCATCCACGCAGTCTAAGCCCCCTGCCAAACAGACACCTTGAGGTGTCGGTCAGGGTTGCCTCCCCAGTTCCAGTAGGGGGCAGGTTGGCTCACTACTCCCAGGCCTTGGGAGTCTTACTTCAGACAAATGGGTTCTAGAAGTAGTGAGCCAGGGACTTTCTCTCAGTTTCAAAAGGTTCCCAAAAATGAGAGCAAGGTCCTTAAGTCCTCCCTGTCCCCTGGAGACAAGGGTCTTGGAAGCAGACATCTCCTCTCTTCTGCAGGCAGTAGAGAAGGTACCTCTTTGTCACAGGGAAAAGAGGCTGTATTCCAGATACTTCCTTACCCCAAAAAAGACAGGGGAGTGGTGACCCATCCTAGATTTAAGGTACCTGAACAAACATTTAACAAAACCAAAATTCAAGATGGTGAGTCTGGGAGTAGTTCTTCCCTCTCTGAGACCAGGAGACTGGCTAGCGTCTCTGGATCTCAAGGATGCCTACTTCCATATACCTATCAGACATTCCCATAGAAAGTATCTCAGGTTCGAGTTGTCCTCAGGCCATAACCAATTCAGAGCTATGCCCTTTGGCCTAACATCTGCTCCAAGGGTGTTCACCAAGTGTCTTGCAGTCGTGGTGGCATTCCTCAGGAGACAGGGTATCCTTCTGTTCCCATATCTGGACGACTGGGTCCTAGTGGGCCAGTCCTCAGACCAAGTCAAGTCAGCGTTAAAGATCACTCAAAAGCTTCTAGAATCCTTGGGCTTCATTCTGAACCTAGAAAAGTCTGTTCTGGAACCAGCCCAGCTTCTCACTTTCATAGGGGTGCAGCTAGACACTATTTTAGCAAGATCATTCCCCCTCTCTCAAGGGTTCAGTCCCATGTCACTCTGGCTTCCTCTTTTCGTCCTCTAGTTTCTCGTCCAGCCAGACACTTTCTACAGTTGCTGGGTAACATGGCAGCATCCACAGCTGTGGTCCAGGGAGCAAGGTTTCAGATGAGATACTCTGTTTCATCTCAGATCTTATTGGTCTCAGAAAAGACAGTCTCTCCAAATTGGTTCCAGTGTCTCAAACTGTAGTTCAGGCTCTCCGGTGGTGGCTGGAGGGGTACACTCTTTGACAAGATGTCCCATTTATCAGTCAGGCTCCTTCATTGATTCTCACCACAGATGCCTCTTAACTAGGTTGGGGGGGGGTCATCTAGATTAGCTTACAGCTCAGGGAACCTGGGCGCACCAGGAGTCTCTCCTACACATAGCTTTTCTAGAAAGACAGCTCTTAGTTCGAGCACTTCAGGCATTCTCAGCTGCTGCTCAGGGGGAAAGTGGTGCAGATCAGGACAGACAATATCACAACCATGTGGTACATCAACAAGCAGGGAGGCACTCTGTCCTTGGCCTTGTGCACAGAGGCCATGAAGATATGGTCTCTAGCCTATTCCCTTCAGGCTTCCCTGATGGCTGTGCATCTCCCAGGGAAGGACAACATTTTAGCAGATGCTCTCGGCAGGATTTCTCAGGGTCACCACGAATGGACCCTGAATCCCCTAATTCTTCAGGTCATTTTCAGAAGATGGGGCACTCCAGAGATAGATCTGTTCGTAGCCCCGGTCAATCACCAACTCCCTCTCTCTTGCTTGTAACCCCCCCTACAAATGGGGGTTCCCTAAAAGTCTTCCTTGAGCTTGCTTAAATGCTCAGTGCCAGGCTGGTGGTCTGCGTTTTAGTAGATTAAATGTATTGCCAGAGAGTGCCTGTATAGCCTCTGTGTACTGTCTCTAAGAGCTGCCTGGATTGCAGTCTTAACCTAAAAGGGAGCTCTGTTAGAATATGTGCTTGTTTGCTGATCATTTGTTAGAGTAGTAGTAATAATATTGCAGTTTGTTCTAATCTGCCTTCTTTGCAGCATGGACAGTTCTGTTTGTTTCCATCATCTTGGTCCTGGACTGCTGAAATGGACCAGTCAGTACTTTTGGGACTCTAAAATGGAGCCTGCCTTCAGGGGCTTGGTGGGGTTAAAACTTGTAGGAATTGTAGTTTTTGCATTTTGGTGCCTAAAACAACCTGGAGGGGGAGCCCTTGTTGCGACTGACAGACAGATCAGCCAACCCAACCTTTTGGATCTTGGGAAAATTCCCAAGCTGCTTGCAGCTGGTTTCAGTTCTGAGTTGGGAAGTGGCGATAACAGCTTGAATGATTCAAGCAGCAGCCCCGGCGTGGATTCATGCGGGAGAACTGTGGAAAGGCCTGGGTTTGGCCTGCATGTCTGCCTGCTATCCCTGAGAGGGAAAATAGAGTTTATTTGGACTGAATCCGAGTTGTGAGAACGATTTAAGCCACTGGACTGTGACCAGGTTTTAACCTGAAGAAGACCAAAGATTTGCTGAATGCAATCGGCCTGTCAGGACTTCCAGCCACCTCTGAACTCCTGGATTGTGCAGAGACTCTGTAATTGCGACCGGAGAGCCTTTTGCCTGGTACAGTGGAATTTCCTGCTTGTAAATGTTCTGTGTGCTGCTAGTGGGTCGTGATTTGGTTCCCCACTGTGGTTTGAACTGTATTCTGCTTGCTGGAAGCTGCAGCCAGCCCCACAGACTGAATCCAGAATCATCTCCATTGGGCCTGGGCCTTGCCACACTGGCTCAGCCCGACTACCCACTGCACAGAGAATGCCATCGACGAGAGACTTGCCTGGGGATCCGCCCCCTGCTCAACACTTGAACAGGAACAATGCCTCGGTGATTGGTGTGGGCCCCGCTTCTCCTGGTACTCTAGCTCAGCAACCTGCAGTCTCTGTTTCGTCCTGCCTGTGTCCAGTATTGGGTATCGTGAGTAAACATCAGGGTAGCTCCCTGCAGCAACAGCTAAATCTAAAGTGTTATCATTTGATTGGTTGCTTTTTCTTTCACGAACTGAGCCCTCTGGCTCCGGATTACAAATAGTGTGTGTTGTACATGTTGCTTTCTTCCATCACAGGGCCCCAACTAGCTGCAGCGTTCCTGGCTAGCCCATCGTCTCCCTACCTGGGTACCTAGAGGTGTGACTGTGTGGGGACTTAAAGCATATGCATAACTGTGTGATTAATATAGCCTTTAAGCCAATCAACCTGATTACGTCCCTTCCTTGTTCAAGTCACTGAATAAATCAGATCTGACTTTTTCTGCATTTAATCTGACTGTGGTTCCAGTTTGTGCCAAGAGTATTGTACTGTTGCCATTTGCTGTGCATAACATTGTTTTACAGGGGATCCCCAGGGTCAAGCCAGAGGAACAAGCACTGGTAGTAAGTGCAAACAGTGTGGGTACTTGTATGTTGTACAAGGGGTACTGTGAAAGTGATTATTGTATATTGCTCGGGCTACTAGAAGGGAAAGAGAGGAGGTTAAGTGTCCCGGAGGGCTGTGCCCAGGTTAGTTTGACCACTGCCAAACCTGACCTCTGGGTTGAGGCGCCTGTTGCAGAACCTAGGGCCCTTAACCTGCTACTAGCCAAGCAGGCAGGGGTAGTAGCCAGTGGAATAGTGCTATATAGGGGTTACATGCTGCAGGCTGCCTCTTCTGGGCCCTGTGCCTCAGGATTCTCTCTTGTTGAATTGGACAAGCCGGTTTCTGTATGCATTTCCTCCTTTTCCTCTGATATTCAGGGTCCCGATCAAGATCAGGTCTCAGCCTTGCAAGGTGATTCTAGTGGCTCCAGACTGGGCCAGACAGCCTTGGTACCCCCTGCTCTTGTCACTGTCAGTAACAGTACCTCTGTCTTCCCAGACAGTTCATTCTCCTTACCTCCTCACAGGGGAGGATCCTTTACCCCAACCTTCAGACTCTCGGGCTCAAAGCTTGGTTCTTGAAGAGCTAGAATATGCAAGCCTACACCTTTCTCAATCAGTCTTAGAAATTTTAAAGGTTAGCAGGAAACCTGCTATTAGAAAGACTTAACTCCAAATGGAAAAGATTTGGGTTTTGGTGTTTACAGAAGCATGTCCAGCCAGAGCTGGCTGATATTGCCACTGTATTGGACTATTTGGTGCATCTTAACAGTTTACTACTCTCAGGGTGCATTTGGCAGCTATGTCTGCCTTTCTTTCTGCTGGTAAGGGCTCTTCCCTAGCGTCTCCAGTTTTCAAGAAATTTTTCAAGGGTTTAGTACATGTTAATCTTCTCTTTAGGGAGCCTACCCCTTCTTGGGACCTGAATATCTGTATCATACAGCTTATGGAGCCCCCTTTTGAGCCTTTATCCTCAGCTGAGCTGAAATACTTGACTTGGAAAATTGTATTGCTGGTAGCCATTACTTCTGCCAGGAGAATCAGTGAATTACAGGCTTTATCAGTGTAACCTAATTTCATTTCATTTCACAGGGATAAGGTAGTCCTTCGAACCAACAACATTTCTTCCCAAGGTGGTATCAGACTTTCATTTGAATCAGTCTGGGTCATTGCCTGTATCTTTTTACTGACCATTCTTCGTCTGGGGAGAGAAGAATACACAGTCTTGATGTAAAGAGGGCTCTTAGTTACTATGTGGAGCATACTGAGGCCCATAGGAATCACTGTTCTCCATTGTTTCTCAATTATGGAGAAATGGGAAAGGGCAAACCTGCCACCAAGAAAAGAGTTGCCAGGTGTATTGTCTCCTGTGTCCAGTTCTGCTATTCAAAGCTTGGGAGAGAGCCTTCCTCAGGCCTGAGGGCTCATTCTACCAGAGGTACAGCTACTTCGGTCGCAGCAGCTAGAGATATACCCTTAGTGAAAATCTGTAAAGCAGCCACCTGGAAAACTGTTCACACATTTACCAAGCATTACTCTCTGGACATTCAGTCAAGAAGTGATGCTAGGTTTGGCACAGCTGTGCTGCAGATCCTGTTCCCAAAATAGGGTTTTGTGACTCCCTCCTCCGAGGGGGTACTGCTTGGTAGTCTGCATATAGTCATAATACAACAAGACTTCATGTTTTTTGAAGAAAAAATTACTTACTATAGTAATGTTGTATCTTCTAATGGAGTCTTGCTGTATTCTGACTTCAAACAACATGAAGTCTTGCTATATTATGACATATGCAGTGAGTCCCAACCTTCGAACTGCTCCGGAGGTGAAAGAGTTGACTTTCCGTGCCAGGCATGGAACGCAGAGCTCGAGCTCGGTTGAAACTCTGTCTGTTGTTCTTCAAACTCAAACCGTCAGATTCTTTACTCCGCCTCACTGAACAGTTGCTCCCGGAGATTTCTCCTTCTGCTCGGTTCATTTTGTCGGTTAAAGTACTGTTTTTCTCGGTTTTCGACCGAAATTAAACTGCAGCCGGTCGAGTCAGACTCTGTCTGTAGTATTGTGAGTACTAGATAGGTTTTACATTGATTTCTGTTCTGTGTGGAACTTGTAAACGGTTTATCGGTTCGGTTTGAACCAATCAAGTTGTTTAAAATATATTAATCTGTCATTTAGAGTGTGGTTACCGGTTCTTATCGGTTCTAAAGAAAAAACGGATTTTATTACATTTTTTTTCCACGACTTGTGACACGGTTGGGAACTGATAAGAGGGTCTTACCTGGCGGATTGCCGTAGCAGGTAAGTTTGGTTAGGACTGGCACTATGTCTGAGAAACCCAAAGAAAAACCGGCCCACTGGGTTTCAACACTGCAGTGTCTGTGGGGAAGTCTTTGCCAAGGCTGACCCCCACACCACCTGTGTTTGTTGTCTGGGGTTTGACCACCTCAATGCAGACTGCCAGATTTGTAAAATTTTCCTGCAGCTACCCTAGAAAAGAGAGTTGGTAGGCTCAGGGAAAGGGAGGCCAAAAAGTCCGCTGAACCGGATGGCCAGCCCGGTTCGGTTCCAACCGAACCGGAGGGAGTGCCCTCTGACCAGGGCGAGACTTCCTCGGGCAAAAGGAGATCCGACTCCGAGGAGTCGGTTCCAGCAAAAAGGACTAGGAAATCAGCTGGTGTGGAGCCAAAACTTTCCTCTCCAACCGCTGAAGAAATAGCCAAAGCGATTAAAATTGTCCAGTCGCTTTCCCCGGTTCCGACCGAACCGGCACCATCAGGTAAGTGTCCGTCTGCCGGTTCCACCGGTTCAGGAGTATGATGTAGAGGAATATTATGAACCGGAGGAGGGGGAAGAGGAGTATGAGGAGAGTGAATGTGGATTTGAAAGTCTGGATGTGCCCATTGACCCGGACACCTCCCCAGACAGACCTTCAGGAGTGTCTCCTCCTAGGCTTTCTGAGTCCCCTTCTCATTTTATGTTTTATAAGAAAGTGGCTGAAACCCTCCAGCTCCCTATGGAGGAAGCTGTGGATGATCAAGAGGAGCCTGACTATGTGGAAATGATGGATATCCCAGAGTCAAGGAGGCTGTCTATTCCTTGCATAAATCTTGGGAAACAGACAGTTAAAATTCTAAAACTCCTCACACTATACCTCCTGTGGATAAGAGAATGGACAAGAGGTACACGTTGTCAGGCTCTGATATGAGTTCCTTACGCAACAATGCAGCCATGTTAGTAGTGCAGGCTGCAGCCTGTGACAAGGCAAATATTCCCTTGGCTTCACACCCCTGACAAGGACTCCAGGAGGATTGATACCATGGCAAAGAAACAGTACATGGCAGCATCCTTGGGACTCAGACAGGCAAATTAAATGGCTTATGTTGCTAGATATCAGAAATCCATATGGGATACTGTTATGGCTCTAGCAAAACCGGTCCCTGGCCAGCTTGCCAAGGAGCTGGAGCAGGTGGCTGCTGATGGTATTGAGGCATCCAAGGTGCAATTCCATGCTGCAGTGGACTCTAATGATGTGTCATCAAGAGTCATGTCTACATCTGTGGCACTTTGCAGAATGGCTTGGCTCAGATGTACTAGCCTGTCACAGGATACTCAGACTTAGGCCATGGATTTTCCTGTTGTGGGTAATTCTCTGTTTGGGGAGCAGACAGAGAATTACATGAAGAAATGGATGAGTATAGGACCACCTATAGGAGTGCACAGGCCAAGGAAAGGCAGGCCACTCCTCAAAGGCAGCTTTCCAGGGGCAGGGGCAGGCCTTTTCATAGGCCTTTTTACCAAGCCCAGGCCTCGTCTTCTGCTTACGCCCAGAGGGGGTTCTTTAGAGGGAGAGGCAGACTGGGTACAAGCAGGCCTGCTACCACCCGTCAGCCCAAAGCCCCTGCCAAGCAGGCACCCTGATGCGGTTGCCAGGGCCGATTCTCAGCTACCCGTAGGGGGCAGGCTGGCTTACTTTGTCCAGGACTGGAAGTCTCTGACATCAGACAAGTGGGTCCTGGAAGTAGTAAGCCAGGGACTGGTTCTCAGCTTCAAATAATTTCCAAAGATGAGAACCAGATTCTTTCCACCTGCAAATCCATCAGAGGCACTTGCCCTAGAGGCAGAGGTCTCTTCCCTCCTGGCTCTCAGAGCTGTGGAAAGGGTTCCACCCCTATACCAGGGCAAAGGGTTGTACTCCAGGTACTTCCTTACCTCAGAAAAGACAGGAGAATGGCGGCCCATCCTGGATCTCAGATATTTAAACAAGCACCTTTTAAAACCAAAATTCAAAATGGTGACTCTGGGAATTATTCTACCCTCTCTAAGGCCAGGGGACTGGCTAGTCCCTGGACCTCAAGGATGCCTACTTCCATATTCTCATCAGAAGCTCCCATCGAAAGTACTCAGGTTCGAGCTGCCCTCAGCCATTACCAGTTCAGAGCAATGCCCTTTGACCTCACCTCTGCTCCAAGGGTATTCACAAAATGCCTGGCAATAGCAGTTGCTGCCCTAAGAAGGCAAAAAATTGCCATCTTCCCTTACCTGGACGACTGGCTCATAGTAGGCCAGTCTCCAGACCAAGTCAGGTTACATCTACAGATAACTCGGCAACTGCTCACCTCTCTAGGTTTCCTTCTGAATCTTTCAAAGTCAGTTCTAGAACCTGTCCAGCTCCTCACCTTCATAGGCGCAGAGCTGAACACAGAGGAAGCCAGAGCCTTCCTTATTTGGACAGGGCAAGGACCCTGGTCTCCTCCTTCACCCTGCAGGTCTCTCGACCAGCAAGGCATTTTCTACAGCTCCTGGGGCACATGGCTGCTTCTACAGCAGTAGTGCAGGGAGCAAGATTTCAGATGAGGGACATCCAGTTCTATTTGAGAGCCTTTTGGTCTCAAAGGAAAGACCGTCTAACCAAATTGATCCCCAGTAACTCGAACCCTGATCCAGGCCCTACAGTGGTGGCAGGATCAGAGCAATCTGAGACAAGGGGTTCCCTTTGTCACAGTCTCACTCCTTAATCCTTACTACAGATGCATCCCTCTTGGGGTGGGGAGCTCACATGGACGACCTCACTACCCAGGGATTGTGGTCCCCTCAGGAATCTGTGCTCCACATCCATCTGTTGGAACTCAGAGCAGTTTTTCTAGCACTTCAAGTTTTTTCCAAATCTGTTCAGAACAATGTTGTACAGGTCAGAGCAGACAACACCACCACAATGTGGTACATCAACAAGCAAGGGGGCACTCGGTCTACGGCCTTGTGCACCAAAGCAATGAAGTTGTGGTCTCTGGCTTACTCCCTGAACACCTCCCTTACGGCAGTTCACCTCCCAGGCAAGGACAATGTCCTAGCAGATGCTCTCAGCAGGATTTCCCAGGGCCATCACGAATGGTCACTGGACCCCCTGGTCCTGGAGGTGATATTTGCCAGATGGGGCACCCCGCAGATAGATCTTTTTGCAGCCCCAGACAATCACCAACTTCCCCTTTTTTGCTGCAGGCCCCCAGTGTTGGGCTCAGTCCCTCTGGATGCCTTAGTTCTCAATTGGGAAGAGAAGTTTCTCTATGCTTCCTCCCCTTCCCTCTCCTTTTCAAAGTGTTAGTCAAAATCAGATCTCAATCCTGCAAGATGATCCTGATTGCTCCAGATTGGGCCAGACAACCCTGGTATCCACTCCTACTGTCCTTAGCAGTCCATCTTCCCCTGTCTTCCCAGGAATCACAGCCTGTTAACCTGTGCTCAGGGGAGGGTTTGGTACCCGAACCTCAAATCTCTCAATCTCAAGGCCTGGCTCTTGAAGAGTTAGAGTTTGCTGATCTACACCTCTCCCAAGGTGTAATGGATATACTAAAGGCTTCTAGAAAGCCTTCCACCAGGGGCTACCTATAATTCCAAATGAAAGAGGTTTTCCATGTGGTGCTCTGGGAAACATATTTCCCCAGAATCTGCTGATTTACCCACAGTCCTGGATTATATGGTCCATTTAAATACCTTGGGGCTGAGGCCAGCTACCTAAAAGTACATTTGGCAGCTGTGTCTGCTTTTATTTCAGCAGGTAAACCCTCTTCTCTTTCAGCTCATCCTGTATTCTCCAAGTTTTTAGGGATTGCTTCACCCAACCCTCCATTCAGGGCCCCTGCCCTGCCTGGGATCTTAATGTTTGCATTGCTCAGCTTATGCAACCCCTTTGAGTTTTGTCTTCAGCAGAGCTGAAGTTCTGACTTGGAAGACTGTGTTTCTGGTAGCCATCACTTCTGCCAGACGCATAAGTGAATTACAAGCTTTGTCAGTGCAGCCTGACTTTATCTCTTTTCATAGAGATTAGGTGGTCCTCAGGACTAACAGGAAGTTCTTGCTTAAGGTGGTTTCAGATTTCCACCTTAATCAATCTATATCTCTTCCAGTGTTCTTCACTGACCATTCCTTCTCTGGCGAGTGGAGGCTGCACAGCTTAAATGTGAAGAGAGCTCTTAGTTATTACATAGAGTGTACCGAGGGTCACAGGTTTGACTCCCTCCAACTGTTCCTCACTTATGGTGAGGTTGGTAAAGGGAAACCTGCCACTAAAAGATCCATTGCCAGGTGGATTATCTCTTGTATCCAATTCTGTTATGAAAAGCTGGGTAAGGTTCCCTACCAGAGGTACAGCTACTTCCCTGGCTGCTGCCAGGGACATCCTTATTCTAGAGATATGTCAAGCAGCTACCTGGAAAACAGTTCACACTTTTACCAAGCATTACTCCCTGGACATCCAGGCTGGGAGTGATGCTCGGTTTGACACAGCTGTGCTTCAGAGCCTATTTCCTAAGTAGGTTCTGTCCCCTCCATGGAGGTACTGCTGTGTAGTCTGCATATGTCATAATATAGCAAGACTTCATGTTGTTTGAAGAAAAAATTACTCACCTTAGTAATGTTGTTTCTTCTAATGGAGTCTTGCTATATTATGACCCCCACCTGCCCCTCTCAGAACCTCTGTTTTTGGAATGTGGGTGGGCAGTTCAGTGTTGGCACTTAGTAGATGCCCACCTTGTTGTTTTCACCCCTCTTTTTTTGGGATGATTTGGTGTTGTGTTTTATTTTTTATGTCTCCTGACTTGAGTCTTTGTTTTGGGACCAGAAAATGTGTTTTTATGTTTAGTAGCCAGTTGGCTAGTGTAGATTTACGGCTTCCACACAGGACCTCAGTGAGTTTAGCTCGTAAAGATCTGACGGTTTGAGTTTGAAGAACAACAGACAGAGTTTCAACCGAGCTCGAGCTCTGCGTTCCATGCCTGGCATGGAAAGTTAACTCTTTCACCTCCGGAGCAGTTCGAAGGTTGGGACTCACTGCATATGTCATAATATAGCAAGACTCCATTAGAAGAAACAACATTACTAAGGTGAGTAATTTTTTCTTCCCTCCCTGCCTCCCCTCATGGAAACTAGTAGTTTTGGGATGTGGTCTGGCAGGCACAATGCTGCACCCCAGAGGGGTACTGGGCATGCATTTATCTTATTAAGGGTTTTTCTGTTTTTTATTATGAATATTTTGGTTGTTTCTGTACTTGCTTAGATTCTTTTTGGGGTTCTCGACGTGAGTCTTTTTGACCCTAAAAATCTGTTAATTGCCCTTTGGCATGAAAATTTTATAAACCGTTTCTACTTATTGAGTTAGTTTAGTGCTCGTAAGAATCTGACTGTTACACTGTACAGTACCACAGACAGAGGTTTGAAAACAGAGTTCGAGCTCAGTGTTCTATTCCTTGGCATAGAGTTAACACTTTACTCTTCTGAGCATTTCAAGTGCTGGGGCTAACTGCATATCGTCCGAATATAGCAAGACTCCATTAGAAAAAACATTACTATGGCAAGTAATTTTTCCTTCTGTCACCTAGGCAGTAAGGTTGAAGAGGGCCTGTCATCTCTCACAGTCCCTATGATGGTTACACACTCCCATAGAGTTTTTAGGGTGCACGGAAGTGAACACAATTTACTCATTAATACCATTCAGTGTGGTATAGTATTTGAGTGCTGTGTCTGTCTTGTCTAAATGAAATGCAAACTCTTCAGATATGAGGCCCTTTGCCCTATGTCTGCAGGGGTCTGTAATTTATGTAAGCAGTAATACCAGCTGGACGGGGTGGGTGGTATTGGGCTATACCTGCCTGCCTAGGGGTGTAATGAGACCTGACATTGCAGGCGGTGGGCCTTATAGTCCCTAGAAGGTGGGTATGAAAAAATTACTCACCTTAGTAATTATGTTTCTTCTAATGGAGTCTTGCTGTATTCTGACAATTGCAGAGATTCCCAACCTTTGAACTGCCCTGGAGAACAAAGAGTTAACTTTCTGTGCAGGGCATAGAATGCTGAGCTAGAGCTCGGTTGAAGTCTCTGTATGGAGTGATTCAAACCTAAACCGTCAGATTCTTGCGAGCCCAACTAAACTAAAAATTCTATGTGGAAAATGTAAAAATTCTTACTAGCCAGCTGCCTGAAAAAAGTTTTGGATTCCCAAGGAAGACTCAAGTCAGGAAACTCAAAAAACAATCTACTGTAAATATTAATAATAAATCGGCACCCAAACAAAAGGAAGAGGGTGCATGCAAAAAACACCCCTTGGGTGCAACACCGCACCTGCCCACCCACTTCCCTAAAACAGGTTCTTCAGGTTTGGAGGCAGTATAGCATAGTGGTTTGACTCTGAGCTGCAAATCTGGTGACATCCAGCAGACCAGACGTGGGTTTGAATCCCACAGCTTCCACTTGCATACTGTGTGACCCTGAGCAAGTCACTTAACTTCCCTGTGCACCCAGGTTGCACCTGTTTATATTAAAAAAAAAAAAAAGGTTCTAAGAGGGGAGGGAGGGAGGTCAGAATACGGCAAGACTCAATTAGAAGAAACATAATTACTAAGGTGAGTAATTTTTTCTTCAAACAACATGAAGTCTTGTTGTATTCTGACAATTGCAGACTACCAAGCAGTACCTCCAAGGAGGAGGAGGGACAGAACCTACTTTGGGAATAGGCTCTGAAGTACTGCTGTGTGAAACCGAGCATCACTCCTAGCCTGAATATCCAGAGAGTAATGCTTGGTAAAGGTATGGACTGTTTTCCAGGTGGCTGCTTGACAAATTTCTGAGAGAGGGAAATCCCTGGCAGCAGCCAGGGAAGCAGCTGTACCTCTGGTGGAATGAGCCCTCAGGCCTGAGGGTGGAGTTTTTCCCAGTTTTTCATAGCAGAACTGTATACAGGGCACAGTCCACCTGGCAATAGATCTTTTGGTGGCAGGTTTGCCCTTTCCCACTTCTTCATAAGTGAGGAACAACTGGAGGGAGTCAAACCTGAGATCCTTGGTACGCTCTGCGTAGTAACTAAGGGCTCTTTTGACATCTAAACTGTGTAGCCTCCTCTCTCCTGAGGAATAATGATCAGTGAAGAAAACAGGGAGAGACATAGACTGGTTTAAATGGAAGTCTGAAACCACTTTGGGCAAGAACCTTCTATTGGTTCTAAGGACCACTTTATCCCAGTGAAATGAGATAAAATCAGGTTCCACTGACAGGGCTTGCAATTCACTGATATGCCTGGCAGAGGTAATGGCTACCAGGAGCAAAGTTTTCCAGGTCAAGTACTTAAGCTTTACTGAAGACATAGACTCAATGGGGGGGGGTTACATAAGTTGAGCAATGCAAACATTCAAATCCCAGGCAGGGCACGGTCTCTAAAAGGAGGATTGGTGTGAAGCAATCCTTTAAAAAATTTACAGAACACAGGATGGGAAGATAGTGAGGAAGACTTCCCCACAGACAAAAACGCAGAAACAGCCGACAAGTGTACTTCGAGAGTAGCTGGTCTGAGGCCTAGGCCATTAAGATGGACCATATAATCCAGAACTGTAGGCAATCCAGCAGTGTCTGGAGAAGTATGTTTCTTAGAACACCAAATGCTGAATCTTTTCCATTTGGAGTTGTAAGTCTTTCTGGTGGAGGGCTTTCGAGAAGCCTTGAGGATATCCAGAACCCCTTGGGAAAGATGCAGATCTGCAAACTCTAACTGTTCAAGAGCCATGCTTTGAGATTGAGAGACTGAAGACTGGGGTACCAAATACTTCCCTGAGAGGATGTTAACGGGTTGTAATTCCTGAGAAGAGACAGGGGAAGATGGACTGCTAGGGACAGCAACAGGGGGTACCAGGGCTGTCTGGCCCAATCTGGAGCAATCAGAATCACCTTGCAAGGTTGAGACCTTATTTTTGGCAAAACTTTGAACAGGAGTGGGAAGGGGGAAAGGCATACAGTAACTTCCCTTCCCAATTCAGGATCAGGGCGTCCAGAGGGACCGAGCCCAAGACTGGAGGTCTGCAACAAAAGAGATAGATGGAGTCGGTGATTGTCTGGGGCTGCAAAGAGATCTATCTCTGGAGTGCCCCACCTTGAAAAAATCAGTTTCAACACCTGAGGGTCCAGGGACCATTTGTGATGGCCCTGAGAAATCCTGCTCAGTGCATCTGCTAGCACATTGTCCTTGCCTGGAAGGTGAACAGCTACAAGAGAGGTTTGCAGGGAATAAGCCGGGGACCACAACTTCATGGCTTCTGTGCAGAAGGCCGTGGACAGAGTGCTTCCCTGCTTGTTGATGTACCACATGGTGGTGTTGTCTGTTCTGACTTGAACAACCTTGTTCTGTACTGATTGTGAGAAAGCTTTTAGAGCCACAAAAACTGCTCTGAGCTCTAGAAGATTGATGTGGAGAAGGGATTGTTGGGGGGACCACAGCCCCTGGGCAGTAAGGGACCCCAGATGGGCTCCCCAGCCCAGGAGAGAAGCATCCATGGTAAGGACAACCGAACAAGGCTGAGTAACAAAAAGAACACTTTGTCTTAAATTGTCCTGATCCTGCCACCATTGGAGGGCTTGGATCAAGGTCAGAGTCGCTGGGATCAGTTTGGTAAGGGAATCCTTCCTCTGAGACCAGAAAGCTCTCAGGTGGAACTGAATATCCCTCATCTGTAATCTTGCTCCTTGGACCAGTGCTGTTGAAGCTGCCATGTGGCCCAAGAGCTGGAGGAAATGCCTGGTGGAGATACATGAAGGCTGGAGGAAGAAGCTAGTTCCATAAGAATCCTTGCCGTTTCTAAAGGAAGAGAGGCTCTTGCTCTGAGTGTTTGCAGTTCTGCCCCTATAAAGGTAAGAAGCTGGACTGGTTCGAGAACTGACTTGGGAAGGTTGAGAAGAAATCCTAGAGAAGTGAGAACTTGCTGGGTCACTTGCAGGTGAGACTTGACTTGGTCTGGAGACTGACCTGCTATTAGCCAGTTGTCCAGATTTGGAAAAATGGAAATCTTTTGCCTTCTTAGAAAGGCAACTAGTACTGCCAGGCACTTTGTGAAAACCCTTGGGGCTGAAGTTAGGCCAAAGGGCGTTGCTCTGAACTATTAGTGGCCTGAGGGCAACTAGAACGTGAGGTACTTTCTGTGGGAACGTGAAAGTAGGCATCTTTTGAGGTCCAGGGAGGCTAGTCAGTCCCCTGGCCTTAGAGAGGGAAGGATTATTCCCAGAGTTACCATCTTTAACTTTGGTTTTAAGAGATGTTTGTTTAGATATCTTAGGTCTAGAATGGGTCGCCACTCCCCTGTCTTTTTGGGGATCAGGAAGTACCTGGAGTACAGTCCTTTGCCCCAGTGTAGGGTATGTACTCTCTCTATGGCTCTTAAAGCTAGGAGAGAAGAAACCTCTGCCTCTAGGGCAAGGGTTTCCGAGAGATTTGCAGGTGGAAAAGATCTGGCTCTCATCTTTGGAAATTTCTTGAAGCTGAGAACCAGTCCATGGCTTACTACTTCCAGGACCCACTTGTCTGATGTAATAGACATCCAGTTCTGGACAAAGTAAGCCAGCCTGCCCCCTATAGGAATAGGAGAGTCGACCCAAGCAGGCCCATCAGGTTGTCTGCTTAGCAGGGGCTTTAGGCTGAGGAGTGGATGCAGCCCTGCTCATCCCCCTTCTGCCTCTCCCTCTGAAGAACCCCCTCTGAGTAAAGGAAGAAGAGGCCTATGCTTAGTAAAAATGCCTTTGAAAAGGCCTGCCCCTGCCTCTAGACTGCTGTCTTTGAGGAGTGGCCTGCCTTTCTTTGGCCTGAGCACTCCTGTAAGTGGTCCTGTACTCCATCCATTTTCTTAATGTAATTCTCTGTCTGCTCCCAAACAGAGAATTACCCACTACAGGAAAATCCGTGGCCTTAGCCTGGGGGCCTGATGGGATTCATCCCAGAATTCTAAAAGAACTAAGGGTAGAACTAGTGACACCACTGACTACCCTCTTTAACAAATCATGGGAGGATGGGGTGGTACCTGAGGACTGGAGGAGGGCAGATGTGATTCCCTGTCACAAAAGTGGGAGCAAGGCAGAAGCAGAAAACTACAGACCTGTTAATTTAACCTCAGTGGTAGGGAAAATGATGGAATCTCTTCTGAAGGAAAGAATTGTTGAGTATCTAGAGGCCAGAGGGGCTCAGGACCCAAGGCAGCATGGATTCACAGCGTGAAGGTCATCCCAGACAAATCTGATAGATTTCTTTGACTGGGTAACCAAAGTAGTAGATCAGGGAGGGACTGTGGACATGGCCTACCTAGACTTTAGCAAGGCATTTGACACAGTCTCACACAAAAGATTAATATACAAGTTAGCCAGCCTGGGAGTGGGTCCCAAGATGACAGCCTGGGTAAAGAATTGGCTGGAGAATAGGACACAGAGAGTAATAGTAAATGGAGTCCACTCTGAAGAAAGGGGGGTTGCTAATTGGGGTACAGGGAGTTCAGTATTAGGACGGTCCTCTTCAATGTCTTTATAAGCGACATTGCAGGGACTGGAAGGAAAAGTATGTCTCTTTGCAGATGACACAAAGATCTGCAACAGAGTTGATGCACAAGGTGGGGTGGAAAGGATGAGAAGGGACTTGGCAAGGTTAGAGGAATGGTCAAATGTATGGCAGCTTAGATTCAATGCTAAGAAGTGCAAGGTAATGCACCTGGGAAACAAAAACCCAGGGGAAGAGTACACAATGGGAGGGTGAGATACTAACAACAACAAAAATGGAAAGGATCTGGGGTAGTCATATCAGATGACCTAAAGGTGGGCAAGCAATGTGAGAGGAGGCAGCAAGGAGGGCTGAGGGGATACTGGGATGCATAGGAGAGGCATCACCAGTAGAAAACAAGGAAGTTGTTATCCCTCTGTACAGACAGTTGGTGAGACCCCATCTGGAGTTCTGCGTGCAGTTCTGGAGACCCAATCTCCAAAAGACATAGACAGGATGGAGGCTGTCCAGGGAGGGCAACTAAAATGGTGCAGGGTCTGCAGGAAGACATATGAAGAGACTTAAGGAACTGAATATGTATAGCCTCGAAGAAAGAGGAGAGGGGGGACATGATAGAAACTTTCAAGTACCTCAAGGGAATCAACAAAGTCCAAGAGGGTAGCATCTTTCAAAAAAAGATGTGCAAGAACAAGGGCACAATTTGAAGATAGAAGGGAGAGGCTCAGAGGTAATTTAAGGTATTTTTCACAGAGAGGGTTGTGGATGCATGGAACAGCCTTCCGGAGGAGGTTGTGGAGTCAAAAACAGTGGTGGAATTCAAGCATCGTGGGACAGTCATAAGAGCAATTCTAGGGGGTGGGGTAGGAAGAAGTAGGCTGCTGGTTAACTAGGATCTGCAGCTTATCCATTCGGTAGGGAAATGGGCAGACTGGGTGGGCCAAGCGGTCCTTATCTGCCATCAAAATCTATGTTTCTATGTTTCCTGCAAAAGGCTAGTACATCTGAGCCAAGCCATCCTCCGAAGAGCCACAGATGTAGCCATGACTCTTGATGACACATCATTAGAGTCCACAGCAGCATGAAACTCAACCTTGGATACCTCAGTCCCAGCTGCAGCCACCGCCTCCAGCTCCTTGGCTAGCTGGGGGGATGCCTGTTTAGCCAGTGCCAGTACAGTGTCCCACCTGGACTTCTGGTACCTGGCTGTGTAGGTCATGTAATTCGCCTGCCTGAGTCAAAAAGATGTCATGTACTGCTTCTTTGCCATGGCATCCATCTTCCTGGAGTCCTTGTCAGGGGGGTGTGAAGCCAAGGGAATATTTGCCTTGTCACAGGCAGCAGTCTGCACTACCCCAACATGGCTGCTTTGCTGATATAAGAACTCCGTGTCTGAGCCTGAAAGTGTATACCTCGTGTCCATTCTTCTATCCACAGGAGGTATAGTGTTAGGAGACTTTAAGATTTTTTTTGTTTGTTTTCCAAAAGATTTATGGAGGGGAATAGACAGTCTCCTGGACTCTGGGATGTCCATCATCTCTATATAATCAGGCTCCTCTTGATCTTCCACAGCGTCTTCTATAGGAAGCTGGAGGGTTTCAGCCACCTTTCTGTAAAACATAAAGTGAGAAGGGGACTCAGAAAGCCTAGGAGGGGGAACACCTGAAGGTCTGTCTGGGGAGATGTCCGGTTCCACAGGCACATCCAGACCCTCGCTTATATCATCATTCTCCAATTCCCCTTCCTCTTCAAATTCCGGTTCATAAAAATCTTCAAGGGTATAATTTTGAACCCGGGGAACCAACCGAACCGAACCCCTGTCAGAAGGAGCCAGATGGGTCGGAACCGGACGACGCGATTCCACAATCTGAATCACTCTGGCTATCTCTTAAGCGGTCGGAGCATGAACTTACATATGGAAACATAGACATAGAAACATAGAATTTGACGGCAGATAAGGACCGCTTGGCCCACCCAGTCTGCCCATTTCCCTTCCTAATGGATAAGCCGCAGATCCTAGTTAACCAGCAGCCTACTTCTGTCTACCTCCACCCCCTAGAATTGTCTTATGGCTGTCCCATGCATGCTTGAATTCAATCACTGGTTTTGACTCCACAACCTTCTCTGGAAGGCCGTTCCATGCATCCACAATTCTCTCTGTGGAAAAAATACTTCATTACATTACCTTTGAGCCGGCCCCCTCTATCTTCAAATTGTGCCCCCTTTTACTTGCACACCTCTTGTTTTGAAAGATGCTACCCTCTTGGACTTCGTTGAGTCCCTTGAGGTACTTGAACGTTTCTATCATGTCCCCCCTCTCCCTCCTTTCCTCGAGGCTATACATATTAAGCTGCTTTAGTCTCTCTTCATATGTCTTCCGGTGCAGACCCTGCACCACTTTAGTTGCCCTCCTCTGGACAGCTTCCATCTTGTCTATGTCCTTGCGGAGATTGGGTCTCCAGAACTGCACACAGTACTCCAGATGGGGTCTCACCAGCTGTCTGTACAGAGGGATAACAACTTGCTGTTTTCTACTGGTGATGCCTCTCCCTATGCATCCCAGTATCCCCCCAGCCCTCCTTACTGCCCTCTCACATTGCTTGCCCACCTTTAAGTCATCTGATATGACTACCCCCAGGTCCCTTGCCATTTTTGTTGTTGTTAGTATCTCACCCCCCATTGTGTACTCTTCCCCTGGGTTTTTGTTTCCCAGGTGCATTACCTTGCACTTCTTAGCATTGAATCTAAGCTGCCATACATTTGACCATTCCTCTAACCTTGCCAAGTCCTTCTCATCCTTTCCACCCCACCTTGTGCATCAACTCTGTTGCAGATCTTTTTGTCATCTGCAAGAGACATACTTTTCCTTCCAATCCTCTGCAATGTCGCTATAAAGACATTGAAGAGGACCGTCCTAATACTTGAACCTCATGTACCCCACTAGTAACCCCTTTCAGAGTGGACTCCATTTACTATTACCCTCTGTGTCCTATTCTCCAGCCAATTCTTTACCCAGTCTATCATCTTGGGACCCACTCCCAGGCTGGCTAACTTGTATATTAATCTTTTGTGTGGGACTGAGTCAAATGCCTTGCTAAAGTCTAGGTAGGCCATGTCCACAGCCCTTCCCTGATCTACTACTTTGGTCACCCAGTGAAAGAAATCCTATTAGGTTTGTCTGGCATGACCTTCCCGCTGTGAATCCATGGTGCCTTGGGTCCTGTGCCCCTCTGGCCTCTAGGTACTCGACAATTCTTTCCTTCAGAAGTGATTCCATCATTTTCCCTATCACTGAGGTTAAACTAACTGTTCTTTAGTTTCCCGCTTCTGCCCTGCTCCAACTTTTGTGAAGGGGAATCACATTGGCCCTCCTCCAGTCCTCAGGTACCACCCCATCCTCCCATGATTTGTTAAAGAGGGTAGTCAGTGGTGTCACTAGTTCTACCCTTAGTTCTTTTAGAATTCTGGGATGAATCCCATCAGGCCCCAGTGCTTTGTCCACCTTCAGTTTTAAGAGTTCTTTCAGAACCCTTTCTTCTGTTAATGGGCTGGTATCAACTTCTGTATTCAGAGTGTTTCTATTGTTTTGTTTTTAGGTACCTTCCCCTCTTCATTTGTAAATACTGAGCAAAAATATTTGTTTAGTATCTCTGCCTTTTCACAGTCACCCTCTGCCCACCCCCTCCCCTTTATTAAGCCTCACTATCCCTCCCTTAATCTTCCTTCACTCCCTGATGTACCTAAAAAAGTTTTTTTCCCCTCCTTCTTACCTGAGTTGGCTATCTTTTCCTCAGTTCGGGCCTTTGCTGTTCTGACTGCCTTCCTAGCTTCCTTTTGCTTTAACTGATAAAATTCTCTGTCCTGCTCCTTCTGTGATTCCTTGTACTTTCTGAATGCTTTCTTTTTCTCTTGAACCTTCATTGCCACCTCCTTTGAGAACCATAGTGGTTTCTTGCATCGTTTTGTTTTGTTTATTTGCTTCACACAAAGGCTTGTTACCTCTGTGATGGCAGTTTTTATTATTCCCCATTGTTCTTCCACCCCTCCTTCCTACCCATTTGCTAGTGCATTCCTTAGGCACTCACCCATTTTGGCAAAGTCAGCCCTCCTGAAGTCCAGTACTTTTGCCTTTGTATGGCTTGACTCTATTGCTGTGTTTATTGTGAACCATACTGTTTGATGGTCGCCAGTTCCCAGATGGCTACCCACTTCTACATCTGTGATTCTTTCTCCATCTCCATTTGAGAGGACCAGGTCTAAGACTGCTCCCTCTCGAGTGGATTCCAATACTAGTTGTCTAAGGCATGCCCCCTGTAGGGCATCTAGAATAACCTCACTTTTAGAAGTGGCTGCTGCAACTGCACTCCAGTTAACATCTGGCATATTCAGATCACCCATCAGCAATATCTCCCTTTTATCTGCCATTCTAAGTATGCTTTCTATCATTTCCTTGTCCATTTCCTCCCACTGAGAGGGGGGTCTGTATACAACCGCTGTGCGGATTGTGGTGCCACTGCCTGCCTTCAAATTGACCCAGAGTGCTTCTTCTCCTCCCTGTTCACCCTTTTGTTCTGTTGCTTTGATTCCTTCTCTTATGTAGAGAGCTACTCCTCTTTTACCCTCCCTGTCCCTCCTGTAGACAGTGTATCCTTGTATGTTTACGTCCCAGTCATGGTTCTGTGTGTACCATGTTTCTGTGACTGCCTCGATATCCAGGTGTTCCTCCTCCATCAAGGCCACTAATTCAGAAAGCTTGTTACCCAGACTACGGGCATTGGTACTCATTGCTCTCCATTTTTTGATGGCTTTACCTTCTGTAGCAGCATCCCCCACTGACCTTTCTACCTTGGTCTTTTTCTCATTTCATACCCTGTTTTGTAGGGGGAGGCTGGGACTTCCTGCTGCTTATTGGAACCTCTGGATCTGAACCAGCCTATTTATCTTTGCGTTTTCTTTTTGTCGGAACCGATCCCTCGGAATCGGCTCTCCTTTTGCCTGAAGAAGTATTGCCCTGGTCAGGGGGCATGCCTTCTGGTTCGGTCGAAACCAAACCGGGCTGGCCATCCGGGTTAGCGGACTTCTCAGCCTTTTTTTCCCTCAGTCTACCTAATCTCTTCTCAAGGGTAGATTTGGGAAAATTTCTGCAAATTTGGCAGTCTGAATCGAGGTGGTCAAACCCCAGACAATAAACACAGGTGGTGTGGGGATCGGCCTTAGCAAAGACCTCCCCACACTCACTGCAGTGTTGAAACCCAGTGGGCCCAGTTTTTTTTTTTGGGTTTCTCAGACATGGCCAACCTAACCAAACTTACCCTTTTTATGGCAACCGCCAGGCAAGACTCCCTTATTGGTTCCTAACTGTGTCACTGGTGTTGGAGGAAAAAAAGTTTCAAAACATGTTTATTTTTTTTTTTTTTTTTAGAACCGATTAGAACCGGTAACCACACCAGGGTTTTAAATAATTGATTAGCAGTTTTTTTCTGGGGTCAATACTAACTGTACAGAACGTATTTATATAGATTTTCTAGAAGTGCTGTGTTTGTTAAACACAGTGAGGCAAGAGCTATTAATTTTCACAAAGTTTTAGAACTTTTATGAGCAAAACACTAATCAGTTTTTAGAGTTAAATAAAACCCTGCACACACTAAGTAAAACACACAAATTTCACTATCGAATGGCCGGTTCAGCCGAACCGAGCCGCACTTTTACAAGTTCCAAATAGAAAAACAGAACAATTCCTATCTAGTACTCACGGCACCACAGACAGAGACTGAACTGACTATGCAGATACTTTTTTGGTTTAAAAACTACGAAAACTGAAACTTTAACCGACTTTCGAACCGAGCTGAAGGAGAAATCTCTGGAGCGACCGTTCAGTGAGGCAGAGTAAAGAATCTGACTGTTTAGGTTTGAATCACTCCAGACAGAGACTTCAACCGAGCTCGAGCTCAGCATTCTATGCCCTGCATAGAAAGTTAACTCTTTGTTCTCCGGGGCAGTTCAAAGGTTGGGAATCACTGCAGTTGTCAGAATACAGTAAGACTTCATGTTGTTTGAAAGCCTGGAAGGTATTATAAAAATGTAGAACATGGAAAAATAATTGGCGGTAAAGTACTCCCTCCACTGTTGGAATTTCCAGTAGAGGGTGCCAATACAGTTTACTGTAAGGTATAGCCACTTTTTCATTTTTATAGTCCTCTCCTGAGGTTTCATTTTCATTCTGTCCCACCCCTGAGTAGCAGTTTCATTGTTTTTAAATGCTCCCACTCTTCGATTCCCCGAGTAGTGGTCCATTTTGTTTTAAATGGCATCCCCCCCCCTTGAGTAGCACTCTGTTTTGTTTTAAATGTTTCTGCTTGCTCCATTCATTTTTTGATGACTGTGTTTACGTGGTTAGCACAGGGAGGTGCTGTTTGAAATCTAGCCCAAGGGTTGCTAGCGAGTAGCAATGGAGGTAAGTGCTGAATTGATTACAGCTGCTGTGAAGAAAAAAATGGAAAACGAGGATTAGGTGGCTGGGACATGATTAAAGTTGGCACACTGTTTGGTGTAGAGCTGGTGAACTTCAAAAGGGGGGGGTGCGGAGGGACTTGCTCACTAAGCAAGAAAAACGAGAATAAATTGCAAATGGCATGCTGCATATAACCACTGCAGTCAGTGTCTCCAACCTGACTCGGCTGATCCTATGCTTAAACCAAACTGTCAACACTTAGCCGGTGCAGTAACGAGCAAGTGTGACCACATACGATACCAAATCAGCTTCTGTGAGCATCTTATTTGACCACAAATGCTTGCACAGTCCCCTTGCTTAGTTCACTATCACCAGTTATCATCAAACTTGCTTCTTGTCAGTTGAAACCTATTTGAAGAGAATTAGAAAGGAGGAATCATTATTGTGGAATTTACAGCTGCAGCAGCAGTCAGAACAGAAACAAAGCATGCAAATAATGCATGATTTGATGAAATGGAGGCAGTTCTGGAACATTCACATACCGAAAAAATGTTGGCAAGACTTTCGGCATGGGTGAAATTCTAGGCAAGAAACTTCTGGGATAATGAAAAATCGGAGGGGGCGATGGTAGCAGCAAATACTATTCCGGGGAGCAGTTCCAAGTCACCATTGCTGGGAAATTATTGTAGTATATCTAATGCTGTTTCCACTGGGAGTAAGTATGTGGGGGTAGCGCTAACTGTAAAAAGGCTGTCTGAAACCTTCTTGAATTAATTTGCTTACATCCCACAAATTTATAAGTGTTCAACAAAAATAGTTATAAAAAAAAAGGGTTTATGATTGCAGATATTTTTCTGCCAGCTTTCAACACAAAAAGTACCTCCTGCCATCATGCTTTCAAATAAGATGCTTCAAAATTTATTTTTGGGAAGACTGACAGCCGGGTCAAAAAACAGCTGTTGAAGCTAATGTTTCTTCCTCCTACTTAGTCTGATGCTATTTCGTCTCTCAGGTACTTGGGGCGGAAAGCATTAAAGCATTTTTCTCTTATCCAGGGAACTCTTTGCAACACTACAGAGGTATGGCCAGTGGTGTCAGGGGCAAGAAAATAGTGCAGTGTGTGTGGGGGGGGGAGAGAAGCAACCACACTATACTCGGTGGAGAGATGTGCTTCAAGTTCATTCTGTGGAAGGAGACAAGCTGTGGAGCACTCCCAGTCACGTGCTATCAGAGCCCATTCTTCAAAGTAATTGCACTGCGTAATGCATAGCTCTTGCTATGCAGCCATAAAAAGGTGTAGTTATTTATTTCTCCCTCACTCTGCAGTTTAGCTAGGCTTGTTTCCATAACCTAGGTTTCTCTGGATCCATTTTGATTCCCAGGAACCAGACAATATCCTATATGGCTGTCGTAACTATTTTAACTAGTAAATCACCTTCTTTTTACTAAATTTTGTGGTTTACTATTTTTACTTTTCACTGAGAACAGAGTGTTTTCACTTTGTTTCTGGTCTGTGCCCTTTAACCTTAATTAGTTCCTGCTTCAGGAGCTACGATTTGGCCTTTATAGTTTCTTCAGTACAAGAGATGTTTTTACTGTTGGCTTTTGTACAGTTTTGGGAATAGTTTTGATTATTTCAGGGTTCTGTCTAATTGGTATGTCAGGGAGATCTTGTAGACATTTTTTTCAGCTCCTGGCAAGGGCAGATTGTCACAAGCTTTGCTTAAAGTGTTTGGGTCCACAACATGACTTTGTAAATTTGCCCCAAAACCTCGTTTAAAAGGGTAAGAATGTCAAAAAGGAGCATTCCTCCTCAGTCTGCCTCTGTGTCACCTAAATAATAAAAGGTTTTGATGGTGGAAAGCACACATCTGTAGGGCCCATCTCCTCATGCAAAGCAGCAAATACTGTAAAAGGTGACAAGAAAAAAAGAAAAAGATATAAAACTGCACAGCCATCAGACAGGCTTGGTACAGATGGATCTTACTGGACTTAAGTCTTCACCATTTATTCATACTGTTGGGTTCAAGCCGTAGGCACTGGGACCCTGCGAGAGCCAAACATCTTCAGGAGGGCGTGCTCCGCGATAGGACTGCGCATGCATGGTGCAGTGAGGAACCAATCACAGCATCGACCCTCCAGCCACCTCAGTTCCTTTTTTCCTGCCGTCGAGTGCACTGCAGTGACAGTTGTTCGCCTGCTAGGAGTCCGATCTTCATGTCTATATGACTACAACGTTTAGTTTGTTTATTTTCTGTGTTAAAATAATAAAACATATGTTTCTTCTTTTTTTTTTTTTCCCCTTCTTGTTCAGCCCTGCCGATCGAAGGAGTTTGCCCCTGACGGTGATGGTGACAGTAGTGAGTTTCCTTTAGAAGGCTGCTCTGGCAACTGGGCTGCATCCGGCCTGCTGCCCTCTTCGGAGGGTGGGTTCAACCACAGGCAGTCCGGTTTTCAGGAGGGTGGGGACAGCCCTCCTGAAAACAAAAAAAGAAGTGTTCCCGATCCAAGTAGGGGACCTTGTACAGTTCTGCTTCAAGTTCTTCCTCTTCCTGTTGGAATGGGAAGAAATAGTACTGCTCGAGGTCACCTTCTGGTATGTCTGTCAAGAGATGTTCGGCTTCTGTGAGTGAGAGGCCTTCTGCCTCGAGTTCTTCCTTTTCCTGTTGGAATGGGAAGAAATAGTACTGCTCGAGGTTGCCCTCTGGTATGTCAGTCAAGAGATATTTGGCATCTGTGAGTGAGAGGCCTTCCCCGGATCTGTCTGGTTCCCTGATTGCCTCCTCTCGTGGTCACTCGGAATCTTGGCACTGGCACCCTTCTCTGTCCTCTGGGGGGGGTCAAGTGGGCAGGTTCACCAGTGGGTCACTCTAATGTTGAAAGTGGCCAGTGGCCAAAGTTTTATACAAGTTTACCAACAACATTTATATACAGTTGGCTAACCAAAAGGTTGAAAACATAGAAAAGGTGTAAAAAGGCTTGCAGTGGCTAGCAGAGGCTAGTAGATGACTACGTAATACCACCACATGTATATGGGTGCCCGGGTTCAAAAGGTGTTAAGGCCCTTTAAATAATTGTAGAAAAATAAGAGCATAAACCATGTTTAGGTACAAATGTTTTAAGTAAAATTAGATTGGCTTTGCTCAGCAGAAATATTTTGTATAAAATCTGTCTTCTTTTAACCCAGGGTCATAGCCAAAATAAGGTCCAGCTGCTTTAAATGACTGAAGTTTAGCCTTGGCTAATGCAGTTCCTCATTTCATGATTTCTTGTGTTTAAAGAAAAAAAAAAAAAAAAGTGTAACAGAGAGTTGATAAGAAACAATTATATCATTGTTTTGGCCATTGTCTAGTACAAGGCTACTTTTGCATTTGTAAGCAAGTTATTTTTAAGTCCCCTCATTTGTTTTCTGTCTCCTAAGCATGTTATTTTTGATAAATGTAAAATCCCCTGACCACTTGTTTTTTCCATCCAAGGATGAGGATAAACGAAACTCCCCTGTCTCGGCAAAGTGTCAAATGTATCTTATGACCGAGGTTATCTTATGGCCACTGTGTTTTTAAACCTTGTCTCATGATGTTATTGAATGACCTAGTGTCTAGGGTAAAATTTACTGCAGCAATTTGGAAATTTCCACTGTGCATTTTTGATGTAAACAATCTGAGTATAAATACTGGACCTGGGTGTCATGTCCAGTGTGCTCCAGAGGAATAGCCATAAGGCTACTTGTATATGCTAGACACCCAGAAAGAGGGAGCAAGTTTGCTTCACTCTTTCTAAACGCCTGTAACCTTGGTGGTTAAAAAAAAAAAAAAAAAAACATCAGCTGTTTAGAATTAATAATGTTAGAGGTAAAATTGTTGGGGCTTATTTGGGTATTAATAAATTGCAACTGATTTAAAACATCTGGTGTCAGGTGGCTTTATTGGTTTACCAGGGACCGCTAATCATGAACCTTGTGCTTTTACTACCTTACTGTCATCAGTGTGGTATAGTTTCTTTATTTAAACTAATGGAGCAGTGGGTACAGCGTCTGGCCCATCTGCCTCTGCCAGCAGATTCAGTGTCAGGGCCCTTGGGCCTTGGTGCCTCGAACCTGTGGCTGGGACCTTCGGAACAGGTAGAGCATTTGGCTCTGGCAGCGGCTCCTCCTTTGCAGGTGACAGTACTGCCGGTTCCACGTTCCTACCTTCCTTATTCGGTTTCCTCGCAGGGACCAGTACAGGTACTATTTTTCTGCCTCTTCTAGGTCTGGGTTGGACGCTGTGACAGTGCTGTTGCCGGCACAGACTCCTCTGTTGGTGCAAGATCCGGTGCCAGTTTTGGTGTCTCCTGTCTTCCTTCTACCTAGGCCTAGTCATGGCCTCGGGCTCCACTCCGCTTCTGCCTCTCCCTCTGTAGGGGCCTGGAGAAAGAAGAGTCTGACCCAGACCTCCTTGTCATGGGGTGTAAGAAAAGACTTTGATAAGAGACAACATGTGAGGTATGATTTTTATATAAAAAAAAAAAAAAAGTCAATTTTAAGTAATGCAAAATAAGTGAATCACTTGTTTCCATAAAAAAAAAACAAATACAAAAAGCACAGTTTTGGCATGAGCAATTTGAGCTATTCTACCAACATCAGACTATGCCTGACCTGTCTTAAGAGATCTCCCTCGGAGAACCTAGCAGGTCCTCTCCCAACGACTATCTAAATCACACCATTCATTCTGCCTTAATATAGGACTAAGATCCCACCCTCAAACTAAAAACTCCACCCATCAATTATTATACATATGGGCCCGGATATTCAAACTGCGCCAGGCTGTGGCGCAAGCCTGGGCGCAGCTCAGCTTTGTTGCGCAGGGGTGTGGCCTGGGCGATATTCAACGGAGCTGCGCTATGGTGCAGCAGCTTTGAATATCGCACCTACCACCCCCACTGAGTATGGCGCAGTGGCACTGCACCAGCGCAAGTGGCCAGAGTGGAGCATGGAGATGCGCTAGCACAAGTGCCATTGCGCCATGCACAGCACCTGCGATATTCAAAAGGGGACATACAAATGGGGCCATAATTTATGCAAGGCGCACATGGGGCCATTTACATGTTGTCATGGCCCCATTAGCATGCAGGTGCGCCGATCCCTGACGACTTGCGCCTGGCGCCCTGCCAGGCAGCAGCCGTCGGGGACCAACGCCCCCTGCAGCCCGATCGCGGGCATTTGTGTATAAGAATAACCCCCTCCCCAACATCCCTTGTGCCCGATTGCGGGCATCGGTATTATAACCCCCTCCACGTCCAATATCCCTGGTGGTCCAGTGGACCGATCGCGGGCGTCTGTAAAGCATAAAATATTCCTGTTACCCTGGTGGTCTAGTGTACTCCCCTCCCCACCTGCCCACTGAGCCCCACCGCCTCACTCCCCCCCCCCCAGTCAGCCGGCATCTGGACTGAGTAGTACGGTATGGGCTGCATGCCCGTGGCTCACGCTGTGAACCAGTGGGCGTGCAGCCCTACGGAGCTGTCAATCGGCGGGCAGCGGGCAGCAAGCGGGTGGGTGCTGCACCAGTCGGCTGACTGGGGGAGGTAGGCGGTGGGGCTCAGTGGGCGGGTGGGGAGGGTACACTAGACCACCAGGGTAATAGGAATATTTTATGCTTTACAGACTCCTTGATCGTCCACTGGACCACCAGGGATATTGGACGTGGGGGAGTTATAATACCAATGCCGCGATCGGGCACATAGCGTCCACTGGACCACCAAGGATATAGGAGGGGGGGATTCAGCTACATGGATGCCTACGATGGGGCATGGGGGGGCGGCGTCACCAGGCGGCAGGAACTCTGGTGGCCACCCACAGGTGGCAGCCGCCATGTTGCGCCCTGCAATGCGGCAGCTCACCAGTGGGTGGCCTTCACTTGTTCCTTTTTTTTTTTTTTGGCTTAACTTTGTGCAGGCGCAGGTAGGGGTTGCGCATGCATGACTCTGCACTTCCTGGGCTGAGTATCGGGCTGTGCAGGTTATGCATGGGCATGCCCCCCTACCTGTGCCTGCATACATTACTGATGCGCTCCGGCGCATCGGGATTTGTGCAGCGCACTTTTCCCTTTTGAATATTGTGCTGGGGCACATCATTGGGTTGTGCACGGCGCAACACTGTTGCGCCATGCGCAACCCTTTTGATTATCTGGGCCATGGAGTTTAAACCTTTAATTCCACATAAAAGTTTCTTTTAAACATATTCTCTGGTTCTCCTATACAAATCAAAACATAGTACTATATTTATTTCAAATATTTAATACTGACATTAATATTCCTTAATTGCAATAATATAGGCGGTTTTATGAAAGACACCACCCCCTTAGATAGAGGGAGGGGGTTTTGCTACCAGATAAAAATAACTGAGATGAGCCGCTCACTCCCTATAGGAGACACCTAAGGATTCAGCAGTTCTCCCTATGTAGATATAAAGGTTTGTGATTTATTATCATGAATTGCCTCATAAAGCACAGTAATGTACTTTAATCCTTCCTTTATTTCAAAATAGCTGAGAATATAATAATAAACAAAAGGGAGAGGTGTACAATACTACTGCTGTACTGCGAAAAGCGTAAAACTTTTCATTCTGAAACAGTTTGTTACAAGGTACTTTAGGGTTTACTTTCTGCAGACATTTTTAGTGCTTATGCAGTTTATGGGGGGGGGGGGGGAGTGGTCCTGACTCTTCATGTGGGAAGGAGGCAAAATAAACCCATTGAAATTATAAAATAACGAATATTAACAAAACAACATAAACTGCCGTTTGCAGACGAATGAGATCGAGGCATAATAACTAGCCTTCTATTCGACCAACACATTTAACTCTTCCCGGTGACAGCGGGACCTAAAGAAACATCTAGGCTGCTTGATATAATAAAGAACGAAGCTCCGTGGAGCCAGTAGTTTCTCAAGTCAGCTTATAAACATTTTAGGTAGCTAATTTCTTATAGAGGCACCAGAAATTGAGGGGAAAGCGCTGCACATTCTTGCCTCTAGCCTTTCACAAGGGTAAAGCAGGGGTTTATTATACAGAACTTCCCAGTTTTACTATATTAATACTATATTCACCCTTATTAGATTTACCAGAGTTTTGAATTGGCTGTTATACGTCACCGAAGAACCTGAAGAGAAATTAGAGGAAAATGATTTAGTAGCGAGTGGCCAGCACACTATCAATTTAGAAATAAACACAGAAGTACAGTTAGGAAGAGAAGGAAAGGAAGAGATTTCAGTAAAACAAATATGTGCTGTTGCGCAACAGACTAAAACAAAATGTATTTAATAGAAGAAATAGAAGCTTCAGGTCTCAGTTCTGTACAAACAGTTTGGGGGGGAACACCATCACATTTCTGAAGAAGGGGATAAGGACTCTTTCTATAGTCTGGACAATAACCCAGTAGTTCTTTCCACAATCTGTCAAGAGGACCACTCCTTTCAATCCCTTTTAAGGAGTGTGCAGGAATCCCAGGCTCTTCAGACCTCTTCATTGGACCCGGGGAAGCTTTTGTACCTTTAATAACTTCATGTTCCCAATATCCTGGTGAACCTTACTATCTGTTAGAGCTCCTGACACCGGTGACCTCTGCCCGCTCCCTCCATGCCTCTTTGAGGGGGCCTCCTGGTTGTTCCCAGGGTAAAGCTCAAGACTTCTAGAGATCATGCTTTTAGCATTTCTGGGCTCTCCCTGTGGAACGCATTACCATTTGCAGTCTGGGAGGCCCCTCTCGGTAGAGGTGTTTTAAGCTGAGGCACACCTTTTGGCTTGGCTTTCAGTGAATACAGAGTTTTAACTTATTGTCCGGTCCCTGTTTTATGATGTTTTCAGTTTTTAATTGTTTTATATTTTTGTTATTTTAAACTGCATTATTGAAATTTTATATTTATGTATTATATGTTTACTATATTTTTCTGTGAGGTGCCCAGAACCTCCGGCACTGGGTGCCATACAAATAAAACTTGCCTTATGCCTCTTGTAGTGGACTCTCCAGCTCTTCCACTCCGTGGGCATCACTGTCAGTCTGCCCAGGTCTGTTCTGGTACTGTCCCAAAGTCTGCAGTATATAGGGGCAGTACCTATGACCCATAATTTTGCTGATAATGTTTATATTGTAATAGTGATGTAATTTTATGCTGTTATTTGATGAGCTTTTGCTATTGTATCACTGTGTCTTTAAATGTTTTGCTTAAATTTGGGTCATCTGCAACATCCTGCAGTATCAGTGGCTCAGTAGGTAGCACACTCGCCTCTGAGGCCAGGAGATCAGAGGGCTTTGGGTTCAGTTCCCACATCTGGCACTTGGGTTAATATCCCAGTACTGACACTGTAGTGCAGCACGAGAGGGGTGCTGCACTTCTGAGGTGCCGTCTTTCGGATGAGACGTTAAACCAAGGTCCCATCTGTCTGGATTGGTGGTAGTTCAGGTGGATGTTAAAGATCCCATGGCACTTATCGAAAAGAGTAGGGGTAGTTTTATTAAAGAAAAACATAACATCACAAAAAGAAAATACAAGTATAGGCAAAATACCATATTATATAAAGAAAACAAAAACAATCAAGAAAGAGAAAAAGGACATCCAAAAAAAAAAAACATATTATAACATCTTGTTATACAGATATAAAATTTTGCCAAAAAAGATCAACTTTAGATTTGGAGAATTTATCCAAATCTCTAGTTTTAACGGAGGTTAAACCATTCTCAATTTGTACAAACATGGTGTTAGACAAAACTGTTTGTTGCTGAAAAATAAATTGGCAACGAGCTTGCCAAAGATAATATTGTATAAAAGCAAAAAACACTTTCAAGGTACTTCTGTGGTATAGGCGCCATATCCCTGTATAATCACCCGAAACTGTAGTTTGATAGGTAACGATGACTAAAAAGGGGAGGTTCCAATGTACAGCAGCGTCCTGCCAAAATTTTTGACTAAAAGGGCACGTAACAAAAAAATGAACCATAGTTTCTTCGAAATTAGTACAGGTGGGCCGTAAGCAAAATCTTTCTGTAGTGGGTTTATATTTCAGGTTACCTCGAACCCCTAACCTACTCTGTATAGAAAGCCATACAATATCCCAGATATGTGGGGGAATCCTAAAATCCGTCAATTTCCTAAAAAAAAAAAACATTTTAGAGGGTATACATTCTGGGAAGAGAGGAACACATTTTTGTACCTCAAACACAATAAATTTATAAAAGGTTTTTCTAGAAAGAGTGAGCAAATGTGGAAACGATATTTTCCACTGCTGTAATTTCTTAAAAGTAGCTATACCATAAGATGGCAAGGAATCTGATAATAATATTTTAGGGGGTAATAGCGACCATTTATTTAAATATGTAGACCACAACAAATTGGACCAGGATTGCCAGGACATAGTGGTAGAAGACCAAATATAAGAAAAAGATTCAAACAAGAAAAATGAGTGATAAAAAAACAATGGGGTTGATCGTGTCTAATCCACCCTTATTAATGGGAAGATAAGTAATATCTCTGCGCACTGGGTTCAATCTATTGCCCCATAACATCTGGGAAAAAAATACTTCATAGTCTAGTTTCCAGATGAAGGGGGGGTTGAAACAAATAACTTAAGTATAAAAAAGGGCAACAAAATTTTTTTAATAATTGCAACCCTTTTTTTCTTTCCAAATTTCCATCCTTTCCAACGGTGTATTTTAAATTCTCCGATGTATAATTGTTTCTCCCAATTATAAGTGGCTAAGTCTCCTGCTCCAAACCAAATGCCCAGAATCTTATGAGGAGAAGAAGCCACGGAATACCTTCAATTTCAGAAGGATCCAGATGTGTAGACTGTAATAGAAAAATAAAACTCTTATGCATGTTAATCTGGGCTCCGGAAAGTGTCTCAAAAATAGAAAAAATGTGTAATGCAGTAGTTAAAGAAGGAATATCTTTAAGTAATAAAGTGATATCATCCGTGTAAGTAGTTATCTTTTCAACTGGTAAAGTAGAGGAAGGTGTTAATCCAATAATATTTGTGTCCCAGACAATCTGCCTGATAACAGGGTCCAAAACAAAAGAATATAAAAGTGGGCTCAATGGGCAACCCTGTCTAACCCCAATCGATATAGATAACTCTGTACCAAAAAGTCCATTAACCATGGGAACACAACTAGCGCTCTCATATAGAATGGAAATCCAATTTATAAATGGTGTAGGGATGCCATACCGTAAAAATATGGAGAATAAATAATTATGTCTAACCCTATCAAATGCTTTAGCTTGATCTAAAGCGACAATATATCCAGAAATATGACCTTTATTACTGAATTCGAATAAATATCTTAAAAGATATAAATTATGCTGAATGCACCTATGAGGGATGGCACATGTTTGGGCCGGGTGAATAAGAGACCTGGCTACTAGTAATAATCTATTATTAAGAATTTTAGTCAGAATTTTGTAGTCACTATTTAACAAACTCAAAGGTCTCCAATTAGACAATAGGGTTTTGTCCCCTGATTTTATATAGAAAAAAAGTAGCGAAGTGTTAAACCCAGAAAAAGCCGCAGAGGAAAACAATAAAAAATTAAATACCTTTGGCAAAAAGTAAATCATGTGAGGCAAAAAAAGTTTATAGAATTCATTAGGGATACTATCCCACTCTGGTGAAGTACCCTTACTTAATTGTAATATAGCTTGTTCTACTTCCTGGGAAGAAATAGGTTGTATTAATGAAATTACTTGAGAGGTAGACATTTGTGGAAGAGGAGCAGTGAAACTAGAAAGATCAGGTAAGGTAAAAGTAGATCTATCCTGAAAAGAAGCCGTAACATGTTGTTGAACCAAAGTCAACATGTCCATATCGTTGGTAAGCAAAAGACCAGTAGGTGAAACTAGCTGGGTCATAAGGGTGGCCTCTAGTCTTTGTTTACATGCCATAAAGGGGTCAGAAGCTGGTGTGGTCTTAGTTCCAAATTTAAATTCTAATTCTAGGGACTTTGCTCTATCATATTGATAGGATTTCATTTGCTCTTTCAGGACCTTAATTTGAGGAAGCAAATCACTGGTATGTTCAAAAGGGGAGGACATCAATTTGTATAATTGATTACGGACAAGCAAGTACTGTATATAGTGAGAATTAGCTCTAGCTTTTCCAAAAGAAAGCAAAAGCTTTTTTAATTCCCGTTTTGTGTCCATCCACCAATTCAAAGAATTTGTGTGTGCACAGAAAACAGATTCCCTATATGCGAAAAAAAGATCAGTCTGAGAATAGAAAGAGGGGGTATCAAGAAGGGACATATTCAATCTCCATCGATTTTATATTTTGAGAATATCTTGGGGGGGGAGAGAATGTAAACTAAAAGTGCAAAGAAGAGTGTTATGATCAGAAAATTCCGAGGGCTGAGATTTACAAGAAATAGGATGTAAATGTTGAGAGAAAAAAAACATATCAATTCTTGTGGCATAAATAAACCTATGATAAGTAGCACCAGGGCCCCTGGGGTGTAATGCACAGAAAGCATCCTGCATACTGGAGTCAGCAAGAATTTGTTTCAGAGCATTAGAGTCACAATATACTTTCTTCTGGGAAGCTCCGGATAAAAGGGTATCTAAAGTACAATTAAAGTCCCCTCCCCAAACAACATGCATTCTGGTGAAGAGAAATGGTTTAATTTCCCCAAATAATGCAACCCTGGCTGATTTCGTTTGTGGGGCATAAAGATTGATAAGATGGAAAGAAAAGTCTCCTACAGAGCCATCCAAATTAGGGCTCTACCAGGACTAATATCCATTAGCCGAAAAATGTGAAAATTGGTGGATTTAAAAAGAATGCCAATTCCATCTGCAGGTTCCAGTCCAAAGGACCAAAATGAAGGTCCCCAGTGCCATCGTCTTTTAATATTATCTACCTCAGCTAGTGAGGAAAGACGACTTTCCTGAATAAAGATAATATCCACAGGAAGGGTTGCAAAATAGGCCAATACAGAAATTTGTTTTCTATATGATTTCAAGCTGCAGACATTAAACGATAGTAGTCGCATAGTGTCCATAGGGTGTCATTGTTCAGCTAAGCCCCCCTTTCAGACTATTGCTTGCTTTCCTTTTTTTTCCTTTTTTCCCTTTCTTTTCTTTAGCCAGTTCTGTGGATTTACTTTCTTCATCTTCTGTGACTGTCTCAGATCTATGGGATGTGTCAGATTCTAAGTCTGAATCTCCAAAGTGTTCTTGTAGGGGTAAAAAAATATTAGAAGTGGGAATAGGGCAGGGAGTGGGTATTTTCAAAGAAGATCTTGTAAATCTCCGTCCTTTAACAGTCTCAAAGGTGGGGGCATTTTAGGCCTGTCAGACACACCCTCCATCTCAGAGGCCTGGACCAGAGTAGAAGAAGGGCAAGAGGTATCCACCAAGGGTACAGGCTTCGGTACAGCCGATACAGGTGGATTAGGATCATTCAATTTAACCTGAGCTTGGAGTACTAAATCATCATGATCCCATCCCTCGGTTCTATTTCGTTTAGCCCAGGGGCATTGATGAAAGGCATGCCCCTTTTCGTCACATAGGTTACACTGGAAAATATTCTGAGACAGGTCCATCGAATGTCCATGCCCCCCACATAGTGAACATTTCATCATGCCACAAGAACTACTAATGTGAGTGCGTGAGCCACATTTATAGCAAGCTCGGGGCTGACCGTTATAAAAGCACGCCCCCCCGTCCTTTCCTAGAAAAAAACTATTTGGGAGATGAACAGTATCAGAATTCACTTGAAACAGTTTAACCTTAAACTTCCAGCCCCCAGTCCAAATACCCTCTAAATCCAATAAAGCTTCAGGAGGTCCAAGGATATCACAACGTTTTTGCAGCCAATGGTAAATGTCACTGACATTCACCCCTTCATTTCTGAACATGACAGTGATATACCGAATTTGTGGCCTAGTCAGAGGGATGGCTAAAAAGGGAAGCCATAAAGGATTAGTTTTGAGAGCGGGTACTTTTCCCAAAATTTTTCTAAGCTATGATTAAGTCTAAAGCTTACATCAAAGAATCCTCCCAGAAACATGAATAAGTGCAAACAGGTCTGAAGGAAGAAATGACGTGGAACCTCTAAGCAAAGTGTTAGCAACATAATACCTATCCGGATGAGTATTCAAACCCCCTCTATATCTCAGTCGAACTGCGTTCCTCCTGGGAGCCTGTTGAAGTTTATTTTTGAACAGGTCAGCCATAGGGACGCGAGGAGGGTTTTTAGAGCCCTTGCAGGTGCTAAACCCATCACTTGCTGCAGCAGTAGCCTTAAGTCTCTCTCCCCCCCCCCCCAAAAGGACGTACTGGGGCTACAATCGGCCTCAGCGTCCTTTAACAATAGGTGCGCACCAGTAACATGAACAACAGCAGGAGCAATGTCTGTACCTGAGCTCAGGGAGGTGGCATGCTTAGGTGAGAGATACGAGTCAGGTTTCCAAGTAGGGTCAGGCACCCAGGTCCCCAAAGCGTTTTGTGTCCAGCCAGCTTTAATTAAAGAATCTTCCTCTGACCAGTCCTTAAAATCAAGAGAGTCCTGTGATATTAAACCAAATCGGCGACTTAAAACTTGCGACGTGGTAGAGTGTCTATCAGGTGCAGCGTGGGGCTCCGAATCTGTCGGACCTTCCGTCGTCGTAGCCGGAAGCATACGTTGCAGAGAGCTGTCCGTAGTGGAAACAGTGAGTGCAGAATCTGAAGACCCCATAGCAGATGCAAGGCACACAGGGTCGGTAGATGCAGTGGAAAATATCTCCCGAATCGGTAACGAACCGATCATCTCCGGGACAGCAGGCGACTTCTCCAGGTCTGTATCTTCATTTTCCATAGTCTCAACAGTGGATTCCAAAAGACACAAGGAAGCATTGCCAGCGGGAGTGTCCTCGCTAGCGTCCCATCTCCTCACAGGATTGCAGAGCTTCTGGCATGGTGCAGAGCTGTCACAGCCCTCTACTGGCCACAGAGCGCCAGCAGAGTAGGGGACTTTCCCCGATGTCCTGGCCAAATTTTCCTCATTCACTAAAAATACCACCAACAGCTTAATCTGGTTCAAAGTCAGTTGGCATTCATCTGTTTCCCCCTCCCCTGGTTCGTGCCTGAAAATAGGCAGGATTTGTCTAGTGCACTTACCCGGTCAACAAAAACTAAAATAAAAAAATAAATAAATAAAAAATCCTAACACTCCCCCCAGAAGACCATTTGGTCGAGGTGCTAGGGGCTCTGTCTGTGTTCTCCTGAATTTGCTCTGTCATTAAATTCTGTACAGCATGACTCCTGGAGTGCCAGTCTTTTCTTTTTGTTAATGTTTGGTTGGCTACTGTTCTGAAGCACCCCCTATCTTTCCCTGAGCACAGTATCATCATCGTCTTCTTCTTCTAGCATCCCAAAGGCTGCAGTATATAGGGGCAGTTCTGGACTCTGTGCAGGGGAAGGCCTTCCTGCCCCAAAACATGGCAGAGTACCTTATAGCCCAAGCTCAGGAAGTCGCTCAAAATAGTTACATTCCTGCCAGGGTGTACCTCAGATTACTGGGCCTGATGGCAGCTGCCATGTCCACTGTTCCGCTGGCCAGATTATATATGCGCATTCTCCAATGGACTCTCTGGGCACAGCAGGACCAACACATGGATGAGTTGGATCACCCAGTCCTGGTCTCTTCCCCAGTCTGCAAGGTACTGCAGTGGTAGATGAACCCCTTGAATCTGCTTCAGGCTGTCCCATTTCAGATCTCCTCCCCGCAGCAGATCCTAACCATGGATGTCTCAGGTCTGGGCTGGGGAGCACACCTGGGGTCCCTTCTAGACCCAGGGCTGTTGGTTCCAGTTGGAAACCTCCCTGCATATCCATGTCCTGGAGAGGAGGGCGGTGATTTGCGCTGTGCAGGCCTTTCAGGAATACCTTGCTCCAGGTCAGCTGCTAGTGCAGTCAGGCAATCTAAGTATAGTATATAGCATCAGCCCGGGGGACTTATTCGTACTCCCTATGCTGGGAGGCCATGAGAGTATGGTACTGGGACTGGATCATGGTCTGACACCCTTGGTGGTCCATGTGCCAGATGTGTTAAACACTCTGGTGGACAGTCTCAGCCGGACTCAGTCCAGCATGCACAAATGGGAGCTCCTCTCATCCGTCGAAGAAGACTTGTTGAAAAGATGGGGTTGTCCAGAGTTGGACCTTTTTGTGTCCCCACAGTGCAAAACTGCCCAATTTCTGCTCGCTAGATTCATGGCCTGGAGTTTTCTGGTGAGATGCGTTGTCCCTCTCCTGGAGTGGGAAGATTCCTTTATGCCTTTCCTCATTTTCCTCTAATTCAGAAGCTGCTATTCAGGCTGCAGCTGGAGGGGGGCCAGCATGATTCTGGTAGCTCCTTTCTGGCCTCAGCAGATATGGTTTACCCTGCTTAAGCAGTTGGCGGAGGAACCTCCTGTTCCTCTTCCGCTGTGCAGAAACCTGTTGACCCAGGACCAGGGGACCCTAGTCCATCCCAACTCCAGGTCCCTCCATCTGCATGCTTGGCTCCTGAGGACATAGCGTTGCCAGGTTCGGGGTCTCAAACAGAGCGGCGGATGTCCTAGTGGCTGCCTAGAAACCTTCCACTCGAGCCACATGATATGAAGTGGAAGGGGTTTGCCATCTGGACTGCCAAACACAGTTTGGACCCCTTCACCTTCCCAGTGAACCACATCCTGGACTACCTGATCGTTCTGTCAGACTTGGGTCTCCAGTACTCCTCCCTCAAGCGTCATCTTTTGGCTTTTTCTGCCTTTCATGAGGCCATGGGTGACCGCACGATTGGTCAGCTGGATGCAGTGACATCGCTAGACGGTTTAAAGCATGGGTCAATTTGGACCCATTGGTGTGAAAAATGTGGGTCTAAAAAGGAATACACTTTGTCAAAACATAATCTGTGATAGATTTTGAACAGCTCACATTCCCTTCGTAAGATATTGTTATAGAGTAGGTGCATCAATTTTTATTTATTTATTCAATTTTGGTAACTGGGTAGGCCCACTGAGCCCCGAAGGTCCCTTTTTCAGGGGTAACCCGGATTTAGTTACAGAGGTAAACAGGTACAACATTAGTTACAGAGGTATACAGGTACAACAAAGGAACAAGTGCAAAGCAGTTCAAGGAGAGTAAATATAATTGGACCCACTGGCAAAGGAAAGAGAGGTCATTTCTGGGCATAGATACATACATAGATACATAGACAGTGTCGGCAGATAAGGGCCTATGGCCCACCCAGTCTGCCCATTTGAGCTTGTAAGTTCAGTTTGTTTTCCTAGAAGTCTGTTGCACCTTACCCCTGACCTCCAGAATTCCTTTATGTCTATCCCATGCATTCTTAAATCCCGTGATTGTTTCAGCCCCCACCACTTCCTCTGGCAGGGTGTTCCACTTGTCTACCACCCCTTCTGTGAAGAAATTCTTTCTCATGTTTCCTCTGAATCGTCCTCCCTCCAACTTCATCCCATGCCCTCTAGTCCTGGAACATCTTTTTCACTTAAAAATAGTGTTTTCCTGCACCCTGTAAGATACTTCTATGTCTCTATCATATCCCTCTCCCTCCTCTCCTCCAGGGAGTACATGTTCAGTTCCTTCAATCTGTCTTCATAGGACTTGTGATGCAATCCATGCACCATCTTTGTTGCCCTCCTCTGAACCTTCTCTACCCTGTCTATGTCCTTACATGAGGTATGGTCTCCAGAACTGTACACTGTACTCCAGGTGGGGCCTCACTAGTGTCTTGTATAGCGGAATTATGACCTCCCTTTCCTGCTGGTAATGCGCTGCCTATACATCCCAGCATCCTATTTGCTTTACCTGCTGCCTTGTCACACTGTTTCCCTACCTTGAGGTCATCAGAGATGATAACCCCAAGATCCCTTTCCTGCTTGGTGCATGCTATATCCTCACCCCCAACTGATATATTGTGCCAGGGTTTTTGTGCCCCATATGCATTATCTTGCACTTCTTTGCATTGAATTTCAACTGCCAAATCCCTGACCATTCTTCAAGTTTCTGCAGGTCGCTTCTCATTCTGTCTACACCCTCTGGTGTATCTACTCTGTTACAGAGCTTTGTGTCATCAGCGAACAGTGAAATTCTGCCTTCTAGGTCCTGCGCCATGTCACTGATGAAGATGTTGAATAAGACCGGTCCCAGCACTGATCCCTGTGGTACCCCACTGGTCACTCTTCCCTCTGTGGAGTGACAGCCATTTACCACCACCCTCTGTGCAGGATGCAGCTTTTGCCCTTTTGGGGCATGTTAGCGCTGTCCCTGGCTGGATGTCTCCCATGCCTTTCTAAGGGGCATCCTAAACCCCCAATCTGTTCTCCCATCCCAGCTTGGGATTTGAATTTCGTTTTGGAGAAGTTGACCCTGTCTCCTTTTGAGCCAGTCGCAACTTGTGAGCTGCGCTTTCTCTCTTGGAAAGCGTTATTTTTAGTTGCTATTACGTCTGCTCGAAGAATTTCAGAGCTTCAGGCCCTCTAATGCAACAAGCCTTATTTGATTTTTCACAAAGATAGGGTGTCTTTGGGCACAAATCCTAAGTTTCTTCCTAAGGTGGTCTCAGAGTTTACACTCAACTAGTCTATCCACCTTCTTGGTTGTTTTCCTGAGCGTCCCAATCTAGGGGAAGCACTGCTTCATACATTATATGTGCGCAGAACCTTGAAGTACTACCTGCTTTGGACCAAGGAATGTAGGAAGTCGAAGCAGTTGTTTGTTTACTTCACCCCAGGTAGAGAGGGCTTTTCTGTTTCTAAGCAATGTTTAGCCAAATGGTTGCCAAATTGCATTGTGTTCTGCTACAATATGTACGACAAAGAATTGCCTGGTGCTGTCACAGCTCATTCCACACGAGGCATGGCTACCCCTGTGGCTTGTTTTCGAGGGGTCTCAGCTGCAGACATCTGTGTGGCTGCCACCTAGAGCACTGTCCATACTTTCACCAAGCACTGCAGTCTGGCTGTTGCCTCTAGAGCCCATGCAGGTTTTGGTAGGGCTGTGCTACAGGGCCTCCTGTCTTAGGTTTATGGTTGGCCTTCCTCTCGTTCTGTCTGTTTACGCTTGTAACTGCTTGGGACTCATTCCTATGGTGTGACCTGATGGCTGAGATAACCCTGACGAAGATGGAACAGTCCTGTAAGAACTTACCATAACAGTAGATGTTGGTCATCAGGTCTGCTTTCCCTCCCACCATCCCCTTTCTTGGGGCTCCTGTTTAAGAACTGGCTGTCTGGTGTATCTAGCCTTTCATATAGGTCTGGGCATCTCTCTCTCTCTCTCTCAGATGAAGGGAGCAACGCTCTAGCCATGGGGGACCGAGGAGAAAGAACTGAGGAGGGAGCGGGGCTGCTCACACCTTTATAGGGTTGTTGATATTGAAGGACGTCGACGGCATGGACAACCCCAGTTGTACTGCTGAAAATCTTCCAGGTGGATGCTGCTTAACAGACAGTGAAGTTTCTGTGGTGTGACCTGATGACTGAGATCCCCTCGGAAGATCTGCTGTTACAGTAAGTTCTTAGGTAACTGTTCTTTCTACATGGACAGAGAGAAACACAGGATTCTACTCTCATTGCTTTCTGGTTCCGAAAAAGACAAGGGGATATGCACCCCATCCTTGATCTTAGAAAGCGGAACTAATTCTTGTACCACAAGAAGTTCAAGATGATCTCCCTGGGGACACGTCTGCCACTTCTCAGACAGCACGACTGGCATCCCTGGACATGCAAGATGCCTACCAGCATATTTCAGTATAGCCACACCATTACAAGTTCCTTCACTTTGTGGCCTTGGGGCAACACTACCAATTCAGAGTCCTGCCCTTTGGGCTCTCCTCGGTGCCTCGAGTCTTTACAAAGTGTTTGTGGTTCTTGCAGGGCACCTTCGAAAGCTTGGCATTCAGGCAGAGGAACAGATAAAGGAAGTAAAGGAGTATTTTATTGCCAGTTTTGCATGATTTACTCCCATTTTCTGATTGTAGGAATTTGTTTCCCACCCTGTATTTTTACAGTATGTTGGTACATATGCACAAAATTGGCAGCAGTATTCAGTGCTACTAGCCATGGATCCACATATTGATAGACTGTCTGCAGTAGTGGTGGGGTGAGAAAACCGCATCAGTATCAGTTGCATACATGAAGGAGACCGTTCGAGGAGTTGTGCACTGCATGGCAAGGAGGGCAGTTGCAACATAAAATGTGAAAAAAGGGTCACCACACTACATAGTGGTGGGAAAGTATCTGAAGTGTCTTCACTGGTATCGGAGAAGAAGGATCAGTTGCCAACAACCAGTGGAACTGTGACCTTTTTTAGAGATGGGAGTCCGAGACAAATCAATGTATGGTATTACTACCATTTGCTGTAGATGAAGATGATACCAGGTGAAAGCAGCTAGCAGTAAATACTTCTCAGTCCTAAAAATTATCTGGACCCCTGCATTCAGGTCTGTCTGTACCCGGATGACTGACTCTTAGCAATCTTGTCAAAACAGGAGATAGAGCAGTAGCAACAGCATCTCAATTCCTGACCTCCATAGGGGTTCTACTGAACCTAGAAAAGTGGTGGCACGTTTTCATCATAGAAAACAATCCTGTCTGGGCTCACTCCATGCAATGGATGCTAGACCTTATGGCTTCTTCCGTCTTCTCAGTGCCTCTAGCTCGGCTACACATGTGGACCACTCATTGGATCCTCAGCACACAGTGGTCCCCAACGACACATCTTCAGTTTTTCCCCATCAAAGTGACGTAGCCTCTATGGCAGTCACTAGCATGGTGGACACAGGAGGAGAACCTACTTCAAGGTCTCCGCTTCGCCAGAGTCTCGGATAACTATCACCATGGATGCATCTCTTCTCTGCTGGGCAGCCTACTCCCAGGACCATTGCACTCAGGATCTTTGGAACCAGGTGGAGTCGAACCATCACATCAGCATTCTAGAGATGAGGGCAGTCCTGTATGCCCTCAAAGTCCTAGAAGAGATACTCTGTCACAAGGTAGTCCTTCTTCAGACTGACAACAAAACAGTGATGTATTACATTAACAAGCAAGAGGAGCACATTCCTGCCCTCTCTGCAGAGAAGCCATGAGGGTCTGGGAGCCTTGATTTAGGCAGTTTACCTGCCAGGGGCTCAGAACGATTTGGCAGACCACCTCAGCTGGATGGAAGCAGATTCTCACAAGTGGTCATTAGCACCAGACTTCGTGCAGTGGGGTACTCCAGACCTGGACCTTTTTGCGTCCCCACTCACCGCAAAACTGCCTCAGTTCTGCTCCAAAAATCCAGAACCTGGAGATTTCTGTCAGGATGAATTCAGACTGCGGTGGACAAATTGCTTTCTGTATGCGTTTCTTTTTCCTTTAATTCAGAGGGTGCTGCTCAGACTGGAGGTGTATGGGGGCAACATGATTATCATTGCACCGTATTGGCCTTAACAGATTTGGTTTCCCTTGATCAGCAAGTTGTTGGTACTTCCTCTGTGGCAATTACTGCTTCAGACAGTCCTTCTGATGCAGGGATCCCTGGTCCATCCCAACCTGCGCTCCCTTCATCTCCATGCCTGTCTCTTGAGGAGATAGAAGTGGGCAGGTTTAATGTGTCTCAGAGAATCTGAGATCCTCCTGGCGGCACGTGAGCCTTCTACCAAGAAGACTTACACAGTCAAATGGAAATGTTTCTTAGAATGGTGTACTGAGATCCCCATAGACCCATGCCAGTGTCCTCCCGACAAAGTATTGGAGTACTTGTTAGACCTTTCAGACGCGGGACTTCAGTACTCTTCTATAAAGGTTCATCTCTGTGCAGTCTCTGCCTACTATGAACCAGTCCAGAATATGATCCTGGCCCAGCTGCCTTTGTTCAAGAGATTCCTCAAAGGCATTCTGGACACGAGACCTCTGGTGAAGAAGCCTGGATATTAACCTTGTGCTAGATATGGTCACATGCAAACCTTTTGAGCTTCTAGTCACATGCGATCTAAAATTTCTGACCTGGAAAACTGCTTTTCTAGTGGCCGTCACCTCAGCTCATAGGGTCTCTGAGATGCACGCTTTGGTCACAGACCCTCTGCATACCATCTTCCACAAAGACAAGTGGTTCTCCGTACACACCCTAAATTCCTTCCTGAGGTGGTTTTTGAGTTCCACCTCAACCAGCCCTTGGTACTGCCTACCTACTTCTGTAAATTTCAGAATGAAAGGGAACACACCCTTCACTTGCTGAATGTTAAGAGCCCTTCGGTTCTACATTGATGGAACAAAGGACACCCATAAAGTCAAGCAGCTCTTTGTGTCCTTCAGTGCTACCTGGCTCAGTCAGCCAGTTTCCATTAAGTGTATTGCTGCTTGGACAGTGGCATGCCTACGTCACTGTTACTCTGTGGTGCAGATAAAGTTGAAAGGCCAAGTACGTGCCCACTCTAGCAGAGCTGTGGCTGTGCGTTTTGCAGAGATCCGCTCTGTTCCCAATGATGATATTTGCAAAGCAGCTACTTTGGAGCTCAGTGCATACTTTTGTTAAGCAGTACGTTCTGGACGTTCATGCCAGACAATATGCTTCTTTTGGCAGGACAATCCGTAATGGACTTATGTCCTGAGTGAGCTCTGGCTTCTGCTGCCCTGCTCGGGGGATTTGGTTTTAGCTTGGTACTCTAACCCAGCAGTATGACTAAATGGTGAAGACTTAAGTCCAGGGAATATATGGAAATAATGTACTCACTGTAATTCTTGATCTTGATCTTCTTGGAAAAGTCTTCACCATTTATTGCTATACCCACCCACCATCCCCCAAGCTCACTCAATTTGTTCCTGATCTTCACTCCTTTGTTTCTGTTTGGGCCATGAAGATATTGTTCTTAGTTGACCCTTCTTACACGGGTCAGAGGGGGCCATCTTATGCCCTTCTTAGATTAGGTGTTCTTTAGTTAGCATACGCTGCATCTCCTCTTGGGGGGGGGGGGAGGTACTGAGGCAGTTGGAGGGTCGACGCCGAGATAGCCTGCATGGCACGAGCCAGCCTTGTGGTGCCATGCATGCGTGGTCCTACCTTGGTGCCGGTCCTCCTGAAGATTTTTGGCTCCTGCAGGGTCCCAGCACTTCCTGCTTAAACCCCAGCAGTATGAATAAATAGTGAAAACTTGTCCGAGAAGATCAAGAAGGTGAGTATGTAATTTTCATTTCAGATAGCAGGGTGTCCCAGAGGGGGAAACCTGAATCCAGTGATGGCAAAAATTAAAGAACCTTGGAGTAGGCACTGGAGACACGGTCTGCTAGAAAGAAATTGAAAGAAAATAATGTCGCTGCCACTTCTCTTGCACAGAGAAAGGAGCAGACAGATGGCACAGAAAAAAATGCCCTCATCAGAGGACTTATCAAAATTGGCATTTTTTTCCAGGCGATCTAGGCCGTGGGAAATGTTTTGTATAATATTTTTACGGAACAATTTTTATATAACCAACAAAACATCAGCTATTGTACGTTACACAACAATTAAAGTAATAATCACTACTTACACAGTGCATGCTGGGGAAAAAGTACACACTACATGTTAATCATTGGATTTATATGTTGAAAAGGGGAGAGAAAAAAAGTGGGGTGCCTCAATAGTAAGTTTGGATCTGAAATCTAAAACTATCTGCTCTCTGTTGCAAACCAAAACAATTGCCTTAGGTGGAGTGCCATCTGAAGTACCACCCAGAACAGGTAGCCATGGGACGCCCTTGTTTACTTAGCTGCAATTACCTATCTGCTCGAATCAGACCCTTCCGCGGGAGCACAACATCTGCTGCAGGCAGTGAGTTAAGAAAACCATCCCAACTCTTCAGTAACAGTTCATCACAGCCTTTCAGGGCATACGTTAACCATTCCAATGAAAGAGCCTGCAGCACAAGATTTTTCCACCGTGAGATGGTTGGTTGGATCCACGCAGGAGACTTGGGTGGTCTGGATAACCTGTCTGGCAAGTGCCAACAGCATACGCACCCATCTGGTATGTGGAGCCCAGCCTTACTCATCCAGGTCTTCCATGTCAAATAACGTAGCGAGGGGTATAGTTAAAAATGGCCTACCCATCATTCATGTCACTGACTGCACCACATCTCCCAAGTATTTCTGTAACTGTACACAGCCCCAGAAATAATGCATGTATGTTCCCACTGCTGTAGTGCACCCTCCCACACATGAGTGAAATTGTAGGATTAAATTTATGACTCATGTTCGGTGGGCAGTATAGTCTGCATGAATTTATATTGGGACTCCTTGTACTTATTAGAGAGCAGAAATCCCATATGTAATTGAAACCCTTCCCTTCAGTTTTCATCCGATGTGATTAACCCCAGATCCTGTTCCCACAGACTCCGTACCTTTCGTGGATTAATCCAGCAATTTATTCCTATCCAGTCATACTACTTTAGCTATAATCCCTTTTGAGGACTCCCAAGAACTGACGGTGAGCTGCTGCAGCACGTGCAGTGGGTAGGCCTCCACTGGCTCCTTATTGAATTGTTTTCCAAACGTTTAAGCTTGCAAATATCTGTAATGATGCTGTGGATGGTTGTGCCCAACTTCTCCTGTAGGTCAGCAAATGACCTGATTCCTTCTGTAGTGCTAAGATCCCCTACACACCTGATGCCTCACTCCTGCCACTCACAAAATCCTTTGTCCCCTAAGCCAGGAAGGAATTCAGAGTTCTGTGCTAGAGGGACTAGCAATCTGCCAGTGCCTTCCACCTCCATTTAGTCTTCTCCCACACCTCTAAGATATACTTAACCAAGGGATTGACACCCCCCCGGCCCGGCTCTCCAAATCCTCTTCCCCTCTGGTGCCAGGTATGCTGACAACCTTAAGGTCCCCTCTTCCTCCAAGTCCACCTAACAGGCTGCTTCCCCTCTGTTGACCAGTGCTGAATGTAATACTGTTGGATAGCTTGATAGTACCCTTTTAGGTCAGGGAATCCTAGCCCCCCTCGTAATATCTCCCTTTAAGTTTCAGCAGACTCGTGGGGTCTTTTCTCTTGCCATATAAAGGCTGTGAAGCCTCTTTCCACCAGGGGTGTTCAAATAACTGTAGCTGAATTTTCACTTGCCCCAATTCATTAAAATTAAACTAGCTTTCTTTTTATAATTGCCCTTCAAGGAAATTTACTTGCTCGGATAGGGGGCAGTGGGATTTGCACACCCCTGCTCTCTTGTTGCTTTATATCCGCTTTAGTTGGATCAATTGGAAGCATCTGCATCACATGCAGTATCCATGGGGGGACATTCATTTTGATGAGGTTTGTATGCCCCAGCCACGAGATGGGGAGTACCCCCACTGCTCCAAGTTTGTCAGAACCGTGAGAAAGAGTGATCAGTAATTCAGGGAGTATAGACTCGCCGTCTCCCTACTACATATATACCTAAATAAGTAAGAGATTTGCATACTTTCTTCAGTTCCCAAGTTTCTCATTGTTGCCCCCCACTTGGGGAGAGCCGAATCTCATCAGTTCTGATTTATGTAGATTAATTTTGTATCCAGAGAAGGCTGCAAAGTAGGCAGTTTAGTTACCTCCAGTAGGACGGGCATCAACCTATCTGGCTCAGTGCTGAATAGTAAGAGATCATCGGCATAAAGTGAAATCTTATGCTGGTGACCTGATCGAGTTCCAACACCCCCTGCCCTCTCCATTACCCTAATCTTGATAATGAGTGGTTCTACCGTGAGTGCGAAAAGGAGGGGTGGAGAGGGCATCCCTGCCTCATGCCTCAATATAATCTGAACTCCTCTGACAAGTCACCATGCAGTAGTATCCTGGCCTGGGGCCTTACATACAACAGTGTCACTCGGTTTATGCAATACTACCCTAACCCAAATTTACCCAGCACCTGAAACGGGTACTCTGATTCTATACGATCAGATACTTTCTTGGCGTCTATGGACAGCAGAAGTGCCACCCACAGATGTCGAGAACCCAGCTGCACCACATTTAATTTTACAAACATTGTGGTAGGACAGGTGACCTCTCTCAAATCCTGTTTGGTCCTGGTGTACAGTTAATGGGAGCACCTGCTCCAGTTGCCATGCCAGAACCTTAGCCAGTATTTTCAAGTCACAGTTTAACAAAGAGATTAGACTGTATGAGGTACACTGAAGAGTCTTTCCCCAGTTTAGTAATACATATATGGAGGCCAGATAACGTCAGGCAGGAAGCACCCCCTCTCCCATAACCTCCACCATGATCTCGTGAAGGGGTTTAGCCAAGAATTCCGCTAGCTGTTTTTATAATAGTACGCTGTAAACCCATCTGGACTCCTGGCTTTACTATTTTTCAAAGAATTAATTGCAGCCCTCACCTCCCCCAGTGTAATTTGAGCTCCTGACCACTCCCTCTGTCAGTTGTGGGTTAGGAAGTTCATCCAGAAATTTCTTTGCCTCCTCCTCATGTTGACATTCAGCAGTATACAGAGTTTAGTAAAATGCCTGAAAGATCTGCCTGATCTGCTCTGGTTTCATCTCTACCCCATCTCCATGTCCCCTTGAGGCCACAACTCTGGTCGACTAGCTTCTCCCCTTAGCCAAGGGGGCCAACAAGGACCTGGCTTGTTGTCCCATTTGAACAGATCTGTTGAGCGAAGAACGCATTTTTGGCCTTCCCTGAGTATAACAAGTTTAACGCTTCCTGGGTAGCAGTAAGCTCCCTCAGTATATTAGCATTTTATTTTCTCTGCCATTTTTGTTTCCATTGTCTTCAGTTTTATCTTCTAGCACTTGCTGGTTCTCTTGCCATTTCTTTTTCATTGAGGAGGTATACGCTATGGTGAGCTATGCCACTGCATTCAGAAGTACAGGGAGATGGTAGTATATTCTATTTTGTGTATGTTTAAAATGCCTATATATATATATATATATATATATATATATATATATATATCTGTATTTATTTCTTTATATATATAGAGAGAGAAACTGGATTTTTTTTTTGTATTTATTAATTTGCAAGCAAAACTCACAAAACAATTCATACACAGGATGGATAGCAGTAATGGATAAGAGCCACAGCATTCACTTACAAAGGAACCATGTAGGACACCTTCCCTAGAGTTACAACATAGGGGGGAGACCCCAGAAGTAACATCAGTCAACCCCATTGCATGCAGCTAAGGCAGAACAAAGAGGAATCAAACACCCAATATTTTGTATATAGAAATGAGATAAAGTGACCAAAATAATACATGGTCAGAGGATTCCCCCAACACATTCCATCGGTATAGAAATAACAAAAAAACAAGTTCCCAAACCCTTAGTAGAGATGGAACAATAGTCAAAAGTCTCTAAACATTAAAGTAGCAAGAACATTAGTTCAAACAACATGAAGTCTTGCTGTATTCTGACAATTACAGTTAGCCCCAGCCTTTAAACTGCCCCGGAGAACAAAGGGTTAACTTATCTATGCATGGCATAGAATGTTCATCTCGAGCTCGGTTGAAGCCTCTGCTTGTTGTTATTTGAACTGCAACCAGCAGATTCTTTACTCCGCCTCACTGAACAGTCGCTCCGGAGATTTCTCCTGCTGCTTGGTTCAAAGTCGGTTGAAGTGTCGGTTTTCGATCGGTGTTTCTACCGAAATTGTTTCCGCATAGTCGGTTCAAGTCTCTGTCTCTGGCACTGTGAGTACTAGATAGGTTTTGTTCTGTTTTCTGTGTGGAACTTGTAAAAGTGTGAATCGGTTCGGCTGAACCTATCATTTTCAAGTAAAATTTGTACTTTACTTTAGTGTGTGGTTACTGGTCCATATCGGTTCTAAAAAAAAAACAAAAAAAAAACCCCAGGTTTCAGTACGTTTTTTTTTCCAAGACCCGTGACACAGTCGGGAACCGACAGGGAGTTCTGCCCTGGCAGTTGCTGAAAAAGGGTAAGTTTGGTTACGTTGGCCATTTCTGAGAAACCCAAGAAAAAAACCGGGCCCACTGGGTTTCAACACTGCAGTGAGTGTGGGGAGGTCTTTGCTAAGGCCGATCCCCACACCACCTGTTTTTATTGTCTGGTGTTTGACCACCTCGATTCTGACTGACAAATTTGCAGAAATTTTCCCAAATCTACCCTGGAAAAGAGATTAGGTAGACTGAGGGAAAGGGAGGCCGAGAAGTCCGCTGGCCCGGATGGCTAGCCTGGTTCAAGTTCCGACCGAACCAGAAGGAGTGTCCTCTGACCAGGGCGATACTTCTTCGGGCAAAAGGAGAGCCGATTCCGAGGAATCTGTTCCGACGAAAAGACAAGTCGACCGGTTCGGATCCAGGATCTCATACTCCAACTGCAGATGAAATAGCCAAAGCGATTCGTATTGTGGAATCGCTTCGCTCGGTTCCGACTGATCCGCCACCTTTTGACAGGGGCTCAGTTTGGTCGGTTCCCCCGGTTCCGGATTATACTCTGGAAGAATTTTATGAACTGGAGTTTGAGGAGGAAGGAGAGTTGGAAGATGATTATGGTGATGGTGAAAATCTGGATGTGCCTATTGACATGGACATCTCCCCAGACAGACCTTCAGGTGTTTCTCCTCCTAGGCTTTCTGAGTCCCCTTCACACTTCATGTTTTACAGAAAGGTGGGTGATACTCTCCAGCTTCCTGTGGAGGAGGCAGTAGAGGATCTGGAAGAGCCTGACTATGTAGAGATGATAGACATCCCAGAGTCCAGGAGACTGTCTATTCCCTTCCACAAATCCTTTGGGAAACAGACAAACAATTCTTAAGTCTCCCGATTCCATACCTCCTGTGGATAGAAGAATGGACAAGAGGTGTACTCTTTCAGGCTCAGATACAGAGTTCCTTTATCAGCAGCGCAGCCATGTTGGGGTTGTACAGGCTGCTGCCTGTGATAAGGCAAGCATTCCCTTGGCATCACACCCCTCAGACATGGACTCCAGGAAGATTTATGCCATGGCAAAGAAGCAGTACATGGCATCATCCTTGGTACTCAGGCAGACTAATTATATGGCCTATGCAGCCAAGTGCTAGAAGTCCAGGTGGGACACTGTACTGGCACTGGCTAAACAGGCTTCCCCCCAGCTTGCCAGGGAGCTGGAGGAGGTGGCTGCAGATGGGATTGAGGCATCGAAAGTTCAGTTTCATGCTGCTGTAGACTCCAGTGATGTATCATCATGAGTCATGGCTACATCTGTGGCTCTTCGGAGGATGGCTTGGCTCAGATGTACTGGCCTCTCACAGGATACCCAGGCTAAGGCCATGGATTTTCCTGTAGTGGGTAATATTGTGTTTGGGGAGCAGACTGAGAATTAAATGAAGAAATGGATGAATACAGGACCACTTACAGGAGTGCTCAGGCCAAAGAAAGGCAGGCAACTCCTCAAAGGCAGCAGTTCAGGGGCAGGAGCAGGCCTTTCCAAAGGCTTTTTTACCAAGCACAGGCCTCTTCTTCCTTTTCACAGAGGGGTTCTTCAGAGGGAGAGGCAGAAGGGGGATGAGCAGGCCTGCATCCACCCCTCAGCCTAAAGCCCCTGCCAAGCAGACACCCTGATGGATCTGCCTGGGTCGATTCTCCTATCCCAGTAGGGGGCAGGCTGGCTTACTTTGTCCAGGACTGGATGTCTCTTACATCAGACAAGTGGGTCCTGGAAGTAGTAAGCCAGGGACTGGTTCTCAGCTTCAAAAAATTTCCCAAGATGAGAGCCAGATCTTTTCCACCTGCAAATCTCTCAGAAACCCTTGCCCTAGAGGCAGATGTTTCTTCCCTCCTAGCTCTATGAGCTATAGAGAGAGTACCTACCCTACACTGGGGCAAAGGATTGTACTCCAGGTACTTCCTAACCCCAAAAAAGACAGGAGAGTGGCGACCCATCCTGGACCTAAGATACCTGAACAAACATCTTTTAAAGCCAAAGTTCAAGATGATAACTCTGGGAATAATCATTCCCTCTCTAAGGCCATGGGACAGGCTAGCCTCCCTGGACCTCAGAGATGCCTACTTTCACATTCCCATCAGGTGCTCCCACAGAAAGTACCTCAGGTTCAAGTTGCCTTCAGGCCACTATCAGTTCAGAGCAGTGCCCTTTGGCCTAACATCAGCCCCAGTGGTCTTCACAAAGTGCCTGGCAGTAGTTGTTGCCTTCCTAAGAAGACAAAAGATTTCCATTTTTCCATATTTGGATGACTGGCTCATAGTGGGCCAGTCCCCAGACCAAGTAAAGTCACACCTGCAAGTGACCCAGCAAGTGCTCACTTCTTTAGGATTTCTTTTCAACCTACCAAAGTCAGTTCTCGAACCGGTGCAGCTCTTCATCTTCATAGGGGCAGAGCTGGATACAGTAAAAAGCAAGAGCCTTCCTTCCCCTGGACAGGGCAAGGGCTCTCATGGAGCTGGCCTCTTCATTGAGCCTTCAGGTGTCTCGACCAGCAAGGCACTTCCTTCAGCTCTTGGGCCACATGGCAGCTTCTACAGCAGTGGTCCAAGGCGCAAGATTCCAAATGAGGGACATTCAGTTCCACTTAAGAGCTTTTTGGTCCCAAAGAAAGGATTCCCTTACCAAACTAATTCCAGTGACTTGAACTCTGATCCAAGCCCTGCAATGGTGCCAGGATCAGGACAATTTTAGGCAAGGGGTGCCAGTTGCCACTCAGTCTCTTTCAGTGGTCCTCACCACAGATGCTTCCCTGCTGGGCTGGGGAGCTCATTTGGGGGAACTTACCACCCAGGGACTGTGGTCGCCTCAGGAATCTCTTCTACACATTAATCTCTTGGAACTCAGGGCAGTGTTTCTGGCACTGCAAGCTTTTTCCAAATCAGTACAGAACAAGGTGGTTCAGGTCAGAACAGACAACACCACCACCATGTGGTACATCAGCAAGCAAGGAGGCACTCGGTCTGTGGCCTTGTGCACAGAAGCAATGAAGTCGTGGTCCCTGGCTTATTCTCTGCAAACCTCTCTGATAGCAGTTCACCTTCTAGGAAAGGACAATGTTCTAGCAGATGCACTGAGCAGAATATCCCAGGGCCATCACGAATGGGCCCTAGATCCTCTGGTGTTGAAGGTGATTTTCTCAAGATGGGGCACGCCAGAAATGGATCTTTTTGCAGCCCCAGACAATCACCAATTTCCTCTTTTTTGTTGCAGACGCCCAGTCTTGGGCTCAGTCCCCTTATATGCTCCGATTCCGAACTGGGAAGGGAAATTTCTGTATGCTTTTTCCCCCCTTCCCTCTCCTGTTCAAAGTGTTACTTAAGATAAGGTCACAACCATGCAAAGTGATTCTGATTGCTCCAGACTGGGCCAGGCAGCCATGGTATGTATCCCTTGTTGCTGTCTCTGGCAGTCCATCTTCCCCTGTCTCTTCCTAGGAATTACAACCGGTTAACATCCTCTCAGGGGAGGATTTGGTACCCAGTCTTCAGTCTCTCAGTCTCAAGGCTTGGCTTTTGAAGAGTTAGTTTGCAGATCTGCATCTTTCCCAAGGGGTTCTGGATAGCCTTAAGGTTTCTCGAAAGCCCTCCACCAGAAAGACTTACAACTCCAAATGGAAAAGATTCAGCATTTGGTGTTCTATGAAAAGTATTTCTCCAGACTCTGCTGAATTGCCTACTGTTCTGGATTATATGGTCCATCTCAATGGCCTAGGTCTCGGGCCAGCTACTCTCAAGGTACACTTGGCAGCTGTTTCTGCTTTCCTGTCGGTAGGCAAGTCTTCCTCCTGTCATCCCATCCTGTATTCTGTAAGTTTTTTTCAAGGGATTGCTTCACACCAGTCCCCCTTTAGGGATCCTGCTCCTGCTTGGGATCTTAATGTTTGCATTGCTCAGTTTATGCAACCCCTTTTTGAGCCTTTGTCCTCAGCAGAGCTTAAGTACTTGACTTGGAAAACTGTGTTTTTGGTAGCCATTACTTCTGCTAGACGTATCTGTGAATTGCAAGCCCTGTCAGTGGAATCTGATTTCATCTCTTTTCATAGAGATAAAGTGGTCCTTAGAACTAACAGAAAGTTCTTGCCTAAAGTGGTCCCAGATTTCCACCTGAGTCAGTCTGTATCTCTCCCTGTTTCCTTCACTGATCATTCTTCCTCAGGAGAGAGGAGGCTACACAGTTTGGATGTTAAAAGAGCCCTTGGCTACTACATAGAGCGTACCAGGGGTCACAGGTTTGACCCCCTCCAGTTGTTCCTCACTTATGGAGAAGTTGGGAAGGGCAAACCTTCCACCAAGAGATCTGTTGCCAGGTAGATTTTCTTGTATACAGTTCTGCTGTGAAGAACTGGGTAAAACTCCACCCTCAGGTCTGAGGGCTCATTCCATAAGAGGTACAGCTGCTTCCCTGGCTGCTGCCAGGGATATCCCTCTCTCAGAAATTTGTCAAGCAGCCACGTGGAAAACAGTCCATACTTTTACCAAGCATTACTCTCTGGATATCCAGGCTAGGAGTGATGCTCGGTTTGGCACAGCAGTACTTCAGAGCCTTTTCCCATAGTAGGTTCTGTCCCCCCCTCCATGGAGGTACTGCTTGGTAGTCTGCAATTGTCAGAAAAAATTACTCATCTTAGTAATTAGTTTCTTCTAGTGGAGTTTTGCTGTATTCTGACCCCCCCCCCTCTCAGAACCCAGATTTTTGGGATGTGTGTGGGCAGGCGCATTGTTGGCATCCTAGAGGTACCACCTTTTACACCCTCTGTTCTTTTTGGGTGGAATGTTATTTCATTTGATTGGTTTTTGTTTTTGGGTTTCCTGACTTGAGTCTTCCTTTGAGAACCCAAAACATTATTTTTCTGCCAGTTTGGCTAGTTAAAAAATTTTACAGTTTCCACACAGAACACCTAGTGAGTTTTGCTCGTAAAGATCTGACGGTTGCAGTTTGAATAACAACAGGCAGAGGCTTTAGCCGAGCTCGAGATGAACATTTTATGCCATGCATAGAAAAGTTAACCCTTTGTTCTCCAGGGCAGTTTAAAGGCTGGGGCTAACTGCAATTGTCAGAATACGGCAAGATTCCACTAGAAGAAACATAATTACTAAATCACACATGCCCACCCAATGCAAAGCATCATGGGCTGCATATGCAGATCACCACAGAATGTTATGCTGGTTCAACTTTAAGCAGAATTGCATGGTGCCGAAAGGCCTCTCACACAGTTTGCAATCCCTGCCAGTAGTTTCATGAAAGAAGTGGCTTCTTTTCTCCTGGGCTCAGTCGATCAGGTCATCTTGGTCCCACCCCTCAGTTCTGTTTCTTTTAGCCCATGACACTGGTGAAAGGCATGACCTTTATCATCACAAAGGTGTGGGCATGTGTGATTTTGTATTTTCTTGAAACTTGGCTTCCCAGCCAAATGCCCTTTGGGGTAACCCTTGCCTCAGTGTTTGCGCACAGAGGTTCTTTGTCTTTTAAATCATTTTTTTATTTTAATGGGTTCACCATAACATAACCCAGACAGACCGTCTTAGGGTAGCTGGTTCATTCCACTGGGGTGTCAAACAGACGAGGCATACTGATGAGGCCTGGTAGGACGAAACACGTGTCTATGTCATCTGTCAGCACCCTTTGCAAACTGTGTGAGAGGCCTTTCGGCACCATGCAATTCTGCTTAAAGTTGAACCAGCATAACATTCTGTGGTGATTTGCATATGCAGCCCATGATAATTACTAAGGTGAGTAATTTTTTCATACTCCCCATATAGGAGCAGCATGTCATTAGCAGTGCAATATGAAAACTAGTCCAGTCTGACAACAGAGCCCATATTGTCCATATAACAAATTACACGAGGAACTATAACTTCTGTTAATGTTGGGCATGCATTTAACACTGGCCAGGGAAATAATACACCCAGAACTTCTCAGCTGCCAACAGCAGGATTGCTCTGTCAAAGGCAGCAGTTTCAGCAAACGGAGCTGAAAAAAAAACATCAGTTGCGTTGTCAAGATTTTGCGTATCCCAGCCCAAATAGTAAACTTACAGTTCAATATAAAGTCCCATACACTACATTAGTCCTCATCCATGGAGACACTCCCCCCCCACCTCCATCTCTTGCTCAATGCACCGGAGCACTTTATCCGCATCCTTCGGATCATCAGATTGGTACTGCCGCCCCTGCCACAAGAAGCAAAGCCTGGCCCGGTGTAGTAGCTGGTGCTGGATCTTGAGCTGTCCAAGACTACTGCGGGTGCCATCAAATGCTTTGCACCTTTGCCTAGTGCTGTACAAAGTGTCCGGAAAGAGCTGTATCTTGTCCTGTCCATATTTGAGATTTTGTTTTCTCCTGGCCAAAGTGAGCACCCGGTCCCAGGCACCCACACCAGTACACACCACCATCAAAGTGCAAGGAGCTGCTGGGCCCGACGCGGCACGCCTTGGGGTAATTGGTATGCCTTTCAAAATGGGGAGGGGGGGTGATCATCCTCAGATAAACCCAGGATAGCAGGAACGAACAAAGCGCAAACAGTCTTCTCCCTCTGCAGTTTCAATTAGTCCCACCACTCTTATATTCTGTTCTCTAGCCTGATTTTCCACCACTTCCAGCCACTGACGCAACAGCGTGTTTTCTTTAATCAACTTAGCAGTCACATCACAGGCCTTAAGCACTGAGGATTCAGACTGTTGGACCGTCTGCTCACACTGGTCCATTCTGGACTACAGAGCAGAGACCCATATCCTGGACCGATTTTACTAGCTGGTTCAGAGTAGCTTGTATCGAGAGGAGGGATGCTCCTCCTGAAGATGAGTCCGCTGGTGCCATGGCTTCATCAGAAAGTGCAGTCCATTCCTCGTGTTGATGCAACTTTTTTTTTGCGCAAACCAATCTGCTGATGAGGCAGGGGCTGCACTGTTTTTCCCCATGTTGCTGATCCTGAACACATCAGATGCCTGTTTTTGCACTCTATGCCTGGAAAATGTAATTTTAAACTGATTTTAGCCAAACAAAAATCCCAGGAGTGCAAGAACATTTCTGCTTCCTCAGCAGCGCCCCCCCCCCCCGACTGGATTTTTAAAATGTTTGACCTTCCTCTGACCTGAGGGGGAAGCTTGCTGGGCAGGAACCCAAATTACTTCCAAGGATTGCTCAACATGGCTATGTCAGAATCCATTTGCCTGTAATAAATCTTGCACTTCAAGGGAGAGACTTTTGGTTCCAGGAAACTGTTATAGTACATTACATCTTATGAGGTGAAAGGACAGGAATATCCTTTCTGTCAGACCTGTGTGAATTCAAGACAGGAAGACTTCAAAGGCAGCCAGAAAACTGGGTTGTGGGGAAAGCACAAGAATGACCGCTACTGGCTGAAAAGAGAAGGCCACCCTATCAGACCCCGAGTGAACTGGCCTTATTTTGGGGGGGGGGGATTATATATATTTGGATTGCTGCCGTCCACGTTTGACCTGGCCACTCACATGGGGCTTTACTGAGGGCTGCATATATCCCTCCTGTAAATGAAGAATTGTGAGCCATGGGACTGGGAGTAGGCAGTTGTGATTATCCCCCCCTCCCTTGGGGACTTGAGCTGTTTGGGCCATGGAGGCCAGTGTTGCGGGGCCAGGTTCGATGGAGGGATTGCCCTTGACATCCCTGCCCGCTTGCCCATGTCCCTGCCCCCCCTTTTCCCCCTGCGGAGGTCGCAGTACCCCATGCTGTTGGAGTGCTGTTTAACTGCACTGGTTGTCCGCTCCCCACCTAATTCCGGGGCGGAGTTGCTAGACCTAACTACCCAAGTCAGCGACAATGGAGAGCATAGCCTGCTTCCTGCTCGCTGGAGGGGGGTTGGTTTTTTGGGGGACATACAGTGGCTCCTGGCCCTCACTTTTCTACTTGATAGTCCTAGAGAGCATTCCTTGCTCAACGCTAACTTTTAACCATTACACCTCTTAAAGGTTGATCACCTCCTCTTCCTGTGACGTCCTGTATACTCTTTTTTTTTACCTCCCTTTTATTTTTACTTTTCCCTGGTACTCTAATTAGACACCTTAGGTGTCTGGAGGACCCCTTTAAGGGACCATTCCTCCTGGGAAGGAAACTTCTTACTTCAGGGTCTAGAAATGACTCTGCTTCTTGGAAGCACTAGTTCTTGTTTGACCGACATCGAGGCCCAGTTGGCTGCTCGTCGGAGCCTGTTACTAGTTAGGGTTTTAATTCTTGTAAATATTAACTCTCTGGTACAAGTTAGTTTTTCCCAAGAAGTACTTGTTGTGAAAGGTCTGTATGAATATCAGATTTGTTATTGTTCTAATATCCTAGTCGACTGTCACCATGAAATTGGATCAAGAAAACCTTTGACGGAGGACCCCTGTGATGATTTTGGTTGTTCTTGGGGGAAGGGGGGCCCATTGGCAGCGTCTCACCCCAACCTAGACCATGACCACCCCACATCTGAAACTTTTATCCCATAACATAAATAGCTCAACTTCCCCAGTTAAGAGATCCAGAGTACTGGCATATTTGAGAAAGAGCAGATCTGATCTGATCGTCCTGCAAGAAACCCACTTAAGCCCTGCAGAGCATTCCAAATCAGCACGGCTTAGCCGTGAGGAGGTTTTTTACTCCTCTAGCAGTAGGGGCAGATGCAGGGGAGTGGCAATCATAATACCTCCACACGCCCCCTTCAGTCCGGGACTGTGATGGGCTGACCCTGAGGGTAGGCTTGTTATTGTGCAGAGCATGATAGGTGGTAAGCAGGTTACCCTGGCGAACGCCTGTTTCCTCCCGGGTCTCCCTATCTCCTGACTGAAAACACTCCTAGATAAAATAGTCCAAATGACTAGTGAGACTCTTCTGTTGGCAGGAGATTTCAGCCTCCTCCCTGATACCATTGTAGACTCCTCCAACCCACGCCCTCCAAGGCAAATGGCTAACCAAAAACTCTCTAAGAGATTCACACAGGAGGTGGACTGGTGTGATGTTTTGTGCCATGCACCTCCTCAAGCACAGAACTACTCCCACTACTGTTCAGTACACTGTACCTACTCGCGCATAGACCAAACTTACACCCAAGTTGAGAACCTTAAACTACAGGGTGCAAGGATGGGCGACACAGCCCTTTCTGATCATGCCCCCTTGATCACTACCTGGGACACGGGATTACAACCCAAAAATACCCGATGGAGAATTAACCCTTATTATCTCTGGTCCAAACAGTTTCAAGAATACCTTCAGGATAAAATTAAGGAAATCATAGACAACAATCCTCCGAAAGAGTCGTCCCCTACAATACACTGGGACACAGTGAAATCTGTCCTCCGCAGACATATAATTCAGCACACAGTGGAACTAAACAAACAAAGAAGGGAACAGAAGACCAAAGTAGAGGACACATTATACTTTTTACAAATGGCCCACAAACAAGGGGATACTTCAGTCTTTCCCCAGTTACAACAAGTCAAGTCAGACCTTGATCGCCTAGCCTTACAACAAACAGAGGTTGCTTTAACTTTCTTGAGACAAAGATACTATGAAGTAGGGCCTAGAGCAACAAGGTTATTAGCTTACCAAATTCGTAAACAAAAGAAGTCCTCGGTTATAACCACCATCAGACACCCTGCCCATGGTCAGATGCTAACTAAGCTACATGATGTCACGGAGGCATTCACCTCCTACTATTCTATGCTATATACCCCAGAACAACCCCCTACAGTCCACCAAATAGATCAATATCTCCACCCTATAACCTTGCCCTCTCTCTCTCAGACCCACAGAGGGAAACCCTGACCAATCCGATTACAGAGAATGAGCTGGCTGCTGCCTTAGCCAGAGCAAAAATCTTAAAGGCTCCTGGTCCGGATGGACATGAAATAGAATTCTATAGGGCAACTAGACCTCAGTTTTTCCATAAACGCCTGAGACTATTCAACTCTATCCTGGAGGGAGACTTGCCCCCACCCTCATGGTCGTATACGAACATCTCAGTTATCCCTAAACCAGGGAAACCCTCACAGCTCTGCAGTTCCTACAGACCAATTTCGGTTCTAAATGCTGACTACAAACTATTCATGTCTATCCTGACTCGCCATTTAGACCCCTTTCTCCTCCTACTTATAGCTAAAGACCAAACTGGCTTCGTGAGTACCCGCTCCACCACTGATAATATTAAGCGTACTCTCCATCTGACCCATAAGATGCATTCCACCAATACCCCCTCAGTCTTAATTAGCCTTGACGCCGAAAAGGCGTTTGATAAGGTGGCATGGCCATTCCTTTATCGGGTTCTCCATAAAGTTGGGATCCTCCCAGCCCTAATCAAAGTTATACAAAATATATATGCCACCTGCCAGGCTTGTGTAAAAATAGATGGACATCATTCTGGATATTTCCAGCTAGGCAGAGGGACCAGACGAGGCTTTACCCTCTCCCCACTCTTGTTCGCTCTATTCATTGAATCCCTCGCACAATATATAAGAGACTCACAGAATCTTACTGGGGTCACATTGGGAGGTACAGAGCATCGAGTAGCATTGTACGCTGATGATGTGCTACTTTACCTCCAGAACCCCGAAAACTCACTCCCAGCAATTAGGCAACTTTTGGATGAGTTTGGTCAGGTGTCTGGATACAAGCTTAATCTCTCCAAAACTGAGATCCTCACATTTCACTACTCCCTGTCGCCCAACATACAAAACCTATTTCCCTGCAACTGGTCCCTGATTAAACTGAAATACCTGGGTATCCAGCTGTCATGGTCTCCGACGGACTACTATAAGAATAATTACGCTCCCTTCACGTCCCAGCTTAAAACTGACTTGGCCACTTGGAACGCATTACCACTAAGCCTCTCCAGAAGAATAGAGCTGATAAGAATGGTGGTACTTCCTAGGGCCCTTTACTTATTTCAGAACATCCCCATATCACTTGTGGACAACATTTTCCGGATTTGGAACAACTCCATTTCCAGATTTATTTGGGCAGGGCAAAGACATAGAGTCCGCCTTAAGGTGCTCAGCCTCCCAAGATCGATGGGGGGACTTGCACTCCCCGATCTCCAATTCTGTTATAATGCTGCACTACTTACACACCTGATGGCGAGGCAGAATGGCATAACTACCGCGCACTGAGGAGAGATTGAGGTGTCACTTATCAGTAATAGAGAATACTTTGGGAAAATATATGGGCAGCACAATGACCCTCTTCCACCCAATCTGACGAATCCATGGATAATTCATTCAAACAACATGAAGTCTTGCTATATTATGACAATTGCTGTTTGCCCCACCATTAGAACTGCTCCGGAGGTGAAAGAGTTAACTCCATTCCAAGAATGGAACTTAGAGCACGAGCTCTAAAGAGAAGCTCTGTCTGTGTAGTTTCAAATCTGAACTGTCAGATTCTTTACTCCGCCTCACTGAACAGTCGCTCCAGAGATTTCTCCTACTGCTCGGTTCATTTCTCGGTTTAAACAGTGTTTTCTCAGTTCGATTCAACCGAGAATTGTTTTATTTTAACCGCAAAACCGATCGGTTCAAGCTCTGTCTGTGGTTTCGTAAGTAATTCATATTTTAATTCTGTGTGGAACTTGTAAGTTTTATCGGTTCGGTTTTGAACCGATCAGCTTGGGTTAAAACTTAAAGTTTTAAATTAGAGATTTTAGAGTGCGGTTCCCGGTTCTTATCGGTTCTAAAAAAAACGGATTTCATTACGGTTTTTCCAATACCCGTGACACGGTTAGGAACCGATAAGGGTGTCTTGCCTGGCACTGCCGTTTAAAGGGCAAGTTTTTTCTGGTTAGGCTGGCATTATGTCTGAGAAACCCAAAAGAAAAACCGGCCCACTGGGTTTCAACACTGTGATGTCTGTGGGGAAGTCTTTGCCAAGGCTGACCCACACACCACATGTGTTTATTGTCTGGGGTTTGACCACCTCCAGTCAGACTGCCAGATTTGTAAGAATTTCCCTGCAGCCACCCTGGAAAAGAGATTGGGCAGGCTCAGGGAGCGAGAGCAAAAAGTCAGCTGACCGGATGGCCAGCCTGGTTCGGTGCCAACCGAACCGGAGGAATCCCTCTGACCAGGCGAGACTTCCTCGGGCAAGCAAGCTGGCTCGGATGAACCAGTTCAGTAAGAGAACAAGAAAGTCAGCAGGTTTGGAGCCCAAATTCTTACTCCAATTGCTGCAGAGATAGCAAGAGCTATTCAGATTGTCCAGTCACTTTCTCCGGTTCCGTCGAACCGCCACTATCTGGTAAAAGGTCGGTTCGGTCGGTTCCATCGGTTCAGGAATATGATGTTGAGGAGTTTTATGAACCAGAGGAGGGGGAGGATGATTATGAACAGTATGAATGTGACTTAGAGGGTCTGGGTGTGCCCATTGAACCGGACATCTCCCCAGACAGACCTTTAGAATCTCCCCCCATGCTTTCTGAGTCCCCCTCTCATTTTATGTTTTACAAAAAAGTTGCTGAAACCCTCCAGCTTCCTTTGGAGGAAGCTGTGGATGAGCAAGAGGAGCCTGATTTTGTAGAAATGATGGATATACCAGAGTCTAGGAGATTGTCTATTCCTTTGCATAAGTCATTTAGGAAACAAACAATAAAAATCTTAAAAACTCCTAATTCTGTGCCTCCTGTAGATAAAAAGATGGACAGGAGGTACACACTTCAGATCCTGATGACAGAATTCCTTTCTCAGCAATGCAGTCATGTTGGGGTAGTTCAGGCTGCAGCCTGTGATAAAGCTAATATTCCCCTGGCTTCGCATCCTCCTGACAAGGATTCCAGGAAGATTGATGCCATGGCAAAAAAACAGTACATGGCAGCGTCCTTGGGACTCAGGCAAGCAAATTATATGGCTTATGTAGCAAGGTATCAGAAATCTAGATGGGATACTGTTATGGATTTAGCCAAACAAGCCCCTGGCCAGCTCGCTAGTGAGCTGGAGCAGGTGGCTGCCGATAACATTGAGGCTTCTAAGGTGCAGTTTCATGCTGCTGTGGATTTTAATGATGTTTCCTCTAGAGTCATAGCCACATCTGTAGCTTTTCGTAGGTTGGCCTGGCTCAGGTGTACTAGCTTGTCACAGGATACCCAGACTAAGGCTATGGATTTTCCTGTGGTGGGAAATTCTCTGTTTGGGGAGCAGACAGAGAATTATATGAAGAAGATGGATGAATATAGGACTACCTATACAAGTGCCCAAGCCAAGGAGCGGCAAGCCACTCCTCAGAGGCACACCCCCAAGGCAAACCCAGGCCTCCTCTGCTTATGCTCAGAGGGGGTTCTTCAGAGGCAGAGGCAGACGGGGTGCGGGCAGGCCTGCCTCCACCCCTCAGCCTAAGGCACCTGCCAAGCAGGCACCCTGATGGGGTGCCCAGGGCCGATTCTCCTTTACCAGTAGGGGGCAGGTTGGCTTACTTCAGTCAGAACTGGGTGTCTTTAACTTCAGACAAGTGGGTTCTGGAAGTAGTAAGCCAGGGTCTGGTTCTCAGCTTCAAAAAGTTCCCAAAGATGAGAATCAGGTCTTTTCACCTGCAAGCTCTTTAGAGACCTTTACTCTAGAAGCAGAGGTCTCAACCCTGTTAAGCTCTCAGGGCGGTGGAAAGGGTTCCTCCCTACACCAGGGCAAGGTCTGTACTCCAGATACTTCCTTACCCCAAAAAGACAGGAGAATGGCGGCCATTTTAGACCTCAGATATCTGAACAAACATCTTTTGAAACCAAAGTTCAGAATGGTAACTCTGGCAATGATTTTACCCTCTCTAAAGCCAGGGACTGGCTAGCTTCCCTGGACCTCAAGGATGCCTATTTTCGTCCCTAATCAGAAGCTCCACCAGTACCTCAGATTCGAACTGCCCTCAGGTCACTACCAGTTCAGAGCAATGCCCTTCAGCCTTACCTCTGCCCCAAGGGTATTCACAAAATGTCTGGCAGTAGCAGTGGCTCACTTAAGGAGGCAAAGGATTGCTGTTTTTCCCTATCTGGACGACTGGCTCATTGTAGGCCAGTCCCCAGAACAGGTAAAATCTCACCTGCAAGTCACCAGCAGCTTCTCACCTCCCTGGGCTTCCTGCTAAATATACCAAAGTCGGTTCTGGAACCAGTTCAGGTACTCACCTTCATAGGTGCAGGAATGGACACAAATCTGGCCAGAGCTTTTCTTCCCTTAGAAAGGGTAGGAACTTGGTGGCTCTGCCTCCTCCTTCACTCGCAGGTCTCTGACCAGCAAGACACTTTTGCAGCTCCTGGGGCACTTGGCTGCGTCCACAGCTGTAGTGCAGGAGCAAGATTTCAGATGAGACACATTCAGTTTCACTTGAGAGCCTATTGGTCTCAGAGAAGAGACCCCCTTTCCAAGTTGGTCCCAGTGACCCGAACCTTGATCTAGGCCCTCCAGTGGTGGCAGGATCAGAGCAATTTAAGACTGGGGGTCCCCTTCATTCCCCTTTCTCACACTTTGACCCTCACTACGGATGCTTCCCTCCTGGGGTGGGGAGCCCACATGGGCGATCTCTCCACTCAGGGAGTGTGGTCCCCCCAGGAATCTCTGCTCCACATCAATTTGCTGGAACTCAGAGCTGTCTTTTTAGCACTTCAAGCGTTTTCTGCTTCTGTCCAGAACAAAGTGGTACAAGTCAGAACAGACAATACCACAACAATGTGGTACATCAACAAGGGGCACTCGGTCTTGACCTTGTGCACCAGGGCAATGAAGTTGTGGTCTCTGGCCTATTCCCTGAACACTTCACTCATAGCAGTTCGCCTTCCAGGAAAGGACAATGTCTAGCAGATGCTCTCAGCAGGATTTCTCAGGGCCATCACGAATGGTCTCTGGATCCTCAAGTACTGGGGATAGTCTTTGCCAGATGGGGCACCCCTCAGATAGATCTTTTGCAGCCCCAGACAATCCCAACTTCCTCTGTTCTGTTGCAGGCCCCAGTGTTGGGCTCAGTCCCCAGGACGCCCTTCTCCTGGATTGGGAAGGAAGTTTCTTTTGCTTTTCCCCTTCCTCTCTATTCAAGGTGTTAGTAAAATCAGATCCCAGCCTTGCAGGGTGATTCTGATTGCCCCAGATTAGGCCAGGCAGCCCTGGTACCACTCCTTCTGTCCCTGACAGTCTATCTCCCCTGTGTCTCCCAGGAATCACAACCTATTAACCTGTGCCCAGGGAGGTTTGGTATCCGAACCTCAAATCCCTCAACCTCAAGGCCTGGCTCTTGAGGTTAGAATTTGCTGACCTACACCTCTCCAGGGTGTTCTTGAAATCCTAAAGCTTCTGAAGCCTTCCACTAGGAACTACTTACAATTCTAAGTGGAAAGGTTCTCCATTTGGTGTTCTGAAACATATTTCCCAGAATCTGCTGATTTGCCCATTTTGTTAGATTACATGGTCCATCTTAATTCTTTGGGCCTGAGACCAGCTACCCTGAGGTTCATTTGACAGCTGTCTCTGCTTTTGTTTGAGCAGGAGCCATCCTCTTCCGCTCACCCTGTATTTTCCAAGTTTTTAAGGGATTACTTCATACTAATCCACCTTTTGGGATCCGGCCCTGCCTGACCTTAATGTTTGCATTGCCCAGTTAATGCAACCTCCTTTGAACCTCTGTTTTCTGCAGAGCTTAAGTATCTAACTTGGAAAACTGTTTTCCTAGTGGCTATCACTTCTGCTAGGCACATAAGTGAGTTAAAACCTTGTCAGTAGAAACTGACTTTATTTCTTTCCACAGGGATAAGGTAGTCCTCAGGACTAACAGGAAGTTTTTGCCTAAGGTGGTTTCAGATTTCCATCTTAACCAATCTATCTCCCTTCCAGTGTTTTTCACTGAACATTCCTCTTCTGGTGAGAGGAGATTGCACAGTTTGGACGTTAAGAGGGCCCTTAGTTACTATATAGAACGTACCAAGGTTCACAGGTTCGAATCCCTCCAACTTTTTCTCACTTATGGTGAGGTTGGGAAAGGGAAACCTGCCACTAAGAGATCAATTGCCAGGTGGATTGTCTCTTGTATCCAATTTTGTTATTAGAAACTGGGCAGAGATCCACCCTCTGGCTTGAGGGCTCATTCTACCAGAGGTACAGCCGCGTCTCTAACTGCTACCAGAGACATCCCTATATTGGAGATATGTCAAGCTGCTACTTGGAAAACGGTACACACTTTCACCAAGCATTACTCCCTGGATGTCCAGGCTAGGAGAGATGCTCGGTTTGGCACAGCTGTGCTTCCGAGCCTATTTCCTAAGTAGGTTCTGTCCCTCCTCCATGGAGGTACTGCTGTGTAGTCTGCAACTGTCATAATATAGCAAGACTTCATGTTGTTTGAAGAAAAAATTATTCACCTTAGTAATGTTTCTTCTAATGGAGTCATGCTATATTATGACCTCCCCCCAGCCTGCCCCTCTCAGAACTTCTACTTGGGTATGGGGTGGACAGCTTAGTGTGGGCACTATTTTATGCCCTTTTATGTGTTTTCACCTTCTTGGGGTTTGGGGTGTGGTGTTTTCATTTTTTCCTTATATTGTTAAATTATACTATTAGTTCTGGTCCCCTGACTTGAGTCTTTTGTGTTGGGACCAGCAATGGGTGTTAATATTTAGGTAGCCAGTTGGCTAGTGTAGGTTACAGCTTCCACACAGACCTTAGTGAGTTTTTGCTCGTAAAGATCTGACAGTTCAGGTTTGAAACTACACAGACAGAGCTTCTCTTTAGAGCTCGTGCTCTAAGTTCCATTCTTGGAGTGGAGTTAACTCTTTCACCTCTGGAGCAGTTCTAATGGTGGGACAAACTGCAATTGTCATAATATAGCAAGACTCCATTAGAAGAAACAACATTACTAAGGTGAGTAATTTTTTCTTATTTAAGCTTCTGGAGATCTATAAGGAATACACGACATTTAGACCCTTTCCTTCCTCTTATATGTCCCATAGCAAGCTTAGACCAGTTTATTCCTAACAGAATGGATCACGGGTTCTTGGTCTGGGAGAGGCTGGGTTTGCTTTACCTCTCACAAGTCATAACTCGGGTGAATATGCGATCCTTTACTGAAATTCAAACCGAATACATACCATGTAGTGACTTTTATAGATTTCTACAACTCTGTCACTACTATGAGTCGCTGCCTATCTCAACTTGAACGCCTGCCCAGATACCCCATTTGATCAACCTTCAAATCCGACTGAGTAATTCACATGAGCAAAGACACTTACTCTCCGCCTACTACTACTCCCAAAAAGCTCAACGATTAATTATTATAGATAATGTTAGACTCCAGTGGCAGGAGAAGTTTGAGCACCCTGTTACGCCCGAAGAGTGGCAGAAAGCATGCCAATATGTTGCTAAGGTAACTAGCTCACACCAATGGCGTGAATACGCATGGAAAAACATTGTTAGATATTTCAGAACACCTATAATTACTAGTCATTACACACAGTCTGGATCAGCAGCATGCTGGCGTCAATGCAGTGAGGTCAGAGCGACCCATTCGCATATCATGTTGACCTGCCCTAAACTCCAACCTTACATAATAGCACTTCAAGCTAATCTGCGAGAACTTTTTGGTCCACAATTTCAATTAATTGGGGAAACATATCTTTTACTATTAATCCCAAGAGAACTAAGGAAACCATCTGTTAGATACCTCCTTCTCCTCACAGCGGCCAAGAAGGCCATTACAAAAGTATGGTTAACAACAGAAATCCCAACCATTCAAGATTGGTGGCGGATCACCAAACAAATATATTATATGGAGCGGATAACACATAACCTAAATGACTGGAGTGAGCAATTTAGTTCCAGATGGTCTTGATGGCAGCTATATTATATGGTACAAGACTGACTCCTTTATCCCTGAATCTCCGTAATGGAGGTCCCAAAATAACTACCAACCATTCAGCTCCTCTAATTATCAATACTTACCTAACACGCCACTACTTCCCAATTTTACCTTCCAGTATATATTGACCCCCAACCTGCTCCCTCACCGCTTCTAGAGTTTGGTTCGACACTGCGGGGACACCATTGTTGGCCCCCATCCCAATCCTCTTTCCACCTCCTTACCTTAATTGGGTGGTCGTAGGAGACATGAATTTCAGTCGCTTGTAATAATATGGGAAAAGTCACTCGCTAATAGGATGTCTTAATTTAAACTAAGTTTTAGCTGGTTCTCTCCGCTCAATATTAAATGCAACAGACTGATTCTTCATTATGAACATGGAGTGTTGTGGTTTCAATCTTTCTCCACTATGTAATAAGCTAAGTTAATTTATTGGGGGCCTCTGTCATTATGTTATAAACCCACTATATGAATGCTTTTTGGAATTGATTCATAATTATATGTAAAATCTGAAAGCTGTAAACAGTCCTGTGTCGACTATGTATGTTGAAAATTTCAATAAAAATGAAATTTAAAAAAAAAAAAGAGAAGGCCACCCTTGGGATCAGGTATTTTTTTTTTTCCCCCTTTCTCAGGCTGCACCCAGACTATTAAAGAAGCTCTGACACGGAGCAAACTCTAATTTTCCTGGAGCATTTCATTCTGGACACTCTCCTGACAACACAAAACCAACTGCCAGTAGAAACTGAAGGCCAGTGGCTGCAAAAGAAGGAAAGGATTCTATAGACTTTTTATTTTTCTGAACTTTCAGTTTACTACAAACATTAAGGTAGAACTTTAGATAAGTTATAGTGTGTTTTTCATGTATATTTTTGTTCCACTTTTATTTGTGTTATTCTGTGACCAAATTGATAAAATCATTAGTTATAAATGTATGATAATTATTTTAGTAAAAACATTTGTTTTTAAGAAATCTGCCTGATCGAGATTTCTATACCATGTGTGGGATTGTGGGATGTTTCAGTAATAATCTGTGACTAAACTGTTATTGCTAAGGGGTGCCATCATAAGTTACCAAATCGAACAAGGGTCTAAAAAGGGAAAGCCTGGGTAAAGAAAGGGGGAATACCAAAGTCTCAAGAAAGGGTATGTGGGGATTTGAACCAGGTTATTGCACGCCTTGTGGAAGAAGGCAGAATCAGGCTTACAGCGCTACCCCGAAGAGGTTGTACTGCTTGGATCTCCCCCTATATGCAACAACTAAGAACGGTTCATATTTGGCTACAAGACCGAGACTAGTATTGTACTCTGATCCAGAGTAATTGGGGACCCTGGGACTTCGTGGTGAGTGTTCAGTTGCTAACTCTGCGAGCACTATAGAAGGACACGAAGAGGGTATCCCCTGTTTTCGCCCTCGTTGTCACGGATTGCACTTAGGGGTGGGCACTGTGAGCTCAGAGGACCTGCCCCTCAGGAGTGGGTTTGTGACATACGCCACTTTCATGCCTCTGTTGTAGGCTTTTCCTGCCTCCCAGAGCACTGCCTTAGTCTGGGCTGATGCTGCACTAGTAGCCATATATCCCTCCCATTGGTTTTTGAGGTATTTGAGGAACTCTTCTTTAACTAACAGATAAGAAGGGATCTGGCACATCTGAGCATCCTTATCCTTCTCCAGCTGCAGTTTTAAAATTACCATGGCATGGTTGGAGATGTGAAGTGAACCATGGGAGACGTCCTGCACGTGTCCATGTGGGGCAGCCACCATAAATATATAGTCCAGCCTAGACTACATTTTATTTGGATTTGAGAAGGTGTATTCACATGCCGTGGGATTAGCCGTTCTCCATGTGTCCTTCAGATCTAGATCAGCCAGTCCCTTAACCCACCCAGCCAAAGCCCTAGCATGCCTGCCAAGACCCGTAGAATGATCAGGAGTGGCTCCATTGGACAACTAAAATCCTCTCCCATCACCAGATTTTTCATCTGTTCCTTGTGTAAGATGTCCAACAGCTGTCAATAAAAGTCTTGATCAGACACTGAAGGTGTGTATGTACTCCCTTACAGGTCCCCCATTAATAAAGATGTACCACCCCCCGCTCAGGTTCATCACCATTTTAATTGCCCGGAAAGGGAGTTTCTTATAGATCAGTATCACTCCCCCCTCCTCCCCCAATGGGATGAGAATGACGCAGCATGGCATGCCTCTACCCACCCTCCCACCAGTTTTTAATGTTCCTGGGCTGTCAAATGCGTCTCCTGTAACAGAGCCACCTTAAAGAGCTAGTGTACTGCTTGAAATTAATAGCAATTTTCAGGTGCAGTCAGCTATCACTTCCAATATCTGAGGTATTTTTGTATTTTCTATTTGCTAATTAGAAGATTTTCCACCTGGCAGTACTGGGGTGATGTGTGGAGTAGCACTCTATAGGGAGGAAAAAAAGTCAGTTCTGTTCCTCCCACTACATCATCAGAAATGAGACCACACACCTTAAGGCACCACAATTCTTGCAGCCTGAGCAGTGACTTTCACAAGCTACCAATCAAAATGCAGGAAATTGTGACATTACTAGTAACCAGGGAGAGCCAGTCCTTCTGCTTCATGTGAAAGTGAAACCTAGCAGTGAGAAATGGTTCTGATTGGTTGCTAGTGATGTCATTGTTAGTGTGGTCTCAGTGTTGATGTAGTGGGAGGAACAGAACTGACTTTTTTGCTCCACACATCACCCCAGTACTGCCAGGTGGAAAATCTTCTTCTAATTAGCAAACAGAAAAGAATAAATACTTGAGATATAAGAAGTGATAGCTGACTACATCTGAAAGTTACAATTAATTGCAGGCAGTTTCCAGGCAGTACACTAGCTCTTTAACCTCCTGACACCTAAGAGCCGTGAGAATGTTTTTCCACTTACTGGGGGGAGGAAGACCCCTGCACATTCCAAGAAATTATTACATCAGTAGCCATGACTTTACTATAGAATTCAGAATGCATGTCACCTCCATTTCCCCCTCAATGGATCTTTTCCCTGCTGGCACATCTGCCCCTGTTACAATAGTCCCTGGACACTCCACCTCAGAGCAGTTAACAGTAGCATTATTACAAGGCACATAAGAAAAGTAGGAAGAAATAGGAAGATAAAACTTACAGACATAGAACAGATTTGAACAAGTAACTCATTGATCCGTGCCCATCTACTCACCAGGCACCACCCATCATAGCGTTTAGGTAAAGTTGTGGCTGTTGAACAACACACTGTCTTACCACCAGTAGCAGAAATGAGCAACTCCACTCCCTTTGAGCACATGTTCCCCTTCCCCATCCTCAACCCCTCCCCTTAAAGCAGTTTGAACAAACCCTGAACCAACATCTGAAATTCACATTCTCTCTTAAGCTGGTCTTCAGGCTCCCAAACAAATGGGTTGTACTTCCTGATGCAGATATGCAGGTAGGAACTAAGCTCTGCAGCTAGGCATATACAGCCCTCCACTTCCTGTTTATTTCCTGCCTTCCAGCTGGTAGGTACTCTGCAGACAGAGCTTTGTCACCACATGGCAGGGCTGAAGATAGACTGTAAGTCACAAAATGTATCTTCTTTTGGATTGCTACTGAAACGCAGCATTTGATAGAGCTCCTGTGTGGGTCCCAGTCTCAGCCCTGCAAGCTGCACAGACTGGCCCCACTCTACCGCAGAGTTTTCCCGCGATTTCGGGTTCAACGCAGTGTAGCCTGGCATAAGGCTGATTTTCATCTACTTGATGCTGTTTTCCGGCAACTGGAGGACACGGCAATAGCACCTGAGTGCTCTAAGAGGATCATGTCCTCACCGATGGCAGTTCCGTTTTTCTCCTGTCAACTGCTATCTTCCTGAGCATTTCAGCCACTTGTTGATGGTGGGTCTACAGTTATGTTACAGCCGCTTGTTGATGTTCCAGTGTAGTGTCATCGAGCACTGTAGTTCAAAGGGAGCGCTGCTGAGTTCTAATGGAGCTTCTCATTTGTGGTGCAGGCCCCCTCCCCAACACTTCAACTGTGAAAGAAATTATACAGTTAAAACATAGAAGTTAATTTATGCAGACAAGACAACAGTTTAAACGAGGAGCATCTGGCTGGGGGGCTCACTCAGCATTTTGCCCTTAAAGAGGCCAGCACCAGCGCTTCCATCAGACTTCAGCTCTCTTCCAGATAGCCTCCTGCATATCCTCAGGAAGCCTCAAAGTACTAGAATATAGGGGATTAGCGCATTTTCCAGTCATGGCCTCAGATAAGCCCTCCTTGGGCAGAAAATGCTAGTGCTGCAAATCTCCTCTCCTAATCACCTTTGCAGGTTCGCTGTGCCTAAAATGTGATAAGGCAGCGTCTGTAACTAGGGAGGGCATGACAGAGACCTCCTATGCCTCGACTCAAGACTTATAGCCAGCAGACACAGGTCTGAGCAAGTAGCAGCCACTAGGTCTGAGAGAGCAGCAGCCACCAGGGAGACCCAGCAGTCTGCAACCCTCTCTCTGGCCCCAGACGTCACAGACAAGCTAAATGGGGCCTTTGAACTGAAACCTGCATGGTTTGGTTGGCAGTCTCTGGGGTCACCAGATGTGTGACCTCACAAGAAGGCAAAAAGGAAGAGGACCCGTCCCTGTCCTCATCCAAAGAGGAACATCTGTTCTCACATCACTATGATGAAAGAAAGAAATCTCGATACAAGAGCAGATCCTCTGAGGAGGAGGATCAGCATTCCTCATGCCACTAGAGGAGGAAAGGATCTTATTCTCTGAGCAGATCTAGGCGTACCCACAAGGGGAAGCATCGCAAGGACCATTCCCCAGACTCCTCAGACTGCAGTTCCTCTTCTCCAGAAAGGGGGGAGAGCTAGTGGACACATCCTTGAACTCTGACTTCCCATCCAGAAACTTTGACCTGGAGGACCTGGACTTTTTTCGTCAATAAGGCCATAGCTACAATTGATCTTGATTCTTCCCCAGTGGCTCCAGCACAGCTGAAATGGGCCTTTTGCCTGTCATCTGCCACCAAACCGGCCACAGCCTTCCCTATTCCTCTAGCCATAGAGGACTTGTAAAAGAAGGAATGGCAAGGTCCAGAATGCACCTATCCAGTGCCCCAACGGATCTCTAAGCTCCTCAAGTTTGACAAACAATCTGAAAAGTGGCTAGACTGCTCCAGAATTGACCTTCTGATTTCGAACCTCGCCAAGAAGATGGTCATCGCAGCTGAGGGAAGGGTATCACTTGGGGACCCAGTGGTCATCCCAGCTGAGGGAGGGGCATCACTCAGGGACCCAGTGGACAGGAAAGTGGATGCCTCGCTCAAGAAGGCCTTCCAAGCATCAGCAGCGTCTCTCAAGGTGGCAACTGCCAATCTCTTTTTGGCCAGAGCCGCTCTGTCCTGGGCCTCAGAATTGGCTAATCAACTCGCTGAGGACCCAGAGAAGAACAAGGCTATTTGACCACATGGTTTGTACTCCTTGTGTAACTTGTCACTACCTCTGTAACTGCCACCTGTGTGGCCCGAGTCGTGCCTGAAAACTGTCCCCTGGATCAGTGCACTTACCTGGTTAACAAAGACTTAAATATTTTTATTTATTTATGAATCAGCTGCAGTTAATGGGTTTGGCATCTGCTTATGCAGCAAACATATCTGAGGAAGCAGTCAGGTGTGCCGCTTGGCCCATGTTTTATCAAGCTTCGGCTCACCACAACCTCTGGCTTCGGGCCTGGCAAGCAGACACCTCTTCGAAGAGCCATTTGGTAAATGCCCCCTATGAGAGTAATTTCCTTTTTGGCTCAGCTCTGAAGGAGGCGGTGAAGGAATCTGGGGAGACAGCTATGGTGCATATGCCCCAGTCAGGAGGCAGGGGCAAATCATAGTCCTCTGGCCCCAGACGCAATTTTCATGACCGAGGTTACAACAAGGGTCAAAACTCTAATTTCTCTGGAAGAAGAACATGGTTTGTCTCACGTAACCAGCGTAACTTCAGAGGAGGTGCATCCAAGCAAGTTCCCCCCCACAGAGATCATTCGGGGGGTGGGCTACTCCCTATTCTTCATTGTGCCAAAATGCACAGGGGGATTTAGGCCAGTGCTAGACGTCAGATTCCTGAATAATTTTGTCAACAGCAGACCCTTCAAGATGGAAACGTTGTCATCAATCAGGGAGTTGCAACAAAGGGATTTTCTGGCATTTGTCAATCTGCAAGATGCCTATTTACATATTCCCATGCAGGAACTACACAGGCAATATCTCAGGTTCAAGGTGGGGGAGCAGCACTTCCAATTCAAAACACTGCCATTCGGGCTTTCTTCAGCCCCAAGGACATTCTCCAAGGTGCTAGTAGTGGTCATAGCTCACCTTCGGAACCGAGGGATACAACCTTTCCCTTACATGGATGGTATTCTCATCAAGGCCTTGCAGCTTGACCAAGCAGTAGTAGTTGTGGCGGAGGTAGTCCGATGCCTGTTGGCACACGGATTTGTCATCAACTGGAAAAAAGTTCCCTAACTCCAAGCCAGACCTTGAATCACCTGGGGCAGACGTCATGACACAAGCCTACAAGGTCTTTCCCCTGGAAGTGAAATTCAGGGACCCATCTGGAGCTCATCAGGAAGCTTCACACTGCTCCTCAGCTGCTGACTCACTCCTTCATGCAGCTAATTGAGACTCTGGTATCTCTGTCGGATTAAGTCTGTTGGGCTATAGTCAACATGCGGCCAATTCAAGCACACTTGCTCAGCTGTGGTCCCAGTCCAGACACAGCCAGCACCAACTGATCCCAATTTTTCAACAGATAGAAACTTCCCTCCAGTGGTAGACTCACAGGTCCGATGTTATGAGGGGTCACAAGTTGGGCCATCCACACCAAATCCGAATCCTGAGCGATGCTGGCCTCAGGAGCTGGGAGGCTCACTTGCATCAACTGTCTGCTCAGGGCAAGTGGTCGCTGTTAGAAACAAGGTACAGCATAAACATCCTCTAGATGAGAGCAGTACGCCTAGCCCTGATACACTTCGAACAGCAAGTCCTCAGTCAGGACGTACTGATTCTAACAGACAGTCTGACAATGATGGCATACATCAGCCATCAGGGTATAACAAGAAGGTCAGAAATGCTACGGGCGTCCTTTCTTCTCTTTCAGTGGGCTGAGCACCACCTGGCAAGCATAAGGGCAGTGTACATTCCAGGACAGGAAAAAGTCACAGCAGACTGGCTCAGCTGCCAGGATGTTCTACCAGGGGAGTGGGAGCTGAGGGGACAGTGCCTTCCACATCCTAACAGAACAGTGGGGCAATCCCTTGATAGATCTTTTCGCCTGCTGGTGAAACGCCAAGGTAAAGCAATTCAAACATGAAGTCTTGCTGTATTCTGACTAAATGCAGTTAACCTTTCCAGATCAAGTGCCCCGGAGATGAGTTAACTCTATGCAAATGCATAGAACGTTGAGCTCAAGCTCTGTTTTCAAACCCCTGTCCATGGTACATTCTATGTAACTGTCCGATTCTTTACTCCACCTGCCTGTGAAGTCGCGCCGGTGATTTCTCCTTGCTTGCTTTGGTTAAGAGTTGTTTTTTGATAGTTTCTTCAAACCACATTTAATTTTTCGGTTCTTCAAGCCTCTGTCCTATGGTGCAGGTTAGACTAGTTCTAGGTTTTCTCCAAATTCGGTAAGTCTTCGGTTTCTCTTACGGCTCACATAAACGGGAGGAAACCGAGTGAATTCTTTTCTTTTGAGATAATTTAAGTTGTTTTACAATAGTTGGGTTGGGATCTGGCGGTTTTCGGTTTAAAAAAAAAAAAAAGACTTTTTCCTCGTTTTGTTTCAGTCGACCATCGAACCAGTTGTTAACTGAAAACACATTTAGTTACTCAGGCCTGACCGCCACATGAAAGGGTAACTTGGCTTTTCAGTGTATTACGTCAGAGAAACCCAAAAAGACCGGTCCCACTGGGTTTCAGCACTGCATAGAGTGCGGGGAGGTGTTTGCCAAGGCTGATCCCACACCTCATCTGTCTATACTGTCTGGGGTTTGACCACCTAAAAACAGACTTCCAAATCTGTAAAAACTTTAGGAAAGCCACACTCCACTGACCTGGATGACCGGTCCGGTTTGGCTTCTGAGGGAGCTGGGGAACCGGAGGAGATGCCTTCTGACCACGGCAATACCTCCTCGACCAAAAGAAAGGCAAATACTGAAGAGTTGGTACCTACAAAGAAAAAAAGAAAATCTGACGGTTCAGAGCCAGTGTTTGCAGCTCCAAATGCTGAGGAGATTGCTAAAGCGATATGTATTGTACAGTCTTTAGAGACTGGTTCAGGCGATTCCGAACTGGTTCAGAAACTGCATACCGCGGTTTGGCCACCTGCCGGTTTGCTTCACACTGGTTCATGTGATCCGGAGGCCTATTATGAACTTGAGTGGGAAGAAGAGGAAGGCTTAGGTGACCCCATTGAGCCTGATGTCTCCCCTGATAGACCAGAGTCTGTTTCTCCTCCTAGACAGCCGGGGGGCGGGGGGAGTCCTCTCATTATTTGTTTTTCAAAAAAAAGTTGCTGAGATCTTACAGCTGCCCACTCTTGAGGCAGCTGAAGAAGAGGAGGAGCCAGTCTTCCTCGAAATGATGGATGTCCCCGACACTGAGACTCTTGGTTCCTCTTCATAAGTCTCTTAAAAAAAAAAAAAAAAAAAAAAAATCTGCAGACAGAATTCTGCAGATGCCTACTTCTATTCCCCCAGTGTACAAAAGGATAGACAGGAGGTATATGTTGTGCGGCAATGGTAAAGCGTTCCTGTATAACCATTGTAGCAATTTAGGGGTTGTTAAGGTTTTGCTGCCTGTGATAAGGCTGGCATTCCTTTGGCCTTGCAACCTCCTGAGAAGGACTCTCGGATATGGCCAAGAAGCAGTATTTGGCTGCCTCATTGGGGATTAGACAAGCTTCATACATGGTATACGACTCTAGATGCCAGAAATCCAGATGGGAATTTGTTCTGGAATTGGCTAAGACTGCTCCACCTCAACTGGCTAAGGATCTGGAGCAAATAGTCAAGGATGGCATTGAAGCATCCAAAGTCCAGTTTCACTCTGCTATGGATTCAAATGATGTATCCTCTAGGGTCATGGCTACTGCAGTCTCCCTAAGAAGATTCTCTTGGCTCAGGTGTACCAGTCTCTTCCAGGACACCCAGCCAAAGGCTATGGACTTCCCTGTTGTCTAGAATTCTCTGGGGAACAAACCGAGACCTACATGAAGAAAATGGCTGAATACAGGTCTACTTACAGGAGTGCAGCTGCTAAAGAAAAAGCTACAACTCCACAAAAGCAGCAACCTAAGCCGGTAGAGGCAGGCCTTATCAAAGACTTTTCTACCGGGACCAGGTGTTCCCTGCTTACCAGCAGCAGAGAGGATTCTTCAAGGGTAGAGGCAGGAGGGGTGTAAGCAAGGCTGCTTCCACCTCTCAGCCTAGGACTCCTGTCAAGCAGACACCCTGATGTGTCAGCTAGGGCCACCTCCCTATTGCCAGTATGGGCAGGTTGTCTCACTATTTCTTGGCCTGGCAAGCCATTACCACAGGCAAGTGGGTCCTGGAAGTAGTGAACCAGGGACTTACTCTAAATTTCAAACAATTTCCGAGAACAAGAACAAGGTCATTCAAGCTTGCCAACAATTCAGAGACAGCCCTGTTGGAGGCAGAGGTTACCACACTTTTCTAGAGCACAGAACTGTGGAACCTGTTCTTCCGCTTCACAGAGGAAAAGGGTTGTGTTAAAGATATTTCTTTACCCTGAGGAAAACTGGGGAGTGGCGGCTCATTCTAGATCTGAGGTATCTCAAAGACGTGACAAAACCCAAATTCAAGATGGTGACTCTAAACAAAATCCTTTCTACCTTCAGGCAAGGAGATTGGCTGGCTGGCTTCCTTGGACTTCAAGGATGCTTATTTCTACCCTCAGGCAAGGAGATTGGCTGGCTTTCATGGAACTCAAGGATGCTTATTTCCACATTTCAATTAGACACTCACACAGAAAGTACCTGAGGTTCAAATTCCCCTCAGGCCACTACCAGTTCAAGGCAGTGCCCTTTGGCCTTACCTCTGCCCCCCAGAACATTCATAAAATGTCTGGCAGTGGTTGTAGCTCATCTAAGAAGACAAGGAGTGTCCGTGTTTCCCTATCCGGATCACTGGTTAGTTGTAGGACAGTCCCCCCAGCAGGTAAGGGATGCCTTGGATCTGGTGCAGGATACCCTCTTATCTTGAGGATTTCTGGTAAACCTAAAGAAGTCAGTACTGGAGCCTGTCCAGATCCTAGAGTTCATAGAAGCAGAGCTGGACACAGTTCAGGCAAAGGCTCTTCTGCCAGTGGGAAGGGCAGACAACCTCATTCAGCTGTCAAACAGTTTTCACCCACAGGTTTCTCATCCGGCAAGACATTTTCTCTGGCTCCTGGGGTACATGGCAGCTTCCACAGCAGTGGTTCCGGGAGCCAGGTTTCAGATGAGGGATATCCAGTTTCATCTCTGGTCCTATTGGTCCCAGAAGAGGAATTTCCTGTCCAAACTGATCCCAGTTACAGCCACCCTGATCCAGGCATTATAGTGGTGGAAGGACAGGGACAGCCTCAGGGAAGGGTTTTCTGTTTCTCCAGCAATCTCCTACAGTGGTTCTGACCACAGATGCTTCTCTCCTAGAGTGGGGAGCTCTTTTTGGGGACCACACTGCTCATGGGACATGGTCTCACCAGGAGTCCCTGCTCCACATCAATCTGTTGGAGCTCAGGACAGTGTTCTTAGCTCTTCATAAAGATGGTACAGTTAAGGATGGACAACACTACCACCATGTACTACATCAACAAGCAGGGAAGGACGAGGTCCTGTGTATGGAGGCAGTGAAGATCTGGAGTCTGGTTTGTTCTCTCAAGACCTCCATCTCAGCCGTGCACCTGCCAGGCAAAGACAATGTACTGGCAGATGGCCTCAGCAGAATAAATCTGAGCCACCAGGAGTGGTCTCTGAACAGGGAAATGGGGCACACCACAGATCTGTTTGCAGCCCCAGACAATCAGCTACCCCAGTTCTGCTGCAGACCTCCAGTTCTGGGTGCAATGCCTCTGGATACACAGATATTGGACTGGACAGGCAAATTCCTGTATGCCTTTTCCCCCATTTCCTCTGATCTTCAGAGTTCTGGTCAAACTCAGGAGCCAGCCATCATCAATGATTCTGAGTGCTCCAGACTGGGCCAGACAGCCCTGGTACCCCATGCTGCTATCTCTGACAGTGACCAGTCCGATCTGCATCCCCAGGAGGTACAATCTTCTGGCCTCCTCTCAAGGGAGGATCGTGTACCCCAACCTCAAGTCCCTCAGGCTCAGGACCTAGAGTATGCAGGCTTGCATCTCTCGGAAGGGGTTCTGGATATTTTGAAGGTTTCCAGAAAACCTGCAGCCAGAAAGACTTATACTTTCAGAATGGAAGAGATTTACTATCTGGTGTGCACAAAAGGAAATGGATCCACAGGCAGCTGGACTGGCAGTCCTGTTGGACTATTTAGCCCACCTTTCTTTCTTTAGGCCTCCGACCTTCTACTTTGAAGGTACATTTGGCAGCTGTTTTCTGCCCATCTCTGGGCAGGGAAGGGCCCTTCTCTGGCCTTTCATGCAATCTTCAAGAAGTTCTTTAAAGGGTTGCTTCACCTACACCCCCCTCACAGGGAGCCAACCCCTTCTTCGGATCTGAACATCTGCATAACGCAGCTAATGCAGCCCCCATTTGAACCAGTGTCTTGTGCTGAACTTGGATATCTGACATGGAAAACTGTCTTTCTGGTAGCCATGACCTCTGCAAGGAGGATTAGCGAGCTACAAGCCTTGTCAATGGAGCCTAACTACATAGCACTCCACAGACACAAGGTCATCCTTAGGAGAAACAGGAAATTTCTTCCAAAAGTGGTCTCTGACTTCCAACTTAATCAGTCCATGGCATTACCTGTCTTCTTCACTGAACATTCTAGTTCAGGAGAACGCAGACTCGGGTTGAAAAATTTTGGGGGATGCATAAGTCCAGGACTTGTATTACATTTTTAGGGCAAGTCCTTATCAGGACCAAGTAAGTCGTACCTTTTTTTGCGGCGTACAGTATTATTACTAAAACAAATGGCTAGCAGGGGCAGACGAACACGAGACTTGGAGACTGTCACAAGTTAACTAACTCTGACTGTGGAGGTGACACAGTGTATAGCTACTATAATATAATTTATATTTAATTGTATTATCACACACACAACAAACTATTAGGGAGAGTGCTTGTGCAAACATGATTGATGGGCGTAATTTGACACCTAAGATTGCAGCACTGGCTTGCTTTAATGATGACTGTACTTCTGACTTCTGTCAAAATATGACTGTCAGACACACTGGACAGGACTACTTCAGACCCCAAAAGTATTATTTAGTGACTGTACTTGTGACTGCTCTCAAAATATATTGACTGTCTTCAGACACACTGGACAGGCTTGTTTTAACCCCAAATTAATTATTAGCATAGTGACATCCCAAAATATTGAAGAGACTGTTCTTTTGATTCTACAGTTTCTAATGTGTGATCACATTGTCAGGAAGTGCTGTGACTTGGACTCACTCACTGACTGACCGACAGGGAGCATATTAGCCGCAGTCCAAAGATTCAGCTGCCCTGTCTGATTAGCAGGCTTAAAATTGTATGCAGCTGTCACATGAACAAAACTATGCTAATTCTTAGTTCCAGGACTCTGAGTAGTTTGTGTAGTCCAGAATCCAGTCTAGATGACAGACTGAGACTATTTTTTATTGGTCACTCAGCTGCTGCACTCAAGCACAGGAAAAAAAAAAAAGACTTGATCAGTAAATTAAACTGGTCTCAGATTGATGTGGTTTCCTTTTTTTATTTAAGCCAAGTGACCAGCTCAAGACAGTACTCCTATTCCTGCTGACACAACTTGGCCTCAAAAATAATAGAAATAGTTGTTCAGTCGATCAACTGATGTTTAGAAGCTCCAGAGTTCAGCTGGAGCCGAGTACTAGTGATCCCAGTCTAGCTCCCTGAGAGGCCACACACAAACAGTCACACTGCTGCCGGTCTTGCCTCACTAAATAGAACGAGTCCCCCAAAATATTCACACTTATACATGTACCAAACAATCCCTAATGCACAGAACTGAGCAGGGGATTCAGATAATATATATTTTTTTTGCGTACCAAAAGTAAGCCGCGGTTGTCTGCATGGAATGGAGTCATTCACAGCTTTGGGACTGTGTAGTACAGTATGCCCTGCAAGCCCATTGGTCCACACTGGGGACCAGTGGGCTTACAGCCCATACTGTACCTGTCATTCGGCGGGCGGCCGGGATGCAGCAGCCTGCCGATGACTGGAAGAGTGGGGTGGGCATCTGGCTCTGTGTGGGTTGGTGGTGCCACTGGATCACCAGGGCATCACGATACGGGTTTTCACCGCCATCACGGCAACGGATGGGGGGGTTTCCACTGGACCACCAGGGACCTCATATTGCCATTGTTCGGGGACTCTGGTGGGAGGGGGGACCACTAGACCATCAGGGATGGGCTTGTTTCAAACACATCAGTGTATCTAGGACTGGGGGGCCTACTAGATTACCAGGGATATATTTATTATCATATACCGCATGATCGTAGCTACAGGTGTGGGGGGGGGTCTACTAGACCACTAGGGTTGTGAGTGGTTGCAGACTGCGTTCTGGGCAGGTGGATGGCCACCTACGGCTGGGCTGTTGTGTTGCGCCCTGCAATACAGCAGCCTGCCTGTGGGTGGTCGAGAGTTGCTCCTACTCTGCACGGGCTCAACTTTGAGCCCCCCTATGCAACGCAGTGCAGGGGTGCACCGGCATATGCACCGCACATCCCAGGCTGAATATCGGGATGTGCCGCTGTGCATGGCATGCCCCCATCTCGCCGCATACATTATCATTACGCCAGCGCTTGTTGGATTCTGGCTACGCCAGGCAGCCTTCTCGATATCCCGCCGGGGCGCATTGCGGGGTTGCGCCAGGCACAATTCCTTTGAATATCTGGCCCCATATGTTTTTAAGTGAAGCAGGCATTGAAGACTGAGGTAAAACAGGACAACTTGCCTCAGTGGAGATAAAGGTAGCGGACGTCAGCAGAGCATGTATAAACGGCAGATATTTTAACTCTGCAGACATCACTCCAGTAGGATTAACTGAGTTCATCACACTGATATTGCTCATTACTCCCACCTTTGTGTGTGTGTGTGTGTGTGTATATGTATGTATGTATATGTGTGTGTGTGTATATATATATATATGTGTGTGTGTGTGTATAACTATGTATATATACGTATGTATAATATGTGGGGCACACATGTGGGATAACCAAGTTATTTGCAATGACCTGTGACCTCGGTAACCTCCACGAGTGGAGGTTACTCGAGGTCAAGTTCTATACAAAATCTTTGTTATCCCACAGAGTGCCTATTAATTATTGAATCAGGATTTTTGGGTTCAGTTTTGTTATATATTATTTTTTTCTTAAGTTTCTGTCCATGTTTTTTTTCCTGTGTGCCTGGTTGCTGTGTTTGGTTTGCAGGGTTGCTGTGCTGAGAAAGAGGAAAAATGTGCTTTTTTTGTTAAGTGTTTTCAATTAAAATGTGGTTCTGTTTTTTTTTTTTTTTGGGGGTTGGTTAAGGTGTGCATTTTGTGAGTCTTTGGGACTGTGATTGCTTGTAAAGAGCACTGTGAGAAGGTGAACGTGAAACTGGAAGGCAGTACTGCTGAGTAGGCAGCACAGGTGGTGGTGGTTAGTGATGTAGTCACTGTGTGGATAAGTGGGTGATGATGTAATCACTGTGTGGATAACTTGAAGTTATCCACATAGTGATTACATCACCACCCAATTATCCACACAGTGACTCAGATAACTGAAGTTATGTGTCAGGTTTTATCCTGACACCTGTTGCATAAATGTATATATATGTGTGTGTGTGTATGTATATTATATGTATGTATCTCTGTGTAAGATGTAGATGGGAGGGGGAGAGAGATATAGATAGAAGGTACATGATAGCAGAAGTGTGATACAGATAATATTCTCACTTCTGTAGAGTGAGCTCTGGATACTCACGAGAATAGTTTCCATAGTACATGATCTGCATATCATGTATGCTGTTTATACAATAGGAGTGGGAGCTTCTTAAATATTTTTTTTCTGGCTCCATTTTCTGTTTGTGTGCTTTCTGCTCTTTCTGTGTGGTGTGAGTGTGTTTGAGTTTTTTTACATAGGCTAGGAGTCTTAGAAATACTGTGGCACACAGGTGAGTTTCCTTTGCAATGCTAATTGAGTCACTTGCAGGCCTCAGTGAGAAAGAGAAACTGTTTTGTAAAGTAGTTTAATTTAGAATGCAGGTTGTAGTGAGCGAGTGGTGAAATCAGCACTGCATGGATAAACGGCATTTATCATCACTGTGCTGATGTCATCCTCATTTATTTATTTATTGAAATGTTTCACCAGGAAGGCACACTGAGCAACAAGTTGCTTGTCTCCTGGTGTGACCTGGGGGATGGGGAACAATGGGATAGAATAACACTCTCCAGTGAAGATATCTCCATGCATCATACTCTAGAAGCTCCCATCTCTATTGTATATACATATAGATATATATGAAAAGAAAAAAATAACTGCATACTAGCGACTGGCTTTATTTTTAAATCACCTGCGGTTCCTCTTATTTATGGCTCTAGTTCCTGTCTTGAGGAACTGAAACGACAGTTTTCAGCATTTTTCTATTTTAAACTGTTAATTCGCGGTTCCTGTTTTTACTTGCGAACCGAACAGTAAGCTTACAATTTTCGATTTGGAACTTTTTTTTTTTTGTTCTCCACAGGTCATTGGTAATTGGCATGTCAGACAGACCTAAAAAGGGAGCAGTGGCCAGCCTGGTGGCGAAGAGGGCCGAGACACTCTGTGCCTTACATTTTTCCTAAATTCAAGTTTATTAAACTTTCAAGATACATCATAGTGGGTCCACTTAAAGTTAATACAGTTGGTATATTGTAGTATGCTATCAATTTTATACATATTTCATTCATTTTCTATGCAATCATTAAAAGAAGAAAGAGATAAAGAAAATACAATTTACTTTAAAACAACTGAAGAGTTTAATTACATCGTTTTTAGGTTGCCCCCCCCCATCATCCCCATTAAATTGATTAGCCTTGTTGTGCCTCAAGCCAGATTGTCCAGTTAGTCCAACGTTGGACAAAAATGGGGATCTGTAGGTTAACCCTGTAGGTGAGCTCCTCCATTTGCTGCATCTCCTGTACTATGCCTTGCCATTGTTGGAATGTGGGGGATCCAGGACCAACCACTTTCTGGTTATAGCTTTGTGTGCAGGCGTTATTAGGATGCCCCTTATATGTATATATTTGGTCTGCCCCTTTAATCTCAGGTGGAGGTAGGCCCAGCACCAGGTGAGGTATTTCTGAGGGGGAGTTTATGGAATTTGTTGCCAATACGATTGTATTGCTGGGCATTGGTAGCAAATGTGTGAGTGGTGGGCCCTGGACTCTGAACTGCCTCTCCAACATACTGAGGTGCAATTTGCTTTCCATTTAGTTTGTATCAGTGGGGTATAGAAGAAAAGAGTCCGTAACCTTCTACTCAGACTCCTGCCAAAGGGGTGAGTGACTTTGTGCTGAGCTGTATATTTTCCCCCATTCTGTATCTGTCAGCTGAGCATTTGCCTCTCGCTTCATTTCCTTTTTAGAGGCATTGCACTGTCTGCTTTTATATGTCTGACGGCTTTGTAAAATGCCGACACACAGTCTCTTCATAATTCCCAGTGGAGGATAGATCTTGTAGTTTTCATTACAATCTTCTTATTTTGGGTGGGGTTGTGCCTGTCTCTGTAAATCCTGTATATAGGATCTGCTCTGTAAATAACAGAAGTGATCTATTTTATGCAGGTGGAAGTTGTCCCTAATTGTGATGAATTCTTGTACAGTACATAGAAACATAGAAACATAGAAGTTGACGGCAGATAAGGACCGCAAGGCCCATCCAGTCTGCCCATTTCTTTTTCTACCTTATAAATGTGCCATCGGCCTTTGCTCTGTCAGTGACCTAATCTATTCATAGTCATTTGTATTGCTCCCTTATGCCTATCCCATGCCTGTTTGAAGCCCTGCACTGTATTCATAGCCACCACTTCTTGTGTGAAGCATTCCATGCATCTACCACCCTTTCTGTGAAAAAATTTCCTCACATTCCCCTTAATCGCCTCCCTCTAATCTCATGCTGTGTCCTCTTGTCCTGCTATTTTTCTTATATTTAAACACGTTAGACTCTTTCACCTTGTTTATGCCCTTAAGGTGTTTAAATGTATCGATCATATCACCTCTCTCCCTCCTTTGCTCAAGGGTATACATATTGAGCTCCGTTAATCTGTCCTCATATGTCTTCTGATGCAGTCCCTGCACCATTTTGGTTGCCCTTCTCTGGACTGCCTCAATTTGGTTAATGTCCTTGTGAAGGTGTGGCCTGCAATACTGCACGAGTACCCAGATGGGCCTAACCAATGTCTTGTACAGAGGGATTATTACCTCCTCTACGACTTGTGATACCCCTACTAATACACCCTAACACCCCTAGCCTTACCTACTGCTTTAGAGGTCTGCTTGATGATTTTAGGTCATCAGTGATGATGATGCCCAAGTCTCTTTCTTCCTGTGTGACTGCTAGCAACTCCTCCAGCCTATAAGTGGCTTCAGGGTTTCTCTTCCTATGTGCATGATTTTGCACTTCTTTGCATTAAATCCCAGTTGCCACTCTTCTGACCATTCTGCTAGTTTATACAGATCTCTCTCATTCTGCCCACCCCATCTGGATCATCTACTCTGTTGCAGATCTTGGTGTCATCTGCAAACAGACAAGCCTTACCCTCTAGTCCATCTGCGAGGTCACTAATGAAGATGTTGAATAGGACTGGCCCCAGGACTGATCCCTGAGGTACCCCACTTGTGACTTGCATCTCTTCTGACTGTATACCATTTACCACCACTCTCTGTTTTCTGCCAGTCAACCAGTTTGCCACCCAGTTGACCAACTTCTGACCCACCCCGAACCTACCTAGCTTATTTATCAATCTTCTATGTGGAACAGTGTCAAAAGCTTTGCTGAAGTCAAGGTAGGTGACATCAACTGCTCCCCCTTGGTCCACCACTCTGGTTACCCAGTCAAAGAAATCTATGAGATTAGTTTGACAGGACCTTCCTTTTGTAAACCCATGCTGTCTTGGATCCTGTGCCCTATGGATTCCAGGTGTTGCACTATCCTTTCCTTAAGGTGCCTCCATAATCTTGCCCACTACTGAGGTAAGACTGACCGGTCTGTAGTTCCCCGCCTCCTCCCTGCTACCCTCTTGTGGGTGGGATCAAGAGCCCTTCTCCAGTCTTCTGGGACCTCTCCTGTGCTCAGAGACTCACTAAACAATTCTGCTAATGGCTCTGCTAGTTCCTCCTTTAGCTCCTTAAGTACCCTGGGATGTATGCCATCAGGTCCCATTGCCTTATCCACCCCTGAGCTAGCAAGCTCTTGTAGGACCCTTTTGTGAAGGGAGTAGTGCTCACCTCCCTCCCCCCGTGTCCATGATGCTGAGCTGTGGGCCCTGCCCTACCTTCTCTTCAGTAAATACTGAGCAAAAGTATCTATTTAGATAGATGCCTTTATAGGGTCCTCCTCCTCATACTCCCCTTTTCTCCATTAAGCTTAGCAATACCCCCTCTGGACTTTCTCCTTTCACTAATGTATCTATAGAAAGTCTTGTCACCTTCTTTTACTGTTTGTGCTAGTGTTCTCCCTACTATAATCTGACCCATGCACGTAACCCCACTTAGTTCACCCTCATAGTACCCATATCTATTACGGGCCATTATGAAGAACTTCCATGCAAACCATCTATATGTTCATAATGTTGATATTGGGTTATGCCTCCTCCATGCCCCAGGGACCCGTATCAAGAGTACTATGGATGGAGGTCAGTGTAATGCATCTTTGTTTAAATAGGAGAGAAGGGTCCATTACCCTGGCCCCCAGTGGGATCCTTTCTGCATGCACAGACTCAGTCCTTGCAGTGGGCTCTGTATTCTGTCTGACCACAACAGTGCAAATCTTAAACTGTGCTGCTGTGTAGTAGGCTTCTAAGTCAGGGCGGGATCTGCTGCCATGTGCTTTATCTGACTGCATTATTTTTTGTCTAATTCTATGCCTACTATTTGACCACACGTATTTAGTAATTATCTGCTGCCAGGCCTGGAACAGAGTGTTGGGTTTTTCAGTGACTGGCATTGAAAAAGGAATAAGAACCTGGGTAAGAGGTTCATGGTCACAGAATGTATTTTGGAGTACATAGGAAAGCTTATCAGGTGCTTCTGTTTATGTCCTGTCTAATTTGGCTTCTTAACGGGACATAATTGGTAGAAAAAAGGTGTATCTAGGTTTTTAGGCATATTTATACCTGAATGTTTTATTTTGTTGGTGGTTCATTTCAGTGGAAGAGTCTGTAGTTTTCGAGGGGAAGGGCTGTAGTGAAACCCCAGGACCTCTCAGTTTTGGACCTGTTGAGAGCATAGCTGGAGTGAGATCCGAATTCTTCAAGAAGGGTCCACACCCTGGAGATAGATTCATCTGGGCTGGTGAGGTACAGCAGCATGCTGTCAGCGTAAAGGGACATTTTGTGTTCTGTGTCCCCCACTCCCACCCTTCTTACATGCGGATCCTCTTTAATCAGGCTAGCGAGAGGCTCTATGTAAACAGCAAAAAGGATAGGCAACGGGGCAACCCTGTCGCATACCCCTGCCCAGTGAGAACCTAGTGGAGAGGCCTCTTTTAACACAAATGTTGGCCTGTGGCACAGTGTATAGGACCTCAAGACTTTCTGTGAAACTCTGCGAAAAGCCTAGTTGTTCTAGTACAAGAAAAACAAAATTCCAGGAGACTTTGTCAAATGCTTTCTCTGTGTCAAGTCCCATGACACATACTGGAATTTTGTCTCTCCTGATGACATTTATGTCTGTTGTGCGGCGTACACTATCTGGGACTTGCCTTCCTGGTATAAAACCAGTCTGATCAAGATGGATGATGTGTGGAATAAACTGGTTAAGGCATGCTGCTATTATAGCTGTAAAAATTTTGAAGTCTGTATTGAGGAGCGATATGGGGCGGTAGGACCCACATTCCGAGGGGTCCTTCCCCAGTTTATGTATGACTGAGATAGTTGTATAGTTCCATGAGGGAGGAGCCTACTCGCACTTTGTACAAATTTCGTTGTGCGTCTGATAATAGGGGCGCAATGTCCCCTTGAAAACACGTATAAAATTCCCCTTCAAAGCCATCTGGGCCAAGTTTCTTGATCGTGGACATAACTTCAGAACTTGTAATCCACTTCACTAGATCTTTGCTCTGGTTTTGGGTTAATGTGTGAAGATTGAGGGTTTGGAGAAAACATTTCTTTTTAGCGGGCGTAGTTTCCTGTTGTGGCTGATGGAGAGCCTTATAGTATGAAACAAAGGCCTCTGCTACTTGGTTTCCCTTGCATGCCAAGGTGCCCATTTTGGGATGTTTTACTTTGGATATGTGCACTCTAGCCGCCCTTTGTCTGAGACTATATGCCAAAAATGTACTTGCCCTCGCTTCTCCCTCGTAATATGACTTTCAAGTATCCCAGTGCCTTTTCTGTTTCTTGTTTCTGAATGTCCTGAATTTAAATTTTCAAGGCCTTAATTTCTGTATCTAGCCTGTTCCATTTCTGCTTTTGCTGCGTTTCCAGTGTCCTTGGCTGTCCTAATAGAGCCTGTAGTTTTCAAACAACATGAAGTCTTGCTGTATTCTGACAATTGCAGTTACGTCCTGCCTTTCAACTGCCCTGGAGAACATAGGGTTAACTTCTCTATGCCTTGCATAGAACGTTCATCATAAGGTCGGTTGAAGCCTCTGCCTGTTGTTATTTGAACTGCAACCATCAGATTCTTTACTCTGCCTCACTGAACAGTCGCTCAGGAGATTTCTCCTGCTGTTCGGTTCAAAAGTCGGTTGAAGTGTCATTTTTCGGTTAGTTTCTTCCGAATTGTTGTTTCCGCATAGTCTGTTCAAGTCTCTTGTCTGTGGTACCGTGAGTACTAGATAGGTTTTTGTTCAAGTTTTCTGTGTGGAACTTGTAAACTGTGGATCGGTTCGACTGAACCGATCATTTTGAGGTAAAACTTATACTTTACTTTAGTGTGTGGTTACTGGTCTGTATCGGTTCTAAAAAAAAAAAAAGGGGTTTTAGTACTTTTTTTCAAAAGACCTGTGACACGGTCAAGAACCGATAGGGGAGTCTTGCCTGGCGGATTGCCGAAAAAAAGGGTAAGTTTGCTTAGGTTGGCCATGTCTGAGAAACCTAAGAAAAAAACTGGGCCCACTGGGTTTCAACACTGCAGTGTGTGTGGGGAGGTTCTTCTAAGGCTGATCCCCACACCACCAGTGTTTATTGTCTGGCGTTTGACCACCTCTATTCAGACTGCCAAATTTGCAAAAATATTCTCAAATCTACCCTGGAAAAGAGATTAGGTAGACTGAGGGAAAGGGAGGCCGAGAAGTCTGCTGACCCGGATGGCCAGCCCGGTTCGGTTCCGACCGAACCAGAAGGAGTGCCCTCTGACCAGGGCGATACTTCTTCGGGCAAAAGGAGAGCCGATTCTGAGGAATCAGTTCAAACAAAAGAAAAAGAAGACACAAATCGACCGGTTCGGATCCAAAATCTCATACTCCGACAGCCGATGAGATAGCCAAAGTGATTAGGAATCGCGTCGGTTACCCCGTTTCTGGATTATACCTTGGAAGAATTTTATGAACCGGGGTTTGAGGAGGAAGGGGAGTATGAGGATGACTATGGTGATGGTGAAAGTCTGGATGTGCCTATTGACCCGGACATCTCCCCAGACAGACCTTCAGGTGTTTCTCCTCCTAGGCTTTCTGAGTCCCCTTCACACTACATGTTCTACAGAAAGGTGGCTAATACCCTCCAGCTTCCTGTGGAGGAGGCAGTAGAGGATCAGGAAGAGCCTGATTATGTTAAGATGATGGACATCCCAGAGTCCAGGAGACTGTCTGTTACCCTCCACAAATCTTTTGGGAAATGCACAAAAAATTCTTAAGTCTCCCAATTCTATACCTCCTGTGGACAGAAGAGTGGACAAGTGGTACACACTTTCAGGCTCAGATATGGAGTTCCTTTTTCAGCAGCGCAGCCACGTTGGGGTTGTACAGGCTGCTGCCTGTGATGAGGCAAACATTCCCTTGGCATCACACCCTCCAGACAAGGACTCCAGGAAGATTGATGCCATGGCAAAGAAGCAGTACATGGCAGCATCTTTGGGACTCAGGCAGGCTAATTATATGGCTTATGCAGCCAGGTACCAGAAGTCCAGGTGGGACACTGTACTGGCACTGGCTAAACAGGCTCCTACCCAGCTTGCCAAGGAGCTGGAGCAGGTGGCTGCAGATGGGATTGAGGCATTGAAAGTTCAGTTTCATGGTGCTGTAGACTCCATTGATGTATCATCGAGAGTCATGGCTACATCTGTGGCTCTTCGGGGAATGGCTTGGCTCAGATGTACTAGCCTCTCACAGGATACCCAGGCTAAGGCCATGGATTTTCCTGTAGTGGGTAATTCTCTGTTTGGGGAGCAGACAGAGAATTACATGAAGAAGATGGACGAATACAGGACCACTTACAGGAGTGCTCAGGCCAAAGAAAGGCAAGCAGCTCCTCAAAGGCAGCAGTCCAGGGGCAGGAGCAGGCCTTTCCAAAGGCCTTTTTACCAAGCACAGGCCTCCTCTTCTTTTTCGGAGAGGGGGTTCTTTAGAGGGAGAGGCAGAAGGGGGATGAGCAGGCCCGCATCCACCCCTCAGCCTAAAGCCCCTGCCAAGCAGACACCCTGATTGGTCTGCCCGGGTTGATTCTCCTATATCAGTAGGGGGCAGGCTGGCTTACTTTGTCCAGGACTGGATTTCTCTTACATCAGGCAAGTGGGTCCTGGAAGTAGTAAGCCAGGGACTGGTTCTCAGCTTCAAAAAATTTCCCAAGATGACAGCCAGATCTTTTCCACCTGCAAATCTCTGAGACCCTTGCCCTAGAGGCTGAGGTTTCTTCTCTCCTAGCTCTCAGAGCTAGAGAGAGAGTTCCTACCCTACACTGGGGCAAAGGATTGTACTCCAGGTACTTCCTAACCCCCAAAAAGACAGGAGAGTGGCGACCCATCCTGGACCCAAGATATCTGAACAAACATCTTTTAAAGCCAAAGTTCAAAATAGTAACTCTGGGAATTATCCTTCCCTCTCTAAGGCCAGGGGACTGGCTAGCCTTCCTGGACCTCAAAGATGCCTACTTTCACATTCCCATCAGGTGCTCCTGCAGAAAGTACCTCAGGTTCAAGTTGCCCTCAGGCCACTAGCAGTTAAGAGCAATGCTCTTTGGCCTAACATCAGCCCCAAGGGTCTTCACAAAGTGCCTGGCAGTAGTTGTTGCCTTCCTAAGAAGACAAAAGATTTCCATTTTCCCATACTTGGATGACTGGCTCATAGTAGGTCAGTTTCCAGACCAAGTCAAGTCGCACCTGCAAGTGACCCAGCAAGTGCTCACTTCTTTAGGATTCCTTCTCAACCTACCAAAGTCAGTTCTCGAACCAGTGCAGCTCCTCACCTTCATAGGTGCAGAACTGGATACGATAAAAGCAAGAGCCTTTCTTCCCCTGGAAAGGGCAAGGACCCTCATGGAACTGGCCTCTTCATTCAGCTTTCAGGTGTCTCGACCAGCAAGGCATTTCCTTCAGCTACTGGGCCACATGGCGGCTTCCGCAGCAGTGGTCCAAGGGGCAAGATTCCAAATGAGGGACATTCGGTTCCACTTAAGAGCTTTTTGGTCCTAAAGAAAGGATTCCCTTACCAAACTAATTCCAGTGACTCGAGTCCTGATCCGAGCCTTGCAATGGTGGCAGGATCAGGACAATTTGAGGCAAGGGGTTCCATCTGTCACTCAGTCTCATTCAGTGGTCCTCACCACAGATGCTTCCCTGCTGGGCTGGGGAGCCCATTTGGGGCATCTTACCACCCAGGGACTGTGGTTGCCTCAGGAATCTCTGCTTCACATCAGTCTCTTGGAACTCAGAGCAGTGTTTCTGGCACTGCAAGCTTTTACCAAATCTGTAGAAAACAAGGTGGTTCAGGTCAGAACAGCCACCACCACCACCACCATGTGGTACATCAACAAGCAAGGAGGCACTCGGTCAATGGCCTTGTGCACAGAAGCAATGAAGTTGTGGTCCCTGGCCTATTCCCTGCAAACCTCTCTGATAGCAGTTCACCTCCCAGGGAAGGACAACGTTCTAGCAGATACACTGAGCAGAATATCCCAGGGCCATCACGAATGGGCCCTAGATCCCCTGGTGTTGGAAGTGATTTTCTCAAGATGGGGCACTCCAGAGATAGATCTTTTTGCAGCCCCAGACAATCACCAACTTCCTCTCTTTTGTTGCAGACCCCCAGTCTTGGGCTCATTCCCCCTGAATGCTCTGATTCTGAACTGGGAAGAGAAATTTCTGTATGCTTTCCCCCACCTTCCCTCTCCTGTTCAGAGTGTTAGTCAAGATAAGGTCACAAGCTTGCAAAGTGATTGTGATTGCTCCAGACTGGGCCAGGCAGCCATGGTATCCCTTGTTGCTGTCCCTAGCAGTCCATCTTCCCCTGTCTCTTCCCAGGAATTACAACCGGTTAACATCCTCTCAGGGGAGGATTTGGTACCCAAATCTTCAGTCTCTCAGTCTCAAGGCTTGGCTGTTGAAGAGTTAGTTTGCAGATCTACATCTTTCCCAAGGGGTTCCGGATATCCTTACGGCTTCTTGAAAGCCTTACACCAGAAATACTCACAACTCCAAATGGAAAAGATTCAGCATTTGGTGTTCTAAGGAGAATATTTCTCCAGACTCTGCTGAATTACCTACAGTTCTGGATTATATGGTCCATCTTAATTGCCTAGGTCTCAGACCAGCTACCCTTAAGGTACACTTGGCAGCTGTTTCTGCTTTCCTGTCTGTAGGCAAGTCTTCCTGTCTGTCATCCATTCCCATCCTGTATTCTGAAAGTTTTCAAGGGATTGCTCCACACCAATATCCCCTTTAGGGATCCTGTTCCTGCTTGGGACCTTAATGTTTGCATTGCTCAGCTTATGCAACCCCCTTTTTGAGCCTTTGTCCTCAGCAGAGCTTAAGTACTTGACTTGGAAAACTGTGTTTTTGGTAGCCATTACTTCTGCCAGACGTTATCGGTGAATTGCAAGCCCTGTCAGTGGAATCTGATTTCATTTCTTTTCACAGAGATAAAGTGGTCCTTGGAACTAACAGAAGGTTCTGGCCTAAAGTGGTTTCAGATTTCCACCTCAACCAGTCTATATCTCTCCCTGTTTTCTTCACTGATCATTCTTCCTCTGGAGAGAGGAAGTTACACAGTTTGGATGTTAAAAGAGCCCTTAGCTACTATATAGAGCGTACCAAGGGTCACAGGTTTGAGTCCCTCCAGTTGTTCCTCACTTATGGAGAAGTTGGTAAGGGCAAACCTGCCACTAAGAGATCTATTGCCAGGTGGATTGTTTCTTGTATTCAATTCTGCTATGAAAAACTAGGTAGAACTCCACCCTCAGGCCTGAGGGCTCATTCCACAAGAGGTACAGCTGCTGCCAGGGATATTTCTCTCTTAGAAGTTTGTCAAGCAGACACCTGGAAAACAGTCCATACTTTCACCAAGCATTACTCTCTGGATATCCAGGCTAGGAGTGATGCTCGGTTTGGCACAGCAGTACTTCAGAGCCTGTTTCCAAAGTAGGTTCTGTCCCTCCTCCATGGAGGTACTGCTTGGTAGTCTGCAGTTGTCAGAATACAGCAAGACTTCATGTTGTTTGAAGAAAAAATTACTCACATTAGTAATTATGTTTCTCCTAGTGGAGTCTTGCTGTATTCTGACCTCCCACTCAGAGCCTAGTTTTTGGGAGTGGGTGGCAGGAGCAGTTGGCACCCAGGGTGTCCTTTTACACCTCTTCTTTTTGTTTGGGTGGAATGTTGTTTTATGGATGTTTTGTTTTGGGTTTCCTGACTTGAGTCTTCCTTTGAGAACCAAAAACATTACGTATTTGCCAGTTGGCTAGTAAAAATGTTACAGTTTCCACACAGAACACCTAGTGAGTTTTTGCTTGTAAAGATCTGATGGCTGCAGTTCGAATAACAGGCAGAGGCTTCAACCGAGCTCATGATGAACGTTCTATGCAAGGCATAGAAAAGTTAACCCTGTGTTCTCCAGGGCAGTTGAAAGGCAGGACGTAACTGCAATTGTCAGAATACAGCAAGACTCCACTAGAAGAAATGTAATTAACTAAGGTGAGTAATTTTTTTCTTTTATGCCTTTCCAGGGGTAGAATTTAAGGAAAAAAAGGGGTGGTATTGGCAGAGTACCAGATGCAGAATTTTGGTGTCCCGCCTGAAAACCTGGTATTCTGCCAAATTTCAATGGGATTTATGTGTTTTTTTTTTTTTTTTATGTGGGTCATAGTAATGCATTTTCCATGGAGAAGTGTAAAAATAAATGTCACAAAGGCACATTATCCCTCTGTGCAGGAGAACTTGTACTGACCAGAAATATGGTAGCAAAAAAAAAAAAAAAAAAAAAAAATAAAAAATGTTCATACTCATGCGTTTTACTATCGGCTGACCGAGAAGCAGGATGTCAGGTGAGCAGGTCGTGGAGCTGGCTGCAATCTAATATCTTAACTCCCAACTGAAAATTATATTGTAGCTTTATTTGGGGCTTATGCAGTTGAAGGCCCGTAGATGCAGCCACAATAAGCCCCCTCCAACCAGAGGCAGAGAATACCTCAGCAAAAAAGCATGCATTGGCAGGGAGAGTGGAAATTGGATGGCAGGAAAGAAGTTGCACAGATCACCATCATCACCACCACCACGTGCTTGTCTGTGTGTGTAAAGTACTAACTAGCTCAAAAAAAAGTCACACTTGCCGCAGCTAGCCCCAGACCCAGAGAACCTAAGCTGAACAACTGGTAGGGAAATAAAATGACTAGGAGTAGGAGGTGCTGCGGAGCATAGATGGTTAAAAATAAAACTGGAAAATGTAATAGGAATGCCATGTCATACATCGGTCTGATGATACCACACCACCCATAAAATTGACAAAAGCTTCACTTTCCGATTCTGACTAAAAATTAAGGATTCCTGATGTCTTAATTACCAGTCTGAAGATAAATATAGAACATAGAAACATAGAATTTGATGGCAGAAAAGGACCGCTTGGCCCACCCAGTCTGCCCATTTCCCTACCTGATGGATAAGCTGAAGATTCTAGTTAAGCAGCTTACTTCCTCCTACCCCCCACTAAAATTGCCGCATGTCTGTCCCATGCATTCTTGAATTCTCCCACTGTTCCTGACTCCACAACCTCTGTAGGAAGGCTGTTCCATGCATCCACAACCGTCTCTGTGAAAAAATGCTTTCTAATGTTGCCTCTGAGCCATCCCCCCTCTATCTTCAAATTGTGCCCCCTTGTTCTTGCACATCTCTTTTTCTGAAAGATACTACCCTTTTGTACTTTTAATTCCCTTGAGATACTTGAAAGTTTCTGTCATGTCCCCCTCTCCCTCCTTTCCTCAAGGGTATACATATTAAGCTGCTTTAGCCTCTCCTCATATGTCTTCTGGTGCAGACCCTGCACCATTTTGGTTGCCCTCCTCTGAACAGCCTCCACTCTGTCTGTCTTTGCGGAGATGGGGTCTCCAGAATTGCACGCAGTACTCCAGATGGGGTCTCACCACCTGTCTGTACAGAGGAATAACAACTTCCTGCTTTCTACTGTTGATGCCTCTCCCTATGCATACCAGTATCCCCCAGCCCTCCTTACTGCCTTCTCACATTGCTTGCCCACCTTTAGGTCATCTGATATAGTTACTCCTAGGTCTTTTTCGATTTTTATCTCACCCCCCATTGTGTACTCTTCCCCTTGGATTTGTTTCCCAGATGCATTACCTTGCACTTCTTAGCATTGAATCTGAGCTGTCATATATTTGACCATTTCTCCAACCTTGCCAAGTCCCTTTTTATCATTTCCACCCCCACCTTGTGTGTCAACCCTGTTGCAGATCTTTGTGTCATCTGCAAAGAGATGTATTTTTCCTTCCAGGTGCTCTCCAATGTCACTTATAAAGACTTTAAAGAGGACCGGTCCCAGTACCCAACCCTGCTGTATCCCGCTGGTTACCCTCCTTTCTTCACTGTGGACTTTGTTTACTATTACCCATTGCGTCCTGTTGTCCAGTCATTTTTTTATTCAGGCTACCACATCGGGACCCACTCCAAGGCTGGCTAAGTTGTATATTAATGTTTTGTGTGAGACTGTGTCGAATGCCTTGCTAAAATCTAGGTAGGCCATATCCACAGCCCCTCCCTGGTCTACTACTTTGGCCACCCAGTCAAAGAAATCTATTAGGTTCGTCTGACATGACCTTCCTGCTGTGAAACCATGCTGCCTTGGGTCCTGTGTCCCACTGGCCTCTAGGTACTCAACAGTTCTTTCCTTCGGAAGTGATTCCATCATTTTCCCTACCACTGAGGTCAAACTAACTGGTCTGTAGTTTCCTGCCTCTGCCCTGCTCCCACTTTTGTGAAGTGGAATCACATCTGCCCTCCTCCAGTCCTCGGGTACCACCCCATCCTCCCATGATTTGTAAACTTCAGAAAGAACCGATTAACTGAATACCAAACCATGTCAGAGAAACTGAACTTTTTAAAGCAACCAGCAGTGAGCCAAACAAACAAGCAAGCAGCTCAACATAGAATGATAGTTGTGACTGAGTCCTGACTCTGTGTGAGGCTGAGCGGCAGGCAGCAACTTTTTGGTTTCTTAATTTTAAAATAATTTTAATTCCCAATGCCAGGCGCCAGCCAGCCCAGGACCAGAGAGTGGGCAAAATGGTACTGCTGTGCTGCTGCTTGCTTGTCTGGCTGATCTGACCCAGTCCCCTGCCCACCAGAACTATCAGCATTGCAGATTGTGCCTGAAATTCCCTCGCTCCTAAGTCCCTGTTACAAAAGTTTTAATTTCAGCTCGGCTCTGAGCCTTGGTTGGCGTTGGCAGCTAACAAAGAAAAAGTCGGTTGCCACTTGCCTTCCTGTTTGATCCTGGCTGATGCTGCGCTTCTCACCGCTGAGTTGGGGTACATGGAGCAGATTTTTTTTGATGGCACATTTCTGTGAAGCACCTGGTGGCACGCGCCCAAATCTGGCCACTTCAGTTGGCTGAAAAGAATGGCATTGCATGCAACATCATGGTTCTTGCAGCCAATTGGGACAACATCTAATAGGATGCAAGGAAGAGGAAGGCACAGGCATAGAGTGCAGGCCCCGCCCCCCAAAACCAGTGTCTGACCTGAATCTTTAAGGGACAAAAAGGGGGGAAAAAACCTTGGGGAATGAAACGTCCCGGTCTGATTGCTCAAGGGGCAGCCTGCCCTCTGCCTCCCCCTTAATCTACACCACTATTGCAGTCTGCTGTTCTCTTTGTATTGCAGCCAGCTTCCCGATCTTGTCACAGTTTGGAGAGCCAAAGTCGCTAACATTTGCTCATTTTGTGTTGCGAACTGTGCCATCACATGGTCAGAAGCTGGTACTGCATGCAAGTGACAGAAAAAAATCTTGTCTTTTATATGTGATCAATTTTGGTATTCTGGTATGAAACCTGGTACCTAAAATGTACCGGAATACCACTAAATTCGAGCCCTGCTTTCTCTCTTTGTCTGCACCACCAATGATATAATATTGCCTCTTACCATAACCTTCATAGTATCCCATAATATATGTGGGGAGCCGTCTGGTTCCTTATTTAGCTCTGTTGTGGTCTTTATTACTTTTTTGACCTCAGAGAGCACCTCTCTCTCTCTGAGCAACGATTCGTTCATTTTCCAATGTGTGTTTTTCTTTGGAAACTGTAATTTAGCCTCTAGTATGATACTGTAGATTGATGGTCGGAATGTGCAGCAGTACTGACCCACATTGAGGGGTGCGGTATCAGGTCTTTACTATAGGTTAAGAACATATCCAACCCAGAGTAAGTTTTGAAGCGTGAGGCATAGTATGCATAGTCCCTCGCCAGAGGGTATTTTGGCCTCCGTATGTCCACTATTCCTAGGTCCCCGAACAATTTCTGAAACAGCCTTGCCGTCTTATTTCTGGGGTTTGGGAATTTGGAGGTGGAGTCCAGCTCCCTATTTAATGTCAGATTCCACCCCCTCCCCAATTAATTGACCTTGAGATTTCTCCACCACCAATTTAATAAGGTTTGTATAGAAGTCTTAACAGTGATCCTGGGGCATACTCATTTACCAGGGTGACTAGGGTCTCTTGTATTGTCCCTATAACTATGATACATCTGTCTCACTGGTCTACCATTACCTGTTCCTCCACAAAAGGTATCGAGCTTGGAGGAGAATCACCCCTTCCTACCTCATTCCAATGACACGTGGTACCGAGCAGGGTAAGATACCGTCTGGAGATTTAGTGCCTCCCCAGGAGAGAAGTGTGTTTCCTGGATAAAATTGTCGTCTCATCTTTGGGTAGCTATGAATTTAAGGAGTTGTTTTCCTTTTATTAGGCTGTTTATCCTATTTATATTGTATGACAGTACTCTAGTTGTTGTGCTAGCAATTTTCCCATAATTGAGGAGTCACTTTCTGAATTAGATCAATTGCAATATCAACTGGATATATAAAGCTGTCACTAACAGGACAATACCATGTGTACCTTTGCACAGGTCATGACCTCCTGCCAAACCTTTTTACTGAACAAAGTCCCAGCCTTGGTCTTCAGGAATCCTGGGGAGATAGTCAGCACTGGAGTCTCCCTCCAAGAATTAAGTCGGTTTATGGAACATCCTGACCAGTGTGTACCGCACTTGTGGTACACTGGGTCTCACCACTATAGGTGAGCAGCCAGAAGACCAGGCTCAGAGCTATCCTCCTTGAGCCTCCCATTACTTACGGCGTCAGTGCCTGTTATTCTCCTTGGCCGTCAACTCTCCTCCCTGCCGCTCCCCCCTCATATCCCCTAAATGCTTTATATAATGGAGGGCTGTTTCTTGCACCATATTGCAGTTATTAGAGACCTGTGGGGCCCTCCTCTCATGTAAGTGATTGCATACTATTAACTGTGAGTTCCCAGTATTCATCCTTGTATCTTTCTTTATGTTGAGTATTATTTGATTTAACTCCTGCCCCCTTCTTCATTTGAGAGCCGCTAATGTTGCGTGGTTGTTTCTGCCGCCCCTACCGCGACCTTCACATTGGTTGCACAGGTTGGTCTGAGGAAGGAGCATTGTGCTAAAGTATGTCCCTGATGGACGTAATCGTCCACCACTATTGGGTGGCTTGTCGCATACGAGTAGGAGGCCTGATCCCAGAACCCCTCCATGCCAAACAGCTTTATGCCCCCCCCAATTGATTTACATTTTTAATATACATCGCTGGTTGCCACCAGTTGTGGGGTAGCAAGTTATTGGCTTATCTGCATCATCCCCCCTGCCCCCATCAGTACCCCATCGAGCGCCCCCTCACTCAGGATAGAGTGTGGATCGCACTACCAGGGGCGTGGAACAAATCACTTCTGAGGTATTTCAAACAACATGAAGTCTTGCAGTGTTCTGACTATATGCAGTTAACCCCAGCTCTTGAACTGCTCTAGAGAGGAAAGGTTTAACTCTATGCCAGGGCATAGAACATTGAACTCGAGCTCGGTTTTCAAACCTGTGTCCCTGGTACTCCTCAGTGTAACCGTTGAATTCTTTACTCCTAACTGTGAAGTCGCTCCGGAGAACCCTCCTTCGCTTCGGTTTAGTAAAATCGGGCGGTTTTCAACCACATTTTCTTGTTTTATTTTGGCATTCAGATCTCTGTCTATGGTACAGTAAGTGTAACTAGTAGGTAGTTATAGTTTATTTGGTAGAAATTGTTTTCTGTTCTGTTTTCTTCTGGTCGGTACGGTTGGGAACCGAAACACATTCTTTAACTGTCAGTTCTTGATCTTATCTGTGTCAGTCTTCACCATTCATCACAGATGGGTACTGGCGGAGATCAGGACCCTCCGGGAGCTTTCTTTTTTTTTAAAAAAAGGTAGTGAACCAACAGCATCGGCGCCGCCCTCGGGAGCCGGCGTACTGCGTGGCGCTTCGAGGTTGGCGTTAGGCTGTGAGCTCTGCCTGCCTACCAGTTCTTCGTCTCCCGCCGTCGAGGTCGCCTCGTGGGAAGCTTTCTCTGTAATTTAGGCCTTTCAGCCTGCTCGAAAAAATCGGCGTCAGTCCGTCGGTTGTCTACCGGTTCTGGGTTCTGCCTCCACTCGACGTCGCCGGTAAGATCTTCCTTTTATTTCAAATTGTGCGACGCCGAGTCTGTTTGTGGTGTTTTTTCTCCGTAGGTCATGTCTCGGTCGGGCAGAGTCTTCTAAGGCAGATTCGGCCCCCATCGTCGGTGCCCGTGCGTCGAAAATATTCCGTCACCGACCAGCACGACCGGTGTCTCGCGTGTCTTGGCCCGCTTCGTGACATGGATTCGTGCAACGCCTGCTTCTCCATGGACCACCGCGTCCTCGAACAACGTTGAAAGTGGGGCGAGCTCCGCCGACTTTCGGGGGTAGGGTTCGCACTCGTCGGGCCAAGCCGCGCTCTCTCGGTCCTTCCTCCGGGTCCCCTCCCGGTTCTATAGGACCGAGGAGGAGGGCCTCGGCTGCCTAGCAACAGCCTTACCAAGGCTCCTCAGCGGCACAGGAGGCCCGTCCACTTCCTCCGGGAGCGGGCGGGAGGCACCGCCACAGCAATCGCCCCTTTGGGGGTGAAGGCTCCCCCGGTGTCGCTCCCGCGGCTCGGAAGGCGTCGGTCGGTGCCGTTGGAGCCTTCGGTGCCGTGGGCCCTGTCAGCGCCGTCGTTGATGCTGACTTGTCGCTCGGCGCCGTGGGCCCTGTCGACGCTGTTCGCTATGCTGTGGGACAGGATCTGGCGTCTTCTTTCGCCATGTCTCGCCTCAGTGCCGTCCTCGGTGCCGAGGTTGAGCACGGCGCCGTGCCTGCACTGCTCAGCACCGTCGACGCTTCAAACGGCTGTCGGTGCCATCGCTGGCGCCGTCACGCTCTCGGTGCCGCTCGGTGCCTTGTTTGGCGCCGAGTCCGCCTCCGGTCGTCGTGCTTTCAAGCTTCAGTCCTCGGTGCCGCTTGCCGCGCCGAGCTGGCCGGTAATGCGTCCGGCGCCGAGGCCTGAAACCGTCGTCGGCGCGAGAGGTTGCTGCTAGGGCTGCTGTCGGCGCCGTCTCTGTCCCTGTTACCGCCCCTGGTGCTGAGTGGAGTTGCGACTTGCGTCTGGCCCTGGCACTGGACCTTTGGCGAGCTGCCCTGGTGCCTTCTGGAGCCCCACCAGCGAGGGTTGCGGGCGGAGTGCCATCTCGGACACAGCTCTGGCTGCTGGGCCCTCTGGCAAAGTTGGTTTCGCCTACCTCCTACTGTTTGGCTTAGGCCTCAGACTCTACCTCTTTAGAGTCGAGATCGGGCTCGGGTCAGATGGGCAGTCGCACCCTTTGGGGTTGTCTGCGGAGGCGCTCCGTGGTCTCGTCGAGTGAGCAGCCCCTACTGAGGAGAGTCAGATGGCCCCAAGGCTGGGGTCAGTGGTGCTGACCAGCAGGCGATGGTGCGTGCCAGCATTACTCTGCAACCTGGCCTTGGGGGTTTCATCGACCCCTCGGTGGTGGTACCCCCTCCAGTGGTGTGTCTTGATCGCCCAACTTTGGGGCCCATCGAGAAGCCTGCAGGAGGGGAGGGTGCTGTTCCCTGGGTCTCCCCTTCGGGGGCAGCCCAGAGATGCCAGCTACCTAGGCTGGCCCTCTCGAGGAGGAGGACTCTCTCGGACTCTGAGGGGTCGAGGGGTGTGGGGTCAGCGCGTCGGCCTTTCTCTGGGGTCACCCGGGCCCTGGGCGAAGCTGAAGTGCAGATTTCCACCCTTCCCCTTCTGGTTCCTTGAGGGAGTTCCATTCTTTTGAGGCAGGGGACCGTTCTTCTGGACTTTTACGGCCCCGGTCGCCTCACTGGGGGGATTCTTCTGGGCGCAGCCAAGGCAGTACCAACGTGGTTGTACAGCTGTTGGCTGTGGAGTCTTCGGGGCACCCTCCTCGGGTGCTCATGGTCCATCCCCTAGCCTGGCCGAGGTCAGCCGACTTCTTTTCTCGGCTCTGCCTATCCTCTGCCACATTCTCCAGCGCTCCCAGGCATTCTTGGTCCTCGCGGCCCTCTCACCTGGGAGCAGTTCAGGGCGGTGGCTGCTCGGTTCCCTGCCTACGTTAGGGCTATGGACAGCCAGGTTTTTCAACCTCCCCCCGTGCAGCCACCCTCGGGACATATGGTGACCTCCAGCTCCTCATTCCCCTCTTCTGGGGGAAAGGAACCCTCTGTCCACATCTCTCCAGCTGCTGATCTCTCCGAGTACCAGCGTTTCCTCGTGAGGATGCTGGAGGACTTGCACCTTTCTCCCTTTTCTGTTAGCAATCCTGAGCATGCGGCGCACGCCTTTCTAGGCGATTTTGGCGAGGCCACCCTTGTGGTGCCGCCCTGGCCTGCTCCCTTTCGGGAGGCGTCCTTGCGTTTCTGCAGAGGCCCTTCTCCGGAGTTCCTGCCCCTATGGACCTCAGCCAGAGGTATTGCGCTCCCCCGGAGTCTCCAGGTTCTATGCCTCATCCGCAGTCTGGCTTGACGCATCTGGACACCCCTGATGGGCTTCGTGCCCTCCACCGTGACCGGCCCCCGGATCAAGACTCCTCGGATTTTGATTTTTAGGGGAGGAGGACCTTCTACTCGGCACGGTTGCTCCTTTCTATTTCCGCTCACCAGGCCCACTTTGCAGCCTACAACAGGTTCTTGTGGTCCATGCTAGGTCAGATCCTAGCTACTTTGCTTGACTCGGAGCAAACTAGACAAGCCATCGCGCTCTCTGCACGTGGCCTGGAGCTAGCAAGGCACCAAGCGAGGGCATCTTACGACGCCAACAAGGTAGCTACCAGGGTCGTAGGGACAGCGATCTGCACCAGGAGATCGGCGTGGCTACGTCTTTCCCGGTTGTCACCCTTGGCCCGGCGTAGGGTGATTTGCTCTGCCCACCAGGGAACCTACCTTTCAAACACCATGAAGTCTTGCTATATTATAACAATAGCAGTCAGCCACTGCAGCTGAACTGCCCCGGAGAGGAAGGAGTTAACTCCAGAGGATCTGAGTTTTACAGCTGAGGGCGCTGTGCCAAAGCTCTATCTGGCCAGTTTCAAATGAAACTGGCAGATTCTTTACTCCGCTCCACTGAACAGTCGCTCCGGAGATCAGCTCCTTCAGCTCGGTTCATTCTTGGTTCAAGCGAGTATTTTTCGGTTCATTTGAACCGGCAAAAAGTATTTATTTTACCGCATTTCGGTTAAAAGCTCTATCTGGTAAACCGTAAGTACAAATTTAAAGTCTGTGTGGAAATTCAATTATCGGTACGGTTTTGAACCGATCGGTTTGCTGATTTTAACGTTTTGACGTGTTTGGTTGGGTTTTAGAGTGCGGTTCCGGTTCTTATCGGTTCTAAAAAACCTGGTTTTTAAATAGGTTTTCAAATACCCGTGACACGGTTAGGAACCGATAAAGTGTCGTGCCTAGCACTGCCATCAAAGGGCAAGTTTTGGATAGGCTGGCATTATGTCTGAGAAACCCAAAGAAAAACCGGGCCACTGGGTTTCAACACTGTGATGTCTGTGGGGAAGCCTTTGCCAAGGCTGACCCACACCCACTGTGTCTATTGTCTGGGGGCTGACCACCTCCTGTCAGACTGCCAGGTGTGTAAAATTTCCTGCAGCCACCCTGGAAAGAGATTGGGCGGCTCAGGGGCAGAGGCCAAAAGTCCGCTGACCCGGATGGCCAGCCGGTCCAGCACCCACTGGACCAGAGGGTGCCCTCTGACCAGGCGAGACTTCCTCTGGCAAAGAAAGGCTGGTTCAGATGAACCAGTTCCAGTTAAAAGACAAAGAAATCAGTAGGTTTGGAGTCCAAATTGTCTCTCCAACTGCTGCAGAGATAGCTAAAGCCATTCAGATTGTCCAGTCACTGTCTCAGGGACCTGTCGAACCACCAACAGCTGGTAAAGGTTGGTTCGTTCAGTTCCAGTGGTTCAGGAGTATGATGTTGAGGAATTTTATGAACCACGAGGGGAGGAGGAATTTGATCAATATATGTGTGGCTGGGAGGGTCTGGGCGTGCCCATTGAACGGACATTTCTCCAGACAGACCTTTAGAATCTCCTCCTATTCTGTCTGAGTCCCTTCTCATTTTATGTTTTCAAAAGGTTGCAGAAACCCTCCAGTTTCCTTTAGAGGAGGCTGTGGATGAGCAAGAGGAGCCTGATTTTGTAGAAATGATGGATATACCAGAGTCTAGGAGGTTGTCTATTCCTTTGCATAAGTCATTTAGGAAGCAAACAACAAAGATTTTAAAAATCTCATTCTGTCCCTCCTGTAGATAAAAAATGGACAGAAGGTACTTTGTCAGGCTCTGATACAGACTTCCTCACTGAACAGTGTAGTCATGTAGGTGTGGTACAAGCTGCAGCCTGTGACAAGGCTAATATTCCCCTGGCCTCACATCCTCCTGATGAGGATTCCAGGAAGATTGATGCCATGGCGAAAAAACAGTATATGGCAGCTTCTTTGGGACTCAGGCAGGCAAATTATATGGCTTATGTAGCTAGATATCAGAAATCTAGATGGGACACAATATTGCAGTTAGCCAAGCAGGCCCATGGCCAGCTGGCTAGTGAGTTGGAACAGGTGTCTGCTGATGGCATTGAAGCCTCTAAAGTTCAATTTCATACTGCTGTTGATGTTAATGATGTCTTCTCTAGGGTCATGGCCACTTCTGTAGCTTTCCGTAGGTTGGCATGGCTCAGATGCACTAATCTGTCCCAGGATACTCAGTCAAAGGCTATGGATTTTCCTGTAGTGGGAAATTCTCTGTTTGGGGAACAAACAGAAAACTATATGAAAAAGATGGATGAATACAGAACTACCTACAAAAGTGCCCAGGCTAAGGAGAGGCATGCCACTCCACAAAGGCACTCTCCCAGAGGTAGGGGCAGGCCTTTCCACAGGCCTTTTTACCAATTTCAAGCCTCCTCTGCTTTTGCGCAGAGGGGTTTCTTCAGAGGCAGGGGTAGACGAGGCACAAGTAAACGTCCTCCTTCCCTCAGCCTAAGGCTGCTGCCAAGCAGGCACCCTGATGGGGTGCCCAGGGCCGATTCTCCTGTACCAGTGGGGGGCAGGTTGGCTTATTTCAGCCAGAACTGGCTGTCCTTAACTTCGGACAGATGGGTTCTGGAGGTAATAAGCCAGGGTCTGGTTCTCAGCTTCAAACAGTTTCCAAAGATGAGAGCCAGACATTTTCCACCTGCAAATCCTTCAGAAGCCCTTGCTTTGGAAGCAGAGGTTTCTTCTCTTCTGGACTGCAAAGCAGTGGAAAGGGTCCTCCTTGCCATCAGGGCAGGGCTATATTCAAGATACTTTCTTACCAAAGACAGGAGAATGGCGGCCCATTCTAGATTTAAGGTACCTGAACAAGCATCTTTGAAACCAAAGTTCAAAATGTTGACTCTGGCAATGATATTGCCTTCTAAGGCCAGGGGACTGGCTAGCTTCCTGGACCTCAAGGATGCCTATTTTCATGTTCTGATCAGGCCTTCTCACCAAAGTACCTCAGGTTCAGACTGCCCTCAGGCCACTACCAGTTCAGGGCAATGCCTTCGGCCTTACCTCTGCGCCAAGGGTATTCACAAAATGTCTAGCTGGTAGTGGCTCACTTAAGAAGGCAAGGATTGCTGTGTTTCCCTACCTGGATGACTGGCTCATTGTGGGTCAGTCTCAGATCAGGTGAAATCCCACTTGCAAGTCCCAGCAGCTTCTCACTTCCTGGGATTCCTGCTAAATTTACAAAGTCAGTTCTGGAACCAGTTCAGGTCCTAACTTTCATAGGTGCAGAATTGAACACAAAGTTAGCCAGGGCATTTCTTCCCTCGAAAGGGTAGACAGACTCATTGCCCTGGCATCCTCCTTACCCTCAAGGGTCTCTCGACCAGCAAGGCATTTTCTGCAACTCCTGGGGCACATGCTGCTTCCACAGCTGTAGTGCAAGGAGCAAGATTCCAGATGAGGGACATTCGGTTCCATTTGAGGGCCTATTGGTCTCAAAGGAAGGACCCCTTCCAAATTGGTCCCAGTGACTCAAACTCTGATCCTGGCCTCCACTGGTGGCAGGACCGAAGCAATCTAAAACAAGGGGTTCCCTTCATTCCCATTTCCACTCCCTCACCCTCACCACGGATGCCTCCCTGTTAGGGTGGGGAGCTCACTTGGGCGACCTGTCCACTCAGGGAGTGTGGTCTCCTCAGGAATCTCTGCTCCACATCAGTCTTTTGAAACTCAGAGCTGTCTTTTTAGCTCTTCAGGTATTTTCAGTTTCTGTCCAGAACAAAGTGGTTCAAGTCAGGACAGACAACACCACCACAATGTGGTACATCAACAAGCAAGGGCACTCGGTCATCAGCCTTGTGCACGAAGCAATGAAGTTATGGTCTCTGGCCTACTCCTGAACACCTCCTGATAGCAGTTCACCTCCCAGGAAGGACAATGTCCTGGCGGATGCCCTCAGCAGAATTTCTCAGGGCCATCATGAATGGGCTCTGAATCCACAGGTGCTGGGGTCTGTCTTTGCCAGATGGGGCACCCCTCAGATAGATCTTTTCGCAGCCCCAGACAACCACCAACTTCCTCTGTTTTGTTGCAGGCCTCCAGTGCTGGGCTCATTCCCCCTGGACACCTTTCTGTTGGACTGGAAAGGGAAGTTCCTGTATGCCTTTCCCCCCTTTCCTCTTCTTTTCAGGGTACTAGTGAAAATCAGATCTCAACCCTGCAAAGTGATTCTGATTGCCCCAGATTGGGCCAGACAGCTCTGGTACCCTCTGCTTCTGTCCTTGACAGTCCACCCTGCCCTGAGCCTGCCCAGAGTCCACGACTTGCTGGCCTGTGCAAGGGAGAGTGTGTATCGGGACCTCAAATCCCTCCATCTCAAGGCCTGGCTCTTGAGGGTTAGAATTGCTGATTTACACCTTTCTCAAGGTGTCCTGGATATTTTAAAGGCTTCAGGAAGCCTTCCACTAGGAACCACTTACAATTCTAAGTGGAAGAGTTTTCCATCTGGTGCTCTGAGGCAGATTATTCCAGAATCGCTGATCTTCCATTTTATTGGACTATTTGGTCCATTTAAATTCCCTAGGCCTTAGGCTAGCTACCTTGAAGGTTCATCTGGCAGCTGTCTCTGCTTTTGTGTCAGCAGGAAGCCTGCCTCCCTTCTTCTCACCCTGTGTTTTCCAAGTTTTTAAAGGTTACTTCATACTAACCCCCTTTTGGGAACCAGCTCCTGCCTGGGACCTGAATGTTTGCATTACTCAGTTAATGCAACACTCCCGTTGAGCCTCTGTCCTCAGCAGAGCTCAAGTATCTAACGGAAAACTGTTTTCCTAGTGGCTATCACTTCTGCCAGACGCATAAGTGAATTACAGGCCCTGTCAGTGGAAGAAGATTTTATTTCTTTCCACAGAGATAAGGTAGTCCTCAGGACTAATAGAAAGTTTTTGCCTAAGGTGGTTTCAGATTTCCACCTGAACCGATCCATCTCTCTCCCAGTATTTTTCACTGAGCATTCTTCCTCAGGTGAGAGGAGACTGCACAGTTTGGACGTCAAAAGAGCCTTAAGCTACTATTTGGAATGCACCAAGGGTCACAGGTTCGAATCCCTCCAACTCTTCCTTACTTATGGCGAGGTTGGCAAGGGAAACCTGCCACTAAGAGGACAATTGCAAGGTGGATTGTCTCTGTATCCAATTTTGTTACCAAAATCTGGGTAGAGAACCCCCTCAGGACTGAGGGCCCACTCCACCAGGGGTACAGCTGCGTCTCTAGCGGCTGCTAGAGACATTCCCATTCTGGAAATTTGTCAAGCTGCTACCTGGAAGACAGTTCACAATTTTACCAAGCATTATTCCCCGGATGTCCAGTCCAGGAGAGATGCTCGGTTTGGTATAGCTGTGCTTCAGAGCCTATTTCCTAAGTAGGTCCTGACCCTCCTCCATGGAGGTACTGCTGTGTAATCTGCTATTGTTATAATATAGCAAGACTTAATGGTGTTTGAAGAAAAAATTACTCACCTTAGTAATTGTTTTTCTTCTCATGGAGTCTTGCTATATTATAACCACCTTCCCTCCTGCCCCTCTCAGAACTTCTGCTTGGGTAGGGGTGGCAAATTAGTGCAAGCACTGTGTCATGCCATTGTAGTTTTTCCTTTACCTCTTTCTTTTAGGGTTAGGGAACTAGGTTGTTCGTTTAGGTAATATATTTGCCCCCTTCCTGGACTTGAGTCTTTGGGGAAGGGGGGTCCTAATGGTGCTTGTCAAGGGAAAACTAATAATAATAATACCATTATTCATTGTTATTATGGTTATTGGTGCTTCTATTGTTGTTTATATTGTTGTTATTACTACTAGTAGGTAGCCATTTGGCAGTGTAGAGCTTTCCACACAGACTTGTTGCTTAGTATTGGCCTCGTAAAGATCAGCAGTTTCATTTGAAACTGGCCAGATGGAAACTTTGGCACAGCGCCCTCGCGCTGTAGAACTCAGATCCTCTGGAGTTAACTCCTTCCTCTCCGGGCAGTTCAGCTGCAGTGGCTGACTGCTATTGTTATAATATAGCAAGACTCCATGAGAAGAAAAGCAATTACTAAGATGAGTAATTTTTCTTTCTCCCGTAGAGTGAGGCCAGCAGCGGGGCAGCTTCCTTCCCCCTCCGGGGGGACCCCATCTCGCTCTCCCCACTCTCGGGCCTCCTCAGGCTGGAAGGTTCCCCTCCTTAGTTTGTCACCCGCTGAGGGCTAAGGGACTTTGTCCCTTAGGGTGTAATGAATCAACCCCACTTAGGAGGCTTAGTACTCACCCATCTGTGATGAATGGTGAATTGACACAGATAGATATAAAGTCGTACCTACCGTAATTCTGATCTTTCTGTGTACTTCACCATTCATCTATCCCACCCACCATCCCCTGGGGCCTCAGTCTCTGGGTCCCCCTCCCTCTGTGGCTCCCCTCTCCTTTGGGCGGGGTAAAATAAGGAGACACAGGGGTGTATTCTCTTTAAAGGAATTTTAGCTCCCAGGCGCCTTCTCTACTACATGTATCCACCCCGATGGGTGGGGTTGATGAGTTGCCCTCCTCCTGTTCTCCTTCTGGTTTCCATCCAACTGTTTCAAAAAAAAAAAAAATCTCTCTCTTTCACCAAACATCTTTCCTGAGAGAGTATTAAGTCCCTGTACCCTGTCCTTCTTCCAGAATAGCCGACTCTGCTTCTGGGGTATTTGCCAGTTATTCTGTGCCTTGAATTCTGGCAGAGAGCTTTGCTACTCCGTGCAGTTCCTATACAATCTGGTGATGGACAAGGGTCTCGGATACCTTGTTACCTCTCACTGTCTCCTAAATTTTCTCCCCTCCCTTCCCTCCCTTCTTCTGCTTCCAGAGATTGGGGCCCCTACGCAATCCACTTAGTCTCATCTCTTCTCTGCTGTCCTCTCAGTCGTTATTTCTCCTTTTAGTTCAGTTTTTCCTTTCCTTTTTCTGTCTCTTGGACTCTCTTGTCCCACCCTCCATCCCTTCCTCTTACCTCTCGGTGACTCAGAACTGGTATGCAGGCAGATCGACACAGCCTAACGGCCAACCCTCGGCGCCCACGCGATACGCCGGCCTCGAGGCAGCGCCGATGTCTGTGTCGCTCCGCCTGAAAAAAAAAAAAAAAAAATACCTGGTGGGGTCTGATCTCCGGCCAGTACCCATCTGTGATGAATGGTGAAGATACACAGAAAGATCAGAATTACGCTAGGTACGTAATTTTCATTTTTTCTGCCTTTATTGCGTGATTTCCGATACTTATTGGTTCCTTTTAAAAAAAAAAAAAAAAAGACTGCTTTCTTCGTTTTTGTTTAACTGACTCATTACCCGGTTGGAACCGTTAAGTGTGTAGTTGCCTGGCTTAACCACTGTTAAGGGTATCTTTTTTTGAATCCGGCATGTCTGAGAGACCCAAAAAGAAAACCAGATCTTACTTTGAGAGGGCTCTTGCAGTAGGTAATTACAAATAGGACTGAAGCCAGCAGGCGTCAGGACCCCACGGAAAAATTTCTAGCTAGCAGTCTCTGGCGGGGGACCGCCCCCACGTCAGGTGACCGTCAGTATAAAGGGGCGGTCCCCCATGCCCGCCTTCCAGTTCTTTCCCGCTGTTAGCTCGTGCAGTGCCTCACGGTTAAGTTCACTGCTTCGCAGTCAATCTTCGATAGTTTTACCGCCTATTTTCCTTTTTTTTTTTTTTCTCTTCAGCATTTCGTCAGCCTTTACCTCAGCTGCCGCGTTTGTTGTCCCCGACTCCCTCTGAGCACAAAAATAAGTGTTATTGTTGCGGCACCCAGCTCCCCCATAAGAACAGACATTCCCAGTGCCTCTCTTGTCTATGCCCTGATCATCCTGTCGAAGTGGCAGCTTTGCCAGCAGTTTAATGCAGCCACCCGTAAGCGGAGGCGGTAGTCCCTGGAGGCACACATTCTTAAACAAAAAATGGCCTCCATGGAAAGGAACTGAAAAACTTTGGCGGGCTTGACTGAGTCCACCACAGAAAACACGGGACTCCTAGTCGGTGGCGCGGCCTCGTCTGGGATTGCCGTACTGCCGCAGGTAATGCCTCCCCAGGGGCAGCTCCATTAATGACTGTCTTGGGGAGAGCTTCCAAGATGGCGTCATCCCTCCTGTCGGGCTCAGCGTTTGGGCCCCTCAGGAGCCTCTGGGTCTAAGAGGCAGCCGTTCCCGGTAAGGTCACCGGCGTGCAGCCTTTTGATTCGAGCGGCCCTGATAAGTCAGACGCCAGCTCCTCCGACGTCCGTCCGGATCCTGTCAATAAGACAGCCGTCAGCTCCTCAGACATCCGCTCAGCGCTAGAGCCACCGCCAGAGCCTTCGGGCCTATCCGTCATCCCGAGCTCGCCGCAACACTTGTTGCACTCCGGGCGCCAGCGTCTCCTCTACTGGATCCTGGGGATGGTAACCCTTCTTCCCCGGGTGACGTGGAGGACGTGGGTATGCTGCCGTCAGGTCCCCCTCCCGCTGGGCGGATGACCCTGGCGCCCAGATCACTTCCCCTGGCCTTGACTTACCCGGCGTGACAATATCCATTGCGGGCGCCACCCTATGCTGGGCTTCCAGTTCGGGCCTGCCCACTGGGCGTTTCAGGCCTTCTGCTCCTGCAGATCCCCCGGTTCCTGGGTATCCAACCCCGTCCTATTCGATGCCGGTATACCCAGGCCCCCAGTATCCAGCACCCCAGTACCCGATGCCGCCATACACAGTGCCCCAGTACCCGACGCCGGGTTTCTTGCCATCTGGGTATGGATACGTGCCTTACGGATACCCTCAGTATCCGTATCCCCCTCTTCCACCACCCCCTCAGCCGGCGGTGGACTTGATCGAGACTGGCTTCCTGGTGGGTTGAAGCCAAGGCTCGGCTCACCAGGGAGGTAGAGAGCTGTCTTCCGACGCTGGTCCAGATTCCAGGCCCCCTACCCACCCCTGGATAGCAGAGGTGAGCCCTCCGATTCCAGGGCAGGACACGCTTCCCCAAGGGCTTCCCAAGGGGTCCATTCATCCCCTGCATCGGGAGGAGGAGTCTTCTTCCTCTTCATCATCCTCGGAGACCTCGGATGACTCAGATGGTCATTCCGACCCGGACGACTAGCCACGCACTCCAGACACGCCCAGGCCAAGGGCCCCTCTGAAGTTTCTTCCAGTGGATTCTTCCTTTACGGAGTTGCTGCGCAAAATCCAGGCAGTTCATCAGTGGCATTCCATGGAGCCGGTTCCACAGTGTAAAACTCACTGCACACCTGGATCTGCCAGAGACTGCTCCTACCCTAGTGCCACACTGGATTGAGCCTCATGCCGACCTTGTTTCCACCATTTGGAAGCAACTGTCGGCATTAGCGCCCTTTCCTAGGAAGTCGGACAGGCTTTATCAGGCACCGGAGGGTGCTGATTCTTTAAATTCACACCCTCGAGCCGATTCGGTTGTGATTAGTGCCACCCGTGGCCAGATGGCTAACCCCAAGCACTTGAGCTTGTCACCACCCGACAAGGAATCCCACCTTCTGGACCAGTACGGGAATAAGGTCTACGCGTGTCGCTTCTTCCACTCTGGATATTAGGGCCCTGAATTGTGTCGATCATATGGGGGATTACCAGAAGAGATCCTTAGCGAGGTGGAAGCTAAATTGGACTCCCTTCCTCAGTCTCAGATGAAGCAGAAAGTGGTAGATCTAGTCCGGTCTGCGCGTTTGGCCAGTCGGCACATGCTTCGTGCCACGTACAATGCAGTGGATGCTGCTGGTCGGAGTTCAACTTTTGCCGTTGGTTTGCGGCATCACGCCGGGCTCCGGGTGTCAGGTTTGGTCCCGGATGTGCAGTCTGCTATCCAAGGCACGCCCTTCAGCGGTTCAGTGCTGTTCAGTGGCGATGTCAAGGACATCATCACCGATCTGCAGGAGAAGGGTACTGCACTTAAGTCGTTTGACTCCTTGTACAGACTCTCTCAGGCTCAGCGTCATCCCTTTTGCAGACGTTCTCGGCAAAAGGCAAAACCTCAGGGAAAGCGGGCCAACAAACGTCGGTCCCCTCCGGCTGCCAAGCCCCCCCCAACCAAAAAAGCAGCGGGGGCTTCAGCTGTGACACTGCCCCACACCTCCTGACTCTTTTCCTCTCTCACAGCCTCTGGGCCTTCCAGAGGAACTGGTAGGAGGGAGATTCTCCCTCCATCTACCGGGTTGGGAGAGGATCACCGCCAATACTTGGGTGCTCCAGCTGATCGCAGAAGGACACTCAATAGAGTTTCTTCGGAAACCTCCTCGAAACCCCCCCCCCCCAGGTCATCTTGCGCCCCAGAACATCATCTTCTGGTCCAGGAGGAAATATTCTCTCTTCTACTGAAGGAGGCGATAGAGTCCGTTCCTCCCCATCTTCGGGGAATGGGTTACTACTTCCATTTCTTCCTGGTCCCAAGAAAGTCGGGAGAGGTGAGGCCGATTCTCTACCTTGGCTCCCTGAATGTGTTCGTGGAGTACAGAAGGTTCAGGATGCTCTCCTTGCAGAGTCTCCTGCCCCTTCTTTGGTCGGGACAGTGGCTGTGTGCTCTGGACAGGCAGGATGCTTACCTGCATATCCCTATTCACCCTTCCCACCACAAATACCTGCGTTTTGCATTCCAAGGGGACCACTACCAGTTCAAGGCCCTCCCATTTGGTAATTCCTCGGCGCTCCAAGTATACACCAAATGCCTTTCGGTGGTAGCGGCCTACCTGCGTACCCAAGGGGTGCAGGTTTTCCCGTACCTGGACGATTGACTCCTGGCGGTCTCGTCTAGGGAGGAACTCCTGCACTTCCTTTCCCCTACCCTGCAGGTTTTGCCTGCCTGGGTGTTACCGTCAACCAGGCCAAGTTCCACCTGATCCCATCCCAGAGGCTTCAGTTTATCAGGGCGATCCTGGATATGGCCTTCGGCATGGCATTCCTGCCACTGGACAGGGCAGCCTCACTCCAGGCTCAGGTCAGTCTGTTGTCCAACCGCAGGTCGGTCCTTCACCTCCTCGGGCTCATGGTGGCTGCTATTCTGACAGTTCCTTGTGCTCGGCTCCGTATGAGAACCTCTCAGTGGACGCTTCAGTCTCGGTGGGATCAGCTGGCGGACGACCTAGATCAATTAGTTCTGGTCTCCAGTCCTATGGCTCGGGACTTGCAGTGGTGGATGGTTCAGGAGAACCTTTGCCGGGGAGTTCTCTTCTGCCTTTCTCCTCCCTCCCAGATGCTGACTACGGACTCCTCGGGCGAGGGTTGGGGAGCCCATCTTGGGCCTCACAGGACCCAGGGCTCCTGGTCCAAGCTTGAAAAATCTCCCCACATCAGTTTGCTCGAGCTTCGGGCCATGCTGTATGCCCTTCAGGGTCTGCATCTTTATCTGTTTCCCAGACATCTAGCTGTCCAGACGGACAACATGTGCGTAGTCTGGTACATCAACAAACAGTACGGAACTCGTTCCTACCCTCTCTGCAGGGAGGCCATGCAGGTTTGGGAATGGGCAGTGCAGCACAACGTTCACCTCATGGCCATTCACATCCTGGGGTTGAGAACACGTTGGCGGACCACCTCAGTCGGGTTGTCTGCTCATGCTCACGAATGGGAACTAGATCAGGAGGTAGGAGACAGTATCTTCCTGTGTTGGGGAACATCACAGGTAGACCTGTTCATGTCTCCTCTCAACGCAAAACTTCCCGACTACTGCTCGGTTGCTCCATGGGTGCGGCATTTTTTGGAGAGACGCTCTGTCTCTAGACTGGAAGGGCAGATTCATCTATGCCTTCCCTCCGATCCCCTTGATTCCGCGGGTCTTACAGAAACTCAGCTCAGAAGGAGCCTGCATGATCCTGATCACTCCTTTCTGGCCCAGGCAAGTTTGTTTCTCTTTTCTACAACAGTTTTCAGAGGAACATCCGCTTCCTCTTCCTCTGTCGCATCTTTTGCTGACCCAGGATCGGGGGACCCTGGTCCATCCAGGCCTCAAGTCCCTTCAGTTGCATGCTTGACTCCTGCAGACGTAGTTCAGGCCTGGTTTGGGGTTTCCCCACTGGTGACCGAGTTTCTGGTGGAGGCCAGAAAGCCCTCCACTAGATCTGCCTACGCAGCCGGCCCGTTGGTGCAGCGGTGGGATTTCCGCTTGCGATGCCGGCGACCCGGGTTCGGGAACAGATCCAGGTCGTCGGAGGGCCGGCCGGGGGGGGTAGGATTGAGCGTCCGACGGACAGCTCTCCTACTCTGGGGAGAGCACGGCAGCACTCTAGTGCGCTAGGGACCCTGGTGGAGAACGGGAGTTCCACGCAACCAACGCCCACTTGGAGGGCTGGGCGACGCTGGCGCCATTGCATGTCCCGCTCCTCTGGGGGAGAAAAACAGGTGGAAAAAGATGGCAGGCAGGACCACCGATCAATGAAGCCCTCCCTGGAGAGCCTCATATTCCCGCTGCCGCTGCAGGACCCCGACCAGTCACAGTTCCGGGGTCACGAAGGTAGCCCACGCGTTCCCCCCGGGGGCAAGCCGGGTGACATGAGGGTCCTCAGCAGCAATTGACGGCGGCAGAGGTCTCCAGGGGCCGTGACCAGGGCGGATGGCAACCGGTGGTCCTGCCAGATAAAAAAAAAAAAAAAAAAAGATCTGCCTACGCCATGAAATAGAAACGGTTGTCTATTTGGGCCGCTTCCAATGATTTTCGAGCCTTTCTCATTCTCTGTTGGGTGACTTTTGGATTACTTGTGACACCTCTTTGATCTGGGTCTCAGTCATTCCTCTCTGAAGGTCCACATGGCAGCCTTCTTGGCTTACCATGTTCCTTTTGGGGACAGGACTTATGCGCAGCTGGAAGTCTCCAAGACTTTCCTTAGTGGGGTCCTCCACTTGAGACCCCCAATCCAGGTTCTTGCCCCTCCTTGGGATTTTAATTTTATCCTTGAGAAGCTTACTCTGCCCCCTTTCGAGCTGGCAGCCTCAGCAGACCTAAAGTTACTTTCATGGAAGACTCTCTTCCCAGTGGCCATTACTTCTGCTCGAAGGAGTTCCGAGCTCCAGGCCCTGATGTCCAAAATCCCCTATTTGATTTTTCACAAGGAAAGTGTGGCTCTGCGTACCAACCCTAAATTTCTTCCCAGAGTGGTGGCGGAATCTACACTGAATCAATGCATAGAGCTGCCCGACTTCTTTACGCAGCACTCTAATCAAGCGGAGTGTGGCACGTGGACAGCTGGTTCTGATTTCAATATATTTTTTCTGCAAAATAAAATATGTTAGGGAATGTCTGTCAGGAGGAAATACTGTCTTGCTGAAATTGACACATCAACCCCCCCCCCCGCATAAGTTAAACGGACAGTAGGTAGCTTAAACTGCAGATATCTGAAATGCAATTACCTTGAATTTTCTTTGAAGCCCCGGAAATAAAATATCCATTCATGACGTCCTCAGGGAAATCCTTTGATTTGCACTAGGTGTCATGGAAGAAGGAGAATATGCATGTGTTGGGGTGTCTCCCAAGATGGCCAGTAAATCCATCAAAGAGACTTTGATGTCTGTGTGAAGCAGGTCCCAGACTAAATTAGGAAGTCCAGTATGCATTAGCTTGGGGTTATCCAGTGAGTTGCATCAAAGAGGCTTTGATGTCTGTGTGAAGCAGACCACAGACCGGTTTTGGCAAGTCACATTTATGTCACCCATTATTTTTTAAATATCTTAGTAGGACATCCTGTGTTTATAAAATATAAATTTCAATACACCAAGATGGAGTTAGATGACCTCAGAGAGAAGGCTGGCTCAAGACTGCTTTTAAAAATACTGAGCAGACCTTACACAAGGACATTCATTTCCTGACTGAGAAAAGAGGAACATTGAAGCACTGAAAGATTAAGAAAGTAAGGACCTTAGATAAGACCAGTCTGAGTGTATGTGTTGTAGGAATTTGCCTTTTTAAACCTGTTTTGTTTTTAATGCTGTATGTGTTGGGATATCTTGTTCTGTATTTTACTGTTTTCCTATTTTACCCATTTTAAAGTAAAGATGTATATTTTAAAAACAGAAACTACCTGGTGTGCCTTGAAACCTTTTATATAAGTGAAGCTTAGATGGTTACAGTTGACACTGTGCATGGGCTTATTGTGATACCAAACTGGGAAACCGGTCAGAGTTCTCTAGGTCTTGCATAGAGTTCTAAGGGTTCATTTTGAAATACCTGGTTAGGTGCCCGTAGGCAAAGATATCTGCCCCCCCCCCCAAAGACAGAATTATCTGAGCCTGACAATTGGGTACGCTAACAAGAGGTTATCAGTTTGAATCCCTTCAGAACTTGGGACTAAGGTGACTCGAACCCACAAAACAGACAAGAGGGTTACCTTGTTCTGTTAAACTGTTCACAATTCTACACTCAGAGGTTGGCACTTTGGGAGTAGAGGGCTGACCTGCTGAGTGGGTTTGTGACAGGGAGTACCTCTTGCATACTTTGGATGGTCACCGAATTCTGAGATACTATACCAACATGACGAAGGATCTCAGAAAGACTGATCAACTGTTTGCCTTCTCTTTTACGAGCAAAAGAGACAATGCTGTTTCTAAGCAATGCCTATCTAAATGGTTGGCTCATTGTATCACTTTCTGTTATGACAAGTATAACAAGACCCTGCCGGGTCAAGTCAGAGGCCACTCCACCAGAGAGGTTGCTGGCTCTGCTGCTTGTTTCAAGAATGTGTCAGTGGCAGACATCTGTGCAGCTGCTACTTGGACTTCTGTTCATACCTTTACGAAACACTACAGTTTGGACATTGCCTCTCGCCATAGAGCAGGCTTCGGGTTGGCTGTTCTGCAAGCTGTTCTTTCCTCAGACCTTCACAGCCAAAGGGTCTACTTTTGGGTAGTTTTCCTCCTCCCATTTTGCTTCTGCTTGTTCCAGACTGCTTGGGACTCAGTCCTATTTGTAATTACCTACTGCAAGAGCCCTCTTGAAGTAAGATAGTACAGTAACGTAAGAACTTACCGTAACAGTAGATCTTAGAGAGGCTCTAGCAGTAAATGTCTATCCCGCTCTCCATCCCCTAAGCTTTTCAGCTCCTTTTCCAGTGATGAAACATCCGCCTCTCTCGTCTTGCCTTTTTGGCCTTTGGGAAAGAACTGGAAGGCGGGTGTGGGGGACTGCCCCTTTATACTGACATCGCCTGATGTCGGTCACCTGACGTGGGGACGGTTCCCTGCCAGAGACTGCTAGTTAGAAATTTTTCCATGGGGTCCTGGCGCCTGCCAGCTTCAGTCCTATTTGTAGTTACCTACTGCAAGAGCCTCTCTCGAAGATCTACTGTTACGGTAAGTTCTTGCATAACTGTACGTTCCACTGGGTTTCAGCACTGCACCGAGTGTGGGGAGGCCTTTGCTAAGGCTGATCCCCACCTTGTCTGTGTTTATTGTCTGGGGTTTGACCACCTCAAAGAAGACTGCCAAATATGTAAGAACTTTTCTAAAGCTACTTTGGAAAAACATTTAAGTAGGCTGAAGGAAAGAGAGCCAAGAAGTCTGCTGATCTGGATGGCCAGCCCAGTTCAGTTCTGACCGAACCTGAGGGGTGCCACTGACCTGGGTAGTACCTCCTCGGTCAAAAGGAGAGCCGACCCTGTGGAGTCGGTTCCGTCTAAAAGAAAATGCAAGTCAGCCGGTTTGGATTCTGATCCCCATGTTCCGACCGCTGAAGAGATTGCAAAAGCGCGATTACTGTTGTTCAGTCGCTTTGCCCGGTTCTGACCAAACTGACACCGGTTCAAAGACGATCGGTTTGGTCAGAAATAGTTGCTTCTTAAATTGAATCTGAAGCATTCTATGAGGGCAACTGGGAAGGAGAAGAAGATTATGAAGAAGAGGAAGATGAATGCCTAGATGAGCCAGTAGAGCCTGACATCTCCCCAGACAGGCCTTCCATGTGTCTTCTCCCAGACTCTGAGTTCCCCTCCCATTTCTTGTTCTACAAGAAAGTGGCTGATACTCTTCAGCTTCCAGTGGAAGCGGCTGAACAGGATCAGGAGGAACCTGAGTTCATGGAAATGATGGATATCCCAGAGTCGGAGAGTGTCTGTCCCTTTGCATAAATCCCTGGGGAAACAGACACAGAAAATTCTGCAGTTTCCAACATCTATACCACCTGTGGGTAAAAGGATGGACAGGAGGTATAATTCGTCAGGTCCTGGGACGGAATTCCTCAGATCATTGTAGCCATGTTGGGATAGTGCAAGTTGCAGCCTGTGACAAGGCTAACATTCCCCTGGCAGCTCACCCCCCAGATAAGGATTCCAGGAAAGTGGACGCCATGGCCAAGAATCAGTACTTGTCATCCTCTTTGGGACTCAGGCAAGCTAATTACATGGCGTATACAGCCAGATACCAGAAATCTGTGTGGGATACGGTTTTGGAGCTGGCTAAGAATGCCCCTCCCCAGCTGGCCAAGGAACTGGAGCAGGTGGCTGTGGGCGGTATCAAGGCATCCAGAGTCCAGTTCCATGCTGCTGTGGACTCGAATGATGTGCATTCCAGGGTCATGGATACATCTGTCTCCATGAGGAGATGTGCTTGGCTCGGAATGTACCAATCTGTCACAGGATAACCAAACTAAGTCCATGGATTTTGCTGTTGGTGGTAATTCTCTGCTTGGGGAACAAACAGAGGCTTACATGAAGAAGATTGAAGAGTAATGGACCACCTACAGGAGTGCTGCAGCAAAAGAAAAGCAGGCCACTCCTAAGATGCAGCAATTTAGGGCTGGCAGGGGCAGGTGGCAGGTCTTTTTACCCAGCCCAGGCCTCCTCTTCTTTCCAGCAGAGGGGGTTCTTTAGGGGAAGAGGCAGAAGAGGGATGACAAGGACCCCATCATCCACTCAGTCAAAGCCCCCTGCCAAGCAGACACCCTGAGGTGTCAGTAAGGGTTGCCTCCCAAGTTCCAGTAGGGGGCAGTCTTGCTCACTACTTCCAGGCCTGGAAGTCTATTACTTCAGACAAATGGGTCCTGGGAGTAGTGAGCCAGGGACTTGCTCTCTGTTTCAAAAAGTTCCCAAAAATGAGAACAAAGTCTTTCAGTCCTCCCTCTCCCTTGGAGACAAAGGCCTTCGAGGCAGAAGTCTTCTCTCTGTTGCTTCTTCAAGCAGTACAGAAGGAACCTCTTTGTCACAGGGGAAAGGGTCTGTATTCCAGATACTTCCTTACCCCAAAAAAGACAGGGGAGTGGCGACCCATCCTAGATCTAAGCTACCTGAACACACACATACTAAGGCCAGAGTTCAGAATGGTGACTCGGGGAATAATTCTTCCCTCTCTGAGACCAGGAGACTGGCTAACCTCCTTGGATCTCAAGGATGCCTACTTCCACATACCTATCAGACATTCCCACAGAAAGTACCTCAGGTTCAAGCTGCCCTCAGGTCATTACCAGTTCAGAATAATGCCGTATGGTCTAACATCTGCTTCAAGGGTGTTCACCAAGTGTCTAGCAGTAGTGGTGGCCTTTCTCAGGAGACAGGCTATCCTGCTGTTTCCATATCTGGACGACTGGCTCATAGTGGGTCAGTCCTCATACCAAATCAAGTCAACTCTGGAGGTCACTCAGAAGCTTCTGGACTCCTAAGGATTCATTCTGAACCTAGAAAAGTCTGTTCAAACAACATGAAGTCTTGCTGTATTCTGCATGTTCTGACACATGCAGTTAGCCCCAGCACTTGAACAGCTCCAGAGAGGAGAGAGTTAACTCTATGCAGGTACATAGAACGTTAAGCTCGAGCTCAGTTTCAAATCTCTCTGCAGCACTTCAAAGTGCAACTGTCAGATTCTTTACTCCGCCTAACTGTTCAGTCGCTCCGGAGATTGCTCCTTCGCTACGGTCGGTTCGGTTAAGAATCTGTCAATTTAATTACCAATTCTGTCATATTTTCGACTTCAGATCCCTGTCTGCAGTACAGTAAGTGTTGTAGGTAGTGGACTGTAGGTTTAGATATATTTCTGTGGAAATCGTAAAAACCTGTGGATCGTTCTGGTTCAGAACCGATTTGTTTAGGGTTTTTTCTTATTCTTTCTGTTTAGTGTGAGGTACTGGTTCCCATCGGTTTAAAAAAACCTTGATTTTTATACGTTTTTTTCCACGACTCATAACACAGTTGATAACTGATAGGAGGGTCTTACCTAGCTAATAAACTGTAACTTATCCTGGCCATGTCTGAGAAGCCTAAGAAAAAAAAAATGGGCCCAATGGGTTTCAGCAGTGTGGTAAGTGTGGGGATGCCTTTGCTAAGGCAGACCCTCACACCACTTGTTGTGTTTGTCTGGGGTTTGACCACCTCAGTTCAGACTGCCAAATTTATAAACATTTTCCGAAGGCCACTTTAGAAAAGAGATTGGGTAGGCTCAGGGAAAAGGAGGCCGAGAAGTCTGCTAATCTGGATGACCAGCCCGGTTCAGTTCCTGCCGAACCTGAGAGCGTCCCCACTTACCTGGGCGATACTCCCTCGGGCAAGAGGAGATCCGACCCTGAGGGGTCTGTTCCATCGAAGCGCAAAAGGAAATCGTCTAGTTCAGATCCAGAACCATATAATCCAACCGCTGAAGAAATAGCCAGGGCGATAAGTATTGTGGAATCACTCCGTCCAGTTCCGTCCAATCTGGCGCCTCTCGGTAGGTGCTTGGTTCGGTCGGTTCCTCGGTTCTGGAATATGTTCCGGATGAATTTTATGAACCGGGGTGGGGGGAGAGCAAGATGATGGTGATGGTGTTGAAGGTCTGGATGAGCCCATTGAACCGGACATCTCCCCAGACAGGCCTTCTAATGTTTCTCTTCCCAGGCTTCGAGTCCCCATCCCACCATTTGTTCTACAAGAAAGTGGCTGATACCCTCCAGCTTCCTGTGGTTGAAGCTGTCAAGGAACAAGAGGAGCCTGATTTTGTGGAAATGATGGACGTCCAAGAGATTGTCTATTCCCCTCCATAAATCCTTTGGGGAACAGACACAAAAAATTATTCAAACCCCAAATTCTTTACCTCCTGTAGATAAAAGAATGGACAGGAGGTATATGCTTTCAGGCTCAGGTACAGTGTTCTTGATCTACCAATGCAGCCATGTTGGGATAGTGCAGGCTGCATCCTGTGATAAGGCTAACATTCCCTTGGCTTCACACCCTCCAGATAAAGACTCTAGGAAGGTAGATACTGTGGCCAAAAAACAGTACTTCTCATCCTTCTTGGGACTCTGGCAGGTGAATTATATGGCCTACACAGCCAGATACCAGAAGTCTAGATGGGATACTGTTCTGGAGCTGGCTAAACAGGCCTCCGCCCCCAGCTAGCCAGAGAGCTGGAGGAGGTGGCTACTGATGGGATTGAGGCATCCAAAATACAATTTCATGCTGCTGTGGACTCGAATGAAGTGGCATCACGAGTCATGGCTACATCTGTGTCTCTTGGGAGGTTTGCTTGGCTCAGATGTACTAGCCTCTCACAGGACACTTAGACCAAGGCCATGGATTTCCCTGCGGTGGGAAATTCTTTGTTTGGGGAGCAGACAGAGAATTACATGAAGAAAATGGACAAGTATCGCACCAACTACAGGAGTGCACAGGCCAAGGAAAGGCAGGCAACTCCTCAGAGGCAGCAGTCTTGGGGCAGGCCTTTTCACAGGCCTTTCTACCAAGCGCAGGCCTCCTCTTCCTTTCCACAGAGGGGGTCCTTCAGAGGGAGAGGTAGAAGGGGGATGAGCAGGGCTGCATCCTCCTCCTCTCAGTCCAATGCTTCTGCCAAGCAGACACCCTGATGTGTCAGCTCGGGTCAACTCCCCAACCCCAGTAGGAGGCAGGCTGGATTACTTCTTCCAGACCTGGAAGTCTGTTACCTCAGACAGGTGGGTTCTGGAGGTAGTAAGTCAGGGATTGGCCCTCAGTTTTGCAAAGTTCCCAAAATTGAGGGCCAGATTCCTTCCACCTGCAAAATTTTCCGAGACCACTGCTTTAGAAGCAGAGATTTCCTCTCTGCTAACCTTCAGGGCTGTAGAGAGAGTTCCTACTCAGCATAGGGGCAGGGGTCTGTATTCCAGATATTTCTTTACTCAAAAAAGACAGGGGAGTGGCGGCCCATCCTAGACCTAAGATATCTAAACAAGCACATTTTAAAACCAAAATTCAAAATAGTGACTCTGGGAGTAATTCTTTCCTCCCTAAGACCAGGGGATTGGCTAGCTTCCCTGGACCTCAAGGATGCCTACTTTCACATCCCAGTCAGGTGCTCCCACAGAAAGTAACCCAGATTCGAATTGCCTTCGGGCCATTAATCAGTTCAGAGCAGTGCCCTTCGGCCTAACATCAGCTCCAAGGGTGTTCAAATGTGCCTAGCAGTAGTAGTGGCCTTCCTCAGGAGACAGGTAATCTCCATATTCCCATACCTGGATGACTGGCTCATCGTGGGGCAGTCTTAAGACCAAGTCAAGTCAGGCCTACAAGTCGTACAACAGCTGCTCACTTCTCTAGGTTTTCTTCTCAATCTGTCGGTCAGTTCTCGAACCAGTACAACTTCTCACCTTTATAGGGGTAGAGTTGGATACTGTGCAGGCAAAGGCTTTTCTCCCCTTGCCAAGAGTGAAGGCCCTTACAGATCTTGCTTCCTCTTTCCGCCTTCTGGTGTCTCGACCAGCAAGACATTTCCTTCAGCTTCTGGGCCACATGGCAGCATTCACTGAGGTGGTACAGGGAGCCAGATTTCAAATGAGGGACATTCAGTTCCACCTGAGGTCCTTTTAGTCTCAGAAAAAGATCCTTTAACCAAATTGATTCCAGTGACTCAGACTCTGGTCCAAGCTCTCCAATGGTGGTTGGATCAAGACAATCTCAGACAAGGAGTTCTATTCATCAGTCAGACTCATTCAGTGGTGCTAACCACAGATTCCTGTCTCTTGGGCTGGGGAGCCCACCTGGAAGCCCTTATAGCACAAGGTGTTTGGTCTCCTTAGGGAGTCTCTAATTCATATCAATCTTCTGGAACTCGGGGCAATATTCCTGGCTCTCCAAGCTTTCTCGGACTCGGTGAGGAACAAAGTGGTTCAGGTCAGGACAGACAACACCACCACCATGTGGTACATCAACAAGCAGGGAGGAAATCGGTCTACGGCCTTGTGCACGGAATCCATGAAAATATGGTCTCTTGCTTATGCCCTGCAAGCATCCCTAGTAGCAGTCCATCTACCAGGGAAGGACAATGTGCTAGCAGATGCCCTGAGCAGAATATCTCCGGGCCACCATGAATGAGCTCTGGACCCCTTCATACTGAAGGTAGTCTTCTCCAGGTGGGGCACTCCAGAGATCTCTCTGCAGCCCCAGACAGTCAACTCCCTCTCTTTTGTCGCAGGCCTCCAGTCATAGGCACAGTTCCCCTGGATGCTCTGGTTCTGGATTGGGGGGCAAATTCCTTTATGCTTTTCCTCCCTTTCCCCTGTTATTCAAGGTCCTGGTCAAAATCAGGTCACAACCGTGCAGGGTGATCCTGATGGCACCAGACTGGGCCAGACAGCGTTGGTATCCTGTGTTGTTGTCCCTAGCAGTCCATCTTTCCCCTATCTCTCCTCAAGAAGCACAATCTGCTAACCTCCTCTCAGTGAAGAATCTGGTACCCCTACCTTCAGTCTTTCAACCTCAAGGCTTGGCTCTTGAAGAGTTAGAGTATGCAGGTCTGCACCTGTCTCAGGGGGGTGCTGGATATTATCAGAGCCTCTTGAAAACCTGCCACCAGAAAAACTTATAATTCCAAATGGAAGAGGTTCAGTATTTGGTGTTCCAATAAGGTTATTTTACCGGATACTGCTGTTCTGGCTACAGTTCTGGATTACATGGTTCATCTTAATGGTCTAGGCCTCAGGCCGGCCACTTTAAAAGTTAATTTAGCAGCTGTATCTGCATTCCTGTCAGCAGGGAAGGCTCCTTCTCTGGCATCTTATCCTGTCTTCTGTAAGTTCTTTAAAGGTTTGGTTCATACCAGCCCTCTCTTTAGGGATCCTACCCTGCTTGGGATCTTAATGTTTGTATTGCTTAGCTCATGCAATCCCCTTCTGAGCCTCTTGCTTCAGCCGAACTCAAGTATTTGACTTAGAAAACTGTGTTCCTAGTAGCTATCACTTTTGCCAGGTGTATTCATGAATTACAAGCTCTGTAACTGGAGCCAGAATTTCTCATTCCATAGAGATAAGGTGGTCCTTAGAACCAGTAGGAGGTTCTTACCCAAATTGGTCTCAGATTTTCATCTGAACCAGTGCGTGTCTCTTCCTGTGTTTTTCATTGATCATTCTTTTTCAGGAGAAAGATTAGACAGATGGGATGTTAAGAGGGCACTTAGCTACTACATTGAGCATACTAAGGCACATAGGTATGAATGTTCCTAATTGTTTCTCACTTAAGGTGAAGTGAGGAAAGGTAAGCCTGCAACTAAGAGAACTAGTGCCAGGTGGATTCTCTCTTGTATACAATTCTGCTATGAAAAGCTAGGCAAAATACCCCCCTCAGGCCTGAGGGCTCAATCGACTAGGGGTACAACTGCTTCCTTGGCTGCTGCCAGGGACGTACCTTTACTAGAGATATGCAAAGCAGCCACCTGGAAAACTGTCCATACTTTCACCAAGCATTACTCTCTGGATATCCGGGCTAGGAGTGATGCTCGGTTTGGAACAGCAGTACTGCAGAGCCTATTCCCAAAATGGGTTCGGTACCCCCTTCCATGGCGGTACTGCTTGGTAGTCTGAATATGTCAGAATACAACAAAACTTCATGTTTGAAGAAAAAAAATTACTCGCCTTAGTAATTGTGTTTCTTCTAATACAGTCTTGCTGTATTCTGACCTCCCTCCTTGCCTCCCCTCTCAGAACCTGTTTTTTGGAAGTGGGCTGGCAGGTACAGTGTTGCACCTCAGGGGTATACTTGGCACCCCTCCTTTCTAGAAGGGGGGAGCGGGTTATTGTTATGTTGTTTTTTGTAGTTATATGTTGGTTCACTGCCTGGTTATTATTTTGGGTTCTCGACTTGAGTCTTTTGGGGAAGCCAGTTTGTTGTCTGTTGGCTTATGTTCCTTTACAATTTCCACTATAGAAGTATAGTTGGTTAGTAATAGCTCACATGAATCTGACGGTTATACTTTGAAGTGCTGCAGACAGATGTTTGAAACCGAGCTCGAGCTCAACGTTCTATGCTTTCTGCATAGAGTTCACTCTTTCCTCTCTGGAGCATTTCAAGTGCTGGGGCTAACTGCATATGTCAGAATACAGCAAGACTCCATTAGAAGAAACACAATTACTGAGGTGAGTAATTCTTTCTTCTGGAACCAGCCCAGCTTTTCACTTTTTATAGGGGTGGAACTAGGCACTGTCCAGGCAAGGGCATTTCTCCCACTTTCAAGGGTACAATCCCTTGTCATTCGGGCTTCCTCTTTTCGTCCTCTAGTGTCTCAGCCAGCCAGGCACTTCCTGTAGTTGCTAGGCCACATGGCAGCTTCCACTGCTGTCGTGCAAGGGGCAAGATTTCAAATGAGAGAGATTTAGTTTCATCTGAGGTCTTACTGGTCTCAGAAAAGAGATCCTCTCTCCAAATTGGTTCCAGTGTCCCAAACTCTGGTTCAGGCTCTCCAGTGGTGGCTGGAGGAGGACAATCTAAGACAAGAAGTCCCTTTCCTCAGTCAGGCCCCTTCAGTGATTCTCACCTCAGATGCCTCTCTACTAGGATGGTGAGCTCATTTGGACCAGCTTACTGCATAGGGAACCTGGTCTCATCAGGAGTCTCTTCTGCACATCAATCTTCTCGAACTCAGAGCTGTCATTTTAGCATTTCAAACATTCTCAAGCACTATTCAGGGAAAAGTGGTACAGATCAGGACAGACAATACCACAACCATGTGATACATCAACAAACGGGGAGGCACTCGGTCCTCGGCCTTGTGCACGGAAGCCATGAAAATATGGTCTCTAGCTTATTCCCTTCAGGTTTTCCTGATAGCTGTGCATCTCCCAGGGAAGGACAACATTCTGGCAGATGCTCTCAGCAGGATTTCTCAAGGTCACCATGATTGGGCCCTGAATTCTCTAAGATAATTTTCAAGAGGTGGGGCACTCCAGAGATAGATCTCTTTGCAGCCCTGGACAATCACCAGCTCCCTCTGTTTTGCTGAGGACCCCGTCTTCTGGGATCTGTCCCCCAGGATGCTCTACTGTTGGATTGGACAAGCAGGTTTCTGTATGCTTTTCCTTTGATATTCAGAGTTCTGATCAAAATCAGATCTCAGCCTTGCAAAGTGATTCTGGTGGCTCCAGACTGGCCAGGCAGCCATGGTACCCCCTATTATTGTCCATGTCAGTGACAATACCACTGTGTCTTCCCAGACAGTACAATCTCCTCACATCTTTGCAGGGGAGGATAACTGTATCCCAACCTTCACACTCTCAGACTCAAAGCCTGGTTCTTGGAAGAGCTAGAATATGCAAGCATGCAACTTTCCCAGTTAGTCTTGGACATTCTTAAAGTTAGTAGAAAACTCTCTACTAGGAAAAACTTATGATTCCAAATGGAAGAGATCTGGTTTCTGGTGTTCTGAGAGGCACATTCAGCCAGATTCAGCTGATATTGCCACTGTTTTGGATTATTTAGTGCATCTTAACAGTTTAGGCCTCAGGTGTACTACTGTCAGTGTACATCTGGCAGCCATCTCTGCTTTTCTTTCAGCTGGCAAGGGCTCTTCCCTAGTTTATCATCCAGTTTTCAAGACATTTTTCAAAGGTCTGGTTCACATTAATCCTCCTCTTAGGGAGCCTACTCCAGTTTGGGACTTAAATATCTGTATTGCACAGCTTGTACAGCATACTTTCGAACCATTATCCTTGGATGAGTTGAAATACTTGACTGGGAAAACTGTGATCTTACTTCGAGAGGGCTCTTGCAGTAGGTAATTACAAATAGGACTGACGTCGGCAGGCTGCAGGACCCCACGGAAAAATTTCTAGCTAGCAGTCCCTGGCGAGGGACCGCCCCCACGTCAGGTGACCGGCGTCAGACGACGTCGGTATAAAGGGGCGGTCCTGGATGCCTGCCTTCCAGTTCTTTCCCGCTGTTAGCTCATGCAGTGCCTCGCGGTGAAGTTCGTGCTCAGCCCTGTTCTTTCATCGTTTTTTTACTGAGAATTATGAGTATTTTCATATTGTATCGTCAGGTTAACGTCGGTGTATGTCGTCCCCTTCCAAAAATAAGTGCGACTCATGCGGTGCCCAACTGCCTCACAAGGACGGCCAGTCTCTCTGCCTTTTTTGTCTAGGCCCCGACCATGCGGTCGACAAGTGCCCGCATTGCCTGCACTTCAGCGTGGCTACCCGCAGATGACGCCAACAGTCCTTGAAAGCCCATCTGCTCAAAAAGAAGATGTCTTTAATGGAGAAGGAGTTGAAGAAGCTTAGGCAGGCGTCAACCTCTCCTGAAGGACACCACAAGAAGCGGGACAAAGAAAGGCACAGGAGAAAGGCCTCCTCCTCCGCGACTCCGGCGGATCGCGGTTCAATAACGTCCTCCGGGGATCGATAGCAGCCTCAAGGTTTTGGAGGGCGTCGGCCCGCCCGTCGGGCTCGCGCTCAGGTCCTTGGCGCGCTCCGGGCTAAGGAGGCCTCTGCCCCAGACTACCGCGAGCTTCGGCCTACTGGCGCGGGCACCTCCCATAAGTCTGGCGTCGGTTCCTCCGGCGTCCGCCGGGAGAAGACCGATAAGACGCCCGACTCTTCGGGGCGGCGCACGGTCATGTCCTTCTCGAACCGGGCCGCTTCCCACCCTCTGCCCGCCTCCGACGAGGGACCCAATAGACCGGACACCGGCTCCTCTGGCGTTCGCCGGGATCCAGACCTTAAGTCGCTCGTCGGCTCCTCCGACATGCGCCGGGCGTTGGAACCTACGACAGACCCTCCATCGTCTTTCGTCCCAGGTTCCCCGCAGCCTCGCTGCTGTCTGCGGAGCCAGTCGCCCAGCCTGACCCGGGGACTTCTCCCCTCCGTCCCAGGCGATGTCGGGATATTATTCGCGTCAGAACCCTCCTCCTACAGAACCGGATCTGGCGCGGCCCCGACGCCGTCCCGATGCGGTCCCGCGACGCCGGCCCCACTGACGCCGGCGGGGGATATCCCCCCTCCGTCGGGCCCGACCCCCCACGGGCCTATCAATGTTGACCCGCCCGTGGGGCTCCCTGCTGGGCCATCTGCTCTGGCAGCTCCTCTGATACCCAGGTATCCGCCGTCCTATCCGACGCCGTCTTACCCGGGTCCGCAGTATCCAGCACTGGTGTTCCCGCAGCCGGGTTACGGATACTCGCCTTATGGATACAATCTGTATAATTATCCCCCTCCTCCTCCTCCACCGCCCCCCAGGCCGGCGGTGGATCTCCAGGAGACTCTGGCTTCCTGGTGGGCTGAGGCCAAGGCTCAGCTCACCAAGGAAGTCGAGAGACACCTGGTAGACGGTGCCACCTCCGGCCCCGTCACGCCCGGAGGCGGACACTCCCTCTCCGCCTCCGGATTTCTGAGCTCTTCCCTCTGAATCCAGAGAGGGCCAGGACACGCGTCCAGGGATTCCCCCTAAGGAACCCATTCCTCCCCCTAGACGGGTCAGGGAGTCTTGCTCTGCTTCTAATTCTTCTTCTTCCTCCCTCTCGGATTCATTGGATTCCTCCGATGGATGCTCCGAGAGAGACGATGAGCCTCGCTTTCTGTCCAAGCCCCGGCCGAGGACTCCTCCGAAGTCTCCTCTGGAGGATCCTTCCTTCACGGAGTTGCTCAGGAAGATCCAGGAAGTACATCAGTGGCGCTCTCTGGAACCAGATCCTCAGCGGGTTAAACTCGCCGAACATCTGGACCTGCCCCTTACGGCCCCTACTCTAGTGCCACCGGGATCGAGCCTCAGCCACCTTGTTTCCACTATTTGGAAACAACCGTTCGACTTAGCCCGCTTCCTATGAAGTCCAACAAGCTATACCAGGCTCCGAGGTGTAGATTTTTGGATTCCACCCCATGCAGACTCGGTTGTGATTAGCGCCGCTCACAGCCGGTCAGCACACCCCAAACATTTAAGCTCGTCTCCCCCGGATAAGGAATCTCGCTTTCTGGACCAGTTCGGAAGAAAAATATATGCTTCTTCCACACTGGGAATTTGGGCCCTGAATTATGTAGCACATATGGGGGATTACCAGAAGGCTATCCTTACCCAGGCGGAATCTAAGATTGACTCCTTACCTGACTCCCAAGTCAAGCAGGAGTTAGCTGACCTGGTCCATTCTGCTCATTCGCCCAGTCGTCACATCCTGAGGACGACCTACGATGCAGTGGACACTGCCGGGCGGAGCTCCGCATTTGCCGTAAGTCGTCTTCGGCATCACACCTGGCTCCGCATGTCAGGTTTGGTCCCGGAGGTGCAGTCAGCAATCCAGGAAGCACCTTTCAGGGGTTGAGTGCTTTTCGGCGGTGATGTCAAGGTCATCATCATCGATTTGCGGGAGAAGGGGACGGCTCTGAAATCTGTGGATTCCATGTACCGTCCCCATCCCCCGCAGCGCCGTCCTTTTCGCAGATGCAGCCGGCCTCAAGTGAAACCCTAAGGAAGGCGGGCCACCAAACACCGGGCCCCCGTAGCTGCTAGGCCACCGCCACCCAAAAAAGCAGCGGGTGCCCCAGCTGCGGCGCTGCCCCACACCACCTGGCTCCTCCCCTCTCCTGCCGCCTCCGGACTCTCCGGAGGAACCGGTAGGAGGGAGATTCTCCCTCCACCTTCCAGGTTGGGAGAGGATAACAGCGGATGCGTGGGTGCTTCAGATTATCGCGGAGGGGCACTCCATAGAGTTTCTACAGAAACCTGCACGCCATCCCCCTCTGAAGTCCTCTTATGCAAGGGACCATCTTCCTTTGGTCAGAGAAGAAATATCTGCCCTTCTCGCGAAGCAGGCCATAGAACCTGTTCCTCCTCACCTTCAGGGGATGGGTTACTATTCCCATTTCTTCCTGGTACCAAAGAAGACGGGAGATCTCAGACCCATTCTCGATCTTAGCTCCCTGAACTTCTACGTGGAATACAAAAAGTTCAGGATGCTGTCCCTTCAAACCCTTCTGCCCCTTCTTCGGCCGGGTCAATGGCTTTGTGCGCTGGATATGCAGGATGCATACCTGCACATTCCCATTCGTCCCTTGCATTGCAAGTACCTCTGGTTTGCTTTCCAGGGGGACCATTACCAATTCCGGGCACTTCTGTTTGGTCTTTCCTCGGCTCCGTGAGTTTTTACCAAATGCTTGGTGGTGGTAGCGGCCCACCTGCGTACTTTGGGAGTTCAGGTGTTTCCCTACCTGGATGACTGGCTCCTGGCGGCCTCATCCAGGGAGGAGCTCCTGCAGTTTCTCTCCCTCACCCAGCAGGTTTTCACTTGCCTGGGTATCACCATCAACCATTCCAAGTCTCATCTGGACCCCTCCCAGAGACTTCAGTTCATCGGGGCTATCCTCGACATGACAGTGAGCAAGACCTTCCTTCCTCCGGACAGGGCGGCCTCCCTCCAGTCACAGATTTCCCTGCTATCAGAACGCAGAAAGGTTCCGGCGAGGTCGGTTCTCCGTCTCTTGGGGCTTATGGCGGCCGCCATCCCGATGGTTCCCCACGCGCGGCTCCACATGAGGATTTCTCAGTGGACTCTCCGCTCTCAGTGGGATCAACTCATAGACGACCTAGATCATCTGGTGCTGATCTTCTCACCAATGACAAGAGACTTGCAGTGGTGGATGGTTCGAGAGAACCTGTTTCGGGGGGTCCCCTTCTGTCATCCTCCCCTCTCCCAGACTCTGACCACGGATGCGTCAGGCGAAGGTTGGGGAGCCCATCTGGGTCCTCACCGAACCCAGGGTTTATGGTCCAGATTGGAGCTAGCTCTCCACATCAGTGTGCTCGAGCTACGAGCAGTACTATATGCTCTCCAAGCCCTTCACCAATACATCCTTCCCGGTCACCTAGCTGTCCAGATGGACAACATGTGCGTGGTGTGGTACATCAGCAAGCAGGGAGGGACTCGATCCTACCCGCTGTGCAGGGAAGCAGTGAGGGTTTGGGAATGGGCAACGCTTCACAACCTTCACCTCACGGCGATCCACGTTCCAGGAGTCGACAATACCCTGGCAGACAAGCTAAGTCGCTCCTTGACTCTGCCACATGAGTGGGAGCTGGACCAAAAAGTTCTAGACGACATCTTCCAGCTTTGGGGGACTCCACAGATAGACCTGTTTGCCTCTTCCCAAAATGCAAAACTTCCCACCTTTTGCTCGCTCACTCCAGAGCGAGGCGCTTTCTGGAGCGACGCTCTGTCTCTAAACTGGAAGGGCAGATTCATCTGTGCTTTTCCCCCAATTCCTCTGGTCCCTCGTGTACCGCAGAAACTTGCATCGGAAGGAGCGTGAATGATTCTGATTGCTCCTTTCTGGCCCAGGCAAATCTGGTTCTCTCTTCTACAACAATACTCGGAGGTTCCTCCTCTTCCTCTTCCTTTATCTCGAGGATTGCTGACCCAGGATCAGGGGATCCTGGTCCATCCAGGCCTCAAGTCCCTACAACTTCATGCATGGCTCCTGCAGACCTAGCCCAATCTCACTTTGGCGTCTCTCCAAAGGTGGCCGAGATTCTGGTGGAGCCTAGAAAACCCTCCACTAGGTTCACTTAACATAGAAACATAGAATTTGATGGCAGATAAGGACCGCTTGGCCCACCCAGTCTGCCCATTTCCCTACCTACTGGATAAGCTGCAGATCCTAGTTAACCAGCAGCCTACTTCTTCCTACCCCCACCCCCTAGAATGGCCTTATGACTGTCCCATGCATGCTTGAATTCCACCACTGATTTTGACTCCACAACCTCCTCCGAAGCCGTTCCATGCATCCACAACCCTCTCTGTGAAAAAATACTTCCTTAAATTATCTCCGAGCCGCCCCCACTCTATCTTGAAATTGTGCCCTCTTGTTCTTGCACACCTCTTTTTTTGAAAGATGCTACCCTCTTGAACTTTGTTGATTCCCTTGAGGTACTTGAACGTTTCTATCATGTCCCCTCTCTCCCTCCTTTCCTCGAGGCTATACATATTAAGCTCCTTTCGTCTTTCTTCATATGTCTTCCGGTACAGACCCTGCACCATTTTAGTTGCCCTGCTCTGGACAGCTTCCATCCTGTCTATGTCTTTGCGGAGATTGGGTCTCTAGAACTGCACACAGTACTCCAGATGGGGTCTCACCAGCTGTCTGTACAGAGGGATAATAACTTCCTGTTTTCTACTGGTGATGCCTCTCCTATGCATCCCAGTATCCCCAACCCTCCTTGCTGCCCTCTCATTGCTTGCCCACCTTTAGGTCATCTGATATGACTACCCCCAGGTCCCTTTCCATTTTTGTTGTTGTTAGTATCTCACCCCCCATTGTGTACTCTTCCCCTGGGTTTTTGTTTCCCAGGTGCATTACCTTGCACTTCTTAGCATTGAATCTAAGCTGCCATAAATTTGACCATTCCTCTAACCTTGCCAAGTCCCTTCTCATCCTTTCCACCCCACTTACGCCATGAAATGGAAGAGATTTTCTATTTGGGCTGCCTCCAGGAAGGTGGAGCCTTTCTCCTGTCCTGTGGCCGTTCTGCTTGATTATTTACGTCACCTCTTTGACCTGGGTCTCAGTCATTCCTCTTTGAAAGTTCACATGGCCGCTATTTCAGCCTACCATGTTCCTTTCGCTGATAAAGCCTTTGCCCAATTAGAGGTATCCAAGACTTTTCTCAGAGGGGTCCTTCATCTCAGGCCCCCTGTCCAGACTCCTGCTCCCCCTTGGGATTTGAACTTTGTTCTTGAGAAGCTTACCCTTCCTCCCTTCGAGCCTGCAGCCTCCACAGATTTGAAGTTTCTTTCGTGGAAGACGCTCTTCTTGGTGGCCATTACTTCTGCTCGAAGAATTTCCGAGCTACAAGCCCTTATGTAAATCCCTATCTGATTTTTCACGAGGCAGTAGCTCTACGCACAAACCTAAGTTTCTACCGAAAGTGGTAGCAGAGTCTATCTTAAATCAGTCTATAGAGTTATCTGCCTTTTCATGCAGTACTCCAACCAGGAGAATATTTGCTCCATTACCATGGATGTTCACAGGATTCTGAGATACTACACCCGATGGGACAAAGGATCTCAGAAAGACTGATCAGTTGTTAGTCTCTTTTGCTCACAAAAGGAAGGCAATGCTGTTTCAAGCAATGCCTGTCAAAGTGGTTGGCTCATTGCATCACTTTCTGTTATGACAAGTACAACAAGACCCTTCGGGTCAAGTCAGAAGTCCTCCACTCGTGGGAGTAGCGCCTCTGCGGCTTGTTTCAAGAATGTGTCTGCGGCAGACATTTGTGCTGCCGCCACTTGGACTTCGTCCATACCTTTACAAAACATTACAGTTTGGACATTGCCTCGCCGTGAAGCAGGCTTGGGTTAGCGGTCTTGCAAGGCCTCCTGTCTTGAGGTTTGCAAGGTTTTTACTACTTCTTGGAGTAATTCCTCCTCCGGTGCCTCTTATTTGTTCCAGACTGCTTGGGATTCTGTCCTATTTGTAATTACCTACTGCAAGAGCCCTCTCGAAGTAGGATAGTACAGTTACGTAAGAACTTACCGTAACAGTAGATCTTCGAGAGAGGCTCTTGCAGTAGGCAATACCTTCCCGCCCTCCATCCCCCTAGGCTTTTTCAGCTCCTTTTCCATTGAAGGAAACATCTGCTTCTCTCTCGTCCGGGCCTGTGGCGGGAAAGAACTGGAAGGCGGGTGTCCGGGACCGCCCCTTTATACCGATGTCATCTGACACCAGTCACCTGACATGGGGGCAGTCCCTCGCCAGGGACTGTTAGCTAGAAATTTTTCCATGGGGTTCTGCCGCCTGCCGACGTCAGTCCTATTTGTAATTACCTACTGCAAGAGCCTCTCTCGAAGATCTACTGTTACGGTAAGTTCTTACGTAACTGTACTTTCCTGGTAGCCATTACTTCTGCCAGGAGAATCGGTGGATTACAGGCCTTATCAGTGGAACCTGAGTTTCATTTCACTTTACAGGGATAAGGTGGTCCATAGAACCAGTAGAAGGTTCTTGCCCAAAGTGTTTTTAGACTTCCATTTAAACCAGTCTCTCTTCCTGTTTTCTTCACTGATCATTCTTCCTCAGGAGAGAGGAGGCTACACAGTTTAGATGTTAAAAGAGCCCTTAGTTACTACATAGAGCGTACCAAGGGTCACAGGTTTGACTCCCTTCAGTTGTTCCTCACTTATGGAGAAGTGGGAAAGGGCAAACCTGCCACCAGGAGATCTATTGCCAGGTGGGTTGTGTCTTGTATACAATTCTGCTATGAAAAACTGGGAAAAACTCCACCCTCAGGCCTGAGGGCTCATTCCACAAGAGATACAGCTGCTTCCCTGTCTGCTGCCAGGGATATCCGTCTCTTAGAAATTTGTCAAGCAGCCACCTGGAAAACAGTCCATACCTTTACCAAGCATTACTCTCTGGATATCCAGACTAGGAGTGATGCTCGGTTTGCCACAGCAGTACTTCAGAACCTATTCCCAAAGTAGGTTCTGCCCCTCCTCCATGGAGGTGCTGCTTGGTAGTCTGCAATTGTCAGAATACAGCAAGACTTCATGTTGTTTGAAGAAAAAAATGACTCACCTTAGTAATTGTGTTTCTTCTAATGGAGTCTTGCTGTATTGTGACCTCCTCCTGCCTCCTCTCTCAGAACCTGTTTTTGGGAAGTGGGTGGGCAGGTGCAGTTTGCACCCAGGGGTGTTTTTGTTTACACCTCCTCCTTTTTTCGTTCGCTTAGCACATATAGAGCGTCTTGGGAAGAATGGGACAATTGGAGGTGTGCCCTCCTCTGCAATCCCCTGCTCCATTGAGCAGGGTAGCAATCCTGCACCAATCGAGATGACGTGCTGTGTATGACAGCGGTGGTCTTCTCTTCAAAACCACCGCTGTCATACAACACCCCTCATCCTCCCTCCCCAAATCTTTGCTGCTGCGCTGGGGCCCACCCCAGCGTGGCAAGCGTCCGTGTCGTCTGCGGCGAGGGTGCCCAATCCCGTCGGCTCCACGGACCTCCCAGCCATCCTTCTGCCGCGCAGGGCCCACCCCAGCATGGCAAGCGTCCCATGTCGTCTTTTTGTTTGAAAACACTTAAATTGAAAAGCGGTCCCCACGGCGCTTCTTCCAGCCCCCCACTCCACACCGCACCCACCCTCGCTGCCCTGCCTCCCCACCCCCACCCCATACTTACCTCCGGGCTCGGCGCGATGATCATCCGTGTGGACGGGAACCGTCTGCACTCTTCAAAGCCGACTGCGACCGAGGAAATGCTGGTAAGCTGTATAATGGGCCAGATAGGGGTTTTCAACTTTTGCATATCTCAGACATTTTTGGAATTTTGCACCAAATTTTTCAACATGGGGTTTTGGAATCCCTTCTCATGAATGATGTCACTGTCATGGGTATTTGGGCCGAAGGGTGATTTAGCATCACTCGTAAGATCTTGTCGGGCCAGTCTCGCCATGACAATGACATCGTCATGAAAAGTCAAACCCATGAAAAAAAAATAGACTGTTCTGGCGTCGTTGTTCTCATACGCTTATGGGTTTAATAATTTTCAATATTTCCACTCCAGTTTTCAACGCATTGCCATTTTTACCACACCTTCTTATGAGTAGTACAGCTGTCATTTTTCACATCTCACCCAAAACGTGTTTCGCCCATGTAGAACACAATGGCGCAGTCGGTGTCGAAATCAATGTATGGGACACATTAAGAAAATCACATGACACTGTTCATGAACAGAGGTCTTAAAATGGCTATGTTGAAAATTTAGTGTGAAAAAATTCCTAAAAGTGACTGTTTTACGAGCGCATATGCTCAGCGCAGTTCCTACGCACGCCGACATTTGCGAATTTTCAATATTTTCACTCCAGATTTTCAACATTGCCATTTTACCACACCTCCTTATGAGCAGTACAGCTGTCATTTTTCACATCCTGCCCAAAATGTGTTTCGGCACATGTAGCGCACAATGGCGCAGTCGGTGTGCGAACTCAATGTATGGGACACATTAAGAAAATCACAGTGACACTGTTCATGAGCAGAGGTCTTAAAATGGCTGTGATGAAAATGTGGTGAAAAAATTCCTAAAAATGACTGTTTCTAGCGAGTGTGCGGTCGCAGTTCCTATACCCGCGCTCGTAGGTTAAATAATTTTCAATATTTTCACTCCAGATTTTCAACATTGCCATTTTACCACACCTCCTTATGAGCAGTACAGCTGTCATTTTTCACATCCTGCCCAAAACGTGTTTCCGCCCATGTAGCGCACAATGGCGCAGTCGGTGTGAGAAATCAATGTATGGGACACATTAAGAAAATCACAGTGACACTGTTCATGAGCAGAGGTCTTAAAATGGCTGTGATGAAACGTGGTGAAAAATTCCTAAAATGACTGTTTTATATAGGTGCTGTGCACAGTTCCTATGCCTTCGTGAAGTTCATGAATTTTCAATATTTTCCTCCAGATTTTCAACATTGCCATTTTACCACACCTCCTATGAGCAGTACAGCTGTCATTTTCACATCCTGCCCAAAATATGTTTCGCCCATGTAGCACACAATGGCGCAGTCGGTGTCCGATAAATCAATGTATGGGACACATTAAGAAAATCACAGTGACACTGTTCATTAGCAGAGGTCTTAAATGGCTATGTTGAAAATTTGGTGAAAAATTCTAAAATGACTGTTTTGACGTTCATCAGTTCCTACATGCATTCGTAAGTTTCTTAATTTTCAATATTTTCAGTCCAGATTTTCAACATTGCCATTTTACCACACCTCCTTATGTGCAGTACAGCTGCTCATTTTCACATCCTGCCCAAAACGTGTTTCCGCTTCTACATGAAGCATAATGGCGCAGTCGGTGTGCTAAATCAATGTATGGACATATTAAGAAAATCACAGTGACACTGTTCATGAGCAGAGGTCTTAAAATGGCTATGTTGAAAATTTGGTGAAAAGAATTCCTAAAAATGACTGTTTTACGAGCATGCGTTGCGCAGTTCCTACGCACGTTCGTAAGTTCGCAAATTTTCAATATTTGCACTCCAATGACTTCCAAATACCTAAACAGCACATAGAGGCAAGCAACATTCGGCATTGACAGGTGCTTGTACTTCTTTATCACTGATTTTTTTAAACCATGTCCAAGTGCCAAATACCACTGCAAATACCTGCAAGCGAACGTTCAGCATTGAAAAATGCTTGTTGTTTGGGTATTGATTTATTACTGTTATTTGTATTAGATTGGTTTTTGGGTTTTGGGTTTCCTGACTTGAGTCTTCCTTGGGAATCCAAAACTTTTTTCTGCCAGTTGGCTAGTAGGAATTTTTACAATTTGCACATAGAATTTTTAGTTAGTTGGGCTCGTAAGAATCTGACGGTTTGAGTTTGAAACACTCCAGACAGAGACTTCAACCGAGCTCGAGCTCAGCATTCTATGCTCTGCATAGAAAGGTAACTGTTTGTTCTCCGAGGCAGTTTAAAGGTTGGGGATCACTGCAATATGTCAGAATACAGCAAGACTCCATTAGAAGAAACACAATTACTAAGGTGAGTAATTTTTTCATATTTACCAAGCATTACTCTCTTGATATCCAGTCAAGAAGTGATGCTAGGTTTGGCACAGCAGTGCTGCCAGAGCCTGTTCCCAAAATAGGTTCTGTAACTCCCTCCTCCAAGGGGGTACTGCTTGGTAGTCTGCATATAGTCAGAATACAGGAAGACTTCATGTTTGAAGAAAAAATTACTCACCATAGTAATGTTGTTTATTTTAATGGAGTTTTGCTGTATTCTGACTTCCCACCTGCCTCCCTCCTGGAACCTAGTGATTTGGGATGTGGTTTGGCAGGTGCAGTGCTGCACCCCAGAGGTGTACTCGGGATACCTCATCTTTGAGGTTTTTATGATTTTCTTTAGTATATATTGGTTGTTTTCTCTACCTACTTGGGTTCTTTTTGGGGTTTCTCGACTTGAGTCTTCTAGACCCACCAAAAATGTTTATTGCCGAAATATTTTTAAACAATTTCAAACACCATGAAGTCTTGCTATATTATGACTAATGCAGTTAGCCACTGCACTTGAACTGCCCCGGAGAGGAAAGAGTTAACTCCAGGGAGTCTGGAGTTCTACAGCGCGAGAGCGCTTATGCCGAAGCTCTATCTTGGCAGTTTCAAATGAAACTGTCAGATTCTTTACTCCGCTTCACTGAACAGTCGCTCCGAGATCAGCTCCTTCCAGCTCGGTTCATTTCGGGTTCAAGCAGTATTTTCAGTTCATTTGAACCGGCAAAAATATTTATTTTACTGCATTTCGGTTAAAGCTCTATCTGGTAAACCGTAAGTACAAAATTAAAGTCTGTGTGGAAATTCAATTATCGGTTCGGTTTTGAACCGATCGGTTTGCTGAAATTAATGTTTTAAAGTGTTGGTTGGGCTTTTAGAGTGCGGTTCCCGGTTCTTATCGGTTCTAAAAAAACCCTTGCTTTAAAATTAGTTTTTTCAAATACCCGTGACACGGTTAGGAACCGATAAGGGTGTCTTGCCTGGCACTGCCATCAAAAGGGCAAGTTTTTGGTTAGGCTGGCATTATGTCTGAGAAACCCAAAAGAAAAACCGGGCCCACTGGGTTTCAACACTGTGATGTCTGTGGGGAAGCCTTTGCCAAGGCTGACCCACACACCACTTGTGTTTATTGTCTGGGGGTTGACCACCTCCTGTCAGACTGCCAGGTGTGTAAAATTTCCTGCAGCCACCCTGGAAAAGAGATTGGGCCGGCTCAGGGGCGAGGCCAAAAAGTCCGCTGACCCGGATGGCCAGCCTGGTCCAGTACCCACTGGACCAGAGGAGTGCCCTCTGACCAGGGCGAGACTTCCTCGGGCAAAAGGAAGGCTGGTTCAGAGGAACCAGTCCCAGTGAAAAAGACAAAGAAATCAGTAGGTTTGGGTCCAAAATTGTCTCTCCAACTGCTGCAGAAATAGCTAAAGCCATACAGATTGTCCAGTCACTGTCTCAGGGTCCTGTCGAACCACCAACAGTTGGTAAAGGTTGGTTCGTTCAGTTCCAGTGGTTCAGGAGTATGATGTTGAGGAATTTTATGAACCACAGGAGGGGAGGAGGAATTTGATCAATATATATGTTGGGAGGGTCTGACGTGCCATTGAACTGGACATTTCTCCAGACAGACCTTTAGAATCTCCTCCTATTCTGTCTGAGTCCCTTCTCATTTTATGTTTTACAAAGGTTGCAGAAAACCTCCAGCTTCCTTTAGAGGAGGCTGTGGATGAGCAAGAGGAGCCTGATTATGTAGAAATGATGGATATACAGAGTCTAGGAGGTTGTCTATTCCTTTGCATAAGTCATTTAGGAAGCAAACAACAAAGATTTTAAAAATCCTCATTCTGTTCCTCCTGTAGATAAAAAAATGGACAGAAGGTATACTTTTGTCAGGCTCTGATACAGACTTCCTCACTGAGCAGTGTAGTCATGTAGGTGTGGTTCAAGCTGCAGCCTGTGACAAGGCTAATATTCCCCTGGCCTCACATCCTCCTGATAAGGATTCCAGGAAGATTGATGCCATGGCGAAAAAACAGTATATGGCAGCTTATTTGGGACTCAGGCAGGCAAATTATATGGCTTATGTAGCTAGATATCAGAAATCTAGATGGGACACAGTATTGCAGTTAGCCAAGCAGGCACATGGCCAGCTGGCTAGTGAGTTGGAACAGGTGGCTGCTGATGGCATTGAAGCCTCTAAAGTTCAATTTCATACTGCTGTTGATGTTAATGATGTTTCCTCTAGGGTCATGGCCACTTCTGTAGCTTTCCATAGGTTGACATGGCTCAGATGCACTAATCTGTCCCAAGATACTCAGTCAGAGGCTATGGATTTTCCTGTAGTGGGTAATTCTCTGTTTGGGGAACAAACAGAAAACTATATGAAAAAGATGGATGAATACAGAACTACCTACAAAAGTGCCCAGGCTAAGGAGAGGCATGCCACTCCACAGAGGCACACTCCCAGAGGTAGGGGCAGGCCTTTCCACAGGCCTTTTTACCAATGTCAGGCCTCCTCTGCGTTTGCACAGAGGGGTTTCTTCAGAGGCAGAGGTAGACGGGGCACAAGTAAACCGCCCCTCTCCCTCAGCCTAAGGCTACTTCAAGCAGGCACCCTGATGGGGTGCCCAGGGCCAGATTCTCCTGTACCAGTGGGGGCAGGTTGGTTTATTTCAGCCAGAACTGGGTGTCCTAACTTCGGACAGATGGGTTCTGGAGGTAATAAGCCAGGGTCTGGTTCTCAGCTTCAAACAGTTTCCAAAGATGAGAGCCAGACATTTTCCACCTCTAAATCCTACAGAAGCCTTGCTTTGGAAGCAGAAGTTTCTTCTCTTCTGGACTGCAAAGCAGTAGAAAGGGTCCCTCCTTGCCATCAGGGCAAGGGCTGTACTCAAGATACTTTCTTACCCCAAAAGACAGGAGAATGCGGCCCATCCTAGATTTAAGGTACCTGAACAAGCATCTTTTGAAACCAAAGTTCAAAATGTTAACTCTGGCAATGATTTTGCCTTCCCTGAGGCCAGGGACTGGCTGGCTTCCTGGACCTCAAGGATGCCTATTTTCATGTTCTGATCAGGCCTTCTCACGAAAGTACCTCAGGTTCGAACTGCCCTCAGGCCACTACCAGTTCAGGGCAATGCCCTTACCCTTCACCTCTGCGCCCAGGGTATTCACAAATTTCTGCTGTGGTAGTGGCTCATTTAGGAGGCAAGGGATTACTGTGTTTCCTACCTAGACGACTGGCTCATAGTGGGTCAGTCCCCAGATCAGGTAAAATCCCACTTGCAAGTCACCCAGCAGCTTCTCACTTCCTGGGATTCCTGCTGAATTTACCAAAGTCAGTTCTGGAACCAGTTCAGGTACTAACTTTCATAGGTGCAGAATTGAACACAAAGTTAGCCAGGGCATTTCTTCCCTCGGAAAGGGTAGACAGGCTCATTGCCCTGGCATCCTCCTTTACCCTCAGGGTTTCTCGACCACCAAGGCATTTTCTGCAACTCCTAGGGCACATGGCTGCTTCCACAGCGGTAGTGCAAGGAGCAAGATTCCAGATGAGGGACATTCAGTTCCATTTGAGGGCCTATTGGTCTCAAAGGAGGAACCCCTTTCCAAATTGGTTCCAGTGATTCAAACTCAGATCCTGGCTCTACACTGGTGGCAGGATCAAAGCAATCTAAAACAAGGGGTTCTTTCATTCCTGCCTCCCACTCCCCTCACCCTCACCACGGATGCCTCCCCTGTTAGGCTGGGAGCTCACTAAGCGACCCGTCCACTGGGAGTGTGGTCTCCTCAAGAATCTCTGCTCCACATCAACCTTTGGAACTCAGAGCTGTCTTTCTAGCTCTTCAGGCGTTTTCAGCTTCTGTCCAGAACAAAGTAGTTCAAGTCAGGACAGACAACACCACAACAATGTGGTACATCAACAAGCAAGGGGGCACTCGGTCATCAGCGTTGTGCACCGAAGCAATGAAGTTGTGGTCTCTGGCTTACTCCCTGAACACCTCCCTGATAGCAGTTCACCTTCCAGGGAAGGACAATGTCCTGGCGGATGCCCTCAGCAGGATTTCTCAGGGCCATCACGAATGGGCTCTGAATCCTCAGGTGCTGGGGTCGGTCTTTGCCAGATGGGGCACCCCTCAGATAGATCTTTTCACAGCCCCAGACAACCACCAACTTCCTCTGTTTTGTTGCAGGCCTCCAGTGCTGGGCTCAGTCCCCCTGGACGCCTTTCAGTTTAATTGGAAAGGGAAGTTCCTGTATGCCTTTCCCCCCTTTCCTCTTCTTTTCAGGGTACTAGTAAAAATCAGATCTCAGCCCTGCAAAGTGATTCTGATTGCCCCAGATTGGGCCAGACAGCCCTGGTACCCACTGCTTCTGTCCTTGACAGTCCACCCTGCCCTGAGCTTGCCCAGAGTCCACGACTTGCTGGCCTGTGCACAGGGAGAGTGTGTATCCGGACCTCAAATCCCTCCATCTCAAGGCATGGCTCTTGAGGAGTTAGAATTGCTGACTTACACCTTTCTCAAGGTGTTCTGGATATTTAAAGGCTTCAAGGTAGCCTTCCACTAGGAGCCACTTACAATTCTAAGTGGAAAAGATTTTCCATCTGGTGCTCTGAAGCAGATTATCCCAGAATCTGCTGATCTGCCCATTTTACTGGACTATTTGGTCCATTTAAATTCCTTAGGCCTTAGGCCAGCTACCTTAAAGGTTCATCTGGCAGCTGTCTCTGCTTTTGTGTCAGCAGAAGCCTGCTTCCTTTCTTCTCACCCTGTGTTTTCCAAGTTTTTTGAGGGGTTCTTCCTAACCCTCCTTTTAGAGAACCAGCCCCGCCTGGGACCTGAATGTTTGCATTGCTCAGTTAATGCAACCTCCCTTGAGCCTCTGTCCTCAGCAGAGCTCAAGTTTCTAACTGGAAAACTGTTTCCTAGTGGCTATCACTTCTGCCAGATGCATAAGTGAACTACAGGCCCTGTCAGTGGAAGAAGATTTTATCTCTTTCCACAGAGATAAGGTAGTCCTCAGGACTAACAGAAAGTTTTGCCTAAAGTGGTTTCAGATTTCCACCTGAACCAATCCATATCTCTTCCAGTATTTTTCACTGAGCATTCTTCCTCAGGTGAGAGGAGACTGCACAGCTTGGGCGTCAAAAGAGCCTTAGCTACTTTTGGGAGCACCAAGGGTCACAGGTTGAATCCTCCAACTCTTCCTTACCTATGGCGAGGTTGGCAAAGGGAAACCTGCCACTAAGAGGACAATTGCAAGGTGGATTGTCTCTTGTATCCAATTTTGTTATCAAAAACTAGGTACAGAACCCCCTCAGGACTGAGGCTCACTCCACCAGGGGTACAGCTGCATCTCTAGCGGCTGCTGGAGATATTCCCATTCTGGAAATCTGTCAAGCTGCTACTTGGAAAACAGTTCACACTTTTACCAAGCATTATTCCCTGGATATTCAGTCCAGGAGAGATGCTCGTTTTGCACAGCTGTGCTTCAGAGCCTATTTCTAGTAGGGGTCTGACCCTCCTCCATGGAGGGTACTGCTGTGTAATCTGCTAATGTTATAATATAGCAAGACTTCATGGTGTTTGAAGAAAAAATTACTCACCTTAGTAATTGCTTTTCTTCTCATGGAAGTCTTGCTGTGTCTACGACCACCTCCCCTCCTGCCCCTCAGAACTTCTACTTGGGTAGGGGTGGCAAATTAGTGCAAGCACTGTGTCATGCCATTGTAGTTTTTTTCCTTCCTCTTCTTTTATTTAGGGTTAGGGAACTAGGTTATTTTATTTAGGTAATATATTGGCCCCTTCCTTGACTTGAGTCTTTGGGGTAGGGGGTCTAATGGTGCTTGTCGGGGGTAACTAATAATACTATTATTCATTGTTATTATTGTTATTGTTGTTTATATTTGTTATTTCTACTAGTAGGTAGCCATTTGGCTGAGTGTAGAGCTTTCCACACAGACTTGTTGCTTAGTATTAACTGTTAAAGATCTGACAGTTTCATTTGAAACTGCTTGAATGAAACTTTGGCATAAAAGCGCTCTCGGCAGTAGAACTCCAGACTCCCTGGGTTAACTCTTTCCTCTCTGGGGCAGTTCAAGTGCAGTGGCTAACTGCATTAGTCATAATATAGCAAGACTCCATGAGAAGAAAAGCAATTACTAAGGTGATTAATTTTTTCTTCTGAATCGTTAGTTAGTTAGTTAATATAGTGCTCATAATAATCTGAATGTTACACTGAGGAGGACCAGGGACAGAGGTTTGAAAACCAAGCTCGAGCTCAATGTTCTATGCCTTGGCATAGAGTTGACCTTTTCCCCTTCGGAGCAGTTCAAGTTCTGGGGCTAACTGCATATAGTCAGAATACAGCAAGACTCCATTAGAAGAAACTACATTACTATAGTGAGTAATTTTTTCTTACCTTTTACCAGCAGGTTCTCCATTTTGGTCTGCCCAGGTGGAAGGTGCAATGAAGAGGGGAAACCAAAGAGAGCAAACACAATCAGCAAGTTAATCACCTTGGTGAGAGAGCTATGGCAGTCCATTCAGGGTGTCATTTGGGCCTCCTTCTCTTCTTCTAGTCTTGCCATAGAGGAGGTCCTTACTGCAGTGCTGGAGGGACAGTCTGGCTCCATTGGCTGCCAGTCTGGGAGCACTGCTTTGGCAGGCACCTCCTCAAAGGAGCAGGTTCCCCCCCCCCGTTGTTGGGGGGCCCATGGCTGCAGGTCCTGGTGTGGGGCGTTCCTCAGTGCCACCCCAGATCCCGGAGCTGCGCATGGTGCCGGAGATCGGGGTGGGGCCGAGTTGCGGTGCCGTGACTGGGGCATCCCTCTGGGACGCCGAGCTGGAGCCCTTCATACTTGTCTCCTCCTCGGAAGCGGATAATTCTGAAGCGGATCCGGATTGGCTGCCTGATTCTTCCAAAATCAGAGGGGTCCCCACGGCCTAACACCCTTGCACCTCCCCAGGTTCCCCCTCTTGCAGCTCAGGTGACTGCGGCTCGTGCTGATCCCCCAGCCAGTGGTGGCTCGGGGGGGCCAGCTACGGCTTGGCCATCCCTCTGCTGCTGGGGTGGCGATCGGGTTCTTGAGTGAGGAAGTGGCTGCTGTTTCCAGTGTCATTCTGCCGCTCAGGACTAAGATTGAGCCCCCTCCTTCTGTGGCCCTCCCCAAGGGGGTCCTTGGAGTTGAGGGAGCCCTAGGCACAGGGGTCGGGGAAGAGCACTTCCTCCGAGTCCTCAGGGTTGAGGATAAGGGGCAAGGGACTGTGGCACACTTCCATGACCCTCGGGTCTGCGAAAGAGCTGTAATGCTGAGCCCTTTGTCCTCCCCTCAGTTTTCTTCCGTGGAGGGGTCTCTGGTGGGGCTGGGATCTGCCCTTCTGGATCCATGTGGCCCTCGTCCCCTCATAGGGTAGCTTCCCCTACAGGGTTAAGCCCTCACTGTTTTGATTTTCAGGATAGGACAGTGACTCTACGGAGCTGTGGTTTTCCTCTTATGCCAGGCTCTCCTATGGACTCTTCTAGCCTTGGCAGAGGCACGTCGCATCAGGTGACAGGCTCGCCTGTGCCTTTACACCCAGTTCCCCTTCTCCCAGGCCATTTTGGTCCTCTGGGACTTTTGACCTGGAATCAGTTCAGGTCTCGTACTGCGTCTTTCCCTCAGTACGTTGGGGCCATGGCCGAGCAGGTCTTCTGACCAGTTCCCCCGCTGCAACCAGAGTCTTACTCGTCAAGTTCCTCAACCTCCTCGTCTTCCTCCACTGGAGAAGAGGAGCCTTCCATCCACCTGTCTTCAGACGCTGATCAGGCCCAGTATCAGCGCTTCCTTTCGAGGTTGGTTAGGAACTTGCACATCTCCTGTTACATGAGGGACAATACTGAGTGTGCAATGCAGGCCGTCCTAGGCAATATGGGACACACAATTTGGTGGTCCCGTCCTGGCCAGTTCCCTTCCGGCAAGCGCCTGGCAGCATCCATATTCCCTAGAACCAGTCCCTGTGGACTGCCGCAGGCGGTATTGTGCAACCCATGGGTCTCCAGGTGCTTTGCTTCATCCACTTTCTGGACTGACGTGCTGGACATCCATTTCAGACTTTGATGCCCGGTCCGCCACATGTCCCCTGAGACTGACTCTCAAGAGTTGGATCGGCTGGGCAAAGCGTTTTCTGTTTAGCGCAGAGTCTGTTGGCGATCGTATCACATCAGGCGCACCACGCTACCTACAACAAGCACCTGTGGGCGATGTTGGGTCAAGCTTTAGCATCGCTACCTGATTCAGATGCTACCTGGCAAGCCAAAACCCTCTCCATTATAGGCCTGGAGTTGGCAAGGCACCAGTCAGGGGCATCGTACGACACCAATGAGGTCACTTCATGCTCACAGGGACAGTGATCTGCATTAGGCGGATGGCATGGCTTCATCTGTCGAGGTTGTCACCTTTGGCCTGGTGCAGGTTGCTGGCCTCCTTCTTCAAGGGTATCCATTTCTTTTCCCACAGGGTGAGACTGGTGCTTCAGGGGTGCCTTCCTTCCACTAAGGTCCAGGGGCCCCTGTCTCACTCTGACCAGTCCCAGCCTTAGACCGGCTAGTGGAGGGTCCCCCCTCCCCCGTTCTCCCCTGGGGGGGGGGCTGAGGGATGTTTTCCCTCCGGGTTACTGGGCCTCCTTCGGGGATGCTCGGTACTCACCTAACAGTGATGAATGGTGAAGATTTACACAGGTAAGAGATGAAAATTCAAACATGAAGTCTTGCTGTATTCTGACTTAATGCAGTTAGCCCCAGCACTTGAACTGTCCTGGAGAGTAAGGAGTTGAACTCTTTGCAGGAGCATAGAATGTTGAGCTCAAGCTCGGTTTTCAAACCTCTGTCTGTGATAACAGTCAGATTCTTTACTCCGCCTAACAATGAAGTCGCTCTGGAGATTCCTCTGCTCGGTTCGGTAAAGTTTAACAAAAAAAAAAAAAAAAAAGGCACGGTTTAAACCGTTCTGTCTGTTATTTTTTCGGATTTCCAGCCCCTGTTTACAGTACAGGTAGTGTTGTAGATAGGTAGTGACTGTATTTATTTTTCAAGTGTGTGTGGAAATTACTCTCTTCCTCGATTTCTTTCCAGTCGGTCCAGTTAGGAACCGACCTTGTATTATTTCTATTATCTGAGACAAATTTTCTGGGATTAGAGTGGTGTTCTGGTATCGATCGGTTTCAAAAGAACTGGGCCATTTCTGGTTCTTTTTCAAAATCTGTGACACGGTTTGTAACCGATGGATTATTTTATTGCCTGGCTTGAAAGCTTCTGTAGGATAATTTAGTAGGTTGGCCATGTCTGACAAACCCAAAAACAAAACCGGTCCCACTGGGTTTCAGCACTGTACTGAGTGTGGAGAGGCCTTTGCCAAGGCCGACCCCCACCTCATCGTTGTTTATTTTCTGGGGTTTGACCACCTCAAGTCAGACTGCCAAATTTATAAAAACGTTCCTAAATCCACTCTAGATAAGAGACTGAGTAGGCTGAAGGAAAGGGAGGCTGAGAAGTCCGTAGATCCGTATGGCCAGCCTGGTTCGGTTGCGGCCGAACCTGAGGAGGTACCTACTGACCTAGGCGATACCTCCTCTGGCAAAAGGAGAGCCAACCCTGAGGGGCCAGTTCTGTCAAAACGAAAATGTAAGTCCACCGGTTCGGATCCTGTACCGCATTCTCCAACCACAGATGAAATAGCCAAAGCGATTAGCATTGTTCAGTCGCTTAGACCAGTTCCGTCTGAAACGGTACTGCCAGTTAGGTCGGATCCATCTCCTTTGGATTATGATCCAGATGCTGCTTATGAGGAGTGGGAGGGGAGACTAAGACTATCCCGATGATGATGATGATGATGATGATGATGATGATGATGATGACGACGACGACGACGACGACGACGACGATGACGACGACGACGACGACCGGGGGGTCTGGATGTGCCCATTGAACTGGTCATCTCCCCTGACAGGCCCTCTGGTGTCTCTCCTCTCAGGCTCTGAGTCCCCTTCAGACTTTTTGTTTTGCAAAAAGGTGACTGAAACCCTTCAGCTTCCCTTGGTTGAAGCTGCAGAGGAAGAAGAGCCTGATTTTTGTGGAAATGATGGACATCCCACTGTCCAAAGGCTGTCTATCCCTCTTCATAAGTCATTGGGGAAACGGACACACAACGTTTTACAAATTCCTAATTCAGTACCTCCTGTGGACAAGAGAATGGACAGGAGGTATATGTTATCAGGTTCAGCTACGGAGTTCTTTTATCATAATAGCAGCCATGTTGGGGTAGTGCGGGCTGCAGCCTGTGACAGGGCTAACATTCCTTTGGCTTCACCCCCCCTCCCGGATAAGGACTCCAGGAAAGTGGATGCCATGGCCAAAAAACAGTATTTGGCATCTTCTTTGGGACTCAGGCAGGCTGATTATATGGCCTACACACCCAGGTATCAGAAATCCAGATGGGATACGGTTCTGGAACTGGCTAAACAGGCCTCCCCCCCCCAGCTAGCCAAAGAGCTGGAGGAGGTGGCTGCTGATGGAATTGAGGCATCGAAAATGCAATTTCATGCTGCTGTGGACTCCAGTGATGTGGCATCTAGAGTCATGGTTACATCTGTGTGTCTCAGAACACATGCTTGGCTCAGATGTACTAGCCTTTCACAGGATACCCAGACTAAGGCTATGGATTTTCCTGTAGTGGGTAACACTCTATTTGAGGAGCAAACAGAGGCTTACATGAAGAAAATGGATGAATACAGGACCACGTACAGGAGTGCACAGGCCAAGGAAAGGCAAGCCACTCCACTAAAGCAGCAGTCTAGGGGCAGGGGCAGGCCTTTTCACAGTCTTTTTTTACCAAGCCCAGGCCTCCTCTCCCTTCCCACAGAGGGGTTCTTCAGAGGGAGGGGCAGGAGGGGGATGAGCTAGGCTGCTTCCTCCTCCTTCCAGTCTAAGACTCCTGCCAAGCACACATGCTGATGTGTCAGCCCCGGGTCGACTCCCCGATTCCAGTAGGAGGCAGGCTGGCTTACTACTTCCAGGCCTGGAAGTCTGCGACCTCAGACAAGTGGGTCCTGTAAGTAGCAAGCCGGGGACTGGCCCTCAGCTTCAGAAAGTTTCCAAAAAGAGGGCCAAGTCTTTTCCACCTGCATCAATCTCAGAAACCCTTGCCCTACAGGCAGAGGTTTCCTTTCTTCTAGCTCTCAGAGCTATAGAGAAGGTTCCTACTCAGCACAGGGGAAAAGGACTGTACACCAGGTGCTTTCTTACCCCAAAGAAAACGGGAGTGGTGACCCATCCTAGACCTAAGGTATTTGAACATACACATTTCAAAGCCCAAATTCAGAATGGTAACTGGGAATAGTCCTTCCCTCTCTAAGGCCAGGAGATTGGTTAGCATCTCTGGACCTCAAGGATGCGTACTTCCATATCCCTATCAGGTGCTCCCACAGAAAATACCTCAGGTTCGAGTTGTCTTCAGTCCATTACCAATTCAGAGCCATGCCATTCGGCCTAACATCAGCTCCAAGGGTGTTCACAGAGTGCTTTGCAGTGGTGGTGGCTTACCTCAGAAGACAGGGTATCGCCATCTTTCCATATCTGGATGACTGGCTCATTGTGGGTCAGTCATCTCTACAGGTTAGGTCAGCTCTGCAAACTACCCAGGACCTACTCAGTTCCCTGGGTTTCCTTCTCAGTCTTCCAAAGTTCATCTTCTCACCTTTATAGGACTAGATTTGGACACTGTACAAGCAAAAGCTTTCCATCCCTAGGCAAGGGTGAAGGCCCTAGTAGATCTTGCTTCATCTTTTCAACCTCAGGTTTCTCGCCCAGCAAGACAGTTTCTCCAGCTGCTGGGCCATATGGCAGCTTCCACTGCAGTGGTGCAGGGAGCAAGATTCCAGATGAGGGACATTCAGTTTCACCTAAGATCTTTCTGGTCTCAGAAAAAGGATTCTCTTACCAAACTGATTCCAGTGACTCAGACTCTGGTCCAAGCTCTCCAATCGTGGCTGGATCAGGACAACCTCAGGCAAGGAGTTCCATTTCTCCTGCAAATTCCTTCAGTAGTTCTGACTACGGATGCTTCTCTCCTAGGTTGGGGAGCCCACCTGGGGGTCTTGACAGCTCAAGGGGTCTGGTCTCCACAGAAGTCTCTCCTTCACATCCACCTTCTGGAACTCAGGGCAGTGTTCCTGGCCCTTCAGTGCTTCTCCGAGTCGGTCAAGAACAAGGTGGTTCAAGTCAGAACAGACGACACGACCACAGTGTGGTATATCAACTAACAAGGAGGTACTCGGTCCTCGGCCTTGTGCACGGAAGCCATGAAACTGTGGTCTCTGGCCTATTCTCTTCAGACTTCCCTAGTAGCAGTTCACCTTCTAGGGAAGGACACTGTACTGGCAGATGCTCTGAGCATAATATCCCAGGGACATCACGAATGGTCCCTGAATCCTGTCATCCTGCAGATCTTCTCCAGGTGGGGCACTCCAGGTATAGATCTCTTTGCAGCCCCGGACAATCACCAACTCTCTCTGTTCTGTTGCAGACCTCCACTCTTGAGGACTGTACCCCAGGATGCCCTGATTTTGGATTGGAAGGGCAGGTCCCTCCATGCCTTCCCTCCATTCCCTCTGCTGATCAGAACTCAGCCTTGCATAGTGATCCTAGTGGCTCCAGACTGGGCCAGGCAGCCTTGGTATCCTCTGCTCCTGTCCTTGGCAGTGTCTCGTCCCTCGTCCCTTGTCCCTTCCTGAGAGACACAGTCTTCTGTCCTCCTCCCAGAGGAGGATCTGGTATCCCGATCTCCAGTTTCTCAATCTCAAGGCCTGGCTCTTGAAGAGCTAGAATATGCAGGCCTGCATCTTTCTCATGCAGTCCTGGATATCTTGAAGGTTTCCAGGAAACCATCTACTAGAAAGACTTGTGATTCTAAATGGATGTGGTTTACCATTTGGTGTTCTCAGAAAGGCATTGTCCCTGATTCTGCAGGCATCTCCACAGCCTTAGATTATCTGGTTCGCTTCAGTGGCCTAGGCCTTAGGCCTGCAACTCTAAAGGTTCACCTAGCAGCAGTTTCTGCTTTCCTTTCAGCAGGGAAGGGCTCTTCCCTGGCCTCTCATCATGTGTTTAAAAAGTTTTTCAAGTGTTTGGTTCATACAAACCCTCCATTTAGAGAACCGACTCCTGCTTGGGATCTTATTGTCTGCATTGCACAGCTCATGCAGCCTCCCTTTGAACCCATGGCTTTGGCTGAGCTGAAATTCTTGACCTAGAAGACTGTGTTCCTGGTAGCCATTACTTCTGCCAGGAGGATTAGTGAATTACAGGCCTTGTCAGTTGAGCCTGACTTCATATCTTTCCATAGGGATAAAGTGGTCCTAAGAACCAGTAGGAGGTTCTTACCCAAAGTGGTATCAGATTTTCATCTGAACCAGTCTGTCTCTTCCTGTGTTTTTCACTGACCACTCCTCTTTAGGTGAAAGAAGGCTACACAGCTTGGATGTGAAAAGAGCTCTTAGCTGTTATATAGAGCACACTAAGGCTCGCAGGAATGACTGTCTTCAATTGTTTCTCACCTATGGTAAGGTGGTAGGCCTGCCACTAAAAGAACTATTGCCAGGTGGATTGTCTCTAGGATACAGTTCTGCTATGATAAATTGGGTAAAGCTCCACCCTCAGGCTTGAGGGCTCACTCGACTAGGGGTACAGCTGCTACTCTCGCGGCAGCCAGAGATATGCCCTTGTTAGAGATCTGTAAAGCAGCAACCTGGAAAACACTACATACATTCACCAAGCATTACTCTCTGGATGTCCAGGCTAGGAGTGATGCTAGGTTTGGCACAGCAGTACTGCAGGGCTTGTTCCTAAAGCAGGTTCTGCATTCCCTCCTCCATAGGGAACTGCTTAGTAGTCTGCATTAAGTCAGAATACAGCAAAATTTCATATTGTTTGAAGAAAAAATTACTCACCATAGTAATGCTGTTTCTTCTAATGGAGTCTTGCTGTATTCTGACCGCCTTCCCTCTCAGAACCTAGTATTTGCGAAGTGGGCCGGCAGGTACAGTGTTGCACCTCAGGGGTGTACCTTGCACCCCCCCATCTGGGTGGGTTAATTGATAATTCTGTTTTGTGTTATAAATATGTTTAGTGTTGTCACTACCTTTTTTCATCTTGGTTCTCGACTTGAGTCTTATAGGTCCAAATTGTTGCCTTTTTGGCTTATACTAAAACAATTCACACACACACACACACACACACACACACACACGTATATATAATTTATTATATCTAGACTCAGCTAGTTAGTTGCCTGTAAGAACCTGACGGTTACACTGGGAAGTACCACAGACAGAGGTTTGAAAACCGAGCTCGAGCTCAACGTTCTATGCTCCTGCATAGAGTTTAACTCCTTACTCTCCGGGGCAGTTCAAGTGTTGGGGCTAACTGCATTAAGTCAGAATACAGCAAGACTCCATTAGAAGAAACAACATTATTATGGTGTGTAATTTTTTCTTACATAACTACCGTAATTCTTGATCTTCCTGTGTATCTTAACCATTCATCACTGAATCTCTCTCACCTTCCCCTATCGAGGCCTCAGTCCCTGAGACGTGCTGCCTCCTTCTTACACCCCCCCCCCCCGGAGTTTTCTCCACTCCCGACTGTTGGTGGGGCAGGATCAGGTTCGGGCGAATCTCAAACCCTTCGGGATTTATTCCTTAGGGTCTCTGGGGGGGCCCCTCCTCTTCTGGACCTCTTTGATTGATCTGCTCAGAAAGTTTTTTTCCAGTCTGGGAGTGGTGCCTCCAGCTTCCCGGGATCCCTTTGCCTGTTCTTCCTTCCCTTGAGGAGTGTATGTTCCAGAGTGTCGCTCTTCTCTCTTCCCAAAAATAAAAAACTGTTGGGGGTTTCGGGGAGGGGGTGAGAACTGTGATACTTCCTTAAAAATAGATGGGATTGAGGCTGGGGGTGACCTCCCTCCAAATTCTGGTAGTGCAACCAGTCCTTGGTTTTCATGTTATTTCACTCAGCTGCTAGACAGTGTTGGCTCTGTCTCTTGATCATTGGGGCACAGCTGCGGAACTTCTTGTAGCAGTTCTGCAGCGTTCCTTGTTAAATTTTCTCTGCGTAGACCTTCCAAGGCGCAGCAAATCTGGCCAGGGTTCGTGCCCCGGTGTACCATCTTAGAGCCGTCTCCTCACCTGATCGAGGCCAAACCACCCTCCCCCCCATACCTACATTCTCTCTCTCTCCTCCCTTGGTCGCTCAGGGACTGGGGCCTACTGGCCCGCAGCCCTTGGATCCCTCCTTCCTCTCTACCTGTCCTGTGGTCGGCGTACTCTTTTTCAGTTTTTCTTTCCCTTTACTGTTCCTTGGGCTCCCTTGCCGCACCCTCCTTTCTCTTTACGCATTTCCTCTGTCTCTTCATCACACAGAACTGAGGTTAAGGAGGCCCAGCAGCCGTTACTGGCCAACCCACAAGCGCCACGTAATACATTGTCTTAGTGGGTGGTGCCGATGGAACTGCCCCTTCCTCTATATAAAAAAAAAAAAAAAAAGTCTCCTGCTTGGTGCCTGCCTCCAGTAGACACACAACAATGATGAATGGTGAAGATACACAGTAAGTACGTAATTTTATTTTTTGAGCCACCCCACCATGCCATCATCCTTTTTCCGTGTTATCATTTCTTTTCAGGCATTGTGTCAGGGGCCCCTGGGTTCTTTGTGATGAGGGCTTTTGCCCTGGTGCTTTTGGCTGGCAAATCCATCATTTTTGATAGGCGATGTAGGTGGTACAAGTCGGGAGTTGTAGGGAGCTCTAAAATCAGGCAGCCATCAGGGCGCTGACGGCACTGGAAGTCCTGCCTTACTTTTTTCCATGCCGGCGACCCGAGTTCAGGAATGAGCTCAGGCCTCAGGGCCAGCCAGGAGGGAGGGAGAGTATTGAGTTTCTGGAGGACAGCTCTCCACTTCTGGCATGGGGTGGCTTGCTTTCTCGATCCCCGGCTGCCCCCAGGTGGAAACCTGGGGGTAGCGCCGGAAGTTCAAGCAATGGGGGGGGTCATGGTCCCGTAGGTGTGTGTGCCACCACACACAAACCTTATTTGCCACCACGGCTAGGTGGCACGGGAGTAAAGAGGAAAAGAGTTGGTGTGAGGTAATTGAAGCCCTGCCTGCCTTCCACCACCCTGCAGCATTGGTCAGTCACCTGCCCCATCTGGATGCATGTCTTAAGGTAGGTGTAGGACAGCCCTCCCCTTCCTGGCCCTGCCACAGAGTAGAATCTGTGGGGGTTTGGGCATGGTGAACTGGTGCAGTGAGTTGCTGGGCGAGAGGGGATGGTGACAGGGCTAAGAGCCTGCCCACATCCATCATGAAGAAAAACTTCTATGCCAAAAAGAAAGAACAGAGCCTACAGGTTTTAAATGTTGGGCAAAATGTTTGAAAATCCTGGCTAAGGCAGACTGCCACAAGTTGTGTTTTAGGTGCCTGGGTCCCAATCACGACTTTACCAGTTTTGAGCTAAGTTTTGCCCCAAAGCTGTCAAAAAGAGGGACAAAACAATTTTGAGGAAATCATGGCTTCAAACCACAGGAATTCCTCACTACTGCTTGACAGGTGCAATCACCACCCTCTCCACAACCTACTTCCCACCTGGTATCCCCAGCAGTGAACTTGCCACTTTCCTCCACCTAAAGAATACTCCCCCCCACCCAGTAACTGCGAGTGGATAATCCTTGGTGACTTTTAACATTAATTGGGGGACAAGTCTAGCTGATGAAGCCAGAGAGGTTATCACTGGCCTTGTCTTGCACCAAATCATTACCACTCCCACCCACACTAACAGAAGAACCGGTCATGAATCCCTGATTGACTGGATCATTGTCACCAGCCGCTCTAGGGCAATCAACTCCAGGATCCTCACAGATTTCCTAAGTGATCACTGCACAATTTTCTGCGGTTGATTGGCTAAGGGCCTCAAATCTGAGACCAAATACATCTCTACCAGACAGCTTAAAAAACTCAACATTATTGCATTCTTGAACGCTGCCCTTGCCATGGACTGGTCCTTCACCCAACACATTATCCTACCTAACGCTTTTTCAATAGTTTCCCTTAGATACTCTCTCTTCCTACATTTTTCTACCCCAAGCTTTCCCCTAACCTGTTACTATCGTATATCTTGGGGGAGAGGGGGTTAATCTGAACTTCCTCCTCTTAGTTGACCCAGCTTTAATATGATGCTGGGTATGGTGCTGGCTTGTACTTACATACTTGTAGTCCTGGGCATAGACCAATTGCTGCTCACTGTCAGACAGGACACTGGGCAGCCCACAGACCCCTCTGTACTCCCATTTTTCATGCATCTACCCCCAAGCCATCCTTAATCCTACCTTATCACCATATATAGGCTTACAAAAAGGTGGAAACTGCTATGAGGTTATGGAAAGTCTCTGAGTCTCTGAGCACGTCAGATCCGCCCCCAGGTCACTTCTGAAATTGCTGCTGACCATTAAGTTGTTACTCAGGAGGTAAGTTAATCTAACCCTCACCCTCGGACTTCTGGTTCTGCCACGGCTAGCTAGACAGCTTAATCACAGAGCTCCCACCCTCACGGGCTATAAAAATCCCTTTCTAGACATCTAGAAAATTGCAAGACTTTAAAAATGCCTCCAAAAGGGAAAGGAGATCCAAAGTGTAATAAGAGCCAGAGGGAGAGAGGGCAAATGATGATAGATGGCTCTCAATATGATACAGACTACTACCGGAGGAGCGGAGCTGTAGCTCCTTGCCAACGCACCAAGCCATGCAGGCCGCAGACTCGGCAGGCGAAGATAGTTGGCAAACTAAACCTCAGTGGGATGCGATCCTCTTGAAAATACAAGAAATGCATAGAGAAAACAAATCAGAGTTCCAAAAGCTGCACATAGAGAATAATGCATATGCAGGGAGTTGATATGGAGTTTTTTCACACACCCAAGTTGTGTGATAATATGTAAACCTCAAGGCGAAGCTTCGAGAGGTTTAATATTATCAACCAGCAGTGTCTAAAACTCATTTCTACATATGTTTATTTTTATAACTGGCACCAAAACAAATTCATAATATAAGTATTACCGCTCTGAGGAGGCGAGGCGAAAATGCTCATACTTCCTTACTAATAGTACGCGCTACGCTATTCAAGACTGACATCACATAGCATTGAAAGCATGGGGGCGTGCCTACTAGTAAGTAGAGGCATTATGGCAGCGGGTCTCCATGTTGGTTTTGCTATGAGTTTGAAACTGTTTACTTTGGAATGCGAGTGCTGCAGGCTTCTTGGCGCGAGACTGTATAAGTCGGGGGTTGATACGACTTTTTTTGTATCAACCTGTGGGTTGATACGACTTTTACAGTTCTGGAAAATGGGTTGATAACAGGGATCACCAGTTGTTGTTATAAGAAATTAGCAGATATGGATACAGTGCTGAAAGAAATAGACTCACGAGTCTCGGGACTGGAGATGGAAAAAAACTTGCATGCTGATGCCTTAAAGACTTCAGTGGACTATACTGATATTTTACAAGCAGAATGTGTTGATTTGGAAGCAAGATCCAGGTGAGACAATTTAAGACTATCGGGACTTTTCTGAAGGTACAGAAGTGGGTAATATGGCTCATTTTATGCAGGATTTACTACAGGACATCCTAGCCACTCCATCCACCCTGAATATACAAATCGAGTGAGCCCACAGGACATCAGGCCTGAAGCCAAACGATCCAACAGCTCGACCTAGACAAATATGGATGAAATTTGCCAGTTACACCGTTAAAGAAGATATATTGAGGCTAGCATGGCAAATGGGAGAAATCAAGTACAATGGAGCCCGGCTTTACCTGAACCATAGAAACATAGAATTTGACGGCAGATAAGGACCGCTTGGCCGACCCAGTCTGCCCATTTCCCTACTTAATGGATAAACTGCAGATCCTAGTTAACCAACAGCCTACTTCTTCCTACCCCCACCCCCTAGAATTGCTTTATGACTGTCCCATGCGTGCTTGAATTCCACCACTGTTTTTGACTCCACAGCCTCCTCCGGAAGGCCATTTCATGCATCCACAACCCTCTCTGTGAAAAAATACTTCCTTACATTACCTCTGAGCTCCCCCCAATCTTTAAATTGTGTCCCCGTGTTCTTGCAAACCTCTTTTCGTGAAAGATTCTACCCTCTTGGACTTTGTTGATTCCCTTGAGTTACTTGAAAGTTTCTATCATGTCTCCCCCTCCCCCCCTTTCCTCGAGGCTATACGTATTAAGCTCCTTAAGTCTTTCTTCATATGTCTTCCGTTGCAGACCTTGCACCATTTTAGTTGCCCTCTTCTGCACTGTCTCCATCCTATTTGTCTTTGCGGAGATTGGGTCTCCAGAACTGCACGCAGAACTCCTGATGGGGTCTCACCAGCTGTCTGTACAGAGGGATAACAACTTCCTGTTTTCTACTGGTGATGCCTCTCCCTGTGCATCCCAGTATCCCTCCAGCCCTCCTTACTGCCCCCTCACATTGCTTGCCCACTTTAGGTCTTCTGATACAACTACCCCCAGGTCCCTTTCCATTTTTTTTGTTGTTAATATCTCACCCCCTCACTGTGTACTCTTCCCCTGGGTTGTTGTTTCTCAGGTGCATTACCTTGCACTTCTTAGCATTGAATCTAAGTTGCCATACATTTAACTATTCCTCCAACCTTGCAAGTCCCTTCTCATCCTGTCCACCCCACCTGGTGTATCAACTCTGTTGCAGATCTTTGTGTTGTCTGCAAAGAGACATACTTTCACATACTTTCAAACAACATGAAGTCTTGCTGTATTCTGACTATTGCAGTTAGCCCCAGCCTTTAAACTGCCCCGGAGAACAAAAGGTTAACTTTCTATGCAGAGCATAGAATGCTGAGCTTGAGCTCAGTTGAGGTCTCTGTCTGGAGCCCTCTGAAATCCAACCATCAGATTCTTTACTCCGCCTCACTGAACAGTCGCTCCGGAGATTTTTCCTGCAGCTCGGTTCCAAAGTCTATTAAAGTCTCGGTTAAGTTGTCTGCTTTTACGGAATTTATTTCCGCATAGTCGGTTCAGTCTCTGTCTGTGGTACCGTGAGTACTAGATATGTTTTGTTCTGATTTCTGTGTGGAAATTGTAAAGTGTTAAGTCGGTTTGCCTGAACCAATCATTTGTATTGAATCCTTGTGTTTTACTTTAGAGTGTGGTTACCGGTCCTTATCGGTTCTAAAAAAAAAAATGTTTTGAACGTTTTTTTCCAACACCCACAACACGGTTAGGAACTGATAAGAGAGTCTTACCTGGCGGTTGCCATGAAAAGGGTAAGTTTGGTTAGGTTGGCCATGTCTGAGGAAAAAAAAAACAAAAAAAAACGGGCCCACTGGGTTACAACACTGCAGTGAGTGGGGGGAGGTCTTTGCTCAGGCCGTCCCCCACACCACCTGTGTTTATTGTCTGGGGTTTGAACACCTCGATACAGACTGCCAAATTTGTAAACATTTTCCTAAATCTACCCTTGAAAAGAGATTAGGTAGACTTAGGGAAAAGGAGGCCGAGAAGTCCGCTGACCCGGTTGGCCAGCCCAGTTTGGTTTCGACCGAACCAGAAGGAGTGCCCTCTGACCAGCATGATACTTATTCGGGTAAGAAGAGAGCCGATCCTGACGGGTTAGTTCCTGCAAAAAGGAAACACAAAGAAAAGTCGACCAGTTTGGATCCAGAGGTTCATGTTCCGACCGCCAAGGAAATGGCGACAGCAATTCAAATTGTGGAATCGCTTCGCCCAGTTCTGACTGATCCGACACCTTTTCGCAGGGGTTTGGTTCGGTCGGTTCCCCCGGTTCAAGATTATACCCCTGAAGATTTTTATGAACCGGAGTTTGAGGAGGAGGGTGAGTTTGAAGATATATGGTGGTGAAGGTCTGGATGTTCCTGTGGAACCGGACATCTCCCCAGACAGACATTCTGGTGTATCCCCTCCTAGGCTTTCTGAGTCCCTTCCCAATTTCTGTTTTACAGGAAAGTGGCTGAAACCCTCCAGCTTCCTATGGAGGAGGCAATGGAGGATCAGGAGGAGCCTGATTATGTGGAAATGATGGACATCCCAGAGTCCAGGAGACTGTCTGTTCTCCTTCACAAATCCTTTGGGAAACGGACACAAAAAATCCTGAAGTCTCCTAATTCTGTACCCCCTGTTGACAGAAGGATGGACAAGAGGTGCACACTATCAGGCTCAGATACGGAGTTTTTATACCAGTAATGCAGCCATGTTGGGGTAGTGCAGGCTGCTGCCTGTGATAAGCAAACATTCCCTTGGCTTCACCCCCCCCCAGACAAAGACTCCAGGAAGATTGATGCCATGGCAAAAAAACGGTACATGGCATCTTCCTTGGGACTCGGGCAGGTGAATTATATGGCCTATACAGCCAGGTACCAGAAGTCCAGGTGGGACACTGTGCTGGCACTGGTTAAACAGGCCTCCCCCCATCTAACCAAGGAGCTGGAGGAGGTGGCTGCAGATGGGATTGAGATATCAAAAGTACTGTTTCATGCTGCTGTGGACTCCAATGATGTGTCATCAAGAGTCATGGCTACATCTGTAGCTCTTCAGAGGATGGCTTGGCTCAGATGTACTAGCCGCTTGCAGGACACCTATGCTAAGGCCATGGATTTTCCTGTAGTGGGTAATTCTCTGTTTGGGGAGCAGAAAGAGAATTACATGAAGAAAATGGATGAGTACAAGACCACTTACAGGAGTGCTCAGGCCAAGGAAAGGCAGGCAGCTCCTCAAAGGCAGCAGTCTAGGGGCAGGGGAAGGCCTTTTTAGCAAGCACAGACCTCTTCTTCCTTTTCTCAGAGGGGGTTCTGCAGTGGGAGAGGCAGAAGGGGGATGAGCAGGGCTGCATCCACTCCTGAGCCTAAAGCCCCTGCCAAGCAGACACCCTGATGGGCCTGCCCAGGTTGACTCTCTTATTCCAGTAGGGGGCAGGCTGGCTTACTTTGTCCTGGACTGGATGTCTATTACATCAGACAAGTGGGTCCTGGAAGTAGTAAGCCAGGGACTGGTTCTCAGCTTCAAAAAATTTCCGAAGATGAGAGCCACATCTTTTCCACCTGCAAATCTCTAGGAAACTCTTGCCCTAGAGGCAGAGGTTTCTTCTCTTCTAGCTTTAAGAGCTATAGAGAGAGTACCTACCCTACACTGGGGCAAAGGACTGTACTCCAGGTACTTCCTGACCCCAAAAGACAGAGGAGTGGCGACCCATCCTAGACCTAAGATGTCTAAACAAACACCTTTTAAAACCAAAGTTCAAGATGATAACTCTGGGAATAATCCTTCCCTCTCTAAGGCCAGGGGACTTGCTAGCCTCCCTGGACCTCAAAGATGCCTGTTTTCACATTCCCATCAGGTGCTCGCATGGAAAGTACCTCAGGTTCGAGTTGCCCTCAGGCCATTGTCAGTTCAGAGCAATGCACTTTGGCCTAACCTCAGCCCCAAGGGTTTTCACAAAGTGCCTGGCAGTAGTAGTTGCCTTTCTGAGAGGGCAAAAGATTTCCATTTTTACATATCTGGACGATTGGCTAATAGTGGGTCAGTCTCCAGACCAAGTCAGGTCTCTCCTGCAAGTGCTCACTTCTCTAGGATTTCTTCTCAGCCTTCCCAAGTCAGTTCTCGAACCAGTCCAGCTTCTTACCTTTATAAGGGCAGAACTGTACACACTCAGAGCAAGAGCCTTTCTTCCTCTAGAAAGGGCAAGGATTCTTATGGAACTAGCTTCTTCCTTCAGCCTTCGGGTATCTCGACCAGCAAGGCATTTCCTCCAGCTCTTGGGCCACATAGCCGCTTCAACAGCAGTGGTCCAAGAGGCAAGATTCCAGATGAGGGATATTCAGTTCCACCTGAGAGCTTTCTGGTCTCAGAGAAAGGACTCCCTTACCAAACTGATCCCAGTGTCTCTGACCTTGATCCTAGCCCTCCAGTGGTGGCAGGATCCGGACAATTTAAGACAAGGTGTTCCTTTTGTTGCTCAGCCTTGTTCAGTGGTCCTTACCACGGATGCTTCTCTCCTGGGCTGGGGAGCCCACCTGGGGTCCCTTACTGCCCAGGGGCTGTGGTCCCCCCAAGAATCCCTTCTCCACATCAATCTTCTAGAGCTCAGGGCAGTTTTTCTGGCTCTAAGTGTTCACACAGTCAGTACAGAACAAGGTAGTTCAAGTCAGAACAGACACCACCACCACCATGTGGTACATCAACAAACAGGGAGGCACTCGGTCCTCAGAGGCCATGAAGTTGTGGTCCCTGGCTTATTCCCGGTAAACCACTCTTGTAGCAGTTCACCTTCCGGGCAAGGACAATGTGCTAGCAGATGCACTGAGCAGGATTTCTCAGGGCCATCACAAATGGTCCCTGGACCCTCAGGTGTTGAAAGTGATTTTTTTAAGGTGGGGCACTCCAGAGATAAATCTCTTTGCAGCCCCAGACAATCACCAACTCCCTCTCTTTTGTTGCAGACCTCCAGTCTTGGGCTCAGTCCACCTGGACACCCTGATCCTGAATTGGGAAGGGAAGTTTCTGTATGCCTTCCCCCCCCTTTCCAACTCATGTTCAAAGTTTTGGTAAAGCTAAGGTCTCAGCCTTGCAAGGTGATTCTGATTGCTCCAGATTGGGCCAGACAGCCCTGGTACCCCCTGTTGCTGTCCCTAGCAGTCCATCTTCCCCCGTCTCTTCCCAGGAATTACAACCTGTTAACATCCTCTCAGGGAAGGATTTGGTATCTCATTCTTCAGTCTCTCAATCTCAAAGTATGGCTGTTGAAGAGTTAGAGTTTGCAGATCTGCATCTTACCCAAGGGGTTCTGGATATCCTCAAAGCTTCTCGAAAGCCCTCCACCAGAAAGACTTACAACTCCAAATGGAAAAGATTCAGCATTTGGTGTTCTAAGAAGCATGTTTCTCCAGACACTGCTGAATTGCCTACGGTTCTGGATTATATGGTCCATCTTAATGGCCTAGGCCTCAGACCAGCTACTCTCAAGGTACACTTGTCAGATGTTTCTGCGTTTTTGTCTGTGGGGAAGCCTTCCTCACTAACTTCCCATCCTGTGTTCTGTAAATTTTTTAAAGGATTGCTTCACACCAATCCTCCTTTTAGAGACCCTGCCTCTGCCTGCGATTTGAATGTTTGCATTGCACAACTGATGCAACCCCCCTTTGAGCCTATGTCTTCATCAGAGCTTAAGTACTTGACTTGGAAAACTGTTCTTGGTAGCCACTGCCTCTGCCAGGCGGTTCAGTGAATTGCAAGCACTGTCAGTGGAACCTGATTTTATCTCATTTCACAGGGGTAAAGTGGTCCTTAGAACCAATAGAAGGTTATTGCACAAAGTGGTTTCAGACTTCCATTTAAACCAGTCTGCCTCTCTCCCTGTTTTCTTCACTGATCATTCTTCCTCAGGTGAGAGGAGGCTACACAGTTTAGATGTCAAAAGAGCCCTTAGTTACTACATAGAGTGTACCAAGGGTCACAGGTTTGACTCCCTTCAGTTATTCCTCACTTATGGAGAAGTGGGGAAGGGCAAACCTGACACCAAAAGATCTGTTGCCAGGTGGATTGTGTGTTGTATACAATTCTGCTATGAAAAGCTGGGAAAAACTCCACCCTCAAATCTGATGGCTCATTCCACAAGAGGTACAGCTGCTACCCTATATCCCTCTTTTAGAAATTTGTCAAGCAGCCACCTAGAAAACAGTTCATACCTTTACCAAGCATTACTCTCTGGATAGCCAGACTAGGAATGATGCTTGGTTTGGCATAGCAGTACTTCAGAGCCTATTCCCAAAGTAGGTTCTGTCCCTCCTCTTTGGAGGTACTGCTTGGTAGTCTGCAATTGTCAGAATACAGCAAGACTTCATGTTGTTTGAAGAAAAAATTACTCACCTTGGTAATTGTGTTTCTTCTAATGGAGTCTTGCTATATTCTGACCTCCCTCTCTGCCTCCCCTCTCAGAACCTGTTTTTGGAAAGTGGGTGGGCAGGTGCAGTGTTGCACCCCAGGCGTGTTTTTGGCTTGTACCCTCCTCCTTTTTGTTTGGGTGCTGATTTATTATTTTTAATACATTGGGTTTTGTTTTTGGGTTTCCTGACTTGAGTCTTCCTTGGGAATCCAAAACTTTTTTCAGCCAGTTGGCTAGTAAGATTTTTACAATTTCCACATAGAATTTTTAGTTTAGTTGGGCTTGTAAGAATCTGGCGGTTTAGGTTTGAATCACTCCAGACAGAGAATTCAACCGAGCTCGAGCTCAGCATCCTATGCCCTGCATAGAAAGTTAACTGTTTGTTCTCCGGGGCAGTTCAAAGGTTGGGAATCACTGCAATTGTCAGAATACAGCAAGACTCCATTAGAAGAAACATAACTACTAAGGTGAGTAATTTTTTCTTTTAATAGCCATTATCTCTGCCAGACGTATCAGTGAACTGCAAGCCCTGTTAGTGGAACCTGATTTTATCTCCTTTCATAGGGATAAAGTGGTCCTTAGAACCAATAGAAAGTTCTTGCCCAAAGTGGTTTCAGATTTCGACCTGAATCAGTCTGTCTCTTCCTGTTTTCTTCACTGATCATTCCTCTTCAGGAGAGAGGAGGCTACACAGTTTAGATGTTAAAAGGGCCCTTAGCTACTATATAGAGCGTACCAAGGGTCTCAGGTTTGACTCCATCCAGTTGTTCCTCACTTATGGAGAAGTGGGACAGGACAAACCTGCCAACAAGAGAACTATTGTCAGGTGTATTGTCTCTTGTATATAATTCTGCTATGAGAAACTAGGAACAATTCCACCCTCAGGTCTGACGGCTCACTCCAGCAGATTTACAGCTGCTTCCCTGGCTGCTGCCAGGGATATTCCTCTCTTAGAAATTTGTCAAGCAGCCACCTGGAAAACAGTCCATACCTTTACCAAGCATTACTCTCTGGATATCCAGACTAGGAGTGATGCTCGGTTTGGCACAGCAGTACTTCAGAGCCTATTCCCAAAGTAGGTTCTCTCCCTCCTCCATGGAGGTACTGCTTGGAAGTCTGCAATAGTCAGAATACAGCAAGACTTCATGTTGTTTGAAGAAAAAAATTACTCACCTTAGTAATTATGTTTCTTCTAATGGAGTCTTGCTGTATTCTGACCTCCCTCACTGCCTCCCCTCTCGGAACCTGTTTTTGGGAAGTGGGTGGGCAGGTGCAGTGTTGCATCTCAGGGGTGCTCCTTTTACACCCTCATCTTTTTGTTTGGGTGTTTGTTTTATTGTTGTTCTTATTTGGATTGGTTTTTGGTTTTGGGTTTCCTGACTTGAGTCTTCCTTTGGGAATCCAAAACTTTTTGTTGCCAGTTGGCTAGTAAAAGTTTTACAAGTTCCACATAGGTTAGTTAGTGAGTTTTTGGTCGGAAGAATCTGACGGTTGGTTTTCAAAGGGCTTCAGACAGATACTTCAACCGAGCTCTAGCTCAGCATTCTGTGCTCTGCATAGAAAGTTAACCCTTTGTTCTCCGGGGCAGTTTAAAGGCTGGGGCTAACTGCAATAGTCAGAATACAGCAAGACTCCATTAGAAGAAACATAATTACTAAGGTGAGTAATTTTTTCTTTCCTTCTAGTCCCTCTGCAATGTCACTTATAAAGATATTGAAGAGGACCGGTCCTAATGCTGAACCCTGCGGTACCCCACTAGTAACTCCACTTTCTTCAGAGTGGACTCCATTTACTATTACCTTCTGTGTCCTGTTCTCCAGCCAATTCTTTACCCAGGCTACCATCTTGGGACCCACCCCCAGGTTGGCTAACTTGTAAATTAATCTTTTGTGTGGGACTGTGTCAAATGCCTTGCCGAAGTCTAGGTAGGCTATGTCCACAGCTCCTCCCTGATCTACTACTTTGGTCACCCAGTCAAAGAAATCGATTAGATTCATCTGACATGATCTTCCTGCTGTGACTCCATGCTGCCTTGGGTCCTGTGCCCCTCTGGCCTCTAGGTGGTCGACAGTTCTTTCCTTCAGAAGTGATTCCATCATTTTCCCTATCACTGAGGTTAAACTAACAGGTCTGTAGTTGTCTGCTTCTGCCCTGCTCCCACTTTTGTAAAATGGAATCGCATCTGCCCTCCTCCAGTCCTCAGGTACCACCCCATCCTCCCATGATTTGTTAAAGAGGGTAGTCAGTGGTGTCACTATTTCTACCCTTAGTTCTTTTAGAATTCTGGGATGAATCCCATCGGGCCCCATTGCTTTGTCCACCTTCAGTTTTAAGAGTTCTTTCAGAACCCTTTCTTCTGTAAATGGGCTGGTATCAACTTCTGTATCCAGAGTGTTTCGATTGTTTGGTTTAGGTACCTCCCCCTCTTCATTTGTGAATACTGAGCAAAAATATTTGTTTAGTATCTCTGCCTTTTCACAGTCACCCTCTGTCTAGTTCCCCCTTCCCTTTATTAAGCCTCACTATCCCTCCCTTGGTCTTCCTTCGCTCTCTGATGTACCTATAAAAAGTTTTATCCCCCTTCTTAACTGTGTTGGCTGTCTTTTCCTCGGTTTGGTCCTTTGCTGTTCTGACTGCCTTCCCAGTTTCCTTTTGTTTTATCTGATACAGTTCAAACACCATGAAGTCTTGCTATATTATGACTATATGCAGTCGGCCACTGCAGCTGAACTGCCCCGGAGAGGAAAGAGTTAACTCCAGAGAGTCTGGAGTTCCACAGCGCGAGGGCGCTATACCAAAGCTCTATCTGGCCAGTTTCAAATGAAACTGTCAGATTCTTTACTCCGCTTCACTGAACAGTCGCTCCGGAGATCAGCTCCTTCACATCGGTTCATTTCTCGGTTCAAGCGAGTATTTTCGGTTCATTTGAACCGGCAAAAAGTATTTATTTTACCGCATTTCGGTTAAAAGCTCTATCTGGTAAACCGTAAGTAGAAAATTTAAAGTCTGTGTGGAAATTCAATTATCGGTTCGGTTTTGAACCGATCGGTTTGATTAATTTAACGTTTTAAAGTGTGGTTGGGCTTTTAGAGTGTGGTTCCCGGTTCTTATCGGTTCTAAAAAAACCTTGCTTTTAAAATAGGTTTTTTCAAATACCCGTGACACGGTTAGGAACCGATAAGGGTGTCTTGCCTGGCACTGCCATCAAAAGGGCAAGTTTTTGGTTAGGCTGGCATTATGTCAGAAACCCAAAGAAAAACCGGGCCCACTGGGTTTCAACACTGTGATGTCTGTGGGAAGCCTTTGCCAAGGCTGACCCACACACTGTGTTTATTGTCTGGGGGCTGACCACCTCCTGTCAGACTGCCAGGTGTGTAAAAATTTCCCTGCAGCCACCCTGGAAAAGAGATTGGGCCGGCTCAGGAAACGAGAGGCCAAGAAGTCCGTTGACCCGGATGGCCAGCCCGGTCCAGTACCCACTGGACCAGAGGGAGTGCCCTCTGACCAGGGCGAGACTTCCTCAGGCAAAAGGAAGGCTGGTTCAGGGGAACCAGTCTCCGTGAAAAAGACTAAGAAATCAGTAGGTTTGGAGTCCAAAATTGTCTCTCCAACTGCTGCAGAAATAGCTAAAGCCATACAGATTGTCCAGTCACTGTCTCAGGGTCCTGCCGAACCACCTACACTTGGTAAAAGGTTGGTTCGTTCAGTGCCAGTGGTTCAGGAGTATGATGTTGAGGAATTTTATGAACCACAGGAGAGGGAGGACGAATTTGATCATTACATGTGTGGCTGGGAGGGTCTGGACGTGCCCATTGAACCGGACATTTCTCCAGACAGACCTTTAGAATCTCCTCCTATTCTGTCTGAGTCCCCTTCTCATTTTATGTTTTACAAAAAGGTTGCAGAAACCCTCCAGCTTCCTTTAGAGGAAGCTGTGGATGAGCAAGAGGAGCCTGATTATGTAGAAATGATGGATATACCAGAGTCTAGGAGGTTGTCTATTCCTTTGCATAAGTCATTTAGGAAGCAAACAACAAAGATTTTAAAAAATCCTCATTCTGTCCCTCCTGTAGATAAAAAAATGGACAGAAGATGTACCTTGTCAGGCTCTGATACAGACTTCCTCACTGAGCAGTGTAGTCATGTAGGTGTGGTACAAGCTGCAGCCTGTGACAAGGCTAATATTCCTCTGACCTCGCATCCTCCTGATAAGGATTCCAGGAAGATTGATGCCATGGCGAAAAAACAGTATATGGCAGCTTCTTTGGGACTCAGGCAGGCAAATTATATGGCTTATGTGGCTAGATATCAGAAATCTAGGTGGGACACAGTATTGCAGTTAGCCAAGCAGGCCCATCTCCAGCTGGCTAGTGAGTTGGAACAGGTGGCTGCTGATGGCATTGAAGCCTCTAAAGTTCAATTTCATACTGCTGTTGATGTTAATGATGTTTCCTCTAGGGTCATGGCCACTTCTGTAGCTTTCCATAGGTTGGCATGGCTCAGATGCACTAATCTGTCCCAAGATACTCAGTCAAAGGCTATGGATTTTCCTGTTGTGGGTAATTCTCTGTTTGGGGAACAAACAGAAAACTATATGAAAGATGGATGAATACAGAACTACCTACAAAAGTGCCCAGGCTAAGGAGAGGCATGCCACTCCACAGAGGCACGCTCCCAGAATGAGGGCAGGCCTTTCCACAGGCCTTTTACCAATTCAGGCCTCCTCTGCATTTGCACAGAGGGGTTTCTTTAGAGGCAGAGGTAGGCGGGGCACAAGTAAACCGTCCCCCTCCCTCAGCCTAAGGCTACTGCCAAGCAGGCACCCTGATGGGTGCCCAGGGCCAGTCTCCTGTACCAGTGGGGGCAGATTGGTTTATTTCAGCCAGAACTGGGTGTCCCTAACTCGGACAGGTGGGTTCTGGAGGTAATAGGCCAGGGTCTGGTTCTCAGCTTCAAACAGTTTCTGAAGATGAGAGCCAGACATTTTTCACCTGCAAATCCTTCAGAAGCCCTTGCTTTGGAAGCAGAGGTTTCTTCTATTTTGGACTGCAAAGTAGTAGAAAGGGTCCCTCCTTGCCATCAGGGCAAGGGGCTGTACTTAAGATACTTTCTTACCCCTAAAAGACAGGAGAATGGCGGCCCATTTTAGATTTAAGGTACCTGAACAAGCATCTTTTGAAACCAAAGTTCAAAATGTTAACTCTGACAATGATTTTGCCCTCCCTGAGGCCAGGGGACTGGTTAGCTTCCCTGGACCTCAAGGATGCCTATTTTCATGTTCTGATCAGGCCTTCTCACCGAAAGTACCTCAGGTTCGAACTACCCTCAGGCCACTACCAGTTCAGGGCAATGCCCTTGGCCTTACCTCTGCGCCAAGGGTATTCACGAAATGTCTAGCTGTGGTAGTGGCTCATTTAAGAAGGCAAGGGATTGCTGTGTTTCCCTACCTAGACGACTGGCTCATAGTGGGTCAGTCCCCAGATCAGGTAAAATCCCACTTGCAAGTCACCCAGCAGCTTCTCACTTCCCTGGGATTCCTGCTGAATTTACCAAAGTCAGTTCTGGAACCAGTTCAGGTACTAACTTTCATAGGTGCAGAATTGAACACAAAGTTAGCCAGGGAATTTCTCCCCTCGGAAAGGGTAGACAGACTCATTGCCCTGGCATCCTCCTTTACCCTCTGGGTCTCTCGACCAGCAAGGCATTTTCTGCAACTCCTAGGGCACATGGCTGCTTCCACAGCTGTAGTGCAAGGAGCAAGATTCCAGATGAGGGACATTCAGTTCCATTTGAGGGCCTATTGGTCTCAAAGGAGGGACCCCCTTTCCAAATTGGTTCCAGTGACCCAAACCCTGATCCTGGCCTTACACTGGTGGCAGGATCAAAGCAATCTAAAACTAGGGGTTCCTTTCATTCCCGTTTCCCCTCCCTCACCCCACCCACGGATGCTTCCCTGTTAGGGTGGGGGAGCTCACTGGCGACCTGTCCACTCAGGAGTGTGGTCTCCCAGGAATCTCTGCTCCACATCAATCTTTTGGAACTCACAGCTGTCCTTTTAGCTCTTCAGGCGTTTTCAGCTTCTGTCCAGAACAAAGTAGTTCAAGTCAGGTCAGACAACACCACAACAATGTGGTACATCAACAAGCAAGGGGGCACTCGGTCATCAGCCTTGTGCACCGAAGCAATGAAGTTGTGGTCTCTGGCTTACTCCCTGAACACCTCCCTGATAGCAGTTCACCTTCCAGGGAAGGACAATGTCCTGGCGGATGCCCTCAGCAGGATTTCTCAGGGCCATCACGAATGGGCTCTGAATCCTCAGGTGCTGGGGTCAGTCTTTGCCAGATGGGGCACCCCTCAGATAGATCTTTCGCAGCCCCAGACAACCACCAACTTCCTCTGTTTTGTTGCAGGCCTCCAGTGCTGGGATCAGTCCCCCTGGACGCCTTTCAGTTGGATTGGAAAGGGAAGTTCCTGTATGCCTTTCCCCCCTTTCCCCTTCTTTTCAGGGTACTAGTAAAAATCAGATCTCAGCCCTGCAAGGTGATTCGATTGCTTCAGATTGGGCCAGACAGCCCTGGTACCCACTACTTCTGTCCTTGACAGTCCACCCTGCCCTGAGTTTGCCCAGAGTCCACGACTTACTGGCCTGTGCACAGGGGAGAGTGTGGTATCAGGACCTCAAATCCCTCCATCTCAAGGCATGGCTCTTGAGGAGTTAGAATTGCTGACTTACACCTTTCTCAAGGTGTTTTGGATATTTTAAAGGCTTCAGAAAGCCTTCCACTAGAACCACTTACAATTCTAAGTGGAAAAGGTTTTCCATCTGGTGCTCTGAGAAGCAGATTATCCCAGAATCTGCTTATCTGCCCATTTTGGACTATTTGGTCCATTTAAATTCCTTAGGCCAGCTACCTTAAAGGTTCATCTGGCAGCTGTCTCTGCTTTTCTGTCAGCAGGGAAGCCTGCTTCCTTTTCTTCTCACCCTGTGCTTTCCAAGTTTTTTAAAGGGTTACTTCACACCAACCCTCCTTTCGAGAACCAACTCCGCTTGGGACCTGAATGTTTGCATTGCTTAGTTAATGCAACCCCTTTGAGCCTCTGTCCTCAGCAGAGCTCAAGTTTCTGACTTGGAAAACTGTTTTCCTAGTGGCTATCACTTCTGCCAAGCATTAAGTGAACTACAGGCCCTGTCAGTGGAAGAAGATTTTATCTCTTTCCACAGAGATAAGGTAGTCCTCAGGACTAACAGAAAGTTTTTGCCTAAAGTGGTTTCAGATTTCCACCTGAACCAATCCGTCTCTCTTCCAGTATTTTTCACTGAGCATTCTTCCTCAGGTGAGAGGAGTCTGCACAGCTTGGACGTCAAAAGAGCCTTAAGCTACTATTTGGAACGCACCAAGGGTCACAGGTTTGAATCCCTCCAACTCTTCCTTACCTATGGCTAGGTTGGCAAATGGAAACCTGCCACTAAGAGGACAATTGCAAGGTGGATTGTCTCTTGTATCCAATTTTGTTATCAAAAACTAGGTAGAGAACCCCCCTCAGGACTGAGGGCTCACTCCACCAGGGGTACAGCTGCATCTCTAGCAGCTGCTAGAGATATTCCCATTCTGGAAATCTGTCAAGCTGCTACTTGGAAAACAGTTCACACTTTTACCAAGCATTATTCCCTGGATATTCAGTCCAGGAGAGATGCTCGTTTGGCACAGCTGTGCTTCAAGCCTATTTCTAAGTAGGTTCTGACCCTCCTCCATGGAGGTACTGCTGTGTAATCTGCATATAGTCATAATATAGCAAGACTTCATGGTGTTTGAAGAAAAAATTACTCACCTTAGTAATTGCTTTTCTTCTCATTGAGTCTTGCTATATTATGACCACCCTCCCTCCTGCCCCTCAGAACTTCTACTTGGGTAGGGGTGGCAAATTAGTGCAAGCACTGTGTCATGCCATTTTAGTTCTTCCCTTCACCCCCTTTATTTAGGGTTAGGGAATTAGGTATTTCTGTTTTAAGTAATATGTTGACCCCCTTCCTGGACTTGAGTCTTGGGGGAAGGGGGGTCTAATAGTGCTTGTTAGGGAGAAACTAATAATACTTTTATTCATTGTTATTATTATTAGTGCTGTTTATATTGTTGTTTATATTGTTGTTATTCCTACTAGTAGGTAGCCACTTGGCTAGTGTAGAGCTTTCCACACAGACTTGTTGCTTAGTGTTAGCTTCGTAAAGATCTGACAGTTTCATTTGAAACTGGCCAGATAGAGCTTTGGTATAGCGCCCTCGCGCTGTGGAACTCCAGACTCTCTGGAGTTAACTCTTTCCTCTCCGGGGCAGTTCAGCTGCAGTGGCTGACTGCATATAGTCATAGTATAGCAAGACTCCATGAGAAGAAAAGCAATTACTAAGGTGAGTAATTTTTTCTTCTCTGTCCTGCTCCTTCTGTGATTCCTTGTACTTCCTGAATGCATTCTTTTTCTCCCTAACCTTTCCTGCCACCTCCTTTGAGAATCATAGTGGTTTCTTACATCGTTTTGTTTTGTTTATTTGCTTCACACAAAAGTTTGTTGCCTCTGTGATGTCAGTTTTGATTATTCCCCATTGCTCTTCCACCCCTCCTTCCTGCCCATTTGCCAGTCCATTCCTTAGGCACTCACCCATTTTGGCAACGTCAGCCCTCCTGAAGTCCAGTACCTTTGTCTTTGTATGGCTTGACTCTACTGCTGTGTTTATCGTGAACCATACTGGTCGATGGTCACTAGTTCCCAGATGGCTACCCACTTCTAAATCTCTGATCCTCTCGCCAGGATTATCCACCAGAAATTCAAAAGGTGCGCTTGATGTAGCGACCAGCGATGAAGGCCTTACAATCCAGAAAGATTCGGTTTCAAACTCCCTACCCCACCAAGATGAGGATTTTTTGGGAAGATGGCATACAGATGTACGCAACACCTGAAGGAGTGGAAGAGGCTTTAAGAAAATGAGGAATTGCCGTAGAAAAGCGCTCCATGTCTACATCGACAATTGCAAATAGGAGAACAGTTGCAGGGGGAACCGAAGAAGTTGATGCACACAGTTCCCCTCGCAGAGGTCCATTGATAATATCCGAAGAAAATTACAGAAAAGCCGAGAAGACAACCAAAGGGAAGAAAGACGAGCTCTGGTCACTTGAAAAGTAGTGGCGACCTGGCATTTGATCTTATTTGTACATTTCAAGGGTTCTGCTGTAGTGGTGACTATCCGAAAGGATGGTAAGCCACATAGTGAGAACTAACCCGAACTGTTCCCTAAGCTCCAGAAAAATGTTTCTGATAAGCGCGGGGACCGAAGTGGGGGTAGGGGTGGGGTGGGACTTGAAACGGCATAATTTTAAGAGATAGAAGTTTTCAATGAAGATTGTCCCCAGACTCTATCCCTGAAGCATTTTTATTGGCTTTACAGAATTAAATGCTTGTACATTGGTGTAGCTTAAGAAGTGATAATTTAATCTCAACATGTTTTGTAAAAAGGTTTCTATGAAGGGTGAACAAAGACAAATGGGTACAAGAGATGAGCGTTGTTCTAACCAAGGAAATGGGCTCCTCAACATAAAAAAAAAAGGATAGTTTCCTCACCCCCCCCCCCACTGGAGTTGAGGTAAAGAGCCATTAGTCCACTAAAGGAAGAGAAAAGAGACACTGCCCTTCTTGTTCAATGAAACATAAGAGGGCCTGTGGGGGCGGTGGGTAGGGGGGAGAGGTAGGAGTGTATTCTGTATAAGCATGATAACCAGACAGTGGCTCCTTTTGGGTTTTATTTTTTGGGGGGAAAGATTACTGTGGGAGGCTCCCCAGTAAACAACTGTCCAGGAAGTGATCCTCCTAGGAGAGGACGGAGAACATGCTAGCACTCTCCGAAGGTAACTCTTAGCCGAGACAGGGAATAGAAAGGAATGTTCCCCTACCTTGAAGGTACCTTAAGTTATGATTTACTGTTATGGTTATTTGTTAATGTTGTTCGAATTCTAAGTATAGTACAAGTTATTGGGTTTTAAAGCTTTCATAAGGTGTGGTTGATATCTTTGCTTACTTCGATGGTGCGCTGTAGGAAAGGGGAGAGCGGGGCTACATTCTCTGACCAATCTAAAAGGAACAGAACTCTCTTCCTATGGCCTCTAAAATATTGACATTTAACGTCCCATCAAAAGAAAAAGTCATAAGTTATATAAAGCAAAGTCGAGGCAAATTTAGTATTACCAGAGACGCACCTATCAAAGATGAGGAGCATCAAAAGCTGGTGAATTTTGGTTTTGCAGAGGTGTGCTATTCATCTTATAAGGGGGGGCAGACGAAGAAGGGTGGCTGTCTCAATTTCCAACAAGTCCCCCTTCGAGGTTACAGAGAGGATACGAGATACAGCAGGTAGATATGCCTTAATAAAAGACACTCTTAATGGTCGCATCATTACGGTGGCCTTGGTGTATGTGCCTCCAAACTCCCCATATGAAGTCTATAAAAAACTGTTGTTGCTGATCTCAGAAAAAGCTGAAGGAACTTTGATTATTGGGGGGAAGGGGTGGAATATGATTTTAGAACTGATTAGGGACACTAACTCAAATTCAAAAAGACCTATGGATCTCAAAAATTTATTAAAGCCTTGTTGCAAAAACTGGGCCTCCAGGATATTTGGACCTTCTTGGAGGGCCCAATTGGGGGATATACACATTTCTCAGCTACGTATCACCTTTACTCAACATTAGATTATTTTTTTTAACCGAGAATCCCTTGCTATGGCTCAAAGATGTGAAATTAGACCTATTGCTCTCTCTGACCAGTCCCCTCTGATACTGACCCTGGACCTGTCATTACCCAAGAGCAGTACCTTTTGGAGATTGAATCTTTCCTTGGTCAGAGACCCGGAGGTCTTAGAGCAAATACTACAGACCATAACACAGACATTCCAAGATATTAACAGTGGGGTTAGCAGAGGTGTGCTATGGGACACTACAAAGGCAGTAGTTAATGGGAAATTAGTGGCTAGTGCCTATGCGAGGAAAAAACAAAGATATCTAAAGCAAAAAGATCTAGAACAGCAAATATAAATACTAGAAAGACAGGAGAAATATGAGAGAGGGAGAACATGTTGACAGCTCTGAGAAAAGAATTAAACAAGATTCTGGATGTTAGAGTAGAGAGAAATCTCCAGTTAAACAGGGCTACTATGAGGGGGTCCCACGGCCTTGAGACTACTGACCCTACATGGGAGAGCCAGGGTCCAAATAAGACACGTAATCCATCCGCAATCTAAGATCAGACATACCACCTTAAACCACATTTCCAAAGCTTTCTCAACGTATTATAGGCAACTGTATGTGCAGCAGAAATGACCAGACCAAGGACAGATCCAGGCTTTCCTGGAAAACATGCAGTTATCTAAACTAAAGGAGGAATTTAAAACTCAACTAATGTCCCCAATTACAGACAGGGAAATTAAAGCGGTGATAGAAGGGAAAATGGGGAAATCTCCTGGTAATGATGGACTCCCAGTAGAATTGTATAAAAAATTTCAAGAGACAATAGTCCCAATAATAAAACCGGCCTATCAAGAGATATTAGAAAAAGACGCTAAATTACCCCCCTCTTGGAGTCAGGCAGTTATCTCAGTCATCCCCAAGCCCGGAAAGGACCCTACCCTGTGTTCATCTTATAGACCTGTTTCAGTTCTAAATGTGGACTATAAATTCTTAACATCTATAATAGCTAAACGGCTCCAGCAGTTAATCCCATCGTTGGTACATAGAGACCAGACAGGCTTTGTCTTGGACAGACAAGCCGCAGATGGTGTCCGCAGGACTGTTACATATTATAGACCATCTTAATAAACGCACAGTCCCAGCCATAATCATGAGTCTTGATGCTGAAAAAGCCTTTGACCAGGTAGACTGGGAATTTCTATATCGGGTCCTTGCCGGGTTTGATTTTCCAGACAGATTTATAGATACAGTAGATGTCTGCACATGCCTCCTCAGGCATATATTCGTATAAATGGAACTGTCTCACAGAGGATCAGCCTACAGAGGGGTACCCACTAGGGATGTCTTCTATCATCCTTGTTATTTGCTTTATAAATTGAACCGTTGGCTCAATGGATTAGAATTGACTGAGTGGTGGGACCGTGGAGGGGTACATAAGGTAGCATTATATGCAGATGATGTGGTGTTATACTTAACTACTCCAGAAACCTCAATGCCATGGGTCATGTTTATGATTAAAAAATTCTTGGCCCTTTTGGGTTATTCTCTTAACTAAAACAGAGATTTTGAAACCAAACTATGACCCTCCCTCAGATCTTAGGGCAAAATACAAAATGAGATGGGATCTATCCACTTTAAAATATCTAGGGGTGACCCTGAGAGCCTCTGATACCCATCTGTTTCCCAACAACCATAAACCCCTGCTGAACCAGATTGGGGAAGATATGAAGAGATGGTCCCTGATTCTCGTACCAGTGCATGCAAGAATTCATTCAGTTAAGACGATCCTCCTCCCTAGACTACTATATTTATTCCAATGCGTCCCTATGCAATTATCACAAAAATGGTTCCAAGAGACCCAGTCTAAAATATTCAGATTCGTATGGGCTAAAAAAAGACCATGAATTCGTAGAATGTTACTCATGGCATATAAAGAATTGGGGGGATGTGCAGTGCCAGACATAAGAAAGTATTGGATAGTAGCTCAGGTCAGACGGGCCTTATTTTGGACACATAATCCAACCTGGGCACACTGGCAGGATCTAGAGAGATCCTTTTTTCAAGACCTCCATGATCTTATCTGTGTTAGTCTTCACCATTCATCACCTCTGGGTTCTGGCTGGAGGTCACAACCCCGTGGGAGCTTTTTTTTTGGATGGGCGGAGTCTACGCACTGACGGCACCACCCTGCAGGCCGATGCACTGCATGGCGCTCAGGTGTCGTCAACCCCGCCCTCCTGCCAGATCTTCATCTTCCACCCTAGAGGTCTCATCTCGTGAGGATCTGCTTTCAAGAGGCCTACTGCTTTATGACTCCGTGTCGACGCCGAGAATACTTTTCCTGCCGGTTCCGTTTTTGCCACCACTTGACGCTGCTGTGGTAAGACTGATCCTTTTCTTTGTCAGTGATGTAGAGTCTTTAACTTGTTTTATTATCGATCATGTCTCGGTTGGGGGACAAGAAATCGTTGAAGATGGGACGGCACCCTATGCATCTGTGCCTGTGTGGCCACAAGTACTGCATCACCGACCAGCATGATCGTTGCCTCATGTGTCTTGGCCTGCTTCACGACATGGATTTGTGCAATGCCTGCTTCTCCATGGACCGTAGTGTCATCAAGCAACGCGTATAGAAAGTTGGACAAGCTCCGCCGACTTTCGGGGGATGGGCATGCACTCAGGCCAAGCCGCAGTCTCTCGGCCTTTTACCCGGGTCCCCTCCTGGTTCTGTATGGACCATGGAGAAGGGGACTTCTGCTGTAGTAGTCTCGCCGTTGCAGAAGCCCCGGGCGGGTGGGAGGCACCGCTCTGGCAATCGCCCCTTTGGGGGCGAAGGCTCCCCCAGTGTCGTTTTCTCTGGCTGGGAAGCCTGGGTCGGCACCATCCTCGACGCCGTCGGTTGGTGCCGTCTTGGGCCTCGGTGCCATTCGTGGTGCCGTGGGCCCTGATGGCGCTGTGGTTGGCACCATCTCTGCTGTCGACACCATTTGCGGCACCAATGATGCTGATGTTGCCATGGGAGGTTCTGTGGTGCCGTCTTTGACCGATTCTTGCCTCGGCGCCGAGGCTGGGGATGGCGCTGTCTAGCTCTGGTGCTGCTTGAAGCACCGAGTGAGGACACGGTGCCATGGGAGCTGTCATCCTTGGTGCCACTTGCGGCATCAAGGGAGCTGTCAGTGCTGTCGGCGGTGCCATCCCTGACTTCGGTGCTGCTCATGGCACCGTGGGCCGGGACGGCGCTGTGGCAGGCATTGACTCAATTTCTGCTGCCGCTCTCGACGCCGTGTCTTCGGGCACCATTCGCAGTGCCATTGGAGATTTTGGCGCTGGCTCTGCTGCAGACACCTGGGCTGGTACCGCCTTCGGTCGGGACTGCACCAGGCATCCGCGTACAGTCTGGCACCGGACTTCAGTCTCTACCTCCTCTGAGACAGTCAGAGTCTGGTTCAGATCGGCTGTCCGACCCTTTGGAAATGCCGGCCTATGTGGACACCCTGGTAGTTTCCTCGGCTGACTGGAGCCAGCCCCCCTCTGAGGAGCGGGTGGTTGCCCCCCGAGTCTAGGGTCAGGGGTGCTGACCAGCAGGCAGTTGTGCAGGCCACTATTGCTCTGCTGCGTGGGCTTGGAGGGTTTTCTGCCCTTTCAGTTGTAGTATCCCCTCAGGTGGTGTGCCTGGATCGCCCAACTTTAGGGCCGATCGGAGCAGGAGGGTGCTACTCCCTGGGTTGTCCTCCTGGGGACTGACCAGGGCTGTCAGCTGCCTAGACTGGTGTTTGCAAGAAGGAGGGCTCTTTTGAATTCCTAGGGGTCAGGGTTCGATGCGGCGACCCTTTTCTGGGACCCACCCGGGTTCGGGAAGGAGTCGTAGCATGGACCCCTGCCCTTCTCTCTCGGTCTTTTCGATAGGGCCCTGATCTATGGAGGGTAGGGACCATCCTTTTGGAATTCCATGGTCTCGGTCACCTCATGGGGGAATCTTCTGGGCACAGCCTAGGCAGTTCCAGCATGGTTGACTGTTAAGTTCTCCGGAGCCCCTTCTTCTCTTGAGGCTCCTGGTCCCCTGGGCGCTCTCTTGCCCAGACAGAGGACGATCTCCTTCTGCCGTTGGCCTTGCCTCCACTCGTCTGGCACCTTCTCCTGCGCTCCCAGGCATTCTTGGTCCCAGGGGACCTCTCTCCTGGGAGCAGTACAGGGGTGTGGCTGCTCACTTCCCTTCGTATGTCAGGGCCATGGACAGACATGTGTTCCACCATCACCCTGAGCAACCAACCCCTGGGGAGCCCACCTGGGGGATCTTACCACCCAAGGGCTGTGGTCACATCAGGAATCTCTGCTTCACATCAATCTCTTGGAACTCAGAGCAGTGTTTCTGCCACTGCAAGCCTTTTCCAAATCTGTACAGAACGAGGTGGTCCAGATCAGAACAGACAACACCACCACCATGTGGTACATCAACAAGCAAGGTGGCACTCTGTCTACGGCCTTGTGCACAGAAGCAATGAAGTTGTGGTCTCTGGCCTATTCCCTACAAACTTCTCTGACAGCAGTTCACCTCCTAGGGAAGGACAATGTCCTAGCAGATGCTCTCAGTAGGATATCTCAGGGCCATCACAAATGGTCCCTAGATACCCTAATTTTGAAGGTGATTTTCTCCAGATGGGGCACTCCACAGATAGATCTTTCTGCAGCCCCAGACAATCACCAGCTTCCTCTTTTTTGCTGCAGACCCCCAGTACTGGGCTCAGTCCCCCTGGATGCTCTGGTTCTCAGTTGGGAAGGGAAGTTCCTGTATGCTTCCCCCCCTTCCCTCTCATGTTCAAGGTGCTAGTCAAGATCAGATCTCAACCCTGCAAAGTGATTCTGATCGCTCCAGACTGGGTCAGACAGCCCTGGTACCCACTGTTGCTGTCCTTAGCAGTCCATCTTCCCCTTTCTCTTCCCAGGAATTACAACCTGTTGACATCCTCTCAGGGAAGGGTTTGGTATCCGAATCTCTCTCTCAATCTCAAGGCCTGGCTCTTGAAGAGTTAGAGTTTGCTGATCTGCACCTCTCTCAAGGTGTTCTGGATATTCTAAAGGCTTCTCGAAAGCCTTCCACCAGAAAGACTTACAACTCCAAATGGAAAAGGATCACTATTTGGTGCTCTGGTAAGCATATTTCTCCAGAATCTGCTGGGTTGCCTACAGTCCTGGACTATATGGTTCATCTCAATGGCTTGGGACTCAGACCAGCTACACTCAAAGTACATTTAGCAGCTGTTTCTGCTTTTTTGTCAGTAGGCAAGCCCTCTTCTCTTTCAGCCCATTCTGTATTTTGCAAATTCTTCAAGGGATTATTGCACACCAATCCTTCCTTCAGGGACCTGCTTCTGCTTGGGACCTTAATGTTTACATTGCTGAGCTTATACAACCCCTTTGAGCCTTTGTCCTCTGCAGAGCTTAAGTACTTGACTTGGAAAACTGTGTTTTTGGTAGCCATTACCTCTGCCAGGCGCATCAGTGAATTGCAGGCCCTGTCAGTGGAGCCTGATTTCATCTCTTTCCATAGAGATAAAGTGGTCCTAAGGACTAACAGGAAGTTTTGTGCCTAAGGTGGTTTCAGATTTCCACCTTAATCAGTCTATGTCTCTCCCTGTTTTCTTCACTGACCAATCTTCCTCTGGAGAGAGGAGGTTGCACAGCCTGGACGTAAAAAGGGCCCTTAGCTACTACATAGAGCGCACCAAGGGTCACAGGTTTGAGTCCCTCCAGTTGTTCCTTGCTTATGGAAAGGTCGGTACGGGCAAACCTACCACTAAAAGATCCATTGCCAGGTGGATTGTCTCTTGTATACAATTCTGCTACGAAAAATTGGGTAGAATCCCACCCTCAGGCCTGAGAGCTCCCTCTACTAGAGGTACAGCTGCTTCCCTGGCTGCTGCCAGGGATATTCCTATCTTACAGATCTGTCAAGCAGCCACCTGGAAAACAGTCCATACATTCACCAAGCATTACTCTCTGGATATCCAGGCTAGGAGTGATGCTCGGTTTGGCACAGCAGTGCTTCAGAGCCTATTCCCAAAGTAGGTTCTGTCCCTCCTCCTTGGAGGTACTGCTTGGTAGTCTGCATATGTCAGAATACAGCAAGATTTCATGTTGTTTGAAGAAAAAATTACTCACCTTAGTAATGTTGTTTCTTCTAATGGAGTCTTGCTGTATTCTGACCTCCCCACCTCCCCTCTCAGAACCTGGTTTTTGGGATGCGGGTGGGCAGGAGCAGTGTTGGCACCTAGAGGTGCCCCCTTTATCTCACCCTCCTTTATTTTGGGTGTGTGTTGTGTTTTGTTTTTTGGGTTTCCTGACTTGAGTCTTCGCTTTGAAACCGAAAAAACCCTTTTTATCAAATTTAGTTGCCAGTTGGCTAGTGTGAGTTTACAGTTTCCACACAGAATGCCCAGTGAGTATAGCTCGTAAAGATATGACAGTTGGGGTTTAAACAACAGCAGACAGAGGCTTCAACCGAGCTTGAGCTCAGCGTTCCATGCCCTGCATGGAAAGTTAACTCTCTGTTCTCCGGGGCAGTTCAAAGGTTGGTGATCACTGCATATGTCAGAATACAGCAAGACTCCATTTGAAGAAACAACATTACTAAGGTGAGTAATTTTTTCTTTTGACAGTGGGGGAGTGGGATCGGGGTAGAGCGTAGAGAGCACTTCTCTCCTCAATGCCTCGGCTCCACCCCTTTGGAGTGGGAGTTGGTTGTTGCCCTCTCTTCTTTTCTCTCTCTCGCTCTCTCTCTCTTTCCCTTTTCTCCTCCATTCCGGTCCTTAGGGACTCATCCCTCAAATTAATTTCAGAAACTTTTGTTTCTCACCTCCAGATATGTGGTTTCAGGTGGAGGACAATCCTGCATCCTGTCTTTCTTCCAGAATAGCTGCTTCTGCTCATGTCAGGAGTTTATTGCCAGTGATTCTGTGCCTTGAATTCTGACAATTCTGCCTTCTGGCAACTCCTCGCAGTTCCTACACAGTCTGGAGACAAACGTTCAGGGAATGTCCTACCCCTTCCCATTTCTAATTTTTCCTTCCCTCCCTCCCTCTTCTTTCTGCTTCCAGAGATTGGGGCCCCCTCCCAATCCCTTTAGATTTCTAACTGTCCTTCTGTCCTCTCCTTTGTTTATTTCTCCTTTTATTTATATAACTTTTCCTTTATCTGTCCCTTGGACTTCCTTGTCCCTTCCTCCCAACCCTTCTTACTCTATGGTGACTCCGAACTGGCGGGAGGGCGGGGTCGACATCACCGAACGGCCAGCCCCCGAGTGCCATGCAGTGCGTCTGCCTCAAGGGCAGTGCGTCGACTCTGCCCATCCAAAAAAAAGCTCCCGCGGGGTCGTGACCTCGGGCCAGAACCCAAAGGTGATGAATGGTGAAGATACATAGAAAGACTGGTAATTACGGTAGGTACGTAATTTTCATTTTCTCCCTACCTGTTTACACTGTAACTAGGTAATAAAATTGCCTTTATCAGGTTCTTGTTGGAACTACATAAAAGGAAGAGATGACAGATGAGTGGTGTCCAGATAAATGTAATCTATTACTGTAAAATAATAATGATATAGGCTTACAACCAACAGTGTAATCATTGGGAGAGTATCCAGCTTCCTTACCTAGGCGCGGTCTCTAGTCTCGGAGACACTGCGTGATGCAAGGGGTCTTAGACCCCGATAATTCTCATGGTTACTACTAAAGAAGATACATAAAAGTATATAATTGGATGGTAGCAGGTGGTATGAGTAACCATCATAACTAACATGAGAAGTTGCTTACCTTGCAGAAGATAATGGATCCTGTATTGTTCAGTTATGAGTTCCAAGGTCACTTGCAGTTAGTTGTGCACAAGCTCTAAAGATGGCACTAGTGCCTAACTTATGATTATACGAGAAAATATAATGGATAACATCTCCCAGTAGCAAGATGCATCATAAAAATATAATCAAGCATAATATGCATTAGTAAAATACAGTAGAACACAGATCCTGACACTTATGCTTATACGATAAGTGTCTTTGCACTAAGATTGGTACACTACATATACCTATATATGTGTTGCTGTCTGTGAGGTGGGGGTACAATCAGGGGTGCTGGTCTATGGATAACATTCTCCCCCTTGTTGCCTCAAAAGGGGCAACAATCCCAGGTAAGTAGTGGGATGGAGCGAAAAAGTCATTTACAAGCCCAAGGCACTGGTCTTGTAAAGGAATTAAAGTTGTTCTCGGTGGTGTTGTAATGTGTGTCGCACGCAGCAAATGGTTAGTATTAGACAAACAATCAAAAATGCTTGAATAATAACAAAAGCTTTCAAAGTCAGTTCTAACCTGTTCCTGTCCACTGCCGTAAACACCCGGATTGGACTCCTCTACCACCACAAAGACTGCCTCTCTCAGAATGCCATCTGACTGGCTATCACCTCCTCCATCCTGTCATTGGTCGACTACGGGCTTCTTATCTATGCGGCTGCTGATCCCGCCGCCCTCACCAAAGTCCAGACCTCGATCAACAAGGCTTGCAGGCTCCTGACCAGTGCCCCTAGCAGAACGCACACATGCCAGCTCTACTCCTCCTCTAACTCGCTCACCTCTGAGCACCTGCACTACCACACCTGTATACTGGCAAAAAAAATCACTACTTGGGCCCCCCCCCCCGGGGTTGCTGCATCCCTATAATTGGCCTCCCACTTGGTCGCCACCCGAAGCGCAACCAAAGCCACCTTCCATGTCCCGAGAGCCAGGACCTCTCTCGCCCAAAGATCATTCCACCACAGAGCCCCCACTTGGTACAACTCTCTCCCCACTCATATCACAAACATCCCCAAAATCGGCCCCTTCAATATCGCCCTCTGAAACCACCTCATTGACACTCGGAGCTTTAAATGCCCCTGACTGGCCCATACCTAGAGCTCTGCCTGGCCCAATTTACAGACAACATCCTTCTGGACTGCCTTCTCCCACAGCAACCCCCCCCCACCAAGGTATCACTCCATAGAACCCCTAGAGGTACCTTATTATTTATATACTAGACTAATTGTAACTAATTGAAGCCTTTGTATACCTTTGTATTACTGGAATTGCTTTGTGTGTTCTTTTATTGTATCTCACCTGTAATGTTCTCCATTGTTGTACTCCACCAATTGTTGTCTACTCTACTTGCCTTTGTAAATGAGTCTTTGACTCAAAGGTTGTAAATCTGAATTATGAAATAAATAACCAGGTGTTGGATAGAGCAATACTTAAATCACCATAATGAATGAGATCATTAAGAGCCTTAGAAATATTAGTAGTAATATAAATCAAATGCGAATCCTTTCTAGCTAAAAGAGATTTCAAGGAAAGAGTCAAAGGGTCAGTGTGCTTGTTAAACATAGGGAAATATTGAGACAAGGCAAGCAGGTATTGCAGATCGGTATCCTTAACATCTGGTTCAGGGAGAGGAACAGGAGTGATCACAGTGTAACCAATTACTGTTATCTGCTGTGGAGTAAAACAGAAGTTAGGAGTTGAAATGAGACAAGATTTTTGATGATAAGCAAAGGATTTATGATTTGTCACTACACAATACTGCCCATCGGAATTGTAAGTCACTCTTATAGTTGGTACCCTCCACTGCTGTAGACATAAAGGACAAGAAAAGGACTGGTTGGTGAGCCATGAAGTGAAGTGATGTACCTCTTCCAGGTAGCTTTGGGATTTAGCTGTTTCAGCATCAGGCGCGGAAGATGCAGCTCGTGAAGATTCGGATTTGTCATCCTCGTCATCAGTAAGATTGGACGGCAGTTCTTCACCCAAAGTAAACGACCAGTCAAGATGTTCCCGCACACGGGTTTCACAATGTCAAAAACATCATGGCGGCACAAGTAGTAATATCCCTTTTTTGGTGCAACAGTTCGTATGGGGCTGCCACCTAGGCTTGGAGCATAGAATGGTAGACAAATAATGAGGGTTAGTCAGTTCTTTCTCGGTAGATGTCATCGTGTGGGTGTCCGATAGAATTGATGGCAGCCAATTTGTCGAAAACTGATGTTTCAGGATCAAAACAGGGTAGTGACACAGTGAAAGTGATAAACATGTTGAGGTGCTTGATTTGGATATCTGGAGACATACCCAAGGTTCCTAGCTGTAGACATAGAAATGTTAACTGAATTTGCTAAACAAATAGTAATGATGGGCAATACCATTTACCCATTCTTCTATCATGGATATGATCTGGAATGTGTCCTGTTTCCAAGTCCCTGAAGAGATTAACAGTGGCAATTACATGAGAACCATAAGCAGAACATAAACATTCACGGGCAATATATTGCTTGTCTGCCTCCTTGTTATTTTGAAAAATCAGTTCATTAATCTTACTCTTAGTATCATTGAACCCTTTGGTTATTTCCTGCATGTTATAGACTGTAAAACGTTCTTCCTTACTTAAACCATCTACACTATGTAACAGTGGAGGTAGGATATCACTCTTAACAGCTTGCTGAAAATTAAGAGTTTGCGCTTTAATCGCGGTAGTATCTGCTCTATTCCAGATAGACATGCCCGAGCCAAAAAGGCCAGAAACGGTGCCTGCTGCACCGGTAACATCTGCAGTGTCACGCCTAGTGCATGGTCTAGCTTTAGCATTAGCAGCGGGTCTAAAAACTCCTATGTGAACAGTGTTGTGTGGTCCACTAACTGGATCATTAGTGTGGGTTTGTTAAGAGACTACAGTACCTGTAAGCATCATGCTGAAAAATGTAGAAGTATTGGTCATGTGACCGAGACCAATCTCAGCCATATTCCAATGTGTAAGATTGAAAATAACTGGGACATGCATAAATTATGCATTATTAATCAGGGCTCCTGGAAGGGAAGTAGCGGTCAAACCACTAGGAGGACCTTTCTCTCTGGGGAGGGCAGTCAGTCATTTCTTCTTCTTGGGTGGGACTACAGAAGGAAAAAGAGCTTCAGTAGCTACGTAGTTGGAAGACAGAAAGCACGTGACTCCTCAGAGGTGAGGCATCACACCAAGCAGGAACAATGAGAGCAGTAACGATATAACAACCTGTATGTCTGGGGGAAGTCTGTCGAATAGAGAGTACACCATTCTTGGATATGTCCGTGTTGGGCCATCCGTGCAATGTACCTTTGGATATTCGAGCTACAGGGAGTGTGTAGCCATTAATGGCAGATCTTACTTCGAGATACAGCTCTTGCAGCAGGTTACACCATTAGGACTGAAGCCGTCAGGCGCCAGGACCCCACGGAAATTTTCTAGCTAGCGGTCTTCAACGGGGACCGCCTCTGCGTCTGACGCCGGGTCCCGCCCCCGACGTCAGGCGTAGTACATAAGGAGGCGGTCCCCCCACAATCCCCAGTTCTTTTCCTGCCGATGACATCGCAGCATCGGCCTCTCGGTCACTTTCTAGCGTCCGACGACTAGGAACTTCAGTGTTCTTTCTTCTCATTTAGATATTGGATTCATCTGATGTCCTCTCCAAACACCTCTTTGGAAGGTCACTCGTCGAAGTGTGCCTGCGGCAAACAGATCCCCTTCAAGGATCCTCACTCTGCCTGTGTGCGTTGTCTGGGCCCCGACCACGATACCCAGGCCTGCTCCTTCTGCCAGGGCTTCAGTAGTTGCACCAGGATCCGCCGCCAGAAGGCCCTTCAGGCTTTTCTTCTGGAGGAAAAACTCAAGGCCATGGATAGGGAACCTTCCTCCAAGGGGGAGTTGTCAGGGAAGACCCATGGGCACCGGGAGAAGGAGAGGCCCAGATCCCCTTCCAGGGCCTCGGACTCTTACAGCTCCGGCTCGAGGTCAGACTGCTCTCCCTTTAGGGCTCGCTCTCAGCCTCCCCCAGTTGAGGTCAGATCGTCCAGCGGTTCCTCCTCCCTGCAGCCTATCAAGACCTCCAGGCCTTCGGCTTCATCCACTCCTTCTAAGGCCTCGTCCAGGTCTGGGGAGCGCCACAAGTCTTCCTCCCGTCGTCCGGACTCCAACGTCAAGTCAGTCTCCCAGCCGCCGCGTGGGCCGGATCCACCCCAGCGCAAGACTGAGGAACTGACTTCCCTTAAGCGGACGTCGGACCCGAGGTTGGTCCACCCGACGTCGGCCAAGCACCATAGGCACTCCCAGGAGCTGGCTATAGTAAGACACCCGTCGCCGGCCAGGCATTCGCCCCTGAAGACGTTGGCCGGGGGACCGACGTCAGCCATTGCAGAGGGGAGGGCCGCACCACCGCCTACCGATGTCGGTCGGAGGGCGTCGTCGTCTGAGGATACTACTCAGCCCGAGGACCAGGCGGGCAACTCCGGAACCATCGAGCTCCCACGGGAACCCTCCCCAGAGCGGGAGACCTCCGGGGACCCGACGTCTGACCCCGGCGACAGGCCATTGGTACCCGTCCCGTCGTCTGGCCTGAATCTGGCAGAGGTGAAGGAGCTCTTCACCTTCTAGTGGGACACCATCAAGAAGGATGTGGTCACCACACACCCTCCTTGTACTCCGGCTACCCCTTTAACACCTGCGCCCCCCACTCCCACCCAGGGGGTCAGTAGGACGGTCATCGACCCCCAAGGAGCCAGCACCCCCTCCTAGGGGCAGATCTTCGGATAGGAGAAGACCTCCCTCAAGATCCACTTCAGGGTCCCCCAGCCCTAAGAGACTCAGACGACGCCGGTATACCTCGTCCGCGGAGGACTCCAGATCTGACACCTCAGGGTGCTCCAGATCTCCTTCTTCTATCAGCGTCCCTTCTCCAGACCCATGCGACCTTCCCAGGTCTCCTCTGGATGACCCCTCGTTTGCTGAAATCATGAGGCATATCCAGGAGAATATGGGGTGGGACGCTGAAGAACTAGACTCCGAGAGACAATGCCTTGCCCGCTACCTTCAGCAGAAAGATCCAAAGCCTGTGGTAGTGCCACCCATGGTGGACACCTTCGCCGACGTCACCAAGGGTGCGTGGAAGCATCCGCATTAGACTCCGGCAGTGCCGAAGAAGGCTGACCGCCTGTACAAGGCCCCAAGGGAGGACCAGTACCTGGTGAACCATCCTCTGGCTGATTCCCTGGTCATCACGGCCTCACATGACTGGTCTCAGAGATCTCAGCACTTGAGCACACAGCCACTGGACCCGGAATCCAAACAGTTGGATGTCCTGGGTAGGCGCACGTATGCAGCTGCGACTTCCGCCATCAGGTCACTAAATTACCTCACCCACATGGTTCAATTCCAGAATGCATTGTAGGAGCAGGGACAGGACCTGGTTGAAAAAATGCCCGACGGTGGTCAAAAGGAGGAGCTGTTAAACCTCCGTATGGGTTCAGACGTAGGGACCCAGGTGCTCAGAGCCGCATACGACTCTGCGGACTCTTCGGCCAGAGCTGCAGCCTCAGGCGTGTGTCTCCAGAGACGCTCGTGGCTCCGGTTTTAACCCGGACGTCCAGAAGAATATCATGGACGTCCCTTACTATGGTGAAGTGTTGTTTGGCGAAGCCTCGGAGAAGGTGATCACCAAACTTCAAGACGCTGGGAAGGCAGTTAGATCTGTTCAGGCTATGTACAGGTCTCGACTTAGTTCCTTTCGCAGGAACCAGAGTCGTTTTCGTGGCTGGACACAAAGGCAACAAACACGTTCCGGCCAGCAACAAAGGGGCTCCTTCACCCGAAAAGCCCAGGCTAAGACATCCTCAGGCAGAGGCCACTGAGTTGCAAAGTCGGCCCAACCTGCGGGATATAACGCTGCGACAGCATGACTCCTTCCCGGTCCCCGGCCCTCCTCAGGATCAACGGGAAATGAAGGTCGGGGGTCGCATCGCATGTCACCTGCCAGGGTGGCGGTCTGTCACCACCGACAGGTGGGTGCTACAGTTGGTCAAAAAAAAAAAAAACACTATATAGAATTCGTAGGCAGCCCACCCACAAGGCCTCCTCTGCTTTCCCGCTAGTCGGGACAGCATGCCCTGCTTATACAACAGGAAGTGCTCGCGCTTCTGGAGAAGGAAGCTTTGGAGCACGTTCCAGAGAACCAGAAAGGGTTAGGCTATTATTCGCACTTCTTCCTGGTTCCAAAGAAAACAGGGGACCTCCGTCCAGTTTTGGACCTCGGCGACCTCAGTCTGTCTGTCGTCTACAAACGCTTCCGCATGGTGATCCTTCTGGGTCTAATCCCCATGCTGAAGAGGGACGCCTTCTTGGCGTCGTTGGACATGCAGGACGCCTACCTGCACATCCCTATTGCTCAGGCGCACAGGAGGTTCCTGCACTTCGAGTTTCAGAGCCGCCACTATCAGTTCCGAGCACTTCCCTTCGGGCTGTCATCAGCACCCCGCATCTTTACGAAGTGCATGGCAGTCGTAGCGGCATCTCTGAGGAGACAAGGCCACTACGTGTTCCCGTACCTGGACGACTGGTTTCTCATGGCTCCCTCCAAGGAAGCATTGTTGACGGCCATTCATCGTACCCAGGCCCTTTTTCAGTCACTGGGTATCCTCATCAACTACGATAAGTCTCTACTGGTACCGTCCCAGAAACTGCAGTTTATAGGAGCAGTTCTGGACACCGTCAAGGGAAAAGCTTTTCTTCCCACGGACAGAGCGGAACACATTCGATCCCTCATAAGGGACCTGTTGGTGAAGAGGACCATCCCGGCCAGACTGGTCCTTCGCCTGCTCGGACACATGGCTGCGGCCATTCCAACAGTCCCGATGGCAAGACTCCACATGCGGGTAACCCAGTGGATGTTAAGGGTGCAGTGGGACCAAAGGCAGGACCATCTGCAGCAGCCAGTTCGAATTACGAAGGCTGTGGTTCGGGACTGGCAATGGTGGCTAGATCCGGGAAACCTCTCCGCGGGGGTTCCCTTCACAGCGCCGTCTCCGACTGTAACTCTCTCCATAGACGCCTCAGGGCTCGGGTGGGGAGCGCACTTGAACAGGGTGAGGTCTCAGGGCACATGGACAGTTCAGGAATCTCATCTCCATATCAACATTTTGGAGACGAGGGCGGTCCTTTACGCCCTGCAAGCCTTCCAGTCAGAGAGCCCACCGAGTACTCTCCTGTTGCAAACAGACAATACTGCGGTGATGTATTACCTCAACAAACAAGGAGGCACTCACTCCTACCCCCTTTGCAGGGGAGGCCATGAGAGTGTGGGAGTGGGTAGTACGGCACGGCGCAAACCTTATTGCAGTTCACGTCCCCGGGGTGGACAATACCGTTGCAGACAGCCTGAGTCGTTCTCAGGCCAGAGTCCACGAGTGGGAGCTTCTACAGGAGGTGGCAGAGGATCTGTTCCACAGATGGGGCACTCCAGAATTAGACCTTTTCACGTCCCCATCCAACGCAAAACTGCCCAATTTTTGCTCGCTAGATCCAGGGCCTGGTGTTTTCTGGCGAGACGCGTTGTCCCTCTCCTGGGCGGGCAGATTCCTCTATGCCTTCCCTCCTTTCCCGTTGCTCCAGAGAGTTCTTCTCAAACTTCGAAGGGAGCAAGTGACGCTCATTTTGATAGCGCCTTTCTGGCCCAGGCAAATTTGGTTCCCGCTTCTGCATCAGCTATCCTGGGAACCTCCACTTCCTTTTGCCAATCAGCTCCCATCTGTTGTCTCAGAAGGAAGGTTCATTAGTCCATCTGGGCTTACGTTCATTAAACCTACATGCCTGGCTCCTAGAGACATAGCCATGATGCGACATGGGGTCTCGCAAGAAGTGGCAGAAGTACTTTCGGCGGCCAGAAAACCGGCAACATACGCCATGAAATGGCGCAGATTTTGCTTGTGGGCTCAAGCGCGTGGTTTATCACCGTTTGAATGTCCCGAAAAGCTGGTTCTGGAGTACCTGCTTTCACTTTTTCAGTCCGGACTAGCTTACTCCTCGATCAAGGTGCATCGTTGCTTAATTTTGGCTTATCATGCCCCCATAGGCCATTGGATGGTGGCCCAATTGGACACTACTCGTGCCTTTTTAAGGGGAGTCCTCCACCATAGGCCACCTATCAAGGATCCGGTTCCTCCCTGGACTTGCCCTTTGTCCTGGAGCAGCTTACGCTGCCACCTTTCGAACCAGCCGCGGATTGCGAGCTATGTTTTCTGTTGTGGAAAACGTTTTTAGTTGCAGTTACTTCTGCAAGAAGAATCTCCGAATTGCATGCACTCATGTGCAAAGAGCCTTATTTAATTTTCCATCAGGATAGGGTATCCCTGAGGACAAATCCTATGTTTTTGCCTAAGATGGTCTTAGCCCTCACCCTTAATCAAGATATCGACTTACCAGTGTACTTTCCCAGGTACACCAATCGAGGAGAAGCACTGCTTCACACCCTTGATGTTCGCAGGTGTCTCAGATATTATCTGACCAGAACCAAGCAGTATCGAAAATCGGATCAACTGTTTGTCTCCTTTGCTAAGAGGATGAAAGGAGCTCCTGTTTCTAAACAGTCTCTCTTGCGTTGGCTCATCCAGTGTATCTCTTTCTGTTATGACAAGCGCAGCAAATCCTTGCCAGGTGCGGTCAAGGGTCATTCTACCAGAGGAGTGGCCTCTTCCTTTGCAGCGCTGAGGAATGTCTCCACTTCAGCTATTTGTGCTGCGGCTACCTGGAGCTCGATGCATACCTTTATTAGGCATTACAGCCTGGACATTGCATCAAGGCGAAGGGCAGGTTTCGGCCTAGCCGTCCTCCAGGGACTTCTGTCTTGGGCTCGAGCAGGGTTGTGATCCCTGTCTTTCCTCCTCCCGGTGGCATACGATTGCCACCATTGCTTGGGAATCAGTCCTAATGGTGTAACCTACTGCAAGAGCTGTATCTCGAAGTAAGATAGTACAGTTATGTAAGAACTTACCGCGAGAACAGCTCTTGCAGCAGCAGGTACCTTCCCGCCCACCATCCCCCTTTCTTGTTGAGGTAGGTCATAGCCAAACATCCATCTTACGAGATGGAACAATTTGTCTTAGTTTTGGCCATCTGATGGCGGATCCTTGTTCTCTTCTGATGTCATCCAGCGGCTTGGAGTCTCCGGCGGGAGAACTGGGGATTGTGGGGGACCGCCTCATTATGTACTACGCCTGATGTCGGGGGCGGGACCGACGTCAGAGGTGGTCCCCGCTGAAGACTGCTAGCTAGAAAATTTCCGTGGGGTCCTGGCGCCTCATGGCTTCAGTCCTAATGGTGTGACCTGCTGCAAGAGCTGTTCTCGAAGATCTACTGTTACAGTAAGTTCTTACGTAACTGTACTTTTCCCATTGAATGGAAAGTGTGGATTTGTCTGGAGCTCTACCATAGCATCAAGGTAGGCGTTTGAGCTTTCCTTAACAGTAATCATTTTATTGGGCACATTAATATGAACTCCCATTGGGGCTGAATGTTCAAGTTTGCTAAGCAAATGTTCTGTACATTGTCTGTGAGTCGATAGGGGTTTATTCTGGGATTCATTCGGGGCAGTAGTAGTAGTCTCACCAGGATAAGGAGGTGCAAGATAGCCATCTTGCCAGTGTACCTGAAAGAAAACAGAAAAGGTTTAAGTGTGGGGTAGTGTTCTGCCCTAAGTGGGTTAGGAAAAGTAAGTTTAGTCACCTTTGTACAACTTGAGCTGATTAGCATGGAACCACTTGTCGGTGGTCTTCTTTTGCTGTTGAACTCGGACCTGATAAACAGCTGAGTTTGTTGACAATGGGATATGGGACTTCCCATTTGCTGGCAAATGAATGAGTTGGTTGTATTGGAGAAACATAACTTGATCTCCAATTTTCCAGTCAATCTCTTTGACATGCTTATCAAAATGAGCTTTGGCTTGTTGTTGAGCTTTACCCATTTGATTGGCGGTGAACAGGTGTGTCTTCATGTCATCATCATGAAGCTTTTCAGCGTAGTTGTCCACAGATACTTGATCTGCGGTAGGGGTGTGGAGATCAATCGGCAGGTAATCAGGTAATCTCATGGCTCTGCCAGTCATATCCTCATAGGGTGTACACTGGGTAGTGGCTGCAGGAGTACTCCTGATTGCCATCAGCAGTAATGGCAAGAGGGAATACCAATCCTTGGGATTGTCATTGATGAATTTGCGTAACGTCTGTTTGATTCTTCTGTTGGCTCTTTCTGCTTGGCTTGAGGATTGAGGATGGTAAGGATATGGAATTTCTGATCTACTTCAAATAGTTGGAGTGTCTGCTTCATGAGCTCAGCTGTAAAACTGGTTCCCTGGTCTGAGTTTACCTTTAGGGGTAGGTCCCACCTGGAGAACAGTTGATCCACTAGGATCTTGACAATTGTTTTTGCCGTGTTACTCTTAGTAGGAAATGCTTCTATCCACTTAGAGAACAAATCTGTGACAACAAGTGCATACTTATTCTTCCTGGAGTTGGTAAGGGGGACAATGAAATAGATTTGTATCAAGTTATATGGTCCAGTTTGTCTTTGGGGCAACAATTTGGCAGTGTGAGTGGGGCCCCATGTCAATGGGACATCCTTTTTCAGAAATTCATACAAGGGAGCAGCCTTCAAGGCAAGGTCGGGGATAAAATCCCTGGAGTAGTTTACCATTCCTAAGAAGCATCTGTGTGTTGGCACGCTAGTGGGGAGTGGCAGATCTTGCAAGCTCTGGATCTTTTTGACAGCTGGGCTTCTGCTTTGGTCTGTGATATGTAGGCCAAGGAAGATGACCTTTTCTTCACACAGTTGTGCCTTAGAGGGGTTGCACTTGAGGCCTGCTCTCTCGAGGAGACATAAAAGTTTGTCTATAAGGGCCACATGATATTCTTTCGTGGTGGTTGGTGGAAGCAAGTAATCCACATACTGCAAGAGACAGTGGGATGTGGAGAACCCCTGCAGAACATCCATCATGTGGAGATGGAGGAGGGAAGGACTGTTGTAAAAGCCCTGAGGAAGACAGGTCCAGGTGTACTGGCGTCCATCAGAGGTGAAAGCAAATTTGTATTGGCTTTCCTATGCTAACGGAAGTGACCAGAACCCATTAGAGATGTCAAGGGCTGTGAAACACTTTGTCAGGTGTCAACAGCTTGAGCACATGCGGTGCTGATGCTACTGTTGGAGCACGACTGTCTCACTATTGGAGTATGTCTGCTCCTGATTGTAATGTTGTCAGTGTATCTCTCCTATGTAATTACCCTGTAATTCTCCCGGGTTGCACCTGAAAATAGGTACTTGCTGTCTAGTGTGCTTACCCAGTTACCAAAAGCAAATAAATAAATAAATAAACTTGATTGTTTCTTGTAATCAGTTGCGAGTTTCCAAGCTCCATTTGGCTTTTTCACAGGCCAAATAGGCGAATAGACAGTGGAGACGGGGGTCCTAACTCTCCTTGCTGTAGCAGTGATTAGATGGTCTCCCTCAGTGATGGAAGGCTTCAGAAGGAAATGTATACTGCTTCTGCCTCACAGGATCATTTCCTGTGATTTCAGTGGTGGTGTGCACCCTACCACAATCATGCTTAGTGGCAAACGTGTGAAGATGTTTCTGCAACAAGGGTGCAAGCTCAGAAAACAGGTCATGACTTTTGAACAAAGCCATGCCGTTCTACTCCTTGTTATGTGACATGGCTGCCACCACATGTGAGTCTGGAATGGTGAAAGCATGACATTGTCCCCTAATCTGGAGAAGTAGCCTATTGGCTAGGTCTACTACATAGCCGTGCAGCGATAGAAAGTCAACTCCCAGTATGCTGGGGTGAAGACGTAATACCATGAGGTTAAAGACAGAATCAGTCCTGAGGTGGCTTACCACCACAGGCAGAGGAACAGATCGGTAGGTGTGTAGCTGGGTACCATCTACACTCCGGGCACTGATCTTCCAGCTGGTAACCAGTCAGATGAGACTGGGTCCTCATCATGGAGGACTGACATGGCTGCTCCTGTATCTAGGAGCATGGTAAGGAGGCGGCCCCCCCCCCACCGTGCCCTTTACATGAGGCCGTCCGTTTGTGTCAACAAGCAAGTTGCTCACAATCCGGACTGGGCCTGTACTTGTCAATCTGTGCTTTCAGAATCGTCATCATCCTGTTCCTGAAATCCGAGGCCTGCATGATCTCTCTTAACCTCCTGTATGTCTTGCATGGGATACAGATGTGCCTGTGACATCGGCCTATACAGACGGTTCCTCCTTGGTCGTCGTGTCAGCCTGGCCAGTAGTGGATGCTACAAAAAGATTCTTTCCTCAGCTTCTCGGTTGTTCAGTAGCCGAAGCCAGGAAAGGATTTTTCTGGCTGTATGGCTGTCCATTGGCCAGAGCAAGGGCTGTTACGGTATGTGCAGGCTTAGCCGCTCTCTTGGCACGGATCTCCTCCAGTAGTTTGCGGAGGGTCTCGTTCTCATCCTTTAGGCTCCGATAGCTAGGACCATTACGGTTCCGGCCATCGAATTGGGCATTTGGATTTTTCCAGTTGCTCTTTCCTCTATTCCTGTTGTTTTTATAGTTATGGTGCCCCCACCATTGTGCGACTGTTTGTCGTCAGAAGGGATATCGTTCTTCTGGTTATTACCTTCCACAGTATAGTGGGTAGTTGTATCGGAGGTAGGCTGCACTACAGCTACCTGTGCTGCCAGAGTTTGAATGGTGGCAATTTTGTTGGTTTTACCAGAAGTGAGATTACGGAGGTATATCTGGTAGGCACGCTCCGTTTTGGTAAGAATATCCGAAAGGTGTCTGTACTCGGGTAGATATTAAGCTCAACCTTTTCCCGTAGGGCCAGAGTCATGTTCCGGATGTACAAATCCTTGTATTCAATCTGGTCTCAATCTGCAATTTCACTTGCAAGAGCTTTACCAGCTTTGTAGGCAAGCCATAACTGTTGGTGGTAGGCCACGTTACTTTCCTTTACATTCTGCTTAACCTTGTAGGCCAAGCGAGCTCCCGACGACACCCGGGGAGTTGGCGGCGATGAGGGTCGCAGCGATATCATTGTAAGTGAGCATGTCACATTTGTGTATGGTCTCTGGGAGTTTGGCCCAGAGGGTAGGTTCGATCGTCTGTCGCAAGATTTGAACCTGGTACTCTGGTTGGAGAGAGTTTCTTGCAGAGGGAGTGCATCTTCTCCAAGTGGTAACTGAGATTCAGTTGGGCCCATCTGTCCAATACTTTAGGCAATTTGCTGGACAGAGTGAGCAACTCGTAGGGGGGTTGGAAGTATGAGGAATCGCGTTCAGCTCAATGCGTTCCATGGTGCCATGAAGGGCAGCTTCCTCCGCCGCATCAGTGACTGCCTTGTACGTATGATCCTGATTGACAGTGTCTGCAAACATTCTATCAGTTTGATCTTGGATGGCCCTCCGTTGGTCCTTTGGTGCAGTGATATCACTAATGGCCTCTTGAATTAGGCCGCGCACCTCCGCCGTGTCCTCCCTGGAGAGTGGGGCAAGTGGAGGCACACCACAGAATACAGGCTGTCTGCCTGTGTCATAGAGGCTGCCATCTTGGCATTGTACGTGGCTTCCACCATGTTTGTGTAGACGTGGCAACAAAGTGGGCATGCAGACATGGGCGCCATCTTGCAGATGGCTGGAGAAGATGACAACCCCATGGGGGCTGGTCTTGTGTGAGACGTGGCATGCCTCGTCATCAAAGTCTGCGTCGTCATCGTTAGATGACACAGTCTCAATGGGCATATACTGAAACCCATTCATAGCCTTAACATGGCCAGCAAGAACCTCCCGTTGATGGCTCATCTTTGCCATCTTTGCTCTACATTTCTTGTGACAAACTTTTGCAATGCCTATACACTTCAAACAACTTGAAGTCTTGCTGTATTCTGACAAGTGCAGTTAGCCCCAGCCTTTAAACTGCCCAGGAGAACAAAGGGTTAATCCTATGCAGAGCATAGAATGTTGAGCTCGAGCTCAGTTGATGTCTCTGTCTGTTTCCCTTTGAAAGCTAACCGTCAGATTCTTTACTCCGCCTCACTGAACAGTCACTCGGGAGATTTCTCCTGCAGCTCGGTTCGAAAGTCGGTTGAAGTGTCGTTTTTTTGTCTGTTTTTAACCGAAAAAGTTTCTTGCATAGTCTGTTCAGTCTGTGTGTGTGGTATCGTGACTACTAGATAGGTTTTGTACTGTGTTTTCTGTGTGGAACTTGTAAAAAGTGTGGATCGGTTCGGCTGAAACTATCATTTTTGCTTAATTCTTGTGTTAACTTTAATATGTGGTTACCGGTCCTTATCTGTTCTTAAAAAAAAAAATGTGTTTTGAAACTTTTTTTCCAACACCCGTGACACGGTTAGGAACCGATAAGGGAGTCTTGCCTGGTGGTTGCCATAAAAAGGGTAAGTTGGTTAGGTTGGCCATGTCTGAGAAACCCAAGAAAAAAAACGGGCCCACTGGGTTTCAACACTGCAGTGAGTGTGGGGAGGTCTTTGCTAAGGCCGATCCCCACACCACCTGGGTTTACTGTCTGGGGTTTGACTACCAAATATGTAAAAACTTTCCGAAATCTACCCTTGAGAAGAGATTATGTAGACTGAGGGAAAAGGAGGCAGAGAAGTCCGTTGACTCGGATGGCCAGCCCAGTTCGGTTCCGACCGAACCAGAGGGAGTGCCCTCTGACGAGGGCGATACTTCTTCGGACAAAAGGAGAGCCGATTCTGAGGGATGGGTTCCGACAAAAAGAAAACGCAAAGACAAATCGACCATTCGGATCCAGAGGGTCATGTTCTGACCGCCGAAGAGATAGCCAGGGCGATTCAGATTGTGGAATCGCTCCGTCCGGTTCCGACCGATCCGGCTCCTTCTGGCAGGGGTTCGGTTCGGTTGGTTCCCCTGGTTCAAGATTATACCCTTGAAGATTTTTATGAACCGGAGTTTGAAGAGGAAGGGGAATTTGAGGATGATGATGTAAGTGAGGGTCTGGATGTACCTGTGGAACCGGACATCTCCCCAGACAGACCTTCAGGTGTTTCCCCTCCTAGGCTTTCTGAGTCCCCTTCTCACTTTGTTTTACAGAAAGGTGGCTGAAACCCTCCAGCTTCCTATGGCGGGGGCTGTGGAAGATAAAGAGGAGCCTGATTATGTAGAGATGATGGACATCCCAGAGTCCAGGAGACTGTCTATTCCCCTCCACAAGTCTTTTGGGAAACCGACACAAAAAGTCCTAAAGTCTCCTAACTCTGTACCTCCTGTGGATAGAAGAATGGACAAGAGGTATACACTTTCAGGCTCAGACACGGAGTTCTTTTATAAGCAATGCAGCCATGTTGGGGTAGTGCAGGCTGTTGCCTGTGACGAGGCAAATATTCCCTTGGCTTCACACCCCCAGACAAGGACTCCAGGAAGATTGATGCCATGGCAAAGAAGCAGTACATGGCATCTTCTTTGGGACTGAGGCAGGCGAATTACATGGCCTATACAGCCAGGTACCAGAAGTCTAGGTGGGACACTGTACTGGCACTGGCTAAACAGGCCTTCCCCCAGCTAGACAGGGAGCTGGAGGTGGTGGCTGCAGATGGGATTGAGGCATCTAAGGTTCAGTTTCATGCTGCTGTGGACTGTAATGATGTGTCATAAAGAGTCATGGCTACATCTGTGGCTCTTCGGAGGATGACTTGGCTCAGATGTACTAGCCTCTCGCAGGACACCCAGGCTAAGGCCATGGATTTTCCTGTAGTGGGAAATGCTCTGTTTGGGGCGTAGACAGAGAATTACATGAAGAAAATGGATGCGTACAGGACCACTTACAGGAGTGCTCAGGCCAAGGAAAGGCAGGCAACCCCTCAAAGGCAGCAGCCTAGGGGCAGGGGCAGGCCTTTTCAAAGGCATTTTTACCAAGCACAGGCCTCTTCCTTTTCTCATATGGGGTTCTTCAGAGGGAGAGGCAAAAGAGGGATGAGCAAGGCTGCATCCACTCCTCAGCCTAAAACCCTTGCAAAGCAGACACCCTGATGGGCCTGCCTGGGTTGACTCTCCTATTCCAGTAGGGGGCAGGCTGGCTTACTTTGTCCAGGACTGGATGTCTGTTACATCAGACAAGTGGGTCCTGGAAGTAGTAAGCCAGGGACTGATTCTCCGCTTCAAAAAATTTCCAAAGATGAGAACCAGATCTTTTCCACCTGCAAATCTCTCAGAAACTCTTGCCCTAGAGGCAGAGGTTTCTTTTCGCCTAGCTTTAAGAGCCATAGAGAGAGTACCTACCCTACACTGGGGCAAAAGACTGTACTCCAGGTACTTCTTGAACCCCCAAAAAGACAGGGGAGTGGCGACCCATCCTAGACCTAAGATATCTAAACAAACATCTTCTAAAGCCAAAGTTCGAAATGATAACTCTGGGAATAATCCTTCCCTCTCTAAGGCCAGGGGACTGGGTAGCCTCCCTTGACCTCAAAGATGCCTACTTTCACATTCCCATCAGGTGCTCCCACAGAAAGTACCTCAGGTTAGAGTTGCCCTCAGGCCATTATCAGTTCAGAGCAATGCTCTTTGGCCTAACCTCAGCTCCTAGGGTTTTTACAAAGTGCCTGGCAGTAGTAGTTGCCTTGCTAAGAAGGCAAAAAATTTCGATTTTTCCATATCTGGACGATTGGCTAATAGTGGGTCAGTCTCCAGACCAAGTCAAGTCTCACCTGCAAGTGACCCAGCAAGTGCTCACTTCTCTAGGATTTCTTCTCAACCTTCCCAAGTCAGTTCTTGAACCAGTCCAGGTTCTTACTTTTAGAGGGGCAGAACTGGACACACTCTAGAGCAAGAGCCTTTCTTCCTCTAGAAAGAGCAAGGGTTCTTATGGAACCAGCTTCTTCCTTCAGCCTTCGGGTATCTCGACCAGCAAGGCATTTCCTCCAGCTCTTGGGCCACATGGCAGCTTCAACAGCAGTGGTCTAAGGGGCAAGATTCCAGATGAGGGATATTCAGTTCCACCTGAGAGCTTTCTGGTCTCAGAGAAAGGACTCCCTTACCAAACTGATCCCAGTGTCTCTGACCTTGATCCAAGCCCTCCAGTGGTGGCAGGATCTGGACAGTTTAAGGCAAGGTGTTCCTTTTGTTGCTCAGCCTTGTTCAGTGGTCCTTACCACGGATGCTTCTCTCCTTGGCTGGGGAGCCCACCTGGGGTCCCTTGCTGCCCAGGGGCTGTGGTCCCCCCAAGAATCCCTTCTCCACATCAGTCTTCTAGAGCTCAGGGCAGTTTTTCTGGCTTTAGAAGCATTCTCACAGTCAGTACAGAACAAGGTGATTCAAGTCAGAACAGACAACACCACCACCGTGTGGTACATCAACAAGCAGGGAGGCACTTGGTCCACGGCCTTGTGCAGAGAAGCCATGAAGTTGTGGTCCCTGGCTTATTCCCTGCACACCTCTTTTGTAGCAGTTCACCTTCCAGGCAAGGACAATGTGCTAGCAGATGCACTGAGCAGGATTTCTCAGGGCTATCACGAATGGTCCCTGGACCCTCGGGTGTTGAAAGTGATTTTTTCAAGGTGGGGCACTCCAGAGATGGATCTCTTTGCAGCCCCAGACAATCACCAACTCCCTCTCTTTTGTTGCAGACTTTCAGTCTTGGGCTCAGTCCCTCTGGACGCCCTAATCCTGAATGTGGAGGGGAAGTTTCTGTATGCCTTTCCCCCCTTCCTACTCCTGTTCAATGTTTTGGTAAAAATAAGGTCTCAACCATGCAAGGTGATTCTGATTGCTCCAGATTGGGCCAGACAGCCCTGGTACCCCCTGTTGCTGTCCCTAGCAGTCCATCTTCCCCTGTCTCTTCCCAGGAATTACAACCTGTTAACATCCTCTCAGGGAAGGATTTGGCACCCCAATCTTCAGTCTCTCAATCTCAAAGCATGGCTCTTGAAGAGTTAGAGTTTGCAGATCTGCATATTTCCCAAGGGGTTCTGGATATCCTCAAAGCTTCTTTAAAGTCCTCCACCAGAAAGGCTTACAACTCCAAATGGAAAAGATTCAGCAGTTGGTGTACTTAGAAGCATATTTCTCCAGACACTGCTGGATTGCCTACGGTTCTGGATTATATGGTCCATCTTAATGGCCTAGGCCTCAGACCAGCTACTCTCAAGGTACACTTGTCAGATGTTTCTGCGTTTTTGTCTGTGGGGAAGCCTTCCTCGCTATCTTCCCATCCCGTGTTATGTAAATTTTAGAGACCCTGCCCCTGCCTGGGATATGAATGTTTGCATTGCTCAACTTATGCAACCCCCCTTTGAGCCTATGTCTCCAGCAGAGCTTAAGTACTTGACTTGAAAAACTGTGTTCCTGGTAGCCATTACCTCTGCCAGGCATATCAGTGAAATGCAAGCCCTGTCAGTGGAACCTGATTTTATCTCATTTCACAGGGATAAAGTGGTCCTTAGAACCAATAGAAGGTTCTTGCCCAAAGTGGTTTCAGACTTCCATTTAAACCAGTCTGTGTCTCTCCCTGTTTTATTCACTGATCATTCTTCCTCAGGAGAGAGGAGGCTATGCAGTTTAGATGTCAAAAGAGCCCTTAGTTACTACATAGAGCGTACCAAGGGTCACAGGTTTGATTCCCTCCAGTTGTTCCTCACTTATGGAGAAGTGGGAAAGGGCAAACCTGCCACCAAAAGACCTATTGCCAGGTGGATTGTGTCTTGTATACAATTCTGCTATGAAAAACTGGGAAAAACTCCACCCTTTGGCCTGAGGGCTCATTCCACAAGAGGTACAGCTGCTTCCCTGGCTGCTGCCAGGGATATCCCTCTCTTAGAAATTTGTCAAGCAGCCACCTGGAAAACAGTCCATACCTTTACCAAGCATTACTCTCTGGATATCCAGGCTAGGAGTGATGCTCGGTTTGGCACAGCAGTACTTCAGAGCCTATTCCCAAAGTAGGTTCTGTCCCTCCTCCTTGGATGTACTGCTTGGTAGTCTGCAATTGTCAGAATACAGCAAGACTTCATGTTGTTTGAAGAAAAAAATACTCACCTTAGTAATTATGTTTCTTCTAATGGAGTAGTGCTGTATTCTGACCTCCCTCCCTGCCGCCCCTCTCAGAACCTGTTTTTGGGAAGTGGGTGGGCAGGTGCAGTGTTGCACCCCTGGGGTGTTTTTTTGCTTGCACACTCCTCCTTTTTGTTTGGGTGCTGATTTATTATTGTTATTTGTAGTAGATTGGTTTTTGGGTTTCCTGACTTGAGTCTTCTTTGGGAATCCAACATTTTTTTTCAGCCAGTTTGCTAGTAGGAATTTTTACAGTTTCCACATAGAATTTTTAGTTTAGTTGGGCTCGTAAGAATCTGACGGTTTAGGTTTGAAACATTCCAGACAGAGACTTCAACCGAGCTTAAGCTCAGCATTCTATGCCCTGCATAGAAAGTTAACTCTTTGTTCTCCAGGGCAGTTCAAAGGTTGTGAATCACTGCAATTGTCAGAATACAGCAAGACTCCATTAGAAGAAACATAATTACTAAGGTGAGTAATTTTCTTTCTACTGTTGCTGCCATCCACAGATAATAAATTGACCATGAAATGGCAAGGACCTTATGTTATCCAGAAACAAATTGGTCCTGTCCCGTACGTAGTGGAAGTACCAGATTAAAAAAACAAACAAATTTAAAATATATCATGCTAATTTGTTAAAGAAATGGAATGAACGACCCAGTGAAACCTTGTATTTGTGCCCCAGTCCAACTGATGATGAGCTGGATGCGGCATATAATCGCCTAGAAGGTGAGCAGGTCCCCACTGCTGTATTGGTGAACCCCTTACTGGCAGAAGACCACAAGCAGGAGTTAGTCCAGTTATTAAATCAGTTTAACTCCACATTCACCACCACACCCAGAAGAACTACTGCAGTTACCCACCAGATTCAGGTTTCCCAAACCATATCCATTAGGGTAAAACCTTATCGAATACCTGAGAAAGTAAAATCAGAAAACATAAGAGAATTGGAGAAAATGAAAGAGATGGCTGTCCATAGAAGAGGTGAACAGCGAATGGGGCTTCCCAGTGGTGATAGTACCCAAAAAGGAGGGTGGGGTTTGCATTTGTTTAGATTTCTGTAAATTTAATGCAATTTCTAAGTTTGACGGGAACCCTGTGCCCCATGTGGATGACATTATGGATCAGCTCAGGCAAGCCCAGTATGTCAGCACAGTCGATTTGACAAAGGGCTACTGGCAGATACGATTGGAGAAAAAAGCCAGAGACAAAACTGCTTTTAGTATTCCTTTGGGATCTTTCCAGTTCACTGTGATGCTCTTTGGACTTCATGGTGCACCTGCCACCTTTCAAGGACTGATGGATAAGCTGTTGAGACCACATATGGGATATAGTGCAGGTAATCTTGACAATGTGATTGTCTGTAGTTCCTCATGGAAAGACCACATCAAACATCTAACTTGGGTATTAGAAACCATCACACAGGCTGGCCTTACTATTAACACTGCTAAATGTTCCCTTGCCATGAAGGAAGCACGATACTTAGGGTTTCTGATAGGTGAAGGACAAGTAAAACCTAAAGTAGGAAAGGTCAACGCAGTAGCCAAATGTCCCCATCCAGTCACAAAGAAACATGTATGTTTCTTTTTGGGATTTGCAGGTTACTACAGGCTCTTTGTGCCCCAGTTTGCCACTTTAGCCAGTCCTTTAATTGAGTTAACAAAGAAAAGCAGACCCACTAAAACTAGTTGGACTCTGGAATGTCAAGAGTCCTGTTGTGCAATAAAAGCTGCCCTTTGTTTGGTTCTAGTATTGAAGAGTCCTGATTTTGCAAATGGATGTTTCTAACGTTGGCTTGGGGGCTGTGTTATCCCAAATTCAGGAAGGAGAGGAACACTTTTTATTAGTAGGAAGCTTCATGCCAGAGATACCAAGTATGCCATTCTAGAAAAAGAATGATTGGTACTGAAGTGGGCCATAGAGTCTTTACGTTATTTATGGGAAAATCAGTTTGAGGTGTGGACTGACCATAACCCACTTTGCTGGATTCAAAATATGAAAGACAACAACCCAAGAATTATGCGGTGGTATTTAACGTTACAACCGTATAAATTCTTAGTAAAACACTGAGCAGGAACGGCCAGTTGTAACGCAGACTTCATGTCTCACTTTGACATGAGGGAGACAGGAGTAGACCTCGAGGTATTAGAATGATTTTAAGTACTTGATGATCTGATATGTCTTCAGGTAAGAATTATGATAGTTACTTAGGGACCCCAAGGTGGGGCTTTGGGAGTGGGAGGGCTGAAGCTGCATCTCTCTTTCAGAGAGATCTACGTATCCTGGCATGAATGAAGTTATTTCATATTTGAAAACCTGTGGTCTCCCCTTAGGTGGGGAGGAGATTGTGGTAGGGGCTTTATGGATCCCCCCCCCCCCAAAAAAATACCATTACCTATTGTACCACTGTAATATGTGAAATTCTATCAGTGGTTATAGCAGGCAATGTTAAAAGCAGAAGCCTTGTGGTGGTTGGACCGAATTTCCCTTATTTCAAATCTGTTGCAACAGTACTGTCCTACTCCTGCTATCTGTACTAGTTATTCTATACTCCTTTCCCGTATCTTTTTTCTTTCACTCCTCTACCCATGGAATGGCCACCTATGGGTAGTCGTTCTCTCCCTTATCCTTTTTTCTGCTTTCTTTCTTGTTTTAGTCCAATTTACCATTGTATCGCTGCTGGTACTAGTGTTTTTCTACTTCTTATAATGTTGTTTACAATATGAACAGGCAAAGAATGTATAATGGTAAAATACAGGTTACATTTAAAGCGTTTTAAATGCTGTCTGTATGTATCTCTTCTGTTTGGGGAGGGGCTTATGCATACTGTGTGACCTACAGTCTGTATATATGGAGAGCAGGAAATGAATTGATTCAGAGGGTGGTAGGAGGGCGAACCTACCAGAAGTCTAGCATGCTTCTAGACAAATATTGTCAAGTGATAACTGTCGAAATGCTGTAGCTAATTATTTTGCTTTGTTTTGATCAGTTTATTTTCTGCTGTTTGTCTGTTTATTTTACCTGCTTTAAAGAATAAATGTGTTTCTTATTGAATCCTGACCATGTTCTGGACTCCATTTAATCCCACGTGTACAGTGGGAAAGCATTACCACAGACAAGTGGTTCTTGATGATAGTCAAGGTCTCTGCCTGCACTTCAGGAGATTCCCTAAACTCCAGAAACACAGAACCTTTCCACCTCATACCACAGCAGAAAAACCCCTGCTGGAGTTGGAGGTGAAAAAGCTGCTGCAGGCAAGTGCAGTGGAAAGAGTTCCCCCTTCCTAATGTGGCAAGGGGTTATACTTCCTGACCCACAAGAAAAAATGGCGAGTTGCAACCCATTTTAGACTTGACAGGAATAGTTCAAGATGGCAGCACTGGGCACAGTGATTCTGTGATTGTAACATGGATGTTGGCTGGGGTCTCTGGATTTGAAGGATGCTTATTTTCAGATATCAGTAGAGAGTTCCTGACACCATTAGAAAAACTTGGTTGTTTGGGGGAGATAATGTGAGACTGAGACACAGCTCAGTTTATATTTCATATATTTCTAGAATTCTTCCTTTTTCCTTTGCAGTTGAGGACAATTGCATGAATGAGGATTACTTGTCCTTAGACTTTATCTGTTCTTTCTGCTTGCCTACACCTGACATCATAATCCCCTGTTTATGGCATCATAATTATCAGCAACAGATTGTAATGTAATGTCATAAACGGAACAGTGTGATGTCAAGTGTAGGCAAGCAGTCAGAACGGATAGGCCAGCGATCTTGTTTACATGAAAATGTATTTAGTAATAAAGTATTAAGGGCGAAATTTACAGAAAAACTATTAAATATAAGCTGACTTGTGTCTAAATATTAAATTTTTTCAATGATTTCAAAACCGTGTCAGGGAGCTTTTTAGTGCCACGACTGATATATCAGTCCAGAATTGCTGTACATTATTATTCTGTCAGCAGCCTAAGGGTTAAGACACTCTCACGGAAACTACCTCAGATTCTGGTAAGGGACTGCCATTACCAGTTCACGGCCCTACCCTTTGGCCTGTCATCAGCTCCCAGAGTTTTCACAAAGTGCCTGGCTGTAGTAGCAGCACGCTGGAGGAGGCAAGGGGTCGTGGTCTTTCCTTACCTTAACTGGTTAGATTCAGGAAAGTCACATCTGGAGGCCAAAGCCTCCCTTTTGGTTACATAACACACCCTAGAGGGACTAGGTTTCTTGATAAATATTCAAAAGTCCCAGATGGATCCCGTTTGGGTGCTTGACTTCATAGTTCGAAACTGGACACCTATTAGGGAAAGGCATTTCTCCCTCAGGAGAGCGTGGCAGATTTGACAGGCCTTGTATAGTCTGTCAGGGCAGGACAACTCTGACCAGCAAGAAACATAGAAATTGCCGGCAGATGAGGACTGCTAGGTCCATTCAGTCTGCCTGTAGGTCCTGTACAGTGTATGTGACCATTGACTCTGTGTGATCAATGGCTTTTCATCACTTCCTCCCCTCTCAAGGTTCCCCTGTGCCTGTCCCAGGCATGCTTAAACCCCTCCACTGTGCTTGCCCCCATTACCTCTTGTGGCAGGCTATTCCAAGCGTCGACTACCCTCTCTGTGTAGAAACACTTCCTCGCATTACCCCTTAATCTACCTCCCTCCAGTTTCATATCACCCCCCCCCCCCCGTTCTGGAACTTTTTCTTCCTTCAGTTATTAGGGCACATGGCCTCCTCCACAGCAGTAGTACCAGGTTCCAAATGATGAATATCTAGATACCACCTAGGGGCTCACATGTCCCAAAGGCAGATCCTCTGTCAAAGTTAGTACCTCTGACAAGGTGCTTCTTAAGGGCACTAGACTGGTGGAAAGAAAAAGAGAACCTCAGGGTATGAGTCCCCTTCCTCCAGCAATCACCCATGATGGTGCTAACTACAGATGCCTCTTTCCTGGGCTGGGGTGCCCATCTGAAGGACTTCACTGTAAGCGGGATGTGACCCCAGTAGAGTCTCAGTAGCCTGTAAACTTCCCGGAACTCAGAGCTGTATATCTGGCAGTGCTGGCCTTTTCTTTCTACATCAGTGGTCAGTTGGTCCAGATCAGGACAAACACCACCACCATGTACTGTATAAACAAACAAGATCTTCCAGACTGTTTACAGAAGCAGTGAAGATCTGGAGCCTGGCAATACACACTGGAGGTACTGTGAAGCTTGCTAGGATGAAACCCACTTCTAAGGCATTCTGCAGTATGCAACTGCAGAAAACAATGTACTTTCAGTGGGAAGCAATCCCTTTGGTCATGCAGGAAAATGTGACACTGCCAAGATGAAGTGAATGTCACCATTTCCTGCATGACAAAAGGAACTAATTGAAATTAAAACTAACATTGTCTTCCACAGTAACTCTGCTGCAGCATGCTGCAGAATTGGGTTTCATCCTGGCAAGCATCACTGTACAGCTGTACACAGTACACCGGCCAGGGAAAGACAGTGTTCATGCAGATTCCCTGAGCAGAATCAGTCAAGGAAACACGAATGGATTATGAACAAGCAAGTGCTGTCTGCAGTATTCAGAAAGTGTTGCACACCAATGATAGATCTGTTCGCCTCCTGGCAAAATGATCAGCTCCCCCTCCTCTGTTGCAAACCCCCCATGTAGGGACAGTCGCAGAGGATGTCCTGGTCCTTGGCTGGACAGGGAGGTTCCTTTATGCATTTCCCTTGTTCCCATGTATACTGAGGGTATTGCTGAAACTCATAAGAGAGCTGGCAACAATTAACCTTATTGCTCCCGACTGGGCCAGGCAGACCTGGTACTCATGCTCCTGTCCCTCTCCATCAAACTTCCAATCATCCTTCCTATGAGGTGTAATGTACTGACTTGCCTCAGGGCAGGATAATGTTTCCAGACCTGAGCACTCTGCATCTCAGGGCTTGGTGCTTGAGGATTTAGAATTCCCTGGGCTAAACCTCTCAGAAGAGGTTTTAAATGTGCTTATGTTTTTCAGAAAGCTAGTTACCAGGAAAACCTGTGCCTCAAAGTGGAAAAGGTTTTCACTGTTGTGGTGTTCCAGGCAGCTCGGCCCTTTTCAGGCTAGCCCATCCAACACGTTGGATTATGTGGTCCTCCTACAGTCCCTGGGTATCCGACCTTCAACCCTAATAGTGCATCTGGTAGCAGTTTTGGCATGTGTCTCCGTTGGCAAGGATAGGTCTGTAGCCTCCCAGGCTATTTTCAAGAGCTTCTTCCAAGGCCTGATCTGCCTGAACCCTCATTTTAGGGATCCATTCCTCCCAGGACTTGCATCTGTGTATTGCACAAGTTTCAGCCTATGACAGCTGATACCCTGAAGTATGTTTAACTGTAAGACCATTTTTGTGGTGGCCCTCACATCTTCCAGAAGGGTGAGAGAGCTTCAAGCCCTGTGTACAGATCTTACTACATTATTTTCCACAGGGACAAGGTAGTCTGGAGGACCAACAGGAAATTCCTCCCCAAAGTGGTCTGTGAATTTCACTGGAACCAGTCGTTCACGCTCCCTGTGTTCTTTTACAGAGAAGTCCACACTGGGGAAGCAAAAGTTCCAGAGCCTGGATGTTAAGAGAGCTCTTAGTTATTATTTGGACCCCACAAAGGATGTCATGTCCACTAGTACACAATCACCTATGGTGAAGTAATCCAAGGAAGGCCAGCATCCAGAACCATTGCTTGATGGATAGTGGCCAGTTTTCAGTTTTGTTATGGCAAAGCTGGCAAGCTTCCACCTGAGGTGTAGGGATCCATGCTACAAGGAGCACCTCTGCTTCTGTGGAAGCATCCAGAGGTGTCTCCCCTCCATTCAGGAGAATAGTAAAGCAGCTACCTGGAACACTACACATTTTTACAAAGCACTGCTGATGCACATTCAGACCAGAAGGGATGGCAGCTTCTGCACTGCTGTCTTGCAGAACCTTGTCCCTTAATACAGTAGGTTCTGTGCCCAGCCGCCCTGTATACTGCTGTGGAGTCTGCAGTTGATAAGCATAAGTGAGGGATTCCTGAGGTTTGAAGAAAAAATTACCAAAGGAATGTTGTTTCTTCCAAAGGGATCAATCCCTCACTGTGATTATCAATCCTATCCCTATCTCCCCTTCCAGAACCTGGAAAAGGTTCTCTCAAGAACCAGTCCTCTTAAGCTGGTTGAGCATTACTTGCCGCACTTCTTAACATTTGATCCTGGATGATTTTGCACATTGAATCTGGTTTTCTGCTATAGGATAGTTTTTCAAAGTTTTAGTCTTATTTAATATTTGTTGGTAGTCATTTACCTTAATTTAGTGGTCATTGCTCACCACAGTTTGAGAAATAAATCTGCCATTAAAGGACAGGGGTGAGTGTGACCACTCAGTAGAGTTTTGAATTTCATTCTAAGGTTCTGTAATTAGCATAAAAGTCTAAAGCTGCAGGTGTAGCACATACCCTGGGAATGACGCAGTTGTAAAGTATAGTGAGGAATCCCTTTGGAAGAAACAGTAGAACTACGGTCAATATTATTTTCTTCTTGCTTCATAAGTGTCCTCTAATATACTGTATTAATGTTTTTGTACTACAGAGTTTAAAAATGAATTGCATTATTTTTCAGTACTTACTGTTTTGTGTTTTGATTTTGTTTCCTTTTTTCCTAGGCATGGAGCCAGACTCTTTCTAAGAGGTTGCTAGTATTTGAAAGCCTTGCTGAAGTCTGCTTAATTTACACTGAAGAAGTGCTCCGATTTTCGACCTGAAGCAAACCTATTTTGTGTCAGTCTGAGAAGAAAGTATACTTTCTTTGGAACATAATCACATGCTATCCAGCTTAATCACTAATTTACTCATTCAACCTGTCAACAACTGCTAGAAATTGTGGAAACTAGATTTTCCAAGAGCTGTCTCAGTTTGGTTAAAAGGGCAGTGATAATCCTGTGGGTGTCAGCACCATGACAGATGAACCTGAATATCCCCAAATGGAAAATACCCAGGAAAAGAAATCGACTGAAAATGAAGAGCAAGGTAATTCACCTGTGGATATAATGGATCACACAGCGTATGACACCGTTTCGAAAATATATTGCAGGGATGGAGCAGAGGTTTATAGTGAAGATATCAAAACAAATTTAGAAGAGCATGAGAATAGCAAAAGAAAGGTCAGCCCTTTGAAAGATGTGCAGGTATCTTCACTTACTGTGGGACACAGTCCTTTAAATCACTTCAAACCAGCCCTTAATTCAAGGGGTGATGGTGGTGCTTTACTTAGAACAGACCTTTCGCCCAGAGATGCTGGGAATGATGATTATGATGTGAAGGACAGTTTGCAAGGTCAACAGGAACTGAGCCATACTTTGAAGGAGACCACACTTATTAAGTTACCGTACCCACAGCTACTACAGTCTCAGAATATGCACATTCTGTCATCCTTCATGACACAGCATGGGAATGCTACAGTGAAGCCCCTGTCACCTCTGAGTACTTGGACTCAGGAAGGAATTACTAGCCAGCAAGTTAGAATGATACCAGTAAGAAAACATGTTCTCATTTAATTTAAATCTTTGCTTGCTGGGTCAGATATTCAAATAATTTTTTTGTTTGAATTTGTGGAAAATATTTTTATAGGATTTTGAATAAATAGTACAGTATATACAGTCGATTTCTTTCCAGTTACAGTACTCCATTCTAATCCCAGGAATCACTCACTTAATGTTTGCACTTTATGCAGTCATATCAGTCGAACATGATGCCCTGGGGATAGAACGTGTACAAATTGTAGAATTTGGAATGTAGGTTCAAACTATCCATCCGCACTCTACTCTGGCCTTTAGTAAGACCTGTTTCTCCTCCTGAAGAGAGTGATCACCCCATAGTAAACTCTGATAATGGCCGATTCTATAGTTGGGTTTTCATTTTATGGTTTATATCAAAAACTGTATTTGTTAGTTTTATTGATTAGCCTTTTTTTTCTGTAAATCACTGATCTTACTTTGAGAGGGTTCCCATAGTAGGTCATCGCAGATAGGACTGCGCCCCCTTGGGTCAGGACCGCATGGCAAACCTTTTCAGCAGTGCCTGGCGGAGACCGCCCACCAGACGTCACATGATGGACGTCAGCATGACCCTGTATAGTGCCCACTCCCACCCTCCAGTTCTTTCCTGCCGTCGACCTGCGCATAGTACCTCGTGGTTACGCTTGCTCAGCCGATCGCCATTTTTCGCTCGTTTTTCACTTTAATCAACCAGTTGTAATTTCTTTTATGTCTTCTTCACTGCCTGCTGAGTCGAAGAAGTGCGGCGCCCAGATCCCTCATAAGGACGGGCACCTTAGATGCCTCTTTTGCTTGGGCTCAGACCACGACACTGCAGCCTGCTCAGACTGCCAGCCCTTCAACAAAGCCACTTGCAAGAGGAGACTGCAGGCCCTGGAAGCTCATCTTTTGAAGTCAAAAATGGTTTTACTCGAGAAAGAGATGCAGAGGTTGAGGGACACCGCATCTTCCCCTTCTTCAGAATCAAATAAGAAAAAAGAAAAGCATTGGGAAAAGGAGCACCCGGAGGATTGGGACCGATGGGACACTAGCAGACCCTTGACCAGTAAGGCCGTTCCCCCACCGCTTGCCCTTGTGGTTCTTCAGGCTGTGCCTGGGACTACTCCAGGTACTTCTCTTTTTGAGGACTATCCCCGGGGTTTTTCTGCCTGTTTCTCAGGCCGAACCATGCGCATCCACTAAGGCTGCAAGACTTGAACGCCTATCCCCACTCCCATTCTGTACTGGTGGAGCAGGGCCAGAAACAGAAACGAAAGCTACAGACCAATCTTGCCACACCAGATTCCAACCTTGAACCACCTCACTGGCTCAGCTGCAAAGAGTTGCTCCACAGGTACGTTCAGCACCAAAACCGCCTCTCAGCCAACACATGGATTTTGAACTTATGACACCTGATCGCCGATTTGTCTAGGCTTCTAGTGACTTTTACTGCTAGCTGTTGTGGCATTTAGATCTACCATGGGAAGTTACAGCTGGTTTCTTGGTGTGTCACTAGCTTTACTAGTGCTCAGTTCAATTCTTCAGAACCCTCATCCCTGCCTAAAGTGGAATGACCCTTGCGCTTCTCCCTGTCCTGCGTCCAACAGCTCCTTTCAGGTAGCCATTCTGGATTATTGGGCTTCTCAGCTGTCTCTGCCGGGGAGTGGGACATCTCCTGAGCTGTCTCTGCAGATTACTCCCCCATCTAGACTCGAGACTTCCTATTCATGACAAATTCCTGCCAGGACACTAGTGGCTGCAACACTAGGCCAGTATAACACCAGCAGTGGGTAGGGCCTACCCATCAACACCGCCTCCCCTATCTCCCAGAAAATAGTGTTTACAAATTACAGTTGGCTACCTTAAGAAGAATCCTGCTTCTTTTACTGTTGTGCTCAGGCAATGTCGAACTCAACCCAGGACCATTAGACACCCTTGCTTCTCCATCAGACCTGGCAGGTATCAAAGGAATGTCTTTTATGCATCTTAATGCCTGTAGTTTGCTGAAAAAGTTCACCCTTATCCAGGCTTGGGTGAGCCACATCCTACCTGATGTTCTAGTGATCACTGAGACCTGGCTTAGGCCAGCCACCCCGACAATGAAATCAGTATCCGAAATTATTTACACTTCCAAGCGGATAGGCAATCAAGAGGTGGTGGGGTGGCAATGTATGTAAGGGACAAATACTCGGCCACATACATAAACGCATCATCCTTCCCAAAAGAATTTGAGTGCTTGACCCTAAAGATCGAACTTTCTCCTTCCAGTGCACTCTGTGTAATAGGCTGCTACAGGACCCCTTCTGCTGGGCCCGATCTCCTGTCTCACCTCAGTTCCGTACTGGGGCTCAGTTCCTTGGAAACCGTTATTCTTGGCGACCTGAACTACGATTGGCTATCAAGTGCATCAGCTCCCTTGAATTCCTTTTTTGATACTCTAGGGCTGGTGCAACTCATTGGCAAGCCTACTTGCCCAAATAAAAAGAACCTTAACAAAGGCTCCCTCTTAGATGTAATTTTGGTTAGCAAGCCACATCTGTTCTCTCATGTCGGAACATTTTTCTCAGACATTAGCGATCATTGTATAATCATTACCATTAGATCCGTGTACAACCCACAGTTTGTGGCAAAGTTCTCTATCAAGAGGTGCAGATACAACTTCGATTTGTTTGCATATGTCCCCGAATTGAAACATTCACCGCGATGGCAGGAATTCTTCCTAGCCAAAACGGTTAACAGTACTTCTACTATTTTTTACGATATTTTAAGTGAGGCTTTAAATAAGCATGCACCCTTGGTTAAGGTGCAGGTCAGGAGCAGCACCTGCTGTTAATACTTGCCTGAGCTCTAAGCTTCCCTGTTAGAAAGGCATACTTTTTGGAAAAAAGCCAGAAGAAGCAAGAACGACTCTGACTGGTGTCTTTTTAAGAGAGCACGTAACAAGTGCACCAGGTTGGTCAGAGCAGCCAAGGCCGCCTACTATCGTTCGGAGCTAGCCTCTGCCTCAAGAAATCCTTCAAAGCTCTGGGAAAACATTAAAAGACATGTCTGGACACACACCTGGTAATTCCATTCCAGCAAAAATTAAGTCCAGTGGCAGCGTTATCTCTAACCGATCGGAGATATTGGAAGCCCTCAATAACCATTTTGCAACGGTAGGACTAGCATTTGATACTTCCCCTGCCAGTGACCTCCGCACAGCTCAGGGCCCACCAACCCATGAGTCCTCCCCCCCCCACACCGAGGAGGCCTTCTCCTTCCTGCCTTTCTCTCTAAAAGAGTTGGAAGACCTACTGCTGCAACCGGACACCAGGAATGGAGCAGGCTCTGACCTCATAGAGCCATACTATCTGAAATGTGCCTACCATGTGCTTGCAGTGCCAATCACCCACCTATTCAACATGTCCTTCTCCCAGGGTAGCCTCCCCCCAATGGAAAATAGCCCTCGTCATCCCTCTATTAAAAGCAGGTTAACCCTTACTATCTAAATAATTACAGACCGATCTCCCTCCTTCCCATCCTGTCTAAATTACTAGATAAAATAGTGTGTGGCCAGCTAGGGGTATACTTAGAATCCAGAAGCCTATTAAACCCGGTTCAGTCTGGATTTAGAGCAAAGCACAGCACCATAATAGCCCTAGCTAAGGTGACCAGTGATTGGCTCCTAGACCTTGACAACAGGAAGCATGTCTGTGCTGTTTTCTTGGTTCTTTGTAAGGCATTCGACACAGTCGATCACAGCCTGCTTCATCTTACTTCGAGAAACAGCTCTTGCAGCAGGTTACACCATTAGGACTGAAGCCGGCAGGTGCCAGGACCCCACGGAAATTTTCTAGCTAGCAGTATTCAGCGGGGACCGCCCCTTCGTTGGTCCCGCCCCCGACGTCATGTATTGTATAAAAGGGGGCAGTCCCCCAGAATCCCCAGTTCTTCTGTCGCCGTCGACTCGCCAGCATCTGCCTCACGGTCCCACCCTAGCGCACAATGATTAAGAACTTTCATAAAACAGTTTTACCAACACTAAATGTTGGCATCTCCAATTCCTTCAGAAGGACATCCTTCCAAGTGTGCCTGCGGCAAACAGATCCCCTTCAAGGATCCTCATTCGTTCTGCCTGTGGTGCTTAGGCCTGGACCACGACAGCAAGGCCTGTTCCTTCTGTCAGGGGTTTAACAGTCGCACCAGGATCCACCGCCGGAAGGCACTTCAGGGGTTCCTCTTGGAAGAGAAACTACACAGAATGGATTAGGAACCTCCCTCCAGAGGTGACTCTACCTCAAAAGCCCACAAACACTGGGACAAGCACCGGGAGAAGGCCAGGTCCAGATCCCCTAACCGGGCCTCGGACTCGCGCACTAGCTCAGGCTCCACGCGCTCAGACCGCTCTCCCTCCAGGGCTCGCTCTCAACCCCCTCTGGTCAAGGTTAGGGCTTCAGGCGGCTCTTTGGCTTCTCTGCACCCTATAAAGACTTACAGGCCTTCAGCTTCCTCCACTCCCTCCCGGGCCTCATCGAAGTCTTGCGACTGTCACCAGACCAAGTCTTCCTTATTAGACCGACGCCGGGACCCCGACTCCAGATTGGTCTCCTAGCCTCCCAGGGGTCCGGATCCCCCACCTAGGAAGACTAAAGACCTGATGTCCCTGAAGCGGATGACGGACCCGATGTCTGTCAAGCACCCAACGTCAGCCAAACACTCGAAGACGGCCAGACGTTCGGCGGAGTCGAAGACATCGGCCAAACACCAGACGTCGGTCAGGCGTTCGCCAGAGCCGAAGACGTTGGCCAAGCGCCTGATGTCGGTGACAAGTTTGCCGGAGCTGAAGACTGCCCCTGTCACCGGTGGACACCGGTTGCCGGGACTCCACGGAGGAGGACCTGACGTTGCCTGAGGACCAGGCAGGCAGCAACGAGGACGCTGGGCTTCCATGGGAACCTTTGCCAATCCTGGAGGCGCCTTCGGGCCCGACCCCGGCGACGGACCACTGGCGCCAGGTCCGTTGTCGGGTATGAACATCCAAGAGGTCAAAGATCTCTTCACTTTCTGGTGGGACACAGTAAACCCCCACTGTGCCAAAGAAAGCTGACCGCCTGTACAAGGCCCCGGAAGAGGACCAGTACTTGGCGCAACAACCTCTGGCTGACTCCCTGGTCATTATGGCCTCTCATGACTGGTCCCAATGACCACAGCATATGAGCACACAGCCACTGGACCAGGAATCCAAACAGTTGGATGCCCTGGGGAGGCGCATGTATGCAGCTGCTACATGCTCCATCAGGTCCCTGAACTATCTGTCTCGTATGGTTCAGTTTCAGAATGCCCTGTGGGAACAGGGTCAGGACCTAGTTGATAAGCTACCGGATGGCGATCAGAAGGCGGAGCTCTTAAAGCTCCTCAGCACAGGGTCTGATGTGGGGACCCAAGTGTTACGAGCCACATATGATTCTGCGGACTCGTCTTCCAGAACTGCAGCTTCGGGCATCTGTCTCCGGAGACACTCCTGACTCCATGTCTCCGGTTTTACCCTAGACATACAGAAAAACATTCTTGACGTCCCATACAGTGGCGAAGTCCTGTTTGGTGAACACTCAGAAAAGGTCATCACCAAGCTTCAGGACACCGGGAAGGCAGTAAGATCCGTACAGGCCATGAACAGATCTAAACCTGGTTCCTTTCATAGGAACCAGAACTGTTTTGTTAATTTTTGCGGCCGGCAACAACGGCAGCAACTATGTTCCGGCCAGCAACATAGGGGCACTTTTCATCGTAAAGCCCAGACTAAATCTTCCCCAGGCAGAGGCCAGCAGTATACCAAACCGGCCCAGCCTGCGGGAACCAACGCTGCTACACAGTGACTCCTTCCCGGCCCCTGCCCCTCCTCTGGATCAACAGGCAGAAAAGGTCGAGGGTCACTTCACTCACCACTTTTCAGGGTGGCAGTCGATTACCGCTGACCAGTGGGTACTTCAGATGGTCAAGAGAGGTCACTTTATCAAATTCCTCGACCACCCACCGTCAAGACCTCCCCTGCTTTCCTGTTATTCGGGTCAGCACGCTCTGCTCATACAGTAAGAGGTGCTCGTGCTTCTAGGAAAGGAAGCTATAGAACATGTACCGCGGAACCAGAGAGGGGCAGGTTACTATTCCCACTTCTTTCTGGTTCCCAAAAGGACGGGACCTCCGTCCGATACTGGATCTCAACGCTTCGGTCCTCTACAAATTCTTCCACATGGTGACCCTTCCAGGCCTGATACCCATGCTCAAGCAGGGCACCTTCCTAGCATCCTTGGACATGCAGGATGCTTACCTGCACATACCCATTGCTTGAGCACACAGGACGTTCTTGCACTTTGAATTTCTAGGTCACCATTATCAGTTCCAAGCCCTCCATTTTGGACTGTCATCTGCACCTCGAGTGTTTATGAAGTGCATGGCAGTCGTAGCAGTGACTCTGAGGAGACAAGGCCACCACGTGTTCCCCTACCTGGACAACTGGCTTCTCATGGCGCCCTCCCAGGAGGCCCTGATGTCCGCCATTCATTGTACTCTGTCTCTGTTCAAGACGTTGGACACCATTATCAATCAGGAGAAGTCACGCCTGGTTCCATCACAGAATCTGTAGTTCATAGGCGCAGTTCTGGACACCGTCCAAGGGAAAGCTTTTCTACCCCAGGACCGAGCGGAACACATCAGATCCCTCATCAGGGACCTTTTGGCAAAGAGGACCGTCCCAGCCAGACTGGTCCTTTGCCTACTCGGACATATGGCTGCAGCCATTGCAACAGTCCCGCTAGTCCGTCTCCACATGCAGGTGACCCAGTGGATGTTACGGGTCCAGTGGGATCGGAAGCAAGACCATTTGCAGCTTCCAATCCGGATCATGAATGCAGTAATCCGGGATTGGCAGTGGTGGCTAGATTCAAAGAACCTGTTAGCGGGGGTCCCCTTCATCGTGCTGTCTCCGATTGTGACGCTCTCCACGGACGCCTCAGGGTTTGGTTGGGGAGCACACCTCGACGGTGTCAGGTCTCAGGGCTTATGGACAGCTCAGGAAGCTCATCTCCACATAAATATCCTGGAAATGAGAGCAGTTGTTTATGCCGTGCAGGCTTTCCAGTCGGAGATCCCACCGGGAACTCTCCTGTTACAAACAGACAATACCGCGGTGATGTATTACCTCAACAAACAAGGAGGCACCCATTCCTACCTGGTTTGCAGGGAGGCCATGAGGGTGTGGGATTGGGTACTACAACACGGCGCAAACCTCAGTGCTGTTCATGTCCCAGGAGTGGACAACGTCATTGCAGACGGTCTGAGTCACTCTCAGGCCAGAGTCCACGAGTGGGAACTACTCCAGGAGGTAGTCGAGGATCTGTTTCACAGATGGGGCACACAAGAGTTAGACCTCTTTGTGTCCCCGTACAGTGCAAAACTGCCCAATTTCTGCTCGCTAGATCCAGAGCCTGGTGTTTTCTGGCAAGATGCGTTGTCCCTCTCCTGGATGGGCAGATTCCTCTACGTCTTTCCTCCCTTCCCATTGATCCAGAGGGTCCTTTTGAAACTCTGCAGAGAGCAAGCGATGCTGATGCTTACCGCGCTGTTTTGGCCCAGACAGATTTGGTTCCCTCTGCTACACCAGCTGTCCCGGGAACCTCCAGTGCCTCTGCCAATCGGCTCTCACTTATTGTCTCAGGAAGCAGGCTCTTTGGTCCATCCAGACCTTCGATCTCTGAACCTGCACGCCCCTGCTCCTAGAGACATAGCCATCATGCGGTACGGAGTTTCGCAAGATGTAGCAGATGTTCTAGCGGCTGCTAGAAAACCGGCCACTCACGCTACATATCCCATGAAATGGCGCAGATTTTGCCTCTGGGCTCAGGCACTGGGGTTTTCACCGATGGATTGTCCGGAAAGGTCGGTCCTGGACTACCTCCCGTGTCTCTTTCAGACAGGCTTGGCCTACTCCTTGATAAAAGTACACCTTTGTGCCATCTCAGCCTATCACACTCCTGTAGGCCAATGTCCCGTAACTCAGTTGGACACAGCACGCGCCTTCCTGAGAGGTGTCCTCCACCTTAGACCTCCGATTAAGGATCCTATTCCTCCATGGGATTTAACCTTTGTCCTGGAGCAGCTTACGCTCCCACCTTTTGAACCAGCCGCAGATTGCGAGCTATGTCTCGTTACATCGAAGATGTTCTTTTTAGTTGTTGTTACTTCGGCCAGAAGAATTTTTGAACTTCACACACTGATATGCAAAGAACCTTATTTGGTTTTTCACCAGGACAGGGTGTCCCTACGGACAAATCCGAAGTTTCTACCTAAGGTGGTCTCAGCTGTCGCCGTTAATCAGGACATAGATCTACCAGTGTACTTTCCTAAATTTTCTAATAGAGGAGAGGCCCTGTTGCACACTTTAGATGTGCATAGGTGTCTTCGATACTATGTAACCAGAACTAAACACCACCGAAAATCTGACCAGCTTTTCATCTCCTTCGCCCACAGGATGATGGGAGCTCCCATTTCCAAACAATCGCTGTCAGGTGGCTTATACATTGTATCACGTTCTGTTACCAGAAGCGTAACAAACCCTTACCGGGCTTGGTTAAGGGTCATTCCACAAGGGGGGTGGCTACCTCCTTTGCAGCCATGAAGAACGTGTCCACTTCAGCAATCTGTGCAGCAGCTATTTGGAGCACTGTGCACACCTTTATCAGGCATTATAGCCTGGACATTGCATCGAGGCGAAGAGCAGGTATTGGTCTAGCAGTCCTTCAGGGACTCCTATCCTAGGCTTCGGTACAACTAGTGATCTCTACCTTTCCTCCTCCCACCGGTGAAGGTTTCCCATATTGCTTGGGAATCAGTCCTAATGGTGTAACCTGCTGCAAGAGCTGTTTCTCGAAGTAAGATGGTGCAGTGACATAAGAACTTACCATAACAGTAGATCTTCGAGAACAGCTCTTGCAGCAGGTACTTTCCCTCCCTCCATCCCCGCTGGAGGTAGACTTGTTCCGATATCCTTCTCCTAGGATTAGGTGTTTCTAACACCACTCTGATTACCATTTGATGGCGGGTCTTCAGTCTCCTTTTCTGATGTCGTCCAGCGGCTGGGAGTCTCCGTCGCGAGAACTGGGGATTCTGGGAGACTGCCCCGTTTTATACGATGTCTGACGTCGGGGGCAGGACCGATGTCGGGGTCGGTCCCCGCTGAATACTGCTAGCTAGAACATTTCTGTGGGTTCTTGGCACCTGCCGGCTTCAGTCCTAATGGTGTAACCTGCTGCAAGAGCTGTTCTCGATCTACTGTTACTGTAAGTTCTTACGTAACTGTACTTTTCCTCACTAAGCACCTTAGGCCTGGACCATAAATCTGTGTGCTGGTTTGCAGACTACCTCTGAGAACGGAAACGGCAGGTTAAAGCTGAAGGTGATTTTTCTCTATTAAAACCTATGCTGAGGGGCGTGCCCCAGGGCTCTATCCTTGGTCCCCTCCTCTTTGCAGTCTACATTAACAACATCAATGACCCTATCAAAAAAACCAACATCCACTTATTCGCGGACCACACTGTACTGTACTTGAGTTGTCCCATGCCGGAAGCAGCCTGTAAAGACCACCAAGCTGAATTTAACCTTCTACAATACCAGCTCATAAACAAAAAGCTTTTGCTCAATGTGACAAAGACAAAAGCCATGCTCTTCTCCTCCTCCTTGCATGCGGCAATTCCTGCTGAAGGTGGGGCTACCCCACAAATTACCACTGTTCTTGGAGAAACACTAGAGTATGTAGCTAAATTCAAATATCTAGGAGTTTGGCTTGATCATAAGCTTTTCTTCGCCGACCATCTCGAAGAACTACAGAAGAAACTAAGGCAAAGATTAGGATTATTTTACAGCATTAACCACCTGCTCACAAAGGAGGCCAAGATTCAACTGGTTCAAGCTACCTTCCTATCTTTAATAGATGACGCAGACCTGCTCTACAGCCACTGCACTGCCTCTGCACTGGCTAAGTTGGACACCTTCTACCACAGAGCTATCAGGTTCATTACTGGCCTTCCACTTTCCACACACCACTGCTCCCTGTACTCATCGTTAGACTGGACTTCCCTTCACTATAAAAGGAATAGAAATGCCGCCCTTTGGGCCTTCAGAGCGGTGACCAACAAGCACCCCTCATATGTCTCAGATTGTATTCCCCAGAGCGTGTTAGGCACCTACGCTCTAAGGAGCTATTCCCTAATTGCTCTCCAAGTTCCAAGGGTCAACACTCGTTTCAGCAAAGCTGCTCTAAGCTTCTCTTTACCCACATTGTGGAATAGTTTACAAAGGAACTTAAAGCTGAGCTGCCCTGTTAGCCTGAATATCTTCAAGGCGCTCTACGATTGCTACATGAAAGCACCTTGCAAATGTTTTCCTCACCGCTAGCCCACTAATTCCGGAACTCCCACTTTCCATCCTGACACTCGCCATGTTTCTACCCCTGCTCTCACTCTGTCCCTGTTAACTCTTCCTGCTGCACCCACGGTTCCCTGTCCGCTCCAGCCTGGCTAAAGTCCCACCCCATCCATAGTAGTATCCCAGTTATCTACTCCTCCTCCGTCATTATCATAATAAACAAGTACATGACAACCATCGTCCCTTTCTGTGGTTTTAGCCCAGTTTTCCTCCCAGTCGTCGGTAATATATCCCTCCTCCTCTTTACCTTTCTAACCTGCCACCCCATACATGGTCTCTTTCACCTATATGTGTAGTTGCCGGCTGCCTCACTCAAAAAGATCTCTGCTTATAACCCCTGTATGCCTATGGTTGATTGTACATCTGCTGACTTTTTCAATTGTAAAATAATGCTGTTTTTTTTTTTTTTATTTCAACCTTGTACTGTACTGTATACACTGTATATACTTTTCCTTCGTTTGATATTATTGTTTCAAACAACATGAAGTCTTGCTATATTATGACTATTGCAGTTTGTCCCAGCCTTAGAACTGCTCCGGAGGTGAAAGAGTTAACTTCCATGCAGAGCATGGAGCTTAGAGCGCGAGCTCGGTTCAGAAGCTGTGTTAGGCTGGTTTCAAACCGAAACCGTCAGATTCTTTACTTCGCCTCACTGAACAGTCGCTCCGGAGATTCCTCCTGTTGCTCGGTTCATTTCTTCGGTTTAAAGCGCTATTTCTCGGTTTAATTTAACCACGATTTAATTATTTTAACCGCAAAACCGATCGGTTCAGGCTCTGTCTATGGTAATCGTAAGTAATAGATAGGGTTTTTTCTGTGTGGAACTTGTAAAGTGTTATCGGTTCAGTTGAACCGATCGAATTGTATTAAAATATAAGTTTAAAGCCTTTTAAGGCTTCTTAGAGTGCGGTTCCCGGTTCTTATCGGTTCTAAAAAAAACGGATTTCATTACGTTTTTTCCACGACCCATGACACGGTTTGGAACCGATAAGGGTGTCTTGCCTGGCACTGCCATTAAGAGGGCAAGTTTGTTGGTTAGGCTGGCATCATGTCTGAGAAACCCAAAGAAAAACTGGGCCCACTGGGTTTCAACACTGTAGTGTCTGTGGGGTTTTGCCAAGGCTGACCCACACCACATGTGGCCCATTGTCTGGGGTTTGACCACCCCAATTCAGACTGCCAGATTTATAAAATTTCCTGCAGCCACCCTGGACAAGAGAGTGGGCAGGCTCAGGAACAGAGGCCAAAAGTCCGCTGACCTGGATGGCGACCGAACCGGAGGGAGTGCCCTCTGACCAGGGTGAGACTTCTCGGCAACGAAAAGCTGGCTCTGAGGAGCCAGTTCCAGCAAAGAAATCTAAAAATCAGCAGGTTTGGAGTCCAAAATTCCTTCTCCAACTGCTGCAGAGATAGCCAGGGCAATACAGATTGTCCAGTCCCTGTCCCCGGTTTCCTCCGAACCGCCACTGTCTGGCAAAAGGTTGGTTCGGTCGGTTCCAGTGGTTCAGGATTATGATATAGAAGAGTTCTATGAACCAGAGGAGGGGGATGAGGATTATGATCAGTGTGACTGTGACTTTGAAAGTCTGGATGTGCCTATTGAACCGGACATCTCCCCAGACAGACCTTCAGGTGAGTCTCCCCCTAGGCTTTCTGAGTCCCCTTCTCATTTTTTGATTTATAAAAAAGTTGCTGAGACCCTCCAGCTTCCCTTAGAGGAGGCTTTGGATGAGCAAGAGGAGCCTGACTATGTGGAGATGATGGATATCCCAGAGTCCAGGAGGTTGTCCATCCCTTTACATAAATCTTTTAGAAAACAAACAATAAAAATTTTAAAAGCTCCTAATTCTGTGCCTCCTGTGGATAAAAAGATGGACAGGAGGTATACTTTGTCAGGTCCTGATACAGATTTTCTTTCACAGCAATGCAGTCATGTTGGAGTAGTTCAGGCTGCAGCCTGTGATAAAGCTAATATTCCACTGGCTTCACATCCTCCTGACAAGGATTCCAGGAAGATTGATGCCATGGCCAAAAAAAATACATGGCAGCATCCTTGGGACTCAGACAAGCTAACTATATGGCTTATGTTGCAAGATACCAGAAATCTAGATGGGATACTGTCATGGCCTTAGCCAAACAGGTACCTGGCCAGCCTGCAGAAGGAGCTGGAGAAGGTGGCGTCTTGATGGTATTGAGGCATCTAAGGTGCAATTCCATGCTGCAGTGGATTCTAACGATGTATCCTCTAGAGTCATGGCTACATCTGTGGCTTTTGGAGATTGGCCTGGCTCAGGTGTATCCTTTGTCACAGGATACCCAGTCTAAGGCTATGGATTTTCCTGTGGTGGGAAATTCTCTGTTTGGGGAGCAGACAGAGAATTATATGAAGAAAATGGATGAATATAGAACCACTTACAGGAGTGCACAAGCCAAGGAATGGCAAGCCACTCCTCAGAGGCAGCCCCAGGGGTAGGGGTAGCCTTTTCACAGGCCTTTTACAGACCCAGGCCTCCGCCTCTTCAGCCTATGTACAGAGGGGGTTCTTCAGAGGGAGAGGCAGACGGGTTCGAGCAGGCCTGCTCCCACCCCTCAGCCTAAAGCCCCTGCCAAACAGGCACCCTGATGGGATGCCCAGGGTCGGCTCTCCACTACCTATAGGGGGCAGGTTGGCTCACTTTGTCCAGGACTGGCAGTCTTTAACTTCAGACAGGTGGGTCCTGGAAGTAGTGAGCCAGGGTCTGGTTCTCAGCTTCAAGAAATTTCCAAAGATGAGAGCCAGATCTTTTCCACCTTTAGAGACTCTTGCTTTGGAAACAGAAGTCTCAACCCTCTTGGCTGTCAGAGCTGTAGAAAAGGTTTCTCCCCTTCACCAGGGCAAGGGTCTGTACTCCAGGTACTTCCTTACCCCAAAAAAGACGGGAGAGTGGCGGCTATCCTGGATCTAAGATATCTAAACAAGCACCTTTTAAAGCCAAAGTTCAAAATGGTGACACTGGGAATGATTTTACCCTCCCTAAGGCCAGGGGACTGGCTAGCCTCCCTGGACCTCAAGGATGCCTACTTCCATGTTCTTATCAGAAGCTCCCATCGAAAGTACCTCAGATTCGAACTGCCCTCAGGCCATTATCAGTTCAGAGCAATGCCCTTCGGCCTCACTTCTGCCCCAAGGGTGTTCACAAAATGTCTGGCAGTAGCAGTCGCTCACCTAAGAAGGCAAAAGATTGCCATTTTTCCCATACCTGGACGACTGGCTTATTGTGGGTCAGTCTCCAGACCAGGTCAAATCACACCTGCTAGTTACCCAGCAGCTGCTTACCTCTCTGGGATTTCTTCTCAATCTTCCAAAGTCAGTTTGGAACCTGTCCAGGTACTCACCTTTATAGGTGCAGAACTGGACACAAAGCAGGCCAGAGCCTTCCTTCCTTGGAAAGGGTAAGGACCTTAGTGGCCCTGGCCGCCTCCTTCACTCTGTAGGTCTCTCGACCAGCAAGGTATTTCCTGCAGCTCCTAGGGCACATGGCTGCCTCCACAGCTGTGGTGCAAGGAGCAAGATTTCAAATGAGGGACATTCAGTTCCTTTTGAGAGCTTTCTGGTCTCAAAGAAGAGATCCTCTATCCAAGTTAATCCCAGTGACTCGAACTCTGATCCAGGCCCTTCAGTGGTGGCAGGATCAGAGCAGTCTGAGACAGGGGGTGCCTTTCATCCCTCTGTCCCATTCCTTGACCCTTACTACAGATGCATCCTTCTTGGGATGGGGAGCTCATATGGGCGACCTCTCCACCCAGGGATTATGGTCCCCTCAGGAATCTCTGCTCCACATCAATCTGTTGGAACTCAGAGCTGTTTTTCTAGCACTTCAGGTTTTCTCTGCATCTGTTCAGAACAAGGTGGTACAGGTCAGAACAGACAACACCACTACAACGTGGTACATCAAACAGGGGGGCACTCGGTCTTCGGCCTTGTGCATCGAGGCGATAAAGTTGTGGTCTCTGGCTTACTCCCTGAACACTTCCCTCATAGCAGTTCACCTCCCAGGCAAGGACAATGTCCTGGCGGATGCTCTCAGCAGGATTTCCCAGGGCCATCACGAATGGTCACTGGATCCCCTAGTACTGGGCATAGTGTTTGCCAGATGGGGCACTCCTCAGATAGATCTTTTCGCAGCCCCAGACAATCATCAACTTCCACTGTTTTGTTGCAGGCCCCAGTGTTGGGCTCAGTTCCCTGGATGCCTTTCTCCTCGATTGGGAAGGAAGTTTCTTTTCTCCCCCTCCCTCTCCTGTTCAAAGTACTAGTCAAAATCAGGTCTCAGCCTTGCAAAATGATCCTGATTGATCCAGACTGGGCCAGGCAGCCCTGGTACCCACTCCTTCTGTCCTTAGCAGTCCATCTTCCCCTGTGTCTCCCCAGGAACCACAATCTGTTAACCTGTGCTCAGGGGAGAGTTTGGTATCCGAATCTCAAATCCCTCAACCTCGAGGCATGGCTCTTGAGCAGTTAGAGTTTGCTGATTTGCAACTTTCTCAAAGTGTTCTCGAAATCCTGAAGGCTGCTAGGAAGCCTTCCACCAGGGCTACCTATAACTCCAAGTGGAAAAGGTTTTCCATATGGTGTTCTGGGAAGCATGTTTCCCCAGAATCTGCTGATCTACCCACTGTATTGGACTACATGGTCCATCTTAATTCTTTGGGACTGAGACCAGCCACCCTGAAAGTGCACTTGGCTGCTGTCTCTGCCTTCATTTCAGCAGGGAAGCCCTCTTCTCTTTCTGCTCATCCTGTATTTTCCAAGTTTTTAAAGGATTGCTTCACACCAATCATCCATTCAGGGACCCTGCCCCGGCTTGGGATCTTAATGTATGCATTGCTCAGCTAATGCAACCCCCCTTTGAGCCTCTGTCTTCGGCAGAGCTTAAGTATTTGACTTGGAAAACTGTATTTCTGGTAGCCATCACTTCTGCCAGGCGTATAAGTGAGTTACAGGCTTTATCAGTAGAAACTGACTTTATTTCCTTTCACAGGGATAAAGTAGTCCTCAGGACTAACAGGAAGTTTTTGCCTAAGGTGGTTTCAGATTTCCACCTTAACCAATCTATTTCACTTCCAGTGTTCTTCACTGACCATTCCTCCTCTGGTGAGAGGAGGCTGCAGCTTAGATGTTAAGAGGGCCCTAAGTTACTACATAGAGCGTACCAAGGGTCACAGGTTTGACTCCCTCCAACTGTTTCTCACTTATGGTGAGGTTGGGAAAGGGTGACCTGCCACTAAGAGATCCATTGCCAGGTGGATCGTTTCTTGTATCCAATTTTGCTATCAAAAGCTGGGTAAGGTTCCCCCCTCAGGCCTGAGGGCTCACTCTACCAGAGGTACAGCTGCATCTCTAGGTGCTGCTAGAGACATCCCTATCTTGGAGATATGTCAGGCAGCTACTTGGAAGACAGTACACACTTTCACCAAGCATTACTCCCTGGATATTCAGGCCAGGAGGGATGCTCGGTTTGGCACAGCCGTGCTTCAGAGCCTATTCCCTAAGTAGGTTCTGTCCCTCCTCCATGGAGGTACTGCTGTGTAGTCTGCAATAGTCATAATATAGCAAGACTTCATGTTGTTTGAAGAAAAAATTACTCACCTTAGTAATGTTGTTTCTTCTAATGGAGTCTTGCTATATTATGACCTCCCCCAGCCTGCCCCTCTCAGAACTCCTACTTTGGGTATGGGTGGGTAGTCCTCTGTTGGCATTTATTGATGCCCTCTTTCATGTTTGGGTGTTGTGTTTATTTAGTTATTTTATCTTATTTTTCTGGTCCACTGACTTGAGTCTTGGTGTTGGGACCAGGAAAATGTGTTAATATATTAGTGGCCAGTTGGCTGAGTGTGAGTTACAACTTCCACACAGAACCTTAGTGAGTTTTTGCTCGTAAAGATCTGACGGTTTCGGTTTGAAACCAGCCTAACAGAGCTTCTGAACCGAGCTCGCGCTCTAAGCTCCATGCTCTGCATGGAAGTTAACTCTTTCACCTCCGGAGCAGTTCTAAGGCTGGGACAAACTGCAATAGTCATAATATAGCAAGACTCCATTAGAAGAAACAACATTACTAAGGTGAGTATTTTTTTCTTTTTGTATACCTGCTTCTGTACTGTACTTTGATGTATTCATGACCAGATCCACCTTGCAAATGAACCTTGGTTAATGGTGCCCGCCTGGATAAATAAAGATTTTGATTGATTGATTCTGCTGCCTTTCGCCCGATCTCCACTGGTAAGTCGTCCTCTGGCTCCTCTGATGAATGCCCAGTTGTTGCCGATAAGTCGATCTCCGGCTCCTCTGGGGTCCACCTGGCGTCCATTAAGCAGAGTCCTAAGGATTCAGTTGGGACTTGCCCAGCCTCTGCCTGTAAGTCGGTCGGGGGGTTCTTCTCTCCCCCCTCCCAAAAACCTGGTAACTCATCCGATCAGCTGGCAGTCTCTGAAGTTCATCCGGACCTTGCTCACCAGTTGGGGGCCTACGCCATCTCACCCGATGTCCGGTTGAGCCCCACTTTGGCTGACAGCCATCCTTCCTCCCAGACTTCTTCTGGGCAGGAACCTTCCCTACCACCTCCCCAGGTGGGTCCTCCAGACCCAGTGGTCACTACCAGCTCGGAGGAGGGAACGGGATCCCTGGAGGTGGTTCTTCCTTCACCCATTCTGGTGTCAATTCCTCCAAGCATCTCTAGAAGGCTTCAGGCCAGAGGCTCTGACGTCGACCCCTGGTGTCTCTGCTCCACTCTCTGGGCCGTCAGACCCTCTGTTAGGCCTTTTCACATCGGCTTTGCCTCACCCATCGTCAGAGACTCCAATGTGCATTTCGTTGGCTCCTCCGTCGGGGCCCTCGTGTCCGATCCCGATGCCAGTTGTAGTTTCATTTAGTGTGATGCTGCCTACATACATGACGGCTGGTCTGATAACGATTCCCCTGACATCCGGTCCTTTGACGTCAGGCATCCTTTCTCAGGGATTCACGCCTGGACCCTCCAGGACTCGCGTTCCTGGCTTCCTCCCCCATGGGCTGACATCAGCTTATCCTCCGGGCCCTTCGTCAGACTACCTCTATTCGGGGTACCAATATCTGGGGTATCCCTCTTATCAGGGTTATCCCCATCATCCTCATTTCCAGGGTCAGGGTGCTCCTAGCTACCACTACCCACCCGCCCATGTTCTTACTCCTCCTCCTGCACCCCCGTAGCAGGATTTTCAAACCTTGATCCAATCCTGGTGGAAGGAGGCTAGGGCTGAGGTGGTGTCTGACTTAGAAAAATGCCAGACAGCTCCAATGGTTACCCCATGTTCTTTATCACCTATCAGCTCTGTACATTCTACGGTGCATGTATCTGGGTCCACTCCTAAGGAGGTCATACTTCCTGATTTCGAGCCTTCTGATGACGAATCACTTCTTTCTGGGGGAGATTCCTCGGAGGATTCTTCGGACAAACATTCTTCCATGGCTAAAGGGGAGGATTCTCCTAAGTCCCCTCTGGAGGATTTTTCATTCACTGAATTATTGCGAATTATCCATCAGTCTAATGACTGGAATACAGAGGCACAGGATCCTATGAGGAAATGCCTCGCTGAGCATTTAGATCTCGAGATGGCTTCCCTTATCCCTGTCCCCCCATGGATGGCCCCTCACTAAGACCTCACCACTACCATCTGGCAGTTATCACGTTCCATTTCGGCTGTCCCTAAGAAGGCGGACCGGATCTGCCATGCTCCAAAGGGGGTTTCCTCTCTGGGCTCCCACCTCAAAGCCAATTTAATCATTATTGCTGCAGCCCATGATTACTGGGCTACTCTGAAACACATGTGCACCTCTCCCCCAGACAAGGAATCTCGGCAGCTGGACCACTATGACAAAAAAGTGTATTCTTCCACTACATGGGCTCTTCGCTCCCTCAACTACGTAACACACATGGTCTCATTCCAAAAAGCGACCATGGACAAACTTGAGTCCCGTATCCAAGCCATTGAATCTTCAGAACTCAAGGAGGAGTTGGTTAAAGACCTGTGCTCGTCTAAAATTTTGTGTTGACACGCACTTAGGGCTACATTTGACACTGTGGATGTGGTAGCCCACTCCTGTGCCACGGCAGTGTCCCTTAGATGACATGCTTGGCTTCGCATTTCTGGCCTCTGTAACGATGTCCAGGCTATGATCCAGGATGCCCCTTTTAGGGGCTTGGGCCTCTTTTGGAGGGGACACCAAAGATATTATCACGGGCCTTCAGGACATTGGCCAGGCCCATGTATCGATCGGGGTTTCAGAAATAACAGCCCTTTCAGAGACCGACCAAAAGACAGGGTAAACAACCCTTCGCTAGGTGACAGGGAAAAAGAAAGTCCACTGGCCCCACCTTTCAAACAACATGAAGTCTTTCTGTATTCTGACAATCTGCAGTTAGCTCCAGCCTTTAAATTGCCCCAGTGAGTATAGGGTTAATTTTCTATGCAGTGCATAGAATGTTGAGCTCGAGCTTGGTTGAGGTCTTTGTCTGCAGCACGTTGAAACCCAACCGTCAGATTCTTTACTCCACCTCATTGAACAGTCGCTCCGGAGATTTCTCCTTCGGCTCGGTTCAAAAGTCGGTTAAAGTGTCGGTTTTATGCTGAAATTATTCTGCATTGTTGGTTCAGGCTCTTCTGCGGTACTGTGAGTACTAGATAGTTTTTCTGATTACTTTGTGGAAATTGTAAACTTGTGCAATCGGTTCGACTGAACCGATCCTATATACTGAATCCTTGTACTTTGCTTTAGAGTGTGGTTTCCGGTCGGTTTAAAAAAAAAAAAAAAAAGAAAACATGTTTTAAACGTTTTTTTCCAATACCTGTGACACGGTTAGGAACCGATAAGGGAGTCTTGCCTGGCGGTTGCCGAAAAAAGGGTGAGTCTGGTTAGGTTGGCCATGTCTGAGAAACCCAAGAAAAAAAACCGGCCCACTGGGTTTCAACACTGCAGTGAGTGTGGGGAGGTCTTTGCTCAGCTCGGTTCGAAAGTCGGTTGAAGTGTCGTTTTTTCGTCTGTTTTTAACCGAAAAAGTTTCTCGCATAGTCTGTTCAGTCTGTGTGTTTGTGTGTGGTATCGTGACTACTAGATAGGTTTTGTACTGTGTTTTCTGTGTGGAACTTGTAAAAAGTGTGGATCGGTTCGGCTGAAACGATCATTTTTGCTTAATTCTTGTGTTAACTTTAATATGTGGTTACCGGTCCTTATCTGTTCTAAAAAAAAAAAAAAACGTGTTTTGAAACTTTTTTTCCAACGTCCGTGACACAGTTAGGAACCGATAAGGGAGTCTTGCCTTGCGGTTGCCATAAAAAGGGTAAGTTGGTTAGGTTGGCCATGTCTGAGAAACCCAAGAAAAAAAAAAACGGGCCCACTGGGTTTCAACACTGCAGTGAGTGTGGGGAGGTCTTTGCTAAGGCCGATCCCCACACCACCTGTGTTTACTGTCTGGGGTTTGAACACCTCGATACAGACTGCCAAATTTGTAAAAATTTTCCTAAGTCTACCCTGGAGAAGAGATTAGGTAGACTTGGGGAAAAGTAGGCCGAAAAGTCCGCTGACCCAGATGGCCAGCCCAGTTTGGTTACGACCGAACCAGGAGGAGTGCCCTCTGACCAGGGCGATACTTATTTGGGCAAGAGGAGAGCTGATCCTAAGGGATTAGTTAGTACAAAAAGGAAAAGAAAAGACAAACCAGTCGGTTCGGATACTCAGGTTAATGTTCCGACCGCTGATGAGATTGCCCGAGTGATTCGGATTGTTGAATCGCTTCGCCCTGTTCCGTCCGATCCGGCTCTGTTAGCTGGGGGTTCGGTTTGATCGGTTCAGGATTATGCTCCTGAAGAATTTTATCAACCGGAGGAGGGGGATTATGAAGATGATGACTATGAAGGAGCAGAAAGTCTGGATGTGCCCATTGAACCGGACATCTCCCCAGACAGACCTTCTGGTGTTTCTCCTCCTAGGCTCTCTGAGTCCCCTCCCACTATCTGTTTTACAGGAAAGTGGCTGAAACTCTCCATCTCCCTTTGGAGGAAGCTACAGTGGATCAAGAGGAGCCTGATTTTGTTGAAATGATGGACATCCCAGAGTCCAGGAGGCTGTCTATTCCCTTGCACAAATCTTTTGGGAAACAGACACAGAAAATTTTAAAGTCTCCTAATTCTGTACCTCCTTTTGATAGAAGAATGGACAAGAGGTATACTTTATCAGACTGACACAGAGTTTTTCTACCAGCAATGCAGCCATGTTGGGGTCGTGCAGGCTGCAGCCTGTGACAGGGCTAATGTTCCCTTAGCTTCACACGCCCCAGATAAAGACTCCAGGAGGATGGATGCCTTGGCAAAGAAGCAGTACATGGCATCCTCTTTGGGACTCAGGCAGGCTAATTATATGGCCTGTACAGCCAGATACCAGAAGTCCAAGTCGGACACTGTACTGGCACTGGCTAAACAGGCCTCCCCTCAGCTGGCCAGGGAGCTGGAGGAGGTGGCTGCTGATGGGATTGAGGCATCTAAGTTACAGTTTCCTGCTGCTGTGGACTCCAGTGATGTGTTATCAAGAGTCATGGCTACATCTGTGGCTCTTCGGAGAATGGCTTGGCTCAGATGTACTAGCCTCTCCCAGGACACCCAGGCTAAGGCCATGGATTTCCCTGTGGAAGGTAATTCTCTGTTTGGGGGGAGACAGAGAATTACATGAAGAAGATGGAGGAATATAGGACCACTTGTAGGAGTGCACAGGCCAAGGAGAGGCAGGCAACTCCTCAAAGGCAGCAGTCTAGGGGCAGGCCTTTTCATAGGCCTTTTACCAAGCACAGGCCTCTTCTCCCTTTTCTCAGGGGTTCTTCAGAGGGAGAGGCAGAAGGGGGATGAGCAGGGCTGCATCCACTCCTCAGCCTAAGGCCCCTGCCAAGCAGACACCCTGATGGGCCTGCCTGGGTCGAGACTCCTATCCCTGTAGGGGGAAGGTTGGCTTACTTCGTCCAGGATTGGATGACTGTTACCTCAGACAAGTGGGTCCTAGAAGTAGTAAGCCAGGGATTGGTTCTCAGCTTCAAAAAATTTCTGAAGATGAGAGCCAAATCTTTTCCACCTGCAAGTCTCTCCGAAACCCTTGCCCTAGAGGCAGAGGTTTCATCTCTTCTGGCCTTAGAAGCCATAGAGAGAGTTCCTACCCTACACTGTGGCAAAGGTCTGTACTCCAGGACTTCCTTACCCCAGAAAAGACACGGGAGTGGTGACCCATCCTAGATCTAAGATACCTTAACAAACATCTTTTAAAACCAAGGTTCAAGATGGTGACTTTCGGAATAATCCATCCGTCTCTAAGGCCAGGGGACTGGCTAGCCTCCCTGAACCTCAAAGGTGCCTACTTTCACATCCCCATCAGGTGCTCCCACAGAAGTACCTCAGGTTCAAGTTGCCCTCAGGCCATTACCAGTTCAAAGCAATGCCCTTTGGCCTAACATCAGCTCCAAGGGTTTTTACAAAATGCCTGGCAGTAATAGTGGCAAAAGATTTCCATTTTTTCCATATCTGGATGACTGGCTCATAGTGGGTCAGTCTCCAGGCCAAGTCAAGTCAGACTTGCAAGTCACCTAGCAGGTGCTCACTTCCCTGGGATTTCTTCTCAACCTCCCCAAATCAGTTCTCGAACCAGTGCAGCTTCTTATCTTTATAGGGGCAGAGCTAGACACTGTCAAAGCAAGAGCCTTTCTTCCCCTGGAAAGGGCATGAGTTCTTATAGAACTGGCTTCTTCCTTCAGCCTTCAGGTGTCCCGACCAGCAAGGTACTTCCTTCAGCTCTTGGACCACTTGGCAGCTTCTACAGCAGTGGTCCAAGGGGCAAGATTTCAGATGAGGGACATTCAGTTCTATCTGAGGGCCTTTTGGTCCCAAAGAAAGGACACTCTTACCAACTGATTCCAGTGACTCGGACACTGATCCAAGCTCTTCATTGGTGGCAGGATCAGGACAATTTAAGGCAAGGGATCCCATTTGTCACTCAGTCTCATTCGGTGGTCCTTACCACGGATGCTTCCCTTTTGGGGTGGGGAGCTCATCTGAGGGCTCTCGCAGCCCAGGGACTGTGGTCCCTTCAGGAGTCCCTTCTCTATATTATTCTCCTGGAACTCAGGACAGTTTTTCTGGCCCTGCAAGCCTTCTCTCAGTCTGTGCAGAACAAGGTGGTTCAGGTCAGAACAGACAACACCACTACCATGTGGTACTTTAACAAGCAGGGAAGCACTCAGTTCATGGCCTTGTGCATAGAAGCCATGACATTGTGGTCCCTGGCTTATTCCCTGCAGACTTCTTTGATAGCAGTTCACCTTCCAGGAAAGGACAATGTGCTGGCAGATGCACTGAGCAGGATCTCCCAGGGCCATCACGAATGGTGCCTGGACCCCCCTGGTGTTGAAAGTGATTTTTTCAAGGTGGTACACTCCAGAGATAGAGCTCTTTGCAGCCCCAGACAATCACCAACTTCCTCTGTTTTGTTGCAGACCCCCAGTATTGGGTTCAGTCCCTCTGGATGCTCTGATTTTGAACTGGGAAGGGAAATTTCTGTATGCCTTACCTCCTTTTCCTCTTCTGTTCAGGGTTCTAGTCAAGGTAAGGTCACAACCTTGCAAAGTGATTCTGATTGCTCCAGACTGGGCCAGACTGCCTTCATTCCCCCGTTGCTGTCCCTAGCAGTCCATTTTCCCCTGTCTCTTCCCAGGAATTACAACCGGTTAACCTCCTCTCAGGGGGGAGGATTTGGTGTCCCAATCTTCAGTCTCTTAATCTCAAGGCATGGCTCTTGAAGAGTTAGAATATGCAGATTTGCATCTGTCTCGGGGGGTTCTGGATATTCTCAAAGCCTCTCGAAAGCCCTCCACCAGAAAAAGTTACAATTCCAAATGGAAAAGATTCAGCATTTGACGTTCCAAGAAGCATATCTCTCCAGACACTGCTGAATTGCCTACAGTCCTGGATTATATGGTCCATCTTAATGGCCTGGGCCTCAGACCAGCTACTCTCATGGTGCACTTGTCCGCTGTTTCTGCTTTTCTGTCAGTGGGAAAGCCTTCCTCGCTATCATCTCATTCTGTGTTCTGCAAATTTTTCAAGGGGTTGCTTCATACCATCCTCCCTTCAGGGATCCTGCCCCTTCCTGGGGCTTAAATATTGCATTGCTCAACTTATGCAACCTCCTTTTGAGCCTATGTCCTCAGCAGAGCTTAAGTACTTGACTTGGAAAACTGTTTTTTGTAGCCATTACCTCTGCCAGACGTATCAGTGAATTGCAAGCGCTGTCAGTGGAACCTGATTTTATCTCCTTTCATAGAGATAAAGTGGTCCTTAGAACCAATAGGAGGTTCTTGCCCAAAGCGGTTTCAGACTTCCACTTGAATCAGTCTGTCTCTCCCTGTCTTCTTCACTGATCATTCTTCCTCAGGAGAGAGGAGGCTACACAGTTTAGATGTTAAAAGAACCCTTAGCTACTACATAAAACGTACCAAGGGTCACAGGTTTGATTCCCTCCAGTTGTTCCTCACTTATGGGGAGGTGGGAAAGGGCAAACCTGCTACCAAGAGAACTATTGCGAGTTGGATTGTGTCTTGTATACAATTCTATGAGAAACTGGGAAACATTCCACCCTCAGGTCTGAGGGATCACTCTGCAAATGGTACAGCTGCTTCCCTGGCTGCTGCCAGGGATATTCCTCTGTTAGAAATTTGTCAAGCTGCCACCTGGTAAACAGTCCATACCTTTACCAAGCATTACTCTCTGGATATCCAGGCTAGGAGTGATGCTAGGTTTGGCACAGCAGTACTTCAGAGCCTATTCCCAAAGTAGGTTCTCTCCCTCCTCCATGGAGGTACTGCTTGGTAGTCTGCAGATTGTCAGAATACAGCAAGACTTCATGTTGTTTGAAGAAAAAATGACTCACCTTAGTAATTGTGTTTCTTCTAATGGAGTCTTGCTGTATTCTGACCTCCATCCCTGCCTCCCCTCGCAGAACCTATTTTGGGGAAGTGGGTGGGCAGGTGCAGTGTTGCATCCCAGGGGTGTCTTCAGCACACCCTCCATGTTTCTGGGTGCTTTGTATTATCTTTATTTTGGGTAGGCTTTTGGTTTTGGGTTTCCTGACTTGAGTCTTCCTTTGGGAATCCAAAACATTTGGTTGCCACTTGGCTAGTTAAATCATTTTACAATGTCCACAGTTAGTGTTTGCTCATAAGAATCTGATGGTTGGGTTTCAGAATGCTGCAGACAGAGACCTCAGCCAAGCTCGACCTCAACATTCTATGCACTGCATAGAAAATTAACCCTACACTCTCCGGGGCAGTTTAAAGGCTGGAGCTAACTGCAGATTGTCAGAATACAGCAAGACTCCATTAGAAGAAACACAATTCCTAAGGTGAGTAATTTTTTGTTTCATCCCCCAGCCTTAAAATCTCAGCGAGGGTCCAGGGGACCCCCCTTCCCTTCGACCCTCTGCTTCCTGACTGGCTACCCCCTCCCCCTCCTCTGCTTGTGGACAAGGAGCCAGTGAGAGGAAAGTTCACCCTCCACGCGCAGGAGTGGAGGGATATGACCTCCAGACGCATGGGTACTGCAACTTGTTTCAAAAGGGCACATCTTGGAGTTTCCTCCAGATTCCCCTCGAAGTTGCTAGTCTTACTCCCCACACCAGGTTCCTTTAGCCAAGGAGGAAATCTGGTCTCTAAGTCAGACGGCGGCCATAGAGCCAGTCCCTCTGCACCAAAGGGGGAAGGGATTTTACTACCATTTTTTCCCTGGTCCCGAAAAAGACGGGTAACCTCCGGCCCATCTTAGATCTCGGCAGTCTAAACCTTTATGTGGAGTACAAAAGGTTTTGCATTCTCTGACACTGCTGGTCCTCCTGCCTCTTCTGCAGGAGTACCATTAGCTTTGTGCACTGGACATGCAGGATGCTTACCTGCATATTCCGGTGTTCCCGGGCCACTGCCACTTTCTGCGTTTCTGTTTCCAAGGGGAGCACTACCAGTTTACAGCCTTCCTCTTTGGTCTTTCCTCAGCACCTCTGGCTTTTACCAAGTGCCTTTCGGTGGTGGCAGAAGCCTTGCGTCATTGGGGGATTTCAGTTTTCCATTACCTGGACGACTGGCTTTTGACGGTCCCATCCAGAACTAGTCTTCTGGAAACCCTCTTGTGCATGTTGGACCTTTTTTCTCACCTGGGTGTCACAGTCGGCTTCCCCAAATCAACTCTTACCCCTTTCCAGAACCTTCAGTTCATTGGGGCCATCTTGGATACGGTCCAGTGCAAAGCCTTTCTCTCCTGGACAGGGCGGAGGCCATTTGAGAGCAGGTCAATTTACTGATCTCTTCCAGACACTTTCCGGCCAGAGCATGCTACGTCTCTTGGGCCTGATGGTGGCTTCCGTCTCTGCGGTCCCATTTGCCAGGTTGCATATGAGGATCACTCAGTGGACCTTGCGTATCCATTGGGATCAGCGGTTGGATGACCTGCACCAGGCGGTTCTAGTCTCCAATGCGATCAAGAAAGATCTTCTTTGGTGGGTAGATCCTTTGTATCTTTTGCGGGGCCTTCCATTCAGAAGTTCCCCACCACTTTGGACTCTCACCACAGATGCTTCCTGTCTGGGTTGGGGGCCCACCTGAGAGACCACCGGACCCAGGGTTTGTGGCCACAGCTGGAGATGGCACTCCACATCAGTATTCTGGAGATGAGGGCAGTTCTTTATGCCCTCCAGGCCTTTCAGTCCATTCTGTCAACAGGAACACTGCTGATCTAGATGGACAATATGTCTGCAGTCTGGTAAATCGACAAACATGGAGGCACTCAGTCATACCCCCTATGCAGGGAGGTGATGTGAGTGTGGAACTGGGCAATTCAGCACGGTCTGTTTCTAACTGCCATGCATGTTCCAGGGGTTCAAAACGTCCTAGCAGACAACCTTAGACCTCATCCCTTGCTCACGAATGGGAATTAAGTCAGGAAGCATCAGATTCTTTCTTTCAGACATGGGGTCGTCCAGACCGAGATCTGTCCGCCTCCCCATTCAGTGCAAAGCTTCCCAGCTTTTGTTTGCAGGTTCCAGAGCCTGGTGCTTTCTGGCATGACGCGTTGTCACTTTGTTGGACAAGGAGGTTCTTGTATGCCTTCCCTCTTTTTCCCATTCTGCAGAGTTCTTTTAAAGCTCCAGGCGGAGGGAGCCCGGATGATCCTAATTACTCCCCTCTGGCCGAGGCAAATCTGGTTTTTGTTCCTGCAGCTGCTCTCGGCAGAACCCCCAGTTGTTCTTCCTCTCAGACATTACCTGTTGACCCAGGATCAAAGCAGATTAGTGCATCCCTGGCTCAGGACCTTGCATGTTCATGCGTGGCTTCTGCAGACATAATTGTCTCGCTTTGGGGTCTCCCATATGGTCGCTCAGGTCCTGGTAGAGGCCAGAAAACCCTCTACCAGATCGACCTGTTCTGTGAAATGGAATGGAAGCGTTTTTCCATTTGGGTGGCATCTAAAGGCTGGGACAGATTATGGAGTAGATGTTGCACCTGTCTGATTCGAGTCCATGTTACTCATCCGTCAAGGTTCACCTGTCGGCCATTTCAGCCTATCATGTTTTGGTAGGGGGGAAACCCGTGGCACAGTTGGAGATGTCGAAAACATTTCTGAAAGGGATTCTCAACCTGAAACCCCCCCCCATCCGTAACCCCACCCCACCTTGGGATTTGAATTTTGTGTTAGAGAAGTTTACGCTTCCTCCTTTTGAACCAGCAATGAGCTGCAGTATGCGCCACCTGTCTTGGAAGGCGCTGTTTTTGGTTGCCATTACTTCTGCTCATAGAATTTCCGAGCTTTAGGCCCTGATGTATAAGGAGCCTTATTTGATTTTTCAGAAGCACCGGGCAGTCTTACGTAGAAATCCTAAGTTTCTTCCCAAGGTGGTTTCCGAGTTCACCCTTAATGAGACAGTTGAACTCCCAAATTACTACCCTACCCACTCGAACAAAGGTGAGGCCCTTCTTCATATACTGGATGTACATAGAATTCTGAGATACTGTGTCCACCGGACCAAAGACTCCAGAGAGTCTGATCAGCTTTTTGTCTCCTTTGCCCCAGGTCCTCGGCTTCAGCTGTATCTAAGCAGTGCATATCCAAATGGCTCGCCAACTGCATTCGCTTCTGTTATCAGTAATATGACAGACCTCTACCGGAGGCGGTCTGAGGTGATTCGACCAGAGGTATGGCTGCGTCCACAGCCTTTTTGAGAAATGTTTCTGCAGTGGAGATTTGTGCAGCAGCTACCTGGAGTTCAGTCCACACCTTCACGAAGCATTACAGTCTGGACATTGTCTCTAGGCGTAGGGCCGGGTTTGGCCTCGCTGTTCTGCAGGGCCTACTGTCCTAAGGCCGGTCTTGTTCTGTCCTTTTCAGTTGCACCTCCTTCCATGACTCTCTGGCTCTCTATGAGTGACTGCTTGGGATTCAGTCCTATCTGTGATGACCTACTGCAAGAACCTTCTCGAAGTAAGATTGGTACAGTTACATAACAACTTACCATACCAGTAGATCTTAGAGAGAGCGGTTCCTGCAGTAGGTCACATTCCCCCCCCCCCCCATTTTTTTATTTCTTTCAGCTTTTTCTGAAATGGGCTCCAGGATTCCATCCTTTGTCTTGTCTCTTCCTACGTGGATCTCCGGCAGGAGAACTGGAGGGAGGGCATGGGGATCGCCCACTATATAGGGTCACGCTGATGTCCATCGTGTGACTTCTGGTTGGTGCTCCCCTGCCAGGCATTGCTGGAAAAGTTTGCCGTGCGGTTCTGATGCAAGGGGATGCAGTCCTATCTGTGATGACCTACTGTAGGAACCTCTCTCGAAGATCTACTGTCACAGTAAGTTCTTACGTAACTATACTTTTCTCCAGTTCCTGTTTGAGTCTCAGGAACTGGAGAATATCCTGCTTGACTGCCGTTGCAATTTTGTATTATTTGGCTAGCAAACTACAGTAATTTTTACATTTGATGTGCGCCTGCGCATCAAACATTTTGTCAGAAAATAAGGGATTGGGGGGAGTTGGCACTGCCGAGCCCATTGCAGATCAGAATAACAGGGGCTCAGCAGTCTACACCAGTGACCAGCAGTGTGGTTTGTGACAGCATTTGCTGTCTGCTGGGTAGAAACTTCTTGTGCTTCAAAGGACCGAGCCGCTTTAATCAAGATGGCTTCGGTCGTTTGGTTTACATGAAGCTGGTCAGCCAAGAGCTGAGTGGCTTTTCACATCAGGAGCCTGTCTGTCAGCCTGTCAAAATGGAAACCGTCTATCTATGTCTATTGCAGCCGCTGCCATAACTGCTCCTTCCCAGCCCAACCAACATTATTATAACGGCACAGGGGTGCCCAATCCCCCGTGCCAGCTGCTGTCCCCACCCTGCCCGTTTTAGTTACGTAGCACTGGGGAGCCCACTCCTGGTGCTGCCAGATATAATGCTGACTTGGGGGGGGTGCCCAATCCCTCGCTGTCGCTACATGTAATTGACAAACCATCCCTTGTCCATCCATCCTTCCTTCCTTCCTTTCTTTCTTGCCTGCAAAAACCAACCCACGTTAATATTAGGGCACGGAGGAGCCCAATCCCTCATGCCAGCTGCCATTCCCCACCCTTCCCCATTTAGTAATGGAACACCAGGGAGCCCAACCCCAATGCTGCCAAATATAACAGTGACACTGGGGAGGGCCCAATCCCTAAGCGCTGCTACCTGTAATAGAGAAAACTGTCCATCGTCTTTTTTTTTGTTGTTTTATTTTGTAAATCTGTTTGTTGCGCCATTATCCCTCATTACATGCTTGGCGATCGCCATTACAGCTAGTGTACATCACCGAAAAAAAGGAAATGATGATGCATAGTCCCAGCGAGGCAACACCAGCAAAAATGAATTTCTTTTTGAGGGGGGCTTCGACACCCGCACCCCCCTTGCTATGGATTCTCAACTCCAGGTTTGCATGTTGGGGAGGGGTAGAAACTTGTTAAAAAAAAAAAAAAATAAAATAAATTTCACCTGCACGCAAAACACATAAAACTGTACCCCTCCCCAACCCCAGCACCCTTCTCACTGTGGCCAACCGCTACACAGCCAGCTCTGCAGCCTCCCTACCTCCCACATACCTTCCCTATCATCCTTCCTCATCCATTCTCCCTGATCCTCTGTTCGCCCTGTTGCTCTCTCCTTGCTACCCTTTCAGGGTAGCTCATATAACGGACATTGAAATTGAGTCGCTCAATTTCAGTCACTCTTTTCACAGGATACCTTATTTCCCCCACCTGACCCTCCCACTCAGCACCCCCCAAAGCCCTTACTTACCCACCAGGGGTCCAACACCATAATCCTCTCTGGACTGCAGACATGTTTTCACTTTGCAACGCCGGACTGCAAACTGAGGAAATAAGGTATGCGGTTCAATGTATTTCAGTGGGGTTTTGAATTTAATGGCATGACTTGGCCATTTTTTGCTTAAAATTTTCAACATAACCTTTTTTGGAATACCACCTCATGAACAATGCGATATTGGACAAATCTGTCCTGAAAAGTGATTTTGCGGTTGCTGCGTGAAATCACTGTTCAGGCAGGAGTTGAAAATTTTCTCCACCATTGTTCATGAGGTGGGTTCATAAGAAGGCTATGTTGAAAATTTGGAGTAAAAATGTTAATCAACAAAGTTATAAGCCTGTGTTAAAATTTGCGAAAGCAGGCTCTTAACTTGGGTAATTTTCAATATTTTAACCCCAAATTTTCAAATAGCCTTTCCTTCGTAGCACCTCAAGAATGTGACAGCTTTCATTTTTCAAATCCTGGCTAAAATGTGTTTCCGCATCCTGAAGGGTGATTTCACAGTCGCTGCATGAAATCGCCTTTCAGGCAGGAGTTGAACATTTTCTCTGCACTTGTTCATGAGAAGGCTATGTTGAAAATTTGTGGCAAAAATGTAAAAAAAAAGGTTATGAGCCTGTGTTGAAATTTACCAACACAGGCTCGCAACTTTGGTAATTTTCAGTGTTTTGACCCCAAACTTTCAACGTAGCCATTTCTTCACAGAACTCATGAATGTGACAGCAGTCATTTTCCAAATCCCGGGCCAAAAGAAAAAATTACTCACCTTAGTAATTATGTTTCTTCTAGTGGAGTCTTGCTGTATTCTGACTATTGAAGTTAGGTCCTGCCTTTCAACTGCCCCGGAGAACAAAGGGTTAACTTTTCTATGCCTTTCATAGAATGTTCATCACGAGCTCGGTTGAAGCCTCTGCCTGTTGTTATTTGAACTACAACCGTCAGATTCTTTACGAGCAAAAACTCACTAGATGTTCTGTGTGGAAACTGTAAAATTTTTACTAGCCAACTGGCAAATATATAATGTTTTTGGTTCTCAAAGGAAGACTCAAGTCAGGAAACCCAAAAACAAAAACACATCCAAAAAACAACATTCCACCCAAAGAAAAAAAGAGGGTGTAAAATGAACACCCCTAGGGTGCCAACACTGCTCCTGCCCACCCACATCCCAACAGCTAGGTTCTGAGAGGGGAGGCGGGGGGAAGTCAGAATACAGCAAGACTCCACTAGAAGAAACATAATTACTAAGGTGAGTAATTTTTTCTTCAAACAACATGAAGTCTTGCTGTATTCTGACTATTGCAGACTACCATGCAGTACCTCCATGGAGGAGGGACAAAACCTACGTTGGAAATAGGCTCTGAAGTATTGCTGTGCCAAACCGAGCATCACTCCTAGCCTGGATATCCAGAGAGTAATGCTTGGTGAAAGTATGGACTGTTTTGGTGGCTGCTTGACAAATTTCTAAGAGAGGAATATACTTGGCAGCAGCCAGGGAAGCAGCTATACCTCTTGAGGAATGAGCCCTCAGGCCTGAGGGTGGAGTTCTACCCAAATTTTCATAGCAGAATTGTATACAAGAAACAATCCACCTGGCAATAGATCTCTTAGTGGCAGGTTTGCCCGTACCAACTTCTCCATAAGTGAGGAACAGTTGTAGGGACTCAAACCTGTGACCCTTGGTATGCTATTTGTAGTAGCTAAGGGCTCTTTTAACATCCAAACTGTGTAGCCTTCTCTATCCCCAGGAGGAATGACCAGTGAAGAAAACAGGGAGATATATAGACTGGTTGAGGTGGAAATCTGAAACCACTTTAGGCAAGAATTTTATGTTAGTTCTAAGGACCACTTTATCTCTGTGAAAAGAGATGAAATCAGATTCCACTGACAGGGCTTGCAGTTCACTGATACACCTGGTAGAAGTAATGGCTACCAAAAACACAGTTTTCCAAGTCTAGTACTTAAGCTCTGCTGAGGACGAAGGCTCAAACGGGGGTTGCATAAGCTGAGTAATGCAAACATTAAGGTCCCAAGCAGGAGCAGGATTCCTAAAGGGGGATTGGTGTGAAGCAATCCCTTGAAAAACTTACAGAATACAGGATGGGATGACAGAGAGGAAGACCTGCCTACAGACAGGAAAGCAGAAACAGCTGCCAAGTGCACCTTGAGGGTAGCTGGTCTGAGACCTAGGCCATTAAGATGGACCATATAATTCAGAACAGTAGGCAATTCAGCAGAGTCTGGAGAAATATTATTCTTAGAACACCAAATGCTGAAACTTTTCCATTTGGAGTTGTAAGTCTTTCTGGTGGAAGGCTTACGAGAAGCCTTAAGGATATCCAGAACCCCTTGGGAAAGATGTAGATCTGCAGACTCTAACTCTTCAAGAGCCAAGCCTTGAGATTGAGAGACTGAAGATTCGGGTACCAAATCCTCCCCTGTGAGGATGTTAACAGGTTGTAATTCCTGGGAAGAGACAGGGGAAGATGGACTGTTAGGGACAGCAACAAGGGATACCATGGCTGTCTGGCCCAGTCTGGAGCAATCAGAATCACTTTGCATGGTTGTGACCTTATCTTAACAAACACTCTGAACAGGAGTGGGACGTGGGGAAAGCATACAGAAATTTCCCTTCTCAGTTCAGAATCAGAGCATCCAGGGGGACTGAGCCCAAGACTGGGGGTCTGCAACAAAAGAGAGGAAGTTAGTGATTGTCTGGGGCTGCAAAAAGATCCATTTCTGGAGTGCCCCATCTTGAGAAAATCACTTTCAACACCAGAGGATCTAGGGCCTGTTCGTGATGGCCCTGGGATATTCTGCTCAGTGCATCTGCTAGTACATTGTCCTTCCCTGGGAGGTGAACTGCTATCAGATAGGTTTGCAGGGAATAGGCCAGGGACTACAACTTAATTGCTTCTGTGCACAAGGCCGTAGACCGAGTGCCTCCTTGCTTGTTGATGTACCACATGGTGGTGGTGGTGTTTGTTCGACCTGAACCACCTTGTTATGTACAGATTTGGAAAAAGCTTGTAGTGCCAGAGACACTGCTCTGAGTTCCAAGAGATTGATATGAAGCAGGGATTCCTGAGGTGACCACAGTCCCTGGGTGGTAAGATCCCCCTTCAAAATGGGCTCCCCAGCCCAGCAGGGAAGCATCTGTGGTGAGGGTCACTGAATGAGACTGAGTGACAAATGGAACCCCTTGTCTCAAATTGTCCTGATCCTGCCACCTTTGCAAGGCTTGGATCAGGGTTCAAGTCTCTGGAATTAGTTTGGTAAGGGAATCCTTTCTTTGAGACCAAAAAGCTCTTAAGTGGAACTGAATTTCCCTCATATGGAATCTTGCCCCCTGGACCACTGCTGTGGAAGCTGCCATGTGGTGCAGTAGCTGAAGGAAATGCCTTGCTGGTTGAGACACCTGAAGGCTGAATGAAGAGGCCAGTTCCATGAGGGTCCTTGCCCTTTCCAGGGGAAGGAAGGCTCTTACTTTTACCGTATCCAGTTCTGCACCTGTGAAGGTGAGGAGCTGCACTGGTTCGAGAACTGACTTTGGTAGGTTGAGAAGGAATCCTAAAGAAGTGAGCACTTGCTGGGTCACTTGCATGTGTGACTTGACTTGGTCTGGAGACTGACCTACTATGAGCCAGTCGTCCAAGTATGGGAAAACGGAAATCTTTTGTCTTCTTAGAAAGGCAACAACTGCTGCCAGGCGCTTTGTGAAGACCCTTGGGGCTGATGTTAGGCCAGAGGGCATTGCTCTGAATTGATAGTGGCCTGAGGGCAACTCGAACCTGAGGTACTTTCTGTGGGAGCACCTGATGGGAGTGTGAAAGTATGCATCTTTGAGGTCCAGGGACACTAGCCAGTCCCCTGGCCTTAGAGAGGGAAGGATAATTCCCAGAGTTACCATTTTGAACTTTGGCTTTAAAAGATGTTTGTTCAGATATCTTGGGTCCAGGATGGGTCAACACTCTCCTGTCTTTTTGGGGGTTAGGAAGTACCTGGAGTACAATCCTTTGCCCCAGTGTAGGGTGGGAACTCTCTCATATAGCTCTGAGAGCTAGGAGAGAAGAAACCTCTGCCTCTAGGGCAAGGGTCTCAGAGATTTGTAGGTGGAAAAGATCTGGCTCTCATCTTGGGAAATTTTTTGAAGCTGAGAACCAGTCCCTGGCTTACTACTTCCAGGACCCACTTGTCTGATGTAAGAGACATCCAGTCCTGGACAAAGTAAGCCAGCCTTCCCATACTGGTATAGGAGAATCGACCCGGGCAGACCCATCAGGGTGTCTGCTTGGCAGGGGCTTTAGGCTGAGGGGTGGATTCAGGCCTGCTCATCCCCCTTCTGCCTCTCCCTCTAAAGAATCCCCTCTGCGAAAAAGAAGAGGAGGCCTGAGCTTGATAAAAAGGCCTGCCCCTGCCCCTGGACTGCTGCTTTTGAGGAGTTGCTTGCCTTTCTTTGGCTTGAGCACTCCTGTAAGTGGTCCTGTATTCGTCCATTTTCTTCATGTAATTCTCAGTCTGCTCCCCAAAGGCCTTAGCCTGGGTATCCTGTGAGAGGCTAGTACATCTGAGCCAAGCCATTCTCCGAAGAGCCACAGATGTAGCCATGATGATTGATGATACATCATTGGAGTCTGCAGCAGCATGAAACTGTACTTTCGATGCCTCAATCCCATCTGCAGCCACCTGCTCCAGCTCCTTGGCAAGCTGGGTAGGAGCCTGTTTAGCCAGTGCCAGTACAGTGTCCCACCTGGACTTCTGGTACCTAGCTGCATAGGCCATATAATTAGCCTGCCTGAGTCCCAAAGATGCTGCCATGTACTGCTTCTTTGCCATGGCATCAATCTTCCTGGAGTCCTTGTCTGGTGGGGAGGAGTGTGATGCCAAGGGAATGTTTGCCTTATCACAGGCAGCAGCCTGTACAACCCCAACATGGGTGCATTGCTGAAAAAGGAACTCCGTGTCACTCTGAGCCTGAGAGAGTGTACCTCTTGTCCATTCTTCTGTCCACAGGAGGTATAGAATTGGGAGACTTAAGAATTTTTTGTTTATGTTTCCTAAAAGATTTGTGGAGGGGAATAGACAGTCTCCTGGACTCTGGGATGTCCATCATCTCAACATAATCAGGCTCTTCCTGATCCACTACTGCCTCCTCCACAGGAAGCTGGAGGGTATCAGCCACGTTTCTGTAAAACATGTAATGTGAAGGGGACTCAGAAAGCCTAGGAGGAGAAACACCTGAAGGTCTGTCTGGGGAGATGTCCGGGTCAATACGCTCATCCAGACTTTCACCATCACCATAATCATCCTCATACTCTACCTCCTCCTCAAACTCCGGTTCATAAAATTCTTCCAAGGTATAATCTGGAACTGGGGGAACCGACCGAAACAAGCCCCTGCCAGATGGTGCCCATTCGGTCGGAACTGATCGAAGCGATTCCATAATCCTAATCACTTTGGCTATCTCATCGGTGGTCGGAGTATGAGATTCTGGGTCCGAACTGGTCGTTTTGTCTTTTCTTTTTCTTTCTGTCGGAACCGATTCCTCGGAATCGGTTCTCCTCTTGCCCGAAGAAGGTCAGAGGGCACTCCTTCTGGTTCGGTCGGAACCGAACCGGGCTGGCCATCCTGGTCAGCGGACTTCTCGGCCTCCCTTTCCCTCAATCTACCTAATCTCTTTTCCAGGGTAGATTTGGGAAAATTCTTGCAAATTTGGTAGTCTGAATCGAGGTGGTCAAACCCCAGACAATAAACACAGGTGGTGTGGGGATAAGCCTTAGCAAAGACCTCCCCACACACACTGCAGTGTTGAAACCCAGTGGGCCCGTTTTTTTTCTTGGGTTTCTCAGACATGGCCAACCTAACCAAACCTACCCTTTTTTCGGCAGTCCGCCAGGCAAGACTCCCCTATTGGTTCCTGACCGTGTCATGGGTCTTGGAAAAAAACATACTTAAAAGCCGGTTTTTTTAGAACCGATACGGACCGGTAACCACACTCTAAAGTACAAGTTTTACCTCAAAATGATCGGTTCAGCTGAACCAATCCACAGTTTACAAGTTCCACCCAGAAAACAGAACAAAAACCTATCTAGTACTCACGGTACCACAGACAGAGACTTGAACCGACTATGCGGAAACAACAATTCGGTAGAAACCGACCGAAAACCGACACTTCAGCTGACTTTTTTGAACCGAGCAGTAGGAGAAATCTCCGGAGCGACTGTTCAGTGAGGTGGAGTAAAGAATCTGACGGTTGCAGTTCGAATAACAACAGGCAGAGGCTTCAACTGAGCTTGTGATGAACATTCTATGCAAGGTATAGAAAAGTTGACCCTTTGTTCTCTGGGGCAGTTGAAAGGCAGGACCTAACTGCAATAGTCAGAATACAGCAAGACTTCATGTTGTTTGAATGTGTTTTTGCATCCCGAAAAGGGATTTTGCAGTTGTTGCACAAAATCACCATCTGGTCAGGAGCTGAATATTTTCTCCACTATTGTTCATGAGATGGGGTCATAAGAAGGCTATGTTGAAATGTTGACATGAAAATATTGAAAAAACAACAGCTGTGAGCCTACATTGAAGTTTGGGAATGCAGGCTTGTAGCATTTGTAATTTTCAATGTTCAAACCCCAGGAAATCTTACTGTATTCTGACTTGTGCAGTATGGTCTCACCATAGGACTGCTCCGGAGCTGAAATGGGTAATAGAACCTATGCAAATGATGGAATGCTAGGCTCAAGCTCAGTTTTTAAACCACTGTCCCTGGCAAACAGCTTTCAACCATCTGATTCTTTACTCCACTTGCCTGAGTAAGACGTCTCCGGAGAGCTCTCCTTCATCACTTGAAAAAAATTTCTTCCTTGGTTTTATCAAGTACTGTTTTAGTTTGTTTGGTATTTAAAGCACTGTCCTTAGTTTTCAGGTAGAATTAGTCTAGATTTTATGAACATACATACGAACAGACGAAGAAGCTAGCAGAAGAAGGCCATTTGGTCTATCAAGTCTGTTTGTATTGCGGGGTCCACAGCTTGAGCTAATGTCCCTGCTCTCCCTCCCCACTCCTCTCATCCTTCCTACCCATGATCTTTACCTTCCTCTGTGCCTATCCCAGCCTCTGTTAAAGCTGCCCACTGTCTTCAATGAGATGACCTCTTCCGGCAGCATATTCCAAGTGTCTACCACCCTCTCTGTGAAGAAGTGCTTCCTGACTTCCTTCCTAAACCTCCCACCCTCCAGCTTAAGCTTAAGCTTTCAGTGTTTGTTGGGTGAGTAGCTCGGTTCCCTTTTTGGTTCTCTAACCAAGAGGGAACCGGTGTCTTCCTTATTCTTTAATATAAATTCAGTAGCCTGATTTTAATTTAACTTCTACTGACTCAGGTGTAAGTCAGTTTTTGATTAACTTTTTACTGGAATAACTCCTGGTTTCTTAAGTTAGCATACCGAGAAAAAAAAAATCTCTTTGAGTGAAGCTTATAGAAAGATTTTCTTCTGGGTTATGTCACAGAAAGCCAAGAAGAGAACGGGACCTACAGGTTTCCAGTACTGTACTGAGTGCAGGGAACCTTTTGCCAAGGCTGATCCACATTTAATTTGTGTTTTCTGTCTGGGGTTTGAACGCCTCAAGACAGACTGTGAGATCTGCAGAAACATTCCTCAGTCTACGGTCGAGAGGCAGTTGAAAAGACTGCAGGAAATGATGGCTGAAAAGGCTACTGACCCAGCTGTTGAAAGACCGGTTTCTTCTCAAAAAGAACTGGGGGAGCTGCCCTCAGAAAGGGTTGATAGCTGTTCCAGCAAAACATGGACTGCAGACACGGCTGGTGAACCAGCTGTTGCGGTGGAAAAAAGAGAAAAGAAAAACATCAGGAACCGCAACCGAAAAAAGTTGCAACTCCTGTTGCAGAAGAGATTGCTATCGCGGTCACAGGGCTCGAAATATAGCCTTTCTGTATTTCCATTGAAATGCAGAAAAGCTATCAGAAAGTCAGTTCAGATCCCAGAATTTCCATCTGGAAATGCTACGCTACTCTTCTGTAGTTTGTTGTATGACCGTGCGGCAGAGTGACAGCAGAGAGCGCTTGCCCAACTCTCTGGTCGGGGGGGCGCTTAGTCTCCAAATCGGCCATGACTTGAAAGCGGGCCTCAAGGGCAGCCTGTGTGGGTCCTTGATTGAGTTTTCCGAAGTGAAGAGTGCATGACACCCTGGCTCAAACCTTATTGGCTAGGGGTGTCTTACCATTCATTGCTCGGTTTGCTGTGGTGCAGATCAGTGTGTGGATATCACGTTGATCTCCGTGGGCATACACTGCAAATTTGCCGTGTTTCTGGAGAGGGGGGACACTACTTAAACGGAGAGTTATACTCGACTGTACTAAAAAAAAGAAAAAAAAAGTTAGGAATATTTCTGGGGATGCTGGCTATGGAGGGGACACTAGTGCTGGGAGAGAAAGCAAGGGTGTGTGTGGAGAAAAGGCAGCACTGCGACTTTTATCTTCAAGAGGAGATTTAGCAAAATTCTCTGTAGCTGGAAGGGTTTTAAAAGAAACACAAAGTCCTCTCAACACTTGAGGGAAAGAATATTTTGGAATGTGGTGGGGAGAAACGATAATATTACTGGGAGTACGCGGACCTGTAATTAAAATTCTTCCCAGCAACAGAAAAGAGCTTAAAAGAAAAATTAAGCCCCTTTTATACACTTTTGGGGATAAAACCTTTGAGGAGTGTGGTTGGGGAGAAATTATATTTAAAGGGATGGTGTAGGCATGCTCCGTGTGTTCACACAAATTACATTTGAAGAGGTTCAAACAAGCTGAGGAGGGGTGACCGAATCCCAGACAGTGACTACAGCATGGGGAATTGCAGGCAGAGCTAAGGTGAGCCTGTGATCCACACTTATAGCAGGAGTGTGGTTGCTCACTGTAGAAAATAGATCCCCGGTCCCGCCCTAGAAAAAAAGAACTTGGAAACTGCATAGGCCCAGAATCTGTGCAATGTAGTTTGATCTTCACTCGCCAACCACCATCTCAGATCTGCTCACTATCTAGAGTAGTAGTAGTAGTAGGAGTAGTTTTCCCCAGAATCTCCCAGTGCTGTCGCAACCAAAATAAAATATCCTCCACATGAACCCCCTTGTTTTTAAACAGGACCATAATGATTTTAACTAAGGGTTTTGTCAGTGGCACGGCATGAAATGGGATCCAGGCTGGGGTGTTTTAAGGCCTGGTGTTGTGTCCAAAAATGATCCAGATTGGTAATGCTCTTAAAATTAATATCAAAATTGCCATTTCCTAAACTTAATGCAAATATCACAGAAGAAAGGTAACGCATTTAACAAGTTTCTGGCAGTATAAACCCTGCTAGGAGGTTCTTCTAAACCACCCTTATACAGTAGTCTGACCACATTGCGCCGAGGGGCCGGCTCACCCTTGGACGCAAAGAGGTCAGACACTTTAAATACTGGGTCAGGAACTGCTGTATCAGCCAGCCTAACTTCCCCAGTGTCTGAAACACTAAGGTGTTCAGGGGATGCATTAACAGGTAAATCAGTTGTAACTATCTGCTTAGTAACCACTGTAGCTACATCAACATCAGCATTAAGATCAACAGATGCAGTATCAAGTTTTTTGAATTATTACCCTGGGGTGTGGTGGAGCTCTTGTGAGGTGCAATGTCTGTGGACACTGGTGCAACAGAGTTCTGTAGCATATCTTGGAAAGAAGGGTCCCTGGGATCAGGCGACCATTGTCCTGAAGGAGCTTGTGTCCATCCAGCTCCTTCTAAAGCTGCTTTGGGTGATCAGTCAGTTGTATTCAGTTCACTGTCCATAATGTCTCCCCAGTCTTTGGAATGTTGCCGGTCTTTAAATGAATAAGTTTGTTTGGCAGTAGAAACAGGAGTGGCAGGTACAAAAGAAAGAAGCTTTGTTCCAGATGGGGGCTGTGCAGCTGATCCAGGCCCCAAGCATTGTTGTTGTTGCTGGGGAAAGGTCTCCTTAGTTACCATGTGAGGAAGCTGTGGGCACACAGGAGAAATTTTGTTTTTACTGCCAGCTTCTGATGTAACCTCAAATTCACTGTCGCATGAACAGAGACATCAGACCATGCTGTGTCGGGGATACTTCGGGGGTGAGTCATATCCTACTGCCTGTGCGCTCCACAACTGACAGGAGCGTCAGGCGGGTTGACAGCCATTTGCGAGCGATGCAGCGTAGAGTGCAGCATCTAGCTCCTGCAGGCGCTTTGTTGTTTTTCTTTCTCCACTTGCAAAAAAGCGAGCCCCGCGTTTGTAGCTGTTCTGGTGGTACAGTGTCTGTGGGGTGAATAAAGATTCCCACCTTATCTATGTCGGAGCTCAACAGAGGAGTGACAGGTGTGTCTCAGGCTCTTCAGAAAAGGTAGGATCCATATCAGAGGATAATTCAAGGCAACATCTTCCAAGTCCTGTGAAGGCAGTACAGAAGAGGGGTCTTGCACAGTAGTCTGAACCACCTCGATCACCATCAGAGTCTCAGATGGACTAGCCATAGCAGTGACCAACCCAGAGGGTCCCCCTACTGGAGAGTAGGGGAATTTACCCGGTGTCCTGGACAAACTTCCCCCATTCAGTAAAAATACCACCAGCCACTAAATCTGGTTCAGTGTCAGTTGGCATCCCTCTGTATCCCCCTTCCCCGGGATGGGGCTGAAAATAGGCAGATTTGTCTAGTCCTCCTTTCCCGGTCAACAAAAACTAAATAAAATAAATACACAGGATGTGAGGACAGAGGGAGGGGTGATGGGCCGGCAGCTTGTTGTTGCCCAGGAGTATCGTGAGCGTTTGCTCAAGGTAGCCCGTGATATCCCCATGTTTGGACATCTGGGAATCGTTCGCACCACGCAGCAATTGACCCAAAATTTCTATTAACCCAACTTTACCCAGCAGGTGAAGGAATGTTGCTGGTCTTGTCACTGGTGCCAGCAGATGGGGAAGGCAGGTAGCAAAACAAAAGCTGCCCTACTTCCCTTGCCCATTGTGGAGGAGCCATTCCAGAGGGTAGGAATGGATATTGTGGGACCCTTGAATACCCCAAGCTCTTCCAGAAAAAGGTTTATCCTGACTGTGGTCGATTATGCCACATGATACCCAGAGGCAGTCACCCTCTTCTCCATTAAGGCACCCAAAGTGACAGATGCCTTGCCAGGTATTTTCTCCCTTGTTGGGTTTTCACAGGAGGTTATCTTTGATCAAGGGGCTAACTTCATGTCTGACCTGATGAAGTCTGTGGGAGAAATGTGGGGTGGTGCAGAGACGCACGACACCTTATCACCCACAAGCCAGTTGGCTCGTGGAAAGATTCAATGGTACCCTAAAAATGATGCTCCAAGCGTTTGCTGAACAGCATGTGAGGGACTGGGAGAAATACCTTCCCCACCTGTTATTCACATACTGGGAAGTGCCTCAAGAGTCTACAGGGTTTTCCCCCTTTGAACTCTTATAGGGACATTGGGTGCGTGGGCCCCTAGACTTGATCCGTGAAGACTGAGAAGGCAAGCACGCCACTCAGGGGACTTCCATAGTGGAGTATATCCTTAAGTTCAGGGAGTAGCTGAAGGAACTTATGGGGGTGGCCCAAAGCAACCTGTCAGCTGCCCAGCAGAAGCAAAAAGTCTAGTATGAGTGTGGAGCCAGAGCTCGCTTGAACAACACAGGCCAGGAAGGTAATGTTCCTTAATTCAGTCCGGAGGGACAAGCTGCAGGCTAAGTGGGCGGGACCATACAAGGTAGTCAGACAGGTAAATGACTTGAATTTTGTACTGTGGAACTGCTTGACAGGAGGCATACCCATCGAATGTACCATGTCAGTATGATGACGCCATATGTAAATAGGGCCAACATGGTATTTGCTGTTTTTTGTCCTAGGGAGGGGACGGGCTAAGGAGACCCCCTCCTGGACTTGCTTGAGGAAAGCAAGCGGGAGTCTTTGGTAGAGATAATTAAACTGTCACTCCAGTTGACCCTGGAACAGACCCAGGAAGTGAGGGAGGTCTTAGAGGACTTTGCCCCTTTATTTATGGCCAAGCCTGGACGAACCCCCTTAGCGACCCATGATGTGGACATGGGGATGCAAGCACCCATATGACAGATTACTGGGTGTCTGAGGTTGTCCTAAAGGACATTAGGAGGGAGGTGGAGGGAATGCTGGAGTTGGGGGTAATCCAGAAATGCCACATTCCCTGGGTCTCACCTGTAGTCCTCATCCCCAAGGCGGATGGGTCTCTCTTCTTTTGTGTGGACTGTCATTAACTCAGTGCAGTCATGAAGGCCGATGCCCACCCAATGCCCCATGCAGGCGAGTTGTTGGACAAGTTTTTTTTGGGGGGGGGTTGACCTGCCTAACAACCATTGACTTGATGAAAGGGTACTGGCAGGTGGAGTTGACTGCCAGAGCTAGAGGAACAGTCAGCCTTTATCACCCCAATAGGCCTCTTCGAATTTAAGATGATGCCTTTTGGGATGAACGCCCTGCCACATTCCAAAGGTTGGTTAACCAGGTGTTACAGGGTACTGAAGAGTATTACCTGGACGATATGGCCATCTTCAGTACCCCCTGTAAGGAGCTCCCGTCCCATATGAAGGAAGTGCTGGGAGGGATACAGAAGGCAGGACTTACTGTAAAGGCCGAAAAGTGCCAGGTGGCCATGGCTTAGTTGTCTTATTTGGGACATGTAGTGGGAAGGGGACAACTACATCCAAACCAGGCCAAAGATCGAGGCCATTGAGGCATGGCCTAAGCCGGAGACCCAGAAGCGGGTCAGAAGCTTCCTTGGAACTGCAGGGTACTACAGAAAATTTGTACCAAATTACAGCACCCTGGCAGATCCCCTGTCTAGCTTGTTAAAGAAAAGTCAACCCCAGAAAGTGAAATGGGACCCAGCATGTAAGAGAGCCTTCACCCAGCTAAAAGCCGCACTGTGCAGTGCCCCTGTGCTGGCCAGCCCTGACTACACTAAACCATTTGTTGTGCAGACAGATGCTTTGGATGTGGGGATTGGTGCTGTCCTCAGCCAGACATCCTAGCAGGGTAAGGATCACACAGATGTGTACCTAAGTAGGAAGCTACTTTACTGGGAGCAAGCATACTCCACTGTGGAGAAAGAATGCCTGCCCTGCCCTGGTGTGGTCACTTAAGAAGCTAGAGCCCTACCTCTATGGGAGGCCCTTTGAGGTACAGACCACAATCCTCTGGTGTGGCTAAACCAGATGGGAAAAACATATGGGAGACTCTTTTGGTAGAGCATTGCACTACAAGCCTACGACATGGACATTAAACATAGGTCAGGGTCTGCTAATGCCAATGCAGATGGCCTATCCTGCCTATCGGAGTAAGAGACAAAACTGGTGGAAACTGTTACTAAAAGGCCATACCATATTGTTTTGGTCATGTTTTATATAGTTTTATGTGTATAACACATCTGAGACGCCCATTGTGGCCAGTGTAAGTGCAAGGGATCATGGGTACAAGTACATGGGCCCTGTGGAATGATGTTGTATTCTTGTTACTGGGCAGATAATCTGTCAACTGTTAGCCAGAGGCTAGAGTTAATTAAATCATTTTAGGAGGAGGCAAAAGAATAGTTAAGCCAAGCTGGGAGGCCAGGTAGCCCAACTTGCATGTGAAAGGGGCAGGACCTCATGAGGAGCCATGATGTCTGGACCCCGTTTGTTTTGAGACGTCTTTACTGACTTAATCTTGTTACCAGCCGAATTGGCTACCATTTAAGTAAATAGCTATACTGAGTGTAGCTTAATTACTGCCATCTCCCAGGAGGGAGGCTGGATTTTCCCCCAGAATTCTGATTTAAACTAGTTGACCTCTGAGGTTTTCTTTCTCTCATATTCAGAACTGCACATCTGTGTTTTGTAATAAAATACTAAAATCTGATTGGTTGCGTAGCCGTAGAAACAGAATGCTAGCCAATCACAGGGCCATCCACTGGACCTGGCCATTTGAAACTCCTTAAAACAAGGATGCAGAGGGGTATCCGAGCCTTTTTGCTTGAAGCCTTTTGGGCATGTGGGACCCTGCCATCTGCTTGGAGAGCGGACACAGTTTCTCTTGGGCAAGAGCCAAGACTACAGCTGCCACTTCAAAACAACACTTTGCACTTCAGAATGTCAGCATCCTAAGGACACCGAGGTAGAACTTTAAAACTAAAATCCTCAGAGTTCAGTTTTTTGGTATACTTTACATTTTATTTTCAATATTCTGTAACCAACGTGTAAAACTATTTGTCTTTGTTGTTTACTGTTTTTTATTAATTTAATTAGTAAAGCCTTTGGCTTATTTTAAAATAATTCTGCCTATGTCGTCTGTGTGTTGCCTTGGTAAAAGTTGTTCAAACAATACCACGCCCATGTTACTGTTTTAAGGCCAAATACTACCAAAGTGAAGTACCATTAGGGACTTCGTGACAAAAGGAGGGGAGGAAATATGAAGGCTCTCAGGAGGAGCCTGTAGGGGATATGAACTGAGCTCTGCATTCTGGGGGAAATATGCATAATAGGGTGTATAGGGCCCCCCGAAGCCTATACACACATATGGCTTTCTGTGTTGTAGTGCAGTGGCCGAGAGGGTTCTACCCCAGGAAGACAGACCTGAGACTGTATTTGTATCCTGTCATATAAAGAGTGGGTTCCCTGGGATTCTGTGGCGCATGTTCAGTTGTGAAACAGTGAGCGTGCTAGAAGGATGGAAAATAGGTATCCCTGACACCCCCACAAATCACTGGAAGGATTTGTTGTGACGCAGAGAGAAATCTCTCCCCACGGGAGTGGGCTGGTGACATGCCATACTTACTGTATATCGTCCGAGGTGATTATCCATAAATCCCTCTGTTCCCTGCTTGGTGTCAGCAATTCCACCCCCTCCATTCTGTGGCACTTCGTAGGGTTTCTTAGCCCAAGGAGCCTGTTTCACTGTTTTACTTTTACATTTCCAGTGAAACACCTTTGGCCATTTTTCAGCCTTTCAAACATCGAAACATATAAATTGTTAGTACATATGGACCAGTAGGCCCAACCAGTCTGCCTGTAAGCCGTACATTTGTTTGTGGTCCCTGGCCCTATCTGGCCAACAGCATATCACCACTCCTACCCACCTCTAAGGTTCCTTCTGCCTGTCCTGCTTAAGCAGCCTAATTGCACACTGCGCCTGGGCCGCACCATCTCCTGTGCCAGACTATTACATGCGCCACCACCCTCTCTGCGAAGACAAACTTACATTTCCCTGTTAACTGGACACCCACCAATTTCTTATCATAGCCTCTTGTTCTTGTACTCCACCTACATTAGAAGATGTCACCCCTGCATCTTGTTCATGCTGTTAAGGCTGTTTAATGTTTCTAATATGTACCCACGCTCCCTCCGCTCCTCTAGAGACTACATATTGGTGTCCTTTGATCTCTCCTCATCTGTTTTCTGGTGTAAGCCCTGTACCACTTTAATCGACCTTCTCGGGACCGCCACCACCCTGTCAATCTCCCTACGAAGGTGCAGCCTCCAAAACTGAACACAGTACTCTAGATGAGGCCTCAGTGTTTCATACCATGGCATGACTACCCACCCCCCCGCCTTCTGCTATTGATAACTCTGCCTATGCAGTGACAGCGCTAGATGTTTTAAAACATGGGTTGAATTAGATCCACTGGTGTACAAAATGTGGGTAAAACTGAGAAACAGGTGGGTCAAAATCTAAATCACAAATTCAGATTTCACCAGTACAGAAGCTTAAATTTATCAACTGAAATTGCTTTTCTGTTTACGTTCCATCTTTCGGCAGACAGATGCACCACTCTGGACCCACTTTCATATGTAAACTGGGTTATTTTTGGACAAGCTGCAACTTTTTCCATTTTTTTCCCCGATCTAGCACTGCCCCTGCTATACACCCCAGTATGCTACTGGCACTCTCTGCAACCTTTTTTAGTAGGCTTAGACACCTTTAGGTTATCTGAAATGATAACCCCTAGGTTCCTTTCTTTCTTGGTACTCATCAGCAACTTAACCCCCGTCTGTAGCTCTTCCCAGAGTTCCTTCTTCACACGTGCATAATTTTGAACTTCTTTGAATTAACTTTCAGTTGCTGTACCGCAGAACATTTTTCAAGATTCCAGAGGTCCCTCCTTAAGCTTCCCATGACGTCTGGATTATCAACCTTGTTGCACATCTTGTCTGCTGCAAACGGGCAGACCTTTCCTTACAGACCTTGTGCAGTGTCACTAATGAAAACCGTAAACACGACTGGCCCCACCCCTACCAGCAGAAGCCAGTGAAAATATCTGCCTTCCCGCCACCTGCATGGCTGGCTGCAGTATTGTGACAGGGAGATCCTGCCACTCTTGAGGACTGACCTTTCTTTAAATCTGTTGCAACTGTTCTTCTATTTCTCAGCCTAATCTATCATTTACAATTTCTAGTCCATAAGGTTGGTCACCTATGGTCATCCCCTTCCCTTTCTTGACTACGCTATAGTGTCCTCTTTAATTTTTTTTTTTTCCCTCTCAGGTCCTCGTACAGGGGGGTTATTGTGATGCTCTCCGACCCGATGTAAAACAGGCTGTGTTCCTTGTTGTTGGTTTTAGTAAGCAATAGCACTATGTCATAAAATACCTTGATGTTTATACCTTATATGTTTGAAACCTGTAAATGTTGAAAATAGCACTGTACTAGGTGTTTTTGATACAGGGAAAAAGTTACTAGGGCACTGTATTATAAAAATTAAGTTACCGGGGTAGAGATATCAGAACCCCCCCGTTGTTATTTAAATGTAAATGTAAATTACAGATTGTTTGAGAGACCCTTTGGCATCATGCATTCCTGCTTTAATGCCGTTTGGGGTTATCGTTGCTTCAGTGCTTCTGCACTGAGATTCTTTGTTTTTAGCTTGTTTTGGGGTTTTTCTTTTTTTGAGCTCCCAAACACACAAGACCAACGTAGAGCTTGAAATAATTTTCAATGAAGAGATAGATCAGTGGGTCAGTGGGTGCTGACTAAGTGAAGAGGAAAGACATGCGTAGTCTTTTTGCTGCAAACTGATGTATTGAAGAAGAGAGATGCCACTGCTTAAGGTTATCCCCTGTGTTTCAGATAAACATCACACAGAGATTGCGTGTTGAACCAGAAGTTCTGTGTCTGGTCCATCTGTTATCCCACAGTCCCTCCACAGACTTGGTTTTAGAAATGGGATAACTTGCTGGAAACATCTGGACTGGGCTAGAGGGACGTTTTCTGATGGCTATTGCCCAGATATCCCAGGTGGACCAGTGTACCAGGAGTTGCCAGAGGAGAACTTGGAGAAGGAAGTCCGTGGAGTTCTGACCAGAACCATGTCCGACAGACTGGGAGAGAAGATGCTTCCTGGACTGGACCTGGGAGCTTGGAGGAAGGCAAAGCCTGAAGACGAAGAGATGCAAGTGGATGAGGAAGAATCTCGGGAACTACTTCCTCTTGAAGACTCTCCATCTGAGGACGTAGGGGAGTTGTTGAAATGGCTCTGCATAAAACAGGTGCAGGTGGAAAGAGATGGACATTGAATGGAAAGATGGAGACATTGAGCAGAAAAGGCAAGATGCCAGATGGGCGGATACCATGAGGGGCTTGCATGCCATTGATGCAGGACAAACAGAAAGAGCCAGTAGTCCAAAAGACATTAAACTGTCTAAACTTTTGGACAGTGATGATATTGAAGCCTACCTCACAAAATTTGAGAGGATCGCTCAAACATACGCATGGCCAAGGGAACAGTGGGTTGTTCGACTGGCGCTGCACCTGACAGGTAGTGCCCAGTTGATTTATAGCCACATGGACTCCTGAGAGGCAGAGGACTATGACCATGTGAAGCAGGAGATTCTCGGGCGCTATGACATAAACATGAAACCTATCGCCAGAGGTCAAGGTTTCTTAAAATGCAATCACTGAACACCCCCTGAGAGACTTATGCTCATCTCAAGGAGCTCTGCTACACATGGTTGCAGCCAGATAACAAGAGCAAGTACCAGCTTCTGGAGACTGTAATTATTGAACACTTTATTAAAGTTTTACCCCGGGATGTACAACTTTGGGTTTGGGAGCATACACCTGATTGTGTTGATAAAATAATCATGTTGGCAGAAGAATTCCTGGCAGCCTGACCATCCAGACCCAGAGGGTTCCAAGGGACATCAGCAGCTGCACCCACCAGCAATATAGTAAGGAACCATCCAGCCAGTGAAACAAGACTGGACAGCAGAGAGAGGGGGCGAATTCTAGTAGCAGAGATTGTATGTTATGTGTGCCAAAAGAAGGGACATAAAGAGACAGCTCACATAGCCTTAGTGAACTCATGTCACTTTATGGCTACTGTGCGGACTGGATCACAGCAGATGATGGTACTGAATGATTCAGGGAGCTGCCAGACTCTGTGCGAGCAGATCTGGTGAATGGGAGTAATAAAGGGACTGATACAGCAGTCATCTGTATGCACAGTGATACCCATTGCTACCCTACAGCCACCATACAAATGACTGTTAAAGAAATGACATATGAGGTAGAAGTGGGGTTGGTACCTCACCTACCCGTGCCAGTTGTTATCGGGCATGAACACCCAGACTTTGCTTCATTTATACATTGTCATGCCGCCCAAGACTCTGCTGTAGTTGCCATAACCACCAGAGCTCAAGTGAAGCACGGGCATTTACCTTCTCAGAATTATGACACATGAATGTGCTTGCTTGTACTGTACTTTTTTTATACATGACTGTACCTTTTATTGTCTTGTTGTACATACCTTATATTATTTATACATATGCTAGCCTCATTGATCTTACCTGTGTCAGTTCTTCACCATTCATCACTGGTGGGTTCTGGCTGGAGGATCAGGACCCTGAGGGAGCTATTTTTTTTTTGTGTGTCAGGGGGAGGAGCCGATGTCAAGGAGGCGCTGCCCTCAAGGTCGATGCACTGCGTGGTGCTCGCGGGTTTGCCAGTAACCAACACCAACTCCTCCGTCCCAGTTCTGCTTTTCCCACCATAGAGTGAACATGACCTTGTGTGTGTCGCAACAAAAGTATCTGTCATCAGCCTAGTTAGTTGTACCCCATCCTAGTTCTTTTCAGTGTTTCTTGGCGCCGTCGATTGGTAGACCTTTCCTTTTTATTTTTTGACCATGCTGAGCACTGTTTTTGGTTATTTTTTCTGTCCAATCATGTTGTGCTCTGGGGACAAGAAGAAGGCTTCCAAGGCAGGCTGGCCCCCTATGCAGCAGTGTCCCTGCTAGGGCCGGCTTTACTCAGTTTCAGACCAGCGTGACTGGTGCTTGATCTGCTTGGGCCCAAACCATGATATGGACCATTGCAACACCTGTTTCTCCATGGATTGTCGAGTTCTGGAAGTCCATGCATTTAAAGTCGGATGTATGCCGCCGACTTTCAGTGGACAGGTGCACACCAGGGACACCAAGTGCAGGTCTCTTGGCTCTTTCTCGGAGGAGGGGGTTTCTGCCCTTTCAAGCCTCACCTCAGTGAAAGCCTCTTTGACGGTGCAGGAGGCCCGGTCTGATTCCTCCAGGAGTTGGGCTGGAGGCACCATCCTGGCAATCGCTGGAGGCACCATCCTGGCAATCTCCTCGGAGGTGAAGGGTCCCCTGATGGTTTCCTCTGCACTATCTGTCGGTGCCGCCTCAGATCCCGGTGCCTCTTGAGGCACTGGCGATCGGGGTGGCTCCATGGGCAATCTGCGGAGCCGGTTCATGGCACCGTCTCGGATCCGTGTTGTACTGAGTGCCAGTGATCAGAGCAGCGCTGTGGGCAGTGCAGGGCCGCCTTGTGGTGCTGCGTGTGGTGCCCGGAGCAGAGGAGTCCGTGAGGTAGTCTGGGTCCGTGCCTCCTCTGGGGAGGATGATGATTTGGAGGCAGATCCGGACTGGGTTCTGGATTCTTTGGAATCCTCAGACTCCTCTTTGCCCAAGACATAGGCTCCAGTTCAACATTCTCCTTCAGATCCAGTGGTTTCTGCCAGCACCTGGGCTACTTGCAGCGCGGATTAATCTTCCGGTGTCGGGGTTGGCACCAAAGGATCTTCCGGAGCCAGTAAGACTCCTAGTCTTGAGGGAGGTGAGCCCACTGCTGGGCCTGCTAGGGTGTCTGGAGCAGGGGAGGGTACTCTCTCATCTGCTGTCTCTCAAGAGTCAGCGGGTGGGATTGAGCTACCTAAGTTGACACTGAGGAAGGAGGTGCCTCTCTTGAGTCTGAAGGGTTGAGGGGACAGTGTCGGGGGCAGAGTCCCTCCCTTGTAGCCCGCAAGGATTAGGTAGGAATCGCAGCACTGGTCCTGTCTTCTCCCTTGAGGTATCTCATCTTTGGAGACTAGGGGCCGCCCTTCTGGACTCATGTGGCCCCAGTCGCCTTGCAGGGGGGATTCCCTTTTAAGGCTCAGTCCTTACCGTCCCAGTCCGGTAGAATGACCACTGACTGCATCGACCGTCTGATCCTCCCAAGAGGTAGTTTTGCCTGTTTGTTCTCCCAGCCCTGGCAGAGGTCGCTGTCTTCCTCAGAGTTGTTTGGCCCCTCTACCTCTGCCAACCCTTTCCCCTCTCCCAGGCCACTCTGGTCCTATGGGACCTCTGACCTGGGAATAGTTCAGAGCTGTGGCTGCTTATTCCCTGCCTATTTTAGGTCCGTGGATGAAGAGGTGTTTCACCATCCTCCTGGGCAGCCAGTGCCTGACTCCCTGGACTCGTCTGCTTCTTTGTCTTCCTCACTCGAGGGGGAGAATTCCTCCATCCACCTCTCCCCAGCTGCTGACCTTTCCAGTTATCAGCGCTTCCTTTTGGGGTTAGTCGACGAGCTCCACATTACTAGATTCACTAGTCGCAATCCTGAGCAGGTGGCGTGCGCCTTTGTAGGCGAGTTCAGTGTGGCCAACCTGGTGGTTCCCGCCAGTCCCTCCCCTTTTAGGGAGGCATACCGCACTTGGAGGCATCCTTCAGCCTCCTCGCCAGTCTTGATGGACTGCTGGCACAGGTATTGTGCATCCCTAGGGTCTCCAGGAGCTCTGTCTCACCTCCCTTCAGGCGTGACGATCCTGGACACTCCCTCCAGGCATAGATGCCCGAGATGTGACCAACCCCTGGAGACCGACTGTGCGGAATTTGACTTTTGGGGGAGGAGAGTGTTCTCTTCATCACATCTCTCTATCAGCACATCAGGCCCATCGTGCTGCCTATAACAGGTGCTTATGGTCTTTACTAGAACAAATCCTGGTATCTTTGCCTGATTCGGAGGCAACCAGACAAGCTGTTGCTATCTTCACACGTGGCCTGGAACTTGCGAGGCACCAAGACCCGTAACACGGTCAGGAACCGATAGGGGTGTCTTGCCTGGCAGATTGCCGAAAAAAGGGTAAGTTTTGGATAGGATTGGCCATGTCTGAGAAACCCAAGAAAAAAAACGGGCCCACTGGGTTTCAACACTGTAGTGTGTGTGGGGAAGCCTTTGCTAAGGCTGATCCCCACACCATCTGTGTTTATTGTCTGGGGTTTAACCAGCTGGATTCAGACTGCCAAATTTGTAAAAGGTTTTCCAAAGCTACCCTGGAAAAGAGAGTAGGTAGACTGAGGGAAAGGGAGGCCGAGAAGTCTGCTGACCCGGATGGCCAGCCCGGTTCGGTTCCGAACGAACCAGAAAGAGTGCCCTCTGACCAGGGCGAAACTTCTTCGGGCAAAAGGAGAACCGATTCTGAGGAGTCTGTTCCAAGTTAAAAGAAAGTGAAAAATCATCCGTTCGGATCCACAAATTCTTTCTCCGACCGCTGATGAAATAGCCAAAGCGATAAGGATAGTTCAATCGTAACCAGCCTCGGCCGAACCGCACCATCTGTCAGGGGCTCGGTTCGGTCACGGTTCCCCGGTTCCGGATTATACTTTAGAAGAATTTTATGAACCGGAGGAGGAGGAGGGAGAGTATGAGGATAATGATGATGGTGATTATGAAAGGCTGGATGTGCCTATTGACCCGGACATCTCCCCAGACAGACCTTCAGGTGTTTCTCCTCCTAGGCTTTCTGAGTCCACTTCCCACTTTTTGTTTTATAAGAAAGTGGCTGAAACCCTCCAGCTTCCAATGGAAGAAGCAGTAGAGGATCAGGAGGAGCCTGATTTTGTTGAGATGATGGACATGCCACAGTCCAGGAGATTGTCTGTTCCCTTCCATAAATCTTTTGGGAAACAGACATTTAAAATTCTAAAGACTCCTAATTCCATACCTCCTGTGGACAGGGGAATGGACAAGAGGTATACCCTTTCAGGCTCGGACATGGAGTTCCTTTCTGAGCAATGCAGCCATGTTGGGGTAATGCAGGATGCTGCCTGTGATAAGGCAAATATTCCCTTGGCTTCACACCCCCCAGATAAGGACTCCAGGAGGATTGATGCCATGGCAAAGAAGCAGTACATGGCAGCATCTTTGGGACTCAGGCAGGCTGACTATATGGCCTACTCAGCTGGATACCAGAAGTCCAGGTGGGACACTGTGCTGGCTCTGGCTAAACAGGCCCCTGACCAGCTTGCCAAGGAGCTGGAGCAGGTGGCTGCAGATGGGATTGAGGCATCCAAGGTGCAATTTCATGCTGCTGTGGACTCCAGTGATGTTTCATCTAGAGTCATGGCTACATCTGTGGCCCTTCGGAGGATGGCTTGGCTCAGATGTACTAGCCTGTCACAGGATACCCAGGCTAAGGCCATGGATTTCCCTGTCATTGGTAATTCTCTGTTTGGGGAGCAGACAGAGAACTACATGAAAAAGATGGACGAGTACAGGACCACCTACAGGAGTGCTCAGGCCAATGAAAGGCAAGCCACTCCTCAGAGACAGCATTCCAGGGGCAGGGGCAGGCCCTTTCAAAGGTCTTTTTTACCAAGCCCAGGCCTCCTCCTCTGCTTATGCTCAGAGGGGGTTCTTCAGAGGAAGAGGCAGACGGGGAATGAGCAGGCCTGCTTTCACCCCTCAGCCTAAAGCCCCTGCCAAACAGACACCCTCATAGGTCTGCCCGGGCTGATTCTCCAATACCTGTAGGGGGCAGGCTGGCTTACTTTGTCCAGGACTGGAAGTCTTTGACATCAGACAAGTGGGTCCTGGAAGTAGTAAGCCAGGGACTGGTTCTCAGCTTCAAAAAATTTCCCAAGATCCTTTCCACCTGCAAATCCATCAGAGACCCTTGCCCTAGAGGCAGAGGTTTCTTCCTTCCTGGCTGTCAGAGCCATAGAAAGGGTTCCTATCCTACACAGGGGCAAAGGATTGTACTCCAGGTACTTCCTAACCTCCAAAAAAGACAGGAGAATGGCGGCCTATCCTGGATTTAAGACATCTGAACAAGAACCTTTTAAAACCAAAATTCAAAATGGTGACTCTGGGAATAATTCTGTCCTCTCTAAGGCCAGGGGACTGGCTAGCCTCCCTGGACCTCAAAGATGCCTGTTTTCACATTCCCATCAGGTGCTCCCACAGAAAGTACCTCAGCTTCGAGTTGCCCTCAGGCCACTATCAATTCAGAGCAATGCCCTTTGGCCTAACATCAGCCCCAAGGGTGTTCACAAAGTGCCTGGCAGTAGTGGTTGCTCTGCTAAGGAGAAAAAAAGATCTCCATCTTTCCATACTTGGATGACCGGCTCATAGTGGATCAGTCTCCAGACCAAGTCAAGTCACATGTGCAAATAACTCAGCAAGTGCTCACTTACTTAGGATTCTTCCTCAGTCTTCCAAAGTCAGTTCTTGAGCCAGTACAGCTCCTCACCTTTATAGGGGCAGAGCTGGATACAATAAGAGCAAAAGCCTTCCTTCCCCTGGACAGGGCAAGGACTCTTATAGAACTGGCCTCTTCATTCCCCCTTCAGGTGTCTCCTCCAGCAAGGCATTTCTTGCAGCTCCTGGGCCACATAGCAGCCTCTACAGCAGTGGTCCAGGGGGCAAGATTCCAGAGGGACATTCAGTTCCACTTAAGAGCCTTCTGGTCCCAAAGAAAGGATTCCCTTACCAAACTAGTCCCAGTGACTCGAACTCTGATCCAGGCTTTGCAGTGGTGGCAGGATCAGGACAATTTGAGACAGGGAGTTCCTTTTGTCACTCAGTCTCACTCAGTGATACTCGCCACAGATGCCTCCCTGCTGGGCTGGGGAGCCCACTTGGGGGATTTTACCACCCAAGGACTGTGGTCACCTCAAGAATCCCTGCTTCACATGAGTTCCTTGGAACTCAGAGCGGTGTTTCTGGCACTGCAAGCCTTTTCCAAATCTGTACAGAACAAGGTGGTCCAGATCAGAACAGACAATACCACCACAATGTGGTACATCAACAAGCAAAGAGGCACTCGGTCTACGGCCTTGTGCACAGAAGCAGTGAGGTTATGGTCTCTGGCCTATTCCTTGCAAACCTCTCTGATGATAGTTCACCTCCCAGGGAAGGACAATGTCCTAGCAGATGCTCTCAGCAGGATATCCCAGGGCCATCACGAATGGACCCTAGATCCCCTAGTTTTGGAAGTGATTTTCTCGAGATGGGGCACTCCACAGATAGATCTTTTTGCAGCCCCAGACAATCACCCACTTCCTCTCTTTTGTTGCAAACCCCCAGTCTTGGGCTCAGTCCCCCTGGATGCTCTGATTCTTAATTGGGAAGGGAAGTTCCTGTATGCGTTCCCCACTTCCCTCTCCTGTTCAGAGTGCTAGTCAAGATCAGGTCTCAACCATGCAAAGTGATTCTGATCGCTCCAGACTGGGCCAGACAGCCCTGGTACCCACTGTTGCTGTCCTTAACAGTCCACCTTCCCCTGTCTCTTCCCAGGAATTACAACCTGTTGACATCCTCTCAGGGGTGGATTTGGTATCCGAATCTCAGATCTCTCAATCTCAAGGCATGGCTCTTGAAGAGTTAGAGTTTGCTGATTTACACCTTTCTCAAGGGGTTCTGGATATCCTTAAGGCTTCTCGAAAGCCTTCCACCAGAAAGACTTACAACTCCAAATGGAAAAGGTTCATTATTTGGTGCTCAAATAAGCATATTTCTCCAGAATCTACTGGGTTGCCTACAGTCCTGGACTATATGGTTCATCTTAATGGCTTGGGACTTAGGCCAGCTACACTTAAAGTGCATCTGGCAGCTGTTTCTGCCTTTTTGGCAGTAGGCAAGTCCTCTCCTCTGTCAGCCCATCCTGTGTTTTGTAAGTTCTTCAAGGGATTGCTGCACACCAGTCCCCCCCTTTAGGGACCCTGCTCCTGCTTGGGACCTTAATGTTTGCATTGCTTATCTTATGCAACCACCCTTTGAGCCTTTGTCCTCTGCAGAGCTTAAGTACTTGACTTGGAAAACTGTGTTTTTGGTAGCCATTACCTTTGCCAGGTGTATCAGTGAATTGCAAGCCCTGTCAGTGGAGCCTGATTTCATCTCTTTCCATAGAGATAAAGTGGTCCTAAGAACTAACGGGGAGTTTTTGCCCAAGGTCGTTTCAGATTTCCACCTTAATCAGTCTGTGTCTCTCCCTGTTTTCTTCACTGACCATTCCTCCTCTGGAGAGAGGAGGTTGCACAGCTTGGATGTTAAAAGGGCCCTTAGCTACTACATAGAGCGCACCAAGGGTCACAGGTTTGAGTCCCTCCAGTTGTTCCTCACATATGGAGAGGTCGGTAAGGGCAAACCTGCCACTAAAAGATCTATTGCTAGGTGGATTGTCTCATGTATACAATTCTGCTATGAAAAACTGGGTAGAACACCACCCTCAGGCCTGAGGGCTCACTCTACTAGAGGTACAGCTACTTCCCCGGCTGCTGCCAGGGATATTCCTATCTTAGAAATTTGTCAAGCAGCCACCTGGAAAACAGTCCATACATTCACCAGGCATTACTCTCTGGATATCCAGGCTGGGAGTGATGCTCGGTGTGGCACAGCAGTACTTCAGAGCCTATTCCCAAAGTAGGTTCTGTCCCTCCTCCATGGAGGTACTGCTTGGTAGTCTGCAATAGTCAGAATACAGCAAGACCTCATGTTGTTTGAAGAAAAAATTACTCACCTTAGTAATGTTGTTTCTTCTAATGGAGTCTTGCTGTATTCTGACCTCCCCCCACCCCCGCCTCCCCTCTCGGAACCTGGTTTTTGGGATGTGGGTAGGGAGGAGCAGTGTTGGCACCCTACAGGTGACCTTTTTCACCCTTCTTTATTTTGGGTGTGTGTTGTGTTTTGTTTTTTGGGTTTTCTGACTTGAGTCTTTGCTTTGAAACCAAAAAACCCTTTTTTAATAAATTTAGTTGCCAGTTGGCTAGTGTGAGTCTTACAGTTTCCACACACAACTTCTAGTGAGTATTGCTTTTAAAGATCTGACGGTTGGAGTTTAAACAACAGCAGACAGAGGCTTCAAGCTGAGCTCGCGCTGAACGTTCCATACTGGCCATGGAAAGTTAACTCTCTGTTCTCCGGGGCAGTTGAAAGGCAGAACCTAACTGCTGCAATAGTCAGAATACAACAAGACTCCATTAGAAGAAACAGCATTACTAAGGTGAGTCATTTTTTCTTCTTGGCAAGACTCCTCCTTGTACCTTAGACGTACTGCATATTAATCAATCATGCTATCCGACTAGGGTCATGGACTGTGGTCCTCTAATCCCTTTCAGACGGACATCCCATGGCCAAAGGTCCTTCGCATAGAGAGCTCCCCTTTGGCTAAATGAGGTCCCTGTTTCTATACTGAACATTGAGAGCCTCTCCTACTTGAAAACTGAATTGAGGCACTGCCTTGTTACCAGGGGCCAGTGCGTGTGTAGGTCGACCCTTAATCATTAGCCCCTCATCCCTCGACTCTTACTTCCAGGTTACAAATTTATGGCTACTGCAGGGTTTATTCGCTCCTCTTTTGTCCCCCGTTCTTCTCGCACTTAAAACCAGAGGTTGGCCCCTGCTGGTAACAGTACCTCTCCTGCCCTGTTACTCTCCCCTCCTACTTCAATCTGCTCTCAAATCATGCCACCCTCCCCTCCCTCACTCCCCCACTGTTTTTTCCCAGTTTTGCAGGTACCCCAGACAGTCCCTGCTCACGCACCCCTAGCTGTTGATATATGGATGGTGGGTTTGGCCCCTCGCCTTTCTGCTCCTCCAGCTCCTCCCTTGTCCTTTTTCCCAGCAGGTTCTCTTTGCCAGTGCCTTGCACTTATTCTTTACTGTGGTTCCCTCAGGCCCTATTTGAGCTACCTCCCTCTCTGCATTACTGCCCAGCCTCTCCCCCTCTGTTTCTCACCTCCCCCTGACCAGACTTCTCTCCTTTCCTCATCCTCGAAACCCGGACAAAGCCTGTTCCGGGCCGCTCCATCTCTGCCCTGTAAGTTTCCCTTTACTTCTACTGTTCTCCTGGTTGCTTAACCTTTATATTTTGTTTTATCTCTTGTTCCTTTGTATCTTTGTAAATTTATCTCCGATTCTATGAGTCCCTGGCGTAGTTAGTTGTGCCCTGTACTTGAACATTTACTAATTGTGAAATTGTACCACCTATGTCCTTCCTATGTAACTTCAGGATTTTGTTCTGTGACCACTGTTACTGTATCTTATTGTTGTATTGTCATGTTTATTATTTGACGTGGAACCTTTGAAAAAGAGCATTTGTTCAAAGGTTATTTCTGAACGATGAAACAAATAAAAAGGTGGACGACATGGCTGAGTCTATCTCAGTTATCACCTGCGGCCCGGTGAAGGGTGATTGCCTCCTCTTTCCGGGAAACCCACCTTTTTTCCTGCAGGGTGAGGTGGGAACTTCAGGGGTGACTTCTGTCTCCTGGCCAGAGGGAGACCCCACCTCATCCTGACCAATCCCAGGCCTGATTAGACTTGGAAGGGTTTCCCTCCTCCGGTGTCTCTCCCACAGGAGGCTGAGGGACTTCCATCCCTCAGGGAGGTCCGGGTCCCCTTCAGCGGTCTTGGTAGTCACCCACCAGTGATGAATGGTAAAGATTGACACAGATAAGAAATGAAAATTACTTGCCTACCGTAATTCTTAATCTTTCTGTGTATCTTCACCATTCATCACTGCTTCCCGCCCTCCTTCCCCCTTGGGCCTCAGTCTCTAGGCAGTTCCTCCTCCCTGCCTGTTTTTCCCCCAATATAGTCCTTCTTGACTAATTCTTCTGGTACCTCTGACCCTCTGCTTCCCCTTTGGGTAGCAGAGGTTCTCCTTTGGGGGAGAACAAGCGGGGACGTTTGTCCCATCCAGTAGGACTAACCCAGGTTTTTCCTTGCATCGGTGCTGGGATTGCTCCCCTTTTGGTTTGACTCCATTGCTCGGATGTCATTCTTTGCCTGATAAGGTCCTTAGTTACATGTTCCTGGTAGACCCGGGTGACTCTTCAAATTTTCTTTAGGAGCTGTAGCTCCTTCAGACAGCATGAAGTCTTGCTGTATTCTGACTATTGCAGTTAGCTCCAGCACTTGAACTGCCCCGGAGTGTAAAGGGTTAAAATTCTATGCAAGGCATAGAACGTTGAGCTCGAGTTCGGTTGAGAACTCTGTCTGCAGTACTTTGAAACCAAACCGTCAGATTCTTTACTCCGCCTCACTGAACAGTCACTCCGGAGATTTTCTTCTTTGCTCGGTTCAAAAAGTTGGTTAAAGTTGTCGGTTTAGTCCAAAATTATTTCAAAATGAATTCCCCTTTGTCGGTTCAGGACTCTGCGGTATTGTAAGTACTTTAGGTAGTTCTTTTGTGGAAATTGTAAAAGCTGTATTTTTCGGTCAGTTTAGCTGAACCGACCCTTTAGTAAGTCACTTGTGCAAGATTTTAGTGTGTGGTTACCGGCCCGTATTGGTTTAAAAAAAAAAAAAACGTGATTTGTACGTTTTTTTCCAACACCCATCACATGGTGAGAAACCAATATGGGAGTCTTGCCTGGCGGTTGCCAAATAAAGGGTAAGTTTGCTAGGTTGGCCATGTCTGAGAAACTCAAGGAAAAAACGGGCCACTGGGTTTCAACACTGTAGTGTGTGTGGGTAGGTCTTTGCTAAGGCCAATCCCGCCACCACCTGTGTTTACTGTCTGGGGTTGGACCACCTCAATTCAGACTGCCAAATTTGCAAGAATTTCCCTAAGTCTACCCTGGAAAAAAGGTTAGGTAGGCTTAGGGATAAGGAGGCCAAGAAATCCGCTGACATGGAAGGCCAGCCCGGTTCGTTTCCTAGCGAACCTGGAGGAGTGCCCTCTGACCAGGGTGATACTTCTTCGGGCAAGAGGAGAGCCGATCCTGAAGGATCGGTTCCTACGAAAAGAAAGCGCAAAGATAAATCGACCGGTTCGGATCCAGCTATTCGTGTTCCGATCGCCGAAGAGATAGCCAGAGCGATTCGGATTGTTGAATCGCTCCGTCCAGTTCAGACCGATCTGGTGCTTTCTGGCAGGGGTTCAGTTTGATCGTTTCCCCCGGTTCACAGTTATTCCCTGAAGACTTATGAACTGGAGTTTGAAGAGGAGGAGGATTTTCAAGAGGATGGTGGTGATGGTGAAGGTCTGGATGTGCCTGTGGAACCGGACACCTCCCCAGACAGATCTTCCAGCTTTTCCCCTCCTTGGCTCTCTGAGTCCCCTCCCCACTATCTGTTTTACAGAAAGGTGGCTGAAACTCTCCAACTTCCCATGGAGGAGGCTGTGGAGGATCAAGAGGAGCGTGACTTTGTTGAGATGATGGACATCCCAGAGTCCAAGAGACTGTCTATTCCCCTCCATAAGTCCTTTGGGAAGCAGACACAAAAAATTCGAAGGTCTCCTAACTCTGTGCCTCCTGTTGACAGAAGAATGGACAAGAGGTGCACCTTACCATGCTCAGATAGAGTTTTTCCTACCAGCAATGCAGCCATGTTGGGGTAGTGCAGGCTGTAGCCTGTGACAAGGCAAATATTCCCTTGGCTTCACAACCCCCAGACAAAGACTCCAGGAAGATAGATGCCATGGCAAAGAAACAGTACATGGCATCATCTTTGGGACTCAGGCAGGCTAGCTATATGGCCTATGCAGCCAGGTACCAGAAGTCCAGGTGGGACACTGTACTGGCACTGGCTAAGCAGGCCTCCTCCAGCTGGCCAAGGAGCTAGAGGAGGTGGCTGCTGATGGGATTGAGGCATCAAAGGTACAATTTCATGCTGCTGTGGACTCCAGTGATGTGTCATCAAGAGTCATGGCTACATCTGTGGCTCTTTGGAGGATGGCTTGGCTCAGATGTACTAGCCTCTCACAGGACACCCAGGCTAAGGCCATGGATTTCCCTGTGGTGGGTAATTCTCTGTTTGGGGAGCAGACAATTACATGAAGAAAATGGATGAGTGCAGGACCACTTACAGGAGTGCCCAGGCCAAGGAAAGGCAGGCAACTCTTCGAAAGCAGCAAGCTGGGGCAGCTTTTCATAGGCCTTTCTACCAAGCGCAGGCCTCTTTTCCCTTTTCTCGGAGGGAGAGGCAAAAGGGGTATGAGCAGGGCTGCATCCACTCCTCGGCCTAAGGCTCCTACCAAGCAGACACCCTGATGTGTCAGCCTGGGTCGACTTCCCCATTCCGGTAGGAGGCAGGCTGGCTTACTTTGTCCAGGACTGGATGTCTGTTGCCTCAGACAAGTGGGTCCTGGAGGTAGTAAGCTAGGGACTGGTTCTCAAGTTTCAACGATTTTCTGAAAATGAGAGCCGTATCCTTTCCACCTGCAAATATATCAGAAACCCTTGCTCTAGAGGCAGAAGTTTCGTCTCTACTGGCCTTAAGAGCCATAGAGAGAGTTCCTACCCTATACAGGGACAAAGGTCTGTACTCCAGGTACTTCCTTGCGCCCCAAAAAGATGGGGGAGTGGCGACGCATCCTAGACTTAAGATACCTGAACAAACATCTTTTAAAGCCAAAATTCAAAATGTGACTCTGGGAACAATTCTTCCCTCTCTAAGGCCAGGAGACTGGCTAGCCTCCCTGGACCTCAAGGATGCCTACTTTCACATTCCCATCAGGTGCTCCCATAGAAAGTACCTCCGGTTCGAATTGCCCTCAGGCTATTATCAGTTCAGAGCAATGCCCTTTGGCCTAACTTCAGCCCCAAGGGTGTTCACAAAGTGCCTGGCAGTAGTGGTGGCCTTTTTAAGAAGAAAAAGGATTTCCGTCTTTCCATATCTGGACAATTGGCTCATTATGGGCCAGTCCCCAGACCAAGTCAGGTCAGATCTGCAAGTGACCCAACAAGTTCTCACTTCCCTGGGTTCAAACAACATGAAGTCTTGCTGTATTCTGACAACAGCAGTGAGTCCCAACCTTCAAACTGCCCCGGAGATGAAAGAGTTAACTTTCCATGCCAGGCATGGAACGCTGAGCTCGAGCTCGGTTGAGACTCTGTCTGTCGCTGTTTAAACTCAAACCGTCAGATTCTTTACTCTGCCTCACTGAACAGTCGCTCTGGAGATTTCTCCTTCTGCTCGGTTCAATTTGTCGGTTAAAGTACCACTTTTCTCGGTTTTCGACCGAATTTAAACCATAACCTGTCAGTTCAGTCTCTGTCTGTGGTATTTATGAGTACTAGATAGGTTATATGTATTTCTATTGTGTGTGGAACTTGTAAACGGTTCATCGGTTCGGTTTGCACCGATTAAAGCTGTTAAAAAATCTTTATTTATACTTTTAGTGTGTGGTTACCGGTTCTTATCAGTTCTAAAAAAAAAAACAGATTTTATTATGTTTTTTTTTCCACGACCCGTGACACGGTCAGGAACCGATAAGAGGGTCTTGCCTGGCGGATTGCCATTAAAAGGGTAAGTTTGGTTAGGACTGGCACAATGTCTGAGAAACCCAAAAGAAAAACCGGGCCCACTGGGTTTCAACACTGTAGTGTGTGTGGGGAAGTCTTTGCTAAGGCTGACCCCCACACCACCTGTGTTTATTGTCTGGGGTTTGACCACCTCAATGCAGACTGCCAGATTTGTAAAAATTTTCCTGCAGCTACCCTAGAAAAGAGAGTTGGTAGGCTCAGGGAAAGGGAGGCCAAAAGTCCGCTGAACCGATGGCCAGCCCATCTGGTTCAAACCGAATCCAGAAGGAGTGCCTCTGACCAGGCCGAGACTTCTTCGGCAAAAGGAGAGCCGATTCTGAGGAGTCGGTTCCGCTAAGAGAACTAGAAAGGAAAATCAGCTGGTGTGAGCCAAAACTTTCTCTCAACTGCTGAAGAAATAGCCAAAGCGATAAAATGTGCAGTCGCTTCTCGGCTCCGACCGAACCGGCACCATCAGGGAGGCGCTCGTTTCGGCCGGTTCAAGATTATGATTTAGAGGAATATTATGAACCGGAGGAGGAGGAAGAGGAGTATGAGGAAAGTGAATGTGGTTTTGAAAGTCTGGATGTGCCCATTGACCCGGACATCTCCCCAGACAGACCTTCAGGAGTGTCTCCTCCTAGGCTTTCTGAGTCCCCCTCCCATTTCATGTTTTATAAAAAAGGGTCTTCCTATGGAAGAAGCTGTGGATGACCAGGAGGAGCCTGACTTTGTGGAAATGATGGATATCCCAGAGTCTAGGAGGCTGTCTATTCCCTTACACAAATCTTTTGGGAAACAGACATTTAAGATTTTAAAGACTCCTAATACTATACCTCCTGTGGATAAGAGAATGGACAAGAGGTATACATTGTCAGGCTCAGATACGGAGTTCCTTACACAACAATGCAGCCATGTTGGGGTAGTGCAGGCTGCAGCCTGTGATAAGGCAAATATTCCCTTGGCTTCACACCTCCCAGACAAGGACTCCAGGAGGATTGATGCCATGGCAAAGAAACAGTACATGGCAGCATCCTTGGAACTCAGACAGGCCAACTGTATGGCCTATACTGCTAGGTGTCAGAAATCCAGATGGGACACTGTCATGGCTTTAGCAAAACAGGTCCCTGGCCAGCTTGCCAAGGAGCTGGAGCAGGTGGCTGCTGATGGTATTGAGGCATCCAAGGTGCAATTCCTTGCTGCAGTGGACTCCAATGATGTGTCTTCTAGAGTCATGGCTACATCTGTGGCACTTCGTAGAATGGCTTGGTTCAGATGTACTAGCCTGTCACAGGATACCCATACTAAGGCCATGGATTTTCCTGTTGTGGGTAATTCTCTGTTTGGGGAGCTGACAGAGAATTACATTAAGAAAATGGACGAATACAGGACCAACTATAGGAGTGCACAGGCCAAGGAAAGGCAGGCCACTCCTCAGAGGCAGCATCCCAGGGGCAGGGGCAGGCCTTTTCATATGCCTTTCTACCAAGCCCAGGCCTCCTCTTCTGCCTATGCTCAGAGGGGGTTCTTTAGAGGGAAAGGCAGAAGGGGTACAAGCAGACCTGCTTCCACCCCTCAACCAAAACCCCCTGCCAAACAGGCACCCTGAGGGTTGGCCAGGGCCGATTCTCCACTACCTGTAGGGGCAGGCTGGCTTACTTTGTCCAGGACTGGGAGTCTCTAACATCAGACAAGTGGGTCCTGGAAGTAGTAAGCCGGGGACTGGTTCTCAGCTCAAAAATTTCCAAAGCTGAGAGCCAGATCCTTTCCACCTGCAAATCCCTCAGAGGCACTTGCCTTAGAGGCAGAGGTCTCTTCCTCCTGGCTCTCAGAGCTGTGAAAGGGTTCCACCCTACACCAGGGCAAAGGTTGTACTCCAGGTACTTCCTTACCCCAAAAAGACAGGAGAATGGCAGCCCATCCTGGATCTCAGATACTTAAACAAGCACCTTTAAAACCAAAATTCAAAATGGTGACTCTGGGAGTTATTCTACCCTCTCTAAGGCCAGGGGACTGGCTAGTGTCCCTGGACCTCGAGGATGCTACTTCCATATTCTCATCGGAGGCTCCCACCGAGTACCTCAGGTTCGAGAGCTGCCCTCAGGCCATTACCAGTTCAGAGCAATGCCCTTCGGTCTAACCTCTGCTCCAAGGGTATTCACAAAATGCCTGCAGTAGTAGTTGTTTTCTAAGAAGGCAAAGAATTGCCATCTTCCCATACCTGGACAACTGGCTCATAGTAGGCCAGTCCCCAGACCAAGTCAAGTTACACCTACAGATAACTCAGCAACTGCTCACCTCTTTGGGTTTCCTTCTGAATCTTTCAAAGTCAGTTCTAGAGCCTGTTCAGCTCCTCACCTTCATAGGTGCAGAGCTAGACACAGAGACGGCCAGAGCTTTCCTTCCCCTGGACAGGGCAAGGACCCTTATCTCTCTGGCCTCATCATTCACCCTGCGGTGTCTCTGACCAGCAAGGCATTTTCTACAGCTCCTGGGGCACATGGCTGCTTCCACAGCAGTGGTGCAGGGAGCAAGATTTCAGATGAGGGACATTCAGTTCCATTTGAGAGCCTTTTGGTCTCAAAGGAAGGACCCTCTGACCAAATTGATCCCAGTGACTTGAACCCTGATCCAGGCCTTACAGTGGTGGCAGGGTCAGAACAATCTAAGGCAGGGAGTTCCGTTTGTCACTTAGCCCCACTCCTTAATCCTTACTGCAGATGCCTCCCTCTTGGGGTTTGGGGCTCATTTGGGTGACCTGACTACCCAGGGGTTGTGGTCCCCTCAGGAATCTCTGCTTCACATCAATCTATTGGAACTCAGAGCAGTATTTCTAGCACTTCAAGCTTTTTCCAAATCTGTTCAGAACAAAGTTATCCAGGTCAGAACAGACAATACCACCACAATGTGGTACATCAACAAGCAAGGAGGCACTCAGTCTACGGCCTTGTGCACAGAAGCAATGAAGTTGTGGTCTCTTGCTTATTCCCTGAACATCTCCCTCACAGCAGTTCACCTCCCAGGCAAGGACAGTGTCCTGGCAGATGCTCTCAGCAGGATATATCAGGGCCATCACGAATGGTCACTGGATCCCCTGTTCTTGGAGGTGATATTTTCCAGATGGGGCACCCCACAGATAGATCTTTTTGCAGCCCCAGACAATCACCAACTTCCCCTTTTTTGCTGCAGGCCCTCAGTGTTGGGCTCAGTCCCCTGGATGCCTTAGTTCTCAGTTGGGAAGGAAGTTCCTGAATGCTCCCTTCCCTCTCCTGTTCAAAGTGCTAGTCAAAATCAGGTCTCAACCCCTGCAAGGTGATCCTGATTGCTCCAGACTGAGCCAGACAGCCCTGGTATCCACTCCCTGTTGTCCTTAGCAGTCCATCTTCCCTGTGTCTTCCCAGGAATTACAACTTGTTAACCGTGGCTCAGGGGAGGGTTTGGTACCCAATCTCAAATCTCTCAATCTGAGGCCTGGCTCTTGAAGAGTTAGAGTTGTTGATTTACACCTCTCCCAAGGTGTAATGGATATTCTGAAGGCTTCTAGGAAACCTTCCACCAGGACTACTTATAATTCCAAGTGGAAAAGGTTTTCCATATGGTGCTCTGAAAGGCATATTTCCCCAGAGTCTGCCGATTTGCCCACAGTCCTTGATTATATGGTCCATTTAAATAGCTTGGGGCTTAGACCAGCTACACTGAAGGTGCATCTGGCAGCTGTTTCTGCTTTCATTTCAGCAGGTAAGCCCTCTTCTCTTTCAGCTCACCCTGTATTCTCCAAGTTTTTCAAGGGATTGCTTCATACCAACCCTCCATTCAGGGACCCTGCCCCTGCTTGGGACCTTAATGTTTGCATTGCTCAGCTTATGCAACCCCCTTTTGAGTCTTTGTCTTCAGCAGAGCTTAAGTACTTGACTTGGAAAACTGTGTTTCTGGTAGCCATCACTTCTGCCAGACGCATAAGTGAGTTACAAGCCTTGTCTGTGAAGCCTGATTTTATCTCCTTTCATAGAGATATGGTGGTCCTCAGGACTAACAGGAAGTTTTTGCGTAAGGTGGTTTCAGATTTCCAGCTTAATCAATCTATGTCTCTTCCTGTGTTCTTCACTGACCATTCCTCCTCTGGTGAGAGGAGGCTGCACAGTTCAGATGTGAAAAGAGCCCTTAGCTACTACATAGAACGTACCAAGGGTCACAGGTTTGACTCCCTCCAACTGTTCCTCACTTATGGTGAGGTTGGTAAAGGGAAACCTGCCACTAAAAGATCCATTGCCAGGTGGATTGTCTCTTGTATCCAATTTTGTTCTGAAAAACTGGGTAAGGTTCCACCCTCAGGCCTGAGGGCTCACTCTACCAGAGGTACAGCCGCTTCCTTGGCTGCTGCCAGGGATATCCCTTTTCTAGAGATATGTCAAGCAGCTACCTGGAAAACAGTTCACACTTTTACCAAGCATTACTCCCTGGATATCCAGGCTAGGAGTGATGCTCGGTTTGGCACAGCTGTGCTTCAGAGCCTATTTCCTAAGTAGGTTCTGTCCCTCCTCCATGGAGGTACTGCTTGTAGTCTACTATTGTCAGAATACAGCAAGACTTCATGTTGTTTGAAGAAAAATTACTCACCTTAGTAATGTTGTTTCTTCTAATGCAGTCTTGCTGTATTCTGTGACCCCGCCTTCCCCTCTCAGAACCTCTGTTTTGGGATGTGGGTGGGCAGTGGCAGTGTTGGCACTCAGTATGTGCCCCACCTTGTTATTTTCACCCCTTTTCTTGGGTGAGTGGGTGTTGTGTTTTCATTTTGTCTTCTAACTTGAGTCTTTGTTTTGGGACCAAAAAATTTGTTTTTGTTTAGTAGCCAGTTGGCTAGTGTAGGTTTACAGCTTCCACACAGGACTTAGTGAGTTTAGCTCGTAAAGATCTGACGGTTTGAGTTTAAACAGCAACAGACAGAGTCTCAACCGAGCTCGAGCTCAGCTGCCCATGCCTGGCATGGAAAGTTAACTCTTTCATCTCCGGGGCAGTTCGAAGGTTGGGACTCACTGCTATTGTCAGAATACAGCAAGACTCCATTAGAAGAAACAACATTACTAAGGTGAGTAATTTTTTCCTTTCTTCTCAGTCTTCCCAAGTCAGTTCTCAAGCCTGTACAGCTTCTCACCTTTATAGGAGCTGAGCTGGATACGGTCAAGGCAAGAGCTTTCTTTCCTCTGGAAAGGGCAAGAGTTCTTATAGAACTGGCTTCTTCCTTCTTCCCTCTGGTTTCTCGATGAACGAGGCATTTTCTTCAGCTTTTGGGCCACATGGCAGCTTCCACAGCAGTGGTCCAAGGGGCCAGGTTTCAGATGAGGGACATTCAGTTCCACCTGAGGGCTTTTTGGTCCCAAAGGAAAGATCCTGTTACCAAACTAATTCCAGTTACTCAGACCCTTATCCAGGCCCTTCATTGGTGGCAGAACCTGGACAATCTGAGGCAAAGAGTTCCTTTTGTCACTCAGACTCGCTCTGTGGTCCTTACCCTAGATATTTGTCTATTGGGGTGGGGAGCCCATCTGGGGGCTCTCAGCCCAGGGACTGTGGTCCCCTCAGGAATCCCTCCTACATATCAACCTCCTGGAGCTCAGAGCAGTACTTCTGGCCCTGTAAGCTTTTTCTCACTCAGTGCAGAACAAGGTGGTTCAGGTCAGGATGGACAAGACTGCCACCATGTGGTACATCAGCAAGCAGGGAGGCACTTGGTCCATGGCCTTGTGCACGGAAGCCATGACATTGTGGTCTCTGGCTTATTCTCTGTAGACACCCCTGGTGGCAGTTCACCTTCCAGGGAAGGACAATGTGCTTGCAGGTGAACTGAGCAGGATCTCCTAGGGACATCACAAATGGTTCCTGGACTCTCTGGTGTTGAATGCCATCTTTTCAGGGTGGGCAACTCCAGAGATGGATCTCTTTGCAGCCCTAGACAATCACCAACTTCCTCTGTTTTGTTGCAGACCCCCAGTTTTGGGCTCAGTCCCTCTGGGTGCTCTGATTTTTGAATTGGGAAGGGAGATTTCTGTACGCCTTCCCTCCTTTTCCTCTGTTCTTCAAAGTTCTGGTCAAGATAAGGTCATAACCTTGCAAAGTGATTCTGATTGCTCTGGATTGGGCCAAGGCAGCCTTGGTACCCTCTGTTGCTGTCCCTGGCAGTCCATCTCCCTCTGTCTCTTCCCAGGAATTACAACCTGTTAACTTTCTCTTGGGAGGATTTGGTACCCCAATCTGAGATCCCTAAATCTCAAGGCATGGCTCTTGAAGAGTTAGAATATGCAGACTTGCATCTGTCCAAGGGAGTTTTAGATATTCTTAAGGCTTCTTGGAAGCCTGCTACCAGAAAAACTTATAACTCCAAATGGAAGAGATTCAGCATTTGGTGTGCCAGGAGATGCATATCTGCAGACATTGTTGATCTAGCTACATTCCTGGATTATGTGGTTTATCTTAATCTCCTAGGCGTTAGACCAGCTACTCTCAAGAGTACATTTTTCAGCTGTTCCTGCTTTTCTCTCAGTGGGAAAGCCGTCTTCAAACAACATGAAGTCTTGCTATATTATGACAATTGCAGTTTGTCCCACCATTAGAACTGCTCCGGAAGTGAAAGAGTTAACTCCATTCCATGAATGGAACTTAGAGCACGAGCTCTAAAGAGAAGCTCTGTCTGTGTAGTTTCAAACCTGAACTGTCAGATTCTTTACTCCGCCTCACTGAACAGTCGCTCCAGAGATTTCTCCTACTGCTCGGTTCATTCTCGGTTTAAACAGTGTTTTCTCGGTTCGATTCAACGAGAATAGTTTTATTTTAACCAAAACCGATTGGTTCAAGCTCTGTCTGTGGTATCGTAAGTAATTCATATTTTAATTCTGTGGAACTTGTAAGTTTTATCGGTTCGGTTTTGAACCGATCAGCTTGAGTTAAAACTTAAAGTTTTAAATTTGAGATTTTAGAGTGCGGTTCCTGGTTCTTATCGGTTCTAAAAAAAACGGATTTCATTACGTTTTTTTCCAATACCCGTGACACGGTTAGGAACCGATAAGGGTGTCTTGCCTGGCACTGCCGTTTAAAGGGCAAGTTTTTCTGGTTAGGCTGGCATTATGTCTGAGAAACCCAAAAGAAGAACCGGGCCCACTGGGTTTCAACACTGTGATGTCTGTGGGGAAGTCTTTGCCAAGGCTGACCCACACCCACATGTGTTTATTGTCTGGGTTTGACCACCTCCAGTCAGACTGCCAGATTATGAAGAATTTCCTGCAGCCACCCTGGAAAAGAGATTGGGCAGGCTCAGGGAACAGGCAAAAGTCCGCTGACCCGATGGGCAGCCCGGTTCGGTGCCAACCGACTGGAGGGAGCCCTCTGACCAGGGCGTAGACTCTCGGCAAACGCAAAGCTGGCTCGGATGAACCAGTTCCAGTAAAGAGAACAAGAAAGTCAGCAGGTTTGGAGCCCAAAATTCTTACTCCAACTGCTGCAGAGATAGCAAGAGCTATTCAGATTGTCCAGTCACTTTCTCCGGTTCTGTCCGAACCGCCATTATCTGGTAAAAGGTCGGTTCGGTCGGTTCCATCGGTTCAGGAATATGATGTTGAGGAGTTTTATGAACCAGAGGAGGGGGAGGATGATTATGAACAGTATGAATGTGACTTAGAGGGTCTGGGTGTGCCCATTGAACCGGACATCTCCCCAGACAGACCTTTAGAATCTCCCCCCATGCTTTCTGAGTCCCCCTCTCATTTTATGTTTTACAAAAAAGTTGCTGAAACCCTCCAGCTTCCTTTGGAGGAAGCTGTGGATGAGCAAGAGGAGCCTGATTTTGTAGAAATGATGGATATACCAGAGTCTAGGAGATGGTCTGTTCCTTTGCACAAGTCATTTAGGAAACAAACAATAAAAATCTTAAAAACTCCTAATTCTGTGCCTCCTGTAGATAAAAGATGGACAGGAGGTACACACTGTCAGGTCCTGATACAGAATTCCTTTCTCAGCAGTGCAGTCATGTTGGGTAGTTCAGGCCGCAGCCTGTGATAAAGCTAATATTCCCCTGGCTTCACATCCTCCTGACAAGGATTCCAGGAAGATTGATGCCATGGCAAAAAAACAGTACATGGCAGCGTCCTTGGGACTCAGGCCAGCAAATTATATGGCTTATGTAGCAAGGTATCAGAAATCTAGATGGGATACTGTTATGGATTTAGCCAAACAAGCCCCTGGCCAGCTCGCTAGTGAGCTGGAGCAGGTGGCTGCCGATGGCATTGAGGCTTCTAAGGTGCAGTTTCATGCTGCTGTAGATTTTAATGATGTTTCCTCTAGAGTCATGGCCACATCTGTAGCTTTTCATAGGTTGGCCTGGCTCAGGTGTACTAGCTTGTCACAGGATACCCAGACTAAGGCTATGGATTTTCCTGTGGTGGGAAATTCTCTGTTTGGGGCAGACAGAGAATTATATGAAGAAGATGGATGAATATAGGACTACCTATACAAGTGCCCAAGCCAAGGAGCGGCAAGCCACTCCTCAGAGGCACACCCCCAGGGGTAGGAGTAGGCCTTTCCACAGGCCTTTTTACCAAACCCAGGCCGCCTCTGCTTATGCTCAGAGGGGGTTCTTCAGAGGCAGAGGCAGACGGGGTGCGGGCAGGCCTGCCCCCACCCCTCAGCCTAAGGCACCTGCCAAGCAGGCACCCTGATGGGGTGCCCAGGGCCGATTCTCCTTTACCAGTAGGGGGCAGGTTGGCTTACTTCAGTCAGAACTGGGTGTCTTTAACTTCAGACAAGTGGGTTCTGGAAGTAGTAAGCCAGGGTCTGGTTCTCAGCTTCAAAAAGTTCCCAAAGATGAGAATCAGGTCTTTTCCACCTGCAAGCTCTTTAGAGACCTTTACTCTAGAAGCAGAGGTCTCAACCCTGTTAGCTCTCAGGGCGGTGGAAAGGGTTCCTCCCCTACACCAGGGCAAGGGTCTGTACTCCAGATACTTCCTTACCCCAAAAAAGACAGGAGAATGGCGGCCCATTTTAGACCTCAGATATCTGAACAAGCATCTTTTGAAACCAAAGTTCAGAATGGTAACTCTGGCAGTGATTTTACCCTCTCTAAGGCCAGGGGACTGGCTAGCTTCCCTGGACCTCAAGGATGCCTATTTTCACGTCCTAATCAGAAGCTCCCACCGAAAGTACCTCAGATTCGAACTGCCCTCAGGTCACTACCAGTTCAGAGCAATGCCCTTCGGCCTTACCTCTGCCCCAAGGGTATTCACAAAATGTCTGGCAGTAGCAGTGGCTCACTTAAGGAGGCAAAGGATTGCTGTTTTTCCCTATCTGGACGACTGGCTCATTGTAGGCCAGTCCCCAGAACAGGTAAAATCTCACCTGCAAGTCACCCAGCAGCTTCTCACCTCCCTGGGCTTCCTGCTAAATATACCAAAGTCGGTTCTGGAACCAGTTCAGGTACTCACCTTCATAGGTACAGAATTGGACACAAATCTGGCCAGAGCTTTTCTTCCCTTAGAAAGGGTAGGGAACTTGGTGGCTCTGGCCTCCTCCTTCACGCTGCAGGTCTCTCGACCAGCAAGACACTTTTTGCAGCTCCTGGGGCACATGGCTGCGTCCACAGCTGTAGTGCAGGGAGCAAGATTTCAGATGAGAGACATTCAGTTTCACTTGAGAGCCTATTGGTCTCAGAGAAGAGACCCCCTTTCCAAGTTGGTCCCAGTGACCCGAACCTTGATCCAGGCCCTCCAGTGGTGGCAGGATCAGAGCAATTTAAGACTGGGGGTCCCCTTCATTCCCCTTTCTCACACTTTGACCCTCACTACGGATGCTTCCCTCCTGGGGTAGGGAACCCACATGGGCGATCTCTCCACTCGGAGTGTGGTCCCCCCAGGAATCTCTGCTCCACATCAATTTGCTGGAACTCAGAGCTGTCTTTTTAGCACTTCAAGTGTTTTCTGCTTCTGTCCAGAACAAAGTGGTACAAGTCAGAACAGACAATACCACAACAATGTGGTACATCAACAAGCGGGGGCACTCGGTCTTGACGCCTTGTGCACCGAGGCAATGAAGTTGTGGTCTCTGGCCTATTCCCTGAACACTTCACTCATAGCAGTTCACCTTCCAGGAAAGGACAATGTCCTAGCAGATGCTCTCAGCAGGATTTCTCAGGGCCATCACGAATGGTCTCTGGATCCTCAAGTACTGGGATAGTCTTTGCCAGATGGGGCACCCTCAGATAGATCTTTTGCAGCCCCAGACAATCACCAACTTCCTCTGTTCTGTTGCAGACCCCCAGTGTTGGGCTCAGTCCCCCTGGACGCCCTTCTCCTGGATTGGGAAGGGAAGTTTCTTTATGCTTTCCCCCCTTCAAGGTGTTAGTAAAAAATCAGATCCCAGCCTTGCAGGGTGATTCTGATTGCCCCAGATTGGGCCAGGCAGCCCTGGTACCCACTCCTTCTGTCCCTGCCAGTCCATCTCCCCCTGTGTCTCCCCAGGAATCACAACCTATTAACCTGTGCCCGGGGAGAGTTTGGTATCCGAACCTCAAATCCCTCAACCTCAAGGCCTGGCTCTTGGGCGTTAGAATTGCTGACCTACACCTCTCTCAGGGTGTTCTTGAAATCTAAAGGCTTCGGAAGCCTTCCACTAGAGCTACTTATAATTCTAAGTGGAAAAGGTTCTCCATTTGGTGTTCTTGGAAACATATTTCCCAGAATCTGCTGATTTGCCCATTGTGTTAGATTACATGGTCCATCTTAATTCTTTAGGCCTGAGACCAGCTACCCTGAGAGTTCATTTGGCAGCTGTCTCTGCTTTTGTTTCAGCAGGAAAGCCATCCTCTCTTCCACTCACCCTGTATTTTCCAAGTTTTTAAGGGATTACTTCATACTAATCCACCTTTCGGGATCCGCCCCTGCCTGGGACTCAATGTTTGCATTGCCCAGTTAATGCAACCCCCTTTGAACCTCTGTTTTCTGCAGAGCTTAAGTATCTAACTTGGAAAACTGTTTTCCTAGTGGCTATCACTTCTGCTAGACGCATAAGTGAGTTGCAAGCCTTGTCAGTAGAAACTGACTTTATTTCTTTCCACAGGGATAAGGTAGTCCTCAGGACTAACAGGAAGTTTTTGCCTAAGGTGGTTTCAGATTTCCATCTTAACCAATCTATCTCCCTTCCAGTGTTTTTCACTGAGCATTCCTCTTCTGGTGAGAGGAGATTGCACAGTTTGGACGTTAAGAGGGCCCTTAGTTACTATATAGAACGTACCAAGGTTCACAGGTTCGAATCCCTCCAACTTTTTCTCACTTATGGTGAGGTTGGGAAAGGGAAACCTGCCACTAAGAGATCAGTTGCCAGGTGGATTGTCTCTTGTATCCAATTTTGTTATCAGAAACTGGGCAGAGATCCACCCTCTGGCTTGAGGGCTCATTCTACCAGAGGCTAGAGCGTCTCTAGCTGCTGCAGAGACATCCCTATATTGGAGATATGTCAGCTGCTACTTGGAAAACGGTACACACTTTCACCAAGCATTACTCCCTGGATGTCCAGGTTAGGAGAGATGCTCGGTTTGGCACAGCTGTGCTTCAGAGCCTCTTCCCTAAGTAGGTTCTGTCCCTCCTCCATGGAGGTACTGCTGTGTAGTCTGCAATTGTCATAATATAGGAAGACTTCATGTTGTTTGAAGAAAAAATTACTCACCTTAGTAATGTTGTTTCTTCTAATGGAGTCTTGCTATATTATGACACCCCCCCCAGCCTGCCCCTCTCAGAACTTCTACTTGGGTATGGGTGATCAGCCTAGTGTGGGCACTATTTTATGCCCTTTATGTGTTTTCACCCTTCTTGGGGTTTGGGGTGTGGTGTTTCATTTTTCCCTTATATTGTTAAATTATACTATTAGTTCTGGTCCCCTGACTTGAGTCTTTTGTGTTGGGACCAGCAATGGAGTGTTAATATTTAGGTAGCCAGTTGGCTAGTGTAGAGTTACAGCTCCACACAGACCTTAGTGAGTTTTTGCTCGTAAAGATCTGACAGTTCAGGTTTGAAACTACACAGACAGAGCTTCTCTTTAGAGCTCGTGCTCTAAGTTCCATTCATGGAATGGAGTTAACTCTTTCACCTCCGGAGCAATTCTAATGGTGGGACAAACTGCAGTTGTCATAATATAGCAAGACTCCATTAGAAGAAACAACATTACTAAGGTGAGTAATTTTTTCTTCCCTGTCGTCTCACCCTGTATTCTGTAAATTTTGTAAGGGATTGCTTCATACCATTCCCCGCCCCCCCCTTAGGGAGTCTACTGCTGCCTGGGATTCGAATATTTGCATTGCTCAGCTTATGCAACCCCCTTTTGAGCCTGAGTCCTCAGCAGAGCTCAAGCACTTGACTTGGAAAACTGTTTTTTTGTTGCTGTTACTTCTGCCAGATGTATCAGTGAATTGCAAGCTCTTTCAGTTGAACCTGACTTCATTTCATTCCATAGAGATAAGGTGGTTCTTAGAACCAATAGAAGGTTCTTACCCAGAGTGGTTTCTGATTTCCATTTAAACCAATCTGTGTATATTCCTGTGTTCTTCACTGATCATGCTTCCTCAGGAGAACAGAGGTTGCACAGTTTAGATGTTAAAAGAGCCCTTAGTTACTACGTAGAATGTACAAAGGGTCACAGGTTTGACTTCCTCCAGTTCCTCACTTATGGGGAAGTAGGTAAGGGTAAACCTGCCACCAAGAGAACTGTTGCCAGGTGGATTGTGTGCTGTATCCAATTCTGCTATGATAAACTGGGAAAGATTCCACCCTCAGGCCTGAGGGCTCATTCCACAAGAGGTACAGCTGCTTCCCAGGCTGCTGCCAGGGATATCCCTCTCTTAGAAGGTTAACTTCAACTAGGGTAAAATGAGGAGGCAGTTACTTAGGAGAGGCAGTCACATTGAGTGGTAGAGGCAAGGAATAGTTAGAGTTACCTTTTAAAGGGGCCCAGCGTCGCAGTTGTAAGTGTTTTTTAAGGGTATTGTAACACTGTGAAGCCCTGTGCGTGAACGACCTCTGACCCATTGTAGTCCGGCATCTGGGGACCCAGAAGGTTTGATATAGAGCACTGCATGTAAGCTGGGTACTGCTGTTGGCAGTAAGGAGCTTTGCCACTCCTGATGGCATGAGCCGGAGGAGAACTTTTTTGGTTAACAAGCAGGTCTGGTAATGTATTCTACTAAGGAGTGGTAGCCATCTGGCCTGGGTGCACAGGTCACAGGTGTTTGTTAGGTGGGTGGCATCCGTTAGAAGCCTACAGGCCTTGTTGAGTGTCACAGATATCCTCTGGAGGGCAGTAGGGGAAGCAGAGCCATAGATGACTAGACCGTAGTCGATGAAGGAGGTGATGGAGCTGTAGATGGCCAGTCTAAGGACATCAGTGGTCATTTAGTGTTTGTGCTTGTGGAGCAGGCCGATTTGTATGTTGGTGGCCTTAGCTACATTGTCAGTGTGCCGCGTGTAAGAAAGGGAACTGTCCAAGGTGATGCCAAGATATTTAAACTCAAGAACATGTTCAAGTGAAGTCTCTGCATGGTTCTTGATGGTGAGGGACAGAGGTTTATACTTGCTCCGTGCATTGCAGAATATCATGACCTTAGTTTTGCTGTAGTTCAGGACGAGTTTATGTGAGCTAAACCACCCTTCAACATGCCTGAAATCACACTACAACTGACTCTCAAGTTGTTTAGAGACTTGGTTGCTAGTAAACCATACTGCATCGTCCGCATAGAGTAATATTCTCTGTTGGCAGACTCTAGGGAGACTGTTCAGGAAGAGAGAAAAGAGTAATGGCCCCAGTATAGACCCCTGTGGGACTCCCGACAGGACTGTTTTTTCATCAGAGGTGACTCTAGCAATCCTAACACATTGGACCCTTCCCCCGAGGTAGCTAGCAAACCAGGGCAGTGCATCCTTGGAGAGCCTGAGAGTGGTCAGTTGCTTGAGTAGGAGTGGGTGGTTAACAGTATCAAAGGCCTTTGTCCGGTCAATGAGTACTGCCCCCTACAGATTCCTTGGTCAAGGGTGTCATGGATGAATCTGGTAAATTCCAACAGTGCCATGGTGGTACTATGCCCTTTTCGGAAGCCATGCTGTTCTGGGCACTGGATTTCATATTTGTCCAGGAACTCTACAAGCTGGTCCGAAACTATTCATTCCAGAGCTTTAGATGGGGGGAGGGGGGATGGAGATGGGCCTGTAGTTGGTGTGCAGTGACTTGTCTCCACTTTTGTGTACAGGTGTGATAGTCGCCTGTTTCCAGAGTGATGGGAATTGACCCAATCTTAGGGAAAGGTTGAAGATCTTTGTCAGGGGTTCAAGGATTTTCATCTAGGACTAGTACAAGCAACTTCAGGTTGAGTGAGTCACCACTGTAGCCAGTTTTGCAGATGACCTTGCATGAGGAGCTGAGGAAGCCGAATTTCCAGCCTGATTACTTTCGAGGCAGCCCCCCTCTCCCCCCAAAGCTCACTGCCAACCGCGGCAGGCATTCGGGACAAACAAGCAACACAAGCAGCTCACCTGAGGAGCTGAGGAAGCCGAATATCCAGCCTGATTACTTTCGAGGCAGCCCCCCAAGCTCACTGCCAACCGTGGCAGGCACTCGGGACAAACAAGCAACACAAGCAGCTCACTTGAGGAGCTGAGGAAGCCGAATTTCCAGCCTGATTACTTTCGAGGCAGCCCCCAAGCTCACTGCCAACCGCAGCAGGCACTTGGGACAAACAAGCAACACAAGCAGCTCACCTGAGGAGCTGAGGAAGCCGAATTTCCAGCCTGATTACTTTCGAGGCAGCCCCCCCAAGCTCACTGCCAACCGCGGCAGGCACTCGGGACAAATAAGCAACACAAGCAGCTCACCTGAGGAGCTGAGGAAGCCGACCTCCAGCCTGATTACTTCTGAGGCAGCGCCCAAGCTCACTGCCAACCGCGCGGCACTCGGGACAAACAAGCAACACAAGCAGCTCACCTGAGGAGCTGAGGAAGCCGAATTTCCAGCCTGATTACTTTTGAGGCAGCCCCCAAGCTCACTGCCAACCGTGGCAGGCACTCGGGACAAACAAGCAACACAAGCAGCTCACCTGAGGAGCTGAGGAAGCCGAATTTCCAGCCTGATTACTTTCGAGGTAAAGAGAGCCTCTTCTCTTCGTCTGGACGCCTGCAGGGGAGTGCTACCTGATGAACACTTATATTTTATGAACTTTGTTCCCTCTTCACCGCTGGGTGGGCTTGTTATTTGCTTTTCTTTGTGCTACTAATGCTGAAGTGTAAAGCTAGGGATTCACTGGGTGCCCTAGAGTTGCCTTGCTGATTATACCTTAAAGCCAGAGATACTAAGCAGCTAATATAGAGTAGACTTGTTTAATTTTGTGGTATTGGATCTAATTGCTGATTATACCTTAAAGCCAGATATACTAAGCAGCTAATATAGAGCAGACTTGTTTAATATTGTGGTATTGGATCTAATTGCTGATTATACCTTAAAGTCAGATATACTAAGCAGCTAATATAGAGCAGACTTGTTTAATATTGTGGTATTGGATCTAATTGTGCTTGTAACTGAAGGTATTAGGATAGCTGGGTCCTAGTGTGACCTCATTTTGGAATAGCCCTGTTTGCTTAGAGTGGAGCCTCTTTGTGTAAGTCACAACATTTTCTCCTGCTGCATAGTAATGAGAGGCTTTGTTTTCTCCACTACATAGGCAGCCCCCCCCCAAGCTCACTGCCAACCGCGGCAGGCACTCGGGACAAACAAGCAACACAAGCAGCTCACCTGAGGAGCTGAGGAAGCCGAATTTCCAGCCTGATTACTTTTGAGGTAAAGAGAGCCTCTTCTCTTTGTCTGGACGCCTGCAGGGGGTAGCTAGCCCGACGCTTAGCGCTGTCTGCCCACACCACCCCAACCACCCACCCACCAGGAGCGGCTGTCAATTTAAGGATCCACCCCGTGACATCACGTCCCTGTTGCCCAGAACCTATCTCCCACTTTCCCATTTGCAGGTTATATCTGCTGGCCACTAGAGGGACCTATGCTTCCTCACTGCTTCCTACTCCTACCTGTACGGTACTCCTTCCCTTGGATCTTGCTCACCACAATGTATTGGCCCTGCCTCACGCTCTGCCTATCCCCACTAGCAGTGCACTTGCCCACTTACCCATCTGCTACTCCGCACTGTGCCCTGGCACCCCTCCCTTCCCTTGCTCCTGAACCTGCTCTCTTGCCCCTTGGGACCTCTGTGTGTCTCGGTCCTCCCTGCCTTCCCCCTAGCTTCCTTCTCGCCTCAGGCACATCTGGGTGTCTTCTTATTCTTGACTTCCCTTCCTGTACCACCCTGCCCACCCCCTGCTCCCTTAACGTCCCCCCCCCCATGTCAATCGTAGGAAAACCTCTCACCATCTCCCATCCAGGGTGTTAGTCATGCTACTACTCCTGTTAGGGAACATTCATCCAAACCCTGGCCCGGTTCCCAGGAGCTCCCCGACTAGCACTACAGGCCTATGCATGGTCTCCATGAATATCTGTAGCCTCCTAAAAAAGTTTGACTCACTACAATGCCTGGTCACATCAATTAACCCTGATGTCATCGCTCTGGTTGAGACTTGGCTGTCGAAATCCTCCCCTGACTCCGTGGTCTCCCTTCCTGGTTTCACCCTCTTCCGGTCCGACCGTGTTGGGAGACGAGGCGGTGGCTGCGCTATTTATGTCAAGGAATCTCTCCCATACTAGCCCTGCCTACTCCAATCCTTGACTCCAGGCCCAGCGCTTACACTGAAACCAACCCTGACCCTTTAAAGGACCCTTTATCTGACTACTACATACGTGCCCCCAGGGACCAAACGCAGGCCACTGCCTCTCTTACAGAATACCTTTCCTCACTACCTCCTTCCGCTGATCAAATTCTGGTGGGTGACTTAAATGTCAGCTGCCTCAGCCCCTCCTCCTCCTCTACCCGTGACTCCTTTTCTGCAATAGACCTAACACAACTAGTTACCCAACCTACCAGGACTAACCCCAAGAGAGGCTCCAGTACCCTGCTTGATGTGGTACTCACTAACCGCCCTAATCGGATCCCCGATGTACAAGTCCTCCCAGACTCTCTCAGCGATCACTCCCCCATTCTATTCCACTGGTCATCCTCAGTCCCCAAACCCATAGCACAGTCCACATGCCGGCGCGCACCTGGTGGTCTGACAAAGCATGGACCTTCTGTCCCAAATTGACTGGTCTCCTATACAGGCAACTCCTGACATTGACACAGCTCTCTCCTTCTTTACCCGAACTTTTAATAATGCCTGTGATATCTTTGCCCCAATGTCGACCCGCCCGTTCTAAAGGCAGAATGCCCCTGGTAACCCCAGCTTTGATCCACCAACTCAACATAGGGACAACCTATGGCACCGTGCCATTGAGACTGGCCGGCCGGTGACAGGCAGTTATATGCCTGCAAACACAAGTGCACTTGGGCCATCAGAAAGGCCAAGTCTGAGGCACTATCGGTCCTCACTCACTGCCTCATGGGGAACCCCAGAACCTTCTGGGATAACATTAAACAGTTAAATGGGAGTGCACATCCCCCCACCCACCCAGATCAACATTAATGGCATGATCTCTTCAGACCCAGCCCTCATAGACAACCACCTCAACACCTCATTCACTGACCTTAGCCCTATCCTCCCTACAAATTTTTTTGACCCTCCTCCCCAGCGCTGCCGTAAATCTTTCTCGCCTTATTTTTCTCCTCCGCCGTGTTTCTGCCCAAGAACTTAGGCCGCACTGTCACTGCCCTCAAGAGTAATAGTATGGGCAGTGACACCCTGATCCGTGTATCCTCACGGCTGGTCTTAGACACAGTCCTTACCCGATCACGTGCCTCATCAACCACTCTCTTTGCCTGGGGAAGGTTCCAACTGCCTGGAAAGTCGCCACTGTCACCCCTATCTTTAAAGGTGGTGATAGGACTGTGGCTGGAAACTATTGGCCCAATCTCCATCCTCTCCTCTCAAGGCCTTGGAAAAAGTGGTAGCCTCTCAAATCTCTGACTACCTCTCCACCTACAGTGTCCTATGTCCTGAGCAGCATGGCTTCCGAGCGGGCCACAGTACCAACACAGCCCGCCTAGAGTTCTCCAACTTTCTCCACTCCTCCTTAGACACTGGTTCTCTGGCAGATGCGGTCTTCATTGACCTCTCTAAAGCTTTCGACACTGTCTCCCACCCCCTCCTTCTTGATGCCCTTGGTCTCTCTGGTTTTGCTGCTGGGCCTATCTCCTGGTGCACCAGTTATCTGTCTGACCGCTCACAGCGTGTAAAAATTAATGGGACCTACTCAGACATCTGTCCCATCTTTTCTGGGGTTCCCCAGGGCTCCATTCTGGGCCCCTTACTATTCTCCCTTTACCTTAACACCCTTTCACGCTCTTGCTAGGAACATTCTATTGTGCGCTGATGATGCAGTCATCTTTGCCTCAAGTCGTAACCCTATTGCCCTCCAGGACTGCTGCAGTCCTTCGCTGAAGCCGAGGGGCTGGTTCAAGGAACATAGATTGGTGATAAATCTTAAAAACAAAACCATGTTCTTCACTCATCCTCAAAACAAGTCCTGCAACTTCAAACTCCTCATTCACTCTGGGTCCTCTTTCCCACACGAACAAGTTTGCTCCTATAAATACCTAGGGATCCATTTTGACCCCTCCCTCTCCTTCCATGGACACATCACTGCCCTAGCCACTGCCACTAATATCCAATTGGGCATCTTACATCGGTATAAACACTGCCTCCCCCCGGAGGCTCTTCGACTCGTTGTCACCTCCTCTATCCTGTCCCTAGTGGACTGTGGACTGCCGGTGTATGGTGCTGCTGATCAGACCGCACTCCATAAAATTCGCACTACTCTGAATAAGGCCTGCAGGTTAATTACTGGGGCACCTAGGCTAACACACACCTGTCTACTGTACAGTAAAGCGCTGGTACTTGATCTTGACGAGCGCCTCAAATATCTGACCTGAACCCTTACAAAAAAGACCCTCCTTGGGCTATCCCCGCCAGGATTGACCACCACCATCCGCCGCTCTGTCCCACTAGTTCATACTCGGACCTCTGGGAAAACCTCTCTTGTTATCTCTAGAGCGAGGACCTCTCACTGCCAAAGAGCCTTCAGCTTTAGGGCCCCCTCCTGGTTCAACACACTGCCCCCCTCCATCTCCGAAGCTCCAACTATATCATGCTTCAAAACGTCCTTATGGAACCACCTTGTTAACACCCAAAGCTGTAATTGCCACTAGTCAAAGCCGTACTCAATACTAATGGCAAAGCTTACTACTAAGCTGCTAAGGACAACATAACTCTGGTATTGTTTGCATCAATCCTTCCTGTACCAGCTTGTTTGTATCTATGTCTTAAGTTACTGTTATACTGTGTTATACTGTTATACTGTGTATTTTCATTTGTCTTACTGTGACAAGGTACCTTTGTAAATGAGCCTATGGCTCAAAGGTTTTCCAAACTGCTGTCTAAATAAATAAATAAATATAGGTTTTGGCTAAGTGCATTGGGATCTCTTTGAAAAGGAACTGTGGAGCTGTGTGTACTTGGGACGCAGTATCAAAGGGGGAATTGGTGGTGGGGGCATTGAAAAAATCAGGTGGAAGAACGCTGCCAAGGTTGGAGAATGCATTGTTGAATGTATTGGAGATGGTACCTAGGTCTAGCGTAGGTGTTCCATCAGTGTTGAGCATGGTGGGTGGTGCCTTGGTATCCTTGCCTGTGAGGTCTTTCAGGTTGTTTCAGAATTTTTTCCCATCACCCCCGGAGTTGGAGAGTGCATCCCTGAAACATTTGCTTTTAGCCTTTCGTATAGCTCTGGTACAGCCATTTCTTGCAGATTTGTATTTTTGAATGTCCCCTTGCGCTGATGTGGCTCGAGCACAGTGCCAGAGGTGGTCCCTTTATTTGAGCCATGCTACAAGCTGAGTTTATCCATGGTTTAGACCTGCCTTTTATCTTCATGTTTTTAAGTGGAGCATGGATATCACTGGCTGCTGTAAAGCGGCCGATGAGCAGTTCCAGTGCTTGCTTTGTATCATTGAATGAGTCAATTATGAACCAGTCCAGCTTGCTTAGATGTGATTTTATTTGCTGAAGGTGCCCCTGCTTGAGTACCCTGGCCTGGTGTGCATTATTTTAGGAGAGGGCTTAGCGAATTTGTTAGCCCAAGAGCAGATAACAGTGAGTGGTCACTTAAAGTATCAAGGAGTACAGACACCTTAGAAATTATTTCGGGGCAGTTTGACAGTATCCAATCAAGTAGAGTGTAGGTCCCCGTCCTATAGTTGCACCTGGGGGCTGGGGACAAGCTGTGTGAGGTGCTCTGCCGTGACAGCATCCTTGTAGGTGCAGGCCTCAGGTGAATGCCAGTTTATGATAAAATCATGTTGGAATGTTTATTCTTAATAGGGACCCTGAGACTGAGCTTCTGAAGATGGATGGGTAGGAGCTCCATCCCTTCTTGGGAAAGGAAGGTGGTAAGCAGTCTGAAATAACTGCTTCCTTCCTAAGGTGGGGGATATGTGATAGGGAGATCCTGCCACTCTTGAGGACTGACCTTTTCTTAAATCTGTTGCAACAGTTCTTTTTCTTAGCCTAATCTATCCTTTACAATTTCTAGTCCATAAAGATGGCCACCTGTGGGCACCCCTTCCCTTTCTGGACTATGCTATAGTGTCTTCTTTAATTTTTCCATTTCCCTCTCAGGTCCTTGTACCGGGAGGTTATTGTGGTGACCTCTGAGCTGATGTAAAACGGGCTGTGTTTCTCGTTGGATTTAGTATGTAATAGCAGTACGTCATAAAATACTCTGACATACATACCTTACGTGTATGATACCTGTGAACGTTGAAAATACCACAACGCTAGGTGTTTTGATAAAGGAAAAAAGTTACTAGGGGACTGTATTATAAAAATTAAGATCTTACTTTGAGAGGGTTCTTGCAGTAGGTAATTACATATAGGACTGACGTCGGCAGGCGGCAGGACCCCACGGAAAAATTTCTAGCTAGCAGTCCCTGGCAGGGACCGTCCCAGACGCTCGCCTCCAGTTCTTTCCCTCGACACAGCTCGTGTAGTGCCTCATGTGAAGTTCGAGGTCAGCCCTGTTGCTTCGGGCTGCTTTTTTTCCGAAAGTATCAGTATTTTGCATTTAATTCGCCAGGTGAACGCCGGGTTTATGTCCTCCTTCAAAAATAAGTACTGCTGCAGCCCAACTGCCTCCAAAGACGGTCACTTCTCTGCCTTTTTGTTTAGGCCTCGACCACGCTGGCCGACAAGTGCCCGCATTGCCTGCATTTCAACGCGGCCACCCGCAGACGACGCCAGCAGTCTTTGGAAGCCCATCTCCTTAAAAAGAAGATATCTGCAATGGAGAAGGAGTTGAAGAAGCTTAGGCAGGCGTCGACCTCCCCAGAAGGACACAAGAGGCAGGACAAAGAAAGGCACCGGGAGAAGGCCTTCTCTTCCGCGACTCCAGCTGGAGCCGCGGCTAGGGTAACATCACCTTCTGGGGATCGCCCGACGGCAGCCTCCAAGGTTTTGGAGGAGGCGTCGGCCCGCCCGTCGGGTTCGCGTTCGAGCCCGCCGGGTGCCTCCGGGCAAAAGGAGGCTACTGCCCCCAGTACTGTTGCAGGCTTGCGGCCTACTGGTGCGGGCGCCTCCCATAAGCCAGATGTCGGCTCCTCCGACGTCCGCCGGGAGAAGGCCACTAAGACGCCCGACCCTTGGGGGGCGGCGCACGGCAGTGTCCCCCTCGGACCGGGCCGCTTCCCACCCTCGGCCTGCCTCCGACGAGGGAACCCCTAAGTTGGACAACGGCTCCTCTGGCATCCGCCGGGATTCGGCCCCTAAGTCGCACGTCGGCTCCTGTGACGTGCGTCGGGCATCGGAGCCTACGACAGACCCATCACCATCTGTCATCCCAGGTTCCCCACAGCCTTCGCTGCTGTCCGGGGAGCCCGAGTCCCCCCCGCCTGACCCCGGGGACTTCTCTCCTCCGTCCCCAGGCGAGGCTCGGGATGCTTTTCTGCCGTTAGATCCTCCTCCTGCAGAACCAGATCTGACGCCGGCCCCCCGGATGCCGGCCCCGACGCCGGCTCCGCCGACTCCGGAGCCGGCCCCTCCAACGCCGGCAGGGGATATTTCTCTCCCATCGGGCCCTCCACCCCATGGGCCTATCACAGTTGATCCGCCCATGGAGTTCCCTACTGGGCCATCTGCTCCGGCAGCTCCTCCGGTACCTGGGTATCCGCCGTCTTATCCGATGCTGGTTTACCTGGGTTAACAGTATCCTGCACCGCAGTACCCGGCGCAGACTCCACCGACGCCGCAGTACCCGACGCCGCAATACCCAGCTCCGGTATTCCCGCAGCTGGGTTACGGATACTCACCTTACGGATATCATCCATACAGCTATCTCCCTCCTCCTCCTCCACCACCGCCCCCCAGGCCGCCGGTGGACCTCTAGGAGACGCTGGCCTCCTGGTGGGCTGAGGCTAAGGCTCAGCTCACCAAGGAAGTCAAGAGCCATCTTACGGCGACGGTGTCACCCCCGGCTCCCATACGCCCCAGACGGCACACTCCTTCTCCGCCTCCGGATGCCCGAGCTCTCCCCTCGGGATCCAGAGAGGGGCAGGGCAGGCGTCCAGGGATCCCCCCTAAGGAACCCGTTCCTCCCCCTAGATGAGCTAGGGAGTCTTACTCTTCTTCTTCTTCTCTCTTGGACTCCTCGGATTCCTCCGACGGATGTTCCGAGAAAGACGACGAGCTACGCTCTCCGTCCAAGCCCCGGCCGAGGACTCCTCCGAAGTCTCCTCCGGAGGACCCTTCCTTCACGGAGTTGCTCAGAAAGATTCAAGAAGTTCACCAGTGGCGTTCCTTAGAGCCAGATCCTCAGCGGGTTAAACTCGCCGAACATCTGGACTTGCCCCTTACGGCCCCTACTCTAGTGCCACCCTGGATCGAGCCTCATGCCCACCTTGTCTCCACCTTTTGGAAACAACCGTCGGCTTTAGCCCCACTTCATCAGAAGTCCAACAGGCTATACCAGTCTCCGGAGGGTGTAGACTTTCTAGACTCTCACCCCCGTGCATACTCGGCTGTGATTAGCGCTGCTCACGGCCGATCAGCACACCCGAAACATTTGAGCTCGTCTCCCCCGGATAAGGAATGTCGCCTTCTGGATCAGTATGGAAGGAAGATCTATGCTTATTCCACACTGAGGATCAGGGCCCTAAATTATGTAGCACATATGGGGACTTACCAGAAGGCTGCCCTTACCCAGGCGGAATCTAAGATTGACTCCTTGCCTGACTCCAAAGTCAAGCAGGAATTAGCTGACCTTGTCTGTTCTGCTCGTTCGGCCAGTCGTCACATTCTGAGGACGACCTACGATGCAGTGGACACCGCAGGACGGAGCTCTGCGTTTGCCGTAAGTCTTCAGCGTCACACATGGCTCCGTGTGTCAGGTCTGGTCCCGGAGGTGCAGTCAGCAATTCAAGAAGCACCTTTCAGAGGTTCGGTGCTTTTCGGTGGTGATGTCAAGGACATCATCACTGACTTGCAGGAGAAGGGGACGGCCCTCAAATCTGTTGATTCTATGTACCGTCCCCATCCCCCGCAGTGCCGTCCCTTTCACAGACGCAGCCGGCCTCAAGCGAAACCCCAGGGAAGGCGGGCCACTAAACGCCGGGCCCCCACAGCTGCCAGGCCCCCGCCGCCCAAAAAAGCAGCGGGTGCCCCAGCTGTGGCACTGCCTCACACCACCTGACTCCTTCCCTCTCCCACCGCCTCCGGACTCCCGGAGGAACCGGTAGGAGGGAGATTCTCCCTCCACCTTCCAGGTTGGGAGAGGATAACATCGGATTTATGGGTGCTTCAGATCATAGCAGAGGGCACTCTATAGAGTTTCTACAGAAACCTCCACGCCACCCCTCTGAACTCCTCTTACAAAAGGGACCATCTTCCTTTGGTCAAGGAAGAAATATCTGCTCTCCTCGCGAAGCAGGCCATAGAACCCGTCCCTCCTCACCTTCATGGGACGGGTTACTATTCCCATTTCTTCCTTGTACCAAAGAAGACGGGAGATCTCAGACCCATTCTCGATCTCAGCTCCCTGAACTTCTACATGGAATACAAGAAGTTCTGGATGCTCTCCCTTCAAACCCTCTTGCCCCTTCTCCGGCCGGGCTAATGGCTTTGTGCACTGGATATGCAGGATGCGTACCTGCACATCCCCATTCGCCCCTCGCACCGAAAGTACCTCAGGTTTGCATTCCAGGGGGGACCATTACCAATTCCGGGCGCTCCCTTTTGGTCTTTCCTCGACTCCCCGAGTTTTTACCAAATGCCTGGCGGTGGAGGCGGCCCACCTGAGTACTTTGGGAGTTGAGGTTTTTCCCTACCTGGACGACTGGCTCCTGGCGGCCCCGTCCAGGGAGGAACTCCTGCATTTTCTCTCCGTCACCCAGCAGGTTTTCACTGGTCTGGGTATCACCATCAACCATTCCAAGCCTCATCTGGACCCTTCCCAGAGACTCCAGTTCATCGGGGCCATCCTCGTCACGACAATGCTGGGGCCTTCCTGCCTCGGACAGGGGCCTCCTCCAGTCCCAGATTTCCCTTCTTTGGAGCGCAGGGAGGTTCTGGAGGTCGGTGCTCCGTCTCCTGGGACTTATGGCGGCTGCCATCCCGACGGTTCCGCGTGCGTGCTCCACATGAGGATCTCTCAGTGGGATCAACTTGTAGACGACCTAGATCATCTGGTGCTGATCTCCTTGCCGATGATAAGATACTTGCAATGGTGGATGGTTTGAGAGAACCTGTTCCGGGGGGTCCCATTCTTTCATCCTCCCCCCGCCCAGACTCTGACCACGGACGCATCAGGCGAAGGTTGGGGAGCCCATCTGGGTCCTCACTGAACCCAGGGCTTATGGTCCACATTGGAGCTAGCTCTCCACATCAATGTGCTTGAGCTACGAGCAGTGCTATATGCTCTCCGGGCCCTTCACCAATACATCCTTCCCGGTCACCTAGCTGTCCAAACAGATAACATGTGCGTGGTGTGGTACATCAACAAACAGGGAGGGACTCGGTCCTACCCACTGTGCAGGGAAGCTATGAGGGTTTGGGAATGGGCAACGCTTCACAACCTTCACCTCACGGCGATCCATGTTCTGGGAGTCGACAATGTCCTGGCAGACAAGCTAAGTCGTTCTTCGGCTCTGCCACACTAGTGGGAACTGGACCAAAAAGTTCTAAAAAGCATCTTCCAGATTTGGGGGACTCCACAGATAGACCTGTTCGCCTCTTCCCAAAACGCAAAGCTTCCAACCTTTTGCTCGCTCGCTCCAGAGCGAGGCGCTTTCTGGAGTGACACTCTGTCTCTAAGCTGGAAGGACAGATTCGTCTATGCTTTTCCCCCCCAATTCCTCTGGTCCCTCGTGTGTTGCAGAAGCTGGCATTGGAAGGAGCGAGAATGATTCTGATTGCTCCTTTTTGGCCCAGGCAAATCTGGTTTTCTCTTCTACAACGATACTCAGAGGTTCCTCCTCTTCCTCTTCCTTTATCTCGAGGATTGTTGACCCAGGATCAGGGGACCCTGGTCCATCTGGGACTCAAGTCGCTCCAACTTCATGCATGGCTCCTGCAGACCTAGCCCAATCCCGTTTTGGCGTCTATCCTAATGTGGCTGAGATTCTGGTGGAGGCTAGAAAACCCTCCACTAGGTCCACCTACGCTATGAAATGGAAGAGATTTTCCATTTGGGCTGCCTCCAGGAACGTGGAGCCTTTCTCCTGTCCTGTGGCCATTCTGCTTGATTATTTATGCCATCTTTTTCGACCTGGGTCTCAGTCACTCCTTCTTGAAGGTTCACATGGCTATTTCAGCCTACCATGTTCCCTTCGCTGATAAAGCATTTGCCCAATTGGAGGTATCCAAGACCTTTTCTTAGAGGGGTCCTTCATCTCAGGCCCCTGTTCGACTCTGCCCCCTTGGGACTTGAACTTTGTCCTTGAGAAACTTCATCCTTCCTCCTTCTCGAGCCTGCGGCTTCTGCAGACTGAAGTTGTTATCATGGAAGACGCCTCTTGGTGGTACATTACTTCTGCTCACAGAATTTCTGAGTCTAGACCCTTATGTGTAAAATCCCTTATCTGATTTTTCACAAAGAACGAGTAGTTCTTCACACGAATCCTAAGTTTCTCCCGAAAGTGGTAGCGGAGTCTACCTTAAATCAGTCTACAGAGTTACCTGCCTTTTTCACGCAGTACTCCAACCAAGGAGAATACTGCTCCATACCATGGATGTCCACAGGATTCTGAGATACTACACCGATAGGACGAAGGATCTCAGAAAGACTGATCAGTTGTTTGTCTCTCTTGCTCACAAAAGGGAAGGCAATGCTGTCTCCAAGCAACGCCTATCAAAGTGGTTGGCTCATTGCATCACTTTCTGTTATGACAAGTATAAGACCCTACCAGGTCAAGTCAGAGGTCACTCCACTTGTGGAGTAGCAGCCTCTGCGGCTTGTTTCAAGAATGTGTCTGCGGCAGACATCTGTGCTGCCGCCACTTGGACTTCCGTCCATACCTTTACGAGACATTACAGTTTGGACATTGCCTCTCGCTAGAGCAGGCTTCGGTTAGCTGTCTTGCAAGGCCTCCTATCTTGAGGTTTGCAAGTTGTTTGTTACTTGGAGGTTCCTCCTCCTGGTGCCTTTCATTTGTTCCAGACTGCTTGGGATTCTGTCCTATATGTAATTACATACTGCAAGAGCCCCTCTCGAAGATAGATAGTTACGTGAAGAACTTTCCCAACAGTAGATCTTCGAGAGGCTTTTGTAGTAATACCTTCCTCGCCTCCATCCCCTAGGCTTTTCAGCTCCTTTTCCATTGAGGGTAATATCTGCTCTCTCTCGTCCGGCCTTCCGGCCTGTGCGGAAGGAACTGGAAGGCGGGCGCCCGGGACCGCCTTTATACCGACATCGCCTGACGCCGGGTCACCTGGACGTGAAGGTCCCGCCCAGGGTCTGCTAGCTAGAAATTCTTCTGAGTGGGGTCCTGCCCGTCGACGCCAGTCCTATATGTACTACCTACTGCAAGAGCCTCTCTCGAAGATCTACTGTTACAGTAAGTTCTTACGTAACTGTACTTTACCAGGGTAGAGATACAGAAAACCCCGGTTGTGTTATTTAAATGCATGTAAATTACAGATTGTTTGAGAGGCCCTTTGGCACCATGCATTCCTGCTTTAAGCTAAACCAGCCTAAAATGTCATGGTGATTTGCATATACATCCCATGATGCTTTGTATTATAGGGGTATGTGTGATATTGTGTTTTTTTGAAACTTGACTTTCTAGGGACAGGGATATGTTGTTCATTCACACTTATTGGCAGGTTCCTTGCCACTTTAAATCTTGCCGGAAGGTCTTCAAGCTGGCTCCTCCCACCCACCCGGGTGGTAAAACTCTTGGCTCCACCCCATGACGCCAGATCTTCCTTACCGCTTGGAAGCTCAGGTTCCCTCCTTAGCGCTCTGCGTTTTCAACTGGTTCCTGGAAATTTCGGTCTTCGAAATCAATTGGAAGTTTTCTGAAACTTCTATCTTTTCTTCTTCGCTGTGGCGATGGCCCATTCGTTTTCCAGCTCCGGGAGGCGCCCGGTTATTTCCTCCAGGAGAGATCCACACTCCACGTGCGTTTACTGCCTTGACTTGGATCACAGTCCTCAACTTTGCGAATTTTGTTGTGCCCTTTCGGCTAGTTCTCTGGAGGATCGCGCGGCCCGTTCAGGGCCCGGGTGACCGGTAGTTTTTCCCGCCTCGGAAAATTCCTTGGAGACTCGTCGGGCAGTGTCTGCATCGGCTGTCTCGGCTGAGCAGCTCGATCTTCTTTCCTCCGGGGAGGGGGCAACTGTCCCTCCCTCTTCCTCGGTTCACGGCACTTATCCCGCCTCCTCCTGAGCCTCCTCACAGCTTCGCTCAAGGAGCTTCGACAGTCCCTTTCCTTGAAGGGAGAGGGACCTTTGGGACCTGCCTCGCCCAAGTCCAAGGAGTCGAGGCTAAGTCCTTCGCCGGGCACCAGAGGGAGCGGAGAGTTCCCCCTCCCCTGCCGACCGACATTCGACTTCGGTCGAGGATGCGGCTTCCGCCACTGGCCTCACGGTACCCCCGTCAGGTCAGCCGGCCAGGACTCCCATCGACGTTGTCGAGTCTCTTGACCCGTCATCTGGGCTGTCTTCTGCTGGTGCCACCATCCCCTCACCGGTTCCCCCGGTAGAGGCTGAGGTTCTGCCTGTACCTTCGGGTCGACAGTCCTCGGCCCTTTCTTCCGAGCCAAAGGAGGAGCGGGCGCACCCCGCTCCTTCCCAGGCCCACCTTCGGTTCCCCCGAGGATTCGGGTCTCTGTCTCGGTCCTCCTCTCGTCTAGCGCCACGCCCGACTGGCGTTCTCAGTCGGGCACCGAGTCAAATGGCTTGCTATTCTTCCTCGCCCTCCTCAGATGAGGAGTGGATTCGATGCCGTCGGCGTCGACGTTACGAGGAGTTTATTTGGCAGCAGGTGTTGTTGTCCAAGAATCAATCGACCCCGATTCATTCTCCGGCTGGTAAGCAGCCGCCACCCGGTCGGCCAACGCAGCCGCTCGAGGCAGTCGAGGTGCCCTCTCTGGGGCCAGTTGCTCGTCCGATCCCTGCTGCCCCACCATCCTCGTGGAACCCAGGCCGGCCATGACCTGTCCCGCAGGTTATCTGTTCCCTCATTCCGCCCGCCTCGTGACTAAGAGTGACTGAGCTGCGGCAGCTTTTGCAGACCCTCTAAGCCCGGAATCGACCTCTATGTTTCTAGCAGGAGGACCCATGGTCTTCCCCGACATTCTGTGGACGACAGCCCATCGCCCTTATGGGTCTGCTCCAGCTCATCTCAGAATTCACCGATGCAGCTCGAGCCCATTTCAAACGGGCCCCTTACCCCTACGGAGATTCTAGACCCGAGGTGGTTCACCGAGGCCTTCCCGGTGGCTGAGGCAACCGGGCCCAGCCTTTGAGCTCTGGCGGCGGCCTACTTCCTGCCCTGCGCCGGCCAGGGTGGCCAGGAAGTACCCTGTCCCTGTTGGTTCTCTGTCTCGGTTTCTTCTGAACACCCTCGCTGAGGGGGTAGTCACCGACAATGTTTTCCAATGTTCTGGAAACGCTAGGATGTGGATAGGCCCCTGACAAGGAGTCCAAAGGATGGACTATGTCGGGCGTAAGGTTTCCGCCATGTCTCCTAGGCCTCCGGCCAGGCCAGCCTCAGCGGCACTGATGGCACATTTCTTCCACGCCCTCTTGGCTCCCTGGATGAGGTCCTCCTCATCTCCCGGCCGACCTGCGGACCATGGTCCGACGGGTGCGGGACCAGGGTAGGGCGGTGGCGAAACAGCAGCTCCAGACGGCTCTGGATCTGGGCGACTCCTGTGCCAGATTGGTGGCAGCTGTGGTGGCCATGCGCCGGAGGGCGTGGCTGAGGTTATCCTCCTTCTCTTTGGAAACCCAGCACGAGTTGGCAGACATCCCCTTTTTGGGGACTGACCTTTTCGGCCCTGGAGTGGAAGGACACCTCCAGGGGTCCGAGAAGTCCGATGCCACTCCGGACTTGGTCACTCCCGCCCAGAGGGTCAAGGGCAGCCGGCAGCCTTTGCGTAAGCCCCTTTGCCCCCCGGCTCCTGCGGCTTGACCGGCCCAACACGAGAGCCAGCAGGCATGTGCTGGGTGGCCTGTCGCCAGACCAGCGTCTTCCTCCAAAAGGAAGCAGGGAGGTAAGGATCCAAGAGCTCCCTCGGCCTCTTCCGCCACCAAACCTGCTCAGTGACGGGCTAAGGGGCGCTGTCCCCGGCCCCGTCGTCCCTGCCCGGGTTTCCCCATGGGGGGATGGCTCCACACCTCTTCCTCTTGGGTGGTGCTAAGGGTAGGTCCTGTCGCGGGTTGCGAGCAGGTTCCCCCTTTTGAGCCGTCGCCCCACAGGGATTTTGGGTCCACAGCCTCTTCGTCGGCCCGCTGAGCCGACTTGCCTGGCCCTCTAATTAGAGGTGATCAGGAAGGTTGTGGACCCTCCTTCTGACCCTGGTTCGTGTCCAGGTATTCCTGGTCTCAACAGATGGGGCTTGCGCCATCCTTCTGCATGCCGGGATGGTCTCTGCTCAGATATCCCATCCTCAGAACGAGGCATGTGGCTTCTTTCCTGGTCCTCCAGGACGACTTCTACCCTCTCCGTCTGCTTCTTGGGAGACCTCCTTTCCTAAGCAGGATCTCCTTACGAGTTCCTGGCCAGGCCCTTCGTTCTCTGCTCAGCAGCTTTCTACGGCATTGAGGGGTCCTGGCGTAACCCCACCCAGATGGCGGCCTGATTACAACCCTTCCAGGCTCAGACTGGTCTCCCTTTACCGGAGCCACGTTGGAACTCGTGTCTTAGCGGGTGATGCTTCTTCGGGACGAGGCTCGACTCTTGAGTCCGAGCTCGGCTCCTGGCGGACAGGGCTGAGGTTCTTCCTCCCTTACCTAGTCAGGTCTGACTGGGCAGTTGCGCCCTGCCGGGACCTCCTGCACCTCCTGGGCCTCACGGCGGCCGGCTCCAGCGTGGTCTGTTGGACCCGCTGGTTCATGCATCCCCCTAGTGGGGACTGGCCAGCCAGCGGTCACAGTGCTGCGTTCCTTGGACCAGTTTGTGACTAGAGCCCAGGAGTTAGGGGAACGCTCCCCCACGGACCGTTCCAGCTTCTGCTGGAGAACATCCTGTTTGTCCGCCCTGAGTCGACGGTCTTCTCCGACCGATACTTCTCGGATGGGTGGGGGTGCCCATCTAGGGGAATACAGAGTGCTTCGCCTCTGGTCCTCTCGGGAGTCCCGATGTCTTTCCTACCCGCTGGAGCTCCAGGCGGTCCGCTTAGCTTGCACCGCTTGGTCCGTTTGAGCGGGGTCTAGTGGTTTAAGTCCAAACGGACAACACCACGACCATGTGCTACCTACCCCGCCAGGTTCAGTCGAGCCCCTTACCTCGGCGTAAGGAGGGTCTCCGCATTGGGTTTTTTGCACAGCCGGAGGCGGTTTCCCAGCCATTTGATGTCAGGAGCCTCCAGCACCCAGGCTGATGCCCTAAGCCGGACATAGGCTGCGCCTCACGAGTGGTCTCCCCTGCCGGAGGTAGCACAGGATCTTCTCCATCCTTCCCTCCAGGGAGATTATGAGGCCGAGACTGTTTCATGCCCGTCCCCTCAGCAAGGTTTGCTGTAGGGGATGCCGCCGAGGCTGCGGACCCCGGGCCTTTCCACGCCTCTCCCCCATTTCCCTTGACCTATGGGCAAGGCGAGGAGGGACTAGGCGCAGGCGATGCTGGTAGCCCCAGACTGGATTGCCAGCTCTGGTATCCAGCTCTCCTCAGTCTCAGCCCCAAGCTCCCGACGCGGCTTCCAGCCCGCCCGGTCCTGATCTCTTTTTTCAGCGGAAGGTTTTTTCATTGGACCTTCAATCCCTGCACTGGCAGGCCTGGTCCCTGTGCGGCTAGGAGCCAGGCCTTGGGTCCTTCGGCAAGGTCCTCGACGCTTTCGAGGCGTCCTGCTAGAAGTCGGCCAAACATGCTCGCCTTCAATTGGAAGAGTTCTCCATTTGATGATGGGATAGGGCCTGGGCCCTCTCCCTCCCTGGGCGAGCATTCCGGACCATCTGCGGTCCGTTCTTTTGAACTAGGGCTTCGGCCGACGACCCTCTAGGTGCTTCTGTTGGTCACCCCTGTCTTCCGGGCGTGGGCCGGAAGGCAGTCGGTGACGCAGAAAAGGTGGTCTGGCACTTTTCTAGGCCTTGATCACACCCCCCTTTGGGGGAGAGTATCCCCATTCTGTGGGATCTTCGCTGGTATGGGCTTAGCTCACGGGAAAGCCGTTCGAACCTTGCACAGGTGCGAGTTCCCCCACCTGTTGTGGAAGAACTCCTTCTTGGGGCTACTCTGCCATCCAGAAGGAGGGGAGAGTTCCAGGCGCTCCTTTGAATCTCCCTATCTGGTCTTCCACAGGGACAAGGTTGTCCCACGCCCCACCCGAAGTTCCTTCCGTAGGCGGTGGTGGAGTCTTCCCTAACCGGGTGTTGCCTCTGCAGGGGTTCATCCCCATTCACGCCTCGGAGGCCGTGTATAGGATCCATGGGACCCTATCTAAAGCTCACCTACCCAGGGAGCGTAGGGCTGAAGTTCGGGAGAGGTTCGCCAGCTGTTTGTCGTCTACGCTGAAGCCGCACCTGGCAGACCTGCAGCCAAGCGGACGACGAGCGGGTGGGTCACCTCCTGCATAGGTCTCCGCTATAGGTGGGCGGGCATGGAGCCTCCCAGAGGGATAAGTGCACTTTTTAACCGCCCTTCCGCTGCATCAGTGGCTGATCCGAGGATACTCCTGTCCAGGATATCCGCAGGGCTCCTGCCTGGAAGCAGGCCTATACCGATTTCCCCTTCCACATCGACCTTGGGTCACGCCGGGATGTTGGTCGGGGCCTCGGTTCTCCAGTCTGTATACCTAAGTAGGGGGTGTGTGCCTTGCCTCCCTCCTCCCGGAGAACTGCTAGGAGTCTGCCAATAAGTGTGGATGAACAACATATCCATGTCCCTAGAAATACAGGTTACTCACCTGCGGATTCTAGGAATGGTATATGTTGTTCATCCACACGACCCACCTGGCCTCCCCGGCTCGGTCACACAACCTGGGTTTCCAGCGGCTGGGATCTAGGCCATGGGCGGAGCCGAGTTTTATCACCCGGGTGGTGGAGGAGCCAACTTGAAGACCTTCCGGCAAGATTTAAAGCGGCAAGGAACCTGCCAATAAGTGTGGATGAACAACATATACCATTCCTAGAACTCCTGTTACAGGTGAGTAACCTGTATTTATTGCCAATGCCCTTTGGGGTAACCCTTGTTTCAGTGCTTCTGCACGGAGGTTCTTTGTCTTCAGCTTGTTTTGGGGTGTTTTTTTGTTTTTTTTTTGGCTCCCCATTGCCGTAACACACAGGACCAACATAGAAATTGAAATAATTTTCACTAAAGAGCTAGATTAGTAGGTCAGCGGGTCAGTAGGTGCTAACTGCAGAGGAAGAACATGCATAGTCTGTTGCTGCAAAATGATGTATTTAAGAAGGGATATGCCATTGCTGAAGGTTATCCTGTGTTTTAAATAAACATCACTCAGAGATTGTGTTGAAACTGAAGTTCTGTGTCTGGTCCATCTGTTACCCCACAACACTGAGCTGTAAGTGACCACGCTTGACTGACAGAGGCACACTCACTGACAGCTCAGTATGCAGCCAGTGTTGGTTTTGAACGGATGGTGTGGATGGTTGGTGGGAGCTGGGTGGTCAAGTAATTACCTGGCATGGTTTTGGAGTGAGAGCTGCCAGTACATCATCAGGGAAATTATTTTTATTGGTAATGTGTAGGGTGTGGGTGTGTGTGTGTGTGTGTCAGTAACAACCAGGTAGCGAATTGCTTAGACAGTACACAGTATGAGTGCAAATGTTATGTTTGTCAGTTTTCCGACATCCCAGATAAACATAGTCACAGCAGTGCATGCAAGCGATAGGGATACTCGGTATTGTGTCATCTTACATAGTACAAAGTGGTGACGTATCACATTTCTCATGTGACAAAGCACAGCCATACTGTAGTTTGTTGGGGTTTTTTTGCGCCGCCTGACCCATATTATCAGCCCTACCTCCCATCGTCCCTGGTAACTGACCCTCCCCCCCCGGCACGGCAGCTGAGATGACCCCACCCACGGAGAGAGGTCCAGGTTACCGGCTGCATCAGCTTGACCGTCTGGGCTTCCTAGGCTTACCCCTCCCCCGGGTGGAGCCGTGGAGGTGGGCCATCCAGCAGAACATGGTCTTAGTCGGTACGCTTGGGGGGGCGTGTACCTGGGAGAGGCAGCATTTTGTGTGGATGTTAATCCCCCAGGAGGTGGATGTGCAGTGACGCCACTGGGACCTAACCAGACGCCTGTCCCACCTCCCTCATGTATCAGGCACTGGTCGCATCAGATCCCCTGCATCCGCTGGGGTCTGCACTTGCAGTGAATACTAAATCACATCCCCCACCCCCAGGAGAGCAGTTGAACGGATGCTCAATTCCCTCCCCTGGGTCTGGCCCTGCCATGGCCCAAGTCCAGATCAGAACCTAGGTCATCACAGGCAGAATCCTACTCCTGCTCCAATGGGATGGGCCAGCCATAGTTTTTTTTTTTTTTTTTTAAATAATCCCCCCATATTTGGATAAGTGGACCTGTAACCTTGATAACTTTTAATGACCATAGTTGAAAACAAAAGTGACTCGGTGTTGAGCTTTATTTTAATATCTTTTATTAATGTCATGATCATTGCTAGTTGTGTTGATGGTATGACTGTGATAAGCATAACACCATTTTTCAGTCTATGACTGCACAGAATGAGTAGCATTTGTGTATTGTAACAGGTTTGTTACATACAGCGATTAAAAAAAAAATATATATATATATATATATTTATTATCTGTGTGACCGTGACATTGAAAACATCAGTGACATACCAAATAGGGGTATGTCCATCAGGAAACATTTCCAGGTATCAACAGCCATGCAAACCAAAACTTTGATTTGACATGGTATGGTAAGAAGTTTATTTTCATCAAAAGGAAAATAAACGCCTGAATATTGACACAGGTCAACTACCATGGCATTAGAAACATACACCATGAAACATTGTGCAACCATAAGTTAAGCACAAGTAGCTACTGAAATTGTAAATGCTGTAAATTGAACATCAGCAATTGTTGACATTTTGTAAAGTGCTTTACAAGTAGAGTGATTCAGTGCAACCAAAAATAGTCTCATTGAGAACAATGTTTCAAGAAGGAAAACCCATTGCGAGTTTAACTGGTGCAGTAATGACTGTGCAAGCATGACGTCGTCATTTCCTTCCTCATATGACTCACAAAAATCCTGGTATATGCCGCTTTCCTCTGGCCACTTGCTTCGAATGGCAGTGACAGCACAGGAAGGGATGACACAGTTTACCTTCTGTCCGAGTATGTCGTGCACCCAGTGGGTGTATTGAATATCGGCTGCCAAGCTCATGGACCTACAATTCCATAAAGAAAGACCAGTCTGAAGGCATCTGAACTATGAAGACATTTACCCTTGATGATGTTCACTACCTCCCACCCCGATGCAACCAAATGTTTTACCAATCTCCACACTGTGTTAGCTCCCAGTCCTAGAATGCGCGCCATCAACTCCCATTGTCTTGCCCACCATCACGTTCAGGAGCTCCTCGGGGACCCTGCGTTCAGTAAATGGGTTTTCTGTTTCCTCCATCACCCCTGACCATGTATCTGGTGCCTAGGTGTGTGCCCTGACCTTAACCTTCTTCAGTGACAAGTGAACAGTATTATTTGTTTGATTTTTCAGTTTTCGTGGTCCACGTCCACAGACTCACCTTCATCCACTGGGATCCTTAGAAAGGCACCCCTGGACTTCATACTTTCACTGATGTACCTGTGGAACCCTTTGCCAACTTCTTTCACTGTGTGTGCTACCGTAATCCCCATCTTGTGTGTTGGTGTAAAAGTTTTCTGAGTAGTTATCAGACTGTAACCGCTTCCCTCTGTGTTTCTTTACATTTTCTGAAGCCAGACTTTGTGACCCTTATTGTCATCACAACCTTTTTCGAGAACCATGGTGGTTTCATCTGTCTCTTAATCTTGCTTATAACTTGGTACGTATAGACAAAGTAGGCCGTCGGCCCATTTAATAGTCTCCCACTCATAGTGGGCTTATTAGTCTAATGCACTGGTTTGTGACCTCCACTATGGATCCCTTTATGTATGTCCAGTGCTTGTCAAACAACCCCTCTTTGTAAATGTGCATGTAAAACTAAAATATGAACTACTTTTGAATTTTCTGTTAAGTCGAATGAATCACTATTTAATTTAGATGACAACATGTATGTTTGGTCTTATATTCAATCTGTATGTGTCTTTCATTTGAGATATATGTATTAAGAGATGACATTTTTTATGTATTGTCTTTAAACTATATGAAAAACAATAAAAATGATATTGACAAAAAAAAAAAACTCTTTGCCCTTCTCGACAGTGCTTCTTTGATGAACCGCTCCATACTAGTAAAATCTGCCACCTTGAAATCCAGTACCCATACACGAGCATGGCTTCAGGTTGTTCAAACAACATGAAGTCTTGCTGTATTCTGACTATTGCAGTGATTTCCAACCTTTGAACTGCCCTGGAGAACAAAGAGTTAACTTTCCATGTAGGGCATGGAACGCTGAGCTCGAGCTCGGTTGAAGCCTCTGCCTGCTGTTGTTTAAACTCCAACTGTCAGATTCTTTACTCCGCCTCACTGAATAGTCGCTATGGAGATTTCTCCTTTGCTCGGTTCAAAAAAGTCGGTTAAAGTGTCGTGTTTTCGCTCGGTTTCTACTGAATTTCTGCTACTGAACCTGTCGGTGTAAGTCTCTGTCTGTGGTACCGTGAGTACTAGATAGGTTTTGCATTTAGTTTCTGTGTGGGACTTGTAAACATTGGATCGGTTCGGTTTGAACCGATCAGTTTGGTTTAAAAAACAAAACAAAACAAAAAAAACTTCTGAATTTATTAGAGTGTGGTAACCGGTCCGTATCGGTTCTAAAAAAAAACAAACAAAAAAACGGATTTACGTTTTTTTCCAAGACCCGTAACATAGAAACAGAGACTTTGACGGCAGATAAGGACCGCTTGGCCCATCTAGTCTGCCCATTTCCCTACCTGCAGGATAGGCCGTAGATCCTAGTTAACCAACAGCCTATTTCTTCCTACCCCCACAAGAATTGCCTTATGTCTGTCCCATGCATTCTTGAATTCTCCCACAGTTTTAGACCCCACAACCTCCTCAGGAAGGCTGTTCCATGCATCCACTACCCTCTCTCTGTGAAAAAATACTTCCTCACATTGCCCCTGAACCGCCCCACCTCTATCTTTAAATTGTGTCCCCTTGTTCTTGCATGTCTCTTTTTCTGAAAGATGCTACCCTCTTGGACTTTGTTGATTCCACTGAGGTACTTAAAAGTTTCTACCATGTCCCCCCTCTCCCTTCTTTCCTCAAGGGTATACTATTAAGCTCCTTTAGTCTCTCCTCATACGGCTTCTCTTGCAGACCCTGCACCATTTTAGTTGCCCTCTCTGGACTGCCTCTATCCTGTCTATGTCCTTGCGGAAATGGGGTCTCCAGAACTGGACACAGTACTCCAGATGGGGTCTCACCAACTGTCTGTACAGAGGGATAACAACTTCCTGTTTTCTGCTGCTGATGCCTCTCCCTATGCATCCCAGTATACCCCCAGCCCTCCCTACTGCCTTCTCATATTGCTTGCTAACCTTAATCATCTGATATGATTACCCCCAGGTCCCTTTCCTTTTTTGTTGTTGTTACTACCTCCCCCCATTGTGTATTTTTCCCCTGGGTTCTTGTTTCCCAGGTGCATTATTTTGCACTTCTTTGCATTGAATCCTAGCTGCCATACTTCTGACCATTCCTCCAACCTTGCCAAGTCCCTTCTCATCCTTTCCACCCCCTTGTGTATTAACCATGTTGCAGATCTTTGTGTCATCTGCAAAGAGGCATACTTTTCCTTCCAGTCCCTCTGCAATGTCACTTATGAAGACATTAAAAAGGACTGGACCCAATACTGAACCCTGTGGTACCCCACTAGTAACCCCTCTTTCTTCAGAGTGGACTCCATTTACAATTACCTTCTGCATCTTGTTGTCCAGCCAATGTTTTACCCAGGCTACCACCCTGGGACCCACTCCCAGGCTGGTTAATTTGACTATTAATCTTTTGTGTGGGACTGTGTCAAATGCCTTGCTAAAGTCTAGGTAGGCCATGTCCACAGCCTCTCCCTGGTCTACTACTTTGGTCACCCAGTCAAAGAAATCTATTAGATTCGTGGTACATGACTGCCCCGCTGTGAACCCATGCTGCCTTGGGTCCTGTGCCCCACTAGCCTCTAGGTACTCAACTGTTCTTTCCTTCTGAAAGTGATTCCATCACTTTCCCTACCACAGAGGTCAGACTGACAGGTCTGTAGTTTCTCTGCCTCTGTCTTGGTCCCACTTTGTGAAGGGGAATCACATCTGCCTTCTTCCAGTCCTCAGGTACCACACCATCCTCCCATTATTTATTAAAAAGAGTAGCCAGTGGTTTCACTAGTTCCCCCCTTAATTCTTTTAGAATTCTGGGGTGAATTCCATCAGGCCCTATTGCTTTGTCCACCTTCAGTTTTAGGAGTTCTTGCAGAACCCTTTTTTCTGTGAAAGGACTGGGATCGACCCCCCGATCAAGAGTGCTTCTGTTCGTTGGATTAGGCACTTCCCCCTCCTCTTTTGTGAATACTGAGCAGAAATATTCATTCAGTATCCCTGCTTTTTCACTGTCCCTCTCTGCCCACCCACCGTTCATTCTATTCAGCCTCACTATCCCTCCCTTTGTCTTTCTACGCTCGCTGATGTACCTATAAAAGGTTTTATCCCCCTTCTTAACCGAGTTGGCTGTCCTTTCCTCAGTTTGGGCCTTTGCTATTCTGACTTCCTCCCTGCTTCCTTCTGCCTTAACTGGTACAGCTCTCTGTCCTGCTCCTTCTGTGTTTCCTTACACTTCTGGAATGCTATCTTTTTCTTCCTGACTTTCACAGCCACCTCTTTTGAGAACCATAGTGGCTTTTTCTTTCGTTTTGATTTGTTTATTTGCTTCACACAAAGGCTTGTTGCCTCTGTGATGGCAGTTTTGATGATTCCCCATTGTTGTTCCACACCTCCTTCTAGCCTGTTTACTAGTGCATTTCTGTGGCACTCTCCCATCTTGCCAAAGTCAGCCCTCCTGAAGTCCAGTACCCTCACTTTTGTATGGCTTGACTCTGTAGCTGAGTTTAATGTGAATCACACTGTTTGATGGTCACTTGTTCCCAGATGGCAACCCACTTATAGATCTGAGATCCTCTCACTGCCCCCGTTTGAGAGTATGAGGTCTAAGGTTGCTCCCTCATGAGTGGGTTCCGAAACTAGCTGTCTGAGGCCTGCCACCTGTAGGGCATCAAGAATGGCCCTGCTCTTGGATGTGGCTGCAGCAAATGTGCTCCAGTTAACATCTGGCATATTCAGGTCTCCCATCAACAGTATCTCCCCTTTCTCTGCCATTCTAAGAATGCCTTCTATCATATCCTTGTCCATTCCCTCCCCCTGACATGGGGGTGTGTACACAACCCTTGTGCGGATTGTGATGCCCTTTCCAGTCTCCAAGGTGACCCACAGTGCCTCCTCTCCTCTCATAGTGACTCATCAACTTCCTGTTTACTCTTTTTAGTTCAGTTGCTTTTATCCCTTCCTTTACATGGAGAGCTACTCCTTCCCCTCTTCTCCCCTGCTTGTCTCTCCTGTAGGTTATGTACCCTAGTATGTTAACATCCCAGTCATGGTTCTCTGTGTACCATGTTTCTGTGACTGCTACGATATCCAGGCATCCCACTTCCATCAAGGCCACCAGCTCAGGGAGCTTGTTGCCCATACTACGGGCATTGGTCCACATTACCCTCCATTTCCTGATAGCCTTACTCCTTTTTGCCCCATCCCTGTCCTTCTTGCCTTTGTCACTTTCTCCATTTACCCCTGCCCTTCTCTATCGACACCTCTATGTTGGTGTTACCGTGACTTACTACTGCAGGATTTTTTTTGGGGGCTAGATTTCCTGCCCTTTCCAGTGTCTCCCTTAGCTAGTTTAAATGCTTGCCAATGAAGCATTTAAACCTATCACCTAGGATCCTGGTTCCCCTCCTGGACAGATGCAGCCCATCATGCCAGTATAGGCTTGCATCACTCCAGGTGGACCCCCAGTCCCCAATGAAGCCAAATCCCTGAGCTCCACACCAGTTTTTCAACCACTGATTGAATCCCATGGTGTGGAACACCCTAGCCTCTCCTACGCCATAGATGGGCAGCACCTCCGAGAAGGTTACCGTGCATGCTACTTGTCTAAGGCCCCTCCCCAATTCCACAAACTCTTCCTGCACTTCTCTAATCCCTTTTTTAGCCAGGTCATTTGTCCCTAGGTGGACAATGACATCCAGCTCCCTCCCCTGTGCAGCTGCTCTGGCAATCCTAAGCATTCGCTCCCTGTCCCTCCAAGCCATGGCGCCAGGCAGGCACCTAACCTACCTCTCCCCTTCCTCCCCCAGTTCTATCTTCCTAACAATGGAGTCCCCCACCAGGAGTTGTTTCCTTCCCCTGTGGGGTCCCCTGCCACCCTCCCGTGGGTCTCCTTCGTGGAGGTTCCCAGCATCCTCCTTGGTCTCCACGCGGGTGCCTCCATAGAAGAACCACACTTTGCCAGAATGGCATAGGAATTGTGGAGAGGTACAGCTGGAGGGATGCGTCTCTGTTCCACCACCCTCACCCTCACCCTCCCTGAGCCCACTGTGGTCCAACCGCTCCTCTTGCTTGGCAACCTCTGAGGCAACGGCAGTGGCACTAGTGGTCCCTGGATGGAAGAGGAGGTCCCACAAATCCTGGCCAACTCAGCCTGGAGATGAGCAACCTCCGCCCTCAGCCCAGAGAGGTGCCTGCAGATGAGACAACACTGCATCCTCCAGAACGTCTCCCGGAAGACTGCTGCTCCACAGCCACTGCACTGCACCACTCCCATCATGTCTTATTTCTGGCCCCTTAACTGTTTGCAATCCTTACTCTTTCCCCTGTTTTTTCTTTTCTCTCTCCTTACTTTCTGCCTGTGTGCCTTTTAAGCTCCTGATTGTCCTGTTCTGAGACAAGAATATCCTATATTTCTCAGTAGACCCCTTACTTGCTCAGAGGCAGACCTCCAGCAGCTAGAGGAGGCCGGAGAGCTACTCTTGCCCTTCTAGGATGGTGGGTCTTTGGTGGCTCTGTGATCACTCACTTGCTGCTCCCAAACAGGAAGTTCCTGTTGTCAGTCAAATTCTGTGCCTATAAAAGTAGAACTAGCTTTGGGTGGGAGGGTGGAGGGGAGGGAAGGAGGGCAATATAGTCCCGGTAGAGAAGTCCAGTCACACAGCAGTCCTTTCTCCTGGGGTCTTCTGCCAAGGTACTACGGTCAGGAACCGATAGGGGTGTCTTGCCTCGCGGATGGCCGAAAAAAGGGTAAGTTGTGGATAGGATTGGCCAAGTCTGAGAAACCCAAGAAAAAAACCAGGCCCACTGGTTTCAACACTGTAGAGTGAGTGGGGAAGCCTTTGCTAAGGCTGATCCCCACACCACCTGTGTTTATTGTCTGGGGTTTGACCACCTCAATTCAGACTGCCAAATTTGTAAAAGTTTTCCCAGAGCTACCCTGGATAGGAGAGTAGGTAGACTGAGGGAAAGGGAGGCCGAGAAGTCCGCTGACCCGGATGGCCAGCCCAGTTCGGTTCCGACTGAACCAGAAGGAGTGCCCTCTGACGAGGGCGAAACTTCTTTAGGCAAAAGGAGAACCGAGTCTGAGGAATCGGTTCCGGTTAAAAGAAAGAAAAGGGAAAAATCATCCGATTTGGATCCACAAGGTCTTTCTCCGACCGCTGATGAAATAGCCAAAGCGATAAGGATAGTTCAGTCGCTAACTAAGGTTCCGGCCAAACCGGCACCATCTGTCAGGGGCTCAGTTCGGTCGGTTCCCCCGGTTCCGGATTATACTTTAAAAGAATTTTATGAACCGGAGGAGGAGGGAGAGTATGAGGATAATGATGATGATGATTATGAAAGTCTGGATGTGCCTATTGACCCGGACATCTCCCCAGACAGACCTTCAGGTGTTTCTCCTCCTAGGCTTTCTGAGTCCCCTTCCCACTTTATGTTTTACAAGAAAGTGGCTGAAACCCTCCAGCTTCCAATGGAAGAAGCAGTAGAGGATCAGGAGGAGCCTGATTTTGTAGAAATGATGGACATCCCAGAGTCCAGGAGACTGTCTGTTCCCCTCCATAAATCTTTTGAGAAACGAGTCATTTAAAATTTTAAAAACTCCTAATTCCATACCTCCTGTGGACAGAAGAATGGACAAGAGGTATACCCTTTCAGGCTCGGACACGGAGTTCCTTTCCCAGCAATGCAGCCATGTTGGGGTAGTGCAGGCTGCTGCCTGTGATAAGGCAAATATTCCCTTGGCTTCACACCCCCCAGATAAGGACTCCAGGAGGATTGATGCCATGGCAAAGAAGCAGTGCAGTGGCGTGAAAAAGTATTTGCCCCCTTCCTGATTTTCTCTATTATTGCATATTTGTCACACTGGATGTTTTCAGGTCTTTAGACAAAATGTAATATTAGATAAAGGGAACCTGAGTGAACAAATAACACTTGTTGTTTTTTTTTTACAGGTACTTATTTAATTTATTTAATGAAATAAATTAACCAACGCCAACTGGCACTGTGTGAAAAAGTACATGGCAGCATCTTTGGGACTCAAGCAGGCTAACTATATGGCCTACACAGCTAGATACCAGAAGTCCAGGTGAGACAGTGTGCTGGCTCTGGCTAAACAGGCCGCTGACCAGCTTGCCAAGGAGCTGGAGCAGGTGGCTTCTGATGGGATTGAAGCATCCAAGGTGCAGTTTCATGCTCCTGTGGACTCCAATGATGTTTCATTTAGAGTCATGGCTACATCTGTGGCCCTTTGGAGGATGGCTTGGCTCAGATGTACTAGCCTATCACAGGATACCCAGGCTAAGGCCATGGATTTCCCTGTCATTGGTAATTCTCTGTTTGGGGAGCAGACAGAGAACTACATGAAGAAGATGGACGAGTACAGGACCACCTATAGGAGTGCTCAGGCCAAAGAAAGGCAAGCCACTCCTCAGAGACAGCATTCCAGGGGCAGGGGCAGGGGCAGGCCCTTTCAAAGGCCTTTTTACCAAGCCCAGGCCTCCTCTTCTGCTTATGCTCAGAGGGGGGTTTTCAGAGGGAGAGGCAGATGGGGAATGAGCAGGCCTGCTTCTACCCCTCAGCCTAAAGCCCCTGCCAAGCAGACACCCTGATGGGTCTGCCCGGGCCGATTCTCCAATACCTGTAGGGGGCAGGCTGGCTTACTTTGTCCAGGACTGGAAGTCTTTAACATCAGACAAGTGGGTCCTGGAAGTAGTAATCCAGGGACTGGTTCTCAGCTCCAAAAAATTTCCCAAGATGAGAACCAGATCTTTTCCACCTGCAAATCCATCAGAGACCCTTGCCCTAGAGGCAGAGGTTTCTTCCCTCCTGGCTCTCAGAGCCATAGAAAGGGTTCCTACCCTACATAGGGGCAAAGGATTGTACTCCAGGTACTTCCTAATCCCCAAAAAGACAGGAGAATGGTGGCCCATCCTGGATCTAAGATATCTGAACAAGCACCTTTTAAAACCAAAATTCAAAATGGTGACTCTGGGAATAATCCTTCCCTCTCTAAGGCCAGGGGACTGGCTAGCCTCCCTGGACCTCAAAGATGCCTATTTTCACATTCCCATCAGGTGCTCCCACAGAAAGTACCTCAGGTTCGAGTTGCCCTTAGGCCACTATCAAGTCAGAGCAATGCCCTTTGGTCTAACATCAGCCCCAAGGGTGTTCACAAAGTGCCTGGCAGTAGTGGTTGCTTTCCTAAGGAGAAAAAAGATCTCCATCTTTCCATACTTGGACAACTGGCTCATAGTGGGTCAGTCTCCAGACCAAGTTAAGTCACATCTTCAAATAACTCGGCAAGTGCTCACTTCCTTAGGATTCCTTCTCAACCTTCCAAAGTCAGTTCTCGAGCCAGTACAGCTCCTCACCTTTATTGGGGCAGAGCTGGATACAATAAGAGAAAAAGCCTTCCTTCCCCTGGACAGGGCAAGGACCCTTATAGAACTGGCCTCTTCATTCACCCTTCAGGTGTCTCGACCAGCAAGGCACTTCTTGCAGCTCCTGGGCCACATGGCAGCCTCTACAGCAGTGGTCCAGGGGGCAAGATTCCAGATGAGGGACATTCAGTTCCACTTAAGAGTCTTCTGGTCCCAAAGAAAGGATTCCCTTACCAAACTAGTCCCAGTGACTCGAACCCTGATCCAGGCTTTGCAGTGGTGGCGGGATCAGGACAATTTGAGACAGGGAGTTCCTTTTGTCACTCAGTCTCATTCAGTAATACTCACCACAGATGCCTCCCTGCTGGGCTGGGGAGCCCACTTGGGGGATCTTACCACCCAAGGACTGTGGTCACCTCAAGAATCTCTGCTTCACATCAATCTCTTGGAACTCAGAGCAGTGTTTCTGGCACTGCAAGCATTTTCCAAATCTGTACAGAACAAGGTGGTCCAGATCAGAACAGACAATACCACCACAATGTGGTACATCAACAAGCAAGGAGGCATTCGGTCTACGGCCTTGCACACAGGATCAATGAAGTTGTGGTCTCTGGCCTATTCCCTGCAAACCTCTCTGATAGCAGTTCACCTCCCAGGGAAGGACAATGTCCTAGCAGATGCTCTCAGCAGGATATCTCAGGGCCATCACGAATGGACCCTAGATCCCCTAGTTTTGGAAGTGATTTTCTCCAGATGGGGCACTCCACAGATGGATCTTTTTGCAGCCCCAGACAATCACCAACTTCCTCTCTTTTGTTGCAGACCCCCAGTCTTGGGCTCAGTCCCCCGAATGCTCTGATTCTGAATTGGTAAGGGAAGTTCCTGTATGCTTTTCCCCCCCTTCCCTCCCCTGTTCAAAGTGCTAGTCAAGATCAGGTCTCAACCATGCAAAGTGATTCTGATTGCTCCAGACTGGGCCAGAATGCCCTGGTTCCCACTGTTGCTGTCCTTAGCAGTCCACCTTCCCATGTCTCTTCCCAGGAATTACAACCTGTTGACATCCTCTCAGGGAAGGATTTGGTATCCGAACCTCAAATCTCTCAATCTCAAGGCCTGGCTCTTGAAGAGTTAGAGTTTGTTGATCTGCACCTCTTTCAAGGGGTTCTGGATATCCTTAAGGCTTCTCAAAAGCCTTCCTTCAGAAAGACTTACAACTCCAAATGGAAAAGGTTCACTTTTTGGTGCTCTAATAAGCATATTTCTCCAGAATCTACTGGGTTGCTTACAGTCCTGGACTATATGGTTCATCTTAATGGCTTGGGACTTAGACCAGCTACACTTAAAGTGCATCTGGCAGCTGTTTCTGCCTTCTTGTCAGTAGGCAAGCCCACTCCTCTGTCAGCCCATCCTGTGTTTTGTAAGTTCTTCAAGGGATTGCTGCACACCAATCCGCCTTTTAGGGACCCTGCTCCTCCTTGGGACCTTAATGTTTGCATTTGTCAGCTTATGCAACCCCCTTTTGAGCCTTTGTCCTCTGTAGAGCTTAAGTACTTGACTTGGAAAACTGTTTTTGGTAGCCATTACCTCTGCCAGGCGTATCAGTGAACTGCAAGCCCTGTCAGTGGAGCCTGATTTCATCTCTTTCCATAGAAATAAAGTGGTCGTAAGAACTAACAGGACGTTTTTGCCTAAGGTGGTTTCAGATTTCCACCTTAATCAGTCTATGTCTCTCCCTGTTTTCTTCACTGACCATTCCTCCTCTGGAGAGAGGAGGTTGCACAGCCTGGACGTAAAAAGGGCCCTTAGCTACTACATAGAGCGCACCAAGGGTCACAGGTTTGAGTCCCTCTGGTTGTTCCTCACTTATGGAGAGGTCGGTAAGGGCAAACCTGCCACTAAAAGGTCTATTGCCAGGTGGATTGTCTCTTGTATACAATTGTGCTATGAAAAACTGGGTAGAACCCCACCCTCAGGCCTGAGGGCTCACTCTACTAGAGGTACAGCTGCTTCCCTGGCTGCTGCCAGGGATATTCCTATCTTAGAAATTTGTCAAGCAGCCACCTGGAAAACAGTCCATACATTCACCAAGCATTACTCTCTGGATATCCAGGCTAGGAGTGATGCTCGGTTTAGCACAGCAGTACTTCAGAGCCTATTCCCAAAGTAGGTTCTGTCCCTCCTCCATGGAGGTACTGCTTGGTAGTCTGCAATAGTCAGAATACAGCAAGACTTCATGTTGTTTGAAGAAAAAATTACTCACCTTAGTAATGTTGTTTCTTCTAATGGAGTCTTGTTGTATTCTGACCCCCCCGCCTCCCCTCTCAGAACCTGGTTTTTGGGATGTGGGTGGGCAAGATCAGTGTTGGCACCCTCGAGGTGCCCCTTTCTCACCCTCCTTTATTTTGGGTGTGTGTTGTGTTTTGTTTTTTTGGGTTTCCTGACCTGAGTCTTTGCTTTGAAACCGACCCCCCCCCCTTTTTTTTTTAATAAATTTAGTTGCCAGTTCGCTAGTGTGAGTCTTACAGTTTCCACACAGAACTTCTAGTGAGTATTGCTCATAAAGATCTGACGGTTGGAGTTTAAACAACAGCAGACAGAGGCTTCAACCGAGCTCGAGGTCAGCGTTGCATGCCCTGCATGGAAAGTTAACTCTTTGCCAACCTTTGAACTGCCCCGGAGAACAATCATTGCAATAGTCAGAATACAGCAAGACTCCATTAGATGAAACAACATTACTAAGGTGAGTAATTTTTTTCTTCTAGAGACATGGATATGTTGTTCATCCACACTGTCTGGCAGGTTCCTTGCCACTTTAAATCTTGCCGGAAGGTCTTCAAGCTGGCTCCTCCCACCCACCTGGGTGGTAAAACTCTCGGCTCTGCCCCATGACGCTAGATCTTCCTTACCGTTTGGAAGCTCAGGTTCCCTCCTTAACACTCTGCGTGTAGACTGGATACTAATTCTTCAGTTCGCCCGAAACTTATTTTAAAATTCTCAAGACTTCGGTCAAGTTTCTCCCTCACGGCTGCGATGGACAAATCAACTCCTGGATTTCGGCGGTGCCCTTGTGGGCAGATGATGTCCAGGACGGACCCGCACTCCATGTGCGTCTACTGCCTTGGCCTAGAAAACGAGCTGCAGGCCTGCGAGTCATGCCGTTCGTTTTTGGCCAACGTCCTGGAAGACCGCGCTGCCCGGTTACAGCTTGGGCGCTCCGAGAAGCGCTACCTGCCAGTTAAGTTGAAGGAGGCCCGTTGGGCGGTTACCGTGGTGGCTGGCTTGGCTGAGCAACTCGAGCAGATGATCGACCTTCAGGAGGCGGCGGCCCAGGCCGCATCATTCTCTTCCTCGGTCACGGCATTTATCCCGCTCTCACTGGGTACCTCATATTCAGCTTCGTTCAAGGAGTTTTGCCAATCCCTTTCCACGAAGGGAGAGGGGCCATCGGGACATTCCTCTTGGTCCAAAGAAAGACTCAAGGGTAAGTCCATCGTCAGCGTTCATGGGAGCGGGAGAGGTCTCCTTCCCCGGACAGCCAACTGCCTACTTCGGTCGAGGTTGCGGCTAAGGCCGCTGGCTTCACGGCATCCCCGTCAGGCCAGCCGGCCGAGACACCCGTCGACGCGGTTGAGATTTTTCTCAACCCATTGGACAGGCTGTTGACTGGTGAGGCTGACAACCCTTTTCACCGGTTCCCCCGGTGGAGACCGAAGACTTGCTTGCGCCCCCGGTGCCGCAGTCCCCGGTTAAGGCTTCCGAGCTGAGGGAAGAGCGGGTGTCCTCCACTCCTTCCCAGACCCGGCCTCGGAAACACCAAGGATCTCGGACATTGTCTTGGTCCAGCCGATCCCGCCGACATCAGCGGTCTCGGTCTCGGCACTGAGGTAAGCGGAGCCATCGCTCGTCCTCCTCCTCTGAAGAGGAGAGGCTTTGGTACAAGTTGTGTTGACGCTATGAGGACCTGATGTGGCAGCAGTTACTTCTGTCCGGAACAAGCCGATGCCGTCGCCTTCCCTGGCCATCAAGTGGCTGTCACCCGAGCGGCCGAAACAACCCCTCGTTGTAGTCAAGGTGCCCAAGCCTGGACCGGTTGTTCGGCCAAAACCAGCTGCACTACCGATTGTGGTGGAACCTCCGCCTCCACAACCGAAATCAGGGGCACCGACCAAGGACTCTCGGTCGGGTCAAGGCCTGCCCCACAGGTTGTCGGTCACCCTCACTCCCGACCATCCTCGGCAGGTGGGGGGTGGCTGAGGCCCCAGGCAGCTCTTTGCAGACTCCTCCGAGTCCAACGACGACTCCTCCCTGTTCTCCAGGCCCATTGATCTGGAGTCCTCCGGGGGCCAGTCGATGGACGAAAGCCCATCGTCCTTCATGGGTTTGCTTCGGCTCATCTCGGAGTCTACCGGGATGCAGCTCGAGCCCGTACCCAAGCGGGCCGTATCCCCTGACGGAGATACTGGACCGAGGGATTCACCCACGGAGGCTTTTCCGGTGGCTGAAGCCATTGTTGGCCCAGCCTTGAGCTCTGGTAGCGGCTGCTTCCTGTCCTGTGCCTTTGGCCAGGATGTATGCGGTCCCTACCGGCTCTTTGTCCGGTTTTTCAGAACACCCCTCTGCCGATGGGTTGGTCACCGACAGCGTTTTCCGGCGTTCCGGGAATGATAGGGACGTGCACAAGCCCCCCGAGAAGGAGTCCAAAAAGCTGGACTACGCCAGGCGCAAGGTGTACGATGCGTCCTCCCTTGGCCTCCGCAAGGCCAGCTCGGCCGTGCTGATGGCACATTTCTCCCACGCCCTCATGGGCTCCCTGGATGAGGTGATCCCTCATCTCCCAGCCGACCTGCAGACCACGGTCCGGCAGGTGTGGGACCAAGGTAGGGCAGTGGCTAAGCAGCAGCTCCAAATGGCTCTGGACACTGGAGACTCCTGTGTCAGATTGGTTGTGGCCGTGGTGGCCATGCGCCGCAGAGCATGGCTGAGGATATCCACCTTCACGGCGGATACCCAGCACAAATTGGCGGATGTCCCCTTCTTGGGGACCGACCTCTTCGGCCCTGGAGTGGAAGGTCACCTCCAGCGGATCGAAAAGTCCAGTGCCACTCTGGACTCTGTCACCTCCGCCCAGAAGGACAAAGGCCGCTGTCAGCAGTAGCACAAGTCCTTTCGTCCTTCTACGCCTGCTGCACGTCCGGCCCAACAGCACCAGGGCCAGCAGGTTTGCACTTGGCATCCCAGACCCAAGCCCGTGGCTTCCTCCAACAGGAAGCCAGGAGGTAAAGGCCCAGGAGGTCCCTTGGCCGGTCCCTCCTCCAAGCCTGCCCAGTGACTGGTTGAGGGGTGTCACCCCCAGCCTCGTCACTCCCCCCTGGATTCCCCCCGTGGGGGGACGGCTCCGGCATTTCCTTTCCACCTGGTCCGCTATCACCATGGACCGGTGGGTGTTGGAGGTGGTAGGAAAGGGCCTGCCTCTGGAGTTTGAGCAGGCTCCACCCTTCCAAGCCGTCGCCCCTCGGGGTCTGCGGGGTCCGCAGCCTCTCTGTTGGCTCGCTGAGCTGATATTGCCCTGCTCCTCGAAAAAGAGGTGATCAGGAAGGTGGCGGATCCTCCCCCAGACCCGGGGTTTGTGTCCAGGTACTTCCTGGTCCCAAAACGGACGGGGGGCTGGCGCCCCATTCTCAACCTGCACGACCTGAACAGGTTCCTAAGGTCTTGCACCTTCAGGATAGTCACTCTGGCTCAGATAATCCCATCCTTGGAATGAGGCATGCGGTTCTGTTCTCTGGACCTTCAGGATGTGTTCTTTAATGTCCCAATCCGTCTGTCCCACCAGAGATTCCTCCGCTTCAGAGCAGAGGGATCCCTTTACGAGTTCCGGGCCATGCCCTTCGGCCTTTTTCTGGCTCCCAGGGTCTTCACCAAATGCATGGCAGTGGTGGTGGAATTCCTGCGGTGCCGAAAGGTCCGGGTGTGCCCCTACCTGGATGACTGGCTGATTGCAGCCGCCTCCAGAGCGGAGGTGGAGTGGTCCAGAGATCTGGCCCTCCAGGTTTGCTCTCAGGTTGGCCTTCTCATCAACGAGGCCAAGTCAGAACTCGTGCCAAAGCAGGTGATACAATTCATCGGGGCAGAGCTCGACTCTTTACGAGTCAGAGCATGGCTCCTGGCGGACAGGGCCGAGGTTCTTTTCCTCCTTTGCCCAATCATTTCAGGTTGGGCAGTCGCGCCCTGCCCGGGACTTTCTGCGACTCCTGGGCCTCATGGCGGCCTGCACCAGCGTGGTCCGTTGGGCCCGCTGGTACATGCGTCCCCTCCAATGGGGGCTGGCCAGCCAATGGTCACAACACTTCGATCCGCTGGATCAGCTAGTGACAGTGACCCAGGGGATGTGGAACGCTCTCCAGTGGTGGACCGTTCCAGCACATCTGCAGGAGGGCATCCCGTTTGTCCACCCCAAGCCGATGGTCTCGCTATCAACTGATGCCTCTCTGATGGGTTGGGGTGCCCATCTGGGGGAGCACAGAGCGCATGGCCTCTGGTCCCCTCGGGAGTCCCGATGCCATATCAACCTGCTGGAGCTTCGGGTGGTTTGTCTAGCCCTCACCACCTTCGCTCCGTTTCTACGGGGTCAAGTGGTTCAGGTCCAGACGGACAATACCACGACCATGTACTACTTAAACTGCCAGGGCGGGACGAGCTCTATACCTCTGTGCAGGGAAGCTCTCCGCATTTGGTCACTCGTGCGCAGCCTGGAGGCGGATCTCCTTGCCATTCACGTGGCAGGAGCCTCCAACACCCTGGCCGATGCCCTAAGCCAGATAGGGGCTGCGTCTCACGAGTGGTCTCTCCTGCCAGAGGTAGTACAAGATCCCTTCTCCCACTGGGGCATGCCTCAGGTGGACCTGTTTGCCTCCAGGGAGAATGCGAAGCTGAGACTGTTTCATGCCCGCCCCCCTCAGCAGGGCTCGCTGCAGGGGGATGCCTTCTCGAGACCGTGGACTCCAGGCCTCTTCTACGCCTTTCGCCAATTTCCCTTGACCCACAAGGTACTTCTCAAGGCGAGGAGGGACAAGGCGCAGGTGATTCTGGTAGCCCCAGACTGGCCCCGCCAGTTCTGGTATCCAGATCTCCTCAGTCTCAGCTCCAGGCTCCCGAGGAGGCTTCCAGCCCGCCTGGACCTGATCTCAGTCAATCAAGGGAAGGTATTCCATCCGGACCTTCATTCCCTGCACCTGACGGCCTGGTTCCTGAGTGGCTAGAGTTCCAGGCCTTGGGTTTTTCCGACGAGGTCCTCAACGTCGTTGAGGCGTCCCGTAAGGAGTCGACCAGAAAATGCTACGCCTTCAAATGGAAGAGATTCTCCATGTGGTGTCAGGGCAAGGGCCTGGACCCTTCCTCCTGTTCCTTGGCAAGCATTCTGAACTACCTGTGATCCCTTTCTCAGCTAGGGCTTCGGTCGATGACCCTTAAGGTGCACCTGGCAGCCATCTCTGCTTACCGGGCGCGGGCCGGGAAGCAGTCAGTGGTGCAGGAGAAGGTGGTCGGGCCAAAGGTCTTGATCACATATCCCCTCCTGTGCAAGAACCTCCACCTCCATGGGATCTACTGCTGGTATTGGCTAAGCTCATGGGCAAGCCATTCGAACCGATGCACAGGTGTGACATCTCTCACCTGTCATGGAAGACCGCCTTCTTGGTGGCTATCACGTCAGCAAGAAGGATGGGAGAGTCTCCTTATCTGGTCTTCCACAGGGACAAGGTTGTCCTGTGCCCCCACCCCGAAATTCCTTCCGAAGCTGGTGTTGGAGTTTCACCTTAACCAGGTGTTGACTCTGCCGATGTTCTACCCCAGTCACACCTCGGAGGCCGAATATTGGCTCCATACTGTGGACTCTAGAAGAAGACTCGCTTATTATAGGGAGCGGACAGCCTGAAATTTGGAGGGAGGTTCGCCAGCTGTTTGTCACCTATGCTGAAGCCGAACCTAGCAGACCTGCAGCCAAGTGGACGATAGGTAGGTGGGTCACCTCCTGTATAGATCTCTGCTATAGGTTGGCGGGCATGGAGCCTCCCAGAGGGATAAAAGCTCATTCTACCTGCCATACTGCTGCATCGGTGGCTGCTTCCAGGGACGTCCCTATCCAGGAAATCTGCAGGGCTGCTACCTGGAAGTCAGCACACACCTTCATCACCCACTACCACATCGACCTTGAGTCATGCCGGGATGCTGGTTTTGGGGCCTCTGTTCTCTAGTCTTTATTTCCCAAGTAGGGGGTGTGTGACTTGCCTCCCTCCTCCCGGAGAACTGCTAGGAGTCTACCAGACAGTGTGGATGAACAACATATCCATGTCCCTAGAAATACAGGTTACTCACCTGTAACAGGAGTTCTAGGAATGGTATATGTTGTTCATCCACACGACCCACCCGACCTCCCCCGGCTTCGACGCACAACCTGGCTTCCAGCAGGCTAGATCTGGCGTCATGGGGCGGAGCCGAGAGTTTTACCACCCGGGTGGGTGGGAGGAGCCAGCTTGAAGACCTTCCGGCAAGATTTAAAGCGGCAAGGAACCTGCCAGACAGTGTGGATGAACAACATATACCATTCCTAGAACTCCTGTTACAGGTGAGTAACCTGTATTTACTGGTCATCATATTTTATATATGGATAACCGTGGGTAAACACGGCATTACTATCACCCAAAGAGCTGCCAGTCCGTGCATTTCACCGTAGCAGACTGAAGTTGCAGTGTAATCTTATTTTAGTTACCATTCTGATTACACGTCTAAGTTTTTCTGTGTGATTATAAAGAAATGTCAGACATAGACTGTTGAAACAGTGCACACAACTTGCATTCATATGTAGTTACAATTGTTAAAAACAAATTTAATAATGCCAAAAGTAGTAATATAGTAGTTACACAATAGATTTGCTGTTACAGTTTGCAGTAGCTATTACATGTGTCGTTGCCTTTGTAAAAACAATTACATAATGCCAGAAGAGATACAGTGGTAGTCTCACAACAGATTTTCTGTAACACTTTGCAACGGTTTTTAAATGTGTTGTTACACTTATCAGAATTAATTGATTTGTGCCGAAAGGGAGACAGTAGTGGTTGCACATGTAACTATTACTTTGTGCAAATTGTGTAAGTACACAACACGCAAATGTTAAACAAGTTAACTGCATAGTAGTTAGTGTAGTTAAATGTATTTGCCATTGATCGTTAAGTAAGCATTAAGCCACGACGAAGGTGGCATCTAATGGGGAATTAATGTATGGTTTTGGGGGGAGGGGGGTGGCCGAGTGCCAACAACCACCCAACCATGCATTAATTCCCCATTAGATGCCACCTTTGGGCTGGCTTAATGCTCTTGTAACATGGCAAGTGCAAAGAACAGTATGTTATAAGTGAGTGCCATGTGGGATATAAATTTACATCAAGATACAGTACTGTTTTTTGCAATTTTGACTTCTCTTCTACTGTGTACTTTTCATCCATCTTGATCTGTACTAGACACTTGCACGCTCAAAAATCAATAGCTGTTTATACTGTGCCGGCCACTTTATGTGCTGTTGGTAATGATGCTTACAAAAATGGTAGCGACACATCTGACGGCACAACATTACTTTCTATGATATCTGCATGCCTGTTTTAATTCATTTTATTTTACATTTCTTCCTGACTACTGCATTGTGGGCGCATAACGAATATAGGCATATCTGGCATTTTACTTTTTTCTCCATGCGAGGGTATGCAAATCTTTGTGTCCACAATGCAGTGCTTTCCAGGAAGTAATAAGCGGTAGCTGTTATCCCTTTCACGTACAAAAAGAACACTTCGGCTCCCTCTGCACCAATGACAGTAACGTATTCCTCGCATGCCTCGGTATTGCTTGCTCGCCAACAAACTATGGTGATTGGCTCGACACCTTGCTCTACAGTGCAGACCCCATGGGTGTTTTCGGATCGGCTGCCGAGCGTGGTCAGGATTTCTGTGATGCGTTTACGGCGCTAACAGTATTCCGCTTTTTCCTGTTCCTCGTTCCTGTTCTGGCTACAAACGGTGATACATTCTGAAGCGGGCATTACTTGAAAATGAATCCCCGCTTCAGAATGTACCACGTGTTGTCTTTACACCAATCCACTTGGTAGAATTCTATGTATGTTTTTTAGACGTGTTACAAAGCCGTTTAGTGGGGGGAGGAATGAAATAAGGAGAGACTGATATATGTATGGGGGGGAGAAAGATACATTTTTACATGCATTGGGAATGCATAATAAATTATAATACTTTTTTTTGTCTACAAAGCTATCTTCAGCACCCTGACTGGCTCCCATTTGGACCAGTCCTCCCAGATCCATCACCCACCTTCTCTGGGTGGGACTCACTTTTTCTGGAGGACCTGCTACAGGACCTTGGATCAGAGGCATCTAGTCAGTGTGGAGCCTGCAAGAGAGCAGGCCATCACTGTTCTACAGTCAGAGGGCTTTTCCTCCTATTTTGTCCCCTTTTGGGCCCAGACATGTGTGTGTATTCAGCCTCCATGGAGACACATCAGGTATCCAGGTGTGGGGTCCCTTCCCTTGCTGTCCCATTGTGCTGTCGCATAGATTCCTCTCCCTGCCCTACAGATGACCATCCTCCCTCCCGGGCCAGCCCCCAAGTAACCCAGGTCTGTTCTTGAACCCGGGTTGCTAGCATGGCAGTCAGTGGCTAAAAGCAATACAATTAGTGGCTAAAAACTTGAAACAGAAATAGGTAGACAAACCTACTGTAGAACTAGAAACCAGAACTACACAAAGTAATGGTGCACAGTACTGTAGGCTTGATAGTTTCAATAAAGATGATTTCATTACACCAAGTAAAAATAATACAGTGCAGTGTAGAAAGAATACAATACCACAGTTCCTTTGCATTCACAATTGGCTACAAACTCTAGTCTAGAGTGATTAACAGCAGTTGCTGAGCTAGAATGAGACCCAGCGCTTCGACTCTTGAATTGAGTCTTCCTCAGGGGAAGGAGAAGACTTTAAGAGTTGAAGCAAGCATATTTGAACATAGCCCCTCAAAGCAAAAAATTAGGCACTAAAATGTGCACTCGGCACAAGTCACATCCCTCTGCTGACCAAAGAGAGATACAGCGTCTGATCACTAAAAACATACAGGCTGTAATGGAATCAACTCATTTAGGGCATCTCAGTCCTGTTAACGGGGCTCCAGATAAGATTTTTGGGGATGAGTACTTTACTTTTCATTTTGAAAGTGATGAGTAAAACCAATTCAGATGTGTACAAATGTCTGGATGGAGTGGAGCGATGAATACATTTTTAAAAACGATGTTTTTTTCTAGGTAAAAACTGATCAGGTGCCAACAATGCTCCAGATAATGTTGGCAAGTAGGAGTAATTCACTCACCAGTTTTAAAATATAGTGAGTAAAACAAAATTGGGATGCGCGTGAGTGCTGTAAATCTGGAAAAAACTGATCCTTTTGAATCGCCAATTGTTATTAAGCACTGTTCTTTGGAATGTGGAATTTACATATGTTGGGTGAGTACTGGTACTCTTTAAAAAAAAAATTTTTGAGTATTTCCTAAAATGAAGTAAGTAAAATAAGTAGGTACTCCCCTTATCCGGAACCTGGTTACAGTATAATAGGTAAAATCAGGACATTACTGAAAATGAGATGCTGAATGTTAAGTGACCTATCCTGGGTAACTACATTGTAAAAATGTATAAAAGTAGGACCCCAGTAAAAATGAGATTCTGCATTTTACCTGAGCTAACTCTATTAAATACACTGGAAAAATATGTAAAAGCAGGACTCCACTGAAAATGAAATATTGTAGCTGTCCTGTCCTGCTAATGACACACAGCCTATGTGTGTGCACAACTGTTGTAACAGCTACACGTGTGTGTGTGTGTGGTGCACATTTTCAAAGGTGTGTGCATGTCCAGAACCAAAAACTGTTCACTACATTACCTTGGTGTTTATGATTGTGTTTTTTCTATTATTGTAGTATAAATGTGGGACTTTCACATTATGTATCTATTTATATCAGAAGTTTCAAACAACATGAAGTCTTGCTGTATTCTAACTATTGCAGTTAGCCCAAGCCTTTCAACTGCCTGGAGAACAAAGGGTTAACTTTCTATGCAGGGCATAGAATGCTGAGCTTGAGCTCGGTTGAGGTCTCTGTCTGCTGCTCTTTGAAATCCAACCATCAGATTATTTACTCTGCCTCACTGAACAGTCGCTCTGGAGATTTCTCCTTCAGGTCTGTTCAAAAAGTTGGTAAAAGTGTCGGTTTTAAGCCAGATTTGTTCCACTCAGTCGGTTCAGCCTCTGTCTGCTGTATAGTGAGTACTATATAGGTTTTACCTATTTCTGTGTGGAAATTGTAAACTTGTTTGATCGGTTCGGCTGAACCGATCACTTTTAGTGAATTTCTGTCTTTTACTTTAGAGTGTGGTTACCGGTACTTATCAGTTCTAAAAAAAAACGTGTTTTGAACGTTCTTTTCCAACACCCGTGACACGGTTAGGAACCGATAAAGGGAGTCTTGCCTGGCGGTTGCCATAAAAAGGGTAAGTTTGGTTAGGTTGGCCATGTCTGAGAAACCCAAGAAGAAAACTGGACCCACTGGGTTTCAACACTGCAGTGAGTGTGGGGAGGTCTTTGCTAAGGCTGATCCCCACACCACCTGTGTTTACTGTCTGGGATTTGAACACCTTGATACAGATTGCCAAATTTGTAAAAATTTTCCTAAATCTACCCTTGAAAAAAGATTAGACTGAGGGAAAAGAAGGATGAGAAGTTCGCTGACCCGGATGGCCAGCCCGGTTCAGTTCCGACCGAACCAGAAGGAGTGCAGTCTGACCAGGGCGATACTTCTTAGGGCAAAAGGAGAGCTGATCCTGAGGGGTCGGTTCCTACAAGAAGGAAACGCAAAGAGAAGTCGACCGGTTCAGATCCAGAGGTTCATTTTCCGACCGCCGAAGAAATAGCCAGAGCGATTCGGATTGTGGAATCGCTTCGACCAGTTCCTACCGATCCGGCACCATTTGGCAGGGGCTCGGTTTGGTCTGTTTCCCCGGTTCAAGATTATACCCCTGAAGATTTTTATGAACCGGAGTTTGATGAGGAGGGGGAGTTTGAGGATGATGGTGACGATGGTGAAAGTCTGTATGTGCCTGTGAAACCCGACATCTCCCCAGATAGACCTTCTGGTGGTTCACCTCCTAGGCTTTCTGAGTCCCCTCCCTACATTCTGTTTTACAGAAAGGTGGCTGAAACCCTACAGCTTTCTATGGAGGAGGCCATGGAGGATCAAGAGGAGCCTGAATATGTAGAAATGATGGACATCCCAGAGTCCAGGAAACTGTCTAATCCCCACCACAAATCCTTTGGGAAGCAGACACTCAAAATCTTAGTCTCCCAATACTGTACCTCCTGTTGACAGAAGGATGGACAAGAGGTACACACTATCAGGCTCAAAGATGGAGTTTTTATACCAACAGTGCAGCCATATTGGGGTAGTGCAGGCTGCTGCCTGTGACATGGCAAATATTCCCTTGGCTTCACACACCCCCAGACAAAAACTCCAGGAAGATTGATGCCAATGCAAAAAAGCAGTACAAGGCATCTTCCTTGGGACACAGGCAGGCAAACTATATGGCCTATACAGCCTGGTACCCAGGATAAACAGGCCTCCCCCCAGCTAGCCAAGGAGCTGGAGGAGGTGGCTACTGACGGGATTGAGGCATCAAAAGTACAGTTTCATGCTGCTGAGGACTCCACTGATGTGTCATCAAGAGTCATGGCTACATCTGTGGCTCTTCGGAGAATGGCTTGACTCAGATGTACTAGCTTCTCACAGGACACCCAGGCTAAGGTCATGGATTTTCCTGTAGTGGGTAATTCTCAGCTTGGGGAGCAGACAGAGAATTACGTGAAGAAAATGGACGAGTACAGGACCACTTATAGGAGTGCTCAGGCCAAGGAGAGGCAGGCAACTCCTCAAAGGCAGCAGTCTAGGGGCAGGCCTTTTCATAGGCCTTTTTACCAAGCACAGGCCTCTTCTCCCTTTTCACAGAGGGGGTTCTTCAGAGGGAGAAGCCGAAGGGGGATGAGCAGGGCTGCATCCACTCCTCAGCCTAAAGCCCCTGCCAAGCAGACACCCTGATGGGCCTGCCCGGGTCGACTCTCCTATTCCAGTAGGGGGCAGGCTGGCTTACTTTGTCCAGGACTGCCATGTCTGTTACCTCAGACAAGTGGATCCTGGAAGTAGTAAGCCAGGGACTGGTTCTCAGCTTCCAAAAATTTCCAAAGATGATAGCCAGATCTTTTCCACCTGCAGGTCTCTCAGAAATCCTTGCCGTAGAGGCAGAGGTTTCATCTCTTCTGGCCTTAAGAGCCATAGAGAGAGTTCCTACCCTACACTGGGGCAAAGGTCTGTACTCCAGGTACTTCGTTACCCCAAAAAAGACAGGGGAGTGGTGACCCATCCTAGACCTAAGATACCTGAACATACATCTTTTAAAACCAAAGTTCAAGATGGTAACTCTGGGAATAATTTTTCCTCTTTAAGGCCAGGGGACTGGCTAGCTTCCCTGGACCTCAGAGATGCCTATATTCACATTCCCATCAGGTGCTCCCACAGAAAGTACCTCAGGTTCGAGTTGCCTTCAGGCCACTATCAGTTCAAAGCAGTGCCCTTTGGCCTAACATCAGCCCCAAGGGTTTTCACAAAGTGTCTGGCAGTAGTCGTTGCCTTTCTAAGAAAGCATAAGATTTCCATTTTTCCATATCTGGACGACTGGCTTATAGTGGGTCAGTCTCCAGACCAAGTCAAATCAGACCTGCAAGTGACCCAGCAAGTGCTCACTTCACTAGGATTTCTTCTCAACCTTCCCAAGTCAGTTCTCGAGCCAGTGCAGCTCCTTACCTTCATAGGGGTGGAGCTGGATACTGTCAAAGCAAGAGCCTTTCTTCCCCTGGAAAGGGCAAGAGTTCTTATAGAACTGGCTTCTGCCTTCAGGTGTCCCGACCAGCAAGGCATTTCCTTCAGCTCTTGGGCCACATGGCAGCTTCTACAGCAGTGATCCAAGGGTCAAGATTCCAGATGAGGGACATTCAGTTCCATCTGAGGGCCTTTTGGTCCCAGAGGAAGGATCCCCTTACCAAACTGATTCCAGTGACTTGGACCCTGATCCTAGCCCTTCAGGGGTGGCGGGATCAGGACAATTTAAGGCAAGGGGTCCCATTTGTCGCTCAGTCTCATTCAGTGGTCATTACCACGGATGCTTCCCTTCTGGGCTGGGGAGCCCATCTGGGGGGCCCTCACTGCCCAGGGACTGTGGTCCCCTCAGGTATCCCTTCTCCATATCAGTCTCCTAGAACTCAGGGCAGTTTTTCTGGCCCTGCAAGCTTTCTTTCAGTCAGTGCAGAACAAGGTGGTTCAGGTCAGAACAGACACCACCACCATGTGGTACATCAACAAGCAGGGAGGCACTCGGTCTATGGCCTTGTGCGCAGAAGCCATGAAGTTGTGGTCCCTGGCTTATTCCCTGCAAACCTCTCTGATAGCAGTCCACCTTCCAAAGAAGGACAATGTGCTAGCAGATGCACTGAGCAGGATCTCACAGGGCCCTCACGAATGGTCCCAGGACCCTCTTGTGTTGAAGGTGATTTTTTCAAGATGGGGCACTCCGGAGATAGATCTCTTTGCAGCCCCAGACAATCACCAACTTTTTCTTTTTTGTTGCAGACCCCCAGTCTTGGGCTCAGTCCCTCTGGATGCTCTGATTCTGAACTGGGAAGGGAAATTTCTGTATGCCTTCCCTCCCTTTCCTCTGCTCTTCAAAGTTTTAGTCAAGGTAAGGTTACAGCCTTGCAAAGTGATTCTGATTGCTCCAGACTGGGCCAGACAACCTTGGTACCCCCTGTTGCTGTCCCTAGCCGTCCATTTTCCCCTGTCTGTTCCCAGGAATTACAACCTGTTAACCTCCTCTCAGGGAGGGTTTGGTACCTCAATCTTCAGTCTCTCAATCTCAAGGCATGGCTCTTGAAGAGTTAAGAGTATGCAGATTTGCATCTGTCTCAGGAGGTTCTGGATATTCTCAAAGCCTCTCGAAAGCCCGCCACTAGAAAAACTTATAACTCCAAATGGAAGAGATTTAGCATTTGGTGTTACAAGAAACCTATTTCCCCAGACACTGCTGAATTGCCTACAGTTCTGGATTATATGGTCCATTTGAATGGCTTAGGCCTCAGACCAGCGACTCTCAAGGTACACTTGTCAGCTGTTTCTGCTTTTCTGTCAGTGGGGGAAGTCTTCCTCACTATCATCTCATCCTGTGTTCTGTAAATTTTTCAAGGGATTGCTTCATACCAGTCCTCCCTTTAGGGAGACTGCCCCTGCCTGGGACTTAAATGTTTGCATTGCTCAACTCATGCAACCTCCTTTTGAGCCTATGTCCCTAGCAGAGCTTAAGTACTTGACTTGGAAAACTGTGTTTTTGGAAGCCATTACCTCTGCCAGACATATCGGTGAACTGCAAGCCCTGTCAGTGGAACCTGATTTTATCTCCTTTCGTAGGGATAAAGTGGTCCTTATGTAACCCCCCCCCCCTTACCCGGGGTTACTAGAATCCCAGTAAGACCTAGTGGTAGGCAGGGAAGGCAGCTTGTGAAACTCCAGTTAAATGGATTTCACACTGTCTCACTCTGTTCTCAGTCTCAGCGGAGACTGAGGGATGACATCACCATAGAACTCTCTCATCTGCATGAGCCACATTAGGAGTGCTGCACTTGAAAGTTAGGATAGAATGTTGGGGATTTTGAACAGAGACTGCACGTCTTGGAGAGAGACACAGCAGTTCAGCAGTCTGTGTGCAGGCTCACAGAGCTTTAAGCTCTGTTTTAGAGCTACTGTTAAGAAGGTGTGTGCTTCCACCGTAAGAGGGACACAGAAACTTATTGCTGAAGTGTTGGAGACCGCTGTCACTGGTCCAAGTGCCCCCTTCCTGAGGGGATGGGGGGGGAGGAGGGTTTGCCTCTCTTCCAGGGGCAACCCTCCTGGTTCCAGCTAAGGGAAGAAACTGCCTATTTCAAGTTGTGCTGTGGCACCAGAAGCTCTGAGAGAGAAATTCCTGTGGAGGAATCGCCTGTGGGGCACCTGCAACCAAAGGGTGAGTTCGCTCTGACAGAGGGCCAGTGTTTTTCACCTGAACTGTTGGAACGTGGGGATTGGACTAGTTAATCTGCAGGAGGTCTAGTGTAATAGACATTGCTGGTTAACTCAAGTAGGTTTAGGTCCAGCACCAAAGAGTGAAGTAAAATGTGGACTGGACTGCTTAATCAGTGTGGGAGGCTAGAGCAATGGGCTATGCCATTTAAAGGTATGTTCAAGTCCAGCACAAAGGGAAAGCAAGACAAGTAGAGGAAATGTGACATACATTTAGCCTTAATCTACACTGCCAAGCTTTACAGAATGACATGTTTAATGTCCAGAGAAATGGCTGGGTATGAATTGTGGAAGAGAGAGGTGGGAGACCCCCATCAGTAGTAAATCAAATTCACCTCTACGGATTTGCCCTGTGGTACCTTTTCTTTCTCTCAGGTACTTGGTCAGTGCCTGAGGAAAGTACCCAGACGTGGGATTAAAAGGAAATTTCCCTGATAGAGCTGAGGTGCTCTTAGATGGTTTAGGGAGCCACCAGCAAATGTTTCCATGACATGGAAGGTGTCAGAATGGCCGGCAAGGGAGCCGAGCCTGGGAATCCCAGATCAGTGTACAAGTTCGAGCTGTGTACCCAAAGCAGCATGCAAGTCCGGGCTGTGTGCCCGGTGGGTTCAGAGCCTGAGGGCTAAAAGTGTTGAGGAAGTGTTCTTGATTCTTTTAATCTGCGTTACCAGGAATGCAGCCCCGTGGGGATCCATCTTTACTTTGTTTATTCTGTTTGGATGTGAATAAAAGCCACACTTTAGAATCCCATTCCTGGTATTGGACATTACAATTATTGCTTCCTGTGTTTGGAATTACTTGGGTGCCCCTGTGCAGAGTAGCCAAACCTAGCCTTTGTGCCAAGTGACCTATTCTTCCCTGAACCCAGTCCCCACCTGGTACGGCTGTCAGATTCAAACAGCATACCACCTGTCGTTTGCAAAATGATTGGGGGGGGTTACACTTAGAGCCAATAGAAGGTTCTTGCCCAAAGTGGTTTCAGATTTCCACTTGAATTAGCCTGTGTCTCTTCCTGTCTTCTTCACTGATCATTCTTCTTAAGGACAGAGGAGGCTACACGGTTTAGATGTTAAAAGGGCCCTTAGCTACTACATAGAGCGTACCAAGGGTCACAGGTTTGATTCCCTCCAGTTGTTCCTCACTTACGGAGAAGTGGGAAAGGGCAAACCTGCCAAGAGAACTATTGCCAGGTAGACTGTGTCTTGTATACAGTTCTGCTATGAGAAACTAGGAAAGACTCCACCAGAGGTACAGCTGCTTCCCTGACTGCTGCCAGGGATATTCCTCTGTTAGAAATTTGTCAAGCAGCCACCTGGAAAACAGTCCATAACTTTACTAAGCATTACTCTCTGGATATCCAAGCTAGGAGTGATGCTCGGTTTGGCACAGCAGTACTTCAGAGCCTATTCCCAAAGTAGGTTCTGTCCCTCCTCCATGGAGGTACTGCTTGGTAGTCTGCAATAGTCAGAATACAGCAAGACTTCATGTTGTTTGAAGAAAAAATTACTCACCTGTTTTTGGGAAGTGGGTTGGCAGGTGCAGTGTTGCACCTCAGGGTTGCTTCTTTTACACCCTCTTTTTGTTTGGGTGTTTGTTTTATTGTTGTTCTTATTTGGATTGGTTTTTGGTTTTGGGTTTCCTGACTTGAGTCTTCCTTGGTAATTCAAAACTCTTGTTGCCAGTTGGCCAGTAAAAATTTTTACAGTTTCCACATAGGATAGTTAGTGAGTTTTTTGCTCGTAAGAATCTGACAGTTGGATTTCAAAGGGCTGCAGACAGAGACCTCAACTGAGCTTGAGCTCAGCATTCAATGCTCTGCATAGAAAGTTAACCCTTTGTTCTCTGGGGCAGTTTAAAGGTTGGGGCTAACTGCAATAGTCAGAATACAGCAAGACTCCATTAGAAGAAACATAATTACTAAGGTGAGTAATTTTTTCTTCACCAGGAAAGTCCGAGCTGAAAAATAGCTAGTTTCCAGATGCATCCTGGGGGAAGAGAGGTGTAAGAGAAACATGTAAGCAATAAGCCACAATGGGTTGTGCGTTAGTTCTGACGCACGGCTAGGGGGTGTAGTGAGGTACGAGACTGCAGGCGGAGTGCATTCAGCCCCCTAGCCATACGTTAGAACTGTCTAATACACACCCCAGAGTGCCTTATTTCGCTTATGAAATGGGCATCTAAATTTTAGATGCATGTCAAAATTAAAATGATTAGAACAGAGTAATAAAACAGTTAATTTTTTGTGTTTATTTTAAATAAAATAGTTCTTCAGCCTACTGTGCCTCTGGTGGTTGTGCACTTTTTTTTGGGTGGTCGACAAGGCTCCTTTCACAGATATGCACACACACACACACAAACATTTCCTTTATTTTGTTCCCATTACTGAGTTGAGGATATAGAGGCTTTTTATTTGGGGGGGGGGGGGGTGAGAGGAAAGCCAACATACGGAGCCATTTGGCAGCAACTGTGATTAGTGAACTGAGCGGCGTGAGAGCAACTATCACTTGGGTGCTTGCTGTTGTGAGAATACAGCAGAAAAGTAGGACACTAGTTTTTTTTTGTTTTGTTTAGTTGAAGTATTGAAGGTTTTTTTTTTTTTTGGGAGGAGGTGAACCTTGAGGAAAGCGAGAGCATAGGGCATGGCAGCAACTGTGTTGGAGTGAACTGAGCCGGACTGTCCAGGAGTAACTGTACGGAACAGGACTGTCTGAGAGCAGTTGTGCTGCTGAGAGAATCTAAAGGAGGACGGTATTTGTTTTTAATCATTTAATATTTTAACTGACTCTGCGGTGTGTTGTTTGGGGGGGGGGGGATTTATAGTTTGCCTGGTGCCTGAGTTTGTGTCAGCCGGGTGATGGAGGGAGAAGCAAGCAGGCGTGCGGGGGAGACTTGGGCACAAGGATTTGTAACTGGGTACTGCATCCTGTTTGCTAGGACTAGTTGTAGCAGTGCATTAAACATTTCTAGCGCACGGCTACCAACCAGTCACAAGGCTCAAAATCGTAAGCCCATTTCATAACAATAACTTATGCAGTAAAACGTCATACAGAGAGAGTTTAACAGTGACAAATGAACATGAGCGGGGTTTACCAGACAGGTAAAATTATAGGCAAAAATGTTACAAGGACACTGCAGGGACTCTATTCCATGGGTACTAGCAATAGTACTTTTCAATGATAAGGGCACCAGGGATAGGGCTTTGAAGGAAGGCGCGCTGGTGGAGGAGGAAGAAGGTAAAGTGCAGACAAGTGAGGGAGGAGGGTTGGTAAGGTGGATGGAGGGGAAAGGAGGAGGAGAAAGAGGGCAAACTGTGGAGTAGGGAACAGCTATCACTCAAGAGCAGGCACAGGAGGTAGCGGTGTGGTCATGAAGCAGAGAGAAGAGAGCATTTGGAAGAGGTGGAATGAATGGTTAGGGGAAGGTAGTTCCAAAGGTTAGGAAAGCAGAAAGAGAAGGCAGCTTGGCCAACGAAGGATTTGATATCACAATAATACAGCTAAGTTGCACATTAATTCAATATCTCTTCCCCAGTATCAATCATTCACTTGTTTTTATTTTGACATGTTGATAACTATTTAATTGACCTTTGGTCAGTTCCACAACTTATTACTTGGTAACTTATTTTTATCACTTTATTCTTGGACATAATTGTCCACTTTACCTTTATTACTCTTATTCCATTTCTAAGAACTTTGTATTCCGTATTTTTGTATCTGTTATATTTTCCTCTTTCTCTTTCCCCTGGACACATCTGAAAACAAGCTGTTACTAGCTCAGAATGTCTTTGCTCCTAAAAGCTTTGCAACAAGTAAATCTTTTATCATAGTAATGTATTAGCAGCTTGTGTGGCTTTGACCAGAGTTTGTTTTTCTAGGTTTAGCTAGTTTAGGGTCACTGCTCCCCTAGCTACAGAAATAAATCTGACATTAGAGAGCAGAGTGGAGTGTGACCAGACAGCAGAGATTTGAAATTCATTCTAAGATTTTCTAGTTTGCATAAAATTCTATTCTCCAGGACAGTCCAAACCAGCAGGCTGATCTGCAGTGGTTAAGCATTGTGAGGGATCCCTTTGAAAAAACACGTTACTGCAGTGAGCAGTTGTTTTTCTTTTTCACCAAACCACAAAAAGGACCTATTCCTCCATAACATCTATCAAAGTCTGCGTTTTGTAACTTAACTACTTGTGGTTGTTTTTTCCTCAATCCTTGAGCACAAATATGGTTCAAAAAATGGGCAAAAATAGTATAAATTCAACACTTTATAAATCTAGAATGGACAAACAGATGTGTATAAAACATGCCACATTTGTAGACACTAGACCTAAGATGGTGTTGGCCAAATCTTGCAGTCTTAAGATCCAAGGTGGCCGAATTATGTGTTTGAAAATAGCATTTCTAGGGATATGGATATGTTGTTCATCCACACTGTCTGCCAGGTTCCTTGCCGCTTTAAATCTTGCCGGAAGGTCTTCAAGCTGGCTCCTCCCACCCACCTGGGTGGTAAAACTCTCTGCTCCGCCCCATGACGCCAGATCTTCCTTACTGCTTGGAAACTCAAGTTCCCTTCTTAGTGCTTTGCGTTTTAGACTGGATCCTAACTCTTCGGTTCGTCCGAAACTAGTTTTGAAGTTTTCTAAACTTCGGTCTTCTTATCCCTCGTGGCTCATGTGGACAAATTGGTTCCCAGCTTTGGAGGCGCCTGGCCGGGCAGAAGATGTCCAGGACGGATCCGCACTCCACGCAAGGCCTACTGCCTCGCCTAGACCACGACTCCCAGGTCTGCAAGTTGTGCTGGCCTTTTCGGCCAACGCCTGAGGATCGCTGCCCGATTGAAGCTAGGGCGCCCTGAGAAGTGTTACCCGCCGTAAAATCCAAGAGGCTCATTGGGCGGTGTCTCAAGGGCGTGGTTGGCTCTGCTGAGCAGCTTGAGATGATTGCCCTCGAGAGGAGGCGGCCCAGGCGCATCTTCCTCCTTCTCGTGGCGTTATCCTGCTCTCTCTGAGTTCCTCTTATTTGGCTTCGTTCAAGGAGCTTCGCCAGTCCCTTTCCACGAAGGGAGAGGGGCCATTGGGACATTCCTCTCGGCCCAAGAAGAGGGAGTCGAAGGGTAAGTCCCATCGTCGGCGTTCGTGGGAGCGGGAGAGGTCTCCTTCCCCGGACAGCCGACCGTTGACTTCGGTCGAGGTTGCTGCTCAGGCTGCTGGCTTCACGGCCAGCCTGCTGAGACACCCTTCGATGCAGTCGAGATATTCCTCGACCGGTCGGCTGGGTGGTCGACTGGTAGAGCCGACAACCCCTTTTCGCCGGTTTCCCCGGTGGAGACCGAAGATCTGCCCACGCCTTCGGGGCAGTAGTCCCCGGTTAAAGTGTCCGAGCCGAGGGAAGAGTGGGTGTCGCCCGCCCTCGGTTTCTCCGAGGGTCTCGGTCTCTGACTTCATCTTGGTCAAGCCGCTCCCGCCGACATCGGTGGTCTCGGTCTCGGCACTGAAGTAAGTAGCAACACCGCTCCTCCTCCTCGGATGAGGAGAGGTCACGCAGACTTCGCCGGGCGCACGGTAGCTTATGTGGCAGCACCATTGCTGCTCACAGCAAATCAACTCCACCATCCCCTGGCCTTCAAGTGGCTGTCACCCGAATGGCCGAGGCAACCCCTCGCCGCAGTCGAGATGCCCAGTTCTGGGCCGATTGTTCGGCCAAATCTAGCTGCCCCACCAATTGTGGTGGAACCTCAGTTGGGTCACGGCCTGCCCCACAGGTTGTCGGTCACCCTCACTCCCAACCGTCCTCGGCAGCTGGAGAGTGGCTGAGGCCTGAGGCAGCTCTTCGCAGACTCTTAGGAGTCTGATGACGGCTCCTCCCTGTTCCCCAGGTGGGTCGGCCTGGAGTCCTCAGAGGGCCAGTCTCTGGACGATAGCCCATCGTCCTTCATGGGTCTGCTTCGGCTCATTTCGGAGTCTACCAGGATGCAGCTCGAGCCCGTGTCCAAACAGGCCAAGTGTCCCCTGATGGAGATACTAGACAGAGGGGATTCGCCCACGGAGGCCTTCCCTGTGGCTGAGGCCATTGTCGGCCAAGCCTTGGAGCTTTGGCAGCAGTCTGCTTCCTGTCCTGCGCCCTCGGCCAGGATGGCCAGGAAGTATGCGGTCCCTACCGGCTCTTTGCCCGGTTTCTCGGAGCACCCCTCTGCCGAGGGGTTAGTCACGGATAGCGCCTTCCGCATTCTGGAAACGCGGACATGGATAGGCCCTCCGACAAAGAGTCCAAAAAGGCTGGACTATGCCGGCGCAAGGTGCATGCCGGCCCCCCTCGGCCTCCGACAGGCCAGCTCGGCCATGCAGATGGCACACTTCTCCCACGCCCTCATGGGCTCCCTGGATGAGGTGATCCCTCATCTCCCAGCCGACCTGCGGACCACGATCCGGCAGGTGCGGGACCAGGGTAGGGCGGTGTCTAAGCAGTAGCTTCACACTGCTCTGGACATAGGTGATTCCTGTGCCAGGTCAGTAGCGGCCGCGGTGGCCATGCGCCACAGGGCGTGGCTGAGGATAGCCACCTTCACAGAGGATACCCAGCACAAGTTGGCGGACGTCCCCTTCTCGGGGACTGACCTCTTCGGCCCTGGAATGGAGGGACACCTCCAGCAGATCGAAAAGTTCAACGCCACTCTGGACTCTGTCACCGCTGGCAACAACAGCGTAAGTCCTTTCGTCCTTCAGCCGCTGCGGCATGACCGGCCCAACAGCACCAGCACAAGGGCCAGCAGGCTCGCGCTTGGCATCCCAAACCCAAGCCAGCGGCTTTCTTCAATAGGAAGCAAGGAGGTAAAGGCCCAGGAGGTCCCTCGGCTGGTCCCTCCTCCTAGCCTGCCCAGTGACGGGTTGAGGGGTGTCGCCCCCAACCTCATCACCCTTCCCTGGGTTCCCCTCGTGGGGGGACGGCTCCGCCACTTCTTGCCGCCTGGTCAGATATCACCACGAACCATTGGGTGTTGGAGGTGGTAGGAAAGGGCCTGCCTCTGGAATTTGAGCAGACCCCTCCCTTTCACGCCGTCGCCCCTCGGGGGGCCACGGGGTCCGAAGCCTCGATGTTGGCCTGCCGAGCTAATATTGCCCTGCTCCTCGAGAAAGAGGTGATCAGGAAGGTGGCGGATCCTCCTCCAGACCCGGGGTTTGTGTCCAGGTATTTCCTGGTCCCAAAACGGACGGGGGGCTGGCGCCCCATTCTGCACGACCTGAACAGGTTCCGAAGGTCTCGGACCTTCTGGTTGGTCACTCTGGCTCAGATAATCTCATCCTTGGAACTAGGCATGTGGTTTTGTTCCCTGGACCTCCCAGGACGCGTTCTTCTCGTCCCGATCCATCCGTCTCATCAGAGATATCTCCGCTTCAGAGCGGTGGGATCTCTTTACGAGTTCCGGGCCATGCCCTTCGGCCTCTCTCTAGCTCTCAGGGTCTTCACCAAATGCATGGCAGTGGTGACAGCATTCCTGCAGCGCCGAAGGGTCAGAGTGTACCGCTACCTGGTCGACTGGCTGTTTGCAGCCCCCCCGAGAGCAGAGGTGGAGCGGTCCAGAGATCTGGCCCCCCAGGTTTGCTCTCAGATTGGCCTCCTCATCAACGAGGCCAAGTCGGAACTCGTGCCGAAGCAGGTGATACACTTCATCGGGGCAGAGCTCGACTCTCTTCGAGCCAGAGCTCGGCTCCTGGCGGACAGGGCCGAGGTTCTTCCTCCTTGTCCAATCATTTCTGGTTGGGCAATTGCACCCTGCCCGGGACTCCTGCACCTCCTGGGCCTCATGGCGGCCTGCACCAGCGTGGTCCGTTGGGCGCGTTGGTACATGCGTCCCCTTCAGTGGGGACTGGCCAGCCAGTGGTCACAATGCTACGATCCATTGGATCAGTTGGTGACAGTGACCCAGGAAATGTGGAACGCTCTCCAGTGGTGGACCGTTCTGGCACATCTGCAGGAGGGCATCCTGTTCGTCTGCCCCGAGCCGACGGTGTCTCTATCGACTCAACGCATCTCTGATGGGTTGGGGTGCCCATCTGGGGGAGCACAGAGCGCACGGCCTCTGGTCCCCTCGTGAGTCCCGATGCCATATCAACCTGCTGGAGCTCCGAGCGGTCCGCCTAGCTCTCACCGCCTTTGCTTCGTTTCTACTGGGTCAAGTGGTTCAGTTCCAGACGGACAATACCACGACCATGTACTACCTAATCCGCCAGGGCAGGACGCGCTCCATGCTGTTATGAAAGGAAGCTCTCCGCATATGGTCTCGTCCGCAGCCTGGAGGCGGATCTCCTAGCCATTCACGTGGCAGGAGCCTCCAACACCCTGGCTGATGCCCTAAGCTGGATAGGGGCTGCGTCTCATGAGTGGTCTCTCCTGCCGGAGGTAGTACAAGATCTCTTCTCCCACTGGGGGCACGCCTCAGGCAGACCTCTTTGCCTCCAGGGAGAATGCGAAGCTGAGACTTTCATGCCCACCCACCTCAGCAGGGCTCGCTGCAGGGGGATGCCTTCTTGAGGCCGTGGACCCCGGACCTCTTCTATGCCTTTCCCCCATTTCCCTTGATCCACAAGGTGCTTCTCAAGGCGAGGAGGGACAAGGCACAGGTGATTCTGGTAGCCCCAGACTGGCCCCGCCAGTTCTGGTATCCATATCTCCTCAGTCTCAGCTCCAGGCTCCTGAGGCTGCTTCCAGCCCGCCCGGACCTGATCTCATTCATCAGGGGGAAGGTATTCCATCCGGACCTTCAATCCCTGCACCTGACGGCCTGGTTCCTGAGTGGCTAGAGTTCCAGGCCTTGGGTCTTTCCGACGAGGTCCTCCAGGTCGTTGAGGCGTCCCATAAGGAGTCGACCAGAAAATGCTGTGCCTTCAAATGGAAGAGATTCTCCATTTGGTGTCAGGGAAAGGGCCTGGACCCTTCCTCCTGTTCCTTGGCAAGCATTCCGGACTACCTGTGGTCCTTTTCTCAGCAAGGGTTTCGGTCGATGACCCTTAAGGTGCACCTGGCAGCCATCTCTGCTTACCGGGCGCGGGCCGGAAAGCAGTTGGTGGCGCAGGAGAAAGTGGTCTGGCACTTTTTCAAAGGCTATGATCACATTTCCCCTCTGGTGCAAGAACCTCCACCTCCGTGGGATCTACTGCTGGTATTGGCCAAGCTCATGGGCAAGCCATTCGAACCAATGCACAGGTGCGATATCTCCCATCTGTTGTGGAAGACCGCCTTCTTGGTGGCTATCACGTCAACCAGAAGGATGGGAGAGCTCCAGGTGCTTTCCATCGAGTCTTCTTATCTGGTCTTCCACAGGGACAAGGTTGTCCTGCGCCCCCACCCGAGGTTCCTTCCAAAGGTGGTGTCAGAGTTTCACCTTAACCAGGTGTTGACTCTGCCGGTGTTCTACCCCAGTCACACCTCGGAGGCCGAATATAGGCTCCATATTTGGACTCTAGCAGAGCGCTCGCTTACTTTAAGGAGCGGACAGCTGAAGTTCGGGGAGAGGTTCGCCAGCTGTTTGTCACCTACGCTGAAGCTGCACCTGGCAGACCTGCAGCCAAGCAGACGATAAGCAGGTGGGTCACCTTCCTGCATAGATCTCTGCTATAGGTGGGCGGGCATGGAGCCTCCCAGAGGGATAAGAGCTCATTTTACCCACCATACCGCTGCATCGGTAGCTGCTTCCAGGAATGTCCCTATCCAGGATATCTGCTGGGCTGCTACCTGGAAGTCGGCACATACCTTTATTACCCACTACCACATTGACCTTGAGTCACGCCGGGATGCTGGTTTTGGGGCCTCCGTTCTCCAGTATTTATTCCCTATGTAGGGGGTGTGCGCTTGCCTCCTCCTCCCGGAGAACTGCTAGGAGTCTGCCAGACAGTGTGGATGAACAACATATCCATGTCCCTAGAAATACAGGTTACTCACCTGTAACAGGTTCTGAATGGCCCTATGTTGTTCATCCACCATTCCACCGTCCTCCCGGCTTGACGCACAACCTGGCTTCCAGCGGCTAGATCTGGCGCCATGGGCGGAGCCGAGAGTTTTACCACCCGGGTGGGTGGGAGGAGCCAGCTTGAAGACCTTCCGGCAAGATTTAAAGCGGCAAGGAACCTGCCAGACAGTGTGGATGAACAACATATACCATTCGAGCTTATACTGACAAGGCACTTCGTACTGCACTGCCTATTGTGTCTACTTTTAAATTGTGTGTGTGTGTGTGTGTGTGTGTGTGTGTGTGTAAAACCCTATTGAGTGTGTCCTTTGGAGCCCTGTTGCTATTCAGCACACAGGAGGCGAGTCGCTGCACCTAGCAACTGTTGCTAGGGGAAGACAGCGCTACATAAATCTTTGCATTTTGAGGGGCACATAATAATTTAAGCTAAAACATCACTGTGACACGCATGAGTGTCTACTGAGGGCTTACAAAATATCTTTTTAAACAACGTTTTGGGCAGTTAGCGTTGCGAGGGTGCCAGGATCATGACAGGCACTTCCGGATCATAGCCCGCTACATTAACAAGCCCTGCAGCGAGCGGGCAAGCTTATACTGACAAAGCACTTCATACTGCACTGCCTATTGTATCTACTTTTAAATTGTGTATGTATGTGTGTGTGTATGTAAAACCCTATTGAGTGTGTCCTTTGGAGCCCTGTTGCTATTCAGCACACAGGAAGAGAGTCGCTGCACCTAGCAGCTATTGCTAGGGGAAGACAACGCTACATAAATCTTTGCATTTTGAGGGGCACATAGTAATTTATGCTAAAACATCACTGTGACATGCATGACTGTCTACTGAGGGCTTACAAAATATCTTTTTAAACAACGTTTTGGGCAGTTAGCGTTGTGAGGGTGCCAGGATCACGACAGGCACTTCCGGGTCATAGCCCACTACATTAACAAGCCCTGCAGCAAGCGGGCGAGCTCGGGCAGGGGCGCGATCGCAACGCAGACGAGCAGAGACACACGCTGCCTGGCGATGTTACTGTGTGTTGCGAGGGGTGTGAGGAGTAAAACCAAACCAGGTAGGAACAAAACACGGATATTACAAGGCAAAACAAAAAACAAGGTAACCTTGGGAAATACACTAAGAAAAAATGGATTTTAATACTTTGTTTGGGGAAACACCGGTCAAAATGTATAACTTGTGAGATGTATTTGTTCTCTGACATATCTATTCTTGAAAATCCGTTTACATTTCTAAAGTGTAAACGATGCTGACATGTTAGCGGAAATAGCAATGTTTGGTACTCGACTACAGGCACTTGAATATAGTCAGAAATCTATGGTGTCTAGAATAAATGAAAGGGAGAGTGCTGAATTATATATACAACCTCACATAGATGAAAATAGTAAAGAACAAAACAAACAATTAAGTATTTCCTTCCCTCACCAACTAAATAACAGTGATGACACAACAAACCAGGAAATTGGAAATTTTGTAGATACAAAGATAAATTTCACCAGAAAATGTAATAGACTGGAAGATTCTGATGACACATGTGATGATAATTGGTATATGATACAAGGCACAAAACAATTAAAGAAAAGGGGAAGAAAAGCTGAGGGTTTTAAGTTACCTTTATCAAATAGTTTTGATCCCTTGCTAAATCATATTGATGAAGAAAAGATTAATGACCCATTATCCATTCCTTCTACTATGCTACCAAATCAGTCTCCCATTGTTCAGCCTCCTACTTCTCATAATAATAAAATCAGTATAGTAAATATATTGGATCCTCTTGAAAACATAGAAAATGATGGTAATACTCTTTTGGCCCTACAATCTAAAACAAATGTGGTGGAAAATGAAGCCTTAAATCCAAGTAAAATGCCTGAACAAATTTATATTTTGGGGGATTAAATTATTAGATACACTGACAGATATACCACTAGGGGAAATAAAGCCAATGTAGCCAGTTGTAGCTATAGTGGGGCAACCATAAAAGATGTGACAAGTATGCTTCCAGGCATTTTTCAGGATACGGAAAACTCCAAAACTGCCCTTTTGCATGTTGGAACAAATGACTTTGGAAAACAGGACATTGAAAAAATGACCAAAGACATGATGGATGCTATAAATACTTTAAAAACATTAAATGTGACCCCAATTATTTCAGAAGTCCTACCGGTTCCAAGAGCAAGCCACTTTAGGACAAAACAAATAAAAGCTTACAACAACTGGCTACGCAGATGGTGTTTTACAAATAATATCACATGTATACACACTTGGGAGACATTTGTGGGACGTGGCAATTTATATTGTTATGATGGTCTTCATTTAAATAAAAAAGGCACAAGAGTACTGGGGTACATCATGTACAACAAAATAAAAATTCAACACAAAAAAGTAAATACTAGGGGGCAAAGGGAGCCGATTAGAAAACCCATAAAACATCCTGTTAAACAAAATAAATATGGGTTGACCTTTTTACTTACAAATGCAAGAAGCCTTTACTTAACTAAATTGGATGAACTAGAGAGATTACTTCATAGGGATAACATTGAAATAGCAGCTATTACTGAAACTTGGTGGGGAGACCAAACTAGTTGGAATTTAAACATACCTGGTTACAGTACAATATATAAAAATAGATTAATGAAAAAAGGTGGAGGAGTAGCCTTCCTTGTTAAAAATAATATAGAATATAGATCTATAAATATCAACAACAGTGAATTACCCAGTGAAACCTTGTGGATTGAAATAATAAGAGATACTGAAGTTAAACTCACGGTGGGATTATGTTATAGACTGCCTAATATTGATTTATCTGAACATTATAAATGCCTGAACAACCTAGAGTTAAGAATGAATAGATCTGACATAATTCTATTGGGTGACTTTAACTATCCGGGAATTGATTGGGTAAATTACTTAACAAACAATAAAATGGAAAAACATTTTTTGGATTTTTGTGAATCACATGACTTAGTACAACTTATTCAGACTCCAGCAAGAAAAAATATTTTAGATTTGATATTAACAGATATACCTCAGCAAATTCATAATATTGTAGTTCGTGAACCACTTCAAAACAGTGATCATTGTATAATTATTTTCAAAAGAAAAATAAATTTAGATAGAAATTTTGGTAAAACAATCTTTAAAAACTATGGTAAGGCTAACTTTAGACTCATTAATAAAGAATTAACATTATGGAAATGGGATATTGATGTTACATCTCCTGATGAACTTTGGCAGTCGTTAACCAAAAAAATATTAACTTTAGAACAAAAATATGTCCCAGATAAAATTGGATATAACAACAGAGGAAAACTGCCACTATGGGTTACCCCGAGTATTTTACAACTAATAAAAAAAAAAGAAGAGCCTATAGAGCAGCATCCAGATGTAATAATGAATGTAACAAAAAAAAATAGGGAACTATTAAAGAAATGCAAACTAGCAATTAAAAATGAAAAAAAAAACTGGAATTTAAGTTAGCACATTTAAATGATGGTGGTAAAGGTTTCTACTCTTATATAAATATAAAAAAACAATCTACCATAACTATTGGTCCACTACTTGTAAATAATGATATAATCCAGACCCCATTAGGAATGGCACAGGAATTTAATAAATACTTTTGTTCAGTTTTTAATTTTTCCTATAAATCCAAAACATTGGTGGATATTACAAAAACACTCTTGATTATACCATACCAGAAATAACTAAACAAGAAATAAAAAAATAAATTGGACACAATTAAAACAAACAAATCCCTAGGCCCAGATAATCTCCATCCACAAATGATAAAAGGTATTGCACAATGGTTACTTGATCCATTATACAAATTATTTAACACGTCATTAAAAAACTGGACTAGTACCTTGTGACTGGAAGACAGCACTAGTAACACCGATTCACAAAACAGGAGATAAAAGTAAAATATCAAATATAGGCCGATTAGCCTGACAAGCATGCTGGGTAAAATATTTGAAAGCATTCTAAAAACTAGATTGGAAGAGGATCTAGTTATGAAACAACTTGTTGATCTTGATCAACATGGCTTCAAAAAAAGCAGATCTTGTCTGACTAGTAATTTGGTATTTTATGAAAAAATTAGCAGTTTGCTTCATGATAAATTACCTGTGGATATAGTGTACCTGGATCTGTGTAAGGCCTTTGATAAAGTTCCTCACTCAACACTGATAAATAAAATGACATCATGTGGGATTCATCCTCTTCTAGTAAATTGGGTAAATGAGTGGCTGACAAATCGTACACAAGTAGTACGTATAAGAGGGTATGCCTCAACCATGGGTGCAGTAACTGGTGGGGTTCCGCAGGGATCTGTCCTTGGACCCATTTTGTTTAATATTATTATGTCAGATATGACTACAAACCTCAAGAACAAGGCTATTAAATTTGCAGATGACACTAAAATTGCACTTAAAGTGGGAACATTGGATGACATAACAGATGCTGCCAAAGACCTTAAACTCCTAGAAATTTGGGCCAAACAAAACAATATGGATTTTAATGCCGATAAAACAGTTATTATGCATCTAGGAGAAAATAATCCAAATGTGAAGTTTATGTTAAATGGTTCTATATTAGTATCAGTTAAAGAGGAGAAAGACCTAGGTATTATTATAAATTCAGAGTTCACATTTACATCACACTGTAATCATATAAAAAAAGGCAAATAAAATAATAGGGTGTATAAAAAGATCATTTGTTACCAGAAATAGGGCATGTATACTCCCACTTTATAGAGCGTATGTGCGACCACATTTGAACTACTGTTCACCATTATGGAGCCCAAATCTTAGACGTGATATCAGTGTACTGGCAGGGGTTCAGCGAAGGGTTACCAAGATGATCGATGGCTTACAAAACAGAGATTACCAGGCTAGAATGAAGGAATTAGACTTGTATTCACTGGAAATGAGAAGAACTAGGAGAGATCTCCTTTTGAAGTTTAACGTCATTAGAGATAATGACTTAATGACACAATTAGGAATGTGCCTCAATATGAGAGAATGTAACCTCAGGAGCCGTGGGTTTCAACTGGCATTAACTTATCTCAAAGTAAATACTAGACGTTCCTTCTTTACACAAAGAATTATATCAACATGGAATAAATTACCAAGATATTTGATGGAAACTGATAATGTGGAAACTTTCAAATGTAATCTTGATAAATTTTTATTAAATAAGGTATAAGGATATCCAGATTCTGGAGATGTACTTATATGGGTTTAAAAAAAAAAAACCTTCTGTACATCAAACACTCTTAGTAGTATGAAACTTAGTAGTATTCCTAGAACTCCTGTTACAGGTGAGTAACCTGTATTTTTTTAAAGAAATCCCAACGCAACTCTAGCTGTATAATTAATGATAGATTAGATAGGTGTTCACTGCTGTCTTCTGGTCCTCGGTTATAAATCTGCTGTTAGAATGCTAGGGGGAGTGTTACCGCACTACAGAGTTTAAAATTCTAAATGTCCGTCTCTGGGTCAGCAACTCAGGCTGAAATGTAGTTTAGCAAGTCTCAACTAATAAACCTTCTAAAAGAAGCATCACTACTGCCGTATTTTTACGGCTGCATGTGCGGAGCCCTGCAGGCATTTCCCTGTCACTGTAGGAGAGAGAAGGGACCATGAATGGATTTGGTCTCAGTTCTGCCATACAGTGATGTGGTAATTTGTCCACAGCGCTGCATTTGTTGGTGGTGTGTGATGTCTCCTCTGCACCTCCTCTCTGCGGCCAGAGCTGTCCTCCACTGCACGCCCCCGAGTGCACATCACTTTAATGCTATAACGACGATTTAGTATCACACATGTGCACAGAGCTCATGGTATTGAAATGGTCACCGTGCCCAAGATGGACAATTGCATGCAAGAACTACAGCTGCTGTATTGGACATGGCACACTTCTCTGCTGTGAGCTCTGTCTTCGTGGAGCACTTTCTTTGCGACGTGAACGGCTCTATGCAGCCATGTTGGGTCTGACATAAAAACAGCCTACAAACTGGATCCAACTATTTTTAGCTCATTTAAACAAGGTTCATTACCAATATAAAGTGACATAGATCTCTCTTCCTTCCTCTTCCCTATTCATATTTTTCACTATTCACATGAGGCTGCCCAATTCTGTTTTTTCTTTTCATTGCTCTGTTAAACACATTCATTGAATTGTCTCTGTTGGCGGACACCCATCTTACCAAGCCTGTCTTATAATCACCCCTTCTAAAGCCAACATTTCCAATTCCTATACTAGGGCTGAAGTACACACATTTTTCCTCCAGTCTGGCTCTCCGACTGCAGTGATGACACAGGGAGTAGCAGAGAGCAGCATTTTCTTCGATAAAATGCAAGATGTGTGTCTTACAATGCATGGGATACCGAAGACAGTTCTGTATTCATATCTTTAGCCTGACACACAAAACGGGCAAACCTAGTTGTTTTTTTTTTTTTCCATCAATGAAACTTCCATTTTCATATTCTAGCTGCACCCTGTCCTCCTCTCTGACAGACACCCAAGGGTAAGCAGTATACATGCAGTAACGCCATCTGGCAGGCAGACTGAGAAAGGCAGACATCTCCCCTTATCCTACAGTGAGCTGTATGCTACACCACAAAATCAGTCATCATTCCTGTTATCACAAAACCGTTGTGCAGAGTCACTATCACAAATAAAACAACTCTGGCAATCCTTGTTTCAAAATTGATGGACACTCACTGTTTCTCATTCAGTCCTCACTGACTGAGTGCGCTGTTATCCTGTCTGATACCGTCTTCAAGGTGAGCGGTCAGGGTCGGGAGCAGAGCCTTGTGGGAAGTGCTCAATGTGGATGGGCTTAGAACTAGAGCTGGACTGAGATTGAAACTTCTTGCAGCAAAAGTGTTAGAAAGCATTATCTGAGAGCTGTGGGGAGGTGTGTGTGTATTGTTTGCATGATTTCTGGGAGTTTTCATGAATGTGGTTTTGTCAAGCCTCCTATTGTAGTGATGATTTCCTTGTATTTTCCCGTAAATTGCATTATTTCCCATGCTAATACACAGTAGAAATCTTGGCACTTTGTCGGAATATTTTTCCTTTAGACTTCTCCATTGCCCTGTAAAGTGTAATTCCTGTAGACTGTGAGCCCTGTTTTACTGCTGGGGTTTATTTATTAGATATCAGACAGGGTCAATTGACTTGGTTTACATTCTGTCAAGCTAGCAAGTTGAGTTGTACGTTAAGCAAGGGGCCACTCTGGTTGGTGCATCCCTTTCATGCTGTGCATTTAACACACAAATATACCCTTCCTCCACAGAAATATGCTGATGTTTCAGGGTTCCACATAGTGTTTAGGACTATTTCTGGGCACAGAAAACTATAACTTGCTAGAAACAGTACTTGGCGCTAAACATATGGCATCCACTATTCTTTAAACTTTTCTTTTATTCATTTTGTTAAAAATGTAAAATACACGTTTCTCATTCAAGGAACATTTGTACACATCCAGTCATTCTAGCATTAAACACAGTGACAGAGTAGTGTCCACTATTGAAGTTATGAGGCTGGATATTTGAAGTTTCACCATGCTAACTTTGCCTTGCACTCAGTGTGCCTGGGTGCCATTTCCAAAGTTACAGGTAGCGTGGGGCTAGACTGTTAGCACTAAGGAGGATGAGGCGTGCATACCAATAAGAGGTACTGACATGCACAGATGGCGCACTGGTATATTTGAATGGGTTGAGAAGCGCTAGCAGGCTGCTCACACAGTGCTAGTTAGCATTTCCAGAACCCTAGTAATAAAGACGCATACAGTGTTATATAATAACCCCACTAATGAACATCCTTGGCATCAGTGGTACATCCCTCCATTACTCAATTCCAATGCTCATATACAAAGTATATCTCTGGCAATAGTGGTACCACCTCCTTCACCCAGTCCCTTAGTGCTAATGTGCGAACATACCCGTGGTGTAAGTGGTATCCCCTCACTTGCCCAGCCCCAGTAGCATGGCCTCCTGTCCTGAAGTCACCCACCCTATTATCTGGTGTCACACACCCACCCCAGGTACTCCAGCCCCCCACTCGGCCAGACAGTAACAGTGGCCAACACATACTCTCCACTCACCTCTGTGGCTGGCCATCATCTGCCACATGCAAGTATTGTATTTCTTCCCTAGCACCTTTAGAGATTCAGTCCTTGCTGTACTTCTTTATGTGCAGAAGATGGCCAGCTGCGGAGGTGGGTGGAGGATATGTGGTTGCTGGTGGGGGGGTTAAGTTGCTGGGTCTTACCACAGGACACCAGGGTGACTTTGGTTTGGAGGAGCCACTGGGGACCAAGGATAGATGTTTTCACACAACTACTGGGGCTGGGTGGGGGTACTACTAGCTCTGTTGGGTGTATTTTTTATATTGGCAGTGGGATTGGGTGGGGGGGCACTAGATTTAGGAATATGTTTTGTGTATTAGCACTGGGATCTGGTGAGGAGAGAGTACCACTTGCACCAGGTATTCCTTGATTAAGAAGGTAGTGCGGGAGCACACATGACATGGGGTAGAATTTAAGAACGGTATCTGGTATGAAACATGCAGTGTTCAGCCAGCCTGCCGGCGCAGCGGTTGGATTTCCGCTTGCGACGCTAACGACCCGGGTTTGGGAACGAGCCCGGAAAGCTGGAGGGCCGGCCGGGGGGAGAGGGCTTGAGCATCCCAGGGACTGCTTGTCCTCTCTGGGGAGGGAACCAGAGCTCGGCTCTTGTCTGACCCCGGTGAAGACCGGTATAACAAATCCGATGCCTAACGGGGGGGGGGCGCGATGTGCCAGACGTCGGCGTTCAAGCGCCGTGATGTCAGGGGACACGGCACATTGCGAGAACACCGGAAAAACACCTCGCGGCCTCCCAGTAGACGGAGCACCAGGCCTTGACCCTCAATGACCCTACCTGCCCAGAGACAGCATCCCGATGAAAGATAGACGTCCCGGGGTGCATGGGCCCTCACCACGCCTGGGGGGGTATAACCACGGCTCCATGTGGGATGGACTGCACTGGTCACCAGGTAGGTGAGCGAGGGCTGAAAAGGCCATAGGTGGCTCCCAAAGAGATGGGGGCTGCGAGGAGGAGGGGAGTTAAAAAAAAAAAAAAAAAAATTGCAGTGTTCCCCAGTCATCATTTAAGCATGGTGGACCACCACCTATAGTTTTTTTTTTTTTTCCTTGTATTGTTTTCAGAACACATTTTATAAACATTACAAGTGATACCAACATGTGCTGTTGGTATAAATACATCTATGCAGATACTTAGTAAGAGGTACATCATATACAGATTAAGCCCCTGATCCCATGGTATTGTACATAAAACATTACATGATTAATAGTACAAGAATCGGTATACTCTAAGATGCCATTAACTTTAGACCATGTCATTCTGAATTCATCCATTTTCATATTTAGTAGTGCCATGAGGTTCTCTCTACTGCTGATGCCTTTTAGACTGGTAAAGAAGCCGTTCAAGGGTGGTGGCAGCAGAATAAGACATTTGCTAGTTATGGCAAGAACTACTGCTATGAACAGCCTATAAATATAGTAGTCTTTTTTGCCACATCCGTGTGGGTATAGGTGCTAAGAAATAACACTTGAATGGACTGTGGCACAGGGAAGGGTGGTACCTGGTTCACAAAGTCATGTAAGTCTTTCCACGTAATAAGGTGTACACCCTATAGTCTTTTTACCACCACCCTATACTTTTAGCCATCACCCTAATTTGTTTTTGTAGAATTATTCAAAATTGTCTTGTTGCCATCCCTTATTACATTATAGCCTGATTTTTTTTTTATGTGGCTAGTTTTCCATTAGCAGGTTATACAGACCTGCCACTAGAGGATTTCTTGGTCTCCTACATAAATCACTGTACTCATTTGTGGGCGATATGGCCTGCATTATCATTCTACTCTTCCGAAAAGCTGCTACAAGGGTGGTTGTAGTTGAGGTTCCCCTAAGCTTCACTCAACAGGCTGATAACTTCCTCAAACTGCCTGCGACAGCTCTGCAGCTGAAAACACAGGAAGCCCTCAGTGTCTGCCATCCACCCTTCAGACTCAAGTCAGATAGACGCTGAGCACCCTATTATTACCTACGCTACGCTGTCATACCGATAGATACCGATAGCATCCTCTGCAGAGAGCCAGCACGCCTGGGCACCCTTGATTGGTGCGGCACTGCCCTAGGGGGATTGTGATTGGTACGCCCACTTTGCTCTGATTGGGGCACCTTCTCTATAGCCTGTGACAGTGTTCCCTTCTTAATTCTGACTTCTCAGCTCTCGCTCTGACCTGAAATTTTCTCCCACCCCCACCACGCCCCCTCTCCCAGGCCTTCTTTAAATACACTCATGATCCACCTCCTATATCATATTACTGCTTCATTGGCCTAGTTTCGACTGCTGTCAGCCTATGATTGGTATCCAAGTGTGGCCAATAAGACTGCCCTGTGTGAATCTCTCTTGAGCCCCGCCACTAACTAAGCTGCTTCTGCTCTCCTTGTTCCCCTTTCTGCTGTATTTTCTCATCTAGGTTTTAAGTGAGTACCTAGGTGGGCAAATTACTTGCCTAGAAAATATTGCACTAATACAAATCACGAGACCACTCAATCTGGGACCATGGCTCTCTTTATTGTGTTTTTATTGCTCCTAAGGTGCAGAGTTCTCAGCAATACAGTGCAATTCGAAGTACCTCAGTGCAATTCAGTTCTCCAATGTACCTTATCGATACCTAATGTTATAACAGTCTACCGTGCAGACACTATGTCATTCTCCTCTCCCCTTTTAGCCTATTCCCCCCAGTTAGCCTACACCCCCTTGCTACTGTCCTCACCTATGTCTGTTCAAGCACTTACATTGATCACGATAAACTGTCATTACAGTGGTGCCGCCTCTTGTGCAGCACAATATGGGTTACCGCGAAGAAATAAAAAAGCAGTCTCCATTCTTATAAGCTCCTTAAAGAAAGTTATTCTTCTGCTTCTTCTCTGCTCAGGAAATGTGGAGCTCAATCCTGGCGCCCCCCCAAACTTACCTCGCCTATCGATTTTGCTGAGGCCACAGGTCTCAAAATGATGATGGTCAACATTTTAAGCCTGCCTAAAAAACTTGTACAGCTGCAAGCCTGGGCTGCACACGTTAACCCTGACCTTATCATAATTACTGAGTCGTGGTTAAAAAAGATGAACACTGATCAACAAATATCACTGCAGAGCTACAATTTATTTAGAGCAGATAGAGAGTCTAGAGGCGGGGGTGTGGTTATCTACGCCAAATCTAAGTACTCGGTCACCAATATTAGTTGCAAATCTCTAGCCAAGGAAATTGAGTTAGTTTCGCTGAGCCTTCATCTTGCCTCCTTGGAATGTATCACTATCCTAGGTGGCTATAGACCCCCGTCTGGTGGTGATGAAGTCCTTAATCTTTTGAAATCCATGTTCGTAGATGCAAAAACTGAAACAATATTTCTAGGAGATCTAAATATGGACTGGCTGTCACCTAAATCACACGGCCTCAAATCCCTTTGTGACGAGCTAGGTCTTGGGCAATTAGTCAGTGAACCCACTAGGAACAACACTCTAAATACTGCCAACAGTTCCATTCTAGATGTGGTACTAACCACCCATCCACACAAAATATCTCATTCGGCAGTGTTTCACAACGACATGAGCGATCATGAATTGTTGCTGCATAAGATCTCAAATTAAGGCCCGACGCGCCATCTTTATAACAAAGATCCTTTCGCAAATTCAGTGCAGTAAACTTCCTATCTGACCTGAGCATGATCAGATGGCAAGATCTCTACCTAGCCAAAGATGTCAACAAGGCAGTTTACATCCTTAATGACAAACTCACTACAATAATAAATAAGCATGCCCCTTTCATCAAAGTAAGGGTATGGAACAATTCAACCCTGGTTCACCTCGGATCTCAAGGCAGCCCTTATAGCTCAAAGATAAGCTCTGGGCTAAAGCTAGACATTCCAAAGAATCTTCGGATTGGCAGGCCTTTAGAACAGCCAGGAATAACTGTGTGAAAAACTTAGTTCTGCTAAAGCGCTAACTATTATATTTCTACTCTCGAACAAGCTAAAGGTAACCTCATAAAATATGGAAGACTATCAGAGCTATAGAAGGACAGCCCATGGCCCCTCTGTCCCAACAAAGATAGTTGCAAGTGGCAAGATTGTGGAAAACAAGTCCCTAATCCTGGAGGAACTTAACTCCCACTTTGCCACAGCTGGATTCAACTTTTGACTCTGATCACCTTATGCTGGTGCTGCGGTGAGCCAGCATAGCCTCCCTACATCTAGTCCTGCACCCCAACCCTTCCAATTGCGAGATAACTTATAAGAAGTAGAAGATTCTCTTCTTAACTTAGACCCCAAAAAGCGCAGGGGACGATGGCTTGGAACCCTTTTTCCTAAGGTCAGGCTCGCCCATCTCACTGCCCCAATTCTCACATCTTCAATCTTTCCATTACATCTGCTACTGTGCCGTCCTGCTGGAAATCAGCACATATCCTCACTCTATTTAAATCTGGTGACCCATGCGATGTAAACAACTATAGGCCTATCTCCATATTGCCTATCCTTTCTAAAGTTCTCGAAAAACTGATCCATATTCAGTTTAAATCTCACTTGAAACCTTCTCTCTCATTAACCCAGCTCAATCCAGCTTCGGGCTAATCATAGCACAATCACTGCACTAGCAAAAGTAACCAATGATTGGATCTCTGCTATAGATGCTAAGAAGGTAACTGGCACGAGTCTTTTTGGACCTCAGCAAAGCTTTTGATACTGTTGATCACAAACTATTAGTCAATTGCCTTGCAAAGTTGGTGCCACATACCATACCACCCAGTGGTTCTTTAGCTACCTAACTGGAAGATCCCAAAAGTAAGGCGGAAGGCTTTTTTCTGCTGCCTTGCCAGTTGCAAGAGAGTCCCCAAGGATCCATCTTAGGCCCTATCTTGTTTTCTTTTGTACATTAATGACTTAGATGCTAACATATCTACGTCCAATCTGCACTTTTCGCGGATGATACTGTGTTGTATACTTACAGGCTCATCGTTATCATGAAGTCAAAGGGAGTGCTTCAAGCGGACCGCACAACTTGAGCATAATCTAATAAAGGCAAAGCTTCTGCTCAATGCTAAGAAGACTAAAGCGATGATATTCTCCCGCAGTGCTGTCACAGGCCCCCCAATACCCTTGCCCAAGATTTCATTGTCACCACGCTAAACGAGCCTCTGAAAGTTGTAAATTTAAATATCTGGGTATCTGGATCAACAATAAATTATCTTTCAATGACCACGTCGAAGATGTGTCTAGAAGGTTAAAAGCAAGGTTAGGTTTCTTCTACAGAAATAGGCCCCTTTTCCCCCTTAAAACTCGAAACAAGCTTGTACAGGCCACTTTTCTCCCCCTACTCGACTATGGCGATGTAATCTATTCCTCCACCACTCTTGCAAATCTAAGTAAACTGGACATCCTTTATCACCGTGTGTTACGGTTCATTACCAACTCCTTACTGTTACATCACTGTGATTTATATGCAGCTGTTGGTTGGACATCCCTTACTACTAGGCATCCTGCTCCATGCTGGGCTATGGACTCTTAAACTGCTCCTGCAGAAATTGCCAAGCTATCTCTCTTCCCTTATTAGTATCTCACATAGTGCATACTGGTAAGAAAATCTGACTTTATTATGCTTGACATACCAAGGGCGGACCTCCTTTGGTAAGCGTGCTATTGCATATGCCCTTCCCTCCATTTGGAACCAATTACAAACCATATTGAAACTAACTAGCACAGTTTCAATAAACTTCTACAAATCGCTAAGTTCAGCCAAAATAAAAGACACCTCTAACTGTCATTAAGTCTCTTCCTTCCCCATGTGTGCCATATTTATCCACTGGTAAGGTATCATTGCTTTGTCATATTAACTGCTTTCCTTCCCTTCTACTCCTGGCTTTATCTATGCTTCGCTCCACTGCTACTCTATCAAATCCTCCCCAATATCAGTTGTAGTCTGTTGTTTGTTCTAGCTGCTAAAATATATGTATTGCACACACCAGTCATCATGTTTCATTTATCAGTTTGCAACCTGTAAGTCGCTTCCCTGTGTTATATTAATGTTTACCACCTGCGGTCACCCTATGTGGTACCCTTGTATGTATATCCAGCCTGTATCATGTAACGTGCATTTCATGTATATACTGTTATTACCTATCTATGTTTGTACTTTAAAGTGTTTATGTCACAGGACCTCCTTGTGAATGAACTTGCTCAATGGAGTTTTCCTGCAATAAACTTGAACCTGAACTTGACAAAAAAGGTGGTACGTGCCAAGCTAACCTGAATTAGTGCTGTCTCCAGGCCGTATTCAGAGGCCCCCGAAACGCCGCCCAAACCCAGCAGCACACACACCCTAATGACACCACTGTGCCTGTGCAAATGTGGGAACCCTCATGCATAAATGGCGCAGCAGTACACTCAAAAGTATTCAGTGTTGAACAGCGGCAGCACTGATTAGCGCTGCTGAAAGCTGGCCTTAACTATGAGCTAATGCCTTACCCCCATCTTCCCAACGTAGGGTGGCTGTACTGCAGTCAAACTCCCTGGCAGTCGTAGTCCCTCCTCCATCGCCCATGTTAAAGCAGGATCCCCCCTGTAGGTCCAGTGGCTCTCCCTCCCCACGATCGCACATTTGGGGGGGTGTATATGTGTGTGTGTATATATGTGTATGTATATATATATGTGTGTGTGTGTGTATGTGTGTGTGTGTGTATATATATATATATATATATATATATATATATATATATATACACACACACATACATACATACATACACACATCCATTCCTTGACATCTGATGGCCCCCTCCCCAAGCTAGCCCAGGTTTAATAAATTACTAGTATTTCTGGATGCCCCCGACCGGGTGACCCACATCCCGTATCAGCCCCCCCACCTTCCAAGGATCCCCACCTTACACTCGTCCTGATCACTGGTACTGCAGTCAACGATGGGGACCGGCACAGCCCTACGCTCACGTCCTTGGTCAGCGGCTGGCTGAGATGCACTGTGTACGATTATGAGTACTGTAGAAACAACTTTTTCAAGAAAACTCGTGATCACTCTCATTGCATGTCAGACAGCGTCCAGCCAAGGGCTGTTCCAGTCCCACTTGTTGGTAATTTCTGTTACCAGGATGACAGCGTAGTGTTGGATGGCTGTCCTCGGTGGGTCGGGGGTTGGATGGCAATTGGTCGGGGGAAAGGGGTCTACTAGACTACTGGGGAAGGATTTGAAATTGTCAATCACAAGGGTGCAATGTGCACATTTAGGGAACACAAACCAACAGCAGCGGAAAAAAATACGTGCCTCTCTGATTGTTTTCCATAAATGTACACACCACACCCTTGTTATTGAAAATGTAATTATTAGTGCAAGTAAGTTGCCTTGGGATGTCCCAATTTTCAGTTGCCTTAGTAGCACAGCTGGTACTGCAACTGAAATGATATTCAAGGGCAATCTGGGTTCAAGTCCCAGCTACGGCACTTATTTCTTTCTCTGTTTTGTTTGTTAGGGATTAGAAATCGGCAGGATGTTCTGGTAGTACATGGGCAGTCTAAGGGAGGGGGTCCATGAGAGTATCAGAGAGGGATTTGAAACTGACAGGGTGTTTTTCTAATATGTGGGTGATTGGGGGGGAGGGCTTCACTAGACTACCAGGAAGGGAGTTGAAATGTGTTCTGGTAATACATGGGCAGTTGGGGGGGGGGAGGTCCACTAGACTATTAGGGAGGGATTTGAAATTGATGGGATGTTCTGCTAATACATGAGTGATCCCAGTCCTCTCGTACTGTGATGTAGTCACTTGTCAACAGCTCTGTGTTCGTTGGTGGTGTGTGGCGTCTCCTCTGCCCCTTCCCTCCGAAGCTCCCTTCCATGGTGTGCTTGTTCCCCCTCCCCCGCAGGCACACTGCTTTAGTGCAGTACTTCCACATTTAGTATCGCGCATACATACAGAGCTCCTGGCGGAAACAGTCACCATGTCTCAGTGCGCATGAGTGAATTACGGTGGCCATCTTGGACCCGTCACAATTCTCTGCCATCAGCTCCATCTTCACGGAGCACTTTCTTCATGGCATGACTGGCTTTATGCAGCTGTGGTGGCTCTGACCAGAATTTGTTTTTCTTATGGGACAAATACTTCTGTACATATTTAAACTCTGACTGCAGGGGATCCTGCACCACCAGTGTATTCCTTGCCCCCCCCACCTCACTACAGTGTAGTATAGTATCATCAGTGTACAGATGACCTCATATCATTTAAAGGTAGATCAGAAGAGGCCCTTGGGCCAACCCCTGTGCTCCCCCCTTTTTGAAATGTGCAAGAGGAGGGATATTTTTTATTTAAAATTTTTTTTTTTTACTGTGCACAGTCACTGTTTGCCTTCTTTGAGATGGATTGTTTTCTAACCCAAGTCGCAGCTAATTCTGAAAAGCCCATAGTTAGTTCCCTGCTAGTAGTGTGTGTTCGATAGTGTCAAAGGCCCGGGAAAGATTAGTATACACAGCACCACTTAATATGCTCATATCCATAGCCAGTTAAATGTCAGATTATTTTGTAATATCTTTGTTCATTTCTCGGGGGTGGGATAGGGTGAAGGATAATGTACTAGTCAATGGGAAGTTGAGAGGGGAAGGGAAGATAGCAAAGGGTGGGGGGTGGCAGCAGAAGCCTAAACTGTGTGCTGCACAATTGAGCAGACATACTGGACAAATTGGCCTGTATCTGCTGGCATTTCCATATGTTCGTATGCTTATTTTATGTTTGTTATGAATATTGTATATTTTGTGTAGGTTATACTCTGAGCATTTGCTGTGCTATAGAAAAGCAAATGCATTTCTATTTGAAATCTACAAAACTGCATTTAAAGAGCTACTGACGCCTCAAAGAAAACTTTAAAACACATAATTAGGTACAATTTTGCTTGCATTCCATTTATATTTTGTATTTCTCATTCTCATAATTTATTACTAAAGAAATGTGTAAGAATATATGATTGTTGTCTCTTACAGTTTATTCTGAGTTCATCTGCCTCTATAGCTTGCTCCCTACTGCAAGTCATAATCCTCTGTTATGACATCACAATCTGTTGCCATGGGAGTAACTGTGATGTCACAAGCAGTACTCTATGACTTCAGGTAGGGAGAAAGCAGCAGGAATAGAATAATCCTTTGGGAGCAAAAATCCTGTTTTCATGCTGATCACATCAGTAATAAATAATGGGATAGAGGAAAACCAAACTAATGAGAAACACAAGCTGGACAGTGCCTAAATATTATGTTTTGTTAAAGTTCTCCTGGACGTGTCTTCAGCTCTTTAAGGAGCCATCATTAGGCTGATAGTCTGACTGGTTACAATAAAATACATTGGACTGAAGATAAAGTGAATTTGATTTCCAACTAATTGGGGCTCCAGATGAGAGGAGTACCAACCTGTTTTACTCGCCTCATTTTAGGAAATACCCTTCAGAAAATGTTTTTAATGAGTACCTGTACTCACCCAACATTTGTAAATACCCCAAACTCCAAAAGAGTAGTGCTTCATAACATAATTGGTGATTCAAAAGGAGCAGTTTTTCCTGATTTATAGCACTCGCATACATCCCAGTTTTGTTTTACTCACTATATTTTAAAACAGGTGAGTTAATTACTCATGAGTCCTACCTACCAACATTATCTGGAACATTGTTAGCACTTGGTCGGTTCTTACGTAAAAAAAAACTACATTGTTTTTAAAAATGAACTCCTCACTCCACTCTCTCTAGACATTTGTACACATCTGAATTTGGTTTTACTTGCCTCACTTTCAAATGAGGAGTATAGTACTCATCATAAAAAATCTTATCTGGAGCTTTGCAACTAATTGTCCCAGGACCTTTGACATCACCAAGAGGGGGATATAGTTCTGTAGTTAAGCATTTCATCCTTTTGTTCGTACTTAAAGACTGGGATGATCAGGGCATGCTTCCACTTACTAGGGAATTTTCCTTGTTGTAAAGATTAAGTAGTTTGACTTCTTCTGTATGTCAGTTGCTTTAAAGCATAGTCAGAGATCTAATTACCATAGCCATACTCGAACCAGGTACAGAACAACACAGATTTAAAAAGGGAAGGGAATACATTACTAACTTACTCTGTTTTTATTAACAAGTTAGTTTAAAATTAGACTCTAGGACCCTTCATGACATCATTTATATTGACTTTAGTAAAGCATTTGATACTGTGCCACATTGGGCTTTACTAACAAAGTTCTTTCAATATTCATAAACATCTAGTTAATTGAATCGATAGTTGGTCATATAACAGAACCCAGAGAGTACTTATCTCAGGCACCTTATCAGAAGTGGGTAGTTACTAGCGGGGTCCCACAGGGATCCGTCTTGGACCCTTGTCTCTCAGATTTTTTTATCTGACCTAACAACAAACTGTATTTCAGACTCTGTCAAATATGCAGACGATGTAAAGATTGGTGTTCCCTGTCTTACTACGGAAAAATCTCAAACTATACAAAATAATTTAAAATATATAACTGGGTTAACTCGTGTGGTATGAGATTAAATTACAGTAAATGCAAGGTCATGCATCTGGGTGCACAGAATCCCCTGCAAGTACCATCTAGGGGATATTTCCCTTGAAAGCACCACTCATGAGAAGGATCTGGTGGTATTTATCAGTAATAACTGGGGGCACAATTAATGGATCAGTGAGGCAGTTAGCAAGACGAACAGAGTAATTTGGTCTATAAAAAGAAATATTAGAGTTAGGTCACTTGTGGTTATGCTGCCCCTATTTAGGGCATACGCAAGGCCCCACCTAGAGCATGCATCTCAACTTTGGTGCCTATTTAAAAAATCTGAGAACATGTTATTGGAGAGAGTACAAAGAAGATTCACTAAGAATATCAGTGGCTTATACAACCTGTCCTGTGATCACAGAATTGCATCACTGAACGTTATGTCCCTGGCAACACGTCGCCCGAGAGGGGACCTTTTGTTATTCTGTGATACAGTATTATACGTGATCCTTTTCTATTCACAGAACTTGGTTTTGAATTTAAAAACGATCATAATACCAGGGGTCACCCGCTCCAGGTCTCAGGTAGAAGGTTTAACCATGTACATCGGAAATATTTTTATACTCTTGAGTAGTTAACCCTTGGAACAGATGCCCTTTTGAGGTAGTTATAAGTAAAACTAAAAATGAATTTAAAAGGCACTTAGACAACCTAATTTTGACTGGTTTTAAGTTCAGGTATTATTAGTAATGAAATAGAGCACACATGGGCTGCATAAGCCTCCTTGCTCTTAACCAACCCTAGTATGTATGTATGAAGTAAGTAGAACAGTTATGGGAAACAAACTCGGGGGCAGAGTAAATCAGCAACTGGCAGCTCAGTTCATGCAGGCCTTCAGCTTTTGCACAGTACAATTTTAGTAATGTATTATATAAAACTTTTTTTCTTCAATGCCTTTATTAAATACTTTGAAGTCTAAAAAAGGGAGGGTTCTATTAGTGGTACTTTATCGATTCTGTTAAAGAATTTGCCACTAGGTTTTGATTGGTGAATTGACCAGTATTAATTGCTTCCACAAAGAATTTATTAAAACCATTAGCTATGTTCTCAAAATCAGCTTCTCGCTCTCCATTTATAATAAAAAAAAATTAGAAGAGCAAAGTTATCTTGACCATCAAGCTTCCTCACACTTTTCTAAAAATCAGCTGCAGATCTTGCTGACATAGGTGTATGTTGACAGTGTGTTCATTAAGTTAGTCTGAGTTCCCTTGAATAGTGATTTCAGTTTGCGTAATAATTATACCATGCATGTTGGAGAATACCAAGAGTCATTATTCTGTTTCTCCCGTCTTTTCCTAATAGGGGCATTCTTGTTACTCATCATGCCCGTGCATCCACCACTGAAGGTATGAGCCTTATTCTACCCTAATTAATATTTTCAATTTGAACCCTAAACTCAACATTGTTAAACTTCTTGAAGGACTAAAAATAGATATGCCTGGTGGAGCGTGCATCTTAATCCTTTTCTCAATGCAGAATGTTTCCTGGTGGCCAGGAAAGGAGTCAGCAAGGACCCATAAAGGAAATAAATGGGTCTGGCTTACCAACCAGAATGAGATCCGGGAAGTTGGAAGCCTCTGGTTTCTTTAAATTAGCCTGTGTGTCTTTACCCCGTCTGGTGTAATCTCTGTCGTGCAGCTGGATGGACAAACTGAATTGACCCCAGGTCCCTTCCGTCACTACATAATGTTACTATTTCTATTCCTGGAACTGATTTTTAGTTAAGAGTCAAAATTAAAGTTTTTGAAATTGGACTACTTGTATATAAAAAATAAAATCCCTTTTGTAGGTGCTGAGATCTGTCATATCTCCAGTTAACAGTGTCGGTACCTGTCTTCATTACGATCCATGGAAAAGAATACCACGTACACCTGTACAGCATCAAGATGCACCAGCTTATCTAGATGGTAAGTGTGTATAGCAAGTATTATATTGGATTTTATGCTCTAAGGAATCTGAATATCCTTTCAAGTGGGTTTACGTTTTTAAAGTGGGCCCACTGCTTTAATAAAACATTAGATACAAACAACATGAAGTCTTGCTGCATTCTGACAATTGAAAGTGATTCCCAGCCTTTGAACTGCTCCGGAGAACTAAGAGTTAACTTTTTATGCAGGGCATGGAACGCTGAGCTCGAGCTCGGTTGAAGTCTCTGTCTGGAGTGTTTTGAACTTAAACCGTCAGATTCTTTACTCCGCCTCACTGAACAGTCGTTCCGGAGATTTCTTCTTCAGCTCGGTTCGACAGTTGGTTAAAGTTTTCAGTTTTCGTCGGTTTTAAACCGAAAAAAGTATCTGCATAGTCGGTTCAGTCTCTGTCTTTGGTGCCGTGAGTACCAGATGGGGAATTGTTCTGTTTTTCTGTGTGGAACTTGTAAAAATGCGGTCAGTTCGGCTGAACCGGCCATTTGATTGTGAATTTTGTTGGTATACTTAGTGTGTGGTTACTGGTTCTTATCTGTTCTAAAAAAAAAAAAAAAAAAAAAAGCGTTTTTAACTGTTTTCCCAGTACCAGTGACACGGTTAGGAACTGATAAAGGGAGTCTTGCCTGGCAGTTGCCGAATAAAGGGTAAGTTTGGTTAGGTTGGCCATGTCTGAGAAACCCAAGAAAAAAACCTGGCCCACTGGGTTTTAACACTGCAGTGAGTGTGGGGAGGTCTTTGCTAAGGCTGATCCCCACACCACCGGTGTTTATTGTCTGGGGTTTGACCACCTTGATTCAGACTGCCAAATATGTAAAAACTTTCCCAAATCTACCCTTGAGAAGAGATTAGGTAGACTGAGGGAAAAGGAGGCCGAGAAGTCCGCTGACCTGGATGGCCAGCCCGGTTTAGTTTAGACCGAACCAGAAGGAGTGCCCTCTGACCAGGGCGATACTACTTCGGGCAAAAGGAGAGCCGATTCCGAGGGATCGGTTCCGACAAAAAGAAAGCACAATGATAAATCGACCGGTTCGGATCCAGAGGTTCATGTTCTGACCGCTGAAGAGATAGCCAGGGCGATTCAAATTGTGGAATTGCTCCATCCGGTTCCGACCGATCCGGCTCCTTCTGGCAGGGGTTCGGTTCGGTTGGTTCCCCCAGTTCAAGAGTATACCCTTGAAGAATTTTATGAACCGGAGTTTGAAGAGGAAGGGGAATTTGAGGATTATGATATAAGTGAAGGTCTGGATGTGCCTGTGGAACCAGACATCTCCCCAGACAGACCTTCAGGTGTTTCCCCTCCTAGGCCTTCTGAGTCCCCTTCTCACTTTATGTTTTACAGAAAGGTGGCTGAAACCCTCCAGCTTCCTATGGAGGAGACTGTGGAAGACCAAGAGGAGCCTGACTATGTAGAGATGATGGACATCCCAGAGTCCAGGAAACTGTCTATTCTCCTCCATAAATCTTTTAGTGAACAGACACTAAAACTCTTAAAGTCTCCTAACACTATACCTCCTGTGGATAGAAAAATGGACAAGAGGTATACACTTTCAGGCTCAGACACGGAGTTCTTGTATCAACAATGCAGCCATGTTGGGGTAGTGCAGGCTGCTGCCTGTGACAAGGCAACTATTCGCTTGGCTTCACACCCCCCTGACAAGGACTCCATGAAGACTGATACCATGGCAAAGAAGCAGTACATGGCATCTTCTTTGGGACTCAGGGAGGCGAATTACATGGCCTATACAGCCAGGTACCAGAAGTCCAAGTGGGACACTGTACTGGCACTGGCTAAACAGGCCTCCCCCCAGCTAGCCAAGGAGCTGGTGGCGGTGACTGCAGATGGGATTGAGGCATCTAAGGTTCAGTATCATGCTGCTGTGGACTCCAGTGATGTGTCATCAAGAGTCATGGCTACATCTGTGGCTCTTCGGAGGATGGCTTGGCTCAGATGTACTAGCCTCTCACAGGATACCCAGGCTAAGGCCATGGATTTCCCTGTGGTGGGTAATTCTCTGTTTGGGGAGCAGACAGAGAATTACATGAAGAAAATGGATGAGTACAGGACCACTTACAGGAGTGCGCAGGCCAAGGAAAGGCAGGTAACTCCTCAAAGGCAGCAGTCTAGGGGCAGGGCAGGCCTTTTCAAAGGCCCTTTTACCAAGCACAGGCCTCTTCTTCCTTTTCTCAGAGGGGGTTCTTCAGAGGGAGAGGCAGAAGGGGGATGAGCAGGGCTGCATCACCCCTCAGCCTAAAGCCCCTGCCAAGCAGACATCCTGATGGGCCTGCCCGGGTCGACTCTCCTATTCCAGTAGGGGGCAGGCTGGCTTACTTTGTCCAGGATTGGATGTCTATTACATCAGACAAGTGGGTCCTGGAAGTAGTAAGCCAGGGACTGGTTCTCAGCTTCCAAAAATTTCTAAAGATGAGAGCCAGATCTTTTCCACCTGCAAATCTCTTGGAAACCCTTGCCCTAGAGGCAGAGGTTTCTTCTCTCCTAGCTTTAAGAGCTGTAGAGAGAGAGTACCTACCCTACACTGGGGCAAAGGACTGTACTCCAGGTACTTCCTGACCCCCAAAAAGACGGGGAGTGGTGATCCATCCTAGACCTAAGATATCTAAACAAACATCTTTTAAAACCAAAGCTCAAGATGATAACTCTGGGAATAATCCTTTCCTCTTAAAGGCCAGGGGACTGGCTAGCCTCCCTGGACCTCAAAGATGCCTACTTTCACATTCCCATAAGGTGCTCCCACAGAAAGTACCTCAAGTTCGAGTTGCCCTCAGGCCATTATCAGTTCAGAGCAATGCCCTTTGGCCTAACATCAGCCCCAAGGGTTTTCACAAAGTGCCTGGCAGTAGTAGTTGCCTTTCTAAGAAGGCAAAAGATTTCGATTTTTCCATATCTGGACGATTGGCTAATCGTGGGTCAGTCTCCAGACCAAGTCAAGTCTCACCTGCAGGTGACCCAGCAAGTGCTCACTTCTCTAGGATTTCTTCTCAATCTTCCCAAGTCAGCTCTCGAACCAGTGCAGCTTCTTACCTTCATAGGGGCAGAACTGGACACACTCGGAGCAAGAGCCTTTCTTCCTCTAGAAAGGGCAAGGGCTCTTATGGAACTAGCAAGGCATTTCCTCCAGCTCTTGGGCCACATGGCAGCTTCAACAGCAGTGGTCCAAGGGGCAAGATTCCAGATGAGGGATATTCAGTTCCACCTGAGAGCCTTCTGGTCTCAGGGGAAGGACTCCCGTACCAAACTGATTCCAGTGACTCTGACCTTGATTCAAGTCCTTCAGTGGTGGCAGGAGCAGGATAGTTTAAGGCAAGGTGTTCCTTTTGTTCTTCAGCCTTGTTCAGTGGTCCTTACCATGGATGCTTCTCTCCTGGGCTGGGGAGCCCACCTGGGGTCCCTCACTGTCCAGGGCCTGTGGTCCCCCCAAGAATCCCTTCTCCACATCAATCTTCTAGAGCTCAGGGCAGTTTTTCTGGCTCTAAAAGCGTTCTCACAGTCAGTTCAGAACAAGGTGGTTCAAGTCAGAACAGACAACACCACCACCACCATGTGGTACATCAGCAGGCAGGGAGGCACTCGGTCCATGGCCTTGTGCACAGAAGCCATGAAGTTGTGGTCCCTGGCTTAGTCCCTGCAAACCTCCCTTGTAGCAGTTCACCTTCCAGGCAAGGACAATGTGCTAGCAGATGCACTGAGCAGGATTTCTCAGGGCCATCACAAATGGTCCGTGGACCCCCAGGTTTTGAAGGTGATTTTTTCAGGTGGGGCACTCCAGAAATAGATCTCTTTGCAGCCCCAGACAATCACCTTTTGTTGCAGACCTCCAGTCCTGGGCTCACTCCCTCTGGACGCCCTGATCCTCAGTTGGGAGGGAAAGTTTCTGTATGCCTTTCCCCCCTTCCCTCTCCTGTTCAACGTTTTAGTAAAAATAAGGTCTTGACCATTCAAGGTGATTCTGATTGCTCCAGATTGGGCCAGACAGCCCTGGTACCCCCTGTTGCTGTCCCTAGCAGTCCATCTTCCCCTGTCTCTTCCCAGGAATTACAACCTGTTAACAACCTCTTAAGGAAGGATTTGGTACTCCAGTCTTCAGTCTCTCAATCTCAAAGCATGGCTCTTGAAGAGTTAGAGTTTCCATATCTGCATCTTTACCAAGGGGTTCTGGATATCCTCAAGGCTTCTCGAAAGCCCTCCACCAGAAAGACTTAGAATTCCAAATGGAAAAGATTCATCATTTGGTGTTCTTGGAAGCATATTTCTCCAGACACTGCTGACTTGCCTATGGTTCTGGATTATATGGTCCATCTTAATGGCCTAGGCCTCAGACCAGCTACTCTCAAGGTACACCTGTCAGCTGTTTCTACGTTTTTGTCTGTGGGGGAAGCCTTCCTCACTATCTTCCCATCCTGTGTTCTGTAAATTTTTTAAAGGATTGCTTCACACCAGTCCCCCTTTTAGAGACCCTGCCCCTGCCTGGGATTTGAATGTTTGCATTGCTCAACTTATGCAACCCCCTCTTTTGAGCCTGTGTCTTCAGCAGAGCTTAAGTACCTGACTTGGAAAACTGTGTTCCTGGTAGCCATTACCTCTGCCAGGCGTATCAGTGAATTGCAAGCCCTGACAGTGGAACCTGATTTTTATCTCCTTTCACAGGGATAAAGTGGTCCTTAGAACCAATAGAAGGTTCTTGCCCAAAGTGGTTTCAGACTTCCATTTAAACCAGTCTGTGTGTCTCCCTGTTTTCTTCACTGATCATTCTTCCTCAGGAGAGAGGAGGCTACACAGTTTAGATGTCAAAAGAACTCTTAGTTACTACATAGAGTGTACCAGGGGTCACAGGTTTGACTCCCTCCAGTTGTTCCTCACTTATGGAGAAGTGGGAAAGGGCAAACCTGCCACCAAAAGATATATTGCCAGGTGGATTGTGTCTTATATTCAATTCTGCTATGAGAAACTGGAAAAACTCCACCCTCAGGCCTGAGGGCTCATTCCACAAGAGGTACAGCTGCTTCCCTGGCTGCGGCCAGGGATATCCCTCTCTTAGAAGTTTTTTCAAGCAGTCACCTGGAAAACAGTCCATACCTTTACCAAGTATTACTCTCTGGATATCCAGGCTAGGAGTGATGCTCGGTTTGGCACAGCAGTACTTCAGACACTATTCCCAAAGTAGGTTCTGTCCCTCCTCCTCCTTGGAGGTACTGCTTGGTAGTCTGCAATTGTCAGAATACAGCAAGACTTCATGTTGTTTGAAGAAAAAATTATCTTAGTAATTGTATTTCTTCTAATGGAGTCTTGCTGTATTCTGACCTCCCTCCCTGCCTCCCCTCTCAGAACCTGTTTTGGGGAAGTGGGTGGGCAGGTGCAGTGTTGCACCCCAGGGGTGTTTTTTGTATGTACCCTCCTTTCTTTCTGTTTGGGTGCTTATTTATTATTGTTATTTTTAGTACATTGGGTTTTGTTTTTGGGTCTTCCTTGGAAATCAAAACTTTTTTCAGCCAGTTGGCTAGTAGAATTTTTACAATTTCCACATAGAATTTTTAGTTTCGTTGGGCTCATAAGAATCTCACAGTTTAAGTTCAAAACACTCCAGACAGGGTCTTAAACCGAGCTCGGGCTCAGCATTCCATGCCCTGCATGGAAAGTGAACTCTTAGTTCTCCGGGACAGTTCAAAGGTTGGGAATCACTGCAATTGTCAGAATACAGCAAGACTCCATTAGAAGAAATATTGTTTGTTTGTTTGTGTATTTGCTTAATGGGTAAGCACACTGGAAAACTAGTTCCTTTTACAGGTATGACCCACATAAAATTACATATAAAATTACATATATTGAATACAAAAAGACATACCTATACAGTACAAATATAGCAGACAAAAAATGTCTTTGTTACAAAAAAGATAATCATAAAAAACATTTACAATTAGATTGAGATTCAGAAAACATCCATAATTCATCTGCAAACATTTTAGCAGAACGTAACTGTCTTATGTCACAGTGAATTTCATTCCAAATGAATGGGACAATATGAGCAAAGGTTCTCTGTCCACTTTTAGTTCTCATAAATGGAATTTTGAGAACCAAACCGTCTGTCCTATGTCTAGAAAAATAGCCCTCATTACACAGCTTCAACAATTTACACAATTTTTGTGGAACTCCAGAATTAACAATTCTATGTGTAAATTAACTACATAATACTGAAAATTTAATAAAACCGGAAGCCAACCAATTTCTTTCAAAATCTCACAATGATGAGATAATTTAGGATAATTTAAAGCAAATTTAGCAACCAGCTGAAGTAAAGTGGATTTCCTAGAGATCACTGTCACAGAAGCAGTATCAGTTACAATAGCAGCATAATTTACAATAGGAACTAAACGGTGATTAGAAATAGCTAACCTAGACTCCATAATAAGAAATGAGCGAATTCTGTATAAAGGGACCATTCTACAATGAATTCTTGAGGTTAACCTCATAAATTGAGGTTCGTAACTTAAATTAGAATCTAATAACCCAAGATACTGAAATGTATCTACTTGATCAAACAATGATCCATCAAGAGATTTAACCTCCAGACACTGTTCCACAGTTCTTAATCTTGCCGAGGTTCCAAAAATCATCACCTTTGTTTTTGATTTATTTAAAACCATCTTACAAGCAATAAGGGATGATTGAAAATTACACATTTCCTCTGTTAGAGAATCACCTAGGTCCTCAACAGAAGAACCCTGCATATATATAACTGCATCATCTGCGTAAAGAGTTAGAAAAGCATTATTAATTACTTTAACTTGCTGATCACAAAATAAAGAAAATAAAAGTGGTCCTAGTATGGAGCCTTGTGGGACCCCACACTTTATCATTACAGATTCAGAAACAACACCTCCATATTTAACCCTTTGAAAACTATCGGTTAAATAATCCCCTATCCAAGCTAAAAAAGACTGTCCTGCTCCCAAGAACTCTAATCTAGAAATTAACAACTGATGATCCACTAAATTGAATGCCTTGGTCAAGTACACGAACACGGCACCGGTCAAACAACCTTTATCCACTCCATCCAGTACCGTGTTTGTGAACTCGACCAAGGCAGTCTCAGTGCTTCTTCCTTTACAGAAGCTATGTTGATTCTGAGACAGCAATCCCAAAGAGTCCACATAATCAGTCAACTGATTGTAAACTATCCTTTCCTGGACTTTAGCCAGGACAGACAAAATTGAAATCGGTCTATAATTACCAAACTCCTGATGTGAACCAGACTTAAAAATGGGAGTCACCAAGGAATGTTTCCAAATGTCAGGTACAATACCTGTCAAAAAAGACAGATTGAAAATAACTCTAATTGGATAAGCTAAGACTGAAGCAGCGTCTATCAATAAACGGGGGCATAGGCCATCAGAGCCCGCTGAACTATCCCTTTTAATACGTCGTAACAAACTCTCAACCTCTTTTGGAGTAGTAGTCCTTAAGTAAAATTTACGATTATCATTAGGACCATCAGTAAATCCTTGAGTCGCATCAAACTGGTCACTACAAGAATTACCTGGAGCAGTAAATTTTACATTAAACTCATTAGCTGTTTTTATAGGACAAGTTAACAAATCACCATTCAGTTTCGTCGAACTCAATTGACCAACATTAGGTTTTATCAACGTGTTAATTGTTTTCCAGAAAGTTGTAGCATTAGACAAACCTTCATATTGTTTTTGATGAGTACATTCTATTTCAGATTTCTTTATCTGGGCCTTACATTGATTCCGTAGTGTCCTGTCAGTATGATAACTGGAAACAGAATTTCTTCTTTTATATGTTTTCCACGCCTTATCCCGTTGTCTCATAAGTTTAAACAAAGAAGGTGTTAACCACCCATGAGTCTTCCCTCGAACCCTTCTTTTAACAAGAGGGGCAAACTGATCCAAAACGTATGTAAACTTAGTAATAAAAAAATCTAAAGCAAAATTAACATCAGGAAGGGAGTGTAAATAAGACCAATCTACATTACTCAACTGTAAACAAAATGTATGCAAATCAAAATTAGTAAAATATCTTGAAATCTTTATAACTGGCTTAGACTTCTTTGCTCCACCATGATTCCATATACAGAACACAGGGTGATGATCACTTAAGGCATCAGAAATCAAGCCACATTTCATCACATTAGTGGGCTTATTAGATAATATCCAATCCAACAATGTATGATTATTAGATTTATTATTATCTCGAGTAGGCAAAGTAACCAATTGTTGCAAACCAGAATTAAACAAAACAGTATTTAATTTTGAAACACCAGAACCAATCCAATTTAAATTAAAATCCTGTAATACTATAAGCTCTCCAAAAGCCCTATTATCTAATTTATCTACAAATTCCTTAAAACCCAATTTACTACCATTAGGTGGAAGATATACACAACAAATTGTTAATTTCTTAACAGAGCCCAATGTCAACTGAATGGTAATGTGTTCACAATAATCCAGAGTATCATTAAAAATACAAGACTCATTTACCACTAAATTATCCTTAATATAAATCATAACCCCTCCCCCTCTAGCACTAATACGATCTTTTCTAAATACTTTATAAGCAGGAATACATATTTCAGAATCTAGAAGAGTAAAATTTAACCAAGTTTCACTCAGTGCTAATACATCTGGGTCATACAAACTAATCCACGATTCAACCTCGTGAAATTTAGACAGTAAACTTTGGACATTAAAGTGCATAATTTTAAGACCTTGAGGAAACTGCATAAAATAATCACTGTCAGCCATATCATTTACTAAGGGGCCAGAATTTGTTTCAACATTACCAGACCGAATTAATAAGAGTAAACAATGTGACCAGATCTTTATATAGATATAAAAAACATATATATTTTACCTTCTGTTTCCGAACACTGTACCCCAAGTTGTAACGCGTATGTTTACCTTTAACCCCAAACATCATACTACAATTGAATACAAACTCGAATTGCTGATTCCCAAGCACAGTTTCCTGTTTGTCTTCCTGAACTCTAAAATCATTTTTTACTATATGATAGAATATTCTATCAGTGCAAATCACACAAAATATGTACACTGCACACAGGGCTAGAAATAATTTTTTTGAGATGCCTGTCCGCGGGACAGGTGGGGTGTAAATTTTGCCTGTCCGACAAAAAGTTTACATGTTCACATAGTTGTAAGGTGAATTTTGAAATATATAACATAACATTTTTTTTATCCCCCCACACAGTTGGTGTCCTATCTTCTGTTTTCTAATCTGACAGTCCCCCTCCTCTCAACTCAAAGATTACAAGGGTCCTATAGGGCTACTTGGCAAGGCTAGGATAAGTTAAGGCTTCACTTCACTGCCTCCAAAAACTCTGAAAAAGGTCCCAAACCCAGACTTACACTGTCCTGCCCCTCCTCCACCTTGCTGAGATTATCAGTCACCACTTGCTCAGCCTATTCGTTTTATTTTTTTCAGTAGCTGTGTTATTATTATATTAAAATAGTAGTAGTTTTTTTTTTTTTTTGTTTGTTGTTTTTTTGGTGGAGCTTTTAGAAGTGAACTGTCTGGAAAAAATGAATGCAGCACTGGACCTTGTGCTAAGAAACCGCTCCCTCTCCTCTCAACATTCTTCCTCTATGAGATCGATGCCGAAAATGAAGACAGCGAGTACTGAAATGTAAACCATGCATGTGCAAGGACGATCCGAGCATGCATGCTTGACGAGACCCGGCGTTTCTTGGATAATGTTCTTCTCGCCTGCCGCCACTTCAAGCTCCACCAGAGGAGAAACACGTCGGGAGACAGAAACAGTGTTAGGTCACCTGAGTCAGGATAGCAGCGGTGGGCGGGACAGGCGGTTACAGCGTCAGATGACGTAAGACTCCTCTTCTCTTTATTGCAGAGTACAGACTGTCAGTGATTCCTCTGGGTCCTAGTGCCTGGTACTGACGAGGATTCAGCTGCAGTAAAGTGCCTGTCCCAGGGACAGGCAGGATGTTAAAAACAACTGTCCCAGATTAAAAATGGTTGTCCCAGACAGGCGGACAGACAGTTATTTCGAGCCCTGACTGCACACAATAAAATCCCTCTATTAATCATAATGACACTGCACTTTAGTACCAAACCTATATATAATAAAACAAAGAACAAATCTGCAGAATTCTGTGGCCCAGTCAGTCCCCGGTCAGACTCCGGTCAGACTCCTCGCTCCACTTTGCAGTCCCACTTAGCCGCTGCCGCTGAATGGAAGTGCAGACTTTTAAATAATTGAAGTCGCCCCTCCTCCACCTCCCAAAGCTGCCACCAATGGGAAGAATGTGGAGATTAGAGTAGATTTCAATTTAATTTCAGGTGTTAGGAATAAAGCAGCAAGCGGCTAGAAGAGTGTACTGTTGCCTAGTAACCAAATTCGATCTCTGCACCGCCGCACTCTGATCAAATTGGAGTAATAGCAGCAGCTTCTTCTAGGTGCAGGCATTAAACACAGTTCAAAACGAATATTGCAGCACACAAAAACAGTCCACAGATAGTTCATCAGAGACTCACACTGACTTCAAAATGATTAAAAGTAGCTCAGTCACACAAATTGGGAGGGAGGGGGGAAGCATAGGCAAGTCTGAATAGCGTTATTCACTCACTGGCAGCAGAAATTAGCTTCTGGAGTCACACTTCAAAGGAGGATTGAACAGTCCAGCCACAGAGCCTGCCACACTCTGGTCAGACTCCTTGCTCCACTTTGCCGTCCCACTTAGCCGCTGCCGCTTAGACGGCATATAATTACTAAGGTGAGTAATTTTTTCATTGAGACCATATAGATCCCCTTTCATTTGGCAGGTACACTAACAACTGCCAGTAAAATCATTTCAGAAATAAAACTAGATCAGGTTTAATTATGAAAGTATCTGTATTATGTTAAAAGTGTTGTGTTGACTCCCAGATAGGAAGTGATACCAATTCTTTGCAACATGAGCCGTCGAGTGTGCTTTGGAGCAACTTTAGAATGGGGACTTTTTGTGTCATTCCATGTTGTCACTGGGTTATTCATAACTGCTGGTAATTATGTCATCCTACTAGGGACACTGATGCAGTCACAAAGCTGTGACATCATCAGAGAACCCTGCCTGCATCAACATTCCATTGACAGTTATCAGCCAGTTTGAACCGTGTCACTCGAAGGGACAAGAAGCAAGCCTCAAGGCTCTGTCTTCATTCTGATTTGTGCTTCTCATTGATTTTTATATACAGCAGAAACATTCTGTCTTCAGCAAACAATTTTAAGATTTAAAGCTTGCTTGTTCTATGATCATTAATTGACTTTTCTGCTGTTTTAACGACTTCTGTAGAAGTCTGGGCATTATGCCAGTTTGTCTGCCTAAATAAATATTAAGGGTGTCAGATAAGTATAAAAATGTTGATCTTCTTTGGGGATATCTCTGCTATCAGGTCATGCCTAAGGCACATCGCTATCAGATATCAGGACCCCACTGAAGCTTTTTGTGCAGCAGTCCATTGGGGGCCACCTACACCAATGTCCAGCTCCAACGTCACATATCCTATTAATGCGTGGGTGTCCCTGCTCCCTCCTCAGTTCTTTCCTGCCATTGACCATTCACGCACAGACTCTGCGGAAGCTTTGTCCCGTGACAGTAGGATTCCTGACCGTGAGCTCTGCCAGAGGTTTAATCAAACAACCCTCAGGTAATGCAGAAAGGCTTTAAGAAATGTCTTAATGGAACAGCAGGCAGCCAGTTCCGGGCAGGGGTCCTCCAAGGTACCAGCTTCTCAATCACTGGCAGGGTCGTCGAGCTCCCACGCCTCTAAGGCCAGAGACAAGTCCTCAGGGAAAAGTTAAAAGGAAGACCGTGATCACGACTGCTCCCCTGGCAGCGAACTCATTCCCAGACGGCCTCTCTTCCTTCACCTCAGGGCTCATTGTTGACTGCGGCTGCACCGACGCACAAAGTCACTGTCCAGATCTCTATGCCCTCCAGACTCATACTCACAGCACATCTGCCTGATACTCGGGGTGGCCGGTCATCTATCTCCAGGTCATCAGCCCCTCCTTCGTCGATGGCCCTCCCGTCAAGGCCTGCTCCTTGTTCTTCCAGGACTACAGTTTTGGGTTTGCAGGGTCCCTCTGATGGATCGTCGATCCCTGTACTGTTGCTCCCCACCATTCCGTCGATGCAGTCTTCGGTTGTCGACCCGATTCTCACCCAAGTTTACTTTGGTGATCATTCACCAATTAGGTGCATACAGACCCATTTCATCAGCGCTGTTGATGCCTCCTCATTGACCTCGGGAAGCCCCCCGCGAGCCGTTGTCCATGTGTCTGACGTTGGACCTGGATTTGGAAGACGTAGTCGTCGAAGAGGGTACCATCCTGACCTCATTCTTCCTGATGAAAAAGAGGAGGAAGAGTAGGTATTTACTTCAGATGGGTCCACAGCCGCCTCTGTTAGTGAGGACTCTGTAAAGCATACCCCTCGGTCTCCTCCCGAGGACCCCACATTTTTCGTTGTGATGAAGCAATTGTCCTCAGCCATGGGTTTCCACACTGAGGAGGAGGACATCACCAGAAAAGATTTGGTGGACTTTCTGGAGATCCTAGAGTTTCTCCCAAAGATCATTCCTTCTATTCTTCCTGCACTGAGGAATGCTGCCACTGCAGTCTGGCACGGGCCAGACATGGTGACGACTATGCCCCCCAGGACAGACAAACTTTATGCCCCTCATGGGTTTCCTTACTATGCTTCCCAGCCAGAGATTGATTTAGTGGTCATTAAGGCAGCTTAAGACCGGTGTAAGATGCCTAAGCACCTTAGCTCTCTTCCCCCAGACAGAGTCTCGAAGGATAGACCTTTGGGGCAAGAGGGCTTATGCCTCCTCCACCCTTGGGTTGAGGATTGCCAGTTACTTGTCTCATATGGTGAAATATCAGAACACCAACTGGAAGTAGGGCAAAGCTGCCACTCAGGGCCTCCCAGATGGCACACACAAGCAGGAGGTCCTCAACTGCTTGCAGACCACTGAGGACGTTATCAAGCACCTCATCAGGGCCCCTTAAGATATCAGATATCTTGAACACTATTGCCAGGGCTGCTGCTACTGGCATCTGTTTACGTAGGCACTCCTTACTAAGGGTCTCTGGCTTTGCTGCTGACGTTCAGCAGAAGGTGCTTAATGTCCCCTTTAATGACGCCAAGCTTTTTGCGCCTGATGTCCAGGGCATCATTAATGATTTGCAGGCATCTGGCAGGGCTATAAAATCTGTCCATTCCCTCTACCATACCCAACCTAAGGATAGACATCTCCCTCCTTTTCACAAGGCGTCCAACAGGCCTGGAGCAACTTCTCAGCCCCAGGGCAAATAAAGAGCCTCCGCCACTTTGCCTGCCCCCTCCAGTGCAGGAACCACTGCCAGGCATCCTCAAAGTGACTGATCAACCCCTGCGACTGGATCCGCCTCTGCTTGACTCCTTGTCAGACCCATCCCCCTTCTGGTCCCTAGTCAAAAGGTGGTGGTTGGAGGTTGGTTCTCTTTCCATCTAGAACAATGGAAAACTATAACTTTGGATGCCTGGATTCTGCAAATCATAGAAAGGGGTCACATGCTGGAGCTCATCGAGCAGCACCCGGAAACCCCTCCACTGCCATCCTCTTACCCCCCCCCCCCGCTAATTTGTCTGCTGTCCGGGAGGAAGTACAGTCTCTTCTGCGCAAGCAGGTCATAGAGCCAGTACCCAGACGCTAGAGAAACAACGGATTCTGTTCCAGGTTTTTCCTGGTCCCTGAAAAGACCGGAGGTCTGAGGCCTATTTTAGAATTAAAGGACTTCAATCTATACGTCCAGTACCGAAAGTTCAGGGTGGCAACTTTGCCAGGCCTGATGTCTCTACTCAAAACAGGTGACTGGCTCTGTTCACTGGACTTGCAGGATGCCTACCTGCACATCTCTTACTCTAGGAGCCCTCCCTAGCATCTCACCAGCGTCCTGCAGGTAGGAGCCAGTTACTTAGCGCCATCATATGTCCACCTGTCCGCATAGTCCTGGCGCATTAGGCAACAGGCTTCAGCAGTCAGCGAAACGCAGCAGATAGAATTTTAAACCCTGATCTATCTGTCATCCTGCCTTATTTGTGCCTTTTTGGTGTAGCTCTTTAAGGGTGAGTGAGCCCCACTCTGCGGCATTTACTGTTTACAGTTGGGAACTGAAGATGTTTCACCTAGTGCATTTCAGGCTAGCGCTATAATTGCACTGTATTCTATTTATAATATTTACTGTGTATGCTGTTAAGTGCAGCTGATAGTAGGCTCTTGTGCACCATTTATACTGCTGCAGTTACAAACCTGCTATTGCTGTCCAGTTATTTTATTTGATTTAAGTCTACAAACTCACTTACTGCATTGTACTGCCCTAATTCTGTTTTTATGCACTCTTGCTGCACGCTAGCAGCCCTCCTCTCCCATTTCAGCCTTCCCCTCTGTTCTAATCTTGCCCACTCACCTATGTGCCTCTTCCTTCCTCAGCTACCAAAACCCTGTGCACAGTAGGGTTTGAGAGAGCAGTTACTCCAGGAGCCCTCCCTAGCATCTCGCCAGTGTCCCCCAGGTAGGAGCCAGTTCCTCTGTGCCATCTTTTGTCTTTACCTGAACACATGGTCCTGGCGCAGCAGGCTTCAGCGGTTGGCGCAGTGGTGCCAGGCAAAACACTCACTAGTCACCCTCCCACCCTAAGCAAGTCTTGTTTTTATAGGGCTATGGTTGGTGCAAAAAATTAAACCATGAACTTTTTCTGCCCTACTGCTCAGAGACATGGTACACCCCATTTGCCCCCTTCAGGCACCACACTCTTGGAATTCGTCAGCTCTAAAAACTCAAACTAGGTGGTACTAGTCTACTGTACTGAGACTAGCTCACTAAGCACCACAGCTCTGACCCTGCAGTTTGCAAAATTGACCCAAGTACCTTGCTTCTCTTGTCACCTATGATCCAGATAAGTATACTCTAAACAAGTTACCACAGTCTCGGCTCTCTTTCTTAGATAATACCTGCCATTTTTGACAGCAGGTTTTTATTTATCTATTGAAAAGTTTCACCAGGAAAGGCACACTGAGCAATATAAAATTGCTTGTCTCACGGAGTGTCCTGGGGGGAAGGGGAACATGGGAGCACAATAATCAGAACCACATATCTATGCAGTGTTATAGAAAAGAATATATGCAATAATCAACAACACATTTCCAAAGGTAATATAAAACAGAGAAGCAACAGAGTAAAAAAAATATCAGTTAGCAGTGGATAAACATTGGGATTTGATGTGAAAAGAGCAAATCAACAGCACTGCAGACTTAATATACACAGTGCGGATAAGGAAGTGCAATTAAGTACATTGGTTTCTCCTCACGGTAAGTGCTAGGCTGGAAAAAGGTATTGGGAAGCCAGAGGGGAAATTAGGAGGAGTGAGGAGCCAAAGGGGAAATTAAGAGCAGCTGCATGATGGAGAGAGGAAGTTGAGGAGGGAAGTCGAAATGGACCACGGGGAGGAGGAGTGCCTGATTTGATGAGGCTTTGAGTTCCAGAGCTTAGTGAGCCTATAGGAGTACGACGATTGGTCTACAGAGGTGGTGTGCCATGGTATAGCTAGGGTGCGAGAGTCTGGATCTGAGGGAAAGAGGGGCAGTGGGGCGAGAGGACAGTGAGGAGGCAAGGTAAAGGAGAAGCGTATCAAACTAGAATTTAGAGGCAGATTTTATGTAGTGAGCTAGATGGCGATTTTCCAGGGAAGGAAAAGCTAGAGAGCAATACAGATCACAGTGGTGGTAAAGGAAGTGACATCCAGAGCGAAGCGACAGAAAGCATTGAAAAGGGTGTCCAATCTGGTTAAGGATGACTTCGGTGCAGCACTGTAGACTATGTCACAGTAGTCAAAGATGGGTAGTATTTTCTAGACAATCTCCCACCTGGCCTGTAGAGGTAGGCAGCTTTGGTTACTGTAAAGGGCACCTAATTTGGGGCACAGCTTTTTTAGGATGGAGTCTGTGTCTAGTGAAGTTTAGGTGCTGGTCTAGCCAAACCCTGAGATACTTAAAGGAGGAGGTGTCCTCCAGAGTAGAGCCATCAAGGGTGTGGAAAGGAGGGCAGTTTAGTTAGCCTAGAGAGTCTCTGCCTAGTGCCGAAGGTCATGGAGACTGTTTTCTTAGCGTTAAGGAAAAATTGATGGGAGCTTAGTCATTGCTAAACTTTCTCAAAGTCATGCTGAAGCATGGAAGCCACATCAGTTGGTGATTGGCTGGAGTAGAAAAGGACAGTATCGTCAGCATACATATGGATGGAGGAGGAGGTGCACACTGACGGAAGGTCATTAAGGAATATGGAAATAGTAGGGGGCCAAGGACGGAAACTTTGGGTACGCCAGCATTAATCTGGAGTGAACTCCACCTCTGTATTTCCCAGTATATCTCAGCTCTTTCCCCTACCACCCTTTCCTCTCTCATTGTCTCACCCCTTCTGCCTCTTTGCTTTGGTTTGCTCTCCGTCTTGCCTGTTCTATCACTCACCCCTCCCCCCACACTCTCCTCTCAAATTCTCTCCCCCTTCATCCACTGTCCCTCCCCTTTACCATCCCATACCTCACCCCCCTCCTACACCATCCCATACCTCATCCCCTCCTACACCCGGGAGTAATGTGCTCCCCCTTTGTGAAACATGGAAGCTTTAGCCAGGAGCTATAGCCCCTCCTTCATCTCCTGCTCTCCCTCCCCCGCCCGACATTGAAAAGGTTGCAAAAGCCCCCACCTCCTTCCCTTACTACTGTTCCTGTTGCTCCTAGCAGGAGACATTGAACCCAACCCTGTGGGCCCCCCCCCCCGGTTCTACCAAAAGGCCTCAAAATTTTCCACTTCGGTACCAGGAGCCTTCCTCCTAAGTTAGATGACCTGAAAGTCTAGGTAACACTGCACTCCCCCAACATACTTTGTGTTTCTGCAACTTGGCTGTCCTACAAGGTGCTCGACTCCCTCCTAGCAGGGCAATCATGGTGGTGGGGTAGCCCTCTATATTCATCAGTCCCTCTCCTGCTCCATCTCCTTGCATGAATTCCCCTCCTTCTCTCACAAGCTAATTATTGCCAAACTAAACATCCCAGCCACTATCCTTTTATACATCGGGACCTTGTATGTCTCCCCTAAACTCCCACCAATCTCGTTGGTCCCTTGCATTTCCTCCATCTCCGTGCACACAACCGCCGGGGAGTTGATCCTGCTTGGCGACTTCAATTTAAACTGGCTCTCCCCTGCCTCCAAGCCCACCCTGCAGCACATCAAACTGCTGGATCTTACCCAACTCATAAAGGAACCAATGCATTTTAACCCCCGCTTCCCAAACCACTCCTTTCTGGACTGGGTGCTCTCCTCTCACTCCCACAGTATTGTAACTACAGGCACCCACCTCGATATAAATATTTTTTTAACCAGGCACGGCACACTTAAGCTGAAACTTGTTTACAGGTGCGACCTGGGAGCCCAAGGAAGTTAAGTGACTTGCTGAGGGTCACACAGTATGCAGGTGGGGGCTGCAGGATTCAAATCCAGGTCTCCAGGTTTGCAGCTCAGAGCCTTAAACCACTGCGCTATACTGCCTCCATAAAAGGACCATTGCTTAACTTATTGCGTCAGGAAGGTGCATCTCCCCTACTCAGTCCTTAAGTACATTTGGCACCGACCCCTCAGGGTGCTTGACACAAACCCCTCTCTTACGTGACCTTCTAAACGCCGACTGGTCCCCCATATTCTGTGCCACAAACATCGACCTCACCCTCAGCTCAATCGTCAACATTTTCTTCAGAGTCTGGAACACTTGCGTACCCCTTAAAAAAGCATGGGTCAGATGCATCCACCACCCATGGATTAATGCCACCCTAATTGCTGCAAACGGCGTGATCGTGCATGGGCTACCTACAAATCTTCCTTGTCCCAGACTGACCTTCAGGGTTACATACAGGTCGCAAAGAAACAAGTGCACTAAGGCTGTCTGGACTGCCAAAGCAGCTTACTTCAAATGCCTCCTCCACTCTAGCCAAGGCTCTCCCTGTTAACTCTGGAAAACTATCCACTGCCCCTACTGACCTCTCAAAGGCCTTCAACACTGTCTCCCATCCTCTTCTGCTGGATGCCCTCTGCCACACTGGTCTGTCTGCTGGCCCCCTCACGTGGTGTTCGAGCTATCTAGCCGCTCGTTCCCAGTATGTCAAAATCAATGGGACACTCTCTGAAACTCGTCCCATCTGCTCGGGGGTACCCCAGGGCTCCATCCTGGGCCCCCTACTCTTTACACTATATCTAAACACCCTGCCCAGTGCATGCTCTTGCAAAATCCTTATGCATGCAGACGATGCTGTCATTTTTGCCACCCACTGCAATCCCATCTCCCTCCAGGACTCTCTACAACAATCCTACAATGCTGCCGAAGCCTGGTTTAAGGAGCACAGACTCATCGGTAATCTCAAAAAAAACAAGACAATGCTCTTCGCCCACCCCCAAAACAAAGCCTGCAACTACGCACTCCTTATCCTCCCTAGTACCAAACAACCGCTTGAACGAGTCTGCTCCTGCAAATACCTTGGGGTTTCCTTTGATTCAGCCCTCACCTTCCACACCCACATTAATGACCTTGCATCCGCCACTAACACACAGCTTGGCATCCTCTACCGCTATAAGAACTGCCTCCCCCGATGCTCTCCGACTTGCTGTTACGTCTTCACTGCTGTCCCTTGTTGACTATGGCCTGCCAGTTTATGGTGCTGCTGACACTACTGCCCTCAACAAAATTTGCCTCACCCTAAACAAGGCCTGCAGGCTGATTACTGGTGCCCCCAGGCTCACACATACATGTCAGCTCTATGATGAGGCAAAACTCCTTAACCTAGATGAACGACTACGCTGCCAAACCTGCCTTCTCACAAAAAAACCTCTACTCAGGCTCTCCCCTCCGGGGTGACAGCCTCCATCCACCATACCCCACCCACTATTGTAACCCGAACCTCCAACAAGACCACTCTACTGGTCCCCTGATCCAGGACCACCCATGGTCAGAGGGCCTTCTGCTACAGAGCCTCATCCTGGTTTAACTCTCTCCCTGCTCCCATCTCCAGTGCCCCCCACAATCTCCAACTTCAAACCCGCTCTTCGGAGCCAACTGTTTAACACTCACAGCTGCTCCTGTCTCTAATTGGTGCCTCGCCACTATCTCTCTACACTTGACAACGCCCACTGGTGGCACTCCACCTCACCCCCCCCACTTCTCCCTCTGTGCATCCTGCCTCTGTTGAAACTAGCATGTGCTCAGCTGTATCACTGGAAATGCTACTAAATTGTACAATATATGAAATCATTCTGTATAACTCTAAGTCCATGACCAGTATTCTGTAACCTAGGTGCTCTGTCCTCAGTGTGACGAGGTACCTTTGGAAATGAGCCTCTGGCTCAAAAGGTTGTAAACCGATTATACAAAATAAATAAATAGACCCGCCCTCCCAGTCAACCACACCCGTCCTCTCTTTAGATGGATCCCTTGTCTCTGACCCTTCTTTAGTAGTTGACACCCTAAACAAGTACTTAATCGCTTTTGCACTCCCTGATCCCCTCACAGTGGTCTGCCCTAGCCCCCCCACTCGGCATTCCCCTAATGGCTACCATTCCCACCCCCATCTCTGACCAGGTGGTTTACAGTGCCTGTAATGTCACTTAACCCAGCCAAAAGCAGCCCTAATGGTATTGACCCCAAGACCTTTCGTATCTCAGCCTCTGTCATTGTCCCCCCAGAACACAACTACTCAGTCTCTCCCTCTCCTTGGGTATAGACCCACTGGCCTGGAAAATGGCAAAGGTCCTACCCCTCCGAAGAGGTGGTGACCCTTGCAGCCCAAGGAACTACCGCCCTGTCTCCCGCCTCCCCTCCCCTGCTAAGTTCCTAGAGTCCCTAGTCCACTCTAGGGTCTCTGACTTCCTCACAAGCACCAGTACTCTTCCTGCTTCAAGCCAGTTTTGGGAAGAAACACTCCACTACGTCCTCCCTACTGTGGGTCACAGATGCTAATCTCTCAGGAATGGACATGGGTCTCATCATGGCCGCCGTGTTTATTGACTTGGCAAAAACATTTGATTTGGTGTCCCACCCAGTCCTCCTCAGCAAGCTCCATTCAGTTGGTTTAGCATCACCAGTAGTGAAGTGGTTCAGTTCCTACCTCTCAAGCAGGTGTCAGTTCAGGTGGGCTCCACCCTGCCCCCTCCCCAGTCTTTGCTGGTGTACCCTAAGGCTCTATCTTAGGCCCCGTTTTGTTTTCCCTTTTCATCAACAACTTCCCTTCAGCCTGCTGTTATGCCCAAATCCACATGTATGCTGATGATCCCATCGTCAATGCTTCAGGTCCCTCTACCCTTGATGTAGTAGCCCTACTCCAGTGTGATTTTAATAGCATGCTAAAATGGTTTCAGGTAAACAGATTGAGAGTAAACATGAAGAAAACTCAATTTTCCTTTGGGTCAAGACAAAAGCTGTCTTCACTCTTTTTCCCACCCCATCTTCTCCACTCCAGACGGTTCCTCCCTTGAAGTTGTCTGTGTTCAAATGCCTTGGAGTATGGCTTGACAACAAGCTCGACTTTTCAGTCCATATTGAAACCTTGCATTCAAAACTCTGCCAAAAATTAGGAGTCCTGTTCCGCAATAAAGAATGCTTCTCCCTTTCTGTGTGACGCAAGCTGGTTACCAAAACCATCATCCCCGTGCTTGACTATGCAGACATCAGCTACGGCACTGCTCCCACCTCTTCCCTCTCTAAACTTGACACCCTCCTAAATGCTTGCCACTCTGCCACAAACTCTCCATTCTGCACTCACCACTGCTCCCTCTACTCATCTCTTTCTATTCCTCCCCTCTCTCACTGTCGAAAGACTCACTCCTTAGTCTTTATTGCCAAATTCTGGTTTGGACGTCTTCCTTCCTGTCTGTCCTCCCTCCTATCTCCAGCCATTCCCTCCCCCTACCTGCTCCACTCCAGATCGTCCCATTCTTTCTCGCTCCCTCCCCCACCCTCACTCAAAAGCAGGTCAGTCAGCTTTCTCCTTCCGTCTTCCTTGCCTCTGGAACCAAGTTTCATATTCCCAACAGCAAGCCACCTCCCAGTATTCAAGCACCTGCTCAAATGTGCTCCAGGTGCTCCTTGCCTCTACCCCTAACTCTCTTCCCCCCAAAATAAGCTCTTCCTAGCTATACTCTCTTTCATTATTACGCTTAAACCATTGTAATTTTTACCCTACTATGATTGTAAAACTGCTCTGCTGATTCTCTGAATCCTGCTGTATTACACTATTTTCTTATTGGTATGTTTTTATGTCTCCTTCTTTGCATCTGTTCATATTTATACCCTGTTCTCTGGGTTGCACCTGGAAACAAGCCTTGACTTTGTGTGCCTTTCCCGGTTACCAAAGTTTAAATAAAATAAAACACACCTCTTTCCCCCCTCACAGGAGGTTTCTCCTTTTCTGTTTCAGGGTGAGCATTACCAGTTCAAGGTGCTGCACTTTGGCTTGTCCTCTGCACTGTGGGTCTTTACCAAGTGCTTAACAGCAGTAGCTGTAGCCATTAGAAGGGAGGGATAGTACATTTTCCCCTACCTGGAAGATTGGCTCCTAAAGGCCCTGTCCAGGGAGCGGTCCTGCAGACTCTGGAGAGAACTCTCCAGTTGTTCCACTCCTTAGGCATTACAGTCAATCTGCTCAAGTTGGTTCTGGTACCATCCCAGAGACTGTAGTACATAGGGGTGGTTCTGGACTCTATGCAGGGGAAGGCCTTCCTACCCCAGAACAGGGCAGAGTGCCTTATGGCTCAATGTCAGGAGGTGGCCCAGAGCCGTTTCATTCCTGCCAGGAGGTACCTGAGACTGTTGGGTTTAATGGCGGCTGTCATTCCACCGTTCCACTGGCCAGACTGCATATTCGCATCCTCCTGTGGATTCTCCGAGTGCAATGGGACCAATGCACAGATGAGTTAGATCAGTTAGTGCTGGTCTCCTTCCCAGTTTGCAGAGTGCTCCAGTGGTGGATGGACCTCTTGATCCTGCTACAAGGAGTCCCATTCCAGATCTCTTCTCCACAGCAGATCCTCACCATGGATGCTTCTGGGTTGGGCTGGGGAGCTCAGCTGGGTCCCTTTCAAACCCAGGGCTCCTGGTCTCAGGTCAAAGTGTCCCTGCATATCAATGTCCTGGAGATGCAGGCAGTGCTCTACACCATGCAGGCCTTTCAGAACCACCTTGCTCCTGGTCAGCTGCTAGTGCAGTCAGACAATCGAAAGTGTAGTGTTCTACATCAACAAGCGGGGGGGTGGACTCACTTGTACCCCCTATGCAGGGAGGTCATGAGTGTATAGTACTGGGTGTTAGATCACAGTCTGACACTCTTGGCAATCCATGTCCCAGGTGTGCTAAACACTCTGACGGATAGCCTTAGCCGGACTCAGTCCAGCATGCATGAGTGGGAGCTCCTCTCCTGTGTTGCAGAAGAGTTGTTCAACAGATGGGGTTGTCCAGAGTTGGACCTTTTTGCATCCAAACTCAAAGCAAAAGTTATTTTTTGATCACTTGATCCAGGGCCTGGAGTTTTCGGGTGAAATGTGTTGTCCCTATCCTGGTGGAGGAACTTCCGGTTCCACTCCCCCATTGCGGGAACTTACTGACCTAGGCTCAGGGGACCCTTGTCCATCCCAACCTCGGGTCCCTCCATCTGCATGCTTGGCTCCTGTGGACCTAGACATCGCCAGGTTTGGGGTCTCTGACAGAGTGGCGGATGACCTGGTGGCAGCCCTAAAGCCTTCCATTCGAGCGGCATATGCCATGAAGTGAAAGTGATTTGCCATCTGGGCTGCCAGACATAATCTGCACTCTTTCACCTGTCTGGTAAACCAGATCCTGGACTGCCTGATCTCTATCTGACTCAGGTCTTAAGTACTCCTCCCTCAAGAGGCATCTTTCGGCTGTTTCTGCGAGCCTGTGAGTGACCATTCTATAGCTCAGCTGGATGTCTCCTGTACATTTTTAAGGGGCATTCTGCATCTGGAACCCCCAATCCATTCTCTTGTCCCGGCTTGGGGTTTGAATTTTGTTTTGAAGAAGTTGAGCCAGCCTCAACTTGCGATCTACAGTTTCTGTCTTGGAAAGCGTTATTTTTAGTTGCTATTACTTCTGCTCAAAGAATTTCAGAGCTTCAGGCCCTCTGGTGTGAGGAACCTTATTTGATTTTTCACAAGACAGGGTGTCTTTGCACACAGATTCCAAGTTTCTCCTTAAGGTGGTCTCTTGAGTTTACACTCAACCAGTCTATCCACCTTCCTGTTTATTCCTCTGAGCGTTCCAGTCCAGGGGAAGTACTGCTCCATACGTTAAATGTGCACAGAATTTTGAAGCAGTTGTTTGTTTCCTTCACCTATGTTAGAGAGGACACTTAAGTTTCTAAGCAATCTTTAGCCAAATGGTTGGCAAATTGCATTTTTGTTATGCTACAACAAGTACGGGGAAGAATTGCCTGGAGCAGTTGAAGTTTATTTCACAAGAGGTATGGCTACCTCTGTGGTTTGTTTCCGAGGGGTCTCAGCTGCTGACATCCGTGCGGCTACCATCTGGAGCACCATCCACACTTTCACCATGCACTACAGCAGTGTTGGGTAAGTTACTTTAAAAAAAATAATCTGTTCCAGTTACTGGTTATTCTCAAATAAATGTAATCAGTTAGTTACTTATTACTTCTGTGTAAAAAGTAATAAGTAACTAACTGTAATGTATATTACTTTTTCTATTACTTTTGAAAACTTGTTCCTGGAAGCTTAGTGCTTTGTTTGATTGTTGAATTTTGTTGACCCAGTAAGCCCACTGGTCCTTTTAAGTCCCTTTTTCAGGGGCGACCGGTGGGAGGGGGGATACAGATGGTAAGCAACTGAAATTGAACCAGATTAAGCTGTTGGTGGTATTTTTAATGAATGAGGGAAATTTGGCCAGGACACCGGGGAAATTCCCCTACTCGCCTGTGGGTAGACGGCCGTTCTGCGAGATGGCCACTCTGGGAGAGTCGCTGAAGGAGAAGGATTTGTATCCAATGGTGTGGGAGGCCTCACGACTGGTCGAGAAACAAAGCGTGGAAAGTTTGGTAGATGTGGTGGATATCGAGGGCGATGAAGTTTTTCATGAAGCAATTTCAGTTTTGGAGCAAACATTGTTTAAAGAAAAAATATGGAATTGAGAGTTTCAACAGAAATGACTGACTCCCCAGTCGAGGAAAGTGAGGCATTGGAATGTAACACTGCGGCAGTGCCGAGCCCTTTACATGAAATTACGTCATTGCCTGTTTCAGCTGAGCAGCCTGACAAGACGTTTTGCAGGTGTTGACAGGAAGAATGAGGAAATGGAGAGCTCAGCAACAGAGTCAAAGGAGGGTGAGTGCTCTCAGAAAGATATCTTTCTCCCGGCTGGCAGTTTTATCACTGATAAAAGCGAGTGTCGAAAGCCGTGTAACTCGACTGTTTGTGACACTGTTTTGGAACAGGTTACGGTTCGTCCTGATAGACTTGCATCTCGGGTTGCAGTGAAAAAAAGACCTGAATCGCTGTTTCATACAGTTGCTACCCTTTCTAAAGAGTCAAGGTTTGTGTTTATTCCGTAGATGATGGCAGACCTGGCTAATATCGAGGCTTCCTCAATTAAATATCAAACGGAAGCTAATAATCAAAAAGGGGCCACAGAATTCTGTTTTTCTAAACCTGTTAACCCTAAACCCCTAATTTTCTCTACAAAAGGGGAGAAATCTGTTATCCCGGAGAACTCGCAGTCAAAGGCAAACAGGGAAAATGCAGAGGCTGTCTTTAACTCTCAGAGGATTGGGGAATCTGTATTTTATGATGATTCCTGGACCCTTCAAAAAGCGCTGCAAGGGGCTGGATGGGAGAGAGGGCCTGCTGGGGTTTGGTCTCCGGACTCGGCTTGGGATTCACAATTGGATTTACATTCTGGCTTCCCTGAGTGGCGGCCCAAAACTGAGCTCAACATCATTCAAAATTATTTCAAAGGGAATTCGGCTGTGGGGTCTGTTGTTATGTCTACTCAATCAATTGACTTAAAACCTAAAGCACCTTCAGCTATGGCTAGTTCCTCGGAAGGGCAGGTTTTGGAAGAGAAGGGGAGTGTGGAGGTCTCGGGGCCTACTAATAAACCCCTGTTATCGGAACTTGTTTCCAAATCCAAAAGGGAAGCTGCCCCTAGGAGAAATGCAGTAAGAATACGGTACAAAAGGGGATTGGAAACCAGACCTGATAGACAATATGTGGGGAAATGTTTAATTAAGGACTCTCTGAAGTTTTTACCTAGAGATGTATTTGCATTCATTAATATATCTGGTGAAGACAATTTTGATATCAGCTTTCGATCAGCTTATAATCTAGACCTCTTCTGGGAATGATATGGTCAAGTAAAATTTTCTCCCATATGGACCCCCTTCCTGGTGATTCCACTCACTAAACCTCTAATAAAAAATGTCATGGTGATGTTTAGGAATGAGGGGGTCCATGTGGAAGATATCACCTATTGGTTTTCCCAAAAATGTGAGATTCAAAGTAACCCAGAACCCTTTTTGGATTCAGAGCAGTTTTGGATGGGGGGTGGAAATATAAGGTGAAGCTTAGACAGTCAGAATCAGGGATTGAACACATTCCTAATGCTTTTTTGTTTGGGAGGGATCGAGGAGTCTGTTTCTATAGTGGCCAGCCCAGGGCATGTTACAAGTGTGGGGCTAAAAATCATCTATCTAGTGTATGTGACCAGCCTAGATGTAATAATTGTGGCGAAGTAGGCTATATTACTATGCAGTGTGCTAATCATACAAAGTGTGATCTGTGTGAGGATTTTGGCCATGTTTTCAGAGAATGTCCATGGGCTGCTAGGAACAAAGCCTCATGTTGCAGTCCTGATTTAATCATTCAACAAGCCCAAGATGCAGTTTCCACAAAAGAAGGGCCCCAGGTAGTGGAGACATTGCCCCTTTTTCGGGAGGAACCAAATACATCTATTCTCACTATAGGCCCCGCCCCCCGGCCTTTTTGTCTCCTTTCCCTGAAGTTCCTGAAAATATCGTCCCAGCTGATTCTGAGGTGGATAACCTTTTGGTACCTGTTTGCTACAGTGATCCAGCAGATTCAGAGAGTATTAGAATGGATAGGGAAGGAGTCTCTACCCTCCCTCCCTCCAAGATGATCGAATAGGCATGTGAAGGTTGTAGTTGTACCAAAGAGTGAGTCCATTGAATCTCCTAATTCCTACGCTGCCTTGTTTACCTCTTGGGGAGATTCAGAAATGGATTTAGGGGATTCGGATTCTCAAAGATCCATCCAAAGTAATTTAGGCATCCCTGCAGAAGAATATAAGGAGAAAAAGAAAAAACGGAGGAAAAGATAGGTCTGTTGCTTTCCCCTTTGAGCTAAAATGGCTGGTTTCCTTTGGGGTTCTTTGAATACACACAGCTTACTAAACTCTGTTAAAAGACGAGCTGTCTTTCAGCTCTTGAGGGATCAGTACTTAGGGTTAGTTTTCTTCAGGAAACCTGGATGTTTTCTGAGGAACAAGTAGCTTCTTTTCAAAGAGATTGGCCCTGGGGGCCATCTTATTGGTCTTTTGGCAGGGACAGGGCAGATGGGATTGGCATTCTGTTTAATTAATTTCATTTTGTTTTGCAGAAGCTAGTTGATTTAATTCCTGGGAGGTTATTAATTATTGATGGTTTATGGCATTCTAGACAGTGTCGATTTATAAATATATATAATCCTCAGACGAACGCCCTGAGATCTGAATATATGAAACTAATTCAGCCTTTCCTAATTTCCTCTCTTTATATTTTTTGGGGTTGGGATTTTAATTGTAGTCTCAATATCAGGGGAGGTTTAAACAAAAAAATTTATTGTGACTGAAATTGTCTGGCCAGCATTATTCGGACAGGGGACCTTGTAAATGGTAACAATGCGGCTAAATTAAGATCTAACTTTACGTTCTTCAAAGGGAAAATAGGCTCCACAATTGATTGTTTCTTTCTAAAAATGTTCAAATGGGAAAGTTTAAGTTGATTCCTGTAGAATTTTCAGATCATTTATTATTTCAGGTAGAAAGTGGATTCGTTCCATGTGTTAAGAAACCAGTTACCAGATGGAAATTAAATACCTCTATCCTTCGGGAAGGGGTAGTACGTAATTCTGTTTCCCTTATTTTACAAGCTAGACTGTCTGTTGCCTTTCTCTATTCAGACCTAGGCCTGTGGTGGTTAGAAACTGAGATTGTAGCAGTTGGTTTAAAAAAATATGGTTTCCGAAAACGGAATTCTGATTTTCTGTTCTATTTACGATTAAGATCCCACTTACAGCACTTAATCTCCTTGGGGAATACATCCAGGTATGATTATTCGGTCCAAATTGATATTATAAAAAATCAAATGAAATTGTTCCAGTATATGAGATCTCAGACCTTGGAAACTATTTTAAAAAATCATTCGGCTAAAACAGTAATAGGGGATCCTTTTGAATTATGTAAAAAACTTAAGACTCCTCATCCTTAGATTATTTAATGCAGAATCAGATTAAGGTGGAGGACGAAAACAGGATTAACTCCATGATACAGGACCATTTCAGTGCTTTAAAACCAATGATTGAACCCTCAGTGTCAGAGATTACCAAATATTTAGGGGTGCCTCCTGAGCTGTTGGGTCCCCAGGATATTTTACAATTGGCGGAACCTTTTTCTTCTAAAGAAATTGAATCGATGATTAAGAAATTAAAGGAAAATACCACTCCAGGTTTGGATGGTCTTTCTAATGTGTTTTATAAGACTTTTCAAGTAGAAATAACTGCATGTTAACTTTCAGTTTTTTTATGTCCAGAATATTGATTTCTTCTTCTTTTTCAGAAGGGTTATTGATTTATATCTTTAAATCAGGGGTAGGGGGGATATAACGAATTGGAGGCCTATTTCTGTTTTAAATTCAGATTACAAAATGTTTGCTTCTTTGTTAACTAACAGATTAAGACTCATTTCAGATGAAGTCATCTCTCCTTTACAATATTATGGAATACCTGATAGGCGAATTCAGTTTGCTCTAACAATAATTAGAGATATAATTGAGGTCTTATCCCTAGAAGGAAAATCAGGATATATGTTATCCATTGACTTGGAGAAAGCGTTTGATAGGGTTAACCAGGGTTTCCTGTTTTTTTATTTAGTTGTTTAACCAGGTATAGCACACTAAGCTGAAAGCTATTTTACAGGAGCGACCTGGGAGCACAAGGAGGTTAAGTGACTTGCTCAGGGTCACACAGTATGCAAGTGGAAGCTGTGGGATTCAAACCCAGGTCTGGTCTGCTGGGTGTCACCAAATTTGCAGCTCAGAGCCTTAGACCACTGCGCTATACTGCCTCTTTCAAGTATTGTTTTTTTTAGGGATTCCTGCGTCACTTGTAGGGATTATTAGAGCTCTTTATAAATCTACTACAGTCTATCCAGTTATTAAGGGGCATATCACGAAAGGTATAATAATGAATACAGGGGTCCAGCAGGGGTGTCCACTGAGCCCTTTACTATATGTTTTTTCTTTAGAACCTTTACTACGGGCTCTCACTATCCCTCCTAGATGGGAAGGAATTCATAAACCATTAGGCAATAACCAACTGTTAGTACAGGCTTTTGCAGATGATGTCTGCTTGTTTTTTAATACTGTGGAGCAAATAGTGGAGTTTTTTAAAGAATTTAATTTGTTTTCCGCACTTTCTAATGCTAAGGTTAATTGCAAAAATTCCAAGGGTTTATCGATAGGGTGTGTTTCTCACACATTTGTGTATGAAAATTATATTTCTTCAATGCACCGTTATCCATTCTGGGTGTTTTGTTTGGGCCCCAGAACATGCCAGTGGAGAAGTGGGATTTGGTACTTAAAAAGGTTGAAGCTAAAATAGCTAAGTGGAGGCAATTTAAATTCTCTAAACTCAAAAGAATTCGGGTTCTAAAACAATTTATTTTTCCCTGTTTATAATATATTGCTCAAATTTTTCCTTTACCAGTTCAATTAGAAGCTAGATTGTATAGTTGTTGTTTTCAACAGTTATGGGGGAATAGATTGAACCCAGTCAGGCGATGTTATACTTATTTGGGTAAAGGGGGGGGATTAGGTATGGTGGATCCAGTAATTTTTTGTCATATTCTGTTTATCACGCATAATTTAAGACGATGTTTACTGTCTCCAGATAGTCGTGATGGTTACTGGATCAGGCAAGTCTTGGAGAGGTATGTGAAAGCATGGGTTAATTTTGCTCCTAAAATCAATCCACACATTAATTTTCCAGCATATTTCAGACCAACAGCTCAGAAATTGTACAAATGGCAAATGGTAAAAGACCAAATAGCTTCCAATGGCACAAAACCTCTTTATAAGACTGTAATTTCATGAGTTCATCCTCAAGACCCTTGTTTCAAGAATTACCCTTCAGTCAGGAATGAAAACATATTAGCTCAACTAAATAACCCCAGGCTTCCTGTTTATATGTGGGAAATACAGTGGCTTACAATGTATGGCCGTTTGACATTAGGGGGAACAGCTAAATATAAGGCCAGAAATGAGAAGAACTGCCCAGTTCCAGGATGTGTTAACCAGGAAGAAATAATGGAGCATTTTTTTCTGAACTGTTCTTTTCTAAATCAATGTGGAAACATGCGGCAAATAGATAGAATATGTCTTGGCTGTTATTTCTGGATTATGAAACTTTCATTATTGGGGTAGTATCTCCTCGCCTACGAATTTATGACAAACATACTTTGTTGATATTTTTTGCATGCTTAAGATTTTGTTTATGGCAATTCAGATGTCAATGGGTTATTTATCAGAAATGGAGTACGGCGGAAGGGTATTGTTATGTCAGTAATGAATTATCGAAAATTTATTTAAAAGACAAACAATTGTATAATGTTGCTAAAGTTGCACTTTGGTGGAAAGGCTTTTCCCATATTATTAAATATAAATAGCTAATTTATCGATGTCCCCTTTTGGGGGAGACCTTAGAATGCTGCTGCTGGGGTTTGTGGGATTATTTTTTTTTTTTGAAGGTGGGGGGATTTGATTGTATTATTTTGATCAAGTGTTTTTCCTTTTTGTGTGTTCCATATGTGATTTATTTGTATGCACTATTGTAAATAAAAACACCCCTACTCTTTTTGATAAGTGCCATGGGATCTTTAACATCCACCTGAACTACCACCACCAATCCAGGCAGATGGAACCTCGGTTTGACGTCTCATCCGAAAGACGGCACCGCAGAAGTGCAGCACCCCTTTTCATGCTGCACTACAGTGTCAGTATTGGGATATTAACCCAAGTGCCAGATGTGGGAACTGAACCCACTGCCCTCTGATCTCCCAGTCTCAGAGGTGAGTGTAGTACCTACTGAGCCACTGACGCTTGCCAGTGAATTCATTTTTTATCAAAGTGAAACTGTTCTCCCTTGTCCTGCCTGGTCTGGTCTCTCACAGAAAGCAACCCACACAGTTGTCTACAGCAGATCTGGAAACAGGTCAGTGTCATAACATGTCACAAACTTAGGGATGACACCAAGATATTGAGTCAGTGGCACTTGACTTGAGTCTCACATCTTGGACTGTGAGAGTCAAGTTTTGTTTTTTTTTTCTGCTGGAGAGATGGATGTGATTAGTCCCTAAATTTGTGATTGTGACCAAAATGGAACTTCAAGTGTACCAAGTGTCTCATCTCATCAGTAGACTGTTAAAGAGTTACTGACCTCAAGAAAAACTTTGAAAAACATAATTAGGCACAATTCAGTTTGAGTTCCATATATATTTTATGTAGTTCTCGTTCCATTATTTTATTACTGAGCAAATTTGGATGAATATATGATCTTTATCCCATAGAGTTCCCTTAGAGTTCATCTGCCTCTGTAGCTTACTCCCTACTTCAAGTCATAATCCTCTGTTGTGACATCAGTCTGCTGCCATGAGAGAAACTATGATGTCACAATTGGTGCATTATGACCTCAGGTAGGGAGAAAGCAATAGGAATAGATTAACTGTTCAGGAGCAAACACCCTGTTTTCATGCAAATGACCTTAGTAATAAATAATGAGGAGGAGGAATACAGAATTAAAGTGAGTTAGAAGCTGAACTATATCTAAACACTGTTTTGATAGTGTTTTCCTGAAGGTGTCAGCTGCTCTTTAAGCAATCAATGCATAAGAAAGGACTGTTGCAGGCAGCAGCACAGCAAAAATGCAGACAGCACAAGCAGATGCAGGGAAAGCCTTGAAAGAGATCTGATGTACACTTAGGTGTTCTGAGAAAGCTTAGCAAAACATTACATCTGAAGTTCATCATTAAACACATTTTTTCAGGGCAGGGGGCTTATCCAGTCAACAGAATTATGAATCCGCATTCTTGCCTAGTTCATCAAGCAAACTAGATATATGTTTTACTCTTTAATTTGTCACAGAGGCTCTCCCAAATAAATTTTTCTACATTAATCAAGTGGAAGCAGCAGAGACTACAGAATTTTATTAATCAAAAAATAATAAAGCCGCAAAATTAGTCTCTAGCCAAGAAAGTTCACAACACAAGATTCCAAAATCGTATTTCTAACGACTCTGACCTGCCTGGCAAAACAATTCTGTGCGGGGAGGGAGGGTGACCACCCAGAGACAAGCCGTCCCTAATTCATACAAAAAACAACTGAGTCTGAGCAGCTCAAGACTGCCTCCTCACAGCAGAGTCTACCCCCAGTCCATTAAACTAAAGCTACAACAGTGACACAGAGTCCCAAAATTAATCAGACATTCAAGCAGCAGCCCAGTCCCACAACATTCCCAAGCAAAAATGAGCATATATGTAATTTACAGAGCTAAAAGTAAAATCACCACTTGGACTTATTTCAGCAAACTGGCAGCCGCAAATTGCACACTAGTCAGTCTTGCCCCACCAGAGAGAAGATCATACAGGAAGTATTTAAATAAAGTCCAGACAGAGACATGTTTTGGCAAGACTTTCTACATGAAACTGTGTAAGAATTAGTAATAGTATACAACCCCCCACACTACCAACAAAAACACACTCTTGAGCCAGGTTAAAAGCTGAAAATTCAGTCTGCCTCATAAGATGTCACTGAGTAGGGTGAGACAAGAGCGGGGTGTCGTCGAGGCACAGGTCAGGAAGCACAGGAAAACCAGGAGCAGTTGTAGAATTCACCAAAAATTATTTACACTATCAGTATCATAAAATAAACTTGTTCAGTGTAGCTATTTACAAAGGCAAAATAAAATAAAGTTTTCTTTCAGTCTCTGTGTCCCTTGTTTTCCTAATCTTTCTTGTTGTTGCAGCTTAGCTCTTAAGTCCTTTCAAACCCCATCCTCAGCAAGCATCCTGTTTTTGTAAATATCAGGCAAGAGCTGCTAGAGTACAGTGTTCTTCTTGAGTTGAGGCCCCCTTTTGCATAGCTTTTGCAGAAGGCTTAAAAATTTAACTCTGGTAAACCTCTAGCTCGCAACAGCTTTTTGCAGTCATATCAAATTATAAATATATACATTTTAACAGTAACACTATATATTTTCTAAATAAAAGAGATCCCAACATAAGTTACACTTCCACATATTGATTTGCATATATTTTTATATCAGCGGATATGTGAGGGAAGAAAAGACAGACAGCAAGAGAAAACTGAGAGAAAGTGCGAGGTAAAGAACTGCGAGCCTGTCGGGTTGATCAAATCCGAAGTCTCACAGGAAAATTTAGTTGCGCAACCAGACAGACGAGACAGAAAAGGAAAGATCCTTGCATTTAAACACCTTCTCCATAATAAATGGGACAGGGTCCTATTCTACCCTGTCATACGGGATCACAATTTTTTTTTTCATTTATTAAGGTTCCAGTTTACCTGGTATATTTTCGGCACCTGGTCGTAGACAAGTTTGGAGACCACCGGACTGACCAGACAAGAGTGCTTTTCTGAGCGGGCTAGCAGCAGCAGTTAAGTTCGGCTTAGTGGTGGCAAACGGCTATGGTGCTAAGCGGCCCATAGTGCGTCTTCAGTCCCAGAGTGTGCATGTTTCACATGGGCTGGTCTGTCCCACTATCTGCCATGGAGTGCCCCACGACTTCCTGCTCTGAGCAAGTGACCTGCTGAACTGCCTAATAGTGAACAAAAAAAATTATCTGTCTTGCCGGGGGTCAGCATCAGCTGGGCCTGGGACGGATAGTAGTAAGGGAGGAGAAAATTACTGCGCTGATGTACTGGTTCATCTTCCAGGGTCTGTATCCACGACAACCACACATGCACCTCAGCCGTGACCCCCCCCCGGCTATTAAATGTACCACTCTGCACTTCCCTCCAGCAGAAGCTAAGCCAGGAATTTTCAAACTTCTGTGCCATGGGAGTGTAAATCCCTAAGTAATACAGTAAATTTAGTTACAGTAACTGCTTTACTTGAAAGATAGTGTAATCAGTAACGCATTACACATTACATTTTCTTTCAAGTAATCCATTACCGTTACATGACAATGTAGTCAGATTACAGTAACACGTTACTACCCAACACTGCACTACAGTCTGTACATTGCCTCAATGGCCCGTGCAGGTTTTGGAAGGGCTGTGCTACAGGGCCTCCTGTCTTAAGTTTATGGTTGGCTTTCCTCCCAGACTTGTCAGTTGGCACCAGTAACTGCTTGAGACTCATTCCTATGGCGTGACCTGATGACTGAGATACCTCCGAAGAAGATAGAACAGTTATGTAAGAACATACCATAATAGTAGATCTTTGAGGGGATCTCAGTCATTAGGTCTGCTTTCCCTCCCACCATCCCCCTTCTTGGGCTCTTGTTCTGGAACTGGCCGTCTGGTGTATCCGGCCCTTCATATAGGCCTGGGCACCTCTCTCTCTCCCCCCATGGTCCCCTATAGCTAGAGCAATGCTCCATTTGCCTCCAGGGGAAAGAACTGAGGAGGGAGTGGGGCTGCTCACGCCTTTATAGGGTTGATGACATCAACGGATGTTGGCAGCATGGGCTGCCCCAGTTGTACTGCTGAAAATCTTCTGTGTGGATCCTGCTTCACCGATGGTGAAGTTCCTATGGTTCAAGTTCATGTTTTTTTCAGGAAAGACTCCATTGAGCAAGCTCATTCACAAGGAGGTCCTGAGGCACATACACATACAGTTCGCAATTACATAGATAGGAAATATAAAATGTAGAACAACAAAGAAAAAAAAATATAATACAAGAGGTATACACAATCGAAGTCCATATGCTATATATGCAGTACATTCCAGCTTTAACCTTGCCCTAAATTATGCAGCACATTTCAGTTTAATAAGTAGAGGGCCAGTTGGTACCTAGGAAGTTGACTTGGCATTGGGGGCCTAGTAGCACCTACATATGTCTTTTAATTTAGAGATAGCTAGTGTTTTGTAGGAGTTAATTGATACGATGATTGGTAGCTTCAGCATGGCTTGCATTTGGTTCCAAATGTTTGGGAGGGCGTATGAGACAGCTCTTTAGCCAGCTGTGGTACGTGTCCTGAGAACATCTAGTAGGATAAGGTCGGATTTCCTTAGGGAGTAGGCGCTATGCGAGATGTGTGTGAGAGACGTTAAATAGACAGGCAGTTTGTGGAGTAGTAATTTGAGGGTCCAAATGCCAGCATGCAGGAGGCGTCTGGTGGCAGAGAGGTCCTCCAAACTGCTGCATAAAGATCACAGTGGTGGGTCCTGTACGCAGAGTTAGTAATGAAGCGGCAGGCACGGTTTATAAATCGTCCAGTTTAGATAGGCTCAAGGTTGGGGAGGAGATAAAGATAATGTCTCCGTAGTCAAGCAAGGAAGGAATGTTGCTTGGACAAGTCTTTTTTGGTCATGAGAGAAAAGAGGGTCCTATTTCTAAAGAAGAAGCCCAAGCGTGCTTTAAGCCTCTTTGATAGATCCTCGATGTGGTTATTGAAGAAAAGCTTATTGTCTATCCACATACCTAGATATTTAAATTTAGGTACGACTTCCAAGGGTTCGCCTAGGGAGGTAACTATGAAGTTTTTAGGTGGGGTAGGTAGGGCACCAGACAAGGCAAGTCTTGAGAAAATCATTGTCTTGGTTTTTTTGGCATTTAAGAGAAGCCTGGCATTGATAAGGTTGCTTTCTAACTGGATAAAGTCAGCTTGGAGTGCTTCCCTGACTTCAGTTAAGGACGAGCCTGATGCGTACAAAACCGTATCGTCTGCAAAGAAATGTATGCTAGAGTTCTTTATGTGGGAGTCAAGGTTGTTGATGTACAGGGAAAAAAGGATTGGTCCTAGGATGGAGCCTTGAGGGACTCCTCTGGCAGTTGGAAGGGGGGCAGATAGTAGGCCATCAGCTTTGACTTTTTGTATCCTTCCCGTGAGATAACTGTTAAACCACTGTAAGGTAAGTGGAGTGGCACCTATGTAGGCAAGACAGGTGATTAGGAGGTGATGGTCTACAGTGTCAAAGGCCTTACTGTGATCTAGAAAGACTGCACCAGTAACCTTCTTGGTGTCTGTAGCATGGATCCAGTCATTAGAGACTTTAGTCAAGGCTGAGATGGTACTGTGCTTTGACCTGAAGCCAGATTGGGCCGGGTTTAGGAGTGAGTGTGCTTCAAGGTGATTTTTTAGTTGGTTGTATATAAGTTTTTTCAGCACTGTGGAGAGAATGGGTAAGATAGAGATAGGGTGGTAGTTGTTTAAGTCACAAGGATCTCCTGATTTGTAGAGAGGAAGAACATGGGCAGATTTCCAGCAGGATGGAACAGTGGCTGTGGTAATAGAGAGGTTGAAGATGTGAAGGATGGGGGCTGTGAGCTGGGCATAGCTTAACCGCAAGAAAAATGATTCAAGGCCATCGTCCCCTGCACTTTTCTTGGTGTCAAGGCAAAGAATTATGTCTTTGACTTCTTTGTAGCTAAACAGGCACAACTGAAAGGGATGAGGTGGAGCAGCATGTGTAGTATCTGGGCTAGTGTTGCTATTCACTCGGCTAGCGTATGGGGAGGAGTCGAATGCCAACCTGGCAGTGGCAAAGTGAAAGTTAAGTTCTTCGAGAATTCACAGTTTATTTTCAACCATCCTGTCCTTGGCCAGAATCTTGGTGGGAAGGGAGGAAGCAGCAGGATGGCCTTCAATGGATCTCAGTGTCTTCAGATTTTTTGGGAGTTCCCTTTGGCCTAGTCCAGAGTGGAGATGTAGAAGTTTGCTTTAGTAGCACGTACACTTTTAACACAGGCATTTCTGGCAGTTCTAAACGCCTGCCAGTCTGCCGGGTTCTTTGTGTGCCTGGCCCTAGCCCATAGCTTGTCTCTATTGGTAAGTGTAGATTTGAGCTCTTGGGTGGACCACGGATGTGAGATTTTCCGCACCCTCATTTTAATAAGAGGAGCATGCTTGTTAATTAGGGTGGCAAGGTTGTCATTTAGGACAGAGATGGCAGCATCAGCAGATTTGGAAAGATATAGGTCTTGCCACCTGATCGTAGCTAGATCGGTTAGGAAGTTTACTGAGTTGAATTTACGGAACGAGCGTTTGTTTCTGAATTTAGGGTACTGCTGGGTTTCAGATTGGAATCTTGTACATACAGTACAACGATACTGTGGTCGCTCATGTCGTTATGGAAAACTGCAGAATGTGAGATTTTATGGGGATGCGAAGTTAAGATGACATCTAAGAGTGAGCTGTTGGCAGAGTTAGAAGCATTGATTCTTGTGGGTTCAGTTACTATCTGTGTAAGACCCAGCTCATCATGGATGACTTTTAGGGAGTGGGATTTAGCAGTGAGCCAATCCATATTGAAGTCCCCTAAGATTATTGTTTCCGTGTTAGCAGCCAAAGTTATGGATTTCAACACGTTAAGAATTTCTGTGCCTCCTGATGGGGGTCTATAGCCACCAATGATTATGATGCACTCTGAGGATGGAAGATGAAGTTTAAGTGAGATAATCTCGTATTCCTTGGGCTTAGTTTTACAGGAAATGCTGCTAACATCTAATTTTGATTTGGCGTATACAACCACTCCCCCCAACTCCCCGAATCCCTATCAGCCCTAAAGAGCTTGAAGCCCGGTATAGTAATTTGCGGATCAGTGTTGGTCTTTTTAGCCATGACTCGGTAGTTATAATCAGATCTGGGTCAGTGTGGGCTGCACAAACTTGAAGATGAATAAGTTTTTTGAGCAGGCTTAGAATATTTACCATCATCAGTTTCATCCCAGGAGCAGCTGCAAACTCCGGAGAAGTGATTTGAGTTGGGGCACTTGGATTTAGTTCAACATTGCCTGAACAGAAAAGGAAAATTAGAAACATTTTCTTGAGGGCATTTATCAGGTAGAAGTGGGCTCTCTTCGTATGGGTTCTAGTGTGGTGTTCAGTCATTGAGGTACGTCTAGCCAGGGCATAGGAGATGCTGACATGGCCGTTCAAGGCTAGCAGGGGAGGTGCACGGAAAGACATTGGCGAAGGGAGGAGGGCCAGAAGAGAGGGATGAGAATTAAAATGAAAACCCGAAAGATTAAGAGTAGGGAAGCAATATGAAGATGCAGCAGGAACTATGATTGTGGGTTCCCAGGCTGGGATGACTTCTGACTTAGCATGGATCAGTGCTTTATGAGTCATACTTTTTGCCAGGATTAGAAGTAGAATGATAATGCAGGCCATATTGCCCACGATTGAGTACAGTGATTTGTATAGAAAGACCAAGAATCCCTCTAGTGGCAGGTCTGTATAACCTGCTAATGGAAAACTTCTGTTACACACTTGAAATGTGCTTAGTTCTATCGAAAATCTATTTGTAAAAAGGGCCTGGTGGCAGAAGCAGGGGGAAAAGTCCTGGCCAATCAAAGCGGGTTTGCTGGAAGCGCCTGTGTTCCGATTGACTGCGCTGTCCCGTACCTTCCAAGGAGCTGCAGGCGGGCGTCCTGGTCTCGGTCGGTGGCTGGCTGGGTGCCGGCCGACTGTGGGGGAGCTGAAGCAGCCCTGTTCAAGGGCAGGCAGCTGGAGAGAAGAAAAAAAGAGTAGGTCTTAAATAGCATAGAGGTTAGGATAGGTTAGATTTGAGCAGTTTAGCAAGACAAAAGGGAGTTAGACTTTTCGGCACCAAGGCGCTATGGTGTGACCTGATGACTGAGATCCCCTCGAAGATCTACTGTTACGGTAAGTTCTTACGTAACTGTTCTTTTCTTCCTGATGTGGTGTCTGAGTTCACCTTAAATCAATCCATCCACCTTTTTGTTTATTATCCAGAGCATGGCAATCCTGGGAAAGATTTGCTTCACACTTTAGATGTGCGTAGAATTTGGTATTACTATACACACCATACCAAGGACTGCAGGAAGTCCAAACAGCTGTTTTGTTTCTTTCACCCCTGGCAGAGAGGCACTACAGTTTCAGAACAGTGCTTGTCATCCGGCCCGGTGGTGCTGAGGGTTGAGGCGCTGGACACCACACCTCGCTGCACCCCGGCGACACGGTTCAGGAATAGACTCGGGTCGGGAAGAGGTTTGAGCATCCCAATGGATGCTCTCCTCCTCTGGGGTGGGATCCTGGGGTGTCTTGCACACCCGACGCACCTGTGCCGGTGGAAGCACGGGCACCGGTGTATAAACGGCTCTTCAAGAGTTGGGGAGGGGAGGACGTTGTGGGCATTTGTCGACGATGTGCAACAGCACACAATATGACTGGACGGCAGTCCTATGTGCCGACATCCTCAGAGGGTAGGCAGGACTAAGGGGAGAAAAACGGAAAATCCCCCCCTCAGGCCAAGATGACGACCGATCCACCTCAGGATTGCCAACCTGCAGGACAGACCCTATTGTGCAGGTACTCCAAGGAGTAGGAGAAGGTACAAGGGATATAGGAGCACGCCTGGTACTCTAGGGACAGATTCTGTTGGAGGGAAGTGTAGGGCTGATCAGTGGTCTGAATGAGTGGGTCGAGGGGGCAGTAAGGTGGAATAAGAGAAAGTGGGGAAAAAAAAAAAAAAACAGTGCTTGTCCAAATGGTAGGCCAACTGTATTGTTTTTTTGTTACAGGAAGTACAATAAGGAACTTCCTGGGGTTGTTAAGGGACATTCCACAGGGTCATGGCCACTTCACTTGCCTGTTTCAGGGGCATGTCTGCAACCGAGATTTGCACTGCTTTCACTTGGAGTACTTTGAGTTTATTGTGTGTTGTGGTTGGTTACGCTCACAACAAGGTGGCAAGTCTAAAGGTGCTAACCCACTATCTGAGCACTTTTTTAAACCCAAGGGGCAGAAGCATGATGCTCGGTACGTCTGCTGGTGCCCTAGTGCTGGGTGAAGTCACTTTGGCCACAATTAATGCAATGTTGAGGCAGCTGGTGAAAATGGTCCAAGATCTGGACCATAAATTTGGTGCTTTACACCCCCGGGTAGCCACGCTAGAAACTAGAATGGTCACTAGGGAGCAGTCTGTCCAGCAGGATGAAACTTCTGTCACCAAATCTGTTGACGCCACAGCTTGTCTTGTAAAAGAGAATTCCCTGCTGCGACAGAAACTTGAGGCAGTGGAGAACCAAACTAGAGAGCAGAATGTCCATGTTATCGGTCTTTTGGAAGAAGTGGAGGGTGAAAACTGTTTGGAATTTGCTAAAATGTTTCTCTCCACCATGTTGGAACTTTTGGAACTTGGCCCTGCTGTATCTGTAGAGAAGACCTTACACATCACGCCACGATGGGCAGCAACCACTACTCACACCTTCATGGTGTTGTGTACCGGGATTGGAGACTGGGATAGAATCCTAGCTGTGGCACAACGGAAAAGATTTCTTCATTATGGGGATGACAATGTGCTGTTATTCCCTGATCTATCTTGTAGCACACAGCAAAGACGGAAGGCTTTTGATGGGATAGGGTCCCTATTATGCCAGCTCAAGGTGCAACACCAGCTTCTGCTTCCTGCGAAACTGTCTTCTGTGGTCTGGTCAGTCATATTTGTTTAATGACCTTAAAGGCACTGAAAAACTTTTACAATGCATTGAAACTGACGGAGTTGCAGTAGGGAGCGGTAGACTCTTCAGATGGTGATTGATGTACTGCTACAACACCTTAGTAAGTGCCCTATTAACATGTTGTAACCCCCTGCAAATGGGACTCCCAAAAGTCTTCCAGGAGCTTTCTAGAATGCTCCAAGCCTAGGTGGTGTTAGCATCTGAGCTGCTTAACTGTGGTTGCAAGTGAGTGCTATTTGAGCCTCCACGACTGTCTCTTTAAGAGCTGTCTGCTTGCAGACTTAATTAGTTTGTATGGGGACTGTATATTTAATGCTGAATCCCACCCAAGCTGCGGAGTAATCACTCCATTTTGCGGTCGCTGAAGGTGCAAAGGGAGCCCATCTGAAAGCTGTAACTGTTTGCCTGTAATCATTTAAAGCATTAGCAAAATTGTAGTTTGTCTAATCTGCCTTTATTGCAGCTGGGACTCTGTGTGTGTTACCTCTCCATTTTGGACCTAAACTGCTGTGCTGGGCCAATTGGGTTAAGGGAGCCCTAAAATGGAGCCTGTGGACGAATCAGAACTTGGACTCTTAATTTGAGCCAGCCACAAGGGGATTGTATGGGCAGTGACTCTGGGAAATGTAGTTTTGACCTTGGTGCCTTTTTCTACCAACAGAGGGAGTCTTATTGTGAGTGACAGCTGAATCAGCCAACAGAATAGTGTGGAGCTAAAGGAAATGCCCTGCTCTGTGACTGGAAAGATCAGATCAGTTGTAGCAGTGAAGAGAGAAGGAGCTGTGTGCTTCTGTGGTGTATAGTTTCGTGCGGGAAGCGCGTGTGAGGCCCTGAGTTTCGGTCTGCGGCCTTTGTGAGTGCCAGTTTGGACTGAATCTGAGTTGCGAGGAGAAAGAAGCACTAGAAGTGTGGAAACCAGGCTCACCCTGTAGAAGAGTGGAAAAATTGCTGAATCACGCTCGGTCTGTCAGGAACTGAAGCTGCTGTGTGTGCTTCCAGGTATTTTGCAGTAATTGCGGATCGGGATCAAGGAGCAACCTGTCTGGTATAGTACTTTCCTTTTACATATAAATGTGCATAGTACTTGTGAGGAATCACTATTTCAAATCCTCTGTACAGTGAATTGTGTGCTGAAGCTGGAAGTAAACCCCGACTTAATTCGGACTACATCCATTTGCTGTCAACTGCAGTGGGGTCCAGTCACAAGGACCTTGTCCTCATGCCCTGCTTTTCTGGCAATCCAGAGGGACATTCTCCATCTGATCCTCAGCTTGGGTGTTGTGAGTATAAATCAGGGTATTCCCCTGCAGCTTGTTTTTCAGTCACAAGTGTGTCGTCTAATTCTTGTAGGTTCACTGTTTCATGGACTGAGCCCCCTGGTTCCGGATTACAATTGGGTGTTGTACATATATTTTCTTCTACAGGGCCCTATCCATCTGCACCTGCCAGGCAACGAACCTGGTTAGCCCCCAAACCTGGGTACCCAGAGTGTGACTTTTCAGACCCAGTATGTGTGCACAGTACTGTGATTTAATGCCACTAATTAATCTGATTTCCCTCCCATTTTACTGTCCCCTAAATAAATCAGATTTGTTGTTGTTATACTATATACTGTATGTGGTGGTGGTACTTATGGAAACAGTATTGTGTTTTGCTGTGTATGTTGATTAACTTTACTTTACAGGGGGTCCTCAGAGACGTGCTGCTGAATCAGTCTCGCGGGTAAGTGGTATCTATATGAGTGAACAGTGTGTAAACGTGGGGTATTGGAGCTGTAACTCTGGTGTACTGTGTGAGGCACTAGAGGGGATAAAAGGGGGTCTCAGTGTCCCAGAGGGCTGTGACCAAGTTAGTCTAACCACTATAAACCCTGACCTCTGGGTGGAGGCACCTGCCATAGGACCTAGGCCCCTCAACCTATCCGTAGTCAAACAGGCAGGGGTAGTAGCCCTTGGGATAGCACCACCTAGGGGTTACATGTGGCGATTTGGAGTATTTCTTTTGGCTCACTGTTGCATTCATTCTTCGGCAAGCAGTTGCAAGCGACCTGACTTTATTTACATAGAAACATGCACAGTGACGGCAGAAAAAGACCAGATGTTCATCCAGTCTGCCCAAGTTCCCTATAATCACTGGAATCTACTGTTCCTCCAGCGGACTAACCCTCCCCATCCTCCTGTTATTCTCCTCCTTGGTCCTGTCGGCTCCGGTAACCACTGTTCACTTCAGTATGCCCCAGCCCTGCTTGAATCCCCTGACTGTTTCCAAGGTTCCACCATCCTTTCCATAAAGTAGTACTTGCTCACGTCTCTCCTGACCCTAACTTCTGTTAATTTCAATTTGTGTCCACATGACCATGAATTGATATTCAGGCTAAATAATTCCTCACAGTTCACTTTAATTCCTTTAAGTAACTTGAAGGTCTCTATCATATCTCCTCTCTCCTTTCTGGTTTCCAGTGAGTACTTATTTAGTGCCTTGAGGCACTCCTCGTAGGATCGGCCCTGCCATATTTGCCATATGGTGATTATCTATTGCACCTTTTTACAGCACTCAGAGTCTCATCAAATGGATTCTTCTAGCTATCTCCTCATAGGCTGATGCACAAAAACTTCTAAAATCGAAATCCGATCCGTCTCCTCCCTCATTGATCACACATTCCTCAGTATGAAATCTTCCACAGCTTAATCCTGAAAAATTGTTACCATAAAAAAAAAACTGATGACACCGTATGGGGCACTGCAGTGAGTAGAGCACTTGACAGAATGATGCATCATTTTTTTAAAGAATTTAATGATCTAACTATGATATGAAGGACAAATTATGCCCTTTAGGATAAAGAATTGAGGTTTACATATAGCTCATGCAGAGTAAATATTTTCTAAAAAGAATAAAAACACACAGTGCTTGAGAAAATCTATCTTTCCTCCTCAATAGGTGGGATGTGGAGTGCTGTATAAAGGTGCTCCTATAATCACCTTTACCAGGTGAGTAAACTTGCATTATCTTATCACACCTTTATACTGCTCTCCGAGTTGCAGTAGATGGGTGATTGTACAGCAGTATCCAACTTCTAATGGATGTGGTGAGGAAAAGGACTGAATACACCTTGTAAAACCCTATGCCCAAACTCTGATTCATTGGTCAGGCTGGTTATCTGATCTGTAGAACCTAATGACGGTATGGGGCGAGGCCCAAGAAGCCACCTGGCAAATTTCCAGTGTAGATGTTAAGTTGCATTCTGCCCAGGAAGTGACCACCACCCTGATAGAGTAAGCCCTAATGTGTGTGGGTATAGGCGACTCCACTGCTCTGTAGGCCTTGGAGATAGTGGACGTTAGCTATCTCGCTGTGGTGGATTTGGATGCAGGTAGGCCCTGTTTCGGACCTTGTGTGATAATGAACAGTCTGTCTGAACGTCTGATCCCAGCTGTTCAGTTGAGATGAGCCTTGTGAACCTATCCTATGAGAAGATAACTGGAAGAACCCATTTGTTGAGACTCTGAGCACTGTAAAAAGGTGCTTCTATAATCACCTTTACCAGGTGAGTAAACTTCCATTCTAACACCAGGTATTCTTCTATATGCCTAACTCTGCAGTCAGCCTACTAAGCAGAGCTGCCCAGAGATAATGCAACTATATTCTAATGATAGAACTATCATTGGCTCGTGCTACATATTCAAACTCCTGTTCTTATCAGCTGCAACGTTCTACCAACATATCAGATTTCTTTCTCCACCTGACAAATCAAGGTGCCCATGAGACTTCCCTCTCAGTCGTTCCTTGTGGTTCTTCACTGAATATAAGTAGTTTCTTATATTAGTATTCTTACTGCTGCCTTTATTTTCTGTTTAGTACCTTACAGTTGGTTAGCATTATTTAAGTGTTGTTCTAGTTTATTTTCTCAGTTCCTTATGATTCGGTATAACCGTTGAGGAACCGGGTCTTAGTACCCTTTCCTGGAGCTTTATTTACTGTTTCCAGTATTTAGTTTTACTTATCTGAGTTATTTTAGTTCAACAAATTATTATATTTGAAACCGCTAACACAGTTTCTGTGAACCACTAATCCGGTACTATTTTTGCGGTTTCTGGTTCAAAATTGGAACTTTCATCAGTTCCTGAACCGACCGCATTAAAAAAAAAAAAAATCATCTTTATTGCAGTTCTGTTTTTCTTCATCTTAACTTTACACTGCAGCTCTTTGTTTCAGCTCGGGGATTTTGAGTTCACTCACTTCAGAAACGACATGAGCATATTGGACTGCATTCAGGACTGTGTGGTTGAGGCTTAATCTGAATGGCACATTGGTTTATTGCTGTTCTGGGTTCCTGAATTTATGTATCACACTTCTGTAATGTTAATAGTCTGAGTCCCGTTATCATTGTCTGTTTAACCTTTGTTACATGGTGTCTTAACTTGGATGAATCAGATTTGTTTAAATGTTTTTAAGAATTGTACTCTGGGTATTGATAACCTTGGGAAGCTGAGGGACTCTCTAGATCTTTTTTTTGGGGGTATCTCAGTCATCAGGTTACACCGTAGAAGCTTCATCGTCTGTGAATGGGGAATTCACACAGAAGATTTTCAGCAGTACCACTGGGCCCCCGTCCACGCTGTCAACGGCCACATCAGGCGATGTTGCCAGCCCTATAAAGGCACAGGAGGGCACGTGCCCTCTTCAGCTGTTTCCCGCCGTCGACTTGCTAGCACAGTCTCTGCAGAAGAGGCGTCTCAGTGTTCGTGCATTTTTTGCAGTCTACAGCCTTTTTTCTCCAGAGCCCTCTTAAATCTCTCTTCTTTTTCTCTTTTATGTCAAGAGTTAAACCTTCAGCTTTCTCTCTTCCATCACTGCTGCTGCATAAGGAAAATTGCCTCCTACGATGAACACTCCGTATGTGTTTGCTGTCTTGTGTCTGACCATGATGCCTCGGACGGTGAGCTGTGCCGGCAGTTTAGCCAAACTACCCTTATGCGACGCAGAAAGGCTCTTCATACCTTAATGGAACAGCAGCTAGCCAGCTCCATGCTGGGGTCCTCCAGGATGCCAGCCAGTGAGTCACCCTCCGGGGCCAAGAGCTCCAAGGCCTCCCAGGCCAAAGACAGGACCTTGGGAAAAAGTCATAAGAAAGACTGGGATCATGACCACTCCCCCCGGTGGCCATCCTGTTTCCTGTCGGCCTCTCCGTCGGGGAGCTGCTGTCTAGGCCCTGGTTCACTCCAAACCCATACCAACACTCTCTCTGTCCAACTGTCAGGGTGTTTGGCCGTCAACCTATGGATCATCGGCCCCCTTCTCCGACAGGCTCGTCACTGATGACAACCTCCTTGAGACCCGACTCTTCCCAGTTAAAGGCTATGGGCTTGTTGGATGTGCAGTCTGGTTCGATGACATCGGTGCCGTCGAACCCTCCTCTGACGACCATGGACTTAAACTAAGTTGTAGTCCGCTTCTCTAATGTGATTATGGAGCAGTTTGTGGCCTTTAACAGGCCTTCATAACCAGCTCCTTCATTGCCTTCATCATTGACTCCTGTTCGTCAGCCCCTGGAGCCAGCCCGGGGTGTGTTGATGGCGCATCCAACACCAGACCCAGATGAAGAGGTCGACATCAAGGAGGAATACCACCTTGACCTCGTACTTCCTGATGAGGTAGAGGAGGTAGGCAAGGAAGATCAGTATTACACTTCAGGTAAGCACTGCCTCTTCTGTCAGTGAAGAATCTGTTAAGCATACCCCAAGGTCTCCGCCTGAAGATACTTCTTTCTTCAACATTATGAAGCAACAGTCTTCCACTATGGTGTTTCAGATGGAGGAGGAGGAGGATGCCACCAGGAAGGATCTGGCAGACTACCTGGAGATCCTTGAATCTCCCCCAAGGATTATTCCCCCCATGCTTGCAGTCCTTAGGAATGCTACCATGGCAGCCTAGCACAGGCCAGATATGGTGCCAGCTATGCACGGCAGAGCTGATAAGTTCTACAATGCCCCTCTGGGCATTCCTTAGTTGACTGTCTAGGCTGAAACTGACTCAGTGGTCATCAAGGCGGCACATGACAGGTCTAAGGTGTCCAAGCACCTTAGTTCCTTACCCCCGGACAAAGAATTCCGCAGGATAGATCTTTTGGGCAAACGGCCATGTGCTTCCTCTACCCTTGGCCTGAGGATAGAATATTACCTGTCTCGCATGGTGAAATTCCAGAACACCAGTGCCAGAAAGGGCAAGATGGCTGCCCAAGCCCTTCCTGATGGTGCCCTGAAACTGGAATTGCTCCAGTACTTCCAAACTGCAGAGGATGTTGGGAGGTATCTTCTAAGAGCCACCTACGATTGATCAAATACCATTGCCAGGGCGGTGGCCACTGGCATCTGCCTCTGTAGGCATTTGTGGCTCAGGGTTTCTGGGTTTGCTGCTGATGTGCAAAACAAGGTGGGGCACACCCCTTTTAATGGCACTAAACTCTCTGGCCCTGATGTCCAGGACATCATTAATGACCTGCATGCCTCAGGTACAGCCATTAGGTCTGTCCATTCCCTCTACCACACTCAACAGCCTGGTAGAGGGCGCCCTACTTTTCGTAAGCAAGTTAGCAGACCAGGCTCCAGCTGCCATCCTTGGGGCAAATGCAGAGCTCAACCTTCCTTGCCTTCCTCTTCCCATGCTGCAGCAGCCAGGCATCCCAGGACTGAGGGCCCAGCCTCCTCCACTGGCCCCGCCTCAGCTTGACTCCTTTCCGGACCCCCTTCCTCTAGTCCAGGCCGAGGAGATGGCAGTCAGAGGTCAGTTCTCCCTCCATTTGAATCAATGGAGAACCATAACATCAGACGCCTGGATCCAGCAGATCAGAGAGTGCGGTCATACTCTGGAGTTTGTCCAGCAGCCTCCAGATACCCCTCCACCTCCCTCAGATTACCCCACGGCAAATCTTTCTGTTCTCCGGGAGGAAGTGCAGTCCCTCCTGTGCAAGCAAGTGACAGAGTTGGCGCCAAAGAGGCAGAGAAACCAAGGGTTCTCTTCAAGATTCTTCCTGGTTCCCAAAACGACCAGAGATCTGAGGCCAGTTTTGGATTTGAAAGACCTCAGTCTTTATGTCCAGTAAAAAAAAGTTCTGAATGGTAACCTTACCAGGTCCGTTTCCCCTCCTCAAGTTCGGGGACTGGCTCTGCTCTCTGGACATGCAGGATACCTACCTGCACATCGTGGTCTTCCCTCCTCATGGGAGGTTTCTCCGCTTCACCTTTCATGGAGAACATTACCAGTTCAAGGTATTGCCCTTTGGCTTATCTTCAGCGCAGCGTGTCTTTACCAAGTAGTTAGCAGCAGTCGCATCAGCCCTCAGAAGAGAGGGACTGTATGCCTTTCCGTACCTGAACGACTAGCTTCTCAAGGTCCCATCCAGGGAGCAGCTGTTGGCCACTCTGGAACGTACTCTTCAGCTTTTTCAGTCTTTGGGCATAAAAGTAAATTTGCCCAAATCTGTGCTAGTTGCATCCCAAAGACTACAGTACATTGGGATGGTCCTGGACTGTGGGCAGGGGAAGACCTTCCTACCGTGCAACAGGGCAGAATGCCTCATATCCCAAGCACAGGAGGTTACCCAGAATCTGTACTTCCTTGCCAGGCTGTATCTGCCACTCCTAGAACTCATGGCTATGGCTCCTAGGACTCATGGCCGCAGCCATTCCTACGGTCCCGCTAGCCAGACTCAACTGCGCACCCTGCAGTGGACCCTCAAGGTGCACTGGGACCAGCGGACGGATGAGTTGGATCAACTAGTCCTGGTCTTCTCCCCAGAGCGCAAGGTACTTCTGTGGTGGATGGTCCCCTCGAACCTCCTTCAAGGGGTCCCTTTCCAACTTCCTCCCAGAGTCAGATCCTAACCACGGATGCCTCGGGTCTGGGCTGGGGAGCCCACCTGGGTCCCTTCCAAACTCAGGGATACTTGTCCCAGTGGGAAGCTGCCCTGCATATCTGTGTCCTGGAGATAACGGTGGTCTATGCCCTACGGGCCTTCCAGAATCATCTGGCCGCAGCCCAGCTGTTGGTGCAGTCTCACAATCTGAGTGTTGTCTACTATAACAACAAGCAGGGTGGGACTCACTCGTACGCCCTCTGGAGGGAGGCCATGTGAGTGTGGTATCTGGACCACAGTTTGACACTATCTGCCGTTCATTTGCCAGGCGTCCTAGACACCCTGGTGGACAGCCTCGGAGGACTCAGTCCAGCATGCACAAAGGGGGGAGCGTCTCTCATCCATAGCAGAAGATCTGTTTGACAGATGGGGTAGTCCAGAGGTGGAGCTTTTTGCGTCCCCACACAATGCAAAAGTGCCCAACTTCTGCTCACTAAATCGTGGGCCTGGAATTTTCTGGTGAGACACGTTGTCCGTCTCTTGGAGTGGGAGATTTCTGTATGCATTCCCTCTATTCCCACTGACACAGAGGGTGCTGATCAAATTGCAGATAGAAGGGGCCAGCATGATCCTGGTGGCTTCATTCTGGCCTCGCCAGATATGGTTCCCTCTGCTTCAGCAACTAGCAGAGGAGTCTCCGGTACCTCTGTCCCTTTGCAGGAATTTTCTTCCCCGGGATCTGGGGGACCCTGGTCCATCTCAGTCTGCATGTGTGGCTTCTGAGGATGTAGCCATCACCAGGTTTGGTGTCTCCAGCATGGTGGCAGACGTCCTAGTGGCCTCTCTCAAACCCTCCACTCGTGCCACTTATGCCATGAAATGGAAACAGTTTGCCATCTGGGTTGCCAAATATTTCCTTAACCCCTTCACCTGCCTGGTGAAGCATTGCCTGGACCACCTGATCTTTGTCTGACTCAGGCCTCCATTATTCCTCCCTCATGGTCCATCTTTTGGCTATTTCTGCATTCCCCAAGCCCATGAGTGACCACAGTATTTCTCAACTGGATGTTTCCTGCACCTTCCTCCAGGACATTCTACATCTGAAACCCCCAATCTATTCTCCTGTCGCGGCTTGGAACTTGAATTTTATTTTGGAAAAGCAGATCCTGTCTCCTTTTGAGCCAATTTCGACTTACGATTTGCACGTTCTCTCTTGGAAAGTGCTCTTTTTAGTTGCAGTTACTTCTGCTCGAAGAATTTCAGAGCTTCAGGCCCTCTGGTGCAAGGAGCCTTATTTGATTTTTGACAAAGACAGGGTGTCTTCACGCACAAATCCTAAGTTTCTTCCTAAGGTGGTTTCTGAGTTTACACTCTGTCAATCCACCTTCCTGTTTATATTCTGTAGCGTGTCAATCCAGGGAAAGCACTGCTGTATACATTAGATGTTCGCAGAACTGTGAAGTACTACCTGCTCAGGACTAAGGAGTCCAGAAAGTCTAAGCAGCTGTTTGTTTTTTTCACCACAGGTAGAGAGGGAGCTTCAGTTTCTAAGCAATGTTTATCCAAATGGTTGGCAAATTGCATTGTGTTCTGCTATAATAAGTATGACAAAGAATTGCCTGGTGCTGTCAAAGCTCACTCCACCAGAGGCATGGCTATTTCTGTGGCTTGTTCAAAGGGGTCTCAGGCGCCAGCATTTATGTTGCTGCCACCTGTAGTATAGCCCATACCTTCACCAAGCATTACAGTCTGGACATCGCTACTAGAGCCTGTGCAGGATTTGGCAGGGCTGTTCTGCAAGGACTCCTGTCTTAAGTTTGTGGAGTTCCTTGATCGGTTCAGTTTTCAAAATCTTCTGTCTTAAATTTAAGAAGCTCCTTGACTAGGTAGATTGTTCCACCTCTCTTGTCTCAAGTTTATGGAAATGCTGCCTCCCAGACTGTTCATTACTCTTGTCACGGCTTGGGACTCATTCCTACAGTGCAATCCGATGACTGAGATGCCCCTAAAGAAGATAGAACAATTACATAAGAATTTATTGTAACAGTAGATCTTCGAGGGGATCTCAGCTATCAGGTCTTTTCCCTCCCACATCCCTCTTTTTTGGGACTCCTATTAAGAACCTGTCTGTCTGCTGTTTCCATCATTTCTCTAAGAGACGGGTCTCTCGCTCTTCTTGGGTCCCCAGGGCGTCAGCCTTGCTCCTTTTGTCTCTGGAGGGAAAGAACTGAGGAGGGCGCGGGCCCGCCTGCGCCTTTATATGGTTGGTACATCGGCTGACGTAGACGGCATGGGCGAGCCCAGTTGTACTGCTGAAAATCTTCTGTGTGGATTCCCCATTCACCGATGATGAGGTTCCTGTGGTGTAACCTGATGACTGAGATCCCCTTGAAGATCTAGTGTTACGGTAAGTTCTTGCGTAACTGTTCTGTTTGGTTATATCTCTTCTACTACACTGTGGGACCTGTAGGTAATTTTATAAAAAAGTGAATAAGGGGATCCATACTTTGCCTGATCTCTAGTTTGTTTCCTAGGCTGCATGCATTTGATTACTTTACACTTGTAGTGGTTAAATGGTACTTCCACCTATGTTGTACCGAATGGAGAGGTGTCTTATATGTATCCTTTTTAAGTGACCAGTATTTTCATAGGATTCATTCATAGGAAGGTTACAAGTCAAAAGCAGTTAGCCATGTTAGACTCTGTGGTTTTTTTCATTTAAAGAGAACAGGAAATAATTTTTAATTGGCAGCTATTTATAAAATTATTGTTCTCAGAAATGATATGCATTCCCCTAAATTATCCATATTTATCTGTACCTGAATAAAAAGTTATAAGAAAAACTATTTTGCATTGTTTTGTTTTTATGGGCAGCATTCTATTACAGTTCTTTTTATGGAACCAGTAATTTGCAGTTTTAACTATGTCATGATTTGTGCACAGAACTGTAAGCAAGGTTCTGAAAGGCTAACAGCTCACAATTAGCATTCTGTACACAAACCATGACATAGTAAAAACTCCAAATTACTGGTTCCATAACTAAAACTGTAACAGAATGCTGCCCATATAAACAGAAGAAAGCAAAATACAGTTTTTCATATCACTTTTTATTCAGGTACAGTTAAATATGTATAATTTAGGGGAATGTATATCATTTTTTAAAATAGGAACTTTATGAACAGCTGCCAGTTAGCACAAAGTTCCTGTCCCCATTAAACTGATGTCCTAAAAAACTATCAATTGATGTTTTAAAAGACTCCATATTTGGATTATCCACTGTGTTTCAAACAACATGAAGTCTTGCTGTATTCTGACTAACTGCAGTTAGTTTCAGCCTTTAAACTGCCCCGGAGAACAAAGGGTTAACTTTCTATGCCTAGCATAGAATGCTGAGCTCGGTTGAGGTCTCTGTCTGCAGCCCTTTGAAACTCAGCCGTCAGATTCTTTATTCCGCCTCACTGAACAGTTGCTTCGGAGATTTCTCCTTCAGCTCGGTTTCGAAAGTCGGTTAAAGTTGTCTGTTTTAAACCGAATTTGTTCCGCATAGTGTGTTCAGTCTCTGTCTGCGGTACCCTGAGTACTAGATAGTTTTTTTGTCTGAATTCTGTGTGGAAATTGTAAACTGTTTGATCGGTTCGGCTGAACCAATCACTTTTGGTGAATTTTGTTATTTTACTTTAGAGTGTGCTTAGCGGTCCTTATCGGTTCTAAAAAAAAAAACGTGTTTTGAATGTTTTTTTACAATACCCGTGACACGGTTAGGAACCGATAAGGGAGTCTTGCCTGGCGGTTGCCATAAAAAGGGTAAGTTTTGTTAGGTTGGCCATGTCTGAGAAACCCAAAAAGAAAGCCGGGCCCACTGGGTTTCAACACTGTAGTGAGTGTGGGGAGGTCTTTGCTAAGGCCGATCCCCACACCACCTGTGTTTATTGTATGGGGTTTGAACACTGCGATACAGATTGCCAAATTTGTAAACATTTTCCTAAATCTACCCTTGAGAAGAGATGAGGTAGACTTAGGGAAAAGGAGGCCAAGAAGTCCGCCGACCCAGATGGCCAGCCCGGTTCGGTTCCGACCGAACCAAAAGGAGTGCCCTCTGACCAGGGTGATGCTTCTTCGGGCAAGAGGAGAGCCGATCCTGAGGGATCGGTTCCAACAAAATGAAAACGCAAAGAAAAATCAACCGGTTCGGATCCAGAGGTTCATGTTCCGACTGCCGAGGAAATGGCCAGAGCGATTCGGATTGTGGAATCGTTTTGCCTGGTTCTGACCGATCCGGCTCCATTTGGCACGGTTTCGGTTTGGTCGGTTCACCTGGTTCAAGATTATACCCCTGAAGATTTTTATGAACCAGAGTTTGAAGAGGAGAGGGAGTTCGAAGATGATGGTGAAAGTCTGGATGTGCCTGTGGAACCGAACATCTCCCCAAACAGACCTCCTAGGCTTTGAGTCCCCTCCCCACTATCTGCTTTACAGAAAGGTGGCTGGAACCCTCCAGCTTCCTATGGAGGAGGCAGTGGAGGATCAAGAGGAGCCTGCTTATATGGAAATGATGGACATCCCAGAGTCCAGGAGACTGTCTATTCCCTTTCACAAATCCTTTGGGAAGCAGACACAGAAAATCCTAAACTCTCCCAATTCTGTACCTCCTGTTGACAGAAGGATGGACAAGAGGTACACACTATCAGGCTCAGATACAGAGTTTTTATACCAACAATGCAGCCATGTTGGGGTAGTGCAGGCTGCTGCCTGTGACAAGGCAAATATTCCCTTGGCTTCACACCACCCAGACAAAGACTCCAGGAAGATTGATGCCATGGCAAAAAAGCAGTACATGGCATCTTCCTTGGGACTCAGGCAGGCGAACTATATGGCCTACACAGCCAGGTACCAGAAGTCCAGGTGGGACACTGTACTGGCACTGGCTAAACAGGCCTCCTTCCCCCAGCTAGCCAAGGAGCTGGAGGAGGTGGCTGCTGATGGGATTGAGGCATCAAAGGTACAATTTCAGGCTATTGTGGACTCCAATGATGTGTCATCAAGATTCATGGCTACATCTGTGGCTCTTAGGAGGATGACTTGGCTCAGATGTACTAGCCTCTCACAGGACACCCAGGCTAAGGCCTTGGATTTTCCTGTGTGGGTAATTCTCTGTTTGGGGAGCAGACAGAGAACTACATGAAGAAAATGGATGAGTACAGGACCACTTATAGGAGTGCTCAGGCCAAGGAGAGGCAGGCAACTCCTCAAAGGCAGCAATCTAGGGGCAGGGGCAGGCCTTTTCAAAGGCCTTTTTACCAAGTACATGCCTCTTCTCCCTTTTCACAGAGGGGGTTCTTCAGAGGGAGAGGCAGAAGGGGGATGAGCAGGACTGCATCCACTCCTCAGCCTAAGGCTCCTGCCAAGCAGACACCCTGATTGGTCTGCCCAGGTCAACTCTCCTATTCCTGTAGGGGGCAGGCTGGCTTAGTTTGTCCAAGACTGAATGTCTATTACATCAGACAAGTGGGTCCTGGAAGTAGTAAGCCGGGGACTGGTTCTCAGCTTCAAAAAATTTCCCAAGATGAGAGCCAGATCTTTTCCACCTGCAGGTGTCTCTGAAACCCTTGCCCTAGAGGTCGAGGCTTCATCTCTTCTGGCCTTAAGGGCCATAGAGAGAGTTCCTACCCTACACTGGGGCAAAGGTCTGTACTCCAGGTACTTCCTTAACCAAAAAAAGACGGGAGTGGCGACCAATCCTAGATCTGAGATACCAAAACAAACATCTTTTAAAATCAAAGTTCAAGATGGTGACTCAGGGAATAATTCTTCCCTCTCTAAGGCCAGGGGACTGGCTAGCCTCCCTGGACCTCAAAGATGCCTACTTTCACATTCCCATCAGGTGCTCCCACAGAAAGTACCTCAGGTTCAAGTTGCCCTGAGGCCATTACCACTTCAAAGCAATGCCCTTTGGTCTAACATCAGCCCCAAGAGTTTTCACAAAGTGCCTGACAGTAGTTGTTGCCTTTCTTCGAAGGCAACGGATTTCCATTTTTCCATATCTGGATGACTGGCTCATAGTGGGTGAGTCTCCAGACCAAGTCAGGTCAGACTTGCAAGTAACTCGGCAAGTTCTCACTTCTCTAGGATTTCTTCTCAGCCTCCCCAAGTCAGTTCTCGAACCAGTGCAGCTTCTTACCTTCATAGGGGCGGAGCTAGATACTGTCAAAGCAAGAGCCTTTCTTCCCTTGGAAATGGCAAGAGTCCTTATAGAACTGGCTTCTTCCTTCAGCCTTCAGGTATCCCGACCAGCAAGGCATTTCCTTCGGCTCTTGGGCCACATGGCAGCTTCTACAGCAGTGGTCCAAAGGGCAAGAGTCCAGATGAGGGACATTCAGTTCCATTTGAGGGCCTTTTGGTCCCAAAGGAAAGATCCCCTTACCAAACTAATTCCAGTTACTCGGACTCTGATCCAAGCTCTTCAGTGGTGGCAGGATCAGGGCAATCTAAGGCAAGAGGTCCCATTTGTTACTGAGTCTCATTCAGTGGTCCTTGCCATGGATGCTTCCCTTCTGGGCTGGGGAGCCCATCTGGGGGCCTTCACTGCCCAGGGACTGTGGTCCCCTCAGGAATCCCTTCTCCATATAAATCTCTTGGAATTCAGGGCAGTTTTTCTGGCCCTGCAAGCTTTCTCTCAGTCAGTGCAGAAGAAGGTGGTTCAGGTCAGAACAGACAATACCACCATCATGTGGTACATCAACAAGCAGGGAGGCACTCGGTCCATGGCCTTGTGCACGGAAGCCATGAAATTGTGGTCCCTGGCTTATTCCCTGCAGACCTCTCTGATAGCAGTCCACCTCCCAGGGAAGGATAATGTGCTAGTAGATGCAGTGAGCAGGATCTTCCAGGGCCATCACGAATGGTCCCTGGACCCTCTGGTGTTGAAGGTAATTTTTTCAAGGTGGGGCACTCCAGAGATAGATCTCTTCGCAGCCCCAGACTACCACCAACTTCCTATCTTTTGTTGCAGACCCCCAGTCTTGGGCTCAGTCCCTCTGGATGCTGTGATTCTGAACTGGGAAGGGAAATTTCTGTATGCCTTCCCCCCATTTCTTCTACTGTTCGAAGTTCTAGTCAAGATAAGGTCACAACCTTGCAAAGTGATTCTGATTGCTCCAGACTGGGCCAGACAGCATTGGTATCCCCTGTTGCTGTCTCTAGCAGTCCATCTTCCCCTGTCTCTTCCCAGGAATTACAACCTGGTAACCTCCTCTCAGAGGAGGATTTGGTACCCCAATCTGTGGTCTCTCAGCCTCAAGGCATGGCTGTTGAAGACTTAAAGTATGCAGATTTGCATCTGTCTCAGGGGTCCTGGATGTTCTCAGAGCTTTTCGAAAGCCCACCACCAGAAACACCTAGAACTCCAAATGGAAGAGATTCAGCATTTGGTGTTCCAAGAAACATATCTTTCCAGACACTGCTGAATTGTCTACAGTTCTGTATTATATGGTCCATCTTAATGGCCTAGGCCTCAGACCAGCTACTCTCAAGGTACACTTGTCAGCTGTTTCTGCTTCTGTCAGTGGGGAAGTCTTCCTCACTATCATCTCATCCTGTGTTCTGTACATTTTTCAAGGGATTGCTTCATACCAATCCTCCCTTTAGGGAGCCTGCCCCTGCCTGGGACTTAAATGTTTGCATTGCTCAGCTTATGCAACCTCCTTTTGAGCCTATGTCCTCACTTAAGTACTTGACTTGGAAAACTGTGTTTTTGGTAGCCATTACCTCTGCCAGATGTATCAGTGAACTGCAAGCCCTGTCAGTGGAACCTGATTTTATTTCCTTTCGTAGGGATAAAGTGGTCCTTAGAACCAGTAGGAGATTCTTGCCCAAAGTGGTTTCAGACTTCCACTTGAATCAGTCTGTGTCTCTCCCTGTCTTCTTCACTGATCATTCTTCCTCAGGAGGGTGGAGGCTACACAGTTTAGATGTTAAAAGAGCCCTTAGCTACTACATAAAACGTACCAAGGGTCACAGGTTTTACTACCTCCAGCTGTTCCTCACTTATGGAGAAGTGGGAAAGGGCAAACCTGCCACCAAAAGAACTATTGCCAGGTGGATTGTGCCTTGTATACAATTCTGCTATGAGAAACTGGGAAAGATTCCACCCTCAGGCCTGAGGGCTCACTCTACAAGAGGTACAGCTGCTTCCTTGGCTGCTGCCAAGGAGATCCCTCTCTTGGAAATTTGTCAAGCAGCCACCTGGAAAACAGTCCATACCTTTACCAAGCATTACCTGCTGGATATCCAGGCTAGGAGTGATGCTCGGTTTGGCACAGGAGTACTTCAGAGCCTATTCCCAAAGTAGGTTCTGTCCCTCCTCCATGGAGGTACTGCTTGGTAGTCTGCAGTTAGTCAGAATACAGCGAGACTTCATGTTGTTTGAAGAAAAAATTGCTCACCTTAGTAATTGTGTTTCTTCTAATGGAGTGTTGCTGTATTCTGACCTCCCTTCCTGCCTCCCCTCTCAGAACCAGTTTTTGGGAAGTGGGTGGGCAGGTGCAGTGTTGCATCCCAGAGGCGCTTCTTCACACCCTCCCCCTTTTTGTTTGGGTGTTTTTGTTGCATTGTTATCCTTGTTTGGATTGGTTTTTGGTTTCCTGACTTGAGTCTTCTTGGGAATCCAAAACTCTTGTTGCCAGTTAGCTAGTAAAAATTTTACAATTTCCACATAGTGTAGTTAGTGAGTTTTTGCTCGTAAGAATCTGACGGTTGAGTTTCAAAGGGCTGCAGACAGATACCTCAACCAAGCTCGAGCTCAGCATTCTATGCTAGGTATAGAAAGTTAACCTTTTGTTCTCAGGGGCAGTTTAAAGGCTGGAGCTAACTGCAGTTAGTCAGAATACAGCAAGACTCCATTAGAAGGAACACAATTACTAAGGCGAGTCATTTTTTCTTCTGGGCAGTGAATCCCATGCAGACACCACTCTTTGATTAAACCATTTCCCACTTCTTGTGTACTTATACATTTCCCCTTTTAATTGCATGTTATGTGCTCTTAATTCCCTGTTAGTAGTACACTCCCACAAGAAAAAATTACTCACCTTAGTAATTACTTTTCTTCTCATGGAATCTTGCTATATTATAACATTAGCAGTCAGCCACTGCAGCTGAACTGCCCCGGAGAGGAAGGAGTTAACTCCAGAGGATCTGGAGTTCTACAGCGCGAGGGCGCTGTGCCCAAAGCTCTATCTGGCAGTTTCAAATGAAACTGTCAGATCTTTACGAAGCTAACATCAAAGAACAGAAAGTCTGTGTGGAAAAAACTACACTAGCCCATGGCTACCTACTAGTAGTAGTAACAACAATATGAACAACAAAGAAACACCCAGAACCATAATAACAAAAATTGATGGTATTATGGTTCGTTTTACCACCCTTGACAAGCACATTATGAACCCCCCCTTCCCCCCAAGACTCAAGTCCAGGAAGGGGGCAATATAAATAACCTAAATGAAGCAACCAGATCCTAACCCAAGGAGAGGGTAAGGGATAACTACAATGGCATGACACAGTGCTTGCACCAATTGCCACCCCTACCCAAGTAGAGGTTCTGAGGAGGGGCAGGAGGGAGGTGGTTATAATATAGCAAGACTCCATGAGAAGAAAAGCAATTACTAAGGTGAGTAATTTTTTCTTCAAACACCATGAAGTCTTGCTATATTATAACAATAACCAGATACACAGCAGTACCTCCATGGAGGAGGGTCAGAACCTACTTAGGAAATAGGCTCTGAAGCACAGCTGTACAACCGAGCATCTCTCCTGGACTGGACATCCAGGGAATAATGCTGGTAAAGGTGTGAACTGTCTTCCAGGTAGCAGCTTGACAAATCTCCAGAATGGGAATGTCCTAGCAGCCGCTAGAGACAGCTGTCCCCTGGTGGAGTGGGCCCTCAATCCTGAGGGGGTACTCTACCTAGTTTCTGATAACAGAATTGGATACAAGAAACAATCCACCTTGCAATTGTTCTCTTAGTGGCAGGTTTTCCTTTGCCAACCTCGCCATAGGTAGAAACAGTTGGAGGATTGAACCTATGACCTCTGTGCGCTCTAAATAGTAGCTAAGGCTCTTTTGACATCCAAGCTGTGCAGTCTCCTCTCACCTGAGGAAGAATGCTCAGTGAAAAATACTGGGAGAGATAGATTGATTCAGGTGGAAATCAGAAACCACCTTAGGCAAAAACTTTCTATTAGTCCTAAGGACTACCTTATCTCTGTGGAAAGAGATAAAATCTTCTTCCACTGACAGGGCCTGTAACTCACTTATGCGTCTGGCAGAGGTGATAGCTACTAGGAAAACGGTTTCCAAGTTAAATACTTGAGCTCTGCTGAAGACAGAGGCTCAAGGGGGTTGCATTAACTGAGCAATGCAAATATTCAGGTCCCAGGCGGGAGCTGGTTCCGAAAGGAGGTTAGTATGAAGTAACCCTTTAAAAACTTGGAGAACACAGGGTGAGAAGAAAGGAGGCAGGCTTTCCTGCTGACACAAAAGCAGAGACAGCTGCCAGATGAACCTTCAGGATAGCTGGTCTAAGGCCTAGGAATTCAGATGGACCAAATATTCCAGAAGAATGGGAAGATCAGCAGATTCTGGGATAATCTGCCTCTCAGAGCACCAGATGGAAAACCTCTTCCACTTAGAATTATAAGTGGCCCTAGTGGAAGGCTTCCTAGAAAGCCTTTAAAATATCCATGACACCTTGAGAAAGGTGTAAGTCAAGAAATTCTAGCTCCTCAAGAGCCAAGCCTTGAGGTGGAGGATTTGAGGTCCGGATACCACACTCTCCTGTGCACAGGCCAGTAAGTCATGGACTCTGGGTGAGGCTCAGGGCAGGGTGGACTGCCAGGACAGAAGCAGAGGGTACCAGGGCTGTCTGGCCCAATCTGGGTAATCAGAATCACTCTGCAAGGTTGAGATCTGATTTTACTAGTACCCTGAAAAGAAGAGGAAAGGGAGGAAGGCATGCAGGAACTCCCTTTCCAGTCCAACAGAAAGGCGTCCAGAGGGACTGAGCCCAGTACTGGAGGCCTGCAACAGAAAGAGGAAGTTGATGGTTGTCTGGGGCTGCGAAAAGATCTATCTGAGGTGCCCCATCTGGCAAAGATGGACCCCAGCACCTTGGATTCAGAGCCCATTCGTGATGGCCCTGAGAAATTCTCTGAGGCGCCCGCCAGGACATTGTCCTTCCCTGGGAGGTGAACCGCTATCAGGGAGGTGTTCAGGGAGTAGGCCAGAGACCACAACTTCATTGCTTGATGTGCACAAGGCTGAAGACCAAGTGCCCCTTGCTTGTTGATGTACCACATTGTGGTGGTATTGTCTGTCCTGACTTGAACCACTTTGTTCTGGACAGAATCTGAAAACACCGAAGAGCTAAAAAGACAGCTCTGAGTTCCAACAGATTGATGTGAGCAGAGATTCCTGAGGAGACCACACCCCTGGGTGGCAAGATCGCCCAGGTGAGCCCCCACCCTAACAGGGAGGCATCCGTGGTGAGGGTGAGGGAGTGAAATGGGAATGAAGGGAACCCCTGTCTTAAATTGCTCTGGACCTGCCACCAGTGGAGGGCTAGGATCAGAGTTTGAGTAACTGGAACCAGCTTGGTAGGGGTCCTTCCTTTGAGACCAATAGGCCCTCAAATGGAACTGAATGTCCCTCATCTGGAATCTTGCTCCCTGCACGACAGCTGTGGAAGCAGCCATGTGCCCAAGGAGTTGCAGAAAATGCCTTGCTGGTCGAGAGACCCGCGGGGTAAGGAGGATGCCAGGCGATGGAGGTCTGTCCACCCTTTCCGAGGGAAGAAAAGCCCTGGCTAACCTTGTGTCAATTCTGCGCCTATGAAAGTTAGGACCTGAACGGTTCCAGAACTGACTTTGGTAAGTTTAGCAGGAATCCCAGGAAGTGAGAAGCTGCTGGGTGACTTGCAAATGGGTTTTCACCTGACCTGGAGACTGACCCACAATGAGCCAGTCGTCCAGGTAGGAAACACAACAACCCTTGCCTTCTTAAGTGAGCCACTACTCCAGCGAGACATTTTGTGAATACCCTGGCGCAGAGGTCAGGCCGAAGGGCATTGCCCTGAACTGGTAGTGGCCTGAGGGCAGTTCGAACCTGAGGTACTTTCGGTGAGAAGGCCTGATCAGAACATGAAAATAGGCATCCTTGAGGTCCAGGAAGCTAGCCAGTCCCTGGCCTTGAGGAAGCAATATCATTGCCAGAGTCAACATTTTGAACTTTGGTTTCAAAAGATGCTTGTTCAGGTACCTTAAATCTAGAATGGGCCTCCATTCTCCTGTCTTTGGGGTAAGAAAGTATCTTGAATAAAGCCCTTGCCCTGATGGCAAGGAGGAACCCTTTCCACTGCTTTGCAGTCCAGAAGAGAAGAAACCTCTGCATCTAAAGCAAGGGCTTCTGAAGGATTTGCAGGTGGAAAATGTCTGGCTCTCATCTTTGGAAAGTGTTTGAAGCTGAGAACCAGACCCTGGCCTATTACCTCCAGAACCCATCTGTCCGTAGTTAGGGACAGCCAGTTCCGGCTGAAATAGGCCAACCTGCCCCCCATTGGTACAGGAGAATCGGCCCTGGGCACCCCATCAGGGTGCCTGCTTAGCAACAGCCTTAGGCTGAGGGAGGCGGGTCTACTTGTGCCTCGTCTACCCCTGCCTCTGAAGAAACCCTCTACGAGACAGCAGAGGAGGCTTGAAATTGGTAAAAGGCCTGCCCCTACCTCTGGGAGCATGCCTTTGTGGCATTGGCATGCTTCTCCTTAGCCTGGGCACTTTTGTAGGTAGTTCTATATTCATCCATCTTTTTCATATAGTTTTCTGTTTGCTCCCCAAACAGAAATTTCCCACTACAGGAAAATCCATAGCCTTTGACTGGGTATCTTGGGACAGATTAGTGCATCTGAGCCATGCCAACCCACGGAAAGCTACAGAAGTGGCCATGACCCTAGGAAACATCATTAACATCAACAGCAGTATGAAATTGAACTTTAGAGGCTTCAATGCCATCAGCAGCCACCTGTTCCAACTCACTAGCCAGCTGGCCATGGGCCTGCTTGGCCTAACTACAATACTATGTCCCACCTAGATTTCTGATATCTAGCCACATAAGCCATATAATTTGCCTGCCTGAGTCCCAAAGAAGCTGCCATATACTGTTTCTTCGCCATGGCATCAATCTTCCTGGAATCCTTATCAGGAGGATGTGAGGCCAGAGGAATATTAGCCTTGTCACAGGCTGCAGCTTGTACCACACTACATGACTACACTGTTCAGTAAGGAAGTCTGTATCCGAGCCTGACAAAGTATACCTTCTGTCCATTTTTATCTACAGGAGGGACAGAATGAGGATTTTTAAAATCTTTGTTGTTTGCTTCCTAAATGACTTATGCAAAGGAATAGACAACCTCCTAGACTCTGGAATATCCATCATTTCCACATAATCAGGCTCCTCTTGCTCATCCACAGCCTCCTCTAAAGGAAGCTGGAGGGTTTCTGCAACCTTTTGTAAAAATAAAGAAAGAAGGGGACTCAGACAGAATAGGAGGAGATTCTAAAGGTCTGTCTGGAGAAATGTCCGGTTCAATGGGCACGTCAGACCCCCAGCCACACATATATTGATCAAATTCCTCCTCCCCTCTGTGGTTCATAAAATCCTCAACTTCAAAATCCTGAACCACTGGGACTGAGCGAACCAACCTTTACCAACTGTTGGTGGTTCTACAGATCCCTGAGACAGTGACTGGACAATCTGAATGGCTTTAGCTATCTCTGCAGCAGTTGGAGACACAATTTTGGACCCCAAACCTACTGATTTCCTTGTCCTTTTACTCGGGACTGGTTCCTCTGAACCAGCCTTCCTTTTGCGCGAGGAAGTCTCGCCCTGGTCAGAGGGCACTCCCTCTGGTCCAGTGGGTACTGGACCGGGCTGGCCATCCATGTCAGCGGACTTTTTGGCCTCTCGTTCCCTGAGCCGGCCCAATCTCTTTTCCAGGGTGACTGCAGGGAAATTTTTACACACGTGGCAGTCTGACAGGAGGTGGTCAGCCCCCAGACAATAAACACAAGTGGTGTGTGGGTCAGCCTTGGCAAAGGCCTCCCCACAGACATCACAGTGTTGAAACCCAGTGGGCCCGGTTTTTCTTTTGGGTTTCTCAGACATAATGCCAGCCTAACCAAAACTTGCCCTTTTTTTGATGGCAGTGCCAGGCAAGACACCCTTATCGGTTCCTAACCGTGTCACGGTATTTGAAAAAAGCGTTATAATTCTGGTTTTAGAACCGATAAGAACGGGAACCGCACTCTAAAACCCACTGTACACTTTTAAAATGTAGAAATAACAAACCGATCGGTTCAAAACCGAACCGATAATTAATTTTCACACAGACTTAAAATTTAGTACTTCGGTTACCAGATAGAGCTTTAAAACCGAAATGGTAAAAATAATGACTTTTGCCGGTTCAAATGAACCAAAAATACTCGCTTGAACCGAGAATGAACCGAGCTGAAGGAGCTGATCTCCGGAGCGACTGTTCAGTGAAGCGGAGTAAAGAATCTAACAGTTTCATTTGAAACTGCCAGATAGAGCTTTGGGCACAGCGCCCTCGCGCTGTAGAACTCCAGATCCTCTGGAGTTAACTCCTTCCTCTCCGGGGCAGTTCAGCTGCAGTGGCTGACTGCTAATGTTATAATATAGCAAGACTTCATGGTGTTTGAAATCGTTGTTTTCAAAAGCTTTAAAGACGAGACCGAGGTCCCACGTAGGCAGCTGTACTCTTAAGGGAAACAGGTTTAACTCAGTTATTCTTTCCTCATGGCTCAGATGGGAGATGTTATTTATTTTCTTCATTGCCCTTTTTTTGAACCTTTTCCAATCTTATAACATCTTGTGCTTTATAAGGTGCCGAAAACTGAGTACAGTATTCCAGGCTGGGCCTAACCAAAGCTCCATACAATGGCATAATCACATGCCTGTCTGCTTCTGATATGTTTGAAGATGCAGCCTAAGACTGTATTGCTCCTGGCTGCCACTTCCTTTGTATGCTCAGAGAAGGACAGAGCATCGGGCGTAGTATTGTTACCTGGTTACCTTCACCCTTCCTGGCCTGTCTTGCTTTACCTCCTGCTGCTTCTTTTACGCTGCTTCCCTAACTCACCCCACTATTTTTTTGTACATCTTATGTCATTGTATATATTTACTTGCATTTTACACTGTATATATTGCTTTGCCGTGTATATATTTGTATTCTATGTATCTATGTTAGTGTTTTGTATTTTGTTAACTAAGGTTATGTATAGCTTGTGCTGTAATGATATTGTTCTTTTGACTATGTGAACCTTACCCAGGTCCACCTTGCAAATGGAGTTCTTCTCAGTGGTGCTTTGCCTGGTAAAATAAAGATTGATTGATTGATAATTATACCCAATCTCTCTCTCTTGAAATTATTTCCAGTTGGATACTTGGATTTATTTTTGTTTCCCAAAGTGCTTACTGTTACACTTACTCTCATTAAAACTCAACTTATGTGTTTTAGCCCATAGGGCTACTTGATCAACGTCTTCCTGGAGTTTCTGATGGGCTGCTTAACTTTCTACGATAGCCCCTATTTTCGTATCGTCAGCACATTTGCATATCCATGATGTGGCTGATGTTTTCAGTGACGATACGAATATGTTAAAAAGTGTTGGGGCCCAGCATTGAGCCCTGAGGCACCCCATTACTGACATCTTCCTAGTCAGAGCTATATCCTCTAATTGAGATGAGCTGCCTTCTACCATTCAACTATGCATCTACCCATTGGACAATATTTTTTTCTAATAATACCAAGGCTGGCTAGTTCTTCAACCAGTTGTTTGTGGGGCACCATATCGAAAGCCTTTGCATAGTCCAAGTAGATGACATCTACAGGAGAACCCTCATCCAAAGCCTTGCTTATGGTTTCAAAGAAATGTTATAAGTTAGTTTGATATGATCTAGACGGTGTGAACTCGTGCTATGATATATCCCTGTTTCCTAACTCCTTTATCTGTTGTTCCACCATGCTTTTTATGTATTTTTCCAGAAGTTTGCCTATGATGGAAATTAGGTTTATAGGACTATAATTTTTCAGATTATATTTGGAACCCTTCTTATGCACAGGTGTCACATTGGCTTCTTTCCACTCAGCAATTATCTGACCAGCACTGATAGATAGATATATATGCGTGTGTATATGTGTGTATATATATATATATATATATATATATTAGAGGCCAAAAACTCAGTTTAATGCATTAGTTAGGGTTGTTCACAGCGACAAAGTGGGGAAATTGCTGTTAGGGTTGAAAACCCTCCTTGGATTCCATACCCCAACCAGCATTGGGTGCGCATTGGGATCAGCCTAACTCTCACCCCATGACATGTGTAAATCAGCAGAAGTATAGGAGAATGGGGTGAGAGTTAGGACCCACGATCCCAATGCACACCCCAATGCTGGTTGGGGGGGTGGGCGGGGGGGTCCAAGGGGGGTTTTCAACCCTAACAGCGAATTTCCTCACTTTTGTCGCTGTGGAACAACCCTAACTAATGCATTAAACAGAGTTTTTGCTCTAATTTCCTTCTTTTGAGAATGATAACGAGAAATAGTGAATGTAATGCAGCGGGGAGGGCCCCAGCTCGCTGCATATGCGATAGCGCGGTGCGAGGCCCTTTGGGCCCCCACGCTCCCGCCACATGATGTGTTGTGGCATAGTAACAGGGACAGCAACGCAAACAGAAATGCTAACAGTGGCGCACATGGTAACACAAGCACGAATGAGAACAGAAAAGGTAACGCACATGGTGGCGTAGACGGGAATGGTCTGCCACGTGATGTGTTGTCACATAGTAACATGGTGCCTGCAAACAGAAATGTCAATGGGCATGGTGATGTAAAGTGAAACAGTAAGATAAACAGTACTGTAGACAGAAATGGCAAAAAATAACAGAAACGCAAGCGCAAATGAAAACGCAAAGGATAACGCACATGGTGGCGCAGAGCGCCAATGGTAAGTGAAGCGGTACGGATCCGCAAGCGGAAAGGGCAACAGTAACAGTAATGTAAGTGCACAGGCTGGTTTTCCCCAAAACCTGCATTGAGAAAGACAGTGAGTACAAATAATGTATGCAAAATAATGAGTATCGGCGCAGAAAAAGAGATTTTGGAATACTAAATACATTATATCTCAGGAACCGTACGACGTAGAAAAAAAATTTAAAAGTCATATTATTTACAACTGTCCTGGCTAATTTGGATGGGCTAAGAAATTTTCTGACGAAAAGTCCATATCTCGCACCGTTTCCGAGATACGGGCCCTGAAAGGTGCGGCGAACGCGTAATGTTATCCTATGGGAAAAAAGAAAAGTTTGGAGCACCATAACTTTGTCTCCCTGTAATGTTTTTTCACCAAACTACTGAAAGGCACATCTGTGGGCTGTTGGCTGTCTTCCCTTCAAATTTCAGGAAAAAAGACCAAACCGTTATTTTGCAGCAGGGCTCCAAATGATTTCTGTTAAGTGTCGGGCGCAGTAATTTTATCCTATGGAAAAACCGTCAATTTTGGAGTGCCGTAGCTTTGCCGCCATGTGATATTTTTTCACCAAGCTACTGAAAGGCACATCTGTGTACTGTTGGCTGTCTTCCTCCAAATTTCAGGAAAAAAGACCAAACCGTTATTTTGCAGCAGGGTGCCAAAGGATTCCTGTAATGCTTTAGGCGCTGTAATGTTATCCTATGGAAAAACTGTCAACTTTGGAGTGCCATAACTTTGCCACTGTGTAATATTTTCAATACAACACTGAAAGGCACATCTGTGAGATGTTGGCTGCGTTCCTCAAATTTCAGCCCAAAACTCCCAACAGTTATTTTGCAGTGCAGTGCCAAAGAATTGCTGTCATTTTCCCACAGACTAGAAAATTACTGTCGCAATTTGCGAAAGCTTTCGCAAAAATTTGCGACACTTTCGTGAGCACGAAAGTAATTTGTGAAAGTACTTTTTCCAGAAATTTGAAAAACATATTTCTGGGGTGTTTTACCACAAAATAAAGACATGGCAAGCATCCTCAGGGCCCGACTAAGTGAATACAAAAAAAATTAGATTGCTAGAGGGTCCCAAATTTAAATGCCAACCATTTTTCTGATCACCAACTGAAAACAAAATGGCCGATTTGCGAAAGTAAAAATGCATTTGCGAAAGTGTTGAACTTTTGTTAACTTTTCCCATTGACTTATAATGGAAACTGTTTTTGAATAACTTTTGAACCGTTTAATATTTTTCAGAAATCTTGAAAGGCACATGGGGACCCGGCTGCATGTTCCCTGAAGAGTTTGGGCGATTCATAAACCGTCGACCTGTAGGAGCGACCACAGAATTCCAGAAAAGCGTAAACGCGTGCACAGATCACGCTTAATAACTCCGCAGCCGTATATCCGATCAGTACGAAACTTAGCAGATCCCAAGGCCTATGGGTCTTGATCATACATTCCAAATTTCAGGCAAATCCATCAAACGGTTGCAAAGTTATTAAGGTGCAAAATTTTGGGTTTAACATGGAAATGGCTCCTCAACCCTAACTATGGTAGCACTACCGTGCTACCATAATATATTTATATATATATATATACACACACACATATATACATATGTGTGTGTGTATATATATATATATATATATGTGTATATAGAGCTAGTAAATAAGCTTGCCAAAGGTCCAGCAAATTCATATGAAAGTTTTTTTAAGCTAGGGTAAATATTATCAGGACCCAGGAGTTTGTTGGTTTAATTTTATTTAGTTTGTATCTGACTTCGCTTTCATTGATTACATTATTTCAAGAATCATTTACCATATACGTACTTGTTTGTTCACTTGTTTCTTTTGGCTGATACACACTTAAGAAATATTTATTGAAATTCTGTAGCTATGTCCTTTATGGTAAATGACTCTGTGCTAGTCTCCTATGTATTTTAAAGATTTTTTTTGCAGAATCAATAAAAATAATAAAACTTTTAAAAATGTTTGAAGAACTAAATATACACCAAGGATGACGCGATATCTGAGAAACTAAATATACACTGAGGATGAATCTTAGGATGTTAGACATACATTTCTGCTAATTAGAAAAAAAAAACAGCTATATGATGAATTGTTTTGCCAACTAACAACTGCTGTTTTAACACTGTGACTCTGCAGACCATTTTTCCTTCAATAAGACATGCAAAGTATGTTACAGTACTAATACCAATGCTAGTTTTTCAGTTCCTGGTACTCAGCAAGTCAGTATTCTGAGAGAAGGTACATTAGGTTTTCATTGGCATCAACAGTAAATTTACTCCCCCAAGCTTTCTCACTGAGGTAGTCCACATAGAGAAAGCTGTCTGGGACTCCAAAAAGTCTGTTAGCTAAACGTCCCTTCCTCTGTAGAGTGTATACAGGTATGTGCAGATGTAACGGGCATTATCAGTGTGCTTGGGTGAGAAAGATGCTCTTCCTGACATTCAATATACTCATTTGGGCAACGAGTGCCTCCTCAATCAGAAAATCTGGAAAGCTCCAAAGGCAAAGAATCCTACTGTATGTACCTTGTAGTCCTGCTGACACTAGGCCGCAGAGACAGAAATATCAAAGATATATATTTTTCCTTTTATTTATTTAGTTTTTGTTGACCGGGTAAGTGCATTAGACAAATCCTGCCTATTTTCAGGCACGACCCACGGGAGAGGGATACAGATGAATGCCAACTGACCTTGAACCAGATTGAGCTGTTGGTGGTATTTTTAGTGAATGAGAGAAATTTGGCCAGGACACCGGGGTAATTCCCCTACTCTTTTCGATAAGTGCCATGGGATCTTTAACATCTACCTGAACTACCACCAATCCAGGCAGATGGGACCTCGGTTATATGGTCAGAGGAACTGCAGGTGTCCTCAGTACCATCCATATTGAGAGTATGTGTAAGACCTGTAGGATCTTATGGCTATTGGAGACCAAATCTGCTGCTATGCTGCAGTGGAGGTTTGCTTTTTGTGTCACATTAGGAAATGTTCCAAAATGCTTTCTTCCATTTGAACATTTTAATAAATCATCAGAAAAGAATGGAAGTACTGAGATGAGGAAAAAAACAATTTTCAAATAACACAGCAGGCAGTATCCCCTCTGGACCTGCTATAAAAGAAATAGAAACCTGGACTGTTGGCAGAAGAAGACTTAGTGGTCCATCCAGTTTGCCCAGATGAGAGATTTATTCAGTATCAGATGCTGCAGTTTCAGCAGTGGTCAAGTGGCAGCAATCCCTGTAGAGGGGACAGATTTTGTGACAGATGTCAGTATCAGTTGACAGCGCAACTCTAGGCGCAGATAACTCTGCCTCGATTTCCATGTTGTAGAGTGCCTGCACTTTTCCACAGAATAGTTTTTTTACATCCTGATTGTCTTTAGGTCATGGAGATTGTTTCTCAACAGTAGTGTAAGTGGCTTAGCCAGTTCTTCAAGAACCATGTTGTCTGCATCCAGCACTGCATTTTCTCCATTGCTAAATTAATCAGCAGCAGGAGTATACTGTATTTGTGAGACTTCAAAGGAATGTGAGATTCTAAGGGTGTGGACAGAGTTCACTATCCACACATTGGCAGTTCCGCTTGAACAGGTTGATTCGTCAGCTGTCTTCAGCCTTAAGCTCCTCCCAACCACTGAGCGGTTTACCCTCTGGCTATGCTTCATGACGTCACATCTTTCTACCTGCTGGCTGTGACAGGTCACCTCCTCTTGCAGCTCTGTAGCATCTGAGGGATATCCTTTGTATTAGTGCTTTTTGGTGAACTTTTTGATTTGTATGAAAGTCTACTGTTTAAAATCCTTGTCTCTGGCTCTGTCCTTCGACAGTGTGAATACCAACTATGGAAGAATGGAAGCTACCGGGTTTTAAGTGCTTTGTTCATTGCCAACAAAAAATATCAGCCACTGACCTCCACATGTCTTGCCTGTACTGTTTGGGAAGGCAACATTCTTCGCAGGCAGTGCTCCTAGCATTGCTGGAAGATCGAAGACAAGACTCTGCCTTGGTTGACCCTCATAACAGGATTGACTCATAAGCCACAGGAATGCCTTGGTGGCTCCTGGATCTGCTTTGCAGTGTGTGGCTCTTGTTGATCAGGTGGCTGCAACTGCTGAGAGTTCCTTGTCGATCTCAGCGCTGCTCCCAGCTAGGGACCTTGTTGGAAGGTCCTTCTCAGAGGCTTTTTGAGAAATGGGTCCTCTAGACCTTGGGAGAAAACCCTTCTCACTGGGGCAAGAAGCACAAGGGCCAGCTGCACAGGTCATGGGATCAGGAGTAAACTCATTCGTCTCGCTCCTTCGATTTCCCTGACTGGTCAAGTTTGGTTGAGCTTGCTTCAGTTGAGGGTCAGGTCGAGAGCTCTTCGGTACCCCTCATCAGACTTGTCGACCTAGTCTCAGGTCGACCAGGTAGTTGAGATCTTTCTCAAGTCTGTTGACTGGTTCTCGGAGGAGCTAGAAAGTGAGTTAGGCTCCCTGACACCAGTGCTCTTGGTCCTTACTCGGGAAGTGTGGCTCAGTCGGTGTCACCAACTGGGACTCGGACCAACCTTAGCCAATGGTCATGCCTCCAAAGTTAATGCTACTTGAGTGTAGCTCAACATGTGGTCTGCCATAGCCCACTGGAGGCTCCATCCTGATGTTGGCCCATGGGACTACAGTTGAGGTTGATGCATGGCTCGTGCTCTTACTTTTACTTGACTGGGAGGCACTGCCATCAACGCTCCTAGACTTCCTCAGGTGAGGAGAGGCACTGCCACAAGATGCGGAGGCACTATGAGTGGAGCTCCTTTGGCAGCAGTGGAACATTTGTGGGGTGGGGTGGAGCTCTGCTCTACAGACCTTCAGTAGTCTGGCAACCAACAGTCATGCCCATGCTGGTCCAACCAAGGCAGATGTCTCTGGTGTCGGCTTCTCTACCACTGCAGGGTTTGTTAGCTTCTTCACCACTGAGGGTGGTGCTGCTATCACACCAGCATTTGGTGGGTACTCCCACAGTGGACTCCTGTGTTGCTGATGGCTTGCAAGGCTGTGTGTTGGTGGAGATCACACAGTCCAGGGACACCAGGATGGTCCATGGCAGTAAACTGTCAAAGGCCATTTTTGAGGATTCCTCGGACAGTTCTTAGGGGTGATTCATGCTTTACTGAAGGACCCACACGTTTGACCATGGCTCTGTTGAGGATGTATCCACTGACCGTGGGCCATTGTCTTTTGGGGCTTTACTCCACCTCATGTTGGAGTCCAGTGATGTGTCGGGGGTGTAATCCTCCAACCTGTCTAGTCCCTGACCCACTTCCCAGTATGGGGTTGGCTGCACTACTTTTGGTCACAGTGGGTTGTCATTACTGTGGATAAGTAGGTATTAGAGATGGTAGGCAGAGGGTTGCTTCTGAATTTCGAGACTCTCCACCTTAGCGAGTTCATGCTCTTTGTGAGTCCAGGGTGTCGCAGGACATGCTGTCTGCCCTCAGGGAGGACGTTGCTCAGCTCCTTGCCAAAGGAGCCATAGCCCATATCCCAAACACTCTGGCAAGTCGGGGATACATGTCCAGGTACTTCCTGGTCTCAAAACATACCAGGGGCTGGCACTCCATACTGTATCTTAACTAACTAGTTCCTGCAGAAGTGCAAGTTCTGGATGGTTACTCTGAACTAGATTACAGCATCCCTGGGGCAGGGCATGTGGTCTGTTCCCTTGACCTTTAGGACTCAGCTTTACACATCCCTTTCTTCCATCCTACCTTTGGTAAATGCAAAAGGGATTATGTATCAGTTTCAGGTCATGCTCCCATCTGGTTGGTCTCCCTGCAGAGGTCATGGGGCAAAAACGATAGGTGAATTCAAGAATGCATGGGATAGACAGAAGGCAACCATAGTGGTAGGAAAGAGAAAGTAAGCTGCAGATAATTTAGGATCTGGAGCTTATGTTGTTAGGGAAATGGGCATACTAGGTGGGCCAGGCAGTACTTATCTGCCATCAGATTCTATGTTTCTATGTCCTTCAGCCTCTTGTCTGCACCCAGGGTCTTCACCAAATGTGTGGTAGTGGTGGCAGCCTTCCTGAGGTGCAAGGGCATCAAGGTGTATTCCTGCCTGGACGACCATAGTCCAGGAAAGCTATTGAGCAGTCCAGAGATCCAGCCCTCCAGACCTGCAGAGGCTTGGACCTCTCACAGGAGATTAAGCTCATCGGGGCAGAACTGGGTTCCCTGCGGGCCAAGGCCTGTCTCCCTGCAGACTGGGTTCAGGACCTTCCCTCCTTTGCCCAGTCATTTCAGGTTGGGCTCTTGCACTCTGCTGGTAATTTCCTGAGGCTGCTGGGGTATATGGCATCCTCCACCAGCATGGTTCACTGAGCCTTTTGGCAGATACACTACCTGCAGTGGGAGCTGGGCTACTAGTAGTCTCAGCACCTAGGTCACCTGGACCAGTCAGTCCTTTGTAACTCAACCTATGTGGAATGTCATCCATTGGTAGCTGGTCCCTCAGCATCTGCAGGAAGGAAACCCATTTGTCTGCCCAGAGCCATCTGTCACACTCACAATAGGTGCAACGCTGGTGGGATGTGGAGCACACCTGGTAGACAACAGAGCCCATAGGCTCTGATCACCCCAGGAATCCTGTCACCACATCAACTTGCTGGAGCCCTGTGCAGTGCAGCTGTCTCTCATGGAATTTGCTCCTCTGATCAGAGGTCAGGTCATGCAGGTCCAGATGGACAATACCATGACCAGGTTCTACCTTAACAGGCAGGGAGGAGCACACTCCCATCCCCTGTGCCAGGAGGCCCTCCTCACCTTTACACATGTACACAGTCTGGGTGCAGATCTTCTGGCGATTAATTTTATAGGAGCTCACATTCAGTTAGCAGACACACTCAGCTGGGTGGGAGAGATGTTGTATGAGTAGTCCCTGCATCAGAAGGTTGTAAACCACCTGTCCTCCATGTGGGACACTTCTCTAGTGGACCTGTTTGCCTGTTGAGCGAACAGAAAGCTGAGGCTGTTTTGTATCCACCTCCCCCAGTATGGGACACTGTTAGGAGATGCCTTCGTGATGGCCTGAACCACAGGCCTCATGTACGCCTTCCCTCCCTTTCCCTTGATCCAAAAGGTGGTGGTCAAGGCCTGTAAGTACAAGGCACCGATGATCTTTATAGCTTTAGACTGGTCTAGCTAGTTCTGGTACCTGGAGCACCTCTGCTTCAGCAGCAGGCCTCCATGGCGTTTGCCTCTTCATTGAGACCTGATGACCAGACAACGGGGGAAAGTCCTACACTCAGATCTTCAATCCCTGTACCTTTTGGCCTGGTTGCTGAACGGCTAGAGTTCCAGGCTGTGGATTTAGAAGACGTGCCTCACATTGTGGAGGCATCCCAAAAGGAGTTGACTCGCAAATGCTTTACAATTAAATGGAAGAGGTTTCTATCTGGTGCCAGGGCAAGGAACTTGATCCCCTTCTTTGCCCTATGGTGAACATCCTGGATTACCTTTGATCCCTCTCTGTTGGGCCTGTGAGCGATGAACCTGGCAGTGCACTTGGCAGTCATCTCTGCTTACTGGGTATGGGCTGTTAATCAGATGGTGGCCCAGTAGCTCAGGAGAAGGTGGTCGGAGCATTTTTTAAGTGCCATGACCACCTATCCCCTCTGATATGCAAGCTACTGCCAGTTTAGGGCCTATTGCTGGTGCTGGGTATGCTCATGGGCAAGCCATTTGAGCCTACGCACAGATGTGAGATGGCTCATCTGTCATGAAAGACCACCTTCTTGGTGGCTGTCATGTCAGCAGAATGATTTAATGAGCTTCAGGCATTCGTGGTGGAGTCTCCTTACCTGGTCTTCCACAAGGACAAGGTCGTCCGTCAACCCCTCCCGAAGTTTCTCCCAAAGGTTGTATTAGAGTTTCTCCTTGACTGGTGATAGATAATGGTATAATCTTCTTCGAGGATATCTCTTTCACTAGGTCACACCTTTGAAATTAATAGCTACCAGGCACTAGGACCACACACAAACTTTCTGCAGGCAGTCAGCCAGGCGCCACCACCACAGATGTTAGACGTCACATCAGCGTATACATAAATGTGGCAAGCCCCTCTTCTCAGGTGTTTTCCTGCCATCGATCAGACTCACCTTTGGAAATGCCGCTGCTCATGGCTGCCATTTTACTTTTTCATATACCTAAGTAATCCCTTTTATAGAGATTTTCAGCAATCTGTATGTTGTTGTTGAAAGAACTGTAGAAACTCTTCTGGTACTGTGAGTGCAGAGAGAAACTCTACACGGGAGACTCCCACGACATCTGTTTCTGCTGCTTAGGCCTCTCTCACAACATGAAAGCTTGTGAGATCTGCCGGAGGTTCCATTCGGCAATCAGGTGGTGCAGAACGGGGGCTTTGGGAAAATTCCTCCTGCAGCAGACCATAGCGAGAATGGAGAAATATCTACAAGAAAAATCCATATTGCCTAGCCCATCGACCTTATAGCAGTCATCGAAGTCCTGGGAAAAATGCTTTGAGGAGTCATGAACACAAGCACAAGGCCTCTCCAACACACACCACAGGTACAACCTCTGCTTCAACGTTGACCGCTCTGATGGGGATGAGTACCGCCCCACAGCTGTCGACCAGACAACCAAAGTTGGGGCTTGGCATGGGTACTACTTTGCCTACTAGAGCCAGTATGTCGCCGTCTTCGACAGAGATCCAACCTTTGATGTCAGCCATTTCAGTTGGGCCTACTAGCCAAAGTTACTCCAATACTCAGGCAGTCCTTATCCAATTTTCAGACATGATGTCTGCTGCCTTGGCCTCCTTCTTCCAGGGGGCCCATCGACAGGTACTACTACAAATGCCCCAGTCGGGTGCAGTCCTTCAAACAACATGAAGTCTTGCTGTATTCTGACAGTATGCAGTTAGCCCCAGCACTGGAACTGCTCCGAAGAGGAAAGCGTTAACTTTATGCCAGAGAATAGAACGTTGAGCTCGAGCTCGGTTCAAACCTCTGTCTGCTGCACTTTGAAGTGTAACCGTCAGATTCTTTACTCCGCCTAACTGAACAGTCGCTCTGGAGAAATCTCCTTCGCTTATCGGTTCAGTCTCAGTAAAATGTCAGTTTTAAACAGTAACTTTTATTATTTTTTGGTTCGGATCCCTGTCTGCGGTACAGTAAGTGCTGTAGGTAGTGAACATTAGTTTATTTTTCTGTGTGTGGAAATTATAAAACTTCTCTTTCGGTCTGGCTGGAACCAATTGATTTTTCATTCTTATTGTGAAATCGTTGGTTTATTTGTGTTAGTGTGAGGTGCCGGTCCTTATCGGTTTCAAAAAAACATGATTTTAAATGTTTTTTTTCCACAGCCCGTAACATGGTTGGTAAGGGGGTCTTGTTTGGCTTTAAAGCTGCTAAAGGGTAAGTGGATAGGATGGCTGTGTCTGAGAAACCCAAAAGAAAACCCGGGCCCACTGGGTTTCAGCAATGTAGTGAGTGTGGGGATGCCTTTGCCAAGGCAGACCCTCACACCACCTGTGTGTATTGTCTGGGGTTTGACCACCTCGATTCAGACCTGCCAAATTTGTAAGAATTTCCCAAAGGCCACCCTGGACAAGAGATTGGGTAGGCTTAGGGAAAAGGAGGCAGAGAAGTCTGCTGATCCGGATGGCCAGCCCGGTTCGGTTCCGACCGAACCTGAGGGAGTGCCCTCTGACCTGGGTGATACTCCCTCGGGCAAAAGGAGAGCCGATCCTGAGGTTTCGCTTCCATCAAAAAGGAAAAAGAAATCTGCCGGTTCGGATCCAGAACTGTCATGACCAACCGCTGAAGAAGTTGGCAGGGTGATTAGTATAGTGGAATCACTCCATTCGGTTCCGGCTGATCTGGCGCAGCTGGGTAGGCGCTCGGTTCGGTCGGTTACTCCGGTTCCAGAATATTGTCCGGATGATTATTTTGAACCCAATTTGGAGGGGGAAGAAGGTTTTGATGATGATGATGATGATGGTGTGGAAGGCCTGGATGAGCCCATTGAACCAGACCTCTCCCCAGACAGGCCTTCCAGTGTTTCCCCTCCTAGGCTTTCTGAGTCCCCTTCCCACTATTTGTTTTACAAAAAAGTGGCAGAGACCCTCCAGCTCCCTCTGGTCGAAGCTGTTGAGGAACAAGAAGAGCCTGACTATGTAGAGATGATGGACATCCCAGAGTCCAAAAGGCTGTCTATTCCCCTCCATAAATCTTTTGGGAAATGGACACAAAAAATACTTCAGACACCAAATTCATTACCTCCTTTGGACAAGGGAGTGGCCAGGAGGTATATGCTGTCAGGCTCAGGTACAGAGTACTTGTTCCAACAATGGCAGCCATGTTGGGGTCGTGCAGGCTACAGCCTGTGACAAGGCTAATATACCTTTGGCTTCACACACCCCAGATAAAGACTCTAGGAAGGTATATGCTATGGCCAAGAAACAGTACTTGGCATCTTCTTTGGGACTCGGGCAGGTGAACTACAAGACCTACACAGCCAGATACCAGAAGTCCAGGTGGGATACTGTTCTGGAGCTGGCTAAACAGGCTTCCCCCCAGCTAGCCAAAAGGCTGGAGGAGGTGGCTGCTGATGGGATCGAGGCATCCAAAGTCCAATTTCATGCTGCTGTGGACTCTAATGATGTTTCATCACGAGTCATGGCTACATCTGTGTCTCTTAGGAGATTTGCTTGGCTCAGATGTACTAGCCTCTCGCAGGACACCCAGGCTAAGGCCATGGATTTCCCTGTGCTAGGTAATTCTATGTTTGGGGAGCAGACAGAGAATTACATGAAAAAGATGAACGAGTATAGGACCACCTACAGGAGTGCAAAGGCCAAGGAAAGGCAGGCAACTCCTCAGAAGCAGCAATCAAGGGGCAGGGGCAGGCCTTTTCACAGGCCTTTCTACCGGGCACAGGCCTCCTCTACTTTTCCTGAGAGGAGGTTCTTCAGAGGGAGAGGCAGAAGGGGGATGAGCAGGGCTGCATCATCTTCTCAGTCTTAGGCTCCTGCCAAGCAGACACCCTGATGTGTTAGCCCGGGTTGACTCCTCCTTTCCAGTAGGAGGCAGGCTGGCTTACTACTTCCTGGCCTGGAAGTCTTTTACCTCAGACAAGTTGGTCCTGGAGGTAGTAAGCCAGGGACTGGCTCTCTGCTTCAAAACATGTCCAAAGCTGAGGGTCAGGTCTTTTCCACCTGCAAACATCTCCGAAACCATTGCCCTAGAGACAGAGTTGTTCTCTCTGCTGGCTCTCAGAGCCATAGAGAGAGTTTCTACTCCACACAAGGGCAAGGGTCTGTACTCCAGATACTTCCTTACCCCCAAAAAAGACAGGGGAATGGCGGCCCATCCTAGATCTAAGATACTTAAACAAGCACCTAGTCGAGCCAAAATTCAAAATGGTGACTCTGGGAATAATTCTTCCCTCTCTACGCCCAGGGGATTGATTAGCCTTCCTGGACACGCGAGGATGTCTACTTTCACATTCCCATTAGGTGCTCCCACAGAAAGTACCTAGGGTTCAAATTGCCTTCAGGTCAGTATCAGTTCAAAGCAATGCTCTTTGGACTAACATCAGCACCAAGGGTGTTCACAAAATGGCTAGCAGTAGTAGTGGCCTTTCTAAGGAGACAAAACATTTCACCATTTTCATACCTGGGCGACTGGCTCATTGTGGGGTAGTCTCCAGACCAAATTAAGTCAAATCTGCAAGTGACCCAGCAGTTGCTCACTTCTCTATGGTTCCTCCTCAATCTTCCAAAGTCGGTTCTCGAACCAGTACAACTCCTGACCTTCATAGGGGTAGAGTTGGACACTGTCCAAGCAAGAGCCTTTCTTCCTCTGGCAAGGGCAAAGGCCCTTACAGACCTGGCCTGTTTCTTTCGCCTTCTGGTATCTCGACCAGCAAGGCATTTTCTTCAACTCCTGGGCCACATGGCAGCTTCCACTGCAGTGGTAGAGGGGGTCAGATTTCAGATGAGGGACATCCAGTTCCACTTGAGGCCTTTTTGGTCTCAGAGAAAAGATCCTCTCATCAAACTAATTCCAGTGACTCAGACTCTGATCCAGGCTCTCCAGTGGTGGTTGGATCAGGACAACCTCAGACAAGCAGTCCCATTCATCACCCAGTCTCATTCTGTGGTACTAACCACAGATGCTTCTTTCCTGGGGTGGGGAGCTCACTTGGGAGTCCTCACAGCACAAGGTGTGTGGTCCCCTCAGGAGTCTCTACTTCATATCAGTCTTTTAGAGTTCAGGGCAATGTACCTGGCTCTGCAAGCTTTCTTGGACTCAGTACAGAACAAGGTGGTTCAGGTCAGGACAGACAACACCACCACCATGTGGTACATCAACAAGCAGGGAGGCACTCAGTCTATGGCCTTGTGCATGGAAGCCTTGAAATTGTGATCCCTAACTTATTCCCTTCAGACATCTCTGGCAGCAGTCCACCTTCCAGGGAAGGACAATGTGCTAGTAGAAACCCTGAGCAGGATTTCTCAGGGCCATCATGAATGGTCCCTGGATCCCCTGGTTTTAAAAGTGATTTTCTCAAGGTGGGGCACTCCAGAGATAGATCTCTTTGCAGCCCCAGACAATCATCAACTTCCTCTTTTCTGTTGCAGACCCCCAATCTTGGGCTCAGTCCCCGTGGATGCTCTCCATCTGGATTGGGAGGGGAAATTTCTGTATCACTTTCCCCGATTTCCTCTTCTATTCAAAGATCTTACTTCGAGAGGGCTCTTGCAGTAGGTAATTACATATAGGACTGAATCCGGCAGGCGTCAGGACCCCACAGAAAAAAATTCTAGCTAGCAGTCTCTGGTGGGGGACCACCCCCCCAACGTCAGGTGATGTCGTATAAAGGGGCAGTCCCTCATGCCCACCTTCCAGTTCTTTCCCACCGTTTGCTTTCGACAGCACCTTGCGGTTAAGTTCCACTGCTCATCAGTCAGACGTCGCTGGTTTTCTAATATATTTGTCAGGATTCTTTTTACTGCTACATATATGTAGGTCCCCTACCGCCGAGCACAGAAATAAGTGCGACTAAATGCGGTGCCCAACTCCCGCAAGGACTGCCATTCTTGGTGTCCATCTGCCTAGGCCCCGACCAACCCATGGATTCCTGTCAGCACTGCCTGAAGTTCAACGCGGCTACTCGCAGAAGAAGGCAGCAGTCCTTGGAGGCCCACATCCTAAAGAATAAGAAGATGTCCTCCATGGAAAAGGAGCTGAAAAAGCTCAGACAGGCTTCCACCTCCCCCAAGGGCCTTAAGAAGGAGGAGAAGCACCGGGACTCCTCATCCGTGGCTGCGGCAACTTTGGCTGGGGTCGCCGCCCTTCAGGTAACGTCCCCTCTGGGGGACCGTTCCTCGACAGCCGTTTTGGTGGTGTCTGAGACGGCATCTGTCCCCCCGGCTGGTTCGCGCTTGGGCAAGTCGGGAGCCTCCGGGACAAAGGAGGCATCTGCTCCCAGTAATGCCGCCCCTGCGTGGCCTTCTGGTTCGAGCCTCTCCGGTAAGTTGGGCATCGGCTCCTCCGACTTTCACCCGGAGCCAGCTGCTAAGTTGCTTGACCCTTTGGGGCAGCACACGGCCGTCAAGCCGCCCATCAAGGTTGTCTCCCTCGCGCGGCCTTCTTCTGGCGCTGGGTCCAGTTAGTCAGATGTTGGCTCCTCCGATGCCTGTCCGGATCCCACTGATCAGACACCTGCCGGCCCGTCTGGCAGTTGCTCGGCGACGGAGCCTATGCCGGATCCTTTGGACTTATCTGGCGCCGCTGGCTTCCCGCAGCCTTCGCCACTGCCGTCAGGGGCCCTTGCGCCTCCCCAACTGGACCCAGAGGATCCCTCCGGCCCTCCCCTGGATGCCGCTGGGGACTCTTCAGTGCCTCTGTCAGGCCTCCCTCCTGTCCGGATGGCCTGACGTCGGACCTTCGGACACCGGCCCCGTCGCCAGCTGACGTCCCCTTACCGGACGTCACCTCGATGCCAGACCCGACGCCTGCTGGGCCACCTCTCCCTGGCCCGCCTGCAGGGCCTTTTCCAGGATGTTCTACCCCGGTAGAGCCCCTGGTGCTGGATCTCACGCCGTCTTATCCCGCTCCGCAGTACCCGACGCCGCAGTACCCAGTACCTGAGTACTTGACGCTGGGCTTCCCACCATCGGGCTATGGATACTCTCCCTACGGATACCCCCAGTATCCGTATCCCCCCTCCCCATCTTCCACCGCCCCCTCAGCCACCGGTGGATCTGAGGGAGACTCTGGCTTCTTGGTGGGCTGAGGTCAAGACTCAGCTCACCAGGGAGGTGGAGAGCCACCTCCCGACGGACCCGGTCCTGGATCCCCGTCGCCAGGGGCGAGATACCCCTCCCCCCAACCCCAGAGACACTGCTACGGGGTCTAAGGCTGGGGGTGGCACCTTGCCCCTTAGGGGCCATGTTTCTCCCCCAAGTGGGGAGGGGTCTTCGTCTCCTTCTTCTTTGGACTCATTGGAGGACTCAGAAGGCAGCTCTGATCTGGATGAGCCCCGCACTCCTGATGAGCCCAGGCCCAGGACTCCTCCGAAGTCTGCTCCGGAGGATCCCTCATTTACGGAGTTGCTAAGAAAAATCCAGGCTCTTCATCAGTGGAAATCTCTGGAGCTGGATCCACAGAGGCAGAAGCTAGCTGCCCATTTGGATTTGCCCGAGGTCGCTCCCACGTTAGTTCCACCCTAGATCAAGGCTCACACCGACCTTGTTTCCACCATCTGGAAACAACCGTCTGCTTTAGCCCCCTTTCCTCGGAAGGTGGATAGGCTGTATCAGGCTCCCGAGGGGGTTGATTTTCTCACGTCACACCGCATGGTTGATTCGGTCATGTTCAGCGCCGCCCATGGCCGGTCGGCTAACCCAAAACACCTGAGCTTGTCCCCTCCTGATAAGGAATCCCGCCTTCTCGACCAGTATGGCAAGAAGGTCTTTTCTTCTTCTTCTTCCACTCAGGGCATTAGAGCCTTGAACTATGTGGCTCACATGGGGGATTACCAGAAGGCTATCCTTAGTGAGGTGGAAGCCAAGTTGGACTCCCTTCCTCAGTCACAGACTAAACAGGAAGTGGCAGACCTGGTCCGCTTCGCATGTTCAGCCAGCAGGCACATGCTGTGCGCTACTTATGATGCGGTGGACGCTTGTGGACAAAGCACGGCATTCGCCGTGAGCCTGCAGCGACATGCCTGGCTTTGGGTGTCAGGTTTAGCCTCGGAAGTGCAATCCGCCATCCAGGATGCCCCCTTCTGAGGTTTGGTGGTGTTAGGTGGTGATGTCAAGGACATCATTACCGGACTGCAAGAGAAGGGCACTGCTCTCAAGGAGGTTGACGCCATGTACAGAGCCCCTCAAGCGCAGCGTCGTTCCTTTCGCAGTCTCGCACGGCCTAAGGCGAAACCACAAGGAAAGTGGGCCAACAAACACCGGGCCCCTCTGACTGTGAGACCACCCCACCCAGACAGGCTGCTGGACCTCCAGCCGCGGCACTGCCTCACAGCTCCTGACTCCCTCCCTCTCCCACAACTGGTAGGTGGGAGATTCTCCCTACATCTGTGGGGTTGGGAGAGGATCACTTCCTACTCTTGGGTCCTCCAGCTCATAGCAGAGGGCCACACCATCGAGTTTCTTCAGAAACCTCCCAGAACCCCCCCCCCCAAGGTCATCTTACTCCCCAGAGTACCTTCTCAGGGTTCAGGAAGAAATCTCCTCCCTTCTGTTGAAGGAGGCAATAGAACCTGTCCCTCCTCCTCTTTGGGGGACGGGTTTCTACTCCCATTTCTTCCTGGTCTCCAAGAAGACAGGAGACGTGAGGCCCATTCAAACAACATGAAGTCTTGCTATATTCTGACATATGCAGTGAGTCCCAACCTTCGAACTGCTCCGGAGGTGAAAGAGTTAACTTTCCATGCCAGGCATGGAACGCTGAGCTCGAGCTCGGTTGAAACTCTGTCTGTTGTTCTTCAAACTCAAACCGTCAGATTCTTTACTTCGCCTCACTGAACAGTCGCTCCGGAGATTTCTCCTTCTGCTCGGTTCATTTTGTCTGTTAAAGTATTGTTTTTCTCTCGGTTTTCGACCGAATTTAAACCGCAACCGGTCGGTTCAGGCTCTGTCTGTGGTATTTGTGAGTACTAGATAGGTTTTACATTAATTCTCTTCTGTGTGGAACTTGTAAACAGTTGATCGGTTCGGTTTGAACCGATCAGGTTGTTTAAAATATCTTAATCTGTGATTTAGAGTGTGGTTACCGGTTCTTATCGGTTCTAAAAAAATCGGATTTTATTACGTTTTTTTCCACGACCCGTGACACGGTTGGGAACCGATAAGAGGGTCTTACCTGGTGGATTGCCATAAATGGGTAAGTTTGGTTAGGACTGGCACTATGTCTGAGAAACCCAAAAAGAAAAACTGGGCCCACTGGGTTTCAACACTGCAGTGTGTGTGGGGAAGTCTTTGCCAAGGCTGACCCCCACCCCACATGTGTTTATTGTCTGGGGTTTGACCACCTCAATGCAGACTGCCAGATTTGTAAAAATTTTCCTGCAGCTACCCTGGAAAAGAGAGTTGGTAGGCTTAGGGAAAGGGAGGCCAAAAAGTACGCTGAACCGAATGGCCAGCCTGGTTCGGTTCCAACCGAACCAGAGGGAGTGCCCTCTGACCAGGGCGAGACTTCCTCGGGCAAAAGGAGATCCGACTCTGAGGAGTCGGTTCCAGCAAAAAGGACTAGGAAATCAGCTGGTGTGGAGCCAAAACTTTCCTCTCCAACCGCTGAAGAAATAGCTAAAGCGATTAAAATTGTCCAGTCGCTTTCCCCGGTTCCGACCAAACCGGCGCCATCAGGTAAGCGCCCGGTTCGGCTGGTTCCAATGGTTCAAGAGTATGATTTAGAGGAATATTATGAACCGGAGGAGGGGGAAGAGGAGTATGAGGAGAGTGAATGTGGATTTGAAAGTCTGGATGTGCCCATTGACCCGGACATCTCCCCAGACAGACCTTCAGGAGTGTCTCCTCCTAGGCTTTCTGAGTCCCCTTCTCATTTTATGTTTTATAAAAAAGTGGCTGAAACCCTCCAGCTCCCTATGGAGGAAGCTGAGGATGATCAAGAGGAGCCTGACTATGTGGAAATGATGGATATCCCAGAGTCTAGGAGACTGTCTATTCCCTTGCATAAATCTTTTGGGAAACAGACATTTAAAATTCTTAAAACTCCTCACACTATACCTCCTGTGGATAAGAGAATGGACAAGAGTTACACATTGTCAGGCTCTGATACGGAGTTCCTTACACAACAATGCAGCCATGTTGGAGTAGTGCAGGCTGCAGCCTGTGACAAGGCAAATATTCCCTTGGCTTCACACTCCCCGGACAAGGACTCCAGGAGGATTGATGCCATGGCAAAGAAACAGTACATGGCAGCATCCTTGGGACTCAGACAGGCGAACTATATGGCTTATGTTGCTAGATATCAGAAATCCAGATGGGATACTGTTATGGCTCTAGCAAAACAGGTCCCTGGCCAGCTTGCCAAGGAGCTGGAACAGGTGGCTGCTGATGGTATTGAGGCACTTCGCAGAATGGCTTGGCTCAGATGTACTAGACTGTCACAGGATACCCAGACTAAGGCCATGGATTTTCCTGTTGTGGGTAATTCCCTGTTTGGGGAGCAGACAGAGAATTACATGAAGAAAATGGATGAGTATAGGACCACCTATAGGAGTGCACAGGCCAAGGAAGGCAGGCCACTCCTCAAGGCAGCTTCCCAGGGGCAGGGGCAGGCCTTTTCATAGGCCTTTTACCAAGCCAGGCCTCCTCTTCTGCTTATGCCCAGAGAGGTTCTTTAGAGGGAGAGCAGACGAGGTACAAGCAGGCCTGCTTCCACCCCTCAGCCCAAAGCCCCCCAAGCAGGCACCCTGATGGGGTTGCCAGGGGCCGATTCTCAGCTACCTGTAGGGGGCAGGCTGGCTTACTTTGTCCAGGACTGGGAGTCTCTGACATCAGACAAGTGGGTCCTGGAAGTAGTAAGCCAGGGACTGGTTCTCAGCTTCCAAAAGTTTCCAAAGATGAGAACAAAATCCTTTCCACCTGCAAATCCACCAGAGGCACTTGCCCTAGAGGCAGAGGTCTCTTCCCTCCTGGCTCTGAGCTGTGGAAAGGGTTCCACAACTACACCAGGGCAAAGGGTTGTACTCCAGGTACTTCCTTACCCCTAAAAAGACAGGAGAATGGCGGCCCATCCTGGATCTCAGGTACTTAAACAAGCACCTTTTAAAACCAAAATTCAGAATGGTGACTCTGGGAATTATTCTACCCTCTCTAAGGCCAGGGAACTGGCTAGCATCCCTGGACCTCAAGGATGCCTACTTCCATATTGTCATCAGAAGCTCCCATCGAAAGTACCTCAGGTTCGAGCTGCCCTCAGGCCATTACCAGTTCAGAGCAATGCCCTTTGGCCTCACCTCTGCTCCAAAGGTATTCACAAAATGCCTGGCAGTAGCAGTTGCTTCTCTAAGAAGGCAAAAAATTGCCATCTTCCCTTACCTGGACGACTGGCTCATAGTAGGCCAGTCCCCAGACCAAGTCAAGTTACACCTACAGATAACTCAGCAACTGCTCACCTCTCTAGGTTTCCTTCTGAATCTTTCAAAGTCAGTTCTAGAGCCTGTCCAGCTCCTAACCTTCATAGGCGCAGAGCTGAACACAGAGAAAGCCAGAGCCTTCCTTCCTTTGGACAGGGCAAGGACCCTGGTCTCTCTGGCCTCCTCATTCACCCTGCAGGTGTCTCGACCAGCAAGGCATTTTTATAGCTCCTGGGGCACATGGCTGCTTCTACAGCAGTAGTGCAGGGAGCAAGATTTCAGATGAGGGACATCCAGTTCCATTTGAGAGCCTTTTGGTCTCAAAGTAAAGACCCTCTAACCAAATTGATCCCAGTGACTCGAACCCTGATCCAGGCCTACAGTGGTGGCAGGATCAGAGCAATCTGAGACAAGGGGTTCCTTTGTCACTCAGTCTCACTCCTTAATCCTTACTACAGATACATCCCTCTTGGGGTGGGAGCTCACATGGGCGACCTCACTACCCAGGGTTGTGTGGTCCCCTCAGGAATCTCTGCTCCACATCAATCTGTTGGAACTCAGAGCAGTTTTTCTAGCACTTCAAGCTTTTCCAAATCTGTTCAGAACAAAGTTGTACAGGTCAGAACAGACACCACCACCACAATGTGGTACATCAACAAGCAAGGGGCACTGGTCGGACCGGCCTTGTGCAGAAGCAATGAAGTTGTGGTCTGTGGCTTACTCCCTGAACACCTCCTTTACGGCAGTTCACCTCCCAGGCAAGGACAATGTCCTGGCAGATGCTCTCAGCAGGATTTCCCAGGGCCATCACGAATGGTCACTGGACCTCCTGGTCTTGGAGGTGATATTTGCCAGATGGGGCACCCCGCAGATAGATCTTTTTGCAGCCCCAGACAATCCCCAACTTCCCCTTTTTTGCTGCAGGCCCCCAGTGTTGGGCTCAGTCCCTCTGGATGCCTTAGTTCTCAATTGGGAAGGGAAGTTTCTCTATGCTTTTCCCCCCTTCCCTCTCCTGTTCAAAGTGCTAGTCAAAATCAGATCTCAACCCTGCAAGGTGATCCTGATTGCTCCAGATTGGGCCAGACAACCCTGGTATCCACTCTTACTGTCCTTAGCAGTCCATCTTCCCAGGAATCACAACCTGTTAACCTGTGCCAGGAATCACAACCTGTTAACCTGTGCTCAGGGGAGGGTTTGGTACCCGAACCTCAAATCTCTCAATCTCAAGGCCTGGCTCTTGAAGAGTTAGAGTTTGCTGATTTACACCTCTCCCAAGGTGTAATGGATATCCTGAAGGCTTCTAGAAAAACTTCCATCAGGGCTACTTATAATTCCAAATGGAAGAGGTTTTCCATATGGTGCTCTGGAAAGCATATTTCCCCAGAATCTGCTGATTTACCCACAGTCCTGGATTATATGGTCCACTTAAATACCTTGGGGCTGAGACCAGCTACCCTAAAAGTGCATCTGGCTGCTGTGTCTGCTTTTATTTCAGCAGGTAAGCCCTCTTCTCTTTCAGCTCACCCTGTATTCTCCAAGTTTTTCAAGGGATTGCTTCACACCAATCCTCCATTCAGGGACCCTGCCCCGCCTGGGATCTTAATGTTTGCATTGCTCAGCTTATGCAACCCCCCTTTGAGCCTTTGTCTTCAGCAGAGCTTAAGTACTTGACTTGGAAGACTGTGTTTCTGGTAGCCATCACTTCTGCCAGATGCATAAGTGAATTACAAGCTTTGTCAGTGGAGCCTGATTTTATCTCCTTTCATAGAGATAAGGTGGTCCTCAGGACTAACAGGAAGTTCTTGCCTAAGGTGGTTTCAGATTTCCACCTTAATCAATCTATATCTCTTCCAGTGTACTTCATTGACCATTCCTCCTCTGGCGAGAGGAGCTACACAGCTTAGATGTGAAGAGAGCCCTTAGTTACTACATAGAGCATACCAAGGGTCACAGGTTTGACTCCCTCCAACTGTTCCTCACTTATGGTGAGGTTGGTAAAGGGAAACCTGCCACTAAAAGATCCATTGCCAGGTGGATTGTCTCTTATATCCAATTTTGCTATGAAAAACTGGGTAAGGTTCCTCCCTCAGGCCTGAGGGCTCACTCTACCAGAGGTACAGCTGCTTCCCTGGCTGCTGCCAGTGACATCCCTATTCTAGAGATATGTCAAGCAGCTACCTGGAAAACAGTTCACACTTTTACCAAGCATTACTCCCTGGACATCCAGGCTAGGAGTGATGCTCGGTTTGGCACAGCTGTGCTTCAGAGCCTATTTCCTAAGTAGGTTCTGTCCCTCCTCCATGGAGGTACTGCTTTGTAGTCTGCATAGCCAGAATATAGCAAGACTTCATGTTGTTTGAAGAAAAATTACTCATCTTAGTAATGTTGTTTCTTCTAATGGAGTCTTGCTATATTCTGACCCTCTGCCTGCCCTCTCAGAACCTCTGTTTTTTGGGATGTGGGTGGGCAGTGCATTGGCACTAGTAGGTGCCCACCTTGTTGTTTTCACCCTCCTTTCTTGGGGTGACTTGGTGTGTGTTTTCATTTTTTGGGTCTCCTGACTTGAGTCTTTGTTTTGGGACCAAAAAATGTGTTCTTATGTTAAGTAGCCAGTTGGCTAGTGTAGGTTTACAGCTTCCACACAGGACCTCAGTGAGTTTAGCGCGTAAAGATCCGACGGTTTGAGTTTGAAGAACAACAGAGTTTCAACCGAGCTCAAGCTCAGCGTTCCATGCCTTGCATGGAAAGTTAACTCTTTCACCTCCGGAGCAGTTCGAAGGTTGGGACTCACTGCATATGTCAGACTACAGCAAGACTCCATTAGAAGAAACAACATTACTAAGGTGAGCAATTTTTTCTTACTGCGCCTCACTAAACAGTCGCTCCGGAGATTTCTCCTTTGCTCGGTTCAAGTTTGTCGGTTAAAGTGCCGTTTTCCTCGAATTTAATCCGTAACCTGTCGGTTCAGTCTCTGTCTGTGGTATCGTGAGTACTAAATAGGTTTATTTTTCTTGTTCTTCTGTGTGGAACCTGTAAACGTCGGATCGGTTCGGTTTGAACCGATCAGGTTTGTTCAAAAAAGTTTATTCTACTTTTAGAGTGTGATAACCGGTCCTTATCAGTTCTAAATAAAACGGATTTCATTACGTTTTTTTCCACGACCCGTAACACGGTCAGGAACCGATAAGGGTGTCTTACCTGGCGGATTGCCGAAAAAAGGTTAAGTTTTGTTAGAACTGGCCATGTGTGAGAAACCCAAAAGAAAAACCGGGCCCACTGGGTTTCAACACTGTAGTGTGTGTGGGGAAGCCTTTGCTAAGGCTGACCCCCACACCACCTGTGTTTATTGTCTGGGGTTTGACCACCTCGATTCAGACTGCCAGATTTGCAAGAATTTTCTTGCAGCTACCCTGGAAAAGAGAGTTGGTAGGCTGAGGAAAAGGGAGGCCAAGAAGTCCACTGACCCGGATGGCCAGCCCGGTTCGGTTCCAACCGAACCAGAAGGAGTGCCCTCTGACTAGGGCGAAACTTCTTTGAGCAAAAGGAGAACCAACTCTGAGGAGTCGGTTCCGGTTAAAAGAAAAAGAAGGGATAAATTAGCCAGTGCGGATCCACAGCTTCTTTCACCGACCGCTGATGAAATAGACAAAGCGATAAGGATTGTTCAATCGCTAACCCCGGTTCCGACCGAACCGGCACCATTGGGAAGGGGTTCGGTTTGGTCGGTTCCCCCGGTTCCAGATTGTAATTTAGAAGATTTTTATGAACCGGAGGAGGAGAAGGAAGGAGAGTAGGAGGATAATGATGGTGATTACGAAAGTCTGGATGTGCCCATTGACCTGGACATCTCCCCAGATGGACCTTCAGGGGTTTCTCCTCCTAGGCTTTGTGAGTCCCCTTCCCAATTTATGTTCTACAAAAAAGTGGCTGAAACTCTTCAGCTTCCTATGGAAGAAGCTGTAGACGACCAGGAGGTGCCTGACTATGTTGAAAGGATGGATATCCCAGAGTCCAGGAGGCTGTCTATTCCCCTTCATAAGTCCTTTGGGAAACAGACAATAAAAATTTTAAAGACTGTTAATTCTATACCTCCTGTGGACAAGAGAATGGACAAGACGTATACTCTCTCAGGCTCAGATACGGAGTTCCTTACCCAGCAATGCAGCCATGTTGGGGTAGTGCAGGCTGCTGCCTGTGATAAGGCAAATATACCCTTGGCTTCACACACCCCAGATAAGGACTCCAGGAGGATTGATGCCATGGCAAAGAAACAGTACATGGCAGCATCCTTGGGACTCAGGCAGGCCAATTATATGGCCTATACAGCTAGATATCAGAAATCTAGATGGGACACTGTAATGGCCTTAGCTAAACGGGTCCCTGGCCAGCTTGCCAAGGAGCTGGAGCAGGTGGCTGTGTATGGTACTGAGGCATCCAAGGTGCAATTCCATGCTGCAGTGGACTCCAATGATGTTTTGTCTAGAGTCATGGCTACATCTGTGGCCCTTCGTAGGATGGCTTGGCTCAGATGTACTAGCCTGTCTCAGGATACCCAGACTAAGGCCATGGATTTTCCTGTTGTGGGTAATTCTCTGTTTGGAGAGCAAACAGAGAACTACATGAAGAACATGGATGAATACAGGACCACCTATAGGAGTGCTCAGGCCAAGGAAAGCGAGCCACTTCCCAGAGGCAGCATTCAGGGCAGGGGCAGGCCTTTTCATAGGCCTTTCTACCAAGCCAGGCCTCCTCTTCTGCTTATGCTCATAGGGGGTTCTTCAGAGGGAGAGGCAGACGGGGTACAAGCAGGCCTGCTTCCACCCCTCAGCCTAAAACCCCTGCCAAACAGGCACCCTGATGGGTTTGCCTGAGCTGATTCTCCACCACCTGTAGGGGGCAGGCTGGCTTACTTTGTCCAGGACTGGATGTCTTTAACATCAGACAGATGAGTCCTGGAAGTAGTAAGCCAGGGACTGGTTCTCAGCTTCAAAAAATTTCCCAAGATGAGAACCAGATCCTTTCCACCTGCAAGTCCTTCAGAAGCACTTGCCCTAGAGGCAGAGGTCTCTTCGTCTTGGCTCTGAGAGCCATAGAGAGGATTCCACCCCTACACAAGGGAAAAGGATTGTACTCCAGGTACTTCCTAACCCCCAAAAAGACAGGAGAATGGCGGCCCATCCTGGATCTCAGATATTTAAACAAGCACCTTTTAAAGCCAAAGTTCAAAATGGTGACTCTGGGAATAATTCTACCCTCTCTAAGGCCAGGGGACTGGCTAGTTTCCCTGGACCTCAAGGATTCCTATTTCCATATTCTCATCAGAAGCTCCCACCGAAAGTACCTCAGGTTCGAGCTGCCCTCAGGCCATTACCAATTCAGAGCAATGCCCTTCGGCCTAACTTCTGCTCCAAGGGTGTTCACAGTATGCCTGGCAGTAGTGGTTGCCTTCCTAAGGAGAAAAAAGATCTCCATCTTTCCATACCTGGATGACTGGCTAATAGTAGGCCAGTCTCCAGACCAAGTCAAGTCACACCTACAGATAACTCAGCAACTGCTCACTTCTCTAGGTTTCCTTCTGAATCTTTCAAAGTCAGTTCTAGAGCCTGTGCAGCTCCTCACCTTCATAGGGGCAAAGCTGGATACAGTAAAGGCAAGAGCCTTCCTTCCCCTGGACAGGGCAAGGACCCTTATCTCACTGGCCTCTTCATTCACCCCCCTGGTGTCTCGACCAGCAAGGCATTTTCTGCAGCTCCTGGGACACATGGCTGCCTCTACAGCAGTGGTCCAAGGAGCAAGATTTCAAATGAGGGACATTCAGTTCCACTTGAGAACCTTCTGGTCTCAGAAAAAGGATCCTCTGACCAAACTAATCCCAGTGACTTGAACCCTGATCCAAGCGTTACAGTGGTGGCAGGATCAGGACAATCTAAGACAGGGAGTTCCTTTTGTCTCTCAGTCTCATTCTCTAATCCTTACTACAGATGCCTCCCTCTTGGGGTGGGGAGCCCACTTGGGGGACCTGGCCACCCAAGGGTTGTGGTCTCCTCAGGAATCTCTTCTTCACATCAATCTATTAGAACTCGGAGCAGTGTTTCTAGCACTTCAAGCTTTTTCCAAGTCTGTTCAAAACAAAGTAGTTCAGATCAGGACAGACAATACCACCACAATGTGGTATATCAACAAGCAAGGGGGCACTCGGTCTACGGCCTTGTGCACAGAGGCAATGAAGTTGTGGTCTCTGGCCTATTCCCTGAACGCCTCTCTTACAGCAGTGCACCTCCCAGGGAAGGACAATGTCCTGGCAGATGCTCTCAGCAGGATATGTCAGGGCCATCACAAATGGTCCCTGAATCCCCTGATTTTGAAGGTGATCTTCTCCAGATGGGGCACCCCACAGATAGATCTTTTTGCAGCCCCAGACAATCACCAACTCCCTCTCTTTTGCTGCAGGCTCCCAGTGTTGGGCTCAGTTCCCCTGGATGCCCTAGTTCTCAATTGGGAAGGGAAGTTCCTGTATGCTTTTCCCCCCTTCTCTCTCCTGCTCAAGGTGCTAGTCAAAATCAGGTCTCAACCCTACAAGGTGATTCTGATTGCTCCAGACTGGGCCAGACAGCCCTGGTACCCTCTCTTGTTGTCCTTAGCAGTCGACCTTCCCCTGTCTCTTCCCAGGAATTACAACCTGTTAACATGTGCTCACGGGAGTGTTTGGTATCCGAATCTCAAATCTCTCAATCTCAAGGCCTGGCTCTTGCAGAGTTAGAGTTTGCTGATTTGCACCTCTCTCAAGGTGTTCTGGATATCTTAAAGGCTTCTCGAAAGCCTTCCACCAGAAACACTTACAATTCCAAGTGGAAACGATTTACTATATGGTGCTCTGGGAAGCATATTTCTCCAGAGTCTGCTGGCCTGCCCACAGTCCTTGACTATATGGTTCATCTTAATAGCTTGGGACTCGGACCAGCTACACTAAGAGTGCATCTGGCAGCTGTCTCTGCCTTCCTCTCAGCAGGCAAGCACTCTTCCCTTTCAACTCATCCTGTATTTTCTAAATTTTTCAACGGATTGCTGCATACCTATCCTCCCTTCAGGGACCCTGCCCCTGCTTGGAACTTTAATGTTTGCATTGCTCAGCTTATGTAACCCTCTTTTGAGCCTTTGTCCTCAGCAGAGCTTAAGTACTTGACCTGGAAAACTCTTTTCTTGGTGGCCATCACTTCTGCCAGACGCATAAGTGAGTTACAGGCCCTGTCAGTGGAGCCTGATTTTATCTCTTTCTGTAGAGATAAGGTGGTCCTCAGGACTAATAGGAAGTTTTTGCTTAAGGTGGTTTCAGATTTCCACTTTAACCAGTCTATGTCTCTTCCTGTTTTCTTCACTGACCATTCCTCCTCTGAGGAGAGGAGACTGCACAGTTTGGATGTGAAAAGGGCCCTTAGCTACTACATAGAGCGCACCAAGGGTCACAGGTTTGACTCCCTCCTACTGCTCCTCACTTATGGTGAGGTTGGTAAGGGAAAACCTGCCACTAAGAGATCTGTTGCCAGGTGGATTGTCTCTTGCATTCAATTTTGCTATGAAAAACTAGGTAGGATCCCACCCTCAGGCCTGAGGGCTCACTCTACCAGAGGTACAGCTGCTTTCCTGGCTGCTGCCAGGGATATTCCTATCTTAGAGATTTGTCAAGCAGCCACCTGGAAAACAGTACACACTTTTACCAAGCATTATTCTCTGGATATCCAGGCCTGGAGTGATGCTCGGTTTGGCACAGCAGTGCTTCAGAGCCTATTTCCAAAGTAGGTTCTGTCCCTCCTCCATGGAGGTACTGCTTGGTAGTCTGCATATGTCAGAATACAGCAAGACTTCATGTTGTTTGAAGAAAAAATTACTCACCTTAGTAATGTTGTTTTTTCTAATGGAGTCTTGCTGTATTCTGACCTCCCCCCGCCTCCCCTCTCAGAACCTGGTTTTTGGGATGTGGGTGGGCAGTAGCAGTGTTAGCACTCGGGAGGTGCCCCCACCCCTTCTTTTCTCACCCCTTTAGTTTGGGTGTGTGGGTGTTGTGTTTTGTTTTATTTTTTGGGTTTGCTGACTTGAGTCTTTGTTTTGGGACCAAAAATCTTTTATTATATTTAGTAGCCAGTTGGCTAGTGTAAGTTTACAGTTTCCACACAGGACACCCAGTGAGTATAGCTCGAAAAGATGTGACGGTTTGAGTTCAAACAGCAACAGACAGAGTCTCAACCGAGCTCGAGCTCAGCGTTCCATGCCTGGCATGGAAAGTTAACTCTTTCGTCTCCGGGGCAGTTCAAAGGTTGGACATCACTGCATATGTCAGAATACAGTAAGACTCCATTAGAAGAAACAACATTACTAAAGTGAGTAATTTTTTCTTCTAGACCTCAGCTCCCTGAATCGGTTCGTGGAGTACAAAAGGTTCAGGATGCTGTCCCTTCAGAGTCTCCTACCCCTCCTTCGGCCGGGACAGTGGCTGTGTGTTCTGGACATGCAGGACACATACCTGCATATCCTTATCCACCCTTCCCACTACAAATACCTCTGGTTTGCTTTCCAGGAGGACCACTACCAGTTCAAGGCCCTCCTGTTTGGTCTTTCCTCGGCTCCCTGAGTATTCATCTAATGCCTGTCTGTGGTGTCGGCCCACCTCCGTACTCGGGGAGTTCAGGTTTTCCCGTATCTGGACTATTGACTCCTGGCGGCCCCATCCAGGGAGGAACTCCTGCGTTTCCTTGGTCTTATCAGGCAGGTTTTTACCAGCCTGGGTATTACCATCAACCAGGCAAAATCCCATTTGATCACATCGCAACGTCTCCAGTTTATTGGGGTGATTCTGGACACGGCCACCGGCATGGTCTTTCTGCCTCCAGATATGGTAGCCACCCTCCAGCCTCAGGCAAACAACTTGTCCTCCCACAGGCAGGTTACCGTCAGGTCAGTCCGCCTCCTGGGGCTCATGGTGGCTGCAATTCCGACAATTCGTGTGCGCGGCTCCACATGAGAATCTCTCAGTGGACTCTTTAGTCTTATTGAGATCAGTTGGTCGACGAGCTTCACCAAGAGTTGCTAGTGTCGACCCCGATGCTTCGGGATTTGTACCGATGGTTGGTTCAGGAGAACCTCTGTCGGTAGTTCCCTTCTGTCTTCCTCCTTCTTTCCAAACGCTGACAACGGATGCCTCGGGCGAAGGTTGGGGAGCCTATTTGGGATCCCAGCGGACCCAGGGTTCTTGGTCCAAACTCGAGCAGATGCTTCACATCAACATGCTCGAGCTCAGAGCGGTGTTGTACGCTGTTCACTACTACACCCTTTTCTGCTTCCCAGTCATCTGGCCATCCAGACCGACAACATGTGTGTAGTCTGGTATCTCAACAAACGGGAGGGTGGGACCGTTCCTACCCTCTTTGTCGGGAAGCGATGCGGGTCTGGGAATGTGCGACCCTCCTCAACCTTCAGCTCATGGCAGTCCACGTCACGGGGTGGTAGAGAATTCGTTGGCAGATCACTTGAGCCGATCCTCGGCACAACCTCATGAGTGGGAATTGGATCAGGAAATAGGAGACGGCATCTTCCTATGTTGGGGAAACCCTCAGGTCGACCTGTTCACGTCCCCTCTAAATGCAAAACTGCCCACCTTTTGCTCGCTTGTTCCAGGGCATGGGCGACTCTGGAGAGACGCTCTGTCTCTTGACTGGAAGGGCAGATTCGTCTATGCTTTTCCCCCAGTTACGTTGATTCCGAGGATCCTGCACAAGCTCAGCTCAGTGGGAGCTCGTATGATTCTCACTGCTCCCTTCTGGCCCAGGCAAGGTTGTGGTTCTCTTTTCTGCAACAGTACTCAGGGGAACCTCCGATTCTTCTTCCACTTTCACGACTACTGTTGACCCAGGATCGGGGATCCCTGGCCAATCCCAGCCTCAAGACCCTTCAGCTGCATGCTTGGCTCCTACAGACGTAGCACAAGCCAGCTTTGGGGTTGCCCCACAAATGGCAGAGATGTTGGTGGAATCTTGGCAAGGACATTTCTATGCCTTCTGGGACTAATGGCAGTGGCCATTGTTAGCATGCCACTGGCAAGACTGCACATGCGGATCCCACAGTTGACCTTGAGAGTCCAATGGGATCATCTAACAGTTGATCTAGTCACATCCCCCTAGTGCAGAGTGCTCAACTCGTGGATGGAACACAATAACCTGCTCAGATGCCTTATTCCTGATTCCTGCTCCACACCAGATCCTCACCACAGATGCTTCGGGATCAGGATAGGGAGCCCACCTGGGATCTCTAGACGCAAGGCATGTGGAACCAGGTGGAAGGTGTTTTGCTGATACATGCTCTTGAAATGAGAGTGGTCCTATACGGACTCCAGGCCTTCCACAACCACATGTTACCAGGTCCTCTATTAATGCAGACAGTGTCAGTGTGGTACATTACATCAACAAACAAGAGGGTTCTCATTCCTACCCGTTGTGCAGGTAAGCAATGAAGGTTTGGTGTTGGGTTCTGCAACACAGTCTAGAACTATCAGCAGTGCATGTTTCAGGTGCCCAAAAGGACTTGGCAGACAAACTAAGCTGATCACAGTGGAAACTGCTGACCGGAGTGGTCGACCTGTTCAGAAGATGAGATCATCCAGGGTTGGGCCTTTTTGCATCACTACACAATACAAAAATACAGTTTTTCCACTCGCTCGCTCCAGGGTCTGAAGTTTTCTGGCAAGATGCATTGTCACCTCTATTGGAAAGGGAGGTTTCTGTATGCCTTCCCTTCCTTCCCACTAATTCAGAGGGTACTGCTCAAACTGAAGATGGAGAGGGCAACTGTAGTACTCATTGCTCCCCTGTGGCTTCCACAGATATAGTATCCCCTACTGCAGCAGCTGGCAGTAGGACCCCCAGTACCTCTGCCCCTGTGCATTGGTCTATTGTTACAGGAACAGGGAACCCTAGTCCACCCAAACTTGGAAGTCCCTACATTTGCATGTATGGCTCCTGAAGGTGACGATGTTCTGGTGGCTGCTAGAAAGCCGTCCATCAGACATACATACTCCTACTTTATGGGTCGCTTCACATAACCTGCATTAGTTTACCTACCCAGTTAATCAAGTTCTAGAGTACCTGCTGTACTTATCAGATTCAGACTTGCAGTATTACTCCATCAAAGTGCATATGACTGCCATATCAGCTTTCCTTGTGCCTGTGGATGGCTGTATGCTTGCTCAGCTGTATGTAGTCTGTACGTTCTTGAGAGGCATTTTACACATAAAGCCTCCTATTCAAAATCCAGTCCCAGCTTGGGACCTGAATTTTGTTTTGGGAAAGCTGAGTTTGGCTCCCTTTGAGACAGCCGTGATTTGTGGCTTACGCTTTCTCACTTGGAAAGCGTTATTTTTAGTTGCCATCACTTCTGATAAAAGAATTTCAGAGTTTCATGCTCTAATGTGTAAGCCTTCTTATTTGATTTTCGACAAAGACAGTATGTCTTTGTGTACTAATCCTAAGTTTCTACCAGAGGTGGTGTCTGAGTTTACTTTAAATCAAACCATCCACCTGCCAGTGCATTATCCAGAGTATGCTAATCCAGGGGAAGCCTTGCTCTATACTTTAGATGTGCATAGAATACTTAGGTACTATACGCAGTGTACCAAGGACTGTAGAAGGTTCTCACAGCTTTTTCTTTTGTTCGCCCCTGGGAAAGATGGTGCTCCAGTTTCTAAACAGTGCTTGTCCAAATAGGTAGCAAACTGTTACTTTTTGTTACACTAAGTATGGTAAGGAACGTCTTGGTGTGGTTTGTGGTCATTCCACTAGAGGTATGCTCACTTCTGTAGCTTGTTTTTGGAATGTATCCACTGCAGAGATCTTTGCAACTGCTACCTGGAGTACGGTCCACATTCATTAAGCACTACAGTCTGGACATTGTGTCTTGTAGATGGGCTAGCTTTTCCCTAGCTGTGCTACAAGGCCTGTCATAAGCCTGTAGGCTCCAGCACCTCCCTCCCCCAACTGTCAGCGTTTGGTACTGCTTGGTGCTCATTCCAAAGGTATGTGGCCTGATAAAAGCGATATCCTCAAAGAAGATAGAGCAGCTACATACTTACTATAACAGTAGATCTTTGAGAGAATCTCTTTCACCATGCCATGCTGTCCCACCCTCCTTCCCTCTTTTGGGGTCTGCAACACTAAACTTCTGTGCTGCTATCTCCATTTTATTATCTTCCAGACCTCTGTCTCACCTGGTTTGTGGAGTGCTGGGGTCTCTCCTGGTTCTCTAAAGGGAGGTCATCCGAGCAGATCTCCAGCAGAGAATTGAGGAGAGGAGGAGCTGCCCACATTTATGTATACATTGACGTCATCATGGGCGGACCCTGGCAGACTGCTTGCAAAAGTTTCCACGTGAGCCTGGTGCCCGATGACTATAAGTTCCTGTGACGTGATGAATGATATTCTGTCTAAGATCTACTGTTACTGTAAGTACCTTACTGTTTTTTCTAGGAGTGGTATACAGTGTACATCCACACAACCCACCTGATTGCCCCAGGCAGGTGTCACACAGATCCCTGCTTACAGATCGCAAATATCTGATGTCACTGGGCTGAGCCGAAGGATATTCTATCCAGGTTATGAAAGGAGCTTATTCTTGAAGATGTCCGACAAATCACCCTATTCCACTGGAACTGACAAAGTGTGGATGTGAACTGTATACCACTCCTGGAACTACAGTTAGTAGTAGATTTTATTTATTTGGGGCACCCTTCCCTGAAGGCTCAGGGCGCCCTTACAATATAATTAAAATACAAACAAACAATACCCAAGTACAAACATTAAATAAAATATACAGACAAAACCTAAACAAAATTAAAACAGCTGAACCAAACCTCAGTTTGAACAGCTCAGTCTAAACAGGCATCTCAGACCCAAAAGCTTATGCAAAAAGAAAAGTTTTCAATCGGCGTTTAAATATCTCAAATGATGATGCCTCCCGGAGGTGACTGGGCAAAAAATTCCAAAGACGAGGAACAGCAAACTTGAAAGCCTGGTCCCCAGAGCTCTTCAGCCTTACTCTGGGGCCGCTGCATTCTGCAAAAGCTGCAGGGGCCTCAGCGAACCACCTCAGATCCGGAGGTAGAGGGGGCATTACAGTAGTCGAGTCTCAAGGTCACAAAAGCGTGCACTAGCATGGCCAGGTCTTCGGGCAGGATGAAGGGCTCAATCCAGGCGATGTTACGGAGATGGTAAAATCCAGTCTGGACAACAGCTGGCACCTGGGCATCAAATGTCAGCTCGCTGTCAAGCACAACGCCCAGATTCTTCACCCTTGATGAAACCTCCAGTTCCGTCGGACCTATGCAAAGGCCCAGCCTATCACCGGAGGTTCTAAGTCACACCCTCCGACCCGGCTCTACCACCAGCACCTCAGTCTTCCCAGAGTTCAGTCCCAGACAGTTAGACACTGTCCAGGCCTGGATCTCAGCCAGGATTTATTCAGCACATCGACAGCGTCCGGTCTATCTGGTGAGAAAGACAGGTAGAGTAGAGTATCATCAGCGTAACAATGAAAACTCATCCCTAACCGTCTTATGACCTCGTCCAGAGGCAGCATGTGCACTGCGAACAGCATGGGGGAGAGGACGGAACCTTGGGGAGCTCCATAGAGCAGGTCCCTCGGGTTTGAGGAATAATTTTCCAATACTACCCTCTGAGACCTGCCCCAGAGAAAGGACTCGAATCAACTGATAACCTTGCCTGCGAGTCCTACATACTCCTTCAATCTGTCCAAGAGCACCCCATGGTCCACCACATCAAATACTGAGGGGAGAACAAGGAGGATGAAGATTGTGCGCTTCTCCTCGATTTCTCGCCGTGAGCAGGTCATTCAACACCCTGACCAGTGCTGTCTCCATGCTGTGCATGGCCCTAAATCCAGACTGGAACGGTACATAGATCTGGAAGTCCATGAGATGCTCCTCTAGCTGTTCTGCTACCACCTTCTCGAGAACCCTTGCTAAAAAAGGAAGGTTCAAGTTAGGCTGGTAATTTGCCAGGACATCGGGATCCAAAGATGGTTTCTTCAGCAGGGGCTTAATCATAGCCTGTTTTAAAGACTCTGGAAAGACACCAGCTGACAGGGAACTCACGACTATCCCAACAAAGATCAGTCCTAAGGCCACGACACAGCCAACTAATAGCTGTGTCTGGCCCAGATCCAGGTCACAGAAAGTTGGTTTTAGCCCAAGGATTATCCCACAAACCTTGTGCGTCATCCCTAGCCAGAACTTGCCCCAAGGCATCTGAGTGCAATCGCACGTCTGAGAAATACCACTGTTGGAGGCTTGAATTTCACTTGAGGCAATCCCGGATCTCATGGAGTACTCTCTGTCTGAGAAGAATTGAGCAAACTTCTCACATTTCTGAGTTAGAAAAGCTCTAACGGGTTGTAGACAGGCCAGGTGTAACAGCCTGTCCACAACCCGGAAGAGCTGAGCTGGTCGATTTCTCCTGGCTGCAATCACCCTAGACAAAAATACTGCCTTTTTCAAACTACATCAGGTCTTGCTGTATTCTGACTATATGCAGTTAGCCCTTCCAGTTCAACTGCCCTGGAGATGGAAGAGTTAACTCTGTGCAGATGCATAGAACGTTGAGCTAGAACTCTGTTTTCAGACCCCTGTTCCCGGTACATTCTATGTAACCGTCAGATTCTTTACTCCACCTGCCTGTGAAGTCACTCTGGAGATTTCTCCTTACTTGCTTCAGTTCAGAATGGTGTTTTTCTTTTCCGGTTATTTCAACCGCGTTTCATTTTCGGTTCTTCAAACCTCTGTCTACGGTATAGGTCAGACTACATTGAATTTCCATTTTGGTAAGTCTCCGCTCCTGACTGCTGAGAGAGGACTGATTTGATTATTTCTTCGAGGTAAATTCTTAGAGTTTAAGTGTTTACTTGGGATCTGGCGGTTTTCGGTTTAAAAAAAGAAAAAAAAAAACGTTTTTATAGTTTTTTTCCCATTGACCGGTTTTTAACCAAAAACTAATTCAGTTACTCTGGCCTGACCAGCAAGCAAAAGGTAACTTTAGTTTCAGTGTATTATGTCTGAGAAACCCAAGAAAAAGACCGGTCCCACTGGGTTTCTGCACTGCACAGAGTGTGGGGAGGCGTTTGCCAAGGCCGATCCCCACCTCATGTGTGTTCATTGTTTGGGGTTTGAGCACCTAAAAGCAGACTGCCAAATCTGTGAAAACTTTCCTAAGGCCACACTGGATAAGTGTTTAGCTAGGCTGAAGGAAAGAATAGCCAAAAAATCCACTGACCAGGATGGCCAATTTGGTTCAGCTCCTGAGAATTCCGGGGAACCGGAGGAGATGCCTTCTGACCAGGGCGATACCTCCTCGACCAAACGAAAAGCAGTTACCGGGGAATTGGTACCTGCTAAAAAGAAATGAAAATCTGCCGGTACGTTTCTGGCTCCAACCATGGATGAAATGGCTAAAGCAATTAGGATTGTACAATTGTTGCAGATAGAACCAGGCGAACTGAGACCAAGTACGAACACACGCTCCTCGATTCGGTCGTCTACTAGTTTATTTCCCACTGGTTCATATGATCTGGAGGCTGCCTATGAACTCGAGTGGGAAGAAGGAGGCTTGGGGGAAACTCATTGAGCCTGATATCTTTCTGGACAGGCCAGATTCTGTCTCCCCTCCCAAACAACCTGGGAAGTCCTCCTCTTATTACTCTTTCTACAGAAAGGTTGCTGAAACCTTACAGTTCCCTACTCTGGAAGCAGCTGAGGAGGAGGAGCCGCCAGATTTCTTCCAGATGATGGATGTCCCTGACTCCAAAAGACTTTCAGTTCCTCTCCATAAGTCCTTGAAAAGGCAGACAAACAAAATTTTGCAGATGCCTACTTCTATTCCCCCTGTTGATAAAAGGATGGCTAGGAGGTACATACTGTCAGGCAGTGGTACAGAGTTCCTCTATGACCACTGCAGTCATGTAGGAGTTGTCCAGGCTGCTGCCTGTGACAAGGCTGGCATTTCTGTAGTGTCTCATCCTGCTGAGAAGGACTCTTGGAGGATTAACATCATGGTCATGAAGCAATATTTGGCTTCTTCTCTAGGAATTAGGCAAGCTTCCTACATGGCATATGTAGCCAGATACCAGAAGTCCAGATGGGAATCTGTCCTGGATTTGTCTGACTGCTCCATCCCAACTGGCCAAGGTCCTGGAGCAGATAGTCAGGAATGGCATTGAGTCATCCAAAGTCCAATTTCATGCCGCAGTGGACTCCCAATGATGTGTCCTCTAGAGTCATGGCTACTGCGGTTTCCCTGAGGAGATTTTCCTGGCTCATGTGCACCAGTCTTTCTCAGGATACCCAGTCAAAGGCCATGGATTTTTCTGTTGTCTAAAATTCTCTGGGGAGCAAAGAGAGAGTCATACATGAAGAAAATGGACGAGTATAGGGCCACTTACAAAAGTGCAGCTGTAAAAGAGAAGGCTGCAACCCCTCAGAAGCAGCAACATAAGCTGGGCAGAGGCAGGCCTTATCAAAGGCCTTTCTGCCAGGCACAGGCATTCCCTGCTTACCAGCAGCAGAGTTTTTTTTCAGGGGCAGAGGTAGGAGAGGTGTAAGCAGAGCTGCATCCTCCTCCCAGCCCAAGACTCCTGCCAGGCAGACACCCTGATGTGTCAGCCAAGGCCGCCTCCCCTCTGCCAGTAGGGAGCAGACTGGCTCACTACTTCCAGGCCTTGGAAATCCATTACCACAGACAAATGGATCCTGGAAGTAGTGAGCCAGGGTCTTGCTCTAAATTTCAAATGGTTCCCAAGAACCAGAGCAAAGTCTTTCAAACCTGCCAGCAGTTCAGAGGCAACTCTGTTGGAGGCAGAGTTTTCCTCACTTTTAGAGCAAAAAGCAGTGGAACCTGTCCCCGGCCTTCACAAAGGAAAAGGGTTGTACTCAAGATACTTCCTTACCTTAAAGAAGACTGGAGAGTGGTGGCCCATTCTAGATTTGAGGTATCTCAACAAGCACCTGACAAAACCCAAATTCAAGATGGTGACTTTAACCAAAATCATTCCCACTCTCAGACAGGGAGCTTGGTTACCCTCCTTGGACCTCAAGGATGCTTATTTCTACATACCTATCGAGCACCGCCACAGAAAGTATCTAAGGTTCAGATTGCCCTCAGGCCACTGTCGGTTCAGGGCAATGACCTTTGGCCTGACCTCTATCCCCAGAACATTCAAAAAGTACCTGGCAGTGGTTATGGCCTACCTGAGAAGGCAGGGAGTGTCTTTGTTTCCCTACCTGGGTGACTGGTTGGTTGTGGGACAGTCCCCTTAGCAGGTGAGGGAAGTCCTGTCTCTGGTGCAGGATATCCCTGGGCCCTTAGGATTCCTGGTATATCTAAGCAAATCAGTGCTGGAACCCGTCCAGATCTTAGTGTTCATAGGAACAGAACTGGACACGGTTCAGGCAGAGGCTCTCCTGCCAGTAGAAAGGGTGGACAACCTCATCCATCTGGCAGGTTCTTTTCGCTTGCAGGTGTCTTGGCTGGCAAGATATTTTCTCCAGCTTTTGGGACACATGGCAGCCTCCACAGCAGTGGTCCCAGGAACCAGGTTTCAGATGAGGGACATTCTGTTTCACCTCAGATCCTTTTGGTCCTAGAAGAGAGATCCCCTATCCAAGCTGATTCTGGTGACATCCACTTTGGTACAGGCGCTGCAGTGGTGGAAGAACACGGACAATCTCGGGGAAGGTGTTCCCTTCCTCCAGCAGTCTCCTAAAGTAGTTCTGACCACAGATGCTTCACTCCTGGGATGGGGGGCTCACCTGGGGACCACACTGCTCATGGGACATGGTCCCATCAGGAGTCCTTGCTCCATATCAACCTGTTAAGAGCTCAGGGCAGTGTTCCTGGCTGTTCGGTCATTTTCAGAGACGGTACAGGGGAAGGTGGTTCGGATAAGAATAGACACCACCACCATGTACTACTTCAACAAGCAGAAAGGGACAAGGTCCTCTGCCCTGTGTACGGAGGCAATGAAGATTTGGACTCTGGTGTACTCTCTTCAGACCTCCTCCTCAGCTGTGCACTTGCCAGACAAGGACAATGTACTGGCAGATGCCCTCAGCAGGATAAATCAGAGTCACCACGAGTGGTCTCTGAACAAGGGAATACTGCACACAGTGTTCAGGAGATGGGGCATACCAGAGATAGATCTGTTTGCAGCCCCAGACAATCACCAGCTGCCCCAGTTCTGTTGTAGACCTCCAGTTCTGGGACCTGTACCCCTGGATGCACTGATTTCGGGACTGGACAGGCAAGTTCCTGTATGTCTTTCCTCCTTTCCCTCTGATCTTCAGAGTGCTGGTCAAACGCAGGAGCCAGCCATCATCTTTGATTCTGATTGGGCCAGACATCCCTGGTATCCCATGCTGCTGTCTCTTGACAGTGATCATTCCAGTTTACCTCCCCCAGAGGCACAATCTCTTGACCTCCTCGCAGGGGAAGATCCTGTACCCTAACCTCAAGTCCCTCAGGCTCAAGGCCTGGCCCTTGAGGACCTAGAGTATGCAGGCCTGCATCTCTCTCAAGGGGTCTTAGAAGACATTCTGAAGGTTTGCAGAAAACCTGCCACCTGAAAGACTTATACTTCCAAGTGGAAGAGATTTTCCATCTCTTGTGCACAGAAAGAAATAGATCCACAAGCAGCAGGACTGGCAACCATACTGGACTATTTGGTCCATCTGCACTCCTTAGATCTTCAGCCCTCTGCCCTGAAGGTGCATCTGGCAGCTGTGTCTGCTTATCTCTCTGCAGGGAAGGGACCTTCTGTGGCATCCCATTCAGTCTTCAATAAGTTTTTTTAAAGGGTTGCTTCACTTACACCTCCCTCACAGGGAGCCTACCCCATCTTGAGACCTGAATATCTGCATATCTCGGTTAATGCGTTGTCGGCGATCCCTCGATTCGAGGATGATCTCTGCCATGGTTCACTGATTTGTCCTGAGGTGGCTCAGTAATCCAATCCTAGAGCCACGGATTCATCCGCAGATATTGCAGATGTTTCCATGTGGGAGAGCTGCTCACTGGCTGGGGTTTCTTTCCCTTTCCTTCCTACACTCTCTCTCTCTGTCTCTTTTCAGCTTTGAGGGCAAGGCCTTTCTCTTCAAAGCAGGCCCCTGCCTGATGGAGGTTCTGGCACCATTGAGATCTCTTGGTGGCCAGCTCCTCCCAGCTCATGATGTCCATATCTGTTTTCTTGAGATATGCCTTCAGTGTGTCTTTGTAGTGTTTCCTTTGACCACCACGGGATCTCTGGCCATGACTGAGCTGGGAGTATAAAATTTGTTCGGAAAGTTGAGAGTCGGACATCTGTACACAGTGTCCAGTCCAGCGGAATTGATGTCTGAGGATCTCTGCCTCAATGCTGGTGACATTGGCCTAAGCAAGAACACTGACGTTAGTGCAGTGGTCTTCCCACTTGATGCAGAGGATTTTCTGGAGACATCGTTGATGGTACCTCTCCAGGCTCTTTAGAGGATGTCAGTAAGTCACCCAAGTTTCACATCCATAAAGAAGGGTAGGGATGATAACCAAACTGTATACCTGGATCTTGGTGTTCTTTTGTATGTCACAGTCAGTGAAGACGCACTGAAGCAGTTTCCCAAATGAGGTACTAGCACAATGGATCCTGTGCTGAATCTCACCGTCTATGTTCGCTGTTAGGGAGAGGTAAGGGAAGTGTTTGACTGTCTCCAGGGTCTGTTCTTCAATGGTAAATTGTGGAGGGTCATTTACAAGGCCTTGAGCAGGCTAATAGAGCACCTCGGTCTTCTTGATTTTAAATGAGAGTCCCAGATTTCTGTAAGCTTCCGCTAAGAGATCTAGCGCAGACTGGAGGTCGCTCCTGGTGTGTGCAAGTATGGCACAGTCATCGGCGTACTGGAGGTTAATGACGGATGCATTGCAAACTTTGGTCTTCGAACGGAGACCTCCAAGATTAAAGAGCCCTCCAGCCATTCTGTATTCATTGTCAATTCCAGTGGGAAGGCAGACTTTGATGAAGACTAGGATGACTACTAGGAAGCTAGAGAACAAGGTTGGAGTGATGACAAAACCTTGCTTTACCCCAGTTTGAATGATGAACGGGTCAATATTTGAACCATTATAGAGAACACTGGCAGTCATCTGGTTATGCAGAAGCCTCAGGACTTTGATGAATTTTGTAGGGCAGCTAAATCTGGCCAGCACCTTCCACAAGGCTTCATGATTGATGGAGTCAGAGCCTTTTGTCAGGTCGATGAAAGCCATGTACAGGTCCTGATGTTGTTCCTGACACTTTTCTTGGATCAGCCTGGTAGAGAAGATCATATCGGTTGTCCCGTGAGATGGTCTGAATCCACACTGAGATTCCGGCAGGACTTCTTCGGCGATAGGAATAAGATGGTTCAGAAGACTACGGGCGAAGATTTTCCCTGCGGTGGAGAGTAAAGCAATGCCTCGATCATTTCCACACACCAACTTGTCTCCCTTCTTGAAGATGGTAACAATGTTGGCATTCCTCAAGTCCTCTGGAATCTCATTGTTCCAAATTCAGAAAATGAGTTTGTGGAGCTTTAGTACCAGTTCCTCACCCCCAGCCTTGTAGACTTCATCCGGTATGCCATCTGGTCCCTCAGCTTTGTTGTTTTTGGCCAGCGTGATGGCATGTCTTACTTCTTCGATGGTAGGAGGGTTGGCGAGAGATTCTCTTTTAGGGTGTAGAGGGACAGAATTGATAGTGGCATCTGTTACAGATGACTCGCAGTTCAGAAGTGTCTCGAAATGCTCCTTCCATCTAGCTTGAATGCCTTCATTTCCCTTTAGTAGCGTCAAGCTGTCTTGAGATCGGAGGGGAGTGGGACCATGGGAGCTTGGACCATAAATGGCCCTTGTAACCTGGAAGAAGCTCCGCATGTTATGTTGGTCAGTATAGAGCTGGATCTCCTTGGCCTTGTCTTGCCACCATTTGTTTTTGATGTCTCGGATCTTCCTTTGAGCTTCTGCCTTGAGCTGCTGGTATGACTCTTTCTTTTGCTGGCATGAGATATCATCTTGCCATGTGCAGTGAGCTCTTCTTTTCTGGTTGAGCAGATCTTGAATCTCGGTATCATTTTCATCATACCAGTCCTGGTGATGTCGGGTGACATAGCCAATAGATTCAGCACATGCCGAGTGGATGGCGGTCTTGAACTCCTTCCAGTATCTCTCAGTGTTTTCATCAGCTGCGGGCATGGCAGAGAGCCTTGCTTGGAGACGTTGCTGGAAGTCCTCTTGAACCACTGGGTCTTGTAGGGACTTGGTGTTTAATTTCCTTTGCATTGATTTTGGCTGCCTTTGATGTTTCTGAGTGAGCTGGACGTTCATGACTGATCTGACAAGACAATGGTCTGTTCAGCAGTCATCGACTCCTTGCATGGTCCTTGTGATGTAGACACCCTTTCGATCACGGGTTCTGACAATGACATAGCCAAGGAGGTGCCAGTGCTTGGATCGAGGGTGTCTCCAAGTAGTCTTATACTTCTCGCTCTGTCTGAAGATGGTGTTCATGATGACCAGGCCATGCTCTGCACATTTGTTCAGGAGTAGGATGCCATTGGAGTTTATCTTTCCTACCCCCTCCTTCCCGATGATGATATTTCAGAGATCTGAATCGCATCCGACTCTGGCGTTGAAATCACCACAGAGAATGATCTTGTCTTCCTTAGGGGTGTTGGTCAGGACTCTGTCAAGGTTGGAATAGAACTGTTCCTTGACATCCTCGTCAGCATAAAGTGTCCGGGCGTATGCACTGATGACAGTGGCATGCTAATTATTGCTGAGCTTAAGATGAAGGGTCATGAGGCGTTCGTTGATGCCAATTGGGAGCTCTGTAAGATGGTTGATGAACTTGTTCTCGATGGCAAGGCCAATGCCGTGAATGCGTCTTCAGCAGGCTTCCCTTTCTAGAAGAAGGTGAAACCTCCACCCTCTTCTCTCAACTCGCCTTCATCTGCTTGTCTTGTCTCGCTTAGAGCAGCAGTATCGATGTTACATCTTGCAAATTCTCTGGCGATAATAGCAGTTCTTCTTTCTGGTCGTTCACTATACTGGTTGTCCATCAGAGTACGAACGTTCCATGTCGCAAAAATCATTGTCTGTTGCTTGATTCGACCGCAGAGAGAGAGAGTGATCCCGCTGGATGCGGCTATCCAGCCAGGAGAAGGTGAGACAGCCTAGGTTTAGGGCAACTTTTCTAGCCCCTTCCCCATGTGGGGTGAGCAGAGGGGATCCTAAAGAGGACTGCTCAGTCACAGTAGCAGCTGCCGAATTGCACTGCTGTCCCAGTCCAGGTGCCAGACGACCATCAAACTACCGCCGCCTACATGCAGATTCATGGCTAGAGACTCCTGGATTCACTGGTCCTGTCCTCCATCACCACTAGGCTATCGCCGCAGGGCTTGGAAGGTTGGTTGCGGGGATGTTGTTTCCCATGGTAGAAGCCTGTGCATGGCTTCTGTTAGTGTGGGAAAGCTGGTGCACATACAGCAGCCACACAAACTTGACGAGCAGGAGAGCTAGCGCTCAGTGGCAAGGAGAGTCCAAGACGACTGGAGATCCCCATCTTGTTGCAGCCTTCATCCGCCTTCACAGCTGTTGAGATCCTAACATGTTCTTCTGCCTGATCCACTGTTGAGGACTTTGGAGGTTGGACAACACTTAATCTGGGACCTCATCTCAGGCCTGTTCACCACGGGTGACCCTGACAGGAGTACGAGACTCTGAACGACATAGCCCTGAGGGTCATTGGAACACACAAGCCTCTCCACCACGACAAGGTCTCGGTTCAAGGAGAAGACAGTTAATGCAGCCCTTTTTTGGAACCCATGTCTTTGACTGAGTATAAGTATTTGACATGGAAAACTGTCTTCTTGGTAGCCATAACCTCTGCTAGGAGGATTAGCGAACTACAGGCCTTGTCAGTGGAACCGGACTACATAGCATTCCATAGGGACAAGGTTATCTTTAGGACAAACAGGAAATTTCTCCCAAAAGTGGTCTCAGATTTCCATTTGAACCAGTCTGAGACTTCACCTGTCTTCTTTACTGAACACGCCTGCTCAGGGGAACGAAGACTGCATAGCCTGGATGTAAAAAAGGGCTATTAGCTACTACATAGATCAGACAAGGGCCCATAGGAATGACTGTACCCAGTTGTTCCTCACCTGTGGAGAAATGGGTAAAGGTAAGCCAGCCACCAAAAGGACCATTGCTAGGTGGATCATGTCTTGCATCCAGTTTTGCTATGGCAAACTCTGGGAAAGAGCCACCTGCGGGCCTCCGGGCCCACTATACCAGGGGAACAGCTGCCTCTGTTGCAGAAGTCAGACATTCCTCTGCTCGAAATTTGCAAAGCAGCTACGTGGAAAACTGTTCACGCATTTACCAAGCACTAGTGCCTGGACACCCAGGCCAGGAGTGATGCCAGGTTTGGCGCAGCAGTACTGCAGAGCCTATTTCCTAAGTAGGTTCTGTGCCCACCTCCATGGGCCACTGCTTGGTAGTCTGCATATAGTAAGAATACAGCAAGACTTCATGTAGTTTGAAGAAAACATTACTTACCACAGTAATCTTGTTTCTTCTAATGGAGTCTTGCTGTATTCTGACCTCCCTGCCTCTCCTGACAGAACCTAAAAGGGGCAGGTCCTGCTTATCAGTAGAAATTTAAGTGCTGCACCTCTGGAGTGCCATGTTTTTCTTGGACATTTCTGACCTGAGTCTTCTAGTTGCCCCTTGTCTGGGTTTTAGCCATGTTGGGTTATTTATTAAATAATATAGATTGGATTAGTAGTCACTGTTTTAGTGCTCATAAGAATCTGACGGTTACATAGAATGTACTAGGGACAGGGGTTTGAAAACAGAGTTTGAACTCAATGTTCTGTGTATTTGCATAGAGCTAACTCTTTCATCTCCGGGGCAGTTGAACTGGAAGGGCTAACTGCATATAGTCAGAATACAGAAAGACACCATTAGAAGAAACAAGATTACTGTGGCAAATAATTTTTTCTTTTGGGTGACTGCATTTTGATATTCATGGTAATGAGATATCAGAACCAGTTTATCCTCCCGAGACCCAGTCTTTCTCAAACCTCCGCCCCATTGTCTTCAGTTTCCTTAGCTCCTCATCAAACCAAGGGGAGCCAAGGTGTGAGGCAAGGGGGCATACACGGATTGACACCAAACTATCAAGAGCCCCAGCAACAGCACTATTAGAGGCTGCCACTGCATTCTCTGGGTCACTGGCGCAGGCCTCCAGCATAGACAAAATGTTCAGTCCTGCCAACAGTCCCTTTGGTTGAACACCCTTCAAAGGGCAGAACTGAATCATTTCCACAGGGGAAGGGACCTTTGGGGGTGCTTTAAAGCTGAACCTAATGAAGCAGTGATTGAACCAAGCTACCCAATCATTCTTGAAGGTGTCAATTTCAAGCCCCAATGAGAACACCAGATTGAGTGCGTGGCCAGATTGGTGGGTCCCAGACACGGAAAGCAGGGTCAGGCCCAGAGCCTCTATGCTTAATAGGAGATCTCTGGCCCCAGGTGACAGCACATCGTCCACCCAAGTGTTGAAATCACCAAGAATAATCCATCTTGGTGACTCCAACACCCTTTCGGCAATGACGCACGTCATCTCCTGCAAGAAGCTCCGATCATACCCAGGTAGACATTAGCTCAGAAGCACTCTAAATTCCACACTGGGACCCCCCCCCCCACCGCCACACACTCAAAAGAGCTGGTGTCCCCAACTAGGTGCACCGACAGACCCAGCTCCGATCTAAAACAGATTGCAACCCCCACTCTCCTGCAGTCCTTCCTCGAGCAGTGCACAGCAGAGTACCCAGTCGGGACAGACGCCTCAAGCACAGGGCCCGAGGTATCACCCAACCAGGTCTCTGTAATGCAAGCCAGATCGACAGACCCAACAAGATTAGCCATAATGGAAGTCTTGCTGGCCATTGACCTGGTATTGCAGAGCACGGCTTGAAGAGGAGGAAAAGCTGGAGCCGGTCCATCGGCTACCTGCCCTCTCGGTCCAGAGTATACCCTGGGCACAGAGACTAGGCATGAGAGACCTTGCGCTGTCTCCCGAGCCCAAGGCCCAGTCCATCAGGTTGTGAAGCCCTTACTCGAGAAGCTGTCATTAGATCTCGTGGACTCGCAAATCATAGACCAGGCTACATCTTACCATTTCGAGCTAAGGTTGTTGAGAAGATGATGGCTGAGCAGGTTGTTGATCATAGAGAAAGTAATGATGTCATTGACCCTTTTCAATCAGGTTTCTGGAAACAGGATGACATGGTGACTGCTTTGTCAAAGCAACCATCTCTATCTAGTGAGGGATCAATGAGAGATTTCCATCTTGGTCCTGCTTGACCTGTTTTTTGACACCATGGACCACTGGGAATTTGTAGACTGACTTGGAGACACATTGGAGGGTGCTCTCTGGGACTTTTCATGGATAGTTCTGTTCATTCTTTGGTTCTGTCAGTAGATGAGTATAACGGAAACTCTTGGCTTACACCATTAATATCTCACCTGCAGAAGGCTTTTATCTCTGCCTTATGAACTATCTGTCCTCTTAACTTTGTTGTTTGTGGTGTACATGCTACCACTGGTGGAGATCATAAGGCGATCCAGCATGTAGTTTCCTTTGTTATGCTGATGAAATCCAACTGTTTATATCCTTTGCTTCTGATAGGGCAGCTCTGGAGCTATTGTTATTGTTGGAGCGGTACCTGTTGGAAATTATTTCCCGAATGGCCTTCAGTTGGTTGGTGCTTAACTGTGAAGCTGCTTCTAGGAGCTGACCCAGTGGCATACAGGGCTGGGGCACTTGCCTCTTACCATGTCAGTGACCCAGATTCAGGAATGAGCTCCGGGGTAGAGGATTAAGCATCTGGAGGATGGTTCTCCTCTCCTAGGGTGGGGTGTCTTGCCGAATTGGCCCTTGGTTGGCCCCTGGTAGAGGCATGGGGGTCGCATTGGTAGCTCGAATGGCATGAATGGAGGGGCCACAGTTCTGTAGTGTGTATGCCTCCATGTACATACCTGTGTTCTGACGCAGCTGGGGAGAAAACAAGAAAAATGGTTGGTGTGGACTATATGAAGCCCTGCCTGCCTACCTGCACTCCATACCATCGCCCTGTTACCAGCACAGCCTGGATGAGAGTCACCGGGTAGGGGAGAATGTTCCTCCCCTTGCTAGCCCCATCACGGGGGGAGGGGTGGAATTTGTGGGGGATCTCTGGCTTGGTGGTGTGGGGAGATGGATGCCGGATGGGTGGGGGTGGCGACAGGGCTAAGAGCTGGCCACAGCAACCAACAGGAGAACAAGCTTTATGCAAAAACTAAAAAAAGCACCTAGTTGGCTCAGATTTCCAGTTAACAGCTTTGCAGTGTGGTCCAAGCTTTCAGTGCTTGATGGGGTTCAGCTTGCGGTGGCTAGGAAAGTTTACAGTTTGGAAGTAGTCCTTCATTAATGCCTGGTATTTGAATCTCTTTTGTCAGTGCACAGCCAGGTTATGCGTCTGCTATTTAAAAATGAAATTGCCAGACTGTGCCCATGTCTTGATTCTGCCAATTTATGTACTCTGGTGCAGGCTTTTGGGGCTTTGAGACATGACCATTGTCATCGAGGCACAGGTCAGGAAGCATAGGAAAACCAAGAGCAGTTTTAAAATTTGCAAATAGCGTTTTATTATTAGTATCAACAACAAAATAAAAATGACAATTATTCAGTATAACTTACTTACAAAAGCAGTACCAGCAGAGAAAACAAAGTCCTTCTGAGTGTTTCTTCTCAATCTCAAATCTCAGTCTCTCACTCTGTCTTTAGCAAAAGCAGTGCTTCTCCCGCTCCACTTAGAAACGAGAGCCCCTGTCCCGGTAGGCTACCTGTATGACGTGATTAGTGGGAGGAGCTCACAGGAGTGTCATCAATTGGAGGAGAGGTGCCAACCTTTAAATCTATGTGCTGCAAATAGCAGCATTTGCAGACTGCTGGTTACACCTCCCGAACCACCTCTGTGAACTGTTCCAGCATACCTCCCGTTTGCTGCTCTGGGTCTGTGCCGGTCATCAGAACTGTTCGGATTCATCTTTACACCTGCTGCCAGAACTGTGCCTGACTCTGCAGTGCTCCTGCTTCACTTTGAAACAAGAGCCCCCATCCCAGTATGCTACCTGTACAATGGGACTGTGGGGAGGAGCTCACGGGAGTGTCATCAATTGGAGGAGGGACACCAGCCTTTAAAATCTATGCAATGCGCACAGTGCAAGCGCTGTGGCACAAGCGTGGCTCCACAGAAATATTTTTGATTTGAAGTATACCTTAACCCTAACTTTAACTGAGTACAACTTATGATACAGCAATACTCAATTAGAAGAAACAACATTACTATGGTAAGTATTTTTTTTTTATTTATATTATAGTATTAATTATCTGGATTTATCTAGGTGATGCACTATATTATAATAATGATTTTGCCCTTCAAGGGAAGTAGCTAACTTGATATCTGACTAGAAATGCCAGTAAGTGTCTGATTGGCAGGAGGGTGTAGTAAGCCAATGTTTTACTGAAGTTGATTTTAGCAATCATTTGTCTCTACTAAAGCTGATTTTGGCATCTGTTCACTTTTATTGAAACCTATGTCCCAATTGGAACTGCAGTTTGCTATATAGACACTGTGACTTATTCTAACTTTAGCAGTTTAATTTACTGACTTCTGCTGAAGTGACTCATTTGGGACCCTCAGTGAAAGGGAGTAAGTTAATTAAGGCTAAGTTTAAGGTACTGCTTACATTTAATATAGTTTTATATTGTATGTTTTTTAGCAAATTATTATCTGCTTAGGAAGTTATTTAAAATGCTAAAGTTAATAGCTCATTTGATATGTGTAATTTTTAGAGCACAGTCTACAATCGTAAATTGTAAGGAACAAGAAAGAACAAAGATTTTAGATTTTTTACAAAAAGGTCTGTATGACAAAGGCTCAATTTGGTTGCTGACTTGTACTGTTGGGCCGGTGAACACTCGAAAGCTAAGAAGAAATACATTTTCTAATCATTCTAGGATGGCAAACTCCACAAAGAGCCTGTATTTAGTCCGAAGCCTTGGAAGTATGCTACAAACATAAATGTTCTGGAACTACAGCCTTGCAATTAATCTTACTGTTATCAGGAGACATTGAGACAAATCCAGGCCCAAATACATATAACAGACCAGAGCTGAAAATTGTACATGAAAATGCTAGAAGTTTAACAAAAAAGATCAGTGCTTTAAGGCTCTGGATTCAGCAATATGCTCTCTATATAATTGGTCTTTCAGAGACATGGTTAACATCCCAAACTGACAATAAAGAAATATCGATAGACGGTTTTAACATTTTCAGGCAGGGTAGGGGTAAGTGGGGAGGTGGAGTTCTCCTGTATACGCCAGAAAAATTAGGAGAATAAGAAACTATTTTTACAGGGACAGTTGAAGAGAAGAATGCCTATGCAGAACGTCTAAGAAAGTAAAACTTTTGGTGGGAGTGATAAATTCCCCATCAGAGATTAAAGTTGCCAAATTTGAAAATCTAGCGCAAAACAATAGTACAGTTAGCTGTTGATAAAGATATTATCCTGATCGGTGACTTCAGTGCAACCTAGGGTAAGCCCAAAGGTAAAAAAATTAGAAAAGCATTTTGAGCCTTTAAATATTCAACAAGCAGTAGTAGATCATGCAACTAGAAAGAGCAATGTAGAATGTCAAGGCAATGTATTGGATTTGATGTTTTTTCGTAAAATCTTTGATATTCAAAGTTGTGATGTCCTTCCTCCTAATTTAGAAGACCATAGCCCAATACTATATACTATAATGGACAGGTATAATTACAAAGAGGAGGGGAAAACTGTACAAGAAGAAATTATAAAAATTACCATCCTGACCATTTTTTTGAAAGATCTAGGGTTAATAAGATGGGACAGAGTAGATATGATCCCTGAAATAAATTTAGGGGTAGAGGACTTTACAAAGATGTTTTTACAAGCATGTAATCAACACGCCCCTTATAAAACGTATAGGGTGAGGAAGCATCATTTACCATGGGTAATTGAATTATTAAGAAAGATGATTCGTATAAAAGACAGATTATGGAAGAAAGCAAATAAAACAAAAAGCAGAGATATATGGCAACAGTTAAAAAAAAAAAACTGTGAAATAAGTGTACAATGCTAATTAGGCAAGCTTGAAAGAAACACTTCGCTAACAAAGTAGATAAAGCTTCCAACCAAAAACATTATTGGGGTTTAATAAAGGAATTGGAAAATCCTGTCTGAGCTGAACAAGGGATTAGGATGTTAGATGACAGTGGGGTTCCTCTTAGTCCAAAATCCATAGCCTAAATACTTAATTACTTTACTACTCTACCAGATATTATTATTCCGGATGGTAATAAGAACACTATTAAAAATAATGCCCCAACTGAATCTAATCAACCAAAATTCTACTTTAGGAAAATAAGGCCAAAAGAAGTTGCCAATGCACTAAAAAAACTTAACCCCAGGAAGTCCCACGGTTTAGATGGAATCGAAATAAGGTTTTTAAAAGACGCTCAAGAAATAATTCTGGTAATAACAAAAATGTTTAATCAAAGTCTAACTGAAAGACAATTCTCCGAGTCATGAAAGTTAGCAAAAATTATTCCTGTCTTTAAAGGTGGTAAGTCTAATGATCCTTCAAATTACAGGTCAATCACGCTCCTTTCCACTCTCTCAAAATTGATAAACGATTGGTATATAATCAATTGTATGAATATTTAGCAAAGTGCTCAAAGCTAACATCTTTCCAGCATGGCTTTAGGTCTGGACAATCGACTGACACTGCACTCGTGGACTTCCTGGACAAGGTTGCAACTGCCATGGATGCCGGGGAGTCTGTCGGTGCGGTGTTTGTCGATTTGTCCAAGGCCTTTGATTTAGTGGACCACTCCATCCTATTTGAGAGACTGGAGAGGATCGGATTAGCGTCTGGCCCATTAAAATGGTTTCAGTCTTATTTAGGGCAACATACCCAACAGGTGGAAGTTGCAGGTCAGCTGTCAAACTTAGGTCATTTGACTAGAGGAGTGCCCCAGGGCTCAATCCTGGGGCCATTATTATTCTTGATATATGTAAATGACCTGCCAAATAATATACAGAGCACCCAAATAACACTTTACACAGATGATACAGTGCTATTTGTGTCAGCAAAAACTCAAGCCATGATGTCAGCAAAGCTCCAGGCTGATTTTGACATACTCCAGGACTGGTTTTGTAAAGAGAAATTAGTATTAAGCAGAAAAAGACACAAGTTATGTGCTTTCAAAATAAGAGAAATAAAAGGCAGTCAATGACCCAACTAGAGACTTTTACTAGAGCTTGACAGTTACTAACAAACACAAATCACTACAAATACATAGGTATTATAATAATGTATTGCCATTCGAAGAACGTATAAACTAGATAACAAAAAAAAGTCAATATGAGAATAGGTGCATTAAGAAGATCAGCATCCATTGTGCTCTTTAAAATTCAGAAAAGAATAGCTACCCAACTAATTGTTCCAGTTTTGGAGTATGGAAACATAGTCTACAGCTTTGCTGGAGCTAAATTGTTAGATGAGCTAGACATAACATACAATTGTCTAGCTAGTTATGTTTTGAGATGCCCATTCCAAACACATCACTGTGTAATGTATAAACGATTAGAATGGGATAGTCTGGCAGTTCATTTATAAAAGCAATGTTCTATTTTAATATTTAAAATTAGATAGGGCTTAATTAAGGGAACTCTAAGGATACCTGAAGTGATTGAAGAGCAAAGATATCAGCTCAGAGAAGTGGTCCATTGAGGCGTAAACATCCCTGAAATAAGAACAAGGTTTGGTCAGATGACTTTTCAGTATAGAGCTGCAGTTCTGTGGAACCAAATACCTCCACCTATAAGGAATCAACACAAGCTATCTATTTTTAAATCAGCAATTGATACATTTTATTGTCAAGAGTGTGATAGTTTCTAATTGCATCTGTTGTCTTTAATGTACTGTATGTATCCTGGTAACAGTTGTTATATTGTCATGTAATGTATGTATGATATGTGTACTGTTAATTGTCTTGCATATATGTATACAAGACAACTTTGTGAATAGGTGCTTGGACCTAAAGTTCTAGCCTGTTAAAAATAACATTTTAACTAAACTAACTTTTATAAGTCTTTGCAACCTCCGCCTGTTAACAGACATCCTGTTTTTCCTAAAATGTTCTTGTCAGTTTTTGCAGGTGTAGCAAAAAGAACAGTGGCCTAGAACTGACCTCTTGTTGACAGCTCTGGAGAGATTTTGCAAACTAGCATTTCAAGTTAACCCCTTGAGTTCCAAATAGTTTTTTGCAAGTATTTCAACAGTATAACTATATACAGTTTTAAACAAAGGGATCCCAGTATCACATACAGTTCTACACAGAGATTCACATATATTTTTTTATACGCGCAGATATGCAAGTGGGAAGAAAAGACAGAAATAACAAGGGAAGGCAGAGTGATAGAAGCGGAGAATGGTGAAACCGTCATAGTGATCAATTCCTAGGTCTCACAAGAACATTTGGTTGAGCAATCAGACAGATAAGAGACAGAAAAGAAGATAGAACAGATCCTTGCATTTAACTCTTTCTACATAACAAATGGGACAGGGCCTTATTCAACCCTGTCACATACCTCCCCTTTAAGAGGGGATCTTTTTTATAAAAACAGATTTCCAAAACTTTAATTATCTTCTAGCATTCGCTTATAACTGGTACAGTTCAGTGATTATGCAGCATAGCAGACAGAGAAGTTTAAACTCACATTTTTTTCAACCTTCGGAACTCTCAATTCCTGATCCATATCTTGACAGAAAATCAGCATTGACATTCTCTTTCCCAGATTTGAGCATCACTTTAAATTTAAATGACTGTAGCGCCACGTACCACCGTGTGATTCTAACATTTTTATCCTTCATTTATTTAAGCCAACAGAGAGGATTGTGATCTATTACAAGTACAAAGTCTGCTTCTAGTAAGTAAAACTTAAGGGACTCCATAGCCCACGTTGCCGCAAGGCGTTTCTTTTCAATGATGGAGTACCTTTTCTCTCTGTCATGCAGTTTCCTACTTATATACAGAATAGGATGTTCTAATCCCAGGTATTCTTTTATATTCCCAACTCTTTGCAGTCAGCCTCCTAAGTAGAGCTGCTTGTACATAATGGAACTCTATGCTAATGATAGAACTATCATTGGTTTGTGCCACATATTCAAACTGCTGCCCTTATCAGCTGCAACATTCCACCAACGTGTCAGATTTCTTTCTCCGCCTGACAAGTCAAGACACCCAAGAGACTGCCCTCTCAGTTGTTCCTTGTGGTTCTTCACTGAATATAAGTAGTTTCTTATATTATTATTCTTACTGCTGCCTTTATTTTCTGTTTATTACCTTTACGTAAATTAGTTAGCATTATTTAAGTGTTTTAGTTTATTTTCTCGGTTCCTCACAGTTTGGTATAACCATTGAGGAACTGGGTCTTAGTACCCTTTCCGGAGCTTTATTTACTGTCTCCGGTATTTAGTTCTACCTATTTGAGTTATTGTAGTTTAATAAATTGTTATATTTGAAACTGCTAACCCAGTACTTGTGAACCGCTAACCTGGTTCTGTTTTTGCGGTTCCCGGTTCAGTGCCGGAACTTTTATCGGCTCTTGAACCCACCACATTAAAAAAAAAATCTTTATTGTGGTTCTGTTTTTTTTTTTTCCCTTCGGTTGAACAATGGCAGAAAAACCTGAGAAAAAGTCCCAGCACAAGTTCAAATCCCGGTTGGTCCCTTCTCTGACCCAAACCCATCTCCGGAGATGATGGAATTTGAGGAATATGATTTATCTGAAATGGATGAAGGTGAGCCTATTGGACCAAAGATCTCACCAGAGCAGTAATTGGGATCTCCTCTTAGACCAGAGGATTTTTCCTCTCATTTTTCATTTGTGAGAAAAATAGCAGATGCCCTTGATCTGGCTACCATGGAGGTCATAGAAGAAGAGGCCAAATATATGGAGATGATGGGGTTAACACCCACATAGAAAATCTTACTCCCTATAAACAAGTTCTTTAAAAAAAAAAAAAAAAAAAAAGACTCGTTTATAGCTAGCCTGGTGACGCTGAGGGTTGAGGTGCTGGACTCCACACCTTGCGCCACGCCGGCGACCTGGGTTCAGGAATGAGCCAGGGCCACTGGGGAGTCGGCATGGGGAGAAAGGATTAAGTGTCCAGAGGACTGCTGTCCTGTCTCGGGGACTAGTTGCCCGACCCTGACTGCCCTCTAGTGGCGCGCCTTTAAGGGCAGTATGGGTTAGGAGGCTTGGAAGCCGACGTGCTTACCTCGGAGAAAGGAAGGGAAGGAAGGAAAAAGGAAAATGGCCAGGGCTCCATGGACCCATGATGGCCCAACCACTCCAGTGAAGTCTGCCCCACACCACCAGATTTGACATACAGGGTGGCAGAGGACTGCTAACACCTCTGCACCTGGCCCTGCTGCAGAAGGGGAACCTGGGGGGGCAGATGAGCTGGGGGGTGGGTCAGAGGATATACATCCTCCGAGGGGGGGGAGTCTTAGCCCCTGGGAGCCTGCAAAGAGGCGTAAATAATACAGTATATAAAAAAAAAATGTCTTTAAAATCCTGCAGACTGCAAATTCTGTTCCATCTTTGGACAAGAAGGTGGATAAAAAGTAACCGGCTGGACAGAGAAAGGGCTGAATTCCTCTCTTCTCATCCTGACCATTGGGATAGCCCAGCAAGCAGCCTGTGAGAAGGCGAGGTTACCTCTGGCATCTCACTCACCTAAGAATGACTCTTGCAACATAAACAGCATGGAAAAAAAGGCTACTTGGCTGCTTCACTGGGAGTAAGACAGGCTAACTACCAAACTTACTCAGCAGAGTATCAAAAATCACTGTGGCAGTCTGAATTAGCCATGGCAGAGATGGCTCCTTCACTTCTCTGATGATTTAGCTGAAACAGCCAGGTTTGGGCTGGAAGCAGCCAAGTATCAATTTCAAATGGCAGCAGATGCCAGCAACAATACTGCCAGATGGATGGCTCTTACCATAGCCCTTAGAAGGCTGGCATGCAGGGTTGACCTTAACTTTTTTTTGCACTAGCCATCCGGGCTAGTGAACCAGCGATTACACTAGCCCGCAGAAGTTTGCACTAGCCCGCAGACAGTATGGGTCACAGTGATTTATTAAACAAAAGGCAAATAAAATCGAAATGCATCAAGCATGGGTCTGAATTTATTTGAAACCTAAATTGCAAATGAACCTTGTTTGTGATATAAAATACTTCATACATATATATAAAACACTCAGTGAAGTCAGTGTCTTAATGTCATTGCCTTAAAAGTTCTTAATATAAAAGTCAAACAATCCTTAAAATGTTGCTGGATTGTGTGGTGTCAGACGAGTGTGGTTCACTCTCAAGCACACTTGTATAACTATTCCAGTCATTCTCAGCTCAGACAGACCACAGGGACAAGGCTGAAAAGAACAGCGGAGGTCGGAATGCTGGTTTAACCCCCCTGTGTTCCTAGGCTGTAGGCTGTAAGTCTCTTATTTGATTAGCGCTGTGGTCTCTCACTGTTCCAACTGCACCTTGGTGTGAATGCTGGAGAATCTAGCGATGTTGTTTTACTTTGGGGGGATGTCGGACTTGGGGGAGAGCGGAGTCTCTCTTTGTACCATTACTGCCTGTGGAGATAGAGACCAGCTGTTACAGTTAGGATAGAGGAGCCCATTTTCTCACTGGCATATATTTGCTGCAGCTGCTGGTTCAAAGTTTTGGAAGCAGCTTCTCAGAATGATGATGACCACAGGGTGACAGGGTTGGGAAAAGGCGTCTTACTGTTCCGACCGTGCTGTATCCTGACTCCTGAATGCTACAGGGTGCAGATTGTTCAGTGTGTGTGTATGTGGGGGGCAGGGTGCTCCGGTCATGTTTTTCCTTTGGAGGAGCCCATATTCTCACTCGTGCATATTATCTGCTGCCACTAGACGTGACCACAGCACAGAGTGACAGGGACAAGGCTAAAACAAATGTAACAGCGGAGATGAGGTCGGAGTGCATTACTAGCTAAGCTAGCTTTATTTCAGCTTCAGCAGTCTGTCTTGATTTACTTCCGACCCAACTTTATCGCACAAATGCTGCCCTACCACTAGTCTTGACTTAAATACTGAGCTGCTTGACTAATTATGTACAGTTTGTGGTCTCACTTTTCTGACTGCGCTGTGCCCTGAATGCTGGTGCTGGGGTGTTATTCAGTTTGACGGGGGCGACTCCTTTTTGGTCTGTCAGTTGTCCAGTCCTTTTTTTTTTTTGCTTCTTTCAAACAACATGAAGTCTTGCTGTATTCTGGCAATTGCAGTGATTCCCAACCTTTGAACTGCCCCGGAGGACAAAGAGTTAACTTTCTATGCAGGGCATACAATGCTGAGCTCGAGCTCAGTTGAAGTCTCTGTCCTGAGTGATTCAAACCTAAACCTTCAGATTCTTTACTCCGCCTCACTGAACGGTCGCTCTGGAGATTTCTCCTTCAGCTCGGTTCGAATGTCGGTTAAAGTTTCAGTTTTCGTCGGTTTTTAAACCGCAAAAGTATCTGCATAGTCAGTTTACTCTCCATCTGTGGTGCCATGAGTACTAGATAGGAATTGTTCTATTTTTCTGTTTGGAACTTGTAAAAGTGTTTTACTTAGTGTGTGGTTATCGGGTCTAAAAAAAAAAAAATAAAGTGTTTGAAACGTTTTTTTCCAGTACCCGTGACACGGTTAGGAACGATAAGGGAGTCTTGCCTGGCGGTTGCCGAAAAAAGGGTAAGTTTGGTTAGGTTGGCCATGTCTGACAAACCCAAGGAAAAAACCGCGCCCACTGGGTTTCAACACTGCAGTGAGTGTGGGGAGGTCTTTGCTAAGGCCGATCCCCACACCACCTGTGGTTATTGACTGGGGTTTGGCCACCTCGATTCAGACTACCAAATATGTAAAACTTTCCCAAATCTGCCCTTGAGAAGAGATTAGGTAGACTGAGGGAAAAGGAGGCCGGGAAGTCCGCTGACCCAGATGGCCAGCCCGGTTCGGTTTTGACCAAACCAGAAGGAGTGCCCTCTGACTAGGGCGATACTTCTTTGGGTAAAAGGAGAGCCGATTCCGAGGGTTCGGTTCCGACAAAAAGAAAACGCAAAGATAAATCGACTGGTTCAGATCCAGAGGTTCATGTTCTGACCGCCGAAGAGATAGCCAGAGCAATTCAGATTGTGAAATCGCTCCGTCCGGTTCCAAACGATCCGGCTCCTTCTGGGAGGGGTTCGGTTTGGTTGGTTCCCCTGGTTCAAGATTATATCCTTGAAGAGTTTTATGAACCAGAATTTGAGGATGATGATGTAAGTGAGGGTCTGGATGTGCCTGTGGAACCGGACATCTCCCCAGACAGACCTTCAGGTGTTCCCCTCCTAGGCTTTCTGAGTCTCCTTCTCACTTTATGTTTTACAGAAAGGTGGCTGAAACCCTCCAGCTTCCTATGGAGGAGGCTGTGGAAGATCAAGAGGAGCCTGATTATGTAGAGATGATGGACATCCCAGAGTCCAGGAGACTGTCTTTTCCTCCATAAATCTTTTGGGAAACAGACACAAAAAATCTTAGTCTCCTAACACTGTACCTCCTGTGGATAGAAGAATGGACAAGAGGTATACACTTTCAGGCTCAGACACGGAGTTCTTATATCGGCAATGCAGCCATGTTGGGGTAGTGCAGGCTGCTGCCTGTGACAAGGCAAATATTCCCTTGGCTTCACACCCCGACAAGGACTCCAGGAAGATTGATGCCATGGCAAAGAAGCAGTACATGGCATCTTCTTTGGGACTCAGGCAGGCGAATTACATGGTCTATACAGCCAGGTACCAGAAGTCCAGGTGGGACACTGTACTGGCACTGGCGAAACAGGCCTCTCACCAGCTAGCCAAGAAGCTGGAGGCGGTGGCTGCTGATAGGATTGAGGCATCTAAGGTTTAGTTTCATGCTGCTGTGGACTCTACTGATGTGTCATCAAGAGTCATGGCTACATCTGTGGCTCTTCGGAGGATGGCTTGGCTCAGATGTACTAGCCTCTCACAGGACACCCAGGCTAAGGCCATGGATTTTCCTGTAGTGGTTAATTCTCTGTTTGGGGAGCAGACAGAGAATTACATGAAGAAAATGGATGAGTACAGGACCACTTACAGGAGTGCTCAGGCCAAGGAAAGGCAGGCAACTCATCAAAGGCAGCAGTCTAGGGGCAGGGGCAGGCCTTTTCACCAAGCACAGGCCTCTTCTTCCATTTCTCTGAGGGGGGTTCTTCAGAGGGAGTGGCAGAAGGGGGATGAGCAGGGCTGCATCAACTCCTCAGCCTAAAGGCCCTGCCAGACAGACACCCTGATGGGCCTGCCTGGGTCGACTCTTCTATTCCAGTAGGGGGCAAGCTGACTTACTTTGTCCAGGACTGGATGTCTATTACATCAGACAAGTGGGTCCTCGAAGTAGTAAGCCAGGGACTGGTTCTCAGCTTCAGAAAATTTCCAAAGATGAGAGCCAGATCTTTTCCACCTACAAATCTCTCGGAAACCCTTGCCCTAGAGGCAGAGGTTTCTTCTTCTCCTAGCTTTAAGAGCCATAGAGAGTACTTGCCCACACTGGGGCAAAGGACTGTACTCAGGTACTTCCTGACCCCCAAAAAGACAGGGGAGTGGCGACCCATCCTAGACCTAAGATATCTAAACAAACATCTTTTAAAACCAAAGTTCAAGATGATAACTCTGGGAATAATCCTTCCCTCTCCAAGGCCAGGGGACCGGCTAGCCTCTCTGGACCTCAAAGATGCCTACTTTCTCATTCCCATCAGGTGCTCCCACAGAAAGTACCTCAGGTTCGAGTTGCCCTTAGGCCATTATCAGTTCAGAGCAATACCCTTTGGCCTAACCTGAGCCCCAAGGGTTTTCACAAAGTGCCTGGCAGTAGTAGTTGCCTTTCTAAGAAGGCAAAATATTTCCATTTTTCCATATTTGGACGATTAGCTAATAGTGGGTCAGTCTCCAGACCAAGTCAAGTCTCACCTGCAGGTGACCCAGCAAGTGCTCACTTCTCTAGGATTTCTTTTCAACCTTCCCAAGTCAGTTCTTGAGCCAGTCCAGCTTCTTACCTTTATGGGGCAGAACTGGACGCACTCAGAGCAAGAGCTTTTCTTCCTCTAGAAAGGGCAAGGGTTCTTATGGAACTAGCTTCTTCCTTCAGCCTTCGGGTATCTCGACCAGCAAGGCATTTCCTTCAGCTCTTGGGCCACATGGCAGCTTCAACAGCAGTGGTCCAAAGGGCAAGATTTCAGATGAGGGATATTCAGTTCCACCTGAGAGCTTTCTGGTCTCAGAGGAAGGATTCCCTTACCAAACTGATCCCAGTGACTCTGACCTTGATCCAAGCCTTCCAGTGGTGGCAGGATCAGGACAATTTAAGACAAGGTGTTCCTTTTGTTACTCAGCCTTTTTCAGTGGTCCTTACCACGGATGCTTCTGTTCTGGGCTGGGGAGCCCATCTGGGGTCCTTTACTGCCCAGGGGCTGTGGTCCCCCCAAGAATCCCTTCTCCACATCGATCTTCTAGAGCTCAGAGCAGTTTTTCTGTCTCTAAAAGTTTTCTCACAGTCACCACAGAACAAGGTGGTTCAAGTCAGAACAGACATCACCACCACCATGTGGTACATCAACAAGCAGGGAGGCACTCTGTCCACGGCCTTGTGCACAGAAGCCATGAAGTTGTGGTCCCTGGCTTATTCCCTGCAAACCTCTCTTGTAGCAGTTCACCTTCCAGGCAAGGACAATGTGCTAGCAGATGCACTGAGCAGTATTTCTCAGGGCCATCACAAATGGTCCCTGGACCCTCAGGTGTTGAAAGTGATCTTTCAAGGTGGGGCACCCAGAGATAGATCTCTTTGCAGCCCCAGACAATCACCAACTCCCTCTCTTTTGTTGCAGACCTCCAGTCTTGGGCTCAGTCCTCTGACGCCTGATGCTGAATTGGGAAGGGAAGTTTCTGTATGCCTTACCCCTTCCCACTCCTGTTCAAAGTTTTGGTTAAAATAAGATCTCAACCTTGCAAGGTGATTCTGATTGTTCCAGATTGGGCCAGACAGCCCTAGTATCCCCTGTTGCTGTCCCTAGCAGTCCATCTTCCCTGTCTCTTCCCAAGAATTACAACCTGTTAACATCCTCTCAGGGAAGGATTTGGTACCCCAATCTTCAGTCTCTCAATCTCAAAGCATGGCTGTTGAAGAGTTAGAGTTTGCAGATCTGCATCTTTCCCAAGGGGTTCTGGATATCCTCAAGGCTTCTCGAAAGCCCTCTACCAGAAAGACTTACAACTCCAAATGGAAAAGATTCAGCATTTGGTATTCTAAGAAACATATTTCTCCAGACACTGTTGGATTGCCTGTGGTTCTGGATTATATGGGTTATTTTAATGGCCTAGGCCTCAGACCAGCTACTCTCAAAGTACACTTGTCAGCTGTTTCTGCATTTTTGTCTGTGGGGAAGTCTTCCTCACTATCTTCCCATCCTGTGTTCTGTAAATTTTTTAAAGAATTGCTTCACACCAGTCCTCCTTTTAGAGACCCTGCCCCTGCCTGGGATTTGAACGTTTGCATTGCTCAGCTTATGTAACCCCCCTTTGAGCCTATGGCTTCAGCAAAAGCTCAAGTACTTGATTTGGAAAACTGTGTTCCTGATAGCCATTACCTCTGCCAGGCATATCAGTGAATTGCAAGCCCTGTCAGTGGAATCTGATTTTATCTCATTTCACAGGGATAAAGTGGTCCTTAGAACCAATAGAAGGTTCTCGCCCAAAGTGGTTTCAGACTTCCATTTAAACCAGTCTCTCTCTCCCTGTTTTTTTCACTGATCGTTCTTCCTCAGGAGAGAGGAAGCTACACAGTTTAGATGTCAAAAGAGCCCTTAGTAACTACGTAGAGCGTACCAAGGGTCACAGGTTTGACTCCCCCCAGTTGTTCCTCACTTATGGAGAAGTGGGAAAGGGCAAACCTGCCACCAAAAGATCTATTGCCAGGTGGATTGTGTCTGCTATGAAAAACTGGGAAAAAACTCCACCCTCAGGCCTGAGGGCTCATTCCACAAGAGGTACAGCTGCTTCCCTGGCTGCTGCCAGGGATATCCCTCTCTTAGAAATTTGTCAAGCAGCCACCTGGAAAACAGTCCATACCTTTACCAAGCATTACTCTCTAGATATCCAGGCTAGGAGTGATGCTTGGTTTGGCACAGCAGTACCTCAGAGCCTATTCCCAAAGTAAGTTATGTCCCTCCTCCTTTGAGGTACTGCTTGGTAGTCTGCAATTGTCAGAATACCCCAAGACTTCATGTTGTTTGAAGAAAAAAAAATTACTCACCTTAGTAGTTATGTTTCTTCTAATGTAGTCTTGCTGTATTCTGACCTCCCTCCCTGCCTCTCCTCTCAGAACCTGTTTTTGGGAAGTGGGTGGGCAGGTGCAGTGTTGCACCCCAGGGGTGTTTTTGCTTGCACCCTCCTCCTTTTTGTTTGGGTGCCGATTTATTATTATGTATAGTAGATTGGTTTTTTGGGTTTCCTGACTTGAGTCTTCCTTGGGAATCCAAAACTTTTTTCAGCCAGTTGGCTAGTAAGAATTTTTACAATTTCCACATAGAATTTTTAGTTTAGTTGGGCTCGTGAGAATCTTATGGGTTAAGTTTGAATCACTCCAGACAGAGACTTCAACCGAGCTCGAGCTCAGCATTCTATGCCCTGCATAGAAAGTTAACTCTTTGTTCTCTGAGACAGTTCAAAGGTTGGGAATCACTGCAATTGTCAGCATACAGCAAGACTCCATCAGAAGAACCATATTTTCTGAGGTGAGTAAGTTTTTCTTATGGTCACACTGCTCCGACCACGCTTCATGGTTTTCTTTGTGACTGCATGAGCGCCACACCGCACAACAGGTGGAGAATGGAACTGTAGCTTTCCACCGGAGGAACTGCACTAGCCCAGCTGGGCAAGTGACCAAAATCCTGCACTAGCCCACGGCAGTCTGCACTAGTACGCAAGCTAGTAAATGAATGTTAAGATCGACCCCTGCTGGCATGGCTCAGGGCTACTAATGTAACACAGGATAGCCAGGACAAGGCTGTGGATTTCCCTGTAGAGGATCATTCACAATCCTGTCAACAGACTGAAGATTACATGAAGAAGGTGGATGATTATAAGGCCACCTATAAAAGTAATTCTTCAAAAGAGAGGCCTTCTTCTTCCTGTAGGCCCTGTGGAAGGGGAGGCAGAGGAAGGACAGCCTAGAATTGGCCCTTTTACCATGCACAGGCTGTCCCCCAGTATCAACAATACCCACAGCAGACTGGGTATTTCAGGAGCAGTGGTAGAAGGGGCTCTAGAAGAGGTTCTCAAACTACCCAAACTCAGCCCCAAGCGAAGCATAACCCCTGACTTAATGAACAAGGCCACCTCCGCTCTACCAGTAGGGGTCAGACCGGCTTACTATTTCCAGGCTTGGCAATCCATCACCACAGACAAGTGGGTCCTGGAGGTAGTGAGTCAGGGTTTATCCCCGAGTTTCAAGTCTTTTCCTCCCTTGAGAACAAGGGTGTTCAAACCAGCTTCCTTCATAGAGAAAACAACTCCTAAAGAAGGAGGTTTAAAGCCTCTTCCAGCTAAAGGCAGTGGAATGTGTTCTAGTGCATCAGAAAGGAAGAGGTTTCTACTCAAGATACTTCCTCACCAAAAAGAAAAATGGGGAGTGGCTGCCTATTCTAGACCTCAGACTATTGAACAGGCATTTAATAAAAAATGGTCACACTGGCAGTGATCTTGCCAGTAATCCAGCAGGGAGATTGACTGGCATCTCTGGATCTAAAAGATGCCTAATTTCACATTCCAATAAGAGAATCTCACATAAAGTACTTCAAGATTCAGACTTCCATCAGGACATTACCAATTCTCAGCTCTACCTTTTGGCCTCACTTCAGCACCCAGGGTATTTACGAAGTGCCTGGCAGTGGTAGTAGCATTCCTAAGAAGGTTAGGTATCAGTTTTCCCTTATCTCGACGACTGGCTAATTTTGGAAAGCTCACCACAACAGGTACAAGACCATCTAAAGGTAACACTAAACCTGTTACAGTCTCTAGGACTCCTGGTAAATCAGGAAATATCCATTCTTACTCCACTACAAGTCCTGCATTTCATAGGAGCAGAACTGAGCACAGTACAGGGAAGAACTTTCCTCCCTTAGTACAGGGTTACAAAGTATTCTGCAGATAGCTGCCTCATTCAAGCTGATCGCGCCATGACGAGCAAGACAGTTTCTACAGCTTCTGGGACATACGGCTGCAGCGACAGGCACAGTCCTGGGAGCCAGGTTCCAAATGAAAGATGTACAGTTCCATCTCAGAGCACACTTTTGCCAAAGAAAAAACAATCTGACCAGACCAGCTCCAGTAACAAAAGCTTTGCTGCAGGCCCTACAGTGGTGGAAGGAAGCAGAGAACCTCAGGAAAGTGGTACTTTTTCAAAGGGAAACCCCATCAGTTATCCTTACAACCAACGCCTTACTATTAGGGTTGGGTGCTCACTTAGGGGATCACGCCACTCAAGGAACATGGTGTGTCACAGAGTCACTCCTGGATATAAATCTGCTGGAGTTAAGGGTGGTGTCTCTGGCCTTGGAAACATATGCCCATCTGGTACAAGAAAAATTGGTGTCAGTCGGGACAGACAATACCGCAACAATGTACTATATAAACAAGCAAAGGGGAACAAGGTCAGACCCTCTATGCACAGAGGCAGTGCAAGTCTGGTGTACTCGCTGAAGGCCTCATTACAGGCCATTCTTGTGCCAGGAAAGGACAACACCCTAGCAGATGCCTTGAGCAGAATCAGTCGGGCACATCATGAGTGGTCCATCAACAGGCAAGTGCTGGACTCAGTGTTCAGGAGATGGGGCATACTGGAGGTGGATCACTTGCATTCCAAGAGAATCATCATCTGCCCCTCTTTTGTTGCAGGCTACTAGCCAAGGGAACAATCCCATTGGATGCTCTAGCTCTGAACTGGTCAGGAAGAAATCTGTATGCTTTTCTTCCCTTTCCTGTCATTTTCGGAGTCCTGATCAAACTCAGGTCACAGCCTGCATCAGTGATTCTGATAGCACCAGACTGTGCCAGGCAACCATGGTACCGTATGTCACAAACCCACTCAGCAGGTCAGCCCTCTAATCCCAAAGTGCCAACCTCTGAGTGCAGTCTTATGAACAGTTAACAGAAACAGGGTAACCCTCCTGTCTCTTTTGTGGGTTCAAATCAACCTTTGGTCTCAGTTCTAGAGGGATTCAAACTGTGACCCTCTTGCTAGCGTACCTAATGCACAGGCTTAGATAATTCTGTCTTGTGGGGGCCAAATATCTTTGCCTACGTGCGCCTAACCAGGTGTACAAAATGAACCCTTAAAAACTCTAATAAAGACCTCAGATTACTCTTACCTTTTTCCAGTTTGGTATCACTATTCAAGCTTATGCACAGTGTGTGTTTTAACCATATGTACTTCACTTGTTAAATAAAAGAAATTCAAAGACAGACCAAGTAGGCTGTAAAAATAGAGTTTTACTAAAATAGGTAAACGTATGTCAAACATAAAATACAGAACCATATATCACAAGAACCATACAATCTTTTAAAAGAACAAGGTTTTAACAGTGCAATTCCTACTACAGTATTTAGATTTTGTGTCTCTCTACCTGTATACTTGCTTAAAGTGCTCAAAGATGTTTCTCTGTCAGAGTGTAGATAAAAGTGACTCTGAAGGAAAACAGAATACTGTTTAAAAAAAACTGTCTTTTGCCAACCCCTTTGTGTGAGGTCACCTAGCTCCTCCGCTGTTTATTTAAAAATCATACACTCAGGATGTTTTATCATTTTAGAAGGAAAGTTAATTAAGGTTACATCAGCAGAAACCCCCTTTCCCCATGTGACTTCCCCAATCAAGTCTGTAAATTTCCTTTCATCTATGAGCAGTATCCCCTCTCACACAGACATCAAAGCATTTATGATTTCGCACCAGTGTGCCAAACCTGGTTTCCTCCTCGAAACGTCATAAAATGGATACTGATTTCCCTCTTAGCAGTAAAAGCTATATTTAACTTAGATAAATAGGTGATCCTTGATTAAGGCCTGTTCTAGTCTGTAATTAACTTCTGGCCTTCCAGGTAACACCTTGTATCTAAAACCTGGGGGAGGTGTGTGTGTGATCTCACATGCTGTCTCAGCATCTCTTGTGAGAGACAGTCCATAACACATTTTTATGTTACAAAAAAAAAATCATAGTGTACTCAGAACTGGCTGTCCATGTGTCACACCCTATACTACTCTCCATGTCTGTAGTCAAACCAATACACTTACCCAGGAGGCACAACTTGTTGACCTCCCACCAGGGAGATCCTGTATCTGAATCTCAGGGGTTGAAACATACATCCTTGAAAGTGCATCTGGCATCAGTCTCTGCCTACATTTCTGCCGGGAGAGGTATCTGCCTGGCATTCAATTCTATTTTCAAAAAGTTCTTTAAGGGTCTGTGCCACTTGCACCCACCTATTAGGGAACCAGTTCTAGTATGGGACCTGAATATGTGCATTGCTCAGCTCATGAAACTTTCTTTTGAGCCTATGTCCTCTGCACATTTGAAATTTGATACCTGGAAAACTGTCTTTCTGGTTGCAGTTACTTCAGCTAGAAGAATCGGTGAACCCCAAGCCCTGTGTGTTGAGAAGGGCTATCTTTTCTTCAATAATGACAAAGTGGTGATGAGAACAAATAGGAAGTCCTCCCCAACGGGATTTCAGATTTCCACTTAAACCAGTCCATTACATTGCCAATTTTCTTCCCTGAACATACTAGTTCAGGTGAGCGAAGACTCCATAGTCTGGATGTCAAAAGGGCATTAAGCTACTATATGATCCACACCAGGGACCATAGACATGACAAACATCTATTCCTTACCTATGGGGATGTAGGTAAGAGCACCCCAGTTTCAGTCAGTCTCTCGCTGGATAGTCCATTGCATTCAGTTTTGCTATTTGAAAGTTAGCAAGGAACCCCCATCAGGGCTGAGGGCTCATTCAACCAGGGGCATAGCTGCTACTATAGCAGCGTCCAGAGATATACCTGTAGTGGAAATCTGTAATGCAGCTACCTGAAGGACAGTACACAGATTTACTAAACACTACAGCTTGGACACACAGTCCAGAAGTGATGCCAGGATTGGCACAGCAATTCTACAGAGCCTCTTTCCTAAGTAGGTTATCTGCCCACCTCCAAAGGTACTGCTGTGAAGTCTGCAGAGAGTTAGGAATATAGAATACCTGGGATTAGAAGAAAAAATTACTCACCTTAGTTATCTTGTTTCTTCTGAGGTGTTCTCTATGCATGAAAAGGGGGTTACCAATGGATCCTAAAGATCTTACTCCGAGAGGGTTCCTGCAGTAGGTCTTCACATATAGGACTGCGCCCCCGGCATCAGGACCGCACGGCAAAGTTGTAGCTAGCAATCATCAGCGGGGACCACCCCCCCGTCATCAGGTGACGCAGCATCAGCGTGACTATAAAAAGGGCAGTCCCGCACCCACCCTCTAGTCCCGCCGTCACTCAGTTTCATCGACAAACGCGGTAGAACAGCATCAGTCAGCCACCATTTTAAGCGTATTCAGCGATTTCTTCAACACTTCTCGGATATTTCTATCTATTGCCCGTTACAGTGTATGTTGTCTAGTCGGCCCAAAAAGAAGTGCTCCAAGTGCGGTGCGCAGATCCCTCATGGGGATGATCACTCTCAGTGCGTCCTCTGCCTGGGGCTGAGGCACAACTCGGCTAAGTGTACCAGCTGCAAGGGCTTCAACCAGGCCCATCTGCACCCATCGCGAGAGGACCCTCGAAGGCCATCTGCTAACTCAGAGGCTGGCTTCCATGGAAAAGGAGCTTCAGGAGCGGAGAGAAAGATTGTCGTCGCCGGCACCGGAGAAGAAAAAGGACAAGGAGAGACACTGGGAGCGGAGCCGTTCTCCCTAGGGGAAGATCAGCCAGACAACCTATGCCGACCAGGGTAGGCCGTCCACCTGAGTGAGTACCCAACCTGTAGGGCCTTCTTCCGTTCCGGCGGACCTGATGCCTTCTCTCTCCCCCCCTTCCCGAGGTGAGCGGTCAGTCGGGGTTGCCTCTTTGAGGTTTCTGTTAGGTCTCCTGCTCCAAGCACCACCACGTTGGGCTCCCTCCGGTCTGTCACAGGCCCAGCCCAGGCTGATCAGCCTGACCTGGGTACTTCTACTCGGGTCAGCCTGGCTGCATCCAGTAAGCCAGTCAACGCTTCCTCCGATAACCATGTGGATGCCTCTACTCTCCTATCGGCCTCCCTTGTGGCCCCTGACGTTGGGACAGGTGTGCCCGCAGGTATACCTTCTTCCCTGTGGGTTCTTAACCCCAGGGATTCGCCACCAGTACCCGATCTTTCTCTCCAGTCGGATACCCTACCTGACCTATCGTTGGGGAACTTGCCTGAACCCCCTCCCCTCTTGCCAGGTTCTATTCCACCGCCGGATCCCCTCCTTACTGCAGATCCCTCGCCAGACCTTCACGGACAAGGCATGGACCCTCCTCCCATGGGACCTTTGGGCCCTCTGCCTACCCTGTCGCCAATCCCGCTTCCTAGCGGGCCTTCGGCACCTCTTCCGGTGGGCCCCTCTGCTCCTCCTGCGGGCCCAGTGAGTGATTTTCCGGGGAATCCCCATGTCCCCCAATACCTGTCGCCGGGTTACATCCCGCCGATGCCGGGCTATAACCTGCTGACACCAGGTTATCCCATGCTGGGCTATCCGACGCCGGGATACCCTACACCGGGTGACCAGGGTCAGACCATCTACCAATATCTTTATTGGTACCAGAACCCCAGCTACCCCCCTTCACGGGGTACCTGAGTTACTAACCCCCACCTCCTCCTCCATTGCTGCCATATCATGAATCCATCCCTGCGTGGTGAAAGGACGTGAAAACTCAGCTTCTTTTACAGCTGGGTCAGCCTTCAGTCACAGTTGGGGACACCTCTCCTACCAGGGTGCCCCCTCCTAGTCCTGTACCCTCTAGCCAGGTTTCTGACAGGGACTCTGGTGCTCTGCCCCCAAAGGGTCTCAGACCTTGGGACCAAGTTCTGGATTTGCCCAGCAGGCCGGAATCTTCGGAGTCGGACTCGGACTCGGATATAGGTGGTTTGAGCCCGCCCATGGTCGAGCTCAACCTAAGGATTCCCAACTCCCCCCGAGGATCCCTCCTTTAGAGCTTCTAGAACCATACAAAATCTTGCGGATGGGCCTCCAAGGAGGGGGGGAACCCCAACGCAAGAGTTTTGCAGAGCACCTGGACCTGGTCGGTGTGGATCCCCTTCCCATTCCCCACTGGATGGGACCACATGAGGACCTCGCATCCACTATTTGGCAACAGCCTTCTTCCATTCCGGCTGTGTCCTGTATAGCCGACCAAACTTATTTTCCCCTGGAAGGGGTCTCTCATTTGACTGCTCAACCCATGGCCGACTCCATGGTCATTACAGCTGCCCATGACAGATCGGTCCAACCCAAACACCTTAGTGCCTCTCTGCCAGATAAGGACTTCAAACAGCTGGGCCAGTATGGTAGAAAAATCTGTGCCTCATCCACCTGTGCCATCAGGTCCTTGAACTATGTTCACACATGGTGGCCTTTCCGAAGTCCTCCTTAGCAGAGTTGGAGAAAGACCTTCAAGAGATTCATGATGAACAGCTCAGGAATAAACTCCTGGAAAAAGTCAGGAAGAATTAGTCATTCTGCCACCATACCCTCCACGCCATGGATGACTCTGTCGATTCTGTGGCTCGGGAAGCGGCCACTGGGATTTGTCTGAAATGCTTAGGCTGGCTTAGTCTGGCAGGGTTGGCACAAGACGTTCAGTTGTCTTTCCTGGACGCTCCCTTCAGGGGGTCCAGTTCTGTTTGGCGGTGATGCCAAAGACATTATAACTGAGCTGCTGGAGTGTGGCAGGTTCCTCCGGGACGTCCGCTCCATGTACCGTTCGGGTCAGAAACAGTGGCAGCAGCCTTTTCGCCGCCAACGGAAGTGGAACAAGAACCAGGGCAAACGACAGAATAAATGACGTGCCCCAGGTTCTGGCACCCAAACTCCTTAGGCCAAGTTTTCTAAAGCCACCTCAGGAGGAAAGGCACCACTCCCCTTCGTGTCCTAACTCTTTTCCTCTCCTTCTGCTTCCTTCGACTCCCTCAGAGGAACCGGTAGGGGGAAGGTTCGCTCTCCACGTGGACAGGTGCAAGGCTGTCACCACAGATGCGTGAGTTTGTCAACTCGTAGAGATCACTTGTTGGAGTTCCTGAAGAGACCGCCTCCCAACCCTCCAGGAAGGTCCTTTTACTCGTCAGGCCAACTTCAACTGATCAGGCAGGAAATACAGGCTCTGCTACAGAAGGCAGCTATAGAGCCTGTTCCTCCAGAACAGACAGGAAGTTGATTCTACTCCCACTTCTTCCTGGTTCCAAAGAAGACAGGGGATCTAAGACCCATCTTAGATCTCAGCATGCTCAGTCTCTTTGTGGATTACAAGAGATTTTGCATGCTGACCCTCCAGGAACAGTTACCCCTGCTCCTACCAAACACTTGTCTGTGCTCCCTGGATATGCAGGATGCCTACCTCCATATCTTCATTCTACCTGCCCACCACTGCTTCCTCAGATTCTGTTTTCTGGAGGATCATTTCCAGTTCGGAGTCCTTCCGTTTGGCCTCTCCTCAGCACCTCAGGTTTTCACCAAGTGCTTAGCAGTGGTTGCGGCATTTCTACACTGCAGGGGCATTTATGTGTTCCCATACCTGGACGACTGGCTCTTTTCAGGCCCCTCACCGGGCAGCCTGTAGGAATCCCTCTCCTCCGCTCTTGGCTTCTTCTCCAGTCTGGGAATTTCTATCAATCTCCCTAAATCCCAGCTAGTACCCTCCCAGTGCTTTCAGTTCATTGGAGCAGTGCTGTACACGGTCCAGAGCAAGGCCTTCCTTCCAGTCGACCGAGTGGAGACTTTAATCTCAAAAGCCACACTTGTGGCTTCCTCTCAGTGGACCACAGATCAGTCAGTCCTGCGACTTTTGGGTTTGATGGCAACTGCCATACCCACAGTTCTTTTGGCCAGGCTTCACATGAGGGGTCACCCAACGGTCTTTCCGAGTCCAATGGGATCAGCGCTTGGACGACATGAACTAGAGAGTCCTTGTCTCCACCTATCTTCCAAGGGGTCTCCTCTGGTGGAAGGACCCCGCCAGTCTGTTGGTGGGGGCCTCATTTCATCCTCTATCTCTTTCTCAAATCTTCACTTCGGATGCCTTGAACTCGGGATGGGGAACGCATCTGGGTGACCATGTGACCCAAGGTTCATGGTTTCCCATAAAGAAGAACCTGCACATCAATATTCTGGAGACAAGAATGGTGCTCTATGCTCTCCAGGCCTATAGTCGCTTCTAACTCTGGGAACACTCATCATCCAGACAGACAACGTGGCTACTGTCTGTTATCTAAACAGACAGGGAGGCACTCAATCGTACCCTCTCTGCAGTGAGGCGATGCGGGTGTGGTACTAGGCAATTCGGCGTGGCCTGTCTTTGACAGTAGTCCACGTGCCAGGTGTTCACAACATTCTGGTGGACAGTCTTAGCCGATCAGTCGCCAGGGCTCACGAGTGGGCACTAAAGCAGGAGGTGGTAGAAGATCTGTTTCGACAATGGGGTTGACCAGACCTAGATCTGTTTGCCTCCTCATCCAATGCAAAACTATCTAGGTTTTGCTCGCTTGTTTCCGGGCATGGTGCTTTTTGGTGAGACGCACTGTCTCTATCCTGGATAGGGAAGTTTCTATATGCTTTCCCTTCCTTTCTACTATTAAAGAAGGTTCTGTTGAAGCTCCAAGCAGAGGGCGCTTACATGATCCTCATTGCCCCTCTATGGCTTCGACAGATATGGTTCCCGTTGTTACAGCAACTTGCTCTGGAACCCCAAGTACCTCTGCCTCACTCTCACGACCTTCTGCCCAGGAGCAGGGCACCTTGGTACATCTGAGCCTCAAGTCTCTCCATCTTCAAGTGTGGCACCTGTGGACATAGCGATTTCTCACTATGGAGTCACTATGCGGGAGCTCAGGTCTTAGTGGAAGCTAGGAAGCTTTCTACTAGATCAGCCTATGCCATGAAATGGAGGAGATTCTCTATTTGGGCTGCTGCGAAAGGCTTGGACCCCTTTTCTTGCTCGGCCTCCCATGTGTTAGAGTACCTTTGCATCTATCAGAGTCGGGCCTCAGTTATTCCTCACTGAAGGTCTTCTCTGTGGACAGTGTCGGCCTACCACCTTCTGGTGGAAGGCAAAACCCTAGCTCAGCTAGAGGTTTCTAAGACTTTCCTGAAGGGGATCCTTCACATCAAACCTCCAGTCTGGAATCCTGTCCCTCCCTGGGATCTCAATTTTATGTTGGAAAAGCTTACTTTGCCCCATTCTAAACCGGCAGCAAGCTGTGATATGTGTGTTTTAGCATGGAAAACGCTCTTTTTAGTTGCTATCAATTTAGCTTGAAGAGTTTCAGAGCTTCAGGCTCTAGTTTATAGAGAACCATGTTTATTTTTCCACAGGGACCAGGTGGCCCTGTGGACTAATTCTTCGTTTCTTCCGAAAGTGGTTTCGGAAATGACTCCAAACCAGTGTGTTGAATTGCTGGTGTTTTTCCCCAGAGCACTCCAACAGGGGGGAATATCTCCTGCACACTCTTGATGTGCACAGGATCTTGAGGTACTATACCTCTCGGTCTAAAGAGGTTCAAAAATCGAACCAGCTGTTTGTTGCCTTTGCCTCCCAGTGTAGGCAAGGCGATCACGAAACAGACTCTGTCTAGGTGGCTGGCCAACTGTATTCATTACACTTACCAGAAGTAGGAAAAACCCCTTCCGGGGGTGGTCGAAGGCCACTCCACCAGGAGTGTGGCCACTTCTACTGCCTTTTTCAGGAACGTGTCCACTGCAGACATCTGTGCAGCAGCCACTTGGTCTTCCGTCCACACCTTCACTTAGCATTACAGTCTGGGCATTGCCTTTAGGCGTTGAGCTGGCTTTGGCTTTGCAGTTTTGCAAGGTCTTCTGTCTTGAACAGACCCTTAGGTGGTAGACATCTTCCTCCTCCCGGAACCTCGTCTCTGACTCCTTTTCTTACATTTAGACTGCTTGGTATTCAGTCCTGTGTGTGAAGACCTACTGCGTGAACCCTCTCGAAGTAAAATATAGCAGTTACGTTAGAACTTAACCGTAACAGTAGATCTTCGAGAGAGGTTCCTGCAGTAGGTCTAGTTTCCCACCATCTCCTGGATTTTTACCTTTTTCCATGCCCAGGACTCTGTCTCTTCCAGGGCTCAGGGTAACAGGAGTCTATTACTCCTCTTTTCTGCTTTCTTTATTTAGGTCTCCAGTGGAAAAGAACTGGAGGGCGGGCATGGGACTGCTCTGCTTATAGTCACATTGACGCTGGCGCACCTGATGACGGGGAGCGGTTACTGATGATGATTGCTAGGTATAAGTTTGCCATGAGGTCCTGATGCCAGGGGGTGCAGTCTTTTATGTGAAGACCTACTGCAGGAACCTCTCTCGAAGATCTACTGTTACGGTAAGTTCTTGCATAGCTGCTATTTTGGTAATGCAGTACATATGCAGGATTTTGAGTATAATACAGTCATTGATATGGGGTTTTTAAGTAGCCTATGTGGGAAGATATATAAGATAACATTAATGGAATCAGATGATTCCATATTAAAAAAAAAATGCACTTTCATCATTCAAAATGCATGAAAATCTGTGTATTAATTTGTGACATGGCTACCCCATGTGTGTGAAATAATCTCTGTCATTGAACTAGACATTTCTGGCAATAAAAATATTTTTGTAAACAATTCTGTGTCCTGCTCTCATTTATTACACTTCCTTATTGTGCTGCCTTGATTCCCACCCACCCCCAGGGTGCCCTAAAGTTGTGGTCTCGCGTGTAACCATTTATGTCTCCTTGTGTTGCGTCTGATCTTTTGTAATAATCTGCACTTTGGTTTTATTTGTGTTGTATTCTTGTCCCCAGGTTACTTGCTGTATTTGTTTAGGATACTACAGTGCATTGCCCTGTTCCTTTAAGTATACAGCATGATCGCAAGCTGTCCTCTTTGCTCACCTGATCCTTTCATGTCCGACACCACCGGATGTTCACACATGACTGCAGGGGTCCAGGGGAGCCACTTGAGAAACCATTTGGGCACTTAACATCAGCGCGAGATTGGGGCAGGCCATGGGGGGATTTAAAAGACCATTCCCTGCAATTTCTAGCCCTTTCCTATGATCGACTGTCTTGTCCTGAAGAGCTCTTGTCCTCCTGTGCGACCCTCGTTGCATCACTATCCTCATTGCATCAGGTAAATACCGATTATGCCTGCAGCCAAAAATATATATATTTTTTTTTTTTTTTGGTTTTTCTTTACTAAGTTTGGTAATGTAAGTGAGCCATTGGGGGTTTCATAAATAGTGCAGATGGAGCCCCACATCCTGGATTTCACCTTTCACCTTCTGGATTTGGTGTAAGGACACCATTTGGTTTAAAATGTGAATTTGGGACCTTAAACTTCTTTATGTCCCTGTTCACCATGAGGTCTTCATGAAGGAGTTGATAGAGGGGGTTGCATAGATCAACTTTCCAGGTTACTATGCGTTTATTTAAATGAGCTTGTTATGTTGGGACTGTATTTTACATGCTGCTGTTACAGTACACTTTTTTTGGGGGGGGGTGAAGACTGAGTGGAGTGTCTGGGATTGGCACACTGCATTAATTGGTTATTGGGGAGAGTTTGGTACCTGTATTTAATCCTTTGCTCTTTATTTTTGGGATGCTGATAATTATTTTGGTTTTTGGTTCCAATACTTTATTTTAAATGTGCTTTTCATATGTTGGGATGGTATTGTACATACTGCTGTTACAATGATTGTTTTTTTGGGGGGGTGTTAAAAAGATTGAGTGGAGTGTCTGGTATATATTGTGGTTTTTGGTGTTTAAAAAAAAAAAAAAAAATTTCTGTATTTACCTAAGCACTGCCAGTACAAGCCACCAACACTCCTGAATGCGGGCTTTTCTCTACGAAAGAGTTGTATGAGCACTATACCTCAGTAGATCCCTTAAATGTGAAACACTGCTCCTCAGAATGTGGAACACTTAATCAAATCTATTACGCAGAAGCTCAGACCACTGTTGAAATGTGTGCCTTTGTGTTCACAAAGTTCGCCGTTAAATAAATAATACATTTTTCATATGAACTGCTGTGCATTTTTGCTTTATAAGGTGGTTGTTGAATGTGGGACAAACCCCCTCAATGTGTAACAAGGGGCTTTTATCAATAAAATTAGGTATTGTTCCTCGTGATGCGGTACCGTTGAGAGGTATGGCAGGATAAGAAAGATTTGAGACAGTATAGCGCAGTGGTTTAAGGCTCTGAGCTGCAAATCTGGTGACATCGGGTTTTAATCCCACAGCTTCCACTTGCATACTGTGTGACCCTGAGCAAGTCACTTAACTTCCCTGTGCTCCCAGGTTTCTCCTGTAAAAAAGCTTTCAGCTTAGTGTGCTACTCCTGGTTAAACATCTAAATTAAAAAAAAAAAAGCGCATGTTACTTTGGTGCGCCCAAATTAGGCAACCACAATTTAGGTGGAGTGGTAGGTTTGCCTGGCCCGATCTTGACGGTTGCGATGGGTTATTGCATTGCATAATGTGTTTGTTACTGACTTCTTTATTAGTAGGGTGCACGGCTTCTGTTTTGTCTTGGTGCATCGCAGGGCACTCATAGCATTCGATGTTAATCTGGGTACCAAACCATGTGGTCACTGATTTTTTTGTTTGTTTTTTGGGGGGGGGGCACTATTTGTTCTGTGTGTACTAGGTCAGGTGTGCCTCAGTTTTTGGTTGGCAGATGGCTGGAAGCGTGCCTCCATTTTGTTTGCAGATTGCTAGATGCCTTCCTCTATTTTGCTTCCAGATGGGTAGATGCATCCCTCCATTTTGTTTGTGGACAGGTGAATGTATGCCTCCATTTTATTTGCATATTTGTGTATGATTGCCTCCATTTTGATTTGCAGATGGGTGGATGCATGCCTCCATTTTGTTTGCAGATTTGTGTATGATTGCCTTCATTTTGATTTGCAGATTGGCGGATGATTGCTTCCATTTTGTTTGCAGATTTGTGTATAATTGCCTCCATTTTGATTTGCAGATTGGTGGATGCATGCTTCCATATTGTTTGCAGATTTGTGTATGATTGCCTCCAGTTTGATTTGCAGATTGGTGGATGCATGCCTCTATTTTTTTTTTTTGTAGACGGGTGGCTGCATCCCTTCATTTTGCTGGCAGACCTGTGGATGCCTGGCTTCATTTTTTTTTTTTTCTTTGGCTTTTTGGCAGATGGGATGATGCATGGCTCATTGTGAGATTACTTTTTTCTCTTTTTTTGTTCTCACTTGTGAAGTGATTTAATAATTTGAACAGCTTTGTTAGTGGGTTTGTGATTGTTTTGACATTGGGTTAGGATTTTGGTATTCGAAGACAAAAATATGAACACAATGAATTTATTTTAGTTTTTTTAGCTTGGACACCACCATGGCAACCCTACCTGCTATTTTGGTTTAAATTTCAAAATCGCCAAACAACCTCAGATGTACGCTTTTTGGGCCCGATATTCAGAATTGCGCCTGGCAATGGCGCAAGTGGTGGCACGGCACAACTGAGTTGCACTAGAGCAACCAAGGGATATATATTCAAATGAAATGTGCCATGGCGCATCTCTTCTGAATATATCAAAGAATGGGCGCTGCACAAATACAGTGTGCTGGCACATCCCCCCAGACAGGTCTGAATACCAGTAATGGGAAATGCGCCCGCGCATCAGAGATACGCCATGCGCAAATTCCTGATATTCAGACACCAATATGCAGATGGGGCCTTAATGCGTGCAAGGTGCAGATGGGTCCGTTTGCATGTGTTGTGCAGGACTGGCTAACGAAGTGCACCTGGCGCCCTGCACAGCATGCAGTAGTACCCCCTCCCTATCCCATACAACTGATCACCACATGAAAACATATATCAATTCCCTGGTGGTCCAGTGGTTCCCCCTTCCCTCCCGTACCTCAGATCGCTGTGAGACTATTAAAATGAATTACCCTGGTGATCTAGTGGTTCCCTCCTCCCCGATCACCGTGACAATGGCCATATCAACACTCTGGTAGTCTAGTGGTACCCCCCTCCCCATTCTGGAACACCAATCGCCCGTAAATGCAGATATTAATTCCCTGGTAGACTAGTGGTAGCCCCCACCCCGCCTGTAAGTCCGATCACCCATAAAGTCGACAAAAACATTTCCCTGTTGGTCCAGTGGCACCCCCCCACCCACACAGGATCCCTGCCCACCCAGCTCTTCTCCATCGTGGGCAGCTGACCCACCCGATACCTCCGTGGTTGCCCATCGAATGAGAGCTACAGTATCAGCTGTAAGCCCATTGGTCCATACTGTAATAGTCATTCACAAATAATTTATATATTACGGGTTTTTCTTTGAGCCCAGGTATGTGGCACATCTCTGGGTTGTGCCAGCAGATGCGCCGCATGTCCCGGGCTGAATATCTGGATGTGTTGAATACATTATCTTTGCACCTTGGAGCAACAGGAATTGCGCTGCGTAATTCCCACTTTTGAATAATGCCCCAGGGCGCAGTTCTGGGGTTGCGGGTGCAACTCCTTTGAATATCTGCCATTGTATTCAAACAGCTTGAACTGGGCTGGTGATTTTATGCGTGACTATGTCCACAACCCCCTCACAAAAAAAAAAAAAAACAGTTATGCATATTGCACATATGTGTTTGCTACACCGGTACACCAATTATCTGTTTATGCACAATTGAGTTGTACGCCTAAGTAGGCAACAACTAATGTTGGTCTGTGACTGGTTTTTGTGCTGTGATTCAGATGGTGTTTGGGTGATGGTGTTGCATTAGCTAACTTGTTTGGTACTGCCTGCAGTATTCTGTTTTTTTTGCACATTTAAAGTGTTTATTTATTGTGCCTTTGTGGATTTTCTGGTTACATCGCAGGGCAACCACAGCATATTGTTAATCATAGCACAAAACCATATGGTCACTGGTTTTGGAGGGATGGAGCTTAATGTTAAAAAGCACTCTTCCCCGTGCTGCTTGTTGTGGTGCCCTAATTAGGATACATTATTCTCTGGGCCATATTGGTGAGCCATATCATACATATGTGTGGTGGGTTTACAGGACCTGGCCTAGGAAAAAAAAAATTACTGTGAAAACCAACTATACTGTTTTCTGCGAGTGTTGTCTGTGCTCAGTTTACACTGACAGTCCATTATTCAGGTGATATGGACTGATGATGTCCTAATTAGAATGCATGCTTTAATGATGAACAACTTTGAAAGATTCCATCAGGTATTTTAGTTGCGTGCCTCCATATTGTCTGCAGATGGGTGGTGGCATGCCTCCATGTTGTATGCAGATGGGTAGTGGTGTACCTGTGGTACTTAAATGTCCCCTGTTACATGTGCAGTCCTGCTTTTATGTCCTCTTTTACACGTGCAGCTTTGTGGAGGCTTCTTCTCGGGCCCTAAAATGGGAGTTATCCTACACCATACTACATCTTTATAAGGTGAATCTCAGCATTAAAAATGCATATAATAATCACTATATTATAGATTTTAAAAATGACACTGTCACACACTTTGGTAGCCCTTTTTCATGCTTAGACCCCTAAATTCTCTCACCCTGCCTCCCCTTCCAGAACCAGAGCCTCTGCACTCCTGACTGAGTTTTCTAATGGAAAGTCCCAAACACTGGCATGCATAGTTTTTAGCCCTCGTGGAAATATTTACTTTCCTTCTTTTTCCAAGTGATTCTGGTATTCAGGGGGTTTAGGATTACGATAATATTAAGGGTGTTTGTTGCTGTCATGGATAGCTTAGTTGTCTTACATTAGATAAGTATATTAGATAGTTTTACTATAGGTTGCCTTGTAGGCTCCTTAGAAATGTGATATGTTGGTGGAACATTGCAGCTGATAAGGGCAGCAGTTTGAATATGTGGCACAAGCCAATGATAGTTCTGCCATTAGCATAAAGTTCCATTATCTCCGGGCAGCTCTGTTTAGGAGGCTGACTGCAGAGAATTATGAATATAGAAGAATACCTTGGAAGAAACAAGATTACCAAGGTGAGTAATTTTTCTTTCTGTCCCATCTACCTAGGTCTACCTCTGATGCATCAGTCTGCAACAGAAATTGTTTCTCAAAGTCTGGGCTTCTTAAAACAGGGGCTGAACATAATGCAGCCTTAAAGGCCCAAAAAGCTTCGTCATACTCTGGGGTCCATTTCGCATTATTTGGGAACCGTTTCATTGTGAGTTCAGTAAGGGGAGTAGCTAACTCAGCAAAGCTGGGAACAAATCTCTGATGATAACCAGCCAGCCCTAAAAATTACCTAACATGTTTCTTGGTTTTGGTATAGGGTTGTTAGCTATAGCTTCTATGTTGGAAACCTCTAGCTTGACTTCTCCATTTCCTAAAACATAGCCCAAATATCTGGTTTCCTGCATGCCCAGTGCACACTTGGTAGGATTAATTGACAGACCTGCCTTTTTGGTCAATTGGATAACTGCTCGGAGGTGTTCCAGGTGGCTTTTCCAGTCTGGACTGCACACCATGACATCATCCTGGTATGCAGCACAGTAACCAGTGTGAGGGGATAAAATTGCATTCATGTACCTCTGGAATGTAGCGGGTGTGCCATGTAAACAAAATGGCATGGTGGTGAACTGATAGAATCCTATAGGAGTGTCAAATGCAGTTTTGTCTCTGCAGTCTTAAGCAGGGGGATTTGCCAGCAACCCTTCATGAGATTGAGGGTACTGATATACTTGGCACTCCCCAGTCTGTCCACTAAATCATCTAGTCTGGGCATAGGATAACTGTCAAATTCTGACACTTGATTAAGTTTCCTAAAACCAAGGCAGATTCTTGCACCCCCTTCTTTTATGTTTACAGTCACCGTTGGTGATGACCAGGCAGTTCTCGACTCTTCTATGATACCCAGTTCTTTCATTTTTTGTAATTCCTTAACCACGTCTTCTCTTAACCGCTCTGGTAATCTGTATGTCTTTTGTGTAATAGGGTGAGCATTCCTTGTCACTATTGCATGCTCAACCCCTTTTGCTCGGCCTGACACTGTGGTAAAAGTACTGTTAAATGTCTTTAACAAGTTACAGATTTTGGCAATTTGTTCAGCGGTTAAGGAAGCATTTACCTTTACAGCATCAGCAGTTAGTTTGTTCCAGTCTGTCATAAGCTAAATCAGTATCTTCTTTATCAGTTTCTGGTAAAACCAGCAAAACAGCTTTTGCTGTTTTCTCAACTCATTTCTTGAGGAGGTTAGCATGGTATATCTTAGTAGGATTTTTCCTATCAGGGGTCTAAATCTCATAGTTAACTGTACCGGTACGTCTTAAGCAGTTTATAAGGCCCTTGCCACTTCATTAACAGTTTATTTTCTGTAGTGGGTAATAGTAGCAAGACCTTTTTACCTGGTTCAAACACTTTTTCTTTCACCCCATGGTTATAATACACCTTCTGCTGGTTTGGGGCCTCTTCTAGATTACTATGCGCTATTTCAACATATTTTGCAAGCTTCTTTTTCAGGGCACACAGATGTAATAGATTGTTTCTGATTTTTTTTGTTTTTTCCATGTTTCTTTTATTACATCTAGTGGCCCTCTAGGTTGTCTACCATACAGCATTTCAAAAGATAAAAAACCTGTTGATGCCTGTGGTACTTCTCTGTAAGTAAAAAACAGGTAAGGTAAGTATTAGTCCCAGTCTTCCCCTTCCCCTTTTACAAACCTTTTTAACATGTGTTTTAGGGTTTGATTTAAAATGCTCAACAAGACCATCTGTCTGAGGGTGATAAGGGGAGGTTCTTATGGCAGTAATACCTAGTAGTCGGTACAGCTCCTTAAGTAATGCAGCACCAAAATTACAGCCCTGATCAGTAATAATCTGTTTAGATATTCCTACCCTGCTGAAAATTCTGGCAAGCTGTGCTGCCACTGTTTGGGATGTGACAGTACACATTGGAACTGCCTCTGGGTATCGAGTAGCATAGTCACATACTACCAAAATGAATAGATTACCCTTTTTACTTTTGTCTAAGGGGCCAACCACATCCATTGCAATTCTCTCAAAAGGCACATCTATCAAGGGTAGGGGCACCTTGTCTTTTTCAGTCTCTGGTGCTACTTTCTGACACTCTGCACAAGAACTGCAGTTGGTAACATCTTAATGAATTCCAGGCCAGTAAAACCTGTACAGCAGTCTGGCAAGGGTGCGATCCCTCCCTGAGTGACCAGCCATAGGACTATCATGTGCTATCTGTAACAACTCAGATCTATATTTATTTATTTAGTTTTTGTTTACCGGGTAAGTACCATAGCCATGAAAGGACTATTTTCGGGTACGACCTGGGAGATTACAGTAGGTAGGCAGGGAGTTACATTTGAAACAGGTAAAAAAAATACAGAGCAAAACAGGATTAAAAATACAGAGCAAAACAGGATTTGACAATACTAGAGTTGGTACACAATTTGGCAATTACATGGGTAGGTAACACGTTGCGTCAGAGTTTACACAGAGCAACAAAACAGTGATACCTATCACATGTATCTGAGCACAAAGGGGTTAACAGCTAAAGCAAAAACCAAGGGAGACATAAGTGCCTAATAACGTATCTGGAGTGGATAGATTGATTGAAGAGCAGTTTGCAGTAGTGGAGACAGAGTGTAAATGCAGATTCAGGGGGGTTTGAAGCAGACACAAGAGACCTGGCTAAATAGGTAGGAGCAGCAGTTGATTTTAAACTGGGCATGACTAGGGGCTAGGCAAACATCAAGAGGCAGAGAGTTCCAGAATTTAGCTGCCGAATGAGAGAAAGCAAGGGTTCCTTTGTTTGATTTACATCTAGGTATTTGCAGCAACATTGTTGTGGTATAACCAATTGTTCTAGCTGGTCCTGTGTCTGAGGGTTAACCCAACCTCTGTACAGTAAGTAGCCCATTACATTTTTTAAACATAGGTTTACCCTGTTTTGGTTTCACCTCCAGCTTCTTAAAATAACCCTGGAGAGAAACATTGTTGGCTTGTTCTGAAAAAAAAAAAAAATCACAATCAGTGATCAGATTAGTTTCAGCATTTTCATATGTTAACCCCTTATGTCCATCAGTCTTTTGTTGCCACTGTTACTTCAGGCATCGTCATTCTTTCCTGGACTTCTGGATCGTGGAGCTGTACTCAGACAAGTCTGAATCAAAATCGGCAAAAGGAAAAGAGTTCCCACCATCTGAGATTTTCTTTTCCTGAGCTCTTGTCACCACAGCTGCTGAAACTTCAGGATTTACTCCCTCTTTGATTAACCCTTAGGCTGCTGACAGAATTAGAATGTATAGGAAATCTGGACTGATATATCAGTCCATGGCACAGCAAGGGTTAACTCAGTAAATCCTGGAAAATCATTTCCAATAATTAGAGGTACGGGTAACCTAGGTACTACATAGAAACATAGACTTTGACAGCAGATAAGGACCGCTTGGCCCATCTAGTCTGCCCATTTCCCTACCTACAGGATAGGCTGCAGATCCTAGTTAAACAGCCTATTTCTTCCTGCCCACCACAAGAATTGCCTTATGTCTGTCCCATGCATTTTTGTATTCTCCCACAGTTTTAGACCCCACAGCCTCCTCAGGAAGGCTGTTCCATGCATCCACTACCCTCTCTGTGAATTAATACTTCTTCACATTGCCCCTGAACCTCACCCCCCCATCTTTAAATTGTGTCCCCTTGTTCTTGCACGTCTCTTTTTCTGAAAGATGCTACCCTCTTGGACTTTGTTGATTCCACTGAGGTACTTAAAAGTTTCTATCATGTCCCCCCTCTCCCTTCTTTCCTCAAGGGTATACATATCAAGCTCCTTTAGTCTCTCCTCGTACGGCTTCTCTTGCAGACCCCGCACCATTGTAGTTGCCCTCCTCTGGACTGCCTCTATCCTGTCTATGTCCTTGCGGAGATGGGGTCTCCAGAACTGGACGCAGTACTCCAGATGGGGTGTCACCAACTGTCTGTACAGAGGGATAACAACTTCCTGTTTTCTGCTGGTGATGCCTCTCCCTGTGCATCCCAGTATACCCCCAGCTCTCCCTACTGCCTTTCACATTGCTTGCTAACCTTAAGGTCATCTGATATGATTACCCCCAGGTCCCTTTCCTTTTTGTTGTTGTTACTACCTCCCCCCCATTGTGTATTCTTCCCCGGTTCTTGTTTCCCAGGTGCATTATTTTGCATCTTTGCATTGAATCCAAGCTGCCATACTTTTGACCATTCCTCCAGCCTTGCCAAGTCCCTTCTCATCCTTTCCAGCCTCCTTGTGTATCAACCCTGTTGCAGATCTTTGTGTCATCTGCAAAAGGCATACTTTTCCTTCCAGTCCCTCTGCAATGTCACTTATGAAGACATTAAAAAGGACTGGACCCAGTACTGAACCCTGCGGTACCCCACTAGTAACCCCTCTTTCTTCAGAGTGGACTCCATTTACAATCACCTTCTGTGTCCTGTTGTCCAGCCAATGTTTTACCCAGGCTACCACCCTGGGACCCACTCCCAGGCTGGTTAATTTGACTATTAATCTTTTGTGTGGGACTGTGTCAAATGCCTTGCTAAAGTCTAGGTAGGCTATGTCCACATCCCCTTCCTGGTCTACTACTTTGGTCACCCAGTCAAAGAAATCTATTAGATTCGTCTGACATGACCTTCCCACTGTGAACCCATGCTGCCTTGGGTCCTGTGCCCCACTGGCCGCTAGGTACTCAATAGTTCTTTCCTTCAGAAGTGACTCCATCAATTTCTCTACCACAGAGGTCAAACTGACAGGCCTGTAGTTTTCTGCCTCTGTCTTGGTCCCACTTTTATGAAGGGGAATCACATCCGCCTTCCTCATTTGGTGCGACATACCTTAATATTCAGAGTCAGCTGGGGGGTTGGGATAGTAGCGAGTGTCCCTGTGGATGCAGATGACACCAGTACCTGGTCCTTTCGGACATTGTTATCCCCAGCACTTCAATATGCACTAGGGTTTGTCTGCTTCCTGAATCTATAAATCCCTTCACAGTCTTCTCTCCCAACTTCACATTTGTTAAGTACTTGGCCCAATTTGCTAAGGACAAATCTGCTCCAGTGTCACTCTTCTTACTATGGCAATTTCTTGCAGCATGACCTGGCTTATTACAGTTATAGCAAATAGTCTTTGGGTGCAGATTTGTAACCCCTACCAGAGTTCTTAGCCTGGAGTTTAAATAGGAAAAAGAGTGTCTTACTGGTGCTTAGCTGTTACCTCGCTGATGTGGCATCTATCTGGCCATTTGGTAATCTTCAGCCAAAGAAACATCCTTTTCCCCACTTTCTGGTCGGTGTTCTTTTACCCAAAGCTGGACATCTGTGGGTAGGATGTTGATGAACTGCTTCATTGCAAATATGTCACTGGTCTGTGGGAGTGTTTTGCCCTCTGGTTGGAGCCATTTCATAAGGAGTTCTCAGAGTCGGGTGAAGGATTGTCGACTGAGTTGTACTTCAAGGATCGGAATCTTTGTATGTTTCTCAAAGATTTTGCTTTTCACCAGGTTATTGTTTTCTGACTTTGCAGTGTCCATACTGCTGTGGGTAAGTTGGGCTTTACCTGTCAGGTAAGGTACCAGTCTGATTGCCCATTGCTGCTTTGGCCACTGGCAAGCTGCGGCAACCCTTTCAGAAGTTGTCAGGTATGCTTCGATATCATCCGAGGGACACAACTTTGTAGGTTTACTGTATTTTAAGTGGTTTGTGTCTTGTTGCTCTGCTGGACCAGTGCCATATCCTCCAGCTTTGATAACTTGCTAGGCATCCAGCCATCACTGCATCTTTTCTCTTCTTTGCTGCTTCTGTCGCTGTATCTCTTCCTTTCTCTGCTTCTCGAGTTGTTGCTTTCCTTCTTTTCTGTCTGTTTGTTGTATAACCCACCATTTGAAAAAGGCAGTCAGGCTTTCAGGTTCTGTCACTGCCAATTCTTTTTTTTTTGCATCACGGGTACTGACTGTATAGTCTCAGCTTGGACTTCTGTCTCTGCTAGTTTGGCTACCATTCTTCTGGTAAACGCTCCTGGACTTGCTGCTGCAGAATCCATACCTTTCTTGTATGCTTCCCTGGTACCAGGTCTAGTAGAAGAACTGCAGCCAAAGCAAACAAGATACTGGGCTGCATAGCCAGGGGAATTGCATCCTGGAGGAGGGAGGTGATCCTTCCTCTATATAATGCCTTGGTCAGGCCACAACTTGAGTACTGTGTACAGTTCTGGAGACCTCATTTGAAGAAGGACATAGCGCTATTGGAGAGGGTCCAGAGGAGCATTACCTGGATGATTCAGGGAATGGAGGGGAGGCCTTATGATGAGAGACTGGAGGAGCTTGGGATGTACACACTGGAGGAGAGGAGGGACAGGGAAGACATGATAGGAGTCTTTCAAGTATGTAAAAGGAATAACTAAGAGCAGAACCAAGGAGCTGTTTAGGCTAAAGAAGGGGGGAACAACCAGGGGGCATGAGTGGAAGCTGGAGGGGGGAATTATAGGGGGGAATGTAGGAGGCATTATTTCACTGAGAGGGTGGTGGAGCCATGGAATGCGCTACCCGGGAGGCTGGTGGAGGAGGGCACAGTGGAGGGCTTCAAGAATTGGTGGGACAGGTGCAAAGGGAAACTAAAGCCAAAGAAGATGCTCTTGGGGTCTGGGGGGGGCAGGAAAGCAAGCACCCACTAGGTGGCTGGCTGCCAAGCAGACACGAGAGACCATTAGGCCTATTCTGCTGGCTTTTAGCATGTATGCTAGTACCCATGCACAAAACTCCTGGCTTAGAGTATTTATGGCGTAAATCCCACCGTTGACCCCTTCTGTTGTCGAGGCACAGGTCAGGAAGCATAGGAAAACCAGGAGCAGTTTCAAAATTCGCAAATAGCGTTTTATTGTTAGTAATAAACAACAAAATAACAATAAAAATTATTCAGTATAACTATTTACAGAGGCAGTACAAACGGAGAAAACAGAGTCCTTCTTCTGAGTGTTTCTTCTCAATCTCAAATCTCAGTGTCTCATTCTGTCTTTAGCAAAAGCATTGCTGCTCTTTTTAGGTCTGCAACCTCCACTCATTACCAGACATCCTGTTTTTCCTAAAATGTTCTTGTCTGTTTCTTGCAGGTGCAGCAAAAAGAACATAGTGACCCAGGACTGACCTCTTGTTGATAGCTCTGGAGAGATTTTGCAAACTAGCATCTCAGCTTAACCCCTTGAGTTCCAAATAGCTTTTTGCAAGCATTTCAACAGTGTAACAATATACAGTTTTAAACAAAGGGATCCCAGTATCACATACAGTTTTACGCAGAGATTCACATATATTTTTGTACCCACAAATATGTAAGGGGGAAGGAAAGGCAGAAATAGCAAGGGAAGGCAGAGAGAGAGCGAGAGGCAGAGAATTGTGAAACTGTCAGAGTGAGCAGTTCCTAGGTCTCACAAGAATATTTGGTTGCACAACCAGACAGACAAGAGACAGAAAAGGAGAGAGGATAGAACAGATCCTTGCATTTAACTCTTTCTGCATAACAAATAGGTCAGGGCCTTATTCAACCCTGTCACAACCACTGCATTGTGCTCTGTAAGGTCTTATCTGTTCTGAAGTCGGAACATATCACCCCTTCACTCTGGACTGGCAACCTGTAAGGTGGCAGGTGGAGTATATGGTGCTTTGAATGGGTTGGGGCAACTAATAACAGTGGCTTCTGGCCCTTAATGCCCTGACTAGGGTGACAAGATCCATGCGACAGTGACTATTGCAGGTGTCACGGTTGTGTTCAAAGTTTTCTGGAGAGTGAGCATTCACAGTAGCAACTTGTGTGAAGGTGCCCCGTTTAGAGATTTGACTCTTATCCTACATAAACAGAATTAAAAATCAACTTAAGCCTTGTCACTTGATGCAGGTCTTCCTGGACTTTGTATAATGATGACTCGGTTATAGTTAGTGATAATATCCATATCATAGTTGCTAATTCTTCATACATTTTTAAACCATGTGGTGCCCGTATTAAAAGAAATGCATTCCACTCATTTTGGCTAGAGGCCTACAAGGGTGGGGCAGTGAGACACAAGAAGGAAAAATACAGGCGTGCTGAAGGGACATGGTAGACCCTGGAAGGCAGCAGTAAGGCAAGCAATAGCCTCAGGATACAGAAACCAAAAGAAGATGGCAAGTAGGGTAGACTAAAGCAGAATGGTGAGGTAGAGCTCCTGTAAGGCCATATGTTTAAACGCCAGGAGCCTGTGAAGCAAAATTTGCATTCTTCAGGCATTCATGTGAGAAGCCCAGCTTTACTTGGTGACCAAATCTGAAACGAGGGCAAGAAGTGCAACAACTGAGATCTAACAGTTCTAGCCACATGGATTGGAACAGCCAGAGCAACTTAAGCATCTTCTCCACATGAGGAATGGTGCCCCATAACTAGGGTTGGCAGTTTTCGATTTTTATTTTTTAATAATTTAGATGGAAAATATCAATTTTTATTTCAAACAACATGAAGTCTTGCTATATTATGACATATGCAGTGAGTCCCAACCTTCGAACTGCTCTGGAGGTGAAAGAGTTAACTTTCCATGCCAGGCATGGAATGCTGAGCTCGAGCTCGGTTGAAACTCTGTCTGTTGTTCTTCAAACTCAAACCGTCAGATTCTTTACTCCGCCTCACTGAACAGTCGCTCTGGAGATTTCTCCTTCTGCTCGGTTCATTTTGTCGGTTAAAGTATTGTTTTTCTCGGTTTTCGACCGAAATTAAACCGCAACCGGTCGGTTCAGACTCTGTCTGTGGTATTTGTGAGTACTAGACAGGTTTTACATTGATTTCTATTCTGTGTGGAACTTGTAAACGGTTTATCGGTTCGGTTTGAACCGATCAGGTTGTTTAAAATATATTAATCTGTCATTTAGAGTGTGGTTACCGGTTCTTATCGGTTCTAAAAAAACCGGATTTTATTACGTTTTTTTCCATGACCCGAGACACGGTTGGGAACCGATAAGGGGTCTTACCTGGCGGATTGCCATAAATGGGTAAGTTTGGTTAGGACTGGCACTATGTCTGAGAAACCCAAAAGAAAAAATGGGCCCACTGGGTTTCAACACTGCAGTGTCTGTGAGAAAGTCTTTGCCAAGGCTGACCCCCACACCACTTGTGTTTATTGTCTGGGGTTTGACCACCTCAATGCAGATTGCCAGATTTGTAAAAATGTTCCTGCAGCTACCCTGGAAAAGAGAGTTGGTAGGCTCAGGGAAAGGTAGGCCAAAAAGTCCGCTGAACCGGATGTTCAGCCCGCCCGGTTCCAACCGAACCGGAGGGAGTGCCCTCTGACCAGGGCTTAGACTTCCGTGGGCAAAGGAGATCCAACTCCGAAGAGTCGGTTCCAGCAAAAAGGACTAGGAAATCAGCTGGTGTGGAGCCAAAACTTTCCTCTCCAACCGCTGAAGAAATAGCCAAAGCGATTAAAATTGTCCAGTCGCTTTCCCCGGTTCTGACTGGACCGGCACCATCAGGTAAGCGTCCTGTTCAGCCGGTTCCACCGGTTCAAGAGTATGATGTAGAAGAATATTATGAACCGGAGGAGGGGGAAGAGGAGTATGAGGAGAGTGAATGTGGATTTGAAAGTCTGGATGTGCCCATTGACCTGGACATCTCCCCAGACAGAACTTCAGGAGTGTGTCCTCCTAGGCTTTCTGAGTCCCCTTCTCATTATATGTTTTATAAGAAAGTGGCTGAAACCCTCCAGCTCCCTATGGAGGAAGCTGTGGATGATCAGGAGGAGCCTGACTATGTGGAAATAATGGATATCCCAGAGTCAAGGAGGCTGTCTATTCCTTTCATAAATCTTTTGGGAAACAGTTAAAATTTTAAAAACTCCTCACACTATACCTCCTGTGGATAAGAGAATGGACAAGAGGTACACATTGTCAGGCTCTGATACGGAGTTCCTTACACAACAATGCAGCCATGTTGGAGTAGTGCAGGCTGCAGCCTGTGATAAGGCAAATATTCCCTTGGCTTCACACCCCCCTGACAAGGACTCCAGGAGGATTGATGCCATGGCAAAGAAACAGTACATGGCAGCATCCTTGGGACTCAGACATGCAAATTATATGGCTTATGTTGCTAGATATCAGAAATTCAGATGGGATACTGTTATGGCTCTAGCAAAACAGGTCTCTGGCCAGCTTGCCAAGGAGCTGGAGCAGGTGGCTGCTGATGGTATTGAGGCATCCAAGGTGCAATTCCATGCTGCAGTGGACTCTAATGATGTGTCATCAAGAGTCATGGCTACATCTGTGGCACTTCGCAGTATGGCTTGGCTCAGATGTACTAGCCTATCACAGGATACCCAGGCTAAGGCCAAAAGATGGACGAGTACAGGACCATCTACAGGAGTGCTCAGGCCAAAGAAAGGCAAGCTACTCCTCAAAGTCAGCAGTCCAGGGGCAGGGGTAGGCCTTTTTAAAGGCATTTTTACCAAGCCCAGGCCTCCTTCTCTTCTTATGCTCAAAGGGGGTTCTTCAGAGGGAGAGGCAGACGGGGAATGAGCAGGCCTGCTTCCACCCCTCAGCCTATAGCCCCTGCCAAGCAGACACCCTGATGGGTCTGCCAGGGCTGATTCTCCAATACCTGTAGGGGGCAGGCTGGCTTACTTTGTCCAGGACTGGAAGTCTCTGACATCAGACAAGTGGGTCCTGGAAGTAGTAAGCCAGGGACTGATTCTCAGCTTCAAAAAATTTCCCAAGATGAGAACCAGATCCTTTCTACCTGCAAATCCATCAGAGACTCTTGCCCTAGAGGCAGCGGTTTCTTCCCTCCTGGCTCTCAGAGCCATAGAGAGGGTTCCTACCCTACACAAGGGCAAAGGATTATACTCCAGGTATTTCCTAACCCCCAAAAAGACAGGAGAACGGTGGCCCATCGTGGACCTAAGATATCTGAGCAAGCACCTTTTAAAACTAAAGTTCAAAATGGTGACTCTGGGAATAATTCTGCCCTCTCTAAGGCCAGGGGACTGGCTAGCCTCCCTGGACCTCAGAGATGCCTGTTTTCACATTCCCATCAGGTGCTCCCACAGAAAGTACCTCAGGTTCAAGTTGCCCTCAGGCCAATATCAGTTCAGAGCAATACCCTTTGGCCTAACATCAGCCTCAAGGGTGTTCACAAAGTGCCTGGCAGTAGTGGCTGCTTTCCTAAGGAGGAAAGTTATCTCCATCTTTCCATACTTGGACGACTGACTCATAGTGGGTCAGTCTCCAGACCAAGTCAAGTCACATCTGTAAATAACTCAGCAAGTGCTCACTTCCTTAGGATTCCTCCTCAACCTTCCAAAGTCAGTTGTTGAGCCAGTACAGCTCCTCACCTTCATAGGGGCGGAGCTGGATACAATAAGGGCAAGAGCCTTCCTTCCCCTGGACAGGGCAAGGACCCTTATGGAACTGGCCTCTTCATTCACCCTTCAGGTGTCTCGACCAGCAAGGCATTTCCTGCAGCTTCTGGGCCACATGGCAGCCTCTACAGCAGTGGTCCAGGGAGCAAGATTTCAGATGAGGGACATTCAGTTCCACTTAAGAGCCTTCTGGTCCCAAAGAAAGGATTCCCTTACCAAACTAGTCCCAGTGACTCGAACCCTGATCCAGGCTTTGCAATAGTGGCAAGATCAGGACAATTTGAGACAAGGAGTTCCCTTTGTCACTCAGTCTCATTCAGTGATACTCACCACAGATGCCTCCCTGCTGGGCTGGGGTGCCCACCTGGGGGATCTTACCACCCAAGGGCTGTGGTCGCCTCAAGAATCTCTGCTTCACATCAGTCTTTTGGAACTCAGAGCGGTGTTTCTGGCACTGCACGTCTTTTCCAAATCTGTACAGAACAAGGTGGTCCAGATCAGAACAGACAATACCACCACAATGTGGTACATCAACAAGCAAGGAGGCACTTGGTCTTCGGTCTTGTGCACAGAAGCAATGAAGTTGTGGTCCCTGGCTTATTCCCTGCAAACCTCTCTGATAGCAGTTCACCTCCTAGGGAAGGACAATGTCCTGGCAGATGCTCTCAGCAGGATATCCCAGGGCCATCACGAATGGGCCCTAGATCCCCTGGTTTTGAAAGTGATTTTCTCGAGATGGGGCACTCCACAGATAGATCTTTTTGCGGCCCCAGACAATCACCAACTTCCTCTTTTTGTTGCAGACCCCCAGTTTTGGGCTCAGTCCCCCTGGATGCTCTGATCTTGAACTGGGAAGGGAAATTTCTGTATGCTTTTCCCCCCTTCCTGCTCCTGTTCAAGGTGTTAGTCAAGATAAGGTCACAACCATGCAAAATGATTCTGATTGCCCCAGACTGGGCCAGACAGCTCTGGTACCCCCTGTTGCTGTCCTTAGCAGTCCACCTTCCCCCGTCTCTTCCCAGGAATTACAACCTGTTGACATCCTCTCAGGGGAGGATTTGGTATCCGAACCTCAAGTCTCTCAATCTCAAGGCATGGGTCTTGGAAGAGTTAGAGTTTGCTGATCTGCAGCTTTCTCAAGGGGTTCTGGATATCCTTAAGGCTTCTCGAAAGCCTTACAACTCCATATGGAAAATGTTCACTATTTGGTGCTCTAATAAGCATATTTCTCCAGAATCTGCTGGGTTGCCTGCAGTTCTGGACTATATGGTCCATCTTAATGGCTTGGGACTTTGGCCAGCTACACTTAAAGTGCATTTGGCAGCTGTTTCTGCCTTCTTGTCAGTAGGCAAGCCCTCTCCTCTGTCGGCCCATCCTGTATTTTGTAAGTTCTTCAAAGGATTGCTGCACACCAATCCCCCCTTTAAGGACCCTGCTCCTGCTTGGGACCTTAATGTTTGCATTGCTCAGCTTATGCAACCACCCTTTGAGCCTTTGTCCTCTGCAGAGCTTAAGTACTTGACTTGGAAAACTGTGTTTTTGGTAGCCATTACTTCTGCCAGGCGTATCAGTGAATTGCAGGCCCTGTCAGTGGAGCCTGATTTCATCTCTTTCCATAGAGACAAAGTGGTCCTAAGAACTAACAGGAAATTTTTGCCTAAGGTGGTTTCAGATTTCCACCTTAACCAGTCTGTCTCTCTCCCTGTTTTCTTCACTGACCATTCCTCCTCTGGAGAGAGGAGGCTGCACAGCTTGGATGTTAAAAGGGCCCTTAGCTACTACATAGAGTGCACCAAGGGTCACAGGTTTGAGTCCCTCCAGTTGTTCCTCGCATATGGAGAGGTCGGTAAGGGCAATCCTGCCACTAAGAGATCTTTTGCCAGGTGGATTGTCTCTTGTATAAATTCTGCTATGAAAACTGTAGAACTCCACCCTCAGACCTGAGGGCTCACTTACTAGAGGATAGCTGCTTCTGGCTGCTGCCAGGGATTTTCCTATCTTAGAAATTTGTCAAGCAGCCACCTGGAAAACAGTCCATACATTCACCAAGCATTACTCTCTGGATATCCAGGCTAGGAGTGATGCTCAGTTTGGCACAGCAGTACTTCAGAGCCTATTCCCAAAGTAGGTTCTGTCCCTCCTCCATGGAGGTACTGCTTGGTAGTCTGCAGTAGTCAGAATACAGAAAGACTTCACGTTGTTTGAAGAAAAAATTACTCACTTTAGTAATGTTGTTTTTTCTAATGGAGTCTTGCTGTATTCTGACCCCCCGCCTCCCCTCTCAGAACCTGGTTTAGAGATGTGGGTGGGCAGGAGCAGTGTTGGCACCCTAGAGGCGCCCCTTTTTCACCCTCCTTTACTTTGGGTGTGTGTGTGTGTTGTGTTTTGTTTTTTGGGTCTCCTGACTTGAGTCTTTGCTTTGAAACCAAAAAACCCTTTTTAATAAATTTAGTTGCCAGTTGGCTTGTGTGAGTTTTGCAGTTTCCACACAGAACTTCTAGTGAGTATTGCTCATAAAGATCTGACGGTTGAAGTTTAAACAACAGCAGACAGGGGCTTCAACCAAGCTCATGCTGAACATTCCATGGTGGCCATGGAAAGTTAACTCTTTGTTCTCCGGGGCAGTTGAAAGGCAGGACCTAACTGCAATAGAATACAGCAAGACTCCATTAGAAGAAACAACATTACTAAGGTGAGTAATTTTTTCTTTTGCGTGATGAAGAATGAAAAACCTTAAGTATTTTCTATTTCTTTTATTGCCTCTACTAATTGTTAGTATAAATCTCGTGTATTGCTTAGATTACATTTATTTCCGGTTCCTCGTGGTTCGGAATAACCGTGAGGGAACCGGATTAGTCTTTTAGTTATCGGGGTACTCTGATTAAAGAGCCTTGTTTTTGTTTGATTATTAGTTTAGTTTTTTAGTGTATTTCACTGTTTTGGTAACCGCTTTTATCGGTTACAGAACCGCTGATGCAGTTCACCTGTCATCTCCTGTCGGGTTCCATCGTTCTGGAACCTATCAAGAAAAAAAAAAAAAAAAAAAAAAGGTGGAGGGTTTAACTTTCAAATAACCACACTTTATTTGACTTGGCGGTTAGTGTTTTTTTTTTTTTTTTTGTCTTTTCTAGGCATTACCATGTCCAATAAACCCAGAAAGAGAACTGGAGAACCCAGTTTCAAGAATTGCTTAAAATGTGGAGATGTATTTGCAAACGCAGACAAACACACCTTATGTGTGTGGCTTGTCTGGGATTCGAACATCTGGATCAGGATTATGAAGTTTGCAAGACTTTCCCAGAAAACAACGTGGAAAAATGCATTGAAAGGCTAAACAAAAAATTTCCTAGGGACCCCTCTGGCTCTGACCAGCTGACATCCCAATCTGTTGTGGCTGAACCCACAAGTTTGCTTACCTCTGCCCCTGAGACAAGCGAGAAAGGGGCCAAAAGAATGAAAGAACTGGCTGACTCTCTGGTGCCCTCAAAGTAACTTAAGAAAACTAAGAATGCAGAATCCACCCCTGCTAAACCAGGGACTTCTGGTCAGATGCCTGACTTGCCCTCGGCTCAAGAGATAGCCCAGGCTCTGCAAAATATTGTTCCCCAGCAGCCTGCCCCTACCCAGGGTCCCCAGGCCAGCAGTGGTGTGCTGCCTTCTTTACAGGAGGAGCAGTATTATGAAGAGGAGGATGATCCTTTTCAGGATAATGAACCTATTCCTCCAGAGGTATCTACTGAGCAAGATTTTGGTTCTCCTCCCAGGGTGTCAGAGGATTAGGGTTGTCAGAACTAGTTCGGGAAAGATTCGAACCCATCACGAACCCTGGTGTTCGAGTTCTAATTCAGAACTCTAACACTAGAGGGTTCACAAACTGGTTCGAATCAATCCTTTTTCTTCTTTTTTTTTTTTTATGCATTAAGAAGCCGCAACCCAAGCAACATGAAGCAACCTGCCTAATTTAGTAGCCTCAGAGTGAAAAAAATCTCACTTGCCTATGCATACAGTCAGCTCCCTCCAGTCCCGCTTCAGCTCCAGTATGATTGATGACGATCCCCCATTCCCCTCCCATCATGCCATGCCATTAGTGTTGTGGGGGCTGAATGGTATGGAGTCGGACTGCGCGCCTAGTACTTCATCCCAGTCCGTGTTACCACCTGACCATCTGCTCTGCGGTCAGGTGGTGGTAGAATACGTAAACTGCGCAGCTGCAGCTCCATTCATTTAGTCCCAGTGCCATAAAGGAGTTGCAGGCTGCAGCAGCTTGTGCTGCTCGCTCTGTCTGGGCTAGCTCTGCTCTCTGGTTCTGGCAATTGCTAATTGTGAAATCGTCGTGTGTCAGAGTGAGTTGATTTATTGCAAAGAAAAGGAAAAAAATAAATAAAAAAGCTAAGGGGCTGGGTGGAGGTGAAAACTAAAGGTAGGGGGGACTCGGGGAGTGGGAACCGAGGAAAAGAAAGGGCCTGAAGGAACAGTTGGTGACAGGCTCAGCCTCTGGATGAGACGGACAGAAGGAAGTTAAAAAGTTGCTGAATATTTGAGAGAAACTGTGAATTTATCTTTCATTTAATCTCAATTCAATTATCAAATCAGCAGTTCAAACTTTTTCTGCCTGGCGTTACTTGTTTCACACTGGGAAGGAGCGATCATCATCACCACCCTGGCTGGGGGAGGGGTGAAGAAATTAAAACAGACAGATTTACTAATTGTGAGGAAAGTTAAGTTTAACTTTAATGTGTGAGAAGTTGAAACATTTGAATTTGATGGCATTTACTACTTTATACTGTACTCCACAAAACAAAGTAAAATAATAGTCAGGAGGACAGGATTCTGTCTAAGGACTGTAGTACTGTGCTGTTGAGCGTTCTTCTGTTCCACCCTATAAAATTCCTGATAGAACAACACCAGGCTGTTCTTAGTTGTTTTTTTTTTTACACAGTACTCACTACTTGTGTGTTGTGTGTGTGACTCCACTACACTGTATCTCTCTATTCTCCTGTGGTGTTATCCCATTACCCTGCTGCTGCTGCTGAGTGTGTACCCTATCCATTGTGTGTTACTGCGAGAAGCCCATTGTTGGGCAGTCTTGTGGTGACAATATATTTAAATACATGACAGAAGCATATAAATAAATTTTAGTGTTGGGAGGAGAGAAAAAAAATTTCTTTCCTTGGGTTGTATGTGTGTGTGACTCCATCTCCTGTGGTCAGCCCATCTCCTTCTGCTGTGTGCCTTTTGACTGCACTGTACCCTACCCAGTGTGTGTTGCTGAGAGAGGCCCAGTGGCCAGTTGTGGTGTGGTGGCATTATCCTTAAATACATGACAGAAGCCTAAAAATATATATTCCTGTTGGGAGGAGAGACAGAAAAATCTCTGTCCTCGGTTTGTGTGTGTAACTCCGTTTCTTGTGGTCAACCCATCACCCTGCTGCTGTGCGCCCCTTCACTGCTATGCGTATGCCTATGCCCAGCAGCCCAGTCATTCTTTAAGCCTTGAACCTAGGATCCTTTAGTTGCAAACCATCATATTCTTCAGTTACTTTCAGTCCACTGCATCACAGTGTCACACAGCCAAAATAAAATTTTGGAGTTGTAGCCAGCGATCATAGATCACATTGCTTTCTTACACAGGAATTGTGTGGGTGTATTCACTGCAGTATACTGGTACTGTTATGGCTGACACCAACATAGATGAAGCATCTAGTGCTGGTGTTGGAGCAGTTGTTGGTGGTAGTGGTAATCCTGGTGCTAGCAGAAATAACCAAAATGTTTCACATGATAAAAATTTAACAAACAGCAAAAGTGCAACAGCGAAGTGTGGTAAAGGGGGACCTTTTAAGAAATCCTGTGCAGTTGCTGGGGTCACATGGAGAGGCACCATAAGGTGTGCCGTTCATGCTGTTAAAATCCCTGTGACTAGCAGTAATATTGCAAGTGACAGTGAGTCCCTCTCTGACTCAGACAGTAGCTCTTTGTCTCAGTCTGACGCTGTTGTGTCTTGTGACGTATCATTATTTAATATAGAAACATAGAATTTGACGGCAGATAAGGACCGCTTGGCCCACCCAGTCTGCCCATTTCCCTACCTGATGGATAAGCTGCAGAGTCTAGTTAATCAACAGCTTACTTCCTCCTGCCCCCCACTAGAATTGCCTTATGCCTGTCCCATGCATTCTTGAATTCTCCCACTGTTCCTGACTCCACAACCTCCTCAGGAAGGCTGTTCCATGCATCCACAACTCTCTGTGAAAGAATACTTTCTAACATTACCTCTGAGTCGTCCCCCTCTATCTTCAAATTGTGTCCCCTTGTTCTTGCACATCTCTTCTTCTGAAAGATATTACCCTCTTGTACCTTGTTAATTCCCTTAAGATACTTGAAAGTTTCTATCATGTCCCCCCTCTCCCTCCTTCCCTCAAGGGTATACATATTAAACTGCTTTAGTCTCTCCTCGTATGTCTTCTGGTGCAGACCTTGCACCATTTTGGTTGCCCTCATCTGAACAGCCTTCATTCTGTCTATGTCTTTGCGGAGATGGGGTCTCCAGAATTGCACACAGTACTCCAGATGGGGCTCACTAACTGTCTGTAGAGAGGGATAACAACTTCCTGTTTTCTACTGTTGATGCCTCTCCCTATGCATACCAGTATCTCTCCAGCCCTCCTTACTGCCTTCTCACATTGCTTGCCCACCTTTAGGTCATCTGATATAATTACTCTTAGGTCTCTTTCAATTTTTGTTGTTGTTATTAACTCACCCCCCATTGTGTACTCTTCCCCTGGGTTTTTGTTTCCCAGATGCATTACCTTGTACTTCTTTGCATTGAACCTGAGCTGCCACGTATTTGACCATTCCTCCAACCTTGCCAAGTCCCTTTTCATTCTTTCCACCCCACCCCGTGTATCAACCCTGTTGCAGATCTTTGTGTCATCCCTTTCCTTCCAGGTGCTCTCCAGTGTCACTTGTAAAGATATTAAAGAGGACCAGTCCCAGTACTGAACCCTGTGGTACCCCACTAGTTACCCTCCTTTCTTCACTGTGGACTCGGTTTACTATTACCTTTTGCTTCCTGTTGTCCAGCCAGTTTTTTATCCAGGCTACCACCTTGGGACCCATTCCAAGGTTGGCTAACTTGTATATTAATCTTTTGTGTGAGACTGTCGAATGCCTTGCTAAAATCTAGGTAGGCCATATCCACATCCCCTCCCTGGTCTACTACTTTGGTCACTCAGTCAAAGAAATCTATTAGGTTTGTCTGACATGACCTTCCTGTTGTGAAACCATGCTGCCTTGGGTCCTGTGCCCCACTGGCCTCTAGGTACTCAACAGTTCTTTCCTTCAGAAGTGATTCCATCATTTTCCCTACCTCTGAAGTCAAACTAACTGGTCTGTACTTTCCGGCTTCTGCCCTGCTCCCACTTTTGTGAAGTGGAATCACATTTGCCCTCCTCCAGTCCTAAGGTACTACTCCATACTCCCATGATTTGTTAAAGAGAGTAGTCAGTGGTGTTTCTAGTTCTGCCCTTAGTTCTTTTAGTATTCTTGGGTGAATCCCATCAGGCCCTATTGCTTTGTTCACCCTCAGTTTCAAGAGTTCTTTCAAAACCCTTTCTTCTGTGAATGAACTGGTATCGACCCCCCTATTCAGAGTTTCTCCCTTGTTTGGTTTAGGCACCTCCCCCTCCTCATCTGTTTTGAATACTGAGCAGACATATTTGTTCAGTATCCCTGCTTTTTCACTGTCACCCTCTGCCCGCATTCCCTTCCCTTTATTAAGTCTCTGTATCCCTCCCTTGGTCTTTCTTCGCTCCCTAATGTACCTATAAAAAGTTTTATCCCCTTTCTTAACAGAGTTGGCTATCTTTTCCTCAGTTTGTGCCTTTGCTATTCTGACTGCCTTCCCTGCCTCCTTCTGCTTTAACTGATAAAATTCTCTGTCCTGCTCCTTCTATGTTTCCTTATATTTCCTGAATGTTATCCTTTTCTCCTTACTCGTCCCTGCCACCTCTTTCAAGAACCATAGTAGTTTTTTCTTTCGTTTTGTTTTATTGATTTGCTTCACACAAAGGCTTGTTGCCTCTGCGACGGCTGTTTTGATTATTCCCCATTGTTCCTCCACCCATCCTCCTTGCCAATTTGCTAGTGCTTTTCTAAGACACTCTTTCATTTTCCCAAAGTCAGCATTCCTAAAGCCCAATACTCTTGTTTTTGTATGGCTTGACTCTATGGCTGTGATTATTGTGAACCACACTGTTTGGTGGTCACTTGTTCCCAGATGGCTACCCACTTCTGAATCTGAGATCCTTTCTCCTTCCCCATTTGAGAGTACCACGTCTAAGATTGCTCCCTCCCGAGTGGGTACCAACACTAGCTGTCTGAGGCATACCCCCTGTAGGGCATCAAGAATGACCCTGCTTTTGGATGTGCCTACAGCAAAGGTACTCCAGTTAGCATCTGGCATATTCAGGTCCCCCATCAACAATATCTCCCCTTTTTTTGCCATTTTAAGGATGCCTTCTGTCATTTCCTTGTTCATTTCCTCCTCCTGAGATGAGGGTCTGTACACAACCCCCATGCAGATTGTGGTGCCATTTCCTGTCTCCAGGGTAACCCATAGTGACTCATCAACTTCCTGTTTGCTCTTTTTAGTTCTGTTGCTTTAATTCCTTCCCTTATATAGAGAGCTACTCCTCCTCCTCTTTTACCCACCCTGTCCCTCCTGTAGACTGTGTATCCTGGTATGTTGACTTCCCACTCATAGTTCTCTGTGTACCGTGTTTCAGTGACTGCCACAATATCCAGGCATCCCTCTTCCATTAAGGCCACTAGTCCAGGGAGCTTGTTGCACAGACTACAGGCATTGGTACTCATCACCTTCCATTTATTTTTTATGGCCTTACCCCTTTTATCCCCATCCCTGTCCTTAACACCTTCTTCTGCATTTATCCCTGTCCTGCTCCCTACTGACTTCTCTGCCTTGGTGTTTACCTCTCTAAGTACTGCGCTTTGTGGGGAGTGGCTGGGATTTCCCTGCTCCTTTTTAGTGCCTTCCCCTGGCTAGTTCGCCTTGCAATGAAGCATTTAAACCTGTCACCTAGGATCCTGATCCCCCTGACAGATGCAGACCATCGCGCCAGTATGGCAGGCATCTCCAGGTGGCTACCCAGTCCCCAATGAAGCCAAAACCCTGAGCACCACCCCAGTTTTCAACCATTCATTGAATCCCATGGTGCAGAATACCTCTAGCATCATCCTTGCTACAGACAGGCAGCACTCCAAGAAGGTTACCGTGACATGCTACTTGTCTAATGCCCCCTCCCAACTCCACTAACTCTCTTGCACTGCTCTGATCCCATTTAAGCCAGGTCATTTGTCCCTCGGTGGACAATGACATCCAGCTCCTCCCTCGTGCAGCTGCTCCTCATGATCCTGAGGATTCACTTCCTGTTCCTCTAAACTGTGGCACCAGGCAGGCACCTTACCTCCCTATCCCTTCCTCCCCACGCCTACCCCCAATGATTGAGTCCCCCACCAGGAGTTGTTTCCTTCCCCTGTGGGGTCTTGTGCCACCCTCCTGTGGGTCTCCTTTGTGGAGGTTCCCAGCATCCTCCTTGGTCTCTACTGCAGGTGCCTCCATAGAGGAACCAGTCTTTGCCAGAACAACATATGAATTGTGGAGAGCTACAATTGGAGGGATGCACCTCTGTTCCACCACCCTCTCCCTCCCTGAGCCCACCTTGGTCCAACCGCTCCTCTTTCTTGGCAACCTCTGAGGTAACGGTGGTGGCCCTGGTGGTCCCTGGGTGGGGGAAGAGGTTTCACGAATCCTAGCCAGGTCAGCCTGGAGACGGGCAACCTCCTCCGTCAGACCAGAGAAGTGCCTGCAAACAAGGCAGCATCATAGCCTCCAGAATGTCTCCCGGAACACTGCTGCTCCACAGCCATTGCACTGCAGCACTCCCATCTTGACTTATTTTGTGTCCCCTCTCCTGTTGCTTTGTATGCTTATTGTCTCCTCCCTCTATGTATTTTTACACTTACTTTCCTACTGCCTATGTGCCCTTACAACTCTCACCCTTCCTGTTCTGGGACAGGAACTTCTTGTAGTCTTCAGTAGTCTCCTTCCTCCGTGCTTGGATTCAGACCTCCAGCAGCCGTGGGAGGGGATAAAGAGTTTTTTTTTTTTTTTTTAAGGTTCCGTCTAGGTTACTGAAACCAATATGTCTTAGTGATCCTTCCCTTCTTACTGCCAAACTGGAAGTTCTTGTTGTCAATCAAATTCAGTGGCTATAAAGCTAGAACTGGCTTTGGGTGGAGGGGTGGGAAGGAGGGAAACTAGTAAAAAATCTGTAGTTCTGGAATTCTGTTTCTTGCTCTGCAACCAGTTCTCTTCTGCTAGAAACAGCCGGAAGCTGTAATTGGAGGCAGCTGCTTTAGTACACCTAAGCTGCTAAGCCACACCCCCAATTGGATTCACTCTTTGCTCTCAGTAAATTAAGGTGATACTGCCCCCTTCCTGAAAAAAACACTTTTTTTTTTTTACTTAAATGAGACCCCCTTCTTCTAATAAAGTATCTGTTTGCTTAATCCAAACAGGTACTACTACTGTTGAGACAGAAGTGATTAATTAGTAAAAAATCTGTAGTTCTGGAATTATGTTTCTTGCTCTCCAACCAGTTCTCTTCTGCTAGAAACAGCCCTTCAACAAAGTGAAATGAGCACGTCTTCTGACAATGAATCAGGTAGTACACTTGCAAATACATCCAGAACTGTTGGCAATGAAAAGGACATATCCATTGAATCCACCACTTCTGTGTCAGTCAGCAATGAAAATCCATCAAAGTCCTCTGCCCACTCTTCTAGCACCAAGGAGCATGTCCCAGGTTCTGTTAGGACAGGTGAAAAGACACAAACAGTCTTTAGCTATCTTCCTAGCACTCGAACAAAATCTGTCACTTCTGAGGTATGGAATTATTTCTCTGTCAGTAAAACTGATCCATGCAGAGCAATTTCTTCCCTGTGCAAACAGAATGTAAGCTGTGGTAAAGTTGTGTCATGCCTTGGCACTACAGCTCTTAAACGCCATCTGAAAAAGCATTCAGCTTTACTTGATCGTCCAAAACCCATGTCCTCCATTTTCCAGATCACACGTGAGAAGGGTCAGGAATCTGAAATGAATACTGAATTGTCTGAACTTGATGCGGACAGAACCGCTGCCAGCCCTAGGATCGCTGTTACCACCAGTGCCAGCACCTTTAGTACCAGTTGCACATCTAGTGATGGCACTGAATGTATAAGTCCTAGTCCACCATCTCGGCGTCCATCTGCCCATTGAAGCACGGTGTATAATAAACCAGCAGGGACATGTTGTAAACAGCTAACACTGTCTCAGGCATTTGAAAGGAAGAATACCTTTACTAAAAATCATCCAAAGACCATTCATCTTTATCACAGAATTGGTGAACTGTTAGCCGGAGCCCTTCTCCCATACTATTTGGTAGATCATGAGGATTTTAGGGAGCTCATGAAATTAGCAGAGCCTTGTTACAATGTTCCTCATTGAAGGTACTTTTCCTATGTTGAAATACCAAACATTTATCAGGCTTTAAAAGTACAGTGATACTTGCACTTAAAACTGCAGAGAGTGGGTTATTCGTGTCACAACAGATATGTGGACCAGCACTCAAACATAGATTACATGTCCCTACCGCCATTGGTCACGCTTTTCTTGTACTTTCAAAACAAAGACACCCAAAAGATTAGCGCCAAGGTATATAAAGAAGTTTGGGCAAGTCATACAGCTGCAAACATCTTGCAGGAACTAAATGACATCCTTGACAAATGGGTTTATGCTCACGGTCTAAAATGTGGCTTCATAGTAAGTGACAATGGAGCCAACATCTTGAAAGCAGTAAAGGGTGGAGGATTTATGCATGCTTCTTGCTTTGCACATTGCTTGCATTAATTGTCATGGGATTTCTCAGCAATGAAACACAAGTGGATGGTATGATTGCTGTTTGTAAAAAAAATTGTGACTCACTTTTCACATTCAACCAAGGCTATACGGACATTGTCCGAACTGCAAAAAAAAAAAAACACAAGCTGCCCCAGCAAAAGATGATTCAAAATGTTTCCACTCATTGGAACTCAACGCTTTATATGCTGCAGGTCCTTTTGTAGCAAAAGCAAGCTCTACATGAGTATTGCTTCAGTTACATTATTGGAGATGGCATTATGCTGTCTGTGCTGCAGTGGAAATTAATGGAGACAGCGTGCTGCATCCTAGCTCCTTTTGAGACAGCTACAAGGGGCATGTCTTCTAAAGGCGCATCTGTGAGTCAGGTTATCCCACTCATAATGCTGATTTCACATCATCTTAGTGTTCTAAATCTACAAATAAAGACATCTGAAGCTCAGACAACATGTCGCCTGTATCATGGGAATCTCGTAAAGAGAATGAGTGAGTGCTTCAAAACCAATGACAAATTAGTTGCTGTGACAAAATCAAAACACTACATCCTTGCAGCTCTCTTAGATGCCAGGTTTAAGGCTATACATCTTCCAAAAACAGATGATACAGAGCAGTACAAATCTCTGTTGCTAGATGAACTGCAGCACTCACAGGAGTTAAACACAGACACGCACAGTACCTTCAGGTTGTCATCACCACAACATGCAGGTTCATCTTCACAAAGGGATACAGAACTGGAAAAGTCACCAAACATTAACAGTAGTTGTTCCACAACTCCCACTTCTTCAGCCCTTAGTAGCAAGCTAAATCTGTGGCAAAACCTTTCCCAAATTGCTGCCATACCAGCTTATGCTGATTCCTCTTCTGAACGGTCTGTGTCCATCATGGTAGACAGTTACCTGCAAGAACTGCCTATTCCTATTGATGCATGCCCTTTTGAATACTGGCGATCAAAAAAAGTCGATTTGGACAGAGCTGTATGACGAAGTCTGTTAATATCTTGGTTGTCCTGCAACAAGTATCTCTTTAGAACGTATGTTTAGTACAGCTGGCAGTATTGTGACCAACACCAGAAATAGGTTGCTGCCAGAAAATGTACACACGTTAACTTTTATTAAAGTTAATAAGTCACGATTTTCGTATCCCTACAAGAGTATTCAAACTTATCCTGAAGTGATTGATGTTGTGGATGTTGAGATGACAACTCAGATGGTGGTGGCTGATAAATACTGTGTGGGACAGAGTCTCTCTGCACCAAAAAGGAAACTTTTACAGACTGTGATGACCTTGGTTGTCTCTCTCTCCTTTCTTGATTTACTACCTTGGACTATATACCCCCCAAAACTTTCACCATTTCATGGCAAGCTGCTTTGTAGCTAGGGTCTAAAGTCAACAAGTTTTATATAGAGGGCAGTTTTAACATCAGTGGGAACAGGCCCAAATTTGGCATAAAAGGGACACTGTCATGTCAATCATTTCTGTATCGTATTATTTCTAGTTAAAGTGCAAACATATAGTTTTGGATTTACCTTCTGTGACTTTGTGGTGCATCAGTATGGGCTAGGACCGGGGGTGGTATATTTTTCAGTTTTAAAGAGGACAAAACAATGAGTTCTAATTGGTAACTGTTTATTATTTTTTCAATTACAGGAATGTTAGCCACAAACCAAAATGATCCATATGTAACTTACCTTACTGAATAAAAAAATTATGGGAAAAACTGTATTTTGTATTGTTATGTTTTTGTGGGCAGCATCCTGTTACAAGTCACTTCCGGGAAACAGAGTCATCTGGAGTTTTACCTATGTCATGGTTGAGCACATATTCTGCAAGCATAGGTCTCATACTATAATAGCACGTGTTTAAGATTCTGTTGTACACAGACCATGGCATAATAGCAACAACTCTCAAATTACTGGTTCCATGAAGAGGAGTGTACAGAATATTGTCCATAAGAAGAAAGCAATTAAAAAGACAGTTTTTCACACAAGTGTTGTTTATTAAGGAACAGTTAAGTATGGCTCATTTGGAGGCAAGAGTTTCATTTTTCCTGAGTAAGCATGTAGTAGTTTTAGCATTTGAGAGGGGGAGGAGGGTAGAATGGGTGCTGGAGGTTGGTTTAACATGGATGCAAGAGGGAGAACGATGGCATGGATGCTAGTGCATGGGTGAGGTTTGGGGGTTGGTTTTAACATGTATGCAGGAGGGAGAAACATGGCATAGTTGTTAGTACTTGGGGGAGTGGGTTTTAACATCGGTGAGGGACGGAGAAGGGTGACAAGAATGGTGGTTCATGACTAAGTGTAGGGGTAGTTTAAACATTTGGGTGAGGGAGGAGGGTGTAATATGTGCTTGAGGGGGGTGAGGGTTGTGGGTTGGTTTTAACATGGTTGTAAGGGTGGTATGGGTGCTACTGCATAGATGAGGGTGGTGGAAGAAAAGTGGAATGGGTGCTGGGGTGAAAGGTGGGTCATGTTTTAGTCCTTTCGTTTACAGATTTGTGATCAGCTGGGGATGGTGAGGAAAAAGATGATGACAGACCAATGGTATGGGAGAGCTGTACCGATTGCCCACTGTGGAACCTACTATAGATACTATATATATATATATATGTATTTTTTTTGTTACTAAATACATTGCAAACTGCTGCCACCTAGTACAAGTGTTCTGTCCTCTTTAAAAAAAGAATAAAGGAATCAGAAATCAAAGAAAATCTGCATCAGCAGTTTTCACAGAATGTGACCTATCATAAAGTGTTTTTGCTTTACAAGTAGTGATAATTTGATACATAATGGGGTTGACAGACACTATCCCTTAAACATCACATGCCAACTGCTGCAGCTACATTAAATGTTCCTTAAGTTAGTATGTGGTGAGGAAACCACTTTTTTTATTTATGTGACTAAAATGCAGATTTTATTGACGTATCAGCTGGAAAAATGCATCATCCTAGGAAGTTGAATGTATTACTTCAGTTTGCCAACAAGAATGTTGGTATATGTATGCATTATCTTAGAGTATTGCATGCATTTTTTGCCAGCTACGATGACTGGCATATTTTTTTTATTCAAATGTCTTGACTGACTGTGTTATGACATAATGTGTTTTGCAACAGTTCCATGTGCTGCGGCTGCAGTACCTTGGCTTGACTTTTTATAAAAGCTTTTTTAAGCATAGCAACTTTTGATTTACTCATTTAAAACATATTAACAGCAACTAGCTGAAATTAGGTAATATCAGTTATTTTTTCTAATAATTCATGACGATGAGTATATATAACTGAGTACATAAATGGCTAATGTGCCTCTTTCTTTCACTAAGGAACTATGATGCAGCTGCAGCAGGAAAACTTTTAACATATGGGTGGGTGGGCCTGTTACATATTAAGCTGCTGGCCTTAGCAAACAGAAGAAACCATAGATAAACCTAGTTGTATTCCTATCAGTGTCACACTTGATCATTTCTCTTCCCCCTTATATTAAACAGTTTTTCCTTTATATGTATTTCATTACTACCTTCATTACTGGCAGCACAATTAAAAAAATATGGTTCAAGTTCTAAAAAAGATTAGAACCCTAGAACTTTTTCAAAAGTTCTAGACTAGAACTAGAACCCAGAACTTGAGGGTTCTGACAACCCTACAGAGGATTACTCCTCACATTTTACATTTGTAAGGAGAAAGGCAGATGCTCTGGATATTGCTACCACAGAGCAGATTGAGGATGAGGAGGAAATTTAATATTTAAATATGATGGGTTTGACACCCACAAAAGCCCTCCTCTTGCCAGTATACAAATTTTTTAAAAAATACACCATAAAACTTCTACAGACCCCTAATTCTGTTCCTCATATTGATAGGAGAATAGATAAAAAGTATCAGTTGGACAGGACAGGAGCCGGTTTCCTTTTCTCCCATCGTGACTATCAAGGGGTTATACAGCAGGCAGCCTACGACAAAGCCAGAGTCCTCCTATGTTCCCACCCTCCAGACAAGTACTCCAGAAAAATGGGTAGCTTGGCCAAAAAAGGCTACTTATCAGCCTCTTTGACCATAAGACAGGCTACTTTTCAAGCTTATGCTGCCCAGTATTAAAAATCCCTGTGGCAGTCGGTACTGGACATGTCCATGAAAGCCCCCTCACCCTTGTCTGAAGATCTGGCTGAAACTGCCAGGTTTGGGCTGGAGGCGGCTAAGTACTAGTTCCAGATGGCTGAGGATTCTAATGACACTGCAGCCAGATGGATGGCTAACACCGTGGCACAGAGAAAGTTTGCTTGGCTCAGGGCTACTAACCTTACTCAGGATACTCAGTCCAAGGCACTGGATTTTCCTTAGAGGGAAACTCTCTATTTGGGCAATCCATGGTTGCATACATGAAAAAAGTGGATGAGTATAAGGGAACCTATAGAAGCAACTCTGCTAAAGAGCATGCTTCTCCATCCACTAGGCCCTGTGGAGGGGGGGGGCAGAGGAAGGTCTTTTATGACCAGACCCTTTTTCCAGCCAGTAGCTGTGCCCCAGTACCAGCAGTATCCACAACAGGAATACTCTAGGGGTAGGTGGAGAAGGGGCTCTATGAGGGGCTGTCATACCCAATCTCAGCCCCAACCAAAGCAAAATCCCTGAGGTTCAGGCCTTCTCCTCCCTCCCTGTCGGAGGCAGACTCTTCCACTTCTTCCAGGCTTGGCTAAGCATCACCACAGACAAGTGGGTGCTGGAGGTAGTGGGTCAGGGTCTGACTTTGGACTTCAAATCTTTTCCTCCACAGAAAACCAGGGTTTACTGCTTACCTCCTCTAGCAGAGAGGACATTGCTAGAAGCAAAGGTTCAAAAGTTGTTACATCTCAGAGCAGTGGAATTGGTCCCTACCACCCTGAGAGGAAGAGGTTTTTACTCCAGATACTTCCTAACAACGAAGAAAAGTGGGGAGTGGCGGCCAATACTGGATCTCAGATCTTTGAACAAGCATCTGAAAAAAATAACGTTCAAAATGGTAACTTTGGCTCGAATATTGCCAACAATCCAAAAGGGGGACTGGCTGGCATCACAGGACTTGAAGGACGCCTGTTTCTACATCCCCATAAAATAATCTTTCGGAAAATACCTCAGATTCAGTCTCCCTTCAGGCCACTATCAGTTTTCAACTCTTCCTTTCGGTCTCTCCTCAGCACCAAGGGTGTTCTCAAAGTGCCTAGCTGCTGTAGTGGCATACCTAAGAAGACAGGGAGTGACTGTTTTCCCTTACCTGGATGACTGGCTGGTGGTGGTAGACTCAACCAGACCAAGTCAAGAACTCCCTAAAAATCACCCAAGCCTGTTTAGAGTCTCTGGGCTTCATAATAAACCAAAAGAAATCAGTCCTAATACCTGCTCAAACTTTTCAGTTTATAGGGGCAGAAATCAACACACTTCAGGGCAGGGCCTTTTTACCCTTAGACAGGGTGCGAAGTCTTCAGTTAGTAGCAAACTGTTTTGTCCTGAACAGTTCAAGAACTGCAGGACAGTTTCTTCAGCTACTAGGTCATATGGCTGCATCCACAGCCACAGTCCAAGGGGCCAGATTCCACATGCGAGACATCCAGTTTCACCTCAGGGCTCACTGGAGTCAGAAAAAATACTCTTTTTCAAAACATATACCAGTGACAGGCCCACTATTACGGGCCCTCTTGTGACGGAGACAGGAATCCAATTTAAGGCAAGGAGTGCCTTTCCAGAGAGAAAACCCCTCTTTGGCACTCACAACAGATGCATCCCTATTGGGCTGGGGAGCTCACTTAGGGGAAAACACGACTCAGGGAATCTGGCCAGCAGCAGAGTCCCTTCAGCACATAAACTTACTGGAGCTAAGAGCAGTGTTACTAGCCCTAAAGGTTTTCTCTTCACTTATTGTGGGCAAGGTGGTTCAGATCAGAACAGACAATACCATCACAATGTATTACATAAACAGGGAGGCACCAGGTCAGGCCTCCTCTGCATAGAGTCCATGAAGATTTGGACACTGGCATACACTCTGAAGGTCCCTTTACAGGCAATTCACTTGCCAGGAAAGGACAATACTCTGGCAAATGCACTGAACCGCATCAATCAGGCCCATCACAAATGGACTCTGAACAAGCAGGTAGTACAGGTTATTTTCAAAAGGTGGGGCACTCCAGAGATAGACTTGTTCGTATCCCACAAGAACCACCAGCTACCTCAATATTGCTGCAGACCACCAGCACAGGGCACAGTTCCTCTGGATTCCCTGGTTCTGGATTGGACAGGCAGGGAGCTGTATGCTTTGCCCCCTTTCCTTCTGGTGTTCAGTGTGTTACTGAAGTTAAAATCCTTCTTGGATCTCTGATCTTGATAGCTCCAGACTGGCCCAAGCAGCCATGGTGCTCTCTTCTGCTCTCCGTGTCTGTCAGCAAACCGATACAATTACCCCTCAGACACAATCTCCTGACTTCCAATCAGGGAACATTGTTGTACCTAAATCTTAAGTCTTTTTATCTCAAAGCATGGCTCTTGAGGAATTAGAGTATGCAGATTTAAATCTTTCAGAAGCTGTCCTAAATATTTTGAAGGGTTATAGAAAACCCTCCACACAAAAAACGTATTCTTCCAAATGGAAGAGATTCTTTCTCTGGTGTTCTAGCATGAACCTTATACCACAAAAAGCTGGAGTTTCAGTTGTCCTGGACTATCTCATTCATTTGCATTCACAAGGTTTGCAACCCAGTTCCCTTAAGGTTCATTTAGCAGCGGTGTCTGCCTACCTTTCTGTGGGCACCAAGATGTCAGTGGCATCTGATGAACTTTTCAAAAGACTTTTTAAAGGACCGATGCATTTACACCAACCTCACAGGGCACCAGTGCCACCTTGGGATTTGAATGTGTGTATAGCCAAGCTCATGGGTTCCCCTTTTGAGCCCATGGCTACTGCCCACTTGTAATACCTTACTTGGAAAACAGTCTTCCTGGTGGCTGTTACTTCTGCAAGGAGGATTAGCGAGCTCCGGGCTCTCTGCATTGACCAGGACTATATCTCATTTTCATAGAGATAAGGTAGTCCTCAGAACTAACAGACAGTTTCTCCCTAAAGTGGTTTCAGACTTTCATTTGAACCAGTCAATCACTCTACCCGTCTTTTTCACAGAACATGCCAGTTCTGGTGAAAGAAGATTACACAGTCTGGATGTGAAAAGGGCTATCAGCTATTACATGACAGCCACTAAAGATCTTAGGAAAAATGGAAAACTATTCCTTACATATGGGGATGTAGGAAAGGGTAAACCAACCTCAAAAAGATCCATTTCTCGGTGAATAGTCCAGTGTATTCAGTTCTGCTACACTAAGTGAGGCAAAGAGCCTCCAACAGGATTGAGGGTGTATTCTACAAGGGGAACAGGGGCTACCCTTGCAGCTGCCAGGGAGGTTCCCTTGGTGGACATTTGCAAAGCAGCTACTTGGAAAACAGTACACACCTTTACAAAACATTATAACCTGGATATTTTATCCAGGAGTGATGCTAGGTTTGGCACAGCAGTCCTGCAGAGTCTGTTTCCAAGATAAGTTCTGTGCCCACCTCCAGTGGTACTGCTTGGTAGTCTGCATAAAGTTATGATTATCCTGAGCATTACTGGGGTTAGAAGAAAAAATTACTTACCATAGTAATCTTATTTCTTCCCAGTGATGCTCAGATATTCATAACTCCCTCCCTTTCTCCCCTTCCAGAACTTCAGCCTCTGCACTCTGCATGCTGGTGCCACCAAGCCATATTATATCTGTTGTATTTCTCAGTTTTAATCATTTTTAAACTGGAGTTTTCAGTGCTCTGTCTTCGAGTTTTTATTGATGTTTTTTATTAAAGTTACCCTCCCTTTGGAGGATTATTCTGAATTTATGCTTTAATTAGGGGAAACCCCTCTTCTATAAAATATTAATTACGTTAGTTTCCTAATGCCTGACTTCCAGGCTTCTCACAAATCAGAACAGGTTAGAACACTACAGTTGGTAGAGGCAGTATTTGAAAGATGCTCGCGTGCAAAGAATTCTACTAATTTGCATGTGTTCCATCTCTCCGGGCAGTCCAACCTTCCAGGCTTACTGCATAAAGTTATGAATATCTGAGCATCACTGGGAAGAAATAAGATTACTATGGTAAGTAATTTTTTTCTTATGGATCTAAGGTACCTGAACAAGCACCTGCTAAAAACCAAAGTTCAGAATGGTAGCATTAAATCAGGTAATTCATTCTCTAATGCAGGAAGACTGACCAGTCTCCCCAGATCTGAAGGATGCCTATTTCCATATCCCAGTCGGGCAGTCCCACAGAAAATGTCTGATTCTGTCTGCTTTCAGGCCTCTACCAGTTTGCAGTCATGCCTTTAGGACTCTCATCCGCTCCCAGGGTCTTCACAAAGTGCCTGGCAGTGGTTGCAGCACATCTCAGAAGACGGGGGATTTCTGTCTTTCCCTACCTGGATAATTGGCTACTTGTGGCCAATTCACTATAGGCAGTCTCAGAAGCCCTGATCCAGACAAAACTCACTCTGCAGTCTCTGTGCTTCCTTATGAACAAGGAGAAATCCCACTTTCAGCCTGCTCAAGTACTGCAGTTCATAAGGGCAGAGCTCGGCACACTGCAGTGGAAGGCTTTCCTTTCTGCAGACAGAATTCAGAATTTCCTCAACCTGGTAAATTCCTTCACCCTGGGCCAGCCAAGGCTGGTCAGACAGTTCCTTAGGCTACTCTGTCACGTGGCCTCGATGACTGCAGTGGTCTCGGGTGCCAGATTCCAGATGAGGGACATTCAGTATCGCCTCCGGTCTCACTGGTCCCAGAAAATGGATTCCTTTTCATGCCAGTCACAAAGACCTTTCTTCAGGCCTTAGACTGGTGGAAGGAACCAGAAAACCTCAGGGAGGGTGTTTCTTTCCTGATTCAAGAACCCTCTCAAATGCTGACAGCAGACACCTCCCTCCCGGGTTGGGGTGCTCACCAAGGGGACCAGTCCATAAGTGGCACATGGACACCCAGAGAGTCCACAAACTACATCAGCCTCCTCGAACTCAGAGCAGTGTACCTGGCCATCAAGGCCTTCACTCCATAGCTCAGAGGACATGCTGTCCAGTTAAGAAAAGACAACACCACTGCCATGTTCTATCTCAATAAGGGGGGGGGGGGGGCACAAGGTCAACCAAACTCTTAACAGAGGCAATAAGAATTTGGTCCTTGGCATACTCCCTGGACATGTCCCTGTTGGCCATTCGTCTTCTAGGCAAAGCAGATGCTCTAAGACGCATCAGTCAGAATCACCACAAATGGACCCTTAACGAGCAAGTCTTTGCCACAGTTTTCAGAAGGTGGAGTGTTCCAGACCTGGATCTTTTTGCATCTAGCCTCAACCGCCAGCTCCCACAGTACTGTTGCAGGCCACCAGCCCTGGGGACCATCCCAGTGGACGCCTTGACTCTGAACTGGACAGGAAGGTTTCTGTACACCTTTCTTCCCTTCCCTTCCCTCTGATCTACAGGGTCCTTCTCAAGCTCAGGGATTAGCCCGCCACCATGATTCTGGTGGTTCCAGACTGGACGAGGCAGCTTTGGCACTCCCTGCTTCTCACCCTGTCTGTCAGGAAGCCCATCAGACTGCCAGTAACCCACTCTCTCCTGACTCTTCCCCAGACAGGGGTAGCATACGCCAGCATTCAGTCTCTTCACCTAAAGGCCTGGTACTTGAGGAGTTGGAGTTCCCTGAATCTCAGTACTCTGAGCAGGTCGTGAGAATCCTGAAAATGGCTAAAAAATATAGCACTAGGAAGACTTATGCTTCCAAGTGGAAGAGGTTTTCTATATAGTGCAAGGATAAAGACATAGAGCCTTTACAGGCTGCTACTTCTATCCTTCTGGACTATTTGGTTCACCTTTATGCGGAAGGCCTTAAAGCCTCATCCCTGAAAGTGCATCTAGCAGCCATTTCAGCTTATCTTTCCACTGGAAAGGAGAAATCCATCAATTCACAGCCCGTTTTCAAAATACTGTTCAGAAGCCTTTTGCACCGTCAACCACCACTGAGGGAGCAACCTGTCCCTCCATGGGATTTGAACTTCAGAATAGCCCAGCTCATGGAGCCTCCCTTTGAGCCTATGGCTTCTGCTCACCTAAAGTATGTGACCTGGAAAACTGTTTTCCTGGTTGCCATCACCTCCGCCAGAAGGATTTCAGAGTTACAGGCCCTTTGTACAGAACCTAACTACACTGTTGCCCATAGTGACAAAGTAGTACTTAGGACAAACAGGAAATTCCTGCCCAACGTGGTCTCTGAGTTCCACCTCAACCAGTCTTATCACCCTAGTGGTCATTTTCACAGAGCAGTCCACTCCAGGTGAGTGCAAGCTACACAGTCTGGATGTGAAAGGGGGCTGTTACCTGCTACTTGGAGCATACTAAGTAGTTCAGAGAGTCCCACACTCAGCTTTTTCTCACTTATGGTGAGGTAGGCAGAGGAAGGTTGGCTACTAAAAGAACCATTTCCTGCTGGATTGTCTCTTGTATCCAGTTTTGTTACAGCAAAGCTGGTTAACAATCCCCTCAGGGCCCACTCTACTAGGGGTACTGCTGACACAGTGGCAGCCGCAAGTGATATCCCTTTTGCTTGATGTATGTAAAGCAACTACTTGGAAGACTGTACACACATTCACATGGCAAATTGAATGCTTTTTATTTGTTTGGCATAAAGCCATTACAATAAATAATACATCGTATCAACATTAAAATACAGGCTCCATCGTATCAAATAATTACATCTCATTATACATGGTAAAATGTACATAATAGTACTGACTTTGGTACATTATGTACAATCAAATTCCCCATAATCCTGTGCATATTTATATAACACATACCCTACAATTTAATAGATTTAAAAAAATGTGCAAGTCTTGTCAACACCTGCTTATCGCTAGAATTGTACAACTCTTATTATCTGATCCGTGGAGAGACCAAGGTCCTTTAGAATTTAATATTTTTTTTTAATTTAGTTTTTGTTGACCGGGTTAGTGCACTAGACAGATCCTGCCTATTTTCAGGCACGACCTGAGGGAGGGGGATACAGATGAATGCCAATTGACCTTGAACCGATTAAGCTGAATAGGACCCAACCAGAAACGTCTGTTTCTCACATAATGGACACATCAAAGTAACGTGTTTGAAATCATCCACCATAGTTAAGTTACAAACACATTTGTCATTGTCCACTCCTTCTCTTTTTTGGGCGTAACATATGTAGTGACAGTCGCATACGAACATACAGTTCCATCCTGAATCTCATTATTATTCTCCTTAAATCTAGATGAGCTAATGTTATTAAATAAGACTCTAAATTATGACATGGTTTCAACATTTTGACTCCTCCTCTCCAGGGCAGCTCAACCCAGCTGGTATTCTGCATCTGTCAAAAATGCTGAAGAATTCCTTGGAAGAAACAAAATTACTACAGTGAGTAATTTTTTCTACACTGCCAGGGACATTATAAAATGGGACAGTGATCAGACATCGGGGAGGGGGAGGGATTACTACACTGCCAGGGACATTATTTTTATATAATGGGATGGTGATCTGACATTGGGGGAAGGGACACTGGGCTACCAGGGAGAATTATTTATTCTACTATTCTACTCAGAAAGGCACTCGGCGATTGTGGGGGGGCAATGCCACCAGAGACGCTTTGTTTTTTTACTGGTCAGCAGTGGGGGCCGCGCAGGAGACTATAGGGACACAGGGCTGCCTGTGAGGCAGGGACTTGGGGGGGGGGGGTGGTGCAGACCTCCGCAGTCCATCTAAATGGGCCGATAATGAGCATGCAAATGGCCACCTAGTGCCTTGCATGTCCAATGGGCTAATTTTGCATGGCTGCTTTTGTAATACCAAATAGCACACTGTCACTATTCAATGCAGGGCCATTTACCAGGGTGCAGGTCGGGGCAGCACTAGTGGGGTTAGAGGTAGTGTAATGAGGTTCCCGCTGCCTCTACCTAGCCCTATTCACAGTTGGATAGCAGCCTACGGTATCCGTCTGTGAAGAGCCTTTTTTACAACCTGGGCAGCTGCAAAGAGCAATCCAAACTTTTGCGCTGCACTTTGCAATTTTTTGTGAATCTAGCCCCAGGTCTTTAGTTTCCAGTGAACTGAGTAGTCAACCTGGACAGTGCTCCCAGCTGACTTCAGTGGTTGTCATAATGTGTACATATGAATTTGCCAGCAGAAACGGGCCTCATGGTCTACCTTAGTAAATAAAATACACAGCATTCTAGGCTAGCATTCAAAAATCTTTATATATTAATGAAATGGAAGCAGAAATAAAAGTACATTACATATTAAATACGTATTGTAATGGTTCACATACCAATGAAGTGCAAACAGCCTAGTGCTTCAAGGCCATCAGGATCTCTTCACCAGGGGTGAGGCTTGACTGTGATTGACCACACTTTTATACGTTTGGTGCCTACATGTGTTCTTAGTAAAGTGCTTATAATCCAGTGCGCAGTCAGCAACTTACAATGCCTACCATTAGTTAATTGTCATGGTGACCAATAATACAGTCAGTGGTGCATTAAGACTTTGTGTGTCCTTTTTATATACCCTTGTTAACAAAAGTGCTCAACGACTCCCACATCTCATTTGTGCAAAAAGGCATTAGAGAAAATAGATAATTTTTAATTCTTTAAATATATGCTTAAAAAGACTTTAATCCAAATACCTGGGGTGATTGTTGTCCAGGATAGGGGGCTCTACTTAAGCAGTCCGCGGTGGCCATACATTTTTAAGAAGCAATTGTCTAATTTGCCACCACAGTGTGCTGCCTCCCATCCTGGGCAACATCATACCAAACGCCTTGATTCTGAATAGAAATTTCTTACTACTACTAACAAGGCACAATATTTTTGTTAAGAAACATATGTTCAGTTCTTACTTTTGATTCATAAAAATTAAGTTTTAAACAAACAGTCATACATCCAGATTGCTGGCTCTATTCACGGTACCCTGTCTGCCCCTATTATTTACAAAAAGGGTTTCCAGACCGTTATGTGATTAAACCCATTGGGTCTCAAGGTCTTAAGGTAGAAGATCCATTAAGATTCTTTTTGATCTAACACATTCTCTCCCGTTTCCCCCACGTTTCATTACTGGGGCATGATCAGTGCCTATGTATGATACTTTGTGTAATGAAGAATCTTGGAATTCAAGCAAATGTTTGGCAATGGAATATTGTAAATTCCCATTCCTAATGGCATGGAAATGTTCCTGCAGATGCTCCTTTAGTTTCCTAGTTGTTTGCCTTACATATACCAGACCACATGAACACCGTATTACATATACAACACATGTAGAATTGCATGTAATAAATGACTTTATTCGTACCTGTGCTATTCCTTTTGTGCTTGGATTAACAAAAATGTTATTCTTGACTGCATACTTGCAGGTAACGCCATTATAGCAGGGAAAGAAACCATTTGGTTTTGGTGGCAATATGTTTCCTTCTTTTACGGGGTGTCCCTATACTTGCTATGGACCAATAGATCTTTTACATTTTTATTTCTGTGAAAAGATATCGGAGGACCCCGTTCATAGACAGATTTTAGATTTGTATCTGTGTCCAGAATATACCAGTGTTTTTTTGATTACAGACCTGACATCCATTGAAACTGCTGAATATGTGCATACAAAACATACTTTTGCCTCTTCACTTTCCTTCTCTCTCTGTATTCTAGAAGGGACATGCTCCAAATTTTGTACCCTAAATAATGCTTGCCGTAAAACCTGCTCGGTGTACCCCCTCACACATAGGCATGCAGATAGCTCATCCTTTGCTTCCAAGAAATCTTCATTCCTAGAGCTCTTAACGTTTCAGTCTGATAAACTGACTGTAATTCAGACTCTGTATCAGATATTTGGGGTGAGCACTGTGTGCGTGCAAAATTATATTTCCTGCGGTGGGCTTTCTAAACCCCTTGGTCTACCGTGTCTGCTCGAGTACGCAGCTAGCGCTCCTAGTTTGCAGCTGCCCCAACCCCCTCCTGCCTCCTCTCCCCAGGACATCTCTTCACTACCTACCAAGTCCCCCATACCCTGTCCCATGCCCTTTTGAAACTACTCACTGTCTTACACGATGTCAACTCCTCTGGTAGGGCATTCCATTTCAACACCACCCTTTCCGTGAAATAATGCCTCATCTCCCTCCTAAACCTGCCTTCTTCCAATCTCAGCCCATGCCCCCTCATTTCCCTTCCCCAGTCTGAATAACCAGTCATTGCCAGATCTGTTGATCCCCTTCAAATACTTGAATGTTTCATTTATATCTCCCCTGTCCCTCCTCCCCTCCAGGGGGTATAACTTCAGTTCCCTTGGCCTGTCCTCGTAGGCTTTTCCTTCCATCCCCTGTATCATTTTTGTCACCCTCTGCTGCACTCCCTCCAGGAGTCTAATGTCCTTCTTGAGATATGGTCCCCAGTACTGCATGCAGTACTCCAGCTTGCAGGAGAAAAAGTTGGTAGTGAGTCCTAAAGGCTTTTGCTGTGGGGATGCATTTGGTTTTCCCACATCTTTAATGCCCCTTAATTCATTATACCACTCTCTCATAGGTATTTCTAAGTGGACAATAGGTGAGGGACAGCCTCGAGTGCAGTTCCAGGGATGGCATCCTGCCTCATTTGGAAGTGGCTGGTGATATGCATTGTTTTCCTTGCAGGGCACATATATAAGTTGAGGGGTGGAGTCATATATTTGACGTGATAAGAAGGCTGAAGCTCCGGTGTAGTCCATTACACAGTGAACAGTATATGTGAGTTGGCTGCAGCTGACACTGACATTTTTGTAGCTTACGATTTGGCTTCTGCCACTTTCGGTTCCAGTAACGTTGGCACAGTAGTCAAGGTTTAGAGATCTTGAACTTGTAGTTTGTTTTTTTTGTTGTGGTAAGTTTGAGGCAGGGCATCTCAGCTTGGTTGGTGGTGTACCAATCTCTTGTGATGGGCTGGCAGTGGTGCATGAGTCTGTAATAATGTTCATTTCTCTTAATGAGGTCTCTGATGTGATACAGTGGCATATTTGCCGAGTATTGAGTATAGTTTTTTGGACAGTCTTGGTATTGCAGTGCGTCTCCAGGCTTGCTTTCATGGATTCGGGCAAGATGGTGTATTCCAGTGAAGTCTTGATACCATTTGGATGTTGGGTTTGTATTAGGAAAGATGCACCAGTAAAGTGTCAAATTTACTGACATGGTAGGCTGTTTTCTCAGTCTGTTTGGTACAGGAGTTACAGTGCACTTTTATCCTTTTTAAAAATGTTTGTAGTCTTTTAAGTAAGGGTAAGTGATATCGCGGTGGTAGGTGATCCATGTAAGTTGAAATGTCCATACTGAGGTTGTACTGGTACAGGCGAGGCTTAACTGCCACTGGCACACATCAGGGTATTGTTTTTTATTATTGTTGTTGTTTGTATTCAGTGTTTTGTCTTCAGTAGTATCTGGACTTGGCTTGTGGGTTGAGACTCTGTGCTGTTGCTCAGTGATACTTGGACTAGGCTCGTAGGTTGGTCCTGCAAGTGAGTGGGTTGTGTAGTCTTGGGTGTTAGACATGGTGGTTGTCCTGTCATCAGGGTGATTGAGCAGTTTTGTTGTAGGGGGCAAACTGATTTGCATGCTAGCTTGTGGCAGGGTTGAATCGTGTGAGCGTCTGTGCTGATAAATTGCCCTGATTTAGGGTAGAGTTTTGGGACTTGTCCACACCTGGAGTGGACTCTTGGGTCAGCAAGACGTCCAGTTTAATATCATGTGGCAAGTAGGATGAGTAAATCAGGAATGTCACTATGACAAGAAAAAGTGATGCAGAGATGCTTTTTTTGCAATATTTTACATATTGAGTGTTTCCTTCTCTCTATGGATTTGTTCCTATGAGATGCTGCATGAGCCTTGACTGGGTCACCTGGCATACGAACATATAATATTTGCCAGCAGATAAAGGCCTAGAGGTCTCTCAAGTCTGCTTGAATGTGCAGCTATCACCCCTTATACTGCAGCTACCCCTCCCTTCCACCCTTCCCCTTCATTGACCCTCTGCCTTGTCCTGTCCCATTCCCTTTTGAAGCAGTCCACTATTCTACTGGATACCACTTCTGCAGGTAACGCATTCCACCCAGCCACCACCTTCTCTGTAAGAAAGTGTCTCCTCATCTCCCTCCTGAACCTTCCTCCCTCCCTCCAGTGTCATATCATGGCCCCTGGTGTCCCTCCCCTCCCTTACTTTGAACAGCCCCTCTGTACCTGTTTTGTTTATTCCTTAAGGTTTCAGTCATGTCCCCCGTCCCTCCTCTCCTCCAGTGAGTACATGTTCAACTCCCTCAGCCTCCTCTCGTGTGATAAGTCCCCCAGCCCCTTGATCATCTTTTGTCACCCTGCACCCCTCCAGTAATTTAATGTCCCTCTTCAGATACGGGCGCCAGTACTGCATGCAGTACTCCAAGTGCGGTCTAACTAATGACCTGTACAGTGGCAGAATCACCTCCTCGAGGATATACCCTTGAGTACAACCCAGCATTTTGTTGGCCTTGCAGCTGCCTTCCTACATTGTGCCGAGTTGTTCATTGACCTGTAATGAGCACCCCAGATCCTTCTCCTCCTCTGTCTGGGCTAGCTGCACTCCTCGAGCTGGTAACTCCTCCTGGGTTCTTCATCCCAAAATGCAGCACCTTGCACTTTTTGGCATTAAACCCCAGTTGCCAGGTGTCTGACCAGGTTTCAAGCTTCGCCAGATCATCCTGCAACCCCTGCCATCCCCCTAGGTCATCCACCACCGCTCCTACCTTGGTATCATCAGCAAACAGACTGATCTTGCTCTTGATGTCCAGTGATATGTCTGCAGTAAATATCCCAAACAACACTGGCCCCTGCACCGAGCCCTGTGGAACACCGCTCATCACTACTCTTGGGTGTGAGAGCTCCCCACCCACCACCACCCTCTGTTGCCTTCCCTGAAGCCAGTTCCCTACCCATCTCACCAGCTTTGCACCTGCCCTGTGCCTACTAACTTACTTCCCAGCCTTCCATGCGGCACCGAGTCGAATGCCTTACTGAAGTCCAGATACAGGACATCCACTGCATGGCCCCTGTCCAGTAGCCTAGTTACCCAGTCATAGAACTCCACCAGGTTGGTTTGGCAGGATCTGCCTCGTATGAAGCCATGCTGTCTGCAGTTCTGTAGTCCTTTGGCCTCTAGGAGGGCCACCAGCCTCTCCTTCAGGATAGTCTCCATCAGCCTACCCACGATGGATGTGAGGCTCACTGGTCTGTAGTTTTCTGGTTCATCCTTGGGGCCACTCTTTACACACCCCGAATGTAATGAGGCATTAAATAGGTCTGCCAAAGGTCCTGCAAGGACCTCTGCCAGCTCCTTCAGTGTCCTGGGGTGGATGCCATCTGGGCCTGGTGCCTTATCTACCCTCAGTGCCTTCAAACCCTCCTGAACACTGCCCTCCATGATTTCCTCATCTGTCACCCCCCCCCCCCGTTTCTGCCATTTCTCCCACTTTGGGTGTCACCCCCCCTCTTCTCTTTTAGTAAATACTGAGCAGAAGTACTCATTTAGTGCTTCTGCCTTATCGCACCCTGCTTCCACCCAGCCCCCCCTTTCCTAATCCTTACTATGTGGTCCTCACAGCTCCTTTTCTCCCTGATGTGCCTAAAGAAGTCTTTCTCCCCCTTCTTAATGCCTTGTACCAGCCTGAGTTCCGTAGATGCCTTGGCTTCACTTACTGCCCTTGTCACCTCCTTTGATTCCATCAAGTACTCCTCCCTGTCCTCCCCTCTCCCTGTTTTCTTGTACTTCCTAAAGGCAGCTCTTTTTCTCCTTACCTTTTCCGTGACCTCCTTGCTCAACCAGCTCGGTTTCTTAGCCCTAGCCTTCTTGGCTTTGGGCCTTGCAGCAGGTTTTGGTTGCCTCCACTGTCCCCAGCTTTATGAGCTCCCACTTCTGGTTAGTGTCCATACTAGATTGAATTCTGGCCAGGTACCCTTTTACCACTTCCCCCATCCTCCCAAAGTCGGCTCTTCTGAAGTCCAGCACTCTTGTGCCAGATTCCACTCCTTCCTTGCCCATATCCAATGTGAGCCATACTGAGTGGTGGTCGCTCCCTGACAGCGGTTCCTCCACTGTAAGTTCTCTCACAAAGTCCCCATTTGCCAGCACAAGGTGAAGGGTATTCCCTAACCTGGTTGGTTCACTGACCATTTGCAGCAGGAAGCTGTCCTGGAAGGCATCCAGCAGTACCTGCTCCCTTCTGTTCCTGGTTGTTGGGGTACTCCAGTCCACTCCTGGCATGTTGAAGTCCCCCACAATCATCACACTACTACTCTTCTCGCAGGTCCTCCTGATCTGTCCCGCTAGTTCCCTAACTTCTTTGTCTGAGATGGCGGCCTGTACACCACTCCCATTCTAAGAATCCTATTCTTGGAATCCTGGATTTGCATCCAAAGTGACTCCGTACTACCCTCCTCCCCTTCCTCCCTTACACGCTTCAGTCCTTCCATCACATATAGTGCCACACCTCCTCCTTTCCCAATCATCCTATCCCTACGAAATAACCTGTACCTTGGTACTGACAGGTCCCAGTCATTGTATTGGGTGGCCCATGTTTCTGTGATGGCTGCATTGTCCACTCTCCCTCTGCTATGAGCACCTGTAACTCTGCAGTTTTCTCCCAAGGCTCTAGCATTAAGGAAACCACCTTCCACCCTTCCCCCATCCTGCCCTCCTTTACTAGCATCACAATAGTACTTGCCATTTGTTCTTTGTCACTGTTATGGGGGGTAATCATATGGTTTCCCAACCTGTGGTCTTGCATGTCTCTTGCCCATTTGCCCCCTGCTCCTAGTTTAAATTCTACTTCCTCTATGTACTCCTCCATCCTCTGTTTCAACACTCTCCTCCTCACTCAAGTGTAGTCTGTCCTTGGCATAGACACTACTGTCCTCCCAGGTCACTCACCCCCCCCAACAGCCTATACCCTTTAGCACAATACCAAGTTCTAGGGACATGGATATGTTGTTCAGTCGACACTTACTGGCAGGTTCCTTGCTGCTTTAAATCTTGCCGGAAGGTCTTCAAGCTGGTTCCTCCCACCACCCGGGTGGTAAAACTCTCGGCTCCGCCCCATGACACCAGATCTTCCTTACTGCTAGGAAGTGCAGGTTCCCTCCTTTGCGCTCTGCGTTTTAGGCCTGGATCCAAACTCTTCGGTTAAACCGAAACTCATGCTTAAATTTACTAGACTTCGGACTTTTTTCTTCCTTCTCGGCTGTGATAGACAAATCGACTCCCAGATTTCGGCAGTGCCCTTGTGGGCAGAAGATGTCTTGGACCGATCCGCACCCACGTCATGCTTACTGCCTGGCTCGATCACGATCCGCGCAGGCCTGCGGGTGTGCAGGTCCTTCTCGGTCAGCGTTCTTGGAAGACCGTGCTGCCAGACTTCAGGTGGGGCGCCCCGAGAGACTTATTCTAACGGTAAAGTCGAAGGAGGCCCGTTGGGCGGTGTCCCCGGCGGCTGGCTCGGCTGAGCAACTTGAGCAAATGATCGCCCTCGAGGAGGAGGCGGCCCAGGCCGCATTTTCTTCTTCCTCGGTCGCGGCATTTATCCCGCTCTCCTTGGGCTCCTCCTACTCGGCTTCTTTCCAGGAGCTTTGTCAGTCCCTCTCTACTAAGGGAGAGGGGCCATCGGGACATTTCTCTCGGTCCAAGAAAAAGGATTCTAAGGGTCAGTCCCACCTTCGACGTTTGTGGGAGCAGGAGAGGTCCCCTTCCCTGGAGAGTCGACACTCTACTTCGGTCGAGGTTGCTGCTAAGGCCGCTGGCTTCACGGTGTCCGTGTCGGGTCAGCCGGCCAAGACACCTGTCGACACAGTCGAGATTTTTCTCAACCCGTCGGATAGGCTGTCGACTGGAGAAGCCGACAACCCTTCTTCACCAGTTCCCCCGGTAGAAACCGAGGACTTGCCTGTGCCTCCTGTGCCAGAGTCCCCGCTTAAGGTTCCAGAGCTGATGGAGGAACGGGTTTCCCCTGCTCCCTCCCAGACCCACCCTCGGAAATGCTGAAGGTCTCGTCTCGGTCTCGGACCTCTTGTCGGTCCAGCCGATCCCGCCGACATCGTTGGTCTCGTTTCGCACCGAGGCGGCGGGCGCTGCCATCCTCGCATCATTGTGTCCTCGGAGGATAGGTTCCGCTAAGTTGCGTTGGTGCTGCGAAGATCTGCTGTGGCAGCAGCAGCTCCTTTTGACCGGGAACAAGCCAGCTCCTTCGCCTACCCCGGCCATTAAGTGGCTGTCACCTGAGCAGCCGAAACAACCCCTCGTGGTTATCGAGGAGCCAAAGTCGGTGCCGGTTGTTCGGCCGAAACCAGCTGCACCACCCATTGTGGTGGAACCCCCACCTCCACAACCAAAATCTGGGGCTCCGACCAAGGATTCTCAGTCGGGTCAGGGGTGCTCCATCGGTTGTCGGTCACCCTCACTCCAGATTGTCCTCGGCAGGTGGAGGGTGGCTCAGGCCCTCAGCAGCTGTTTGCAGACTCCTCGGAGTGTGACGATGACTCTTCCCTGTTCTCCAGGCCCCTCGACCTGGAGTCTGCTGGGGGACAGTCAGTGGACGAGAGCCCATCCTCGTTCATGGGATTGCTTTGGCTCATCTCGGAATCTACTGTGATGAAGCTCGAACCCGTGTCAAAGCAGCCAAGTATCCCCTCACGGAGATACTGGACCGAGGGGATTCTCCTATATAGGCCTTTCCTGTGGCCGAAGCCATTGTTGGCCCGGCCCTGAGCTGTGGCAGCTGCTGTGTCGTCAGCTCCCTCGGCCAGGATGGCCAGGAAGTATGCCATTCCCACTGGCTCACTCTCCGGATTCTCGGAGCACCCCTCTGCGGAGGGGTTGGTGACCGACAGTGTTTTCCGGCGCTCCAGAAACACTTGGGACGTGGACAAGCCACCCAATAGAGTCCAAGAAACTGGACTACTCCGGGCGTAAAGTCTGTTGCTGCATCCTCCTTAGGCCTTCGTCAGGCCAGTTCGGCCATACTGATGAGACACTTTTCCCACGCCCTTTTGGGCTCCCTGGATGAGGTGATTCCTTATCTCCCAGCTGAACTCCAGACTACGGTCAAGCAGGTGCAGGATCAGGGAAGGGAGGTGGCAAAGCAACAGCTCCAAACTGCTCTTGACATTGGAGACTCTTGTGCCCGTTCTGTAGCGACCGCAGTGGCCATGCGCCGCAGAGCTTGACTGCGGATCTCCACCTTCATGGTGGATACCCAGCACAAGCTTGCAGATGTTCCCTTCCTGGGTACCGACTTGTGCAGTCCCGTGTTGGAGGGTAATTTGCAGAGGATCGAGAAGTCCAGTGCCACCTTGGACTCTGCCCAGAAGGACAATGGCTGCCAGCAGCAGCGTAAGCCCTTTCGGCTTTCTGCCCCTGCAGCACGTCCGGCCCAGCAACACCAGCATCAGAGCCAGCAGGCTTGCACTTGGCACCCCAAAGCCAAGCCTGTAGCTTCCTCCAGCAGGAAGCCGGGAGGGAAAGGCCCAGGAGGTCCCTCGGCCGGTCCTTCCTCCAAGCCTGCCCAGTGACAGGTTGAGGGGTGTCGCCTCCAGCCTCGTCACTCCCCGGGTTCCCCAATGGGGGCGCGCTCGCCACTCCTTTTCTGCCTGGTCCGCTATCACCGCTGACTGCTGGGTGTTGGAGGTGGTAGGGAAGGGTCTGCCTCTGGAATTTGAGCAGGCCCCACCCTATCGAGCGGTCACCCCATGAGGGGCTATGGGGTCCACAGCCTCTCTGTTGGCTCATCGAGCCGACATTTCCCTGCTCCTTCAGAAGGAGGTGATCAGAGAGGTCGCGGATCCTCCACCAGACCCAGGGTTTGTGTCCAGGTATTTCCTCGTCCCGAAACGGACGGGGGGCTGGCGCCCCATTCTAGACCTACACGATCTGAACAAGTTCCTAAGGTCTCGAACCTTCAGGATGGTCACTCTAGCACAGATTATTCCATCCTTGGAACAAGGTGTGTGGTTCTGTTCTCTGGACCTCCAGGACGCGTTCTTTCACATCCCAGTCCATCCCACCAGCGATTCCTCTGCTTCAGAGTGGAGGGGTCCCTTTACAAGTTCCAGGCCATGCCCTTCGGCCTCTCTCCAGCTCCCAGGGTCTTCACCAAATGCATGGCAGTGGTGACAGCATTCCTGCGGCGCCGAAGGGTCCAGGTGTACCCTTACCTGGACGATTGGCTGATTGCAGCCCCCTCCAGACCGGAGGTGGAGCTGTCCAGGGATCTGGTCCTCCAGGTCTGCTCTCAGATTGGCCTCCTCATCAATGAGGCCAAGTCGGAACTCATGCCAACGCAGGTGATTCAATTCATCTGGGCAGAGCTCGACTCTCTTCGAGCCAGAGCACGGCCTCCGGCGGACAGAGCCGAGGTTCTTTCCTCCTTTGCCCAGTCATTTCTGGTTGGGCAATTGCGCCCTGCTCGAGACTTCCTGGGCCTCATGGCGGCCTGCACCAGTGTGGTCCGTTGGGCTCATTGGCACATGCATCCCCTACAATGGGGACTGGCCTGCCAGTGGTCACAGTGCTCTGGTCCTCTGGACCAGCCAGTGGCGGTGACCCAGGAGATGTGGGACGCTCTCCAGTGGTGGATCATTCCAGCTCATCTGCAGGAGGGCATCCCATTTGTCTGCCCCGAGCCGACGGTCACTCCAACAACCTACGCTTCTCTGATGGGTTGGGGTGCTTATCTGGGGGAGCACAGAGCGCATGGCCTCTGGTCCCCTCAGGAGTCTCGATGCCACATCAACCTGCTGGAGCTTCGAGCGGTCCGACTGGCCTCACTGCCTTGGCGGCGCTCGGTTTGTACGGGGTCAAGTGGTCCAGGTCCAGACGGACAATACCACGACCATGTACTACCTAAACCGCCAGGGTGGGACATGCTCCTTGCCCCTGTGCAAGGAAGCTCTCCGCACTTGGTCCCTCGTGAGCAGACTGGAGGTGGATCTCCTAGCCATCCATGTGGTGGGAGCCTCCAACACTCTGGCCAATGCCCTAAGCCGCATAGGTGCTGCATCTCACGAGTGGTCTCTCCTCCCGGAGGTAGTACACGATCTGTTCTCCCACTGGGGCACACCTCAGGTGGACCTGTTTGCCTCCAGGGAGAATGCGAAGCTGAGGCTGTTTAATGCCCGCCCCCCTCAGCAGGGCTTGCTGCAGGGGGATGCTTTCTCGAGGCCGTGGACCCCGGGCCTCTTCTACGCCTTTCCTCCATTTCCCTTGATCCACAAGGTGCTTCTCAAGGCGAGGAGGGACAAGGCGCAGGTGATTCTGGTAGCCCCGGACTGGCCCCGCCAGTTCTGGTATCCAGATCTCCTCAGCCTCAGGTCCAGGCTCCCGAGGTGGCCTGCAGCCTGCCCGGACCTGATCTCAGTCAACCAGGGAAAGGCTCTCCACCCGGACCTTCAATCCCTGCACCTGACGGCCTGGTTCCTGAGCGGCTAGAGTTCCAGGCCTTGGGTCTTTCCGACGAGGTCCTCAGCGTTGTTGAGGCATCCCGTAAGGAGTCGACCAGAAAATGCTGTGCCTTCAAATGGAAGAGATTCTCCATTTGGTGTCAGGATAAGGGGTTGGACCCTTCCTCCTGTTCCTTGGCCAGCATTTTGGACTACTTGTGGTCCCTTTCTCAGCTAGGGCTTTGGTCGACGACCCGTAAGGTGCACCTGGCAGCCATCTCTGCTTACCGGGCGTGGGCTGGGAAACAGTCGGTGGCGCAGGAGAAGGTGGTTGGGCGCTTTTTCCAAGGCCTTGATCACATATCCCCTCCGGCACAAGAACCTCCACCTCCATGGGATCTACTGCTGGTACTGGCTAAGCTCATGGGCAAGCCATTCGAACCGATGCACAAGTGTGATATCTCTCACCTGTCGTGGAAGACCGCCTTCTTGGTGACTATCACGTCAGCCAGAAGGATGGGACAGCTCCAGGCGCTTTCCATCGAGTCTCCTTATCTGGTCTTCCACAGGGACAAGGTTATCCTGCGCCCCCACCCGCAGTTCCTTCCGATGGTGGTGTCTGAGTTTCACCTTAACCAGGTGTTGGCTCTGCCGGTGTTCTACCCAAGTCACGCCTCAGAGGCCTAATATAGGCTCCATACTTTGGACCCTAGAAGAGCACTCTCTTATTACAAGGAGCGGACAGCTGATGTTCAGGGAGAGGTTCGCCAGCTGTTTGTCACCTACACTGAAGCCACACCTGGCAGACCTGCAGCCAAGCGGACGATAGGCAGGTGGGTCACCTCCTGCATAGATCTCTGCTATAGGTTGGCGGGCATTGAGCCTCCCAAAGGGATAAGAGCTCATTCTTCCCGCCATACTGCTGCTTCCAGGGATGTCCCTATCCAGGAGATCTGCAGGGCTGCTACCTGGAAGTCCACACACACCTTTATTACCCATTACCACAGCGAACTAGAGTCATGCTGGGATGCTGGTTTTGGGATCTCGGTTCTCCAGTCCTTATTTCCCTAAGTAGGGGGTGCGCCCTTGCCTCCCTCCTCCCAAACTGCTAGGAGTCTGCCAGTAAGTGTGGATAGAACAACATATCCATGTCCCTAGAAATACAGGTTATTCACTTGTAACAGGAGTTCTAGGAATGGTATATGTTGTTCATCCACACAACCCACCCAACCTCCCTGGCTTCGACGCGCAATCTGGCTTCCAGCGGGCTAGATCTGGCGTCATGGGGCGGAGCTGAGAGTTTTACCACCCGGGTGGGTGGGAGGAGCCAGCTTGAGACCTTCCGGCAAGGAATCTGCCAGTAAGTGTGGTTGAACAACATATACCATTCCTAGAACTCCTGTTACAGGTGAGTGACCTGTATTTCTTAGCCATCTGTTAAATTCCTCTATTCTCAGCTTTCTTGTTGTGCTTGCCTTGGGCACTGTAAGTATCTGCGAAAAAATTACTGATCTTCCTGCTCCCTCACATAATTGTCCTAGTTCCTCAAACTTCCTCTGGACTATATCTACTGTCTTGTCAGCCAGGTCGTTCGTCCCAAGATGTGCAATTAAATGAGGCTTGTCCCTACCCCTTCTAGCATATTTCAGAACAGATTGTCCCAACCTTTCCGCTGTCATTCCTGGCATAGCTTCCACCCAAATGCGACTATGCCTCTCCCCCTTGCTACCCCACCTGACTCCTCTTAGTATTGAGTCCCCCCCGCACTAAAATTCCACCACTCTTTCTCCCTGCTTGCTTCCATTCATCTCCCTCTCTCGTTTCCGGCTCCCCTTCTTCCTCCTGCACATTATTTTCCCCTTTTGCCCCTGTTGCAATTCTCCCAGCAGAACCCCCGCTCCGTTTGGTCCAGACATTTATCAATTACTCCTCTAATTTCATAATTTCCCTCCTCCATCTTCTTCCTCTCTAGCAGTGCAAAACTATTTCAAACAACATGAAGTCTTGCTATATTATAGACATTAGCAGTTTGTTCCAGCTCTAGAACTGCCCCGGAGTGAAATGGTTAAAACCATTCCAAAATAGAATTTTGGCACGAGAGCAGCTCTATCTGTGTCATTTCAAACGTGAACTGTCAGATTCTTTACTCCGCCTCAGTGAACAGTCGCTCCGGAGATTTCTCCTTCTGCTCGGTTCATTTCTCGGTTTAAAAGTGTTTTCTCGGTTGGATTTAACCGAGAATAGTTTTATTTAACCTCAAAACCGTTCGTTCAAGCTCTATCTGTGGTAACCGTAAGTAAATGAAGGTTTTGTCTGTGTGGAACTTGTAGTTATCGGTTCGGTTTTGAACCGATCAGTGGGTTTAAAACTCATTTAAAACTAAAAGTTACTATTTTAGAGTGCGGTTCCCGGTTCTTATCGGTTCTAAAAAAAAAAAGATTTATTACGTTTTTTCCAATACCCATGACACGGTTAGGAACCGATAAGGGTGTCTTGCCTGGCACTGCCGTTAAAAGGGCAAGTTTTTGGTTAAGCTGGCATTATGTCTGAGAAACCCAAAAGAAAAACTGGGCCCACTGGGTTTCAACACTGTGATGTTTGTGGGGAAGTCTTTGCCAAGGCTGACCCACACACCACATGTGTTTATTGTCTGGGGTTTGACCACCTCCAGTCAGACTGCCAGGTATGTAAGAATTTCCCTGCAGCCACCCTGGAAAAAAGATTGGGCAGGCTCAGGGAACGAGAGGCCAAAAAGTCCGCTGACCCGGATGGCCAGCCCGGTTCGGTGCCAACCAAACCAGAGGGAGTGCCCTCTGACCAGGGCCAGACTTCCTCGGCAAAAGAAAAGCTGGTTCTGAGGAACCAATTCCAGTAAAGAAAACAAGAAAATCAGCAGGTCTGGAGTCCAAATTCCTTCTCCAACTGCTGCAGAGATAACAAAAGCCATACAAATTGTCCAGTCACTGTCTCAGGGTCCGTCTGAACCACCACTATCTGGTAAAAGATCGGTTCGTCCGGTCCCAGTGGTTCAGGATTATGATATTGAGGAATTTTATGAACTAGAGGAGGGGGAGGAGGATTATGAACAGTATGAATGTGGCTGGGAAGGTCTGGGTGTGCCCATTGAACCGGACATCTCCCCAGACAGACCTTTAGAATCTCCCCCTATGCTGTCTGAGTCCCCATCTCATTTTATGTTTTATAAAAAAGTTGCTGAAACCCTCCAGCTTCCTTTAGAAGAGGCTGTGGATGAGCAAGAGGAGCCTGATTTTGTAGAAATGATGGATATTCCAGAGTCTAGGAGATTGTCTATTCCTTTACATAAGTCTTTAGGAAACAAACAATTAAAATTTTAAAAGCTCCTAATTCTGTGCCTCCTGTAGATAAAAGATGGACAGAAGGTATACATTGGCAGGCCCTGATACAGAATTCCTTTCTCAGCAATGCAGTCATGTTGGGGTAGTTCAGGCTGCTGGCTGTGATAAAGCTAATATTCCCTTGGCTTCACATCCTCCTGACAAGGATTCCAGGAAGATTGATGCCATGGCAAAAAAAAAACAGTATATGGCAGCCTCTCTGGGACTCGGGTAAGCAAATTATATGGCTTATGTAGCTAGGTATCAGAAATCTAGATGGGATACTGTTATGCAATTGGCCAAGCAGGCCCATGGCCAGCTGGCTAGTGAACTAGGACAGGTGGCTGCTGATGGCATTGAAGCCTCTAAGGTTCAGTTTCATGCTGCTGTGGATGTTAATGATGTTTCCTCTAGGGTCATGGCCACATCTGTAGCTTTTCGTAGGTTGGCCTGGCTCAGGTGTACTAGTTTGTCACAGGATACCCAGACTAAGGCTATGGATTTTCCTGTGGTGGGAAATTCTCTGTTTGGAGAGCAGACAGAGAATTACATGAAGAAGATGGATGAATATGGACTACTTACAAGAATGCCCAGGCTAAGGGCGGCAAGCCACTCCTCAAAGGCATACCCCCAGGGGTAGGGGTAGGCCTTTTCAGAGCCTTTCTACCAGACTCAGGCCTCCTCTGCCTATGCCCAGAGGGCTTCTTCAGAGGCAGGGGCAGACGAGGGGTGGGCAGACCTGCTCCCACCCCCCAGCCTAAAGTTCCTGCGAAACAGGCACCCTGATGGGGTGCCCAGGGCCGATTCTCCTGTACCAGTGGGGGGGCGGCTGGCTTACTTCAGTCAGGGTGGGCTTCTTTAACCTCAGACAAGTGGGTTCTGGAAGTAGTAAGCCAGGGTCTGGTTCTCGGCTTCAAAAGTTTCCCAAGTTGAGAGGCAGACTTTTTCTGCAAGTGCTTCAGAGACCCTCGCTTGGAAACAGAGGTCTCATCCCTGTTAGCTCTCAGAGCAGTAGAAAGGGTTCCTCCCTTGCATCAGGGCAGGGGTCTGTATTCCAGGTACTTCCTTACCCCAAAAAGACAGGAGAATGGCGCCCATTTTAGATCTCAGATATCTGAACAAGCATCTTTTGAAACCAAAGTTCAAAATGGTAACTCTGGCAATGATTTTACTTCCCTAAGGCCAGGGGACTGGCTAGCCTCCTGGACCTCAAGGATGCCTATTTCCATGTCCTAATCAGAAGATCCCATCGAAGTACCTCAGATTCGAACTGCCCTCAGGTCATTACCAGTTCAGAGCAATGCCCTTCGGCCTTACCTCTGCTCCAAGGGTATTCACAAAGTGTCTAGCAGTGGCAGTGGCCCACTTAAGGAGGCAGAGGATTGCTGTTTTTCCCTATCTAGACGACTGGCTCATTGTAGGCCAGTCCCCAGAACAGGTAAAATCTCACCTGCAGGTCACCCAGCAGCTTCTCACCTCCCTGGGTTTTCTGCTAAACCTACCAAAGTCGGTTCTGGAACCAGTCCAGGTACTCACCTTTATAGGGGCAGAATTGGACACAAAGCTAGCCAGAGCCTTTCTTCCCCAGAAAGGGTAAGGAATTTAGTGGCTCTGGCCTCTTCCTTCACTCTGCAGGTCTCGACCAGCAAGACACTTTCTGCAGCTCCTGGGGCACATGGCTGCATCCACAGCTGTTGTGCAGGGAGCCAGATTTCAGATGAGAGACATTCAGTTTCACTTGAGAACCTTTTGGTCTCAGAGAAGAGACCCCCTTTCAAGTTGGTCCCAGTGACTCGAACCTTGATCCTAGCTCTCCAGTGGTGGCAGGATCAGAGCAATTTAAAGAGGGGGTCCCTTCATTTCCCTTCTCACGACTTGACTCTCACTACAGATGCTTCCCTTCTGGGTTGGGGAGCCCACATGGGCGACCTTTCCACTCAGGGAGTTTGGTCCCCCCAGGAATCTCTGCTCCACATCAATTTGCTGGAACTCAGAGCTGTCATTTTAGCTCTTCAAGCTTTTTCTGCATCTGTCCACGACAAGGTGATACAAGTCAGAACAGACAACACCACAACAATGTGGTACATCAACAAGCGGGGGCACTCGGTCTTCGGCCTTGTGCACCGAGGCAATGAAGTTGTGGTCTCTGGCCTATTCCCTGAACACTTCCCTCATAGCAGTTCATCTTCCAGGGAAGGACAATGTCCTAGCGGATGCCCTCAGTAGGATTTCCCAGGGCCATCACGAATGGTCCCTGGATCCTCAAGTGCTGGGATAGTTTTTGCCAGGTGGGGCATCCCTCAGATAGATCTTTTGCAGCCCCAGACAATCACAGACTTCCTCTGTTCTGTTGCAGGCCTCCAGTGCTGGGCTCAGTTCTCCTGGATGCCCTTCTTCTGGATTGGGAGGAAGTTCCTCTATGCTTTTCCCCTTTCTCTCCTATCCAAAGTACTAGTCAAATCAGATCTCAGCCTTGCAGGGTGATTCTGATTGCCCGGATTGGGCCAGGCAGCCCCGGTACCCACTCCTTCTGTCTCTGACAGTCCATCTTCCCTGTGCCTCCCCAGGAATCACAATCTGTTGACTTGTGCCCAGGGAAGGGTTTGGTATCCGGACCTCAAATCCCTCAACCTCAAGGCCTGGCTCTTGAGGAGTTAGAGTTGCTGATTTACACCTCTCTCAGGGTGTTCTTGAGATCCTAAAGGCTTCCAGAGAGCTTCCACTAGGGCTACTTATAGTTCTAAATGGAAAAGGTTTTTCCATTTGGTGTGCTGGGAAAAATATTTCCCAGAATCTGCTGAATTGCCCATTTTGTTAGATTACATGGTACATCTTAATTCCTTGGTCTCAGACCAGCTACCCTGAGAGTTCATTTGGCAGCTGTGTCTGCTTTTTGTGTCAGCAGGAAAGTCATCCCTCTTTCCTTTCATCCTGTGTTTTCCAAGTTTTTAAGGGATTACTCCATACTAATCCTCCTTTCGGATCCGCCCCTGCTTGGGACCTTAATGTTTGCATTGCCCAGTTAATGCAACCCCTTTGAACCTCTGTCTTCTGCAGAGCTTAAGTACCTAACTTGGAAAACTGTTTTCTAGTGGCTATCACTTCTGCCAGACGCATAAGTGAATTGCAAGCCTTGTCAGTGGAGACTGACTTTATTTCTTTCCACAGGGATAAGGTAGTCCTTAGGACTAATGGAAGTTTTGCCTAAGGTGGTTTCAGATTTCCATCTTAATCAATCTATCTCCTTCCAGTATTTTTCACTGATCACTCCTCTTCGGGTGAGAGGAGGTTGCACAGCCTGGATGTTAAGAGAGCTCTTAGTTATTATATAGAGCGTACCAAAGGTCACAGGTTCGAATCCCTCCAACTTTTCCTTACCTATGGTGAAGTTGGGAAAGGCAAACCTGCCACTAAGAGATCAATAGCCAGGTGGATTGTCTCTTATATCCAATTTTATCAGAAAGTGGGCAGAGCCCCCCCCCCCCGGTTTGAGGGCTCATTCTACAAGGGGTACAGCTGCGTCTCTAGCTGCTGCCAGAGATATCCCTTTATTAGAGATTTGCCAGGCTGCTACTTGGAAAACGGTACACACTTTTACCAAGCATTACTCCCTGGATGTCCAGGCCAGGAGAGATGCTCGGTTTGGCACAGCTGTTCTTCAGAGCCTATTCCCTAAGTAGGTTCTGCCCCTCCTCCATGGAGGTACTGCTGTGTATTCTGCTAATGTCTATAATATAGCAAGACTTCATGTTGTTTGAAGAAAAAATTACTCACCTTAGTAATGTTGTTTCTTCTAATGGAGTCTTGCTATATTATAGACCTCCCCCCCAACCTGCCCCTCTCAGAACCTCTACTTGGTTGGGTGCGGGCAACTTAGTGTGGGCACTACTTATGTCCTGTTAGCATTTTGTCCCCTTTGGGACTTTGGGGGTGTGTATGTGTACGCGTGTGTGTGTTTTATTATACTTATGTTCCATTTTCATATTATTAGAATGGTGTTAGTATTTCTGGTCCCCTGACTTGAGTCTTGGGTGTTGGGACCATCAATGGTTCTTATTATTTAGGTAGCCATTTGGCTAGTGTAGGTTACAGCTTCCACACAGACCTTAGTGAGTTTGGCTCATAAAGATCTGACAGTTCAAGTTTGAAATGACACAGATAGAGCTGCTCTCGTGCCAAAATTCTATTTTGGAATGGTTTTAACCATTTCACTCCGGGGCAGTTCTAGAGCTGGAACAAACTGCTAATGTCTATAATATAGCAAGACTCCAGCAGAAGAAACAACATTACTAAGGTGCGTAATTTTTTCTTTCTGAAGACCCTTCACAAATGCCCGCTCCCTCTCTCTTCATAGTAACCTGTCCACTCCATAACTTTTGCCACTTCTTTGTCTCCCCTCACAAGTCCCTATCTCCTCCTTCCATTTGTCTTTTGTCTCCTGACCTGGTTTCCCCAGCAATCATTCTTCCTGGACTGGGCCCCCTTGTCCCTGCTTCCCTTCTTCTGACCCTCGCCTCACCACTGTTGGCTTAAATCACCCTCCCTCATCGCCCATTCTTCGTCCCTCCAGTATTGGGCTAAACCCACCCCCAGTCTGCCTTGCCTGTCTTGGTTCCTCCTGCAGACCCTCAATCTCCTTTCTAAGTTTCTCTGTGTGGTTGCACACTAAACATCCTCCCACACTCCAGGCAATTTTTAGAAAGATTGGTGCACCGCAGTTGTTGCAGCCTACCACCCTACCCATTGCTGTCATTGCCCACCAGCGACCCCCCACCCTTCCAGATGCAGGATACCAACACTCCCAAGTCTCCCCTCCCCCATCAGTGCAAAACATTCTTTTCTTACTTTCCTTACCCCTTTGTTGTACACATTTAGAAAGATTGAGCAACTGCTTTTTATATTCCCAACCTTCCTATCCACACTCAAAAAGAGATTTTAAGTAGCTATTGCACAGCCTTCTTCAAACTCCCACTTCTCCTTTCCACAATGCAATAACAGTGCAAAGAAGTAATAGTGAAAGCTCCTAGATTTGCAGTTTACTTCCCTTCCACTGAGATAGCATGGTGTAAGATACGTTAAATCTTTTTTTAGAAATGGCTTGGATTTACCGTTTCGCACCATATTATAGCACACACTATAAAAATATCAACAATGCAAAATGTTACTAACTGAAATAAGATTACCAACAATGCAATATATTTTAATATATAAAGAAGCAGTATATAGACACATCTTGACAGAGCCCCCTGGAGGTTTCTCTCAAGAGTTCATTGTGTGCAGTAACTTAACCTGGGTGTTGATTTCCTCTTGGAGACCTTGCCTGTTCTATAACAGGTTTTAGATTTTTTTAGCATTCACTTAAGCACTCTACCAGAGGCAAACCCAAAGTAGAGACTCAGTGGAATTAGGATGGCAATATAAGCAGTAGTAGGTGAGATAGTAATCTCACAATCTGTAGTCTTTTTCTCCTTTTTTCTTCGGGGTATGGGTTCCTCAATCTCGAGTCTCTGGTTCGTTGGACCTAGCTGCGACTTGGAGAGTATATGGATATCGAAGAAAGAGTTCGGCATACTTGACCATCAGGCCCACTAAATGACTTCTGGTTCTTTCAACTCTGGCTTGCATCAGATTGTCCTGGCCAATTTCTTGTGAGTCTTCTAAGTTCCAGGTTCCTCTGGGCGTCCTAGTCCTCTGGCCAGGCTGAGAGTTTGCTGGACATCCCTGCATTCGGATGGAAGGGTTATTAGCTGCCATCTGAAATGGAGCATTTCTTTTTTTTTTTTTTTGCATTGTTTCTTTATCCTTCTACATGCGCCGTATCTGCCACTTCCTTCAGGCAGCCATGATCCCCGACACTCGCCTACTGTCCTCCGCTGGAACCTCCTACCTCAGATCGCAGCCAGCCCTGGGTAGCTTGGCATAATCATTCGCTGAGTGGGTCCCTCTCCTCTGAGGGGAAAGGCACCGGTAGGGCAGCCAGCATACTCTTTCTCTCTGCCCCAGGGTGCTGCTGAGGTGGTCAGGCTCCACGAGAGTCCTTCGGTGGTGCCGGCAGATTGTCTGCCATCATCCTGGCCAATCCGGGATGTTTTGCCGCTTTTTCTAATTCCCCTGATGTCGCGCCGGCTTCTTGTAGTGCTCTGGTCTCCACTGGGCCGCTTAAGACTAGGCATCACCCTGACCCACCTCGGGAGGAGAGCAGTCCTTCGGATGCTCTATTCTCTCCCGCCCTCGCCAACCCCCAGCGATCCGAGTCCGTTCCAGAACCTGGGTTGCTGGCATGATTTGAGGTAAGGCGGCAGTGCCTCAGCCCTCTGTGCCACCGGGCCAGCAAAGCGCATTACTTTAATTGTGAAATATGGACCCATTTGGGTTTATTTTTCACTTGCAAGAGGACTGCATTATTAGACACTTGTTCTATTTTCATAGGTTTTGTAAATTTGGGCCCCATAGGGGTGGTCACTAATTTTGTCCAGCATACCCAGTCTCCAATATTATATTGGTTTACTGGGGGTTGTACCTTTTGTCTCAGTTCAGCTGGGTCCTGTTTCATATCAGAGTCCAGGATAGTTTGTGTTTGCATCTGGGCTCCGCTGAGAAATTGATAAGGTGACGACCCATGTTTTGAAAGCGGTCTGTTTCTGAGGTGCACAAGTGCCATGGGCTAACTTCTAGCCTAATATTTGTTTTGTCCCATTCTCGAGGCTTGCTTTAACTGTTTAACATTTTCCACAAGACCCTGTGATCGTGGGTGGTATGGAGTACCATAATGCCAATTAATGTCATATTTTTCAATTATGTGCATTTTTAAAATGTGAGCCCTGATCTGAATGCATATCAGTGGGAATTCCCCACCTAGGGAAGATTTCCCTAGTTAGGGTGTCCACCAGGAATTTAATAATTGCTGCCTGTGCTGGAAAAGCTTCACATATTGTGTGAAATGAGCAGTGATTACCAAAAGATACTGTTTACTTTCACTGGGAGGTAGCGTCCCCAGGAAGTCTATGTACACTCTCTCCCAGGGCTTTTTAGAATTTACTTGCACATTGGGAGTGGGAATTGGTTGAACCTGCTTATATTGCTGGCAGATTGTGCAGTTGTTGACGTATGTAGATATATCTGTCATCATAGAAGGCCTGTTGAACTTTTGTCTTAAGATGGCATAAGTTGCTTTTAATGCCTGGGTGTACATGTCCCGTGCCTGTATGGGCTACATTAATTAACTCTTACCTGCAGGAATTGTCATTTACCAAGTAAGTACTTCTAGTTGCCCTTTCAATTAGACCTTCTGACTCCCACTTCTGCAATTTTTGGAAAACCCTGCTCTCCAGGAGGGCGGACCTCCATCATGGTTTGACTGGTAGTGAGCGGTAACTGCATGGTACAGCCTAATTTCGCTAAACCGTCTGCTCCGGTGTTACCCTGGCAGTATCTGGAAAAAATCCCATCTCTCCCGTGCCCCCGTACATGGTATACGTGGGGTCCAGCAGGGTTTGAGAGGTGACTTGCTTGCTTGCATAATCTGATCCCAGTCTGATCGATATGCATCAGGCTGTTGTTACCCCAGGAGTCCTTTAGCATCAGTAACTTTTTTGCACTTAGCTGGCTAGGTGCAGTTGCCCTGGAGGTGTGCCTTTAAGAGAAATTTAATGAGCATAATGCCAAGCCAATAAAAAGACAGGAGGGGGTGTGAACTGAGTGGGAGCTGTTGACTGCTTCAGAATTTTTTCTCCACTGGACTGGGCAATATTGCCTCTGAGGTGTCTCCCAACTTTCCTTGTTGACAGCCTCCTAGTGCTTACCTGGGTAAAGTTTTCCTCATAAATTATTTCCTTTAGTGTGCAGAGTGAAAAATTTTACTTTCTGATTAGCGCTGCGCAAATTTTTTATTTTTAGTGCAACAGTGCTATTTAGACTTTATTTTTACCGCGACTATTTACTTTAAAGCCTAATTTTATCGCGGGTGTTTATTTTCGATGGTTTCCTTCATTTTTGGCTAAATTTTTGTGGGAACAGTCGAATTAGGGACAGTTGCCTCGTTTTTTTTTTTTTTTACCTCAGACCTCGCGGGGTTTACCACGAGGCACCTGCAGTAGATTTCAAACTTAAACAGTGCCTGGGGGTTTTCTCTCTAGATTGGCAATTACGAGTAAACCTTTTTTGTTTTATTTATTGGTATTATCTGTGTCAGGACGGTCCATAAGGGTCCGGCAGCCACCTGTGCACAGTTGAGTATTATTGGCACTGGTATAGATCACAGTTTTACAACCCAAAAAAAATAAAAGCACTGGTAATAGACAGAGTTTATTAACTGGGGCAGGACTGGTCGGTGGCATTTTCACAGAAACGTGCACTCAGTTCATAGGTCCAGAACTGGTTTGCTTTACTTAAATTGGCGAACATAGCAGGCAAATCTTCGATAATTATGGCTGAGGATAAATCAAAGCCATCCGACGAGCTGGCCATCGGCGTGGCAGTAGCGCTACCGCTTGCGACGCTGGCGACCAGGGTTCAGGAATGAGCCCAGGAGCTGGAGGACCAGCCGGGGGAGAAGGCTGAGCGTCCGTGGGACTGCTCGCCTTCTCTGGGGGGGGGGGGACAAGGTTCGGAGCTTAACTGACCTCAGGCGGAGGCCTGGGGTACAGCAAGGGCCTGACCAATCCAGGAGGGGTGGGCGTGCCAGACGTCAGCAGAGCTCCGCCTTGACATCAGGGTGCATGGCACGCCCAGGAAAAACGGGAAAAACACCTCTGTCGCTCCAGGTAGATGGAGCGCCAGCACAGACCTCAGTGGTCCCCTGCCTGCCCCACACGGCGGCCCCGACGAAGTAATGTTAGTTCGGGGTGCTTGGCCCCCACCTCGTCCCCACCTGGGGGGTAGATCCAAGGCAACATTGGGGGACCGCCGTGAGGCTCCAGGCATGGAAGGAACCGAGGCAGATGCCAGGCACTCCCGAAGAAGCGGAGCGCAGGGGGCAGGGAAGGCGGAAAAACAGCAAGTTCAAAAAAAAAAAAAGGCTTCCGACGAGGGGCCATTCAAAAGTACTAATACCAAAAGCAGAGGTGCTGAGGAACCCTCCAGATCCCAGTCAAAAAATAAAGCTTCCAAAGATGAAGTTCCTCACAAATTGAAAAATAAGAGTGACGAAAAAAGGAAGCTTGATCAAGCCTTTGATGAAGTGGCTAAAAAGAAACTCTGTCAAGATGGGATATGCTCCTGTTGCTCCTGGGAAAACCAATAGTGAGACAACAGGCAGCTTAAAGCATACAGAAAAAACAAAACACTTACAAACTGAGCAGGTTCTTCCGTCAGTGCTAGATATGGAAAAAGCATGCCAACTGTTTCAGACCCTTCAAAAGATGGGTCCTCAATTTACTGGGGCTGGCAAGCACTCTTCCACAGTTCTCTGTTCTGTAGACTGTGAAGGCGACACAGATGATCAATTTTATGATTCCCCTGACATGGATTTTGAGGGCCTTGAGCCCCAGGAGTCCCCGGACCCTCGCTTGGGGATCCCCCAAGTGACCACAAGGATCCTTCTTCTATGTTTACATTTATACAAAATATGCTGGATACCCTGGACCTCCCTACGCAGCCCAACCAGGAGGTCAATGAAGACGAAGATTATAGGGAGATGAAGGGTCTTTTATCCTCAAAGACCCTGGTCGTCCCTATCCATAATGCATTTAGAAAAAATACCATCAAGGTGCTTCATCACCCCACTTCAGTACTAGGGGTTGATAAGCGGCTTGAAGGAAAATATAAATTGTCTAAAGCTGGAGTCTCCTTGTCATCCTCTCCCCCGACTAGGATTCTAAGAAAATTTACTTTATAGCAAAGAAGATGTATGCCACAGCTTCCCTGCTTCTCAGGCTTTCTTCTTACATGGCATTCACAGCCAAATATCAGAAAGCCCTTTGGAAATCTGTCCAGGCTATCGCCTGCGACGGATCAGATTCTATGGCGCAGGAGCTGGTGGATACGTCAAAAACTGCCTTGGAAGCTGCCATGTACCAATTCCACATGGCGGATGACAATAATGATGCAGCCTCTAGGGTGATGGCCCATGCCATATCTCTGAGATGCTTTGCCTGGCTTAGAACAACCAGTCTGACCACAGACACTCAGAACAAGGCCATGGATTTTCCCTGTGATCAAAATATGCTGTTTGATTACAGAACCACTGACTACATGAAAAAGGTCAATGAGTACAAGGCCTCCTGGCAGAGCCATTCATTCAAGCCTAAACCTGCCACCCCTCAGAGATCCCATCCCAGGGGCAGAAGGTTTGTTCCCAGGCCTTACGATCCCTATCCCCAGTCTGACTTTAGCAAGTACAGGGGGTCTTTCAGATGCATGGGCAGAAGGGACCATAGAAGAGCCACCTCTACCCAGCCATCTGCCTCTCAGTCTAAGTCATCATGTGAGTGTCCAGGTCGCTTCCTTGTTTCTGGTTGGAGGCATACTCTCTCACTGTCTTCAACACTGGTCCCTCATCACGTCGGACAAGTGGGTGCTGGAGAAGGGCCTGTCATTACAGTTCAAGCAGCTGCCAGACCTCAAGTGTATCCAGATGTCAAGACCTCTGTCACCATCACAGATACCGCTGTTGGAAATGGAGGTACAAAACCTTCTGGCTGTATGAGCAGTGGAGAGGGTCCTCACCTACGAGAAGGGCAAGGGCCTCTACTCCAAGTATTTTCTGACACAAAAGAAAACTGGGGAGTGGAGACCTATCTTAGATCGCAGATATTTAAACAAACATTTGAAAAAACCCAAATTCAAAATGGTCACTCTGTCACTGGTCATACAGTCCTTACAGCAGGGCGACTGGCTAGCCTCCCTTGACTTAAAGGATGCCTACTTCCACATACCCATAAGGAGATCTCACAGGAGGTTTCTCGGGTTCTAACTTCCTTTGGGTCACTATCAGTTCGCCGTAATGCCCTTCGGTCTGTCCTTGGCCCCAAGAGTCTTTACCAAGTGTCTTGCAGTGGTAGCAGCACATCTCAGGAGACTGGATGTCGCCCCCTCTACCTCTATCTGGACGACTGGTTCATAGTAGCAATGTCTCCTTGCCAAGTCAAGGAATCTCTTTCCCACACAGAATGCACTTTACTCTGGAGTCTCTGGGTTTCCTGGTAAATCTCAAGAAATCTCACCCAGAACCCACCTAGCTGCTCTCCTTCATGGGGCACAACTGGACACTCAGAAGGGATATGCTTTCCTCCCACAGGAAGGAATTCAGAGTTTCCTTTCAGTGGCAGATTCTTTCGCCCAGGGACAGCCAAGACCAGCCAGACATTTTCTTAAACTTCTGGGACATACATATGGCCTCTATGACTGCAGTAGTCCCAGGGGTCAGGTACAGGATGAGATTCCTGCAAGCCTACCTCAGAGCTCGCTGGTCTCAGAGAAGCAACACATTTTCAAAGTTAATACCAGTGTTGGAGCAGTTCCTCCAAAACTTGCTGTGGTGGAAGGACCCTGCAAATCTGCAGGCAGGGATTCCTTTTCAAGCTTCTCTTCCCACAGTGGTGATCACCACAGATGCCTCCCTGTTGGGCTGGGGAGCTCATCTAGATAGTGCCTCAGTAAGCAGCAACTGGACTCCCAAAGAGTCACAGTTGCACATAAATCTTTTGGAACTCAGAGCAGTGTAACTAGCTCTCAAAGCTTTCGTTCCCAGCATAGAAGGGCAGGCATTTCAAATTCAAATGGACAGCACCACTGCAATGTTCTACATAAACAAGCAAGGTGGTACCAGATCAGGATACTCTGTTTGGAAGCTGTGAAGCTCTGGTCTCTAGCTTTCCCCCTGGGAGTAAACCTCTCAGCTGTTCACCTCCCAGGCAAACTCAATACTCTGGCGGATGCTCTAAGCCGCATCAGTCAAGGTCAGAGTGAGTGGACACTGAACTAGCAAGTACTAGCCACAGTGTTCAGGCAGTGGGGCACACCAGACATGGTTCTGTTTGCCTCGCCTCTCAATTTTCAGCTTCCTCAGTACTGTTGCAGGCTCCCAGTTCCGGGAACACTTCCTCTGGATGCCCTGATCCTGGACTGGTCAGGGAGGTTCCTATACACATTTCATCCCTTCCCCTGATATTCAGGGTTTTGCTGAAACTCAGGCAGCAGCCTGCATCCATGATCCTAGTGGCTTCCGACTGGACCAGGCAAGCCTGGTACCTTCTCCTTCTCTGTGTCCTGCAACAGGCCTATTCGCTTGCCCCTGACTCGCTCCCTGCTGACCCTTCCTCAGATGGGAGTGCAGTACCCCGACATACACCCTTTTCACCTCAAAGCCTGGTTCTTGAGGAGTTAGTTTCCATCCTTGTAGTACTCTGAACAGGTCCTTAAGATACTGATGTAACCCCCCTGCAAATGGGGGTTCCCAAAAGACTTCCAGGAGCTTGCTTGAATGCTCCAAGCCTGAATGGTGTTTGGCGTTTAAGCCATTTACCAGTGAGTGTTTTTAGAGCCTCTGGTACTGTCTCTTTAAGAGCTGTCTGCTTGCAGACATAATTAGTTTGTATGGGGGGACTGTGTGCTTCTCTGCTTGAGTACCACTCAAGCTGCTGCCAATTCACTCCATTTTTGCAGTCACTAGGAGTGCAAAGGGAACCTATCTGAAAGATGTAACTGTTTGCCAGAAATCATTTAGAGTAATAATGAAAATACAGTTTGTCTAACCTGCTTTCTTTGCAGTCAGAACTGTGTTTGCCTAGTTCCCATTCTAGTTTTGAACTGCTGAACTGGACCAATCAGTGTGGGATAAGGTAGCTCTAAAATGGTGCCTTGGACGAATCAGAACTTGACTTGTAATCTGAGCCAGCCACAAGAGGATTGTATGGGCAGTGACTCTGGGAGATGTAGTTTGACTTCGCGCCTTTTGACCAACAGGGGCAGTCTATTGTGAGTGACAGCCAATCCAGCCAAGAACTGGGAGGAACTCAAAGGAAGTGCCGGTTTTGTGTGCTGGCGTTTCAGTTGAGCTCTGGCAGTGAAGAGGGAAGGAGCCCTGTGCTTTTTGATGTGCAGTTTTAGTGGAAGCGTGTGTAAGGCCCAGAGTTCGGTCTGCAGCTTGTGTAACTGCTTGTTAGACTGAATCTGTCCTGTGAAGAGAATCAAAGGATATCTGAAGAGTAGAAACCAGGCTCACCCTGTAGAAGACTGGAGAAATTGCTGAATTGCACTCGATCTGTCAGGAACTGAATCTGCTGTGTGTTCTCCCGGGTATTGTGCAGTAATTGCGATCGGGATAGAGAAGCAGCCTGCCTGGTATAGTACTTTCTTTTTACCATATAAATGTGTGAGGAGGCTTGTGCAACTCAAGTGAATCCTGCTGCCATTAAAGGACTTTTGCCTGTTACTGTTTACCATATAAATGTGTGAGGAGGCTTGTGTAGCTCAAGTGAATCCTGGTGCCATTAAAGGACTTTTGCCTGTTGCAGTTTGCCATATAAATGTGTGAGGAGTCTCGTGGAGCTCAAGAGTAGCCCTGCTGACGTTGAAGGACCCTATCTTGTTTGGAGGTCGTGAGTACTAATTCAGAGTTGCTCCCTGTTGAATTGCCACATAGAATCCAAATGGAATTACTGTACTGCTGACTGTTTAACTAATTTTTCTTTTCTCTGTGTGATAAGGCCCCTACCAGCTGCCACGGTTTGGACTAGCCACTAGGGCTTGGGTACCCAGGGACAGTAACTGGTAGGGATAGGCCTGTGCACAGAGCCATAGGTAGATGAGTAAAGTGATAAGCTAATTAACCCGATTCCCCCCTGTCCTTGTTATATCCCCCTAAATAAATCAGAGCTGCTTGTTTCAGCAAAGTTATACTGCCTGAGGTATTTGTCTATGTTAAAGTATAGTACTGTGATTGTTGCACTGTATCTTATTTTACAGGGGGTCCCAGTGCCTGAACCAGTCCTGGGGGTAAGTGTATACTGTGAAGGTAATTCTGATATACTGTGTGGGCTACTAGTGGGAAGAAAGGGGGGGTTGCAGTGTCCCAGAGGGCTGTGACCAAGTAAGTTTAACTATTGCAAACCCTGACCTCTGGGTGGAGGCACCCGCCATTGGATCCAGGCCCCTCAACCTGTTAGTGGCAAATCAGGCAAGGGTAGTAGCCCCTGGGATAGCGCCATCTAGGGGTTACACTGAGGATGGCTAAAAAACCAAACACTAAGAAGACTTATGCAGCTAAATGGAAAAGGATTTCCCTCTGGTGCAGAAGTGAAAAGGTCGAACCTTTTATCAGCTGCAGACCCTCAGCTGCTAGACTACCTGGTACACCTACAGGTGTCTGGCTTGAAACCATCTTCACTGAAGCTACACCTGGCGGCACTTTCCACCTACCTTTCAGTGGGAAAGAAGAAATCAGTTTTTTCCCCACTACATTTTTAAACGCTTTTCAAAGGCCTTTTGCACCTCCAGCCTTCTACCAGGGAGCCTGTTCTTCCTTGGAGCCTGAACCTTTGTATAGAATGGCTCATGAATCCAACTTTCGAGCCTATGTCCATGGCTCACATCAAGTTTGTTACTTGAAAGACCGTCTTCCTGGTAGCCATTGCGTCTGCAGAGGATTTCAGAGCTACAGGCCTTGTGCACTGAGCTACATCATCCCTCACAATGATAAAGTTGAGCTCAGGACAAGTAGGAAATTTTTGCCAAAGGTGGTTTCAGAGTTTCACTTGAACCAGTCCATTACTCTGCCTTTCTTCTTTACTGAGCCATCCACTCTTGGCGAGCAAATGCTCCACAGCTTGGATGTCAGAAGAGCCATCTTTCGCTACCGAGAGCATACTAGACAGTCCAGAGGCTCTTCCACTCAGGTGTTCCTCACCTGCTGGGATGTTGGCAGAGGAAGACCAGCTACCAAGAGAACTATCTCATTGGTTGGTCTCTTGTATTAGATTCTGCTATGAGAAAGCTGGTCAGCAACCTCCAGTGGGGATCAGGGCCCATTCCACTAGGGGCACTGCAGCCTCGCTTGCAGCGGCAAGGGACATTCCCCTACTGGATGTCTGCAGAGCAGCTACCTGGAAATCTGTGCACACGTTTGAGAAACACTACAGTTTGGATGTGCAGACCAGATCTGGTGCCAAATTTGGCAGGGCAGTTCTGCAGAGCTTCTTTACTAAGTAGGTTCTCTGCCCGCCTCCACTTGGTACTGCTTGGTAGTCTGCAAAAACGTTACTGATGCTAAAGGACTCCTGGGGTAAGAAGAAAAAATTACTCACTGCAGTAATCTTCTTTCTTCTGTGGGGTCCTTAAGGATTAGTAAGCTCCCACCCTTCCTCCCCGGTTCACCTGTCTGAGAAGGGCTCTTGCGTCGCCTTTACCAAATTTGGCGTTTCTTATTGATGAGTTTGTACCTTGTGGTGTTGTTGTTTCTGTTTCCACTTTTGGACATTTGCATGTTTTTTGAATCCTGTTAATTCTTTTTCAGGGCATTTGCCCTCGTTTTTCCTTGAAAAAATTCTGAAGCAGTCAACAGCTCTCACTCAGTTCACACCCCCTCCTGTCTTTTGATTGGCTTGGCCCTACGCTCACTAAATCTCTGTTAAAGGCACACCTCCGGGGCAATTGCACCTAGCCAGCTAAGTGCAAGACAGTTATTGTTGCTAAAGGACCCCATGGAAGAAAGAAGATTACTGTGGTGAGTAATTTTTTCTTTTGGACACAGATTGTAGTTGTGTTTTACGTAACTGTCAGTAAAAACAAATTTGGTTTGTGCTTTAATGCTTCCTTTAATGCCAAAATCTCGGCGTGTTGTGCCGATTTTTATTTATTTAGCTTTTGTTTACCAGGTAACCACACTAGACAGTCAAGTGCCTATTTTCAGGTGCGACCCGGAAAAGTTATAAAGATACAGGCAATAACAGTACAGAGGCTAGCAACAAGTACTCAAGGTACAGTCAAAATACAAGCAAGAAGGACCAGCAGAAACAATGTACAGAGGCTTGGGTCCAACGGTGCATGGTACAGACCGGTATAAACAAACAGCAGCAGTCAGGTAACAGGCAGTGAACAATTTTAATGCAGTTCAGTATGAGGCAAGACAACCCAGGGAGGGCAGCCAGGGAAATTAGAACCAGTGTGGGTGTTGCTTCTTGTCTGTCAATACAGTATTCTCCTTGTTCTGTCTTTTGGCCTAAGATTATGCCTATTCCTGCTCTTTTCTTACCATTTATATGCTGAACACTTCCATTTCAATATGCTGTGGTGCTGCCGTTTGGTATGTCTGCCCAGGGGATGTATTTTAAATTTGGGAGGCTGCCTTTATTATCTGTATGGTGAGTGGATGCTCTTTGTCTATGACAAAAGATATTTTCTCTGTATTTAATAGTGCACACAGGTGTAAAGTTCGAGTCTTGTTTGGGGCTAAGGCTTGGTCTTTAATTAGGGCCAAGTTGCCTGGGTCTTTAATATGGGATGATATTTTTGGCACTTGCCATAAGTGTGGTGCTCGTTTCAGGATTTGATAAAGGGCTAACAGTGGTTTGATGGGTTCTAAAAAGTTTTTTTCTGCATTTGAGAATGACCCTGTGTGATGAGAGACTAAATTATTTTGTCATTGCGGGGCTACAGAATAATTGCTGTGATCTGTGTGAATATGAATTTCAGCTGGAAGTGATAGGTTTATTGGTGTTAATTTGTGGTGCTGCAGCACTCCCTGCTGCAACTGTTGTAGAAGTTCCTCTTTTTCTTTGTCCCACTTGAAGTGCGTTAAATGACTGCTATAAAGATTTTGCTATAGCAGCACAGTTTGGCACATGAGTTCAAGCAAAATTGCATAGTCCTAAAATGTGCTGCAGTTGTTTTTTAGTCTGAGGCACTTTAATATTTTTAACCTTTTCTAAACAGTCATCTGTAAGAAGTATCCCTTAGCTATCGATTTGCCTAGATAATTTACTTTATGTAGGCCTACTTGGCTTTTTCCCCCAGTTGATTTTATAACCTTTTTCATATAGTCTTTCAGCCACCTGTTGCAGGGTGTTAATCTGGGGAGTCCTGGCTGAAATAAATGTCATCTATGTAAACCCTTATATTGGGAATGTCCTCCAAGTCACTGGTTATGACCGATTGGAAGATTTTTGGACTATTTTTATAAACTTGAGGCAGGCTAGTAAAGCAGTATTGTTTCTAGTTTACTGTAAATGCAGTCTTAAATTAATCCTTGGGGTGCAGAGGGATGGAAAAAATCCGTTTGATATGTCAAGGACAGTTTTGTAAGTTCTTACTGGGAGTGATTCTCATTGCTGTCACATGTCGATATTTTGACATGCATTGTCTCTGGAGTATTTATTTAATTGTCTGTAGTCTACCACCAGGCAGATAGATCCATCTTTTTTAGGTACTTGTAAAACAGGTGAATTAATTGGTGGAGGAAATGCACAGTCTAATAATGCCATAATTTAAGAGTATTAATTGTTTTAGTAGCTCACTTTTATGTTGTGCTTTAATGGGATATTGTTTTTGTCTGGGGTGTGTGTCTCATGTATTCTAACGGAGGGGGGGGACATGTCTATGAGTCCTACATTTCCAATCTAGTGTTTTCATGAATTAATTGTTGCATTTTAGCTTAATCATATGGCAAGTTTGTTTGAAGTGGGGGTCAGTTGGTGACAGCATTTAAAAAGGCAAGGTGTCCGGCAAATTGTGCTCCTAGTACACCTTGTGCTGGTATATCCGCTATTATTGCTTTTGTGGGATAGTTATTTATTTTGCCTGGGACCTCTGGTTCTTTAACTGCTGGCTGACCCATAATAGTGTAGAGTGTTTTTTGTTTATAGGCTGAAAGAACGGATGGATAGTTTCTAAGGGGCAACACTGTATGTGTGGAGCCTGAGTCAATAAGCAAAGTTTCCTCGACCTCTGCCTCTGTTACCCCAGTAGGGGCGACCCCTGCCTCTATTAAGATTGTCATGAGGATGCAAGTCATAGCCGTATCAGTGTGGGTTTTGCGGTCTGGGGTTGGCTTGGTGTGCTGGCTCTCCCTGTGGGGAGTGCTGTGCTGGTGGATGTTGCTGGGCACTTTCCCAAAAGGACTGTTGTGGGGGGTTGTCCTGAAAGGACTGTTGTGCCTGGGGTGAATTTTGTGTTCTGGTTTGTTTTTCTTTACGAAAAGGCTGCTTATCTGGCTGATTTAATTTTTGGTTTTGATGCAGTAACTTAAATTTTTTGATTGCCTCGTCCAGGGTAGGTCTTGTATGCTGTGAAGGTCGAATTGAGTCTGGAGTGAAGGATTTAAGTATAACCTAAGAGTATCTACATCTGTGTCTGAGACCTCACGTTGTAAGTGGTATGGCCAGTCATGGAAATCCTTACTATGTGTTAGTGCCATTCTGGTGGCGCGCTGTATAACACCTTCAGTTTGTAAATCATACGTATGATGGAGGCAGTAGATGATAGACTTTCCTGCATCATAGTGGTCTTTAAAGAGTTTGTTTAACTGCATCTAGTTTATGTTTTAATACTTCAAGGAAAACGTGTTCTCCGTATTCTTGGGGAACAATCCGTGAGCTGGGATGCGTGTTTATGAATGTTGTTTAGGGTAACCCCTTCGTGGAGGCGTAATTGTTCCTTTAGTAACTTGACTAATTTTATTTTTTATAGTGTATTTGAAGGGACCAGAGGCAATAGGGGAGATGATCCCTGAGTTTGTTGGAGGGGCAGGGGCCCCTGAGATGACTGAAGAAGGGGCTGTCCCTGAAGGGGTTGACTGGGTAATGGTGTCTGGGGAGCTTGAATAGGAATTTGTGTTTGTGGGGTTGGAGCAGGCATTTGTGGGGTGTTTGTGGGAAAGTATCCCTGAGGAAGTTGAGTAATGAATTGTCCCTGTTGAGGCTGCGTGGGATGCTGTAACAGAGACTGTATGGTTATTGGAATTGGCATGGCCGGCTGTTGAGCAGGCATTTGAAATGGGGCTTGCTGGATGGGCTGTGCACTTACCGGTGGTGGTATTGAATTTTGTGTGGAAATGGGCATGGGGTTGTGGACATTGACTGGAGGTTGAGTGGCCATTGGGTATTGGGGTGCATTTTGTGGTGCCAGAATACAGTACCGTAGAAAAGGGGTGGGGTGGGTGCATCCACCTGAAACCCTCCGGTGAGTTTCTGGACTCAATAATTTGTGCAGCAGCAGCTGTAGCTTTAATTTTTTTTAAACACTTTGTGCAATTACTTATGTCTGTCAGCAGAGGTGCGCATACGCGGAAGGACAGGACCAGCAAGGGGGGTGTGTGTCACATGGTTGCTGTATCTGTAATGAAAAAAGATGTGGTGTGCCCACTGCTCTGGATATGAAAGGTAGGGGCAGACCGTGGAGCGGGTGTGGTTGTGAGACAGGCACTAGTGTAATAGCAGTAGTTAGAGAGACTGGACGGAGTAAATAAGTTAGAAAAAAAAAAAGTAAAACTAAAAACCGATAGAATAAAGTAGTTAGTAGTAGACTTAGTCGAGAGAGAGAGTAGAGGTGGTCTGGACTTACTTGGAGAGCAGTGTGGAGTGGAGTGAAGGAGCTGGAGTGAGCGGTCAGAGTGAGACTAGCTAGAGAAGCCTTCTGGAGGGACGGAGATAGTGTGGCATCAGCAAGCATTTTTAAAAGCAAACAGGCGAGCAATGATGTTTTGGTTTGCAGTCAAGTCACTCCATGTTTTTCCTTCTCAGAGTCATCAGTCTAGTCTAATTTGTTGATCAGTTGATGAAATGATGACTGATCGCTGAGGCGGGGGGGGTCAGTCTCTCGATTTGAATTTACACCGTACATAAATAATTTTACTAATGACCTGCTCTGCCTCTGCTGCTGATTCTGCTTTTAATTTAGTCCCTGTCTGTGCCCCAGCCCCCGCCTGTGCCAGCCGCCCTGATGGTGATCGGTGATGATCGAATGAGTCCAGACCAGTCCACAGTCTGTCTCCTCCTTTAGTTCAGCTGCTGGTGGGGGGCCGTCCCACCCGCCGCCCAACAGGCCCCGTCATCCGAGTAGTAGTAGTTCAGTGGACAATGTAAAACTCATGACTCTCCCGGCCCACACCAGTCCCGATTCCCGGGCGGGAGCCACTCCAGTGCTCCACCTCTGTGGTCGCTGCTGGTTCATGTCTCTGGCATTCAGCCAGAGACAGTCCCTGGCTACTCCTCAACAAGACAAGCAGCAGCTCTACTGAGCTGAGGGGTGCGCAGTCTACCTGAGTTAAGACTAGAGCTACTAGCTGTAGTCTTAACTACTCGCATTGCTAGCTTAGAAAAATCAGTCACCCACTGTTGAGTGGTTTTGGTTTGACTCGAGTAAAAGCACTAAGCACACTGTTGTCTGATCAGACAGGCCATTTCTTGCATGAGTCTTTTTCTTTTATGATCAATCAGATTTGAATAAATTTAATTCCTGCCCATGTCATAATTACATACAGTCCACACACGCTCCAGGGCAACTCTAGGTGCTAGACTAGCTGCAGCCTGCAATTGTTAAGCATAATTAATGAGAGATTCCTGGGGTTTGAACTGAGCGTTCTGCTAGATCTGTAGTAATGCGGTTGGATCACCATCAGATTTGAGATATGCGAGATTATCATTCACTTGAGGGTCCCCTTTGTATAGGTTCATCAGGATCACTCACACCCAAAACAGAAAATTTGTCCACAGTTATCACTCCCCCAGTAGTTCCGTACATGCTTTTCCCTTTTAGCTCTCCTGTTCCCTGCACAGTATACCAGTTCTTCTCCAACATTTCATCGCTAGTTGCTTGCCTTCTTTTTTCATTAAGCTCACTATTCAAACAACATGAAGTCTTGCTGTATTCTGACAAATGCAGTTAGGTCCTGCCTTTCAAGTGCCCCGGAGAACATAGGGTTAACTTTTCTATGCATGGCATAGAATGTTCATCTCAAGCTCGGTTGAAGCCTCTGCCTGTTGTTATTCGAACTGCAACAGTCAGATTCTTTACTCCGCCTCACTGAACAGTCGCTCCGGAGATTTCTCCTGCTGCTCAGTTCAAAGTCGGTTGAAGTGTCGCTTTTCGGTAAGTTTTCTTCCGAAATTGTTTTTTCTGCATAGTCGGTTCAAGTCTCTGTCTGTGGTACTGTGAGTATTAGATAGGTTTTGTTCTGTTTTCTGTGTGGAACTTGTAAAGCTGTGTATCGGTTCTGCTGAACCGATCATTTTGAGGTAAAATTTGTACTTTACTTTAGTGTGTGGTTACCGGTCCGTATAGGTTCTAAAAAAAAAAAAAACGGGGTTTAGTACGTTTTTTTCCAAGACCCGTGACACGGTCAGGAACCGATAGGGGAGTCTTGCCTGGCAGGGTGCCGAAAAAAGGGTAAGTTTGGTTAGGTTGGCAATGTCTGAGAAACCCAAGAAAAAAAACGGGCCCACTGGGTTTCAACACTGCAGTGTGTGTGGGGAGATCTTTGCTAAGGCTGATCCCCACACCACCTGTGTTTATTGTCTGGGGTTTGACCACCTTGATTCAGACTGCCAAATTTGCAAAAATTTTCCCAAATCTACCCTGGAAAAGAGATTAGGTAGACTGAGGGAAAGGGAGGCCGAGAAGTCCGCTGACCCGGATGGCCAGCCCGGTTCAGTTCCGACTGAACCAGAAGGAGTGCTCTCTGACCAGGGCGATACTTCTTCGGGTAAAAGGAGAGCTGATTCCGAGGAATTGGTTCCAACAAAAAGAAAAAGAAAAGACAAGTAGACCGATTCGGATCCAAAATCTCATACTCCGACCGCCGAAGAAATAGCCAAAGCGATTTGGATTGTGGAATCGCTTCAATTGGTTCTGACTGAACTGGCACATTTTGGCAGGGGTTTGGTTCGGTCGGTTTCCCCGGTTCCGGATTATACCCTGGAAGAATTTTATGAACTGGAGATTGAGGAGGAAGGAGAGTTGGAAGATGGTTATGGTGATGGTGAAGTTCTGGATGTGCCTATTGACCCGGACATCTCCCCAGACAGACCTTTAGGTGTTTCTCCTCCTAGGCTTTCTGAGTCTCCTTTACACAACATGTTTTACAGAAAGGTGGCTGATACCCTCTAGCTTCCTGTGGAGGAGGCAGTGGAGGATCAGGAAGAGCCTGACTATGTAGAGATAATGAACATCCCAGAGTCCAGGAGACTGTCTATTCTCCTCCACAAATCTTTTGGGAAACAGACACAAAAAATTCTTAAGTCTCCCAATTCCATACCTCCTGTGGACAGAAGAATGGACAAGAGGTATACTCTTTCAGGCTCAGATACGGAGTTCCTTTATCAGAAATGCAGCCATGTTGGGGTTGTACAGGCTGCTGCCTGTGATAAGGCAAGCATTCCCTTGGCATCACACCCCCCAGACAAGGACTCCAGGAAGATTGGTGCCATGGCAAAGAAGCAGTACATGGCATCATCCTTAGGACTCAGGCAGGCTAATTATATGGCCTGTGCAGCCAGGTACCAGAAGTCCAGGTGGGACACTGTACTGGCACTGGCTAAACAGGCTCCTCCCCAGCTTGCCAAGCAGCTGGAGCAGGTGGCTGCAGATGGGACTGAGGCATCGCAAGTTCAGTTTCATGTTGCTGTAGACTCCAATGATGTATCATCTAGAGTCATGGCTACATCTGTGGCTCTTCAGAGAATGGCTTGGCTCAGATGTACTAGCCTCTCACAGGATACCCAGGCTAAGGCCATGGATTTTCCTGTAATGGGTAATTCTCTGTTTGGGGAGCAGACAGAGAATTACATGAAGAAAATGGATGAATACAGGACCATTTACAGGAGTGCTCAGGCCAGACAAAGGCAAGCAACTCCTCAAAGGCAGCAGTCCAGGGGCAGGCCTTTCCAAAGGCCTTTTTACCAAGCACAGGCCTCTTCTTCTTTTTCACAGAGGGGGTTCTTCAGAGGGAGAGGCAGAAGGGGGATGAGCAGGCCTGCAGACACCCTGATGGGTCTGCCCGGGTCGATTCTCCTATCCCAGTAGGGGGCAGGCTGGCTTACTTTGTCCAGGACTGGATGTCTCTTACATCAGATAAGTGGGTCCTGGAAGTAGTAAGCCAGGGTCTGGTTCTCAGCTTCAAAAAATTTCCCAAGCTGAGAGCCAGATCTTTTCCACCTGGAAATCTCTCAGAGACCCTTGCCCTAGAGGCAGAGGTTTCTTCTCTCCTAGCTCTCAGAGGTATAGAGAGAATACCTACCCCTACGCTGGGGCAAAGGATTGTACTCCAGGTACTTCCTAACCCCCAAAAAGACAGGAGAGTGGCGACCCATCCTGGACCTAAGATACCTGAACAAACATCTTTTAAAGCCAAAGTTCAAAATGATAACTCTGGGAATTATCCTTCCCTCTCTCAGGCCAGGGGACTGGCTAGCCTCCCTGGACCTCAAAGATGCCTACTTTCACATTCCCATCCCGTGCTCCCACAGAAAGTACCTCAGGTTCAAGTTACCTTCAGGCCACTGTCAGTTTAGAGCAGTGCCCTTTGGCCTAACATCAGCTCCAAGGGTCTTCACAAAGTGCCTGGCAGTAATTGTTGCCTTCCTAAGAAGACAAAAGATTTCCATTTTCCCATACTTGGACGACTGGCTCATAGTAGGCCAGTCTCCAGACCAAGTCAAGTCACATCTGCAAGTGACCCAGCAAGTGCTCACTTCTTTAGGATTTCTTCTCAACCTACCAAAGTCAGTTCTCGAACCAGTGCAGCTCCTCACCTTCATGGGGGCAGAGCTGGATAAGGTAAAAGCAAGAGCCTTCCTTCCCCTGGAAAGGGCAAGGATCCTCATGGAACTGGCCTCATCATTCAGCCTTCAGGTGTCTCGACCAGCAAGGCAATTCCTTCAGCTACTGGGCCACATGGCAGCTTCTAGAGCAGTGGTCCAGGGCGCAAGGTTCCAAATGAGGGACATTCAGTTCCACTTAAGAGCCTTTTGGTCCCAAAGAAAGGATTCCCTTACCAAACTAATTCCAGTGACTCGAACTCTGATCCAAGCGCTGCAATGGTGGCAGGATCAGGACAATTTGAGGCACGGGGTTCCATTTGTCACTCAGTCTCATTCAATGGTCCTCACCACAGATGCTTCCCTGCTGAGCTGGGGAGCCCATTTGGGGGAACTTACCACCCAGGGACTGTGGTCGCCTCAGGATTCTCTGCTTCACATCAGTCTCTTGGAACTCAGAGCAGTGTTTCTGGCACTGCAAGCTTTTTCCAAATCTGTACAGAACAAGGTGGTTCAGGTCAGAACAGACACCACCAACACCACCACCTTGTGGTACATCAGCAAGCAGGGAGGCACTCAGTCTACGGCCTTGTGTACAGAAGCGATGAAATTGTGGTCCCTGGCCTATTCCCTGCAAACCTCTCTGATAGCAGTTCACCTCCCAGGGAAGGACAATGTCCTAGCAGATGCACTGAGCAGAATATCCCAGGGCCATCACGAATGGGCCCTAGATCCTCTAGTGTTGAAAGTGATTTTTCTCAAGATGGGGCACTCCAGAGATGGATCTTTTTGCAACTCCAGACAATCACCAACTTCCTCTTTTTTGTTGCAGACCCCCAGTCTTGGGCTCAGTCCCCCTGGATGCTCTGATCCTGAACTGGGAAGGGAAATTTCTGTATGCTTTCCCCCTTCCCTGTCCTGTTCAAAGTGCTTGTCAAGATAAGGTCACAACCATGCAAAGTGATTCTGATTGCTCCAGACTGGGCCAGACAGCCTTGGTATCCCTTGTTGCTGTCCCTAGCAGTCCATCTTCCCCTGTCTCTTCCCAGGAATTACAACCTGTTAACAACCTCTCAGGGGAGGATTTGGTACCTGAATCTTCAGTCTCTCAGTCGCAAGGCTTGGCTCTTGAAGAGTTAGAGTCTGCAGATCTGCATCTTTCCCAAGGGGTTCTGGATATCCTTAAGGCTTCTCGAAAGCCTTCCACCAGAATGACATACAACTCCAAATGGAAAAGATTCAGCATTTGGTGTTCTAAGAAAAATATTTCTCCAGACTCTGCTGAATTGCCTGCGGTTTTGGATTATATTGTCCATCTTATTGGCCTAGGTCTCAGACCAGCTACTGTCAAGGTACACTTGGCAGCTGTTTCTGCTTTCCTGTCTGTAGGCAAGTCTTCCTCTCTGTCATCCCATCCTGTATTCTGTAAGTTTTTCAAGGGATTGCTTCATACCAATCCCCCTTTAGGGATCCTGCTCCTGCTTGGGATCTTAATGTTTGCATTGCTCAGCTTATGCAACCCGCTTTTGAGCCTTTGTCCTCAGCAGAGCTTAAGTACTTGACTTGGAAAACTGTGTTTTTGGCAGCCATTACTTCTGCCAGACGTATCGGTGAATTGCAAGCCTTGTCAGTGGAATCTGATTTCATCTCTTTTCACAGCGGTAAAGTGGTCCTTAGAACTAACAGAAAGTTCTTGCCTAAAGTAGTTTCAGATTTCCACCTCAATCAGTCTATATCTCTCCATGTTTTCTTCACTGATCATTCTTCCTTGGGAGAGAGGAGGCTACACGGTTTGGATGTTAAAAGAGCCCTTAGCTACTACATAGAGCGTACCAAGGGTCACAGGTTTGAATCCCTCCAGTTGTTCCTCACTTATGGAGAAGTTGGGAAGGGCAAACCTGCCACTAAGAGATCTATTGCCAGGTGGATTGTTTCTTGTATACAATTCTGCTATGAAAAACTGGGTAGAATTCCACCCTCAAGCCTGAGGGCTCATTCCACAAGAGGTACAGCTGCTTCCCTTGGCTGCTGTCAGGAATATCTCTCTCTCTTGGAAATTTGTCAAGCAGCCACCTGGAAAACAGTCCATGTTTTTACCAAGCATTACTCTCTGGATATCCAGGCTAGGAACGATGCTCGGTTTGGCACAGCAGTACTTCAGAGCCTGTTTCCAAAGTAGGTTCTGTCCCTCCTCCATGGAGGTACTGCTTGGTAGTCTGCATTTGTCAGAATACAGCAAGACTTCATGTTGTTTGAAGAAAAAATTACTCACCTTAGTAATTATTTTTCTTCTAGTGGAGTGTTGCTATATTCTCAGCTCCGCCTACCCTCTCAGAACCTAGATTTTTGGGATGTGGGTGGGCAGGTGCAATGTTGGCACCCTAGATGTACCCCACTTTACACTCTTTTTTCCTTGGGTGGAATGTTGTTCATTTGATTGTTTTTTGTTTTTGGGTTTCCTGACTTGAGTCTTCCTTTGAGAACCAAAAACATTATATTTCTGCCAGTTGGCTAGTTAAAATTTTACAGTTTCCACACACAACACCTAGTGAGTTTTTGCTCGTAAAGATCTGACAGTTGCAGTTCGAATAACAGGCAGAGGCTTCAACCGAGCTCGAGATCAACATTCTGTGCCATGCATAGAAAAGTTAACCCTATGTTCTCCGGGGCAGTTGAAAGGCAGGACCTAACTGCATTTGTCAGAATACAGCAAGACTCAACTAGAAGAAACATAATTACTAAGGTGAGTAATTTTTTCTTCTCTATCTCTCCTTTTGTCCTGTCCTCCACTTTAGTAGCATCTGCATTACTCTGTGGTCTATGTATTTTATCTTCCATCCTTTCCAGACTTTGAGCTTGTCCAGCCTTGCTGCCATAGTTTCAAGTTCTGACATAAGGTCCTTATTACGTTTGTCGCAGACACATTTTCCCACTATATTTATAGATTTAAATAGTTTATACACTGAGCGAGTGATGCATTCAAAGCCTCCTTCCACCCATCCAATGTAATAACAGTGTCTCCAATGGCTGTTAAAATGCTTCCACTCCAATAGTTGTCTACAATGCACAGTCCCCTGGCGCTGTCACTTAGTAACTGCCTGAACAACACCCCTGATCTATCGTTTTTTTTGTATTTTTTTTAGGAGCACACTCCACACAATAGCTTAGAGTTTGAGGTATTAGGGAAAGAGTGCACACATATCAGCCACATAGTAAAAGTGCTGTCTAGCTCAGTCCTGCACACTAAGGGCTGAGCTTAAATGTTGTAGAACCCAAAACTTAGTAGGAGACAAGGGATTACTGATTTTGTTTAGGTCTCCCAGTCCCAGCAGACAAGTACAGTAACTTTTTTGTGCAAGCATTTATTTTGTTAACTAAAACTTCTTGGCCCAGTCATGGACGAGGCTGTCTCCTGAGCCAAGGACCGGAACAGCTCCATTCTCCCAGATCCTGCACAACTTCCCAAAAAGATATGTGGGCCACAGGGATGAGAGTGGAGAGTTTGTTAAATCTTGTGATGGTGGTAGCAGGAGGTATTCTAATCCCATGCTTCTGCCACCAAGAGGCTTCTCAGACTGGAGCTGGCCTGGTCAGATGGAGGAAGCTGACAAGGAATGATTCAGTGCATTTAGTGTGGCAGCTCCAGTCCTCCAGAATTTGTAGGCTAGCACTACTGTAGTGAATGCTCTGGCCCCTTGTTCTGGTGTGACATTACTGGCAGTGTCCCAGAGCTGCTTAAAGGAGATAGAAAATGATTTCTGGCTGTTTTCACCCATTAAATATAAGATACGTGCCAGACAGTGGCCTCTGTGTGTGTGTGTGTAGTTTGTATTTAAAATGTTTATAATTAAAATGCCCATTTTGTATGCTATCATTATATGGACAGTCTATCAAACTTGACCGTCTATTTTTCTATATCGGGAGTCAGCACGTGTCAGGCATTCAAAACCACACGTCACAGACTCTGATACAGTATTCAGTTAGCTGCAGCTGCCCACGCTACACTCGTCAGCTGTTTCACATTAAATAGGCAAATACTGATACCATACACACCACTACATAACTAAATAATTTGGCGTCCACCGACAGCAGCAACATCTCTTCTCTCACTTCGGACACCATACAAATAGTCTTATTTCTGCAGAGGAAAAAAGTTATTTATTGGGAGCAAAATATTCCCTGAAATCAGGGTAGGAAACATGTAATAAAAGTATGTTTTCATCAAGAAAAGCCCCAAAACTCACCACGGAGCATGTAAACACCTCAGAGCTTCTGGGGGCGTTGCGGCCGCCAGACCCCAGCTGTTTTCTTGAGGTAGGGAGCGCAAATTTAGTTTCTTGCCCAGGGCACCAAAGTGCCTTCCTACAGCTGTGCTGGAATTGCAGAATTAACCTGTTGGGGCGATTGGAGTGTTGAAGACAAAATTGGTTGTGGGAAAGGGAGCGATGACTGGATTGGTGTTGGGGTCTGGTTGTTTGATGGCAGTGTTGCACTGCCCTGATATTGTAAAGTTATATTTTCTATTGTCACTCTTTTGACAGTCTTTAATCATGTATTCTAGAAGGGTCATGTATGGTACCAGGACCCTGGGCAAGTGCACTCTGTTGCCTGAGATGAGGTCGAAACAGGCAAATCTCCAAGACCGGGTCTGTTTAAATATTTGTGACACCTCTGGGTCAAATTGTATTCCGTGTTTTAAGCATGTAATTAGGTGTGCCTCTGTTTGTGGCAAGCGGGGTATAAGGTCCAACATAGTGTTTGGGGGAGGGATTGGCAAGGTAATCTTGGTGATGGGTAGATAACAGTGGTCTTGAGATGGTGGAGACAAAGCTGTATTGGAAGTTTGACCGGGATGATTTGGGGGCATTACTTACCTCGGCTGGGGAGGGGGCTTCGTCTTAGTTGGAGTGGGGTGCTGTTGAGGCACTGATTGTTGTTTTGATGAGGCTGGGGAGGATTGGGTGGTGTTGTGGGGTTATTCATTATGTGGGGGGGTGGGGGGAGTGTGTTTGGAATTTTGTTTTGGGGGGTAGGGAGTTGTCTGTAATCAGTGTCTGAGCTTCAGTCTGAGTCATTGTTTTCGGATTCATTTTCTGAGTAATGTTGAGAGTTGTCAAACTCTTCAATAGGGTCTGTTTGTGGCACTGCGTCTGCAATTGGCTTTGGTGATTCTGATTTAGGTTTTGCAAAGTTTTTTATTCCTGTAATTGTCTTTTTAACCCATGAGACATGACGGGTTGTGTTTTCTGGTTTGTCCTGTTGCTGTCCTGCCTGTTCAAGGTTGGACATGGATGGGGCACTTTGTATTCTGCGAAGTCCTGGCTTGTTGTTTTTTTTTTGCAATTACTCATTATCTCTCCCCTTGCCTGCCACCTCCAATCCTTCAGGGGGGACAAGTGGACATCCCACTGCCAGGAACCCTACTCAGTCAGACCCTCAAGCCCCGTGGAGCCGCGGTTTACCTCCTGGGCGGGGACAAGGTGGGGGGGCAAGTGCCCTGATACTTACATTTCGTCAAGTCGAGGGCTGCTGGTCGGGTTCCGGCACATCGTGGGCATGGCCTCAGTCTCCCCATCTTCCCGGCTGTGGCAGGCAGTTTCACGTCTTTCTCCCTCCCAGAGCAGCGCGTGGCTCCCTGACGTACGGCGCTGACGCCGACATCCTGACTGCTCATTGGCCACCCCTCTACTCCCAAGATGGAGCTTGCATTTCCTCAAGCCTCCACTCGGGGTCATGCAAGTGTCGGGCGCTGGCCAAATCCCTCCCTGGAGATGGCGAGCTGTCACTGGACGCTCAAGCCTGTCTCCCCTGGCTGACCCACTGACAACCCGAGTCCGCTCTCGAACCTGGGTCGCCGGCATGGAGTGAGGTGTGGTGTCCCGCGCCTCAACCCTCAGCGCCACCGGCCGACCGGCGAAGTCCTGACTTGTGTGTATGTCTTTGGCGCCTGGCATGTGGAGTATGATTTTGAGGGTCACTAAATATTTCTTCTGGCTCTCCCTCTGAGAAGGGTGAATGTGTATGATGTGGGATTTCATTATAGAAGGACTGACTGTCATTATATGAATTTTGTATATTTGGCTGTTGGGATTGGTCTTGGGAATTAAAAGGGGCATTAAATAAACATCTGGGGTATCATTTGATATGTGGGGGTTACTTGGGGTGCCATTGGGTTTCCCGTAATAACCATCCTGGTCAGGCTCGTGTACATGGCTTTCACCAAGACCGGTGGAACCTGCAAATCCCCCGGGACACTCCCATAAACTCCATAATGTGGTCATCCAGTCTGTATGGCAGATGGCCCCCTCACTGTGTTGTTTAACTACTGTACCTTGTGATTGTGCTGCTGTCTTTGGGACTTGTCCCCCAGGTCGCATCTGGAATTGAGCAACACTGCTCAGTATGCCTTCCTGGTTAAACTCATAAATAAATAAATAAATCCAGACTGCTGGCTCACAGCAGTTGCAGGTCACTCTTCTGTCCCCACTGATTCCACTTTCTGCCCCCTGCCCCTTGTACTAGCTACTTCTGCTCTGGAACCCGCCCCTCCCCCTTTTCAAACCCCCAGCTCCCTACTTGTCCACCAAACCTCCCTCCCCCCTCTCCTCCCTGTTGAAGCCATCTCCCCCTTCTACCTCCCTACACGGCCCTGACCCTACTTTACCCAGTGTGCCTGCAAATCCCCCAGTCCTGCTATACCTCTGTGTATTACTGTAGTATAACTACTAAATCCTCTGTTGTGCTCTTTTGTCAGCTTCCTATTTGCCCTCTGTATACTACTATATCCTCTGAATACTACTGTAGTTGTATAACTACTGTATCCTCTGTTGTGCTGCTTGTCAGCTTCCCCTAATACTCAGGCAGGAACAGATGAACCCTATCAGATGCCCCTTTGTTTTAAAAGTTTTACAGTCTAGCATTTATAATGTACATTTTGCAGTCTCTTGGATCTGTGTTTTAGCCCAAGTTTAGTACAGTTATTTTAACAAGAGTATAGTACTAATGTCATATAAAATTGCATCAGCACTGATTTGTTGCCCCAGAGATGGAACTTTTTGGACCCTGGAAGGCAGTGATAGGGCTTGTAGCCACAGACCACAGAAACCAAAAAAGAAGCTAGGGAGTAGAGTAGACCAAAGCAGAATGGCAAGGTAGAGCTCCTGTAAAGCCATATGCATAAGCACCAGGAGCTTGCAAAACAAAATTTGCAGTCTTCAGGCAGTGATGTCAGAAGCCCAGCTGTACTTTGTGGCCATATCTGAAACATGGGCAAGAGGTACCATAGCTGGGATCTAACAGTTCTTACCACGTGGATTAGAACAGCCAGAGCAACATATGCATTTTCTCCACATAAGGAATGTTGCCCAGTAACTCAGAATATTTTTCAAAGATGCTCTGTCCTCTGTGCTAATCTCAAAATACCCAGCATTCTATCACCGGATCTTCAACTGAAGAGAGTAGTCATCCTGGATGGTTTCCCAGCTAACTTCGATGGTCAAGTTCTAATAATTTGTTTTAAAAGTTTTACAGCTAAAGGTTTATTATGTACATTTGCACTCTCTTGGATCTGTGTTTTAGCCCAAATTTAGTACAGTTTTTCTGATGAAGTGTATTACCAGTGTCATAGAATTGCATCATCTCAGTCCTGAGTTGTTGCCCTACAGACAGAACTTTAGAATGCTGAAGTTTAAATGCTGCACTGTAGTCACGCTCCCTCCAGCATTCTAGTGGCAGATTGATTTATCTGCTGAAGAGATTCGAGGCCAGATATTCAAAGCCTTGCACCAGGCACAAACCGTTTGCACCGCAATTGCGCCCCATTTGCACTTGGCTGCAATATTCAAAAGTGGAAATAGCGCTGGTGCTATGTGATAGCACCAGCACTAAAAATATTGTATGTGGGGAACCGACTGAGGAGCGGGGATATGAATACCGGCACATCAGAATATTGAAAACAACAGTGCTGCACTGCAGGCGTTAGCACGTCCTGTAGCGCTGCAGTAAATACTGCCATTGAAAAGCATGCGGTAACCCTGGGCAAACGTGCAAGTGGCCTCCCTGATCCCCAGTACATGTAGGTGAAATAGTATGCCTCATTCCTGATAGTCTAGTGGTACCCCCCCAGCCCTGATCTCCATGATGAAATATTGTAACATCCCTGGAGGTCCCATTGACAGCTTCAGTCCAGATCTCCAGAGATAATGTTGTAAATATCTCTGGTGGTCCCGTGCCCAGCCCCGATCTCCAGAAATACATCTATAGGTTTCCCTGATGGTCACCTTCACAGCTGAAGTCCCGTTCCCCATATACAGTGGCGTGAAAAAGTATTTGCCCCCTTCCTGATTTTCTCTATTATTGCATATTTGTCACACTGGATGTTTTCAGGTCTTTAGACAAAATATAATATTAGATAAAGGGAACCTGAGTGAACAAATAACACTTTTTTTTTACTTATTTCATTTATTTAATGAAAAAAAGTTAACCAACACCAACGGGCACTGTGTGAAAAAGTAATTGCCCCTAGTTAAATCAACCCAATTAAAGGGATAATTAGAGTCAGCTGATTGAACACAGCCAGGCTTGATTACAGCCAGCCCTGCTCAATATAAATCTCACTTATTTTGACCCTTACCATCAGAGTCACGTTGCCAGCACAAAGATTCAACAAGCACATTATGCCATGGTCAAAGGAAGTTCCTGAAAAGATCAGAAAAAAATGTGTTGCCCTCTATCAGTCTGGAAAGGGTTACAAAGCTATTTCTAAGGCTCTGGGACTCCATCAAACCACAGTGAGAGCCATAATCTCCAAATGGAGAACACTTGGAACAGTAGTGAATCTTCCCAGGGTGGGCGGCCTGCCAAGATACTCAAGGGCAGCGTAAAATCATTCAGGAAGTCTCAAGGATCCTAAAACAACATCCAAAGAACTGCAGGCTTCTCTTGCCTCAGCTAAGGTCAGTGTTCACGACTCCACAATCAGAAGAGACTGGGCAAAAATGGGCTTCATGTGTGAGGTAGCAAAGGCGGAAACCACTGCTAACCAAGAAGAACATAAATGCTCGTCTCTCATTTGCCAAGAAGCACCTGGATGATCCACAAGCCTTTGGGAAAATGTTCTATGGACAGATGAGTCAAAGTGGAACTTTTGGATGACATGGATCCCATAATGTCTCGCGTAAAGCAAACACAGCATTCCACAGTAAGAACACCATACCAACAGTCAAACATGGTGGTGGTAGTGTGATGGTGTGGGGATGATTTGCTGCCTAAGGACCTGGATGACTTGCCATAATTAAAGGAACCATGAATTCTGCTCTGTACCAGAAAATTCTTAAGGAGAATGTCCGGTCATCCTTCCGTCAGCTGAAGCTGAAGCGTAGTTGGGCCATGCAGCAAGACAATGATCCAAAACACAAAAGCAAGTCCACATCAGAATGGCTAAAAGAAGTAAAATTAAAGTTTTGAGTGGCCTAGTCAAAGTCCAGACTTAAACCCAATAGAGATGCTGTGGCAGGACCTGAAGCAGAGCAGGTCATGCTCGAAAACCTACGAATGTTACTGAATTAAAGCAGTTCTGCGAGGAAGAGTGGGTTAAAATTCCTCCACAGAGATGTGAAAGACTGATATTGAATTATAGGAAGTGTTTGGTTGCAGTCATTGCAGCTAAATGTGGCATAACCAGTTATTAAGTGTAAGGGGCAATTACTTTTTCACACAGTGCCAGTTGGTGTTGGTTAACTTTTTTTCATTAAATAAGTGAAATAAAAAACCAAAAACAAGTGTTATTTGTTCACTCAGGTTCCCTTTATCTAATATTACATTTTCTCTAAAGACCTGAAAACATCCAGTGTGACAAATATGCAATAATAGAGAAAATCAGGAAGGGGGCAAATACTTTTTCACGCCACTGTAATTATGTGTAAGCGTCCCCGGTGGTCCCCTTAGCAGCATCAGCCCTGATCCCCCATAGAAATCAAATTCCAAATACCTGGTGGTCTAGTGGCCCCCCCACCCCACAGTGCCTACCACCACGCTCCCCTATCTCATAACTGAGCCGGCGACTGGCTCAGCCCACCGATCACCTCCGTGGCCAGCTTCTGATTGAGCTCTGAATGAGCGCATACTGTATTATGTCAGCTGGCTGCAGAGGTGAATGGTGGACTGAGCCAGTTGCCAGCTCGGTTACAGGATGGGGGGGGGCAGGGTGGTAGGCACTGCTGGGTCAGGGGTCCACTAGACCACCAGGTATTTGGGATTTGATTTCTCCAGGTAATCTGGACTTGAGCTGTGAAGGGGACTACTGGGGAAACATACAAATAATTACATGGTGATTGGGACTTAAACTGTGAAGGGGACCACTGGAGAAACTTACAGATATATTTCTGGAGATCGGGACTGAGGCTGTGCACAGGGCCACTGGGGATATGTACAACTTTATTTTTGAAGATTGGGGCTGGAGCTGTCAGTGGGACCTCCTGGGATGTTGCAATATGTTGTCATGGAGATCAGGGCTGGGGGAGGCCACCAGACTACCATGGAATAGGATGTTGTAATATCACATGACTGCTGGCCCACCAGTGTAGAGGCAAGGCATCTGTCTGTGATGTAGATATTCTGGGTTTGGGAACGGACTCAGGAGTCGGAGGGCTGGCTAGGGGGAGAAGGATTGAGCATCTGGAGAACTGCTCTCCTCCGGGGGAAGGGGCTGAGTATCTGGTGCACTGTGGACCCCTGGCAAAGGCCAGAGGTTCCACAGTGGCTGGCACCGTCACATATAGGGGGCTGGGTGAACGCTGGACATTACTGCACTTCCCCGCCTCTGAGGCTTTAGCATCAGGAAAAAAGCTGGCCCCTGTTTATGATGCCAGCTCCTCCGTCATCCCTGGTGTCCCGCTTCCATGGCCCCAACCTGGGGAAGGTAAGCCAGGTCTCTCCCACCCCAGTGTCTGGAGGGGGTGCCTGCCATCAGCCCCGCTTATTGGGGCAAGCCTGAGCATGGGGGAGGGGGCGGTCAGCAGAGCAGGGCTGAGCTCCGACCGGGGGTTTGGAGGGAAAATATATATTTGCGTGTGTTTGTATGTATGTGTGTATATGTATATGTGTGTGTGTGCGTATGTATATATATATATATATATATATATAGATAGTTAGTAGTGGCACAGTAGTGTCTCTTTAGTTAGGGTTGCACAAGCATGTCTGTGTTAAACCTCAAAGTTTGCACTCGTTTGTCTGATTTTCCTGGAATTTGGAATGCACAACTGCCTTCCATAGATCTCTGGATCTGGAAAGTTTTGTTCTGGTCGGATGTACGGTTGCGGAACCGTGAGGCGCTCAAAAAGTGAAAAATCACCCTTTTACGAATTCTTTGGTAAGCCGTAATGGACTGAAGAATGCATTTGAGTGACTTCAGATTTGTTTGTTTACATGTCTCCTGGGTTGAACTGGTGCCTTTTGAAGATTTGGTGAAAAAATATTGTTTCGTTCAAAAGATATTCAATTTTTTCATGTCCTATTACCATCCCAACCCCATGCCCCATCCTCAAAACCCTAACTCCGTATTCCCCCAGCCCCTCAAACACACACATGCAAGATTGTAAGAAACTATATGTCAGTCACATCTGTAAGCACAAAAATCACTACACTGTACTCATTTCACGTCACACTGTGTAATAAAAAAACAATACAGTAGGATCGACTCTACACTGCTAGCACAGTAAGATGACACATTATAGCTGGCATATCTTTTTCATACAGTGTGACTTAGTCTGCACAAATTTTCTAAATATTAACTTTTTATGTGTCAGAATTCGACAATTGGCTCGCTGCAGGTATCACTGCTACCACATAACATGTGGTAGCAGGACAGATAGAGCTGACACATGCATAGTACTTTTGAGATACTGCTCAGGTATGAAACTAGCACCATTACTTGTTGTTATACTGCTGTGTTACCGGAAAATAATCATTAGCAGCATGTTATGGTTAGCTTTGGATGCCACAACTGTTGCTGTCACATGTTGCTTGTAAACTATACTGCAAAACGTTACTTTTATTATTACTACCATTTGTTATTAGGACTCACTGTATCAGAAAAAAATAGGCAAACATCCAACGACTGTTGCTAGGATTATCCAAACTCTTGTTTCCAATATATCTATAACATCTGCGTGTTTCATCATTTGTTAATTGAAATATAGGCATCTGCTTAAATCTTATTGATGTTTGTAATAGAGAAATGCTTACTCTGGGCCATCTCCCATGGTTGCCCAGCATGCATGTGTGCCCCCAAGGCAGTCTGATGGCAGCAGAACACATACAGTTGGTGGACCATGACGATGGACGTGTCTTGTAGTATGTTTACAGCCTTCTGTGTTACTTCTGTTACCTGATGCTGGTTGTCTCTGATTGGTTGTGTTGCCTTAGCCCTTCCCTGCTTGCGTGTGTATGTGGGGGGTTGCGGAGTTAGAGTTTAGAGGATGGGGGTGGGGTGGTAACCCTAACATTGAATTTCCACACTTTTCACTGTGGAAACGACCCTAACTGATACATTAACAGTTTTTTGCAAAGAATATATATATATATATACTGTATATCGTAACATGTATGTAGGATCATGGTGTGGGGGGTACTGGACCACCTTCCAGACATTCATTCACAACCACATTAGTGCATGCAGACTGAATCAGGCCAGTCATGCCGTCATGGTCTGGAAGTGTAACATCCACACATCCAGGGCCGCAGTAATGGGGAGAAAAGTGGGGAAGTTGTCCAGGGCCCCGAGCTCAGGAGGGGCCCACCTGAGGAGATGGCATTACCCCTGACATTAGCTGGTTTGGGAAATGGGTCCATTTCAAGTGACTTGTCCGGGGCCCCAAAATTCATAGCTGCAGCCCTGCACACATTCTCCATAGGCTATCCACGAACCCACACTATAGCATCCAAGTAGCGGACAATAGTTATTAATTTACATCAGGCTCTGTTTCTGTTTGTTTCCCTGGCCCGGGGCTCATGTTGCCCGTGGATATTCCAGGGTTTACTGTTCTCAGCAGGGTACATTGAGTCATACCTCTCAACTGTCCCTGATTATGAGGGACATACCTCATTGGACCCCTCAATATTGCTTTGTCACTCATCCGTCCTGCAAGGATATGGTACTGTTCACACAGTGCATGTGCTGTACCTTCAGACCTTATTGCATATATGTATAATAATCTCAGATTCTAGCCCATCAGTACACCTTGTAGAGGTCACCATAATGCTTTCCACTGTGTTCTAAGCTTGTACCTCCATATTTGAATGTGTGTCCCTCATTTTGTGGATCATTGTCCCTCATTTGGAGTGTCTGTGTCTCTCCTTTCATTGATGACAAGTTCAGAAGTATGCACTGAGTAAGCCTGCCAGCACCCATGACCTGCAGCTACTGAACTGTTGCTCAGGTTTGGCATACAGGTGGAGCTGTTTGCACACACGAGCCTGCAGCTTCCAACCTGTAGTTCCAGTCTGGCATACAGGTGGAGCTGTGTGCATCATGCAGTAGTGTCGGGCAAGCTACCATGGTAATGTATGCAAAGCAGGCTAAGATGAGATGCTAATGGACTGTCTGCATATGGATTGCCTAAGTAGGCTCATTTGCATAGAGGCTTTGAATATAGCAAACTTTAGCCCCGGGCTAATGTGTTAGCCTGAGCAAACTCGTTAGCACTGGGCTAACCTGTCCAAACCGTAGCACAGTTCTGCTGTGTTTGGCCTGCGATGTTATTTGCAGTTGTAGTGCAACACTTCATTGCTATCACCCACATTGGCTGCCTACTGCAGCTCTACCTTACTCCACCTTTGTGTGCACTGTGCTGCTGTTGGACTTTGGCCTTCCCAGTTGCTATATTCAGAGCTGTCTTATTTGCTGGGTCATTTTTGCATTGCACTCTTAATCCTGTTGGTGCAGTTTTGTTTGCATGCTATATTCAACTGATTTAGCCCTTGGCCTGGGCTGTCCTTTTGAATATAGATTGCAAATGGTTCTGGGCTAATTTTGCATACCGTGCAGTAAAATAAAGAAAATAGGGTGGCTAAAGAAGCCATACTGTCAAGATCGAAAAAAACTAGACGAGCGGTCAGAAACCACACAGTCAAAACAGCGTGCACGGTTTGGAATTAGTTTATTTGTATTAGCGCAGTTTTTGACCATGTGCTTTTGGGGGTATCCACAGCGTGCTTTTTGACTCCATGGGTTTTCTCTGTACATGTATCTGGGTAATCTGCTTAAGAGCAGTCATTGTCAGCACCAGCTTCCACATCAGTATTACAAGAGTGCTGTCATGAAAATCACCAATGTAATTACGGAGAATGGTTCCATTGAGGGTAGAAGTACAATTGAGATGGCACCTCTTCTCTGTAGTGGTCTCTGGCACCCAAGGAGACTGAAAAATGCTGCATTCATCTCTATCCAAGAAGACTAATAGGACTGCTAAGTCATTCTTGAGCTCCATCAAAGAGCACAGAGTGTCTGGTGAGGGGAGTTCAGATGCTAGCAGTGGCAAGGAACTGTGACATGGTTGGGTACGACCCCATCCCATGTGTTGTACAGAAGAGAGAATTATAAGCAAGGATCTATTTTTCTGTCCTCTCCTATTTTGTTTCTTGTCTCTGATTGCGCAGTCAAATTTTCCTTGTGGAACTTCAGAACTGGCCACTCCGATGGGCCCACAATCTCCCCCTCTTATCTCCCTTCCGTTACTGGCTGTTTCTCCCCCTGCTTCTCTGCAGTTAAAACTTGTATGTGAACTTTATGTGAAACTGAGATCCGTTGGTTTGAAAATGCATATAGTAATATTGTTGGAATGAACTACAGACAGCTATTTGGGTTTATTTGGAACACAAGGGGTTAACCTTAAGGTGTATTTTGACCTTCCACAAGCTTGTTTGCAGAGTTGTCAGCAGGAAAATCAGCTCTGGCTAGAATGTCTTAATTGGCTGCACCTGTTAAAGACTGAATATACTGGTCATGTGAAAGAAATTGACAGTTTGGTACATTGTGTAAAAACAGGAGATAAAGCCTAATGAGAAAAGGATGCAGAGTTTAATTGCCAGGTGAAAACACCATATAAAAGAGAGCAGTGTTTGTTGAGAGAGAGAGAAAGAAAACAAGAGAGAGGGATTGACATTTAGATTTAGAGATGCCTTGAGATTTATACTTGGAGTTGTAAGACAACAGAAGGCATAAGCCCATAGAAGTCCCCACTTCTTAGTGGAGGCAACCAAGGTTGCCAACTGAAATATAATCTTCTAACCTGGCCTTGAAGGTATTGAAACAGGGTGTAACGACTACAAACTAATAGCTCTAGGTTTGAAAGTATATCTCCATATATCGGTCCTACACTGTATATCAACTAATTGCTGAGTGTTGGCTCTTAAAAAATAATCTGATTCCCTATATCTAAGGTTTAACTCATTCTTCAACGCATCCTGTTTAGGAATTTTGTATAATAATAACAGATCCCCTCTTGCATGTCGAACTTCCAACAGCCATAAAACCAATCTATTTAGTCTAGATTCATAGGGTTTATCCTTTAGCGCTATTAATTCAGTGAGTGACCTCTGTGGTTTTTCAACCACAGTTGTATCTTTTTTTTTAAATGGATTCCAGCTAGATGAACAATAATCTACATGTGGCCTTATGTATGTTTTGAATACAGGTAGTAGAATGCATTCATTTCGGGAGAAAAAGGTTCTGCAGATGCAGTTTATGAGATGTATTGCCTTGTTTGAAACAAATCTGCCATGTACCCCGCTTCTCAAATCACTCACAATGTATACTGCCAAATCCTTCTCACAGACTGAATCCCTTAATCTAACCCCCTGTATGTAATAATCTTGTTGAAGAATATTATTATATTTGTGTTGTTGGAACTGCCTGTAAGGGCTGCCCTGCACAATTTATATTTTTATAGATAATATTAAAATACTATTTACAAATTTTACTTCTCCTGGTTTGCCTGTGCATCCTGACCTATGCCTCGATGACAGGAACAAAGAAGAGTTTCTGACCAGCCATTACCCAACACAACTGGCGAAAAGAAGCAAAGAGAGAAGCGCCTTGTAGTTGGTTCGTCTGCCTGAAATGTAAATGGAGTAACCAGTGCCTGAGTGCCAGGTGTCCTTTGTGGAGGACATTAAGAAATCTAATTCACATAGAAGGATATCATTTTATTAGAAGGGATATAACAAAAAAATAAGGGGGGAAGGGTGTAATAATTTACAGTAGGGAGTTGCTTATTTGTAGGACTATAGAAAAAAATAGTTTCTGGATGTGAACATTTTTTTTCTTGAAATAATACCGGGAAATACAAAAAAAGATGGTTGGATGTATTTACAACCCCCCCCAAAATCAAATATTTGAGGACTTGAACTAATAGAGTTATTGGATGATTATAACAGTAGGGAAATTATTTTAATGGGTGACTTAAACTTAAACTGGTTGGGTAATGATGTAAAGAAATATATAAAATTGCTTCAAAAAGTAAATTTAACTTAACTGATAAATGAGAGGACAAGAATAAATCATAAAAGCAATGACTTTATTGGATTGGTATATGGTTAATAATATAAGGAATAATAGAGCTGTAGGTGTATTATCAAATGTAATCAGTGGTCATTTACCTGTTATATATGGAGCAATAAAAGACAAAAGGGACAAAGCCAGATAGTAGAAACCAGGGCAATAAACAATGATAAATTAACTTATAAAAAAAGATCTAGTGGAAATAAATTGAAACAAGTTAAAGGATGTAAACACTGCAGTAGAAACATTAAATGCAATAGTTGACAAAAGAGCCTCTATGAAGAAGAAATAGGTAAGAGGTGTAAACAACGTGGTTAAATGACATAATTTGTAAATCCATTAAGGCTAGAGAATCTGCTTGGGTATGCCATAAAAACACAAATCTAGAGAATGACTGAAATATATTTAGACAGTTAAGAAATAAATGTAAACGAGCATTTGTCCATGCTGAAGTTCGCCATTTGTATCAGTTATTGTACCGGGTGAGGCAGGACAAGTCAAGGAAGCAGGTAGAATAAGAGATGCTTCTGCCTGTGCACTCCAGCATGCCACTGGCCTTCCCTGCTGCTCTTGTACTCTGCTTTGACATTTTCAGGTCATCTGAAATAATAACCTCCAGGTCCCTTTCTTACTTAGTGACTAGCAGCAACTACCCCTCCCCCAACATCCTGTAGCTCTCTCCAGTCATGAGCATGTGTAGCAAAACATAGAAATTGTTGGCAGATAAGGACCGCTAGGCCCATTCAGTGTGCCCATAAGCCCCGTTCTTCATTACAGTTTCTGGCCTCCCTCTGCTTTACCTCTATGGTTCCCCTATGTCTGTGCCATGCATGTTTCAATCCAACCACAGTGCTTGCTCCCACCACCTCTTGTGGCAAGCCATTCCATGCATCTAGCACCGTCTCTGTGAAGGAAAACATCCTCACATTCCCTCTGCCACCGTACAATGTCATGTCATGCCCAGTCTTTGTTGTACTCCTCCTGTATTGCAAGATGTCTCCCCTCGCACCTCTTTTGTGCCCTTGAGGTACTTGAATGTTTCTCTCATGTCCCCTCTTTCCCTCCTCTCCTCCAGCGAGTACACATTGAGGTCCCCTAATCTTGCCTCATAAGTTTTGTGGTGCAAGCCCTGTACCAACTTAGTCGGCCTTCTCTGGACCACCTCCAGCCTGTTAATGACTTTTCAAAGATGTGGCCTCCAGAACTGCACACAGTACTCCTCGTGAGGCCTGACCAGGATTTTATATAATGGCTTTACTACCTCCTTTGTTCTGCTGGTGATGTCCCTGGCTATACACCACAGCATGCCACTGGCCTTCCCTGCTGCCCTTGTACTCTGCTTTGACATTTTCAGGTATAACTCCCCTACAAATGGGGGTTCCCAAAAAGTCTTCCTTGAGTTTGCCTAAGTGCTCACTGCCAGGTTGGTGTCCTGTATTTTAGCAGTTTAAATGTGATTACCAGAGCCTGTATAGCCTCTGTGTACTGTCTCTTTAAGAGCTGCCTAGTTGCAGCTTAAAGGGAAACTGTCATAAACCCCCTTCAAACAACATGAAATCTTGCTGTATTCTGACATATTGCAGTGATTCTCAACCTTTGAACTGCCCCAGAGAACAAAGAGTTAACTTTCTATGCAGTGCATAGAATACTGAGCTTGAGCTCGGTTGAAGTCTCTGTCTGGAGTGTTTCAAACTCAAACTGTCAGATTCTTTACTCCGCCTCACTGAACGGTCGCTCCGGAGATTTCTCCTTCAGCTCGGTTCGAAAGTCAGTTAAAGTGTCAGTTTTCGTCGTTTTTTTAAACTGAGAAAGTTATCCGCATAGTCGCATCAGTCTCTGTCTGTGGTGCTATGAGTATTAGATAGGAATTGTTCTGTTTTTCTGTGTGGAACTTGTAAAAGTGCAGCTCGGTTTGGCTGAACCGGCCATTTGATAGTGAAATCTTGTGTTTTGTGTTCTTACTTAGTGTGTGGTTACCGGTTCTTATTGGTTCTAAAAAAAAGCGTTTTAGTATGTTTTTTTCCAATACCCGTGACACGGTTAGGTACTGATAAAGGTCTTGCCTGGCGGTTCCCATAAAAGGGTAAGTTGGTTAGGTTGGCCATGTCTGAGAAACCAAGAAAAACCAGACTCACTGGGTTTCAACACTGCAGTGAGTGTGGGGGTCTTTGCTAAGGCGATCCCACACCACCTATGTTTATTGTCTGAGGTTTGACCACCTCGATTCAGACTGCCAAATATGTAAAAACTTTCCCAAATCTACCCTTGAGAAGAGATTAGGTAGACTGAGGAAAAGGAGGACAAGAAGTCCGCTGACCGGATGGCCAGCCGGTTTGTTTTGACCGAACCAGAAGAGTGCCCTCTGACCAGGCGATACTTCTTGAGCAAAAGAAACCAATTCAAGGGATCGGTTCCGACAAAAAGAAAACGCAAAGACAAATCGACCGGTTTGGATCTAGAGGTTCATGTTCTGCCCGTCGAAGAGATAGCCAGAATGATTCAGATTGTGGAATCGCTCCACCCGGTTCCTACCGTTCCGGCTCCTTCTGGCAGGGATTCGGTTCGGTTGGTTCCTCTGGTTCAAGATTATATCCTCGAAGATTTTTATGAACTGGAATTTGAAGAGGAAGGGTAATTTGAGGGTGATGATAGTGAAAGTGAGGGTCTGGATGTGCCTGTGGAAACGGACATCTCCCCAGACAGATCTTCAGGTGTTTCCCCTCCTAGGCTTTCTGAGTCCCCTTCTCACTTTATGTTCTACAGAAAGGTGGCTGAAACCCTCCAGCTTCCTATGGAGGAGGCTGTGGAAGATCAAGAGGAGCCTGATTATGTAGAAATGATGGACATCCCAGAGTCCAGGTGACTGTCTATTACCCTCTACAAATCCTTTGGGAAACAGACACAAAAAATCCTAAAGTCTCCTAACACTGTACCTCCTGTGGATAGAAGAATGGACAAGAAGTATACACTTTCAGGCTCAGACACAGAGTTCTTATACCGGCAGTGCAGCCATGTTGGGGTAGTGCAGGCTGCTGCCTGTGACAAGGCAAATATTCCCTTGGCTTCACACCCCACTGACAAGGACTCCAGGAAGATTGATGCCATAGCAAAGAAACAGTACATGGCATCTTCCTTGGGACTCACGCAGGCGAATTGCAAGGCCTGTACAGCCAGGTACCAGAAGTCCAGGTGGGACACTGTACTGGCACTGGCTAAACAGGCCTCCCCCCAGCTAGCCAAAGAGCTGGAGGTGGTGGCTGTTGATGGGACTGAGGCATCTAAGGTTCAGTTTCATGCTGCTGTGGACTCTAATTATGTGTCATCAAGAGTCATGGCTACATCTGTGGCTCTTCGGAGGATGGCTTGGCTCAGATGTACTAGCCTCTCACAGGACACCCAGGCTAAGGCCATGGATTTTCCTGTAGTGGGTAATTCTCTGGGGAACAGACAGAGAATTACATGAAGAAAATGGATGAGTATGGGACCACTTATAGGAGTGCTTAGGCCAAGGAGAGGCAGGCAACTCCTCAAAGGCAGCAGTCTAGGGGCAGGGGCAGGCCTTTTCAAAGGCCTTTTTACCAAGCACAGGCCTCTTCTACCTTTTCTCAGAGGGGGTTCTTCAGAGGGAGAGGTAAAAGGGGGATAAGCAGGGCTGCATCCACTCCTCCGCCTAAAGCCCCTGCCAAGCAGACACCCTGATGGGCCAGCCCGGGTCGACTCTCCTATTCCAGTAGGGGGCAGGCTGGCTTACTTTGTCCAGAACTAGATGTCTATTACATCAGACAAGTGGATCCTGGAAGTAGTAAGCCAGGGACTGGTTCTCAGCTTCAGAAAATTTCCAAAGATGAGCCAGATCTTTCCACCTGCAAATCTCTCAGAAAACCTTGCCCTAGAGGCAGAGGTTTCTTCTCTTCTAGTCTTAAGAGCCATAGAGAGAGTACCTACCCTACACTGGGGCAAAGGACTGTACTCCAGGTACTTCCTGACCCCAAAAAAGACAGCGGAGTGGTGACCCATCCTAGACCTAAGATATCTAAACAAACATCTTTTAAAACCAAAGTTCAAAATGGTAACTCTGGGAATAATCCTTCCCTCTCTAAGGCCAGAGGACTGGCTAGCCTCCCTGGACCTCAAAGATGCCTACTTTCACATTCCCATCGGGTGCTCCCATAGAAAGTACCTCAGGTTCGAGTTGCCCTCAGGCCACTATCAGTTCAGAGCAATGCCCTTTGGCCTAACCTCAGCCGCAAGGGTTTTCACAAAGTGCCTGGCAGTAGTAGTTGCCTTTCTAAGAAAGCAAAATATTTCCATTTTTCCATATCTGGATGATTGGCTAATAGTGGGTCAGTCTCCAGACCAAGTCAAGTCTCACCTGCAAGTGACCCAGCAAGTGTTCACTTCTCTAGGATTTCTTCTCAGTCTTCCCAAGTCAGTTCTCGAACCAGTCCAGCTTCTTACCTTTATAGGGGCAGAACTGGGCACACTCAGAGCAAGAGCCTTTCTTCCTCTAGAAAGGGCAAAGGTTCTTATGGAACTAGCCTCTTCCTTCAGCTTTTGGGTATCTTGACCAGCAAGGCATTTCCTCCAGTTCTTGGGCCTCATGGCAGCTTCAACAGCAGTAGTCCAAGGGGCAGAATTCCAGATGAGGGATATTCAGTTCCATCTGAGAACTTTCTGGTCTCAGAGGAAGGATCCCCTTACCAAACTGATCCCAGTGACTCTGACCTTGATCCAAGCCCTCCAATGGTGGCAGGATCAGGACAATTTAAGACGAATTGTTCCTTTTGTTACTCAGCCTTGTTCAGTGGTCCTTACCACGAATGCTTCTCTTCTGGGCTGGGAAGCCCATCTGGGGTCCCTCACTGCCTAGGGGCTGTGGTCCCCCCAAGAATCCCTTCTCCATATCAATCTCCTTGAGTTCAGGGCAGTTTTTCTGGCCCTATAAGCTTTCTGTCAGTCAGTACTGAACAAATTGGTTCAGGTCAGAACGGACACCACCACCACCATGTGGTACATCAACAAGCAGGGAGGCACTCGGTCCACGGTCTTGTGCACAGAAGCCATGAAGTTGTGGTCCCTGGCTTATGCCCTGCGAACCTCTCTGGTAGCAGTTCACCTTCCAGGGAAGGACAATGTGCTAGCAGATGCACTGAGCAGGATCTCTCAGGGCCATCACGAATGGTCCCTGGACCCTCAGGTGTTGAAAGTGATTTTTTTCAAGGTGGGGCACTCCAGAGATGCATCTCTTTGCAGCCCCAGACAATCACCAACTCCCTCTCTTTTGTTGCAGACCTCCAGTCTTGGGTTCAGTCTCCCTGGACGCCCTGATTCTGAATTGGGAAGGGAAGTTTCTGTATGCCTTCCCACTCCTGTTCAAAGTTTTAGTCAAAATAAGGTCTCAAGCTTGCAAAGCAATTCTGATTGCTCCAGATTGGGCCAGACTGTCCTGGTACCCCCTGCTGCTTTCCCTAGCAGTCAGTCTTCCCCTGTCTCTTCCCAGTAATTACAACCTGTTAACATCCTCTCAGGGGAGGATTTGGTACCCCAGTCTTCAGTCTCTCAATCTCAAGGCATAGCTCTTGAAGAGTTAGAGTTTACAGATCTGCATCTTTCCCAGTGGGTTCCGGATATCCTCAAGGCTTCTCGAAAGCCCTCCACCAGAAAGACTTATAACTTCAAATGGAAGAGATTCAGCATTTGGTGTTCTAAGAAGCATATTTCTCCAGACATTGCTGGATTGCCTACGGTTCTGGATTATATGGTCCATCTTAATGGCCTAGGCCTCAGACCAGCTACTCTCAAGGTACACTTGTCAGCTGTTTCTGCGTTTTTGTCTGTGGGGAAGTCTTCCTCACTATCTTCTCATCCTGTGTTCTGTAAATTTTTTAAAGGATTGCTTCACACCAGTCCTCCTTTTAGAGACCCTGCCCCTGTCTGGGATTTGAATGTTTGCATTGCTCAACTTATGCAACCCCCTTTTGAGCCTATGTCTTGAGCAGAGCTTAAGTACTTGACTTGGAAAACTGTGTTCTTGGTAGCCATTACCTCTGCCTGGCGTATCAGTGAATTGCAAGCCCTGTCAGTGGAACCTGATTTTATCTCATTTCACAGGGATAAAGTGGTCCTTAGAACCAATAGACGCTTCTTGCCCAAAGTGGTTTCAGATTTCCATTTAAACCAGTCTATGTCTCTTCCTGTTTTCTTCACTGATCATTCTTCCTCGGGAGAGAGGAGGCTACACAGTTTAGATGTTAAAAGAGCCCTTAGTTACTACATAGAGCGTACCAAGGGTCACAGGTTTGACTTCCTCCAGTTGCTCCTCACTTATGCAGAAGTGCGTAAGGGCAAATCTGACACCAAGAGATCTGTTGCCAGGTAGATTGTGTCTTGTATACAATTCTGCTATGAAAAACTGGGAAAAACTCCACCCTCAGACCTGAAGGTTCATTCCACAAGAGGTACAGCTGCTTCCCTTGCTGCTGCCAGGGATATCCCTCTCTTAGAAATTTGTCAAACAGCCACCTGGAAAACAGTCCATACCTTTACCAAGCATTACTCTCTGGATATCCAGGCTAGGAGTGATGCTCGGTTTGGCACAGCAGTACTTCTGAGCCTATTTCCAAAGTAGGTTCTGTCCCTCCTCCTTGGAGGTACTGCTTGGTAGTCTGCAATATGTCAGAATACAGCAAGACTTCATGTTGTTTGAAGAAAAAATTACTCACCTTAGTAATTGTGTTTCTTCTAATGGAGTCTTGCTGTATTCTGACCTCCCTCCCTGCCTCTCCTCTCAGAACCTGTTTTTGGGAAGTGGGTGGGCAGGTGCAGTGTTGCACCCCAGGGGTGTTTTTTGTTACACCCTCATCCTTTTTGTTTGGGTGCTGATTTATTACTGTTATTTGTATTAGATTGGTTTTTGGTTTTAGGTTTCCTGACTTGAGTCTTCCTTGGGAATCCAAAACTTTTTTCCTGCAAGTTGACTAGTAGGAATTTTTACAATTTCCACATAGAATTTTTAGTTAGTTGGGCTCGTAAGAGTCTGATGGTTTGAGTTTGAAACACTCCAGACAACAGAGACTTCAACTGAGCTCAAGCTCAGCATTCTAGGCACCGCATAGAAAGTTAACTCTTTCTTCTCCGGGGCAGTTCAAAGGTTGGGAATCACTGCAATATGTCAGAATACAGCAAGACTCCATTAGAAGAAACATAATTACTAAGGTAAGTAATTTTTTCATTTCCCCCCAGCCTCTACTCACCTGCCAGCTTAGAGTGAGAGGGTTTCATTTCTGTTGCAGGGCACGTCTTATAGTTTAAATTCTGTTTTTAATGACCCAGGGTGAAAGGCGCCATTTCACAGATAGAAGCGGCCAGAGCTACAACCTGTATGCAAATAAGTTTAGTATTGTTCCGGCTGTGTGCCGGAAGGCTCGTTCATGACGAGCAAGGGCGCAGTGCCACGAAGTAAAAAGAAGCAGCGTGCCTTGTAGCAGTGTTTGAGCGGAGTCTTTTGAAACAAACCCGGTCGAAAAGCGAGCAGTCTAACCCATTTAATTTTTTAATGTAAAATTGCAGCCTTGGGACCGGGCGTGTGCTTAGCACTAGTGCTAATGCACATGCCCAAACTCAAGAGCTGAGGTACATTTAAAATAAATGGAATTGAACCTCCGTTTGTACGAGTTTGTTCAAAAGAACTCAGCTCAACACTGCTGCAAGCTACACTGTTTCTTTTTACGTTGTGGTACTGTGCTCTGCTCGTCATGAACTAACCTTCCAGCACACAGTCTGAACAATACTATGCTGAAAAGGTCAAGCTCAGTCTTCCGGTGCGGTGGCACTTTCTAAATGTCGCCTCCTAGACAGCACACTGAACTACCATCAAGGCAAGAAATGGAGCAAAGGATAGCTAAAAACTTAAACATTAAGGTTGTGCTAATCGGGCATTTCTGCAGCCTAGTAATTGTCACAGGGATTTATGACAGTTTTCCTTTAAGTAATCTGAGAGGGAGCTCTGTTGAAAGATGTAACTATTTACTGAAAATCATTTAGAGTGATAATGATAATGAAGTTTGTCTAACCTGCTTTCTTTGTAGCAAGGACTGTTTTGTTTATCTCCACTATCTTGGTCCTGGACTGCAGACTGGACCAAACAGTACTGGTGGGACCTAAAATGTAGCCGGACTACAGGAGCTGTCTGAATTCAAAATCTGTAGGAACTGTAGTTTGAACTTTTTGCCCCCTTTTTTTGCAGTTGAAGGGGGAACGCTTGCTTTGACTGACAGCCAAATCAGCCAACCAGATCTTTTGGATCTTGGGGAAGTCCTGGGCTGCTTGCAGTTTTCAGTTAGATCTAAGCTGGAAGCTGAATAAGAAGGAGCGGAAGGATTCTGAGCAGCAATCCTGAGTGGATTCGCTTGGGATAACTCTGAAAAGGCTAAGTTTTTGGCCTGCATGTCGGTGTGCTGCTCCTGAGAGGGAGAGAAGAGAATTATTTTGGACTAAATCCAAGTTTATGTGACTAAAGTAAGCTACTGAAGTGGGCCAGGCTCAACCTGAAGAAGACCGAAGATTTTGCTGAATGTGATCAGCCTATCAGGAGTTCCAGCTACCCCTAAGCTCCTGGTGTGTGCAGAGACTTTGTGATTGTGACCGGCGAGCGCTCTGCCTGGTACAGCAGAATTCACTTACATGTAAATGTGCTATGAGCAGCTAGTGGGTCGTAAGTTAGTCCCCCACTGTGTGAACTGTGTTCTGCTTGCTGGAGGTTGTATCCAGCCCAAAACAGACTGCATCCGAATTTGTCTCCATGCGGTCTGGGTCTTGCCAGACTGGCCCAGCCAGACTACCCACTGCACAGAGAAGCCTTCGATGAGAGAGCTGCCTGGGGATCAGTCCCCTGCTCCACTCTTGAACAGGAACGACGCCTCTGCGACTCGTATGGGCCCTGCTTCTCCTGGCATTCCAGATCAACCACCTGCAGTCTCGATTTTTGTCCAGCCTGTGTCCAGTCTTGGCTATCGTGAGTAAATACCAGGGTAGCTCCCTGCAACAACAGCTTAATCTAAGTGTGTCATCTGATTGTCTTGTTGTTTCATTTTCTTTACGAACTGAGCCCTCTGGCTCTGGATTACAAATATTGTGTACTTGTGCATGTTGTGTTTTCCATCACAGGGCCCCAACCAGCTGCGATGCCGGCCAACCCGGCAACAGTCCTGGCTAGCCCATCTCTTTTCTACCTGGATACTCAAAGGTGTGGACGGGGATTCAAAGCATGCATAATTGCTTGATTGATATAACCTTTAAAGCTAATTAACCTGATTTTGCCCTCCCTTGTTCAAGTCCCTGATTAAATCAGATCTAACTTTTCTGCATGTACTCTGACTGTTGTTCCAGTTTGTGCTCAAAGTACTGTACTGTTGCTATTTGCTGTGCATAACCTTGTTTTACAGGGGGTCCCCAGCGTCGAGCCAGAGGAACCAGCCCTGGTGGTAAGTGCAAACAGTGTGGGTATTTGTGTGGTGTACCAGTGGTATTGTGAAAGTGATTATTGTACAGTGTTCAGGCCACTAGAGGGGAAAGAGGGGGGTTACAGTGTCCCGGAGGGCTGTGCCCAGGTTAGCTTGACCACTACCAACCCCGATCTCCGGGTGGAGGCACCCATTTCAGAACTCAGGCCTCTTAACCTGCTACTAGCCAAGCAGGCAGGAGTAGTAGCACTTGGGATAGCGCCACCTAGGGGTTACAAAGGTCATCTGAAATAATGCCCCCCCCAGGTCCCTTTCTTCCTTGGTGACTATCAGCAAGCCCCCCCCCCCCAATCCTGTGGCTCTCTCCAGTCACAAGCATATGTAGCGAAACATCAAAACTTAGAAATGTTTGGCAGATAAGGGCCGCTAAGCCCATCCAGTCTGCCTGTAAGGCCCGTACTTGATTACAGCTTCTGTCCCTCCCTCCCTCTGCTTTACCTCTATGGTTCCCTTATGCTTGTCCCATAATGCCCATATCACAGCCATTTTTTTTTATTATTTTGACACCACATTTTCAAAATGGTGTTTTCAAACAACATGAAGTCTTGCTTTATTCTGACTATTGCAGTGGTCTCCAACCTTTGAACTGCCCCGGAGAACAAAGAATTAACTTTCCATGCAAGGCATGGAATGCTGAGCTCGAGCTCGGTTGAAGCCTCTGTCTGCTGTTGTTTGCACCCCAACCGTCAGATTCTTTACTCTGCCTCACTTAACAGTCGCTCCGGAGATTTCTCCTTTGCTCGGTTCAAAAAAGTTGGTTAAAGTGTCATTTTTTTTGCTCGGTTTCAACCGAATTTCTGCTTCTAACCTGTCGGTTTAAGTCTGTCTGTTTTACCGTGAGTACTAGATAGGTTTTCTATATTAGTTTTCTGTGTGGAACTTGTAAACATTGGATTGGTTCGGTTTGAACCGATCAGGTTTGTGTAAAAAGAAACAAAAAACTTCTGTCTTTATTAGAGTGTGGTAACCGGTCCGTATCGGTTCTAAAAAAACGGATTTCACTACGTTTTTTTCAAGATATAACATGGTCAGGAACCGATAGGGGTGTCTTACCTGGATTGCCGAAAAAGGGTAAGTTTTGGTTAGGATTGGCTATGTCTGAGAAAACCCAAGAAAAACGGGCCCACTGGGTTTCAGCAACTGTAGTGTGTGTGGGGAAGCCTTTGCTAAGGCTGACCCCACCACCTGTGTTATTGTCTGGAGTTTGACCACCTCAATTCAGACTGCCAAATTTGTAAAGTTTTCCCAAAGCTACCCTGGATAAGAGTAGGTAGACTGAGGAAGGAGGCCGAGGCGTCCGCTGACCCGGATGGTCAGCCCGGTTCGGTTCCGACCGAACCAGAAGGAGTGCCCTCTGACCAGGGCGAAACTTCTTCGGGGAAAAGGAGAATCAATTCTGAGGAGTCGGTTCCGGTTTAAAGAAAAAGAAGGGATAAATCATCTGGTTCGGATCCACAAGTTCTTTCTCCGATCGCTGATGAGATAGCCAAAGCGATAAGGATAGTTCAGTTGCTAACTCCGGTTCCGGCCGAACCAGCACCATTGGTCAAGGGCTCGGTTCAGTCGGTTCCCCCGGTTCCGGATTATACTTTAGAAGAATTTTATGAACCAGAGGAAGAGGAGGGAGAGTATGAAGATGATGATGGTGATTATGAAAGTCTGGATGTGCCTATTGACCTGGACATCTCCCCAGACAGACCTTCAGGCATTTCTCCTCCTAGGCTTTCTGAGTCCCCTTCCCACTTTATGTTTTACAAGAAAGTGGCTGAAACCCTCCAGCTTCCTATGGAAGAAGCAGTAGAGGATCAGGAGGAGCCTGATTTTGTTGAGATGATGGACATCCCAGAGTCCAGGAAATTGTCTATTCCTCTCCATAAATCTTTTGGGAAACAGATATTTAAAATTCTAAAAACTCCTACTTCCATACCTCCTGTGGACAGAAGAATGGACAAGAGGTATACTCTTTCAGGCTCAGACACGGAGTTCCTTTCCCAGCAATGCAGCCATGTTGGGGTAGTGCAGGCTGCTGCCTGTGATGAGGCAAATATTCCCTTGGCTTCACACCCTCCAGACAAGGACTCCAGGAGGATTGATGCCATGGCAAAGAAGCAGTACACGGCAGCATCTTTGGGACTCAGGCAGGCTAACTATATGGCCTACACAGCTAGATACCAGAAGTCCAGGTGGGACACTGTGATGGCTCTAGCTCAGGGTTTCTCAAATGGTGAGGTCAGCCTTCCAGGGGAGGCCCCAACCTGTTCCAAGGGAGGCTCAAGCAAGCCTTAAAATGTACTATATTTAAATGTCAAGTTTTGGATGCTTTGTGTGAAAGGATGCAGCAAGCTGAAAGCAAATAATGGCATGTGAATTTATGTACAAAATGGTTACCAGGAAAACACAATCAACAAACACTTGTTTTCTGGTATGACATGGGGGAAAGCTGAATGGAGGAAATACAATTCTTGGAAACTGTGCAAAACAAAATGCAAAATAATACAGGAACAAGATAACAATTGAACCATTATACTGGCTGCAGAAAAGCACAAATACAAAGGCTAGGCAGAGAGATACTAGGAGCAAGGCCAGGAGGGAGCAGAATGGTCCCCGAGAAGGTGTTGAAGAGCAGGGTATAACTGACAAAGAAAACAGTCTGATTTATGGAGGTATTGTAACGAGGGGTAAATAGGGCCAAAACTCAGAAGTGTGGAGTGAGTAGGCTGACCTGGGGAGGCGGGTTATAGAGAGGGAGAATAACAGCATCAATAAAATGAGAATAAACTCAACTACTCAAATGAACTTCATTGTATTCTTCCTGTAATGTGCAAAGTATGATAGTTGTTCTAACTGTGGGGAGGCCCAACATCAATTCTATATTAGGGGGAGGCTCAAGATCTTTTCCAAAGATTAGGGGAGGCTCACTACAACAAAGTGTGAGAAATCCTGCTCTATTAAACAGGCCCCCGACCAGCTTGCCAAGGAGCTGGAGGGAGTGGCTGCGGATGGGATTGAGGCATCCAAGATGCAGTTTCATGCTGCTGTGGACTCCAGTGATGTTTCGTCTAGAGTCATGGCTACATCTGTGGCCCTTCGGAGGATGGCTTGGCTCAGGTGTTCTAGCCTGTCACAGGATACCCAGGCTAAGGCCAAGGATTTTCCTGTCATTGGTAATTCTCTGTTTGGGGAGCAGACAGAGAATTACATGAAGAAAGTGGACGAGTACAGGACCACCTACAGGAGTGCTCAAGCCAAAGAAAGGCAAGCCACTCCTCAGAGACAGCATTCCAGGGGTAGGGGCAGGCCTTTTCATAGGCCTTTTTACCAAGCCCAGGCCTCCTCTTCTGCTTTTGCTCAGAGGGGGTTCTTTAGAGGGAGAGGCAGATGGGGTATGAGCAGGCCTGCTTCCACCCCTCAGCCTAAAGCCCCTGCCAAGCAGACACCCTGATGGGTCTGCCCGGGCCGATTCTCCACTACCTGTAGGGGGCCGGCTGGCTTACTTTGTCCAGGACTGGAAGTCTTTAACAACAGACAAGTGGGTCCTGGAAGTAGTAAGCCAGGGACTGGTTCTCAGCTTCAAAAGATTTCTGAAGATGAGAACCAGATCCTTTCCACCTGCAAATCCTTCAGAGGCCCTTGCCCTAGAGGCAGAGGTTTCTTCCCTCTTGGCTCTCAGAGCCATAGAAAGGGTTCCTACCCTACACGGGGCAAAGGATTGTACTCCAGGTACTTCCTAACTCCCAAAAAGACAGGAGAATGGTGGCCCATCCTTGATCTGAGATACCTAAACAAGCACCTTTTAAAGCCAAAATTCAAAATGGTGACTTGGGGAATAATTCTGCCCTCTCTAAGGCCAGGGGACTGGCTAGCCTCCCTGGACCTCAAGGATGCCTATTTTCACATTCCCATCAGGTGCTCCCACAGAAAGTACCTCAGGTTCGAGTTTCCCTCAGGCCATTATCAATTCAGAGCAATGCCCCTTGGTCTAACATCAGCCCCAAGGGTGTTCACAGAGTGCCTGGCAGTAGTGGTTGCTTTCCTAAGGAGATAAAAGATCTCCATCTTTCGATACCTGGACGACTGGCTCATAGTAGGTCAGTCTCCAGACCAAGTAAAGTCACATCTTCAGATAAGTCAGCAACTGCTCACTTCCTTAGGGTTCCTCCTAAACCTTCCAAAGTCAGTTCTAGAGCCAGTGCAGCTCCTCACCTTTATGGAGGTGGAGCTGGAGAAAATAAGAGCAAAGGCCTTCCTTCTCCTGGACAGGGCAAGGACACTAATAGAACTGGCCTCTTCTTTCACCCTTCAGGTGTCTTGACCAGCAAGGCACTTCTTGCAGCTTCTGGGCCACATGGCAGCCTCTATAGCAGTGGTCCAGGGGGCAAGATTTCACATGAGGGACATTCAGTTCCACTTGAGAACCTTCTTGTCCCAGAGAAAGGATTCCCTGACCAAACTAGTCCCAGTGACTCAAACCCTGATCCAGGCTTTGCAGTGGTGGCAGGATCAGGACAATTTAAGGCAAGGAGTTCCTTTTGTCACTCAGTCTCATTCGCTAATCCTCACCACAGACGCCTCCCTCTTGGGCTGGGGAGCCCACTTCGGGGATCTTACTAGCCAAGGGCTGTGGTCACCTCAAGAATCTCTGCTTCACATCAATCTCTTGGAACTAAGAGCAGTGTCTCTGGCACTACAAGGTTTTTCCAAGTCTGTTCAGAACAGACAATACCACCACAATGTGGTACATCAGCAAGCAAGAGGGCACTTGGTCTACGGCCTTGTGCACAGAAACAATGAAGTTGTGGTCTCTGGCCTATTCCCTGCAAACTTCTCTCACAGCAGTTCACCTCCCAGGGAAGTACAATGTCCTGGCAGATGCTCTCAGTAGGATACCTCAGGGCCACCACGAATGGTCCCTAGATCCCCTAGTTTTGAAAGTGATTTTCTCCAGATGAGGCACTCCTCAGATAGATCTTTTTGCAGCCCCAGACAATCACCAACTTCCTCTTTTTTGCTGCAGACCCCCAGTATTGGGCTCAGTCCCCCTGGATGCTCTGGTACTCAATTGGGAAGGGAAGTTCCTGTATGCTTCCCCCCCCCTTCCCTCTCCTGTTCAAGGTACTAGTCAAGATCAGGTCTCAACCCTGCAAAGTGATTCTGATCACTCCAGACTGGGCCAGACGGCCCTGGTACCCACTGTTGCTGTCCTTAGCAAGCCACCTTCCCCTGTCTCTTACCAGGAATTACAACCTATTGACATCCTCTCAGGGGAGGGTTTGGTATCCGAATCTCAAATCTCTCAATCTCAAGGCTTGGTTCTTGAAGAGTTAGTTTGCTGATCTGCACCTCTCTCAAGGTGTCCTGGATATTCTAAAGGCTTCTCGAAAGCCTTCCACCAGAAAGAATTACAACTCCAAATGGAAAAGGTTCACTATTTGGTGCTCTGGTAAGCATATTTCTCCAGAATCTGCTGGGTTGCCTACAGTCCTGGACTATATGGTTCATCTCAATGGCTTGGGACTCAGACCAGCTACACTCAGAGTACATTTGGCAGCTGTTTCTGCTTTTTTGTCAGTAGGCAAGCCTTCTTCTCTTTCAGCCCATCCTTTAGTTTGCAAATTCTTCAAGGGATTGTTGCACACCAATCCTCCCTTCAGGGACTCTGCTCCTGCTTGGGACCTTAATGTTTGCATTGCTCAGCTTATGCAACCCCCTTTTGAGCCTTTGTCCTCTGCAGAGCTTAAGTACTTGACTTGGAAAACTGTGTTTTTGGTAGCCATTACCTCTGCCAGACGCATCAGTGAATTGCAAGCCCTGTCAGTGCAGCCTGATTTCATCTCTTTCCATAGAGATAAAGTGGTCCTAAGAACTAACAGGAAGTTTTTGCCTAAGGTGGTTTCAGTTTTCCACCTTAATCAGTTTGTGTCTCTTCTTGTTTTCTTCACTGACCATTCCTCCTCTGGAGAGAGGAGGCTGCACAGCCTGGATGTAAAAAGGGCCCTTAGCTACTACATGGAGCGCACCAAGGGTCACAGGTTTGACTCCCTCCAGTTGTTCCTCACTTATGGAAAGGTCGGTAAAGGAAAACCTGCCACTAAAAGATCTATTGCCAGGTGGATTGTCTCTTGTATACAATTCTGCTACGAAAAATTGGGTAGAATCCCACCCTTCAGGCCTGAGGGCTTACTCTACTAGAGGTACAGCTGCTTCCCTGGCTGCTGCCAGGGATATTCCTATCTTAGAGATTTGTCAAGCAGCCACCTGGAAAACGGTCCATACTTTCACCAAGCATTAATGTCTGGGTATCCAGGCTAGGAGTGATGCTCGGTTTGGCACGGCAGTACTTCAGAGCCTATTCCCAAAGTAGGTTCTGTCCCTCCTCCATGGAGGTACTGCTTGGTGGTCTGCAATAGTCAGAATACAGCAAGACTTCATGTTGTTTGAAGAAAAAATTACTCACCTTAGTAATGTTGTTTCTTCTAATGGAGTCTTGCTGTATTCTGACCTCTCCCCCGCCTCCCCTCTCAGAACCTGGTTTTTGGGATGTGGGTGGGCAGGAGTAGTGTTGGCACCTAGAGGTGCCCCTTTTTTCTCACCTTCCTTTATTTTGGGTGTGTATTGTGTTTTGTTTTTTGGGTTTCTTGACTTGAGTCTTTGCTTTGAAACCGAAAAAGCCCTTTTTATCAAATTCAGTTGCTAGTTGGCTAGTGTGAGTTTAGAGTTTCCACACTGAACTACCAGTGAGTATAGCTCATAAAGATCTGACGGTTGGGGTTCAAACAACAGCAGACAGAGGCTTCAACTGAGCTCGAGCTCAGCGTTCCATGCCTTGCATGGAAAGTTAACTTTTTGTTCTCCGGGGCAGTTCAGAGGTTGGAGATCACTGCAATAGTCAGAATACAACAAGACTCCATTAGAAGAAACAACATTACTAAAGTGAATAATTTTTCCTTTGAGACCATACCTCATGAACACTGGTACTGTCATTTCCTTACTCGGTCCCGAAAAGTGATTTGATGCAATTTTGGGCAGAATGTGAGAAATGACAGCTGTACTTTTCATGAAGTAGTGTGAAAAAATGTGCATGTTGAAAATTTGGAGTAAAAATATAAAAATTGGCAAAGTTACGCACGTGCATAGGAAAATGTCAATGACTGCACGTAACTCGGGCATTTTTTTCATATTTTTGCGCCAGATTTACAACATGGGCTTTTTGAGACCCCACCTCATGAACACTGGTACTGTCATTTCCTTACTTGGCTCAGAAAGGTGATTCTGTGCAATGACCGTACCATTCTACACCACAGGCGCAAAAACACATTTTGGGCAGGATGTGCGAAATGACAGCTGTACTGTTTATGAGGTGGTGTGAAAAAATGTTAATCTTGAAAATTTGGAGTGAAAAAATATTAAAAATTGACAAAGTTACATGCATGCTTCTGAAAATAACGAGCGTGTGTAACTCGGGTATCTTTTTTTTCATATTTTTGCACCAGATTTTCAATATATATTTTTGGGACCCCACCTCATGAACAGTGGCACTCTTCATTTTGATACTGGGTCCCGAAAGGTGATTCCACGCGACTGCGAAATCACCTTTCAGGACCGAGTAACGAAATGACAGTGCCAGTGTCCATGAGGTGGGGTCCCAACAAACCTGTGTTGAATACAGAAATACCAAAAAAAGGCTGAGATATCAACATAAGTGCAAAACCCCATTGACTGCCATTATACAGCACTTACCTTGATTCTTCAGTTTGAGATTCGGCTTTGAGGAGTGCAGATGTGTCCCGGTCCACAGGAGAGGAGTGCTTGACCTTCGGTGGTAAGTTTAGGGTGAAGGGTGTGGTAGGGTGCTCAGTGGTAGGGTAGGGATGGGGATGGGAATGGGGGAGACAACGAGGGTCTGTTTTACAGGAAAAAAATACATCAGGGGAGGGTTTTCTTTTTAACAGGGACAATGTATGGAACTGTTTATGAATACTGGGGTGGGCTCCCCAGTTTTTCACAGTAGTGGAGGGGGTTATGACAACTGGGAACACTGGAAGTGGGCTCCCCAGTATCCCACACTGGTCAGAGACAAGGGGCTACTGCAGACATGCGGATTGGGCACCCCATTGTCAGCAATGGACGGAAGGAAGGGGCTACTGCTGGCATAGGGATTGGGCACCCCGTTATCTGCAACTATTTGCACATTGGGACTGCAGGACAAGGAGGAGCGGGACAGCCACAGGAGGCAGGAAGTGACCCTGGCAGTGGCGGTGACATCAGCCAGGCTGATCAGATTAAGGACAGCGAACAGCTGTTTGCTGGGCAGTGTTCTGCAGACGAAAGGAAAAAGCTGCAGTATGATTGGTGCAGCTTTTTCTTTTCAAGTAGCCACCATTTCAGGCAAAACAGTGTCACGATCAGCCCGGCTGATGATTGGTGTGATACTGTCAAGCCCCTTGCAGACCAGTCTTCATTAGACAGACAGGTTCACACCCCTCAAAAATCACTCTACTGCAAGACGTTTGCTGCGCATGTGTGCATGACGAACTTAAAAAGAGATAGAGGGCAAACGTTGAGTTTTATAATAATGAACAGAAATACTAGTTTATTAAAAGGGGAAATAAAAATAACCGACAGTAAAGAGATGGCAAATCTTTTGAAGGTGTAACCCCCCTGCAAATGGGGGTTCCCAAAAGACTTCCAGGAGCTTGCTTGAATGCTCCAAGCCTGAATGGTGTTTGGCGTTTAAGCCATTTATCAGTGAGTGTTTTTAGAATCTCTGGCACTGTCTCTTTAAGAGCTGTCTGCTTGCAGACATAATTAGTTTGTATGGGGGGACTGTGTGCTTCTCTGTTTGAGTACCACTCGAACTGCTGCCAATTACTTCATTTTGCAGTCACTAGAGTGCAAAGGGAACCTATCTGAAAGATGTAACTGTTTGCCAGAAATTATTTAGAGTAATAATGAAATTACAGTTTGTCTAACCTGCTTTCTTTGCAGTCAGAACTGTGTCTGCTAGTTCCCCATTCTAGTTTTGAACTGTGAACTGGACCAATCAGTGTGGAGTAAGCTAGCTCTAAAATGGTGCCTTGGACGAATCAGAACTTGGACTCATAATCTGAGCCAGCCACAAAAGGATTGATGGGCAGTGACTCTGGGAGATGTAGTTTAGACTTCAGTGCCTTTTTGGACCAACAGCAGCAGTCTATTGTGAGTGACAGCCAATCCAGTCAAGAACTGGGAGGAACTCAAAGGAAGTGCCAGTTTTTCAGTTGGAGTGTCAGTTGAGCTTTGGCAGTGAAGAAGGAAGGAGCCCTGTGCTTTTTCAGTGTGCAGTTTTAGTAAAAAGTGTTGTAAGGCCCCAGAGTTCCGCGTCTGCAGCTTGTGTAACAGCTTGTTAGGACTGAATCCGTCCTGTGAAAAGAATCAAAGGATCTCTGAAGAGTAGAAACCAGGCTCACCCTGTAGAAGACTGGAGGAATTGCTGAAAATTGCACTCTGTCTGTCAGGAACTGAATCTGCTGTGTGTTCTCCCGGTATTGTGCAGTAATTGCATCGGGATACAGATGCAGCCTGCCTGGTATAGTGCTTTCTTTTATATGGATGTGTGAAGAGGTTTGTGTACCTCAAGTGAGCCCTGCTGACATTGAAGGACCCTATCTTATTTGGAGGTCGTGAGTACTAATTCAGGGTCGCTCCTGTTGAATTGCCACATTAAATCCAAATGGAATTACTGTACTGCTGACTGTTTAATTCTCCTTTTCTCTGTGTGAAAGGGCCCCTACCAGCTGCCACGGTTGGACTAGCCACTGGGGCTTGGGTACCCAGGACAGTAACTGATAGGGATAGGCCTGTGCACAGAGCCATAGGTAGATTATTAGAGTGATAAGCTAATTAACCTGATTTCCCTGTCCTTGTTATATCCCCTAAATAAATCAGAGCTGCTTGTTTCAGCAAAGTTATACTGCCTGAGGTATTTGTCTATGTTAAAGTACTGTACTGTGATTGTTGCACTGTATCTCATTTCACAGGAGGTCCCAGTGCTGGAACCAGACCTGAGGGTAAGTGTATACTGTGAAGGTAATTCTGATATATTGTGTGGGCCACTAGTGGGAAGAAAGGGGGGTTGCAGTGTCCCAGAGGGCTGTGACCAAGTTAGTTTAACTATTGCAAACCCTGACCTCTGGGTGGAGGCACCCGCCATTGGATCCAGGCCCCTCAACCTGATAGTGGCAAATCAGGCAGGGGTAGTAGCCCCTGGGATAGCGCCATCTAGGGGTTACATCTTGGAGGCTCACCGCTGGGATTGTGTGTCCTCTAGTGGCCATATTTACGAACCACTGTTAAGAAAAAAATGGGTACCCCGACAGAAGTGGCTGTGCACCGGCTGGTGGAGTGGTGTACTGGGGAGGAGATCGACCCCCAAAATGCTATGCTTATCCTGGACATCCCCCTGGGTATCAATACGGACACTGTGCAGGGAGTACTTTCCAAGGTGGAAGGTTTACAAACCCTGTGGTGGTGGGTCGGCATGCTAATCTGCTCACCCACACTTTCCTGGCCCTAGTAGAGTTTAAGGATCCCATAGATAGCTCCAAAGTGCCACAGACCATTACCCCAGAGGAGCCCTCACTGCTTGGAGAGTGATAACTAGGACAGTAAAGACCCGGGGGGGAATCAGCCCCCACCACTATCTGAAACTTTTGAGAAGAAATTTGCTGAATGGTTGCTGGGAGAGGGGAAAACTGTGGAGGACTTGAAGAAACTATTCTTGCCACCTGGGGGTGTTCCTCCCCCAACACCCTCTCCTGCTCCAGTGCCCGTAATGGTGGCTGAACCAATGCAGACTCCTATTTCTGCACCTGCCATTAGTCACGACTCTTACCGAAGGTTGAGGATCTTCTCTGGCACCCTCCCCACCCCCCAAGGGGAGGATGACTGGGAGACCTGGATAGACTATGTTGCCCCCCAAGTGCTAGAATGGCAATGCCCGGAAGGTGAAAAGCGAAAGAGGGTTAGTGAGAGCCTCCGAGGTCCTGCCCTGGCTACCATCCGTGCTAAACGGGCCAGTAACCCTGAAGGACTGCACAGGCCTATCTTGAGGCCTTGGAGAATGTGTATGGGAGCCCAGATTCTGATGAGGACCTATGGTGGAAAGAAATGCACAACAGTACCAAGGAGTTGTTGTCTGTGTATGTCTCTCGGCTGGAAAAATTGTTGCAAGAATGCCTCAGAAAGGGTAGTTTGCCAGCGATTGAACTGGACCGAACCAGACTGGACAGAATCCTTAAGTCTGCCCCTTCTCAGAACTGCTGTTGCTTCAGTTACGCCTGGCAAATCGACTGGAATCCCCACCCTCCTATGATGAGTTAATGAGAGAATTCGAGGAGTTGAGAAAAGGCGACCTCGGAGGTACCTGCACCAACAGCTGTGGCTACGACCCGAGTGACTGAGGGTGACCCATCAAGTGAAGTTCAGGGCAGAGGTTGACAGTCAATGAGTGCTCTGACAAGGAAAAAGATATGCCACAATGGGGCGAACTGTTGAGAGAGATCCGAATTCAAAACAGTCCTTTATGAAGGCCACGCCTGCAAGTACGGGCCCTGACCTATATCCGACTGCATCTGCCATGGGGTGGGGTACCCACCCATGTATCTCCTGCTGATAACAGCTCCAAACTCAATTCCTTGACCATGGAAGTGGAGAAACTGACGAGATGTCTCCAAATGCTTATCACGCCGCAGACAGAGATGGCACCCAGGTTTCCAGTTAGTAATACCCCCCCTGGCTCCCAGTGTGGCGCCTCGCCAGCTCAAACTCCAGAAAGTATGTTTTGCTATAATTGTGGGAAAGATGGGCACATGAAAGGGAATGCCAGTCCCCAAAAGACACTGACAAAGTTGCATATAGGCTACAAGGAGAGCTTGGAGAAGAAATCAGTGGTTAAGAGGTGACACGAGTCCCAGTGAGGGCACCAAAATGCTAATTCACGTCCTTTGTGGCAAGGTCCGCTGTCCAGGCCCCCACTACCGCCTCTCCAGACTGGTCCAGAATAGTGGGTCCCTCCATGGAGACCACTGTAAAGGTGAATGGAGTGTCTACAAGAGCTGTATTAGACAGTGGCTCCCAAGTGACAATTATGTTCCAGGATTGGTATCAGAAGCATTTGTTAGACGTACCCTTACAACCATTAGAAGGACTGCATGTATGGGGGTTAAGTGAGAAGGCCTACCCCTATTCCGGGTATATCCGAATTTGGCTGTCTTTCCCCACCTCCGTGGCTGGAGTGGCCGAACAAGTAGAGACCCTAGCCTTAGTGTGTCCCCACTGGACTGTATGATGGTGTCCCTTTGTTGATTGGAACAAATGCTCATATGTTCGGAAGGCTGGCACAGTTGTGTTATGAAAACAGGGTCAAAGACTAGTAGAGCTTTAAGAGTTCCGCTTTAATTAAGAAGGCCTATGAGGCACAGAGATGCTGAAAAAACAGAACCAGAGGAACCGGTCGAATTGTATGGAAGAAGGATCCTGAGTCTCTGATCCTGGCGCCAAATGCCCAGTGTACCTTACAGGGAGAGGTCCGTATCAGAAAGGATGTTAAGAATAAAATATTAATGTTGGATGCACCAAGCGATGGAAAATTGCCAGAGGGACTGCTGGTCAGCTTAGTATTTTGCCCGCTAGAGCCCATGCTTATGCCAGAAGGGTAATGGTCCAAGTTCATAACGTGTCTGAAAGAGACATTCGAGTAAACAGAGGTTGCATCCTGGCTAATGTGCATTGTGCAGACACTGCAGTGCTACCCAGCAGCAAGAGTTCAAGGAAGAATGACAGAGTAACGCCTGACTTGTTTGATTTCGGCGACTCCTGCCAGCTGAATGGAAAGTGAGGATCAGTGAGAAGCTTGCCCAGAGAGACCAGGTGTTTTCTTTAAAGGAATGGGATGTAGGATGCGTGCAAGGAGCTGAGCACAATATCCGGCTGCATGATGAAAGACCATTTCGTGAGAGGTCTCGACGCCTGGCACCTGCTGACATAGATGATGTGAGACGGCATCTGCAAGAGATGTTAGCTGCTGGTGTAATACAAGAATCCAGAAGCCCTTATGCTTCCCCCATTGTGGTAGTGAGGAAAAAGAATGGAACAGTAAGGATGTGTGTGGATTATCGCATCTTAAACCGGGCGGACTATCCTGATCAGTACACAATGCCCGCATTCAGGATGCTTTGGACTGCCTAAACGGGAGCAAGTGGTTCTCTGTGCTGGATCTCCGCAGTGGGTACTACCAGATCCCGATGGCCCCAGAGGACCGTGAGAAGACGGCCTTTATCTGTCCGGCTTGGCTTCTATGAATTCATGGAGGATGCCTCAAGGGATTTCAGGTGCCCCAGCCACTTTTCAACGATTGATGGAGTGCAGTGGGGACATGAACTTACTAGAGTGCCTGGTATACCTAGATGATGTTATTGTGTTTGGCAGCTCACTGGAGGAACATGAGAGCAGATTATTTAAGGTATTGGACCGACTGGAGGACTTTGGCCTTAAACTGTCCATTGATAAGTGTCAATTCTTTCAAACATCAGTAAAGTATGTGGGACACATAGTATCCACCGAGGAATAGAGACCGACCCAAGTAAAGTTGAGGCCTTGACCACCTGGCCACAGCCCAAAATCTAAAAGAACTGCAAAGATTCCTGGGATTCTGTGGTTATTATCGGCGCCTCATCAAGGACTATTCAAGAGTGATCCCCTTTACTTAACCTTACTCAAGGGTATCCCCAACCCACAAAAATACCAAAAGTCAGCCCCTCAAGACTGAAAGAGGTATTTTCATCCGAAAGTGAAGTATTTGGGCCCGCTGGACTCCTGATTGTGAGACTGCTTTTCATGAGATCATATATCACACTTACCCATGCTCCAGTGCTGGCCTATGCCGATCCAAGAAAACCTTACGTCCTGCACACTGATGCTAGCTTGCAAGGGTTGGGGGCTGTGTTGTACCAAGAGCACGAGAATGGCCTGAGACCAGTGGCCTTTGCCAGTAGAAGCCTGACCCCATCTGAAAAGAACTATCCTGTACATAAGTTAGAGTTCCTAGCTTTGAAGTGGGCTATTGTTGACCAATTCCATGAGTACTTGTATGGGGCTAAAATACTAGTAAAAACTGACAATAATCCTTTGACCTATGTGCAGACCTCAGCTAGTTGGATGCCACTGGCCATAGGTGGCTTTCTGCATTATCTACATATGACTATGCTCTCGAATACGAGCAGGTCTGAACCACATAGATGCTGATGCTTTCTCCCGGAGGCCTGTTCCCAGAATGATTGGGTCCGATTAGAGAACCTGACATTCGGGCACTCTGCCGCAAGTTTGACAGGGAGGAACAAATGTCCACGGACCCAGTGGACTGCATGGTGGATTGCTTGGGACCCTCTGAGAATTGCATACCTGCTGCTTATTGCCACTTTTCTGCAATAGACATTGGTGCACTGCCTCAGCTGGACAATGACAGTATTCGGCGGGCTCAATCCCGCGATCCCATGATCAAAGCAGCTTTAGAAGCCCTCTATGCAGGAAAAGATGTGTCCAAATTACGCTCCACTGATTTGAGAACTGCACTGTTATACAAAGAAGGTCCTAAGTTGAAACTGATCAATAAACTGTTATACAGAGAAACAGTAGACAGAGGGGACAAGTAGACAAACAACAACTAGTGCTGCCCACTGCCTTTCGAGACTCAGTACTGAGGTCCTTGCACAACCACATGGGGCACCTTGTATAGACAGAACACTTGACTTGGTGAGATCCAGATTCTATTGGCCTAAGATGGGGCTGATGTGAGCAACACATCGAACTTGTAGTCGCTGCTTACAGAGGAAAGCTTTGCCCCAGAGGGCTGCCCCTTGTTAACATCACCACCAGTGCACCCATGGAGCTGGTCTGTATTGATTTTCTGAGTTTGGAGTCAGATCAAAGAAATATCAGTAATGTGCTGGTGGTCACTGACCATTTCACGAGATATGCCCAAGCTTCTCCACCAAAGACCAGAAAGCATCCACTGTGGCCAAAGTACTTGTAGAAAACTTTTTGTTCACTATGGGGCTCCACAAAGAATCCATTCTGATCAAGGGAGAGACTTTGAGAGTCGCCTGATCAAAGAGATGCTTTCTCTGTGGGGAGTGCGAAAGCCAGAACCACTCCTTACCACCCAGGGGACCCACAGCCTGAACGTTTCAACCGCGACTTTGCTAGATATGCTAGGCACCCTGCACCCAAAGGACAAGTTTCCAGATGGAGCCAACAAATTAGCACCCTGGTACATGCTTATAACTGCACCAAAAGTGATGCCACTGGATTCTCCCCTACCGCCTGATGTTTGAAGAGAAGCTCACTACCAGTAGATGTGTGTTTTGGGGTCTCCTGATAGGGTTCAAGCTGACAACTATTTACAGTATGTGCAAAAGTTAAAGGCCCAGCTAACCCATGCGTACTCAACTGGCTCAAACCATGGCTGCCAAAAGAAATCTGGCCAACAAAGAAAGGTATGATAAAAGGTGAAAGCACAGGAACTCCAGGAGGAGATCGGTATTGCTAAGAAATCTGGGACTGCATGGCAAGCACAAGATTGCTGACAGATGGCACCATCTCCTCACATTGTAGTGGGCAAACTAGATGATCTGCCAGTGTACAAAGTAAGGCCTGAGAATAATTCAAAAGATGTAAAAACAATGCATAGAAATCATTTACTGCCCATTGGACAAATCTTAATTGAGTCTGAGCCCTAGAAGATGCCCCTCTGACCAGTGACTAGAGCTGCTGCTAAGAAAAGATCAAGAAAGTCTGCACCTACAGAAGCAAAGTTAAAGTGTTCCCTCCACAAGTCCCAGTTGAGCATGACTGTCAGTCCATATCGGAAGAAAGTGAGAGTGACTTTGAATACTATCCTTCTTACGAACTGAGTCAATTGTTTCGGGCAATCCCTAGTCAATACTGGAGATGAAGCTGGCCTTCTGGACTGTCTAAGCCCCAGCTTCATCCCTGGAGCCAATGCTCCCAGAAAGTGAAGTGCAAAGCATCAGATCAGATGAAATGGAATCATTGTGCATGGTTGAACTGTTTGAGCTTTCAGGGGAGGAAAATGATGGATTGGGTCAGACTGGTGATACACCAGAACAAGAAGAGTATTTTGAGTGCCCTGACAGTCCACTGCCAGTGTCTGAAAGCTCTCCCTGCGAGCCAAATGTTGTGGACTCAGAAACTGTAACTCCTGGAGCTGAAAGTGCCCCAAGTTCTAGCCTCTACCCCCAGGAGACTCCTGACAAGTGAGGACAATGCTGAAATGAGGCTCAGAGTGCAGAGACTGTAACAGTTCCCCTAGAAAGACTGGTCGAGCTGTAAAGCCTGTGGTGCACCTCAGTTATGATTCCCTGGGGAGGCCTGGATTTGCCTCTCAATGTTGTCCATAAAGGAGTGTATGTGTCCCCGAGCTCATTGCCCAAACTGAGCATCAGTGCTAACTCCAAGTTACTTGTGTTGCCCTTTCTATATGGTGCCCTTGCCCCATCCAGCCCCAAGGTAACTGATAGGAAGGGCCCTCCTTCAGGTTTCATGTTCAAGAGGTAATAACTTGAGTTATGGTACAATGTGTATGTAATACTGTGTAAAGAGTGACGTACTGCAATGTTTCAGAAATGTGTTCTTGGTAAAATGATATATTGACTGATGATTACATGTAGCAGCCTAATGCAAATGTATATGGTTGCAGTTGAAACTTATGGGTACTTGCTTGACGCGACGCAAGCTTTCCCAGACCAGAAGGGTGTAACCCCTGCAAATGGGGGTTCCCAAAAGACTTTCAGGAGCTTGCTTGAATGCTCCAAGCCTGAATGGTGTTTATGTTTAAGCCATTTATCAGTGAGTGTTTTAGAATCTCTGGCACTGTCTCTTTAAGAGCTGTCTGCTTGCAGACATAATTAGTTTGTATGGGGACTGTGTGCTTCTCTGTTTGAGTACCACCGAACTGCTGCCAATTTACTTCATTTTGCAGTCACTAGGGTGCAAAGGAACCTATCTGAAAGATGTAACTGTTTGCCAGAAATTATTTAGAGTAATAATGAAATTACAGTTTGTCTAACCTGCTTTCTTTGCAGTCAGAACTGTGTCTGCTAGTTCCCATTCTAGTTTTGAACTGCTGAACTGGACCAATCAGTGTGGGTAAGCTAGCTCTAAAATGGTGCCTTGGACGAATCAGAACTTGGACTCATAATCTGAGCCAGCCACAAGAGGATTGTATGGGCAGTGACTCTGGGAGATGTAGTTTAGACTTCAGTGCCTTTTTGGACCAACAGCAGCAGTCTATTGTGAGTGACAGCCAATCCAGTCAAGAACTGGGAGGAACTCAAAGGAAGTGCCCGGTTTTTCAGTTGGAGTGTCAGTTGAGCTTTGGCAGTGAAGAAGGAAGGAGCCCTGTGCTTTTTCAGTGTGCAGTTTTAGTAAAAACGTGTGTAAGGCCCAGAGTTCCGGTCTGCAGCTTGTGTAACAGCTTGTTAGGACTGAATCCGTCCTGTGAAAAGAATCAAAGGATCTCTGAAGAGTAGAAACCAGGCTCACCCTGTAGAAGACTGGAGGAATTGCTGAAAATTGCACTCTGTCTGTCAGGAACTGAATCTGCTGTGTGTTCTCCCGGTATTGTGCAGTAATTATGATCGGGATACAGATGCAGCCTGCCTGGTATAGTGCTTTCTTTATATGGTGATGTGAAGAGGTTTGTGTACCTCAAGTGAGCCCTGCTGACATTGAAGGACCCTATCTTATTTGGAGGTCGTGAGTACTAATTCAGGGTCGCCTCCCTGTTGAATTGCCACATTAAATCCAAATGGAATTACTGTACTGCTGACTGTTTAATTCTCCTTTCTCTGTGTGAAAGGCCCCTACCAGCTGCCACGGTTTGGACTAGCCACTAGGGCTTGGTGCCAGGGACAGTAACTGATAGGGATAGGCCTGTGCACAGAGCCATAGGTAGATTATTAGAGTGATAAGCTAATTAACCTGATTTCCCTGTCCTTGTTATATCCCCTAAATAAATCAGAGCTGCTTGTTTCAGCAAAGTTATACTGCCTGAGGTATTTGTCTATGTTAAAGTACTGTACTGTGATTGTTGCACTGTATCTCATTTCTCACAGGAGGTCCCAGTGCTGGAACCAGACCTGGGGTAAGTGTATACTGTGAAGGTAATTCTGATATATTGTGTGGGCCACTAGTGGGAAGAAAGGGGGGTTGCAGTGTCCCAGAGGGCTGTGACCAAGTTAGTTTAACTATTGCAAACCCTGACCTCTGGGTGGAGGCACCCGCCATTGGATCCAGGCCCCTCAACCTGATAGTGGCAAATCAGGCAGGGGTAGTAGCCCCTGGGATAGCGCCATCTAGGGGTTACAAATGAAAACATGACTAATTTATCGAAGTACTGTAAGTGAATTTAAAGACTATATGCAACAGAAAAATAACAAAGAAAAAATAGATGTACAGATAAACCCCAATTTTTATTTTCGATGTATTAGAAAACTAGAAGTGTTAAAATGTTTACAATGTTTCAACGAAAAAAAAAGGCCCAGGTTCTGATCATGTGGAGGCTAGAGTACTGAAATACACAACCAACGAACTTGCTTATCCATTACAAGTAATATATAACAAATCATTGACAACTCAAACTGTACCTGCTATATGGAAAAGGGCATGTGTGGCTCCAGTTTTTAAGGGTTGATAAACTAACATCACAAGTAATTATAGGCCCATATCATTACGGTCTCAGGTTTGAAAGATGCAGGAAAGGCTGTTGCATTGCCAAATGACAGAGTATTTGGAGAAGTACAACATACTTACATCCTCTCAGCATGGTTTCAGGGGTGGATGTGGCACGACTGCCTTGGTCAGGTTCACAAATGATCTGCAGGAATTTATGGAGGAAGGTTTGTATACAGGGGCAGTGTTCATGGATTTCACCAAGGCCTTCGATCTCGTGGACCACCCGTTATTGGCAGGGGTCGAAATAACAACCTGTCTGCCTGTCCCACACACCCAGTTTTCCTCAGGGACAGATGGTTTCACAAGTGAAAGTGCATTAGTGGGTACTAGGAACCAGGAGATGCTGTCACCTTACAGTTGGGCTACAGGCATCCCAACATCATGGTGTTACATGTTGAGAGACGTCCATTCAATCCGTTATCCCATGGTGGGCTCTTATGTGAATGTGGCAATTCTGGCAAGCAGCAGAAATGAGAACAGTAGCATGGTAGGACTAAACTGTGCGTGTGTTACTTGTCATCGTACATGTGCAGTTACCTGCCTTCCTTTTACTTTCTGCACTGCATACCTTTCTCTGTGTGCTGTGCTTGCTGTAGCAGCCCAAGACTAGCTGTTGTTCACAGGCAGCAAAGTTTTGGGGATGCAAATTAAAAACCCTTTTCAGGGCCCTATGTTAACTAAGAGGGGCCTAACCATTGTAAGGACTAGAAAACCATATCTGAAAGCACTTTTCAGGGCACACAGTCAAGTCAAAAAGCAGGAAAAACTGTATTTACAGATTAGGAGAAGAGCTTAAAGAGCTGAAGCAACCACATAAAATCCCACAGCAGAAGATCTCTATAGACAAGAGATGGAGAGGGTGATTAAAAGCCTTTGTCACGCTGGACGCCACACCTTGCGCCATGCTGGCAACCCGGGTTCAGGAGCGGACTCTGGCCGCTGGGGCTTGACCAGGGAGGGAGAAAGATTGAGTGTCCAGAGGACTGCTCTCTTCTCCCGGGGTGGGTAGTGGGTCCCGCATCCCTGTGCAGCAGCTCCCAATGGAGATCGGGGCACTGTAGGAGCAGTGCTGTCACGGGGTGGAGCAGATGTCAACACGTAAGTGCGCAGATGTCATTGAACATCCGCGCTCCAGAAGAAACTGTACAACAAGGAAAAAGCCCTGGTTATTATTAAGTGGGGGGATACTTTTAGTGTCCAGGCTACGCAGTAATACAGGAGCAGAGAAAGCTGATCATCTTGTCTGGGCAGGGCAGAAAGGAGTTAAATAAGGGCCCTTGTCTGGACAACTATTGAGCGGGGGGGGGGGTTGAAGAGAAAACTGAAAGCCCTTATCTGGGCAGTGAACTGGGGGGCACACTTGTTATGTCCTTTTCAAGGCCATATACCAGCCAGTGGGTAATATCTAGTAGTCCTTTTTAGGGTCCCTTACAATAGGCACCATTTGTTATTAAGACCTTTTCAGGTCACAGTGACACCCAGGGGGCAAAGTAGTTATTATTAGCTTGTATTCAGAAACAGAAATGTAGAATTAGTAAACAAAAATCAACAGGACAGGTACAAATTCTGTGGGACCGTCAAAATAAATACTGCGCCTGTCCCTTGGACAGCCATCCACAAATATTTTTTGCTAGCCGTGGTTATTGTAAACGGGTTTGGGGGACTCCGTAGTGAACTGGCTGCATAGTTATTTGATGGGAAGGAAACCTAGGTTCAGGTGAATGGCATGTTATCAAAAGCAATGGATGTTTGCTATGGGGTCCCACAGGGATCAATTATGGGTCCCATGCAGTTTTCACTTTGCATTAATGAATCACCAACTGTATGCACGGATTCCCAAATGGTGTTATATGTTGATGACACAGTCATTTATATTGCTGATAGAACTTTGGTAAACTTGAAACAAACTCTGAAATGTGTATTTGAAAAGATGATAAAGTGATTTAAATTGAATCGATTGGTTTTGAATAAAATTAAAATAAAAGGAATGCTGTTTTGTACAAATCATAAGCAGAAAGCAATAGAATAACCTGTTGAGATTTGTACTACAGAAGGTACAAGTTTGGAAATGGTTACAGAGTTTAGATATCTGGGAATCGTGATGGATAGTCAGTTAAGCTTTGAAACACATATGGAACAAGTGACCATAACATCAAAAACTTAGGGCTTTGTATGGAGTTGGGGACTCATAAATGAGACTAGGTATACTATAGCTCAGACCTGCCTTGTTCCAGTATTAGAATATTGGAATTTAGTATGGGGGGAGGGAGGAGTATCAGAAAAAATAAAACAGCAAAGGGTTTGTTTATACAATGCAATCTGTAGATTTGCTTTTAGAGCAAAACAAAGAAAACGCCGTTGTAATATGTATAGAAAACTTGATTGGTCCTCTACTGGAGAGAGAGAGAGAGAGACAAGCTTCAAAGAGCATGTTTCGTATTCTGTACATTGCACTATCCATTGGATAGGTCAATGAAGGATTTTTTTTTGAGCAGAAGATACAAGAGCATTAAGATTAGAAGGTACCACATCTTTAAAGATTCCACAATGTAGGACGGTAAAGAAACGGAGAGCCTTTAAGCAAGTACTGTAGCTATAAAAACCTGGAATGCCCTTCTGGATAGTATGAGGAACCTTAAAAAATAGGTACAGTTTCAAGACATCCTTGAAAAGGTTTATCAAAAGCAATGCACAGTGCAAGCATAACTTATAAATTCTAACCCTAGTAATAGTCAGGTATTCCTAACTTTCTGCAGTGTCCCTTTAAGCCAGAACTGCCCGGAGAGGATGGAACACATGCAAATGATGGAACGCTTTGCACGTGAAAACTATTCAAATGCTGCCTTGAACTAACTGCCTTAGTTCTAAAACCCCTCAGATTTCACTCTCCGCCTGTAAAGTCTAGTCACTCGGAGTCTTGCTCTTCATCTTGTTCCTGTGATGTGAAGAAACGTATAAAAATACTTAAGTATATTTTTTCTTTCATTTGCTGCCTTTTACTTACTGTTATTTGTAATTAAACCTAGTTTTAGTGTTATTTTACTATTTTTTATTGGTTCCACCCGTTTCGGTATAACCGGTTGGGAACTGTGTTATTTTGGGGGGTTTCTGACTTAAAAACCCTGTTAGTTTAGCTTAAAGTTATTTTAAATATTTATTTTTTGTAACCACTTCATCAATTACTGAACCGCTAGTCTCTCTTCATTTTCTTCATCTGTTCCAGTTCCCATCGGTTCATTATCGGTTCCGGAAACCAATCGCAACCGCTAAACTTTTGTTAAAACTTTAAAATTATGTAGCGGTTAACATTTTTATCATTTTCCATTAAAATGTCAGAGAAACCTAAAAAGAACACCAGTGAACCTGGTTTTAAAAATTGTTCTGATTGTGGGGAAGTGTTTTGCTAAGGCTGACAAACATAGTTTATATGTGACTTGCTTTGGCGATACGATCACCTTAAGGAAGATTGTGATATCTGTAAAACCTTCCCAGAAAAAACAGTGAAGAAACGCCTGGAATGGCTTAAGAAAAAAATGACTCTAATAGGGTTACCACCTTTTAAGAATCCCAAAGTGGGACATTTCTTATTGAAATATGATTTTTTGCAGGACAGTACGTAACCTCGACCAATGCAACAGACTTGTTTTCTCTATGTAATAAGAAATGAGGCTAAGTAGTGTAGTTTCTTGGTTGCTTCTATTGTTTCTTATCATTTAAAGGTATTTTAGTTAAGGTATTGTAGTTTTCTAGAACATTTAGTGGAATGTTAGAAAATATTTTTTCTACTATAAAATCAGGACAATGAGTATTTTTCATGTTTTTTTGCAGGACACAGCTGTCCAAATCAGGACTGTCCTGCAAAACTCAGGACAGGTGGTAGCCCCATCTACCTAAGGGTCCCTCTGGCTCTAACCAGCTGATACCCTTTTCTGCTGTGGGTGAAACCACTACAATAATTGCCTCAACCCCTGAGACAGGGGATAAAGGCACTAAGAGGCTTGCTGAACTGGCTGACTCCCTGGTTCCCTCTAAAAAGACAAAGAAAGTAAAGCACACAGAACCCCCAGCTGAGAAAAAGAGGACTTCTGTGGGTGCTCTGGCTCAGCCTTCTCAAGAAATAGCTCAGGCCTTTAAAGTGGTACAGGCCTTACAGGGTCTTTTTCCCACTGGCCAGCAACCACCTATTCAGGCCCCAGCGGAACAGACTGGCAGCACAGGTAAATTCTCATTTATGGAAGAAGAGGGTTATGGTGAATGTGAGGATGAGGAAGGGGAACCTATTGAGCCTGATGTATCCCCTGAGCAAGATTTCGGTTCACCTCCTAGAACCCCTGAGGATTATTCCTCACATTTTACTTTTGTGAGAAAAATGGCTGATTCCTTGGACATCACCACAAGAGAAGAAATGGAGGATGAAAAAGAGGTGGAATACCTTGAAATGATGGGGTTAACCCCCACAAAGACAATAAATTCTTCAAGAGAGATGCACCGAAGATTTTACAGACCCCTAATTTTGTCCCCACCCCCGATAAGAGGCTGGATAAGAAATACCAGTTGGAAAGGGACGAGACAGAGTTTCTGTTTTCCTTCCCTGAACGCCAGAGGGTGGTGCAGGCAGCTGCCAGTGACATGGCTGAGGTGCCTGTGGCTTCTCATCCACCAGATGAGTCCAGAAAGATTGATAGTATGGCCAAAAAAGGATACTTGTCAGCTTCCTTGTCCATTAGACAGGCACATTTCCAGGCCTACACTGCCCAGTACCAGAAGTCTTTATGGCACTCTGTACTGGCCATGGCACAAAAAGCCCCTTCACCTTTGTCTGATGTCCTGGCAAAAACTGACAGGTTTGGCTTAGAGGCAGCCAAATATCCATTCCAGATGGCTGCTGATACCAAAGATACAGCAGCCAGGTGAATGCAAACACTGTTGCTCAACGTAGGTTTGCCTGGCTAAGAGCTACAAATCTTACCCAGGATACTCAAACAATGGCTCTGAACTTCCCCTTGGAGGGAAATTCACTTTTCCGTGAATAAACAGTGGCTTATATGAAGAAGGTGGATGAATACAAGGCCACCTTCAAGAGCAATTCTGCTAAGGAGAAAGCCTCACTATCCAACAGACCATATGGAAGGGGAGGTCGGGGCAGGTCCTTTCACACTAGGCCCTTTTTCCAGGCAGTGGCTGCACCCCAGTACCAACAGTACCCCCAGCAGGTGTACTTCAGAGGTAGGGGCATAAGGGGTTCCAGGAGGGGATCTCAAACCCAACCTCAACCCTAGAGTAAACAAACACTCTGATGTGTTTTCGCAGGCCGCCTCTGTCTCACTACTTCCAGGCTTGGCAAAAGATCACCACAGACAAGTGGGTCCTGGGGGTAGTGAGTCAGGAACTGTCTCTGAATTTCAAATCCCTTCCTCTTCTGAGAACCAGGATGTTCACTTCACCCTCCCTCGCAGAAAGGTTCAAAACCATGCCGGCCCAGTTACGCTGAGGCGCTGGACACCACAACTTATGCGACCCGGGTTCGGGAACGAGCCCGGTTGACAGTGGGGGAGAGAGAGGATTGAGCATCCTGAAGACTGCTCTCCTCTCTTTGGGGTAGCCCGGTGCGGTAGCGGCCCCTGGTGGAGACCAGCGGCATTGTGACGCACGGGGGCTCACAAGTGGGGAAGACATTGGGCAGCTGCCTTCCGGATGTGGGTGGGAGCACCCATGTTGTGGGCTGGACAGCATTGCACGTCCCACATCTGGGACGTAAACTCTAAAGAAAAAGACCCACCAGCACAGATAGGCGACAGCCATCCCTGTGTCGAACCGCCACATGCCCAACACTGGAGCCCTGCCACTGCCCCTTCGGTCTCCTCTGGCCCTTCATCCCCCTCAGGGCTTGGGGAGAAAGTAACATCCTTGAAGATGGCAGGGTTCACAGTGGGTGGTAGAGCGGCATAGGCGAGCGGAGAGGCCAAAGAGAGATCCGGTGCCTGGGGGAGATAAACAGAATTGGAAAAAAAAAATAGAAAGGTTCGAAACCTGCTGCTGCCAAGGGTAGTGGAACTTGTCCCAGTTCAGCAGGAAGGAAAGGGTTTCTAGTCTAGGTACTTTCTTACCACAAAGAAAAATGGGGAGTGGCGGCCCATCTTGGACCTTGGGGTACTAAACAAGCATTTGAAATAAACAAAGTTAAAAATGGTAACTCTGGCACTGATTCTGCCAACACTCCAAAAAGGAGACTGATTGGCATCACTGGACCTAAGAGATGCCTATTTCCACATCCCCATAAGGGATTCCCACAGAAAATACCTTGGGTTCAGACATCCATCAGGCCATTATCAGTTTTTAGCCCTGCCTTTTGGCCTAACCTCGGCCCTAAAGGTATTCACAAAGTGGTTTGCAGTGGTTGTGGCACACCTTCGAAGACGGGGTGTCACAGTGTTTCCATACTTGGACGACTGGTTGGTGGTAGGAAAATTACCAGACCAGGTCAGACAATATCTGCAGACCACCCAATGGCTCCTGGAGTCCCTAGGGTTCTTGATAAATCACAAATAAATCAGTCCTTCTACCTACACAGGTGCCGTAGTTCATAGGAGCAGAGATCAACACCCTGCAGGACAGGGTAAGAATTCTCCAGCTGATCGCAAATTCTTTCAACCTGCACAAGTAAAAATCTGCAAGACAGTACCTACAGCTCCTGGGCCACATGGCTATGGCCACAGGCATGGTCCTAGGCTCCAGGTTTCAGATGAGACACATTCAGTTCCACCTAAGGGCACACTGGTGCAAGAGAAGAGATCCCCTGTCAAAGCTGATTCCAATAACAAAAACTTTGTTACAAGCACTTCAGTGGTGGAAAGAGGACTCCAGTCTGAGGGAAGGGGTTCCTTTCCAATGAGAGCCCCCAGCAGTTCTTCTCACAACAGATGCATCTCTGCTGGGGTGGGGCGCCCATCTAGGGGACCACACAACCTAGGGCACTTGGTCAAGTGCAGAGTCACTCCAGCATATAAACGTGTTGGAACTCAGAGCAGTGCTTCTGGCACTAAAAGCCTTCACAACACTGGTACAAGGAAAGGCGGTACAGGTCAGAACAGACAGTACCACCACAATGTGCTACATAGACAAGCAGGGAGATACCAGTTCGGGTCCTCTCTGCAGAATCTCAGATTTTAAAATTGACCCAATTATACAGGTTTCTGGTTGGTAATTCTCAGTAATTCAATAAAACCACCACAATATTTCTTTGCCAAATTAGTTGTCATTTATTGAAATAGTATATCATTTCTAGGCATCAGGTAGCCTGCTACTCCCTGAGTGTACCTGATAGAGTTTAATCTTATAGCCAATGGGGCAGTCCCATTGGGGTGTTTCTGACATGCAGTCTATACAGCTAGTAATATTTGCATTACAGGGCTACAGATTTTCAGAGAAATATGAAACCATATATCTCTGGATCCCCCGAGCAATCTATGGATAGTCAGATCTCAGACTGTGTCTTCTTGAAGGGATACTGGACATAACCATTAGGTCCTGTATTTATACCTAAATTATTTTTAAAAAAATACTGGGTTGGAAATTTCCAAAGCCTACTACAGCACATTTTAGCCTAGACATGAAGTCATTCAATAAAATCATGATACAAAGACTTGGAAGTACATTGGCCAGGAAAACTTGGTTATAAGATACATTCAGCACTTTGAGACAATGTTTGTTTATCAGCATTCTTGGATGGGAAAACAGGTTGTCAGGGAATGTTACATTATAAATAATAACATGCTCGAGGAGGCAGGAAACAAAAAGGAGGCTGTTACTGTATTTTAAATAAATTGCTTAGAACTGTAAAAAAAAACATAGTACAAAGAAGACCCTTCTATTACAAAGTGGCCAACGCAAAAATATAATTATTTTTTTTATCAGCTTGTTTCCCTATGCACATTCTTAAACATAAGCATCATGTGGTGAGGATTTGTGCTAGCCAAGGCTAAACGGCAGTTAATGTTGAAGGAGCTGGACCTTATCTTGGCTAGGACCTTGGGTTACAGGAAGGTTTTGTACAAAAAATTTTTGCTGAGCAAAGCAGAGCTAATTTTCTTTAAAACATTTATTTTTAAACATGGTTCATGCTATTCACTTATTTTCTACAGTTATTTAAAGGGACCAACACCTTTTGAACCTGGGCATCTACACAGACATCAGTTTACACAGTGGTATCATTATTTGCATGGTTTCAACAATTACTCTCCAAACACCTCTGCACTTACAAGGCACATCAATCTACATGTTGGTATCATGTAGTCATCTACTAGCCACCTTCACCTTTTACTAGCCCTTTGCAGCCTCTACACTAGCCATTTTACTCCTTTCTATCTCCTCAGCCTTTTGGTTAGCCAACTACATATTGTTGATAAAAGTTTGGTCACTGATCACTAAAACCTTGGCCACTGGTCACTAAACTTTGGCCACTTTCAACAGTCCCCACCATGGGGGCAAGGGAAGACCCATGGGGGAGTCCCAAACCCCCACAGATAATACTTTTATTAGTGTATACGTTTAGTATAACTAAACACTTTTGATCTTAATCTGTTAATTGCATTCTAATACTTTTACCTTACATAATTTTTAAGCTATCATAATACAAGCTACAATTTTTAAAGCTAGAAAAACAGTTTATAATTCATTATTTGAAAACCCTTCTTTTAAAACTGGTTGCCAGCATACAGATAGTTAAGGCAATCATGAAAGGAATCCTGTTCTGGAGTTGGTACTGGTGTGGTTACAGATGGAGCACAAATGGTGTTTGTGAAACATAGTGCAGAACTCAGGGATGTCAACACCACAATTGAAATATGTGAAAAGATGTAAACATGTGATAATTCGTATAACACAATATGACATAACAATATTTGTTGATGAAGAAGAGTTCATGGAATCCACATTGAGAGTGGATAAGGTAGATGCTACCTTGTGTTGAGGTGTGGCACACCCTTGGCGCTTGATTGAAGAATCTGTTGATAATGTCTCTTGTTAGATAGGTCATTATAAAACATGTGACCAGTTTAGAAAGTTTATACAATTAACAGTTCATAAAGTTCATATAAGTAACCACAAGTTGGCGTAGTTATAGTACAGGTGAATGTCATTTGCAGAAAGGTGGTAACCCCACAAGGCACATAGGGCAATGCAGACAATAATTTAAAAACAAAACACCATCATAGTAGAAAAGTCATTGTTCATGTTGCTGGCTGCTGGATGGCTGATTGGCAGACACATTGGCCAGGGGTGCATTAGATTGTGCATTGAGTCCTTTTAATGGAGTAGCCACACACAGTGGTATAGCATTTGTGTCGTGGTAGTTGATGACACCCTGGCACAAAGATTAACAGTCCATAAAAAGTAATAGTTGACAATAAACCATTAAAAACACAGTCCATAATAGAGCAATAGGTTTGTATAAAGTACCAGCCATGTTTGGAACGAGCAGTAGTGAAGAAAATGGATATCTTGCTTGAAGATCAATTGAAGAAAAATCTTCGTGCTGAAGTTAGGGGATTGCCCCTACCCCAGACTTAGCCTCATAGTAAGCAGGAACAATAAGCTTGAGTAGAGTCTGAATTGACTGGACCTTTTCAAACAACATGAAGTCTTGCTATATTATTGCTATATTATGACAGATGCAGTTTGTCCCACCATTAGAACTGCTCCGGAGGTGAAAGAGTCAACTTCCATGCACTGCATGGAACTTAGAGCGCGAGCTCGATTGAGAGAAAGCTCTGTTAAATTGGTTTCAAACCGAAACCGTCAGATTCTTTACTCTGCCTCACTGAACAATCGCTCCGGAGATTCCTCCTGCTGCTCGGTTCATTTCCTCGGTTTAAAGCGTCTTTTCTCGGTTAAATTCAACTGTGATATTATTTATTTTAACCGCAAACCGATCGGTTCAAGCTCTGTCTATGGTATTGTAAGTAATAGATAGGTTTTCTGTGTGGAACTTGTAAATGTTTATCGGTTCGGTTTGAACTGATCGAATTGTATTTAAACTTTGTTTGGAAGCCTTTTAAGGCTTGTTAGAGTGCGGTTCCCGGTTCTTATCGGTTCTAAAAAAAACAGATTTCATTACGGTTTTTTCCACGACCCGTGACACGGTTGGGAACCGATAAGGGTGTCTTGCCTGGCACTGCCATCAAAAGGGCAAGTTTTTGGTTAGGCTGGCATTATGTCTGAGAAACCCAAAAGAAAAACCGGGCCCACTGGGTTTCAACACTGTAGTGTCTGTGGGGAAGCCTTTGCCAAGGCTGACTCACACACCACCTCAATGCAGACTGCCAGATTTGCAAGAATTTCCCCGCAGCTACCCTAGATAAGAGAGTTGGTAGGCTCAGGGAGCGAGAGGCCAAAAAGTCCGCTGACCCAGATGGCCAGCCCGGTTCGGTGCCAACCGAACCGGAAGGGGTGCCCTCTGACCAGGGCCAGACTTCCTTGGGCAAACGTAAAGCTGACTCTGAGGAGCCAGTTCCAGCAAAGAGAACTAGAAAGTCAGCAGGTGTGGAGTCCAAAATCCCTTCTCCAACTGCTGCAGAGATAGCCAGGGCAATACAGATTGTCCAGTCACTGTCCCCGGTTCCCTCCGAACCGCCACTATCTGGCAAAGGTTGGTCTGGTCGGTTCCACCGTTCAAGAATATGATATAGAAGAGTTTTATGAACCAGAGGAGGGAGGATGATTACGATCAGTGTGAATGACTTTGAAAGTCTGGATATGCCCATTGAACCGGACATCTCCCCAGACAGACCTTCAGGTGAATCTCCCCTAGGCTTGCTGAGTCCCCTTCTCATTTTTTGTTTTATAAAAAAGTTGCTGAAACCCTCCAGCTTCCTTTAGAGGAGGCTTTGGATGAGCAAGAGGAGCCTGACTTTGTAGAGATGATGGATATCCCGGAGTCCAGGAGATTGTCCATCCCTTTACATAAATCTTTTAGGAAACAAACAATAAAAATTTTAAAAGCTCCTAATTCTGTGCCTACTGTAGATAAAAAGATGGACAGGAGGTACACTTTGTCAGGTCCTGATACAGAATTTCTTTCACAGCAATGCAGTCATGTTGGAGTAGTTCAGGCTGCAGCCTGTGATAAAGCTAATATTCCCCTGGCTTCACATCCTCCTGACAAGGACTCCAGGAAGATTGATGCCATGGCCAAAAAACAATACGTGGCAGCATCCTTGGGACTCAGACAAGCAAACTATATGGCTTATGTTGCAAGATACCAAAAATCTAGATGGGATACTGTCATGGCCTTAGCCAAACCCATTGGAGGCAGTATAGCGCAGTGGTCTAAGGCTCTGAGCTGCAAATCTGGTGACATCCAGCAGACCAGACTTGGGTTTGAATCCCACAGCTTCCACTTGCATACTGTGTGACCCTGAGCAAGTCACTTAACCTCCTTGTGCTCCCAGGTCGCTCCTGTAAAAAAGCTTTCAGCTTAGTGTGCTATACCTGGTTAAACAACTAAATAAAAAAAAAACAGGCCCCTGGCCAGCTTGCAAAGGAACTGGAGCAGGTGGCTTTTGATGGTATTGAGGCATCTAAGGTGCAATTCCATGCTGCAGTGGATTCTAATGATGTATCCTCTAGAGTCATGGCTACATCTGTGGCTTTTCGTAGATTGGCTTGGCTCAGGTGTACTACTTTGTCACAGGATACCCAGTCTAAGGCTATGGATTTTCCTGTGGTGGGAAATTCTCTGTTTGGGGAGCAGACAGAGAATTATATGAAGAAATGGATGAATATAGAACCACTTATAGGAGTGCACAAGCAAGGAACGGCAAGCCTCTCCTCAGAGGCAGCCCCAGGGGTAGGGCAGGCTTTTCACAGGCCTTTTACCAGACCCAGGCCTCCTCTTCAGCCTATGTTCAGAGGGTTCTTTAGAGGGAGAGGCAGGCAGAGGGTACGAGCAGGCCTGCTCCCCCCTCAGCCTAAAGCCCCTGCCAAACAGGCACCCTGATGGGATGCCCAGGGTTGGCTCTCCATTACCTGTAGGGGCAGGCTGGCTTACTGTCCAGGACTGGGAGTCTTTAACATCAGACAGGTGGGTCCTGGAAGTAGTGAGCCAGGGTCTGGTTCTCAGCTTCAAAAATTTCCAAAGATGAGAGCCAGATCTTTTCCACCTGCAAATCCTTTAGAGACTCTTGCTTTGAAACAGTCTCAACCCTCCTGGCTCTCAGAGCTGTAGAAAGGGTTTCTCCCTACACCAGGGCAAGGGTCTGTACTCAAGGTACTTCCTTACCCCAAAAAGACAGGAGAGTGGCGCTATCCTGGACCCAAGATATCTGAACAAGCACCTTTAAAACCAAAATTCAAAATGGTGACTCTGGGAATGATTTTACCCTCCCTAAGGCCAGGGGACTGGCTAGCTTCCCTGGACCTCAAGGATGCCTACTTCCATGTTCTTATCAGAAGCTCCCATCAAAAGTACCTCAGATTCAAACTGCCCTCAGGCCATTATCAGTTCAGTGCAATGCCCTTCGGCCTTACCTCTGCTCCAAGGGTGTTCACAAAATGTCTGGCAGTAGCAGTTGCTCATCTAAGAAGGCAAAAGATTGCCATCTTTCCCTACCTGGACGACTGGCTCATTGTGGGTCAGTCTCCAGACCAGGTCAAATCACACCTGCTAGTTACCCAGCAGCTGCTTACCTCTCTGGGCTTTCTTTTCAATCTTCCAAAGTCAGTTCTGGAACCTGTCCAGGTACTCACCTTTATAGGCGCAGAACTGGACACAAAGCAGGCCAGAGCCTTCCTTCCCTAGAAAGGGTAGGGACCTTGGTGGCCTGGCCTCGTCCTTCACTCTGCAGTCTCTCTGACCAGCAAGGTATTTCCTGCAGCTCCTAGGGCACATGGCTGCTTCCACAGCTGTAGTGCAAGGAGCAAGATTTCAGATGAGGACATTCAGTTCCATTTGAGAGCCTTCTGGTCTCAAAGAAGATCCCCTATCCAAGTTAATCCCAGTGACTCGAACCCTGATCCAGGCCCTTCAGTGGTGGCAGGATCAGAGCAATCTGAGACAAGGGGTGCCTTTCATCCCTCTGTCCCACTCCTTGACCCTCACTACAGATGCGTCCCTCTTGGGATGAGGAGCTCACATGGGCAACCTCTCCACCCAGGGGTTATGGTCCCCTCAGGAATCTCTGCTCCACATCAATCTGTTGGAACTCAGAGCTGTTTTTCTAGCACTTCAGGTTTTTTCTGCATCTGTTCAGAACAAGGTGGTACAGGTCAGAACAGACAACACCACTACAATGTGGTACATCAACAAACAAGGGGGCACTCGGTCTTCGGCCTTGTGCACCGAGGCGATGAAGTTGTGGTCTCTGGCTTATTCTCTGAACACTTTCCTCATAGCAGTTCACCTCCCAGGCAAGGACAATGTCCTAGCGGATGCTCTCAGCAGGATTTCCCAGGGCCATCACGAATGGTCACTGGATCCCCTAGTACTGGGGATAGTTTTTGCCAGATGGGGCACTCCTCAGATAGATCCTTTTGCAGCCCCAGACAATCATCAACTTCCACTTTTTTGTTGCAGGCACCCAGTGTTGGGCTCAGTCCCCCTGGATGCCTTTCTCCTCGATTGGGAAGGGAAGTTTCTCTGTGCCTTCCCTCCCTTCCCTCTCCTGTTCACGGTGCTAGTCAAAATCAGGTCTCAGCCCTGCAAGATGATCCTGATTGCTCCAGACTGGGCCAGGCAGCCCTGGTACCCACTCCTTCTGTCCTTAGCAGTCCATCTTCCCCTGTGCCTCCCCAGGAACCACAATCTGTTAACCTGTGCTCAGGGAGAGTCTGGTATCCGAATCTCAAATCCCTCAACCTCAAGGCCTGGCTCTTGAGGAGTTAGAGTTGCTGATCTACAACTTTCTCAAAGTGTTCTCGAAATCTTGAAAGCTTCTAGGAAGCCTTCCACCAGGGCTACCTATAACTCCAAGTGGAAAAGATTTTCCATATGGTGTTCTGGGAAGCATATTTCCCCGGAATCTGCTGATTTACCCACTGTATTGGATTATATGGTCCATCTTAATTTCTTGGGACTGAGACCAGCTACCCTGAAAGTTCATTTGGCAGCTGTCTCTGCTTTCGTTTCAGCAGGGAAGCCCTCTTCTCTTTCTGCTCACCCTGTATTTTCCAAGTTTTTTAAGGGATTGCTTCATACCAACCCTCCATTCAGGGACCCTGCCCCTGCTTGGGATCTCAATGTTTGCATTGCTCAGCTGATGCAACCCCCCTTTGAGCCTCTGTCTTCGGCAGAGCTTAAGTACTTGACTTGGAAAACTGTATTTCTAGTAGCCATCACTTCTGCCAAGCGCATAAGTGAGTTACAGGCCTTATCAGTGGAGACTGACTTTATTTCCTTTCACAGGGATAAGGTAGTCCTCAGGACTAACAGGAAGTTTTTGCCTAAGGTGGTTTCAGATTTCCACCTTAACCAATCTATTTCACTTCCAGTGTTCTTCACTGACCATTCCTCTTCTGGTGAGAGGAGGCTGCACAGCTTAGATGTTAAGAGGGCCCTAAGTTACTACATAGAGCGTACCAAGGGTCACAGGTTTGACTCCCTCCAACTATTTCTCACTTATGGTGAGGTTGGGAAAGGGAGACCTGCCACTAAGAGATCCATTGCCAGGTGGATCGTCTCTTGTATCCAGTTTGCTATCAAAAACTGGGTGAGTTCCCCTCAGGCCTGAGGGCTCACTTTACCAGAGGTACAGCTGCATCTCTAGCTGCTGCTAGAGACATCCCTATCTTGGAGATATGTCAAGCAGCTACTTGGAAAACAGTACACACTTTCACCAAGCATTACTCCCTGGATATCCAGGCCAGGAGGGATGCTCGGTTTGGCACAGCCGTGCTTCAGAGCCTATTCCCTAAGTAGGTTCTGTCCCTCCTCCATGGAGGTACTGCTGTGTAGTCTGCATCTGTCATAATATAACAAGACTTCATGTTGTTTGAAGAAAAAATTACTCACCTTAGTAATGTTGTTTCTTCTAATGGAGTCTTGCTATATTATGACCTCCCCCCCAGCCTGCCCCTCTCAGAACTTCTACTTCGGGTATGGGGTGGGCAGTCCACTGTTGGCACTTATTGATGCCCCCTTTTATGTTTGGGTGTTGTATTTTATTTAGTTATTTTATCTTATTTTTCTGGTCCCCTGACTTGAGACTTGGTGTTGGGACCAGGAAAATGTGTGAATATTTTAGTAGCCAGTTGGCTAGTGTAAGTTACAGCTTCCACACAGAGCGTTAGTGAGTTTTGCTCGTAAAGATCTGACGGTTTCCGTTTGAACCCACCCTAACAGAGCTTCTCTAACCGAGCTCGCGCTCTAAGTTCCATGCACTGCATGGAAGTTAACTCTTTCACCTTCGGAGCAGTTCTAATGTTGGGACAAACTGCATCTGTCATAATATAGCAAGACTCCATTAGAAGAAACAACATTACTAAGGTGAGTAATTTTTTCTTTCAGTTCATTTAAAGTTCTACAAATAGGTGTAATTTTACTGAAAACATTACACTTGCAGAGGTAATGATAACTTGATTTATGCAATAGTCCTTATATGGAACCAGTCAGGCACAAAGATGGTGATGACATCAAAGCTGTGGCAGTTGTTTTCTTTCAAGGAAAAGATGAAGATCTTGCAGCTTAGATGAAAGTGTCTCTGACCAGCGTTTATCTGTAGATAAGTACTCATTTTCAGTTTAATTTTAAATTGCTGCCTTGGAAACATTGCTTAGTATAGTAGAATTAGTGTTTTAGCAGTTTTTTATTTATATTCGCAGTTCCCTCACGGTTCCTTGGAACCGAGGGTTCCGCGTCTATTTTAAAAGTTTCCTATCTCAATTTATTATTATTTAGATTTAGTGATCGGTTCCCTGAACCGCTTTAGTTTTGTCCAAATTTAGTAATTTTCTCGGTTCCTTTTTCTTCAGGAACTGAATAGCGCTCGGTTCCAGGAACCGCTAGCTGTAGTTATTTTAAAGTAATCTCCGGTTCCGAGTTACTTTAAATAATGGTGTTTTGAAGTAATCTTTTTTTTTTTTTTGCCTAGCTTAAATGTCAGAGGTCCATTTGGATAAACCTAAAAAATGCACAGGACCCACAGGTTTTAAATATTGTGACTCTTGTGGGCAACTTATAGCAAAAGCAGACAGACATTCTCTCTGTATTTCTTGTTTAGGTACAAGTCACATATTTGCCAGTTGTGATATTTGTAAGACCTTTTGCCCAAAAACATTAAAGAAAAGGTCTAAAATTTTGGAAGAGATGGCTTCTGCTTCTGGGGATAATTCGGTTCCTTCCTCCTCCCACAAAAAGAATGGAGGTAAAGCCAAGGATCCTGACAGGAGTTCAGATAAATCTGAACAAGGTAAAACAAAAAGAGCTGTGGAAACAGGTACTGAACCTGTTCCATTAAGGAAAAAGTGTAAAGAAAAACATGTTGCTGTGCCTCTGGCCGAGAAGGCTAAGGAGCTCCCAGCAGACAAGCATATTATGCCCTCGGCTGAGGACATTGCTAAGGCATTACAAGTATTACAAGCCCTACAGGGTGCAATCCTGGTTCCTACACCGACTGCCCCGGTTCCTCCTACAGCCCCAGCAAGGCAAGAAGTGCCGGAAGTGTTTGGGGAGGAGGAGGAGGAGGAGGATCACTTTGAAGGGGAGCCTATAGATCCAGAGGCTTCTGCAGATCAATAGTTTGGATCTCCTCCCAGGGGTCCTGAGGAATACTCTTTCCACTATGCTTTTGTTAAGAACTCAGTGGAACCCTGAACCTTCCTCTTCAGGAAACAGAGGAGGATATGGAGGAGGCACACTTTCTAGAAATGATTGGGTTAACCCCCATGAAATGTTTACTTCAGCCCATGCATAAATCTTTAAAGAAGGCTGCAGTGCAGATTTTTTAAAACTCCAACCTCTATTCCTGGTGTGGATAAAAAAGCTGACAAGAAATACCAGCTGGACAGAACTACAGCTGATTTTCTATTTACACATCCTGATCCTGAGGGAGTAGTCTAAGCTGCGGCCTGTGACAAGGCCAAGATCCCATTGGTTACCCATCCACCAGACAAAGATTCAAGAAAAATGGATGCTATGGGAAAGAAAGGGTACATGGCTGCCTCTTTATTAGTTCGGCAGGCCAGTTACATGGCATATTCAGTGCAGTACCAAAAAGCTCTATGGAACACTGTTCTAGCTTTGGCTGATAAGGTCCCAGATGAAGTGGCTGTAGACTTACAAGGTACAGCAAGGGCTGCACTTGATGCTACTAGGTACCAATTTCGTATGGCAGTGGATGCCAGTGATACTGCATCCAGGTTAATGGCTTTGTCAGTTTCACTCAGAAGGTTTGCATGACTTAGAGCCACCAACCTAACCTTAGACACCCAGGCCAAAGCAATGGATTTCCCCCTGGAGAACAACTCCTTGTTTGGAGATAAAACTGAGGCATGCATGAAAAAGGTGGAGGAATATAAATCCACTTGTCTGAGCAATTCCAAGGATAGGCCCTTCACCTCTTATAGATCACAAAGTAGGGGAGGTAGGGGCAGGAGTTTTTATCCCAGACCTTTATTTCAGGCACAAGCCTCCCAGCCTCAGCAGCAGGCTAGAGGTTATTTTAGAGGAAGGGGCAGGAGAGCCATGAGAAGAACAGCTCCTGCACCACAGGTTCAGGCACAGCCTGCACAGAATCCCTGACGGGCTAGTGCAGGTCGCATGCCCTATTACAGATCCACCAATAGGTGGCAGACTGGCTCATTACCTTCATGCTTGGCAGTCCATCACCACAGACAAGTGGGTGCTGGAGGTAGTGAGCCATGGCTTGACACTCAGTTTAAAATCATTTCCAAAGCTGAGAACAAGAACCTTTGCTCTGGCAAAAGCTGCACACAGGGTTTTGTTGGAAGCTGAGGTAAAACATCTGCTAGCAATCAAAGCAGTAGAGGTAGTGCCTCTAATAAGCAGGGGAAAAGGTTTTTATTCCAGATACTTCCTCATAAGGAAGAAAAAGTGGGATTGGCGGCCTATTTTGGATCTAAGACTTCTGAACAAGCACATTTTGAAACCAAAGTTCAGAATGGTCACTCTTGCCATAATCATTCCTTCCTTGCAAAAGGGAGACTGGCTAGCCTCCCTAGATCTAAGGGGTGCTTATTTCTATATTCCCATCAGACCTTCTCACAGAATATTCTTGAGATTCAGACTGGCTTCAGGCCATTATCAGTCTGCAACTCTCCCCTTTGGGCTAACTTCGGCACCAAGGGTTTTTACAAAGTGCCCATCAGTGGTGGTAGAGTTTTTGAGAAAACAAGGTATAAGTCTTCCCATACCTGGACAGTCACTGGCACTCACAAAATCCACACTAGAGTCCCTGGGATTTCTGATAAACGAAGAAAAACCTCAACAGGTACCACTCCAGGTGCTGGAGTTTATTGGAGCAGAACTAAATACCAGACAGGGCAGAGCCCTCCTGCCACAGGACAGGGCAACGAGCATTCTGCAGATTGCAAAATCTTTAGACCCAGAACAGCCAGAGAATTTCTCAGGTTACTAGGCCACATGGCATCTGCCACAGCGGTGGTAATGGGCTCCAGATTTCAAATGAGAGATATTCAGTTCCATCTCAGACAGTATTGGTCTCAAAGGACGGATCCTATGTGCAAACTGGTTCCAGTCCCAGAAAGTTTAGGCCAGGCCTTACAATGGTGGCTGGATGAGCACAACCTCAGGATGGGTGTGCCTTTTATAAGGGAACAGCCTTCAGTAATCCTCACAACAGATGCCTCTCTTCTAGGATGGGGGGGCACATATGTTAGAGCACACAGCAAGTGGCACATGGTACCCCCAGGAGTCTCTGTTGCACATAAATCTCTTGGAGCTCAGGGCTGTTTACCTGGCTTTAAAAACATTTACTCCTTACCTGCAAAACAGGGTGGTGCAAGTCAGAACAGACAGCACCACAACCATGTATTGCATCAACAAGCAAGGAGGTACCAGGTTACATCTACTGTGCACAGAAGCAATGAGACTGCGGTCCCTAGCATACTCCATGGGAGTATCCCTGTCAGCCATACGTCTTCCAGGGAAGGACAGTGTTCTGGCAGACTCTTTAAGCAGGATAAATCAGGACCACCACGAGTGGTGCCTGAATACTCAGGTACTTGGTAAAATTTTCAGAAAATGGGGAGCACTCCAGAAGTGGATCTCTTCGCCTCCCCAAAAAAACACCAGCTTCCAATGTACTGTTGCAGGCCTCCTCTAAGGGGCACAATCCCCCTGGATGCCTTGGCCCTGGATTGGACAGGGACATTTCTGTATGCATTCCCTCCTTTCCCTATGATATTCATGACCCTACTGAAATTGAGGTCCCAACCAGCAAAAATGATACTGGTGGCTCCGGATTGGGTGAGACAGCACTGGTACTCTCTTCTGCTGTCTCTGTCAGTGGTTTCCCCAATCCATCTACCCAGGAGGCACAACCTGTTAACCTCCTCTCAGGGCAGGATCCTGTACCCCAGTCTCAAATCTCTGAGGCTCAAGGCGTGGCTCTTGAGGATTTAGAGTTTGCTAACCTTAATCTATCAGAACAGGTGCTGACAGTACTTAGGGGTTCCAGGAAGCCTTCTACTAAGAAGACATATGCCTCTGAGTGGAAAAGATTTACAATATGGTGTACAAGTAAAGGCTTGAGCCCTTTCTGGGCTGATTTGGCTATTCTTCTAGATTACCTTACACATTTACATTCCTTAGGCCTGAAGCCTTCCACCCTCAAGGTTCACTTAGCTGCAGTCTCTGCTTACCTGTCACTTGGTAAGAAGAGTTCTATGGCTTCAAACAACATGAAGTCTTGCTGTATTCTGACATATGCAGTGAATCCCAACCTTCGAACTGCTTCGGAGGTGAAAGAGTTAACTTTCCATGCCAGGCATGGAACGCTGAGCTCGAGCTCGGTTGAAACTCTGTTGTTCTTCAAACTCAAACCGTCAGATTCTTTACTCCGCCTCACTGAACAGTCGCTCCGGAGATTTCTCCTTCTGCTCAGTTCATTTTGTCGGTTAAAGTATTGTTTTTCTCGGTTTTCGACCGAATTTAAACCGCAACCGGTCGGTTCAGGCTCTGTCTGTGGTATTTGTGAGTACTAGATAGGTTTTACATTAATTCTCTTCTGTGTGGAACTTGTAAACGGTTTATCGGTTCGGTTTGAACCGATCAGGTTGTTTAAAATATCTTAATCTGTGATTTAGAGTGTGGTTACCGGTTCTTATCGGTTCTAAAAAAACAGATTTTATTACGTTTTTTTCCACGACCCGTGACACGGTTGGGAACCGATAAGAGGGTGTTACCTGGCGGATTGCCATAAATGGGTAAGTTTGGTTAGGACTGGCACTATGTCTGAGAAACCCAAAAGAAAAAACGGGCCCACTGGGTTTCAACACTGCAGTGTGTGTGTGGGGAAGTCTTTGCCAAGGCTGACCCCCACACCACCTGTGTTTATTGTTTGGGGTTTGACCACCTCAATGCAGACTGCCAGATTTGTAAAAATTTTCCTGCAACTACCCAGAAAAGAGAGTTGGTAGGCTCAGGGAAAGGGAGGCCAAAAAGTCCGCTGAACCGGATGGCCAGCCCGGTTCGGTTCCAACCGAGCCAGAGGGATTGCCTTCTGACCAGGGCGAGACTTCCTCGGGCACAAGGAGATCCGACTCTGAGGAGTCAGTTCCAGCAAAAAGGACTAAGAAATCAGCTGGTGTGGAGCCAAAACTTTCCTCTCCAACCGCTGAAGAAATAGCCAAAGCGATTAAAATTGTCCAGTCACTTTCCCTGGTTCCGACCGAACCGGCACCGTCGAGTGGCGCCGATTCGGCTGGTTCCTGATTCAAGAGTATGATTTAGAGGAATATTATGAACCGAGAGGGGAAGAGGAGTATGAGGAGAGTGAATGTGGATTTGAAAGTCTGGATGTGCCCATTGACCCGGACATCTCCCCAGACAGACCTTCAGGAGTGTCTCCTAGGCTTTCTGAGTCCCCTTCTCATTTTATGTTTTATAAAAAAGTGGCTGAAACCCTCCAGCTCCCTATGGATGAAGCTGTGGATGACCAAGAGGAGCCTGACTATGTGGAAATGATGGATATCCCAGAGTCTAGGAGACTGTCTATTCCCTTGCATAAATCTTTTGGGAAACAGACTTTTAAAATTCTAAAAACTCCTTACACTATACCTCCTGTTGATAAGAGAATGGACAAGAGGTACACGTTGTCAGGCTCTGATACGGAGTTCCTTACACAACAATGCAGCCATGTTGGGGTAGTGCAGGCTGCAGCCTGTGACAAGGCAAATATTCCCTTGGCTTCACCCCGGACAAGGACTCCAGGAGGATTGATGCCATGACAAAGAAACAGTACATGGCAGCATCCTTGGGACTCAGACAGGCAAATTATATGGCTTATGTTGCTAGATATCAGAAATCCAGATGGGATACTGTTATGGCTCTAGCAAAACAGGTCCCTGGCCAGCTTGCCAAGGAGCTGGAGCAGGTGGCTGCTGATGGTATTGAGGCATCCAAGGTACTATTCCATGCTGCAGTGGACTCAAATGATGTGTCATCAAGAGTCATGGCTACATCTGTGGCACTTCGCAGAATGGCTTGGCTCAGATGTACTAGCCTGTCACAGGATACCCAGACTAAGGCCATGGATTTTCCTGTTGTGGGTAATTCCCTGTTTGGGGAGCAGACAGAGAATTCCATGAAGAAAATGGAGTGCACAGGCCAAGGAAAGGCAAGCCACTCCTCAAAGGCAGCTTCTCAGGGGTGGGGGCAGAGGCAGGCCTTTTCATAGGCCTTTTTAGCAAGCCCAAGCCTCCTCTTCTGCTTATGCCCAGAGGGGGTTCTTTAGAGGGAGAGGCAGACGGGGTACAAGCAGGCCTGTTTCCACCCCTCAGCCCAAAGCCCCTGCCAAGCAGGCACCCTGATGGGGTTGCCAGGGCTGATTCTCAGCTACCCGTAGGGGGCAGGCTGGCTTACTTTGTCCAGGACTGGGAGTCTCTGACATCAGACAAGTGGGTCCTGGAAGTAGTAAGCCAGGGACTGGTTCTCAGCTTCAAAAAGTTTCCAAAGATGAGAACCAGATCCTTTCCACCTGCAAATCCACCAGAGGCACTTGCCCTAGAGGCAGAGGTCTCTTCCCTCCTGGCTCTCAGAGCTGTGGAAAGGTTCCACCCCACACCAGGGCAAAGGTTGTACTCCAGGTACTTCCTTACCCCCAAAAAGACAGGAGAATGGCAGCCATCCTGGATCTCAGATACTTAAACAAGCACCTTTTAAACCAAAATTCAAAATGGTGACTCTGGGAATTATTCTACCCTCTCTAAGGCCAGGGGACTGGCTAGTGTCCCTGGACCTCAAGGATGCCTACTTCCATATTCTCATCAGAAGCTCCCATCGAAAGTACCTCAGGTTCGAGCTGCCCTCAGGCCATTACCAGTTCAGAGCAATGCCCTTTGGCCTCACCTCTGCTGCAAGGGTATTCACAAAATGCCTGGCGGTAGCAGTTGCTTCTCTAAGAAGGCAAAAAATTGCCATCTTCCCTTACCTGGACGACTGGCTCCTAGTAGGCCAGTCCCCAGACCAAGTCAGGTTACACCTACAGATAACTCAGCAACTGCTCACCTCTCTAGGTTTCCTTCTGAATCTTTCAAAGTCAGTTCTAGAGCCTGTCCAGCTCCTTACCTTCATAGGCGCAGAGCTGAACACAGAAAAAGCCAGAGCCTTCCTTCCTTTGGACAGGGCAAGGACCCTGGTCTCTCTGGCCTCCTCATTCACCCTGCAGGTGTCTCGACCAGCAAGGCATTTTCTACAGCTCCTGGGGCACATGGCTGCTTCTACAGCAGTAGTGCAGGGAGCAAGATTTCAGAGGAGGGACATTCAGTTCCATTTGAGAGCCTTTTGGTCTCAAAGGAAAGACCCTCTAACCAAATTGATCCCAGTGACTCGAACCCAGATCCACGCCCTACAGTGGTGGCAGGATCAGAGCAATCTGAGACAAGGGGTTCCTTTTGTCACTTAGTCTCACTCCTTAATCCTTACTACAGATACATCCCTCTTGGGGTGGGGAGCTCACATGGGCGACCTCACTACTCAGGGGTTGTGGTCCCTCAGGAATCTCTGCTCCACATCAATCTGTTGGAACTCAGAGCTGTTTTTCTAGCACTTCAGGTTTTCTCTGCATCTGTTCAGAACAAGGTGGTACAGGTCAGAACAGACAACACCACTACAATGTGGTACATCAACAAACAAGGGGGCACTCGGTCTTCGGCCTTGTGCACCGAGGCGATGAAGTTGTGGTTTCTGGCTTACTCCATGAACACTTTCCTCATAGCAGTTCACCTCCTAGGCAAGGACAATGTCCTGGCAGATGCTCTCAGCAGGATTTCCCAGGGCCACCACGAATGGTCACTGGATCCGCTAGTACTGGGGACAGTGTTTGCCAGATGGGGCACTCCTCAGATAGATCTTTTCGCAGCCCCAGACAATCATCAACTTCCTCTGTTTTGTTGCAGGCCCCCAGTGTTGGGCTCAGTTCCCCTGGATGCCTTTCTCCTCGATTGGGAAGGGAAGTTTCTTTATGCCTTTCCCCCCTTCCCTCTCCTGTTCAAAGTACTAGTCAAAATCAGGTCTTAGCCCTGGAAAATGATCCTGATTGCTCCAGACTGGGCCAGGCAGCCCTGGTACCCCTCCTTCTGTCCTTAGCAGTCCATCTTCCCTGTGTCTCCCCAGGAACCACATCTGTTAACCTGTGCTCAGGGAGAGTTTGGTATCCAATCTCAAATCCCTCAACCTCAAGGCTTGGCTCTTGAGCAGTTAGAGTTTGCTGATTTGCAGCTTTCTCAAAGTGTTCTCGAAACCTGAAGGCTGCTAGGAGCCTTCCACCAGGCTACCTATAACTCCAAGTGGAAAAGGTTTTCCATATGGTGTCTCGGAAAGCATGTTTCCCAGAGTCTGCTGATCTACCCACTGTATTGGACTACATGGTCCATCTTAGTTCTTTGGGACTGAGACCAGCCACCCTGAAAGTGCACTTGCTGCTGTCTCTGCCTTCATTTCAGCAGGGAAGCCTCTTCTTTCTGCTCATCCTGTATTTTCCAAGTTTTTAAGGATTGCTTCACACCAATCCTCCATTCAGGACCCTGCCCGGCTTGGGATCTTAATGTATGCATTGCTCAGCTAATGCAACCCCTTTGAGCCTCTGTCTTGACAGAGCTTAAGTATTGACTTGGAAAACTGTATTCTGGTAGCCATCACTTCTGCTAGGCGTATAAGTGAGTTACAGGCTTTATCAGTAGAAACTGACTTTATTTCTTTCACAGGGATAAAGTAGTCCTCAGGACTAACAGGAAGTTTTTGCCTAGGTGGTTTCAGATTTCCACCTTAACCAATCTGTTTCACTTCCAGTGTTCTTCACTGACCATTCCTCCTCTGGTGAGAGGAGGCTGCACAACTAGATGTTAAGGGGCCCTAAGTTACTACATAGAGCGTACCAAGGGTCACAGGTTTGACTCCTCCAACTGTTTCTCACCATGGTGAGGTTGGGAAAGGAGACCTGCTGCTAAGAGATCCGTTGCCAGGTGGATCGTTTCTTGTATCCAATTTGCTATCAAAAGCTGGGTAAGGTTCCCCCCTCAGGCCTGAGGGCTCACTCTACCAGAGGTACAGCTGCATCTCTAGCTGCTGCTAGAGACATCCCTATCTTGGAGATATGTCAGGCAGCTACTTGGAAGACAGTACACGCTTTCACCAAGCATTACTCCCTGGATATTCAGGCCAGGAGGGATGCTCGGTTTGGCACAGCCGTGCTTCAGAGCCTATTCCCTAAGTAGGTTCTGTCCCTCCTCCATGGAGGTACTGCTGTGTAGTCTGCATCTGTCATAATATAACAAGACTTCATGTTGTTTGAAGAAAAAATTACTCACCTTAGTAATGTTGTTTCTTCTAATGGAGTCTTGCTATATTATGACCTCCTCCCCAGTCTGCCCCTCTCAGAACTCCTACTTTGGGTATGGGGTGGGTAGTCCTCTGTTGGCATTTATTGATGCCCTCTTTCATGTTTGGGTGTTGTGTTTGTTTAGTTATTTTATCTTATTTTTCTGGTCCACTGACTTGAGTCTTTGTGTTGGGACCAGGAAAATGTGTTAATATATTAGTGGCCAGTTGGCTAGTGTAGGTTACAACTTCCACACAGAACCTTAGTGAGTTTTTGCTCTTAATGATCTGACGGTTTCGGTTTGAAACCAGCCTAACAGAGCTTCTGAACCGAGCTCGCACTCTAAGCTCCATGCTCTGCATGGAAGTTAACTCTTTCACCTCCGGAGCAGTTCTAATGGTGGGACAAACTGCAGTAGTCATAATATAGCAAGACTCCATTAGAAGAAACAACATTACTAAGGTGAGTAATTTTTTCTTCGATCCTATGGCAACCACAGATTTTAAGTATGTCACTTGGAAAACTGTTTTTTTGGTTGCCATTACTTCAGCTAGAAAGATCAGTGAATTACAAGCTCTGTGCACAGATGTGGACTACATCTCATTCCACAGGGACAAGGTGGTCCTTAGGGCTAATAGAAAATTCCTTCCCAAGGTGGTATCTGATTTTCACTTAAATCAGTCTATCACTCTACCTGTCTTCTTTACAGACAACTCCAGTTCTCCAGAAAGGAGACTTCGCTTCCTTGATGTCATAAGGGCTCTCAGCCACTACATTGACAGAACCAAATCTTATAGGACAAGTCAATCACAGCTCTTTCTCACATATGGTGAAGTTGGTAAGGGCAGAGCTGCAACAAAACGTACAGTTGCTCGCTGGATAGTGGCATGTATACAGTTTTGTTATAGTAAGGTGGGTAAACAGGTACCTCTGGGCCTGAGAGCACACTCCACCAAGGGCACAGCTGCTTCAGTGGCAGCTTCAAGAGAAATTCCACTACTGGAAATCTGTAAAGCAGCTACATGGAAAACAGTACACACCTTCACAAAGCATTACAGCCTGGACATGCAATCCAGAGGTGATGCTAGGTTTGGTACAGCAGTACTGCAGAGCCTGTTTCCAAAATAGGTTCTCTGCCCAACCTCCAAAGGTACTGCTTGGTAGTCTGCATTACGTTTAATCATAATGAGTGATTCCTGGGGTTAGAAGAAAAAATTACTCACCATAGTAATCTTGTTTCTTCAAAGGGATCACTCATTATAATTAAAGACCCTCCCTACCTCCCCTACTAGAACCTATAGAAGTTGTTCTGCATCCCTGCATTAGGGTTTTTTCTTTGTCCTATATAGGTTAAGATAGAGACTCACTTTGTTTAGCCAGTTGATGTCCATGTGGTCTCAGTTTTCTTAGGTTTGTTGGTTAAGGATCTTTTGACCTGAAAGGGCAACAAATATTATTTTTAAGGTTTGTTAATTTTTAGCTAGTGGATCTTTTACCCAGTTAGGCTTCGTAAGAATCTGAAGCACTCAGAGTGCAGCAGTTGCTAGGGCAGCAGTTTGAAAGTGGCATGAGCCAACTGAGAGTTCAATAATTTACATAAAATTCCATCTCTCCGGCAGCTCAACACGGGAGGCTGACTGCATTACGTTTAATCATAATGAGTGATCCCTTTGAAGAAACAAGATTACTATGGTGAGTAATTTTTTCTTCAGGATGCTCTCCCTGCAGAGCCTCCTGCCCCTCCCTCAGTCGGGACAGTGGCTGTGCGCTCTGGATATGCAGGATGCTTACCTGCTCATACCTACCCGCCTTTCTCACTGCAAATTCCTCAGTTTTGCTTTCCAAGGGGACAACTACCAGTTCAAGGCCCTCCCATTTGGTCTTTCCTCTGCTCCCCGAGTGTTCACCAAATGCCTTGCGGTGGTAGCGGCCTACCTCTGTACCGGGGGGGGGTGCAGGTTTTCCTGTACCTAAACGATTGGCTCCTGGCGGCCTCATCCAGGGAGGAACTCCTGCGCTTCCTCTCCCTTACCCAGCAGGTCTTTGCCTGTCTGGGTATTACCATCAACCATACCAAGTCTCACTTGATCCCATCCCAGAGGCTCCAATTTATCTTGGTGATCCTGGACACGACCTTGGGCAGGGCATTCCTGCCACTGGACAGGGCGGCCACACTCCAGACTCAGGTAAGCCTGTTGTCTGGCCGCAGGTGGGTCAGTGTGAGGTTGGTTCTTTGCCTCTTCGGGCTTATGGCGGCTCCTATCCCAACAGTCCCTCGCGCTTGGCTCCACATGAGGGTCTCTCAGTGGACGCTTCAGTCTCAATGGGATCAGTTGGTGGACGACCTGGACCAGCTTGTCCTAGTCTCCTGCCCCATGGTTCAAGACTTGCAGTGGTGGATGGTTCGAGAGAACCTTTTTCCGGGAGTTCCCTTCTGCCTTCCTCCCCCCTCCCAGACCCTTGACCACAAACGCCTCGGATGAAGGTTGGGGAGCCCATCTCGGACCTCACAGGACCCAGGGCTCCTGGTCCAAGCTCGAAAATGTTTACATCAATGTGTCTGAGCTGGGGTGTAGTGCTTTATGCTCTCCAGGCTCTACATCTGCATCTTCTTCCCGGCCACTTAGCCGTCCAGATAGACAACATGTGTGTAGTATGGTACATCAACAAACAGGGAGGGACTCATTCCTACCCTCTTTGCAGGGAAGTGATGAGAGTTTGGGATTGGGCAGCACAACACAACCTTCACCTCATGGCAATTCACGTCCTGCGGGTCGAGAACACCTTAGCAGACAAACTGAGTCGCTCGTCTGCTCAAGCTTACGAGCGGGAACTGGGTCAGGGGGTCCTAGACGATCTCTTCCTACGTTGGGGAATGCCACAGGTGGACCTGTTCACCTCACCTCTAAACGCAAAGCTTCCCGACTTCTGCTCGCTCGCTCAAGAGCGCGGCAATTTTTTGAGAGGCGCTCTGTCTCTAGATTGGAAGGGCAGATTTGTCTATGCCTTCTCCCCGATCCCTTTGATCCCGAGAGTCTTTCAGAAACTCAGTTCAGAAGGAGCATGAATGATTCTGACCGCTCCTTTCTGGCCCAGGCAAGTTTGGTTCTCTCTTCTGCAACAATTCTCAGAGGAACCTTCTCTTCTTCTTCTTCAAACAACATGAAGTCTTGCTGTTTTCTGACAATTGCAGTGATTCCCAACCTTTGAACTGCCCCGGAGAACTAAGGGTTAACTTTCCATGCAGGGCATGGAATGCTGAGCTCGAGCTCGGTTGAAGTCTCTGTCTGGAGTGTTTTGAACTTAACCGTCAGATTCTTTACTTCGCCTCACTGAATGGTCGCTCTGGAGATTCCTCCTTCAGCTCGGTTCGAAGTCGGTTAAAGTTTTCAGTTTTTCGTCGGTTTAAACCAAAAAAAAGTATCTGCATAGTCGGTTCAGTCTCTGTCTGTGGTGCTGTGAGTACTAGATAGGAATTGTTCTGTTTTTCTGTGTGGAGCTTGTAAAACTGCGGTCACGTCGTCTGCACCGAGCATTTGATTGTGAATTTTGCTATATTTAGTGTGTGGTTACCGGTTCTTATCGGTTCTAAAAAAAACATGTTTTAACCGTTTTTTCCAATACCCGTGACACGGTTAGGAACCGATAAGGGAGTCTTGTCTGGCGGTTGCCGGAAGAAGGGTAAGTTTGGTTAGGTTGGCCATGTCTGAGAAACCCAAGAAAAAAAACCGGTCCACTGGGTTTCAACACTGCAGTGAGTGTGGGGAGGTCTTTGCTAAGGCCGATCCCTACACCACCTGTGCTTATTGTGTGGGGTTTGACCACCTCGATTCACACAGCCAAATATGTAAAAATGTTCCTAAATCTACCCTTGAGAAGAGATTAGGTAGACTGAGGGAAAAGGAGGCCGAGAAGTCCGCTGACCCGGATGGCCAGCCCGGTTCGGTTCTTCGGGCAAAAGGAGAGCCGATTCTGAGGGATCGGTTCCGACAAAAAGAAAGCGCAAAGATAAATTGACCGGTTCGGATCCAGAGGTTCATGTTCCGACCGCCGAAGAGATAGCCAGGGCAATTCAGATTGTGGAATCGCTCCGTCCGGTTCCGACCGATCTGGCTCCTTCTGGCAGGGGTTCGGTTCGGTTGGTTCCCCCGGTTCAAGAGTATACCATTGAAGATTTTTATGAGCCGGAGTTTGACGAGGAAGGGGAATTTGAGGATTATGATGTAAGTGAAGGTCTGGATGTGCCTGTGGAACCGGACATCTCCCCAGACAGACCATCAGGTGTTTCCCCTCCTAGGCTTTCTGAGTCCCCTTCTCACTTTGTTTTACAGAAAAGTGGCTGAAACTCTCCAGCTTCCTATGGAGGAGGCTGTGGAAAATCAAGAAGAGCCTGATTATGTAGAGATGATGGATATCCCAGAGTCCAGGAGACTGTCTATTCCCCTCTATAAATCTTTTGGGAAACAGACAAAAAAAATCTTAAAAGTCTCCTAACACTGTACCTTCTGTGGATAGAAGAATGGACAAGAGGTATACACTTTCAGGCTTGGACATGGAGTTCTTATATCGGCAATGCAGCCATGTTGGGGTAGTGCAGACTGCTGCCTGTGACAAGGTAAATATTCCCTTGGCTTCACACTCCCCTGACAAGGACTCCAGGAAGATTGAGGCCATGGCAAAGAAGCAGTACATGGCATCTTCTTTGGGACTCAGGCAGGCGAATTACATGGCCTATACAGCCAGGTACCAGAAGTCTAGGTGGGACACTGTACTGGCACTGGCTAAACAGGCCTCTCCCCATCTAGCCAAGGAGCTGCAGGTGGTGGCTGCAGATGGGATTGAGGCATCTAAGGTTCAGTTTAATGCTGCTGTGGACTCTAATGGTGGCTCATCAAAAGGCATGGCTACATCTGTGGCTCTTCGGAGGATGGCTTGGCTCAGATGTACTGGCCTCTCGCAGGACACCCAGGCTAAGGCTATGGATTTTCCTGTAGTGGGTAATTCTCTCTTTGGGGAGCAAACAGAGAATTACATGGAGAAAATGGATGAGTACAGGACCACTTACAGGAGTGCTCAGGCCAAGGAAAAGCAGGCAACTCCTCAAAGGCAGCAGTCTATGGGCAGGCCTCTTCAAAGGCCTTTTTACCAAGCACAGGCCTCCTCTTCCTTTTCGCAGAGGGGGTTCTTCAGAGGGAAAGGCAGAAGGGGAATGAGCAGGCCTGCATCCACCCCTCAGTCTAAAGCCCCTGCCAAGCAGACACCCTGATGGGTCTGCCCAGGTCAACTCTCCTATTTCAGGAGGGGGCAGGCTGGCTTACTTTGTCCAGGACTGGATGTCTGTTACATCTGACAAGTGGGTCCTGGAAGTAGTAAGTCAGGGACTGGTTCTCGCTTCAAAAAATTTCCAAAGATGAGAGCCAGATCTTTTCCACCTGCAAATCTTTCGGAAACCCTTGCCCTAGAGGCAGAGGTTTCTTCTCTCCTAGCTTTAAGAGCCATAGAGAGAGTATCTACCCTACACTGGGGCAAAGGACTGTACTCCAGGTACTTCCTGACCCCCAAAGAGACAGGGGAGTGGTGACCATCCTAGACCTACGATATCTAAACAAACATCTTTTAAAACCAAAGTTCAAGATGATAACTCTGGGAATAATCCTTCCCCTCTCTAAGGCCAGGGGACTGGCTAGTCTCCCTGGACCTCAAAGATGCTTACTTTCACATTCCCATCAGGTGCTCCCACAGAAAGTACCTCAGGTTCGAGTTGCCCTCAGGCCACTGTCAGTTCAGAGCAATGACCTTTGGCCTAACCTCAGCCTCAAGGGTTTTCACAAAGTGCCTGGCAGTAGTAGTTGCCTTTCTAAGAAGGCAAAATATTTCCATATTTTCTTATCTGGACGATTGGCTATTAGTGGGTCATTCTCCAGACCAAGTCAGATCTCACCTGCAGGTGACCCAGAAAGTGGTCACTTCCCTAGGATTTCTTCTCAGTCTTCCCAAGTCAATTCTCGAACCAGTCCAGCTCCTTACGTTTAAAGGGGCAGAACTGGACAAACTCAGAGCAAAAGCCTTTCTTCCTCTAGAAAGGGCAAGGGCTCTTATGGAACTAGCTTCTTCCTTCAGCCTTCAGGTATCTCGACCAGCAAGGCATTTCTTCCAGCTCTTGGGCCACATGGCAGCTTCAACAGCAGTGGTCCAAGGGGCAAGATTCCAGATGAGGGATATTCAGTTTTACCTGAGAGCTTTCTGGTCTCAGAGAAAGGATTCCCTTACCAAACTGATTCCAGTGGCTCTGACCTTGATCCAGGCCCTCCAGTGGTGGCAGGATCAGGCCAGTTTAAGGCAAGGTGTTCCTTTTGTTGCTCAGCCTTGTTCAGTGGTCCTTACCACTGATGCTTCTCTTCTGGGCTGGGGAGCTCACCTGGGGTCCCTTACTGCCCAGGGCCTGTGGTTCCCGCAAGAATCCCTTCTCCACATCAATCTTCTAGAGCTCAGGGCAGTTTTTCTGGCTCTAAAAGCGTTCTCAGTCAGTTCAGAAGAAGGTTGTTCAAGTCAGAACAGACAACACTACCACCATGTGGTACATAAGCAGGGAGGCACTCTGTCCACGGCCTTGTGCACAGAAGCCATGAAGTTGTGGTCCCTGGCTTATTCCCTGCAAGCCTCTCTTGTAGCAGTTCACCTTCCAGGCAAGGACAGTGTGCTAGCAGATGCACTGAGCAGGATTTCTCAGGGCCATCATAAATGGTCCCTGGACCCTCAGGTTTTGAAAGCGATTTTTTCAAGGTGGGGCACTCCAGAGATAGATCTCTTTGCAGCCCCAGACAGTCACCAACTTCCTCTCTTTTGTTGCAGTCCTCCAGTCTTGGGCTCAGTCCCCCTGGACACCCTGATTCTGAATTGGGAAGGGAAGGGAAGTTTCTGTATGCCTTTCCCCCCTTCCCACTCCTGTTCAAAATTTTAGTCAAAATAAGGTCTCAACCTTGCAAGGTGATTCTGGTTGCTGCAGATTGGGCCAGACAGCCCTGGTACCCCCGGTTGCTCTCCCTAGCAGTCCATCTTCTCCTGTCTCTTCCCAGGAATTACAACCTGTTAACATCCTCTCAGGGGAGGATTTGGTACCCCAGTCTTGAGTCTCTCAATCTCAAGGCATGGCTCTTGAAGAGATAGAGTTTGCAGATCTGCATCTTTCCCAAGAGGTTCTGGACATCCTCAAGGCTTCTCGAAAGCTGTCTACCAGAAAGACTTACAACTCCAAATGGAAAAGGTTCAGCATTTGGTGTTCTAAGAAGAATATTTCTCCAGACACTGCTGAATTGCCTTCGGTTCTGGATTATATGGTCCATCTTAATGGCCTAGGCCTCAGACCAGCTACTCTCAAGGTACACTTGTCGGCTGTTTCTGCTTTTTTGTCTGTGGGGAAGCCTTCCTCACTGTCTTCCCATCCTGTGTTCTGTAAATTTTTTAAAGGATTGTTTCACACCAATCCTCCTTTTAGAGACCCTGCCCCTGCCTGGGATTTGAATGTTTGCATTGCTCAGCTTATGCAACCCCACTTTGAGCCTATGTCTTCAGCAGAGCTTAAGTACTTGACTTGGAAAACTGTGTTCAAACACCATGAAGTCTTGCTATATTAGGACTTATTGCAGTTAGCCACTGCACTTGAACTGCCCCAGAGAGGAAAGAGTTAACTCCAGAGAATCTGGAGTTCTAAAGCGCGCGGGCGCTATACCAAAGCGCTATCTGGGCAGTTTCAAATGAAACTGTCAGATTCTTTACTCCGCTTCACTGAACAGTCGCTCCAGAGATCAGCTCCTTCAGCTCGGTCGGTCAAGCGAGTATTTTCGGTTCATTTGAACCGCCAAAAAGTAATTATTTTACCGCATTTCGGTTAAAGCTCTATCTGGTAAACCGTAAGTACAAAATGAAAAGTCTGTGTGGAAATTTAGTTATCTGTTCGGTTTTGAACCGATCGGTTTGCTTATTTTAACGTTTTAAAGTTTTGGGCTTTTAGAGTGCGGTACCCGGTTCTTATCGGTTCTAAAAAAACCTTGATTTTAAATAGGGTTTTTTCAAATACCCGTGAAACGGTTAGGAACCGATAAGGGTGTCTTGCCTGGCACAGCCATAAAAAGGGCAAGTTTTTGGTTAGGCTGGCATTATGTCTGGGGAAACCCAAAAAGAAAAACCGGGCCCACTGGGTTTCAACACTGTGATGCTGTGGGGAAGCCTTTGCCAAGGCTGTCCCACACACCACTTGTGTTTATTGTCTGGGGGCTGACCACCTCCTGTCAGACTGCCAGGTGTTTAAAATTTCTCTGCAGCCACCCTGAAAAGAGATAGGGCCGGCTCAGGGAACTATTGGCCAAAAAGTCCGCTGACCCGGATGGCCAGCCCGGTCCAGTACCCACTGGACCAGAGGGAGCCCTCTGACCAGGGCTAGATCTGGCAAAAGGATGGTTCAGAGGAACCAGTTTAAAAAAAAAAAAAAAGAAAAAGAAGAATATGACAGAGAAATCAGTAGGTTTGGAGTCCAAGATTGTCTCTCCAACTGCTGCAGAAGTAGTTGCGCCACAGATTGTCCAGTCACTGTTTCTAGGTCCTGTCGAACCATCTACAGTTGGTAAAAGGTGGCTCGTTCAGTTCCAGTGGTTCAGGTTTATGATGTTGAGGAATTGTTATGAACCACAGGAGTGGGAGGAGGAAAATTGATTAATACATGTGTGGCTGGTAGGGTCTGGACGTGCCCACTTAAGCGGACATTTCTTCAGACAGACTTTTAGAATCTCCTCCTATTCTGTCTGAGTCCCTTTCTCAGTTTATGTTTTACAAAAAGCTTGCAGAATCCCCCCAGCTTCCTTTAGAGGAGGCTATGGATGAGTAAAGGGGAGCCTGATTATGTAGGAATGATGGGCTAGGAGGTTGTCTTTCCTTTGCATAAGTCATTTAGGAAGTAAACAACTAAGATTTTATAAGATTCTTCTTTCTGTCCCTCCTGTAAGATAAAAAAATGGACAGAAGGCGTGTTTCGTCAGGCTCTGTTACAGACTTCCTCACTGAGCAGTGTAGTCATGTAGGTGTGGTACAAGCTGCAGCCTGTGTCAAGGCTAGTTCCCCTGGCCTCACATCCTCCTGAACAGGATTCAGGAGGATTGATGCCATAGCAAGAAAACAGTATATGGCAGCTTCTGTGGGACTCAGACAGGCAAGTTGTATGGTTTATGTGGCTAGATTTCGGAAATCTAGGTGGGACGCAGGATTGAGTTAGCCAAGCAGGCCCATGGCCAGCTGGCTAGCGGTTGAACAGGTGGCTGCTAATGGCACCGAAGCCTCTAAGTTCAAGTTCATACTGCTGTTGGTGTTAATCTTGTTTTCTCTAGGGTCATGACCACTTCTGTAGCTTTCAGTAGGTTGGCATGGCTCAGATGCACTAATCTGTCCCAAGATACTCTGTCAAAGTCTATGGATTTGTTTCTTGTTGTGGGTAATTCTCTGTTTGAGGAACAAAGAGAAGCTATATGAAAACATGGATGATTACCTACAAAGTGCCCAGGTAGAGGCTCAGGCCTCCTCTGCTTTCGCCAGAGGGTCTCTTCAGAGGCAGAGATAGACGGGGCACAAGTAAACCGCCTCCCCCTTAGCCTAAGACTATTGCCAAGCAGGCACCCTGATGGGGTGCCCAGGGCCGATCTCCTATACCAGTGGGCAGGTTGGTTTTATTTCAGCCAGAACTGTGTGTCCCTAACTCGGACAAGTGGGTTCTGGAAGTAATAGGTCTGGTTCTCAGCTTCAAACAGTTTCCAAAGATGAGAGCCAGACAGGTCCACCTGCAAATCCTTCGAATCCCTTGCTTTGGGAGCAGAGGTTTCTTCTCCTCTGAACTGCAAAGCAGTAGAAAGGTCCCTCCTTGCACCGGGCAGGGGCTGTGCTCATGATACTTTCTTAACCTATAGAAGGCAGGAGATTAGCGCCCATCTCAGATTTAAGGTACCTGAACAAGCATCTTTTGAAAACAAAGTTAAAATGTTAACTCTGGCTGAGGCCAGGGACTGGCTAGCTTTCCTGGACCTCAAGGATGCCTATTTTTCATGTCTTGATCAGGCCTTCTCACAAAGTACCTCAGGTTACCCTCAGGCCACTACCAGTTCAGGGCAATGCCCTTCAGCCTTACCTCTGCGCCAAGGGTATTCAAGAAATTCTAGCTGTGGTAGTGGCTCTTTAAGAAGGCAAGGATTGCTTTGTTTCCTTTCCTGGATGACTGGCTCTTAGTGGGTCAGTCTCCAGATCAAGTAAATCCCACTTGCAAGTCACCCAGCAGCTTCTCACCTTTCTGGGATTCCTGCTGAATTTACCAAAGTCAGCTCCTAACCAGTTCAGGTACTAACTTTCATAGGTGCAGAGTTGAACACAAAGTTAGCCAGGGCATTTCTCCCTCTAAAAGGGTAGGCAGTCTCTTGCCCTGGCATCTTCCATTACTCTGTGAGTCTCTTGACCAGCAAAGCATTTGCTACAACTACTAGGGCACGTGGCTGCTTCCACAGCTGTAGTGCAGGGAGCAAGATTCCAGATGAGGGACATTCAGTTCCATCTGAGGGCCTATTGGTCCCAAGGAGGGATTCCCTTTCCAAATTGGTTCTAGTGACCAATCCTGATCCTGGCCTTACACTGTGGCAGGATCAAAGCAATCTAAAACTAGGGTCCTCTTCATTCCCTCACCACGGATGCTCCTGTGTTAGGGTGAGGAGCTCGCTTAGGCGACCTGTCCACTAGGGGAGTGTGGTCTCCTAGAATCTCTGCTCCACATCAATTTTGGAACTCAGAGCTGTCTTCTAGCTCTTAGGGTTTTCAGCTTCTGTCCAGAACAAGGTAGTTCAAGTCAGGACAGACAACACCACAATAATGTGGTACATCAACAGGCAGGGGCACTCGGTCATCAGCCTTGTGCACGAAGCAATGAAGTGGTGGTCTCTGGCTTACTCCCTGAACACCTCCTGATAGCAGTTCACCTCCCAGGAAGGACAATGCCTGGCAGATGCCCTCAACAGGATTCTCAGGCCATCACGATTGGGCTCTGAATCCTCAGGTGCTGGGTTCAGTCCTTGCCAGATGGGCTCATTTTCAGATAGATCTTTTGCAGCCCCAGATAACCACTAACTTTCTGTTTTGTTGAGGCCTCCAGTGCTGGGATCAGCCCACCTGGACGCTTTTCACTTGGATTGGAAAGGGAAGTTTCTGTTCACCTTTCCTCCTTTCTCCTTTTTTTCAGGGTACTAGTAAAATCAGATCTCAGCCCTGCAAAGCGATTCTCGATTGTTCCAAGCTGGGCCAGACAGCCCTGGTACCCATTGTCTCTGTCTTGACAGTCCACCCTACCCTGAGCTTGCCCAGAGTCCACGACTTACTGGCCTTTGCACAAGGGAGAGTGGTATCCGAACCTCAGATTCCTCCTTCTCAAGGCAGCTGTTGAGAGTTAGAATTTGCTGATTTACACCTTTTTCAAGGTGTCGGATATTTTAAAGGCTTCAAGGAAGCTTTTTCACTGGCGCCACTTACAATTCTAAGTGGAACAGGTTTTCAGTCTGGTGCGTGAGAAGACAGATTATACCACAGTCTGCTTATCTGCCCATTTTCTGGACTTTTGGTCCATTTTAAATTCTTTGGGTCTTAGGCCAGCTACCTTAGGGTTCCTTTGGCAGCTGTCTCTGTTTTTTTCTGCAAGTAGGAAGCCTGCTTCCTTTTCTTCTCAACCTGTGTTTTCCAAGTTTTTAAGGGGTTGCTTCACACCAACCCCTCCTTTTTGGAACCAGCTCCTGCATGGAGCCGAATGTTTGCGTGCTCAGTTAATGCAAACCCTTTGGACCTCTGTCCCCAGCAGAGCTCAAGCTTCTCACTTGGAAAATGTTTTTTCTGGTGGTTTCACTTCTGCCAGGCGCATAAGTGAACTACAGGCCTGCAGTGGAAGAAGATTTTCTCTCCCACAGGATAAGACAGTCCCTAGGACTAACACAGGGTTGTCCCTAAGTGGTTTCAGGTTTCCACCTGAACCAATCCATCTCTCTCCAGGATTTTTCACTGAGCATTCTTCCTCAGGTGAGAGGAGACTGCACAGCTTGACGTCAAAAGAGCCTTATGCTACTATTTGTAACGCACCAAGGGTCACAGGTTTGAATCCTCCAACTCTTCCTTACCTAGGGCGAGGTTGGCAAAGGAACCTGCCACTAAGAGGACAGTTGCAAGGTGGATTGTCTCTTGTATCCATTTTGTTATCAAAGACTAGGTAGGAGAGCCCCTCAGGACTGAGGGCTCACTCCACCAGGTGTACAGCTGCATCTCTAGCGGTTGCTAGAGATATTCCCATTCTGGAAATCTGTCGAGCTGTTACTTGGAAGACAGTTCACACTTTACCAAGCATTATTCCCTGGATTTCAGTCCAGGAGATGCTCGTTTTGGCACAGCTGTGCTTCAGAGCCTATTTCCTAAGTAGGTTCTGACCCTCCTCCATGGAGGTACTGCTGTGTAATCTGCAATAAGTCCTAATATAGCAAGACTTCATGGTGTTTGAAGAAAAATTACTCACCTTAGTAATTGCTTTTCTTCTCATGGAGTCTTGTATAGACCACCTCCAACCTGCCCTCTCAGAACTTCTACTGGGGTGGGGTGGCAAATTAGTGCAAGCACTGTGTCATGCCATTGTAGTTCTTCCCTTCACCCTCTTTTATTTAGGGTTAGGGAACTAGGGTTTTCTGGTTGAGTGATTTGTTGGCCCCTTCCTGGACTTGAGTCTTTGGGGGAAGGGGGGGTTCCTAATAGTGCTTGTCAGGGGGGAAAACTAATAATACCATTATTCATTCTTATTATTGTTGTTTCTATTGTTGTTTCTGTTGTTGTTATTACTACTAGTAGGTAGCCATTTGCCTAGTGTAGAGCTTTCCACATAGACTTGTTGCTTAGTGTTAGCTTCGTAAAGATCTGACAGTTTCATTTGAAACTGCCCAGATAGAGCTTTGGTATAGCGCCCTCGTGCTTTAGAACTCCAGATTCTCTGGAGTTAACTCTTTCCTCTCCGGGGCAGTTCAAGTGCAGTGGCTAACTGCAATAAGTCCTAATATAGCAAGACTCCATGAGAAGAAAAGCAATTACTAAGGTGAGTAATTTTTTCTTCTTGGCAGCCATTACCTCTGCCAGGTGTATCAGTGAATTGCAAGCCCTGTCAGTGGAACCTGATTTTATCTCCTTTCATAGGGATAAAGTGGTCCTTAGAACCAATAGAAGGTTCTTGCCCAAAGTGGTTTCAGACTTCCATTTAAACCAGTCTGTGTCTCTCCCTGTTTTTTTCACTGATCATTCTTCCTCAGGAGAGAGGAGGCCACACAGTTTAGACGTCAAAAGAGCTCTTAGTTATTACGTAGAGCGTACAAAGGGTCATAGGTTTGACTTCTTCCAGTTGTTCCTCACTTATGGAGAAGTGGGAAAGGGCAAACCTGCCACCAAAAGATCTTTTGACAGGTGGATTGTGTGTTGTATACAATTCTGTTATGAAAAACTGGGAAAAACTCCCCCCACAGGCCTGAGGGCTCATTCCACAAGAGGTACAGCTGCAGCCAGGGATATCCCTCTCCTAGAAATTTGTCAAGCAGCCACCTGGAAAACAGTCCATACCTTTACCAAGCATTACTCTCTGGATATCCAGGCTAGGAGTGATGATTGGTTTGGCATAGCAGTACTTCTGAGCCTATTCCCAAAGTAGGTTCTGTCCCTCCTCCTTGGAGGTACTGCTTGGTAGTCTGCAGTTGTCAGAATACAGGAAGACTTCATGTTGTTTGAAGAAAAAATTACTCACCTTAGTAATTATATTTCTTCTAATGTAGTCTTGCTGTATTCTGACCTCCTTCCCTGCCTCGCCTCTCAGAACCTGTTTTTGGGAAGTGGGTGGGCAGGTGCAGTGTTGCACCCCAGGGGTGTATTTGCTTGCACCCTCCTCCCTTTTTGTTTGGGTGCTTATTTATTATTGTTATTTTTGAGTACATTGGGTTTAGTTTTTGGGTTTCCTGACTTGTCTTCCTTGGGAATACAAAACTTTTTAGCCAGTTGACTAGTAGAATTTTTACAATTTCCACATAGAATTTTACATAGAAACATAGAAACATAGAAGTTGACTGCAGATAAGGATCGCAAGGCCCATCCAGTCTGCCCATTTCTTTTTCTACCTTATAAATGTGCCATCGGCCTTTGCTCTGTCAGTGACCTATCTATTCATAGTCATTTGTATTGCTCCCTTATGCCTATCCCATGCCTGTTTGAAGCCCTGCACTGTATTCATAGCCACCACTTCTTGTGGTAAGCTATTCCATGCATCTACCACCCTTTCTGTGAAAAAGAATTTCCTCACATTCCCCCTTAATCGGCCTCCCTATAATCTCATGCTGTGTCCTCTTGTTCTGCTATTTTTCTTATATTTAAACATGTTAGACTCTTTCACCTTGTTTATGCCCTTAAGGTGTTTAAATGTCTTGATCATATCACCTCTCTCCCTCCTTTGCTCAAGGGTATACATATTGAGCTCCGTTAATCTGTCCTCATATGTCTTCTGATGCAGTCCCTGCACCATTTTGGTTGCCCTTCTCTGGACTGCCTCAATTTGGTTAATGTCCTTGTGAAGGTGTGGCCTCCACTACTGCACGCAGTACTCCAGATGGGGCCTAACCAATGTCTTGTACAGAGGGATTATTACCTCCCTCTTACGACTTGTGATACCCCTACTACACCCTAACACCCCCTAGCCTTACCTACTGCTTTAGAGGTCTGCTTGGATGATTTTAGGTCATCAGTGATGATGATGCCCAAGTCTCTCTTCCTTTGTGACTGCTAGCAACTCCTCCCAGCCTATAAGTGGCTTCAGGGTTCTCTTCCCTATGTGCATGATCTTGCACTTCTTTGCATTAAATCCCAGTTGCCACTCTTCTGACCATTTTGCTAGTTTATCCAGATCTCTTCTCATCTGCCCACCCCATCTGGATCATCTACTCTTGTTGCAGATCTTGGTGTCATCTGCAAACAGACAAGCCTACCCTCTAGTCCATCTGCGAGGTCACTAATGAAGATGTTGAATAGAACTGGCCCCAGGACTGATCCCTGAGGTACCCACTTGTGACTTGCATCTCTTCTGACTGTATACCATTTACCACCACTCTCTGTTTTCTGCCAGTCAACCAGTTTGCCACCCAGTTGACCAACTTCTGACCCACCCAGAGCCTACCTAGCTTATTTATCAATCTTCTATGTGGAACAGTGTCAAAAGCTTTGCTGAAGTCAAGGTAGGTGACATCAACTGCTCCCCCTTGGTCCACCACTCTGGTTACCCAGTCAAAGAAATCTATGAGATTAGTTTCACAGGACCTTCCTTTTGTAAACCCATGCTGTCTTGGATCCTGTGCCCCATGGATTCCAGGTGTTGCACTATCCTTTCCTTAAGGAGTGCCTCCATAATCTTGCCCACTACTGAGGTAAGACTGACTGGTCTGTGTTCCCCGCCTCCTCCCTGCTACCACTCTTGTGGAGCGGATCACATGAGCCCTTCTCCAGTCTTCTGGGACCTCTCCTGTGCTCAGAGACTCACTAAACAATTCTGCTAATGGCTCTGCTAGTTCCTCCTTTAGCTCCTTAGTACCCTGGGATGTATGCCATCAGGTCCCATTGCCTTATCCACCCTGAGCTTAGCAAGCTCTTGTAGGACCCTTTCTTTGTGAAGGAGTAGTGCCACCTCCCTCCCCTGTGTCCATGATGCTGAGCTGTGGGCCCTGCCCTACCTTCTCTTCAGTAAATACTGAGCAAAGTATCTATTTAGGATAGATGCCTTTACAGGGTCCTCCTCCTCACATGCTCCCTTTTCTCCATTAAGCTTAGCAACCCCTCTGGACTTTCTCCTTTCACTAATGTATCTATAGAAAGTCTTGTCACCTTCTTTACTGTTCGTGCTAGTGTTTCCTCAGTTTGGGACTTTGCCTGCCTTACTGCCTTACCTGCTTCCCTTAGGGCAGTTTGGTATGCCTCCTATCTTCATCCCGCTGTGTTCCCTTGTATTTCCTGAAGGCCAGCCTTTTGGCTCTGACCTTTCTGCTGCTGTATTTGAGAACCAAAGTGGTTTCCTTCTTCTTTTGCACTTCCTTTTCTGTCTAACACAATGGGATGTTGCTTCAAGTATTGTATCCTTAATGCTTGCCCACTTTGCCTGTACCTCCTCACCTGTGTTTCTTTTTGCCAGGGCTAGCTTAACTCTGTTGGCCATCTTATCAAAGTCAGCTCCTCTGAAGTCCCATATTTTTAGTTTAGTTGGGTTCGTAAGACTCTGACGGTTGAGTTCAGAACACTCCAGACAGAGACTTCAACCGAGCTCGAGCTCAGCGTTCCATGCCTTGCATGGAAAGTTAACCCTTAGTTCTCCGGGGCAGTTCAAAGGTTGGGAATCACTGCAATTGTCAGAATACAGCAAGACTCCATTAGAAGAAATATGATTCAAACAACATGAAGTCTTGCTATATTATGACAATTGCAGTATGACCGCAGGTTAGAACTGCTCCGGAGGTGAAATAGTTAACTTTCCATGCAGGCATGGAACTTAGAGCGCGAGCTCGGTTGAAAACTCTGTCTGTTGTGCTTCAAAGGTAAACTGTCTGATTCTTTACTCCGTCTCACTGAACAGTCGCTCCGGAGATTTCTCCTTCTGCTCGGTTCTTTTTGTTGGTTTAAAAGTGTTATTTTTCGGTTTTTAGCCAAAATTAAACCGCAACCGATCGGTTCAAGCTTTGTCTGTGGTAATGTAAGTAATAGATAGGTTTTACATTAGTTTTTTCTGTGTGGAACTTGTAATTTGTTATTGGTTCGGTTTGAACCGATCAGGTTGTATTTAAATCTACTAGCCCTTTTTTAGAGTGCGGTTTCCGGTTCTTATCGGTTCTAAAAAAAACGGATTTCATTACGGTTTTTTCCACGACCCGTGACACGGTTGGGAACCGTTAAGGGTGTCTTGCTTGGTGGATTGCCATAAACGGCAAGTTGGTTAGGCTGGCATTATGTCTGAGAAACCCAAAAGAAAACCGACCTATCTGGTTTCAACACTGTAGTGCTTGTGGGAAGCTTTTGCTAAGGCTGACCACACACCACATGTGTCTATTGTCTGAGGTTTGACCACCTCAATTCAGACTGCCAGATTTGTCACAATTTCCTGCTGCCACCATAGATAAGAGAGTTGGTAGGCTCAGGGAAAGGGAGGCCAAAAAGTCCGCTGACCCGGATGGCCAGCCCGGTTCGGTACCAACCGAACCGGAGGGAGTGCCCTCTGACCAGGGTGATACTTCCTCAGGCAAACAAAGAGCCGGTTCCATCAAAAAGGGCTAGAAAGTCAGCTAGTTTAGAGCCAAAAGTTCTCTTCCCCAACTGCTGAGGAAATAGCTAAAGCAATTAAAATTGTCCAGTCTCTCTCTCCGGTTCCGACCAAACCGACACCTTCTGGTAAGCGTTTGGTTCGGCCGGTTCCACAGGTTCAAGATTATGATTTTGAGGATTTTTATGAACCGGGGGAAGGGAAAGAGGAATATGAGGAGAGTGAATATGGTTTTGAATATCTGGATGTGCCCATTGATCCGGACATCTTTCCAGATAGACCCCTAGGGTTTCTCCTCAAGACTTTGAGTCCCTTCTCATTTCATGTTTTATAAAAGTTCTAGAACTCTGCAGCTCCCTGTTGAGGAAGCTGTTGATGACCAGAGTAGCCAGACTATGTAGAAATGATGGATATTCCAGAGTCTAGGAGACTGTCTATTCCTTTGCATAAATCTTTTCGGAAACAGACAGTAAAAGTTTTAAAACTCACACTATACCTCCTGTGGATAAAAGGATGGACAAGAGGTATACCTTATCAGGCTCCGACACTGATTTCCTCACTCAGCAATGCAGCCATGTGGGGGTAGTGCAGGCTGCAGCCTGTGACAAGGCTAATATTCCCCTAGCTTCACACCCCCCTGAGAAGGACTCCAGGAAGATTGATGCTATGGCAGAGAAACAGTACATGGCAGCATCTTTGGGGCTCAGACAAGCAAATTATATGGCTTATGCTGCTAGGTACCAGAAATCCAGATGGGATACTGTGCTGGCCCTAGCGAAACAAGTCACTGACCAGCTTGCCAGGGAGCTGGAACAGGTGGCTGTGGATGGTATTGAGGCATCCAAGGTGCAATTTCATGGTGCAGTGGACTCTAATGATGTTTCATCAAGAGTCATGGCTACATCTGTGGCACTTCGCAGGATGGCTTGGCTCAGATGTACTACCTTGTCTCAGGACACCCAGTCCAAGGCCATGGATTTTCCTGTTGTGGGAAATTCTCTGTTTGGGGAGCAAAGAGAGAAAATGGATGAATATAGGACCACTTATAGGAGTGCATAGGCCAAGGAAAGGCAGGCCACTCCTCAAAGCAGCTCCCTGAAGCAGGGGCAGGCCTTTCATGGGCCTTTATACCAAGCCAAGCTTCCTCCTCCTCCCCTATGCTCAGAGGGGCTTTAGAGGAAGAGGCAGACGGGTACAAGCAGGTCTGCTTCCACCCTCAGCCCAAAAGCCCTGCCAAACAGGCACCCTGATGGGATTGCCAGGGCTGATTCTCCTCTCACTAGGGGGCAGGCTTACTTTGTCCAGGACTGGAGGTCTTTAACATCAGACAAGTGGGTCCTGGAAGTAGTAAGCCAGGGATTGGTTCTTAGTTTCAAAAAATTTCCAAAGCTGAGAACCAGATCTTTTCCACCTGCAACTCCATCAGAGGCTCTTGCCTTAGAGGCAGAGTTCTCTACCTTCCTGGCTCTCAGAGCTGTGGAAAGGGTTCCTCCCCTACACCAGGGCAAAGGTTTGTACTCCAGGTACTTCCTTACCTTAAAAAAGTCAGGAGAATGGCGGCCCATCCTGGATCTCAGATATTTAAACAAGCACCTTTTAAAGCCAAAGTTCAAAATGGTGACTCTGGGTACCCTCTCTAAGGCCAGGGGACTGGCTAGCCTCCCTGGACCTCAAGGATGCCTACTTCCATATTCCCATTAGAAGCTCCCATCGAAAGTACCTCAGGTTCGAGCTGCCCTCAGGCCACTACCAGTTCAGAGCAATGCCTTTCGGCCTCACTTCTGCCCCAAGGGTATTTACCAAATGCCTGGCAGTAGCAGTTGCCTACCTAAGAAGGCAAAAGATTGCCATCTTTCCTTACCTGGACGATTGGCTCATAGTAGGCCAGTCCCCAGACCAGGTCAAATTACATCTCCAGATAACGCAGCAACTGCTTACCTCTCTAGGTTTCCTTTTGAATTTTTCAAAGTCAGTTCTGGAGCCTGTCCAGCTTCTTACCTTCATAGGCGCAGAGCTGAACACACAGGAAGCCAGGGCTTTCCTTCCCCTAGACAGGGCAAAGACCCTGGTCTCCCTGGCATCCTCATTTACCCTGCAGGTCTCCCGGCCAACAAGGCACTTTCTGCGGCTCCTAGGGCACATGGCTGCTTCCACAGCGGTTGTGCAGGGAGCAAGATTTCAGAAGAGGGACATCCAGTTCCATTTGAGAGCCTTTTGGTCTCAAAGAAAGGATCCTCTTACCAAGTTGATCCCAGTAACTCGAACCCTGATCCAAGCCCTACAGTGGTGGCAGGATCAGACCAACCTGAGACAGGGGGTTCCTTTTGTCACTCAGTCTTTCTCTAATCCTTACTACAGATGCGTCCCTCTTGGGCTGGGGAGCTCACATGGGCGACCTCACCACCCAGGGTCTGTGGTCTCCCCAGGAATCCCTGCTCCACATCAGCCTGTTGGAGCTCAGAGCAGTTTTTCTAGCACTTCAAGTTTTTTCCAAATCTGTTCAGAACAAGAATATTCAGGTCAGAACAGACAACACCACTACAATGTGGTACATCAACAGGCAAGGGGTCACTCGGTCTACGGCCTTGTGCACCGAAGCAATGAGATTGTGGTCTCTGGCTTACTCCCTGAACACCTCTCTTATGGCAGTTCACCTCCCAGGCAAGGACAATGTCCTGGCAGATGCTCTCAGCAGGATTTCCCAGGGCCACCACGAATGGTCACTGGATCCCCTGGTCTTGGGAGTAGTATTTGCCGGATGGGGCACCCCGCAGATAGATCTTTTTGCAGCCCCAGACAGTCACCAACTTCCTCTTTTTTGCTGCAGGCCCCCAGTGTTGGGCTCTCTCCCGCTGGATACCTTAGCCCTCAATTGGGAGGGGAAGTTTCTCTATGCCTTCCCCCCTTTCCTCTTCTGTTCAGAATGCTAGTCAAAATCAGATCCCAATCCTGCAAGGTCATTCTGATAGCTCTGGATTGGGCCAGACAGCCCTGGTATCCACTCCTGCTGTCCTTAGCAGTCCATCCTCCCCTGTGCCTTCCCAAGAATCACAATCTGTTAACCTGTGCCCAGGGAAGGGTCTGGTACCCGAATCTCAAATCTCTCAATCTCAAGGCTTGGTTCTTGAGGAGTTAGAGTTTGCTGATTTACACCTTTCCCAAGGTGTAATGGATATATTGAAGGCCTCAAGGAAGCCTTTCACCAGGGCTACTTACAATTCCAAATGGAAAAGGTTTTCCATATGGTGCTCGGAAAAGCATATTTCCCCAGTCTCTGCTGATCTACCCACAGTTCTGGATTATATGGTCCACTTGAATTCTTTGAGGCTGAGACCAGCTACCCTCAAGGTGCACTTGGCAGCTGTGTCTGCTTTTATTTCAGCAGGTAAATCCTCTTTCTTCAGCTCATCCCTATTTTCCAAGTTTTTTAAAGGGTTGTTGCACACCAACCCTCCATTCAGAGATCCTGCCCCTGCCTGGGATCTTAATGTTTGCATTGCTCAGCTTATGCAACCCCCTTTCGAGCCCTTGTCTTCAGCTGAGCTCAAGTACTTGACTTGGAAAACTGTGTTTCTGGTAGCCATCACCTCTGCCAGACGCATAAGTGAATTACAAGCGTTGTCAGTGGAGCAGGAGTTTATCTCTTTCCACAGAGATAAGGTGGTCCTTCGGACTAACAGAAAGTTCCTGCCTAAGGTGGTTTCGATTTCCACCTTAATCAATCTATTTATCTTCCAGTGTACTTCACTGACCACTCCTCCTCTGTGGAGAGGAGGCTACACAGCCTAGATGTGAAGAGAGCCCTTAGTTACTACATAGAGCATACCAAGGGTCATAGGTTTGACTCCCTCCAACTGTTCCTTACCTATGGCGAAGTTGGGAAAGGGAAGCCAGCCACTAAAAGATCCATTGCCAGGTGGATTGTCTCTTGTATCCAGTTCTGCTAGGAGAAGTTGGGTAGTTCCTCCTCAGGCCTGAGGGCTCACTCTACCAGAGGTACAGCTGCTTCTCTGGCTGCTGCCAGAGACATTCCTATTCTAGAAATATGTCAAGCAGCTACCTGGAAAACAGTTCACACTTTTACCAAGCATTACTCCTTGACATCCAGGCTAGGAGTGATGCTTCGGTTTGCACAGCCGTGTTTCAGAGCCTATTTCCTAAGTAAGTTCTGTCCTCCTCCATGGGGTACTGCTGTGTAGTCTGCAATTGTTATAATATAGCAAGACTTCATGTTGTTCGAAGAAAAAATTACTCACCTTACTAATGTTGTTTCTTCTAATGGAGTCTTGCTATATTATGATCTCCCTCCCTGGCTGCCCCTCTCAGAACCTCTGTTTTGGGATGTGGGTGGGCAGTACAGGGTTGGCACTTTTTTGATGCCCAGCTTGTTGTTTTCACCTACCTTTTTGGGTGAAGTGGTGTTGTGTTTTTGCATTTTTTGGGTCTCCTGACTTGAGTCTTTGTTTTAGACCAAAAATGAGTGTTTATATTAGTAGCCAGTTGGCTAGTGTAGGTTTACAGCTTCACACAGAACCTTAGTGAGTTTTAGCTCAAATATCTGACAGTTTACCTTGAAGCACAATAGACAGAGTTTTCAACCGAGTTCAGGCTTCAAGTTCCATGCCTGCATGGAAAGTTAACTATTTCACCTCCGGAGCAGTTCTAACCTGCGGTCATACTGCAATTGTCATAATATAGCAAGACTCCATTAGAAGAAACAACATTACTAAGGTGAGTAATTTTTTCTTATGTGTGGTTCATAGCTCAGTGCTTATGTAACATACAGTGGAATGATGTAGATGGTTGTTGGATACAGAGGCCAGCATAGAATGATTTGTGCTTAGGTACTTGGATCCTTGAATTGAATCGTTTGATAATATATGATGGTTTTGGCCTTTCTCTGTATCCCACCTGTAGGAAGGAAGGAGGCTTGATTAGAATTATGGAGCCCCCCGGTGGGATAAGAGTGCTGCAGAAGGAAGAGGTGTCGGGGAGGATGGTGGGTGAGTGCGACTCGCTCTAAGCAGAGCAGAAGTCAGTTGAGCTTTTTGAATAGGCTGTGGGGGAGGAGCTCTTCCCCCACATAATGACAGGCAAGCCTTTCAATTATGTGTGCTTCATAGCTCAGTGCTTATGTAGCATGCAGTATAGTGGAATGATGTAGATGGTTGTTGGATACAGAGGCCAGCATAGAATGTTTTGTGCTTAGGTACTTGGATGCTTGAATTGAATCGTTTGCTAATATATGATGGTTTTGGCCTTTCTCTGTATCCCACCTGTCGGAAGGAAGGAGGTTTGATTAGAATTATGGAGCCCCAAAAAGAATAAATATCAACGATTGTTCAGTAACTGAATGCTGAAGAAGTCGTGCATAACACCTTAATGATAAGAATAGACGATCACCTCCTCCAACTCTGGAGAGTGTGTCCAGTAGCACTCAGGAGAGGAAAAACCCTCTTTGGGGGGGGGGGACCTCTGAGGACCCATGGCTACTGACCTGCCCGTCCTTCTGGGCGTACTAAAGGAGAGAGAGATCCTAATTAAACTAAATTAGTCAGCTAAATCTAAATTCAAATTAGTAGAATTCAAACCAGATGAATGGAGCTTAAGAAAGCTGAATTGTAGATGTCCAATAATTAATTTCCTTACAATAAAGTCCGAGAATCCATGTATGATTCTGAATGATGGAGAGTAGATATATTGAAGAACCGTCTTCCGTACTTCAGTTGATGGAGGGCATAATCCAAGGAATTGAATGATGGTGGAGATGAAGTTGATGACTGGCGAATTTAATACAGAAGACCAGATGCAGATAGTTGCATCCAAACTAGACATCAACGAGGCAGGATGAATAGAAGTAGAAGACTTCCTGATTTCTAATAGAGGGCTTGTAGTACGTGTAATGAGAGAAGGCTTGTAGCCAGGGTACCGACTGATGAATTCAGTTCTGATAAGTGAAGTATAGCCTTAGGAATTGATATGAAGGCAACGGCTGTAGAACTGAGCTGAAATAATGTCAGGCTGTATAGGATAATCAGAGACACTGGTGCGAGGTATGAAACATCCAAGTAGTAGTAGAATATGGTGAGCCCAAATAAGCAAGGCAGTAGGACTGCAAATCCGAAGTGAGAGGCAGTAGGAGCAGGATTGCACCAACGAAGGCAGATGAGAAGGAACAGGATGTGATGCAACTGAATGATAGCGGAGGAGGTAGGAGAGAGGCAGCTGATTCCAGTAGGTGAAGAACAGCCAGATCCTGGAATGTCTGCTTGGCAGAATTTGAGCGTGGAAGAGAGTCTGTCGACTAGATGCACTGCAATCCTTCAGCTGGAGGTAGGAGAGGCCAGTAGCTCTTGGTAACAGGAATGCAGCCATACCCATGAAGGGCAGCTAATAAAGTAGGAGCGGCATAGAGCCTCCATGAGACGCAGCTAGAATCACCTTGAGCACAGTAGTATTGTAGCCGGAAGGCAGACGTAGAATGTAAGAATTCTGAGAATCGATGTATCCAGAGCAAGGAATGTAGGTATTGCATGGAAGAGACTGAGGCTGATATGGCAACTGGATGAGAGGAATAACATCCAAACTGAATGAAGATATGCAAAGTTCGAGGCAGGAAAGCCAGACAACACCCGAAGGCTGAATCAATGAAGTGGCGTTGTCACAGGGTCCAACATGATGATGACATGTTGTAGGGAACCCTGACTAAGTGTCTAGAAAACGAAGCAGTAGCAATCCCATAGCTGAAGCAGCAGGGCAAACATTCAAAAATAGATGATGAAGAAATGTCCAGATGCACTCCTGTAAGGAGCTGCCGGCTGGCGAAACGGCAGCATGTATACATATAGGAGAATGCGTGAAATTCCAGGCCTCGAGCTTGGTGAGGCAGAATTAGAGCAGAATGAGGAAACCCCCAGTCCGAAGGGCAAAGGCAGTTTATGACAGCAGAAGAGTAAGAGGCAACTTCCCAGCCCGAGGGCCAAGGCAGGTCGTAGAAGCAGAGGATTAGCAGGCGAACCTCCCAGCCGAAGGGCGAAGGCAGGTCGTAGAAGTAAATTAGTAGCAGGTAAACCTTCCAGCCCGAGGTGCGAAGGCAGGATGTAGAAGCAGGTGAGTAGAAGGGAACATCCCAGCCCGAAGGGCGAAGGCAGGTCGTAGAAACTGGCTAGTAGTAAGGAAACCTCCTAGCCCGAAGGGCGAAGGCAGGCCGCCGGTAAGTACAATAGGAATATTATGCATACAGAGGAGTTGAGATAGAAACAGCCATGGCTGTAGAGCTGAGCCGGAAGCTTGGCAGGTTGTAAGGGAAGTAATCCGAGGCACAGGGCCAGAGTTCCATAGGTCCACTGGTAGGGAACAGATCAGCAAGTGAAGAAATAGTAGGATTGGCAGCAAGTCCCAAGGTGAGGATGTGTAGCCGGACCATCGTCAGTCAGCTGGTACAGCAAGGAGAGAGGCGACTAGCTCCATGAGAATCACAGAAGTGCAGCCGGACCCTCCTAGGTCCGCTGATAAGGTAGAGAAGCAGGTAGGATTTAGGAGTGATCCAGATAATGCAGATGAGTCTAAGTAGGAAAACGAATTATGCTCAGTAAGCAAGGGAAAGATGCGGAAAGGTATCATCAGGAAGGAGCAGAGTGTGGTTACTGTGATTCCCAAGGAGGACAATACGAAACAATAGGCAATGCAGATAGCCACTTGGTGCCTGAGAATGGTATTGCAATCGAACAGCGCTCCATGTTTAAAGCAAACTTCGTATCACAAGTGATGTGAGATTAACAAAGAATATCCAAATGCTACATCTAGTCAGAAACAATTGCTATTAAATCGAAGCTGCATGAGCGGTGGCGAGTGTTTGCGTTAAGCAGCCAGTCCATATATCAGATACCGCTGCCCTACGTGGCAGGCCGAATGGCAGAAGTTAGAAGCAGCTACTGCTGCGAATAGGAAGAGCTTGCATAGCTGGGCTAAAGCATATGGGTACAATGTTAGAGAGTAACAGGAGAGCTTTAGCATTAGAAGTACACACTCTGACCCATAAAAGACAGGCTTCTAGGTCGTAGACGGAAAACGAATAATGCTGTGCCCACTGAAATGAATATAAGGATTGACAAGGGGCTGCTAAGGAATAGGGAACGTACAAAGCAGCTTGAAGTACATAGCGCACCTGGGATGCTACGAAGGGCTGAGAAAATAGGAAGTAGCCGATGGTTCCAGAGGTCTGCAAGCTAGCAGACCCATGAAAAATAACAGCAATAGGTATTGGTGTAAGGCGCAAGTACGAAGCATGTCTCGGCTGTCCCATGTCCGAAGCCAAGCTGAAAATTGTAAGAAGCAGAAATGTACGACGAAATGAGCTGAGCCATTGAAAAGGAGCCTTCAGAACAGGCAACAGAGGAGGTCTGAAATTAAAGCAACGATCCACGTCCCGAATCCGAGTACAACATGACGCCTATGCTGCAAGGGGTAGCTGAGAAGGCGAGGGTCCAGAACAAGATGGAGTCCACCGTGCACAGAACGGGAAGAAGCCATGTGTGCAGTCGGTAATCCAAGGCCAGGAGGAGACAGGATCCGGAGCAAACTGCATGAGACGGACGCTCCCAGGCGGTGAAAAAGTTCAGAGTAGGGGCAGGCAGGCAAGCGGCATGGCCGCAAGCTAGAGAGCGCTGATGCAACAAGGCACTCGGAAATGCAGGACGCCAGATGAGAGAACCAGGGAAAGGAGCGGTTGAACAAACTACGGCGCTGCGTGCTTGAGGCTGAACCTCACAAAAGAAACAAAGGAAATGTAAACGGGGGGTGCTAGGGGCAGGGAAGGAAACAAACAATGAGAGAGCAACGGGGGCGGCATTCCCAGCACTTCAGCACAGAGCGAGCGAGTGAGTGCAACTCGCTTAAGCAGAGCAGAAGTCAGTTGAGCTTTTAAATAGGCTGTGGGGGAGGAGCTCTTCCCCCACAGAATTACAGGCAAGCCTTTCAGTTACTAAGGTGAGTAATTTTTTCTTCCTCTCTCGCGACTTTTACTGACCCAGGATCAGGGGACCCTGGTCCATCCAGGTCTCAAGTCCCTCCAACTGCACGCATGGCTCCTGCAGACATAGCTCAAGCCTGATTTGGGGTTTCACCCCGAGTGGCTGAGATCCTGGTGAAGGCTAGAAAACCCTCCACTAGGTCTGCCTATGCCATGAAATGGAAACGGTTTACAATCTGGGCCGCTTCAAAAGATTTCGAGCCTTTCTCATGCTCTGTTGGGCGGCTGCTGGAGTATCTGCGCCATCTCTTTGATCTGGGTCTTAGTCACTCGCCCCTGAATGTACACGTGGCGGTCATTTCGGCCTACCATGCCGTTTTGCAGACAGGACCTTTGCTCAGCTGGAAGTCTCTAAGACTTTCCTCAGAGGGGTTCTTCACTTGAGACCCCCTATCCGAGTTCCCGCCCCTCCTTGGGATTTGAATTTAGTTCTTGAGAAGCTTACTTTGCCTTCTTTTGAGCCGGAAGCCTCAGCAGACATGAAGTTCCTTTCATGGAAGACGCTCTTCGTAGTGGCCATTACTTCTGCTCAGAGGATTTCCGAGCTCCAGGCCCTAATGTGTAAAATCCCGTACTTGATTTTTCACAAGGAACATTTGGCTCTACGCACCAATCCTAAGTTTCTCCCCAAGGTGGTAGCAGAATCTACATTGAACCAGTCCACAGAGTTACCCGCTTTCTTTACACAATACTCCAATCAAGGGGAGTATCTATTACACACTATGGACGTTCACCGAATTCTGAGATACTACACTAACAAAACAAAAGATCTCAGAATGACTGATCAACTGTTTGTCTCTTTTGCCCACAAAAGAGAAGGCAATGCTGTTTCTAAGCAATGCCTGTCCAAATGGTTAGCTCATTGCATCACCTTCTGTTATGACAAGTACAACAAGACCCTTCCGGGTCAAGTGAGAGGCAACTCCACCAGAGGAGTCGCTGCCTCGGCGGTTGGTTTCAAGAATGTGTCAGCGGCAGACATCTGTGCTGCTGCCACTTGGACTTCCATCCATACCTTTACAAAACATTACAGTTTGGATATTGCCTCTCGCCATAAAGCAGGCATTGGGCTTGCCGTTCTGCAAGGCCTACTTTCTTGAGGCATTCACAGCTAGAGGATCTACTTTGAGCAGCTTTCCTCCTCTCATTTGCTTCTTCTTGTTCCAGACTGCTTGGGACTCAGTCCTATTTGTAATTACCTATTACAAGAGCCCTCTCAAAGTGAGATAGTACGGTTATATAAGAACTTACCGTAACAGTAGATCTTCAAGAGAGGCTCTTGCAGTAGGTAATACCTTCCTGCCCTCCAGCCCCCTAAGCTTTTTCATCTCCTTTTCTAGTGATGGAAGTATTTGTTTCTCTTTCTCTCGTCTGGCCTCTCTTGGCCTGTGGTGGGAAAGAACTGGAAGGCAGGCATGAGGGACCGCCCCTTTATACCAACGTCTCCTGACGCCGGTTACCTGACGCGGGGGCGGTCCCTCGTCAGAGACTGCTAGATAGAAATTTTTCTGTGGTGTCCTGACGCCTGCCAGCTTCAGTCCTATTTGTAATTACCTACTGCAAGAGCCTCTCTCGAAGATCTACTGTTATGGTAAGTTCTTACGTAACTGTACTTTATGCTGCAATTCCAGGATGACCTCCTTGAGACTGCCGACTTCTTGCAAGAAGCATTCTCTTGTTAATGGCTTGGGGGGAGATGGGACCAACAAAGGAGACATATTGTTATTTTTATGACATTTAGGTGCCTTCTTCTCCCTGGCTATAGTCGGCTGGTCTTTAGCAGGCCCAGTGGAGGTTTCTTGCACAGGAGTCTCTCTCTCCGTTATTAGTAAAAACAAACAAATAAATTAGTCAATCCCAAATTAACCCTGATGGCTGCTGCACAATAAACAAAGCAGACGTTAACAGCCGATTGAACAATGAAAGGGAGAAAAAGATCATTTTTATCAATAACGAGACAGAGCTCTGCCTTGCTGCAGTCACTCAGAAAAGGAGCTCTGCCCTGCAGCAGCCACTCAGAAAGGTGCATTATGTGACTCCATGAAGTGTCTTCTAAAGGCACTGGCCTGATGAAAAGAGGAGAACCTCAAAGAGGAAATCCCATTCCTCTAGCAGTCACCCACCATGGTGGTCACTACAGAGGGTGCCCATCTGGAGGACATCACTGTAAGCAAAGTGTGGACCCCACTTGAGTCCCAGGAGCACATAAACCTCTTGGAACTCAGGGCTGCGAATCGGGCAGTGCAGGCTTTTTCCTCCCATATCGGGGTCAGTCAGTCCAATTCATGACAGACCCCACCATGTTCTGTATAAACAAATGAAAACATAGAGGAGCCTGTGGTTACAGAAATGAGTGGATGCATACCCAAAAATGTATAAACAGAAAAACAGAATTGGTAGCACTCTATCAGTAATAAATTATGCTGAAAAATCAAACACACCATACTCAGGAACAAGAGAGTCTGCAGCAAACTACCCCAGCGTTTTGTGTCCTCCACCGAGACACTTCATCAGGGGGCGGGGCTACGGTGCACAGCACTCTCCTTTTATTAAGTAATTCCTAAAGCCATATGTTACGTAAGTGCACCATAGCTAAATTTGTCAGACCACCTTTTTTGCAAAAATAATACGCAATTACTGTACAAGAAAAATCTCATTCAGAGTGCTTCCCTGAGTGATAAAAATATCTTAAAATGAATTCAGTGGCTAAAAAAACTCAGCAAGATAAGGAGGTCAAACCCTGGTGCAAAGGTTCATAGTACTTTCAGTCAATTGTAGAATACTGAAAAACTGCTATACAGCTTTTCTATATCAATTATATTAAATATGTTAAAGTTAATAAAGTTTCAAATAGTGTTCCAGCAGGTCCCAAGAATAAATATAGAAAATGAAATTGGTATGTATAAAAAAAACAAGATCTTCCAAGCTGTGCACAGTGGCAATGAAGATCCGGAGCCTGACATACGAGCTACAGTACAAGTCACATTAAACTGTCCTACCATTGAGTTGGTTTAGCATTGTTTTTTACAATTGGCAATGCACTTGCAACTCATATTGCAATGTTTTTAAGTGCTTAACCAGCTCAAAGCAATGTTTGTAAAACATTTTTGCAGCTCGGTGTTGGAAGGCATCTGTAGTTCAGTCACAACACTATGCAAAACTGAATTTTGTTTCTTACAAAACAGTTTGTGCAGGACTTTATGTTGGATTTAGCAACACTTATGCAACTCAATCAGAAATGCTAAAACAACTTATTGGAGGAGCAGTTTAATGTGACTTGTACTGTAGAGCTGCAGCTGTTGTCAGTGCACCTTCCAGGAAAAAGACAGTGCCCTCACAGATTCCCTGAACAGACTCAGTTAAGGCAACCACGAATAGAGACTGAACAAGCAAGTGAAGGCAACAGTGTTCAGAGGTAGATCTGTTCAACTCTTGGCAAAACTATCAGCTCCTTCTCCTTTGTTGCAGGCCTTCATCAGTGGTAACAGTCCCATAGGACACCCTGGTCTTCTGTTAGACAGGGAGATCCTTTTACACGTCTCTCCCTTTTCTCCTTCTGCTGAGGATATTGCTGAAGCTCAGAAAGGAACCTACAAGAATGATCCTCATTGCTTCAGACTGGGCCAGGCAGGCAGGCCTGGTATTGTCTGCTCCTGACCCTGTCCAAGAAACCTCCTATCACTCTCGCTCTGAAGTATAATCTGCTGATCTTACCTCAGGGCATGATAACCTTTCCAGACCTGAGTACTCTGTGCCTCAGGGCCTGGTACTTGAGGAGTTAAAGTATTCTGGTTTAAACCTCTTGAAAGAGGTTTTAATTGTGTTAAAAGTTTCCAGAGGGCCAGCCTGCAGGAAAACATATGCCTCAGAGTGGAAAAGGTTTTCCCTGTGGTGCTTTTTCAAGCAGATCATTCCTTTCAAACTCTAGGAAGTCTTACTGTATTCTGACTAATGCAGTTAGCCCTTCCAGTTGAACTGCCCCGGAGATGAGAGTTAAAGCCTATATGTAAAAAGTGGAACGTTCAATAGGCTTGAACTTGGTTTTCAAACCACTGTCCCCAGTACATTCTATGTAACTGCCAGATTCTTTACTCCGCCTGCCTGTGAAGTCGCCTCAGAGATCTCTTCTCAGCTGCTTCGGTTGAAGTACTGTACAAGTTTCGTTGGTTTTTATAACCACCATTTATTTTTGTTTAATTTTTAAACCTCTACCCCTTGGTTACAGGTTAGACTAGACTAGGGTTTCTACTTTCTGGCAAGTTTTTCGGTTTCTGATCGGTTTTCGCAATTGGGAGGAAACCGAAGATTTTCTTCTTTTCTTTTAAGGAAAATTCTAGTGTCTGTTGTAAAATTTTCTGGTTGAGGGACCAGTGGACTTTTGGTAAAAAAAACTTGAGTTTTTCTTCTTGGTTTTCTCCACAGCTGTTAAACCGTCTGTTTACCAAATATCTTCGCTTATCCGGGTCTAAACCACCCACTGTGGATAAGTGTTAAAGAATATTTTTCTCGGTTGTTATGTCACAGAAACCTGAGAAAAGAATTGGTTCCACTAGGTTTCAGCATTGTACTGAGTGTGGTGAACATTTGCTAAATCTGATCCGCATCTCATCTGTGTTTTCTGCCTTGGGTTTGACCACCTTCAGGCAGATTGCGAAATCTGCAAAACATTTCCCTTAGTCTACGCTTGATAGGCATTTGAATAGACTGCAGAGAATGGCTGATAAAGCAACCAACATGGAAGGTCGGTCCAGTTCCTCCGCTAAAGATAAACCAGTGGAACCAGAGGGGGTGCCCTCTGACCAGGGTGAAGCCTCTGCAAGTAAGAGCTGCTGACTCAAGCCTTGAAATGCCTGCAGCAAAAAAGAAGAGAAAAACAGCCAGTTCGGAAATGCAAAAACATACAGTTGCGGCTCCAACCGCAGAAGAAATATCAAAAGCCATTCAAATTATCCAGTCTCTGCAGACTGGTTCAGGCGAACCAGATTAGCACTCAGTGACCCAAACTCTGGTTCAAACACTGAGTACTGCTTTTCCCTCCAGTTCATTTGGGTCTGAACCTTTTTATGAACAGGAATGGGAGGAAGAGGAAGAATAGGATGAGTTTGGTGAACCCATTGAGTCTGAGGTTTCACCAGAACACCTGGATCCTGAGTCCCCTCCTCATCCCTCTGGGGCCCCTGCCTCCCATTATGCCTTTATGTAAAAAAAAACGGTAGCAGAAGCTTTGGAGCTCCCTGCCCAGGAAGCTTCTGAGGAAGAGGAAGAGCCCGACTATGTAGAGATGATGGATGTGCCTGCTTCCAAGAGACTTTTGGTCCCTATCTGCAAGTCTCTAAAAAGGCAGACCATAAAAATCCTGCACATCCCCAACATCTATACCACCTGTGGATAAGAAAGTGGACAGGAGGTATTCCTTGACTGGCAATGGCACTGAATTCCTATTTAGCCACTGCAGTCATGAAGGGGTGGTCCAGGCTGCTGCCTGTGAGGAAGCAGGCACTCCCTTGGCTTCATATCCCCCCTGAGAAGGACTCTAGGAAAATTGATTCCCTGGCTGAAAAAGGGTACCTGGGAGCTTCATCCTGCATAAGGCAAGCTTCTTACATGGCCTATGTTTCTGGGAACCAAAAGTCCTTGTGGGAATCTGTCCAGTAATTTGCCATCAAAGCTCCTCCTGAGCTAGTATCTGACCTAGAAGAGTTGGCTAAGAATGTAGAGGAAGCAGCTGAATATCAGTTCCACATGGCTGGGGATACTAACGATAGTGCTTCCAGAATCATGGCCACTGCTGTATCTCAAAGGAGGTTTGTATGGTTAAGATGCACTAACCTCTTTCAAGACACCCAATCTAAGGCCTTGGATTTTCCCCTAGTGCAAAATTCTTTTTTTTGGGGAACAAACTGAGACGTACATGAAAAGGATGGATGAATACAGAGTGGCTTACAAGAGTGCTGCTGCCAAAGAGAAGGCTGCCACTCCTCAGTGACAGCAAAGTAGGGGAGTCGGGGCAGACCGTCTCAGAGGCCTTTTTATCAGGCCCAGGCCTTCCCTGCCTACCAGCAGCAAAGAGGCTACTTTAGGGGTAGAGGCAGAAAGGGTGCTGGCCGTGGTGGACTTAGCCCTCAGCCCAAGGCCCCTGCCAAGCAGACACACTGAGTTGATTGTTCGGGTTGTCTCCTTTTCTCGAGTAGAGGGCAGGCTGGCTTATTACTTCCATGCATGTAAAATCTTTACCACAGACAAATGGGTCCTGAAAGTTATAAGCCACGGTCTTGCTCTAAGCTTCAAATCATTTCCAAAAACAAGAGCAAGACTGTTCAAACCTGTCACCAAATCACAAACAGCCCTCTTGGAGGCAGAGGTGTCCACTCTGCTGCAAAACAGATCGATGGTACCTGTTCCATACCCTTACAGGAAAAAAGGGGTGTATTCAAGGTACTTTCTAACCTTGAAGAAAAATTGAGAGTGGCGACCCATTCTAGATCTAAGATACCTGAACAAGTATCTTACAAAGCCAAAATTCAAAATGGTCACCCTGGCTCTGATCCTTCCCTCTCTAAGACAAGGGGATTGACTGGCATTCCTGGACCTCAAGGATGCCTACTTTCATATCCCCATCAGGCAGTCTCACCAGAAATATCTCAGGTTCAGACTGCCCTCAGGTCATTATCAGTTCAGGGCCTTGCCCTTTGGCTTGTCCTCTGCACCAAGAACCTTCACAAAGTGCTTGTCAGTGGTCGTGGCACATCTGAGAAGGTGGTTAGGAGTCACAGCCTTCCCTTACCTGGATGACTGGCTAGTCATGGGGCATTCTCCTCAACGGGTAGAGGAATCTCTGGTCACAACACAGGACACCTTGCAGTCTCTGGGGTTCCTGGTAAATCTCAAGAAGTCCGTTCTAAAGCCAGTTCAGCTCCTAGAGTTTATATGGGCAGAGCTGGACATAATTCAGGCAAAGGCTATCCTACCACAGTCAAGGGTGGATAGCATTATCCAGATAGTAGCCTCCTTCCAGCTGCACGTCCCTCGACCAGCAAGGCATGTTTTCCAGCTCCTGAGCCATATTGCTGCAGCCACTGCTATAGTCCCAGGAGCCAGGTTTCAGATGAGGGATAGCCAGTTCCACCTCTGGTCCTCTTTGTCCCAGAATAGGAATTCTTTATCCAGTGTAGTACCAGTGACATCCACACTGATACAAGCCCTACACTGGTGGCAGGACAAGGGCAGCCTCAGGATGGGGGTCCCTTTCCTGCAGCAGTCTCCGACCACAGTGCTGACCACAGATGCCTCCCTCCTAGGGTGGGGGGCCCACCTAGGGGACCACACTGCACATGGCACATGGACCAAGCAGGAACCTCTGTTGCACATAAACCTGCTGGAGCTCAGAGCAGTGCTACTAGCACTATAATCATTTACCACATTGGTGCAGGGGAAAGTGGTTCAGGTCAGAGCAGACAACACAAAAACCATGTATTACATAAACAAACAGGGAGGGACCAGGTCCTCTGTCCTGTGCACAGAGGCCATGAAGGTCTGGAGTCTGGCCTACTCCCTCCTCCCTGTCAGCGGTCCACCTGCCAGGCAAAGACAATGTTTTGGCGAATGCACTCAGCAGGATCAATCACAGCCATGATGAATGGACTCTGAACAGGCAAGTCCTACTGACAGTGTTCAGTAGATGGGGCACCCCAGAAGTGGACATCTTGGCAGCCCCAGACAATCATCAGTTGCCCCAGTACTGCTGCAGACCACCAGTTTGGGGCTCAATACCCCTGGATGCCTTGACCCTGGATTGGAAGGGCAAGTTCTTGTATGCCTTCCCTCCATTTCCCCTGATATTCAGGGTGCTGACCAAGCTCAGGGAACAGCCTGCGACATTGATTCTGATTTCCCCAGACTGGGCTAGACAGCTGTGGTACTCAATGTTGCTGACTTTGTCAGTCAGCACTCCAACCTGCCTACCCAGGAGGCATAACCTTCTGACCTCCTCCCAAGAGAGGATCCTATACCCCAACCTCGGGTCCCTTAGGCTCAGGGCCTGGCTCTTGAGGGCTTAGAGTATGCAGGCTTGAATCTCTCAGAAGGGATTATGGACACCCTAAGGGCCTCCAGAAGTCCTTCCACCAGGAAGACATACACATCAAAGTGGAAAAGGTTCTTTATCTGGTGTTCCCAAAGGGATATAGATCCACAGGAAGCTGGCGTGGCAGTCTTGCTGGACTATTTGGCTCACCTTCATTCTCTAGGTCTCCGGCCTTCCACCCTCAAGGTGCATCTGGCAACTGTTTCTGACTATCTCTCAGCAGAGAATGGCCCTTCCCTGGCTTCTAATGCAATTTTCAAGAAATTCTTTAAGGGGTTGCTCCATTTGCATTCTCCTCATAGAGAGCTAACCCCTTCTTGGGACCTGAACATCTGCATAACACAGCTCATGCATCCCCCTTTTGAACCTATGTCCTCAGCAGACCTTAAATACCTGACATGGAAAACTATGTTTTTTAGTGGCTGTCACTTCAGCAATATGAATCGGTGACCTACAGGCCTTGTCTGTGGAATCAAATTGCATTGCCCTCCACAAGGATGAGGTTGTGCTCAGAACAAATAGGAAGTTTCTTCCCAAAGTGATCTTGGAGTTTCATTTGAACCAGTCCATTACATTGCCTGTCTTCTTTATGGACCATTCAAACTCAGGTGAGCGCAGGCTGCATAGCCTGGATGTAAAAAGGGCTGTCAGGTACTATCTGGATCAGACAAAGGGCCATGGGAATGAGTGTGCTCAGCTGTTCCTCACCTATGGAGAAGTGGGAAAGGGCAAGCCAGCCACAAAAAGGACAATTGCATGATGGATTGTGGCCTGTATTCAGTTCTGCTATGGCAAACTGGGTAAGGAGCCACCAGTGGGCCTGAGGACTCGCTCTACCAGGTGAACAGCTGCCTCCATAGCAGCTACAAGGGATGTTCCCCTGCTTGAAATCTGCAAAGCAGCTACCTGGAAAACTGTTCATACATTCACCAAGCACTACTGCCTGGATACGCAGGCTAGGAGTGATGCCAGGTTTGGCACAGCAGTACGGCAGAGCCTATTCCCAAAGTAGGTTATGTGTCCACCTCCAGGGGGCACTGCTTGGTGGTCTGCATTAGTCAGAATACAGTAAGACTTACTGGAGTTTGAAGAAAAAAATGCTTACCATAGTAATCTTGATTCTTCCAAGGGATTCTTACTGTATTCTGACCTCCCACCCTGCCTCCCCTACTAGAACCTGGGGGCACTGCACTTCCAGCTGTCATTCTTAGAATTTTGGACCACTAGGGTGGTTTTTTCATGGGCATCTGTGACTTGGGTCTTTTTATGCCCTTATTGGGTTTGCAGTCATTTGTCTACATAAGTTAGAAACTTACTAATGTTTTAATGTAGCTTTTTATTAGTATAGCTTGGTTATCTCTTTATTGCTGTTAGCACTATAGTTTGCTCATAGGAGTCTGGCAGGTACATAGAATGTACCAGGGACAGTGGTTTGAAAACCAAGGTCGAGCCTGTTGAACATTCCACTATTTACATATAGGCTTTAACTCTTTCATCTCCGGGGCAGTAAAACTGGAAGGGCTAACTTCATTAGTCAGAATATAGTAAGACTCCCTTGGAAGTAACAAGATTACTGTGGTAAGTAATTTTTTCTTCCAGGCCAGTCTGTCCAGTATCTTGAATTATTTGGTACATCTACAGTCCCTGGGCCTTCACCCTTCTACCCTTGAGGTGCATCTTACAGCGGTCGCAGCATATTTTTCGGCTGGCAGGGATAGATCAGTAGCCTCCCTGGTCATTTTCAAAAAGGTTCTTCAAGGGTCTGACTGACTTGAACCCTCCTGTTAAGGTTCCAGTCCCTCCCTGGGACTTGAATCTATGTATCACACAGCTCATGGGGGCCCCCTTCGAGTTCATAACTGCTGCTCTGAAGTATGTCACCTGGAAAACAGTGTTCTTGGTAGCCTTCACCTCTGCCAGAAGAGTGAGCAAACTCCAAGCTCTGTGTACAGATCCTAGCTACATTATTTTCCACAGAGATAAAATAGTTTTGCTGATCAACAGGAAATTTCTTCATAAAGTGGTGTCAGAATTTCACCTCAACCAATTTATGACACTTCCTGTGTTCTTCACTGAAACATCCACGCCACTTTTTTGAGTTAGAACTTTTTAGTTGTAATGTAGCAAGATTTGGTGGTCACTGCTCTCCTACAGTTTGAGAAATAATTCTGTCTTTAGAGGGCAGAGGAGAGTGTGACCACAGTAGAGTTTCAGATTTCATTCTGAGTTCTCTAATTAGCATAAAATTCTAGGCTCTGTTGCGACTCATTCCAGGTGAATGATGTAGTTGTCAAACATAATGAGGGATGCCTTTGGAAGAAGCATTACTGTGGTGAGTAATTTTTTTCCTCCTTCTCAGGTAGGCCTACCTATGGTTTTGGATTGTTTGGTACACTTAGTCGCTTGTGTTCTGGCCCTCCACCTTGAAGGTACATCTAGAAGCTCCATCAGCCTACATTTCAGCAAGTAAGGAAAAATCTCTGGCATTATAACCAGTGTTTTGAAAGATTTTTCAAAGGTCTGATTCACTTACACCCTCCCAATGAGGAAGCCAGTCCCACCATGTGATTTGAATATTTTACTGGCACAGGTTGTGGAGCCTCCTTTTGTGCCAGTGGCGTTGGCAGATCTTAAGTGTGTGACATGGAAAACCATGCTCCTCATAACAGTGACCTCCACTAGGAGGGTTGGGGTTACAAGCTCTATGCACACAGCCTAACTACATTACTATACATAAAGAAAAAGTTATGCATAGGACACACAGGAAATTCCTCCATAAGGTGGTGTCAGAATTCCATTTGAATACATTTGTTTCAATTCCTGCCCTTTTCCAAGATCACTCTAGTACAAAGAAGCAAAAACTGCCTTGATATAAGGAGGGGATTGAGCTACTACAATGACAGAGCCAGACTCCAGAAGTGACAGTACTCAGTTGTTTGTCATATGCAAAGACGTTGGTGAGGGAAGCCAGCAGCCAAGAATACCGTTTTTAATCGGATAGTCTGTTGTATCCAGTTGTGTTATGAGAAGACTGTTGAGCAGCCTCCCGGAGGCTCAAGAGCACAGTCTGCAAAACGTATTTCTGCCCATTGGCACATTCAAGGGGCATTTCCATATCATAAATGCATACAGCAGCTTGTTGAGGCACAGTTCAGGAAGCATAGGATAACAGGAGCAGTTATAAAAATTCACAAGTAATGTTTTATTGCTACCAATAACAGCAAAATAAAAATTGTTCGGTATAACTGTTTACAAAGGCAATACTGTCGTCGAGGTACAGGTCAGGAAGCACAGGGAAAACCAATAGCAGTTTCAAAATTAGCAAATAGCATTTTATTTTTCTCAATTACAGCAAAAGAAATTATTCCGTTATTTACAAAGGCAGTACAAACAGAGAAAACCAAGTCCTTCTTCTGAGGTATCTCTTAATTCCAAGTTTGTCTCTCACACTCCTTGTCTCTTTAGCAAAAACATTGATGCTCTTTTTATGTCTTTGTCTGGAAACTCGTTAAAAGAGCCTGCTTCTCACAGAATGTTCTTGTAAATTTACAGAATATTCTTGTAGGTTTTGATGCAGGTGTAGCAAAAAGAACATGGAGGCCCAGAACTGATCTCTTATTTGCAGCTCTGCAGAGGGCTTAAAAACTGCATCTCAGGTTAACCCCCTGGGTTCCAAATAGCTTTTTGCAATCATTTCAACAGTATAACTATATACAGTTTTAAACAAAGGGGTCCCAGTATCAGTGACATTTCCACATAAAGAGTCACATACATTTTTATACGTGCTGATATTCAAGGGGGAAGAAAAGACAAAAATAGCAAGGGCAGTGTCACAGCATGAGAGAGTAAACTTCAGACAAGGCAAATTTACAGGTTTAAAACACACGTTGGTGTGATATTTATTTTTTGAAAGTTCGCAAAATAATAAATGAAAAACAGATTGCAGAGAAAATCACTACTTAACATCAGTAGTTTCTCACACTATACAGTCCTGGATTCTAGAGCTCTTAAGGCTCTTCTCATGTGAATTCAATTACTTGTCTGCAGAAGCACCTCTCTCCACTCTCAAGACTGAACTCTACTAGACGGAGCAGAAGTAAACTCAGTGAAGAGGTATTTATATATTTTTCGTAGGGTCACCTGACTGAGCCCTTACATGTCTGGACATGTTTCAAAACCAAGGGGGAAGGGGGATTGTGTCAAGGGAGTTTCTGGTTCAGTTAAAGGTACAGTGTATATATCCACATATATTGACTTTCTATATCTCTGATCCACAGTGACTAAGCTCTTTTATACACAGAACCTTATTCAGCAACAGGTTTATAGTGTGAATTTATGGAAATATTTGAAGGATTTCTTATAACTGTACTAATCATGACATTATTATTGTTTTATATGACTTCTGAATCCTTATTTAAAAAGGCTTTAGCAAGTGTATTTATTCCTATTTAAAATAGCCTCCATGTTTTTTGTACACAAAATGCACTTATGCATTTTACACAACACCTATCTGGGTGTTTGGCATAATTCCAGGGACTGGATGGATGGAAATGGGAAAAGAATGAAAAGAGAGAACTAGTAGGAAGTTTAGTAGGGATAGCAAAGAGCTACTCTAGGAAGCCAACCGTGGGTGTGTATGTGGGGGGGGGGGGGATAAGAAAAGCAAAGAGAAAAGCGTTAATTGTTTCTAGGAAATAAGGAGATAGAAAAGTGGTCAATCAGTCACAGCTGAGGGTGTAGTCTAACTCCACCACAGGCAGGCAGAGGGATAGCGAGAGGCAGAGAATTGCAAAAACATCGGAATGATCAGATCTTCCTGGACTAAAAGTCTCCACCACTCATTCACACTAATGGGACTACGCCGGAGGCACTAGGACCCCATGGGAGCCAAAAATCTTCAGGAGGGCCAGTGCCGGCATAGGATAGAAACATAGACTTTGACGGCATATAAGGACCGCTTGGCCCATCTAGTCTGTGCATATACCTACCTACAGGATAGGCCGCAGATCCTAGTTAAGCAACAGCCTGTTTCTTCCTACCCCCCACAAGAATTGCCTTATGTCTGTCCCATGCATTCTTGAATTCTCCCACAGTTTTAGACCCCACAACCTCCTCAGGAAGGCTGTTCCATGCATCCACTACCCTCTCTGTGAAATAATACTTCCTCACATTGCCCCTGAACTGCCCCCTTCTATCTTTAAATTGTGTCCCTTCTTGCACGCCTCTTTTTCTGAAAGATGCTACCTCTTGGACTTTGTTGATTCCACTGAGGTACTTAAAAGTTTCTATCATGTCCCCCTCCTTCTTTCCTCAAGGGTATACATATTAAGCTCCTTTAGTCTCTCCTCATACGGCTTCTGTTGCAGACCCTGCACCATTTTAGTTGCCTCCTCTGGACTGCCTCTATCCTGTCTATGTCCTTGTGGAGATAGGGTCTCCAGAACTGGATGCAGTACTCAGATGGGGTCTCACCAACTGTCTGTACAGAGGGACAACAACTTCCTGTTTTCTGCTGCTGATGCCTCTCCTATGCATCCCAGTATACCCCAGCCCTACCTACTGCCTTTCTCATATTGTTTACTAACCTTAAGGTCATCTGATATGATTACCCCCAGGTTCCTTTTCCTTTTTGTTATTGTTACTACCCCCCATTGTCTATTCTTCCCTGGTTTTGTTTCCAGGTGCATTATTTTACACTTCTTTGCATTGAATCCCTAGCTGCCATACTTGACTAATCACGATCAGGATCATGCATGTGGCACTGCAAGACCAGCTCAGGCCGTATAGGCTATCTCGGCATTGACCCTCCAACCGCCTCAATTCCTTTTCTCCTGCCGTAGAGTGCGCCTCAATGACAATGTCACTTGCCTCCCGGGAGTCAAGTCTTTGTCTATACGACAGCAGCTATGGCCGTTCAGTATTCAATTAATTTACTACTTTTAGTGTTCTTTTCTTATTTAAAGAAAAAAAAAAAGAGAGAGAAGAAGATGAACAGGAAGAAGTTCTCAGCCAGCCATCAATGGAGTCGACCTTAGACGGTGGCGGTAGGCAGACTTTGTTTGAAAGCTGTGATGGCAGTGGGTCTGTGTCTGGTCCGCTGCCCTTTGTGTGTGTGTGTGTGTGGGGGGGCCGACCATGGGCAGTCTGGTGCTCTGGGAGGTGAGGACAGTCCGCCCGAAGCACAAAAGCAGCGGGTCCGTTCCCGACCTTGATCGGAGACCCGGCTCCACTCGAGCTCTTCTTCCTCCTGTCAGTGGAAGAAGAAATGGTACCGCTCGAGGTCACCCTCTGGTACGGTGGTGGCGAACGGTACGCCTGACCTGACTTCAGTGGGGTCCTCTGTGGCTTCATTCTTAACGGCCGCTTTCTTCGACACCAGGCCCCGTCTCTGTTCTTGATGGGGCTCCAGTGAGCAGTTTCACCTCTGGGCTGCTCTTTTAGATCAGGGGGTACGACGTCTGCCCAGTTGATTTGGCCAGTGGACCTTATTCCCTCAGAGCCACTGGGCCACAGCCGAGTGAGGCGGGCAGGATGTGTGTGGTGTCTTTGTTGCCAGTGCCGTCGACGCTGACTCCTTGTGCCTAGCTCCCTCACCTTTTCCTGTGCAGGGGCCGGCATGGGTACCACTTTCCTTCTCTACCTTTTTTCTTCAGGTCTAGGGCCAGTATGCCTGACGCTGCTTGTGGTGCAGGCGCTGCGGGTGGTGCCTGCGAAATCAATGGTGCTGAACTCCTCAACACCATTCTGGGTGGCGCCGTCTCTCATGATTCTGGCCTGGACCTGCCTTTTGGAGGTTCTTCTGGGGCAGAAGTGGATCTGGATGAGTCTCCTCCTGTCCTACTTTGTCGGAGACACAGCAGATGACTCATTTTAGAGGCTGGAATGCAAGCCTTCTGTATCAGCAGAGCCTGTTGTGGAAGGTCTTCTTCAAACAACATGAAGTCTTGCTGTAGTCTGACAATTGCAGTGATTCCCAACCTTTGAACTGCCCCAGAGAACAAAGAGTTACCTTTCTATGCAGGGCATAGAATGCTGAGCTCGAGCTCGGTTGAAGTCTCTGTCTGGAGTGATTCAAACCTAAACCATCCGATTCTTTACTCCGCCTCACTGAACGGTCACTCTGGAGATTTCTCCTTTAGCTCGGTTCGAAAGTCAGTTAAAGTTTGTTTTCGTCTGTTTTTAAACTGAAAAGTATCCGCATAGTCGGTTCAGTCTCTGTCTGTGGTGCCGTGAGTTCTAGATAGGAACTGTTCTGTTTTTTCTGTGTGGAACTGGTAAAAGTGCGGCTCGGTTCGGCTGAACCGGCCATTTGATAGTGAAATTTGTGTGTTTTACTTAGTGTGTGGTTACCGTCCGTGACGGTTCTAAAAAAAAAAAAAAAAACGGTTTTGAAATGTTTTTTCCAACACCTGCGATAATGTGTTAGGAACCGATAAGGAGTCTTGCCTGCCGGTTGCTGAAAAAAGGGTAAGTTTGGTTAGGTTGGCCATATCTGAGAAACCCAAGAAAAAAAACGGGCCCACTGGGTCTCAACACTGCAGTGAGTGTGGGGAGGTCTTTGCTAAGGCCGATCCCCACACTACCTGTGTTTATTGTCTGGGGTTTGACCACCTCGATTTAGATGGCCAAATTTGTAAAACTTTTCCCAAATCTACCGTGGAAAAGAGATTAGGTAGACTGAGGGAAAGGGAGGCCGAGCAGTCCGCTGACCCAGATGGCCAGCCCTGTTCGGTTCCGGCCGAACCAGAAGGAGTGCCCTCTGACCAGGCGAGCCGGGCAAAGGAGATCCGATCCCGAGGGGTTGGTTCTATCAAAAAAGAAACACAAAGAAAAATCGTCCGGTTCGGATCCTGTATCTCATACTCAGACCGCTGAAGAAATAGCCAAAGCGATTCGTATTGTGAAATCGCTTTGCCCGGTTCCGACTGATCCGGCACCTTTTGTCAGGGGCTTGGGTCGGTCGGTTCCCCCGGTTCATGATTATACCCAGGAAGAATTTTATGACCCGGAGTTTGAGGAGGAAGGAGAGTTGGAAGATGAATATGGTGATAGTGAAAGTCTGGTTCTGCCTATTGACCCGACTACTGCTTGGTAGTCTGCACTTGTCAGAATACAGCAAGACTTCATGTTGTTTGAAGAAAAAATTACTCACCTTAGTAATTATGTTTCTTCTAGTGGAGTCTTGTTGTACTCTGACCTCCCCCCCCCCCGCCTCCCCTCTCAGAACCTGGATTTTGGGATGTGGGTGGGCAGGTGAAGTTTTGGCAACCCAGGGGTGCCCCCCTTACACCCTCTGCTATTCGTGGGGTGAGGTTTTATTTCAGTTTTATTGATTTTTGTCTTTTGGGTTTCCTGACTTGAGTCTTTCTTTCAGACCCAAAAGATTATTTTTCTGCCAGTTGGCTAGTAAAAATGTTACAGTTTCCACACAGAACACCTAGTGAGTTTTGCTCGTAAAGATCTGGCGGTTGTAGTTCAAAATACAACAGGCAGAGACATCAACCGAGCTCGAGATCAACATTCTGTGCCCTGCATAGAAAAGTTAACCCATTGTTCTCTGGGGCAGTTTAAAGGCTGGGGCTATCTGCACTTACCAGAATACAGCAAGACTCCTCTAGAAGAAACACAGTTACTAAGGTGAGTAATTTTTTCTTTTGATTGCTCCAGATTGGGCCAGACAGCCCTGGTACCCCCTGTTGCTGTCCCTAGCAGTCCATATTCCCTTGTCTCTTCCCCAGGAATTACAGTCTGTTAACATCATCTCAGGGAAGGATTTGGTACCCCAGTCTTCAGTCTCTCAATCTCAAAGCTTGGCTCTTGAAGAGTTAGAGTTTGCAGATCTGCATCTTTCCCAAGGGGTTCTGGATATCCTCAAGGCTTCTCGAAAGCCCTCCACCAGAAAGACTTACAACTCCAAATGGGAAAAATTCAGCATTTGGTGTTAAGGAAGCATATTTCTCCAGACACTGCTGGATTGCCTACGGTTCTGGATTATATGGTCCATCTTAATGGCCTAGGCCTCAGACCAGCTACTCTCAAAGTTCACTTGTCAGGTGTTTCTGCGTTTTTGTCTGTGGGGTAGCCTTCCTCACTATCTTCCCATCCTGTGTTCTGTAAATTTTTTAAAGGATTGCTTCACACCAGTCCTCCTTTTAGAGACCCAGCCCCTGCCTGGGATTTGAATGTTTGCATTGCTCAACTTATGCAACCCCCCTTTGAGCCTATGTCTTCATCAGAGTTTAAGTACTTGACTTGGAAAACTGTGTTCCTGGTAGCCATTACCTCTGCCTGGCGTATTAGTGAATTGCAAGCCCTGTCAGTGGAACCTGATTTTATCTCATTTCACAGGGGTATAGTGGTCCTTAGAACCAATAGAAGGTTCTTGCCCAAAGTGGTTTCAGATTTCCAATTAACCAGTCTGTGTGTCTCCTGTTTTCTTCACTGATCATTCTTCCTCTGGAGAGAGGAGGTTACACAGTTTAGATGTCAAAAGAGCCCTTAGTTACTACATAGAGCGTACCAAGGGTCACAGGTTTGACTTCCTCCAGTTGTTCCTCACTTATGGAGAAGTGGGAAAGGGCAAACCTGCCAACAAAAGATTGAACTCTGGAGGGTGCTCAGACTCCTGCTGCCCCTCAGAGGGACGGCACCATCATCATTATCGTAACAGGCAGTCCTTTCAAGGTAGAGGCCTGGAAGCCTTTGTCAGGACCCAACTCCTCAACTGCAAAAAAAAAAAGAAAAGAAAATCGCAGCAGAGGGCACAGGGCCCGAAAGCTCCCGTACCATCCTCTTGGATCTGGGCCAGGTCCTACCTCAGCTGTCTGAGGTGGACGCCTCTCGGTGGTAGTGGGGGGCACCTGATTTGGTTTTATAACTAGTGGAAGCCCAATCCAGCGGACGTATTAGTCATCAGGATTGTCCAAGAGGGATACTCTCCCAATTTCACAGAGATTTTCCCAAGACCCAGTCTGTTTGCCTCTCTGTCAGACCCTCTTTCCTCTGAGAGATGGGACCTCAGAGCAGTCAAAGTTGTTTCACAGTGAGTCACAACACAGATTCCTACTTTCTTTGCTTGGTTCCAAGATAACAGGCAGCATGCACCCATTTCTCAACCTTGAAAGGTTAAACAAGTACCTGTTCAGGGAGGAGTTCACTACAACCTGTATAGAAGCCTTCACTTCCTGAACGTTTGGTTCTGAGCCAGCCCATCTGGGCTAGAGTCTCAGGAAGCAGTTGCCACAGCTTCTCAGTCGCTTTCTTCCAGGAGGGGTTTTCTGATTCAGGGAAGGTGCCAGATTCACCTTCCCAGCAGCTCCTTTTCATAGGAGCCCTCCTGGATACCTCCAGGGTGAGGGTTCTTCCTTCCGGAGAGCAGAAGAAACAACATATTCAGATGTCGCTTTACTTTACAGAAAGCGACTGTGTCCCTGCCCTTTTTGATGCGGTGGATGCTGGGACTTATGCCTTCGTCCACAACAAATAATGGTCTCCAACCATGCATCTGCAATCCTCCGCATAAATGCCAGAACCTCGGACAAAATTACTTAAATGGTAGACGCAGTCACATAGATACATAGTGTCAGCAGATAAGGGCCTATGGCTCACCCAGTCTGCCCATTTGAGCTTGTAAGTTCAGTTTATGTTTTCCTAGAAGTCTGTTGCCCCTTACCCCTGACCTCCAGAATTCCTTTATGTTTATCCCATGTATTCTTAAATCCCATGATTGTTTCAGCTCCCACCACTTCCTCTGGCAGGGTGTTCCACTTGTCCACCACCCGTTCTGTGAAGAAATTCTTCCTCACGTTTCCTCTGAATTGTCCTCCCTCCAGCTTCATCCCATGCCCTCTAGTCCTGGAACATCTTTTTCGCTTAAAAATAGTGTATTTCTGCACCCTGTTCCTCCCTGTAAGTTGGCCGAGCTTCTGCTAGGTCTACCCTTACCCTTTAAATCCCAGATCACCATCACCATGATTGCACTCTTGATCAGTTGGGGAGCTCACTGTGAAGACCTCCACATTCAGGTGTGGAGCCAGGAGGAGGAGGAGCATCATCTTCTCATAAATATTTTAAGAGATGAGAGCTGTCTTTTATGCTTTCCAAGTCCTGAAGGAGTCCCTCTACCATGAAGTGATCCCACTTCGGATGGATGACAAAATTGTAATGTTTTCATCAATAAGTAGGGTGAAGCACTCTTCTACTCTCTGTGCAGGAAGGCCATGGGGAGGTGAGAGTGGTGCATTGAGCACATTGCGTCAGTTCAGTTATTGTGCAGTTGCTGTTTGACGAGTGGGGCAGTCTGGACCTGGTCCTTTCTGCGTCCCCTCTCAACGCATATCTGCCTGTATCCTGCTTCAGAAATCCAGGCCCTGGTGTTTTCTGTCAGGATGTATTCACTGCAGTAGACAAGCTTCTCTGGTATGCTTTCCTCCTCTTCCCTTAGTTCAGAGGGTGCTGCTCAAGTTGTAGGCAAACAGGGGCAGGACGATTCTCGTCATCTCAGACTGGCCTCGGCAGATATAATTTGTGTAGATAAACAGTCGGTCAGAAGTTCCCCCTGAGGCGACTCCCTCTTCCAGTGGACCCTCTGATGCAGGGACTTTGGTCCATCCTTCCTGCGCTCCCTTCATCTCCAGGCCAGGCTCCTGAGGAGATGAAAGTGGGCAAGTTTTAGGTTTCCAGACAATTGTAGAACTCTTCTTAGCAGTGCATAAACCTTTCACCAGGAGGACTTAAGCGGCTAAGTGGTTACACTTCACCATCTGGTGTGCAAAGTTACGTCTGGACCCTTTTGGTTGCCCACCAAGTAAAATTTTGGGGTGCCTCGTTTATCTGTCGAACGCAGGTCTGCATTTCTTAGCAGAGAATGTTCACCTCTGCGCATTTTCGGACTGTCTTGAGCCAGTAGACAACATGTCACTGGCCCAGTTACCGTTAGTCAAGTTTTACTTTTCCCTACTTACTTCGTTAACTCCAGAATGAAGGAGAGCGCTGTCTTTAGCTCTCTGAATCTTAGAGGGTTCTGCAATTCTATATCGACAGAACTGTTGCATTTTTCCAAATGTCTTGGCTGGGTCAGCCTGTTGCCATGAGATGTATTTCTGTTTGGTTAGTAGCATGTCTTCAACACTATTAATCCATAGCACAGCTCAAGTTGGAAGGCTGGGTTCTCACCACTCTACCAGAGTGGGTGCTGCTTTCCTGGCGATGATTCGAAATGTACCCATTGCAGACATCTGCAATGTGGTGAGTTGGAGCTCAGTGCTTATCTTTGTAAAGCACTATGTTCTGGATGTCCATGCCTGATGGTTAACTTTCTTCAGCAGGACAGTCCTTATGGACTTCTGTCCTGAGTGAGCTCTGTCTCCTACCACCCTACTCGGGATTTTAGCTTGGTTCTCTCCCATTAGTGTGAATGAGTGTAAGTAAGTAAAATTTATTTAAAAATGCTTTTCCATAGATCAAAGCACTTTACAGGTAACAATAAACATATAAATATAATATTAACAATATGTAATCATAGACCATAAGCTTTTACAAATAAAAAAGTTTTCAACCCAGTTTTAAAATTCTCGACGGTCAGGCAGCTACATATCCGATGAGGTAGAGAATTCCACAGGGCAGGAGCTGCGTAAGAAAACGCATAGGCTCCAGATGTTTTCAAACGAACCCTGGGAATCTCTAGCAATCCCTCTTCAGCGGATCGGAGTGAGCGAGAGGGGCAGTAGAGAGTAAGGAGATCTTTCAGATACTGCGGTCCCTGTTCGTGTAGGGCTTTATAGGTCAGTAACCCGACCTTGAACGTGATTTGCCATTGTACCGGCAGCCAGTGTAACTCGCGCAGAACAGGCATGATATGACTATATCTAGATGTTCCAGTCAAAAGCCTGGCAGCTGCGTTCTGCACTAGCTGCAGGCGGCGAATTTCAACCCCAGTAGCCCCAGGAAAAGGGAATTACAGTAATTAAGGTGAGTGGTCACAAAGGTGTGGACCAGAGTAGGAAGGTCACCCGGAGGAACCAGGTGTTTCACCTGGCCGATATTCCTCAGATGGAAAAAAAAAGAGGACTTAACAATGGCTGACACCTGTGATTTCAGAGTCAAACCATTGTCAACAATAACACCCAGGTTACATACCTGGCCTGAGGTCAAGAACTGGGCACCACAAATCCAAAGGCCTGATCGTACTTCAGCCCTATGACCCGCCTCAAGGTGACCTGGGTTCACAACCAACACCTTGGTCTTATCTGAGTTTAACCTCAGCCAGCTGGCACTCATCCAGTCATTGATCTCATCTGGACAGCTGTTAAGCAGAGGGACTGCATCATCCTGACTTGGAGTAAAGGACAAATACAGCTGGGTATCATCTGCATAGCAGTGAAAACCCAAACTGTAATGCCTAATGATATCTCCTAATGGTAGCATATAGACTGTGAACAACATGGGCACCAAGATGGAGCCCTGAGGTACCCCACAGGACAGAGAGATGATAGCTGAGGAATAAATCCCCATAGTAATCCTCTGAGTCCGCCCTGTGAGGAAAGATTGGAACCAATATAGAACTGTACCAGACAGTCCACAAAGTGAGCGCAGGTGCTCCAACAGCACACCATGATCCACAGTAGCAAGTGCTGCGGAGAGATCAAGAAGGACTAGAATAGTACGAGCCTTTCAATCTCTCGCAATTAGGAGATAATTTAAGACCTAGACAAGGGCAGTATGTATGCTATGTCTTTCCTAAACCCCAACTGAAGAGCTTCATAGATGTTGTGATTCATAAGATGGTCATCCAACTGTATCGCAACCACCTTTTCAATAACCTTACCCACAAAGGGCAGGTTAGAGATAGGTCTGCAGTTAGCTGGGACGTCTGGATTCAATGAAGGTTTTTTAAGGAGTGGTCGAATGACCGCCTCCTTTAAGGGGGCGGGGAAAACCCCTTGCTGCAAAGATTTCCAGACAATTTCAATAAGGATCGGGCAGATACTATTTACACAACTTAATAATAGTGGTGTAGGGCCTGGATCCAAACTACAGCTGGTTGGTCATACAGTATGGATAATCCTCACAACATCTGTGAATGCCGGCCTACTAAAGTCAGACCAGGAGACACAAGGGATTGCTTCCTCTCGCTGACCACTACAGCTCCCTAAAGAGAGAGCAGGATGGATGCCTGATCTGATGCTGCCAGTCTTATCTGTGAAGAATGGAGCAAGCTCATCACGCTTCATCTGTGAGAAATCTCTTCCAGACTGCAGACAGAGTGGATTGCACAATCTGTTGACAGTCTGAAAGAGTTTGGCTGGTCGATTCCACGCAGCAGCAATCTCCCTGGACAGGAATTCTGCCTTCTTGTGGGTGATTGCTGATTGATAGACTCTAAAATGGTCCATTGATATAAGTTTGTCAGCATCCAGGCCGGACTTTAGCCAAGCTCTCTGTGAATGAGTGGTGAAGACTTTTAGTCCAGGAAGATATGGAAATTACGTACTTATTGTAATTCTTGATTTTCTTGGATGAAGTCTCCACCACTTATTCACATGCCCACCCACCATCCCCCAAGCTTACTTGTTCTGTTTTGGTTATCACTTCCTTGTTGTTCGGCTGTGAAGAATTGAGTTGACCCTTTGTACATGGGTCATCCGGACCTTCACGTGCCCGGAAGTTAGGGTTAGGTTTACCTTCGTTAGTTTATGTTGCATCTCTTCGGTCGAAAAGGTACTGAGGTGGCTGGAGGGTCGACACAGAGATCAGAAATAGCCTATATGGCATGAGCTAGTCTTGTGGTGCCACGCATGTGTGGTCCTATCCTGGCGCCAGCCCTCTTGAAGATTTTTGGCTCCCACAGGGTCCTAGCGCCTCCGGCGTAGTCCCATTAGTGTGAATGAGTGGTGGAGACTTAATCCAAGAAGATCAAGAATTACGGTAAGTACACAATTTCCATTTCCTGTGTCATAGAAACATAGAAGTTGACGGCAGATAAGTACTGCAAGGCCCATCCAGTCTGCCCATTTCTTTTTCTACCTTATAAATGTTCCATCGGCCTTTGCTCTGTCGGTGACTTATCTATTCATACTCATCTGTATTGCTCCCTTATGCCTATCCCATGCCTGTTTGAAGCCCTGCACTGTATTCATAGCCACCACTTCCTGAGGTAGGCCGTTCTATGCATCCACCACCCTTTCTGTGAAAAATAATTTCTTCACATTCCCCCTTAATCGGCCTCCCTCACAAGAAAATTTGGTTGCGCAACCAGACAGAGAAGAGACAGAAAAGGAAAGGATAGAACAGATCCCTGCATTTAACTCTTTCTGCATAACAAATGGGACAGGGCCTTATTCAACTGTCACACATACAAACAGAGTAAACAAAGTCCTTCGTCTGAGGGTATCTCTAATTCCATATTTGTCTCTCTAGTAAAAATATTGCTGCTCTTTTTATAACAAGTCTTTGTTTGACATTAACTTTTTCATCCTAAACTTGTTAAGGAGACATCCTGTTTTTCACAAACTTTATCAGAGTTCTTACTAGTTTCTTTGCAGAGCAGGCTTGCAAATAGAACGGTGTCCCAAGCTGGCATCCTGCTGACAGCTCTGCAAAGGAGTTTGCAAGCAAACCTGAGAGGAGCTCAAACTACATCTCGGGGGGTAACCCCCTAAATTCCAAATAGCTTTTTGCAATCATTTTAACTGTATAACTGTACATTTTCAAACCAAGGGATCCCAGTTTCACACAAAAATTCACATATATTTTTATAACTGCAGGTGCGCAAGGGGGAAGAAAAGATAGAAACAGTAAGTGAAGGCAGAGAGATGGCGAGAGGTGGAGAATTGCAAGACTGTCACAGTGATCAGTTCCTAGGTCTCATGAGAACATTTGTTTGCGCAACCAGAAAGACCAAAAGAACAGAAAAGGAGAGAACAGAACAGATCCTTGTGTTTTAAACTTTTTCTCAATAACAGATGGGACAGGGCCTTACTCAGCACTGTCACATACCCCCCCAAGAGGGAACCTGTTTTAAGAATACAGGTTTCCAGAACTTTCTATTAATTCTCTTCCAACATTAGCGTAGCACATTTACAGTTCAGTGCATATGCAGTATAGCAAACGGTTAAGTTGAAACCCACACTTTTTTTTCTTTTAACCTTAGGAATTCTTAATTCCTAATCCATATCTTGACAGAAAATCAGCATACTTCCAGATTTGTGCATCAATTTGAATTTAAATTGCTGTGGTACCAGGTACCACTTTGTAATTCTGGAATTATTATCCTTCATTGGGTTAAGCCAATAGGATTTTGGCAGAGAACCTTAGTGCGCAAGCACTGAGGCAAGAGTTACCCCAAAGGGCATTAGCCGGGGAGCCAAGTTTCAAAGAAATACAAAATCACACATACCAACATAATGCAAAGCGTCATGGGCTCACATGCAAATCACCACAAAATATTATGCTGGTTCAACTTTAAGCAGAACTGCATGGTGCTAAAAGGCCTCTCACACAGTATGCAAAGAGTGCCAACAGAAGACACAGCCATGTGTTTTATCCTACCAGGACTCATCAGTGTGCCTTGTCTGTATGACGCCCCAGTGGAATGAACCAGCTACTCTAAGTTGGTCTGTCTGGGTTGGGTTGTGGTGAGCCCAATAAAAACAAGCTAAAAGACAAGGAACCGTAGTGCTCAAGCACTGAGGCAAGGGTTACCCCAAAGGGCATTGGCCGGGAGAGAGGATTTTGATCAGTAATAAGTATAAAGTCTGCTCCTAGCAAATGCAACTTAAGGGACTCCATTGTCCACTTTGCTGCAAGGTATTCCTTTTCAATGGTGGAGTACCCTATCTCTCTGTCGTGCAACTTCCTGCTGATGCATAGAAATGGGATGTTCCTTCCCATCTATATTTTGATGTGTTGGTGAAGCTGTTTGAATTGGAATCCTGTTTCTTTGGGTAGCAAACCTATTTTGGGGGCTTTGAGTAGAATTGTGATTCATTGTTGCTGGCTTCAATAGCTGCAAAGTTTGAGTGCACAGTGGGGGAAGGGTGCTAATGGCCTGACCAGAGGCCTCAGCTACCTGATTGTTTCTGGAAGACTTGGGCTGGTCCCCCCAAACCCCTCACCCCACCCACCCGTGGTCCATTATTTCTTTTATACTAGGGTTCTGACATCACTTCCTCAAACAGGCAAAGTATATGCACCTGTCATAGCAGAAGCAGACATCCAGGAAAGGAACAGCAGCAAGTGAAGAGGTGACTGCTCTCTCAGTGGAAGGGAAGTAAATGCAAATCTAGGAGCTTTCATTATTACTTCTTCGCATTGATATTGCATTGGGAAAGGAGGAGTAGGAGTTTGAAGAAGGTTGTGCAATGGCTACTTAAAGTCTCTTTTTGAGTGTGGATAGGAAGGATAGGAATATAAAAAGCAGTTGCTCAATCTATCTAAACATGTACAACAAAGGAGGTAAGGGAAATAAAGAAAATGTTTTGCACTGATAGAGGGGGGAGAGGGGAGACTTGGGGGAGTGTTTGGTATCCTGCTTCTGGAAAGGTGGGGGGTCGCTGGTGGGCAACGACAGCAATGGGTAGGGTGGTAGGCTGCAACAACTGTGGTGCACCAATCTTTCTAAACATTGCCTGGAGTGTGGGAGGATGTTTAGTGTGCAACCACATAGAAGAACTTAGAAAGGTGATTGAGGGTCTGCAGGAGGAACTAAGACAGGCAAGGCAGATTGGGGGTGGGTTTATCCCAATACTGGAGGGAGGAAGAAGGGGAGATGAGGGAGGGCGATTTAAGCCAACAGTGGTGAGGAGAGGGTCAGAAGAAGGGAAGCAGAGACAAAGGGGCCCAGGCCAGGAAGAACAATTGCCGGGGAAACCAGGTCAGGAGACAAAAGACAAATGGAAGGAGGAGATAGGGACTTGTGAGGGGAGGCGAAGAAGTGGCAAAAGTCATGGAGTGGAAAGGAGAGAACAGGTTACTATGAGGAGAGAGGGAGCGGGCATTTGTGAAGAGTCTTCAGAAAACAGCTGTGCACTGCTAGAGAGGAAGAAACTGGAGGAGAGAAATGATGAAATTAGAGGAGTAATTGATAAATGCCTGGACCAAACTGGAGCGGGGGGAAGTTCTGCTGGGAGAATTGCAACAGGGGTAAAAGGGGGAAATAATGTGCAGGAGGAAGAAGAGGAGCTGGAAATGAGAGAGGGAGATGAATGGAAGCAAGCAGGGAGTAAGAGGGGTGGAATCTTAGTGCTGGGGACTCAATACTAAGAGGAGTTAGGTGGGTAGCAAGGGGAGAGGCATAGTCGCATTTGGGTGGAGGCCATGCCAGGAATGACAGCGAAAGGGTGGGACAGTCTGTTCTGAAATATGCTAGAAAGGGTAGGGACAAGCCTCATTTAATTATACATCTTGGGCAAACGACCTGGCTGACAAGACAGTAGATATAGTCCAGAGGAGGTTTGAGGAACTAGCACAATTATGTGAGGGGCAGGAAGATCAGTAACTTTTTCCGAGATACTTCCGGTGCCAAAGGCAAGCACAACAAGAAAGCTGAGAATAGAGGAATTTAACGGATGGCTAAGAACCTCCTGGTGTTGTGCTAAAGGGTATGGACTGTTGGGGGTGGGAAGGACCTGGGAGGACAGTAGTCTCTATGCAAGGACAGACTACACTTGAGTGAGGAGGAAAGAAAGTGTTGAAACAGAGGATGGAAGAGTATATAGAGGAAGTTGGGAATTTAAACTAGGAGTGGGGGGTGGCAGTTGGGGAAGAGATATGCAGAGACCACAGGTTGGGAAATCATATGAGCTTACCCCCCAAAACAGTGACAAAGGACAAATGGCAAGTACTATTGGTGCTGCTAGGAAAGGAGGGCAGGATGGGAAGGGGGAAAAGGGTGGAAGGTGGTTACCTTTAATGCTAGGAGCCTTGGGAGGAAAACTGCAGAGTTACAGGTTCTCATGGCAGAGGGAGAGGTGGACATTGCAGCCATCACGGAAACATGGGCCACCCAATATAATGACTGGGACCTGTCTGTACCAGGGTACAGGTTATTTTGTAGGGACAGGGTGATTGGGAAAGGGGTGCACTATATGTGAAAGAAGGACTGAAGTGTGTAAGGAGGAAGGGAGGAGGGTATTACGGAGTCACTTTGGTGCAAATCCAGGATTCCAAGAATAGGATTCTTAGAATGGGAGGTGTACAGGCCACCATCTCAGACGGAGGAGTTAGACAGGGAACTAGCGGGACAGATCAGGGAGGACCTGCGAGAAGGGTAGTGTGGTGATTGTGGGGGACTTCAACATGCCAGGAGTGGACTGGAGCACCCCAACAACCAGGAACAGAAGGGAGCAGGTACTGCTGGATGCCTTCCAGGACAGCTTCCTGCTGCAAATGGTCAGTGAACCAACCAGTTAGGGAATACCCTTGACCTTGTGCTGGCACATGGGGACTTTGTGAGAGAACTTACAGTGGAGGAACCGCTGTCAGGGAGTGACCACCACTCAGTATGGCTTACATTGGGTATGGGCATGGAAGGAGTGGAATCTGGCACAAGAGTGCTGGACTTCAGGAGGGCCGACTTTGGGAGGATGGGGGAAGTGGTAAAAGGGTACCTGGCCAGAATTCAGTCTAGTATGGATACTAACCAGAGGTGGGAGCTCATAAAGCTGGGGATAGTGGAGGCAACCAAAACCTGCTGCAAAGCCCAGAGCAAGAAGGCTAGGGCTAAGAAACTGAGCTGGTTGAGCAAGGAGGTCATGGAAAAGGTAAGGAGGAAAAGAGCTGCCTTTAGGAAGTACAAGAAAACAGGGAGGGGGGAGGACAGAGAAGAGTACTTGACAGAATCGAAGGAGGTGACAAGGGCAGTAAGGGGAGCCAAAGCATCTACGGAACTCAGGCTGGCACAAGGCATTAAGAAGGAGGAGAAGGACTTCTTTAAGTACATCAGGGAGAAAAGGAGCTGTAAGGACCACATAGTAAGGATTAGGAAGGAGGGGGGTTGGGTGGAAGCAGGCCACGATAAGGCGGAAGCACTAAATGAGTACTTCTGCTCAGTATTTACTAAAGAGAAGAGGGGGGGACACCCAAGGTGGGAGAAATGGCAGAAGGGGGGAGTGGGATGGGGAAATCATGGAGTGCAGAGTTCGAGAGGGTTTAAAGGCACTGAGGGTGGACAAGGCGCCAGGCCCAGATGGCATCCACCCCAGGGTACTGAAGGAGCTGGCAGAGGTCCTTGCAGGACCTTTGACAGAGCTATTTAATACCTCACTACATTCGGGGTGTGTACCTCAGGACTGGAGGATGGCTCATGTGGTGCCCCTCCACAAGAATGGCCCCAAAGATGAACCGGGAAACTACAGACCAGTGAGCCTCACATCCATCGTGGGTAAGCTAATGGAGACTATCCTGAAGGAGAGGCTGGTGGCCCTCCTAGAGGCCAAAGGACTACAGGACAGCAGACAGCATGGCTTCATATGTGGCGGATCCTGCCAAACCACCCTGGTTGAGTTCTATGACTGGGTAACTAGGCAACTGGACAGGGGCCATGCAGTGGATGTCCTGTATCTGGACTTCAGTAAGGCATTCGACTCAGTGCCACATGGAAGGCTGGGAAGGAAGTTAGTAGGCACAGGGGTGGGTGCAAAGCTGGTGAGATGGGTAGGAAACTGGCTGCAGGGAAGGCAACAGAGGGTGGTGGGGTGGGGAGCCTCACACCCAAGGGCAGTGACGAGCAGTGTCCCACAGGGCTCGGTGTTTGGGACCAGTGTTGTTTGGGGATATTCATTGCAGACATATCATGGGACATCAAGAGCAAGATCAGTCTGTTTGCTGATGATACCAAAGTTGGCTCGGTGGTGGATGACCTAGGGGATGGCAGGGTTGCAGGATGATCTGGCAAAGCTTGAAACCTGGTCAGACACCTGGCAACTGGGGTTTAATGCCAAAAGTGCAAGGTGCTGCATTTGGAATGAAGAACCCAAGGAGGAGTTACCAGCTGGGGGAGTGCAGCTAGCTTAGACAGAGGAGGAGAAGGATGTGGGTGTGCTCATTACAGGTCAATGAACAACTCGGCACAATGTAGGAAGGCAGCTGCAAAGCCAACAAAATGCTGGGTTGTATTGCAAGGGTATATCCTGAAGGAGGAGGAGGTGATTCTGCCACTGTATAGGTCATTAGTTAGACCACATCTGAGTACTGCGCAGTACTGGCGTCCGTATCTGAAGAGGGACATTAAGTTACTGGAGGGGGTGCAGCACAGGCGACAAAGATGATCAAGGGGCTGGGGGACTTATCATACGAGAGCAGGTTGAAGGAGTTGAACATGTACTCACTGGAGGAGAGGAGAGACGGGGTGACATGATTGAAACCTTTAAATACATGAAAGGAATAAACAAGACGGGTACAGAGGGGCTGTTTAAAGTAAGGGAGGGGAGGGCCACCAGGGGCCATGATATGAGACTGGAGCGAGAAGGTTCAGAAGGGAGATGAGACACTTTTTACAGAGAGGGTGGTTGGGTGGAATACTAGCATCGCAGAAGTGGTATGCAGTAGAACAGTGGACTGCTTCAAACGAGGATGGGACAGGACAAGGGGGAGGGTTAATGAAGGGGAAGGGTGGAAGGGAGAGGCAGCTGCAAAATAAGGGGTGCTAGCTGCACATTCGAGCAGACTTGATAGACCTCTAGGCCTTTATCTGCTGGCAAATTTTGTATGTTCGTATATGCTGACTCAAGACTGTACCTAGGCCTACCTCTGATGCATCTGTCTGTAACAAAAATTGCTTCTCAGAGTCTTGGCTTCTTAAAACAGGGGCTGAACATTATGCAGCCTTGATGACCCGAAAAACTTCATCACACTCTGGGGTCCATTTCACATTATTCAGGAACAAATCCTTCATGAGTTCATTGAGGGGAGTAGCTAGCTGGGCAAAGTTGAGAACAGATTTCCGATAGTTACCAGACAGCCCTAAACCTGACATATTTCTTTGTTTCAGGGATAGGACTGTTAGCTACAGCTTATATCACAGAAATCTCTGGCTTGACTTCTCCATTTTCCCTAAAACATAACCTAAATATCTGGTTTCTTGCATGCCCAAGGCACATTTGGTAGGATTAATTGTCAGACCTTCCTTTTTGATACAATAGATAACTGCTCATACTGTAGGTGTTCCAGGTGTTTTTCCAGTCTGTACTGTACACCACAACATCATCCAGGTACACAGCATAATAACCAGTGTGAGGGGGATAAAATTACATCCATCTAGCTCTGGAATGTAGCGGGTGCGCCATGTAAACCAAATGGCATGGTGGTGAACCGATAGAATCCAATAGGAGTAGCAAATGCAGTTTTGTCCCTGGAATTTTTAGCTAGGGGTATCTGCCAGTTACCCTTGGTGAGATCGAGGGTACTGATGTACTTGGCACTTCCCAATCTGTCCACCAAATCATCTATCCTGGGCATAGGATAACTGTCAAATTCTGACACTTGATTTTTCCTAAAATCAAGGCAGATTCTTACACCCCCTTCTTTTTGTTTACAGTCACCATTGATGATGACCAGGTACTTCTCGACACTTCTATGATATCCAGTTCTTTAATGTTTTGTATTTCCTTAACCATGTCTGCTTGTAACCACTGTGGCAATATGCACGTCATTTGTCTGAAAGGGTGAGCATTCCATGTCATGATTTTGTGCTCAACCCCTTTTTCTCAGCCTGGCACTGTGGTAAGCTCAACACAGACAAGACAGAGGTATTGGTGGTGGATCCAGGTCATCGTGGGGTTGGAGAGAGAGAGAGTGGGGTTTACCCCCCCAGTCTAATACTGGGTGGGGTTCCCCTTGCCCCCTCCAGGAATGTGAAGGATTTGGGTGTGATCCTAGGTGACGGCCTGACGCTTGATGCTCAGGTGTCGGCCGTGGTTAAAAGCGGATTTTACCATTTTAGGAATATCACCTGAATCTGAGCCCTGGTTCCCTGTGATGACCTGGCTACGCTGACACATGCTTTTGTCACTTCCAGGCTGGACTACTGTAATGCCCTATACCTTGGGTTATCTGGAGGCAACATCCACAGGCTGCAGCAGGGGCAGAACGCGGCGGCGAGACTTATGACCGGAGCAAGTAGCTATTCAATGAGTGGGGCAGTCCAGACCTGGTCCTTTCTGCGTTCCCTCTCAACGCAAATCGAACAGACTTTTATTGATTGATTCAGACATGCATTTGAATGTAGACTGTGTTTGCTGTAATTTTTATGTTGATTGCGCACATGCGCAAGAAGCATATTGCAGCAGCTTTCCAGAAGCTGGTTATGGAGGCGTGGCACTGTTGTGGTCAATGCCCCCACAGCCTTTAAAGGTTTGGCCCACTTTTCCAATGCCGTGGCACGCTGCTGCTGACACTAGTTCAGCCAGCATGCCACAACCTTGTAAGGTTTCAGCTGCCGCAATCAGGGTCCGCCTCGTCATTGCATCATAAGCCATTCGCTGCAATGAGGAAGTGACCCGTCATTGCTGGGCAGAACCATGTTACAGTGATACTGTTTGTGAACATGGCGGCGGCTTGTCACCATGTTCACAAACAATATTAAGCCCCTCCCCCACCGAGGGGATGCCCAATCCCCCTCAGCAGCATGCCCCCCCCCCAACTTTGTTTGTTTGCCAGCGGGGGCCCCAATCCCAGACAGCTTCAGTGCCCCAAGGTTGATGTTGCTAACGGTGGGGGGGGGGGGCCACTCCCTGTCAGCATTATGTAAACCCCCCACTTTTGTTGTGTGCTGATGGGGTGCCCAATCCCCGTCGGCATAATGTCACCCCCCCCCCATTTTTGCTGTGTGCCGACAGGGGTGCCTAATCCCCTTCGGCATAATGTAACCCCCCCTTTTGTTGTGTGCCAATGGGGGTGCCCAGTCCCCCGTCTGCTACAGCTGCCTCCCAAAAAGACTACGTTGGCATGCTGGGAGTCCACCCCAGTGTGCCACATGCTCCTGTAAAACAAAAACGGTCCCACAATGTTTTTGTTTTTTTTACCCCTGTGGAAAAAGGAAACGGTCCCTCAGCGGTCTCCCTGCCCCCCTCCCACAACCCGCACCCACCCACTGTGCACCCTGCTTCCCCACATCCCCCTTACCCCATACTTACCTCTGGAGTCCGGCGCGACCATCTTCGGTGGACCGGGAACACGTCTGCACTCTTCAAAGCCGACCGTGAGCTGAGGAAATGCCGGTAAGCTGTATCATGGAATAAATAGGGTTTTTTCAACTCTGATGCATATCTGAGGCATTTTTTGGAATTTTGGCACCACATTTTCAGCATGGGGTTTTTGAGACCCCTCCTCGTGAATTCTGGCACTGTCGTGGCATTATTCAGCCCCAAAAGGTGATTTTGCGGTCACTGTGCGGAATCCCCTTTTGGGACCGATTAAGGAAACAATAGTGCCAGTGTTCATGAGGTAGCACTCTCAAAAAGCCTATGTTGCAAATTTGGTGGGAAAAATCCAAAAATGACACAATGCAGTGTGCATTTGTGCGGTTACTACGCACTAAGTAACTTCAAATTTGCAATATTTTCATGCCAGGATTTTCAACATTGGCATTTTTTCAGACCTCCTTGTGAACTAAAGAAGCTGTCGTTTTCCACATCCTGGCCGAAACGTGTTTTTGCACTTCCGGTGCAGAATAGCGTGGTCGCTGTGGGAAATCAGTGTTCAGGACAGATTAAGAAAATGACAGTAAAACTGTTCATTAGCAGAGGTCCTAAAATGCCTATGTTGAAAATTTGGTGACGAAAGTCCATAAAATGGGTGTGTTACGAATGTGCATTGTGCAGTTTCCACGCACGCTCGTACCTTCACAACTTTGTAATTTTTTAATTCCAGATTTTCAACATTGCCATTTTTCCACACCTCCTTATGAACAGTACAGCTGTCATTTTTCACATCCTGGCCGAAATGTGTTTTCGCACTTCCGGCGCAGAATAGCGCAGTTGCTATGGAAAATCCGTGTTCAGGACAGATTATGAAAATGACAGTAAAACTGTTCATTAGCAGAGGTCCTAAAATGCCTATGTTGAAAATTTGGTGACGAAAGTCCATAAAATGGGTGTGTTACGAATGTGCATTGTGCAGTTTCCACGCACGCTCGTACCTTCACAACTTTGTAATTTTTTAATTCCAGATTTTCAACATTGCCATTTTTCCACACCTCCTTATGAACAGTATAGCTGTCATTTTTCACATCCTGGCTGAAATGTGTTTTGTTGTTCCGCGCACAATAGCACGGTTATAGGGAAATCAGTGTTCAGGACACATTAAGAAAATCACACTGACACTGTTCATGAGCAGAGGTCCAAAATGCCTATGTTGAAAAGTTGTGATGAAACTCCATAAATGACTGTTACGAGCGTGTGTTGTGCAGCTCCGCACCCTTGTAAGTTCGCAAATTAGTAATATTTTCACGCCAGATTTTCAACATTGGCATTTGTTCACACCTCCTTATGAATAGTGCAGCTGTCATTTTTCACATCCTGGCCGAAATGTGTTTCCGTGCTTCCGGTGTTGAATACCGCAGTCGCAATCAGAAATCAGTGTTTGGGACAGATTAGGATCAAGCGACTGAGAGGGGGGGGAGTGACCGCGCTCAACTGAGTTCTGTCGGGACTGCTGCGTGTTTCTTTGTGGGCAGGAAAAGGCACCAACACAGGCAGGAGCCCAGTACAGAAGGGCAGCCTGTAGCGCCGGGAGACACAGAACGAGCGAGTGAGGGAGGGGGAGTGAGTGAGCTCAGCGGAGCTCTGTTGGGACTGCTGTGGATTTCTTTGTGGGCAGGAAAAGGCAGCAATGCAGGCGGAACCCAGTACAGAAGGGCAGCCTGCAGCGGTGGGAGAAATGGAATGAGCGAGTGAGACGGGGGAGTGAGTGCGGCCAACAGCGCTCAGTCGGGACTGCTGCAGAAAAAGATGCCAACAGAGGCAGGAGCCCAGTACAAAAGGGCAGCCTGCAGCGCCAGGAGAAACAGAATGAGGGAGTGAGCGACCTCAACGGAGCTCTGTCGAGACAGCTGCGGATTTCTTTGCGGGCAGGAAAAGGCAGCAACACAGGCAGGAGCCCAGAACAAAAGGCCAACCTGCAGCTCCTGTAAAAACGGAACAAACGAGAGAGGGGGAGTGAGTGACCTTAACAGAGCTGTGTCGGTACTGCTGCAGATGTCTTTGTGGGCAGAAAAAGCCGCCAACGCAGGCAGGAACCCAGTACATAAGGGCAGCCTGCAGCAGCAGGAGACACAGAACGAGCGAGTGAGGGAGGGGGAGTGAGTGAGCTCAAAGGAGCTCTGTTGGGACTGCTGTGGATTTCTTTGTGGGCAGAAAAAGGCAGCAATGCACGCAGGGGCCCAGTACAAAGGAGCAGCCTGCAGCGGCAGAAGAAACAGAACGAGCGAGTGAGAGAGGGGGAGTGACCCACCCCAACGGACCTCTGTTGGGACAGCTGCAGATTTCTTTGTGGGCAGAAAAACGTACCAACACAGGCGGGAGCCCAGTACAAAAGAGCAGCCTGCCGCACCGGGAGAAACAGAATGAGTGACACAGGGGCAGTGAGCGGGCTCAACGGACCAACGCAGTCAGCATTTGGCATTGACAAATGCTTGTTATTATATATGTTGTATGATTTGATTAACTGCATGGTTGTATTGTTGCTTTTATTGTACAGTGCTCAGAGTTTTATGAATTGAGTGCTTTATAAATAAAATATCTATTTAAAAGTACTGTTAAATGTCTTTACCAAGTTATAAATTTCTGCTGTTTGTTTCTAGGTTAAGGAAACATTCATCTTTACAGTTTATTCCAGTCTGTCATAAGCTACATCAATATCTTCTTTATCAGTTTCTGGTAACACTAGCAAAGTAGCCTTTGGTGTTTTTTTTCAACCCATTTCGTCAGGGGGGTTAGCATGCTATATTTTGGCAGAACTTTTCTTATCAGGGGGTCTCAGTCGCATAGTTAACTGTGCCAGTAGGTCTAAGCACTTGACAAAGCCCTTATAACTTCATTAACAGTTTATTTTCTGTAGTGAGTAACAGTAGCAGGATTACGGTCATAATTGCGTGGAGGAAACTACACGGCAGCAAACTGCACTTACAGCAGATAGCACAAACAACATACTGTACGTGTCAAAACTGCTCTACTGCATGGGGCTCTGCCCCCGCCTGCACACCCCCAACTATAGTATAAACAACTCCAAGGGGGGGGGACACATGTCAGGGAACCGTTGTGATTCAGGTGGGTGGGCAGAGTTTGTGTGGGAAGTCAGCGAGGACACAAGTTGGGTAGGAGGGAGAAAGATGACATGGGGATAAGCTGGGGTGGAACAGCGTGGGAAGGGGGCTTTTATTCAGTATGTGTAGGAGGGAAGGTGGAAGGGGAGCTGCACAGCAAGAGACTTGGGGAATAAAAGCCCCAAGTGAGACCCAAGGACAGCCATAGACACCACTGGTATCCATAGCCTGTGGTACTATCCACTGAGCCATGGCTATGGCATGCAGGCAAGCAGACATTTAGAGGGTGAAGATAGCACAGGAATAGCACTGTTATGTCCACGCTGTATTTTCCCTGTCGCTGTTTTCACACACACTGTTTTCTCCTTGCAGTTTTGTATCATGGTATTAAAACTGGATACCACAGTAGCAAGACCTTTTCACCAGGTCAAAAATGTTTTCTTCTACTTCATGGTCATAATGTGCCTTCTGCTGATTTTAGGCCTCTTCCTAATTGTTATGGGCAATTTCAACATATTTTGCCAGATTCTTTCTCAGGGCACACAGGTAAGATGTAATAGATTTTTTCTGAAAGGGGTTATCTTCCCATGTTTCGTTTATTACATCTAGTGGCCCACTAGGTTGTCTACTGTACAGCATTTCAGATGATGAAAAACTTGTTGATGCCTGTGGCACTTCTCTGTAAACAAAAAGCAGGTAAGGTAAGTATTGGTCCTAACCTTTCCCTTCCCCTTTTTCAAACCTTTTTAACATATGTTTTGGGGTTTAATTAATATGCTCAACAAGACCATATGTCTGAGGATGATAAGTGGTGTTTTTATGGTGCTGATACCTAGCAATTGGTACACTGCCTTCAGCAATGCAGCACCAGAATTACTAATGCTTTTTGATGCCCCCATCCTCTCCACTCCCCACCTGCTGCCTGTGGCATCCCAGACGGAGCAACCCCCATCCTTCTGCAGTTTGGCCTCCCTGGCAGGGAATGGGGAGACTCATTCCTCCCCACCAATCAACCCTGGTGTCAGGCCGCTCCGTTCTGGGCACTGGTGCCAGGCGACGGAGCAAGGCCATTTTTTTTCCCCTCTTGTCCCTGAGCATGGCAGCATGCAGTGGGGTCCAAGGAGATGGCGCACAGTGAGACTTGATGCCGCTCTGAACCCCTGCCAATGTCTTCTCCTCCCTTTTGGCACCCCCAGCTGCACCTCCACTTGTGTGCACCCAGGTGGCGGTGCTGCAGCAGGAGTGGCAACCCTCCCTCCCCGGAGGAGGAGAGTATGCCTAGGATGCTCAGTCCTCCTCTCCCTGGCCAGCCCTCCAGTGATCCAGGCTTGTTCCCGAACCCGGATCGCTAGCATCGCAGTTGGTAGTGCTACTGGGCTTGCTCAGGTAATAAACTCTTTACGTATACCCACCCTGCTGAAAATTTTGGCAAGCTCTGCTGCCACTTTTGAGGCTGTGACAGTATGCATAGGAACTGCCTCTGGGTATCAAGTAGCATAGTCGTATGCTGACCAAATGAATCGATTACCTGTTTACTGTTTTCTAAGTGGCCAACCACATCCATTGCCATTTTCTCAAAAGGCACACCTTGGCGCCTTGTCTTTTTCTGTCACGGGGCTGCTTTCTGACACTCAGCACAGGAGCTCCAATAGATAATAACATCATAATAAATTCCAGGCCAGTAAAATCTCTGCAGCAGTCTGGCAAGGGTGTAATCCCTCCCTGAGTGACCAGACATAGGACTATCGTGCCATCTGTAACAAGTCAGATTTCTACTTTTGTGGTATAACTAATTGTTCTGTCTGTTCCTGTGTCTGAGGTTCGACACAAACTCCGTACAGTAACTCAATACATGGTTAAACATTGATTCACCTTGTTTTGGTTTCACCCCCAGCTGCTTGAAATAACCCTGGAGAGAAACATTGTTAGCTTGCTCAGAAACAAAATCTCAATCAGTTATCAGTATAGTTTCAGCATTTTCATATATTACACACACATATACAGTATATATATTTTTTATATTATTTCATAAATTATATTATCGCAGCTTACTAGAAGGATTAGACCATTTAGGCCCACCTGCCCAACAGGGAGAGCATTGTTACTGTACAATTTCCTTATTTTGCTCTGGGCCTCCTCTATCCCAATTTGTCTCTTCTCTGTCTACCTGCAATCCTTGCAGCATTGCTGCCCAGCATGATGATCACTGCCTTTCATAAGAGTACCATACTGTTATTCTACCTGCTGCCTGCATTGTAAACCCCTGTTGTTACTTGTATTGACCCTGTGTGCTTATGCTCTTAAATGTAACCTTCACTTGTTTTGCCTGATGTTCACGTATGTACTTTGTAATCTCCCGGGTCACACCTGAAAATAGGCACTTGGTTGTCTAGTGTGCTTACCCGGTTAACAAAAGCAAATAAATAAATTAACCCCTTACGTCCATCAGTCTTCTGTTGCCACTGTTTCTTCAGGCATCTTCTTTCTTTCCTGGACTTTCGGATCTTTGAGTTATGCTCAAACAAGTCCAAATCAAAATCACAGAAAGGAAAAGCATCCCCACCGTCTGAGATTTTCTTTGCCTGTGCTCTTGTAATCACAGCTGCCGAAACTGCAGGTTTTACTTCCCTTGTGATTTATCTCACTAAATCCTGGAAAGTCATTTCCAATAATCACAGGTACAGGTAACTTAGGTACTACCTCCACTTTGATTTGGTGCGACACCTCATTAATAGTCAGAGTCACTTGGGTGGTGGGATAGTATCGAGTGTCCCTGTGGATGCAGACGACACCTGTACCTAGTCCTTTTGCATAGTGTTTTCCCAGCACTTTAATATACACTAGGATCTGTCTGCTTCCTGAATCTATAAGTCATTTCACAATCTCATCTCCCACCTTGACATCTGTTAAGTACTTGCCCCAATTTGTTAAGAACAAATCTGCTCCAACGTTATCCTCATTACTACGGCAGTTTCTTACGATATGGCCTGGCTTATTACAGTTAAAGCAAGTAAAGTCTTTGGGTGCAGACTTGTTACCCCTACCAGAGCTTTTATCAGACTTGGAGTTAAATTGGGAAAGAGGGTCTTACTGGTGCTTGGCTGTTGCCTCACTGCTGTGGTGTCTGTCTGGCCATCTGGTAGGCTTCAGCCAAACAAATGGCCTCTTTCCCACTTTCTGGTCAGTGTTCTTTTACCCAAAGCTGCACATCGGTAGACAGGATGTTGATCAACTGCTCTATTGCAAGTGTGTTGATGATCTATGGGTCTGTTTTGCCCTCTGGTTAGAGCCATTTAATAAGGAGTTCTCCGAGTCTGGTGAAGGCTTCTCGAGGACTGTTGACTGAGTTGTACTTCTGAGACTGAAATTTTTGCCTGTAGGTCACTCCTGAGATGTATCTCTTCAAGATTTCTCTTTTCACCAGGTTGTAGTTTTCTGACTGTGCAGTGTCCATATTGCTGTAGGCTAGTTGGGCTTTCTCTGTCTGGTAAGATAGAAGCCTGATGGCCCATTGCTGCTTTGGCTAGTGGCAGGCTGCAGCACTAGCAGCCATTTCAAAAGTTGTCGGGTATGCTTTGATGATATCTGAGGGACACAGCTTTGTAAATTTATTGTCTTTTAAGTTGTTTGTGTCTTGTTACTCTGTTGGACTTGTGCCAGATTCTGCATCTTTGATATCTTGCAAGGTGTCCAGCCATTGCTGCTCTTGTCGCTGCATCTCTTCTTTTCTGCTCGTGTCACAGCATGTCTTCTTTTCCCTGCTGCTCTGTCTGTCTTTGTTGTATAGCCCACCATTTGTAGATGGCAACAAGCTTTCCGGTTCTGCCCCTGCCTGTTCTTCTTTTTCCATCACTGGTGCTGGCTGTACAGTCTCAGTTTGGACTGCTGTTTCTGCTTCTTGTTTGGCTACCATTCATCTGGTAATCACTCATGGGCTTGCTGTTGTGGAATTTGTACCTTTCTTCTATGCTTTCCTGGTACCAGGTCCAATACCCATGCACAGAACTCCTGGCTTAGGGTGTGCACAGCGTAAATCTCACTTTCTCACCCCAGGAGTCCTTTAGCATCAGTAAGGATAGCAGCAAGCTGACCAGGTTGAACTGCATTGGAGGTGGAGCCATGAATAGTCATTAAAATAGAGTGGCCAATCAGAAACGAGCAAAGAGGGTGTGCTGGGTGCAAAGAACCCACCGGGCTTCAGAACTGTTTCTCCACAGACTGAGAAACACTGCCTCTGAGGTGCTCTTTCTCTCTTGAGAAACAAACTTTTTTTTGGCCAGATATTTTCTTTTATGTTGGTTTTGTGACTATTTTGTGTTTTATTTCTTATTATAGGGGGTTTTAGCAGTTCCTAGCTGGTTCCTGGGAACCGCATTTTCTCTCGTTTTCCGTGGTTCCCTGCGATTCCTTCCTTTCTTTTCTGAAGTAAAACTTAATCGCGTTTAGTTTATTTCAACGGTTCATTAAGTTTTTTTTAATAGCGGTTCCCTTATTTCACAGGGAATCACTATTTTTACTACTTTTCTTTGGAGTTTTGTATTTTAAATCGTGAGCCTTTACCACGAGGGAACTGACTGCATTTTGCTTCATTCCCTATTGGGAACATATGTTTCTGCTTTTCTGACATATTTTTCATGTAAGAAAAGCCAAAAAAGAGGACAGGACCCATAGGTTTTAAAAATTGTTTGCAGTGTAGCAAAATTCTAGCTAAAACAGACAGCCACAACCCGTGCTTACAGTGTTAAGGTCCAGAACATATTTGCTCTACGTTCTGTGTAAAAACCATTAGAAAAAGGGCCAAAGATTGGAAGGTATGTCCTGTAAATCTAATTCTGCTATTAAGGAGGGGTCCTCTGCCCTGCTCAAGCCTAAAAACAAGGACCCCCACAGAGAATAAGTCTGATAAACAAAACAATAAAACTGTTGACATGCCAAAAAAGAGAAATAGTGATCAGACCACTGAGTCTGTTCCTGCAAAAAAACTGTCTAAAGAGAAACATACCACTGCCCCTCCCACGTGAAGGCAAGGGGATTCATCAGTGGCTAAAAAGCATAAAGATAAAAGAATAAAAAGGTGCAGTTAGCCACTGAGTTATCTGACCTGAATAAAGAGTTACCCCCTGTAGAGGAAATGGCAAAGGTATGGTATCTATATCAAAATGACAGAGTATGGGTTTTTTCCTCTGCTCCCTCTACTGTACCACAGCCTTCAAACAACATGAAGTCTTGCTGTATTCTGACTATTGCAGTGATCGACAACCTTTGAACTGCCCCGGAGAACAAAGAGTTAACTTTCCATGCAGGGCATGGAACGCTGAGCTCGAGCTTGGTTGAAGTCTCTGTCTGCTGTTGTTTAAACTCCAGCCGTCAGATTCTTTACTCCGCCTCACTGAACAGTCGCTCTGGAGATTTCTCCTCTGCTCGGTTCAAAAAAGTCGGTTAAAGTGTCGTTTTCTCACTCGGTTTCGACCAAATTTCTGCTACTGAACCTGTCGGTTAAGTCTCTGTCTGTGGTACCGTGAGTACTAGATAGGTTTTGCATTTAGTTTCTGTATGGAACTTGTAAACATTGGATCGGTTCGGTTTGAACCGATCGGTTTAGTGTTAAAAACTACTGAATTTCTTAGATTGTGGTAACCGGTCCATATCGGTTCTACAAAAACGGATTTAATTACGTTTTTTTCCAAGACCCGTAACACGATCAGGAACCGATGGGGGTGTCTTGCCTGGCGGATTGCCGAAAAAAGGGTAAGTTGTGGTTAGGATTGGCCATGTCTGAGAAACCCAAGAAAAAAAACGGGCCCACTGGGTTTCAACACTGTAGTGTGTGTGGGGAAGCCTTTGCTAAGGCTGTGATCCCCACACCACCTGTGTTTATTGTCTGGGGTTTGACCACCTCAATTCAGACTGCCAAATTTGTAAAAGTTTTCCCAAAGCTACCCTGGATAAGAAAGTAGGTAGACTGAGGAAAAGGGAGGCCGAGAAGTCCGCTGACCCGGATGGCCAACCCGGTTTGGTTCTGACCGAACCAGGAGTGCCCTCTGACCAGGGCGAAACTTCTCCAGGCAAAAGGAGAACCGATTCTGAGGAGTCGGTTCCAGCTAAAAGAAAGAAGAGGGAAAAATCATCCGGTTCGGATCCACAAGTTCTTTCTCCGACCGCTGATGAAATACCCAAAGCGATAAGAATAGTTCAGTCACTAACTTCGGTTCCGGCCGAACCAGCACCATCTGTCAGGGGCTCGATTCGGTCGGTTCCCCTGGTTCCGGATTATACTTTAGAAGAATTTTATGAACCGGAGGAGGAGGAGGAGGAGTGAGAGTATGAGGATAATGATGATGATGGTGATTATGAAAGTCTGTATGTGCCTATTGACCTGGACATCTCCCCAGACAGACCTTCAGGTGTTTCTCCTCCTAGGCTTTCTGAGTCCCCTTCCCACTTTATATTTTACAAGAAAGTGGCTGAAACCCTCCAGCTTCCTATGGAACAAGCAGTAGAGGATCAGGAGGAGCCTGATTGTGTTGAGATGATGGACATCCCAGAGTCCAGGAGATTGTCTATTCCCCTCCATAAATCTTTTGGGAAATCGACATTTAAAATTTTAAAGACTCCTAATTCCATACCTCCTGTGGACAGAAGAATGGACAAGAGGTTTACCCTTTCAGGCTCGGATACGGAGTTCCTTTCCCAGCAATGCAGCCATGTTGGGGTAGTGCAGGCTGCTGCCTGTGATAAGGCAAATATTCCCTTGGCTTCACCCCCCCCCCAGATAAGTACTCCAGGAGGATTGATGCCATGGCAAAGAAGCAGTACATGGCAGCATCCTTGGGGCTCAGGCAGGCTAACTATATGGCCTACACAGCTAGATACCAGAAGTCCAGGTGGGACACTGTGCTGGCTCTTGCTAAACAGGCCCCTGACCTGCTTGCCAAGGAGCTGGAGCAGGTGGCTGCAGATGGGACTGAGGCATCCAAGGTGCAATTTCATGATGCTGTGGACTCCAGTGATGTTTCATCTGGAGTCATGGCTACACCTGTGGCCCTTCGGAGGATGACTTGGCTCAGATGTACTAGCCTATCACAGGATACCCAGGCTAATGCCATGGATTTCCCTGTCATTGGTAATTCTCTGTTTGGGGAGCAGACAGAGAACTACATGAAGAAGATGGACGAGTACAGGACCACCTATAGGAGTGCTCAGGCCAAAGAAAGGCAAGCCACTTCTCAGAGACAGCATTCCAGGGGCAGGCCCTTTCAAAGGCCTTTTTACCAAGCCCAGGCCTCCTCTTCCGCTTATGTTCAGAGGGGGTTCTTCAGAGGGAGAGGCAGACGGGGAATGATCAGGCCTGCTTCCACCCCTTAGCCTAAAGCCCCTGCCAAGCAGACACCCTGATGGGTCTGCCTGGGCCGATTCTCCAATACCTGTAGGGGGCAGGCTGGCTTACTTTGTCCAGGACTAGAAGTCTTTAACATCAGACAAGTAGATCCTGGAAGTAGTAAGTCAGGGACTGGTTCTCAGCTTCAAAAAATTTCCCAAGATGAGAGCCAGATCCTTTCCACCTGCAAGTCCATCAGAAACCCTTGCCCTGGAGGCAGAGGTTTCTTCCCTTCTGGCTCTCAGAGCCATAGAAAGGGTTCCTGCCCTACACAAGGGCAAAGGATTGTACTCCAGGTACTTCCTAACCGCCAAAAAGACAGGAAAATGGCGGCCCACCCTGGATCTAAGATATCTGAACAAGCACCTTTTAAAACCAAAATTCAGAATGGTGACTCTAGGAATAATTCTGCCCTCTCTAAGGCCAGGGGACTGGTTAGCATCCCTGGACCTCAAAGATGCCTATTTTCACATTCCCATCAGGTGCTCCCACAGAAAGTACCTCCGGTTCGAGTTGCCCTCAGGCCACTATCAATTCAGAGCAATGCTTTTTGGCCTAACATCAGCCCCAAGGGTGTTCACAAAGTGCCTGGCAGTAGTGGTTCCTTTCCTAAGGAGAGAAAAAAGATCTCCATCTTTCCAGACTTGGACGACTGGCTCATAGTGGGTCAGTCTCCAGACCAAGTCAAGTCACATCTTCAAATAACTCAGCAAGTGCTCACTTCCTTAGGATTCCTTCTAAACTTTCCAAAGTCAGTTCTCAAGCCAGTACAGGTCCTCACCTTTATAGGCACAGAGCTGGATACAGTAAGAGCAAAAGCCTTCCTTCCCCTGGACAGGGCGAGGACGCTTATGGAACTAGCCTCTTCATTCAACCTTCAGGTGTCTCAACCAGCAAGGCACATCTTGCAGCTCCTGGGCCACATGGCAGCCTCTACAGTAGTGGTCCAGGGGGCAAGATTCCAGATGAGGGACATTCAGTTCCACTTAAGAGCCTTCTGGTCCCAAAGAAAGGATTCCCTTGCCAAACTAGTCCCAGTGACTCGAACCTTGATCCAAGCTTTGCAGTGGTGGCGGGATCAGGACAATTTAAGACAGGGAGTTACTTTTGTCACTCAGTCTCATTCAGTAGTACTCACCACAGATGCCTCCCTGCTGGGCTGGGGAGCCCACTTGGGGGATCTTACCACCCAAGGGCTGTGCTCACCTCAAGAATCTCTGCTTCACATCAATCTCTTGGAACTCAGAGCAGTGTTTCTGGCACTGCAAGCTTTTTCCAAATCTGTACAGAACAAGATGGTCCAGATCAGAACAGACAATACCACCACAATGTGGTACATCAACAAGCAAGGAGGCACTTGGTCTACGGCCTTGCACACAGAAGCAATGAAGTTGTGGTCTCTGGCCTATTCCCTGCAAACCCCTCTGATAGCAGTTCACCTCCCAGGGAAGGACAGTGTCCTAGCAGATGCTCTCAGCAGGATATCTCAAGGCCATCACGAATGGACCCTAGATCACCTAGTTTTGGAAGTGATTTTCTCCAGATGTGGCACCCCACAGATCTTTTTGCAACCCCAGACAATCACCAACTTCCTCTCTTTTGCTGCAGACCCCCAGTCTTGGGCTCAGTCCCCCTGGATGCTCTGGTACTGAATTGGGAAGGGAAGATCAAACAACATGAAGTCTTGCTGTATTCTGACAATAGCAGTGCGTCCCAACCTTTGAACTGCCCCGGAGATGAGAGTTAACTTTCCATGCCAGGCATGGAACGCTGAGCTCGAGCTTGGTTGAGACTCTGTCTGTTGCTGTTTGAACTCAAACCATCAGATTCTTTACTCCTCCTCACTGAACAGTCGCTCCGGAGATTTCTCCTTCTGCTCGGTTCAATTTGTCGGTTAAAGTACCGCTTTTCTCAGTTTTCAACCGAATTTAAACCGTAACCTGTCTGTTCAGTCTCTGTCTGTGGTATTCATGAGTACCAGATAGGTTTATATTGTTTTCTATTCTGTGTGGAACTTGTAAACGGTTCATCGGTTCGGTTTGAACCGATCAAGTTGTTGCAAAATCTTTATCTGTACTTTTAGGGTGTGGTCACTGGTTCTTATCGGTTCTAAAAAACCCGGATTTTATTATGGTTTTTTCCACGACCCGTAACACGGTCAGGAACCGATAAGAGTGTCTTGCCTGGCGGATTGCCATTAAAAGGGTAAGTTTTGTTAGGACTGGCACAGTGTCTGAGAAACCCAAAAGAAAAACCGGGCCCACTGGGTTTCAACACTGCAGTGTGTGTGGGGAAGTCTTTGCTAAGGCTGACCCCCACACCACCTGTGTTTATTGTCTGGGGTTTGACCACCTCAATGCAGACTGCCAGATTTGTAAAAATTTTCCTGCAGCTACCCTGGAGAAGAGAGTTGGTAGGCTCAGGGAAAGGGAGGCCAAAAAGTCTGCTGAACCGGATGGCCAGCCTGGTTCGGTTCAAACCGAACCAGAAGGAGTTCACTCTGACCAGGGCAAGACTTCTTCGGGCAAAAGAAGAACCGATTCCGAGGAGTCAGTTCCGGCTAAGAGAACAAGAAAGGAAAAATCAGCTGGTGTGGATCCAAAAGTTTCTTCTCCAACCGCTGAGGAAATAACCAAAGCGATAAAAATTGTGCAGTTGCTTTCCCCGGTTCCGACCGAACCGGCACCATCAGGAAGGTGCTCGGTTCGGCCGGTTCCACTGGTTCAAGATTATGATTTAGAGGAATATTATGAACCGGAGGAGGAGGAAGAGGAGTATGAGGAAAGTGAATGTGGTTTTGAAAGTCTGGATGTGCCCATTGACCCGGACATCTCCCCAGACAGACCTTCAGGAGTGTCTCCTCCTAGGCTTTCTGAGTCCCCCTCCCATTTCATGTTTTATAAAAAGTGGCTGAAACCCTCCAGCTTCCTATGGAAGAAGCTGTGGATGACCAGGAAGAGCCTGACTATGTGGAAATGATGGATATCCCAGAGTTCAGGAGGCTGTCTATTCCCTACACAAATCTTTTGGGAAACAGACATTTAAGATTTTAAAGACTCCTAATACTATACCTTCTGTGGATAAAAGAATGGACAAGAGGTATACATTGTCAGGCTCAGATACGGAGTTCCGTACACAACAATGCAGCCATTTTGGGGTAGTGCAGGCTGCAGCCTGTGATAAGGCAAATATTCCCTTGGCTTTACACCCCCCCAGACAAGGACTCCAGGAGGATTGATGCCATGGCAAAGAAAGAGTACATGGCAGCATCATTGGGACTCAGACAGGCCAACTATATGGCCTATACTGCTAGGTATCAAAAATCCAGATGGGACACTGTCATGGCTTTAGCAAAACAGGTCCCTGGCCAGCTTGCCAAGGAGCTGGAGCAGGTGGCTGCTGATGGTATTGAGGCATCCAAGGTGCAATTCCATGCTGCAGTGGACTCCAATGATGTTTCATCTAGAGTCATGGCTACATCTGTGGCACTTCGTAGATTGGCTTGGCTCAGATGTACTGGCCTGTCACAGGATACCCAGACTAAGGCCATGGATTTTCCTGTTGTGGGTAATTCTTTGTTTGGGGAGCAAACAGAGAATTACATGAAGAAAATGGATGAATATAGGACCACCTATAGGAGTGCCCAGGCCAAGGAAAGGCAAGCCACTCCGCAGGGGCAGGCCTTTTCATAGGCCTTTCTACCAAGCCCAGGCCTCCTCTTCTGCCTATGCTCAGAGGGGGTTCTTTAGAGGGAGAGGCAGAAGGGGTACAAGCAGACCTGCTTCCACCCCTCAGCCAAAACCCCCTGCCAAACAGGCACCCTAATGGGTTTGCCAGGGCCGATTCTTCACTACCTGTAGAGGGCAGGCTGGCTTACTTTGTCCAGGACTGGAAGTCTCTAACATCAGACAAGTGGGTCCTGGAAGTAGTAAGCCAGGGACTGGTTCTCAGCTTCAAAAGATTTCCAAAGCTGAGAAGCAGATCCTTTCCACCTGCAAATCCTTCAGAGGCACTTGCCCTAGAGGCAGAGGTCTCTTCCCTCCTGGCTCTCAGAGCTGTGGAAAGGGTTCCACCCCTACACCAAGGCAAATGATTGTACTCCAGGTACTTCCTTACCACCAAAAAGACAGGAGAATGGAGGCCGATCCTGGATCTCAGATACTTAAACAAGCACCTTTTAAAGCCAAAATTCAAAATGGTGACCCTGGGAATAATTCTACCTTCTCTAAGGCCAGGGGACTGGCTAGTCTCCCTGGACCTCAAGGATGCCTATTTCCATATTCTCATCAGAAGCTCCCATTGAAAGTACCTCAGGTTCGAGCTGCCCTCAGGCCATTACCAATTCAGAGCAATGCCCTTCGGTCTAACCTCTGCTCCAAGGGTGTTAACAAAATGCCTGGCAGTAGTAGTTGCTTCTCTAAGAAGGCAAAGGATTGCCATCTTCCCATACCTGGACGACTGGCTCATAGTAGGCCAGTCCCCAGACCAAGTCAAGTTACACCTACAGATAACTCAGCAACTGCTCACCTCTCTGGGTTTCCTTCTGAATCTTTCAAAGTCAGTTCTAGAGCCTGTTCAGCTCCTCACCTTCATAGGCGCAGAGCTAGATACAGAAAAGGCCAGAGCCTTCCTTCCCCTGGACAGGGCAAGGACCCTTATCACACTGGCCTCCTCATTCACCCTACAGGTGTCCCGACCAGCAAGGCATTTTCTGCAGCTCCTGGGGCACATGGCTGCTTCTACAGCAGTGGTGCAGGGAGCAAGATTTCAGATGAGGGACATTCAGTCCAACATGAGAGCCTTTTGGTCTCAGAAAAAGGACCCTTTTACCGAACTGATCCCAGTGACTCGAACCCTGATCCAGGCCTTGCAGTGGTGGCAGGATCAGAACAATCTAAGACATGGAGTTCCATTCGTCACTCAGTCTCACTCTTTAATCCTTACTACAGATGCCTCCCTCTTGGGGTGGGGGGCCCACTTGGGAGACCTGACCACCCAGGGGTTGTGGTCCCCTCAGGAATCTCTGCTTGACATCAGTCTGTTGGAACTCAGAGCAGTGTTTTTAGCACTTCAAGCTTTTTCCAAGTCTGTTCAGAACAAAGTTATTCAGATCAGAACAGACAATACCACCACAATGTGGTACATCAACAAGCAAGGAGGCACTCGGTCTATGGCCTTGTGCACATAAGCAATGAAGTTGTGGTCTCTGGCTTATTCCCTGAACACCTCCCTCACAGCAGTACACCTCCCAGGCAAGGACAATGTCCTGGAAGATGCTCTCAGCAGGATATCTCAGGGCCATCACGAATGTCACTGGATCCCCTGGTTTTGGAGGTGATATTCTCCAGATGGGGCACCCCACAGATAGATCTTTTTGCAGCCCCAGACAATCACCAACTTCCCCTTTTTTGCTGCAGGCCCCCAGTGTTGGGCTCAGTCCCCCTGGATGCCTTAGTTCTCAGTTGGAAAGGGAAGTTCCTGTATGCTTCCCCTTCCTCTCCTGTTCAAAGTGCTAGTCAAAATCAGGTCTCAACCCTGCAAGGTGATCCTGATTGCTCCAGACTGGGCCAGACAGCCCTGGTATCCTCTCCTATTGTCCTTAGCAGTCCATCTTCCCCTGTCTCTTCCCAGGAATTACAACCTGTTAACTTGTGCTCAGGGGAGGGTTTGGTACCCGAATCTCAAATTTCTCAATCTCAAGGCCTGGCTCTTGAAGTGTTAGAGTTTGCTGATTTGCACCTCTCCCAAGCTGTTATGGATATTCTAAAGGCTTCTAGGAAGCCTTCCACCAGAACTACTTATAATTCCAAGTGGAAAAGATTTTCCATATGGTGCTCTGGGAAGCATATTTCCCCAGAGTCTGCTGATCTGCCCACAGTCTTTGGCTATATGGTCTATCTGAATAACTTGGGACTCAGACCAGCTACACTAAGGGTGCATCTGGCAGCTGTTTCTGCTTTCATTTCAGCAGGTAAGCCCTCTTCTCTTTCAGCTCACCCTGTATTCTCCAAGTTTTTCAGGGGATTGCTTCATACCAATCCGCCATTCAGGGACCCTGCCCCTACTTGGGATCTTAACGTTTGCATTGCTCAGCTTATGCAACCCCCTTTTGAGCCTTTGTCCTCAGCAGAGCTTAAGTACTTGACTTGGAAAACTGTGTTCCTGGTGGCCATCACTTCTGCCAGGCACATAAGTGAGTTACAAGCCCTGTCAGTGGAGCCTGTCTTTATTTCTTTCCATAGAGATAAGGTGGTCCTCAGGACTAACAGGAAGTTTTTGCCTAAGGTGGTTTCAGACTTCCACCTTAACCAATCTGTGTCTCTTCAAACACCATGAAGTCTTGCTATATTATGACAATTAGCAGTTAGCCACAGCACTTGAACTGCCCCGGAGAGGAAGGAGTTAACTCCAGGCTGACTGGAGTTCCAAGCGCGAGCGCTTTGCTGAAAGCTCTATCTGGCTAGTTTCAAACTGAAACTGTCAGATTCTTTACTCCGCTTCACTGAACAGTCGCTCCGGAGATCTGCTCCTTCAGCTCGGTTCATTTCTCGGTTCAAACGAGTGTTTTCGGTTCATTTTAACCGGCAATAAGTATTTATTTTACCGCATTTCGGTTCAAAGCTCTATCTGGTAAACCGTAAGTACAGGATTTTAAAGTCTGTGTGGCAATTAATTATCGGTTCGGTTTTGAACCGATCGGTTTGCTAAAAAACAATTTTAAATAATAGCTTGGGCTTTTAGAGTGCGGTTCCCAGTTCTTATCGGTTCTAAAAAAAACCTATCTCTTAAATTGGGTTTTTTCAAATACCCGTGACACGGTTAGGAACCGATAAGGGTGTCTTGCCTGGCACTGCCATAAAAAGGGCAAGTTTTTGGATAGGCTGGCATTATGTCTGAGAAACCCAAAAGAAAAACCGGGCCCACTGGGTTTCAACACTGTGATGTTTGTGGGGAAGCCTTTGCCAAGGCTGACCCACACACCACATGTGTTTATTGTCTGGGGGCTGACCACCTCCTGTCAGACTGCCAGGTGTGTAAGAATTTCCCTGCAGCCACCCTGGAGAAAAGATTGGGCCGGCTCAGGGAACGAGAGGCCAAAAAGTCCGCTGACCTGGATGGCCGGCCGGTCCAGCACCCACTGGACCAGATGGAGTGCCCTCTGACCAGGGCGAGACTTCCTCGGGCAAAAGGAAGGCTGGTTCTGAGGAATCAGTCCCAGTAAAAAAATCTAAGAAATCAGCAGGTCTGGAGTGCAAGATTGCCTCTCCAACTGCTGCAGAGATAGCAAGCCATACAGATTGTCCAGTCACTGTCTCAGGGACCGCCGAACCACCAACAGCTGGCAAAGGTTGGTTCGTTCGGTTCCAGTGGTTCAAGAGTATAATGTTGAGGAATTTTATGAACCACAGGAGGGGGAGGAAGATTTTGATCATTATGTATGTGGCTGGGAGGGTCTGGACGTGCCCATTGAACCGGACATTTCTCCAGACAGACCATTAGAATCTCCCCCTATGCTGTCTGAGTCCCCTTCTCATTTTATGTTTTACAAAAAGGTTGCAGAAACCCTCCAGCTTCCCTTGGAAGAGGCTGTGGATGAGCAAGAGGAGCCTGATTATGTTGAGATGATGGATATCCCAGAGTCTAGGAGGTTGTCTATTCCTTTGCATAAGTCATTTAGGAAGCAAACAACAAAAATTTAAAAAAATCCTCATTCTGTCCCTCCTGTAGATAAAAAAATGGACAGAAGGTTTACTTTATCAGGCCCTGATACAGACTTCCTCACTGAGCAGTGTAGTCATGTAGGTGTGGTACAAGCTGCAGCCTGTGACAAAGCTAATATCCCCTGGCCTCACATCCTCCTGATAAGGATTCCAGGAAGATTGATGCCGTGGCGAAAAAACAGTATATGGCAGCTTCTTTGGGACTCAGGCAGGCGAATTATATGGCTTATGTAGCTAGATATCAGAAATCTAGATGGGATACAGTGTTGCAGTTAGCCAAGCAGGCCCATGGCCAGCTGGCTAGTGAATTGGAACAGGTGGCTGCTGATGGCATTGAAGCCTCTAAAGTTCAATTTCATACTGCTGTAGACGTTAATGATGTTTCCTGTAGGGTCATGGCCACTTCTGTAGCTTTCCGTAGGTTGGCATGGCTCAGGTGCACTAATCTGTCACAGGATACTCAGTCAAAGGCTATGGATTTTCCTCTGGTGGGAAATTCTCTGTTTGGAGAGCAAACGGAAAATTATATGAAAAGATGGATGAATACAGAACTACCTACAAAGTGCCCAGGCCAAGGAGCGGCATGCCACTCCACAGAGGCACACTCCCAGAGGTAGGGGCAGGCCTTTCCACAGGCCTTTTTATCAATCCCAAGCCTCCTCTGCTTTTGCACAGAGGGTTTTTTTCAGAGGCAGAGGTAGGCCGGGCGCAGGTAAACCGTCCCCCACCCCTCAGCCTAAGGCTACTGCCAAGCAGGCACCCTGATGGGGTGCCCAGGGCCGATTCTCCTGTACCAGTTGGAGGCAGGTTGGCTTATTTCAGCCAGAACTGGGTGTCCCTAACTTCGGACAAATGGGTTCTGGAGGTAGTAAGCCAGGGTCTGGTTCTCAGCTTCAAACAGTTTCCAAAGATGAGAACCAGACATTTTTCCACCTGCAAGTCCTTTAGAGGCCCTTTGCTTTGGAAGCAGAGGTCTCTTCCTCCTAGACTGCAAAGCAGTGGAAGGGGTTCCTCCTTGTCACCAGGGCAAGGGGCTGTACTCCAGATACTTTCTTACCCCAAAAAAGACAGGAGAATGGCGGCCCATTCTAGACTTAAGGTACCTGAACAAGCATCTTTTGAGACCAAAGTTCAAAATATTAACTCTGGCAATGATTTTGCCCTCCCTCAGGCCAGGGGACTGGCTAGCCTCCCTGGACCTTAAGGATGCCTATTTTCATGTCCTGATCAGGCCTTCTCACTGAAAATACCTCAGGTTCGAACTGCCCTCAGGTCACTACCAGTTCAGAGCAATGCCCTTCGGTCTTACCTCTGCTCCAAGGGTATTCACAAAATGTCTAGCTGTGGTAGTGGCTCATTTAAGAAGGCAAGGGTTGCTGTGTTTCCCTACCTGGACGACTGGCTCATTGTGGGTCAGTCCCCAGATCAGGTAAAATCCCACTTGCAAGTCACCCAGCAGCTTCTCACTTCCTGGGATTCCTGCTGAATTTACCAAAGTCAGTTCTAGAACCAGTTCAGGTACTAACTTTCATAGGTGCGAATTGGACACAAAGTTGGCCAGGCATTTCTCCTCGGAAAGGGTAGAGAAGCTGATTGCCCTGGCATCTCTTTCACCCTCGGGTCTCTTGACCAGCAAGGCATTTTCTGCAACTTCTAGGGCACATGGCTGCCTCCACAGCTGTAGTGCAAGGAGCAAGATTCCATATGAGACATTCAGTTTCATTTGAGGGCCTATTGGTCCCAAAGGAGGACCCTCACCAAATTGGTCCCAGTGACCCGAACCTGATTCTAGCTCTTCAGTGGTGGCAGGATCAGAGCACCAAGACAAGGGGTCCCCTTCATTCCCATTTCTCATTCCCTCACCCTCACCACGGATGCCTCCTTGCTGGGTGGGCGCGACTTGGGCGACCTTTCCACTCAGGAGTGTGGTCCCCCAGGAATCTCTGCTCCACATCAACCTATTGGAACTCAGAGCTGTCTTTTAGCTCTTCAGGTTTTCTCAGCATCTGTCCAGAACAAAGTAGTTCAGGTCAGGACAGACAATACCACAACAATGTGGTACATCAACAAGAGGGGCACCCGGTCATCAGCCTTGTGCACAAGCAATGAAGTTGTGGTCTCTGGCTTACTCCTGAACACCTCCCTAGTAGCAGTTCACCTTCCAGGGAAGGACAGTGTCCCAGCGGATGCCCTCAGCAGGATTTCTCAGGGTCATCACGAATGGTCTTTGAATCCCTAGTGCTGGGGTCAGTCTTGCCAGATGGGGCACTCTCAGATAGATCTTTCGCAGCCCCAGACAACCACCAACTTCCTCTGTTCTGTTGCAGGCCTCCAGTAATGGGCTCAGTACCCTGGACGCCTTTCCGTTGGATTGGGAAGGAAGTTCCTGTATGCCTTTCCCTTCCCTTCTCTCTTCAGGGTGTAGTAAAAATCAGATCCCAGCCCTGCAAAGTGATTCTGATTGCACCAGACTGGGCCAGGCAACCCTGGTACCCCTGCTTCTGTCCCTGACAGTCCACCCTCCCTGGACCTTCCTGGGTCCACAACCTGCTGACTTGTGCCCAGGGAGAGTTTGGTATCCGGACCTCAAATCCTCCACCTCAAGGCTTGGCTCTTGAGGAGTTAGAATTTGCTGAGTTACACCTTCTCAAGGTGTCCTTATTTTAAAGGCCTCTAGGAAGCCTTCCACTAGGGCCACTTATAATTCCAAATGGAAGAGGTTCTCCATCTGGTGTTCTGGGAAGCAAATTGTCCCAGAATCTGCTGATTTGCCCATTTTGCTGGACTACTTGGTCCATCTTAATTCCTTAGGCCTCAGGCCAACTACCTTAAAGGTTCATCTGGCAGCTGTCTCTGCTTTTATATCAGCAGGAAAGCCTGCCTCCCTTCTCTCTCACCCTGTGTTTTCCAAGTTTTTAAGGGGTTACTCACACTAACCCTCCTTTTCGACCCAGCCCTGCCTGGGACCTTAATGTTTGCATTGCTCAGTTAATGCAACCCCTTTGAACCTCTGTCTTCAGCAGACCTTAAGTTCCTAACTTGGAAAATTTTCCTAGTGGCCATCACTTCTGCCAGACGCATAAGTGAGTTACAAGCCCTGTCAGTGGAAAAGGATTTTATTTCTTTTCACAGAGATAAGGTAGTCCTCAGGACTAACAGAAAGTTTTTACCTAAAGTGGTTTCAGATTTCCATCTTAACCAATCCATCTCCCTTCCAGTATTTTTCACTGAGCATTCTTCCTCGGGTGAGAGGAAATTGCACAGTTTGGATGTCAAAAGTGCTTTAAAGCTACTATTTGGAACGCACCAAGGGTCACAGGTTCGAATCCCTCCAACTCTTCCTTACCTATGGCGAGGTTGGCAAAGGGAAACCTGCCACTAAGAGGACAATTGCAAGGTGGATTGTCTCTTGTATCCAATTTTGTTATCAAAAACTAGGTAGAGAACCCCCCTCAGGACTGAGGGCCCATTCCACCAGGGGTACAGCTGCATCTCTAGCGGCTGCTAGAGATATTCCCATTCTGGAAATCTGTCAAGCTGCTACCTGGAAAACAGTTCACACCTTTACCAAGCATTACTCCCTGGATGTCCAGTCCAGGAGAGATGCTCGGTTTGGTACAGCCGTGCTTCAGAGCCTATTTCCTAAGTAGGTTCTGGCCCTCTTCCATGGAGGTACTGCTGTGTAATCTGCTAATTGTCATAATATAGCAAGACTTCATGGTGTTTGAAGAAAAAATTACTCACCTTAGTAATTGCTTTTCTTCTCATGGAGTCTTGCTATATTATGACCACCCCCCCAACCTGCCCCTCTCAGAACTTCTACTTGGGTAAGGGTTGGCAAATTAGTACAAGCACTGTGTCATGTCATACAGCTCTTTTTCCCTTTTCCTTTTCTTAGGATTAGGAAACTAGGTATTTCTGTTTTGGTTGTATGTTTGGCCCACCTCCTGACTTCTGTCTTTGGGGAGGGGGCCTATTAGTGCTTGTTAGGGGTGGTATTGTTGTTGTTGTTGTTTCTGTTATTGTTATTCTACTAGTAGGTAGCCATTTGGCTAGTGTAGGGTTTTTTCCACACAGACTTTTGCTTGTGTTGGCTCAGTAAGATCTGACAGTTTCAGTTTGAAACTAGCCAGATAGAGTTTCAGCAAAGCGCAGCGCTTGAACTCCAGTCAGCCTGGAGTTAACTCCTTCCTCTCCGGGGCAGTTCAAGTGCTGTGGCTAACTGCTAATTGTCATAATATAGCAAGACTCCATGAGAAGAAAAGCAATTACTAAGGTGAGTAATTTTTTCTTCCTGTGTACTTCACTGACCATTCCTCCTCTGGTGAGAGTAGGATGCACAGTTTAGATGTAAAAAGAGCCCTTAGCTACTACATAGAACGTACCAAGGGTCACAGGTTTGACTCCCTCCAACTGTTCCTCACTTATGGTGAGGTTGGTAAAGGAAAACCTGCCACTAAGAGATCCATTGCCAGGTGGATTGTCTCTTTCATTCAATTTTGCTGTGAAAAACTGGGTAAGATTCTACCCTCAGGCCTGAGGGCTCACTCTCCCAGAGGTACAGCTGCTTCCCTGGCTGCTGCCAGGGATATTCCTATCTTAGAGATATGTCAAGCAGCTACCTGGCAAACAGTTCACACTTTTACCAAGCATTACTCCCTAGATATCCAGGCTAGGAGTGATGCTCGGTTTGGCACAGCTGTGCTTCAGAGCCTATTTCCTAAGTAGGTTCTGTCCCTCCTCCATGGAGGTACTTCTTGGTAGTCTGCTATTGTCAGAATACAGCAAGACTTCATGTTGTTTGAATAAAAAATTACTCACCTTAGTAATGTTGTTTCTTCTAATGGAGTCTTGCTGTATTCTGACCCCCCCCCCGCCTTCCCCTCTCAGAACCTCTGTTTTTGGGATTGGGTGGGCAGCAGTGTTGGCACTCAGGAGGTGCCCCACCTTTTGTTATCACCCTTTTCTTTGGGTGAGTTGGTGTTGTGTTTATTTCATTTTTGGGTCTCCTAACTTGAGTCTTTGTTTTGGGACCAAAAATCTGTTTTTATGTTAGTAGCCAGTTGGCTAGTGTAGGTTTACAGCTTCCACACAGGACCTCAGTGAGTTTAGCTCGTAAAGATCTGACGGTTTGAGTTCAAACAGCAACAGACAGAGTCTCAACCGAGCTCGAGCTCAGCGTTCCATGCCTGGCATGGAAAGTTAACTCTTTCACCTCCGGGGCGGTTCGAAGATTCGGACTCACTGCTATTGTGAGAATACAGCAAGACTCCATTAGAAGAAACAACATTATGCTTCCCCCCCTTCCCTCTCTTGTTCAGAGTGCTAGTCAAGATCAGGTCTCAGCCATGCACAGTGATTCTGATTGCCCCAGACTGGGTACCCTCTTTTGCTGTCCTTAGCAGTCCACCTTCCCGTGTCTCTTCCCAGGAATTGCAGCCTGTTGACATCCTCTCAGGGAAGGATTTGGTATCCGAACCTCAGATCTCTCAATCTCAGGGCTTGGCTCTTGAAGAGTTAGAGTTTGCTGATCTGCACCTCTCTCAAGGGGTTCTGGATATCCTTATGGCTTCTCGAAAGCCTTCCACCAGAAAGACTTACAACTCCAAACTGAAAAGGTTCACTGTTTGGTGCTCTAGTAAGCATATTTCTCCAGAATCTGCTGGGTTGCCTACAGTTCTGGACTATATGGTTCATCTTAATGGCTTGGGGCTTAGACCAGCTACACTTAAAGTGCATCTAGCAGCTGCCTTTTTGTCAGTAGGCAAGCCCTCTCCTCTTTCAGCCCATCCTGTGTTTTGTAAGTTCTTCAAGGGATTGCTGCACACCAATCCCACCTTTAGGGACCCTGCTCCTGCTTGGGACCTTAATGTTTGCATTGCTCAGCTTATGTAACCACCTTTTGAGCATTTGTCCTCTGCAGAGTTTAAGTACTTGACTTGGAAAACTGCGTTTTTGGTAGCCATTACCTCTGCCAGGCGTATCAGTGAATTGAAAGCCCTGTCAGTGGAGCCTGATTTCATCTCTTTCCATAGAGATAAAGTGGTCCTAAGGACTAACAGGAAGTTTTTGCCTAAGGTGGTTTCTGATTTCCACTTTAATCAGTCTGTGTCTCTCCCTGTTTTCTTCACTGACCATTCCTCCTCTGGAGAGAGGAGGTTGCACAGCCTGGACGTAAAAAGGGCCCTTTGCTACTACATAGAGCGCACCAAGGGTCACAGGTTTGAGTCCCTCCAGTTGTTCCTCACATATGGAGAGGTCGGTAAGGGCAAACCTGCCACTAAAAGATCTGTTGCCAGGTGGATTATCTCTTGTATACAATTCTGCTATGAAAAACTGGGTAGAACCCCACCTTCAGGCCTGAGGGCTCACTCTTCTAGAGGTACAGCTGCTTCCCTAGCTGCTGCCAGGGATATTCGTATTTTAGAAATTTGTCAAGCAGCCACCTGGAAAACAGTCCATACATTCACCAGGCAGTACTCTCTGGATATCCAGGCTAGGAGTGATGCTCGGTTTGGCAAAGCAGTACTTCAGAGCCTATTCCCAAAGTAGGTTCTGTCCCTTCTCCATGGAGGTACTGCTTGGTAGTCTGCAGTAGTCAGAATACAGCAAGACTTCATGTTGTTTGAATTAAAAATTACTCGCCTTAGTAATGTTGATTCTTCTAATGGAGTCTTGCTGTATTCTGACCCCCCCCCCGCCTCCCCTCTTAGAACCTGTTTTTTGGGATGTGGGTGGGCAGGAGCAGTGTTGGCACCCTAGAGGTGCCCCTTTCTCACCCTCCTTTATTTTGGGTGTGTTGTGTTTTGTTTTTTGGGTTTCCTGACCTGAGTCTTTGCTTTGAAACCAAAAAACCCTTTGTTAATAAATTTAGTTGCCAGTTGGCTAGTGTGAGTCTTACAGTTTCCACACAGAACTTCTAGTGAGTATTGCTGGTAAAGATCTGACGGTTGGAGTTTAAACAACAGCAGACAGAGACTTCAGCCGAGCTCGAGCTCAGCGTTCCATGCCCTGCATTGAAAGTTAACTCTCTTTCTCCGGGGCAGTTCAAAGGCTGGTGATCACTGCAATAGTCTGAATACAGCAAGACTCCATTAGAAGAAACAACATTACTAAGGTGAGTAATTTTTTCTTGCTTCTTTTATGCCTGTGTTCCTACCTGGCATACTCTGCCAAATACTTAAAGGCTTTTTGGACTTATGTCCAGGCCATTCTGTCTCACAAATCTGACAAGATAATTCAGGACATTACTGAAACAGTTAAATCTGGTCTTGAGGCCACCAAGTACCAATTTCACCTGGCTGTAGATACAAATGACACAGCAACAAGGGTCATGGCACAAGCCATATCCCTTAGACTTTTTGCCTGGCTACATACAATTAGTCTTACAGAGAATACACAGTCCAAGGCGATGGACTTCCCCTGTGAAAACAACTCCCTCCTTGGGGAAAAGCCTGAAGCATATATAAACAAGCATTTGTCAATGCCGAATGTTGTCGCGCTGGGATTGGTAGTGGGAGTGGTGTAGCTAGAGATGCATAGTGCTGTGATTTTGTGAATGTGTCTCAAAAGGTGATGTTGCACAGCAGGCACGCCATTGTGCGCCACAGCTGCGGAAACATGTTTTGGGCAGGCTGTGAAAAATGGCAGCTGGACTGTTGATAAGGAGATGTGCACTAATGCCAGTGGTGAAAATATGGCATGAAAATATTGCAGATTGATGAAGTTACAAGGGTGCGTGCAAACTGCGCAATGCACGCTTGCAACACAGTCATTGTCATTGTATGGAGTTTCGGCACCAAATTTTCAATATAGGCATCAATATAGGCATTTTAGGACCTCTGCTCATGCTCAAACTGTACCAAAAACTGATTTCGCACAGCGGCCGTGCAATTCTGTGCCGGACGTGTGAAAACACATTTCAGGCAGCTGCAGTGTTCATAAGGAGGTATGGAAAAATGCCAATGATGAACAGCTGGAGTGAAAGTATTACAGATTCACAAAGTCATGAGTGTGCATGCAAACTGTGCAACACACACTCATAAAACACTCATTTTATTGACTTTCGTTCCCGAATTTTCAACATAGGCATTTTAGGGTATTTGCTAATAAACAGTGTCACTGTCATTTTCATCATGTGTCTCGAACATGGACTTTCCACAGCAGCCACGCTATTCTGTGCTGGAACTGCGAAAACAGATTTTGGTCAGGATGTGAAAAATGACAGCTGTACTGTTCGTTAGGAGGTGCAGAACAATGGCACTGTAGGAAATCTGGCGTGAGAATATTAGAAGGTTGTGAATGTATGATTGTGCGTGCAAACTGCACAATGCACGCTCATAGCATAGTGATTTTATGGAGTATTGTCACCAGATTTTCAATACAAGCATTTTAGGACCTCTGCTCATGAACAGTGTCTCTGTCATTTTCGTAATGTGTCTTGAACACTGATTTTGCACAGTGACCGTGCTATTCTGCGCCGGAAGTGTGAAAACACATTTTGGCCAGGATGTGAAAAATGACGGCTGTACAGTTCACAAGAAGTTGTGGTAAAATGCCAGTGATGAGAATCTGGCATGAAAATAGTGCAAATGCGCTAACGTACGAGTGTGCGTTGCGCAGTTGCTATGCACGCTCGGAAAACAGTCACTTCTAGGGACATGGATATGTTGTTCATCCACACTGTCTGGCAGGTATCCTTGCCGCTTTAATTCTTGCCGGAAGGTCTTCAAGCTGGCTCCTCCCACCCACCCGGGTGGTAAAACCCTCGGCTCCGCCCCATGACGTCAGATCTTCCTTACCGCTTGGAAGCTCAGGTTCCCTCCTCAACGCTGTACGTTTGAGACTGGATCCTAATCCTTCGGTTCGCCCGAGATTAATTTTGAAGTTTTCTAAACTTCGGTCTTCTTTTTCTCTCGTGGCTGCAATGGACAGATCTGTTCCCGGCTTTCGGAGGTGCCCCTGCGGGCAGAAAATGTCCAGGACAGATCCGCATTCCACGTGCGTCTACTGCTAGGCCTAGATCACGACCACGCCCAGGCTTGCAAGTATGGCCGCTCCTTTTCGCCAACGTTTCTGGATGATCGCGCTGCCCGTTTGAAGCTCGGGCGCCCCGAGAAATGTTTCCCGCCGGTGAAATCCAAAGAGGCTCGTTGGGCGGTGTCCGCGGCGGCTGGCTCGGCTGAGCAGCTCGAGCAGATGATCGCCCTCGAGGAGGAAGCGGCCCAGGCTGCATCTTCTTTCTCGGCCGCGGCATTTATCTCACTCTCTCTGAGTTCCTCTTATACAGCTTCATTCAAGGAGCTTTGTCAGTCCCTTTCCATGAAGGGAGAGGGGCCTTTGGGACTTTCTTCTCGGCCGAAGAAAAGAGAGTCGAAAGGTAAGTCCCACCGTCGGCGTTCCTGGGAGCGAGAAAGGTCCCCCTTCCTGGGTAGCCGACCGTTGACTTCGGTCGAGGTTGCAGCTGAGGCCGCTGGCTTCATGGTGCCCCTGTCAGGCCAGCCTGCCGAGACTCCTGTCGACAAAGTCGAGATTTTTCTCGATCCGTTAGACGGGCTGTCGACTGGAGAAGCCGACAACCCTACTTCACCGGTTCCCCTGGTGGAATCTGAGGATCTGCCTGCTCCTTCGGGACCGCAGTCCCCGGCTAAAGTTCCCGAGCCGAGGGAAGGCGGGTTTCCGCCTTCCCAGACCCACTCGGTCCCCTGGGGTCTCTGTCTCAGTCGCTGACCTCTTCGGTCCAGCTGTTCCCCGACATCGCGGTCTCGTCTCGTTATCGAGTACGCCGGGCGACGCCGCTTTCCTCATCCCTCCTCCCTTCGGAGGAGAGGCTTCGACACAAGTTGCGCCGGCGCTACGAGGATTTGATATGGCAGCAGTTACTGCTATCCGGGCCTAAGCCGACCCCGGCTAAGACCCCAGCTATCAAGTGGCTGTCGCCGGAATGGCTGAAGCAACCACTCGTTCCAGTCAAGTTGCCCGCCCCAGGGCCAGTTGCTAAGCCGAAACCAACTGGTCCACCGATTGTGGTGGAACCTCCGCCTCCACAACCGAAGTCCGGGGCACCAACCAAGAGTTCTCGGTCGGATCATGGCCTGCCCCACAGGTTGTCGGTCACCCTCACTCCCGACCGTCCTCGGCAGGTGGAGGGTGGCTCAGGGCTGAGGCAGCTCTTCGCAGACTCTTCGGAATCTGACGATGATTCCTCCCTGTTCTCCAGGCAGTGCGATCTGGAGTCCTCCGGGGGCCAGTCAGTGGACAATAGCCCATCGTCCTTATTGGGTCTGCTTCAGCTCATCTCAGAGTCCACCGGGATGCAGCTTGAGCCCGTGTCCAAACGGGCCAAGTATCCCCTGACGGAGATTCTGGACCGAGGGGATTCACCTACGGAGGCCTTTCCGGTGGCTGAGGCCATTGTTGGCCCAGCCTTGGAGCTTTGGCAGCGGCCTGCTTCCTGTCCAGTGCCTTCGGCCAGAATGGCCAGGAAGTATGCGGTTCCTACCGGCTCTTTGCCCGGTTTCTCGGAACACCCTTCCGCGACGGGGTTGGTCACCGACAGCGTCTTCCGATGTTCCGTAACGCCGGACGTGACAAGCCCCCAACAAGGAATCCAAAAGCTGGACTTTGACGGGCGAAGGTGTACGCTGCGCCCTCCCTTGGCCTCCAACAGGCCAGCTCGGCCGTGCTGATGGCACACTTCTCCCACGCCCTCTTGGGCTCCCTGGATGAGGTCGTTCCTCATCTCCTGCCTGACCTGCAGACCACGGTCCGCCAGGTGCGGGACCAGGGTAGGGCGGTGGCGAAGCAGCAGCTCCAGACTGCTCTGGACATAGGTGATTCCTGTGCCAGGTCAGTAGCGGCCGCAGTGGCCATGCGATGCAGGGCGTGGCTGAGGATATCCACTTACATGGCGGATACCCAGCATAAGTTGGCGGACGTCCCCTTCTTGGGGACTGACCTCTTCGGCCCTGGAGTGGAGGGACACCTCCAGCGGATCGAAAAGTCCAGTGCCACTCTGGACTCGGTCACCTCCGCCCAGTGGGACAAAGGCCGCCGTCAGCAGCAGAAGTCCTTTCGTCCTTCGGTCCCTGCTCCTCGACCGGCCCAACAGCACCAGCAGCAGGGCCCGCAGGCTCGCGCTTGGCATCCTAAACCCAAGCCGGCGGCTTCCTCCAACAGGAAGCAAGGAGGTAAAGGCCCGGGAGGTCCCTCGGCCGGTTCTTCCTCCAAGCCTGCCCAGTGACGGGTTGATGGGTGCCTCCCCCAACCTCGTCACTCCCCCCTTGGTTTCCCCCGTGTGGGGACGGCTCCACCACTTCCTTTCCGCCTGGTCCGCTATCACCACGGACCGCTGGGTAATGGAGGTGGTAGGAAAAGGCCTGCCTCTGGAGTTTGAGCAGGTTCCGTCTTTTCGAGCCGTCACCCCTCGGGGGGGCCATGGGGTCCGCAGCCTTGCTGTTGGCCCGCCGGGCCGACATTGACCTGCTCCTCGAAAAAGAGGTAATCAGGAAGGTGGCGGATCCTCCTTCAGACCCGGGGTTTGTGTCCAGGTACTTCCTGGTCCCAAAATGGACGGGGGGCTGGCGCCCCATTCTCGACCTGCATGACCTGAACAAGTTCCTAAGGTCTCGAACCTGCAGGATGGTCACTCTGGCTCAGATAATCCCATCCTTGGAACGAGGCATGTGGTTCTGCTCCCTGGATCTCCAGGACGCATTCTTTCACGTCCCAATCCGTCCGTCCCATCAGAGATTCCTCCGCTTCAGAGCAGAGGGATCCCTTTACGAGTTCCGAGCCATGCCCTTCGGCCTCTCCCTAGCTCCCAGGGTCTTCACCAAATGCATGGCAGTGGTGACAGCATTCCTGCGGCACCGAGGGGTCCGGGTGTACCCTTACCTGGACGATTGGCTGATAGTAGCCCCCTCCAGACAAGAGGTGGAGCGGTCCAGAGATCTGGCCCTCCAGGTTTGCTCTCAGGTTGGCCTCCTCATCAACGAGGCCAAGTCGGAACTCGTGCCAAAGCAGGTGATTCTGTTCATCGGGGCAGAGCTCGACTATCTGCGAGCCAGAGCATGGCTCCCGGCGGACAGGGCCGAGGTTCTTCCTCCTTTGCCCAGTCATTTCTGGTTGGGCAATTGCGCCCTACCCAGGACTTCCTGGGCCTCATGGCGGCCTGCACCAGCGTGGTCCGTTGTGCTCGCTGGTACATGCGTTCCCTTCAGTGGAGACTGGCCAGCCAGTGGCCACAATGCTGCGATCCATTGGACTGGCCCGTGACAGTGACCCAGGAGATGTGGAACGCTCTCCAGTGGTGGACTGTTCCAGCTTATCTGCAGGAGGGCATCCCGTTCGTCCGGCCCGAGCCGATGGTCTCACTCTCGACCAACGCATCTCTGATGGGTTGGGGTGCCCATCTGGGGGAACACCTAGCGCACGGCCTCTGGTCCCCTCGGGAGTCCCGATGCCACATCAACCTGCTGGAGCTCCGAGAGGTCCGTCTAGCTCTCACCGCCTTTCTCCTTTTCTACGGGGTCAAGTGGTTCAGGTCCAGACGGACAACACCACGACCATGTACTATCTGAACCGCCAGGGCGGGACGTGCTCCTGCTGTTATGCAAGGAAGCTCTCCGCATTTGGTCCCTAGTGCGCAGCCTGGAGGTGGATCTCCAAGCCATTCACGTGGCAGGAGCCTCTAACACCCTGGCCGATGCCCTAAGCCGGATAGGGGCTGCGTCTCATGAGTGGTCTCTCCTGCCGGAGGTAGTACAAGATCTCTTCTCCCACTGGGGCACGCCTCAGGTGGACCTGTTTGCCTCCAGGGAGAATGCGAAGCTGAGTCTGTTCCATGCCCGCCCCCGTCAGCAGGGCTCGCTGCAGGGGGATGCCTTCTCGAGACCGTGGACCCCGGGCCTCTTCTGTGCCTTTCCCCATTTCCCTTGATCCACAAGGTGCTTCTTAAGGCGAGGAGGGACAAAGTGCAGGTGATTCTGGTAGCCCCAGACTGGCCCATGGTTCAGGTATCAGATCTCCTCAGCCTCAGCTCCAGGCTCCCAAGGCAGCTTCCAGCCGGACCTGATCTCAGTCAATCAGGGAAGGTATTCCATCCGGACCTTCAATCCCTGCACCTGACGGCCTGGTTTCTGAGCGCTAGAGTTCCAGACCTTGGGTCTTTCCGACGAGGTCCTCAACGCTGTTGAGGCGTCCCTACAGGAGTCGACCAGAAAATGCTATGCCTTCAAATGGAAGAGGTTTTCCTTTGGTGTCAGGGGAAGGGCTTGGACCCTTCTGTCTGCCCCTTGGCAAGCATTCTGGAGTACCTGTGGTCCCTTTCTCAACAAGGGCTTCGGTCGACGACCCTTAAGGTGCACCTGGCAACCATCTCTGCTTACCGGGCGCAGGCTGGCAAGCAGTCGGTGGCACAGGAGAAGGTGGTCGGGCGCTTTTTCAAAGGCCTTGACCACATTTCCCCTCCGGTGCGAGAACTTCCACCTCCGTGGGATCTCCTGCTGGTATTGGCCAAGCTCATGGTCAAGCCATTCGAACCAATGCACAGGTGTGATCTTTCACACCTGTCGTGGAAGACCGCCTTCTTGGTGGCTATCACGTCAGCCAGAAGGATGGGAGAGCTCCAGGCGCTTTCCATTGAGCCTCCCTACCTGGTCTTCCACAGGGACAAGGTTGTCCTGCGCCCCCCACCCGAAGTTCCTCCTGAAGGTGGTGTCGGAGTTTCACCTTAACCAGGTGTTGACTCTGCCAGTGTTCTACCCCAATCACACCTCGGAGGCCAAGTATAGGCTCCATACTTTGGATCCTAGACGAGCGCTCGCTTACTACAAGGAGCGGACTGCTGAAGTTCGGGAAGAGGTTCGCCAGCTGTTTGTCACCTACGCTGAAGCCGCACCTGGCAGACCTGCAGCAAAGCGGACGATAGGCAGGCAGATCACCTCCTGCATAGAGCTCTGCTACAGGTTGGTGGGCATGGAGCCTCCCAGAGGGATAAGAGCTCATTCTACCCGCCATATCGCTGCATCGGTAGCTGCTTCCAGGGACGTCCCTATCCAGGATATCTTCAGGGCTGGTACCTGGAAGTCGGCACATACCTTCATTACCCACTACCATATCGACCTCGAGTCACATGCTGGTTTTGGGGCCTCAGTTCTCCAATCTCTCTTTCCCAAGTAAGTGTCGGGGGTGTGCGCTTTGGCCTCCCTCAGCCCGGAGAACTGCTAGGAGTCTGCCAGACAGTGTGGATGAACAACATATCCATGTCCCTAGAAATACAGGTTACTCACCTGTAACAGGAGTTCTAGGAATGGTATATGTTGTTCATCCACACTCTCATTCTTCCGGCGATGCACAACCTGAGCTTCCAGCGGCCAGATCTGGCGTCATGGGGCAGAGCCGAGAGTTTTACCACCCGGGTGGGTGGGAGGAGCCAGCTTGAAGACCTTCCGGGAAGAATTAAAGCGGCAAGGATACCTGCCAGACAGTGTGGATGAACAACATATACCATTCCTAGAACTCCTGTTACAGGTGAGTAACCTGTATTTTATGGAGTATTGTCACCAAATTTTCAACACAGGCATTTTAGGATCTCTGCTCATGAGCAGTGTCACTGTCATTTTCATAATGTGTCCCGAACACTGATTTCGCACCATGACCGCGCTATCCTGCGCCGGAAGTGCGAAAACACATTTCGGCCAGGATGTGAAAAATGACAGCTGTACAGTTCACAAGAAGGTGATAAATGCCAATGTTGAGAATCTGACGTGAAATATTGCAGTTGCTAACTTCTGGTGTGTTGCTGGTTACTTTCATCACGCTGCATCAAAACTGATCGTATTTTGATTTTCCACCAAATTTGAAACATTGGGTTTTGAGAGCCCCCTCATGAACAGTGAGACTGTGATTTCTCACGCTGTCCCGAAGGTGATTCTGCACAGTGACTGCGAAATCACCTTTCGGGACAGAATAACGCCATGACAGTGCAAGAATTTATGAGAAGGGGTCCCAAAAAACCCATGTTGAAAATTTGGGGCCAAAATTCGCAAAAATGCCTGAGATATGTACTAAAATTGAAAAAAACCTATCTATCCCATTATACAGCTTGCCGGCATTTCCTCAGTTCGTGGTTGGCTTTGGCGAGTGCAGGCGTGTTCCAGGTCCACCGATGATTGTCCCGCTGAGCTCCAGAGTAAGTATGGGGTGGGGGTGGGGAGGCAGGGTGCAGGGTAGGTGCGGTGGGGAGAGGGGCCTGAGACTACGAGGACTGTTCTCCCTTTATAGGTGCAAAAAGACCCTGCACCATTTTGGTGGCATGTCTCTGCATGGTTTCCAGACGCTCTGTGTCCTTTTTTAGAGGAGGTCTTCAGAACTGCACATAGTACTCTACGTGAGGTCTCACCAGGGACATGTACAGTGGGAGGATTACATCACGCTTCCTACTGGTATTGTCTGTTTTATTAAGTGTGTTTTAAGGTGTTATTACAATACTTTCTACATTTATAATAGTTGTTTTGTATGTGCACTGAAACTAGTGCGTTATCACCCTTACATTTCAAACTGTTAGTAAAAATAATCCATCTTTAGGATGCTTTAACTTCTAGGCTATACTGCCAGCTGATCATTAAAAACTACACATCTCAAAGCTGGCTCTGTGGTGCCAACAAGTATTGGGACCCCATACTGTATCATGATTTCTAAACCCTGGCTGTGTTCATGTCAGTACAGATTTCTGGGGCTGCCACAGCACTAACATCTGTCTTATTTTGTTACCTCTCTTACAGCCATTTCTCTTACAATTTTGAGTGTGAACTCAGGTTTACAAGATGCAAATGTGGCTACGTACCTACTGGCCTGGCATCATGAGGCCAGCCTTGAAATGTATAGTTTTTGATTAACAGCTGGCAGTGCAACCTAGAGGTTAAAGCAAACAGTTGTGAACAAGCTTCATTCACCCAGCAGAATGGGGTTGATTCCAACATGCTCTACTTGTATACTGTGTGACCAGATTAAGTCACTTAATCTCCCTATGCTCCCAAAACAAACTTAGAAACAAGTTGTAGCTGTATGCCTTTCCTGGACAAAGACAGTAAAAACAATCACAGCATGGTATGATTCTGAAAATATTATGCTATTTCTATACGATTTGACTTGGAAAATAAAACAAATAGGACACCATTAATTTATTAATTGCAAAAACTCATGTACGGACAACATTGTTTAAAAATGCATAACATAGAAACATAGACTTTGACTGCAGATAAGGACCACTTCGCCCACCCAGTCTGCCCATTTCCCTACCTACTGGATAAGCTGCAGATTCTAGTTAACCAACAGCCTACTTCCTGCCACCCCCCACTACAATTGCCTTGTGTCTGTCCCATGCATGTTTGAATTCCCTCACTGTTTTAGCCCCAACAACCTCCCCAGGAAGGCAGTTCCATGCATCCACCACTCTCTCCGTGAAAAAAGATTTCCTCACATTAACCCTTAGCTGTCCCCCCTCTATCTTTAAATTGTGTCCCCTTGTTCTTACAAATCTCTTTTTCTGAAAGATGCTACCCTCCTGGACTTTGTTGATTCCCTTGAGGTACTTAAACGTTTCTATCATGTCCCCCCTGTCCCTCCTTTCATCAAGGGTATACATATTAAGCTCTCTCAGTTTCTCTTCATATGATTTCTGATGCAGACCCTGCACCATTTTAGTTGCACTCCTCTGGACTGCTTCCATCCTGTGTCCTTGCATAGATGAGGTCTCCAAAACTGCACACAGTACTCCAGATGGGGTCTCACCAGCTGTCTGTACAGAGGGATAACCACTTCCCTTTTTCTACTTGTGATGCCCCTTCGTATGCATCCCAGTATCCCCCTGGCTCTTCTCACGTTGCTTACTCACCTTTAGATCATCCGATATGACTACCCCCAAGTCCCGTTCCATTTTTGTTGTTGTTAGTACCTCCCCTGCTATTGTGTACTCTTCTCCTGTGTTTTTGTTTCCCAGGTGCATTACTTTGCACTTCTTTGCATTGAATCTAAGTTGCCATATGTCTGACCATTCCTCCAACCTTGCCAAGTCCCTTCTCACCCTTTCTACCCCACCTTGTGTATCAACTCTGTTACAGATCTTTGTATCATCTGCAAAGAGGCATAGCTTTCCCTCCAGACCCTCTGCAATGTCACCTATAAAGATGTTAAAGAGGACTGGACCCAGTACTGAGCCCTGAGGTACTCCACTAGTGACCCCTTCTTTGGAATGTGTGCCACTCACTGTTACCTTCTGTGTCCTGTTGTGCAGCCAGTTTGCAACCCAGGCTACCACCCTGGGACCCACCCCAAGCTGGCTAACTTGATTATTAATCTTTGTGGGACTGTGTCAAATGCCTTGCTAAAGTCTAGGTAGGCCATGTCCACAGCCCCTCCCTGGTCTATTACTTTGGTCACCCAGTCAAAGAAATCTATTAGATTCGTCTGACATGACCTTCCTGCTGTAAATCCATACTGCTTTGGGTCCTGTGCCCCGCTGTCCTCTAGGTACTCAACAATTCTTTCTTTCAGAAGTGATTCCATCATTTTCCCTACCACTGAGGTCAAACTTACAGGTCTGTAGTTTCCTGCTTCTGCCTTGCTCCCACTTTTGTGAAGGGGAATCACATCTGCCCTCCTCCAGTCCTCAGGTACCTACCACCCCATCCTCCCATGATTTGTTAAAAAGTGTGGTCAGTGGTGTCACTAGGTCCTCCCTTAGTTCTTTTAGGATTCTGGGGTGAATCCCATCAGGCCCCATTGATTTGTCCACCTTGAGTTTTAGGAGTTCTTTCTTCTGTAAATGGACTGGTGTCAACCCCCCTACCCAGAGTGCTTCTATTGTCTGGTTTAGGTAACTCCTCCTCATCTTCTTTTGTGAATACTGAGCAAAAGTATTCATTCAATATCTCTGCCTTTTCGCTGTCTCCCTCTGCCCACCTGCCCTCTCCCTTATTAATCTTCACTATTCCTCCCTTAACCTTTCTATGCTCCCTAATGTACCTATAAAAGGTTTTATCCCCCTTCTTAACTGACTTGGCTATTTTTTCCTTAGTTTGGGCTTTTGCTATTCTGACTGCCTTCCCCACTTCTTTCTGCTTTAATTGATACCGTTCCCTGTCATACTGCTCCTGTGATGCCTTATACTTTTTGAATGCAGCCTTTTTCTCCTTAACCTTCCCTGCCACCTGAACTGCATTATTAAAATATACAATAATATGTGTGTGACCAAAATTTTACACACACCTGAGGTGTGGGGTGCTACATTGGCCCCGATGGCAAAGTCTGAGTGGTTAGTAAAAGTATCCCACACTGAGGGTGTGTGCAAAATGCTTGGTGCTGTGGCAGCCCCAGAAATCTGTACTGACATGAACACAGCCAGGGTTTAGAAATCCTGATACCTATTGGCACCACAGAGCCAGCCTTGAGATGTGTAGTTTTTGATGGTTGTCTGGCAGTATAGTCTGGAGGTTAAAGCAACCCTAAAGATGGATTATTTTTACTAACAGTTTGAAATGTAAAGGTGATAACACTCTAGTTTCAATGCACATACAAAATAAGCATTATAAATGTAGAAAGTGTTGTAATAACACCTTAAAACACACTTAAGACAATTTCCTGTTTAACCTCCTGTCAGTGGAGGGCCAAGATCCTGCTTCGGACTACAAAGACTCACAGATAAACACAATGGCTCACTCAAATTACCTGTTTATGGTCTCTAGGACATTAAGAAACTCTGTTGATGACAGTTCCCCTTTAAGGCAGGAGGTGGTCGGGGTCGCTTTCCCCTACACTTGGACAAGTGGAGGGAAATCACCAGAGATGCATGGGCACTGCAGATCATGGAATGTGACCACACTCTGGAATTTCTGGAGTGGCCTCCAGAGAAATCCCTAGTTCTGTCCTCTTACACTCTAGACCACATTGCAGTGCTCTGGGAGGAAGTTTGCTCCTTGTTGTAAAAAAAAAAAAAAGCAATGGAACCCATCCCAGAGACTTAACAGGGCAGAGGGTCTATTCTCACTTCTTCCTGGTACCCAAATGCACAGGAGATATCAGGTCCATCCATTCTAGATCTCTGGGAGCTGAATCTGTTCATCTAGTACAAAAAATTCCAGATGACACTCCAGGGTCTGCTGCCCCTTCTGCACCAGGGAGACTGGATTTGCTCCCTTGACATGAAGGATGCCTACCTGTATAGCCAAGCACATGCCTGTCACAGACAGTACCTAAGATTTCATTTTCAGGGGGCACACTTCTAGTTCCGGGGCTTGCCCTATGGCTTGTCTTCAGTCCCTCATTACCAAATGCCTGGCAGTGGTGGCAGCTGCTCTTAGGTGTGAGGGTCTCCATGCCTTTCCCTACCTGGATGGCTGGCTCCTGAAAGCCCAGTCCAGGGAGCGCCTGTTACAGACTCTGGAACTTACCACCTGCCTATTCCAGGATGTGGGCATCATGGTCAACCTGCCTAAGTCAGTTCTGATCCCCTGTCAGCACCTTCAGTTCATTGGGTCACTCTTGGATTCTTTTCAGGGCATGGCCTTCCTGCCGCAGGACCGGGAAGAACGCCTGATAGCCCAAGCCCACCTCCTGTGCAACAGCCACTACATCCAAGCCAGAACCTTCCTGTGGCTCTTGAGTTGATGGCTGCAGCCGTAGTCACAGTGCCCCTAGCTAGACTGCACATGAAGATTCCCCAGTGGACACTGAGGGTCCAGTGGGACCAGCATACTGACAACCTGGAGCAGCCGGTCCTGGTCTCCTCTCCAGTGAAGAAAGATCTGCTCTGGTGGATGGAACCCAGCAGCCTGTTAAGAGGGATTCCTTTCCTCATTACTTCCCCTCAGCAAATCCTCATAGCCGATTCTTCATTGTTGAGGTAGGGGAGCTCATCTTGGGCCCCACCAAACACAAGGGATCTGTCCCCATCTGGAATTCTTCTCCACATCAGTGTCCTGGAAATGTGGGCCATTCTTTATGCCTTGCAGGCTTTCCAGACTCAGTTATCACTTTTATGCTAGTGCAGATGGACGTAAGTGTTGTCCACTGCATCAACAAGCAGGGGGCACTCACTCATGCCCTCTCTACTGGCAGGCAATGACAGTCTGGTATTGGGCTTTGGATCATGATCTCGAACTGTCAGCCATTCATATTCCAGGCATCCAGAACATCCTAGCAGATGCTCTATGCTGGTCACATTCAAAGGCACATGAGTGGTAGCTGCTGACCTCAGTAGTAGAAGATCTAGTCAACCGGTGGGGTCGTCCAGAGTTGGACCTTTTTGACATCCCCACTCAATGCAAAACTGATGCATTTTTGCTTACGCGATCCAAGGCCTTGAGTTTTTTGGCAAGACACATTGTCCCTGTCTTGGAAAGGGAGGTTTATGTATGCATTTCCTCCCTTCCCCCACTTCAGAGGGTTCTGATCAAGCTACAGATGGAAGGGGCCACGGTGATCTTCATCGTCCCCTTCTGGCCTCATCAGATCTGGTTCCCTTTACTGCAACAGGTGACAGTGAAACCTCCAGTACCTCTTACTCTGTGCACCGGCCTGCTGTCCCAGAACCAGGGCACCTTGGTCCATCCGGACCTCAGATTTCTGCATCTTCACACCTGGTTTCTGAGGGCATAGCCATGGCTGGGTTCGGGGTGTCATCCAAGGTGGCCAGTGTCCTAGTGGCGGCTAGGAAGCTGTCCACTAGGGCCACTTATTCTGTGAAGTGGAAACGTTTTGCGCTGTGGGCTGCTTCACATCAGCTGGATCCCTTCACTTGCCTAGTGACTCAGACTCTGGAGTATTTGATGTCCCTTTTAGACTCCGGCGTGAAGTGCTTCTCTCTTAAAGTGCACATCTGCCATCTCTGTCTTCCACATGCCCGTTGAAGGACATATGGTGGCACAAATGGAAGTGTGCCATGCTTTTCTGAGAGGCATTCTCCACTCGAAGCTTCCTATCTGTAATCTAGTCCCACCTTGGGACTTGAATTTTGTGTTGGAAAAAATTATATTGACTCCTTTTGAGCCAGCTGCAACATGCGAGCTATGCATTCTGTCATGGAAAGCATTATTTTTAGTTGCTATTACTTCTGCATGAAGAATTTCAGAGCTGCAGGTGCTCATGTGTGAGCAGCCTTATTTGATTTTCCACAAAGGCAGGTTGTCTTTGCATACTAACCCTAAGATCTTACTTCAAGAGTGAGCTCTTGCAGCAGGTAACACCGGTAGGACTGAAGCCGGCAGGCGCCAGGACCCCACAGAAAACTTCTAGCTAGCAGTATACAGCGGGGAACCGCTCCAGACGTTGGCCCACTCCCCGACATCATGTACATTATAAAAGGGTATGGTCCCCCAGGGTCACCTCAGTTCTTTTACCACCATTGACCCATGCACACAGGCTCCACGGATGCCTTATGCTGAGATCAACTGCCATTTGACTGCATTTTTAATGCTTTATTTTTTTACCGAAAAAGTTTGTTTCTACCATTCTCCATCTGTGTGTTGTCTTCCCCGACATTGTCCAGCACCAGTTGAAGTGTGTCTCCAGCAAACAGATACCGTCTACAGATGGACTGTCAGCCTGCCTTTTGTGCCTGGGCCCAAAACATAACACCAAGGACTGCCAACACTGCCAGAAGTTTAATAGCAGGATGAGGATTTGCCGCCAAAAGCTCTCCAGGCCTTCTTGCTTGAACAACAACTTGCTGCCATGCAGAAGGATTCTTCATCTCAGGAGGGCCCGTCTGGCAAAAAGTCATCAGAGAAGCACTACCACAAAGAAAAAAGGAGAGAGAGGGTAAAAGACAAATCCTCATTGAAATCCAGGTCTTCAAACAACTTGAAGTCTTGCTGTATTCTGACAAGTGCAGTTAGCCCCAGCCTGTAAACTGCCCCGGAGAACAAAGGGTTAACCTTTCTATGCAGAGCATAGGATGCTGAGCTCGGGCTCGGTTGATGTGTCTGTCTGTTTCCCTTTGAACGCTAACTGTCAGATTCTTTACTCCGCCTCACTGAACAGTCGCTCTGGAGATTTCTTCTGCAGCTCAGTTAGAAAGTTGGTTTAAGTATAGTCTTTTTCGTCGGTTTCTAACCGAAAAAAGTTTCCTGCATAACTCTGTTCAGTCTCTGTCTGTGGTATCGTGAGTACTAGATAGGTTATGTGCTGTGTTTCTGTGTGGAACTTGTAAAAAGTGTGGCCGATCATTTGTTTAATTTCTTGTGCAAATTTTAGTGTGTGGTTACTGGTTCTTATCGGTTGTAAAAAAAAAAAAAATGTGTTTTGAAACATTTTTTCCAAGACCCGTGACACGGTTAGGAACCGATAAGGAAGTCTTGCGTGGCGGTTGCCGAAAAAAGGGTAAGTTTGGTTAGGTTGGCCATATCTGAGAAACCCAAGAATAAAACGAGCCCATTGGGTTTCAACACTGCAGTGAGTGTGGGGAGGTCTTTGCTAAGGCCACTCCCCACACCACCTGTGTTTATTGTCTGGGGTTTGACCACCTCGATTCAGACTGCCAAATTTGCAAGACTTTTCCCAAATCTACCCTGGAAAAGAGATTAGGTAGACTGAGGGAAAAGGAGGCCGAGAAGTCCTCTGACCCGGATGGCCAGCCCAGTTCGGTTCCAACCGAAATAGCAGGAGAGTCCTCTGACCAGGGCGATACTTCTTCGGGCAAAAGGAGAGCTGATCCCGAGGGGGTCGGTTCCGACAAATAGAAAGCGCAAAGAAAAATAGTCTGTTCTAACCCCAGTAATGCTCAGACCATTCATGACTTTGTGCAGTCATCCTGATGGGTTGGACTGCCCGGAGAGATGAAACACATGCAAATGATGGAATTCTTTGCACGTGAGCATCTTTCAAATACTGCCTCTACCAACTGTAGTGTTCTAAGCCCTTCAGATTTTTCTCCCCGCCTGAAAGTCTGGTCGCTCGGAGTCTCTGTCGCCCTCTTTCACGTGAAGAAGAAAGAAAAAAGTCTAAAAACCATACGTATTTTTATTTTCTTTTACTGCCTCTACTAATTTGTTAGTTTTATATAGTTTATTATTGTTAAATTGTTGTTTTCTCGGTTCCTTGCGGTTCGGTATAACCGTGAGGGATCCGAGCTAATTGTAACTTTGTTTTGGTTCTCTAACTAAAGAACCTATTCATTTTCATTTAAATTTGGTCCTTAAAGTTTTTATTTGTAACCGCTTTTCATCGGTTACAGAACCGCTGAACCTGTTCATATTTCATCTCCTTTCTCAGTTCCATCGGTTCCCTATCGGTTCCAGAACCGACCGCAAAAAAAAAAAAATAAAAAAAATTAAAGCCTTTTAAGCTGTTTAAATAACTGCATTAGCTTTTGGTATTAGCGGTTGAGGTTTTTCTTTTTATATTTCACCATGACTGAGAAACCTAAAAAGAGAACCGGTAAACCTGGTTTTAAAAACTGTTTGAAGTGTGGAGATGTGTTTGCCAAAGCAGACAAGCACACCTTATGTGTAGCTTGTCTGGGTTTTGAACATTTGGACCAGGAATATGAAATATGCAAAACATTCCCTGAAAAAACTGTTGAAAAACGCCATGAAAGGCTTCACAAAAAGTTTCCAAGGGGTCCCTCAGGCTCTGACCAGCTGACACCCAAGTCTGTTGTGGTTGAATTGACAAGTGCTTCTACCCCTGCCCCTGATACGGGCGAAAAAGGTGCAAAAAGAGGGAAAGAACTGGCTGACTCCCCGGTTCCCTCAAAGAAATTAAAGAAGCTCAAACATGCAGAACCCTCTCCTGCTAAACCAGGGACTTCTGTGCAGCAGCTTGTCATGCCTTCGGCTCAAGACATAGCCCAGGCGTTCAAAATTATCCAGGCTCTACAAAGCATCATCCCTCAGCCTCCTGCCCCTGCCCAGGGTCCCCAGGTTGCTGCTTCTGTGTTGCCTCCTGCTCCAGAGCAACAATATTTCAAAGGGGATGATGACATTTATGAGGAGGACGAAGCTATTCCCCCAGAGGTTTCTCCTGAGCAGGAATTTGGCTCTCCTCCCAGAGTGTCTGAAGATTTTTCCTCCCAATTTTCTTTTGTAAGAAGAATGGCAGATGCTCTGGACATCAACACAACAGAGCAAGTGGAAGATGAGGAGATTGAGTACCTCAGTATGATGGGTTTAACACCCACAAAAGCCCTCCTCCTTCCAGTATATAAATTCTTTAAGAAGGATGCTATGAAGCTCCTCCAGACCCCAAACTCTATTCCTCCTATTGACAAGAGAATAGATAAAAATATCAACTGAACAGGAGGAGCGAATTCCTTTTCTCCCACCCTGATCATCAGGGGGTTATACAACAAGCTGCCTGTGATAAGGCTAAGGTCCCTCTGTCCTCACACCCTCCGGACAAGGACTCCAGAAAACTGGACAGTATGGCCAAAAAGGGCTATCTGTCAGCCTCATTGGCCATGAGACAGGCCACTTTTCAATCTTATGCTGCCCAGTATCAGAAATCCCTGTGGCAGTCGGTACTGGCAATGTCCATGAAGGCCACCCCTCCCTTGTCAGATGACCTGGCAGAAACTGCCAGGTTTGGACTAGAGGCGGCCAAGTACCAGTTCCAAACGGCTGCTGATTTGAATGACACTGCAGCCAGATGGATGGCTAATACAGTGGCTCAGAGGAGGTTTGCTTGGCTAAGGGCCACAAACCTCACTCAGGATACCCAGTCAAAGGCCCTGGATTTCCCACTGGAAGGAAACCTGCTGTTTGGGGAGTCCACAGTGGCCTATATGAAAAAAGTGGATGAATATAAGGCTACTTATAGAAGTAACTCTTCTAGAGACAGAGCTTCCTCATCCACTAGGCCCTATGGAAGGGGGGCTAGGGGTCGCCCCTTTTTATCACAACCTTTTTTCCAGCCAGTAGCCATGCCCCAATACCAGCAGTACCCCCCTCAGGGCTACTCAAGGGGTAGGGGTAGAAGGGGCTGTAGACAAGGGACTCGGCCACAACCTCAGCCCCAGTCTAAGCAGAACCCCTGAGATGCAAGCCACCTCCTCCCTACCTGTTGGAGGCAGACTGTCCCATTTCCTCCCCCGCTGGTCAACCATCGCCACAGACAAGTGGGTGCTGGGGATAGTGGGCAAAGGTCTGTCTCTGCAGTTCAAATTTCTTCCTCTAAAAAATCCCAGGGTTTCTGTCTCACCACCTCTAGCATAAATCTCATTGCTAGAGGCAGAGGTCCAGAAGCTGCTTCAGCTCAAAGCAGTGGAATTAGTCCCTGCAACCCTGAGGGGAAGAGGTTTTTACTCCAGATACTTCCTAGCAACAAAGAAAAATGGGGAGTGGCGGACAATTTTGGATCTCAGAGCTTTAAACAAGCACCTGAAAAAGCCAAAGTTCAAAATGGTCACTTTGGCTCGGATTCTACCAATAATCCAGAAAGGGGACTGGCTGGCATCTCTGGATTTACAGGACGCTTATTTCCACATCCCCATAAAGGAATCTTACAGAAAATATCTCAGATTCAGACTCCCATCAGGTCATTATCAGTTTGCAACCCTACCCTTCGGCCTTTCCTCGGCTCCAAGGGTGTTTACAAAATGCCTAGCAGTTGTTGTGGCATTTCTTCGAAGACAGGGAGTGACTGTCTTTCCATACCTGTACGACTGGCTGATAGTGGGAAAATCACCAGAGCAGGTCACAACCTCTCTAGGGCTTACACAGGATCTTCTGGAATCTCTAGGTTTCATAGTAAACCAGAAAAAAATCTGTCTTCGCCCCTACACAGACTTTACAGTTCATAGGGGCAGAGATCAGAACCCTGCAGGCCAGGGCCTTTTTACCACTAGACAGGGTGCAAAGTCTTTAGGCCATAGCAAACTCCTTCAGATTGCATGGTCGAAAAACAGACAGGCAATTTCTGAAGCTCTTGGGTCATATGGCTGCATCCACAGGTACAGTGCAGGGTTCCAGGTTTCACATGAGACACATCCAGTTTCACCTCAGGACTCATTGGAGTCAGAAAAAAGACCCTTTCTCAAAGCTCATTCCAGTGACACGGTCCCTGTTACAAGCCCTCTTGTGGTGGAAAAAGGAATCCAACCTAAGACAAGGAGTCCCCTTCCAAAAGGAGGATCCTTCACTAATCCTCACAACAGATGCATCCCTGCTGGGCTGGGGTGCCCATCTAGGGGAGCACACAACTCAGAATACCTGGTCAGAAGCAGAGTCCCTCCAGCATATAAATCTGCTGGAACTCAGAGCAGTGCGGCTGGCACTAATGGTTTTCTCTACACTGGTAATGGGCAAGGTGGTACAGGTCAGAACAGACAATACCACCACTATGTATTACATAAACAAGCAGGGTGGCACCAGATCAGGTCCCCTTTACACAGAAGCCATGAGAATTTGGGCTCTGGCATATTCTTTAAAGGTGTCCCTGCAAGCCATCCATCTGCCAGGAAAGGACAATATCTTGGCAGACACACTGAGTCGAATCAGTCAGTCCCATCACGAATGGGCATTGAACAAGCAGGTGGTACCGGTAATTTCCAACAGGTGGGGTGTTCCAGAGATAGACTTGTTCGCATCCCACCAGAACCACCAGTTGCCTCAGTACTGTTGCAGGCCACCAGCCCAGGGCACAGTCCCTCCGGATGCCTTGGTGCTGGATTGGTCGGGCAAGTTTCTCTATGCATTCCCCCCTTTCCCTCTGGTTTCCAGGGTGCTGTTGAAACTCAGATCCCTCTCAGCTTCTCTGATATTGATAGCTCCAGATTGGCCCAGGCAGCCATGGTACTCGCTTCTGCTCTCCATGGCAGTGAGCAGGCCAATAAGCTTGCCTCTCAGGCCCAATCTTCTAACCTCCAATCAGGGAACTTTGCTATTCCCAAATCTCAGGTTTCTTCACCTCAAGGCATGGCTCTTGAGGAGTTAGAGTAAGCAGGCTTGAACCTTTCTGATGCTGTATTAGACATTTTGAAAGGTTACAGAAAGCCTTCAACTAAGAAAACTTATTCTGCTAAGTGGAAAAGATTCTCTTTCTGGTGCTCTACTAGAAACTTCACCCCAAATGATGCAGGGGTCTCAGTGGTGTTGGATTAGCTGACTCACTTGCATTCACAAGGCCTGCAACCCAGTTCCTTGAGGGTCCACCTTGCAGCTGTATCTGCATACCTGTGTGCTAGGACAAAGGTATCTGTAGCATCAAATCCCATATTCAAAAGATTTTTCGAAGGCCCAATGCATTTGCATCCCCCTCACAGGGCACCAGTGCCTGCTTGGGATCTTGATGTATGTATAGCAAGGTTGATGCGGGCTCCCTTTGAGCCCATGGCTACAGCCCATTTAAAGTATGTTACCTGGAAAACAGTTTTCCTGGTAGCAGTTACTTCAGCAAGAAGAATCAGTGAGCTTCAGGTGCTCTGTGTCGACCAGGACTGTATTTCCTTCCACAGGGATAAAGTAGTCCTCAGAACAAACAGACAATTCCTTCCCAAGGTGGTTTCAGATTTCCATCTGAACCAATCAATCACTCTGCCTGTCTTCTTCACAGACCATGCAAGCTCTGGTGAAAGAAGGCTTCACAGTCTGGATGTGAAAAGAGCTCTCAGCTACTACATGACAGCTACTAAAGGGCCATAGGCAAGACAAAAAACAACTTTTCCTTACATATGGGGATGTTGGAATGGGCAAACCAGCCTCAAAAAGATCCATTTCTCGGTGGATTGTCCAGTGCATTCAATTCTGCTACAATAAAGCAGGTAAGGAGTCCCCAGCTGGGCTGAAGGCTCATTCAACAAGAGGAACAGCTGCCACTATTGCAGCTGCTAGGGAGGTGCCATTGTTGGACATTTGTAAAGCAGCTACTTGGAAATCAGTACACACCTTTACAAAGCATTGTAATTTGGATATTTTGTCCAGACGTGACGCCCAAGTTTGGCACAGCAGTCCTGCAAAGTCTGTTTCCAAAATAAGTTCTATGCCCACCACCTGGGGGTACTGCTTGGTAGTCTGCACAAAGTTATGAATGGTCTGAGCATTACTGGAGTTAGAAGAAAAAATTACTTACCATAGTAATCTTCTTTCTTCCCAATGATGCTCAGACATTCATAACTCCCTCCCATCCTCCCCTTCCAGAACTTAAGCTTCTGCATTCCGCATGCTAGTGCCACATAGCCATATCGTTCTGGGTACATTTCTCTATGCTAGACAGATTTTTACCAGAGTTTTTCTGTCTCTCAAGATAGTTTTTCTCATTCTATGGTGAACACCATTGTTATATTTAGATATAGCTCCTCCCTTGGAGGTTTTTCAAGTAAGTTGTTTATTAGGCTAATCCTAAAAATGTTTTATTAAAAATATTTTATTAATTAGTAATAATTTATGGAAAAATTTTCCATGTTGCCTGACTTCCAGGCTTCTTACAAATCTGAAGGGCTTAGAACACTGCAGTTGGTAGAGGCAGTATTTGAAAGATGCTCACGTGCAAAGAATTCCATCATTTGCATGTGTTCCATCTCTCCGGGCAGTCCAACCCATCAGGATGACTGCACAAAGTTATGAATGTCTGAGCATCACTGGGAAGAAAGAAGATTACTATGGTAAGTAATTTTTTTGTTTGGATCCAGAAGTCCAAGTTCTGATCGCCGAAGAAATAGCCAGAGCGATTCGGATTGTGTAATCGCTTCGCCCGGTTCCAACCGATCTGGCACCTTTTGGCAGGGGTTCGGTTTGGTCGGTTCCACCGGTTCACGATTATACTTTGGAGGAATTTTATGAACCGGAGTTTGAGGAGGAAGGGGAGTTTGATGATGATGATGATGATGGTGATGGTGAAAGTCTAGATGTGCCTGTGGAACTGGACATCTCCCCAGACAGACCTTCAGGTGTATCCCCTCCTAGGCTTTCTGAGTCCCCTTCCCACTTCATGTTCTACAGAAAAGTGGCTGAGATCCTCCCATTTCCTATGGAAGAGGCAATGGAGGATCAGGAGGAGCCTGATTGTGTAGAAATGATTGACATCCCAGAGTCCAGGAGACTATTTCCCTCCACAGATCTTTTGGGAAACAGACACAAAAAATTCTGAAGTCTCCCAATTCTATACCTCCTGTGGACAAGAGAATGGACAAGAGGTATACACTCTCAGGCTCAGAAACAGAGTTTTTATACCACCAATGCAGCCATGTTGGGGTTGTGCAGGCTGCTGCCTGTGATAAGGCAAGCATTCCTTTGGTTTCACACCCCCCAGACAAAGACTCTAGGATGGTTGATGCCATGGCAAAAAAGCTGTACATGGCATCTTCCCTGGGATTCAGACAGGTGAGTTATATGACTTATACAGCCAGGTACCAGAAGTCCAGGTGGGACACTGTACTGGCACTGGCTAAACAGGCCTCCCCCCAGCTAGCCAAGGAGGCGGTGGCTGCAGATGGGATTGAGGCATCTAAAGTTCAGTTTCATGCTGCTGTAGACTCTAATGATGTGTCATCAAGAGTCATGGCTACATCTGTGGCTCTTCGGAGAATGGCTTGGCTCAGATGTACTAGCCTCTCACAGGATACCCAGGCTAAGGCCATGGATTTTCCTGTAGTGGGTAATTCTCTATTTGGGGAGCAGATGGAGAATTACATGAAGAAAATAGACGAGTACAGGACCACATACAGGAGTGCTCAGGCCAAAGAGAGGCAGGCAGCTCCTCAAAGGCAGCAGTCTAGGGGCAGGGGCAGGCCTTTTCAAAGTCTCTTTTCACAGAGGGGGTTCTTCAGAGGGAGAGACAGAAGGGGGATGAGCAGGGCTGCATCCACTCCTCAGCCTAAAGCCCCTGCCAAGCAGACACGCTGATGGGCCTGCCCGGGTCAACTCTCCAAATCCAGTAGGGGGCAGGCTGGCTTACTTTGTCCAGGACTGGATGTCTGTTACATCCGACAAGTCGGTCCTGGAAGTGGTAAGCCAGGGACTGGTTCTCGGCTTCAAGAAATTTCCAAAGATGAGAGCCAGATCTTTTCCACCTGCAAATCTTTCGGAAACCCTTGCCCTAGAAGCAGAGGTTTATTCTCTTCTGGCCTTAAGAACCATAGAGAGAGTACCTACCTTACACGGGGGCCAAAGGGCTGTACTCCAGGTACTTCCTGACCCCAAAAAAGACAGGGGAGTGGCGACCCATCCTAGACCTAAGATACCTAAACAAACATCTTTTAGAACCTAAGTTCAAGATAATAATCCTTCCCTCTCTAAGGCCAGGAGACTGGTTAGCCTCCCTGGACCTCAAAGATGCCTACTTTGACATTCCCATCAAGTGCTCCCACAGAAAGTACCTCAGGTTCGAGTAGCCCTCAGGCCAGTATCAGTTCAGAGCAGTGCCCTTTGGCCTAACCTCAGCCCCAAGGGTTTTCACAAAGTGCCTGGCAGTAGCAGTTGCCTTTCTAAGAAGGCAAAAGATTTCCATTTTTCCGTATCTGGACGATTGGCTAATATTGGGTCAGTCTCCAGACCAAGTCAAGTCTCACCTGAAAGTGACCCAGCAAGTGCTCACTCTCTAGGATTTTTTCTCAACCTTCCCAAGTCAGTTCTCGAACCAGTCCAGCTTCTACCTTTATAGGCAGAACTGGACACAGTCAAAGCAAGAGCTTTTCTCCTCTAGAAAGGGCAAGGGTTCTTATGGAACTAGCTTCTTCCTTCAGCCTTCGGGTATCTCAACCAGCAAGGCATTTCCTCCAGCTCTTGGGCCACATGGCAGCTTCAAAAGCAGTGGTCCAAGGGGCAAGATTCCAGATGAGGGATATTCAGTTCCATCTGAGAGCTTTTTGGTCTCAGAGGAAAGATTCCCTTACCAAACTGTTCCCAGTGACTCTGACCTTGATCCAAGCCCTCCAATAGTGGCAGGATCAGGACAATGTAAGACAAGGTGTTCCTTTTGCCACTCAGCCTTGTTCAGTGGTCCTTACCACGGACGCTTCTCTTCAAACAACATGAAGTCTTGCTGTATTCTGACAGTAGCAGTGAGTCGCAACCTTCAAACTGCCCCGAAGATGAAAGAGTTAACTTTCCATGCCAGGCATGGAACGCTGAGCTCGAGCTCGGTTGAGACTGTCTGTTGCTGTTTAAACTCAAACCGTCAGATTCTTTACTCTGCCTCACTGAGCAGTCGCTCTGGAGAGTTCTCCTTCTGCTCGGTTCAATTTGTCGGTTAAAGTACCGCTTTTCTCAGTTTTCGACCGAATTTAAACCGTAACCTGTTGGTTCAGCCTCTATCTGTGGTATTTGTGAGTACTAGATAGGTTATGTTTTATTCTATTCTGTGTGGAACTTGTAAACGGTTCATCGGTTCGGTTTGAACCGATCAAGTTGTTAGAAAAATCTTAATTTGTACTTTTAGAGTGTGGTTACCGGTTCTTATTGGTTCTAAAAAAAAAAACGGATTTTATTACGTTTTTTTCCACGATCTGTGACACGGTCAGGAACCGATAAGAGGGTCTTGCCTGGCGGATTGCCATTAAAAGGGTAAGTTTGGTTAGGACTGGCACAATGTCTGAGAAACCCAAAAGAAAAACCGGGCCCCCACTGGGTTTCAACACTGTAGTGTGTGTGGGGAAGTCTTTGCTAAGGCTGACCCTCACACCACCTGTGTTTATTGTCTGGGGTTTGACCACCTCAATGCAGACTGCCAGATTTGTAAAAATTTCCCTGCAGCTACCCTAGAAAAGAGAGTTGGTAGGCTCAGGGAAAGACAGGCCAAAAAGTCCTCTGAACCGGATGGCCAGCCCAGTTCGGTTCAAACCGAACCAGAAGGAGTGCCCTCTGACCAGGGCGAGACTTCTTCGGGCAAAAGGAGAGCCGATTCTGAGGAGTCTGTTCTGGCTAAGAGAACTAGAAAAGAAAAATCAGCTGGTGTAGAGCCAAAACTTTCCTCTCCAACCGCTGAAGAAATAGCCAAAGTGATCAAAATTGTAGTCGCTTTCCCCAGTTCCGACTGAACCGTCACCATCAGGCAGGCGCTCGGTTCGGCCGGTTCCACCGGTTCAAGAGTATGATTTAGAGGAATTTTATGAACTGGAGGAAGAGGAGTATGAGGAAAGTGAATGTGGTTTTGAAAGTCTGGATGTGCCTATTGACCCGGACATCTCCCCAGACAGACCTTCAGGAGTGTCTCCTCCTAGGCTTTCTGAGTCCCCCTCCCATTTCATGTTTTATAAAAAAGTGGCTGAAACCCCCCAGCTTCCTATGGAAGAAGCTGTGGATGACCAGGAGGAGCCGGACTATGTAGAAATGATGGATATCCCAGAGTCTAGGAGGCTGTCTATTCCCTTGCACAAATCTTTTGGGAAACAGACATTTAAGATTTTAAAGACTCCTAACACTAAACCTCCTGTGGATAAAAGAATGGACAAGAGGTATACATTGTCAGGCTCAGATACGGAGTTCCTTACACAACAATGCAGCCATGTTGGGGTAGTGCAGGCTGCAGCCTGTGATAAGGCAAACATTCCCTTGGCTTCACACCCCCCTGACAAGGACTCCAGGAGGATTGATGCCATGGCAAAGAAACAGTACATGGCAGCATCCTTGGGACTCAGACAAGCCAATTATATGGCCTATACTGCTAGGTATCTAATCCAGATGGGTCACTGCTGTGGCTTTAGGCAAACAGGTCCCTGGCCAGCTTGCCAAGGAGCTGGAGCAGGTGGCTGCTGATGGTATTGAGGCATCCAAGGTGCAATTTCATTCTGCAGTGGAGTCCTATGATGTGTCATCTAGAGTCATGGCTACATCTGTGGCACTTTGAAGAATGGCTTGGCACAGATGTACTAGCCTGTCACAGGATACCCAGACTAAGGCCATGGATTTTCCTGTTGTGGGTAATCCTCTGTTTGGGGAGCAGACAGAGAATTACATGAAGAAAATGGACGAATATAGGACCACCTATAGGAGTGCACAGGCCAAGGAAAGGCAGGCCACTCCTCAAAGGCAGCTTCCCAGGGGCAGGGGCAGGCCTTTCCATATGCCTTTCTACCAAGCCCAGGCCTCCTCTTCTGCTTATGTCTAGAGGGGTTCTTTAGAGGGAGAGGCAGACGGGGTACAAGCAGGCCTGCTTCCACCCCTCAGCCCAAAGCCCCTGCCAAACAGGCACCCAGATGGGGTTGCCAGGGCCGATTCTCAACTACCTGTAGGGGGCAGGCTGGCTTACCTTGTCCAGGACTGGGAGTCTCCGACATCAGACAAATGGGTCCTGGAAGTAGTAAGCCAGGGACTGGTTCTCAGCTTCAAAAACTTTCCAAAGATGATAACCAGATCCTTTCCACCTGCAAATCCCTCAGAGACACTTGCCCTAGAGGCAGAGGTCTCTTCCCTCCTAGCTCTCAGAGCTGTGGAAAGGGTTCCACCCCTACACCAGGGCAAAGGGTTGTACTCCAGTTACTTCCTTACCCCCAAAAGACAGGAGAATGGCGGCCCATCCTGGATCTCAGATACTTAAACAAGCACCTTTTAAAACCAAAATTCAAAATGGTGACTCTGGGAATTATTCTACCCTCTCTAAGACCAGGGGACTGGCTAGTGTCCCTGGACCTCAAGGATGCCTACTTCCATCTTCTCATCAGAAGCTCCCATCGAAAGTACCTCAGGTTCGAGCTGCCCTCAGGCCATTACCAGTTCAGAGCAATGCCCTTTGGTCTGACCTCTGCTCCAAGGGTATTCACAAAATGCCTGGCAGTGGTAGTTGCTTCTCTAAGAAGGCAAAGGATTGCCATCTTCCCTTACCTGGATGACTGGCTCATAATAGGCCAGTCCCCAGACCAAATCAAGTTACACTTACAGATAACTCAGCAACTGCTCACCTCTTTGGGTTTCTTCTGAATCTTTCAAAGTCAGTTCTAGAGCCTGTCCAGCTCCTCACCTTCATAGGCGCAGAGCTAGACACAGAAAAGGCCAGAGCTTTCCTTCCCTGGACAGGGCAAGGACCCTTGTCTCTGGCCTCCTCATTCACCCTGCAGGTGTCTTGACCAGCAAGGCATTTTCTACAGCTCCTGGGGCACATGGCTGCTTCCACAGCAGTAGTGCAGGGAGCGAGATTTCAGATGAGGGACATTCAATTCCATTTGAGAGCCTTCTGGTCTCAAGGGAAGGACCCTCTGACCAAATTGATCCCAGTTACTCGAACCCTGATCCAGGCCCTACAGTGGTGGCAGGATCAGAACAATCTGAGACAAGGGGTTCCGTTTGTCACGCAGTCTCACTCTTTAATCCTTACTACAGATGCCTCCCTCTTGGGGTGGGGTGGGGGGCTCACATGGGCGACCTGACCACCCAGGGGTTGTGGTCCCCTCAGGAATCTCTGCTTCACATCAATCTGTTGCAACTCAGAGCAGTATTTCTAGCACTTCAAGCTTTTTCCAAATCTGTTCAGAACAAAGTTATCCAGGTCAGAACAGACACCACCACCACAATGTGGTACATCAACAAGCAAGGAGGCACTCGGTCTACGGTCTTGTGCACATAAGCAGTGAAGTTGTGGTCTCTGGCTTACTCCCTGAACACCTCCCTTACAGCAGTTCACCTCCCAGGCAAGGACAATGTCCTGGCAGATGCTCTCAGCAGGATATCCCAGGGCCATCACGAATGGTCACTGGATGCTCTGGTCTTGGAGGCGATATTTTCCAGATGGGGCACCCCGCAGATAGATCTTTTTGCAGCCTAGACAATCACCAACTTCCCCTTTTTTGCTGCAGGCCCCCAGTGTTGGGCTCAGTCCCCCAGGATGCCTTAGTTCTCAGTTGGGAAGGGAAGTTCCTGTATGCTTTTCCCCCCTTCCCTCTCCTGTTCATAGTGCTAGTCAAAATCAGATCTCAACCGTGCAAGATGATCCTGATTGCTCTAGACTGGGCCAGACTACCCTGGTATCCACTCCTACTGTCCTTAGCAGTCCATCTTCCCCTGTGTCTTCCCAGGAATTACAACCTGTTAACCTATGCTCAGGGGAGGGTTTGGTACCCCAATCTCAAATCTCTCAATCTCAAGGCCTGGCTCTTGCAGAGTTAGTTTGCTGATTTACACCTCTCCCAAGATGTAATGGATATTCTGAAGGCTTCTAGGAAGCCTTCCACCAGGGCTACTTATAATTCCAAATGGAAAAGATTTTCCATATGGTGCTCTGGAAGCATATTTCCCAGAGTCTGCTGATCTGCCCACAGTCCTTGATTATATGGTCCATTTAAATAGCTTGGGCTGAGACCAGCTACACTGAAGGTGCATCTGGCAGCTGTTTCTGCTTTTATTTCAGCAGGTAAGCCCTCTTCTCTTTCAGCTCATCCTGTATTCTCCAAGTTTTCAAGGGATTGCTTCACCAACCCTCCATTCAGGGACCCTGCCCTGCTTGGGACCTAATGTTTGCATTGCTCAGCTTATGCAACCCCCTTTTGAGCTTTTGTCTTCAGCAGAGCTTAAATACTTGATTTGGAAAACTGTGTTTCTGGTAGCCATCACTTCTGCCAGACGCATAAGTGAATTACAAGCTTTGTCAGTGGAGCCTGATTTTATCTCCTTTCATAGAGATAAGGTGGTCCTCAGGACTGACAGGAAGTTCTTGCCTAAGGTGGTTTCAGATTTCCACCTTAATCAATCTATATCTCTTCCTGTGTACTTCACTGACCATTCCTCCTCTGGCGAGAGGAGGCTGCACAGTTTAGATGTGAAAAGAGCCCTTAGCTACTACATAGACCGTACCAAGGGTCACAGGTTTGACTCCCTCCAACTATTCCTCACTTATGGTGAGGTTGGCAAAGGGAAACCTGACACTAAAAGATCCATTGCCAGGTGGATTGTCTCTTGTATCCAGTTTTGTTATGAAAAACTGGGTAAGGTTCCACCCTCAGGCCTGAGGGCTCACTCTACCAGAGGTACAGTTGCTTCTCTGGCTGCTGCCAGGGACATCCCTATTCTAGAGATATGTCAAGCAGCTACCTGGAAAACAGTTCACACTTTTACCAAGCATTACTCCCTGGATATCCAGGCTAGGAGTGATGCTCGGTTTGGCACAGCTGTGCTTCAGAGCCTATTCCCTAAGTAGGTTCTGTCCCTCCTCCATGGAGGTACTGATTTGTAGTCTGCTACTGTCAGAATACAGCAAGACTTCATGTTGTTTGAAGAAAAAATTACTCACCTTAGTAATGTTGTTTCTTCTAATGGAGTCTTGCTGTATTCTGACCCCCCCGCCTGCCCCTCTCAGAACCTCTGTTTTTGGGATGTAGGTGGGCAGTGGCAGTGTTAGCACTCAGTAGGTGCCCACCTTGTTGTTTTCACCCCCTTTATCTTGGGTGAGTGGGTGTTGTGTTTTCCATTTTTTGGGTCTCTTGACTTGAGTTTTTGTTTTGGGACCTAAAAATATGTTTTATGTTTAGTAGCCAGTTGGCTAGTGTAGGTTTACAGCTTCCACACAGGACCTTAGTGAGTTTAGCTCGTAAAGATCTTACGATTTGAGTTTAAACAGCAACAGACAGAGTCCCAACCGAGCTCGAGCTCAGTGTTCCATGCCTGGCATGGAAAGTTAACTCTTTCATCTCCGGGGCAGTTTGAAGGTTGGGACTCACTGCTACTGTCAGAATACAGCAAGACTCCATTAGAAGAAACAACATTACTAAGGTGAGTAATTTTTTCTTCTTTTAGAACTCTTGAGTGTACTCCGTCAGGTCTCATTGCCTTGTCCACCCTTTTTTTAGACAACTCCTCAAGGACCCTTTCTTTCATAAAGGGGGATATGTCAGCTCCCCTGATATTGGGAAGTGTTCTGGCTGCTGCTGGACCATTACCAATGTCTTCCTGTGTGAAGGCCAAGCCGAAGAATTCATTGAGAACTTCTGTCTTGTCTTTGTCGTTTTCCACCAGGTGTCGTCCTTTGTTTGCCAGCCGTGTTACTCCTCCTTTGCTCTTTCTTTTTTCTCAAATATATGGATAAAATGTTTTGTTCCCCCTTTTCACTTCTGGAGCCAGTTTTTCTTCAGTCTGGGCCTTTGCCACTTCAATAGCTTTCCCTGCATCCTTGAATATCTCTGTAGGCTTCTCTATCCTTTTCAGACTTGGTCTCCTTGTACTTCTGAAAAGCTTTTCTCTTTTCCCTAACTATAGTAGCCACCTCTTTGGAGAACCAGAGGGGGTTCCTTGTACTTTTGGACTTGCTGATTTGTTGATTTGTTTAGTGCACCAATTCATAGGAGCCCTTCTGGACACCATCCAAGGAAGGACCTTCCTTCCAGAAGGAGACAGAGCAGACCGCCTTTGGAGTGTCACCCGACACATTTTGTCCACTATTTCAGGTCCCTGCCAGGACGATCCTCAGACTCCTAGACCACATGGCAGCAGCCATTGCTACAGTGCCCCTGGCCTGGCTGCATATGAGGACCATTCAGTGGACCCTGAGGGTCCAGTGGAACCAGCACTGGGACAACCTGGATCTACCGGTCTCAGTATCAGACCCAATGTGCCAGACACTTCAATGGTGGGTAACACCATCTCACCTGCCAGTGGATTTGCCCTTCCAGAGAACATCGCCCACACAGATCCTGACCACAGATGCCTCCGGCATGGGCTGGGGAGCCCATCTGGATGACCGAAGGACTCTGAAGAAGTGGTCTACGCTAGAGGAGTCCCTTCACATCAGTGTGTTGTAGATGAGGGCCATCCCCTATGCCCTGCAGACCAGTCTGCTACTGGGACACCTCCTTATCCAGACAGACAACATGTCAGTGGTTTTCTACATTAACAAGCAAGGAGGAACCCACTTGTACCCACTTTGTCGCGAAGATGTGAGGGTATGGAACTGGGCCATAGATCATCACCTGGCTATCTCGGTAGTCCATGCCCCAAGTGTGTAAAACATCTTGGCTGATGTGCCCAGCTGGTTAAGAACCAGAGCACACGAGTGGGTACTCCAGCAATCCATCGTAGATGACGTCTTCGACAGGTTGGACAAGCCAGAATTGGACCTTTTTGCTTCCCCATACAACGCAAAAGTGCCCAGTTTTTGCTCACTAGATCCTGGGCCTGATGTTTTCTGGTGAGATGCATTGTCCCTCTTTTGGACAGGGAGGTTCCTCTACACTTCCCTCCCCCCTTTTCCATTGATCCAGAGGGTACTCCTCAAACTGCAGTCAGAAGGAGCAGAGATGACCCTTGTGGCTCCCTTCTGGCCTCGGCAGATATGGTTCCCTCTGCTTCAGCAGCTGGAAGTAGAACCACTTCTGTCTCTACCCTTGAGCTCACACTTGCTATCGCAGGACAACGGGACCTTAGTCCATCCAGACCCGAGTTGTTGCACCTGCACATATGGCTCCTACAGACCCAGCTGTCTCCCACTTCGGAATCTCAGCTAGAGTGGTTGATGTCTTGGTGGCCGCTAGGAAACCCTCTACTAGGGCCACCTACACCATGAAGTGGAAACAGTTTTGCTTCTGGGCCACCTACTGCCACTTGGATCCTTTGCCTGTCCAGCGAACTCAGTCCATGAGTACCTCCTTTCACTTTTAGACACAGGCCTGAGCTGTTCTTCCATAAAGGTGCACTCATCTGCGGTGTCAGCCTATCATCCACCTATACAGGGAAAACTCCTGGCAAAACTGAACTTGTCACACACTTTCTTGCATGGCATATTACACCTGAAACCTCCCATTAGGGACTGCATCCCCCCGTGGGATCTTCTTTTAATTTTGGAAACCTTACTTTGCCTCCCTTTGAGCCAGCCACAGATTGCTAGCTACACTTTCTCTATTGGAAAGCGTTATTTTTAGTTGCAGTTACCTTGGCTTGGAGGATTTCTGAGCTTCGGGCTCTGATGTGTAAAGAGCCCTACTTGGTTTTCCACAAGGATCGGGTGTTCTAGGGACATGGACATGTTGTTCATCCACACTTATTGGCAGGTTCCTTGCCGCTTTAAATCTTGCCGGAAGGTCTTCAAGCTGGCTCCTCCCACCCACCCAAGTGGTAAAACTCTCGGCTCCACCCCATGACGCCAGATCTTCCTTACCGCTTGGCAGCTCAGGTTCCCTCCTTAGCGCTCTGCGTTTTCGACTGGTTCCTGATTCTTTCGGCCTCTCCGAATTTAGTTGGAAGTTTTCTAAAACTTCTATCTTCTTCCCTCGCTGCTGCGATGGATCATTCGTTTTCCGGCTTCCGGAGGCGCCCAGTTAATATCTCCAGGAAAGACCCGCACTCCACGTGCCTTTACTGCGTTGACTCGGATCATGATCCGCAAGTTTGCGATTTTTGCTGTGCCCTTTCGACCAGCGCCCTGGAGGATCGTGCGGCCCGTTCGGGGCTCAGGCGACCTGAAATTTTTTCCGCGCCGAAAAAATCCTTGGAGACTCGTCGGGCAGTGTCCGTGTCAGCTGTCTCGGCTGAGCAGCTCGATCTTCTTTCCTCCATGGAGGGGGCGGCTGTTCCCCCCTCCTCCTCGGTCGCGGCGCTTATCCCGCTCTCCTTGAGTTCTCCTCATTCAGCTCCGTTCAAGGAGCTTCGCTAGTCCCTTTCCTCAAAGGGAGAGGGACCTTCGGGACCTGCCTCTCGGCCCTGGTCAAAGGAGTCGCAGGCTAAGTCCCATCGTTGGCGCTGGCAGAAGTGGGAGAGCTCCCCTTCCCCTGCCGGCCGACTTTCGACTTCGGTTGAGGTCGGCTCAAGCGCTCAAGCTTCATGGTGTCCCGTCAGGTCAGCCAGCCAGGACTCCCGTCGACATTGTCGAGTCTCTTGACCCGTCATCTGGGCTGTCTTCTGGAGCCGCCATCCCTTCGCCGGTTCCCCCGGCGGAGGCTGAGGTTCTGCCTGTACCTTTGGGGCGACAGGCCTCGGTCCTTTCATCCGAGCCAAGGGAAGAGCGGGCACTCCCCGCTCCTTCCCAGGCCCACCCTCGGTTCCCCCGAGGATTTGGGTCTCGGTCTCAGTCCTCTTCTCGGTCAAGCCGCTCACGCCGACTTCAGCGATCTCGGTCGGGGCACTGAGTTAAGTGGCATTACCGTTCTTCCTCATCTCCCTCCGTGGATGAGGAGTGGCTTCGATGCAGATGGCGTCGACGTTACGAGGAGTTCATGTGGCAGCAGTTGTTATTGTCCAGGAATCAATCGACACCGATTCATTCCCCGTCCAGCAAGCAGCTGCCGCCCGACCGGCCGACACAACCGCTCGCTGCAGTGGGGTGCCCTACCCAGGGCGGTTGTTCATCGAACCTTGCTGCCCCCGTCTTGGTGGAACCTCGGTCCGGGTCCGACCTGTCCATGAGTTGTCTGTTCCCTCACTCCGCCCGCCCTCGGCGGGCGAAGTCTCAGGCCTCGCGGCAGCTCTTTGCAGACCCTTCAGAGTCCAACGTCGACTCCTCTATGTTCCCCATTCGGGAGGACCCGGGGTCCTCTCCGGAATGCTCTGTGGACGACAGCCCATTGTCCTTTATGGGTCTGCTTCATCTCATCTCGGAGTTCACCAGGATGCAGCTTGAACCCATGTCCAAACGGGTCCCTTATCCCTTGACGGAGATTCTAGACTGAGGGGTTCACCCTCGGAGGCCTTCCCGGTGGCCGAGGTCATCGTCGGCCCGGCCTTGGTGCTCTGGCAGCGGCCTACTTTCTGTCCTGCGCCCTCGGCCATGATGGCCAGGAAGTACTCGGTCCCTGTCGGTTTTTTGCCCGGTTTCTCGGAGCACCCCTCAACTGAGGGGTTAGTTACCGACAATGTTTTCCAGTGTTCTGGGAACGCTCGGGATATGGATAGGCCCCCTGACAAAGAGTCCAAAAGGATGGACTATGTCGGGCACAAGGTTTACGCTGCGTCCTCCCTAGGCCTCTGACAGGCCAGCTCGGCTGCACTGATGGCACATTTCTCCCACGCCATTTTGGGCTCCCTGGATGAGGTGCTCCCTCATCTCCCGGCCGACCTGCGGACCACGGTCCGGCGGGTGTGGGACCAGGGTAGGGCGGTGGCGAAGCAGCAGCTTCAGACTGCTCTGGACTTAGGTGATTCCTGTGCCAGGTCGGTGGCGGCCGCAGTGGCTATGCACCGCAGGGCATGGCTGAGGTTATCTTCTTTCTCCCTGGAAACCCAGCACAAGTTGGCAGACATCCCCTTCTTGGGGACTGACCTCTTCGGCCCTAGAGTGGAGGGACACCTCCAGGGGACCGAGAAGTCCGGTACCACTCCGGACTCGGTCACCTCCCCCCCGGAGGGACAAGGGCCGCCGGCAACCTTTGCGTAAGCCCCTTTGCCCCTCGGCCCCTGCGGCTCAACCAGCCCATCAACTCCAGCATGAGGGCCAGCAGGCTTGCGCTGGGCATCCTCACTCCAAGCCAGCGGCTTCCTCTAAAGGGAAGCAGGGAGGTAAAGGCCCAGGAGCTCCCTTGGGCAATCCCTCCTCCAAGCCTGCTCAGTGAGGGGCACTGTCCCCGGCCCCGTCACCCCTACCCGGGGTCCCCACTGGGGAGACGGCTCCGCCCCTTCTCCACCTGGTCCGCTTTCCCGGACCTCTGGGTGTCGGAGGTGCTAGGGGTAGGTCCTGCCTCAGGATTGCGAGCAGGCCCCACCCTTTCGAGCCATTGCCCCACGCGGGTCTTGGGGTCCGCATCCTCATTGTCGGCCTTCCGAGCCGACTTGCCTGGCCCTTCAGACTAGAGGTGATCAGGAAGATTGCGGATCCTCCTCCAGACCCTGGGTTCGTGTCCAGGTATTCCTGGTCCCTAACGGACGGGGGGCTTGCGCCCCATTCTCGATCCACACGTCAGGATGGTCTCTCTGTCTTAGATATCCCATCCTCAGAACGAGGCGTGTGGCTTTTATCCTGGATCTCCAGGACGTACTTACACTTCATTCCGTCCGTTTCTTGGGAGACTCCTCCATTTCTTAAGCGGGGGATCCCGTTACGAGTTCCAGGCCAGGCCCTTCGGTCTCTGCTCAGCAGCACACCTGCGGCACTGATGGATCCGGGCGTAACCTCACCCGGATGGCGGTCTGACGGCAACCCCTCCAGGCGGAGGGGGACGGTCCAGAGCTCTGGCCCTCTAGGTTGCTGTCAGACTGGTCTCCTTTTCATTGGAGCCACATTGGAACTCGTACCTTAGCGGGTGATCCTTCTTCGGGATGAGGCTCGACTCTTGAGTCCGAGCTCGGCTCCTGGCGGACAGGGCCGAGGTTCTTCCTCCCTTACCTAGTCAGGTCTGACTGGGCAATTTGCGCCCTGACCGGGACTTCCTGCACCTCCTGGGCCTTGCGGCGGCCTGCACCAGCGTGGTCTGTTTGGATCCGCCGGTTCATGCGTCCCCCTAATGGGGGCTGGCCAGCCAGTGGTCACAGCGCTGCGTTCCTTTGGACCAGTCCGTGACAACAGCCCGGGGGTTAGGGAACGCTCTCCTTCGGACCGTTCCAGCTCTTTTGCAGGAGAACATCCCGTTCGTCCGCCCCTAGTCGACGGTCTTCTCCGACTGAAGCATCTCGGATGGGTGGGGGTGCCCATCAAGGGGAATACAGAGTGCACTGCCTCTGGTCCTCTCGGGAGTCCCGATGTCTTCCTACCTGCTGGAGCTCCAGGTGGTCCGCTTAGCTTGCACCGCTCGCTCCGTCTGTGCGGGGTCTTGTGGTTTAGGTCCAGGCGGACAACACCACGACCACGTGCTACCTATTCCGCCAGGACCGGATGAGCCCCTTGCCTCTGCGTAAGGAGGTTCTCCGCTTTGGGTCTTTCGCGCAGCCGGGAGGCGGTTTCCTAGCCATTTCTATGGCAGGAGCCTCCATCACCCTGGCCGATGCCCTAGGCGGATAAGGGTTGCGCCTCACGAGTGGTTCCCTGCCGGAGGTAGCACAAGATCTTTCTCCCTCTAGGTCACACATCGGGTGAACCTTTGTTTTTCCCTCCAGGGAGAATTAGAGGCAGAAACTGTCTCATGCCCGCCCCCTCAGCACGGTTCACTGTAGGGGATGCCTTTGAGGCCGTGGACCCCGGGCCTCTTCTACGCCTCTCCTCCATTTCCCTTGACCCTCAGGCAAGGCGAGGAGGGACTAGGCGCAGGTGATTCTGGTAGCCCCAGACTGGTTTTTCCAGCTCTGGTATCCAGCTCTCCTCAGTCTCAGCCCCAGGCTCCCGAGGCGGCTTCCAGCCCGCCCGGTCCTGATCTCTGTTGTTAGGGGAAGGTGCTCCATCCAGACCTTCAATCCCTGCACCTGACGGCCTGGTCCCTGTGCGGCTAGTGGCCAGGCCTTGGGTCTTCCGGCAAGGTCCTCAACGTTTTCGAGGCGTCCTGCCAGGAGTCGACCAGATATGCTCGCCTTGAAATGGAAGAGTTCTCCATTTGATGTTGGGATAGGGCCTGGTCCCCTCTCCTGTTCCTCGGCGAGCATTCTGGGACTATCTGCGGTCCATTCTTTTCTTGAACTAGGGCTTCGGTCGACGACCCTCAAAGTGCTCCTGTTAGCCACTCCTGTCTTCCGGGCGCGGGCCGGAAGGTAGTCGGTGGAGCAAGAAAGGTGGTCTGGCGCTTTCTAAGGCCTTGATCACACCTCCTCTCTGGGGAAAGTATCCCCAGTTCTGTGGGATCTTACGCTGGTGTGGGCTTAGCTCACGGGCAAGCCGTTCGAACCTTCGCACAGGTGTGAGTTCCCCACCCATTGTGGAAGATCACCTTCTTGGGGCTACCATGCCAACCAGAAGGACGGGAGAGTTCCAGGCGCTCCTTTGAATCTCCCTATCTGGTCTTCCACAGGGACAAGGTTGTCCTGTGCCCCACCCGAAGTTCTTCCGTAGGCGGTGGAGGAGTCTTTTTCCCTAACCGGATATTGTCTCTGCTGGGGTTCAACCCCCTTCACACCTTGAAGGCTGTATATAGGATCCATTGGGACCCTATTTAACGCTCGCCTTCCCAGGGAGCGTAGGGCTGAAGTTCAGGAGAGGTTCGCCAGCTGTTTGTCATCTACGCTGAAGCCGCACCTGGCAGACCTGCAGCCAAGTGGACGACGAGCGGGTGGGTCACCTCCTGCATAGATCTCCGCTTTAGGTGGGCGGGCATGGAGCCTCCCAGAGGGATAAGTGCTCATTTTACCCACCCTTCCGCTGCATCGGTGGCTGCTTCCGAGGATACCCCTGTCCAGGATATCCGTAGGACTCCTACCTGGAAGCAGGCTTATACCAGTTCCCCCTTCAACATCGACCTTGGGTCACGCCGGGATGTTGGTCGGGGCCTCGGTTCTCCAGTCTTTATACCTAAGTAGGGGTGTGTGCCTTGCCTCCCTCCTCCCGGAGAACTGCTAGGAGTCTGCCAATAAGTGTGGATGAACAACATATCCATGTCCCTAGAAATACAGGTTACTCACCTGTAACAGGAGTTCTAGGAATGGTATATGTTGTTCATCCACACGACCCACCCGGCCTCCCCGGCTTCGACGCACAACCTGGCTTCCAGCGGGCTAGATCTGGCATCATGGGGCGGAGCCGAGAGTTTTACCACCCGGGTGGGTGGGAGGAGCCAGCTTGAAGACCTTCCGGCAAGATTTAAAGCGGCAAGGAACCTGCCAATAAGTGTGGATGAACAACATATACCATTCCTAGAACTCCTGTTACAGGTGAGTAACCTGTATTTTTTGCCGACCAGTCCTAAGTTTTTGCCAAAGATGGTGTCTGAATTTACCCTTAATCAGGGCATTCACCTACCTGTTTATTATCCAGAGCACTCAAACTGAGGGGAGGCCCTCCTTCATACTCTGGATGTCCACCAAGCTCTCCATTATTATTTGTCTCGAACCCGGGGCTTCAGACAATCTGACCAATTGCTTGTTTCTTTCACCCCCCCCCCCAGATGTTAGGGGCACCTGTTTCTAAGTAAACTCTTTCCAAATGGTTGGTTAATTGTATTGTCTACTGTTACCAGAAATACGATAAGCCTTTACTGGGACGGGTAAAAGGCCACTCCACTAGGGGAGTTGCGGCTTCTTTCACCTCTCTGAGGAATGTGTCTGCTGCAGATACCTGTGCAGCTGCCACATGGGAGTTCAGTCCACACATTCTTTAAGCATTACAGTTTGTACATTGCTTCCAGGCGCAGGATAGGCTTTAGCCTCACTATCCTGCAGGGACTCCTGTTATGAATGATTCAGTCTTCTCTCCCTCCTTCTCCTCCACTCTGAGCTAAAGTGCCTCTTTACTGCTTGGGACTCAGTCCTACCAGTGTTACATGCTGCAAGAGCTGACTCTCAAAGTAAGATAGTACAGTTACGTAAGCGCTTACCATAGCAGTAGATCTTCGGGAGGAGCTCTTACAGCAGGTGCTGCTTCCCACCCGCCTTCTCCCTTGGGTATTCCTTCTGCATTCTCAGCTTGACCTTCCAACCTTTTCCTTAAGAGGAGCATCCTCTGCTCTCCATCCAACTTTTGATCTCTGCTGGAGTCTCCAGTTGGAGAACTGAGGTGATGCTGGGAGACCGTCCCCTTTATAGTGTGCGTGACTGGGACGGGCCGACGTTGGGGCCGTCACCTGCTGTATAATGCTAGCTAGACATTTTCCGTGGGGTCCTGGTGCCTGCCGGCTTCAGTTCTACCAGTGTTACCTGCTGCAAGAGCTCCTCTTGAAGATCTACTGTTATGGTAAGTTCTTGCATATCTGTACTTTTCTTCTGAAGGTGGTGTCTGAGTTTACTTTAAATCAGTCCGTCCACCTTCCTGTTTATTTTTCAGAGCATGCCAGTCCAGGGGCAGCATTGCTCCACACTTTAAATGTCAAATTGTACATGGTCGCTCAAGCATATAGTTGCCAAAACACCACTGATTTATTTTAATGAACTTCTTTGTTCAGTCGTCCAATATAATCCCCAACATTCCGCATATTTAGGCTTCTTCTGGGAGATGATAGGGTAAAAATAAATCATATTTAATATTCATTATAAGTGTGCGATCACCCCCCTGTAGTTAGGGTTAGTTCTTCACTCCTATGTTAAACTCAAAAGTTTGCACTTTAATAACTTCACAACTGCTCAAGTGATTTGCATGAACTTTTATGTGCGCCATCAGGAATCAAAGAACTCTTGATGTGGCAAGTTTTGTTCCAGTTGGGTGTGTGGATGTGGAGACAGAGTGTCAAAAAACATGTAAATTACCTTTTTTTTTGTCAAATTCTTTGTCACGCCGATGTGCAAAAATTGTGTTTAATTTTTTCTGAAATTTTTAGGGTATATAGGTCTTGGGTCACAGTGGTGACTTTTGAAGGTTTGGTGAAACAATATTAATCCATTCAAAAGTTATTACATTTTAAAGTTTCCAATTATTTTCAATGGGAAAGTAGGTGTGAGCCTTGAATCAGGATTCTGTGTCGCAAATAGATAATCCTGTTTCGCAAATGGGAAATCTTTTTTTCATGCTGCCGCCATCTTGTTTTCAATTAGCAGTGGTAACAAAAAGAAATAACAAAGGCCTTTAGTAAATACCAGTGGTTGTGTTTACTTAATCGGGGCCTGTAGAGTCCGATTCTGGGTTTAGTTTTTTTATAAGTGAGTCGGAAATGCATTTTTTTAGCATGTCGAAATCCATTTTGCAAATTGTGAAAAAGAAATCATGAAACAGGTTCTCTTTTTGTGAAAAAGGTTTTGTTCTTTTGCCGCAAATTGCAAAAAGGCAAATGCGGGAAAGGAATCTGAGCCGTGGACTAGGATTCTGTTTTGCAAAATGTGAAAAAGGAACCACAGAAAAGGATTCTTTTTCACAGTTTGTGAAAAAGGATTTTGGCACTTCAAGAAACTGCATTTCTGTGTCTAAAGACATGTACAGACGTGGCCAAAAATATTGGCGTCCTTGCAGTTTTTTTCTAATAATGCACAATTCCTTCGAGAAAATTGTTGAAATTAAAAAATATTTTGATATCCACTTATGTATTTCTTCGGTTTGCAGTGGAATAAAACATAAAAAGCAGAAAAATTTACTAAGTCTTAGCTTATTCTACACAGAAATCCTTAAATGGCCCGGACAGAATTATTGGCACCTTTTAGAAGTAGTTAGAAACAATTAGATTTCAAGCAGGTGATTCTCTTTCACTTTGGAATTGAACTCACCTGTGTTGAGTTGCAGGTGCCTGCAATATAAAAATCACTCATTCAGCCAGGTTGAATAGAGAAAAGGACTCATTCTCCTGTTTTGTGTCACTGTGTGTACTGCAATGAGCATGGAGAAAAGAAAGACAGCCAGAGAACTGTCTGAGGAGGTCAGACAGAAGATTGTAGCCAAGCATGGACAATCTCAAGGCTACAAATCAATCTCCAGAGATCTCGATGTTCCTGTTTCCACCGTACGTAATGTTATCAGGATGTTTAAGGCCCATGGCACTGTAGCCAAACTCCCTGGACGTGGCCTCAAGAAAAAACTTGATCGAAGATTGCAGCGCAGGATTGTTCGAATGGTGGAGAAAGCACCTCGATCAACTGCCAAACAGATTCAAGCTGACCTTCAGATACAAGGTACGACAGTTTCAACTCGCACCATCCGTTGCCAACCCCAATGAAAGGGGTTATATGGTAGGAGGCCCAGGAGGACCCCACTGCTGAGAGAGGGACATAAGAAAGCCCGACTGGGGTTTGCCAAAACACACCTGGACAAGCCAAAATCCTTCTGGGAGAATGTCCTGTGGACAGATGAGACCAAATTAGAGCTTTTTGGTAAAGCACGTCATCTCTGTTTACAGAAAACAAAATGAAGCCTTCAAAGAAAAGAACACCTTCCCTACAGTCAAACATGGAGGACGTTCAGTGATGTTTTGGGGTTGCTGTGCTGCCTCTGGCACTGGGTGCCTTGAACGTGTGCATGGCATCATGAAATCTGGAGATTACCAGGCCATTTCAGAGCGCAATGTTGAACCCAGTGTCAGAAAGCTGGGTCTCCGTCGAAGGTCATGGGTCTTCCAGCAGGACAATGACCCCAAACACACTTCAAGAAACACCCAGGAATGGTTCAAGACAAGACGCCGGACTGTTCTGAAGTGACCAGCAATGAGTCCAGATGTAAATCCCATTGAAAAGCTGTGGAGAGATCTGAAAACAGCAGTTGGGAGAAGGCACCCTTCAAATTTGGGAGAACTGGAGCAGTTTGCACAAGAAGAGTGGGCCAAACTGCCAGTAGAGAGGTGCAGGAAACTCATCCATGGCTATAGGAAGTGGTTGATTGCAGTTATTTTGACCAAAGGCTGTGCTACCAAATATTAAGTCTAGGGTGTCAATAATTTTGTCAATGCCATTTCTTTTCATTTTCTGATTTAAAAGGGTATATTAAATTCTGAATCAAAAACAAAGGTTCTGTAATATTAACGGAGAAATAAAGAATTGTGGAGACCAAATACTGTACTGTTGTTAATTTCAACTGATGTTTAGAGGAATTGAGTTATTTGGAAAAGTGCAAGGGCGCCAATATTTTTGGTCATGACTGTATTATTCCTAGTAGTCTAGTGGTCCCTCACCTCTCTCCCATTCACTGATCCCCTTCCCCATCTAAAAAAATCTATTTCCCTGGTAGTCTATTGGTCCCTTTCCCCTCACCCAATGTCCAATCACCCCCCCATTCCTAAAATATTCCCTAGTAGTCTAGTTGTCCCACCCCACCCCCTCTAATGTCGTCGCAGTCCTTTATTGAAAAAAAAAAAATTCTGTGAGTAGTCTAGTGGTCCCACCCCCAACCAATCACGATCCCCTCCTGTTGTTCAAAAAATATTACCCAGTAGTCTTTTTTTTATGTATTTTTTTGCTCTCGCACCCCCACTCTCAAGGGATCTCAGCCCCACCCACTGGTCACCCCATGCCCAAGCTTACCCCCTGGGTGGGCTGCCAGGCAGGTGCCCCCTCCCACGGTCCATGGTAACATGTCCTGGCTTCACCCCCCAGGTGGGGGGGCCAAGGAGTGGGACCCCACCCGAGGGACGCCTTGGCAGCGGGGTGGCAGGAGGGGGCTTCACGCTGGGCTGGAGGCTTTATGTGTGTGGTTGGCCCCGGGACATGATGTGCAATGACACCCATGTCCACCCGCCCCACACACACACACATTACGGCACCGACACAGTGGATCTCCCTCAACCTCCACCAGGTGTCCGTGATATGCCAGACACACTACCCCCTTCCCCCAGAGAAGGAGAACAGTCCCTAGGATGGTAAGTCCTTCTCCCCCTGGCCGTCCCTCTGATGTCCTGAGTCCGTTTCCGAACCCGGGATGTCGGCGTCGTAGACTGACACACTGCCTCTGCGCCAGCGGGCCGGAATTATTCCCTGGTAGTCTAGTGGGTTGCAATTCTTCTCCCGATCACTCTCTGTGTTAAACAGTATTCCTGGTAGTTTAGTTGTCTGACACCCCCCATTCCCACTCATCCTGCTGGTATTGTATTTTATTTTTACAAACTTCCTAGTAGTATAGTGGTTCCTCCCGGTCCCTGATCCCTGTCCCATGAAATAGTAAAGCATAACCCTGGTGGTCTAGTGGACCCTCCAACCCCCCACCCTCTCAGATACTGACCCACTACTCCATTGCCCCTCCAACCCGATCTTCAGTCAGCCAGTACAGCCCTCCTCTCACCACTGTGGCTGGCCTCCAGCTGAGCTGTGAATGAGTTAATACTGTATATGAAGTGGAAGAGGTTTGCCATCTGGGCTGCCAAGCATCATCTGGGCCCTTTCACTTGTCTGGTAAGTCAGATTCTGGACTACCTCATGTCCCTGTTGGACTCTGGTCTCCAGTACTCCTCCCGCAAGGTGCACTTTTCATCTCTTTCTCTCTCTGCTTTTCATGAGCCTATGGATGGCTGCACTGTAGCTCAGTTGGATGTATCCCATACTTTTCTCAGGGGCATCCTGCATCTGAAACCTCCAAACATTTCCTCTGTCCTGGCTTGGGACTTGAATTTTGCTTTGGAGAAGTTGACCCTGTCTCCTTTTAAGACAGCAGCGACTTGCGAACTAAGCTTCCTTACTTGGAAAGCGTCATTTTTGGTTGCTATTACTTCTGCTTGATGCATGTCCGAGCTTCAGGTCCCCTGCTGCGAGGAGCCTTATTTGATTTTTCACAAAGACGGGGTGTCTTTGCACTTGAATCCTAAGTTTCTTCCTAGGGTGGTGTCTGAGTTTTGCCCTGAACTAGTCTATCCACCTTCATGTTAGTTTCCCTGAGCGTGCCAATTAAGGGGAAGCACTGCTCCATATGTTAGACATGCGCAGAATTTTGAAGTATTATCTGCTCTGAACTAAGGAGTGCAGAAGGTCGAAGCAGCTTTTTGTTTCTTTTGGCCCAGGTAGAGCGGGCATTCAGGTTGCTAAACAATGTTTGTCAAAATGGTTGGCACATTGTATTGTGTTCTGCTACAGCAAGAATGGCAAAGAGTTGTGGGCGGGCAGTGAAAGCCATTCCACAAGGGTCATGGCTACTTCTGTGGCCTGTTTCAAAGGGGTTTCAGCCACTGACATTTCTGTTGCTGCCACCTGGAGTACCATCCGTACTTTCACCAAGCTCTACAGTCTGGATATTACCTCTAGAGCCCGTGCAGGTTTTGGCAGGGCTGTGCTGCAGGGCCTCCTATCTTAAGTTTAAGGATTGCCTTCCTCCCATATTGTTCAAGTGCATCTGTATCTGCTTGGGACTCGTTCCATATGTGTGACCTGATGGCTGAGATACCCCCGATGAAGATAGAACAGTTACATAAGAACTCAACATAACAGTAGATCTCCAAGGGCAACTCAGTTATCAGGTCTGCCTTCCCTCCCACCATACTTCTTTTTATGGGATTCTTTCTCAAAATTGGCTTTCTGGCGTATCCAGCCTTTTATTTAGGCCTGGGCACCTCTCTCTGTCCCCTCGGTCCACCTTGGCATGAGCTTTGCTCCCTTAGCCTCCGGGAGAACTGTGGAGGGAGTGGGGCCGCTCAAGCCTTTATAGGGTTGGTGACATCGGCAGACTATGTCGGCATGGGCAGCCCCAGTTGCACTGCTGAAAATCTTCTGTGTGGATCCTGCTTCACTGACCATGAAGTTCCATATGTGCAACCTGATGACCGAGATCCCCTTGAAGATCTACTGTTATGGTAAGTTCTTACCTAACAGTTCTTTCTGCATGGAGGGGCAGCATTACCAATTCAGAGTCTCTTCCTTTGAGCTTTCCTTGGCATCATGTGTCTTTGCAAAGTGCTTAGCAGACTAGCAGTACACCTCAGAATGCTATGAGTACAGGCCTTCCCACACCTGGACAGTTGGCTTCTAAAATGCTTGTCCAGACAGGAGACAGAGCAAGTAGTGGGCACTGCCTTGCATTTTCCAACTTCAGTGGGAGTTCTGCTTAACCATTCCAAACCTCAGCTAGAGCCTTCCAAAGTACTCCTATTTATAGAAGCTGTTCTGGACACAACCCGGGCCTGGGCTTTCCTTATGGACAACAGAGTGCGAGCAGTCTTGCAGATGGCATACTTTATAGTGGAACACAGGTTGGTGCCAACTGATTTCATGCACTGTATGCTGTGACTCATGACATCTTCAGTGTTAACAGTCCCCCTCACATGTCTGCACAGGAGGGCAACTGAGTGGATGCTCAGTGGTCCCAAACATCACATCCTCGAAGCCACTAGTGAAGTCCAAAGAAGCAGCAACCAAAATCAAGGAAAAGAAGAGGGCTTTTGAGCAATACATGGAGATGAAACAAGAAGCAGACAGGGAGGAATACAGGAACAAACTCAAGGAGGCAGGAAAAACAATTCAGATTGCTAAAGCACAGACAGAGGAAAAAATAACATAGGGGGTAAAGAAGGGAGACAAAACAAATACTTTTTCTTTTTTCTCGTTTGTAAGAGAGGAATAGTACAACTAGCAACAAAGAAGGACCAGCTATTAGAGAAAGATGAATACAAAGCTGAATTGTTAAACAAATTCTTCTGCTCAGTCTTCACAATAGAAGATGGTGGTAAAGGATCTTCACTAGGTGAGACAGAACATAATAGTAGAGGGGCAGACACAAGCCCTTTCACGGAGGAGGGGGTCTTAGAAGAGCTAAGCACGCTTAAGAAGGATAAAGCCATTGGGCTGGATGGTATCCACCCTAGAGTACTTAAAGAGCTTAGGGAAGAAATTGCGACCCCGCTAGCAGAGCTATTCAATAAGCCACTGGAAAGCTGCAGAGTATCTCAAGGCTGGAAAAGAGCAACAGTAGTGCCCTTGCACAAAAGTGAAGAGGCAGGAAACTACCGCCCAGTCAGCTTAACCTCTATAGTGGGAAAAATGATGGAGGCATTACTAAAGGAGAGAATAGTGGACTACCGGGAGGAAAATGGAAAACTCGACCCCAAGCAGCATGGCTTCACAGCAGGGCGATTGTGCCAAACAAACATGATTAATTTCTTTGATTGGGTCACCAGAACAGTAGACCAGGGTGGGGCAGTTGACATGGTGTACCTGAACTTCAGCAAGGCCTTTGACACCATTTCCCACAGGAGACTCGCTAACAATCTAGAACATACAGGAGTCGGTCAGAAGATAGTCAACTGGATTACAAACTGGCTTCAAAATAGAACCGAAAGAATTTTGGTCACTGGGTTATTATCAAGGAAGGGAGGTGTAACCAGTGTCATTCCCCAAGGGTTGGTGCTGGGTCCGGTCCTCTTCAGCATATTAATCAGCAACATCATCAATGAACTGGAGGGGAAGGTTTCCCTGCTCATGGATGATACAAAGATCTGCAAGAGGGTGGACACTCGGGAGGGAGCTGCAAGTATGGCAGCTGACTTCAGAAAACTGGAAGAATGGTCCAGAAATTGGCAGTTAAAGTTTAACGCCAAAAAGTGTAAGGTAATGCACCTGTGAAAGTGGAACCCAGGAAAAAAGTACATTCTGGAAGGGCATCAATTAGAGGAAACAAGGATGGAATGGGATCTGGGCGTAATCATTACTGATGACTTAAAGGTAGGAAAACCATGTGAAAAAGCAGTGTAGAAGGCAAGTGGCATCTTCGGCTGTATAGGCAGGGGTATTATGAGTAGAAAGCAGAAGGTAATCATGCCACTCTACAGATCCTTGGCGAAGCCACACCTGGAGTACTGTGTCCATTTCTGGAGGCCTCACCTGAAAAAGAACATTGACTGTTTAGAGACGGTACAGAGAAGGGCTACAAAGTTGGTGCAGGGGCTACACTATGTGCAATCCTGAATGACTCAAGGAGTTTAACATATTCTCTCTGGAACAGAGAAGAAATGGGGGAACATGATAGAAACATTTAAATACGTCTAGGGAATTAACACAACTCAGAATGGAAACCTCTTTCAGGAAAACGGTGGTGGGTACAAGAGGGCACAGCTTGCGTCTGGAGAGAGGCAAGTCTAAAAGTGACTCTAGAAAGTTATTTTTTTACAAAGAGAGTGATAGACCCATGGAACAGCCTGATACCCAAAGTGGTGGCATCGAAGACAGAGAATTTAAGCTCACATGGGACAAGCAATATGGGCAGCTTAGAATGAAACATGACTAGGGTTGCTGCCATGGGCAGACTAGATGGATCACGCAGTCCCCCATCTGTCAACACTTATGTTCTTAAGTCCCTGCTACAGTGGTCTCTGGAGGAAAACCTCTTTCAAACAACATGAAGTCTTGCTATATTATAGACGTTAGCAGTTTGATCCAGCTCTAGAACTGCCCCGGAGTGCAATGGTTAAAACCATTCCAAAATAGAATTTTGGCACGAGAGCAGCTCTATCTGTGTCATTTCAAACTTGAACTGTCAGATTCTTTACTCCGCTTCAGTGAACAGTCGCTCCGGAGATTTCTCCTTCTGCTCGGTTCATTTCTTGGTTTAAAAGTTTTTTCTCGTTGGATTTAACCGAGAATAGTTTTATTTTAACACAAAACCGTTCGTTCAAGCTCTATCTGTGGTAACCGTAAGTAAATGAAGGTTTTGTCTGTGTGGAACTTGTAAGTTATCGGTTCGGTTTTGAACCGATCAGTGGGTTTAAAACTCATTTAAAACTAAAAGTTACTATTTTAGAGTGCGGTTCCCGGTTCTTATCGGTTCTAAAAAAAACGGATTTATTACGGTTTTTTCCAATACCCGTGACACGGTTAGGAACCGATAAGGGTGTCTTGCCTGGCACTGCCGTTAAAAGGGCAAGTTTTTGGTTAGGCTGGCATTATGTCTGAGAAACCCAAAAGAAAAACCGGGCCCACTGGGTTTCAACACTGTGATGTTTGTGGGGAAGTCTTTGCAAAGGCTGACCCACACACCACATGTGTTTATTGTCTGGGTTTGACCACCTCCAGTCAGACTGCCAGGTATGTAAGAATTTCCTGCAGCCACCCTGGAAAAAGATTGGGCAGGCTCAGGGAACGAGAGGCAAAAGTCCGCTGACCCGATGGCCAGCCCGTCTGGTGCCAACCGAACCAGAGGGAGTGCCCTCTGACCAGGGCCAGACTTCCTCGGCAAAGAAAAGCTGGTTCTGAGAACCAATTCCAGTAAAGAAAACAAGAAAATCAGCAGGTCTGGAGTCCAAAATTCCTTCTCCAACTGCTGCAGAGATAGCAAAGCCATACAAATTGTCCAGTCACTGCTCAGGGTCCGTCCGAACCACCACTATCTGGTAAAAGGTCGGTTCGTCCGTCCCAGTGGTTCAGGATTATGATATTGAGGAATTTTATGAACCAGAGGAGGGGGAGGAGGATTATGAACAGTATGAATGTGGCTGGGAAGGTCTGGGTGTGCCCATTGAACCGGACATCTCCCCAGACAGACCTTTAGAATCTCCCCCTATGCTGTCTGAATTCCTTTCTCAGCAGTGCAGTCATGTTGGAGTAGTTCAGGCTGCTGCCTGTGATAAAGCTAATATTCCCTTGGCTTCACATCCTCCTGACAAGGATTCCAGGAAGATTGATGCCATGGCAAAAAAAAAAAAACTGTATATGGCAGCCTCTCTGGGACTCAGGCAAACAAATTATATGGCTTATGTAGCTAGGTATCAGAAATCTGATGGGATACTGTTATGCAATTGGCCAAACAGGCCCATGGCCAGCTGGCTAGTGAACTAGAACAGGTGGCTGCTGATGGCATTGAAGCCTCTAAGGTTCAGTTTCATGCTGCTGTGGATGTTAATGATGTTTCCTCTAGGTCATGGCCACATCTGTAGCTTTTAGTAGGTTGGCCTGGCTCCAGGTGTACTAGTTTGTCACAGGATACCCAGACTAAGGCTATGGATTTTCCTGGTGGGAAATTCTCTGTTTGGAGAGCAGACAGAGAATTACATGAAGAAGATGGATGAATATGGGACTACTTACAAGAGTGCCCAGGCTAAGGAGCGGCAAGCCACTCCTCAAAGGCATGCCCCAGGGGTAGGGGTAGGCCTTTTCACAGGCCTTTCTACCAGACTCAGGCCTCCTCTGCCTATGCTCAGAGGGGCTTCTTCAGAGGCAGGGGCAGACGAGGGTGGGCAGACCTGCTCCCACCCCCCAGCCTAAAGCTCCTGCGAAACAGGCACCCTGATGGGGTGCCCAGGGCCGATTCTCCTGTACCAGTGGGGGGCAGGCTGGCTTACTTCAGTCAGAATTGGGCTTCTTTAACCTCAGACAAGTGGGTTCTGGAAGTAGTAAGCCAGGGTCTGGTTCTCAGCTTCAAAAAGTTTCCCAAGTTGAGAAGCAGACTTTTTCTACCTGCAAGTGCTTCAGAGACCCTCGCTCTGGAAACAGAGGTCTCATCCTGTTAGCTCTCAGAGCAGTAGAAAGGGTTCCTCCCTGCATCAGGGCAGGGGTCTGTATTCCAGATACTTCCTTACCCCAAAAAGAAAGGAGAATGGCGCCCATTTAGATCTCAGATATCTGAACAAGCATCTTTTGAAACCAAAGTTCAAAATGGTAACTCTGGCAATGATTTTACCTTCCCTAAGGCCAGGGGACTGGCTAGCCTCCCTGGACCTCAAGGATGCCTATTTCCATGTCCTAATCAGAAGATCCCATAAAGTACCTCAGATTCGAACTGCCCTCAGGTCATTACCAGTTCAGAGCAATGCCCTTGGCCTTACCTCTGCTCCAAGGGTATTCACAAAGTGTCTAGCAGTGGCAGTGGCCCACTTAAGGAGGCAGAGGATTGCTGTTTTTCCTATCTAGACGACTGGCTCATTGTAGGCCAGTCCCAGAACAGGTAAAATCTCACCTGCAGGTCACCAGCAGCTTCTCTCTCCTGGGTTTTCTGCTAAACCTACCAAAGTCGGTTCTGGAACCAGTCCAGGTACTCACCTTTATAGGGGCAGAATTGGACACAAAGCTAGCCAGAGCCTTTCTTCCCCAGAAAGGGTAAGGAATTTAGTGGCTCTGGCCTCTTCCTTCACTCTGCAGGTCTCGACCAGCAAGACACTTTCTGCAGCTCCTGGGGCATGGCTGCATCCACAGCTGTTGTGCAGGGAGCCAGATTTCAGATGAGACATTCAGTTTCACTTGAGAACCTTTTGGTCTCAGAGAGAGACCCTCTTTCCAAGTTGGTCCCAGTGACTCGAACCTTGATCCTAGCTCTCCAGTGGTGGAAGGATCAGAGCAATTTAAGGCGGGGTCCCTTCATTTCCCCTTCTCACGACTTGACTCTCACTACAGATGCTTCCCTTCTGGGTTGGGAGCCCACATGGGCGACCTTTCCACTCAGGAGTTTGGTCCCCAGGAATCTCTGCTCCACATCAATTTGCTGGAACTCAGAGCTGTCTTTTAGCTCTTCAAGCTTTTTCTGCATCTGTCCACGACAAGGTGATACAAGTCAGAACAGACAACACCACAACAATGTGGTACATCAACAAGCAGGGGCACTCGGTCTTCAGCCTTGTGCACGAGGCAATGAAGTTGTGGTCTCTGGCCTATTCCCTGAACACTTCCCTCATAGCAGTTCATCTTCCAGGGAAGGACAATGTCCTAGCGGATGCCCTCAGCAGGATTTCCCATGGCCATCACGAATGGTCCATGGATCCTCAAGTGCTGGGGATAGTTTTTGCCAGGTGTGGCACCTCTCAGATAGATCTTTTTGCAGCCCCAGACAATTACAGACTTCCTCTGTTCTGTTGCAGGCCTCCAGTGCTGGGCTCAGTTCCCCTGGATGCCCTTCTTCTGGATTGGGAGGGGAAGTTCCTCTATGCTTTTCCCCCTTTCCTCTCCTATTCAAAGTACTAGTCAAAATCAGATCTCAGCCTTGCAGGGTGATTCTGATTGCCCCGGATTGGGCCAGGCAGCCCTGGTACCCACTCCTTCTGTCTCTGACAGTCCATCTTCCCCTGTGCCTCCCCAGGAATCACAATATGTTGACTTGTGCCCAGGGAAGGGTTTGGTATCCGGACCTCAAATCCCTCAACCTCAAGGCCTGGCTCTTGAGGAGTTAGAGTTTGCTGATTTACACTCTCTCAGGGTGTTCTTGAGATCTAAAGGCTTCAGAAAGCCTTCCACTAGGCTACTTATAGTTCTAAATGGAAAAGGTTTTCCATTTGGTGTGCTGGGAAAAATATTTCCCAGAATCTGCTGAATTGCCCATTTTGTTAGATTACATGGTACATCTTAATTCCTTGGGTCTCAGACCAGCTACCCTGAGAGTTCATTTGGCAGCTGTATCTGCTTTTGTGTCAGCAGGAAAGTCATCCCCTCTTTCCTCTCATCCTGTGTTTTCCAAGTTTTTAAGGGATTACTCCATACTAATCCTCCCTTTAGAACCGCCCTGCTTGGGACCTTAATGTTTGCATTGCCCAGTTAATGCAACCCCTTTCGAACCTCTGTCTTCTGCAGAGCTTAAGTACCTAACTTGGAAAACTGTTTTTCTAGTGGCCATCACTTCTGCCAGACATAAGTGAATTGCAAGCCTCTGTCAGTGGAGACTGACTTTATTTCTTCCACAGGGATAAGGTAGTCCTTAGGACTAATAGGAAGTTTTGCCTAAGGTGGTTTCAGATTTCCATCTTAATCAATCTATCTCCTTCCAGTATTTTCACTGATCACTCCTCTTCGGGTGAGAGGAGGTTGCACAGCCTGGATGTTAAGAGAGCTCTTAGTTATTATATAGAGCGTACCAAAGGTCACAGGTTCGAATCCTCCAACGTTTCCTTACCTATGGTGAAGTTGGGAAAGGCAAACCTGCCACTAAGAGATCAATAGCCAGGTGGATTGCTCTTGTATCCAATTTCATTATCAGAAGTGGGCAGAGCCCCCCGGTTTGAGGGCTCATTCTGCCAGGGGTACAGCTGCGTCTCTAGCTGCTGCCAGAGATATCCCTTTATTAGAGATTTGCCAGGCTGCTACTTGGAAAACGGTACACACTTTTACCAAGCATTACTCCCTGGATGTCCAGGCCAGGAGAGATGCTCGGGTTGGCACAGCTGTTCTTCAGAGCCTATTCCCTAAGTAGGTTCTGCCCCTCCTCCATGGAGGTACTGCTGTGTATTCTGCTAATGTCTATAATAGCAAGACTTCATGTTGTTTGAAGAAAAATTACTCACCTAGTAATGTTGTTTCTTCTAGTGGAGTCTTGCTATATTATAGACCTCCAACCTGCCCCTCTCTAGAACCTCTATTTGAGGTATGGGCAACTTAGTGTGGGCACTACTTATGTCCTGTTAGCATTTTGTCCCCTTTGGGACTTTGGGGTGTATGTGTATGCGTGTGTGTGTTTTATTATACTTATGTTCCATTTTCATATTATTAGAATGGTGTTAGTATTTCTGGTCCCTGACTTGAGTCTTGGGTGTTGGGACCATCAATGGTTGTTATTATTTAGGTAGCCATTTGGGTAGTGTAGGTTACAGCTTCCACACAGACCTTAGTGAGTTTGGCTCGTAAAGATCTGACAGTTCAAGTTTGAAATGACACAGATAGAGCTGCTCTCGTGCCAAAATTCTATTTTGGAATGGTTTTAACCATTGCACTCCGGGGCAGTTCTAGAGCTGGATCAAACTGCTAATGTCTATAATATAGCAAGACTCCATTAGAAGAAACAACATTACTAAGGTGAGTAATTTTTTCTTCAAGGCTTCCCCTTCTTCCCACCAGTGTCAGAGATGACCCTCACCATGGATGCCACCTTAGTGGGATGGGGAGCGCACTGCCAAGGTGGCCAGACACCAGGAGTCTGGAAAACGTATATGCATCTCCACATAAGTGTTCTGGTGATGCAAGCAATTCTGTACAGCCTGAAAGCCATATCAGATTTGTTCAGCCAAAAGACAGTTCTCCTCCAGACTGTCTACAAAACTGTAATGTTCTGTGTCAGGAGACATGGATGAGTTTTCTGGACTTCTGGCAGATAGATGGCCTGGAGCAGGAGGGCAGTAAGAGTTTGGAAATGGAGTCTGGGGAAGGGGATCCTGCTCCAGGCCATCTATCTGCTAGGAGTCCAGAAAACTCTGGCAGACAAACTCATTCTAACAGTAGGAGATCCTCATGAGAGGGTACTAGCTCCAGCTGTCGTAAGCTCGCTAATTGATGAGTGGGGAACTCCAGACATGGGCCTTTTTGCATCTCCACTCAGTGCCAGACTGAACAGATTCTGATCCAGAAATATAGGGCTTGGGATTTTCTGTCAGGATGCATTCAGACTACAGTGGCACAATCTGTTTCTGTATGCATTCCTTCCACTTCCCCTCATTCAGAGTACTGTTCAAACTGGAGACACATTGGGGGGAGGGGGCAATATGATTTTAGTGGCCGATGGCTAGCCTTGGCAGATATGGTTTCCTCTGTTGACATGACTTTAAGTCAGCAAACCAAGGACTCTGCCACTCCAGATGGACTTGGTGTCCCATGCCCAGGGCCTTCTAGTCTACCCTGACTTGCACTCCCTTCATTTACAGGCCTGACTTCTGAAAAAAATAGAAGTGAACAGATTTAAGATGTCTCAGAGAGTCTGAAATAGTAGTGGCTGCTCATACATGTTAAACCAGGAAAACATATACAGCCAAGTGGAAGCACTTTTCCATCTGGTGCTCCAAAACCCAATGGACCCCTTTAAGTGTCCATCTGAAACGGTATCGGAGTGTCCGCTGGGGATTTCTGATGCAGGACTGCAATATTCTACAGTCAAGGTCCATTAATCTGCTATATCTACGTATCACAAGCCAGTGGGTACATTCTCTCTGGTGCAGCTACCTTGGTTTAAGAGGCACATTAGGGATATCTTGCAGAGGGAGCCCCCCCCACACCCCCGAAAGCCAGTGGCTCCTTGGGACCTCAATATTGTGCTGGATATGGATACTCGCAAGTCCTTCAAGTCTTTTATGACTTGTGACGTGAAATATCTAACTTGGAAAGCAGCATTCAAACAACATGAAGTCTTGCTATATTATGACTATTGCAGTTTGCCCCAGCCTTAGAACTGCTCCGGAGGTGAAAGAGTTAACTTCCATGCAGAGCATGGAGTTTAGAGCGTGAGCTCGGTTCAGAAGCTCTGTTTGGCTGGTTTCAAACCGAAACCGTCAGATTCTTTACTCCGCCTCACTGAACAGTCGCTCCGGAGATTCCTCCTGTTGCTCGGTTCATTTCTTCGGTTTAAAGCGCTATTTCTCGGTTTAATTTAACCGCGATTTCATTATTTTAACCGCAAAACTGATCGGTTCAGGCTCTGTCTATGGTAATCGTAAGTAATAGATAGGGTTTTTTCTGTGGAACTTGTGAAGTATTATTGGTTCGGTTGAACCGATTGAGTTGTATTTAAATATAAGTTTAAAGCCTTTTAAGGCTTTTTAGAGTGTGGTTCCCGGTTCTTATCGGTTCTAAAAAAAACGGATTTCATTACGGTTTTTCCACGACCCGTGACACGGTTTGGAACCGATAAGGGAGTCTTGCCTGGCACTGCCATCAAAAGGGCAAGTTGGTTGGTTAGGCTGGCATCATGTCTGAGAAACCCAAAAGAAAAACCGGGCCCACTGGGTTTCAACACTGTAGTGTCTGTGGGGAAGCCTTTGCCAAGGCTGACCACACTACACTGTGTCAATATCTGAGGTTTGACCACCTCAATTCAGACTGCCAGATTTGTAAAATTTCCTTGCAGCCACCCTGGACAAGAGAGTGGGCAGGCTCAGGGCAGAGGCCAAAAGTCCGCTGACCCGGATGGCCAGCCGGTTCGGTGCCAGCGAACGGGAGGGAGTCCCTCTGACCAGGGCGAGAACTTCCTGGGCAAGAAAGCTGGCTCTGAAGAGCCAGTTCCAGCAAAGAAATCTAAAAATCAGCAGGTTTGGAGTCCAAATTCCTTCTCCAACTGCTGCTGAGATAGCCAGGGCAATACAGATTGTCCAGTCCCTGTCCTCAGTTCCCTCCGAACCGCCACTGTCTGCAAAAGGTCGGTTCGGTCCGTTCCAGTGGTTCAGGATTATGATATAGAAGAGTTCTATGAACCAGAGGAGGGGGATGAGGATTATGATCAGTGTGAATGTGACTTTGAAAGTCTGGATGTGCCCATTGAACCGGACATCTCTCCAGACAGACCTTCAGGTGAGTCTCCCCCTAGGCTTTCTGAGTCCCCTTCTCATTTTTTGTTTTATAAAAAAGTTGCTGAGACCCTCCAGCTTCCCTTAGAGGAGGCTTTGGATAAGCAAGAGGAGCCTGACTATGTGGAGATGATGGATATCCCAGAGTCCAGGAGGTTGTCCATCCCTTTACATAAATCTTTTCGAAAACAAACAATAAAAATTTTAAAAGCTCCTAATTCTGTGCCTCCTGTGGATAAAAAGATGGACAGTAGGTACACTTTGTCAGGTCCTGATATAGACTTTCTTTGACAGCAATGCAGTCATTTTGGGGTAGTTCAGGCTGTAGCCTGTGATAAAGCTAATATTCCACTGGCTTCACATCCTCCTGACAAGGGATACTGTCATGGCCTTAGCCAAACAGGTCCCTGGCCAGCTCGCAAAGGAGCTGGAGCAGGTGGCTTTTGATGGTATTGAGGCATCTAAGGTGCAATTCCATGCTGCAGTGGATTCTAACGATGTATCCTCTAGAGTCATGGCTACATCTGTGGCTTTTAGCAGATTGGCCTGGCTCAGGTGTACTACTACTGTCACAGGATACCAGTCTAAGGCTATGGAGTTTCCTGTGGTGGGAAATTCTCTGTTTGGGGAGCAGACAGAGAATTATATGAAAAATGGATGAATATAGAACCACTTACAGGAGTGCACAAGCCAGGAATGGCAAGCTCCTCAGAGGCAGCCCCAGGGGTAGGGGTAGGCCTTTTCACAGGCCTTTTACCAGACTCAGGCCCCTCCTCTTCAGCCTATGTACAGAGGGGTTCTTCAGAGGGAGAGGCAGGTGGGGTTCGAGCAGGCCTGCTCCCACCCCTGAGCCTAAAGCCCCTGCCAAACAGGCACCCTGATGGGATGCCCAGAGTCGGCTCTCCACTACCTGTAGGGGGCAGGTTGGCTCACTTCGTCCAGGACTGGCAGTCTTTAACTTCAGACAGGTGGGTCCTGGAAGTAGTGAGCCAGGTCTGATTCTCAGCTTCAAGAAATTTCCAAAGATGAGAGCCAGATCTTTCCACCTGCAAACCCTTTAGGGACTCTTGCTTTGGAAACAGAAGTCTCAACCCTCCTGGCTCTCAGAGCTGTGAAAAGGTTTCTCCCTTCACCAGGGCAAGGGTCTGTACTCCAGGTACTTCCTTACCCCAAAAAGACAGGAGAGTGGCGGCCTATCCTGGATCTAAGATATCTAAACAAGCACCTTTTAAAGCCAAAGGTCAAAATGGTGACACTGGGAATGATTTTACCCTCCCTAAAGCCAGGGGACTGGCTAGCCTCCCTGGACCTCAAAGATGCCTACTTCCATGTTCTTATCAGAAGCTCCCATCGAAAGTACCTCAGATTCGAACTGCCCTCAGGCCATTATCAGTTCAGAGCAATGCCCTTCGGCCTCACTTCTGCCCCAAGGGTGTTCACAAATTGTCTGGCAGTAGCAGTCGCTCACCTAAGAAGGCAAAGGATTGCTATTTTTCCCTACCTGGATGACTGGCTCATTGTGGGTCAGTCTCCAGTCCAGGTCAGATCACACCTGCTAGTTACCCAGCAGCTGCTTACCTCTCTGGGATTTCTTCTCAATCTTCCAAGGTCAGTTTTGGAACCTGTCCAGGTACTCACCTTTATAGGCGCAGAACTGGATACCAAGCAGGCCAGAGCCTTCCTTCCCTTGGAAAGGGTAAGGACCTTAGTGGCCCTGGCCACCTCCTTCACTCTGCAGGTCTCTCGACCAGCAAGGCATTTCCTGCAGCTCCTAGGGCACATGCCTGCCTCCACAGCTGTGGTGCAAGGAGCAAGATTTCAGATGAGGGACATTCAGTTCTATTTGAGAGCTTTCTGGTCTCAAAGGAGAGATCCTCTATCCAAGTTAATCCCAGTGACTCGAACCCTGATCCAGGCCCTTCAGTGGTGGCAGGATCAGAGCAATCTGAGACAGGGGTGCCTTTCATCCCTCTGTCCCATTCCTTGACCCTTACTACAGATGCATCCCTCTTGGGATGGGGAGCTCACATGGGCGACCTCTCCACCCAGGGATTATGGTCCCCGCAGGAATCTCTGCTCCACATCAATCTGTTGGAACTCAGAGCTGTTTTTCTAGCACTTCAGGTTTTCTCTGCATCTGTTCAGATCAAGGTGGTACAGGTCAGAACAGACAACACCACTACAATGTGGTACATCAACAAACAGGGGGGCACTTGGTCTTCGGCCTTGTGCACCGAGGCGATGAAGTTGTGGTCTCTGGCTTACTCCTTGAACACTTCCCTCATAGCAGTTCACCTCCCAGGCAAGGACAATGTCCTGGGAAATGCCCTCAGCAGGATTTCCCAGGGCCATCACGAATGGTCACTGGATCCCCTAGTCCTGGGGATAGTGTTTGCCAGATGGGGCACTTCTCAGATAGATCTTTTCGCAGCCCCAGACAATTATCAACTTCCACTGTTTTGTTGCAGGCCCCCAGTGTTGGGCTCAGTTCCCCTTGATGCCTTTCTCCTCGATTGGGAAGGGAAGTTTCTTTATGCCTTTCCCCCCTTCCCTCTCCTGGTCAAAGTACTAGTCAAAATCAGGTCTCAGCCCTGCAAAATGATCCTGATTGCTCCAGACTGGGCCAGACAGCCCTGGTACCCACTCCTTCTGTCCTTAGCAGTCCATCTTCCCCTGTGTCTACCCAGGAACCACAATCTGTTAACCTGTGCTCAGGGAGAGTTTGGTATCCAAATCTCAATCCCTCAACCTCAAGGCTTGGCTCTTGAGCGGTTAAATTTGCTGATTTGCATCTTTCTCAAAGTGTTCTCGAAATCCTGAAGGCTGCTAGGAAGCCTTCCACCAGGGCTACCTATAACTCCAAGTGGAAAAGGTTTTCCATATGGTGTTCTGGGAAGCATGTTTCCCCAGAATCTGCTGATCTACCCATTGTATTGGACTACATGGTCCATCTTAATTCTTTGGGACTGAGACCAGCCACCCTGAAAGTTCACTTGGCTGCTGTCTCTGCCTTCATTTCAGCAGGGAAGCCCTCTTCTCTTTCTGCTCATCCTGTGTTTTCCAAGTTTTTTAAAGGATTGCTTCACACCAATCCTCCATTCAGGGACCCTGCCCCGGCTTGGGATCTTAATGTATGCATTGCTCAGCTAATGCAACCCCCCTTTGAGCCTCTGTCTTCGACAGAGCTTAAGTATTTGACTTGGAAAACTGTATTTCTGGTAGCCATCACTTCTGCCAGGCGTATAAGTGAGTTACAGGCTTTATCAGTAGAAACTGACTTTATTTCCTTTACAGGATAAAGTGGTCCTCAGGACTAACAGGAAGTTTTGCCTAAGGTGGTTTCAGATTTCCACCTTAACCAATCTATTTCACTTCCAGTGTTCTTCACTGACCATTCCTCCTCTGGTGAGAGGAGGCTGCACAACTTAGATGTTAAGAGGGCCCTAAGTTACTACATAGAGCGTACCAAGGGTCACAGGTTTGACTCCCTCCAACTGTTTCTCACTTATGGTGAGGTTGGGAAAGGGAGACCTGCCACTAAAAGATCCATTGCCAGGTGGATCGTTTCTTGTATCCAACTTTGCTATCAAAAGCTGGGTAAGGTTCCCCCTCAGGCCTGAGGGCTCACTCTACCAGAGGTACAGCTGCATCTCTAGCTGCTGCTAGAGACATCCCTATCTTGGAGATATGTCAGGCAGCTACTTGGAAGACAGTACACACTTTCACCAAGCATTACTCCCTGGATATTCAGTCCAGGAGGGATGCTCGGTTTGGCACAGCCGTGCTTCAGAGCCTGTTCCCTAAGTAGGTTCTGTCCCTCCTCCATGGAGGTACTGCTGTGTAGTCTGCAATAGTCATAATATAGCAAGACTTCATGTTGTTTGAAGAAAAATTACTCACCTTAGTAATGTTGTTTCTTCTAATGAGTCTTGCTATATTATGACTCCCCAACCTGCCCCTCTCAGAGCTCCTACTTTGGGGTATGGGGTAGGTAGTCCTCTGTTGGCATTTATTGATGCCCTCTTTCATGTTTGGGTGTTGTGTTTATTTAGTTATTTTATCTTAATTTTCTGGTCCACTGACTTGAGTCTTTGTGTTGGGACCAGCAAAAATGTGTTAATATATTAGTAGCCAGTTGGCTAGTGTAGGTTACAGCTTCCACATAGAACCTTAGTGAGTTTTTGCTCGTAAAGATCTGACGGTTTCAGTTTGAAACCAGACAAACAGAGCTTCTGAACCGAGCTCGCACTCTAAACTCCATGCTCTGCATGGAAGTTAACTCTTTCACCTCCGGAGCAGTTCTAAGGCTGGGGCACACTGCAATAGTCATAATATAGCAAGACTCCATTAGAAGAAACAACATTACTAAGGTGAGTAATTTTTTCTTTCTGGTGGCCATTACCTCTGTTAACAAGAGTGTATGAAATTCATGCTTTGGTCACAGATCATCCGTATATTGTTGTCCACAGGGACATAGTGTCTTCATACACACCTTTCTTCGAGGATATTTCTTCCCTTAGGCCTCATGTTTGGGACTATACCCATGTCCATGCTACGACCACACAGAAACATTTGCTAGCTGGAGCCACCCAAAGTCTTTCAGGAGCTTGCCTGAATGCTCCAAGCCTGGGTGGTGTTCGGCGTCTGAGCTGCTTAACTGTGGTTGCAAGTGAGTGCTATTTGAGCCTCCACGTACTGTCTCTTTAAGAGTTGTCTGCTTGCAGACTTAATTAATTTGTATTGTATTTAATGCTCGAATCCTGCCCGAGCTGCGGAGTAATTGCTCCATTTTGCGGTTGCTGAAGGTGCGAAGGGAGCCCAACTGAAAGCTGTAACTGTTTGCCTGTAATCATTTAAAGCATTAGCAAAACTGTAGTTTGTCTAACCTGCCTTTATTGCAGCTTGGACTCTGTGTGTGTTACCTCTCCATTTTGGACCTAAACTGCTGTGCTGGGCCAGTTGGGTTAAGGGAGCCCTAAAATGGAGCCTGTGGATGAATCAGAACTTGAACTCTTAATTTTGAGCCAGCCACAGGGGGATTGTATGGGCAGTGACTCTGGGAAATGTAGTTTTGACCTTGGGGCCTTTTTCTACCAACAGAGGGAGTCTTATTGTGAGTGACAGCTGAATCAGCCAACAGAATAGTGTGGAGCTAAAGGAAATGCCCTGCTCTGTGACTGGAAAGATCAGATCAGATCAGTTGTGGCAGTGAAGAGAGAAGGAGCTGTGTTCTTCTGCGGTGTATAGTTTCGCGCGGGAAGCGCGTGTGAGGCCCTGAGTTTCGATCTGCAGCCTTTGTGAGTGCTAGTTTGGACTGAATCCGAGTTATGAGGACAAAGAAGCACTAGAAGTGTGGAAGCTTGGCTTACCCTGTAGAAGACTGGAGAAATTGCTGAATCGCGCTCGGTTTGTCAGGAATTGAAGCTGCTGTGTGTGCCTCTGGGTATTTTGTAGTAATTGCGATCAGGATTGAGGAGCGGCCTGCCTGGTATAGTACTTTCCTTTTTACATATAAATGTGCGTAGTGCTTGTGGGGAATTGCTATTTCAAATCCCCTGTACAATGAATTTGTGTGCTGAAGCTGGAAGTAAACCCCAGCTTAATTCGGTCTACATCTGTTTGCTATCAGCTGCAGTGGGGTCCAGTCACCAGGACCTTATCCTCATGCCCTGCTCTTCTGGCAATCTAGAGGGACATTCTTCATTCAGTCCTCAGCTTGGGTGTTGTGAGTACAAATCAGGGTATTCCCTTGCAGCTTGTTTTTCAATCACAAGTGTGTCATCTAATTCTTGTTGTTTCAGTGTTTCAGGGACTGAGCCCTCCGGCTCTGGATTACAATTGGGTGTTGTGAATATATTTTCTTCTACAGGGCCCTATCCATTTGCACCTGCCCGCCAACCCCGGGCAATGGACCTGTCTAGCCCCCCCCCCAAACCCAGGTACCCAGAGTGTGACTTTTCAGACCCTGTATGTGTGCACAGTACTGTGATTTAATGCCACCAATTAAGCTGGTTTCCCCCTCCCATGTTACTGCCCCCTAAATCAGATTTGTTGCTGTTATACTATATACTGTCTGTGGTGTTGGTACTTATGGAAACAGTATTGTGTTTTGCTGTGTATGTTGTTTAACCTTATTTTACAGGGGGTCCTCAGAGACGTGCTGCAGAATCAGTCTCGAGGGCAAGTGGTATCTGTATGAGTGAACGGTGTGTATATGTGGGGTATTGGGGCTGTAACTCTGGTGTACTGTGTGAGCCACTAGAGGGACTAAAAGGGGGTCTCAGTGTCCCAGAGGGCGGTGACCAAGCTAGTCTAACCACTACAAACCCTGACCTCTGGGTGGAGGCACCCGCCATAGGACCTAGCCCCCTCAACCTGTCCGTAGTCAAACTGGCGTGGTAGGAGCCCTTGGGATAGTGCCACCTAGGGGTTACACATGGGTATCCCCATCTTTCTTTAGTTCTTTTCCTGCCATCAGTTGCACTTGTCAGACCTCTGTGGAAATGCCGACCAACTGGCCATTGTTTATTATTTTCTTTTAAAGTAATTTGATATTTTAGTGATACCACTGCCTCTGCATGCTGCTGAAACGAACGACATTGTTCCGATACTGCGAGCTGTTGCGCCTGGGTTATGCCCCTATCGTCCCACATACACCTTATACTGTATTCCTGGTCTATTATACTGTGATATTGCTATTTTGCACTAACATGTAGATTTTAGGCATCCATCATATAAGCATGAGTGCCAAAAATGTGCTTTGCTGCTAATATATGCTAAAGTTTACATCCTTCATAGGATTAAAACATTCATAACTATTATACCTCACTATAATGCATTATGTTTGTATTTTACATATATTCCATATATAATCTACCTAATCACTGATAAGATGACTCTGAGGGATCATCGGTGATTACTTTATACACTATATATTTATATTCTCATACATACTATATATATATTCTCATATAATCTTATGCAGTTGTGGCCAGTCAGCACTTCTCTTTGTCTAACCAGGCAAGTTGACACAGAGAGAAATCCTTTGTTATGTCTTATATTATACATAAGCAAGAAATGCCACGTATAGTTTGAACCCTTCAGAATTTCTTTTGTCCATGGTATAATGCTAACTGAAGCATATTATTTGTCTCATATGATACTCATTAGTAATTCTGTCTCCTAAGTCGTTATCCAATACATAATGTTTTTCTTATCCATAACTATGATGTAATCTCTGTTGCTATGCTGTTATCTGTAGTATATGAGGTTGTGTAACGTATTTCCACAGAGAGAGAGAACAGGATCTTGGAGAACCTGAGATTCTACAGTTCTGGAGATTATGTACATTCTTCAGGGAAGTGCTGAAAAAACCATCCCCCTTGTGATTTTCTTTGGCACATGCTTGGCGTATGTAGTATAATAAACATTTATTAGTACTCTTGCTTGTTTACAAATGTTTCTTGGCAGACTCCAAAAACATAAAAATATGTATTAGTATTATTATTTACCCTATACACTAAAAGTGTTTTGACAACAGAACGTGGAGAAAAGATTCACAAAGGCGACGCACTCAAAGCGTGTGTCTGCTGTTTAGGCCTCTCTAATTGTAACTCCCCAGGAAATGGGGGTTCCCAGAAGTCTTCCCAGGAGCTTGCTTGAATGCTCCAAGCCTGAATGGTGTTCAGCATCTAAGCCGTTTATCTGTGAGTGCTTTTAGAGCCTCTGATACTGTCTCTTTAAGAGCTATCTGCCTGCAGACATAATTAATTTGTATGGGGGTCTGTGTGTTTCCCTGCTCGAGTCCCGCTCAAGCTACTGACAGATCTCTCCATTTCTGCCGTCGCTAAGTGGACAAGAGTGAGCACTTTTCAAACATGTAACAGTTTGCCAGAAATCATTTAGCGTATTAGTGGAAATGTGGTTTGTGTAACCTGCCTTTCTTGCAGCTGGGACACTGTGTGTTTTGCCCCTCCATTTTCGATCTGAACTACTGAATAGATCCAAACAGTGCAAGGGGGCTTCTAAAATGGAGTTTGTGTGGACCAACCAGAACTTTGACTCTTAATTGAGCCTACCACAAGAGGATTGAATGGGCAGTAATTCTAGAAAATGTAGTTTTGACCTTGGTACCTTTTTCCATCAACAGGGGGAGTTTTGTTGTGAGTGGCAGCCGAACCAGCCAACAGAATAGTGTGGAGCTAAAGGAAATGCCCTGCTGTGGGACTGGAGAGCTTAGATCAGTTGTGGCAGTGAAGAGACAAGGAGCTCTGTGCTTCTGCGGTGCATAGTTTCACGCGGGAACCGCATGTGGGGCCCTGAGGTTCGGTCTGCAGCCATTGCAAGCGCCAAATTGGACTGAACCCAATTTGTAAGGAGAAGGAAGGAGTTCTGATGATTAGAAACCAGGCTCACCCTGTAAAAGACTGGAGAAATTGCTGAATGTCTTGGTCTGTCAGGAACTGAAGCTGCAGTGTGTTCTCCCGGATATCATGCTGTAATTGCGGTCAGGATCGAGGAGCAACCTGCCTGCTATAGTACTTTCCTTTTACATATAAATGTGCGTAGTGCTTGTGGGGAATCGCTATTTCAAATCCCCTGTACAGTGAATTGAGTGCTTAAAGCTGGAAGTAAACCCCAGCTTAACTCTGACTACATCCGTTTGCTATAAACTGCAGTGGGGTCCAGTCACAAGGACCTTGTCCACCTGTTCTGTTCCTCTTGGCAATCCAGGACAATCTGCCTTCCATCCAGTTTTTAGCATTGAGTCTGTGAGTACAAATCAGCGTAGCTCCCTACCATCTGTTTATCTAATTGCAAGTGTGTCATCTAATTGTTGCTGTTTCATTTCTTTACAGACTGAGCCATCCGGCTCCGGATTACAATTGGGTGTTGTGCAAGTAGTTTTCCATCACAGGGCTCCAACCAGCTGCACTGATCCTGGTTAGCCCCCCCCCCCCCCCCCATCCTGGGTACCCAGTAGAGTGACTTTTGGGACTCTGAATATGCGCACAGTACTGTGATTATTAATGTGTCTAACCTAATTAACCTGATTTCTCCCTGTCCTTGTTACAGCCCCTTAAATCAGATCTGTTTGTTTCAGCAAAGTTACACTGACTGAAGTATTCGTTTATGTTAAAGTATTGTACTGTAGCCATCGCATTGTATTATCTTGTTTTATAGGGGGTCCCCAGAGTCAAGCAGATCGAACCAGTCCTGGGGGTAAGTGTACATAGTGAAGATACTCAAGGCGTATTGTGTGGGCCACTAGCAGGAATAAAAGGGGGTCTCAGTGTCCCAGAGGGCCGTGACCAAGTTAGTCTAACTACTGCAAACCCTGGCCTCTGGGTAGAGGCACCCGCCGTTTGGACCTAGGCCCCTCAACCTGTTAGTAGTCAAGCAGGCAGGGGTAGTAGCCCTTAGGATAGTGCCACCTGGGGGTTCCATCTTGGAGGCACCACTGGGATTAGCGTCCCCTAGTGGCCACATTTACGAATCACTGTTAAAAATAAATGGATACCCTGACAGAAGTGGCTGTGCACTGGTTGGTGGAGTGGTGTACTGTGGAGGAGATTGATCCCCAAAATGCTATGCTTATCCTGGACATCCCCCTGGGTATCAATATGGACACTGTGCAGGGAGTACTTTCCAAAGTGAAAGGTTTACAAAACCATGTGGTGGTGGGTCAACATGCTAATCTGTTCACCCACACTTTCATGGCCCTAGTAGAGTATAAAGACCCCATAGATAGCTCCAAAGTGCCACAGACTATTACCCCAGAGGGAGCCCTCACTGCCTGGAGAGTGATAACTAAGGGCAGTAAAGACCCGAGAGGGGAAATGACCCCCCCCCATCTGAAACTTTTGAGGAGAAATTTGGTAAATTGTTGCTGGAAGAGGGGAAAACTGTGGAGGATTTAAAGAAACTATTATTGCCACCTGGGGGCGTTCCTCCCCCAACACCCTCTCCCCCCTCCAGCACCCGTTATTGCCCCTCCTTCTGTGCCAGTGCTAGCCCCTATGTTTGTACCTGCCATTAGTCATGACTCTTACCGCATCTCTGGCATCCACCTACTCCAAATGGGGAGGTCGATCTGGAAACCTGGATAGACTCTGCTACCCTTGCGGAACAAGACTGGCAATGCTCCGAGGCAGAAAAAAGGGCTCGCCTGGGGGAGAGCCTCCAGGGACCCGCCCAACATACTTTTCGCTCCCTGACGGTCCCTGACCCTGACGCCAAAGCCCAAGAGTACCTAATTGCCCTTGAAAATGTGTTTGGGGGCACCACTAGTGTTGAGGCCTTGAAATGGAAGCTTAAAGATGTTAGACAACAGCCGGGGGAATTGTTATCTGCCTATATGGATCGATTAGAGGGAATCTTGCAAACCATTTTTCGAAAGGGGGGTTGGATCTCTAGTGAAGTGGACCAGGTAAGACTGGATCATATACTCTGCTCTGCCCAGCACTCTAGCTGGGTGTTGCTCAAATTTCAACTGCATCAAAGGAAATCTAGTCCTTTGCCTTTCCATGTGTTGATGAAGGAGGTACGAGAAGTTGAGGATAAAGAAGGGTTGTCAGAACCCTTCGCAGTTGTAGCTGCTCCCTCCCCTGCTCCAGGTGCAGGGTCAGATGCTGATGGCCCAGAATCATCGAAATCTCATGACTCAGTCCGAGGTCCCCATGTTAGCCAATGGGGGCCCAGTCAGAGAGGGATGGTTACAGATGTCCCACACTGGGAGGAGCTGCTGAGGGAGATTAGGAAAGCAACAGTCTCATTATGAAGGCCGCTTTCTATGAGTACAGGCACTGACACTTGCCCGACTACTTCTGCTGTGGGGGTGGGGGTGCCTACCCAGGCATCTCATGTTGACGACAGTTCAAAACTTGATTTCTTGGCTATGGAGGTGAGGGAACTGAAGAGATGTCTCCAAATGTCGTATCCACCACCGGCTGAGGTGGTACCAAGGCTTTTTATTGATGGTACCAATACCGCAGCCCCCAATGTGATGCCTCGGTCACCCCAAACTTCAACAGACATATTTTGCCATAATTGTGTGAAGGATGGGCACATGAAGAGGGAATGCTGGTCTCGGAAAGACTTAAGAGTGGTGAGCCGGCTACAAGGAGAGCTTTGGAGTACCATACAGTGGTTAAGAGGTGCACACGAAATGACCACAGTAAAGGTTCCAGAAATGCTAACTCACGTCCCTTTGTGGCTAGATCATCTGTCCAGGCCCTTGCTACCGCCTCTCCAGACTGGTCCAGAATAGTGGGCCCTTCAATGGAAGCTACAGTAAAAGTGAATGGTGTGCCTACCAGAGCTGTGTTGGACAGTAGGTCCCAAGTGACAATTATGTTCCAGGATTGGTATCAGAAGCATTTGTCAGATGTACCCTTACAGCCATTGGAAGGACTGCATGTATGGGGTTTGAGTGAGAAGACCTTCATCTACTCCAGCTGTATCCGAATTTGGTTGTCCTTTTCCACCTCTGTGGCTGGAGTGGCAGAGCAGGTAGAGACCCTGGCATTAGTGTGTCCCCCTACTGGACTGTATGATGGGATTCCTCTAATAATTGGGACGAATGTGCATATGTTTGGATGGTTGGCGCAGTTGTGTCATGAGAAACAGGGGTCCCGGACTGGTAGAGCTCTAAGAATTCTGGCCTTGATCAGGAAGGCCTACGATGCCCAGAGAGATGCTTACAAAGTGGCACCAGAGTAACCAGTTGGAGTTGTTTGAAAAAAGGATCCTGAGTCACTGATCCTGGCGCCAAATGCCCAATGTACCTTACAGGGAGAGGTCTGTATCAGAAAGGATGTCAAGAATAAAATATTAATGTTGGATGCACCAGGCGATGGGAAATTGCCGGAAGGACTGCTGGTCAAGCCAAGTATTTTGCCTGCCAGAGCCCATGCTTGTGCCAGATGGGTAATGGTTCAAGTTCATAATGTGTCTGATAGAGAGAGTTGAGTAAATAGAGGTTGCACCCCTGGCTAATGTACATTGTGCAGATACAGCAGTGCTACCCAGTAACAAGTGTTCGGGGGAGAATGACAGAGTGATGTCCGACTTGTTTGATTTTGGGGACTCCCCGTTGCCAGCTGAATGGAAGATGAGAATCAGTAGAAAGCTTGCCCAGAGAGACCAGGTGTTTTTCTTAAAAGAATGGGACGTAGGATGTGTGCAAGGAGCTGAGCACCGCATCCGGCTGCATGATGAAAGGCCATTTCGTGAGAGGTCTCGACGCCTGGCCCCTGCTGACACAGATGATGTGAGACGGCATCTGCAAGAGATGCTAGCTGTTGGTGTAATACAAGAATCCAGAAGCCATTATGCTTCCCCGATTGTGGTAGTGAGAAAAAATAATGGGACAGTAAGGATGTGCATGGATTATCACACCTTAAACCCGGTGGACTATCTCTGATCAGTATACAGTGGCCCACATTCAGGATGCTTTGGACTGCCTGAACGGTAGCAAGTGGTTCTCTGTGCTGGATCTTCGCAGTGGGTACTACCAGATCCCGATGGCCCCAGAAGACCATGAGAAGACAGCCTTTATCTCCCAGCTTGGCTTCTGTGAATTCATGAGGATGCCTCAAGGGATTTCAGGTGCCCCAGCCACTTTTCAACGATTGGTGGAGCGTGCAGTGGAGGACATGAACTTATTAGAGTGCCTGGTATACCTAGATGATGATATTGTGTTTGGCAACTCACTGGAGGAACATGAGAGCAGATTATTCAAGGTGCTGGACCGACTGGAAGACTTTGGCCTTAAACTGTCCATTGACAACTGTCAATTCTTTCAAACATCAGTAAAGTATGTGGGGCACATAGTCTCTACTGAAGGGATAGAGGCCAACCTGAGCAAAGTTGAGGCCTTGACTACTTGGCCACAGCCCAAAAATCTAAAAGAACTGTAAAGATTCCTGGGATTCTGTGGTTATTATCAGCGTTTCATCAAGGACTATTCAAAAGTGATCCGCCCTTTACTTAACCTTACTCAAGGGTATCCGTCAACCAACAAAAGATGCAAAAAGTCAGCGTCCCTCGAGACTGAAAGAGTGTATTTTTCTCCAAGTGAAGTATTTGGGGCCTGCTGGACTCCTGATTGTGAGACTGCTTTTCATGAGATCATATATCAACTTACCCACGCTTCAGTGTTGGCCTGTGCCAATCCAACAAAACCTTATGTCCTGCACACTGATGCTAGCTTGCAAGGGTTGGGGGCTGTGTTGTACCAAGAGCACGAGAATGGCCTGAGACCAGTGGTCTTTGCCAGTAGAAGCCTGACCCCATCTGAAAAGAACTATGCTGTACATAAGTTAGAGTTCCTAGCTTTGAAGTAGGCTATTGTTGACCAGTTCCACGAGTACTTGTATGGGGCTAAGATACTAGTAAGAACTGATAATAATCCTTTGACCTATGTGCACACTTCAGTTAAGTTGGATGCCACTGGCCACAGGTGGCTTTCTGCATTATCTGCATACGACTGTGCTGTTGAATACAGAGCAGGCCCGAACCACATAGATGCTGATGCTCACTCCCGGAGGCCTGTTTCCTGAAATGACTGGGTCAGACTGTCAGAACCTGATATTCGAGCACTCTGCCAGAAGTTTGACCGAGAGGAACAAATGTCCACGGATGCAGTGGACTGTATGGTGGATTGTTTGGGACCCTCTGAGAATTACATACCTTCTGCTTATTGCCACTTTTCTGCAACAGACATTGGTGCACTGCCTCAGCTGGACAATGACAGTATTCGGCAGGCTCAATCCCGAGATCCCATGATCAAATCAGCTTTAGAAGCCCTCTATGCAGGGAAAGATGTGTCCAAATTACGTTCCACTGATTTGAGAACTGCATTGTTATACAAGGAAGGTCTTAAGTTGAAACTGATCAATAGACTGTTATACAGAGAAACAGTAGACAGAGGGGGGACAAGTAGACAACAACTAGTGCTGCCCACTGCCTTTCGAGACTCGGTACTGAGGTCCTTACACAGCCACATGTGGCACCTTGGTATAGACAGAACACTTGACTGGGTGAGATCCAGATTCTATTGGCCTAAGATGGGGGCTGATGTGGAGCAACACATTCAAACTTGTAGTCGCTGCTTCACGGCAGAAAGCTTTTCCCCAGAGGCTGCCCCGTTAACATTACCACCAGTGCACCCATGGAGCTGGTCTGTATTGATTTTCTGAGTTTGCAATCGGATCAAAGAAATATTAGTAATGTGCTGGTGGTCAATGACCATTTTGCGAGATATGCCCAAGCTTTCCCCACCAAGGACCAGAAGGCATTCACTGTGGCAAAAGTACTTGTAGGAAACTTTTTTGTTCACTGTGGGGCTCTACAAAGAATCCATTCTGATCAAGGAAGGGACATTGAGAGTCATCTGATTAAAGAGATGCTTTCACTGTGGGGAGTGCGAAAGTCCAGAACCACCCCTTATCACCCCCAGCCTGAACGTTTCAACCACACTTTGCTAGATATGCTAGGCACCCTCCACCCAAAGGACAAGCCTAGATGGAGCCAACAAATTAGCACCCTGGTACATGCCTACAACTGCACCAAAAGTGATGCCACTGAGTTCTACCCCTACCGCCTGATGTTTGGAAGAGAAGCTGGACTGCAGGTAGATGTGTGTTTTGGAGTTTCTCCTGCTGGGGTTCGAGCTGACAACTATTTACAGTATGTGCAAAAGTTAAAGGCCCAGCTAAATCATGCATACCAACTGGCTCAAGCCATGGCTGCCCAAATAAATCTGGCCAACAAAGAAAGGTATGATAAAAAGGTGAAAGCACAGGAACTCCAGGAGAGAGACCGGGTATTGCTAAGAAATCTGGGACTGCATGGCAAACATAAGATTGCTGACAGATGGCACCATCTCCCTCACATTGTAGTGGGCAAACTAGATGATCTGCCCGTGTACAAAGTAAGGCCTGAGACTAATTCAAAAGATGTTAAAACAATGCATAGAAATCATTTACTGTCCATTGGACAAATCTTGGTTGAGTCTGAGCCCTCAGAAAATGCCACCTCTGGACCAGTGACTAGAGCTGCTGTTAAGCAAAAATCAAGAGAGCCTGCACCTATAGAAGCTGGGTTAAAGTGTTCCCCTCTACAAGTCCCAGTTGAACATGACTGTCAGTCCATGTCAGAGGAAAGTGAGTGTGGCTTTGAATACTACCCTTCTTACGAACTGAATCAATTGTTTCGGGGCAATCCCCTAGTCAATTCTGGAGATGAAGCTGGGCCTTCTGGACTGTCTAAGCCCCCAGCTTTGTCCCTGGAGCCAGTGCTCCCAGAAAGTGAAGTGCAAAGCATCAAGTTAGATGATATGGAATCATTGTGTATGGTTGAACTGTTTGAGCTTTCAGAGGAGGGAAATGATGGGCTGGGACAGACTGGTAATATACCAGAACAAGAAGAGTATTTTGAGTGCCCTGATGGTCCACTGCCAGTGTCCGAAAGCTCTCCATATGAGCCAAGTGTTGTGGACTCAGAGATTGTAACTCCTGGAGTTGAAAGTGCCCCAAGCTCTAGCTTCTCTACCCCAATGGAGACTCCCCTGACAAGTGAGGACAATGCTGAAAATGCGGCGTCGAGTGCAGTGAATGTAACAGTTCCCCCTAGAAAGACTGGTCGAGCTGTAAAGCCTGTGGTGCACTTCAGCTATGATTCTCCTGGGAGGCCTGTGGACTTGCCTCTCATTGCCCATAAAGGAGTGTATGTGTCATCAAGCTCATTGCCCAAACTGAGCATCAGTGCCAACTCCAAGTTACTTGTCTTGCCCTCTAAGTGTGGTGCCCCTGCCCCGTCCAGCCCCACGGTAGCTGATAGGGAAGGGCCCCCCTCTCTTCAGGTTTCATGTACAGGAGTTAATAACATGTGTTATGATACAATATGTGTGTAATACTGTGTAAAAAGAGATGTACTGCAGAGTTTCAGAAATGTGTTTATGGTAAAATGATATGTTGACTGATGATTACATGTATAAGCCTGATGTGATACTGATGTAAATGTATATGGTTGTATTGAAACTTATGGGGGGTACTTGCTTGACGTGGACGCCAAGCTTTTCCAGGCCGGGAATCATGTAACCCCCCTGCAAATGGGGGTTCCCAAAAGCCTTCCAGGAGCTTGCTTGAATGCTTCAAGCCTGAATGGTGTTTGGTGTCTAAGCCGTTTATCAGTGAGTGCTTTTAGAGCCTCTGGTACTGTCTCTTTAAGAGCTGTCTGCCTGCAGACATAATTAATTTGGATGGGGGTCTTTGTGTTTCCTTGCTCGAGTCCCGCTCGAGCTGCTGATAGATGGCTCCGTTTCTGCCGTCGCTAAGTGGGCAGAGTGAGCACTTTTCAAAGGTGTAACAGTTTGCCAGAAATCATTTAGAGTGTTAGTGGAAATGTGGTTTGTCTAACCTGCCTTTCTTGCAGGTGGGACTCTGTGTATTTTGGCCCTCCACTTCGGATCTGAACTACTGAATAGATCCAAACAGTGCAAGGGGGGCCTCTAAAATGGAGTTTGTGTGGACCAACCAGAACTTGGACTCTTAATTGGAGCCTGCCACAAGAGGATTGAATGGGCAGTTACTCTGGGAAATGTAGTTTTGACCTTGGTGCCTTTTTCCACCAACGGGGAGTTTTAGTGTGAGTGGCAGCCAGACCAGTCAACAGAATAGTGTGGAGCTAAAGGAAATGCCCTGCTCTGTGACTGGAGAGCTTAGGTCAGTTGTGGCAGTGAAGAGACAAGGAGCTCTGTGCTTCTGCGGTGTATAGTTTCACGCGGGAAGCACATGTGAGGTGCTGAGGTTCGGCCTGCAGCCGTTGCAAGTGCCAGATCAGACTGAACCTGACTTGTGAGGAGAAGGAAGGAGATATGAAGAGCAGAAACCAGGCTCACCCTGTAGATGACTGGAGAAATCGCTGAATCGTGCTCGGTCTGTCAGAAACTGAAGCTGCTGTGTGTTCTCTCGGGTATCGTGCAGTAATTGCGGTCAGGATAGAGGAGCAACCTGCCTGGTATAGTACTTTCCTTTTACATATAAATGTGCGTAGTGCTTGTGGGAAATCGCTATTTCAAATCCCCTGTACAGTAAATTGAGTGCATGAAGCTGGAAGTAAATCCCAGCTTAACTCGGACTACATCTGTTTGCTATAAACTGCAGTGGGGTCCAGTCACCAGGACCTTGTCAACCTGTTCTGTTCCTCCTGGCAATCCAGGACAATCTGCCTTCCATCCAGTTTTTAGCATTGAGTCTGTGAGTACAAATCAAGGTAGCTCCCTGCCATCTGTTTATCAGATTGCAAGTGTGTCATCTAATTGTTGCTGTTTCATTTCTTTACAAACTGAGCCATCCAGCTCCGGATTACAATTGCGTATTGTGCAAGTGTTTTTCCATCACAGGGCCCCAACCAGCTGCACCGATCCTGGCTAGCCCCCCCCCCAATCCTGGGTACCCAGTAGAGTGACTTTTGGGACTCTGAATATGCGCTCAGTACTCTGATTATTAATGTGTCTAACCTAATTTCCCCCTGTCCTTGTTACAGCCCCTTAAATAAATCAGATCTGTTTGTTTCAGCAAAGTTACACTGACAGAAGTATTCGTTTATGTTAAAGTATTGTACTGTAGCTATCGCATTGCATTATCTTGTTTTACAGGGGGTCCCTAGAGTCAAGTGGATCGAACCAGTCCTGGGGGTAAGTGTACATAGTAAAGATACTCAAGGTGTATTGTGTGGGCCACTAGCAGAAATAAAGGGGGTCTCAGTGTCCCAGAGGGCTGTGACCAAGTTAGTCTAACTACTGCAAATCCTGACCTCTGGGTGGAGGCACCCGCCATTGGACCTAGGCCCCTCAACTTGTTAGTAGTCAAGCAGGCAGGGGTAGTAGCCGTTGGGATAGCGCCACCTGGGGGTTACATAATAACCTCAAGACTTGAGATTTGCCAGGGCTTCAATCAGGCAACGAGGCAATGCAGAAAAAAGGTGCTGGAGAAGTTTTTATTGGAGAAGACTCTCGCAGCCATGAACAAACACCAGGGTTAGAAAGAAGCGTCACCAACCCTATTGACCAATTTGTGGTCATATAATTCTAAAGAACATGAAAAAGGCAGGTCGTCGGGAAATAAGCATAAGAGTAAGAACAGATCTACTTCCACTGGTGAGGCCTAAGTTTCCGTTGCAGCCTGCAGGTAACCAGCCTGCATTGTCATTGTCTGCCCCAATAGCAGTGATGCCAGCTGCCCCCCCCCACCAACTGTCGACTAGACACTAAGTCTAGGCTTGGCTTAGGCACTACCGTACCTACTATGGATGGTACATCACTGTTGTCTGCAGGTTCAGGCCCATCATTGACCCCTGCGGTCATGGCCCTTGGCCAAGGTGTCGATGCACAGGCAGTGCTTGCATCATTCTCAGATATGATACGGCGCATACTTCCGGGCTTGCCTATGCAGCTTGTACTGACATTGAGGGGGGGTTCTTGCATTGCAGACCCCGTTGACATCAATGGCTGGTACACAGGAGGAACCTCCTGAGCAGTGTCCCTGGTGTCGCCAGCGAGGTCCTCCACTACCATTATCAACAGGGATGCCGACAGCGAGGAAGAGTATAATCTGGACCTCATAATGGAAGAAGATTATGAAGAGGAGGAGGGTTATAGAGAAGCACAATATGCTCCACATTCTAGCTCCACAGTATCTTCCTGTAGTGAGGATTTTATGGTGTATACACCCAGATCTCCTCCTAAATACCATACCTTCCAGACAGTGATGCAACATATGCAAAATGGAGTGGGTTTTGCTGTGGAAGAAGAAGATTCTACCAGAAAGATTTTGATGGATTTACTGTAGGTCCCCTGTATTCCACTAATCATTGTCCCACCAATTGAGTCTATACTGAAACTGTCTAGTATTGTCTGTCACTTTCTTTAAAACCTTTGCTGTGACCAAACTAAAAGATACTTGTAACTGTTTATAGCCCCTTCTTTACCCTGACCTTTTCATGAATATCTTACTCCCCCTACTTCTTCCATGTCCCTACTTCCACTGATCTCTCCCTTCCCTTCCTTATTTCTGCCCTTCCCTTGTTGTTCTTTCCCATCTTCCTTGCTTTCTTCAAGCCTCCGCACCATTCCTCCTCTGCCTCCCCCTCCTCATATGATCCTCTCCCTCTCCTCCTCCTCCTCCCTCTTGCACCAGTCTTAAACACTTCCTCTTCCTTATGTATCTTCTCACTTCTGTTGGTTGTACTTTTTCTACTTACAATGTTCTCTTCAGGTTATACTTATAATTATTACCTTGTTATGTTTTATTTGAGCACTATGCATCACATGTACCATATACAGTAGTTTATTCACTATGATTTTATGTATGTAATTTTCTTTGTCTGTACACATGTCTCAGGACCTCCTTGTGAATGAGCTTGCTCAGTGGAGTTTTCCTGCAATAAACTTGAACCCTAGACTGAAGGATGCAACATTTGCTGCATGGTACAGGCCAAATACTGTACTACACCAGATGTACCCAGAATGTCTGACAAGCAGTGGTCTGCTCCTGCTGCCAAGCCGCCTTATGCCATCCAGCCAAAAACATATTCTGTGGTTATAATGACTGCCCCGATGGATCCAGGGCACCAAAGCATATGAGTACCCTGCCCCTGATAGGGAGTCTGGGAGGCTTGATGTAATGGGCAGGGAAACATTCATCTCTGCCACATTAGGCCTGTGTATTGCTAACTACCAGTCTCACATGATCAGGTATCAAAATAGTCTCTGGAAGTCTGCCAAAGCTGTAGCCCAGGCACTTCCAGAAGGCACTCCCAAGAATGAGTTACTTAAAATTTTGTCTGCTAGAGCTGAGGTAGGTAAATATCTGCTACACTCTGCTTATGATGTTTCAGATGTGTCTGCCAGGGCTGCTCCCACTGATATTTGCATGAGAAAGTGTTCTTGGCTTAGGGTGGCTGAGTTTGCAATTGACGTGCAAGAAACAGTTCTGAATGCTGCCTTTAGAGGTATCAGACTGTTTGTATACCATGTAGAAGAAGCACTGAGTGGCCTTCTGGTCTCAAAAATGACTTCAAAGTCAATCATATCCTTCTAATCCCAGGAATCACTCATTATGATTAAACTAAATGCAGTCAGCCTCCTGTGTTGAACTGCCTGGAGAGATGGAATTATATGCAAATTATGGAACTCTCATGTGGCTCATGCCGCTTTCAAACTGCTGCCTTAGCAATTGCTGCACTCTGAGTGCTTCAGATTCTTTACTCCGCCTGCCTAGTAAGGACGTCCTGGAGAGCTCTCCTTGAACTGTCTTCAGAAGTCATTATCTGTGTGGATAAGTACTCATTTTGAGTTTTATTTTAGATTGCTGCCTTAGAAGTTTAGTTTTTAATAATTGTAGTATAGTTTTTGTTTTTTTAGCGGTTCCCTCGCGGTTCCTTGGAACCGAGGGTCCCGCTCCCTCTGTCTAGATTTCATTAGTTTTTTGTTTAGCATCCTATCTACGGTCGGTTCCTTTGACCGCTTTATTTTAATTAACTTTTAAATATTTTTTCGGTTCCGTTTTTTTCAAGGAACCGAATAGGGAACTGAATAGCGCTCGGTTCCATGAACTGTTAGCGTTTGTTTATATTTAAAATTCCCGGTTTATATATATATATATATATATATATTTGTCCTGAGATTAGTAATTGTTCCGCTTACTCAATGTCAGAAACCCACTTAGATAAGCCTAAGAAACACACAGGACCCACTGGGTTTAAATATTGAGTCTTGCGGTCTGATTATGATGTGGTGTCAGTGCTTTGGCTTCTCAGAAGGAACTAGAAGGGGGACAGGATCAGATCTACAGTACAGTACAGTAGCTTCTTCTTGTTGTTTTTACATTGTTTCTTGGTGGATTCTACTTGGTAGAAGGTTATTTCTTTCCTTCCTTACTACTAAGGGGCTAGCAGGGTATCGTTTGGGGCTGTTGGAATTTTGAAACCTGTTTTGGTAGCTCTAAGTGGGCTCATTTGTTTGTTGATTCACTGTGTGGCAGGCTGCATTTGTGGAGGTCTATTTCTTCTGTTTTAAAATATAATTGGTGTGATTTAACTGGATCTGTTTCTTTGAGTTGGAGACCTATATCTTCTAATTCCAGGCCTATTTTGATGTGTTGTTGGTGAAGCTGTTTGAATTGGAGTCCTGTTTCTTTTGGTAGCAAACCTATTTGGGGGGCTTTGAGTAGAATTGTGATTCATTGTTGCTGGCTTCACTAGTTGCAAAGTTTTAGTGCAGAGTGGGGGAAGGGTGCTAATGGTCTGACCAGAGGCCTCAGCTACCTGATTGTTTCTGGAAGACTTGAGCTAGTCCCACCCCAAACCCTCACCCCACCACCCTCATGTCCATGATTTCCTTTATACCAGGGGTTCTGACATCACTTCCTCAAACGGGCAAAGGATATGCACCTGTCATAGCAGAAGCAGACATCCAGAAAGGAACAGCAGCAAGTGAAGAGGTGACTGCTATCTCAGTGGAAGGAAATAAATGCAAATCTAGGACTTTCATTATTACTTCTTCGCATTGATATTGCATTGGGGAAAGGAGGTAGGAGTTTGAAGAAGGTTGTGCAATGGCTACTTAAAGTCTCTTTTTGAGTGTGGATAGGAAGGATAGGAATATAAAAAGCAGTTGCTCAATATATCTAAATGTGTACAACAAAGGAGGTAAGGGAAATAAAGAAAAGAATGTTTTGCGCTGCTAGAGGGGTGAGAGGGGAGACTTGGGAGTGTTTGGTATCCTGCATCTGGAAGGGTGGGGGGTCGTTGGTAGGCAACGACAGCAATGGGTAGGGTGGTAGGCTGCAACAACTGCGGTGCACCAATCTTTCTAAAAATTGCCTGGAGTGTGGGAGGATGTTTAGTGTGCAAACACATAGAAAAACTTAGAAAGGAGATTGAGGGTCTGCAGGAGGAACTAAGACAGGCAAGGCAGATTGGGGTGGGTTTAGCCCAATACTGGAGGGAGGAAGAAGGGGAGATGAGGGAGGGCGATTTAAGCCAACAGTGGTGAGGAGAGGATCAGAAGAAGGGAAGCAGAGACAAAGGGTCCCAGGCCAGGAAGAAAGATTGACGGGGAAACCAGATCAGGAGACAAAGACAAATGGAAGGAGGAGATAGGGACTTGTGAGGGGAGGCGAAGAAGTGGCAAAAGTCATGGAGTGGAAAGGAGAGAACAGGTTACTGTGAAGAGAGAGGGAGCGGGCATTTGTGAAGGGTCTTCAGAAAATAGTTTTGCACTGCTAGAGAGGAAGAGGGTGGAAGAGGGGAAATGATGAAATTAGAGGAGTAATTGATAAATGCCTGGACCAGACTGGAGCAGGGAAATTCTGCTCAGAGAATTGCAACAAGGGTAAAAGGGGAAATAATGTGCAGGAAGAAGAGCTGGAAATGAGAGAGGGAGATGAATGGAAGCAAGCAGGGAGTAAGAGGGTGGAATCTTAGTGCTGGGGGACTCAATACTAAGAGGAGTCAGGTGGGGTAGCAAGGGGGAGAGGCATGGTCGCATTTGGGTGGAGGCCATGCCAGGAATGACAGCGGAAAGGGTGGGACAGTCTGTTCTGAAATATGCTAGAAGGGGTAGGGACAAGCCTCATTTAATTATACATCTTGGGACAAGTGATCTGGCTGACAAGACAGTAGATATAGTCCAGAGGAGGTTTGAGGAACTAGCACAATTATGTGAGGGGGCAGGAAGAGCAGTAACTTTTTCAGAGATACTTCCGGTGCCAAAGGCAAGCACAACAAGAAAGCTGAGAATAGAGGATTTAACGGATGGCTAAGAACCTGGTGTTGTGCTAAAGGGTATGGGCTGTTGGGGGGTGGGGAGGGACCTGGGAGGACAGTAGTCTCTATGCCAAGGACAGACTACACTTGAGTGAGGAGGGAAAGAAAGTGTTGAAACAGAGGATGGAGGAGTACATAGAGGAAGTTGGAATTTAAACTAGGAGTGGGGGGTGGCAGTTGGGGAAGAGATATGCAGAGACCACAGGTTGGGAAACCATAAGAGCTTACCCCCCATAACAGTGACAAAGGACAAATGGCAAGTACTATTGGTGATGCTAGGAAAGGGGCAGGATGGGGGTGGAAGGTGGTTACCCTTAATGCTAGGAGCCTTGGGAGGAAAACTGCAGAGTTACAGGTTCTCATGGCAGAGGAGAGGTGGACATTGCAGCCATCACAGAAACATGGGCCACCCAATACAATGACTGGGACCTGTCTGTACCTGGGTACAGGTTATTTCTGTAGGGACAGGGTGATTGGGAAAGGAGGGGTGGCACTATATGTGAAGGAAGGACTGAAGTGTGTAAGGAAGGAAGGGAGGAGGGTAGTCACGAGTCACTTTGGATGCAAATCCAGGATTCCAAGAATAGGATTCTTAGAATGGGAGTGGTGTACAGGCCACCATCTCAGACAGAGGAGTTAGACAGGAACTAGCAGGACAGATCAGGAGGACCTGCGAGAAGGTAGTGTGGTGATTGTGGGGGACTTCAACATGCCAGGAGTGGACTGGAGTACCCCAACAACCAGGAACAGAAGGGAGCAGGTACTGCTGGATGCCTTCCAGGACAGCTTCCTGCTGCGAATGGTCAGTGAACCAGCCAGGTTAGGGAATACCCTTGAGCTTGTGCTGGCAAATGGGGACTTTGTGAGAGAACTTAGTGGAGAAACCGCTGTCAGGGAGTGACCACCACTCAGTATGGCTCACATTGGACATGGGCAAGGAAGGAGTGGAATCTGGCACAAGAGTGCTCGACTTCAGGAGGGCAGACTTTGGGAGGATGGGGGAAGTGGTAAAAGGGTACCTGGCCAGAATTCAATCTAGTATGGACACTAACCAAAGGTGGGAACTCATAAAGCTGGGGATAGTGGAGGCAACCAAAACCTGCTGCAAAGCCCAGAGCAAGAAGGCTAGGGCTAAGAAACCGAGCTGGTTGAGCAAGGAGGTCATGGAAAAGGTAAGGAAGAAAAGATCTGCCTTTAGGAAGCACAAGAAAACAGGGAGGGGAGGACAGGGAGGAGTACTTGACAGAATCGAAGGAGGTGACAAGGGCAGTAAGGGGAGCCAAAGCATCTATGGAACTCAGGCTGGCACAAGGCATTAAGAAGGGGGAGAAGGACGTCTTTAAGTACATCAGGGAGAAAAGGAGCTGTAAGGACTACATAGTAAGGATTAGGAAGGAGGGTTGCTTGGAAGCAGGTGCGATAAGGCAGAAGCACTAAATGAGTACTTCTGCTCAGTATTTACTAAGGAGAAGAGGGGTGACACCCAAGGTGGGAGAAATGGCAGAAACGGGGGGAAGGGGTGACAGATGGGGAAATCATGGAGGGCAGAGTTCAGAGGGTTTGAAGGCACTGAGGGTGGACAAGGCGCCAGGCCCAGATGGCATCCACCCAGGGTACTGAAGGAGCTGGCAGAGGTCCTTGCAGGACCTTTGGCAGACCTATTTAATACTCACACATTTGGGGTGTGTACAGGACTGGAGGATGGCTCATGTGGTGCCCTCCACAAGAGTGACCCCAAAGATGAACCGGGAAACTACAGACCAGTGAGCCCTCACATCCATCGTGGGTAAGCTAATGGAGACTATCCTGAAGGAGAGCTGGTGGCCCTCCCAGAGGCCAAAGGACTACAGGACAGCAGACAGCATGGCTTCATACGTGGCAGATCCTGCCAAACCAACCTGGTGGAGTTCTATGACTGGGTAACTAGGCAACTGGACAGGGGCCATGCAGTGGATGTCCTGTATCTGGACTTCAGTAAGGCATGCTGATGTGCCGCATGGAAGGCTGGGAAGGAAATTAGTAGGCACAGGGGCGGTGCAAAGCTGGTGAGATGGGTAGGAAACTGGCTTGGGGAGGGCAACAGAGGGTGGTGGTGGGTGGGGAGCTCTCACACCCAAGGGCAGTGGCGAGTGGTGTTCCACAGGGCTCGGTGTTGGGACCAGTGTTGTTTGGGATATTCATTACAGACATATCGTGGGACAGCAAGAGCAAGATCAGTCTGTTTGCTGATGATACCAAGATAGGCACGGTGGTGGATGACCTAGGGGGTTGGCAGGGGTTGCAGGATGATCTGGCAAAGCTTGAAACCTGGTCAGACACCTGGCAACTGGGGTTTAATGCCAAAAAGTGCAAGGTGCTGCATTTTGGGATGAAGAACCCAAGGAGGAGTTACCAGCTGGGAGTGCAGCTAGCCCAGACAGAGAGAGAGAAGGATGTGGGTGTGCTCATTACAGGGTCAATGAACAACTCGGCACAATGTGGGAAGACAGCTGCAAGGCCAACAAAATGCTGGGTTGTATTGCAAAGGGTATATCCTCGAGGAGGAGGAGGTGATTCTGCCACTGTATAGGTCATTAGTTAGACCACACCTGGAGTACTGCGTGCAGTACTGGCGTCCGTATCTGAAGAGGGACATTAAGTTACTAGAGGGGGTGCAGCGCAGGGCAACAAAGATGATCAAGGGGCTGGGGGACTTATCATACGAGAGTAGGTTGAAGGAGTTGAACATGTACTCACTGGAGGAGAGGAGGGGCACGGGTGACATGATTGAAACCTTTAAATACATGAAAGGAATTAACAAGACTGGTACAGAGGGGCTGTTCAAAGTAAGGGAGGGGAGGGCCACCATGGGCCATGATATGAGACTGGAGGGAGGAAGGTTCAGGAGGGAGATGAGGAGACACTTTTGTACAGAGAGGGTGGTGGCTGGGTGGAATGTGTTACCTGCAGAAGTGGTATCCAGTAGAACAGTGGACTGCTTCAAAAGGGGATGGGACAGGACAAGGGGAAGTGAGGGGCAGCTGCAGAATAAGGGGTGCTAGCTGCACATTCGAGCAGACTTGATAGACCTCTAGGCCTTTATCTGCTGGCAAATTTCGTATGTTCGTATTATAGCAAAGGCAGATAGACATTCTCTTTGTATTTCCTGTTTGGGCACCAATCATATTTTTGCCAGTTGTGAGATTTGCAGATCTTTCTTGTCCAAAAACATTAAGAAAGACGGCAGAAAAGCTAGAGGAAATGGCTTCTGCTGCTGATAACAGTGCATCTACCTCAATTCCTAAAAGGGATGGAGGCAAGGCTAAGGACACAGACCAAAGTTCTGAGAAACCTGACCAAGGTGAGACAAAGAGGACTGTGGAGACAGTGGCTGAGGCTGTCCCTCTTAAGAAAAAGTGCAAAGAGAAGCATGTCGTTGCGCCTCTGGCCGAGAAGGCTAAAGAGCTCCCAGCAAACAAACATAATATGCCCTCGGCTAAGGACATTGCTAAAGCAGTACAGGTCCTACAAGCCCTGCAGGCTGCAGCCCCATTCCTACACTGGCTGCATTGGTTCCTCCTTCGGTTCCTGTTTCACAGGAACCTCAAATTACTTATGGTGAGGAGGATTTTGAAGGGGAACCGATATGCCCTGAAGTTTCCCCTGAGCAGGAATTCGAGTCCCCTTCTAGGGACCCAGAAGAGTTTTCCTCCAATTATGCTTTTGTAAAAAGCATGGTGGAGACCCTTAATCTCCCTCTTCAGGAGACTGAAGAGGAGGTGGAGGAAGCAGAATTCCTCAATATGATGGGTTTAACTCCAACAAAACAAATTCTTTTGCCAGTGCATAAGTCCTTAAAAAGGGCTGCATCGCAGATACTGCGGACCCCAATATTTATCCCTGGGGTAGATAAACAAGCTGACGAAAAGTATCAGCTAGACAGATAGACTGCTGAATTTTTGTTTCACCATCCCGACCCAGAAGGGGTGGTTCAGGCTGCTGCCTGTAGCAAAGCCAGAATATGGTGTATGGTAAGTGCCTATTAACCACTATAATCAGCAGTCACACAGCTTTGTTATGCACTGTTTAGAATTTTAAAAGTTGTTAACCACACTTCAGAACTTCCAAACAGTGGCATAACAAAAAAGAATGCACCAGAGTTCCATAATTCTCGCACATAGAATGCAAACAGTGTTTTTTTTACCATACATTATAAAAGATGATGGCTGGGGATCTGGTGACAACCACACTGAAATCACGTCTCGTGGTTGCTAGGGCTACAGTAAACCTCGCGAGCTACGCTCTTGAGGTTTACCATGTTGCCCTAGCAACCACTTGAGGTGATTACAGCGTGGTTATCACCTGATCCCCAGCCATTATCCTCTATATCACTGGCTACCCACCCTCCAGATAAGGACTCACAAAAAATGGATGCCATGGGAAAAAGGGCTACACAGCTGCTTCCTTGTTAATCAGGCAAGATAACTACATGGCATATGGGGAACAGTACCAAAAGGCACTCTGGAACACAGTTTTAGCCCTTGCTGACAAGGTTCCAGGTGAAGTGGCAGTGGATCTGCAAGAAACAGCAAGGGCTACACTTGATGCCACTAAATATCAATTCCATATGGCAGTGGATGCTAATGACTCAGCTGCCAGGCCAATGGCATTAGCTGTCTCCCTTAGGAGATTTGCATGGCTAAGGGCCACCAGCCTTACCGCAGATGCACAGGCCACTGCAATGGATTTCCCTGTGGAGGATAAATCATTGTTTGGTGATAAAACTGAAGCATATATGAAAAAAGTAGAGGAATACAAGTCTACTTTTCATAGCAGCTCGAAGGACAGACCACCTACTTTCGATAGATCCCAGAATGGGGGGGCAGGGGTAGGGTTTTTTTATCCCAAACCCCTCTGTTCAGATACAGTCCTCTCAGCCACAACAGCAAGCGAGAGGCTATTTCAGAGGAAGGGGCAGGAGAGTGATGAGAAGAGTGTCTACTTCTCAGCCTCAGACACAACCCTCACAGAACACCTGATGGGCTGCTTCAGGTTGCATCTCCCTTTTGTGGAACTACCAGTGGGCGGCAGTTTGGCTCACTGCCTCCAAGGGTAGCGTATTATCACCACTTCACTCAACTTCATCTCAATTCATTGCCCAAGTTGGGAACAAGAGCTTTCACACCAGTCAGCCCTGCAGACAGGATTTTACTGGACAGAGTTCAAACACCTTTGTTCAATCAAAACAGTGGGACAGTGCCCCTAAATCAGAGGGGCAGAGGGTTATATCCACATATTTTTTTATAGGAACCTATTTTGGATCTCAGAATGTTAAAAGAAACGTTTAAAAAAAAACAAAAAAAACAACTTCAGAATGCCACTCTGGCATTAATCATTCCCACAGGCTGGCCTCAGGCTAGTATCAATTGGCAACATTTTTTCGGCCTAGTCTCCATTTCAAGGCCTTCAAAAACATATATAATAATAAATAATTTTTTTTGTTTCCCCTACCTGGACAACTGGTTGATAGTGGGTCAGTCACTGCAACATGCAGAGCACTTCCTGGGTCTAATAAAATCCCTGTTTTCTCATAAACAGCCAGCGGTCCCAGCAAAAACAACAGCACAAGTACTGGAGTTTTATTGGAGCAGACGTGAATAACATCCTAGGCAAACTTGTACCAGAGGAATCCAAATCAGCCAGAGAATCCCTCAGGTTACTGGGCACAAGGTAGCTGTCCCCCACCACAGTGACTCTGGCTGCCAGATTTCGTAGAGAAACATCCAGGTTTGCCTAGGACAGTGCTAGTCACAAAGAACATATTCTGTCCAGGATAACTCCAGCCACCCACATCCTTGTATAGCTACTGCAGCGGTGGCTGGACAAACAAATCCTTAGAATAGATGTGTTTTGTTCACAAGGGAACATTTTCTGTTCTTTAGTTCTCACATCAGATGCTTCTCTTTTAGATGAGAAACACACACAAGTTTGATCATGCAGCAAGTGGCACATGGTCTCACCAAGAGTTCCTATTACACTCCACAATTATGTACTACATAAACAAACAGACAGTAACCAGGTCAGCCCCACTGTGCACAGGAGCAATGGGGTTGTGATCCATGACATACTCTATGGGAGTATCCTAATCAGCCATGCACCTGCAGAAAAAGACGATGCTTAGTCAGCTCCCTCAGCAGGATAAGTTAGGACCACTACTAGTGGTTCCTGAACACTCAGATGCTCATTACAATCTTCAGGGGATGGGGCATTCCAGAGGTGGATCTTTTTTGCCTTGGTAGAAAACCACCAGTGATCCATGTGCTGCGCAGGCCTCTTCTCAGGGTCAGATTTCCTCCTGAGCTGTGGGCCCTTGTTTGGACTGTGGGAGTTTTTTCTCTATATGCCTTCCCTTCTTTTCCCATTGGTATTCGGGACCCTGCTGAAATTGAGATACTAATCAGCAATAATAATATTAGTTTCACCGAATTGGCCGAGACAGCACGAGTATTGGCTTCTCTTACTCTGTCAGTAGTTCCTCCAAGTCACTTGCCTAGGAGGTACAATTTGCTGACCTCCTCTGAAAGTAGGATCCTGTATTCCAACCTTCAAATCACTCAGGCTCAAAGCCTGGCCCTTTGAGGAATTAGAAGTTGCCAACCTTAGACTGCTAGATCCAGTATTGCAGTGCTTAAGGGTTCCTGGAAACCTTTTTGCACCAGGAAAACATATTCTTCTAAATGGAAAGGGTTCCTTATATATGTGGTTTGCAGGTAAGGATATTGACCCCTACAAGGCTGGCTTGGTCTTTTTGCCTAGACTACCTCACAAACAGTCTCTGTGTACTTTTCCGCTGGTGAAGAGAGAATTATGGCCTCTCATCTGGTCTTCAGAAAATATTTAAAGACCTTCAGCCTTTGTCTCTCTCCACTGAGGGAACCAGTTCCAGTTTGGAATCTGTATATCTGTATTGCCAAACCCATGGACACACCATTCGAGCCTATGGGAACTATAGATTTGAAATAGGTCACTTGGAAATCTCTGTTCTATTGTTTCTCACTATAACCAGAAGGACCATTGACTTACAGGACCTGTACACAGTTGAACACTACATCTTGTTTCATAGATATAAGATGGTCCTCAGGAACAGTAGAAATTCCTTCTTAAAATGGTATCTCAGGTTTTCTATTAAAATTGGTCTACACCCTACCCCCTTTTCTTTTCAGAGAACTTAGTTCTCCGGAAATAAAGCTTCACTCACCGGAGGTCAAAAAGGGCACTTAGCCAATATATTGACAAACCAAGTCTTACAGATCAAGTCAGTCACAACTCTTCCTTGCCTGTAGTGAAGTGGGTAGAGGTAGGCCTGCCACAAAATGTACTTTTGCTCACTGGAGAGTGGCATGTATACAATTTTGCTACACCAAGGTGAATAAATAGGCATCTCTGGGTTTGAGGGCACATTACACCAGAGTCATAGCTACGTCAATAGCAGTTTTAAGAGAAATTCCACTACTGGAAATCTGCAAAGCAGCAACATGGAAAACAGTACACACCTTTACAAACCATTTCAGCTGGTACATTGAACCCAGAAGCGATGCTCGATTTGGTACAGCAGTGTTGCAGAAACTGCTTTTAAGATAGGTTCTCGGCCCAACCTCCAAAGGTACTGCTCTGCATTTAGTTTAATCATAATGAGTGATTCCTGGGGTTAGAAGAAAAAATTACTCACCATAGTAATCTTGTTTCTTCAGAGGGATCACTCACTATGATTAAAGCTCCCTCCCTGCCTTCCCTACTAGAACCTATAAAGTTTATTCTGCTTACCTGCTGTAGGAAGTTTTTGTCCTATAGGGCTTAGGTTGGAGACTCACCTTTGTGTTTAGCCAATTGGTTTCCTTGTGGTCTCAGGTTTCTTATATGTGTTGGTATGGGGCATTTTGACCTGAAAGGAGCAAAAAATGTTATTTTACTTTATTTTATTTTATGTTATTAGAATGTTAGTTGTTATTTAGCGGGTCTTATACCCAATTAGGCTACGTAAGAATCTGAAGCACTCAGAGTGCAGCAGTTGCTAAGGCAGCAGTTTGAAAGTGGCATGAGCCACATGAGAGTTCCATAATTTGCATATGATTCCATCTCTCCAGACAGTTCAACACAGGAGGCTGACTGCATTTAGTTTAATCATAATGAGTGATCCCTTTGAAGAAACAAGATTACTATGGTGAGTAATTTTTTCTTTTATCCCACACCTGGTAGAAACTGGGGTAAAGGATCCTTTCACCAGCTTACTGTCAGGAGTGGCCTTCAAGTCTTCCATCACCAAGACCAAGGTAAGGGTGGTGGAGCCTTGGCAGTGCCCCCTCTCCCAGAAGCCCATTCCCAAGTGTCCAGAGTTGGTATCTCTGCCCCCACCGGCTCAGCATGACTAATTTCGGACTCCCTCACACCACTTCGGCCATGGGAGGTGGTGGTAGGGGGTCGCTTCTCCCTTCATCTGACACAGTAGAGGAGATTACCACAGATGAGTGGGTCCTGCGGATAATTGCAAAGGAACATGTTCTGGAGTTATTAGAAGTCCCTCCAGTGCATCCTCCATCTCTTTCAGCTTATCTCACAGGACATATGTCCTTACAGAAATATGAGGTACAAGCTTTATTAACCAATCGTGATATAGAACCTGTACTTTTTTGTTAGAAGGAGAAAGGGTTCTTCTACTTGAGATACTTCCTAGCCCCCAAATGGGCAGGAGCTCTCAGGCCTGTGTTAGATCTGAGAGACCTAAACTTCTACATAGAATACAAGCCGTTTTGCATGGTCTCCCTGCAAAATCTGATTCCCCTGTTGCAAACAGGGGACTGGATTTGCTCTCTGTGCATGGAAGATTCATACCTTTATATCTTAAGATCAAGTGACGGGGGCGCTAATGAGCGGCTAACGAGACAGACGTGTCAGAACACAGCTCCAGGCCATTAGCCAATTAAAAGTAAAATTAGAGAAGGAGAGAGCTGACTTTGCGGTGTTTTGGTGGAAAGAAATTGTATGGGAGAGTGTTATGGAAGAATATTTGGTGTCCACTGCTGGGAAGAGTCAGCGGGTGGCTGGGAAAGCAGGGAAGAAAGCGATTGCCTCCACGGCCTCCATGTCAGGTGAAGCGGGCAGAATTTCCCTGTCTGCAGCAGAAATAGGAGCATTGGGCGAGAAGTCACAGGCCAGGTGATTGCTGCGCTGGGCCTAGACTATTGAAACTGAGGAAAGATTGACCTGAAGCTTCAAGAATGCTCGAGCAACAGACGGCCCATTCAAGCAGACTAGAGGAGGCTGAAGAAAGGATTTCCCGGTTGGAAGACGAACATTCTGAGACGCCAAGGCAAGTCATACAATTGCAGAAGGAGCTGGAGGAACTAAGGGATGCAATGGACTGTCAAGAAAATTATCATCGGCGGCTCAATCTCAGGCTGAGAGGCTTGCCAGAGGGAGCGGAGAAAGGGGATGTGATAGGTTTCTGCACCCATGTACTCCTGGAGCTGCTGGGTGTTCAGTGTAAGCATGGAAGCATCAAGCTGGAACGCGCACATAGAGCCGTGGTGCCACGGCCCTCATGAGACCAACCTCCGCGGCAGTTAATCATGCGCTTTCATGCATTCCAAGATAGAGAGACGATCATGAGAGCTTATAGAGAGAAAGGCAGATTGGAATACGAAGGGTCACAGTTATTTCTATCACCAGATTACTCCCTGCAACTGCTCCAAAAGCGAAAAGTATTCAATCCGCTAATGGCTCAACTGAGAAATCTTAAAGTCGAGAATTTTATGGTCTACCTGGCCGTGCTGAAAATAAAACATGAGGGCGCGACATATTCCTTCTGGGAAATCAGTAAGGCCGAAGGGTTTGTGGCAGACCTGCAGAAGAAGCTGGGCAAATGAGGATACGGGGAAGGCCCATTAGAAGCCGGTTGTTGAGTTGGCTGCCGTTGCAGTATTTAAGTTAAAATTATTCTATGTTTTCTTGTTGCCCCCCTTGGTTCCTGTTATCGGGGCAGTTGAGATGGAGCGATGGAGAGAGTTTATTACTGCGCAAATCTGGAGGGTCTGCTTGAGACCACTACATGATGAGAATGGGACAGATGTGTGGATCAGTAGTGGACAAGGATGGAAACTCTGGTTGGGGTCCCACTTTTGATGGTCTGAATCGGAATAGCCTCCGGTGGCGAAGAAAAGAACATCAGCTGAAGGCCGGGAGGACCACGAAGAACTAGATAGCTGGCTCGCTGAAGTGCCTAGCAGCTATGTTGGAAGCCTTGCCTACTCCCCTGCCCTCGTGAAGCGGTCCTTTGTGAAGGGGACATTATTGGGGAGGAGAGATAAAGTGCTATAGGGAAAGGAAGGGTCCATGGGAAAAAGAAACCGGGAATAAAATGGAGAAATCGGCTGAGGGACGCCCTGAGGTGCTTCATTAAAGGGCCAGGTACGAGGTAAAATCCACAAGGGTTTATACATAGCCGGTCATGATTAGGGGATAAAGGAAGGACGAGGTAGCACAGGGAACGGCGGTAACAGAAATGGAGGGGTTGAACTCTTTCTTATTTGCGATATAAAACAAGCGCCAATTTACATAGAAACATAGAATTTGACGGCAGATAAGGACCGCTTGGCCCACCTAGTCTGCCCATTTTCCTACCTAACAGATAAGCTGCAGATCCTAGTTAACCAACAGCTTAATTCCTTCTACCCCCCACTAGGACTGCCCTATGCCTGTTCCATGCATTCTTGAAGTCCCCCACTGTTCTTGACCCCAAGACCTCTTCAGGGAGGCTGTTCCATGCATCCACAACCCTCTCAGTGAAAAAATACTTCCTCACATTACCTCTGAGCCATCCCCTTCTATCTTCAAATTGTGCCCTTGTTCTTACATCTCTTTTTCTGGAAGATGCTACCTCTTGGACTTTGTTAATTCCCTTGAGGTACTTGAAAGTTTCTATCATGTCCCTCTCTCCTTCATTCCTCAGGGTATACATATTAGCTCCTTTAGTCTTTCTTCATATGTCTTCTGGTGCAGACCCTGCACCATTTTGGTCACCCTCCTCTGGACAGCCTCCCTCTGTCTATGTCTTTCGGAGATGGGGTCTCCAGAACTGCACACAGTACTCCAGATGGGGTCTCACCAACTGTCTGTACAGAGGGATAACATTCCTGTTTTCTACTATTGATGCCTCTTCCTATACATCCCAGTATCCCCAGCCTTCCTTACTGCCTTCTCATTTGCTTGCCCACCTTTAGGTCATCTGATATAATTACCCCAGGTCCCTTTCTATTTTACTGTTGTCAGTATCTCACCCCCCATTGTGTACGCTTCCCCTGGGTTTTTGTGTCCCATGTGCATTACCTTGCACTTCTTTGCATTGAATCTGAGCTGCCATACATTTGACCATTCCTCCAACCTTGCCAAGTCCCTTCTCATCCTTTCCACTCCATCTTGTGTATCAACCCTGTTGCAGATCTTTGTGTCATCTGCAAAGAGACATACTTTTCCTTCCAGTTCCTCTGCAATGTCACTTATAAAGACATTAAAAAGGACCGGTCCCAGTACTGAACCCTGCGGTACCCCGCTAGTAACCCTCCTTTCGTCACTGTGTACTCCATTTACAACTACCCTTTGAGTCCTGTTGTCTAGCCAATTTTTTATCCAGGCTACCACCTTGGGACCCACTCCAAGGCTGGCTATCTTGTGTATTAATCTTTTGTGTGGGACTGTATCAAATGCCTTGCTAAAATCTAGGTAGGCCATGTCCTCAGCCCCTCCCTGGTCTACTAGTTTGGTAACCCAGTCAAAGAAATCTATTAGATTCGTCTGACACGACCTTCCCATCGTGAATCCATGCTGCCTTGGGTCCTCTGCCCCACTGGCCTCTAGGTACTCAACAGTTCTTTCCTTCAGAAGTGATTCCATCATTTTCCCTACCACTGAGGTCAAACTAACTGGTCTGTAGTTTCCTGCCTCTGTCTTGCTCCCACTTTTGTGAAGAGGAATCACATCTGCCCTCCTCCAGTCCTCGGGTACCACCCCATCCTCCCATGATTTGGAATTTGGTTCTTTCTCTAATACAATGTCTAATAGAAAGTGAAGGCAATGGCGGGGGTGGTGGGACACAGATGTCGTTAGAAGGGATTTATAGACACTCATGCGAGAAATGCATTTGGTGTCATTTAGGGGGGTTGAGGGCAAGAATAGAAGGAAAGATAAGTTGGTAAAAAAAAAACAATATGGGGGTTATTTCATTAGGGGGACTAATCGGGAAGGGCAAGGAAAATAGGGGGGAATGGTCGAACTCGATACATGGGGGAGTTTGATGTTGCTGTTACTGTGTTTAGTTGTTACTCTGAATGTTTATTGTTATATGCATCTCATGTTGAATGTGAAGGACAATGTTGGGGCGGGGTGTTGGAGGATGGGGAGGGGTCGGTTGGTGAGCTCCTGTGCAGGGAAAAACCAGGGAATAGAATATGGGTAGCAAACACGATTTAACGATCTTCCTGGAATGTTGAGGGATCACGAATCCGATTAAGCATACAATGCTTTAACCTTTTCCGGAAAAAGAAGCGCAAGTGCATTTCTCCAGAAACCCTGCATCGGAGATTGAGCTTACAAAATTGGTTAGGGGTGGGTAGGGAAAGTCTATGCGGCATCTTATTCCTCACGGAAACGTGGGGTGGCTGTTCTACTGCACAGGAGCCTGCCATTCGAAGTAAGAAGAGTGGTGAAAGATCATAAAGAGGGCAGATATATCTTTGTGGTAGGGCAACTGTTTGGGGAACAAATCACCCTTGGCAATGTGTATGCGCCTGCGGTGTACGAACCGAGATTTTTTTCCTGAGCTGCTGGATCTATTGGTTAAAGAGCAGTTTCCGGGCCTGATATTTGGGGGGACCTTAATAATGTGTCAAACCCTAGCATGGATCACTCGAGAGGGAAAGGGAGAAGACCAGAAACGGTAAACCAGTGGTGGCTAGGGGTATTAGACCTCGATTTAATAGATAGTTGGAGGGCAGTGAATCCAGGGGCAAGAGAATATACCTTTTTTTTTCGAACCCGCACGGGACCTGGACAAGAATAGATTATATTCTGGTCCCTCGGGAATGGAACGATAGATTGATAGAGGTCTCGCATAGCCCGATCCACATCTCAGACCACGCGATGGTAATTGGAAAGGTAAGGATGCAGGGGTTAAGGGAGGGTCCACCTCAGTGGAGATTCCCCTACATACATGCTTCCTAATAAGGAATTTAGGGAATATCTGCTGAAGCAGTGGTGTTTTTATAAAGAGACTAATCAAAGCTCAGAGGTGCCTAGATCTGTGTTCTGGGATGCAGGGAAGGCTTTTTTACGAGGCTCCATAATTGCATACATGGCCAAAGTCAAAAAAGAGAAACAAGAAAAAAGGCAGAAACTAGAAAAGCAGCTTAAGGACTTGGAAAAGTGCATGGCTCGGGGGTGAGGGAGGCACAGTTGGCAGCCTGTTAACATCTCGAGGAGGCATTGAGCATGCTAATGCGGGGGAGAAGCTAGAGTTCGTGGCAATATGCAAACGCCAGATGTTTGAGTGGTCCAACAAACCGGGCCCATTGATGGTCCGGCTTAAGAAGGGGGGCAAATGCCCTACTAGGATAATAGGGATAAGGGATAGCGAAGGCAAGATGCACAGAGAGATAGGGGCAATGAGAGGTTTTATGCCCAGCTATATAAAGCAAAGTGTGGGGAAGGGGGGAGAGGGATGCAGGAATTTTAGATGGGATTGAATTACCCAGGTTATCAGTGAGCCAAAGGGATCGACTAAATCAGCCGATCACAAGGGAAGAGGTTAGTAAAGCTATAGGCAGAATGCAAAAAGGGAAGGCGAGTGGCCCAGATGGATTCCCACTGGAATTCTATAGTACGCTAGGGGGCCAATTAGTAAACACACTTAGCGAGGTCTTTCAGGAGGAATGGGGGGGAGACAGCCCCAGATACCAGACACCTGTTATGACGCTATGATATGTATGATACCTAAGCTGGGTAAGGAATTATCAGAATGCGCTTCGTATAGACCAATCTCGTTATTAAACTGTGACCTTAAGATTCTGGCCAAGATCCTGGCGATGAGATTGGAAGACTACCTGCCTGATCTGATACACCCAGACCAGACCGGGTTCATAAAGGGGAGACTATCCTATCATAATATGCGTAGATTGCTTAATGTGGTTTGGTGGGTGGGGCAAGAGGCGGAGAAAACATATGTTATATCTATGGACGCGGAAAAAGCATTCGATAGGGTAGAATGGAGGTACCGTTTTGAGGTATTGACCCGGTTTGGTCTGGGTGGGTCATATGTTGCTTGGATCAAGGCGATGTACCGGGTTCCCAGAGCAAGGATTTTGGCTAATGGGACACCCTCAGCACCAATTACTTTGGATCGGGGCACACGACAGGGGTGCCCTTTATCCCCGTTGCTGTTTGCTTTAGCACTGGAGCCTTTGGCGGCAGCAATAAGGCAATGTCAGGGGATCCAAGGTATCAGAGGGGAAGGCAGGACCATGCATAAGGTTACCTTATACGCAGATGATATGTTGTTATTCGTAAGAGATCCGCAGAAATCCATGCCAGTGTTGCTGGAATTAATAGAAAAATTTGCCAGTTTTTCGGGATATAAAGTTAATTTAAATAAATCTGAAATGCTATGTTTCCCTAGAATGGAAATTACTGATAACCAATGGGAAATACAGGGCCGGGAACTATGCATTACCTACTTGGGGATTAAAGTAGGTAGGACAATTGGGTCCCTGTATGAGCTGAATTATGCACACCTTCTTAAGGTTATAGAAGCGGATATGAGGAGATGGATGCAGCTGCCTATAGCTTGGATAGGGCGAATTAACTTAATAAAAATGAACATCCTGCCTAGGATCCTTTACTCTATGCAAATGATCCCTATGCACCTGGTTAAAGGGGATATTAGGAGGGTATAGAGGCTAGTTACACAGTTTATCTGGAGGGGGCACAAACCGAGAATACGGTTGCAGAGGCTAAAGGCTGAGACGAGTAAGGGAGGCCTGAATTTCCCCGATCTAACAAATTACTACTTAGCTATCCAACTGCGTTACATTGCTGACTGGGTGTACCGACCAATAGTGGCAAGTTGGGTCACGCTGGAACAATGGGGGTGTCGGGTACGACTATCGGCGTATCTACACTCTAAGGGTAGACAGGCTTATGCTAGCCAAGGGGGTCGTAACCTGCTGATAAGAACGGTGCTAGAAGCATGGAACCTCATTAGGAAACTTAGGGGGATTAATAAGGGAGAAACCTTGCTACTACCTCTAGAGGGGAATCCTTTCTTTTTACAAGGGCTAGAGGGCGGAGGGTTCAAGGAATGGGAAAGGGCAGGTGTTAAATGTATGGGCAATGTGGTAGACAAGGATGGACTAAGGACCCTGGAAGATATCGTAAGAGAGAGGGGATTACAAGGCCAGCAAACTTTCCGATACCTACAATTGCGGGCATTCTTATCGAAGATAGAGAGGAGCGGTGGAGAGGCACAGGGCTGAGGGACAGTGGAGACAATGATACACAGTACGCAAATGGATTCTAAGGGATATATAGGCAAGATGGTAAAAATAGGGAGGGAAACACTCCCAGATTATACGCAGAAAATCAAGCAATTGTGGGAGAAGGATCTGGGTATACAGATTACTGAGAATAATTGGAGACAAATGCTGGTGGGACATGTGGGTCTCTCTGTTCAAGGAGGCCTTTTATAAGTTTCTACATAGGGCATATTACCCGCCAACGGTGGTACATAGGGCACACCCGACTGTCTCACCTATGTGTGGTAGATGTGGGGAAGAAAGAGGAACATATATTCATTCCTTTTGGAACTGCAGGGTATTAAGAGTTTTTTGGGCTAAAATATGTACAGAAATAACACAGATGGGAGGGATCTTCATACCTGTGGATCCTGTAGCGGGACTATTTGGTATGTCTCCAGGAGAGGCAGAGGACTGGGAGTATTCCCCACGATGGATCAGAGTAATGCTGGTAATGGCTAGGCACTGTGTCCAAAATACCTGGGTCAATCATCTGGTTCCTACTAGCCAACAATGGCGCCAGTTAATAATACAGAATCTGGCCATGGAAAAGCTGACCTTGGTCCTAAAGGATAGGCAAGAGACATTCTGTAGGGAATGGGCCCCTCTTGGCAACATTGAGCAATGAAGAAATGGTTATTCTTCAATGTGGGACGGGATAGGAATAGATGGATCCTCCTCTACAAGTGTTTACCCTCCCTCCCCACCTGCCCCCCTGTATTGTACTACCCCTTGGTCTAAAGTCATGAGAAATGTGTAAAGGTGGCAGTAATTAAAGAAGAAGAGGGAGAAATTATGATGAATAGCTCCAACATGTATGTGTATGTATAAATAATGAATCATGAGATGCATCTGTATGTATGTCTGTAAGTCACTGTGTATTGTAGTTGTTAAACTTACTTACTATAAAATCAATAAACAAATTATACAAAAAAAGATCAAGTGACATCACAGAAAGTATGAGATTTGTCCTGGAAGGAGAGCCCTTCCAGTTCAGAATATTGCCCTTTGGCTTCTGTTCTTCACCATAGGTCTTTACCAGGGCCACTGGAAAATTGTGGAAAAGGTTACCCAAAATTGCGGAGCATTTTGGCGAAATTGCAGGGGTTCTACTATAGACCCTGAGTGCTTCACAATAAATCTTTTAATGTTTTCTGCAGCATATATTAGTCAGTATAAATTGCTAAATGAATACACGGACACCTGGATATGTTTAAAACATAAAAAAAAAGTTTATGTTCCTAAATAGAATACTAAACTGATAAGCTATCATAAGCGTTGCCTATCTTCCAAAATGTAAAAGCATCTTCCTCATACAGTGCTAAATAGATTCTATAAAGTGAGCCACAGCAAATCAATATTAAATAAAGCCAGAAGAAATATTTTTTGTTGTTTCTGGCTGTAGAATAATGAAGCATAATCAACAGCTGTTTACAGTGCTCTGCCAGCTATTCACCCACTTTGGTACAAGAAAAAATAAGCAGATAGAGTGGTGAATAATTGAGTTTTAGTAAAATGTTGTTAGTGTTTAATGGTCATAATTTGTACTGTAGGTACTGTACACTATTTTTGAAATCACATATTTAAACATTAAATCTGGGGGTTATTGGGGCTGGCAGTATAATCTAGAGGTTAGAGTAACAAACTGTGAATGAGTTGACATCTGGAAGACCTGGGTTTGATTCCCACAGCCTCCACGTGCATACTGTGTGATTCTGAATAAGTCACTTAACCTCCTCAGGGCTCCTGGGTTTTACAGGAAACAGGCACTTGTGCCTAGTGGGCCTTATGCAATTACCAAAAAATGTAAAAAAAACCCCAGTATATTTTACTGCATCATACAGTAGTCAGGATACCCTGTAATTTGCCTTTGTTTTGCTCTGACTGAAATGATTTTGTTTAGTTAAAGATAAATGTTCAGATTCATTTTGTGTTTAATAAGCTTGTTTTTAGACTTTAGTCAGATTTTTAGTGTAGTCTTTGCATGTGAGCATCTAGGGGGTAGTTGCTAAGAGTGAGATCACTGTTAACAACTAGCTTATTCAAGTTTAAAATCAGTAGGGCCATCCAAAAATCCTCAGCTGTTTAAATCAAAACTAGTCTGAATGAAAGTATGCTCACAAGGAAAAACTTGCCCTGCCACTTACAAAAAGGCTTCATAGTTAGCACCCCATTGAAGTGAATGGGATAATTTGCACATTTTCTACCATCTTTTGTTTCAGTCTGTGTGGCAACAAAAAGTTTTCGGATAGACTGCTTCAACACAAAACAGATATTAAGTGTTTAAGTGTACTCATGCTTGGCCAGTGGATTTGAAACCAAACAAGACCTTTGCACTGCATTGTTTTGGCCAAACCCAAGTCTGCATGCAAAATTGTCAATATATTTGAGAGTATTTTATTAAAAATGTTAGTACTTTTTACGCAGTTCAGTATAAAAACTCAAAAATTGCAAGAAATTGCAGAACATGTCAGTTTTTGCAGAGAATGGTGAAATTGCAGATTCCGCAAAAAAATTGCTGGCGCAATTTTCCAGTGGCCCTGGTTCTTTACCAAATGGTTAGCAGTGGTGGCAGAAGCCCTTTGCAGGGATGATCTGTATGTCTTCCTGTACCTGGTTGATTGGCTTTTAAAAGACAGTTCCAGTAACCAACTTGAACATGCCCTGTCCAGAACAAGGCAATTATTTTAAGACCTGGGGGTTACAGTAAATATGCCAGAGTTAGTACTGACCCATTGCCAGAGGCTGCTGTATATAGGTGCAGTCCTGGACACAAAACAGGGCAGAGTGTTTCTGCCCCTGGACAGGGTAGAATGTCTCATGACTCGAGCACAACTGGTGTACAGTAGTCATTACATTCCAACCAGAACTTTCCTGGAACTTATAGCAATGGCAGTTGTGACTGTGCTACTGCTCACTTGTAAATGCCAATGTGACAGTGGACGCTGAAAGTGCAGTAGGACCACTTGATGGATGACATGGACCAAAAGGTGCTCATCGCTTAATTTACACAAAACACTGGCATGGTGGATGAACCACAGCAACTCTTGATAGGCGTTCTATTGTTAATCCGAACTTCAATTCAGATTCTGACCTTGGATGCCTTAGGATCCAGGTGAGGAGCACATCTGGGCCATTATCAAACCCAAGGTTTATGACCCAGGTGGAAGTCAGGTTACATATAGATATTCTGGAGATGAGCACTGTCTTATAAATCCTCCAGGCTTTCCAGGAGCACCTGACTCTGGGTCATCTGCTAGTGCAGACAGACAATGTCAGTGTTATGCATTACATAAACAATGGTGGACTCATTCCTATCCTCATTGTTGGGAGTATGGTACTGAGTGCTGGAACATGGCCTGGAGTTATTAGCTGTGCATCTCCCTAGGGTCGAAAACATTTTGACAGACAAGCTAAACAGGCCACAGTCCAAGATCCACAAATGGTGTAATCCCCCTACAAATTGGGGGTTTCCTGAAAAGTCTTCCTTGAGCTTGCCTAAATGCTCACTGCCAGGCTGGTATCCTGCATTTTAGCAGTTTAAATGTGATTGCCAGATAGTGCCTGTATAGCCTCTGTGTACTGTCTCTTTAAGAGCTGCCTGGCTTGCAGTCATAAGTAATCTGAGAGGGAGCTCTGTTCAAAGATGTAACTATTTGCTGAAAATCATTTAGAGTGATGATGTACCAGGATGCAAACCCTGTATAATAAAATAGCTCGTTTCGCAACCTTAGACCACCCGAGACGTCACCACTGTGACACTTTGGCCAGTCTTCGTTGACCCACATTGGTCACCCGCCTCCAACACCCCTTGCTTGTCCAGGCCTACAAGCTTCTCAAACCTCACACTCCGCCAAGCATTGCCGGGACCATAACCCTCAAACACAACCCAAGGAACCTAAGGACCTCAGATAGAACGCTATTAGAAGTCCCTAGGGTAAGGACAAATGCTGGCGGAAGATCCTTTTCCTCCCAAGCAGCCTGCCAATGGAACAAGCTCCCTCCCCAGGTCCAGGCCTCTTCCTCACTCATGAACTTCCGCACCAGGCTTAAGTCCCATCTGCTGACCTCAAGCGCATGCCACTGTCATGGCACTTAAAGCTCCTAAGGTACTCCCCTCCTCTCCAACTCCCGTCTCCTAGCTTAACCTTCCTACTACTTGCCTTATACAGACTGCTCGCCAGAGGCCCCGTGTAACCCCTGAATAAACTATATGCAGAGTACTACCAATTGCTTATATGTCATGATGATAACCATGCCTGTACCCATGCCTGCATCCACTGCTTTTCTTTTACCGTGCCTGTAAGCCATGCCTGTATCCAGTGCTTTTCTTTTACCATGCCTATATCCACTATTTTTCTTTACTATAACCACCTCATGATGTAACTCACAATGCCTCAAATGTTCCTTATGTCCTTGTTCATTCTTATAACTTGTATTGTTATCCCGGGTCGCCCTTGAAAAAGGGACCTTTGGGGCTCAGTGGGCCTACCCGGTCACCAAAATTTAATAAATAAATAAAAAATAATGTAGTTTGTCTAACCTCCCTTCTTTGCAGCAAGTACTGTTTTGTTTATCCCCACCATTTGGCCCGGGACTGCAAATTGGACCAATCAGTCCTGGTGGGACCTAAAATGGAGCCGGACTACAGGAGCTGTCTGGAGTCAAAATCTATAGGAATTAGTTTTTGTCTATTGACGCCTTTTTTGTAACTGAAGGGGGAGCTCTTGCTTTGACTGACAGCCGAATCAGCCAAACGAACCTTTTGGATCTGAGGCAAATCCCCAAGCTGACTGCTGTTTCAGGCAGATCTAAGTTGGGAGCTGAAGAAGAAAATCAAGTGGTTTTGAGCAGCAATCCTGAGTGTATTCGCATGGGAGAACGTGAAGGGCTGAGTTTTGGCCGGCATGTCTGCCTGCTGCCCCTGAGAGGGAGAAAACAGAATTATTTTGGACTAAATCCGAGGTTGTGAGAACGAAGTAAACCACTGGTTTTCTACCAGGCTCATACCTGAAGAAGACCGAAGATTTTGCTGAGTGTGATCGGCCTGTCAGGATTTCCAGCTGCTTTTGAATCCCCAGTTTGTGCAGAGACTCTGCGATCGTGACCGGAGAGCAGTTTGTCTGGTACAGTAGAATTTCCTTACATGTAAATGTGCGGTGAGTTGTTAGTGGGTCGTGATTTGGCTCTCCACTGTGTGAACTGTGTTCTGTTTGCTGGAAGCTGTATCCAGCCCAAAATGGACTGTATCTGAATCTGACTCCATTTGGCCGGGGGCCCTTGCCACACTGGTCCAGTCAGTCTACCAGCTGCACAGAGAAAGCCATTGACGAGAGACCTGCCTGGGGATCAGCCCCCTGCTCCACGCTTGAACAGGAGCAACGCCTCAGCGAATCGTGTGGGCCCTGCTTCTCCTGGCACTCCAGATCAACCACCTGCAGTCTCAATTTTCGTCCAGCCTGTGTCCTGTCTTGGATATCGTGAGTGATCATCAGGGTAGCTCCCAGCAACAACAGCCTAATCTGAAAGTGTGTCATTTGATTGTCTTGTTATTTTCTTTTCACGAACTGAGCCCTCCAGCTCCGGATTACAAATAGTGTGTGTTGTGCATGTTGTTTTTTGCCATCACAGGGCCCCAACCAGCTGCAATATTCCTGGCTAGCCCACCATTCTCCATCTGGGTACCCAGAGTGTGTGACTGTTTATAAATCCTGAAGTGCATGCATAACTGTTTGAATGATAGAGTCTTTAAGCAAATTAACCTGATTACGCCCCTCCCTTGTTCAAGTCCCTTAAATAAATCGGGTCTAACTTTTTTTTTGCATTTACCCTGACTGTGGTTCCAGTTTGTGCAAGAGTACAGTACTGCTGTTATTTGCTGTGTATAACCTTGTTTTACAGGGGGTCCCCAGGGCCGAGCCAGAGGGGAGCCCCGGTGGGAAGTCCAAACAGTGTGGGTACTTGTGTGGTGTATCAGGGATATTGTGAAAGTGATTATAGTGTATTGTTCCGGCCACTAGTAAGGAAAGGGGGGGGTTACAGTGTCCCGGAGGGCTGTGCCCAGGTTAGCTTGACCACTACTAACCCTGACCTCCGGGTGGAGGCACCCTTTTCAGAACTCAGGCCCCTTAACCTGCTACTAGCCAAGCAGGCAGAGGTAGTAGCCCTTGGAATAGCGCCACCTAGGGGTTACAATGGGAACTGCTGACCTCCATTGTAGATGACCTTTTTGCAAGGTGGGGTCATCCAGAGTTGGACCTTTTTGCATCTCCACACAACACAAAACTTCTGTTTGTGCTCACTTGCTCCAGGGTGTAATTTTTTTTTTTGGTGAGACGTGTTGTCCCTCTCTTGGAAAGGGAGGTGTCTGGGCACATTCCCTCATTTTCCATTTATACAGAAACTGTTACTGAAACTACAGATGCAAGAGTATGACCCTTCTCCTCATTGTACCTCTGCGACCTCGATGGATATTGTGTCCGCTGGTACAACAACAGGCGCTGGAGCCTCCTGTTCCCTTTCCTCTGTGCAGAGGCCTGTTATCACAGCACAAGGGGGCTCTGTTCCATCCGGACCTGAAGTCCCTGCACCCGCATGCCTGGCTCCTGAAGACATAGGCATTGCACAGTATGGGGTGTCAACAAAAGTAGCTATGCTGGTTGTGGTCAGAAAGCCTTCCACCAGATATACCTATTCTTTAAAGTGGAAATGATTCACTTTGTGGGCCACTTGCAAAAATATCGACCCATTCACCTGTCCAGTAAATGCTGGGTTGAAATACATGCTGTCCCCTGTCGGACTATGGTTTGCAGTATTCCTCACTAAAGGTGCATCTGGCAGCTATATCAGCTTTCCATGTCTCTGTTGATGGTCATACAGTAACTCAGTTGGAGGGGGAGCAGTATTCTGCATATGAAACCTCCCATTCATAATCCGATCCCATCTTGGGACCTCAGTTATGTGGTTGAGAAACTTACTTGGGCTCTTTTGAGCCAGCTGCAAATTGTGGCTTACACTTTCTGTCATGGAAAGCGTTATTATGTTTGCTTGCACGCATGTGCAAGAAACATAGTGCCACCATACCAGAATTCGTAGGTGTGCCTCCCCCACTTCCAGTGCCCTGCTGCCTTTAGCAGGCGTGGATGCACTCCACCAATGAATGTCGGAGCTGTCTATGACAGCCCTTCAACTGCAGTGGTGTACAGTTGAAGGCAAAAAACCTCTGCAGTCAGCGGTGATAACGTGTAGGCAATTTGCATACTGCCGCGTCGGCAGTATGCAAAGTGCCTACACGTCGACACTGCACTGAATCAGCTGTCGTAGACAGCTCCTTCCCTTAACAAGTATCATGCTGGGAGCCCACTCCAGCATGCTCATGCGCTCCCCCTCCCCCCCAGACACACTGTATGGCTGACGGGGATGCCCAATCCCCCGTCGGCTCCCCCTCCAACAGAGTTCCAGGTGCCAGGCTGGGAGCCCACCCCAGCGTGGCAACAGTTACATAAGGCTGACGGGGGTGCCCAGTCCCTGTCGGCACCACTGTATCTCCCCCCCCAACAGACTTCCAGGTGCCATGCTGGGAGCCCACCCCAGCGTGGCAACAGTCTATATGGCCAGGGGTGCCCAGTCCCACGTCGGCTCCACTGCCCCCCCAGACAGCCTTCCAGCTCCCAGCGTGGCAAAAGTCCCACATTGTCTTTAAAACAAAAAAAAAAAAGCGCCCTGTAAGGAAAAACAGTCCCTCGTTGACTGTCTTGATCCCCACCACGCCCACCCTGCAGCGCCCTGCCTCCACCTCCACCTCACCCCATACTTACCTCCGGAGGCTGGCAGGACGATCTTCGGTGGACCAGGAACACTTCTGCACTCTTCAAAGCCGACTGCGAACTGAGGAAATACTGGTAAGCTGTATAATGGAATAAATAGGGTTTTTTTCAACTTTGATGCATATCTCAGGCATTTTTTGGAATTTTGGCACCAAATTTTCAACATGGGGTTTTTGGGTCTCCTCCTCATGAATTCTGGCACTGTCATGGCATTAATCGGCCCCGAAAGGTGATTTCATGGTCACTGCGTGGAACCACCTTTTGGGACCAATTCTTAAACAAGTGTCACAGTTCATGAGGTAGGCCCCAAAACCCTATGTTGAAACTCTGCTGAAAAATTTCAGAATGACTGATTTACGAGCGTGCGTTGCGCAGTTCCTATGCACGCTCATAAGTTTGCGAATTTTTAATATTTTCACTCCAGATTTTCAACATTGCCATTTTACCACACCTCCTTATGAGCAGTACAGCTGTCATTTTTCACATCTCGCCCAACATGTGTTCCCGCACATGTAGCTCCCAGTGGCGCAGTTGGTGTGCGAAATCAATGTTTGGGACTGATTAAGAAAATCACAGTGACACTGTTCATGAGCAGAGGTCCTAAAATGGCTATGTTAAAAATTTGGTGACAAAAGTCCATAAAATTACTGTGTTACGAGCGAGTATTGCGCAGTTTCAACGCACCCTGTGAGTTCATGAATTTGTAATAATTTCAGTCCAGATTTTTACCACTGGCATTTTTCCACACTTCCTTATGAACAGTCCAGCTGTCATTTTTCACACCATGGCCGAAATGTGTTTTTGCACTTCCAGCGCAGAAATGCATGGTCGCTGTGGGAAATCACTGTTCAGGACAGATTAAGAAAATCACAGTGACACTGTTCATGAGCGGAGGTCCCAAAATGCCTGTGTTGACAATCTGCTGTAAAAAAAATTCCCAGACTAATTACATTATGGATGTGCGTTGCGCAGTTTCTACGCAGGCTCGTGACTTTACCAGTTTTTTTTCATATCTTCACTGCAGATTTTCAACTTTGCCATTTTTTACACCTTCCCATGAACAGTACAGCTGTCATTTTTCACATCTTGTTCGAAATATGTTTTCGTACCTGTGGTGCCAAATGGCGTAGTCACTGTGCAAAATCAGCTTTCAGCTAACGAACTGATATTGCAACTGTTCATAAGGTGGGGGGGGTCACAAAAAAAAAAAATGTTGAAAATTTGGAGTGAAAATACCAACGAATGCCTGAGGCGTTAGGGTTTCTGACCATAATGCCCCACCCTGTAGAGACTGACAGGCATCAGGGGTGTGACTTGGGATTGTCGCCTGTAATGCTCATACTATTCCACCCCCGCCCACACCCTACAGCCAGTGAGAGGCATCGAGGCGTGCCTTGGACTCTTCGGCCCCAAAGTTCACCCCATTCTCCTATACTGCACCCATCTCACCATATTTCCTGATGGAATGGGGTGAACATAATGGCCAAAGATCCCAAGGCACACCGTGACACTTGTCAGTGTCTGCAGGGTAGGGTGTGGTGAAATGGCGTGGCCGTTATGCCTGACGACCCAAAGGCACACCCCAATGCCTGTCAGTATCTGCAGGGTGGTGGTGGGGTTGGCTTCAGTTCAATACTACACTGCCATTCCTATTATGCAGCTCTGTAACTCCTACACTACCAATGCCAATAAGCAAACATTCGGCATTGACAAATGCTGGTTTTTAGTTGCACTCACTTCAGCGCCAACAATTTCAGAGCTACAGGTTCTAATGTGTGAGCCTCCTTATTTGATTTTCTGTAAAGACAGTGTGTCGTTACAAATTTGTACTAAGTTTTTGCCAAAGGTGGTGTCTTTCACACTAAATCAAACCATCTGCCTTCCAGTTTATTTTCCAGAGCATGCCAGTCAAGGTGAAGCATTGCTTCATACTTTGCATGTATATAGAATCCTAAGATAGTAAATCGCGTGGTCCAAAGTTTGTTTTGCACTGGGAAAGAGGACATCCCTGTATCGAAACAGTGCTTTTCCAAATGGCTAGCACATTGTACTATATTACATTCTGTTACAGGAAGTATGGTAAGGAATTTCCTGGTGTGGTTCATCACCATTTCACAAGGGTGTGGTCACTTCTGTTATTTGCTTTAGAAATGTCTGTGTGGCTGACATCTGTGCTACAGCTTCCTGGAGTACTGTCTGCACCTTTACTAAATATTATAGTCTAGACATTATTTCTTGTAGATGAGCAAGCTTTGGCCTTGGTGTGCTACAGGGCCTACTGTCGTGAACAGACTACACCATTCTCCCAGTTGTCTTTTGGGACTGCTTGGGACTTGTTCCAAAAGTGTGACCTAAGGGAAGAGATATCCTTGAAGAAGATAGGTCAGCTACAGTACATACTTACCGTAACAGTAGATCTTTGAGAGAATCTCTTCCCTTAAGTTATGCCAGCTTTCGCTCCTTCCCCCTTTTATCAGTTGTATGTGAATATGGCATCCAGTTCTCACTTGAGAATTTCCATGACTGTTCTCTTCAGCTCTTGCATCTGCCTGATGTGAAGGGGCTGGTGTAATCTCCTGGTCCCCCAAGAATAGCCTTTTCAGAGCACAGTGTCTGGCAGGGAACTGAGGAAAGATTGGGCTGCCCTTGCTTATGTAGATGCTGGCGTGTGATGTTGTCATGGGTGGCCCACAGCTAACAAAAATTTCTTTGTGGTCCTAGTGCTGACATGGGTATAGTGCCAAAGGTGTGGCACAAGGGAAGAAATTCTCTCGAAGTCTACTGTTACAGTAAGTAAATGACTGATCTTCCTGGACTTAAGTCTTCACCATTTAGTCGTACTGCTGGGACCCTGTGGGAGCCAAAAATCTTCAGGAGGACTGGCGCTGAGGTAGGATGTCGCATGCGTGACACTGCAAGGCTGGCTCAGGCTGTATAGGCTATTTTGGCGTCGACCCTCCAATTGCCTCCGTTCCTTTTTTACTGCCATCGAGTGTACTTCAGTGACAACATTGCTCGCCTGCTGGGAGTCATATCTTTGCAGCTATATTACAACGGCCTTTAGTCTCATTTGGTTTAACTAGTGTTTTTCTTATTTTCCTTGGGTTAAAAAAAAAAAGTTATCGAACTTCAGTTTCATCAGATCTTCAGCCCATCGGACAATGGAATCGACCATGGAATGTGACGGTACAGACAGGAGTCTCCTTTGGAGGGCTGCTTTGGCAGCTGGGCAGAGTCAAATCTGCTGTCCTGTCCGGTGGGGAAGGGGGTCTGACCATGGACAGTCCGGTGTTCGGAAGAAAGGACAGCCTTCCCATAAATACAAAAAGAAGTGGTCCCATTCCCGATCCAAGTCAGGGACTCACTCAGCGCCTTTCAACCTTGGATTCTTCCTCTTCCTGTTGGAAGGAGAAGAAACTGTATTGCTCCAGGTTGCCCTCTGGTATGTCTACTAAGAGGTTATCTAAGTCCATGAGCAGGAGGCCTTCCCATATAGCTTCTGCTCGCAGTCCTTGGAGATCTCAGGCCCAGAGCCCTTCTCTGTCCTCTTGTGGGCCCTCCTGTGGACAGTTTCACCACTGGGCAGCTCTTATGGAGCAGTGGGTACAGTGTCTGGCCCAATTGCCTCTTCATAGAAATATAGACATTGTCGGAAGATAAGGACCACCAGGCCCATCTAGTCTACCCATAAGCCCTCCTTTTATTTTGCTGCCACTGACCCTATTGGGTCAATGGCTTTCTTTCCTCCTTCCCATTTCTAGGGTTTCCCTATGTCTGTCCCATGCATATTTAGATCCTTCCACTGTGCCTGCTACCACCACCTCCTGTGGCAGACTATTCCTTGCGTCCGTCTCCCTCTCCGTGAAGAAAAACTTCCTCATGTTACCCCTTAACCTGCCAACTTTCCAATTTCATACCATGTCCCCTCATTCTTGAACACCTCCTATAATGGACAATGTCGTCCCCACTGTACCTTGTTTATGCATTTAAGATACTTGAATGTTTCTGTCATGTTACCCGATCCCTGCTGTCCTCCAGTGAGTACATATTTAGGTCCCTTAGCCTCTCCTCATATGTTTTCTGGTGCAAGCCCTGTACCATCTTTGTTGCCTTTCTCTGGACCACCTCCACCCTGTTAATGTCATTGCGTAGATGTGGTCTCCAGAATTGTACACAGTACTCCAGGTGGGGCCTCACTAGTGTTTTATACAAAGGCATCACCACCTCCCTCCTTCTACTAGTGATACATCTGTCTGTGCACCCAGCATGCCACTGGCCCTCCCTGCTGCCTTTGTACTTTGTTTAGACACTTTTAGGTCGTGTGAAATAATCCCCAGATTCCTTTCCTCTTTAGTGATCGTCAATAACTAACCCCCCCCCCCCAATGTTCTGTAGTGCTCCCCTGGGTTCCCTCATCCCAGGTGCATTATTTTACACTTCTTTGAGTTGAACCCCCAGTTGTCACACCTTGGACAATTTTCAAGCTTTCCCAGGTCCCTCCTCATTTTCTCCACCTCATCTGGAGTAGCCACCCTGTTGCTGATCTTGGTGTCATCTGCAAAAGTCTGGTGGATCTGGTACTGGGGTCTTTGGGCCTGGATGTCTCGGGGCTGCAGTTGGGACCTTCAGACCAGGTAGGATCCGTTGGTGAAGCCAAATGCTCTGATTCCTTGATGGCGACTGTGCCGCAGATGCCGGTTCCGCGTGCCAACCTCCTTTTCTCTGTTTTTTCACAGGGACTGGCACAGGTACCTTCTCCGGTCATTTTGTTTCCAGTTGCTTCTTCTAGGCCTGGTTTGGGTTCTTGGGTGGTGCCGTCTCCAGCGCTGGCTCCCTTGGGTTGACCTTGGTGTCACTTCAGGGTCGGCGCTGTCTCCGGTGCTGATTCCTGCTCCATTACTGGTGTCGCCTGTCCAGCCACTCCCTAGGCCCAGAATCTGGCTTCTGGGTCCACATCCCTTCCGGTTTCCCCTTTTGAGGGGAATCTGGAGGAGAGATGAGTCTGATCCCGACCTCATCATTGCTGAGGATGTCAGTGACGACACTTTGTATAGCCTGGAGAATCATCCTTCTGTTCCTGCTTCTGTTTCTCATGAGGACCTCTCCTTTCAGTCTCTACTCAGAAACATGCAGGCAACTCTGGAATTGAGACTTCTAATCCCGGTAAGTGGATGTGTTGAGTGGCATCATGTTCTTAATACTCCAGTTAACCTCATGTCTCTTGTTCCCAGCCTTTGAAACTTATCTGAGGCCATGTGGGCTAGGCCTGCATCAGTTCTCTCTGTATGCAAGTCCATAGACCAGAAATGTATTCCTCTTAAAGAGAGGCCTATTCTAGGCTCCCAGCCTATTGCGGATGCACTAGTTATTCTCGCAGAGAATGACAAAGCTGTTCTACCTCAGGAAGTCTCAACACATCCTATCAATAAAGAATCTTGTAAGATTGGCGCCATGAGGAAGAGGACTTTTGCAACAGCCAGTCTGGGCATGTGTATAGCCAGCTGTCTGGAACACTTCACTCAATATGAGTATGCCTTTGGACTTTCCTTAAGTCTCTTGCTGAGTCTTTACCAGAATCTGATTCCAAGCTCAAAATTCTTCAGACTGTTATGCGTGGAATTTAATCCAATAGCCATCAGTTGAAGGTGGCTATGGACACTTATGATACTGCTTCTTAAGCTGCCGCTGCTGGAATCTGTATCAGAAGGCATTCCTGGCTGTGGACTTTGGGATTTTCCTTAAATACCCAGCAGCAGGTGATGTATGTTCCTTTTGATGGTACCTACCTGTTTAGCCAACAGGTTGAACAATCCCTGGAGGCTTCTTAGAAAACCAGAACAGCCATCAAATCAGCCATAGCAGCTCCTTTGCATCCGCAGAGGGGAAAAAAGAAAAAATGACTCACTGTAGTAATATTGTTTCTTCCAGGGTATTCTTCAATATGCTTGACAGGCTTTTATTGCCAAGTAAACAACTCTGAGTTCGAGGAGGTTTATATGGTATGCGGACTCCTTGGTGGACCATGTTCCACTTATGGACTGGTCTGCCAGGTGTGCTTCCCTGTGCTTCCCTGCCCAGAAGGGAGGCATCTGTAGTGAGTACTGTGGAAGGTTCTCTTTGCTGGAAGGGGAACCCTTTCTTGAGATTCCATAAGTCTTTCCACCGGTCTAGGGCTTGGAGCAAAGTCCTTTTGTCTGTAATGAGTTTTGACAAAGGGTCCTTTTTCTGGGACCAGTGAAACCTAAGATGATACTGAATATCCCTAATTTGAAATCTGGTGCCTGGTACACAACCGTAGTAGAAGCCATGTGGCTTGGAAGCCTGAGGAAGTGTCTGGCTGGCCTAGGATGAAAGAGTTTGCTAATTTCTGAATGTTGTGCACCCTGTCGAGGGGGAGCAGGGCCCTTTCCTTTTGTGTGTCCAGTTCTGCCCCAATGAATTCCAGTAGCTGAACTGGTTGGAAGTGGGATTTCTGGGTATTGATTAGGAAACCTAAAGATTCCAGGGTACTCTGAGTTAATCTGAGAGTGTCTCTGACTGCCTGTAGAGACTTTCCTACTATTAGCCAATTGTCCAGGTAAGGGAAGACAGACACCTGTTGTCTGTTGTTGAGATAGGCTGCCACTACTGCCAGGCACTTCGTAAACGCCCTGGGTGCAGAGAAAAAGCCGAAGGACATTGCTGTAAACTGGTAATGGCCAGAAGGCAGTCTGAACCTGAGACATTTTCTGAGGGACTGCCTGATTGGAATGTGAAAATTGGCGTCCTTCAGAAAAAAGGGAGGCTAGCCAGTCTCCCTTTTGCAGGAATGGAATCACCATAGCCAGGGTGACCATCTTGAATTTGGGATTGGTGATATGTTTGTTCAGGTACCTGAGGTCCAAAATGGGTCACCAGTCCCTGTTTTTCTTTTGAGTTAAGAAGTATCTATAGTAAACACCCTTTCCCCATTGGGAAGAGGGAACTCTTTCCATTGCTTTTGCAACCAGCAGGGACTTTACCTCTAGCTCCAGCAGTAGCTTTTCTGTAGGAGTTAAGAGTTTTAGTGATCTGTGACCCTGATGAGAGGGAAACTTTTTGAACTGCAGGATAAGACATTGACTCATGACCTCTAGTACTCACTTCTCTCTGGTGATGAGGTGCCAGTGGAAGGAGGTAGTGGGACAGCCTTCCTCCTACTGGGGGAAGGGAGGCAACTTGTGTTTTGTAGTCAGGAGATTTGTCTGGACTGAGTATTACAGGGGAAAAAGGAACCAGAGCATCTTTGGCCTTCCTACCTCTTCCCCTGAAGTAACCTCTCACTTGAGAGTAGTCCAGGGGCATTGGCATAGGGTAGAAGGCCCTCTGCTTTCCCTACTCAGAGACCTCTGGGAAGTGGAAGCTTTCTCTTTAAGCTTCAGTCTTGTCCACAAATAATGATTTATTCTCACAGGGAAAATCCATAGCCTTATTCTGGGTGTCCTGAGAAAAACAGGTTTCTCTTAGCCAGGCAAGACGTGTAATTGAGATAGCCTTGGCCATGGCTTTGGAGGCAGTGTTATTAGTATCCACTGCCATGTGAAACTGATATTTAGTGGCTTCCAAGGCCGTTTGGACAGTTTCTGTCAGGTCCTAAGCTACTTTTTCTGGGGCCTGTTGACTGATGGCTAACACTGAGTTCCAGAGAGCTTTTTGGTATTGGGCTGCATAAGCCATGTAAGTAGATAGGTGAAGCAGCAGAGAGGCTGTTGTTTAAGATTTTCCCCCATAAAAATTGAGCCTTTTCGATTCTTTTCAGGAGACTGTGAAGAAAGAAGTGCTTTAGCTTTGTCAAAAGCAACAGCCTGCACAACCCCTTCATGATCAGGGTGAGTATACAGGAACTCTGCATTGCACCTTTCCAGTTGATACTTTTTCTCAATTTTCTTGCCCACTGCCAGATTGGAAGTGGGGTTTTCGAGTACTTTAAAAGTTGCCCTGCAAAGTGATTTATGTATGGGCAAAAGCAACTTCTTGGAAGGAGGGAGACCCATCATATCGAAAAATCTTCCTCCACCTGTCGGTCAGTAGTTTCTTGTGTGGTGAGATCAAGAGTGTCCACCATACGTTGAATTAAGGAAGGTAAAGTGAAAAGAAAAATCCTCCTTCCCATAAGTGGGACCACCAAACTCTGTGTCAGGGGGAGCCTCTGGATCTAAAGGTTCATCACCTAATCTATCATCATCATCACTTTTATAATAAAAACCCTGGGTATGTCCAGCATTTGATGTGTGAGGGGTAGTAGGGTCTGGAGGAGTGTTAAAAATTTTTCCGAAAGCCTGCACCATTTGATATAAATGCCAGGCCTTAGCCATCTCTTTATCAGAGGGCATACATTTTTGTGTCACTGGTGTCTCCCTTTGCTTCTCTTTTTGACTTGGTCAGAATTATTTTTGTCTGTTTTATTCTGTAGAAAATCTTCATCAGACTTTCCCTTAGCTTTATGAGAGGCTAACTCCTCTTTAGAATTTTTATTAGAGGGGGAGGTAGACTGAGAAGCCATAATTGGGCACAGGAAGGACAGGGAGGGTAAAGGAGGAGGAGGAGTAGCTCTTTACATAAGGGAAGGAATCAAAGCAACAGAACAAAAGGGTAAACAGGGAGGAGAAGAAGCACTGTGGGTAAATTTGGAGACCGGCAATGGCACCACAATCCGCACAGGGGTTGTATACAGACCCCCTTCTCAGGGAAGGAAATGGACAAGGAAATGATAGAAAGTATACTTACAATGGCAGAAAAAGGGAGTTATTGCTGATGGGTGATCTGAATATACCAGATGTTAACTGGAGTGCAGTTCGCAGCCACTGAAGAGTGGGGTTATTCTAGATGCCCTACAGGGGCATGCCTTAGGCAACTAGTATTGGAGCCCACTCGAGAGGGAGCAATCTTAGACCTGGTTCTCTCAAATGGAGATGAAGAGAGGATCACAGATGTGGAAGTGGGTAGCCATCTGGGAACTAGCGACCATCGAACAGTATGGTTCACAATAAACACAGCAATAGAGTCAAGCCATACAAAGGCAAAAGTACTGGACTTTAGGAGGGCTGACTTTGCCAAAATGGGTGATTGTCTAAGGAATGCACTAGCAAATGGGCAGGAAGGAGGGGTGGAAGAACAATGGGGAATAATAAAAACTGCCATCACAGAGGTAACAAACCTTTGTGTGAAGCAAATAAACAAAACGAAATGATGTAAGAAACCACTGTGGTTCTCAAAGGAAGTGGCAGTGACGGTTCAAGAGAAAAAGAAAGCATTCAGGAAGTATAAGGAATCACAGAAGGAGCAGGACAGAGAACTGTATCAGTTAAAGCAAAAGGAAGCTGGGAAGGCAGTCAGAACAGAAAAGGCCCAAACCGAGGAAAAGATAGCCATCTCAGTTAAGAAGGGGATAAAACCTTTATAGGTACATCAGGAGCGAAGGAAGACCAAGGGAGGGATAGTGAGGCTTAATAAAGGGAGGAGGTGGGCAGAGGGTGACTGTGAAAAGGCAGAGATACTAAACAAATATTTTTGCTCAGTATTACAGAGGAAGAGGGGGAGGTACCTAAAACAAACAGTAGAAACACTCTGGATACAGAAGTTGATACCAGCCCATTTACAGAAGAAAGGGTTCTGAAAGAACTCTTAAAACTGTAGGTGGATAAAGCAATGGGGCCTGATGGGATTCATCCCATAATTCTAAAAGAACTAAGGGTAGAACTAGTGACACCACTGACTACCCTCTTTAACAAATCATGGGAGGATGGGGTGGTACCCGAGGACTGGAGGAGGCAGATGTATTCCCTTCACAAAAGTGGGAGCGAGGCAGAAGCAGGAAACTACAGACCTGTTAGTTTAACCTCAGTAGTAGGAAAATGATAGAATCACTTCTGAAGGAAGAATTGTCAGTATCTAGAGGCCAGAGGGCACAGGACCCAAGGCAGCATGGATTCACAGCGGAAGGACATGCCAGACAAATCTGATAGATTTGTTTGACTGGGTGACCAAAGTAGTAGATCAGGAGGGCTGTGGACATGGCCTGCCTAGACTTTAGCAAGGCATTTGACTCAGTCCCACACAAAAGATTAATATACAAGTTAGCCAGCCTGGGAGTGGGTCCCAAGATGACAGCCTGGTAAAGAATTGGCTGGAGAATAGGACACAGAGAGTAATAGTAAATGGAGTCCACTCTGAAGAAGAGAGGGTTACTAGTGGGTACCGCAGGGTTCAGTATTAGATCGGTCCTCTTCAATGTCTTTATAAGCGACATTGCAGAGGACTGGAAGGAAAAGTATGTCTCTTTGCAGATGACTAAAAGATCTGCAACAGAGTTGATGCACAAATGGGGTGGAAAGGATGAGAAGGGACTTGGCAAGGTTAGAGGAATGGTCGATGTATGGCAGCTAGAGTCAATGCTAAGAAGTGCAAGGTAATGCACCTGGGAAACAAAAACCCAGGGGAAGAGTACACAATGGGGGGTGAGATACTAACAACAACAAAAATGGAAAGGGACCCGGGGGTAGTCATATCAGATGACCCAAAGGTGGCAAGCAATGTGAGAGGGCAGCAAGGAGGGCTGGGGGGATACTGGGATGCATAGGTCGAGGCATCACCAGTAGAAAACAGGAAGTTATTATCCCTCTGTACAGACAGCTGGTGAGACCCCATCTGGAGTACTGCATGCAGTTCTGGAGACCCAATCTCCGCAAAGACATAGACAGGATGGAAGCTGTTCAGAGGAGGGCAACTAAAATGGTGCAGGGTCTGCACCGGAAGACATATGAAGAGAGACTTAAGGAGCTTAATATATATAGCCTCGAGGAAAGGGGGTGGGCATGATAGAAACTTTCAAGTACCTCAAGGGAATCAACAAAGTCCAAGAGGGTAGCATCTTTCAAAAAAGAGGTGTGCAAGAACAAGGAGCAATTTGAAGATAGAGGGGCGGCTCAGAGGTAATTTAAGGAAGTATTTTTTCACAGAAAGGGTTGTGGATGCATGGAATGGCCTTCCGGAGGAGGTTGTGGAGTCAAAAACTGGTGGAATTCAAGCATGCATGGGACAGTCGTAAGGCAATTCTAGGGGGTGGGGGTAGGAAGAAGTAGGCTGCTGGTTAACTAGGATCTGCAGCTTATCCATTAGGTAGAGAAGTGAGCAGACTGGGTGGGCCAAGCGGTCCTTATCTGCCGTCAAATTCTGTGTTTCTATGTTAATTTCCAACATTTTGGCTATTTTTCTGTTTCACCAGAAGGATTGGAGCTAAATTCACAGTTATGGTTAGAAAGCAAACAGTTACACTTAACACAGCTTTTAAAATTAATATGACCAGATTTCCTTTTGAGTCTGTCTGATATACCTGTTAGTCAGTAGACCTCAAAAAAGTTACCCTGAAATGGGAGAAAAAAAATAAATAACTGTCAGTTCTCAAGTGCTATGGAACTGTGGGAAATGGTTCTGCAAGGCGCAAAAATTAAAAGATTTAGTGTAAAATCGCCTGTTCCAATAAGAAATAAGAAACCGCAAATTAAACTGATAGCTGCGGAATGTTTAGGTAAAAAACAGCTAAACTTTTATCTCAGAAAAAGAATGAGAACCACAGGAGGAACCCTGAGGTGGTAAAATCGCAGTTCCTGGGAAACGGAGGAACCGCAAAATAAAAAACACAAATATTAAAAATTATAAGTAAAAAATCAGTAAGGGAGCACAAAAGGGTAAATTACTAACTACAAGAAAGAAAAGAGCTTATTCAAAAAAAAGTGTGAAGTGAGAGCTCCAGGGCAGTGTTGTCCAGTCAGCAGAGAAATTAATCTGACTGACCTCCCACTCTAGCTCAGGCAGCACTCTTTGTTCCTGCTCTCTGATTGACTGATGCCAAAAATCATTAACATTGACTCCTCCTCTAGGGCAGCTGAACCCAGCTGGCATGCTGTGCCTATCAAGCATACTGAAGAATTCCTGGGGTGAGAACTGTCAGTTCTTTTGTAACAGACAGTCCTTTCGCAGAAGAGACAGAGGAGCCCCAAACAAGCACCAATCTCCTCAGCTGCAGTAGAAAGCATAGTAGAAGGCACAGGACCTGGAAGCACCAAGTGCCACCCTCTGAGACCCCAGCCCTGGTCTCACCTCAGCTGCCCAAGGTGGACCTCTTCTCAGTGGTGGGGGTGGCTGACTCTCTTCTACAGCCAGTGGAAGTCTATCACCACAGACCGGTGGGTACTAAGGATCATTTGAGAGGGGTACTCTCTCAGTTTTTCAGAGATCCTCCCAGACTACCGGCCCAAGCGGCAGCATATTCTTTCAGCTGCTCAGTCAGACCTCCTCACTTCAAAGATAACGAGCCTTCTGAGAAACAGGGCAGTGGAAGTAGTCCCCTTTGTAGAGTGCAATATGGGCTTCTACTCCCATTATTTTCTTATTCCAAGAAAGTCATGGGGGCATGGGCCCCATTCTCGACCTTAAAAAACTGAACAAGTTTTTGTATCGTGAAAAGTTCAAGATTGTCTCCCTAGGAAACCTTCTACCACTTCTCAAGTCATAGGACTGGTTGGCATCCCTAGACATGCAAGATGCCGATCAGCACATTCCAATACACCCAAGCCACCACAAGTTCCTATGCTTTGAGGCCTTGGGTCAGCACTACCAGTTCAGCATCCTGCCCTGTGGGCTCTCCTCGGTACCTCAAGTCTTTACAGAGTAATTCACGGTTCTCACAGTGCACCTTCGAAAACCTGGGACTCGGGTCTTTCCCTACTTGGATGATTGGCTCCTGAAAAGTCCAATGCAGGGTACAGAGGAGGCAGTGACCACAGCAGCTTAGTTCCTGAACTCCATGGGAGTACTGATGAACATGGAGAAATCACAGCTTCAGCCTTTGCTGCAGTTCTTCTTCGTAGAGGCCCTCTTGGACACTACCAAAGCAAGGGCCTTTCTCCCAGCGGACAGAAGGAATGATATCCTTCAAATGGTGCATTTCATCATGGAAAACAACCCTGTGTGGGCTCACTCCATGCAGCAGATGTTAGGACTCATGACATCTTCAATCTTCACAGTGCCTCTAGCACAACTGCACGAGGACCACTCAGTGGATGCTCAGCAAACAGTGGTCTCCAACAGCACATCCTCAGTTCTACACCACCAAAGTGACTGAGCCCCTGCAACAGTCACCTGGCATGGTGGACGCAGGGGTACAACCTTCTTCAGGGTCTCCCCTTTGCTCCACCGGAATCTCGGATAACCCTCACCACAGATGCATCTCTCCTCGGGTGGGGAGCTCACTGTCGGGGCCATCACACCCAGGGAGTCTGGACTCAAATGGAGTCTCATCTCCATATCAGTGTTCTGGAGACGAGGGCACTCCTTTATGCCGTTCAAGTGTTGGTGGAGTTTGTCTGTCACAAATTAATCCTTCTACAGATGAACAACAAAGCACTGATGTAGTACTTCAACAAATTGGGGGGGGGGAGCACACTCCTACCCACTCTACTGAGAATCTATGAGGGTGTGGGAGTGGTGTCTTAAGCAGAATGCTCTTATCCTAGCAGTTTATCTACCGGGGGATCAGAACAATCTGGCAGACCAACTCAGCAGGATGGAAGTGGATCCTCAGAAGTAGTCGCTGGCATCAGATGTCGTTCAGTCTCTCTTTGACAAGTGGAGTACTTCAGACCCGGATCTTTTTGCATCCACACTCAATGTAAAACTGCCTCAGTTCTCCTCCAAAAATCCAGAACCTGGCATTTTCTGTCATGATGCATTTAGGCTGTGGTGGGCAAATTGCTTTATATACAAATTTCTGCCTCTTCCTCTACTGTAGTTCAGAGGGTGCTGCTCAGACTGGAGGCACATGGGGCAAATTGATTCTCATTGCACTGTACTGACCTTGACAGATTTGGTTTCCCTTGGTCAACAGGTTGTCAGTGGCCATTCTAAAGCAACTGCTTATATGGACAGTCCTTCTGACACAGGGATTCCTGGTCAATCCCAACCTGCACCACCTTCATCTCCATACCTGGCTCCTGAGGAGATAGACGTGAGCGGGTTTAAAGTTTCTCAGTGGGTCTCAGAAATCCTGGCTGCGCTTAAACCTTCCACTAGGAAAACATACACAGCCAAATAGAAGCGCTTCTCAGAATGGTGTGCCAAGATCTGTATGGACCCATTCCGGTGTCCACTGGATAAGGTTTTAGAGGGTATGCCGACCGCATCGCGACACCATTACAGCGAACACGTCGATGCCAACAACATCGACAGTTCACTGTAATGGTCCGCCCAAGACCTCAGCACTCTGTCTTCCAGGCCTGCACCCCCTTCCCAAATCAACTCTGACTTAGAGTTGGAATCTATTAGATAGGGGTGTGTGGGGAGCAGAGCCCCTCTATGGAAAAGTGACCGGGGTCTCCGGTTGGAATTGAGTCAACCGCAACTTGCAGTCGACATAATTCCATCACTGTGATGTCGGTCGACAATATAGTTGTCGACTGGCATCGTAGAGCCGTTTTGGAACTCCTTTTAGACCTTTCAGATGCTGGACTGCAATACTCTTCTGTAAAGGTCCACCTCTGTGCAGTTTTGGCTCATCATGAATCAGTCCAGAACATGACCCTGGCTCAACTGCCTTTCTTCAAGAATTCTCAAGGGGATTCTGCACACGAGGCTTCCGGTCAGGAAACTGGTTGCCTTCTGGATATTAACCTCGTGCCAGACATGCTCACTCGTAAACCCTTTGAGCCTCTGGCTACATGTGATCTCAAGTTCCTGACCTGGAAAACTGCTTTTCTGGTGGCCATCACCTGTACTCGCAGGGAATCTGAAATACATGCATTGGTTACAGACCCCCCACACGTATACCCTCTTCCGTACACACCCCAAGTTTCTGCCCAATGTGATTTTGGAGTTCCATTTGAACCAGCCTTTGGTGTTGCCCACTTACTTTTCTAACTTCCAGAATGAAGGGGACTGCACCCTTTACTCCATGGATGTTGAAAGAGCCCTTCTGTTCTATATTGATAGAACTAAAGACATCGGTCAATCCAAGCAGCTCTGTTTCCTTTACTGCTGCCCAGCTGGGTCAACCAGTAACCATTAAGTGTATTTCCAGTTGGATAGTGGTTTGCCTTCCCCAATGCTACTCTATGGCGTAAGTAAAACTGGAAGGCCCGGTTCACGCTCGTTCTACCAGAATGGTTGCTTTATCTCTGGCAAAATTCCACTCTGTTCCCATTGCTGAAATTTGCAAAGCCAGCTACTTGGAGCTCATTGCATACTTTCGTTAAGCACTATGCCCTGGATGTCCATGCCAGACAGCATACTTCCTTTGGCAGGACAATCTTTATTGGACTTCTGTCCTAAGTGAGCTCTGTCTTCTACCACACTGCTTGGAGGATTTTTATATGAGTTGGTGCTCTAACCCAGCAGTATGAATGAATGGTGAAGACTTAAGTCCAGGAAGATATGAAAATTATGTACTCACCATAATTCTTGATCTTCTTGGACAAGTCTTTACCATTTATTCATACACCCACCCACCATCTCCCAAGCTCACTTACTCTGTTCTCGGTCTTTGCCTCCCTTGCTCTGGTTTGGGCTGTGAAGACACTGTTCTTTAGTTGACCCTTTTCTTATGGGTCAGAAGGGCTATCTTATGCCCTTGTTAGGTTAGGTGTTTAGTTAGGTTACGCTTCACCTCCTCAGTAAAAAAGGTACTGAGGCAGTGGGAGGATTGACTCCAAGATGGCCTATACAGTTTAAGCCAGGCTTGCGGTACTGTGCATGCATGGTCCTACCTCGGCGCTGGCCCTCCTGAAGACTTTGGTTCCTGCAAGGTCCCGGCTCCTCCAGCTTGAACCCAGCAGTATGAATAAATGGTTACGACTTGTCCAGAAGATCAAGAATTATGGTATGTAATTTTCATTTCTTTCCTTCCGGAGGTGGTGTCGGAGTTCCACTGGAATGATTCCTTGATCTTACCTACCTACTTTGTCAATTTCCAGAATGATGGAGAAAGTACTCTGCACTATCTCAACATTTATAGGGTCCTTAGGTTTTACTTGGACAGAACTAAGGACGACAGAAACACAAATTAGCTTTTTGTCCCTTTCGATCGCAATTGAATGGAACTGCCTGTATCACAGTCAAATGCATTTCTTCTTGGACTGTGAACTGCCTTCACCACTGCTATCCAATGGCAGGGCAAAGCTAGAAGGCAAGATACATGCGCACTCTACCAGAGCAGTAACCACTGCCTTGGCAGAGACGTGCTCAGTGCCAGTTGCAGAAATCTGCAGGGCTGAAACATGGAGTACAGTTCACACTTTTATTGAGCGCTCTGCTGTGGATGTCCATGCCAGGCAACAGCCACCTTTGGCAGGACCATTCTGAATTGTTTTCCTAAAGTAAATCCAAGACTTCAGCCTCCCTAGTCTGTGGGTCTTTCTCTGAGTTTGGTATTCTGACTCATTAGTGGGTATCTAGAGAGAAGAATGATTCTTGGAAAAAGAGAAAGTTATGTACCCGGTACTTACTGTAGCTGTTGATCTTCCTAAGTATTTTCTCCATAGATTAACATGCCCACATACCTTCCCTCGAACTCACTTTAGTAGTGTTTTGTTATTGCTTTCCATCCTTTTCTGTTCAGTTCTGCAGGCATTTTAATAATCGGGCTCTCCATTTGAGCTACAAACAGTAGCTTCAGCCTTGCTAGTGTTCACAAAAGGCTTAGTATTTATTTATTTAGTTTTTGTTGACTGGTTAAGTGCACTAAACAACAACATTGTCTATTTTCAGACACGGCCCGGGAGAGTTACAGACAGAACCAGCTTATTGTAACAGGGGAGTTCCAGACAGCATAGAACACAGAAAACAGTGGGGTACATGATAAACACATGGTATACAATGAATATACACAGAGAGTACAAGGAATTCAACAGGCAATCATCACTGTCAGGGAAAAAAATACATGCAAGTACAAAGGGTACCATGAAATAGAGGGTGGAAAGAATTACCCAAAGGACTAATAGGGGAATCAAGGGTAAGTGGCCAGCAGCTTGGTTCTAAGAGCAGTGAGTTGGGACAGGGGAGTCCCAGAAGTGCTAGTGGGGCCTTGGGGAGAGACAAGAACCAGGTCAGTACTCCCATGTAGTTTGGGGACAAGAGCATTTGTCCTTGATTTGTATGTGGCTTTTTAGGCCATTTTTAAATATATCGTGGGACTGCCAGTGTTTCAGTTCCTTAGGGAGAGGGTTCCAGAGTTCTGGTCCAGATACTGCAAAGGCATACTCGCCCCTCCTAGTGTTGCATTTGGGGATATCCAGTAGAGAGTTGTCCATCGAGCACAGGAAGTAGGTTGGTGAGGAAGGTTTGAACCAGCAAGCGATAGACTCAGTAAGGGCTTCTCTGATTATTTTGTCTGACACAGCCAGTGGCATATGTCTGGTACAAAGGGGAGAGGGGGCCAGAAAAGGTCATCATAGAGCACACATTGGTGGGTGTGCCTTGGCATAGATAGAGTAAAATGACAGATGCTGTTATAACAGGTCTCCCATTTGCTTAAAATAGCTTTATTTGCATCCATGTACAGTAAGAGGCCGTATGTGAGGCCAGGCTTTAGTACACCCAGAGCGATGGCGAGTCTCACAGTGGAGGTAAGGTTGTGATGAGTCTTGTATATGATGCCAAGCTTAATGTGGACAGATTTGCATACAGTTGAAATATAAAGGTTGAAGTCAAGAGATGGATCGAGAGTGATGCCCAGATACTTGAAAGATTCCACCATGTCCTACTGACTGTCTTCTACCTCTCTGGTCTTTCCCAGGATGTGTCCAACTGGTTTGCCCACTATCTAACCGACAGATCTCAACAAGGAATGGCAACACTGTCTCCTCCAGACTTCTTGTTAGATCTGGGATTTCCTAGGGTTCTATTCTCAGACCCCTTCTCTTTAGTCTATTTCTAAATTCTCTCCCTAGTGCCTGCTCTGGCAAAGTGCTCCTATATGTGGATGACAAGTTTCTTTTCCTCTTCCACTCCGACCCTCTTATACTCCAGGTATCCCTTCAGAAAGCCTTCTCAGATGCTGAATCCTGGTTCGCTGAACAGCGCCTAGTATTAAATTATAAAAAAGCTAAACTCATGTTGTTCAAACATCACCAGAACAAGCACAAAGGCCATTCCCTGCGTATCCTCAATTTCCAGTGTAACCCCTAGATGGCGCTATCCCAGGGGCTACTACCCCTGCCTGATTTGCCACTAACAGGTTGAGGGGCCTGGATCCAATGGCGGGTGCCTCCACCCAGAGGTCAGGGTTTGCAATAGTTAAACTAACTTGGTCACAGCCCTCTGGGACACTGCAACCTTCTTCCCACTCAGTGGCCCACACAATATATCAGAATTACCTTCACAGTATACACTTACCCCAGGTCTGGTTCGGCACTGGGACCTCCTGTGAAATGAGATACAGTGCAACAATCACAGTACAGTACTTTAACATGACAAATACCTCAGGCAGTATAACTTTGCTGAAACAAGCAGCTCTGATTTATTTAGGGGATATAACAAGGACGGGAAATCAGGTTAATTAGCTTATCACTCTAATAATCTACCTATGGCTCTGTGTACAGGCCTATCCCTATCAGTTACTGTCCTGGGTACCCAAGCCCTAGTGGCTAGTCCAAACCGTGGCAGCTGGTAGGGCCCTTTCACACAGAGAAAGGAGAATTAAACAGTCAGCAGTACAGTAATTCCATTTGGATTTAATGTGGCAATTCAACAAGGGCGACCCTGAATTAGTACTCACACCTCCAAATAAGATAAGGGTCCTTCAATGTCAGCAGGGCTCAATTGAGGTACACAAACCTCTTCACACATTTATATAAAAGAAGCACTATACCAGGCAGGCTGCATCTGTATCCCGATCGCAATTACTGCACAATACCCGGAGAACACACAGCAGATTCAGTTCCTGACAGACAGAGTGTAATTCAACAATTTCTCCAGTCTTCTACAGGGTGAGCCTGGTTTCTACTCTTCAGAGATCCTTTGATTCTTTTCACAGGACAGATTCAGTCCTAACAAGCTGTTACACAAGCTGCAGACTGGAGCTCTGGGCCCACACACGTTTTTTGACTAAAACTGCACACTGAAAGCACAGGGCTCCTTCCTTCTTCACTGCCAAAGCTCAACTGAAACTCCAACCGACAAAACCGGGCACTTCCTTTGAGCTCCTCCCAGTTCTTGACTGGATTGGCTGTCACTCACAATAGACTGCTGCTGTTGGTCCAAAGGCACTGAAGTCTAAACTACATCTCCCAGAGTCACTGCCATACAATCCTCTTGTGGCTGGCTCAGATTATGAGTCCAAGTTCTGATTCGTCCAAGGCACCATTTTAGAGCTAGCTTACCCCACTGATTGGTCCAGTTCAGCAGTTCAAAACTAGAATGGGGAACTAGCAGACACAGTTCTGACTGCAAAGAAAGCAGGTTAGACAAACTGTAATTTCATTATTACTCTAAATAATTTCTGGCAAACAGTTACATCTTTCAGATAGGTTCCTTTGCACTCCTAGTGACTGCAAAATGAAGTGAATTGGCAGCAGCTTGAGTGGTACTCAATCAAAGAAACACACAGTCCCCATACAAACTAATTATGTCTGCAAAGCAGACAGCTCTTAAAGAGACAGTACCAGAGGTTCTAAAACACTCACTGATAAATGGCTTAAATGCCAAACACCATTCAGGCTTGGAGCATTCAAGCAAGCTCCTGGAAGTCTTTTGGGAACCCCATTTGCAGGGGGTTACACCTTCCTAGCCTTGGGAAAAGCTTGGCGTCAGCGTCAAGCAAGTACCCCATAAGTTTCAACGGCAACCATATACATTTGCATTAGGCTCGCACATGTAATCATCAGTCAATATATCATTTTACCAAGAACACATTTCTGAAACATTGCAGTACGTCACTCTTACACAGTATTACATACACATTGTACCATAACTCAAGTTATTACCTCTTGTACATGAAACCTGAAGAGAGGGCCCTTCCTATCAGTTACCTTGGGGCTGGATGGGGCAAGGGCACCATATAGAGGGCAACACAAGTAACTTGGAGTTAGCACTGATGCTCAGTTTGGGCAATGAGCTCTGGGACACATACACTCCTTTATGGACAACATTGAGAGGCAAGTCCACAGGCCTCCCAAGTGAATCATAACTGAGGTGCACCACAGGCTTTACAGCTCGACCAGTCTTTCTAGGGGAACTGTTATAGTCTCTGCACTCTGAGCCTCATTTTCAGCATTGTCCTCACTTGTCAGGGGAGTCTCCATGGGGTAGAGAGGCTAGAACTTGGGGCACTTTCAGCTCCAGGAGTTACAGTTTCTGAGTCCACAACATTTGGCTCGCATGGAGAGCTTTCGGACACTGGCAGTGGACTGTCAGGGCACTCAAAATACTCTTCTTGTTCGGTGTATCACCAGTCTGCCCCAATCTATCATTTTCCTCCTAAAGCTCAAACAGTTCAACCATGCACAATGATTCCATTTCATCTGATCTGATGCTTTGCACTTCACTTTCTGGGAGCATTGGCTCAGGGATGAAGCTGGGGCTTAGACAGTCCAGAAGGCCCAGCTTTGTCTCCAGTATTGACTAGGGATTGCCCGAAACAATTGACTCAGTTCGTAAGAAGGATAGTATTCAAAGTCACTCTCACTTTCTTCCGATATGGACTGACAGTCATGCTCAACTGGGACTTGTGGAGGAACACTTTAACTTTGCTTCTGTAGGTGCAGACTTTCTTGATCTTTTCTTAGCAGCAGCTCTAGTCACTGGTCCAGAGGGGCATCTTCTAGGGGCTCAGACTCAATTAAGATTTGTCCAATGGGCAGTAAATGATTTCTATGCATTGTTTTACATCTTTGAATTATTCTCAGGCCTTACTTTGTACACTGGCAGATCATCTAGTTTGCCCACTACAATGTGAGGAGGTGGTGCCATCTGTCAGCAATCTTGTGCTTGCCATGCAGTCCCAGATTTCTTAGCAATACCCGATCTCCTCCTGGAGTTCCTGTGCTTTCACCTTTTATCATACCTTTCTTTGTTGGCCAGATTTCTTTTGGCAGCCATGGTTTGAGCCAGTTAGTACGCATGAGTTAGCTGGGCCTTAACTTTTGCACATACTGTAAATAGTTGTCAGCTTGAACCCATCAGGAGAGACCCCAAAACACACATCTACTGGTAGTCGAGCTTCTCTTCCAAACATCAGGCGGTAGGGGAGAATCCAGTGGCATCACTTTTGGTGCAGTTATAAGCATGTACCAGGGTGCAATTTGTTGGCTCCATCTAGGCTTGTCCTTTGGGTGCAGGGTGCCCAGCATATCTAGCAAAGTGCGGTTGAAACGCTCAGGCTGTGGGTCCCCTGGAGGTGGTAAGGAGTGGTTCTGGACTTTCGCACTCCCACAGAGAAAGCATCTCTTTGATCAGACGACTCTCAAAGTCTCTCCCTTGATCAGAATGGATTCTTTGTGGAGCCCCATAGTGAACAAAAAGTTTTCTACAAGTCTTTGGCCACAGTGGATGCTTTCTGGTCTTTGGTGGGGAAAGCTTGGGCATATCTCGTGAAATGGTCAGTGACCACCAGCACATTACTGATATTTCTTTGATCTGACTCCAAACTCAGAAAATCAATACAGACCAGCTCCATGGGTGCACTGGTGGTGATGTTAACAAGGGGCAGCCCTCTGGGAAAAGCTTTCCTCTGTAAGCAGCGACTACAAGTTCGAATGTGTTGCTCCACATCAGCCCCCATCTTAGGCCAATAGAATCTGGATCTCACCAAGTCAAGTGTTCTGTCTATACCAAGGTGCCCCATGTGGTTGTGCAAGGACCTCAGTACTGAGTCTCGAAAGGCAGTGGGCAGCACTAGTTGTTGTTTGTCTACTTGTCCCCCTCTGTCTACTGTTTCTCTGTATAACAGTTTATTGATCAGTTTCAACTTAGGACCTTCTTTGTATAACAGTGCAGTTCTCAAATCAGTGGGCGTAATTTGGACACATCTTTTCCTGCATAGAGGGCTTCTAAAGCTGCTTTGATCATGGGATCGGAGATTGAGCCGCCGAATACTGTCATTGTCCAGCTGAGGCAGTGCACCAATGTCTATTGCAGAAAAGTGGCAATAAGCAGCAGGTATGCAATTCTCAGGGCTCCCAAGCAATCCACCATGCAGTCCACTGCGTCCGTGGACATTTGTTCCTCCTGTCAAACTTCGGCAGAGTGCCGAATGTCAGGTTCTGCCAATCGGACCCAATCATTCTGGGAACAGGCCTCGGAGAGAGCATCAGCATCTATGTGGTTCAGACCTGCTCGTATTCGAGAGCATAGTCATATGTAGATAATGCAGAAAGCCACCTATGGCCAGTGGCATCCAACTTAGCTGAGGTCTGCACATAGGTCAAAGGATTATTGTCAGTTTTACTAGTATTTTAGCCCCATACAAGTACTCATGGAATTGGTCAACAATAGCCCACTTCAAAGCTAGGAACTCTAACTTATGTACAGGATAGTTCTTTTTCGGATGGGGTCAGGCTTCTACTGGCAAAGCCACTGGTCTCAGGCCATTTCGTGCTCTTGGTACAACACAGCCCCCAACCCTTGCAAGCTAGCATCAGTGTGCAGGACGTAAGGTTTTCTTGGATTGGCATAGGCCAGCACTGGAGCATGGTAAGTTGATATATGATCTCATGAAAAGCAGTCTCACAATCAGGAGTCCAGCGGCCCCAAATACTTCACTCGGATGAAAATACACTCTTTCAGTCTTGAGGACGCTGACTTTTGGTATTTTTGTGGGTTGGGGATACCCTTGAGTAAGGTTAAGTAAAGGCGGATCACTCTTGAATAGTCCTTGATGAGCGCCGATAATAACCACAGAATCCCAGGAATCTTTGCAGTTCTTTTAGATTTTGGGCTGTGGCCAGGTGGTCAAGGCCTCAACTTTACTTGGGTCGGGTCTCTATTCCTCGGTGGATACTATGTGTCCCACATCTTTACTGATGTTTGAAAGAATTGACACTTATCAATGGACAGTTTAAGGCCAAAGTCCTCCAGTCGGTCCAATACCTTAAATAATCTGCTGTCATGTTCCTCCAGTGAGCTGCCAAACACAATAACATCATCTAGGTATACCAGGCACTCTAGTAAGTTCATGTCCCCACTGCCACGCTCCATCAATCGTTGAAAAGTGGCTGGGGCACCTGAAATCCTTGAGGCATCCTCATGAATTCATAAACCAAGCGGACAGATAAAGGCCGTCTTCTCCACGGTCCTCTGGGGCCATCGGGATCTGGTAGTACCCACTGCGGAGATCCAGCACAGAGAACCACTTGCTCCCGTTTAGGCAGTCCAAAGCATCCTGAATGCGGGGCATTGTGTACTGATCAGGGATAGTCCGCCGGTTTAGATGCGATAATCCACACATCCTTACTGTTCCATTCTTTTCCTCACTACTACAATGGGGAAGCATAAGGGCTTCTGGATTCTTGTATTACACCAGCAGCTAACATCTCTTGAGATGCCGTCTCACATCATCTATGTCAGCAGGTGCCAGGCGTGAGACCTCTCACGAAATGGTCTTTCGTCATGCAGCCGGATATTGTGCTCAGCTCCTTGCCGCATCCTCATCCCATTCCTTTAAAAGAAAACACCTGGTCTCTCTGGGCAAGCTTCTCACTGATCCTCACTTTCCATTCAGCTGGCAGCGGAGTCGCCGAAATCAAACAAGTCAGGCGTTACTCTGTCATTCTTCCTTGAACTCTTGCTGCTGGGTAGCACTGCAGTGTCTGCACAATGCACATTAGCCAGGATGCAACCTCTGTTTACTCGAATGTCTCTTTCAGACACATTATGAACTTGGACCATTACCCTTCTGGCATAAGCATGGGCTCTAGCGGGCAAAATACTAGGACTTGACCAGCAGTCCCTCTGGCAATTTTCCATCGCCTGGTGCATCCAACATTAATATTTTATTCTTAACATCCTTTCTGACACGGACCTCTCCTGTAAGGTACACTGGGCATTTGGCGCCAGGATCAGAGACTCAGGATCCTTCTTCCATACAATTCCGACCGGTTCCTCTGGTTCTGTTTTTCAGCATCTCTCTGTGCCTCATAGGCCTTCTTAATTAAAGCGGAACTCTTAAAGCTCTACTAGTCTTTGACCCCTGTTTTCATAACACAACTGTGCCAGCCTTCCGAACATATGAGCATTTGTTCCAATCAACAAGGGACACCATCCTTACAGTCAGTGGGGACACACTAAGGCTAGGGTCTCTTGTTCGGCCACTCCAGCCACGGAGGTGGAAAAACAGCCAAATTCAGATATACCCGGAATAGGGTAGGCCTTCTCACTTAACCCCCATACATGCAGTCCTTCTAATGGTTGTAGGTACGTTTGACAAATGCTTCTGATACCAATCCTGGAACATAATTGTCACTTGGGGCCACTGTCTAATACAGCTCTTGTAGACACTCCATTCACCTTTACAGTGGTCTCCATGGAGGACCCACTATTCTGGACCAGTCTGGAGAGGTGAGTGGGGGCCTGGGCAACTGACCTTGCCACAAGGGCGTGAATTAGCATTTTTGGTGCCCTCACTGGGATGTGATAGTCCTCTTAACCACTGTTTCTTCTCGAGCTCTCCTTGTAGCCTATATGCAACTTTGTCAGTGTGTTTTGGGGACTGGCATTCCCTTTTCATGTGCCCATCTTTCCCACAATTATAGCAAAACATACTCTGGAGTTTGAGCTGGCGAGGCGCCACACTGGGAGCCAGAGCGGGGGTGTACTAACTGGAAACCTGGGTGCCATCTCTGTTCTGCGTGATAAGCATTTGGAGACATCTCGTCAGTTTCTCCACTTCCATGGTCAAGGAATTGAGTTTGGAGCTGTTATCAGCAGGAGATACATGGGTGGGTACCCCCACCCCCATAGCAGATGCAGTCGGATATAGGTCGAGGCCGTACTTGCAGGCGTGGCCTTCATAAAGGGACTGTTTTGAATTCCGGATCTCTCTCAACAGTTCGCCCCATTGTGGCATATCTTTTTCCTTGTCAGAGCACTCATTGACTGTCAACCTCTGCCCCTGAACTTCTTGATGGGTCACCTCAGTCACTGGGTTAGCCACAGCTGTTGGTGCAGGTACCTCCGAGTCGCCTTTTCTCAACTCCTCAGATTTCTCTCATTAACTCATCATAGGAGGGTGGGGATTCCAGTCGATTTGCCAGGCGTAACTGAAGCAACAGCAGTTCTGAGAAGGGGCAGACTTAAGGATTCTGTCCAGTCTGGTTCGGTCCAGTTCAATCACTGGCAAACTACCCTTTCTGAGGCATTCTTGCAACAATTTTTTCCAGCCAGAGACATACACAGACAACAACTCACTTGGTACTGTTGTGCATTTCTTACTCTCCACCATAGGTCCTCATCAGAATCTGGGCTCCCATACACATTCTCCAAGGCCTCAAGATAGGCCTGTGCAGTCGCTTCAGGGTTACTGGCCCGTTTGCTACGGATGGTAGCCAGGGCAGGACCTCGGAGGCTCTCACTAACCCTCTTTAGCTTTTCGCCTTCGAGGCATTGCCATTTAGCACTTGAGGCAACATAGTCTATCCAGGTCTCCCAGTCATCCTCCCTTGGGGGTGGGGAGGGTGCCAGAAGATCCTCAACCTTCGTAAGAGTCGTGACTAATGGCAGGTGCAGAAATAGGAGTCTGCATTGGTTCAGCCACCATTCACGGGCACTGGAGCAGGAGAGGGTGTTGGGGAGGAACACTCCTAGGTGGCAAGATAGGTTTCTTCAAGTCCTCCACAGTTTCCCCTCTCCCAGCAACCATTCATCAAATTTCTCCTCAAAAGTTTCAGATAGTGGTGGGGCTGATTCCCCAGGTCTTTACTGTAGTTATCCTCTCCAAGCAGTGAGGGCTCCCTCTGGGGTAATGGTCTGTGGCACTTTGGAGCTATCTATGGATCCTTAAACTCTACTAGGGCCAGGAAAGTGTGGGTGAGCAGATTAGCATGCCGACCCACCACCACAGGGTTTTGTAAACCTTCCACCTTGGAAAGTACTCCCTGCACAGTGTCCGTATTGATACCCAGGGGTATGTCCAGGATAAGCATAGCATTTTGGGGGTCGATCTCCTCCCCAGTACACCACTCCACCAGCCGGTGCACAGCCACTTCTGTCGGGGTACCCATTTTTTTCTTAACAGTGGTTCGTAAATATGGCCACTAGAGGACACACAATCCCAGCGGTGAGCCTCCAAGATGTAACCCCTAGATGGCGCTATCCCAGGGGCTACTACCCCTGCCTGATTTGCCACTAACAGGTTGAGGGGCCTGGATCCAATGGCGGTGCCTCCACCCAGAGGTCAGGGTTGCAATAGTTAAACTAACTTGGTCACAGCCCTCTGGGACACTGCAACCCCTTCTTCCCACTAGTGGCCCACACAATATATCAGAATTACCTTCACAGTATACACTTACCCCCAGGTCTGGTTCCGCACTGGGACCTCCCTGTGAAATGAGATACAGTGCAACAATCACAGTACAGTACTTTAACATAGACAAATACCTCAGGCAGTATAACTTTGCTGAAACAAGCAGCTCTGATTTATTTAGGGGGATATAACAAGGACAGGGGAAATCAGGTTAATTAGCTTATCACTCTAATAATCTACCTATGGCTCTGTGCACAGGCCTATCCCTATCAGTTACTGTCCCTGGGTACCCAAGCCCTAGTGCTAGTCCAAACCGTGGCAGCTGGTAGGGCCCTTTCACACAGAGAAAAGGAGAATTAAACAGTCAGCAGTACAGTAATTCCATTTGGATTTAATGTATAATTCAACAGGGGTGACCCTGAATTAGTACTCACGACCTCCAAATAAGATAGGGTCCTTCAATGTCAGCAGGGCTCACTTGAGGTACACAAACCTCTTCCACACATTTATATAAAAGAAAGCACTATACCAGGCAGGCTGCATCTGTATCGATACCATAATTACTGCACAATACCGGGAGAACACACAGCAGATTCAGTTCCTGACAGACAGAGTGTAATTCAACAATTTCTCCAGTCTTCTACAGGGTGAGCCTGGTTTCTACTTCAGAGATCCTTTGATTCTTTTCACAGGACGGATTCAGTCCTAACAAGCTGTTACACAAGCTGCAGACTGGAGCTCTGGGCCTTACACACGTTTTTTGACTAAAACTGCACACTGAAAAAGCACAGGGCTCCTTCCTTCTTCACTGCCAAAGCTCAACTGAAACTCCAACCGACAAAACCGGGCACTTCCTTTGAGCTCCTCCCAGTTCTTGACTGGATTGGCTGTCACTCACAATAGACTGCTGCTGTTGGTCCAAAAAGGCACTGAAGTCTAAACTACATCTCCCAGAGTCACTGCCCATACAATCCTCTTGTGGCTGGCTCAGATTATGAGTCCAAGTTCTGATTCGTCCAAGGCACCATTTTTAGAGCTAGCTTACCCCACACTGATTGGTCCAGTTCAGCAGTTCAAAACTAGAATGGGAACTAGCAGACACAGTTCTGACTGCAAAGAAAGCAGGTTAGACAAACTGTAATTTCATTATTACTCTAAATAATTTCTGGCAAACAGTTACATCTTTCAGATAGGTTCCTTTGCACTCCTAGTGACTGCAAAATGAAGTGAATTGGCAGCAGCTTGAGTGGTACTCAATCAAAGAAACACACAGTCCCCCATACAAACTAATTATGTCTGCAAGCAGACAGCTCTTAAAGAGACAGTACCAGAGGTTCTAAAAACACTCACTGATAAATGGCTTAAATGCCAAACACCATTCAGGCTTGGAGCATTCAAGCAAGCTCCTGGAAGTCTTTTGGGAACCCCCATTTGCAGGGGGGTTACACCAGCATCAGCCCATTGAACAGTTTGGCACCTTTAAATACCTAGGTATGACATTGGACTCGTCTCTTAACTACTATACCATGAGCACATCCATCTCCTCAGCACAGCCGTCAGTACCAGAATTGGCCTTCTTTACAGGCACTAGGGAGGCAGTATAGCGTAGTGGTTTAAGGCTCTGAGCTGCAAATCTGGAGACCTGGGTTTGAATCCCACAGCCCCCACTTGCATACTGTGTGACCCTGAGCGAGTCACTTAACTTCCTTGTGCTCCCGGGTCGCACCTGTAAACAAGCTTTCAGCTTAGTGTGCTACTCCTAGTAAAACAATTGGAAAAACAAGCACTGCCTCACCCCTGAGGCACTACACCTGGCTGCCTCCTCCTCAGTCCTCTCACTTATTGACTGTGGTATCCTGCCCTATGGCACTGCCGACAGTTCCTCCCTTCACCGAATTAGTTGCTGTGAACTAAGCCTGCAGACTAATCCTGGGTTGTGACCTTACCACTCCCACATGCACCCTTTACAGTCTGTAACTGGCTCAATTTCGACAATAGGCTGAGGTATCAAACCTGCCTCCTCGCTAAAAAAATCTCTTCAGAACTATCACTCCCAGGACTCTTCCCCCCCGTTACAGTCTGCCACTGTACTCAAAGTCATGCGTCAGTCCTCTAAATCCCCTTTTCTGATTCCATGGGGACGTACCTCCTTTTTCCAAAGATCCTTCAAATACAGAGCCCCACAGTGGATGAACACCCTCCCCAGTACCATAGCCGCAGAAAATAAACTGGGACATTTCAAATCTCTCCTCAGGGCACACCTCCTATCCTCCAGCTCCTGTGATTGCTACTAGCACTGTTGCCCTCTCCACCCCACCGTCCCCTTTTCCCATTCCTCCAGACAAGGGATAATCCTCCTGCACTGATTAATGGCCCTCAGATAGCTTTAGTTTTATAGCTATAATATGTTGTAATTAATTATTTTACTTTGTAACCACTGTGCTTAGCTTACCGTTATTTTATGCATTGATTGCCTGTGTCATGTGTTCTTGCTATCTGTTTAGATTATGTTTGATTTCTGTAAGCAAACTGTGATGCGTTATGTAGCACTGTTACCCAGCTGTTTGACTATTCCTGTTCCATATCATCTGAATGTTTGTTCTCTGACGTGGAACCTTTGTAAATGAGTCCCTGACTTAAAGATATGTCTGATTCGTCTCAATAAATAAAATGTTAAGAGAGGAGACTCCAGGCCTCCTTATAGTAAGCGTAGAAGGGTAGGTTCTGAGTCTGGGCGCTGAGCCAAAGAGCATGGTGACTTTTTTTTTTTTTGCGTTGAGAAGGAGCTTGTGCAATATCCATGATTGGACGGTGGCAAAATCCAGGTTGAGTTTGTTGTTGATGTTAGTGATATCGGCAGCACTGATGTAGAGGACCATGTCATCCGCATACAGAAGGGCTTCGCAGGAGCTGAGAGATCTGGGCAGGTTGTTGACAAATAGAGAGAATGGTAGCGGCCTAAGTATGGACCCCTGGGGAACTCCAACCTCAGTGGAGGCAAGACCTGATTGGGCACCACTTATTTCGACAAATTGCCATCTACCAGACAGGTAGCTTTTAAACCAAGACAGCGCAGGAGACAAGAAGCCCAAAGCAAGCAGTTTCTCTAGCAGCAGGGTGTGATCTACCAAGTCGAATGCCTTGGTTAAGTCTATGAATATCACTAACGTGAGCGTCCCTTGTCCATAGCTATTCTGATGTCATTAGTCAGTTTTAAGAGAGCTGTAGTGGTACTGTGGCCACTCCTGATACTATGTTGCCATGGAATAATCTGTTGGGTTTGTTGCAGGAAGCCTGTAACCTAAGAGGTGACAATTTTCTCGAGAAGTTTGTTGTGGGTGGAGAGAATTGCGATGGGCCTATAATTATCCATACATCTGGTGTCACCTTTTTTGTATACGGGAATGACCCAAGCTGTCTTCCAGAGCACAGGCACAGACCCTGAGGCAAGGGATTTCTGTTGCAGTTCTTCACCATCAAGGACTCGCATTGTTATACTGCTCAGAGCTTCATTGCAAAAGAGGCATCCCAGGGACTTCATACCATTTTACAGTTCTTGGAGGATCATAGATAAAGGATCAGTTGCGAGAAAAGTTTATTGTTTAGCAGCCAGTTCATTATTCACCTGGGAGCCTGGTTCTGGATGGACGTAGGCACTGTATTCCTCAGTTCTTAAAGAAAATATCCCAAACCTTGGGTCTTTTAGCCTTTCCTTTTTCTGTGTTCTGATTCCTCTAATCCCTCTGGTTCTGCAGAACATTTACAGCTCTAAGAGCACCCACCTCTGGGTCCTCAGTGGGAAGTTAACCCTCTACTCTGTATGGGGCTTTGCTGCCCTCCCTTCGAGCCTGTAGCACAGTTCTCCAAGCTTGCCGATCAGAGTGTGTTTTCTGTCAGCATTTGCTCAACAGAAAGGATAAGTAAAACCCAGGCCTTGTTCTGTGAAGAGTTGTTCATTACTTAGAATTGTCCTGAATTTCGTATTCACGATTCTTTCTAAGTTCCATATAGAATACAGCCTCTTTCTCATTGTTAATACCTGTCCAGTGACTAATAGAAAAAGCTTCATAATCTTGATGTCAGAAGAGCAGTGAAGCTCTAGCTAGAGAGAACCATCTTCCAGGTCTACACAGAAGAAGGCAAATGGAATTGCAGGGTATCCTTGCTGGAGGCGTAACCTTTGGGTACAATTTGTAAATGCGCACTTAGCCATAGTGATTAACACTTTATTGGCTGAATAGGCCCAGGTATCAGTTGCAGATCTTTGTGAAGCATCAACATGATGTTCCTTCAACACATTTGCAAAACATTACATACTGGATGTGTACTGTACTCCACTCTGCCAGTGCTGCATCTAACAGAAGAATGTTACAGTCTGTTATTAAACTGTAGTGATTTTATTTCATTGCCTTTCTTTATTACTGCAGCATTGCTGTGTATATCCTGTCATCTATAATGACCTAGAAAGCTACAACCAACAAATTAGATGGTGCTACTGCTACGCTAACTGGGCTGCCTCCGTGCTAGATTTCCTCTAACTCCCATTTAGTCCCTTTCCCTCAGTGGTCCCCTGCCAGTCCTCTCTTCCCGCAGCTATGGCTATCTCCCACCTTTCTGTCCTAGCCATCTTTAGCTCCCCACTCTTTATTCTGCTCCTTTCCTTATCCTCCCCCACAGCTGCCCCTCCCGCTCCACACCAGTCGGCTCCCCAGCTCCCCCCACTGTATCTTTACACTACCTCCACCGTAGCCCATCCATTATCCCCACCCCCCATCCACACCTCATTTCTTGCTGTCTTCTCCACTGAACCCCCTTGCCTTCTCTCTTCTACTCCCTCCCCCTTCTCCATGCACTACCCATCACGACTTACCTTGCCAAACCCCTTCCCTCTCATTCCACTATAGCTAGCCACCGAAGGCAGCTGCACCCTGCACTGCTCAGAATACTGTCCCTCCTGAGACTTCTGATTCTGTCACAGCATCTAGCAGCAGCTGAACGAGAGGCTCTCTGTCCCGTCTGTGATAAAAACCTCCTAAACTGATCAGCTGGATAGATAATTTAAATAGAAAATGTCTGGAGGAGGTACACAAAGAGATCGAGGTTCTAAATCTAAAGCGCAGCAATCCCGACTCTAGAGGGAAAGTCTGGATTCAAACAACATGAAGTCTTGCTGTATTCTGACTATTGCAGTGATATCCAACCTTTGAACTGCCCCGGTGAGGAAAGAGTTAACTTTCCATGCAAGGCATGGAACGCTGAGCTCGAGTTCGGTTGAGACTCTGTCTGTTGTTGTTTGAACCCAAACCGCCAGATTCTTTACTCCGCCTCACTGAACAGTCGCTCTGGAGATTTCTCCTTCGCTCGGTTCAATTTAGTCAGTTAAAGTGTCGTTTTTTTCCCTCGGTTCAGTGAATTTCCTCTATCTAACCTGTCGGTTCAGTTTCTGTCTGTGGTACCGTGAGTACTAGATAGGTTTATTATTATTAGTTTCTGTGTGGAACTTGTAAACATCAGATCGGTTTGGTTTGAACCGATCAGGTTTGTAAGAAAAGTTTGTTCTGCTTTTAGAGTGTGGTAACTCGGTCCTTATCGGTTCTAAAAAAACGGATTTCATTATTGTGCTTTTTTTCCACGACCTGCAGAACACGGTCAGGAACCCATAGGGGTGTCTTGCCCATGGATTGCCGAAAAAAGGGTAAGTTTGCTAGACTGCCATGTCTGAGAAACCCAAGAGAAAACCGGCCCACTGGGTTTCAATGACTGTAGTGTGTGGGAAGCCTTTGCTAAGGCTGACCCCCACACCACCTGTGTTTATTGTCTGGGGTTTGACCACCTCGATTCAGACTGCCAGATTTGCAAAATTTTCCCACAGCTACCCTGGAAAAGAGAGTAGGTAGGCTGAGGGAAAGGGAGGCCAAGAAGTCCTCTGACCCGGATGGCCATCCCGGTTCGGTTCCAACTGAACCAGAAGGAGTGTCCTCTGACGAGGGCGAAACTTCTTCGGGCAAAAGGAGAACCGACTCTGAGGAGTCGGTTCCGGTTAAAAGAAAAAGAAGGGATAAGTCAGCCGGTTCGGATCCACAAGTTCTTTCTGCGACCGCTGATGAAATAGCCAAAGCGATAAGGATTGTTCAATCGCTAACTTCGGTTCCGACCGAACCGGCACCATTGATTAGGGGCTCGGTTCAGTCGGTTCACCCGGTTCCGGATTATAATTTAGAGGATTTTTATGAACTGGAGGAGGAGGAGGAGGGAGAGTATGAGGATAGTGATGGTGATTATGAAAATCTGGATGTGCCCATTGACCCGGACATCTCCCTAGACAGACCTTCAGGTGTTTCTCCTCCTAGGCTTTCTGAGTCCCCTTCCCACTTTATGTTTTACAAAAAAGTGGCTTAAACTCTCCAGCTTCCTATGGAGGAGGAAGCATTAGAGGATCAGGAGGAGCCTGATTATGTTGAGATGATGGACATCCCAGAGTCCAGGAGACTGTGTATTCCCCTCCATAAGTCTTTTGGGAAACAGACATTTAAAATTTTAAAGACTCCTAATTCCATACCTCCTGTGGACAGAAGAATGGACAAGAGGTATACTCTTTCAGGCTCAGATACGGAGTTCCTTTCTCAGCAGTGCAGCCATGTTGGGGTAATGCAGGCTGCTGCCTGTGATAAGGCAAATATACCCTTGGCTTCACATCCCCCAGATAAGTACTCCAGAAGGATTGATGCCATGGCAAAGAAACAGTACATGGCAACATCACTAATGCTCTCAATATTCATGCACCATTCACCAATATCAGAACTAAAGCAAGGTCCTGCCCCTGGTTCACCACTGATCTTAAAACAGCCTTGCTAGCCAGAGACAAACTGTGGAAAAAGGCAAGAAAAACTAAGGATTCCAGAGACTGGCTAAATTTCAGAAAAGCAAGAAATTCATGTACAACACAAATAAGATCTGCCAAAGCTGCCTATTATAGAGCTGAATTGGATGCCTCCTATAATAACCCAACCAGGCTCTGGGGAACTATAAAGGTATCTTGGGCCAAAACTCTACTCCTGCCTTAACCTGCAAACTGCTACTAAATAACACAGAAATTACGGACAAACAAGAAATCCTAAATACCTTCAATGACCACTTCACCACAGCTGGACTAGCATTTGACTCTTCACCTGCAAATCTCCTGAGATCTTCCTTGAACCTTCAATCCACCGGGTCAAAGGCTACATCAATCTTCTCCTTCAACCCAATATCCTTGAAAGAAGTGGAAGATCTCCCTCCAATTTAGATACTTCAAAAGTGCAGGTACAGACTCCTGGACCCCTACTTCCTCAAGATTGCATCTCAAGTCTTATCTGCCCCTCACTCATCTCTTCAGTCTTTCCTCACCACTGATCCATTCCTCCTCTTGAAAACAGCCCAAGTAGTTCCTTTACTCAAATCTGGTGATCCCATGGACCTCAATAATTACAGGCCCATTTCCATCCTATCAGTTCTATCCAAGATGCTCGAAAAGTTAGTAAACTCACAATTAAGGGACTACCTGATAACAATAACCTCCTAAATACAGCACAGTCAGGATTTAGATCAAGGCATAGCACCATTTCGGCCCAGCCAAAGTAACCAACGACTGGCAGATTGCTATGGATAAGAAGAACAGTACCTGTGCTGTGTTCCTGGATTTGAGCAAAGCATTTGACACAGTGGACCATGAATCATTAATCACCTCCTTGGCTCACTAGGGTTGGATTCCCTTCACTCAATTGGTTCAAGTACTATCTATCAGATAGGTCACAACTGGTAAACAATGGAAACTACCTATCCACCTTAAAACCACTGTTAAGAGGTGTACCGCAAGGCTCTATTTTTGGCCCCATCCTCTTTGCCATCTATATTAATAATATTGATGCCAACCTCACTCAATCCAACATCCATCTGTTTGCTGATGATACTGTATTATATGTTAGCAATCCTTCATTATCTAAAGCCTGTGAACTGCTACAATCTGAATTTTCCATCCTACAACACAACCTACTAGATAAAAACTACTTCTAAATGCCAAAAACAAAAAGCTATGTTCTTTACCTCAAAGAGTTGCTCTGCCACTACCCCACCATCCACCACCCTACAACTAACCACCTTACTTGGAAGCTGGAATTCGTTGATAACTTCAAATACCTTGGAGTCTGGATTGATAAGCTTGACTATTCTGTCCATATTGAGGAGCTACTAAAGAAACTGAGACAAAGGCTTGGGTTATTTTTAGAATAAAGCACTACCTCAACAGAGACTCCAAAAAGATTAATCCAGGCTTCATTCCTATCCCTCATTGACTATACTGACTTTCTGTACTGACATTGTTCACTCCCTCTTAAATAAACTGACACCCTATACCACAGGTCCATCAGATTCATTACTGACCTTCCCTTCAGCACCCATCATTGCTCCCTTTATAAGGCAGTTAACTGGACATCATTACAACACAGAAGAAATAGGAATGCTGCAATTTGATATTCAAAGCCTTATCAGGCAAGCTACCTACCTATATCTCAGACTGTTTTACTCAAATTACTTCTAGGCCATACAACCTAAGGATCAGCAAAATTATCATTCTTAAGGTCCCCAATGTCTGCACCCAGTTTGGGAGGGCTGCTATCAGCTACTCACTAGCAATTGTTTGGAATTCACTCCAAAAAACCATGAAGCTAAATAACCTCCTACCCTTAATATCCTTCAAAAGATTATTCACCACCCTATTCCCAGAACTCTGCAACTGCTTCCACAAGGCCTAAACCCCGGCCCTACCTACCCCCCTTCTTTTTCGTGTTCCTATATGCTGATAAAACTCCCGTTTCCAGTCCCAAGATTCACCCTCAAAATGCCTGCTAGGTCCTATAATCTACATATTACCATATTACTCCTGATGTGTCCATTACCTTCTGTCTAACAGATTAATAGTTTTAATGTGCCGTGTACATATGTATATTGTTATATATTAGCACTTATGTCATTGTATTACTGTTTATGTTACCACTGTCATTGTATTACTGTTTATGCTACCCTTGTCAATGTATTAACACTTGCACTTCTTGACCACTCAGGTCCATCTTGTAAATGAGCTATGCTCAATGATGTTCGCCTGATTAAATAAAGATTTTGATTGATTGATTGATTGATTGATCTTTGGGACTCAGGCAGGCTAATTATATGGCCTACACAGCTAGATACCAGAAGTCTAGATGGAACACTGTGATGGTTCTAGCTAAACAGGTCCCTGACTAGCTTGCCAAGGAGCTGGAGCAGGTGGCTGCAGATGGTATTGAGGCATCCAAGGTGCAGTTTTATACTGCAGTGGACTCCAATGATGTTTCATCTAGACTCATGGCTACATCTGTGGCCCTTCGTAGGATGGCTTGGCTCAGATGTACTAGCCTGTCACAGGATACCCAGACTAAGGCCATGGATTTTCCTGTTATTGGTAATTCTCTGGGGAGCAGACAGAGAACTACATGAAGAAAATGGATGAGTACAGGACCACCTATAGGAGTGCTCAGGCCAAGGAAAGGCAAGCCACTTCCCAGAAGCAGCATTCCAGGGGCAGGGCAGGCCTTTTCATAGGCCTTCTACTGCTCAGGCCCTCCCTCTTCCGCCTTTGCTCAGAGGGTCTTCAGAGGGAGAGGCAGACGGGCATAAGCAGGCCTGCTACCACCCCTCAGCCCAAAGCCCCTGCCTGACAGGCACCCTGATGGGTTTGCCGGCTGATTCTCCACTACCCGTAGGGGTCAGGCTGGCTTACTTTGTCCAGGACTGGATGTCTTTAACATCAGACAAATGGGTCCTGGAAGTAGTAAGCCAGGGACTGGTTCTCAGCTTCAAACAATTTCCAAAGATGAGAACCAGATCCTTTCCACCTGCAAATCCTTCAGAGGCCCTTGCCCTAGAGGCAGAGGTCTCTTCCCTCTTGGCTCTCAGAGCCATAGAAAGGGTTCCACCCCTACACAGGGGAAAATGATTGTACTCCAGGTACTTCCTAACCCCCAAAAAGACAGGAGAATGGCGGCCCATCCTGGATCTCAGATATTTAAACAAGCACCTTTTAAAGCCAAAGTTCAAAATGGTGCATCTGGGAGTAATTCTACCCTCTCTAAGGCCAGGGGACTGGGTAGTCTCCCTGGACCTCAAGGATGCCTATTTCCACTTTTTCATCAGATGCTCCCACAGAAAGTACCTCAGGTTCGAGTTGCCCTCAGGCCACTATCAATTCAGAGCAATGCCCTTTGGCCTAACATCAGCTCCAAGGGTGTTCACAAAATGCCTGGCAGTAGTGGTTGCTTTCCTAAGGAGAAAAAAGATCTCCATCTTTCCATACCTGGACAACTGGCTCATAGTGGGTCAGTCTCCAGACCAAGTCAAGTCACACCTACAGATAACTCAGCAACTGCTCACTTCTCTAGGATTCCTCCTAAATCTTTCCAAGTCAGTTCTAGAGCCAGTGCAGCTCCTCACCTTCATAGGGGCAGAGATGGATACAATAAGGGCAAGAGCCTTCCTTCTCCTGGACAGGGCAAGGACCCTTGTGACACTGGCCTCTTCATTCACCCTTCCGGAGTCTCGACCAGCAAGGCATTTTCTGCAGCTCCTTGGCCACATGGCTGCCTCTACGGCAGTGGTCCAAGGAGCAAGATTTCAGATGAGGGACATTCAGTTCCACTTAAGAGCCTTCTGGTCCCAGAGAAAGGATTCTCTGACCAAGCTAATCCCAGTGATTCGAACCCTGATCCAGGCTTTGCAGTGGTGGCAGGATCAGGACAACCTAAGGCAAGGAGTTCCCTTTGTCGCTCAATCTCATTCTCTAATCCTTACCACAGATACCTCTCTCTTGGGCTGGGGAGCCCACATGGGGGATCTGACCATCCAAGTGTTGTGGTCACCTCAAGAATCTCTGCTTCACATCAGTCTCTTAGAACTCAGAGCAGTGTTTCTAGCACTTCAAGTTTTTCCAGGTCTGTTCAGAACAAACTAGTTCAGATCAGGACAGACAATACCACCACAATGTGGTACATCAACAAGCAAGGGGTCACTCGGTCTATGGCCTTGTGCACAGAAGCAATGAAGTTGTGGTCTCTGGCCTATTCCCTGAATACCTCTCTGATAGCAGTGCACCTCCCAGGGAAGGACAATGTCCTGGCAGATGCTCTCAGCAGGATATCTCAGGGCCATCACGAATGGTCCCTGGATCCCCTAATTTTGAAGGTGATCTTCTCCAGACGGGGCACTCCACAGATAGATCTTTTTGCAGCCACAATCACCAACTTCCTCTTTTTTACTGCAGACCCCCAGTGTTGGGCTCAGTCCTCCTGGATGCTCTAGTTCTCAATTGGGAAAGGAAATTCCTGTATGCTTCCCCCCCTTCCCTCTCCTGTTCAAGGTACTAGTCAAAATCAGGTCTCAACCCTGCAAAGTGATTCTGATTGCTCCAGACTGGGCCAGACAGCCCTGGTACCCGCTCTTGCTGTCCTTAGCAGTCCACCTTCCCGTCTCTTCCCAGGAATTACGACCTGTTAACATGTTCTCAGGGGAGGGTTTGGTATCTGAATCTCAAATCTCTCAATCTCAAGGCCTGGCTGTCGAGGAGTTGGAGTTTGCTGATTTGCATCTCTCTCAAGGTGTTCTGAATATTCTAAAGGCTTCTCGAAAGCCTTCCACCAGAAAGACTTACAACTCCAAATGGAAAAGGTTTACTATTTGGTGCTCTGGTAAGCATATTTCTCCAGAGTCTGCTGGGTTGCCTACAGTCGTGGACTAGTATGGTTCATCTCAATAGCTTGGGACTTAGACCAGCTACACTTAGAGTGCATCTGGCAGCTGTCTCTGCCTTCTTGTCAGCAGGCAAGCCCTCTTCCCTTTCAGCTCATCCTGTATTCTGTAAATTCTTCAAGGGATTGCTGCATACCAATCCCTTCTTCAGGGACCCTGCCCATGCTTGGGACCTTAATGTTTGCATTGCTCAGCTTATGCAACCCCCTTTTGAGCCTTTGTCCTCAGCAGAGCTTAAGTACTTAACTTGGAAAACTGTGTTCTTGGTAGCCATTACTTCTGCCAGACGCACAAGTGAGTTACAGGCCCTGTCAGTGGAGCCTGATTTTCTCTCTTTCTATAGAGATAGGGTGGTCCTCAGGACTAATAGGAAGTTTTTGCCTAAGGTGGTTTCAGATTTCCACCTTTATCAGTCTGTCTCTTCCTGTTTTCTTCACTGACCATTCCTCCTCTGGGGAGAGGAGGCTACACAGCCTGGATGTGAAAAAAGGCCCTTAGCTACTACATAGAGTGCACCAAGGGTCACAGGTTTGACTCCCTTCAATTGTTCCTCACTTATGGTGAGGTTGGTAAGGGAAAACCTGCCACTAAGAGATCTGTTGCCAGGTGGATTGTCTCTTGTATACAATTCTGCTATGAAAAATTAGGTAGAATCCCACCCTCAGGCCTGAGGGCTCACTCTACTAGAGGTACAGCTGCTTCCCTGGCTGCTGCCAGGGATATTCCTATGTTAGAGATGTGTCAAGCAGCCACCTGGAAAACAGTACATACTTTCACCAAGCATTACTCTCTGGATATCCAGGCTAGGAGTGATGCTCGGTTTGGCACAGCAGTGCTTCAGAGCTTGTTCACAAAGTAGGTTCTGTCCCTCCTCCATGGAGGTACTGCTTGGTAGTCTGCAATAGTCAGAATACAGCAAGACTTCATGTTGTTTGAAGAAAAAATTACTCACCTTAATAATGTTGTTTCTTCTAATGGAGTCTTGCTGTATTGTGACCTCTCCCCCGCCTCCCCTCTCAGAACCTGGGTTTTGGGATGTGGGTGGGCAGGAACAGTGTTGGCACCCTAGAGGTGCCCCCTTTTTCTCACCCTCTTATTTTTGGGTGTGTGTTGTGTTTTATTGTTTGGGTTTCCTGACTTGAGTCTTTGCCTTGGAACCAAAACATCTTTTTATTAAATTTAGTTGCCAATTGGCTGGTGTGAGTTTACAGTTTCCACACAGGATGCCCAGTGAGTATAGCTCGTAAAGATCTGGTGGTTTGGGTTCAAACAACAACAGACAGAGTCTCAACCGAGCTCGAGCTCAGCGTTCCATGCCTTGCATGGAAAGTTAACTCTTTCCTCTCCGGGGCAGTTCAAAGGTTGGGTATCACTGCAATAGTCAGAAGACAGCAAGACTCCATTAGAAGAAACAACATTACTAAGGTGAGTAATTTTTTTCTTCTAGGCCGAGCTCTCCAACGCGTGGCTTGAGCCCACTAAGAGTTACTATGGCAGCTAAGAATTATGAGACTGATGAGGAAGGGGAGCACCTGTCAAGAAACCGCTTCGAGTCACTAATGAAGGAGTTGAAAGAAATGAGGGCTCAGAATAAAGCGGAATTTAAGCAGCTTAATCAGAAACTCTCAATGGTGGAGGGCCGAGTGCAGGAAGCAGAGGACCGAATTTCTAATGCAGAAGATGGCCTGCAGCATCTAGGTCGCAGTGTTTGCCCTTTGTAACCATGCTATATATACTGAGCAAAAGTACCTCGACCTGGAAAGTCGATCGAGACGAGACAACCTACGCCTCTATAGATTGAACGAGGGTGCCGAGGAGGGGGATATGGCTGATTTTTTTTTTTTTATCGGATCTGCTAAAAGATGTCCTCGAGTTGCCACAAGGCTACAAAGTGAAAACTGAGTGAGCTCACCGAGCCTTGCTACCTAAACCTAAAGACCCAACCACCAGACCCAGATCGATGATAATAACATTCCGCACTAAGTAAGACATACTTTGCCTAACTTGGGTGAAAAAAGAAGTGAAATACCTTGCTTACCGGTTGTTTTTTTGATCAGGATTACCTGGTGATCATTCAGAAACAACGCATGGAGTATCTCCCCCTCATCAAAATCCTGAAAAGTAAGCAACTCCGGATTCAAACTCCATACCTGGCAAAATTGAGGGTCTTTTGGAAGGAGGGAGCTGAGCTTTATGATGCACCGCAGAAGGCTAGTGAAGCGCTGCAGAAGCGAGGGATCGTGGTCCCTGCAACCACCAAAGTTAACCAAGGCAAAAGGAAGGAACCCACAGAAGAATGGCATATGGTCCCTCCGAGGAAGAATAAATCGTTGAATAACACTACTACCTCGGCCACCATCCAGCAGTTCAGAGATTTATTAAAGAAGCTGCCAGGAATTTCTGAACAGGACCTGGAGATAGCGGAGGAGTGAGCGGGCAACCATGCTGTATACTCTGCTTTGGGCTGGGATCGCATGATGAGGACTGACTGGGCTGATTTCAGGACGTTATGCTCGATGTTAAAGCCTCTAATACCTTGGGGTTTGGGTAGCTTGAGACCCCCACAACTTCCCTTTTTATTGCAGTTTTTTTTTATGTTCTTTAGTTTTAAATCCAAGCCCGAGATGCTCATAATGGGGGGAGGGGGGGTTCACTCACGGCAAATTGATGTGCTCTATATAGTGCACCCACCAACCTAACTCTCTGTCCGGAGCTTCCCCAACTGATTCGATTCCTTGGTACCCCAATGGTAAATCTGAGACTCACTTGCACTCCTTGCAGCTCTAGGAAATCCATCGCGCAGATGCAGGAGTAACCACATCGCAGCGGGAGGCAGACCATCTAGCAGCACGAACAGTATCGGAAAACTGTAGCTGTACTCTGGGCTTTTAAGGACTTAGCGTCAAATCATGGAGTGCATCTGCATGGGAAGTTTACTACTGGTATAACTAAGAGGGAAGTGATCAAGGGTGTAGGCAGGCATACTCATTGTACACATTTGTGTATGGTTTGTTGAGTGCCTGTCACAAACCATATGCCTTTCTGTTAACATTTTCATTCTAATGTGTAGTATTTGGGTTAGTGTAGACCACTGAGGAGTGTCTCTTTATAGATTAGAGGAATCATCTGACAACAATCTGACGTGTTTGAATGGGGTACCATTTGGAGAAGATGTGTACATTTTTTAATGGAGACTGTGTGTACAAAACAGAAATTTCTGGCTACACCCCTGGAAGTGATATGGGGTCTACATGTATTTATTTCCTTTTTTTCTATCTCATTCTCTTTCTCTGGCGAGAAGCATGTAGATGGGATTTTTCTACTGGGCGAAGTGGGGATACCAAGTTTTGCTGGAGGGTGAGAATGACTTCTGCTTGTCTATGCCCTAACGATCCACCCTAAGCAGTCCGGTTAACGGACACATATGTCCCTGAATGAATGGTTTAAATGCATCGGGAAGTGTCCGACTAAGGGAGGCAACTATAGAGATTCCCAACGGCAAACTGAAACAAATATTTAAATATTCTCTGTAGTATCATTTACAGTGCAGAACAAACGGCCCCATCTGTTACTTTACTCTTATTAAGGGTAAATTGAATGTACTTTTTGGCGGTGTCCGGGGGGGGAGGCAGAGAATGGAAGTTTGTTTCGTTTTTTTTCTGGGAGGGAGAAGGAAAAAAGGAAAGGGAAAAGAGGGGGAAAAGAAAAGTTAATATCCAACTGGAAGAGGCTATAAAGCAGGCTGAGGTAGAGAATGACCGGCCTGAGACTGATATTTCTATCTTATGGGACACTATTAAAGCAATATGCAGAGGGAAGGTTATTGAAATCTCAGTTCGAAACAAACAAGAAAGGGAACAAAAACGAACAACACTGGCTGCCCAAATACAAACATTGGAACTCCCAACAGATAACTCAGGTCAACCCTAAAACCTCAAAAGAAATTAAAAAGTTAAAACAAGAGCTGAATGCTATGTTAGATTATAATATTGGCAAAAATTATTATTTCTCAAGCAGAAGTATTTTGTTGGCGGACCACGTTCTTTGAAACTACTGGCTGGCCGTCTCAGAAGGCAGAGGGCTAAGGCATTAATATCTACTTTGAGAAAATCCCATCAACATGCCCCAATCATTCGTGGATAAAATATCGGATATTTTTGTACAATATTATGCACAGCTCCCCAACCCAAGAGAAAGACGAGAAAATACAAACCTTCTAGCAACCCTCCGATTATCGAAACTGTCTAAACATCAGGGTTTGGTCGCTCCTATAACAACCAGGAAAATAGAAGCAGAGATAGGGAGACTGAAAACAATTAAGTGCCCGGGGACGGATGGCCTTCCTGGGGAATTTTATAAATCTCTCAAAGCAGTAGTAATCCCGCTTCTTTTCAGACTGTTTGCTAATATCTCAAATCCTGACGGAAGGACCCCCCCATCCTGGGACCAAGCATTTATATTGGTCATCCCAAAGACTGGCAAGGACCCTACCCTCCCCAGTTCCTATCGCCCTATCTCAGTGTTAAACACTGATTCAAACAACATGAAGTCTTGCTATATTATGACATATGTAGTATAACCCCAGGTTAGAACTGCTCCAGAGGTGAAAGAGTTAACTTCCATGCAGGGCATGGAATCTTGAGCGCGAGCTCGGTTGAACACTCTGTCTGTTGAAGCTCAAACTTAAACTGTCAGATTCTTTACTCCGCCTCACTGAACAGTCACTCCGGAGATTCCTCCTGCTGCTCAGTTTGTTTGTCGGTTTTAAAGTGTAATTCTCGGTTTATTTTACCGAAATGTAACCGCAATCGTCGGTTCAAGCTCTGTCTGTAGTATTGTAAGTAATAGATAGGCTTATTTATAATTTTTTTTCTGTGTGGAACTTGTAAACGTCTTTTTCGGTTCGGTTTGAACCGATCAGAGGGGTTTTAAAATTACTTTCTAGCCCTTTAGAGTGCGGTTCCTGGTTCTAAAAAAAAATGGATTTTATTACGTTTTTTTCCACGACCCGTGACACGGTTGGGAACCGATAAGAGAGTCTTGCTTGGTGGATTGCCATTAACGGGCAAGTTTTGGTTAGGCTGGCACTATGTCTGAGAAACCCAAAAGAAAAACCGGACCCACTGGGTTTCAGCACTGTGGCCTCTGTGGGGGAAGCTCATGCGCTGACCCACACACCATTTGTGTATATTGTCTGGGGTTTGACCACCTCAATGCAGACTGCCAGATTTGTAAGAATTTTCCTGCTGCCACTGTGGAAAAAAAGTTGGTAGGCTCCAGGAAAGGGAGGCCAAAAGTCCGCTGACCGGATGGCCAGCCGGTTGGTTCCAGCGAACCTGAAGGAGTGCCTCTGACCAGGCGATGCTTCCTCGGCAAACAAGAGCCAGCTCTGAGGAGCCGGTTCCAGCTAAAGGGCTAGAAGGTCAGCTAGTTTGGGGCCAAAAGTTCTTTCTCCAACCGCTGAGGAAATAGCCAAAGCTATTCAAATTGTCCAGTCTCTTTCCCCAGTTCCGTCCGATCCGGCACCATTGGGCAAGCGCCCGGTTCGGTCGGTTCCCTCGGTTCAAGATTATGATTTTGAAGATTTTTATGAACCAAGGGAAGGAGAGGAGGGGTACGAGGAGAGTGAGTGTGATTTTGAAAGTCTGGATGTGCCCATTGAACCGGACATCTCTCCAGACAGACCCTCAGGAGTATCCCCTCCCAGGCTATCTGAGTCCCCTTCTCATTTTTTGTTTTACAAGAAAGTTGCTGACACTCTGCAACTCCCTGTTGAGGAAGCTGTTGATGATCAAGAAGAGCCTGATTTTGTGGAAATGATGGATATTCCAGAGTCTAGGAGACTGTCTATTCCCTTGCATAAATCTTTTAGGAAACAGACAGTAAAAATTCTGAAAACTCCTCATTCTATCCTCCCTGTGGATAAAAGGATGGACAAGAGGTATGCTTATCAGGCTCTGATACGGAGTTCCTATCCCAGCAGTGCAGCCTTGTGGGGGTAGTGCAGGCTGCAGCCTGTGACAAGGCTAATATTCCTCTAGCCTCTCACCATCCTGAAAAGGATTCCAGGAGGATGGATGCCATGGCAAAAAAGCAGTACATGGCAGCATCTTTGGGACTCAGACAGGCAAATTATATGGCTTACGCAGCTAGGTACCAGAAATCCAGGTGGGATACTGTCCTTGCCCTAGCAAAACAGGCCCCTGAACAGCTTGCCAGGGAGCTGGAGCAGGTGGCTGCGGATGGTATTGAGGCATCCAAGGTGCAATTTCATGCTGCTGTAGACTCTAATGATGTTTCATCTAGAGTTATGGCTACATCTGTGTCTCTTCGCAGAATGGCCTGGCTCAGATGTACTGCCCTGTCACAGGATACCCAGTCTAAGGCTATGGATTTCCTGTTGTGGGAAATTCTCTGTTTGGGGAGCAGACAGAGAATTATATGAAGAAAATGGATGAGTATAGGACCACCTATAGGAGTGCACAGGCCAAAGAAAGGCAAGTCACCTCAAAGGCAGCATGTCAGGGGCAGGGGCAGGCATTTTCATAGGCCGTTTACCAAGCCCAGGCCTCCTCTTCTGCTTATGCCAGAGGGGTTCTTTAGAGGAAGGGCAGAAGGGGCTCTAGTGAGCCTGCTTCTACCCCTCAACCCAAAGCCCTGCAAAACAGGCTCCTGATGGGGCAGCCAGGCCAATTATCCACTACCGGTAGGCAGGCTGTTTACTTTGTCCAGGACTGGAAGTCTTTAACATCAGACAAGTGGGTCCTGGAAGTAGTAAGCCAGGGATTGGTTCTCAGCTTCAAAAAATTTCCGAAGATGAGAGCCAGGTCTTTTCCACCTGCAAACCCATCAGAGGCACTTGCCCTGGAAGCAGAAGTTTCTTCCCTCCTGGCTCTCAGAGCCGTGGAAAGGGTTCTACCCATACACCAGGGCAAAGGGTTCTACCCATACACCAGGGCAAAGGGTTGTACTCCAGGTACTTCCTTACCCCAAAAAAGACAGGAGAATTGCGGCCCATTCTGGATCTCAGGTATCTAAACAAGCACCTTTTAAAACCAAAGTTCAAAATGGTGACCCTGGGGATTATTTTACCTCTCTAAGGCCAGGGACTGGCTAGCCTCCCTGGACCTCAAGGATGCCTACTTCCATGTTCTCATCAGAAGCTCCCCTACGAAAGTACCTCAGATTGAACTGCCCTCAGGCCATTGCCAGCTCAGAGCAATGCCCTTCGGCCTCTCCTCGGCTCCAAGGGTGTTCACAAAATGCCTGGCAGTAGCAGTTGCTCATTTAAGAAGGCAAAAGATTGCCATCTTTCCTTATCTGGACGACTGGGTCATTGTAGGCCAGTCTCCAGAACAGGTCAAACTGCATTTACAAGTAACTCAGCAGCTGCTTACATCTCTAGGTTTCCTTCTCAATATTCCAAAGTCAGTTCTGGAGCCTGTCCAGCTTCTCGCCTTTATAGGTGCAGAACTGAACACAAAAGAAGCCAGAGCCTTCCTTCCTCTGGAGAGAGCAAGGACCCTGGTGTCTCTGGCCTCCTCTTTCACCCTGCAGGTCTCTCCATCAGCAAGGCATTTTCTACAGCTCCTGGGGCACATGGCTGCTTCTACAGCAGTGGTGCAGGGAGCGAGATTTCAGATGAGGGACATTCAGTTCCATTTGAGAGCCTTTTGGTCTCAAGGGACGGATCCCTAACCAAATTGATTCCAGTGACTGAACCCTGACCAGGCCCTTCAGTGGTGGCAGGATCAGAACAATCTGAGACAGGGGTTCCCTTCACTCCCCAGTCTCATTCCTTGACCCTACTACAGATGCATCCCTCTTGGGGTGGGAGCTCACATGGGCGACCTTTCCACCCAAGGGCTGTGGTCCCCCAGGAATCTCTGCTCCCATCAATTTGCTGGAGCTCAGAGCAGTTTTCTAGCACTCCAGGTTTTTCCACATCTGTCCAGAACAAGGTAGTTCAGGTCAGAACAGACAATACCACTACAATGTGGTACATCACAGCAAGGGGCACTCGGTCTACAGCCTTGTGCACCGAAGCAATGAAGTTGTGGTCTCTGGCTTATTCAAACAAATATGAAGTCTTGCTATATTATAGACATTAGCAGTTTGTTCCAGCTCTAGAACTGCCCGGAGTGAAATGGTTAAAACCATTCCAAAATAGAATTTTGGCAGGAGAGCAGCTCTATCTGTGTCATTTCAAACTTGAACTGTCAGATTCTTTACTCCGCCTCAGTGAACAGTCGCTCGGAGATTTCTCCTTCTGCTCGGTTCATTTCTGGTTTAAAAGTGTTTTCTCGTTGGATTTAACCGAGAATAGTTTTATTTAACCGAAACCATTCGGTTCAAGCTCTATCTGTGGTAACACGTAAGTAAATGAAGGTTTGTCTGTGTGGAACTTGTAAGTTATCGGTTCGGTTTTGAACCGATCACTGGGTTTAAACTCATTTAAAACTAAAAGTTACTATTTTAGAGTGCGGTTCCGTTCTTATCGGTTCTAAAAAACGGATTTATTACGTTTTTTCCAATACCAATGACATGGTTAGGAACCCGATAAGGGTGTCTTGCCTGGCACTGCCGTTAAAAGGGCAAGTTTTTGGTTAGGCTGGCATTATGTCTGAGAAACCCAAAGAAAAACCGGGCCCACTGGGTTTCAACAATGTGATGTTTGTGGGGAAGTCTTTGCCAAGGCTGACCCACACACCACATGTGTTTATTGTCTGGGGTTTGACCACCTCCAGTCAGACTGCCAGGTATGTAAGAATTTCCGTGCAGCCACCCTGGAAAAAAGATTGGGCAGGCTCAGGGAACGAGAGGCCAAAAAGTCCACTGACCCGGATGGCCAGCCCGGTTCGGTGCCAACCGAACCAGAGGGAGTGCCCTCTGACCAGGGCCAGACTTCCTCGGGCCAAAGAAAAGCTGGTTCTGAGGAACCAATTCCAGTAAAGAAAACAAGAAAATCAGCAGGTCTGGAGTCCAAAATTCCTTCTCCAACTGCTGCAGAGATAACAAAAGCCATACAAATTGTCTAGTCACTGTCTCAGGGTCCGTCCGAACCACCACTATCTGGTAAAGGTCGGTTAGGTCGGTCCCAGTGGTTCAGGATTATGATATTGAGGAATTTTATGAACCAGAGGAGGGAGGAGGATTATGAACAGTATGAATGTGGCTGGAAGGTCTGGGTGTGCCCATTGAACCGACATCTCCCCAGACAGACCTTTAGAATCTCCCCTATGCTGTCTGAGTCCCCATCTCATTTTATGTTTTTAAAAGTTGCTGAAACCCTCCAGCTTCCTTTAGAAGAGGCTGTGGATGAGCAAAAGGAGCCTGATTTTGTAGAAATGATGGATATTCCAGAGTCTAGGAGATTGTCTATTCCTTTACATAAGTCTTTTAGAAACAAACAATTAAAATTTTAAAAGCTCCTAATTCTGTGCCTCCTGTAGATAAAAGATAGACAGAAGGTATACATCGTCAGGCCCTGATACAGAATTCCTTTCTCAGCAATGCAGTCATGTTGGGTAGTTCAGGCTGCTGCCTGTGATAAAGCTAATATTCCTTGGCTTCACATCCTCACAAGGATTCCAGGAAGATTGATGCCATGGCAAAAAAAAAAAAAAAAAAAAACAGTATATGGCAGCCTCTCTGGGACTCAGGCAAGCAAATTATATGGCTTATGTAGCTAGGTATCGAAATCTAGATGGGATACTGTTATGCAATTAGCCAAGCAGGCCCATGGCCAGCTGGCTAGTGAACTAGAACAGGTGGCTGCTGATGGCATTGAAGCCTCTAAGGTCTAGTTTCATGCTGCTGTGGATGTTAATGATGTTTCCTCTAGGGTCATGGCCACATCTGTAGCTTTTCGTAGGTTGGCCTGGCTCAGGTGTACTAGTTTGTCACAGGATACCCAGACTAAGGCTATGGATTTTCCTGTGGTGGGAAATTCTCTGTTTGGAGAGCAGACAGAGAATTACATGAAGAAGATGGATGAATATAGGACTACTTACAAGAGTGCCCAGGCTAAGGAGCGGCAAGCCACTCCTCAAAGGCATGCCCCTAGGGGTAGGGGTAGGCCTTTTCACAGGCCTTTCTACCAGACTCAGGCCTCCTCTGCCTTTGCTCAGAGGGGCTTCTTCAGAGGCAGGGGCAGACGAGGGGTGGGCAGACCTGCTCCCACCCCCCAGCCTAAAGCTCCTGCGAAACAGGCACCCTGATGGGGTGCCCAGGGCCGATTCTCCTGTACCAGTGGGGGGCAGGCTGGCTTACTTCAGTCAGAATTGGGCTTCTTTAACCTCAGACAAGTGGGTTCTGGAAGTAGTAAGCCAGGGTCTGGTTCTCAGCTTCAAAAAGTTTCCCAAGTTGAGAAGCAGACTTTTTCTACCTGCAAGTGCTTCAGAGACCCTCCTGGAAACAGAGGTCTCATCCCTGTTAGCTCTCAGAGCAGTAGAAAGGGGTTCCTCCCTGCATCAGGGCAGGGGTCTGTATTCAGATACTTCCTTACCCCAAAAAGACAGGAGAATGGCGGCCCATTTTAGATCTCAGATATCTGAACAAGCATCTTTTGAAACCAAAGTTCAAAATGGTAACTCTGGCAATGATTTTATTTTCCCTAAGGCCAGGGACTGGCTAGCCTCCCTGGACCTCAAGGATGCCTATTTCCATGTCCTAATCAGAAGATCCCATCGAAAGTACCTCAGATCTGAACTGCCCTCAGGTCATTACAGTTCAGAGCAATGCCCTTCGGCCTACCTCTGCTCCAAGGGTATTCACAAAGTGTCTAGCAGTGGCAGTGGCCCACTTAAGGAGGCAGAGGATTGCTGTTTTTCCCTATCTAGACGACTGGCTCATTGTAGGTCAGTCCCAGAACAGGTAAAATCTCACCTGCAGGTCACCCAGCAGCTTCTCACCTCCCTGGGTTTTCTGCTACAACCTACCAAAGTTGGTTCTGGAACCAGTCCAAGTACTCACCTTTATAGGGGCAGAATTGGACACAGAGCTAGCCAGAGCCTTTCTTCCCCAGAAAGGGTAAGGAATTTAGTGGCTCTGGCCTCTTCTTCACTCTGCAGGTCTCGACCAGCAAGACACTTTCTGCAGCTCCTGGGGCACATGGCTGCATCCACAGCTGTTGTGCAGGGAGCCAGATTTCAGATGAGAGACATTCAGTTTCACTTGAGAACCTTTTGGTCTCAGAGAAGAGACCCCTCAAGTTGGTCCCAGTGACTCGAACCTTGATCCTAGCTTCCAGTGGTGGCAGGATCAGAGCAATTTAAGAGCGGGGGTCCCTTCATTTCCCCTTCTCACGACTTGACTCTCACTACAGATGCTTCCCTTCTGGGTTGGGGAGCCCACATGGCGACCTTTCACTCAGGGAGTTTGGTCCCCAGGAATCTCTGCTCCACATCAATTTGCTGGAACCAGAGCTGTCTTTTAGCTCTTCAAGCTTTTCTGCATCTTTCCACAGCAAGGTGATACAAGTCAGAACAGACAACACCATAACAATGTGGTACATCAACAAACAGGGGCACTCGGTCTCGGCCTTGTGCACCGAGGCAATGAAGTTGTGGTCTCTGGCCTATTCCCTGAACACTTCCCATAGCAGTTCATCTTCCAGGAAGGACAATGTCCTAGCGGATGCCCTCGGCAGGATTTCCCAGGGCTATCACGAATGGTCCCTGGATCCTCAAGTGCTGGGGATAGTTTTTGCCAGGTGGGGCATCCTCAGATAGATCTTTTGCAGCCCCAGACAATCACAGACTTCCTCTGTTCTGTTGCAGGCTCCAGTGCTGGGCTCAGTTCCTGGATGCCCTTCTTCTGGATTGGGAGGAAGTTCTCTATGCTTTCCCCTTTCTCTCCTATTCAAAGTACTAGTCAAAATCAGATCTCAGCCTTGCAGGGTGATTCTGATTGCCCCGGATTGGGCCAGGCAGCCCTGGTACCCACCTCTGTCTCTGACAGTCCATCTTCCCTGTGCCTCCCCAGGAATCACAATCTGTTGACTTGTGCCCAGGGAAGGGTTTGGTATCCGACCTCATCCCTCAACCTCAAGGCCTGGCTCTTGAGGAGTTAGAGTTTGCTGATTTACACCCTCTCAGGGTGTTCTTGAGATCCTAAAGGCTTCCAGAAAGCCTTCCACTAGGGCTACTTATAGTTCTAAATGGAAAAGGTTTCCATTTGGTGTGCTGGGAAAAATATTTCCCAGAATCTGCTGAATTGCCCTTTTGTTAGATTACATGGTGCATCTTAATTCCTTGGTCTCAGACCAGCTACCCTGAGAGTTCATTTGGCAGCTGTGTCTGCTTTTGTGTCAGCAGGAAAGTCATCCCTCTTTTCCTCTCATCCTGTGTTTTCCAAGTTTTTAAGGGATTACTCCATACTAATCCTCCTCCTTTCGGGAACCGCCCCTGCTTGGGACCTTAATGTTTGCATTGCCCAGTTAATGCAACCCCTTTGAACCTCTGTCTTCTGCAGAGCTTAAGTACCTAACTTGAAAACTGTTTTCTAGTGGCTATCACTTCTGCCAGACGCATAAGTGAATTGCAAGCCTTGTCAGTGGAGACTGACTTTATTTCTTTCCACAGGGATAAGGTAGTCCTTAGGACTAATAGGAAGTTTTTGCCTAAGGTGGTTTCAGATATCCATCTTAATCAATCTATCTCCCTTCCAGTATTTTTCACTGATCACTCCTCTTCCGGTGAGAGGAGGTTGCACAGCCTGGATGTTAAGTAGGTGGATTGTCTCTTGTATCCAGTTTTGTTATCAACAGAAGTGGGCAGAGCCCCCGGGTTTAGGGCTCATTCTACCAGGGGTACAGCTGCTCCCTAGCTCCTGCCAGAGATATCCCTTTATTAGAGATTTGCCAGGCTGCTACTTGAAAACGGTACACACTTTACCAAGCATTACTCCCTGGATGTCCAGGCCAGAGAGATGCTCGGTTTGGCACAGCTGTTCTTCAGAGCCTATTCCCTAAGTAGGTTCTGCCCCTCCTATGGAGGTACTGCTGTGTATTCTGCTAATGTCTATAATATAGCAAGACTTCATGTTGTTTGAAGAAAAAATTACTCACCTTAGTAATGTTGTTTCTTCTAATGGAGTCTTGTTATATATAGACCCCCCAACCTGCCCTCTCAGAACCTCTGCTTGGTGGGTGCGGCAACTTAGTGTGGCACTACTTATGTCCTGTTAGCATTTTGTCCCCTTTGGGACTTTGGGGGTGTGTATGTGTACGCGTGAGTGTGTTTTATTAATGTTCCATTTTCATATTATTAGAATAGTGTTAGTATTTCTGGTCCCCTGACTTGAGTCTTGGATGTTGGGACCATCAATGGTTGTTATTATTTAGGTAGCCATTTGGCTAGTGTAGGTTACAGCTTCCACACAGACCTTAGTGAGTTTGGCTCGTAAAGATCTGACAGTTCAAGTCTGAAATGACACAGATAAAGCTGCTCTCGTGCCAAAATTCTATTTTGGAATGGTTTTAACCATTTCACTCCGGGGCAGTTCTAGAGCCGGAACAAATTGCTAATGTCTCTAATATAGCAAGACTCCATTAGAAGAAACAACATTACTAAGGTGAGTAATTTTTTCTTCTCTGAACGCCTCCCTTACGGCAGTTCACCTCACAGGCAAGGACAATGTCCTAGCCGATGCTCTCAGCAGGATTTCCCAGGGCCATCACGAATGGGCACTGGATCCCCTAGTACTGGAGGTAATAGTTGCCTGATGGGGCACTCCACACATAGATCTCTTTGCAGCCCTAGACAATCACCAACTTCCCCTTTTTTGCTGCAGGCCCCCAGTGTTGGGCTCAGTCCCTCTGGATGCCTTCCTTCTCAGTTGGGAAGGAAGTTTCTCTATGTTTTTCCCCCCTTCCCCCTTCTTTTCAAAGTGCTAGTCAGAATCAGATCTCAATCCTGCAAGATGATCCTGATTGCTCCAGATTGGGCCAGGCAGCCCTGGTACCCACTCCTCATGTTCTTAGCAGTCCACCCTCCCCTATGTCTTCCCAGGAATCACAACCTGTTAACCTGTGCCCAGGGGAGAGTTTGGTATCCGAACCTCAAATCTCTCAATCTCAAGGCTTGGGTCTTGAAGAGTTAGAGTTTGCTGACCTACACCTTTCTCAAGGTGTATTGATATCTTGAAGGCCTCTAGGAAGCCTTCCACCAGGTTTACCTATAATTCAAAATGGAAGAGATTTTCCATATGGTGTGCTGGTAAACATATTTCCCCAGAATCTGCTGGTGTGCCCACGATCTTGGAATATTTGGTGCATTTGAATTCCTTGGGGCTGAGACCAGCTACCCTAAAAGTGCACTTGGCAGCTGTGTCTGTCTTCTTGTCAGCAGGTAAGCCCTCTTCTTCATCAGCTCACCCTGTGTTCTCCAAGTTTTTTAAAGGGTTGCTTCACACCCACCCCTCCCCCTGCTCAGGATCCTGCCCTGCTTGGGATCTTAATATTTGCATCGCTCAGCTTATGCAACCCCTTGAGCTACTGTCTCAGCAGAGCTGAAGTACTTGACTTGAAAACTGTGTTTCTGGTAGCCATCACCAGCCAGGCGCATAAGTGAGCTGCAAGCCTTGTCAGTGGAGCCTGATTTTATCTCCTTTCATAGAGATAAGGTAGTCCTCAGGACTAACAGGAAGGTTTTGCCTAAGGTGGTTTCAGACTTTCACCTTAATCAATCCATGTCTCTTCCTGTGTACTTCACGGACCATTCCTCCTCTGGTGAGAGGAGATTGCACAATTTAGATGTCAAAAGAGCCCTTAGTTACTATATAGAACGTACCAAGGGTCACAGGTTCGAATCCCTCCAATTGTTCCTCACTTATGGTGAGGTTGGTAAAGGGAAACCTGCCACTAAAAGATCCATTGCCAGGTGGATTGTCTCTTGTATCCAGTTCTGTTATGAAAAACTGGGTAAGGTTCCTCCCTCAGGCCTGAGGGCTCACTCTACCAGAGGTACAGCTGCGTCTCTGGCTGCTGCCAGGGACATTCCTATTCTGGAGATATGTCAAGCAGCTACCTGGAAAACAGTTCACACTTTTACTAAGCATTACTCCTTGGATATCCAGGCTAGGAGTGATTCTCAATTTGGCACAGCTGTGCTTCAGAGCCTATTTCCCAAGTAGGTTCTGTCCCTCCTCCATGGAGGTACTGCTGTGTAGTCTGCATTTGTCATAATATAGCTAGACTTCATGTTGTTTGAAGAAAAAATTACTCACTTTAGTAATGTTGTTTCTTCTAATGGAGTCTTGCTATATTATGACCTCCCTCCAGCCTGCCCCTCTCAGATCCTCTGTTTTTGGGATGTGGGTGGGCAGTGCAATGTTGGCACTTTGATGCCCACTTTATTTCACCCTTCTAGGGTGCTTAGGTGTTATGCTTAAATTTTCCTTCTTGAATCCCCGACTTGAGTCTTTGTTTTGGGATCAAGAACAAAAAGGTGTTTTTGTAGGTAGTAGCCAGTGGCTAGTGTAGGTTTATGGCTTCCACACAGAATCTTAGTGAGTTTTTTCTCGTAAAGATCTGACAGTTTAAGTTTGAGCTTCAACAGACAGAGTGTTCAACCGAGCTCGCGCTCAAGATTCCATGCCCTGCACGGAAGTTAACTCTTTCACCTCTGGAGCAGTTCTAACCTGGGGTTATACTGCATATGTCATAATATAGCAAGACTCCATTAGAGGAAACAACATTACTAAGGTGAGTAATTTTTTCTTATAAGATATTTGCTTCACTGCTGTTACAGAGATTGAAAAAGTTGGTCTCTTCCCTGATTCATCAGGACCAGTGCGGGTTTATACCCGGGCATCAGGCCTCTGATAATATTCGGCACACTATCTACCTGTTTGAGCATGTCCAAACTCATATGATACCGGCTGTGCTAATAAGCTTAGATGCTGAATAAGCATTTGATCGTGTATCATAGCAATTTCTGGGGGGAATCCTCGATGCCTTTGATTTCCCCCAGGAATTTACAAACCTCATTTTTTTAATTTTACTCGAACCCTAGGGATATATACGATCAAATGGCCATATTTCTCGTAATTTCCCTTTATGTAGAGGAACTAGACAGGGATGCCCAATCTCCCCTTTATTATTTGCTTTTTACATAGAACCATTGGCTCAATCTATAAGACAAGAAGCAGACATACGAGGTATAACTCTGGGGGGTAAAGAACATAAGTTGGCCCTTTTTGCTGATGATGTACTGGTATATCTTACAGACCCAACCAGGACTCTCACTGCCCTTTTTCAAAAACTCTAAACTTTCTCAGCCCTATCTGATTATTCCCTGAACGCGACTAAAACTGAAGTCCTTTCCTTCAACTACTCCGTTCCCCTACCTATTCGAAAGCAGTTCCAATTTAAATGGGACCTCCCCACAGTAAAATACTTGGGGATTAAAATACCCACAGATCTTAGCCAACTATTCAAAAATAATTATTCCCCGTTGATAAACAACCTAAAAAGGGACATGAGAAGATGGAATATCATACCATTATCTTTTTATGCCAGGATCCAGGCAATAAAATGAAATGTACTACCCCGTCTGTTGTATCTCTTTCAATCTGTACCATGTGTGTTCCCAACACGAGAATTAAAGGCCTGGCAACAAATGGTAACAGCTTTTATATGGCAAGGCAGGAAGCCACGACTCAAGCTTCAGGCATTGCACCTTCCAAAGTCACGTGGGGAATTGCATTCCTGAATCTACTTTCCTACTGGAACTCCGCTCAAATGAGATGCGCATTGCTATGGGGCAACACGCACTATGATGCACACTGGTAACAGATTGATTTAACTAGAGGCCTGCAGCAACCCTTGCCCTCCATAGTATTCTCTGACAACCTGCTGAAATGAGCCCTATTAAACATACGAGGGAGTACATGCTCTATTTTAAAGGGTTGGAGAAGAGGACATCCTTGGAAAGATATCAAGGAACATGCATGGAAGTACAAGTGGTTCAGTAACAATCCAGATTTTTCCCCTGCTGTAGTCAGCCTGGTATACTACACAGACAAATAGGAGACTTTGTGCCCCATGGCAACTTATCAGGCAGAATATAATAATTTCTTTTGAGGAGGCCAAGATAAAATTCAAATGGGAGGACAGGGAGCAGCTGCGCTACTTCCAAATTAGAGACTATATAAATATCCAGTACAGACTATTAAGCGCTCGCTCTCAGATATTAGAGGATACTTCTCCATATACTAAAATATGGAATGCTATGGAGGGAGACCACACAATTTCCCACATATATAAATTTCTGGTATCCTTGCAGGAGCATATATTGGAACCCCTTAAAGTTAAATGGGAGCGAGATCTCCAACTCTCAATATTACAGCCCCAATGGGCAAAGATATGCAAATGACATGGTCCACTACTTCTTCCCCAAATTGGCGTGAATATGTTTGGAAAGTCCAAAACGAGATTCTTCCTAACGCCATATTTATTGGCTAAAAGAAACCCTAAACTCCCTTCAGCATGCTGGAGGGCATGTGATAAGGAGGTGGCAACCCATGCGCACTTATTTTTCCAGTGCCCAAAACTCCAACCCCTCTGGCAAGCCATTATCTACCAAATTTCCAACATTCTAGCTGTGGAAGAACAACTAACAGCACGGAACCTGATCCTAGGCATTCCCCCAGAGTCGCTTAAACATAAGGACATGAGGTATCTGTGGTCCATACTCCTGGTTGCTGCCTATAAGGCCATAACCAGAAGGTGGCTTCAGGAATCCCCCCCCTACTGTCTCTGAATGGAAAAGTATAGTGGAACATATACGAGTCTTTGAGAATCTCACACATAACCTCCAGGATAGGTCCGCAGTGTATCTGAATAGATGGACAAGATGGGCCCTAAATGACCCGATCCTTTGATTTAAGATTATGGTTGGGTGTTGGGGTAGGATTATACTGTGAGATGGTAAGGAGATATGATGAGATTTAACCCTTACTATTTAGAAGAAACATAATGTAAGTACCATGTAAGTAGAACTGGTCTGTATCATAGTCCCTTTGTTGCGGACCATCCCCACAGGCCTGGTTGAGAGGGAGGATTACCTTCCCTAGGATATTACTCAGCAATGTCTCTATAAAATATTTACATGATAAATAGCTGACCAATGATGTTCCTTGTAAACTTTTTAACTTGTCGAATGTTCTATTGTTTACTCTACCCTGTTTACCTCCACTTTCACTCTTTCTCCTCTGTTGTCTCATTGTTATACCTTCGCCAGGTAGTACTACATATGAATACATTTTAATTCTAATAAGATCTTATTCCCGGCAGTACTTGTTTTTGGTAAACAGTGCTTTTAAAAACTATTAAGCCAAATCTGAAAAGTTATGAAATGTAAAATTAACAGTTGTAAGTATGGATTTTATATGAGATGTCCAATGTACTGTGTTAAACTTGTGCTAATAAAGAAGTTGTTTAAAAAACAAAGAATACTGTCCCTCCTGCTTTTGCTGTCTGGGAATATACATCCTAATCCAGGCTCCTCCCAGCACCGGTCATCCTCTTCCGTGCTGCGATTGCAACCTTAAACGTATGTAGTCTCCTGAAAAAGTTTGATGTCCTCCAGTGCTCGATTACTTAATACCAGCCAGATATCCTGTCTCTCATCGAAACCTGGCTCTTAAAGTCCTCCCTAGACTTTTCCATCTCTATTCCTGGATACACCCTGTTCCGTGAGGACAGACTTGGGAAATGAGGGGGTGGGAGTGCAATTTGTCTCCGTGAGTCCCTGCAGGGCCATACACCCCCAACTGGAGGCTGGTGCCCAAGCTCTCTCCTTAAAAATCTGCCCCTACAACTCAGGCCCCGCCCGATTATCACATCCGTCTATATTCCTCCCCACAACCAGAAACTTGCCTTCCAGTCTGTTCTGGACCACCTTCTCAATTTTTCCCCTAAGACTGAGCAAATAACTCGCAGGGACTTTAACATTAACTGGCTTTCTAACTCTGCCTCACTCTACAAAGATGCAACTGCAGCATTAGACCTCAACCAACTTGTTACCTCCCCCACCCGTATCAACCCCATCAATGGTACCTCTACCCTACTGGATCTAGTCCTATCCAGCCACCCCCACAAAATCCTAAGCACCACCATTCTCCCAAACGCCATAAGTGACCACTCCCCAGTTCTCTCTTTCTGGTCCTGCAATTATAAGAAACTGGCCCCAAAAACGGTTCTGTTGCGTTGGCTCAAGCCTGGCAAACTGGGTCTCCTAAAAGACCACCTTGCCCGCTGGGACTGGTCCCCAATTAACGATGCTCCTGACATTGGTTCTGCTCTCAACTTTTTCATCCAGTCCTTCAACCTGGCCTGAGACCGATTTGCTCCCCTCATCAAGCATATTATCAAAGGTCCTGACACCCCCTGGATCTCACAAGCTCTTCTTGACCAGATGCACCTCAGGGACCACCTCTGGCAAAAGGTGCTAGATTCCAGCAAGCCCCCAGACAAGCAGTGCTACCGGGCGGCACATAATAAGTGCACATGAGCCATTCGAAAAGCCAAAGCCGAGTACTATAGGATGTTCATTGCCTATTCTGGGGCTCTGGGCAAAAGTTTGGGACAGTATGAAGGAAATTAATGGCAAAACCACATCACCCACCCCAGCACAGCTTAACATTAATGGGTCCATCTCCGACGACCTGCAGCTCATCACCAACACCCTGAATTCCTCCTTCTCCGACCTGAGCTCTGTACTCCCCCCCCCAATTTCTTTGATACCCCACCCACCCCCCAGTCTCCTTCTCACCCTCACCCACCCTTCTATTTCCAAACTGTCATGGCTCAGGAAACAAAACCGTACCTCCTCAAAGCCCTTAGTGGCACTTGTCACAGTAGTGATACTCTGAACCTCAGACTCCTTCACTTGGTCCTGGATGTGGTTCTCCCCCACCCCTTACCAGCATCCTCAACCACTCTGTCTGCCTTGGCAAGTTCTCTTCAGTCTGGAAAATGGCTGTTTTCACCTCATCCACAAAAGTGGCGACTGTACCTCCCCTGGGAACTACCGCCCAATTTCCATCCTCTCCCCATTCTCTGAAGCCCTAGAAAAAATCTTCTTGGATCAGCCCACGGACTACCTCAGTAAATATGACCTTCTTTGCAGTGAACAACATGGTTTCCGGAGAAGCCACAGCACCTCCACTGCAGTTCTGGAGTTCACCAGCTTTATCCATTCTGCCCTTGACAGACATCTGATTGGCTCGATCTTCATAGGCCTGTCAAAAACCTTCGACATTGTTAATCACACCCTCCTCCTTCTATCAGCCTCTCCCAGCTAGGCCTCTCCCATGAAGTTACCGAGTGGTTTGAGGACTACCTCACCTCAAGGTCCCAGTGTGTCAAAATAAATGGCACTCTCTCTAGCTGCCTCCCAGTCTGCTCTAGGGTACCCCAGGTTTCTTTCCTGGGGCCCATTCTGTTCAGTCTATTTGTTAATAACTTTCCCAAGGCATGCTCTCAGAAAACCCTCATGTATGCTGACAACGCAGTTCTCTTCTCCTCCTCTCACACTGACCCCACTTCTCTTTAGTTGTCCCTTCAGGATTCCTTCAGTAAGGTGGAGACCTGGTTTTCCAATTACAGGTTGATACCAAACCACAAAAAAAAACAAGGTCATGCTATTCACCCACTACCAAAGCAAACTCAAAGGTACCCCCTCCTAATTCTTACCAATCATCTTCACTCTCTTGATCAGGTCAATACCTTCAAATACCTTGGGATCACCCTTGACCCTGCGCTCATCTTCCATGAAAACATTCGCCTCCTTGGCACTGCTGTCAACGCTAGGATCAGCCAGCTCTACCGTCACCGGAACTGTCTCTCTCCCAGTGCTCTCCGACTTGCTGTCTCCTCCTCCATCTTGTCCCTCATAGACTATGGGATCCTGGTCTATGGGTCAGCTGATAACACCGCTCTACATAGAATTAGGGTCTCCATGTATAAAGCCTGTCGACTAGTTACCGGTTGTAACAGGCTTACCTATACCTGCATTCTCTACAATCTCACTAACTGGCTCAACTTTGATGACAGGTTAAAGTACCAGACCTGCCTGTTTGCCAGAAAAATGATCTGTGGCCTTGCCCCGCCTGGCCTATCCTCCTTCCTATAACCATCTCCCACGACTGTAGCTACCCGGAGCTCCTCCAAATACTCCCTCATAGTACCACGTTTCAGAACAGCGCTGGGGCAGTGATCCTTCTGCTACCAAGCACCCTCCTGGCTGAACTCTTTTCCCAGCCTTGTCACCTGTGAGAACAAACTCGATCACTTCAAAACCCTCCTTTGGGACCCTCTCCTAGCATCCCATTCCTGCCACTGCCATTAACATGTTCCAGCCTCATGGCCCCATCTTCTCCTCAGGACCTTACCATCCTCTTGTTCACTGCCACCTTCTGTCAAACAAGGAACTCCCATTCTGCCTATCTACCTCTCCTCTGGTTGGTATCTCTCAGTGCCTATGGCATCCCACCCCTTGCCTACTGTATGATCACCCTCTCTTACCCACTGAGTATTCTCTGTGAGCTGTCTTATAGATACTGTTTGTTACGAACATACAAAGAAGCCAGCAGCAGAAGGCCATTTGGTTTATCAAGTCTGCTCGTATTGCAAGGTTCACAGCTTGAGCTAATGTCCCTGCCCTCCCTCCCCACTCCTCCCATCCTCCCTACCCATGATTCTTACCTTCCCCCATGCCTGTCCCAGCCTCTCTTACAGCTGCCCACTGTCTTCAACGAGGTGACCTCTTCCGGCAGCACATTCCAAGTGTCTGCTACCCTCTCTGTGAAGAAGTGCTTCCGGACCTCCCTCCTAAACCTCCCGCCCTCCAGCTTAAGACTGTGCCCCCTTGTGATATGGTTGCCACTCAGCTTAAAGAGGCTCTCCTTATCAACCTTATTTATCCCTTTCAGGTACTTGAATGTCCCAGTCATATTCCCTCTTTCTGTCTTGTCTTCCAGGGAGTACATGTTCAGTGCCCTCAACCTCTCCTCGTATGTCTTGCCCTGCTGACCAGCTGTTATCTTTGTAGCCCTCCTCTGTACCTTCTCCAGCAGGTTAATGTCCTTTTTGAGGTGTGGGCACCAGTACTGAACTCCATACTTTAGATGCGGCCTTACCAGTGACCTGTACAAGGGCAGCATAACCTCCTCTCTTCTGTTACTGATCCCCCTAGCTATGCATCCCAGCATCTTGTTTGCCTTTGCTGCTTTGTTATGGAACTGTGCTCAATATTTAATGTATGTCTTGTAACCTGTGTACTCTGTTTGACGTGGAGCCTTTGTAAATACGTCTCTGACTCAAAGGATTGTAATTCCCATATTGTTAAATAAATAAATAGAATAGGAAAATCCTTACTTACTAGAATTTTCCTTCTATGAGATCTGATGCAGCTTTCTAGCTTACACGCTAAAGGAGGATCCATTCTCAGTTACCTGGGATATAAGGATTTCTGTAAGTTACTCTGTGTTTCCATTTTTCTTTCAGTTTTGGCCTAAGTGGTAATTTTATATCCATTTCCTCAGTTAGAAATGGGATGTTGATATGCTGTTGATTTAGCATTGTTGTTGTTTTAGGAATGTTGTCCACTATTTGACAGTGCTTCTTTTATTTTTCAATTAAAGAGCTGCTGATGCTGCCAGGAAAACTTGTGAAAACATTATTTAGATGCAACTCTGTTTATGTATTTTCAGCATTTCTGTTTCACAAGTTTTTTTCTTACTAAGGAGATTTCATGTAAGTGGGACCTTTAAGCCATTAGCCTTCATCTGTTCTAGGTACCTGTTCCTACCTCAAGTTACAGTGCTTTGCTTATGACATCCTAGTCACTTCTTCGGCAGTAAATTGTGATGTCACAAAGAATATTATGACTTCAAGTGGAGAATGAGCAGCAGGAGTAGATGAAGTCTAAAGTTAAAGAACTTACTGTATATTTTTTAATTTATTTTTTATTTAAAATTTGATGACTGGAAAAGGCACTCTGAGCTGAGGCTCGTTTCCAGGTGCATCAGGTGCGGTGTATATACTCATGTATAAGTCTTAGTTTTTGGTACTAAAAATAGTATCTCAAGAAGGGGGGATCAACCTATCTGTGAGGTTGTGCTATCTGTGGGATTTATCATAGGAAACCATTTTTTGTAGCTCTAACCTAATTTTGGATCCAAATCTGGCCACAAAGGCAGATTCTGTACCTGATGTTGGTCACAAAACAGTTTTCCATCCAATCTGAACATCAAAGTAATCTTTGCAATTTTGAGAAAATTGACAAGTAATGGGGGGGGGGGGTCAGTATATACGTGAGGTCAACTTATAGGTGAGTATATACGTGTAGTTTACCTGCCAGTATCTAATAAAAAAAAGAACAAGGGGAAGTCTTCTACTGAAATTATTTCACTTTTCAAAAATCAAGGTTATATTTTGTTAAAATATGTTTGTAAAAAAAAGTTTCCCTAAAGGTGCCAGCCAGTTGCTCTTCTGTTTCTGTACTTCTCTGCAACAAATAATATTGGGAGTATAGCCAGCTGCTTACTGAAATAAGCATTCTTATTTAAAAAAAAAATATTAGAATCCTTCCTGTCTCTTGAACTGATTGAAGGAAGAGTTGTCTGTAGTGACATAGCAGGATACTTTGAGTCTCACAGAAAGAAGTGTGGCAAGCAGTGATTTAGTTTTCCTATTCTTGTGCTGTGAGATTTGTATGAGCATTGGCACAAATAAATGAAACACCTGTTGCCAATTTATTTACAGATCCCTGCTCTGAGCTTAAGAGTTTAACACTAAACAATGCTGAATTAACTGAAGATTTAGTAAGTATGAAAACATACCTCTGTTTTGAATTACATTGATCTGTTAGTAGACATGAAGAAATGTGTGATCTTCCTTGCTGAGTCATGGGGCCAGATGAATTAGGATAGATCTTTTTTCCTCTAGGGAGCGAGTCGACATCGGGTATTGGTGCCACCTGCGTGCAGCATGTTCCAGGGGGTGCCGCGCGCCAGCCAAGAACCATTGCTGCCTCACATACCTCAGTTCTGCTGTTCCCACTGTTGAGTACATACCATGGGGCACTTCTTCAAATTTAGAAATGCTTCTGCACCATCACTGAAATTTCATCTTTCATGGTGTTGCCAGTGTTTTATTAGTTTACTCGTGATGTCTCAGTCCAAGAAAAAGAGTAAGGAGGACCAAAAAAAGAGGTTATGCATTTGTGTTCCTGTGTGAAAGCGATTGTCATAAAGGAATGACATCAGGTTTGTTGGACATGGCTCTTATCGTGCCTGTTTCTCGATGGGCCTCTGCAGTGTTGAGGTCGGCACACTGAAGCTGGGTTGTCCGATCCCCACATTCGGAGGCACGCCAAGAAACTGTGATGCCAAGCCTAGGTCCTTATTCCTTTCCCTGGGCCTCTTTCCGGTGCCCCCGATACTGTGGATGCCGCTGGCTGTGGGGCCAGAAGGAATCCTGCAACTGGATTATTTTGTGATCCCAAGTTTGGTGCCTGATGTAGCACCGGCCCAGGGATGGGTCTAGTCAGGTTGCATAATTTTCTCCTGGTCCTGTGGCTAAGCTTGTCTCTGGTGAGATCTGGAGCTGCCCCAAGGGGATTGAATTGCTCAACTCTCCTCGCTCAGGGATTTTCCCCTACAGGCGCTGTTGAGGTCATTCCTTATCTGTAGGTCGACTTTCCTCAGGCAGGTTCATTCAAACAACATGAAGTCTTGCTATATTATGACAATTGCAGTTTGTCCCAGCCTTAGAACTGCTCCGGAGGTGAAAGAGTTAACTTCCATGCCATGCATGGAACTTAGAGCGCGAGCTCGGTTAGAAAAGCTCTGTCTGGATAATTTCAAACTGAAACTGTCAGATTCTTTACTCCGCCTCACTGAACAGTCGCTCCGGAGATTCCTCCTACTGCTCGGTTCATTTCTTGGTTTAAAAGTGTTTTTCTCGGTTAAATTCAACCGCGATGATAATTATTTTAACCGCAAACCGATCGGTTCAAGCTCTGTCTGTGGTATTGTAAGTAATAGACATGTTTATTTGTGGTGGAACTTGTAAATGTTTATCGGTTCGGTTTGAACCGATCAGGTTGTTTTAAAACTTGTTTCTAAATTCATTTAAAACTATTTAGAGTGCGGTTCCCGGTTCTTATCGGTTCTAAAAGAAACGGATTTCATTACGTTTTTTTCCACGACCTGTGACACGGTTGGGAACCGATAAGGGTGTCTTGCCTGGCATTTGCCGGAAAAAGGCAAGTTTTTGGTTAGGCTGGCATTATGTCTGAGAAACCCCAAAAAAAAACCGGGCCCACTGGGTTTCAACACTGTAGTGTCTGTGGGGAAGCCTTTGCCAAGACTGACCCACACACCACATGTGTTTATTGTCTGGGGTTTGACCACCCCAATGCAGACTGCCAGATTTGCAAGAATTTCCTGCAGCTACCCTAGATAAGAGAGTTGGTAGGCTCAGGGAATGAGAGGACAAAAGTCCGCTGATCCGGATGGCCAGAGAGGGAGTGCCCTCTGACCAGGGCGTAGACTTCCTGGGCAAGACGAAAAGCTGACTCAGAGGAGCCAGTTCCAGCAAAGAGAACTAGAAAATCAGCAGGTGTGAGTCCAAAATTCCTTCTCCAACTGCTGCAGAGATAACCAAAGCGATCCAAATTGTCCAGTCGCTTTCCCGGTTCCGTCGAGCGGCCACTATCTGGCAAAGGGTTGGTTCGGCCGGTTCCACCAGTTCAAGAATATGATATAGAGGAGTTTTATGAACCAGAGGAGGGGAGGATGATTATGAACAGTGTGAATGTGATTTTGAAAGTCTGGATGTGCCCATTGAACTGACATCTCCCCAGACAGACCTTCAGGAGAGTCTCCCCTAGGCTTTCTGAGTCCCTTCTCATTTTCTGTTTTATAAAAAAGTTGCTGAAACCCTCCAGCTCCCTTTGGAGGAAGCTGTGGATGAGCAAGAGGAGCCTGACTTTGTGGAGATGATGGATATCCCAGAGTCCAGGAGCTTGTCTATTCCTTTACATAAATCCTTCAGGAAACAAACAATAAAAATTTTAAAAGCTCCTAATTCTGTGCCTCCTGTTGATAAAAAGATGGACAGGAGATACACGTGTCAGGTCTTGATACAGAATTTCTTTCACAGCAATGCAGCCATGTTGAGGTAGTTCAGGCTGCAGCCTGTGATAAGGCTATTATTCCCTGGCTTCACATCCTCCTGACAAGGACTCCAGGAAGATTGATGCCATGGCTAAAAAACACATGGCAGCGTCCTTGGGACTCAGACAGGCAAATTATATGGCCTATGTTGCAAGATACCAGAAATCTAGATGGGATACTGTCATGGCCTTAGCTAAACAGGCCCCTGGCCAGCTTGCCAAGGAGCTGGAACAGGTGGCTGCTGATGGTATTGAGGCATCTAAGGTGCAATTCCATGCTGCAGTGGATTCTAATGATGTATCCTCTAGAGTCATGGCTACATCTGTGGCTTTTCGTAGATTGGCTTGGCTCAGGTGTACTAGTCTGTCACAGGATACCCAGGCTAAGGCCATGGATTTTCCTGTGGTGGGAAATTCTCTGTTTGGGGAGCAGACAGAAAATTATATGAAGAAAATGGATGAATATAGAACCACTTATAGGAGTGCACAGGCCAAGGAACGGCAAGCCACTCCTCAGAGGCAGCCCCCCAGGGGTAGAGGCAGGCCTTTTCACAGACCTTTTTAACAAACCCAGGCCTCCTCTTCAGCTTACGTTCAGAGGGGGTTCTTCAGAGGGAGAGGCAGGCGGGGTATGAGCAGGCCTGCTCCCACCCCTCAGCCTAAAGCCCCTGCCAAACAGGCACCCTGATGGGATGCCCAGGGCCGATTCTCCATTACCTGTAGGGGGCAGGCTGGCTTACTTCATCCAGGACTGGGAGTCTTTAACTTCAGACAAGTGGGTCCTGAAAGTAGTAAGCCAGGGTCTGGTTCTCAGCTTCAAAAAATTTCCAAAGATGAGAATCAGATCTTTTCCACCTGTAAATCCTCTAGAGACTCTTGCTTTGGAAACAGAAGTCTCAACCCTCTTGGCTCTCAGAGCGGTAGAAAGGGTTTCTCCCCTACACCAGGGCAAGGGACTGTACTCCAGGTACTTCCTTACCCCAAAAAAGACAGGAGAATGGCGGCCCATCCTGGACCTAAGATATCTGAACAAGCACCTTTTAAAACCAAAATTCAAAATGGTAACTCTGGGAATGATTTTACCCTCCCTAAGGCCAGGGGACTGGCTAGCTTCCCTGGACCTCAAGGATGCCTACTTCCATGTTCTTATCAGCAGCTCCCACCGGAAGTACCTCAGATTCGAACTGCCCTCAGGCCATTATCAGTTCAGAGCAATGCCCTTCGTCCTTACCTCTGCCCCAAGAGTATTCACAAAATGCCTGGCGGTAGCAGTTGCTCATTTAAGAAGGCAAAAGATTGCCATCTTTCCCTACCTAGACGACTGGCTCATTGTGGGTCAGTCTCCAGACCAGGTAAAATCACACCTGCAGGTTACCCAGCAGCTGCTTACCTCTCTAGGCTTTCTTCTCAATCTTCCAAAGTCAGTTTTAGAACCTGTCCAGGTACTCACCTTCATAGGCGCAGAACTGGACACAAAGCAGGCCAGAGCCTTCCTTCCCCTAGAAAGGGTAAGGACCCTGGTGGCCCTGGCTTCCTCCTTCACTCTGCAGGTCTCTCGACCAGCAAGGCATTTTCTACAGCTCCTAGGACACATGGCTGCTTCCACAGCCGTAGTGCAAGGAGCAAGATTTCAGATGAGGGACATTCAGTTCCATTTGAGAGCCTTTTGGTCTCAAAGAAGAGATCCCCTGTCCAAGTTGATCCCAGTAACTCGAACCCTGATCCAGGCCCTTCAGTGGTGGCAGGATCAGAGCAATCTGAGACAAGGGGTTCCTTTCATCCCTCTATCTCACTCCTTGACCCTTACTACAGATGCGTCCCTTTTGGGATGGGAGCTCACATGGGCGACCTCTCCACCCAGGGATTGTGGTCCCCTCAGGAATCTCTGCTCCACATCAATCTGTTGGAACTCAGAGCTGTTTTTCTAGCACTTCAGGTTTTTCTGCATCTGTTCAGAACAAAGTGGTACAGGTCAGAACAGACAACACCACTACAATGTGGTACATCAACAAACAAGGGGGCACTCGGTCTTCGGCCTTGTGCACCGAGGCAATGAAGTTGTGGTCTCTGGCTTATTCCCTGAACACCTCCCTCATAGCAGTTCACCTCCCAGGCAAGGACAATGTCCTGGCAGATGCTCTCAGCAGGATTTCCCAGGGCCATCACGAATGGTCATTGGATCCTCGAGTACTGGGGATAGTTTTTGCCAGGTGGGGCACCCCTCAGATAGATCTTTTTGCAGCCCCAGACAATCATCAACTTCCACTTTTTTGTTGCAGGCCCCCAGTGTTGGGCTCAGTCCCCCTGGATGCCTTCCTCCTCGATTGGGAAGGGAAGTTTCTATGCCTTACCCCCTTCCCTCTCCTGTTCAAGGTGCTAGTCAAAATCAGATCTCAGCCCTGCAAGATGATTCTGATTGCTCCAGATTGGGCCAGACAGCCCTGGTACCTCTCCTTCTGTCCTTAGCAGTCCATCTTCCCTGTGTCTCCCAGGAACCACAATTTGTTAACCTGTGCCCAGGGGAGAGTTTGGTATCCGAATCTCAAATCCCTCAACCTCAAGGCCTGGCTCTTGAGGAGTTAGAGTTTGCTGACCTACACCTTTCTCAAGGTGTTCTCGAAATTTTGAAAGCTTCTAGGAAGCCTTCCACTAGGGCTACTTATAACTCTAAATGGAAAAGGTTTTCCATATGGTGCTCTGGGAAGCATATTTCCCCGGAATCTGCTGATTTGCCCACTGTTTTGGACTATATGGTCCATCTTAATTCTTTGGGACTGAGACCAGCTACCCTGAAAGTGCATTTGGCAGCTGTCTCTGCTTTTATTTCAGCAGGGAAGCCCTCTTCTCTCTCTGCTCACCCTGTATTTTCCAAGTTTTTCAGGGGATTGCTTCATACCAATCCACCATTCAGGGACCCTGCCCCTGCCTGGGATCTTAATGTTTGCATTGCTCAGCTGATGCAACCCCTTTGAACCTCTGTCTTGGCAGAGCTTAAGTACTTGACTTGGAAAACTGTGTTTCTAGTAGCCATCACTTCTGCCAGGCGCATAAGTGAGTTACAAGCTTTGTCAGTGGAGACTGACTTTACTTCTTTTCACAGGGATAAGGTAGTCCTCAGGACTAACAGGAAGTTTTTGCCTAAGGTGGTTTCAGATTTCCACCTTAATCAATCTATTTCTCTTCCAGTGTTCTTCACTGACCATTCCTCCTCTGGTGAGAGGAGGCTGCACAGCTTAGATGTTAAGAGGGCCCTTAGTTACTACATAGAGCGTACCAAGGGTCACAGGTTTGACTCCTCCAACTCTTTCTCACTTATGGTGAGGTTGGGAAAGGGAAACCTGCCACTAAGAGATCCATTGCCAGGTGGATTGTCTCTTGTATCCAATTTTGCTATCAAAAACTGGGTAAGGTTCCCCCTTCAGGCCTGAGGGCTCACTCTACCAGAGGTGCAGTTGCGTCCCTAGCTGCGGCCAGGGACATCCCTATCTTAGAGATATGTCAAGCAGCTACTTGGAAAACAGTACATACTTTCACTAAGCATTACTCCTTGGACATTCAGGCCAGGAGGGATGCTCGATTTGGCACAGCTGTGCTTCAGAGCCTATTTCCTAAGTAGGTTCTGTCCTCCTCCATGGAGGTACTGCTGTGTAGTCTGCATTGTCATAATATAGCAAGACTTCATGTTGTTTGAAGAAAAATTACTCACCTTAGTAATGTTGTTTCTTCTAATGGAGTCTTGCTATATTATGACCTCCCCCCCAGCCTGCCCCTCTCAGAACTTCTACTTTAGGGATGGGGTGGGCAGTCCAGTGTTGGCACTTCTTGATGCCCATCTTGTGTTTTCCACCCCTTCTTTTTGGGGTGTTTGGGTGTTGTGTTTTATTTTATCTTATCTTATTTTCTGGTCCCCTGACTTGAGCCTTGGTGTTGGGACCAGGAAAATGTGTTAATACTTAAGTAGCCAGTTGGCTAGTGTAGGTTATAGCTTCCACACAGAACCTTAGTGAGTTTTGCTCATAAAGATCTGACAGTTTCAGTTTGAAATTATCCAGACAGAGCTTTTCTAACCGAGCTCACGCTCTAAGTTCCATGCATGGCATGGAAGTTAACTCTTTCACCTCCGGAGCAGTTCTAAGGCTGGGACAAACTGCAATTGTCATAATATAGCAAGACTCCATTAGAAGAAACAACATTACTAAGGTGAGTAATTTTTTCCTGTGCCATCCCCTAGGGCAAGGTCTGCTGAACAGTCCCACAGACTGGGCATTGATAGGGATGTAAGTTTGTCATGGATGAGGTTTTAATGACTCATTATTCACGAAATGATTAGTAAACAGTAGTAAATGTTGTGGCACTGTCATCATTGCTGCATTCTGATGACACTAGTGAAAGTCATGGAAGTCCTGAATAAAGATCAAACATCATGGAATCAATGACGTGTATGACTGCCATGACAAACTTACATCCCTAGGCATTGACCCCAGAGCCTCTGGCCCTTCTCATTCTCCCAGGGCTATGCCACTATTACCTAGCTCCCAGGTATTATTGGTCCTCTCGTGTCCATCAGCTGGGCTCAGTATGGGAGTGCAGCTGGTATGCTGCGTCTCTACCATACCAGTGCCAACCGTACCCAGTTCCTGCACTGCCCACAGGTGCCATCTGCTTCCATGTTCAGCACCTCCTCTCTGTCCATGTCCTCCTCAGAGGGCACAGACTCATCCATGCACCAGTCCTTGGCCTCTGAGTATGCCCTGTAGCAGAGATTCCTGATGGAAATGCAGCAGATGCTGGACATTAGTACTGATGTCAGGTGCAATACCCTGTCCACGCAACTAGGACTCCTAGGAGCTTTCAGTGACAACCATTGCATTGTCCCTTCCTGGCCAAGGGCCTTAGAGGAATGCTCCAGGCTTGTTTGGAGACGTTCCTTTGCTTTGCCTCCAGCCCCCAGGGACATCTCCCAATGGTATTGTTCACCAGTGGGCTCTGCTGGCACAGTATTTTACCCCACTTTGGGGAGTGATGTCCTGCTGAGTCCAGAAGGGCCCTGTTGCCCAACGCATACCCGACCTCCTGATGCAGATTCTGCAGAGGCAGATGCATCAGGGAGAAAAGTTTTCACCTTGGCTTGCACTATAATATGCATCTCAGCACATCAGGCACACTTGGCAGCTTATAACCAGCGCCTGTGACCACTTTTAGGACAGCTCCTAGCTGCCATGCTGCAAATGGAGTTCGGTAAGCCATCTGCCTTTCTGCCAAGGGCCTGGAACTAGTGAGGCACCAGACAGGAACATCTTATGATGTCAGTGAGGTGGCCTACAGACTTGTAGAAACCAGAGACTGCATTCAGCGAATGGCATGGCTTCACCTTTCTCGACGGGCATCTCTGGCCCAGCATAAGCTGCTGAACTCCCAGTTCCAGGGGATTCATTTTTTTCTGCCAGAGAGTCAGACAGGAACTTGGAGGGCATTTCTACCACCTAACTGACTGATCATTCTCAGGCCTTGCCAAGCCTATGAGGAGTCCCTGCCCTCAAGTGTTCTCTCCACATGCATAGGGCGGAGGGTGGCTTTACTCTCAGGGTGAGCCAGTTCCTTCTTAATTGGGAAGCTTGGTACTCAGACCCATATTTATGAATCAGTGGTGAAGATTGATTCAAGGAAGATATGAAAATTAGGTACTCATCATCATTTTTGATCTTCCTGAATATATTCACCATTGATTCAGATTCCCCCCACCTCCATCTGAGCCAGGGCCTCTGGCAGCTCATCCCGTTGGTGCTGGCAGTCACGGGTGGTGAGATGTTTTTTTAAAAAAAACAAGCAAAAAAAGAGGGGTTGGGCATCTTGGTGCCAGCCTTCAACAAAAAATAAAAGGGAGTGGGGGCCCTCTGGCTCCCCCCATCAAGCTTAAAACTTTCCTCCATCTTTCTCCTGCCTTCTCTCTGCCTGGGGTATATCCTCTACAGGGTATATCCGTGCTAGTTACTTTATGCAACATATGTTCTGGGCACTATCCAGTCTGACTCCACTGAGCAGATGCTCTAGCTGTGGAAGGGTGAAATGCACCTGCTAGAATCAATGTACTAGCCTCACACAGGTTGCATCCCTGTGGTTGCGGGGGGAAGCATGGCATGTTCTTCTCCGATTTTTGGTTGGTATCCCTTGTCTCTTTCTCTGTATGTTTGGGTTGCTCACTCTGCCTGGAGCATGCCAGAGGAGATATTCACATCCTGACTTGACTTCCCAGGACTACTAGTCTTGCAACTCCTGAGTTACTTCCCATTTCAGACCCCAGGAAATCTTGCTGTGTTCTGACAAATGCAGTATGGTCTCACCATAGGACTGCTCCGGAGCCAAAATGGTTAATAGAACCTTTGCTAATAGTGGAATGTTAGGCTCAAGCTCAATTTTCAAACCACTGTCCCTGGTTGCACTTCCTGCAACCGTCCAGTTCTTTACTCCACTTGCCTCAGTAAGATGTCTCCAGAGAGCTCTCCTTCACTTACTTGAAGAAGTTTATTTTTTCTCGGTTTATCAAAGTCCGCTTAGTTATTTTGATTTTTAAAGCACTGTCCTTTGTTCGCAAGTAGACTTAGTCTAGATAGTGTTCATCGGGTAATTTTTTTTTGGTTCGTTATCATTTTTTCTCAACTGAGAAGGAACTGGTAATTTCATATACTTTCTGAGGTGAATTTCAGTAATTGTCTTTTATTCCGACTGTTAAGGTAAATCGGTTATTATTTAGGAAATTTTACCGAAGTAACTCTCTGTTGTTCGGTTTTTACCAACTGGAAAAAAAAAAGTGTGTTTTTTGGATAAATGTCACAGACCAAGAAAATAACGTGCCCCACAGGTTTCCAGCATTGTACTGAGTGTGGGGAACCGTTCGCTAAAGTGGATCCTCATCTGATTTGTGTATTTTGCTTGGGGTTTGACCACCTCAAAGAGGACTGTGATATTTGCAAAAACTTCCCTCAGTCAACACTTGAGAGGTGACTTAAATGACTGCAGGAAAAGATGTCTGAGAAAGCCGCTGACCTGGCTACAGACAGACCGGAGCCAAAAGGAACTGGAGGAACAGCTCTCTGACAAGGGTGACAGTTCTTCAGGTAAAAAACGGCCTGCGGATACTGCCGCTGAACCGGCAACCGCAGGTAAAAGAAAGAAAAAAGAGAAACATACAGCGCATGAACCGCAACCAAAAAAGACACCGGTTCCAACCGCTGAGAAGATAGTGAATGCTATAAGAATCATCCAGTTGTTTCAACCGAGTACCCCAGTTCCGGTTGGCAAGCGGTCGCATACACAAACCTCCAGTTCTTCCTCTGTTCCCGGTTCATTGGAACAAAGGGTAGAACTTTTCGGAGAAGGTGAAGATGAGGATTATGGAGAACCGATTGAACTGGATATCTCTTCTGATCCCCACCATCCTGATTCCCCTGACAAGGGGACTGAGGACTGTACATCCCACTTTGCTTTTATAAAGCAAGTGGCTTAGTCCCTGGACCTCCCTACTCAGGAGTCCACTGATGAGGAGGAAGAACAGGACTATATGGAGATGATGGACATTCCAGTCTCTAAAAGGCTGTTACTGCCCCATCCATAAGTCCTTGAGGAAACAGGCGAACAAGGTCTTGCAGACTCCCACTTCCATGCCACCTGTGGATAGAAAGGTGGACAAGAAATACTGGGTGGCTAAGGGTGGAGCAGAGTTTCTCTTTGGGCACCCAAGCCATGAAGGGGTGGTGCAGGCTGCAGCTTGTGATAAGGCTGGCATACCTTTGGCATCACACCCACTGGACAAAGATTCCAGAAAAATGGATTCTATAGCCAATAAGATTTACCTGGGATCCTTTCTGATTATCAAGCAAGCATCCTATATGCCCTATGTTGCCAGATATCAGAGAACACTGTGAAACCCTGTTATGGAAATAACAAAATTTGTCCCAGCCTCTGTGGCAGCTGATCTGGAAGAAGCTGCAAAAAGGGGTATAGAGGCATCAAAAACCCAGTTCAGGATGGCTGTGGACAATAATGACACTGCTGCCAGACAAATGGCTGCTTCTGTGTCTCTTAGGAGATTTGCTTGGCGACGTGATGAGCTAGAGAGGAAAAGACATCCCTGAGGTTGCTCCTGAGTCGCGCCAAATAAAGTATAGTAAAATAGCTGTTTAAGACCTCACAACTTCGAGTACAATAGGGAGTTTGGATTCCTAACAAGGTTCTGCATTACTGGGAGCAAGTCGAGTAAATAGAATCCAGTAGTGTACTTACGAGACGCAGAAACTAGCCTGGCCGGCAGTATGGCCGAGATGGAATGTGGAAGCCCCAGGCCTCTGGCTGCAAGATCACTGGCTGCAAAATGCTCAAAACCCCACTCTCTGGTTCCAGAAGAAGAAGGAGATCAGCTGACAGAAGAACGAGGGGGGGCATTCATCTTCAGAAGATATTATAGAAATCAGACATCTCCTTCAAGGCTTAGTGGCTAACTGCTCTACATTGAAACCGGCACTAAAGGCTTTAACACAACGGATGGGGGATGTCGAGGTCAGAGTTGCTTCCCGGGAAAGGAAGACGGTGTCTATGGACCAGGAGGTGATTACCCTCAAAAGGCAAGTTAAAAAGTTGGAAGATCGCCTGGAAGATCAGGAATCACACAGTCGGAGAAATAATCTAATTATGGCAGGTCTTCCTGAGAAATCGGAAGGATTGGACTGTGTAGCTTTTATGCAGGATCTTCTCCTGAAATTATTTGGTCCAGCACCTTTCGGAGAATCCTATAATATTGAGAGGGCACACCGCTCTTGGAGAGAGAGAGACCCCCCCACCTGGAGCTTGACCTCGGGTCCTTATGCGCTTTCTGAATTTTAAAGAGAAAACTCATATATTGATCAAAGCCAAAACAAATAAAATTCTTCAGTGGAACGGGGCCTCTGTTTGGCTTTTCCAAGATCTAACACCTTCGGTTAGGGACAAACAAAAGGAGTATATGGAGATCAAGACACAGTTATACTTGGCAGTGGTGAAATTAAGAATATAATATGTAGCCACGCTGATTGTGAGGTTACAGAACGGAGGCAGGAGGTATGCGACGGCGACCGATGCTACAGAAAGCCTGCGGGTGGAGCTGCCGGCCCTGTTTAAACCTGTGAATTGAAAATTGGAGGTGCCTGCAGGATTGTCTGTTGTAAAGCGGCGAGTGAGAGCAGGATGGATCAGGAAAAGCTACGAAAGTAGGTAGCGTTTGATCAGTTTCATCCTTGCTACAAGCTTTGGAGATGGGATTTGCCCTTTCACTGTTTGGACTCCTCCAGATTAATGTTGTGCAGGACTGTAGGATAAGGGCTCCTTACTGACTATTTTTAGGGTATAATCAACCCCATACTGCTAACAATTCTGTTTTTTCTGTTTGCTTTTTATCGTTTTTGGTTTATCTCTCGTCTTAGAAAGTTAAAATTCAGTTCTCAAAAGAGGATTGAATACCAGATAGCCTGTAGTTTAAATATAGTAGAACGGTCCAAACGAGTTCAAGATTTGAGTGGGTGAAATTGCTTAAGGGAAAATAGGGTATTGATCAGCCTATGCTACTGAACAAACTTATAATGGAACAAGGATTATATCAGGGCATTGTGTTTTTCTTTAGTAAAAGATTAAGTATAGGTTTCAGGGGCTTACTGTTTTTTTTATTTTATTTTGCTATATCTGGAATAGAAGAATGGGGGATTAGATAGGGCATGGAATGCTGTCTCCCTGCTATCACTAGATATGTTAGTGGGTGTGACCACTTGTGGGGAGAACGAGGTGCTTACTGAGCTTCTGGAGCTTCTTTATTTTAAAATAGAAGGGGTAATTTATAACTCAAGAAGTTAATGATGGGATTAAGGGTTGTAAGTGGGGTCTTTTGTCTTTTCTTTATATTGGGATTTGGGGGACTCTGGGACACCTCGGTGCTAACTCATTCACGTCTCATTCAGATTAAGGAGGACGATCGGAGGATCGGGGGTTATGGGGGGGTTATTGGGGGAAAAGGAGAGAGAGAGACTGGGTACTTATAATAGGGTGGACAGAATGCAAGAGGGTGAAAAGCAGGGATACTGTTATAAATTATGGTATTGCTTAAATTTCTCTCGTGGAATGTTAAAGGCCTCAGGGGGAGGAAGAAAAGACTGGTAATACTAACAATATATTAATCAGTTGGGGGTTCACTTTGCTGCACTGCAAGAAACCCATTTACTGAAAGAGGAATTATATCTATTGAAGAAAGGGTGGGTGGGCAAAGTAATAGGAGAAGGGAATGCGAAAGCATTGGGGGGTGTGGCAATACTAGTACGGAAAGCCTGCCCATACGTAATTACTCAAATCAAGACACGAGAGGATGGTAGGGGGATCTATGTGTTGGGTAATATCTTGGGAAATCCATTTTCTTGTGCCTCAATCTATGGCCCTACTCCATCTAAACCTGAGTTTTTTTGCCTCAATGGAGGTTGATACTGCTACGCTCCCATCCCATCCACTTATTCTAGCAGGTGACTGGAACCTCTGCCTGGATAATGGCGTAGACAGAAACCCTCCTTCTAAATGACCACCTTTTGCAGTGCAGACATCTCTAAATAGATTTTTGGAAGTTACAGCACTAGTAGACCCCTATGGGGTGTATACTAAAGGGGATACCGAAATGACCTTTTATTCTGGAGTACATAAGTCACATTCCAGAATTGATTTTTTTTTTGGGGGTTAACGGAGCAGCAGTAAGGGGCATCAAAGAACTGACTACTTTTAACAGATTACTATCTGATCACTCTCCGATATAGATGCTATGGGAGATAGATAACATTCCCCCAAAACCATACCGATGGCGGTTGAATGATGGGATATTATCGGGGGATAATAGTGTGTCTAAATTAGAGGACGCACTAGTGGAGATTATCCAGACCCAAATACCGACACTCATGGATAAGAAACTTGCTTGGCCTACTTGCAAGGTATTATATGCAGGAATAGCTCAGGAATATACTGCTAGGAGGAATAGGATGAATAGAGTGCGGGAATAATTTTTAACTAGGACCATTAAGTCACTACTCCCTTTTGAGGGTTCCTGTAGTGATTTGGATGAGAAGCTTGGAGATTTAAGAGACGAAATGAGAAGCATGATATATGTTAGGATAGATTGCTGGCTTGAAAGGTTAAACGCTAGATACCTGCTGCAGGGAGATGTGCCGGGCCATTTGTTAGCCACTAGAATTAGGGAATGGGAGGTGGATCGAATGGTTATCACAGTGAAGTTTGGAGGGGACATTATTACAGATCCTCAGGGAATGGCAGATGCTTTCGCAGAATATTATGCTGGGATTTATCAAGGGGGGGTTACAAGTTCAGAGGATGAGATTAGAGGGTTTCTGGATAAGATACCCTTGCCTAAATTGGACAAAGAGCAGGCTCAGGCTTTGGCAGCCCCAATCTGTGAGGTAGAAATTATGGCAGCAATTAAAGAATTGCCAAATGGTAAGACACCAGGCCCTGATGGTCTATCGGCTAAATTTTATAAAGTTCACTTATTGACTCTACTCCCTCTCCTGGAAGATTTATTCTCGAATATTATGAAAGCTGGGGTTCCCCATCCTCCTTTGTACCACGCTTATATTACACTTAATCCAAAGCCAGATAAACCTAGGTATCTGCCTGGTAATTACAAACCCATAGCTTTAATTAGTCAGGATATAAAAGTCCTCACAAGGATCCTGGCTAATAGAGTTTTAAAAGTTGCTCCTTTATTAATTAGTCAGGACCAAGTGGGGTTTATGCCAGGTCGGGGGGAACATGACGCATTTAGGAAACTGCATCACATCCTTCATCGGGCCTCCAACTCTAAGTCAGCTATGGCTCTGATTGCACTTGACACCGAGAAGGCATATGATAGGGTTTCCCATGCTTTTCTGTTTCTTACGATGGAGAAAATGGGCTTCCCGGAGGGCCTTCTCAGAGGCCTTAAAAACCTTTATAGTGCCCCCACTGCTAGGGTTCTGTGCAATGCTACCTTTCTAAAGAGTTCCTACTGATGAATGGGACTAGACAGGGTTCCCCCCGACACCAATTTTGTTTAACATTTATTTGGAACCTTTATTAATGGCACTCCACATGGAGCCTGTGGTTCAAGGAATTAAGGTTCATGGGTTGGAGCTTAAATTTTCGGTTTTTGACGATGACATAATGTTGCATTTATATGAACCAGCTGAAAGCTTCCAAAAAGCCCTGGAAATTATTAGGCAATTCTCTGAGGTTTCTAACTACAAATTAAATTTAAGCAAAACACAGGTTCTCCCTCTTACCCCATTTACTTATAGAGCAGACTTTGAACACTTGCAAATAAACTGGGCCCCAATTAAAATTAAATATTTGGGTATCTGGAATATGGCTAAAACAGAAAATGGGGTGGAAGAAAATGTTGACAATCTTTTGACTATAATTAAAAATGATATTTTAAGGTGGAATAAACTCCCCTTGAACTTCACTGCCAGACTGGGACTGATTAAAATGAATCTCCTACCTAGATTGTTATAATATTCCCAAAGGAAGGTTTATTAATATCCAGAGGGTAATCTCCGCATTTATGTGGAATGCAAACCCCCCCAAGGAGAAAACATGCTGCTTTATGCCTTCCCCATCTTATGGGAGGTATTAAACTTCCGGACCTATTTTTATATTATGTCACGGGACAGTTAGGTTTAATGGGACGGTGGTACAGAGCCTGGGAAGAGGGGGATATATCCCACCATGGCTCCAAATTGAGCGACGAATTCCGGAGGATCTGAAACTTTCCCCAGCAGCGTTGCTCTTTTCAGATCCAGAAGGCATACCTAAAAGGGGAAGGCAGACACCAATCTTTAAATCAGTGGTGGCGTGGTGGATTTTTTTAAACCCCACACAGAAGAGAGTTCAGAAGAGAGTTAGGGATCAACCAATACTGGGAAATCTTAATCTTTGTCTGGGGGGGGGGGGGCACAAATAATCAGTGAGCATTGGGCACCACAATTAGCTGATTTGAAACTAACAGATTTTTTAAGGGAAGATATGGTGGTCCTACCAGTGCAGACTAAGGAATAGGACTTTTTTTTAGAAAGATTCAGATTACGAATATGATGCAGCAATTTTTGAGAGACAATAAGGATGTTGGTCGGGGTCCATTTACTTGGGACAATTTGAGTGAGACTGATTACTAGCAACACCCCCTCTCAAAAGTTTACAATGTGCTGTTAAGCTTTGTGAGCTCAGATTCCTTGGCTCAAATTTCATATTGGGGAAAAAAGTATAACCCCACTGAGGCCTGACTGGAAAGAGATTTGGAAAAATGTTAAATTCCTGCCCATACTGAAATGTAAGACTATGCAATTTTTTATTTTCTCGAACATTTACTACACCCCTGCTAAGCTATGTTCTAGAAAACTCAGACAGACAGATCTGTGCTTTAGATGTGGAACAAAACCAGGGGATCTGTTACATGTGATGTGGAACTGTCCCAAAATACATTCATTATGGGTTCAAATTGGTCACAGCATGGATCCATTACTAAACTATTCTGAGCATATTAAGCCAGAGATCTGTGTTTTGTGAGATATGAAATCGGTTGTGAGAGAGTCCGCTAAGCATCATGTTGCATTGATGTCCGCACTGGTTAAGGCATTTGTCCTAAGACATTGGAAAAGTGATTGTATCTATAATTATGATCAATTGGTGAGATATCTGTTACATATCTTTGATAGACTCAAAAGATAAATGATAATAGAAGGTAAAAAGAAAATATATGATAAAAGATGGAGGGCATTAGAGGCAGTATATTCAATACAACTGAAGAGTGCTCAAACTCAGATCTGTCTGTCTGATTGGGATTAGCTAGCAATTATTATCTAAGAAAAAGTTAATAGGGACTATGATTTTATTGAGGTGTGTAATTTTGTACCTTAAAGTACTTTTCCCAGTGCGGTGTATTACTCTCTTTAGATAGTTCTTAGTGTGGTTATATAATGTCTGCCGCTTGAAAAGGGTTAGGATGGGCTCTCTCTCTCTCCTAGGGACACAGTTTTAAAGCCCAGTCCAAAGGACTTACAGCTACTTCGAAATTAAGATTCGTAATAAAGAGGGATATTAGAACTGGAAGTTGATTAGGTCAGTAGTTAACTTTGAATTGATAGAATACAATGTTATAATAGTAAGTCAGACTCAACTCAGCTGGTATAATACATTAAAACTGTGTATGTAAATAGTTAAGGGGATGTATATAGTAGCCACATTCAGTTTGGGGATGCGGGCCCGGGGTCAGCCTGGGATGTGTGTATGAATGTCTTCTCTGTTGAAATCATAAACTTTAATAAAGAAGTTTAAAAAAAAAAAAAGATTTGCTTGGCTCAAAACTACCAATTTGACCCAAGACACTCAGTCCAAGGCCCTTGATTTCCCATGTGAGCCTACATCTCTGTTAGGAGAGCAGACAGAGGCATACATGAAGAAAATGGATGACTACAGAACAGCCTACAAGAGTGTTGCTACCAAGGAAAAGGCAGCTACCCTCCAGAAGCATCGAGCTAGGGGAAGTAGAGGCAGGGGACACAATAGGCCATTTTTTCAGCCTCAAGCTTTTCCTCAGTACCAACCATAGAGGGGTTATTTCAGGGACAGGACAGGCAGCAACCGTACTAGCTCCAGCACCCAGACAGCAGTCCAGCCCAAGCAGACACCCCGAGGTGCTGCTCAGGTTGCCTCCCCAACCTCAGTAGGGGGCAGACTGGCCCACTACATCCAAGAATGGCAGTCCAATACCACAGACAAGTGGGTCTTGGAGGTAGTGGGCCAAGACCTTTCTCTCAGCTTCAAGTTCATGCCAAAGCTGAGGGCAAGGGTCTTCAGACCCTCTTCCCCATCAAAATCATTACTGTTAGAGGGGGAAGTATTGACCCTTCTGTCTCAAATGGGAATAGAGCCAGATCTTACTTCGAGATACAGCTCTTGCAGCAGGTTACACCATTAGGACTGAAGCCGTCAGGCGCCAGGACCCCACGGAAATTTTCTAGCTAGCAGTCTTCAGCGGGGACCGCCTCCGACATTGATCCCACCCCCGACGTCAGGCTTAGTACATAAGGAGGCAGCCCCCCCACAATCCTCAGTTCTTTTCCCGCCGTCGACATTGCAGGCATCGGCCTCTCAGTCACTTTCTAGCGTGCGACGACTTAGAGCTACGACGTTCTCTCTTTTTTTTTTTTTTTTACTTTATATCTTTATCCCCTCCTATCTGCTCTTGGTGCCCTCTCCTTCCGTCCACTCATTTCCTCCAATCCACCTTCCATGGGATCTGCCCCTAGAGTGCCTCTTCTCCCTCTCCTGCACAGTGGGGTCTGTCCCTTCTCGGTGGTCTGGATGGAACCGGAGCGGCTTTCATCCAGGGCTGCAGAGAGGTGTTTTCCGTTTTCTCCCCTAGATCCCCTACCCTCTGAGACATCCGACGCTTGGGACATACGTCCCGAGTGGTGGCGTGCTAACGCATGCTGAGCCTCTCATGTGCCGTCGACGTCCCCGGCTCCGGCGAGCGGAGCTGCCTCCATCCCTTCCTGTTGCCGGTGCTTCCACTGGCTATGGAAGGGATGCAGAACGCAGGTGCATTCTTGGTCTCCTACCCCTGAGGGAGGAGAGCATCCATTGGGACGCTCGATCCTCCCTCTCCCCTGCCGACCCCCGGCCACCCGAGTCTGTTCCCAAACCCGGTCGCCATGCAGGGGTGAGGCGCCCAGCGCCAACCCTCCAGCGCCACCAGGCCGGCTGACGCTCTCTCTTCTAATACGGATCTGGATTCATCTGATGTCTTCTCCAAACACCTTTCTGAAAGGTCACCCATCGAGGTGTGCCTGCGGCAAACAGATCCCCTTCAAGGATCCTCACTCAGCCTGCGTGCGTTGTCTAGGCCCAGAACATGACACCAAGGCCTGCTCCTTCTGCCAGGGCTTCAACAGTCGCACCAGGATCCGCTGCCAGAAGGCCCTTCACGCGTTTCTCTTGGAGGAGATACTAAAGACCATGGATAGGGAACTTTTCTCCAGGGGGGAGTTGTCAGGGAAGACCCACAAACAGCGGGAAAAACACAGGGAGAAGGAAAGGCCCAGGTCCCCGGCGAAGGCCTCGGACTCCTGAAGCTCCGGCTCGCGGTCAGACCGCTCTCCTTCCAGGGCTCAATCTCAGCCTCCCCCGGTTCAAGTCAGATCCTCCAGCGGTTCCTCCTCTCTGTAGCCTCTCAAGACTTCCAGGCCGGCGGCTTCATCCAATCCTTCTAAGGCCTCGTCTAAGTCTGGGGAGCTCCACAAATCTTCCTCCCGCTGTCGGGACTCCGACGCCAGGTCGCTGTCCCAGTCTCTCGTAAGACTAAGGACCTGACGTTCCTAAAACGGACGCCAGACCTGACGTCGGCAAGCTTCACCAGCACTCCCAGAAGCCGGCAACAGCAAGACACTCGTCGCTGGCCAGGCGTTCGCCTCCCACAGTGTCTGCTAGGGGACCAACGTCGGCTACCCCAGAGAGGAGGACTGCACCACCATCGCCGGCTGACGTCGGTCGGAAGGAATCATCGGAGGAGGATACCACTCAGCCCGAGAACCAGGCGGGCGATACCGGAGTCATCGGGCTCCCACGGGAACCTTCCCCGGAGCGGGAGACCCCCGGGGACCCGATGCCCGACGCCGGCGACAGGCCATCGGCGCCCAGCCTGTCATCTGGCCTGAATTTGGCAGAGGTAAAGGAGCTCTTTACCTTCTGGTGGGACACCATCAGGAAGGATGTGGTCACCACGCACCCTCCTCCTACTCTGGCTCCGCCTCCACCCACTCCTTCACTGCCTACTCCCCCTCCTCCACCCAGGGGGCCCGTGGGACGGTCACCAACCCCTAAGCAGCCAAGACCTCCTCCTAGGGACAGATCCTCAGATAGAAGACCTCCCTCAAGATCCACTTAAGGGTCACCTAGCCCTAAGAGACCCAGATGACGCCGGTACACCACGTCTGCGGAGGATTCTAGATCTGACACCTCAGGGTGCTCCAGATCTCCTTCTCCCATCAGCATTCCCTCTCCAGACCCACACGACCTACCCAGGTCTCCTCCGGATGATCCCTCTTTCCCGGAGATCATGAGGCACATTCAGGAGAATATGGGGTGGGATGCTGAAGAGCTCAACACCGAGAGACAGCGCCTTGCCTGCTACCTTCGGCAGAAAGACCCAAAGCCTGTGGTAGTGCCTCCCTTGGTGGACACCTTTGCGGACGTCACCAAGGCTGCGTGGAAACGTCCACATTCAACTCCGGCAGTGCCGAAGAAGGCTGACCGCCTATACAAGGCCCCGAGGGAGGACCAGTATCTGGCGAATCATCCTCTGGCCGACTCCCTGGTCATCACTGCCTCGCATGACCGGTCTCAGAGACCTCAGCACTTGAGCACACAGCCACCGGACCCGGAATCCACGCAGTTGGATGTCCTGGGTAGGCGCACGTACGCGGCTGCAACTTGCACCATCAGGTCTCTGAATTACCTTACCCACATGGTTCAATTCCAGAATGCACTGTGGGAACGGGGACAGGACCTGGTTGAGAAGATGCCTGATGGTGATCAAAAGGAATAGCTTTTGAACCTCCTCCATATGGTTTCGGATGTGGGGACCCAGGTGCTCAAGAGCCGCATACGACTCTGTGGACTCTTCAGCCAGAGCTGCAGCCTCAAACATGTGTCTCCGGAGACACTCTTGGCTCCGCATCTCCGGTTTTACCCTGGATGTCCAGAAGAACATCCTAGACGTCCCTTACAACGGTGAAGTCCTTTTTGGTGAAACCTCCGAGAAGGTGATCACCAAACTTCAGGATGCAGGGAAGGCAGTTAGATCTGTCCAGGCCGTGTACAGGTCCCGGCCTAGTTCCTTTCATAGGAACCAGAGTCGCTTTCGTGGCCGGATACAAAGGCAACAACCACGTCTCGGCCAACAGCAGAGGGGCACTTTTACCCGAAAAGCCCAGGCCAAGTCATCCCCAGGCAGAGGCCAGTGAGTCGCAAAGTCGGCCCAGCCTGTGGGATCGAACACTGCCACAGCATGACTCCTTCCCTGCCCCCGGCCCTCCTCAGGATCAACGGGAAATGAAGGTCGGGGGTCGCAACGCACATCACCTGCCAGGATGTCGGTCGATCACCATCAACAGGTGGGTGCTGCAACTGGTCGAAAAAGGCCACTATATAGAATTTGTAGGCAGCCCACCTACAAGACCTCCCCTGCTTTCTCGCTACTCGAGTCAGCATGCCCTGCTCATACAGCAGGAGGTGCTCACGCTTCTGGAGAAGAAAGCCTTAGAGCACGTTCCAGAGAACCAGAGAGGGCTAGGGTATTATTCTCACTTCTTCCTGGTTCCAAAGAAAACAGGGGAACTCCGTCCAATTCTGGACCTCAGCGACCTCAATCTGTCGGTCGTTTACAAACGCTTCCACATGGTGACCCTTCCGGGCCTAATTCCCATGCTGAAGCAGGACGCCTTTCTGGCATCTTTGGATCTGCAGGACGCCTACCTGCACATTCCAGTTGCTCAAGCGCACAGGAGGTTCCTGCGCATCGAGTTTCAGAGCCGCCATTATCAGTTCCGAGCTCTTCCTTTTGGGCTGTCATCGGCACCTCACGTTTTTACGAAGTGCATGGCGGTTGTAGCGGTGTCTCTGAGGAGACAAGGCCACTACGTGTTCCCATACCTGGACGACTGGCTTCTCATGGCACCCTCCAAGGAGGCACTGATGACGGCCATTCACCGCACCCAGTCCCTTTTTCAATCACTGGGTATCCTCATCAACTACGAGAAGTCTCTCCTGGTGCCGTCCCAGAAACTGCAGTTCATAGGAGCAGTTCTGGACACCATCAGAGGGAAAGCCTTTCTTCCCTCAGACAGAGCGGAACACATCAGATCCCTCACCAGGGACCTGTCGGTGAAGAAGACCGTCCCTGCAAGACTGGTCCTTCGCCTGCTTAGACATATGACTGTGGCCATTGCAACAGTCCCGATGGTGCGGCTCCACATGCGGGTAACCCAGTGGATGCTAAGGGTGCAGTGGGACCAAAGGCAAGACAATCTACAGCAGCCAATTCGAATCACGAATGCCGCGATTCGGGATTGGCAGTGGTGGTTAGATTCGGAGAATCTCTCCGCGGGGGTTCCCTTCACAGTGCCGTCTCCGACTGTGACTCTCTCCACAGACGCCTCAGGTCTCAGGTAGGAAGCACACCTAGACGGTGTACGGTCTTGGCATCTGGACAGCCCAGGACTCTCATCTCCACATCAACATTTTGGAGATGAGGGCAGTACTTTACTCTCTGCAGGCTTTCCAGTCGGAGAGTCCACCGGGTACTCTCATGTTACAGACAATACCACGGTGATGTATTACCTCAACAAACAAGGAGGCACTCACTCCTACCCACTTTGCAGGGAGGCCATGAGAGTGTGGGAGTGGGTAGTGCAACATGGCACAAACCTAATTGCAGTACACGTCCCGGGAGTGGACAACACCGTCGCAGACAGTCTGAGTCGCTCTCAGGCCAGAGTCCACGAGTGGGAACTTCTACAGGAGGTGGCAGAGGATCTGTTTCACAGATGAGGCACCCCAGAGTTAGACCTTTTCGCGTCCCCATCCAACGCAAAACTGCCCAGTTTTTGTTCGCTAGATCCAGGGCCTGCTGTTTTCTGGCAAGATGCGTTGTCCCTCTCTTGGGCGGGCAGATTCTTCTATGCCTTCCCTCCTTTCCCGTTGATCCAGAGAGTTCTCTTAAAACTTCACAGGGAGCAGGCGACGCTCATTTTGACAGTGCCTTTCTGGCCCAGACAAATTTGGTTCCCTCTTCTGCATCAGCTATCCCGGGAACCTCCACTTCCTTTGCCAATCAGCTCCCATCTATTGTCTCAGGAAGAGGGTTCATTAGTCCATCTGGACTTACGTTCATTGAACCTGCACGCTTGGCTGCTAGAGACATAGTTATGTTGCGATATGGGGTCTCGCAAGAAGTGGCAGATGTACTCTCTGTCGCCAGAAAACCTGCAACCCACGCAACGTATGCCATGAAATGGCACAGATTTTGTTTGTGGGCTCAAGCGCGCTGTTTCTTGCCGTTAGAATGCCCCGAAAGCTGGTTCTGGATTACCTGCTTTCCCTTTTTCATTTCGGACTGGCTTACTCCTTGATTAAGGTGCACCTTTGTGCAATTTCTGCTTACCATGCCCCCATAGGCCATCGGACGGTGGCCCAGTTGGACACTACTTGTGCCTTTTTAAGGGGAGTCCTCCACCTTAGGTCGCCCATCAAGGATCCGATTTCTCCTTGGGACTTGCCCTTCGTCCTGGAGCAGCTTACGCTGCCACCTTTTGAACCAGCCACGGATTGCGAGCTACGTTTTCTGTCGTGGAAAACGTTATTTCAAACAACATGAAGTCTTGCTATATTATAGACATTAGCAGTTTGATCCAGCTCTAGAACTGCCCCGGAGTGAAATGGTTAAAACCATTCCAAAATAGAATTTTGGCACGAGAGCAGCTCTCTATCTGTGTCATTTCAAACTTGAACTGTCAGATTCTTTACTCCGCCTCAGTGAACAGTCGCTCTGGAGATTTCTCCTTCTGCTCGGTTCATTTCTCGGTTTAAAGAGTGTTTTCTCGGTTGGATTTAACCGAGAATAGTTTTATTTTAACCGCAAAACCGTTCGGTTCAAGCTCTATCTGTGGTAACCTAAGTAAATGAAGGTTTTGTCTGTGTGGAACTTGTAAGTTATCGGTTCGGTTTTGAACCGATCAGTGGGTTTAAAACTCATTTAAAACTAAAAATTACTATTTTAGAGTGCGGTTCCCGGTTCTTATCGGTTCTAAAAAAAACGGATTTATTACGGTTTTTCCAATACCCGTGACACGGTTAGGAACCGATAAGGGTGTCTTGCCTGGCACTGCCGTTAAAAGGGCAAGTTTTTGGTTAGGCTGGCATTATGTCTGAGAAACCCAAAGAAAACCAGGCCACTGGTTTCAACACTGTGATGTTTGTGGGAAGTCTTTGCCAAGGCTGACCCACACACCACATGTGTTTATTGTCTGGGGTTTGACCACCTCCAGTCAGACTGCCAGGTATGTAGAATTTCCTGCAGCCACCCTGGAAAAAAGATTGGGCAGGCTCAGGAACAAGAGAGGTCAAAAAGTCCGCTGACCGGATGGCCAGCCGGTTCGGTGCCAACCGAACAGAGGGAGTGCCCTCTGACCAGGGCCAGACTTCCTCGGGCAAAGAAAAGCTGGTTCTGAGGAACCAATTCCAGTAAAGAAAACAAGAAAATCAGCAGGTCTGGAGTCCAAAATTCTTCTCCAACTGCTGCAGAGATAGCAAAGCCATACAAATTGTCCAGTCACTGTCTAGGGTCCGTCCGAACCACCACTATCTGGTAAAGGTCGGTTCGTCCGGTCCCAGTGGTTCAGGATTATGATATTGAGGAATTTTATGAACCAGAGGAGGGGGAGGAGGATTATGAACAGTATGAATGTGGCTGGGAAGGTCTGGGTGTGCCCATTGAACCGGGCATCTCCCCAGACAGACCTTTAGAATCTCCCCCTATGCTGTCTGAGTCCCCATCTCATTTTATGTTTTATAAAAAAGTTGCTGAAACCCTCCAGCTTCCTTTAGAAGAGGCTGTGGATGAGCAAGAGGAGCCTGATTTTGTAGAAATGATGGATATTTCAGAGTCTAGGAGATTGTCTATTCCTTTACATAAGTCTTTTAGAAAACAAACAATTAACATTTTAAAAGCTCCTAATTCTGTGCCTCCTGTAGATAAAAAGATGGACTGAAGGTATACATTGTCAGGCCCTGATACAGAATTCCTTTCTCAGCAATGCAGTCATGTTAGGGTAGTTCAGGCTGCTGCCTGTGATAAAGCTAATATTCCTTGGCTTCACATCCTCCTGACAAGGATTCCAGGAAGATTGATGCCATGGCAAAACAGTATATGGCAGCCTCTCTGGGACTCAGCAAGCAAATTATATGGCTTATGTAGCTAGGTATCAGAAATCTAGATGGGATACTGTTATGCATTAGCTACAGGCCCATGGCCAGCTGGTTAGTGAACTAGAACAGGTGGCTGCTGATGGCATTGAAGCCTCTAAGGTTCAGTTTCATGCTGCTGTGTATGTTAGTGATGTTTCCTCTAGGGTCATGGCCACATCTGTAGCTTTTCGTAGGTTGGCCTGGCTCAGGTGTACTAGTTTGTCACAGGATACCCAGACTAAGGCTATGGATTTTCCTGTGGTGGGAAATTCTCTGTTTGGAGAGCAGACAGAGAATTATATGAAGAAGATGGATGAATATAGGACTACTTACAAGAGTGCCCAGGCTAAGGAGTGGCAAGCCACTCCTCAAAGGCATGCTCCTAGGGGTAGGGGTAGGCCTTTCCACAGGCCTTTCTACTAGACTCAGGCCTCCTCTGCCTATGCTCAGAGGGGCTTCTTCAGAGGCAGGGGCAGACGAGGGGTGGGCAGACCTGCTCCCACCCCCCAGCCTAAAGCTCCTGCGAAACAGGCACCCTGATGGGGTGCCCAGGGCCGATTCTCCTGTACCAGTGGGGGGCAGGCTGGCTTACTTCAGTCAGAATTGGGCTTCTTTAACCTCAGACAAGTGGGTTCTGGAAGTAGTAAGCCAGGGTCTGGTTCTCAGCTTCAAAAAGTTTCCCAAGTTGAGAAGCAGACTTTTTCTACCTGCAAGTGCTTCAGAGACCCTCGTTCTGGAAACAGAGGTCTCATCCCTGTTAGCTCTCAGAGCAGTAGAAAGGGTTCCTCCCCTGCATCAGGGCAGGGGTCTGTATTCCAGATACTTCCTTACCCCAAAAGACAGGAGAATGCGCCCATTTTAGATCTCAGATATCTGAACAAGCATCTTTTGAAACCAAAGTTCAAAATGGTGACTCAGGCAATGATTTTACCTTTCCCTAAGGCCAGGGGACTGGCTAGCCTCCCTGGACCTCAAGGATGCCTATTTCCATGTCCTAATCAGAAGATCCCTCGAAGTACCTCAGATTCGAACTGCCTCAGGTCATTACCAGTTCAGAGCAATGCCCTTCGACCTTACCTCTGCTCCAAGGGTATTCACAAAGTGTCTAGCAGTGGCAGTGGCCCACTTAAGGAGGCAGAGGATTGCTGTTTTCCCTATCTAGATGACTGGCTCATTGTAGGTCAGTCCCAGAACAGGTAAAATCTCACCTGCAGGTCACCCAGCAGCTTCTCACCTCCTGGGTTTTCTGCTAAACCTACCAAAGTCGGTTCTGGAACCAGTCCAGGTACTCACCTTTATAGGGGCAGAATTGGACACAAAGCTAGCCAGAGCCTTTCTTCCCCAGAAAGGGTAAGGAATTTAGTGGCTCTGGCCTCTTCCTTCACTCTGCAGGTCTCGACCAGCAAGACACTTTCTGCAGCTCCTGGGGCACATGGCTGCATCCACAGCTGTTGTGCAGGAGCCAGATTTCAGATGAGAGACATTCAGTTTCACTTGAGAACCTTTTGGTCTCAGAGAAGAGACCCCTTTCAAGTTGGTCCCAGTGACTCGAACCTTGATCCTAGCTCTCGTGGTGGCAGGATCAGAGCAATTTAAGAAGGGGTCCCTTCATTTCCCCTTCTCACGTCTTGACTCTCATTACAAATGCTTCCTTCTGGGTTGGGGAGCCCACATGGGCACCTTTCTCGCTCAGGAGTTTGGTCCCCAGGATCTCTGTTCCACATCAATTTGCTGGAACTCAGAGCTGTCTTTTTAGCTTTTCAAGCTTTTTCTGCATCTGTCCACGACAAGGTGATACAAGTCAGAACAGACAACACCACAACAATGTGGTACATCAACAAACGGGGGGGCACTCGGTCTTCGGCCTTGTGCACTGAGACAATGAAGTTGTGGTCCCTGGCCTATTCCCTGAACACTTCCCTCATAGCAGTTCATCTTCCAGGGAAGGACAATGTCCTAGCGGATGCCCTCAGCAGGATTTCCCAGGGCCATCACGAATGGTTGCTGGATCCTCAAGTGCTGGGGATAGTTTTTGCCAGGTGGGGCATCCCTCAGATAGATCCTTTTGCAGCCCCAGACAATCACAAACTTCCTCTGTTCTGTTGCAGGCCTCCAGTGCTGGGCTCAGTTCCCCTGGATGCCCTTCTTCTGGATTGGGAGGGGAAGTTCCTCTATGCTTTCCCCCCCTTTCCTCTCCTATTCAAAGTACTAGTCAAAATCAGATCTCAGCCTTGCAGGGTGATTCTGATTGCCCTGGATTGAGCCAGGCAGCCCTGGTACCCACTCCTTCTGTCTCTGACAGTCCATCTTCCCCTGTGCCTCCCCAGGAATCACAATCTGTTGACTTGTGCCCAGGGAAGGGTTTGGTATCCGGACCTCAAATCCCTCAACCTCAAGGCCTGGCTCTTGAGGAGTTAGAGTTTGCTGATTTATACCTCTCTCAGGGTGTTCTTGAGATCCTAAAGGCTTCTAGAAAGCCTTCCACTAGGGCTACTTATAGTTCTAAATGGAAAAGGTTTTCCATTTGGTGTGCTGGGAAAAATATTTCTCCAGAATCTGCTGAATTGCCCGTTTTGTTAGATTACATGGTACATCTTAATTCCTTGGGTCTCAGACCAGCTACCCTGAGAGTTCATTTGGCAGCTGTATCTGCTTTTGTGTCAGCAGGAAAGTCATCCCCTCTTTCCTCTCATCCTGTGTTTTCCAAGTTTTTTAAGGGATTACTCCATACTAATCCTCCCTTTCAGGAACCGGCCCCTGCTTGGGACCTTAATGTTTGCATTGCCCAGTTAATGCAACCCTTTGAATCTCTGTCTTCTGCAGAGCTTAAGTACCTGACTTGGAAAACTGTTTTCTAGTGGCTATCACTTCTGCCAGACGCATAAGTGAATTGCAAGCCTTGTCAGTGGAGACTGACTTTATTTCTTTCCACAGGGATAAGGTAGTCCTTAGGACTAATAGGAAGTTTTTGCCTAAGGTGGTTTCAGATTTCCATCTTAATCAGTCTATCTCCCTTCCAGTATTTTTCACTGATCACTCCTCTTCGGGTGAGAGGAGGTTGCACAGCCTGGATGTTAAGAGAGCTCTTAGTTATTATATAGAGCGTACCAAAGGTCACAGGTTCGAATCCCTCCAACTTTTCCTTACCTACGGTGAAGCTGGGAAAGGCAAACCTGCCACTAAGAGATCAGTAGCCAGATGGATTGTCTCTTGTATCCAATTTTGTTATCAGAAAGTGGGCAGAGCCCCCCGGTTTGAGGGCTCATTCTACCAGGGGTACAGCTGCGTCTCTAGCTGCTGCACAGAGACATTCCTTTATTAGAGATTTGTCAGGCTGCTACTTGAAAACGGTACACACTTTACCAAGCATTACTCCCTGGATGTCCAGGCCAGGAGAGATGCTCGGTTTGGCACAGCTGTTCTTCAGAGCCTATTCCCTAAGTAGGTTCTGCCCTCCTCCATGGAGGTACTGCTGTGTATTCTGCTATGTCTATAATATAGCAAGACTTCATGTTGTTTGAAGAAAAATTACTCACCTTAGTAATGTTGTTTCTTCTAATGGAGTCTTGCTATATTATAGACCTCCCAACCTGCTCCTCTCAGGACATCTACTTGGTGGGTGCGGGCAACTTAGTGTGGGCACTACTTATGTCCTGTTAGCATTTTGTCCCTTTGGGACTTTGGGGGTGTGTATGTACACGTGTGTGTTTTATTATACTTATGTTCCATTTCATATTATTAGAATGGTGTTAGTATTTCTGGTCCCCTGACTTGAGTCTTGGGTGTTGGGACCATCAATGGTTGTTATTATTTAGGTAGCCATTTGGCTAGTGTAGGTTACAGCTTCCACACAGACCTTAGTGAGTTTGGCTCGTAAAGATCTGACAGTTCAAGTTTGAAATGACACAGATAGAGCTGCTCTCGTGCCAAAATTCTATTTTGGAATGGTTTTAACCATTTCACTCCAGGGCAGTTCTAGAGCTGGATCAAACTGCTAATGTCTATAATATAGCAAGACTCCATTAGAAGAAACAACATTACTAAGGTGAGTAATTTTTTCCTTTAGTTGAGGTTACTTCGGCAAGAAGGATCTCCGATTTGCATGCACTAATGTGCAAAGAGCCTTATTTAGTTTTCCATCAGGACAGGGTATCCCTGAGGACAAACCCAAAGTTCCTGCCTAAGGTGGTTTCAGCCCTCACCGTTAATCAGGGTATTGAATTACCACTGTATTTCCCAAGGTACACCAACCGAGGAGAAGCCCTTCTGCACACCCTTGATGTACATCGGTGCCTCAGATATTATCTGACCAGAACCAAACAGTTTTGAAAAGCGGATCAACTGTTTGTCTCCTTCAGTGTTAGAATGAAAGGAGTTCCTGTTTCTAAACAATCTGTCTCGAGGTGGCTCATCCAGTGCATCACTTTTTGTTATGATAAGCGCAATAAACCCTTACCGGCCGTGGTTAAGGGTCATTCCACGAGAGGGGTGGCCACTTCCTTTGCTGCGTTAAAGAACGCCTCCACCTCAGCTATTTGCACTGCAGCCACTTGGAGCTCTGTGCATACCTTTATCAGGCATTACAGCCTGGACATTGCATCGAGGCAAAGAGCATGGTTCGGCCTAGCCGTCCTTCAGGTACTTCTGTCCTAGGTTCGAGTTGCATTGAGACTTCTACCTTTCCTCCTCTCTGTGGCGTAAGATTGCCACTGTTGCTTGGAAATCAGTCCTAATGGTGTAACCTGCTGCAAGAGCTGTATCTCGAAGTAGGATAGTAAAGTTACGTAAGAACTTACCATAATAGTAGATCTTCGAGAATAGCTCTTGCAGCAGGTACCTTCCCGCCCACCATCCCTCTTCTTGTGGAGGCAGGTCGTAGCCAAACATCCATCTTACGAGATGGGACGTTCTGTTTTTAGTCTTGGCCATCTGGTGGCGGATCCTTGGTCTCCTTTTCTGATGTCATCCAGCGGCCGGGAGTCTCCGACGGGAGAACTGAGGATTGTGGGGGGACCGCCTCCTTATGTACTTCGCCTGATGTCGGGGGCGGGACCGATGTCGGAGGCGGTCCCCGCTGAAGACTGCTAGCTAGAAAATTTCCCTGGGGTCCTGGCGCCTGACGGCTTCAGTCCTAATGGTGTAACCTGCTGCAAGAGCTGTTCTTGAAGATCTACTGTTACGGTAAGTTCTTACGTAACTGTACTTTTCTCAGGTTTGAAGAGGAAAGGGCCTCTATTCAAGATACTTCCTCACAACAAAGAAAACCGGGGAGTGGCGACCCGTACTTGATCTCAGGCACCTAAACAGACATCCGTTAAAAGCAAAGTTCAAGATGGTGACTGTCAACAATCCTTCTAGCCCTAAGGCAAGGGGATTGGCTTGCATCTCTAGACCTAAAGGATGATTACTTCCACATCCCCATCAGGCAGTCCCACCGAAAGTATCTCAGATTCAGACTGCCATCAGGCCATTACCAATTCAAGGCAGTGCCTTTCGAACTTACTTCTGCTCCAAGGGTGTTCACAAAATACTTAGCTGTGGTTGTGGCACTCTTGTGGAGGCAGGGAGTGGCAGTATTCCCTTACCTGGATGACTGTCTAGTCATAGGGCAATCCCCTCAACAAGTAAGGGAGTCCCTGACACTCACACAGGATGTCTTACAGTCACTAGGGTTCCTAGTCAGACTGAGAAAATCCATATTGGAGCCTGTACAGCTCCTGGAATTCATAGAAGCCGAGCTGGACACTGAGAGGAAAGGCTTTTCTTCCACAGGCAAGAGTGGACAGCCTGATATGGTTGGTAAATACCTTCAAACTGCACAGCCTAAGGCCGGTAAGGCACTTTCTACAATTGCTGGGTCACATGGCATCTTCCACAGCAACAGTGTCGGGGGCAAGGTTCCAAATGAGAGACATTCAGTTTCATCTCAGATTGCAGTGGCATCAGAAAAGAGACTCGCTGTCAAAGCTGGTGCCAGTCACAGGAACACTCCTGCAGGCACTTCAATGGTGGCTGTAAAAAGACAGTCTCAGACAGGGTATACCATTCCTGCAGGTAAACCCTTCCTTAGTACTAACCAGTGGTCCAGTTAAGGGGTGTATCGGAGTATTTTACACCCAGGTTTGCCCTTTTTACACCCTGTGTACAGTTCTTGGTAGTATCATCACTACCAGGTGTTTCCACAGACTTTGTGCATTCACACTTCAGTTCACCAGAACATTGTGACCATGTCGCAAAATACTACCTGGCATACCAAAATACTATCAGCTTGGAAAACTAAGACGTTTTTACTTCCTGGCCTAAAAAGTTATCTTGAGCACTGGTACTAGGATGCTTCCCTCCTGGGATGGGGAGCACATCTGGAGGAGCACACTGCTCAGGGTACATGGCTCAAGCAGGAGTCACTGTTGCACATAAACCTGTTTGAGCTAAGAGCAGTCTTCCTGGGACACCAATCCTTCGCTAGTATGCTACAGGGAAAAGTGGTACAGGTCAGCACAGACAGCACAACCACCATGTACTATATAAACAAGCAAGGAGGCACAAGGTCAACCCCTCTGTGCACAGAAGCCATGAAAATTTGGAGCCTGGCATACTCTCTGGAAATTTCTCTCTCAGCAGTCCACCCATCAGGGATGGACAATGTCCTGGCAGATGCTCTCGGCAGAATCAATCAGAACCACCACGAGTGGTCTCTGAACAAGCAAGTGTTGCAGATTGTGTTCAAAAGGTGAGGCACTCCAGAGGTAGACTTCTTTGTAGCCCCAGACAACTATCAGCTCCCCCAGTTTTGCTGCAGGACTCCAGTAAGGGGCTCAGTCCCACTGGATGCACTACTGTTGGATTGGACAGGGAAGTTCCTGTATGCCGTCCCTCCATTTCCACTGTTGTTAAGAGTCCTGAACAAGCTCAGATCCCAGCTGGCAACAATGATCCTCATTACTCCAAACTGAGCCAGGCAGCCCTGGTACTCCCTGATTCTGGCACTATCAGTGGCCAAACCGATCAGTCACCCCAGGAAGCACAACTTGCTGACTTCCTCCCAGGGCAGGATCCTATACCCCAACCTTCAGTCTCTCAGACTCGAGGCCTGGCTTTTGAGGACCTAGAATACGCTGACTTACATCTCTCAGAAGGGGTCATGGAGGTCGTTAGGGTTTCTAGAAAGCCCTCTACTAGGAAGACCTACACATCCAAGTGGAAAAGGTTCTCCATTTGGTGCCAGAGTAAAGATATAGACCACACTCAGGCAGGCTTGCCAGTGGTCCCAGATTACCTGACCCACCTTCATTCCCTTGGTCTAAGACCATCCACTCTGAAAGTGCATTTGGCAGCTGTCTCTGCTTATTTATCAGCAGGCAAGGCATCATCTCTGGCTTCGAACCCAGTAATCAGAAAATTCTTCAAGGGGCTGCTGCATCTGCAACCACCACACAGGAATCCCACCCCAGTGTGGGATCTCAACGTATGTGTTGCACAGCCCATGCAGCCTCCTTTTGAGCCTATGTCCTTGGCAGATCTCAGGAATGTAACCTGGAAAACGGTGTTTCTGGTAGCAATTACGTCTGCCAGAAGGATCAATGAGCTTCAGGCTTTATCCATGGAGACTGATTACATTGCATTTCATAGGGACAACCTTGTCCTCAGGACTAACAAGAAATTTCTCCCTAAGGTGGTATCTGACTTCTGCCTTAATCAGTCCATTACACTGCCAGTCTTTTTCAGTGACCATTCCACTTCAGGGGAACATAGACTGCATAGCCTAGATGTTAAGAGAACTGTCCGCTACTACCTGGACCACACAAAGGGTCACGGGGGGATAGTACCCAACTCTTCCTGACCCACGGGAAAGTGGGAAAAGGAAAACCAGTCACAAAAAGGTCCATAGCCAGGTGAATCATGGCCTGTATCCAGTTTTGCTATGGCAAAGTAGGCAAACGGCCTCCAAAGGGTCTCAGGGCCCACTCTACTAGAGGAACAGCTGCTTCCATAGCAGCCTCAAGAGACATTTCTCTGCTGGAAATATGTAAAGCAGCTACCTGGAAAACAGTTCACACACTCACCAAGCATTACTGCTTGGATACCCAGGCTAGAAGTGATGCCAGGTTTGGCACAGCAGTGCTGCAGAACCTGTTTCCTAAATAGGTTCTCTGCCCACCTCCAAAGGTATTGCTTGGGTAGTCTGTATTTGTGAGACTACAGTAAGATTTCCTGGGATTTAAAGAAAACATTACTCACCATAGTAATCTTGTTTTTTCCAAGGGAATCTTACTGTATTCTGAGCTCCCACCCTTCCTCCCTCACCGCTAGAACCTAGAGGGCACTGCATGTCAGGTGTCCATATCCTATGGCAAACCTTTTGGTGTACCTGTTAATTTTTGGGGTATCTGTGACTTGAGTCTTAGAGATGCCCTTGCTGTTGAAAAGGGGTTTGCCCTGAAAAGGGGGTTAAATCTGTTATATTAGAATAGATAGTTAGTTGTTTTTCGCTTGTGCATGCTTCATAAGAATCTGACGGTTGCAGGAAGTGCAGCCAGGGACAGTGGTTTGAAAACCGAGCTCAAGCCTAACATTCCACTATTAGCATAGGTTCTATTAAGCATTTCAGCTCTGGGGTAGTCGTATGGTGAGATCATACTGCATTTGTCAGAATATAGTAAGATTCCCTTGGAAGAAACAAGATTACTATGGTAAGTAATGTTTTCTTCTCTGCCCTAAATCATATAGGGTTGTGCGTTTACTCCCCAGTCTTTTCAGTGTATCTGATAGCATAGGACTGTTGCCTTTTGGAAGTCTGTTTGTCTTTTTCTGTTGGTTGGCATTTCTAGCCATCGCATTTGCACAGGTGTCCCAGATGGGCTACCCCCTCTCTTATTTCTGCCAGAACCTTTTGCTCAGGGTTGCTGCCTCTCTTACCTATCAGTATGCACTCTCTAGCGAGGCTTTGGCTCTTTTTAGACCCACTACCCTCGTGCCACCTTATAGGCTCAACCAATCCTTAGTCTCTAAGTTTGTAGTCGGGATCCATTTGTTTATTTTATATCCTATATCCTTTTACTATCCCTGTGGCTAGAAGATCTCTAGTCCCTTCTTTATTTCTCTCTACTTTGTTTCTGTCCTAGCAAACAGAATTAAGGTGAGTGAGGGAGTAGGCGATAATTGTTGGCTGACGCATGGCACTGTGTGGAATGTGCTGTAGTGGGCAGCACTGATACCTGATGTTGACTCCTTCTCTAGAGGAAAAAAGCTTCCATAGGATCCTAGTGCCTCCTGTCCTATAACCCAACCCATGTCTGAATCAGTGGTGAAGATATTCATTAAGATCAACAATTCTGGTATGTAATTTGCATTCTTTATATACAAGCTTTTTCTTTTGGGTACTGTGGCTCATTATGCCAGGTCTTCTTCAACTTGCACAATATATTATAGGTTTTGTTTTTTTTCATGGCCCAAAAAAGAATGATCATTCTTCTTACCCCATGAATACTCCAGTATTCCCAATTCTATGCAGTGTCCTTTTAAGACACAACTGCCAAGAGAGAGGGAACATATCCTAATGAGAGAATGTTCATTAGCTCTTGACATTTTAAAATGTTGTCTTTAGTAACTGCTGCATTCTAACCCTTCAGATTTCTCTCCACATGCAAGTCAAGACGCCTGGAAATCTCTCTCTCTCACACAGAAGTCATTCCTGATGTGTATCTTCTAAAATATATACGTATTTCTTAATATTTTTTCATTTACTGCCTTTGCTGCTTGTTTAAATTTAAAAAACCTTGCTTGTGTGTATTTTTTATTTTTTTTCCGGTTCCCAGGAACTGTAGGGGATCCAAAATTTAGCTAAGCTTAATCAGAGCTTTTATTTAGCACTCCAGTTCCTTTTTGGTTTATTTTTATTTAAATTTTAATATTTTAAACAGAGTTTTTTGGTTCCTGCAGCCTGGTTCCCGGAACTGACCGCATTAGAGAAATGTTACTGTTTTTTCAGTTCCAGAACCGACCGCAACTTACTGTATAATTTTACTGTTACAATCTACTGTTTGCAGTTCCTATTTCTTAGACTTATAAATATGTCAGATAAGTCTAAGATGAAAATAGCACCTTGGGGTTTTTAAAAAAGTGTGTTGAATATAGTGAGGTGTTTGCCAAGGCAGATAAAAATGTATTTTTGTGTTTTCTACCTTGGACAGCAACACCTCACAGAGGATGGTGAAATTTGCAAGTCTTTCCCTCAAAAGATGCCTGAAAAACTTCTGGAAAGGCTGCAGAAAAAGTTGACAAAGGGTGCCTCGGGCTCTGACCAGTTCACACCCTTAAAACCTGTGAGTGTAACCGCCAAGGCTTCTCATACCACCCCGATACGGGTGAACACTCTGGCAAAAGAGGCTTTAAACCGGCTGACTCCCTGGTGCCTACTAAAAGGTTAAAAAAGAATAAACACTGAGACCCGTGCTGGAATACAACAACGGCTACTACAGTGTCTGCCAGTATCCCTTCGCCTGATGACATTGCACAGGCTTTAAAAGTTATCCAGGTGCTACAGGGCTTGGTCCCCCCTCAGCTCCTTGCGCAAGCCCTGGCAAGGCAAGTAACTACCTCTATTCACCCCCCACTCGTGGAACAATTGAAGTATGAGGAACAGGAAGAGTTTGAGGTAGATGAGGGTTCAAACCTGAAGTCTTCTCTGAATAGGAGTTTGGTTCAACCCCTTGACCTAATGAGGATTATTCCTCACATTTATCCTTTGTCAGAACTAACTAAGGTCATGCAGGATGAGGGGGAAGCTGAGTACATGGAAATTATGGGGCTAACTCCCGCTGGAAAGTTGTTCTCCCTCTGTACTATTTTTTTTAAGAAAGACATCATGGCTATACTTCAAAAGTCTTATACTGTCTCTCCCATTGATAAAAAGTCTGACAAAAAGTATCAACTGGACAGGGCAGGCGCTGAGTTTCTTTTTACGCACCCTGACCACCAGGGAATAATCCTACAGGCAGCCTGTGAAAGGGTAAGGTGCCTCTGACTTTACACCTTCCTGAAAGGGATTCTAGAAAAATTGACAACATGGCAAAAATAAAAATAAAAAAGGGCAACCTGTCTGCTTCTTGGGCAGTCAGGTAAGCCAACTACCAAGCTTATGCAGCCCAGTACCAGAAAGCCCTGTGGCACTCAGTACTGACTGTCGCAACCCCACTCAGCAGGTCACAGGTCAGCCCTCTACTCCCAAAGTGCCAACCTCCAAGCATAGTATTGTGAACAGTTAACAGAACAAGGTAACCTTCCTGTCTGTTTTGTGGGTTTGAATCAACCTATTGTCTCAGTTCTGAAGGGATTCAAACTGTGAACCTCTTGTTAACGTACCCAATGTACAGGCTCAGATAATTCTGCTCTTCGGGGGGGGGCAGATATCTTTTGCCTACGGGCACCTAACCAGGTGTACAAAATGAACCCTTAAGAACTCTAATAAAGACCTCAGATAACTCTTACCTGTTCCCAGTTTGGTTTTACCATATAAGCTCATGCACAGTGTTGTCACACTCTTAACCATCCATGCATCACAGGCAAAACCAGAACGACTTGGAAGACACAAATAGTCTTATTTAAAAATGAGATGTTTGCTTAAAAATATGTAAGAATGTAAAATGTAAAACACAGAACCATATATCACAAAAACATACAATCACTTAAAAAAAAAAAAAGAAGATTTTAAAAGTGCAATTTCCTACCACCAGACAATTAGACTTGATCGATTTAATGTGCATCTTACAGTGCTGCTAGCATGTTGTAGCTTTCAGAGTCCAAACGTGTGTCTAAATGGAAAACAGAATACTGTTTAAAAACTGGCTTTGTCACCCTCTTTGTGTGAGGTCACGTACTGTAGTTCCTCCCTGTCAGAATATAAAAAATCATACCAACAGGATGTCTTATTCAGAAGGTAAATTAAAATCCAAACAACATGAAGTCTTGCTGTATTCTGACTATTAAAGTTAGCCCCAGCCTTTAAACTGCCCCGGAGAACAAAGGGTTAACTTTCTATTCAGAGCATAGAATGCTGAGCTCGAGCTCGGTTGAGGTCTCTGTCTGGAGCCCTTTGAAATCCAACCGTCAGATTTTTTACTCCGCCTCACTGAACAGTTGCTCCGGAGATTTCTCCTTCAGCTCGATTCAAAAGTCGGTTGAAGTCTCGGTTAAGTTGTCGGTTTTTACTGAATTTATTTCCGCATAGTCAGTTCAGTCTCTGTCTGTGGTACTGTGAGTACTAGATAGGTTTTGTTCTGTTTTTCTGTGTGGAAATTGTAAAGCGTTAGATCAGCTCGGCTGAACCGATCATTTGTATTGAATCCTTGTGTTTTACTTTAGAGTGTGGTTACCGGTTCTTGTCGATTCTTAAAAATAAACGTGTTTTGAACGTTTTTTTCCAACACCCGTGACACGGTTAGGAACCGATAAGAGAGTCTTGCCTGGCGGTTGCCATAAAAAGGGTAAGTTTGTTAGGTTGGCCATGTCTGAGAAACCCAAGAAAAAAACTGGGCCCACTGGGTTTCAACACTGCAGTGAGTGTGGGGAGGTCTTTGCTAAGGCCGACCCCCAGAGCACCTGTGTTTATTGTCTGGGGTTTGAACACCTCGATTCAGACTGCCAAATTTGTAAACATTTTCCTAAATCTACCCTTGAAAAGAGACAAGGTAGACTGAGGGAAAAGGAGGCCGAGAAGTCTGCTGACCCGGATGGCCAGCCCGGTTCGGTTCCGACCAAACCAGAAGGAGTGCCCTCTGACCAGGGCGACACTTCTTTGGGCAGGAGGAGAGCTGATCCTGAGGGTCGGTTCCTACAAAAGAAGCATAAAGACAAGTCGACCGGTTCGGATCCAGAGGTTCATGTTCCGACCGCTGAGGAAATAGCCAGAGTGATTCAAATTGTGGAATGGCTTCACTCGGTTCCAACTGATCTGGCACCTTTTCGCAGGGGTTCGGTTCGGTCAGTTTCCCCGGTTCAAGATTATACCCCTGAAGATTTTTATGAACCGGAGTTTGTAGAGGAGGGGGAGTTTGAAGATGATGTGATGATGATGAAAGTCTGGATGTGCATGTGGAACCGGACATCTTCCCAGACAAACCTTGAAACAACAAGAAGTCTTGCTGTATTATGACAAATTGCAGTTTGTCCCACCATTAGAACTGCTCCAGAGGTGAAATAGTTAACTCCATTCCATGAATGGAACTTTGAGCACGAGCTCTAAGATAGAAGCTCTGTCTGTGTAGTTTCAAACCTGAACTGTCAGATTCTTTACTCCGCCTCACTGAACAGTCACTCCGGAGATTTCTCCTACTGCTCGGTTCATTTCTCGGTTTAAACAGTGTTTTCTTGGTCCGATTCAACTGAGAATAGTTTTATTTTAACCGCAAAACCGTCTGTCTGTGGTATCGTAAGTAATTTAAATTTGAATTTTCTGTGTGGAACTTGTAAGTTTATCGGTTCGGTTTTGAACCGATCAGCTGGGTTAAAACCTTAAAAAATTTTAAAGCTTGTCATTTTAGAGTGCGGTTCCCGGTTCTTATCGGTTCTAAAAAAAAACGGATTTTATTACGTTTTTTTCCAATACCCGTGACACGGTTAGGAACCGATAAGGGTGTCTTGCCTGGCACTGCCATTCAAAGGGCAAGTTTTTCTGGTTAGGCTGGCATTATGTCTGAGAAACCCAAAAGAAAAACCGGGCCCACTGGGTTTCAACACTGTGATGTCTGTGGGGAAGTCTTTGCCAAGGCTGACCCACACACCACATGTGTTTTTTGTCTGGGGTTTGACCACGTCCAGTCAGACTGCCAGATTTGTAAGAATTTCCCTGCAGCCACCCTGGAAAAGAGATTGGGCAGGCTCAGGGAACGAGAGGCCAAAAAGTCCACTGACCCGGATGGCCAGCCCGGTTCGGTGCCAATCGAATCGGAGGGAGTGCCCTCTGACCAGGGCGAGACTTCCTCGGGCAAAAGAAAGGCTGGTTCGGAGGAACCAGTTCCAGTAAAGAGAACAAGGAAGTCAGCAGGTTTGGAGTCTAAAATCCCTTCTCCAACTGCTGCAGAGATAGCAAGAGCTATTCAAATTGTCCAGTCACTGTCTCTGGTCCCGTCCGAACCGCCACTATCTGGTAAGAGGTCGGTTTGTCCTGTTCCATCGGTTCAAGAATATGATGTTGAGGAGTTTTATGAACCAGAGGAGGGGGAGGATGATTATGAACAATATGAATGTGGCTGGGAGGGTCTGGATGTGCCCATTGAACCGGACATTTCCCCAGACAGACCTTTAGAATCTCCCCCTATGCTTTCTGAGTCCCCCTCTCATTTTATGTTTTACAAAAAAGTTGCTGAAACCCTCCAGCTTCCTTTGGAAGAAGCTGTGGATGAGCAAGAGGAGCCTGATTTTGTAGAAATGATGGATATTCCAAAGTCTAGGAGATTGTCTATTCCTTTGCATAAGTCTTTTAGGAAACAAACAATAAAAATCTTAAAAACTCCTAATTCTGTGCCTCCTGTAGATAAAAAGATGGACAGAAGGTACACATTGTCAGGTCCTGATACAGAATTCCTTTCTCAGCAATGCAGTCATGTTGGGTAGTTCAGGCTGCAGCCTGTGATAAAGCTAATATTCCCTGGCTCCACATCCTCCTGACAAAGTTCCAGGAAGATTGATGCCATGGCAAAAACAGTACATGGCAGGCGTCCTTGGGACTCAGGCAAGCAAATTATATGGCTTATGTAGCAAGGTATCAGAAATCTAGATGGGATACTGTTATGGAATTAGCCAAACAAGCCCATGGCCAGCTTGCTGTGACTGGAACAGGTGGCTGCCGATGGCATTGAGGCTTCTAAGGTGCAGTTTCATGCTGCTGTGGATGTTAATGATGTCTCCTCTAGAGTTATGGCCACATCTGTAGCTTTTCGTAGGTTGTCCTGGCTCAGGTATACTAGCCTCTCACAGGATACCCAGACTAAGGCTATGGATTTTCCTGTGGTGGGAAATTCTCTGTTTGGGGAGCAGACAGAGAATTATATGAAAAAGATGGATGAATATATGACTACTTACAAAAGTGCCCAAGCTAAGGAGCGGCAAGCCACTCCCCAGAGGCACACCCCCAGGGGTAGGGGTAGACCTTTCCACAGGCCTTTTTAACAAACTCAGGCCTCCTCTGCTTATGCTCAGAGGGGTTCTTCAAAGCAGAGGCAGGCGGGTGTGGGCAGGCCTGCTCCCACCCTCAGCCTAAAGCACCTGCTAAGCAGGCACCCTGATGGGGTGCCCAGGGCCGATTCTCCTTTACCAGTAGGGGGCAGGTTGGCTTACTTCAGTCAGAACTGGGTGTCTTTAACCTCAGACAAGTGGGTTCTGGAAGTAGTAAGCCAGGGTCTGGTTCTCAGCTTCAAAAAGTTCCCCAAGATGAGAGCCAGGCTTTTTCTACCTGAAAGTTCTTTAGAGACCCTTGCTCTAGAAGCAGAGGTCTCAACCCTGTTGGCTCTCAGAGCAGTAGAAAGGGTTCCTCCCCTACACCAGGGCAAGGGTCTGTATTCCAGATACTTCCTTACCCCAAAAAAGACAGGAGAATGGCGGCCCATCTTAGACCTCAGATATCTGAACAAGCATCTTTTGAAACCAAAGTTCAGAATGGTAACTCTGGCAATGATTTTACCTTCTCTAAGGCCAGGGGACTGGCTAGCTTCCCTGGACCTCAAGGATGCCTATTTTCACATCCTAATCAGAAGCTCCCACCGAAAGTACCTCAGATTCGAACTGCCCTCAGGTCATTACCAGTTCAGAGCAATGCCCTTCGGCCTGACCTCTGCCCCAAGGGTATTCACAAAATGTCTGGCAGTAGCAGTGGCTCACTTAAGGAGGCAAAGGATTGCTGTTGTTCCCTATCTAGACGACTGGCTCATTGTAGGCCAGTCCCCAGAACAGGTAAAATCTCACCTGCAAGTCACCCAGCAGCTTCTCACCTCCATGGGCTTCCTGCTAAATCTACCAAAGTCGGTTCTGGAACCAGTCCAGGTACTCACCTTTATAGGTGCAGAATTGGACACAAACCGGGCCAGAGCTTTTCTTCCCTTAGAAAGGGTAAGGAACTTGGTGGCTCTGGCCTCCTCCTTCACTCTGCAGGTCTCTTGACCAGCAAGACACTTTTTGCAGCTCCTGGGGCACATGGCTGCATCCACAGCTGTAGTGCAGGGAGCAAGATTTCAGATGAGAGACATTCAGTTTCACTTGAGAGCCTATTGGTCTCAGAGAGACCCCCTTTCAAGTTGGTCCCAGTGACTCGAACCTTGATCCAGGCCCTCCAGTGGTGGCAGGATCAGAGCAATTTAAGATTGGGGTTCCCTTCATTTCCCCTGCTCACACTTTGACTCTCACTACAGATGCTTCCCTCCTGGGGTGGGGAGCCCACATGGTGACCTCTCCACTCAGGAGTGTGGTCCCCAGGAATCTCGCTCCACATCAATTTGCTGGAACTCAGAGCTGTCTTTTAGCACTTCAAGTGTTTTCTGCATCTGTTCAGAACAAAGTGGTACAAGTCAGAACAGACAACACCATAACAATGTGGTACATCAACAAGCAGGGCACTTTCGGTCTTCGGACCTTGTGCACCGAGGCAATGAAGTTGTGGTCTCTGGCCTATTCCTGAACACTTCCCATGGCAGTTCACCTTCCGGAAAGGACAATGTCCTAGCAGATGCTCTCAGCAGGATTTCTCAGGGCCATCAGAATGGTCCCTGGATCCTCAGTACTGGGAATAGTTTTGCCAGATGGGGCACCCTCAGATAGATCTTTTGCAGCCCCAGACAATCACCAACTTCCACTGTTCTGTTGCAGGCCTCCAGTGTTGGGCTCAGTCCCCTGGAGCCCTCCTCCTGGATTGGGAAGGGAAGTTTCTTTATGCTTTTCCCCTTCCTCTCCTATTCAAAGTGTTAGTCAAAATCAGATCCCAGCCTTGCAGGGTGATTCTGATTGCCCAGGATTGGGCCAGGCAGCCCTGGTACCCACTGCTTTGTCCTGACAGTCAGTCTTCCCTGTGTCTCCCAGGAATCACAACCTACTATCCTGTGCCCAGGGAGAGTTTGGTATCGAACCTCAAATCCCTCAACCTCAAGGCTGGCTCTTGAGGAGTTAGTGCTGACTTGCACCTCTCTCAGGGTGTTCTTGAAATTCTAAAGGCTTCTAGGAAGCCTTCCACTAGAGCTACTTATAATTCTAAATGGAAAAGGTTTTCCATTTGGTGTTCTGAAGCATATTTCCCCAGAATCTGCTGAGTTGCCCATTGTGTTAGATTACATGGTCCATCTTAATTCCTTGGGCCTCAGACCAGCTACCCTGAGAGTTCATTTGGCAGCTGTCTCTGCTTTTGTTTCAGCAGGAAAGTCATCCTCTCTTTCGCTCACCCTGTGTTTTCAAGTTTTTAAGGATTACTCCATACTAATCCACCTTTTGGGATCCGGCCCTGCCTGGCTTAATGTTTGCATTGCCCAGTTAATGCAACCCCCTTTTGAACCTCTGTTTTCTGCAGAGCTGAAGTATCTAGCTTGGAAAACTGTTTTCCTAGTGGCTATCACTTCTGCTAGATGCATAAGTGAGTTGCAAGCCTTGTCTGTAGAAACTGACTTTATTTCTTTCCACAGGGATAAGGTAGTCCTCAGGACTAACAGGAAGTTTTTGCCTAAGGTGGTTTCAGATTTCCATCTTAACCGATCTATCTCCCTTCCAGTATTCTTCACTGAACACTCCTCTTCTGGTGAGAGGAGATTGCACAGTTGGATGTTAAGAGGCCCTTAGTTACTATATAGAGCGTACCAAGGGTCACAGGTTCGAATCCCTCCAACTTTCCTCACTTATGGTGAGGTTGGGAAAGGAAACCTGCCACTAAGAGATCAGTTGCCAGGTGGATTGTCTCTTGTATCCAATTTTGTTATCAGAAACTGGGCAGAGATCCTCCCTCTGGCTTGAGGGCTCATTCTACTAGAGGTACAGCCGCGTCTCTAGCTGCTGCCAGAGACATCCCTATATTAGAGATATGCCAGGCTGCTACTTGGAAAATGGTACAGACTTTCACCAAGCATTACTCCCTGGATGTCCAGGCTAGGAGAGATGCTCGGTTTGGCACAGCTGTGCTTCAGAGCCTATTCCCTAAGTAGGTTCTGTCCCTCCTCCATGGAGGTACTGCTGTGTAGTCTGCAATTTGTCATAATATAGCAAGACTTCATGTTGTTTGAAGAAAAAATTACTCACCTTAGTAATGTTGTTTCTTCTAATGGAGTCTTGCTATATTATGACCTCCCCCCCAGCCTGCCCCTCTCAGAACTTCTTCTTGGGTATGGTGTGGGCAACCTAGTGTGGGCAATATTTTGTGCCCTTTTTAGGCGTTTCACCACTTTTTTGGGGTTTGGGGTGTGGTGTTTTATTATTCTCTCGTTTTATTTCTCATATTGTTAAATTATATTATTAATTCTGGTCCCCTGACTTGAGTCTTTGGTGTTGGGACCAGCAGTGGGTGTTATTATTTAGGTAGCCAGTTGGCTAGTGTAGGTTGCAGCTTCCACACAGACCTTAGTGAGTTTTTGCTCGTAAAGATCTGACAGTTCAGGTTTGAAACTACACAGACAGAGCTTCTATCTTAGAGCTCGTGCTCAAAGTTCCATTCATGGAATGGAGTTAACTATTTCACCTCCAGAGCAGTTCTAATGGTGGGACAAACTGCAATTTGTCTTAATATAGCAAGACTCCATTAGAAGAAACAACATTACTAAGGTGAGTAATTTTTTCTTCTGGTGTATCCCATTCTAGGCTTTCTGAGTCCCCTTCCCATTTTTTGTTTTACTGAAAAGTGGCTGAAACCCTCCAGCTTCCTATGGAGGAGGCAATGGAGGATCAGGAGGAGCTTGATTATGTGGAAATGATGGACATCCCAGACTCCAGGAGGCTGTCTTTTCCCCTCTCCAAATCCTTTGGGAAACAGACACAAAAAATCCTGAAGTCTCCAAATTCAGTACCCTCTGTTGACAGAAGGATGGACAAGAGGTTCACACTATCAGGCTCAGATACAGAGTTTTTATACCAGCAGTGCAGCCATGTTGGGGTAGTGCAGGCTGCTGCTTGTGACAATGCAGACATTCCCTTGGCTTCACACTCCCCAGATAAAGACTCCAGGAAGACTGGTGCCATGGCAAAAATACAGTACCTGGCATCTTCCTTGGGACTCAGGCAGGCCAATTATAAGGCCTATACAGCCAGGTACCAGAAGTCCAGGTGGGACACTGTACTGGCACTGGCTAAACAGGCCTCTCCCCAGCTAGCCAAGGAGCTGGAGGAGGTGGCTGCTGATGGGATTGAGGCATCAAATGTTCAGTTTCATGCTGCTGTGGACACCTGTGATGTGTCATCAAGAGTCATGGCTACATCTCTGGTTCTTCGGAGAATGGCTTGGCTCAGATGTACTAGCCTTTCGCAGGATACCCAGGCTAAGGCCATGGATTTTCCTGTAGTGGTTAATTCTCTGTTTGGGGAGCAGACAGAGAATTACATGAAGCAAATGGATGAGTACAGGACCACTTAAAGGAGTGCTCAAGCCAAAGAGAGGCAGATAACTCCTCAAAGGCAGCAGTCTAGGAGCAGGGGCAGGCCTTTTCATAGGCCTTTCTACCAGCCACAGGCCTCTTCTTCCTTTTCACAGAGGGGGCTCTTCAGAGGGAAGGCAGAAGGGGGATGAGCAGGGCTGCATCCACTCCTCAGTCTAAGGCCCCTGCTAAGCAGACACCGTGATGGGCCTGCCCAGGTCGACTCTCCTATTCCAGTAGGGGGCAGGCTGACTTACTTCGTCCAGGACTGGATGTCTATTACATCAGACAAGTGGGACCTGGAAGTAGTAGACCAGGGACTGGTTCTCCGCTTCAAAAAATTTCCAAAGATGAGAGCCAGATCATTTCCACCTTCAGGTCTCTCAGAAACCCTTGCCCTAGAGGCAGAGGTTTCATCTCTGCTGGCTTTAAGGGCCATAGAGAGAGTACCTACCCTAAACTGGGGCAAAAGGTCTGTACTCCAGGTACTTCCTTACCCCAAAAAAGACAGGGGAGTGGCGACCCACCCTAGACCTAAGTTACCTAAACAAACATTTTTTCAAACCAAAGTTCAAGATGGTAACTCTGGGAATAATCCTTCCCTCTCTAAGGCCAGGGGACTGGCTAGCCTCCCTGGACCTCAGAGATGCCTATTTTCACATTCCCATCAGGTGCTCCCACAGAAAGTACCTCAGGTTCGAGTTGCCCTCAGGCCACTATTAGTTCAGAGCAATGCCCTTTGGCCTAATTTCAGCCCCAAGGGTCTTCACAAAGTGCCTGGCAGTTGTAGTTGCCTTTCTAAGGAGGCAAAATATTTCCATTTTTCCATATCTGGACAACTGGCTCATAGTGGGCCAATCCCCAGACCAAGTCTAGTCAGACCTGCAGGTGACCCAGCAAGTGCTTACTTCTCTAGGATTTATTCTCAACCTTCCCAAGTCAGTTCTCAAGCCAGTGCAGCTCCTTACCTTTATAGGGGCAGAGCTGGATACTGTCAAAGTAAGAGCCTTTCTTCCCCTGGAAAGGGCAAGTGTTCTTATAGAAGTGGCTTCTTTCTTCAGCCTTCAGGTGTCTCGACCAGCAAGGCATTTCCTCCAGCTCTTGTGCCACATGGCAGCCTCTACAGCGGTGGTCCAAGGGGCAAGATTCCAGATGAGGGACATTCAGTTCCATCTGAGGGCCTTTTGGTCCCAAAAGAAGTATTCTGTGTATTCTATTTAGTGGATATAGGTTGCCCTCTTTATCTAACTTATACAACTGGCCAGTCTTGTACTATGGCTTTAAATAACTATTGACAATTATAGAAATAACAAGGCATTAGTCCATCACATCAAAAAAAAGCTTCAGTATTGTTTTATTCTTCTTTTTAACTCTGCACCAAAACTTGTTCAAACCGGCTACAGTTTCGTAGTTTCACACCACTTCTTCGGGCCAATTTTACATACAGTGCTTTTTTTCTAAACATAAACAAACAATTAATGAATCTCCTAGTAGTGTATTATCTTCTTTGTTATTACATTTCAAATGTATCCAGTTAAACAGAGCAACCACCATTTTCAGAGAGTGAAATGTTAAATACTGAATTAATATATTAAGCTATTTTATTACATAGGTCATTTCATGTATACTCAGGAACTTGCAATTACTTCATTACTGGTGATTAAGCTTTTCTATCTCATACCTGTTTCTGTATGTTCTTTCAGTATTAGAATACTCTTAATGGTTTCTGACATCTGTCCTGGTTTCTATTTCCTAATTGAAAACAAACATTGTTTCAATTTTATATCCAATGTATCAGTTCTATAGTTATATTTATAGATTTCCATTCAAAACTTACTCCTTTAACTGAAGTTTTTCGTTATCAAGCCTAGCTTTGTTACTTTGTCTCTTATTATACAACGGCAAGAAAGAATCTTGGACTGTGATTGGTCAGTTTGGGGCTGGACCCATGGCGTTATCCCAGCACGACGACACAGGTCTAGTCTCAGCACTGTGAACCAATATGGATGATATGGCTGTGGACCAGCAGCATATTTTGGCATCTTCTCTTAAGAAACAAAAATATTTTTCAAACAACATGAAGTCTTGCTATATTATGACATATGCAGTATAACCCCAGGTTAGAACTGCTCCGGAGGTGAAAGTGTCAACTTCCATGCAGGGCATGGAATCTTGAGCGTGAGCTCGGTTGAACACTCTGTCTGTTGAAGCTCAAACTTAAACTGTCAGATTCTTTACTCCGCCTCACTGAACAGTCGCTCCGGAGATTCCTCCTGCTGCTCGGTTTGTTTGTCGGTTTTAAAGTGTAATTCTCGGTTTATTTTACGAAATGTAACCTGATCGTCGGTTCAAGCTCTGTCTGTGGTATTGTAAGTAATAGATAGGCTTCCTTTTATTTTTCTTCTGTGTGGAACTTGTAAGCGTCTTTTTTCGGTTCGGTTTGAACCGATCAGAGGGTTTAAAATTACTTTCTAGCCCTTTAGAGTGCGGTTCCCGGTTCTTATCAGTTCTAAAAACACGGATTTTATTACGTTTTTCACGTCCCGTATCACGGTTGGGAACCGATAAGAGTCTTGCTTGGTGGATTGCGTTAATGGGCAAGTTTTGGTTAGGCTGGCACTGTCTGAGAAACCCAAAGAAAAACGGACCCACTGGGTTTCAGCACTGTGGCTCTGTGGGGAAGCTCTTGCCAAGGCTGAATTCACACCACCTGTGTATATTGTTTGGGGTTTGACCACCCCAATGCAGACTGCCAGATTTGTAAAATTTTCCTGCTGCCACCGTGGAAAAAGAGTTGGTAGGCTCAGGAAAGGAGGCCAAAAGTCCGCTGACCGGATGGCCAGCCGGTTCGGTTCCAACCGAACCTGAGAGTGCCCTCTGACCAGGGCGATGCTTCCTCGGCAACGAAGAGCCAGCTCTGAGGAGCCGGTTCCAACTAAAAGGGCTAGAAGGTCAGCTAGTTTGGGGCCAAAGTTCTTTCTCCAACCGCTGAGGAAATAGCCAATGCTATTCAGATTGTCCAGTCTCTTTCCCCAGTTCCGTCCGAACCGGCACCATTGGTAGCGCCGGTTCGGTCTTCTCCTCGGTTCAAGATTATGATTTTGAAGATTTTATGAACCAGGGGAAGGGGAGGAGAGGTACGAGGAGAGTGAGTGTGATTTGACAGTCTGGATGTGCCCATTGAACTGGACATCTCTCCAGACAGACCTCAGAGTATCCTCCCAGGCTATCTGAGTCCCCTTCTCATTTTGTTTTACAAGAAAGTTGTTGACACTCTGCAACTCCCTGTTGAGGAAGCTGTTGATGATCAAGAAGAGCCTGATTTTGTGGAAATGATGGATATTCCAGAGACTAGGAGACTGTCTATTCTCTTGCATAAATCTTTTAGGAAACAGACAGTAAAAAATTCTGAAAACTCCTCATTCTATCCTCCCTGTGGATAAAAGGATGGACAAGAGGTATGCTTTATCAGGCTCTGATACGGAGTTTCTATCTCAGCAGTGCAGCCTGTGGGGGTAGTGCAGGCTGCAGCCTGTGACAAGGCTAATATTCCTCTAGCCTCTCACCCTCCTGAAAAGGATTCCAGGAGGATGGATGCCATGGCAAAAAAGCAGTACATGGCAGCATCTTTGGGACTCAGACAGGCAAATTATATGGCTTACGCAGCTAGGTACCAGAAATCCAGGTGGGATACTGTCCTGGCCCTAGCAAAACAGGCCCCTGAACAGCTTGCCAGGGAAGCTGGAGCAGGTGGCTGCGGATGGTATTGAGGTATCCAAGGTGCAGTTTCATGCTGCTGTAGACTCTAATGATGTTTCATCTAGAGTTATGGCTACATCTGTGTCTCTTCGCAGAATGGCCTGGCTCAGATGTACTGCCCTGTCACAGGATACCCAGTCTAAGGCTATGGATTTTCCTGTTGTGGGCAATTCTCTGTTTGGGGAGCAGACAGAGAATTATATGAAGAAAATGGATGAGTATAGGAGTGCACAGGCCAAAGAAAGGCAAGCCACTCCTCAAAGGCAGCATGTCAGGGGCAGGGGCAGGCCTTTTCATAGGCCTTTTTACCAAGCCCAGGCCTCCTCTTCTGATTATGCCCAGAGGGAGTTCTTTAGAGGAAGAGGCAGAAGGGGGTTCTAGTAAGCCTGCTTCTACCCCTCAACCCAAAGCCCCTGCGAAACAGGCTCCCTGATGGGGTAGCCAGGGCCGATTCTCCACTACCGGTAGGGGGCAGGCTGGCTTACTTTGTCCATGACTGGATGTCTTTAACATCAGACAAGTGGGTCCTGGAAGTAGTAAGCCAGGGACTGGTTCTCAGCTTCAAAAAATTTCCGAAGATGAGAGCCAGGTCCTTTCCACCTGCAAATCCATCAGAGGCACTTGCCCTGGAAACAGAAGTTTCTTCCCTCCTGGCTCTCAGAGCTGTGGAAAGGGTTCCACCCCTACACCAGGGCAAAGGGTTGTACTCCAGGTACTTCCTTACCCCAAAAAAGACAGGAGAATGGCGGCCCATCCTGGATCTCAGGTATCTAAACAAGCACCTTTTAAAACCAAAGTTCAAAATGGTGACTCTGGGAATTATTTTACCCTCTCTAAGGCCAGGGGACTGGCTAGCCTCCCTGGACCTCAAGGATGCCTACTTCCATGTTCTCATCAGAAGCTCCCATCGAAAGTACCTCAGATTCGAATTGCCCTCAGGCCATTACCAGTTCAGAGCAATGCCCTTCGGCCTCACCTCGGCCCCGAGGGTGTTCACAAAATGCCTGGCAGTAGCAGTTACTCACTTAAGAAGGCAAAAGATTGCCATCTTTCCTTATCTGGACGACTGGCTCATTGTAGGCCAGTCTCCAGACCAGGTCAAACTACACCTACAAGTAACTCAGCAACTGCTTACATCTCTAGGTTTCCTTCTCAATCTTCCAAAGTCAGTTCTGGAGCCTGTCCAGCTTCTCACCTTCATAGGCGCAGAACTGAACACAAAAAGCTGAGAGCCTCCCTCTGGAAAGAGCAAGGACTTTGGTCTCTCTGGCTTCTTTCACCCTGCAGGTCTCTCGCCAGCAAGGCATTTTCTACAGCTCCTGGGGCACATGGCTGCTTCTACAGCAGTAGTGCAGGAGCAAGATTTCAGATGAGGGACATCCAGTTCCATTTGAGAGCCTTTGGTCTCAAAGGACAGATCCTCTAACCAAATTGATCCCAGTGACTCGAACCCTGATCCAGGCCCTTCAGTGGTGGTAGGACCAGAGCAATCTGAGACAGGGGGTTCCCTTCACTCCCCAGTCTCACTCCTTGACCCTTACTACAGATGCATCCCTCTTGGGGTGGGGAGCTCACATGGGCAACCTTACCACCCAGGGGTTGTGGTCCCCTCAGGAATCTCTGCTCCACATCAATTTGTTGGAACTCAGAGCAGTTTTTCTAGCACTCCAGGTTTTTCCACATCTGTTCAGAACAAGGTTGTTCAGGTCAGAACAGACAATACCACTACAATGTGGTACATCAACAAGCAAGGGGCACTCGGTCTCTGGCCTTGTGCACCGAAGCAATGAAGTTGTGGTCTTGGCTTATTCTCTGAACGCCTTCCTCGGCAGTTCACCTCCCAGGCAAGGACAATGTCCTAGCGGATGCTCTCAGCAGGATTTCCCAGGGCCATCACGAATGGGCACTGGATCCCCTAGTACTGGAGGTAGTATTTGCCAGATGGGGCACCCACAGATAGATCTTTTGCAGCCCCAGACAATCACCAACTTCCCTTTTTGCTGCAGGCCCCAGTGTTGGGCTCAGTCCCTCTGGATGCCTTCCTACTCAGTTGGGAAGGAAGTTTCTCTATGCTTTCCCTTCCTCTCCTCTTCGAAGTTAGTTAAAATCAGATCTCAACCCTGCAGGATGATCCTGATTGCTCCAGATTGGGCCAGGCAGCCCTGGTACCCACTCCTCATGTCCTTAGCAGTCCACCTTCCCCTGTGTCTTCCCAGGAATCACAACCTGTTAACCTTTGCCCAGGGGAGAGTTTGGTATCCGAACCTCAAATCTCTCAATCTCAAGGCATGGCTCTTGAAGAGTTAGAGTTTGCTGACCTACACCTTTCCCAAGGTGTATTGGATATCTTGAAGGCCTCTAGGAAGCCTTCCACCAGGGCTACTTATAATTCAAAATGGAAAAGATTTTCCATGTGGTGTGCTGGTAAGCATATTTCCCCAGAGTCTGCTGACGTGCCCACGATCCTGGATTATTTGGTGCATTTGAATTCTTTGGGGCTGAGACCAGCAACCCTAAAAGTGCACCTGGCAGCCGTGTCTGTCTTCTTATCAGCAGGTAAGCCTTCTTCTTTTTCAGCTCACCCTGTGTTCTCCAAGTTTTTTAAAGGGTTGCTTCACACCAACCCTCCGTTCAGGGACCCTGCCCCTGCTTGGGATCTTAATATTTGCATTGCCCAGCTTATGCAACCCCCTTTTGAGCCATTGTCTTCAGCAGAGCTTAAGTACTTGACTTGGAAAACTGTGTTTCTGGTAGCCATCACCTCTGCCAGGCGCATAAGTGAGCTACAAGCATTGTCAGTGGAGCCTGATTTTATCTCCTTTCACAGAGATAAGGTGGTCCTCAGGACTAACAGAAAGTTTTTGCCTAAGGTGGTTTCAGACTTCCACCTTAATCAATCCATGTCTCTTCCTGTGTACTTCACTGACCATTCCTCTCTGGTGAGAGGAGATTGCACAGTTTAGATGTCAAAAGAGCCCTTAGTTACTATATAGAACGTACCAAGGGTCACAGGTTTGAATCCTCCAATTGTTCCTCACTTATGGTGAGGTTGGTAAGGAAACCTGCCACTAAAGATCCATTGCCAGGTGGATTGTCTCTTGTATCCAATTTTGCTATGAAAACTGGGTAAGGTTCCTCCTCAGGCCTGAGGGCTCACTCTACCAGAGGTACAGCTGCGTCTCTGGCTGCTGCCAGGGACATCCTATCCTAGAGATATGTCAAGCAGCTACCTGGAAAACAGTTCACACTTTTACTAAGCATTACTCCTGGATATCCAGGCTAGGAGTGATGCTCGATTCAACAGCTGTGCTTCAGAGCCTATTTCCTAAGTAGGTTCTGTCCCTCCTCCATGGAGGTACTGCTGTGTAATCTGCATATGTCATAATATAGCAAGACTTCATGTTGTTTGAAGAAAAAATTACTCACCTTAGTAATGTTGTTTCTTCTAATGGAGTCTTGCTATATTATGACCTCCCCAGCCTACCCCTCTCAGAACCTCTATTTTTGGGATGTGGGTGGGCAGTGCAATGTTGGCACTTCATAGATGCCCACTTTATTTTCACCCTTTCTTAGGGTGCTTAGCTGTTATGCTTATTTTTTCTTTCTTGAATCCCCTGACTTGAGTCTTTGTTTTGGGATCAAGAACAAAAATGTGTTTTTGTAGTTAGTAGCCAGTGGGCTAGTGTAGGTTTACAGCTTCCACACAGAACCTTAGTGAGTTTTTGCTCGTAAAGATCTGACAGTTTAAGTTTGAGCTACAACAGACAGAGTGTTCAACCGAGCTTGTGCTCAAGGTTCCATGCCCTGCATGGAAAGTTAACTCTTTCACCTCTGGAGCAGTTCTAACCTGGGGTTATACTGCATATGTCATAATATAGCAAGACTCCATTAGAAGAAACAACATTACTAAGGTGAGTAATTTTTTCTTCTGGACCAGTATGGCAAGAAGATCTTTACTTCTTCCACTCTGGGTATTAGGGCCCTGAACTATGTCGGTCACATGGGGGATTACCAGAAGGCGATTCTTTGTGAGGTGGAATCCAAACTGGACTCCATTCCTGACTCTCAGGTTAAACAGAAAGTGGCTGACCTCATCCACTCTGCACGTTCGGCCAGTCGGCACATGCTCCGTGCCACATATAATGCAGTGGATACTGCTGGTAGGAGCTTTGCGTTTGCCGTAGGTTTATGGCGTCATGCCTGGCTCCGTGTGTAAGGGTTGGTCCCGGAAGTGCCCTTCCGGGGTTCTGTGCTGTTCGGTGCTGATGTCAAGGACATTATCACCGATCTGCAGGAGAAGGGGACTGCACTAAAGTTTGTGGACTCCATGTACAGTCCACCTCAAACACAGCATCATCCCTTTCGCAGGCGGAATCGGTAAAAAGCGAAACCGCAGGGAAAGCTGGCCAATAAATGACGGGCCCCTCCGGCTGCCAAGCCCCCACCGCCCAAAAAAGCAGCGGGGACTTCAGCCGAGGCACTGCACCACACCACCTTACTCCTTTCCTCTCCCACTGCCTCTGGGGTCTCCAGAGGAACCGGTAGGATGGAGGTTTTACTTCCACCTCCCGGGTTGGGAGAGGATAACTTCAGATTCCTGGGTGCTCCAGCTGATTGCAGAAGGACACTCAATAGAGTTTCTTCGGAAACCCCCTTGAACCCACTCCACCAAGGTCATCATACTCTCAGGAGCATCTTCTTCTGGTTCAGGGAGAAATTTCGGCACTTCTGCTGAAGGAGGTGATGGAGCCCGTTCCCCTTCCTCTCCAGGGAACGGGTTACTATTCACATTTCTTCCTGGTCCCAAAGAAGTCAGAGGATGTAAGGCCGATTCTCTACCTCAGTTCCCTGAACTTATTTGTGGAGTACAGGAGGTTCAGGATGCTTTCCCTTTCCTATCCGCCCGTCTCACCGCAAATACCTGCGTTTTGCATTCCAGGGGGACCACTACCATTTCAAGGCCCTCCCATTTGGTCTTTCCTCGGCGCCCTGAGTATTCACCAAATGCCTTTCAGTGGTAGCCGCCTAGCTGTGTACCCAGGGGTGCAGGTTGTCCCGAACCTGGACGATTGGCTCCTGGCGGCCCCATCCAGGGAGGAACTCCTGCGCTTCTTTTACCTTACCCATGGGGGGTTTACCCGCCTGGGTGTTACCATCAACCACTCCGAGTCCCACTTGATCCCGTCCCAGAGGCTCCAATTCATCGGGGCAATCCTGGACACGACCTCTGGTGGGCCTTCCTGCCACCGGACAGGGCGGCCACACTTCAGGCACAGGTCAGCCTGTTGTCCGGCCGCAGTCAGTGCTTCGCCTCCTTGGTTGGGCTCATGGTGGCTGCGATCCCGACAGTCCCTCACGCTCGGCTCCACATGAGGATCTCTCAGTGGACGCTTCGGTCTCAGTGGGATCAGTTGGTGGATGACCTATATCAGCTCGTTCTGGTCTCCACTTCTGTGGCTCAGGACTTGCAGTGGTGATGTTCAGGAGAACTTTTGCCGGGGAGTTCCCTTCTGTCTTTCTCCCCACTCCCACACGCTGACTACAGATGCATCGGGTGAGGGTTGGGGAGCCCATCTCGGGCCTCACAGGACCCAGGGCTCCTGGTCCAAGCTTGAGAAATCTCTTCACATCAATGTGCTCGAGCTTCTGGCAGTGCTGTACGCTCTTCAGGCTCTGCATCTGTATCTGCTTCCTGGTCACTTGGCTGTACAGATGGACAATATGTGTGTAGTCTGGTACATCAGCAAGGAGGGAGGAACTCATTCCTACCCTCTTTGCAGGGAGGTGATGTGAGTTTGAGATTGGGCAGTGCAGCACAACCTTCACCTCACGGTGATTCACGTCCCTGGGTTCGAGAACACCTTGGCAGACAGACTCAGTCGGTCGTCTGCTCAAGCTCACGATTGGGAACTGGATCAGGGGGTTGCAGACTATGTCTTCCTACATTGGGGAACACCACAGGTAGACCTGTTCGCATCCCCATAAAACGCAAAACTTCCCAACTTCTGCTCGCTCACTCCAGGGCGCGGCATTTTTTGGAGAGACGCTCTGTCTCTCAATTGGAAGGGAAGATTCATCTATGCTTTCTCCCTGATTCCATTGATTCCGAGGGTCTTACAGAAACTCAGTTCAGAAGGAGCTCGAATGATTCTGATTGCTCCTTTCAAACAACATGAAGTCTTGTTGTATTCTGACTATTGCAGTTAGCTCCAGCCTTTAAACTGCCCCGGAGAACAAAGGATTAACTTTCTATGCAGTGCATAGAATGCTGAGCTTGAACTCGGTTGAGGTCTCTGTCTGCATCCCTTTGAAACTCAACCGTCAGATTCTTTACTCCGCCTCACTGAACAGTCACTCCGGAGATTTCTCCTTTAGCTCGGTTCGAAAGTCGGTTAAAGTGTCGATTAAGTTGTCAGTTTTAAACCGAAAATTATTCCGCATAGTTGGTTCAGTCTCTGTCTGTGGTACCGTGAGTACTAGATGGGTTTTATCTGATTTTCTGTGTGGAGATTGTAAAGTGTTAGATTGGTTTGGCTGAACCGATCACTTGTAGTGAATTCTTGTGTTTTATTTAGAGCGTGGTTACTGGTCCTTATCGGTTCTAAAAAAAAAAAATAAATAACATGTTTTGAATGTTTTTTACATTACCCGTGACATGGTTAGGAACCGATAAGGGAGTCTTGCCTGGCGGTTGCCATAAAAAGGATAAGTTTGGTTAGGTTGGCCATGTCTGAGAAACCCAAGAAAAAAAACCGGCCCACTGAGTTTCAACACTGCAGTGGGTGTGGGGAGATCTTTGCTAAGGCCGATCCCCACACAACCTGTGTTTATTGTCTGGGGTTTGAACACCTCGATACAGACTGCCAAATTTGTAAACATTTTCCTAAATCTACCCTTGAGAAGAGATTAGGTAGACTTAGGGAAAAGGAGGCTGAGAAGTCCGCTGACCCAGATGGCCGGCCCGATTCGGTTCCGACCGAACCAGAAGGAGTGCCCTCTGACCAGGGCGATACTTCTTCGGGCAAGAGAAGAGCCAATCCGGAGGGGTCGGTTCCTGCAAAAGGAAACACAAAGAAAAATCGACCGGTTCGGATCCAGAGGTTCATGTTCCGACTGCCGAGGAAATAGCCAGAGCGATTCGGATTGTGTAATCGCTTCGCCCGGTTCTGACCGATCCGGCACCTTTTGGCAGGGGTTTGGTTCAGTCGGTTCCCCCGGTTCAAGATTATACCCGTGAAGAGGAGGGGGAGTTTGAAGATGATGGTGATGATAGTGAAAGTCTGGATGTGCCATCTTCCCAGACAGACCTTCTGGTGTTTCCCCTCCTAGGCTTTGTGTGTCCCCTTCCCATTATCTGTTCTACAGAAAAGTGGCTGAAACCCTCCAGCTTACTATGGAGGAGGCAACGGAGGATCGAGAGGAGCCTGATTATGTGGAAACAATGGACATCCTAGAGTCCAGGAACTGTCTATTCCTCTTCACAAATCCTTTGGGAAGCAGACACAAAAAATCCTAGTGTCTCCCAATTCTGTACCTCCTGTTGACAGAAGGATTGACAAGAGGTATACACTATCAGGCTCAGATATGGAGTTTTTATACCAACAATGCAGCCATGCTGGGGTAGTGCAGGCTACTGCCTGTGACAAGGCAGATATTCCCTTGGCTTCACCCCCCCCCCCAGACAAAGACTTCATGAAGATGGATGCTATGGCAAAGAAGCAGTACCTGGCATCTTCCTTGGGACTCAGGCAGGCGAACTATATGGCCTATATAGCCAGGTACCAGAAGTCCAGGTGGGACACTGTACTGGCACTGGCTAAACAGGCCTCCTCCCAGCTAGCCAAGGAGCTGGAGGAGGTCGCTGCTGATGGGATTGAGGCATCAAAGGTACAATTTCATGCTGCTATGGAGTCCAGTGATGTGTCATCAAGAGTCATGGCTACATCTGTGGCTCTCCGGAGGTGGCTTGGCTCAGATGTACTAGCCTCTCACAGGACACCCAGGCTAAAGCCATGGATTTTCCTGTAGTGGGTAATTCTCTGTTTGGGGAGCAGACAGAGAATAACATGAAGAAGATGGATGAGTACAGGACCACTTATAGGAGTGCTGAGGCCAAGGAGAGGCAAGCAACTCCTCAAAGGCAGCAATCTAGGGGCAGGGGCAGGCCTTTTAATAGTCGTTTTTACCAAGCACAGGAGTCTTCTGTTTCACAGAGGGGGTTCTTCAGAGGGAGAGGCAGAAGAGGGATGAGCAGGGCTGCATCCACTCCTCAGCCTAAGGCCCCTGCCAAGCAGACACCCTGATGGGTCTGCCTGGATCGACTGTCCTATCCCTGTAGGGGGCAGGCTGGCTTACTATGTCCAGGACTGGATGTCTATTATATCAGATAAGTGGGTCCTGGAAGTAGTAAGCCAGGGACTGGTTCTCGGCTTAAAAAAATTTCCAAAGATGAGAACCAGATCTTCAAACAACATGAAGTCTTGCTGTATTCTGACTATTGCAGTTAGGTCCTGCCTTTCAACTGCCCCGGAGAACAAAGAGTTAAGTTTCCATGGCCAGCATGGAACGTTAAGCGCGAGCTCAGTTGAAGCCCATGTTTGCTGTTGTTTAAACTCCAACCGTCAGATTCTTTACTCTGCCTCACTGAACAATCGCTCTGGAGATTTCTCATTTGCTCTGTTCAAAAAAGTTGGTTAAAGTGTCATTTTTTTCGCTCCGTTTCTACTGAATTTCTGTTACTGAACGTGTCGGTTTAAGTCTCTGTCTGTGGTACAGTGAGTACTAGATAGGTTTTGCATTTGGTTTCTGTGTGGAACTTGTAAATATTGGATCGGTTTGGTTTGAACCGATCAGATTGGTCTTAAAAAAGTTTTGAATTTATTAGAGTGTGGTAACCGGTCCGTATCGGTTCTAAAAAAAAAACAGATTTAATTACATTTTTTTCCAAGACCCACAACACAGTCAGGAACCGATAGGGGTGTCTTGCCTGGCGGATTGCCGAAAAAAGAGAAAGTTTTGGATAGGATTGGCCATGTCTGAGAAACCCAAGAAAAAAACAGGCCCACTGGGTTTCAACACTGTAGTGTGTGTGTGGAGAAGCCTGTGCTAAGGCTGATCCCCACACCACTTGTGTTAATTGTCTGGGGTTTGACCACCTTGATTCAGACTGCCAAATTTGTAAAAGTTTTCCCAAAGCTACCCTGGATAAGAGAGTAGGTAGACTGAGGGAAAGGGAGGCTGAGAAGTCCGCTGACCCGAATGGCCTTCCCGGTTCGGTTCTGACCGAACCAGAAGGAGTGCCCTCTGACCAGGGCCAAACTTCTTCGGGCAAAAGGAGAGCCGATTCTAAGGAGTCGGTTCCGATTAAAAGAAAGAGAAAAATCATCCGGTTTGGATCCACAAATTCTTCCTTCGACCGCTGATGAAATAGCCAAAGCGATAAGGATAGTTCAGTCGCTAACTTCGGTTCCGGCCCAGCCGGCACCATCTGGCAGGGGCTCGGTTCGGTCGGTTCCCCCGGTTCCAGATTATACTTTAGAAGAATTTTATGAACCGGAGGAGGAGGAGGGAGAGTATGAGGATAATGATGATGATGGTGATTATGAAAGTCTCGATGTGCCTATTGACCCGGACATCTCCCCAGACAGACCTTCAGGTGTTTCTTCTCCTGGCTTTGTGAGTCACCTTCCCACTTTATGTTTTACAAGAAAGTGGCTGAAACCCTCCAGCTTCCAATGGAAGAAGCAGTAGAGGATCAGGAGGAGCCTCATTTTGTTGAGATGATGGACATCCCAGAGTTCAGGAGATTGTCTATTCCCCTCCATAAATCTTTTGGGAAACAGACATTTAAAATTCTAAAGACTTCTAATTCCATATCTTCTGTGGACAGAATGGACAAGAGGTATACCCTTTCCGGCTCGGACACGGAGTTCCTTTCCCAGCAATGCAGCCATGTTGGCAGTACATGGCAGCATCTTTGGGACTCAGGCAGGCTAACTATATGGCCTACATAGCTAGATACCAGAAGTCCAGGTGGGACACTGTGCTGGCTCTGGCTAAACAGGCCCCTGACCAGCTTGCCAAGGAGCTGGAGCAGGTGGCTGCGGATGGGATTGAGGTATCCAAGGTGCAATTTCATGCTGCTGTGGACTTCAGTGATGTTTCACCTAGAGTCATGGCTACATCTGTGGCCCTTCGGCTTCAGAGGATGGCTTGGCTCAGATGTACTAGCCTGTCACAGGATACCCAGGCTAAGGCCATGAATTTCCCTGTCATTGTTAATTCTCTGTTTGGGGAGCAGACAGAGAACTACATGAAAAAGATGGACGAGTACAGGACCACCTACAGGAGTGCTCAGGCCAAAAAAAGGCAAGCCACTCCTCAGAGACAGCATTCCATGGGCAGGCCCTTTCAAAGGCCTTTTTACCAAGCCCAGGCCTCCTCTTCTGCTTATGCTCAGAGGGGGTTCTTCAGAGGGAGAGGCACACGGGGAATGAGCAGGCCTGCTTCCACCCCTTAGCCTAAAGCCCCTGCCAAGCAGACACCCTGATGAGTCTGCCCGGGCCAGTTCTCCAATACCTGTAGTGGGCAGGCTGGCTTACTTTGTCCAGGACTGAAAGTCTCTGACATAAGACAAGTGGGTCCTGGAAGTAGTAAGCCAGGGACTGGTTCTCAGCTTCAAAAAATTTCCCATGATGAGAACCAGATCCTTTCCACCTGCAAATCCATCAGCGACCCTTGTCCTAGAGGCAGAGGTTTCTTCCCTCCTGGCTCTCAGAGCCATAGAAAGGGTTCCTATCCTACGCAGGGGCAAAGGATTGTGCTCCAGGTGCTTCTTAACCCCCCAAAGAAACAGGAGAAGGGCGGCCCATCCTGGATCGAAGATATCTGAACAAGCACCTTTTAAAACCAAAATTCAAAATGGTGACTCTAGGAATAATTCTGCCCTCTCTAAGGCCAGGGGACTGGCTAGCCTCCCTGGACCTCAAAGACGCCTGTTTTCACATTCCCATCAGGTGCTCCCTCAGAAAGTAGCTCAGGTTCGAGTTGCCCTCTGGCCACTATCAATTCAGAGCAATGCCCTTTGGCCTAACATCAGCCCCAAGGGTGTTCACAAAGTGCCTGGCAGTAATGGTTGCTTTCCTTTGGAGAAAAAAGATCTCCATCTTTCCATACTTGGACAACTGGCTCATAGTGGGTCAGTCTCCAGACCAAGTCAAGTCACATCTGCAAATAACTCAGCAAGTGCTCACTTCCTTAGGATTCCTCCTCAACCTTCCAAAGTCAGTTCTCGAGCCAGTACTGCTCCTCATCTTTATAGGGGCAGAGCTGGATACAATAAGGGCAAGAGCCTTCCTTCCCCTGGACAGGGCAAGGACCCTTATGGAACTGGCCTCTTCATTCACCCCTCAGGTATCTCGACCAGCAAGGCATTTCTTGCAGCCCCTGGCCCACATGGCAGCCTCTACAGCAGTGATCCAGGGGGCAAGATTCCAGATGAGGGACATTCAATTCCACTTAAGAGCCTTCTGGTCCCAAAGAAAGGATTCCCTTACCAAACTATTCCCAGTGACTCGAACCCTGATCCAGGCTTTGCAGTGGTGGCAGGATCAGGACAATTTGAGACAGGGAGTTCCTTTTGTCACTCAGTCTCATTCAGTGATACTTACCACAGATGCCTCCCTGCTGGGCTGGGGAGCCCACTTGGGGGATCTTACCACCCAAGGGCTGTGGTCACCTCAAGAATCTCTGCTTCACATCAATCTCTTGGAACTCAGAGCAGTGTTTCTGGCACTGCAAGCCTTTTCCAAATCTGTACAGAACAAGGTGGTCCAGATCAGAACAGACAATACCACCACAATGTGGTACATCAACAAGCAAGGAGGCACTCTGTTTATGGCCTTGTGCACAGAAGCAATGAAGTTGTGGTCTTTGGCCTATTCCCTGAAAACCTCTCTGATAGCAGTTCACCTCCCAGGGAAGGACAATGTCCTAGCAGATGCTCTCAGCAGGATATCCCAGGGCCATCACGAATGGACCCTAGATCCCTAGTTTTGGAAGTGATTTTCTCGAGATGGGGCACTCCACAGATAGATCTTTTACAGCCCCAGACAATCACCAACTTCTCTCTCTTTTGTTGCAGACCCCCAGTCTTGGGCTCAGTCCCCCTGGATGCTCTGATTCTGAATTGGGAAGGGAAATTCCTGTATGCTTTCCCCCCCTTTCCTCTCCTGTTCAAAGTGCTAGTCAAGATCAGGTCTCTACCATGCAAAGTTATTCTGATTGCTCCAGACTGGGCCAGACAGCCCTGGTACCCACTGTTGCTGTCCTTAGCAGTCCACCTTCCCCTGTCTGTTCTCGAAAGCCTTCCACCAGAAAGACTTGCAACTCCAAATGGAAAAGGTTCACTATTTGGTGCTCTAATAAGCATATTTCTCCAGAATCTACTGGGTTGCCTACAGTCCTGGACTATATGGTTCATCTTAATGGCTTGGGACTTAGGCCAGCTACACTTAAAGTGCATCTGGCAGCTGTTTCTGCCTTTTTGACAGTAGGCAAGTCCTCTCCTCTGTCAGCCCATCCTGTGTTTTGTAAGTTCTTCAAGGGATTGCTGCACACCAATCCCCCCTTTAGGGACCCTGCTCCTGCTTGGTACCTTAATGTTTGCATTGCTCAGCTTATGCAACCACCCTTTGAGCCTCTGTCATCTGCAGAGCTTAAGTACTTGACTTGGAAAACTGTTTTTGGTAGCCATTACCTCTGCCAGGCGTATCAGTGAATTACAAGCCCTGTCAGTGGAGCCTGATTTCATCTCTTTCCATAGAGATAAAGTGGTCCTAAGATCTAACAGGAAGTTTTTGCCTACGGTGGTTTTAGATTTCCACCTTAATCAGTCTATGTCTCTCCCTGTTTTCTTCACTGACCATTCCTCCTCTGGAGAGAGGAGGCTGCACAGCTTGGATGTCAAAAGGGCCCTCAGCTACTACATAGAGTGCACCGAGGGTCACAGGTTTGAGTCCCTCCAGTTATTCCTCACATATGGAGAGGTCAGTAAGGGCAAACCTGCCAGTAAAAGATCTGTTGTCAGGTGCATTGCCTCTTGTATACAATTCTGCTATGAAATACTGGGTAGAACCCCACCTTCAGGCCCGAGGGCTCACTCTACTAGAGGTACAGCTGCTTCCCTGGCTGCTGCCAGGGATATTCCTATTTTAGAAATTTGTCAAACAGACACCTGGAAAACAGTCCATACATTCACCAAGCATTACTCTCTGGATATCCAGGCTAGGAGTGATGCTCTGTTTGGCACAGCAGTACTTCAGAGCCTATTCCCAAAGTAGGTTCTGACCCTCTTCCATGGAGGTACTGCTTGGTAGTCTGCAATAGTCATAATACAGCAAGACTTCATGTTGTTTGAAGAAAAGATTAGTCACCTTAGTAATTATGTTTCTTGTAATGGAGTCTTGCTGTATTCTGACCTCCCCCCGCCTCCCCTCTCAGAACCTGGTTTTTGGGATGTGGGTGGGCAAGAGCAGTGTTTGCACCCTAGAGGTGCCCCTTTTTCACCCTCCTTTATTTTGGGTGTGTGTTGTGTTTTGTTTTTGGGTTTCCTGACTTGAGTCTTTGCTTTGAAACCAAAAACCCCTTTTTAATCAATTTAGTTGCCAATTGGCTAGTGTGAGTTTTACAGTTTCCACACAGAACTTCTAGTGAGTATTGCCCGTAAAGATCTGATGGTTGGAGTTTAAACAGCAGCAGACAGGGGCTTCAACCGAGCTTGTGCTTGAACGTTCCATGCTGGCCATGGAAAGTTAACTCTTTGTTCTCCGGGGCAGTTGAAAGGCAGGACCTAACTGCAGTAGTCAGAATACAACAAGACTCCATTAGAAGAAACAACATTACTAAGGTGAGTAATTTTTTCTTTTCCACCTGCAGGTCTCTCCGAAACCCTTGCCCTGGAGGCAGAGGTTTAATCTCTTCTGGCGTTAAGAGCCAAAGAGAGAGTTCCTACCCTACACTGGGGCAAATGTCTGTACTCCAGATATTTCCTTACCCCAAAAAAGACAGGGGAGTGGTGACCCATCCTAGATCTAAGATACCTGAGCAAATATCTTTTAAAACCAAAGTTCAAGATGGTGACTCTGGGAATAATTTTCACCTCTCTAAGGCCAGGGGACTGGCTAGTCTCCCTGGACCTCAAAGATGCCTACTTTCATATTCCCATCCAGTGCTCTCACAGAAAGTACCTCAGGTTCAAGTTGCCCTCAGGCCATTATCAGTTCAAAGCAATGCCCTTTGGCCTAACATCAGCTCCAAGGGTCTTCACAAAGTGCCTGGCAGTATTAGTTGCCTTTCTAAGAAGGCAAGAGATTTCCATTTTTCCATACCTGGACGATTGGCTTATAGTGGGTCTGTCTCCAGACCAAGTCAGGTCAGACCTGCAAGTGCTCACTTCTCTGGGTTTTCTTCTCAGCCTCCCCAAATCAGTTCTCGAACCAGTTCAGCTCTTTACCTTTATAGGGGCAGAGCTAGATACTGTCAAAGCAAGAGCCTTTCTTCCCCTGGAAAGGACAAGAGTTCTTATAGATCTGGCTTCGTCATTCAGCCTTCAGGTGTCCCGATCAGCAAGGCTCTTCCCTCAGCTCTTGGGCCACATGGCAGCTTCTACAGCAGTGGTCCGAGAGACAAGATTTTTGATGAGGGACGATTCAGTTCCACCTGAGGGCCTTTTGGTCCCAAAGGAAGGACCCTCTTACCAAACTGATTCCAGTGACTCAGACACTGATCCAAGCTCTTCAGTGGTGGCAGGATCAGGACATTTTAAGGCAAGGGGTTCCTTTTGTCACTCAGTCTCATTCGGTGGTCCTTACCACGGATGCTTCTCTTTTGGGGTGGAGAGCTCATCTGGGGGACCTCACAGCCCAAGGACTGTGGTCCCCTCAGAAGTCCCTCCTTCATATCAGTCTTCTGGAACTCAGGGCAGTTTTTCTGGCCCTGTAAGCCTTCCCTCAATTGGTGCAGAACAAGGTGGTTCGGGTCAGAACAGACAACACCACCACCATGTGGTACATCAACAAGCAGGGAGGCACTCTGTCTACGGCCTTGTGCACGGAAGCCATGAAATTGTGATCCCTGGCTTATTCCCTGCAGACCTCTCTGAAGCTCAGATTTTAAACTAGGAAGGGAAATTTCTGTATGCCTTCCCTCCCTTTCCTCTACTGTTCAAAGCCCTAGTCACGATAAGGTCACAACCTTGCAAAGTGATTCTAATTGCTCCAGACTGGGCCAGACAGCCTTGGTACCCCCTGTTGCTGTCTCTAACAGTCCATCTTCCCCTGTCTCTTCCCAGGAATTACAACCTGTTAACCTTCTTTCAGGGGAGGATTTGGTACCCCAGTCTTCGGTCTCTCAATCTCAAGGCATGGCTTTTGAAAAGTTAGAGTATGCAGATTTGCATCTGTCTCAGGGGGTTCTGGATATTCTCAATGCTTCTCAAGAGCCATCCAGCAGAAACACTTTAATCTTTTCCATTTGGAGTTATATCATTTGGTGTTCCAAGAAGCATATTCCTCCAGACACTGCTGAATTGTCTACAGTTCTGGATTATATGGTCCATTTTAATGGCCTAGGCCTCAGACCAGCTACTCTCAAGGTACACTTGTCAGCTGTGTCTGCTTTTTGTTGTCAGTGGGAAAGTCTTCCCCACTACCATCTCATCCTGGGTTCTGTAAATTTTTCAAGGGATTGCTTCATACCGATCCTCTCTTTAGGGATCCTGCCCCTGCCTTGGACTTAAATGTTTGCATTGCTCAACTTATGCAACCTCCTTTTGAGCCTATGTCCTCAGCAGAGCTTAAGTGCTTGACTTGGAAAACTGTGTTTTTTGGTAGCCATTACCTCTGTTAGATGTATCAGTGAACTGCAAGCCCTGTTAGTGGAACCTGATTTTATCTCTCTTCATAGAGAGAAAGTTGTCCTTAGAACCAATAGGAGGTTCTTGCCCAAAGTGGTTTCAGACTTCCACTTGAATCAGTCCATGTCTCTCCCTGTCTTTTTCACTGATCGTTCTTCCTCAGGAAAGAGGAGGCTACACAGTCTGGATGTTAAAAGAGCCCTTAGCTACTACATAGAGCATACCAAGGGTCACAGGTTTGATTCCCTCCAGTTATTCCTCATTTCTGGGGAAGTGGGAAAGGGCAAACCTGCCACTAAGAGAACTATTGTCAGGTGGATTGTGTCTTGTATACAATTCTGCTATGAGAAACTAGGAATGATCCACCCTCCGGCCCGAGGGCTCACTCTACAAGAGATACGGCTACTGCCAGGGATATCCCTCTCTTAGAAATTTGTCAAGCAGCCACCTGGAAAACAGTCCATACCTTTACCAAGTATTACTCTCTGGATATCCTGGCTAGGATCGATGCTCAGTTTGGCACAGCAGTACTTCAGAGCCTATTCCCAAAGTAGGTTCTGTCCCTCCTCCATGGATCTACTGCTTGGTAGTCTGCAATAGTCAGAATACAGCAAGACTTCATGTTGTTTGAAGAAAAAAATACTCACCTTAGTAATTATGTTTCTTCTAATGGAGTTTTGCTGTATTCTGACCTGCCTCCCCTCTCAGAACCTGTTTTTGGGAAGTGGGTGGGCAGGAGCAGTGTTGCAACCCAGAGGTGCCTCTTACACACCCTCCCCCCTTTTTTTTTTTTGTTATTGTTACCCTTTATTTGGATGGGTTTTGGTTTTGGGTTTCCTGACTTGAACCTTTTTTGGGAATCCAAAACTCCTTGTTGCCAGTTCGAGCTCAGCATTCTATGCACTGCATAGAAAGTTAACCCTTTGTTCTCCGGGGCAGTTTAAATGCTGGAGCTAACTGCAATAGTCAGAATACAGCAAGACTCCATTAGAAGAAACATAGTTACTAAGGTGAGTAATTTTTTCTTCTTGCCCAGGCAAGTTTGGTTCTCTCTTCTGCAGCAGTACTCAGAGGAGCCTCCTCTTCCTCTTCCTCTGTCACAACTTTTGCTGACCCAGGATCAGAAGACCCTGGTCCATCCTGGCGTCAGATCCCTTCAGTTGCACACGTGGCTCCTGCAGATGTAGCTCAGGCCTAATTTGGGGTCCCCGAATAGCTGAGATCCTGGTGGAGGCCAGGAAACCCTCCACGAGATTGACTTATGCTATGAAATGGAAACGGTTCACTATTTGGGCCGACTGCAAAGATTTTCAAGCCTTTCTCATGCTCTGTTGGGCGGCTTCTGGGTTACCTTCAACACCTCTTTGATCCGGGTCTCAGTCATTCATCCTTAAAGGTGCACATGGTGGCCATTTCAGCCTACCGTGTCCCTTTTGCAGACAGGATGTTTGCTCAGCTGGAGGTCTCCAAGACCTTTCTTAGAGGGGTCCTCCACTTGCGACCCCCTATCCGGGTCCCTTCCCCTCCTTGGCATCTGAATTTTATTCTGGAGAAGCTTACTCTGTTCCCTTTCGAGCCAGCAGCCTCAGGAGACCTAAAGTTCCTCTGTGGGAAGACTCTCTTCCTAGTGGCCATCACTTCCGTACAAAGGATTTCCGAACTCTAGGCCCTGATGTGTAAAATCCCGTATCTGATTTTTCACAAGGAATGTGTGGATCTGCGTACCAACCCCAAGTTTCTCCCTAAGGTGGTAGCGGAATCTACGTTGAATCAATCCATCGAGTTGCCTGCCTTTTTTATGCAGCACTCTAATCATGTAGTGTACCTCCTACATACTTTGGATGTCCACCGAGTTCTGAGATACTACACCAACAGGACGAAGGATCTCAGAAACACCGATCAACTGTTTGTCTCTTTTGCTCCTAAAAGAGAAGGCAATGCGCTGTTTCCAAGCAATGCCTATCTAAATGGTTGGCTCACTGTATCACTTTGTTATGACAAGTACAACAAGACCCTACCGGGTCAGGTCAGAGGCCACTCCACTAGAGGGGTCACTGCCTCTGCGGCTTGTTTCAAGAATGTGCCCACAGCCGACATCTGTGCAGCTGCCACCTGGACTTCTGTCCATACCTTTACAAAGCATTACAGTTTGGACATTGCCTCTCGCCGTAGAGCAGACTTCGGGTTGGCTGTTCTGCAAGGTCTCCTTTCCTAGGACCTTCACGGTCAGAGGGTCTGCTCCTGAGTAGCTTTCCTCTTCCCATTTGCTTCTTCAAACAACATGAAGTCTTGCTGTATTCTGACATATTGCAGTGATGTCCAACCTTTGAACTGCCCCGGAGATGAAAGAGTTAACTTTCCATGCCAGGCATGAAACGCTGAGCTCGAGCTCGGTTGAGACTGTCTGTTGCTGTTTGAAGTCAAACCGTTAGATTCTTTACTCCGCTTCACTGAACAGTCGCTCCGGAGATTTCTCCTTTGCTCAGTTCAAGTTTGTCGGTTAAAGTACCGTTTTTTTCTCGGTTTTCGACTGAATTTAATCCGTTAACCTGTCGGTTCAGTCTCTGTCTGTGGTATCGTGAGTACTAGATAGGTTTATTTTCTTGTTCTTCTGTGTGGAACTTGTAAATGTGGGATCGGTTCGGTTTGAACCGATCAGGTTGTTCAAAAAAATGTTATGCTACTTTTAGAGTGTGGCAACCGGTCCTTATCGGTTCTAAAAAAAAAATGGATTTCATTACGGTTTTTCCACGACCTGTAACACGGTCAGGAACCGATAAGGGTGTCTTGCCTGGCGGATTGCCGAAAAAAGGGCAAGTTTTTGTTAGGACTGGCCATGTCTGAGAAACCAAAAGAAAAACTGGGCCCACTGGGTTTCAACACTGCAGTGTGTGTGGGGAAGCCTTTGCTAAGGCTGATCCCCACACCACCTGTGTTTATTGTCTAGGGTTTGACCACCTCGATTCAGACTGCCAAATTTGTAAGAATTTTCCTGCAGCTACCCTGGAAAGAGAGTTGGTAGGCTCAGGGAAAGGGAGGCCAAGAAGTCTGCTGACCTGGATGGCCAGCCGGTTCGGTTCCAGCCGAACCAGAAGAGTCCCTCTGACCTGGGCGAAACTTATTCGGGCAAGGAGAACCGACTCGAGTCGGTTCGGTTAAAAAGAAAGAAGGGATAAATCAGCCCGGTCTTTGAACCAGAAATTCTTTCTCTGACCGCTGATGAAGTAATAGCGATAAGGATTGTTCAGTCGCTAACCCCGGTTCCGACCGAACCGGCACCATTAGGAAGGGGCTCGGTTCGGTCGGTTCCCCCGGTTCCAGATTATAATTTAGAAGATTTTTATGAACTGGAGGAGGAGGAAGGAGAGTATGAGGATAGTGATGGTGATTATGAAAGTCTGGATGTGCCTATTGACCCGGACATCTCCCCAGACAGACCTTCAGGGGTTTCTCCTCTTCCCATTTTATGTTCTACAAAAAAGTGGCTGAAACTCTTCAGCTTCCTATGGAAGAAGCTGTGGATGACCAGGAGGAGCCTGACTATGTTGAAATGATGGATATCCCAGAGTCCAGGAGGCTGTCTATTCCCCTTCATAAGTCCTTTGGGAAACAGACAATGAAAATTTTAAAGACTCCTAATTCTATTCCTCCTATGAACAAGAGAATGGACAAGAGGTATACTCTCTCAGGCTCAGATAAGGAGTTCCTTACCCAGCAATGCAGCCATGTTGGGGTAGTGCAGGCTGCTGCCTGTGATAAGGCAAAAATACCCTTGGCTTCACACCCCCCAGATGAGGACTCCAGGAGGATTGATGCCATGGCAAAGAAACAGTACATGGCAGCATCCTTGGGACTCAGGCAGGCTAATTATATGGCCTATACAGCTAGATATCAGAAATCTAGATGGGACACTGTAATGGCTTTAGCTAAACAGGTCCCTGGCCAGCTTGCCAAGGAGCTGGAGCAGGTGGCTGCGGATGGTATTGAGGCATCCAAGGTGCAATTCCATGCCGCAGAGGACTCCAGTGATGTTTCATCTAGAGTCATGGCTACATCTGTGGCCCTTCGTAGGATGGCTTGGCTCAGATGTACTAGCCTGTCTCAGGATACCCAGACTAAGGCCATGGATTTTCCTGTTGTGGGTAATTCTCTGTTTGGGGAGCAAACAGAGAACTACATGAATAAAATGGATGAATACTGGGCCACCTATAGGAGTGCTCAGGCAAAGGAAAGGCAAGCCACTCCCCAGAGGCAGCATTCCAGGGGCAGGGGCAGGCCTTTTCATAGGCCTTTCTACCAAGCCCAGGCCTCCTCTTCTGCTTATGTTCATAGGGGGTTCTTCAGAAGGAGTGGCAGACGGGGTACAAGCAGACCTGCTTCCACCTGTCAGCCTAAAGCCCCTGCCAAACAGGCACCCCGATGGGTTTGCCAGGGCCGATTTTCCACCATCGGTAGGGGGCAGGCTGGCTTACTTTGTCCAGGACTGGATGTCTTTAACATCAGACAAATGGGTCCTGGAAGTAGTAAGCCAGGGACTGGTTCTCAGCTTCAAAAAATTTCCAAAGATGAGAACCAGATCCTTTCTACCTGCAAATCCTTCAGAGGCATTTGCCCTAGAGGCAGAGGTCTCTTCCCTCTTGGCTCTCAGAGCCATAGAGAGGGTCCCACCCCTACAAAAAGGGAAAGGATTGTACTCCAGGTACTTCCTAACCCCCAAAAAGACAGGAGAATGGCACCCATCCTGGATCTCAGATATTTAAACAAGCACCTTTTAAAGCCAAAGTTCAAAATGGTGACTCTGGGAATAATTCTACCCTCTCTAAGGCCAGGGGACTGGCTAGTCTCCCTGGACCTCAAGGATGCCTATTTCCATATTCTCATCAGAAGCTCCCATCGAAAGTACCTCAGGTTCGAGCTGCCCTCAGGCCATTACCAATTCAGAGCAATGCCCTTCGGCCTAACTTCTGCTCCAAGGGTGTTCACAAAATGCCTGGCAGTAGTAGTTGCTTCTCTAAGAAGGCAAAGGAATGCCATCTTCCCATACCTGGACGACTGGCTCATAGTAGGCCAGTCACCAGACCAAGTCAAGTTACACCTACAGATAACTCAGCAACTGCTCACCTCTTTGGTTTCCTTCTGAATCTTTCAAAGTCAATTCTAGAGCTTGTTCAGCTCCTCACCTTCATAGGCACAGAGCTAGATACAGAAAAGGCCAGAGCTTTCCTTCCCCTGGACAGGGCAAGGACCCTTATCACACTGGCCTCCTCATTCATCCTGCAGGTGTCTCGACCAGCAAGGCATTTTCTGCAGCTCCCGGGGCACATTCAGTTCCATTTGAGAGCCTTTTGGTCTCAAAAGAAGGACCCTCTGACCAAATTGATCCCAGTGACTCGAACCCTGATCCAGGCCTTACAGTGGTGGCAGGATCAGAACAATCTAAGACAGAGAGTTCCCTTTGTCACTCAGTCCCACTCTTTAATCCTTACTACAGATGCCTCCCTCTTGGGGTTGGGGGCTCACTTGGGCGACCTGACTACCCAGGGGTTGTGGTCCCCTCAGGAATCTCTGCTTCACATCAATCTATTGGAACTCAGAGCAGTATTTCTAGCACTTCAAGCTTTTTCCTAATCTGTTCAGAACAAAGTTATTCAGGTCAGAACAGAAAATACCACCACAATGTGGTACATCAACAAGCAAGGAGGCACTCAGTCTATGGCCTTGTGCACAGAAGCAATGAAGTTGTGGTCTCTGGCTTATTCCGTGAACACCTCCCTCACAGCAGTACACCTCCCAGGCAAGGACAATGTCCTGGCAGATGCTCTCAGCAGGATATCTCGGGGCCATCACGAATGGTCACTGGATCCCCTGGTCTTGGAGGTGATATTCTCCAGATGGGGCACCCCACAGATAGATCTTTTTGCAGCCCCAGACAATCACCAACTTCCCCTTTTTTGCTGCAGGCCCCCAGTGTTGGGCTCAGTCCCTGGATGTTAGTTCTCAGTTGGGAAGGAAATTCCTGTATGCTTTTCCCCTTTCCTCTCCTGTTCAAAGTGCTAGTCAAAATCAGGTCTCAACCCTGCAAGGTGATCCTGTTGCTCCAGACTGGCCAGACAGCCCTGGTATCCTCTCCTGTTGTCCTTAGCAGTCCATCTTCCCTGTGTCTTCCCAGGAATTACAACCTGTTAACCTGTGCTCAGGGGAGGGTTTGGTACCGAATCTCAAATCTCTCAATCTCAAGGCCTGGCTCTTGAAGAGTTAGAGTTTGCTGATTTACACCTCTCCCAAGGTGTAATGGATATTCTGAAGACTTCTAGGAAACCTTCCACCAGGACTACTTATAATTCCAAGTGGAAAAGATTTTCCATATGGTGCTCTGGAAGGCACATTTCCCCAGAGTCTACTGATCTGCTCACAGTCCGTGATTATATGGTCCATTTGAATAGCTTGGGGCTTAGACCAGCTATACTAAAGGTGCATCTGGCAGCTTTTTCTGCTTTCATTTCAGCAGGTAAGCCCTCTTCTCTTTCAGCTCACTCTGTATTCTCCAAGTTTTTTAAGGGATTGCTTCATACCAACCCTCCATTCAGGGACCCTGCTCCTGCTTGGGACCTTAACGTTTGCATTGCTCAGCTTATGCAACCCCCTTTTGAGCCTTTGTCTTCAGCAGAACTTAAGTACTTGACTTGGAAAACTGTGTTCCTGGTAGCCATCACTTCTGCCAGATGCATTAGTGAGTTACAAGCTCTGTCAGTGGAGCCTGATTTTATCTCCTTCCATAGAGATAAGGTGGTCCTCAGGACTAACAGGAAGTTTTTGCCTAAGGTGGTTTCAGATTTCCACCTTAACCAATCTATGTCTCTTCCTGTGTACTTCACTGACCATTCCTCCTCTGGTGAGAGGAGGCTGCACAATTTAGATGTGAAAAGAGCCCTTAGCTACTACATAGAACGTACCAAGGGTCACAGGTTTGACTCCCCCCAACTGTTGCTCACTTATGGTGAGGTTGGTAAAGGGAAACCTGCCACTAAAAGATCCATTGCCAGGTGGATTGTCTCTTGTATTCAATTCTGTTATGAAAAACTGGGTAAGGGTCCACCCTCAGGCCTCAGGGCTCACTCTACCAGAGGTACAGCTGCTTCCCTGGCTGCTGCCAGGGATATTCCTATTCTAGAGATATGACAAGCAGCTACCTGGAAAACTGATCACACTTTTACCCAGCATTACTCCCTGGATATCCAGGCTAGGAGTTATGCTCGATTTGGCACAGCTGTGCTTCAGAGCCTATTTCTTAAGTAGGTTCTGTCCCTCCTCCATGGAGGTACTGCTTGGTAGTCTGCTATTGTCAGAATACAGCAAGACTTCATGTTGTTTGAAGAAAAAATTACTCACCTTAGTAATGTTGTTTCTTCTAATGGAGTCTTGCTGTATTCTGACCTCCGCCCCTGCCTTCCCCTCTCAGAACCTATGTTTTGGGATGTGGGTGAGCAGTGGCAGTGTTGGCACTCAGGAGGTGCCCCACCTTGTTGTTTTCACCCTTTTTTCTTGGGTGAGTGGGTGTTGTGTTTTTCATTTTTTGGGTCTCCTGACTTGAGTCTTTGTTTTGGGACCAAAAAATCTGTTTTTATGTTTAGTAGCCAGTTGGCTAGTGTAGGTTTACAGCTTCCACACAGGACCTTAGTGAGTTTAGCTCGTAAAGATCTGACAGTTTGAGTTTAAACAGCAACAGACAGAGTCTCAACCGAGCTCGAGCTCAGCATTCCATGCCTGACATGGAAAGTTAACTCTTTCATCTCCGGGGCAGTTCAAAGGTTGGGACTCACTGCTATTGTCAGAATTCAGCAAGACTTCATTAGATGAAACAACATTACCAAGGTGAGTAATTTTTTCTTCTCTCTCGTCTCACCTTTGACGGGAAAGAACTGGAAGGCAGGCTTGGGGGACTGCCTTTTTATACTGACGTTACATGACGTTGGTCACCTGATGTGGGGGCAGTCCCCCGCCAGAGACTGCTGGCTAGAAATGTTTCCGTGGAGTCCTGACGTCCGCTGGCAACAGTCCTATATGTAATTACCCACTGCAAGAGCCTCTCTCGAAGATCTACTGTTACGGTAAGTTCTTACATAACTGTACTTTCTGTCTCCTTTTTTAAAAATGAATCACTGCCTTTTTCTTTCTTTGCAAGTGAGCTGATGCTCTCAAGCTGACACACTGAACAATAAAAGCTTGTAATGCCAAACTTATGGACACCACTGCCAACCAGTCTGTCACAACCCCACTCCGCAGGTCATCCGTTTACTCCCAGAGTGCCCACCTCCAAGCGTAGTATTGTGAACAGTTAACAGAACAGGGTAACTTTCTTGTCTGTTTTGTGGGTTTGAATCAACCTATTGTCTCAGTTCTGGAGGGATTCAAACTGTGAACCTCTTGTTAACGTACCCAGTGTACAGGCTCAGATAATTCTGCTCTTCGGGGGCGGGGGGCCAGATATCTTTCGCCTACGGGCACCTAACCAGGTGTACAAAATGTACCCTTAAGAACTCTAATAAAGACCTCAGATAACTCTTACCTTTTCCCAGTTTGGTGTTACCATATAAGCTCATGCACAGTGTTGTCACACTCTTAACCACCCAAGCATCACAGGCAAAAACAGTAGGACTTGGAAGACACAAATAGTCTGTTTAAAAATGAAATGTTTACTTAACGGTAGATAAGAATGTAAAATGTAAAACAGAGAACCATATATCACAAAAACATACAATCCCTTAAAAAAAAAAAAAAATGATTTTAAAAGTGCAGTTTCCTACCACCAGACAATCAGACTTGATCTATCTAATGTATCTCTTACAGTGCTGCTAGCATGTTGTAGCTTTCAGAGTCCAAACATGCGTGTCTAAATGGAAAACAGAATACTGTTTAAAAACTGGCTTTGCCACCCTCTTTGCGTGAGGTCACCTAGCTCCTCCCTGTCAGAATATAAAAAATCATACCAACAGGATGTCTTATTCAGAAGGTAAATTAACATTCTATGACCTCAGCAAAACTAATTTTTTTTCAAATTACTTTCTTTGATCTTATGAGCAGCTTCCCCTTTCCAGGACATCAAAGGACTTGTTATGAGACTCTGCCAGATCTCATGGAGGTGCAACATGCTTTGTATCACCATGTGAAATTAACTGTGTTTCTTCTGAACGTCATAAAAGTTTATGATCTATCTTGGCAGCTGGCAAGCTACAATTAGTCACATAAACAGGAAATCCTTAAGTTTAAGTCTCTTTTAGCCTGTAGCCCAACTAGGGGGGCACTCCACTCATGGTACCTGGTCAAGTGCAGATTCACTCCAGTGCATAAGTCTGCTGTAGTTGAGGGCAGTGCTACTAGCCCTGCAAATCTTTGCTTCACTAATCCAGGGAAGGGTGGAGCAGGTCAGAATAGACAATACCACCATAATGTGCTATACAAACAAGCAGGGAGGGACAAGGTCCTGCCCCTTGTGTGTAGAGGCAATGAAGATGTGGAGTCTGGGTTACTCCCACAGTGCCTCTCTATAAGCTGTCCCTCTGCCAGGAATGGTCAGCACCCTAGCAGATGCACTTAAGTGGATCAACCAGGCCCATCATGAGTGGGCCTTAAACAGGCAGGTGCTGGATGTAATATTCAAGAGGTGGGGCACCCCAGAGATGGATCTCTCTGCTTTTCACGAGAACCACCACCTGCCACATTATTTATTGCAGACCACCTTCCAGGGGTACAGTTTGCCCCTGGATGTTAAGATCCTGGACTGGTCAAGAAGGCATCCATATGCCTTCCTTTCCCCCTGATTTTTTCAGAATACTAATCAAACTAAGATCACAGCAGATTTTGATAGCACCAGATGGGCCAGGCAGCCGTGATACTCTGTGCTGCTCCTCAGGTCCGTGGCCAAGCCACAACCTGTTAACTTCCTACCAAAGGAGGATCATGTACCCAATCTTCATGTCATTTTGGCTCAAGGATTGGCTCTTGAGGACTTAGAGAGTGCAGACTTGCAACTTCCAGAAGGTGTCCTGGAGGTGTTAAGGGGGTACAGGAAGCCCTCCACCAAGAAAACCTATGCCTCAAGATAGAAAAGGTTTTCACTTTGGTGTTCTGCCAATGGTGTGGTGCCAACACATGCAGGGGAGCCCTGCTGGACTACCTAACTCATTTACACACTCTGGGCTTATAGCTTTCAACTCTGTAAGTCCATTTAGCCTTGGCGTCTGCATACATTTCAGCTGGAAAGAATGCCTTTGCGGCATCCAGTCCAGTCTTCAGGAGGTTTTTCAAGGGTTTGTCCCACTTGCATCCCTCACAGGGAACCAGTGCCAGTTTGGGGTCTAAACATTTCAATTGCCCAGCTCAGACTTTCCCCTTTGGAACCCATGGTTTCAACAAACCTGAGGTATGTTACCTGGAAAGCAGTTTTCCTGGTGTCCATCATTTCTGCCACATGATCAGTGGGCTCCCAGCCCTTGTGTATTTAAAAGGACTATATCTGCTTTCATAGGGGCAAGGTAGTGCTGAGAACAAATGTGAAGTTCCTCCCCTAGGTGGTTTCTGACTTCCACCTAAACCAGTCTGTTACCTTGCCAGTCTCTTTTACCGAGCATCCCAGCTCAGGGGAATACAGACGGAGCAGTTTAGATGTAAAGGGAGCTTTGAGTTTCTACATGACTTACACTAACGACCATAGGCAGGACAGACAGCAGCTCTTTCTGATCTGTGGTGATGTGGGCAAAGTAAACCCAGTGTCCAAATAAGACTATTTCTCTCTGACTAGTTCAGTGCATCCAGTTGTGTTATTCAAAGGTGGAAAAGAGCCCCCAGCAGGGCTCAAAGATCATTCCATAAGAGATACACCTGCAACTGTGACAGCTGCCAGGGTTGTCCCGTTACTGGAAATCTGTAAAGCAGCTACCTGGAGGTCAGCCTGCACCTTTATAAGGCATTACAGCCCGAACCCCTTGTTCAGACGTAATGGCAGGATTGGCACAGCTGTCCTGCGGATTCTATTTGTAAGTAGGTTCTGTGCCCACCTCCAAAGGTACTGTTTTTCAGTCTACATAGAGTTAGGAATATTGGGGTATTTCTGGGGTAAGAAGATAAAATTACTTACCATAGTAATCTTCCAGGGGATACTCCAATATTCATAACTCTCCCACCCTGCCTCACTTTCTAAAACCAGTGCCCTCTGTACTCCAAGCTGCCTGACTGTGCGTAGATGTGCTACACACTGGCGTATTCTCATCTTTTTTAGCCCCATTGGGTCTTGTTATCCCTTTCTTCAGGTGATTCTGACATTAAGGGGGTGTTTTGGGTATTTTAAAACCCTTTTCTGTCCCCAGCTGGGGCCTATAGGTGTTAGTTATTAGGGTTAAGTATATTTAGTTTGATTGGGCCTCTAGAGCAGGCTCCCTTGAAATCTGAAGGGTAAGAATGCAGCAGTTAGTGAAGGCAGCATTTTGAAATGGCATGAGCTAATGAACATTCTTTCATTTGCATATGTTCCATCTCTCTGGGCAGTTCTGTCTTAAAGGGACGCTGCATAGAGTTATGAATATTGGAGTATCCCCTGGAAGAAAGAAGATTACTATGGTAAGTAATTTTATCTTCTTATTCAGTACTGAAAATATGGTGAACAAGCTGAACAAACAAGATTAAAAAGCAGTGGACTGTGTACTTGGTGAATAGAGGAACTTCCATTTACCATTTGTAAAACATGGTAGATAGATAATTTTGTTTATATAGTACAATTGTGGACTAGCCATGCAGAGTGCCTTACATTAAAATACAAAACGTAATGAACAGAGTAAAACATAGTCAACTACAAAACACAGAAATCTAATTTTATGTAGTTTTGTCATCGGTAACTATCCTCCAACCTACCTGGCATTGTACTTGCAGAAATCTTTAATCTGATTTTGAATAAATGTAATGAAGAAGCATTTCTGATTTATGATGAAAGCCTGTTGTACAGGGGACTACTTAGGGTAGCTGACCGCAGGAGGTCCAGGATACAGGCAGGTCCCAATATGTTTAAGACCTTTGAAATAACCCATTGAAAGCCACTCATTTAATAGTCTGTCAGTATATAGAAGAAATATGGTTCTAGGGACATGGATGTGATGCTCTGTCCACACTTCTGGCAGTGACCTCTTCCTTTAAGACATGCCAGAAAGTATTCAAGCTGGCTCCTCCCACCCACCTGGGTGGTAATAACCCTTGACTCCACCCCATGATGCCATATCTTCCTTTCCACTGGAAGAAGCTGGTTCCCTCCTTACTGCTCCCGCGCTGAGTAGGCCCTGGCACTTAAATCTTCAGATTTAGTTCCAAAACTTGAACTCATATGAGTTCCGTCTTCAGCTTGATTGTGACCGCGATCAAGGATAAGTCCTCACCCGGATTTTGCTGTGCCCATGCGGACAGAAGATGTCATGCACTGACCACCACCCCTCGTGCATTTACTGTCTCGGCCATGATCACGATACTCAGGCCTGTGATTTTTGTTGGTCGTTTCTTGCGATGGCTCTTGAGGACTGCGCTGCCCGCCTGAAACTGGGCTGCCCAGAGAAACATCATCCACTGATCAAATCCAAGGACGCCCGTTGGATGGTCTCCACGGCCGCAGGGTTCACCAAGCAGTTGGAGCAACTCAAGGACTTCAAGGAGGAAACTGCCCAGGCTGCCACACATTCGTCTTCAGTTTCTGCTTTCATTCCGCTCCAGTTGGGCTCCACTTCAAGGAGCTGTGCCAGTCCTTCCCAATCAAAAGGGAAGGGCCCTCAGATTCAGGCAGTTCCTGCAAGAAGGAGTCCAAGAAAAAGAAAGAGAAGACTTATCGTCGATGATCCTGGGACTGGGAGCGTTCTTGCTCTCAGGAATCTTCAGTTTTGACTACGATCGAAACTGCGGCCTTGGCCGCTGGCTTCACGGAAACCCCATCAGGCCAATCGGCTGTTACCCTGGCCGATGATGCGACCAAGATTTTTCTCAACCCTGTTGACCGGTTGTCATCTGCAGAGGCCGACAACTCTTTGTTCAGGACTCCGGTCCTGCCAGTGACCACTGAAGGGGCAGCCCAACCAGCTGAACCGGACCCTCCAGTCATCGATCAAGACCAGGAGGAGCCGCGGGTCTCCCCATCTCCCTCTGAGGCATCCTGTCGGCACCCTCAACCACTGAGGTCTCGATCTCGGTCTTCTTCATCCTCTGGGTCGAGGAGGTCCCGCCAACATTGGCAGTCTCGCTCTCAGCACCATGGGAAGCGGCGCCGCCACTATCATCCTCCTTGGGTGAGGAGAGGCTTTGGTGCAAGTTGCGTTGATGCTGTGAAGACCTTATGTGGCAACAGTTAGTGTTGACCAGGCCAAAGCCAACCCTAGCTACCACCCTGGCCATCAGCCCCGGTGGGGCAGGCTGACACTGTTCTTCCCCCAGCGGAGCCACTGCACATCATTTTGGTTCTGCCGAAACTGGCTTCTCAGCCAATCATGGTGAAGCTGCCACCCAAGCAGCCACCCAAGCAGCCATTGACTGGGGCTTTATCCAAGGAGTCTCAGCTGGCCAAGGGGCTTCCCCATTGGCTGTCAGTCACTCTCACACCTGACTGCCCGCGGTGGGTCAAGAACAACTCGGGTGGTTGCCCGCTCAATGCAGACTCTTCGGAGTCTGAAGATTCCTCTTTGCACTTCCATCCTCTTGACATGGAGTCAGTAGGGGATCTTTCCATGGAGGAATGCCCCACTTTGTTTATGGGCATTCTCCGTCTCATCTCTGAGTCCACGAGGATGAAACTGGAAATGTGCAGAAGCAGGCTTGCTATCCCCTGACAGAGATTCCTTCTATCCCGATCCTGTGTTTTTTTCCTTATTGTTAGTTCTTTTTCCATGTTCCCCTGGCTTCCACCTACATTTCTTGCTTACCACCCTTGACACTGTCGTGGTGTTTGCTTCCACTCCTAACTGTTGCCACCTCCCCCGCAATCACTACATGCCCTTGCAGGCACGTACCATGCACCTCTCCCTCACTCACCTTCTTGCATCCCCCTCCCCACCCCTTCCATGCCCCACCAAGCTCCTTCAATCAATAATTGTTTCCAAGTGTGCTTCTAATACACACTGTAATTATAGTTGTGTACATTTAACCTGTATTTACTGTACTACAGTTGCTATACTTTTTAGCTGCATACTCTTCATGGTCTTCGCTTAATGGCTCTTTTTAATACTTTGTTTCATGTGTATTATAAACCTACTGTGTATAATTACTGCTCTGTGTAAATACTATGTAAGTGTGAATTAGTTTTGTATATATTGTTTACCCAATTATGATGTAACTGAATATTCCTTTGTATGTATTGTTAACCTCTCCTTTACAGGTCCATCTTGAAAATGAGCTTGCTCAACGATGTTCACCTCATTAAATAAAGATTTTGATTGACTGATTGAGATTCTGGATAAAGGGAATTGTCCAATGGAGGCTTTCCCAGTGGCTGAGGCCAGTGTTGGCCCTGCCCTGGAGCTCTGGCAGCACCCCACCTCTTGCCCTGTGCCCTCGGCCCGGATGGCCCGCAAAAATATGCGGTACCCACCAGTACTCTTACAGCATTCACGGAACATGCCTAGGCTGAGGTTGGTGGCTGACTCCGTGTTTTGGCGCTCAGCAATACTGCAGATGTCGACAGACCACTGGACAAGGAGTCCAAGAAATTGGACCACTTGGCTCATAAGGTCTGTGCTGTCTCTTCGCTAGGCCTCCGCCTGGTGAGCTTGGCCGTCGTGATGGCACATTTCTCCCATGCCCTGTTGGGCCCCCTGGATGAGGTGATCCTTCACCTCTCAGCGGACCTGCAGACTATGGTCAAGCAGGTCCATGGCCATGGTTGAGCTGTGGCAAAACAGCAACTCCCGATGGCTCTGGATTTTGGAGATTCCTGTTCCTGCTCGGTGGTGGATGCACTTGCCATGTGCTGTAGGTCTTGGCTGAGGATCTCAAGCTTCATGGCAGGCACCCAGCACAAGCTGGCAGATGTCCCATTCTTAGGCACCAACCTGTTTGGGCCCCAGTGTGGAGGGTCACCTTCAGTGCATTGAGACGTCCAGTACCACCCTGGACTCTGTGACATCCACCCAGAAGAACCCCAAGGGCTCCAAGCATCAAAAGCACAAGCCCTTTTAGTCCTCTACTCCTGTGGCGAAACCAGTCCAGCACCAGTCTGGCTAGCAGGCTCAGTCCTGGTGACTGCGGACCAAATCCATGGCCTTGGTGGTCCAAAAGCTCAGAGGGGAGGGACCAGGCCTCCTGGGCCTTCCTCCTCCAAGCTCTGCTCAGTGACGGGATGGGGGTGCATCCTCATGCCCATCGCACTTCCGGGTCCTCCTGTGGAGGTAGCCCACCACTTCCTTTCCACCTGGTCCGCTGTTCCCACAGACAAGTGGGTTCTGGAAGTGGCTGGTCAGGGTCTACCTCTGGAGTTCGAGTAGTACCCTCCCAGCCGAGCCCATGCTCCATGGGAGGACATGGTAGCTGCTGACACTCGGTCAACTCTTTGAGGGGAAGGGAAGATTCTTTTTTGGTATTCCAATAAAATTCATAGGCTTATTAAAGGGAAAAATAGGGCCTAAAAACAGCTAAAAAGGTATAATGATACGAAGTCCAAACTCAAATATTAAATAAGATTAGTGGAGTTAAAAAGAGAAATAGTAAGAGCTAAGAAGAACTTCGGAAAAAATTTAGTCTACCGAGTAGCTGGCAACCAGAAGGCATTCTATGGTTATACTGCTTCCTTAAAACAAAAAGATAACAAAGTGGGACCTCTATTGGTAGGTGAAAACAGAGTTTCCAATATCAAGGAAATAGCTTTGGAATTCAGTAAATACTTTAATAGTGTTTATATAACTAAGCCCATATCCGATAAGGTGTTTTCTATTGAAGCTACTGATACTTTGAAAATATCTGTTAGAATAGTCTATGAAAAACTGACAAATTTGAAAGTAACTACTTCTCCTGGACCAGATGAGTTGCACCCTAGACTACTTAAGGAATTAGTTTCGGTGATATGTGATCTTATCCAGGTCATTTTCCAGTCCTCTTTAGATAATGGAGTGATACCAAAGGACTGGAAGATGGCCAATGTGATTCCAGTACATAAGAAAGAGCCTAAAGCAGATTGTTCAAACTCTCGTCCTATAAGTCTTACTAGTATAATTAGTAAAGTACTAGAATCTGTTATTAAAGAGTATATTGAAAGGCAGGTAAGGGAAGAGGGATATGTGGATGTGAGGCAGCATGGATTTACAGGGGGCAGGTCAGTTGTGACCAATTTATTGTACTTTTTTGACATAGTGAGTTCGACGTTGGATAATAACTTATCAGTACATGTATTACACATAGACTTTGAAAAGGCATTCGATACGGTATCACATAAAGAACTGCTTGATACATTGGGTGACTTGGGAATAGATCAGTTTGTTTTTAGATGGACCGCTGCCTGGTTGGACAATAGGAAACAGCGAGTTTGTATAAAGGGTCAGATGTCAGACTGGTCCCCAGTGCCCACTGGTATCCCTCAGGGATCTGTTTTGGGTCCGGTCCTGTTTGGTGCACTGGTTTCCTCTTTACGTTGTGATGTAAATGCATGGCTTGTTAAGTTTGCAGATGACGTGAAATGTGGTGCAGTAGTCACCAACAAACTGGATGCTAAGCGATTTCAGGAAAATATTGATCTTTTGTATAAATCAGCCATGGGGAAAAGACTAAAATTCAATCTACCAAAGTGTAAGATTATGCACTTGGAAGAAATAATCTAGAATTTATACCTTAGATGGGGTTGGTCTATCAACAGCAGAAGTAGAAAAGGATTTAGGCATATGGATTAATAAAGAATTAGAATTTTCTCATCATTGTACTGTGACTGTTAAAAAAGCCTATGGGATCCTAGCATCTATTATGAGGAACATAAAAAGTAGGGAAATGGACATGATTGTGCCCCTTTACTGGTCTCTTGTTAGACCCCATTACTGGTCTCTTGTTAGACCCCATTTGGAGTATGCTGGTTGTGTATGGCAACCTAGATTAAAACAGGATATGAGGTGTCTGGAGGGGGTTCAGAGATGGGCAACAAGGAGGATAAAGGGTTTGGAGAATCTCTCCTATGAGGATAGAGTGAGAGAACTTGGACTATACTCACTTCAGTATAGTTGATATTGAGGGGATATGTGTCTGATTTATAGGGCATGTAGGGCACCTGACATATGGGAATGTATACGTTTAAAAGGCCAGCCAAATATAGTTACTAACTGGGGTCACCAATATCAACTTACAGGAGAAAGGTATAAGAGAGGGGCCTGGTTCTCACAATGCATAGTTAACCCAATGGAATACTCTACCTACTTCGTGGTTTCTAGTGAAACTATAAATCAGTTTAAGACAGCTCTTGATAAATATAAGATTAATTATCTTTCCCAAAGTATGTAATTAGATTGTGTAGGACAGTAATGGCCTAACAGCTAAAGTTCTTGATTTCTTCCTCTGATAGCCCAGTGTCTCCGCAAGGAGGTCATGGTCAGAGTAGTGGATTCTCCGAAACACCCAGGGTTTGTCTCCAGGTACTTCCTGGTGCCAAAGCAGATGGGGGGCTGGCCCCCCATTCTAGATCTGCATGAGCTGAAAAAAATTCCTTAGGTATCGCACTTTCAGGATGGTAACTCTGTCTCAGATCATACCATCTCACAAGCAAAGCATGCGGGTTTTGCTCCCAGAATCTATAGGATGTGTTCTTTCATGTCGCGATCCGTCCATCCATCCTCCACTTCTGAGCTGAGGAAACCCTATACAAGGTCCAGGCCATGCCATTCGGCCTCTCCTCAGTCCCCAGGGTCTTCGCCAAATGCACAGCAGTGGTGGCAGCTTACCTGAGTCGCCAAGGGGTCCGGGTGTACCCCCACCTGGATGACTGGCTGATAGGTTCCTCCAGGCAGGAGGTGGAGTGGTCCAGGGACTTGGCCTTCCAGACCTGCATCCATCTTGGTCTCCTGGTCAACGAGGTCAAGTCAGAACTCATGCCCTCGCAGGTGATCAGCTTAATTGGGGCAGAGCCCGACTCTTGCCAAGTCAGAGCCCGGATCCCGGTGGATGGGGCAGAAGTTCTGTCCTCCTTTTGCCCAGTCATTTCTGGTTGGGCACTTGCGCCCTACCTGGGTCTTCCTGCACCTTCTGGGTTACATGGTGGCCTGCACCAGCGTGGTACGGTGGTCCCGTTTGCATATGTGCTCCCTGCAATGGGAGCTGGCCAGCCAGTGGTCTCAGTACAAAGGTCACTTTGACCAGCTGGTCACTGTGACCCAGAGGATGTGAGACGCCCTTCAGTGGTGGCTCATCGCAGAGCATCTACAAGAAGGGATCCCATTTGTCCTCCCCAAGCTGACGGTCATCCTGGCGAACAACGCCTCTCTCACAGGCTGGGGAGCCCACATTGGGGGACCACAGAGTCCACGGGCTCTGGACTCCCCAAGAGTCCCAATGCCACGTCATCCTGCTGGAGTGCTGAGCAGTTCAGCTGGCGCTTACCGCATCCACTCCATTTGTTCCTACTTCAACAAGCAAGGTGGGACGCACTCCTTGCCTCTGTGCAAGGATGTTCTTCGCATCTGGACTCTTGTGCACAGCCTAGAGGCATATCTCCCAGCCATCCATGTGGCAGGAGCCTCCAACCAGCTGGTGGATGCCCTCAGCCGGGTGGGTGAGGCATCTAATGAGTGGTCTGTCCATCCAGAGTTAGTTCACAGTCTGTTCTCCCAGTGGGGCATCCCTCAGGTAGAACGAAAAGCTGAGGCTGTTTTGTGCCTGCCCCCCACAGCAGGGCTCACTGCAGGGGAATGCCTTCTCAAAGCCATGGACCCCAGGCCTCTTCTATGTGTAACCTTTAGGTGGCAGTATCCCAAGGGCTACTACCCCTGCCTGCTTGGCTAGTAGCAGGTTAAGGGGCCTGAGTTCTGAAACGGGTGCCTCCACCCGGAGGTCAGGGTTGGCAGTGGTCAAGCTAACCTGGGCACAGCCCTCTGGGACACTGTAACCCCCTCTTTCCTTACTAGTGGCTGGAACAATACACAATAATCACTTTCACAATACCCCTGATACACCACACAAGTACTCACACTGTTTCCACTTACCACCGGGACTTTCCTCTGGCTCGGCCCTGGGGGAACCCCTGTAAAACAAGGTTATACGTGGCAAATAACAGCAGTACAGTACTCTTGCACAAACTGGAACCATAGTCAGGGTAAATGCAAAAAAGCGTTAGATCTGATTTATTTAAGGGACTTGAACAAGGGAGGAGCGTAATCAGCTTAATTTGCTTAAAGGTTCTATCAATCAGTTATGCATGCACTTCAGGGTCCATAAACAGTCACATACCCTGATTACCCAGATGGAGAACGGTGGGCTAGACAGGAACGTTGCAGCTGGTTGGGGCCCTGTGATGGAAGAAAAACATGCATAACACATACTACCTGTAATCCAGAGCCGGAGGGCTCAGTTCGTGAAAGAAAAAAAAGCAACAAGACAATCAGATTACACACTTTTAGATTAAGCTGTTGTTGCATGGAGCTACTCTGATGATTACTCACGATACCTAAGACTGGACACAGGCTGGATGAAAATCGAGACAGCAGGTGGTTAATCTGGAGTGCCAGGAGAAGCAGGGCCCACACAATTCGCTGAGGTGTCATTCCTGTTCAAGCGTGGAGCAGGGGTTCTGATCTCCAAGGCAGGTCTTTCTTTGGTGGTTTTCTCTCTGCAGTGGGGTAGTCTGGCAGGGTCAGCATGCCATAGCCCAGGCCAAATGGAGATGAAAGCGGATTCAATCCGATTAGGCTGGATGAAGCTTCTAGCAAGCCAAACACAGTTTACACAGTGGGGAACCAAATCACGATCCACTTTCAACATACAGCACATTTACATGTAAGGAAATTCTACTGTACCAGGCAAACCGCTCTTCAAACAACATGAAGTCTTGCTATATTATGACTATTGCAGTTTGTCCCACCATTAGAACTGCTCCGGAGGTGAAAGAGTTAACTCCATTCTAAGAATGGAACTTAGAACTCGAGCTCTACTAGAGAAGCTCTGTCTTGGTTATTTCAAACTCAAACTGTCAGATTCTTTACTCCGCCTCACTGAACAGTCGCTCCGGAGATTTCTCCTACTGCTCGGTTCATTTCTCGGTTTAAACAGTATTTTCTCGGTTAAATTCAACCGCGAGTATTATTATTTTAACCTCAAACCGATCGGTTCAAGCTCTGTCTGTGGTATTGTAAGTAATAGACAGGTTTTATTTCTGTGTGGAACTTGTAAATGTTTATCAGTTCGGTTCGAACCGATCAGGTTGGTTTAAACTTTAAAGAGTAAGCATTTTAAAGCTTTTAGAGTGCGGTTCCCGGTTCTTATTGGTTCTAAAAAAAACAGTTTCATTACGTTTTTCCATGACCGTGACACGGTTGGGAACCGATAAGGTGTCTTGCCTGGCACTGCCGTTAAAGGGCAAGTTTCTTGGTTAGCTGGCATCATGTCTGAGAAACCCGAAAGAAAAAACCGGGCCCACTGGGTTTCAACACTGTAGTGTCTGTGGGGAAGCCTTTACCAAGGCTGACCCATACACTACATGTGTTTATTGTCTGGGGTTGACCACCTCTATTCAGACCGCCAGATTTGTAAAAATTTCCCTGCAGCCACCCTGGATAAGAGAGTGGGCAGGCTCAGGGACGAGAGGCCAAAAAGTCCGCTGACCTGGATGGCCAGCCCGGTTCGGTGCCAACCGAACCAGAGAGTGCCCTCTGACCAGGGCGAGACTTCCTCGGGCAAGCGTAAAGCTGGCTCTGAGGAGCCAGTTCCAGCTAAAGAAATAAAAATCAGCAGGTAGGGAGTCCAAAATTCCTTCCCAACTGCTGCAGAAATAGCAAAAGCTATACAAATTGTACAGTCACTTTCTCTGGTTCCATCCGAACCGCCACTGTCTGGTAAAAGGTTGGTTCGGCCGGTTCCACCGGTTCAAGAATATGATATTGGAGATTTTTATGAACCAGAGGAGGGGGAGGAGGATTACGAACAGTGTGAATGTGACTTTGAGAGTCTGGATGTGCCCATTGAACCGGACATCTCCCCAGACTGACCCTTAGAATCTCCCCTATGCTTTCTGAGTCCCTTCTCATTTTCTGTTTTATAAAAAGGTTGCTGAATTCCTCCAGCTCCCATTGGAGGAAGCTGTGGATGAGCAAGAGGAACCTGATTTTGTAGAAAGGATGGATATTCCAGAGTCTAGGAGATTGTCTATTCCCTTGCATAATTCATTTAGGAAACAAACAATAACAATTTTAATAGCTCCTAGTTCTGTGCCTCCTGTGGACAAAAAGATGGACAGGAGGTACACTCTGTCAGGTCCTGATACAGAATTCCTTTCACAGCGTTGCAGTCATGTTGGTGTGGTTCAGGCTGCAGTCTGTGATAAAGCTAATATTCCCTTGGCTTCACATCCTCCTGACAAGGATTCCAGGAAGATTGATGCCATAGCAAAAAAAAAAAAAAATACATGGCAGCGTCCTTGGGACTCAGGCAAGCAAATTACATGGTTTACGTAGCAAGGTTTCAAAAATCTAGATGGGACACTGTCATGGCTTTGGACAAACGGGCCTCTGGCCAGCTTGCTAATGAGCTGGAGCAGGTGGCTGCTGATGGCATTGAGGCATCCAATGCTGCTGTGGATTTTAATGATGTATCCTCTAGAGTCATGGCTACATCTGTAGCTTTTCGCAGGTTGTCCTGGCTCAGGTGTACTGGCTTGTCACAGGATACCCAGACTAAGGCTATGGATTTCCTTGGTAGGGAATTCTCTGTTTGGGGCAGACAGAGAATTATATGAAGGAAATGGATGAATATAGGACTACCTATAAGAGTGCTCAGGCCAAGGAATGGCAAGCCACTCCTCAGAGGCAGACCCCCAGGGGTAGGGGTAGGCCTTTTCACAGGCCTTTTTACCAAACCCAGGCTCCTCTGCTTATGTTCAGAGGGGGTTCTTCAGAGGGAGAGGCAGACGGGGTGTGAGCAGGCCTGCTCCCACCCCTCAGCCTAAAGCACCTGCCAAACAGGCACCCTGTTGGGGTGCCCAAGGCCGATTCTCCTTTACCTGTAGGGGCAGGTTGGCTTACTTTGTTCAGAACTGGGAGTCTCTAACTTCAGACAAGTGGGTCCTGGAAGTAGTAAGTCAGGGTCTGGTTCTCAGCTTCAAAAATTTCCAAAGATGAGAATCAGATCTTTCCACCTGCAAACCCTTTAGAGACCTTTTCTTTAGAAACAGAAGTCTCATCCCTCCTGGCTCTCAGAGCTGTAGAAAGGGTTTCTCCCTACATCAGGGCAAGGGTCTGTACTCCAGATATTTCCTGCACCCCAAAATGACAGGAGAATGGCGGCCCATTTTAGACCTGAGATATCTGAACAAGCACCTTTGAAACCAAAGTTCAAAATGGTAACTCTGGCAATGATTTTACCCTCTAGGCCAGGGGACTGGCTAGCCTCCTGGACCTCAAGGATGCCTATTTTCACGTCCAATCAGAAGCTCCCACCGAAAGTACCTCAGATTCGAACTGCCCTCAGGTCACTACCAGTTCAGAGCAATGCCCTTCTGCCTCACCTCTGCCTCAAGGGTATTCACAAAATGTGTGGCAGTAGCAGTTGCTCATTTAAGAAGGCAAAGGATTGCTGTCTTTCCTCACCTAGACGGCTGGCTCATTGTAGCCAGTCCTCAGAACAGGTCAAATCTCACCTGCAAGTTACCCAGCAGCTGCTCACCTCTCTGGGCTTATTGCTCAATCTTCCAAAGTCAGTTCTGGAACCTGTTCAGGTGCTTACCTTCATAGGTGCAGAATTGGACACAAAGCAGGCCAGAGCCTTCCTACCTTTAGAGAGGGTAAGGAACCTGGTGGCTCTGGCCTCCTCCTTCACTCTGCAGGTCTCTCTTGACCAGCAAGATACTTCTTGCAGCTCCTGGGGCACATGGCTGCGTCCACAGCTGTAGTGCAAGGAGCAAGATTTCAGATGAGGGACATTCAGTTTCACTTGAGACCCTTTTGGTCTCAGAGAAGAGACCCCCTTTCCAAGTTGGTCCCAGTGACTCGAACCCTGATCCAGGCCCTCCAGTGGTGGCAGGATTAGAGCAATTTAAGGCTGGGGATCCCTTTCATTCCTCTGTCTCACTCCTTGACCCTCACTACGGATGCATCCCTCCTGGGGTGGGGAGCCCACATGGGTGACCTCTCCACTCAGGGAGTGTGGTCCCCTCAGGAATCTCTGCTCCACGTCAATTTGCTGGAGCTCAGAGATGTCTTTCTAGCATTTCAAGTGTTTTCTGCATCCGTTCAGAACAAAGTGGTACAAGTCAGAACAGACAACACCACAACAATGTGGTACATCAACAAGCAAGGGGGCACTCGGTCTTCGGCCTTGTGTACCGAGGCAATGAAGTTGTGGTCTCTGGCCTATTCCCCGAACACTTCCTGCATAGCAGTTCACCTTCCAGGAAAGGACAATGTCCTGGCAGATGCTCTCAGCAGGATTTCTCAGGGCCATCATGAATGGTCTCTGGATCCTCAAATACTGGGGGTAGTTTTTGCCAGATGGGGCACCCCTCAGATAGATCTTTTTGCAGCCCCAGACAATCACCAACTTCCACTGTTCTGTTGCAGGCCCCCAGTGTTGGGCTTTCTCCCCCTGGATGCCTTTCTCCTAGATTGGGAAGGGAAGTTTCTTTACGCCTTTCCCCCCTTCCCTCTCCTATTCAAGGTGCTAGTCAAAATCAGATCCCAGCCTTGCAGGGTGATTCTGATTGCCCCAGTTTGGGCCAGGCAGCTCTGGTACCCACTCCTTCTGTCCCTAGCAGTCCATCTTCCCCTGTGTCTCCCCAGGAATCACAATCTGTAACCTGTGCCCAGGGAGAGTTTGGTATCCCAACCTCAAATCCCTCAACCTCAAGGCCCGGCTCTTGAGGAGCTAGACCTGTTGACCTACACCTTTCTCAAGGTGTTCTTGAAATCCTAAAGGCTTCTAGGAAGCCTACCACTAGGGCTACTTATAATTCTAAGTGAAAAGTTTTTCCATCTGGTGTTCTGGAAACATATTTCCCGGAATCTGCTGATTTGCCCATTGTTTTGGACTATATGGTCCATCTTAATTCTTTGGGCCTGAGACCAGCTACCCTGAAAGTACATTTGGCAGCTGTCTCTGTTTTTGTTTCAGCAGGAAAGCCCTCCTCTCTTTCCGCTCACCCTGTATTTTCCAAGTTTTTTAAAGGATTACTTCATACTGATCCACCTTTTATGGATCCGGCCCCTGCCTGGGATCTTTATGTTTGCATTGCTCAGTTAATGCAACCCCTTTTTGAACCTCTGTGTTCTGCAGAGCTTAAGTACTTAACTTGGAAAACTGTTTTCCTAGTGGCTATCACTTCTGCCAGGTGCATAAGTGAGTTACAAGCCTTGTCAGTAGAAACTGACTTTATTTCTTTCCACAAGGATAGGTAGTCCTCAGGACTAACAGGAAGTTTTTGCCTAAGGTGGTTTCAGATTTCCATCTTAATCAATCTATCTCCCTTCCAGTGTTTTTCACTGATCACTTCTCCTCTGGCGAGAGGAGATTGCACAGTTTAGATGTTAAGAGGGCCCTAAGTTACTATATAGAACGTACCAAGGGTCACAGGTTCGAATCCCTCCAACTTTTTCTCACTTATGGTGAGGTCGAAAAGGGAGACCTGCCACTAAGAGATCAGTTGCCAGGTGGATTGTCTCTTGTATCCAATTTTGTTATCAAAACTGGGGAAGGTTCCCCTTCAGGCCTGAGGGCTCACTGTACCAGAGGTACAGCGGCATCTACTGCTGCTAGAGACATCCCTATTTTAGAAATATGTCAAGCAGCTACCTGGAAAACGTACACACCTTCACCAAGCATTACTCCTGGATGTCCAGGCCAGGAGAGATGCTCGGTTTGGCACAGCTGTGCTTCAGAGCCTATTCCCTAAGTAGGTTCTGTCCCTCCTCCATGGAGGTACTGCTGTGTAGTCTGCAATAGTCATAATATAGCAAGACTTCATGTTGTTTGAAGAAAAAATTACTCACCTTAGTAATGTTGTTTCTTCTAATGGAGTCTTGCTATATTATGACCTCCCCCCCAGCCTGCCCCTCTCAGAACTTCTACTTGGGTATGGGGTGGGCAGCCTAGTGTGGACACTAGTTATGCCCATTATATATTTTCCACCCCTTCTTGGGGTTTTGGGGTGTGGTGTTTTTATTTTATCTTATGTTACTTCTCATATTATTATATTATACTATTACTTTTGGTCCCTTGACTTGAGTCTTTGTGTTGGGACCAGCATTGGGTGTTAATATTTAGGTAGCCAGTTGGCTAGTGTAGGTTACAGCTTCCACACAGACCTTAGTGAGTTTTTGCTCGTAAAGATCTGACAGTTTGAGTTTGAAATAACCAAGACAGAGCTTCTCTAGTAGAGCTTGAGTTCTAAGTTCCATTCTTAGAATGGAGTTAACTCTTTCACCTCCGGAGCAGTTCTAATGGTGGGACAAACTGCAATAGTCATAATATAGCAAGACTCCATTAGAAGAAACAACATTACTAAGGTGAGTAATTTTTTCTTCGGTCACTATCGCAAAGTCTCTGCACAAATCGGGGATTCAAAAGCAGCTGGAAATCCTGACAGGCCGATTTGCATTCAGCAAAGCTTCGGTCTTCTTCAGGTTAAAGCCTGGTCACAGTCCAGTGGCTTAAATAGTCCTCACAACTCAGATTCAGTCCAAATAAACTCTATTTTCCCTCCCAGGGACAGCAAGCAGGCCAGAACTCAGCCCTTTCACAGTTCTCCCATGCAAACTACACAGAACTGCTGCTCAAAATGACTTGAGCTGTTACTTCTTCACGTCTCAGCTCAAAACTGAAAACTTGCTGCAGCAATTCCCCAAGATCCAAAAAGTTTGGTTGGCTGATCCTCCCGTCAGTAACAACAAAGGCTTCCCCTTCAGGTGCAGAAAGGCACAAAAAAAACCCAAACTACAATTCTTACAAATTTTGACTCCAGACAGCTCCTGTAGTCCGGCTCCATTTTAGGTCCCACCAGTACTGACTGGTCCAATTCGCAGTCCAGGACCAACATAGTGGAGATGAACAAAACGGTCCTTGCTGCAAAGAAGGTAGGTTAGACCAACTACATTATCACTCTAAATGATTTTCAGCAAATAGTTACATCTTTCAACAGAGATCCCTCTCAGATTATTTATGACTGCAGTGCAGGCAGCTCTTAGAGACCAGTACACAGAAGCTATACAGGTACTCTCTGGCAGTCACATTTAAATGGCTAAAACGCAGGACACCAGCCTGGCAGCAAGCATTTAGGCAAGCTCAAGGAAGACTTTTCGGGAACCCTCATTTGTAGGGGGGATTACACCCTTCCCTGCCTGGAGAAAACTTGGTGTCTGCGTCAAGTGTGTAGCCTCACAATTTTGCAAATGCAAACTATACAAGACATTTATACTATTAGCATGTTATGTAAGTGACATCTGATGCATCAGTCAACACAAACTTATAGCTTTACTATACATATTCTCTACACTTCGCAATACTGTATGTATTCTGATAACACATTTTGCACATTTCACACAGGTAAATTGAACATTACTATACTGAATCAGATAATAACTTTTTGTACCTTAAACAGTGCAAGAGGGGGCCATTCCCTATCAGCTAACTTGGGGCTAGAGGGTCGGCGCACCATGGTGAGAGGGAAAGATGTGTAACCTGGAATTGGATGTCAAGCTCAACTTGGGCAGTGAGCTTGGTGAGACATAAACACCTTGGTGCACCACATTGAGAGACAAATCCACTGGCCTCCCAGGAGAATCATAACTGAGGCATACTACTGGCTTGACAGCGCGGCCAGTCTTTCTGAGGGGGACAACTATAGTCTTTGTACTCTCAGCACTAGTCTGGGGACTCTCGTCACTTGTGAGGGCTGCCTCTGCCTGGATGGGGACGTCCAAACTTGGAGCATTGTCAGCTCCTTGCTCTGTAGGCTCTGTTTCTACAACACTTGACTGATTTTGTGAAGGCTCAGGCACAGTCAAGCTTTGAGGCACTGAAGGGGGGTGGTCAGCACTCTCATAGTGTTCTTCAAGTTCTGGTATGTCACCAGAGAGACTCATTCCATCAGCCCCTCCCTCAGGCAAATCATACAGTTCCACAATACACATAGACTCAGCATCTTAAGACGTGATACTTTGCACTTCACTTTCAGGGAGCACTGGCTCCAAGGACAAAGCTGGGGGGTTAGGCAGTCCAGAAGGCCCAGCTTCATCCCCACAATTAATCATGGGGTTACCTTGAAACAGCTGACTCAGTTCATAAGAGGGGTAATGGGCATAGTCACACTCACTTTCGTCAGAAGTGGACTGACAGTCGTTGTCATTCTGGGCTTGCTGCAGAGAAAACCTTAAATCTGTGACCTCTGGGATAGGTTGACTCTGTCTCTTTCTTGCAGCAGTATGAGTCACTGGCCCGGGGCTCAGTTTCTGGGGGTTGAGCCTCAGTCATGACTTGGCCAATAGGTAGCAAATGGTTACGGTGCATTGTCTTGACAGCTTTTGAGTTGTTCTCTGGGTGCACCTTGTACACAGGTAAATCATCCAACTTTCCAACTACTACATGGGGAAGATGGTGCCACTGATCAGCAATTTTGTGTTTACCATGCAGTCCCAAATTGCGTAACAACACACGGTCTCCAGGTCGAAGCTCTTGAGCCTTTACTATTTTATCATGCCTCTGTTTGTTGGCTAGATTTCTCTTGGCAGCCATTGTCTGGGCCAGTTGATAGGCATGGCTCAATTGAGCTTTCAGTTTTTGTACATATTGCAAGAAGTTTTCATCGCGGACCCCATCTGGAGAAACTCCAAAACAGACATCAACTGGCAGCTGGGCCTCTCTCCCGAACATGAGGCAGTAGGGGGAGAACCCAGTAGCATCATTTTTCATGCAGTTGTATGCGTGTGCCAAGGTGCTAATCTGCTGGCTCCATTTATGCTTGTCTTTTGGGTGGAGGGTGCCCAGCATGTCTTGAAGGGTGCGGTTAAAATGTTCTGGTTGAGGGTCTCCCTGCAGATGATAGGGGGTGGTTCTTGACTTTCGCACCCCCAAATAGAGAGAGAGAGCATTTTTTTGATTAGTCGACTCTCAACGTCTCTGCCCTGGTCAGAGTGGATCCGCTGGGAGGCACCATTGAGGACAAACAAATTTTCCACTAGCACCTTGGCCATGGAAGATGTCTTTTGATCTTTGGTGGGAAAAGCTTGTGCATACCTTGTGAAATGATCAGTAACCACTAACACATTGCCAATGTTCCATTGATCGGGTTCTAAACACAAGAAGTCTATGCAGACTAGTTCCATGGAGGGTGCTGGTAGTAATGTTAACAAGGAGGGCAGCCCTCTAATGCAGGGCTTTTCTTTGCAGGCAGTGACTACAAGTCTTTACATGGTGCTCAACATCGGCCCCCATTTTGGGCCAGTAGAAGCGAGATCGTACCAGGTCAAGGGTTCTGTCAATTCCGCGGTGCCCCATGTGATTGTGGAGGGACCTCAGTACCAGATCTTTAAAGGCCATGGGCAGGACCAATTGATGCTTGTCTACTTTGCCACTACAATCTACTGTCTCTCTATGCAACAACTGATTGAGCAACATCAATTTGGGGCCTTCTTTAAACAATAAAGCAGTTTGCAAGTCATTGGAACGTAACTTAGACACATCTTTCCCTGCATGCAGGGCATCAGGTGCTTGCTGAATCATAGGATCTTGGGATTGAGCCCACTGAATGCTGTCATTGTCAAATTGAGTTAGTGCACTAATATCTAGAGCAGAGAAGTGGCAATAAGCAGCTGTTATGCAGGTGTCAGAAGGGGCCCAAGAAATCTACTAAACGGTCCACTGTGCCCGCAGACATCTGTTCATCTCTATCAAACTTTTGGCACAGTGCTCAAATGACAGGTTCAGACAGCCTGACACAATCACTTTTGGAAGTGGGCCTTCGTGATGGAGCGTCAGCATCAATATGGTTCAGGCCCGGTCTGTATTCGACAGCATAATCATAGGTTGATAATGCAGAAAGCCACCAGTGCCCAATGGCGTCTAACTTAGCTGAAGTCTGTACGTAGGTCAGCGGATTATTGTCAGTCTTCACTGACATCTTTGCCCCATAGAGGTGTTCATGAAACTGGTCAACGATGGCCCATTTTAGCACAAGGAACTCCAACTTATGCACAGGGTAGTTTCGTTCGGACAGGGTTAAGCTCCTACTGGCAAAAGCTACTGGTCTCGGGGCCATCCCCATGGTCTTGATACAGCACCACTTCTAGACCCTGCAGACTAGCATCCGTATGCAGCACGTAGGGTTTGGTGGGATCAGCATAGGTGAGGATGGGGGCATGGGTGAGCTGGTATATGTTCTCATGGAAGGCTGCTTCACAGTCGGGCGTCCAGCGGGGCCTGAAGAATTCACCTGGGTGGAAGTATACTTTTTCTGGTTCTTTAATGGCCCGGTTTTTGTATTTACGATTGGTAGGAAGGTAACCCTGGGTAAGGTTCCAAGAGTGGGTGAATCACCTTGGAATAGTCTTTTATAAACCTGTGGTAGTAGCCACAGAACCCCAGGAAACATTGTAGTTCTTTCAGATTATGGGGCTGGGGCCAAGTAGTCAGTACTTCAACCTTACTGGGATCAGTCTCTATCCCTTTTGTAGATACTGTGTGCCCCACATACATCACGGAGGTTTGGAAAAACTGGCACTTGTCAATGGACAGCTTGAGGCCGAAGTCTTCCAGTCGATCTAGGACTTTAAACATTCGGTCCCATGCTCCTCTAAGGTGCTCCCAAACACAGTGACATCATCCAAGTACACCAGGCATTCCAGAAAATTTACATCTTCCACTGCACGTTCCATCAGTTGCTAAAAGGTGGCTGGGGCGCCCAATATCCCCTGTGGCATCCTCAGAAACTCATAGAACCCCAACGGACAGATGAAGGTTGTTTTCTCATGGTCTTCTGGGGCCATCGGGATCTGGTAGTATCCGCTGCGAAGATTCAACACCAAGAACCATTTGCTCCCATTCAAACAATCCAGGGCATCTTGTATACGAGGCATAGTATATTGGTCTGGGATAGTCCGCCGGTTCAGTGTTTGATAATCAACACACGCCCTCACAGACCCATTCTTCTTACACACGACCACAAGGGGAGAGGCGTATGGGCTTCTGGTTTCTTGCATCACGCCAGCAGCGAGCATTTCCTGCAGGTGTCTTCTCACATCATCTGTGTCTGCTTGGGTTAGGCGTCGGGACCTCTCTCGAAATGGCCATTTATCGTGCAGGCGTATGTGATGCTCCACAGCCTGAACACATCCCACATCCCATTCCTTCAACGAAAACACTTGGTCTTTCTGGGCAAGTCTCTTGCTAATTATACCCTTCCATTCAGCTGGCAACAGGGAGTCACCAAAGTCAATCAAGTCTGGGGTCACTCTCTCCTCCTCACCAGGGTGCTTATTGCTGAGCAATACTGCAGTGTCTGTGCAATGTTCCGTAGCTAGGATGCACCCTCTGGTCACCTGGATCTCCTGATCTGGACCATCACTCGTCGTGCATAGGCATGGGCACAAGCAGGCAAGATGCTGGGCTTGACCAATAATCCTTCAGGCAATTTTCAATCACCTGGCGCATCCAACATCAGTATTTTGTTCTTGACATCTTTCTGGAGGCAGACCTCCCCTTGAATGGTACACTGGGCGTTAGGGGCCAGTACCATTGAATCAGGATCCTTCTTCCACACAATCCCCACCAGTTCATCCTGGTCCATTTCCTTGGGTTTCTGTTGCAAATCATAGGCTCTCTTGATCAGAGTCGAAATTCTCAGGGCCCTCCCAGTCCGCCGCCCTTGTTTCTCATGACAGAGTTGCGTCAGTTTCCCAAACATATGGGCGTTTGTCCCAATTAACAGGGGGTCACCATCATACAGTCCGGAGGGGAGACACACTAGCGTGAATGCCATTTACTCACTCCTCTAAACCAGTTACAGTTGCAGGAAAAGACAACCAAAGGCAGACATACCCTAGGTAGGGATAAGACTTGTCGCTCAGGCCCCACACATGTAGGCCTTCCAAGGATTGCAAAGGCACATCAGATAAGTGTTTGTCATACCAGTCCTGGAATACAGTGGTCACTTGCGACCCACTGTCAAGCACAGCCCGAGTATGAATACCATTCACAGTCATCGTAGTCTCCACTGAAGAGACCACCATTTTGGACCAGTCTGGATGGGCAGTAGCAGAGGCCTGGACAGACGATTTAGCCACAAAGAAATTTGAGTTAGGGTTTCTCGAACCCTCGCTGCTGTCATGTCAGGCACCCCTTGGCCATTGATTTGGTTTTCGGAGCTCACCTTGGAGTCTGTTTACTACTCTTTCCAAGTCATTCTGAGACCGGCATTCTCTTTTCATATGGCCATCCTTTCCACAGTTGTGGCAAATGATAAACTCCTGGGTCATCCTGGGAGAGAACATCTTATGAAGAACTGAAGCAGTAGTAAGAGATTGGGGTCTAGTATCTGCTTGCAGTGATGAGAGTGGTGCAGTGTGTTTTAACAGTTCCTTTACAGTGGCAGTGAATCAGGTGGTCTCAGCCTTGGAGGCACCCTCGGTAGCGGATGCCTGAGGGTGCACCCCCACCCCCATGGCAGTCACGTCCTGAAAGGGACCAGAATCTTGTTCCATGGAGAAAACCCTTGCAGAGGCACCCATCTTCAACTCTCAGACTTCATTTAGTAGCTCGTCTTTCCAATTCTGGGCCCAGGGTGGGAAGTCCTTTGCATTCTCAGAGTGCTCGCTAAGTGCCAACCTTTGCCCCTGAGCCTCACTTGGCTGATCACTCTCGGTCACTTGTGCAGAAGCAACAGATATGAGTGCAATTCCCCCAAGGGGTCGCCTTTGCTCAACCCCCTAAATTTCTTTCATTAGCTCGTCATAGGAGGGGGGGTGCAAATCCAATCGGATGACAAGGCGCAACTGAAGCAGTAACAATTCTTAAAACGGAGCAGATTTAAGGATCCGGTTCAGCCTAGTGCGATCTAATTCATTTGATGGCAAACTATACTTTCTGTGGCACTCTTGTAGCAGCTTTTCAAGCTGAGGTACATACACAGACAATGTCTCCCCTTGGTACTGCTGAGCGTTTCTTACTCTCCACCACAAATCCTCATCTGAATCCGGGCTCCCGTGCACATTCTCCAATGCATCAAGATAGTCCTGTGCAATTACTCCGGGGTTATTGGCCCGCTCGGCAAGGATGGTAGCCAGGACAGGACCTCGGAGGCTCTCATTCAACCTCTTTCATTTCTCTGCTTCTGAGCATTGCCATTCAAGTACTAGAGGAGCAACATAGTCTAGCCAGGTCTCCCAGTCATCCTCCCCCGGGGGGGTGGGGAGGGTGCCCGAGAAGATTCTCAGCCTTTGGTCGGAGTCGTGACTAATGGCAGGTACAGATATAGGGGCCAGCATTGGCACGGGCACAGAAGGCGAGACAGTAACTGGTGCTGGAGTGGGATGGGGTGTTGGGGAAGGAACACCCCCAGTTTGGCAGGAATAGTTTCTTGCAGTCCTCTACGGTTTTACCTTTCTCCAGCAACAACTTAGCAAATTTCTCCTCAAAAGTCTCTGATAATGGTGGGAGCTCATCCTCCTCCTCGGATTCTTTAATGTCTTTTGTTATCACTCTCCAGGTAGCTGGAACCCCTTCTGGGGCAATAGTCTGTGGTACTTTAGAGCTGCACACAAGGTCACTACACTCTGCTAAGGCTATGAAAGTTTGGGCGATCAAATCAGCCTGTCGACCCACCACCACAGGGTTTTTTAAACATTCAACTTTGGAGAGTTCTCCCTCTACAGTGTCCTTACTGGTACCCAGGGGAATATCCAGTATAAGCAGAGAATTTTGGGGGGTCAATCTCCTGCCCAGTACACCACCCCAGCAACTGGCGTACAGCCATTTCTACTGGGGTAGCCATTAATCTTTAACAATAATTCGTCATTTTTGGCCACTAGAAGGTACAAAATCCCAGCTTGCCTCCAAAATGTAACCCCTAGGTGGTGCTGTCCCAAGAGCTACTACCCCTGCCTGATTGGTTAGTAGCAGGTTAAAGGGCTTGAGTTCTGAAACGGGTGCCTCCACCTGGAGGTCAGGGATGGTAGTGGTCAAGCTAACCTGGGCACAGCCCTCCGGGACACTGTAACCCACCTCTTTCCTTACTAGTGGCCAGAACAATGCACATTAATCACTTTCACAATACCCCTGATACACCACACAAGTACCCAAACTGTCTGCACTTACCACCAGGGCTTTCCTGTGGTTCGGCCCTGGGGACCCCCTGTTAAACAAGGTTATACACGGCAAATAACAGCAGTATAGTACTCTTGCACAAACTGGAACCACAGTCAGGGTAAATGCAAAAAAGAGTTAGATCTGATTTATTTAAGGGACTTGAACAAGGGAAGGGCATAATCAGGTTAATTTGCTTAAACGCTGTATCAATCAAACAGTTATGCTTGCACTTCAGGGTCCATAAACAGTCACGCACCCTGGGTACCCAGATGGAGAATGGTGGGCTAGCCAGGAATGTTGCAGCTGGTTGGGGCCCTGTGATGGAAGAAACACAACATGCACAACACACACTACTTGTAATTCAGAGCCAGAGGGCTCAGTTCTTGAAAGAAATAAAAGCAACAAGACAATCAGATGACACACTTTTAGATTGGGCTGTTGTTGCATGGAGCTACCCTGATGATTACTCACAATACCCAAGACTGGACACAGGCTGGACGAAAATCAAGAGAGCAGATGGTTTATCTGGAGTGCCAGGAGAAACGGCCCGCACGATTCGACGAGGCATCGTTCCTGTTCAAGCGTAGAGTAGGGGGCTGATCCCCAGGCAGGTCTCTCGTCGGCTTTCCCTGTGCAGTGGGGTAGTCTAGTCTGGCAGGGCCAGCATGGCATGGCCCAGGCCAAATGGAGATGAACGAGGATTCAGTCCGATTAGGCTGGATAAAGCTTCCTGCAAGCTGAACATAGTTCACACTGTGGGAAACCAAATCACGACCTACTTTCAATACACAGCATAGAAACATAGAATTTGATGGCAGATAAGGACCGGTTGGCCCACCTAGTCTGCACATTTCCCTACCTGATAGATAAGCTGCAGATTCTAGTTAATCAACAGCTTACTTCCTCCTACCCCCCACTAGAATTGCCTTATGGCTGTCCCATGCATTCTTGAATTCTCCCACTGTTCCTGACTCAACAACCTCCTCAGGAAGGCTGTCCCATGCATCCACAACCCTCTCTGCAAAAAAATACTTTCTAACATTACCTCTGAGCCGTCCCCTCGATCTTCAAATTGTGCCCCTTGTTCTTGCACATCTCTTCTTCTGAAAGATACTACCCTCTTGTACTTTAATTCCTTGAGATACTTGAAAGTTTCTATCATGTCCCCCCTTCCTCAATGGTATACATATTAAGCTCCTTTAGTCTCTCCTCGTATGTCTTCTGGTGCAGATCCTGCACCATTTGCTGCCCTCCTCTGAACAGCCTCCACTCTGTCTATGTCTTTGCGGAGATGGGCTCTCCAGAATTGCACGCAGTACTCCAGATGGGGGCTCACTAACTGTCTGTACAGAGGGATAACAACTTCCTGTTTTCTACTGTTGATGCCTCTCCCTATGCATCCCAGTATCCCTCCAGCCCTCCTTACTGCCTTTTCACATTGCTTGCCCACCTTTTGGTCATCTGATATAATTACTCCTAGGTCTCTTTCGATTGTTGTTCTTGTAATTAACTCAGCCCCCCATTGTGTACTCTTCCCCCCGGTTTTTGTTTCCCAGATGCATTACCTTGCTCTTCTTTGCATTGAATCTGAGCTGCCACATATTTGACAATTCCTCCAACCTTGCCTAGTCCCTTTTCATTCTTTCCACTCCACCTTGTGTATCAACCCTGTTGCAGATCTTTGTGTCATCTGCAAAGAGACAAACCTTTCCTTCCAGGTGCTCTCCTATGTCACTTAAAATGACATTAAAGAGGACCGGTCCCAGCACCGAACCCTGTGGTACCCCACGAGTTACCCTTGTTTATTCACTGTGGACTCCGTTTACTATTACCCTTTGCGTCCTGTTGTCCAGCCAGTTTTTTATTCAGGCTACCATCTTGGGACCCACTCCAACACGGTTAACTTGTATATTAATCTTTTGTGTGCGACTGTATCAAATACCTTGCTAAAATCTCGGTAGGCAATATCTACAGCCCCTCCCTGGTCTACTACTTTGGTCACCCAGTCAAAGAAATCTATTACACATTTACATGTAAGGAAATTCTACTGTACCAGGCAAACCGCTCTCCAGTCACAGTCACAAAGTCTCTGCACAAACCGGGGATTCAAAAGCAGCTGGAAATCCTGACAGGCCGATCGCATTCAGCAAATCTTCGGTCTTCTTCAGGTTAAAGCCTGGTCACAGTCCAGTGGCTTAAATAGTCCTCACAACTCAGATTAAGTCCGAATAAACTCTGTTTTCAAACAACATGAAGTCTTGCTGTATTCTGACTATTGCAGTTAGGTCCTGCCTTTCAACTGCCCCGGAGAACAAAGAGTTAACTTTCCATGGCCAGCATGGAACATTCAGCACGAGCTTGGTTGAAGCCCCTGTCTGCTGCTGTTTAAACTCCAACTGTCAGATTCTTTACTCCGCCTCACTGAACAGTCGCTCCGGAGATTTCTCCTTTGCTCAGTTCAAAAAAGTCGGTTAAAGTGTCGTTTTTCTCACGGTTTCTACCGAATTTCTGCTACCGAATCTGTCGGTTTAAGTCTCCATCTGTGGTACTGTGAGTACTAGATAGGTTTTACATTTAGTTTCTGTGTGGAACTTGTAAATTTCAGATCGGTTCGGTTTGAACCGATCAGTTAGTCTTAAACAGTTTGTGAATTTATTTAGAGTGTGGTAACCGGTCCGTATCGGTTCTAAAAAAAAAAAAAACAGATTTAATTACGTTTTTTTCCCCAAGACCCGTAACACGGTCAGGAACCGATAGGGGAGTCTTGCCTGGTGGATTGCCGAAAAAAGAGTACGTTTTGGATAGGATTGGCCATGTCTGAGAAACCCAAGAAAAAAAACTGGGCCCACTGGGTTTCAACACTGCAGTGTGTGGGGAGAAGCCTTTGCTAAGGCTGATCCCCACACCACCTGTGTTTATTGTCTGGGGTTTGACCACCTCAATTCAGACTGCCAAATTTGTAAGAGTTTTCCCAAAGCTACCCTGGATAAGAGAGTAGGTTGACTGAGGGAAAGGGAGGCCGAGAAGTCCGCTGACCCGGATGGCCAGCCCAGTTTGGTTCCGACCGAACAAGGAGGAGTGCCCTCTGGCCAGGGCGAAACTTCGGGCAAAAGGAGAGCCGATTCTGAGGACTCGGTTCCGGTTAAAAGAAAGAGAAGAGAAAAATCATCCACTCCGGATCCACAAATTCTTTCTCTGACCGCTGATGAGATAGCCAAAGCGATAAGGATAGTGCAATCGCTAACTTCGGTTCTACCCGAACCTGCACCGTCTGGCAGGGGCTCAGTTCGGTCGGTTCCCCCGGTTCCGGATTATACTTTAGAAGAATTTTATGAACTGGAGGAGGAGGAGGAGGGAGAGTATGAGGAGGATGATGATGGTGATTATGAAAGTTTGGATGTGCCTATTGACCCGGACATATCCCCAGACAGACCTTCAGGTGTTTCTCCTCCTAGGCTTTCTGAGTCCCCTTCCCACTTTATGTTTTACAAGAAAGTGGCTGAAACCCTCCAACTTCCAATGGAAGAAGCAGTAGAGGATCAGGAGGAGCCTGATTTTGTTGAAATGATGGACATCCCAGAGTCCAGGAGACTGTCTGTTCCCCTCCATAAATCTTTTGGGAAACAGACATTTAAAATTCTAAAGACTCCTAACTCCATACCTCCTGTGGACAGACGAATGGACAAGAGGTATACCCTTTCAGGCTCGGACACGGAGTTCCTTTCTCAGCAATGCAGCCATGTTGGGGTAGTGCAGGCTGCTGCCTGTGATAAGGTAAATATTCCCTTGGCATCACCCCCAGATAATGACTCCAGGAGGATTGATGCCATGGCAAAGAAGCAGTACATGGCAGCATCTTTGGGACTCAGGCAGGCTAACTATATGGCCTACACAGCTAGATACCAGACGTCCAGGTGGGACACTGTGCTGGCTCTGGCTAAACAGGCCCTGACCAGCTTGCCAAGGAGCTGGAGCAGGTGGCTGCGGATGGGATTGAGGCATCCAAGGTGCAATTTCATGCTGCTGTGGACTGCAGTGACGTTTCATCTAGAGTCATGACTACATCTGTGGCCCTTCGGAGGATGGCTTGGCTCAGATGTACTCGCTTATCACAGGATACCCAGGCTAAGGCCATGGATTTCCCTGTCATTGGTAATTCTCTGTTTGAGGAGCAGACAGAGAACTACGTGAAAAAGATGGACAAGTACAGGACCACCTACAGGAGTGCTCAGGCCAAAGAAGGGCGAGACAGCACTCCAGGGGCAGGGGCAGGCCCTTTCAAAGGCCTTTTTACCAAGCCCAGGCCTCCTCTTCTGCTTATGCTCAGAGGGGGTTCTTCAGAGGGAGAGGCAGACGGGGAATGAGCAGGCCTGCTTCCACCCCTCAGGCTAAAGCCCCTGCCAAGCAGACACCCTGATGGGTCTGCCCGGGCCGATTCTCCAATACCTGTAGGGGGCAGGCTGGCTTACTTTGTGCAGGACTGAAAGTCTCTGACATAAGACAAGTGGGTCCTGGAAGTAGTAAACCAGGGACTGGTTCTCAGCTTCAAAAAATTTCCCAAGATGAGAACCAGATCCTTTCCACCTGCAAATCCATCAGAGACCCTTGCCATAGAGGCAGAGGTTTCTTCCCTCCTGGCCCTCAGCCATAGAAAGGGTTCCTACCCTACACAAGGGCAAAGGATTGTACTGCAGGTACTTCCTAACCCCCCCAAAAAACAGGAAAATGGCGGCCCATCCTGGATCTAAGATATCTGAACCAAGCACCTTTTAAAACCAAAGTTCAAAATGGTGACTCTGGGAATAATTCTGCCCTCTCTAAGGCCAGGGGACTGGCTAGCCTCCCTGGACCTCAAAGATGCCTACTTTCACATTCCCATCAGGTGCTCCCACAAAACGTACCTCAGGTTCGAGTTGCCCTCAGGCCACTATCAATTCAGAGCAATGCCCTTTGGCCTAACATCAGCCCCAAGGGTGTTCACAAGTGCCCGGCAGTAGTGGTTGCTTTCCTAAGGAGAAAAGTTTCCATCTTTCCATATCTGGATGACTGGCTCGTAATGGGTCAGTCTCCAGACCAAGTCAAGTCACACCTGCAAGTAGCTCAGCAAGTGCTCACTTCCTTAGGATTCCTCCTCAGCCTTCCAAAGTCGGTTCTCGAGCCAGTAGAGCTCCTCACCTTCATAGGGGCGGAGCTGGATACAGTAAGGGCAAGAGCCTTCCTTCCCCTGGAAAGGGCAAGGACCCTTATGGAACTGGCCTCTTCATTCACCCTACAGGTGTCTGGACCAGCAAGGCATTTCCTTCAGCTTCTGGGCCACATGATGGCTTCCACAGCAGTGGTCCAGGGAGCAAGATTCCAGATGAGGGACATTCAGTTTCACTTAAGAGCCTTCTGGTCCCAAAGAAAGGATTCCCTTACCAAACTAGTCCCAGTGACCCGAACCCTAATCCAGGCTTTGCAGTGGTGGCAGGTTCAGGACAATTTGAGACAAGGAGTTCCTTTTGTCACTCAGTTTCATTCAGTGATACTCACCACAGATACTTCCCTGCTGGGCAGGGGAGCCCACCTGGGGGATCTTACCACCCAGGGATTGTGGTCACCTCAAGAATCTCTGCTTCACATCAATCTCTTGGAACTCAGAGCAGTGTTTCTGGCACTGCAAGCCTTTTCCAAATCTGTGGTCCAGATCAGAACAGACAACACCGCCACCATGTGGTACATCAACAAGCAAGGAGGCACTCGGTCTACAGCCTTGTGCACAGAGGCAATGAAGTTGTGGTCCCTGGCCCATTCCCTGCATACCTCTCTGATAGTAGTACACCTCCCAGGGAAGGACAATGTCCTAGCAGATGCTCTCAGCAGGATATCCCAGGGCCATCACAAATGGACCCTAGATCCCCTAGTTGTGAAAGTGATTTTCTCGAGATGGGGCATTCCACAGATAAATCTTTTTGCAGCCCCAGACAATCACCAACTTCCTCTCTTTTGTTGCAGACCCCCAGTCTTGGGCTCAGTCCCCCTGGATGCTCTGATTCTGAATTGGGAAGGGAAATTTCTGTATGCTTTTCCCCACTTCCCTCTCCTGCTCAAAGTGTTAGTCAAGATCAGGTCACAACCATGCAAAGTGATTTCGATTGCTCCAGACTGGGCCAGTGAGCCCTGGTACCCACTGTTGCTGTCCTTAGCAGTCCACCTTCCCCTGTCTCTTCCCAGAAATTACAACCTGTTGACATCCTCTCAGGGGAGGATTTGGTATCCAAATCTCAAGTCTCACAATCTCAAGGCATGGCTCTTGAAGAGTTAGGCCCTGTTCACATTACAACTGAAGATTTGTACCGTTTTAAATAACGGTTTCAAAACATTTTCAGACTCACCACAGCAGCCCGTCCACATTATTGTTCACCGGGTTCGAACTCGATTGTAACACGGTAAACTCCCGTCTGCATCAGCAGGGAGGAACGTTTTTAAACCTGGTAATCCTCACGATTGTGCTTACGGTTATGTTGGCACTGTAATAGGCGGAAAATGTATAATCCACCACAAAGGTAACACGCTTTCTTCCTTCAAACTGTTTTTAAAATGGACTTGAGACTAGCTCGCAGCAGGGTTTAAGCATGGTTTCTTAACACGCTTTGAAACCGTGCTTAAATGCGGATAGGCGTCGTGTTTGCGCTAGTTAAAATGTTTTAAGCACCTTAAAACGTTTTAACTAGCCTGATGTGTACAGGGCCTTAGAGTTTGCTGATCTGCACCTTTCTCAAGGGGTTCTGGATATCCTTAAGGCTTCTCGAAAGCTTTCCACCAGAAAGACTTACAACTCCAAGTGGAAAAGGTTCACTATTTGGTGCTCTAATAAGCATATTTTTCCAGAATCTGCTGAGTTGCCTACAGTTCTGGACTATATGGTCCATCTTAATGGTTTAGGACTTAGGCCAGCTACACTTAAAGTGCATTTGGCAGCTGTTTCTGCCTTCTTGTCAGTAGGCAAGCCCTCTCCCCTGTCAGCCTATCCTGTGTTTTGTAAGTTCTTCAAGGGATTGCTGCACACCAGTCCCCCCTTTAGGGACCCTGCTCCTGCTTGGGACCTTAATGTTTGCATTGCTCAGCTTATGCAACCACCGTTTCAGCCTTTGTCCTCTGCAGAGCTTAAATACTTGGCTTGGAAAACTGTGTTTTTGGTAGCCATTACTTCTGCCAGGTGTATCAGTGAATTGCAAGCCCTGTCAGTGGAACATGATTTCATCTCTTTCCATAGAGATAAAGTAGTCCTAAGAACTAACGGGAAGTTTTTGCCTAAGGTGGTTTCAGATTTCCACCTTAATCAGTCTATGTCTCTTTTGTTTTCTTCACTGACCATTCCTCCTCTGGAGAGAGGAGGCTGCACAGCTTGGATGTTAAAAGGACCCTCAGCTACTACATAGAGCACACCAAGGGTCACAGGTTTGAGTACCTCCAGTTGTTTCTCACATATGGGGAGGTCGGTAAGGGCAACCCTGCCACTAAGAGATCTGTTGCCAGGTGGATTGTCTCTTGTATACAGTTCTGCTATGAAAAGCTGGGTAGAACCCCATCCTCAGGCCTGGGGCTCACTCTACTAGAGGTACAGCTGCTTCCCTGGCTGCTGCCCGGGATATTCCTATCTTAGAAATTTGTCAAGCGGCCACCTGGAAAACAGTCCATACATTCACCAAGCATTACTCTCTGGATATCCAGGCTAGGAGTGATGCTTGGTTTGGCATAGCAGTACTTCAGAGCCTACTCCCAAAGTAGGTTCTGTTCCTCCTCCTCCATGGAGGTACTGCTTGGTAGTCTGCAATTGTCAGAATACAGCAAGACTTCACTATGTTTGAAGAAAAAATTACTCACCTTAGTAATGTTGTTTCTTCTAATGGAGTCTTGCTGTATTCTGACCTCCCGTCCCGCCTCCCTTCTCAGAACCTGGTTTTTGGGATGTGGGTGGGCAGGAGCATTGTTGGCACCCTTGGGGTGCCCCTTTTTCACCCTCCTTTACTTTGGGTGTGTGTTGTGTTTTGTTTTTTGGGTTTTCTGACTTGAGTCTTTGTTTTGAAACCAAAACCTTTTTAATAAATTTATTTGCCAGTTGGCTAGTGTGAGTTTTACAGTTTCCACACAGAACTTCTAGTGAGTACTGCTTGTAAAGATCTGTCGGTTGGAGTTTAAAACGACAGCAGACGGGCTTCAACCGAGCTCGCGCTGAACATTCCATGCTAACCATGGAAAGTTAACTCTTTGTTCCCCAGGGCAGTTGAAAGGCAGGACCTAACTGCAATAGTCAGAATATAGCAAGACTCCATTAGAAGAAACAACATTACTAAGGTGAGTAATTTTTTCTTCCCTCTCAGGGTCAGCAGGCAGACAGGCAGGCCAAAACTCGGCCCTTTCACAGTTCTCCCATGCAGAACTACACAGAACTGCTACTCAAAATCACTTGAGCTGTTACTTCTTCACTTCTCAGCTCAAAACTGAAAACTAGCTGCAGCAGCCTGGGAAATTCCCCAAGATCCAAAAGGTCCGGTTGACTGATCTTTCTGTCAGTTCTAACAAAGGCTCCCCCTTCAGGTGCAAAAGGCGCAAAAAACCCCAAACTAGAATTGCTACAGATTTTGACTCCAAACAGCTCCTATAGTCCGGCTCCATTTTAGGTCCCACCAGTACTGATTGGTCCAATTCGCAGTCCAGGACCAAGATAGTGGAGACAAAACAGCCCTTGCTTCAAAGAAGGTAGGTTGGGCAAACTACATTGTCACTCTAAATAATTTTCAGGAAATAGCTACATCGTTCAATAGAGATCCCTCTCAGATTATTTATGATTGCAATCCAGGCAGCTCTTAAAGAGACAGTACACAGAGGCTATTCAGGCACTCTCTGGCAGTCACATTTAAACTGCTAAAACACAGGACACCAGCCTGGCAGTGAGCATTTAGGCAAGCTCAAGGAAGACTTTTCGGGAACCCCCATTTGTAAGGGGGGTCACATATGCCTTCCCTCCACTTCTCTTGATCCACAAAGTGCTGCTCAAGGTCAGGAGGGTCAAGGCATGGGTGATCCTGGTGGCTCCAGATTGGCCCCACCAGTTTTGGTTTCCCGATCTCCATGGCGTCAGCAACATGCTCCTGAGGCATCTTCCCACACGCCCAGACTTGCTGTCCATCAGTCAGGGGAAGGTATTCCACCCAGACCTTCAGTCCCTGCACCTGACAGCCTGGTTCCTGAGCGACTTGAGTTCCAAGCTTTGGGACTCTCTGAAGACATCCTCACTGTAGTTGAGACGTCTAGAAAGAAATCGGTCAGAAAATGCTATACCTTCAAATGGAAGATTCTCCATTTGGTGTTAGGGCAAGGGGTTGGACCCTTCATCCTGTCCAGTGGCTAGCATTTTGGACTATCTGTGGTCTCTCTTCCAAGAGGGACTCTGTCGACGACCCTTAAGGTGCACTGGCAGCCATCTCTGCTTACCGGGCAAAGGCCGGTCAGCAGTTGGTGGCACAGGAGAAGGTGTTCTGGCACTTTTTCAAAGGCCTAGACAATATTTCACCTCTGGTGCGTGAACCACCACCACTACGGGACTTGTTGCTGGTTTAACCACATTGACCTCGAATCATGCAGGGATGCTGGTTTTGGGGCCTCAGTTCTCCAATCTCTGTTCCCCTAAGTAGGGGATGTGCGCCTTGCCTCCCTCCTCCCAGAGAACTGCTAGGAGTATGCCAGAAGTGTGGATAAAACATCATATCCACATCCCTAGAAACACAGGTTTCTCACCTGTAACAGTAGCTCTAGGAGTGGTATATGATGTTCATCCACACGAACCAACCCGATCTCTCCTGGCTCAGACACGCAACCACTGCTTCCAGCAGGCAAGATCTAGTGTCATGGGGTGGAGTCAAGGGTTATACCACCCAGGTGGGTAGGAGGAGCCAGCTTGAAGACTTTCTGGCATCTCTTAAAGGGAAAGGACACTGCCAAAAGTGTGGATGAACATCATAAACCACTCCTAGAACTACTGCTGCAGGTGAGTAGCCTGCGTTTCTGAGGGGCCAATCTGTTCAAAGCCCATTGTTACAGCATTCTGCCTTAGCTACGGCCAAAACAGAGCACTTCAGACCCCAGAAATCCCTCATTTAATGCTTAACCAGCTGAAGTCATTCACTTATAACAAGCTGGCCCAGAGCCTAGAATATTATGCTACTGTAACTAGAGAATCTTAGAAAAAAATGAAAAACTCTGCTATGTGATCATGTTCACCGCTGCATTCTAACTGCATATTTCTTCACCTGAGGAAAAGCAGTTGCCCCAAAGTCTTCTCTTCTGTTTGACCAATTACGGTTTATTAATATGTTTTTTTTTTTATAACTCTGAGTTTAGTTATTTATTCAATAATTCTGCATTAGTTAGGGCATTATTTTTGTAAAATTTGTGTTTTCAGTAATTTTCATCTGGTTCCACATCGATTTCCAGGAAACGGAGAAAGGCCTGTTGTGGCATGGTTCCTGCATTCCGGGAACTGCTTAACTGTACTAAATTTATTTTTAAATCTTTAAAAAAACACTGCTTTCAAGCCCTAGGAATCTCCTAGTAGTATTAGAAAATCTGCAGTCAGTCCTGAATCTCTTAACTGCACCCGGAACTTTAAGTCGAAATGTATGCAAATTAGAGACTTTAGAATGCAATATTCAGAACTGCTGCCTCTAGGTGGATTGTGTTCCATCCAACTGCCAGATTAAATTTTTCCATTCAGACAGCAAGATTTGGCCCCGAGAGCTACACAGCAACTTCACTACAAGACTGTTTTATTCAAAACGTGGTAGTTTTATACTGCTTTATTCATACCTGCCTCTAGTAGTTTACTTACTAAAGTTTAGCTTATTTTTTATTTATTTACATACAATCGAAATTTAAACCTCTGAGTCATCGACTCCTTTGCAAAGGCTCCACATCAGTGAGTACACAGGCAATAACGCACATACACAAAGTTAAAAATAGGAATACAATCTAGGGTATGGTAAACCCAGAATCACATAATAGTTTGGTATTGTCTAGGGTAAAGTGGGTTTATCAATCATCAGTTTGTTCAGGAAAATACCTTAAGATAGAAGCTCGGGCTGGTCAGCCCGGGGAGGGTCCCCAACAAAGAGAGGTGGGGGTTGGGAGGTTAGTAGCAGTCGCAGGATGAAAGCTTATGGCGATGAGTTCTTAGGTTGGCTTTAACAGGGCCAAGTCTGGACTCAAGGGTAATGGAGTCTGGGAGGCCATTTATCTAGAGGGGGCACTGTGGAGGAAAGCCCTTTGGCCCAGGGAGGTCCTACAGTGTGGTACTGTGAGGGATGACTTTGAGGAGCTTCTAGTGGTTTTACTGGGGATGCCAAGATTAATAAGGAGGTGGAGTGCTGGGGAGGCTTGTTTAAGAAGTATTTTCTTTGCTAGAAGACAGGTGTGATACTTGAGCCTCCCATCAAAGTTTAGCCAGTTGGAGAAAATATAAAGATCGCAGGTGTGGTTGTGCCTGTCGCAGCCAGTGACTAGATCACAAGCTTTGTTCAGGGTAGTTTTTACACGGCATAAGGCTGTTGGATTTGCAGCACTGTTTATTACTATTCCATAGTCCAAAAGCGAGAGGATTGAGGAGGATACTGTGAGACAGATGGTAATGAGGCAATTTTTAATGCGGTACAGGAGGCCAAGCCTGGCATTTAGGGCAGCAGATAGAAGTTGGATATGTGCATGCTAGGTGAGGGATGAGTCTAGTGTAATACCCAGGTATTTGAAGCTGTCCACTTGCTCAAGTGGGGTACCTTGGGAATTAAGGACTCTAAGTTGGGTGGTAAGTGTGTGGGGGGGGGGTTTGTCTGTGGGCAAAGATCATGGTTTTTATAGTTTAGAACTAGCTTGTGATCCACAAACCATGATTCAACTTCGGAAAAACTGTCCTGGAGGGTACGTTGGAGAGTTAGGGGGTTAGGGTGGTTCTCAAAGATGACTGTGTTATCCGCGTAAAGCAGAACTTAACCAGAGCAGGAGTTGGGGAGTGAGTTAAGATAGAGACTAAAGAGGAGGGGTCCAAGTATTGATCCTTGCAGAACTCCAGAGTGGCTGGCAGACAGAGTGGTACCAACCTTCACTTGCTGGGATCTCTCGGGGAGGTAGTCTCCAAACCAGGATACGGAATCCCAGGAGAAACCCAATGATGTCAGTGAGTTGAAGAGCAGGGGGTGGTTTAAGGTGTTGAACACCTTGGTTAGAACAACATAGACTGACCCAACCAAGTGTCTGTGATCGAGGGCATTGTGAATGTAGGAAGTATACTCAAAAAGGGCTGTAGTGGTGCTATGTCGCTCGTAAAAGTCGTGTTGCTGAGGGCACATCAGGTTGTACTTTGATAGATGGTCCATGAGCTGATCGGATATGATTTTTTCAAGTGCCTTGGAGAGAGGAGGCAGAATAGAGATATGACGGTAGTTGTTGGGGGAGGTGCGGACACCACTTTTTAGAACTGAGGTAATTACAGCGCGTTTCCAAGTGGATGGGAATTTGCCAAGGCAGACAGATAGATTTAGCAATTTGGTGAGAGGAGAAAGAACCTCATCCAGGGTGGGTTGGAGGGGAGTAAAATAGTTTGGTGGAAGGATGCTTCTGTGGTTGGAGAAGGTTTCCTTGAGGGAGTTTGAGATACCGAGTGGGTCCCGAATAGTGGTTCCATCTACTGCGAAGTGGGCAGAGGCGGGGAGCTCACTTTTCCACAAAGCTCTTTGATGTTTTTCCAAAGTCACAACCCAAGCCCCAGGAAAATGTGAATGCTTGGTGATAGTAGGCACCCTTGGCTTGTCAGATAGCCCAGGTGCATTTGTTTCTGGCCTCTCTATATAGCTGCCTGTCCCAGGGCAGTCGAGATTCCAAGACCTTATGTCAGAGGTTGTCCCGATGACGCATCAAAAGAAGCGCTTATGATATCCAGGGGGTGTCTCTGTTTTTTGCCCTGTGTTTAGAGAAAGGAGCATAGATGTCATAGGTGGAGTTAAAGATGGTAATGAAGTAGAAGATGGCATTGTCTACACACTTGGCCGTATCTGTAAGGGACCAGTCACATGCCATGAGGTAAGATTTAAGGCTGGAAAGGGAACCCCTTTTTAGGCACCTCTGGAGGGGTGTGTGGACTGGACCTTATTTGACCACCAGCAGATTACTGGGGAGTGGGCGCTGAGGGCATCAGGGAGGATTCTGACCTGGGAGAGGTTATTGGGGCGGTTGGTGAGGCTGAGGTCCAGCAAAGCTGCGGTGCCCTTTTTATCGTTGAATCTAGTGGGGGATTGGACAGCTTGGGTGAGATCTATGGATGAGGTGGTGTCCTTGAAGTAGGAGGAGGCAGGGGATAGCCAGTTGATGTTAAAATCCCCTACGGCAATTACCTCGCTATTGGAGGGCAATTGCGAGATACAGGACATGACTTCGGCAAAAGCAATTCTTTGGTTATGTGGAGGGATATAGGCAACCAGAAGGTAGAAGGTTTAGACATAGAAACGTAAACTTTGATGGCAGATAAGAACCGCTTGGCACACCTAGTCTGCCCATTTCCCTACCTACAGTATAGGATAAGCTGCAGATCCTAGTTAACCAACAGCCTATTTCTTCCTACCCCCCTCCCACAAAAATTGCCTTATGTCTGTCCCATGCATTCTTGAATTCTCCCACAGGTTTAGACTCCACAACCTCCTCAGGAGGGCTGTTCCATGCATCCACCACCCTCTCTGTGAAAAAATACTTCCTCACATTGCCCCTGAACCACCCCCCCTTCTTCAGATGGTGCCCCTTTTTTCTTGCACATCTCTTTTTCTAAAATATGCTACCTCTTGGACTTTGTTGATTCCACTGAGGTACTTAAAAGTTTCTATCATGCCCCTCCTTTCCTCAAGGGTATACATGTTAAGCTCCTTTAGTCTCTCCTCGTATGGCTTCTCTTGCAGACCCTACACCATTTTGGTTGCCCTTCTCTGGACTGCCTCCATCCTGTCTATGTCCTTGCGGAGATGGGATCTCCAGAACTGGACGCAGTACTCTAGATGGGATCTCACCAACTGCCTGTACAGAGGGATAACAACTTTCTGTTTTCTGCTGGTGATGGCTCTCCCTATACATCCCAGTATCCGCCCAGCCCTCCCTACTGCCTTCTCACATTGCTTGCTAACCTTAAGGTCATCTGATATGATTACCCCCCAGGTTCCTTTCCATTTTTGTTGTTGTTACTACCTCCCCCCACCATTGTGTAATCTTCCCCTGGGTTTTGTTTCCCAGATGCATTATTTTGCACTACTTTGCATTGAATCTAAGCTGCCATACTTCTGACCTTTCCTCCAACCTTGCCAAGTCCCTTCTCTTCCTTTCCTTGCCTCCTTGTTTATCAACCCTGTTGCAGATCTTTGTGTCATCTGCAAAGAGGCATCCTTTTCCTTCCAGTCCCTCTGCAATGTCACTTATAAAGATATTAAATAGGACTGGACCCAGTACTGAACCCTACGGTACCCCACTAGTAACCCCTCTTTCTTCAGAGTGGACTCTATTTACAATTACCTTCTGTGTCCTGTTGTTCAGCCAGTGTTCTACCCAGGCTACCGCCCTGGGACCCACTCCCAGACTGGTTAATTTGACTGTTAATCTTTGTGTGGAACTGTGTCAGATGCCTTGCTAAAGTCTAGATAGGCCATGTCCACAGCCCCTCTCTGGTCTACTACTTTGGTCACCCAGTCAAAGAAATCAATTAGATTTGTCTGACATGACCTTCCTGCTGTCTTGGGTCCTGTGCCCCACTGGCCTCTAGGTACTCAAGAATTCTTTCCTTCAGAAGTGATTCCATCACTTTCCCTACCACAGAGGTCAAACTGCCAGGTCTGTAGTTTTCCACCTCTGTCTTGGTCCCACTTTTGTGAAGGGGAATCACATCCGCCTTCTTCCAGTCCTCAGGTACCACACCATCCTCCCATGGTTTGTTAAAAAGGGTAGTCAGTGGTTTCACTAGTTCTCCCCTTAATTCTTTTAGAATTCTGGGGTGAATTCTGTTAGGCCCCATTGCTTTGTCCACCTTCAGTTTTTAGGAGTTCTTTCAGAACCCTTTCTTCTGTGAAAGGACTGGGATTGACCCCCCCCATCCATACTGCTTCTGTTAATTGGATTAGGCACTTCCCCCTCCTCCTCTTTTGTGAATACTGAGTAGAAATATTTGTTCAGTATCCCTGCTTTTTCACTGTCCCTCTCTGCCCACCCACTGTCCATTCTGTTCAGCCTCACTATCCCTCTCTTTGTCTTTCTACACTCCCTGATATACCTATAAAAGGTTTAATCCCCCTTCTTAACCGAGTTGGCTATCTTTTCCTCAGTTTGGGCCTTTGTTATTCTGACTTCCCTGCCTGCTTCTTCTGCCTTAACTGGTACAGCTCTCTGTCCTGCTCCTTCTGTGTTTCCTTATGCTTCCTGAATGCTTTTTCTCCCTGACCTTCCCCGCCACCTCTTTTCAGAACCACGTTGCTTTTTCTTTCATTTTGATTTATTTATTTGCTTCACACAAAGGCTTGTTGCCTCTGTGATGGCAGTTTTGATGTTTCCCAATTGTTGCTTCACCCCTCCTCCTAGCCTGTTTGCTAGTGCTTTTCTAAGGCACTCTCCCATCTTGCCAAAGTCAGTCGTCCTGAAGTCCAGTACCCTCACTTTTGTATGGCTTGACTGTGTAGCCGAGTTTATCGTGAAGCACACTGTTTGGTGGTCACTTGTTCCCAGATGGCTACCCACTTCTAGATCTGAGACCCTCTCACTGTACCCATTTGAGAGTATGAGGTCTAAGATTGCTCCCTCATAAGTGGTTCCAAAACTAGCTGTCTGAAGCATGCCACCTGTAGGGCATTGAAAATGGCCCTGCTCTTGGATGTGGCTGCAGCAAATGTGCTCCAGTTAACATCTGGCATGTTCAGGTACCCCATCAACAGTATCTCCCCTTTCTCTGCCATCCTAAGAATGCCTTCTATCTTATCCTTGTCCATTCCCTCCCCCTGACTTGGGGGTCTGTATACAACCCCTGTGCGGATTGTGTTGCCATTTCCAATCTCTAAGGTGACCCACAGTGCCTCCTCTCCTCCCGGTTTACTCTTTTGTTCAGTTGCCTTTATCCCTTCCCTTACATAGAGAGCTACTCCTCCCCCTCTTCTCCCCTCCCTGTCTCTCCTGTAGGTTGTGTACCCTGGTATGTTAACATCCCAGTTATGGTTCTCTGTGTACCATGTTTCTGTGACTGCTACAATATCCAGGCATCCTTCTTCCATCTAGGCCACCCGTTCAGGGATCTTGTTGCCCAGCCTATGGGCATTGGTACTTATTACCCTTCATTTCCTGATGGTCTTACCCCTTTTTGCTCCATCCCTGTCCTTATTGCATTTGTCACTTTCTCCATTTACCCCTGTCCTTCTCCCTATCGACATCTCTATCTTGGTGTTTACCTCACTTACTACCTTGATCTTTTTTGCGGTGGCTAGGATTTCCCTGCTCCTTTCCAGTGCCTCCTCCTTGGCTAGTTTAAATGTTTGCCAATGAAGCATTTAAACCTATCATCTAGGATCCTGGTTCCCCTCCGGGACAGATGCAGACCATCATGCTAGTATAGGCCTGCATCCCCCCAGTCCCCAGTGAAGCCAAATCCCTGAGCTCTGCACCAGTTTTTCAACCACTGATTGAATCCCATGGTGTGGAGCACCCTAGTCTCACCTACGCCATATACAGGCAGCACCTCCGAGAAGGTTACCATGCGTGCTACTTGTCTAAGGCCCCTCCCAACTGCACAAACTCTTCCTTCACTGCTCTGATCCCTTTCCTAGCCAGGTCATTTGTCCCTAGGTGGACAGTGACATCCAGCTCCCTCCCCTGTGCAGCTGCTCCGACAATCCTGAGGATTCGCTCCATGTCCCTCTAAGCCATGGCGCAAGGCAGGCACCTTACCTCCCTCCCCCAGTTCTGCCTTCAAACAGAAGTTTTGCTGTATTCTGACAATTGCAGTTAGCCCCAGCCTTTAAACTGCCCCGGAGAACAAAGGGTTAACTTTTTTATGCATGGCGTAGAATGTTCATCTCGAGCTCGGTTGAAGCCTCTGCCTGTTGTTATTTGAACTGCAACCATCAGATTATTTACTCCGCCTCACTGAACAGTCGCTCCGTAGATTTCTTCTGCTGCTCCGTTCAAAGTCGGTTGAAGTGTTGGTTTTCAGTTAGTTTTTCTACCAAAATTGTTGTTTCCACATAGTCGGTTCAAGTCTCTGTCTGTGGTACCGTGAGTACTAGATAGGTTTTGTTCCGTTTTCTGTGTGGAACTTGTAAAAAGTGTGGATCGGTTTGGCTGAACCAATCATTTCAGGTAAAATTTGTACTTTACTTTAGTGTGTGGTTACCGGTCTGTATCGGTTCTAAAAAAAAAAAATTGGTTTTAGTATGTTTTTCCAAGACCTGTGACACGGTCAGGAACCAATAGAGTCTTGCCTGGCGTGCTACGAAAAAGGGTAAATTTGGTTAGGTTGGCCATGTCTGAGAAACCCAAGAAAAAAGCGGGCCCACTGGGTTTCAGCACTGCAGTGTGTGTGGGGAGGTCTTTGCTAAGGCCGATCCCACACCACCTGTGTTTATTGTCTGGGGTTTGACCACCTCGAGTTCAGACTGCCAAATTTGCAAAAATTTTCCAAAATCTACCCTGGAAAAGAGATAAGGTAGACTGAGGGAAAGGGAGGCCGAGAAGTCCGCTGACCCGGATGGCCAGCCCGGTTCGGTTCCAACCGAACCAGAAGGAGTGCCCTCTGACCAGGGCAATACTTCTTTGGGTAACAGGAAAGCCGATTCCGAGGAATCGGTTCCGACAAAAAGAAAACAAAAAGACAAATCGACCAGTTCGGATCCAGAATCTCATACTCCGACCGACAATGAAATAGCCAAAGCAGTTTGTATTGAGGAATCGCTTTGCTCAGTTCCGACTGATCCGGCACCTTTGGCAGGAGCTCGGTTCGGTTGGTTCCCCCGGTTCCAGATTATACCCTGGAAGAACTTTATGAACCAGAGTTTGAGGAGGAAGGAATGTTGGAAGGTGATTATGGTGATGGTGAAAGTCTGGATGTGCCTATTGACCCGGACATCTCCCCAGACAGACCTTCAGGTGTTTCTCCTCCTAGGCTTTCTGAGTCCCCTTCACACTTCATGTTTTACAGAAAGGTGGCTGATACCCTCCAGCTTCCTGTGGAGGAGGCGGTGGAGGATCAGGAAGAGCCTGACTTTGTAGAGATGATGGACATCCCAGAGTCCAGGAGACTGTCTATTCCCCTCTACAAATCCTTTGGGAAACAGTCACAAAAAATTCTTAAGTCTCCCAATTCCATACCTCCTGTGGATAGAAGAATGGACAAGAGGTATACTCTTTCAGGCTCAGATACAGAGTTCCTTTATCAGCAGTACAGCCATGTTGGGGTTGTACAGGCTGCTGCCTGTGATAAGGCAAGCATTCCTTTGGCATCACACCCCCCAGACAAGGACTCCAGGAAGATTGATGCCATGGCAAAGAAGCAGTACATGGCATCATCCTTAGGACTCAGGCAGGCTAATTATATGGCCTATGCAGCCAGGTACCAGAAGTCCAGGTGGGACACTGTACTGGCACTGGCTAAACAGGCTTCCCTCCAGCTTGCCAAGGAGCTGGAGGAGGTGGCTGCAGATGGGATTGAGGCATCAAAAGTTCAGTTTCATGCTGCTGTAGACTTCAGTGATGTATCATCAAGAGTCATGGATACATCTGTGGCTCTTCGGAGAATGGCTTGGCTCAGATGTACTAGCCTCTCACAGGATACCCAGGCTAAGGCCATGGATTTTCCTGTAGTGGGTAATTCTCTGGGGAGCAGACAGAGAATTACATGAAGAAAATGGATGAATACAGGACCACTTACAGGAGTGCTCAGGCCAGGGAAAGGCAGGCAACTCCTCAAAGGCAGCAGTCCAGGGGAAGGCCTTTCCAAAGGCCTTTTTACCAAGCACAGGTCTCTTCTTCCTTTTCACAGAGGGGGTTCTTCAGAGGGAGAGGCAGAAGGGGGATGAGGAGGCCTGCATCCACCCCTCAGCCTAAAGCCCCTGCCAAGCAGACACCCTGATAGGTCTGCCCGGGTCTATTCTCCTATCCCAGTAGGGGGCAGGCTGGCTTATTTTGTCCAGGACTGGATGTCTGTTACATCAGACAAGTGGGTCCTGGAAGTAGTAAGCCAGGACTGGTTCTCAGCTTCAAAAAAAAATTTCCCAAGATGAGAGCCAGATCTTTTCCACCTGCAAATCTCTCAGAAACCCTTGCCCTAGAGGCAGAGGCTTCTTCTCTCCTAGCTCTAAGAAACATAGAAACATAGAAGTTGACGGCAGATAAGGACCGCAAGGCCCATCCAGTCTGCCCATTTCTTTTTCTACCTTATAAATGTGCCATCGGCCTTTGCTCTGTCAGTGACCTATCTATTCATAGTCATTTGTATTGCTCCCTTATGCCTATCCCATGCCTGTTTAAAGCCCTGCACTGTATTCATAGCCACCACTTCTTGTGGTACGCTATTCCATGCATCTACCACCCTTTCTGTGAAAAAGAATTTCCTCACATTCCCCCTTAATCGGCCTCCCTCTAATCTCATGCTGTGTCCTCTTGTCCTGCTATTTTTCTTATATTTAAACATGTTAGACTCTTTCACCTTGTTTATGCCCTTAAGGTGTTTAAATGTCTCGATCATATCACCTCTCCCTCCTTTGCTCAAGGGTATACATATGAGCTCCGTTAATCTGTCCTCATATGTCTTCTGATGCAGTCCCTGCACCATTTTGGTTGCCCTTCTCTGGACTGCCTCAATTTGATTAATGTCCTTGTGAAGGTGTGGCCTCCAATACTGCACGCAGTACTCCAGATGGGGCCTAACAATGTCTTGTACAGAGGGATTATTACCTCCCTCTTACGACTTGTGATACCCCTACTAATACACCCTAACACCCCCCTAGCCTTACCTACTGCTTTAGAGGTCTGCTTGGATGATTTTAGGTCATCAGTGATGATGATGCCAAAGTCTCTTTCTTCCTTTGTGACTGCTAGCAACTCCCCTCCCAGCCTATAAGTGGCTTCAGGGTTTCTCTTCCCTATGTGCATGATCTTGCACTTCTTTGCATTAAATCCCAGTTGCCACTCTTCTGACCATTTTGCTAGTTTATCCAGATCTCTTCTCATTCTGCCCACCCCATCTGGATCATCTACTCTGTTGCAGATCTTGGTGTCATCTGCAAACAGACAAACCTTACCCTCTAGTCCATCTGCGAGGGTCACTAATGAAGATGTTGAATAGGACTGGCCCCAGGACTGATCCTGAGGTACCCACTTGTGACTTGCATCTCTTCTGACTGTATACCATTTACCACCACTCTCTGTTTTCTGCCAGTCAACCAGTTTGCCACCCAGTTGACCAACTTCTGACCACCCCGAGCCTACCTAGCTTATTTATCAATCTTCTATGTGGAACAGTGTCAAAAGCTTTGCTGAAGTCAAGGTAGTGACATCAACTGCTCCCTTGGTCCACCACTCTGGTTACCCAGTCAAAGAAATCTATGAGATTAGTTTGACAGGACCTTCCTTTGTAAACCCATGCTGTCTTGGATCCTGTGCCCTATGGATTCCAGGTGTTGCACTATCCTTTCCTTAAGGAGTGCCTCCATAATCTTGCCCACTACTGAGGTAAGACTGACTGGTCTGTAGTTCCCGCCTCCTCCCTGCTACCACTCTTGTGGAGCGGGATCACATGAGCCCTTCTCCAGTCTTCTGGGACCTCTCCTGTGCTCAGAGACTCACCAAACAATTCTGCTAATGGCTCTGCTAGTTCCTCCTTTAGCTCCTTAAGTACCCTGGGATGTATGCCATCAGGTCCCATTGCCTTATCCACCCTGAGCTTAGCAAGCTCTTGTAGGACCCTTTCTTTTGTGAAGGAGTAGTGCTCACCTCCCTCCCCTGTGTCCATGATGCTGAGCTTGGGCCCTGCCCTACCTTCTCTTCAGTAAATACTGAGCAAAAGTATCTATTTAGGATAGATGCCTTTACAGGGTCCTCCTCCTCACATGCTCCCTTTTCTCCATTAAGCTTAGCAATACCCCTCTGGACTTTCTCCTTTCACTAATGTATCTATAGAAAGTCTTGTCACCTTCTTTTACTGTTCGTGCTAGTGTTTCCTCAGTTTGGGACTTTGCCTGCCTTACTGCCTTACCTGCTTCCCTTAGGGCAGTTTGGTAGAGCTATAGAGAGAGTACCTACCCTATACTGGGCCAAAGGATTGTACTTCAGATACTTCCTACCCCCCCCCCCAAAAGACAGGAGAGTGGCGACCCATCCTGAACCTAAGATACCTGAACAAACATCTTTTAAAGCCAAAGTTCAAGATGATAACTCTGGGAATTATCCTTCTCTCTCTAAGGCCAGGGAGCTGGCTAGTCTCCCTGGACCCCAAAGATGCCTACTTTCACATTCCCATCACGTGATCCCACAGAAAGTACCTCAGGTTCAAGTTGTTCTCAGGCCACTATCAGTTCAGAGCAATGCCCTTTGGCCTAACATCAACCCCAAGGGTCTTCACAAAGTGCCTGGCAATAGTCGTTGCCTTCCTAAGAAGGCAAAAGATTTCCATTTTTCCATATTTGGACGACTGGCTCATAGTGGGCCAGTCCCCACACCAAGTCAAGTCACACCTGCAAGTGACCCAGCAAGTGCTCACTTCTTTAGGATTTCTTCTCAACCTACCAAAGTCAGTTCTCGAACCAGTGCAGCTCCTCACCTTCATGGGGCAGAGCTGGATACGGTAAAAGCAAGAGCCTTCCCTCCCTTGGAAAGGGCAAGGGCCCTCATGGAACTGGCCTCTTCATTCAGCCTTCAGGTGTCTCGACCAGCAAGGCATTTCATTCAGCTACTGGGCCACATGACAGCTTCTACAGCAGTGGTCCAAGGCACAAGATTCCAAATGAGGGACATTCAGTTCCACTTAAGAGTTTTTTGGTCCCAAAGAAAGGATTCCCTTACCTAACTCATTCCAGTGACTCAAACTCTGATCCAAGCCCTGCAATGGTGGCAGGATCAGGACAATTTGAGGCAAGGGGTTCCATTTGCCACTGAATCTCATTCAGTGGTCCTCACCACAGATGCTTCACTGCTGGGCTGGGGAGCCCATTTGGAGGAACTTACCACCCAGGGACTGTGGTTGCCTCAGGAATCTCTTCTACACATCAATCTCTTGGAACTCAGGGCAGTGTTTCTGGCACTGCAAGCTTTTCCCAAATCAGTACAGAACAAGGTGGTTCAGGTCAGAACCGACAACAGTACCACCATGTGGTACATCAGCAAGCAAGGAGGCACTCGGTCTATGGCCTTGTGCACAGAAGCAATGAAGTTGGGGTCCCTGGCTTATTCCCTGCAAACCTCTCTGATAGCAGTTCACCTTCCAGGGAAGGACAATGTTCTAGCAGATGCACTGAGCAGAATATCCCAGGGCCATCACAAATGGGCCCTAGACCCTCTGGTGTTGAAGGTGATTTTCTCAAGATGGGGCACTCCAGAGATGGATCTTTTTGCAGCCCCAGACAATCACCAACTTCCTCTTTTTTGTTGCAGACCCCCAGTCTTGGGCTCAGTCCCCCTGGATGCTCTTACTCTGAACTGGGAAGGGAAATTTCTGTATGCTTTTCCCCCTTCCCTCTCCTGTTCAAAGTGTTAGTCAGGATAAGGTCACAACCATGCAAAGTGATTCTGATTGCTCCAGACTGGGCCAGGCAGCCATGGTCTCCCTTGTTGCTGTCCCTAGCAGTCCATCTTCCCCTGTCTCTTCCCAGGAATTACAACCTGTTAACATCCTCTCAGGGGAGGATTTGGTACCCCAATCTTCAGTCTCTCAATCTCAAGGCTTGGCTGTTGAAGAGTTAGAGTTTGCAGATCTGCATCTTTCCCAAGGGGTTCTGGATATCCTTAAGGCTTCTCGAAAGCCCGCCATGAGAAAGACTTACAACTCCAAGTGGAAAAGATTCAGCATTTGGTGTTCTAAGAAGAATATTTCTCCAGATTCTGCTGAATTGCCTACGGTTCTGGATTATATGGTCCATCTCAATGGCCTAGGTCTCAGACCAGCTACTCTCAAGGTACACTTGGCAGCTGTTTCTGCTTTCCTGTCAGTGGGCAAGTCCTCCTCACTGTCATCCCATCCTGTATTCTGTAAGTTTTTCAAGGGATTGCTTCACACCAGTCCCCCCTTTAGGATCCTGCTCCTGCTTGGGATCTTATTGTTTGCATTGCTCAGCTTATGCAACCCCCTTTTGAGCCTTTGTCCTCAGCAGAACTTAAGTACTTGACTTGGAAAACTGTGTCTTTTGGTAGCCATTTCTTCTGCTAGACGTCTCAGTGAATTGCAAGCTGTATCAGTGGAACCTGATTTCATCTCTTTTCACAGAGATAAAGTGTTCCTTAGAACTAACAGAAAGTTCTTGCCTGAAGTGGATTCAGATTTCTACCTGAATCTGTCTATATCTCTCCCTGTTTTCTTCACTGATCATTCTTCCTCGGGAGAGAGGAGGCTACACAGTTTGGATGGAGTGTACCAAGGTTCACAGGTTTGACTCCCTCCAGTTGTTCAAGGGAGGTACTAACGACAACAGTAATGGAAAGGGATCTGGGTGTAGTCATATCAGATGAGCTAAAGGTGGGTAAGGAATGTGAGAAGTCAGTAAGGAGAGCCGGGGGATACTGGGATGCATAGGGAGGGGCATCACAAGTAGAAAAAGGGAAGTGGTTATCCCTCTATACAGACAGTTGGTGAGACCCCATCTAGAGTACTGCGTGCAGTTTTGGAGACCTCATCTTCGCAAGGACATAGGATGGAAGCAGTCCAGAGGAGGGCAACTAAAATGGTGCAGGGTCTACATCAGAAACCATATGAAGAGAGACTGAGAGAGCTTAATATGTATACCCTTGATGAAAGGAGGGACAGGGGGACATAATAGAAACGTTTAAGTAACTCAAGGGAATCAGCAAAGTCCAGGAGGGTAGCATCTTTCAGAAGAAGAGATGTGTAAGAACAAGGGGGCACAATTTAAAGTTAGAGGGGGGATGGCTCAGGGGTAATGTGAGGAAATTCTTTTTCATGGAGAGAGTGGTGGACGCATTGAACCGCCTTCCTGGAGAGGTTATGGGGTCTAAAACAGTGGGGGAATTCAAACATGCATGGGACAGACATAAGGCAATTATAGTGGGGGTTTGCAGGAAGTAGGCTGTTCGTTAGCTAGAATCTACAACTTATCCAATAGGTAGGGAAATGGGCAGACTGGGTGGGCCAAGTGGTCCTTATCTGCCATCAAAGTCTATGTTTCTATGTTCTATGTTTCTATGTTCCTCACTTATGGAGAAGTTAGTAAGGGCAAACCTGCCACCAAGATATCTATTGCCAGGTGGATTGTTTCTTGTATACAATTCTGCTATGAAAAACTGGGTAAAACTCCACCCTCAGGCCCAAGGGCTCATTCCACAAGAGTTACAGCTGCTTCCCTGGCTGCTGCCAGGAATATCCGTCTTTTAGAAATGTGTCAAGCAGCCACCTGAAAAACAGTCCATACTTTTACCAAGCATTACTCTCTGGATATCCAGGCTAGGAGTGATGCTCGGTTTGGCACTGCAGTACTTCAGAGCCTATTCCCAAAGTAGGTTCTGTCCCTCCTCCATGGAGGTACTGCTTAGTAGTCTGCAGTTGTCAGAATGCAGCAAGACTTCATGTTGTTTGAAGAAAAAACTACTCACCTTACTAATTGTTTCTTCTAGTGGCGTCTTGCTGTATTGTGACCTCCCCCCGCCTTCCCTCTCAGAACCTAGATTTTTGGGATGTGGGTGGGCAGGCGCAGTGTTGGCATCCTAAAGGTGCCCCCTTTTTACACTCTCTGTTCTCTTTGGATGGAATATTATTTCATTTGATTGGTTTTTGGTTTTGGGTTTCCTGACTTGAGTCTTCCTTTGAGGACCCAAAACATTATTTTTCTGCCAGTTGGCTAGTTAAAATTTTTACAGTTTCCACATAGAACACTTAGTGAGTTTCGCTCATAAAGATCTGACGGTTGCAGTTCGAATAACAACAGGCAGAGGCTTCAGCTGAGCTCGAGATGAACATTCTATGCCATGCATAGAAAAGTTAACCCTTTGTTCTCTGGGGCAGTTTAAAGGCTGAGGCTAACTGCAATTGTCAGACTACAGTAAGACTCCACTAGAAGAAACATAATTACTAAGGTGAGTAATTTTTTCTTCCTAACAATGGAGTCCCCCACCAGGAGTTGTTTCCTTCCCCGTGGGGTCCCATCCCGCCCTCCTGTGGGTCTTCTTTGTCTCCACGGCGTGTGCCTCCATAGAGGGACCACACTTTACCAGAACGGCATATGAATTGTGGAGAGGTACAACTGGAGGGATGTACCTCTGTTCCACCACCCTCACCCTCTCTGAGCCCACTGTGGTCCAACCGCTCCTCTTTCTTGGCAACCTCTGAGGCAACGGCAGTGGCCCTGGTGATCTCTGGATGAGAGAGGAGGTCCCACAAATCCTGGCCAACTCAGCCTGGAGATGAGCAACCTCCTCCCTCAGACCAGAGAGGTGCCTGCAGATGGGACAACACCGCATCCTCCAGAACGTCTCCTGAAAGACTGCTGCTGCACAGCTACTGCACTGCACCACTCCCATCATGTCTTATTTCTGGCCCCTTCACTGTTGTTTGGAATGCTTATTCTTTTCTCTGTTTGTTTATTTTTTTCTCCCTATTTCCTTACTGCCTCTGTGCCCTTTAAGCTGCTGATCTTTCTGTTCTGAGACAAGAAGATCCTATATTTCTCAGTAGTCTCCTTACTTGCTCAGAGGCGGACCTCCAGCAATTGGCGGGGGGGGGATGGAGAGCTACTCCTGTTTTTCTAGGATGGTGAGTCTTTGGTGGCTCTGTGATCACTCACTTCCTGCTCCGAAACAGGGAGTTCCTGTTGTCAGTCAAATCCTGTGCCTATAAAAGTAGAACTGGCTTTGGGGGGTGAGGGGGTCAAGGGAAGGGAATGAGGGCAGTATAGTCCCAGTAGAGAAGTCTAGTCACAACAACAGCTCCTTCATCCTGGTGTTCTCTGCCAGTTCTCTGGCAGAAGCTATCTAGGGCAGTGTTTAAATCTGGCTTTAACCTGGCTTCCATCTAGCTAAGCCACTCCCCCTACTTAACAGATCTTTCTACACTTAGTTAAGTTGCACAGATAACAGTCCCCTTCAGCCACCTGAGACTAACCCGTAGACAACTGCACAGATAACAATTCACTTCATCCAACTCAGACACACTAACTTTATTTTTCATTGTACCCTAAATTGAAGGTCCCAGTAGTAGAGTTCTACTTCTTTTGTCCCAGTAGAGAAGTCCAGTCACAACAGCGACTCCTTCGTTCTGATGTTCTCTGCCAGGGTTTCCAAGTAGTAGTTTGATAGTCAGGGTTTGGGCACCATGGTCAGATGGAGGGAGGGACACTGGGATTAATTTCAGGGAGTCCTTTATATAGAGAGCGCAGCCGCCTCCCCTTTTCCCTTGTCTGTCGACCCGGAAAATGGAATAGCCATTTATAGCTACGGCTGCATTAGGGGTGTCATTGGATAGTCAGCTTTCAATCAGGGCAAGAATGTCCAGGGAGTGTTGAGCCAGCCTGCCTTGCAGGGCAGTGAACTTTTTCTGTAGGCTGCAGATGTTAAGTGAAGCAATCTGAAGACCACCAGACTTGCCACAGCAGGAGGAGTTAGATTCGGGTGGGCCGGGGTTGGGGTGGACGTTCCCTGATAGAAGTAGAAGGAAGATGGTGTGTCGTAGTAATGCAGTCTTTAGCACTTTACCTATACTGCATTTGGGGCAGTTGTTGTATGAGACATTGTTTGTTGTTAAAGGTGGGGGAACGGAGAATAGGCAATGGGCTAATAGGGTATTGGGATGGTGATGTGGGCAGGTGTCATCGAGTTTGGCAGGGGGTACGGTGTGGCAGGTATGTACGCCAGGTGTAGAGGTAATGGTGGTGTATGTATGGTTTGCTATCATGGAACAGGAATGAGAGATTCTGGGGGGAGTAGGATAGGAAACATGTAGCCTAGGAGGAGGACATAGCACCAAAGGGTGTACATTGCAATTTAGTGAAGAGAAAACCCTGCAGAGAAATGGTACTGGGATAAAGTAAAGCATGCAGCTGCAGTTTAGGGAAATAGGGCTGATTAGGGAGAAAAAAATATATATAGACCGTCTGAGAAAAATGGTACTGGATTAAAAGGATGGATGCAGCTGAAGGTTAAGGAATTGGGGCAGCCCCTGATGGGGAGAGTTTTTAAACTGCAAATGGTAGAGTTGGCTGATAACCTGTTCATGTCATGTGATCCACCCTATATTAGGAGGAGTTCACCAAGGGTGGTGGTGGGGTAGCCAACGCAAAGCATCGGCGGGGCAAAACAGCAGTTAGTTTGGTATTATTTAGTTGTTCTTGGCGGTTCCCAGTAACCCAGTTTTCAAGATTAAACTGGGGTTTGTAGTGGTTCTTACCGCTAGCGCTTTAGTGTAAAGTTTTTACAGTATTTATAAATTTAAACAACTCTTTATACTCGTAGTCGGTTCCCGTTCTTAGCAAGGATCCGATCGCGTTTTTGTGTTTAAACATACTTTTTAAATATTAAATTTGTTTGTAATTGGTTCCAGTTTCTATTTACGAACCAATCGTGTTTGGTTTAAAAATTAAGAAATTTGTTATCGCGGTTCCCTTTTAATATAAGGAACTGACTGCGATTTGCTTAAAACCCATTTTAGTGAAGTTTTTTGCAGTCTACTGACAGTTTGGCATGTCAGATACATAGATACATAGACAGTGTCGGCAGATAAGGGCCTATGGCCCACCCAGTCTGCCCATTTAAGTTTGTAAGTTCAGTTTATGTTTTCCAGGAAGTCTGTTGTCCCTTACCCCTGACCTCCAGAATTCCTTTATGTCTATCCCATGCATTCTTATGCATTCATAATCCATAATCAATTATCCATGCATTCAGATGGACCTAAAAAGAGGACAGGATCCACAGGTTTTAAAAATTGTATTAAGTGCTTCCAGATTTTTGCTAAGGCTGATCGCCAGAATTTGTGTACAGAGTGCTTGGGTCTCAGTCATATTTTCTCTAGCTGTGAAGCGTGCACTACTATTTGTTCAAAAACTATTAATTAAAGAGCCAAGTGATTAGAGAAAATATCTTCTGCTCCCACCTCAGTATCACCAAAGCAAACTGAAGAGGGTCCTTCTGCATCCCGCTCCAAAACAAAGGAGAGACCCTCTAAAGATTCTTCAGACCCCAAAATTCCTGAAAAGGGATCTGACCATACTAAGCACAAAAGAACAACTGAGCAGGCTCCTGAGTCTGTGTCTGCCAAAAAGAAATGTAAAGGAAAACATGCCATTTTGCCTTCTGCTGAAAAAGCAAAGGAGCTCCCAACAGAGATAAAATACACTGTGCGGAAGAAATTGCCAGAGCCCTGCATGTCATTCCGGCCTTATAGACTGCAGGTTCCATTCTTGGTTCACCGGTTCATATCCCACCACCGGTTCCCAGTGACCGTGGCCAGGAATTGTACATTGAGGAGGAAGAGAAGGAACTGAATCTAGGGGAACACATTGAACCAGAGGTATCCCCAGATCAGAAGTTTGTTCCCCTCTTCGTGGGCATGAAGATTTTGATCCCAGTTTTCATTTGTCAGACAAATGGTTGACACCCTGGTCCTCACCTCACAAGAATCTATGGATGATGAGGAAGAGGCAGAGTTTTTGGATATGATGGGTTGGGCTCCGATGAAAAAGGTGGTCCTTCCTAACCATAATTCCCTTAAAAATGCTACTTTTAAAATCCTGCAGACACATTCCTCTGTCCCTGGAGTGGATAAGGAGGAGGAGAAGAAATACCAGCTGGATAGGGCTTCTGCTGATTATTTGTATACCCTTCCAGATCATGAGGGTGTGATATAGGCTGCAGCCTGTGATAAAGCAAAAGTACCCCTGGCATCTCATCCACCAGACAAAGATTCCAGACAAATTGACACTATGGGGAAGAAAGGTCATGTGGACTCTTTCCTCCTCCAACAGGCAGCTTACATAGCTAATGCTGCACAGTACCAGAAAGCCCAATGGAATTCTATGCTGGCTTTAATTGATAAAGTTCCAGGTGATGTGTTACACAATATGGCAGATATTGCCAAAACATCTTTGGATGCCACAAAGTACCAGTTTCTTATGGCTGTGGATGCAAATGACACTGCATCCAGAATGTTGGCCCTGTCTGTTTCTCTAAGAATTGCATACTTAGAGCAACCAATCTTACACCAGGCACTCTGTTAGAGGCTATGAATTTCCCTTGTGAAAACAATTCCCTTTTTGGTGATGAAACTGAGGTGTATATGAAAAAGGTACAGGAGTACAAAACCACCTATAGGAGTAACTACTCCAGGGAGAGGGCCTCCACTTCAAACAACATGAAGTCTTGCTGTATTCTGACTAATGCAGTTAGCCCCAGCCTTTAAACTGCCCCGGAGAACAAAGGGTTAACTATCTGTGCAGAGCATAGAATGCTGAGCTCGAGCTCAGTTGATGTCTCTGTTTCCCTTTGAAATCTAACCGTCAGATTCTTTACTCCGCCTCACTGAACAGTCGCTCCGGAGATTTCTCCTGCAGCTCAGTTAGAAAGTCGGTTGAAGTGTCGGTTTACTGTTGTTTTTTAACCGAAAATTATTTTCCGCATAGTCGGTTCAGTCTCTGTCTGTGGTACCGTGAGTACAAGATAGGTTTTGTACTGTTTATTCTGTGTGTAACTTGTAAAAGTGTGGATCGGTTTGCCTGAACCCATCAGTTGTTAAATTTTGTATCTTAATTTAGTGTGTGGTTACCGGTCCTTGTCGGTTAAAAAAAAAAAACGTGTTTGATATGGTTTTTTCCAACACCCGTGACGCAGTTAGGAACCGATAAGGGAGTCTTGCCTGGTGGTTGCCGAGAAAAGTTGGTTAGGTTGGCCATGTCTGAGCAACCCAAGAAAAAAACCGGGCCCACTGGGTTTCAACACTGCAGTGAGTGTGGGGAAGTCTTTGCTAAGGCCGATCCCCACACCACCTGTGTTTATTGTCTGGGGTTTGAACACCTCGATTCAGACTGCCAAATTTGTAAAAACTTTCCCAAATCTACTCTTGAGAAGAGATTAGGTAGACCGAGGGAAAAGGAGGCAGAGAAGTCCGCTGACCCAGATGGCCAGCCCGGTTCGGACCGAACCAGAAGGAGTGCCCTCTCACCAGGATGATACTTCTTTGGGCAAAAGGAGAGCTGATCCCGAAGGTTTGGTTCAGACAAAAAGAAAACACAAAGAAAAATCATCTGGTTCGGATCCAGAAGTCCCATGTTCCAGCCGCCGAGGAAATAGCCAGAGCGATTCGGATTGTGGAATCGCTTTGCCCGGTTCCAACCGATCCTGCACCTTTTGGTAGGGTCTCGGCACGGTCGGTTCCCCCGGTTCACGATTATACCCCTGAAGAATTTTGTGAACTGGAGTTTGAGGAGATGGGAGAGTTTGAGGATGACGATGGTGATGGTGAAAGTCTGGATGTGCCTGTTGAACTGGATACCTCCCCAGACAGACCTTCAGGTGTATCCCTCCTAGGCTTTCTGAGTCCCCTTCCCACTTTTTGTTCTACAGAAAGGTGGCTGAGACCCTCCAGCTTCCTATGGAGGAAGCAATGGAGGATCAAGAGGAGCCTAATTTTGTGGAAATGATGGACATCCCAGAGTCCAGGAGACTGTCTGTTCCCCTTCACAAGTCTTTTGGGAAGCAGGCACAAAAAGTCTTGAAATCTCCCAATTCTATACCTCCTGTTGATGGAAGAATGGACAAGAGGTATACACTTTCAGGCTCAGATACAGAGTTTTTATATCAGCAATGCAGCCATGTTGGGGTTGTACAGGCTGCTGCCTGTGATAAGGCAAACATCCCCTTGGCTTCACACCCCCCAGACAAACACTCCAGGAAGACTGATGCCATGGCAAAAAAAAAAAAACAGTACATAGCATCTTCCTTGGGATTCAGGCAGGCGAATTATATGGCCTATACAGCCAGGCACCAGAAGTCCAGGTGGGCCACTCTACTGGCACTGGCTAAGCAGGCCTCCCCCCAGCTAGCCAAGGAACTGGAGGAGGTGGCTGCAGATGGGATCGAGGCATCAAAAGTTCAGTTTCATGCTGCTGTGGACTCCAGTGATGTGTCATCAATAGTCATGGCTACATCTGTGGCTCTTTGGAGAATGGCTTGGCTGAGATGTACTAGCCTCTTGCAGGCTACCCAATCTAAGGCCATGAATTTTCCTGTAGTGGGTAATTCTCTGTTTGGGGAGCAGACAGAGAATTACATTAAGAAAGTAGATGAGTACAGGACCACTTACAGGAGTGCTCAGGCCAAAGAAAGACAGGCAACTCCTCAAAGGCAGCAGTCTAGGGGCAGGGGCAGGCCTTTTTACCAAACACAGGCCTCTTCTCCTTTTTCACAGAGAGGGTTCTTTAGAGGGAAAGGCAGAAGGGGGATGAGCAGGGCTGCATCCACTCCTCAGCCTATGGCCGCTGCCAAGCAGACACCCTGATGGGCCTGCCCAGGTCGACTCTCCTATACCAGTAGGGGGCAGGCTGACTTACTTCATCCAGGACTGGATGTCTATTACATCAGACAAGTGGATCCTAGAAGTAGTAAGCCAGGGAGTGGTTCTCAGCTTCAAAAAATTTCCAAAGATGAGAGCCAGATCCTTCCCACCTGCAGGTCTCTCAGAAATCCTTGCCCTAGAGGCAGAGGTTTCATCTCTGCTGGCTTTGAGAGCCATAGAGAGAGTACCTACCCTACACTGGGGAAAAGGTCTGAACTCCAGGTACTTTCTTACCCCCAAAAAAGACAGGGGAGTGGCGACCCATCCTAGACCTAAGATACTTAAACGAACATCTTTTAAAACCAAAGTTCAAGATGGTAACTCTGGGAATAATCCTTCCCTCTCTAAGGCCAGGGGACTGGCTAGCCTCCCTGGACCTCAAAGATGCCTATTTTCACATTCCCATCAGGTGTTCCCACAGAAAATACCTCAGGTTCGAGTTGCCCTCGGGCCACTATTAGTTCAGAGCAATGCCCTTTGGCCTAATTTCAGCCCCAAGGGTCTTCACAAAGTGCCTGGCAGTAGTAGTTGCCTTTTTAAGGAGACAAAATATTTCCATTTTGCCATACCTGGACAACTGGCTAATAGTGGGTCAGTCTCCAGACCAAGTCAAGTCAGACCTGCAAGTGACCTAGCAAGTGCTCACTTCTCTAGGATTTCTTCTCAACCTTCCCAAGTCAGTTCTCTAGATTGTCCAGCTTCTTACCTTTATAGGGGCAGAGCTGGACACTGTCAAAGCAAGAGCCTTTCTTCCCCTGGACAGGGCAAGAGGTCTTGTAGAGCTGGCTTCTTCCTTCAGCCTTCAGGTGTCCCGAGCAGCAAGGCATTTCCTTCAACTCTTGGGCCACATGGCAGCCTCTACATTAGTGGTCCAAGGGGCAAGATTCCAGATGAGTGACATTCAGTTCCATCTGAGGGCCTTTTGGTCCCAAAAGAAGGATTCCCTTACCAAACTGATTCCAATGACTTGAACCCTGATCCAAGTCCTTCAGTGGTGCAGGATCAGGACAGTTTAAGGCAAGGGGTTCCATTTGCCACTCAGTCTCATTCAGTGGTCCTTACCACAGATGCTTCTCTTCTGGGCTTGGGAGCCAATCTGGAGTCCCTCACTGTCCAGGGACTGTGGTCCCCTCAGGAATCTCTTCTCCATATCAATCTCCTAGAACTCAGGGTAATTTTTCTGGCCCTGCAAGCCTTCTCTCAGTATAGAACAAGGTGGTTCAGGTCAGGACAGACAACACCACCACCATGTGGTACATCAACAAGCAGGGAGGCACTTGGTCTATGGCCTTGTGCACAGAAGCCATGAAGTTGTGGTCCCTGGCATATTCCCTACAAGCCTCTCTGATAGCAGTTCACCTTCCAGGGACGGACAATGTGCTAGCAGATGCACTGAGCAGAATCTCACAGGGCCATCACGAATGGTCCCTGGACCCTCTGGTATTGAAGGTGATTTTTTCCAGGTGGGGCACTCCAGAGATGTATCTTTTTGCAGCCCCAGACAATCACCAACTTCTTCTCTTTTGTTGTAGCCCCCCAGTCTTGGGCTCAGTCCCCCTGGATGCTCTGGTTCTGAACTGGGAAGGGACATTTCTGTATGCCTTCCCTCCCTTCCCCCTTCTGCTCAGAGTTTTAGTCAAGACTAGGTCACAATCTTGCAAAGTGATTCTGATTACTCCAGACTGGGCCAGACAGCCCTGGTACCCCTGATCTTATCTGTGTCAATCTTCACCATTCATCACATATGGGTACTGGCCGGAGATCAGGACCCCGTGGGTGCTTTTTTTTTTTTTTTTTTTTTAAAAAGATAGGCGGAGCCGACACAGCATTGGCGCTGCCCTCGAGGCCGACGTACTGTGTGGCGCTCGAGGGTTGGCTGTTAGGCTGTGTCGACTCTGCCTGCCTACCAGTTCTTCGTCTCCCGCTGTCGAGGTCGCCTCGTGGGAAGCTGTCAGAGAAGAATTTTAGGCCTTTCAGCTTTTCGTCCGACGTTTCAAGTCCGTCGGTAACTTACTAGTTCTGGGTTCTGCCTCCACTCGACGTCGCCGGTAAGATCTTTCCTTTTTATTTGAAGTATTGCGACATCGAGTCTGTTTTGGTGTTTTTTTCTGTAGGTCATGTCTGGTCGGGGGCAAAGTTTTCTAAATGAGTCGGCTCCCTATGCGTTGGTGCCGTGCGGCCATCAATATTCCGTTACCGACCAGCATGACGGTGTCTCAACGTGTCTTGGCCTTCACGACGTGGATTGATGACGCCTGCTTCTTCTCCATGGACCGCGGCGATCCTCGAACAGCCAGCGCGTTGATAGGGGCGAGCTCCGCCAACTTTAGGGGTAGGGTTCTTTACTGCCGGGCCAAGCCGGCTCTCTGCCTTTCCTCCGGGTCCCCTTCCGGTTCTATACAGACTGAGGAGGAGGGAACCTCGGCTACTTGTAGCCTGGCCATTGCCGAGGCTCCTCCCGCGGCGCAGGAGGCCCGTCCCCGCTTCTCCCGGAGCGGGCGGGAAGCGCCGCCACGCAATCGCTTCTTCGGGATGAAGGTTTCAGTGTCGCCACACGCTGCCCGGAAGGCCCGGTCGATGCCGCCAGTCGGTGCCGTCGGAGCCTTAGGCGCCATGGGCCCTGTCGGTGCCGACTCATCGCTCGGCGCCGTAGGCCCTGCGCCGACGCTGCTCACGGCGTCATGAGCCTGGATCCGGTGTCGCCTTTCATCATGTCTCGCCTTGGCACCATCCTCGGCGCCGAGGTTGAGCACGGCGCCGTGCCTGCGCGGTTCAGCGTCATAGGGCCTTCGGCGTCGGCAGCCGGTGCCGTCCTCGGTGCCATCGGTGCTCTCGGTGCCTCTTGCGTGCACCGAGGGGCCTGGTGGTGTCGCTGCGCGCCGAGTCCGCCTCAGGGCCGTCCGCACCGCTTTGGTCCTCCGGGCGCCGAGGGGCCTGGCGGTGTCCGCCTGCGCCGAGGTTGTTGCTGGGGCTGCCGTCGGCATTGTCTCTGTCCCTGGTACCGCCCCCGGTGCTAGTGGACTTGACGGCGCCGCGGCTGGCCCTGGCTCTGGACCTTCAGCTCGAGCTGCCCTAGCGCCTTCTCTGAGCCCCGCCCGCAGGGTTGCGGAGGGCACGGGTGCCGCATCAGGCACTGCTCTGGCTGCCGGGCCCTCTGGCAAAGTCGTTTTCTCTCGCCCTCCTTCTGATTGGCTCAGAGCCTCAGACTCTGCCTCTTTGGAGTCGGAGTCGGGCTCGGAGTCAGACGGACAGTCACACCCTTCGGGGTTGTCTGCGGAGGAGAGCGATCCAGTGGTCTCGTCGACGAGTCGTAGCCAGCCCCCTTCTGAGGAGTGTCAGGTAGTCCCCGAGGTTAGGGTCAGTGGTGCTGACCAGCAGGCAGTGGTGCGTGCCACCATTGCTCTGCAACCTGGCCTTGGGGGTTTCTTCGACCCCTCTATGGTGGTACCCCCTCCAGTAGTGTGTCTTGATCACCCAACTTTGGGGCCCATCGAGTAGCCTACAGGAGGAGAGGGTGTTCCCTCGGGTCTCCCTTCGGGCAGCCCAGAGCTGCCAGCTACCTAGGCTGGCCCCTCTCGAGGAGGAGGACTCTCTCGGACTCTGAGGGGTCGAGGGGTGTGGGGTCGGCACGTCGGCCTTTCCCTGGGGTCCACCGGGGCCCTGGGCGAAGCCGAAGTGCGGATTTCCACCCTTCCCCTTCCGGTTCCTTGAGGGGGTCCCATTCTTTTGAGGCAGGGGACCGTCCTTCTGGACTTTTACACCCCGGTCACCTCACTGGGGGGATTCTTCTGGGCGCAGCCTAGGCAGTACCAACGTGGTTGTACAGCTGTTGGCTGTGGAGTCTTCCGGGGCACTCTCCTCGGGTGCTCATGGTCCGCTCCCTAGCCCTGGTGGAGGTCAGCCGACGCCTTTCTCGGCTCTGCCCCCTCATCCCTCTGCCGCATTCTCCAGCGATCCTGGCATTCTTGGTCCTAGCGCCCTCTCACCTGGGAGCAGTTCAGAGCAGTGGCTGCTCGGTTCCTGCTCACGCTTAGGGCTATGGACAGCCAGGTTTTTCAACCTCCCCTGCAGCCACCCTTGAACGTATGGTGACTCCAGCCCTCATCCCCCTTCTGGAGGAGATGAACCTCTGTCCATATCTCTCCGGCCGCTGATCTCTCAGGAGTACCAGCGCCTCGAGGGATGATGGAGGACCTCACCTTTCACCCCTGTCTGTTAGCAATCCTGAGCATGCGGCACACGCCTTTCTAGGTGATTTTGGCAGGGCCATCCTTGTGGTGCCGCCCTGGCCTGCTCCCTTTCGGGAGGCGTCCTTGCGTTTCTGGCAGCGGCCCTTCTCCAGAGTTCCTGCCCCTAGGGACCTCAGCCAGAGGTATTGCACTTCCCTGGAGTCTCCAGGTTCTATGCCTCACCCGCAGTCCGGCTTGACGCACCTGGACACCCCTGATGGGCTTCGTGCCCTCCACCGTGACCAGCCTCCAGATCAAGACTCCTCGGATTTTGATTTCTGGGGGAGGAGGACCTTCTACTCTGCATGGTTGCTCCTCTCCATTTCTGCTCACCAGGCCCACTATGCAGCCTACAACAGGTTCTTGTGGTCCACGCTTAGGTCAGATCCTAGCTGCTTTGCCTGATTCGAGCAAACCAGACAAGCCATCGCGCCTCTGCACATGGCCTGGAGCTAGCAAGGCACCAAGCGAGGGCATCTTATGACGCCAGTGAGGTAGCTACCAGGGTCAGAGGGACAGCGATCTGCACTAGGAGATCGGGCGTGGTTCGCTTCTTTCCGGTTGTCACCCTTGGTCGGTCGTAGGAGTGATTTGCTCCCCACCAGGAACCTACTTCTTTCCCGTAAGGCGAGACGAGCGTTTGTCGGGGCAACTTCGCCCCCCTGCGGGGACCTGCCTCGCTCTCCCCACTCTCGGGCCTCCTCGGGCCGGAAGGTCCCCTCAGTGTGTCACCCCATGAGGGCTGGGGACCTGTCCCTAGGTGTAATGAATCACCCTCTGGGGCTTATATCATCTATAGATGAATGAGAAGACTTGACACAGATAAGATAAGGAAATTACGCACTCACCGTAATTATGATCTTTCTGTATCTTCACCATTCATCACAACCCCACCCGCCATCCCCTGGGGCCTCAGTCTCTGACCCTCCTCTGTGGCTCTCCTTTTGGAGCGGGTAAAGTAGGGACACAGGGGTATTCTCCTTTATGAGTACAGCTCTAGCGCACTCCTTTCTATTACATGTCTCCACCCCTGATGGGGTGGGAGTTGGTGGTTGCCCTCCTCCTCTTTTCTTTCTGGTTTCCATCCAACTGTCAAAAAAAAAAAGGAAATTCCCTTTTTCACCAAACATTTTTCCTGAGAGAGTATTAAGTCCCTGTACCCCTGTCCTTCTCCAGAATAGACGACTTGCTTCTGGGGTATTTGCGAGTTATTCTGTGCCTTGAATTCTGGCAGAGACTTTCTACTCCTTGCAGTTCCTATGTAATCTGGTGACAGACGAGGTCTTGGATACCTTGTTACCTCTCTCACTCTCCTAAATTTCTCCCCTCCCTTCCCTCCCTTCTTCCGGCTTCCAGAGATTGGGGCCCACCCAATCCCTTTAGTCTCTCTCTTCTTTGCTGTCCTCTCAGTCGTTATTTCTCCTTTTAGTTCAGTTTTTCCTTCATTTTTCTGTCCCTTGGACTCTCTTGTCCCACCCTCCATCCCTTCCTCTTACCTCTCCGGCGACTCAGAACTGGTAGGCAGGCAGAGTGACACAGCCTAACGGCCAACCCTCGGCGCCACGCGATGCGTCGGTTCTCCGAGGGCTACGCCGATGCTGTGTCGGTTCCGCCTCATCCTTTAAAAAAAAAAAAACTCCCGCTGGTCCTGATCTCCGCCACACCTATATGTGATGAATGGTGAAGATACACAGAAAGATCATAATTACGGTAGGTACGTAATTTTCATTTGCTGTCCCTAGCAGTCCATCTTCCCCTAAATTACAACCTGTTAATCTCCTCTCAGGGGAGGATTTGGTACCCCAATCTTCTGCCTCTCAATCTCAAGGCATGGCTCTTGAAGAGTTAGAGTTTGCGGATTGCATCTGTCTCAGGGGATTCTAGATATTCTCAATGCTTCTCGAAGGCCCTCCACCAGAAAGACTTATAAGTCCAAATGGAAGAGATTCAGCATTTGGAGTTCTAAGAGGCATATTTCTCCAGACACTGCTAAATTGCCTGCAGGTCTGGACTATATGGTCCGTCTTAATGGTCTAGGCCTCATACCAGCTACCCTCAAGGTACACTTGTCAGCTGTTTCTGCTTTTCTGTCAGTGGGAAAGTCTTCCTCACTATCATCTTATCCTATATTCTGTAATTTTTTTAAGGGTTTGCTTCATACCAGTCCTCCCTTTAGAGACCCTGCCCCTGCCTGGGATTTAAATTTTTGCATTGCTCAGCTTCTATAACCTCCTTTTGAGCATGTCCTCAGCAGAGCTTAAGTACTTGACTTGGAAAACTGTGTTTCAAACAACATGAAGTCTTGCTGTATTCTGACTACTTGCAGTGATCTCCAACCTTTAAACTGCCCTGGAGAGGAAAGAGTTAACTTTCCATGCAAGGCATGGAACGCTGAGCTCGAGCTTGGTTGAAGCCTCTGTCTGCTGTTGTTTGAACCTCAACCGCCAGATTCTTTACTTCGCCTCACTGAACAGTCGCTCCGGAGATTTCTCCTTCGCTCGGTTCAAAAAAAGTCGGTTAAAGTGTCGTTTTTTCTCTTGGTTTCAACTGAATTTCTGCAATCTAACCTGTCGGTTAAGTCTCTGTCTGTGGTACTGTGAGTACTAGATAGGTTTCCATATTAGTTTTCTGTGTGGAACTTGTAAACATTGGATCAGTTCGGTTTGAACCGATCAGGTTTGTGAAAAGTTTTCTATTCTTATTAGAGTGTGGTAACCGGTCCTAGACGTTCTAAAAACGGATTTTATCACGTTTTTTTGTCCAAGACCCGTAACACGGTCAGGAACCAATAGGGGTGTCTTGCCTGGTGGATTGCCGAAAAAAGGGTAAGTTTTGGTTAGGATTGGCCATGTCTGAGAAACCCAAGAAAAAAAATGGGCCCACTGGGTTTCAACACAGTAGTGTGTGTGGGGAAGCCTTTGCTAAGCCTGATCCCCACACCACCTGTGTTTATTGTCTGGGGTTTGACCACCTCGATTCAGACTGACAAATTTGTAAAAGTTTTCCCAAAACTACCCTGGATAAGACAGTAGGTAGACTGAGGGAAAGGGAGGCCGAGACGTCCGCTGACCCGGATGGCCATCCCGGTTCGGTTCCGACCGAGCCAGAAGGAGTGCCCTCTGTCCAGGGCAATACTTCTTCAGGCAAAAGGAGAACCAATTCTGAGGTGTCTGTTCCGGTTAAAAGACAAAGAAGGGATAAGTCGGCCGGTTCGGATCCACAGGTTCTCTCTCCAACCACTGATGAAATAGCCAAAGCGATAAGGATTGTTCAGTCGCTAACTTTGGTTCCGACTGAACCGGCACCATCGGTCAGGGGCTCGGTTCAGTCGGTTCCACCAGTTCCGGATTATACTTCAGAAGAATTTTATGAACCAGAGGAGGGAGAGTATGAAGATAGTGATGGTGATTATGAAAGTCTGGATGTGCCCATTGACCTGGACATCTCCCCAGACAGACCTTCAGGTGTTACTCCTCCTAGGCTTTCTGAGTCCCCTTCACATTTTATGTTTTACAAAAAAGTGGCTGAAACCCTCCAGCTTCCTACAGAAGAAGCAGTAGAGGATCAGGAGGAGCCTGATTTCGTTGAAATGATGGACATCCCAGAGTCCAGGAGATTGTCTGTTCCCTTCCATAAGTCTTTTGGGAAACAGACATTTAAAATTTTACAAACTCCTAATTCCATACCTCCTGTGGACAGAAGAATGGACAAGAGGTATACTCTTTCAGGTTCAGACACGGAGTTCCTTTCCCAGCAATGCAGCCATGTTGGGGTAGTGCAGGCTGCTGCCTGTGATAAGGCAAATATACCATTGGCTTCACACCCCCCAGATAAGGACTCCAGGAGGATTGATGCCATGGCAAAGAAAAACAGTACATGGCAGCATCCCTGGGACTCAGGCAGGCCAAGTATATGGCCTACACAGCTAGATACCAGAAGTCCAGATGGGACACTGTTATGGCTCTAGCTAAACAGACCCCTGACCAACTTGCCAAGGAGCTGGAGCGGGTGGCTGCAGATGGGATCGAGGCATTCAAAGTGCAGTATCATGCTGCTGTGGACTCCAATGATGTTTCATCTAGAGTCATGGCTACATCTGTGGCCCTTCGGAGGTTGGCTTGGCTCAGATGTACTAGCCTGTCACAGGATACCCATGCTAAGGCTATGGATTTTCCTGTCATTGGTAACTCTCTGTTTGGGGAGCAGACAGAGAATTACATGAAAAAAATGGATGCGTACAGGACCACCTACAGGAGTGCTCAGGCCAAAGAAAGGCAAGCCACTCCTCAGAGGCAGCATTCCAGGGGCAGGGGCAGGCCCTTCATAGGCCTTTTACCAAGCCCAGGCCTCCTCTTCTGCCTTTGCTCAGAGGGGTTCTTTAGAGGAGAGGCAGGCGGGGTATGAGCAGGCCTGCTTCCACCCCTCGGCCTAAAGCCCTGCCAAGCAGACACCCTGATGGGTCTGCCCGGCCGATTCTCCACTACCTGTAGGCAGGCTGGCTTACTTTGTCCAGGACTGGAAGTCTTTAACATCAGACAAGTGGGTCCTGGAGGTAGTAAGCCAGGGACTGGTTCTCAGCTTCAAAAAATTCCCCAAGATGAGAACCAGATCCTTTCCACCTGCAAATCCTTCAGAGGCCCTTGCCCTAGAGGCAGAGGTCTCTTCCCTCTTGGCTCTCAAAGCCATAGAAAAGGTTCCAACCCTACACAGGGGAAAAGGTTTGTACTCCAGGTACTTCCTAACCCCAAAAAAGACAGGAGAATGGCGGCCCATCCTGGATCTGAGATATTTAAACAAGCACTTTTTAAAGCCAAAATTCAAAATGGTGACTCTGGGAATAATTCTGCCCTCTCTAAGACCAGGGAACTGGCTAGCCTCCCTGGACTTCAGGGATGCCTATTTTCACATTCCCATCAGGTGCTCCCACAGAAAGTACCTCACGTTCGAGTTGCCCTCAGGCCACTATCAATTCAGAGCAATGCCCTTTAGTCTAACATCAGCCCCAAGGGTGTTCACAAAGTGCCTGGCAGTAGTTGTTGCTTCCCTAAGGAGAAAGAAGATCTCCATCTTCCCATACCTGGACGACTGGCTCATAGTGGGTCAGTCCCCAGACCAAGTCAAGTCACATTTGCAGATAACTCAGCAACTGCTCACTTCCTTAGGATTCCTCCTAAATCTTCCAAAGTCAGTTCTGGAACCAGTGCAGCTCCTCACCTTTATAGGGGCGGAGCTCGATACAATAAGAGTAGGGCCTTCCTTCCTGGACAGGCAAGGACACTAGTAAAACTGGCCTCTTTCTTTCACCCTTCAGGTGTCTCGACCAGCAAGGCACTTCTTGCAGCTCCTGGGCCACATGGCAGCCTCTACAGCAGTGGTCCAGGGGGCAAGGTTTCAGATGAGGGACATCCAGTTCCACTTGAGAACCTTCTGGTCCCAGTGAAAGGATCCCCTGACCAAACTAGTCTCAGTAACTTGAACCCTGATCCAGGCTCTCCAGTTGTGGCAGGATCAGGACAATCTAAGGCAAGGAGTTCCTTTTGTCACTCAACCTCATTCTCTAATCCTTACAACAGATGCCTCCCTCTTGGGCTGGGGAGCCCACTTGGGGGATCTGACTACCCAAGGGCTGTGGTCACCTCAAGAATCTCTGCTTCACACCAATCTCTTGGAACTCAGAGCAGTGTTTCTGGCACTGCAAGCTTTTTCCAAGTCTGTTCAGAACGAAGTAGTCCAGATCAGAACAGACAATACCACCACAATGTGGTACATCAATAAGCAAGAGGGCACTCGGTCTACGGCTTTGTGCACAGAAGCAATGAAGTTGTGGTCTCAGGCCTATTACCTGCAAACTTCTCTCACAGCAGTGCACCTCCCAGGGAAGGACAATGTCCTGGCAGATGCTCTCAGCAGGATATCTCAGGGCCATCACAAATGGTCCCTAGATCCCCTAGTTTTGAAGGTGATTTTCTCCAGATGGGGCCCTCCTCAGACAGATCTTTTTGCAGCCCCAGACAATCACCAAGTCCCCCCTTTTTTGCTGCAGACCCCTAGTATTGGGCTCAGTCCCCCTGGATGCTCTAGTTCTCAATTGGGAAGGGAAGCTTTTGTATGCTTTCCCCCCTTCCCTCTCCTGTTCAAGGTACTAGTCAAAATCAGGTCTCAGCCCTGCAAAGTGATTCTGATTGCTCCAGACTGGGCCAGACAGCCCTGGTACCCACTGTTGCTGTCCTTAGCAGTCCACCTCCCCCTGTCTCTTCCCAGGAATTACAACCTGTTGACATCCTCTCAGGGGAGAGTTTGGTATCCGAATCTCAAATCTCTCAATCTCAAGGCCTGGATCTTGAAGAGTTAGAGTTTGCTGATATGCATCTCTCACAAGGTGTTTGGGATATTCTAAAGGCTTCTCGAAAGCTTTCCACCAGAAAGACTTACAACTCCAAATGGAAGAGGTTCACTATTTGGTGCTCTGGTAAGCATATTTCTCCTGAGTCTGCTGGGTTGCCTACCGTCCTGGACTATATGGTTCATCTCAATAGCTTGGGACTCAGACCAGCTACACTCAAAGTACATTTAGCAGCTGTTTCTGCTTTTTTGTCAGTAGGTAAGCCCTCTTTTCTTTCAGCTCATCCTGTATTTTGTAAATTCTTCAAGGGATTGTTGCACACCAATCCCCCCTTCAGGGACCCTGCTCCTGCTTGGGACCTAAATGTTTGCATTGCTCAGCTTATGCAACCCCCTTTTGAGCCTTTGTCCTCTGCAGAACTTAAGTATTTGACTTGGAAAACTGTGTTTTTGGTAGCCATTACCTCTGCCAGACGCATCAGTGAGTTACAGGCCCTGTCAGTGGAGCCTGATTTTATCTCTTTTCATAGAGATAATGTGGTCCTGAGAACTAATAGGAAGTTTTTGCCTAAGGTGGTCTCAGATTTCCACCTTAACCAGTCTATGTCTCTTCTGTTTTCTTCACTGACCATTCCTCCTCTGGAGAGAGGAGGCTGCACAGCCTGGACGTGAAAAGGGCCCTTAGCTACTACATAGAGTGCACCAAGGGTCACAGATTTGACTCCCTCCAATTGTTCCTCACTTATGGTGAGGTCGGTAAGGGAAAACCTGCTACTAAAAGATCTATTGCCAGGAGGATTGTCTCTTGTATACAATTCTGCTATGAAAAATTGGGTAGGACTCCACCTTCAGGCCTGAGGGCTCACTCTACTAGAGGTACAGCTGCTTCCCTGGCTGCTGCCAGGGATATTCCTTTCTTAGAGATATGTCAAGCAGTCACCTGGAAAACAGTCCATACTTTCACCAGGCATTACTGTCTGGATATCCAGGCTAGGAGTGATGCTTAGTTTGGCACAGCAGTACTTCAGAGCCTATTCCCAAAGTAGGTTCTGTCCCTCCTCCATGGAGGTACTGCTTGGTAGTCTGCAAGTAGAATACAGCAAGACTTCATGTTGTTTGAAGAAAAAAATTACTCACCTTAGTAATGTTTCTTCTAATGGAGTCTTGCTGTATTCTGACCTCCCCCCGCCTCCCCTCTCAGAACCTGGTTTTTGGGATGTGGGTGGGCAGGAGCTGTGTTGGCACCTAGAGGTGCCCCCTTTTTTCTCAACCCTCCTGTATTTTGGGTGTGTGTTGTGTTTTGTTTTTTGGGTTTCCTGACTTGAGTCTTTGCTTTGAAACCAAAAAAACCCTCTTTATTAAATTTAGTTGCCAGTTGGCTAGTGTTAGTTTACACTTTCCACACTGAACGCCTAGTGAGTATAGCTCGTAAAGATCTGGCGGTTGGGGTTCAGACAACAGCAGACAGAGGCTTCAACCGAGTTTGAGCTCAGCGTTCCATGCCTTGCATGGAAAGTTAACTCTTTCCTCTCCGGGGCAGTTCAAAGGTTGGAGATCACTGCAAGTAGTCAGAATACAGCAAGACTCCATTAGAAGAAACAACATTATTAAGGTGAATAATTTTTTTCTTTTGGTAGCCATTACCTCTGCCAGATGTATCAGTGAACTGCAAGCCCTATCAGTGGAACCTGATTTTATCTCCTTTCACAGAGATAAAGTGGTCCTTAGAATCAATAGAAGGTTCTTGCCCAAAGTGGTTTCAGACTTCCGCTTGAATCAGTCTGTGTCTTCCTGTTTTCTACACTTACCATTCTTCCTCCGGAGAGAGGAGGTTACACAGTTTAGATGTTAAAAGAGCCCTTAGCTACTACATAGAGTGTACCAAGGGTCACAGGTTTGAGTCCCTCCAGTTGTTCCTCACTTATGTGGAAGTGGGAAAGGGCAAACCTGCCACCAAGTGAACTGTTGCCAGGTGGATTGTGTCTTGTATACAACTCTGCTATGAGAAACTGCGAAAGATTCCACCCTCAGGCCTGAGGGCTCACTCTACAAGAGGTACAGCTACTTCCTTGGCTGCTGCCAGGGATATTCCTCTCTTTGAAATCTATCAAGCAGCTGCCTGGAAAACAGTCCATACCTTTACAAGCATTACTCTCTGGATATCCAGGCTAGTTGTGATGCTTGGTTTGGCACAGCAGTACTTCAGAGCCTATTCCCAAAGTAGATTCTGTCCCTCCTCCGTGGAGGTACTTCTTGGTAGTCTGTATTAGTCAGAATACAGCACGACTTCATGTTGTTTGAAGAAAAAGTTACTCACCTTAGTAATTATGTTTGTTCTATTGGAATCTTGCTGTATTCTGACCTCCCCTCTTAGAACCTAGTTTTTGGGAAGCGGGCAGGTGCAGTGTTGCACTTCAAGGGTGCTCCTTTACACCCTTTGCTTTTTATTTGGGTGTTTCTCTTGTTATTCTTATTTGAAGGTTTTTTTTTGTTTTAGGTTTCCTGACTTGAGTCTTCCCTTGGGAATCCAAAACTTTTTGTTGCCAGTTGGCTAGTAAAAATTTTACAATTTCCACATAGAATAGCTAGTGAGTTTTTGCTCGTAAGAATCTGACGGTTATATTTCAAAGAGAAACATACAGAGTCATCAACCGAGCTCGAGCTCAGCATTCTATGCTCTGCATAGAAAGTTAACCATTTGTTCTCCGGGGCAGTTTAAAAGCTGGGGCTAACTGCATTAGTCAGAATACAGCAAGATTCCAATAGAAAACACATAATTACTAAGGTGAGTAATTTTTTTTTCTTTTAGATCCCCAGGAAGGGGGGGTAATGGCAGGGGTACTACCTCAGGTCATATGGCCCATACTCAATGCCTGTAGAGTTCACACAGGTCAGAGGTCTGCTAGGCAAGCCAGCCCAGCTCCAGCTTCTAGACCAAAATCTGGACAGAACCCCTTCCTGCACAGATCAGGCTGCCCCCTTCCAGTAGTGGTCAGGTTGGCGCAGTATTTCCAACACTGGGGAAACATTGTCACAGACAACTGGGTTCTGGAGGCATGCTACACTGCGCCAACTTCATTAGCAAGTTTTGGTTCTGAGTGCTTCCTCCTTCTTCCCCCATCTGCTTCCTAAGGAGTAGCAATGCCTGTACCCTAGCTGTCCCTTACAGGTCCTCATCTGCTGGTCAGGCTTCCTTCTCCCACTGCTTCCGTAAGCTATGGAACTCTCTCCCTATCAACATTCGAAATGCCCCCTCATCCAGCTCCCTATCCTCTTTCCTGCGTTCTTTCACCTCCCCCTCTTGCACCTGCCCTTAATTATTTTCTCTCCTGTATGCTTTTCTAATCCTGACTCCTCCTTTCCCTCTTCTCTCCCAGCCTACTGAATTACTATGATTATCTGCACTTAACTTCCAGAACTTTAGTGTACAGCTGTTATCTTCAGCTTGTCTCTGGTCAATTTAACCCTTGCCTGTATGTCTCATGTAACCTAATCTGCTGAACATTGTACTGAATATTGCATATTGTATCCTATGTTTTGTTATGAAATGCACTTGTTTGTTACCATATTCTGTAACCATCCATTCCCGTGTCCCCCAGGACATATCTGGAAACGAACAATTGCTCAGTGTACCTTCCTAGTGAAACATTTCAGTAAATAAAATAAAAGAGGCAGTGAGTCAGGGTCTCTGTCTACAGTTCAAACAGTTCCCAAAACTCCAGGGCCACAGGGTTTTGTAGCCTTCAACTCCAGCAAAGAGTGTTCTGCTGGAGTTAGAGGTGAAAAAAGCTCTTGCAAGCCCAGGCAGTAGAACCAGTCCCTCTTACCCAAAGGGGGAGGGACATGTACTCAAGATACTTTCTGACCAAAAAGAAAAATGGAGATTGGCAGACAATCCTGGATCTCAGATACCTAAACAAACACATGACAAAGTCCAGGTTCAGAATGGTAACACTGGTCATAATTATTCCTTCTTTAAGGAAAGGAAACTGAAAGGCATCTCTGAATCTGAAGGACACTTACTTTCATATTCCAATCAGACCTTACCACAGAAAGTAGCTAAGGTTCTCTCTTCCCTCAGGTCATTACCAGTTCCCAGCACTTCCCTTCGGGCTCACTTCTGCCCCATAGGTATACAGAAATTGTCTGTCAGTGGTGGCCGCTTACCTCAGAAGGCAGGGAATCAGTGTATTTCCTTATCTGGATAACTGGCTAGTCGTAGGGAATTCATACCAGCAGGTAAAGGATTCCATCAGGGTGACCCAGAGTACCCTGGAAACACTGGGTTTCCTTATCAGTGCTCAAAAGTCTTCAGATGGAGCCTATTCGGTCACTGGAGTTAATTGGGACAGAACTGGATACTGTTCAGGGATATGCTTTTCTCCCACAGGAGGGGGTGTCAAATCTACTGACTCTAGTACATTCCTTCACCTTGGGTCAGCCCAGAACAGTGCATAGCATTACTAGGAAACATGGCCTTATCTACTGCAGTAGTGTCGGGCTCCAGGTTTCAGATGAGGGACATTCAGTATCACCTCCGATCCCATTGGTCACAAAGAAGGGACCCCATTTTAAAACACGTGCCAGTTATAAGAACTCTGTTACTGGCCCTGCAGTGGTGGAAAGAAAGGGACAACCTCCGACAGGGCATCCCTTTTCAAAAACAGTATCACACTGTGGTCCTAACAACAGATGCCTCCCTCCTAGGGTGGGGGGCACACACAGGAGACCTCAAAATTAGCGGAATTTGATCTCTTCAGGAATCCAAACTACACAGCTTTTTAGAGTTGAGAGCAGTCTTCCTTACCCTAAAGGCCTTTGCCCCTTAGTTGAGGAGTCAGTCAGTGCAGGTCAGGACAGACCACACAACCACCATGTGGTATATCAACAAGCAAGGGGGTGCCAGATCTTCAGGGCTGTGCACAGAAGCCATATAAATTGAGGTCCCTAGCATATTCCCTTGAAATGCATCTGTCTGCCACCCATCTTCCAGGGAAAGACAATACACTGGCAGATTCACTGAGCAGAATCAGCCAAGATCATCATGAATGGGCCTTGAACAGGCAAGTGCTGGACACAATTTTCAGATGTTGGGAAACTCCAGTAATAGACCTGTTTGAGACAGCTTCCACTTTACTGCTGCATGCCATCCTTTTGGGGCACAGTGCCTATGGAGGCACTGGCCCTGGGTTGGATGGGAAAGTTTGTTTAGATCTTCCTTTCAATTCCACTGGTGTGGAGAGTCCTTCTCAAGCTGAGGAGTCAGCCTGCAACCATGTTACTGGTTGCCCCAGATTGGGACAGGCAGCCATGGTACCCTTTGTTGCTCATCCTGTCCACCAAGCAACCCATTTTTCTGCCCCAGAGATACAATCTTCCAAACAGCTGTTCAGGGCAGATAGTTTTCCCGAACCTCGGGAGCCTTCACCTGAAGGCTTGGTTCTTGAGGAGTTAGAATTTTCTAAGTTTAACCTGTCAGAAGAGGTACTTAAAGTGCTGAACGTTTCTATGAAAACTTCAACAAGAAAGACTTCTACTTCAAAATGGAGAAGATTTTCCATCTGGTGCAGGCCTAAGAAAATCAGTTCCCTTAAGGCAGGTTTGTGTGCATTGCTCAATTATCTGGTGTACTTGCAGTCCCTAGGACTCTTGCCGGCAACCCTTAGGGTTCACTTAGCAGCAATATTTGCTTATCTGTCTGCAGGTGCTCAGAGAACAATAGCTTCACAATCCATTTTTAGAAATTTTTTCAAAGGATTGGCACATATGTTTCCTCCTGTTAGGGAACCAGTCCCTCCCTGGGATTTGAATTTGTTCATAGCCAAACTCATGGAAACACCCCTTTGAGCCAATGGCTACAACTGACCTGAAAATTATCACATAGAAAACTGTTTTCCTGGTGACAATCACTTCAGCAAGAAGTGTGTGTGAGCTCCAAGCTCTTTGCACTAATCCTAATTACATTACTATTTACACTCTGCATCAACGGCCTTGGTCTAAATTGTGGCTCAGGGGAAATTAATAATATATGCGAATGACACAGTGGTGTACTGGAGTGATCCCAAACGTAGTGCCATTGCTGCAAACTTAGCTGCCGTTTTGAACTCCCTTGAGAACTGGTTTGCATCCTGCCTACTAGTTACGAATGTCAAAAACACTAAGGCCAGTGACAGCACTGTGGGGTTTAAAACATGGGTTGAATTGGACCCACTGGTGTAAAAAACAGTGGATCTAAAGAGGAACCTACTGGGTCAAAACATAATCAGTGACAGATTTTGAACAGTTTACGTTCCCTTCCTTTAAATATTGTTGTAGAGTAGATGCATCAGTCTGGACCCACTGGCAAAGGAAAGGGGTCAGTTTTGGAAAGGATGCAACTTTTGCTGTTTTGGTGCATGTTAGCGTTGACCCTGACTAATGCTGTCCTTTTTGGGACTAGTCATCTGGGTGAACATAGGCAACACTTGCTTCCACTCTACACAGCTTCCGGGTCACAGATAGAAGTAGTTGACAAGATCAAATATTTGGCGTTTATCTGGACCAGGATATGAACTTCAGGCCTCACATAGAGCACATAACTAAGGCCATACCCCAGAAACTAGGCCTTCTCTACAGGCTCAGCAGTTCCCTAACTGATGACTCCAGGACTGCAGTTGGTAAGAGCACCCTACTCCATGGTGCCCCATTACTGCACTTCCTCCGGGAAACCAAAAAATGCAAGCGGACTGTTCTTTATAATAAAATAATTTGCTTTGCCATTTGCTCTTCTCCTCAGAGACACCATTGTGTGGTTCTTTCTGAACTGAACTGGCCTTCCCTGGAACTCAAACTCTCTTATCCTTTATTGTGTCTCACCTACAAGCTCTCCAATGTCTACTCCCCCTCCAACCTGATAGGCCTACTTAACACCAAGGTTTCCAGATGAAACCTTCGCTCCTCGGGTAGCAATCTACTTGAAATTCCCCGGGTACATACCAACACTGGTAAAAGGTCTTTCAGGTACTTAGCACCCTATTACTGGTGCTCGCTTCCTGAGCATCTGACCACTGTCAAGACCCTAGAAGGGTTCAAGGTAGGCCTAAAAGTGTACTTGCAGGATTGCAGCCACTGCTGCTGCTACCGTTGAACCTATACCCTACCCCAGGCCGAATGTCTTTGTGTGATGGTTCCTAAACTAATGAACTAATGTACTCCTGCCTGTGTTCTTAAGAATCTGATTGTTCCCTCATGACAGTTGTGAGGATTGCTGTAAGTCTATGTATCATGACTAACTGACTGGAAAAATGACTGGAACAGCCTTCCTGAGGAGGTTGTGGAGTCAGGAACAGTGGGAGAATTCAAGAATGCATGGGATAGGCATACGGCAATTCTAGTGGGGGGTAGGAGGAAGTAAGCAGTTGATTAATTAGAATCTGCAGCTTATCCATCAGGTAGGGAAATGGGCAGACTAGGTGGGCCTAGTGGTCCTTATCTGTCGTCAAATTCTATGTTTCTATGTAATTATTATTGTGATCACGTTGTAATTTATGTCATCACCTTTGTACTATAGATTACATGTCTCCATTGGTGTGATCTTTGTACATTGTTATACTATATTTGATGTATGTAACTAATTCCAGGTTGCCCCTGACAAAGGGACCTCTGGTCTCAGTGGGCTTATCTGGTTACCAACATGCTAAATAAATAAAAAAAATCTTCTGTAAGTACAGTGTAGTCCTTAAGATTAACAGGAAGTTCCTTGCAAAGGTAGTGACCGAGTTTTACTTGAGCCAGTCCATCACCCTGCCTTTATTTTTCAGAACCAAATCCAGTTCAGGAGAATTGAAGCTTCATAGCTTGGACGTAAAAAGGTCTCTCAGCCATTACATTTCAAATACTAAGGACCTCAGGGATCGCCATTCACAGCTGTTCATTACCTGTTGTGAAGTGGGAAAGGGTAGGCCTTCCTCAAAGAAGTTGATTGCACGTTGGATAATATCCTGCATCCAGTTCTGCTACAGTAAGGCTGACAAACAGCCACCACAGGGCCTTGGGCATATTCCACTTGTGGAACTGCTGCCTCTGTGGCAACTGCAAGGGACATCCACTTGTTAGAAATCTGTAAAGCGGTTACCTGGAGTATAGTCCACACCTTCACACAGCACTACTGCCTAGACGTCCAGTCCAGGACTGATGATCGGTTTGGCATTGCAGTATTACTGAAACTTTTTCTTGAATAGGTTCTGTTCCCACCTCCCAAGGCACTGCTTGGTAGTCTGTAGATTGTCAAATACTACTAGGATATTCCTGGGGCTTGAAGAAAAAATTACTTAGCATAGTAATATTATTTCTTCCAAGGGATCTCCGAGTAGGATTAGACCTACAGTTTCTACCTTCCCTTGCATAGCCTGACTTGCATAGCCTGAATAGGTTCAGCAGTACCTTTTATGGGAGTTTATAATGTTGCTATTAATCAAAGGCTTATCTCTCTCTCTCTTTTATATATATATATATATATATATATATATTAATTGACACAGCTATGGCTAGGATATTTAGTTCTCCTTTGTTTTTGTCTTTCCCTTGTCCTGTTTAGAACTCACCCTCTTCACCAAGAGGAGAGTATTGTTCTTAAGGATGTTTACTTATAATTATTTAATAGTCTGGTGTTTTCATCTACAAAATTGAATCTGGCAGTTAGATAGAACACAGTCCACTTAGAGGCATCAGTTAAATTCTCTCATTTGCATATATTCCAACTCAAAGTTCCAGGGGCAGTCAGAGATTCTGGAATGACTGCAGATTGTCTAATCCTACTGGGAGCTCCCTTGGAAGAAACAGTATTACTATGGTAAGTAATTTTGTCTTGCTGCCCTTTTGTAAACTTTTGTCCGGTTCCCTTTTTGCGGAACCAAAACTTGAATTAGCCTTATTTTCTTTTTCTGCCCTCAATATTGGTGCGGTTCTTTACTAAAATGAACCAAACCACATTTCTATATTTTATATCTAAATTTCTCTTGATAGGGATTTTGTTTTTTGTCTGTTTGGGAACTGCAACGCTTCTTTAAGGTTGTTAGTGTTTGGCATGACTTTCAAGCCCAAAAAGAGGATAGGACCTACCGGTTTTAAAAATTGTAAAATTTGTTTCTAACCGCAGGAATCCTCTAATTTTATTATTCTTTGCAATGCCCCTTTAAGCCAGCACTGCCTCAGAACCAATTAGAATGCTATGCTAATTATGGAATGTTTAGCTTGTGCATTCATTTTCAAACTGCCCTATTCTAACTGCCTGGATTCTACCTCAGATTTTCTGTCTCCACTGCAAAGTTAAGACGCCCTGGAGATCTCTCTCTATCAAGATCGTCTAAATTGTGCATAAGAACAAAACAACTTAAGTATTTTGTCTTATTCAAACAACATGAAGTCTTGCTATATTATGACATATGCAGTGAGTCCCAACCTTCGAACTGCTCTGCAGGTGAAAGAGTTAACTTTCCATGCCAGGCATGGAACACTGAGCTCAAGCTCGGTTGAAACTCTGTCTGTTGTTCTTCAAACTCAAACCGTCAGATTCTTTACTCCGCCTCACTGAACAGTCGCTCCGGAGATTTCTCCTTCTGCTCGGTTCATTTTGTCAGTTAAAGTATTGTTTTTCTCGGTTTTCGACCGAATTTAAACCGCAACCGGTCAGTTCAGACTCTGTCTGTGGTATTTGTGAGTACTAGATAGGTTTTAATTCTATTCTGTGTGGAACTTGTAAACGGTTTATCGGTTCGGTTTGAACCGATCAGGTTGTTTAAAATATCTTAATCTGTCATTTAGAGTGTGGTTACCGGTTCTTATCGGTTCTAAAAAAAACGGATTTTATTACGTTTTTTTCCACGACCTGTGACACGGTTGGGAACCGATAAGAGGGTCTTACCTGGCGGATTGCCATAAACGGGTAAGTTTGTATGACTGGCACTATGTCTGAGAAACCCAAAAGAAAAACCTGGCCCACTGGGTTTCAACACTGCAGTGTGTGTGGGGAAGTCTTTGCCAAGGCTGACCCCCACACCACCTGTGTTTATTGTCTGGGGTTTGACCACCTCAATGCAGACTGCCAGATTTGTAAAAATTTTCCTGCAGCCACCCTGGAAAAGAGAGTTGGTAGGCTCAGGGAAAGGGAGGCCAAAAGTCCGCTGAACTGGATGGCCAGCCCGGTTCGGTTCCAACCGAACCAGAGAGAGTGCCCTCTGACCAGGGCGAGACTTCCTCGGGCCAAAGGAGATCCGACTCTGAGGAGTCGATTCTAGCAAAAAGGACTAGGAAATCAGCTGGTGTGGAGCCAAAACTTTCCTCTCCAACTGCTGAAGAAATAGCCAAAGCGATTAAAATTGTCCAGTCGCTTTCCCTGGTTCCGACCGAACCGGCACCATCAGGTAAGCGCTGTTCTGCCGTGTCCCACCGTTCAAGAGTATGATTTAGAGGAATATTATGAACCGGAGGAGGGGAAGAGGAGTATGAGGAGAGTGAATGTGATTTGGAAGTCTGGATGTGCCCATTGACCCGACATCTCCCAGACAGACCTTCAGGAGTGTCTCCTCCTAGGCTTTCTGAGTCCCTTCTCATTTTATGTTTTATAAAAAGTGGCTGAAACCCTCCAGCTCCCTATGGAGGAAGCTGTGGATGATCAAGAGGAGCCTGACTATGTGGAAATGATGGATATCCCAGAGTCTCAGGAGACTGTCTATTCCCTTGCATAAATCTTTTGGGAAACAGACATTTAAAATTCTAAAACTCCTCACACTATACCTCCTGTGGATAAGAGAATGGACAAGAGGTACACATTGTCAGGCTGTGATACGGAGTTCCTTACACAACAATGCAGCCATGTTGGAGTAGTGCAGGCTGCAGCCTGTGACAAGGCAAATATTCCCTTGGCTTCACACCCCCCGGACAAGGACTCCAGGAGGATTGATGCCATGGCAAAGAAGCAGTACATGGCAGCATCTTTGGGACTCAGACAGGCAAATTATATGGCTTATGTTGCTAGATATCAGAAATCCAGATGGGATACTGTTATGGCTCTAGCGAAACAGGTCCCTGGCCAGCTTGCCAAGGAGCTGGAGCAGGTGGCTGCTGATGGTATTGAGGCATCCAAGGTGCAATTCCATGCTGCAGTAGACTCAAATGATGTGTCATCTAGAGTCATGGCTACATCTGTGGCACTTCGAAGAATGGCTTGGCTCAGATGTACTAGCCTGTCACAGGATAGCCAGACTAAGGCCATGGATTTTCCTGTTGTGGGTAATTCTCTGTTTGGGGAGCAGACAGAGAATTACATGAAGAAAATGGATGAGTATAGGACCACCTATAGGAGTGCACAGGCCAAGGAAAGGCAGGCCACTCCTCAAAGGCAGCTTCCCAAGGGCAGGGGCAGGCCTTTCATAGGCCTTTTTACCAAGCCCAGGCCTCCTCTTCTGCTTATGCCCAGAGGGGGTTCTTTAGAGGGAGAGGCAGATGGGGTACAAGCAGGCCTGCTTCCACCCCTCAACCCAAAGCCCCTGCCAAGCAGGCACCCTGATGGGGTTGCCAGGTCCGATTCTCAGCTACCTGTAGGGGGCAGGCTGGCTTACTTTGTCCAGGACTGGGAGTCTCTGACATCAGACAAGTGGGTCCTGGAAGTAGTAGTTAGGACTGGTTCTCAGCTTCAAAAAGTTTCCAAAGATGAGAACCAGATCCTTTCACCTGCAACCACCAGAGGCACTTGCCCTAGAGGCAGAGGTCTCTTCCCTCCTGGCTCTCAGAGCTGTGGAAAGGGTTCCGCCCCTACACCAGGGCAAAGGGTTGTACTCCAGGTACTTCCTTACCCCAAAAAAGACAGGAGAATTGCAGCCCAACCTGGATCTCAGATATTTAAACAAGCACCTTTTAAAACCAAAATTCAAAATGGTGACTCTGGGAATTATTCTACCCTCTCTAAGGCCAGGGGACTGGCTAGCGTCCCTGGACCTCAAGGATGCCTACTTCCATATTCTTATCAGAAGCTCCCATCGAAAGTACCTCAGGTTCGAGCTGCCCTCAGGCCATTACCAGTTCAGAGCAATGCCCTTTGGCCTCACCTCTGCTCCAAGGGTATTCACAAAATGCCTGGCAGTAGCAGTTGCTTCCCTAAGAAGGCACAAAATTGCCATCTTCCCTTACCTGGACGACTGGCTCATAGTAGGCCAGTTCCCAGACCAAGTCAAGTTACATCTACAGATAGCAACTGCTCACCTCTCTAGGTTTCCTTCTGAATCTTTCAAAGTCAGTTCTAGAGCCTGTCCAGCTCCTCACCTTCATAGGCACAGAGCTGAACACAGAGAAAGCCAGAGCCTTCCTTCCTTCCTTTGGACAGGGCAAGGGCCCTGGTCTCTCTGGCCTCCTCATTCACCCTGCAGGTCTCTCGACCAGCAAGGCATTTTCTAAAGCTCCTGGAGCACATGGCTGCTTCTACAGCAGTAGTGCAGGGAGCAAGATTTCAGATGAGGGACATCCAGTTCCATTTGAGAGCCTTTTGGTCTCAAAGGAAAGACCCTCTAACCAAATTGATCCCAGTGACTCGAACCCTGATCCAGGCCCTACAGTGGTGGCAGGATCAGAGTAATCTGAGACAAGGGGTTCCTTTTGTCACTCAGTCTCACTCCTTAATCCTTACTACAGATGCATCCCTCTTGGGGTGGGGAGCTCACATGGGCGACCTCACTACCCAGGGATTGTGGTCCCCTCAGGAATCTCTGCTCCACATCAATCTGTTGGAACTCAGAGCAGTTTTTCTTGCACTTCAAGTTTTTTCCAAATCTGTTCAGAACAAAGTTGTACAGGTCAGAACAGACATCACCACCACAATGTGGTACATCAACAAGCAAGGGGGCACTCGGTCTACGGCCTTGTGCACCGAAGCAATGAAGTTGTGGTCTCTGGCTTACTCCCTGAACACCTCCCTTACGGCAGTTCACCTCCCAGGCAAGGAAATGTCCTGGCAGATGCTCTCAGCAGGATTTCCCAGGGCCATCACGAATGGTCACTAGACCCCCTGGTCTTGGAGGTGATATTTGCCAGATGGGGCACCCAGATAGATCTTTTGCAGCCCCAGACAATCACCAACTTCCCTTTTTGCTGCAGGCCCCAGTGTTGGGCTCAGTCCCTCTGATGCCTTAGTTCTCAGTTGGGAAGGGAAGTTTCTCATGCTTTTCCCCTTCCTCTCCTGTTCAAAGTGCTAGTAAAATCAGATCTCAACCCTGCAAGATGATCCTGATTGCTCCAGATTGGGCCAGACAACCCTGGTATCCACTCCTACTGTCCTTAGCAGTCCATCTTCCCCTGTGTCTTCCCAGGAATCACAACCTGTTAACCTGTGCTCAGGGGAGGGTTTGGTACCCGAACCTCAAATCTCTCAATCTCAAGGCCTGGGTCTTGAAGAGTTAGAGTTTGCTGATCTACACCTCTCCCAAGGTGTAATGGATATCCTGAAGGCTTCTAGGAAACCTTCCACCAGGGCTACTTATAATTCCAAATGGAAGAGGTTTTCCATATGGTGCTCTGGGAAGCATATTTCCAGAATCTGCTGATTTACCCACAGTCCTGGATTATATGGTCCACTTAAATACCTTGGGACTGAGACCAGCTACCCTAAAAGTGCATCTGCAGCTGTGTCTGCTTTTATTTCAGCAAGTAAACCTCTTCTTCTTCAGCTCATCCTGTATTCTCCAAGTTTTCAAGGATTGCTTCACACAACCTCCATTCAGGGCCCCTGCCCTGCCTGGGATCTTAATGTTTGCATTGCTCAGCTTATGCAACCCCCTTGCACCTTTGTCTTCAGCAGAACTTAAGTACTTGACTTGGAAGACTGTGTTTCTGGTAGCCATCACTTCTGCCAGACGCATAAGTGAATTACAAGCTTTGTCAGTGGAGCCTGATTTTATCTCCTTTCATAGAGATAAGGTGGTCCTCAGGACTAACAGGAAGTTCTTGCCTAAGGTGGTTTCAGATTTCCACCTTAATCAATCTATATCTCTTCCAGTGTACTTCACTGACCATTCCTCCTCTGGCGAGAGGAGGCTGCACAGCTTAGATGTGAAGAGAGCCCTTAGTTACTGTATAGAGCGTACCAAGGGTCACAGGTTTGACTCCCTCCAACTGTTCCTCACTTATGGTGAGGTTGGTAAAGGGAAACCTGCCACTAAAAGATCCATTGCCAGGTGGATTGTCTCTTGTATCCAATTTTGTTATGAAAAACTGGGTAAGGTTCCTCCCTCAGGCCTGAGGGCTCACTCTACCAGAGGTACAGCTGCTTCCCTGGCTGCTGCCAGGGACATCCCTATTCTAGAGATATATCAAGCAGCTACCTGCAAAACAGTTCACACTTTTACCAAGCATTACTCCCTGGACATTCAGGCTAGGAGTGATGCTCGGTTTGGCACAGCTGTGCTTCAGAGCCTATTTCCTAAGTGGGTTCTGTCCCTCTTCCATGGAAGTACTGCTTTGTAGTCTGCATATGTCATAATATAGCAAGACTTCATGTTGTTTGAAGAAAAAATTACTCACCTTAGTAATGTTGTTTCTTCTAATGGAGTCTTGCTATATTATGACCTCCCCCCCTGCCTGCCCCTCTCAGAACCTCTGTTTTTGGGATGTGGGTGGGCAGTGCAGTGTTGGCACTTAGTAGGTGCCCACCTTGTTGTTTTCACCCTCCTTTCTTGGGGTGACTTGGTGTTGTGTTTTCATTTTTTGGGTCTCCTGACTTGAGTCTTTGTTTTGGGACCAAAAAATGTGTTCTTATGTTTAGTAGCTAGTTGGCTAGTGTAGGTTTACAGCTTCCACACAGGACCTCAGTGAGTTTAGCTCGTAAAGATCTGACGGTTTGAATTTGAAGAACAATAGACAGAGTTTCAACCGAGCTTGAGCTCAGCGTTCCATGCCTGGCATAGAAAGTTAACTCTTTCACCTCCGGAGCAGTTCGAAGGTTGGGTCTCACTGCATATGTCATAATATAGCAAGACTCCATTAGAAGAAACAACATTACTAAGGTGAGTAATTTTTTCCTTTTTCATTACTGCTTTATTCTTATTGTTGTTTAGTCTTTTTACATCATAGATTAAGTTCTTTAGTTTTTTTATCCGTTCCTCGTGGTTCCTTTAAATCAAGGGGTAACAGATCATTTGGTAAATTTTAAAGGAAACTTTTAGATAGGTTTCCGAGTGTTTTTTCTTTTAAAACATTTAATTTAACTGATTTTGAACCGAGGTGTTCTGGTTCTACTAGTGGTTCTCGATTCCTGAACCGATCGGAACCATGGTTCTGTTTAAAATTATCGGTTTCTGAACCAATCTTTTTTTGTTTAAACCGACTGTTAAATCTTAAATCTTTTCCTGTTTTAGCGGTTTTTGAGTCCTGTTTTCTACAATGGTGAATAAACCTAAAAAGGACACAGGACCTACCGGTTTTAATAATTGTATTAAATGTGAAGAGGTATTTGCAAGGGCTGACAAACATGACCTTTGTCCGCTCTTTGTCTTGGTGTTAAGCATTTCAATGAAGATTGTGAGATTTGCTAGTCTTTCCCCGGAAAAACTATGGAGAAGCGCAGGGAGAGGCTTAAGAGAAGACTTGAAGAGGGGGTCCCTGGGCTCTGACCATACCACCCCCTCAAAAAATGTGGCAATTCCTTTAAGAGCCTCCAAATTCCACGGGTGAGGGCTCTAGTAAGAGAGCAATCAGCAGTCTGACTCTCCGGTGCCTGCCAAAAAACTATAAGAAAAAGTAAGCACACTCGTACCCTGGCTGAAACACGTGAAGGGGTCCCTCAGGTGCTCATACATACTTCTTCTCCTGCTGACATTTCACAAGCTCTGACTTTGTTACAGGTGGTGCAGGGCTTGCTCTCGCCCCAGCAACCTGTAACTGTTTCATCTGATAGAACTGCTGCTGCTACCCCCCCACCCCGTGCCTGTTCCCACTATGGGTGGTGATGATGAAGAAGATGAGGAGGAGGAAGGAATAGAGCCTGAGATGTCACCGGAGTAAGACTTTGGTTCCCCTCCTAGGCCTTCAGAGGATTTTTCCTCCTATTTTTCTTTCTTTAAGAAAATGGTGGAAACACTGGACCTCCAGACAACTGAAGAAGAGATTCAATATATGGAACTAATGGGGCTAACACCCTCAAAACGATTTCTCCTTCCTCTCTACAAATTTTTCAGAAAAGACATTCTGGAAATCTTAAAAGCTCCTCAGACTGTCACACCTATTGACAAAAAATGTGACAAAAAGTATCAACCGGAGAGATCTGGTGCTGAGTTTTTATTCAGCCACCCAGATCATCAGGGCATAGTGCAGCAGACAGCCTGTGAGAAAGCCAAAATCTCTTTGTCTTTTCATCCATCTGAAGAGACTCCAGAAAGGTGAACAGTATGGCTAAGAGGGGGTACCTCTCAGCATCCCTTGCTATCAGGCAAGCCACTTATCAGGCCTATACTGCTCTCTACTGGAAGGCTTTATGGCAGTCTGTGGTGGATAAATGCAGGGGCAAATTCCTCTCTCACTGTTTCTGACTTACTAGAGACAGCCAAATTGGGGTTGGAGGCTTCCAGATACCAATTCCAGATGGCAGCAGACACAAATGACACTGCTGCCAGATTGTTGGCTGGTACTGTAGTCATGAGAAGGGTTGCCTGGCTGAGGACTACTAACCTCACCCAGGACACTCAAAACAAAGCAATGGATTTCCCAGTTGAGAACCAGTCCCTTTTTGGTGCACAAACTGAAGCCTATATGAAGAAAGTAGACGAATACAAGGCTCCTTTCAGAACTAATTCCACCAGGGACAAACCTCCTTCCACATCTTATTCTAGGGGAGGCAGGGGCATGTCTACCTTTAGAAGACCTTTCTTTCAGGTGCAAGCTGCTCTGCAGATACAGTACCAACCCCAGCAGATGGGTTTCTACAGGACCAGGGGCAGAAGAGGCTCCCGCAGAGGGTCTCATTCTACCCAGCCTCAACAACAGCAAAAGCAGAACCCCTGACTCTTCCCCTCAGGCTGCCTCTCCACATCCAGTAGGGGGCAGGCTTTCCCACTATTTCCAGGACTGGTTAAAAATAACATTAGACAGATGGGTCCTGGAAATAATGGGTCAGGGTCCCTCCCTTTGTTTTAAGTCCCTTCCCCCTCTAAGGGTAAAACATTTTGCATCAGTTGCTCCCTCAGAAAGAAGACTGCTGGTGCAGGAGGTAAAAACTTATTATTGGCAAAAGCAGTTAAGCCTGTCCCACACAATCAAAGAGGGCAAGGGTTCCACTCCAGGTATTTCCTAACAACAAAAAAGACTGGAGAGTGGTGGCCTATACTAGACCTCAGACATCTAAACAAGTACTTGGTGAAACCCAAATTCAGAATGGTCACAATGACAGTAATCCTGCCAACACTACAAAAAGGGGACTAGTTGGCCTCTTTGGATTTAAAAGATGCATATTTCCACATCCCTGTCAGAGAATCACATAGAAGATATCTTATGTTCACTCTCCCCTCTGGCCACTACCAGTTCTCAACACTTCCTTTCGGCCTTACTTCTGCACCAAGGGTGTTCACCAAATGCATTGCAGTAGTAGTGGCACATCTCAGAAAGCTGGGTGTCACAGTTTTCCCATATCTGGACGAGTGGCTGATTGTAGGAAAATCCCATGAGTCAGAACACTTACTGCTAGCTCAATGTGTTCTCTCCTCCCTGGGGGTTCTTTTAAATGTCAAGAAATCAATTCTCACCCCAGTCCAAGTATTGCAATTCATAGGGGCAGAACTCAGTACAATTCTGGGAAAAGCTTTCCTACCCTTGGAAAGGGTGCAGGCTATCCAGCTTCTAGCATGCTCATTCGTCCTGTGCAGGCCAAAACAAGCAACTCAGTTTTTACAGCTGTTAGGCCACATGACTGCAGCAACAAGCACAGTCATGGGTGCCAGATTCCAAATGAGGGACATTCAGTTTCACCTCAGGGCCCAGTGGTCCCAGAGACGAGATCCACTATCAAAACTAATCCCTGTATCAAAAACTCTTCTACAGGCCCTCCAGTGGTGGAAGGATCCAGACAACCTAAGGAAAGGGCTTCCTTTCCTACAGGAGCCCCCCTCCTTAGTGCTCACAACAGATGCCTCCCCTCCTAGGATGGGGTGCCCACCTAGGGGACCACACAGTTCACAGCTCTTGGAGCACTGCAGAGTCACTCCTGCACATAAATCTCTTGGAGTTAAGAGCAGTGTACCTGGCCATTTGGGCTTTCACTCATCTTATAAAGGGAAAAGTGGTTCAGGTCAGAACAGACAATATCATCACAATGTACTATATCAACAAACAAGGAGGGACAAGATCCACGCCACAATGCACAGAAGCAATGAAAACATGGAGCCTGATTTACTCCATAAATGCCTCCATACAAGCAATCCATCTGCTAGGGAAGGACAATACACTGGCAGATGCTTTGAGCAGGATAAACCAGGCCCATCACAAATGGGCACTGGACAGCCAAGTAGTGCAGGTCCTATTCAGGAGTGGGGGGACCCCAGAACTGGATCTTTCTGCTTCCCACCAGGATCACCATTTACCCTTTTATTGCTGCAGGGCTCCAGTGAAAGGGACTGTCCCTATGGATGCCCTGATTCTCGATTAGACAGGCAAATACCTTAATGCCTTTCCTCTTTTTCCTCTGGTTCTCAGAGTACTCGGGTCACAGCCAACCTCGATGATTCTGATAGCACCAGACTTGCCAAGACAGCCTTGGTACTCCCTGTTACTCTCAATGTCAGTGAGCGAACCGATCTACCTCCCTCAGAGGTACAATCTTTATTTTATTTTTTTTTTAATTTATTTTTTGTTGACCGGGTAAGTGCACTAGACAAATCCAGCTTATTTTCAGGCACGACCCAGGGGAGGGGAATACAGATGAATGCCAACTGGCCTTGAACCAAATTAAGCTGTTGGTGGTATTTTTAGTGAATGAGAGAAATTTGGTCAGGACACCGGGGAAATTCCCCTACTCTTGCCAGTAGGGGGATCCCTGATTGCTGACATGGAGGGCTCAGATGCTGCTCAGCCCTGCTCCTGTGAGGTTCTCACCTCTCACACTCAGCTGCTGCAAGAGCCAGCCCCTATTTGTTCTACTCACCAAGAGAGGTCTTCGTGGAATATTGCTGAAAGGAATACTGCTGCACGGAATACTGCATTGCTGGATACCTCTTTCTCCATAGAGAAGCATGCTACTGAGATTATGCCCGATTCTGCACTTTTACCGAAAATCTCTCCTGCTTCAGCATTTTCATCGCAATCTACTGTGACGGAACCTTTTGCTTCAGCGCTTAGCAGTGCAACACCAAGGACTCCCCCTGCTGCATCCGGTTTTGTCCTTAAGGAAATTGGTATGACTGCAGAGTCGCATTTGCGAGACATGGACCTTTTGATATTGGATCCTTTACACCAGCCACCAATTTCTTCTGCTCCTGTGGCTTCCTCTACTATGGCTTCCTTGATGTGCGCACGCTTTGGCATCACCTCTGCTCCAACGACTGTGGACCCTACCTGGACTGCCTCTAATGCTTTGACCCGAGCAGGCTGGATGCTGAAAGACTCGGGCTCCTGGACTCCAGACCCGACGTGGGACGCGGACAAGCATGGCGTGTTATACTCTCCGAACAGGCCTGCACCTTCACCTAAGAGCTCCACCGAAGTACCTAAATCTGCAGCTGCTAATTGTACTAATGACTCTGATATTCCTACCCCTGCTTTGTTATCCAGGCCTATTGTGTGTGAGACTACTTGGGGGGATATAATGGATAATGCTGATGTAATTAATGTCTCTGCTGATATTGTTGATACTAGTGATTCTGCTGTTTCTCTTACCACTACTAATGTTGATATTACTGTCGATACTGCCATTCAGATTTTCAATACCACTACTGTTACTAATCTTCCTGATATCTCTGCTACGATATCTGTTTCTCATAATTCTGGGATATTATCTCTGGTTGGGAACACTTCTGGTTCCACTTTACTTCGGGACCCTGTACTCCCTAGTCCTAAGCAATCTGACACTCTCACCTACCCTGCTCTTCCTTCCCTCCAGTCTCAACCAGTCGATTTGTCTGGTTCTTTTCCCTCCAGTTCTGCCCTTTCTCTTTCTGATCAACCTCCCTTAGCACTATCTACATTGCCTGACTCTGGCCCTACATTATTTCCTGGTCCTGCTCCCAGTACATCCCATTCCTTATTGAGTACTGTTACACCAAGCTCTCCCAATATTGAGGGTCCTGGGGAGGGCCCTTCCACTATACTCCCGACCTTGGAACCCCTCCCCCCCTTGAAACATGCTTCAGCACCAGACAGGGAACCTGTATTATCAGATCTGTTTAAAAATAAGTTGGAACAGGCCCCTAGATGTAATGCAGTACGCTTACATTATAAGGGCGGTCTATCTGTATTTCCTGACCGTTACTATGTGGCTAGAACCCTTTTAAAAGGTGATATGCATTTTCAGGCCTCTGATATTTACGCTTTAATACATATTTCTGGAGAAGAAACCTTTGATATTAGTTTCAAATATACTAGTGGTTTAGATAGGTTTTGGCATAAATATGCCACATTAAAGAATTCTCCTCTTTGGGTTCCTTTTTCTGTCATACCTCTCACCAAACCAGCAGTTTGAACTGTCACTATTATGTTTCGAAATGAGGGTGTCAGTATCAGTGACATATATCATTGGCTACAGAACAGATGCACAGTTTTATCCCCTCCTGAAGCCATTATAGATGAGGAAGGCCTCTGGACAGGTGGTTGGAAGTTCCGTGTGAAACTTTTTCAGGTTAACTCAGAAGTTATTCACCTCCGTAACAGTTTTTTCCTAGGTAAGGACAGGGGTGTTTGTTTTTACGGAGGCCAACCTCGGCCTGCTATAAATGTGGCTCCCATATGCATCTCAGTAGTACATGTGATTTGCTGAAATGCAGTCTATGTGGGGGGTTTGGACACCCTAGCGTTTCTTGTACTAATGTGTTTCAGTGTAATCTATGTGATGACAAAGGGCATGCATACCATCAGTGTCCCTGGGCCAGTAAGAACCGTAATAAGGGGTAGGATCCGAATGTCCTCGTTCGGAAAGCACAGGATAAGGCCCAAGACCGATCCACTAATCTGATTTCAATGTCTGAGGTCACTGATGTACCCTCATCCCCCCTCCCCACTATACCGGTTGCACCGGTTGAACCACAGCCCACAAAGGAACCTCCTACTGCTATGGAGATTATTCCTATTACTAAGGAGTCTGTCACACACACTCCACACCCTCCTTCTACTCAGACCATTGACACTCCCTTTATAGACCCAGATGGCTTTCAAATTAGTAGAAGAGTCACCAGGGCGACTACTCTCAAAACTATACGGGCGCCTGAAGTTTCTCTCTCCAACCCTTTTGACTGTCTAAAAGGTGGGAGAGAGGACTCTGATGGTGATTCCGAAGCCTCTGTATTACCTTCTGACATGGATCTCACTGTTCCTAAGCCACCGAATGTATCCCGCAAAAAACTTACTAAAACCAAAAAGGGGAGTAAAAAGCGTAAGAACATGACTTACTGATGGGAGTGGCTGACTGATTCATTGCTCTGGCTCTTCTTCTTCGACTAGCATCATTCAATGTTTGTAGCCTGAAAAGCTACAAAAGGAGAATTTTTTTTTCATCTTGCTGCCTCTCTCCCCTTAGATGTTATCTTCTTACAGGAAACACGTCTCACCTTGCTTTTTGAAGTCCAGTACCTTAAATGGGGGTGGATTAAGGGACCTTCCTGTTGGACCTTTGGGGATGATTTTGCTGACGGGGTAGCTGTTCTGTTTTTTTCCTCAGCCTTTTCCATCTCCTATGTTACAGATATACATCCTGGCAGAGCCCTGATTCTTGACTGTACTTTTCAGGGACAACCCTTTTGCCTTATTAATCTTTATGGCCCCCAGACTAAAACTGCTCGCATGCATTTATTAGACCTCATTAAGCCTTTTTTGTGTACTAGGAAACATATTATTTGGGGCGGTGATTTTAATTGCTCCATTGATGTTTCCTGTAGGACAGCAGCTGGGAAGAAAGTTTATTGCGACTCCCTTGCTTTATCTAATTTGATAAAGACTGCTAGTTTAATTGATGCTTACCATTCCCTGAAAACTGATGCTGGATATACATATCATAGATCTATCTATCACACCCGCATTGATTATTTTTTTTCTTCTAGGTATTGTATACCGCAACACGTTTCACTTTGCCCCACGGAACTTTCAGACCACTCCTTGCTAACCTGTACATTTTCATTAGATGCAACCACAATACCCCCCCCCCACTTCAGTGGAAGCTAAACAATACTATATTGACTCGTGCTTTTGTCCAGTCCCAAGTTAGATCTCTATTTCAGGCACGGATCAAGTTTCTCTGCTGTTATGATTCCATGTGGGAATGGTGGTCCGATACGAAACTAGATCTACGTATGCTTTTTCAAAATGTAGGAAAACGTCTGGTTCATGATTCCTATCTTACATATTTAACCTTCAGAAATCAACTACATAAATTAATGTCTCTTTCTGTATCTTCCCCTGTTGACTATTCTTCATTATACAATGGCAAGAAAGAATCTTGGATTCTGATTGGTCAGTGTAGGGCAAGACCCGTGATGTTATCCCAGTACAACATCACGGATGTAGTCCCAGCACAGACTTGACCCAATCACAGGGGAAAAAAATCAGTACCCATCCTATCTATAACCTCAACTGAAAGCAACATATGAGATCAGCTTCTCACTCCTCATTCAGGTCACAGACCCCACCAGCCAAGACCGTATCTGTAACAAACAAAACCTCTCCCACCCCATAATATTTCACTGTGGTTCACTGCACACATTGTAACTCCTGTAATTTTTCCCCGTTACTCCATTGAAACCAACCAGAGAAGACCCGCTGCCTTTACAATCCAGCGCATCTCCTTTTCCTCAACACACATACGAACTGAGGGTGACAGCATCCTCCCCCCTTTTTACTGTTGAAAAAGAAAACACATGTAGCAACACATGGCTACAAGAAGAAGAAAAGTGCTGCCCTGTCAGATCGCATTTTTTTAAACGCAGCCACGAGCACCTTCACCCTATAGAGCATGTGCAGTCGCTCGGCCCCAAGTCCACAACTCCACTAGAGAAGCTATTTCTTTCTTATTTTAAGCTCCCAACTCGAACAGTATCTACAACACAAGAAAGCCATAACTCTAATTGGCTTTTCTATTGCCTGCTGTATACAGCGCGTGCCCAAGTAACCGTTGTGGTATAAACTTGCGGCTGTAAACCTCAGCCGGAGCTTAACTCCCTTGCCTTTTTCTGCGATCCAGGCAGCATGTTTTCTCAGGCAAGACAGCTACTGAGTGTACGCTCATCTGCTCCGACTCTTGTAACAACGCCGTAGGCTACCCATTTCACTCACTACGTTACCTGCAGTACACAAACACTCGCTGGCCACAGTGTAGAAAAGGGCTTATACGTTTAAACTGAAACTGCATGACACAAAATAAAGAAAAAAAAACATAAACTTAGCAGCCAGATTAGTTCTTAGAGAGTTTCTTCACATAGGAAACACACAAGTTGTTCACCTCAGAAACAGCAACAGTTATTCACCTCAGACGCCATCGTTCACAGAGCTCCACCTAGTGGCAAAAAGGAGAACTGGACTTTTTTTTTCATATGTACACATTCACAGACAAAAATTAAATAAAAAATAAATTATATTTTCTAATTGTTTTATTTTATTTACAATGAGTTATTGTATATTAGTAGTTAGAGTTAGCAGATTAACGTTACTTTGGGTGATTACTCGCCCGCGGCCTCGCGCTCAATCACCCCAGGCGTGACGTTATCCCAGCACAACACACACCCTGTCGTGCATTATTGCTTAATAAATTAACACTGTTAAACAGCATATGTTTACACATCAATATAATAGTGCTCGTACCTTAGATTTTTTTATGAGAGTGGGTACATCAGTCTCTCCATCGGCAAATCCATTTTCGGCTTATACAGATAGACTTCAGGCTACGGTCATGCATGGCCTTTTTGATACAATGGGAAATGTTGTTTTTGATATTTCTGGTATGCTCTCAATTGTCAACAGTCATTTACATAGACAGTTCTGTACTTTGCTCTCCAACTCCCCTGACTTATCCACAGTTTTTTTGACCCCAGTTCCACAGCTTTATATGCACCACGTTGAAGACCTTATTGCCCTCATTTCTCAAGATGAAGTAGCTTGTGCCATTTCCCACCTTAAATTACAGGTAGCCCCAGGTCCTGATGGCCTCACCCATGAATTTTACAACACATTTAAAGATGATCTCCTCGAAGTACTAACCCAAGTTTATAATTGTTTTACAGAACTCTTCTCAGATTACTAATTTTGCCATCTCTTTTCTCAAATCTATATATAAAAAAGGAGACAACCGTTCTTTACTGAATTGGGGACCTCTCCATCTTCTGAATACGGATTTCAAGATCTTAACACGACTACTCAGCACCCGTCTATAACGGGTTGCACCAGATCTTATTGATTCAGCCCAGTCTTGTGCTATTCCAGGGAGATCGATCACTACGAATTTACTTCTCCAATTAGAAATTTTTGAAGCTAAAAAACATAATATAATTTCAGGTTTTGTTCTTTCACTGGATCAGGCAAAAGCATTTGATTCGGTTCATCACTCCTATTTATTTCAGGTCTTGCAACTATATGGTATCCTGGATACCTTTCTTCATTGGATTACCCGTATTTTTTCCTTCGCTTATTTTACTCCGGTGATTAATGGCTTTGTAGGTGAGACTTTACTCCAAACGGTTGGGGTCCGACAAGGTTGCCCATTCAGCCCACTGTTACATACTTTCACCCTGGATCCAATTATTTGGCAAATTAAATGGGACTCCTAAAATATAGGTTTTGCACCCCATTATTCCCTACCCCCTGTGAAGATCGCTGCGTATGCAGATGATGTTGTTTTATTTATGCACGATACATCATCTGGATTGGGCAGTCCCAAGTGTTTCAGACATTTTCTGTAATTTTCCGTGGCATGCTGAACCTTCAGAAAAGTGTATCCATTCCCTTGGATGCTGAATCCACCACTGTCTCTACAGTTGGTGGCATTAAAACTTTTGCCTTCCCTCAGAGGATTTTGGGGGTTTGGTTTAATGTTGAGGATGCAGCAACCTATAACTGGGAAAAACGTCTTCAAATTGGAGAATATAAAGTTGGTGTATGGAAATCTTGGAAATTAGGGAAAAGGAAGAGAGTTTTAGTGGTTAAAAAATTCATCCTTCCTATTTTTTTGTTTCTTAGTCCTCTATATGCCCCTCCCAAACACTTAGAAACACGCATTTTTAGTGTATGTTTTCGGATGGTTTGGGGTAGTAGACTTAACCCAATTAAAAGGGATGTTACATACTTACCAGTTCATCAGGGTGGACTTAGTGTGATTCACCCCATAGCTTTTTTTCTTTCCTTTTTTCCTTTCCACAGCATCAGATACGCTTTAAGTTCCATTGTAGATAAATGGGACATACTTCCACCTGTACAGTCTTGTACTTCTTGCTACCCCTCATATGCTGTAGACAGTTTCCGCAAAATAAGATTTTGGAAACTCTGAAAATCTTCCATATTACCGTTATCTAGAAAACAACTATATGATACATTTGTCAATATTACAAAGCCAGTTTTACACTTTCCAAACTGCCCTCCTTCCCGAAATGACTGTGTTTTGTTTATTCTTCGAGATAAGCGAATACCACTACATATGTGACATGTCTCCTGGCTTTATCATGGCAAATTACAGGTTCGAGGAAATCTAAAACACAAGTCCTCTCAGGAATGATACTGCCCTAAACCTTCCTGTTTTCACATTGAGGAGACTGTCACATTTCTTTTTTTTTGTTTGTTTAACTTTCTTTTTATTGCTTTCACAATAAACAGTGACATTTGGTACCATCAACTGTCAGGTATCATTCTGAGATTTCCAAATACATCCAATGTATACATAGGATACTTAGAGCCTAGACAGTTTGGAGTCAGGATAAGGGGAAAAAACTACGTAAGATTATTATACAAATAAGGCAACTAAAATAGGCTACAGCAAGCTAAGGCTTTTGGGGGCAAGTACTTAATATTTAAGTTTCTAAAAATAAAGAGATTCACTCAACATTCGAAGTTGATATGTTCCCCATTCCACAATCTTAACATTTCTAGAATATTTAGCACTTACAGTACGATCTGCAGCACTGTATTATCGGTTATTTTAAACCATTTATCTCGTTTTTATCTAAAAATAGCATAACAGAAACATCAGTCCTACTAATATGGTAACACAAGAAGTCTTTGGATTCAACATATTCGTTCAGGTCCCAACCTCTGAGTCAGAGCCACTATCATCCCAGTCTTCAGAGGATTTAAACTCCCTTGAAATCAGTTCAACTCTTTTACCTGCCTCCAGAGGGTCAGAAAATTGAAAAGTCTTCCCACCATAGTAAATTCTTAATCGAGCAGGCATCGGGAGGGAATGAGAAACTCCAAGTGCTCGCAATCTGGCTCTCACTGCATCGAATTTCTTTCAACTGGTGCGCGTGGCAAAGGAGAGATCCGGAAACAAATGTACTGTGGCTCCATTATAATCTAGCCCTCCCGATGATCTGGCTGCTTGCAATAAACTGTTCGCGACTAAGGAGCTCGCCAGAACCAACATGATCACTTGGGTGCCTGCCGCCACGCCGGGCCTGCCTGTGTGGATCCAGAAAGCCTTAAGAAACTGCACTTCCAAATCTTCTTGTGGAATGTGAAGAGCTGCAGATAGCCAATTTTGCAGAAAAGAGATAAGATCCTCCTCCTCGCTACCCTCTGGAATTCCGATAATTCTAATATTAGATGCACTGCTTGAGTTCTCCAATGCCTCCAATCTGTAGCGAAGTTGGGTATTTTCCAGTACCAGCTTAGTTGTTGTGGTTAAGGCTTGTGCCGCCGTTTTTTCTGCTGCTTCTGCCGTTTTATTAACTGCTTCCAGTTTCGTCTCCTGCTCAGCAAATCTCTGTATGATCGACTCTATCTTAGAGTCGATCGCCTGCATGGAGGCCTGTAATGCTCTCCAGGGGGGTTCTTCATTAATAGTAGACGTTGGAAAGCTTGCTGCTTGTTCGACCGTGGCTGGGTTTTTGGGACCCGCTCCTGCAGTTCTCTGGTTGCGACCCATCGTCGATTTTGCTACCCTCAGGCTCCAATTTGTTCAGGCTATCTGGTGGTGTTATTAGATTTAGCGCTAAACTCCAATAAATTGGTTTATTTTCTGAAATAAAGTTAAAAGCTTCACAGAGCTGCACTAAAGTGCGTCTGGCCAGTTTGCTGCTCCACAGCGCCCCCCTCACATTTCTTTTTTGAGTGTCAGGATGCTTTATTGTTTTGGAAAACTTTAGCTAATAAATGTAAGTGGCCATTTCTTAGCAGGATCACATACCAGGTTTTGATATTGGGTGATTTTTCTAGTACTTGGAATAGATTTCATCCTAGTACCCTTAGAGTGATTTTTACTATGTGCCAATATTATATCTGGCAAGCTCGCTGTCAATATGTGTTACAACAAATTCCGACTGTTCCACTTGTTATTATACAACATATTGAACATGCTCTGTTGACTGTTATGGAATTAGAACGTCGGCAACTTCCTGTACACCGCTTTCAGTCTTTATGGAAGTACATTACTTTTTTGCATTAGTTATTACTATTTTCTGTTACGTTGTATTGTATATACTTTTGTTTCTGTATTTCTTTTTTAAGACTACATGGATGTATGCCTTTTATGTATATTTGATTACTATATGATGCATGATTTTTTTTATTTCTCCTTGTTCATTTCTATATGCTGTTATGATTTCTTTGTTTAATAAAATTCCCCTACTCTTTTCGATAAGTGCCATGGGATCTTTAACATCCACCTGAACTACCACCAATCCAGGCAGATGGGACCTCGGTTTAATGTCTCATCCGAAAGACGGCATCTCAGAAGTGCAGCACCCCTCTCATGCTGCACTACAGTGTCAGTACTGGGATATTAACCCAAGTGCCAGATGTGGGAACTGAACCCACAGCCCTCTGATCTCCCGGCCTCAGAGGCGGGTGTGCTACCTACTGAGCCACTGACACTACTGACTTCCTTCCAAGGCAGGGTGGTATATCCCAATCTCAGGTCTCTCAGACTCAAAACTTGGCCCTTGAGGATTTAGAGTATGCAGACTCCCAATACTCTCAAACAGTTTTAGAAGTCCTTAGAGGTTACAGAAAAACTTATACTAAGAAAACTTATGCTTCAAAATGGAAAACATTTTCTATTTGCTGTACAGAAAAGGGCATAATCCCAGCACAGACTGGCATTCCAGCCCTCCTAGATTATTTTTCTTATCTGCATTCCTTGTGGTTGCAGCATTCAACCCTAAAAGTTCATCTGACTTCACTTTCAGCTTATATCTCTGTAGGGAAAGAGGTATCACTAGCCTTGAACCCCTATATTTAGAAGGTTCTTTAAGGGTCCTTTACATCTGTTTCCCCCTCATAGGGAACCAGTGCCAGCTTGGGACCTTAACATTTGTATTGCCCAGCGTATGCTTCCACCATCTGAACCTTTAGCTACTGCAGAGCTAAAATTTCTTACCTGTAAGGTAGGTTTCCTAGTGGCACTTACCTCTGCTAGGAGGATAAGTGAGTTACAAGCCCTTTGTGTGGAAAGGGACTATATTTCTTTCCACAATGATAAGGTAGTGTTGAGAACTAATAGAAAATTCCTTCCCAAAGTAGTTTCTGACTTTCATTTAAATCAGTCCATTACCCTACCAGTATTCTACACATCACACGCCAGTTCTGGTGAGCGTAGGCTGCATAGTTTGGTTGTGAAGAGAGCATTGAGCTATTATATAGCCAATACCAAGGATTATAGGCAGGATAGACAGCAACTGTTCCTTACCTATTGGGAAGTAGGTAAGGGGTCTCCTGCTTCATAGATGACTATATCTCGGTGGATAGTCCAGTGTATTCAGTTCTGCTATTCAAAGGTGGGCAAGGTCCCTCCTTCAGGTCTTCGGGCCCATTTCATAAGGGGCACAGCTGCCACCATTGAAGCTGCCAGAGAGGTCCCTCTGTTGGAGATTTGTAAAGCAGTTACCTGGAGATCAGTCCACACCTTTATGAAGCATTGCAGCCTGGATACTCAGGCCTGGAGTGATGCCACTTTTGGAAGGGCTGTCTTTTTCCTAAATAGATTCTGCCCACCTCCTAGTGGTAAAGCTGCTTAGTCTGCAAAGAGTAATAATATTAGTAGATTCCTGGGGTTCAAAGAAAAAATTACTCACCTGTAGTAATCTTATTTCTTCCCAGGGATCCACTAATATTATAACTCCTCGCCCCTGGTCCTCCGCTTAGAATCACAGAAAAATACTCTCTACAACTGAGATTTCTCTCAGTATGATAGGTATGTCATCTGCTGGCACATTCTCTAATACTTAACTGGTAGGTTCTTTTCTAAGGGTATATCTGGCTCAGAAAAGAGGACTCATTCTTTTACTGTGTTTTGTTGGCCTTTTCTTGGCCTATTACTTCTTTTTTCATGGCCCTGTTGCCCATTAACTTTCTAATTGTTAATTGTTCTATATTCGATGGCCTCTTTGCAGGCTTCACAGAAATCTGAGGTAGAATCAAGGCAGTTAGAATAGGGCAGTTTGAAAATGAATGCATGAGCTAAACATTCCATAATTAGCATAGCATTCTATTTGGATCCGGGGCAGTGCTGGCTTAAAGGGGCACTGCAAAGAGTAATAATATTAGTGGGTCCCTGGGAAGAAATAAGATTACTACTGGTGAGTAATTTTGTCTTCCAGCTCATGGCTAAGGCAGACTACCTTGAGTTTTGTTCAAGCTGCCTAGGTCCACGTCACCATTTTGTCAGTTGTGAACTTTGTATTAAGGTCTGTGCTGAAACGCAAAAGAAAAAGGCTAAAAAATTAGAAGACCTTATGGTTTCTCAGTCTGCCTCCACATCACCTAAAGGGTCGTAGGAGGGTCCAGCCTGTCAAAGTAAGCAGAAGGATAAAGCTGCTAAAGATGGTTCAAAATCAAGGTGTCTGAATAGGGAAACCATGAATCCAGTAAAAATAAAAGAGCCTCTGAGCAGACACTGGAACCTGTGCCAGCAAAGAAATAAAAAACATGTAGATGTTTCCTCCTGAAGAAGGAAAGGAGATGCCAGTGGACAAAAATAGAGAACATGACTAAGGCATGGAATTTTTCCAGGCTTTCCAGGCTATGGGGAATTTCATGAATATATCTGCACCCCCCAAGGCTTCAGTGCCTGTGGAGGAGGAAGCTGATTTCTACTACGAGGAGGAGGAGGAGGAAGAAGGAGAACCCTGATGGTCCACCTGAACAAGAGTTTGGTTCACCTCCTCATCCTTCAGCTGACTGCACCTCATACTATAGAAGCATAGAATTTGATGGTAGATAAGGACCGCTTGGCCCACCCAATCTGCCCATTTCCCTACCTAATGGATAAGCTGCAGATCCTAGTTAACCAGCAGCCTACTTCTTTCTACCCCCACCCCCTTAAATTGCCTTATAGCTGTCCCATGCATGCTTGAATTCCACCACTGTTTTTGACTCCACAGCCGTTCCATGCATCCACAACCCTCTCTGTGAAAAAATGCTTCCTTACATTACCTCTGAGCTGCCCCTCAATCTTCAAATTGTGCCCTTTGTTCTTGCACACCTCTTTTTGAAAGATGCTACCTCCTGGACTTTGTTGATTCCCTTGAGATACTTGAAAGTTTCTATCATGTCCCCCTCCTCCTTTCCTTGAGGCTATACATATTAAGCTCCTTTAGTCTCTCTTCATATGTCTTCCGGTGCAGACCCTGCACGATTTTAGTTGCCCTCCTCTGGATAGCTTCCATCTTGTCTATGTCCTTGCGGAGATTGGGTCTCCAGAACTGCACGCAGTACTCCAGATGGGGTCTCATCAGCTGTCTGTACAGAGGGATAACAACTTCCTGTTTTCTACTGGTGACGCCTCTCCCTATGCATCCCAGTATCCCCCAGCCCTCCTTACTGCCCTCTCACATTGCTTTCCCACCTTTAAGTCATCTGATATGACTACCCCAGGTCCTTTCCATTTTTGTTGTTGTTAGTATCTCACCCCCATTGTGTACTCTTCCCTGGGTTTTGTTACCCAGGTGCATTACCTTGCACTTCTTAGCATTAAATCTAAGCTGCCATACATTTGACCATTCCTCTAACCTTGCCAAGTCCCTTCTAATCCTTTTCCACCCACCTTGTGCATCAACTCTGTTGCAGATCTTTGTGTCATCTGCAAAGAGACATACTTTTCCTTCCAGTCCCTCTGCAATGTTATGCAAAAGACATTGAAGAGGACCGTCCTAATACTGAACCTCATGGCACCCCACTAGTAGCCCCTTTCTTCAGAGTAGACTCCATTTACTATTACCTCTATGTACTATTCTCCAGCCAATTTTTACCCAGGCTATCATCTTGGGACCCACTCCCAGGCTGGCTAACTTGTATATTAATCTTTTTGTGGGACTGAGTCAAATGCCTTGCTAAAGTCTAGGTAGGCCATGTCCACAGTCCCTCCCTGATCTACTACTTTGGTCACCCAGTCAAAGAAATCTATTAGATTCGTCTGGCATGACCTTCCCGCTATGAATCCATGCTGCCTTGGGTCCTGTGCCCTCTGGCCTCTAGGTACTCGACAGTTCTTTCCTTCAGAAGTGATTCCATCATTTTCCCTATCACTGAGGTTAAACTAACAGGTCTGTAGTTTCCTGCTTCTGCCCTGCTCCCACTTTTGTGAAGGGGAATCACATCTGCCCTCCTCCAGTCCTCAGGTACCACCCCATCCTCCCATGATTTGTTAAAGAAGGTAGTCAGTGGTATCACTAGTTCTACCCTTAGTTCTTTTAGAATTCTGGGATGAATCCCATCAGGCCCCATTGGTTTGTCCACCTTCAGTTTTGAGAGTTCTTTCAGAACCATTTCTTCTGTAAATGGGCTGGTATCAACTTCTGTATCCAGAGTGTTTCTGTGGTTTGTTTTAGGTACCTCCCCCTCTTCGTTTGTAAATATTGAGCAAAAATATTTGTTTAGTATCTCTGCCTTTTCACAGTCACCCTCTGCCCACCCCCCCCTCCTCTTTATTAAGCCTCACTATCCTCCCTAGTTTTCCTTCGCCCTGATGTACCTAAAAAGGTTTTATCCCTTCCTAACTGAGTTGGCTGTCTTTTCCTCAGTTCGGCCTTTGCTGTTCTGACTGCCTTCCCAGCTTCCTTTGCTTTAACTGATACAGTTCTCTGTCCTGCTCCTTCTGTGATTCCTTGTACTTTCTGAATGCTTTCTTTTCTCTTGAACCTTCACTGCCACCTCCTTTGAGAACCATAGTGGTTTCTTACATAGTTTTGTTTTATTTGCTTCACACAAAGGCTTGTTACCTCTGTGATGGCAGTTTTTATTATTCCCCATTCTTCTTCCACCCCTCCTTCCTGCCCATTTGCTAGTGCATTCCTTAGGCACTCACCCATTTTGGCAAAGTCAGCCCTCCTGAAGTCCAGTACTTTTGCCTTTGTATGGCTTGACTCTATTGCTGTGTTTATTGTGAACCATACTGTTCGATGGTCGCTAGTTCCCAGATGGCTACCCACTTCTACATCTGTGATCCTCTCTCCATCTCCATTTGAGAGGACCAGGTCTAAGATTGCTCCCTCTCGAGTGGGTTCCAATACTAGTTGTCTAAGGCATGCCCCCTGTAGGGCATTTAAAATAACCCCACTCTTAGAAATGGCTGCTGCAACTGCACTCCAGTTAACATCTGGCATATTCAGATTACCCATCAGCAATATCTCCCCTTTATCTGCCATTCTAAGTATCCTTTCTATCATTTCCTTGTCCATTTCCTCCCCCTGAGAGGGGGGTCTGTATACAACCCCTGTGCGGATTGTGGTGCCATTGCCTACCTCCAAATTGACCCACAGTGCTTCTTCTCCTCCCTGTTTACCCTTTTGTTCTGTTGCTTTGATTCCTTCTCTTATGAAGTGAGCTGCCCCCCCTCCTCTTTTACCCTCCCTGTCCCTCCTGTAGATAGTCTATCCTGGTATGTTTACGTCCCAGTCATGGTTCTGTGTGTACCATGTTTCTGTGACTGCCACAATATCCAGATGTTCCTCCTCCTCCATGAAGGCCACTAATTCAGGAAGCTTGTTACCCAGACTACGGGCATTGGTACTCATTGCTCTCCATTTTTTGATGGCTTTACCTTCTGTAGCGGCTTCCCCCACTGACTTTCTGCCTTGGTCTTTTTCTCATTTAGTACCCTGTTTCGTAGGGGGAGGCTGGGATTTTCCTGCTGTTTATCAGTGCCTCCCCCCTTGACTAGTTTAAAAGCTTGCCAATGAAGCATTTAAATCAATTGCCCAAAAGACTTGTTCCCTTCCTGGACAGATGCAGACCATCCTGCCAGTATGGGCTGGTGTCCCTCCAGGTGGAACCCCAGTCCCCAGTGAAGCCAAACCCCTGTGCTCCACACCATTTTTTCAACCATTCGTTAAACTGCATGGTGCAAAGTACCCTCACCCATGCCACTGACAGGCAGCACCTCTGAGAAGGATACTGTGTGTGCTACTTGTCTTAAGCCCATCCCCAACTTTACAAAGTCCTTCTGCACTGCTCTAATCTCATGATGAGACAACTCATTTGTCACTAGGTGGACAATGACGTCCAGCTCAGACTCCCGTGCAACTGTTCTCATGATCCTAAGGATGTGCCTCCTGTCCCTCCAAGCCATGGCACCAGGCAGGCACCTTACTTCAGTTTTCCCTGCTCCTCCCCAGTTCTATCCCCCTAATAACTGAGTCCCCCACCAGGAGCCGCTTCCTTTCCCTGTGGTGTCCTCTGCCTCCTTCCTGAGGGCCTCCCTTGTGACAGTTGTCTGCACCCTCCTTAGTCTCCTCGTGTGCATCCATAGGGGAACTGTGCTCCCCCAGAATGGTGTATGGATTGTGGAGGAACAGCTGACTGGGTGCCTCTGTTCCACCACCCTTACCCTCCCTGAGCCCACTGTGGTCCAACTGCTGTGCTTTCTTCGCAACCTCTGAGGTAGTGGTGGTGGCTGTGGTGCTCCCTGGATGGGGGAGGTTCCCTTGCTACTGTCCAGTGCGGCCTGAAGACGGGCAACTTCCTCCCTCAGGGCAGATAGTTGTCTGCAAACAGGGCAGCATCTCAGCCTCCAGAAAGACTCTATATATTTCTATGAGACAATTGGTGAACACCCTCAACATGTCATCGCAGGAGACTGCTGAAGATGAGGATGAGGTGGAATTTTTGGATATGATGGGCTTTACTCCCATAAAAAGGTTGCTACTGCCCATTTACAAATCCCTCATAAAGGTCACTTACAATGTTTTATCAACACCCACTTCAGCTGCTGGCGTAAACAAGAAAACAGAGAAAAAGTATCAGATGGACAAATGGAGCGCTGAGTACCTATACTCCCATCCTGATCTCGAAGGGGTGGTCCAGACTGCTAAGTCTAAAGTGTCCCTTTCTTCCTAGCCTCCTGAAAAAGATTCCAGGAAACTGGATAGTATAGAAACAAAGTCTATACCTCAGTTTCCCTGCTTTTAAGTTAAGGCAGGCAGCATACACGGCCAGAGCAGAGCTCCATTCTGGCAATAAGTGAGAAAGCTATGATGATTTGGCACAGGATTTGGCTGACACAGCAAAGACTGCCATGAGTGCCACCAAGTACCAGTTCCAGGCAATGGACACCAGTGACACTGCATCCAGGGTCATGGCACATGCAGTGTCCCCAAGAAAGTTTGCTTGACTTAGAACCACAAACCTCTCTCTGGAAACTCAAACAAAAGCAATGAATGTCTTGTGATGGAAATTCTTTTGTTTGGTGGCAAGACGGAGGCTTACATGAAAAAGGTGGCTGAATATAAGACCACCTACAAGAGCAGTAATGAGAAGGAAAAGGCCTCCACCTTCAACAGACCTTATGGAAGGGGAGGTGGAGGCAGGGGTTACTACCCCTGCATTTACATTACTTAAGACTTCGCCCCTCAAAGGGATTTCTTCAGAGGTAGAGGCAAAAGTGGTATCAGGCGTGTGGGAGCAGCATCGTCTCCCAAAGTCCAGGTGAAGCAAAACTCCTAAGTCTGCACAGGTCACCCAGCCATTGCCAATGGGGGTAGGCTGACAAGTGGGTCCTGGAAACAGTAAGCAAGGGCCTGACTCAGGTTAAAAAATTTCCCAGACTGCAGAGTCACAAAACTTTCACACATCATATTTCAGCAGAAAAACTCTTGCTGGAGTTAGAGGTGAAAAATTTTGTACAAGCAAATGCAATAGAGAAAGTCCTTCCTCACAGTGGGGGAATGGGCTTTACTCAAGAAACTTCCTGACTCACAAGAAAAATAGGAAGTGGCAGCCCATTTTAGATGCGAGATACCTGAACAAACACTTGAAAAAGGAAAAGTTAAGGTTGGTAACACTGGGATCAGTGATTCTATCACTGCAACATGGCTAGGATCACTGAATCTTCTTTCACATGCTAGTCAGGCCAGCCACATAAAGTACCTCAGATTCAGAGTAGGGAACTGCCACAACTAGTTTGCAGTCCTTCCCTTTGGCCTAACCTCAGCACTCAATGTTACAAAGTGCCTAGCCGTAGTGGCGGCACATTTGAGGAGACAGGGAGTGGTGTTTTTTCCCTACCTGGATGACTGACTAGTCTCAGGAAAGTCACAACAGGAGGCCAAGTCTTCTCTCGTCGTCCTCACACAGCACATCTTGGTGGACCTGGGTTTCCTGATAAATGCCCAGAAGTATCAGACAGAACCAGTTCAGGTCCATGACTTTAGAGGTGCAGAGGTAGATACCCACCAAGGGAAGACATTCCTTCCGTGAGAAAGGGTAGCAAATCTGACAGTATTTGATAAATCCTTCAAAGTAGGTCAGCCTGGACCTGCAAGGGATTTCTTAGTTGCTGGGGCACATGGCCTCATCCAGTACAGTGGTGCCAGGTTCCAAATGAGAGATATTTATCACCTGGGGAGCCACTGGTTCCAGAGGTAGGATCCACTGTCACAGCTAGTGCCTGTCACAAAGTGCCTGTTAAGGGAACTGGAGTGGTGGAAGGAACAAGGCAGTCTGAGAGAGGGAGTTTCCTTCCTTCAGCAGTCACCCATAGATTCAAAGCATCTTTCTATGTCACAATCACCCATAGTTATACTCACTACAGATGCCTCCCTCTGCTCAGCTGGAGGACCCTATTATAAGTGGTACGTGGAACCCACAGGAGTCTCAGGAGAAATTACTCACCATACTATTGTTGTTTCTTGCAAGGGATCCCTCACTGTGCTTAACAATCCCATCCCTACCTTCCCTTCCAGAACCTTGAAAAGGTTCACACAAGAATCAGTTCCTTTCTGTTTTGCTTGAGCATTAATTGTTACAGTACCTTATAATTCATACTCTGTGATCTAATCTTTCAAGATTTTTTTCATTACAGTTTTCAATATTTATTCTGACATGTTAAGAAGCTTTTGGAACTTTTTAAATGAGTTAATATTTTTTTGTAGTCTTTTAGCTACTGTAGTCGTCACTACTCACCCTAGCTTTTAAAATAAATCTGCTGTTAGATGCAGGGGCGAGTGTGGCCACACAATAGAGTTTTGAATTTCATTCTAGGATTCTCTAATTATCAAAACATTCTAGACTCTGGGGCAGCTCATTCATCATAGACGATTGCAGTTGTTAAGCATAGTGAGGGATCTCTTGGAAGAAACAACATTACCATGGTGAGCAATTTTTTTTCATTCAAGCAATCTAGCTGTAGTGTGATGAGGGTCTTTCTGTGTTGTGATGAAGGCATACACCATGATAGGAAGATCAGCAGCCCGGAGTAGGATACAAAGTCTGGCAATGTTTTTATGATGGAAAATCTTACTCATAACAGTCATTCAAACAACATGAAGTCTTGCTGTATTCTGACATTATGCAGCAGTTAGTCCCAGCACTTGAACTGCCCTGGAGAGGAAAGAGTTAACTCTATGCATGAGCATAGAACGCTGAGCTTGATCTCAGTTTTCAAATCTCTGTCTCTGGTACTTACCAGTGTAACCATCAGATTCTTTACTCCGCCTAACAGTGAAGCAGCTCCGGAAATTTCCTATGCTATCGGTTTGGTAAAATTTAAAAAAGCGTTGGTTTAAACCAATGTATTATTTTTCAGATTTCCAGCCTCTGTCTATGGTACAGGTAGTGTGATAGATAGGTGGTGACTTGTATTATTTTATTATTGTGGAAATTGTGTTTTTGTCTCGTTTTTTTACTGGTCGGTCCGGTTGGGAATCGACTTGTCTGATTATTTTTGTATTTTCTGGGATTAGTGTGGTGTTCCAGTGCCGATCGGTTTCAAAAGAACTGGACTTTTTCTTGTTCTTTTACGGAACCCATGACACGGTTCGTAACTGATCGGTTCTTCATTACCTGGCTTGAAAGCTTCAAGGGTAATTTGTTAGGTTGTCCATGTCTGAGAAACCCAAGAAAAGAAACTACCCCACTGGGTTTCAGCACTGTACTAAGTGTGGGGAGGCCTTTGCCAAGGCCGACCCCCACCTCATCTGTGTTTATTGTCTGGGGTTTGACCACCTCAAAACAGACTGCTAGATTTGCAAAAACTTCCCTAAAGCCACTCTTGAAGAAAGGTTGAGTAGGCTGAAGGAAAGGGAGGCAGAGAAGTCCGTAGATCCGGATGGCCAGCCCAGTTCGGTTGCGGCCGAACCTGAGGAGTTGCCTACTGACCTAGGTGACACCTCCTTGGGCAAAAGGAGGTCCAACTCCTAGGGGTTGATTCCATCAAGAAAGAAGTGTAAGTCAGCTGGTTTGGATTCAACACCGCGTTCTCCAACTGCTGACGAGATAGCCAAAGCGATTAGTATAGTTCAGTCACTTTGCCCGGTTCCGTCCAAACCCGTACCGCCGGTTAGTTCTGTCAGATCAGACTCCTTCGGATTACAGTCCAGATGCTTTTTATGTGGAGTGGGAGGGAGATGAAGAATATCCCGATGATGAAGGCAAAGGCAATGACTATGAAGGTCTGGATGTGCCTGTTGAACCGGGCATCTCCCCAGACAGACCCTCCACTGTCTTCTCTCCCAGGCTTTCTGAGTCCTCTTCACACTTCTTGTTTTACAAAAAGGTGGCTGAAACCCTCAAGCTCCCTATGGCTGAAGCTGCTGAGGAGGAGGAAGAGCCTGATTTTGTAGAAATGATGGACTTCCCAGAGTCCAAAAGTTTGTCTAGCCCTCTTCACAAGTCCTTGGGGAAACGGACACAAAAACGTTTACAAACACTTAACTCCTTACCTCCTGTCGATAAGAGAATGGACAGGAGGTATATGTTATGAGGCTCAGGCATGGAGTTCTTATACACTCATTGCAGCCATGTTGGGGTAGTGCAAGCTGCAGCCTGTGACAGGGCTAAGATACCTTTGGCTCCCCCCCCCCCACCTGGACAAGAACTCCAGGAAAGTTGATGCCAATGCTAAGAAACAATACTTGGCATCCTCTTTGGGACTCAGGCAGGCAAATTACATGGCCTGCACAGCCAGGTACCAGAAATCCAGGTGGGATACGGTTCTGGAACTGACTAAACAGGCCTCCCCCAAGCTAGCCAAAGAACTGGAGGAGGTGGCTGCCGATGTAATTGAGGCATCCAAAGTGCACTTTCATGCTGCTGTGGACTCCAGTGATGTGGCATCAAGAGTCATGGCTACATCTGTGTCTTTCAGAAGACATGTTTGGCTCAGATGTACTAGCCTTTCGCAGTATACCCTGGCCAAGGCTATGGAATTCCCTATAGTGGGTAACTCTCTGTTTGGGGAGCAGACAGAGGCTTACATGAAAAGAATGGATGAGTACAGGACCACCTACAGGAGTGCACAGGCCAAGGAGAGGCAAGTCACTCCTCAGAAGCAGCAGTCTAGGAGCAGGCCTTTTCACAGGCCTTTTTACCAAGCCCAGGCTTCCTCTTCCTTCCCACAGAGGGGGTTCTTTCGAGGGACAGGCAGGTGGGGGATGAGCAGGGCTGCATCCTCTTCCCAGTCCAAGGCTTCTGCCAAGCAGACACCCTGATGTGTCATCCCGGGTCGACTCCCCCATTCCAGTAGGAGGCAGGCTGGCTTACTACTTCCAGGCCTGGAAGTCTGTTACCTCAGACAAGTGGGTCCTGGAGGTAGTAAGCCAGGGACTGGCCCTCAGCTTCAAAAGGTTTCCAAAACTGTGGGCCAGGTCTTTTCCACCTGCATCCATCCCAGAGACCCTCACCTTACAGGCAGAGGTTTCCTTTCTTCTGGCTCTGAGAGCTGTAGAGAAGGTTCCTACTCAACATAAGGGCAAAGGTCTGTACTCCAGGTACTTCCTTACCCCAAAGAAGACAGGGGAGTGGCGACCCATCCTGGACCTAAGATATTTGAACAAACACATCTCCAAACCAAAATTCAAGATGGTGACTCGGGGGATAATTCTTCCCTCTCTAAGGCCAGGGGATTGGCTAACATCCCGCGACCTCAAGGATGCCTACTTCCATATTCCTATCAGGTGCTCCAACAGAAAGTACCTCAGGTTCAAGTTGCCTTCAGACCACTATTATTTCAGAGCCATGCCATTCGGCCTAACATTAGCTCCAAGGGTGTTTGCAAAGTGCATTGCGGTAGTAGTTGCCTACCTCAGAAGGCAGGGCATTTCCATCTTCCCATATCTGGATGACTGGCTAATTGTGGGTCAGTCATCAGACCAGGTCAAGTCAGCTCTGCAAACCACTCAAGACATGCTCAGTTTTCTGGGATTTCTCCTCAATCTCCCAAAGTCTGTTCTCAAACCAGCACAGCTCCTTACTTTCATATGGATAGAACTGGATACTATCCAAGCAAAGGCCTTCCTTCCTTCCTCTGACAAGGGTAAAGGCCCTAACAGATCTTGCTTCCTCTTTTCGGTCTCTGGTATCTCGTCCAGCAAGGCAGTTTCTGCAACTCCTGGGTCACATAGCAACTTCCACTGCAGTGGTACAAGGAGACAGATTTCGGATGAGGGACGTTCAGTTCCACCTAAGGTCCTTTTGGTCTCAGAAAAGAGACTCTCTCACCAAACTGATTCCAGTGACTCAGACTCTTGTCCAAGCTCTCCAGTGGTGGCTGGACCAGGACAACCTCAGACAAAGAGTTCCATTTCTCTCTTAAGTTCCCTCAGTAGTCCTAACTACAGATGCTTCTGTCCTAGTTTGGAGAGCCCATTTGGGAGCCCTTACAGCTTAAGGGGTCTGGTCTCCACAAGAGTCTCTCCTTCACATCAATCTCCTGGAACTCGGCAGTTTTTCCTAGCCCTTCAGGTCGTCTTGGAGTCAGTCAGGGGCAAGGTGGTCCAAGTCAGGACAGACAACACCACCACAATGTGGGATATCAACAAGCAGGGAGGCACTCAGTCCATTGTCTTGTGCACAGAAGCCATGAAACTGTGGTCTCTAGCCTATTCTCTTCAGACTTCCCTGATAGCAGTTCACCTTCCAGGAAAGGAAAATGTACTAGCAGATGCCCTGAGCAGAATTTCTCAGGGGCATCATGAATTGTCGCTGGACCCTCCCATACTTCAGGTCATCTTCCCCAGATGGGGCACTCCAGAGATAGATCTCTTTGCAGCCCTGGACAATCTCCAGCTTCCTCTGTTTTGTTGCAGACCTCTAGTCCTAGGCACTGTTTCTCTAGATGCTCTCATTCTGGATTGGAAGGGAAGGTTTCTCTATGCCTTTCTTTCCTTCCCTCTGTTGTTCAGAGTCCTGGTCATAATCAGATCTCAACCCTGCACAGTGATACTGGTAGCTCCACATCGGGCCAGACAGCCTTGGTATCCTCTGCTGCTGTCTCTGGCGGTGTCACGTCCCCTGTGTCTTCCCAAGAGATACAATCTCCTAATCTCCTCCCAGGAGAGGATCCGATACCCCAATCTCCAGTCTCTCAACCTCAAGGCCTGGCTCTTGAAGAGCTAGAATATGCAGGCCTGCATCTTTCTCAGGGAATCCTGGATATTTTGAAGGTTTCCAAGAAACCCTCAGCTAGAAAAACTTACAATTCCAAAAGATAAAAATTCAGCATTTGGTGTTCTCAGAAGAGCATTGTGCCTGACTCTGCAGATGTTGCTACAGCCTTATATTATCTGGTTCATCTTAATGGTTTAGGCCTTAGGCCTGCAACTCTGAAGGCTCACCTAGCAGCTGTCTCTGCATTCCTTTCAGCAGGGAAGGGCTCTTCAAACAACATGAAGTCTTGCTATATTATAGACATTAGCAGTTTGATCCAGCTCTAGAACTGCTCCGGAGTGAAATGGTTAAAACCATTCCAAAATAGAATTTTGGCACGAGAGCAGCTCTATCTGTTTCATTTCAAACTTGAACTGTCAGATTCTTTACTCCGCCTCAGTGAACAGTCGCTCCGGAGATTTCTCCTTCCGCTCGGTTCATTTCTCGGTTTAAAAGTGTTTTCTCGTTGGATTTAACCAAGAATAGTTTTATTTTAACCGCAAAACCGCTCGGGTTCAAGCTTTCCATCTGTGGTAACCGTAGGCAATGAAGGTTTTGTCTGTGTGGAACTTGTAAGTTATCGGGTTCGGTTTGAACCGATCAGTGGGTTTAAAACTCATTTAAAACTAAAAGTTACTATTTTAGAGTGGTTCCCGGTTCTTATCGGTTCTAAAAAAAGGTTTATTCGTTTTTTCCAATACCCGTGACACGGTTAGGAACCGATAAATTGTCTTGCCTGGCACTGCCGCTAAAGGGCAAGTTTTTGGTTAGGGGCTGGCATTATGTCTGAGAAACCCAAAGAAAAGGGCCCACTGGGTTTCAACACTGTGATGTTTGTGGGGAAGTCTTTGCCAAGGCCGACCCACACACCACATGTGTTTATTGTCTGGGGTTTGACCACCTCCAGTCAGACTGCCAGGTATGTAAGAATTTCCGTGCAGCCACCCTGGAAAAAAGATTGGGCAGGCTCAGGGAACGAGAGGCCAAAAAGTCCGCTGACCCGGATGGCCAGCCCGGTTCAGTGCCAACCGAACCAGAGGGAGTGCCCTCTGACCAGGGCCAGACTTCCTCGGGCCAAAGAAAAGCTGGTTCTGAGGAACCAATTCCAGTAAAGAAAATCAGCAGGTCTGGAGTCCAAAATTCCTTCTCCAACTGCTGCAGAGATAGCAAAAGCCATACAAATTATCCAGTCACTGTCTCAGGGTCCGTCCGAACCACCACTATCTGGTAAAAGGTCGGTTCGTCCGGTCCCAGTGGTTCAGGATTATGATATTGAGGAATTTTATGAACCAGAGGAGGGGGAGGAGGATTATGAACAGTATGAATGTGGCTGGGAAGGTCTGGGTGTGCCCATTGAACCGGACATCTCCACAGACAGACCTTTAGAATCTCCCCCTATGCTGTCTGAGTCCCCATCTCATTTTATGTTTTATAAAAAAGTTGCTGAAACCCTCCAGCTTCCTTTAGAAGAGGCTGTGGAGGAGCAAGAGGAGCCTGATTTTGTAGAAATGATGGATATTCCAGAGTCTAGGAGATTGTCTGTTCCTTTACATAAGTCTTTTAGGAAACAAACAATTAAAATTTTAAAAGCTCCTAATTCGGTGCCTCCTGTAGATAAAAAGATAGACAGAAGGTATACATTGTCAGGCCCTGATACAGAATTCCTTTCTCAGCAATGCAGTCATGTTGGGGCTGCTGCCTGTGATAAAGCTAATATTCCCCTTGGCTTCACATCCTCCTGACAAGGATTCCAGGAAGATTGATGCCATGGCAAAAAAAACAGTATATGGCAGCCTCTCTGGGACTCAGGCAAGCAAATTATATGGCTTATGTAGCTAGGTATCAGAAATCTAGATGGGATACTGTTATGCAATTGGCCAAGCAGGCCCATGGCCAGCTGGCTAGTGAACTAGAACAGGTGGCTGCTGATGGCATTGAAGCCTCTAAGGTTCAGTTTCATGCTGCTGTGGATGTTAATGGTGTTTCCTCTAGGGTCATGGCCACATCTGTAGCTTTTCGTAGGTTGGCCTGGCTCAGGTGTACTAGTTTGTCACAGGATACCCAGACTAAGGCTATGGATTTTCCTGTGGTGGGAAATTCTCTGTTTGGAGAGCAGACAGAGAATTACATGAAGAAGATGGATGAATATAGGACTACTTACAAGAGTGCCCAGGCTAAGGAGCGGCAAGCCACTCCTCAAAGGCATGCCTCCAGGGGTAGGGGTAGGCCTTTTCACAGGCCTTTCTACCAGATTCAGGCCTCCTCGCCTATGCTCAGAGGGCTTCTTCAGAGGCAGGGGCAGACGAGGGGTGGGCAGACCTGCTCCCACCCCTCAGCCTAAAGCTTCTATGCAGCACCCTGATGGGGTGCCCAGGGTCGATTCTCCTGTACCAGTGGGGGCAGGCTGGCTTACTTCAGTCAGAATTGGGCTTCTTTAACCTCAGACAAGTGGGTTCTGGAAGTAGTGCAGGTCTGGTTCTCAGCTTCAAAAGTTTCCCAAGTTGAGAAGCAGACTTTTCTACCTGCAAGTGCTTCAGAGACCCTCGCTCTGGAAACAGAGGTCTCATCCCTATTAGCTCTCAGAGCAGTAGAAAGGGTTCTCTCCTGCATCAGGGCAGGGGTCTGTATTCCAGATACTTCCTTACCCCAAAATGACAGGAGAATGGCGGCCCATTTTAGATCTCAGATATCTGAACAAGCATCTTTTGAAACCAAAGTTCAAAATGGTAACTCTGGCAATGATTTTACTCTTCCCTAAGGCCAGGGACTGGCTAGCCTCCTGGACCTCAAGGATGCCTATTTCCATGTCCCAATCAGAAGATCCCATCGAAAGTACCTCAGATTCGAACTGCCCTCAGGTCATTACCAGTTCAGAGCAATGCCCTTCGGCCTTACCTCTGCTCCAAGGGTATTCCAAAGTGTCTAGCAGTGGCAGTGGCCCACTTAAGGAGGCAGAGGATTGCTGTTTTTCCTATCTAGACGACTGGCTTATTGCAGGCCAGTCCCAGAACAGGTAAATCTCACCTGCAGGTCACCCAGCAGCTTCTCACCTCCCTGGTTTTCTGCTAAACCTGCCAAAGTTGGTTCTGGAACCAGTCCAGGTACTCACCTTTATAGGGGCAGAATTGACACAAAGCTAGCCAGAGCCTTTCTTCCCCAGAAAGGGTAAGAATTTAGTGGCTCTGGCCTCTTCCTTCACTCTGCAGGTCTCTCGACCAGCAAGACACTTTCTGCAGCTCCTGGGCACATGGCTGCATCCACAGCTGTTGTGCAGGGAGCCAGATTTCAGATGAGAGACAGTCAGTTTCACTTGAGAACCTTTTGGTCTCAGAGAAGAGACCCACTTTCCAAGTTGGTCCCAGTGACTCGAACCTTGATCCTAGCTCTCCAGTGGTGGCAGGATCAGAGCAATTTAAGAGCGGGGGTCCCCTTCATTTCCTCTTCTCACGACTTGACTCTCACTACAGATGCTTCCCTTCTGGGTTGGGGAGCCCACATGGGCGACCTTTCCACTCAGGGAGTTTGGTCCCCCCAGGAATCTCTTGTCCACATCAATTTGCTGGAACTCAGAGCTGTCTTTTTAGCTCTTCAAGCTTTTTCTGCATCTGTCCACGACAAGGTGATACAAGTCAGAACAGACAACACCACAACAATGTGGTACATCAACAAACAGGGGGCTCTTGGTCTTGCCTTGTGCACCGAGGCAATGAAGTTGTGGTCTCTGGCCTATTCCTGAACACTTCCCTCATAGCAGTTCATCTTCCAGGAAGGACAATGTCCTAGCGGATGCCCTCAGCAGGATTTCCCAAGGCCATCACTAATGGTCCCTGGATCCTCAAGTGCTGGGATAGTTTTGCCAGGTGGGGCATCCCTCAGATAGATCTTTTGCAGCCCCAGACAATCACAAACTTCCTCTGTTCTGTTGCAGGCCTCCAGTGCTGGGCTCAGTTCCCTGGATTGGGAGGAAGTTCCTCTATGCTTTCCCTTCCTCTCCTATTCAAAGTACTAGTCAAAATCAGATCTCAGCCTTGCAGGGTGATTCTGATTGCCCCGGATTGGGCCAGGCAGCCCTGGTACCCACTCCTTCTGTCTCTGACAGTCCATCTTCCCCTGTGCCTCCCCAGGAATCACAATCTGTTGACTTGTGCCCAGGGAAGGGTTTGGTATCCGGACCTCAAATCCCTCAACCTCAAGGCCTGGATCTTGAGGAGTTAGAGTTTGCTGATTTACACCTCTCTCAGGGTGTCTTGAGATCCTAAAGGCTTCCAGAAAGCCTTCCACTAGGGCTACTTATAGTTCTAAATGGAAAAGGTTTTCCATTTGGTGTGCTGGGAAAAATATTTCCCCAGAATCTGCTGATTTGCCCATTTTGTTAGATTACATGGTACATCTTAATTCCTTGGGTCTCAGACCAGCTACCCTGAGAGTTCATTTGGCAGCTGTGTCTGCTTTTGTGTCAGCAGGAAAGTCATCCCCTCTTTCCTCTCATCCTGTGTTTTCCAAGTTTTTAAGGATTACTCCATACTAATCCTCCCTTTCGAACCGCCCCTGCTTGGGACCTTAATGTTTGCATTGCCCAGTTAATGCAACCCCTTTGAACCTCTGTCTTCTGCAGAGCTTAAGTACCTAACTTGGAAAACTGTTTTTCTAGTGGCTATCACTTCTGCCAGACGTAAGTGAATTGCAAGCCTTGTCAGTGGAGACTGACTTTTATTTCTTTCCACAGGGATAAGGTAGTCCTTAGGACTAATAGGAAGTTTTGCCTAGGTGGTTTCAGATTTCCATCTTAATCAATCTATCTCCTTCCAGTATTTTTCACTGATCACCTCTTGGTGAGAGGAGGTTGCACAGCCTGGATGTTAAGAGAGCTCTAGTTATTATATAGAGCTGCACTAAAGGTCACAGGTTCGAATCCTCCAACTTTTCCTTACCTATGGTGAAGTTGGGAAAGGCAAACCTGCCACTAAGAGATCAATAGCCAGGTGGATTGTCTCTTGTATCCAATTTGTTATCAGAGAGGTGGGCAGAGCCCCCGGTTTGAGGGCTCATTCTAAAAGGTACAGCTCGTCTCTAGCTGCTGCCAGAGATATCCCTTTATTAGAGATTTGCCAGGCTGCTACTTGGAAAACGGTACACACTTTTATCAAGATTACCCCTGGATGTCCAGGCCAGGAGAGATGCCGGTTTAGCTAGCTGTTCTTCAGAGCCTATTCCCTAAGTAGGTTCTGCCCTCCTCCATGGAGGTACTGTTGTGTATTCTGTTATTGTCATAATATAGCAAGACTTCATGTTGTTTGAAGAAAAATTACTCACCTTAGTAATGTTGTTTCTTCTAATGGAGTCTTACTATGTTGTAGACCTCCCCAACCTGTCCTCTCAGAACCTCTACTTGGTGGGGTCAGGGCAACTTAGTGTAGGCACTACTTATGTCCTGTTAGCATTTTGTCCCCTTTGGGACTTTGGGGTGTGTATGTGCACGCTGTGTGTGCTTTATTATACTTATGTTCCATTTTCATATTATTAGAATGGTGTTAGTATTTCTGTCCCTGACTTGAGTCTTGGGTGTTGGGACCATCAATGGTTGTTATTATTTAGGTAGCCATTTGGCTAGTGTAGGTTATAGCTTCCACACAGACCTTAGTGAGTTTGGCTCATAAGATCTGACAGTTCAAGTTTGAAATGACACAGATAGAGCTGCTCTCATGCCAAAATTCTATTTTGGAATGGTTTTAACCATTTCACTCCGGAGCAGTTCTAGAGCTGGATCAAACTGCTAATGTCTATAATATAGCAAGACTCCATTAGAAGAAACAACATTACTAAGGTGAGTAATTTTTTCTTCCCTGGCATCTCATCCCGTTTTTTACTAAGTTTTTCAAAGGTCTGGTTCACATTAACCCTCCCTTTCGAGAGCCTACTCCGGCTTGGGATCTTAATGTCTGCATCGCTCAGCTTATGCAGCCACTCTTCGAACCTCTGACTTCGGCCGAGCTGAAGTACTTGACCTGGAAAACTGTGTTCCTGATAGCTATTACTTCTGCCAGATGTATTAGTGAATTACAGGCCCTGTCAGTCGAACCTGACTTCATCTCCTTCCATAGGGAGAAGGTGGTCCGAAGAACCAGTAGGAGGTTCTTACCCAAAGTGGTATCAGACTATCATCTGAACCAGTCTTTGTCTCTTCCTGTGTTTTTCATTGACCATTCTTCTTCAGGGGAAAGAAGAATACACAGTTTGGATGTTGAAAAGGGCTCTTAGCTACTACATAGAGCATACTAAAGTACACAGAAATGACTGTCTTCAATTGTTTCTGACTTATGGTGAAGAGGGAGAAAGATAAGCCTGCTACTAAAAGAACTATTGCCAGGTGGATTGTCTCTCATATACAATTCCTGCTATGACAGATTGGGCAAAACACCCCTCCAGGCCTGAGGGCTCATTCGACTAGGGGTACAGCTGCTGCTCTGGCTGCTGCCAGAGATATACCCTTGCTAGAAATCTGTAAAGCAGCCACCTGGAAAACAGTCCATACTTTCACCAAACATTACTCTCTGGACATCCAGGCTAGGAGTGATGCTAAGTTTGGCTCAGCAGTACTGTAGAGCCTGATCCCAAAGTAGGTTCTGCATTACCTCCTCCTGGGGGAACTGCTTGGTAGTCTGCATAATGTCAGAATACAGCAAGACTTCATGTTGTTTGAAGAAAAAATTACTTACCATAGTAATTTTGTCTCTTCTAATGGAGTTTTGCTGTATTCTGACCTCCCTCCCTGCCTCCCCTCTCAGAACCTAGTTTTGGGAAGTGGGCTGGCAGGTACAGTGTTGCATCTCAGGGATGTACCTTGTACCCTCCCTCTTCAGGGTGGGGTATTTGTTTTTGTTACTGTTGTTGTATATATTATATTGTCACTACCTCATTTTTCTTGGATTCTCAACTTGAGTCATTTGGGACCCAAATTGTTGCCTTTTGGCCATATACCACACAATTTCCATAGTTATTACTTAGTTTGCTTGTAAGAATCTGACGGTTACACTGGTAAGTACCAGAGACAGCGGTCATACTAAGGAAGTTATAAGAGCGAGAAGGCAGAAGCCCATGATGCTCCTATTCTAATCCAATGTATAATAAGACAATCATGTCCATTAGTAATAAGGCTGTCTAATCTATGTTTAAAAATAATTTTAGTTTCACTACTAACAACTTTAAGTGGAAGTCTATTCCATGGACCAACAACTCTAACTGTGAAAAAATGTTTACGACTTGATCTCACAAAGGATTTTCTAACTAGTTGTAAAGGATGACCCCTAATATTATGATTACAAATTTGAAAACCAAGCTCGAGCTCAACGTTCTATGCTCATGCATAGAGTTAACTCTTTCCTCTCTGGGGCTAAGTACTGCATAATGTCAGAATACAGCAAGACTCCATTAGAAGAAACAACGTTGCTATGGTGAGTAATTTTTTCTTGTCTACCACTCCAGTGACATTCTACTGTTGATGCTCTTTACTAATTTTGTGGGGCACAGTTGTTTCCCCTGCAGAAGAGGGTTAGAAAGGCCCTTTGTCAATGCCTTCATCTATTTTGACTGGTCCACCCAAAAGAGTTCTCTCTTACCTGGGTTTAGCCTATATCAATTCAGTCACAATCATTTTACAGCCTCAGCCAGGTAGTCATTTACAGTATATGGAGCGCCATCACTTATATTAAGGGGAACTCGAACAGTACAATTGTGTATCCTTGTCATAAAAATGACAGCCCAGGGCTTGTCCATTGGTGTCTCGGCAGGATCTTGTATTTCCACATGGGAGACTGAGGTTCATGTGCATTCCCTTGAATCCAGTCTTGAGGCTGTCTGTAGCTTGTGCAGCTCAGAGATGAGATGTCGCTTCCTAGGAGGAAACATGGGCCACCCATCATGCTTGTACAGTATGCCTTTTGGCGGACCAAGGAGGAGCACTGGCACTGGATATGAAGGCAGCTGTTTGCTTGCCCTCCTCATTGAAGGAAAGGGGCAGTCATTACTACCCTGTTCATTAGGGTAAATGATGGGGTGGAGACCATACAGGGAAAAACAATGAAATGAGAAGTGACTGCACGTATTTTACTTCCTAGTAATCTCTTAAAGGGTTGCAGTATACACACTGGACAAGAAAGGTGCCATTATGGACTTGTGAAGAAACGTAAAGGGGATCAATTCCAAAAAAGAGGAGAATGTCCCACACCACCGACTGAGCCACCCAAGAGGTATGACCTAAACTGTTCAAGAATGGTCTTGAACATACAACCACAGATTCTCCTTTTATTGAATAGTACCCAGTCAGTAAGCTGGTGCTAGAGCTATCGGTATCCATGCAGACAGCTGTTTTTTATTCCAGGCTGGTAATACCCCTGTTGCTCCATATCAGATGCTGAAGTTCTCAGGTAAGTCTGATGTTGATGCACACGAATCCTCTCCCTACACGTTCTTCAAAAAGCAGTGGTTATAACAATATCACTGATTTCATCTTGTGACCACTTTTGAGCAGCAAGGCTGCGCATACATGCAGCCCAGAATGTTGAAGAAGTTTGAACCATATCGGCACTGATCACACAAGCCCTGTGTCTCAACTGCCAGATAATTTCATCCACATCTAAGACTCAACTGCCTGGATTTTGTTTCACTGTGTCCTTTGATATTTGTAAGGAAAATTGGTATACTAGGTCTCTTTTGGGACATCTTCCAGCACTTTAGTGTTCAACTGTTGTCTTCGGCTTGTCTCTAGTCAGTTTAACCCTTGCCTGTATGTCTCATGTAACCTATTCTGCCATATATTGTACTGAATATTGTATATTGTATCCTATGTTTTATGAAATGTACTGAATATTGTATATCGTGTCCTATGTTTTGTTATGAAATGCACTTGCTTGTTACCATACTCTGTAACTATCCATTCCCATGTCCCCCAGGACACATCTAGAAATCAACAGTTGCTCAGTATGTCTTTTCACCCCAGTAATACGCAGGTATTTGTAACTTTCTGCAGTATGCCCTTTAGTTTGAACTGCCCGGAGATAACAGAACACATGCAAATGATGGAACTCTTTGCACTTGACAGCGTTTCAAATGCTGCCCTGTACTAACTGCCGGTGTTCTAAAACGCCTCAGATTTCACTCTCTGCCTGAACAGTCTGTTCGCTCGGCGTTTCACTCTTCTACTCATTCCTGTGACGTGAAGAAACTTATAAATATACATAAGTATCCTTTTATTTCATTTGCTGCCTTGTACTTACTGTTTTATGCAATTAAACCTAGTTTTAGCGTTAATTGCTTATTTTTGTCGGTTCCTCAAGGTTCGGGATAACCAGTGGAGAACCAAGTTAGTTTTTCCCTTTTTTGGGATTCTCTGACTAAAGAACCTTGCTATTTTTCTCTAAATTTAGTTTAAAATATTTGTTTTTGTAACCACTTTATCGGTTATTGAACCTCTAATCCCGTGTCATTTTCTTCTTCGGTTCTGGTTCATAATTCGTTCTGGAACCGACCACAATCACTAAACTTTTACCTAAATTTAAAAATTATTTAGTAGTTCACTTTTTTTAATTTTTTTTTTATCTGTTTCCGATAAAAATGTCAGAGAAACCAAAGGAGAAAAACGGTAAACACGGTTTTAAGAATTGTTCCAATTGTGGGGAAGTGTTTTCTAAGGCAGACAAATATAATTTGTGTGTGGCCTGCCTGGGCTATGAGCATCTTAAGGAAGACTGTGACATATGTAAAACCTTCTCAGAAAAAACAGTGGAGGAACACTTGGAATGGCTAAAGAAAAAACTTTCTCCACCTAGGGGTCCCTCTGGCTCTGACCAGCCGATACCCTCTTCTGCTGCGGGTGAAACTACTACACTTGTTGCCTCTACCCCTGAGATGGGTGACAAGGGCACTAAGAGGCTTGCTGAACTGGCTGACTCCCTGGTTCCCTCAAAAAAAGACAAAAAAAACTGAAGCACACAGAATCCCCAACTAGTAAAAAGGGGACTTCTCTGAGTGCTCTGACTCTGCCTTCTCTCCAAGAAATTGCTCAGGCATTCAAAGTGGTGCAGACCTTATAAGGCCTTATTCCCACTGATCAGCAGCCACCTGTCCAGGCACCCATTGGACAGACTGGCAGCACAGGTAGATCATTCTTTATAGAGGAGGAAGACTATAGTGAATGTGGGGAGAAGGGTGAACCAATTGAACCCAAGGTATCCCCCGAGCAAGAGTTTGGCTCATGCCTAGAACCTTTGAGGATTATTCCTCACATTTTAACTTTGTAAGGAAGGTGGCTAATGCCTTGGACGTCACCACAAAGGAGGAGATAGAGGATGAAGAAGAGGTGAAATACCTTGAAATGATGGGGTTAACCCCCACAAGAGCACTCCTCCTGCCTGTAAATAAATTATTTAAAAGGATGCCTTAAAGTTATTACATACCCCTAATTATATCCCCCTCTTGATAAAGGGATGGATAAGAAATACCAGATGGAAAGGGAAGGGGCAGAATTTCTGTTTACCCACTCTGACCACCAGGGGGTGGTGCAGGCAGCTGCCTGTGATAAAGCTAAGGTCCCTCTGGCTTCACACCCACCAGATAAGGACTCCAGAAAGATTGACAGTATGGCAAAGAAGGGGTACCTGTCAGCTTCTTTGGCCATAAGACGAGCGAACTTCCAGGCTTACGCTGCCCAGTACCAGAAGTCCTTTTGGTAGTCTGTATTGGCCATGGCACAAAAAGCCCCTTCACCTTTGTCTGATGACCTGGCAGAAACTGCCAGATTTGGCCTAGAGACGGCCAAATACCAGTTCCAGATGGCTGCTGACACTAATGACACTGCAGCCAGATGGATTGCAAATACTGTTGCCCAGAGGAGATTTGCCTGGATAAGAGCCACAAATCTTACTCAGGATACCTAGTCAAAGGCTCTTGACTTCCCTTTGGAAGGGAATGCACTTTTTGGTGAGTCAGCAGTGGTGTATATGAAGAAGGTGGATGAATATAAGGCCACATACAGGAGCAACTCTGCTAAAGAGAAAGCTTCCCCATTCACCAGACCCTATGGAAGGGGAGGCAGGGGCAGGTCCTTTCATTCAAGGCCCTTTTTCCAACCGGTAGCTGCACCCCAATACCAACAGTACCCACAGCAAGGGTACTTCAGAGGTAGGGGCAGCAGGGGTTCTAGGTGGGTGTCCTAAACCCAGCCTCAGTCCCAGAAAAACAAACACCCTGACATGTCTCCACAGGCCACCTCGTCTCTACTTGTTGGAGGCAGACTGTCTCACTTCCTCCAAGCTTGGCAAGGCATTACCACAGACAAGTGGGTCCTGGAGGTGGTGAGGCAGGGACTGTCTCTGAATTTCATATCCCTTTCTCTACTGAAAACCAGGGTATTCACTTCACCCTCCATCACAGAAAAGAAGCTGTTGGAGGCAGAGGTTTAAAACCTGCTGCTGTCAAAGGCAGTGGAACCTGTTCCCCAGTTCAGCAGAGAGGAAGGGTTTTTTACTCCAGATACTTTCTCACCAGAAAGAAAAATGTGGAGTGGTGGCCTATTCTGCAGCTCAGGTCCCTGAACAAGCATCTAAAAAAAACAAAGTTCAAAATGGTAACTCTAGCATTGATCCTGCCAACACTCCAACGAGGAGATTGGTTGGCATCACTGGACCTAAAAATATGCCTATTTCCACATCCCCATGAGGGAGTCCCGCAGAAAATATCTCTGGTTAAGACTCCCATCAGGACATTTCCAGTTTTCAACCCTGCCTTTTGGCCTAACTTCGGTCCCAAGGGTGTTCACAAAGTGCCTGACAGCAGTCGTGGCACACTTTCGAAGACAGGGTGTCACAGTGTTTCCATACCTGGACGACTTGCTGGTGGTGGGAGAATCACCAGATCAGGTCAGACAATATTTGCAGATCACTCATGGGCTCCTCGAGTCCCTCAGTTTTCTAATCACAAAAAGTCAGTTCTTCAGCCTGCACAGGTACTGCAGTTCGTAGGAGCAGAGATAAACACCCTGCAGGCAGCCCTTCAGATAACTCCTTTTTGGATGCATTTTACATCCATAATTTAGCTCAAAATGTCCAAAAATGTAGTCTCTGGAGTCATTGACATCCAGCAACATTTCCGATGTTTAAGGCTGACGTCCGTTTTTCATGGTGTGGACGTCAGGTCTTTATGCTTTTTTTTTTTTAATCCTGTGTGGAGGGTTGTCAGTTGCCATGGGTTTGCTATGTTGCCATGGTAGTCGTCTTTTTTTCTTTCCAAATGCCTCCCCCCAGCTGTTGGCAGCATCGATTCACGCATACAGTCAGTTTGGCACCTAAGCCTTCCTTCAGTCATTGTGTCTGTGAGGAGCAGGAGCGAGGTGATCAGAGTGAGCTGATGAGTGACTATCAAGTCAGACCTGCGCTGTAAATTTAGCTGCACAGTGTGGAGCCAGCCAGGTCAGCAGTGATTAAAAGTCACTGACTGATTTGAGAGGAAGAATCTAACACTGGTGCAGATGTGCGATGAGTTTACTCCACTGCCTGCGCTTGCCATGTTGCCAGTCAACTCGAGGATTCAGAGAGAGCAGAGGGCCATGGACCACACGTGCAGCTGGTGCAGGCTGCTCACAGCCGAGGGTGCAGGTGTAGGCAGAGCGGAGAGATGGCAAGACTGGGAACCGGAGGAGCCTGAGGTGCATGGTCGGTTGCGCTACAGTCGGAACTGGAAGGAAGGAAGGAAGGAAGGTGGATCACGGTGGAGTGGTGTGGAGGCGTCTCTAGAAGAAGCCAGATAAGGTAACATGCCTCAAAGAAAAATTAACATTTCTATGACTGTAGGGCAGTCAGCTACTTTCCCCAAGGTAAAACTAGCAGCTACTTTAATAGGAGTACCTTCTTTCCTGGGAGCTGAATACCTTAGTAGTAGTACCTCCAATTTTCTCCTGATTCCCCCCAGCCAGTTCTAGAGCAGGATGTCCATACCATACAGCTAGGCCTCTCTCAAGATACTGGCTCTCAGCAGTGAGCAGGTGACCGGATGCTGTGTGAATGGTTGCAGTTGAGTGTCTGCTAATAGGAGGATCAAAGCGCCAAGCTAATAAAATGACCAATGTAATACCAAAGAAGTCATTCAGTTCTATTACGAGATGCTGCAGTGGATTAGAAAATCATTGGGTGCATCTGGTTGGGGACATGTACAGTACACTAGACATACAGACAGTAAGCAAACTTTGGCTTAACCGATGGGTTTTGGAATTAGAGGAAGAACATATTTGGGGATCCTCATACTAATACAGTAAATTGATTTGGGACTTTTCTGTAACGTCCCTCCTCCCAGTTTCTAGAGATAAACTTTTGCTGACTTTTCCTTCACATTCAGGCTGGTAGTGTCTGGACTGGGTGGCCACCTGTCCAGTTTGGGGCAGGATCATCCAGTTTCGTGGTCCTTATCCTAATCTCTGGTATTCGAGAGAGGTACTCTGCTTTTTGAGCTGTGCTTAGAGTGGCCATATACTCTTAAAAAAGATGATATCAAATTCATTCTTTCATTGTTTTAGCTGCTACATGTCCAGGTGACACACAAGAGGGTGGTATCTTACAGATGTGTGGTTGTAAACCAGCTAATCAGGGAGCTGAATAGTTTAACAGTTCTTGATGTTTTTAAATAGTGATTTTTTACTGTTTCTTAATGACATTTGAGGAGGTGAATCTTATTCATCAGCTGTGAAAAGGGAGAGTGAGGGAGTGCGGCTTGTTTATCCTATTTTTGCTTTATCCAATTTGGCAACTCTGCCCAGTGTGATTTGCAATCCATGTTTGCCTTGCTGAGAATGTGGAGGCTGGTACTTTAATGGTCAGGGGTGAAAAGGTTTTTCACAAAACGAAGGCATCAATTGCAAACTCAGGCTGCAGTTATTTTTAAATACATAGAAACATTTTATGTATTCCTTTATGTTTTACTTTTGGCTACGAAAAGCACTCTGAGCTGCAGTTCATTTACAGGTGTGCCCTGGGAGCACGGGGTCAAAGTGACTTGCTTAGGGTCACACTGTATGCAAGTGACAGTTATGAGTTTCCAACCCAGGTCTACTGAGTTTCCAGGTTCACAGCTTGATACTCAGATAGACCTCTGCCAGATGACTATAGGCAGAAAAGTACCATAGGTATGTCTAGTCTGCTTAGGTCTGACCATCCTACCAACTTCTGCTCCAGCCTGTTGATGAGCTCCCTGTAAGCAGGTCAGTTTGCTTTGCAGGTTTATCCCCTTCCACCTTCCTTGCCCCACTGGTCTCAGACCCTTATATTCGTCCCACCTCACCTTGAATCCCTTCACACACACTGCTATGACCACTCGCGCCCCTTAGCAAGTTATGCCACTTGTTCACCACCCTGTCCGTGAAGACGTATTTCCTGCTTCCCACCTGACCTTACCCCCAGCCAATTTGTATCCATGCCCCCTGTTGGTCCCTTTGCTGCATTTGAACAGTTGCTGACAGTTCATCCTGCTGATCCCTTTCAAGTACTTTAATAAAGGGTAGAGTTGAGCAAGCCAGCCTGAGAGAACGGAGGTTAAGGTTGGCCGGGTTCCCACTGAATCACGCCAACATTCTTAATAGTGAGCTAGGCCAGCAGAGAGCTCCAGTTGCGGGCAATGCGGTGGTAAAATAACCTAATTGCTGCTGCCGGCGAATCGCAATTAGGACGTGCATGCCCGAGGAGAATGTAGAGGCAGCCTGCAAGCGACAGCCAACTGTCTAAGCCACCTGGCCACAGCCAGCCCAGTCACTGACAACTCGAAGTTGCTAAATCTTGTTCTGTAATCTGGACTGTGTCCACACAGTCTTCACCTGAAAGATAAAAAGGGTATTTATTTTATTTTGCTATTATATAGACACTATCTGTGACTGAGTGTGGAGTGATTTTGTATCTGTCTAGTGCCTAGTGATGAGGTGACACTGACTCAGTCTCTCTACACAAAATTATTCTGCCAGGCCAGGCAGGAAAGGTATGGTGTTGGGACTGGGAACTCGTAGGTGGACTGGAGTTGTTCAGCAAATGGTATAGGGGAAGTCCAGTGATGATGTGGTGTGTCACTGTGATGTTGGCAGCAGTGCACAGTCAGTGTGTGTCAAAGTAAAGTTACTCATCATCATTGAGTGAATAAGTGATAGTTTGTGTTGTACTGTGTCTGCGTCTGCAAGATCAGCCTGCCCTGCCCTGCTATATGTACTAGTATTTCACTTGAATGTTACTGTGTAATTTATGCCTGTTAAGTAAGTTTAACTCCCTTTTAACTGCCTGCAGCCAGTGAAGTATTCAGAAGGCCAGTGAGTTGACTTCAAAACCTATAGGGCTTGGAGTATTTTGACTGCCTGAATTTGTCAACTGGAATTATTGTGACTTCCAAAAAATTGAAAGTTGGAGTATTTTAACTCCAGTAAAACTGAAATGACTTCAAAATTTCAACCCATGAAAGTATTTGACTTCCACCCAAAAAAAATTATCTGAAGCCCTGCCTGCAGGGCAGAGCCTACCTGCCTCCAGACAGGGTAAGAAGCATCCAGATGACTGCAAACTCATTCAGTCTGCACAAGTCAAAGACTGCAAGGCAGTTTCTGCAGCTCCTGGGCTACATGGCTGCGGCCACAGGCACAGTCCTGGGATCCAGGTTCCAAAGGAGAGATATCCATTTGCAACTAAGGGCACACTGGTGCCAAAGAAGAGATACTCTGTCAAAGCTGATTCCTGTAACAAAAACTCTGGTTCAAGCTCTTCAGTGGTGGAAGGAGGAACCCAATCTAAGAGAGGGAGCTCCTTTCCAGAGAGTCCCCATCAGTGGTTCTTACAACAGATGCATCCCTACTGGGGTGGGGCGCCCACCTAGGGGCCCACACAGCCCAGGGCACTTGATCAGCTGCAGAGTCGGTGCAGCACATAAATCTGCTGGAACTCAGAGCAGTGTTTCTGGCATTTAAAGCCTTCTCAACACTGGTGCAGGGAAGGGTGGTACGGGTCAGAACAGACAATACCACCACAATGTATTACATAAACAAGCAGGGAGGGACAAGGTCAAATCCTCTCTACACAGAAGCCATGAAGATCTGGAGCCTGGCAAACTCTCTGGGAGTTTTCTTACAGGCAATCCATCTGCCAGGGAAAGACAGTAATCTGGCAGATGCTCTGAGTTGAATCAGCCAGGCCCATCACGAATGGACCCTGAACAGGCAAGTGGTGCAAGTGCTTTTCAGGAGGTGGTGCACCCCAGAGGTAGACCTGTTCGCATCCCACCAGAAATACCACTTACCACAATACTGTTGCAGACCACCAGACAGGGGAACAGTCCCTCTGGATGCTCAGGCTCTGGACTGGTCAGGGAAGCATCTATATGCTTTTCCTCCCTTCCCTCTGATGTACAGAGTACTGCTGAAGCTCAGGTCCCAGTCAGCATCAGTGATCTTGACAGCCCCAGACTGGCCCATGCAACCATGGTTCTCCGTTCTGTTATCCGTGTCAGTAGCCGAGCCAATACACCTTCCTCAGAGGCACACTCTATTAACCTCCAAGCAAGGGGCACTCCTGTATCCGAATCTCAGGTCTGTCAATCTCAAGGCTTGTCTGTTGAAGACCTAGAATATGCAGGTTTACACCTCTCAGAAACTGTTTTAGACATTCTGAGAGGTTACAGGAAGCCCTCCACTAAGAAAGTCTATGCTTCAAAATGGAAGTAGTTTTCTACTTGATGCTCAGCCAGGGAGTTGGCACCAACACAGGTTTAAGCTCTAGCTGTTCTTGATTACCTCTCATATTTGCACTCCCTGGGATTGCAGTCCAGTACCCTCAAGGTCTGCATCTGCTTACATTTCTGCTTGAAGGAATGTGTCTATAGCTTCAGACCCTATCTTTAAGAGGTTCTTCCAAGGTTTGGCCTATTTGCACCCCCCTCATAGGGAACCGGTGCCAGCATGGGTCCTTAATACAAACATATGCAATTTACCAGCAGATAAAGGCCTAGAGGTCTATCAAGTCTGCTTGAATGTGCAGTTAGCACCCCTTATTCTGCAGCTGCCCCTCCTTTCCACCCTTCCCTTTCATTGCCCCTCCCCCTTGTCCTGTCCCATCCCCTTTTGAAGCAGTCCACTGTTCTACTGGATACCACTTCTGCAGGTAACGCATTCCACCCAGCCACCACCCTCTCTGTAAAAAAGTGTCTCCTCATCTCCCTCCTGAACCTTCCTCCCTACAGTCTCATATCATGGCCCCTGGTGTCCCTCCCCTCCCTTACTTTGAACAGCCCCTCTGTACCTGTCTTGTTTATTCCTTTCATGTACTTAAAGGTTTCAGTCATGTCCCCTCTGTTCCTCCTCTCCTCCAGTGAGTACATGTTCAACTCCCTCAGCCTCCTCTCATATGATAAGTCCCCCAGCCCCTTGATCATCTTTGTCGCCCTGCGCTTCGCCCCCTCCAGTAACTTAATGTCCCTCTTCAGATACGGGCGCAAGTACTGCACGCAGTACTCCAGGTGCGGTCTAACTAACGACCTGTACAGTGGCAGAATCATCTCCTCCCTCCTCGAGGATATACCCCTTGCAGTACAACCCAGCATTTTGTTGGCTTTTGCAGCTGCCTTCCTATATTGTGCCAAATTGTTCATTGACCCTGTAATGAGCACCCCCCACATCCTTCTCCTCCTCTGTCTGGGCTAGCTGCACTCCCCCCAGCTGGTAACTCCTCCTTGGGTTCTTCATCCCAAAATGCAGCACCTTGCACTTTTTGGCATTAAACCCCAGTTGCCAGGTGTCTGACCAGGTTTCAAGCTTTGCCAGATCATCCTGCAACCCCTGCCATCCCCCTAGGTCATCCACCACCGCTCCTATCGTGGTATCATCAGCAAACAGACTGATCTTGCTCTTGATATCCAATGATATGTCTGCAGTAAATATCCCAAACAACACTGGCCCCAACACTAAGCCCTGTGGAACACCGTTCGTCACTACCCTTGGGTGTGAGAGTTCCCCACCCACCACCACCCTCTGTTGCCTTCCCTGAAGCCAGTTCCCCTACCCATCTCACCAGCTTTGCACCTGCGCCTGTGCCTACTAACTTACTTCCCAGCCTTCCATGCGGCACCAAGTCGAATGCCTTACTGAAGTCCAGATACAGGACATCCACTGCATGGCCCCTGTCCAGTTGCCTAGTTACCCAGTCATAGAACTCCACCAGGCTGGTTTGGCAGGATCTGCCCCATATGAAGCCATGCCATCTGCTGTCCTGTAGTCCTTTGGCCTCTAGGAGGGCCACCAGCCTCTCCTTCAGGATAGTCTCCATTAGCTTGCCCACGATTAATATGAGGCTCACTGGTCTGTAGTTTCCCGGTTCTTCCTTGGGGCCACTCTTGTGGAGGGGCATCACATGAGCCATCCTCCAGTCCTGAGGTACACACCGTGAATGTAGTGAGGCATTAAATAGGTCTGTCAAAGGTCCTGCAAGGACCTCTGCCAGCTCCTTCAGTATCCTGAGGTGAATGCCATCTGGGCCTGGCACCTTGTCCACCCTCTGTGCCTTCAAACCCTCCCGAACTCTGCCCTCCATGATTTCCCCATCTGTCAGCCCCTGTTTCTGCCATTTCTCCCCCCTTGGGTCACCCCCTCTTCTCTTTAGTAAATACCGAGCAGAAGTACTCATTTAGTGCTTCAAACAACATGAAGTCTTGCTGTATTCTGACATATTGCAGTGATAGCAGTGTCAGTGGCTCAGTAGGTAGCACACTCGCCTCTGAGGCCGGGAGATCAGAGGGCCGTGGGTTCAGTTCCCACATCTGGCACTTGGGTTAATATCCCAGTACTGACACTGTAGTACAGCATGAGAGGGGTGCTGCACTTCTGAGGTGCCGTCTTTCGGATGAGACGTTAAACCGAGGTCCCATCTGCCTGGATTGGTGGTAGTTCAGGTGGATGTTAAAGATTACATGGCACTTATCGAAAGGAGTAGGGGAATTTCCCCGGTGTCCTGGCCAAATTTCCCTCATTCACTAAAAATACCACCAACAGCTTAATCTGGTTCAAGGTCAGTTGTCATCTGTATCCCCCTCCCCCGGGTCGTGCCTGAAAATAGGCAGGATTTGTCTAGTGCACTTACCCGGTCAACAAAAGCAAAATAAATAAATAAAATTAAATAAATAAATGTCCAACCTTTGAATTGCCCCGGAGATGAAAGAGTTAACTTTCCATACCAGGCATGGAACGCTGAGCTCGAGCTCAGTTGAGACTCTGTCTGTTGCTGTTTGAACTCAAACCATCAGATTCTTTACTCCGACTCACTGAACAGTCGCTCCGGAGATTTCTCCTTTGCTCGGTTCAAGTTGTCAGTGAAAGTGCCGTTTTTCTCGGTTTTGACCGAATTTAATCCGTTAACCTGTCGGTTCAGTCTCTGTCTGTGGTATCGTGAGTACTAGATAGGTTTATTTTCTTGTTTTCTGTGTGGAACTTGTAAACGTGGGATCGGTTCGGTTTGAACTGATCAGGTTGTTCAGAAAAGTTTATTCTACTTTTAGAGTGTGGTAACCGGTCCTTATCGGTTCTAAAAAAACGGATTTCATTACGGTTTTTTCCACGACCCGTAACACGGTCAGGAACCGATAAGGGTGTCTTGCCTGGCGGATTGCCTAAAAAGTGTAAGTTTTGTTAGGACTGGCCATGTCTGAGAAACCCAAAAAAAAAAACGGGCCCACTGGGTTTCAACACTGTAGTGTGTGTGGGGAAGCCTTTGCTAGGGCTGATCCCCACACCACCTGTGTTTATTGTCTGGGGTTTGACCACCTCGATTCCGACTGCCAGATTTGCAAGAAATTTCCTGCAGCTACCCTGGAAAAGAGAGTTGGTAGGCTGAGGGAAAGGGAGGCCAAGAAGTCCGCTGACCCGGATGGCCAGCCCGGTTCGGTTCCAACCGAACCAGAAGGAGTGCCCTCTGACCAGGGCCAAACTTCTTCGGGCTAAAGGAGAACCGTCTCTGAGGAGTCGGTTCCGGTTAAAAGAAAAAGAAGGGATAAGTCAGCCGGTGCGGATCCACAAATTCTTTCTCTGACCGCTGATGAAATAGCCAAAGCGATAAGGATTGTTCAGTCGCTAACCCCGGTTCCGACCGAACCGGCGCCATCAGGAAGGGGCTCGGTTTGGTTGGTTCCCCCGGTTCCAGATTATAATTTAGAAGATTTTTATGAACTGGAGGAGGAGGAAGGAGAGTATGAGGATAGTGAGGGTGATTACGAAAGTCTGGATGTGCCTATTGACCCGGACATCTCCCCAGACAGACCTTCAGGAGTTTCTCCTCCTAGGCTTTGTGAGTCCCGTTCCCATTTTATGTTCTACAAAAAAGTGGCTGAAACTCTTCAGCTTCCTATGGAAGAAGCTGTGGACGACCAGGAGGAGCCTGACTATGTTGAAATGATGGATATCCCAGAGTCTAGGAGGCTGTCTATTCCCCTTCATAAGTCCTTTGGGAAACAGACAATAAAAATTTTAAAGACTCCTAATTCTATACCTCATGTGGACAAGAGAATAGACAAGAGGTATACTCTCTCGGGCTTAGATACGGAGTTCCTTACCCAGCAATGCAGCCATGTTGGGGTAGTGCTGCCTGTGATAAGGCAAATATACCCTTGGCTTCACACACCCCAGATAAGGACTCCAGGAGGATCGATGCCATGGCAAAGAAACAGTACATGGCAGCATCCTTGGGACTCAGGCAGGCTAATTATATGGCCTATACAGCTAGATATCAGAAATCTAGATGGGACACTGTCATGGCTTTAGCTAAACAGGGTCCCTGGCCAGCTTGCCAAGGAGCTGGAGCAGGTGGCTGCTGATGGTATTGAGGCATCCAAGGTGCAATTCCATGCTGCAGTGGACTCAGTGATGTTTCATCTAGAGTCATGGCTACATCTGTGGCCCTTCGTAGGATGGCTTGGCTCAGATGTACTAGCCTATCTCAGGATACCCAGACTAAGGCCATGGGTTTTCCTGTTGTGGGTAATTCTCTGTTTGGGGAGCAAACAGAGAACTACATGAAGAAAATGGATGGATACAGGACCACCTGCAGGAGTGCTCAGGCCAAGGAAAGGCAAGCCACTCCCCAGAGGCAGCATTCCAAGGGCAGGGGTAGGCCTTTTCATAGGCCTTTCTACCAAGCCGAGGCCTCCTCTTCTGCTTATGCTCATAGGGGGTTCTTCAGAGGGAGAGGCAGACGGGGTACAAGCAGGCCTGCTTCCACCCCTCAGCCTAAAGCCCCTGCCAAACAGGCACCCTGATGGGTTTGCCAGGGCCGATTCTCCACCACCTGTAGGGGGCAGGCTGGCTTACTTTTTCCAGGTCTGAATGTCTTTAGCATCAGACAAATGGGTCCTGAAAGTAGTAAGCCAGGGACTGGTTCTCAGCTTCAAAAAATTTCCAAAGATGAGAACCAGATCCTTTCCACCTGCAAATCCTTCAGAGGCACTTGCCCTAGAGGCAGAGGTCTCTTCCCTCTTGGCTCTGAAAGCCATAGAGAGGGTTCCACCCCTGCACAAAGGAAAGGATTGTACTCCAGGTACTTCCTAACCCCCCAAAAAGACAGGAGAATGGCGGCCCATCCTGGATCTCAGATATTTAAACAAGCATCTTTTAAAGCCAAAGTTTAAATGGTGACTCTGGGAATAATTCTACCCTCTCTAAGGCCAGGGGACTGGCTAGTTTCCGTGGACCTCAAGGATGCCTATTTCCATATTCTCATCAGAAGCTCCCACCAAAGGTACCTCAAGTTCGAGCTGCCCTCAGGCCATTACCAATTCAGAGCAATGCCCTTCGGCCTAACTTCTGCTCCAAGGGTGTTCACAAAATGCCTGGCAGTAGTTGCCTTTCTAAGGAGAAAAAGGATCTCCATCTTTCCATACCTGGACGACTGGCTCATAGTAGGCCAGTCTCCAGACCAAGTCAAGTTACATCTACAGATAACTCAGCAACTGCTCACTTTTCTAGGTTTCCTTCTGAATCTTTCAAAATCAGTTCTAGAGCCTGTGCAGCTCCTCACCTTCATAGGGGCAGAGCTGGATACAGTCAGGGCAAGAGCCTTCCTTCCCCTGGACAGGGCAAGGACCCTTATCTCACTGGCTTCTTCATTCACCCTCCAGGTGTCTCAACCAGCAAGGCATTTTCTGCAGCTCCTGGGGCACATGGCTGCTTCTACAGCAGTGGTGCAGGGAGAAAGATTTCAGATGAGGGACATTCAGTTCCACTTGAGAACCTTCTGGTTTCAGAAAAAGGACCCTCCGACCAAACTGATTCCAGTGACTCAAACCCTGATCCAGGCGTTACAGTGGAGGCAGGATCAGGACAATCTAAGACAGGGAGTTCCTTTTGTCACTCAGTCTCATTCTCTAATCCTTACTACAGATGCCTCCCTCTTGGGCTGGGGAGCCCACTTGGGGAACCTGACCACCCAAGGGTTGTGGTCTCCTCAGGAATCACTGCTTCACATCAATCTATTGGAACTCAGAGCAGTGTTTCTAGCACTTCAAGATTTTTCCAAGTCTGTTCAGAACAAAGTAATTCAGATCAGGACAGACAATACCACCACAATGTGGTATATCAACAAGCAAGGGGGCACTCGGTCTACGGCCTTGTGCACAGAGGCAATGAAGTTGTGGTCTCTGGCCTATTCCCTGAATGCCTCTCTTACAGCAGTGCACCTCCCAGGGAAGGACAATGTCCTGGCAGATGCTCTCAGCAGGATATCTCAGGGCCCTTACGAATGGTCCCTAGATCCCCTGGTTTTGAAGGTGATCTTCTCCAGATGTGGCTCTCCACAGATGGATCTTTTTGCAGCCCCAGACACTCACCAACTTCCTGTCTTTTGCTGCAGGCCCCCAGTGTTGGACTGAGTCCCCCTGGATGCCCTAGTTCTCAATTGGGAAGGGAAGTTCCTGTATGCTTTTCCCCCCTTCCTTCTCCTGTTCAAGGTGTTAGTCAAAATCAGGTCTCAACCCTGCAAGGTGATTCTGATTGCTCCAGACTGGGCCAGACAGCCCTGGTACCCTCTCTTGTTGTCCTTAGCATTCCATCTTCCCCTGTCTCTTCCCAGGAATTACAACCTGTTAACATGTGCTCAGGGGAGGGTTTGGTATCCGAATCTCAAATCTCTCAACCTCAAGGCCTGGCTCTTGAAGAGTTAGAGTTTGCTGATTTGCACCTCTCTCAAGGTGTTCTGGATATCTTAAAGGCTTCTTGTAAGCCTTCCACCAGAAACACTTACAACTCCAAGTGGAAAAGATTTTCTTTGTGGTGCTCTGGGAAGCATATTTCTCCAGAGTCTGCTGGCCTGCCCACAGTCCTTGACTATATGGTTCATCTTAATAGCTTGGGACTCAGACCAGCTACACTAAGAGTGCATCTGGCAGCTGTCTCTGCCTCCCTTTCAGCTCATCCTGTATTTTCTAAATTTTTCAAGGGATTGCTTCATACCAATCCTCCTTCAGGAACCCTGCCCTGCTTGGGACCCTAATGTTTGCATTGCTCAGCTTATGCAACCCCGTTTTGAGCCTTTGTCCTCAGCAGAGCTTAAGTACTTGACTTGGAAAACTGTTTTCTTGGTGGCCATCACTTCTGCCAGACGCATAAGTGAGTTACAGGCCTGTCAGTGGAGCCTGATTTTATCTCTTTCCATAGAGATAAGGTGGTCTTCAGACTAATTAGGAAGTTTTTGCCCAAGGTGGTTTCAGATTTCCACCTTAACCAGTCTGTCTCTTCCTGTTTTCTTCACTGACCATTCCTCCTCTGGGGAGAGGAGGCTGCACAGTTTGGATGTGAAAAGGGCCCTTAGCTACTACATAGAGCGCACCAAAGGTCACAGGTTTGACTCCCTCCAACTGTTCCTCACTTATGGTGAGGTTGGTAAGGGAAAACCTGCCACTAAGAGTTCTATTGCCAGGTGGATTGTCTCTTGCATTCAATTTTGCTATGAAAAGCTAGGTAGGATCCCACCCTCAGGCCTGAGGGCTCACTCTACCAGAGGTACAGCTGTTTCCCTGGCTGCTGCCAGGAATATTCCTATCTTAAAGATTTGTCAAGCAGCCACCTGGAAAACAGTACACACTTTTACCAAGCATTACTCTATGGATATCCAGGCTAGGAGTGATGCTCAGTTTGGCACAGCAGTGCTTCGGAGCCTATTTCCTAAGTAGGTTCTGTCCCTCCTCCATGGAGGTACTGGTTGGTAGTCTTTAATATGTCAGAAATACAGCAAGACTCCATGTTGTTTGAAGAAAAAATTACTCACCTTAGTAATGTTGTTTCTTCTAATGGAGTCTTGCTGTATTCTGACCTTCCCCCCGCCTCCCCTCTCAGAACCTTGGTTTTTGGGATGTGGGTGGGCAGTAGCAGTGTTGGCACTCGGGAGGTGCCCCCACCCCTTCTTTTCTCACACCTTTAGTTTGGGTGTGTGGGTGTTGTGTTTTGTTTATTTTTTGGGTTTCCTGACTTGAGTCTTTGTTTTGGGACCAGAAAATCTTTTTATTATATTTAGTAGCCAGTTGGCTAGTGTAAGTTTACAGTTTCCACACAGGACACCCAGTGAGTACAGCTCGTAAAGATCTGACGGTTTGAGTTCAAACAGCAACAGACAGAGTCTCAACCGAGCTCGAGCTCAGCGTTCCATGCCTGGCATGGAAAGTTAACTCTTTCATCTCCAGGGCAGTTTGAAGGTTGGACATCACTGCAATATGTCAGAATACAGCAAGACTCCATTAGAAGAAGAAACATTACTAAGGCCTTATCGCACCCTGCTTCCACCCAACCCCCCTCCTTCCTGATCCTTACTATGTGGTCCTTACAGCTCCTTTTCTCCCTGATGTACCTGAAGAAGTCTTTCTCCCCCTTCTTAATGCCTTGTGTCAGCCTGAGTTCCATAGATGCCTTGGCTCCCCTTACTGCCCTTGTCACTTCTTTTGATTCCATCAAGTACTCCTCCCTGTCCTCCCCTCTCCCTGTTTTCTTGTACTTCCTAAAGGCAGCTCTTTTCCTCCTTACTTTTTCCATGACCTCCTTGCTCAACCAGCTCGGATTCTTAGCCCTAGCCTTCTTGCTCTGGGTCTTGCAGCAGGTTTTGGTTGCCTCCACTATCCCCAGCTTTATGAGCTCTCGCTTCTGGTTAGTGTCCATACTAGATTGAATTCTGGCCAGGTACCCTTTTACTACTTCCCCCATCCTCCCAAATTCGGCCCTCCTGAAGTCCAGCACTCTTGTGCCAAATTCCACTCCTTCCTTGCCCATATCCAGTGTGAGCCATGCTGAGTGGTGGTCACTCCCTGACAGTGGTGTGCATAGCCAGACTCATGGGACCTCCTTTTGAGCCTCTGCTCGTCTAAAATATGTCACTTGGAAAATAGTTTTCCTAGTTGCAATGACTTCTGCAAGAAGAATCAGTAAGCTTCAGGCTCTCTGCACTGAATAGGACTACATCTCATTCCACAGGGATAAGGTGGTCCTGCGAACAAACAGGAAATTTCTCCCCAAAGTGGTCTCTGATTTTCACCTGAACAAAACCATTACCCTGCCTGTCTTTTTCACTGAGCATTCCACCTGTGGTGAATGAAGGCTTCACAGTTTGGATGTCAAAAGAGCTCTCAGCTACTGTTTGACAGCCACTAAGGCCCATAGGCAGGACAGAAAACACCTGTTACTGACTTATGGGGAAGTGGGAAAGGGTAACCCAGCATCAAAAAGGTCCATTTCTCGTTGGATAATCCAGTGTATCCAGTTCTGTTACACTAAGGCTGGAAGAGATTGAGGGCCTACTCCACAAGGGGTTGCTGCTACCTTAGCAGCTGCCAGGGATGTTCCACTAATGGACATCTGTAAAGCAGCTACCTGGAAAACAGTACACACCTTTACAAAGCACTACAACCTGAATATTCTGTCCAGGAGCGATGCCAGGTCTGGCACAGCAGTCCTGCAAAGTCTGTTTCCAAAAATAATGTTCTGTGCCCACCTCCAATGGTACTGCTTTGTAGTCTGCAGAAAGTTATGAATGTCTTGAGTATTACTGGGGTGGGAAGAAGAAATTACTTACCATAGTAATCTTGTTTCTTCCCAGTGATACTCAGGTATTCATAACTTCAAGCAACATGAAGTATTGCTGTATTCTGACAATATGGCAGTTTGCCCCAGCACTTGAACTGTCCTGGAGAGGAAAGGGTTAACTCTATGCAGAAGCATAGAATGTTGAGTTCGAGCTCGGTTTTCAAACCTCTGTCTCTGGCACTTACCAGTGTAACAGTCAGATTCTTTACTGCACCTAACAGTGAAGTCGCTCCGGAGATTTCCTTTGCTTCGGCTCGGTAAAGTTTAAAAAAAGCGTCGGTTTTAAACTGATTTATTATTTTCGGATTTCCAGCCTCTGTCTACAGTACAGGTAGTGTGGTAGATAGGTGGTGACTAGTGTGTTATATTATAAAATGTGGAAGTTGTTTTTCAAACAACATGAAGTCTTGCTGTATTCTGACAATAGCAGTGAGTCCCAACCTTCGAACTGCCCCGGAGATGAAAGAGTTAACTTTCCATGCCAGGCATGGAACGCTGAGCTCGAGCTCGGTTAAGACTCTGTCTGTTGCTGTTTGAACTCAAACCGTCAGATTCTTTACTCCGCCTCACTGAACAGTCGCTCCGGAGATTTCTCCTTTGCTCGGTTCAATTTGTCAGTTAAAGTACCGTTTTTCTCGGTTTTCGACCGAATTTAAACCGCAACCTGTTGGTTCAGTCTCTGTCTGTGGTATTCGTGAGTACTAGATAGGTTTATATTGTTTTCTATTCTGTGTGGAAATTGTAAATGGTTCATCGGTTCGGTTTGAACCGATCAAGTTGTTTAAAAATCTTTATTTCTACTTTTAGAGTATGGTTACCGGTTCTTATCAGTTCTAAAAAAAACGGATTTTATTACGTTTTTTTCCACAACCCGTAACACGGTCCAGGAACCGATAAGAGTGTCTTGCCTGGCGGATTGCCATTAAAAGGGTAAGTTTTGTTAGGACTGGCACCATGTCTGAGAAACCCAAAAGAAAAACTGGGCCCACTGGATTTCAACACTGTAGTGTGTGTGGGGAAGTCTTTGCTAAGGCTGACCCCCACACCACCTGTGTTTATTGTCTGGGGTTTGACCACCTCAATTCAGACTGCCAGATTTGTAAAAATGTTCCTGCAGCTACCCTAGAAAAGAGAGTTGGTAGGCTCAGGGAAAGGGAGGCCAAAAAGTCCGCTGACCCGGATGGCCAGCCCGGTTCGGTTCAAACCGAACCAGAAGGAGTGCCCTCTGACCAGGGCGAAACTTCTTCGGGCAAAAGGAGAACCGATTCCGAGGAGTCGGTTCTAGTTAAGAGAAAAAGAAGGGAAAAATCTGCTTGTGTGGATCCAAAAGTTTCTTCTCCAACCGCTGATGAAATAGCCAAAGCGATAAAAATCGTGCAGTCGCTTTCCCCGGTTCCGACCGACCCGGCACCATCAGGAAGGCACTTGGTTCGGCCGGTTCCACCGGTTCTGGATTATGATTTGGAAGAATATTATGAACCGGAGGAGGAGGAAGGAGAGTATGAGGAAAGTGAATGTGGTTATGAAAGTCTGGATGTGCCCATTGACTCGGACATCTCCCCAGACAGACCTTCAGGAGTGTCTCCTCCTAGGCTTTCTGAGTCCCCCTCCCATTTCATGTTTTACAAGAAAGTGGCTGAAACCCTTCAGCTTCCTATGGAAGAAGCTGTGGATGACCAGGAGGAGCCTGACTATGTGGAAATGATGGATATCCCAGAGTCCAGGAGGCTTTTTATTCCCTTACACAAGTCTTTTGGGAAACAGACATTTAAGATTTTAAAGACTCCTAATTCTATACCTCCTGTGGATAAAAGAATGGACAAGAGGTATACTCTATCAGGCTCAGATACGGAGTTCCTTACCCAGCAATGCAGCCATGTTGGGGTAGTGCAGGCTGCAGCCTGTGATGAGGCTAATATACCCTTGGCTTCACACCTCCCAGATAAGGACTCCAGGAGGATTGATGCCATGGCAAAGAAACAGTACATGACAGCATCCTTGGGACTCAGACAGGCCAATTATATGGCCTATACAGCTAGATATCAGAAATCTAGATGGGACATTGTCATGGCTTTAGCTAAACAGGTCCCTGGCCAGCTTGCCAAGGAGCTGGAGCAGGTGGCTGCTGATGGTATTGAGGTATCCAAGGTGCAGTTCCATGCTGCAGTGGACTCCAGTGATGTTTCATCTAGAGTCATGGCTACATCTGTGGCACTTCGTAGGATGGCTTGGCTCAGATATACTAGCCTGTCTCAGGATACCCAGACTAAGGCCATGGATTTTCCTGTTGTGGGTAATTCTCTGTTTGGGGAGCAAACAGAGAACTACATGAAGAAAATGGATGAATACAGGACCACCTATAGGAGTGCTCAGGCCAAGGAAAGGCAAGCTACTCCTCAGAGGCAGCATCCCGGGGCAGGGGCAGGCCTTTTTACCAAGCCCAGGCCTCCTCTTCTGCCTATGCTCAGAGGGGGTTCTTTAGAGGGAGAGGCAGACAGGGTACAAGCAGGCCTGCTTCCACTCCTCAGCCTAAACCCCCTGCCAAACAGACACCCTGATGGGTTTGCCAAGGCCAATTCTCCACCACCTGTAGGGGGCAGGCTGGCTTACTTTGTCCAGGACTGGAAGTCTTTAACATCAGACAAATGGGTCCTGGAAGTAGTAAGCCAGGGACTGGTTCTCAGCTTCAAAAAATTTCCAAAGATGAGAACCAGATCCTTTCCACCTGCAAATCCCTCAGAGGCACTTGCCCTAGAGGCAGAGGTCTCTTCCCTCCTGGCTCTCAGAGCTGTAGAAAGGGTTCCACCCCTACACCAAGGGAAAGGATTGTACTCCAGGTTCTTCCTCACCCCCAAAAAGACAGGAGAATGGCGGCCCATCCTGGATCTCAGATATTTAAACAAGCACCTGTTAAAGCCAAAGTTCAAAATGGTGACTCTGGGAATATTTCTACCCTCTCTAAGGCCAGGGGACTGGCTAGTCTCCCTGGACCTCAAGGGTGCCTACTTCCATATTCTCATCAGAAGCTCCCATCGAAAATATCTCGGGTTCGAGCTTCCCTCAGGCCATTACCAATTCAGAGCAATGCCCTTTGGCCTAACCTCTGGTCCAAGGGTGTTCACAAAATGCCTGGCAGTAGTAGTTGCTTCCCTAAGAAGGCAAAGAATTGCCATCTTCCCATACCTGGACGACTGGCTCATAGTGGGCCAGTCCCCAGACCAAGTCAAGTTACACCTACAGATAACTCAGCAACTGCTCACCTCTCTAGATTTCCTTATGAATCTTTCAAAGTCAGTTCTAGAGCCTGTTCAGCTCCTCACCTTCATAGGCGCAGAGCTAGATACAGAAAAGGCAAGAGCCTTCCTTCCCCTGGACAGGGCAAAGACCCTTATCACACTGGCCTCTTCATTCACCCTCCAGGTGTCTCGACCAGCAAGGCATTTTCTGCAGCTCCTGGGGCACATGGCTACTTCTACAGCAGTGGTGCAGGGAGCAAGGTTTCAGATGAGGTACATTCAGTTCCACTTGAGAGCCTTTTGGTCTCAGAAAAAGGACCCTCTGACCCAACTGATACCAGTGACTCGAACCCTGATCCAGGCTTTGCAGTGGTGGCAGGATCAGGACAATCTAAGACAGGGAGTTCCTTTTGCCACTCAGTCTCACTCTTTAATCCTTACTACAGATGCCTCCCTCTTGGGGTGGGGGGCTCACTTGGGAGACCTAACCACCCAAGGGTTGTGGTCCCCTCAGGAATCTCTGCTTCGCATCAATCTGTTGGAACTCAGAGCAGTGTTTCTAGCACTTCAAGCTTTTTCCAAGTCTGTTGAGAACAAAGTTGTTCAGTTCAGGACAGACAGTACCACCACAATGTGGTATATCAACAAGCAAGGGGGCACTCGGTCTTCGGCCTTGTGCACAGAAGCAATGAAGTTGTGGTCTGTGGCCTATTCCCTGAACACTTCCCTTACAGCAGTACACCTCCCAGGCAAGGACAATGTCCTGGCAGATGCTCTCAGCAGGATATCTCAGGGCCATCACGAATGGTCACTGGATCCCCTGGTTTTGGAAGTGATCTTCTCCAGATGGGGCACCCCACAGATGGATCTTTTTGCAGCCCCAGACAATCACCAACTTCCCCTTTTTTGCTGCAGGCCCCCAGTGTTGGGCTCAGTCCCCCTGGATGCCCTAGTTCTCAATTGGAAAGGGAAGTTCCTGTATGTTTTTCCCCCCTTGCCTCTCCTGTTCAAGGTGCTAGTCAAAATCAGGTCTCAACCCTGCAAGGTGATTCTGATTGCTCCAGACTGGGCCAGACAGCCCTGGTACCCTCTCCTGTTGTCCTTAGCAGTCCACCTTCCCCTGTGTCTTCCCAGGAATTACAACCTGTTAACCTGTGCTCAGGGGAGGGTTTGGTACCCGAATCTCAAATCTCTCAATCTCATGGCCTGGCTCTTAAAGAGTTAGAGTTTGCTGATTTACACCTCTCTCAGGGTGTTATGGATATTCTGAAAGCTTCTAGGAAGCCTTCCACGAGAACTACTTATAATTCCAAATGGAAAGGATTCTCCATATGGTATTCTGGGAAGCATATCTCCCCAGAGTCTGCTGACATGCCCACAGTCCTTGACTATATGGTTCATCTGAATAGCTTGGGACTCAGACCAGCTACACTAAGGGTGCATCTGGCAGCTATCTCTGCTTTTCTTTCAGTAGGTAAGCCTTCTTCTCTTTCAGCTCACCCTGTATTCTCCAAGTTTTTCAGGGGATTGCTTCACACCAATCCGCCATTCAGGGACCCTGCCCCTGTTTGGGATATTTATGTTTGCATTGCTCAGCTTATGCAACCTCCTTTTGAGCCTTTGTCCTCGGCAGAGCTTAAGTACTTGACTTGGAAAACTGTGTTCTTGGTGGCTATCACTTCTGCCAGGGGTATAAGCGAGTTACAAGCCTTGTCAGTGGAGCCTGATTTTCTCTCTTTACATAGAGATAAGGTGGTCCTCAGGACTAACAGGAAGTTTTTACCTAAGGTGGTGTCAGACTTCCACCTTAACCAATCTATGTCTCTTCCTGTGGTCTTCACTGACCATTCCTCCTCTGGTGAGAGGAGGCTGCACAGTTTGGATGTGAAAAGAGCCCTTAGCTACTACATAGAACGTACCAAGGGTCACAGGTTTGACTCCCCCCAACTGTTCCTCACTTATGGTGAGGTTGGTAAAGGAAAACCTGCCACTAAAAGATCCTTTGCCAGGTGGATTGTCTCTTGCATTAAATTTTGCTATGAAAAACTAGGTAAGATTCCACCCTCAGGCCTGAGGGCTCACTCTACCAGAGGTACAGCTGCTTCCCTGGCTGCTGCCAGGGATATTCCTATCTTAGAGATATGTGAAGCAGCTACCTGGACAACAGTTCACACTTTTACCAAGCATTACTCTCTGGATATCCAGGCTAGGAGTGATGCTCAGTTTGGCACAGCTGTACTTCAGAGCCTATGTCCTAAGTAGGTTCTTCCCTCCTCCATGGAGGTACTGCTTGGTAGTCTGCTATTGTCAGAATACAGCAAGACTTCATGTTGTTTGAAGAAAAAATTACTCACCTTAGTAATGTTGTTTCTTGTAATGGAGTCTTGCTGTATTCTGACCTCCCCCCCGCCTTCCCCTCTCAGAACCTTTGTTTTTGGGATGTGGGTGGGCAGTAGCAGTGTTGGCACTCAGGAGGTGCCCCACCCTTTTTTATTATCACCCTCTTCTTTTTGGGTGAGTGGGTGTTGGGTTTTTTCATTTTTTTGGGTTTCCTGGCTTGAGTCTTTTTTGGAACCAAAAAATCTGTTTATTTTATTTAATAGCCGGTTGGCTAGTGTAGGTTTACAGCTTCCACACAGGTCTCTCAGTGAGTTTAGCTCGTAAAGATCTGACGGTTTGAGTTCAAACAGCAACAGACAGAGTCTCAACCGAGCTCGAGCTCAGCGTTCCATGCCTGGCATGGAAAGTTAACTCTTTCATCTCCGGGGCAGTTCGAAGGTTGGGACTCACTGCTATTGTCAGAATACAGCAAGACTCCATAGAAGAAACAACATTACTAAGGTGAGTAATTTTTTCTTTGTCTTTGTTCTTTATCGGTCGGTCTGGTTAGGAACTGACTTTTCTGATTATTTTATTATTTTCTGGGATTAGTGTGGTGTTCTGGTGCCAATCGGTTTCAAAAGAACAAGACTTTTTTCTGTTCTTTTACAGAACTAGTGACACGGTTCATAACCGATCAGTTCTTTATTACCTGGCTTGAAAGCTTCAGGGGTAATTGGTTAGGTTGGCCGTGTCTGAGAAGCCCAGGAAAAAAACTGTACCACTGGATTTCAACACTGTACTTAGTGTGGCGAGGCCTTTGCCAAGGCCGACCCCCACCTTATCTGTGTTTATTGTCTGGGGTTGGATCACCTCAAAACAGACTGCCAGATTTGCAAAAACTTCCCTAAAGCCACTTGAAAAAAGGTTGAGTAGGCCGAAGGAAAGAGAGGATGAGAATTCCATAGATCCGGATGGCCAGCCCAGTTCGGTTGCGGCCGAAACCTGAGGAAGTGCCTTCTGAGCTAGGCGATACCTCCTCGGACGAAAGGAGATCTGACTCTAGGGTCGGTTCCACAAAGAAAACGCAAGTCAGCTGGTTCGGATCCAGCACCGCATTCTCCAACTGCTGACAAGATAGCCAAAGCGATTAGTATAGTTCAATCACTTCACCCGGTTCCATCCAAATTGGTACCGCCGATCAGGCGGTCGGTTCAGTCAGATCCGACTCCATCAGATTATGATCTGGTTGCTTTCTGGGTCTGGATGCTTTCTATGAGGAGTGGGAGGGAGACGAAGAATATCCCGATGATGAGGATGAAGGTAATGACTTTGAAGGTCTGGATGTGCCCAAACAGGCCCTCCAATGTTTCCCCTCCAGGGCTTTCTTTTTTTTTTTTTTTTATTTCCTTTTATTCAAAAGTGTTTTACGTACTACACAATGGGCATCACTAGGTACAGGTAGATACATTTGAAGTACAATTCTGTGGGAAGGAAGAGGAAGCCTGGGCTTGGTAAGAAGGCCTGTGGTACTTACCAGTGTAACCGTCAGATTCTTTACTCCACCTAACAGTGAAGTTGCTCTGGAGATTTCCTCTGCTTCGGTTCAGTAAAGTTTAAAAAAAGCGTAGTTTTTAAACTAATTTGTTTATTATTTTTGGATTTCCAGCCTTTGTCTACGGTAAAGGTAGTGTGGTAGATAGGTTGACTGCCCCATTCCAGTAGGAGGCAGGCTGGCTTACTACTTCCAGGCCTGGAAGTCTGTTACCTCAGACAAGTGGGTCCTGGAAGTAGTAAGCCAGGGACTGGCCCTCCGCTTTAAAAGGTTTCCAAAGCTGTGGGCCAGGTCTTTTTCACCTGCATCCATCCCAGAGACCCTTGCCCTAGAGGCAGAGGTTTCCTCTCTTCTGGCTCTCTGAGCTGTAGAGAAGGTCCCTACTCAACGCAAGGGCAAAGGTCTGTACTCCAGGTATTTCCTTACCCCAAAGAAGACAGTGGAGTGGCGACCCATCCCAGACCTAAGGTATTTCAACACACATCTCAAAATCAAAATTCAAGATAGTAACTCTGGGAATAATTCTTCCATCTCTAAGGCCCGGGGATTGGCTAGCATCTCTGGACCTCAAGGATGCCTACTTCCATATTCCTATCAGCTGCTCCCACAGAAAGTACCTTAGGTTCGAGTTGCCTTCAGGCCACTATCAGTTCAGAGCCATGCTATTCGGCCTAATGTCAGCTCCAAGGGTGTTCACAAAGTGCCTTGCAGTAGTACTTGCCTACCTCAGAAGGCAGGGTATTTCCATTTTCTGATGTCTGGATGACTGGCTGATTGTGAGTCAGTCATCAGACCAGGTCAAGTCAGCTGTGCAAACCAGTCAAAACTTGCTCAGTTCTCTGGGGTTTCTCATCAGTCTCCCAAAGTCTGTCCTCAAACCAGTTCAACTTCTTTCTTTTATAGGAATAGAACTGGATACAATCCAAGCAAAAGCCTTCCTTCCTCCCACAAGGGTAAAGGCCCAAACAGATCTGGCTTCCTATTTTCGGCCTCCGGTCTCTCATCCAGCAAGGCAGTTTCTTCAACTCCTGGGCCACATGGCAGCTTCCACTGCAGTGGTGCAAGGAGGCAGATTTCAAATGAGGGACATTCAGTTCCATCTAAGGTCCTGTTGGTCTCAGAAAAGAGACTCTCTCACCAAATTGATTCCAGTGACTCAGACTCTCGTCCAAGCTCTCCAGTGGTGGCTGGACCAGGATAACCTCAGATAAGGAGTTCCATTTCTCTCTCAAGGCCCCTCAGTAGTTCTAACTACAGATGCTTCTCTCCTAGGTTGGGGTTACGGCTCAAGGGGCCTGGTCTCCACAAGAGCCTCTGCTTCATATCAATCTCCTAGAACTCAGGACAATTTTTCTAGCCATTCTGGTCTTCTCGGAGTCAGTCAGGGACAAGGTGGTCCAAGTCAGGACAGACAACACCACCACAGTGTGGTACATCAACAAGCGGGTGGGCACTCGTTCCACAGCCTTGTGCGCAGAAGCCATGAATCTGTGGTCTCTAGCCTATTCTCTTCAGACTTTCCTGAGAGTAGTTCACCTTCCAGGAAAAGACAATGTACTTGCAGGTACCCTGAGCAGAATCTCCCAGAGGCATCACGAATGGTCCCTGGACCCTCCCATACTATTTATTTATTTGCTTTTGTTAATCGGGTAAGCACACTAGACTGCCAAGTGCCTATTTTCAGGTGCGACCCAGGAGATTACAAGCTACATTGCAAGGTACATACATGAACATCAGGCAAATACAAGTGGAGGATTACATTACATAGAATTAGCACAACAGGGACTTTACAAGCATCAGATTTCATCAGACAAATAGTAGTGAAGAGTTAATATAAAGTGACCAGAACACAGGGACATTGTAAGACAACAATACCAAAAACAGGGATTACAATACAGTATTAAATATTGCAGTCAGTAGGAAGAAGTGCAGTGTGAATTCATCGCTCCAGGCAGCAAGTTGTAAGGCTAGCAGTTAGAATAAGGAGGGGTCACAGTAGGGATAGAGTGGGCCCAGTGCGGAGAGAAAGGAGTGCACAGTTATAGTGCTCACCCTGTTTTGCCGGTGGGCCTAAATGGTCCATTTTTATATGTGCTGTGAGAACAGGAGGAGTATGAGCACAGTTGTGCTCTGCCCAAGTCATAATGTTTAGGTAGCACCTCAGTTAGTTGGGGCATCTCAGGCTGAGAGGGTATGTCTAGTGCAGAGACAGGTGGCAGCCGTTTTGAGAAAACCCCAGAGGGAGGCTTTATAGGTCATCTTCTCCAGATGGGGCACTTCAGAGATAGATCTCTTTACAGCCTCAGATTATCACCCACTTATTCTGTTTTGTTGCAGACCTCTAGTCCTGGGGACTGTTCCTCTGGATGCTCTCATTCTGGATTGGAAGGGCAGGTTTCTCTATGCCTTCCCCCTGTTGTTCAGAATCCTGATCAAAATCAGAGCTCAACCCTGCACAGTGATACTGGTGGCTCCAGATTGGGCCAGACAGCCTTGACATCCCCTGCTGCTGTCTCTGGCAGTGTCACGTCCCGTATCTCTTCCCAAGAGATACAGTCTCCTAACATCCTTTCAGGGGAGGATCTGGTACCCCAGTCTCCAGTCTTTCAACCTCAAGGCCTGGCTCTTGAAGAGTTAGAATATGCAGGCCTGCATCTTTCTCAAGGAGTCCTGAATATTTTGAAGAGCTCCAGGAAACCTTCCACTAGCAAAACTTAATTCCAAATGGAAAAGATTCAGCATTTGGTGTTCTCAGAAGAGCATTGTGCCTGATTCTGCAGGCATTGCTACAGCCTTAGATTATCTGGTTCATCTTAATGGTCTAGGCCTTAGGCCTGCAACTGTGAACGTTCACTTAGCAGCTGTCTCTGCGTTCCTTTCAGCAGGGAAGGGCTCTTTCCTGGCATCTTATCCTGTTTTCACTAAGTTTTTCAAAGGTCTGGTTCTTATTAACCCTCCCTTTCAAGAGCCTATTCCGGCTTGGGATCTTAACGTCTGCATTGCCCAGCTTATGCAGCCATTCTTTGAACCTCTGGCTTCGGCCGAGCTGAAGTACTTGACCTGGAATACTGTGTTCCTGGTAGCTATTACTTCTGCTAGATGGATTAGTGAATTACAGACCCTGTCAGTCGAACCTGACTTCATCTCCTTTCATAGGGATAAGGTGGTCCTAAGAACCAATAGGAGGTTCTTACCCAAAGTGGTATCAGATTTTCATCTGAACCAGTCTGTCTCTTTCTGTGTTTTTCACTGACCATTCTTCTTCAGGGGAAAGAAGATTACACAGTTTGGATGTTAAAAGAGCCCTTAGCTACTACATAGAGCATACTGAGGCACACAGAAATGACTGTCTTCAATTGTTTCTCACTTATGGTGAAGTGGGAGAAAGGTAAGCCTGCTACTGAAAGAACTATTGCCAGGTGGATTGTCTCTTGTATACAATTCTCCTATGACAAATTGGGCAAAACACCCCCTCCAGGCCTGAGGGCTCACTCGACTAGGGATACAGCTGCTACCCTTGCTAGAAATCTGCAAAGCAGCCACCTGGTAAACAGTCCATACATTCACCAAGCATTACTCTTTGGACATCCAGGCTAGGAGTGATGCTAGGTTTGGCAGCAGTACTGCAGAGCTTGTTCCCAAAGTAGGTTCTGCATTCCCCTCTTCCTCCTCCTCCAGGGAGGAACTGCTTGGTAGTCTGCATATTGTTAGAATACAGCAAGATTTAATGTTGTTTGAAGAAAAAAGTTATTCGCCATAGTAATGTTGTTTCTTCTAATGGAGTCTTAGAAACATAGACTTTGACAGCAGATAAGGACTGCTTGGCCCACCTAGTCTGCCCATTTCCCAACCTACAGGATAAGCTGCAGATCTTATTTAACCAACAGCCTATTTCTTCCTGCCCCAACAAAAATTGTCTTATGTCTGTCCCATGCATTCTTGAATTCTCCCACAGTTTTAGACCCCACAGCCTCCTCAGGAAGGCTGTTCCATGCATCCACCACCCTGTCTGTGAAAAAATACTTCCTCACATTGCCTCTGAGCCGTCCCCCTCTCTGTCTTGCTGTATTCTGACCTCCCTTCCTGCCTTCCCTCTCAGAACCTAGTTTTTGGGAAGTGGGATGGCAGGTAGTGTTGCACCTCAGGGGTGTACCTTGTACCCTCCTTCTTAAGGGTGGGGTAGTTGTTTTACTATTATTACTATTGGCATGTTTAATATATATATATATATTATATTGTCAGAACCTTTTTTTCTTGGGTTCTCGACTTGAGTCTTTAAAATTGTTGCCTTTTGGCTATATATTAAACAATTTCTATAGTTTAGTACTTAGTTTTCTCGTAAGAATCTGACGGTTACACTGGTAAGTACCAGAGACAGAGGTTGGAAAACCAAGCTCGAGCTCAACGTTCTATGCTTCTGTCTAGAGTTAACTCTTTCCTCTCCAGGGCAGTTCAAGTGCTGGGGCTAACTGCTTATTGTCAGAATACAGCAAGACTCCATTAGAAGAAACAACGTTACTATGGTATTTTTTTCTTTCCACCGTGCCTTCCCTTTTGGAACTTTTAGCTTCTGCACTCCTGTGTATGGTACTCTCAGGACTATATATGCCAGTCCTGGCACAATTCTTATGAATAAGGTTCATGTTATGTTTCCCCCTTCTTTCAGGTTGCTCGGACATTTCTGGGGGTATCTGTTGTGTTTTCCCCCCTCCAGTTAGAGGGTTTATTTTGAGGGTAAGGGTTTTAATTATCATTCTAATCATTATTGGTGTTACTAGTGCATGTAGTCTTTTGGGGCCTGCTTTCAGGTGTCTAGGAAGTCTGAGGGGTTTTAGAACTCTGGCAGTTAGTACAGGGCAGCATTTGAAAAGTTGTCACGTGAAGAGGGTTTTATCATTTGCATGTGTTCTATTCTCTCCAGACAGTACTAGCTAAAGGACATACTCAGAAAGTTATGAATACCTGAGTATCATTGGAAACAAGATTACTGTGGTAAGTAATTTTTTCTTCCTGTTGAAACATTTCAATAAATAATTAAAAAAAAAATAAAAGAGGCAGTGAATCAGGATCTCTGTCTACAGTTCAAACAGTTCCCAAAACTCCAGGGCCACAGGGTTTTCTGGCCTTCAACTCCAGCAGAGACTATTCTGCTGGAGTTAGAGGTAAAAAAGCTCCTGCAAGCCAGGGCAGTAGAGCCCGTCCCTATTACCCAAAGGCGAAGGGGCATGTACTTAAGGTACTTTTTGAGCAAAAAGGAAAACGGAGATTGTCTGACAATCCTGGATCTCAGATAAGTAAACAAACACCTGGCAAAGCCAAGGTTCAGAATGGTAACACTGGCCATAGTTATTCCTTCTCTAAGGAAAGGAAACTGGCTGGCATCTCTGGATCTGAAGGACGCTTACTTTTTTATTTCAATCAGACCTTACCACAGAAAGTAGCTAAGGTTCTCGCTTCCCTTAGGTCATTACCAGTTCTCAGCACTTCCCTTCGGGCTCACTTCTGCTCCAGGGGTATACACAAAGTGTCTGTCAGTGATGGCAGCTTACCTCAGAAGGCAGGGAATCAGTGTATTTCCTTACCTGGGTAACTGGCTAGTCATAGGGAATTCATAACAGCAGGTAAAGGATTCCTTTAGGGTGACCCAGAGTACCCTGGAATCACTGGGTTTCCTTATCAATGCTCAAAAGTCTCAAATTAAGTCAGTTCAGTCGCTGGAGTTCATTGGAGCAGAACTGGATACAGTTCAGGGAAAAGCTTTTCTCCCACAGGAGAGGGTGTCAAGTCTACTGACTCTAGTAAATTCCTTCGCCTGGGGTCAGCCCAGAACAATTCCTAGTATTACTAGGACACGTGGCCTCAACTACTGCAGTATTGTTGGGCTCCAGGTTTCAGATGAGGGACATTCAGTATCACCTCAGATCCCATTGGTCGCAAAGAAAGAATCCCATTTCAAAACGTGTGCCAGTTACAAGAACTCTATTACTGGCCCTGTAATGGTGGAAAGAAAGGGACAACCTCCAACAGGCATCCCTTTTCTGCAACAGCACCACACTGTGGTCCTAACAGCAGATGCCTCCCTGCTATGGTTTGGGGGGGGGGGGGCACAAACAGGAGACCTCAAAATCAGTGAAATTTGGTCTGCTCAGGAATCCAGACTGCATCAAGCAGTCCTCCTTACCCTAAAGGCCTTTGCCCTTCAGTTGGGTCAGTCAGTCCAGGTCAGGAGAGACAACACAACCTCCTTGTGGTATATCAACAAGCAAGGGGGTACCAGATCTTCAGGGCTCTGCACAGAAGCCATGAAAAGTTTGGTTCCTAGCATATTCCCTGGAAGTGCATCTGTCTGCCACTCATCTTCCAGGGAAGGACAATACACTGGCAGATTCACTCAGCAGAATCAGCCAAAATCATCGTGAATGGGCCTTGAATAGGCAAGTGTTGGACACAATTTTCAGATGTTGGGGAACCCCAATAACAGAGCTGTTTGCCTCAAAAGAAAATCACCAGCTTCCACTTTACTGCTGCAGGCCACCCTCCTTGGGCACAGTGCCTATTGAGGCACTGACCCTGGATTGGACGAGAACATTTATTTGTGTCTTCCCTCCAATTCCACTGGTGTGGAGAGTCCTTCTCAAGCTGAGGAGTCAGCCTGCAACCATGATACTGGTTGCCCCAGATTGGGCCAGGCAGCCATGGTACCCTTTGTTGCTCATCCTGTCCACCAAGCAACCCATTTGTCTGCCCCAGAGATACAATCTTCCAAACAGCTGTTCAGGGACAGATAGTTTTCCCGAACCTCTGGAGCCTTCACTTGAAGGCTTGGTTCTTGAGGAGTTAGAATTTTCTAAGTTTAACCTGTCAGAAGAGGTACTTAAAGTTTCTAGGAAAACTTCAACAAAAAAGACTAATGCTTCAAAATGGAAAAGATTTTCCACGTGGTGCAGGCCTAATAAAATCAATTCCCTCTAAGGCAGGTTTGTCTGCATTGCTCGATTATCTGGTGCACTTTCAGTCTCTAGGACTCAGGCCGGCAATCCTTAGGGTTCACTTAGCAGCAGCATCTGCTTATCTGTCTGCAGGTGCTCAGAGAACAATAGCTTCGCACCCCATTTTTAGAAAAATTCTCAAAGGATTGGCACATATGTCTCTTCTGTTAGGGAACCAGTCCCTCCTTGGGATTTGAATTTGTGAATAGCCAAACTCATGGCCCCGAGCCAATGGCTACAGCTGACCTGAAATATGTCACATAGAAAGCTGTTTTCCTGTTGGCCATCACTCCAGCAAGGAGAGTGTGTGAGCTCCAAGCTCTCTGCACGAATGCTAATTAGATTACGAATTAGCCTCTTCATCAACGACGTTGGTCTAAATTGTGACTCAGGGAACTTAATACTATAGGCAAATGACACAGTGGTGCACTGGAGTGATCCCAAACCTAGTGCCATCGCTGCAAACTTAGCTGCTGGTTTAAATTCCCTTGAGAACTGGTTTGCATCCAACCTACTAGTTATGAATGTCAAAAAGACTAACGCTGTGCTTTTTGGGACCAGTCATATGGGTGAGCATAGGCAAGACTTGCTTCCACTCCTCACAGCTCCTGGGTCACAGATAGAAGTAGTAGACACGATCAAATATCTTGGCATTTATCTTATTTATTTATTTATTTATTTATTTGAATTTTAGTAATCAGGTAAGCCCACTGAGACCATGAAGTCCCTTTTTCAGGGGCGACCTGGGGGAGGGTAGAGTGGATTAGGAATATAAAAGTATTAGCAAACATATGTACATTCAATAAAAGATAAACACAGAATGAAATGAATATAGAAAAGGAGGCAGACTAGAATATAAACAAAAAAATGTACATACAATAAATAAAATTGCTGATATGGGAGGAGATACAAAAATTGGGGTCCTAAAAGCTTAGTACAATATTTACGAAGCCATATACAAAAATTGGGGTCCTGAAAGCCCAGTACAATATTTAGAAAGCCATATACATACTATAAATTGCTAAATATGGATCCTAACGTCTATTGCAAAGAGTATCAGAGGCGTCCGAGGTGCATAAAGTGAGAGCAGTGAGTTCAGGGGATGGGATTGGAAGGTTAGGGACAATGCAGGAACAGGCAGTTAGCACCATTGTAAGTACAGTAGGTACACATGATAGTTCAGGTTGAAAACTAATTCAGTAGTAAAGCTAGACTAGCGCAAGAATAATGTGCAGATTTGATTGGAAGGAAAGGATGAGCAGGAGAGGCTCTCCAGAATGAGGAGACATGAGGACAGACGTACGCTGGGTTGGTTAGATAAAGCATGAGCACATTCCTAGGTCAGTTAGGTGACTGTGTAGAGGAGGGAAGTGCAGGAGAGGATGGATGGAGGGAGGGAATTCCAAGCCCTGGGGGCCACACAGGCTAAGGATCTCCTGCTTGCAGCTAGGCATGTCATAGGCACTGTTAAGAGTGGGAGAGAGGAGAAGTGAAGGGTCTGGCTAGCTGGTTTCCTTATAACAATATTAGATAGACTTGGGGTAGTAACTTATAAGTTAGGCAGAGAGAGGTATATTGGGATGTATGTTCCAGTTGTAACCAACCCAGATATTTTAGAACAATGTAATGATGTTCCCAGGGGGCAGCTCCAGAGGCAAAGTGTCCAGTCCTGTGATATATTTGCTTTAGGTGATTCATGAGGCAGGACTTGAGTGATAGGAATGGGGGGAGCTGTAGAAGAGTAGAGGAAGGAGAGAGGCTGCGGCAGTTTTTAGGCAGGATGTGCTAGATAGTAGGGGGCGGAGCCGGTAAAGCTGGCCCATGTTGTGGTGAAGGGTTGTGATAATTTTGTTGACATGGGCTTCAAAGAATAGGGTCGGGTCAAGCAGAATGCCAAGGTACTTAAAGGAGTGTACCAGTTCTAAGGGTTCACCATTACTGGTGGCAATGGAGAATTGGGGGAACAAGCAATTCTGTAGGTGAGCGGGAGAAAAATCATAGATTTTTTTTTTTTTTTTTAGTGTTTAGGAGCAATTTATTTGCAAGGAACCATGCCTCCAGTTGATGGAAGTCTGAGTTCAGATGTTCACTGAGCCAAGAGGTATCAGCAGAGGACCTGTATATGATAGCATCATCTGCGTGAAGCTGAACAGATGCTCCACCGCAGGATCTAGGCATTTCATTGATGAAAAGAGAGAATAGTAGTGGCTCCATGATAGAACCCTGGGGAACACCAAGGGAAATGGGTCTGAAGGATGAGTGGCAGTTGCACCACTTGAAGGAGATAGGAACTTATTTTTACATAGTTATCTGCCCTTCCATATTCCTTTCCAGTTATGTATTCTGATGTGCTTTGATGATTTTTTAATAAATAAATAATCTAGCTTTGGGGTGCCCTCAGATCTACACTGAGTTTCACTCTCCTTACCAGCTACTGCTCTTGATTTTCGTATTTATGAGACATTCTATGACATCAATAACTCCCATTCAAACAACATGAAGTCTTGCTGTATTCTGACATATGCAGTTAGGTCCTGCCTTTCAACTGCCCTGGAGAACAAAGAGTTAAACTTTCCATGGCCAGCATGGAAGTTTTCACCACGAGCTCGGTTGAAGCCCCTGTCTGCTGTTGTTTAAACTCCAACTGTCAGATTCTTTACTCCGCCTCACTGAACAGTCGCTCCGGAGATTTCTCCTTTGCTTGGTTCAAAAAAGTCTGTTAAAGTGTGTTTTTTTGCTCGGGTTCTACCGAATTTCTGCTACCGAATCTGTCGGTTTAAGTCTCTGTCTGTGGTACCATGAGTACTAGATAGGTTTTGCATTTAGTTTCTGTGTGGAACTTGTAAATTTCGGATCGGTTCGGTTTGAACCGATCAGTTAGTCTTAAAAAGTTTGTGAATTTATTTAGTGTGTGGTAACCAGTCCGTATCTGTTCTAAAAAAAAACAGATTTTTATGTTTTTTTTCAAGACCTGTAACACGGTCAGGAACTGATAGGGGAGTCTTGCCTGGCGGATTGCCGAAAAAAGGGTACGTTTTGGACAGGATTGGCCATGTCTGAGGAAACCCAAGAAAAAAAACGGGCCCACTGAGTTTCAACACTGCAGTATGTGTGGGGAAGTCTTTGCTAAGGCTGATCCCCACACCACCTGTGTTTGTTGTCTGGGGTTTGACTGCCTCGATTCAGACTGCCAAATTTGTAAGAAATTTTCCCAAAGCTATCCTGGAAAAGAGATTAGGTAGACTGAGGGAAAAAGAGGCCGAGAAGTCCGTTGACCTGGATGGCCAGCCCGGTTCGGTTCCAACCGAACCAGGAGGAGTGCCCTCTGACCAGGGCGATACTTCTTCAGGCAAAAGGAGAGCTGATTCTGAGGAGTCGGTTCCGGTAAAAATAAAAAGAAAAGATAAATTATCTGGTTCGGATCCAGAAATTCATACTCCGACCGCTGATGAGATATCCAAGGCGATAAGAATAGTGTAGTCGCTTACTTTGGTTCCGGCAGAACCGGCACCATCTGGCAGGGGTTCGATTCAGTCAGTTCTCCCGGTTCCGGATTACACTTTAGAAAAATTTTATGAACCGGATGAGGAGGAGGGAGAGTATGAGGATGATGATGGTGATTATGAAAGTCTGGATGTGCCTATTGACCAGGACATCTCCCCAGACAGACCTTCAGGTGTTTCTCCTTCTAGGCTGTCTGAGTCCCCTTCCCACTTTATGTTTTACAAAAAAGTGGCTGAAACCCTCCAGCTTCCTGTGGAAGAAGCAGTAGAGGATCAGGAGGAGCCTGATTTTGTTGAAATGATGGACATCCCAGAGTCCAGGAGACTGTTTCCCTCCATAAATCTTTTGGGATACAGACAAATAAAATTCTCAAGACTCTTAACTCTATACCTCCTGTGGACAGACGAATGGACAAGAGGTATACTCTTTCAGGCTCAGACATGGAGTTCCTTTCTCAGCAATGCAGCCATGCTGGGGTAGTGCAGGCTGCTGCCTGTGATAAGGCAAATATCCCCTTGGCATCACACCCCCCAGATAAGGAGTCCAGGAGGATTGATGCCATGGCAAAAAAACAGTACATGGCAGCATCTTTGGGACTCAGGCAGGCTAACCTATGGCCCACACAGCTAGATACCAGAAGTCCAGATGGGACACTGTGCTGGCTCTGGCTAAACAGGCCCCTGAGCAGCTTGCCAAGGAGCTGGAGCAGGTGGCTGCAGATGGGATTGAGGCATCCAAAGTGCAGTTTCATGCTGCTGTGGACTCCAGTGATGTTTCATCAAAGAGTCATGGCTGAATCTGTGGTTCTTCAGAGGATGGCTTGGCTCAGATGTACTAGCCTATCACAGGATACCCAGGCGAAGGCCATGGATTTCCCTGTTATTGGTAATTCTCTGTTTGGGGAGCAGACAGAGAACTACATGAAAAAGATGGACAAGTACTGGACCACTTACAGGAGTGCTCAGGCCAAAGAAAGGCAAGCCACTCCTCAAAGGCAGCAGTCCAGGGGCACGGGCAGGCCTTTCCAAAGGCCTTTTTACCAAGCTCAGGCCTCCTTTTCTTATTCTCAGAGGGGGTTCTTCAGAGGGAGAGGCAGAAGGGGGATGAGCAGGCCTGCATCCACCCCTCAGCCTAAAGCCCCTGCCAAGCAGACACCCTGATGGGTCTGCCCGGGCCGATTATCCAATACCAGTAGGGAGCAGACAGGCTTACTTTGTCCAGGACTGGAAGTCTCTGACATCAGACTAGTGGGACCTGGAAGTAGTAAGCCAGGGACTGGTTCTCAGCTTCCAAAAATTTCCCAAGATGAGAACCAGATCCTTTCCACCTGCAAATCCATCGGAGACCCTTGCCTTAGAGGCAGAGGTTTCTTCCCTCCTATCTCTCAGAGCCATAGAGAGGGTTCCCACCCTACACAAGGGCAAAGGATTGTACTCCAGGTACTTTCTAACCCCCCAAAAGACAGGAGAAAGGCGGCCCATCCTGAACATAAGATATCTGAAGAAACACCTTTTAAAACCAAAATTCAAAATGGTGACTCGGGGAATAATCCTTCCCTCTCTAAGGCCTGGGGACTGGCTAGCCTCCCTGGACTTCAAAGATGCCTATTTTCACATTCCCATCAGGTGCTCCCACAGAAAGTACCTCAGGTTCGAGTTGCCCTCAGGCCACTATCAATTCAGAGCAATGCCCTTTGGCCTAACATCAACCCCAAGGGTTTTCAGAAAGTGCCTGGCAGTAGTGGTTGCTTTCCTAAGGAGAAAGAAGATGTCCATCTTCCCATACTTGGACGACTGGCTCATAGTGGGCCAGTCTCCAGACCAAGTCAAGTCACATTTGCAAATAACTCAGCAAGTGCTCACCTCCTTAGGATTCCTTCTCAACCTTCCAAAGTCAGTTCTCGAGCCAGTACAGCTCCTCACCTTCATAGGGGCAGAGCTGGATACAGTAAGAGCCTTCCTTCCCCTGGACAGGGCAAGGGCTCTTATAGAACTGGCCTCTTCATTCACCCTACAGGTGTCTTAACCAGCAAGGCATTTCCTTCAGCTTCTGGGCCACATGGCAACTTCCACAGCAGTGGTCCAAGGAGCAAGATTCCAGATGAGGGGCATTCAGTTCCACTTAAAAGCCTTCTGGTCCCAAAGAAAGGATTCCCTTACCAAACTAGTCCCAGTGACTTGAACCCTGATCCAGGCCTTGCAATGGTGGCAGAATCAGGACAATTTGAGACTAGGAGTTCCTTTTGTCACTCAGTTTCATTCAGTGATACTCACCACAGATGCTTCCCTGCTGGGCTGAGGAGCCCATCTGGGCGATCTTACCACCCAAGGGCTGTGGTCGCCTCAAGAATCTCTGCTTCATATCAGTCTCTTGGAACTCAGAGCAGTGTTTCTGGCACTGCAAGCCTTTTCCAAATCTGTACAGAACAAGGTGGTCCAGGTCAGAACAGACAACACTACCACCATATGGTACATCAACAAGCAAGGAGACAATCGGTCTACGGCTTGTGCACAGAAGCAATGAAGTTGTGGTCCCTGGCCTATTCCCTGCAAACTTCTCTGATAGCAGTTCACCTCCCAGGGAAGGACAGTGTCCTAGCAGATGCTCTCAGCAGAATGTCCCAGGGCTATCACGAATGGACCCTAGATCCCCTAGTTTTGAAAGTGATTTTCTCAAGATGGGGCACTCCACAGATAGATCTTTTTGCAGCCCCAGACAATCACCAACTTCTTCTTTTTTGTTGCAGACCCCCAGTCTTGGGCTCAGTCCACCTGGATGCTCTGATCCTGAATTGGGAAGAGAAATTTCTGTATGCTTTTCCCCACTTCCCTCTCCTGTTCAAGGTGTTAGTCAAGATAAGGTCACAACCATGCAGTGATTCTGATTGCTCCAGACTGGGCCAGACAGCCCTGGTACCCCCTGCTGCTGTCCTTAGCAGTCCACCTTCCCCTGTCTCTTCCCAGGAATTACAACCTGTTGACATCCTCTCAGGGAGGATTTGGTACGAACCTCAGATCTCTCAATCTCAAGGCATGGGTCTTGAAGGTTAGATTTGCTGATCTGCAGCTTTCCCAAGGGTTCTGGATATCCTTAAAGGCTTCTCGAAGCCTTCCACCAGAAGACTTAAATTCCAAATGGAAAAGTTTCACTATTTGGTGTTCTAATAAGAATATTTCTCCAGAGTCTGCTGGGTTGCCTACGGTTCTGGACCATATGGTCCATCTCAGTGGCCTGGGCCAGGGCCAGCTACTTAAAGTGCATTTGGCAGCTGTTTCTGCTTTCCTGTCAGTAGGCAAGCCTCTCCTCTGTCAGCCCATCCTGTGTATTGTAAGTTCTTCAAGGATTGCTGCACATCAGTCCCCTTTAGGACCCTGCTCCTGCTTGGGACCTTGTGTTTGCATTGCTCAGCTTATGCAACCACCCTTTGAGCCTTTGTCCTCTACAGAGCTTAAGTACTTGACTTGAAAACTGTGTTTTGGTAGCCAGCCACCTCTGCCAGGCATCAGTGAGTTGCAAGCTCCTGTCAGTGGAGCCTGATTTCATCTCTTTCCATAGAGATAAAGTGGCCCTAAGAACTAACAGGAAGTTTTTGCCTAAGGTGGTTTCAGATTTCCACCTTAACCAGTCTGTGTCTCTCCTGTTTCTTCACTGACCATTCCTCCTCTGGAGAGGCTGCACAGCTGGATGTGTAAAGGGCCCCAGCTACTACATAGAGCACACCAAGGGTCACATGTTTGAGTCCTCCAATTGTTCCTCAAATACATGGAGAGGTTGGTGAGGGCAAACCTACCACTAGAGATTGATTGCCAGGTGGATTGTCTCTTGTATACCACTGCATGAAAACTGGTAGAACTCAACCTCAGGCCTGAGGGCTCACTCTACCAGAGGTATATCTGCTTCATGGCTGCTGCCAGGATATTCCTATCTTAGAAATTTGTCAAGCAGCCACCTGGAAAACAGTCCATACATTCACCAAGCATTACTCTTTGGATATCCAGGCTAGGAGTGATGCCGTCTGGCACAACAGTACTCAGAGCCTGTTTCAGAGTAGGGATCTGTCCCTCCTCCATGGAGGTACTGCTTAGTAGTGCATATAACAGAATACAGCAAGACTTCATGTTGTTTGAGAAAAATTACTCACCTTAGTAATGTTGTTTCTTCTAATGGAGTCTTGCTGTATTCTACCTCCCCCTTCCTCCCCTCTTAGAATCTAGTTTTTGGGATGTGGGTGGGCAGGAGCAGTGTTGGTACCCTAGGGGTGTCCCTTTTTCACCCTCCTTTATTTTGGGTGAGTGTTGTGTTTTAGGATATTTTGTTTTTTGGGTTTCCTGACTTGAGTCTTTGCTTTGAAACCAAAAAACCCTTTTATATAAATTTAGTTGCCATTTGGCTAGTTTGAGTTTTACAGATCTTACTTCGAGACACAGCTCTTGCAGCAGGTTACACCATTAGGATCGAAGCCTCCAGGCGCCAGGACCCCATGGAAAAATTCTAGTTAGCTAACTTCTGTGGGACCTCCCGACGCCGGTCCGCCTCCGGCGTCAGGCGTGTGGTACAAAGGGGGCGGTCCTGCCAGATTCCCTCAGTTCTTTTCCCGGCCGCGACTTAGCTACCTGACCCTTCGGGTTACCAGTCTAGCGCGACGCTGCCGTGAATAGTTCTTTTTCGATAAAATTTTCAAAATCTTCAGAATCTTCAAGCAAGATCTGATGTACATCACCAACTGGCCATCCATCGAAGTGCGCTTGTGGAAAGCAGATCCGTTCAAGGACCCCCACACGGCCTGCGTCCCGTGCCTGAGCCCAGACCACGATCCCGGGCTCTCCTTCTTGCCAAGGGTTCAACAAGCCGTACCGGATCCGGCGTCAGAAGGCTTTGGCGTTTCTTCTGGAGGAACAACTGAAGACCATGTCCTCCAAGGGGGAAAGCTCCAGGGTCCACAAGCACGCGGAGAAGAGAGGAGAAGGCCCTTCCAGGTCCCTTCAGAGGTTCGAGTCCCGTAGCTCGGTTCAAAATCTCCCCGGCTGCAATCAAAACCTTCATCTCAGGAGAAATCCATGGGCCTTCCTCCCCTTCAGGGGCCTTGGCGAAGTCCGAAGACGACACCATCACCACCGCGAGTGGGGTTCATCACCGGTACCGGCGTCGGGTCTCATCGGTGCGCCACGCTGAGCAGCTGGAGCTCACGCTTCCTTAAAGCCTGTAGCCCAGGCGCCCGGCTCGACGGCCCGTCGGCGTCGCCTTCTTCTCTGGAGCCGCCCGTCGGCCCGACGGCGGCCGCCGGCAGCCATCCCAGCGGACGCCAGTAGGGGGACCGGCGCGCCCTCCTGAAAAGAAGAGGCCTGGTACCTCCGACCGACGCCGGTCAGGAGCCTCTACTCGGAGGAGGACCTAGAGCAGCCCGAGGACCAGGCAGGCGACCCGGTCCCATCGGTACTCCCAGGGAACCTCGCCATTACCAGAGCCCCTGTGGAGCCGACGCGGGACCCGACGACGCCCACGGCACCCGGGCTGTCGTCGGGCCTCTCTCTAGTGGAGGTGAAAGATGTTCACCTACTGGTGGGATACCATTAAAAAGACAGGTCCCCTCCTCCTCCTCCCTGCTCGGTTCCTGCCCCCCCACCGCCGCCGGGGTGGCCAGGCGGTGTTCCTCCTCCCGGGCCTAAAACCCCTCCCAGGGGAGACCTGATAAATGGAGACCTCCGTCGAAATCCTCTTCTGGATCACCCAGCCCAAGAGACCCAGGAGACGCCCGACACTCGCCTTCAACGGAGGACAGGATCAGAGTACTCCACCTCTAGATCCCCATCTCCACTCTCCATCCCTTCTCCGGACCCACGGAGATGCCTAGATCTCCTCCGGATGATCCTCGCTCCTTGATATTATGAGACATATACAAGAGAACATGGGATGGATGCTGAAGACTTAGACCCGGAAGAGTACGACTCGACAAATATCTGCAAAAGGACCCCAAGCCTGTGGTGGTACCACCCTTGGTTGACACTCGTGGACGCTACCAAGGGCGTGAAGCGCCCACACTGCCTCCCGGCGAGACCGAGAAAGCTGATCGCTGACAAGGCTCCTAAGGATGACCAGTACCTGACACAGCATCCTCAGGCCGATTCTCTGGTCATCACAGCCTCACATGACCGGTCACAGAGGCCACAACATTTGAGCACCCTGCCACCGGACCCAGAGTCCAAACAACTGGACGATTGGGTAGGCGCACTCGCATGCTTCCGCTACCTCGCGCATCAGATCCTGAACTATTTAACCCACATGGTTCAGGTTCCAGAATGCTTCAGTGAACAGGGTCTGGAAGCGGCTGAAAAAGATGCCGGAAGTAGCAGAAGGAGGAGTGCTTCAGCTCTCCGTACGGGTTCAGGCGGTGGGGACCCAGTGCTAAGAGCCGTGATGACTCATGGACTCATCGGCCCGAGCAGCAGCTTCTGCGTTTGCCTCGGAGACACTCTTGGTTGCGTCTCGGTTTTACCCGGATGTCAAAAGAACATCTTGGACGCCTTTTGAGGGAGAAGTACTGTTTGGTAATCCTACAGAAAGATCCTTACCAAACTCCAAAGAGGCCGAGAGGCGGTAAGGTCGGTTCAGGCCATGTACAAACCTAAGCTTGGTTCCTTCGGAGGAACCAAACCGTTTCGTGCTGTGGACGCAGAGCAACAGACCCTCCGCGCTGCACCTCAGAGGGGCTCCGGTTTTTCGTAGGCCAGGGCAAACACCCGCCAGCCGAGGCCAGCGTTCTCCCGGCAGGCCCAGCCAGCGGGTCCATCTGCCGCCACAGCCTGACTCCTTTCGGCCCGCCCTCAGGATCAACGGGAGTTTATGAGTCGGGGTCGCATTGCTAACTTCCTGCCGGGATGGCAGGCCATTACCACCGGCCAGGTGGGTTCTTCAGTTGGTCAGTCTAGGCCACTATGGAGTAATGGCGAGGAGAAGCCACCCCGAGGCCTCCTTGCTCTCCCGGTATCAGGGTCAGCACAAAGCCTTGATCTGGCAAGAGTACTCAGGCTACTACGAAAGGGAGCGATAGAGTCGTCCCAGAGAACCAGAGAGGACTAGGATACTATTCCCACTTCTTCCTGGTTCCCAAGAAAACAGGGACCTCCGTCCAATCTTGGACCTCAGCGACCTCAATGTGTCGGTCACTTACAAGAGATTCCGTGATGGAGCCCCTTCCGGTCTTATCCCCATGCTCAAACAGGACGCCTTTTAGCGCCCCAGACATGCAGGATGCCTACCTGCACATCCCTATGGCTCAGGCGCATTGGAGGTTCCTGCGCTCGAAGCCTCGACCACCACCTTCAGTTCCGAGCCCTTCCTTTCGGACTGTCTTCCGCATCAAGGGTCTTTACCAAGTGCATGGCATTGGGTGGCAGCTCTGAGGAGACAGGGCCACTACGTGTTCCCTGCACCTGGACGACTGGCTATCACGGCCGCCTCCAGAGGAGTGCTTCTTGCAATCAAGCACCCAGGATCTGTTCCGATCCCTGGGCATCCTCATAAATTACGAAGTCTCTCCTGGTACCGCCGCAGAGACTGCAGTTCATAGGAGCAGTTCTGGACACTGTTCGGGAAGAGCCTTTCTTCCAGCCGACAGAGCGGAGCGCATCAGATCCCTCATAAGGGACCTATCATTAAACAAGGTTGTACCTGCCAGGTCGGTCCTTTGCTTGCTCGGACACATGGCTGCGGCCATTCCTACTGTCCCTTTCGCAAGACTCCACATGCCATTACTCAGTGGATGCTCAAAGTGCAATGGGACCAAAGGCAAGACTCACTTGCAGCATCCGGTCAGACTCACGAATTCAGTGATTCAAGACTGGCAGTGGTGGCTAGCCCCAGGGTCGCTCTCATCAGGCGTCCCGTTCATTGCGCCGTCCCCGGAGGTCACCCTCACCACAGACGCTTCCGGTCTTGGGTGGGGGGCACACCTGGACGGGGTAAAGTCCCAGGGTGCGTGGACCCAGATGGAAGCTCACCTTCACATCAACGTGCTGGAAATGAGAGCGGTCCTCTATGCCCTGCAGGCCTTTCAGTCAGTTATCCCACCGTGTACTCTTCTACTTCAGACAGACAACACGGGCGTGATGTATTACCCTCAACAAACAAGGAGGCGACACTTACCCCTTTGCAGGAGGCCATGAGAGTGTGGGATGGTAATCAGACACGGCGAATCTGATCACTGTGCACGTTCCCAGAGTGGACAACACGATTGCAGACGGCCTGAGTCGTTCTCAGGCCAGAGTCCACGAATGGGAACTCCTTCAAGAGGTAGCAGAGGATCTGTTTCTTCGATGGGAACTCCAGATCTAGACTTGTTAGCCTCCCATCCAACACAAACTGCCCAATTTTTGCTCGCTAGATCCAGGGCCTGGTGTTTTCTGGAGACCGCGTTATCCCTCTCCTGGGCCAACAGATTCCTCTACGCTTTCCCTCCTTTCCGTTGATCCAGAGGTTCTTCTCAAACTGCGCGGGAGCACGCTAATAATGATCCTAGTGGCCCCATTTTGGCCCAGACAGATTTGGTTCCCTTTGTTGATTCAACTATCGGAACCGCTCGCTGCCGCTCAGCTCCCACTTACTGTCTCAGGAGAAGGGTTCACTTGTCCACCCGACCCTACGTTCCTTGAACCTGCATGCTTGGCTCCTAGAGACATAGCCATTTTACGTCACGGGTCTCGCAAGAGGTTGCAGAAGTCCTTTCTGCAGCCAGAAAGCCGGCAACGTGACAAGCGCGATGCCATGAAATGGCGCTGCTTTTAGGTATGTTATCGTGAAAGCACGCGACCTTTCCCCTTTAGGTTGTCCTGTGGGAGTATATTAGAATATTTGCTCTCCTCTTTCATTCCGGGTCTAGCCTACTCCTCTATTAAAGTGCACCTCTGTGCCATTTCGCTTACCACCTCGGTGGAAATCGCATAGTGGCTCAGGTGGACGCCTCGGAATTTCTTAGGGAGTGTTGCACCTAGGCCTCCTATTAGAGACCCTGTGCCTCCATAGGATTTGCTTTTGTCCTTGAACAGCTCACGCTTCCCCCTTTGAACCTGCCGTCATTACGAGCCACGTTTTCTGTCGTGAAAACGTTGTTTTAGTTGCTGTTACCTCGCAAGAAGAATTTCTGAACTTCACGCTCTCATGTGCAAAGAGCCTTATTTAGTTTTCCACGGGACAGAGTATCCCTGAGATGAACCTAAATTCATCCCTAAGGTGGTTTCTTCACTCACCCTGAACCAGGATATCGACCTTCCGGTCTCTTCCCGAACTACTCTAATAGAGGAGGGCTCTGCTCCATACCCTGGATGTTCACGCAGCCTGAGGTTTTACCTCAACAGAACTCAGTCCTTTAGTAGTTCTGAGCAGCTTTTCATTTCCTTCTCTGAGAGAATGATGGGCCAATCAGTATCCAAACAGTCCCTTTCTGCTGGCTTGTCAGTGTATTTCTCACTGTTATGGTATCAAACAAAGCCCCCTCCGGGTACAGTCCGGGTCATTCCACTAGAGGGTGGCTACTTCCTTTGCAGCGCTCAAAAATGTTTCCACTTCTGCTATATGCGCTGCAGCTTGGAGTTCTGTGCATACCTTTATCAGGCATTATAGCCTGGACATAGCCTCTCGTGAAGGGCTGGTTTTGGTTTGGCCGTGCTTCAGGTCTCCTGTCCTAGGTTCAGGACCTGGTTTTTATCCTTTATTTTCCTCCTCCGGATTTTCTGACAGCGTTACTGCTTGGGAATCAGTCCTAATGGGTGTAACCTGCTGCAAGAGCTGTGTCTCGAGTCAAGATAGTACAGTTACGTAAGAACTTACTGTAACAGTAGATCTTCGAGAACAGCTCTTGCAGCAGGTACCTTCCCGCCACCTTCCCCTTGAGGAAGCATGGCTCAGTCTTTCTGAGCAGGAATTGTTATCTTTCTGTCTTCTGACTGGCCAATCCAGGCTCTCCCATTTTGATGTCAGCCTGCGCAAGAGTCTCCGGCGGGAGGACTGAGGAATCTGGCGGACCGCCCCTTTTGTACCACGCCTGGCGCCGGACGGGACTGACGCCGAGTGGGTCCTCATTCAGTAAGCTAGCTAGGAATTTTTCCGAGGGTCCTGGCGCCTGGCTTCGGGGTCCTAATGGTGTAACCTGCTGCAAGAGCTGTTCTCGAAGATCTACTGTTACGGTAAGTTCTTACGTAACTGTACTTTTCCACACAGAACTTCTAGTGAGTATTACTCGTAAAGATCTGACTGTTGGAGTTTAAACAGCAGCAGACAGGGGCTTCAACCGAGCTTGCGGTGAACATTCCGTGCTGGCCGTGGAAAGTTTAACTCTTTGTTCTCCGGGGCAGTTGAAAGACTCCATTAGAAGAAGCAACATGACTAAGGTGAGTAATTTTTTCTTCTAAGCTATTCTTCTGACTGGCTTGGAAAGGTGTTATTGATGTCAAGAATGTTTAAACAATATGAAAAGAGAGAGCACCAACTGCTGAGGAGAGAGGGATTCAGGGTAGTTACAAAGAAAACAAAATTAGATTATTAATTTGACAAAAAAGGTCAAAAACATATCAAAATACTGAGTAGCCAATGAAAAAACTGGAGGGCAGCTAGAGGTGTAAAAACAGTTTCCTGTCGCCTGTAACACTTTGGGAGTGGCCTGTGAGATAGTCTCAAATCCAGGTTGTGGAAGGTAGGTCTAGCCCCTAAGAAGTTAATTTCTGTAATAGCAATTCGTGATTCACGAATCAGAGGCTTTGGTGAGGTCGATGAAGAAGGCGCCAGTTGCTTCGCCCCTGTCAGAGGCGAGTTGAATGTCCGAGGTGACCTTAATGAGAGCAGTGAGAGTACTGTGATTTTTACGGAAACCATGTTGGCAGGATGACAGAAGTTGATATTGTTCTAGATAGTCTTATAGCTGGTTGTATAGAATTCGATCTTTTACTTTAGCGAGGTGGCAAAGAGTAGAGATAGGTCAGCAGTTTTCAACAGGTGAAGTCGATCCTCCCTTATGAATTGGGATTACTAGGGCTGTCTTCCATTTGGAGGCGACCGTTCCCTAGAAGAAGGATCTGTTGATCAGATCCCTGACCAAATAGGCCAAAGCAGGGGCAACTAATTTTAAAAATCGGGGCTCAATAGAGTCATGTGTGGGTGAGCCATATTCCTTGAGGTTGCTCAATAATTTGAGGACCTCTTTGTAGGAGGTTCGTTTGATATGGAATAGCCCAGTAGAGGTTTGAGGAGAATTGGTGGCAGGTGAGGGGTGGCAATGTTGAGGTGTGGTTAATTGAGAAGTGTAGGTGCTGAGGTTAGTGAAGAAGTTAAGGCTTTTGGCTATAGAGAAAGGGCTGGAAAATATTTTATCCTTCGCATGAAGCGAGTCAGGAATGGGGGAGGATTTTCCCTTTAGGAGGGAGTTTATCTCGGTCCAAAATCCTTTGGGAATACTGAGTGTGTTTGTTTGCAATATGTGATAGTACCTTCTCTTTGCTTTGGTTATTATCGATTTACATGTTTCTATGCCACCTCTAGGAGTGCCAGACCGAGGGGAGGCCAGATTTCTTAAAGGTTTTTCTGGTAGTGTCTCGTTCAGCCATATGGTTCCTAATATCTTTAGTTCTCCAAGGGGCCGATTTACCTTTTGACCTATGTCAGGTGAGAGGGGCATGACAGTTGATGACGGATGTGACAGATTCTATTAGGTATTCCAGGGCTTGGTCTAGAGTGGGCAGGATGCGGACTGGGCTCCAGTAGACATTAAATAGTGAGCTGAGAAAGGAGGTACAATCAAATGAAGCTATGTTTTGCGATTCAACCATATTGGGGGGAGGGTTGGGGGTTTTATTTCTCCAGACACAGAATACCAGTGAGTGATCGCTTATCTTATCCGGCAGGACTCCTGCATCTGTTATTCGGTGTGAGCAATTGTATAAGACCCAATCAATGATATAGTGGTTTCCTGATCTGGGGTTCCTTCTGATAGGTTCATTAATGTGCTGAGTTAGGTTGGCATCAGCCAGGGAAGAGTGGACATTGCTAGAGCTGTGGGACTTCCAGTCAATGTTGAAGTCTCTACACAGGATCATCTCATGATGAGGGAGGACCAAAATAGTGGACATGAGTTCCTGAAGGGCAGCAGAAGCAGTTTTGGGCAGTAAATAGATACTTCTGACTGTCAGCTTCTCGTTGTTGCTTACAGTTAGGGAGACGAAGATCGACTCCACATGTAAAGAAGAGGAGACCAGCGGAGTGATGTCAGTAGCTACAAGGTCCAATCTGACATACCGGAGTACACCACCACCCCTCTTAGCAACTCTGTCCCGTCTGAATGTGGTGTATCCCTGTAAGGCTGATTCTTGAGGTTGGATAGAGGATTTTAGCCATGTTTCTGTGATTCCAAGCACTGTCGGTTTTTGGGAGCCAGACCCAAGCCTCAAGTTCAGCTATTTTATGTCGCTGACTTTGATAGTTAAGATGAACTATTTTGAGTTCCTTGGAGTCGCACTGATATGTGGTCCGGGGGGGGGTGGTTAAGGAGGGATTTATGTGGGCAGAGGGACCCAGGTTAGGCTCAACATCCCCAGCTAGAAGGAGGCATGAGGATAAACGAAGTAGCACGCTTCCAAGGGGAGCGTGTTTGGGGTCCAGCCATTTTCTAATATTAAGGGTAGGCACAGATGGATTGTCATTGTCATATGTATCTTGACCAAGATATGAACTTCAGGCCTCACGTAGAGCACATTACTAAGGCAATACACCAGAAACTAGGCCTTTTGTACAGGCTCGGCAATTCCCTAACTGATGACTCCAGGATTGCAGTTGGTTAGAGCACCCTATTCCCCAACCTACTTTACAGTGCTCCATTACTGCACTTCCTGTGGGAAACCAAAAGCCACAAGCTGACTGTTCGTATAAGTTGCTTTGCGACGCGCTGTCCTCCTCGGAGACACTATTGTGAGGTTCCTGCTGAATTGAACTGGCCTCCCCTGGAACTCAGACTCTGTTATCCCTTTACCGTATCTCACCTACAAACTCTCCAATGTGTACTCCCCCTCCAACCTAGTAGACCTGTTTAACCCCAAGGTTTCCAGACAAAACTTTTGCTCCTCAGGTAGCAATCTACTTGAAATTCTCTGGGTACGTACCAACACTGGTAAAAAGTCTTTCAGGTACTCTGCACTCAATTACTGGTGCTCGCTCCCTGAGCATCTAACCACTGTCAAGACCCTGGAAGGGTTTCAGGTAGGCCTAAAAGTGTACATGCAGGAACACAGCTGCTGCTACTGTTGAACTTGCACCCTACCCCAGGATGAAAGTTTCAGTGCGATGACTCTTAAACTGACTGAACTAATGTACTCCTGCCTGTGTTCTTAAGAATCTGATTGTTCCCTCCTGACAATTGTGCAGGTTGCTGTAAGTCTGTGTATCGTGACTAATTATTATTGTGATCACGTTGTAATTTATGTCATCCTTGTACTATAGATTATATGTGTCCATTGTTGTGATCTTTGTACATTGTTATACTATATTTGTTGTATGTAACTTAATTCAGGTTGCCACTGAAAAAGGGACCTCTGGTCTCAGTGGGCTTACCTACTTACCAAAATGCTAAATAAATCAATAATCTTCTTCTATAAGGACAATGTAGTCCTTAGGATTAACAGGAAGTTCCTTCCAAAGGGGGTAACCAAGTTTCACTTGAACCAGTCCGTCACCCTGCCTGTATTTTTCACAGCCAAATCCAGTTCAGGAGAATTGAAGCTTTCTAGCTTGGATGTAAAAAGGTCTCTCAGCTATTACATTACATGTACTAAGGACCTTAGGGATCCACATTCACTGCTGTTCATTACCTATGGTGAAGTGGGAAAGGGCAGGCTGCCTCAAAGAAGTCGATTGCACGTCTGATGGTATCCTGCATCCAGTACTGCTACAGTAAGGCTGACAAACAGCCAGCAGAGGGCCTCAGGGCTCATTCCACTTGTGGAACTGCTTCCTCTGTGGCAACTGCAAGGGACATCCACTTGTCTGAAATCTGTGAAGCGGCTACCTGGAGTACAGTCCACACCTTCACAAAGCATTACTGCCTAGATGTCCAGTCCAGGACTGATGCTAGGTTTGGCACTGCAGTATTGCAGAACCTTTTTCTTGAATATATTCTGTACGCACCTCCCAAGGCACTGCTTGGTAGTCTATAGATTGTCTAATACTACTAGGAGATTCCTGAGGTTTGAAGAAAAAAATACTTACTGTAGTAATATTATTTCTTTCAAGGGATGTCCTAGTAGGATTAGACCTCCAATCCCTACCTCCCCTTACATAACCTGAATAGGTTCAACAATACTTTTTATTGAAGTTTATAATGTTGCCATTAATCATTGGCTTATCTTTATACATATATATATATATATATATATATATATTTGTTAATGCACATAACTATGGCTAGGATACTTAGTTCTCCTTTGTTTTGTGTTTCCTTGTCCTGTTTGGAACCCATCATCTTCACGGGGGTATTATTGTTAAGGCGTTTACTTATAATTATTTAATAGTCTAGTGTTTTCATCTACAAAATTGAATCTGACAGTAAGATGGAACACAGTCCACCTAGATGCAGTAGTTTTGAATGATGCCTTCCAAATTCTGTAGTTTGCATATATTCCAACTCAAAATTCCAGGGTCAGTCAGCGATTCTGAAATGTTCAGGTTGTCTAATCATACTAGGAGATCCCTTGGAAGAATCGGTATTACTATGGTAAGTCATTTTTTCCTGCTGCCCTTTTGTAAACTTTTTTCTGGCTCCCTTTTTGCAGAACCGAGATGTGAATTAGCTTTATTTTCTTTTTCTGCATGCGATATTGGTGCAGTTCTTTATTAAAATGAACCAAACCACATTTCTACATTTTATATCTAAATTTCCCTTTATAGGGATATTTTTTGTCTGGAAACTGGAGCGCTCCTTTAAGGTTGTTAGTGTTTGGCCTGATTTTTAAGCCCAAGAAGAGAACAGGACCTACAGGTTTTAAAAATTGTAAAATTTGATCTTACTTCGAGGGGGAGCTCTTGCAGCAGGTAACACTATTAGGACTATGCCACGAGCACTAGGGCCCCACAGAAAGCTTCTAGCTAGCAGTCCAGGCGGGGGACCGGCACCACCCTAGTTGTTTTCTTGCCGTCGACCTGCTAGTATCGGCTCCATGGACGCCTCTATCGCAGTAGACTGCCATTTTGCGCCTCATGCAGTTATTGTTCGCTTCGTCTTTTTTCACAGATTTTTCAGTGTTAGTGCATGTCTTCTTCATCTGCACAGTGGCAGAAGTTGAAGTGTGTGTGTGGCAAGCAGATCCCGGTGAGAGACGGCCACTCAGCCTGCCTGATCTGCTTGGGCCCGAACCACAAGCTGGACGACTGCCCGCATTACCAAAAATTTAATAACAAAATGCAAAGTCGCCACCTCAAGGTTCAAAGCCTGCTTATTGGAGCAACAAGTGGCCACCATACAGAAGACCCATTTAGGGCATAGCTCTTCATCTTCAGCCAGGGACTTCTCCCCCAAAAGAGAAGAGATCAGGCGGGAAACACCACCTTAAAGACAGAGAGCCAGGTCAGAATCCCACCACAGGTCCCCTCACAAGACCTTTGCTTCTTCCAACTCTGGCAGGAGGTCAGAATCCATTCCCCCCAGTTCAGTGGCTGCTACTGGGGTTACTTCCAAGAAGAATTCCATCTCTTCTCACTCACAAGGCAAGGAGGCTTCCAGCCATAGGCGCAGAGTGTCCCTAGCTCGTAGGCCCCACAAGCCATTGCTTGGGTCTACAGCAGAGGGAGAGGCTTCCTCTTTGAGTGGCAAAGCTGATGTTCCTGCCCGAAAGTCTTCAGTGTCATCCAACTGGCACAAGGGGTAGGGCAACTCCTCCAGATGCCAGGAGGCCATCAAACATCGGACGCCTCCTCCGTCTGAAGAAAGGGCGACATCCACCTCGGAGGGTTGTCCAATCACAGGACACTCCGATTCAGCATCAGAGATGGACCAGGTGCCCCCTTCAAAGCATCTGTCTGCTCCGAAAGAGCGTCTGTCTGATCAGGCCTCTGACAAGCCTATAGATTGGACGCCTGGGCCCAGAGATAGTCATCCGACTCCTCTACCTCTGCCTCCCCGAAGGAGCCGGATGTCAGGACAAGGCCACTTTGGCACCGATGCCTGAAGATAAATAGCCCAAGGACCAGGTGCCAGCACCCAAAGCTCCGCAAGGACTGCCGCCAGAACACTCGAACGTCCATACCCCACCACTGCAGTCACCTGTCGTCCCACTGGTGGAAATAGGGGTACTATTCAATTTTTGGTGGAACACCATAAAAGGGGACTTGCTACCTAGACCAAGGGAACCATCACCTTCCCCAGAGGTCTCCCATTTCCAACACCGCTGAAGGAGCCCTCGCCTCAGAGGCCTAGACGACTTCCTCTGATGCCAGATCACCCGTCGACAGGGGATGATGACTAGGGGTCGCCAGCTCCCAGTGATCGCAGAAAGCACCCATCATCCATTCCCGCTTCCAAGGGATGACCACACTCTTCCTCGGGGAAGATGCAGGAGACGACTCCTCTTCTTACTTATCAGAGGATGAGCTGCCCTTGCCATCTCTGGATCACAAGAGGGACTCCCCAAGGTCTCCTCCCAATGATGATGATGATGATAATGATAATAATAATAATAAACTTTATTTTTTTAAGTGCCTTTCAAGATATCAAGGCACTTTACAATAAAAACATAATTTCATAAACAACAAACACAAATAATAAATAGCACAACAGATCCATACTTATTTACCCCTGGTATGTATCTTATAGCTATTCATCCATCTTAACTGTTTTTGCCTGATGTCCTATATGCTGTAATCACCCACTGGCATATGCCGGTTGCTCTTTTATGTCTTCTTGACCTTGTCTGATGTATTGTCTGTATCCTGTGATCCTCGCGGGTCGCACCTGAAAATGGGCACTTGGCTGTCTAGCGTGCTTACCTGGTAAACAAAAGCAAATAAATAAATACAACGAGTCACTGATAGGCTTATCGCCACAAAAATGTTTTAAATGCCTGTTTAAATCTGTCCACAGTCACACACTCTCAAAGCTGATGGGGTAGAGAAATCCATAGGGTAAGGGCCACAAACATAAATGCACAGGCCCCAGAAGATTTCAAAGTCACCCTAGGAACCTCCAGCAACCCCTCGTCAGCCAAACAGAACTGTCACACAGGGCTGACGGGGTGGAGAATTCCATAGGGTAAGGGCCACAAACATAAATGCATAGGCTCCAGAAGATTTCAGAGTCACCCTCGGAACCTCCCGCAAACACTCGTCAGCCAAATGGAGCTGTCACACAGGGCTGTAGGGGACTAGGAGCTCTTACAAGTAGTCAGGGCCAAGTCCGTGTAGGGCTTTGTAAGTCAGTAAACCAACTTTAATGGTGATCCGCCACTGAATCGGCAGCCAGTGTAGATCACGCAGCACCAGGATAATATGCGAAGCTCGAGAAGACCCCGTCAGCAATCATACCGCAGCGTTCTGCACTAGCTGCAAGTGGCGAATATCAACCTCAGAAAGCCCTAAGTATAGGGAGTTGCAGTAGTCGAGGCGCTAGGTCACAAAGGCATGGACCAACACGGGCAGATCACCGGACGAAAAAAGGTGTTTGACCCTGGCAGTGTTCCTAAAATGATAAAAGGCAGACTTGATGACTGCCGACACCTGAGATTGAAGGGTCAGCCCGTCATCAAGCACCACTCCCAGGTCAGGCACCTGTTCAGAGATAAGCATCTGGGAGCCCCCCAGAAAAAGTCCAGAGGGCTGACCAGCCCTCAACCCCTCTATCCGATGACCTGGATCCATAACTATCACCTCAGTCTTTCCTGTGTTCAATTTTAGCCAGCTCAAATTCATCCAGTCCTGGATTTCAGTGAGGCAGTTATTAAATACTGAGAAAGCACTATCCTGGTCAGGTGTAAAAGACAGGTAGAGCTGGGTATCATCAGCATAGCAGTGAAACCTCAGCCCATACCATCTTACAGTGTCTCCAAGGGGCAGCATATACACTGCAAACAACAGGGGGGACAGCACCGAGCCCTGAGGAGCCCCACATGATAGAGGTAGAGAGTCTGAAGGAAAAATCCCAGACACAACTCTCTGTGTTTTGCCCATGAGGAAAGATGTAAACCACCTGAGGGTTGTACATGTCAGGCCACAGATGAACCACAGGCGTTCGAGCAGCACCCCCTGGTCCATAGTGTCAAAGGCTGAGGAGAGATCAAGGAGCATCAGAATGGAATGGTTTCTCCAATCTCTCGCCATCAGGAGATCACTGAACACCTGAACCAGCGCAGTCTCAGTAATGTGCTTCTTTCAGAAACCGGACTGGAGAGGTTCTTGGATTTTATGGATGGTCAAGTGGTTCTCCAGCCGAATCGACACTACTTTCTCAATAACCTTCCCTATAAAGGGAAGGTTTGAGATAGGTCTGTAGTTTGCTAGAACATCCGGGTCCAAAGAAGCTTTCCTCAGAAGGGGGTGTTGCCACCACCTCCTTCAGGGAGCTTGGAAACTCACCCGATTCCAAGGAGCACCAAACTGTCTGAGCCAGGACTGGGCCGATGGTATCACAACAGCCCATAACCAGGGGAGTGGGGCCTGGACCCAGACTACATCACATAGGGCGCGTACCCTGGACAATCCGCATAATATCCATGAACTCCGGCAGATCAAAGGTACTCCAGAAAACACAAGGTGCAGTGACTGAGCACCGACCAACAGCATCCCCCACAGAATGAGTCAAGAATATCTCCAACCTGATGTCAGCCACCTTATTCACAAAAAAATCGAGCAAGCTCATCGCATTCCATTTGCAAAAAAGCTCTTCGGAGCTGCAGACAGGGTGGCTCGCACAACCTGTCCACAGTTCAGAAGAGATGAGCTGGTCGATTCTGAGCGGCAGCAATCTTCCTGGACAGGAACTCTGCCTTCTTACGGGAGATCACTGATTGGTAGGCCTAATAATGCTCTACCAGTCTACGGTGTTCGGCCTCCAAGGCGGATTTCCACCAGCACTGTTCTAACCTTCATCCTAATTGCTGCAACTCCCTCAAAGACCCATCAAACCAAGGAGCCCGAGGGCGAAGTGGGAGAGGACAGAGGAGATGACCTTATTATAGGCCAAGACCAAGGACTCTGGACTCGAGCTAGACTCAGGAAACTCTGAGAAGTCAATCACCGCTGCTAGGCCTTCAGGGCTTACATCCTGTAAAGGGCGGTAACTGATGATCTCTACAGGGGTAGGCCTACGAAGGGGGGGTGCAAAAATTAAACCTCACGGTGTAATGATTGGACCAACTGACAGGTTCCACCTCCAAATCGGAGGCCTCAATCCCAAGGAGGAACACCAAGTCCAAATAGTGACCGTGACTGAGTAGCAGAGGTAACAGTCTGTGTGAAGCCCAGAGATGTCATCAACTGGAGGAAGTGCTGTCCAAAAGGCGAGAGTTCGTCGTTGACCCAGGCATTGAAGTCACCCTGAACCATCAGTCTGGGTGACTCCAGCGCCATGTCGACAGCGAAGTCCGCCACTTCCTGCAGGAATTGCTTTTTGTCCCCGGGTGGGCGGCAGACAAGAGCTATCCTACAACCCACATCTGCTACCACAGTACACTCAAAGGATTCGGCCTCCTCTATTGGTACACCTGTGAGGCTCAACTCGGTCTTAAAACAGACTGCTACCCCCCCCCCCCCGATCCAATCTTGGGTGGTGTATCGCCGAGTACCCGGCCGGAGTTGCCGCTTCTAATGAAGGGCCAGCATTTTCATCCAGCCAGGTCTCGGTGATGCATGCCAGATCAGTTGGTCCAACAAGATCACATTCCTGGATGTGATGGGGCACATCCAGGCCTTAAACCAATGGGACATAGAGGAAGTTGACCCAGAACAATGCTGCCTGGCCAGGTTCCTCGGGGCAGCCGACCCCAAACCTCTGGTCATTCCCCCGCTTGTTGAACCCTTCCAGGACATGACATAAAGCTAGCTTGGAAGCATCCATCCACTATGTCAGCCATGCCTAGGAAAGTGGACCGGCTGTACAAAACTCCAAAAGGGGAACCCCATCTGAGTGAACAGCTGAAGGCGGTCTCCATGGTGCTCACTGCAGCACATGGTAGGGTACAGCAGCCTAGACATACGAGTTCTTAGCCTCCAGATCCTGAATCGAAAAGGCTGAACCAAATGGGCCACAAGGTCTACTCCTCAGCAGCCTGCATTGTCAGGTCGCTAAACTTCTTGGCACATATGGTCATGTACCAAAAGTCATTATGGAGTAAGGCTTTAGACACGGTCAAGGCCCAGCTGGACTCGGAAGGCAAGTTGGAACTCATGGCTGTCATCCAGTCAGGGATAGATGTTGGCTCGCATGTTCTGTGGAGCTCTTACGACTCAGCATACACGGCTGCCAGGGCGGCTGCTACAGGGGTGTGCATGAGGAGACACGCTTGGCTGCGTGTCTCGGGGTTCCGTCAGGACCTGCAAGATGCCACATTAGATGCGCCCTTTCAAGGGTCGGTTCTCTTTGGCCTGGATGCTGAGAAGCTAATTAGGGGGCTGCAAGTTTCAGGAAAAGCGGTTTCTGACGTACATAGAATGTGTAAATCAGAACCAGCCACTTCTCGGTGCCACCCCTTTCATAAAAACCAGGGTCAGCAGGGAAGGCACCAGCAACCAAAAGGGGGGATTCAGAAGAAGAGGCCCTCCCCTTCCTTCAGGTACCCAGGGTCCCAAAATGCCAAGCTGGCCAGACCCCCCTTGCCTAACCCCACCACCTTGGTGAGACACCCTTCCGGCCCTCCCTCCTCCTATGGAGGCCCAGGAGGAGGCTGTAGGAGGAAGGTTGTCCCCTTACCTGTCAGGATGGTCCAGTATCACTACAGATCAGTGGGTTTTCCAGGTTATCCAAAGGGGTACTCTCTGGAGTTCACCCAGATCCCACCGGACAGCACACTTATCCCCTCTCACTGCTCCCCATCCCACGCTGCTCTCCTGTGGTCAGAAATCAAGGCTCTGCTAGAAAAGAAGGCAATTCAGGTGGTACCCCAGACCAAAGAGGCAGGGGATACTACTCCCACTTCTTCCTAGTCCCAAAGAAGACTGGAGATTTTCGTCCCATCCTAGATCTGAGCCAGCTGAACAATTACATGGAGTACAAAAGGTTCAGGATGGTGACACTGCCTGGCCTGTTCCCCATGATTCGCCAAGGGGACTGGCTCTGCTCCCTGGATGTGCATGATGCTTACATGCATATATGGAGAAGGGGACTTTATGTTTATCCCTACCTGGACGACTGGCTGCTCACAGCATCATCAGAGGTCCAGCTGCATCAGTCACTAAAGGAAACTTTCAGCCTTTTTCAAGTCTTGGGTATAACTCTGAATCTTCCCAAATCGTGCCCCATGGCCTACCCAGAGACTGCAGTACATTGGAGCAGTCCTCGATACCATCCAGGGAAAAGCTTTCCTTCCCAACGACCGAGCAGACAGACCAAGGGCGGTCGCTCGAAGAATGATGACCTCCATTCCAGTTCCGGCCAGGGTAGTGCTTCAGCTCTTGGGCCACATGGCCGCAGCCATCACAACAGTTCCCCTCACTCGTCTGCATATGAGGGTCTTGCAGTGGAACCTCAGGGTGCAATGGGACCAAAGCACGGATGACCTCGATCATCTGGTCAGAATCTCCAGTGCTGTCCTTCGGTCCCTAGAGTGTTGGGTCACCCTGGCTCGACTAGAGACAAGGGTTCCCTTTCAACGTCCAAGTCCTCAGCAAATCCTGACGACAGATGCCTCAGTGCTGGGCTGGGGAGTGCATCTGGCATCCCATCAGACGAGGGGCTTTTGGACCTCGGTGGAACGTGCTCTCTATGTAAGTGTCCTGCAGATGGGAGCCATCCTGAACACTTTGGAGGCTTTCCAAGGGGTATTCTCACCTGGTTCCCTGCTGGACCAGTCGGATAACACTCCAGTAGTCTTCTATCTCAACAAGCAAAGGGGAACTCATTCTTAACCCCTATGCAGAGAGGCCACGAGAGTTTGGTATTGGGCAGTGGATCACAACCTGGAAATCACAGCAGTGCATGTACCAGGGATTCACAACATTCTCACAGACAGCCTAAGCCACTATCGCTCTGAGTCACGAATGGGCGCTACTGCAGGAGGTCACAGATGACCTGTTTAAAAGATGGGGCCATCCAGAAGTGGACCTCTTTGCACCCCCAGTCAACGCCAAACTGATCAATTTCTGCTCACTAGATCCAGGGCCTGGTGTTTTCTGGTGCGACGCATTGTCCCTCTCCTGGACAGGGAGGTTTCTGTATGCCTTCCCTCCCTTTCTGCATCTTCAGACGGTACTGCTCAAGTTGCAGACAGAAGGTGCTCGCATGATTTTGATGGCGCCCTTATGGCCTTGACAAATCTGGTTCACGCTGTTGCAGCAAGTGGCATCGGGACCACTGGTTCCGTTACCTCTGTCCACTCCCTTGCTCTCCCAGGAGTGAGGAGCTGTAGTATATCCAGATCTTCATTCTCTGCACCTGCATGCATGACTCCTGCAAACTTAGTCAAGGGACGGATTTGGAGCATCTCCCAGAGTGGCAAAGGTTCTCGTGGCAGCGATAAAACCCTCTACCAGGGCAAAATATGCCATGAAGTGGAAATTTTTCTGCTTGTGGTCATTCCCCTGTTCCCTAAATCCTTTCTGCTGTCCGGTGGAATCTGTGCTGGAGTACCTTCTTTCCCTGTTGGATATGGGTCTCCGCTAGTTATCCATTAAGGTGCATCTCTGTGCTCTTGCAGCTTATCATGCACCGCAGGATGGGAAAGCTCTGGCACAACTGGACTTGTGCAAGACCTTTTTAAGGGGTATCTTGCATATCAAACCCTCTAGGAGGTACCCTGTTCCTCCTTGGGATCTTCTTTTTGTTTTAGAGAAGCTTACTTTGCCTCCCTTTGAGCCTGCCACAAGTTGCAAGCTTTGCTATCTCTCTTGGAAAGCATTGTTTTTAGTTGCCATTACTTCAGCTCAAAGGATTTCCGAGCTTCGGGCTCTGATGTGTAAAGAGCCTTACCTGTTTTTTCACATGGACAGAGTAACCCTGCGCACAAACCTTAAGTTCATTCCGAAGGTAGTGTCTGATTTTACTTTAAACCAAGACACACAACTACCAGTTTACTTCCCAGAGTACTCCAACACAGGGAAGGCCTTGTTACATTCTCTGGGTGTATATAGGATTCTTTAGTACTATGTAGACCATACTAGTTCCTCTAGAAAGACAGACCAGTTGTTTGTCTCTTTTGCTCACAGATTACTAGGAGCCCCTGTGACAGGGATCGACAGATTTCAAAATGACATGCTAGTCCAGGACAACTGGCCTTGTCAAAAATGGGTAGTCCCCAAGTTCCGCGTGGTAGTCCAGTATATTTCAATGTAAATGTTAGGCCAGTTTACGTAGAAATAAATTACATGGTGTGACCTGGGTTGTATTATATTATTATTTCATAGAATAGGATGTAGAAGTAGAATAACTTCAGAAATCAGGAAAAAACAATATGTTTCTGCTATACTTTTCTGTTAATACAGGATAATGGCAGACTGAAGTCTGTATCAGAAGAGAAATGTTACAGAATTAGTTAGGAGGACAAGCCATCAGTTGAAAGCGTAATTGTCTTCAGGGACAAGGCATGAAGATGATGGAGCAGTGAGATCAGCAGGATTATCAGCAGAAGAAACTGAAGCAGCGGCACCAGCAGATATAGATGGTGCTCTTTCCAATGCTAATAAAATGTATTGTACAAATCACTGTGGTGTGTGAGTTTCAATGGGTGCTGGGTGGTGGACTGGGGGGGGGTCAGGTCTGAGTGAGAGACACTAGTAATGTTGCTTATTTGCTTAGCCTTTTCAGTAACTCTCTGTAGTGTCTTGAAAGTTGTGATTATGCAAACAAGGGAAGGCAGTGAGGTGGCACTCCGGACTAGAGCAGTTGAAGGGATGAGAAGTTTAAGGAATATTAGCAAGCCTAGATTAATTCTACAGGATGGGATGGAAGGGTTAAATTTACTTTTTTCTTTTGCTTAAGTTAAACTTTTTGTTTTAACAGTAACACTGCAGTTTGTCCTGTTCCAGTGAGTTCCTGGTATCTCCCAGTCCCCCCACCCTCAGTGACAGTCCTGACCCTCAGGCAGTCAGTCAGTTCCCTTCCTTGAGTACCACTACTCCAGTAGCAATCAGTAAGATCCAGTATGTTGGCCGGTCAGTTTTTTTGTTTGTTTTACAATATTTAGGCAGTTTTTGCCGTTTTATTTTCCCTGGTCACTTGCATCTGTTGTAGAAATGTGCACAGCTAGCACAGACTGACCCACAGGCCCAGTGGTCTAACACACAGTGCAATGTGTCGATTATTTTTCCCTTCCCTAATGCTTCCCTTTACTTTTTTCCCTGAGATGGGCAAGGACGACAGCAGCACACACACCTCAGACTGCCATTTGCTCCTTCAGGCAGCTGAGTACTCTTAGTCTTCATTTTTTTGTTAAATTCACTAGCCACAGCCGGAGTGACCAATAGCTAGGCTAGAAAGGTTAGAATTAGGACTCTTGTGCAGAAGTGACTGTGTGGTCTGCAGTGCAACCCAGCACTACTCTGGGCCCTGGTCCTTACACACTAGGCCAAAAAAACAAAACAGAAACAGGACTGGCATTTGGCAGTGGCACCACAACAGACACCAAACACCACCGACCACACCTCAGTCCTTTCCAGTAGTTGGCTGTGGTTCTGTCTGTAGTGCTCAGTCACTGGTTATGTTTTGATTATTTAAGACTTTTTACTATTTAATTTTTTTTCTTTATTTTTTCTGCTTAGCTGCAGTGCAAACTGCAGAGAAAATCAATTCACATTGTCACTTCACTGCTGTCCACAAACTCAGTAGCCGCCTTTCGTTAGTTAGGCAGGGAAGTTAGTACAGTTGTGTCTGTATAAAACACTCCTCTCTTCACTCCCAAACTGCAGTGCACACAGTAGACCAGTGGACTTGGTGGATCCACACACAAGCAAATCCCACACCCTTTCCTTTTTTGCTCAACTTCAGTTTTGTGTTTTGGCAGTTATCCTCTTGTGTTGCATAGCACTCCTCCTCTTCCCTACAACAGAGCAACTGCCCTACACAAAACAGAGATTTCCCCCTTTGTGTTTGTTCTGATGACCTATGTTCTGCTGTACAAACCCCTTTTCAGTTTTTTTCTACTTCTCACAGTCACTTCTCAAACTTCTCAGTGAGTTTACTTATTTTCCCTTAAAAAAAAAAAAAAAGTGAAACCAGTTTAACAACTTACTGGATGCTTGCTGGGGGGCCGTCTGATTTTTTTCACTCAGTGATTGTAAATGTCATGCACTTTTTCTTTTCTCTGACTTTTCCCTTTATTTGTGCTTTTTTTTTTTTCTTTGCCAAGTTCGATTTTACAAGGTCCTCACGAGGTCTATAACAAATTTGCTAAGTAAAAGAGGAGAGACCTTTAAGTTTAAGTGGTCTCTTGGCTCCACTTGATCGCACAGTCACAGTGATGAAAAACGCGTCTATACACTCCTGCAGCTGCAGTTAAATGGTGCATTTTCACTAACTGCCACCAGACATTCTTCACCAACCCCCACTCCCCTTCGTGCCAGGACTGATAGGCAGCTAGAAACAACACCCCATTCATCGACTGACCTGTCATGACCGTTGGCTGGGTGGGCGGGTCGGAAGAAGGTACACAGTGCTGCGGATGTGCTCCTTCAGCTCCGGCTGCTCCCTCTCGCCTCTCTGCTCCTTCTCTTCTCCTTGCACTTACTAAGCTGCTTGTGCTGTGTGCTGCAGAACATACACGTGGGGCGCCGGACTTGCGATCATGTGAATGGCGCTCCACAAGAGGAATGAGGACATCTATTGGCAGAAACCGCACACGGCAGCTCAGAAAATAAAAAATAAAGACAGCACTAATTTGGTTGTCCGTGGGACAACCTATGATGGTGAAAGTGCTTGTCCGACAGCATAAGATTGTAGCCCGGGACGTCGGGCTATTGGATTTGTCTATCCCTGCCCTGTGACTAAGCAAACGTTGGCCAAGTGGCTGGTCAGCTGTATTACTATCTGTTACCAGTACCAAGATAGAGGGGGGATGGCTCAAGGGCAATGTGAGGAAGTATTTTTTCATGAAGAGGGTGGTGGACGCATGGAACGGCCTTCCTGAGGAGGTCGTGGGGTCAAAAACAGTGGGTAGGGAAATGGGCAGATTGGGTGGGCCTAGCAGTCCTTATCTGACATCAAAATCTATGTTTCTATGTATGCTACCAGAAGTACGAAAAACACTTACTGGGACTGGTTAAGGGTCATTCCACCAGAGGGGTTGCTATGTCCTTTGCTTCCCTCAGGAACGTTTTGGCAGCAGACCTTTGTGCAGCTGCTACTTGGAGTTCAGTCCACACTTTTGTTAGGCACTACAGTTTGGACATTGCTTCCAGAAGGAGAGCAGGCTTCAGCCTAGCAGTCCTCCAAGGTCTGATCTCCTAAGTGTGCTCAGGGCTTGTCTACAGTCCTCTACCCTTCTGACATGGGTCTCTTTTTGTACTGCTTGGGACTTGATTCTAATGGTGTTACCTGCTGCAAGAGCTCCCCCTCAAAGTAAGATAGTACAGTTACGCAAGAACTTACCATAACAGTGGATCTTACAGAGGGGCTTTTGTAGCAGGTGGGTTTACCCACCCACCTACCCCCGGAGTTATGTAACTGTATTTTTCTCTGAGGGATGAGAGATCCTTCTCAGTTTCCCATCTAATACATAAGCTGATCTCCAGCGGGAGAACTGAGGTAGTGCTGGGGCACCGTCCCTTTATACCACAGGGGACGTTGGGGTGGAGCCAGTGTCAGCAGGCGGTCCCCCACCTGGATTGCTAGCTAGACATTTTCTGTGGGGTCCTAGTGCCTGGTGGCATAGTCCTCATGGTGTTACATGCTGCAAGAGCTCCTCTTGAAGATCTACTGTTACAGTAAGTTCTTACAAATTGTACTTTTCCAGCTCATGGCCAAGGCAGACTACCTTGAGTTTTGTTCAAGATGCCTAGGTCCACATCACGATTTTGTCAGTTGTGAACTTTGTATTAAGGTCTGTGCTAAAACGCAAAAGAAAAGGGCTACAAAATTAGAAGACCTTATGGTTTCTCAGTTTGCCTCTACGTCACCTAAAGGGTCAGAGGAGGGTCCAGCCTTTCAAAGTAAACAGAAGGATAAATCTGCTAAAAATGGTTCAAAAGTCAGGGTGTCTGAATGGGGAAACTATGAATCCAGTAAAAATAAAAGAGCCTCTGAGCAGACACTGGAACCTGTGCCTGCAAAGGAAAAAAAAAATTGCTGTCTTCTCCTCCTGAAGAAGGAAAGGAGACTCCAGTGGACAAAAATACTGAGAACATGACTAAGGCATGGCAATTTTTCCAGGCTTTCCAGGCTATGGAGAATTTCATGAGTATGCCTGTCCCCCCTTCCCCGGGCTCCAGTGCCTGTGGAGGAAAAGGAGGAAGCTGAATTCTACTACGAGGAGGAGGAAGAAGGAGAACCCATAGAGCCTGATGGTTCTCCTGAACAAGAGTTTGGTTCACCTCCTCATCCCTTAGGTGACTGCGTCTCATACCATACTTCTGTGAGACATACGGTGAACTCCCTCAACATCTTGTCGCAGGAGACTGCTGAAGATAAGGTGGAATTTTTGAATATGATGGGCTTTACTCCCATAAAAAGGTTGCTATTGCCCATTCACAAATTCCTCATAAAGGTCACTTACAAAGTTTTGTCAGCATCCACTTCAGCTGCTGGCATAGACAAGAAAACAGTTTATTCAAACAACATGAAGTGTTGCTGTATTCTGACTTTTGCAGTTAGGTCCTGCCTTTCAACTGCCCCGGAGAACAAAGAGTTAACTTTCCATGGCCAGCATGGAACGTTCAGCGCGAGCGCGGTTGAAACCCCTGTCTGCTGCTGTTTAAACTCCAGCTGTCAGATTCTATACTCCGCCTCACTGAACAGTCACTCCGGGGATTTCTCCTTTGATTGGTTCAAAAATATCAGTTAAAGTGTGGTTTTTCGCTCGGTTTCTACCGAATCTGTCGGTTTAAGTCTCTTGTCTGTGGTACCGTGAGTACTAGATAGGTTTTACATCTGTGTGGAACTTGTAAATTTCGGATCGGTTCGGTTTGAACCAATCAGTCTTAAAAAATTTGTGAATTTATTTAGAGTGTGGTAACCGGTCCGTATCGGTTCTAAAAAAAAAAAAAAACGGATTTAATTACATTTTTTTCCCTAAGACCCGTAACACGGTCAGGAACCGATAGGGGAGTCTTGCCTGGCGGATTGCCAAAAAAAAAGGGTAAGTTTTGGATAGGATTGGCCATGTCTGAGAAACCCAAGAAAAAACCGGCCCACTGGGTTTCAACACTGCAGTGTGTGTGGGGAAGCCTTTCCTAAGGCTGATCCCCACACCACGTGTGTATATTGTCTGGGGTTTGACCACCTCGATTCAGACTGCCAAATTTGTAAGAGTTTTCCCAAAGCTACCCTGGATAACAGAGTAGGTAGACTGAGGGAGAGGGAGGCCGAGAAGTCCGCTGACCCGGATGGCCAGTCCGGTTCGGTTCCGACCGAACCAGAAGGAGTGCCGTCTGACCAGAGCTAAATTTCTTGGGCAAAAGGAGAGCCGATTCTGAGGAGTCAGTTCGGTTAAAAGAAAGAGAAGAAAAATCATCCGTTCGATCCTCAAATTCTTTCTCGACTGCTGATGAGATGGCCAAAGCGATAAGGATAGTGCAATCGCTAACTCCGGTTCCGGCCGAACTGGCACCATCTGGCAGGGGCTCGGTTCGGTCTGTTCCCCCGGTTCCAGATTATACTTTAGAAGAATTTTATGAACCGGAGGAGGAGGAGGAGGGAGAGTATGAGGATGTTGATGGTGATTATGAAAGTCTGGATGTTCCTCTTGACCCGAACATCTCCCCAGACAGACTTTCAGGTGTTTCTCCTCCTAGGCTTTCTGAGTCGCCTTCCCACTTTATGTTTTACAAGAAAGTGGCTGAAACCCTCCAACTTCCAATGGAAGAAGCAGTAGAGGATCAGGAGGAGCCTGATTTTGTTGAAATGATGGACATCCCAGAGTTCAGAAGACTGACTATTCCCCTCCATAAATCTTTTGGGAACAGACATTTAAAATTCTAAAAACTCCTAACTCCATACCTGCTGTGGAAAGATGAATGGACAAGAGGTATACCCTTTCAGGCTCGGACACAGAGTTTCTTTCTAAGCAATGCAGCCATGTTGGGGTAGTGCAGGCTGCTGCCTGTGATAAGGCAAATATTCCCTTGGCATCACCCCAGATAAGGACTCCAGGAGGATTGATGCCATGGCAAAGAAGCAGTACATGGCAGCATCTTTGGGACTCAGGCAGGCTAACTATATGGCCTACACAGCTAGATACCAGAAGTCCAGGTGGGATACTGTGCTGGCTCTGGCTAAACAGGCCCCTGACCAGCTTGCCAAGGAGCTGGAGCAGGTGGCTGCAGATGGGATTGAGGCATCCAAGGTGCAATTTCATGCTGCTGTGGACTCCAGTGATGTTTAATCTAGAGTCATGGCTACATCTGTTGCCCTTCGGAGGATGGCTTGGCTCAGATGTACTAGCCTATCACAGGATACCCAGGCTAAGGCCATGGATTTCCCTGTCATTGGTAATTCTCTGTTTGGGAGCAGACAGGACTGCATGAAAAGATGGACAGTACAGGACCACCTACATGAGTGCTCAGGCCAAGAAAGGCAAGCCACTCCTCAAGACAGCACTCCCGGGGCAGGGGCAGGTCTCTTTCAAAGGCCTTTTTACCAAGCCCAGTCCTCCTCTTCTGCTTATGCTCAGAGGGGGTTCTTCAGAGGGAGAGGCAGACGGGGAATGAGCAGGCCTGCTTCCACTCCTCAGCCTAAAGCCCCTGCAAAGCAGACACCCTGATGGGTCTGCCTGGGCCAATTCTCCAATACCTGTAGGGGGCAGGCTGGCTTGCTTTGTCCAGGACTGGAAGTCTCTGACATCAGACAAGTGGGTCCTGGAAGTAGTAAGCCAGGGACTGGTTCTCAGCTTCAAAACATTTCCCAGGATGAGAACCAGATCCTTTCCTCCTGCAAATCCATCAGAGACCCTTGCCCTAGAGGCAGAGGTTTCTTTCCTCCTGGCTCTCAGAGCCATAGAAAGGGTTCCTACCCTACACAAGGGCAAAGGATTGTACTCCAGGTACTTCCTAACCCCCAAAAAACAGGAAAATGGCGGCCCATCCTAGATCTAAGATATCTGAACAAGCACCTTTTAAAACCAAAGTTCAAAATGGTGACTCGGGGAATAATTCTCCCTCTCTAAGGCCAAGCTGACTGGCTAGCCTCCCTGGACCTCAAGATAACTACTTTCACATTCCCATCAGGTGCTCCACGAAAAGTACCTAAGGTTCGAGTTGCCCTCAGGCCACTATCAATTCAGAGCAATGCCCTTGGCCTAACATCAGCCCCAAGGGTGTTCAAAAGTGCCTGGCAGTAGTGGTTGCTTTCCTAAGGAGAAAAAGATTTCCATCTTTCCATATCTGGATGACTGGCTCAGGTGGGTGAGTCTCCAGACCAAGTCAAGTCACATCTGCAAGTAGCTCAGCAAGTGCTCACTTCCTTAGGATTCCTCCTCAACCTTACAAAGTCAGTTCTCGAGCCAGTACAGCTCCTCACCTTCATAGGGGCTGAGCTGGATACAGTAAGGGCAAGAGCCTTCCTTCCCCTGGACAGGGCAAGGACCGTTATGGAACTGGCCTCTTCACTCACCCTACAGGTGTATCGACCAGCAAGGCATTTCCTTCAGCTTCTGGGCCACATGGCAGCTTCCACAGCAGTGGTCCAGGGGGCAAAATTCCAGATGAGGGACATTCAGTTCTGCTTAAGAGCCTTCTGGTCCCAAAGAAAGGACTCCGTTACCAAACTAGTCCCAGTGACCCGAACCCTGATCCAGGCTTTGCAGTGGTGGCAGGATCAGGACAATTTGAGACAAGGAGTTCCTTTTGTCCCTCAGTCTCATTCAGTGATACTCACCACAGATGCTACCCTGCTGGGCTGGGGAGCCCACCTAGGGGATCTTACCACCCAGGGACTGTGGTCACCTCAAGAATCTCTACTTCACATCAGTCTCTTGAAACTCAGAGCAGTGTTTCTGGCACTGCAAGCCTTTTCCAAATCTGTACAGAACAAGGTGGTCCAGATCAGAACAGACAACACCACCACCATGTGGTGCATCAACAAGCAAGGAGGCACTCAGTCTACGGCCTTGTGCACAGAGGCAGTGAAGCTGTGGTCCCTGGCCTATTCCCTGCATACCTCTCTGATAGCAGTACACCTCCCAGGGAAGGACAGTGTCCTAGCAGATGCTCTCAGCAGGATATCCCAGGGCCATCACGAATGGACCCTAGATCCCCTAGTTTTGAAAGTGATTTTCTCAAGATGGGGCACTCCACAGATAGATCTTTTTGTAGCCCCAGACAATCACCAACTTCCTCTGTTTTGTTGCAGACCCCCAGTCTTGGGCTCAGTCCCCCTGGATGCTCTGATTCTGAATTGGGAAAGGAAATTTCTGTATGCCTTTCCCCACTTCCCTCTCCTGTTCAAAGTGTTAGTCAAGATCAGGTCATAACCATGCAAAGTGATTCTGATTGCTCCAGACTGGGCCAGACAGCCCTGGTACCCACTGTTGCTGTCCTTAGCAGTCCACCTTCCCCTGTCTCTTTCCAGGAATTACAACCTGTTGACATCCTCTCAGGGGAGGATTTGGTATCTGAACCTCAAGTCTGTCAATCTCAAGGCATGGCTCTTAAAGAGTTAGAGTTTGCTGATCTGCACCTTTCTTAAGGGGTTCTGGATATCCTTAAGGCTTCTCGAAAGCCTTCCACCAGAAAGACTTAAAATTCCAAATGGAAAAGGTTCACTATTTGGTGCTCTAATAAGCATATTTCTCCAGAATCTGCTGGGTTGCCTACAGTTCTGGACCGTATGGTCCATCTTAATGGCTTAGGACTTAGGCCAGCTATACTTAAAGTGCATTTGGCAGCTGTTTCTGCCTTCTTGTCAGTAAACAAGCCCTCTCCCTGTCAGCCCATCCTGTTTTTGTAAGTTCTTCAAAGGTTGCACACAGTCCCCCCTTTAGGGACCCTGCTCCTGTTTGGGACCTTAATGTTTGCATTGCTCAGCTTATGCAACTACCCTTTGAGCCTCTGTCCTCTGCAGAGCTTAAGTGCTTGACTCAGAAAACTGTGTTTTTGGTAGCCAATACCTGTGCCAGGCGTATCGGTGAATTGCAAGCCCTGTCAGTGGAGCCTGATTTCATCTCTTTCCATAGAGATAAAGTGGTCTTAAGAACTAACCGGAAGTTTTTGCCTAAGGTGGTTTCGGATTTCCACCTTAACCAGTCTGTCTCTCTCCCTGTTTTCTTCACTGACCATTCCTTCTCTGGAGAGAGGAGGCTGCACAGCTTGGATGTTAAAAGGGCTCTCAGCTACGACATAGAGCACACCAAGGGTCACAGGTTTGAGTCCCTCCAGTCCCTGACATATTTAGAGGTCGGTAAGGGCAAACCTGCCACTAAGATATCTGTTGCCAGGTGGATTGTCTCTTGTATACAATTCTGCTATGAAGAACTGGGTAGAACCCCACCCTCAGGCCTGAGGGCTCACTCTACTAGAGGTACAGCTGCTTCCCTGGCTGCTGCCAGGGCTATTCCTATCTTAGAAATTTGTCAAGCAGCCACCTGGAAAACAGTCCATACATTCACCAAGCATTACTCTGGATATCCAGTCTGGGGTGATCTCGGTTTTTGCTTATGATGCTTCAGGCCTATTCCCAAAGGTTCTGTCCCTCCTCCATGGAGGTACTGCAGTAGTCTTACATATGTCAGAATACAGCAAGACTTCATGTTGTTTGAAGAAAAAATTACTCACCTTAGTAATGTTGTTTCTTCTAATGGAGTCTTGCTGTGTCTGACCTCCCCTGCCCCTCTCAGATCCTGTTTTTTGGGATGTGGGTGGCAGGAGCAGTGTTGGCACCCTAGGGGTGCACGTTTTTCACCCTCCTTTACTTTGGGTGTGTGTTGTGTTTTGTTTTTTGGGTTTCCTGACTTGAGTCTTTGTTTTGAAACCAAAAAACCCTTTTTAATAAATTTAGTTGCCTGTTGGCTAGTGTGAGTTTTACAGTTTCCACACACAACTTGTAGTGAGCATTGCTCGCAAAGATCTGACGGTTGGAGTTTAAACAACAGCAGACAGGGGCTTCAACCGAGCTCGCGTTGAACGTTCCATGCTGGCCATGGAAAGTTAACTCTTTGTTCTCCGGGGCAGTTGAAAGGCAGGACCTAACTGCAATAGTCAGAATACAGCAAGACATCATTAGAAGAAACAACATTACCAAGGTGAGTAATTTTTTCTTACAAGCCTCTAGTCTAGCCTCTCGGTGTTACTTGCTGCTGTGAGACTAGTGCTGGACAAACTGTATTGTTTAGTAGCTGATGTTTGACTGCTTAGACCTAGCTGCTGAGTAAGATTGCTGCATTTTTCCATTTCTGCCTCGACTGCCAAACCGTGTCTCCTGTCCCACACTGGTCACTCTGCTAATTATTAATTTCTCCTCCCCACTTGCAATGCTGTCTCTCTAAACAGCTTAATTTCTTTTCTGTCTTACCTACTGACCCTCCTCTTACACCCCCTACTACTACTGCTGCTGCTGTTGTCCTCCTCAGACGTCCCGGCACCAAAGCACAGAACCCCCCTCCTTTTTAACTCCTCTTCTATCTCTAAATAATTGCCCTGCATTTGCCACCTCTTTACCTCGTGCTTTGTCTTGCCCCATTGCCTACCTCCACTGAGCTTGTTGTTGTACTCTAGCTGTATTTAATCCTCTGTCTTCCCTTTCTTGTTCCACAAACAGCCCATCTGCGGACTTCCCAAGCTGCTGCTGTGGCCCCGGCACTCTCCGAGCCGGCTGCAGCTAACAGACCGCCCAACTGACCCCTGGACAGATTCAGGTATGCACCAGACCTCCGAAACTCGTGGTTTTGAATGCCGTTGTTTTGACTGGACGCCCAGTGGAGGAGCCAGGTACTAATTGTCAGTTTCTGCTCCTCGGCTGATTTTCCAGCTCCTGGCACTTCCTGATCTCAGGGAATTCTCTTTCTGTGCTGTGTTCTGGACTGAATTTTTTTCGCGCACCCTCCCTCCCCCACCTCATCACAGTATTAAATAGACCCTTGCTCTGCCCCTTTCCTCAGCCTAGCAGCTGATTGGTCACTCCACTGCTGCACACTCTCATGGCTATTGGCATCCCTGTCTTCAATACCTGACTTGACCCACTTTCTTACCACCCCTTTTTAAAACAATCTCACCCACAGGGTTGCACATTTGCTCTCAAGTTTTTCTCCAGTCACTCCAGTTAACTCTTCTCAATTACTGCTGTAACCTGCCCTATTGCTGGGGACCTCACCCTAATTTGACTATATACCCTTTCAATTCGTACATTTCCACTACCCATGGTGACATACCCAGTCACTGCCTAACCATCCCAGTAGCTGGCACCTTTGCCTTAGCTGAATTTTCAGTTATATCACTAAATTAGAACTAGTGTCATTGCCACCCCCATGCAGTAAAGCAATATTACAGTGATTCTTTCCAGACGTTTTACCAAAATTGCCCTGTCTTTCGGCTAATTTCACAGCTGGCACACCATTGCTGGCTCAGTTTTACCTCCAGCTATATACTACATAACAGTGGGCACCATTGCTCTTCTACTAGGCCTGCTCACATTTACCCTTCTGGCTCAGACCACCCCCCGTCCTGTGCCCCCGCCCTCCACCCCAAGCATTTCTCCCCTAAGCCACCCCCAAACAGCTTGGCCCCCTGCCACCCTTGGACACCCCCCAACTCCTCTGCATCCACCACCTACCAACACCTCTGCTCCCTATGCCCTCCTGGGCCCATCCTGGACCCACCTCTTCCTTGCCATACCTACCCGCCATGCCTTACCCATCCCCTGCACCTTTACTATCAGGACTTCACATCGGCACCACACTAAGGGTCCTTGTCGCCACCATCCCCTAATTAGATTAACCACTCTGCTCTTACTGATCTCCGAGAATATACACCTAAACTCTGGCCCTATGCCAACTAGCCCACCCATCCACACTCTGGAGCCGGTCTCCGCGTTGCATCACTGAACAATGTGCAGCCTTCTAAAGAAATCTGCTGCACTCCTGTGCTGGGTTGTACAACACCAACCTGATATTATTGCGTTAGTAGAGATCTGGCTCTCCAAAACAACCCCTGACTCCGTTATTTCTCTCCCTGGATACACTCTGTTCAGGGAAGACCGAGTTGGTAAACGTGACGGTGGGTGTGAAATCTACATGCGGGACACCCTTATAAGCCATGCGCTCCCTGCCCCCAAGATTGACTGTGGCGCCCAAGCCCTCACTCTAAAAATTACCCCTGACCCAACCAGGTGCCCACTCTTCCTCACGGTCTCCTACATACCCCCCAAGGAACCAGAACCCAGTGGTCCAGTCTCTCATTGACTGCCTCACCTCCCTACCACACAAAGCTGAGCAACTCATCCCAGGTGACCTTAACATCAATTGACTTGGTACTACTGCCTCCCATACCAGGGACTCCTTCGCTGCCCTGGACATGTCCCAGATAGTCACCCAGCCCACTAGATTCAACCGGACAAGAGGCTCCAGCACCCTCCTAGATGTAATACTATCGAACTGTCCTCATAAAATCCAGGATATCAGTGTCCTCCCTGACTCATTTAGTGATCACTCACCTGTCCTCTGGTCATCCTCCATACCAAAACCTGTGTCTCAGGCCACCTTGTGCCGGCGCCTACGCCCTGAGGGTCTCAGAAAGCTAAAATTGCATCTAGCACAGCTGGACTGGTCCCCCATCCATCACGCCCTTGTTATTGACTCTGCCCTAGACCTCTTCACCAATGCCTTCAGCAAGGCCCGTGACCTTTTCACCCCTCTCACCAGAATCCATACTAAAAAACAAAATGCTGCATGGATCTCCCCATCCCTTAACCAAAAACTTAAGCATAGGGATAATCTCTGGCACATCGCTATCGAATCAGGCAAGTTGGCTGATAGACAAGCCTACAAAATCAGTGCCTGGGCCATTAGATGGAGCAAGGCAGAGCACTGTCAGACCACTCTCGCATCCACCTGGGGTTCCAGATGGACTTTCTGGGACAGCATGAAAGAGCTTAATGGAAAGACCCGCTCCCCCCCACCGTCCCAGCTCTCCATCGATGGCACCGTCACTACAGACCCAACTCGCATAGCTGATTGCCTCAATACTATCTTCTCTGACCTAAGCTCTGTCCTCCCAAACAACTTTTTTGACCCAGTCCCTGCCTCTATCCTCCCTGCTTTGGAACGCCCTCCTTTCTACCTGCACACTATATCCCCCCATGTAGCCAGGCCGCACCTGCTAAAAGCCTTTGGTAGCAACAACCCCAGCTGTGACCCCCTAGACTCCAGTATCCTCTGCCTGGTCTTGGATTTCGTCCTAGTCCCCCTTACAGACCTACTAAACCAGTTTCTATGCCTCAGTCAGTTTGCTAGTGCTTGGAAATCAGCCCAAATCACCTCTATACATAAGAGTGGAGATCGGTCCGCACCTAACAACTACTGGCCGATCTCTATCCTCCCCTTGCCCTCTATAGTCCTAGAAAAAATAGTGTCTGTTCAACTGTCTGAGTACCTGGCCAAATATGACATAATGTGCCCAGAGCAACATGGTTTCCGCCCAGGACACTGTACCACTACTGCTGTCCTGGAGTTCTCTCAATACCTGCACTCTGCTCTTGAGTCTGGCAACCTTGCCAGCGCAATGTTCACAGACCTTTCCAAGGCTTTTGACACTGTTTGTTACCCCCTCCTGCTCAACTCCCTCCACCAACTCAGTTTTTCTGCTGGTCCCCTTGCCTGGTTCTCCAGCTACCTCTCTGCTAGATCCCAGCATGTAAAGATAAACGGCTCCCTGTCCAATACCCAGCCCATTCGTTCTGGGGTACCCCAGGGCTCCATTCTGGGCCCTGTACTTTTCAGCTTCTCCCTCAGCACTTTCCCCAGCTTCTGCACAGGAAAATGCTCCTCTATGCCAACGATGCGGATCTCTTTGCCTCCCACCCCGATCCCTCTTCTCTCTGCGTATCCCTCCAGCACACCTACAGCCAAGCTGAAAAGTGGTTCCTTGACCACCGACTTGTCATTAACCTAAAGAAGACTAAGTCAATGCTCTTCTTCCATCACCAAAACAAGACCAAAAATGCACTGCTCTTCATTCTCCCCAGCATTCTGCACCCACTGGAGCAGGTGACCTCTTACAAATATTTAGGCATCACTTTCGACTCGGCTCTCACCTTCCACACCCACATCAATGCCCTATCCTCTGCCATAAAGTCTCGGATAGGCCTACTATACCATCATAGAGATTGCCTCTCCCAAGTTGCCCTCTGGCTGGCCATCACCTCTTCTGTCCTGTCACTAATGGACTATGGCTTGCCCATTTACGCTGCAGTGGACAATACCACCTTGACTAAAATCCAGCTCTCAATCAATAAGGCCTGCAGGCTCCTGACTGGAGCCCCTAGCCGCACTCACACTTGCCTGCTCTACTCCACTGCCAACTTGCTTACCTTTGAGTAACGTCTGTGCTACAGACCTGCCTTCTTGCCAAAAATTCTCTTCTAGTGACCCCCCACCGAGGGTTCCTGCTTCCCTACGGCATGCATCCTCATCTGTTGCCACCCATAGCTCTGTTAAGGCCACCTTTCTGTTGCACAGAACCAAGACCTCGCTAGCCCAGATGTCCTTCCATTACCGAGCCCCTGGTTGGTTCAACTCCCTCCCACCCTGCATCACAGACATTGCCAAAATTGTTCCCTTCAAAATCGCCCTCCGGAACCATTTCTTCGACGCTCGTTGCTGTAGATGCACCTAATTAATCCCACTGTGGGATCCTCCTGTCAGGGCTCCCTGACTTGACAGTGTCCTCTGGACAACCTGTCCTCTCCCCATCCCTCCCTCCTCACCCCTACCTCCACCCTCTCCAGGTATTATCTAGGTATGTCCAGGGGTGTACCCCCAATGTAACCCTTGGGTACCTTGTATATGACTGCAATCTATTGTAAGTAACATTATTATGTAACCTATGTGCACTCTATGTTTAATGTTCTGCACCTGTACTGTTCTCACTGTTGTAACCACACTATGTAACTCTGTCTACCCCCCCCTCCGCATGACGAGCTGCCTTTGTAAATGAGTCCATGATTCAAAGTTTGTAAATCTGACTTTTCTAATAAATAAATAAATCAGATGGACAAACAGAATGCTAAGTACCTATACTCCCATCCTGATCGTGAAGGGGTTGTCCAGACTGCTAAGTCTAAAGTGCCCCTTTCCTCTCTGCCTTCTGAGAAAGATTCCAGGTAACTGGATAGTATAGGCAAAAAAAGTCTATACCTCAGCTTCCCTGCTTTTAAGTTAAGGCAGGCAGCATACATGGGCTGCACAACTCAGTACCAAAAAACCCTCTGGAGCTCCATTCTGGCAATAAGTGAGAAAGCTATGGTGACCTGGAATAGGATTTGGCTGACACAGCAAAGACTGCTATAGATGCCACCAAGTACCAGTGACACTGCATCCAGGGTCATGGCACATGCAGTGTCCTTAAGAAAGCTCACTTGGCTTAGAACCACAAACCTCTCTCAGGATACTCAAACAAAGCAATGAATGTCTTGTGATGGAAATTCTTTTGTTCAGTGACAAGACAGAAGCTTACATGAAAAAGGTGGATGAATACAAGACCACCTACAACAGCAATACTGAGAAGGAAAAGGACTCCACTTTCAACAGACCTTATGAAAGGGGAAGTGGAGGCAGGGGTTACTACCCCTGCATTTACATTATTTATGACTTTGCCCCTCAGAAGGGTTTCTTTGGAGGTAGAGGCGGAAGGGGTCCCAGGCATGTGGATGCAGCACCATCTCCCAAAGCCCAGGTGAAACAAAACTCCTGATAAGTCTGCACAGGTCGCCCAGCCATTGCCAGTGGGGGGAGGCTGACAAGTGGGTCCTGGAAACAATAAGCAAGGGCCTGACTCGGGTTAAAAAAATTCCAAAACTGCAGAGTCACAAAACTTTCACCCATCTTATTTCAACAGAAAAGCTCTTGCTGGAGTTAGAGGTGAAAAATTTTCTTCAAGCAAATGCAGTAGAGAAAGTTCCTTCCACACAGTGGGGGAATGGGCTTTACTCAAGATACTTCCTGACTCACAAGAAGAATAGGAAGTGGCAGCCCATTTTAGATGCGAGATACCTGAGCAAACACTTGAAAAAGGGAAAGCTCAAGATGATAACACTGGGATCAGTGATTTTATCACTGCAACAGGGAGATTTGCTAGGGTTACTGAATCTCCTTTCACATACCAGTTAGGCCAGCCACATAAAGTACCGCAGATTCAGAGTAAGGAACTGCCACAACCAGTTTGCAATCCTTCCCTTTGGTCCAACCTCAGCACTCAGAGTGTTCCAAAGTGCATAGCCGTAGTGGCGGCACATTTGAGGAGACAAGGAGTGGTGTTTTTTCCCTATCTGGATGACTGGCTAGTCTCCAGGAAAGTCACAACAGGAGGCCAGGTAGTCATTTACAGTATATGGAGCGCCATCACCTATATTAAGGGTAAAAGGAACACTACAGTTGTGAATCCTTATCATAAAAATGACAGCCCAGGACTTGTCCTGTGGTGTCTTGGCAGGATCTTGTGTTTCCACATGGGAGACTGAGGTTCATATGCAGTCCCTGGAATCCAGTCTTGAGGCACACTGTAGCTTGCACATCTCAGGGATGAGACATGTCGCTTCTCAGGAGGAAACGTGGGCCACCCATCATGCATGTACAGTATGCCTTTTGACTGACCGAAGAGCAGCATCTACACTGGATATGAAGGCAGCTGGTTGCCTTCCCTCCTGGTTGAAGTAAAGGGGCAGTCATTACTACCCCATTCATTAGGGTAAGGGATGGATTGGACACCGTATGGGGAAAAACAATTAAATAAGAAATGACTGCCCATGTTTTACTTCCTAATCATCTTTTAGAGGGTTACAGTATACTCACTGAACAACAAAGGTGCCATTATGGACTTGTGAAGAAACCCAAAGGGGATAAATTCCAAAAAGAAGAAAATGTCCCACACCACCAACTGAGCCACCCCGGAAGGTATGATCTAAACTGTTCAAGAATGGTCTTGAACATACTACCACAGAATCTCCATTTGTCGAATAGTACCCAATCAGTAAGCTGGTGCTAGAGCTATCGGTAGCAATGTAGACAGCTGGTTTTTATTCATCACTAGAAGTAGGTAATACCTCTGTTGCTCCATATCAGATGCTGAATTTGATGCACAAAAATCCTCTTCCTACACCTTCTTCAAAAAGCAATGGTTCTCATGTAACCTAATCTGCTGTATATTGTACTGAATATTGTATATCGTATCCTATGTTTTGTTATGAAATACACTTGTTACAGTACTCTAACTATCCAGTCCCCTGTCCCCCAGGACACATTTGGAAATGAACAATTGCTCAGTATGTTTTCCTGGTGAAACATTTCAATAAGTAAATGAAAAAATAAAAGTGGCAGTGAGTCAGGGTATCTGTCTACAGTTCAAACAGTTCCCAAAGCTCCAGGGTTTTCTGGCCTTCAGCTCTAGCAGAGACAATTCTGCTGGAGTTTGAGGTAAAAAAGCTCCTGCAAGCCACAGCAGTAGAGCCAGTCCTTCTTACCCAAAGGGGAAGGTGTGTACTCAAGATACTTTCTGAGCAAAAAGAAAAATGGAGATTGGCAGAAAATCCTGGATCTCAGATACCTAAACAAACACCTAGCAAAGCCCAGGTTCAGAATGGTAACACTGGCCATAGTTATTCCTTCTCTAAGGAAAGGAAATTGGCTGGCATCTCTGGATCTGAAGGACGCTTACTTTCATATTCCATTTTACTGCTGCAGGCCACCCTCTTTAGGCACAGTGCCTATGAAGACACTGGTCCTGGATTGGATGGGAAAATTTATTTATGCCTTCCCTCCAATTCCACTGGTGTCGAGAGTCAGCCTGCAACCATGATACTGGTTGCACCAGATGGGGCTAGGCAGCCATGGTAACTTTTGTTGCTCATTCTGTCCACCAAGCAACCCACTTGTCTGCCTCAGAGATGCAGTCTTCCAAACAGCTGTTCAGGGGCAGATAGTTTTCTTGAACCTCGAAAGCCTTCTCCTGAAGGCTTGGTTCTTAAGGAGTTAGACTTTTCTGAGTTTAACCCATCAGAAGAGGTACTTAAAGTGCTGAAAGTTTCTAGGAAAACTTCAACAAGAAAGACTTCTGCTTCAAAGTGGAAAAGATTTTCCATTCGGTGCAGGCCTAAGAAAATCAATCCCCTTAAGGCAGGTTTGTCTGCATTGCTCAATTATCTGGTGCACTTGCAGTCTCTAGGACTCAAGCCTGCAACCCTTAGGGTTCACTTAGCAGCAGTATCTGCTTATCTGTCTGCAGGTGCTCAGAGAAAAATAGCTTCACACTTCCATTTTTAGAAAATTTTTCAAAGGATTGACATATGGGTCATCGGCCAAAACACGCCATTCCACCTCACCCCTCCCTGCAGACGCCGACAGGTGTCGCAGTGTGCTTTGAGGTCTTCAACCCTTACGCTCACCCCATTCCATAAGGAAATAAGCTGAGATGGGTGCAGTATAGGAGAATGGGGTGAATGGTGGGGCCGAGGACCCCAAGTCACATCTCTGACTCCAGCCAGTCAGTACATGGTGGACGTTATGGTTAGAAACCCTAACGCCCCAGGCGTTCGTCGGTATTTTTGCTCCAGGTTTTCAGCGTGGACTTTTTGGGACCCCACCTCATGGACAATGGCTGTATCATTTCACAGATACAAAGATACATAGACACTGTCAGCAGATAAGGGCTTATGGCCCACGCTGTCTGCCCATTTGAGCTTGTAAGTTTCCTTTGTTTTTCTAGAAGTCTGTTGCCCCTTACCTCCTTAAATCCCATGATTTATTTTCTTTAGTTACTGAATCCCAAAAGGGGATTTCACACAGCGAGTGTGCCATTTAGCGTCACAGGTGCGAAAACACATTTTGGGCAGGATGAGGAAAATAACAGCTATACATTTCATGAAGAGGTGTGAAAAAATGGCAGTGTTGAAAATCTGGGGAGAAAATATGAAAAAGTGGCGAATTTACAAGTGTGCGTAGAAAGTGTGCAACACACGCTCATAACGCAGTAATTTTTTTGAATGTTTTCACCATATTTTCAACATGGCTGTTCTGGGACCTCCCCTCATGAACAGTGGCACAGTGATTTCATTAATCTGTCCTGAAGGTTGATTTCGCACAGCGGCTGCGTCATTCTGCACAACAGGTGCAAAAACACATTTGGGGAAAGATGTGAAAAATGACTGCTGTACTGTTCATAAGGGGGTATGAAAAAATGGCAATGTTGGAATCTGGAGTGAAAATATTAAAAATTGATTAAATTACGAGTGTGCATAGAAACTGCACAACAGACTCTCATAACGCAGTCATTTTTTGGACTTTTTCACCAAATTTGCAACAAGGGCTTTTGGGGAACCCACCTCATGAACCACTGTCATTTCGTTAATTGGTCCCAAAAGGTTATTCCACGCAGCGTCCATTAAATCAAGTTTTGGGACCGAGAAACCAAATGACAGTGTGTGTGTTCACGAGATGGGATCCCAAGAACTCCATTTTGAAAACTTGGGACCAAAACTCAAAAAATTGTTGCGATATCAACCTAAGTTGAAACACCCCCCCCATTGACTGCCATTATTTCTACAGTTCCTGGTTGGCCTTTGAAGAGTGCAGACGTGTTCCCGATCCACAGAAGATCGCTGCTTCCGACCTCTGGAGGTAAGTATGGGTGGGAAGTGCGGGAGGTAGGATGCACGGAAGGAGGGTGCAGGTTGGGGGAGGGGGGCCGGCTGGAACAACAAGAGACCATTTTCTTTTTCAAGTTTAAAAACAAAACGCATTGGAGGACTGTTTTCTTTTTTACAGGTGAAATATTAACAAACGGATTTCGGCACACTGGGGTGGGCTCCCAGTGTGTCGGAGTATGGAGGGGATCAATGCCGACCCGGGAAGTGGGCATCCCGGTGTCAGAGACATTAAAAAAGTATTTTTTGGCACACTGGGTGGGCTCCCAGTGTGCCATATTAATGGGGGGCAGGGGGATACATGCTGACATGGGGATTGAGCACCCCGATGTCAGCTGGGGACGGACAATGGAAGGTGCGGGGCGGGCAGCAGCAGTGGGAGGGAGCTAACCTTTATATTTGTTGTCCTGCTGTGTGTCTGGTTGGGAGGGAGGGGAGACTGCTGCTGCAATGACGAAACTGCTCCCAATTGCAGCAGCAGATTTCTTTCAAGTACGGTGCTCGCTCTGAAACTGCCGTCATTGGCAGCTTCAGCATTAATTGGTGGCCGAGGGACACTCCCATTACAGAGTCCCCTGCATTGACCACAACACTGCCACACCTCTGCAATGCTGTACTACCTCAGTATGTTTCTTGTGTACTGCACGTGCAAGCAAACATAAAAAGTAATCAAGATTTTTCTGGCCAAATAAAAAAAAAAGGTACACTGAAATTGGGAAGAAGGAAGTTAAGATAATTGCAACTCCTCTTATGAACTGCTGCAATATATCAGGATTAATTGCAGCTAAAATTGGGCCAAAAGCCCAAGTGGAACCAGACAAGAAAAAAAAGGAAAGAAAGGCAGAGCAGCACCAGACTTGAGCAAATCTATACAACGTGGCTAAGGGGCAGAACTGAGTAACACGAACAGGGATAATATCTCTATGGAACCTCCTTTGGCCTCTCCAGATCATATTCAGCACTTAGATGAAGGTGAGACCACCAGAATGGGCATTACAACTAATTAAAAATGTTACCTTTCTACAAACATCTGTAGACAAGTTGCAACATTTTTCCGACACTAAAAAAATTTATCAGAAACCATTTCAAATATGGATCTAAAAATAGAGCAAGGCACTATAAGACTAATTGAATTAGAGATGAGACACTCAAAATTGGAGATTACAGAAGCAGCAGGACTCTCTCAAAATGAAAGCGGACTGTGCAAGGCCAGCCCCCCCCCGGCGCAGCAGTAGCGCTACCACTTGCGATGCCAGTGACCCGGGATTGGGAGTGATCTCGGGCTGCTATAGGACCAGCCGGGTGGAGGAGAATGGAGTGCCCAAGGGGCTGCTTTCCTCCTCCTCCAAAGAGGGTGGGCTGCAAGTTCTGCCATATTACCGCCACCTGTGTGACCACGATTAGTGATGCAGCAGGACTGCACAAACTCGAGAGGGAAGGACGTCGACTGGGATCCGGAGTGGTGACATGTCTCAATGTGCCCCACCTCCTTGGATCCCCTTGAGTGCCAGTGACCTTGGGGAGGACTGAAAGCAGGAAAAAAATACCGCACCAGTCACTGGGAGATAGGACCCAGCTGCCCCCAGACTCCTTAACCAAGCTTCCTCAGAGGGCCAGCTGGACTACCCGATGCACACTTAGGGACTGTGGAGAGGATGACCTGGGATCCCCTCCCTTCCTGCCCCGGGGGCATTCTGAGGCAGGATGGGGGTGGGTCCACCCTGATGAGTGGTGACTGGTGAGAAGAGAAAGGGGCATAAAGAGCAAATAAAAAAAAAAACAGAAGAAGGAAAAACATTCATATTTTTGGACTGTTACCTGAATGGGAAAAAGACCTCTCATTGAAGGATTTGGTTATGGACATTGGATTCTATGCACTATGCCAATGCGCCACATAAACCGGGTCCATTGGCTTAGATACGTTGGAATGCCACAGAGCAGGGTCCTGCGGACTCCACGCAGCATTCACCAAGGGGGTGCAGGGCAGGTACACGCCCGATTCCCTGGCCGTGTAGACAGCAATGTGCCAGAGGCATTTCTGCACTCCTTGCCATTCACAATGGTGCAGAGTACTGGGCGCAAGGGGCATGCACCTTATGCTGGGTAGCACCCTGCTGTAAGGTATAGGATGCTACCACTGTGCTGCAGTAGGAAAGATGGGGCACAGCAGACCCCCTCAACATCCCTCCCCAGCGCATGCGAATCACATGGAGGGTTGCGGGTGGCTGACTGTGTACCCACCTGACCCATGACGCCGGCATGCAGTGAGCCATCTGCCACCATCCATGCCCCATGGGTGCAAGGAATCCACTAGCAGACAGGGTCCGGGCATCCCATTGGATGCATGGCCAATCTGCGGAACAGTCCTCCGTGAACCTGCGTGCCGTGATGGGGCCATGGACAGATGGCCAGCATTAGTGAATGCCAGTATGGGCGCACCTCTCCGCAGTCACGTAGTTATGTGGTAGGGCTCTGTACCTCTGGAGCGTACACTCTGCACAATAGTGCATAGCACCCATTATTTGTAAAATTTGGGGGACAGAACTAGATTTACCAATAATAGACAGGGTGCACTGGCTCATGTATGGGAGCGAGGAGGGCAGGGTAGAGTCAGACCAACGATTGCTAAAATATTATGAGAAGGAAAAGACGCAATAATGCGAGCGTACTTTAGAACAAATAATTTTGTGTACAAGGAACAGGCTGTATATTTAAAACATGATTGCTCAAAAGCATTATGGGAACAAAGGAGGCAGTTTGCGGGGTACAGCAAAGATTGTAGAAAAAAGGGTCAAAGCATATGTGATTTTTCCCTCAGGTCGAAAGTGGAACTTAATCAAAATGTGTTTTACAATACTGTATCTAAAGCGGTACACGATTTAAAGATACATTTGCCAGGAATGTTTTCCACTTTTGAACGGGGATGAAGAGAAGATGAAGGAAGAGAAAAAGAAAACAGAAAAAAAATGTGATTATGGACTGAACAGCAGGTTTAGATGAGAAAATGTTTTCTTGAAGGCGGTGGGTTTTGGGGGGGGGGGGGAGTGATAGCCACTGCTAAACAGTTGTGTCCAAGTGGGAAGAGAGGGTATGTGAGACCAGGATCTTAGGCATAAAAGGGGAAGGGAAGGTCAAGAAAAGCAGTACAAAAAAAAAAGGATGGAGGTGTCAGATGGCACCGATGAGGAATGAGCGTGTGACGCAGCACGCACATTCCAAGATGGCCAGGTGAAGTAGCGGCAGCACAGGACGGTACCTCTATCTGCAGAGCTGATTTTCGGTAACAAAAAGCTATTGTAATGAGAAACAGTAAGTAAAACCGATGGGAAATATGGATTGAAAAAGGTAATGTCTTTTCATAACTATTTCTTTGTGGGTAAACTAAGTGCTGGTAAATGTGCCTACAGCCTGTATCTTTGAATAAACTAAGCATACATGATTTACTTACGTAGAGAGATTGCTTTCCGTAAATGCCAATGAGATTTCTAATCCTGACCGGAGTATATTGAAAACGCAACTTGCAGGCTGTATTTATTTAGAAGTACCTGACTTGTACATACTTTGTAACTGCTTATATGACAGACATAATCTGTAGTTAATGGGTATATGCTCTAAACTACTGCAGATAAATTGAATGTATTTAATTCATCCCAGCAGTAGAAACTGTCCTCTGCAAAAATTAACAACAATCGTGGTAACATGTTAGCATAAGATCACTCTTCGTGAATGCCAGTGTAACTTTTAATGATTGTTAGAGTACAGGTGAATGTGTCTATACGCGATAGTATAGCAAATAAGAGGATTGCGAGCATTGGATTTACCTCTGTAGTTTGATCATTTTTTGCAAACGTTTGTCTGAACTTTACACGTTTGCTAGCGTACACTTGATTTGCATTTTGCAGCTTGTACCCTTTAAGAACTACCTGATCCAGCACCGTTCACTATCTAGCTGTTGAGCGTAATTTGCAGTATAGAGCTGTTTAAAGAGTATGTGCTGTGCTAAAAGAAATACGCCACATTAGAGACTGGTCTTATGAGCATTTTTCTGAAAAAAAGATGGGCTTCAAGTAGCAGGTGCGGCAACTGGACTATCGAGCAGCATAGGAACACTGCGTCTTTAACAGCTACACAACATAAAAATCTCAATGATATAAAACCACAAGCACCACTGGTATCTCTTGATAGCTCTGAACCCTCACACAAGAAAAAATGTATTACTCTTACCGAGTTTGCAATTAAGCGCCAAAAGTCAGTTGGTCTCTAGTTGGAATCTGATTTTTTCCTGGCCTCAAAATGCCTTCAGAAAAGCACCTGAATAAAACAAATGAATCAACTGAAGTAGGACAAACCACAATGAAAAAACACCTATCTAAAACAAATAACATACCAAAGCCAACTGAAAATCCCTCATCCTCTGTGGAGTCTGCAATGCACGCAGAGTTTACCCTTCCAACAGAAACTGCACAGCAAGTTGCTGATACAGCTAATCTAGAAAATGGTGAACCAAAAACCTGTCCTTCAGATATAGCTAAGGTACTAGAGGCTATAAAGGAAATTAAAGTGAAAATGTTACAAGCTCTGGGGGAAGTTAAAGCCTCCGTATTGACTGTTACAAACTCCATCTCCAAAATAACTCGCTTGGATGATCTTTCACTAAACACACGGGAAATGCAGGATCGTATATCTAAAATTGAGGACACTGTTCCCCCCCCATGGGCAAGACCCTTACTTTACATGAGAAACAATTATTGATATTGACAGATAAGATTGCAGAGCAGGAGGACCGTGCCTGCAGAGGGAATCTTAGGCTATGTAAAATACCTGAGGGTTTGGGGGGTGCACAAGATCCAATAATATTTTTTTGAGAAGTTTATTACTCAAGCACTTGGTTAAAAAATACCCAGAAGAAAAAAATGCACTAGACCATGTACATTGAAGTGGCGCAAGATTTATGCCCTCAAACCAAACACTACCCAGAATGGTTTTTATTAAACCCCATAACTACCAACATAAAGAAGAGATACTGAAGAAGTCTCATATAGAAATGGGCTTAAAAGTGCAAGAGGTACACTTTCATGCATATCCGGATCTTTCTAATGAAACAACAATGAAAAGAAAATTATTTAATCAGTAAAAGCATTGCTATACTCAAAGGGGATCCGATTTTCAATGCTATACCCTCCAAAGATCAGATTTCTGGTTAATAATAAACTACAGACATTTGACGATCCTGGTGAGGCAAAAGAGGCTTTTGATAACTGTTATAAGGATGCACCCTCTAGTAGTTACTCTGCATATTCTCCAGAAATGGCACCATATACAACCTCAAATGGATACCTAAAACACAAACTGAAAAATCAACTGAACGGGACAATGGAACACTGTAAAATTACGGAAGAAATAAGTAATAAATAATTTGTGAAATCGTGCAATAAAATAAACTGACTATGAAGAGACGACAAAAAAGAGAAATGAAGAATAGAAGAATCAGGCATCAGTCTTTCACCTCCCTTTTAAAAGAAAAGTTTTCTTTCTTCTCCCCTTTTTTCCTTTTTTTTTCTTTCATCTCTTAGGGCCTGACAGGAACTAAACTGGGGGAAAGGGAGCAGACTGTTGTACCATAATGTCTTATTGGTCTACACTATTTACTGCTTGTATATAAATAGGTAGGAATTATGCTAATTGTGGTTGGCTAATGTCTTCCTTTCTCCCCCCATCCCCCTTCCTAGCCCCTCTACTCATCCTTTTTTTTGTTTCTCTTCCTCCTTTCCTGTGTTTGGGGGACAGGGTGGGTGGGTGGGGGGTTGAAGAGGTGTACCAAGATAGAGCAAGAGCGGAAATAGAAAAGTGGAATGAATGAAGAGAGGGGAAAATAACTAACACTAAATGGCCATATATATATATATAAATCAGGGATGCAGAGAGGTAGGCTCCTGTTGCAGTAGTGCAAGAGATGGCCAAAGTAGACATCTATAGTCTACTAAAGGGGAGGGTAGAGATCTTTGATCTCATAACAGGGAATATGGATGGGTACATTATTAATACTTTTTTTTTAATGAATTTGTTAAACTTAATAATTAAGACACAAATGAATGGAATTTTCTGTGTTATGTACTTTGAGGGTCCAAGGGAGTTAATAAATACACTATGTAATATAAGTTTATGTACTGCAGAGGAGAGCTGTACTTTGGACTGACCAGGGGCTGCACTGATGGCTGGAGAAGTAGGGACCATATCAGTGTTCTGAGTTGGGGCTTGTCACTGGACAGGGCCGGGGCAGGCATAACTGGGGCTGCTTCGGCAGCGGGAGAGGATGGGACCACATCGGTGGTCAGAAAGAGAGATTTTGCTGGCCGGGGCCAGGCCAGACATACCGGGGCCGCATCAGTGGCAGGAGAGGCCGGGACCACATTGGTGGTCTGGGAGGGAACTTTTGCTTTTGCTGGCCGGAGACTGAAAAAGAGCTGTGGGTGCCAATCAGCACACGGGGTGCAAATTTTGAATTGCATGACTGGGCTGTAAAAACCATGTAGCCCAGTCGCAGTCAGACTGCAGAGGAGAGCTGTACTTTGTCCCACACCAACCACCCCTGCCCCAACCTCTATTAAATGGTCGGTGGGGGTAGAGTCTTGGAGGAGGGCCAGTCGAGATTGGGTGAGCTGGAACACTAGGAGTACTAGGAAACTGGATTGTTGCTGGTTGGAGGGCAAAACTGTCATGCACACTGTGCTGCTTGGGCATTATTAACTATTACCAGGCAGGGGCAAAATGAAGCAGATTGTATAAATGAATGTGTGTACTAACTACAGCTGAGAAAGTAGGCAAACTGTGTGTGAACTGACTACTGCTAGGGCTTATGAGCTGGCTAATGTTGTGAGGTGGGCAAATTTGCTTGTGAACCGACTACTGCAAGGGCTGGAAAACTAGCTACTGATGGGAAAGAGGGAAAATTGCTATAATCTGAATACTGCTGGGTGATGGGGCAAACTACTTGGGTTTTGCTGTGTAAAAAAATGAACAGTGGAGTGCTTATGTAGCACTGACTGAATAATTTCTGGTAGAGGGCCATATTGCTCATACCCAAAATGAGGGTAGACTTGGGGGTGGCCAGAGCGGGCATCTTCAGTAAGGTGATTGAGTGCACAGGGTGCAGGGTGGCCATAATATTAAATTGGGCATGGAGGTTCGGAGGGTGCCTAGTGTGTTTCCAGTTGGCAGGTCTTAGGGAGGAGGTCAAGGGGATCAGAAGGCAGCTGGAAGGCGGGAGGGAAGGTGTGGAAAGGACCTCATGAGAGTAGATGAGGCCAAAATGGCATACCCCAGGGAACAGGTGGACAAGGACCATATGGTTACACTGGAGGGGTGGGGCACGAAGCAAGCAACATACAGAAATCACTTCATAGGGAGGCAGCTGAGCAGAGTGAGCCAAGGAGGGAAGGGGGACAGGGGAGAGCAATTCTGGGGCAAGCATCACACTTACTAATCGATTCACACTGCTATATCCGGGAAATGAGGTGGAGGAGGCTGGTGGGGGGGGCAGGCAGACAGAGAGGGTTTGGTCAGTAAGCTTGGGGGGATGGGGACACGAGAGGGAGCCTGATCCACAGAAGGGGAGGGGTTTGAGCTTAGCTTGGAGGGAGGTAAGGGGGATGGGGGAGTACAGAGTGAGGCCAGAGTGGGATGGCAGGCATCCAGGTTAGGGAAGTCAGCCAAGGATAGGGGTGCAGTAGGGAGTACTCTAGATAGGCCAGCTTTGAGGTGGCAAAAAATCAGATGAGGTGGAGAAGAGGGCGGGTAGGGAGAAATACAGCAGATGGGGGTGGAGGATGCAGGACCTGGGGAGAGGGAGGCAAGGAGGGAAGCAGTGGAAGGATGACTGGGTGGGGGATCTGAGGATACTGGCCCAGAAAGGGAGTCTGGGGGGGTAACCTGTGCCACCCAGGGGTTGGGGGCGAGGAACAAGCTGGGAGCTGCAGGCAGAAGAAAGAGCATGGTAGGGCATGCACAGGCTCTGATCCCCAGGCTGAGGGGGTGGGAGGAGTAAGTTGGGGGTTGATGACAGAAGGAAGAGCCTGGAAGGAATCAAATGGGCCAGTAAAGTGTGTGGGGGGGGTGAAGGTGATTCTGCTAGGTGACTCCATGACTAGGGGCATCCAGTGGGAGCGGGCGGGGGAGGGAAAAAGCAGCCCAGTCAAGGCTAACTGTATCCCAGGCCTATCCATACACAAGGCCAAGTTCCAGCTATATTCAGTAGCATTGGAATGCAGGGAATCCCCAGACTTTCTAGTACATCTGGGAACAAATGACTTGGAATGGAACAGTGAACCAGAAATCTGGGAACTGGCCAGGGTTTGCCACTCTATAGGAAGCTCAATCTCCTTCTCTGAGATTCTGCCAGTACCTAGGGTGACTGGGGAGACCAAGCATAAACTTAAAGGGGTGAACCAGTGGCTCAGGGACTGGTGCAGGGCAGAAGGGTATGGGCTGGTGGGGGACTGGGGGGATATATGGAAGGATAAGGGGTTATATGCCAGGGATGGGATACACCTCAGCATGGAGGGGAGAGAGATCTTGAAACTAAAACTTGCTGGATTCATAGGCGAGAGGTGGGGTCTAAACTTGTAAAGGGGGGAAGGTTAAGTTAAAGAATAGCTCTAGGAGGGCTGCTTGAGGGTTCAGGTCTTGGGCAAGAAATGAGGGCAGGTGACTGTGTTGCAAATCCATCGAGAACTGTGCAGGAAAGGGTGACTAGCGACTGCACAGGTCCGAGATGACTGGAAAAGGGAGAGGGGTTGAGGTGGAAGATGGTCCTGATCAATGCCAGGAGCATAGGCAGTAAAATGCCCGAGCTCAAGGCAATGCTGGTTAAGGGATCAGTGGACGTGGCAGCAATTACTGAGACATGGGCCACCCAGAAAAATGATTGGGACCTAAAACTTGGAAGGCTACAAAATATTCAGGAAGGATAGAGGAGAGGGAAGAGGAGGGGGTGTAATGCTGATAGTCAGAAATGACATAGTGGTTAGTGGAGTGAAGGAGGATGTTGGGGTGGAGACAATTTGGGTAACCCTGCAAATGAGGGGAGGTAAAAGATTGAAAATAGGGTGGTGTACAGACTCCCCACGGTGGAAGAGGCCCTGGAGGACAAACTAGTTGAGAACATCAAGGGTCACTGTGACCTTGGAAAGGGTAGGGTGATGGTCATGGGTGACCTTAATATGCTGGGGGTAGACTGGGACACTATGACATTCTCTGTGGCCAAGGAACAGAGACTGATGGATGTATTTCAGGATGCCTTCCTGGTCCAGCAGGTGGGGGAAACCTACTGGGGAGGGGCAGATACTGGACATCATCCTAGCAGACAGTGACCAGATAAAGGGCCTGGAGATGTGCAGCCCGCTGGCAGGTGACCACACCATGTATACACCCTGGGGGGGTCACACTGCAAGCCACATCAAGAGAGAGGGATCTAGGGGTGGTGGTAGACATCAAAATGAATAACATTGAAAATTGCAGAAGAACTGTGGCAAAAGCAAACAGAATACTGGCCTGCATAACCAGGGGCATTACATTGAGGAAGAGGGAGGTGATCCTCCCTCTGTATAATGCCTTGGTCAGACCGCATCTCGAGTACTGTGTGCAGTTCTGGAGACCTCACCTCAAGAAGGACTTTGCACTGCTGGACAGGGTCCAGAGGAGGGCAACCAGGATGATTCAGGGCACGGGGGAGGCCCTAAGAAGAAAAGCTGGTAGAGCTTGGGCTGTACTTGCTGGAGGAGAGGAGAGACAGGGGGACATAAGGGTCTTCAGGTATGTAAAAGGAATAAACAAGGGTGGAGCCAAAGAGATGTTTAGACTAAAGAAGGGGGAAAACAACCAGGGGGCATGAGTGGAAGCCAGAGGGGGGAAATTACAGGGGGAAACACAGGAGCCATTACTTCACTGAGAAGGTGGTGGAGCCATGGAATGCACTGCCCAGGAGTCTGGTGGAGGAGGGCACAGTGGAGAGCTTCAAGAAAGGGTGGGACAGGTACAAGGGAAAACTGAAGCCGAAGATTACCCTATCTGGGGCTGGGGGGGTGGAAAAGCGAGCACCCATTAGGAGGCTGGCTACCAAGCAGACATGACAGACCATCAGGCCTATTCTGCTGGCTTTTAATATGTTAGTATGTTACTAAAGAAATATGGGTGAAATGTTGCAAATTGCATCCTGGAATATAAAGGGTCTTAAAAAGCATGTAAAAATGCAAAAAGTAATAAATTATTCGGAATTACATGCCATAAACTGCTTATGCTTACAGGAAACACATTTTGATCAGCAGAATTTTGAATGGTTTGCTAAAAAATGGGGTCAATGTGCTCACTCTTACTATCACAGCAATTCAAGAAGGGTGGCTATATTTTTCCAAAAATATACTTTAAAACCGACAATTCTTAAAACATCTAAAGATGAATGTGGCAGGTATAGAATAAGTGAAATCCAGTTATTAAATTGTGACGGTTGCAACCTTATACTCTCCAAATAAAAACTCTCCTACTTTCTTTACTAGCTTTTTTTTTCTAACTAACTACACATTCACCACCCTATATAATTATTGGTGATTTCAACTTAACGTTATCTAAAGCTGATCGTGCATCTCTTTTTCATAATACATACAAAACTGCAATAAAGGTGATCAAGCAGTTTCAATCTGAACTTCACTTAGTGGACCCATGGGTTTATTTTAATAGAGATAAAAAAATATACTCCATTTACTCCATGCATAAATCATACTCCCGCATTGAATTTTTTTTTTTTTTTATGTTCAGATGCTCTAATGTACCAAATAAAGAAAATAGACTATCCGGAAATAATGATTTCAGATAATTCTCCTTGCATGATGAAGTTGACATTGTTAATGTTATATCACCATGCCACTGGAGATTAGATTTCTCAGTACTATAAAAACCCAAAATGCATGAATCAATACAAGCTAATATTTTACATTTAATGATACCATGGATGCTAGGATTAGTAATATATGGGAAACCTATACATTATGGATCACAGAACATATTTGCAAATGCAGAAAAAAAACCCTGGAATTGGCAACAAATACGTCTTGAACAACAAATACAAACATTGCAATGAAAACATAGCTCAAATTTGGACCCCACTGTATTAAAAACAATTTTACAAAAACAGATAGAATATAATAACCTAATTACTGAAAAGGCCAAAAGAATTTTAACACAGACACGCAGCAAGTATTACATACTCTTGGATAAACCATTAAAACTACTATCATGGCAGTTAAATAAAGAAAAGCAACAGAACTCCATACATAAAATATATCAGAAAGATGGCACCATAATTATAGACCCTGCTGAAATCAACATAACTTTTTCTGAATACTATATAAAACACAACAAGAGCAGGGTGATATAGCAATTAAACAATTTATGGATGCTGTACATTTAAATTCACTCCCAGAGCACTTATTGTACAACTTAAATAATGATATTCACCGATATGAAGTAGACCAGGCAATAACTCAGTTGCCACAAGGTAAGGCTCCTGGTCCTGATGGATTAACTATTGAATACTATAAAAAGTTCAAAAACATTCTGACTCCCCATCTTAACAATATTGTTTGGCTCATTTATCATTGAACATAAAATTCCAAGCTCATTCAACAAAGCAATAATTCATCTATTTGTGAAAAAGGGCAAAAATCCAGTTAATTGTGAATCATATCAACCTGTTTCTTTACTAAACATTGACTATAAGATCTTTGCTAAAATTTGGCAGACAGACTTCAGAAAGTAATACATTTACTGGTACCTCCAGATCAGACTGGATTTATTAAAGGCCATAAAATGAATGATAATATCAGGCACACAATAAATGTAATAAACAATAGTACACAAGCAGATACAATTATATTGTCAACTGATGCTGCAAAAGCATTTGATGGAATAGAATGGCAATTCGTTTTTTATAGCTTTACAAAAAAACTAGGGAAAAACTATATTGACTGGATTAAGCTAATTTACAAATACCCCGATGCTAAAATTAAAACTAACAATATAATATCCTCATCCATTCAATTTACTCATGGAACCCACCAAGGATGTCCTTTGTCACCACTCATATTTGCACTCATAATGGAACCCTTGGCAACAACAGTCAGAAATAACACAAAAAAGAATTCAGATACAGCAACAGGAGCATAAGATTAGCTTATACGCAGATGATACGGTATACTATATTTCTGACACTTTAAACTGATTGCCTGAATTTAAGAATATAAAAAGTTTTGGCGACATTTCAGGTTATACTGTAAATTGGCAAAAATCTTTTGTAATGTCATTAAAGCAAGTATCTAAACTAAAATGCCACTGGGATGTGAATGCCCACAATTTCAACAGGAACATTATATTGGGATAAATATCCCCTGCTGCATGAGGGATATATATTATATTAATTATGACCCCCCCCTTTGAAACAATCATAATAGATTTGTAAAGAAGGCAACACTTACCACTAACCAATATAGGGTGTGTTAATGTAATAAAAATGAATGTATTGCCCAAATTGTTATATTTGTTTCAAACCATTCCTATTGACTTACCAAAAACATTTTTTTCTCAAATAAAAAGAATAAACTTAAACTATATATGGCAGAAGAAAAACTCTTGAGTAGCATACTCAACTCTGATAAAATCCCAAATTAATGGTGGGCGTGTACTTCCAGACTTTGAAAACTACTATATAGCATCACAATGCTCTATTATATAGTACTGGATACATGATAAATCTGATCCAACTACCCAAATGAAAACAAATTTATTAAAATTGCCAATAAGGAATTTATTATTTTTGCCTTATAATAAAAACCATGTATCCGTTAACAAATATATCAAGAACAGTGCAACAAAAGTCTTACTAAATGCTTGGTACAAAGTGCATTGAATTATTAAACATAAAACACAAATTACTATAGATACCCCTGTTTATAACAACCCTGCCCTTGACTCATTCTTAACAGATAAAACATATAATAAATGGTTTAAACTTGGCATAACTCATATGGCTCACTTATTTGTAGATAATCATTTCAAAACATTTAATCAGCTTAGGCTAGAATATAAGATTCTGCAAAACCATATATTTCAATATCTACAAATAAAACAATATATTAAAACAATTAATGGTAATTCAAGACTAGACCCCAACTCATTAATAACCGAAGCTTTAAAATTAAATGTAACGATTCCAAATGAATAACCTTAATATGCCATTTGATAAATGATGAATCACAATTTAAACTTATACATTTAAAAAACTAGTAGCAACAAGGTCTTGGAATTAATATAACGGAAAAACTCTGGGAAGAAAGAAGAAAATTACTCACCTTAGTAATTGTGTTTCTTCTAATGGAGTCTTGCAGTATTCTGACAATTTGCAGTTAGCTCCAGCTCTTGAACTGCCCCGGAGAGGAGAGTCAAGGGTTAAATTCTATGCCAGGCATTGAACGTTGGGCTCAAGCTCGGTTGAACTCTGTGACCTTTTGAAACCAAACCGTCAGATTCTTACGAGCTAAAACTCGCTGACTATAAAATGTGGAAATTGTAAAAACTCCTAGTAGCCAACTGGCAACAAAGACTTTGGATTCCCTAAAAGACTCAAGTCAGGAAACCCAAAGACCCAAAACCAGGTAATAAGAACTAAAAACTCTTAAATCCAAAGCACCCAACACAAAAGGAGTGGGCTAAAGACACCTCTGGAGTGCAACACTGCACCTGCCCACCCACTTCCCAAAACAGGTTCTGAGAGGGGAAGGAGGTCAGAATACAGCAAGACTCCATTATAAGAAACACAGTTACTAAAGTGAGTAATTTTTTCTTCAGACAACATGAAGTCTTGCTGTATTCTGACAATTTGCAGACTACCAAGCAGTACCTCCAAGGAGGAGGGACATAACCTACTTTGGGAATAGGCTCTGAAGTACTGCTGTGCCAAACCTAGCATCACTCCTAGCCTGGATATCCAGCGAGAAATGCTTGGTGAAGGTATGAACTGTTTTCCAAGTGGCTGCTTGACAGATTTCTAACAAGGGGATATCCCTAGCTGCTGCCAGAGATGCAGCTGTACCTCTAGTGGAATCAGCCCTTAGGCCTGAGGGTGCAGTTGTTCATAGCAGAATTGAATACAGGACACAATCCACCTGGCAATGGTTCTCTTGGTGGCAGGTTTTCCCTTATCTACTTCCCCATAAGTGAGGAACAACTGGAGAGAGTCAAACCTGTGACCCTTTGTACGTTCTATGTAGTAACTAAGGGCCCTTTTAACATCTAAACTGTGTAGCCTCTGTTCCCCTGAGGAGGTGTGATCAGTGAAGAACACAGGAAGAGACATAGATTGGTTTAAGTGGAAATCAGAAACCACTTTAGGTAGGAACCTTTTATTGGTTCTAAGGACCACCTTATCCCTATGGAAAGAAATGAAGTCCAGCTCCGCTGTCTGGGCTTGCAGTTCACTGATACGTCTGGCAGAAGTAACAGCAATCAAAAACACAGTTTTCCAAGTCAAGTACTTGAGCTCTGCTGAGGACATAGGCTCAAAGGGGGGTTGCATCCGCTGAGCAGTGCAAATATTCAAATCCAAGGCAGGAGCAGGATCCCTAAAAGGGGATTGGTATGAAGCAATCCTTTGAAAAATGTACAGAATACAGGGTGAGATGACAGGAAGATTTCCCCACTGACAGGAAAGCAGAAATAGCTGACAAATGAACTTTGAGAGTAGCTGGTTTGAGGCCTTGGCCATTAAGGTAAACCATGTAATCCAGAACTGTAGACGACTCAGCAGTGTCTGGGGAAATGTGCTTCTTGGAACACCAAATACTGAACCTTTTCCATTTGGAGTTGTAGGTTTTTCTTGTGGCAGGCTTTCGAGAAGCTTTGAGGATATCCAGAACCCCTTGGGACAGATGTAAATCTGCATACTCCAAGTCTTCAAGAGCCATGTCTTGAGACTGAGTGACTGGAGATTGGGGTGACAAATCCTCCCCTGAGAGGATGTTAGCAGATTGTAATTCCTGGGAAGAGACAGGGGAAGATGGGCTGCTAAGGACAGCAACAGGTGGTACCAAGGCTGCCTGGCCCAGTCTGGAGCAATTAGAATCACTTTGCGTGGTTGTGACCTTACCTTGACTAGAACCTTTGAACAATAGAGGAAAAGGAGGGAAGACATAAAGAAATTTCCCTTCCCAGTTCAAAGTTGGAGCATCCAGAGGAACTGAACCCAAGACTGGGGGTCTGCAACAAAACAGAGGAAGTTGGTGATTGTCTGGGGCTACAAAGAGATCTATTTCTGGAGTGCCCCACCTTGAGAAGATCACCTTCAACACCAAAGGATCCAGAGATAATTCGTGATGGCCCTGGGAAATCCTGCTCAATGCATCTGCTGTCACATTTTCCTTTCCTGAGAGCTACTAGAGAGGTCTGCAGGGAATAAGTCAGGGACCATACTTTCATGGCCTCCATGCACAAGGCCATGGACAGAGTGCCTCCCTGCTTGTTGATATACCACATGATGGTAGTGTTGTTCATCCTGACCTGAACCACCTTGTTCTGTATTGACTGAGAGAAAGCTTGTAGGGTAAGAAGTACTGCCCTGAGCTCCAGAAGGTTGATGTGAAGAAGGGATTCTTGAGGGGACCACAGTCTCTGGGCCGTGAGAGCCCCGAGATGGGCTCCCCACCCCAAAAGGGAAGCATCTGTGGTAAGAACCACAGTTTGAGTCTGAGGGACAAATGGAACACCTTGCCTCAGATTGTCCAGGTCCTGCCACCACTGAAGGGCCTGAATTAAGGTCTGAGTAACAGGAACTAGCTTGGTAAGAGGATCTTTCCTTTGGGACGAAAAGGTTCTCAGATGGAACTGAATGTCCCTCATCTGAAACCTGGCCCCTTGGACCACTGCTGTGGAAGCAGCCATGTGGCCCAGAAGCTGCAGAAAATGCCTTGCTGGTCGAGAAACCAGAGGGAGAAAGGAAGAGGCCAGCTGAGAGATGACTTTTGCCCTTTCCGAAGGAAGGAAAGCTCTTGCCTTGAGAGTGTCCAGCTCTGCTCCTATAAAAGTGAGGAGCTGTACTGGTTCGAGAACTGACTTGAGAAGGGACCCCAGGGAAGTGAGAACTTGCTGGGTGACCTGCAGATCTGACTTGACTTGGTCTGGAGACTGGCCCACCAGAAGCCAGTCATCCAGGTATGGAAAATTAGAAATCCTTTTCCTTCATAAAAAGGCCACCACTACTGCTAGGCACTTTGTAAACACCCTTGGAGCTGAGGTTAGACCGAAGGGCATTGCCCTGAACTGATAATGTCCTGAGGGCAATTCAAATCTGAGGTACTTTCTGTGGGACCACCTGATGGGAATGTGAAAATAGGCATCCTTGAGGTCCAGGGAGGCTAACCAGTCTCCTGGCCTCAGAGAGGGAAGAATTGATCTTACTGCGAGATACAGCTCTTGCAGCAGGTTACACCATTAGGACTGAAGCCATCAGGCGCCAAGACCCCACGGAAATTTTCTAGCTAGCAGTCTTCAGCGGGGACCGTCTCCGACGTCGGTCCCGCCCCCGATGTCAGGCGCAGTACATAAGGAGGCGGTCTCCCCATAATCCTCAGTTCTTTTCCCGCCGTCGACATCGCAAGCATCGGCCTCTTGGTCACTTTCTAGCATGCGACAACTAGGAACTACGACGTTCTCCTTCTTTCTTCCGAACTTGGATTCATCTCATGTCCTCTCCAAACACCTCTCTGGAAGGTCACCCATCAAAGTGTGCCTGCGGCAAACAGATCCCCTTCAAAGATCCTCACTCAGTCTGTGAGCATTGTCTAGGCCCGGAACACGACACCAAGGCCTGCTCCTTCTGCCGGGGCTTCAACAGTTGCACCAGGATCCGACGCCAGAAGGCCCTTCAAGCATTTCTCTTGGAGGAGAAACTCAAGGCTATGGATAGGGAACCTTCCTCCGGGGGGAGTCGTCTGGCAAGACCCATAAGCACCGGGAGAAGGAAAGGCCCAGGTCCCCGTCGAGGGCCTCGGACTCCTGCAGCTCCGGCTCGAGGTCAGACCGCTCCCCCTCCAGAGCTCAATCTCAGCCTCCCCCGGTTCAAGTCAGAGCCTCCAGCGGCTCCTCCTCTTTGCAGCCTATTAAGACTTCCAGGCCATCGGCTTCATCCACCCCTTCTAAGGCCTCGTCCAAGTCTGGGGAGTGCCACAAGTCTTCCTCCCGCCGTCGGGACTCAGATGCCAGGTCGGTGTCCCAGCCTCCGTGTGGGTCGAACCCGGTCCCGCATAAGACTAAAGAACTGACATCCCTGAAATGGACGCCGGACCCGACGTCGGCCAAGCATCACAGGCACTCCCAGGTGCCGGCTACAGTCAGACTCCTGTCGCTGGCCAGGCATTCGCCTCCCAGGGCGTCGGCCAGGGGACCGACGTCAGCTACTCCAGAGGGGAGGACCGCATCACCATCGCCTACCGACGTCGGTCGGAAGGTATCTTCGGAGGAGGACACCACTCTGCCCGAGGACCAGGCAGGCGACTCCAGAACTGTCGAGCTCCCAGGGGAACCTTCCCTGGAGCGGGAGACCCCTGGGGACCCGAAGCCCGAGCCCGGCGACAGGCCACCGGTACCCGGCCTGTCATTGGGCCTGAATTTGACAGAGGTGAGGGAGCTCTTCACCTTCTGGTGGGACACCATCAGGAAGGATGTGGTCACCACACACCCTCCTCCTACTTCGGCTTCGCCTCCACCTACGCCCCCTCCTCCATCCAATGGGTCCATAGGACGGTCACCGACTCCCAAGGAGCCAGCAACTCCTCCTAGTGGTAGATCCTCAGATAGGAGAAGACCTCCATCAAGATCCACTTCAGGGTCACCCAGCCCTAAGAGACCCAGAAGACGCCGGTACACTTCTTCCGCGGAGGATTCTAGGTCTGACACCTCAGGGCGCTCCAGATCTCCTTCTCCCATCAGCATTCCCTTCCCAGACCCACACGACCTTCCCAGGTCTCCTCCGGATGACCTCTCATTCGCTGAAATCATGAGGCACATTCAGGAGAATATGGGGTGGGATGCTGAAGAACTGGACCCCGAGAGACAGCGCCTTGCCCGTTACCTGCGGCAGAAAGATCCAAAGCCTGTGGTAGTACCACCCTTGGTGGACACTGGACGTCGCCAAGGCTGCGTGGAGGCGTCCGCATTCGACTCCAGCAGTGCCGAAGAAGGCTGACCGCCTATACAAGGCCCAGAGGGAGGACCAGTATCTGGCGAACCATCCTCTGGCTGATTCCCTGGTCATCACAGCCTCACATGACCGGTCTCAGAGACCTCAGCACTTGAGCACACAGCCATCAGACCTGGAATCCAAGCAGTTGGATGTCCTGGGTAGGTGCACATACGTGGCTGTGACCTACGCCATCAGGTCCCTAAATTACCTCACTAACATGGTTCAATTCCAGAACGCATTGTGGGAACAGGGACAGGACCTGGTTGAGAAAATGCCCGACGGTGGTCAAAAGGAGGAGTTTTTGAATCTCCTCCGTATGGGTTCGGATGTGGGGACCCAGGTGCTCAGAGCCGCATATGATTCTGTGGACTCTTCGGCCAGAGCTGCAGCCTCAGGCGTGTGTCTCCGGAGACACTCTTGGCTCCGCGTCTCCGGTTTTACCCTGGACATCCAGAAAAACATCATGGACATTCCTTACAACGCAGAAGTTCTTTTTGGTGAAGCCTCGGAGAAGGTGATCACCAAACTTCAGGATGCAGGGAAGGCAGTTAGATCTGTCTAGGCCATGTACAGATCTCGACCTAGTTCCTTTCGTAGGAACCAGAGTCGCTTTCGTGGCTGGACAAAAAGGCAACAACCGCGTTCCGGTCAACAGCAGAGGGGCTCCTTTTCCCGAAAAGCCCAAGCCAAGTCACCCCCAGGTAGAGGCCACCGAGTCGCAAAGTCAGCCCAACCTGCGGGATCTAACGCTGCAACAGCATGGCTCCTTCCCGACCCCCGGCCCTCCTCAGGATGAACGGGAAATGAAGATCGGGGGTCGCATCGCACGTCATCTGCTAGGGTGGCGGTCGATCACCACCGACAGGTGGGTGCTGCAGTTCGTCGAAAAAGGCCACTATATAGAATTCGTAGGCAACCCACCTACAAGACCTCCCCTGCTCTCCCGCTACTTGGGTCAGCATGCCCTGCTTATACAGCAGGAAGTGCTCGCGCTTCTAGAGAAAGAAGCCTTAGAGAACGTTCCAGAGAACCAGAGAGGTTTAGGCTATTATTCACACTTCTTCCTGGTTCCAAAGAAAACAGGGGACCTCCGTCCAATTCTGGACCTCAGTGACCTCAATCTGTCGGTCGTCTACAACGGCTCCGCATGGTGACTCTTCTGGCCTAATCCCCATGCTGAAACGGACGCCTTTCTGGCATCACTGGACATGCAGGGCCTTACCTGCACATCCAATTGCTCAAAGCGCTGGGAGGTTCCTGCGCTTCGAGTTTCAGACCATCATTATCAGTTCCGGCGCTTCCTTCAGGGCTGTCATCGGCTCTCGCGTCTTCACGAAAGTGCGTGATCGTGGCGGCGTCTCTGAGGAGACAAAGGCCACTCCGTTCCCGATACTGGATGACTGGCTTCTCATGGCTCCCTCAAGGAAGCACTGATGACGGCCATTCATCGTACCCAGGCCCTCTTTCAGTCACTGGGTATTCTCATCAACTACCAGAAGTCACTCCTGGTACCGTCCTAGAAACTGCAGTTTATAGGAGCAGTTTGGACACCATCAGAGGAAAAGCTTTTCTTCCCTCGGACAGAGCGGAACAGATCAGATCCCTCATTAGGGACCTGTCGGTGAAGAAGACCGTCCCGGCCAGATTGGTCCTTCACCTGCTCGGACACATGGCTGCGGCCATTGCAACAGTCCCGATGGCAAGCTCCACATGCAGGTAACTCAGTGGATGCTAAGGGTGCAATGGGACCAAAGGCAAGACCATCTGCAGCAGCCAATTCGAATCACGAATGCCGCGATTGGCAATGGTGGCTAGATCTGGGAAACCTCTCCGCGGGGGTTTCCTTTGTAGCACCGTCTCCGACTGTAACTCTCTCCACAGACGCCTCAGGGCTTGGGTGGGGTGCACACCTAGACGGGGTGAGGTCTCAGGGCACATGGACAGCCCAAGAATCTCATCTCCACATCAACATTTTGGAGATGAGGGCAGTTCTTTATGCTCTGCAAGCCTTCCAGTCAGAGATTCCACCGGGTACTCTCCTGTTGCAAAGAGACAATACTGCGGTGATGTATTACCTCTACAAACAAAGAGCACTCACTCTTACCCGCTTTGCAGGGAGGCCATGAGAGTGTGGGAGTGGGTAGTGCAGCACGGCGCAAACCTAATTGCAGTACACGTCCCCGGAGTGGACAATACCGTCACAGACAGCCTGAGTTGCTCTCAGGCCAGAGTCCACGAGTGGGAACTTCTACAGGAGGTGGCAGAGGATCTGTTTCACAGATGGGGCAATCCAGAGTTGGACCTTTTCGCGTCCCCATCCAACGCAAAACTGCCCAATTTTTGCTCGCTAGATCCAGGGCCTGGTGTTTTCTGGCGAGATGCGTTGTCCCTTTCCTGGGTGGGCAGATTCCTCTATGCCTTCCCTCCTTTCTTGTTGATCCAGAGAGTCCTCTTAAAACATCGCAGGGAGCAGGCGACGCTCATTTTGATGGCGCCTTTCTGGCCCAGACAAATTTGGTTCCCACTTCTGCATCAGCTTTCTCGGGAACCGCCACTACCTTTGCCAATCAGCTCCCATCTGCTGTCTCAGGAGGAGGGTTCATTAGTCCATCCGGACTTGCGTTCTCTGAACCTGCACGCTTGGCTCCTAGAGACATAGCCATGTTGTGATCAGGGGTCTGCAAGATGTGGCGAGACGCTTCTGCCGCCAGAAACCGCAACCCGCGACGTGCACCATGAAGATGAAGTTTTGCTTGTGGGCTCAAGCGTGCAGTTTCTCGCGATTGGATTGTCCCAAAAAGCTGGTTCTGGATTACCTGCTTTCTCTCTTTCAGTCTGGACTGGCTTACTCCTCGATCAAGGTGCACCTTTGTGCAATTTTGGCTTACCATGCCCCCATAGGCCATCGGATGGTGGCCCAATTGGACGCTACTTACGCCTTTTTAAGGGGAGTTCTCCACCTTAGGCCGCCTATCAGGATCCAATCCTCCTTGGGACTTCCCTTTGTCCTGGAGCAGCTACGCTGCCACCCCTTTGAACCAAGCCGAGATTGCGACCTACGTTTTATCATGGAAGCGTTGTTTTAATTAGAGTTACTTGGCAGGGTTTCAGTGCATGCACTGATGTGCAAAGAACCTTATTTAGTTTTTCATCAGCATAGGGTATCCCTGAGGACAAACCCAAAGTTTCTGCCTAAGGTGGTTTCATCTCACCCTTAATCAGGATATCAACTTACCAGTGTATTTTCCAAGTACACCAACCCGAGGAGAAGCCTTCTTCACACTCTTGATGTACACAGGTACCTCAGGTATTATCTGACTAGAACCAAACAGTTTTGGAAGTCGGATCAACTGTTTGTCTCCTTTGCTGTTAGGATGGAAGGAGCTCCTGTTTCTAAACAGTCTCTCTCGAGGTGGCTCATCCAGTGTATCTCCTTCTGTTATGATAAGCTAATAAACCCTTACCAGATGAGGTTAGGGTCATTCCACGAGAGGAGTGGCCACTTCCTTTGCGGCGCTAAGGAATGTCTCCACCTCAGCTATTTGCACTGCAGCCACTTGGAGCTTGGTGCATACCTTTATTAAGCATTATAGCCTGGACATTGCATCGAGGAGAAGAGCAGGTTTCTGCCTAGCCGTCCTTCAGGGACTTCCGTCTTACGCTTGAGTAGGGTTGTGATCCCTACCTTTCCTCCTCCCTGTGGCATAAGATTGCCGTTATTGCTTGGGAATCAGTCCTAGTGGTGTAACCTGCTGCAAGAGCTGTATCTCGAAGTAAGATAGCACAGTTACGTAAGAACTTACCGTAACAGTAGATCTTCGAGAACAGCTCTTGCAGCAGGTACCTTCCCGCCCACCATTCCCCCTTTTGTTGTGGAGGTAGTAAGTAGCCAAACATCTATCTTTAGAGATGGGAAGTTCTTTTTTAGTCTTGGCCATCTGGTGGCGGATCATCGATCTCCTCTTCTGATGTCATCCAGCAGCCGGGAATCTCTTGCGGGAGAACTGAGGATTATGGGGGGACCGGCTCCTTATGTACTACGCCCGACTTCGGGGCCGGACCGATGTCGGAGGCGGTCCCCGCTGAAGACTGCTAGCTAGAAAATTTCCGTGGGGCCCTGGCGCCTGACGGCTTCAGTCCTAATGGTGTAACCTGCTGCAAGAGCCGTTCTCAAAGATTTACTGCACGGTAAGTTCTTACGTAACTGTACTTTCCCAAAGTTACCATTTTGAATTTTGGCTTTATTCGGTGCTTGTTTAGGTATCTTAGATCTAGGATGGGTCGCTACTCCCCTGTCTTTTGGGGGGTAAGGAAGTACCTGGAGTACAGACCTTTTCCCCTGTATGGAGTAGGAACTCTCTCTATGGCCTTTAAAGCCAGTAGAGACAAAACCTCTTCCTCTAGAGCAAGGGTTTCTGAAGTATTTGACAGGTGAAAGGATCTGGGTCTCAGTTTTGGAAAACTTTTGAAACTGAGAACCAGCCCCTGACTTACAACCTCCAGGAGCCACTTGTCTGAGGTAACAGATGTCCAGTCCTGGACAAAGTAAGCCAGCCTGCCTCCTACTTGAATGGGGGAGTCGACCCGGGCTGACACATCAGGGTGTCTGTTTAGCAGGAGCCTTAGGCTGAGGGGTGAATGTAGCCCTGTTCATCCCCCTTCTGCCTCTCCCTCTGAAGAACCCCATCTGAGAAAAGGAAGAGGAGACCTGTATCTGGTAGAAAGGCCTGTGAAAAGGCCTGCCCCTGCCCCTAGCTTGCTGCCTCTGAGGAGTTGCCTGCCTTTCCTTGGCCTGGGCACTCCTTTACGTAAGTGGTCCTGTATGCATCCATTTTCTTCATGCAATTCTCTGTCTGCTCCCCAAACAGAGAATTACTCACTACGGGAAAATCCATGGCCTTAGCCTGGGTGTCGTGCAAAAGGCTAGTAGATCTGAGCCAAGCCATCCTCCGGAGAGCCACAGATGTAGCCATGACTCTTGATGACACATCATTGGAGTCCACAGCAGCACCTTTGATGCCTCAATCCCATCAGCAGCCACCCGCTCCAGCTCCTTGGCTAGCTGGGAGGAAGCCTGATTAGCTAGTGCCAGTACAGTGTCCCACCTGGACTTCTGGTACCTGGCTGTATAGGCCATATAATTGGCCTGCCTGAGTCACAAAGATGATGCCAAGTAATCTTTCTTTGCCATGGCATCTATCTTCCTGGAATCTTTGTCTGGGGGATGTGAAGCCAAGGGGATGTTTGCCACTACCCCAACATGGCTGCATTGTTGGTAAAGAAATTCCGTATCCGAGCCTGACAAGGTGTACCTCTTGTCCATTCTCTTGTCAACAGGAGGTACAGAGTTGGGAGACCTAAGAATTTTTTATGTCTCTTTTCCAAATGACTTATGAAGGGGAATAAACAGTTTGTTAGACTCTGGGATGTCCATCATCTCTGTGTAGTCAGGCTCCTCTTGATCCTCTACAGCCTCCTCAATAGAAAGCTGGAGGATTTGAGCCACTTTTCTATAGAACAGAAAGTGGGGAAGGGACTCAGCCTAGGAAGGGAAATGCCAGAAGGTCTGTCTGGGGAGATGTCTGGTTCCACAGGCACATCCAGACTTTCACCGTCGTAATCCTCCTCTTTAAAATTCCCCTTCCTCATCAAACTCCGGTTCGTAAAAATCTTCAGGGGAATAATCCTGAACCGGGGGAACCGACCGAACCGAACGCCTGCCAGAAGGCGCCAGATCGGTCGGAACCGGACGACGTGATTCCACAATCCGAATCGCTTTGGCTGTTTCTTTGGTGGTCGGAACATGCAGCTCTGGATCCGAACTGGACGATTTATCCTTTCGTTTTCTCTTTTTAGGAACTGATCCCTCAGGATCTGCTCTCCTTTTTCCTGAAGAAGTATCGTCCTGGTCAGAGGGCACTCCTTCTGGTTTGGTTGGAACAGAACTGGGCTGGCCTTCCGGGTCAGCGGATTTCTCGGCCTCCTTATCCCTAAGTCTACCTAATCTTTTCTCCAGGGTAGACTTAGGGAAATTCTTACAAATTTGGCAGTCTGAATCAAGGTGATCGAACCCCAGACAGTAAACACAGGTGGTGTGGGGATCGGACTTAGCAAAGATCTCCCCACACACACTGCAGTGTTGAAACCCAGTGGGCCCGGTTTTTTTCTTGGGTTCCTTAGACATGGCCAACCTAACCAACTTACCCTTTATATGGCAACCGCCAGGCTACACCCCCCTATCGGTTTCTCACCGTGTCACGGGTGATGAAACAAACGCTAAAATTAAGTTTTTTTTTAAAACCTGTATGGACTGGTAACCACACGCTAACTTTTTCTTTTTTAAGATCTTACTACAAGATCGGTTCAGCTGAACTGATCGGAAAAATGTTACAATTTCCACACAACAGCTACCAATCTAAGTACTTACGGTACCACAGACAGAGTCTCGAATCGAAAAATGGACCAAAAATTGGACTAAAACAGAAACTTTAACCGCGATAGAACCGATCAGAAGGAGAAATCTCCGGAGCGACTGTTCAGTGAGCGGAGTAAAGAATCTGATGGTTTAGTTTCAAAAGCCCACAGACAGAGTTTTCAACCAAGCTCGAGCCCAACGTTCTATGCCTGGCATAGAATTTAACCCATCACTCTCCGGTGCAGTTCAAGAGCTGGAGCTAACTGCAAATTGTCAGAATACAGCAAGACTTCATGTTGTTTGAATTTTAAATACTCCATGGGCTTCTCTAAAATCTACCAAATGACAACAAATACAATATAGTACAACACATTGTACATATTTAACACCATCATGATTAAATAAATTTAATCTAGCCATTGAGGCCAAGTGCCCCAGTTGCAGTAATACACCCGGAACACTTATACATTTAATACGTGCATGTCCAAAGCTCTCCAGATTTTGGCCAACAATTTTAAATTTTCTTTATAATGTAACTAAAATACAATTTAACTATTCTCCGGCTATTACATTATTAGTGAACTTCTCCAATACAGATATTATGACTATCAACGTATTTTGTGTACGATTGCAACCGTCACTGCTCATAAATTCATATTATTGCAATGGAAGGGCACTGCACCCCCAACATTTGAAACATGGCTTTGTCAAATGAAAGACGTTATGCAATTGGGAAAACTCCGTTACATTAGAATCAACCAGATTCAAGTTTTTAATAAAATCTGGGCTCCATTCCAGGATGCACTGAACGCAGTATAAAATAAATCAAAGATAATAACTTTGATGAAATCAATATACAATATAAAGGCAAATGATAAGGTAATTGTGTTCATTGATATAGGTTTGTTAACTGTGATTAAAATGTAAAACCCCTTGGACCATTAGGCAGGACGGTATGGTGCATGATGTGAAGTCAAAAGCTCAATTACCTTTATAATTGAAATGCTATTTTTGCTAAATGACTGGATAGTTATAACTGTACTGAACCATACCAAAAAAAAAAGGATGGGGTAGGTCCAATTAAGGTTAAGAAGTATAGGAAAAGGAGGGCAGGTGGCAATGTGTAGCAAAACGATGGGATTATTTAAAGGGGCAACCTGGAACATGAATGGGATTGATTCACCAATTAAAAGAATGAGAATTCTATCCAGAATTAGAAAACTTAATCTCGATATGGTTATGCTTCAGGAAACCTTTTTGAACAGCAAGGAGATAGACAGATTAAAGAAAAGATGATCTGGACAAATGTACTGTGTCATTCACAGAGTATAATAAAAGTGCAGAGGTTGCCCTTTTATTTAGTAAGAATTTTAATGGGAAAATAGTAGATTCAGTAATGGACAAGATGGGGAGAATTGTGTTGGTAAGAACAGTATTAGACGGGATGGACATTATTTTTGGACCAATATATGCCCCCATTAAATGCTATAGAAATGTTTTAGCCGAAATAAGCTAATTAATATTTAGTTGGAACTGTGTGAATATTGTATGGGAGGGGGATCTCAATTGCACACCTGACAGTTCTTTAGACAAATCATCATCAGGCTCTAAATGGAACAAATATAAAGCAAGGCTTTTGCAAAGGTTCTTAGTAACACGTAATATGCTAGATTTATGTAGAAACCTACATGACAACAAAAAAAATATATATTTTATTCAGCCAGACATAAGATGCATTCAATTTTAGACTACACTTTTATGTCCAGAGAGCTTTTAATAAGCTATATGGGTACTACAGCTAATATAGAGGTCCTTCTTATTTCAGACCACAACTCAGCTACAGTACAATATTAGGTAGGCAGAATAAACTGAAGGGCAAATGGAGATTTAATAATTTATTGAAGGACAGTCTCTTTAAACAAAAAATAAATGTATTTATTTATTAAAGTCTTGGATTACAACCTTTTAGCTGGAAGCTCATTTGCAAAGGTTCCACGTCATGTGGGATTAATACCTACATTTAACATATAGTCAAGTAGATGGTACAAAAGGTTGATCAAATACAGATACATTATTATCATAGAATCTAGTAGGCATATATTTGAGCTGACAAGTCAAGGTACAGACATGGGAGGCTACATATTTCATTTTGAGAGATACTGTTCTGGGAAGGCAAGGTAAAAAGCAGAGAGCTTGATAAAGAGAGGAGAACAGAAAGGTAGCAGTAGGATTCAGGGCTGAAGGCCGGAAGGACCAAATGCCCTTCGTCAGTGTAGGAGTAGAGGTCCTGGCAGGGAAATCAGTGGACTCGAAAGTTCCCATTGTCAGTAATGAGGGTGCAGAGAAGGGGAGGGATGATTGCAAGGTGGGAGGTAAGAGGAAATGTGGAAGTCTATAATAAGATGGGAGCGATGAGAGTAGGCAGATGGGTGTAGGGATAAAGGTGAGTGGTGGAGGAGAAGGGGGGATAAAGTGCTGGTGGAGGATGGGGGTAAGTAGACAGACGAGGGCCAAGTATTGGGGAGGTAGATTCAGTGACCTTTGCCATGAGATAATTTGTCTAAGGAGCATGGGCAAGTCACGGAGCTAGAGAGATGGGAACAGAATTTTTGCTTGAATGGCCCTAATTTAGTCTCTCCGAAGAGGTCAGCTGGAAGTAAGTTAAGTCACTTTGGTGCATAATAGATAAAGGACCATTGCCCTTGGGTTGTTTGATAATATAAAACTTTATAACAGATTACTCAGTTACACAAGAAAACATTTTAGATTGCTGGGATGTTCTCAAAGTTGAACAGCATCAGGAGAAAGGCTGCACTAGGAATGGTGGTGCTCCAAACAAAAAACAGCGAAGTTCAGGCAGAGAAGGGCACTCACCAACCAATAAACAAACATGCAGGGCTCCAGTAGATACTAGTAGAATCCAATTTATTCTACACATGTTGCACGCTTGACGCGTTTCGGATGCTGGTTGGCTGGTGAGTGCCCTTTTCTGCCTGAACTATACTCTCAAAGTTACAGTGAGGGGCTATATAATTACAGAGGCATTATGGAAAAATAAAATAATTTTTGACAGCAGAGAGAGTAGAAGAACAATGTAAAGTACTAGAGTTGGCAGTTAAAAATGGGGAACTAGGAAAAGAACAGGAATTATTTGAACTCAAAAAGTTAATAAATGCAACAGAAATGACAGAGGTGAAACAGAACTGGGCAAGATATAGTTGAAACTGAGAAACCAAAAGTGAAGTAGTAGGGACAATGCTAGCAAAAATAATACAGGCCCTGGAAAAGAAAAACTCAGGAATCAGTATGATTAAAAATAAGGAAGTAAAATGTTATTTATACAAGGCACCCTTCTACAGCTCAGGGCACCCTTACACCATACTTACAGCCAATACAAATACAAACTCATTAAAATTATACAACTGCAATCCACTAAAAAGTCAACACATAAAATCTTAAAATCTTAAGTTCTTTCGAAAGCTTGTTGAAAAAAATATGTGTTTTAAGGGAGTTTTTAAACCCTCCTATGGTCAGGCTGTCTTGTATCCGACAAGGTAGAGAGTTCCACAGGGTAAGAGCCATAAAGGTAAAAGATCTTCCCCAAGCCATGACCAAACAGGAGGAAATTGTAAAAGAATTTTCACAATTTTATGGGGCTTTATATACCTTGGGATGTCATCCTTTAGAAGAAGAAATTGGATATTATGAAGAATATGGTTTAAATAAGATAACAGACCAAGAGGCAGAAAAAAATGAAGCAGCCAATTATAGCTATAGAATTTATAGAAACAATAAATAGTATGGCAAAAGCCAAATGTCCAAGATTGGATGGTTACATGTTAAAATTTTACTTCGCCTTTGAAGCTACCTTGGTGCCTCTGTTAGAAAAAATATACAACCAAATAAAAACAACACATAACATTCCAGATTCCTTTTTTAGGGCCTATATTTCTTTTAATACCTAAATAAGGGAAGGAATGTACTAAAGTAGAGAATTATAGGCCAGTACTTATTCTTAACTTAGATTATAAAATATACACTAAAATATTAAACAACAGGATACTGCCATTATTAAATACAATTATACACAATAATCTGGCAGGTTTTATTCCTGAAAAAACTATCCAGTCAGATTTGTATAAGATTCAGTTCATCGTAGAATATCTTGAGAACTCCATTACACTAGCAGTCTTTTTGGTTTTGGATGCAACTAAAGCGTTCGACATGCTGAAATGGAAATATCTATATGGGGCATTAAAAATGCTTGATTTTCCAGGTAAATTAGTTAAAAATATAAAAACCATTTGCAGTAAACCAGTGGCACAAATAAAGGTGAATAATACTTTTTCAGAGTCTATAATGCTCCATAAAGGGATAAGGCAGGGGTGTAACCCTTGTCCCCATCCTCGTTTATTATAGGACTAGAACTATTATTGAATGAAATAAGGATAAACAATACAATAAAGGGGGGTTAAGATAGGCAAACAAGAGACCAGACTTAACACATATGCATATGATGTGTTACTTTTATTACAAGATTCAGAGACACGTTTACAGGAATTAAAAACAATAATAAACAGATTTTCGAAGATTGTAGGGTATAAAATAATTTTTTTTTTAAATGATGGCTTTTAATATAGCCCGACCACAAAATCTGAAAAATATTATAAAAGCAAATATACAAGACAAAGGAATGAAATACTTAGGAATTAATATAAACAACAAGTTGGAGAGGTTTTATACCCTGGACTACAGAGAACTATATGGGTCACTATGGGACAGATTTTTGGGCTGGAGTAAAATTCTGCTATCCCTATGGGGCAAGATACAGACAATTAAGATGGTGGCAATTCCTTTTCTATCATATAGGTTGCAGACTATTCATACCCTAATACTTCCATCATGGTTTAAACAGATTAACGGCCTATTTAAGAAATTTATATTGTATAACAAACCTGTCAGGATTTCATGGCATAGATTATGTTTATACCAGGACCAGGGAGAGTTGGCTTGTCCTGATATTGAGATATGTCACATGGCTTCTTTGGCGAAAACAGAAATCAGTTGGGCAAAAGATGAAGAAAATATAGCAACGAAATTGCAAATTTAATGGTGAAGTGTATAAAGAGACAGTAGATATGAAACAAATTCTGTACATGGCAAAACAAATGATACAATCTAAAAGAATGATTTTTAAAAATTTAGCAGGAGTGATTGCCATGTTCACAAGTAGGACTAAATGGGAAACGGATATATCTCCAACTAACAAAATTTGGCAAAATCCCAATTTTAAAATTGATGGGAAGATGGTTGGACTTTTTTGAAATAGGACATAAACTAAAGTGGGAACACTTTAGAGAGAAATTTACACTAAACAAAAATCAATATTTTTTATTAACTAAGTAGTATATACGCAAAAGACTACAGTCATGGCCAAAAATATTGGCGCCCTTGCACTTTTCCAAATAACTCACAATTCCTCTAAACATAAATTGAAATTAACAACAGTACAGTATTTGGTCTCCACAATTCTTTATTTCTCTGTTAATATTACAGAACCTTTGTTTTTGATTCAGAATTTAATATATTCTTTTAAATCAGAAAATGAAAAGAAATGGCATTGACAAAATTATTGACACCCTAGACTTAATATTTGGTAGCACAGCCTTTGGTCAAAATAACTGCAATCAACCGCTTCCTATAGCCATGGATGAGCTTCCTGCACCTCTCTACTGGCAGTTTGGCCCACTCTTCTTGTGCAGACTGCTCCAGTTCTCCCAGATTTGAAGGGTGCCTTCTCCCAACTGCTGTTTTCAGATCTCTCCACAGGTTTTCAATGGGATTTAGATCTGGACTCATTGCTGGCCACTTCAGAACAGTCCAGCGTCTTGTCTTGAACCATTCCTGGGTGCTTTTAGAAGTGTGTTTGGGGTCATTGTCCTGCTGGAAGACCCATGACCTTTGACGGAGACCCAGCTTTCTGACACTGGGTTCAACATTGCGCTCCAAAATGGCCTGGTAATCTCCAGATTTCATGATGCCATGCACACGTTCAAGGCACCCAGTGTCAGAGGCAGCACAGCAACCCCAAAACATCACTGAACCTCCTCCATGTTTGACTGTAGGGAAGGTGTTCTTTTCTTTCAAGGCTTCATTTTGTTTTCTGTAAACATAGAGATGATGTACTTTACCAAAAAGCTCTAATTTGGTCATCTGTCCACAGGACATTCTCCCAGAAGGATTTTGGCTTGTTCAGGTGTGTTTTGGCAAACCCCAGTCGGGCTTTCTTATGTCTCTCTCTCAGCAGTGGGGTCCTCCTGGGCCTCCTACCATATAACCCCCTTTCATTGAGTTGGCGACGGATGGTGTGAGTTGAAACTGTCGTACCTTGTGTCTGAAGGTCAGCTTGAATCTGTTTGGCAGTTGATCAAGGTGCTTTCTCCACCATTCGAACAATCCCGCTGCAATCTTCGATCAAGTTTTCTATTGCGGCCACGTCCAGGGAGGTTGGCTACAGTGCCATGGGCCTTAAACATCCTGATAACGTTATGTACGGTGGAAACAGGAACATAAAGGTCTCTGGAGATTGAATTGTAGCCTTGAGATTGTCCATGCTTGGCTACAATCTTCTGTCTGACCTCCTCAGACAATTCTCTGGCTGTCTTTTTTTTTTTTTTCCTCCATGCTCATTGCGGTACACACAGTGACACAAAACAGGAGAATGAGTCCTTTACTCTATTCAAACTGGTTGAATTAGTGATTTTTATATTGCAGGCACCTGCAACTCACCAAAGGTGAGTTCATTTCCAAAGTGAAGGAGAATCACCTGCTTGAAATCTAATTATTTCTTACTACTTCTAAAAGGTGCCAATAATTTTGTCCAGGCCATTTAAGGATTTCTGTGTGGAATAAGCTAAGACTTAGTAAATTTTTCTGCTTTTTGTGTTTTATTCCACTGCAAACCAAAGAAATACATATGTGGATACCAAAATATTTTTTAATTTCAACAATTTTCCAGAAGGAATGGTGCATTATTAGAAAAAACTGCAAGGGCTGAGGTTACCTCACTTTGGTTTATATTACTGGGCCAGCCATGCAAATAAATATCTCAGATGGTTACAAAGGCTTACTCCCCCGGACCAAAATAATTACATACCTTTCTGGTTACAGGTGGAGTTATCCTGTATTAAAAAGCAAGGCCTCTTACCGAATGCCCTGTTGCATGTCAACCCAAAATCCTTACCTTTAAGGATCAGAAATTCTCCGATAGGAATATCTGTTAAAGTCCACTCACAATTATGTGCATTTTTAAAATATAATCATATTAGGGACCCATCTCAACCCGTAAGAGATAATCCCCGGTTCCTAATTGGAGGTAAGCCTCTTAATACCTCTTGGCTTTCTCAACTGGGAGAGTGTCAATTAGCTGACTTAATCACGGCAGATGGACAATTGCTCACTTCGGTCGATATTTTGAATAAATATCAACTACCACATACAGAAATTTTTTAAGTTTTCCAACTTCGGCATCTTTTATTAAAGGTGTTGGGCTCAAATCTGATAACTGCCTCAAAAGTGGACTTCCAAACAGATTTAGGCCCCTTAGCAGGTTTGGCACATGCAGTTTCTAATTTATACTGTATTTTATTTAACTGGGCCTACTCCCAAAATTTCGCACCGACTTCTTTTTGGGCTTCCTTATTCCTGGACAAATTGTCTAATTGGACATCATTATGGTTTAGTTGCCGCAAATATACTCTCCAAGATAGGCTTAGACTGATGCAACTTAAGCTATTACATAATATCTATTATTCTCCCCAGAAGTTGGCCACGTTAGGCATGGTGTCCTCCTCTGTATGTACTAGATGTCATCAAGGTAAAGGGGACCTTTTCCACATTTTTTGGAACTGTCCCAAGGTAGTACTACTTTGGTCTACTATAAAACGGAAGGTGGACCCCTTACTTGGCTTGAATGACCTCTTCACACCGGAGATATGCGTGCTAGGGGATGTTGCTCATATCCCAGTGAGGAATAGGAAATACCATATGGTTCTGATTTTGGCATCTCTTAAAAAAGTGGTCCTTAAACATTGGAAAAATACCGCAGTAATTACTTATACAGAGTGGTTACAGGAATTACTCTCTAACCTCAGAACAGAAAGAACCATAGCTATCCTCCAGAATAAATTACCAAGGTTTGATAAGATCTTGGGCCCCCTACATGCATTATATTCCTTTCAAAAGTAAGGCTTGTTCTTCCTTGTCTAATGGTATCAAGAGCGGGTGCCTACCCGCTGTGCTGGGTGGATGGGTGGGGGAGGGGGCCGGATGGTAGTTGGGAGTAGCTATAGAATAGGCAGAGAGTAGATCCTACTGTTAAGTGATATATGTATATATATCAATCAGTGTATGCTTCTTTTACCTGGATGTATACTCTGCAATGTAAATTTCAATAAAATTTCAATGGAAAAAAAAAAAAAAGAAAAAACTGCAAGGGCGCCAGTATTTTTGGCCACGACTGTAAAAGTGGTGGGAAAGAGCATATAATAATAAAGAGATGGAAAGGGAATTATCAAACATCATGCAGAATAAGTCAAAGAAATGATGTGATTGGTTAACAAGAAAGTTGCATAAACCTTTTAATGTACTGTACAAAGCAACATTCATTAAATGGTAAAAAGAAATAAAACAACAGTGTATGGAACAACAATGGTTGATTGCATGCAACTCCATTTCACAGTATAAACTCACTAGAGACAGAGCCATACAGTATAAGGTTCCAGATATTTGTTGACATTGTGGGGTAGCAAAGGGAAGACATGGTTCATGTATTCTGTGAATGCCAACTGAGTTTCTCTTGGTGGACTCAAGCCTTTGAGATTTTGGATAAAGTGGGATTTAAGTTCCCACAGCGGAAAGATCCTAAATTTGTGATTTTAGAAATGTTTAATGAACATGGAGTAAGGCCCAAACATAGACTAATTCTGAAAGCTAACATTATGGCTATCAAAAGACTGCTGCTGAAAAATTGTAAATGCGATACAAAGTCGAGGCCTTTTCCAAAAACAGAATGGAAACCAATCATCTTCCTGTATGAATCTTCACCATTCATCATTGGTGGGTTATATGCCAGAGCCACAATGACCCCACGGGAGCTTACTAGCTTAGGAAAAAAAATGTTTTCTAGTGGGAGGACTCAGTGCCGGGGGCGGCGCCGCTGATGAAGATGGCGCACAATATAACAAAACACTAGCCACATGGCTTTTTTGGTGAAAATAGAAATCAGTTGGGCAAAAGACAAAAATATGGCACACGAAATTGCAAATTTAATGGTGAATGAAGTGTATAAAGAGACAGTAGATATGAAATTCTGTACACGGCAAAAACAGTGACTCCTCCCTCACCTCAGTTCTGTTATTCCTGCTGTCGTGAGTATACCTTGTAGGAGCTGAAAAGCCAAATTGCACTGTACATTTCTCGAAGTCACCAAAAGTTCTGTTTGCATTTACTCGATGCCATAGGCTTGCAGACTGGTGAGTCCATTCCTTTTTATTTTAATTCTGGTTTTAGTGTTTCCTATGGTGCTGAGTCTTTCCTGTGTTTTATTTTATTTGGTGTGCGGTCGATCATGTCTGATCTGGGGCCTAAGTTGAAGTCTAAGGCAGGACGTGCCCTCATGCGTCAGTGTCCCTGTGGCAAGTCCATCTCTGTAATGGATCACCATGATCGATGTTTGTCTTGTCTGGGCCCCCAAAACGATGTGGACAACTGCGATGTCTGTTTCTCCATGGGCCGCCGGGTCCTCGAAATGTGCACGTTGAAGGTAGGTTGGAAACTTCGTACCTTCGGAGGACAGCATCGGGCCAGGGATGCCAGGGCGAGAACTTTGGACCCTTCCCCTGGGTTACCCTCTGATACTATACATACCGGGGGTGCCGCAGGCCATCGAGCATGCCAGCCTTGCTGGTGCCTCTAGCTTACTAGAGGGGTCAGGTGGACAGTCTGCCTCCTCCGGGGAGTCGGTTGAGCGCCCTTCTCGGTTGTTGGCCTCCTTGGAGGGTCAGAGTTATACGCTGAATCCGAACTGGGGGGTCCTTGACTCCATCTACTGACTCCGCTCGGGCTCCTGACCCTGTTTCTGGGGCCGATGAGCAGGGCAGCGTCGAGGTTGTGGTGGGGCCCACATCCGATGCTGCCTGTGGCACTGGATCTGGTAGGGTGCCAGGGGTTGCCTCTCTCTCACTCGTCCTGATCTCTTCTTCTTCGGAAGCAGAGGACAGGTCTGAATCAGAGTGGCTGTTCCACTCCGAGGAGTCTCCTGGGGCGGTGCCGAGGACTCTCACGGCACCATCCTCAGCACCATAAGAAAGGGCAGCACCAATGGCAGATCTGGGTTGGGGGACGGTGCTGGGTCTGAAGGCAGTGCCACACCCGATGCCGAGTCTGAGGTCGGCACTTCTGTTGGTGCCATTTTTGTTCCTGGATCGGAGGTCAGCTCGGTGATGGCTGTGGCAGGCTTGCAGATGCCTATGGTTCTTTTAGAGTTGCCTATGGCAGTACCTCAGGGATGGACGAGGGGCAGGTCCCTCTCTAAGGGGGAAGGCTTGAGAAGGCCTAGGGTGGCTTAGAGATTTTCTCCCAGGGTGACTGATGGCTCAGGGAGGAGCCCCAGTGCTGACCCCTCTCTTTTTCACCCTCCTCAGTGGGGGGGGGGTCTGCATTAGGTAGGGGCAGGGGCCACCTGCAAGGGCCAGACCAGTCCCAATCTTCTCACCCGTAGGGTCTTCTTCTTGGAGCACCATTTAGGCTGCACCTGCATGGTTGTGCAACCTACTATGGATTCTTTGCACAGCCCCGACCTTCTGGAGGGGTTGCACAAATGCTCCCGAAGCCCTAGCAGGAATTTTCCTCTGGCTTGTCAGACTTCTCCTCCTTCCTCGGATCCTCTGCCTTGCCCTTCTGCTCTCCCAGGCATTTTGGGTCCAGTGGGGCCCTTGTCTTGGGACCAATTCAGAGCCTCAGCTGCAGCTTTCCCACTCTACTTAAGAGCTCTCGACCAGGTTATTTTTAGACCAGAAACCCCCTGCTGCACCGCAGTCTGAATCAAGCACTTCTGCTTCCTCGTCTTCCTCCCCCGAGGAAGAAGATCCTTCAGTTCACTTGTCCTCGGACGCTGTATCACCAGGTATCAGTGGTTCTTGTTGAGATTGTTGGAGGAGGTCCACATATTTAATTTTGCAAGTCGCGATCCTGCTCTTGTGACGTGGGCTCTCCTTGGAGAATGTGCTCATTTCTTTGTGGCCTGTTCCTTTTCAGGAAGTGTCTAATCAGGTCTGCTACAACCCCTCTGCCCCCTCTCCTGCCCCGAGGGATTGCCAATGCAGGTATCGTGCCCCCCAGGGAACCCAGGTTCCATGCCTCACCCTTTTTCAGGGAAAGAGCTTCTGGATACTCAACCACCCCTTCCCCTGGAGTTCGACTCAGCTGAGTTTAACCGCGTGGGGAAAAGGATTTTCTCCTCGACGCATCTCCTTCTCTGTATTTCAGACCATCAGGCCCATATGGCTGCCTATGCTAGGCACTTATGAATGATGCTAGAACAGCTCCTAGCCACACTGCCCGACTCGGAGGCAACCATGCACGCCATCTGTCTTTCTGCTTCCGGCCTGGAGCTAGCGAGGCATCTCTCAAGAGCATTGTACAATGCTAATGAGGTAGCTTCTAGGTTGGCAGGATCTGCAGTCTGTATAAGACGAGCAGCATGGCTTTGCCTTTCTTGGTTATCACCCTTGGCCCAGAGTAGGGTGATTGCCTCCCCTTTCCAAGGAGCCCATTTTTTCTCCTGCAGGGTGAGATGTGACTTAGCAGGGTACCTCCCTTCTCCCAGGTCACAGGAGTCCCCATCTTGCCCTGACCAGTCTCAGCCCTCTCTGGACCCATAGGGGGCTTCTTCTCCCTGTGGTTCTCCCTTACAGGGGGCTGAGGGAGGCTCTTCACTCTGGGAAGTGCCAGGTTCACTTTGGGGGCTTGGTACTCGTCCACCAGTGATGAATAGTGAAGATACATACAGGAAGATATGGAAACTACGTACCTACTGTAATTCTAGATCTTCTTGTATATCTTCACCATTCATCACTTTTTCCCCACCCACCATCCCCTCTGGTGCCTCAACCTCTGAGCAGTACCTCCTCCCTGTTGCCCTCCCCTCCGATGAGTCCCTTGTGGGCAGAGCCCTTCTGGCTCGCTGGTCCTTCTAATTCCCTCCTTTGTGGGGGAGGACAAGTGGGGTTATTTGCCCATTCTAATAAGGAATCCTTGAGACCCCTTCTTGACTCTGTTCTACCTTATGTTGCAGGGTCCAGAGCCAGTCTGAAATTCTGATCGGATCCCTTGTAGCTTTTGAAGCAGTCTGGGGGGGGGGGGAGCTCCAGGAACCCCTTCCCCTAACTTCTTTCTTTCTGGTTATTCAAACAACATGAAGTCTTGCTGTATTCTGACAATATGCAGTATGACTGACCGGTTCAGCTGCCCTGGAGAGCTAAAAGTTAAACCTTATGCAAATGCTGGAATGTTGAGCTCGAGCTCGGTTTTCAAACCACTGTCCTTGGTACATTCTATGTAACTGACCAGATCCTTTACTCTGCTCGCCTGTGAAGACGCCTCGGAGACTGCGCCTCAACTTCTTTGGTTGAATTGCGAATAGCGACGGTTTTCAAACTAGTGTTTATTTCTTTTGTTTTTCAAGCTTCTGCCCTGCGGTTACAGGTTAGACTAGTCTAGGTTTACTTAATTTTTGGTAAGTTTTCGGTTTCTAAATGGTTCTCCGTAACCAGGAGGAAACCGAAGATCTTTCTTATTTTTCGTGTGGTAAAGTACTGTTTAAAGTTCATCTTTATTGAATTCTGGGATCCGGTTCAAAGTTTTGGACTAAAAACAGAGACTTTTTTCTCATTTTTTAACGCAGGTGCTGAACTGCTTGCTGCTTAAAACTTTGCCTCTCTCTTTTACGCGGTCTAACTAAAGCCATTAGGGGTAAATACATTATGTGTTTTGTTCTTATTCGGGCCTGACTTAGTCATTTCTGATAAAGGTTGTTAATTGGATTTGCTTAACTGGCCTAACTAAGCCCCTGGATTAAGCTCTAAATTTAGTGAGGGTTATGTCACCGAAACCCAAGAGAAAAACTGGTCCCACTGGGTTTCAGCGCGGCACCGAGTGCAGGGAGCAGTTTGCTAAGGCTGATCCGCACTTAGTGTGTCTGTATTGCCTCGAGTTTAATCACTTGCAGTTTAGACTGCAAAATCTCTAACATTTTCCTCAGTCTACCCTAGATAGACGTTTGGGTAAACTGAGGAACAGAATGGAGAAACCTTCCGATACCAGTTCAAAAGACAAACTGGTTGATCCGGTGACTGAACCCTCAGAACAGGGTGCAACCTCATCGGGGAAAAGACAAGTGGACTCAGCCCTTGATACAGGTCCCACTAAAAAGATGAGGAAAAGCGGTTCAGAACCGCGTAAACAAGCGGTTGCAGCTTCAACCACTGAGGAGATTGCAAAAGTGATACGCATTGTCCAGTTGTTGCTGCCCGGTTGGGGTGAACCAGCTCAACAACTGGTACTCATACCACAGTTCAGATGTCTGTCAGTTCGGTTCCTTCGGGCTGTCTGGATCCAGAGGAACTTTAAGAGTCGGAATACGACGATTATGATGAAGAGGAGGACCTGGGTGAACCTGTAGAGCCTGAGGTTTCTCCTGAGCATCCTCAGTACAATTCTCCACCTCATCTTGCTGGGGAATCTACCTCTCATTTTGCATTCATGAGGCAGGTAGCAGAGACTTTACAATTCTCTGTCCAAGAGACTAGACAGCAGGAGGAGGATGACGACAAGGACATGATAGATCTCCCTGTTTCCCAGGGACTTAAGATTCCTATTCATAAGTCTCTCAAAAAACAGACCTCTAGAATTCTCCAGACCTCAAGTTCTGTCCCACCAGTGGACAAGAAAATGGAAGGAAATATGTGTTGACTGGCAATGCCAGGGAAGGACAATGTCCTGGTAGATGCTGTCAGCAGGATCAACCAAGGCCATCACAAATGGACCCTGAATAGGCAAATTCTGATGATAGTCTTCAGGAGATTGGCACTCCAGAAATAGATCTCTTTGCAGCCCCAGACAATCATCACCTTCCCCAGTTCTGTTGCAGGCACCCAGCACTGTGCTCAGTGCCTCTAGATGCTCTGCTACTGGACTGGCCGGACAGATTTCTTTATGCTGTTCCTCCATTCCCTCTGATACCCAGAGTCTCGATTAAGCTCAGGGTTCAGTCAGCCACCATGATCCTGATTGCTCTGGATTGGGCCAGACAGCCATGGTACTTGATGCTGTTGTCCCTGTCCGTGGCCAGTCCAATTTGCCTCCCCAGGAGGCACAACCTGATAACATCCTCCCAAGGGAGGATCCTGTACCCCAACCTCGAGTCCCCCTAGCTCAAGGCTTGGTTCTTGAAGACTTCGAGTATGCAGGCTTGCATCTCTCAGAAGGAGTCCTGGACATCCTTAGGGTCTCCAGGAAACCCTCCACCAGGAAAACTTACTCCTCCAAATGGAAGAGATTCTCCATCTGGTGTTCCCAGAAGGACATGGATCTGCAGGAGGATTACTTGATCCACCTTCAGTCCCTGGGCCTACAGCCCTCCACCCTGAAGGTGCACTCGGCAGCTGTCTTTGCCTATCTGTCAGCCGGGAAGGGCCCTTCCCTGGCTGCCCATCCTATATTTAAGAAGTTCTTCAAGGGGTTGCTCCATCTTCTAACCCCAGGTATTCTATATTCCTAACTTTCTGCAGTCAGTCTCCTAAGCAGAGCTTCCCAGAGAAAATGGAACTATATGCAAATGATAAAACTATCATTGGCTTGTAACACATATTTGTGACAGGGTGACCCCTATCATAGGTGGGTGCCCCAGTAAGGAGATGTAGGTCTTTCCTTACCCTACCCCCCAGTTAGTGCTAACTGTAGGAGTAAAAGTGCATTAGTGCATTTAACGAAGTAAAATGCATGAGAAAATGCATTTAGTGCGCAGAATGGATAATAGAGTGCTGCCATGCAGCCAAATATATAAGAAAATTATTGTTTTAAAATAATTATCCCAACAGTAAATGCTGCCTGCTATATAAAGTGCAAATTGCTAGAAAGGAATTAAACATGAGTAAAGTGTCTCAAATTCCTGAAGTGCTATTTAAGGTACTAAATGCATAAAAGTGCAAGGTGCTTGTGTAAAATAATAGAAAAAGAGATTGTTTAGCACATGCCTTATAAGAGGCTTGTATTGCCTTCACAAATGCCAAACAGCTGATAGATTTATAGTGCAGAATGCTTTAACCAAGCTATTACCTGGAAGTTGAATAATGTGCTCATGGGCTTTAGGAATATAAATGTGTCTGTATATGCACACTTGTAGGACTTTAAGCATCTGCAGTGCTGGATTTATGCCTGAAACAGAAAATGCTTTAAGAAATTATAAGGTGCCTCTGCTCTAAATTGGGTTATTCTGTAATTTAGCCCCAGGCTGCGCTTGTTCCAGAGAAGGTCTGTTTGTTTTTTTTTTTTTTGTTTGTTTTTTTTTATACTTCAGCTTTATTGAATCAGTTTAGTGTTCCTTCACAACTCTGGATTCATACTTTCATACATCACATAGTAACCAGCCAGTGAATTTTTACAGGTGACAAGAAAAAGTTACAATGACCAGAGTTAGCTTAAACATTCTAGTAGCGAAAAAACCAAAACAAGATTGGTGAACCTTACTCTCTTTGCCTGGTTACAATCTATATTCTTGGGGTATTACATCGGAAAGGGTCTAGTTCTAGCCTTCCCACATGTTAGTATATCTCTATCGATCTCATAGGAGGTATCTGACCACCTGTTTTTATTATACTTTATCTTTCGTACTGTGCAGGTATCCCACATCTCCTCCCGGGGAACCTTCCTGGCCTCACTTTCGTGAGGGTACTACTCCCGCCACCTTCCAGTCATGGATCCAACTCTTCATCATCCTTGCTTCCCATGAGCTCCCATCTATTCCATCTATTTCTGAATTGTTGGCGCTGCTGTCTAAGTGTGTAGGTGATCCTCTCCAAAACTTTTATACCCTCCATAATCTCTTTCCACTCCTTCCCCGTAGGGGTCTCTGGGATCAACCACCTCTTGGTTATTGCTTTTAATGCTGCGGCTACCATTATATTCCATAAATACTTTGCTTCCTTTCCCCTTATACCCTCCGGGATTATCCCTAGAATCATGTGTTCTGGTCCTAAATGTGTATCTATACCAAATAGTTCCTTCATTCCGTTCTGTATTTTCCTCCAGAATCCCCTTATATCTGGGCACTGCCAGAGTATATGGGTCAGGTCAGCCATCTCTATGTTACATTGTCTCCAGCAGCTCGTAGAGGGGTTTTTATGCCACCCCATTGATTGGGAGGGGGCCCTAAAAAAACGCACCCTCACCTTCCACACAAATTCCCTCCACCCTGGGGATGATGTAGTGCTCCATGTGTTCCTCCATACTTACGCCCATTCTTTAGGGCTTATCCTAGTCCCGAATTCCCTTTCCCTCTAATATATGAGAAGGTCTGTTTGTTAACCCCACCCTCCATTTAAAAAAAAAAACCAGAAGCATTAAAAGCCCTGAAATTAGTAAATGATAAAAAGGGGTTACTACAGTTCTGAGGTTTCCTAAGGGAGCTTTAATGATCTTCCTGGATATAAAGGCTCCACCACTCATTCACACTAATGGGAGTATGCTGGAGGTGCTAGGACCCAGCGGGAGCAAACTTTTTCAGGAGGGCCGGCACCTGAGATAGAGCTATGAGGAAGCAGCACCACAAGCCTGGTGCGTGTGGTAATGATTATCTTGGCGTCGACCCTCCAACCGCCTCAGTTCCTTTTTTCCCCACCGTCGAGTGTGCATCAGTGACGATGTCACTCGCCACTGGGAGTCAAACTTCAAACTAGCTTAGTTTTCAGTTTATTGTTTGGTAGTTTATCTTTGATAAGTACCAATTACAATAATAAATTCTGCTTATAGAGAGAAGTCTTCAGTCCTCCATTGACAGAGTCGACCATGAGTGGGGCAGGTGACAGTAGGGAGACTTCATATGAAAGCTGTTCAACCAGCGGGGCCGGGTCTGGTGCACCGCCCTCCCCGGAGGGGGGGGTCTGACAACGGACAGTCCAGTGCTCAGGGAGATGGGTGGTCTTCCGTAAGCATAAAAAAAAAAACAGTCCCATTCTTGGCGCCGTTCGACCTCGAGTTCTTCTTTGGCACACAGGTTAAAGAACACATGGCATCATTCGAGGTCACCCTCTGGTACGTCTGCGCGCAGACGGTCAGTTATTAGGACCAGGCACCGGTCTCCACCTGTGTCAGACTTGCCCGTTTCTGTCTCTGATGGCCAACCTATTCAACACCGGAGCCCCTCTCCACCTATTGGAGGGGTTTCCGATGAATAGTTTCACCAGTAGGTTGCTCTTATGGAGCAGTGAGTTCAGAGGTTGGCCCGATTGCCTGAACCAGCCAGTCTGACTCCGGGGCCTTCAGGTCCTTCGGTTCCAGGACGGCAGGCGGGGCGGTTAGGTCTTCCTAGTCACATGGTGCCTTTTTCATTGCTGTTGACTCTGCGCTCTGGTGTCTATCCCCTTCACATGGCTGCAGCGCAGGGGTCTACACCAATGCCCTTATCTCATGTCAGTTTTCATCCTGTAACTTCAAATCATAGTTCTTGGACTTCTGTGATGTTGCTGTCATCTGCGGTGCTGACTTCTCCGGTGTTGAAGTCCCTTGCAATGCTGCGAGTCCTGTCGGCGCCATCCTTGGCATCGGGGCTGGCCTCGGCACCATGCTATCCATCAGTGCCTCCGGTGCCGGGGGGGTGGCGCCGGTGTTGGGTGCGGCGTCACGCTCTTTGTTGGTGCCGTGTGCAATGCTGTTTTCTGTGATAGCTTCTTTTTTGTTCTCAGCGCTCTTTTCTTCAGCGCCGGGGATGGGTGTGGCGCCATCTTGTTTCCAGAGATTTTCGACTTCGATTTTTTCTCCTTCTCTTCTTTCTCCTGGTTTTCACTCTGTTCCTGTCTATACGGTCCCTCCTGGATTGTCAGGAGATGATTTTGAGTCCGATCCAGATCTTAGACTGGATGATGATGTTGATGCTGATACTGCACTGGGGGCAGGGATCAATCCTCATGCAGAGCTTGTTATTGAGGACCTTTCCATTAAGTGTCTGCTCAAGAATTTAAATTCTGCCCTTTCTCTCCAGACCACAGAAATCAATCCTGGGAAACTTTTGCGTCTCCAGGTCCTGGAAATCCCTATGGATTTAACCCCTCCAGTACAGCCCTCTTTTGAGACTCTTTCACAGATGGCGTGGAATAATCTGGCTGTTATTCCTTTTGTGGCCAAGTCCATAGATAGGAAATATTCCCCTCCCAAGGATCGCCCCATCTTGGCCTCACAAGCCTTTGCTGATGCCATAGTGGTCTTGGCAGAGGATGATAAGGTTGTCTGCACCTGTCGCCACTCTTGGCTGTGTACTTCAGGCTTCACGAATGACACCCAGCAGCAGGGCATGGCCTTACCTTTTGATGGTATGTATCTGTTTGAACCTCAGGTGGAGCAAGCTCTAGAGGCCACATGGAAGACTAGGTCTGCAATTAAGACAGCCAGACCTACACCTGCCCCCTCCTGAGGGGGTGGGAACAAGCGCCAGTTTCACAACTGTCGGTCCTTTCAGGGCAAAGGCAGAGGAGGTTTTAACAGAAACTAGAACCCCAAACCACAGAAGAAAGCGCAGTAGAAGGTACAAGGACCCAAAGCGTCTAGTGCTACCTTCTGAGTTTCCGGCCCAGGTCCCACCTCAGCTGCTCAAGGGGGACTCCTCCTGAGCAGTGGGAGGATGTCTGACTTAGTTCTACAACCAGTGGAAATCTATAACATCAGACAAATGGGTCCTCAGGATAATCCACGAGGGGTACTCCCTCAATCTTTTGGAAACCCCTCTGGATCATCCTCCCAAACGACAGCCCAGGCTGTCGGCAGTACAGTCTGACCTTCTTGCTTCTGAGGTACAAGGCCTTCTGAACAACAGGGCAGTAGAAGTAGTTCCGCTGGATCAACGAAACACAGATTTCTACACCCATTACTTTCTGGTCCCAAAGAAAACTGGTGGCATGCGCCCTATTCTGGATCTCAGACAGTTAAACAAATTCCTGCCCAAGGAAAAGTTCAAGATGATATCACTTGGTACCCTGCTACCTTTGATTCATCAACACAGTTGGCTAGCCTCCCTGGACATGCCTATACCAGCACATTCTCATACACCCAAAGCACCACAAATACTTAAGGTTTGTGGCATTGGGTCAGCACTATCAGTTCAGAATCCTGCCCTTTGGGCTATCCTCGGCACCTTGTGTGTTTGTAAAGTGTTGTGCAATTCTCACAGTGCACCTCAGGAAAATCAGAATACAAGTGTTCCCATATCTGGACGACTGGCTCCTAGCAAGTCACTCCAGGCAAGAGACTCTGGAGGCTGTAGCCACAGCCTCGGACTTTCTCACGTCCATGGGAGTTCTGCTGAACCTCCACAAGTCGCAGTTGCAGCCCTTCCAGAAGCTCCTTTTCATAGAAACTCTTCTGGATACATCCTATGCAAAGGCTTTTCTTCCAGAGGACAGAAGGAGCGATATCTTACAGATTGCCCGACACATCAGAGAGCACAGCTCGGTTCGAGCTATCTTGATGCAATGGTTGCTGGGCCTCATGGCATCCTCGGTGTTCACTATACCCATGGCTCGTTTATACATGAGAACCTCTCAGTGGATGTGCAGTGCTCATTGGTCCCCTACCACTTACCCTCAGTCCTTTCTCATCAAAGTGACATAACCTCTGAAGAGGTTGCTTACCTGGTGGTCTCAGGAGGACAACCTTCTGGAAGGATATCCCTTCGCCCCTCTGGATCATCAGATCTCCATTACCACGGACGTGTCTCTGATAGGTTGGGGAGCTCACTGCAGGGATCTCCACACCCAGGGTACATGGACTCAGGACAAGTCTCAACTTCACATAAACGTCTTAGAAATGAGAACTGTCATCTATGCAGTCAGAGCTTTGGAGGACATACTCTGTCACAAGAACATTCTCCTTCAAACGGACAAGGCAGTGATGTACTACATCAATAAACAGGGCGGCGTACACTCTTACCCATTATTCAGGGAAGCAGTGAGAGTGTGGGAATGATGCCTGGAGCACAGGGCTCTGATTCAGATGGTTTACCTGCCAGGAGTACAAAACAAGCTGGCAGACCATCTCAGCAGAACGTAGGCGTATCCTCATGAGTGGTCTCTCAACTTAACCATCATTCAGACACTCTTCAAAGAGTGGGGAACTCCAGACCTTGACCTTTTTGCGTCCCCACTCAACGCAAAACTGCCTCTCTTCTGCTCCAGAAATCCAGGACCTGGCATTTTTTGTCAGGATGTGTTCAGACTGCAGTGGACAAAACGCTTTCTATATGCTTTTCCTCCTCTTCCCCTAATTCAGAGGGTACTGCTCAGATTGGAGTCCTGGGGGGCAGAATGATTCTCATTGCCCCCTTCTGGCCTAGGCAGATATAGTTCCCGCTACTCAACAGACTTTCGGAACCCCCCCCCCCAAAACATTTCCTCTTCAGACAAATCTTCTGACCCAGTGTCCTGTGGTCCATCTCAACCAGAGCACGCATCACCTTCATACTTGGCTCCTGAAGAGATAGAGGTGAATAGATTAAATGTTTGTCGTAGAGTTTCAGATATTCTTTTGGCTGCACGTACTGTAAGTCAGCCACTAGAAAAGCCTACACAGCAAAATGGAAGCGTTTCTCTATCTGGTGTGCAAAATCCTCTTGGAAACCTTTTTCCTGCCTACCGAATAAAGTCTTTGAGTATCTCTTAGACCTCTCAAACTCAGGTCTGCAGTACTCCACAGTCAAAGTTCATCTTTGTGCCATTTCGGCATATCATGAGTTGGTACTTTCCGTGTCGCTGGCTCAGTTGCCCATAGTTAAGAGGTTTTTTTAAGGGTATTCTGCATACTAGACCTCCTATTAGATGTCCAGTTGCAGCCTGGGACATTAACCTTGTGCTAGACTTACTCACTCGTAAATCTTTCGAGCCTCTAGCTACTTGCGAGTTGAAGTTCCTCTCTTGGAAAACAGCCTTCCTTGTGGCCATTACCTCAGCCTGTAGAGCTTCTGAAATACATGCACTGGTCACAGACCCCCCGTACACTGTATTTCACAAGAACAGAGTCGTTCTTGGGACTCGTCCTAGATTTCTCCCTAAGGTTGTCTCAGAATTCCATTTAAACCAACCTTTAGTCCTTCCTACCTACTTTGCAAACTTCCAGAATGAAGGAGAGCGTACTCTTCATTTACTGGATGTTAATAGAGCATTGCGGTTCTATCTAGATCGAATGAAAGAAATTCACAAGGCTCAGCAACTGTTTGTTTCCTTCAGCGAGACCCTGCTGGGTCAACCTGTTGCGATCTGATGCATTTCAGCGTGGCTGGTGGCATGCGTTTGCCACTGCTATTCTATGGCACAGGTCAAGCTGGAAGACAGAGTGTACGCTCACTCTACCAGAGCAGTCGCGGCATCTCTGGTGGAAATCCGTAACATGCCCATTGCAGATATTTGCAATGCAGCTACCTGGAGCTCCATGCATACTTTCATTAAGCACTACGCCTTGGATGTCCATGCCAGACGACATCTGTTGTTTGGCAGGACCATTCTTAACGGACTTCTGTCCTAAGCACATGAACTCTTTATCTCCTGCCGCCAATCTCAGGGACTTTTTTAGCTCAGTACTCTCCTGTTAGTGTGAATGAGTGGTGGAGACTTTATGTCCAGGAAAATATGCAAATTATGTACCTAACGTAATTCTTGATCTTCTTGGATGAAGTCTCCACCACTCATTCACACGTCCACCCACCATCCCCCGAGCTCACTTCTCTGTTTGTGGTCTTCACTCCCTCAATGGCTGAGCTGTGAAGACTTTATTGTTGACCCTTCTTACACAGGTCATTCAGACTATCTTAAGTCTGATTTTTAGGTTAGTTATGCTGCATCTCCTCGGAAGAAAGGTACTGAGGAGGTTGGAAGGTCGATGCCAAGATAGTCATTACTGCACGTGCCGGGCTTGCGGTGCTGCTTCCTTGCAGCTCCATCTCAGGCGCCAGTCCTCCTGAAAAAATTTGCTCCCACTGGATTCTAGCACCTCCAGCATACTCCCATTAGTGTGAGTGAGTGGTGGAGACCTCATCCAAGAAGATCAAGAATTATGGTAGGTACGTAATTTCCATTTTTGCAGCTACCATATAAACCCAGGAAGAAAATTAAACAGTTCAGTATTTCATCTGACTGCAGGACTGCATTTGAGGTTTTCTATAGGGGAGCAGTGCCCTCTTTATACGGCCTTACCTGTCACTCAAAGGTAACTAAGGAGGGACCCTATGTTAGTTGCCAGGCAATTAAGCATTAATGAAGTTTTACTAGCCTAGTATTACACTTGATGCTTGGTTGTTTGATTATATCAATGTGTAGTGTTGTATTATAATGTATGGTGGATCACCTTGTGCTTATAGACTAACCTAGCTAGTTTTCTTTTGTATTTTTAGTTGAGGGTCTAGTCAGGTGACCGCACCCAGAATGTATTTAAACCTTCCACTGGGGCTTGATGTTAGATAGGAGTTAGGAAGTCAGTAGGAGACTGACAGAGGTAGGAGAAAGACCCCCAGTGGTGTGGGCTCACACTGGTCATTCTGACTGATGTCTAGAATCTGCTAAGACCAAAAGCTTTGGCCTTTATTTTGAATGCAACTAACCTTTATTTGGATATTTTTCATTTGATTTCTATAAATATTACCTTTCATTCGTTTTATGACAAAATAAAATGATAAATGCCTCTGGGCATTTTCTATGCACTGTGATTTGAGTCTGCCTTGTATTTATTATCTTGAATACTCACACCTGGTGACAGTATTCAAACTACTGCCCTTATCTGCTGCAGCGTTCCTTCAACGTATCAGATTTCTTTCTCCGCCTGACAAGTCAAGACACCCAGGAGACTTCCCATATCAGTCGTTCCTTGTGGTTCTTCACTGAATATAAGTAGTTCTTATATTATTATTATTGCTGCCTTTATTTTCTTATTTTACCTTAAACATTAGTTTTATTACTGTTATTTAGTGTTGTTTTAGTTTAATTTCTTGGTTCCTCACTGTTCGATATAACCATTGAGAAACCAGGGTTTCAAACAACATGAAGTCTTGCTGTATTCCAACATTATGCAGTTAGCCCCAGCACTTGAACTGCCCCGGAGAGGAAAGAGTTAACTCTGTGCATGAGCATAGAACCTTGAGCTCGAGTTCAGTTTTCAAACCTCTGTCTCTGGTACTTACCACTGTAACTGTCAGATTCTTTACTCCGCCTAACAGTGAAGTCGCTCCAGAGATTTACTCTGCTGTCGGTTTGGTAAAGTTTAAACTAGCGTCCGTTTAAACTGATTTGTTTGTTATTTTTCGGATTTCCAGCTTCTGTCTACGGTACAGGTAGTATGGTAGATAGGTGGTGACTTGTTTATTGTGGTTTTTGTGGAAATTGTGTTTTTGTCTCGGTTCTTCATCGGTCGGTCCGGTTAGGAACTGACTTGTCTGTTTATTTTATTTTTTTTAATTTTCTGAGATTAGTGTGGTGTTCTGGTGCCGATCAGTTTCAAAAGAACCTGACTTTTTCTTGGTCTTTTACAGAATCAGTGACATGGTTCGTAACCGATCGGTTCTTTATTACCTGGCTTGAAAACTTTAAAGGTAATTTTGTTAGGTTTGCCATGTCTGAGAAACCCAAGAAAAAAAACTGGTCCCACTGGGTTTCAGCACTGTACTGAGTGTGGGTAGGCCTTTGCCAAGGCTGACCCCCACCTCATCTGTGTTTGTCCACCTCAAAACAGACTGCCAGATTTGCAAACACTTCCCTAAAGCCACTCTTGAAAAAAAGATTGAGTAGGCTGAAGGAAAGGGAGGCCGAGAAGTCCGTAGATCTGGATGGCCAGCCTGGTTCGGTTGCAGCCAAACCTGAGGAGGTGCCTGCTGACCTAGGCGATACCTCCTTGGGCAAAAGGAGATCCGACTCCGAGGCGTCGGTTCCATCAAAAAAAGAAGCGCAAGTCAGCCAGTTCAGATCCAACATCACGTTATCCAACCGCTGATGAGATAGCCAAAGCGATTAGTATAGTTCAGTCGCTTTGCCCAGTTCCGTCCGAACCGGTACCGCTGGTTAGGAGGACGGTTTGGTTGGATCAGACTCCTTCGGATTACGATCCGGATGCTTTCTATGAGGAGTGTTAGGGAGAAGAAGAATATCCTGAAGACGAGGATGAAAGCAATGAATATGGAGGTCTGGATGTGCCCAGAACCGGACATCTCCCCAGAAAGGCCTTTCAATATCTCCCCTTCCAGGCTTTCTGAGTCCCCTTCACACTTCTTGTTTTGCAAGAAGGTGGCTGAAACCCTCCAGCTCCCTATGGTTGAAGCTGCTGAGGAGGAGGAAGAGCCTGATTTTGTAGAAATGATGGACATCCCAGAGTCCAAAAGATTTTCTATCCCTCTCCACAAGTCTTTGGGGAAAGACACAAAAACTTTTACAAACTCCTAACTCACTACCTTCTGTGGATAAAAGAATGGACAGGAGATGCATGTTGTCAGGCTCAGGCACGGAGTTCTTATAGACTTATTGCAGCCATGTTTGGGTTGTGCAGGCTGCAGCCTGTGACAGGGCTAACATACCTTTGGCTTCACACATCCCCGGACTAGGACTCCAGGAAAGTTGATGCCATGGCTAAGAAACAATACTTGGCATCTTCTTTGGGACTCAGGCAGGCAAATTACATGGCCTACACAGCCAGGTACCAGAAATCCAGGTGGGATATGGTTCTGGAACTGGCTAAACAGGCCTTCCCCAGCTAGCCAAAGAGCTGAAGGAGGTAGCTGCTGATGGAACTGAGGCATCCAAGCTGCAATTTCATGTTGCTGTGGACTCCAGTGATGTGACATCAAGAGTCATGGCTACATCTGTGTCTGTCAGGAGACATGCTTGGCTCAGATGTACTAGCCTTTCGCCGGATACCCAGGCCAAGGCTAAGTATTTCCCAGTAGTAGGTAACTCTCTGTTTGGGGAGCAGACAGAGGCATACATGAAAAGAATGGATGAATACAGGACTACCTACGGCACTGCACAGGGCAAGGAGTGGCAAGCCACTCCTCAGAAGCAGCAGTCTGGGGCAGGCCTTTTCACAGACCTTTTTACCAAGCCCAGGCTTCCTCTTCCTTCCCTCAGAGGGGGTTCTTTCAAGGGAGAGGCAGGAGGGGGATGAGCAGGGCTGCATCCTGTTCCTAGTCCAAGACTTCTGCCAAGTAGACACCCTGATGTGTCAGCCCGGGTCGACTCCCCCACTCCAGTAGGAGGCAGGCTGGCTTACTACTTTCAGGCCTGGAAGTTTGTTACCTCAGACAGGTGGGTCCTGGAGGTAGTAGGCCAGGGACTGGCCCTCCGCTTCAAAAGAGTCCCAAAACTGAGGGCCAGGTCTTTTCCACCTGCATTCATCCTAGAGACCCTTACCTTAGAGGCAGAGGTGTCCTCTCTTCTGGCTCTCAGAGCTGTAGAGAAGGTTCCTACTCAACACAGGAGCAAAGGTCTGTACTCCAGGTACTTTCTTACCCCAAAGAAAACAGGGGAGTGGCGACCCATCCTAGACCTAAGGCATTTGAACGAACACATCTCCAAACCAAAATTCAGGATGGTGACTCTGGGAATGATTCTTCCCTCTCTAAGGCCAGGGGATTGGCTAGCATCCCTGGACCTCAAGGATGCCTACTTCCATATTCCTATCAGGTGCTCCCACAGAAAGTACCTCAGGTTTGAGTTGTCTTCAGGCCACTATCAGTTCAGAGTCATACCATTCAGCTTAACATCAGCTCCAAGGGTGTTTACAAAATGCCTTGCAGTAGTAGTTGTCTACCTCAGAAGGCAGAGCATTTCCATCTTCCCATATCTGGACGACTGGCCAATTGTGGGTCAGTCGTCGGACCAGGTCAAGTCAGCGCTGCAAACCACTCAAGACTTGCTCAGTTCTGTGGGGTTTCTCCTCAGTCTCCCAAAGTCAGTTCTCGAACCAGTACAACTCCTTACTTTCATAGGGATAGAGGTGGATACTATCCAGGCTAAGGCCTTCCTTCCTTCCTTCCACAAGAGTAAAGGCCCTAACAGATCTTGCTTCTTCTTTTCGTCCTCTGGTCTCTCGTCCAGCAAGGTAGTTTCTGTGACTCCTGGGTCACATGGCAGCTTCCACTGCAGTGGTACAAGGAGCCAGATTTCAGATGAGGGACATTCAGTTCCACCTAAGGTCCTTTTGGTCTCAGAAAAGAGACTCTCTCACCAAACTGATTCCATGACTCTCACTCTGGTCCAAGCTCTCCAATGGTGGCTGGACCAGGACAACCTCAGACAAGGAGTTCCATTTCTCTCTCAAGTTCCCTCAGTAGTCCTAACTACAGATGCTTCTCTCCTAGGTTGGGGAGCCCATTTGGGAGCCCTTAGAGCTCGAGGGGTCTGGTCTCCACAAGAGTCTGTCCTTCACATCAATGTCCTGGAACTCAGGGCAGTTTTTCTAGCCCTTTAGGTCTTCTCGAATTCAGTCAGGGGCAAGGTGGTCCAAGTCAGGAAAGACAGCACCACCACAATGTGGGATATCAACAAGCAGGGAGGCACTCGGTCTATGGCCTTGTGCACAGAAACTATGAAACTGTGGTCTCTAGTTTATTCTCTTCAGATTTACCTGATAGCAGTTCACCTTCCAGGGAAGGACAATGTATTAGCAGATGCTCTGAGCAGAATTTCTCAGGGGCATCACAAATGCTCCCTTGACCCTCACATACTTCAGATCATCTTCTCCAGATGGGGCACTCCAGAGATAGATCTCTTTGCAGCCCTGGACAATAACCAACTTCTTCTGTTTTGTCCTAGGGACTGTTCCTCTAGATACTGTCATTCTGGATTGGAAGGGCACTTATCTCTATGCCTTTCCTCCCTGCCCTCTGTTGTTCAGAGTCCTGATCAAAATCAGATCTCAACCCTGCACAGTGATACTGGTAGCTCCAGATTGGGCCAGACAGCCTTGGTATCCTATGCTGCTGTCTCTGGTAGTGTCACATCCCGTGTCTTTCCAAGAGACACAATCTCCTAACCTCCTCCCAGGGGAGGATCTGGTACCCCAATCTCCAGTCTCTCAACCTCAAGGCCTGGCTCTTGAAGAGTTAGAATATGTAGGACTGCATCTTTCTCAGGGAGTCTTGGATATTTTGAAGGTTTCCAGGAAATCTGCCACTAGAAAAACTTAAAATTCCAAATGGAAAAGATTTAGCATTTGGTGTTCTCAGAAGGGCGTTGTGCCTGACTCTGCAGGCATTGCTACAGCCTTAGATTATCTGGTTCATCTTAATGGTCTAGGCCTTAGGCCTACAACTCTGAAGGTTCACCTAGCAGCTGTCTCTGCATTCCTTTCAGCAGGGAAGGGCTCTTCCCTGGCATCTTATCCTGTTTTTAGTAAGTTTTTAAAGGTCTGGTTCATATTAACCCTCCCTTTCAAGAGCCTACTTCGGCCTGGGATCTTAACATCTGCATTGCCCAGCTTATGTAGTCACCCTCTGAACCTTTGGCTTCAGGACGAGCTGAAGTACGTGACCTGGAAAACTGTGTTCCTGGTAGCTATTACTTCTGCCAGCTAGATTAGTGAATTACAGGCCCTTTCAGTCAAACCTTACTTCATCTCCTTCCATAGGATAAGGTGGTCCTAAGAACCAATAGGAGGTTCTTACCCAAAGTGGTATCAGATTTTCATCTGAACCAGTCTATGTCTCTTCCTGTGTTTTTCACTGACCATTCTTCTTCAGGGGAAAGAAGATTATACAGTTTGGATGTTAAAAGGGCTCTTAGCTACTACATAGAACACATCAAAGCACACAGAAACGACTATCTCCAATTGCTTCTCACTTATGGTGAAGTGGGGAAAGGCAAGCCTTCTACTAAAAGAACTATTGCCAGGTGGATTGTCTCTTGTATACAATTCTGCTATGATAAATTGGGCAAAACACCCCCTCCAGGGCTGAGGGCTCACTGGACTAGGGGTACAGCTGCTACTCTGGCTTCTGCCAGAGATATACCCTTGTTAGAGATCTGTAAAGCAGCCACCTGGAAAACAGTCTATACTTTCACCAAGCATTACTGTCTGGACATCCAGACTAGAAGTGATGCCCGGTTTGGCACAGCAGTACTGCAGAGCCTGTTCCCAGAGTAGGTTCTGCATTCCCTCCTCCTGGGGGAACTGCTTGGTAGTCTGCATAATGTCAGAATAGAGCAAGACTTCATGTTGTTTGAAGAAAAAATTACTCGCCATAATAATGTTTCTTCTAATGGAGTTTTGCTGTATTGTAACCTCCCTTCCTGCCTCCCCTCTCAGAACCTAGTTTTGAGAAGTGGGCTGGCAGGTACAGTGTTGCACCTCAGGGGTGCACCTTGTACCCTCCCTCTTCAGGGTGGGGGCCTGCTCCTTTTGCCGGGGTTTTAACAGCTGCACCAGGATCCGCCGACAGAAGGCACTTCAAGCATTTCTTTTAGAAGAAAAGCTGAAAAGTATGGACCAGAAGCCTTCCTCCTGGGGACAATCTTCAAGCAAATCCCACAAACATCAGGAAAAGGCGAGGTCCAGGTCTCCTACACGGGCCTCGGACTCCCGAAGCTCCGGCTGTAGATCGGACCGCTCTCCCTCCAGGGCTCGGTTGCAGCCTCCCCTGGTCCAGGTCAGGTCCTCCAGTGGTTCTTCATCCCTCCAGCCTCTGAAGACTTCGAGGCCCTCGGCTTCTTCAACACTCTCCAAGGCCTCTTTGAAGTCGGGTGAGCGCCACAAATCATCTTCCTCCTGTTGCTGGGACACTGACTTCAGGTCAGTCTCCTAACCACCCCGAGGTTTTGGTCCGGCACCCAGGAAAACTAAGGACCTGACGTCCCTCAAACGGACGTCAGACCCGACGTCGGCCCAGCACCCTAAATCAGCTCAGCGCTCACAGGAGTCGACGACACCGACTAGACACCCGTTGCCGGCCAGGCGTTTGCCAGGTCCGAAGATGTCGATCACGGGACCGACGTCGGCTAACCCAGAGCGGAAGCCTGCACCCCCGTGGCTGGTGGACGCCGGTCATAGGGAGTCTACAGAGGAGGATGCCACACAGCCTGAAGACCAGGCGGGCAACATTGAGGATGCCGGGCTCCCACGGGAACTTCCCCGGAGCAGGAGACCCCCGGGGACCCGATGCCCGACCCCGCCGACAGGCCACCAGCGCCAGGTCCTTCGTTCGGTATGAACCTTGCGGAGGTAAAGGAGCTCTTTACCTTTTGGTGGGACATGATCAAGAAGGATGTGGTCCCCGCACGTCCTACTCCTCTTCCTCCTACTCCTTCACTGCCTACACCCCCTCCTCCACCTAAGGGGCCAGTAGGATGACCTCCATCCCCCAAGTAGCAAACTCCACCTCTTAGGGGTAGATCTACCAATAGGAGAAGGCCTCCCTTCATATCCCCCTCAGGGTCACCCCGCCCCAAAAGACACAGACGACGCCGGTACACTCCGTCAGGGGAGGATTCTAGGTCGGATACTTCAGAGTATTCCAGATCACCTTCTTCTCTGCATTCCCTCTCCTGACACACATGACCTCCCCGGTCTGCTCTGGATGATCCCTCTTTCGCCAAGATCATGAGGCACATCCAGGAAAACATGAGGTGGAATGCTGAGGAGCTTAACCTCGAGTGACAACGCCTTTCTCTCTCCCGGCAAAAGACCCGAAGCCTGTGGTAGTGCCGCCCTTGGTGGATACCTTCGCGGACATCACCAAGGCTGCGTGGAAACGTCCGCATTCCACTCCTGCGGTGCCAAAGAAGGCTGACCGCCTATACAAGGCCCCTAGGGAGGACCAGTATTTGGTGAACCACCCTCTGGCTGATTCCCTGGTCATCACTGCTTCACATGACTGGTCTCAGAGACCACAGCATATGAGCACTCAGCCACCGGACCAGGAAGCCAAGCAGTTGGATGCCCTGGGGAGGCGCATGTACACGGCTGTAACTTGCATCATCAGGTCACTGAGCTATCTTATCCATATGGTTCAGTTCCAGAATGCCCTGTGGAAACAGGGCCAGAACCTGGTTGAAAAAGCTTCCCTATGGCAACCAGAAAGCGGAGCTCTTAAACCTCCTCTGCACTGGGTCAGATGTGGGAACCCAAGTGCTCAGAGCCGCATATGATTCTGCAGACTCTTTGGCCAGAGCTGCAGCCTCAGGCGTTTGTCTCCGGAGACACTCTTGGCTCCGTGTCTCCGGATTTACCTTAGACGTTCAGAAAAACATTCTAGACGTCCCATATAACGGCGAGGTGCTGTTTGGTGACGCCTCCAAGAAGGTTATCACCAAACTCCAAGACGCGGGGAAGGCAGTCCGATCTGTACAAGCCATGTACAGATCTAGGCCTAGTTCCTTTCATAGGAACCAGAGCTGTTTTCGCCGCAGGCTACAAAAGCAACAGCAACATTCCGGCCAGCAGCAGAGGGGCACTTTCTCATGCAAGGCCCAGGCCAAGTTGTCCCCAGGCAGAGGCCAACGATTCTCAAAGTCGTCCCAGCCTGGAGGGACAAATGCTACCACAGCATGACTCCTTCCCGGCCCCCAACTCTCCTCAGGATCAACGGGCAAAGAAAGTCGGGGGTCACATCGCATGCCACCTTTCAGGGTGGCAGTCAATCACCACCGACAGGTGGATTCTACAGTTGGTCAAAAATGGACATTACATAGAGTTCGTAGACAACCCACCTACAAGACCTCCTCTGCTTTCCTGTTATTTGGGTCAGCATGCCCTGCTCATACAGCAGGAAGTGCTCGCACATCTGGAAAAAGAAGCCTTAGAGCATGTACCAGGGAACCAGAGAGGACTAGGGTACTATTCTCACTTCTTCCTGGTTCCAAAGAAAACAGGGGACCTCCATCCAATACTGGACCTCAGCGATCTCAAATCTTTCGGTCGCCTACATGCGCTTCCGAATGGTGACCCTCCCGGGCCTGATTCCCATGCTGAAGCAGGGTGCATTTCGTGCGTCCCTTGACATGCCGGATGCCTATCTGCATATTCCTATTGCTCAGGTGCACAGGAGGTTCCTGCACTTCGAGTTTCAGGGCTGCCATTATCAGTACTGAGCTCTTCCCTTCGGGCTGTCATCGGTACCTTAGGTATTCATGAAGTGCGTGGCGGTCGTATCCGCGTCCCTGAGGAGACAGGGCTACTACATGTTCCCCTACCTGGATGATTGGCTTCTCATGGCGCCCTTCCGGGAGGCCTTGATGTCTGCCATTCGATGCACCCAGTCTTTGTTCGAGACTCTGGGCATTCTCATCAGTTATGAGAAGTCACACCTGGTTCTGTCCCAGACGCTGCAATTCATCGGAGCAGTTCTGGACACCGTCAGAGGGAAAGCTTTCCTTCCCACGGACAGAGCGGAACACATCAGATCCCTCATCAGGGAGCTATCAGTGAAGAAGACCGTCCCAGCCAGACTGGTCCTTTGCCTGCTCAGACACATGGCTGCGGCCATTGCAACAGTCCCGCTAGCCCGTCTCCACATGCGGGTAACCCAATGGATGTTACGGGTTCAGTGGGAACAAAGGCAAGACCATCTGCAGCATCCAGTCCGAATCACGAAGACTGTAATTCGAGATTGGCAATGGTGGCTACATCCATAGGTTTTCTATATTAGTTTTTCTGTGTGGAACTTGTAAACATTGGATCGGTTTGGTTTGAACTGATCAGGTTTGTGAAAAAGTTTTCTATTCTTATTAGAGTGTGGTACCCGGTCCGTATCGGTTCTAAAAAAAAACGGATTTTATTACGTTTTTTTCCAAGACCCATAACACAGTCAGGAACCGATAGGGGTGTCTTGCCTGGCAGATTGCCGAAAAAAGGGCAAGTTTTGGTTAGGATTGGTCATGTCTGAGAAACCCAAGAAAAACGGGCCCACTGGTTTGAACATTAGTAGTGTGTGGGAAGCTTTGCTAAGGCTGATTCCCCACACCACCTGTGTTTATTGTCTGGGTTTGACCACCTCATTCAGACTGCCAAATTGTAAAAAGTTTTCCCAAAGCTACCCTGGATAAGAGAGTAGGTAGACTGAGGGAAAGGAGGTTGAAGTCCGCTGACCGGATGGCCAGCCCGGTTCGGTTCTGACCTAACTGAAGGAGTGCCTCTGACCAGGGCGAAACTTCTTCGAGAAAAGGAGAACCGATTCTGAGGAGTCGGTTCTGGTTAAAAGAAAAAGAAGGATAAGTCTGTCGGTTCGAGATCCAGGTTCTCTCCGACCACTGATGAAATAGCCAAAGCGATAAGGATTGTTCAGTCGCTACTTTGGTTCCGACCGAACCGGCACCATCGGTTAGGGGCTCGGTTTGGTCGGTTCCCCCCGGTTCCGGATTATGCTTTAGAAGAATTTTATGAACCAGGGGAGGAGAAGGAGGGAGAGTATGAAGATAGTGATGGTGATTATGAAAGTCTGGATGTGCCCATTGACCCGGACACCTCCCCAGACAGACCTTCAGGTGTTTCTCCTCCTAGGCTTTCTGAGTCCCCTTCCCATTTTATGTTTTACAAAAAAGTAGCTGAAACCCTCCAGCTTCCTATGGAAGAAGCAGTAGAGGAACAGGAAGAGCCTGATTTTGTTGAAATGATGGACATCCCAGAGTCCAGGAGATTGTCTGTTCCCCTCCATAAGTCTTTTGGGAAACAGACATTTAAAATTTTAAAAACTCCTAATTCCATACCTCCTGTGGACGGAAGAATGGACAAGAGGTATACTGTTTCAGGCTCGACACGGAGTTCCTTTCCAGCAATGCAGCCATGTTGGAGTAGTGCAGGCTGCTGCCTGTGATAAAGGCAAATATACCCTTGGCTTCACACCCTGCAGATAAGGACTCCAGGAGGATTGATGCCATGGCACAAAGAAACAGTACATGGCAGCATCCCTGGGACTCAGGCAGGCTAATTATATGGCCTACACAGCCAGATACCAGAAGTCCAGGTGGGACACTGTTACGGCTCTAGCTAAACAGGCCCCTGACCAGCTTGCCAAGGAGCTGGAGCGGGTGGCTGCAGATGGGATTGAGGCATCCAAAGTGCAATTTCATGCTGCTGTGGACTCCAGTGATGTGTCATCTAAAGTCATGACTACATCTGTGGCCCTTCGGAGGATGGCTTGGCTCAGATGTACTAGCCTGTAACAGGATACCCAGGCTAAGGCCATGGATTTTCCTGTCATTGGTAACTCTCTGTTTGGGGAGCAGACAGAGAATTACATGAAAAAAATGGACGAGTACAGGACCACCTACAGGAGTGCTCAGGCCAGAGAAAGGCAAGCCACTCCTCAGAGGCAGCATTCCAGGGGCAGGGGCATGCCCTTTCATAGGCCTTTTTACCAAGCCCAGGCCTCCTCTTCTACCTTTGCTCAGAGGGGGTTCTTTAGAGGGTGAGGCGATGGGTATGAGCAGGCCTGAGCTTCCACCCCTCAGCCTAAAGCTCCCTGCCAAGCAGACACCCTGATGGGTCTGCCGGCCGATTCTCCACTACCTGTAGGGGGCAGGCTGGCTTACTCTGTCTAGGACTGGAAGTCTTTAACATCAGACAAGTGAGTCCTGGAAGTAGCCAGGGACTGGTTCTCAGCTTCAAAAAATTTCCCAAGATGAGAACCAGATCCCTTCCACCTGCAAATCCTTCAGAGGCCCTTGCCCTAGAGGCAGAGGTCTCTTCCCTCTTGGCTCTCAGAGCCATAGAAAGGGTTCCAGCCCTACACGGGGAAAAGGGTTGTACTCCAGGTACTTCCTAACCCCCAAAAAGACAGGAGAATGGCGGCCCATCCTGGATTTGCGATATTTAAACAAGCACCTTTTAAAGCCAAAATTCAAAATGGTGACTCGGGGAATAATTCTGCCCTCTCTAAGACCAAGGGACTGGCTAGCCTCCCTGGACCTCAAGGATGCCTATTTTCACATTCCCATCAGGTGCTCCCACAGAAAGTACCTCAGGTTCGAGTTGCCCTCAGGCCACTATCAATTCAGAGCAATGCCTTTTGGTCTAACATCATCTCCAAGGGTGTTTACAAAGTGCCTGGCAGTAGTTGTTGCTTCCTAAGGAGAAAAAAGATCTCCATCTTCCCATACTTGGACGACTGGCTCATAGTGGGTCAGTCCCCAGACCAAGTCAAGTCACATTTGCAGATATACCCAGCAACTGCTCACTTCCTATGATTCCTCCCAAATCTTCCAAAGTCAGTTCTGAACCAGTGCAGCTCCTCACCTTTATAGGGCGGAGCTCGATACAATAAGAGCAGGGGCCTTCCTTCCCTGGACAGGGCAAGGACACTAGCAAAACTGGCCTCTTCTTTCACCCTTCAGGTGTCTCAACCAGCAAAGCAGTTCTTGCAGCTCCTGGGCCACATGGCAGCCTCTACAGCAGTGGTCCGGGGGCAAGGTTTCAGATGAGGGACATCCAGATCCATTTGAGAACCTTCTGGTCCCAGAGAAAGGATCCCCTGACCAAACTAGTCCCAGTAACTCGAACCCTGATCCAAGCTCTGCAGTATCAGGACAATCTAAGGCAAGGAGTTCCTTTTGTCACTCAACCTCATTCTCTAATCCTTACCACAGATGCCTCCCTCTTGGGCTGGGGAGCCCACTTGGGGGATCTGACCACCCAAGGGCTGTGGTCACCTCAAGAATCTCTGCTTCACATCAGTCTCTTGGAACTCAAAACAGTGTTTCTGGCACTGCAGGCTTTTTCCAAGTCTTTTCAGAACAAAGTAGTCCAGATCAGAACAGACAATACCACCACAATGTGGTACATCAACAAGCAAGGGGGCACTCGGTCTATGGCCTTGTGCACAGAAGCAATGAAGTTGTGGTCTCTGGCCTATTCCCAGCAAACTTCTCTGATAGCAGTGCACCTCCCAGGGAAGGACAATGTCCTGGCAGATGCTCTAAGCAGGATATCTCCTGGCCATGACGAATGGTCCCTAGATCCCCTAGTGTTGAAGGTGATTTTCTCCAGGTGGGGCACGCCACAGATAGATCTTTTTGCAGCCCCAGACAATCACCAACTCCCCTTTTGCTGCAGACCCCAGTATTGGGCTCCAGTCCCCTGGATGCTCTAGATTCAATTGGGAAGGGAAGTTTGTATGCTTTTCTCCCTTCCTCTCCTGTTCAAGGTACTAGTCAAAATCAGGTCTCAGCCCTGCAAAGTGATTCTGATTGCTCCAGACTGGGCCAGACAGCCCTGGTACCCACTGTTGCTGTCCTTCACAATCCACCTCCCCTGTCTCTTCCCAGGAATTACAACCTGTTGACATCCTCTCAGGGAGAGTTTGGTATCCCAATCTCATCTCTCAATCTCAAGGCCTTAACTCTTGAAGAGTTAGAGCTATTGACCCATCTCTCTCATGTTTTGGATATTCTAGGAAGCTTGTAGCTCTTCCACCAGAAAGACTTACAATTCCAAATGGAAAAGGTTCACTATTTGGTGCTCTGGTAAGTATATTTCCCAGAGCCTGCTGGGGTGCCTCCAGTCCTGGACTATATGGTTCATCTCAATAGCTTGGTCTCAGACCAGCTACACTCAAAGTACATTTAGCAGCTATTTCTGCTTTTGTCAGTAGGTAAGCCCTCTTCTCTTTCAGCTCATCCTGTATTTTGTAAATTCTTCAAGGGATTGTTGCACACCAATCCCCTTCAGGGACCCTGCCCTGCTTGGGACCTAAATGTTTGCATTGCTCAGCTTGCAACCCCTTTTGAGCCTTTGTCCTCTGCAGAACTTCAGTACTTGACTTGGAAATCTGTTTTTTATAGCTCATTACCTCTGCCGCAGACTAGTGAGTGACAGTCTCTGTCAGTGGAGCCTGATTTTATCTCTCTTTTCATAAAGATAAGGTGGTCCTAAGAACTAATGGGTTTTTTGCCTAAGGTGGTCTCAGATTTCCACCTAACCAGTCTATGTCTCTTCCTGTTTTCTTCACTGACCATTCCTCCTCTGGAGAGAGGAGGTTACACAGCCTGGACGTGAAAAGGGCCCTTAGCTACTGACAGAGTGCACCATGGGTCACAGGCTTGACTCTGCAATTGTTCTCGCTATGGTGAGGTTTCAAGGGAAAACCTGCCACTAAAAGATCTATTGCCAGGTGGATTGTGTCTCTTGTATACAATTCTGCTATGAAGAAATTAGAGTAGGACTCCACCCTCAGGCCTGAGTGGGCTCACTCTACCAGAGGTAAGAAGCTGCTTCTGGCTGCTGCCATGATATTATTCCTTGTCTTAGAGATATGTCAAGTAGCTGCCTGGAAAAGGTCCATACTTTACCAAGCATTACCTCTGATATCCAGGCTAGGGGTGATTTTCGGTTTGTATAATAGTACTTCTAGAGCCCATTCCCAAAGTAGGTTCTGTCCCTCCTCCATGGAGGGTACTGCTTGGTAGTCTGCACATAGTCAGAATACAGCAAGACTTCATGTTGTTTGAAGAAAAAATTACTCACCTTAGTAATGTTGTTTCTTCTAATGGAGTCTTGCTGTATTCTGACCTCCCCCCCGCTTCCTCTCTCAGAACCTGGTTTTTGGGATGTGGGTGGGCAGGAGCAGTGTTGGCACCTAGAGGTGCCCCCTTTTTCTCACCCTCCTTTGTTTTAGGTGTGTGTTGTGTTTTGTTTTTTGGGTTTCCTGACTTGAGTCTTTGCTTTGAAACCAAAATACCCTCTTTATTAAATTTAGTTGCCAGTCGGCTAATGTTAGTTTACAGTTTCAACACAGAACGCCCAGTGAGTATAGCTCATAAAGATCTGGCGGTTGGGGTTCAAACAACAGCAGACAGAGGCTTCAACCGAGCTCAGGCTCAGTGTTCCATGCATTGCATGGAAAGTTAACTCTTTCCTCTCTGGGGCAGTTCAAAGGTTGGAGATCACTGCACATAGAATACAGCAAGACTCCATTAGAAGAAACAACATTACTAAGGTGAGTAATTTTTTCTTCTGGCCCAGATATATCTGGTTCCCTCTCTTGTATCAGCTATCCCAGGAATCTCCAGTGCCTTTGCCAATCAGCTCCCATTTACTGTCTCAGGAGGTGGGTTCCTTAGTCCATCCAGACCTACGTTCCCTGAACCTGCACACTTGGCTCCTAGAGACATTGCCATGATGCGATAAGGGGTCTCGCAAGAAGTGGCAGATGTGCTTTCTGCTGCTAGAAAACCAGCAACCTGACGCAACCCACGCCTATGAAATGGCGAGGTTCTGCTTATGGGCTCCAATCGTGCGGTTTTCCACCCTTTGACTGTCAGAGAAGTTGGTACTGGACTACCTGCTATCCACTTTTCCACTCAGCCTGGCTTACTCTCGATTAAAGTGTACCTTTGTGCCATTTCAGCCTACCATGCCCCGTAGGCCAATGCACTGTGCTCCAGCTGACACGACACATGCCTTTTGAGGGGCTGCCTCCACCAGGCCCCTCAGCTCATGATCCAACTCTCCCATGGACTTACCTCGTCTCTGGAGCAGCCTACGCTGCCACCTTTTGAACCAGCCCGTTGATTCACGAGCTACGTTTTCTCTCTTGGAAAAGCGTTGTTTTAGTTACAATTACTTTGCCAGGAAGAATTTCTGAAATGCAATTTCATTTTGTGTGTAAAGAGCCCTATTTGTTTTTCCACCAGGACAGGGTATCCCAAGGACTAACCCTGATTTCTGCCTAGGTGGTCTCAGCTCTCACCCTTAATCAGGACATCAATCTACCAGTTTATTTTCCGAAATACTCTAATCGAGGAGAAGCCCTTCCGCACACCCTTGATGTGCATAGGTGCCTCAAATACTACCTGATCAGAGCCAAACAACACCGAAAGTCGGACCAACTTTTCATCTTCTTTGCCCATAGGATGAAGGGAGCTTCTGTCTCGAAGCAGTCGTTGTCTAGGTGGCTTATCCAGTGCATTACATTCTGTTACCAGAAGTGCAATAAACCCTTACCGAGCCGCAGTTGAGGTTCATTCCACTAAGCGGGATGGCTACTTTCTGCTGCGGTGTTGAAGAAGCGTTTCCAGCTCAGCTATTATGCTGCAGCTACTTGGGCCTGTGCATGCCTTTATCGACATTACAGCCTTGGACATTACATCGGCGAAGAGCAGGGTTAGGTCTAACTGTCCTTCAAGGACTTCTGTCCTAGGCTCGAGGTATCTCGAGGTCTCTACCTTTCCTCCTCCCGATGGTGCATGATGGCCATTACAGCTTGGTAATCGGTCCTAATGGTGTAACCTGCTGCAAGAGCTGTTTCTTGAAGTAAGATAGTACAGTTACGTAAGAACTTACCATAACAATAGATCTTTGAGAACAGCTCTTGCAGCAGGCACTTTCCCTTCCACCATCCCCGCTGGAGGTAGGTCGTAGTCAAGCATCCATCTCATAGGATGGGACGTTTACTGTTGCCTTGTTTAGCCATCTGATGGCGGATCCTCAGTCTCCCCTTATGATGTCATCCAGTGGCCGGGAGTCTCCCGCGGGAGAACTGAGGATTATAGGGGGACCGCCTCCTTATGTACTACGCCCGACGTCTGGGGTGGGACCGGCGTCGGAGGCTGTCCCCGCTGAAGACTGCTAGCTAGAAAATTTCCGTGGAGTCCTGGCGCCTGCCAGCTTCAGTCCTAATGGTGTAACCTGCTGCAAGAGCTGTCCTCGAAGATCTACTGTTACGCTAAGTTCTTACGTAACTGTACTTTCCACCAAAAAAACTAAGAAAACAAAGCACGTTGAACCCCTGGCTGATAAATCAAACGGGGTTTCATCTGTGCCTCACAGCCTGCCATCATCAGAGGAGATTGCCCAGGCCATGAAGGTCATAAAACTCTGCAGGGTTTCATACCTACTCCAGCCGTCCCTCCACCAGTTCAAATCCCGGTTGCTCCCTCCTCTGAACCAAACCCATCTCAAGGGATGGAGTTTGAAGAATATGATTTACCTGAAATTGATGAAGGTGAGCCTACTGAACCGGAGATCTCACTGGAGCAGGAGTTCGGCTCTCCCCCAGACCAGAGGATTTTTCCTCTAATTTTTCCTTTGAAAGGAAAATAGTGGATGCTGTTGACCTGGCTACTACAGAGGTCACAGAAGATGAAGAGGAGGCCAGATATTTGGAGATGATGAGGTCAACACCCACAAAGAAAATTCTTCTCCCAATGAACACTTTCTTTAAAAAAGACTTGTTTAAAATCCTGCAGACTCCAAATTCTATTTCATTTCTCGATAAGAAGGCAGATAAAAAGTACCAACTGGATAGACAAGGGTCTGAATTCCTCTTCGCTCACCCTGATCATTGGGGATAGTCCAGCAAGCAGCCTATGAGAAGGCAAGGGTTCCTTTATCTTTTCATCCACCTGAGAAGGACTTTCGAAAAATAGACAGCATGTCAAAGAAAGGTTATTTGGCTGCTTCACTGGGAGTAAGACAGGCTAGCTACCAAGCTTTCTCGGCACAGTACAAAAAATCACTGTGGCAGTCCATGTTGGTCATGGCAGAGAAAGTTCCTTCACCTTTCTCTGATGATTTGGCTGAAACAGCCAGGTTTGGACTTGAAGCAGCCAAGTACCAGTTTCAAATAGCAGCAGATGCCAGCGACAATGCTGCCAGATGGATGGCTCTTACCATAGCCCTTAGAAGGCTGGCATGGCTCAGGGCTACTAATTTAACACAGGATACCCAGGCTAAAACCATGGATTTTCCTGTAGAGGCTCGCTCTTTATTGGGTCAACAGACTGAAGCATACATGAAGAAGATGGATAAATATAAAGCCATCTATAAGAGTAATTCCTCAAAAGAAAGGCCTTCTTCCTCCTAGAAGCCATGGAAGGGGAGGCAGAGGAAGGACAGCTTATAGTAGGCCTTTTTGTCAGGCACAAGCTGTCCTACAGTATCAACAATACCCACAGCAGTCTGGGTATTTCAGGGCCAGAGGTAGAAGGGGCTCTAGCAGAGGCTCCCAAACTACCCAAGCTCAGCCCCAAGGCAAAACATAACCCCTGACTTAATAATCAAGTCCACCTTCCTTCTACCAGTAGGGGGCAGATTGGCTTACTATTTCCAGGCTTTGCATTCAATCACCACAGACAAGTGGGTCCTGGAAGTAGTAAGTCAGGGTTTGTCCCTGATTTTCAAGTCTTTTCCTCCCTTGAGATCAAGGGTGTTCAAACCAGCTTCTGTCATAGAGAAAAAACTCCTGGAGAGAAGAAGGTTCAAAGCTTACTCCAGCTAAAAGCCGTGGAGTGTGTCCCAAGTCATCAGAAAGGAAGAGGCTTCTATTCAAGATACTTCTCACCAAAAAGAAAAATGGGAGTGGTGATTTCATGCTGCTGTGGACTCCAGTGATGTGTCATCTAAAGTCATGACTACATCTGTGGCCCTTCGAGGATGGCTTGGCCAGATGTACTAGCCTGTAACAGGATACCAGAGCTGAGCCATGGATTTCTGTCGTGGTAACTCTCTGTTTCAGAGCAGACAGAGAATTACATGAAAAAATGGGCCAGTACAGGACCACCTACAGGAGTGCTCAGGCCAGAGAAAGGCAAGCCACTCCTCAGAGGCAGCATTCAGGGCAGGGGCATGCCCTTTCACAGGCCTTTTTACCAAGCCCAGGCCTCCTCTTCTACCTTTGCTCAGAGGGGGTTCTTTAGAGGGAGAGGCAGACGGGGTATGAGCAGGCCTGCTTCCACCCCTCAGCCTAAAGCCCCTGCCAAGCAGACACCCTGATGGGTCTGCCCGGGCCGATTCTCCACTACCTGTAGGGGGCAGGCTGGCTTACTCTGTCTAGGACTGGAAGTCTTTAACATCAGACAAGTGAGTCCTGGAAGTAGCCAGGGACTGGTTCTCAGCTTCAAAAAATTTCCCAAGATGAGAACCAGATCCCTTCCACCTGCAAATCCTTCAGAGGCCCTTGCCCTAGAAGCAGAGGTCTCTTCCTCTTGGCTCTCAGAGCCAAGAAAGGTTCCAGCCCTACCACGGGAAAAGGGTTGTACTCAGGTACTTCCTAACCCCAAAAGACGAGAATGGCGCCTCATCCTGGATTTGCGATATTTAAACAAGCACCTTTTAAGTAAAATTTCAAAATGGTGACTCGGGGAATAATTCTGCCCTCTCTAAGACCAAGGGACACAGCTGTATCCCTGGACCTCAGGATGCCTATTTCACATTCCCATCAGAATTGCTCCCACAGAAAGTACCTCAGGATCAGAGTTGCCCTCAGGCCACTATCAATTCAGAACAATGCCTTTTGGTCTAACATCAGCCCAAGGGTGTTTAAAAGTGCCTGGCAGTAGTTGTTGCTTCCTAAGGAGAAAAAGTCTCCATCTTCCTACTTGGACGACTGGCTCACCAGTAGGTCAGTCCCCAGACCAAGAATCAGTCACATTTGCAGATAACTCAGCAACTGCTCACTTCCTTATGATTCCTCCTAAATCTTCAAAGTCAGTTCTGGAACAGTGCAGCTCCTCACCTTTATGAGTGAATCGATACAGCTAAAACGAGGCCTTCCTTCCCTGGACAGGGGCAAGGACACTAGCAAACTGGCCTCTTCTTTCACCTTCAGGTGTCTCAGCCAACAAAAGCAGTTCTTGCAACTCTGGACACATGGCAGCCTCTGCAGCAGTAGGGTCCGGGGCAAGGTTCAGATGAGGGACATCCCAGATCCATTTGAGAACCTTCTGGTCCCAGAAAGGGATCCCCTGACCAAACTGGTCCCAATGCTCGAACCTGATCCAGCTCTGCAGTATCAGGACAATCTAAAGCAAGGGTTCCTTTGTCCTCAACCTCATTCTCTAATCCTTACACAGATGCCTCCTCTTGGGCTGGGAGCCCACTGGGGGATCTGACCACCCAAGGGCTGTGGTCACCTCAAGAATCTCTGCTTCATCAGTCTCTTGGAACTCAAAACAGTGTTTCTGTTTCTAAGGCTTTCCAAGTCTTTTCAGAACAAAGTAGTCAGAATCCAGAACAGACAATACCACCAATGTGGTACATCAACAAGCAAGGGGCACTCGGTCTATGGCCTTGTGCACAGAAGCAATAAGTTGTGGTCTGGCCTATTCCCAACAAACTTCTCTGATAGCAGTACCTCAGGGAAGGACAATGTCACAGCAGATATATAATAGGATATCTCCTAGCCCATGACAGATGGTCCTAGATCTAGTGTTGAGGTGATTTTCTCCAGGTGGGGCCGCATACACATGACATCTTTTGCAGCCCCAGACAATCACTAACTCCCCTTTTTGCTGCAGACCCCAGTATTGGGCTCAGTCCCCCTGGATGCTCTAGTTCTCAATTGGGAAGGGAAGTTTTGTATGCTTTCCCCTTCCCTCTCCTGTTCAAGGTACTAGTCAAAATCAGGTCTCAGCCCTGCAAAGTGATTCTGATTGCTCCAGACTGGAGCCAGACAGCCCCTGGTACCCACTGTTGCTGTCCTCAACAATCCACCTCCCCTGTCTCTTCCAAGGAATTACAACCTGCTGACATCCTCTCAGGGAGAGTTGGTATCCAGAATCTCAAACGTCTCGCAATCTCAAAGGCCTGGCTCTTGAAGAGTTAGAGTTTGCTGACCTACATCTATCAAGGTGTTTTGGATATTCCTAAGGCTATAAGCCTTCCACCAGAAAGACTTACAATTCCAAATGGAAAAGGTTCACTATTTGGTGCTCTGGTAAGCATATTTCTCCAGAGCCTGCTGGAGTCGCCTACAGTCCTGGACTATATGGTTCATCTCTCAATAGCTTGAGTCTCAGACCAGCTACACTCCAAAATACATTTAGCAGCTATTTCTGCTTTTTGTCCAATGGTAAGCCCTCTTCTCTTTCAGCTCATCCTGTATTTTGTAAATTCTTCAGGGATTGTTGCACCAACCCCCTTCCAGGAACCCTGCTCCTGCTTGGGACCTAAATGTTTACATTGCTCAGCACATACAACCTTTCGAGCCTTTGTCCTCTGCAGAACTTCAGTATGACTTGGAAAACTGTGTTTTGCTAGCCATTACCTCCAGGCGCATCAGTGAGTGACAGGCCCTGTCAGTGGAGCCTGATTTTATCTCTTTTTCATAAAGATAAGGTGGTCCTAAGAACTAATGGGAAGTTTTTGCCTAAGGTGGTCTCAGATTTCCACCTTAACCAGTCTATGTCTCTTCTGTTTCGTACTGACCATTCCTCCTCTGGAGAGGAGGTTACACAACCTGGACATTGAAAGGGCCATAGCTACTACATAAAGTGCACCATGGAGTTAAGGTTTGACTCCTAATTGTTTCTACCAAACATGGTGAGGGTCGGTGAGAAAACCTGCCCACTAAAAAGATCTATTGCCAGGTGGATTGTCTCTTGTATACAATTCTGCTATGAAAAATTAGGTGGGACTCCACCCTCAGGCTGAGGGCTCACTCTACTAGAGGTACAGCTGCTTCCTGGCTGCTGCCAGGGATATTCCTATCTTAGAGATATGTCAAGCAGCTACCTGGAAAAAAGGTCCATACTTTTACCAAGCATTACTCTCTGGATATCCAGGCTGGGAGTGATGCTCGGTTTGTATAGCAGTACTGAACTATTCCAAAGTAGGTTCTGTCCACTCCTCCATGGAGGGTACTGTAGTAGTCTGCACATGGTCAGAATACAGCAAGAACTTCATGTTGTTTGAAGAAAAAATTACTCACCTTAGTAATGTTGTTTCTTCTAATGGAGTCTTGAGTATTCTATTCTCCTTCCTCTCTCAGAACCTGGTTTTGGGGATGTGGGTGGGCAGGAGCAGTGTTGGCACCTGGGAATGTGCCTCTCACCCTCCTTTGTTTTAGGTGTGTGTTGTGTTTTGTTTTGGGTTTCTGACTTGGTCTGTGCTTCAGAACAATACCCTCTTTATTAAATTTAGTTGTGATGCATTAATGTTGGTTACAGTTTCAACACAGGGCGTAGTGGTATAGCTCATAAGTCTAGGCGGTTGAGGTTCAGCAACAACAGACAGAGGCTTCAACCGAGCTCAGGCTCAGTGTTCATGCATTGCATGGAAGTTAACTCTTTCCTCTCTAGGGCAGTTCAAGGTTGGAGATCACTGCATAGAATACAGCAAGACTCCATTGAAGAAACAACATTACTAAGGTGAGTAATTTTTCTTCTGGCCCAGATATATCTGGTTCCCTCTCTTGTATCAACTATCCAGAAGTCTCCAGTGCCTTTGCCAATCAGCTCCCATTTACTGTCATCCAGGAGGTGGGTTCCTTAGTCCATCAGACCTCACGTTCCTGAACCTGCACTTGGCTCTAGAGACATTGCCATGATGCGATAAGGGGTCACAATGGCAGATGTGCTTTCTGCTGCTAGAAAACCAACAGCCACGCAACCTCATGAAATGGCGCAGGTTCTACTTATAGGCTCAATCGTGCAGTTTTTCCACCTTTAGACTGTCAGAGAAGCTGGTACTGGACTCACCATGCTATCCCTTTTCCACTCAGCCTGGCTTACTCCTCGATTAAGTGTACCTTTGTTACATTTCAGCCTACCATGCCCCGTGAGCCAATGCTGTGGCCCAGCTGGACGACATGCCTTTTTGAGGGCGTCCTCCATGTAGGCCCCAATTAAGGACCAATCCCTCCATGGGACTTACCCTTAGTCCTGGAGCAGCCCTCGCGCTGCCTGCTGAACCAGCCCGCGGTTGCGAGCTACGTTTTCTCTCTTGGAAAACGTTGTTTTTAGCCAGAAAGCCTACACAGAAGAATTTCTGAAATGCACGCACTTATGTGCAAAGAGCCTCATTTGTTTTCCACCAGGACAGGTATCCCTAAGGACTAACCCTGATTTCTGCCTAAGGTGAGTCTCAGCTCTCACCATATCAGGACATCAATCTACCAGTTTATTTCCAAAGCCTCTAATCGAGGCCCTTCCACACCCCTTGATGGTGCACTGGTGCCTCAAATACTACATGATCAGAGCCAAGAAACAACTTACGAAAGTCGGAACAGCTTTTCATCTTCTTTGCCCATAGGATGAAGGAACTTCTGTCTCAAGCAGTCGTTGTCTAGGTGGCTTATCCAGTGCATTACATTCTGTTACCAGAAGTGCACTGGGAAACCCTTACCAGGCAACGTGTTAAGGGGTCATTCCACCAGCGGATCTTTACTTCCTTTGCGGTGTTGAGACGTTCCAGCTCAAGCTATTTGCGCTGCAGCTACTTGGGCGCTGCATACCTTTATCGACATACAACCTGGACATTACATCGAGGCGAAGAGCAGGGTTCGGTCTAACTGTCCTTCAGCTGACTTCTGTCCTAGGGCTCCCGAGGTATCCGAGGCTCTACCTTTCCTCCTCCCGATGGTGCATGATGTGCATTACAGCTTGGTAATCGGTCCTAATGGTGTAACCTGCTGAAACTGTTTCTTGAAGTAAGATAGTACAGTGCGTAGAACTTACCATAACAATAGATCTTTGAGAACAGCTCTTGCAGCAGGCACTTTCCTTCCACCATCCCGCTGGAGGTAGGTGAGTCAGCATCCATCTCATAGGATGGGACGTTTACTGTTACCTTGTTTAGCCATCTGATGGCGTGATCCTCAGTCTCCACTTATGATGTCATCCAGTGGCGGGAGTCTCCAGCGAGAGAACTGAGTTGATAGAGGACCGCCTCCTTATGTACTCACCCGACGTCTGGGGTGGGACCCGGCGTCGGGCCCGATCCCGCTGAAGACTGCTAGCTAGAAAATTTCCGTGGGGTCCTGGCGCCTGCCAGCTTCAGTCTAATGGTGTAACCTGCTGCAAGAGCTGTTCTCGAAGATCTACTGTTGCGCTAAGTTCTTACAGTAACTGTACTCCACCAAAAACTAAGAAAACAAAACGTTGAACCCTGGCTGATAAATCAAGCAGGACTTCATCATGCCTCACACCCTGCCATCATCAGAGGAGATTGCCCAGGCCACGAAGGTCATAAAACTCTGCAGGGTTTCATACCTACTCAGCAAAATCCCTCCACCAGTTCAAATCCCGGTTGCTCCCTCCTCTGAACCAAACCCATCTCAAGGGATGGAGTTTGAAGAATATGATTTACCTGAAATTGATGAAGGTGAGCCTACTGAACCGGAGATCTCACTGGAGCAGGAGTTCGGCTCTCCCCCAGACCAGAGGATTTTTCCTCTAATTTTTCCTTTGAAAGGAAAATAGTGGATGCTGTTGACCTGGCTACTACAGAGGTCACAGAAGATGAAGAGGAGGCCAGATATTTGGAGATGATGAGGTCCACACCACAAAGAAAATTCTTCTCCCAATGAACACTTTCTTTAAAAAGACTTGTTTAAAATACTGCAGACTCCAAATTCTATTCATTTCTCGATAAGAAGGCAGATAAAAGTACCAACTGGATGAACAAGGGTCTGAATTCTCTTGGCTCACCCTGATCATTGGGGATAGTCCAGCAAGCAGCCTATGAGAAGGCAAGGGTTCCTTTTATCTTTTCATCCGAGAAGGACTTTCGAAAAATAGACAGCATGTCAAAGAAAGGTTATTTGGCTGCTTCACTGGGAGTAAGACAGTAAGAAGCAATAAGCTTTCTCGGCACAGTACAAAAATCACTGTGGCAGTCCATGTTGATCATGGCAGAGAAAGTTCCTTCACCTTTCTCTGATGATTTGGCTGAAACAGCCAGGTTTGGACTTGAAGCAGCCAAGTACCAGTTTCAAATAGCAGCAGATGCCAGCGACAATGCTGCCAGATGGATGGCTCTTACCATAGCCCTTAGAAGGCTGGCATGGCTCAGGGCTACTAATTTAACACAGGATACCCAGGCTAAAACCATGGATTTTCCTGTAGAGGCTCGCTCTTTATTGGGTCAACAGACTGAAGCATACATGAAGAAGATGGATAAATATAAAGCCATCTATAAGAGTAATTCCTCAAAAGGAAGGCCTTCTTCCTCCTAGAAGCCATGGAAGGGGAGGCAGAGGAAGGACAGCTTATAGTAGGCCTTTTTGTCAGGCACAAGCTGTCCTACAGTATCAACAATACCCACAGCAGTCTGGGTATTTCAGGGCCAGAGGTAGGAGGGGCTCTAGCAGAGGCTCCCAAACTACCCAAGCTCAGCCCCAAGGCAAAACATAACCCCTGACTTAATAATCAAGTCCACCTTCCTTCTACCAGTAGGGGGCAGACTGGCTTACTATTTCCAGGCTTTGCATTCAATCACCACAGACAAGTGGGTCCTGGAAGTAGTAAGTCAGGGTTTGTCCCTGATTTTCAAGTCTTTTCCTCCCTTGAGATCAAGGGTGTTCAAACCAGCTTCTGTCATAGAGAAAAAACTCCTGGAGAGAAGAAGGTTCAAAGCTTACTCCAGCTAAAAGCCGTGGAGTGTGTCCCAAGTCATCAGAAAGGAAGAGGCTTCTATTCAAGATACTTCTCACCAAAAAGAAAAATGGGGAGTGGTGAGCCAATGTTCCCTCTAATTTTCAGTCTCTGTGAGTGGGCAACTGATATGTGTGTGCGACACTTTGTGCAAAATAATTGATTCATGTGCGCAAATTGGATGGCCCAAACAAGTGATATATTTTATTGCCAATAAACAGTGGAAAACATAACCAAATACTCAATGCAAAGTATAAATATACATTCTGACACAGTCCGAAGATTAGATGTGCATTGTGCACCATAACAGTATGAACTGGAAACGTGTAAACTATGTACATTTTAAAGAGTCTTGCATGTATCTAAAAGGGGTGCTGCTGATTATGCATTGCTAAGAAATAAACATTTACTGATTTTCTCTTCTGTCTTTCCCATTCTGCCAGTGGACATATATTTTATTAAGATCCATTTTTCCACCAAAAGCTAAAAACAATTTTGTTCGCATCAGCATATCTAAATGGCTTTCTTCCAAGTGGTTTCTTTGTTTGCTCTTAATACAGTTCATGAGGCTGAAGGCTCTTTCACAGTCAGCACTAGAAGCTTGGAATGTAGTAGTAGTAGTTGTAGTAGTACAATTTGTTGTTCAGCATAAAACAGTTACAATATACTAAAATCAAGACAAAATATATAGTAAATACAAACAGACAATAAATCAACAAGGAACTTAAATATCTTTTCAGTGCAATTCGGTTTAACGGTGTTCCTTGAGTACCCTTTCACATAAAAAACCTCCACAGGACTTCAAGTTCCCCTAATAAACTTTACAAATGAGTTGAAATAAAAAATTTTGCAAAGATCTCTACCATGTTTTTCTCTCTCATAGTAAACAAATATTCCAAAAGATCCTCCAGGGGGAGGCTGAGATCCCCTAACAATCCACCCGGCAGTTTTTTCCTAGTTGATTCATACCTAGGACACAAGAGTACCACATGTTTAAGATCATCTATAGTCCCCACTCCACATTTACAATATGGAGAAAGTACCCCCTCTCTTTTTTGTCTGAAATGAATGCATTGAGCATTATGAGTTTTCAGTTCTGAATCTTGTATAGATTCTCCTTTGTTTAGGACACGTTAAAAAAGAGAGATAGGGCTCATATCCCCATGAAGTCTTTACTTTTTTTATAAAACCCATATAACTTAAGCTTGGAGAGTTGAAGATAGCAATAATTTATGTCTAAGTCAGTAAGCCTCAATTTGACAGCCTGCCTAATCTTCTCAAATGGTATTGTGTAAATTTTGTTTAAGAGGTGGCCCAATCCGGCCGGTATTATTGTTTCCTTAATAAGTTGAAATAAAGGGCTGTACATATCCCATGCTGGCCAATTTGATGACTTCCTCTACACACATTCTGGGATATCTTTGTTGGGGCAAAAGAAAAAGTTTCAACAGAAAGAGAATCTGTCATTCACAGATGAGGGAAGTCAAGGAACGTTGTCCTAACTCCAAGACAGGAATACAGCTTGGAGTTCCATTTGGCAACATTAAGATGTATCTATAGAGTTTATTCAGAATTATTTCTAGTTCTCTAACCTTAGTATAACCCCAGATTTCAGAGGCATATAATATAACATGCTTGTTCTTATTTTGGCATTAACAACTCTTAATACCCCTCTGATTGAAGACTTCCCCATCTTGCTGTTAAACATTTTTAGGGCATTTACCGAAGATCCCATTTTAAATCGAATAGCCTCCAAATGTTTGGTCCAAGATAGGCTATGTAAGCAATAATATCTGACAGGGTGGGCGGTATTGGGCTATACCGGACCACCCAGGGGTGTAATGAGGCCCGACGCTATAGGCGGAGGGCCTTATAGCCCTTGGAAGGTCCGGTATAGACCAATACCGCCCACCCTGGAGGGTATTGTTGCACTTAGAAAATGGGCACAGTCATAAAAAAGGTTAGTTAAGATGTGAATTAAAAAATGTATTTAAAATAGGTTTTTGTAATAAAATAGTTCCTCCACCTATATTGGAATTTTTTTTTTTTTTTTTCTGTCTCTTGTCTGAGCTAGGGACTTATCCCTTGGAGCAGCTGCATATGTCTAAATAGACCGACCATCGTGGCTAGCACTGTTCCCCCATTGGGCTGTTTCCATGCTGCAAAGAAACATTTTAGCCAGCTGAGTTCCTCATATTAAAAATTGCAGTCAGAAACTACCAAATCATGAAATGATATAACTGTTTCTCCAGAGCTGGTTTTTTTTTCTGTCTGCAGCTCGCCTGACCCCCCCTGATACTCTAACTCCAGACCTCCCATCCCTCTATGCACCTCCATGGTGCCGCTGCCCATGGTTTCTATTTTTTCTTTTTTTTTTTTTTAAATAGAGCAGTAATGAGCTGGGAGCTGAAGAGCAAGTGATTGAACGAGCTGCAGAATTACAAAACAGCACTTTTGATGGGCGGGCGAGCTGTCAGGAAACAAAGAAAAAGTAATTCTGCTAGATACTCTTGGTGGCGATTTGAAATTCTTTTCTTTGTCTGTGTTTGTTGTTCTTGGGGTGCTGTAAGTCGGCAAGTGAATCATTTGGGACATCAGTGAGGAGTGATGGTTGTGGGCAGCCGCATCATGGAGCTGTTGAGTATGGGCAGAAGGTCTGTAGATTTTGGAAGGATGTGGGTCACCAGAGCTTGGAGGAAAAAAACAGGAAGATGTATGCATTTCTGTGATCAGCTGGGAGACAGGGTATTGCTCATAAACTTGAGTGTGTCAGGAGAAGCGACCCAAGTGGAGATCGTTGATGGGGGGCATGTATCATAGGCTGGCACCCTGGGTAGGGTATGTGTGGGAGTGAGTATATATGTGTGTGGTAGGACTGTCTTGGGCTTTTGTCTGGCTAAAAACACAAAAAAAAAATGCAGTAAATGAGCACAGCTGAGGTTGGGTGCTGTAAGGTCAGGCAACAGGTATGGAACAGTATCTCTCGCTAAGCGAGAGAAAAATGGTGGCAATTTGAAATTTAAATGAGGTTCTTTTAGCCAATTAAGGCACAAGGTGGGCACCAAGATACTTCAGTTGGGTGAAGGGGCACTTTAGGCTGGCACTTTTTATTTCCTGGGCGTCTATTGAAACTTAATGTACCACCCCCGGCAGGGGTACCAGCCAGTCAGAGACTAGGAAATAAAAAGCCCATTTTCTAAAGGCAAAATGGACACCTAAATAGTCATAGCACTTAACAGTGTCTATATAGTTATCGTTTAGCCTAAAACCTACTGTATTCTTGGTTTGAGAGCCAAAAACTACAGTGTTGGTCTTGCCGAGATTAACTTTTAGTTTCCTTTGAGAACAGAAAGATTCAAAGTAAGCCAATTTTCTTTTAAGACCTAGGACTGAAGTAGAGAGCAAGACTGAATCATCTGCATATGCTAAACATTCAATCCTATCATCATTAATTTTTGGAGCATGAAAATCTGGGTTACCAAACTGATCCAAGACTGTATTAATGTAGATGTTAAAGAGAGTGGGGGCCAAAATACACCCCTGTGTGACCCCACGTTTGTCTCAAATCTATCAGTTAGATGACCATACTGATTATTCTGGACCCCTGCCCACATATTTTCATAGAGTCTAATAATAACAACAAGAAGTGAGGCCTCCAACTTCAGATCCCTTAATGCAGTCCAAAGGATTTTTCTACTAATGCTGTCGAAGGCCAAGGAGAAGTCCACAAAACAGCAATATAATCTGCTTTTTCTCACTTTAGCATACTTCCACATCAGGTGCTGAAGCACATAACAGTGTTGTACTGTAGAACGGTCCTTCCGGAAAATGTTCTGTGCCTCTTTCAATACTGAGTTCTTCTTGACCCACGACAGCAATCTGCCCAAAATTATATTAGAGAAAATCGTCTGTGAAACATCTATCAAACAAATAAGCCTATACATCCTTGGGTCATTCGGATCCTCTTTTTTAAAAATTGGGAAGATAACACCACTTGCCCAACTGTCAGGGTAAGAGTATCCCTGAACCAAGCCATTAAACAGCAAAAGAAGAAAAGGAATCTACCAGTTGGTAAGAACCTTATAGAGATCACCAAGGACCCCATCTGGCCCAGGCTCTTTATTTGCCTTAAGCCCAATCAGTGCCATCCAGATTTCATCCTCTGTGATCAAGATGGGTCTTGAAAAAATGTCATCCGCCTGTATTTTGAAAGCATCAGGTATCTCCTGTTCTTCATGAGAATAGTAGAGCTTGGAGAAATGAGATACCCAAACTTCAGATGTAATATAGGCTTCAATCCTATTGGCATAGCTATTATATCCCTGGGCAACAATATTATAGAATCTCCTTCCATCCCTATCCAAAACAGCCTGCCTCAGTTTTTCCCAAAGTCCCTGAGTATGTTTATGTCCCTTCTATTCTAGAATTTTCCTATATTTTTCTCTTTCAGTCTTTAGCAATTTAAAATCTGCTGCAGACTTATTTCTTTTCTTCTTATGCTGTCTTCGTTTTCCTCCAAACTCTTTCTTTGCCTGTAGGCATACCGAATTAAACCAAGACTTTTTATAAAGGGACCTAGGACAAAACGTTGTTTTACATCTAGGTCCAAGTAAAGAATGTATAGTTTCCCAATTCTCCAAAATATTAAAGGCCTTACTTTTGTCCAAGACCAACTCATGAATATCACCAAAGACTCATGTACTAAGAATTTCTTTGAAACTAGCTTGATGAATTGGCCCCTGTCTAATCCTTCTCTCGTTTGTGACTTCCAGGCTCTTTTCCTGTTGTGCTTCACTCCCTAAAGTCCCAAAAGGGCATTTGATGTTAATTACAATAGCACAGTGTGCTGATTCCAGTCTATCCATGACCTCTAACTTTTGGATCAGCTTTACTGCTTCCAAATTGATCCAAACCTGATCAGGGATTGAAGAGCCAGTAGGCCCTCTATGTTAAGGATCCAACTAGATCTCCCTGAGTTCTCCCATTTAAAATACAGAAATTTCTACTGGCCAGGCACACTAGCAGTTCCCTACCTCTGAGGTTAGATTTTAGATCCTGAGCAGTCCTAGTATGAGATATTTAGATTAATTATAGATATTGTATGGATCATATCTGAATGTACATCCTCCAAGAATCGAGTAGGAATTCTGGCATTAAAGTCTCCCAAAATAATTGTAGGACAAGATATATTCTTATCTGACAGTTCGTCAAGTGTCATTTTCAGATCCTGTATGAAAAGGTCAACGGGATCAGTAGCTCTTTTGCGAAGGGGAAAGTATATATTGCAGATAATGACTTTCTCTTGTCCCTTGACAATCATTACAGCCAAAATACCCTCTGACTTAGTAGAAATGTTAGTGATTTGAAAATTTAGCAAAGTTTTGATAAAAAAGGAAATATCACCTTTAAACCTTCCACATTTTTTAGTTGCTGGCAGAGTAAAGACAGAATATCCAGCCAATTTTGGAGTTACATTTTCTGTACACCATGTTTCCTGCAGCCCAGTAATATCAAAATTATCCAGAAATCTCACTACTTCAGGGTCAATTATTTTAAGATGGATGCCCTCAATATTCAATGAAAGTATAGAAAGGGCATCCACATATCAATCCCCAGTTCCCTTATCCAAATCTAGCTGGCATTCAGAGTTCATTCGTTTGATATTATCTACAGGCTGCTTTTGTCAGGCTGAATCAGTCAGCGGCCAGTAGGTATTAGGGTCAACTAGGTTTCCAAAGTCAATCAGGGGGTTATCTGCTTCTAAGATTGATTCTCGACTATCCTTAGTCTGTGTTAACCCGGAAAAGACTTCGCCCAAGTCTAAAGTGTTAACTAAATGTATTCCCAAACAATCCAGCTTGCTGCCCAGAGAAAGCAAGCTGCTAGCTGTATGAGGATTTTTAAATGTAATATCAATCTGTGTTTTGGGCTCAGGATCACCTTGTAACTTTATGGACTCCACCATGTTTCTGAGATATAAAATCCTAATGCTCTTTCCAAGAGCAGCAACAGATCTTCCCTAACTTTCCTGTGAGAATCCTTGAGTGAAACCTTCCACCCAAAGATAGTTATGGTCCTACTCAGCCATACTTCTCTCTCTGCTTCAGTACATGATCCTCTATCACTCCCAAGATTTTTCTTTGTGCTATCGTATCCTTCTCACCCTGTACCTTCCTATGGAGAATCTTCTGGGGAAGGATAAGACTGTGTAGGAACCTCTATACATGATAGCTTCATGTTTAGCTTGGAATGTAGCACATACGTCAATAAGTTTAGCCACCATGCTGTACTGCACGTTAGTCAAAGCAAAGTAGATCATGTCAGTAAAGGATTTTAATGATCCTCCCTTTTATTTTTTCAGCAACTATAAATCTGAAGTCATTGTACTGGCTAACAATTTCTGCCTGGCCACTGATGAAAATAAATAGTCCTGATATTTGCTGTACAGTCTCTCAATATTTGATAAGCCAAACTCAAAGCTGCAATGTGGCATTGCTGCAAAATCAAAGGCAGATCAGTTAGAAAGTTCACCTGCAGGAAATCAGCTGTCCAGATGGTCACATAACAAGCTAATGAATTGCAAAATTATTGTTGTGCTTACTTCAACTGTGCAGTTAGCCAAAAGCAGTTTTATTGGTTGGCTCCAGTAGACAGTTTCACCCAGGTACTGGCTTCTGATCTTTTTTATTTTGCCCTAGCAATCTGTACAGCTTCAACTGTTGTTAGACCACTTTTCTGAAACATCTTAGACAACTCTGCTGACTCCAAAAGTACATCATTTAATACTGTTATGGCAATGTGGTATTCAGGGTTGGACAGCTTCTTAAAGCGATACTTAGCAATGGGATCTTTGATGGATGCCTGCATAATTGTATGTGATGTCATTTACCCTTGGTATGGTTTACAATAACTACGCTGGGTATTGTCAAGCTCAGTGGGGGTTTTAAAATGTATTTTTGCAATGTAGTGAGTGAATCAGTGTGATATGAGAGAGGAGATACATTTAGGAGACTATTTCTCTTCCGCTGCTGATCCATACTAAGCGCAATCTGAATTTATGAAATTAAATGAAAAGGAAATTTTTTGCGCTGCCATTTCTTGCTGTCCACTTAAGAATTACCATCTCCGTGTAGCCAACATGGGCAGCCTTTTACAAGCTCTGATTCATTGAATCTCAAATGTGTATGTAATGTGAGGACCCCGTTTTAAAGAGAAGCGCAATCTCATCTCTCTAGATATATGTACAATCAATGTCTCAGCCTGCTAATTGAGAAGGTTATACCCATCCCGGCCCCAACAAATACATAAAAAAATGACACAGAAACAGACTGTAGGTTGCTTTGATGCTTTTATTGTAAACAAAAACTATAGTTTTCCCATTTCTTGTACTGAAAAAAAATGAACATGCTTTCAACGGTGAGGCTTTACATCCATTATAAACACATTTTATATGTGAGACACTGCTTGGGGAGGAGGCAGATTACACTGAAGTTGTGCAGCTTTAAAACTGAAATAATATAATATACACCCTATGTCAGAGAATTTCTCGCATTGCTTTGTTGGGGGGCATCTACCAAACAAATAAAACATGCCATTTCTGTGAACAGCAGGGGAATACTGTTCATTATCAAGTACTGTCTTACTGAAAAGAAGTGTCAAGCCGAAAACATTGCTGTTACTGGAAAGCCGATTGGTTGGAATTTTGCCAGTCAGTTCCTTTGTTCAATAACTGGAGCGAGAGCGAGATGTCTGGCTTGTTAAAGTTAATGGGTTGTGGCCTCGGGGGTGGGCATACAATGTTTCTTTCCCATTCACTTTCATGTTCTGCTGTCTGAGTCTTAAATCTGAGTGATGATTGTTGTCACTACTTCATAAACATTAGGAACCCTGTCAGCTGCTTTGTGCACTACTACTGAAGCTGTGTGCGGGTGCACATGCGCACACCTTAGGGGGAACATAGGTGGTGACCTATTCTAGACGTCAGACTTTTGGACAGGCATTTAATAAAACCAAAGTTCAGAATGGTCACATTGACAGTGATTTTTGCCAGTAATCCAGCAGGGAGATTGGCTGGCATCTCTAGAGCTAAAATATGCCTACTTTCATATCCCAATAAGAGAATCTCATAGGAAATACCTCGGGTTCAGACTTCCATCAGGACACTACCAATTGTCAGCTCTACCTTTCAGTCTCACTTCAGCACTCAGAGTGTTTACAGATAGTTTGCAAATGGTAGTGGCATACCTAAGAAGGTTAGGTATAGCAGTCTTCCCTTATCTTGACGACTGGCTAGTGGCGGGAAATTCACCAGAGCAGATACAAGATCATCCAAAGGTAGCACTAAACCGTTACAGCCGCTAGGATTCCTGGTAATCAGGAGAAATCCATTTTCACTCCAGTAGAGGTCCTGCATTTCATAGGAGCAGAACTGAACAACTACAGGGAAGAGTTTTCCTCCCTCAGGACAGGGTACAAAGCATTCTGCAGTTAGCTGCCTCATTCGAGCTGAAAAAAAACACGCCCAGCAAGACAGTTTCTGCAAATCCTGGGTCATATGGCTGCAGCAACAGGCACAGTCCTGGGAGCCAGATTCCAAATGAGAGATATATACAGTTATATCTAACATACTAACATGCTAGACGCCAGCAGAGTAGGCCTATTGGTCTATCAAGTCTGCTTGTGCTTCAGCACCCTGATTCGGTACCGCAGCCCTCTATCTGTTTCTTTCCACTGTTACTCCATCCCCCAGTCCTGCGCCCCCTGGGCAAACCAGCCTCTGCTTCACCCCTTGCCTATACGTGTCCCACCCTCTCTTGAATCCCTCCACCATAGCTGCCTGTACCAGCTTCCTGGGCAGTGCATTCCATGGTTCCACCGCTCTCTCAGTGAAGTATCTCCTCCTCCTTTCCCCCCTAATCCTACCACCCTCAATCTTCCAACTGTGTCCTCTGGTGATTCCACTCTCCTTCAGTTGAAAGATCCTATCTCGGCTTACCTTATTTACTCTCCTGAGGTACTTGAAGACCTCAGTCATGTCCCCCCGGTCCCTCCTCTCCTCCAGTGAGAACAGGTTGAGCTCCCCTAGTCGTTCCTCATATGTCATACACCCTAGGCCCTAGATCATTCTCGTTGTTGTCCTCTGGACTCTCTCTCCAGGAGCTGGATGTCCCTTCTTAGGTGCGGCCTGCAGAACTGCACACAGTACTCAAGATGTGGTCTAACCAGGCTGTTGTACAATGGCAAAATCACCTCCCTGTTCCTAGAGGTAATCCCCCTAGCGATGCATCTCAACATCCTATTTGCCCTGACCGCAGCCCTCCTGCACTGCTCTGAATTATTCATGTTAAGATTCACAAAGACTTCTAGGTATGTTTCTCCTGCCATGGCCTGCAACTCATCCCCCCAGGATGTACCCATAGTTGGGGTTTTCCCGCCCTAGGTGTAGCACCTTGCACTTGGAGGAGTTAAATTTCAATTTCCAGGTGCAGGACCACTTATCCAGAGTATCCAGGTCCTCTTGCAGGGCCAATCTCCCCTTCTCCCCTTCCACCACTACCCCCAGCTTAGAGTTGTCCGCAAAGAGACTCATTTCACACCTGATACTTTCCCTGATATTGGAGATATAGGCATTAAACAGGAGTGGCCCCAGGACTGATCACTGTGGGACCCCACTTATGATACCCTAGGAGATGAGACCTCCCTTCCGACCACTAACCACTGAGTGCTACCTGAAAGCCAATTTCCAATTCACCTAACCGTCGGTGGGCCTACCCCCATCTCCCCAACTTCTCCCTTAGGCCAATGTGAGGGACCGAATCAAATGCCTTGCTGAAGTCCAGGAACAGTACATCCACTGGTTTCCCCCGTTGAGTGCTGATGTCACCCACTCATACAACTCTACAAGGTTTGTTTGACACAATCTACCTGGCACAAACCCATGCTGCCAGTCATCCAGGTAACCCATCTCCTCCAAAAAACCTCCCAGCCTTTCCTTAAGTATGCTCCCCATTACCTTCCCCACCTATTCTTCCACCACTCTTGCAAATCTAAGTAAACTGGACATCCTTTATCACCGTGTGTTACGGTTCATTACCAACTCCCCTTACCGTTTGCACCACTGTGACTTATATGCAGCTGTTGGTTGGACATCCCTTACTACTAGACGCCTGTTCCATGCTGGGCTATGGACTCTTAAACTGCTCCTGCAGAAATTGCCAAGCTATCTCTCTTCCCTTATTAGCATCTCATATAGTGCATACTCGTTAAGAAAATCTGACTTTATTATGCTTGACATACCAAGGATGCGGACCTCCTTTGGTAAACGTGCTATTGCATATGCCCTTCCCTCCATTTGGAACCAATTACAAACCGTACTGAAACTAACTAGCACAGTTTCAATAAACTTCTACAAATCACTAAGTCCAGCCAAAATAAAAGACACCTGTAACTGTCATTAAGTCTCTTCCTTCCCCATGTGTGCCATATTTATCCACTGGTAAGGTATAATTGCTTTGTCATATTAACTGCTTTCCTTCTACTCCTGGCTTTATCTATGCTACGCCACTGCTACTCTATCAAATCACTCCTCCCCATATCAGTTGTAGTCTGTTTGTTCTAGCTGCCAAAATATATGTATTGCACACCAGTCATCATGTTTTATTTATCAGTATACCAACCTGTAAGTCGCTTCCCTGTCTCATATTAATGTTTACCACCTGCGGTCACCCTATGTGGTACCCTTGTATGTATATCCAGCCTGTATCATGTAACGTGCATTTCATGTATATACTGTTATTACCTATCTATGTTTGTACTTTAAGTGTTTATGTCACAGGACCTCCTTGTGAATGAGCTTGCTCAATGGAGTTTTCCTGCAGTAAACTTGAACTTGAAACTTGAACTTGAACACTGACGTCAAACTGATGGGTCTATAGTTTCCTGGCTCTTCTCTCAATCCCCCTTTATGGATGGGCACAACTTGCGCCTGCTTCCAATCCCTTGGCACCCTCCCTGTCTGGAATGACAAGTTAAAGAGATCTGCCAATGGCACAGCCAAAGCATCTGCCAACTCCCTCAGTACTCTGGGATGAATAGCATCAGGCCCCAGAGATTTATCCTTTTTTAGGGACTGGAGGGCTTCCCACACCCAACCGATAGGAATATCAGCATCTGTTCTCTCCCCCCCCCCCATTCAGCAGAGCCACCCTGATATCTCACCCCTGGCCTACCTCCCCCAGCAGCTTGTTCTTCAGCAGGTAACCAAATAGTCAGGTCTGCTGCACCTTCTGTGTCCTTCAACACCCTTTTTGGAAGTTCCCCAGCCTCCTCCCTAGTGAACACTGAGGCAAAGTACTCATTCAGTACCTCCGCCTGCTCTCCAGCCCCTTTCATCCACCCTCAGCTGTTCTCAACCTACTGAGCTGGCTCTTGACCTTCCTCAGGTCACCAATATACCTAAAGAACCCTGTGTTCCCCCTGTGCCAGCCTCTGCTCTTTCCAGGCCTTTGCCCCCCCTTACCACTCTGGTGACTTTCCTGTTTGCAAGGAGATAGTTCTCTCTATCCCTCTCTCCTCTCATTTTTTGTACCTACTGTAGGCAGCCTTCTTCTTCCTTACTGCCCCCTGGACCTCCTTGGTGCACCAGCATGGTTTACGAGACCTACCGCCCTTGCGTTCCACTCTTGCACAGGTCCTGGTGGTCTCCTGTAGCCCCTACTTTATTATCTCCCACCTACCTTCCACGTCCAAACCTGTTTTTATCTCCTGCAAATGCCCCTTGAGAATTTCCCCCATGTTCTGAAAGTTCACCCCCCTAAAATCAACTGTCATTGTCCTTGAATGACCCCTCCCCAGTTTAAGCCGAAACCAGACTGTGTTGTGGTTGCTCCCAGCCAGGGTTTCTTCCACAACCAGATCTCGGTACAAGATCCCCATCCACTAAAACCACATCCAGGATATGACCCTCCCTCGTTGAGTCCATCACCTGCTGATTGAGGAACGCATCCAGGAAGCCATCCAGCAGCTTCTGCTCCCTGGTTACAGTGGACGTCATAGTACCCCAGTCAGTAGCTGGCATATTAAGGTCCCCCATCAACACCACTCCTTCCCCTTCCAGTCCATACTGCCCCTTAATGTTAGCCAATAGGCAATCCTCCAGGTCCTCTGCAAGTCCTGGGGACCTGTATACCACCCCCAACTTGATCTTGCCTCCCACGGGGGTTTGCAAGGTGACCCATAGTGCTTTCATATTGCCCTCTGCTTCCTCCACTCTCATAATCTTGATGTTATCCCTAATAAACATTGCTACTCCTCTCCCTACCTTTCTGTCCTTCCTTAGTACAAGGTACCCACTCAGATTAACATCCCAGTCATGGCCAGGGGTTGTCCAACTTTCAGTGACCACTGCTACATCCACCCCACCCTCAAAACAGCGTAGCTTGGAACTCAGGCATTTTATTCTCCAGGCTCCTGGCATTTATTAAAGCCACCCTCCGACCCTTGTCCCTACCCCACTTTACCATATCCTCCCCAGATCTTACATACGTCCGTTGACACTTCTCCCCAGGATACCATCTGTCCCCCCCCCCCATGGGGTTGCAGGCCAGTTCTACCGGCGGTATGGATGGCTGGATCAGCCCGGCAGTGCCCCCCTTCCCCTTTCACAAGTTTAAACCCCATCTAGCCTGAATGAAATCTGTTATCCCCCATTTGAGAAGCTTCCCTACCAGATTTAGGTGAAGCCTATCCCAGGCATACAGTCTTAGAGCACACTGGTGCCAGAGAAAAGACAAACTGACAAAACCGTTTCCAGTAACAAAAACTCTGCTTTAAACACTCCAGTGATGGAATGAAGCGTACCCTTCCATTTTTTTTTTATTTATTTATTTATTTTTTTTGTTATTCTCATCTTTATTTATGTTTATTTTCTTTACATACGATTGTGCAGTGGATTAATAACAGGAATCAAATTAAAAGGTTCTACAGTTACATTTCGAGCTGATTAACAATGATTCCAATAAAGGTTGTTTTAAAAATATTCCAGTCCTTGAGTGCTCCTTCACAAAGGTCCTGACAATTCTTTCAATTGATACTCCAGGGTTCTTAAGTAAACAGCACATATGGTTAAGATTACAACTGGTAACAGTCAATAAGTAATTCAAAGTATTTTCCACTACAGTACTCTTTTTAATTATGGTCAGCATCGCCCTAGGGAAACCCTGCCAAGGGGTCGGGTATAGGAAAAGAAGAGAGAGGGGAGGGGCCCCTGACCGACCACAGAGACCTCCACCTGAGTTTTGAGTTGAAGAGAGGTACAGGTGCTAAATGGGGAAGGAGAGAGGGGATGTAGGAAACCAACTATAGGCTATGGAATAAAGGCCTGATCTCTAAGCATGTAATACAAAAGCCATCTATTCCATCTGGTTCTAAATTTCCTTTCCCAACCATTCAACCTATATGTTAACTTTTCCAGTTGGTAGATCTGCTCGGTAATAATCCACCAGTCTTTCACTGTAGGGGTGTTAGGGGTGGACCACAGTTTAGTAATGGCTTTCTTAGCTGCAGAGAGAAGAATAGCCATCAGATATCGAGCACCCTGATCTCTAAAGTTGTCGGTGAAGATTAATAGGATAAAAACCCGAGGGGTCAGCTGTATAGGCTCATTAAATATCTCTTGGAGCTCCAGTTGAAGATGTTGGATAAACGGCTGTAGCTTGGGGCAGGAATATACTATATGTGTGAGGTGAGCTCTATCTTCCCCACATAGCCTCCAGCAAGCAGCGGAGTGCCCTGCGGTGTAATGGCTAGTAATCTCTGGGGTGTGGAAATAACGGACCAAGAATTTCCATGCCAATTCTCGCCACTGGTATGAACTGGATGTATGCGCGACCTGCCAACATGCCTGCTCCCACTGTTTTACTTCAATAAGGGACCCCAACTCCTGTTGCCATCTCTCCCGGGTGTCTGCCAGGATTGGTTTTGAGGTTAACTTCAAGGCCCGGTACAGAATTGATATCAAGTGTTTCTGCCCCGGGGAAGCAATTAGTTGTTGCAGACTGGTTATCAAGGGGGGCCAGCCCTCTGGAGTGCGAACTGTGGCTGGCAGCGCTTCGAAGTAATGCCTTAACTGTAAATATCTGTAATAATGAGAATTGGGAAGCCCAAATTTCTCTTTTATTTCCTGAAATGTGGTCATTATCCCTCCTATTGTGATTTGAAACAGATAATTAAGCCCATATTTGGCCCATTGTCGGTATGTATGGTCCATTAATCTAGGTTGGAAATTTGGGAGCGCTCCAATTGGGCATATTAGTGGTGTAAAGTGGGATAGTGAGAGCTGCCCTTTAATCTGATACCAGGCTGCAACTCTGTGTTGGAGTTCGGTTAATGGGATTAGACTTCGATTCGAAGATCTGGTAGTGCTATATAGCAAGGTATAGTATTCCATATCAGGGATGTCTGCTTGCTCTAGCTCTGCCCAATGCATGTCGCTATTCAGAATCTGTCTGGCCATCACGTGCGTGAGTTGGACCGCCTGGTAATACCAGTATAGATCAGGTAGTGCTAGTCCCCCCGCGCTCCTCGGTCCTGCAAGGAGCGACAGCCTGACTCTCGGTTTACGGCCTGTCCAAATAAATTTAGAAATTGCCCTCTCCCAACTCTGAAACAATGATCTGGGTAAAGAAATTGGAACATTATTAAAAAGGTATAGGGCCCTGGGTAAGGTAACCATTCGGATAAGTTCTATCTTCTTAGACAGGTTTAGTGGGAGAGTACTCCAGTGGGCTAAATCTTCCGTCAGCTGAGCGGTAAAGGGAACATAGTTCTGCTTATAGGCATCCTTCAGGTCCCTTGTCAAACTGACCCCCAAGTATTTTACCTTCTGCACATTCCATTTGCATGGAAAGTGCTCTCGCACCACCGAGTTCGGTGTGTAGTGAAAAGTCAAAATTTCCGTTTTTGTAATATTGACTTTATAGCCAGAGAGGTGTCCGAATTGCCTTAATAACTCATAAATTTTCGGGAGCAAAGTTGCCGGGTTCTGCAGGTATAAGAGAACATCGTCCGCGTATAATGCTATACGGTGCTCCTCTCCATCAAGCTCGACTCCCTGCAGGCCCCGGGCTTGCCTGATCAGTTGGGCTAGAGGCTCAATAGACAAAGCGAACAAGAGGGGAGAGAGAGGGCAACCCTGTCTAGTACCTCTGCCCAACTGGAAAGGTCTTGAGTGGTGTCCTGAAACCCGTACCCAAGCTCTTGGCGCTGAATAAATGTTTGTAACTACCTGGATTAGTGACCCCGGAATACCCATGGACTCCATAACTGTGTATAAAAAGGGCCAATGGACCCTATCAAAGGCCTTTTCAGCATCAAGGCTTACTAAGGCTGCAGGGTGATTAGAGGTGTGCATCTTGCGTATTATATGATAGGTTCTCTTTATACTATCTGTGGTGGTACGTCCTCCTACAAACCCTGTTTGATCTCTGTGTATTACTTGAGGGAGTATAGCTTCTAATCGACAGGCTAGTATCCCCATGAATATCTTATAGTCTGAATTTAAAACAGAGATCGGCCGATATGATTCGCAAAATTGAGGGTTTTTACCAGACTTAGGTATTACAGAAATTGTGGCATAGGCCCAGGAGGGGGGAGGAGGGTCCCCCTCCAAGACGGAGTTACAGGTCCCCAGGAGAGATGGCAAAAGTATGTTTCTCATGGATTTATAAAATTCGCCCATAAACTGGCCGGGTCCTGGGGCTTTCATCGTTTTTGCATGAGAAAGAGCATTCGCCAACTCCTGCATTGTGATAGGGGCTAACAACCGCTCCCCCTGCTCAGGGGTGATCCTTGGGAGGGTCAGGGTTTGCAAAAACTCTTTTATCTCACCTGAGGCTGCAGGGTTTTCTGGGGAGTAGAGGGTTGTATAATACGCAGTAAATGCCTCAACTATATCACTAAGCTTATTCTGGGGAACACCGCTAACTGGATGACGTACGGTTGTAATAGCAGCACTCTTCCTCTGTCTCCTTATTTGATATGCTAAAAGCCTACTGGCCCTGGGCCCCACTTCGTAGTATCTCTGGCAGAGGAAGGTTAAAGAAATTTCTGTCTGTTGCAGTACCAATCTGTCCAGATCTTGTTTAACTTGCTTTAACTGTGGAAGTACCGAGTTGTCGCCCTGTTTATGCGCTGTTTGCAGGAAATGCAAAGTTTCCTCTAGATTAGATCTTAGTTGTGTGCGCTTTTTCGTTAGGTGGGAAGTGTACTTAATAAGATGGCCCCTCAATACTGTTTTTATAGTATCCCAAAGGATACTCGGAGGGGTATCCGGGGTAGAATTGTCACTAATTATTTCAGTTATCTTGTCGGTTAAAAACTCGATAAATTGCTTAAATTTTAAATATGTGGGGTTTAAACTCCACATGGTGTTCTTCTCCTGTAACCCTAACTTCCAAGTACTGACAATCAGGGCATGATCTGACATGGCTATATCACCTATTTGGCAATCTATCAGCTTATCTAGGTGTTCCACTTGTGTGTAACATAAATCTATTCTGGAGTACGTGTGATATACAGCCGAATAGTGCGTATAGTTTCTAGAATAGGGGTGCATGTGGCGCCACGTATCTGTCAGTCCTGCCTCAGCCATAAATCTATTAAGGAGTCTTTGTTGTGCAGTCTTCCTTGGGGTTTTAGGGCTAGAGGAATCTTTCATTGGGTTAGGAAGAATATTAAAATCTCCAGCAAGCAGTAGTGTACCTTTAGTAAACTGCACAACTTTGTCCAGCAGGCCCCTTATGTCATTAGTTGAGGAGTCGGGAGGGAAATAAATGTTAGCCAAGGTAACCTCCGCTTCCCCCACCAGACCACGGAGCAGTACCAATCTACCGCATGGATCTATCCATTTTGATTGCAATCGCCAAGTTACATGGCGCGGTATTATAATCACCACTCCCCTTCTCCTTCCGCCTCTAAATGCTCGAACCATACACCTCACCCTTCATGATCTGCCCCAGCTTCGTGTGCTCTGAATTACTTAGATGGGTCTCTTGTAGAAATACAATATCAGCTCTGGCTTTTTAAACTTGAGATAGAACCCTAGTACGTTTGACTGGGGTGGAGAGCCCATTTACATTCCAAGAGACTAGCTTCAAGGGGGTCTCAGCCATATCGAAATTTGCTTTGTTTGCAGGATTCCAAGAGGCCGTATGCCCACCAAGGAGCCTCCCCAATTCGGACGGAAATAGTACTTAAGCTGACACAATCATAAGATTACTGTAATACTAAGATTACTCTTAGATTTCCAAAAAACATTAACATAGTTAACCAGCAGGAACTGATTGCCTAGAAGCTGGCATCAGCGTACCCTTCCAAAGGGAAATCCCTTCAGCTATCCTCACAACCAATGCCTCTCTGTTAGGATGGGGTGCTCTCTTAGGGTATCACACCACTCATGGAACTTGGTCCATTACAGAGTCACTCCTGCATATATATTTGCTAGAGCTAAGAGCAGTGTTTCTGGCCCTGAAACATTCGCTGATCTAGTACAAGGGAAAGTGTTGCAAGTCAGGACCGACAACACCACAACAATGTACTATATAAACAAACAAGGGGGAACAAGGTCAGACCCTTTATGCACAGAGGCTATGAAAGTCTGGAGTCTGGTTTACTCACTGAAGGCCTCATTACAGGCCATTCACATACCAGGAAAGGACAATACCCTGGCAGATGCTCTGAGCAGAATCAACCTGGCACATCATGAGTGGTCCATCAACAAGCAGGTGCTGGACTCAGTGTTCAGGAGATGGGGCACACCAGAGGTGGATCTCTTCGCATCCCAAGAAAACCACCTCCTGACCCTCTTTTGTTGCAAACCACCAGCCAAAGGCACAATCCCACAGGATGCTCTGGCTCTGGACTGGTCAGGGAAAAGTCTGTATGCTTTTCCTCCCTTCCCTCTCATCTTCATAATCCTGATCAAACTTCAGGTCACAACCTGCATCAATGAGTCTAATAGCACCTGACTGGGCCAGGCAGCCTTGATACCCTCTATTACTTTCCATGTTGGTATCCAAACCAATGCACTTACCCAGGAGGCACAACCTGTTGACCTCCTACCAGGGGAAAATCTTGTATCCGAATCTTGGGTCTCTCTGACTCAAGGCATGGCTCTTGAGGACTTGGAATATGCAAACCTAAATCTTTCTCGGGCTGTTCTGGATATCCTGAAAGGATATAATAATAATATTTTTATTTTTAAGGTGCTTTTCAAAAAGCCAAGGCGCTGTACAAGATAAAATTGAACAGTTCAAATAAATAATCATTAAAATCAAACAATACCATAAATATAATGACATAAAATGATCAGTCACCATAAGCCTGGTGCCACGAATGAGTTTTTAAGGCTGATTTAAAGCCCTCCACAGTCGTGCACTCCCGTAACCGACGAGGTAGAGAATTCTATAGAAAATCTTCTACTAAGAAAACCTATTCATCAAAATGGAAAAGGTTCTGTATTGGTGTAATTCCAAGGAGATTTATTCTACTACAGTGGAAATCTCAGTTGTCCTGGAATACCTCACATACTTCCACTCCCAGGGGTTGAAACATACATCCCTGAAAGTTCAACTGGCATCAGTCTCTGCCTACATTTCTGCTGGTAAAGGTATTTCCATAGCTGCCAATCCCATTTTCAAAAAGTTCTTTAAAGGTTTGTGCCACCTGCACCCACCTATTAGGGAAGCAGTTCCAGTGTGGGACCTGAACATATGCATTGCTCAGCTCATGAAACCACCTTTTGAGCCTATGTTCTCTGCACATTTACAGTATGTTACATGGAAAACTGTGTTTCTGGTTGCAGTTACTTCAGCTAGAAGAATCAGTGAACTATAAGCCGTATGTGTTGAGAAGGACCATCTTTCCTTTCATAATGACAAGGTGGTGCTGAGAACAAATAGATTTCTTCCCAAGGTGGTTTCTGATTTCCACTTAAACCAGTCCATTACACTGCCAGTTTTCTTCACTGAACATGCTAGTTCAGGTGAACGCAGACTCCATAGTCTAGATGTCAAAAGAGCATTGAGTTACTATATGACCCATACCAGGGATCATAGACATGACAAGCAACAGCTGTTTTTTTACTTATGGGGATGTAGGTAATGGCACTCCAGCTTCTAAGAGGTCAATCTCTCATTGGATAGTCTAGTGCATTCAGTTTTGCTACTCAAAAGTGGGCAAGGAACCCCAAGCAGGCCTGAGGGCTCATTCAACCAGGGGCACAGCTGCTACTGTAGCAGCTTCCAGAGATATTCCTTTAGCGGAAATCTTTAAAGCAGCTACCTGGAGGACAGTACCCAGATTTACTAAACACTACAGTTTGTACACACAGCCCAGATGTGATGCCAGGTTTGGCACAGCAGTCCTGCACAGCCCATTTCCCAAGTAGGTTCTTTGCCCACCTCCAAAGGTACTGCTTTGAAGTCTGCAGAGAGTTAGGAATATAGAGGAATACCTGATGTTAGAAGAAAAAATTACCTTAGTAATCTTGTTCCAAGGTATTCTTCTATATTCATAACTCTCCCTCCCTTCCCTTCCCGAACCATAGCCTCTGCACTCCTGATCAAGTTTTCTGATTAAAAGTCCCAAACACTGGCATATATGTTCTAACCCTAGTGGGAAATATTTAATTCCTTTCTTTTTCCAGGTGATTCTGGCATTCGGGGGTAGGATTGTATTGTGTTAAAGATGTTTCATGCTGTCATGGACAGCTTAAGATGTGTTATATTAGATAAATTATTTAGATAAGTCTTAGTATAGGTTGCCTTGTAGGCTCCTTAGAAATCTGATACATTGATGGAACGTTGCCGCAGATAAGGGCAGCAGTTTGAATATGTGTCACAAGCCAGTGATAGTTCTATCATTTACATATAATTCCATTTTCTCTGTGCAGCTCTGCTTAGAAGGCTGACTTCAGAGAGTTATGAATATAGAAGAATACTTTGGAAGAAACAAGATTACTAAGGTGAGTAATTTTTTCTTCACCCCCTCATAGGGGGCCTACCCCTTCCTGGGACCTTAACATCTGCATAGCTTGGCTTATGCAGGCCCCTTTTGAGCCCATGTCCTCAGCAGAGCTCAAATTCCTGTCATGGAAGACTGTGTTTTTGGTGGCCATCACCTCGGCAAGGAGGATCAGTGAGCTTCAGGCCCTGTCAGTAGAACCCAACTACATTGCCCCTCACAGGGACAAGATTGTTCTACGAACCAACAGAAAGTTCCTCCTTAAAGTAGTCTCAGACTTCCACCTGAATCAGTCCATAACATTGCCGGTATTCTTCACTGGTCATTCTAGTTTAGGAGAACGCAGGCTGCATAGCCTGGATGTAGAGGTCCATCAGCTATTGTATGGACAGAACAAAAGAGCATAGGAGGGACTGTACTCAGTTATTTCTTACCTATGGTGAAGTGGGTAAAGGCAGATCAGCCACAAAGAGGACCATCACTAGATGGATTGTGGTTTGCATCCAGTTTTGCTATGGCAGGTTAAGTAAGGAGCCACCAGTGGGCCTGAGGGCTCACTGTACTAGGGGGACAGCTGCCTCCATAGCAGCTGCCAGAGATATCCCCCTGCTTGGCATCTGTAAAGCTGCTGCCTGGAAAACTGTTAACACATTCACCAAGCACTACTGCCTGGACACCCAGGCCAGGATTGATGTCAGGCTTGGCACAGCAGTATTGCAGAGCCTATTCCCTAAGTAGGTTCTGTACTCATCTCCATTGGGCACTGCTTGGTAGTCTGCATATTGTCAGAATACAGCAAGACTTCCTGTTTTTTGAAGAAAAAATTACTTATAATAGTAATGTTGTTTCTTGTAATGGAGTCTTGCTGTAGTCTGACCTCCCACCTTGCCTCCTCACTGGAACCTAGGGAAGCGGGGTCTCTGCACTCCAGTTGTTAACTCCTTTACCCACCAGTGGGTGGTGTTTTTTCTGGGCATCAGTGACTTGAGTCTTCTTTATGCCCTATTGTTGTGTGTATTTACCCTTGGGGTGTTAGTTATAGTTATGGATTATTTTATTTAGCTTTCTTATCAGTAGCTACATAGAAATCTGGTCAGTTACATAGACTGTACAGAGGACAGTGGTTTGAAAACTGAGCTTGAGCTCAACATTCTATGTATTTGCATAGGGTGTAACTCTTAACTCTCCAGGGCGGCTGAACCAGTCGGTCATACTGCAGAGGTCCTCACACCTCTCAGTGCTAGGCTTGCCCAAGACTTGCCTAGCTGTTAGAAGAAGATCCCTCTCCTTCGCAGCACCACAAAATTGGAATGGCCTCCCACACTCACTACTCTCATGCAAGACTATTACTCTCTTCAAAAGACAATATTAGGAAATATTTTATAAGCCTTCTGTCTATAATGGGAACTGTACCTAATGTACTCTAAACTTCTCCACCTGTTTGCCTGTACTCTCCTGGTGTGTATGATCAATGTCTAGGACTATGAATCTGTACATAGCCAACTGTCTATACTCTGCACTTATGTACTAATTGACTCTACTGTGGTTATATTGTATGCTCGTATCAACTTTACTGTTTGTTCACCTATGTTGCAGTTGACATCTGTAATTTGTATGGTCTCCCAATGAATAGGATGTCTAGTCTTGACCATGAATATATGTAACTGTCCAATGATATTTGTACATAATTATCTGTATCTGTACTGTTTTCTTATGTTTGGAACATTTTGGTTTCCCGTGTAGCCCCTGAAAAAGGGACTTGACTGTTTTAAATAAATAAAAATATTGTCAGACTACAGCAAGACTCCATTAGAAGAAACATGTAAGGAATAATACCCAACAGGGTGGGTAGTATGTTATAAGGACTGCTCTAGGAAGCGCAATGAGGCCCGACGCCAAGGCGGAGGGCCTTATAGCCTCGTGAAGAACCGTATACACAATGTCATTCCTTGAGGGTATTATTGTGCGAAAATGGGCACAGTCAAAAAATAAGTTTAATAAGAAATGTTCATGAAAACTGTATTTAAAGTAAGATTTTTAATAAAATAGTTCCTCCATTCTGCATTTTTGGGGTTGTTGCTATGGTTACAAGACCAACTTGTGTCGCCTAGAAAAAGCCAACCTAGAATGCCCTACTGCAGAATTTAACTTTGAGACTGATTTTAATCTTTTATGCACTTCGTAGTTCTACCGAGTTTGAAATAAGCGGTTGAGCTTGTGATGAGGAGAGAGTTTTTACGCCTGACACCTGCCTGGTTATCTCCATCACAGTGGGTTTCAAATCTTTAGAGTCTTCCACCAGGGCAAATAAAGTCAATTTTATCGTCTGCATCTCAAAGTACAAGTGCTCTATAGTAACTGCATGTGTAAGCTCTTCCTGCGGAGTTTGCAGTAAATTACTTCATCAGGGACACTTGGATGTCTGTGCATTTTTTAGAGAGTGACTGTTAGTGGGCAACGGCATTAGGACAGCATGGTTGGGAGAGTGGACCTGATTAAAATGAGCGGAGTTCCGAGGTATGCAGACCGTGAAATATAGACTTAAAAAAAAAAAGTGATAGCCTACTTGTCGATATGGGAGTGCGGTCGGGGGAGTAGACCGGTTTAAAATGAGTTGGTTTCAGGAAAATGAATTCTTTTTTTTTTTTAATTTATAGCAGTCTTGCTAGGTGACTTGTGATCTGGCAGGCAGTGTCTGAAGTAAAATGGGCAGTATGGCAGGGATCTAACTGGAAGGTGAGGTTGCGTTGCTCGATTGTGTGCTACAGGCAGTTTTGTTTTTCGGCAATGAGCATGGTCGACGGGAGAAGGAATCAGACAGCGTTGTTGACGGGAGGAGGAATGAGAGCCTGTGGTTGATGGGAGAACCAGTAATGAGGACAGTCAAATATTACAGATATTGATTTCCAGTTAAAATAATGAAGAAACGTGTGTGCCTACAGAGTTAGTATAGTTGTATTGAAATGCAGACCATTGTGTGCCATCGTTTCTCTATAGCTACAGAGAAAAATGGTGGATATTTGAATTGAAATGAGGACTTTAACCATTAGAGAGCAGGCTGGGCACCAAGATTCTGGTGATGGGGCTGGCTGGGCTGGTACTTTTAATAGGTGGGCATCTGTTGTCTGATAGATGCCCACCTAGAGAAGTCCCTCAGCCAATCAGAGGCCTCAACTACCTTTAGCCATTTTCTAATATTACGGTAAGTACTTTTTTCATCGATCTGATTAACTTAGGGCAGTTTCCCTTCTCCCAAGACCTCTCCTCCCTTGCTGCTTGGTTGGGATGAGTTACCTGAAGTAATATCGACCAAGTCTTGGGTTGATGTTATGGGGTTCTGCCTCAGGGTGTGTCCTGTCCCCACTGCTGTGTCTTGGACAGTCTATAAGGACCCTGGCACTCTACTTCCTGGGATAATTGGGAGGCATCTCCTTCTGCTTCATCCTCTGGCTTCTCTTACACCGCGCACAGTCCAGTCTGTCCCTCATGTGGAAGTGACTGGGGAGCCTGGAGGTGGATGCTGCCTTGATACCTAGCCTAACTCCCTGGGGGAGTGGGGTGCCACTGGGTCTCTCATTACTATTCTTCTTTTTCCCTCTCTCTTTCTTCTCCCTACCCCTCCACTTTTCTATCCTCTAGGTCTGCCTAGTGGTTGGGGCTCTCCCCCCCCCATACCACACTCTCAGGTAGCCTTCCTGTCTTCTTGTGTCGGCTTATTCTCCCTTCTGTTTTTATCCTTTCCTTTTACTGTTTTTCAGGCTTGCTTGCCCCACCCTCTTCCTTCCTTATGTCTGCTTTCACTCTCTCTCTCTCTCTCTCTCTCTGGCAGACAGAACTGAGGTGAGGGAGGAGTCGGGCACTGGTTTCTGGCTAGCTCTTGAGCAGCACGCTGTGCATCACCCTCATGGGCGGCACCACCCCCAGCACCGACTCCTCCCACTAGAAAAACATTTTTTTTTTTCTAAGCTAGTAAGCTCCTGTGGGGTCATAGCGCCTCCAGCATATAATCCACCAGTGATGAATGATGAAGATATATAAGAAGATCAAGAATTACGGTAGGTACAACATTTCTATTTCTTAAGCACTTTATATAATTACTAATTTTTTGGAGATTTTAAAACAATGTGGAAACTGTTTAATAAAGAAATAGATAAGTGGGCAATAGAGGATTTCTTTTAGTCTAAAAATAGATTAAACTATGATACTATGTTTCCCATATGCGTTTATAGAAAAGAAGGAAATTTGTAAGTGTACCACCGGCCTACTATATGAATTTGGATGTTTTTGACCTGTAAAAAATATTATGGCTCTGTTAATGCATGTCTATCCTATTTTATGTTTATGGAAAATAAAAAATATGATTTGCAAAAAAAAAAAAAGTTTTATTTTATCCGCATGCGATCATGTCCGGTTTGGGGCCCATCAAAGTCTGGGGCCGGGCGGGCTTCTATGCATCTGTGCTCCTATGGCAGGCCAATGACCGTGTCGTGCCACCATGATCACTGTTTAACCTGCCTGGATCCGTCTCATGACATGGACAACTACGCCACCTGCCTCTCCATGGACTGCTGGGTCCTCGAATCGCGCACGTTGAAGGTGGGTTGCGATCCTCCCACCTTTGAAGGGCGGTGTCAGTCCTGTGATGCTAAGGCCAGGACTTTGGGCCTTTCCCCCTGGTTTTCCTCTGGTACTATATGAAATGAGGGGGAGCAGGCCTTCTCCGATTCTAGTCTTGCTGAGACAGCAGGCCTATGTGAGAGGTCAGTGGGACAGTCAGCCTCCTCCAGGGGGTTAGCGGAGCATCCCTCACAGTCCATTGTCTCCTCAGAGGCATTGACACCCCCGTTGTGGTGGTCACAGCTGCAGGCTCAGCTTGAGCCAGTGGAGTCCTTGGTGCCACCTGCTGGCGTCACTTCAGCTCTCGACACCGCCCTTGGTGTCGATGAGCGAGGCAATGCTGCTGTTGGTGCTGGGTTCCCTTCCAGCACCTTTCGTGGTGCTGGGAGAGGGAGAGTTTCAAGGGTGGCTTCTTTGACGTTCTCCTCGATCTCTTCTGAGGAGGAGGAGGAGGAGGAGGATCAGGATGACCCTGATTGGCTGCCTGGCTCTCTGGAGCCCCGACCTCTCCTCCACCCAGCCTTCTGGTCTCCGGTACTTCAGAGTCTACCGCCACCTTTCCTGGGACTGCCCTTGGAGCCACCTCCTTCATGTCCTCTGTGCCGCTTGCAGGGCTGGGGACACTGCCGGTGCTGAGTCCGGCAGAGGGGAAGGGTCAGTGCCAAGGGCGGTGCTGGACTGTGATACCGGGTCTGATTCTGGCACCATTCTTGGTGCTGGATTGTATTCCAGAGCAGTTTCCAAGATGGATTCTGGCACCATTTCTGGTGCCGGGGTTGTCTCAGAACCCCTTTTCTTAGTACTAGGGGTCCACTGAGGAGCAGCTCCCTATCTGGTGAGGTGGGGATGGGGAGGTCGGCATGCAGGCCCTTTTCCAGGGCAGCTGGTGGCTCTGGTAGGAGCCACAGTGCTGACCCTTCCCTCCTGTCCTCTTTGGAACTGGTAGGGTGTGCAGCAGGTGGGGTCAGGGGTGACGCAAGGGCCAGATCAGCTCCGATTCACCCATCTTGGGGTCCTCTCCCAGGGGCACCACCTTGGCCACCCCTGTCTGGTTTGGTGCCCTGCGGTGGATGAGTTGCGCAGCCCCTTCCCTCGGGAAGGGTCCCCTGCATGATCTCATAGCCCTAGCAGAGGTCCTTCTCTGGCTCACCAGAGTTCTCCTCCTCCGTCTGTTTCTCTGCCTCCTCATCCTACTCTACGAGACCTCTGTGGCCTTTCGGGGCCAGTGGCCTGGGGAATGGGTCAGTGCAGTTGCAGCTGCTTTCCCTTGCTACCTTAGAGCCCTGGACAAGGTCATTTTTAGATCTGAGCCTCCAGGTGCTCCAGCCTCTGATCTGGGCTCTTCATACTCCTCGTCTTCCTCCTTCAAGGAAGAGGATACCTTCGTCCACTTCTCCTCAGACATTAATCTCACCAGCTATCAGTGGTTCCTGTTGGGGATGTTTTAGGTGCTCCATCTCTCGCATTTCACAAGTTGCAGTGCCGCATGCTTTCCTTGGGGAGTTCAGCACTGAAAATCTCGTCATCCCTCTGTGGCCTCGTGCCTTCGTGGAGGTGTCGCATAGGGTCTGGCACTGTCCCTCTTCCCCCTTCTCCAGCCCTGAAGGACTGTCAGCACAGGTATTACACACCCCTGGGCTCTCCAGGTGCTATGCCGCACCTCACTTTAGGAGTGGAGCTCCTGGATACCCCTTCCGGGCATCATCACGCAAGGCACGACTGCCTCCCAGCGTCTGACTTGGCTAAGTTTGACCTGGGGTAGGGGTAGAAGAGTCTTTCTAGGGACATGGATATGTTGTTCATCCACACTTATTGGCAGGTTCCTTGCCGCTTTAAATCTTGCCGGAAGGTCTTCAAGCTGGCTCCTCCCACCCACCCGGGTGGTAAAACTCTCGGCTCCGCCCCATGACGCCAGATCTTCCTTACCGCTTGGAAGCTCAGGTTCCCTCCTTAACGCTCTGCGATTAAGACTGGTTCCTAATTCTTCGAAAGTTCGAAATCAAAAGTTTTGCTAAAAAGACTTCGGTCTTCTTCTCCTCACGGCTGCGATGGACAAATCGACTCCCGGTTTCGGAGGTGCCCTTGCGGGCAGAAGATGTCTAGGACGGATCCGCACTCCACGTGCGTCTACTGCTTGGGCCTTGAGCACGACCCGCAAGCCTGCGACTTGTGCTCTTCTTTTTCGGCCTACGTCCTTGAAGACCGTGATGCCCGATTACAACTGGGGCGCCCCGAGAAGAGAATTCCACCGGTGAAATCTAAAGAGGCCCGGTTGGCGGTGTCCCTCGGTGGATCAGCTCGAGCAGATGATCGCCCTCGAAGAGGAGGCGGCGCGGGCCGCTTCTACCTCAGCTGCGGCATTTGTCCCGCTCTCTCTCGGTGCCTCGTACTCTGCTTCTTTTAAGGAGCTTTGTCTGACCCTCTCGACGAAAGGTGAGGGTCCAACTTCTTCGGGACCTTTTTCCAGGTCCAAAAAGAGCAAAAGTAAGTCTCTCCGTCGACGCTCTTGGGAGCGGGAAAGATCCCCCTCCCCTTGTCGACTGTCGACTTGAGTCGGCTCCCACAGCTTCGCCACTGGCTTCACGGTGTCCCCATCAGGTCAGTTGACCGAGACTCTTTACGACGCGTGTCGAGATTTTTCTGACCCGCTAGGACGGGTTGTCGGCTGGAGAAGCTGAGAATCCCCTCTCCCCGGTTTCCCCGGTGAGAGTTGAGGATCCCGCCGGCTCGTCTGTGCCTCCGTTCCTGAGCCTTCGGTTGGATTGTTCGAGCCGAGGGGAGTTCCGGTTTCCGACACTTCTCCTTGCCTTCCTCGGCCTAGTCGAGACTCTCGGTCTCGGTCTCGGACATCCTCGCCGGTCCGACGATCCCGCCGCCATAGGCGTCTCGCACCGCGGTAAGCGGCGCTGGGCTGCTCTTCCTCGGACCAGGGAGGCTTCGTGCAAGTTGCCGAGGTACGAGGAACTCATGTGGCAATAGTTTCCTTTTGATCGGCAACAAGCCGACTCAGTCGCCTTTCCCGCCATTAAGTGGCTGTCACCGGAGCGGCCGAAACAACCCCTCGTTGTAGCCGAGGAGCCTGTTCCCAGGCCGGTTGTTCGGCCAATTCCAGCTGCCCCACCGATTCTGGTGGAACCTCCGCCTCCACAGCCATTAGTTGGGGCTCCGACCAAAAATTCTCGGTCGGCCTTGGGTTTGCCCCATAGGCTGTCTGTCACCCTCACTCCCGATAAACCTCGGCAGGTAGAGGGTGGCTCAGGCCCGAGGCAGCTCTTTGAGGACTCTTCCGAGTCCGATGATGGTTCCTCCCTCTTCTCCAAGCGCATGGACTTGGAGTCCTCGGGAGGGCAGTCAGTGGACGATAGCCCTTCGTCCTTCTTAGGGTTGCTTCGACTCATCTCGGAGTCCACCGGGATGAAGCTCGAACCCGTTTCTAAACGGGCCAGGTATCCCCTCACGGAGATTCTGGACCGAGGGGATTCTCCTACGGAGGCCTTTCCGGTGGCCGGAGCCATAGTGGGTCCGGCCTTGGAACTTTGGCAGCGTCCTGCTTCCTGCCCTGCGCCTTCGGCCAGGATGGCCAGGAAGTATGCGGTCCCTACCGGTTCCCTGTCCGGTTTTTCGGAACACCCCTCGGCCGAGGGGTTGGTTACCGACAGCGTTTTCCGGCGTGCCAGGAACGCCAGGGATGTAGACAAACCTCCCGACAAGGAATCCAAGAAATTGGATTATGCTGGGCGAAAAGTCTACGCTGAGTCCTCTCTCGGCCTTTGTCAGGCCAGTTTGGCCATCCTCATGGCACATTTTTCTCACGCCCTGTTGGGCTCCCTGGATGAGGTTGTCCCTCATCTTCCTGCGGATCTGCAGATGGCAAAACAGCAGCTCCAGACTGCGTTAGACATTGGGGACTCATGTGCCAGGTCTGTGGCGGCCGCAGTGGCCATGCGTCGTCGGGCTTGGCTGAGGATATCCACCTTTACCTCGGATACCCAGCACAAGTTGGCGGATGTTCCCTTTTTGGGGACTGACCTCTTCGGCCCTGGGGTGGAAGGTCACCTGCAGAGGATCGAGAAGTCCAGTGCTACCTTGGACTCGGTCTCTTCCGCTCAGAAGGACAAAGGCCGTAAGCCACAGCCTAAGCCCTTTCGTCCTTCTGCGCCCGCGGCGCGCCCGGCCCAGCAACGTCAGGGCCAGCAGGCTCGAGCTTGGCATCCCAAACCCAAGCCGTCGGCTTCCTCCAACAGGAAGCAGGGAGGAAAAGCCCAGGTGGTCCCTCGGCCGGTCCTTCCTCCAAGCCTGCCCAGTGACGGGCTGAGGGGTGTCGCCCCAATCCCTGTCACCTCACCCCTGGTTCCCCCCATGGGGGGACGGCTCAGACACTTCCTTTCCGCCTGGTCCGCTGTTACCATGGACAGGTGGGTACTGGAGGTGGTGGGAAAAGGCCTGCCTCTGGAATTCGAGCAGGTACCGCCCTTCAGAGCTGTCGCACCTCGGGGGGCCTCGGGGTCCGCAGCCTCACTGGTGGCTCGCCGAGCCGACATCGCTCTCCTCCTCCAAAAGGAGGTGATCACGGAGGTTGAGGACCCCCCTTCAGACCCGGGGTTCGTGTCCAGGTATTTCCTGGTTCCGAAACGGATGGGGGGCTGGCGCCCCATTCTCGACCTACGACCTGAACAAGTTCCTAAGGTCTCGAACCTTCAGGATGGTCACTCTGGCACAGATAATACCATCTCTGGAACACGTGTGTGGTTCCTGCTCTCTGGACCCACAGGGACGCCATTTTCACATGCCTCTATCCGGTCCGTCATTATCGAAGATTCCCTCCGCTTGCCGGAGGGATCCTCTTGAGTTCAGCCATGCCCTTGGCTTATCTCCAGCTCCCAGGGTCTTCACCAAATGCATGGCAGTGGTGACAGCATTTCTCGCGGCACCGAGGGGTCCGGTGTACTCTTTCTGGATGATTGGCTGATAGCAGCCCTCTCCAGATGGGAGGTGGAGCGGTCCAGAGATCTGGCCCTCCAGGTTTGCTCTCAAGTTGGCCTTCTCATCAACGAGGTCAAGTCGGAACTCGAGCCGAAGCAGGTGATCCTGTTCATCGGGGCAGAGCTCGACTCTCTTCGAGCCAGAGCGTGACTCCCGGCGGACAGGGCCGAGGTTCTTACCTCCTTTGCCCAATCATTTCTGGTTGGGCAATTGCGCCCTGCCCGGGACTTTCTGCGCCTCCTGGGTCTCATGGTGGCCTGTACCAGCGTGGTCCATTGGGCTCGCTGGCACATGCGCCCCCTTCAGTGGGGACTGGCCAGCCAGTGGTCACAACGCTGCGATCCTTTGGACCAGCTAGTGATAGTGACCCAGGAGATGTGGAACGCTCTCCAGTGGTGGACCGTTCCATTCCATTTGCAGGAGGGCATCCCGTTTGTCCGCCCGAGCTGCGGTCTCTCTATCGACCGATGCCTTTCTGATGGGTTGGGGTGCCCATCTGGGAACACCGAGTGCATGGCCTCTGGTCCCCGCAGGAGTCCCGATGCCACATCAACCTGCTGGAGCTCCGAGCGGTCCGCCTAGCTCTCACCGCCTTTGCTCCATTTCTCCGGGGTCAAGTGGTCTGAGTCCAGACGGACAATACCACGACCATGTACTACCTAAACCGCCAGGGCGGGACGCGCTCCCTGCTTCTATGCAAGGAAGCTCTCCGCATTTGGTCACTCGTGCGCAGCCTGGAGGCGGATCTCCTAGCCATTCATGTGGCAGGAGCCTCCAACACCCTGGCTGATGCCCTGAGCCGGATAGGGGCTGCATCTCACGAGTGGTCTCTCCTGCCGGAGGTAGTACAAGATCTGTTCTCCCTCTGGGGCACACCTCAGGTGGACCTGTTTGCCTCCAGGGAGAACACGAAGCTGAGGCTGTTTCATGCCCGCCCCTCTCAGCAGGGCTCGCTGCAGGGGGATGGCTTCTTGAGGCTGTGGACCCCGGGCCTCTTCTACGCCTTTCCCCCATTTCCCTTGATTCACAAGGTGCTTCTCAAGGTGAGGAGGGACAAGGCGCAGGTGATTCTGATAGCCCCAGACTGGCCCCGCCAGTTCTGGTACCCAGATCTCCTCAGCCTCAGCTCCAGGCTCCCGAGGCAGCTTCCAGCTCGCCCGGACCTGCTCTTAGTCAATCAGGGGAAGGTGTTCCATCCGGACCTTCAATCCCTGCACCTGACGGCCTGGTTCCTGAGCGGCTAGAGTTCCAGGCCTTGGGTCTTTCCGACGAGGTCCTCAATGTTGTTGAGGCGTCCCGTAAGGAGTCGACCAGAAAATGCTACGCCTTTAAATGGAAGAGATTCTCCATTTGGTGTCAGGGCAAGGGCTTGGACCCTTCCTCCTGTTCTGTGGCAAGCATTTTGGACTATTTATGGTCCCTTTCTAGTCAAGGGCTTAGGTCGACGACCCTAAAGGTGCACCTGGCAGCCATCTCTGCTTACCGGGCGCGGGCCGGGGAGCAGTCGGTGGCGCAGGATAAGGTGGTCGGACGCTTTTTCAAAGGCCTTGATCACATTTCCCCTCCGGTGCGAGAACCTCCACCTCCGTGGGATTTACTGCTGGTACTGGCAAAGCTCATGGGCAAGCCATTCGAACCAATGCACAGGTGTGATCTCTCTCACCTGTCGTGGAAGACCGCCTTCTTGGTGGCTATCACTTCAGCCAGAAGGATGGGAGAGCTCCAGGCGCTTTCCATCGAGTCTCCTTACCTTGTCTTCCACAGGGACAAGGTTGTCCTGCGCCCCCACCCGAAATTCCTTCCGAAGGTGGTGTCGGAGTTTCACCTTAACCAGGTGCTGAATCTGACGGTGTTCTACCCCAATCACACCTCGGAGGCCGAATACAGGCTCCATACTTTGGACCCTAGAAGGGCGCTCGCTTATTATAAGGAGCGCACGGCTGAAATTCGGGGAGAGGTTCGCCAGTTGTTTGTCACCTACGCTGAAGCCGCACCTGGCAGACCTGCAGCATGCTGACGATAGGCAGGTGGGTCACCTCCTGCATAGCTCTCGCTATAAGTTGGCGGGCATGGAGCCTCCCAGAGGGATAAGAGCTCATTCTACCCGTCATACTGCTGCATCGGTGGCTGCTTCCAGGGCGTCCCTATCCAGGAAATCTGCAGGGCTGCTACCTGGAAGTCAGCACCACCTTATTACCCATTACCACATCGATCTTGAGTCACGCCGGGATGCTGGTTTGGGGCCTCGGTTCTCCAGTCTTTATTTCCTAAGTAGGGGTGTGGCTTGCCTCCTCCTCCCGGAGAACTGCTAGAGTCTGCCAATAAGTGTGGATGAACAACATATCCATGTCCTAGAAATACAGGTTACTCACCTGTAACAGGAGTTATAGGAATGGTATATGTTGTTCATCCACACGACTCCACCCGACCTCCCGGCTCGACGCGACAACCTGAGCTTCCAGCGGGCCAGATCTGGCGTCATGGGGCGGAGCCGAGAGTTTTACCACCCGGGTGGGTGGGAGGAGCCAGCTTGAAGACCTTCCGGCAAGATTTAAAGCGGCAAGGAACCTGCCAATAAGTGTGGATGAACAACATTTACCATTCCTAGAACTCCTGTTACAGGTGAGTAACCTGTATTTTTGGTGGCGTGCCTTCTACTGTGTGTCTTGGCGCATCAGATCCATGGGGAAAACCCTTCCATCCTTAGGGTCATGCCTGCTGGGGTCCACATTGCTCTCTCCCTCTCTCACCTCTTTCTTTTCCTTCCTTCCTTCCTCCCTCCCTCTTCATGTTCTTCCTTGGCCTGCCCAGTGGTTGGCGTCTCTCTACCCAGAAACCCTTAGAGCCCTACCCCTTCTTCTGTGGTTGGCTTTATTTCTTTTTCAGTTTATATCCTTTCCATTTTCTATCCCTTGGGCTCTCATGCCCCACCCTCCCTCCTTTTTCTCTATACCTGGTTTTCCTCTCCAGTGAGCAGAACTGAGGAGGTTGAGTGGCTGGCATCAGTTACTGACCAACCCGCAAGCGCCATGTAGTACGTTGACCTCGAAGGTGGCGCTGTCTCTGATGTCAGCCCCTCTTCCAGAGAAAAGCTGAAAAGCTTAAAGCTGTAGGCTTCCCACAGGGTCTTGCACCTCTGGCTTAACCTAACTGTAATCAATGGTGACGATATCTAGGAAGATCAAGAATTACGGTGAGTACAGTATGTAATTTTCATATAGGTTGCTTGCCCAGTTATATATCCACTGGCTGAGTTGGGATTTGGCTGGTGGTTCCTTCACTCAATATGACTATGGCCTTCCTTCACTCCTTAGTGGATGATAGCCCAATGGTTTTTTCCACCTTCAGCTCTGAGCTTTGGGCTTCTTCCCTATGGTACCTTCAGCCAAGGGATCTCACTTCTGTGGCATCTCTAGGGATGGGATCCTTCTCAAGTGGGTGAAAGAGTGGTAGTTCCTCCGGAACAGAGAACTACATAGGGCCCCACATATCTAACTATGACCTCTTCCATTGTGGCACAAACACTACCATGTTGCACAAGCATCCTATGCACTTGGTCATCCGCTGGACCAGTGAATTGACAGGCTCCCACTGAGCGCTGTAGGGGCACGCCTGTTTCAAGTGTCCTCCAGGTGCTTGTTTCCTAGCTTCCACTATCAACCCCTTCTCTGGTAGTTCACTTCTTTTTGTCTGGGCATCTTCCCTGCGGTACCTTCAGCCAAGGGACCTCACCCATGTGGCACCTCTAGGGTTCTCTCCTCAAGAGGGTTTCGCACCATTGTACCCTGTAAGGGTGGTAGTTCCTCTGGAACAGATGGCCCAAAAGGCCACATATATCCAACTGTAATCTCTTCCATACTAACACAAGCACAATCATGTTGCACAAGCATTCTACACACTTAGTCGTAAACTGGACCAGTAAATCAGCAGGCCTTGCTCCCACTGTCCACTCCCTTCTTCTCCGGCAGCTCAACTATTTCCAGGGCATCTTCACTATGGTATCATGCTCCAAGGGACTCGTTCCTGTGGCACCTCTACGGTGGAACCCTCTTAAAGTCGATTATATGCTGTTGTATGCTGAAAGGGTGCTAGTTCCTCCAGAACAGAGAATCTGAAAGGCCACACATATCCAACCATAACATCTTCCATAGTAACACAAGCATTTGTACATTACACAAGCATCCTACACATCTAGTCGTCACCTGGACCAGTGAACCAGGGTTTCGCTAGTGTCGCCTTTTTTTGCCACCAGTAAACAAATGTTTGCCAAATTTTTATTAAGGCCTAATACAACGAGTCTGGAAATTTATGACATAAAATTGTCTCCAGGGTAGCAGCCTTTCATGGGCTGTTGCTTGGACTTTGACCCCCTGAAGTGCAAAGCGAAGGAAGGAGAAATGGGATGGAAATATTTGGATTTGGTATATAATTAATTTGCTTTTAGGTCCAGCCTGATATCCAGTAAATCAAACTCTGGTCTTCTCCTCTCTTAACTATGTATTTGCTTCCCTATTTGGATTATGCTATTTTGTTTGGTAAGTTGTTGTACCCACTGTCTTTTCAACTAGTTTCTACTTTGGTTTTCATAATAGCCTGCAAAGTGGAAGGTAGTATGTGGCTGGCCCACTTCATAATCCTGCAGGTGTGGACATGGTGCCATATATCAATTCCATGCATGAACTTTTCCAGCACCAAATGCTCTGGTTCTTATGGAGTCCTATTGCTTTCAGCCCTAAGACTGAAAATTGGGCCTCTATGGTCTGCCCCCCACCTGGAGTACTGTGTCCAGTTCTGGAGACCACACCTTAGATGGGACATTTACAGAATGGAGACGGTACAAAGGAGGGCAACAAAAATGATACATGGAATACATACAATTCCATTTGAGGACAGGTTGAAGGAATTAAACATGTACTCTCTGGAACAAAGGAGGGAGAGGGAGGGAGGACATGATCGAGACCTTCAAGTACATCAAGGGGACATATAAGGTCCAGGTTCAGGTACCTTTCAAGGCCAGTGAGGGCAGCAGAACATGGAGTCATGATCTTAAACTAAAAGGGGGCAAATTCAGGACCAACATTAGAAAACTGTTCTTCACAGAGAGGGTGGTGGACGCCTGGAACAACCTACCGTCAGAGATTGTAGGGGCCAAAACAGTGGTGGGGTTCAAGAACACATGGGATAAGCAGAAAGGTATAATACAAATGAGGGGGTAGAGGGGAAGGGGTAGTAAGAAAACAAACATCATGGGCAGACTAGATGGACCTCGAGGTCCCCTTCTGCTGTCACCTTCTATGTTTCTACGTATGGTTGATTTAATGCAGAATATAACTTTCCTTTTTCTGAAACTTGATCTGAATGTCTATTTTATATAACCTTATTTAATAGGCAGAAGTAAGAGATGCAGTAGCCAGTATTACATCTGATAAAAGAGAGGATGCATTTATCCATGGTTTTCAAGCATATGAATCCCAGTGCAAGGTTCTTTGTTCCCAAGAACTACAAGAAGAACTGGGCTCTTCACAGAAGGCTTCTACTCAGTCGGTAATCAGTAGTTTTATGCAGTATTATAAACATGAGCAGTAGACAATAATGTATTGGCAACTGTATGGTTTGAAGCTGTTTGTACACACCCAAGGTGTGTGATGACCTGCAAAACTCACAAAGTTTACGTGGTCATCACATACTGAGGGTGTGTTTAAAAAAAAAAAAAAAATTCTAAGCACACAGTCAGTTATGTTTAATTTTCTGTTTTTCCTCAATTTATTGTTTCTAACTCCTTGGCAGGTTTGCCCCCTTATGGCGCAGCCATAATGGGGGACAGTAATCCCCAGGGTACCTCTGCGGCGGCTGTAACCCCTAGATGGCGCTATCCCAGGGGCTACTACCCCTGCCTGATTTGCCACTAACAGGTTGAGGGGCCTGGATCCAATGGCGGGTGCCTCCACCCAGAGGTCAGGGTTTGCAATAGTTAAACTTACTTGGTCACAGCCCTCTGGACACTGCAACCCTCCTTTCTTCCCACTAGTGGCCCACACAATATATCAGAATTACCTTCACAGTATACACTTACCCCAGGACTAGTTCCGCACTGGGACCTCCTGTGAAATAAGATACAGTGCAACAATCACAGTACAGTACTTTAACATAGACAAATACCTCAGGTAGTATAACTTGCTGAAACAAGCAGCTCTGATTTATTTAGGGGATATAACAAGGACGGGAAATCAGGTTAATTAGCTTATCACTTTACTCATCTACTCCATGGCGTGCAAGAGCTCTATCCCTACCAGTTACTGTCCCTGGGTACCCAAGCCCTAGTGGCTAGTCCAAACTGTGGCAGTTGGTAGGGCCCCTTCACACAGTGAAAAGAAAATTAGTTTAAACAGTCAGCAGTACAGTGATTCCATTTGGATTTAATGTGGCATTCAACAGGAGCGATTCTGAATTAGTACTCACGACCTCCAAACAAGATAGGGTCCTTCAGCCAGCAGGGCTACTCTTGAGCTCCACGAGACTCTTACACATTTATATGGTAAAAAGAAAGTACTATACCAGGCAGGCTGCTTCTCTATCCCGATCGCAATTACTGCACAATACCGGAGAACACACAGCAGATTCAGTTCCTGACAGACCGAGTGCAATTCAACAATTTCTCCAGTCTTCTACAGGTTGAGCCTGGTTTCTACTCTTCAGAGATCTTTGATTCTTTCACAGGACGGATTCAGTCCTAACAAGCAGTTACACAAGCTGCAGACCGGAACTCTGGGCCTTACACGATTTTTGACTGAAACTGTGCACTGAAGGAGCACAGGGTTTCTTTCCCTTCACTGCCAGATCTAAACTGAAACTCCAACAGACAAAACTGGCACTTCCTTTGAGTTCCTCCCAGTTCTTGACTGGATTGGACTGTCACCAATAGACTGCTGCTGTTGGTCCAAAAGGCGCTCAGGTTCAAACTACATCTCCCAGAGTCACTGCCCATACAGTCCTCTTGTGGCTGGCTCAGATTATGAGTCCAAGTTCTGATTCGTCCAAGGCACCATTTTAGAGCTAGCTTACCCCACACTGATTGGTCCAGTTCAGCAGTTCAAAACTAGAATGGGGAACTAGGCAAACACAGTTCTGACTGCAAAGAAAGCAGGTTAGACAAACTGTATTTTCATTATTACTCTAAATTATTTCTGGCAAACAGTTACATCTTTCAGATAGGTTCCCTTTGCACTCCTAGTGACTGCAAAATGGAGTGAATTGGCAGCAGTTCGAGTGGTACTCAAACAGAGAAACACACAGTCCCTCCCATATAAATTAATTATGTCTGCAAGCAGACAGCTCTTAAAGAGACAGTACCAGAGGCTCTAAAAACACTACTGATAAATGGCTTAAACGCCAAACACCATTCAGGCTTGGAGCATTCAAGCAAGCTCCTGGAAGTCTTTTGGGAACCCCCATTTGCAGGGGGGTTACACCCTTCCTGGCCTGGGAAAGCTTGACGTCCGCGTCAAGCAAGTACCCCCATAAGTTTTAACTGCAACCATATACATTTGCATTAGGCTCACACATGTAATCGTCAGTCAGTATATCATTTTACCAAGAACACATTTCTGAAACATTGCAGTACGTCACTCTTTACATAGTATTACACACATTGTACCATAACTCAAGTTATTACCTCTTGTACATGAAACCTGAAGAGAGGGGGCCCTTCCCTATCAGTTACCTTGGGGCTGGATGGGGCAAGGGCACCATACTTAGAGGGCAACACAAGTAACTTGGAGTTAGCACTGACGCTCAGTTTGGGCAATGAGCTCGGGGAACATACACTCCTTTATGGACAACATTGAGAGGCAAGTCCACAGGCCTCCCAAGTGAATCATAACTGAGGTGCACCACAGGCTTTACAGCTCGACCAGTCTTTCTAGGGGAACTGTTACAGTCTCTGCACTCTGAGCCTCATTTTCAGCATTGTCCTCACTTGTCAGGGGGTCTCCATGGGGTAGAGAGGCTAGTACTTGGAGCACTTTCAGCTCCAGGAGTTACAGTTTCCGAGTCCACAACATTTGGCTCGCGATGGAGAGCTTTGACACTGGCAGTGGACTGTCAGGCACTCAAAATACTCTTCTTGTTCTGGTGTATCACCAGTCTGCCCTAATCCATCATTTTCCTCCCTGAAAGCTCAAACAGTTCAACCATGCACAATGATTCCATTTCATCTGATCTGATGCTTTGCACTTCACTTTCTGGGAGCATTGGCTCCAGGGATGAAGCTGGGGCTTAGACAGTCCAGAAGGCCCAGCTTTGTCTCCAGTATTGACTAGGGATTGCCCCGAAACAATTGACTCAGTTCGTAAGAAGGATAGTATTCAAAGTCACTCTCACTTTCTTCTGATATGGACTGACAGTCATGCTCAACTGGGACTTGTGCAGGGGAACACTTTAACTCTGCTTCTGTAGGTGCAGACTTCTTGATCTTTTCTAGCAGCAGCTCTAGTCACTGGTCCAGAGGGGCATCTTCTGGGGCTCAGACTCAATCAGGATTTGTCCAATGGGCAGTAAATGATTTCTATGCATTGTTTTACATCTTTTGAATTGTTCTCAGGCCTTACTTTGTACACTGGCAGATCATCTAGTTTGCCCACTACAATGTGAGGGAGATGGTGCCATCTGTCAGCAATCTTGTGTTTGCCATGCAGTCCCAGATTTCTTAGCAATACCGATCTCCTCCTGGAGTTCCTGTGCTTTCACCTTTTATCATACCGTTCTTGTTGGCCAGATTTCTTTGGCAGCCATAGTTTGAGCCAGTTGGTATGCATGAGTTAGTTGGGCCTTTAACTTTTGCACATACTGTAAATAGTTGTCAGCTTGAACCCCATCAGGAGAGACCCCAAAACACACATCTACTGGTAGTCGAGCTTCTTCCAAACATCAGGCGGTGGGAGAACCCAGTGGCATCACTTTTGGTGCAGTTATAAGCATGTACCAGGTGCTAATTTGTTGGCTCCATCTAGGCTTGTCCTTTGGGTGCAGGGGTGCCCAGCATATCTAGCAAAGTGCGGTTGAAACGTTCAGGCTGTGGGTCCCCTGGGGTGGTAAGGAGTGGTTCTGGACTTTCGACTCCCACAGAGAAAGCATCTCTTTGATCAGACGACTCTCAAAGTCTCTCCCTTGATCAGAATGGATTCTTTGTGGAGCCCCATAGTGAACAAAAAGTTTTCCACAAGTACTTTGTCCACAGTGGATGCTTTCTGGTCTTTGGTGGGGAAAGCTTGGGCATATCTCGTGAAATGGTCAGTGACCACCAGCACATTACTGATATTTCTTTGATCTGACTCCAAACTCAGAAAATCAATACAGACCAGCTCCATGGGTGTACTGGTGGTGATGTTAACAAGGGGGGCAGCCCTCTGGGGCAAAGCTTTCCTCTGTAAGCAGCGACTACAAGTTCGAATGTGTTGCTCCACATCAGCCCCCATCTTAGGCCAATAGAATCTGGATCTCACCAAGTCAAGTGTTCTGTCTATACCAAGGTGCCCCATGTGGTTGTGCAAGGACCTCAGTACTGAGTCTCGAAAGGCAGTGGGCAGCACTAGTTGTTGTTTGTCTACTTGTCCCCCTCTGTCTACTGTTTCTCTGTATAACAGTTTATTGATCAGTTTCAACTTAGGACCTTCTTTGTATAACAGTGCAGTTCTCAAATCAGTGGAGCGTAATTTGGCACATCTTTCCTGCATAGAGCTTCTAAAGCTGCTTTGATCATGGGATCGCGGGATTGAGCCTGCCGATACTGTCATTGTCCAGCTGAGGCAGTGCACCAATGTCTATTGCAGAAAAGTGGCAATAAGCAGCAGGTATGCAATTCTCAGAGGGTCCCAAGCAATCCACCATGCAGTCCACTGCGTCCGTGGACATTTGTTCCTCCCTGTCAGACTTCCGGCAGAGTGCCCGAATGTCAGGTTCTGCCAATCGGACCCAATCATTCTGGGAACAGGCCTCCGGAGAGAGCATCAGCATCTATGTGTTCAGACCTGCTCGGTATTCGAGAGCATAGTCATATGTAGATAATGCAGAAAGCCACCTATGGCCAGTGGCATCCAACTTAGCTGAGGTCTGCACATAGCTCAAAGGATTATTGTCAGTTTTACTTGTATTTTAGCCCCATACAAGTACTCATGGAATTGGTCAACAATAGCCCACTTCAAAGCTAGGAACTCTAACTTATGTACAGGATAGTTCTTTTCGGATGGGGTCAGGCTTCTACTGGCAAAGGCCACTGGTCTCAGGCCATTCTCGTGCTCTTGGTACAACACAGCCCCAACCCTTGCAAGCTAGCATCAGTGTGCAGGACTTAGGTTTTCTTGATCGGCATAGGCCAGCACTGGAGCATGGGTAAGTTGATATATGATCTCATGAAAAGCAGTCTCATAATCAGAGTCCAGCGGGCCCCAAATACTTCACCGGATGAAAATACACTCTTTCAGTCTTGAGGGACGCTGACTTTTGGTATTTTTGTGGGTTGGGGATACCCTGAGTAAGGTTAAGTAAAGGCGGATCACTCTTGAATAGTCCTTGATGAAGCGCCGATAATAGCCAACAGAATCCCAGGAATCTTTGCAGTTCTTTTAGATTTTGGCCTGCCAGTGGTCAAGGCCTCAACTTTACTTGGGTCGTCTCTATTCCTCGGTGGATACTATGTGTCCACATACTTTACTGATGTTTGAAAGAATTGACACTTATCAATGGACAGTTTAAGGCCAAAGTCCTCCAGTCGGTCCATACCTGGAAATAATCTGCTCTCATGTTCCTCCAGTGAGCTGCCAAACACAATAGCATCATCTAGGTATACCAGGCACTCCTAGTAAGTTCATGTCCCCACTGCACGCTCCATCAATCGTTGAAAAGTGGCTGGGGCACCTGAACCCTTGAGGCATCCTCATGAATTCATAGAAGCCAAGCGTGACAGATAAAGGCTGTCTTCTACAGTCCTCTGGGGCCATCGGATCTAGTAGTACCCTCTGGAGATCAACACAGAGAACCACTTGCTCCCGTTTAGCGCAGTCAACAGCATCCTGAATGCGGGCATGTGTACTGATCAGGATAGTCCCCGTTTAAGGTGCGATAATCCACACACATCCTTACTGTTCCATTCTTTTACTCCACTACCACAATGGGGAAGCATAAGGGCTTCTGGATTCTTGTATTACACCAGCAGCTAACATCTCTTGCAGATGCCGTCTCACATCATCTATGTCAGCAGGTGCCAAGCGTCGAGACCTCTCACGAAATGGTCTTTCGTCATGCAGCGGATATTGTGCTCAGCTCCTTATGCATCCTACGTCCCATTCTTTAAAGAAAACACCTGGTCTCTCTGGGCAAGCTTCTCACTGATCCTCACTTTCCATTCAGCTGGCAACGGGAGTCGCCAAATCAAACAAGTCAGGCGCTACTCTGTCATTCTTCCTCGAACTCTTGCTGCTGGGTAGCACTGCAGTGTTCGCACAATGCACATTAGCCAGGATGCAACCTCTATTTACTCGAATGTCTCTTTCAGACACATTATGAACTTGGACCATTACCCTTCTGGCATAAGCATGGGCTCTATGGCAAAATCACTTGGCTTGACCAGCAGTCCCTCTGGCAATTTTCCATCGCCTGGTGCATCCAACATTAATATTTTATTCTTAACATCCTTTCTGTATGGACCTCCCTGTAAGGTACACTGGGCATTTGGCACCAGGATCAGAGACTCAGGATCCTTCTTCCATACACTCGACGTTCCTCTGGTTTCTATTTTTTCAACATCTCTGTGCCTCATAGGCCTTCTTAATTAAAGCTGGAACTCTTAAAGCTCTACTAGTTTTTGACCCTGTTTTTTCATAACACAACTGTGCCAGCCTTCCGAACATATGAGCATTTGTTCCAATCGACAAAGGGACACCATCATACAGTCCAGTGGGGGGGACACTCAAGGCTAGAGTCTCTACTTGTTCGCCACTCCAGCCACGGAGGTGGGGAAAGACAGCCAAATTCGGATATACCCGGAATAGGGTAGGCCTTCTCACTTAACCCCCACATGCAGTCCTTCTAATGGTTGTTGGTACCGTCTGACAAATGCTTCTGATACCAATCCTGGAACATAATTGTCACTTGGGAGCCACTGTCTAATACAGCTCTTGTAGACACTCCATTCACCTTTACAGTGGTCTCCATGGAGGGACCACTATTCTGGACCAGTCTGGAGAGGCGATAGTGGGGGCCTGGGCAACTGACCTTGCCACAAAAGGACGTGAGTTAGCATTTTGGTGCCCTCACTGGGATCATTTCGCATACCTCTTAACCACTGATTTGTTCTCCAAGCCTCCTTGTAGCCTATATGCAACTTTGTCAGTGTCTTTTGGGACCGCATTCCCTTTCATGTGCCCATGCTTCCCACAATTATAGCAAAACATACTTTCTGGAGTTTGAGCTGGCCGAGGCGCCACACTGGGAGCCAGGGCAGGGGTATTACTAACTGGAAACCTTGGTGCCATCTCTGTCTGTGGCGTGTTAAGCATTTGGAGACATCTCGTCAGTTTCTCCACTTCCATGGTCAGGAGTTGAGTTTGGAGCTGTTATCAGCAGGAGATACATGGGTGGGTACCCTACCCCATAGCAGATGCAGTCGGATATAGGTCAGGGCCCGTGCTTTGGCGTGGCCTTCATAAAGGACTGTTTTTGAATTCCGGATCTCTCTCAACAGTTTGCCCCATTGTGGCATATCTTTTCCTTGCCAGAGCACTCATTTACTGCCAACCTCTGCCCCTGAACTTCACTTGATGGGTCACCCTCAGTCACTCGGGTCGTAGCCGCAGCTATTGGTGCAGGTCCTCCGAGGTCGCTTCTTCTCAACCCTCGTTTCTCTCATTAACTCATCATAGGAGGGTGGGGATTCCAGTTGATCTGCCAGGCGTAATCAGCAACAGCAGTTCTGAGAAGGGGGCAGACTGAGGATCCTGTCCAGCCTGGTTCGTCCAGTTCAATCGCTGGCAAACTACCTTTCTGAGGCATTCTTGCAACAATTTTCCAGCCGAGATACATACACAGACAACAACCCCTTGGTACTGTTGTGCATCTCTTACTTCCACCATAGGTCCTCATCAGAATCTGGGCTCCCATACACATTTTCCAGGGCCTCAAGATAGCCTGTGCAGTCACTTCAGGGTTACTGGCCCGTTTAGCATACGAATGGTAGCCAGGGCAGGACCTGGAGGCTCTCACTAACCCTCTTTCGCTTTTCGCTTGAGCATTGCCATTCTAGCACCTCGGGGCAACATAGTTCATCCAGGTCTCCCAGTCATCCTCCCTGGGGTGGGAGGGTGCCAGAGAAGATCCTCAACCTTCGGTAAGAGTCGTGACTAATGGCAGGTGCAGAAATAGGAGTCTGCATTGGTTCAGCCACCATTACGGGTACTGGAGCGGAGAGGGTGTTGGGGAGGAACACCCCCAGGTGGCAAGAATAGTTTCTTCAAGTCCTCCACAGTTTTCCCTTCCCCCAGCAACCATTTAGCAAATTTCTCCTCAAAAGTTTCAGACAGTGGTGGGGGCTCATTCCCCCTGGTCTTTACTGTACTTAGTTATCACTCTCCAGGCAGTGAGGGCTCCCTCTGGGGTAATGGTCTGTGGCACTTTGGAGCTATCTATGGGATCCTTAAACTCTACTAGGGCCAGGAAAGTGTGGGTGAGCAGATTAGCATGCCGACCCACCACCACAGGGTTTTGTAAACCTTCCACCTTGGAAAGTACTCCCTGTACAGTGTCCGTATTGATACCCAGGGGGATGTCCAGTATAAGCATAGCATTTTGGGGGGTCAGTCTCCTCCCCAGTACACCACTCCACCAGCCGGTGCACAGCCACTTCTGTCGGGGTACCCATTTTTTTTCTTAACAGTGGTTCGTAAATATGGCCACTAGAGGACACACAATCCCAGCGGTGAGCCTCCAAGATGTAACCCCTAGATGGCGCTATCCCAGGGGCTTATACCCCTGCCTGATTTGCCACTAACAGGTTGAGGGGCCTGGATCCAATGGCGGGTGCCTCCACCCAGAGGTCAGGGTTTGCAATAGTTAAACTTACTTGGTCACAGCCCTCTGGGACACTGCAACCCCCCTTTCTTCCCACTAGTGGCCCACACAATATATCAGAATTACCTTCACAGTATACACTTACCCCCAGGACTAGTTCCGCACTGGGACCTCCTGTGAAATAAGATACAGTGCAACAATCACAGTACAGTACTTTAACATAGACAAATACCTCAGGCAGTATAACTTTGCTGAAACAAGCAGCTCTGATTTATTTAGGGGATATAACAAGGACAGGAGGAAATCAGGTTAATTAGCTTATCACTTTACTATCTACCTATGGCTCTGTGCAGGCCTATCCCTACCAGTTACTGTCCCTGGGTACCCAAGCCCTAGTGGCTAGTCCAAACCGTGGCAGCTGGTGAGGCCCTTCACACAGTGAAAAGAAAAATTAGTTTAAACAGTCAGCAGTACAGTGATTCCATTTGGATTTAATGTGGCAATTCAACAGGGAGCGACCTGAATTAGTACTCACGACCTCCAAACAAGATAGGGTCCTTCAACGTCAGCAGGGCTACTCTTGAGCTCCACGAGACTCTTCACACATTTATATGGTAAAAAGAAAGTACTATACCAGGCAGGCTGCTTCTCTATCCCGATCGCAATTATTGCACAATACCCGGGAGAACACACAGCAGATTCAGTTCCTGACAGACCGAGTGCAATTCAACAATTTCTCCAGTCTTCTACAGGTTGAGCCTGGTTTCTACTCTTCAGAGATCCTTTGATTCTTTTCACAGGACGGATTCAGTTCTAACAAGCAGTTACACAAGCTGCAGACCGGAACTCTGGGCCTTACACACGTATTTTGACTGAAACTGTGCACTGAAGGAGCACAGGGTTTCTTTCCCCTTCACTGCCAGATCTAAACTGAAACTCCAACAGACAAAACCGGGCACTTCCTTTGAGTTCCTCCCAGTTCTTGACTGGATTGGCTGTCACTCACAATAGACTGCTGCTGTTGGTCCAAAAAGGTGCCGAAGTCTAAAGTACATCTCCCAGAGTCACTGCCCATACAGTCCTCTTGTGGCTGGCTCAGATTATGAGTCCAAGTTCTGATTCGTCCAAGGCACCATTTTAGAGCTAGCTTACCCCACACTGATTGGTCCAGTTCAGCAGTTCAAAACTAGAATGGGGAACTAGGCAAACACAGTTCTGACTGCAGAGAAAGCAGGTTAGACAAACTGTATTTTCATTATTACTCTAAATTATTTCTGGCAAACAGTTACATCTTTCAGATAGGTTCCTTTGCACTCCTAGTGACTGCAAAATGGAGTGAATTGGCAGCAGTTCGAGTGGTACTCAAACAGAGAAACACACAGTCCCCATACAACTAATTATGTCTGCAAGCAGACAGCTCTTAAAGAGACAGTACCAGAGGCTCTAAAAACACTCACTGATAAATGGCTTAAACGCCAAACACCATTCAGGCTTGGAGCATTCAAGCAAGCTCCTGAAGTCTTTTAGGAACCCCCATTTGCAGGGGTTACGCACTATGCATGGGGTTGGTGGTCAAGTAAGGAGGTCCTGAGATATGGGGGATTTTTCAGAGTAGTTTCCTAGGAGGATGTGGCATGCAATGACACCAAGACATTGACCTGCACACACTAGGCAGATGTCGGCATCTGCCCACCCCTCCACCCCAGACCACAGCAGGCTCTGGTAATCCTTCCCCCAGCTTACCGCTAGGGGAAAAGCATGCACCAAATACTGTAACCCCCCCCGCCAGGAGTAGAGCAGTCCTTTGGACATTCATCCTCCTTTCTCCCCAGCTGGCCAACCAGCTTGCTGAGTCCGCTTCCGAACTTGGGTCGCCGGCATTGCAAGTGGTTGCACAACCTCTCCAATGGTGGGCTGGCCATGTTTAATGTTTTATAATAACTAGTGCAGGGACTTACAGAGCAACAGGTTTCCCACTGTTGTACTGTAAGTGAAAGTGAACTGCGAGTGCTCTAAATGCCGTAATAACTAGCTATGATGTCGTACCTAGTTATTACGGCATTTGATCACACTGATAATTGGTGAGATAAAGGAGGCTGTGGGAAGTGATCAGATAACAACTTAAACTTATTTTTAAAACTCAGCTTTAATAGCTAGATCTTATCAGGATCACCATTCTCAACATTGATAGTTCATGTTGGCAGTTTATAACATTGAAAACACAAGCCTAGGGAAAACCCCACATGTTGCACAAAAAATCATTCTTAATATTGCACAAAGTCGCTATTTGGGTCCTACCAGCTGGTATGACTCAGAATCATAGCAGACTCTGCAACCTTACAATAATGGGGAAGGAGAAAGACTTCTTCAGGCAGCCAACCATGTAGCAGTGCAACCTTCCACCTCAGTTGCCTGTAACAAAATAAAGAACCCCTCTCTAGGCTCAAGATAGCCTTTTTATACACCTGAGGGATCACCTGACTACCAATTACCCCTAATTTACTCCAAAAAGTCACATAAATGACATTTAAAACTAGTGCACATATCACAAATCCTGTACCTGAATGTCCACTTCATACATAACGTAATCCCACATGTAAATCTAAACGAAAAGAAAAAAAGACTCAGTGGGCCCTGCAAACTCCATGCTGGAATACATGGACCTAATTGTGCTTATACAGTACTATTCATTGTAAAAACTCCATGCAGGAATGCAGAAGCCTTCAAACTCCATACAGTAATACACGGACCCAACCCAGCATACACAACTCCCTTTAAAACAAGGGAAGGCGGGCAACACTGACCGCTAAAAGGACAGAAGGCACAACCAGACCCATCTCCGCAAGGATATAGATGCAATGGAGAGGGTTCAGAGAAGGGCAACCAAGATGGTGCAGGGTATGCAGGGAAAGTCATACGAACAGAGGTGTAAGGTGCAGGATCTGTACATGCTGGAGACAAGGAGGGAAAGGGGAGACATGATTGAAACTTTTAAATTTATTTATTTATTTAGTTTTTGTTGACCGGGTAAGTGCACTAGACAAATCCTGCCTGTTTTCAGGCACGACCCCGGGGAGGGGGATACAGATGAATGCCAACTGACCTTGAAACAGATTAAGCTGTTGGTGGTATTTTTAGTGAATGAGGGAAATTTGGCCAGGACACCGGGGAAATTCCCCTACTCTTTTTGATAAGTGCCATGGGATCTTTAACATCCACCTAAACTACCACCAATCCAGGCAGATGGGACCTCGGTTTAACGTCTCAATAAAGGGGCTTAATAAAGTAGGAGAAGAGGGTTTACTTAAGAGGAAGGGGGTGGTCAACACTAGAGGCCACAGCCTCAGTTTGCAAGGAAAAAGATACAGGGGCAATGTGAGAGGGCGTTTCTTCACAGAGAGGGTGGTGGAGCTCTGGAACAGACTACTAGATGGAGTGGTGTGGGCTAAATCAGTGGAAGAATCAAGAGGGCATGGGACAAGCATATGGGGCTGAGTATCGGTGGGGGGTGGCAGGGCGGCAGGGAGGGAAGGTGTAGGGGGAGGGAGACTAGATGGGCTGGTATGATCCTTTTCTGCCACCAAGTTTCTATGATTCTGTGACCACCACCAACACAGTCCCAAACCTCCAGCCACAAGGACTGAAACCAACAAAAATGTAAGCAAAAAGGAGGAGGGGGACAGCTTTCCCCACCTTTCAACTCCCCATTCTCATTCTTTAATATGAAAACAATTGTAATCGCTATACCCTTTTATTATCTTGTCCATCTGGGTGTACTATGGGCCAGCCTTACATTTCACACCCCTCCCATTTCTCCTCACTGTCACCAACACTACCTGCCCTGCTAGCATCAAGATGGTGGTTGGCTGAGAGACACTATCCAGCACAGCTGTGCTCCTATGGGTTCCTCCAACGTCTGCTGCAGTCAGGAGGGGGACCCTAAAAATAACATAAGATGTAGTGCAAACCCTCCCCCCCACCGTGGGTGAGTCTTATTTGGATGCCCTGGGAGGCGGTTCTTGCACCCACCTCCCCTGCTGTCTTCTGCCACCAATCTCGGGTCCTGTTGCCATACTAAGTCTCCATCCAGTCCCTGCATGTGTTTTGAAGTCTAAAAGGGGCCAGAGGAGCAGAGTGGCTGTTCGGCATCACGCATGTGCAGTAGCCACCTGGCCTGGCGTTTTCTTACCGCTGCAGTGACTAAAATATTGCCTCCCTGATGATCCTGACCCCAGAATGGCTTAGTTGGGGGTCGGACACATGAGGGAAGTGCATTAAAAGCGACTGCACTGTGTTGTTAAAGAGCACCTATGAGCACTTTAGAACTGGGGCATAAATGAATATTAATGAGAGAATATGAATAATGCATGAGCCACCTGACTGTTTAGGGGGACTGTGTATTTCAAAGCCAGCAACAGCTGCCAGCCTGGTGGCACTGAGGGTTAAGGCGCTGTAAGCCACACAGCGCGCCATGCCGGCGACCCGAGTTCAGGAATGAGCCTGGGTCATTGGGAGTAACTGGGGAGGAGGCCAGAAGATGGATTAAGCAGCTGATAGGCAGCTGTTCTCTTCTGGGTGGGGATCCATTCACGACAGCTGCAGAGCAGCCCCTGGGTGGAGGCCCGAGGGTAGTGCATACGGGAGTGGCAAGAGTCGGAGGGTGCCGAGATCACTGCGTTAGCACGCCTCCATACATGCCCGAGTGGCCACGGCAAGGGAGGGAAAAGTGAAAACAGGAGCTGGCAGGCTCCATGATGTCCCCTGCAGCGCCTGTGCCGGCCTCTCAGAGTCTAGATGTTGGTCTCTGGGGGGGGGGGGGAGTTGATGCACTTTTCCTCGGTCCTGCCACAGGGGAGTGACTTGTGGGGATCTACTGAGAGGGTCAGACGCGGGAGAGTATGGGGACCGGAGAAAGAGCCCCTCCAAGGGAGGGGCTGGAGCTGCCTGCCAGATGGGGAGAAAAAATCTATATAGAACACAGGTGTGCAGAAGCTGTAATCACTGGGGAGCTTGCTGCAATCAGCGGCAAGCAAGGGAATCCCCGAAGAGCATTGCTGCATCGGTGGCCAGGGAAAAGCGGGAGGCTGCTGCATCAGTGGCAAGGAGGTGGGGGAAGTCAAACACAGCCGTGGCGGTGGCTTTCCGCACCAGAGGTTTCATCAGTGGCCATGGGACAGCACCAGGAGGACAAAGGGGCAGACTTCTGTTTCTGGGCTGCAGCAATTCTTAAGCAGGATTCAGGTGGAAGTTTTTCATCGGTTGCATTAGCGGCAAAGGGACAGCACCAGGAAGACAAAGGGCAGACTACTATTTCTGGCTGCAGCAGTTCTTAAGCCGCATTCGGTGGAAATTTTTCATCCGGCGGCATTGGCGACAAATGGACAGTGTCTGGAGGACATTTCGCTGCATCTCCGGCACAGCAGCTATTCAGGCCCGAGGGCAGGCTTTTTGACTGGGCAGTTGGGCTATAAAAAGCTGCAAGCCCAGCCGCTAAAGAAACATAGGTGCACAGGAGCTGTAATCACTGGGGAGCTTGCCACAAGAGGCAGCAATCGAGGGGATCCCCGAGGAGCATTGCCTCATTGGCAGCCAGGGAGAAGTGGGAGGCGACCACATCAGTGGCAAGGAAGTGGGAAAGTCGGACACAACCACGGTGGTGGCTTTCAGTGCTAGAGGTTTCATCAGCTGCATCGGCGACCATGGGACAGCGCCAGGAGGACAGAGGTGCAGACTTCTATTTCTAGGTTGCAGCAGTTCTTAAGCTGCATTTGGTGGAAGTTTTTCATCAGCCACATTGGCGGCAAAGAGACAGTGCTTGGAGGACATTTCACCACACAATTGGCACAGCAGCGAGTCAGGCCCGAGGACGGGCTTTTTGACTGGATGGTTGGACTATAAAAAGCCGCAAGCCCAGCAACTAAAGAAACACAGATGCACAGGAGCTGTAATCACGGGAGCTTTTGTCCCACCCTACACCGCCTCTATTACATGCTTGTAGGGAGGAGGCGTGCAAAAGAAGTCACAGCCCGGGGCAGGACGAGCAGAGGTGGAGATCTTGGCTGGCCAGACATAGTGAAGCAGGAGGAGAGACTGTGGGATGACAAACTGGTAAGATTGGCAGACATAAAAAAGGTGACCAGAGAGGGAACCCGTGCATGGCAAGGGATTTGGGGGTATTGTGGATATTGTTTGACCAGTAGGTAATAGGCTGCTGCCAGGGTGTTTCTTGTCAACTTAGTTACTTCCTTATATACAGCATTCTAGTCAAAGAGCTTGTGCCCTTCAGAAGCAAGAGGCTTCCAGAGTATTCGTTATTGTTGTTCATTGAGGAATTGACTTCCAAGGTGTCCTCTAAGGAGTGCTCAACAGCCAGTATAAGAAAGCCCAATCTGTGGTAATAGTTAAGTGAAACATGGAGGGGCAACCATTGTAGAGGGACAATTGAGGGAATGGGACGGGCTGTGGCATGGTCCACGAACTACAAGGGCAGGTATCTTTGGTAGGGTGGTAGGGTGCACTGGGTGTGGGACGGCCATGGTACTAGCCTTGGTTTGGAAGATGGGGGGGCTACACGGTGCGTAGGCAGCTGGCACAGCTAAAGGAAGAGGTGAGTTGGTTGAGATGGATGCTAGGAAGGGCGGGGGTGTGGGTGGAGGGAACAGGGGATCAGCTGATGAAATAGGATGGGGCACTGACTGAAGGGGGATAATTGAAAGGAATGCATTTAGGCCAGGAGTCAAAACTGAAACAGGTAAGTGGGGTCAGGAATGTGGATGGGGAGGACACTGGGCAATTCACAAGCAGGGGAGGAGGTGGAAGAGAGGGTGGTAGGAGGGCTTCAAAGAACATGAAGTCTTGCTGTATTCTGACTAACTGCAGTTTGCTCCAGCCTTTAAACTGCCCTGGAGAACAAAGGTTAACTTTCTATGCAGTGCATAGAATACTGAGCTCGAGCTCGGTTGAGGTCTCTGTCTGCAGCCCTTTAAAATGTGTGCTATACCTGGTTAAACAACTAAATAAAAAAATAAAAAATCAACCGTCAGATTCTTTACTCCAGCCTCACTGAGCAGTCGCTCGGAGATTTCTCCTTCAGCTCAGTTCGAAAAGTCGGTAGTGTGTCGGTAAAAGTTGTTGGTTTTAAACCGAATTTGTTCTGCTTAGTCGGTTCAGCCTCTGTCTGCAGTACCGTGAGTACTAGATAGGTTTTACCTGTATTCTGTGTGGAAATTGTAAACTTGTTTAATGGGTTCGCTGAACCGATCACTTTTGGTGAATTTCTGTTATTTTTCTTAGAGTATGGGTACCGGTCCTTATCGGTTCTAAAAAAAACATGTTTTGAACAGTTTTTTCCAACACCCGTGACATGGTTAGGAACCGATAAAGGAGTCTTGCCTGGCGGTTGCCATAAAATGGGTAAGTTTGGTTAGGTTGGCCATGTCTGAGAAACTCAAGAAGAAAACCGGGCTCACTGGGTTTCAACACTGCTGTGAGTGTGGGGCGGTCTTTGCTAAGGCCGACCCTCATACCACCTGTGTTTACTGTGTGGGTTTGAACACCTTGATACATACTGTCAATTTTGTACAAATTTCCCTAAATCTACCCTTGAAAAGAGATTCATTTAGACTGAGGGAAAGGAGGCGAGAGTCCGCTGACCCAGATGGCCACTGGTTCGTTTCCACCGAACCAGAAGGAGTACCCTCTCGACCAGGCGAGTGCTTCTTGGGCAAAAGGAGCCGATCCTGAGGGGTCGGCTCTATAAAAAAAACAAGAGAAATCGACCGTTCAGATCCCGAGGTTCATGTTCCACCGCTGAAGAAATAGCCAGAGCATTTCGGATTGTGGAATTGCTTCGCCTGGTTCCGACCGATCCGGCACCATTTGGCAGGGGTTCGGTTTGGTCGGTTCCCCCGGTTGAAGATTATACCCCTGAAGATTTTTATGATCCGGAGTTTGAGGAGGAGGGGGAGTTCGAAGATGATGGTGACGATGGTGAAAGTCTGGATGTGCCTGTGGAACCGGACATCTCCCCAGACAGACTTTCTGGTGTTTCCCTTCCTAGGCTTTCTGAGTCCCCACCCCACTTTCTGTTTTACAGAAAGGTGGCTGAAACCCTCCAGCTTCCTATGGAGGAGGCCATGGAGGATCAAGAGGAGCCTGATTATGTGGAAATGATGGACATCCCAGAGTCCAGGAGACTGTCTATTCCCCTCCACAAATCCTTTGGGAAGCAGACACTCAAAATCCTAAAGTCTCCCAATACTGTATCTCCTGTGGACAGAAGGATGGACAAGAGGTACACACTATCAGGCTCAGATATCGCGTTTTTATACCAACAATGCAGACATGTTGGGGTAGTGCAGGCTGCTGTCTGTGACAAGGCAAGTATTCCCTTGGCTTCACACCCCCAGACAAAGACTCCAGAAAGATTGATACCATGGCAAAAGTTGTACATGGCATCTTCCTTGGGACTCAGGCAGGTGAACTATTTGGCCTATACAGCCAGGTACCAGAAGTCCGGTGGGACACTATACTGTCACTGGCTAAACAGGCCTCCCCCCAGCTAGCCAAGGAGCTGGAGGAGGTGGCTACTGATGGGATCGCGGCATCAAAAGTACAATTTCGTTCTGCTGTGGACTCCAGTGATGTCATCATGAGTCATGGCTACATCTATGGCTCTTCGGAGAATGGCTTGGCTCAGATGTACTAGGCTGTCACAGGACACCAAGGCTAAGGCCATGGATTTTCCTGTAGTGGGAAATTCTCTGTTTGGGGAGCAGACAGAGAATTACGTGAAGAAAATGGACGAGTACAGTACCACTTATAGGCGTGCTCAGGCCAAGGAAAGGCAGGCAATTCCTCAAAGGCAGCAGTCTAGGGGCAGGGGCAGGCCTTTTCAGTGGCCTTTTTACCAAGCACAGGCCTCTTTTCCCTTTTCCCAGAGGGGGTTATTCAGAGGGAGAGGCAGAAGGGGGATGAGCAGGGCTGCATCCACTCCTCAGCCTAAGGCCCCTGCCAAGCAGACAACCTGATTGGTCTGCCTGGGTCGACTCTCCTATTCCAGTAGGGGGCAGGCTGGCTTACTTTGTGTAGGACTGGATGTCTGTTATCTCAGACAGGTGGGTCCTGGATGTAGTAAGCCAGGGACTGGTTCTCAGCTTCAAAAAATTTCCGAAGATGAGAGCCAGATCTTTTCCACCTGCAGGTCTCTCAGAAACCCTTGCCCTAGAAGCAGAGGTTTCATCTCTTCTGGCCTGAAGAGCCATAGAGAGAGTTCCTACCCTACACTGGGGCAAAGGTCTGTACTCCAGGTACTTCCTTACCCCAAAAAAGAGAGGGGAGTGGCGACCCATCCTAGATCTAAGATACCTTAACAAACATCTTTTAAAACCAAAATTCAAGATGGTAACTCTGGGAATAATTCTTCCCTCTCTAAGGTCAGGGGACTGGCTAGCCTCCCTGGACCTCAAAGATGCCTACTTTCACATTGCCATCAGGTGCTCCTACAGAAAGTACCTCAGGTTCAAGTTGCCCTCAGGCCACTGTCAGTTCGAAGCAATACCCTTTGGTCTAACATCAGCCCCAAGGGTTTTCACAAAGTGCCTGGCAGTAGTCGTTGCCTTTCTAAGAAGGCAAAAGATTTCCATTTTTCCTTATCTGGACGACTGGCTCGTAGTTGGTCAGTCTCCAGACCAAGTCAAGTCAGATCTGCAAGTGACCCAGCAAGTGCTCACTTCTCTGGGATTTCTTCTCAACCTCCTCAAGTCAGTTCTCAAGCAAGTGTGGCTCCTTACCTTTATAGAGGGACGGAGCTGGAAACTGTCAAAGCAAGAGCCTTTCTTCCCCTGGAAAGGGCAAGAGTTCTTATAGAACTGGCTTCTTCCTTCAGCCTTCAGGTATCCCGACCAGCAAGGCATTTTCTTCAGCTCTTGAGCTGCATGGCAGCTTCTACAGCAGTGGTCCAAGGGGCCAGATTCCAGATGATGGACATTCAGTTCCATCTGAGGGCCTTTTGGTCCCAAAGGAAGGATCCCCTTACCAAACTGATTCCAGTGACTCTGACTCTGATCCAAGCCCTTCAGTGGTGGCAGGATCAGGACAATTTAAGGCAAGGGGTCCCATTTGTCACTCAGTCTCATTCAGTGGTCCTTACCATGGATGCTTCCCTTCTGGGTTGGGGAGTCCATCTGGGGGCCCCCACTGCCCAAGGACTGTGGTCCCCTCAGGAATCCCTACTCCATATCAGTCTCCTAGAACTCAGGGTAGTTTTTCTGGCCCTGCAAGCTTTCTGTCTGTCAGTGCAGAACAAGGTGATTCAGGTCAGAACAGACAACACCATCACCGTGTGGTACATCAACAAGCAGGGAGGCACTCGGTCTATGACCTTGTGCACAGAAGCCATGAAGTTGTGGTCCCTGGCTTATTCCCTGCAAACCTCTCTGATAGCAGTCCACCTTCCAGGGAAGGACAATGTGCTGGCAGATGCACTCTGAGCAGGATCTCACAGGACCATCACAAATGGTCCTTGGACCCTCTGGTGTTGAAGGTGTTTTGTTCAAGGTGGGACACTCCAGAGATAGATCTCTTTGCAGCCACAGACAATCACCAACTTCCTCTCTTTTGTTGTAGACCTCCAGTCTTGGGCTCAGTCCCTCTGGATGCTCTGATTATGAACTGGGAAGGAAAATTTCTGTATGCCTTCCCTCTACTGTTCAAAAGTTCTAGTCAAGATAAGGTCACAACCTTGCAAAGTGATTCTGATTGCTCCAGACTGGGCCAGACAGCCTTGGTACCCCCTGTTGCTGTCTCTAGCAGTCCATCTTCCCCTGTCTCTTCCCAGGAATTACAACCTGTTAACCTCCTCTCAGGGGAGGATTTGGTACCCCACTCTTCAGTCTCTCAATCTCAAGGCATGGCTCTTGAAGAGTTAGAGTATGCAGATTTGCATCCTTCTCAGGGGGTTCTGGATATCCTGAAAGCCTCTCGAAAGCCTGCCAGAAGAAAGACCTATAACTCTAAATGGAAGAGATTCAGCATTTGGTGTTCCAAGAAACATATTTCCCTAGACACTGCTGAATTGCCTACAGTTTTGGATTATATGGTCCATTTGAATGGCTTAGCTTCAGACCAGCTACTCTTAAAGGCGCACTTGTCAGCTGTTTCTGCTTTTCTGTCAGTGGGAAGTCTTCCTCACTATCATCTCATCCTGTGTTCTGTAAATTTTTTTAAGGGATTGCTTCATACCAATCTTCCCTTTAGAGATCCTGCCCCTGCCTGGGCTTACATGTTTGCATTGCTCAACTTATGCAACCTCCCTTTGAACCTATGTCCTCAGCAGAGCTTAAGTACTTGACTTGGAAAACTGTGTTTTTTAGTAGCCATTACCTCTGCCAGACGTATCAGTAAATTGCAGGCCCTGTCAGTGGAACCTGATTTTATCTCCTTCCATAGGGATAAAGTGGTCCTTAGAACCAATAGAAGGTTCTTTCCCAAAGTGGTTTCAGATGTCCACTTAAATCAGTCCATGTCTCTCCCTGTCTTCTTCACTGATCATTCTTCCTCAGGGGAGAGAAGGCTACACAGTTTGGATGTTAAGAGAGCCCTTAGCTACTACATAGAGCGTACCAAGGGTCACAGGTTTGATTCCCTCCAGTTGTTCCTCACTTATGGAGAAGTGGGAAAGGGCAAACCTGCCACCAGGTGGATTGTATCTTGTATATAATTCTGCTATGATAAACTAGGAAAGGTTCCACCTCAGGCCTGAGGGCTCACTCCACCAGAGGTACAGCTGCTTCCCTGGCTGCTGCCAAGGATATCCTCTCTTAGAAATTTGTCAAGCAGCCACCTGGAAAACAGTCCATACCTGTACCAAGCATTACTCTATGGATATCCAGGCTAGGGAGTGATGCTCGGTTTGGCACAGCAGTACTTCAGAGCCTATTCCCAAAGTAGGTTCTGTCCCTCCTCCATGGAGGTACTGCTTGGTAGACTGCAGTTAGTCAGAATACAGCAAGACTTCATGTTGTTTGAAGAAAAAATTACTCACCTTAGTAATTGTGTTTCTTCTAATGGAGTCTTGCTGTATTCTGACCTCCCTCCCCTCTCAGAACCTGGTTTTTGGGAGGTGGTGGGCAAGTGCAGTGTTACACCTCAGGGGTGCTTCTTATACACCCTCCTCTTTTTGTTTGGGTGTTTGTTTTGTTATTCTTATTTGGATTGGTTTTTGGTTTGGGGTTTCCTGACTTGAGTCTTCCTTGGGAATTCAAAATTTGTGTTGCCAGTTGGCTAGTAAAATTTCCACACAGGGTAGTTAGTGAGTTTTGCTCGTAAGAATCTGACGGTTAGATTTCAAAGGGCTGCAGACAGAGACCCTCAACCAGCTTGAGCTCAGCATTCTGTGCACTGCATAGAAAGTTAACCCTTTGTTCTCCAGGGCAGTTTAAAGGCTGGAGCTAAATGCAGTTAGTCAGAATATAGCAAGACTCCATTAGAAGAAACAGTATTACTAAGGTGAGTAATTTTTGTTCCAGGGACACGGGTAGATGCAGTCCTGGGTGCGAGAAGGGCCGAGTGCACTGGCAGGTTGTAAGGAATAGGGGCCCAAAGCCTGCAAGTAAAGGAAGTGTAGGGGGAGGCACATCGTCTGGAGGAATTGAGGCAGTAGGCATAGTGCATAAAGACAGGTTCGCTCCACTAACACAGCTAAATGAGGGTGAGAAGGTTGAAACTGAGGCAGAGGCAGATTCATGGGGGCAGGTGATAGAGGCATAATGGAAGGCTCAGTAGACCAGGGGGAGGGGGGGTTGTACCCCCTTACAAAGGGACAAGGAGGAGGCCAAGAGTAAGGTCAAGGATGCGGGGGGCAAACTCATCTCAGAAAAGGCAAACCATCGAGAGAGAGGAGACTGTGAGAGCAGGCTTAGGGGGGCCAGAACAGGACGAGGATAGAGAAGCAGCCCAAGCACTAGTAAGATCAAATGGGGCAAGGGAAAGGGAGGGGCAAGGGGGGGAGATAGAGCTAGCAGATGGAGGGAAAGGAAGGAAGGAGGGACCTGACGCTGCCACGATGCCCAAACTGGTCGGGCCTTTTAGGAGTTGGGGTCAGCACTATATGGCACTTTATCCTTGTTTTTCATTTTATGATTTATTGTGCAGTGAAAACGTTGGAAATTGTATGTAGGCGTTGGATGGTGCTTCCTCACATTCATCTTTGTGATATATAGGCCGCCAATGCAGCAGGATGCAACGGATAAGACAATGATGGAGGAGATCCAGAGATGCAAAACAAGGGTGAGGTGCTGCTGTTGGGGATTTCAGTTTGCCACACGTGAACTAGGGCATCCCATTAGTCAGGATCCACCAGTAGCAAGGATATCATGGACTCCATACAGGGAGCTCTCCAGGAGCAACTGGTAAGGGAACTGACCAGGGAGGGGGCAATCCTAGATCTAATCCTTACAAATGGAGAATGGGTGGGAGAGATATCCATAGGAGAGAACCTGGGCATGAGTGACCATAGCACAGTCTGGTTCACAGTAAAAACAACTGCTGACGTCCACTGGCCCAAAGTAAAGGTGCTGGATTTTTGGCATGCAGACTCAGAAAATGGGGGAAGTGTTCAACAGGCTTTAGCAAGGGTGGGAGAACTTAGGGAGGTGGAGGAAAGGTGGGGTCAAATAAGAGGGGCGATAGTTGAGGCCACTATCCTCTGTATGAGGAGGGTGAATAAAAATAGGAGGAAGAGAAAATCACTCTGGTTAATGGGGAAGTGGCGGAGAAGGTCAGGGAAAAGAGGAAGGTGTTTACTAGGTATAAAAGGACACAAAGGGAGGAGGATAGGGCTACATACCTGGAGAAGCAGAAGGAGGCAGGTAAGGAGGTCAGGAGGGTGAAAGGAAGAACGGAGGAGAGAATAGCCAGCAGGGTCAAGGATGGGGATAAAACCTTCTTCCGGTATGTGATTGAGAAAAGAAAATCAAGGGAGGGAATAATTAGGTTGTAAAACGGGGAGGGTGAGTTGGTGGAGGATGGCCATGGGAACGTGGGAAGGCAGAGATACTCAGTAGATATTTCTGCTTAGTCTTCCTGGTTGAAAAGGAAGGGGAGTTCAAGAAGATCAAGGCACACATGGAGGTAGGTGGGGGGGTTGACTCCAGTGCGTTCCAGGTGGAGGAGGTCCTGAGGGAGCTAGAGGGTCTGAGGGTGGATAAGGCAATGGGGCATGATGGGGTGCAGCCCAGGGTAGTGAGGGACCTTAGCAGAGTGCTTGCAGAACCTCTGACCAGCCCCTTCAATGCATCCTTGGAAACGGGAAGTTCCTGATAACTGGAGAAAGGGGGATGTGGTCCCCCTACATAAGGGGGAGATGAGGAGGAGGAGGCGGGCAATTATAGGCCGGTGAGCTTAACATCGGTGGTGGGCAAACTCAAGGAGAGGCTGCTAAAATAGAGAATTACTAACTACCTTGAGGCCAGTGGCCTACAAGTGACAGACAGCAACATGGGTTTCCCTGAGGGAAGGTCGTGTCAAACAAACTCAGTAGAGTTCTTTGACTGGGTCACTAGGGTACTAGATCAGGGGTGGTCTGCGGACATTGCATATCTTGACTTCAAAAAGGTGTTTGATTCTGTGCCACACAGGGGGCTGCTGCACAAAATGAGAAACCTTGGGGTGGGGCTGCTTGTGGTTAGGTGGGTGCAAAACTGGCTGAAGGGTAGAAGGCAGAGGGTAAAAGTTAATGGGGTACATTCGGAGGAGGGTTGGGTCACCAGTGGAGTACCCCAGCAATCTCTGCTGGGGCCACTCCTTTTCAATATATTTATAAGGGACATAGCGGAGGGGCTAGAGGGAAGTGTGTGTCTGTTTGCAGACGACACGAAGGTCTGTAATAGAGTGGATACACCTGAGGGGCTAGAGAGCATGCGCAGGTATTTGGAGAAACTGGAGGGATGGTCTAAGGGTTGGCAATTGACATTCAACACAAAAAAATGCAGGATCATGCACTTGGGCAGAAATAACCAGGGAGTGGAGTACCGTATGGAGAGGGGCATGCCCTAGCCGTTACAGAGCTGGAAAGAGACCTAGGTATATACATTTTGCTTGATCTCAAGGTGGCAAAGCAATGTGAGAAGGCGGTGGCAAGGGCCAGTAGAATGCTGAGTTATATAGGTAGGGGAATAAATAGCAGGAAGAGGGAGGTCATCATACCCTTGTATAGGCAGCTTGTCAGGCTGCACCTTGAATAATGGGATCCAGTTCCGGAGGCCATACCTCAAGAAGGATGTGGATCGGGTGCAGCACGTCCACAGGCAGGTGACAAAAATGGGAGGGGGACTTAGCCACCTATCATACGAGGAACAGCTGCGGGACCTCGGCATGTACTCCCTTGAGCAAAGAAGGGAAAGGGGGACATGATTGAAACCTTCAGATATATCAAGGGTATTAACAGGGTACCAGCAGGGGACATCTTCCAGCTAAAGGAGCAATCAAAAACAAAACATGATATGCAGTTGTTAGGAGGGCAGTTCAGGGGAAATGGTAGAAATTTCTACTTTATGGAGAGGGTGGTGGACAGCTGGAACAGACTCCCAGAGGAGGTGGTGGGGCAGGAACTGTGGGGGAGATTCAAGAGAGCATGGGACAGACACAGGGGTCTGTTTAGTTCCGGGGAGGAAACGGGTGGGGCAACAGCAAAGTCCTAGCAGCTTGCTAGGCATACAGGGCAGACTGGGTGGGCCTAATGGTCCTTTTCTGCTGACGTGTTCTATGTTTCTAAAAAAAAAAAAAAAAAAATAGCCAGTGACAGCCAGGGGACACTGTGCTTAAATATAATGCTGCAGTCAGCCTTAGGGGAAAAGGTTGCTACAGGTTCCTAGGGCAAATCTGGTTAAAAACTGTATACTTTGGCTGAGATAACATTTAAAAGTTAGGACTGCTGTGTGACTGTAAAGCAGTATGTACAATGGCAGCCATCTTTGTTATTTTGACCCCTGTGCCAGCCAATCAATAGCTTAGGTGCCCAAAGGCTGAACTGCTTTATGGGAAAGGTGTGTCCTTATTCCAGGTGCCAAAACCCATTGATCGATCAGTAATTGAACTGGGTTAATGAGTATTAATATTTGTGATTGTCAGCAAGACCTAACCAATCAGACACTGGGATTTTTGTGCAAAACCCCAGGGATCTGGGGCAGTTGGGACAGACTGGTCTGGTCTCTGATCGAGTCAAAAGGACTCGGGGTGTGTGATGGAAAGGGAGGGATAGGAAATAACAAACAACAAGGTTTGTTCAGGCTGCTATGCTTAGCAGCATTGAAAGAAATAACAGCCTACTGGCTGAGCCCTACCACACCAACGCTTGGTTCTTGGAGGGTAAGGGTGGTGAGCATTAGGCACATGGAGAGGCTGACAGCCAGACTCCAACTCACAGAAGAACAGCATGAGGAGCTCTGGAATAGATTGGGATCCCTGGGTCAGGGAGGGTGCCCAGGGGAGGAGGTAGGGGACTGAACTGAAATGAACAATTAGGTGCCCAGATTGTGGGAGGGAGGAGGCTGCCCAGACACAACTTCAATAAACAAGGGGTGACCCACATGGGCATAGGGGCCTCCGGCACATATGGGCCGACCAGGCAGAGTGGTAAAAGAGTCTCTCCGGACTGTTTTGAGACTCCAGTTGAGTCGCAAGTTGTTCTTTCGTCTCCAGTTAAACTGCTCCTGAAGGCTCTGTCCAGGAAGCAGCTTTTGCTGGCAATGGAGTGAACTCTCCAGCTCTACTGTTGAAAATGAGTACACAAGTGTGACTTCAGATAACTCATAATTTCCCATATGAATGGCAACTGTGAAAAGGAAGACACATTCAAAGAAAAAGAGAGAGTGGTTTACAGCACAGAGGTAGGACTGTGGATGACCAAAGAGTATGATTATACACCAGCAGAAGGTGGGGGGGTTGGCACACACAGAGGGTTGCGGTTCAGATCAAAAAGGGTAACTATGGGGGAATACTAATGTACTGCATAAATTTCAGACTGTATGAACCTGTAACCTGACTTTGTATAACCTTTCTGCTTGCCCTGCAATGTGTACTGTATTTACCTGAAATAAACATTTCTCAATGCCGAATGTTGCTTGCTTGTATGTGCTGTTTAGGTATTTGGAAGTGCTTTCCTCCCAAGACATCCAGTGTGTCTTTCCGTTCAGTATTCACAGAAGAATGGGAGGGGCAAGGGCCACAACAGTACACCAGTTGCCAAGGGGGTGAAGAGGTGGACAATAGTCCATTCAAAGGCAAAAGAGTCCTGCAGGAGCTCACTAAATTGAAGGTGGACAAAGCGATGGAACCAGATGGTATACGCCCAAGGATATTAAGAGAACTACGAAGGGAGATAGCAGTACCTCTGGCAGCCATGTTCACTGAGTCATTCAACACGAGTGAATTGGGGGAGGACACATGTGGTCCCTCTACAGAAGTCCAGCAGCAGGGAGGAGGCAGGGGACAATAGGCCGTTCAGCCTCACCTCAGTAGTGGGGAAGATCATGGAGACATTGCTTAAAGAAAGGATAGTGGGGCATCTAGAAGCCATCAAAGTCCAGGACCATAGACAACATGGATTCACAGTGGGGACATCATCTCAGACAAATCTGGTTGGTTTGTTTGACTGGGTGACAAAGGAAATGAATCAGGGTGGGGCAGTGGACAACGCTTACCCTGATTTCAGCAAAGCCTTTGACACCATCCCACATAGGAGGCTGATAAACTAGCTGGGTAGGCTGGGCATGGGGGAAAGGGTGGTAAACGGCTAGAAACTGGCTAACAGACAGGAGGCAGAGAGGTGGTAAATGTGTGCAGTCTAAGGAAAGAGGGTGACCAGTGGGTGCTGCAGGATCGGTCCTGGGGCCAGTCCTGTTCAATGTCTTCATTAGTAACATTGCAGAACTTCTGAAGGGAATTTTTTCACCAAATTTTCAACATAGCCATTTTAAGACCTCTGCTCATGAACAGTGTCACTGTAATTTTCTTTATCTGTCCCAAACATTGAATGCGCACACCGAATGCACCACGTTGCGCTACATGCATGGAAACACATTTTGGGCGACGTGAAAAATTGCAGCTGTACTGCTCATAAGGAGGTGTGGTAAAATGGCAATGTTGAAAATCTGGAGTGCAAATATTAAAAATTTGCGAACTTAGAAGCGTGCGTAGGAACTGTGTAACGCACGCTCATAAAACAGTCATTTTTAGGAATTTTTTCACCAGATTTTTAAAATAGCCATTTTAAGACCTCTGCTCATGAACAGTGTCGCTGTGATTGTCTTAATTTGTCCCATATATTGATTTCGCACACCGACTGCGCCATTGTACGCTACATGGGCGGAAACACATTTTGGGTGACATGTGAAAAATGACAGCTGTACTTCTCATAAGGAGGTGTGGTAAAATGGCAGTGTTGAAAATCTGGAGTGAAAATATTGAAAATTCGCAAACTTACGAGCGTGCGTAGGAACAGTGTAATGCATGCTCGTAAAATAGTCATTTTTGGGAATTTTTCACCAGATTTTAACATAGCTATTTTAACACCTCTGCTCATGAGCAGTGTCACTGTGATTTTCTTAATGTGTCCCGAACACTGATTTCGCACACCGACTGCGCCATTGTGCGCTACATGCGCGGAAACACATTTTGGGCAAGATGTGAAAAATGGCAGCTGTACTGCTCATAAGGAAGTGTGTGTAAAATGTCAGTGTTGAAAATCCAGAGTGCAAATATTAAAAATTCATGAACTTATGGTGTGCGTAGGAACATAGCATAAGCTTATAAACAGTCATTTTAGATTTTTCTGCCAAATATGCAACATAGGCTTTTGAGAGCCCACCTTATGAACACTGGCACTGTCGTTTTGTTAATCGGTCCCGAAGGTGATTTGTGCAGTGACTACGAAATCACCCTTCGGGCCCGATTAACGCCATGACAGTGACAGAATTCATCAGGAGGGGTTCCAAAACCCCATGTTGAAAATTTGGTGTCAAAATTCCAAAAAATGCCTGAGATATGCAGCAAAGTTGAAAAAACCCTATCTATCCCATTATACAGCTTACCAGCATTTCCTCAGTTCGCGGTTGGCTTTGAAGAGTGCAGACGTGTTCCCGGTCCACTGAAGATCATCGCGCCGAGGTCCAGAGGTAAGTATGGTGCGAGGGGGGGTGTGGGGAGGCAGGGTGCACAGTGGGTGAGTGCAAGTTGTGGGAAGGGGCCAGGGAGAAGCGTCGAGGGACAGTTTTTGTTATTTACAGGGTTTTTTCAATAAGACTACGAGAGACATTTGCCACGCTGGGGTGGGCTCCCAGCGTGGCAGCTGAAGGCTGTTGGGGCTGGAGCCGACGGGGATTGGGCACCCCGCCGGCCGTACAGTGGGGCTGGGAAGGCGATGAGCATCAGTATGTGCGTGCGTGGATGGGGAGCTCGCTCAGTGAAGCAGAGCTCTCCTTTCAATATTTTGCCACGCTGGGGTGGCCTCAGCGTGGCACCTGGATGCTTTGGGGGTGCAGCTGACGGAGATTGGGCACCCCGTCAGTCGTACAGTGGGGCGGGGAAGGCGCATGAGCACTCAGTATGCGGCGCATATGTGGATGGGGGAGCTCTGCTCACTGAAGCGAGCTCTCCTTTCAACTGTATGACCACTGCATTTTCAACTGCTGTCACAGACAGCTGCAGCAGTAATTGGGGAACTGGGGCCGTGCCTGCAAACACAACTGACTGCATTGAAGACGGGTGCCACACCTCCAAAACTCGGATGATGGCACTGTGTTTCTTGCACATGCGCAAGCAACATAAAACAAGCATTTGTCAATGCCAAATGTTTGCTTGCTGGCATTGCCAGTGGTAGTGTAGAAGTTACGGAGCTGCATAATAGGAGTGGCAGTGAAGTACTGAACTGAAGCCAACCCCACCACCACCCTGCAGAGAGTGACAGGCATTGGGTGTGCTTGGGTCATCAGGCATAACGGCCACGCCATTTCACCACTCCCACCCTGCAGACACTGACAAAGTGTCACGGTGTCTTTGGGGTCTTTGTGGTTCTATGCGCACTCCATTCCATTAGGAAATACGGTGAGATGGGTGCGATATAGGAGAATGGGGTGAACTTGGTCAAGAGTCCAAGGCATACCTCGATGCCTCTCACTGGCTGCAGGGTGTGGAATGATATGAGCATTACAGGCAAGAATCCCAAGTCACACCCCTGATGCCTGTTGTTCTCTCACAGGGTTGGCTTATGGTTGGAAACCCTAGACCTCAGGCATTGCTGGTATTTTCACCCAAATGTTCAACATGGTTTTTGTGACCCCACCTCATGAACAGGGGAATATCAGTTTGTTAGCCGAAAGCTGCTTATGCACAGCGACTACGGCATTTAGCACACACAGGTGCAAAAACATTCTGAACAGGATGTAAAAATGACAGCTGTACTGTTCATTGGGGAGTGTAAAAATGGCAATGTTGCAAATCTGCAGTAAAAATATTTAAAACAATGGTGAAGTCACAGCGTATCCGATTTTTGTCTGCCCTGATGTTTGTTGCTTGCACTGTTTGTCCTCTCTGTGACGAGGTACCTTTGTAAATGAGCCTCTGGCTCAAAGGTTGTTAAACTGATGTTCAAATAAATAAATAAACATAGAAACTGTGCAACGCACACCCGTAATATAATTAGGATGGGGATTTTTTACAGCAGATTGTCAACTCAGGCATTTTGGTGCCTCCGATCATGAACAGTGTCATTGTGATTTTCTTTATCTGTCCCGAACAATGATTTCCCACAGCGACCACGCATCTCTGTACTGAAAGTGTGAAAACACACTTCGGCCATGTTGTGAAAAATGACAGCTGTACTGTAAATAAGGAAGTGTGGAAAAATGCCACTGGTGAAAATCTGGACTTAAAATATTACAAAGTCATGAACTTATGAGGGTGCGTGGAAACTGCGCGATGCTCACTCGTAACAGTCATTTTATGGACTTTTGTCACCAAATTTTCAACATAGCCATTTTAAGACCTCTGCTCATGAGCAGTGTAACTGTGATTTTCTTAATCTGTCCCAAACATTGCTTTCGCACACCAACAGCACCATTGTGCGCTACATGTGCGAAAACACATTTTGGGCGGCATATGAAAAATGGCAGCTGTACTGTTAATAAGGAAGTGTAACAAAATGGCAATGCTGAAAATCTGGAGTGAAAATATTAAATTTGCACATTACGAGCATGCATAGGAACTGCAAGCGACGCTCGTAAAACAGTCATTTTAGGAATTTTTCACCAAATTTTAACATAGCCATTTTAAGACCTCTGCACATGAACAGTGTCACTGTGGTTTTTAATTTGTCCCCATTACTGATTTCAAGACAATCGACTGCGCGCCATTGTGCGCCACATGGGCGGAAACACATTTTGGGTGAGATGTGAAAATGACAGCTATACTATTCATAAGAAGGTGTGGTAAAATGGCAGTGTTGAAAATCTGGAATGAAAATATTGAAAATTTGCGAACTTACGAAGTAGGAACTAGCATCAACGACGCCAAACAATCGGTTTTGGAATTTTTCACAAATTTTCAAAATGGGCTTTGAGAGTCCACCTTATGAACACTGGCATGTCGTTGTTAATCGGATCCCGAAGGTGATTTCGCGAGTGATCATGGAAATCACCTCGGGCCCGAATAACGCCATGACAGTGACAGCATTCATGAGAAGGGGTCCCAAAACCCATGTTGAAAATTTGTGCAAAATTCCAAAAATGCCTGAGATTTGCAAAAAAGTTGAAAACCCCTATCTATCCCATTATACAGCTTACCGCATTTCTCAGTTTGCGGTCGACTTTGAAGAATGCAGACGTGTTCCTGGTCCACCGAAGATCATCGCCGAGGTCCGGAGGTAAGTATGGGGTGAAGGGGGTGTGGGAGGCAGGTGCGCAGTGGGTGGAGTGCGGGTTGTGGGAGGGGCCGGAGACTCGTGGGACCGTTTAAATTGACGATGCGGGACGCTTTGCCACGCTTGGGTGGGCCTCAGTTTGGCACAAGGACGCTTGGGGGCCATGGAGCCGACGGGATTGGGCACCCCTGTTGCCCACACATCTATTGCCATGCTGGGGTGTGCTCCCAGCGTGGCACCCAGTACTCGGGGGTGAGAACAGTGGAGCCGACGGCGAGTTGGGCACCCGTCGGCTATTCTATGAGTTGCCACGCTGGGTGGGACCCAGCGTGGCATGTGGAAGCTTTGGGGGCGCGAAGGCGCGGCCACGGCGGGATTGGGCTCCTCCGTCGGCTATACATGTGTGCCTGGGGGGGGCACAGCATGCGCAGCGCTTGTGTGTGTGTGTGTGGTGTGTAGGGGAGTTGCGCACAGCAGGCGATATCTTATCGCTGCTCACTGAAGCGTAGTCCCTCTTTTCAACTGTATGCCACTGCATTTTGGAGCTTGTCATAGACAGCTCCGGCATGCATTGGCGGACTGGGGCCGCGCCTGCCAACACACTGACTGAATTGGAAGAGGGGGTGACACACCTCCGATAACTCGAATGATGGCACTATGTTTCTTGCAAATGCGTGCAAGCAAACATAATGAGTTAAAAAAAAAATGGAAAGGCAAGAGGTTTTTACAGGACTTAATTTGTCAATCAGTCAGTTGTCTGAGAATTGGAAAAAGGGATTTTCTGGCTGAAAGAACTCGGTGTTGCAGCTGAACGCCCAAGACATTTAGTGAAAGCTCCTGGTGGTTTGAGATCCAGTGTTGCAGTGAGCCTGCTACAGTGGGGAAAACCCTGAGCCTGTGAAATGGGTTAACTGGAATTGTGTGTGTGTGTGTGTGTGTGTGTGTGCAGGAGCCTAAAGTTGGCCCTCTGTTTGAAATGGAGGAAAATTGTGAGAAGGTTTGCAGGTATCCAGAGCTTGAGAATCTGTTGGACTTGCTAAAATCCAGCTGTGAAAGGAGACTGAGCATTTCTAGCTGAAAGCCACTGGCAAGGTGGAAGTTGGAGAATGAGTTGCTGCACACCAGGCTGATTGTTGCTGCTCAGACAAAAGGCAAAACTGCAATCCTCACACCTGCAACTTGGAGCCAGGAGGCGGTAGTCGGATGTTGGTTCTCCCTCCATCTGAATCAATGGAGAACCATAACTTCGGATGCATGGATTCTGCAGATCATAGAAAGGGGCACACCCTGGAGCTCACTGAGTGACCTGCAGATACCCCTCCCTTGCCCTTCTGTGATCCCCCGCTCACCTGTCTGTTCTCTGGGAGAAAGTACAGTCCCTTCTGCACAAGCAGGCCATTGAGCCAGTGCCCAGGCGCCAGACAAATGAGGGGTTTTATTCCAGGTTCTTCCTGGTCCCTAAAAAGATCAGCGAGTTGAAGCCCATCCTAGACCTAAAGTACCTCAGTCTATATGTCTAGTACAAAAAGTTCCAGATGGTAACTTTGACAGGCCTGATGCCCCTTTCTCAAAACAAGGTCTGCTCACTGGACATGCAGGATGCCTACCTGCACATCTTGGTCTTTCCTCCTCACAGGAAGTTTCTTTATTTTGCCTTTTAGGGTGAGCATTATTAGTTCAAAGTGCTGCCCTTTGACTTGTCCTCTGTGCGGTGAGTCTTTTCCAAGTGTTTAGTGGCGGAAGCAGCAGCTCTCAGAAGGAAGGGACTGTATGTTTTCCCTTACCTGGATGATTGGCTCCTAAAGGCTCTGTTCAGGAAACAGCTTTTGCTGGCTCTGGAGTGAACTCTACAACTCTTCCATTCCCTGGCATCACGGTCATTCTGCCCAAGTCAGTTCGGATACCATCCCAAAGGCTGCAGTAAATAGGGATGGGTCTGACTCGCACAGGGAAAGCCTTCCTGTAAAAACAGGGCAGAGTGCCTTACAGCCCAGGCTCAGGAAGTCACTCAAAATAGCTACATTCCTGTCAGGGTGTATCTCAGATTGCTAGGCCTGGTGGCAGCTGCCATACCTACTGTCCCACTGGCCAGACTTCATATGTGTATTCTCCGGTGGACCCTCCGGGTACAGTGGGACCAACGCAAGGATGAGTTAGATCAACCAGTCCTGGTCTCCGCCCCAGTCTGCAAGTGCTGCAGTGGTAGATGGGCCCCTTGAATTTGCTTCAAGGTGTCCCATTCCAGATGTCCTCCCCGCAGCAGATCCTAACCAAGGATGCCTCAGGTCTGGGCTTGGGGGCACACCTGGGTCCCTTCCAGACCCAGGGCTCTTGTCCCAACTGGAAACCTCCCTGCATATCAGTGCCCGGGAGATGAGGGTGTGTTCTATGCCATGCAGGCCTTTCAGGCACACCTCGCTGTGGGTCAGCTGCTGGTGCAGTTAGACAATCTAAGCGTAGCATACTACATCAACAAGCAGAGGGAGACTTATTCGTACCCCTTGTGTGGGGAGGCCATCAGAGTGTGGAACTGGGCACTGGATCACAGTCTGACATTCTCTGCGGTCCACGTGCCAGACATATTAAACACTCTGATGGGCAGTCTCAGCAGGACTCAGTCCAGCATGCACAAATGGGAGTTTCTCCCATTCATCGTAGACGACTTGTTCAACAGATGGGGATCCTCCAGAGTTGGACTTTTTTTGTGTCCTCACTCAGCGCAAACCTGACCAATTTCTGCTCACCAGATCCAAAGGTGGAATTTTCTGATGAGGCTGCTAGCCCTGTCCTGGAGCCGGAGGTTTTTATGCCTTTCCTCCATATCGTTTAATCCAGAGGATGCTAATAAAGTTGTAGATGGAGGGGGCCAGCATGATCTTGGTAGTGCCATTCTGGCCTTGACAGATATGGTTTCCTCTGCTCCAGCAGCTGGGGGAGGAACCTCTGGTCCCTCTTGGCAGGAACCTGCTGACCCAGGCCCAGGGGCCCCTGGTTCATCCCAACCTCAGGTCCCTCCATCTGCATGCTTGTCTCCTGAGGATATAGCCATTGCCAGGTTCAGGGTCTCTAACAGTATCCTAGTGTCCGCCCGGAAGCCTTCCACTCGAGCCACATATGCCATGAAGTGGAAGCGGTTTGCCATCTAGGCTGCCAAATATAGTTTGGACCCTTTCACCTGCCCGATGAACCACATCCTGGACTACCAGATCTCTGTCTGACTCCAGGTCTCCAGTACTGCTCTGTCAAGGTGCACCTTTGGCTATTTCTGCCTTCACGAGCCCCTGGGTGACTACACGATTGCTCAGCTGGATGTCTTCTATACCTATTTAAGGGCATCTCAGATGGAAAGCCCCAATCCATTCTGTCCTGGCTTGGGACTTGAATTTTGTTTTGGAGAATTTACTTTTCTCCTTTGAGCCTGTCACAGTTTGCGTATCTGCAGTTTCTCTTTGAAAGTACTATTTTTAGTTGCCATTACTTCTGATCAAGAATCTCAAAGCTTCAGGCCCTATGGTGCAAGGAACCTTATTTGATTTTTCACAAAGACAGTGTCTCTTTATGCACAAATACTACGTTTCTCCTAAGGTGGTTTCTGAGTTTACATTCAACCAGTCTATCCACCTTCTTGTTTATTTTCCTGAGTGTGCTAATCCAGGAGAAGCACTTGCTTCATACGTTAGATGTGCCCAGAACTTTGAAGTACTACTTGCTTCACACCCTGAATGCAGAAAGTCGAAAGCAGTTGTTTGTTTCCTTGCCCCAGATGGAGAGGGTATTTCAGTTTCTAAGCAGTTTTTATCCAAATGTTTGGCAAATTGCATTGTGTTCTACTACAAGTACAGCAAGGAACTGACCGGTGTTTTCAAAGCTCATTCCACAAGGGACATGGCTACCTCTGTGGCTTGTTTCCGAGGGGTCTCAGCCATTGACATCTGTGCAGCTGCAGCCTGGAGTACCGTCCATACTTTCACCAAGCACTGCAGTCTGGATATTGCCTCTAGAGCCCATGCAGGATTTGGCAGGGCTGTGCTGCAGGGCCTCCTGTCTTAAGTTTATGGTGATCCCTCCTCCCAGACTGTCTGTTTGCACCTTTAACTGCTTGGGACTCATTCCTTAGTGTAACCTGATAACTGAGATACCACCAAAGAAGATGGAACAGTTATGTAAGAACTACTGTAACAGTAGATCTTTGAGGGATCTCAGTCATCAGGTTTGCTTTCCCTCCCATCATCCCCCTTTGTGGGGCTCCTGTTTAGGAACTGGCTTTCTGGTGTATCCAGCCTTTCATATAGGCCTGGGCACCTCTCTCTCTCTCTCTCTCTCTCCTTGGTTCCCCACGGCAGGTGCCTGGCTCTCTTAACCTCCGGGGAAAGAACTGAGGAGGGAGTGGGGCCGGGGCCATTCACACATTTATAGGGTTGATGACGTCGGTGGGCATCAACAGCCTGGGCGGCCCCAGTTGTACTCCTGAAAATCTTCCATGTGGATTCCCCTTCACCAATGGTGATGTTCCTACGGCGTAACCTGATAACTGAGATCCCCTCAAAGATTTACTGTTATGGTAAGTTCTTACGTAACTTCTTTTCTTATAGGCGGAGAGCTGGATACCCTGCAAGGGAAGGCATTCCTCCATCAAGCAAGGGTAGCAAATCTGATTGCTGCTGCAGAATCCTTCAAGACTGGTTAGCCAAAGCCTGCAAGGGATTTTCTGCATTTACTGGGGCACATGGCTTTATCCACAGCAGTGGTACCATTGTCCAGGTTCCAAATGAGAGATGTTCAGTTTCATCTAGGGGATATTGATGTCAGAGGTGAGATCCATGTCCAAATTAGTGCTCATCACAAAGCATTTTAACGACTGAATAGTGACAGGAAGAATCCAACCTCAGAGAGGGAATTCTTCCTTCAGCAGTCACCTATAGCTGTACTCACAACAGATACTTCAAACAACATGAAGTCTTGCTGTATTCTGACTATGTGCAGTTAGCCCCAGCACTTGAACTGCTCCGGAGAGTAAGGGTTAACTCTATGCCAAGGCATAGAACATTGAGCTAGAGCTCAGTTTTCAAACCTCTGTCCCTTGGTACTCCTCAGTGTAACCGTCAGATTCTTTACTCCGCCTAACTGTGAAGTCGCTCCGGAGATTCTCTCCTTCATTTTGGTTCGTTCGTTTAAGTAAAATCGGTCTGTTTTAACTGCTTTTCTTATTCTATTCAGTATTCAGATCTCTGTCTATGGTACAGTAAGTGTAGCTAGTAGGTAGTTAGAGTTTTGTTAGTAGAAATCGTTTTTGTTCAGTTTTCTCCTGGTTGGGAACCAGAACAAATTCTGTGTTGATTTTTCTTGTGTTCTGTTCCATAATTTGTGGTTTCCGGTACGTATTGGATCCTAAAAATGATGACAGTTTTCTTCGTGTTTTTTTAACTGACCCGTGACACGGTTGGAACCAATAGGTCTTGTAATTGCCTGGCTTAAACGCTGGTGCGCGGTAACTTTTACTATTCTGGCATGTCTGAGAAACCCCAAAAGAAAACTTGTCCCACTGGGTTTCAGCACTGCACTGAGTGTGGGTAGGCCTTTGCTAAGGCTGATCTCCACCTCGTCTGTGTTTATTGTCTAGGGTTTGACCACCTCAAAGAAGACTGCCAAATATGCAAAACTTGCCCAAAAGCCACTTTGGATAAACGTTTAAGTAGGCTGAAGGAAAGGGAGGCTGAGAAGTCCGCTGATCCGGATGGCCAGCCTGGTTTGATTCCGTCTGAACCCTGAGGGGTGCCCACTGACCTGGGCGATACCTCCTTGGGCAAAAGGAGAGCCAACTCTGCGAAGTCAGTTCCGTGTAAGAGAAAGCACAAGTCAGCTGGTTTGGATCCCGGTTCCCACGTTCCAACCGCTGAAGAAATTGTTAAAGCGATTACTATTGTTCAGTCTCTTTGCCCAGTTCCGACTCAACCAACACCGACTCAAAGACGATTGGTTCGGTCGGAAACTATTGCTTCTGAAATTGATCCTGAAGCATTTTATGAGGGTGAATGGGAAGGCGAAGAAGACTATGAAGAAGAGGAATATGAAGGCGTAGATGAGCTAGTAGAGCCTGACATCTCCCCAGACAGGCCTTCTAATGTGTCTCCTTCCAGACTTTCTGAGTCCCACTCCCATTTCTTTTTCTTCAAGAAAATGGCTGATACTCTTCAGCTTCCAGTGGAAGAGGCTGAACACAATCAGGAGGAACCTGACTATGTTGAAATGATGGATGTCCCAGAGCCAAAGAGAGTGTCTATCCCTTTGCATAAATGCCTGGGGAAACAGACACAAAACATTCTGCAGTTTCCAACATCTGTTCCTCCTTTGGATAAAAGGATGGACAGGGGGTATACCTTGTCAGGTCCTGGGATGGAATTCCTCACAAATCATTGCAGCCATGTTGGGGTAGTGCAAGCTGCAGCCTGTGACAAGGTTAACATTGCCCTGGCATCTCACCCCTCAGATAAGGACTCAAAGAAAGTGGATGCCGTGGCCAAGAAACAGTACTATACAGCCAGATACCAGAAATCTATGTGGGATACGATTCTGGAGCTGGCTAAGAATGCCCCTTCCCAGCTGGCCAAGGAGCTGGAGCAGGTGGCTGTGGATGGTATTGAGGCATCCAAAGTCCAATTCCATGCTGCTGTGGACTCGAATGATGTGCATTCCAGGGTCATGGCTACATCTGTCTACATGAGGAGATTTGCTTGGCTCAGATGTGCTAATCTGTCACAGGATACCCAGACTAAGGCCATGGATTTCTGTTATTGGTAAAACTCTGTTTGGGGAGCAAACAGAGATATACATGAAAAGATGGATGAGTACAGGACTACTCTACAGGATTGCTGCAGCCAAAGAGAAGCAGGTCACCTCTCAGAAGCAGCAATCTAGGGCTGGCAGGGGCAGGCCTTTTTACAGGGATTTTTGTCAAGCCCAGGCCTCCTCTTCTTTCCAGCAGAGGGGGTTCTTTAGGGGAAGAGGCAGAAGGGGATGACCAGGACTCCATCCTCCACTCAGTCCAAGCCCCCTGCCAAACGGATACCCTGAGTTGTCAGTCAGGGTCACCTCCTCAGTTCCAGTAGGGGGCAGGCTTGCTTACTGTTTCCAGGCTTGGCAGTCTGTCACTTTAGACAAATGGGTCCTGGAAGTAGTGAGCCAGGACTTGCTCTCAGTTTCAAAAGTTCCCAAAATGAGAGCAAAGTCCTTCAGTTCTCCCTCTCCCTTAGAGACAAAGGCCTTAGAGGCAGTCTCCTCTCTACTACTTCTGCAAGCAGTAGAGAAGGTACCTCATTGTCACAGGGGAAAATAACTGTATTCCAGATGCTTCCTTACCCCCAAAACAGACAGGGGAGTGATGACCCATCCCAGATCTAAGATACCTAAACAAACATATACTGAAGCCGAAGTTCAAATGGTGACTCTGAGAATAATTCTTCCCTCTCTGAGACCAGGAGACTGGCTAGCCTCCCTTGAATCTCAAGGATGCCCATTTCCACATACCTATCAGACATTCCCACAGAAAGTATCTCAGGTGTCGAGTTGCCCTCAGGTCGTTACCAGTTCAGAGCAATGCCTTTCCGCCTAACATCTGCTCCAAGGGTGTTCACAAAGTGTCTGGCAGTAGTGGTGGCCTTTCTCAGGAGACAAAGCATCTTGCTGTTCCCCTATCTGGACGACTGGTTCATAGTGGGTCAGTCTTCAGACCAAGTCAAGTCAGCTCTAGAGGTCACTTAAAAGTTTCTGGACTCCTTATGATTCATTCTAAACCTAGAAAAGTCTGTTCTGGAACCAGCCCAGCTTCTTACATTTATAGGGGTGGAACTGTACACGGTCCAGGCAAAGGCATTTCTTCCTCTTTCAAGGGTACAATCCCTCATCACCCTGGCTTCCTCTTTTCATCCGCTAGTGTCTCGACCAGCCAGGCACTTCTTACAGTTGCTAGGCCACATAGCAGCTTCCACTGCAGTAGTGCAAGGGGCAAGATTTCAAATGAGAGATATTCAGTTTCATCTAAGATCTTTCTGGTTTCAGAAAAAACACCCTCTCTCCAAGTTAGTTTCAATGTCTCAAACTCTGGTTCAGGCTTTCCAGTGGTGGCTGGAGGAAAACAATCTAAGGCAAGGTGTCCCTTTTCTCAGTCAGGCTCCTACAGTGATTCTCACCATGGATGCCTCCCTACTGGGATGGGGGGGCCCCTCTGACCAGCTGACTGCTCAGGGAACATGGTCTCATCAGGAGTCTCTTCTGCACATAAATCTTCTCAAACTTAAGGCTGTTTTTCTATCACTTCAGACATTCTCGAACATAATTCAGGGGAAAGTGGTGCAGATCATTACAGACAACACCACAACCATGTGGTACATCAACAAGCAGGGGGGAACTCAGTCCTTGGCCTTGTGAACGGACATTGACATTAATATGGGGGTACCATGGCTGTCTGGCCCAGTCTGGAGCCACTAGAATCACTGTGCAAGGCTGAGATCTGATCTTGACCAGAACTCTGAATATCAGAGGAAAAGGAGGAAAAGCATACAGAAACTTGCTTGTCCAATTCAGTAGGAGAGCATCTTGAGGAACAGACCTCAGAAGAGGGGGTCTGCAACAGAATAGAGGAAGTTGGTGATTGTCTGGGGCTGCAGAGAGGTCTGTCTCTGGAGTACCAAACCTTTTGAAAATGACCTGAAGAACCAGAGGATTCAGGGTCCATTCATGGTGACCTTGAGAAATTCTGCTGAGAGCATCTGCCAATACGTTGTCCTTCCCTGGGAGATTCATGGCTATCAGGGAAGCCTGAAGGAATAAGCTAGTGACCATATTTTCATGGCTTCCATGCACAAGGCCGAGGACAGTGCCCCTCTACTTGTTGATGTACCACATGGTTGTGGTGTTTTCTGTCCTGATCTGCACCACTTTCCCCTGAATTGTGTTCGAGAATGTCTCAAGTGCTAGGAAAAACAGCCCTGAGTTCGAGAAGATTTATGTGAGGAAGCAGTGAAGATCTAGAACCTAGGATACTCCCAGGAAGTTCAGCTTTCAGCAGTACACCTGCTAGAAAAAGACAGTCAGGTGGCAGATTCCCTGAGCAGAATCTGCCAGGGAAATCACGAATGGACCCTGAACCAGCAGGTGCTGGCAACAACGTCCAGACAGTGGGCTACACTAGAAGTAAGCCTGTTTACTCCTAGGAGAACAGCCAGCTCCCTTTGTTTTGTTGTAGCTCTCCATCAGGGGGTACAGTCCCAGAGGATGCTCTAGTCCTCAGCTAGTCAGAGATCGGAGAAGTTTCTATATGCTTTCACACCTTTACCACTTTTTGCTGATAGTACTGATAGTACTTGGCAGCTTGGCTTCAATGCCAAGAAATGCAAAGTTATGCATATTGGAGCAAGAATCCCAGGACAGAGTATTACCTGTGTGGAGTCTGAGTATTTTCATCAGAGGAAGAGAAGGACCTGGGAGTGATGATCACTAGTGACCTGAAGCACTCCACGCAGTGCAAGAAAGCAGCAGCAAAGGCAAACAAGGTGCTGGGATGCATAGCTAGGGGGATCAGTAGTAGGAGAGAGGAGGTTATACTGCCCTTGTACAGGTCACTGGTAAGAACGCATCTAGAGTATGGAGTTCAGTACTGGTGCCTACACCTCAAAAAGGACATTAACCTGCTGGAGAAAGTACAGAGGAGGGCTACAAAGATGATAGCCGGTCAGCAGGGCAAGGCATACGAGGAGAGGCTGAGGACACTGAACATGCACTCCCTGGAAAACAGGAGAGGGAGAGAGAGAGAGGACATGATTGGGACATTCAGGTACTTGAAAGGGATAAATAAGGTTGAAAAGGAGAGTCTTTTTAAGCTAAGTGGCAACCATATCACAAGGGGCACAGTCTTAAGCTGGAGGGTGGGAGGTGTAGGAGGGAGGTCAGGAAGCACTTCTTCACAGAGAGGGTGGTAGTCACTTGGAATGCACTGCCGGAAGGGGTCATGTCATTAAAGACAGTGGGCAACTTTAAGAGAGGCTGGGATAGGCATCGGGGAAGGTAAGAATTATGGGTAGGGAGGATGGGAGGAGTGGGGAGGGAGGAGGGAGGGCAGACATTAGCTTAAGCTGTGGACCCTGCAATGACGCAGACTTGATAGATCAAATGGCCTTCTTCTGCTGGCTTCTTCGTATGTTGGTATGTACTGCTCAAACTGAGAAGGAGTCAGCAGCAATGATTCTCATATCTCCAGACTGGGCCAGGCAGAATCTGGTATTCCTGCCTTTATTCCTTTCTAACAGACATCCTGTCAATCGGCTCCTGAGATGTAATCTGCTGACAATGTCTCAGGCATTCCCAGATCTCATAATTCTCGTTTCAGAGCATGGTTCTTGAAGAGCTAGAGTTCTCTGGACTAAATCTCTGTGAGCAAGTGATGAAATGATGAAAGTTTGCAAGAAACCAGCAACAAGGAAAACTGGTGCTTGAGAATGGAAAAGATTTTCCTTTTGGTGTTTCCCCAGACGGCTCAGCGCACTGTGCAAGTCTGTCTACAGTCGTGGACTACTTTGTCAACCTCCTGTCCTTGGGCCATAGACCTCGACCCTTAAGGTTCATTTGACAGCAGTGTTGCCTCATGCATCAGCTTTCACAGAAAGGTCAGTATAGCCTCAAAACTCATTTTCAAAAGATTTTTGAAAGACCTTAATCACTTATACCCTTCAATAAAGGACCCTGTCCCTCCCTGGGACTTGAATATGTGCATTGCTCAGCTGATGGAGGCTCCCTACGAGCTTGTAGCAACTGCTGCATTGAAGCATATCACCTGGAAAGCACTTTTCCTGGGAGCAGTGACATCTGCCAGAAGGGTGAGCAAGTTGCACGACCTCTGTACAGATCCTAACTACATGATCTTTCGTGGGGATAAGGTGGTTCAAAGAACTAACAGAAAATTCCTACCCATGGTAGTGTCTGAATTCCATTTGAATCAATCAGTTCTACTTTGTTTATTTTACAGCAAAATCCAGCTCAGGAGAACTGAAGCTCCACCATCTGGATGTAAAGAGGCACTGAACTACTATTTGGACCAGACAAAGGATGTCAGGTCCACTAATGCTCAGTTATTTGTCACTTATGGTAAAGTGGGGAAAGGTAAACCAGCATCCAAAAGAATAATTTTTCTAGGGATAGTTTCCTGCATACAGTTCTGCCTTGGTGCCAAAAGTTTGTACTTTTCTTGACGTTGTGTAGCATCAGTGAGATTATCATGTGATTTTAAGACCATGTGGTTGTGTGCAGGTGGAAGATTTCTACCACAGCTTCTATAGTTTGCAAGTTTTCATTCCTTTGTTTCTGTAGTTAGTTCTTTACACCTATGACAATGTTTGAACTGTTGTTGGATATGGTGGCTGCTGTGAGCCAACCAGAGTACTAGCGTATTAATTCTGTTAATTTTCTTTTATGTTTTTCTTAAAACCATTTTGTGTTTTTCATTTTTTTTTTTAGTTTTTTCAGGTTTTGTGTGTTGATCGTTTTGTTAGCTTAGAGAGGGTCGAAGGAGTGAGGTAGGCTAAGTATTCAGCGTGATTTTCGGGCCGAGTCTGTTTATGCAAAGTTATTTCCTTCTCCGTGCATTTTGGCTGTTGCTTTTGCTGTGTCTTGGTGCATTGTGGCAGACTGCACCGTAAATTGCGGCATTATGACAGCTTAAGCTCTCAGCCGGCTCGGAGTTTCAGATTTTGGTTTTTCAGGTTATGTTAAGCTTTTTTCGTTTCTTGTGTAAGCGGTGCGGCTGCTTGGCTTTGTATGCGAAGCCTGCATCACTTGGATTATCTTTTGCACTGAGACGATTGCCCGGAAGATTTTATGGATGTGAAGATAAATGAAGATTTATTCTTCTTGGTCTACTGATTTGTTTTCCTGCTAATTATTACAGCTGGGTGATTCCAGTGGAAATAGGTTGTGAGTACTGTGTAGCTGAGTCCCTGTCTGACTGTTTTTGGAGGGTGTGAGAGGGGCAACTCATGGACCTGGAGCTCCCTGGATCCTGCCCTGTTGAAGGACCGGGTCTGGTGATGAGGAGCATTGACCACCAGGCAGTCGGTGGATGGCAGGGGGTTCTTGTTAGTTTCGGGGTGCTCTGTGGGTGTGTTGGTCCCCCACGGAGGGATGCACCTGAAATTACTGTTACAGTGGAGACCCTGGGCAGTGTTGGCTGGATTCTGATCATTTCCATTGAAGTGTATATAAACTGTGACACTGGATGAAAGTTCCCTTGTTTTGAGGAGTGTGAGCTGCAGCTCGGCTTTGTGGATTGAAGGTTTTTCTTCCCTTTCTGCCTGTGCCTTCTTTTTTGGTGTAATCAGTTATTGGAGATGTTATTTTGGAGTTTATGTGCTCGTGGTTTTTGTACTGATATTTTTCTTTGTATCCAGAAGAAGGTTGTGAGAGGACCTTCTTAAAATTGGTTCTATTTTTTTTTTTTACAAAGTCTTTGTGGATTCTGCATCGACTGTTGACTATTGGACATTCACCTATTTGCTGACAGGGAGTGAGAGGCCCAGAATGCTACTGCATTTTTAGTTTGATTTATTTTTATATTTATTTGTTTTATTTATTTTTTATTTCATTGTATTACCTTTTAGCTTTTAATGGGGTGGGGTTTTATTTTGTGTTTGTGGCCTGTTGGGGTTATTTTGGGGTGTAATAGATATTATGTGGAAGGTTTAAGGAAGGTCAGGCAATATTCTCCCACCAGGCTTGGAGAACTGCGCTGCTTTGACTGCCCCTTCATGCCAACAGAGATCTAAACGCTGTCAATCCCCGGGATTGCTAGGAGGCGAGGAAGGTGTAGAGCTGGGCCTGGTGGGGAATGGAAAAGGGGACGATTGGGTGGTGGGGACCAGGTCACGCCTGGGGCAAATGGTGCCAGGACAGGGTAATCCCTGTCTTGTTTCCATACTCAAGGGCCCAGCAATTGAAGCTGGACAGGAGTCGAGGTCTTCCCCAGCATCTCATCCAACCCGGCAGTGTTATGTAATGCAAGGTCCATCAAAACAAACAAAGACAGCTATTATAGCTGATCTTGTTCAAAGGTTTACCTGGCATGCATCACCGAGTCCCTGGATGAAGACACAGGCCCAGTATTGGCTTCTGACGTTCCAGCTGAATTCTCGGTGATTCACGCCGAGGTTGTATCATAGGGTGGGGTGTGGCCTTCTTTTAAGACCGAACTGGGCCTTGTGGATGTTACAGTGGGGACAGCTAGATCCTTTGAGTGCATCATGGGTGAGGGTGTAGGCTGTAGGATACTCCTCATTTACCGTCCACCAGGTGATGAGGGTTTATTACTGCGGGAGACTGAGGACTTCATCATCGACATGGTGTCGGAGTCCGCCAGATGGATAATTCTGGGGGACTTCAATGCCTGGGTCGATGATGAACTCTCACAGTTTGGTCAAAATCTCCTCCAGCTAATGACAATGCTGGGCCTTAGACAGGTAATTACCTCCTCTACCCATATAGGAGGTCACTCACTGGATCTGCTGTTCCTCCTAGGGATGGAGATCAATGACTTGGGGGTGGAACCAGTCAGTTAGTCTGATCATCACACCATAGGGTTCAGTTTTGGGGCCCCCCCCAAATGGACCTACCCCTTCAGAGATGGTCCGGTACCGCCCTTTAAGGATAGTTACCCCAGATGGTCTGTTGGCGGTGCTGGACCTATGGGGATTGCCGGGTGAAAGCACAGGTCCTGGGATCATTCTAGCCTATAATAAGGCAGTGGGAGATGCCATGGACTTGATTGCTGCTGTTCGCGTTTGACCACTCACTCTTTGCCCAAGGTCCCCTTGGTATGATGGGGCCTTGAAGGAGTTGAGGTGGGTTGGTCGAAGGCTGGAGAGAGCATGGTGGAAGTCCGCCTGGATGCTAACAGGCTTAGATTGATGGAACATTATAAGAGCTATCAATCAGAAGTCACCCGTAGAAGTCAGAGTTCCTGTCCAGGAGATTTCTGCTGCACAGAACCGACCAGGCTCGCTTTGAACTGCTGACAGATTGTACAGTCCAATCTGTCTCCAGTCCGAAGAGCTTTTTCAAATTAAGTGTGATGAGCTAGCTCGGTTTTGCAGATAAGGTTGCCAGCATCAGGTCCGAATCGCCTGGCTCTCTCCATGAGGTCGATGGGAGGTGATGGGCACCCGGTCTTTCTGGACGGATTTCAGCCGACCGGAATTCATGGACATTGTAAAGATTGTCCAGACTGGCGCCCAGCCTGTTGTAGTTTGGATCCCAGCCCTATCTCCCTTCTAGTGGGATGTGTAGATGTTGTCTGCCTGATCCTAGCTGAAATTGTTTGGAGATCCTTGGAGAGGGGAGTCTTTCCAGATCCCCTAAAGGAGGCGGTCATTCGACCACTCCTTAAAAAAGTTCTTGGATCCTGATGACCCAGCTAACTACTGACCTGTCTCTAACCTTTATCTTTGTGGGGAAGGTTACTGAGAAGGTGGTTGCGTTGCAACTGGGCGATCATCTTGTAACCCACAATGTCTGCGAAGCTCTCCAGTCTGGGTTTAGGAAGAGACATAGCACGGAGACTGCCCTTGTTCAGGTATTAAATTACTTCCTAATGGTGAGATATCGAAAGGCTCGCATCTTGGATCCTTCTTGATCTCTCAGCAGCCTTTGACACTGTGGACCATGAGGTGCTTTTTGAGACCCTGCTGTTCCTTGTGGACTGTCGGGTACAGTCTTTGAATGGTTTCGATATTTCCTCGTAGGCAGGTCTCAGAGGGTGGTCACTGAAATTTATTCCTCTGATGCCCTCCCCCTGTCCTGCGGGGTGCCGCAGGGCTCCATACTGGCACCCACGTTGTTCGCAGTGTATATGCTGCCATTGGGAGATGATATCAGGTGATACGGCTTGAGTTTTCACTGCTATGCAGATGACACTCAGCTGTATATGCCCTTTGTGACCGGACAGCTTGATGCAATCTCTGTGCTAAATAGTTGCCTCTCCGAGATCAAAGACTGGATGAGTTTGAGTTGGTTAAGATTGAATCCGAATAAGACTGAGGTGTTGGTTGTGGATCCGGGTCACCGGGGTGGGTTTGGGGCTGGGCACATGTCAGGCCTGTGGTTGATGGTGTCCAGCTCATTACCTCAGATCGGGTATGTAACCTGGGTGTTATTTTGATGACAGCTTGACCCTGAAGTCTCAGATGTCAGCTGTGGTTGAATCCTCATTTTACCATCTGAGGAATATCACCTGGTGAAATACCTGGTTCCACCAGGCGACCTTCCAACATTGGTCCACGCCTTCATCACTACCCGTCTTGACTACTGCAATGCCCTCTACCTAGGGCTGTCTGGGGTTGATATCTGCCACTTGCAGCTGGTGCAGAATGCTGCGGCCAGGCTATTGACTGGTACTTCTAGGACCAGTCACATTACGTGGGTGCTGCACGAACTGCACTGGCTGCCAGTTCAGTTGAGGATCACCTATAAGGTAGGCTTGCTTACCTTTAAAGCCCTACACGAACAGGGACCTGACTACCTGAAAGATCTCCTGACTCCCTACTCCCCCAATCACCCTCTCCAATCTGCTGACAAGGGATTGCTAGAGATTCCCAGGGTTCATCTTAAAACATCTGGAGCTTGTGCTTTCTCATTTGCAGCACCAGCCCTGTGGAATTCTCTACCTCGTCGGTTAAGAGAATGCCTGACCATTAGTAATTTTAAATCCATGTTAAAAACGTATTTATTAGCTGGCCCGGTGGCGCTGAGGGTTGAGGCACTGGCGCCACACCCGCACCACGCCGTGACCTGGGTTCGTGACAGACTCAGGTCGTTGGGGTTAGGCAGGGGAAGGAGGATTGAGTGTCCCAACGGATGCTCTCCTCCTTTAGGGTGGGTTACCAGGAGTGCTGTACGCACCCGACGTCCTCGGGGCCGTGGGAGCACGCGCTCATGGGCACTGGCGGCTTCCAGAAGGGCTGAAGTCGGGAGTGGGAGGACGTTGTTGGGCATTTGATAGGTGTGCATCAGCACGCACTTGCCCGAGCTGACGCCCTCAGGGAGGGGATGGGAAGCACAGAAAATGGAAACCAACCTCAGCAGTCCTAGATGACGGCAGCTCCAGCTGCCCAGTCCAGGAACCACGGGCAGACCCCGCTGTGCCAGGGTGCTTCACGAAAGATGGGAGGAAAGGTAGGAGTCACCCATGGGAACTCTAGGGGCAGACTCAGTGTCGGGGTTGGTAGCATGAGCGAGCCCGAAGGAGTGGAACGACGGGGCGATAGGAGGGGATAAAAAAAAAAAGTAAAACAAAAAAGTATTTATTTTCTTTGGCCTCCCCTGTTTAACTGTTTAATTACCTGACTGTTTTAAATAATTTATAACATTATTTGGTTTATTGTGGTTTTTATTATGTAAAGCGCCTTGATTTTGAAAGGCGCTATATAAATAAAGTTTTGCTTGCTTGCTTTGCTTCTTTGTTGGGCAGGGGATTTAAGTAGTGGCTTTCCAGCGCTCCTACCAGGATTAACAGGACAGCGAGTGGAGGGGTTGAGGAAGCTTTGTCCTGCCACTGGGACCCCTCTCTCCTCCCATGGACATCCCGTTCGACCAACTGACAGTTCCCTGGTCCCACCGCCACACAAACGCAGCTTGAAGAAGGCGCAGCAGCAGACTCTGACCGGCAGCCAATCCCAGTACTTCGCTGCCATCTTAATGTGCACCTGCTGCAGTGGTCCTTGGCGCTGGCAGTCGGGAGCACTACGGGCAGGAGCAACAATGGTGTCACATTGTGGGTGTCAGCTGTGGGAGCTGGCCATTGGCCAGCCACGCTTCCTACAGTGCCACCTGAAATCACAAAGGGAGAGGTAAACATAATGGTCTGCATCACTTGATAACTATCACCCATGCACTGTAAGTTGACCCTCTGCCTTTCCGATAAGTAGGCCACTGCTAGGTATTCTGCAGTGTTACCAGCAGTAGCATAGGCATATTAGGGCTGCCAGGTACTGCCCCAGTGGTATATCAATGAATACAAGGTGGTGGCTAAGGCTGAGATGGTCTGTTGTGTTCCTGCTGTGTAATTGCTGTAGTCAAGCAATCCCACGATGTGCTTCTCCTGGTCTAAGACAATCACCTCCTACCCTGCGTGCTGCTAGTCTGGGAAGGTATAATAGTATCCCTACTGGCTATTATCTATTCGTATTGAAAAAGAAGGAATACTGCTTGTTTACCAGTCTGTGTTACACTGTGAGTTCATATGCATTTTGCTTACTGCTTAGTAATAGAAGAGCTAAAGAAGGAATACATTAATGTTTTAATGCAGTTACCTAACGTGCAATCTAACACAGAAACATAGAAGCTGACGGCAGAAGGAGACCGCTAGATCCATTTAGTCTGCCCATTTGTTTTAGACCTATTTTGATACTCTAGTTGCCCTTTGTAGTCAGGGTTCCCTTGTGTCTATCCCATGCATTCTTGAATCCTCCCATAGTGTTGACCCCCACAACCTCTTGGGGCAGGCTGTTCCAGGTGTCCACCACTCCTTCTGTGAAGAAAACTTTTCTGGTTTTGGTAGAGAACCTCTATCCTTGCAGTCTGAGGTCATGTCCCCTGGTCCTGGAGCCTTTCTTGAAGTGAAAAAGTTCCTGTGCCTGTACCTTGTTAATGCATTTTATGTACTTAAATGTTTCAATCATGTCACCCTCTCTTCCAGAGAGCACATGTTCAGTTCCCTAAGTCTTTTCTCGTAGGACATGTACTACAGACCCTAAATAATTTTTGTCACCTTTCTCTGTACCGTTTCCACCCAGTCAATGTCCTTCCTGAGGTGAGGCATCCAGAATTGGACTCCATATTCGAGGTGAGGCCTGACCAGCGATCTATACAGTGGTAGTACCACCTCTCTCCTCCTGCTTGTGATTCCCCTGCCAATGCAGCCCAGCATTCTATTGGCCTTCAATGTTGCCTTCTCACACTGCTTACTAACCTTCAAGTCATCTGAGATACCCTTTCTTAGATTTTTTTTCCTGTGTGCATGACTTTGCACCTTCGGCATTAATCTCAGCTGCCACACTCCAGACCATTCTTCTAGTTTCTTGATGTCAGCTTTCATATTGCTCATTCCTTCTAAGATGTCCTCCCTGTTATATATCTTGGTGTCATCTAGAACAGACAAACCTTCCTTCCAGTCCGTCAGTGAAATCTGCTATAAAACATTGAAGAGCAGAGGCCCCAGCACTGAGCCCTGGGGCACCCTGCTGGTCACTCTGCCTTCTGTCAATTGCATTTCATTAATCTGTAACCTCTGGGTTCTGCCTTGTAACCAGTTTTGTACCCATCTGACTACTTCTGGACCAACCCCTGTGTGGTCAAGCTTAACATAGAAACATAGAATTTGACGGCAGATAAGGACCGCTTGGCCCACCTAGTCTGCCCATTTCCCTACCTAACGGATAAGCGGCAGATCCTAGTTAACCAAAAGCCTACTTCCTCCTACCACCCCCCACTAGAATCGCCTTATGTCTGTCCCATGCATTCTTGAATTCTCCCACTGTTTTTGACTCTCTGACCTCCTCCAGGGAGGCTGTTCCATCGTCTACAACACTCTCCTGAAATACTTCCTCACATTAGCTTCTGAGACGCCCCGTCTTCAAATTCAGCCCCTTTGTTCTTGCACATCTCTTTTTGAAAGATACCTCTTGGACTTTGTTGATTCCCTTGAGCTATTTGAACTCCTTTCCTCGAGGCTATACATTTTAAGCTCCTTTAGTCTTTCTTCATATGTCTCCTGGTGCAGACCCTGAACCATTTTGGTTGCCCTCCTCTGGACAGCCTCCATCCTGTCTATGTCTTTGTGGAGATGGGGTCTCCAGAACTGTACACAGTACTCCAGATATGGTTTTACCAACTGTCTGTAGAGAGGGCCAGCAACTTTCTGTTTTCTACTGGTGATGCCTTTCCCTATGCATCCCAGTATCCCCCAGCCCTCCTTACTGCCTTCTCACATTGCTGGCCTACCTTTAGGTCGTCTGATATGAGAACCCCCAGATCCCTTTCCATTTTTGTTGTCAGTATCTCACCCCCCACCATTGTGTCTCTTGCCCTGGGTTTTTGTTTCCCAGGTGCATTACTTTGCACTTCTTTGCGTTGAATCTAAGCTGCCATACATTTGACAATTCCTTCAGCCTTGCTAAGTCCCTTTTCATCCTTTCCACCCCACCTTGCGTATCAACCCTGTTGCAGATCTTTGTGTCATCTGCAAAGAGACATACCTTCCCCTTCAGTCCCACCGCAATGTCACTTATAAAGACATTAAAAAGGACCGGCCCCAGTACTGAACCCTGCGGTACCCCACTAGGAACCCTTCTTTCTTCACTGTGGACTCCATTTACTATTACCTGCTGTGTCCTGTTGTCCAGCCAGTGTTTTACCCAGGCTACCACCCTGGGACCCACTCCCAGACTGGCTAATTTGTTTACTATTCTTTTGTGTGGGACTGTGTTAAATGCCTTGCTAAAGTCTAGGTAGACCATAGCCACAGCCCCTCCCTGGTCTACCACTTTGGTCACCCAGTCAAAGAAATCAATTAGATTTGTTTGACTTGACCTTCCTGCTGTGAATCCATGCTGCATTGGGTCCTGTGCCCCACTGGCCTCTAGGTACTCAACAATTCTTTCCTTCAGAAGTGATTCCATCATTTTCCCTACTGAGGTCAAACTGACAGGTCTGTAGTTTCCTGCCTCTGTCTTGCTCCCACTTTTGTGAAGGGGAATCACATCTGCCCTTCTCCAGTCCTCAGGTACCACCATCCTCCCATGATTTATTAAAAGGGTAGTCAGTGGTGTTACTAGTTCTTCCCTTCTTTTAAATTCTGAGGTGAATCGCATTAGGCCCCATTGCTTTATCCACCTTCAGTTTTAAGAGTTCTTCAGAACCTTTTCTTCTGTGAAAGGACTAATATCACCCCCCACATCCAGAGCGCTTCTATTGACTGGATTAGGTCTCTCCCCGTTTTTCCATTGTGAATACTGTGCAGAAACATTCGTTCAGTATCCCTGCTTTTTCACTATCGCTCTCTGCCCAACCACCTTCCTCTTTATTCAGCCTCAGTATCCCTCCCTTTGTCTTCCTTTGCTCCCTAATGTACCTATAAAAGGTTTTATCCCTCCTCTTAACCAAGTTGGCTAACTTTTCCTCAGTTTGGGCCTTTGCTATTCTGACTACCTTCCCCGCTTCCTTCTGTTTTAACTGGTACAGTTCTCTGTCCTGCTCCTTCTGTGTTTCCTTATACTTCCTGAATGCTATCTTTTTCTCCCTTACTTTCCCCACCACTTCTTTTGAGAACCATAGTGTTTTTTTTCTTTCGTTTTGATTTATTTGCTTCACTCAAAGGCTTGCTGCCTCTGTGATGGCAGTTTTGATATTTCCCATTGTTGCTCCACCCACTTTCTTACCTGTTTGCTAGTGCTTTTCTGAGGTACTCCCATGTTGGCAAATCAGCCCTCCTGAAGTCCAGTACCTTCACTTTTGTGTGCTTGACTCTACAACTAAGTTTATCGTGAACCACACTGCTTGGTGGTCGCTTGTTTCCCCAGATGGCTACCCCTTTAAGATCAGAGATCCTCTCTCCTTCCCCATTTAGAGAGTACCAGGTCTAAGATTGCTCCTCCCGAGTGGGTTCCAAAACTAGGTGTCTGAGGCATGCCCCCTGTAGGGCATCGAGAATGGCCCTGCTCTTGGATGTGGCTGCAGCAAAGGTGCTCCAGTTAACATCTGGCATATTCATCAACAATATCTCCCCTTTCTCTGCCATCCCAAGGATGCCTTCTGTCATTTCCTTGTCCATTTCCTCCCCCTGAGATGAGGGTCTGTATACAACCCTTGTACGGATTGTGGAGCCATTTCCAGTCCCCAGGGTGACCCACGGTGCCTCCTCTCCTCCCTGTTTACCCTTTAGTTCTGTTGCTTTGATCCCTTCCCTTACATAGAGAGTGACTCCTCCTCCTCTTCTTCCCGCCCTGTCCCTTCTGTAGATTGTGTACCCTGGTATGTTGACATCCCAGTCATGGTTCTCTGTGTACCATGATTCTGTGACTGCCACGATATCCAGGCATCCCTCTTCCATCAAGGCCATGATTTCGGGAAGCTTTTTACCTAGACTACAGGCATTGGTACTCATTACCCTCCATTTTTTTTCTGGTTTTATTTCTTTTTGCCCTATCCCTGTCCTTACTGCCTTTGTCTTTTTATCCATTTACCCCTGCCCTTATCCCTATCAACTGCTCGATCTTGGTGTTTACCTCACTAACTACCCTGACTTTTGTGGGGGGGGCCCTAGGATTTCCTTTCTCCTTTTCAGTGCCCCCCCCCATTGGCTAGTTGAAATGCTTGTCAATGAAGCATTTAAACCTATCACCTATGTTCTTGGTTCCCCTCCAGGATAGATGCAGACCATCGCGCTTGTATAGGCCTGTGTCCCTCCAGGTGGAGCCCCAGCCCCCAGTGAGGCCAAATTCCTGAGATCTGCACCAGTTTTTCAACCAGTCATTGAATCCCACGGTACGAAGTACCCTAGCCTCATCCATGCCATAGACAGGTAGCACTTCCGAGAAAGTTACTGTGTGTGCTACTTGTCTAAGGCCCCTCACCAACTCCACAAACTCCTGTTGCATTGCTCTGATCCCATTCTCAGCCAGGTCATTCGTCCCTAGGTGGATAATGATATCCAGCTCACTCCCCCTTGCAGCTGCTCCCGCGATCCTGAGGATTCGTTTTCTGTCCCTCCAAGCCATGGCACCGGGCAAGCTTATTTACCAGCCTTCTGTGTGGAACTGAGTCGAAGGTCTTACTAAAGTTTAGGTAGATCAAATCTACTGCCCTACCATCGTCCACTATTTTTGCAGCGTAGTCAAAAAACTCAAGCAGATCTGTCTGGCATGACCTACCTGCTGTGAAACCATGCTCTTTAGGGTCTTGCCCTGCCACTAGTTTCGAGGAATGCTATGATCTTCTGTTTGAGTAGTGTCTCCATTAGTTTCCCTACTATAGATGTGAGGCTCACTGGTCTGTAATTACTAGCCTCTTCGCAACTGCCTGATTTGTGAAGTGGAACCACTATTGCCTTTTTCCAGTCTTCAGGTACCACACCGCTCTTTAAGGATTTCGTGAATAGAAGTACCAGAGGGGCTGCTAATTCTGCCCCCAGTTCCTTAAGGATTCTGGGGTGCACCTCGTTTGGTCCCATGGCTTTGTCTGCTTTTAGTTTATTTAGCGCCTACCGTACTTCGGCTTCTGTAAAGGGACTCACGTTTGCCCCTGATCCTGGGATGTTGTGTTTTTTCAGGGCCGGGCCATCCTCTGGGTCCTCTTTGGTAAACACCGAGCAGAAGTATTTGTTGAGGATTTCGGCTTTCTCTGGGTCATGTTTGGTGCATTTCTCTTCTTCATTAGCAAGCTTTACTATCCCACCCTTTTGCCTTCCTACGTTCCCTAATGTATCTAAAAAATGATTTGTCTCCTCTCTTTGCCTGTTCTGCTATCTTTTCCTCTGTCTGGGCTTTTGCCTTTCTAATTTGTTCGTTATACTCTCATTTTTTCCTTGTACGACTCCCAGTCTTCCTCAGTTTTGGTTTCCTGGTATATGTTGTACGCCTTCTTTTTTTCTTTGACTGTGGTAGCCACTTCCTTGGAAAATCATAGAGGATTTCTTTTTCTTTTTGCTTTGCTGGCCCATCTGGCACATTGATCTGTGGTAGTCGTTATTGCTCTCTTGTGTCTCCCCACATGACTTCCACCTCTACAACCTCTATTTCCATTAACTGGCTACTAATGTTGTTCCTCATTTTTTTGGAAGTCAACCTTTCTGAAACCTAGCATCTTTATATTTGAGTGGCTGGTGTCCTGTGTTGTGTTTACCTTAAAGCTTACCATGCGATTGTTGCTGTTGCCCATATGACATCCCACTTTGATGTCCTTGATCCTTTCTGAGTTTGTGAGGACAAGACCGAGAATGGTGTCTCCCCTTGTTGGGGTTTTAACAAGTTGGCACATTCCTGCTCCTTGTAGTGACAATAAGAAGCCCCTACTTCTTGTTGTTGCTGCCGTTAGTGTACTCCAGTTAATATCTGGTAGGTTGAAGTCCCCACCAGTATTACTTTGCCTTTATCGGACATTTTGTGGATTTTATCTATTAGGTCTTTGTCTCCTTTATCTCCTTGAATTGGGGGCCTGTACACGACGCCGATTTTGAAGTGTTTTCCCTTGCCCGTGCCTACTGTTCATTACAGTGACTCGAAGTCCCCAGGTTTCCCTTTTACTTCTGTGGCTTTATTTTCTCCTGAATGTAAATGGCTATGCCCCCCCTCTGTCTTTTTTGGCCTGCCTATCTTTCCTGAACAGATTGTAACCGGGAATGGCCGTATCCCATCTGTGGTTTTCCATGAACCACGTGTAACCCCTAGGTGTCTCTATCCCAAGGGCTACTACCCCTGTCTTCTTGGCTAGTAGCAGGTTAATTCAATTTTTTATTGATTCAGAAGATACCTTTGGTGCCCAAGCTCTTTTACAAAGGTTCCACATCAGTGAATTAGACAAGGTACAAAGTAGTAATCATAAAAAAAACCCATAAAAAACACCTTGTTTAGACATGTACACAAAGATATTGTGGATTACAGGTTAGAGCGGTGAGTTACGTGAGCGCCGTTATAAAGGCAGAGATTAGTGCAGCCCCTAGGAGCCTTATCAGGTAGCTTAAAGGCTGTATCAATCAATCAGGTTAATTTGCTTAAAGGCTCTATCAATCAAACAGTTATGCATGCACTTCAGGGTCCATAAACAGTCACACACTCTGGGTACCCAGATGGAGAATGGTGGGCTAGCCGGGAATGTTGCAGTTGGTTGGGACCCTGTGATGGAAGAAAACAACATGCACAACACACACACTATTTGTAATCCAGAGCCGGAGGGCTCAGTTCGTGAAAAGAAAACAACAAGACAATCAGATGACACTCTTTTAGATTAAGCTGTTGTTGCAGGGAGCTACCCTGATGATTACTCATGATACCAAAGACTGGACACAGGCTGGACGAAAATTGAGACAGCAGGTGGTTAATCTGGAGTGCCAGGAGAAGCAGGGCCCACATGATTCGCCGAGGCGTCATTCCTGTTCAGGCGTGGGGCAGGAGGCTGATCCCCAGGCAGGTCTCTCGTCAGTGGCTTTCTCTGTGCAGTGGGGTAGTCTGGCAGGGCCAGCATGGCATGGCCCAGGCCGATTGGAGGTGAACGCGGATTCAGTCTGATTAGGCTGGATAAAGCTTTTAGCAAGCAGAACACAGTTCACACAGTGGGGAACCAAATCACTACCCACTTTCAATTCACAGCATATTTACATGTAAAGGATTCTACGGTACCAGCATACAGAACACAGTTCACACAATGGGGAACCAAATCACAACCCACTTTCAATACACAGCACATTTACATGTAAGAAAATTCTATTGTACCAGGTAAACTGCTCTCTGGTCACGATCGCAAAGTCTCTGCACAAACCGAGGATTCAAAAGCAGCTGGAAATCCTGACAGGCCGATCGCATTCAGCAAATCTTCTGTCCTCTTCAGGTTAAAGCCTGGTCGCAGTCCAGTGGCTTAAATAGTCCTCACAACTCGGATTCAGTCTGAATAAACCCTGCTTTCCTTCCAAGGGACAGCAGGCAGACAGGCAGGCCAAAACTCAGCCTTTTCGTAGTTCTCCCATGCAAAACTACACAGAACTGCTACTCAGAATCACTTGAGCTGTTACTTCTTCACTTCTCACCTCAGAACTGAAACTATCTGCAGCAGCCTGGGAAATTTCCCAAGATCCAAAAGGTTTGGTTGGCTGATCCTCCTGTCAGTCACAACTAAGGCTTCTTCTTCAGGTGCAAAAAGGCGTAAAAAGCCCCAAACTACAATTCCTACAGATTTTAACTCCAGACAGCTCCTGTAGCCTGGCTCCATTTTAGGTCCTACCAGTGCTGATTGGTCCAATTCGCAGTACAGGACCAAGATAATGGAGATAAACAAAACAGTCCTTGCTGCAAAGAAGGCAGGTTAGACATGTAACCCCTAGGGGGCGCTACCCTTAGGGCTACTACCCCTGTCTGCCTCCACTGAGACAGGGTGAGGGGCCCAGATCCGTTGGGTGCCTCCACCCAGAGGTTGGGGTTAAAACGGTCGAGACCGCCTCGGTTACAGCCCTCTGGGTTACTGCAAACCCTTTTTGTCCCACTAGTGGCTCACACTGTGTACCAGCAATTTTTTCACCAGTACACTTACCCCCGGGTAGTATCTCTCAGCTCACTCCGGGACCCCTGTAAGGTAAGGTACAATTATGTCACAGTCACTATGCAGCAGTTCACCAGGGATGCACAAATCAGCCAGGATATAGTTGCAGACGATAATCTGATTTATTAAAGGGGGATAACAAGGAAGGGGAAAAATCAGGTTAATTAGCTTGTACTAATATTAGCTACCTAGGGCTCTGTGCACAGGCCTAACCCTTGGATTTACTGTCCCTGGGTACCCAAGCCCTAACGGCTAGTCCAAACGTAGCAGCTGGTTGGGGCCTTAACACAGATAAACATTTCAGTCCTGAGCAGGTCAGAATAGGAGGAAAGTTTAATTAGGCAGTCAGCAGTATAATAATGCACTGGAAACCACTGTGTACACACCTCTGCAGGAGCTACCCTGAATCAGTACTCACAACCCCAGCAAATAACGATTCCTTCAACGCTGCCAGGACGGAGCCTGAACTCACCAGCCTTCTCACACATTTATATGGCAACAACAGAGGGTACCATACCAGGCAGCTGCTTACACTGTCTACAAATTGCAGAAGAACTCAAACAGCAAATGGCAATTTCAACATTACAGGCGGACCGAGCGCGACTCAGCAATTCTCTCCAGTCCTCTCAGGATGAGACTGGTAGGTAGCTGGACTGGCACCAGCCTCCTCCAACCGCTCGCCGGCGGATTTAGTCCGACTTGCTTGGAAAGACAAAACGGCTGCCTAGCCCTTCACGCGCTTCCCGCGCGAACACTCCACCAGCGCAGAAGCCTACAGCTCCTTTCCTCTCTTCAGCCGCAACGAATCTGGCCCCAGCAGTAAGGGGCTCTTCCTTCAGTTCGGGCACTACCCGCTTCTGTTGGCTGGCTGAACATGCCAGTCATTTCCTCCTGCCCTCAGTAAGTGCTCTATAGCCCATAATGCCTTCCCAAAATACAAACAGTCCTCTATTGGTCAGCCGACTCTGAAGGGTCCCAGATACTGATTGGCCCAATTCAGCAGTTCTGGAGCAAAATGGAGGAACGATCAAACAGTCCTTACTGCAAAGGAAGGCAGGTTAGAACAACCATATTATCATTATTATTTTACGTTATTTCAAGCAAACAATCACATCCTCCAGCAGAGCCCCCTCTGCACCACTAGCGATGGCAGACAGGGAGCTTTTTTCAGCGTCCCAGGCGGGACTCGGGCATACAGCCACCAGCGCCCCCCCCATTCCAGTTAATTATGACTGCAACAGGCAGGCAGCCCATAAAGAGACAACTTACGGAGGCTTTAAAAGTGCTCACTGGCTACCCATTTACACGGCTTTATGCTGATCACCAACCAGGCATGGAGCAGGGAAACGAACTCCGAGAAAACTGTCAGGAACCCCCATTTGCATGGGGGTTACACCCTCCCTGGCCTGGAAAAACTTGGCATCCACATCAAGTAGTTACCCTTGAATTACTTTCAGGCAAATATCTTAGTTAACACTATATCACACTTTGCATTACATACATGAATATTACATTCACAATGTACTGTGATTTATACAACATTATACACACAAACTCTTGGTCCCTTTTTTTTAAATCAGGTCATTAGTTCCTGCTCATGATACCAGGACTGGGAAACCCTCCTTTCAGCTACTGGCAGGTTACCTAAAGCAGGGCACCACACTCAAAGGGTAATACTAACAGTCTGGAGTTATCCCGAAGGCTAACTTAGGCAAGGAACTCTGGGGACACATACACCCTTTGTGGACTGTGACGGCGGGCAGGTCCACGGCTGACCCAGAGACTCATAACTCAACTTTATTACTGGTCGTAGTTCTCGGCCGGATCACCTAGGGGTCTCGGGGGACCTTGAAACAGGCCCTGATTCCACTTCAGTCTCCTTGACATTAGTGACGTGAATCTCTACAGGGGAAAAGGGCTCAGCACTCGTAGTACTATTGGAGGCCTGACCTTCTATCCCCGGACCCACCCCACTGGGCTCAGCTGGGGGCTGTCTAGGTACAGGTGAGGAACCATCAGGGCATTCAAAATATTCTTCCAGTTCGGGCATATCACTTGCTTGTTCCATCTCACTGTCTTCCTCTGAAAAGTCAGACAATCTGCCAGGCCAGACAGTTCAGCCATGCTCAAGGATCCCACCTCCTGGGCATTATTGCCACCTGATTCAAGGTCTGGAAGCATTGGTCCTGGAGACAAAGCTGGGGGCTCAGACAGTCCAGAAGGCCCAACCTCATCTCCAGAGTCAACAAGGGGATTGCCCCGTAATAACTGGCTCAATTCATAAGAGGGATAGTATTCAATATCGTCTTCGTCATCTTCTGACACCAATGGTTGCTCACTTCCCTCTGCAGACCTTGGGCGAGGCCCTTTTGGTTGGCCTGCTGAAGAATCAACGGGTTTGATGCCTTTCCTGGTAGCAGATCTAGTCATAGGCCTGGAGGGGGGAGCATTTGGAGATTCAGCTTCAATCAGTACTTGGCCGATTGGCAGCAGATGATTTCTGTGCATAGTTTTCACATCTTTAGAATTGTTTTCAGGCCGCACTTTATATACAGGCAGATCTGTCAATTTTCCACAACAATGTGAGGGAGGTGATGCCATCTGTCAGCAATTTTATGTTTCCCATGCAGTCCCAGATTCCTCAATAACACTCTGTCCCCTTCTTTTAACTCCATTGCTTTTACTTTCTTATCGTATCTTTCTTTGTTGGCCAGGTTTCGTTTAGCCGCCATAGTCTGGGCCAGTTGGTAGGCATGATTTAATTGGGCCTTTAATTTCTGTACATATTGTAGATGGTTCTCTGCTTGCACTCCATCAGGGGAAACCCCAAAACACACATCAACTGGCAGTCTAGCCTCTCTCCCAAACATCAGTCGGTACGGGGAAAATCCTGAGGTGTCACTTTTTGTACAATTATAAGCGTGAACTAAGGTGCTAATCTGCTGGCTCCATCTCGATTTATCTTTTGGTTGCAATGTGCCCAACATGTCAAGCAAGGTGCAGTTAAACCTTTCAGGCTGAGGATCTCCCTGTGGATGATAGGGGGTGGTTCTTGACTTTCATACCCCCCACAAGGATAGCATCTCTTTAATCAAACGACTCTCAAAGTCCCTCCCTGGTCGGAATGGATCCGCTGCGGGGCCCCATAGTGGACGAAAAAGTTCTCAACAAGTATCTTAGCCACCGTGGTTGCTTTCTGATCCTTAGTCGGGAAAGCCTGTGCATACCGGGTAAAATGATCAGTGACCACCAATATGTTGCTGACACTTTTCAGATCAGGCTCTAAACTCAAGAAATCAATACAGACCAGTTCCATAGGGGCACTAGTGGTAATGTTGACCAGGGGAGCAGCTCTCTGGGGTAAAGCTTTTCTTTGCAAACAGCGACTACAGGTCTTGACATATTGCTCTACATCCGTACTCATTTTCGGCCAGTAAAATCGAGCCCGTACTAGATCAAGGGTCCGGTCTATGCCGAGATGCCCCATTTGATTATGCAAGGACCCTAAGACCAATTCTCTAAAAGCTGAGGGCAGCACCAGTTGTTGTTTGTATACCCGGCCTTCCTTATTCACAGTCTCTCTGTATAGTAGTTGGTTAATCAGCTTCAATTTGGGCCCTTCTTTATACAACAAGGCAGTCCTTAGATCAGTAGAACGTAACTTGGACACGTCTTTCCCTGCACAGAGGGCTTCTAAAGCCGATTTGATCATGGGATCGCGGGATTGAGCCTGTTGGAGACTATCATTGTTAAACTGTGGCAATGAGCCAATGTCTAGTGCAGAGAAGTGACAATAGGCAGTCGGTATGCAATTTTCGGACGGTCCCAAACAATCCACCATGCAGTCCACCCGTCAGAGACACCTGTTCCTCTTTGTCAAATTTCTATGAGGGCTCTTATGTCAGGTTCGGATAACCTGACCCAATCAGTTCGTGGCATAGGTATCGAGGAGAGAGCATCCGCATCTATATATGGTTTAGGCCCACCCTGTATTCAACAGCATAGTCATAGGTGGCCAGGCGGAGAGCCACCTACGGCCTGTGGCATCCAACTTGGCAGAGGTCTGTACATAAGTCAGAGGATTGTTATCAGTCTTTACCAGTATCTTGGCACCATACAAATAGTCATGAAACTGATCAACAATGGCCCACTTCAGAGCGAGGGACTCTAGTTTGTGCACTGGATAATTTTTTTCTGAAGGAGTCAGGCTTCTGCTGGAAAATGCTACAGGTCTCAGACAATTCGAGTGCTCCTGGTATAACACAGCCCCCAATCCCTGTAGACTGGCATAAGTATGAAGAATGTACGGCTTGGCCGGATCAGCATAGGCCAACACTGAGGCATGAGTAAGTTGATATATGATGTCATAAAAGGCTTCCTCACACTCAGCAGTCCAACGATCCCCAAACATATAATTCGCCGGAAATACTTTTTTCTGTCTCCGAGCGCAAGCCTCTTTATACTTTTGTGCGTAGGGCGGATACCCCTGAGTGAGGTTGAGGAGGGGGCGAATCACTCGAGAACAGTCCTCAACAAACCGCCTATAGTATCCACAAAACCCCAGGAATCGTTGCAGCTCTTTCAAATTCCTGGGCTGAGGCCAAGTGGTCAAAGCCTCCACTTTGCTAGGGTCAGTCTCTATGCCCTTAGTGGACACTATGTGGCCCACGTATTTTACAGAAGTCTGGAAGAATTGACACTTGTCAATAGACAGCTTGAGGCCGAAATCCTCCAACCGATCCAAAACCTTGAATAATCGTTGCTCGTGCTCTTCCAACGATCGGCCAAACACTGTGACGTCATCTAAATAGACCAGACATTCGAGTAGATTCATGTTCCCCATAGCCCGTTCCATCAGGCGCTGAAAAGTGGCTGGGGCACCCGAGATCCCTTGAGGCATCCGGACAAACTCATAGAAGCCCAGAGGGCAAATGAATGCAGTCTTCTCCCAGTCGTCTGGGGCCATCGGGATCTGTTAGTATCCACTGCAAAGATCCAACACAGAGAACCACTGGCTACCATTTAAACAATCCAATGCATCCTGTATGCGTGGCATGGTATACTGGTCCGGAATGGTCCGCCGATTCAAAGTGCGATAGTCTACACATCCGAACTGCCCCATTCTTTTCCTTACTACTACTATGGGAGGCATAAGGGCTCCTGGACTCTTGTATCACACCAGCAGCCAACATTTCTTGCAGATGCCGCCTTACATCTTCTATATAAAGCGGGGCCAGGCACGGGATCTCTTAACGTGAAAGGCCTTTCGTCATGCAGCCAAATGTGATGCTCAGCCCCTTGTACACATCCCACATCCCTCTCTTCAGGGAGAAACCTGGTCCCTCTTGCAAGCCTCTCACTGACCCTGTTTCCACTCAACTGGCAGCGGAGTCACCAGTCAAACAAATCAGGAGTAACTCTATCATCTGTTCTGGACCCCTTCTGTCTGGCAGTACTGCAGTATCTGCACAATGTACGCTTGCCATGGTGCACCCTCTCCTTATTTGAACCTCTCTGTCGGACACATTATGCACTTGAACCATCATCGTCTTAACATAAGCATGAGCTCTAGCCGGCAAGATGCTGGGTTTGACCAACAGTCCCTCAGGTAATCTTCCCTCCACAGGCGCATCCAACATCAACAACTTATTCTTAACATCAGTTTTCAGTCGTACTTCTCCATGCAGAACACATTGGGCATTCAGGGCAAGTATCACCGGGGCCGGATCCTTTTTCCACACCACACCCACTGGGCCTTCAGGTTCCTCTGGACTAACCTTTTCCTGAGTGGCACTTGCCTGTTGAATCACAGCAGATATGCTTAAAGCTCGTCTGGTCTGGAATGCTTGTTTTTCTGAACACAATTTGGCCAATCGTCCGAACATATGCGCATTTGTCCCAATCAACAAAGGCACCCCATCATACAGTCCAGTGGGTGGGCAAACTAAAACTAAGGTTTCCACCTGCTCATCCATTCCAGCCACAGTTGCAGAGAAAGATAACCAGACTCGGATGTACCCCAAACACGGATAGGCCTTGTCTCAACCCCCACACATGTAGACCAAAGGTTGCGGGGCACCTCAGGTAAGTGTGCCTGGTACCAGTCCTGAAACATGATGGTTACCTGAGAGCCACTGTCTAATACAGCTCAGGTGGGAATTCCATTTACACACACGGGTCTCCATTGAAGGCCGACCACATCAGACCAGTTGGGGCCACAGCATTGATAGTCGCCTGGGCATGGGCCTGAGTCACGAAACTTTTACTGGAGCCTGAGACTGGGCCTGGCGATGTCGGGCGATCAGTCTGTTGTTAACTTTCCTTAAATTCTCAGGCCTCTGGCACTCGGGTTGGAAATGCCCATCTTCCCCGCAACGGTAACAGAACTTGGGGTCCCGGGGGTCACTGTTCTGCGGGGGGCTCTGAGAGGGGTGAGAGGGCTCTCTTTGGCCGGGGTTCGGGTTTCTACAAGACTCAGGGGCCCCGGTCCTAATAGGGTACATGGTAGATTGCTTCAGGTCCCTCACTAGTTCCCGTAAATTCCTGACCTCGGCCCTCAACTCACTCTCTACGTGGAGGTCGGAGGAAATAACTTGCATTCCCACAGTACCTGGAAAATCTGGGGATCCCTCAGTCCCTCCGGACAGACCGGTCTCCTCGGGGGTGTTGGGCTCAGGAGTCCCAATAGGGTGTACCGCCCCCACACATGGCTCCCACCCCTCTTCATCAGTCTCCACTTCCCTAATTTCCCTCATTATTTTGACAATATTCAGGCAGGGTGGCACGCCGATCCTGTAGCTTAAGTTTCAGCAGTATTACACTAGAAAATCTGGCAGACTTTAAAACATGTTCCTAACCGGACCTGATTCAGGGCTGCGGCAGTGATTCCCCTTTCTATAGGCCTTCTACAAGACCCGCTCCACTCTAGTGACAAAGCGAGACAGTTTCTCATTTCTCCACCGCTTAGCAGACCTGAATTTCCATAAAAGTCTTCCCAGTCTCGTACTCCCAAAACCCCTTCTAAAGCAGAGAGATACTCTGCAACGGTGGCTTCCGGATGGGTGGTCCGGAAGAATCTAATAGCTTCTAAGCAGGGCCCTCAAGCTCTCCATTAGCCTCTTCCTTTCTCCCTCAGAACATTGCCATTCCTGGACCAAAGGGGTGGCATAGTCCATCCAAGCCTCCAGGTCATCCTCCCCGGGAGGCACCGGCACTGTGCCAGAGAAAAGTTTTAACTTACGGTGAGAATCGAGCTGTATGGGTGGGACCACCAGGGGCAGGGAAGCCAGCACAGAACTCTTAGGCGGGCAAGGGGAAGTGCCAGGGGAGCCCTGAGGGGTAGCATCACTGGATAAATCCAAAGCTTGTACCAGCTCTAGGTAGTTCTCCCTCCACGGCCAACAGCTTAGCAGTTTGTCTTTAAAACTGTTCATTTGAGGAGACCCCAGGAGTGACTGACCCACTTGAATATGAATTAGCCTCCATCCCTGTGAAGCACCCCGGATAAATCACAGGAGGTACCTTTCTCGGGTCGATGGCACACTGCAGAAGAGTAACACCTGCAGTGTCTGGTCAGGCAAATCAGCCATACGCCTTTTACTCCACTTTGCCCAAACATTTTACTCACTCTGCAGCAGAAATGATGTCAACAGTTAGGGGTTCCCAAAGGAACATCTAACAATAACACAATCTTCTGGGAGTCTAGCTCTTGAGCTTCACCCCACCCATCAGTCTGTGTACCATTGTCTTGATGGGTCCCAGTTTAATTTTTCCAGCATACCCCCTTCCATTTTTTCCATTTCTTATGTGCTTCCCCACTTGGTCACTAGGGGACGCTAATCCCAGCGGTGCCTCCAATTTGTAATCCCTAGGGGGCATTACCCTTAGGGCTACTACCCCTGCCTGCCTCCACTGAGACATGGTGAGGGGCCCAGATCCATTGTCGGGTGCCTCCACCCAGAGGTTGGGGTTAAAACGGTCAAGACCGCCTGGGTTACAGCCCTCTGGGTTACTGCAACCCCCTTTTTGTCCCACTAGTGGCTCACACTATGTACCAACAGTTCTTTTCACCAGTACACTTACCCCCCCCCGGGTAGTATCTCTCAGCTCACTCCGGGACCCCTGTAAGGTAAGGTACAATTATGTCACAGTCACTATGCAGCAGTTCACCAGGGATGCACAAACCAGCCAGGATATAGCTGCAACACGATAATCTGATTTATTAAAGGGGGGATAACAAGGAAGAGGGAAAAATCAGGTTAATTAGCTTTGTACTAATATTAGCTACCTAGGGCTCTGTGCACAGGCTCAACCTTGGATTTACTGTCCCTGGGTACCCAAGCCTCTAACGGCTAGTCCAAACGTGGCAGCTGGTTGGGGCCTTTAACACAGATAAACATTTCAGTCCTGAGCAGGTCAGAATAGGAGGAAAGTTTAATTAGGCAGTCAGCAGTATAATAATGCACTGGAAACCACTGTGTACACACTCTGCAGGGAGCTACCCTGAATCAGTAATCACAACCCCAGCAAATAACGATTCCTTCGACGCTGCCAGGATGGAGCCTGAACTTCACCAGCCTTCTCACACATTTATTTGGCAACAACAGAGGGGTGCCATACCAGGCAGCTGCTTTCACACCGTCACAAATTGCAGAAGAACTCAAACAGCAAATGGCAGTTTCAACATTACAGGCGGACCGAGCACGACTCAGCAATTCTCTCCAGTCCTCTCAGGATGAGCCTGGTAGGTAGCTGGGCTGGCACCAGCCTCCTCCAACCGCACGCCGGCGGATTTAGTCCGACTTGCTTGGAAAGACAAAACGGCCGCCTAGCCCTTCACGCACTTCCCGCGCGAACACTCCACCAGCGCAGAAGCACACAGCTCCTTTCCTCTCTTCAGCCACAACGAATCTGGCCCCAGCAGTAAGGGGCTCTTCCTTCAGTTCGGGCGCTACCCGCTTCTATTGGCTGGCTGAACATGCCAGTCATTTCCTCCTGCCCTCAGTGGTGCGAAAAAAGCGCCATAGCCCATAATGCCTTTCCCAAAATACAAACAGTCCCTCTATTGGTCAGCCGACTCTGTAGGGTCCCGAGGTACTGATTGGCCCAATTCAGCAGTTCTGGAGCAAAATGGAGGAGACAATCAAACAGTCCTTACTGCAAAGGAAGGCAGGTTAGAACAACTATATTATTGTTATTTTACGTTATTTCAAGCAAACAATCACATCCTCCAGCAGAGCCCCTCTGCACCACTAGCGATGGCAGACAGGGAGCTTTTTCAGCGTCCCAGGCGGACTCGGCATACAACCACCAGCCGCCTCTATTCCAGTTAATTATGACTGCAGCAGGCAGCCCATAAAGAGACAACTTATGGAGGCTTTAAAAGCGCTCACTGGCTACCCATTTACACGGCTTTATGCCGATCACCAACCAGGCATGGAGCAGGAAAACGAGCTCTGAGAAAACTGTCAGGAACCCCCATTTGCAAGGGGGTTACAGACAAACTACATTATCATTATCACTCTAAATGATTTTCAGCAAATAAACATAGAAACATAGAAGTTGATGGCAGATAAGGACCGCAAGGCCCATCCAGTCTGCCCATTTATTTTTCTACCTTATAAATGTGCCATCGGCCTTTGCTCTGTCAGTGGCCTATCTATTCAGACTCATCTGTATTGCTCCCTTATGCCTATCCCATGCCTTTTTGAAGCTCTGCACTGTATTCATAGCCACCACTTCCTGAGGTAGGCTGTTCCATGCATCCACCATCCTTTCTGTGAAAAAGAATTTCCTCACATTCCCCCTTAATCGGCCTCCCTCTAGTCTCATGCTGTGTCCTCTTGTCCTGCTGTTTTTCTTATATTTAAACATGTTAAACTCTTTCACCTTGTTAATACCCTTAAGGTGTTTGACTGTTTCAATCATATCACCTCTCTCCCCCCCCCTTTGCTCAAGGGTATACATATTGAGCTCTGTTAATGTGTCCTCATATGTCTTCTGGATGCAGTCCCTGCACCATTTTGGTTGCCCTTCTCTGGAATGCCTCAATTTGGTTAATGTCCTTGTGAAGGTGTGGCCTCCAGTACTGCAAGCAGTCCTCCAGATGGGGCCTAACCAGTGTCTTGTAAAGCTGGATTATTACCTCCCTCTTACGACTTGTGATACCCCTACTAATACACCCTAACATCCCCCTAGCCTCACCTACTGCTTTAGAGGTCTGCTTGGATGATTTCAGGTCATCGGTGGTGATGATGCCCAAGTCTCTTTCTTCCTTTGTGACTGTCAGCAACTCCCCTCCCAGCCTATAGGTGGCTTCAGGGTTTCTCTTCCCTATGTGCATGATCTTGCACTTCTTTGCATTAACTCTCAGTTGCCACTCTTCTGACCATTTTGCTAGTTTATCCAGATCTCTTCTCATTCTGCCCACCCCATCTGGATCATCTACTCTGTTGCTGATCTTGGTGGTATCTGCAAACAGACAAGCCTTACCCTCTAGTCCATCTGCAATGTCACTAATGAAGATATTGAAGAGGACTGGCCCCAGGACTGATCCCTGAGGTACCCCACTTGTGACTTGCATCTCTTCTGACTGTATACCATTTACCACCACTCTCTGTTTTCTGCCCGTCAACCAGTTTGCCACCCAGTTGACCAACTTCTGACCCACCCCGAGCCTACCCAGCTTATTTATCAATCTTCTATGTGGAACAGTGTCAAAGCTTTGCTGAAGTCAAGGTAGGCGACATCAACTGCTCCCCCTTGGTCCATCACTCTGATCACCCAGTCAAAGAAATCTATGAGATTAGTTTGACAGGACCTTCCTTTTGTAAACCCGTGCTGTCTTGGATCCTGTGCCCCTATGGATTCCAGGTGTTGCACTATCCTTTCCTTAAGGGGTTTAGCAATACCCCCTCTGGACTTTCTCCTTTCACTAATGTATCTATAGAAAGTCTTGTCACCTTCTTTTACTGTTTGTGCTAGTGTTTCCTCAGTTTGGGACTTTGCCTGCCTTACTGCCTTCCCTGCTTCCCATAGGACAGTTTGATATGCCTCCCTATCTTCATCCCGCTGTGTTCTCTTATATTTCCTGAAGGCCAGCCTTTTGGCTCTGACCTTTTCTGCTACTGTATTTGAAAACCAAAGTTACATCTTTCAACAGAGCTCCCACTCAGATTACTTATGACTGCAATCCAGGCAGCTCTTAAAGAGACAGTACACAGAGGTTATACAGGCACTCTCTGGCAATCACATTTAAACTGCTAAAACACAGGACCACCAGCCTGGCAGTGAGCATTTAGGCAAGCTCGAGGAAGACTTTTTGGGAACCCCCATTACAAACAACATGAAGTCTTGCTGTATTCTGACAATCTGCAGTTAGCTCCAGCCGTTGAACTGCCCCGGAATGTAGAGGGTTAATTTTCTATGCAGTGCATAGAATGTTGAGCTCGAGCTCGGTTGCGGTCTCTATCTGCAGCACTTTGAAACCCAACCGACAGATTCTTTCCTCCGCCTCACTGAACAGTCGCTCCAGAGATTTCTTCTTCTGCTCGGTTCAAAGTTGGTTAAAGTGTTGTTTTTTCCGCTTAACCCCTGTAGTATTACGGTTCAGGGCTCTCTGCAGTACAGTAAGTACTTTAGGTAGTAGTTCGAGGTTATTTGTGGAAATTGTAAACAACTTTTCTCGATCGGTCTGGCTGAACCGATCCAACACATTTGAATTCTGTGTGTTTTCCTTTAGTGTGTGGTTACCAGTCCTTAGCGGTTTTAAAAAATATATGTTTTAACGTTTTTTTCCAATACCCGTAACATGGTTAGAAACCGATAAGTGAGTCTCTTGGCTGGCAGTTGCCCAAGAAAGGGTAAGTTTGGTTAGGTTGGCCATGCGTGAGAAACAAAAGAAAAAAACCGGGCCCACTGGGTTTCAACACTGCAGTGAGTGTGGGGAGGTCTTTGCTAAGGCCGATCCCCACACCACCTGTGTTTATTGTCTGGGGTTTGACCACCTCGATACAGACTGCCAAATATGTAAAAATCTTCCTAAGTCTACCCTGGAAAAAAGATTAGGTAGACTTAAGGAAAAGGAGGCCGAGAAGTCCGCTGACCCGGATGGCCAGCCCGGTTTGGTTCCGACCAAACCAGAAGGAGTGCCCTCTGGCTAGGGCGATACTTCTTCGGGCAAGAGAAGAGCCGATCCTGAGGGATCGGTTCCTACAAGGAGGAAACATAAAGAAAAATTAGCCGGCTCGGATCCGGATTTTCATGTTCTGACTGCTGATGAGATTGCCCGAGCGATTCGGATTGTTGAATCTCTTTGCCCGGTTCCGTCCGATACGACTCCGTTAGCTAAGGGTTCGGTTCGGTCGGTTCCTCCGGTTCGGGATTATGCCTCTGAGGATTTTTATGAACCGGAATTTGAGGAGGAGGGGGGATTATGAGCAAGATGGTGAGTATGATGGAGCAGAAAGTCTGGATGTGCCCATTGAACTGGACATCTCCCCAGACAGACCTTCTGGTGTTTCCCCTCCTAGGTTCTCTGTGTCCCCTCCCCACTATCTGTTCTACAGAAGAGTGGCTGAAACCCTCCAGCTCCGTATGGAGGAGGCTACTGAGGATCAAGAGGAGCCTGATTTTGTTGAAATGATGGACATCCCAGAGTCCAGGAGGCTGTCTATTTTCCTACACAAATCTTTTGGGAAACAGACACAAAACATTTGAAAGTCTCCAAATTCTGTACCTCCTGTTGATAAAAGAATGGACAAGAGATATACCTTATCAGGCTCAGACACAGAGTTTTTCTATCAACAGTGCAGCCATGTTGGGGTTGTGCAGACTGCAGCCTGTGACAGGGCTAATGTTCCCTTGGTTTCATACCCCCCAGATAAAGACTCCAGGAGGATGGATGCCTTGGCAAAGAAACAGTACATGGCATCCTCTTCGGGTCTCAGGCAGGTTAATTATGTGGCCTATACAGCCAGGTACCAGAAGTCCAGGTGGGACACTGTACTGGCACTGGCTAAACAGCCCCCCCCCCCAGCTGACCAAGGAGCTGGAGAAGGTGGCTGCTGATGGGAGTGAGGCATCTAAGGTATACTTTCATGCTGCTGTGGACTCCAGTGATGTATCATCAGGAGTCATGGCTACATCTGTGGCTCTTCGGAGAATGGCTTGGCTCAGATGTACTAGCCTCTCACAGGACACCCAAGCTAAGGTCATGGATTTCCCCTGTGGAAGGTAATTCTCTGTTTGGGAGCAGACAGAGAATTACATGAAAAAGATGGAGGAATATAGGACCACTTATAGGAGTGCACAGGCCAAGGAGAGGCAGGCAACTCCTCGAAGGCAGCAGTCTAGGGGCAGGGGTAGGCCTTTCTACCAAGCACAGGCCTCTTCTCCCTTTTTCACAGAAGGGGTTCTTCAGAGGGAGAGGCAGAAGGGGGATGAGCAGGGCTGCATCCACTCCTCAGCCTAAGGCCCCTGCCAAGCAGACACCCTCATGGGTCTGCCCGGGTCGACTCTCCTATCCCTGTAGAGGCAGGCTGTCTTACCTTGTCCAGGACTGGATGTCTCTTACTTCAGACAAGTGGGTCCTGGCTACATCTGTGGCTCTTCGGAGAATGGCTTGGCTCAGATGTTCTAGCCTCTCACAAGACACCCAGGCTAAGGCCATGGATTTTCCTGTGGTGGGTAATTCTCTGCTTGGGGAGCAGGCAGAGAATTACATGAAGAAAGTGGATGAGTACAGGACCACTTATAGGAGTGCTCAGGCCAAGGAGAGGCAGGCAACTCCTCAAAGGCAACAATCTAGGGGCAGGGGCAGGCCTTTTCATAGGCCTTTTTACCAAGCACTGGCCTCTTCTCCCTTTTCATAGAGGGGGTTCTTCAGAGGGAGAGGCAGAAGAGGGATGAGCAGGGCTGCATCCACTCCTCAGCCTAAGGCTCCTGCCATGCAGACACTCTGATGGGTGTGCCCGGGTCGACTCTCCTATTCCGGTTGGGGACAGGCTGGCTTACATTGTCCAGGACTGGATGTCTGTTACCTCAGACAGGTGAGTCCTGGAAGTAGTAAGCCAGGGACTGGTTCTCCGCTTCAAAAACTTTCAGAAGATGAGGGCCAGATCTTTTCCACCTGCAAGTCTCTCCGAAATCCTTGCCCTAGAGGCAGAGGTTTCATCTCTTCTGGCCTTAAGAGCCATAGAGAGAGTGTTCCTACCCTACACTGGAGCAAAGTTCTGTACTCCAGGTACTTCCTTACCCCAAAAAAGAGAGGGGAGTGGCGACCCATTCTAGATCTAAGATACCTGAGCAAACATCTTTTAAAACCAAGGTTCAGGATGGTGACTCTGGGAATAATTCTTCCCTCCCTAAGGCCAGGGGATTGGCTAGCCTCCTGGACTTCAAAGATGCCTACTTTCACATCCCCATCAGGTGCTCCCACAGAAAGTACCTCAGGTTCAAGTTGCCCTCCTGCCATTATCAGTTCAAATCAGTGCCCTTCGGTATAACATCAGCTCCAAGGGTTTTCACATAGTGCCTGGCAGTAGTAGTTGCCTTTCTAAGGAGGCAAAAGATTTCCATTTTTCCATAACTGGACGACTGGCTCATAGTGGGTCAGTCTCCAGACCAAGTCAAGTCAGACCTGCAAGTGCTCGCTTTCCTGGGATTCCTTCTCAGCCTTCCCAAGTCAGTTCTCGAACCGGTGCAGCTTCTTACCTTTATAGGGGCAGAGCTAGATACTGTCAAAGCAAGAGCCTTTCTTCCCCTGGAAAGGGCAAGAGTTCTTATAGAACTGGCTTCTTCCTTTAGCCTTCAGGTGTCCTGACCAGCAAGGCATTTCCTTCAGCTCTTGGGCCGCATGGCAGTTTCTGCAGCGGTGGTCCAAGGGGCAAGATTCCAGATGAGGGACATTCAGTTCCATCTGAGGGCCGTTTAGTCCCAAAGGAAGGATCCGTTTACCAAATTGATTCCAGTGACTCGGACACTGATCCATGCTCTTCAATGGTGGCAGGATCAGAACAATTTAAGGCATGGGGTCCCATTTGTCACTCTGCCTCATTTGGTGGTCCTTACCACGGATGCTTCCCTTTTGGTGTGGGGAGCCCATCTGGGGGCTGTCACAGCCCAGGGACTGTGGTCTCCTCAGGAATCCCTTCTTTATATCAGTCTCTTGGAATTCAGGACAGTTTCTCTGGCACTGCAGGCTTTCTCTCAGTCAGTGCAGAACAAGGTGGTTCAGGTCAGAACAGACAACACCACCACCATGTGGTACATCAACAAGCAGGGAGGCACTCGGTCCATGGCCTTGTGCACGGAAGCCATGAAAGTGTGGCCCCTGGCTTATTCTCTGCAGGCCTCTCTGATAGCAGTCCACCTTCCAGGGAAGGACAGTGTGCTAGCAGATGCACTGAGCAGGATCTCCCAGGGCCATCACGAATAGTCCCTGGACCCTCTGGTGTTGAAAGTGATTTTTTTTCAAGATGGGGCACTCCAGAGATGGATCTTTTTGCAGCCCCAGGCAATCACCAACTTCCTCTGTTTTGTTTCAGATCCCCCAGTATTGGACTCGGTCCCTCTGGATGCTCTGGCGTTGAACTGGGAAGGAAAATTTCTGAATGCCTTCCGTCCTTTTCGTCTGCTATTCAAGGTTCTGGTCAAGGTAAAGTTGCAACCCTGCAAAGTGATTCTGATTCCGACAGATTGGGCCAGGCAGCCCTGGTACCCCCTCTTACTGTCCCTAGCAATCCATCTTCCCCTGTCTCTTCCCAGGAATTACAACTTGTTAACCTCCTCTCAGGGGAGGATCATCTTCCCCAATCTTCAGTCTCTCAATTTCAAGGCATGGCTCTTGAAGAATTAGAGTATGCAGATTTGCATCTGTCCCAAGGGGTTCTGGACATTCTCAAAGCCTCTCGAAAGCCTGCCACCAGAATGACTTATAACTCCAAATGGAAAAGATTCAGCATTTGGTGTTCCAAGAAGCATATATCTCCAGACACTGCTGAATTGCCTATAGTTCAGACAACATGAAGTCTTGCTATATTATGACATATGCAGTGAGTCCCAACCTCAACTGCTCCGGAGGTGAAAGAGTTAACTTTCCATGCCAGGCATGGAACGCTGAGCTCGAGCTCGGTTGAAACTCTGTCTGTTGTTCTTCAAACTCAAACCGTCAGATTCTTTACTCCGCCTCACTGAACAGTCGCTCCAGAGATTTCTCCTTCTGCTCGGTTCATTTTGTGGGTTAAAGTATTGTTTTTCTCGGTTTTCAATCGAATTTAAACCGCAACCGGTAGGTTCAGACTCTGTCTGTGGTATTGTGAGCACTAGATAGGTTTTACATTAATTTCTGTTCTGTGGAACTTGTAAACGGTTTATCGGTTCAGTTTGAACCAATCAGGTTGTTTAAAATATATTAATCTGTCATTTAGATGCAGTTACGGTTCTTATCGGTTCTAAAAAAAACCGATTTATTATGCTTTTTTCCACCACCCGACATGGTTGGGAACCGATAAGAGGGTCTTATCTGGTGGATTGCCATAAACGGGTAAGTTTGGTTAGGCTGGCATTATGTCTGAGAAACCCAAAGAAAAACTGGGCCACTGGGTTTCAACACTGCAGTGTCTGTGGGGAAGTCTTTGCCACGGCTGACCCCCACACCACCTGTGTTTATTGTTTGGGGTTTGACCACCTCAATGCAGACTGCCAGATTTGCAAAATGTTCATGCAGCTACCCTGGAAAAAGAGTTGGTAGGCTCAGGAAAGGCAGGCCAAAAGTCCACTGAACTGGATGGCCTAGCCCAGTTCCGGTTCCAACTGAACGGAGGGAGTGCCCTCTGACCAGGGCGAGACTTCCTCGGGCAAAAGGAGATCCGACTCTGAGGAGTCGGTTCCAGCAAAAAGGACTAGGAAATCAGCTGGTGTGGAGCCAAAACTTTCCCCTCCAACCGCTGAAGAAATGGCCAAAGTGATTAAAATTGTCCAGTCGCTTTCCCCGGTTCCAACCGAACCGGCACCATCAGGTAAGCGCAGGTCGGCCGGTTCCACCGGTTCAAGAGTACGATTTAGAGGAATATTATGAACCGGAGGAGGAGGAAGAGGAGTATGAGGAGAGTGAATGTGGATTTGAAAGTCTGGATGTGCCCATTGAACCGGACATCTCCCCAGACAGACCTTCAGGAGTGTCCCCTCCAGGCTTTCTGAGTCCCCTTCTCATTTTATGTTTTATAAAAAAGTGGCTGAAACCCTCCAGCTCCCTATGGAGGAAGCTGTGGATGATCAAGAGGAGCCTGACTATGTGGAAATGATGGATATCCCAGAGTCTGGGAGACTGTCTATTCCTTTGCATAAATCTTTTGGGAAACGGACAGTAAAAATTCTAAAAACTCCTCACACTATACCTCCTGTGGATAAGAGAATGGACAAGAGGTATACATTGTCAGGCTCTGATATGGAGTTCCTTACTCAACAATGCAGCCATGTTGGGGTAGTGCAGGCTGCAGCCTGTGACAAGGCAAATATTCCCTTGGCTTCACACCCCCTGATAAGGACTCCAGGAGGACTTGATGCCATGGCAAAGAAACAGTACATGGCAGCATCCTTGGGACTCAGACAGGCAAATTATATGGCTTATGTTGCTAGATATCAGAAATCCAGATGGGATACTGTTATGGCTCTAGCAAAACAGGTCCCTGGCCAGCTTGCCAAGGAGCTGGAGCAGGTGGCTGCTGATGGTATTGAGGCATCCAAGCTGCAATTCCATGCTGCAGTGGACTCTAATGATGTGTCATCAAGAGTCATGGCTACATCTTGGCACTTAGCAGAATGGCTTGGCTCAGATGTACTAGCCTGTCTGGGATATCCAGACTAAGGCCATGGATGTTCTTGTTAGGGTAATTCTCTGTTTGGGGAGCAGACAGAGAATTACATGAAGAAAATGGATGGGTAGTACCACCTATAGGAGTGCACAGGCCAAGGAAGGCAGGCCACTCCTCAAGGCAGCCTTCAGGGGCAGGGGCAGGCCTTTTCATAGGCCTTTTACCAAGCCCAGGCCTCCTCTTCTGCTTCGCCCAGAGGGGTTCTTTAGAGGAGAGGCAGGCCGGGTACAAGCAGGCCTGCTTCCACCCCTCAGCCTAAAGCCCCTGCCAAGCAGGCACCCTGATGGGGTTGCCAGGGCCGATTCTCAGCTACCTGTAGGGCAGGCTGGCTTACTTTGTCCAGGACTGGAAGTCTCTGACATCAGACAAGTGGGTCCTGAAGTAGTAAGCCAGGGACTGGTTCTCGGCTTCAAAAAATTTCCAAAGATGAGAACCAGATCCTTTCCACCTGCAAATCCACAGAGGCTCTTGCTCTAGAGGCAGAAGTCTCTTCCCTCCTGACTCTCAGAGCTGTGGAAAGGGTTCCACCCCTACACCAGGGCAAAGGATTGTACTCCAGGTACTTCCTTACCCCAAAAAAGACAGGAGAATGGCTGCCCATCCTGGATCTCAGATACTTAAACAAGCACCTTTTAAAACCAAAATTCAAAATGGTGACTCTGGGAATTATTCTACCCTGTCTACGGCCAGGGGACTGGCTAGCGTCTCTGGACCTCAAAGATGCCTACTTCCATATTCTCATCAGAAGCTCCCATCGATAGTACCTCAGGTTCGAGCTGCCCTCAGGCCATTACCAGTTCAGAGCAATGCCCTTTGGCCTCACCTCTGCTCCAAGGGTATATACAAAATGCCTGACAGTAGCAGTTGCCTCCCTAAGAAGGCAAAAAATTGCCATCTTCCCTTACCTGGACGACTGGCTCATAGTAGGCCAGTCTCCAGACCAAGTCAAGTTACATCTACAGATAACTCAGCAGCTGCTCACCTCTCTAGGTTTCCTTCTGAATCTTTCAAAGTCAGTTCTAGAGCCTGTCCAGCTCTTCACCTTCATAGGCGCAGAGCTGAACACAGAGAAAGCCAGAGTCTTCCTTCCTTTGGACAGGGCAAGGACCCTGGTCTCTCTGGCCTCCTCTTTCACTCTGCAGGTCTCTCGACCAGCAATGCATTTTCTACAGCTCCTGGGGCACATGGCTGCTTCTACAGCAGTAGTGCAGGGAGCAAGATTTCAGATGAGGACATCAGTTCCATTTGAGAGCCTTTTGGTCTCAAAGAAAAGACCCTCTAACCAAATTGATCGTGAGTAACTCAAACCCCTGATCCAAGCCCTACAGTGGTGGCAGGATCAGAGCAATCTGAGACAAAGGGTTCCCTTTGTCACTCAGTCTCACTCCTTAATCCTTACTACAGATGCATCCCTCTTGGGGTGGGGAGCTCACATGGGCGACCTCACTACCCAGGGATTGTGGTCCCCTCAGGAATCTCTGCTCCACATCAATCTGTTGTAACTCAGAGCAGTTTTTCTAGCACTTCAAGCTTTTTCCAAATCTGTTCAGAACAAAGTTGTACAGGTCAGAACAGACAACACCACCACAATGTGGTACATCAACAAGCAAGGAGGCACTCGGTCTACGGCCATGTGCACCGAAGCAATGAAGTTGTGGTCTCTGGCTTACTCCCTGAACACCTCCCTTATGGCAGTTCACCTCCCAGGCAAGGACAATGTCCTGGCAGATGCTCTCAGCAGGATTTCCCAGGGCCATCATGAATGGTCACTGGACCCCCTGGTCCTGGAAGTAATATTTGCCAGATGGGGCACCCCGCAGATAGATCTTTTTGCAGCCCCAGACAACCACCAACTTCCCCTTTTTTGCTGCAGGCCCCCAGTGTTGGGCTCAGTCCCTCTGGATGCCTTAGTTCTCAATTGTGAAGGGAAGTTTCTGTATGCTTTCCCCCCCTTCCCTCTCCTGTTCAAAGTGTTAGTCAAAATCAGATCTCAATCCTGCAAGATTATTCTGATTGCTCCAGATTGGGCCAGACAACCCTGGTATCCACTCTTACTGTCCTTAGCAGTCCATCTTCCCCTGTGTCTTCCCAGGAATCACAACCTGTTAACCTGTGCTCAGGGAAGGATTTGGTACCAGACCTCAAATCTCAATCTCAAGGCCTGGCTCTTGAAGAGTTAGAGTTTGCTGATCTACACCTCTCCAAAGTGTAATGAATATACTGAAGGCTTGGAAACCTTCCACCAGGGCTACCTACAATTCCAAATGGAAGAGGTTCTCCATATGGTGCTCTGGAAGCATATTTCCCCAGAATCTGCTGATTTACCCACAGTCCTGGATTATATGGTCCATTTAAATACTTTGGGGCTGAGACCAGCTACCCTAAAAGTACATTTGGCAGCTGTGTCTGCTTTTATTTCAGCAGGTAAACCCTCTTCTCTTTCAGCTTATCCTGTATTCTCCAAGTTTTTTAAGGGATTGCTTCGCACCAGCCCTCCATTCAGGGACCCTGCCCCTGCCTGGGATCTTAATAAAGCCTTTGACATGGTACACCATCCTCTCATGCTAAAGAAACTCCAATCCATTGGAGCATCTGACCAAGCCCTCTCCTGGTTCCATAGCTATCTTGACAATCGGACTCAGGCAGTAGCATTTCACAAGGCCCTTTCCTCCCCTAAACATCTCCCGTGGAGTTCCCCAGGATCCACTCTTGGACCTCTACTCTTCTCCTCTTCCTAAATGATATTCCCACCATGTCCCGACATACTGCACTCTTATGCATGAGATGACCTTGTTCTCTACTCTGGGTCAAAAACGGGTTGCTGCCATCAACTCCACCTCACTAATGACTTCCAACTCCTGCAGACCTGGCTCTCTAGCAACCACCAAGTCCTGAACCTAGAAAAACCTGTGCTATGCTATTTGGATCCTCTAAGAAACTGTCTGCCCCTGCGAACAGGCTCCGGGTTCAATGCCTTGATGGCTCCCTCATCTTAAACACCGAGTCCTTCAAGTACCTTGGGGTCAGTTTGGATCCCACACTTGACCTGTCTCAACATGTCAATATGGTGTGCCCGTGCGTCAATGCTAAAATTAGGCGGGAACTTATCGCGTCATACTCCCTCCTCCTTCACAGCCTAGACTTTCTGTTGGGAGGTATTCTCTTCCCAGCTCCAATATGCTCTGCCCCTCCTCTTTGCTGCAAACTCTGCTACACTCCACAAATGGGACACTGTCTACAACAACATCTGTAGATTCGCCTTAACTGCCCCAGTCTTACCCATCATTGTCTCCTTTACGCTGGCTTAAATTGGCTGTCACCTAAGGATATTCGAGCCCTACTCCCTGGGCTGCTTTTATCGACTCCCTGTCTAGACCTCCCTGCCCTGTCTATCTTGCCAACCTCCTGACTTCTGCCTCACACAGCCTACCCTCAGGTCTTCCTCTGTCCCATGCTCTCCATTAGACCTTGCATGACAAAAATGGATGAACAGGCATTTGCCCATTTTGCTCCCAAATTCTGGAACTCACTCCCCTTATGGTGAAAACTTCAGCCTCCATCGAGAATTCAAAAACTGCTGTTCACCCACCTCCTAGCCTCTGGCCAATGCAAATGCTCTTAATTTGCTTTGTCCCACTGAGCTGTCGGGTCTGACCCTGAGTACTATACTAATGTTCTCCCATGCAATATGCTTGTCTAGGTGGCTATGAACCTTGATGTCTTTACTGTCCTCAGCTGTCTTATGGTTTACCCTAATTGCTTTATTTTACATCCTTATTATGATCTATGCCTAAAATATACCCTTATGTAACTATTACTATGCTACCCAATGTATATCTTGTTTTGCTCCTGTACACCTATATTATGTCTGTGCATTTCTGCATATTGTAACCAGTGTCCTGTGCTCTCCCGTGTTGTGCCTGAAAATAGGCAGGTCTGTTGCCTAGCGCACTTACCCGGTTACCAAAAGCTAATAAATAAATAAATAAATAATGTTTGCATTGCTCAGCTTATGCAACCTCCCTTTGAGCCCTTGTCTTCAGCAGAGCTTAAGTACTTGACTTGGAAGACTGTGTTTCTGGTAGCCATCACTTCTGCCAGACGCATAAGTGAATTACAAGCTTTGTCAGTGGAGCCTGACTTTATCTCCTTTCATAGAGATAAGGTGGTCCTCAGGACTAACAGGAAGTTCTTGCCTAAGGTGGTTTCAGATTTCCACCTTAATCAATCTATATCTCTTCCAGTGTACTTCACTGACCGCTCCTCCTCTGGCGTGAGAGGAGGCTGCACAGCTTAGATGTGAAGAGAGCCCTTAGTTACTACATAGAGTGTACCAAGGGTCACAGGTTTGACTCCTCCAACTGTTCCTCACTTATGGCGAGGTTGGTAAGGAAACCTGCTTGCGAAAGATCCATTGCCAGGTGGATTGTCTCTTGTATCCAATTCTGTTATGAAAAGCTGGGTAGGTTCCTCCTCAGGCCTGAGGGCTCACTCTACCAGAGGTGCAAGGTGCTTCCTGGCTGCTGCCAGGGATATCCCTATTCAGAGATTTGTCAAGCAGCTACTTGGAAAATAGTTCACACTTTTCAAACATTACTCCCTGGACATCCAGGCTAGGAGTGATGCTCGGTTTGTACACAGCTGTGCTTCAGAGCCTATTTCTAAGTAGTTTCTGTCCCTCCTCCATGGAGGTACTGCTGTGTAGTCTGCAGATGTCATAATATAGCAAGACTTCATGTTGTTTGAAGAAAAATTACTCACCTAAGTAATGTTGTTTCTTCTAATGGAGTCTTACTATATTATGACCTCCCCTACCTGCCTTCTCAGAACCTCTGTTTTTGGGATATTGGGTGGGCAGTGCAGTGTTGGTACTTAGTGGACGCCCACCTTGTTATTTTCTACCCTCCTTTTTGGAGTGACTTGGTGTTGTGTTTTCATTTTTGGGTCTCCTGACTTGAGTCTTTTGTTTTGGGGACCAAAAATGTGTTCTTTGTTTAGTAGCCAGTTGGCTAGTGTAGGTTACAGCTTCTACACAGGACCTCAGTGAGTTTAGCTCGTAAAGATCTGACGGTTTGAGTTTGAAGAACAACAGACAGAGTTTCAACCGAGCTCGAGCTCGGCATTCCATGCCTGGCATGGAAAGTTAACTCTTTAACCTCCGGAGCAGTTCGAAGGTTGGGATTCACTGCATATGTCATAATACAGCAAGACTCCATTAGAAGAAACAACATTACTAAGGTGAGTAGTTTTTTCTTCTGGACTATATGGTCCATCTTAATGGCCTAGGCCTCAGACCAGCTACTCTCAGGGTGCACTTTTCAGCTGTCTCTGCTTTTCTGTCAGTGGGAAAGCCTTCCTCACTGTCATCTCACCCTGTATTCTGTAAATTTTTCCAGGGATTGCTTCATACCAGTCCTCCCTTTAGGGATCCTGCTCCTGCCTGAGACTTAAATGTTTGCATTGCTCAACTTATGCAGCCCCCTTTTTGAGCCTATGTCCTCAGCAGAGCTTAAGTACTTGACTTGGAAAACTGTGTTTTTGTTAGCTATTAACCTCTGCCAGACGTATCAGTGAATTGGAAGCCATGTCATTGGAACCTGATGTTATCTCCTTTTATAGAGATAAAGTGGTCCTTAGAACCAATAGGAGGCTCTTGCCCAAAGTGGTTTCGGACTTCCATTTGAATCAGTCTGTGTCTCTCCCTGTTTTCTTCACTGATTATTCTTCCTCAGGGGAGAGGAGGCTACACAGTTAAGATGTTAAAAGAGCCGTTAGCCACTACATAGAGTGTATCAAGGGTCTCAGGTTTGATTCCCTTCAGTTGTTTCTAACTTATGGGGAAGTGGGAAAGGGCAAACCTGCCACCAAGAGAACTATTGCCAGATGGATTGTTTCCTGTATACAGTTCTGCTATTAGAAACTGGGAAATATTCCACCCTCAGGCCTGAGGGCTCATTCAACAGGAGATACAGTTGCTTCCCTAGCTGCTGCCAGGGATATCACTCTGTTAGAAATTTGGCAAGCAGCCACCTGGAAAACAGTCCATACCTTTGCCAAGCACTACTCTCTGGATATCCTGGCTAGGAGTGATGTTCGGTTTGGCACAGCAGTACTTCAGAGCCTGTTCCCAAAGTAGGTTCTGTCCCTCCATGGAGGTACTGCTTGGTAGTCTGCAGTTTGTCAAAATACAGCAAGACTTCACGTTGTTTGAAGAAAAAATTACTCACCTTAATAATTATTTTTCTTCTAGTGGAGTCTTGCTGTATTCTGACCACCCTCCCTGCCTCCCCACTCAGAACCTGTTTTTGGGAAGTGGGTGGGCAGGCGCAGTGTTGCACCCCAGGGGTGCTTCAAGCACACCCTCCGCTTTATCTGGGTGATTTGTATTATACGATTTTATTTTGGATAGGTTTTAGTTTTGGGTTTTCTGATTTGAGTCTTCCTTTGGGAATCCAAAACTTTCTGTTGCCCTTTGGCTAGTTAAAAATTTTACAAGTTTCACATAGTTAGTCAGTGAGGGGTTGCTCGTAAGAATCTGGTGGTTGGGTTTCAAAGTGCTGCAGACAGAGACCTCAACCGAGCTCGAGCTCAACGTTCTGTGCACTGCATAGAAAATTAACCCTCTACACTCTGGGGCAGTTCAAAGGTTGGAGCTTACTGCAGATTGTCAGAATATAGCAAGACTCCATTAGAAGAAAAATAATTACTAAGGAGAGTAATTTTTTCTGTTAGGGGGGTTACACACGTTTCTGTTGCAGTCACCTAGTCCAACCTTTCTGTTTCCTAGATGGCTGTGAGTTCGGGAAGTTTGTTGGTTAGGCTCCTAGTGTTTGCAACCATTGCCTTCCAGCAGTGCACATCCTCTTTGGTTCAAGGTTGTACCCTCTTCCTGGACTGCTCCAGTTTGCTCTTTCCGGCCAGGAGATTATGGAGGTTGCTGATTCGGGTGGATGTTGGCTCTGATTTGTTTACTGAGGATGTGTGCGTGTATTTGTTGTTTTGGGGAGTGATGACCAGCCCACTGACGGCAGGGGTGTGAGCTGCATCATACTCCCCATTATTTAGTTAAAACTACCTGTATAGAGATCAAATTTTTGTCTGAGTACTCACACACCTTCTCTGTTTATGTGCGATCCATCGCATTTAAAAAAAAGCTCTTTCTCAAAAGTTGTGCCAGTTCACTATGTAGTGGTATTCCTTGTCTTGGCACCTGTCACGCAGCCATGAGTTGAATTTGCCTACTTTAGTCTCTGATTCACTTGGTGCTTTTTCCTTTTCCCCACACTGGAAGCACTTCTGAGAAGGATAATTTGGATGGAAGGGAAGAAAGTTTCTTGGCCGGGTCCCCGGAGTGTTTCTTGGCCTTCTGAACTGTGTGATTTGCCAAGTCATTGATACCAAGGTGTATGTGTAACATCCCCTGATTCCTGCACATTTGTCTTTATGCGGTTAGTGTCTCTACTTGCAGAGGCTCCTGGCAGACACTTTACCATGATGTCGCTTTTAACATTTTGTGTTAGGTGGCGTTCCACTCCTGGAATCATGGAATCCCTGATTATGAGAATTTTGCTTTTGCTTATATTTGTGTTGTTTTTATTTTGAGTTTTAGTATTTTTGTTGTTATTGCATTTGGTTTTGGTATTGTTGGTTATATTTTGAGTATTAGTATTTTTGTTTTTATTGTAATTTGTATTGGTTTTAATTGGCATGTTAGCCTTTTTTGGTGGTTTGATTTCTTCACCTTGTATTACTTTGTCTGTGGTTGTAGTAGCAGTAGGCGTGAACCTGTTTTCGGTTTGATGGCTGGAAATGATCCTGATTTTGGCTTCTTCCTGCACCTCCTATAATGCCTTTTTTTCTAGCGTGCTTGCCAGTCTCTGGCCTGCTCTCAATCCTGGCCCCTTGGCTGACATGTTGGTACTGGTGGTGGTGGGGAGTTGGAGGAGGTATGCCATAGAGATCCCTGGATTGGAGGTCGTATATTATAGTCCAAGCATCCTGTAGTTGGGCTGCAAGATCTGCTGTGGCACAGCATGTATGGCAGAGTCCAGGTTGCCGTTTGTAGATCCTGTTGTACAGTGCTCCACAGTTTTCGTAACTGACAATGTCCATATTTTATTTTATTTTTTTTTAGTTGAAAGGTAGTGTTGATTCCTGTTTCTTGGCAGGAAGTGTGGACGAAAAAGAAAGCAGAACAGTGAGAGTTTTTTTTTTGTACCTTACTACCTCCTGAGCTCCTATCAGGTGTTGTGGGTAGCGCTACATGCCTATAAAGCACGAGCACTCGGGAGGGTGGGATTAGGGGGAGCGTGGGTGTGTGTGTATCCGACTGTTCCCTGTATGCTGTAGAAAACAATCAGGTAGCTGTTGAACAGATAAGGTCTGGCTTGTACTCCTGCAAGGTAAGGAGGAGTCTGGTTACTAGCTCAGTTGTTCTGCCCTTTGGCTCAGAACAGCTCTGTGGAGTCCCTGCTGCTTGCAGTAAAATCCCCTGCCTCTGGTCCATGTGTCCCAGCTCCCTGCTGTGAGGGAGAGGGGACTGATCCACTAGCTGCAGGACAATACCTGCCCTTCTCAGTCGCTGGTCCAAGTCCCAGGAAATCTTGCTGTATTCTGACAAAATGCAGTATGGTCTCACCATGGGACTGCCCTGAGATTAATGGTTAATAGAACCTATGCAGACGTGTGGAATGCAAGCAGACAGCTCTTAAACAGCCAGTACCAGAGGCTCTAAAAGCACTCACAGATAAACAGCTTAAACGCCAAACACCATTCAGGCTTGGAGCATTCAAGCAAGCTCCTGGAAGACTTTTTTGGGAACCCCCATTTGCACGGGGGTTACACCCAGAACAGTATTTCATAGTGTCTTCTGGTATCTTGCAACATAGGCCATATAGGAGGCTTGCCGGATAACCAGAGAGGACCCCAGGTAAACTTTCTTAGCTATGGATTTATTTTTCTGGAGTCCTTGTCCAGAGGGTGTGATGCCAAGGGTATGCCAGCCTTATCACTAGCTACAGCCTGCACCACCCCTTTATGACTTAGGTGCCCAAAAAGGAATTCTGCTCCTCCTTTAGCTACCCAATATTTTTTGTCCAGCTTTCTATCAACCGGTAGCACAGAAGTGGGTGTCTGCAGTATTTTATTTACCTGTTTTTTCAAGGACTTATGGATGGGCAACAGTAGACTTTTGAAGACTAGGACGTCCATCATCTCCAAGTAGTCCTGTTCTTCCTCCTCCTCCTCAGTGGACTCCTGAGTGGGAAGGTCCAGTGTTTGAGCCACCTGCTTCATGAAAGCAAAGTGGGATGTATAGTCCTCAGATCACTTGTCAGAGGAATCAGGACGGTGGGGATCAGGAGAGATATCTGGTTCAATTGGCTTTCCATAGTCCTCATCTTCATCTTCATTCTTATTCTCTGCAAAAGGTTCTGTACTCTTCCAATGAACCAGGGAAACGAGGAAGAAAAGGAAAATAGACTGCAACTATCTCTCAGCCTTAACTGGGGTACAGTTGAGCGATGGTATAATTTTACCTAGCGTTTACTATCTCTTCAGTGGTTGGAACCGGTCTTTTTTCGATTACGGTTAGTGCATTATATCGGTTTCCTTTTTCTTTACCTACGGTTGCCAGTTCAGCGGCAGTATCCTGTATTTTTCCTGAGGAACCATCACTTATCAGAGGCTGTCCTCATTCCTTATAGCTGAGCCAGTTTGTCTATGGTCAGGTCAGCTTTTTCAGACATCTTTTCCTGCAGTCATTTAAATGCCGCCTCAAGTATAGGACAGAGGTTTTAAACCTCACATTCCCTTGAGGAGGTCAAACCCCAAACAAAAACAAATTAGATGAGAATCAGCTTTTCGAATGGTTCCCACACTCAGTACAATGCCAAACCAAGGCCCATTCTTTCTTGGTCATGACATTTAGCAAAAACACCCTTTATCTCTTTTTGGTCGGTTAGGACAAGCGACCAGAATTACCTAGGTAAAAGTTAACAAAGTTAGACAACACTACGGTGAAAAGGCTAAATACTGATTAAGCAAAAAAAAAAATCGGACAATCCGGTTGATAGAACGAGTAAGAACTGAAAAAACATACCCGATCAACACTAATCTAGGCCAAGCCTACTTGTAACCAAGGACAGTGCTTTAAAAATCGAAAGGAATAAACGGGACTTTAAAACCAAGAAATTTTCTTCAAGTAAGTGAAGGAGATCTCTCCTGAGACATCTTACTGAGGCAAACGGAGTAAAGAATCTGACGGTTGCAGGAAGTGCAACCAGGGACAGTGGTTTGAAAACTGAGCTTGAGCCTAGCATTCCACCGTCTGCATAGGTTCTATTAACCATTTAATCTCCAGGGCAGTCCTATGGTGAGACCATACTGCATTTGTCAGAATACAGTAAGATTTCCTGGGACTTGGACCAGCGACTGAGAAGGGCAGGTATTGTCCTGCAGCTAGTGGATCAGTCCCCTCTCCCTCACAGCAGGGAGCTGGGACACATGGACCAGAGGCAGGGGATTTTACTGCAAGCAGCAGGGACTCCACAGAGCTGTTCTGAGCCAAAGGGCAGAACAACTGAGCTAGTAACCAGACTCCTCCTTACCTTGCAGGAGTACAAGCCAGACCTTATCTGTTCAACAGCTACCTGATTGTTTTCTACAGCATACAGGGAACAGTCGGATACACACACACCCACGCTCCCCCTAATCCCACCCTCCCGAGTGCTCGTGCTTTATAGGCATGTAGCGCTACCCACAACACCTGATAGGAGCTCAGGAGGTAGTAAGGTACAAAAAAAAAACTCTCACTGTTCTGCTTTCTTTTTCGTCCACACTTCCTGCCAAGAAACAGGAATCAACACTACCTTTCAACTAAAAAAAAATAAAATAAAATATGGACATTGTCAGTTACGAAAACTGTGGAGCACTGTACAACAGGATCTACAAACGGCAACCTGGACTCTGCCATACATGCTGTGCCACAGCAGATCTTGCAGCCCAACTACAGGATGCTTGGACTGTAATATACGACCTCCAATCCAGGGATCTCTATGGCATACCTCCTCCAACTCCCCACCACCACCAGTACCAACATGTCAGCCAAGGGGCCAGGATTGAGAGCAGGCCAGAGACTGGCAAGCACGCTAGAAAAAAAGGCATTATAGGAGGTGCAGGAAGAAGCCAAAATCAGGATCATTTCCAGCCATCAAACCGAAAACAGGTTCACGCCTACTGCTACTACAACCACAGACAAAGTAATACAAGGTGAAGAAATCAAACCACAAAAAGGCTAACATGCCAATTAAAACCAATACAAATTACAATAAAAACAAAAATACTAATACTCAAAATATAACCAACAATACCAAAACCAAATGCAATAACAACAAAAATACTAAAACTCAAAATAAAAACAACACAAATATAAGCAAAAGCAAAATTCTCATAATCAGGGATTCCATGATTCCAGGAGTGGAACGCCACCTAACACAAAATGTTAAAAGCGACATCATGGTAAAGTGTCTGCCAGGAGCCTCTGCAAGTAGAGACACTAACCGCATAAAGACAAATGTGCAGGAATCAGGGGATGTTACACATACACCTTGGTATCAATGACTTGGCAAATCACACAGTTCAGAAGGCCAAGAAACACTCCGGGGACCCGGCCAAGAAACTTTCTTCCCTTCCATCCAAATTATCCTTCTCAGAAGTGCTTCCAGTGTGGGGAAAAGGAAAAAGCACCAAGTGAATCAGAGACTAAAGTAGGCAAATTCAACTCATGGCTGCGTGACAGGTGCCAAGACAAGGAATACCACTACATAGTGAACTGGCACAACTTTTGAGAAAGAGCTTTTTTTTAAATGCGATGGATCGCACATAAACAGAGAAGGTGTGTGAGTACTCAGACAAAAATTTGATCTCTATACAGGTAGTTTTAACTAAATAATGGGGAGTATGATGCAGCTCACACCCCTGCCGTCAGTGGGCTGGTCATCACTCCCCAAAACAACAAATACACGCACACATCCTCAGTAAACAAATCAGAGCCAACATCCACCCGAATCAGCAACCTCCATAATCTCCTGGCCGGAAAGAGCAAACTGGAGCAGTCCAGGAAGAGGGTACAACCTTGAACCAAAGAGGATGTGCACTGCTGGAAGGCAATGGTTGCAAACACTAGGAGCCTAACCAACAAACTTCCCGAACTCACAGCCATCTAGGAAACAGAAAGGTTGGACTAGGTGACTGCAACAGAAACGTGTGTAACCCCCCTAACAGAAAAAATTACTCTCCTTAGTAATTATTTTTCTTCTAATGGAGTCTTGCTATATTCTGACAATCTGCAGTAAGCTCCAACCTTTGAACTGCCCCAGAGTGTAGAGGGTTAATTTTCTATGCAGTGCACAGAACGTTGAGCTCGAGCTCGGTTGAGGTCTCTGTCTGCAGCACTTTGAAACCCAACCACCAGATTCTTACGAGCAACCCCTCACTGACTAACTATGTGAAACTTGTAAAATTTTTAACTAGCCAAAGGGCAACAGAAAGTTTTGGATTCCCAAAGGAAGACTCAAATCAGAAAACCCAAAACTAAAACCTATCCAAAATAAAATCGTATAATACAAATCACCCAGATAAAGCGGAGGGTGTGCTTGAAGCACCCCTGGGGTGCAACACTGCGCCTGCCCACCCACTTCCCAAAAACAGGTTCTGAGTGGGGAGGCAGGGAGGGTGGTCAGAATACAGCAAGACTCCACTAGAAGAAAAATAATTATTAAGGTGAGTAATTTTTTCTTCAAACAACGTGAAGTCTTGCTGTATTTTGACAAACTGCAGACTACCAAGCAGTACCTCCATGGAGGGACAGAACCTACTTTGGGAACAGGCTCTGAAGTACTGCTGTGCCAAACCGAACATCACTCCTAGCCAGGATATCCAGAGAGTAGTGCTTGGCAAAGGTATGGACTGTTTTCCAGGTGGCTGCTTGCCAAATTTCTAACAGAGTGATATCCCTGGCAGCAGCTAGGGAAGCAACTGTATCTCCTGTTGAATGAGCCCTCAGGCCTGAGGGTGGAATATTTCCCAGTTTCTAATAGCAGAACTGTATACAGGAAACAATCCATCTGGCAATAGTTCTCTTGGTGGCAGGTTTGCCCTTTCCCACTTCCCCATAAGTTAGAAACAACTGAAGGGAATCAAACCTGAGACCCTTGATACACTCTATGTAGTGGCTAACGGCTCTTTTAACATCTTAACTGTGTAGCCTCCTCTCCCCTGAGGAAGAATAATCAGTGAAGAAAACAGGGAGAGACACAGACTGATTCAAATGGAAGTCCGAAACCACTTTGGGCAAGAGCCTCCTATTGGTTCTAAGGACCACTTTATCTCTATAAAAGGAGATAACATCAGGTTCCAATGACATGGCTTCCAATTCACTGATACGTCTGGCAGAGGTTAATAGCTAACAAAAACACAGTTTTCCAAGTCAAGTACTTAAGCTCTGCTGAGGACATAGGCTCAAAAAGGGGGCTGCATAAGTTGAGCAATGCAAACATTTAAGTCTCAGGCAGGAGCAGGATCCCTAAAGGGAGGACTGGTATGAAGCAATCCCTGGAAAAATTTACAGAATACAGGGTGAGATGACAGTGAGGAAGGCTTTCCCACTGACAGAAAAGCAGAGACAGCTGAAAAGTGCACCCTGAGAGTAGCTGGTCTGAGGCCTAGGCCATTAAGATGGACCATATAGTCCAGAAGAAAAAACTACTCACCTTAGTAATGTTGTTTCTTCTAATGGAGTCTTGCTGTATTATGACATATGCAGTGAATCCCAACCTTCGAACTGCTCCGGAGGTTAAAGAGTTAACTTTCCATGCCAGGCATGGAATGCCGAGCTCGAGCTCGGTTGAAACTCTGTCTGTTGTTCTTCAAACTCAAACCGTCAGATCTTTACGAGCTAAACTCACTGAGGTCCTGTGTAGAAGCTGTAACCTACACTAGCCAACTGGCTACTAAACAAAGAACACATTTTTGGTCCCCAAAACAAAAGACTCAAGTCAGGAGACCCAAAAATGAAAACACAACACCAAGTCACTCCAAAAAGGAGGGTAGAAAATAACAAGGTGGGCGTCCACTAAGTACCAACACTGCACTGCCCACCCAATATCCCAAAAACAGAGGTTCTGAGAAGGCAGGTAGGGGAGGTCATAATATAGTAAGACTCCATTAGAAGAAACAACATTACTTAGGTGAGTAATTTTTCTTCAAACAACATGAAGTCTTGCTATATTATGACATCTGCAGACTACACAGCAGTACCTCCATGGAGGAGGGACAGAAACTACTTAGAAATAGGCTCTGAAGCACAGCTGTGTACAAACCGAGCATCACTCCTAGCCTGGATGTCCAGGGAGTAATGTTTGAAAAGTGTGAACTATTTTCCAAGTAGCTGCTTGACAAATCTCTGAATAGGGATATCCCTGGCAGCAGCCAGGAAGCACCTTGCACCTCTGGTAGAGTGAGCCCTCAGGCCTGAGGAGGAACCTACCCAGCTTTTCATAACAGAATTGGATACAAGAGACAATCCACCTGGCAATGGATCTTTCGCAAGCAGGTTTCCTTACCAACCTCGCCATAAGTGAGGAACAGTTGGAGGAGTCAAACCTGTGACCCTTGGTACACTCTATGTAGTAACTAAGGGCTCTCTTCACATCTAAGCTGTGCAGCCTCCTCTCACGCCAGAGGAGGAGCGGTCAGTGAAGTACACTGGAAGAGATATAGATTGATTAAGGTGGAAATCTGAAACCACCTTAGGCAAGAACTTCCTGTTAGTCCTGAGGACCACCTTATCTCTATGAAAGGAGATAAAGTCAGGCTCCACTGACAAAGCTTGTAATTCACTTATGCGTCTGGCAGAAGTGATGGCTACCAGAAACACAGTCTTCCAAGTCAAGTACTTAAGCTCTGCTGAAGACAAGGGCTCAAAGGGAGGTTGCATAAGCTGAGCAATGCAAACATTATTTATTTATTTATTTATTAGCTTTTGGTAACCGGGTAAGTGCGCTAGGCAACAGACCTGCCTATTTTCAGGCACAACACGGGAGAGCACAGGACACTGGTTACAATATGCAGAAATGCACAGACATAATATAGGTGTACAGGAGCAAAACAAGATATACATTGGGTAGCATAAGTAATAGTTACATAAGGGTATATTTTAGGCATAGATCATAATAAGGATGTAAAATAAAGCAATTAGGGTAAACCATAAGACAGCTGAGGACAGTAAAGACATCAAGGTTCATAGCCACCTAGACAAGCATATTGCATGGGAGAACATTAGTATAGTACTCAGGGTCAGACCCGACAGCTCAGTGGGACAAAGCAAATTAAGAGCATTTGCATTGGCCAGAGGCTAGGAGGTGGGTGAACAGCAGTTTTTGAATTCTCGATGGAGGCTGAAGTTTTCACCATAAGGGGAGTGAGTTCCAGAATTTGGGAGCAAAATGGGCAAATGCCTGTTCATCCATTTTTGTCATGCAAGGTCTAATGGAGAGCATGGGACAGAGGAAGACCTGAGGGTAGGCTGTGTGAGGCAGAAGTCAGGAGGTTGGCAAGATAGACAGGGCAGGGAGGTCTAGACAGGGAGTCGATAAAAGCAGCCCAGGGAGTAGGGCTCGAATATCCTTAGGTGACAGCCAATTTAAGCCAGCGTAAAGGAGACAATGATGGGTAAGACTGGGGCAGTTAAGGCGAATCTACAGATGTTGTTGTAGACAGTGTCCCATTTGTGGAGTGTAGCAGAGTTTGCAGCAAAGAGGAGGGGCAGAGCATATTGGAGCTGGGAAGAGAATACCTCCCAACAGAAAGTCTAGGCTGTGAAGGAGGAGGGAGTATGACGCGATAAGTTCCCGCCTAATTTTAGCATTGACGCACGGGCACACCATATTGACATGTTGAGACAGGTCAAGTGTGGGATCCAAACTGACCCCAAGGTACTTGAAGGACTCGGTGTTTAAGATGAGGGAGCCATCAAGGCATTGAACCCGGAGCCTGTTCGCAGGGGCAGACAGTTTCTTAGAGGATCCAAATAGCATAGCACAGGTTTTTCTAGGTTCAGGACTTGGTGGTTGCTAGAGAGCCAGGTCTGCAGGAGTTGGAAGTCATTAGTGAGGTGGAGTTGATGGCAGCAACCCGTTTTTGACCCAGAGTAGAGAACAAGGTCATCTCATGCATAAGAGTGCAGTATGTCGGGACATGGTGGGAATATCATTTAGGAAGAGGAGAAGAGTAGAGGTCCAAGAGTGGATCCTGGGGAACTCCACGGGAGATGTTTAGGGGAGGAAAGGGCCTTGTGAAATGCTGCCTGAGTCCGATTGTCAAGATAGCTATGGAACCAGGAGAGGGCTTGGTCAGATGCTCCAATGGATTGGAGTTTCTTTAGCATGAGAGGATGGTGTACCATGTCAAAGGCTTTATTAAGATCCCAGGCAGGGGCAGGGTCCCTGAATGGAGGGCTGGTGCGAAGCAATCCCTTAAAAAACTTGGAGAATACAGGATAAGCTGAAAGAGAAGAGGGTTTACCTGCTGAAATAAAAGCAGACACAGCTGCCAAATGTACTTTTAGGGTAGCTGGTCTCAGCCCCAAAGTATTTAAATGGACCATATAATCCAGGACTGTGGGTAAATCAGCAGATTCTGGGGAAATATGCTTCCAGAGCACCATATGGAGAACCTCTTCCATTTGGAATTGTAGGTAGCCCTGGTGGAAGGTTTCCAAGCCTTCAGTATATTCATTACACTTTGGAGAGGTGTAGATCAGCAAACTCTAACTCTTCAAGAGCCAGGCCTTGAGATTGAGATTTGAGGTCTGGTACCAAATCCTTCCCTGAGCACAGGTTAACAGGTTGTGATTCCTGGGAAGACACAGGGGAAGATGGACTGCTAAGGACAGTAAGAGTGGATACCAGGGTTGTCTGGCCCAATCTGGAGCAATCAGAATAATCTTGCAGGATTGAGATCTGATTTTGACTAGCACTTTGAACAGGAGAGGGAAGGGGGGGAAAGCATAGAGAAACTTCCCTTCCCAACTGAGAAGTAAGGCATCCAGAGGGACTGAGCCCAACACTGGGGGCCTGCAGCAAAAAAGGGGAAGTTGGTGGTTGTCTGGGGCTGCAAAAAGATCTATCTGCGGGGTGCCCCATCTGGCAAATATTACTTCCAGGACCAGGGGGTCCAGTGACCATTCATGATGGCCCTGGGAAATCCTGCTGAGAGCATCTGCCAGGACATTGTCCTTGCCTGGGAGGTGAACTGCCATAAGGGAGGTGTTCAGGGAGTAAGCCAGAGACCACAACTTCATTGCTTCGGTGCACATGGCCGTAGACCGAGTGCCTCCTTGCTTGTTGATGTACCACATTGTGGTGGTGTTGTCTGTTCTGACCTGTACAACTTTGTTCTGAACAGATTTGGAAAAAACTTGAAGTGCTAGAAAAACTGCTCTGAGTTACAACAGATTGATGTGGAGCAGAGATTCCTGAGGGGACCACAATCCCTGGGTAGTGAGGTCGCCCATGTGAGCTCCCCACCCCAAGAGGGATGCATCTGTAGTAAGGATTAAGGAGTGAGACTGAGTGACAAAGGGAACCCTTTGTCTCAGATTGCTCTGATCCTGCCACCACTGTAGGGCTTGGATCAGGGGTTTGAGTTACTCACGATCAATTTGGTTAGAGGGTCTTTTCTTTGAGACCAAAAGGCTCTCAAATGGAACTGATGTCCTCATCTGAAATCTTGCTCCCTGCACTACTGCTGTAGAAGCAGCCATGTGCCCCAGGAGCTGTAGAAAATGCATTGCTGGTCGAGAGACCTGCAGAGTGAAAGAGGAGGCCAGAGAGACCAGGGTCCTTGCCCTGTCCAAAGGAAGGAAGACTCTGGCTTTCTCTGTGTTCAGCTCTGCGCCTATGAAGGTGAAGAGCTGGACAGGCTCTAGAACTGACTTTGAAAGATTCAGAAGGAAACCTAGAGAGGTGAGCAGCTGCTGAGTTATCTGTAGATGTAACTTGACTTGGTCTGGAGACTGGCCTACTATGAGCCAGTCGTCCAGGTAAGGGAAGATGGCAATTTTTTGCCTTCTTAGGGAGGCAACTGCTACTGTCAGGCATTTTGTATATACCCTTGGAGCAGAGGTGAGGCCAAAGGGCATTGCTCTGAACTGGTAATGGCCTGAGGGCAGCTCGAACCTGAGGTACTATCGATGGGAGCTTCTGATGAGAATATGGAAGTAGGCATCTTTGAGGTCCAGAGACGCTAGCCAGTCCCCTGGCCGTAGACAGGGTAGAATAATTCCCAGAGTCACCATTTTGAATTTTGGTTTTAAAAGGTGCTTGTTTAAGTATCTGAGATCCAGGATGGGCAGCCATTCTCCTGTCTTTTTTGGGGTAAGGAAGTACCTGGAGTACAATCCTTTGCCCTGGTGTAGGGGTGGAACCCTTTCCACAGCTCTGAGAGTCAGGAGGGAAGAGACTTCTGCCTCTAGAGCAAGAGCCTCTGGTGGATTTGCAGGTGGAAAGGATCTGGTTCTCATCTTTGGAAATTTTTTGAAGCCGAGAACCAGTCCCTGGCTCTACTTCAGGACCCACTTGTCTGATGTCAGAGACTTCCAGTCCTGGACAAAGTAAGCCAGCCTGCCCTACAGGTAGCTGAGAATCGGCCCTGGCAACCCCATCAGGGTGCCTGCTTGGCAGGGGCTTTAGGCTGAGGGGTGGAAGCAGGCCTGCTTGTACCCGGCCTGCCTCTCCTCTAAAGAACCCCTCTGGGCGAAGCAGAAGAGGAGGCCTGGGCTTGGTAAAAGGCCTATGAAAAGGCCTGCCCCTGCCCCTGAAGGCTGCCTTGAGGAGTGGCCTGCCTTCCTTGGCCTGTGCACTCCTATAGGTGGTACTACCCATCCATTTTCTTCATGTAATTCTCTGTCTGCTCCCCAAACAGAGAATTACCCTAACAAGAACATCCATGGCCTTAGTCTGGATATCCCAGACAGGCTAGTACATCTGAGCCAAGCCATTCTGCTAAGTGCCAAGATGTAGCCATGACTCTTGATGACACATCATTAGAGTCCACTGCAGCATGGAATTGCAGCTTGGATGCCTCAATACCATCAGCAGCCACCTGCTCCACCTCCTGGCAAGCTGGCCAGGGACCTGTTTTGCTAGAGCCATAACAGTATCCCATCTGGATTTCTGATATCTAGCAACATAAGCCATATAATTTGCCTGTCTGAGTCCCAAGGATGCTGCCATGTACTGTTTCTTTGCCATGGCATCAAGTCCTCCTGGAGTCCTTATCAGGGGGGGTGTGAAGCCAAGGGAATATTTGCCTTGTCACAGGCTGCAGCCTGCACTACCCCAACATGGCTGCATTGTTGAGTAAGGAACTCCATATCAGAGCCTGACAATGTATACCTCTTGTCCATTCTCTTATCCACAGGAGGTATAGTGTGAGGAGTTTTTAGAATTTTTACTGTCCGTTTCCCAAAAGATTTATGCAAAGGAATAGACAGTCTCCCAGACTCTGGGATATCCATCATTTCCACATAGTCAGGCTCCTCTTGATCATCCACAGCTTCCTCCATAGGGAGCTGGAGGGTTTCAGCCACTTTTTTATAAAACATAAAATGAGAAGGGGACTCAGAAAGCCTGGGAGGGGACACTCCTGAAGGTCTGTCTGGGGAGATGTCCGGTTCAATGGGCACATCCAGACTTTCAAATCCACATTCACTCTCCTCATACTCCTCTTCCTCCTCCTCCGGTTCATAATATTCCTCTAAATCGTACTCTTGAACCGGTGGAACCGGCCGACCTGTACGCTTACCTGATGGTGCCGGTTCGGTTGGAACCGGGGAAAGCGACTGGACAATTTTAATCACTTTGGCCATTTCTTCAGCGGTTGGAGGGGAAAGTTTTGGCTCCACACCAGCTGATTTCCTAGTCCTTTTTGCTGGAACCGACTCCTCAGAGTCGGATCTCCTTTTGCCAGAAGTCTCGCCCTGGTCAGAGGGCACTCCCTCCGGTTCAGTTGGAACCGAACTGGGCTGGCCATCCGGTTCAGTGGACTTTTGGCCTGCCTTTCCTGAGCCTACCAACTCTCTTTTCCAGGGTAGCTGCATGAACATTTTTGCAAATCTGGCAGTCTGCATTGAGGTGGTCAAACCCCAAACAATAAACACAGGTGGTGTGGGGGTCAGCCTTGGCAAAGACTTCCCCACAGACACTGCAGTGTTGAAACCCAGTGGCCCAGTTTTTCTTTGGGTTTCTCAGACATAATGCCAGCCTAACCAAACTTACCCGTTTATGGCAATCCACCAGATAAGACCCTCTTATCGGTTCCCAACCATGTCGGGTGGTGGAAAAAAGCATAATAAATCGGTTTTTTTTAGAACCGATAAGAACCGTAACTGCATCTAAATGACAGATTAATATATTTTAAACAACCTGATTGGTTCAAACTGAACCGATAAACCGTTTACAAGTTCCACACAGAACAGAAATTAATGTAAAACCTATCTAGTGCTCACAATACCACAGACAGAGTCTGAACCTACCGGTTGCGGTTTAAATTCGATTGAAAACCGAGAAAAACAATACTTTAACCGACAAAATGAACCGAGCAGAAGGAGAAATCTCTGGAGCGACTGTTCAGTGAGGCGGAGTAAAGAATCTGACGGTTTGAGTTTGAAGAACAACAGACAGAGTTTCAACCGAGCTCGAGCTCAGCGTTCCATGCCTGGCATGGAAAGTTAACTCTTTCACCTCCGGAGCAGTTGAGGTTGGGACTCACTGCATATGTCATAATATAGCAAGACTTCATGTTGTCTGAACTATAGGCAATTCAGCAGTGTCTGGAGATATATGCTTCTTGGAACACCAAATGCTGAATCTTTTCCATTTGGAGTTATAAGTCATTCTGGTGGCAGGCTTTCGAGAGGCTTTGAGAATGTCCAGAACCCCTTGGGACAGATGCAAATCTGCATACTCTAATTCTTCAAGAGCCATGCCTTGAAATTGAGAGACTGAAGATTGGGGAAGATGATCCTCCCCTGAGAGGAGGTTAACAAGTTGTAATTCCTGGGAAGAGACAGGGGAAGATGGATTGCTAGGGACAGTAAGAGGGGGTACCAGGGCTGCCTGGCCCAATCTGTCGGAATCAGAATCACTTTGCAGGGTTGCAACTTTACCTTGACCAGAACCTTGAATAGCAGACGAAAAGGACGGAAGGCATTCAGAAATTTTCCTTCCCAGTTCAACGCCAGAGCATCCAGAGGGACCGAGTCCAATACTGGGGGATCTGAAACAAAACAGAGGAAGTTGGTGATTGCCTGGGGCTGCAAAAAGATCCATCTCTGGAGTGCCCCATCTTGAAAAAAAATCACTTTCAACACCAGAGGGTCCAGGGACTATTCGTGATGGCCCTGGGAGATCCTGCTCAGTGCATCTGCTAGCACACTGTCCTTCCCTGGAAGGTGGACTGCTATCAGAGAGGCCTGCAGAGAATAAGCCAGGGGCCACACTTTCATGGCTTCCGTGCACAAGGCCATGGACCGAGTGCCTCCCTGCTTGTTGATGTACCACATGGTGGTGGTGTTGTCTGTTCTGACCTGAACCACCTTGTTCTGCACTGACTGAGAGAAAGCCTGCAGTGCCAGAGAAACTGTCCTGAATTCCAAGAGACTGATATAAAGAAGGGATTCCTGAGGAGACCACAGTCCCTGGGCTGTGACAGCCCCCAGATGGGCTCCCCACACCAAAAGGGAAGCATCCGTGGTAAGGACCACCAAATGAGGCAGAGTGACAAATGGGACCCCATGCCTTAAATTGTTCTGATCCTGCCACCATTGAAGAGCATGGATCAGTGTCCGAGTCACTGGAATCAATTTGGTAAACGGATCCTTCCTTTGGGACTAAACGGCCCTCAGATGGAACTGAATGTCCCTCATCTGGAATCTTGCCCCTTGGACCACCGCTGCAGAAACTGCCATGCGGCCCAAGAGCTGAAGGAAATGCCTTGCTGGTCAGGACACCTGAAGGCTAAAGGAAGAAGCCAGTTCTATAAGAACTCTTGCCCTTTCCAGGGGAAGAAAGGCTCTTGCTTTGACAGTATCTAGCTCTGCCCCTATAAAGGTAAGAAGCTGCACCGGTTCGAGAACTGACTTGGGAAGGCTGAGAAGGAATCCCAGGAAAGCGAGCACTTGCAGGTCTGACTTGACTTGGTCTGGAGACTGACCCACTATGAGCCAGTCGTCCAGTTATGGAAAAATGGAAATCTTTTGCCTCCTTAGAAAGGCAACTACTACTGCCAGGCACTATGTGAAAACCCTTGGAGCTGATGTTATACCGAAGGGCACTGATTTGAACTGATAATGGCAGGAGGGCAACTTGAACCTGAGGTACTTTCTGTGGGAGCACCTGATGGGGATGTGAAAGTAGGCATCTTTGAAGTCCAGGAGGCTAGCCAATCCCCTGGCCTTAGGGAGGGAAGAATTATTCCCAGAGTCACCATCCTGAACCTTGGTTTTAAAAGATGTTTGCTCAGGTATCTTAGATCTAGAATGGGTCGCCACTCCCCTCTCTTTTTTGGGGTAAGGAAGTACCTGGAGTACAGAACTTTGCTCCAGTGTAGGGTAGGAACACTCTCTCTATGGCTCTTAAGGCCAGAAGAGATGAAACCTCTGCCTCTAGGGCAAGGATTTCGGAGAGACTTGCAGGTGGAAAAGATCTGGCCCTCATCTTCTGAAAGTTTTTGAAGCGGAGAACCAGTCCCTGGCTTACTACTTCCAGGACTCACCTGTCTGAGGTAACAGACATCCAGTCCTGGACAATGTAAGCCAGCCTGTCCCCAACCGGAATAGGAGAGTCGACCCGGGCACACCCATCAGAGTGTCTGCATGGCAGGAGCCTTAGGCTGAGGAGTGGATGCAGCCCTGCTCATCCCTCTTCTGCCTCTCCCTCTGAAGAACCCCCTCTATGAAAAGGGAGAAGAGGCCAGTGCTTGGTAAAAAGGCCTATGAAAAGGCCTGCCCCTGCCCCTAGATTGTTGCCTTTGAGGAGTTGCCTGCCTCTCCTTGGCCTGAGCACTCCTATAAGTGGTCCTGTACTCATCCACTTTCTTCATGTAATTCTCTGCCTGCTCCCCAAGCAGAGAATTACCCACCACAGGAAAATCCATGGCCTTAGCCTGGGTGTCTTGTGAGAGGCTAGAACATCTGAGCCAAGCCATTCTCCGAAGAGCCACAGATGTAGCCAGGACCCACTTGTCTGAAGTAAGAGACATCCAGTCCTGGACAAGGTAAGACAGCCTGCCTCTACAGGGATAGGAGAGTCGACCCGGGCAGACCCATGAGGGTGTCTGCTTGGCAGGGGCCTTAGGCTGAGGAGTGGATGCAGCCCTGCTCATCCCCCTTCTGCCTCTCCCTCTGAAGAACCCCTTCTGTGAAAAGGGAGAAGAGGCCTGTGCTTGGTAGAAAGGCCTACCCCTGCCCCTAGACTGCTGCCTTCGAGGAGTTGCCTGCCTCTCCTTGGCCTGTGCACTCTATAAGTGGTCCTATATTCCTCCATCTTTTTCATGTAATTCTCTGTCTGCTCCCCAAACAGAGAATTACCTTCCACAGGGGAAATCCATGACCTTAGCTTGGGTGTCCTGTGAGAGGCTAGTACATCTGAGCCAAGCCATTCTCCGAAGAGCCACAGATGTAGCCATGACTCCTGATGATACATCACTGGAGTCCACAGCAGCATGAAAGTATACCTTAGATGCCTCACTCCCATCAGCAGCCACCTTCTCCAGCTCCTTGGTCAGCTGGGGGGGGGGGCTGTTTAGCCAGTGCCAGTACAGTGTCCCACCTGGACTTCTGGTACCTGGCTGTATAGGCCACATAATTAACCTGCCTGAGACCCGAAGAGGATGCCATGTACTGTTTCTTTGCCAAGGCATCCATCCTCCTGGAGTCTTTATCTGGGGGGTATGAAACCAAGGGAACATTAGCCCTGTCACAGGCTGCAGTCTGCACAACCCCAACATGGCTGCACTGTTGATAGAAAAACTCTGTGTCTGAGCCTGATAAGGTATATCTCTTGTCCATTCTTTTATCAACAGGAGGTACAGAATTTGGAGACTTTCAAATGTTTTGTGTCTGTTTCCCAAAAGATTTGTGTAGGAAAATAGACAGCCTCCTGGACTCTGGGATGTCCATCATTTCAACAAAATCAGGCTCCTCTTGATCCTCAGTAGCCTCCTCCATACGGAGCTGGAGGGTTTCAGCCACTCTTCTGTAGAACAGATAGTGGGGAGGGGACACAGAGAACCTAGGAGGGGAAACACCAGAAGGTCTGTCTGGGGAGATGTCCAGTTCAATGGGCACATCCAGACTTTCTGCTCCATCATACTCACCATCTTGCTCATAATCCCCCCTCCTCCTCAAATTCCGGTTCATAAAAATCCTCAGAGGCATAATCCCGAACCGGAGGAACCGACCGAACCGAACCCTTAGCTAACGGAGTCGTATCGGACGGAACCGGGCAAAGAGATTCAACAATCCGAATCGCTCGGGCAATCTCATCAGCAGTCAGAACATGAAAATCCGGATCCGAGCCGGCTAATTTTTCTTTATGTTTCCTCCTTGTAGGAACCGATCCCTCAGGATCGGCTCTTCTCTTGCCCGAAGAAGTATCGCCCTAGCCAGAGGGCACTCCTTCTGGTTTGGTCGGAACCAAACCGGGCTGGCCATCCGGGTCAGCGGACTTCTCGGCCTCCTTTTCCTTAAGTCTACCTAATCTTTTTTCCAGGGTAGACTTAGGAAGATTTTTACATATTTGGCAGTCTGTATCGAGGTGGTCAAACCCCAGACAATAAACACAGGTGGTGTGGGGATCGGCCTTAGCAAAGACCTCCCCACACTCACTGCAGTGTTGAAACCCAGTGGGCCCGGTTTTTTTCTTTTGTTTCTCACGCATGGCCAACCTAACCAAACTTACCCTTTCTTGGGCAACTGCCAGCCAAGAGACTCACTTATCGGTTTCTAACCATGTTACGGGTATTGGAAAAAAACGTTAAAACATATATTTTTTAAAACCGCTAAGGACTGGTAACCACACACTAAAGGAAAACACACAGAATTCAAATGTGTTGGATCGGTTCAGCCAGACCGATCGAGAAAAGTTGTTTACAATTTCCACAAATAACCTCGAACTACTACCTAAAGTACTTACTGTACTGCAGAGAGCCCTGAACCGTAATACTACAGGGGTTAAGCGGAAAAAACAACACTTTAACCAACTTTGAACCGAGCAGAAGAAGAAATCTCTGGAGCGACTGTTCAGTGAGGCGGAGTAAAGAATCTGTCGGTTGGGTTTCAAAGTGCTGCAGATAGAGACCGCAACCGAGCTCGAGCTCAACATTCTATGCACTGCATAGAAAATTAACCCTCTACATTCCGGGGCAGTTCAACGGCTGGAGCTAACTGCAGATTGTCAGAATACAGCAAGACTTCATGTTGTTTGTAATGGGGGTTCCCAAAAAGTCTTCCTCGAGCTTGCCTAAATGCTCACTGCCAGGCTGGTGGTCCTGTGTTTTAGCAGTTTAAATGTGATTGCCAGAGAGTGCCTGTATAACCTCTGTGTACTGTCTCTTTAAGAGCTGCCTGGATTGCAGTCATAAGTAATCTGAGTGGGAGCTCTGTTGAAAGATGTAACTTTGGTTTTCAAATACAGTAGCAGAAAAGGTCAGAGCCAAAAGGCTGGCCTTCAGGAAATATAAGAGAACACAGCGGGATGAAGATAGGGAGGCATATCAAACTGTCCTATGGGAAGCAGGGAAGGCAGTAAGGCAGGCAAAGTCCCAAACTGAGGAAACACTAGCACAAACAGTAAAAGAAGGTGACAAGACTTTCTATAGATACATTAGTGAAAGGAGAAAGTCCAGAGGGGGTATTGCTAAACCCCTTAAGGAAAGGATAGTGCAACACCTGGAATCCATAGGGGCACAGGATCCAAGACAGCACGGGTTTACAAAAGGAAGGTCCTGTCAAACTAATCTCATAGATTTCTTTGACTGGGTGATCAGAGTGATGGACCAAGGGGGAGCAGTTGATGTCGCCTACCTTGACTTCAGCAAAGCTTTCGACACTGTTCCACATAGAAGATTGATAAATAAGCTGGGTAGGCTCGGGGTGGGTCAGAAGTTGGTCAACTGGGTGGCAAACTGGTTGACGGGCAGAAAACAGAGAGTGGTGGTAAATGGTATACAGTCAGAAGAGATGCAAGTCACAAGTGGGGTACCTCAGGGATCAGTCCTGGGGCCAGTCCTCTTCAATATCTTCATTAGTGACATTGCAGATGGACTAGAGGGTAAGGCTTGTCTGTTTGCAGATACCACCAAGATCAGCAACAGAGTAGATGATCCAGATGGGGTGGGCAGAATGAGAAGAGATCTGGATAAACTAGCAAAATGGTCAGAAGAGTGGCAACTGAGAGTTAATGCAAAGAAGTGCAAGATCATGCACATAGGGAAGAGAAACCCTGAAGCCACCTATAGGCTGGGAGGGGAGTTGCTGACAGTCACAAAGGAAGAAAGAGACTTGGGCATCATCACCACCGATGACCTGAAATCATCCAAGCAGACCTCTAAAGCAGTAGGTGAGGCTAGGGGGATGTTAGGGTGTATTAGTAGGGGTATCACAAGTCGTAAGAGGGAGGTAATAATCCAGCTTTACAAGACACTGGTTAGGCCCCATCTGGAGGACTGCTTGCAGTACTGGAGGCCACACCTTCACAAGGACATTAACCAAATTGAGGCATTCCAGAGAAGGGCAACCAAAATGGTGCAGGGACTGCATCCAGAAGACATATGAGGACACATTAACAGAGCTCAATATGTATACCCTTGAGCAAAGGGGGGGGGAGAGAGGTGATATGATTGAAACAGTCAAACACCTTAAGGGTATTAACAAGGTGAAAGAGTTTAACATGTTTAAATATAAGAAAAACAGCAGGACAAGAGGACACAGCATGAGACTAGAGGGAGGCCGATTAAGGGGGAATGTGAGGAAATTCTTTTTCACAGAAAGGATGGTGGATGCATGGAACAGCCTACCTCAGGAAGTGGTGGCTATGAATACAGTGCAGAGCTTCAAAAAGGCATGGGATAGGCATAAGGGAGCAATACAGATGAGTCTGAATAGATAGGCCACTGACAGAGCAAAGGCCGATGGCACATTTATAAGGTAGAAAAATAAATGGGCAGACTGGATGGGCCTTGCGGTCCTTATCTGCCATCAACTTCTATGTTTCTATGTTTATTTGCTGAAAATCATTTAGAGTGATAATGATAATGTAGTTTGTCTGTAACCCCCTTGCAAATGGGGGTTCCTGACAGTTTTCTCAGAGCTCGTTTTCCTGCTCCATGCCTGGTTGGTGATCGGCATAAAGCGTGTAAATGGGTAGCCAGTGAGCGCAAAGCCTCCATAAGTTGTCTCTTTATGGGCTGCCTGCTGCAGTCATAATTAACTGGAATAGAGGCGGCTGGTGGTTGTATGCCGAGTCCGCCTGGGACGCTGAAAAAGCTCCCTGTCTGCCATCGCTAGTGGTGCAGAGGGGCTCTGCTGGAGGATGTGATTGTTTGCTTGAAATAACGTAAATAACAATAATATAGTTGTTCTAACCTGCCTTCCTTTGCAGTAAGGACTGTTTGATTGTCTCCTCCATTTTGCTCCAGAACTGCTGAATTGGGCCAATCAGTACCTCGGGACCCTACAGAGTCGGCTGACCAATAGAGGGACTGTTTGTATTTTGGGAAAGGCATTATGGGCTATGGCGCTTTTTCGCACCACTGAGGGCAGGAGGAAATGACTGGCATGTTCAGCCAGCCAATAGAAGCGGGTAGCGCCCGAACTGAAGGAAGAGCCCCTTACTGCTGGGGCCAGATTCGTTGTGGCTGAAGAGAGGAAAGGAGCTGTGTGCTTCTGCGCTGGTGGAGTGTTCGCGCGGGAAGTGCGTGAAGGGCTAGGCGGCCGTTTTGTCTTTCCAAGCAAGTCGGACTAAATCCGCCGGCGTGCGGTTGGAGGAGGCTGGTGCCAGCCCAGCTACCTACCAGGCTCATCCTGAGAGGACTGGAGAGAATTGCTGAGTCGTGCTCGGTCCGCCTGTAATGTTGAAACTGCCATTTGCTGTTTGAGTTCTTCTGCAATTTGTGACGGTGTGAAAGCAGCTGCCTGGTATGGCACCCCTCTGTTGTTGCCAAATAAATGTGTGAGAAGGCTGGTGAAGTTCAGGCTCCATCCTGGCAGCGGAAGGAATCGTTATTTGCTGGGGTTGTGATTACTGATTCAGGGTAGCTCCTGCAGAGTGTGTACACAGTGGTTTCCAGTGCATTATTATACTGCTGACTGCCTAATTAAACTTTCCTCCTATTCTGACCTGCTCAGGACTGAAATGTTTATCTGTGTTAAAGGCCCCAACCAGCTGCCACGTTTGGACTAGCCGTTAGAGGCTTGGGTACCCAGGGACAGTAAATCCAAGGTTGAGCCTGTGCACAGAGCCCTAGGTAGCTAATATTAGTACAAAGCTAATTAACCTGATTTTTCCCTCTTCCTTGTTATCCCCCCTTTAATAAATCAGATTATCGTGTTGCAGCTATATCCTGGCTGGTTTGTGCATCCCTGGTGAACTGCTGCATAGTGACTGTGACATAATTGTACCTTACCTTACAGGGGTTCCCCGGAGTGAGCTGAGAGATACTACCCGGGGGGGGGTAAGTGTACTGGTGAAAAGAACTGTTGGTACATAGTGTGAGCCACTAGTGGGACAAAAAGGGGGTTGCAGTAACCCAGAGGGCTGTAACCCAGGCGGTCTTGACCGTTTTAACCCCAACCTCTGGGTGGAGGCACCCGACAATGGATCTGGGCCCCTCACCATGTCTCAGTGGAGGCAGGCAGGGGTAGTAGCCCTAAGGGTAATGCCCCCTAGGGATTACAAATTGGAGGCACCGCTGGGATTAGCGTCCCCTAGTGACCAAGTGGGGAAGCACATAAGAAATGGAAAAAATGGAAGGGGGTATGCTGGAAAAATTAAACTGGGACCCATCAAGACAATGGTACACAGACTGATGGGGTGGGGTGAAGCCGAAGAGCTAGACTCCCAGAAGATTGTGTTATTGTTAGATGTTCCTTTGGGAACCCCAACTGTTGACATCATTTCTGCTGCAGAGTGAGTAAAATGTTTGGGCAAAGTGGAGGTAAAAGGGCGTATGGCTGATTTGCCTGACCAGACACTGCAGGTGTTACTTCTATGCAGTGTGGCCATCGACCCCGAGAAGGTACCTCCTGTGATTTATCCGGAGGGTGCTTCACAGGGATGGAGGCTAATTCATATTCAAGTGGGTCAGTCACTCCTGGGGGTCTCCTCAAATGAACAGTTTTAAAGACAAACTGCTTAAGCTGTTGGCGTGGAGGAGAACTACCTAGAGCTGGTACAAGCTTTAGATTTATCCAGTGATGCTACCCTCAGGGCTCCCTGGCACTTCCCTTGCCCGCTAAGAGTTCTGTGCTGGCTTCCCTGCCCCTGGTGGTCCCACCCATACAGCTCGATTCTCACCGTAAGTTAAAACTTTTCTCTGGCACAGTGCCGGTGCCTCCCGGGGAGGATGACCTGGAGGCTTGGATGGACTATGCCACCCCTTTAGTCCAGGAATGGCAATGTTCTGAGGGGGAGAAAAGGAAGAGGCTAATGGAGAGCTTGAGGGGCCCTGCTTTAGAAGCTATTAGATTCTTCCGGGCCACCCATCCGGAAGCCACCGTTGCAGAGTATCTCTCTGCTTTAGAAGGGGTTTTTGGGAGTACCGAGACTGGGGAAGACTTTTTATGGAAATTCAGGTCTGCTAAGCAGTGGAGAAATGAGAAACTGTCCGCTTTTGTCACTAGAGTGGAGCGGGTCTTGTAGAAGGCCTATAGAAAAGGGGGAATCACTGCCGCAGCCCTGAATCAGGTCCGGTTAGAACATGTTTTAAAGTCTGCCAGATTTTCTAGTGTAATACTGCTGAAACTTAAGCTACAGGATCGGCGTGCCACCCTGCCTGAATATTGTCAAAATAATGAGGGAAATTAGGGAAGTGGAGACTGATGAAGAGGGGTGGGAGCCATGTGTGGGGGCGGTACACCCTATTGGGACTCCTGAGCCCAACACCCCCGAGGAGACCGGTCTGTCCGGAGGGACTGAGGGATCCTCAGATTTTCCAGTACTGTGGGAATGCAGTTATTTCCTCCGACCTCACGTGAGAGTGAGTTGAGGGCCGAGTCAGGAATTTCAGGGAACTAGTGAGGGACCTGAAGCAATCTACTATGTACCCTATTAGGACCGGGGCCCCTGAGTCTTGTAGAAACCCGAACCCGGCCAAAGAGCCCTCTCACCTCCTCAGAGCCCCCTTAGAACAGTGACCCCCGGGACCCCAAGTTCTGTTACCGTTGCGGGGAAGATGGGCATTTCCAACCCGAGTGCCAGAGGCCTGAGAATTTAAGGAAAGTTAACAACAGACTGATCGCCCGACATCGCCAGGCCCAGTCTCAGGCTCCCAGTAAAAGTTTCGTGACTCAGGCCCATGCCCAGGCGACTATCAATGCTGTGGCCCCCAACTGGTCTGATGTGGTCGGGCCTTCAATGGAGACCCCGGTGTGTGTAAATGGAATTCCCACCTGAGCTGTATTAGACAGTGGCTCTCAGGTAACCATCATGTTTCAGGACTGGTACCAGGCACACTTACCTGAGGTGCCCCTGCAACCTTTGGTCTACATGTGTGGGGGTTGAGCGACAAGGCCTATCCGTATTTGGGGTACATCCGAGTCTGGTTATCTTTCTCTGCAACTGTGGCTGGAATGGATGAGCAGGTGGAAACCTTAGTTTTAGTTTGCCCACCCACTGGACTGTATGATGGGGTGCCTTTGTTGATTGGGACAAATGCGCATATGTTCGGACGATTGGCCAAATTGTGTTCAGAAAAACAAGCATTCCAGACCAGACGAGCTTTAAGCATATCTGCTGTGATTCAACAGGCAAGTGCCACTCAGGAAAAGGTTAGTCCAGAGGAACCTGAAGGCCCAGTGGGTGTGGTGTGGAAAAAGGATCCGGCCCCGGTGATACTTGCCCTGAATGCCCAATGTGTTCTGCATGGAGAAGTACGACTGAAAACTGATGTTAAGAATAAGTTGTTGATGTTGGATCGCCTGTGGAGGAAAGATTACCTGAGGACTGTTGGTCAAACCCAGCATCTTGCCGCTAGAGCTCATGCTTATGTTAAGACGATGATGGTTCAAGTGCATAATGTGTCCGACAGAGAGGTTCAAATAAGGAGAGGTGCACCATGGCAGCGTACATTGTGCAGATACTGCAGTACTGCCAGACAGAAGGGTTCCAGAACAGATGATAGAGTTACTCCTGATTTGTTTGACGGTGACTCCCCGCTGCCAGTTGAGTGGAAACAAAGGGTCAGTGAGAGGCTTGCCAAGAGGGACCAGGTTTTCTCCCTGAAAGAGGGGGATGTGGGATGTGTACAAGGGGCTGAGCATCACATTTGGCTGCATGACGAAAGGCCTTTCCGCAAGAGATCCCGGTGCCTGGCCCCCGCTTATATAGAAGATGTAAGGCGGCATCTGCAAGAAATGTTGGCTGCTGGTGTGATACAAGAGTCCAGGAGCCCTTATGCCTCCCCCATAGTAGTAGTAAGGAAAAAGAATGGGGCAGTTCGGATGTGTGTAGACTATCGCACTTTGAATCGGCGGACCATTCCGGACCAGTATACCATGCCACGCATACAGGATGCATTGGATTGTTTAAATGGTAGCCAGTGGTTCTCTGTGTTGGATCTTTGCAGTGGATACTAACAGATCCCGATGGCCCCAGACGACCGGGAGAAGACTGCATTCATTTGCCCTCTGGGCTTCTATGAGTTTGTCCGGATGCCTCAAGGGATCTCGGGTGCCCCAGCCACTTTTCAGCGCCTGATGGAACGGGCTATGGGGAACATGAATCTACTCGAATGTCTGGTCTATTTAGATGACGTCACAGTGTTTGGCCGATCGTTGGAAGAGCACGAGCAACGATTATTCAAGGTTTTGGATCGGTTGGAGGATTTCGGCCTCAAGCTGTCTATTGACAAGTGTCAATTCTTCCAGACTTCTGTAAAATACGTGGGCCACATAGTGTCCACTAAGGGCATAGAGACTGACCCTAGCAAAGTGGAGGCTTTGACACTTGGCCTCAGCCCAGGAATTTGAAAGAGCTGCTGATTCCTGGGGTTTTGTGGATACTATAGGCGGTTTGTTGGGACTGTTCTCGAGTGATTCGCCCCTCCTCAACCTCACTCAGGGGTATCCGCCTACGCACAAAAGTGTAAAGAAGGCTTGCGCTCGGAGACAGAAAAGTATTTCCGGCGAATTATATGTTTGGGGATCGTTGGACTGCTGAGTGTGAGGAAGCCTTTATGACATCATATATCAACTTACTCATGCCTCAGTGTTGGCCTATGCTGATCCGGCCAAGCCGTACATTCTTCATACTTATGCCAGTCTACAGGGATTGGGGGCTGTGTTATACCAGGAGCACTCGAATTGTCTGAGACCTGTAGCATTTTCCAGCAGAAGCCTGACTCCTTCAGAAAAAAATTATCCAGTGCACAAACTAGAGTCCCTCGCTCTGAAGTGGGCCATTGTTGATCAGTTTCATGACTATTTGTATGGTGCCAAGATACTGGTAAAGACTGATAACAATCCTCTGACGTATGTACAGACCTCTGCCAAGTTGGATGCCACAGGCCGTAGGTGGCTCTCCGCCTTGGCCACCTATGACTATGCTGTTGAATACAGGGTGGGCCTAAACCATATAGATGCGGATGCTCTCTCTCGGAGGCCTATGCCACGAACTGATTGGGTCAGGTTATCCGAACCTGACATAAGAGCCCTCTTCTAGAAATTTGACAAAGAGGAACAGGTGTCTCTGCCAGGTGGACTGCATGGTGGATTGTTTGGGACCGTCGAAAATTGCATACCGACTGCCTATTGTCACTTCTCTGCACTAGACATTGGCTCATTGCCACAGTTTAACAATGATAGTCTCCAACAGGCTCAATCCGCGATCCCATGATCAAATCGGCTTTAGAAGCCCTCTGTGCAGGGAAAGGCGTGTCCAAATTCGTTCTACTGTCTAAGGACTGCCTTGTTGTATAAAGAAGGGCCCAAATTGAAGCTGATTAACCAACTACTATACAGAGAGACTGTGAATAAGGAAGGCCGGGTAGACAAACAACAACTGGTGCTGCCCTCAGCTTTTAGAGAATTGGTCTTAGGGTCCTTGCATAATCAAATGGGGCATCTCGGCATAGACCGGACCCTTGATCTAGTACGGGCTCGATTTTACTGGCCGAAAATGAGTACGGATGTAGAGCAATATGTCAAGACCTGTAGTCGCTGTTTGCAAAGAAAAGCTTACCCAGAGAGCTGCTCCCTGGTCAACATTACCACTAGTGCCCTATGGAACTGGTCTGTATTGATTTCTTGAGTTTAGAGCCTGATCTGAAAAGTGTCAGCAACATATTGGTGGTCACTGATCATTTTACCAGTATGCACAGGCTTTCCCGACTAAGGATCAGAAAGCAACCACGGTGGCTAAGATACTTGTTGAGAACTTTTTCGTCCACTATGGGCCCCGTAGCGGATCCATTCCGACCAGGAGGGACTTTGAGAGTCGTTTGATTAAAGAGATGCTATCCTTGTGGGGTATGAAAGTCAAGAACCACCCCTATCATCCACAGGAGATCCTCAGCCTGAAAGGTTTAACTGCACCTTGCTTGACATGTTGGGCACATTGCACAAAAGATAAATCGAGATGGAGCCAGCAGATTAGCACCTTAGTTCACGCTTATAATTGTACAAAAGTGACACCTCAGGATTTTCCCGTACCGACTGATGTTTGGGAGAGAGGCTAGACTGCCAGTTGATGTGTGTTTTGGGTTTCCCTGATGGAGTGCAAGCAGAGAACCATCTACAATATGTACAGAAATTAAAGGCCCAATTAAATCATGCCCACCAACTGGCCCAGACTATGGCGGCTAAGCGAAACCTGGCCAACAAAGAAAGATACGATAAGAAAGTAAAAGCAATGGAGTTAAAAGAAGGACAGAGTGTTATTGAGGAATCTGGGACTGCATAGGAAACTAAAATTGCTGACAGATGGCATCACCTCCCTCACATTGTTGTGGGAAAATTGACAGATCTGCCTGTATATAAAGTGCGGCCTAAAACAATTCTAAAGATGTGAAAACTATGCAAGAAATCATCTGCTGTCAGCCAAGTACTGATTGAAGCTGAATCTCCAAATGCTCCCCTCAGGCCTATGACTAGATCTGCTACCAGGAAAGGCATCAAACCGTTGATTCTTCAGCAGGCCAACAAAGGGCCTCGCCAAGGTCTGCAGAGGGAAGTGAGCAACCATTGGTGTCAGAAGATGACGAAGGCGATATTGAATACTATCCCTCTTATGAATTGAGCCAGTTATTACGGGGCAATCCCCTTGTTGACTCTGGAGATGAGGTTGGGCCTTCTGGACTGTCTGAGCCCCCAGCTTTGTCTCCAGGACCAATGCTTCCAGACCTTGAATCAGGTGGCAATAATGCCCAGGAGGTGGGATCCTTGAGCATGGCTGAACTGTCTGGCCTGGCCGAATTGTCTGACTTTTCAGAGGAAGACAGTGAGATGGGGGAACAAGCAAGTGATATGCCCGAACTGGAAGAATATTTTGAATGCCCTGATGGTTCCTCACCTGTACCTAGACAGCCCCCAGCTGAGCCCAGTGGGGTGGGTCCGGGGATAGAAGGTCAGGCCTCCAATAGTACTACGAGTGCTGAGCCCTTTTCCCCTGTGAGATTCACGTCACTAATGTCAAGGAGACTGAAGTGGAATCAGGGCCTGTTTCAAGGTCCCCGAGACCCCTAGGTGATCCGGCCGAAATCTGACCAGTAATAAGTTGAGTTATGAGTCTCTGGGTCAGCGGTGGACCTGCCCGCCGTCACAGTCCACAAAGGTGTATGTGTCCCTGAGTTCCTTGCCTAAGTTAGCCTTGGGATAACTCCAGACTATTTAGTATTACCCTTTGAGTGTGGTGCCCCTGCTTTAGGTAACCTGCCAGTAGCTGAAAGGGAGGGGTTTCCCCAGTCCTGGTATCATGAGCAGGAACTAATGACCTGATTTAAAAAAAAGGGACCAAGAGTTTGTGTGTATAATGTTGTATAAATCACAGTACATTGTGAATGTAATATTCATGTATGTAATGCAAAGTGTGATATAGTGTTAACTAAGATATTTGCCTGAAAGTAATTCAAGGGTAACTACTTGATGTGGATGCCAAGTTTTTCCAGGCCAGGGAGGGTGTAACCCCCATGCAAATGGGGTTCCTGACAGTTTTCTCGGTTCGCTTTCCTGCTCCATGCCTGGTTGGTGATCAGCATAAAGCCGTGTAAATGGGTAGCCAGTGAGCACTTTTAAAGCCTCCGTAAGTTGTCTCTTTATGGGCTGCCTGCCTGTTGCAGTCATAATTAACTGGAATGGGGGGGGCGCTGGTGGCTGTATGCCCGAGTCCCGCCTGGGACGCTGAAAAAAGCTCCCTGTCTGCCATCGCTAGTGGTGCAGAGGGGGCTCTGCTGGAGGATGTGATTGTTTGCTTGAAATAACGTAAAATAATAATGATAATATGGTTGTTCTAACCTGCCTTCCTTTGCAGTAAGGACTGTTTGATCGTCTCCTCCATTTTGCTCCAGAACTGCTGAATTGGGCCAATCAGTATCTCGGACCCTTCAAGTCGGCTGACCAATAGAGGGACTGTTTGTATTTTGGGAAAGGCATTATGGGCTATGGCGCTTTTTTTGCACTACTGAGGGCAGGAGGAAATGACTGGCATGTTCAGCCAGCCAACAGAAGCGGGTAGTGCCCGAACTGAAGGAAGAGCCCCTTACTGCTGGGGCCAGATTCGTTGCGGCTGAAGAGAGGAAAGGAGCTGTAGGCTTCTGCGCTGGTGGAGTGTTCGCGCGGGAAGCGCGTGAAGGGCTAGGCAGCCGTTTTGTCTTTCCAAGCAAGTCGGACTAAATCCGCCGGCGTGCGGTTGGAGGAGGCTGGTGCCAGTCCAGCTACCTACCAGTCTCATCCTGAGAGGACTGGAGAGAATTGCTGAGTCGCGCTCGGTCCGCCTGTAATGTTGAAATTGCCATTTGCTGTTTGAGTTCTTCTGCAATTTGTGACGGTGTGAAAGCAGCTGCCTGGTATGGTACCCCTCTGTTGTTGCCATATAAATGTGTGAGAAGGCTGGTGAAGTTCAGGCTCCGTCCTGGCAGCGTTGAAGGAATCGTTATTTGCTGGGGTTGTGAGTACTGATTCAGGGTAGCTCCCTGCAGAGTGTGTACACAGTGGTTTCCAGTGCATTATTATACTGCTGACTGCCTAATTAAACTTTCCTCCTATTCTGACCTGCTCAGGACTGAAATGTTTATCTGTGTTAAGGGCCCCAACCAGCTGCTACGTTTGGACTAGCCGTTAGGGCTTGGGTACCCAGGGACAGTAAATCCAAGGGTTAGGCCTGTGCACAGAGCCCTAGGTAGCTAATATTAGTACAAGCTAATTAACCTGATTTTTCCCCCTCTTCCTTGTTATCCCCCCCCTTTAATAAATCAGATTATCGTGCTGCAACTATATCCTGGCTGATTTGTGCATCCCTGGTGAACTGCTGCATAGTGACTGTGACATAATTGTACCTTACCTTACAGGGGTTCCCCGGAGTGAGCTGAGAGATACTACCCGGGGGGTAAGTGTACTGGTGAAAAGAATTGCTGGTACACAGTGTGAGCCACTAGTGGGACAAAAAGGGGTTTGCAGTAACCCAGAGGGCTGTAACCGAGGCGGTCTCGACCGTTTTAACCCCAACCTCTGGGTGGAGGCACCCAACGGATCTGGGCCCCTCACCCTGTCTCAGTGGAGGCAGACAGGGGTAGTAGCCCTAAGGGTAGCGCCCCCTAGGGGTTACATGTCTAACCTGCCTTCTTTGCAGCAAGGACTGTTTGTTTATCTCCATTATCTTGGTCCTGTACTGCAATTGGACCAATCAGCACTGGTAGGACCTAAAATGGAGCCAGGCTACAGGAGCTGTCTGGAGTTAAAATCTGTAGGAATTGTAGTTTGGGGCTTTTTACGCCTTTTTGCACCTGAAGAAGAAGCCTTAGTTGTGACTGACAGGAGGATCAGCCAACCAAACCTTTTGGATCTTGGGAAATTTCCCAGGCTGCTGCAGATAGTTTCAGTTCTGAGGTGAGAAGTGAAGAAGTAACAGCTCAAGTGATTCTGAGTAGCAGTTCTGTGTAGTTTTGCATGGGAGAACTCCACGAAAAGGCTGAGTTTTGGCCTGCTGTCTGCCTGCTGTCCCTTGGAAGGAAAGCAGGGTTTATTCAGACTGAATCCGAGTTGTGAGGACTATTTAAGCCACTGGACTGCGACCAGGCTTTAACCTGAAGAAGACAGAAGATTTGCTGAATGCGATCGGCCTGTCAGGATTTCCAGCTGCTTTTGAATCCTCGGTTTGTGCAGAGACTTTGCGATCGTGACCAGAGAGCAGTTTACCTGGTACAATAGAATTTTCTTACATGTAAATGTGCTGTGTATTGAAAGTGGGTTGTGATTTGGTTCCCCATTGTGTGAACTGTGTTCTGTATGCTGGTACCGTAGAATCCTTTACATGTAAATATGCTGTGAATTGAAAGTGGGTAGTGATTTGGTTCCCCACTGTGTGAACTGTGTTCTGCTTGCTAAAGCTTTATCCAGCCTAATCAGACTGAATCCGCGTTCACCTCCAATCGGCCTGGGCCATGCCATGCTGGCCCTGCCAGACTACCCCACTGCACAGAGAAAGCCACTGACGAGAGACCTGCCTGGGGATCAGCCTCCTGCCCCACGCCTGAACAGGAATGACGCCTCGGCGAATCATGTGGGCCCTGCTTCTCCTGGCACTCCAGATTAACCACCTGCTGTCTCAATTTTCGTCCAGCCTGTGTCCAGTCTTTGGTATCATGAGTAATCATCAGGGTAGCTCCCTGCAACAACAGCTTAATCTAAAAGAGTGTCATCTGATTGTCTTGTTGTTTTCTTTTCACGAACTGAGCCTCCGCTCTGGATTACAAAAGTTGTGTGTTGTGCATGTTGTTTTCTTCCATCACAGGGTCCCAAACTAACTGCAACATTCCCGGCTAGCCCACTCATTCTCCATCTGGGTACCCAGAGTGTGTGACTGTTTATGGACCCTGAAGTGCATGCATAACTGTTTGATTGATAGAGCCTTTAAGCAAATTAACCTGATTGATTGATACAGCCTTTAAGCTACCTGATAAGGCCCTAGGGCTGCACTAATCTCTGCCTTTATAACGGCTCACGTAACTCACCGCTTCTAACCTGTAATCCACAATATCTTTGTGTACATGTCTAAACAAGGTGTTTTTATGGGTTTTTTTGATTACTACTTTGTACCTTGTCTAATTCACTGATGTGGAACCTTTGTAAAAGAGCTTGGGCACCAAAGGTATCTTCTGAATCAATAAAAATTGAATTAACCTGCTACTAGCCAAGAAGACAGGGTAGTAGCCCTTGGGATAGAGACACCTAGGTTACACGTGGTTCATGGAAAACTACAGATGGATCACGCCATTCCCAGTTACAATCTGTTCAGGAAAGATAGGCAGGCAAAAAGACAGAGGGGGGCATAGCCATTTACATTCAGGAGAAAATAAAGCCACAGAAGTAAAAGGGAAACCTGGGGACTTCGAGTCACTGTAATGAACAGTAGGCACGGGCAAGGGAAAACACTTCAAAATCGGCGCCGTGTACAGGCCCCCAATTCAAGGAGATAAAGGAGACAAAGACCTAATAGATAAAATCCACAAAATGTCCGATAAAGGCAAAGTAATACTGGTGGGGGACTTCAACCTACCAGATATTAACTGGAGTACACTAACGGCAGCAACAACAAGAAGTAGGGGCTTCTTATTGTCACTACAAGGAGCAGGAATGTGCCAACTTGTTAAAACCCCAACAAGGGGAGACACCATTCTCGGTCTTGTCCTCACAAACTCAGAAAGGATCAAGGACATCAAAGTGGGATGTCATATGGGCACAGCAATAACGCATGGTAAGCTTTAAGGTAAACACAACACAGGACACCAGCCACTCAAATATAAAGATGCTAGGTTTCAGAAAGGTTGACTTCCAAAAAAATGAGGAACAACATTAGTAGCCAGTTAATGGAAATAGAGGTTGTAGAGGTGGAAGTCATGTGGGGAGACACAAGAGAGCAATAACGACTACCACAGATCAATGTGCCAGATGGGCCAGCAAAGCAAAAAGAAAAAGAAATCCTCTATGATTTTCCAAGGAAGTGGCTACCACAGTCAAAGAAAAAAAGAAGGCGTACAACATATACCAGGAAACCAAAACTGAGGAAGACTGGGAGTCGTACAAGGAAAAAATGAGAGTATAACTAACAAATTAGAAAGGCAAAAGCCCAGACAGAGGAAAAGATAGCAGAACAGGCAAAGAGAGAGACAAATCATTTTTAGATACATTAGGGAACGAGGAAGGCAAAAGGTGGATAGTAAAGCTTGCTAATGAAGAAGAGAAATGCACCAAACATGACCCAGAGAAAGCTCAAATCCTCAACAAATACTCTGCTCGGTGTTTACCAAAGAGGACCCAGAGGATGGCCCGCCCTGAAAAACACAACATCCCAGGATCAGGGGCAAACGTGAGTCCCTTTACAGAAGTCAAGTACGGTAGGCGCCTAAATAAACTAAAAGCAGACAAAGCCATGGGACTCAAACTAGGTGCACCCCAGAATCCTTAAGGAACTGGGGGCAGAATTAGCAGCCCTCTGGTACTTCTATTCACGAAATCCTAAAGAGTGTGTGGTACCTGAAGACTGGAAAAAGGCAATAGTGGTTCCACTTCACAAATCAGGCAGTTGCGAAGAGGCTAGTAATTACAGACCAGTGAGCCTCACATCTATAGTAGGGAAACTAATGGAGACACTACTCAAACAGAAGATCATAGCATTCCTCGAAACTAGTGGCAGGGCAAGACCCTAAAGAGCATGGTTTCACAGCAGGTAGGTCATGCCAGACAGATCTGCTTGAGTTTTTGACTACGCTGCAAAAATAGTGGATGATGGTAGGGCAGTAGATTTGATCTACCTAAACTTTAGTAAGACCTTCACCAGTTCCACACAGAAGGCTGGTAAAATAAGCTTGCCCGGTGCCATGGCTTGAGGGACAGAAAACTAATCCTCAGGATCAGTGAGCAGCTGCAAGGGGAGTGAGCTGGATATCATTATCCACCTAGGGACGAATGACCTGGCTGAGAATGGGATCAGAGCAATGCAACAGGAGTTTGTGGAGTTGGTGAGGGGCCTTAGACAAGTAGCACACACAGTAACTTTCTCGAAGTGCTACCTGTCTATGGCATGGATGAGGCTAGGTCTCTGCACTGGGATTCAAATGACTGGTTGAAAACTGGTGCAGATCTCAGGAATTTGGCCTCACTGGGGCTGGGGCTCCACCTGGAGGACACAGGCCTATACAAGCGATGGTCTGCATCTATCCTGGAGGGAACCAAGAACATAGGTGATAGGTTTAAATGCTTCATTGACAAGCATTTCAACTAGCCAATGGGGGGCACTGAAAAGGAGAAAGGAAATCCTAGGGCCCCCCCCAAAAAGTCAGGGTAGTTAGTGAGGTAAACACCAAGATCGAGCAGTTGATAGGGATAAGGGCAGGGGTAAATGGATAAAAAGACAAAGGCAGTAAGGACAGGGATAGGGCAAAAAGAAATAAAACCAGAAAAAAAATGGAGGGTAATGAGTACCAATGCCTGTAGTCTAGGTAAAAAGCTTCCCGAAATCATGGCCTTGATGGAAGAGGGATGCCTGGATATCGTGGCAGTCACAGAATCATGGTACACAGAGAACCATGACTGGGATGTCAACATACCAGGGTACACAATCTACAGAAGGGACAGGGCGGGAAGAAGAGGAGGAGGAGTCACTCTCTATGTAAGGGAAGGGATCAAAGCAACAGAACTAAAGGGTAAACAGGGAGGAGAGGAGGCACCGTGGGTCACCCTGGGGACTGGAAATGGCTCCACAATCCGTACAAGGGTTGTATACAGACCCTCATCTCAGGGGGAGGAAATGGACAAGGAAATGACAGAAGGCATCCTTGGGATGGCAGAGAAAGGGGAGATATTGTTGATGAATATGCCAGATGTTAACTGGAGCACCTTTGCTGCAGCCACATCCAAGAGCAGGGCCATTCTCGATGCCCTACAGGGGGCATGCCTCAGACACCTAGTTTTGGAACCCACTCGGGAGGGAGCAATCTTAGACCTGGTACTCTCAAATGGGGAAGGAGAGAGGATCTCTGATCTTAAAGTGGGTAGCCATCTGGGAACAAGCGACCACCAAGCAGTGTGGTTCACGATAAACTTAGTTGTAGAGTCAAGCCACACAAAAGTGAAGGTACTGGACTTCAGGAGGGCTGATTTTGCCAACATGGGAGAGTACCTCAGAAAAGCACTAGCAAACAGGTAAGAAAGTGGGGTGGAGCAACAATGGGGAAATATCAAAACTGCCATCACAGAGGCAGCAAGCCTTTGTGTGAAGCAAATAAATCAAAACGAAAGAAAAAAAACACTATGGTTCTCAAAAGAAGTGGTGGGGAAAGTAAGGGAGAAAAAGATAGCATTCAGGAAGTATAAGGAAACACAGAAGGAGCAGGACAGAGAACTGTACCAGTTAAAACAGAAGGAAGCGGGGAAGGTAGTCAGAATAGCAAAGGCCCAAACTGAGGAAAAGTTAGCCAACTTGGTTAAGAGGAGGGATAAAACCTTTTATAGGTACATTAGGGAGCAAAGGAAGACAAAGGGAGGGATACTGAGGCTGAATAAAGAGGAAGGTGGTTGGGCAGAGAGCGATAGTGAAAAAGCAGGGATACTGAACGAATGTTTCTGCACAGTATTCACAATGGAAAAACGGGGAGAGACCTAATCCAGTCAATAGAAGCGCTCTGGATGTGGGGGGGGGGGTGATATTAGTCCTTTCACAGAAGAAAAGGTTCTGAAAGAACTCTTAAAACTGAAGGTGGATAAAGCAATGGGGCCTAATGCGATTCACCTCAGAATTTTAAAAGAAGGGAAGAACTAGTAACACCACTGACTACCCTTTTTAATAAATCATGGGAGGATGGTGTGGTACCTGAGGACTGGAGAAGGGCAGATGTGATTCCCCTTCACAAAAGTGGGAGCAAGACAGAGGCAGGAAACTACAGACCTGTCAGTTTGACCTCAGTAGGGAAAATGATGGAATCACTTCTGAAGGAAAGAATTGTTGAGTACCTAGAGGCCAGTGGGGCACAGGACCCAATGCAGCATGGATTCACAGCAGGAAGGTCAAGTCAAACAAATCTAATTGATTTCTTTGACTGGGTGACCAAAGTGGTAGACCAGGGAGGGGCTGTGGCTATGGTCTACCTAGACTTTAGCAAGGCATTTAACACAGTCCCACACAAAAGAATAGTAAACAAATTAGCCAGTCTGGGAGTGGGTCCCAGGGTGGTAGCCTGGGTAAAACACTGGCTGGACAACAGGACACAGCAGGTAATAGTAAATGGAGTCCACAGTGAAGAAAGAAGGGTTCCTAGTGGGGTACCGCAGGTCTAGTACTGGGGTCAACTTTTTAATGTCTTTTATAAGCTTACATTGCTGTGGGACTGAGGGAAGGTAGATGTCTTTGCAGATGACACAAAGATCTGCAACAGGGTTGATACGCAAGGTGGGGTGGAAAGGATGAAAAGGACTTAGCAAGGCTGAAGGAATTGTCAAATGTATGGCAGCTTAGATTCAACGCAAAGAAGTGCAAGTAATGCACCTGGGAAACAAAACCCAGGGCAAGAGTACACAATGGTGGGGGGTGAGATACTGACAACAAAAATGGAAAGGATCTGGGGTTCTCATATCAGACGACCTAAAGGTAGGCCAGCAATGTGAGAAGGCAGTAAGGAGGGTTGGGGGATACTGGGATGCATAGGAAAGGCATCACCAGTAGAAAACAGAAAGTTGCTGGCCCTCTCTACAGACAGTTGGTAAACCATATCTGGAGTACTGTGTACAGTTCTGGAGACCCCATCTCCAAAAAGACATAGACAGGATGGAGGCTGTCCAGAGGAGGGCAACCAAAATGGTTCAGGGTCTGCACCAGGAGACATATGAAGAAAGACTAAAGGAGCTTAAAATGTATAGCCTCGAGGAAAGGAGTTCAAATAGCTCAAGGGAATCAACAAAGTCCAAGAGGGTAGCATCTTTCAAAAAGAGATGTGCAAGAACAAAGGGGCACAATTTGAAGACGGGGACGTCTCAGAAGCAATGTGAGGAAGTATTTCTTACGAGAGGTTGTAGACGATGGAACAGCCTCCTGGAGGAGGTCAGAGAGTCAAAAACAGTGGGAGAATTCAAGAATGCATGGGAAGACATAAGGCATTCTAGTGGGGGTGGTAGGAGGAAGTAGGCTTTTGTTAACTAGGATCTGCTGCCATCCGCTAGGTAGGGAAATGGGCAGACTAGGTGGGCCAAGCGACCTTATCTGCCGCCAAATTCTATGTTTCTATGTTAAGCTTGACCACACAGGGGTTGGTCCAGAAGTAGTCAGATGGGTACAAAACTGGTTACAAGGCAGAACCCAGAGGTTACAGATTAATGAAATGCAATTGACAGAAGGCAGAGTGACCAGCAGGGTGCCCCAGGGCTCAGTGCTGGGGCCTCTGCTCTTCAATGTTTTTATAGCAGATTTCACTGACGGACTGGAAGGGAAGGTTTGTCTGTTCGCAGATGACACCAAGATATGTAACGGGGAGGACATCTTAGAAGGAATGAGCAATATGAAAGCTGACATCAAGAAACTAGAAGAATGGTCTGGAGTTGTGGCAGCTGAGATTTAATGCCGAAAGGTGCAAAGTCATGCACACAGGAAAGAAAAATCTAAGAAAGGGGTATCTCAGATGACTTGAAGGTTAGTAAGCAGTGTGAGAAGGCAACATTGAAGGCCAATAGAATGCTGGGCTGCATTGGCAGGGGAATCACAAGCAGGAGGAGAGAGGTGGTACTACCACTGTATAGATCGCTGGTCAGGCCTCACCTCGAATATGGAGTCCAATTCTGGATGCCTCACCTCAGGAAGGACATTGACTGGGTGGAAACGGTACAGAGAAAGGTGACAAAAATTATTTAGGGTCTGTAGTACATGTCCTACGAGAAAAGACTTAGGGAACTGAACATGTGCTCTCTGGAAGAGAGAGGTGACATGATTGAAACATTTAAGTACATAAAATGCATTAACAAGGTACAGGCACAGGAACTTTTTTCACTTCAAGAAAGGCTCCAGGACCAGGGGACATGACCTCAGACTGCAAGGATAGAGGTTCTCTACCAAAACCAGAAAAGTTTTCTTCACAGAAGGAGTGGTGGACACCTGGAACAGCCTGCCCCAAGAGGTTGTGGGGTCAACACTATGGGAGGATTCAAGAATGCATGGATAGACACAAGGAACCCTGACTACAAAGGGCAACTAGAGTATCAAAATAGGTCTAAAACAAATGGGCAGACTAAATGGATCTAGCGGTCTCCTTCTGCCGTCAGCTTCTATGTTTCTGTGTTAGATTGCACGTTAGGTAACTGCATTAAAACATTAATGTATTCCTTCTTTAGCTCTTCTATTACTAAGCAGTAAGCAAAATGCATATGAACTCACAGTGTAACACAGACTGGTAAACAAGCAGTATTCCTTCTTTTTCAATACGAATAGATAATAGCCAGTAGGGATACTATTATACCTTCCCAGACTAGCAGCACGCAGGGTAGGAGGTGATTGTCTTAGACCAGGAGAAGCACATCGTGGGATTGCTTGACTACAGCAATTACACAGCAGGAACACAACAGACCATCTCAGCCTTAGCCACCACCTTGTATTCATTGATATACCACTGGGGCAGTACCTGGCAGCCCTAATATGCCTATGCTACTGCTGGTAACACTGCAGAATACCTAGCAGTGGCCTACTTATCGGAAGGCAGAGGGTCAACTACAGTGCATGGGTGATGGTTATCAAGTGATGCAGACCATTATGTTACCTCGCTACTGATTTCCAGGTGGCACTGTAGGAGGCGTGGCTGGCCAATGGCCAGCTCCCACAGCTGACACCCACAATGTGACACCATTGTTGCTCCTGCCCGTAGTGCTCCCGACTGCCAGCGCCAAGGACCACTGCAGCAGGTGCACATTAAGATGGCAGCGAAGTACTGGGATTGGCTGCCGGTCAGGGGTCTGCTGCTGCGCCTTCTTCAAGCTGCGTTTGTGTGGCGGTGGGACCAGGGAACTGTCAGTTGGTCGAACGGGATGTCCATGGGAGGAGAGAGGGGTCCCAGTGGCAGGACAAAGCTTCCTCAACCCCTCCACTCGCTGTCCTGTTAATCCTGGTAGGAGCGCGGGAAAGCCACTACTTAAATCCCCTGCCCAACAAAGAAGCAAAGCAAGCAAGCAAACTTTATTTATATAGCGCCTTTCAAAATCAAAGGCGCTTTACATAATAAAACCACAATAAACCAAATAATGTTATAAATTATTTAAAACAGTCAGGTAATTAAACAGTTAAACAGGGAGGCCAAAGAAAATAAATACTTTTTGTTTTACTTTTTTTTATCCTCCTATCGCCGTCGTTCCACTCCTTCGGCTCGCTCATGCTACCACCCGACACTGAGTCTGCCCTTAGAGTTCCCATGGGTGACTCCTACCTTTCCTCCCATCTTTCGTGAAGCACCCTGGCACAGCGGGGTCTGCCCGTGGTTCCTGGACTGGGCAGCTGGAGCTGCCGTCATCTAGGACTGCTGAGGTTGGTTTCCATTTTCTGTGCTTCCCATCCCCCCCCTGAGGACGTCAGCTCGGGCAAGTGCGTGCTGATGCACACCTATCAAATGCCTAACAACGTCCTCCCCTCCCCGACTTCAGCCCTTCTGAAGCCGCCAGTGCCCCATGAGAGCCGGTGCTCCCACCGGCCCCCGGGGACGTCGGGTGCGTACAGCACTCCTGGTAACCCACCCCAAAGGAGGAGAGCATCCGTTGGGACACTCAATCCTCCTTCCCCCTGCCAACCCCCAACGACCTGAGTCTGTACCCGAACCCAGGTCACCGGCGTGGTGCGAGGTGTGGCGTCCAGTGCCTCAACCCTCAGCGCCACCGGGCCAGCTAATAAATACGTTTTTAACATGGATTTAAAATTACTAATGGTCAGGCATTCTCTTAACCGACGAGGTAGAGAATTCCACAGGGCTGGTGCTGCAAATGAGAAAGCACAAGCTCCAGATGTTTTAAGATGAACCCTGGGAATCTCTAGCAATCCCTTGTCAGCAGATTGGAGAGGGTGATTGGGGGAGTAGGGAGTCAGGAGATCTTTCAGGTAGTCAGGTCCCTGTTCGTGTAGGGCTTTAAAGGTAAGCAAGCCTACCTTATAGGTGATCCGCAACTGAACTGGCAGCCAGTGCAGTTCGTGCAGCACGCACGTAATGTGACCGGTCCTAGAAGTACCAGTCACTAGCCTGGCCGCAGCATTCTGCACCAGCTGCAAGTGGCAGATATCAACCCCAGACAGCCCTAGGTAGAGGGCATTGCAGTAGTCAAGACGGGTAGTGATGAAGGCGTGGACCAATGTTGGAAGGTCGCCTGGTGGAACCAGGTATTTCACCCAGGTGATATTCCTCAGATGGTAAAATGAGGATTCAACCACAGCTGACATCTGAGACTTCAGGGTCAAGCTGTCATCAAAAATAACACCCAGGTTACATACCCGATCTGAGGTAATGAGCTGGACACCATCAAGCCACAGGCCTGACATGTGCCCAGCCCCAAAACCCACCCCGGGTGACCCGGATCCACAACCAACACCTCAGTCTTATTCGGATTCAATCTTAACCAACTCAAACTCATCCAGTCTTTGATCTCGGAGAGGCAACTATTTAGCACAGAGATTGCATCAAGCTGTCCGGTCACAAGGCATATACAGCTGAGTGTCATCTGCATAGCAGTGAAAACTCAAGCCGTATCACCTGATATCATCTCCCAATGGCAGCATATACACTGCGAACAACGTGGGTGCCAGTATGGAGCCCTGCGGCACCCCGCAGGACAGGGGGAGGGCATCAGAGGAATAAATTTCAGTGACCACCCTCTGAGACCTGCCTACGAGGAAATATCGAAACCATTCAAAGACTGTACCCGACAGTCCACAAAGGAACCGCAGGGTCTCCAAAAGCACCTCATGGTCCACAGTGTCAAAGGCTGCTGAGAGATCAAGAAGGATCAAGATGGTACGAGCCTTTCGATATCTCACCATTAGGAGGTAATTTAATACCTGAACAAGGGCAGTCTCCGTGCTATGTCTCTTCCTAAACCCAGACTGGAGAGCTTCGCAGACATTGTGGGTTACAAGATGATCGCCCAGTTGCAACGCAACCACCTTCTCAGTAACCTTCCCCACAAAGATAAAGGTTAGAGACAGAGTCAGTAGCTGGGTCATCAGGATCCAAGAACTTTTAAGGAGTGGTCGAATGACCGCTTCCTTTAGGGATCTGGAAAGACTCCTCTCCAAGGATCTCCAAACAATTTCAGCTAGGATCAGGCAGACAACATCTACACATCCCACTAGAAGGGAGATAGGGCTGGGATCCAAACTACAACAGGCTGGGCGCCAGTCTGGACAATCTTTACAATGTCCATGAATTCCGGTCGGCTGAAATCCGTCCAGAAAGACCGGGTGCCCATCACCTCCCATCGACCTCATGGAGAGAGCCAGGCCGATTCCGGACCTGATGCTGGCAACCTTATCTGCAAAAAACCGAGCTAGCTCATCACACTTAATTTGTGAAAAAGCTCTTCCGGACTGGAGACAGATTGGACTGTACAATCTGTCAACGGTTCGAAAAGCTGAGCTGGTCGGTTCTGTGCAGCAGAAATCTCCCTGGACAGGAACTCTGACTTCTTACGGGTGACTTCTGATTGATAGCTCTTATAATGTTCCATCAATCTAAGCCTGTTAGCATCCAGGCCGGACTTCCACCATGCTCTCTCCAGCCTTCGACCAACCCACCTCAACTCCTTCAAGGCCCCATCATACCAAGGGGACCTTGGGCAAAGAGTGAGTGGTCAAACGCGAACAGCAGCAATCAAGTCCATGGCATCTCCCACTGCCTTATTATAGGCTAGAATGATCCCAGGACCTGTGCTTTCACCCGGCAATCCCCATAGGTCCAGCACCGCCAACAGACCATCTGGGGTAACTATCAAAGGGCGGTACCGACCATCTCTGAAGGGGTAGGTCCATTTGGGGCCCCAAAACTGAACCCTATGGTGTGATGATCAGACTAACTGACTGGTTCCACCCCCAAGTCATTGATCTCCATCCTAGGAGGAACAGCAGATCCAGTGAGTGACCTCCTATATGGGTAGAGGAGGTAATTACCTGTCTAAGGCCCAGCATTGTCATTAGCTGGAGGAGATTTTGACCAAACTGTGAGAGTTCATCATCGACCCAGGCATTGAAGTCCCCCAGAATTATCCATCTGGCGGACTCCGACACCATGTCGATGATGAAGTCCTCAGTCTCCCGCAGTAATAAACCCTCATCACCTGGTGGACGGTAAATGAGGAGTATCCTACAGCCTACACCCTCACCCATGATGCACTCAAAGGATCTAGCTGTCCCCACTGTAACATCCACAAGGCCCAGTTCGGTCTTAAAAAAGAAGGCCACACCCCAACCCCTATGATACAACCTCGAGCGGTGAATCACCGAGAATTCAGCTGGAACGTCAGAAGCCAATACTGGGCCTGTGTCTTCATCCAGCCAGGACTCGGTGATGCATGCCAGGTAAACCGTTTGAACAAGATCAGCTATAATAGCTGTCTTTTGTTTGTTTTTGATGGACCTTGCATTACATAACACTGCCCGGGTTGGATGAGATGCTAGGGGAAGACCTCGACTCCTGTCCAGCTTCAATTGCTGGGCCCTTGAGTATGGAAACAAGACAGGGATTACCCCTGTCCTGGCACCATTTTGCCCCAGGGCGTGACCTGGTCCCCACCACCCCAATACGTCCCCCCCTTTTCCATTCCCCCACCAGGCCCAGCTCTACACCCCTTCCTGCGCCTCCTAGCAATCCCGAGGGATTGACAGCGTTTGTAGATCTCTGTTGGCATGAAGGGGCAGTCAAAGCAGCGCAGTTCTCCAAGCCTGGTGGGAGAATATTGCCTGACCTTCCTTAAACCTTCCCTACACATAATATCTATTACACCCCAAAATAACCCCAACAGGCCACAAACACAAAAATAAAACCCCAACCCCCATTAAAAGCTAAAAGGTAATACAATGAAATAAAAATAAAATAAAACAAATAAATATAAAAATAAATCAAACTAAAAAATGCAGTAGCATTCTGGGCCTCTCACTCCCTGTCAGCAAATAGGTGAATGTCCAATAGTCAACAGTCGATGCAGAATCCACAAAGACTTTGTAAAAAAAAAAAAAATGAACCCAATTTTAAGAAGGTCCTCTCACAACCTTCTTCTGGATACAAAGAAAAATATCAGTACAAAAACCACGAGCACATAAACTCCAAAATAACATCTCCAATAACTGATTACACCAAAAAGAAGGCACAGGCAGAAAGGGAAGAAAACCTTCAATCCACAAAGCCAGCTGCAGCTCACACTCCTCAAAACAAGGGAACTTTCATCCAGTGTCACAGTTTATATACACTTCAATGGAAATGATCAGAATCCAGCCAACACTGCCCAGGGTCTCCACTGTAACAGTAATTTCCAGGTGCATCCCTCCGGTGGGGGGGGGACCAACACAGCCCACGGAGCACCCCCGAAACTAACAAAGAACCCCCTGCCATCCACCGACTGCCTGGTGGTCAATGCTCCTCATCACCAGACCCCGGTCCTTCAACAGGGCAGGATCCAGGGGAGCTCCAGGTCCATGAGTTGCCCCCTCTCACACCCTCCAAAAAAACAGTCAGACAGGGACTCAGCTACACAGTACTCACAACCTATTTCCACTGGAATCACCCAGCTGTAATAATTAGCAGGAAAACAAATCAGTAGACCAAGAAGAATAAATCTTCATTTATCTTCACATCCATAAAATCTTCCGGGCAATCGTCTCAGTGCAAAAGATAATCCAAGTGATGCAGGCTTCGCATACAAAGCCAAGCAGCCGCACCGCTTACACGAGAAGCAAAAAAGCTTAAAATAACCAGAAAAACCAAAATCCAAACTCCAGCTGGCCGAGAGCTTAAACAGTCATAATGCCGCACTTACGTGCATCTGCCACAATGCACCAAGATGCAGCAAAAGCAACAGCCAAAATGCACGGAGAAGGAAATAACTTTGCATAAACAGACTCGGCCCGAAAATCACGCTGAATACTTAGCCTACTCACTCCTTCCGACCCTCTAAGCTAACAAAACGATCAACACACAAAACCTGAAAAAACTAAAAAAAAAAATGAAAAACACAAAATGGTTTTAAGAAAAACATAAAAGAAAATTAACAGAATTAATACGCTAGTACTCTGGTTGGCTCACAGCAGCCACCATGTCCAGCAGCAGTTCAAACATTGTCATAGGTGTAAAGAACTAACTACAGAAACAAAGGAATGAAAACTTGCAAACTATAGAAGCTGTGGTAGAAATCTTCCACCTGCACACAACCACATGGTCTTAAAATCACATGATAATCTCACTGATGCTACACAACGTCAAGAAAAGTACAAACTTTTGGCACCAAGGCAGAACTGTATGCAGGAAACTATCCCTAGAAAAATTATTCTTTTGGATGCTGGTTTACCTTTCCCCACTTTACCATAAGTGACAAATAACTGAGCATTAGTGGACCTGACATCCTTTGTCTGGTCCAAATAGTAGTTCAGTGCCTCTTTACATCCAGATGGTGGAGCTTCAGTTCTCCTGAGCTGGATTTTGCTGTAAAATAAACAAAGTAGAACTGATTGATTCAAATGGAATTCAGACACTACCATGGGTAGGAATTTTCTGTTAGTTCTTTGAACCACCTTATCCCACGAAAGATCATGTAGTTAGGATCTGTACAGAGGTCGTGCAACTTGCTCACCCTTCTGGCAGATGTCACTGCTCCCAGGAAAAGTGCTTTCCAGGTGATATGCTTCAATGCAGCAGTTGCTACAAGCTCGTAGGGAGCCTCCATCAGCTGAGCAATGCACATATTCAAGTCCCAGGGAGGGACAGGGTCCTTTATTGAAGGGTATAAGTGATTAAGGTCTTTCAAAAATCTTTTGAAAATGAGTTTTGAGGCTATACTGACCTTTCTGTGAAAGCTGATGCATGAGGCAACACTGCTGTCAAATGAACCTTAAGGGTCGAGGGTCTATGGCCCAAGGACAGGAGGTTGACAAAGTAGTCCACGACTGTAGACAGACTTGCACATAGTGCGCTGAGCCGTCTGGGGAAACACCAAAAGGAAAATCTTTTCCATTCTCAAGCACCAGTTTTCCTTGTTGCTGGTTTCTTGCAAACTTTCATCATTTTCATCACTTGCTCACAGAGATTTAGTCCAGAGAACTCTAGCTCTTCAAGAACCATGCTCTGAAACGCAGAATTATGAGATCTGGGAATGCCCTGAGACATTGTCAGCAGATTACATCTCAGGAGCCGATTGACAGGATGTCTGTTAGAAAGGAATAAAGGCAGGGAATACCAGATTCTGCCTGGCCCAGTCTGGAGATATGAGAATCATTGCTGCTGACTCCCTTCTCAGTTTGAGCAGTACATACCAACATACGAAGAAGCCAGCAGAAGAAGGCCATTTGATCTATCAAGTCTGCTCGTATTGCAGGGTCCACAGCTTAAGCTAATGTCTCTGCCCTCCCTCCCTCCCTCCCCACTCCTCCCATCCTCCTACCCATAATTCTTACCTTCCCGATGCCTATCCAGCCTCTCTTAAAGTTGCCCACTGTCTTTAATGACATGACCCTTCCGGCAGTGCATTCCAAGTGACTACCACCTCTCTGTGAAAGAAGTGCTTCCTGACCTCCCTCCTACACCTCCCACCCTCCAGCTTAAGACTGTGCCCTTGTGATATGGTTGCCACTTAGCTTAAAAAGACTCTCCTTTTCAACCTTATTTATCCCTTTCAAGTACCTGAATGTCCCAATCATGTCCTCTCTCTCTCCTCTCCTGTTTTCCAGGGAGTGCATGTTCAGTGTCCTCAGCCTCTCCTCGTATGCCTTGCCCTGCTGACCCTGCTATCATCTTTGTAGCCCTCCTCTGTACCTTCTCCAGCAGGTTAATGTCCTTTTTGAGGTGTAGGCACCAGTACTGAACTCCATACTCTAGATGCGTTCTTACCAGTGACCTGTACAAGGGCAGTATAACCTCCTCTCTCCTACTACTGATCCCCCTAGCTATGCATCCCAGCACCTTGTTTGCCTTTGCTGCTGCTTTCTTGCACTGCGTGGAGTGCTTCAGGTCACTAGTGATCATCACTCCCAGGTCCTTCTCTTCCTCTGATGAAAATACTCAGACTCCACACAGGTAATACTCTGTCCTGGGATTCTTCGCTCCAATATGCATAACTTTGCATTTCTTGGCATTGAAGCCAAGCTGCCAGGTACTATCAGTACTATCAGCAAAAGTGGTAAAGGTGTGAAAGCATATAGAAACTTCTCCGATCTCTGACTAGCTGAGGACTAGAGCATCCTCTGGGACTGTACCCCCTGATGGAGAGCTACAACAAAACAAAGGGAGCTGGCTGTTCTCCTAGGAGTAAACAGGCTTACTTCTAGTGTAGCCCACTGTCTGGGCGTTGTTGCCAGCACACCTGCTGGTTCAGGGTCCATTGGTGATTTCCTGGCAGATTCTGCTCAGGAATCTGCCACCTGACTGTCTTTTTCTAGCAGGTGTACTGCTGAAAGCTGAACTTCCTGGGAGTATCCTAGGTTCTAGATCTTCACTGCTTCCTCACATAAATCTTCTCGAACTCAGGGCTGTTTTTCCTAGCACTTGAGACATTCTCGAACACAATTCAGGGGAAAGTGGTGCAGATCAGGACAGAAAACACCACAACCATGTGGTACATCAACAAGTAGAGGGGCACTCGGTCCTCGGCCTTGTGCATGGAAGCCATGAAAATATGGTCACTAGCTTATTCCCTTCAGGCTTCCCTGATAGCCATGAATCTCCCAGGGAAGGACAACGTATTGGCAGATGCTCTCAGCAGAATTTCTCAAGGTCACCATGAATGGACCCTGAATCCTCTGGTTCTTCAGGTCATTTTCAAAAGGTTTGGTACTCCAGAGACAGACCTCTCTGCAGCCCAGACAATCACCAACTTCCTCTATTCTGTTGCAGACCCCTCTTCTGAGGTCTGTTCTCAAGATGCTCTCCTACTGAATTGGACAAGCAAGTTTCTGTATGCTTTTCCTCCTTTTCCTCTGATATTCAGAGTTCTGGTCAAGATCAGATCTCAGCCTTGCACAGTGATTCTAGTGGCTCCAGACTGGGCCAGACAGCCATGTACCCCATATTAATGTCAATGTCCGTTCACAAGGCCAAGGACTGAGTTCCCCCTGCTTGTTGATGTACCACATGGTTGTGGTGTTGTCTGTAATGATCTGCACCACTTTCCCTGAATTATGTTCGAGAATGTCTGAAGTGATAGAAAAACAGCCTTAAGTTTGAGAAGATTTATGTGCAGAAGAGACTCCTGATGAGACCATGTTCCCTGAGCAGTCAGCTGGTCAGAGGGGCCCCCCCATCCCAGTAGGGAGGCATCCATGGTGAGAATCACTGTAGGAGCCTGACTGAGAAAAGGGACACCTTGCCTTAGATTGTTTTCCTCCAGCCACCACTGGAAAGCCTGAACCAGAGTTTGAGACATTGAAACTAACTTGGAGAGAGGGTGTTTTTTCTGAAACCAGAAAGATCTTAGATGAAACTGAATATCTCTCATTTGAAATCTTGCCCCTTGCACTACTGCAGTGGAAGCTGCTATGTGGCCTAGCAACTGTAAGGGTGCCTGGCTGGTCGAGACACTAGCGGATGAAAAGAGGAAGCCAGGGTGATGAGGATTGTACCCTTGAAAGAGGAAGAAATGCCTTTGCCTGGACCGTGTACAGTTCCACCCCTATAAATGTAAGAAGCTGGGCTGGTTCCAGAACAGACTTTTCTAGGTTTAGAATGAATCATAAGGAGTCCAGAAACTTTTAAGTGACCTCTAGAGCTGACTTGACTTGGTCTGAAGACTGACCCACTATGAACCAGTCGTCCAGATAGGGGAACAGCAAGATGCTTTGTCTCCTGAGAAAGGCCACCACTACTGCCAGACACTTTGTGAACACCCTTGGAGCAGATGTTAGGCCGAAAGGCATTGCTCTGAACTGGTAACGACCTGAGGGCAACTCGAACCTGAGATACTTTCTGTGGGAATGTCTGATAGGTATGTGGAAATGGGCATCCTTGAGATTCAGGGAGGCTAGCCAGTCTCCTGGTCTCAGAGAGGGAAGAATTATTCTCAGAGTCACCATTTTGAACTTCGGCTTCAGTATATGTTTGTTTAGGTATCTTAGATCTGGGATGGGTCATCACTCCCCTGTCTGTTTTGGGGGTAAGGAAGCATCTGGAATACAGTTATTTTCCCCTGTGACAATGAGGTACCTTCTCTACTGCTTGCAGAAGTAGTAGAGAGGAGACTTCTGCCTCTAAGGCCTTTGTCTCTAAGGGAGAGGGAGAACTGAAGGACTTTGCTCTCATTTTTGGGAACTTTTTGAAACTGAGAGCAAGTCCCTGGCTCACTACTTCCAGGACCCATTTGTCTAAAGTGACAGACTGCCAAGCCTGGAAACAGTAAGCAAGCCTGCCCCCTACTGGAACTGAGGAGGTGACCCTGACTGACAACTCAGGGTATCCGTTTGGCAGGGGGCTTGGACTGAGTGGAGGATGGAGTCCTGGTCATCCCCTTCTGCCTCTTCCCCTAAAGAACCCCCTCTGCTGGAAAGAAGAGGAGGCCTGGGCTTGACAAAAATCCCTGTAAAAAGGCCTGCCCCTGCCAGCCCTAGATTGCTGCTTCTGAGGAGTGACCTGCTTCTCTTTGGCTGCAGCAATCCTGTAGGTGGTCCTGTACTCATCCATCTTTTTCATGTATATCTCTGTTTGCTCCCCAAACAGAGTTTTACCAGTAACAGGGAAATCCATGGCCTTAGTCTGGGTATCCTGTGACAGATTGGCACATCTGAGCCAAGCAAATCTCCTCATGTAGACAGATGTAGCCATGACCCTGGAATGCACATCATTCGAGTCCACAGCAGCATGGAATTGGACTTTGGATGCCTCAATACCATCCACAGCCACCTGCTCCAGCTCCTTGGCCAGCTGGGGAGGGGCATTCTTAGCCAGCTCCAGAATCGTATCCCACATAGATTTCTGGTATCTGGCTGTATAGTACTGTTTCTTGGCCACGCATCCACTTTCTTTGAGTCCTTATCTGAGGGGTGAGATGCCAGGGCAATGTTAACCTTGTCACAGGCTGCAGCTTGCACTACCCCAACATGGCTGCAATGATTTGTGAGGAATTCCATCCCAGGACCTGACAAGGTATACCCCTGTCCATCCTTTTATCCAAAGGAGGAACAGATGTTGGAAACTGCAGAATGTTTTGTCTGTTTCCCCAGGCATTTATGCAAAGGATAGACACTCTCTTTGGCTCTGGGACATCCATCATTTCAACATAGTCAGGTTCCTCCTGATTGTGTTCAGCCTCTTCCACTGGAAGCTGAAGAGTATCAGCCATTTTCTTGAAGAAAAAGAAATGGGAGTGGGACTCAGAAAGTCTGGAAGGAGACACATTAGAAGGCCTGTCTGGGGAGATGTCAGGCTCTACTAGCTCATCTACGCCTTCATATTCCTCTTCTTCATAGTCTTCTTCGCCTTCCCATTCACCCTCATAAAATGCTTCAGGATCAATTTCAGAAGCAATAGTTTCCGACCGAACCAATCGTCTTTGAGTCGGTGTTGGTTGAGTCGGAACTGGGCAAAGAGACTGAACAATAGTAATCGCTTTAACAATTTCTTCAGCGGTTGGAACGTGGGAACCGGGATCCAAACCAGCTGACTTGTGCTTTCTCTTACACGGAACTGACTTCGCAGAGTTGGCTCTCCTTTTGCCCAAGGAGGTATCGCCCAGGTCAGTGGGCACCCCCTCAGGTTCAGACGGAATCAAACCAGGCTGGCCATCCGGATCAGCGGACTTCTCAGCCTCCCTTTCCTTCAGCCTACTTAAACGTTTATCCAAAGTGGCTTTTGGGCAAGTTTTTGCATATTTGGCAGTCTTCTTTGAGGTGGTCAAACCCTAGACAATAAACACAGACGAGGTGGAGATCAGCCTTAGCAAAGGCCTACCCACACTCAGTGCAGTGCTGAAACCCAGTGGGACAAGTTTTCTTTTGGGGTTTCTCAGACATGCCAGAATAGTAAAAGTTACCCGCACCAGCGTTTAAGCCAGGCAATTACAAGACCTATTGGTTCCAACCGTGTCACGGGTCAGTTAAAAAAAACACGAAGAAAACTGTCATCATTTTTAGGATCCAATACGTACCGGAAACCACAAATTATGGAACAGAACACAAGAAAAAATCAACACAGAATTTGTTCTGGTTCCCAACCAGGAGAAAACTGAACAAAAAAACGATTTCTACTAACAAAACTCTAACTACCTACTAGCTACACTTACTGTACCATAGACAGAGATCTGAATACTGAATAGAATAAGAAAAGCAGTTAAAAACCGACCGATTTTTACTTAAACCGAACGAACCAAAATGAAGGAGAGAATCTCCGGAGCGACTTCACAGTTAGGCGGAGTAAAGAATCTGACGGTTACACTGAGGAGTACCAGGGACAGAGGTTTGAAAACTGAGCTCTAGCTCAATGTTCTATGCCTTGGCATAGAGTTAACCCTTTACTCTCCGGAGCAGTTCAAGTGCTGGGGCTAACTGCACATAGTCAGAATACAGCAAGACTTCATGTTGTTTGAAGTATCTGTTGTGAGTACAGCTATAGGTGACTGCTGAAGGAAGGGAATTCCCTCTCTGAGGTTGGATTCTTCCTGTCACTATTCCAGTGCGTTAAAATGCTTTGTGATGAGCACTAATTTGGACATGGATCTCACCTCTGACATCAATATCCCCTAGATGAAACTGAACATCTCTCATTTGGAACCTGGACAATGGTACCACTGCTGTGGATAAAGCCATGTGCCCCAGTAAATGCAGAAAATCCCTTGCAGGCTTTGGCTAACCAGTCTTGAAGGATTCTGCAGCAGCAATCAGATTTGCTACCCTTGCTTGATGGAGGAATGCCTTCCCTTGCAGGTATCCAGCTCTCCGCCTATAAGAAAAGAAGTTACGTAAGAACTTACCATAACAGTAAATCTTTGAGGGGATCTCAGTTATCAGGTTACGCCGTAGGAACATCACCATTGGTGAAGGGGAATCCACATGGAAGATTTTCAGGAGTACAACTGGGGCCTAGGCTGTTGATGCCCACCGACGTCATCAACCCTATAAATGTGTGAATGGCCCCGGCCCCACTCCCTCCTCAGTTCTTTCCCCGGAGGTTAAGAGAGCCAGGCACCTGCCGTGGGGAACCAAGGAGAGAGAGAGAGAGAGAGAGAGGTGCCCAGGCCTATATGAAAGGCTGGATACACCAGAAAGCCAGTTCCTAAACAGGAGCCCCACAAAGGGGGATGATGGGAGGGAAAGCAAACCTGATGACTGAGATCCCCTCAAAGATCTACTGTTACGGTAAGTTCTTACATAACTGTTCCATCTTCTTTGGTGGTATCTCAGTTATCAGGTTACACTGTAGGAATGAGTCCCAAGCAGTTAAAGGTGCAAACAGACAGTCTGGGAGGAGGGATCACCATAAACTTAAGACAGGAGGCCCTGCAGCACAGCCCTGCCAAATCCTGCATGGGCTCTAGAGGCAATATCCAGACTGCAGTGCTTGGTGAAAGTATGGACGGTACTCCAGGCTGCAGCTGCACAGATGTCAATGGCTGAGACCCTCGGAAACAAGCCACAGAGGTAGCCATGTCCCTTGTGGAATGAGCTTTGAAAACACCGGTCAGTTCCTTGCTGTACTTGTAGTAGAACACAATGCAATTTGCCAAACATTTGGATAAAAACTGCTTAGAAACTGAAATACCCTCTCCATCTGGGGCAAAGGAAACAAACAACTGCTTCGACTTTCTGCATTCCAGGGTGTGAAGCAAGTAGTACTTCAAAGTTCTGGGCACATCTAACGTATGAAGCAGTGCTTCTCCTGGATTGGCACACTCAGGAAAATAAACAAGAAGGTGGATAGACTGGTTGAATGTAAACTCAGAAACCACCTTAGGGAGAAACGTAGTATTTGTGCTCAAAGAGACACTGTCTTTGTGAAAAATCAAATAAGGTTCCTTGCACCATAGGGCCTGAAGCTTTGAGATTCTTCGATCAGAAGTAATGGCAACTAAAAATAGTACTTTCCAAGAGAGAAACTGCAGATCGCAAACTGTGACAGGCTCAAAAGGAGAAAAAGTAAATTTCTCCAAAACAAAATTCAAGTCCCAAGCCAGGACAGAATGGATTGGGGCTTTCACATGCAGGATGCCCCTTAAATAGGTATAGAAGACATCCAGCTGAGCAATCGTGTAGTCACCCAGGGGCTCGTGAAAGGCAGAAATAGCCAAAAGGTGCACCTTGACAGAGCAGTACTGGAGACCTGAGTCAGACAGAGAGATCTGGTAGTCCAGGATGTGGTTCATCGGGCAGGTGAAAGGGTCCAAACTATATTTGGCAGCCTAGATGGCAAACCGCTTCCACTTCATGGCATATGTGGCTCGAGTGGAAGGCTTCCGGGCGGACACTAGGATACTGTTAGAGACCCTGAACCTGGCAATGGCTATATCCTCAGGAGACAAGCATGCAGATGGAGGGACCTGAGGTTGGGATGAACCAGGGGCCCCTGGGCCTGGGTCAGCAGGTTCCTGCCAAGAGGGACCAGAGGTTCCTCCCCCAGCTGCTGGAGCAGAGGAAACCATATCTGTCAAGGCCAGAATGGCACTACCAAGATCATGCTGGCCCCCTCCATCTACAACTTTATTAGCATCCTCTGGATTAAACGATATGGAGGAAAGGCATAAAGAAACCTCCGGCTCCAGGACAGGGCTAACGCGCCTCATCAGAAAATTCCACGCCTTGGATCTGGTGAGCAGAAATTGGTCAGGTTTGCGCTGAGTGAGGACACAAAAAAAGTCCAACTCTGGAGGATCCCCATCTGTTGAACAAGTCGTCTACGATGAATGGGAGAAACTCCCATTTGTGCATGCTGGACTGAGTCCTGCTGAGACTGCCCATCAGAGTGTTTAATATGTCTGGCACGTGGACCTCAGAGAATGTCAGACTGTGATCCAGTGCCCAGTTCCACACTCTGATGGCCTCCCCACACAAGGGGTACGAATAAGTCTCCCTCTGCTTGTTGATGTAGTATGCTACGCTTAGATTGTCTAACTGCACCAGCAGCTGACCCACAGCGAGGTGTGCCTGAAAGGCCTGCATGGCATAGAACACAACCCTCATCTCCCGGGCACTGATATGCAGGGAGGTTTCCAGTTGGGACCAAGAGCCCTGGGTCTGGAAGGGACCCAGGTGTGCCCCCCCCCCCCCAAGCCCAGACCTGAGGCATCCTTGGTTAGGATCTGCTGCGGGAGGACATCTGGAATGGGACACCTTGAAGCAAATTCAAGGGGCCCATCTACCACTGCAGCACTTGCAGACTGGGGCGGAGACCAGGACTGGTTGATCTAACTCATCCTTGCGTTGGTCCCACTGTACCCGGAGGGTCCACCGGAGAATACACATATGAAGTCTGGCCAGTGGGACAGTAGGTATGGCAGCTGCCACCAGGCCTAGCAATCTGAGATACACCCTGACAGGAATGTAGCTATTTTGAGTGACTTCCTGAGCCTGGGCTGTAAGGCACTCTGCCCTGTTTTGCACAGGAAGGCTTTCCCCTGTGCCGAGTCCAGACCCATCCCTATTTACTGCAGCCTTTGGGATGGTATCCGAACTGACTTGGGCAGAATGACCGTGATGCCCAGGGAATGGAAGAGTTGTAGAGTTCACTCCAGAGCCAGCAAAAGCTGTTTCCTGAACAGAGCCTTTAGGAGCCAATCATCCAGGTAAGGGAAAACATACAGTCCCTTCCTTCTGAGAGCTGCTGCTTCCGCCACTAAACACTTGGAAAAGACTCACCGCACAGAGGACAAGTCAAAGGGCAGCACTTTGAACTAATAATGCTCACCCTAAAAGGCAAAATAAAGAAACTTCCTGTGAGGAGGAAAGACCAAGATGTGCAGGTAGGCATCCTGCATGTCCAGTGAGCAGACCTTGTTTTGAGAAAGGGGCATCAGGCCTGTCAAAGTTACCATCTGGAACTTTTTGTACTAGACATATAGACTGAGGTACTTTAGGTCTAGGATGGGCTTCAACTCGCTGATCTTTTTAGGGACCAGGAAGAACCTGGAATAAAACCCCTCATTTGTCTGGCGCCTGGGCACTGGCTCAATGGCCTGCTTGTGCAGAAGGGACTGTACTTTCTCCCAGAGAACAGACAGGTGAGCGGGGATCACAGAAGGGCAAGGGAGGGGTATCTGCAGGTCACTCAGTGAGCTCCAGGGTGTGCCCCTTTCTATGATCTGCAGAATCCATGCATCCGAAGTTATGGTTCTCCATTGATTCAGATGGAGGGAGAACCAACATCCGACTACCGCCTCCTGGCTCCAAGTTGCAGGTGTGAGGATTGCAGTTTTTGCCTTTTGTCTGAGCAGCAACAATCAGCGCTGGTGTGCAGCAACTCATTCTCCAACTTCCACCTTGCCAGTGGCTTTCAGCTAGAAATGCTCAGTCTCCTTTCACAGCTGGATTTTAGCAAGTCCAACAGATTCTCAAGCTCTGGATACCTGCAAACCTTCTCCACAATTTTCCTCCATTTCAAACAGAGGGCCAACTTTAGGCTCTGACACACACACACACACACACACACACACACAATTCCAGTTAACCCATTTCACAGGCTCAGGGTTTTCCCCACTGTAGCAGGCTCACTGCAACACTGGATCTCCAAACCACCAGGAGCTTTCACTAAATGTCTTGGACGTTCAGCTGCAACACCGCAGTTCTTTCAGCCAGAGAAAATCCCTTTTTCCAATTCTCAGACAACTGACTGATTGACAAATTAAGTCCTGTAAAAACCTCTTGCCTTTCCATTTTTTTTTTAACTCATTATGTTTGCTTGCACGCATTTGCAAGAAACATAGTGCCATCATTCGAGTTATCGGAGGTGTGTCACCCCCTCTTCCAATTCAGTCAGTGTGTTGGCGGCTGCCCCAGTCCGCTATCGCATGCCGGTTCATGACAAGCTCCAAATGCAGTGGCATAGTTGAAAAGAGGAGTTACGCTTCAGTGAGCAGCGATAAGATATCGCCTGCTCGCGCAACTCCCCTACACACCACACACACACACACTACAGCGCTGCGCATACTGTGTGCTTCCCCCAGGCACATGTATAGCCGACGGAGGAGCCCAATCCCCGGCCGGCCGCGCCTTCGCGCCCCCAAAGTTTCCACATGCCACGCTGTGTGCCCACCCCAGCGTGGCAACTCCCATAGAATAGCCGACGGGGTGCCCAACCCGGCCGGCTCCACTGTTCTCACCCCCGAGTACTGGGTGCCACGCTGGGAGCACACCCCAGCATGGCAATAGATGTTTGGGCAACAGGGGTGCCCAATCCCGTCGGCTCCATGGCCCCCAAGCGTCCTTGTGCCAAACTGAGGCCCACCCAAGCGTGGCAAAGCGTCCCGCATCGTCAATTTAAAAAAAAACGGTCCCACGAAGTCTCCCCGCCCCTCCCACAACCCGCACTCCACCCACTGCGCACCTGCCTCTCCCACACCCCCTTCACCCCATACTACCTCCGGACCTCGGCACGATGATCTTCGGTGGACCAGGAACACGTCTGCACTCTTCAAAGCCGACCGCAAACTGAGGAAATGCCGGTAAGCTGTATAATGGGATAGATAGGGGGTTTTCAACTTTGTTGCAAATCTCAGGCATTTTTTGGAATTTTTGCACCAAATTTTCAACATGGGGTTTTTGGGACCCCTTCTCATGAATGCTGTCACTGTCATGGCGTTATTCGGGCCCGAAGGGTGATTTCGCAGTCACTGTGAAATCACCTTCCAGAGGGATTCGATTAAACGACATTAAGTGTTCATAAGGTGGACTCTCAAAGCCCATTTTGAAAATTTGGTGAAAAAATTCCAAAAACGACTGTTTACTTAGCCGCATGCTATAGTTTCCTACGCACGCCGTAAGTTCGCAAATTTTCAATATTTTCATTCCAGATTTTCAACACTGCCATTTTACCACACCTTCTTATGAATAGTATAGCTGTCATTTTCACATCTCACCCAAAATGTGTTTCCGCCCATGTAGCGCACAATGGCGCAGTCGGTGTGCGAAATCAATGTGCGGGACAAATTAAAAAAACCACAGTGACACTGTTCATGTGCAGAGGTCTTAAAATGGCTATGTTAAAATTTGGTGAAAAATTCTAAAATGACTGTTTTACGAGCGTGCTATGCAGTTCCTATGCATGCTCGTATGTGCAAATTTAATATTTTCACTCCAGATTTTCGTAGCATTGCCATTTTGTTACTTCCTTATTAACAGTACAGCTGCCATTTTCATATACCGCCCAAAATGTGTTTTCGCACGTAGTAGCGCACAATGGTGCTTATTGGTTGCGAAGCAATGTTTGGGACAGATTAAGAAAATCACAGTTACACTGCTCATGAGCAGAGGTCTTAAAATGGCTATGTTGAAAATTTGGTGACAAAGTCCATAAAATGACTGTTACGAGTGAGCATCGCGTAGTTTCCACGCACCCTCATAAGTTCATGACTTTGTAATATTTTAAGTCCAGATTTTCACCAGTGGCATTTTCCACACTTCCTTATTTACAGTACAGCTGTCATTTTTCACAACATGGCGAAGTGTGTTTCACACTTTCAGTACAGAGAATGCGTGGTCGCTGTGGGAAATCATTGTTCGGGACAGATAAAGAAAATCACAATGACACTGTTCATGATCGGAGGCACCAAAATGCCTGAGTTGACAATCTGCTGTAAAAATCCCCATCCTAATTATATTACGGGTGTGCGTTGCACAGTTTCTATGTTTATTTATTTATTTGAACATCAGTTTAACAACCTTTGAGCCAGAGGCTCATTTACAAAGGTACCTCGTCACAGAGAGGACAAACAGTGCAAGCAACAAACATCAGGGCAGACAAAAAATCGGATACGCTCGTGACTTCACCATTGTTTTAAATATTTTTACTGCAGATTTGCAACATTGCCATTTTTTACACCTCCCCATGAACAGTACAGCTGTCATTTTTTACATCCTGTTCAGAATGTTTTTGCACCTGTGGTGCTAAATGACGTAGTCGCTGTGCATAAGCAGCTTTCGGCTAACAAACTGATATTCCCCCTGTTCATGAGGTGGGGTCACAAAAACCATGTTGAACATTTGGAGTGAAAATACCAACGAATGCCTGAGGTATTAGGTTTCCAACCATAACGCCAACCCTGTAGAGAAACAACAGGCATCAGGGTGTGACTTGGGATTCTTGCCTGTAATGCTCATATCATTCCACACCCTGCAGCCAGTGAGAGGCATCGAGGTATGCCTTGGACTCTTGCCACAAAGTTCACCCCATTCTCCTATATCGCACCCATCTCACCGTATTTCCTAATGGAATGGAGTGCGATAGGGCCAAAGACCCCAAGAACACCGTGACACTTGTCAGTGTCTGCAGGTGGGAGGGTGAAATGGCGTGGCCGTTATGCCTGATGACCCAAAGGCACACCCCAATGCCTGTCACTCTCTGCAGGGTGGTGGTGGGGTTGGCTTCAGTTCAGTACTTCACTGCCACTCCTATTATGCAGCTCCGTAACTTCTACACTACCACTGGCAATGCCAGCAAGCAAACATTTGGCATTGACAAATGCTTGTTTTTATGTTGCTTGCACGCATGTGCAAGAAACACAGTGCCATCATCCGAGTTTTCGGAGGTGTGGCACCCGTCTTCCAATGCAGTCAGTGTGTTTGCAGGCACGGCCCCAGTTCCCCAATTACTGCTGCAGCTGTCTATGACAGCAGTTGAAAATGCAGTGGTCATACAGTTGAAAGGGAGAGCTCCGCTTCAGTGAGCAGAGCTCCCCCATCCACACATGCACGCACGCATACTGAGTGCTCATGCGCCTTCCCCCGCCCCACACTGTACGACTGGCGGGTGCCCAATCTCCCGTCAGCTGCACCCCCAAAGATTCCAGGTGCCACGCTGGGGCCCACCCAGCGTGGCAAATGATGTTGAAAGGGAGAGCTCTGCTTCACTGAGCAGAGCTCCCCATCCACACACGCACGCACACATACTGAGTGTCATGCGCCTTCCCCAGGCCCACACTGTACGGGTCGACGGGGTGCCCAACTTCGGGCCGGCTCCAGCCCTCAACAGTTTTCAGCTGCCACGCTGGGAGCCCACCCCAGCGTGGCAAATGTCTCTTCAGAGTCTTATTGAAAAACCCTGTAAATAACAAAACTGTCCCTCGACGCTTCTCCCTGGCCCTTCCACAACTTGCACTCACCCACTGTGCACCTGCCTCCCCACCCCCCCTCGCACCATGCCTTACCTCTGGACCTCGGCGCGATGATCTTCAGTGGACCGGAACCGTCTGCCTCTTCAAAGCCAACCGCGAACTGAGGAAATGCTGGTAAGCTGTATAATGGGATAGATAGGGTTTTTTCAACTTTGCTGCATATCTCAGGCATTTTTTGGAATTTTGACACCAAATTTTCAACATGGGGTTTTGGAACCCCTCCTGATGAATTCTGTCACTGTCATGGCGTTAATCGGGCCCGAAGGGTGATTTCGTAGTCACTGCACAAATCACCTTTCGGGACCGATTAACAAAACGACAGTGCCAGTGTTCATAAGGTGGGCTCTCAAAAGCCTATGTTGCATATTTTCCAGAAAAATCTCAAATGACTGTTTATAAGCTTATGCTATGTTCCTACGCACACCATAAGTTCATGAATTTTTAATATTTGCACTCTGGATTTTCAACACTGACATTTTACCACACTTCCTTATGAGCAGTACAGCTGCCATTTTCACATCTTGCCCAAAATGTGTTTCGCGCATGTAGCGCACAATGGCGCAGTCGGTGTGCTAAATCAGTGTTCGGACACATTAAGAAATCACAGTGACACTGCTCATGAGCAGAGGTGTTAAAATAGCTATGTTAAAATCTGGTGAAAAATTCCCAAAATGACTATTTTACGAGCATGCATTACACACTGTTCACATCGTAAGTTTGGCATAATTTCAATATTTTCACCAGATTTTCAACACTGCCATTTTACCACACCTCCTTATGAGAAGTACAGCTGTCATTTTTCACATGTCACCCAAAATGTGTTTCCACCATGTAGCTGCAATACGGCGCAGAGTCGGTGTCTAAATCAATATATGGGACAAATTAAGACAATCACAGCGACACTGTTCATGAGCAGAGGTCTTAAAATGGCTATTTTAAAATCTGGTGAAAATTCCTAAAAATGACTGTTTATGAGCGTCGTTACACAGTTCCTCGCCGCGCTTCAGTTAGCAAATTTTTTAATGTTGCACTCCAGATTTTCAACATTGCCATTTTACCACACCTCCTTATGGGCAGTACAGCTGCAATTTTTCCGCTCGCCCAAAATGTGTTTCCATGCGTATGGCATAGCGTGGTGCATTCGATGCGCATTCAATGTTTGGGACAGATAAAGAAAATTACAGTGACACTGTTCATGAGCAGAGGTCTTAAAATGGCTATGTTGAAAATTTGGTGAAAAAATTCCCTTCAGAAGTTCTGCAATGTTACTAATGAAGACATTGAACAGGACTGGCCCCAGGACCGATCCCTGCAGCACCCCACTGGTCACCCTCTTTTCCTTAGACTGCACCACATTTACCACCACTCTCTGCCTCCTGTCTGTTAGCCAGTTTCTAACCCAGTTTACCACCCTTTCCCCCATGCCCAGCCTACCCAGCTAGTTTATCAGCCTCCTATGTGGGATGGTGTCAAAGGCTTTGCTGAAATCAGGGTAAGCGTTGTCCACTGCCCCACCCTGATTCATTTCCTTTGTCACCCAGTCAAACAAACCAACCAGATTTGTCTGAGATGATGTCCCCACTGTGAATCCATGTTGTCTATGGTCCTGGACTTTGATGGCTTCTAGATGCCCCACTATCCTTTCTTTAAGCAATGTCTCCATGATCTTCCCCACTACTGAGGTGAGGCTGAACGGCCTATTGTCCCCTGCCTCCTCCCTGCTGCTGGACTTCTGTAGAGGGACCACATGTGTCCTCCCCCAATTCACTCGTGTTGAATGACTCAGTGAACATGGCTGCCAGAGGTACTGCTATCTCCCTTCGTAGTTCTCTTAATATCCTTGGGCGTATACCATCTGGTTCCATCGCTTTGTCCACCTTCAATTTAGTGAGCTCCTGCAGGACTCTTTTGCCTTTGAATGGACTATTGTCCACCTCTTCACCCCCTTGGCAACTGGTGTACTGTTGTGGCCCTTGCCCCTCCCATTCTTCTGTGAATACTGAACGGAAAGACACACTGGATGTCTTGGGAGGAAAGCACTTCCAAATACCTAAACAGCACATACAAGCAAGCAACATTCGGCATTGAGAAATGTTTATTTCAGGTAAATACAGTACACATTGCAGGGGCAAGCAGAAAGGTTATACAAAAGTCAGGTTACAGGTTCATACAGTCTGAAATTTATGCAGTACATTAGTATTCCCCCATAGTTACCCTTTTTGATCTGAACCGCAACCCTCTGTGTGTGCCAACCCCCCCACCTTCTGCTGGTGTATAATCATACTCTTTGGTCATCCACAGTCCTACCTCTGTGCTGTAAACCACTCTCTCTTTTTCTTTGAATGTGTCTTCCTTTTCACAGTTGCCATTCATATGGGAAATTATGAGTTATCTGAAGTCACACTTGTGTACTCATTTTCAACAGTAGAGCTGGAGAGTTCACTCCATTGCCAGCAAAAGCTGCTTCCTGGACAGAGCCTTCAGGAGCAGTTTAACTGGAGACGAAAGAACAACTTGCGACTCAACTGGAGTCTCAAAACAGTCCGGAGAGACTCTTTTACCACTCTGCCTGGTCGGCCCATATGTGCCGGAGGCCCCTACGCGTCCATGTGGGTCACCCCCTTGTTTATTGAAGTTGTGTCTGGGCAGCCTCCCCTCCCTCCCCAAGCCAATCTGGGCACCTAATTGTTCATTTCAGTTCAGTCCCCTACCTCCTCCCCTGGGCACCCTCCCTGACCCAGGGATCCCAATCTATTCCAGAGCTCCTCATGCTGTTCTTCTGTGAGTTGGAGTCTGGCTGTCAGCCTCTCCATGTGCCTAATGCTCACCACCCTTACCTCCAAGAACCAAGCTTGGTGGTAGGGGCTCAGCCAGTAGGCTGTTATTTCTTTCAATGCTGCTAACATAGCAGCCTGAACAAACCTTGTTGTTTGTTATTTCCTATCCCTCCCTTTCCATCACACACCCCGAGTCCTTTTGACTCCATCAGAGACCAGACCAGTCTGTCCTAACTGCCCCAGATCCCTGGGGTTTTGCACAAAAATCCCAGTGTCTGATTGGTTAGGTCTTGCTGACAATCACAAATATTAATACTCATTAACCCAGTTCAATTACTGATCGATCAATGGGTTTTGGCACCTGGAATAAGGACACACCTTTCCCATAAAGCAGTTCAGCCTTTGGGCACCTAAGCTATTGATTGGCTGGCACAGGGGTCAAAATAACAAAGATGGCTGCCATTGTACATACTGCTTTACAGTCACACAGCAGTCCTAACTTTTAAATGTTATCTCAGCCAAAGTATACAGTTTTTAACCAGATTTGCCCTAGGAACCTGTAGCAACCTTTTCCCCCTATAAGGCGACTGCAGCATTATATTTAAGCACAGTGTCCCCTGGCTGTCACTGGCTATTTTTTTTTTTTTTTTTTTTTTAGAAACATAGAACACGTCAGCAGAAAAGGACCATTAGGCCCACCCAGTCTGCCCTGTATGCCTAGCAAGCTGCTAGGACTTTGCTGTTGCCCCACCCGTTTCCTCCCCGGAACTAAACAGACCCCTGTGTCTGTCCCATGCTCTCTTGAATCTCCCCACAGTTCCTGCCCCACCACCTCCTCTGGGAGTCTGTTCCAGCTGTCCACCACCTCTCCATAAAGTAGAAATTTCTACCATTTCCTGAACTGCCCTCCTAACAACTGCATATCATGTTTTGTTTTTGATTGCTCCTTTAGCTGGAAGATGTCCCCTGCTGGTACCCTGTTAATACCCTTGATATATCTGAAGGTTTCAATCATGTCCCCTTTCCTTCTTTTGCTCAAGGAGTACATGCGAGGTCCCGCAGCTGTTCCTCGTGATGATAGTGGCTAAGTCCCTCCCATTTTTGTCACCTGCCTGTGGACGTGCTGCACCCGATCCACATCCTTCTTGAGGTATGGCCTCCGAACTGGATCCCATTATTCAAGGTGCAGCCTGACAAGCTGCCTATACAAGGGTATGATGACCTCCTCTTCCTGCTATTTATTCCCCTACCTATATAACTCAGCATTCTACTGGCCCTTGCCACCGCCTTCTCACATTGCTTTGCCACCTTGAGATCAAGCAAAATGTATATACCTAGGTCTCTTTCCAGCTCTGTAACGGCTAGGGCATGCCCCTCTCCATACGGTACTCCACTCCCTGGTTATTTCTGCCCAAGTGCATGATCCTGCATTTTTTTGTGTTGAATGTCAATTGCCAACCCTTAGACCATCCCTCCAGTTTCTCCAAATACCTCGCATGCTCTCTAGCCCTCAGGTGTATCCACTCTATTACAGACCTTCGTGTCGTCTGCAAACAGACACACACTTCCTCTAGCCCCTCCTATGTCCCTTATAAATATATTGAAAAGGAGTGGCCCCAGCAGAGATTGCTGGGGTACTCCACTGGTGACCCAACCTCCTCCGAATGTACCCCATTAACTTTACCCTCTGCCTTCTACCCTTCAGCCAGTTTTGCACCCACCTAACCACAAGCAGCCCCACCCCAAGGTTTCTCATTTTGTGCAGCAGCCCCCTGTGTGGCACAGAATCAAACACCTTTTTGAAGTCAAGATATGCAATGTCCGCAGACCACCCCTGATCTAGTACCCTAGTGACCCAGTCAAAGAACTCTACTGAGTTTGTTTGACACGACCTTCCCTCAGGAAACCCATGTTGCTGTCTGTCTTGTAGGCCACTGGCCTCAAGGTAGTTAGTAATTCTCTATTTTAGCAGCCTCTCCTTGAGTTTGCCCACCACCGATGTTAAGCTCACCGGCCTATAATTGCCCGCCTCCTCCTCCTCATCTCCCCCTTATGTAGGGGGACCACATCCCCCTTTCTCCAGTTATCAGGAACTTCCCGTTTCCAAGGATGCATTGAAGGGGCTGGTCAGAGGTTCTGCAAGCACTCTGCTAAGGTCCCTCACTACCCTGGGCTGCACCCCATCATGCCCCATTGCCTTATCCACCCTCAGACCCTCTAGCTCCCTCAGGACCTCCTCCACCTGGAACGCACTGGAGTCAACCTCCACCTACCTCCATGTGTGCCTTGATCTTCTTGAACTCCCTTCCTTTTCAACCAGGAAGACTAAGCAGAAATATCTACTGAGTATCTCTGCCTTCCCACGTTCCCATGGCCATCCTCCACCAACTCACCCTCCCCGTTTTACAACCTAATTATTCCCTCCCTTGATTTTCTTTTCTCAATCACATACCGGAAGAAGGTTTTATCCCCATCCTTGACCCTGCTGGCTATTCTCTCCTCCGTTCTTCCTTTCACCCTCCTGACCTCCTTACCTGCCTCCTTCTGCTTCTCCAGGTATGTAGCCCTATCCTCCTCCCTTTGTGTCCTTTTATACCTAGTAAACACCTTCCTCTTTTCCCTGACCTTCTCCGCCACTTCCCCATTAACCAGAGTGATTTTCTCTTCCTCCTATTTTTATTCACCCTCCTCATACAGAGGATAGTGGCCTCAACTATCGCCCCTCTTATTTGACCCCACCTTTCCTCCACCTCCCTAAGTTCTCCCACCCTTGCTAAAGCCTGTTGAACACTTCCCCCATTTTCTGAGTCTGCATGCCAAAAATCCAGCACCTTTACTTTGGGCCAGTGGACGTCAGCAGTTGTTTTTACTGTGAACCAGACTGTGCTATGGTCACTCATGCCCAGGTTCTCTCCTATGGATATCTCTCCCACCCATTCTCCATTTGTAAGGATTAGATCTAGGATTGCCCCCTCCCTGGTCAGTTCCCTTACCAGTTGCTCCTGGAGAGCTCCCTGTATGGAGTCCATGATATCCTTGCTACTGGTGGATCCTGCTAATGGGATGCCCTAGTTCACGTGTGGCAAACTGAAATCCCCAACAGCAGCACCTCACCCTTGTTTGCCATCCTCTGGATCTCCTCCATCATTGTCTTATCCGTTGCATCCTGCTGCATTGGCGGCCTATATATCACAAAGATGAATGTGAGGGAAGCACCATCCAACGCTCTACATACAATTTCCAACGTTTTCACTGCACAATAAATCATAAAATGAAAAAACAAGGATAAAGTGCCATATAGTGCTGACCCCAACTCCTAAAAGGCCCGACCAGTTTGGCGCATGCGTGCTTCGTCAGGTCCCTCCTTCCTTCCTTTCCCCTCCATCTGCTAGCTCTATCTCCCCCCCTTGCCCCTCCCTCTTTCCTTGCCCCATTTGATCTTACTAGTGCTTGGGCTGTTTCTTATCCTCGTCCTGTTCTGGCCCCCCTAAGCCTGCTCTCACAGTCTCCTCTCTCTCGATGGTTTGCCTTTTCTGAGATGAGTTTGCCCCCCGCATCCTTGACCTTACTCTTGGCCTCCTCCTTGTCCCTTTGTAAGGGCGTACAACCCCCCCTCCCCCTGGTCTACTGAGCCTTCCATTATGCCTCTATCACCTGCCCCCATGAATCTGCCTCTGCCTCAGTTTCAACCTTCTCACCTCATTTAGCTGTGTTAGTGGAGCGAACCTGTCTTTATGCACTATGCTCTACTGCCTCAATTCCTCCAGACGATGTGCCTCCCCTACACTTCCTTACTTGCAGGCTTTGGGCCCCCATTCCTTACAACCTGCCAGTGCACTCGCCCTTCTCGCACCCAGGACTGCATCTACCCGTGTCCCTGGAACAAAAATTACTCACCTTAGTAATACTGTTTCTTCTAATGGAGTCTTGCTATATTCTGACTAACTGCATTTAGCTCCAGCCTTTAAACTGCCCTGGAGAACAAAGGGTTAACTTTCTATGCAGTGCACAGAATGCTGAGCTCAAGCTTGGTTGAGGTCTCTGTCTGCAGCCCTTTGAAATCTAACCGTCAGATTCTTACGAGCAAAAACTCACTAACTACCCTGTGTGGAAATTGTTAAATTTTTACTAGCCAACTGGCAACACAAATTTTGAATTCCCAAGGAAGACTCAAGTCAGGAAACCCCAAACCAAAAACCAATCCAAATAAGAATAACAAAACAAACACCCAAACAAAAAGAGGAGGGTGTATAAGAAGCACCCCTGAGGTGTAACACTGCACTTGCCCACCACCTCCCAAAAACCAGGTTCTGAGAGGGGAGGGAGGTCAGAATACAGCAAGACTCCATTAGAAGAAACACAATTACTAAGGTGAGTAATTTTTTCTTCAAACAACATGAAGTCTTGCTGTATTCTGACTAACTGCAGTCTACCAAGCAGTACCTCCATGGAGGAGGGACAGAACCTACTTTGGGAATAGGCTCTGAAGTACTGCTGTGCCAAACCGAGCATCACTCCTAGCCTGGATATCCATAGAGTAATGCTTGGTACAGGTATGGACTGTTTTCCAGGTGGCTGCTTGACAAATTTCTAAGAGAGGGATATCCTTGGCAGCAGCCAGGGAAGCAGCTGTACCTCTGGTGGAGTGAGCCCTCAGGCCTGAGGTGGAACCTTTCCTAGTTTATCATAGCAGAATTATATACAAGATACAATCCACCTGGTGGCAGGTTTGCCCTTTCCCACTTCTCCATAAGTGAGAACAACTGGAGGGAATCAAACCTGTGACCCTTGGTACGCCTATGTAGTAGCTAAGGGCCTCTTAACATCCAAACTGTGTAGCCTTCTCTCCTGAGGAAGAATGATCAGTGAAGAAGACAGGGAGAGAGACATGGACTGATTTTAGTGGACATCTGAAACTACTTTGGGAAAGAACCTTCTATTGGTTCTAAGGACCACTTTATCCCTATGGAAGGAGATAAAATCAGGTTCCACTGACAGGGCCTGCAATTTACTGATACGTCTGGCAGAGGTAATGGCTACTAAAAAACACAGTTTTCCAAGTCAAGTACTTAAGCTCTGCTGAGGACATAGGTTCAAAGGGAGGTTGCATAAGTTGAGCAATGCAAACATGTAAGCCCAGGCAGGGGCAGGATCTCTAAAGGGAAGATTGGTATGAAGCAATCCCTTAAAAAAATTTACAGAACACAGGATGAGATGATAGTGAGGAAGACTTCCCCACTGACAGAAAAGCAGAAACAGCTGACAAGTGCGCCTTAAGAGTAGCTGGTCTGAAGCCTAAGCCATTCAAATGGACCATATAATCCAAAACTGTAGGCAATTCAGCAGTGTCTAGGGAAATATGTTTCTTGGAACACCAAATGCTGAATCTCTTCCATTTAGAGTTATAGGTCTTTCTTCTGGCGGGCTTTCGAGAGGCTTTCAGGATATCCAGAACCCCCTGAGAAGGATGCAAATCTGCATACTCTAACTCTTCAAGAGCCATGCCTTGAGATTGAGAGACTGAAGAGTGGGGTACCAAATCCTCCCTGAGAGGAGGTTAACAGGTTGTAATTCCTGGGAAGAGACAGGGAAGATGGACTGCTAGAGACAGCAAATAGGGGTACCAAGGCTGTCTGGCCCAGTCTGGAGCAATCAGAATCACTTTGCAAGGTTGTGACCTTATCTTGACTAGAACTTTGAACAGTAGAGGAAGGCATACAGAAATTTTCCTTCCCAGTTCATAATCAGAGCATCCAGAGGACTGAGCCCAAGACTGGAGGTCTACAACAAAGAGAGAAGTTGGTGATTGTCTGTGGCTGCAAAGAGATCTATCTCTGGAGTGTCCCACCTTGAACAAAACACCTTCAACACCAGAGGGTCCAAGGACCATTTGTGATGGTCCTGTGAGATCCTGCTCAGAGTGCATCTGCCAGCACATTGTCCTTCCCTGGAAGGTGGACTGCTATCAGAGAGGTTTGCAGGGAATAAGCCAGGGACCACAACTTCATGGCTTCTGTGCACAAGGTCATAGACCGAGTGCCTCCCTGCTTGTTGATGTACCACACGGTGATGGTGTTGTCTGTTCTGACCTGAATCACCTTGTTCTGCACTGACAGACAGAAAGCTTGCAGGGCCAGAAAACTACCCTGAGTTCTAGGAGACTGATATGGAGTAGGGATTCCTGAGGGGACCACAGTCCTTGGGCAGTGGGGCCCCAGATGGACTCCCCAACCCAGAAGGGAAGCATCCATGGTAAGGACCACTGAATGAGACTGAGTGACAAATGGGACCCCTTGCTTAAATTGTCCTGATCCTGCCACCACTGAAGGGCTTGGATCAGAGTCAGAGTCACTGGAATCAGTTTGGTAAGGGGATCCTTCCTTTGGGACCAAAAGGCCCTCAGATGGAACTGAATGTCCATCATCTGGAATCTTGCCCCTTGGACCACTGCTGTAGAAGCTGCCATGCAGCTCAAGAGCTGAAGAAAATGCCTTGCTGGTCGGGATACCTGAAGGCTGAAGGAAGAAGCCAGTTCTATAAGAACTCTTGCCCTTTCCAGGGGAAGAAAGGCTCTTGCTTTGACAGTTTCCAGCTCTGCCCCTATAAAGGTAAGGAGCTACACTTGCTTGAGAACTGACTTGAGGAGGTTGAGAAGAAATCCTAGAGAAGTGAGCACTTGCTGGGTCACTTGCAGATCTGACTTGACTTGGTCTGGAGACTGACCAACTACGAGCCAGTCGTCCAGATAAGGAAAAATGGAAATCTTTTGCCTTCTTAGAAAGGCAACGACTACTGCCAGGCACTTTGTGAAAACCCTTGGGGCTGATGTTAGACCAAAGGGTATTGCTTCGAACTGACAGTGGCCTGAGGGCAACTTGAACCTGAGGTACTTTCTGTAGGAGCACCTGATGGCAATGTGAAAGTAGGCATCTTTGAGGTCCAGGGAGGCTAGCCAGTCCCTGACCTTAGAGAGGAAGAATTATTCCCAGAGTTACCATCTTGAATTTTGGTTTTAAAAGATGTTTGTTAAGGTATCTTAGATCTAGGATGGTCGCCACTCCTCTCTCTTTTTTGGGGTAAGGAAGTACCTGGAGTACAGACCTTTGCCCCAGTGTAGGGTAGGAACTCTCTCTATGGCTCTTCAGGCCAGAAGAGATGAAACCTCTGCTTCTAGGGCAAGGGTTTCTGAGAGACCTGCAGGTGGAAAAGATCTGGCTCTCATCTTCGGAAATTTTTTGAAGCTGAGAACCAGTCCCTGGCTTACTACATCCAGGACCCACCTGTCTGAGATAACAGACATCCAGTCCTACACAAGTAAGCCAGCCTGCCCCTACTGGAATAGGAGAGTCGACCCAGGCAGACCAATCAGGTTGTCTGTTTGGCAGGGGCCTTAGGCTGAGGAGTGGATGCAGCCCTGCTCATCCCCCTTCTGCCTCTCCCTCTGAATAACCCCCTCTGGGAAAAGGGAAAAGAGGCCTGTGCTTGGTAAAAAGGCCACTGAAAAGGCCTGCCCCTGCCCCTAGACTGCTGCCTTTGAGGAATTGCCTGCCTTTCCTTGGCCTGAGCACGCCTATAAGTGGTACTGTACTCGTCCATTTTTCACTGTAATTCTCTGTCTGCTCCCCAAACAGAGAATTTCCCACTACAGGAAAATCCATGGCCTTAGCCTTGGTGTCCTGTGACAGCCTAGTACATCTGAGCCAAGCCATTCTCGGAAGAGCCATAGATGTAGCCATGACTCATGATGACATCACTGGAGTCCACAGCAGAACGAAATTGTACTTTTGATGCCGCGATCCCATCAGTAGCCACCTCCTCCAGCTCCTTGGCTAGCTGGGGGGAGGCCTGTTTAGCCAGTGACAGTATAGTGTCCCACCTGGACTTCTGGTACCTGGCTGTATAGGCCAAATAGTTCACCTGCCTGAGTCCCAAGGAAGATGCCATGTACAACTTTTTTGCCATGGTATCAATCTTTCTGGAGTCTTTGTCTGGGGGTGTGAAGCCAAGGGAATACTTGCCTTGTCACAGACAGCAGCCTGCACTACCCCAACATGTCTGCATTGTTGGTATAAAAACGCGATATCTGAGCCTGATAGTGTGTACCTCTTGTCCATCCTTCTGTCCACAGGAGATACAGTATTGGGAGACTTTAGGATTTTGAGTGTCTGCTTCCCAAAGGATTTGTGGAGGGGAATAGACAGTCTCCTGGACTCTGGGATGTCCATCATTTCCACATAATCAGGCTCCTCTTGATCCTCCATGGCCTCCTCCATAGGAAGCTGGAGGGTTTCAGCCACCTTTCTGTAAAACAGAAAGTGGGGTGGGGACTCAGAAAGCCTAGGAAGGGAAACACCAGAAAGTCTGTCTGGGGAGATGTCCGGTTCCACAGGCACATCCAGACTTTCACCATCGTCACCATCATCTTCGAACTCCCCCTCCTCCTCAAACTCCGGATCATAAAAATCTTCAGGGGTATAATCTTCAACCGGGGGAACCGACCAAACCGAACCCCTGCCAAATGGTGCCGGATCGGTCGGAACCAGGCGAAGCAATTCCACAATCCGAAATGCTCTGGCTATTTCTTCAGCGGTCGGAACATGAACCTCGGGATCTGAACGGTCGATTTCTACTGTGTTTCCTTTTATAGGGCCGACCCTCAGGATCGGCTCCTTTTCTAAGAAAGTACCGCCCTGGTCAGAGGGCACTCCTTCTGGTTCGGCTGGAAACGAACCAGGCTGGCCATCTGGGTCAGCGGACTTCTCGGCCTCCTTTTCCCTCAGTCTACCTAATCTCTTTTCAAGGGTAGATTTAGGGAAATTTGTACAAAATTGACAGTATGTATCAAGGTGTTCAAACCCCACACAGTAAACACAGGTGGGATGAGGGTCGGCCTTAGCAAAGACCGCCCCACACTCACAGCAGTGTTGAAACCCAGTGAGCCCGGTTTTCTTCTTGAGTTTCTCAGACATGGCCAACCTAACCAAACTTACCCATTTTATGGCAACCGCCAGGCAAGACTCCTTTATCGGTTCCTAACCATGTCACGGGTGTTGGAAAAAACTGTTCAAAACATGTTTTTTTTAGAACCGATAAGGACCGGTACCCATACTCTAAGAAAAATAACAGAAATTCACCAAAAGTGATCGGTTCAGCCGAACCCATTAAACAAGTTTACAATTTCCACACAGAATACAGGTAAAACCTATCTAGTACTCACGGTACTGCAGACAGAGGCTGAACCGACTAAGCAGAACAAATTCGGTTTAAAACCAACAACTTTTACCGACACACTACCGACTTTTCGAACTGAGCTGAAGGAGAAATCTCCGGAGCGACTGCTCAGTGAGGCTGAGTAAAGAATCTGACGGTTGGTTTTTTATTTTTTTTTATTTAGTTGTTTAACCAGGTATAGCACACATTTTAAAGGGCTGCAGACAGAGACCTCAACCGAGCTCGAGCTCAGTATTCTATGCACTGCATAGAAAGTTAAGCCTTTGTTCTCCAGGGCAGTTTAAAGGCTGGAGCAAACTGCAGTTAGTCAGAATACAGCAAGACTTCATGTTCTTTGAAGCCCTCCTACCACCCTCTCTTCCACCTCCTCCCCCTGCTTGTGAATTGCCCAGTGTCCTCCCCATCCACATTCCTGACCCCACTTACCTGTTTCAGTTTTGACTCCTGGCCTAAATGCATTCCTTTCAATTATCCCCCTTCAGTCAGTGCCCCATCCTATTTCATCAGCTGATCCCCTGTCTTCCCCTCCACCCCACACCCCCGCCCTTCCTAGCATCCATCTCAACCAACTCACCTCTTCCTTTAGCTGTGCCAGCTGCCTACGCACCGTGTAGCCCCCCCATCTTCCAAACCAAGCCTAGTACCATGGCCGTCCCACACCCAGTGCACCCTACCACCCTACCAAAGATACCTGCCCTTGTAGTTCGTGGACCATGCCACAGCCCCGTCCCCATTCCCCTCCAATTGTCCCTCTACAATGGTTGCCCCTCCATGTTTCACTTAACTATTACCACAGATTGGGCTTTCTTATACTGGCTGTTGAGCACTCCTTAGAGGACACCCTGGAAGTCAATTCCTCAATGAACAACAACAACGAATACTCTGGAAGCCTCTTGCTTCTGAAGGGCACAAGCTCTTTGACTAGAATGCTGTATATAAGGAAGTAACTAAGTTGACAAGAAACACCCTGGCAGCAGCCTATTACCTACTGGTCAAACAATATCCACAATACCCCCAAATCCCTTGCCATGCACGGGTTCCCTCTCTGGTCACCTTTTTTATGTCTGCCAATCTTACCAGTTTGTCATCCCACAGTCTCTCCTCCTGCTTCACTATGTCTGTAGCCCAGCCAAGATCTCCACCTCTGCTGCTCGTCCTGCCCCCGGGCTGTGACTTCTTTGTACGCTCCTCCCCCTACAAGCATGTAATAGAGGCGGTGTGCGGGTGGGACAAAAGCTCCCCGTGATTACAGCTCCTGTGCATCTGTGTTTTTTAGTTGCTGGGCTTGCGGCTTTTTATAGTCCAACCATCCAGTCAAAAGCCCGTCCTCGGCCTGACTCGCTGTTGTGCCAATTGTGGGTGAAATGTCCTCCAAGCACTGTCTCTTTGCCGCCAATGTGGTTGATGAAAATCTTCCACCAAATGCAGCTTAAGAACTGCTGCAACCTAGAAATAGAAGTCTGCACCTCTGTCCTCCTGGCGCTGTCCCATGGTCGCCGATGCAGCTGATGAAACCTCTAGCACTGAAAGCCACCACCGTGGTTGTGTCCGACTTTCCCACTTCCTTGCCACTGATGTGGTCGCCTCCCACTTCTCCCTGGCTGCCAATGAGGCAATGCTCCTCGGGGATCCCCTCGATTGCTGCCTCTTGTGGCAAGCTCCCCAGTGATTACAGCTCCTGTGCACCTATGTTTCTTTAGCGGCTGGGCTTGTAGCTTTTTATAGCCCAACTGCCCAGTCAAAAAGCCTGCCCTCGGGCCTGAATAGCTGCTGTGCCGGAGATGCAGCGAAATGTCCTCCAGACACTGTCCATTTGTCGCCAATGCCGTCGATGAAAAATTTCCACCGAATGCGGCTTAAGAACTGCTGCAGCCCAGAAATAGTAGTCTGCCCCTTTGTCTTCCTGGTGCTGTCCCTTTGCCGCTAATGCAACCGATGAAAAACTTCCACCTGAATCCTGCTTAAGAATTGCTGCAGCCCAGAAACAGAAGTCTGCCCCTTTGTCCTCCTGGTGCTGTCCCATGGCCACTGATGAAACCTCTGGTGCGGAAAGCCACCGCCACGGCTGTGTTTGACTTCCCCCACCTCCTTGCCACTGATGCAGCAGCCTCCCGCTTTTCCCTGGCCACCGATGCAGCAATGCTCTTCGGGGATTCCCTTGCTTGCCGCTGATTGCAGCAAGCTCCCCAGTGATTACAGCTTCTGCACACCTGTGTTCTATATAGATTTTTTCTCCCCATCTGGCAGGCAGCTCCAGCCCCTCCCTTGGAGGGGCTCTTTCTCCGTCCCATACTCTCCGCCTGACCCTCTCTAGTGAGATCCCACAAGTCACCCCTGTGGCAGGACCGAGGAAAAGTGCATCAACTCCCCCAGAGACCAACATCTAGACTCTGAGAGGCCGGCACAGGCGCTGCAGGGGACATCATGGAGCCTGCCAGCTCCTGTTTTCACTTTTTCACCCCTCCCCTTGCCGTGGCCACTCGGGCATGTATGGAGGCGTGCTAACGCAGTGATCTACGGCACCCTCCCGACTCTTGCCACTCCCGTATGCACTACCCTCGGGCCTCCACCCAGGGGCTGCTCTGCAGCTGTCGTGAATGGATCCCCACCCAGAAGAGAACAGCTGCCTATCAGCTGCTTAATCCATCTTCTGGCCTCCTCCCCAGTTACTCCCAATGACCCAGGCTCATTCCTGAACTCGGGTCGCCGGCATGGCGCGCTGTGTGGCTTACAGCGCCTTAACCCTCAGTGCCACCAGGCTGGCAGCTGTTGCTGGCTTTGAAATACACAGTCCCCTAAACAGTCAGGTGGCTCATGCATTATTCATATTCTCTCATTAATATTCATTTATGCCCCAGTTCTAAAGTGCTCATAGGTGCTCTTTAACAACACAGTGCAGTCGCTTTTAATGCACTTCCCTCATGTGTCCGACCCCCAACTAAGCCATTCTGGGGTCAGGATCATCAGGGAGGCAATATTTTAGTCACTGCAGCGGTAAGAGAACGGCCAGGCCAGGTGCTACTGCACATGCGTACGCGAACAGCCACTCTGCTCCTCTGGCCCCTTTCAGACTTCAAAACACATGCAGGGACTGGATGGAGACTTAGTATGGCAACAGGACCCGAGATTGGTGGCAGAAGACAGCAGGGGAGGTGGGTGCAAGAACCGCCTCCCAGGGCATCCAAATAAGACTCACCCACGGTGGGGGGGAGGGTTTGCACTACATCTTATGTTATTTTTAGGGTCCCCCTCCTGACTGCAGCAGACGTTGGAGGAACCCATAGGAGCACAGCTGTGCTGGATAGTGTCTCTCAGCCAACCACCATCTTTGATGCTAGCAGGGCAGGTAGTGTTGGTGACAGTGAGGAGAAATGGGAGGGGTGTGAAATGTAAGGCTGGCCCATAGTACACCCAGATGGACAAGATAATAAAAGGGTATAGCGATTACAATTGTTTTCATATTAAAGAATGAGAATGGGGAGTTGAAAGGTGGGGAAAGCTGTCCCCCTCCTCCTTTTTGCTTACATTTTTGTTGGTTTCAGTCCTTGTGGCTGGAGGTTTGGGACTGTGTTGGTGGTGGTCACAGAATCATAGAAACTTGGTGGCAGAAAAGGATCATACCAGCCCATCTAGTCTGCCCTTCCCCCCCCCCTACACCTTCCCCTCCCTGCCGGCCCCTGCCACCCCCCACCGATACTCAGCCCCATATGCTTGTCCCATGCCCTCTTGAATTCTTCCACTGATTTAGCCCACACCACTCCATCTAGTAGTCTGTTCCAGAGCTCCACCACCTCTCTGTGAAGAAACGCCTCACATTGCCCTGTATCTTTTTCCTTGCAAACTGAGGCTGTGGCCTCTAGTGTTGACCACCCCTTCCTCTTAAGTAAACCCTCTTCCTACTTTATTAAGCCCCCTTATTGAGACGTTAAACCGAGGTCCCATCTGCCTGGATTGGTGGTAGTTTAGGTGGATGTTAAAGATCCCATGGCACTTATCAAAAGAGTAGGGAATTTCCCAGTGTCCTGGCCAAATTTCCCTATTCACTAAAAATACCACCAACAGCTTAATCTGTTTCAAGGTCAGTTGGCATTCATCTGTATCCCCCTCCCCGGGGTCGTGCCTGAAAACAGGCAGGATTTGTCTAGTGCACTTACCCGGTCAACAAAAACTAAATAAATAAATAAATTTAAAAGTTTCAATCATGTCTCCCCTTTCCCTCCTTGTCTCCAGCATGTACAGATCCTGCACCTTACACCTCTGTTCGTATGACTTTCCCTGCATACCCTGCACCATCTTGGTTGCCCTTCTCTGAACCCTCTCCATTGCATCTATATCCTTGCGGAGATGGGTCTGGTTGTGCCTTCTGTCCTTTTAGCGGTCAGTGTTGCCGCCTTCCCTTGTTTAAAGGGAGTTGTGTATGCTGGGTTGGGTCCGTGTATTACTGTATGGAGTTTGAAGGCTTCTGCATTCCTGCATGGAGTTTTTACAATGAATAGTACTGTATAAACACAATTAGGTCCATGTATTCCAGCATGGAGTTTCAGGCCCACTGAGTCTTTTTTTCTTTTCGTTTAGATTTACATGTGGGATTACGTTATGTATGAAGTGGACATTCAGGTACAGGATTTGTGATATGTGCACTAGTTTTAAATGTCATTTATGTGACTTTTTGGAGTAAATTAGGGGTAATTGGTAGTCAGGTGATCCCTCAGGTGTATAAAAAGGCTATCTTGAGCCTAGAGAGGGGTTCTTTATTTTGTTACAGGCAACTGAGGTGGAAGGTTGCACTGCTACATGGTTGGCTGCCTGAAGAAGTCTTTCTCCTTCCCCATTATTGTAAGGTTGCAGAGTCTGCTATGATTCTGAGTCATACCAGCTGGTAGGACCCAAATAGCGACTTTGTGCAATATTAAGAATGATTTTTTGTGCAACATGTGGGGTTTTCCCTAGGCTTGTGTTTTCAATGTTATAAACTGCCAACATGAACTATCAATGTTGAGAATGGTGATCCTGATAAGATCTAGCTATTAAAGCTGAGTTTTAAAAAATAAGTTTAAGTTGTTATCTGATCACTTCCCACAGCCTCCTTTATCTCACCAATTATCAGTGTGATCAAATGCCGTAATAACTAGGTACGACATCATAGCTAGTTATTACGGCATTTAGAGCACTCGCAGTTCACTTTCACTTACAGTACAACAGTGGGAAACCTGTTGCTCTGTAAGTCCCTGCACTAGTTATTATAAAACATTAAACATGGCCAGCCCACCATTGGAGAGGTTGTGCAACCACTTGCAATGCCGGCGACCCAAGTTCGAAGCGGACTCAGCAAGCTGGTTGGCCAGCTGGGGAGAAAGGAGGATGAATGTCCAAAGGACTGCTCTACTCCTGGCGGGGGGGGTTACAGTATTTGGTGCATGCTTTTCCCCTAGCGGTAAGCTGGGGGAAGGATTACCAGAGCCTGCTGTGGTCTGGGTGGAGGGGTGGGCAGATGCCGACATCTGCCTGAGTGTGTGCAGGTCAATGTCTTGGTGTCATTGCATGCCACATCCCTCCTAGGGGAAACTTACTCATGAAAAATCCCCCCCATATCTCAGGACCTCCTTACTTGACCACCAACCCCATGCATAGCCGTGTAACCCCCCTGCAAATGGGGGTTCCCAAAAGACTTCCAGGAGCTTGCTTGAATGCTCCAAGCCTGAATGGTGTTTGGCGTTTAAGCCATTTATCAGTGAGTGTTTTTAGAGCCTCTGGTACTGTCTCTTTAAGAGCTGTCTGCTTGCAGACATAATTAGTTTGTATGGGGGGACTGTGTGTTTCTCTGTTTGAGTACCACTCGAACTGCTGCCAATTCACTCCATTTTGCAGTCACTAGGAGTGCAAAGGAACCTATCTGAAAGATGTAACTGTTTGCCAGAAATAATTTAGAGTAATAATGAAAATACAGTTTGTCTAACCTGCTTTCTTGCAGTCAGAACTGTGTTTGCCTAGTTCCCCATTCTAGTTTTGAACTGCTGAACTGGACCAATCAGTGTGGGTAAGCTAGCTCTAAAATGGTGCCTTGGACGAATCAGAACTTGGACTCATAATCTGAGCCAGCCACAAGAGGACTGTATGGGCAGTGACTCTGGGAGATGTACTTTAGACTGGCACCTTTTGGACCAACAGCAGCAGTCTATTGTGAGTGACAGCCAATCCAGTCAAGAACTGGGAGGAACTCAAAGGAAGTGCCCGGTTTTGTCTGTTGGAGTTTCAGTTTAGATCTGGCAGTGAAGGGGAAAGAAACCCTGTGCTCCTTCAGTGCACAGTTTCAGTCAAAATACGTGTGTAAGGCCCAGAGTTCCGGTCTGCAGCTTGTGTAACTGCTTGTTAGGACTGAATCCGTCCTGTGAAAAGAATCAAAGGATCTCTGAAGAGTAGAAACCAGGCTCAACCTGTAGAAGACTGGAGAAATTGTTGAATTGCACTCGGTCTGTCAGGAACTGAATCTGCTGTGTGTTCTCCCGGGTATTGTGCAATAATTGCGATCGGGATAGAGAAGCAGCCTGCCTGGTATAGTACTTTCTTTTTACCATATAAATGTGTGAAGAGTCTCGTGGAGCTCAAGAGTAGCCCTGCTGACGTTGAAGGACCCTATCTTGTTTGGAGGTCGTGAGTACTAATTCAGGGTCGCTCCCTGTTGAATTGCCACATTAAATCCAAATGGAATCACTGTACTGCTGACTGTTTAAACTAATTTTTCTTTTCACTGTGTGAAAGGGCCCTACCAGCTGCCACGGTTTGGACTAGCCACTAGGGCTTGGGTACCCAGGGACAGTAACTGGTAGGGATAGGCCTGCACAGAGCCATAGGTAGATAGTAAAGTGATAAGCTAATTAACCTGATTTCCTCCTGTCCTTGTTATATCCCCCTAAATAAATCAGAGCTGCTTGTTTCAGCAAAGTTATACTGCCTGAGGTATTTGTCTATGTTAAAGTACTGTACTGTGATTGTTGCACTGTATCTTATTTCACAGGAGGTCCCAGTGCCGGAACTAGTCCTGGGGTAAGTGTATACTGTGAAGGTAATTCTGATATATTGTGTGGGCCACTAGTGGGAAGAAAGGGGGGTTGCAGTGTCCCAGAGGGCTGTGACCAAGTAAGTTTAACTATTGCAAACCCTGACCTCTGGGTGGAGGCACCCGCCATTGGATCCAGGCCCTCAACCTGTTAGTGGCAAATCAGGCAGGGGTATAAGCCCCTGGGATAGCGCCATCTAGGGGTTACATCTTGGAGGCTCACCGCTGGGATTGTGTGTCCTCTAGTGGCCATATTTACGAACCACTGTTAAGAAAAAAAATGGGTACCCCGACAGAAGTGGCTGTGCACCGGCTGGTGGAGTGGTGTACTGGGAAGGAGACTGACCCCCAAAATGCTATGCTTATACTGGACATCCCTCTGGGTATCAATACGGACACTGTACAGGGAGTACTTTCCAAGGTGGAAGGTTTACAAAACCCTGTGGTGGTGGGTCGGCATGCTAATCTGCTCACCCACACTTTCCTGGCCCTAGTAGAGTTTAAGGATCCCATAGATAGCTCCAAAGTGCCACAGACCATTACCCCAGAGGGAGCCCTCACTGCCTGGTAGCCATCACTTGCCAGGCGATAAGTGAGTTACAGGCTTTATCAGTAGAAACTTATTTCCTTTTCACAGGGATAAAGTAGTCCTCAGGACTAACAGGAGGTTTTTGTCAAGGTGGTTTCAGATTTCCACCTTAACCAATCTATTTCACTTCAGTGTTCTTCATGACCATTCCTCCTCGTGAGAGGAGGCTGCGCCTTAGATGTTGGGGCCCTGTACTAAATAGAGCGTACCAAGGGTCACAGGTTTGACTCACTCAACTGTTTCTCACCCATGGTTTGAGTTGGGAGAAGAGCCTGCCACTAAGAGATTCATTGCCAGGTGGGATCGTTTCTTGTATCCAATTTTGTATCAGCTGAGTGGTTCCCCCCTCAGGCCTGAGGGCTCACTCTACCAGAGGTACAGCTACATCTCTGGCTGCTGCTGAAACATCCTACTTTGGGTGTGTCAGGCTACTTGAAGACAGCATACTTTCACCAAGGTTACTCCCGATATTCAGGCCAGGAGGGATGGCAGTTTTGCACAGCCATAGCTGAGCCTATTCCTAAATAGGTTCTGTCCTCCTCCATGGAGGTACTGCTGTAGTCTGGGATAGTCATAATATAGCAAGACTTCATGTTGTTTGAAGAAAAAATGCTCACCTTAGTAATGTTGTTTCTTCTAATGGGTCTTCTTATTTGACCTCCAGCCTGCCCCTCTCAGAACTCCTACTTTGGGTATTGGGTAGCTCTGTTGGCATTTATTGATGCCCTCTTCATGTTTGGGTGTTGTGTTTATTTAGTTTTATCTTTTTTTCTGGTCACTGACTGGTGTGTTGGGGCCAGGAAAATGTGTTTACTATATTAGGCCAGTTGGCTAGTGTAGGTTACAACTCACACAGAACCTAGCAGTTTTTTCGTGAAGATCTGATGGTTTCGGTTTGAACCAGCCTAACAGACAGCTGAACCGAGCTCGCTCTAAGCTCCATGCTCTGCATGGAAGTTAACTCTTTCACCTCTGGAGCGGTTCTAAGGCTGGGACAAACTGCAATAGTCATAATATAGCAAGACTCCATTAGAAGAAACAACATTACTAAGGTGAGTAATTTTTGTTTCTGTGTCAGTGCAAGCCCCCATGTCTGTACCTGCCAATAGTTTACTTTTACTGTAGGTTGAGAATTTTCTCTGGCACCCTCCCCACCCCACAAGGAGGATGATTGGGAGACCTGGATAACTGTGCTGCTCCTTTGGTATCTGGTGGTGTGTAGAGGCTGAGAATGAAAAGAATCCTAGAGAGCTTGGGAGGTCCTGCTCTGGAAGCCATTGAGTCTTTGAGTCTGGGCTCTGAGGCATCTGCCCAAAAGTTCTTTACACTTGAATGCAATTTGGGGTATTGAGTAAGAGCTGATGTGGAGTTTCAAGGTACAAAAACCAGAGGAATGTTATCTGCATGTTTTTCGTCTGAAGAAGCGCTACAGAGGGCTATCGGAAGGGGTGGCCACCAGTGACTTCGGCTGTGTGAGGTTGGCACATATTGCAACATAAGGCTCTCAAAATTGCAGCTCCTTCAGTTGAGGCTTCATGACGGAGGTAACCCACCGGATCATTGTGATTTGATGAAAGAATTTGGGTAGTTGAGGAGGAGAGTTTCTAGAGCTCTGTGGTTGTAGCTGCTACATCCTCTGCTCCACAGGGTCGCTGCTGACGCCAGGGATCGTTTTCTCTCGAAAACACATGATGAAAGTCAAGGATTATGTGCCTGCCAAACGGGGATGGCTAAACATCCCGCGACTGGAAGAGTTAGTGAGAGTTAGGAAGTAACAGACAGTCTCATCATGAAGGATACCCATGAGCACGGCACTGACACTGCCCGCTAGTTTCTATGGGGGTGGGGATGCCCACCCAGGTATCTCATGTTGACAACAGTTCGAAACTAATTGACTATGGAATTGAGAACTGAAGGATGTTCCAAATGTCAACCCACTGCTGTGTGGTGGCATTTCTATCGATAGTACCCATGCTGTAGCCCCCTGATGCCTTGGTCACCCCAAACTAGCAGACATATTTTGCCATACTTGTGGGAAGGATGGGCACATGAAGAGGGAACCGGTCTCAGAAAGACTGAGAGAAGTGAGCTGCCAAGGAGCTTCAGAGGACAAGTCGATGGTTAAGAGGTGCATGAAATGGTCCAGTGGGGTCCCAGAAATGTAACTCACATCCTCTGTGGCAAGGTGAGTTTCAGGCCCCACTACCGCCTCTCCAGACTGGTCTAGAATAGTGGGTCCTCCAGGAGACCACTGTAAAGGTGAGTGTCTACAAGAGCTGTATTAGACAGTGGCTCCCAAGGACAATTATGTTTCAGGTTTGTATCAGAAGCATTTGCCGGCGTACCCTTACAACCATTAGAAGGACTGCATGTATAGGGATTATGTGAAGGCCTACCCTGCTCGTTATATCTGAATTGTCTGTCTTTGTGGATTTGGAATGGCAGAGCAAGTAGAGACCCTGGTCTTAGTGGGTCCCCTACTGGACTATGTGGGGTTCCTACTAATTGGGACTAATGCAATATGTTTTTGACGGCTGGTACAGTTGTGTTATGAAAGTTAGGGGTCAGGACTAGTAGAGCTTTAAAATTCGCCTTGGTCAAGAGGCCTGAGGTTCAGAGAGATGCTGACAAAGTGGGACAGAGGAACCAGTTGGGTTGTCTGAAAAAGGATCCTGAGTTCTGATCCTGGCACAAATGCCCAATGTGCTTCCAGAAGTCCGTATCAGAAAGGATGTAAAATAAAAATCCTCATGTTGGATGCAGGTGATGGGAAATTGCCAGAGGGACTGCTGGTCAAGTTTCAGTTTTGCCTGCTTGCTTCCACAGTTATGCCAGAAGGGTACGGTTCAAGTTCATAATGTGTCTGGACAGAGAGATCTTGAGTAAATAGAGGTTGCACTTGGCTAATGGCATTGTGCAGATACTGCAGTGCTACCCAGTAGCAAGAGTTCGCAAGACTGACAGATAACTTCGACTTGTTTGATTTCTGTGACACCTGTTTGCCAGCTGAATGGAAAGGAGGATCAGTAGACTTGCCCAGGGCAGGTGTTTTCTTAAAAATGGGACGTAGGATGTGTGATGAGCTGAGCACCACATCCGTTGCATGATGAAAGGCCATTTCTGTGAGAGTCGACTCGCCCTCTTGACATAGATGATATGAGCCGGCATTCAAGGTACGGCTGCTGGTGTAATACAAGAATCCAGAAGCCCTATGCTTCCCATTGTGTGTGAGAAAAAGAATGGGACAGTAGGGATCTTTGGATTATCGCACTTTAAACCAGCGGATTATCCCTATCAGTACAGTGCCCGCATTCAGGATGCTTTGACTGCCTGAACGTAGCAAGTGGTTCTGTGCTGGATCTTCGTAGTGGGTACAGATCCCGATGGCCTCGAAGACCATGAGAAGACAGAATTATCTGTCACTTGGCTTCTATGAATTCATGAGGACGTCAAGGATTAGGCACCCAGCCGCCTTTCAGCGACTGATGGAGGTGCAGTGGGGACATGAACTTATTAGAGTGCCTGGTAACCAGATGATGTTATTGTGTTTTGGCTCTTTGGAGCATGAGCAGATTATTCATGGTGTTGGACCGACTGAAGACTTTGGCCTTAAGCTGTCTATTGATAAGTGTCAATTCTCAAACATCATAAAGTATGTGGGACATAGTATCCCGAATAAGTTAACCCAAGTAAAGTCGGGCTTGACCACCTGGCACAGCCCAAAATGTAAGAACTGCAAAGATTTCGGGATTCTGTTATTATCACGTTTTCATCATGACTGTTCAGAGTGATCTTTTACTTAGCCTACTCGAGGTATTCCCCAAACCCACAAAAGCCACAAAAATTAGCATCCTCAGACTGAAAGGTATTTTCATCCAGGTAAGTATTTGGGGCCTGCTGAACTCCTGATTGTGATATCAAGATCATATATCAACTCCCACTTCCAGTGTTGTTTTATGCTGATCAACAAATCTTGTGTCCTACACTAATGCTAGCTTGCAGGGGTTGGGGCTGTGTTGTATCAAACACTAGAATGGCCTGAGACCGGTGGCCTTTGCTAGCAAGCCTGACCCCTTCAAAAAGAACTATCCTGTACACAGGTTGAGTTCCTAGCTTGAAGTGGGCCATTGTTCAATTCTGAGTGCTGTATGGGGCATTTAGTAAAGACTGATAATAATCCTTTGACCTATGTGCAACTTCAGCTAAGTTGGATCTTGGCCATAAATTGGCTCTCACTTATCTACCTGCGACTATGATTGAATACAAGGCGAAGCGAACCACATAGATGCTGATGCTCTCTTTCCTTGAGGCTTCTCAGAATGACTGGGTCAGACTGTCAGAACTGATATTAGAGCACTCTGCCAGAAGTTTGATAGGAGGAAATGTCCTGACGTAGGGACTGTATGGTGGATTGTTTGGGATTAATGTTCCTCTAATTTTAGTTCCTGTGGGTGGGCGATAGTGTATGCGGCACTTTGTGCAAAAATTGATTCATGTCGTAAATTGGTGGCCCAAACAATGATATTTATTGCCAGTAAACAGTAAAATATAACCAAACACTCAATACTAATGCAGTGTATAAATATACATTCTGACAGTCCGGCTTGATGTGTGTGCACATATAGTATGAACTGAAACGTAAACTATGTATATTTTAAAGAGAGTCTTGCATGCATTTAAAAGGGTGCTGTTGATGATGATGCATTGCAAAGAAATCAACATTTACTGTTTTCTCTTTCTGTCTTTCCCATTCTTCCAGTGGATTTCTATTTTATTAAGATCCATTTTTCCACCAGATGTTAAAACAATTTTGTTCACATCAACATATCTAAATGGCTTTCTTCCAAGTGGTTTTCTTTGTTTGCTCTTTATTGTAGTTCATGCTAGCTGAAGCCTCTTTCACGGTCATCAGCACTAAAAGCTTGAATGTAGTAGTAGTACAATTTATTGTTCCACATAAAGCAGGCTGGGTATACTAAAAATCAGGACAAAATACATAGGCATAAATAGACAATAAATAAATCAACAAGGAACTTAATATCTTTACAGTGCACCAATTTAACAGAGTATCTTTCACATAAAAACTTCCACAGAACTTCAAGTCCCCCTACAAACTTTTACAAATGAGTTGAGATGAAGAATCTTAAGATCTCTTCCATGTTCTTCTTTTCATAGTAAACAAATATTCCAAAAGATCCTCCAGGGGAGGCTGAGATTCTCAGCAGGTTTTTCCAAGTTGATTCTGCATCTAGGACACAAGAGTACCATGTTTGAGATCATCTATAGTCCCCACTCCACATTTACAATATGGAACAGTACCTCTCTTTGTCTGAAATTAATGCATTGAGCATTATAGTTTTCGGTTCCAAATCTTGTATAGATTCTTCTTTGTTTAGGACAGGTTAAAAAAAGAGAGATATGGCTCATATCCCCATGAAATCTTTACTTTTTTATAAAATCCATATAGCTTAAGCTTGGAAAGTTGAACACAGAAAGAATTTATGTCTTAAGTCAATAAGCCTCAATTTGACATCCTGCCTAATCTTCTCAAATGGTCTTGTGTAAATTTTATATAAGAGGTGGTCCAATCTGGCCGGCATTATTGTTTCCTTAATAAGTTGAATAATGGGAGGTACATATCCCATGCTGGCCAATTTGATGGCTTCCACTACACACATTCTGGGATCTCTTTGTAGGGGCAAATAAAAGTTTCAACAGAGAGAAATCTGTTGTTCTAGATGAGAAGTCAAGGAATGTTGTCTACTTCCAAAGCAAGAATACAAGTTTGAGTTCCATTTAAAAATATTAAGATGTATCTATAGAGTTTATTCAGAATTATTTCTAATTCTTGAACCTTAGTATAACCCCAGATTTCAGAGGCATATACATGATCGTTCTTATTTTGGTATTAACCTCTTAATACCATGCTCACCGATGACTTCCCCATCTTGCTTGTTAAATATTTTTAGGCATTTACAGAAGATCCCATTTTAAATTGAATACCCAAATGTCATCCAAGATAGAAGCTATAGGCAAAATGGCACCTAAATATTTCACAACACTTAACAGTGTCTATATGGTTACCGTTAGCCTAAAGCCTACCTATATTCTTGGTTTGAGAGCCAAAAACTACAATGTTGGTCTTGCCAGATTAACTTTTAGTTTCCTTTGAGAACAGAGAGATTCAAAGTGAGCCAGTTTTCTTTAAGACCTAGGACTGAAGTAGAGAGCAAGATTAAATCGTCTGCATATGCTAAACGCTCAATCCTTTACATAGATACATAGATACATAGACAGTGTCGGCAGATAAGGGCCTATGGTCTGACCCAGTCTGCCCATTTGAGCTTGTAAGTTCAGTTTGTTTTCTAGAAGTCTGTTGCCCTCATCCTGACCTCAGAATTCCTTTATGTTCTATCCCATGCATTCTTAAATCTCCGTGATTGTTTCAGCTCCCACCACTTCCTCTGGCATGGTGTTCCACTTGTCCACCCGTTCTTGTGGGAAGAAATTCTTTTCCTCATGTTTCCTCTGAATCGTCCTCCCTCCAACTTCATCCCATGCCCTCTAGTCCTGGAACATCTTTTCGCTTAAAATAGTGTTTCCTGCACCCTGTTCCTCCCTGTAAGATACTTGTTTCTCTATCATATCCCCTCTCTCCTCCTCTTCCTCCAGGAGTACATGTTCAGTTCCTTCAACCTGTCTTCATAGGACTTGTGATGCAATCCATGCACCATCTTTGTTGCCCTCCTCTGAACCTTCTCTACCCTGTCTATGTCTCACGTAGGTATGGTCTCCAGAACTGTACACTGTAATTCAGGTGGGGCCTCACTAGTGTCTGTATAGCGGAATTATGACCTCCCTTTTCCCAAGCGCTGGTGATGCCCCTGCCTATACATCCCAGCATCCTATTTGCTTTACCTGCTGCCTTGTCACACTGTTTCCCTACCTTGAGGTCATCAGAGATGATAACCCCAAGATCCCTTTCCTGCTTGGTGCCTCACCCCCCAACTGATATCTTGTGCCAGGGTTTTTGTGCCCCATATGCATTATCTTGCACTTCTTTGCATTGAATTTCAACTGCCAAACCCCTGACCATTCTTCAAGTTTCTGCAGGTCGCTTCTCATTCTGTCTACACCCTCTGGTGTGCCTACTCTGTTACAGAGCTTTGTGTCATCAGCGAACAGTGAAATTCTGCCTTCTAGGTCCTGCGCAATGTCACTGATGAAGATGTTGAATAGGACCGGTCCCAGCACTGATCCCTTTGATCATTAATTTTTGCAGTATGGAAATCTGGGTTACCTAGCTGATCCAAGACTGTATTAATGTAGATGTTAAATAGAGTGGGGGCCAAAATACACCCCTGTCTGTCCCCCACATTTGTCTCAAATCTATCACTTAGATGACCATATTGATTATACTGGACCCTTGCCCACATATTTTCATAGAGTCTACTAATAACATCAAGAAGTGAGGCCTCCAACTTAAGATCCCTTAATGTAGGCCAGAGGATTTTTCTACTAATGCTGTCGAAGGCCAAGGAGAAGTCCACAAAACAGCAATATAATCTGTTTTTTCTCACTTTAATATCCTTCCAGATCAGGTGCTGAAGCACATATTAGTGTTGTACTGTAGAACAGTCCTTCCAGAAACCGTTCTGTGCCTCATTCGATACTGGAGTTCTTCTTGACCCATGACACAGAAATCTGGCCAAAATTATCCTAGACAAAATCTTCTGTGAAACATCTATCAGACTAATAGGCCTATACATCCTTGGGTCATTTCGATCCTCTTTTTAAAAAATTGGGAAGATAAGATTACCCTGAACTAGGCCATTAAACAGTAAAAGAAGAAAAGGAATTCATCAGTTGGTAAAAACCTTATAGAGATGACCTAGGACCCCATCTGGCCCTGGTGCTTTATTTGCCTTACGCCAATCAGTGCCATCCGGATTTTGTCCTCTGTGATCAAGATAGGTCTTGGAAAAATTTCATCCTCCTGTATTTTGAAAGCATCAGGTGTCTCCTGCTCTTCATGAGAATAATAGAGCTTGCAGAAATGAGATGCCCAGTCTTCAGGTGTATATATAGGCTTCAGTCTTATTGGCATATCTGTTATATCTCTGAGCAACAATATTCCAAAATCGCTCCATCCCTATCCAAAACAGCCTCTGCCTCAGTTTTTCCCAGAGAGTCCCTGAGTATGTTTATGTCTCTCCCATTCAAGAATTTTCTATATTTTTCTCTTTCAGTCTTTAGCAATTTAAAATCTGCTGCAGACTTATTTCTTTTCTTCTTATGCTGTCTTAGTTTTCTCCAAACTCTTTCTTTGCCTGTAGGCATACCGAATTAAACTAAGACTTTTTATAAAGGGACCTAGGATGGTACGTTGTTTTACATCTAGGTACAAGTAAAGAATGAATAGTTTCCCAACTCTCCAAAATATTAAAGGCCTTACTTTTGTCCAGGACCAACTCGTGAATATTACCTAAGACTCCTGTACTAACAATTTCTTTGAAACTAGCTTGATGAATGGGCTCCCATCCAATCCTTCTCTTGTTTATGACTTCCAGACTTTCTTCCTGTTGTGCCTCACTCCCTAAAGTTCCAAAAGGGCATTTGATGTTAATTACAATAGCACACTGTGCTGATTCCAATCTATCCATGACCTCTAACTTTTGGATCAGCTTTACTGCTTCCAAATTGGTCCAAACCTAATCAGGGATTGAAGAGCCAGTAGGTCCTCTGCACGGTAAGGATCTGACTAGATTGACCTGAGTTCTACCATTTAAAATACAGAAATTTCTACTGGCTAAGCCCGCTGGCAGTTCCTTACCTCTGAGGTTAGATTTTAGATCCTCAGCAGTCCTAGTATATGAGATATTTGGATTAATTATATATATTGTATGGATCATATCTGAATATACATCCTCCAAGAAATGAGAAGGAATTTTGCATTAAAGTCTCCCAAATAATTACAGGACAAGGTATACTTATCTGACTAACTCAAGTGCCATTTTCAGATCCTATATGAAAGGTCAGTGGGATCAGTAGCTCTATTGTGAGGGGAATGTATATTGCAGAGAATGATCTTCTCTTGTCCCTTGCTAATCATTAGAACCAAAATACCTTCTGACTTAGTAGAAATGTTAGTGATCTGAAAATTTAGCAAAGTTTTGATAAAAAAGGAAATACCCCCTTTAAACCTTCCAAACTTATTATCTTTAGTTGCTGGCAGAGTAAAGATGGACTATGCAGACAATTTGGGAGTCACATTTTCTGTACACCATGTTTCTTGCAGTCCAATAATATAAAAATTATCCAGAAATCTCAGTACTTCAGGGTCAATTATTTTAAGATGGATGCCCTCAATATTCCATGAAAGTATAGAACAGGCATCCACATCTCGATCCTCAGCTCCTTATCCAAATCTAGCTGGCATTCAGAGTTCATTTGTTTGATATTATCTACAGGCTGCATTTGCCAGGCTGAATCAATAACTGTCAGCTGCAGTAGCAGGTATTAGGTCAATTAGGTTTCCAAAGTCAATCAGGGTTATCTGTCTCTAAGATTGATTCTGGACTATCTTTAGTTTGTTTAAACCATGAAAGACTTCACCCAAGTCTAACGTGTTAACTAAATGTATTTCCAAACAATCCAACTTGCTGGCCAGAAAGCAAGCTGCTATTGCATGAGGATTTCCAAAAGGTAATATCAATCTGTGTTGTGGGCTTAGGGTCTCCATATACTTTATGGACTCCACCATGTTTCAGGAGATATAACATCCTAATGCTCTTTCCAAGAGCAGCAACAAATCTTCCCTAACTTTCCTATGAGAATCCTTGAGTGAAACCTTCCACCCAAAGATATTTATGGTCTTACTCAGCCATACATCTCTCTGCTTCAGTACGTGATCCTCTATCACTCCCAAGATTTTTCTCTGTGCTATCGTAGCCTTCTCACTCTGTACCTCCCTATGGAGAATCTCTTCTGGGGAATGATAAGACTGTGTAGGAACCTCTATACATGATAGCTTTATGTTTAGCTTGGAATGTAGCACATATATCAAGAGGTGTAGCCACCATGCTGTACTGCACGTTAGTCAAAGCAAAGTGGATCGTGTCATTAAAGGATTTTAATGATCCTCCCTTTAGTTTTTCAGCAACTATAAATCTGAAGTCATTGTACTGGCTAACAATTTCTGCCTGGTCCACTGATGAAAATAAATAGTCCTGATATTTGCTGTACAGTCTCTCAATATTTGATAAGCCATACTAAAGCTGCAATATGGCATTGCTGCAAAATCAAAGGCAGATCAGTCAGAAAGTTCACCTGCAGGAAATCAGCTGTCCATATGGTCACATGACAGGCCAATGAATTGCAAAATTGCTGCTGTGCTTACTTCAGCTGTGCAATTAGCCAAAAGCAGTTTTAGTGGTTGGCTCCAGTAGACAGTTTCACCCAGGTACTGGCTTCTGAACTTTTTTTTACTTTTGCCCTTGCAATCTGTACAGCTTCAACTTGTTAGACCACTTTCTGAAACATCTTAAACAACTCTGCCAACTCCAAAAGTACATCATTTAATACTGTTATGGCAATGTGGTATTCAGGGTTGACAGCTTCTTAAAGCAGTACTTAGCAATGGGATCTTTGATGGATGCTTGCAAAATTGTATGTGATGTCATTTACCCTAGGTATGGTTTACAATAACTATGCTGGGTAATGTCAAGCTCAGGGTGGGGTTTACAATGTATTTGTGCAATGTAGTGAGGAGTCAGTGTGATATGAGAGAGGAGATGCATTTAGGAGACTGTAATTCTTCCATTATGGATCCATACTTCAAGAAGAGTCTGAATTTATGAAATTAAATGAAAAGGACATTTGTTGCACTGCTATTTCTTGTTGTCCATTTTAAAATTACTATCCCTATGTAGCCAACATGGGCAAACTTTTACAAGCACTGATTCATTGAATCTCAAATGTGTGTATAATGTGAGACTTGTTTTAAAGAGAAGCACAATCTCATCTCTCTAAACATATGTACAGTCTTGTAGTGAAAAAAAAAATAAAATGCTTTCAATGCTGAGGCTTTAAATCCATTATAAACACATTTTGTATGTGAGACACTGCTGGGGGAGGAGGCAGATTACACTGAAGTTGTGTAAGTTTAAAACTGAAATAATATAATGTAACCCCTAGTTGGCGCTATCCCAGAGGCTACTACCCCTGCCTGATTTGCCACTAACAGGTTGAGGGGCCTGGATCCAATGGCGGGTGCCTCCACCCAGAGGTCAGGGTTTGCAATAGTTAAACTAACTTGGTCACAGCCCTCTGGGACACTGCAACCCCCCTTTCTTCCCACTAGTGGCCCACACAATATATCAGAATTACCACAGTATACACTTACTCCCCAGGTCTGGTTCCGCACTGGGACCTCCTGTGAAATGAGATACAGTGCAACAATCACAGTACAGTACTTTAACATAGACAAATACCTCAGGCAGTATAACTTGCTGAAACAAGCAGCTCTGATTTATTTAGGGGATATAACAAGGACAGGGGAAATCAGGTTAATTAGCTTATCACTCTAATAATTATTTATGGCTCTGTGCACAGGCCTATCCCTATCAGTTACTGTCCCTGGGTACCCAAGCCCTAGTGGCTAGTCCAAACCGCAGCTGGTAGGGCCCTTCACACAGAGAAAAGGAGAATTAAACAGTCAGCAGTACAGTAATTCCATTTGGATTTAATGTGGCAATTCAACAGGGAGCTAATCCTGATAGTACTCACGACCTCCAAATAAGATAGGGTCCTTCAATGTCAGCTGAGGGCTCACTTGAGGTACCACAAACCCTTCACACATCCATATAGAAGAAAGCATCTATACCAGGCAGGGCTGCATCTGTATCCCCGATCGCAATTACTGCACAATACCCGGGAGAACACACAGCAGATTCAGTTCCTGACAGACCCAGGTGCATTTTCAGCAATTCCTCCAGTCTTCTACAGGGTGAGCCTGGTTTCTACTCTTCAGAGATCCTTTTGATTCTTTTCACTGGTAGATTCAGTCCTAACAAGTTGTTACACAAGCTGCAGACCAGGAACTCTGGCCTTCACACGTTTTTTGACTAAAACTGCACACTGAAAAAGCACAGGGCCTTCCTTCTTCACTGCCAAAGCTCAACTGAATCTCCAACTGACAAAACCGGCACTTCCCTGAGTTCCTCCCAGTTCTTGACTGGATTGGCTGTCACCACAACAGACTGCTGTTGTTGGTCCAAAAAGGCACTGAAGTCTAAACTACATCTCCCAGAGTCACTGCCCATACAATCCTCTTGTGGCTGGCTCAGATTATGAGTCCAAGTTCTGATTCGTCCAAGGCACTATTTTAGAGCTAGCTTACCCCACACTGATTGGTCCAGTTCAGCAGTTCAAAACTAGAATGGGGAACTAGCAGACACAGTTCTGACTGCAAAGAAAGCAGGTTAGACAAACTGTAATTTCATTATTACCTAAATAATTTCTGCAAACAGTTACATCTTTCAGATAGGTTCTCTTTGCACTTCTAGTGACTGCAAAATGAAGTGAATTGGCAGCAGCTTGAGTGGTACTCAATCAAAGAAACACACAGTCCCCTATACAACTAATTATGTCTGCAAGCAGACAGCTCCCAAAGAGACAGTACCAGAGGTTCCAAAACACTCACCGCATAAATGGCCCAAACGCCAAACACCATTCAGGCTTGAGCATCAAGCAAGCTCCTGAGTCTTTTGGGAACCCCATTTGCAGGGGGTTACACCTTTCCTGGTTTGGGAAAGCTTGATCTCGCACAAGCAAGTACCCCCATAAGTTTTAACTGCAACCATATACATTTGCATTAGGCTCACACATGTAATCATCAGTCAATATATCATTTTACCAAGAACACATTTCTGAAACATTGCAGTACGTCACTTTTTACAGTATTACACACACATTGTACCATAACTCAAGTTATTACCTCTTGTACATGAAACCTGAAGAGAGGGCCTTCCCTATCAGTTACCTTGGGGCTGGACGGGGCAAGGGCACCATACTTAGAGGGCAACACAAGTAACTTGAGTTAGCACTGATGCTCAGTTTGGGCAATGAGCTCGGGACACATACACTTTATGGACAACATTGAGAGGCAAATCCACAGGCCTCCCAAGGGAATCATAACTGAGGTGCACCACAGGCTTTACAGCTCGACCAGTCTTTCTAGGGGAACTGTTACAGTCTCTGCACTCTGAGCCTCATTTTCAGCATTGTCCTCACTTGTCAGGAGTCTCCCTGGGGTAGAGAGGCTAGAACTTGGGGCACTTTCAGCTCCAGGAGTTACAGTTTCTGAGTCCACAACATTTGGCTTGCACAGAGAGCTTGTGACACTGGCAGTGGACTGTCAGGGCACTCAAAATACTCTTTCTTGTTCGGTGTATCACCAGTCTGTCCCAATCTATCATTTTCCCCTGAAAGCTCAAACAGTTCAACCATGCACAATGATTCCATTTCATCTGATCTGATGCTTTGCACTTCACTTTCTGGGAGCATTGGCTCCAGGGATGAAGCTGGTGGCTTAGACAGTCCAGAAGGCCCAGCTTCATCTCCAGTATTGACTAGGGATTGCCCTAAACAATTGACTCAGTTCGTAAGAAGGATAGTATTCAAAGTCACTCTCACTTTCTTCCGATATGGACTGACAGTCATGCTCAACTGGGACTTGTGGAGGGAACACTTTAACTTTGCTTCTGTAGGTGCAGACTTTCTTGATCTTTTCTTAGCAGCAGCTCTAGTCACTGGTCCAGAGGGGCATCTTCTAGGGCTCAGACTCAATTAAGATTTGTCCAATGGGCAGTAAATGATTTCTATGCATTGTTTTTACATCTTTTGAATTATTCTCAGGCCTTACTTTGTACACTGGCAGATCATCTAGTTTGCCCACTACAATGTGAGGGAGATGGTGCCATCTGTCAGCAATCTTGTGCTTGCCATGCAGTCCCAGATTTCTTAGCAATACCCGATCTCCCTCCTGGAGTTCTTGTGTGTTTCACCTTTTATCATACCTTTCTTTGTTGGCCAGATTTCTTTTGGCAGCCATGGTTTGAGCCAGTTGGTACGCATGAGTTAGCTGGGCCTTTAACTTTGCACATACTGTAAATAGTTGTCAGCTTGAACCCCATCAGAGAGACCCCAAACACACATCTACTGGTAGTCGAGCTTCTTCCAAACATCAGGCGGTAGGGGAGAATCCAGTGCATCACTTTTGGTGCAGTTATAAGCATGTACCAGGGTGCTAATTTGTTGGCTCCATCTAGGCTTGTCCTTTGGGTGCAGGGTGCCTAGCATATCTAGTAAGTGTGGTTGAAACGTTCAGGCTGTGGGTCCCCTGGGGTGGTAAGGAGTGGTTCTGGACTTTCGACTCCCACAGAGAAAGCATCTCTTTGATCAGACGACTCAAAGTCTCCCTTGATCAGAATGGATTCTTTGTGGAGCCCCATAGTGAACAAAAAGTTTTCTACAAGTATTTCACAGTGGATGCTTTCTGGTCTTTGGTGGGGAAGCTTGGGCATATCTCGTGAAATGGTCAGTGACCACCAGCACATTACTGATATTTCTTTGATCTGACTCCAACTCAGAAAATCAATACAGACCAGCTCCATGGGTGCACTGGTGGTGATGTTAATAAGGGCTGCAGCCTCTGGGGCAAAGCTTCTCTGTAAGCAGCTACTACAAGTTCGAATGTGTTGCTCCACATCAGCCCCCATCTTAGGCCAATAGAATCTGGATCTCACCAAGTCAAGTGTTCTGTCTATACCAAGGTGCCCCATGTGGTTGTGCAAGGACCCCTGGCATTGAGTCTCGGAAGGCAGTGGGCACTAGTTGTTGTTTGTCTACTTGTCCCTCTGTCTACTGTTTCTCTGTATAACAGTTTATTGATCAGTTTCAACTTAGGACCTTCTTTGTATAACAGTGCAGTTCTCAAATCAGTGGAGCGAATTTGGACACATCTTTTCCTGCATAGAGGGCTTCAAGCTGCTTTGATCATGGGATCGCGGGATTGAGCCCGCCGAATACTATCATTGTCCAGCTGAGGCAGTGCACCAATGTCTATTGCAGAAAAGTGGCAATAAGCAGCAGGTATGCAATTCTCAGAGGCTCCCCAAGCAATCCACCATGCAGTCCACTGCGTCCGTGGACATTTGTTCCTCCCTGTCAAACTTCCGCAGAGTGCCCGAATGTCAGGTTCTGCTAATCGACCCAATCATTCTGAGGAACAGGCCTCCGGGAGAGAGCATCAGCATCTATGTGGTTCAGACCTGCTCGGTATTCAAGAGCATAGTCATATGTAGATAATGCAGAAAGCCACCTATGGCCAGTGGCATCCAACTTAGCTGAGGTCTGCACATAGGTCAAAGGATTATTGTCAGTTTTACTAGTATTTTAGCCCCATACAAGTACTCATGGAATTGTCAACAATAGCCCACTTCAAAGCTAGGAACTCTAACTTATGTACAGGATAGTTCTTTTCGGATGGGGTCAGGCTTCTACTGGCAAAGGCCACTGGTCTCAGGCCATTCTCGTGCTCTTGGTACAACACAGCCCCCAACCCTTGCAAGCTAGCATCAGTGTGCAGGGCGTAAGGTTTTCTTGGATCGCATAGGCCAGCACTGGAGCATGGGTAAGTTGATATATGATCTCATGAAAAGCAGTCTCACAATCAGAGTCCAGCGGGCCCCAAATACTTCACTCGGATGAAAATACACTCTTTCAGTCTTGAGGGACGCTGACTTTGGTATTTTTGTGGGTTGGGGATACCCTTGAGTAAGGTTAAGTAAAGGGCGGATCACTCTTGAATAGTCCTTGATGAGCCGCTTAATAACCACAGAATCCCAGGAATCTTTGCAGTTCTTTTAGATTTTTGGCTGTGGCCAGGTGGTCAAGGCCTCAACTTTACTTGGTCGGTCTCTATTCCCTCGGTGGATACTATGTGTCCCACATACTTTACTGATGTTTGAAAGAATTGACACTTATCAATGGACAGTTTAAGGCCAAAGTCCTCCAGTCGGTCCAATACCTTAAATAATCTGCTCTCATGTTCCTCCAGTGAGCTGCCAAACACAATAACATCATCTAGGTATACCAGGCACTCTAGTAAGTTCATGTCCCCACTGCACGCCTCCATCAAACGTTGAAAAGTGGCTGGGGCACCTGAAACCCTTGAGGCATCCTCATGAATTCATAGAAGCCAAGCGGACAGATAAAGGCCGTCTTCTCACGGTCCTCTGGGCCATCGGGATCTGGTAGTACCCACTGCGGAGATCCAGCACAGAGAACCACTTGCTCCGCTTAGGCAGTCCAAAGCATCCTGAATGCGGGCATTGTGTACTGATCAGGGATAGTCCACGGTTTAAGGTGCGATAATCCACACACATCCTTACTGTTCCATTCTTTTTCCTCACTACCACAATGGGGAAGCATAAGGGCTTCTGGATTCTTGTATTACACCAGCAGCTAACATCTCTGCAGATGCCGCCTCACATCATCTATGTCAGCAGGTGCCAAGCTGCCGAGACCTCTCACAAATGGTCTTTCGCATGCAGCCGGATATTGTGCTCAGCTCCTGCACGATCCTACATCCCATTCCTTTAAAGAAAACACCTGGTCTCTCTGGGCAAGCTTCTCACTGATCCTCACTTTCCATTCAGCTGGCAGCGGGAGTCGCGAAATCAAACAAGTCAGGCGTTACTCTGTCATTCTTCCTTGAACTCTTGCTGCTGGGTAGCACTGCAGTGTCTGCACAATGCACATTAGCCAGGATGCAACCTCTGTTTACTCGAATGTCTCTTTCAGACACATTATGAACTTGGACCATTACCCTTCTGGCATAAGCATGGGCTCTAGCGGCAAAATACTAGGCTTGACCAGCAGTCCCTCTGGCAATTTTCCATCGCCTGGTGCATCCAACATTAATATTTTATTCTTAACATCCTTTCTGATACGGACCTCTCCTGTAAGGTACACTGGGCATTTGGCGCCAGGATCAGAGACTCAGGATCCTTCTTCCATACAATTCCGACCGGTTCCTCTGGTTCTGTTTTTTCAGCATCTCTCTGTGCCTCATAGGCCTTCTTAATTAAAGCCGGAACTCTTAAAGCTCTACTAGTCTTTGACCCCTGTTTTTCATAACACAACTGTGCCAGCCTTCCGAACATATGAGCATTTGTTCCAATCAACAAAGGGACACCATCATACAGTCCAGTGGGGGGACACACTAAGGCTAGGGTCTCTACTTGTTCGGCCACTCCAGCCACGGAGGTGGGGAAAGACAGCCAAATTCGGATATACCCGGAATAGGGGTAGGCTTTCTCACTTAACCCCATACATGCAGTCCTTCTAATGGTTGTAAGGGTACGTCTGACAAATGCTTCTGATACCAATCCTGGAACATAATTGTCACTTGGGAGCCACTGTCTAATACAGCTCTTGTAGACACTCCATTCACCTTTACAGTGGTCTCCATGGAGGGACCCACTATTCTGGACCAGTCTGGAGAGGCGGTAGTGGGGGCCTGGGCAACTGACCTTGCCACAAAAGGACGTGAATTAGCATTTTTGGTGCCCTCACTGGGATCATGTCGTGCACCTCTTAACCACTGATTTCTTCTCCAAAGCTCTCCTTGTAGCCTATATGCAACTTTGTCAGTGTCTTTGGGGACTGGCATTCCTTTTCATGTGCCCATCTTTCCCACAATTATAGCAAAACATACTTTCTGGAGTTTGAGCTGGCCGAGGTGCCACACTGGGAACCAGGGGGGGTATTACTAACTGGAAACCTGGTGCCATCTCTGTCTGGCGGTGATAAGCATTTGGAGACATCTCGTCAGTTTCTCCACTTCCATGGTCAAGGAATTGAGTTTGGAGCTGTTATCAGCAGGAGATACATGGGTGGGTACCCCACCCCATAGCAGATGCAGTCGGATATAGGTCAGGGCCCGTACTTGCAGGCGTGGCCTTCATAAAGGGACTGTTTTTGAATTCCGGATCTCTCTCAACAGTTCGCCCCATTGTGGCATATCTTTTCCTTGTCAGAGCACTCATTGACTGTCAACCTCTGCCCTGAACTTCACTTGATGGGTCACCTCGTCACTGGGTCGAGCCACCGCTGTTGGTGCAGGTACCTCCCGAGGTCGCTTTTCTCAACTCCTCGAATTTCTCTCATTAACTCATCATAGGAGGGTGGGATTCCAGTCGATTTGCCAGGCGTAACTGAAGCAACAGCAGTTCTGAGAAGGGGCAGACTTAAGGATTCTGTCCAGTCTGGTTCGGTCCAGTTCAATCGCTGGCAAACTACCCTTTCTGAGGCATTCTTGCAACAATTTTCCAGCCGAGAGACATACACAGACAACAACTCCCCTTGGTACTGTTGTGCATTCTTACTCTCCACCATAGGTCCTCATCAGAATCTGGGCTCCCATACACATTCTCCAAGGCCTCAAGATAGGCCTGTGCAGTCGCTCCAGGGTTACTGGGCCTGCTTAGCACGGATGGTAAGCAGGGCAGGACCCTCGGAGGCCTCACTAACCCTCTTCGCCGCCTCCCGAGCATTGCCATTCTAGTGCTTGGGGCAACATAGTCTATCCAGGTCTCCCAGTCATCCTCCCTTGGGGGGTGGGAGGGTGCCAGAGAAGATCCCTCAACCTTCGGTAAGAGTCGTGACTAATGGCAGGTGCAGAAATAGGAGTCTGCATTGGTTCAGCCACCATTACGGGCACTGGAGCAGGAGAGGGTGTTGGGAGGAACACCCCAGGTGGCAAGAATAGTTTCTTCAAGTCCTCCACAGTTTTCCCTCTCCCAGCAACCATTCAGCAAATTTCTCCTCAAAAGTTTCAGATAGTGGTGGGGCTGATTCCCCGGGTCTTTACTGTCCTTAGTTATCACTCTCCAAGCAGTGAGGGCTCCTCTGGGGTAATGGTCTGTGGCACTTTGGAGCTATCTATGGGATCCTTAAACTCTACTAGGGCCAGGAAAGTGTGGGTGAGCAGATTAGCATGCCGACCCACCACCACAGGGTTTTGTAAACCTTCCACCTTGGAAAGTACTCCTGCACAGTGTCCGATTGATACCCAGGGGATGTCCAGGATAAGCATAGCATTTTGGGGTCAATCTCCTCCCAGTACACCACTCCACCAGCCGGTGCACAGCCACTTCTGTCGGGTACCCATTTTTCTTAACAGTGGTTCGTAAATATGGCCACTAGAGGACACACAATCCCAGCGGTGAGCCTCCAAGATGTAACCCTAGTTGGCGCTATCCCAGAGGCTACTACCCTGCCTGATTTGCCACTAACAGGTTGAGGGGCCTGGATCCAATGGCGGTGCCTCCACCCAGAGGTCAGGGTTTGCAATAGTTAAACTAACTTGGTCACAGCCCTCTGGGACACTGCAACCCCTTTCTTCCCACTAGTGGCCCACACAATATATCAGAATTACCTTCACAGTATACACTTACCCCAGGTCTGGTTCCGCACTGGGACCTCCTGTGAAATGAGATACAGTGCAACAATCACAGTACAGTACTTTAACATAGACAAATACCTCAGGCAGTATAACTTTGCTGAAACAAGCAGCTCTGATTTATTTAGGGGATATAACAAGGACAGGGGGAAATCAGGTTAATTAGCTTATCACTCTAATAATCTCATTTATGGCTCTGTGCACAGGCCTATCCCTATCAGTTACTGTCCCTGGGTACCCAAGCCCTAGTGGCTAGTCCAAACCGTGGCAGCTGGTAGGGGCCCTTTCACACAGAGAAAAGGAGAATTAAACAGTCAGCAGTACAGTAATTCCATTTGGATTTAATGTGGCAATTCAACAGGGAGCTAACCTGAATTAGTACTCACGACCTCCAAATAAGATAGGGTCCTTCAATGTCAGCAGGGCTCACTTGAGGTACACAAACCTCTTCACACATCCATATAGAAGAAAGCACTATACCAGGCAGGCTGCATCTGTATCCCGATCGCAATTACTGCACAATACCGGGAGAACACACAGCAGATTCAGTTCCTGACAGACCCAGTGCAATTTTCAGCAATTCCTCCAGTCTTCTACAGGGTGAGCCTGGTTTCTACTCTTCAGAGATCCTTTGATTCTTTTCACAGGACGGATTCAGTCCTAACAAGCTGTTACACAAGCTGCAGACCGGAACTCTGGGCCTTACACACGTTTTTTGACTAAAACTGCACACTGAAAAAGCACAGGGCTCCTTCCTTCTTCACTGCCAAAGCTCAACTGAATCTCCAACTGACAAAACCGGCACTTCCCTGAGTTCCTCCCAGTTCTTGACTGGATTGGCTGTCACTCACAATAGACTGCTGCTGTTGGTCCAAAAGGCACTGAAGTCTAAACTACATCTCCCAGAGTCACTGCCCATACAATCCTCTTGTGGCTGGCTCAGATTATGAGTCCAAGTTCTGATTCTGCCAAGGCACTATTTTAGAGCTAGCTTACCCCACACTGATTGGTCCAGTTCAGCAGTTCAAAACTAGAATGGGGAACTAGCAGACACAGTTCTGACTGCAAAGAAAGCAGGTTAGACAAACTGTAATTTCATTATTACTCTAAATAATTTCTGGCAAACAGTTACATCTTTCAGATAGGTTCCCTTTGCACTCCTAGTGACTGCAAAAATGAAGTGAATTGGCAGCAGCTTGAGTGGTACTCAATCAAAGAAACACACAGTCCCCCATACAAACTAATTATGTCTGCAAGCAGACAGCTCCCAAAGAGACAGTACCAGAGGTTCCAAAAACACTCACCGATAAATGGCCCAAACGCCAAACACCATTCAGGCTTGGAGCATTCAAGCAAGCTCCTGGAAGTCTTTTGGGAACCCCCATTTGCAGGGGGGTTACAATAATATACACCCTATGTCAGAATCTCTCGCATTGCTTTGTTGGGGGGAATCTACCAAACAAATAAAACATGCCATTTCTGTGAACAGCAGGGGAGTACTGTTCATTATCAAGTACTGTCTTACTGAAAAGAGGTGTCAAGCCAAAAACATTGCTCTAACTGCAAAGCCGATTGGTTGGAATTTTGCAGCTCGGTTCCATTGTTCAATAAGTGGAGCAAGAGCGATGTCTGGCTTGTTAACTGCTGGCTTGTTAAAGTTAATGAGTTATGGCCTCAGAGGTGGGCATACAATGTTTCTTTCCCATTCACTTTCATGTCCTGCTGTCTGAGTCTTAAATCTGAGTGATGACTGTAGTCACTACTTTGTGAACATGAGGATCCCTGTCAGCTGCTTTGTGCGCTACTGCTAAAGCTGTGTGCGGGTTATTTCTGACTGCTGTGCGGGCGCACATGCGCACACCTTAGGGGGAACATAAGGTAGCATGCTGCAGCTCCTGTAAGCCAATGTCCGTTCTCCAGTATGATTCATGAGTTAGACTAACCTGAGTCCCAGCCTAAGTCTATTAAACCAAGTCAGAGAAAGTTGGGTGCTTGTTAACAAAGGATAACATAAAAAAGTAAACCACTGTTGCCCGTGTTCAGTCTCCTTGGTGACCTTCTTCCAGTTCAAAATAGTCAGAGCCATGATGCCAGTATACGATGTCCATTTTTTTATTTATTTAAAGTTGATAACCAGGTCTGTGGCATATCCCTGAAGTAAACTAGCCTGTGTGCATCACAGTGCACATCTCAATTGCAATAGATATGAGGGATTGTTTTAAAAAAAAAAAAAAAAGAAACAAATAAATACTGTAAATGAACTGGCGAACAGGCAGGCGGAACAAGAGCAGCGGATGCCCTCCTCCCATAGCATACATCGACTGTAGCCTTCAGCATGTCTGTGTCTGAATGCTGAATGTTACAAAAAAAAAAAAAAAAACTCCAGCATTTATAGAGCTGCAAACTAAGTCAGTCAGACAGTGGACTACACATTCGGTCTCCTCACCCATACCTGGACTGCACCCCCTCTCCCCCCCGCCAACACCAGCACTGACACCGACCTGCTGAAGGCTACCTACCGACTGTTGTAGTCCATTATGGGGCGGTGGTCATCTGCTGCACCTGTCCCGCCTGCCTGTTCAGTTACAGTATTTTTTTTTAAACAATTCCTCATATCTATCACAGCTGAGATGTGCATTGTGATGCAGGCAGGCTAGTTTGCTTCAGGGCTCTGCCACGGCCCCAGTTATCAACTTCAAATAAATAAAATAATGGACATCGGATAATGGCATTGCGGCTCTGACTATTTTGAACTGGAAGAGGGTGTCTGCAGTTTACATTTATATTCCTACACGCACACTAGCAAGCGCTTCTCACCAGACAACAGACAGGATTTTAAATGTGAAGCTTCCTATAGGAGCTATATTGATGGGAATTTGGGCTCCAGTTAAAACAGTAGTACTGTACCTCAGAACTGTTGCGAGGGTTCCCTGACAGTGAGGTATGGGGAAGGTGGTTTGTGAATTGCCGCACTTCCACAACTCCCGGGTGGTCATGCCTGCACTTAATAAAATAAGTAAAAAGAATACTTTCCCTGATAGCGGTCCCCTCCCCACACCCAGTCACCCACCCATGCATTCCATTCTTCAGCAGATATATTGTACAAGCTGCAGGCTGTAGGAGACCAACATTTTTTTTCTAAATCATCTCTAATTAATTTTTCAAATGCCTTGCCAGTGGGATGTCTTGGACTAGAGATACAAAATTTACTCTTTGTTTTTAACCCTCTATTTGCATGGAATCAACCCCATCAAGTTCATCAGTGGCAATATGTGCTAATAATACATAAATATCTTCGACGTCTCCACCTACACATGCCCCACCCCCAAATCAGAGTACAGTAAGTCACCTAAAATATGCATTATAGCATCATGACAGCTCTTCACGTATTTTTCTGGGGTTGGGTTTCATGTGATTCATGATTTTTTTTTTTTTATCAGATAAGTATACAGTAAAATGCAGTACATTACTGTAATGAATGACAACGAGGCCCTCCAATATTGTACTGTATATTAGAATGACATCTGATGCATTAAAGGAATTTGTTGAGGAGTTAATGTAATTCTCATAGTTTAAACACTACCAGGGCATAAAACTAAAGGAGACTGTACTGTACCTCAGAGCTGTCATTCATGGTAGTCAGCCAGATGGTTGCAAGGGTTCCATGACAATGACATGCACTGTACAATATGGAGGTGTCCAGCGATAAACCACTTTTTTTTTTTTTTTTTGCTTTGTAATCTTATGTAGGGCAGGGGTGTTAACAAAGGCATGAGTGGTACTAAAATGGTTCGACCAGCCCAGGGGAAAAGCAGAAGCTCAGGGGTTCAGCTTTAAATATGGGAGAGAAGCTACCAGTTTAAATACTGATATGTTAGGGAAAATCAATTCCCTAAAACCACAGTACTCCCATCAGGTAAGAGGGAAATGTGGTTTGTGAATTGCAGCACCAGCACAACTCCCAGCGGCTATGCCTGCACGTAGTAAAAAAAAAAATAATAATACTTTTCCCCAGTGGCTGTAGGTCCATCCTCCCCACACCAGATCTCCTGCCAGACAAGTAAATAAAAATAATCCCTGGTGGTTAGCGGTCCCTCCCCCACCTAATCACCCACCCCACCTGTAAAGAAAGAATTCCCTGGTAGTCCAGTGGTCCCTCCCCATTGCCCTATCACCGTCTTGTCCTGATTTTAACATTGGGTCATTACGGTACTATTTGACAACACGTCATCTGCAAACAATAATAATTTTACGTAGTGGAAACTTAAATTGAAAATGGCACTCACATCCTCTCTTTCAAGGAAAATAACACTCAGATACTCCGTTTTGATGGGTGCCAGACTCTTCCTTTATTAGGTGCTCACACAGCATATGCAGAGTACATCACCAGACAGTGACTTGTTTTAATACCACATACTTTATAATAAATTCTAATAAATTGTAATCACTGATTGCTGCATCTCTTGAGAGAGTTGTTTTTTTTTTTTTTTTACTTTACACAGTCACAGTAAACTGCACAAGGTAGCATGTTGTACTACACAGGGTAAATTCAGAATAGCAAACTTTAACAACACATGAGATAAATGTATAATTCAGATACTGTATTATAATTCCTAATGTAGCAGCTCAGAGCATGTCCTAGAGAGATATAGAAGTGTGGGTTGGGGGTGAGGGTTTGCCGACGGCGGCTTCCAACATTCAGGATGGAGGAATTTAATTTCTTTTGTTTTACGGCTGTGGGTGGAGCCTACAGCCATTTTGCGATCAGTCTGTTGTTCCTAAAACAGCAGATCGTGTCATCTTCCGTTGGACATTTGGAAGTATCCTTTCGAAAGTCCAACAGAGTTTGTAACACTCTGCCATGATTGACCACTACGGAGTAACAGCTGCACTACTTTGGCTGTTAATTCTGTATTCCTGGTACTGCCATCTTGTGAACCAGAACTACGCATGTGCGAATGCCGCGCATGCGCAGTTCCGACATCTCCACCATCTTGCGGATGGCACTCCTCCCACAGACTCCCACTGCTCCTGTCCTCCCCACTGCCTCCATTCCCCCCCAGCACCGGCAGGTAATGAAACCCTCCCGCTCCCTCCCAGTGCTGCAGTCCCTCCACTCCCACCATTTCCCATTCCCACGCTGACAGCGGGGTGCCCAATCCCCTTGTTGGCATCATGTAACACCCCCTCCACAACTCATGTGGCACACTGGGAGCCCACCCCAGTGTGCCCAAATGTATGCTTTTTTTTGTCTCTCACACTGATATTGGGGTGCCCAATCCCTGTGTTGGCATTACGTACTCCCCCAACTCATGTGGCAGACTCGGAGCCCACCCCAGTGTGCTCAATTTTTGTTTCCTCATTTCCCTCCCCACCGACATCGGGGTGCCCAGTCCCCATGTCGGCATCATGTCTGTCCCCCCACTCATGTGGCACACTGGGAGCCCACTCCAGTGTGCCCAAATTTGTTTTTTTCCCCCTGTAAAAAAGAAAAGCGTCCCTTGTCGTCACCCCAGTCCCCCTTCCCCCATCTCCACCCTCCCACTGAGCACCCACCTCCCCACCCCATACTTACCTCTAGAAGTCGATGCTGTCATCCTCTCTTGAACGGGACACGTGTGCACTCTTCGAAGCCAAACCGCAAACTGAAGAATCAAAGGTAAGCGCCATATAATGGCACTCAATGGGGTTTTCAGCTTATCTTGAAATATCAGCCATTTTTAGGAATTTTGACCTCAAATTTTCAACATGGGGTTCTTGGGACCCCACTTAATGAACACTGTCACTGTTATTTCATTACTCGGTCCTGAAAGGTGATTTCACTGTCGCTGTGTGGAATTACCTTTCAGGACCGATTAAGGAAATGACAGTGCCACTATTCATGAGGTGGGGTCCCAAAAATCCCATGTTGCAAATTTGGTGAAAAAATTTCCAAAAATGACTGTTATGAGCGTATGCAGTAGTTTGTACGATGCTCTTAACTTCGCCTTTTTTAATATTTTCACTCCATATTTCAACATTGCCATTTTTGCACACTTTATTAATAGTACAGCTGTCATTTTCACATCCTGCCCAAAATGAGTTTTCACACCGTGGCACAGAACGGCATGGTTATGCTGCAAATCACCTTTCGGGACAAGTGAACAAAATGACAATGGCACTTTTCGTGAGGTGGGGTCCCAAAAAAGCCATGTTGAAAATTTGGTGAAACAATTCCAAAAACTGGCCGAGTTACACCCAGCTGTTCCAAATTGTCTATGCACAGGTGCAACTTTTGTCATTTGGCAACTCGCCACAGCCGTATTGGCTCTGGCTAGATCCTATTTTTTAAGTAACACTACACAAGGAAGAGGAGCACGAGTGTAACTGTCACCAAATCAGAGAACTCACATAAACTGTCACTCGTGATCCTCTGAATCTGCAAAGTGCTGACAAATAGTGTGTGTGTATTTTCTCTTTGGTATTTCATGATGTCTGTCCAATAAAGATGCAGTTTAGTGTGAAAAACATCAATTCAGCTGTTCAGTTCCATATACTAAGATTGATACTATGTAGGAGTTAAATAATTGCACAACCCAAAGATGCAGTGTCTTACGTAGATACTGCAGATCACATATTGCGGAATGATTCTGTCATCTTGACAGAAAGGGCCTTAACTGTAATGTTCTCATGTAGCTGTGGCTAAAAAATGTAATTTTTTTTTAAAAAAGCATTAGTGGTCAAGGGGCCCCACATGTACAGATCAGAATCTCCCTTCCTGGCTGGTGCTGCCATCCAGCGTACAGTATGTGAGACACAGAAATATAAGGAATAAAGCAAACAAACAAAGAAAAAAACAAATACAAAAATCAAAGCTACTGTAGGACATGTTATAAAAAATGTGTTTGTTTTATTCTTTATATTTCTGTATCATGCATACTGTATGCTGGGTGGCAGCACCAACCATGAATGTAGATTTATGGCTGTTGGCTCATGGGGTATTATTGTATTATATCTTACCAGAAGTCATTAATTTGGGGGCAAAAGGCAGTAATCATAAGAGTACTGCACTGTACGGTGTAGACCATTGCATTTTGAATGGAAGGTGGTCAAAGGAACGGTATCGGTTGCAGACTGACCCTGAAAACAATGAAATGGCATATGTCTCATGCAGCCAGTTTACAAAAATATGTATATTCTTCTTACCACAAAGGGCATACCTGTATATTAATGTCTGGACCATTCAATTAGCTTAGACTCATAACAATCAGCAATGGACTGTACTGGAACAAAAAACACTGCATGGATAACTTAGAAAGTAAATTTAACTGGTAGCACAGTTATCTACTGTAGCACTGTACCTATCAAAGTAATGCTAACTTATTGCATGTATTTAATAAGACTGAGACAATATGACAAAGGCCTCAATTTAACTTGTGCAAAAATGTCAATTTTGCCAAGTTTCGTTCTCACTAGTAAAGTAGCAGTGGACAAGGGAATGTCTAGCAGAGCCTTGTAATAATACAGTGATACAAAAGATTTATTTTTCCAACATGTTGTTGTAACTAATTCCATAAACTTCAGCCTCATATACTAAGATTGGGTCAACTTTCATCTCCCCAGCTGTTAAGGCAGGAGTATTGAAAGTCCCCCATAATTATAATTATAAACAACATGTGCTGGGAGTCAGGTGATCCTGGAAGGACTGCAGAGTGGGTTCCTGACTGGGGGTGTCACAGAACCAACAAGAGCTGAGGCAGTTCTTGACCTGGTGCTCACAAATGGGGAGCATGTACAGGAAGTAATGGTCAGGGAGCCACTGGGTGGAAGTGACCATTGCACAGTGTGGTTCCAGTTGGATAAGGGCAGGGAAAGCATCCTGACTAAGACCAAAATCTTGGATTTCAGGATGGCGAACTTCAGGAAAATGGACGAAGTGCTAAGGAGCCACCTGGCAGGCATCAGAGTAGATATGGGGTGGACCAAAGGTGGTCCATCATTAAGGAAGGAATGCTGGTTGGCACAGATGAGTGTGTTGGGCTCAGGGGGAAGAATACAAGGGCCAAAGCACCCAGCTGGTTCAGTTCTGGGGTTGCCCAAGCAGTAAGGGAAAAGTGGTTGGCCTATAGAAAATTCAGGAAGACCAAGAGAGAGGTGGATATGGAAAATTGCCTAAGGTTTGCTAGTGAGGCAAGTAAGGAAGTCTGGCGAGCAAAGGCACAGAAGGAGCTGCAGATAGCTGAAGGAATTAAAAAGGGGGAGAAGGCTTTCTTTCGCTGTATAAGTGGGAAAAGGGAAAAGAAAGAAGGGATTGTTAGACTTAAGGGGAGGAGTGGGTAGAGGATAATGGGGGGAAAAGCAGAGATACTAAATGAATACTTCTGTCTTCACCAGGGAAAAGAGGAGTGGGGGGGAGGGGAATACAGATGTGGTGATAGAGGAGGATAGAGTGAGGGAGGGGCTGCTGGCATTGAAGGTGGACAAATCACCAAGCCAGGACAGAGTACATCCAAGTGTACTAGGGAACTAGCTGAGGAGCTGGCAGAGCCACTGGCAGACCTATTTAATAGTTCACTAGAGTCAGGCATGGGTACCGCAGGACTGGAGAACAGCGCATTTTGTATTTTATTTTATTTATGACTTTGTTAACCGGCTAGGTGTACTGATCCCAGGGACCATTTTCAGGCATGACTTGGGCCACGTAAGGCGGCACAGAGTAGAAACATCAAAATAACAAGAACATTACAAGAGCAGGTAATACATAGTGAAAGGTTACAGTTGTTATATTTGGCAATACATGGTGGCAGTAGTTGAGAGACAACAAATAAGAAAGCAAAGTAAGGCTCATGCTGGTACAGTTTCAGTAAATAAGAGAACCTTTTTGGCCCTACCCCTGGAACCTATGGAGGGGGGCTAGTCCTTAAAGCAGTGGCAGGTGGATGCCAACAGGAGCCAGTCTTTGAGGTGAGTCTTGAACTGGCGGTGAGTGTTTATGGTGCGCAGTTCAGTGGGCAGCTTGTTCCTTAGTGTGGGGGCTCCTACAGACAGGGCTCTAGCACCCATGTTCGTGGCTACCCTTGGGATTTTCAGGAAGGGGAAACTAGAGGAGCGTAGGCAGCGGTGTGAGGTTTGGACGGTGAGAAGTGGAGCAAGAGGGTATTTCTGGCCAATACAGAAAGCAGAATCAATAAACTGTACAGTGCAAGGTCAAAGCGGGCTTGTAGTGGGAGTCACCCCAGTGTAGTGTAGAGTGTACAGTGGTGTGTGGAGAAAGGGGCCAGCAGGGAGAAGCGGCAGGCACTGTCGTATGCTACTGATAGTTTGCCATGGTGGATGCGGAGGTCCTGGAGTAGATGGGAGAGCAGTAGTCCAGGATAGGCAGCAGGTTTCCCTGGATGATGGCATGGCGGGCCTCAGGGGTGAGGTATTGCCGATATCTGTAGGTAGACCCTGGTTTTTGGTGAAATCTTAGAACCAGGGAGTTTATGTGCTCTGTTAAGGAAAGGGTGGGGTCAAGCACAACTTCTAGATATTTGAAATGTTTGACGTTCTCTAGGGCATGGCCATCAGGGGATGTTATGATTAGGGTTGGGTTAGATTTGCATTTTGTTAGGAAGGGCTTAGATCCAAACAACATTGTTTTGGTTTTTTTTGGCATTGACCAGAAGGAGGTTGTCAGAGAACCAGTTGTGGGCTGCAGCGTAGTTTTGTGAGAGGGCTGCAGAGATGAGTGTGGGAGACTTTATGCTGGAGAAGAGCACAAGGTCGTCAGCATAAAGGATTGAGTGACAGTTGAGACTATCCGCTGGAATGGAGTTAATGAATAAAGAGAAAAGGAGGGGCCCCAGGATAGAACCTTGAGGGACCCCAGTAGAGACACGGTGGGCGAGTGGGCCGGGCCAATGCACGCAAACTGGTAGTGCCCTGTAAGGTAGCTTCTGAACAAGGTGGTGACCTCTGGAGAGCAGCCAGGGTGATGCAATTTGGAGAGGAGGAGTGAGTGATTGACCAGGTCAAAGGCTTTGGAGAGGTCAACGAAGACTGTGCCAGCTGCATTTCCATGGTCCATGTTTGTGAGGATGTGGTCAGTTAGGAGTGCGAGGACAGTAACAGTGGAATGAGTCTTGCGAAAGCCATGTTGTTGGCTACATAGTAGATCATATTTACCTATGTAGTCAGCAAGTTGGTGGTTGATGGCTTTTTCAAGTAGCTTGCTTAAGTGAGGAAGGATGGAGATCGGGTGATAGTTGACTGTGGATTGTGGGTCCCCAGCTTTATGAGTGGGAATGACCTTTGTGGTTTTCCCTGTATTGGGCATAGAGGAAGTGGTCAGGGCAAAGTTGAAAATGAACATTGGGGGAGGGGGCGACGATGGCAGGGGAGATAAGTCTAAGGAAGACGGGATAATCTGGCTGCTCCAGGGGTGCCATGGTTTGGGAGGCTTTTTAGGAGTTTAGCTATGTCAGCATGTGAGAGTATTTTGAACAAAAAGGGGGGAGGTGGAGGTTGAGAGGTAGGCCCAGCGGGTGATGTCATGAGGGCATGCAGGGGGACGGGTTTTTTTGCAGGTAATTTGGGAGTTTGCTTAGATACATAGTGAGGTCGGAGAATTTGTCATTGAGGGCCTTGGCCACTTCTTGGGGATCAGGAATAAGGCCAGCAGTATTGTGTAGCTGTGGGACAGGCTTACTGGAGGGGGGTTTAGTAGTGAGCCAATGGATGCCCAGAATTGTTTAGGGTCCCCTAAGTTAGTTTGCTGGAGATTGTGAAAATGTGTCTGTTTGAGAACTTTGGCCACGTGTTTGCAAAGGTTCCTCTGACGCCTATAATCATCCCGTAGGGTAGGGATGGGGATATTTTATAGGTTGACCAGGCACGGTCCCTGTCTTTCATGAGGGTAAGGAGGTCTTTTATGACCCATCGTGAGTAGCCACTCCTCACCCTTCTGGTGGTGACTGGAAAATGCTTGTCCTGTAGAGTCAGGAGAGCTTAAGTGAACATGGATGCTGCCTTGGTCACATTTGAGTCTGAGAAAATGGCAGACCAGTCCAGTACCCATGCCTCAGAGAGAAGGACAGGGGTATTTGGGCTTTTGAAGTTACGGGAAAACAGATATTTGGGCAGGGGCCATTTAAGTTTGGATAACCAGAGAAGGTACATAGGGGACTGATCGCCAGTGGAGTCAGCCATGGTACCAGCATGCAGGACACATTCCTCCTGGTTAGGTACAATCCAATCCAGGTGTGTCTGTGTGCCATTGTGAGGGTGCCGCCTTTTGGAGAGGTTAATAGTTTGGGCCAGGTTGTATTGTTTTAGGAGGGAGGCATAGTCAGGCTGGTGGGAACTGAACTAGTTTAGATTGAGATCACCTAAGAGAATTGAGTCTCTGTGTAGAGATATGGAGCCCAGGCCAGAGTGGAGCCTGTTTAGATCCTCGGTTCCGGCTGTAGGGGAATTGTAGTTGCACCCAATGTAGACTTTTTTGCTAGTTCCCAGGGTAAATTTGGTGAGGAGCCATTCACTGGGAGGGGTTGGGTCAGAGCGGAGAACTATGTTGGCTGACAGGGGTTCTTTGACAAACAGAGCTACTCCACCCCAATTTTTTTTTTTGCCAGGTCTATCCAGGCGGTGGGAGGAGTACCCAGGTAGTTGGTAGGTGGCATCAGTAATGTGAGGTTGTAGCCATGTCTCAGAGAGTCCCAGGATGTGGGGTTTGTATAGCTCAACCCATGCTTCAAGGTCCTGGTATTTGGAGGGGAGACTGCATACATTTATATGGGTGATTTTTAGCCATGGGGCATTTGTACAGGTGCTGTTGGAGGGGCTATGTGGGAATTGGGCCGGGGTTGCTCTCAATGTCTCCTGCACGGAGTAGGAGCACATGTAGTGCCCCTCCATAAAAGTGGTCCCAAGGATGACCCAGGGAACTACAGACCAGTCAGTCTGACCTCCATTGTGGGCAAGCTCATGGAGACCATACTAAAGGAAAGGTTGGTGGAATATCTAGAGGAGCATGGTCTCCAGGATGCGAGGCAGCATGGGTTCATTGGGGGGGGAGATAGTGTCAAACTCTGTCACTAAGACAGTAGGGGGGCCAAGTGGTAGACATGCTCTATCTTGATTTCAGTAAGGCCTTTGACTCTGTGCCCCATAAAAGGTTGATCAGGAAGTTGGTGGATCTCAGGATTTGGAAAAAAGATGGCCAGATGGGTGGAAAACTGGCTGAGGGACAGAACCCAGAGGGTGGTTGTGGGGGAGAGTTATCTGGCACCAGAGAGGTAATCCGTGGGGTACTGCAGGGCTCGGTGCTGGGGTTATTGTTTTCAGTGTCTTCATCAGTGACATCAGGGATGGCATTAAGGGCAAAATGTGCCTATTCACAGATGACACCAAGCTCTGTGGGAGAGTGGACACAGCTGAAGGGATACAGGACCTATAGGATGATCTGGAAAAGCTTGGGAAGTAGTCCAGGATCTGGAAGCTTGGCTTCAATGCCAAGGAATGTAAAGTTATGCATATTGGAGCCAAGAATTCCCAGGACAGAGTACGACCTGGGTGGAGTCCGAATACCTGCATCAGAGGAGGAGAAGGACCTAGGAATGATGATCACTAGTGACCTGAGGCACTCCACGCAGTGCAAGAAAGCAGTAGCAAAGGCTAACAAGATGCTGGGATGCATAGCTAGGGGGATCAGTAGGAGAGAGAGGGTTATACTGCTCTTGTACAGGTCCCTGGTAAGGCCTCATCTAGAGTATGGGGTTCAGTACTGGTGCTCACATCTCAAAAAGGACATTATCCTGCTGGAGAAGGTCCAGAGGAGGGCTACAAAGATGATAGTGGGTCAGCAGGGTAAGGCATATGAGGAGAGGTTGAGGGCACTGAACATGTACTCCCTGGAAGACAGGAGAGAGAGAGGGGGGACATGATTGGGACCTTCAAGTAGTTGAAAAGGATAAATAAGATGGATAAGGAGAGCCTCTTGAAGCTGAGTGGCAACCGTAACACAAGGGGGGCACAGTCTTAAGCTGGAGGGTGGGAGGTTTAGGAGGGAGGTCAGGAAGCACTTCTTCACAGAGAGGGTGGTGGACACTTGGAATGCACTGCTAGAAGAGGTGATCTCATTGAAGACAGTGGGCAGCTTTAAGAGAGTCTGGAATAGGCATAGTGGGAAGGTAAGGATCATGGGTAGGGAAGATAGGAGGTGTGGGGAGGGAGGACAGGGACAGTAGCTCAAGATGTGTACCCTGCAATACGAGCAGACTAGATAGACCAAATGGCCTTCTGCTGGCTTCTTTATGTGTTCGTATAATTACATTTTAGAAAGAGCTTTATAATTATAATTAAATTATTATCATGATTACATTTCAGGAGAGCGTTAACTACAGTATATGGAACACTTTAGCAGTTTATAGTTTCATACATTGATACCATGACTGATTATTAGTTTTACTCCTAAATAGATATACTGTAGTCATGCAAGACTTCTAGTTTTTCTTTTTTCGAAGAACAAGGTCTATGACTTATTTGTACTGTGGCTGTTCATCAGTTAGTGGCAACGATCAATTCAAAATGTTACCTTGATGTCAGACAGTACAAAGGAGTTTTGATTTTGTAGACAAAGTGTCTGCGCAGTGTTCATTGCTGATGACAGCAGTAAGACAGAAGTACTACCATTCACATCCTGTAATATGTTGTATGCTACTGTGAAGGTGATGTGTCTACAAAATCCACACTCTCTTGTACTGTCTGATAGCAAGATAACATTGTGAATTATGATTTCTTTATTTAGTATAAAAGAAGCCCCCATTGTGACTTAGTGATCGTTGCCACTGACTAATAAATCTATGAAGAATCGATGGAAACAGTCCACCCTTTATTGTTTTGTGAATTTTTTTTAACCTATTCATAGAATAATGTGTCTCAAGTTACCAGCTCAGATATTCCAATTTTAGTAAACCTCATGTGCTGTTGTTCCCAGCCATCCTCTGAAAGGGAAAGCTGGTATTCGCACAAAACCACGAGGCTGCTCCAAGAGTATGATATTCATCCTGGTATCTTCTTAACAAACAGAAACACAGGGGCGAGGGGGGGGGGAGCTAATCGGAAGTGTTTCCAAAAGTACATGACTTTATTACTGGCTTAGGCAGCAAACAAAGTAGATACACAGTGACTGTACAGTGTGAAAATCCCCTTTACCAATGCCCAGTGTTTCACATTAGCTCTAAGTACATACTAGATACTTCAAACAACATGAAGTCTTGCTATATTATGACATATGCAGTGAGTCCCAACCTTCGAACTGCTCCGGAGGTGAAAGAGTTAACTTTCCATGCCAGGCATGGAACGCTGAGCTCGAGCTCGGTTGAAACTCTGTCTGCTGTTCTTCAAACTCAAACCGTCAGATTCTTTACTCCGCCTCACTGAACAGTCGCTCCGGAGATTTCTCCTTCTGCTCGGTTCATTTTGTCGGTTAAAGTATTGTTTTTCTCGGTTTTCGACCGAATTTAAACCGCAACCGGTTGGTTCAGACTCTCTCTGTGGTATTTGTGAGTACTAGATAGGTTTTACATTGATTTCTATTCCGTGTGCAACTTGTAAACGGTTTATCGGTTCGGTTTGAACCGATCAGGTTGTTTAAAATGTATTAATCTGTCATTTAGAGTGTGGTTACTGGTTCTTATCGGTTCTAAAAAAAACGGATTTTATTACGTTTTTTTCCACGACCCGTGACACGGTTGGGAACCGATAAGAGGGTCTTACCTGGCAGATTGCCATAAATGGGTAAGTTTGGTTAGGACTGGCACTATGTCTGAGAAACCCAAAAGAAAAATCGGGCCCACTGGGTTTCAAAACTGCAGTGTCTGTGAGGAAGTCTTTGCCAAGGCTGACCCCCACACCACCTGTGTTTATTGTCTGGGGTTTGACCACCTCAATGCAGACTGCCAGGTTTGTAAAAATTTTCCTGCAGCTACCCTAGAAAAGAGAGTTGGTAGGCTCAGGGAAAGGGAGGCCAAAAAGTCTGCTGAACCGGATGTCCAGCCGTTCGGTTCCAACAGGCTTGGAGGTAGTTCCCTCTGACCAGGGCGAGACTCTCGGCAAGGAGATCCGACTCGGTGAGTCGGTTCCAACAGAAAGGACTAGGAAATCAGCTGGTGTGGAGCCAAACTTTCCTCTCCAACCGCTGAAGAAATAGCCAAAGCGACTAAATTGTCCAGTCGCTTCGTTCCACCCAACCGCACCATCAGGTGTTTATTTGCTCCGGCCAGTTCCACTGGTTCAAGAGTATGATTTAGAGGAATATTATGAACCGGAGGAGGGGAAGAGGAGTATGAGGAGAGTGAATGTGGATTTGAAAGTCTGGATGTGCCCATTGACCGGACATCTCCCAGACAGACCTTCAGGATGTCCCCTCCCAGGCTTTCTGAGTCCCCTTCTCATTTTATGTTTTATAAAAAAGTGGCTGAAACCCTCCAGCTCCCTATGGAGGAAGCTGTGGATGATCAAGAGGAGCCTGACTATGTGGAAATGATGGATATCCCAGAGTTGAAGAGACTGTCTGTTCCTTTGCATAAATCTTTTGGGAAACAGACAGTTAAAATTCTAAAAACTCCTCACACTATACCTCCTGTGGATAAGAGAATGGACAAGAGGTACACATTGTCAGGCTCTGATACGGAGTTCCTTACACAACAGTGCAGCCATGTTGGGGTAGTGCAGGGTGCAGGCTGCAGCCTGTGACAAAGCAAATATTCCCTTGGCTTCACACCCCCCTGACAAGGACTCCAGGAGGATTGATGCCATGGCAAAGAAACAGTACATGGCAGCATCCTTGGGACTCAGACAGGAAATTATATGGCTTATGTTGCTAGATATCAGAAATCAGATGGGATACTGTGATGGCTCTAGCAAAACAGGTCCCTGGCCAGCTTGCCAAGGAGCTGGAGCAGGTGGCTGCTGATGGTATTGAGGCATCCAAGGTGCAATTTCATGCTGCAGTGGACTCTAATGATGTGTCATCAAGAGTCATGGCTACATCTGTGGCACTAGCAGAATGGCTTGGCTCAGATGTACTAGCCTGTCTCAGGATACCAGACTAAGGCCATGGATTTTCCTGTTGTGGGTAATTCTCTGTTTGGGAGCAGACAGAGAATTACATGAAAAAAATGGATGAGTATGGGACCACCTATAGGAGTGCACAGGCCAAGGAAAGGCAGGCCACTCCTCAAGGCAGCTTGGCAGGGCAGGCCTTTTCATAGGCCTTTTTACCAAGCCCAGGCCTCCTCTTCTGCTTATGCCCAGAGGGGGTTCTTTAGAGGGAGAGGCAGACGGGGTACAAGCAGGCCTGCTTCCACCCCTCAGCCCAAAGCCCCCTGCCAAGCAGGCACCCTGATGGGGTTGCCAGGGCCGATTCTCAGCTACCTGTAGGGGGCAGGCTGGCTTACTTTGTCCAGGACTGGAAGTCTCTGACATCAGACAAGTGGGTCCTGGAAGTAGTAAGCCAGGGACTGGTTCTCAGCTTCAAAAAATTTCCAAAGATGAGAACCAGATCCTTTCCACTTGCAAATCCACCAGAGGCACTTGCCCTAGAGGCAGAGGTCTATTCCCTCCTGGCTCTCAGAGCTGTGGAAAGGGTTCCACCCCTACACCAGGGCAAAGGGTTGTACTCCAGGTGCTTTCTTACCCCAAAAAAGACAGGAGAATGGCAGCCCATCCTGGATCTCAGATATTTAAACAAGCACCTTTTAAAACCAAAATTCAAAATGGTGACTCTGGGGATTATTCTACCCTCTGTAAGGCCAGGGAACTGGCTAGCGTCCCTGGACCTCAAAGATGCCTACTTCCATATTCTCATCAGAAGCTCCCACCGAAAGTACCTCAGGTTCGAGCTGCCTTCAGGCCATTACCAGTTCAGAGCAATGCCCTTTGGCCTCACCTCTGCTCCAAGGGTATTCACAAAATGCCTGGCAGTAGCAGTTGCTTCCCTAAGAAGGCAAAAAATTGCCATCTTCCCTTACCTGGACGACTGGCTCATAGTAGGCAAGTCTCCAGACCAAGTCAAGTTACATCTACAGATAACTCAGCAACTGCTTACCTCTCTAGGTTTTCTCCTGAATCTTACAAAGTCAATCCTAGAGCCTGTCCAGCTCCTCACGTTCATAGGCGCAGAGCTGAACACAGAGAAAGCCAGAGCCTTCCTTCCTTTGGACAGGGCAAGGACCCTGGTCTCTCTGGCCTCCTCATTCACCCTGCAGGTCTGTCGACCAGCAAGGCATTTTCTACACCTCCTGGGGCACATGGCTGCTTCTACAGCAGTAGTGCAGGGAGCAAGATTTCAGATGAGGGACATCCAGTTCCATTTGAGAGCCTTTTGGTCTCAAAGGAAAGACCCTCTAACCAAATTGATCCCAGTAACTCGAACCCTGATCCAGGCCCTACAGTGGTGGCAGGATCAGAGCAGTCTGAGACAAGGGGTTCCTTTGTCACTCAGTCTCACTCCTTAATCCTTACTACAGCATGCATCCCTCTTGGGGTGGGGAGCTCACATGGGCGACCTCACTACCCAGGGATTGTGGTCCTCTCAGGAATCTCTGCTCCCACATCAACCTGTTGGAACTCGGAGCAGTTTTCTAGCACTTCAAGTTTTTCCAAATCTGTTCAGAACAAAGTTGTACAGGTCAGAACGAGACAACACCACCACAATGTGGTACATCACAAGCAAGGGCACTCGGTCTACGGTCTTGTGCACCGAAGCAATGAAGTTGTGGTCTCTGGCTTACTCCCTGAACACCTCCCTCACGGCAGTTCACCTCCCAGGAAAGGACAATGTCCTGGCAGATGCTCTCAGCAGGATTTCCCAGGGCCATCACGAATGGTCACTGGACCCCCTGGTCTTGGAGGTGATAATTGCCAGATGGGGCACCCCGCAGATAGATCTTTTTGCAGCCCCAGACAATCACCAACTTCCTCTTTTTTGCTGCAGGCCCCCAGTGTTGGGCTCAGTCCCTCTGGATACCTTAGTTCTCAATTGGGAAGGGAAGTTCCTCTATGCTTTCCCCCCCTTCCCTCTCCTGTTCAGAGTTCTAGTCAAAATCAGATCTCAGTCTTGCAAGATGATCCTGATTGCTCCAGATTGGGCCAGACAACCCTGGTATCCACTCCTACTGTCCTTAGCAGTCCATCTTCCCCTGTGTCTTCCCAGGAATCACAACCTGTTAACCTGTGCTCAGGGGAGGGTTTGGTACCCAAACCTCAAATCTCTCAATCTCAAGGCCTGGCTCTTGAAGAGTTAGAGTTTGCTGATCTACACCTCTACCAAGGTGTAATGGATATTCTGAAGGCTTCTAGGAAACCTTCCACCAGGGCTACCTATAATTCCAAATGGAAGAGGTTTTCCATATGGTGTTCTGGGAAGCATATTTCCCCAGAATCTGCTGATTTACCCACAGTCCTGGATTATATGGTCCATTTAAATACCTTGGGGCTGAGATCAGCTACCCTAAAAGTACATTTGGCAGCTGTGTCTGCCTTTATTTCAGCAGGTAAACCCTCTTCTCTTTCAGCTCATCCTGTATTCTCTAAGTTTTTTAAGAGATTGCTTCACACCAACCCTCCATTCAGGGACCTTGCCCCTGCCTGGGATCTTAATGTTTGCATTGCTCAGCTTATGCAACCCCCTCTTTGAGCCTCTGTCTTCAGCAGAGCTTAAGTACTTGACTTGGAAGACTGTGTTTCTGGTAACCATCACTTCTGCCAGACGCATAAGTGAATTACAAGCCTTGTCAGTGGAACCTGATTTTATCTCCTTTCATAGAGGTAAGATGGTCCTCAGGACTAACAGGAAGTTCTTGCCTAAAGTGGTTTCAGATTTCCACCTTAATCAATCTATATCTCTTCCAGTGTACTTCACGGACCATTCCTCCTCTGGCGAGAGGAGGCTGCACAGCTTAGATGTGAAGAGCCCTTAGTTACTACATAGAGCGTACCAAGGGTCACAGGTTTGACTCCCTCCAACTGTTCCTCACTTATGGTGAGGTTGGTAAAGGGAAACCTGCTACTAAAAGACCCATTGCCAGGTGGATTGTCTCTTGTATCCAATTCTGTTATGAAAAGCTGGGTAAGGTTCCTCCCTCAGGCCTGAGGGCTCACTCTACCAGAGGTACAGCTGCTTCCCTGGCTGCTGCCAGTGACATCCCTATTATAGAGATATGTCAAGCAGCTACCTGGAAAACAGTTCCCACTTTTACCAAGCATTACTCCCTGGACATCCAGGCTAGGAGTGATGCTCGGTTTGGCACAGCTGTGCTTCAGAGCCTATTTCCTAAGTAGGTTCTGACCTTCCTCCATGGAAGTACTGCTGTGTAGTCTGCATATGTCATAATATAGCAAGACTTCATGTTGTTTGAAGAAAAAATTACTCACCTTAGTAATGTCATTTCTTCTAATGGAGTCTTGCTATATTATGACCTCCCCCCCGCCTGCCCCTCTCAGAACCTCTGTTTTTGGGATGTGGGTGGGCAGTGCAGTGTTGGCACTTAGTAGACGCCCACCTTGTTGTTTTCACCCCTCCTTTTTTGGGGTGACTTGGTATTGTGTTTTTCATTTTTTGGGTCTCCTGACTTGAGTCTTTGTTTTGGGACCAAAAAATGTGTTCTTATGTTTAGTAGCCAGTTGGCTAGTGTAGGTTTACAGCTTCCACACAGGACCTCAGTGAGTTTAGCTCATAAAGATCTGCGGTTTGAGTTTGAAGAACAACAGACAGAGTTTCAACCGAGCTCGAGCTCAGCGTTCCATGCCTGGCATGGAAAGTTAACTCTTTCACCTCCGGAGCAGTTCGAAGGTTGGGACTCACTGCATATGTCATAATATAGCAAGACTCCATTAGAAGAAAGAACGTTACTAAGGTGAGTAATTTTTTCATACTGTAGATACTGTACATAGATGTGCTTTGTTATGGGTTTATGTGACTAAACTGTGGGGACTGTAAGAAAAATTACTCACCTCAGTAATGTTGTTTCTTCTAATGAGTCTTGCTGTATTCTAACTATTGCAGTTAGGTCCTGCCTTTCAACAGCCTCGGAGGACAAAGAGTTAACTTTCCATGGCCAGCATGGAACGTTCAGCAGAAACTTCCAGTTGAAGCCCCTGTCTGCTGTTGTTTAAACTCCAACTGTCAGATCTTTACCAGCAATACTCACTAGAAGTTCTGTGTGGAGACTGTGAAACTCACACTAGCCAACTGGCAACTAAATTTATTAAAAAAGGTTTTTTGGTTTCAAAACAAAGATTCAAGTCAGGAAACCCAAAAAACAAAACACAACTCACACCCAAAGTAAAGGAGGGTAAAAAGGGGCACACCTAGGGTGCCAACACTGCTCCTGCCCACCCACATCCCAAAAACCAGGTTCTGAGAGGGGAGGCAAGGGGGGGAGGTCAGAATACAGCAAGAATCCATTAGAAGAAACAACATTACTAAGGTGAGTAATTGTTTCTTCAAACAACATGAAGTCTTGCTGTATTCTGACTAGCTTCTGAACCTAAGCAGTCACCTCCATGGAGGAGGGAATCAGGCTACTACTTTGAGAATAGGCTCTGGCTACTATTGTGCCAAACCGAAGCATCACTCCTAGCCTGGCTATCCAGAGAGTGCTTGGTGAATGTATGGACTGTTTCAGGTGGCCGCTTGACAAATTTCTAAGATAGGAATATCCCTGGCAGCAGCCAGGAAGCAGCTGTACCTCTAGTAGAGTGAGCCCTCAGACCTGAGGGGTGGGGTTCTACTCCAGTTTTTCATAGCAGAATTGTATACAAGAGACAATCCACCTGGCAATAGATCTTTTAGTGGCAGGTTTGCCCTTACCGACCTCTCCATATGTGAGGAACAACTGGAGGGACTCAAACCTGTGAACCTTGGTGCACTCTGTGTAGTAGCTGAGGGCCCTTTTAACATCCAAGCTGTGCAGCTTCCTCTCTCCAGAGGAGGAATGGTCAGTGAAGAAAACAGGGAGAGACATTGACTGATTAAGGTGGAAATCTGAAACCACCTTAGGCAAAAACTTCCTGTTAGTTCTTAGGACCACCTTATCTCTATGGAAAGAGATGAAATCAGGCTCCACTGACAGGGCTTGGTTCACTGATACGCCTGGCAGAGGTAATGGCTACCAAAAACACAGTTTTCCAAGTCAAGTACTTAAGCTCTGCTAAGAGACAAAGGCTCAAGCAGTGGATTGCATAAGCTGAGCAATGCAAACATTAAGGTCCCAAGCAAGAGCTGGGTCCCTAAAGGGGATTGGTGTGCAGCAATCACTTGAAGAACTTACAAAAACAGGATGGAAGTACTGACAGGAGAGAGCACTTACCTACTGACAGAAGGCAAAACAGCTGCCAAATGCATTTTAAGTGTAGCTGGCCTAAGTCCTACAGCCATTAAGCATGGGACCATATAGTCCAGAGCTGTAAGCAAACCCAGCAAGGTAGACTGGGAGAAATATGCTCATTAGAGCACCAAATAGTGAACCTTTTCCATTTGGAGTTGTAGTCTTTCTGGTGGAAGGCAATGCCTTGGCCTCCTCTGCTCAAGGGTATTCACAAATGCCTGGCAGTAGCAGTTGCTTCTCAAGAAGGCAAAAATTGCCATCTTCTTACCTGGCGACTGGCCTGTAGGCAAGTCTCCAGACCAAGTCAAGTTACATCTACAGATAACTCAGCAACTGCTACTTCTAGGTTTTCCTGACTCTATGTCATCCTAGAGTTGTCAGCTCCTCCGTTCATAGGCGCAGTTGAACACAGAAAGCTAAGCCTTCCTTTTCCTGGACAGGGCAAGGACCCTGGTCTCTCTGGGCTTCCTATTCACTCCTGCAGGTCTATTTCACTAAAGGTATTTTTACACCTCCTGGGGCCATGGCTGTTTTACAGCAGTGCAGGGAGCAGATTGATGAGGGACACAGTTCCATTTGAGCCTTTTTGTCTCAAAGGAAAGACCTCTAGCAAATTGATCCCAACTCGTCCCCTGATCCAGCCCTTATGGTGGCAGGATCAGAGCAGTCTGAGACGCGGGGTTGGTTACCAGTCTTTACCCCAATTCCCACACAGATGCATCTCTTGGGGTGGGGGAGTTATGCTGGTGACTACTATTTGTGATTGTGGTCTTCAGCCTGCCTATTATCAATTTGCTGGGAACTGGCAGTTTTTCAGTACTTTCAGTTTTTTCCAAATTGTTCAGAACAAAGTTGTGTTGTCGTAACACATTACTATTGGCCGGGGAAGCATCAACAGGTACTGGGTTTGCCCAGGTATCGAAGCAATGAAGTTGTGTCTTGGCTTACTTCCTGAACACCTTCACGGTAGTTCACCCTCCTATGAAAGGACAATGTCCTGGCAGATGTTTCCAGCAGGATTTCCAGGCCATCACGAATGGTCACTGACCCTGGTCTTGGAGGGGTGATACTGCTAGATGGGGTACTTGGCATAGGATTTGAGAGCTCCAGATACCTCCTTTTTTTCTGCAGGCCTCAGTGTTGGGCTCAGTCCTCTGGATACCTTAGTTTTCACTGGGAAGGGAAGTCTTCTATGCTTCCTTTTCCTCTCCTGTTCAGAGCCTCTAGTCAAAAATCAGATCTCAGTCTTGCAAGATGATCCGATTGCTCCAGATTGGGCCAGACAACCCTGGTATCCACTCCTCACTGTCCTAGCAGTCCATCTTCCCTGTGTCTTCCCAGGAATCACAACCTGTTAACCTGTGCTCAGGGAGGTTTACCTAACCTCACCTCATTCATAAGCCTGGTTTGAGTTAGAGTTGTTGATTCATACCTTACCATGTGTGTGTAATGGATATTCTGGAAGCTTTAGGAAACTTCCACCAGGGCTACTTATAATTCCAAATGGGAAGAGGTTTTCTATGGTGTTTGGAAGCATATTTCTGCAATCTGCTGATTTGGCTCCACAGTCCTGGATTATATGGTCCATTTAAATACCTGCTGGGAGATCAGCTACTCCTAGTGAGACAAGTAGCTGTGTTGCTTTATTTCAGCAGGCAAACTCTTCTTTCAGCTCATCCTGTATTCTCTAAGTTTTTAAGAGATTGCTTCACTCAACCTCCATTCAGGGACCTTGCCCCTCGTTCGGGATCTTGTTTGCATTGCTCAGCTTATGCAACCCCTTGAGCTCTGTCTTCAGCAGAGCGAGCATTTGACTTGAAGATTGTGTTTGCAATCATCACTTCTGCCAGACGACAAGGAATTACAAGCCTGTCAGTGGAACCCGATTTATCTCCTTCATAGAGGTAAGATGGTCTCAGGACTACGAAGTTCTTGCTCAAAGTGGTTTCAGATTTCACCTTAATCAATCTATATCTCTTTCCAGTGTACTTCATGACCATTCCTCCTCTGACAGAGGAGGCTGCACAGCTTAGCGTGAAGAGAGCCCTAGTTTTCACTAAGCATTGGTGATGCACCATGGGTCACAGGTCTGACTCCCTCCAACTGTTCCTCACTTATGGTGAGGTTGGTAAAGGGGAAACTCGCTACTAAAAGACCCATTGCCAGGTGGATTGTCTCTGTATCTAATTCTGTTATGAAAGCTGGTGGTGTTCCTCCCTCAGGCCTGAGGGGCTCACTCTACTAGAGGCTACAGTTGCTTCTGCTGCCAGTGACATCCCTATTATAGAGACATGTCATAGCCACTGGACAACAGTTCCTTTCTTTTACTAAGACATTCCTGCCGGGTCTCAGGTTAGAGTGATGCTCGGTTTGGCACTAGTTGAGCTTCAGAGTTTAGTTTCTAAGTAGGTTCTGACCTTCCTCCATGGAAGTACTGCTGTGAGTTTCAGAGAATATAATATAGCAAGATCATGTTGTTGAAGAAAAATTACCACCTTAGTAATGTCATTTCTTCTAATGGAGTCTTCATATTATGACCTCCCCGCTGCTTCTGCCCTCTCCGAACCTCTGTTTTTGGGATGTGGGGTGCAGTGTTGGCACTTAGTAGACGCCCACCTTGTTGTTTTCACTCTCCTTTTTGGGGTGACTTGGTGTTGTGTTTTTCATTTTGGGTCTCCTGACTTGAGTCTTTGTTTTGGGACCAAAAATGTGTTTTATGTTTAGTAGCCATGTTGAGGTAGGTTTACAGTCCACATTAGGACCCAGTGAGTTTAGTTCATAAAGATCCGTGACGGTTTGAGTTTGAGGAACAACAGACAGAGTTTCAACCGAGTTCTAAGCTCAGCTGCTCCATGCCTGGCATGGAAAGTTAACTCTTCACCTCCGGAGCAGTTCAAGGTTGGGACTCACTGCATATGTCATAATATAGCAAGACTCCATTAGAAGAAAGAACGTTACTAAGGTGAGTAATTTTTTCATACTGTAGATACTGTACATAGATGTGCTTTGTTATGGGTTTATGTGACTAAACTGTGGGGACTGTAAGAAAAAATTACTCACCTCAGTAATGTTGTTTCTTCTAATGGAGTCTTGCTGTATTCTAACTATTGCAGTTAGGTCCTGCCTTTCAACAGCCTCGGAGGACAAAGAGTTAACTTTCCATGGCCAGCATGGAACGTTCAGCGCGAGCTCGGTTGAAGCCCCTGTCTGCTGTTGTTTAAACTCCAACTGTCAGATCTTTACCAGCAATACTCACTAGAAGTTCTGTGTGGAGACTGTGAAACTCACACTAGCCAACTGGCAACTAAATTTATTAAAAAGGGTTTTTTGGTTTCAAAACAAAGATTCAAGTCAGGAAACCCAAAAAACAAAACACAACTCACACCCAAAGTAAAGGAGGGTAAAAGGGCACACTCTAGGTGCCAACACTGCCCTGCCCACCCACATCCCAAAAACCAGGTTCTGAGAGGGGAGGCAGGGGAGGTCAGAATACAGCAAGACTCCATTAGAAGAAACAACATTACTAAGGTGAGTAATTGTTTCTTCAAACAACATGAAGTCTTGCTGTATTCTGACTATTGCAGACTACTAACAGTACCTCCATGGAGGAGGGTCAGAACTTCACTTTGGGAATAGGCCTGAAGTACTGTTGTGTTAAACCGAGCATCACTCCTAGCCTGGCTATCCAGAGAGTAATGCTTGGTGAATGTATGACTGTTTTCCAGGTGGCGCTTGACAAATTTCTAAGATAGGAATATCCTGGCAGCAGCCAGGAAGCAGCTGTACCTCTAGTAGAGTGAGCCCTCAGGCCTGAGGGTGGGGTTCTACTCAGTTTTTCATAGCAGAATTGTATACAAGAGACAATCCACCTGGCAATAGATCTCTTAGTGGCAGGTTTGCCCTTACCGACCTCTCCATATGTGAGGAACAACTGGAGGGACTCAAACCTGTGACCCTTGGTGCACTGTATGTAGTAGCTGAGGGCCCTTTTAACATCCAAGCTGTGCAGCCTCCTCTCTCCAGAGGAGGAATGGTCAGTGAAGAAAACAGGGAGAGACATTGACTGATTAAGGTGGAAATCTGAAACCACCTTAGGCAAAAACTTCCTGTTAGTTCTTAGGACCACCTTATCTCTATGGAAAGAGATGAAATCAGGCTCCACTGACAGGGCTTGCAGTTCACTGATACGCCTGGCAGAGGTAATGGCTACCAAAAACACAGTTTTCCAAGTCAAGTACTTAAGCTCTGCAGAGGACAAAGGCTCAAACGGTGGTTGCATAAGCTGAGCAATGCAAACATTAAGGTCCCAAGCAAGAGCTGGGTCCCTAAAGGGGGATTGGTGTGCAGCAATCACTTGAAGAACTTACAAAAAACAGGATGGGCTGACAGGGGAGAGGGCTTGCCTACTGACAAGAAGGCAGAAACAGCTGCCAAATGCATTTTAAGTGTAGCTGGCCTAAGTCCTAAGCCATTAAGATGGACCATATAGTCCAGAGCTGTAGGCAACCCAGCAGATTCTGGAGAAATATGCTTATTAGAGCACCAAATAGTGAACCTTTTCCATTTGGAGTTGTAAGTCTTTCTGGTGGAAGGCTTTCAAGAAGCCTTAAGGATATCCAGAACCCCTTGAGAAAGGTGTAGATCAACAAACTCTAACTCTTCAAGAGCCATGCCTTGAGATTGAGAGACTTGAGGTTCGGATGCCAAATCCTCCCCTGAGAGGATGTCAACAGATTGTAATTCCTGGGAAGAGACAGGGGAAGGTGGACTGCTAAGGACAGCAACAGTGGGTACCCGGGCTGTCTGGCCCAGTCTGGAGCAATCAGAATCACTTTGCATGATTGTGACCTGATCTTGACTAACACTTTGAACAGGAGAGGGAAAGGGGGGGGGGAAGCATACAGAAATTTCCCTTCCCAGTTCAGAATCTGAGCATCCAGGGGGACTGAGCCCAAGACTGGGGGTCTGCAACAAAAGAGAGGAAGTTGGTGAATGTCTGGGGCTGCAAAAAGATCCATCTGTGGAGTGCCCCATCTCGAGAAAATCACTTTCAAAACTGGGGGATCTAGGGTCCATTCGTGATGGCCCTGGGATATCCTGATGAGAGCATCTGCTGGGACATTGTTCTTCCCTGGGAGGTGTACTGCTATCAGAGAGGTATGCAGGGAATAGGCCAGGGATCACAACTTCATTGCCTTTGTGCACAAAGCCGTAGACCGAGTGCCTGCTTGCTTGTTGATGTACCACATGGTGGTGATGGTGTCTGTTCTGATCTGGACCACCTTGTTTTGTATAGATTTGGAAAAGGCTTGCAGTGCCAGAAACACTGCACTGAGTTCCAAGAGATTGATGTGAAGCAGAGATTCCTGAGGTGACCACAGTCCCTGTGTGGTAAGATCCCCGAGATGGGCTCCCCTGCCCAGCAGGGAAGCATCTATGGTGAGTATCACTGAGACTGAGTGACAAAAGGAGCTCCTTGTCTCAAATTGTCCTGATACTGCCACCACTGCAAAGCCTGGATCAGGGTTCGGGTCACTGGGACTAGTTTGGTAAGGGAATCCTTTCTTTGGGACCAGAAGGCTCTTAAGCGGAACTGAATGTCTCTCATCTGGAATCTTGCTCCCTGGACCACTGCTGTGGAAGATGCCATGTGGACCAGAAGCTGAAGGAAATGCCTTGCTGGTTGAGACACCTGTAGGGTGAATGAAGAGGCTAGTTCCATAAGGGTCCTTGCCCTGTCCAGGGGGAGGAAGGCTCTTGCCCTTACTGTATCCAGTTCCGCCCCTATGAAGGTGAGGAGCTGTACTGGCTCAAGAACTGACTTTGGAAGGTTGAGGAGGAATCCTAAGGAAGTGAGCACTTGCTGATGTGACTTGTCTTGGTCTGGAGACTGACCCACTATGAGTCAGTCGTCCAGATATGGAAAGATGGAAATCTTTTTTCTCCTTAGGAAAGCAACCACTACTGCCAGGCACTTTGTGAACACCCTTTGGGGCTGATGTTAGGCCAAAGGGCATTGCTCTGAATTGACAGTGGCCTGAGGGCAACTCGAACCTGAGGTACTTTCTGTGGGAGCACCTGATGGGAATGTGAAAGTAGGCATCTTTGAGGTCCAGGGAGGCTAGCCAGTCCCCTGGCCTTAGAGAGGGCAGAATTATTCCCAGAGTCGCCATTTTGAACTTTGGTTTTAAAAGGTGCTTGTTCAGGTATCTTAGATCCAGGATGGGCCGCCATTCTCCTGTTTTTTGGTGGGTTAGGAAGTACCTAGAGTACAATCCTTTGCCCTTGTGTAGGGTAGGAACCCTTTCTATGGCTCTGAGAGCCGGAGGGAAGAAACCTCTGCCTCTAGGGCTAGGATCTCTGATGGATTTGGAGGTGGAAAGGATCTGGTTCTCATCTTGGGAAATTTTTTTGAAGCTGAGAACCAGTCCCTGGCTTACTACTTCCAGGACCCACTTGTCTGATGTCAGAGACTTTCAGTCCTGGACAAAGTAAGCCAGCTGCCCCCTACAGGTATTGGAGAATCGGCCCGGGCAGACCCATAAGGGTGTCTGCTCGGCAGGGCTTTAGGCTGAGGGGTGCAAGCAGGCCTGCTCATTCCCCATCTGCCTCTCCCTCTGAGGAACCCCCTCTGAGCATAAGCAGAAGAGGAGGCCTGGGCTTGGTTAAAAGACCTTTGAAAGGGCCTGCCCCTGGAGTGCTGTCTTTGAGGAGTGGCTTGTTTTCCTTTGGCCTGAGCACTCCTGTAGGTGGTCCTGTACTCGTCCATCTTTTTCATGTAGTTCTGTGTCTTCTCCCCAAACAGAGAATTACCAATGACAGGGAAATCCATGGCCTTAGCCTGGGTATCCTGTGATAGGCTAGTACATCTGAGCCAAGCCATCCTATGAAGGGCCACAGATGTAGCCATGACTCTAGATGAAACATCATTGGAGTCTACAGCAGCATGAAATTGCACCTTGGATGCCTCAATCCGATCCACAGTCACCTGCTCCAGCTCCTTGGCAAGCTGGTCAGGGGCCTGTTTAGCCAGAGCCAGCACAGTGTTCCACCTGGACTTCTGGTATCTAGCTGTGTAGGCCATATAGTTAGCCTGCCTGAGTCCCAAAGATGCTGCCATGTACTGCTTCTTTGCCATGGCATCAGTCCTCCTGGAGTCCTTATCTGGGGGGTGTGATGCCATGGGAATATTTGCCTTATCACAGGCAGCAGCCTGCACTACCCCAACATGGCTGCATTGCTGAGAAAGGAACTCTGTGTCCGAGCCTGAAAGGGTATACCTCTTGTCCATTCGTCTGTCCACAGGAGGTATGGAGTTAGGAGTCTTTAGAATTTTAAATGTCTGTTTCCCAAAAGATTTATGGAGGGGAATAGACAGTCTCCTGGACTCTGGGATGTCCATCATTTCAACAAAATCAGGCTCCTCCTGATCCTCTACTACTTCTTCCATTGGAAGCTGGAGCATTTCAGCCACTTTCTTGTAAAACATAAAGTGGGAAGGGGACTCAGAGACCCTAAGAGGAGAAACACCTGAAGGTCTGTCTGGGTCAATAGGCACATCCAGACTTTCATAATCACCATCATCATCATCCTCATACTCTCCCTCCTCCTCCTCCGGTTCATAAAATTCTTCTAAAGTATAATCCGGAACCGGGGGAACCGACCGAACCGAGGCCCTGACAGATGGTGCGGTTCGGCCCGAAATTTCAGTGTGATTGCAAGTATCCTTTTACAGCTTTGGGTATCTCATCAGCGGTCGGAGAAAGAATTGTGATCCAACCAGATGATTTTCTCTTCTCTTTCTTTTAACCTGAACCGACTCCTCAGAATCGGCTCTCCTTTGGCCCGAAGAAGTTTCTCCCTGGCCAGAGGGCACTCCTTCTGGTTCGGTCGGAACCGAACCGGGCTGGCCATCCAGGTCAGCGGACTTCTCGGCCTCCCTTTCCCTCAGTCTACCTACTCTGTTATCCAGGGTAGCTTTGGGAAAACTCTTACAAATTTGGCAGTCTGAATCGAGGTGGTTAAACCCCAGACAATAAACACAGGTGGTGTGGGGATCAGCTGTAGCAAAGGATTCCCCACACACACTGCAGTGTTGAAACCCAGTGGGCCCGTTTTTTTTCTTGGGTTTCTTAAGCATGGCCAGTCCTATCCAAAACTTACCCTTTTTTCGGCAGTCCGCCAGGCAAGACTCCCCTATCGGTTCCTGACCGTGTTACGGGTCTTGGAAAAAAACGTAATTAAATCCGTTTTTTTTAGAACTGATACGGACTGGTTACCACACTCTAAATAAATTCACGAACTTTTTAAGTCTAACTGATCGGTTCAAACCGAACAGATCTGAAATTTACAAGTTCCACACAGAAACTAAATGTAAAACCTATCTAGTACTCACGGTACCATAGACAGAGACTTAAACCGACAGATTCGGTAGCAGAAATTCGGTAGAAACTGAGCGAAAAACGACACTTTAACCGACTTTTTTGAACTGAGCAAAGGAGAAATTTCCGGAGTAACTGTCCAGTGAGACGGAGTAAAGAATCTGACAGTTGGAGTTTAAACAGCAGGAGACAGGGGCTTCAACTGAGTTCGCGCTGAACGTGTCATGCTGCCCATGGAAAGTTAACTCTTTGTTCTCCGGGGCAGTTGAAAGGCAGGACCTAACTGCAATAGTCAGAATACAGCAAGACTTCATGTTATTTGAAGCACACAATAATGTCAAGCATTAATATTACACTACGCCCCGTATTCAGCCAGCTTCTTGGGTGTCTATCACTAATTTTGAAGATGTGCCATGTGTCCCTGATTTTCATCATTTGGCCCTGATTTTTTTAAGCCTTGTCCCTGATTTATGAGGCAGGAGGTTGAGAGGTATGGGTCACATAGTTGTGGAAGACAAAGATTTTACAAGTTCAGATGAAAAGAGGTGATGTACTGCCCTTTCAAAAACCTTTTGCTTTTATTTTATGCTTGCACAGCAGGTACACTTCATTTTCTTCTGTACTTGTGTCAGAAGTACCGATTCAAATGTTATGTCTTTCCTATTGGGCTGCTATCTGGCAAGGTAATACCATACATTGCTGCAAAATAAACAGTAAAACATTTTGTTGGGGAAGGATAGACTAATCCATTCACAGCTATTGTTCTGTCTTTAAAAGCAATATGTGTGCTTGAGAAAGGGCTATCAGTCACCATGACAGCAGCAGCTCCTGGTATGTGCTGAGTAGGGGAGGTGTTACATTGTATTTGGCAGTTAGCCCAACTTCCCTACAACCCCATTCGTCACAAAAACCACTGAAATAAAGGCCATCACATTCTGGACTGAGGTCCTGTGGTGGAGCAGCTTGCTCTTCTTTGGTCACAAAGGTTGTGAATGAAATGATGCTGTGATCCTATGGTTAAACCAGACTTTCTAACAACCAACCAATCTGGTTTCACTATAGGAGGACTTCATAATTTCATTCATACCTCTTGTGAATGAAGAGTGTGAGGGATTTTGCATTGTGGTGACTAGCTAACAGAAACTGAGCTGGGACATCAGAACACTCTCTTAGTAATTTCAAATCCCACCACAACCATTGCACTCATTGTAAACTACACATATTTTGTTTTATGTATCTATCTAGCTTGTTCGCCAGTCTTCCATGGGGGAAGGAGTTGAAGGCTTTGCTGAAGTCCAGGTAGGCCACATCTACCACACCTCCCCACCACCCAAATCCAACACCAGTCACCCAATCAAAGAATTCAATAAGGTTGGTTTTACAAGGTCCCCCTGTGAACCCATGCTGTCTTAAGGCCTGAAACCAGTTTCCTTCCATATACCCAACATTCCTCCGCTTTAGTAGAGTTTTCGTAACCTTGCTAATGATTGAAGTCAGGGGTGTACCACGTCCTGGCCCACTGACTTATCCACCTAAGCATGCAAGCTCCTCCTTGACCCTGTCTGCTATGAACTGGCCTGTGTCCATCCATGTTTCCTCAATGATGTTTCCTTGTTAAATGAATAACAAACAAGATACAGCATTACAGGACAGTGCAGTTATTGCAACAGTGTGACTGCTGCCTGTGTGTCTTTGCCCATCAGGAACTGCTGATGACTTTTCAGTGGCATCATGTATAGCAAGTAGTTGCTCAGTGGTACTGTATATGGGTCATAATAGCTGTAGTACCATAGTCACTATCTGATAGTCAGTCTCAAACAGTGGTGTGGAGTGTTCAGCTGACAGCAATCCCACCAAATCCATGCATAAGTACTGTGCTCTTCAACAGGTACTGTATAAAGGGTTACCTTGTTTACAGACATGCACTGCAGTAGACTTGTAATAGACTGAACCATAAGTGATTGTGCCACAAATCCAATTAGCAAGCTTCACACAGCCCTTACCTTCCATTTACACAGCCATTGGAAGAGTGCATACCTTTAAAAAAAAAAAAATGCAGTTATTAAATTAGCCTTCCTTCCCTCGATCTTTGCACTCCGCATACTACTGTACAGTACCTCTCAACTGTCCCTGATTTTCAGGGATATCCCTATTTGGCCTCAAAATGTTCAACTGTCCCTCCCAAGTTTGGAATTTCTGTTAAAGAAGAATAGGAATTCAAAGCATAAAATATTGCAAGACTTTAGTGTTATGGTCTAGTTGTTTTTTCAGAACATGCCAGGCAGAATAGCCAAGCTGATATTGCCTTGTCTTATGATGTGTCCTTGATTTTAGCCACTTGTTCCTTATTTTTTAATCCTTGTCCTGAATTTGTAATGCAAGTCTGCATGCATCGTCCTGCTTTATACCATATATTAAAATACTCTTTGTGTGGACATTGAAATTATCAGCTATGAGGATGCCTTTAATCTTTTCCAGCAACTGCTTAAAATAATCTTGGTTAGAAATAACTGCAGCCTACTGTGTCCTGAATAAGCATAGTAACTGGACATATTGACATCTGTTTGTCTTGTGGCAGGTACTGTATGCAATTTTTAGTTAAATGCACAAATCCTATAGAAAAGCAGATTGAATAAAAACATGTCAGTATGATGAAAGATAAAGCTGCTGGCCGCTCACTCGCTTGCCCCACACCCCACTCCCAGTCCCCACCACTCACACACTTAACTTAAATCAGCAGCACCTTGCATCACTTATTGAAGCACATACGAACATACGAAATTTGCCAACAGATAAAGACCTAGAGGTCTATCAAGTCTGCACGAATGTGCAGCTAGCACCCCTTATTTTGCAGCTGCCCCTCCCTTCCACCCTTCCCCTCCATTGACCCTCCCTCTTGCCCTGTCCCAGCTTCTTTTGAAGCAGTCCACTGTTCTGCTGGATACCACATCTGCCGGTAACGCATTCCACCCAGTTACCACCCTCTCTGTAAAAAAAAAAGTGTCTCCTCATCTCCCTTCTGAACCTTCCTCCAGCCTCATATCATGGCCCCAGGTGTCCTTCCCCTCCCTTACTTTGAACAGCCCCTCTGTACCTCTCTTGTTTATTCCTTTCGTGTACTTAAAGATTTCAATCATGTCCCCCTTGTCCCTCCTCTCCTCTAGCGAGTACATGTTCAGCTCCCTGACCCTCCTCTCATATGGCAATTCCCCAGCCCCTTGATCATCTTTGTCACCCTGCGCTGCACCCCCTCCAGTAACTTAATGTCCCTCTTCAGATATGGGCGCTAGTACTGCACTCAGTACTCCAGATGTGGTCTAACTAATGACCTATACAGTGGCAGAATCACCTCCCCCTCCTCGAGGAGATACCCCTTCCAATGCAACCCAGCATTATGTTGGCCTTTGCAGCTGCCTTCCTACATTGTGCAGAATTGTTCATTGACCCTGTAATGAGCACCCTCAGATCCTTCCCCTCCTCTGTCTTGGCTAGCTGCACTCCCCCCAGCTGGTAACTCCTCCTTGGGTTCTTCACCCCAAAATGCAGCACCTTGCACTTTTTGGCATTAAACCCCAGTTGCCAAGTGTCTGACCAGGTTTCCAGCTTTTTCAGATCATCCTACAACCCCTGCCATCTCCCTAGGTCACCCAGCACTGCTCCCATCTTGGTGTTGTCAGCAAACAGACTGATCTTGCTCTTGATGTCCAATAATATATTTGCAGTGAATATCCCAAACAACACTGGTCCCAACACCGAGCCCTGTGGAACACCGCTCATCACTACCCTTGGGGATGAGAGAGCCCCGCCCACCACCACCCTCCTCTGTTGCCTTCCCTGAAGCCAGTTCCCTACCATTCTCACTAGCTTTGCACCTGCCCCTGTGCCTTCTAACTTACTTCCCAGCCTCCTATGTGGACAGAGTCAAATTATTTACTGAAGTCCAGATGCAGGACATCCACTGCATGCCCCCTGTCCAATTGCCTAGTTACCCAGTCATAGAACTCCACCAGGTTGGTTTGGCAGGATCTGCCACGTATGAAGCCATGCTGTCTGCTGTCCTGTAGTCCTTTGGCCTCCAGGAGGGCTACCAGCCTCTCCTTCAGGATAGTCTGCATCAGCTTACCCACGATGGATGTGAGGCTCACTGGTCTGTAGTTGCCCGGTTCATCCTTGGGACACTCTTGTGGAAGGGCACCACTTGAGCCATCCTCCAATCCTGAGGTACACACCCCGAGTGTAGTGAGGCATTAAATAGGTCTGCCAAAGGTCCCGCAAGGACCTCTGGCAGCTCCTTCAGTACCCCAGGGTGGATGCCATCTGGGCCTGGTGCCTTGTCCACCCTCATTGCCCTCAAACCCTCCAGAACTCTGCCCTCCATGATTTCCCCATCTGTCACTCCCTTCCACCCTGTTTCTGCTGTTCCTCCACTCTTGGGTATCACCCCCTCTTCTCCTTTGTAGATACAGAGCAGAAGTAATCATTTAGCTCTTCTGTCTTATTGCCCCCTGCTTCCACCCAATCCCCCTCCTTCCTAATCCTTACTATGTGGTCCTTACAGTTCCTTTTCTCCCTGATGTACCTAAAGAGGTCCTTCTCACCCTTCTTAATGCCTTGTGCCACCCTGAGCTCTGTAGATGCCTTGGGTCCCCTTATTGCCCGTGTCACCTCCTTGGATTCCTTCAGGCTCTCCTCCCCCTCCCTGTTTTCTTGTACCGCCTAAAGGCAGCTCTTTTCCTTCGTACCTTTTCCATGACCTCCTTGCTCACCCAGCTTGGTTTCTTAGCCCTAGCCTTCTTGCTCTGGGCCTTGCTGCAGATTCTGATTGCCTCCGCTATCCCCAGCTTTATGAGCTCCTACCTGTGGTTAGTGTCCATGCTAGGTTGAATTTTGGCCAAGTACCCTTTTACCACTTCCCCCATCCTCCCAAAGTTGGCCCTCCTGAAACAGTGGCCAAAGCCTTTAGCACACCACACTCAATTTAGGGCTTAAATTGTGATGTAAATACCGTATGGAAAGTAATATTAGCGTTCCTTTTAATTTAGCGATATTATCTGAAATGGAAATACCGCTAATATATTTGGATCGGTAATATTCAAACAACATGAAGTCTTGCTATATTATGACATATGCAGTATAACCCCAGGTTAGAACTGCTCCGGAGGTGAAAGAGTTAACTTCCATGCAGGGCGTGGAATCTTGAGCGCGAGCTCGGTTGAACACTCTTTCTGTTGAAGCTCAAACTTAAACTGTCAGATTCTTTACTCCTACTCACTGAACAGTCGCTCGGAGATTCCTCCTGCTGCTCGGGTTTGTTTGTCGGTTTTAAAGTGTAATTCTCGGTTTATTTTATCGAAATTTAACCGCAATCGTCGAGTTCAAGCTCTGTCTGTGGTATTGTAAGTAATAGATAAGGCTTACTTTTATTTTTCTTCTGTGTGGAACTTGTAACGTCTTTTTCGGTTCGGTTTGAACCGATCAGAGGGGTTTAAAAATTACTTTCTAGCCCTTTAGAGTGCGGTTCCCGGTTCTTATCGGTTCTAAAAAAAACGGATTTTATTATGTTTTTTTCCACGACCCGTGACACGGTTGGGAACCGATAAGAGAGTCTTGCTTGGTGGATTGCCGTTAATGGGCAAGTTTTGGTTAGGCTGGCACTATGTCTGAGAAACCCAAAAGAAAAACCGGACCCACTGGGTTTCAGCACTGTGGCCTCTGTGGGGAAGCCTTTGCCAAGGCTGACCCACACACCATATGTGTATATTGTCTGGGGTTTGACCACCTCAATGCAGACTGCCAGATTTGTAAAAATTTTCCTGCTGCCACCGTGGAAAAAAGAGTTGGCAGGCTCAGGGAAAGGGAGGCCAAAAAGTCCGCTGACCCGGATGGCCAGCCCGGTTCGGTTCCAACCGAACCTGAGGGAGTGCCCTCTGACCAGGGCGATGCTTCCTCGGGCAAACGAAGAGCCAGCTCTGAGGAGCCGGTTCCAACTAAAGGGCTAGAAGGTCAGCTAGTTTGGGGCCAAAGTTCTTTTCTCCAACCGCTGAGGAAATAGCCAAATCTATTCAGATTGTCCAGTCTCTTTCCCCAGTCCCGTCCGAACCGGCACCATTGGGTAAGCGCCCGGTTCGGTCGGTTCCCTCGGTTCAAGATTATGATTTTGAAGATTTTTATGAACCAGGGGAAGGGGAGGAGGGGTACGAGGAGAGTGAGTGTGATTTTGACAGTCTGGATGTGCCCATTGAACTGGACATCTCTCCTGACAGACCTTCAGGAGTATCCCCTCCCAGGCTATCTGAGTCCCCCTCTCATTTTTTGTTTTACAGGAAAGTTGCTGACACTCTGCAACTCCCTGTTGAGGAAGCTGTTGATGATCAAGAAGAGCCTGATTTTGTGGAAATGATGGATATTCCAGAGTCTAGGAGACAGTCTATTCCCTTGCATAAATATTTTAGGAAACAGACAGTAAAAATTCTGAAAACTCCTCATTCTATCTTCCCTGTGGATAAAAGGATGGACAGAGGTATGCTTTATCAGGCTCTGATACGGAGTTTCTATCTCAGCAGTGCAGCCATGTCGGGGTAGTGCAGGCTGCAGCCTGTGACAAGGCTAATATTCCTCTAGCCTCTCACCTCCCTGAAAAGATTCCAGGAGGATGGATGCCATGGCAAAAAAGCAGTACATGGCAGCATCTTTGGGACTCAGACAGGCAAATTATGCCAGCAAACTACACGCGGCTCAAGTGAGAAATCCAGGTGGGATACTGTCCTGGCCCTAGTGAAAAACAGGCCCCTGAACAGCTTGCCAGGGAGCTGGAGCAGGTGGTTGGCGGATGGTGATTGAGGCATCCAAGGTGCAATATGCTGCTGTAGACTCTAATGATGTTTCATCTAGAGTTATGGCTACATCTGTGTCTCTTCAGCAGAATGGCCTGGCTCAGATGTACTGCCCTGTCACAGGATACCCAGTCTAAGGCTATGGATTTTCCTGTTGTGGGAAATTCTCTGTTTGGGGAGCAGACAGAGAATTTATGAAGAAAATGGATGAGTATAGACCACCTATAGAGTGCACAGGCCAAAGAAAGGCAAGTCACTCCTCAAAGGCAGCATGTCAGGGGCAGGAGCAGGCCTTTTCATAGGCCATTTTACCAGCCCTCCTCTTCTGCTTATGCCCAGAGGGGTTCTTTAGAGGAAGGGCAGAAGGGTTCTAGTAAGCCTGCTTCTACCCTCAACCCAAAACCCTGCAAAACAGGCTCCCTGATGGGGTAGCCAGGGCCGATTCTCCACTACGGTAGGGGGCAGGCTGGCTTACTTTGTCCAGGACTGGAAGTCTTTAACATTGGACAAGTGGGTCCTGGAGGTAGTAAGCCAGGGACTGGTTCTCAGCTTCAAAAAATTTCCGAAGATGAGAGCCAGATCTTTTCCACCTGCAAACCCATCAGAGGCACTTGCCCTGGAAGCAGAAGTTTCTGCCCTCCTGGCTCTCAGAGCCGTGGAAAGGGTTCTACCCATACACCAGGGCAAAGGGTTGTACTCCAGGTACTTCCTTACCCCAAAAAAGACAGGAGAATGGCGGCCCATTCTGGATCTCAGGTATCTAAACAAGCACCTTTTAAAACCAAAGTTCAAAATGGTGACCCTGGGGATTATTTTACCTTCTAAGGCCAGGGACTGGCCTCCCTGGACCTCAAGGATGCCTACTTCCATGTTCTCATCAGAAGCTTCCATCGAAAGTACCTCAGATTCGAACTGCCCTCAGGCCATTACTAGTTCACAGCAATGCCCTTCAGCCTCTCCTCGGCTCCAAGGGTGTTCATAAAATGCCTGGCAGTAGCAGTTGCTCATTTAAGAAGGCAAAAGATTGCCATCTTCCCTTATCTGGACGACTGGCTCATTGTAAGCCAGTCTCCAGAACAGGTCAAACTTCATTTGCAAGTAACCCAGCAGCTGCTTACATCTCTAGGTTTCCTTCTCAGTCTTCCAAAGTCAGTTCTGGAGCCTGTCCAGCTTCTCACCTTCATAGGCGCAGAACTGAACACAAAAAGAAGCCAGAGCCTTCCTTCCTCTGGAGAGAGCAAGGAACCTGGTGTCTCTGGTCTCTTTTCACCCTGCAGGTCTCTCGACCAGCAAGGCATTTCCTACAGCCCTGGGGCACATGGCTGCTTCTACAGCAGTAGTGCAGGGAGCGAGATTTCAGATGAGGGACATTCAGTTCCATTTGAGAGCCTTTTGGTCTCAAAGGACGGATCCTCCAACCAAATTGATTCCAGTGACTGAACCCTGATCCAGGCCCTTCAGTGGTGGCAGGATCAGAACAATCTGAGACAGGGGTTCCCTTCACCCCCCAGTCTCATTCCTTGACCCTTACTACAGATGCATCCCTCCTGGGGTGGGGAGCTCACATGGGCGACCTTTCCACCCAAGGGCTGTGGTCCCCTCAGGAATCCCTGCTCCACATCAATTTGCTGGAGCTCAGAGCAGTTTTTCTAGCACTTCAGGTTTTCTCCACATCTGTCCAGAACAAGGTAGTTCAGGTCAGAACAGACAATACCACTACAATGTGGTACATCAACAAGCAAGGGGGCACTCGGTCTACGGCCTTGTGCACCGAAGCAATGAAGTTGTGGTCTCTGGCTTACTCTCTGAACGCCTCCCTTACGGCAGTTCACCTCCCAGGCAAGGACAATGTCCTAGCGGATGCTCTCAGCAGGATTTCCCAGGGCCATCACGAATGGGCACTGGATCCCCTGGTACTGGAGGTAATATTTGCCAGATGGGCACTCCGCAAATAGATCTCTTTGCAGCCCCAGACAATCACCAACTTCCCCTTTTTTGCTGCAGGCCCCCAGTGTTGGGCTCAGTCCCTCTGGATGCCTTCCTTCTCAGTTGGGAAGGGAAGTTTCTCTATGCTTTTCCCCCCTTCTCTCTTCTTTTCAAAGTGCTAGTCAGAATCAGATCTCAATCCTGCAAGATGATCCTGATTGCTCCAGATTGGGCCAGGCAGCCCTGGTACCCACTCCTCATGTCCTTAGCAGTCCACCCTCCCCTATGCCTTCCCAGGAATCACAACCTGTTAACCTGTGCCCAGGGGAGAGTTTGGTATCCGAACCTCAAATCTCTCAATCTCAAGGCTTGGCTCTTGAAGAGTTAGAGTTTGCTGACCTACACCTTTCTCAAGGTGTATTGGATATCTTGAAGGCCTCTAGGAAGCCTTCCACCAGGGCTCCTATAATTCAGAATGGAAAAGATTTTCCATATGGTGTGCTGGTAAACATATTTCCCAGAATCGCTGGTGTGCCCACGATCCTGGATTATTTGGTGCATTTGAATTCCTTGGGGCTGAGACCAGCTACCCTAAAAGTGCACTTGGCAGCTGTGTCTGTCTTCTTGTCAGCAGGTAAGCCTCTTCTTTATCAGCTCACCCTGTGTTCTCCAAGTTTTTAAAGGGTTGCTTCACACCAATCCCCGTTCAGGATCCTGCCCTGCTTGGGATCTTAATATTTACATCGCTCAGCTTATGCAACCCCTTTGAGCTATTGCCTTCAGCAGAGCTGAAGTACTTGACTTGGAAAACTGTGTTTCTGGTAGCCATCACCTCTGCCAGGCGCATAAGTGAGCTACAAGCCTTGTCAGTGGAGCCTGATTTCATCTCCTTTCATAGAGATAAGGTAGTCCTCAGGACTAACAGGACGTTTTTGCCTAAGGTGGTTTCAGACTTTCACCTTAATCAATCCATGTCTCTCCCTGTGTACTTCACTGACCATTCCTCCTCTGGTGAGAGGAGATTGCACAGTTTAGATGTCAAAAGAGCCCTTAGTTACTATATAGAACGTACCAAGGGTCACATGTTCGAATCCCTCCAATTGTTCCTCACCTATGGTGAGGTTGGTAAAGGGAAACCTGCCACTAAAAGATCCATTGCCAGGTGGATTGTCTCTTGTATCCAATTCTGTTACGAAAAACTGGGTAAGGTTCCTCCCTCAGGCCTGAGGGCTCACTCTACCAGAGGTACAGCTGCATCTCTGGCTGCTGCCAGGGACATTCCTAGCCTAGAGATATGTCAAGCAGCTACCTGGAAAACAGTTCACACTTTTACTAAGCATTACTCCTTGGATATCCAGGCTAGGAGTGATGCTCGATTTGGCACAGCCGTGCTTCAGAGCCTATTTCCCAAGTAGGTTCTGTCCCTCCTCCATGGAGGTACTGCTGTGTAGTTCGCATATGTCATAATATAGCAAGACTTCATGTTGTTTGAAGAAAAATACTCACCTTAGTAATGTTGTTTCTTCTAATGGAGTCTTGCTATATTATGACCTCCCCCAGCCTGCCCCTCTCAGAACCTCTGTTTTTGGGATGTGGGTGGGCAGTGCAATGTTGGCACTTCTTTGATGCCCACTTCATTTCACCCTTCTAGGGTGCTTAGGTGTTATGCTTAAGTTTCTTCTTGAATCCCGACTTGAGTCTTTGTTTTGGGATCAAGATCAAAAAGGTGTTTTTGTAGTTAGTAGCCAGTGGCTAGTGTAGGTTTGACTTCCGCACAGAACCTTAGTGAGTTTTGCTCGTAAAGATCTGACAGTTTAAGTTTGAGCTTCAACAGACAGAGTGTTCAACCGAGCTCACGCTCAAGATTCCATGCCCTGCATGGAAGTTAACTCTTTCACCTCCGGAGCAGTTCTAACCTGGGGTTATACTGCATATGTCATAATATAGCAAGACTCCATTAGAAGAAACAACATTACTAAGGTGAGTAATTTTTTCTTATCTGCTATATATGTAGTTACTGTACATTCTGCTATGCAGCTGTTCGTAATCCCACCGTATCAAAAAGTGCCAGTAAATACTGTATGATCCGAAGTAAACACAAGACAACTTTCTAAATGTTTCTGATAGTTTAAAAAAAGTTTATTGTACACCATAAACAACGAAAAAAAAAAAAATTTAAATCAAACCAAAGTCCGAAGTTTAAGGCTGTTGAAGCTACTGTCAAGCCATCGAGAGTGATGTTCCTTTAAGTTCAGTAGTCGAATATCCACAGTGAGGTGTTCTGTACCACTGGCAGCCAGTCTGTCTGATAGAACTCCCGCATACCATGATGTGAACTCCTTTTTTAGGAAATCTTTGAACAGTTTGTTTACGGATATGTCCATGGGTTGTAGGACATCCGTACATGATGCAGGCACATAAACGGGGATAATTTGATTCTCCTCCAGGTGAAGCAAGACTGCCTCACTTGTGTGTGCCCGGTATAGATCAAGAACCAGCAGTACTTCCTGCTCCTTGGGCAGACTTAAGGGCTGTAATTTGAAACTTCATGTATGGCACAATAATGTTATCAATGAACTGGAGAGTTGTCTCCACATTTGCCCAGGGGTTCTCGGAATTAGTGATGTCCCAGTCACTAGGGAATTTGTGTTTAGGGCGGCACGCTGCAGTTTGGCCCTTATAGATCAGTTGTGGGGGCAACATCACGCCTGACATGGTGCAGGCAAGTACGACAGAGATCTGTCTTTTATCTCCCAAACCAGTCACGGAGAACTGCTTCGCTCCTGCTGTCTCCATAGTCCACTCTGAAACGGGAATCATGTTGACAACCGTTTCATCCAAGTTTACAATCAGTTGGGGGGAGGGTACTAGCTCCTGGGCACTAGCTCTTGATATTCTGCCCAAAAAAGCAGCTTTAAGGGAATGGAAATCGCTGGGTGTCTTACGGCCAGCTTTCGTCCCCTTTCTCTTGCTGTAACCGATCCGGTTAAGGAAACCCTAAGCCCACTTACAGCTTAGTGTTAGGTGCCCTCCGTTCTCAGTGAGCAGCTGTGGTGACTTTGCTTTAACAATACCCACTGCAATTGCCTGAAGCACTCCAGCATTGACAACTGCCCCTTCCATGCGGAGAGTCCGAACTACACTTTTCATCTGGCTCTCCAAGTTGTCCTCTAAATGAGTTGGGCGACCTCGCAGTTTTGTAGAGAGGACAGGGGTCATAGTTGTAGGGTCTGGAGTTGTTTTTAGCCATGCTAAGTAGTCCACCTTGAAATTATGGATTGAGCTTTCGTTAACAGTTTTGCCCGTTTTACTGAGGCAGTGACGGACAGTGGCCATTACACCATGCTCGACTGCATTCCTCCCCAGCTGGAATCGTATCTCTGGTGGATAGGTAGCATAGGAGCTGCGGCATCCTCGCTTAGCTGGTGGTGGGGATGCAGCAAGCTCCTTAGCAATGGCGTTTGTCACTTCCAACTCAACACCTGAGCTGTCTGCCAAATCTAAACCAGATATTTCTGAGGTGTCAATGGGATATTTCCTCTTAACCTGCAATGTCTGAAACCACTTCAAGAGGGACATTATGGAGACAGGAGAAAACAGCCACATTATATTATAATACAGAACAGATCCACACTCTGTGTCTGATCTGTAAGTGAGCTGCATTTGAGTCTGTTTGTCACACCCGTTTTTGTCGCACCCATTTCAGTTATTTACTGTAATTGCAGGTGAACCATCCGCTAATTTAAACAGGCGCTAATACGTACCACATATCAGACGCGCTAAATTAAACGGGCGCCAATATAACCTGCTATACAGTAAATGAGTTCCGCTCACTTTCAATTTAAAGAAGTCCATCCAGAATGTGCAAAAACATAGGTTATGTAGAGTGTTTTGATATGTATGTTAAGTTCTAGTGTGTCCTTCCCTCTGTCTGCTATTAGGAGTTTTTCCTAAATTAGCCTGCTAGCTGTATGGTAGTTTTATGACCCCGGGGATCTCCATCACAAATAGGTTTATTGGCTTTCTTTCTCCTACGATGCACCCTGGTTCATGTGACAGTGATGTAGCTATGCCCCTAGATTTAGCAGGGTCTGTCGCAGCTCAGTCACAAAGATAATACTTCTTTCAGAGAAGTCACATTGCTACATTTTGGGTGAGTGTAATCATTATTATTTTTTGTTATTAGTACCTTGTCCTACTATGTTACAACCTATAGGGTGATGTTCAATTTTTGCTACTTAGTACTGGTGCAAAAACTGAAAGTGACCGAGAGGAATAGAGTAAACAGTGACATGACTCACACGCACGCACACACACACACACAGCAGAGCATAGCAGGACAGGGTACTGATATAAAAAAAATGATTACACTCACCCAAAATCTAGCAGTTTGTCTTTTTTGGAAGAAGTATTTTCTCTGTGGCTGAGCTGTGACAGACCCTGTAACAAGACACTGGCTTACTGCAGGGGCAATTAGACATCACACCAAAGGGCACTCTGGGAGGACTAGTGGCCATAAAAGATACCAGAATGGCAACCTCCAAGGGCAATAAAACAGGGAAAGTTAGAAAAAACATCTCTCACAGCCGGAAGAAAAGAAAATGCTGGGAACTGGTTAGAACACAGAAAAAAAGACTACTACATATCTTTTTCTGATTTTAACGTGGAGTTTTATTTAAGTAATTTAGCTCCCAGAGACAAGTCTCTCCTCCCCCACTCCACCCCCCCCCCACACACAGCAAGCAGTGTTACTGTACTGTACATCAAGCCACAGATCTGCAGTGTGTTATTCTATTGATACAATGGCTTTAGTTTGGTAAAAAAAATGATTTTATCTGACCACCATATGACCAGGTTTCAACAACTTCTGAATTGGGATTAATGTGTTAATTTATATTGATAAATACTATGGAATGCTGAATCCATTGCTAAATATTTTTAACTTGGAAATCTAGAAAGGGTTTTAATCCTATTTAACCCCCAATGCCATTTTCCACATGTTCCAAAGCATATGGTTTGGTACTTCTGTTTCAAAACATATTGTTTAACTTGTTTCAGGCAAATAAAAAAGGAAACAAAAGTACTCCCACTCTGGGTTTAATTGGTTTATAATAACTGGGGAGTGTTTTCTCCTGTAGAGAAACCCGGTTATAATTCACCATTCTAACCTGCGGGTTAGAATGGCGAACATGCGCCAGCTTTCTCTCACTCCATGTGTGCGCCGCCCACCGTCTTCCTATCCTTGCATAAACCCAAGGACCACAGCTACACTTCCTGAACTGACTCCACAGTCAGTAAGTTTTAAAAGTCATCAAGTTAAAATGCTCTTTTTGACTGCATTTTTTTTCATTTACTTGGTGAATCAGTCACAAAAAAAAAAGCTGAGTTTTTAATGGGCATGGACGAACAGCACTTTAACCCGCCAAAGTTGAACAGGAATGTATGTTTATTTTATATAGTTGCTGTGGTGAGAAAACACTCCCCAGCAAGTATGTAAAATAAAACATGGGGTGGTGTGTAAAACTCAGATTTTACACACACCCATCGGTGTTGGATGCTTAAATGAACCCCTTGAGCTTTGCTCTCGGGGTTTATATAGCATCCAGCACTTTAGGATGTGTGTAAAATCTTGTTAAACACACTACACCATGTATTATTCTATATGTAATAGGTTTGTTATACCATTTCCAAGGCTATGTATGCTGCAATATGCTTACAGGAGGCAGTACAGCCATCCAAAGATGTGAAACAGCATACCCTGCCCAGCATGTGCACGTGAAAGTGATGTAATTGATATAATTGATGAGCAAGTCAGGCACGTGTGCCAACTGTAACGAACCTTTGTGGGTGCTTGCTGCCAGTAGGCAGCATTTTTGCAATGGCCAGGTTCTAGGGACATGGATATGTTGTTCATCCACACTTATTGGCAGGTTCCTTGCCGCTTTAAATCTTGCCGGAAGGTCTTCAAGCTGGCTCCTCCCACCCACCTGGGTGGTAAAACTCTCGGCTCCGCCCCATGACGCCAGATCTTCCTTACCGCTTGGAAGCTCAGGTTCCCTCCTTAACGCTCCGCGTATAAGACTGGTTCCTAACTCTTCGGTTTTCTGAAATTAAAACTTAAGGTTTTCTAGACTTTGGTCAACTATTTCCCTCGCGGCTGCGATGGACCAATCGACTCCGGTTTCCGGAGATGCCCATCGCGGGCAGAAGATGTCTCGGACGGATCCGTGCTCACGTCGTCTGCTTGGGTACGCGAAACGCGACCCGCAGGCTTCACACCTGTGCTCTTCTTTCGGCCTATGTCCTGGAAGGCCGTGCTGCCGTCTAGCAACTGGGCGGCCAGCGTTACCCTCGGTAAAGTCGAAAGAGGCCTGGTTGGCGGTTTCAGCGGCGCGGCTCGGCGGATCAGCTAGAGCAGATGATGGCCCTCAAAGAGGAGGTGGCGCGGGCCGCATCTTCCTCGGCCGCGGCATTTATCCCGCTCTCCCTGGGATCCTCATATTCTGCTTCCTTTAAGGAGCTTTGTCTGTCTCTCTCCACTAAGGGAGAGGGACTTTCATCTTCTGGACCTTCCTCTCGGTCCAAAGAGAAGAAGGACAAGGGTAAGAATCCGTCCGTCGGCGCTCTTGGGAGCGGGAAAGTCCCCAGTGGTCGACCATCGACTTGGTCGATCCTTCGGCTTCGGCTACTGGCTTCACAGTGTCCCCGTCAGGTCAGTTGACCGAGACTCCCGTCGACGCAGTTGAGATCTTTCTCGACCCGTTGGGCAGGTTGTCGACCGGCAAAGCCGAAAATCCTCTCTCCCCGGTTCCCCCGGTGGTGGTTGAGGATCCTGTGGGTTTGCCAGTGCCTCCAGTTCCGGAGCCCTTGGGTGTTCCTTCTGAGCCGAAGGGAGGGCGGGTTTCCCCCGCTCCTTCCCTACACCCTCCTCAGAAAAGCTGAGGTTCGAGGTCTCGGTCTTGGACTTCTTGGCGGTCAGCGATCCGCCACCATAAGGCGGTCTCAGTCTCGACACCCGCGGCCAAGCCGCTGCTGGTCGTCCTCTTCCTCGGACGAGGAGTCTTGACGCGAAGTTTGTCGGGTGATCGAGGACCTCATGTGGCAATAGCTTCTGCTGGCTGGGAACAAGCCGGCGGCGTCGCCTTCCCGGCCATTGGTGGCTGTCACCAGAATGGCCGAAGCAACCCCTCGCTTTAGCCGAGGCGCCTGTTTCCAGGCCTGTTGCTCAGCCGAAACCAGCTGCTCCACCGATTATGGTGGAACCTCCGCCTCCACAGCCGTTGTTTGGAGCTCCGACCAAGAACTCTCGGTCGGCTCAGGGTTTACCCCATAGGCTGTCGGTCACCCTTACTCCCGATCGCCCTCGGCAGGTGGAGGGTGGCTCAGGCCCGAGGCAGCTCTTTGCGGACTCTTCCGAGTCTGACGATGATTCCTCCCTTTTCTCCAGGCGAGTGGACTTGGAGTCCTCTGGAGGTCAGTCGCTGGACGATAGCCCTTCGTCCTTTCTGGGTTTGCTTACGCTCATCTCGGAGTCCACCGGGATGCAGCTCGAGCCCGTATCCAAGTGGGCCAAGTATCCCCTCACGGAGATATTGGACCGAGGAGATTCCCCTACGGAGGCCTTTCCTGTGGCAGAGGCCATTGTCGGCCCGGCCTTGGAGCTCTGGCAGCGCCCTGCTTCCTGCCCTGTGCCTTCGGCCAGGATGGCCAGGAAGTATGCGGTCCCTACCGGTTCCCTGTCCGGTTTCTGGAACATCCCTCAGCCGAGGGTTGGTTACCGACAGCGTTTTCGGCGTGCGGAAATGCTAGGGGCGATGGACAAACCTCCCGACAAGGAGTCCAAGAAATTGGACTATGCCGGTGAAAAGTCTATGCTGCCTCCTCCTTGGCCCTCCGCCAGGCCAGCTCGGCCGTGCTTATGGCACATTTCTCCCATGCCCTGTTGGGCTCCCTGGACGAGGTAGTCCCTCATCTCCCGGCTGACCTGCAGACTACGGTTAGGCAGGTGCGGGACCAGGGCAGGGCAGTGGCAAAGCAACAACTTCAGACTGCTTTGGACATTGGAGACTCGTGCGCCAGGTCAGTCGCGCCCCAGTGGCTATGCGCCGTCGGGCATGGCTGAGGATATCCACCTTCACAGCGGATACCCAGCACAAATTGGCGGATGTCCCCTTCCTGGGGACCGACCTCTTCGGCCCTGGAGTGGAAGGCCACCTCCAGAGGATCGAAAAGTCCAATGCCACGTTGGACTCGGTCTCATCCACTCAGAGGGACAAGGGCCGCAGACCGCAACCCAAGCCCTTTCATCCGTCTGTGCCCTCGGCACGTCCGGCCCAGCAACATCAGGGCCAGCAGACTCGCGCTTGGCGTCCCAAACCCAAGCCCGCGGCTTCCTCCTCCAGGAAGCAGGGAGGTAAAGGCTCAGGAGGTCCCTCGGCCGGTCCCTCCTCCAAGCCTGCACAGTGACGGGTTGAGGGGTGTCGCCCCCAACCTCGTCACCTTGCCCCAGGTTCCCCCCATGGGGGGACGGCTCCGGTACTTCCTTTCCACCTGGTCTGCTATTACCACAGACTGGTGGTTGTTAGAAGTGGTAGGAAAGGGCCTGCCTCTGGAGTTTGAGCAGGCCCCGCCCTTCAAAGCCGTCGCCCCCAGGGGGCCTCGGGGTCCGCAGCCTCGCTGTCGGCTCGCCGAGCCGACATTGCTCTCCTCGAGAGAGGTGATCAGAGGTGGCGGACCCTCCCTCAGACCCGGGGTTTGTGTCCAGGTACTTCCTGGTCCCAAAACAGGCAGGGTGCTGGCGCCCATTCTCGACCTAAACAAGTTCCTAGGTCTCGAACCTTCAGGATGGTCCCTCTGGCTCAGATAATACCATCATTGGAGCGGCATGTGGTTCTGCTCTCTGGACCTGCAGGACACGTTTTTCACGTCCCTATCCGTCCGTCTCACCAAAGATTCCTTCGCTTTCGGCGGAAGGATCCCTTTCAGTTCGAGCCATGCCCTTGACCTGTCTCCTGCACCCAGGGTCTTCACCAAATGCATGGCAGTGGTGACAGCATTTCTCGGCGCCGAGGGGGGGTGTACCCTTACCTGGATGATTGGCTGATAGCAGCCCCTCCAGACAGGAGGTGGAAGCGGTCAGAGATTTGGCCCTCAGGTTTGCTCTCAAATCAGCCTCCTCATCAAGCGAGGCCAAGTCAGATTCGGGCAAGCAGGTGATTCTCTTCATCGGGGCAGAGCTCGACTCTCTTCGAGCCAGAGCGCGGCTCCCGGCGGACAGGGCCGAGGTTCTTTCCTTCTTTGCCCGATCATTTCTGGTTGGGCAATTGCGCCCTGCCCGGGACTTCCTGCGCCTCCTGGGTCTGATGGCGGCCTGCACCAGCGTGGTCCGTTGGGCCCGCTGGAACATGCGCCCTCTTCAGTGGGGGCTGGCCAGCCAGTGGTCTCAACGCCTGATCCATTGGACCAGCTAGTGACGGTGACCCAGGGGATGTGGGACGCTCTCCAGTGGTGGATTGTTCCAGCTCATCTGCAGGAGGGCATCCCATTTGTCCGCCCCGAGCCGACGGTCTCTCCATCGACCGACGCCTCTCTGATGGTTTGGGGTGCCCATCTGGGGGAGCACAGAGCACATGGCCTCTGGTCCCAGCGGGAGTCCCGATGCCATATCAACCTGCTGGAGCTCCGAGCGGTCCGCCTAGCTGTCACCGCCTTCGCTCCGTTTCTACGGGGTCAAGTGGTTCGGGTCCAGACGGACAATACCACGACCATGTACTACCTAAACCGCCAGGGCAGGACACGCTCCATGCCCTTGTGCAAGGAAGCTCTCTGCATTTGGTCACTTCGTGCGCAGCCTGGAGGCGGATCTCCTAGCCATTCATGTGGCAGGAGCCTCCAACACCCTGGCCGATGCCCTAAGCCGGATAGGGGCTGTATCCCACGAGTGGTCTCTCCTGCCGGAGGTAGTACAAGATCTGTTCTCGCAGTGGGCCACACCTCAGGTGGATCTGTTTGCCTCCAGGGAGAACGCGAAGCTGAGTCTGTTCCATGCCTGCCCCCCTCAGCAGGGCTCGCTGCAGGGGGATGCCTTCTCGAGGCCATGGACCCCGGGCCTCTTCTACGCCTTTCCCCCATTTCCCTTGATCCACAAGGTGCTTCTCAAGGCGAGGAGGGACAAGGCGCAGGTGATTCTGGTAGCCCCAGACTGGCCCCGCCAATGCTGGTATCCAGATCTCCTCAGCCTCAGCTCCAGGCTCCCGAGGCAGCTTCCAGCTCGCCCGGACCTGCTTTCAGTCAATCAGGGGAAGGTGTTCCATCCGGACCTTCAATCCCTGCACCTGACCTTCAATCCCTGCACCTGACGGCCTGGTTCTTGAGCGGCTAGAGTTCCAGGCCTTGGGTCTTTCCGATGAGGTCCTCAGTGTAGTTGAGGCGTCCCGTAAGGAGTCGACCAGGAAATGCTATGCCTTCAAATGGAAAAAGGTTTGCCATTTGGTGTCAGGGCAAGGGCCTGGACCCTTCCTCCTGTTTCTTGGCAAGCATTTTGGACTATTTATGGTCCCTTTCTCAGCAAGGGCTCAGGTCGACGACCCTAAGGGTGCACCTGGCAGCCATCTCTGCTTACCGGGCACGGGCCGGGAAGCAGTCGGTGTGGCGCAGGAGGAAGGTGGTCTGGCCTTTTCAAAGGCCTTGATCACATTTCCTCCCGATTGAGAACCTCCACCTCTGTGGGATCTACTGCTGGTATTGGCAAAGCTCATGGGCAAGCCATTCAGAACCAGTGCACAGGTGTGATCTCTCACCTGTCGTGGAAGACCGCCTTCTTGGTGGCTATTCGTCAGCCAGAAGGATGGGAGAGCTCCAGGCGCTTTCCATTGAGTCTCCTTACCTGGTCTTCCACAGGGACAAGGTTGTCTTGCTTCCCCGAAATTCCTTCCGAAGGTGGTGTCAGAGTTTCACCTTAACCAGGTGTTGACTCTGCGGTGTTCTACCCAATCACACCTCAGGCCAAATATAGGCTCCATACTTTGGACCCTAGAGGCTCGCTTACTATAAGGGCGCACAGCTGAAATGGGAGAGGTTCGCCAGCTGTTTGTCACCTATGCTGAAGCCGCACCTGGCAGACCTGCAGCCAAGCGGACATAGGCAGGTGGGTCACCTCCCACATAGATCTCTGCTATAAGTTGGCGGGCATGGAGCCTCCCAGAGGATAAGAGCTCATTCTACCTGCCATACTGCTGCATCGGTGGCTGCTTCCAGGGACGTCCCTATCCAGGAAATCTGCAGGCCTGCTACCTGGAAGTCAGCACACCTTCATCACCCATTACCACATTGACCTTGAGTCATGCGGGATGCTTTTTGGGGCCTCGGTTCTCCAGTCTCTTTTCCCTAAGTAGGGGTGTGCGTCTTGCCTCTCTCCTCCCGGAGAACTGCTAGGAGTCTGCCAATAAGTGTGGATGAACAACATATCCATGTCCTAGAAATACAGGTTACTCACCTGTAACAGGAGTTCTAGGAATGGTATATGTTGTTCATCCACGACTACTACCTCCGGCTCGGCGCTTTAGCGTATGAGCTTCCAGCGGGCAGATCTGGTGTCATGGGAAGAAGCCGAGAGTTTACCACCCAGGTGGGTGGGAGGAGCCAGCTTAAAGACCTTCCGGCAAGATTTTAAAGCGGCAAGGAACCTGCCAATAAGTGTGGATGAACAACATACCATTCCTAGAACTCCTGTTACAGGTGAGTAACCTGTATTTTCCTACTAATCCTTTTTTGCACACCACCTTCAGAACATTTGAGGGTGCCTTAATCAGCTTTGTGGGTGCTTGAGCAGTCCCCACACCCATGGATTCAGCACCTAAGTGCTAATTAGGTTTAAGAAACGGAATTTAGGAAGATACAGTTCTCTAACACCTATTATTTTGTGGTGTGTTACAAAACTGGATGGTGTTGGTAAAATATGTAAATACGTACTTTCAAACCCCAGGAAATCTTACTGTATTCTGACTAATGCAGTATGGTCTCACCATAGGACTACCCCGGAGCTGAAATGGTTAATAGAACCTATGCAAATGATGGAATGCTAGGCTCGAGCTCGGTTTTCAAACCACTGTCCCTGGTAAACAATCTCAAATCATCAGATTCTTTACTCCGCTTGCCTCAGTAAGATGTCTCCCGAGAGCTCTCCTTCATCTTTTGAGGAAAGTTTATTTTCTCGGTTTTTATACCAGTAAATTTATTTTATTAGGTGTTCTTATCACTGTTCTTGGTTTTCAGGTAGGAATTGTTAGATTTTTGTTTGTAAAGGGTAAGTAGTTGTTTTGCTTCCCGGTTCTCTAACTGAGGTGAAACCAACAGTTCCCCTAAATTTTCTTTGTGTATTTGTTAGTTTTAAGTATTTCTACTCCGGGTAGTTAGTAGTTATCTAAAAACTTAAACCGGAGTAATTTTCCAGTCTGTGGTCCCTTATTTCAACTGGGGTAACTCCTGGTGGACTTATACTTTTAAAAACTGGTTCCTTTTTCGGTGTAACAACTGACCAAAAAAAAAAAAAAAGGTCTGTTTAGTCTTTCTGTATACCTTTTTTATGTCACAGAGACCAAAAAAGGAGAACAGGACCCGTGGGTTTCTAGCACTGTACAGAGTGCAGGGAGGTGTTTGCAAAGGCTGATCCTCACTTAATTTGTCTGTTCTGTCTGGGGTTTGACCACCTTCAGACAGACTGTGATATCTGCGCTAATTTTCCTTAGTCCACCCTTGATAGATGGTTAGAGACTTAAGGGAAAAAAATGTCGAATAAGGCCACTAACCCGGCTACCGAACAGTCTGCCAAACTGGAGGGACTGCCCTGTGACAGGGGCGATAGTTCCACAAAAAAGAGAACTGCGGATAAGGCTGCTGAACCGGCCATCGCGGTTAAGAAAAAGCGTAAAGTAAAGCATCAGGAACCACAACTGGTCCCAACAGCGGTTCCTTCTGCTGAAGAGTTTGCGAATGCGATCAGAATTATTCAGTCTTTGCAGTCTCCGGTTTTGTTTGATAGACAGACGGTTCTGCGAACTTCCGGTTCACAAGTCCCCGGTTTAATAGACCAAAGTGGGGAACAGTTTGAGGATATTGGTCTTGGTGAAGAACCAGAGGAGGATTATGGAGATGATGATTATGATGAGCCTATAGAGCCAGACATCTCTCCTGATCCCCACAGGCCTGATTCTCCTAATAAAGGAACTGAGGATTTTTCCTCATACTTTGCTTTTATGAAGCAAGTTGCCCAGTCTCTTGACCTCCCATCCCATGAGTCTCTGGAAGATGAGGAGGAAGAAGAAGAAGACTATAAGGAAATGATGGATGTTCCTCCATCAAAGAGGCTGCTCCTCCCTCTGCACAAGTCTTTGAAGAGGCAGACCATGAACATTTTGGAGACTCCCACTTCTGTCCCTCCAAAGATAAGAAAGTGGACAAGAAGTATTGGGTGGATAAGTCTGGGGCCAAATTTTTGTTTGGCACCACAGCCATGAAGGTATGGTTCAGGCTGCAGCTTGTGACAAAACTGGCATCCAACCCCCTGAGAAAGATCCCAGGAGGATGGACTCAGTAGCAAAAAAGGTTTATTTGGGATCCTTTCTGGCCATTAGGCAGGCATCCTATATGGCATATTTAGCCAGATATAAAAAATCTGTGTGGTCTGCAGTACTGGAAATTGCCAAGTCTGTTCCCCTTCCAATGGCTGCTGACCTGGAGGAAGCAGTTAAGTGGGGCATTGAAGCTTCAAAAACCCAGTTTAGAATGGTAGTGGATACAAATTACACTACATCCAGAGAAATGGCTTCAGCAGTGTCCTTGAGAAGGTTTGCATGGCTGAGAACCAGTAACGTCTCACAGGATGCACAAAATAAGGCCCTGGATTTTCCCTGTGGCCTTGTGTGCCAGGTTAACAGCAAAATACTGGCCCCAATCCCTCCCCTCGTACCTTGCAACTACTCTAGTTTCCCAGACTCCTTTAACTTACGCCCTCCGTAACACCGACTCCAGGCTCCTCACCCTTCCACACATGTCCTCCACCAAAGGTCAGCATGCTTTCAAGTACCATATGCCTTACGTATGGAACTCCCTCCCTGCTGAACTCAGACACTCCACCTCCCCTAAGCAGCTCAACCTTCTCCTCAAACAGCATTTCACCACCCCCTGAACGTGCAGCTAGTGCCATTGGCAGCCGATTTGCTTGTAGGTCTGTAGGTTTGCTTATATGTTGTTTCTTACCATTAATAATCCTATATTGCTGCGGCACTTAGCCTCACTGTGAGCTCCAACCCTCTCACAGCACTAGACTCTACTCCCCTGCCAAGAGGCAGGTGTATCTTGTACAATGTGTTTTCTGTCATCCATGTAATGTACCAGTCATGTAATTGTTTGCTTGAATACTGTCTGTCCAATTCACCCTCCCCCAGGACGCATCTGGAATCGAGTGTTGCATCGCTCAGCATGCCCTCTTGGTAAAACTTTTAAATAAATAAATAAAATAAATACATGAAAAAAATGGATGATTACAAGGCTGCTTACAAAAGTGCAGCAGTAAAGGAGAGAACTGCCAACCCTCAAAGGTATCATTCTAGGGGTGGCAGGGGCAGGACTCCTTATAGACCTTATTTTCAGCCCCGAGTCTTTCCCTAGTATCAGCCTAGGGGATACTTTCGGGGCAGAGGTAGGAGGGGCACTGGCAGCACTAACCCCACTGTCCAGCCAGTAGCTCAATCAAAGCAGACTCCCTGAGCAAAATGTCCGGGTCTCCTCCACACTACCAGTAGGGGGCAGACTGGCCCACTACTTCCATGAATAGGAAAACATTATCTCAGACATTGGACCAGGGGTTGGTCCTCCGCTTCAAAGCCAAACCAAGGCTAAGGTCAAAGGCTTTCAAGCCTTCTTCCCCATCAGAAACAGCCCTACCGGAAAAGAAAGTGTAATCCGTTCTGCTGCTTAAGGCAGTAGAACCAGTCCCTGCCATTCAATAAGGCAAGGGTCTGTACTCCAGATACTTCGTTACATTAAAGAAAACAGGGGAGTGGTGCTCCATTCCAGACCTTAGATACCTAAACAAGCACTTGGCAAAACCAAAATTCAGCATGGTCATTCTATTTACCATTATACCTACTCTAAGACAAGGAGACTGGCTAGCATCCCTGGACTTAAAAGATGCTTACTTCCATATTCCAATCAGAAGGTCTCACAGAAGGTACCTCAGATTCAGGTTGCCATCAGGCCATTATCAGTTCAGAGCAGTGCCCTCCGGACCAACATCTGATCCAGGGGTGTTCACAAAATGCCTAGCTGTTGTGGTGGCACACCTAAGGTAGCTTGGGGTGTCAGTGTTTCCCTATCTGGATGATTGGCTCATTGTAGGCCAGTCACAGCAACAAGTGAGAGAGGCACTCTCAGTCACTCAAACCACTTTGTCCTCCCTGGGATTCCTAGTCAATCAAAATAAGTTTGTTCTAGAACATGTGCAGGTGCTCCAGTTCATAGGGGCAGATTTGGATGCAAGGACAGGAATGGCTTACCTACCTCAGGACAGGGTGGACAGCCTTATTCAAATAGCCAGGTCTTTCTCACTGCATGTTTCCAGATCAGCAAGGCATTTCCTGTAGCTGTTAGGGCACATGGCAGCCTCCACTGTAACCATCCCAGGAGCCAGGTTTCAGATGAGAGACATTTAGTTTAATTTCAGAGAGTGCTGGTCCCAAAAGAGACTCCTTATCAAAACTGGTCCCAGTCGCGGCCACTCTTATTCAAGCTGTGCAGTGGTGGCAGGTGAGGGAACACTTCAGACATGGGGTACCTTTTCTACAGCAGTCCCCTTCTCTGGTGCTTACCACAGATGCTTCCCATCTAGGGTGGAAGCACATCTAGGAGATCATACTGCCCATGGCACATGGGGGAAGCAGGACTCCCTTCTGCACATCCGTCTACTGGAGCTCAGAGCAGTTTTTCTGGCCCTTCAATCTTTTGCCACTCAAGTGGTAGGAGAGGTGGTACAGGTCAGAACAGACAACACAACCACCATGTACTACATAAACAAACAAGGAGGCACAAGGTCAACCCCTCTTTGCACAGAAGCTATGAAAATTTGGACACTAGCATACTCTCTAAAGGTGTCCCTTTCAGCTGTTCATCTCCCGGGCAAGGACAGTGTCCTGGTGGATGTCCTCAACAGGATAAACCAGAATGACCATGAATGGTCACTGAACAGGCAGGTCTTGCAGACCATTTTCAGGAGGAGGGGCACCCCAGAAGTAGATCTCTTTGCAGTCCCAGACAATTACCAGCTCCCACAGTATTGCTGCAGACCCCCCAGCAGGGACACAATTCCTTTGGATGCACTCCTGCTGGATTGGACAGGGAAATTCCTGTATGCTTTCCCTCCATTCCCTCTACTACTGAAAGTATTGAACAAGCTCAGTCTTCAGCCAACCTCAATGATTCTCACTTCTTGACTGGGCCAGGCAGCCTTGGTACTCCATACTTCTCATAGTGTCAGTAGCCAAGCCAGTCAGTCTTTCCAGGAGGTACAATCTATTGACCACCTCTTAGGGCAGAATCATGTACCCCAACTTATTATCCCTCAGACTCAAGGCATGGCTCTTGAGGACCTAGAGTATGTAGACTTACATCTTTCAGAAGGGGTTATGCACATACTGCGGGTTTCCAGAAAACCCTCTACTAAGAAAACATATGCCTCTAAATGGAAAAGATTTTCCTTCTGGTTGCAGAGCAGAGACCTGGATCATTCTCATGCTAACATTTTTGTTGTCTTGGACTAAATGGCTCATTTGCACTCCACAGGTTTAACTATTTCCACTCTGAGGGTGCATTTAGCAACTGTTTCAGCTTATTTATCAGCAGGGAAAGCTTATTCCTCCTCTTTGGCTTGAAAGCCAGTGTTCAAAAAATTATTTAAAGGGCTGCTACACTTACACCCACCACACAGGGAGCCCACTCCCATGTGGGATTTGAATATTTGCATTGCTCAGCTCATGCAACCTCCATTCGAACCCATGTCATCAGCAGACCTGAAATATGTGACTTGGAAAACTGTATTTCTGGTTGCCATTACCTCTGCCAGGAGGATACGTGAACTCAGTCTTTATCCCCAGAGCCAGGATATATCGCAGTTCATAGGGACAAGATAGTCCTTTGAACTAACAGAAAGTTTTTGCCTAAGGTGGTATCAGATTTCTACCTTAACCAGTCAATTACCTTGCCAGTCTTCTTTACAGATCATTCCACTTCAGGTGAAGGTAGGCTGTACAGCCTTGATGTAAAAAGGACAGTCAGTTATTTATTTATTTATTTAGTTTTGTTGACTGGGTAAGTGCACTAGACAAATCCTGCCTATTTTCAGGCACAACCCGGGGGAGGGTTTCTATCTCGACCACACGAAGGGTCACAGACAGAACCAAACCCAGCTCTTCCTTTCCTTTGGAGAGGTAGGGAAAGAAAAAGCTGCCACAAAATGATCCATTGCCAGATGGATTGTAACCTGTATCCAGTTCTGTTATAGCAAGGTGGGTAAGGAACCACCTGCAGGCCTCAGGGCCCATTGAACTAGGGGTAGTGCAGCCTCCCTAGCGCTGCTAGGGACATCCACCTAATAGATATCTGCAAAGCTGCAACTTGGAAAACAGTCCACACATTTACAAAGCATTATTGTTTGGACGTCCAAGCCAGAGGTGATGCCAGGTTTGGCACAGCAGTCCCGCAGAGCCTGTTTCCTAAATAGGTTCTCTGCCCACCTCCAAAGACACTGCTTGGTAATCTGCATTATTCAGAATACAGTAAGACTTCCTGGGGTTTGAAGAAAAAATTACTCACCTTTGTAATCTTGTTTCTTCTTAGGGAATCTTACTGTATTCAAACACCATGAAGTCTTGCTATATTATGACTATATGCAGTCAGCCACTGCAGCTGAACTGCCCTGGAGAGGAAAGAGTTAACTCCAGAGAGTCTGGAGTTCCACAGCGCGAGGGCGCTATACCAAAACTCTATCTGGCCAGTTTCAAATGAAACTGTCAGATTCTTTCTCCGCTTCACTGAACAGTCGCTCGGAGATCAGCTCCTTCACATCGGTTCATTTCTCGGTTCAAGCGGTATTTTCGATTCATTTGAACCGCAAAAGTATTTATTTTGCCGCATTTGGTTAAAAGCTCTATCTGGTAAACCGTAAGTAGAAAATTTAAAGTCTGTGGGAAATTCAATTATCGGTTTGGTTTTGAACCGATCGGTTTGCTTAATTTAACGTTTTAAAGTGTGGTTGGGCTTTAGATGCGGTTCCTGTTCTTATCGGTTCTAAAAAACCTTGCTTTTAAATAGGTTTTTCAAATACTCGTGACACGGTTAGGAACCGATAAGGGTGTCTTGCCTGGCACTGACATCAAAAGGCAAGTTTTTGGTTAGGCTGGCATTATGTCTGAGAAACCCAAAGAAAACGGGCCCACTGGGTTTCAACACTGTGATGTCTGTGGGGAAGCCTTTGCCAAGGCTGACCCACACACCACTGTGTTTATTGTCTGGGGCTGACCACCTCCTGTCAGACTGCCAGGTGTGTAAAAATTTCCTGCAGCCACCCTGGAAAAGAGATTGGGCGGCTCAGGAGCGAGGCCAAGAAGTCCGCTGACCGGATGGCCAGCCGGTCCAGTACCCACTGGAGCAGAGGGAGTGCCTCTGACCAGGCGAGACTTCCTCGGCAAAGGAAGGCTGGTTCAGGGAACCAGTCTCAGTGAAAAGACAAAGAAATCAGTAGGTTTGAGTCCAAAATTGTCTCTCCAACTGCTGCAGAAATAGCTAAAGCCATACAGATTGTCCAGTCACTGTCTCAGGGTCTGCCGAACCACCTACAGTTGGTAAAAGGTTGGTTCGTTCAGTGCCAGTGGTTCAGGAGTATGATGTTGAGGAATTTTATGAACCACAGGAGAGGAGGACGAATTTGATCATTACATGTGTGGCTGGGAGGGTCTGGACGTGCCCATTGAACGACATTTCTCCAGACAGACCTTTAGAATCTCCTCCTATTCTGTCTGAGTCCCTTCTCATTTTATGTTTTACTAAAGGTTGCAGAAACCCTCCAGCTTCCTTTAGAGGAAGCTGTGGATAAGCAAGAGGAGCCTGATTATGTAGAAATGATGGATATACCAGAGTCTAGGAGGTTGTCTATTCCTTTGCATAAGTCATTTAGGAAGCAAACAACAAAGATTTTAAAAAATCCTCATTCTGTCCCTCCTGTAGATAAAAAAATGGACAGAAGATATACCTTGTCAGGCTCTGATACAGACTTCCTCACTGAGCAGTGTAGTCATGTAGGTGTGGTACAAGCTGCAGCCTGTGACAAGGCTAATATTGCTCTGGCCTCACATCCTCCTGATAAGGATTCCAGGAAGATTGATGCCATGGCGAAAAAACAGTATATGGCAGCTTCTTTGGGACTCAGGCAGGCAAATTATATGGCTTATGTGGCTAGATATCAGAAATCTAGGTGGGACACAGTATTGCAGTTAGCCAAGCAGGCCCATGGCCAGCTGGCTAGTGAGTTGGAACAGGTGGCTGCTGATGGCATTGAAGCCTCTAAAGTTCAGTTTCATACTGCTGTTGATGTTAATGATGTTTCCTCTAGGGTCATGGCCACTTCTGTAGCTTTCCGTAGGTTGGCATGGCTCAGATGCACTAATCTGTCCCAAGATACTCAGTCAAAGGCTATGGATTTTCCTGTTGTGGGTAATTCTCTGTTTGGGGAACAAACAGAAAACTATATGAAAAAGATGGATGAATACAGAACTACCTACAAAAGTGCCCAGGCTAAGGAGAGGCATGCCACTCCACAGAGGCACGCTCCCAGAGGTAGGGCAGGCCTTTCCACAGGCCTTTTTACCAATTCAGGCCTCCTCTGCATTTTGCACAGGGGTTTCTTTAGAGGCAGAGGTGGGCAGGGGCACAAGTAAACCGTCCCCCTCCCTCAGCCTAAGGCTACTGCCAAGCAGGCACCCTGATGGGGTGCCAGAGCAATCTCCTGTACCAGTGGGGGCAGGTTGGTTTATTTCAGCCAGAACTGGGTGTCCCTAACCCGGACAGGTGGGTTCTGGAGGTAATAAGGCCAGGGTCTGGTTCTCAGCTTCAAACAGTTTCAAAGATGAGAGACAGACATTTTCCCACCTACAATCCTTCGAAGCCCTTGCTTTGGAAGCAGAGGTTTCTTCTCTTTTGGACTGCAAAGCAGTAGAAGGGTCCCTCCTTGCCATCAGGGCAAGGGGCTGTACTCAAGATACTTTCTTACCCCAAAAAAGACAGGAGAATGGCGGCCCATTTTAGATTTAAGGTACCTGAACAAGCATCTTTTGAAACCAAAGTTCAAAATGTTAACTCTGACAATGATTTTGCCCTCCCTGAGGCCAGGGGACTGGTTAGCTTACCTGGACCTCAAGGATGCCTATTTTCATGTTCTGATCAGGCCTTCTCACCGAAAGTACCTCAGGTTCGAACTACCCTCAGGCCACTACCAGTTCAGGGCAATGCCCTTCGGCCTTACCTCTGCGCCAAGGGTATTCATGAAATGTCTAGCTGTGGTAGTGGCTCATTTAAGAAGGCAAGGGATTGCTGTGTTTCCCTACCTGGACGACTGGCTCATAGTGGGTCAGTCCCCAGATCAGGTAAAATCCCACTTGCAAGTCACCCAGCAGCTTCTCACTTCCCTGGGATTCCTGCTGAATTTACCAAAGTCAGTTCTCGAACCAGTTCAGGTACTAACTTTCATAGGTGCAGAATTGAACACAAAGTTAGCCAGGGCATTTTTTCCCTCGGAAAGGGTAGACAGACTCATTGCCCTGGCATCCTCCTTTACCCTGCGGGTCTCTCGACCAGCAAGGCATTTTCTGCAACTCCTAGGGCACATGGCTGCTTCCACAGCTGTAGTGCAAGGAGCAAGATTCCAGATGAGGGACATTCAGTTCCATTTGAGGGCCTATTGGTCTCAAAGGAGGGACCCCCTTTCCAAATTGGTTCCAGTGACTCAACCCTGATCCTGGCCTTACACTGGTGGCAGGATCAAAGCAATCTAAAACAAGGGTTCCTTTCATTCCGTTTCCCACTCCTCACCCTCACCACGGATGCTTCCCTGTTAGGGTGGGGAGCTCACTTGGGCGACCTGTCCACTCAGGGAGTGTGGTCTCCCCAGGAATCTCTGCTCCACATCAATCTTTTGGAACTCACAGCTGTCCTTTTAGCTCTTCAGGCGTTTTCAGCTTCTGTCCAGAACAAAGTAGTTCAAGTCAGGACAGACAACACCACAACAATGTGGTACATCAACAAGCAAGGGGGCACTCGGTCATCAGCCTTGTGCACCGAAGCAATGAAGTTGTGGTCTCTGGCTTACTCCCTGAACACCTCCCTGATAGCAGTTCACCTTCCAGGGAAGGACAATGTCCTGGCGGATGCCCTCAGCAGGATTTCTCAGGGCCATCACGAATGGGCTCTGAATCCTCAGGTGCTGGGGTCAGTCTTTGCCAGATGGGGCACCCCTCAGATAGATCTTTTCGCAGCCCCAGACAACCACCAACTTCCTCTGTTTTGTTGCAGGCCTCCAGTGCTGGGATCAGTCCCCCTGGACGCCTTTCAGTTGGATTGGAAAGGGAAGTTCCTGTATGCCTTTCCCCCCTTTCCCCTTCTTTTCAGGGTACTAGTAAAAATCAGATCTCAGCCCTGCAAGGTGATTCTGATTGCTCCAGATTGGGCCAGACAGCCCTGGTACCCACTGCTTCTGTCCTTGACAGTCCACCCTGCCCTGAGCTTGCCCAGAGTCCACGACTTACTGGCCTGTGCACAGGGGAGAGTGTGGTATCCGGACCTCAAATCCCTCCATTTCAAGGCATGGCTCTTGAGGAGTTAGAATTTGCTGACTTACACCTTTCTCAAGGTGTTTTGGATATTTTAAAGGCTTCAAGGAAGCCTTCCACTAAGGCCACTTACAATTCTAAGTGGAAAAGGTTTTCCATCTGGTGCTCCGAGAAGATTATCCCAGAATCTGCTGATCTGCCCATTTTACTGGACTATTTGGTCCATTTAAATTCCTTAGGCCAGCTACCTTAAAGGTTCATCTGGCAGCTGTCTCTGCTTTTCTGTCAGCAGGAAGCCTGCTTCCTTTCTTCTCACCCTGTGCTTTCCAAGTTTTTTAAAGGGTTACTTCACCAACCCTCCTTTCGAGAACCAGCTCCCGCTTGGACCTGAATGTTTGCATTGCTCAGTTAATGCAACCCCTTGAGCCTCTGTCCTCAGCAGAGCTCAAGTTTCTGACTTGGAAAACTGTTTTCCTAGTGGCTATCACTTCTGCCAGACGCATAAGTGAACTACAGGCCCTGTCAGTGGAAGAAGATTTTATCTCTTTCCACAGAGATAAGGTAGTCCTCAGGACTAACAGAAAGTTTTGCTTAAAGTGGTTTCAGATTTCCACCTGAACCAATCCATCTCTTCCAGTATTTTCACTGAGCATTCTTCCTCAGGTGAGAGGAGTCTGCACAGCTTGGACGTCAAAAGAGCCTTAAGCTACTATTTGGAGCATTACAAGGGTCACAGGTTCGAATCCCTCAACTCTTCCTTACCTATGGCGAGGTTGGCAAAGGGAAACCTGCCACTAAGAGGACAATTGCAAGGTGGATTGTCTCTTGTATCCAGTTTGTTATCAAAAACTAGGTAGAGAACCCCCTCAGGACTGAGGGCTCACTCCACAGGGTACAGCTGCATCTCTAGCGGTTGCTAGAGATATTCCCATTCTGAAATCTGTCAAGCTGCTACTTGGAAAACAGTTCACACTTTACCAAGCATTATTCCTGGATATTCAGTCCAGGAGAGATGCTCGTTTTGGCACAGCTGTGCTTCAGAGCCTATTTCCTAAGTAGGTTCTGACCCTCTCCATGGAGGTACTGCTGTGTAATCTGCATAAGTCATAATATAGCAAGACTTCATGGTGTTTGAAGAAAAAATTACTCACCTTAGTAATTGCTTTTCTTCTCATGGAGTCTTGCTATATTATGACCACCCTCCCTCCTGCCCCTCTCAGAACTTCTACTTGGGTAGGAGTGGCAAATTAGTGCAAGCACTGTGTCATGCCATTTAGTTCTTCCTTCACCCCTTTATTTAGGGTTAGGAATTAGGTATTTCTGTTTTAAGTAATATGTTGGCCCCTTCCTGGACTTGAGTCTTGGGGAAGGGGGTCTAATAGTGCTTGTTAGGAGAAACTAATAATACTATTATTCATTGTTATTATTATTATTGCTGTTTATATTGTTGTTTATATTGTTATTCCTACTAGTAGGTAGCCACTTGCTAGTGTAGAGCTTTCCACACAGACTTGTTGCTTAGTGTTAGCTTCGTAAAGATCTGACAGTTTCATTTGAAACTGGCCAGATAGAGCTTTGGTATAGCGCCCTCGCGCTGTGGAACTCCAGACTCTCTGGAGTTAACTCTTTCCTCTCCGGGGCAGTTCAGCTGTAGTGGCTGACTGCATATAGTCATAATATAGCAAGACTCCATGAGAAGAAAAGCAATTATTAAGGTGAGTAATTTTTTCTTCTGAGCTCCCTCCCTTCCTCTCCTTTTGATATCTGTGGTCATTGCATTACAGCTGTGCTACAGTTGTTGCAAACCTGGGGAGCATATACTGTTTCTTTTTGGGCATCTGTGACTTGAGTCTTCTGGGATGCCTAGGGCTTTTTGGAAGTATTTGAAATGGGTAATTCCCACATATTTTTCTCCTGCCATTTCTGACGCAGGGAGGTTCTTATGATAATAAATATTATTACTATTACTATCATTATTATTATTATTCTTCAAACAACATGAAGTCTTGCTATATTATAGACATTAGCAGTTTGATCCAGCTCTAGAACTGCCCCGGAGTGAAATGGTTAAAACCATTCCAAAATAGAATTTTGGCACGAGAGCAGCTCTATCTGTGTCATTTCAAACCTGAACTGTCAGATTCTTTACTCCGCCTCAGTGAACAGTCGCTCCGGAGATTTCTCCTTTTGCTCGGTTCATTTCTCGGTTTAAAAAGTGTTTTCTCGGTTGGATTTAACCGAGAATAGTTTTATTTTAACCGCAAAACCGTTCGGTTCAAGCTCTATCTGTGGTAACCGTAAGTAAATGAAGGTTTTGTCTGTGTGGAACTTGTAAGTTATCGGTTCGGTTTTGAACCGATCAGTGGGTTTAAAACTCATTTAAAACTAAAAGTTACTATTTTAGAGTGCGGTTCCCGGTTCTTATCGGTTCTAAAAAAAACGGATTTATTACGGTTTTTTCCAATACCCGTGACACGGTTAGGAACCGATAAGGGTGTCTTGCCTGGCACTGCCGTTAAAAGGGCAAGTTTTTGGTTAGGCTGGCATTATGTCTGAGAAACCCAAAAGAAAAACCGGGCCCACTGGGTTTCAACACTGTGATGTTTGTGGGGAAGTCTTTGCCAAGGCTGACCCACACACCACATGTGTTTATTGTCTGGGGTTTGACCACCTCCAGTCAGACTGCCAGGTATGTAAGAATTTCCCTGCAGCCACCCTGGAAAAAGGTTTGGGCAGGCTCAGGGAACGAGAGGCCAAAAAGTCCGCTGACCCGGATGGCCAGCCCGGTTCGGTGCCAACCGAACCAGAGGGAGTGCCCTCTGACCAGGGCGAGACTTCCTTGGGAAAGAAAAGCTGGTTCTGAGGAACCAATTCCAGTAAAGAAAACAAGAAAATCAGCAGGTCTGGGTCCAAAATTCCTTCTCCAACTGCTGCAGAGATAACAAAAGCCATACAAATTGTCCAGTCACTGTCTCAGGGTCCGTCCGAACCACCACTATCTGGTAAAGGATCAGGTTCGTCCGGTCCCAGTGGCTCAGGATTATGATATTGAGGAATTTTATGAACCAGAGGAGGGGAGGAGGATTATGAACAGTATGAATGTGGCTGGGAAGGTCTGGGTGTGCCCATTGAACCGACATCTCCCAGACAGACCTCTAGAATCTCCCCATGCTGTCTGAGTCCCCATCTCATTTTATGTTTTATAAAAGTTGCTGAAACCCTCCAGCTTCCTTTAGAAGAGGCTGTGGATGAGCAAGAGGAGCCTGATTTTGTAGAAATGATGGATATTCCAGAGTCTAGGAGATTGTCTATTCCTTTACATAAGTCTTTTAGGAAACAAACAATTAAAATTTTAAAAGCTCCTAATTCTGTGCCTCCTGTAGATAAAAGATGGACAGAAGGTATACATTGTCAGGCCCTGATACAGAATTCCTTTCTCAGCAGTGCAGTCATGTTGGGGTAGTTCAGGCTGCTGCCTGTGATAAAGCTAATATTCCTTGGCTTCACATCCTCCTGACAAGGATTTCAGGAAGAGTGATGCCATGGCAAAAACAGTATATGGCAGCCTCTCTGGGACTCAGGCAAGCAAATTATATGGCTTATGTAGCTAGGTATCAGAAATCTAGATGGGATACTGTGTATGCAATTGGCCAAGCAGGCCCATGGCCAGCTGGCTAGTGAACTAGAACAGGTGGCTGCTGATGGCATTGAAGCCTCTACGGTTCAGTTTCATGCTGCTGTGGATGTTAATGATGTTTCCTCTAGGGTCATGGCCACATCTGTAGCTTTTCCTAGGTTGGCCTGGCTCAGGTGTACTAGTTTGTCACAGGATACCCAGAATAAGGCTATGGATTTTCCTGTGGTGGGAAATTCTCTGTTTGGAGAGCAGAGAATTACATGAAGAAGATGGATGAATACAGGACTACTTACAAGAGTGCCCAGGCTAAGGAGCGGCAAGCCACTCCTCAAAGGCATGCCCCCGGGGGTAGGGGTAGGCCTTTTCACAGGCCTTTCTACCAGACTCAGGCCTCCTCTGCCTATGCTCAGAGGGGCTTCTTCAGAGGCAGGTGCAGACGAGGGGTGGGCAGATCTGCTCCCACCCCCCAGCCTAAAGCCCCTGCGAAACAGGCACCCTGATGGGGTGTCCAGGACCGATTCTCCTGTACCAGTGGGGGGCAGGCTGGCTTACTTCAGTCAGAATTGGGCTTCTTTAACCTCAGACAAGTGGGTTCTGGAAGTAGTAAGCCAGGGTCTGGTTCTCAGCTTCAAAAGCTTCCCAAGTTGAGAAGCAGACTTTTTCACCTGCAAGTGCTTCAGAGACCTCGCCTGGAAACAGAGGTCTCATCCTTGTTAGCTCTCAGAGCAGTAGAAAGGGTTCCTCCCTGCATCAGGGCAGGGGTCTGTATTCCAGATACTTCCTTACCCCAAAAGACAGGAGAATGGCGCCCATCTTAGATCTCAGATATCTGAACAAGCATCTTTTGAAACCAAAGTTCAAAATGGTAACTCTGGCAATGATTTTACTTCCCTAAGGCCAGGGACTGGCTAGCCTCCCTGGACCTCAAGGATGCCTTTTCCATGTCCTAATCAGAAGATCCCATCGAAAGTACCTCAGATTCGAACTGCCCTCAGGTCATTACCAGTTCAGAGCAATGCCCTTCGGCCTTACCCTGCTCCAAGGGTATTCACAAAGTGTCTAGCAGTGGCAGTGACCCACTTAAGGAGGCAGAGGATTGCTGTTTTTCCTATCTAGACGACTGGCTCATTGTAGGCCAGTCCCCAGAACAGGTAAAATCTCACCTGCAGGTCACCCAGCAGCTTCTCACCTCCCTGGGTTTTCTGCTAAACCTACCAAAGTCGGTTCTGGAACCAGTCCAGGTACTCACCTTTATAGGGGCAGAATTGGACACAAAGCTAGCCAGAGCCTTCTTCCCCAGAAAGGGTAAGGAATTTAGTGGCTCTGGCCTCTTCCTTCACTCTGCAGGTCTCTCGACCAGCAAGACACTTTCTGCAGCTCCTGGGCACATGGCTGCATCCACAGCTGTTGTGCAGGGAGCCAGATTTCAGATGAGAGACATTCAGTTTCACTTGAGAACCTTTTGTCTCAGAGAAGAGACCCCTTCCAAGCTGGTCCCAGTGACTCGAACCTTGATCCTAGCTTCCAGTGGTGGCAGGATCAGAGCAATTTAAGAGCGGGGTCCCTTCATTTCCCTTCTCACGACTTGACTCTCACTACAGATCCTTCCCTTCTGGGTTGGGGAGCCCACAAGGGTGACCTTTCCACTCAGGAGTTTGGTCCCCAGGAATCTCTGCCCACATCAATTTGCTGGAACTCAGAGCTGTCTTTTAGCTCTTCAAGCTTTTTCTGCATCTGTCCACGACAAGGTGATACAAGTCAGAACAGACAACACCACAACAATGTGGTACATCAACAAACGGGGCACTTCGGTCTTCGGCCTTGTGCACCGAGGCAATGAAGTTGTGGTCTCTGGCCTATTCCTGAACACTTCCCTCATAGCAGTTCATCTTCCAGGGAAGGACAATGTCCTAGCGGATGCCCTCAGCAGGATTTCCCAGGGCCATCCTGAATGGTCCCTGGATCCTCAAGTGCTGGGGATAGTTTTGCCAGGTGGGCATCCTCAGATAGATCTTTTGCAGCCCCAGACAATCACAAACTTCCTCTGTTCTGTTGCAGGCCTCCAGTGTTGGGCTCAGTCTCCTGGATGCCCTTCTTCTGGATTGGGGAAGTCCTCTATGCTTCTCCCTTTCCTCTCCTATTCAGAGTACTAGTCAAAATCAGATCTCAGCCTTGCAGGGTGATTCTGATTGCCCCGGATTGGGCCAGGCAGCCCTGGTACCCATTCCTTCTGTCTCTGACAGTCCATCTTCCCTGTGCCTCCCCAGGAATCACAATCTGTTGACTTGTGCCCAGGGAAGGGTTTGGTATCCGGACCTCAATCCCTCAACCTCAAGGCCTGGCTCTTGAGGAGTTAGAGTTTGCTGATTTACCTCTCTCAGGGTGTTCTTGAGATCCTAAAGGCTTCCAGAAAGCCTTCCACTAGGGCTACTTATAGTTCTAAATGGAAAAGGTTTTCCATTTGGTGTGCTGGGAAAAATATTTCCCCAGAATCTGCTGAATTGCCCATTTTGTTAGATTACATGGTACATCTTAATTCCTTGGGTCACAGACCAGCTACCCTGAGAGTTAATTTGGCAGCTGTGTCTGCTTTTGTGTCAGCAGGAAAGTCATCCCCTCTTTCCTCTCATCCTGTGTTTTCCAAGTTTTTTAAGGGATTACTCCATACTAATCCTCCCTTTCGGGAACCGGCCCCTACTTGGGACCTTAATGTTTGCATTGCCCAGTTAATGCAACCCCCTTTTGAACCTGTGTCTTCTGCAGAGCTTAAGTACCTAACTTGGAAAACTGTTTTCTAGTGGCTATCACTTCTGCCAGACGCATAAGTGAATTGCAAGCCTTGTCAGTGGAGACTGACTTTATTTCTTTCCACAGGGATAAGGTAGTCCTTAGGACTAATAGGAAGTTTTGCCTAAGGTGGTTTCAGATTTCCATCTTAATCAATCTATCTCCTTCCAGTATTTTTCACTGATCATCCTCTTCGGGTGAGAGGAGGTTGCACAGCCTGGATGTTAAGAGAGCTCTTGTTATTATATAGAGCGTACTAAAGGTCACAGGTCTAATCCCTCCAACTTTTCCTTACCTATGGTGAAGTTGGGAAAGGCAAACCTGCCACTAAGAGATCAGTAGCCAGGTGGATTGTCTCTTGTATCCAATTTTGTTATCAGAAAGTAGGCAGAGCCCCCCCCCCACCGATTTGAGGGCTCATTCTGCCTGGGGTACAGCTGCGTCTCTAGCTGCTGCCAGAGATATCCCTTTATTAGAGATTTGCCAGGCTGCTGCTTGGAAAACAGTACACACTTTTACCAAGCATTACTCCCTGGATGTCCAGGCCAGGAGAGATGCTCGGTTTGGCACAGCTGTTCTTCAGAGCCTATTCCCTAAGTAGGTTCTGCCCCTCCTCCATGGAGGTACGCTGTGTATTCTGCTAATGTCTATAATATAGCAAGACTTCATGTTGTTTGAAGAAAAATTACTCACCTTAGTAATGTTGTTTCTTCTAATGGAGTCTTGCTATATTATAGACCTCCCCAACCTGCCCCTCTCAGAACCTCTACTTGGTGGGTGCGCAACTAGTGTGGGCACTACTTATGTCCTTTTAGCATTTTGTCCCCTTTGGGACTTTGGGGGTGTGTATGTGTACACGTGTGTGTGTTTTATTATACTTATGTTCCATTTTCATATTATTAGAATGGTGTTAGTATTTCTGGTCCCCTGACTTGAGTCTTGGGTGTTGGAACCATCAATGGTTGTTATTATTTAGGTAGCCATTTGGCTAGTGTAGGTTACAGCTTCCACACAGACCTTAGTGAGTTTGGCTCGTAAAGATCTGACAGTTCAAGTTTGAAATGACACAGATAGAGCTGCTCTCGTGCCAAAATTCTATTTTGGAATGGTTTTAACCATTTCACTCCCGGGCAGTTCTAGAGCTGGATCAAACTGCTAATGTCTATAATATAGCAAGACTCCATTAGAAGAAACAACATTACTAAGGTGAGTAATTTTTTCTTCTCCTTTAAGAGGAAACTGCTTAGGGCATGCTTCTTAAGAATCTGATGATTAGAGATTGTTTACCAGGGACAATGGTTTGAAAACCAAGCTTGAGCCTAGCATTCCATCATTTGCATAGGTTCTATTAACCATTTCAGCTCCGGGGCAGTCCTATGGTGAGACCATACTGCATTAGTCAGAATACAGTAAGATTCCTTTTGAAGAAACACGATTACTAAGGTGAGTTATGTTTTCTTATGTACTGTGGTGCATGGTTTATACTGAATTTATTTAAAAAATGATAGATCTGCTTATACATTGTGAATTTATTTTATTGCTATCAGTAAAGAAGAAAACAGATAATGTGTTTTATATAGAAAGAAAATAGTAACAGCTGCCGTCATGCAAAATATTTGTGTAAAGCGCACACACATCTACTGTCAAATGGGGATGGAGAGAGGATCTCCGATCTAGAAGTGGGTAGCCATCTGGGAACAAGATACCACCAAACAGTGTGGTTCACGATAAACTCAGCTGTAGAGTCAAGCCATACAAAAGTGAAGGTACTGGACTTTAGGAGGGCTGATTTTGTCAAAATGGGAGAGTGTCTCAGAAAAGCACATACAAACAGGCAAGAAGGAGGGGTGGAGCAACAATGGGGAAACATTAAAACTGCCATCACAGAGGCAACAAGCCTTTGTGTGAAGCATATAAACAAATCAAACTGAAAGAAAAAAACACTATGGTTCTCAAAAGAGGTGGCGGGGAAGGTTAGGGAGAAAAATACAGCATTCAGGAAGTATAAGGAAACACAGAAGGAGCAGGACAGAGAACTGTACCAGTTAAAGCAGAAGGAAGCGGGGAAGGCAGTCAGAATAGCAAAGACCCAAACCGAAGAAAAGATAGCCAACTTGGTTAAGAAGGGGAATAAAACCTTTTATAGGTACATTAGGGAGTGAAGAAAGACAAAGGGAGGGATACTGAGGCTGAATAAAGAGGAGGGTGGATGTGTAGAGAGTGACAGTGAAAAAGCAGGGATACTGAATGAATACTTCTGCTCAGTATTCACAAAGGAAGAAGAGGGGGAGGTACCTAATCCAGTCAATAGAAGCACTCTAGATATGGGGATCGATATCGGTCCTTTCACAGAAGAAAGTGTTCTGAAAGAACTCCTAAAACTGAAGGTGGACAAATCAATGGGTCCTGATGGAATTCACCCCAGAATTCTAAAAGTATTAAGGGGAGAACTAGTGAAACCACTGACTACCCTTTTAACAAATCATGGGAGGATGGTGTGGTACCTGAGGACTGGAGGAGGGAGGATGTGATTCCTCTTCACAAAAGTGTGAGCAAGACAGAGGCAGGAAACTACAGACCTGTCAGTTTGACCTTGGTGGTAGGGAAGATGATGGAATCACTTCTGAAGGAAAGAACTGTTGAGTACCTAGAGGCCAGTGGGGCACAGGACCCAAGGCAGCATGGATTCACAGCGGGAAGGTCATGTCAGACGAATCTAATCAATTTCTTTGACTGGGTGACCAAAGTAATAGACCAGGGAGGAGCTGTGGACATGGCCTACCTAGACTTTAGCCAGACATTTGTCACAGTTCCACACAAAAGATTAATAAACAAATTAAACAGCCTAGCAGTGTGTCCCAGGGTGGTAACTTGGGTAAAACATTGGCTGGACAACAGGACATAAAAGGTAATTGTAAATGGAGTCCACTCTGAAGAAATGGGGGTTACTAATGGGGTACCACGGGGTTCAGTACTGGGCCCAGTCCTTTTTAATGTCTTTATAAGTGACATTGCAGATGACCTGGAAGGAAAATTATGCATCTTTGCAGATGACACAAAGATCTGCAGCAGGGTCGATACACAAGGAGGCATTGAAAGAATGAAAAGGGACTTGGCAAGGTTGGAGGAATGGTCAGAAGTATGGCAGCTTGGATTCAATGCAAAGAAGTGCAAAGTAATGCACCTGGGAAACAAAAACCCAGGGGAAGAGTACACAGTCTTTTGGGGATGGGGAAGGTAGTAACAACAACAAAAATGGAAAGGGACCTGGGGTAATCATATCAGATGACCTTAAGGTTGACAAGCAATGTGAGAAGGCAGTAGGGAGGGCTGGGGGGATTCTGGGATGTATAGAGAGAGGCATCACCAGCAGAAAACTAGAAGTTATCCCTCTGTACAGACAGTTGGTGAGACCCCATCTCGAGTACTGCGTCCAGTTCTGGAGACCCCATGTCCGCAAGGAGATAGACAGGATGGAGGCAGTCCAGAGGAGGGCAACTAAAATGGTGCAGGGTCTGCAAGAGAAGCCATACGAGGAGAGACTAAAGGAGCTTAATATGTATACCCTTGAGGAAAGGGGGGGTATGATAGAAACTTTTAAGTACCTTAGTGGAATCAACAAAGTCCAAGAGGGTAGTATCTTTCAGAAAAAGAGTTGTGCAAGAACAAGGGGACACAATTTGAAGATAGAGGGGAATGGCTGTGGGACAATGTGATGAAGTATTTTTTCACAGAGAGGGTGGTGGATGCATGGAACAGCCTTCCTGAGGAGGTTGTGGGGTCTAAAACTGTGGGAGAATTCAAGAATGCATGGGACAGGCATAAGGCAGTTCTTGTGGGGGTAGGAAGAAATAGGCTGTTGGTTAACTAGGATCTGCAGTTTATCCTGTAGGTTGGGAAATGGGCAGACTAGGTGGGCCAATCTGTCCGTATCTGCCATCAAAGTCTATGTTTCTATGAGATGGATTTGGGTGTCTCTCTGATGGAAGCTCTGTGGGATCGACATCTTCACTTCCTGCTCTTGGGTTTGGCTTCTCCCTCCTGGAAGGAGTTTTCTTGGAAGAAGATGTTACTTTATTTTAGGACTCCTGTTATCCAAGCTAAATACTCAGCAGGAGGAGAGGCCACATGTTGGAGGAAATATGGTAGTAATAGGACCACATATGGTCATATCTTTTGGCATTGTCCAGGTTTGAGGTCATATTTTACAGACCTTACAGGAGCTTTGTCCCTGATCTTTACAGGGGACCTACAATTTACCCCACACCTGTTTGCCTTTTCCACCTACCCACTTACATGTAGAGATCCTAATACACATAAATTATTGACCATTTGCCTCTTAATGGCAAAGGAAGTGATTACCAAGATTTGGCTTTCTTTGGCTCCCCTGGACCTGGTTCAGTGGCATGAGATAATGATACAAGTGTACAGAATGGAGCAACTGACAGCGATACTTAATAAAAATAAGGAGATATTTGAAATGATCTGGAGGAGATAGGTTTTGTATATCACACCTCTGAGACCAGACTTTGTACCATGATCTCTCCATTTAGAAGTAAGAGCCCATTAATTCGGATAAATCCACTATTTTGTGTTTGAGACAATTTAGGAAATTTAATGAATTACTACCCCAGTCATGAATTGTCTTAGATATATCAACTAGAGCAACTCGCTAAAGTTCTTCTATTATATTATTGAAAGTCAGGCTAAGTTGATTGTGAATTTATTGTTACTGTTAATGTGTTTTTCTCCGTGGTGTCCTTTGCATTGTCTGTACTATGCAAAAGAAATTTCAATGAAGAAGAAAGTTTCAAAAAATAAAAGGAAGTAAGTTATTTGTTCATTTACAAAGACAAATTTTTATTTTAAGGACAAATAGGCAGTGCAAAAGAAAGCTTGGCAAGTGGCCAACCAAAACGTCAGAACATTTACATCAGGATAGCAGGTTTTCACTATTGGGGTGCACAGAACCATTCCTTTAAGCGGTAATTGTATTGCATTGCCTATTTGCTCTTAAAAATGTGTGTAAATAAACAAATAGCTGACTGTTTCTGCCCCTTATTCTTTTTCCGTAGCCACAGGTGCAACTTTTCTGTCTTTTTCCAGTCTGCTTAAAATAATGTTTACACAGTGATGCTTATTTGGTCATTTACATTTTTATATAGGAAAAGAATAACACGAAGGAATAGTCAGATCTTACTTCGAGAGGGCTCTTGCAGTAGGTAATTACATATAGGACTAAAGCTGGCAGGCGTCAGGACCCCATGGAAAAATTTCTAGCTAGCGGTCTCTGGCGAGGGACCGCCCTCACGTCAGGTGACCGGCGTCACGTGACATCGGCATAAAGGGGCAGTCCCTCACTTCCGCCTTCCTGTTCTTTCCCGCCGTTTACTTTCGACAGCACCTCGCGGTTAAGTTCCACTGCTCATCAGTCTATCGTCGCCGGTAGTTATACCATCGATTTTTTTTCTCCGATTTCAATTTATTTTCATCAGGATTTTCTTGCCTGCCCTGTATGTCATCCCCTACCACGTCCAAGCACAAGAACAAGTGCGGCTCGTACGGCACCCAACTCCCGCACAAGGATGGCCATTCTCGGTGCCTTATCTGCCTAGGCCCTGACCACCCTGTGGATTCCTGTCAGCACTGCCTGAAGTTCAGTGCGGCCACCCGCAAAAGAAGGCAGCAGTCCCTGGAGGCTCACATACTTAAGAAGATGATGTCCTCCATTGAAAAGGAGCTGAAAAAGCTCCGACAGGCTTCCACCCCTCCCGAAGGCCTTAAGAAGAAGAAAGAGAAGCACCGGGACCGGGACTCCTCATCCGTGGCTGCGACGACTTCGGCTGGAGTCACCACCCTTCAGGTAACGTCCCCTCCGGGGGACTGTTCCTCGACGGACGTTTTGGTGATGTCTGAGATGATGTCGCTCCCCCTGGCTTGTTTGCGCTTGGTCCAGTTGGGAGCCTCCAGGGCAAAGGAGACATCCGCTCCCAGTAAGGCTGCCCCTGCGCGGCCTTCTGGTTTGAGCCTTTCTAGTAAGTCAGGCGTCAGCTCCTTCGACGTCCACCCTGAGCCGACCGCTAAGTCATTCAAACGTTCAGGGCAGCGCATGGTTGTCAAGCCACCTGTCAAGGTCGCCTCCCCTGCGCGGCCTTCTTCGGGCGCTGGGTCCGATCAGTCAGACGTCGGAACCTCCGACACCCGCTCGGATCCCGCCTGTCAGACGCCCGCCGGCCCGTCCGGGCAATCACTTAGCGAAGGAGCCTATGCCAGATCCTCTGATCTCATTTGGCGCCGCTGGCTCCCTGCAGCCTTTGCCGCTGCTGTCCGAGGCCCCTGCATCTCCCCAGCTGGACCTGGAGGATCCCTCCGGCACTCCCCCGGATGCTGCTGGGGACTCTTCAGCGCCTCCCTCAGGCCTCCCTCCCATAGGTCCGGATGGCCTGACTTCAGGCCCCCGGATGCCAGCCCCGTCGCCGGCTGACGTTCTCTTGCCGGACGTCACCCTGATGCTGGACCCGATGCCCGCGGGGCCCCCTGTTCCAGGCCCGCCTGCGGGGCCTCTTCCAGGACCTTCTACTCCGGTAGAGCCCCTGGTGCCAGATCTTACGCCATCTTATCCAACGCCGTCTTACCGGCTCTGCAGTACCCAATGCCGCAGTAGCTGGTGCCTCAGTACCAGACACCAGGATTCCTGCCGTCGGGCTACAGACACTCGCCCTATGGATACCCCCAGTATCCGTATCCTCCTCATCCCCCTCCTGCACTGCCCCCTCCACTGCTGGTGGATCTGAGGGAGACTCTGGCTTCTTGGTGGGCTGAGGCCAGGGCTCAGCTCACCAGAGAGTTGGAGAGCTGCCTCCCGATGATGGACCCGGTCCCAGATCCCCATTGCCGGGTTCAAGAGACCCCTCCTCTCCCCCATCCCCAGAGACATTGCCACGGGGTCTAAGGCTGGGGGTGGCACCTTGCCCCCTAGGGGCCGTGTTCCTCCCCCGAGTGGGGAGGGGTCTTTGTCTCCTTCGTCGGACTCATCGGATGACTGCAGTAACTCCGATCCAGACGAGCCTCACACTCCTGACAAGCCCAGGCCCAGGACTCCTCCGAAGTTCCCTCCAGAGGATCCCTCATTTACGGAGTTGCTGAGAAAAGTCCAGGCTCTTCATCAGTGGAAATCACTGGAACTGGATCCACAGAGGCAGAAACTAGCTGCCCATTTGGATCTGCCCGAGGACGCTCCCACATTAGTTCCACCCTGGATCAAGCCTCACGCCGAGCTCGTCTCCACTATCTGGAAACAACTGTCGGCTTTAGTCCCCCTTCCTCGGAAGGCGGATAGGCTGTATCAGGCTCCCGAGGGGATTGACTTTCTTTTGTCACACCCCAGGGCTGATTCGGTCATGATCAGTGCCGCCCACGGCCGTTCGGCTAACCCGAAACTCCTCAGCTCGTCCCCGGCTGATAAGGAATCCCGCCTTCTGGACCAATACGGCAAGAAGGTCTTTTCTTCTTCCACTCTGGGTATCAGAGCCTTGAACTGCGTGGCTCACATGGGGGATTACCAGAAGGCTATCCTTAGTGAGGTGGAAGCTAAGTTGGACACCCGTCCTCAGTCCCAGACTAAACAGGAAGTGGCAAACCTAGTCCGCTCCGCACGTTCGGCCAGTAGGCATATGCTGCGCTCTACTTACGATGCGGTGGATGCTTCTGGACGAAGTTCGGCATTTGCCGTGAGTCTGCGGTGACATGCCTGGCTTCGGGTATCAGGTTTGGCCTTGGAAGTACAATCTGCCATTCAGGATGCCCCCTTCCAAGGTTTGGTGTTGTTCGGTGGTGATGTCAAGGACATCATTACCGGGCTGAGAGAGAGGGCACTGCTCTCAAGGAGGTCGACTCCATGTACAGAGCCCCTCAAGCGCAGCATCGTTCCTTTCGCCGTCACGCACGGCCTAAGGTGAAACCACAAGGAAAGCGGGCCAGCAAACACCGGGCCCCTCAGGCTGTGAGACCCCCCCACCCAAACGGACTGTGGGAGCTCCAGCTGCGGCGCTGCCCCACACCTCCTGACTCCCTCCCTCTCCCACAGCCTCTGGTCCATCCAGAGGAACCAGTAGGCAGGAGATTCTCTCTTCATCTGCCGGGTTGGGAGAGGATCACTACCGACGCTTGGGTCCTCCAGCTTATAGCAGAGGGCCACACCGTAGAGTTTCTTCAGAAACCTCCCAGAACCCCCAGGTCGTCTTACTCCCCCGAACATCTTCTTAAGGTTCAGGAAGAAATCTCCTTCCTTCTGTTGAAGGAGGCAATAGAACCCGTCCCTCCCTCTCTTTGGGGGACGGGTTTCTACTCACATTTCTTCCTGGTCCCCAAGAAGACAGGAGACATGAGGCCCATTCTGGACCTCCGCTCTCTAAATCTGTTTGTGGAGTACAAAAGGTTCAGGATGCTCTCCCTACAGAGTCTCCTGTCCCTCCTTCAGCTGGGACTGTGGCTGTGTGCTCTGGACATGCAGGATGCATACCTGCATATCCTTATCCGCCCTTCCCACCGCAGATACCTCCAGTTTGCTTTCCAAGGGCACCACTACCAGTTCAGGGCCCTCCCATTTGGTCTTTCCTCGGCCCCCCGAGTATTCATCAAATGTCTGTCGGTGGTGGTGCCCACCTGCTTATCCAGGGAGTGCAGGTTTTCCTGTACCTGGACGATTGGCTCCTGGTGGGCCCCGTCCAGGGAGGAGCTTCTGCGTTCCCTTTGCCTTACCAGGCAGGTCTTTACCAGCCTGGGTATTACCATCAACCAGAGCAAATCCCATTTGATCCCATCTCAATGCCTCCAGTTCATTGGGGCGATTCTGGATACGACCACCGGTATGGCCTTTCTACCCCAAGACAGGGTGGCCACACTCCAGGCTCAGGCAAGCTTCTTGTCCTCTCACAGGCAGATCCCCACCAGGTTGGTCCTTCGCCTCCTGGAGCTTATGGCAGCTGCAATTCCGACAGCTCTGCGTGCTTGGCTTCACATGAGAATCTCTCAGTGGACTCTTTGGTCTCAGTGGGTTCAATTGGTCAACAACTTGGACCAAGAGGTGCTAGTCTTGACCCCGATGATTCTGGATTTGCACTGGTGGTTGGTTCAGGAGAACCTTTGTCGGGGAGTTCCCTTCTGCCTTCCTCCATCCTCCTAAACACTGACAACGGACGCCTCGGGCAAAGGTTGGGGAGCTCATCTAGGATCTCATTGCACCCAGGGCTCATGGTCCATTCTCGAGTGGACGCTTCCATCAGTGTGCTCGAGCTCAGAGCGGTGCTGTACGCTCTTCAAGCGTTACACCCCTTTCAAACAACATGAAGTCGTGCTGTATTCTGACTATCTGCAGTTAGCTCCAGCCTTTTAACTGCCCTGGAGAACAAAGGGTTAACTTTCTATGCAGTGCATAGAATGCTGAGCTTGAGCTCGGTTGAGGTCTCTGTCTGCAGCCCTTTGAAACCTAACCGTCAGATTCTTCACTCCGCCTCACTGAACAGTCGCTCCAGAGATTTCTCCTTTAGCTCGGTTCGTAAAGCGGTTAAAGTGTCTGTTAAAGTTGTCGGTTTTAAGCCGAAATTGTTCTGCATAGTTGGTTCACTCTCTGTCTGCGGTACCGTGAGTACTAGATAGGTTTTGTCTGAATTCTGTGTGGAAATTGTAAACTTGTTTGATTGGTTCGGCTGAACCGATCACTTTTAGTGAATTTTGATATTTTACTTTAGTGTGTGGTTACCAGTCCTTATCGCTCTAAAAAACGTGTTTTGAGCGTTTTTTTTAACTACCGTGACACGTTTAGGAACCGATAACGGAGTCTTGCCTGGCGGTTGCCATAAAAAGGGTAAGTTGGTTAGGTTGGCTGTGTCTGAGAAACCCAAGAAGAAAACTGGGCACACTGGGTTTCAGCACTGCAGTGAGTGTGGGGAGGTCTTTGCTAAGGCCGATCCCCACAGCACCTGTGTTTATTGTCTGGGGTTTGAACACCTTGATGCAGAGTGACAAATTTGTAAACATTTTCCTAAATTTACCCTTGAGAAGAGATTAGGTAGACTTAGGGAAAAGGAGGCCGAGAAGTCTGCTGACCCGGATAGCCAGCCCGGTTCGGTTCCATCAGAACCAGAAGGAGTGCCCTATGACCAGGGCGATACTTCTTCAGGCAAGAGGAGAGCTGATCCTGAGGGGTCGGTTCCTACAAAAAGGAAATGCAAAGAGAAATCGACCAGTTCGGATCCAGAGTTTCATGTTCCGACCCCCGAGGAAATAACCAGAGCGATTCGGATTGTGGAATGGCTTCGCCCGGTTCCGACCGATCCGGCACCATTTGGCAGGGTTCGGTTGGTTCCCACAGTTCAAGATTATACCCCTGAAGGTTTTTATGAACCGGAGTTTGAGGAGGAGGGGGAGTTCAAAGATGATGGTGAAAGTCTGGATGTGCCTGTGGAACCGGACATCTCCCTAGACAGACCGTCCAGTGTTTCCCCTCCTAGGCTTTCTGAGTCCCTTCCCCACTATCTATTTTACAGAAAGGTGGCAAACCCTCCAGCTTCCTATGGAGGAGGCAATGGAGGATCAAGAGGAGCCTGATTATGTGGGAATGATGGACATCCCAGAGTCCAGGAGACTGTCTATTCCCCTTCACACATCTTTTGGGAAGCAGACACAAAAAATCCTAGTCTCCCAGTTCTGTACCTCTTGTTGACAGAAGGATGGACAAGAGGTATACACTATCAGGCTCAGATACAGAGTTTTTATACCAACAATGTAGTCATGTTGGGGTAGTGCAGGCTGCTGCCTGTGACAAGGCAAATATTCCCTTGGCTTCACACCTCCCCAGACAAAGACTCCAGGAAGATTGATGCCATGGCAAAAAAGCAGCACATGGCATCTTCCTTGGGACTCAGGCAGGCAAACTGTATGGCCTATACAGCCAGTTACTAGAAGTCCAGGTGGGACACTGTACTGGCACTGGCTAAACAGGCCTCCCCCCAGCTGGCCAAGCAGCTGGAGGAGGTGGCTGCTGATGGGACTGAGGCATCAAAGATACTATTCCATGCTGCTGTGGAGTCCAATGATGTGTCATCAAGAGTCATGGCTACATCTGTGGCTCTTTGGAGGATGGCTTGGCTCAGATGTACTAGCCTCTCACAAGACACCCAGACTAAGGCCATGGATTTTCCTGTGGTGGGTAATTCTCTGCTTGGGGAGCAGGCAGAGAATTACATGAAGAAAGTGGATGAGTACAGGACCACTTATAGGAGTGCTCAGGCCAAGGAGAGGCAGGCAACTCCTCAAAGGCAAAAATCTAGGGGCAGGGGCAGGCCTTTTCATAGGCCTTTTTACCAAGCACTGGCCTCTTCTTCCTTTTCACAGAGGGGGTTCTTCAGAGGGAGAGGCAGAAGAGGGATGAGCAGAGCTGCATCCACTCCTCAGCCTAAGGCTCCTGCCAAGCAGACACCCTGATGGGTCTGCCGGAGTCGACTCTCCTGTTCCTGTAGGGGGCAGGCTGGCTTACTTTGTCCAGGACTGGATGTCTGTTACATTAGACAGGTGGGTCCTGGAAATAGTAAGCCAGGGACTGGTTCTCAGCTTCAAAAAATTTCCGAAGATGAGAGGCAGATCTTTTCCACCTGCAGGTCTCGATGAAACCCTTGCCCTGGAGGCAGAGGTTTCATCTCTTCTGGCCTTAAGGGCCAGAGAGAGAGAGTTCCTACCCTGCACTGGGGCAATGGTCTGTACTCCAGGTACTTCCTTACTCCAAAAAAGACGGGAGTGGCGACCCATCCTGATCTAAGATACCTCAACAAACATCTTTTAAAACCAAAGTTCAAGATGGTGACTCTGGGAATAATTCTTCCCACTCTAAGGCCAGGGGACTGGCTAGCCTCCCTGGACCTCAAAGATGCCTACTTTCACATTCCCATCAGGTGCATCCACAGAAAGTACCTCAGGTTCGAGCTGCCCTCAGGCCATTATCAGTTCAGAGCAATGCCCTTTGGCCTCACCTGTGCTCCAATGGTATTCACAAAATGCCTGGCAGTAGCAGTTGCTTCCCTAAGAAGGTAAAAAATTGCCATCTTCCCTTACCTGGATGACTGGCTCATAGTAGGCCAGTCCCCAGACCAAGTCAAGTTACATCTACAGATAACTCAGCAACTGCTCACCTCTCTAGGTTTCCTTCTGAATCTTTCAAAGTCAGTTCTAGAGCCTGTCCAGCTCCTCACCTTCATAGGCGCAGAGCTGAACACAGAGAAAGCCAGAGCCTTCCTTCCTTTGGACAGGGCAAGGACCCTGGTCTCTCTGGCCTCCTCATTCCCCTGCAGGTCTGTCGACCAGCAAGGCATTTTCTACAGCTCCTGGGGCACATGGTTGTTTCTACAGTAGTAGTAGGGAGAAGATTTCAGATGAGGGACATCCAATTCCATTTGAGAGCCTTTTGGTCTCAAAGGAAAGACCTCTAATCAAATTGATCCCAGTGACTCGACCCTGATCCAGGCCCTACAGTGGTGGCAGGATCAGAGCAATCTGAGACAAGGGGTCTTTTGTCACTCAGTCTCACTCCTTAATCCTTACTACAGATGCATCCCTCTTGGGGTGGGGAGCTCACATGGGTGACCTCACTACCCAGGGATTGTGGTCCCCTCAGGAATCTCTGCTCCACATCAATCTGTTGGAACTCAGAGCAGTTTTCTAGCACTTCAAGTTTTTCCAAATCTGTTCAGAACAAAGTTGTACAGGTCAGAACAGACAACACCACCACAATGTGGTACATCAACAACAAGGCAGCACTCGGTCCTACGGCCTTGTGCACTGAAGCAATGAAATTGTGGTCTCTGGCTTACTCCTGAACACCTCCTCATGGCAGTTCACCTCCCAGGCAAGGACAATGTCCTGGCAGATGCTCTCAGCAGGATTTCCCAGGGCCATCACGAATGGTCACTGGACCCCCTGGTCTTGAGGTGATATTTGCCAGATGGGGCACCCGAGATAGATCTTTTGCAGCCCCAGACAATCACCAACTTCCCTTTTTGCTGCATGCCCCAGTGTTGGGCTCAGTCCTTTGGATGCCTTAGTTTTCACTTGGGAAGGAAGTTTTCTATGCTTTCCCCCCTTCCCTCTCCTGTTCAAAGTGCTAGTAAAAATCAGATCTCAACCCTGCAAGGTGATCCTGATTGCTCCAGATTGGGCCAGACAACCCTGGTATCCACTCCTACTGTCCTTAGCAGTCCATCTTCCTCTGTGTCTTCCCAGGAATCACAACCTGTTAACCTGTGCTCAGGGGAGGGTTTGGTACCCGAACCTCAAATCTCTCAATCTCAAGGCCTGGCTCTTGAAGAGTTAGAGTTTGCTGATCTACACCTCTCCCAAGGTGTAATGGATATCCTGAAGGCTTCTAGGAAACCTTCCACCAGGGCTACTTATAATTCCAAATGGAAGAGGTTTTCCATATGGTGCTCTGGGAAGCATATTTCCCCAGAATCTGCTGATTTACCCACAGTCCTGGATTATATGGTCCACTTAAATACCTTGGGACTGAGACCAGCTACCCTAAAAGTGCATCTGGCAGCTGTGTCTGCTTTTATTTCAGCAGGTAAACCATCTTCTCTTTCAGCTCATCCTGTATTCTCCAAGTTTTTCAAGGGATTGCTTCACACCAACCCTCCATTCAGGGACCCTGCCCCTGCCTGGGATCCTAATGTTTGCTTTGCTCAGCTTATGCAACCCCCCTTTGAGCCTTTGTCTTCTGCAGAGCTTAAGTCCTTGACTTGGAAGACTGTGTTTCTGGTAGCCATCACTTCTGCCAGACGCATAAGTGAATTGCAAGCTTTGTCAGTGGAGCCTGATTTTATCTCCTTTCATAGAGATAAGGTGGTCCTCAGGACTAACAGGAAGTTCTTGCCTAAGGTGATTTCAGATTTCCACCTTAATCAATCTGTATCTCTTCCAGTGTACTTCACGGGCCATTTCTCCTCTGGCGAGAGGAGGCTGCACAGCTTAGATGTGAAGAGAGCCCTTAGTTACTACATAGAGCGTACCAAGGGTCATAGGTTTGATTCCCTCCAACTGTTCCTCACTTATGGTGAGGTTGGTAAAGGGAAACCTGCCACTAAAAGATCCATTGCCAGGTGGATTGTCTCTTGTATCCAATTTTGTTATGAAAACTGGGTAAGGTTCCTCCCTCAGGCCTGAGGGCTCACTCTACCAGAGGTACAGCTGCTTCCCTGGCTGCTGCCATGGACATCCCTATCCTGGGAGATATGTCAAGCAGCTACCTGGAAAACAGTTCACACTTTTACCAAGCATTACTCCCTGGACATCCAGGCTAGGAGTGATGCTCGGTTTACCAGCACAGCCGTGCTTCAGAGCCTATTTCCTAAGTGGTTCTGTCCCTCCTCCATGGAGATACTGCTTTGTAGTCTGCGTATGTCATAATATAGCAAGACTTCATGTTGTTCGAAGAAAAAATTACTCACCTTAGTAATGTTTCTTCTAATGGAGTCTTGCTATATTATGACCTCCCCCCCGCCTGCCTGTCTCAGAACCTCTGTTTTTGGGATGTGGGTGGGCAGTGCAGTGTTGGCACTTAGTAGGTGCCCACCTTGTTGTTTTCACCCCTCCTTTCTTGGGGTGACTTGGTGTTGTGTTTTTCATTTTTTGGGTCTCCTGACTTGAGTCTTTGTTTGGGAGCAAAGAATGTGTTCTTATGTTTAGTAGCCAGTTGACTAGTGTAGGTTTACAGCTTCCACACAGGACCTCAGTGAGTTTAGCTCATAAAGATCTGATAGTTTGAGTTTGAAGAACAACAGACAGAGTTTCAACCGAGCTCGAGCTCAGCGTTCCATGCCTGGCATGGAAAGTTAACTCTTTCACCTCCGGAGCAGTTTGAAGGTTGGGACTCACTGCGTATGTCATAATATAGCAAGACTCCATTAGAAGAAACAACATTACTAAGGTGAGTAATTTTTTCTTCAAACACAATGTCTGTGCCTAAAGCCTTTATTTTTCAGAAGTATATTAAAATTCTAATTTAATCAGAATCCACAAACTGCAAACACCGCCCGGTCTTTCCAGGTGTGGGGTTCGAGCCTGAGTTTGTATGGTAAATGCTTAATTTTAATCAACTTTTATTACACTTCTGAAATATAAAGGCTTTAGGTGCATACACCAAACCTGGGTTTGATTCCCACAACCTCCACATGCATATAACATGCATACTGTGTGACTCTGAATAAGTCACTTAACCTTCCCAGTCGTCCCAGAAAACAGGAACTCCAAATCACAGAAAATCTTATGCTATTCTGACTAATGATATATGATTTCACCACAGGACTGCCCCAGAGCTGAAATGGTTAATAGAACCTATGCAAAAGATGGAACGCTTGTCTCGAGCTTGGTTTCAAACCACTGTCCCTGGTAAACAGCTTTTAAACCGTCAGATTCTTTACTCCGCTTGCCTCAGTAAGATGTCTCCGGAGAGCTCTCCTTCATTCGTTTGAACAAATTTATTTTCTCAGTTTTTATATAGTACTGTTTATTTAGTTTGGTATTTGAAGCACTGTCCTTGGTTTTCATGTAGAATTTGTTAGGTTTAGTATGTTTTTTGGGTAAGTTGCTCGGTTCCTTTTCGGTTTCCCAAACCGGGAAGGAACTGACGTTTCCTTGATTTTTCTGAAGTACATTTCTCTCTGTTAATTTGTTCTGACTCAAGTGTAAGTCAGTTAATAGCTTGATTTATTTACCGGGATAATTCCTGGTTCTTTGTCAGTTGGCGTAACCGAAAAAAAAAAAAAGGTTTGAGAGCTTTTTTTCCCTTGGTTATGTCACAGAAAGCAAGTAGAGAACGGGACCTGCAGGTTTCCAGCATTGCACTGAGTGCGGGGAACCTTTTGCAAAGGCTGATCTACATTAAATTTTCCTGTCTGGGGTTTAAAAACCTTCAGACAGATTGTGATATTTTTAAAAACATTCCTCAGTCTATGGTTGAGAGGCGTTTAAAAAGACTGCAGGAAAGAATGACTGAAAAGGCTGCTGACCTGGCCGCTGATAAACTGGTTCCTTCTCAGAAAGAACTGGAGGTGCTGCCCTCTGAACGGGACGGTATCTCCTCTAGCAAGAAACATACCGCTGATACAGCTACTGAACTGACTGTTGTGGGGGAAAAAGAAAAGAGAAGCATTCCCAGGAACCCCAACTGAAGAAGGCTGCGGCTCCAACTGCAGAAGAGATCACTAATGCGATAAAGATTATACAGTCTTTACCATCTAGACCCCCGGTTGCAGTTGGAAAACAACCGTTACTCAAAACGGATCAGAACCCTGGTTCAACCCAGGTTCCCTGGTTCATGGTGTAATGTGATTAATCCTCTACTAATTATAATTATATTTGTGATGTAAATATATGTTTATTTGAATGTCTGCTTAGGGAAATGGCAGCCATCAGCTTTTAAAGGGACCTGGCCTTTTGACCCCAAAGGCCCTGGCTCACGGAAAACCATTTACTAGGAGTAACACTGAACCAGTGAATGGGTTAATTAAGATACATAGACAGTGTCGACAGATTAGGGCCTATGGCCCACCCAGTCTGCCCATTTGAGCTTGTAAGTTCAGTTTATGTTTTCCTAAAAGTCTGTTGCCCCTTACCCCGACCTCCAGAATTCCTTTATGTCTATCCCATGCATTCTTAAATCCCGTGATTGTTTCAGCCCCCACCACTTCCTCTGGCAGGGTGTTCCACTTGTCCACCACCCGTTCTGTGAAGAAATTCTTCCTCACGTTTCCTCTGAATCGTCCTCCCTCCAACTTCATCCCATGCCCTCTAGTCCTGGAACATCCTTTTCGCTTAAAAATAGTGTATTCCTGCACCCTGTTCCTCCCTGTAAGATACTTCTATGTCTCTATCGTATTCCCTCTCTCCCTTCTCTCCTATAGAGGCTTCCTTTGACATCTCCTGTCATACCTGTGTTTGCTGTTATATAACACACTGTAAATTAACCCTTCTACTTTGAAGCGGAGGGACAAAGTATGCATTTTATGACCTTTGAGGAAAAGGCATTTTTTAACTGATTTCTGTTAGCTTTCACACCTGTAAGAGAAAAGTTTAACCAGGTGAGTCACTCTAAGCTGAAAGCTTGTTTACAGGTGCAATCTGGGAGCACAGGGAAGTTAAGTGACTTGCTCAGGGTCACACAGTATGCAAGTGGGGGCTGTGGGATTCAAACCCAGGTCTCCAGATTTGCAGCACAGAGCCTTAAACCACTGCGCTATACTTGTTTTGTCAGGATGTTTTCTGACCATCAAAGGTGAATGCTCTGATCAAAGAGACAGTCATATTTTAATATTACTATCTTGCAGATTTCCAGCCAGCAGTAAAATAACATCCTTTTGGATATACTTGGTCAGGTTACAAATTAATTACATGCTAACAGTGACCTCGAGCTGTGACCTCACAGGATAGGAAGGACATGCTGGATTATTATCACTCTGGCTGAAAGGAGCGGGGACACTTCTTCTCTGGACTCCTAAAGGAACACACACACACTGTGTGTCTGAACTAAAAAGGCACTTCTGTCACAAATAAATGCCATCAAACTGGAACCAAGTTAGACTTAGAATTTAAGCACCAGGTGTTTTGTTTCTGTAATTTCCAATTTATTTTTGACTGTAAGTATTTATGTTATATGTTCTATGTTTTGCATGTATTTACTATTTTTTTTTTTTAGTCCAGTAAACATTTTGGTTTCCTTAATCCTGCTTGAGACTTCTTTTGCATGTGAAGGCTGAAACAGTATCGGGTAATTCTGACAAAAACTTTTAAGGGCTTAAAAGTGGGTTACTATTTTGCTAAGGTAAGAATATACCTAGGTCTCAAACTGAGTCAGAAGGGTAGAATTTTGAACCAGGCGGGGTGCCCACTGGGTGAAGTATTTCACTGCATCTCCCAAAGAGAGTGAGATATCTAAGCCTGTTAACTTGGTGTGCTAGCAAAAAAAGGGTTCTTATTTGACCCCAAGACTCGAGACTAGTAGGTGATTCGGACCGAAAACAGACAGGAGGGTTACCCTGTTTGTCTCCTGTTCACATATTGCACTTTGAGGTTTGGCATTGTGGGAGCAGAGGGCCTGACCTGCAGAGTGCGTTTGTGACAGATCTGGTTGGCAGCGGTGCGATTTAAAAGTATTTGGCAACACGAGCATTAACAGCCCAGTGTGTCAGGTTAATAATTGTAACAGCTCACATGCAAAATAAGGCAGTGATTTTAAAAAGTAAAGAACTATATCATACTGCTTACAGTCTAAGTTCTCTACCTGTTTTTATTTTTTTTTTGGGTGTAAGCTAGTGTAGCTATAGCTTAGGGAAGAAGATGGCTTCCAACTACAGCGAGTGCACTGCAGACTACCTGAGGCAGTTGTGCCAAGAGAGAGGAATCCAGCATGAGGGGTGAGACAAAAAGCATCTCGTGGAGGCTCTTGTGGCAGCCGATGCCCAAGACCTGGAATCACAGTCTGTGACTGGAAAGGACCAAACCTCGAGCGTGGTGGGGCCAGGGTCCAACACAGTGTCCAGACCCAGGGAGGAGGACTGCAGGACCAGTGCAAGCCAAGAGCCACAGCAGCAGGGGAAGGTCACCAGCATTCTGGAGCTAGAAGGGATCAAGCTGCAGATAGAGTTGTGGAGAATGGAGCTGGAGTTCGAACAGAAAAAGTCTGAAGCTCAGCAGTGAAGGGAGTTTGAACAGAGGAAGGTGGAGATGGAAACAGAGGAAGGAGAGTGACAGTGTCAGTGAGAGGCCAAGGAAAAAGAAGACCAGCATCGGAGAGAGGCAGAGTGAGAGCAGCGAGAGGCCAATTGAGAGGAGAGAGAGACAGCGCCAGAGGAAATTTAAACTGAAGAAGTTACAACTCCCAAGACCAGTGCCAGAGTAGATAAGTGGCCTGGGTGAAACTGGAACTCCAGGACTGGGTTACAAATGAAATTCTAAATTGATAGCTGAATTTAAAGAGAGGGAAGATATGGATGCATTTTTAAATTCGTTAGAGAAAGTATGTATTCAGCCAAAAATTTCCAGAGAGTCATGGAGCTTCCAGCTATCCCATTACATACCGGGAAAGCTCAGGACACATTGGGTCAAATGGACAATCAGGACAGTAATGATTATGGCAAACTTAAAGCTGCACTGCTAAAGAAATATGATTTAACAGCAGAGGCATACAGAGTTAAATTCCGTAAGCTCAAGAGAAGCCCCGACATGAGCTATGAGGAGCTAGTCACTAAACAACGTCAGTTTTTAAAATGTTGGTGGGAAGAGATTGAAGCAGGCTCTGTACAGAAGATTGAAAATGTTGTACTGTTAGGGCATTTTTGGGGGGCATGCCCAGCAGAGCTGAAAACCTGGCTAGAGGACCAAGATTCAAAAACAGTGCAGGAGGCTGCCGATCTCTCGGACTGCTATGCTAGGAGCAGACCTGCTCTGAGAGGTAATGGGGCAGGTGTAGTAGTGCAGAAAAGGAAAAGCATGCCTTCCAGGCAGCTAAAGCCCTCCCTGCCTCCATCGAAACTAGGCAGCCCCAGGTTACAAAGAAAAAATTTGCCTAATAAAAGAAATGAATGTTGGGTTTGCAGACAACCTGGGCACCTTGCCAGACTGTGTCCGAAAAGGGCAGACAGTGCACAGAGTGGTGCTAGGAAAGAAGTGAGTTGTTTGTGTGTCCCTGAAACCATGCCAGTAAACATGAGGGAACACATACACCCAGTCCCTGTGAATGGAGTACACACCCATGGATTAAGGGACACGGGGGCGTCCCTGACTTTGGTAAAAGGGGATCTGGTAGAGCCTGAACAGTTTATACCCAATCAGTTTGTGATTATATGGGGATTCGTTGGGGAGGAGAAAATTCTGTCACTTGCTAGTGTTCTCCTGGACTGGGGTGAGACAGGGGAGACTGTGCAAAAAGTTGCAGTAGCAGAGACTCTTGCTCTTAATGTAATTATTGGGAGCAATCTCCAAATGGGGATGGTGTGTGGAGTTACCCACAGTCAAGCAGCAAAGGTAAATTGTAGTTCCCTGGACCCCATAGAAGACCCTTTGGAAACCACTGGGAGGCTGGTTCCCCAACCTGTGTCTTCTGATATGGAGAATAATGAAAGAGGGGTAGGAATTCCCCAGGTAGCAGTTAACAGAACAACTACAGGAGCTTACTCTGAGAAGGGAGGGGTAACCCGTTGTCAGAAGGTTAGGGATAGCAGTGATCCTGAAAGCCCTGACGCTAGAGCTAGGGACCCTAGTTTAGAATCTGGAGGGAACCTGTCCCATGCCTTGGGAATGTGTAAGGATTTTGCAGCTGCTCAGAAAAATAACCCTAGTGTAGAGAAGCTCAGGGCTTGGGCAGACTCTGATGGAGCATGGGGAGGTGACAGGAAACCAAAGGCCCAGATATTCAAAAGGGTTGCACCATGCGCAATAGGGTTGCTCCAGCACAAGTCCGAAAATGCGCCATTCTGCGATATTCAGCGGGAGGCAGATGCACCTCCCAGATCACACTGAGCAAGAGCGCAATGATAATGATTGCATGCGCAACTGAAGGGAAGGAACCATGCATAAATGGCGCAATGCGATATTCAACAACATGCACAATGTGCTATAGGGGAGCAAGCGGAAGTTACGCTATAGCGGAAATGAGCCAAAATAAAAAGGAACAAGGGAGAGGCGCAGGAATGCTACAGGGAAGGCACATGAGGCTGAACTCTAGCCAGACAAACAGGGCAGGAGGGACACACAGGGCAGGACAGGGAAAGGGCACCCTGAACACACAGGCACAGGGAAGGTTTGGGGAGCCACAGCCAGTGCAGAAGGGGGAAGTGCCACACAGCACTGAGGCCACCACAGGAAGGTGTTCCCGGTGCAGGGGAAGTAGCAGCCAGCACAGCGGGGTGAACACAGAAACAGCTGCCGGGGGGGGGAACACGAGCCAGGGACATGGCCAGTGTCACCATCCAGATAGAGGCAGTAATGAGGGGGGTGAGAAGGCAGGCAGCAGGGGGGCGCAGCCGTGAAAGGGCCCATCTGTGGTATGCCCCCAAGAGGCAGTACCAAGCTCGCACCAGCTTTGAGCTGTACAGTGATAGATCGTGGGCCGGTACAGCCTGAATCGGGCAATTCTGAGGCGGCTCTGTGAGCTGTGCAGTGATGTGATGCAGGCACCCACACGACGGAGCCATGCTCTGTCAGTGGAGACTAAAGTGACACCTTGCTTGTACTTGCTCGCCACGGGTACCTTCCAGAGACCAACAGGGGACACCACAGGCATAACCCAGTCGGCCGCGTCACGCCACCACACCCAGTACCTCAGCGCACTGCTGCCACATGCTGCAGAGTACATCCATTTCCCCAGCACACCGGTGGAGCGCACAGCAAACATACAGGAGTTCTACAGGGTAGCACATATGCCTGGCGTGCTAGGGGCAATGGATTGCACCCATGTGGCCATCCGCACACCACCTGAACCCAAGGGGGGCCGCATATATCAATTGGAAGGGCTATGCTAGCATCAACTGCCAGGTGGTGTGCGAGGCCAGGGGGCACATAATCAATGTCTGTGCCACACACCTTGGGGGAGCACATGATGCCTTCATCTGGTACCAGTCGGCAGTGTGCCACAGATTTGAGAGTGGGGACATCCCCGCTGTCCACTTAGTGGGTGAGTATGCAAACCACACAGACAGACATTGAGCTTGGGAGGGGCATGGTCAGAGGTGGCATGGGTAGTGGTCTACATGGCCCAAGGCAGGGCGATGCTGATCACCAAACTAACCTCCTCCCTCTACACAGAGGTGACAGTGGATACCCACTCCGTCCCTGGCTGCTCACGCCATACCGGTGGCCCACGACCCCATCACAGCAACGCTACAGTGAGGCACATGCCACCACATGCAATGTCATCGAGTGGGTGTTCGGGATGCTGAAGGTGCATTTCCGTTGCCTCGACACCTCCAGCGGTGCCCTACAGTACAGCCCCTCAAAGGCCTGTGGGCTATTCCTGGCCTGTTGCATCCTGCACAACATGGCCAATGACTGGGGAATAGCCGTACAAGTCCAAGAGGGGGACAGCAATGGGGACGATGAGGACGCAGGTGACGATGGTGATGGGCAGCCCCCTCTTGGGCGACGGGACCCCCTACTGCTCCGGCTGGCACAGCTGCACCAGGACTCCATCACAGAGGAGCACCTCAGCCAACCCAGGTAAGTCATGGAGCCATGTGCAACCACCAGTGGCAAAGGCACAACCCACAAACACGCATGGTCACACACCAGGGGTGCATGCCGTCAAGGGAAGTGGCCGAGCATGGAACCGCACACACTGCCAGGGATGGGCGAGGTCTAACGTGGCACGCGGTCATACACACACACACGCCCCTCACAAGACAGGCACAAAGGGTAGGAGGCATGCCGACCCAGACCGCCACCCCTAGCCACACACGTCCACAGAACACCAGGCCCACTGTGTGTCATTGTGCATGTCAGACGCTGGGCACCATTGCACACTGGTGTACAGCGCAACGCAGGCATCATCATGCACCCGCAACAGCGGACAGCAGCCGGGAGGGTGTGCAGATGGAATGTGTGTATGCGTGCAGGGCTGGGTAACCCCACCCGTGCATTGCCCGCTGAACGACACAATGCACACAGGGCAGCATCAGACAGTAGCCATGCTGGGAGACAGGTCAGTCACGTGCCACGGATGCGTGGCGGCCCCACCGAGACCCGCCAGCAGTGACAAGCTGACCGCTGTCCTCATGGGGTGGCAACGACGGTCCCCCAGGGGTTCCACTGCGTGAATGCGACTGTACTAGTTCAGGGGTCTGCAGCACACCGAACATGTCTGCACCAGGTATGCTCAGTATGCCCACAGCTGAACCCGGTGTCGACAAGGATGGTGTTGCACGACGCCGGGAACGGGGGTGGACACTGCACTGTGTGGTGTCTGCGATGCATGGGCAAATATATTCGGAGGCAGTATAGCGCAGTGGTCTAAGGCTCTGAGCTGCAAATCTGGTGACATCCAGCAGACCAGACCTGGGTTTGAATCCCACAGCTTCCACTTGCATACTGTGTGACCCTGAGCAAGTCACTTAACCTCCTTGTGCACCCAGGTTGCTCCTGTAAAAAAGCTTTCAGCTTAGTGTGCTATACCTGGTTAAACAACTAAAATAAAAATAAATAAATAAATAACTGTGTGCCCATTGTGGCCATGACAGCTGTGAATGCCTGTGTCTGCCTGTCAATGGCAGCGGTCACATCCTCCCGCAACCGGTCCATCCCTGCCAGGAGCGGAGCAGTGTCTCTGCTGCACCACTCCTCTTCCTGGCGCAGAGCCACACTCAGTGCATCCACCACCGTCACAAGCCGCATCTGCTGATTGACTGATGCTTGCAGTATGCGGGTGTGCGCATCTATGAGGTCATCTGCCTGATCGGCTTGCTGTCCCTCAGGGTGTTCGCAGCCCTGATGCTCATAACCCCTTGAGGGTAGGCACTGCACACCAGGGCCAGGCCTGGGCATGTCCACAGGCGGTGCACTGATGCCGCCCCCTTACACTGTACCCCCATGGCCATTGGCCGACTGCTGATGTTGTCCCTCTCCAGGGCTCAATTGTGCCGCCGCAGTGGCCGCAACAGTCCTACTGTCCTGGACACACACCAGTGCTGCCCCACTGGTGCAGACAGGCATAGGCTGGGACTGTGATGACACGCAGGCCTCCACAGCCATGGCCGAGATGTCACCTGCTGTGTGGCCATCCTGTGGCACTGCCCATGACGTTGGTTCCATCATCATCAGTGACGGATCCGGTACCAGCCCAAGTCTCAGCATGCTGGCATCCATGGATGCTGGCACGCTGGGACACGGGCAGGGACTCCTCCGCACCTGCTCCACCATCAGTCCGGACGTCCAGGCGGGTCCACTGTCGCCCTAACCCCCATATTCCTGTGGAGGTGGACGGGCCCTCCTCCATCTCCATGTTACTGGCTTCAGTGGAGAAGCCCACCACTGCTGACCCATGCAGACACTCAGGAGCTGTAAGGGAAAAAAAGTAGCATTACTGCATGTGACCTACCCTGCTCCCCCCATAGAAGAACCATGACCTACCATGCAGTGACGGGCTACCACCCATCTGGAATCCACCACCCGGAACACCCTCAATGGTGCAATGCTGCATGCTGCCAGCAACCCGCTCTTCCTGTGGGGTCCGGCGTTACACCTCCGTCTGTCCCCCACCGGTCGCAGACCGTGCTGCCCTGATGGCAGCCACCTTCTCTTTAATCCTCTGCCTGTCCGTGCCCATCTTCTTTTTGCACTCCTGCACGGAGCGCTGGTGGCTGCCATGCAGGTTTACAGCACGCGCCACCTCCTCCCATGCAGCAGCATGGGCCTGTGGTGTTCTGTGGCATCCGCTGAGAAGCAGCGCCTGGTTGCAGTTGGCCTCAAACAGGGCATCTGTCTTGGCCTTTGTAAAGTTTGGCCTCCTCTTCCTCCACCACACGATTGGTCATGATTCATCCTGTGAGAATAGCAGGTGTTACCTGTGACTGTGCAGTCCCATGCATGTCCCAAACACCACAGTCCACACTCCCAAACAGCATACAACTCACCGCAATAGACTGCAGTAACCGACTATGGCCAGTGCAGCCCAATGTCGCATTTTTATAGCGCAACCCATGCAAATGAGGCGAGGAGCATCTTTAAGTGGATGCAAATGCAGTGATTGCGCCATTGAATGGCTGATTAGATGATTTGCATATGCTGGCTGAATATCGCGCTGTTGCGCTTTGTGCAATTGTGTTGAACCTGCTGAGCCAAGGGCGCAGTTCTGTGACAGTCGCAGTACACACCTAACTGCGCATGCCCGGGTTGGTGACGCAGGCGCCTGCCGCGCTGCTGACATGCTGTGCACGGGAGGCAGTGCAGGGCATGGCCACCATTGTGCCAGTGGCACTATAGCACTGTTCACCTATATGGCACTGGGGCATCGTAGGCGCACTGGGGCAACAGCGCTGTAGGCCACTACATGAGGTGGCACACAGGCACCCAATCGGGCTATACGCATTGGGTTCCAATCGTGCTGTGGCTGTCCGTGTGCCAGAGACCCTTGACCCTGTGCCCGACCTTTGCCCCCGAGGTGCCATGCGTCAGCCATGGGTGCACCACTATCGCGCTGTTTGGTGACAGCGCGGTAGAGAATGGCAGCACTGTACCGCGCATCTGCACGTGGCAGGACCACGCTTCAGAGTGCCATTTTGCTTGAACCAGGCAGCAGAGATGGCGCGGAGGTGTGCTATGGTTTGGAGCCAGATAGAGCTCGCCAACCTGGTGGCAATAGTTGAGCCCCATGCTGGGGCTTTGTTTGGAGAGGCACCCCTGGACAGGGCCAGGAGTGCGGTCTGGCAGGAGGTGGCCAATGCCCTGGAGGAGGCCACCGGTATGGGGCAAATGGTGGAGCAGTGCCGCCACCGTTATGGGGACCTGAGACACAGGGACCCAGACCTGCTTGCCTGCCTGCAGGCACGTGCCAGGAGGGGCATGGTACCACGGCCAGGTAGGTGCAACATCCATACACTTTTGTCGTCCATACGGTTATCACGGTTGAATGTGTCCGGCACATGGGGGGGCTGTCCGGTGTTGGCCGTGGTGGTGGTATCGGGGTGTGGGGTGGATGGGTATGGCTGTGTAGGATTGCACAGATATGGGGGAGGCGGGACTTTGCTACCGGACTGTACTGATGTTCCTCTCTCCATGTTTGCACTTTAGTGCCAGAGGAACAGCGGCGCAACAGAGACAGGAGGCGCCGCATGGAGGAGCAGAAGGACATGATGGGTGATGGTGGTCCACAGCGTGTGGACCAGCCTGGTGATGGTGAGTGCCTTACATCCATGATTACTATTGTATGCTGTATAACTGGGCGGGCAGTGGGGCATGGCCATCTATTGGCACCACTGCCATGCACGCAACTTGTTACAGTCAGCACTGTCCAGTGGCACTGCATGTCTGGGAGTGCATCAGTGGTGGTCCATGTGTGCACCGGGCACATGGCTGTGGCACTGCCTTCACACCACATAGCCAAGTCACTGTACGGCCATGGTGGTTCTGTGCAGGACATGGGCGGTGGGTGTGTGCAGTGGTCCACATGGCTGTGGCTGCCTGGGTGGGCAGGTCTTGTGGACACGGTCACTGTGGGTGGTCGCACACCATCACAGGGGCGTGTCACATGGCTGTGTGCCATGCACAATGGGTGGGCTGCAGGGGCATGGACAGTCACACCTATTGACTCTGCTCCTTCGTTCTAGGTGGCCAGCGACTCCTGCAAATACAGCAGGGTATTCAAGAGCTGCTGCAGGTGGTGAGGGAGACATTGCAGCTCCTCCAGTGCATGCACCGCCATGGGGTCAGGAGGAGACGGAGGAGCTCACATCGGCACCAGGAAGAGGAGGACCGGGGTGGCCATTGATGTCCCCATGCCCCTACTACCACCTTCCCCCATTTGACCCACCCTCACACCCCTTCTTCCCTCTCCCATATGTTCACCCCTGCCCCTTACCCGCCCCCACCTGTTATGTGGCCCTTCCCCTCTTGTAAATAATTGTAAATAGTTTTCTTGGCATCTTTTCAATATATGCATTTTGTTATGACAGCTGTGGTGGTCTCTGATTTGCAGTGGGCTATAGGTGCTCAGCTGCAGTGGTGTGCATGGCGTCAGGGGTGGTGCATGCATGGGCGTGTGTGTGTCTTCGCGCGCATGAGGTGAACCACCTATGGTGTGGGCAGGGGGATCAGTCACTGTCTGTGGTTTGTGTGTTGTACTCTGTGCACTGGATGCCTGTGTGCAGTGGTCCACGGGGCCTGCACTGTGTGCATGGCCCCCTGTCACACCATCCATGGCCTGTGCAACTGACACCCTTGCATGTCTGTGATATGCATGGTCTGCTGGCGTGTCAATGGTGGCTGTCCATGCTGGATAATAACTGTACTCGGCATAATGCCAGGTTGCTTGCCATCACCAGTATGGTGCACATCTGCCTCCGGTGACACTGTGGCCTCCGCTGTTGTTGTCCCCCATCCATGCTGTCGCTTGTGTCTGTTGCAGGGGATGTGCCCCAGTGTCTGTCACTTGTGCTGCGGCAGCATGCTGGTGGCATACAGCTTCATGGTGCCTGCGCAGGGTGGCTGGCACATCTGTGCAATGTATGGGTGCTGGCCTGTGTACATGTCAGCCATGGCCACACGCCAGTGGCTTGGTTCACCCACTACTGTGTTGGTGTGCCCTTGGGTATGGGTGGGTGTTTGTCCATGCACTGTGTTGCATCCTGTGTGGTGCATGCCTCCATGCTACACTGTGTGTGTATGTGCTGGCTGTTGTGGCCAGTGTTGGGATGTGATGTGTCCTTGGGAGGGTGTGCAGGGTGCTGTACCGCTGGAGGTGAGGTCCGGGGCATGCCCTGTCACATGTGGGGTACCTCGTGTGTTGACGCATGGTCGGTCTGTCAGCTGTACCTTGGGGGGGATGTGCAGGGCTGCACTGTGTATGCATCTGTTGCATCGCTGTCTGCTGCCGCCTGCTGCAGGGTGCTCATGGTGGGGCTGCCTTGCATGGCTCCATGGTGCACAGGGTTACATTGTCACAGTAGGGGTGGTGGCATGCATGGGGTGTCCTGCACTGTTGGGCGCTACTCCTGGGCAGGGTGTATGGGGATCATGGTGCAGGGTGTGCTCTGCATTGGTGGGATGGTGTGGTACGGGGTGGTCGGACCTCCTTGTGTGCCGATCACAGCTTGCCAGGGGGTGTGCTGGGGCACCATGGCCCAGCTGTGGGTTGGTTGCTGGTATCCATGGGCCAGTGGTTATTCCAGCTCTCCCCTGGTTGTGCAGTGCATGAGGTGTGGGGGACGATGTCTGTTCTGCTGTGTGTTCCTCTGCCCATCTGTGGCGTGGGTGCTAGGCCCCTGCATCCCTGGTTGTGCTGTTGCATTGCTGCCCTGCTGCAGCGGGTGTCTCTGGTTGCGCTATGGCGCATCTGGACTGCTCAGCTTCACATCCCTTGTTGCGCTATGGCGCATCAGATATGCTCTGCTTCACATCCCTAGTTGCGCTATGGCTCAGGTGGTGTGATATTCAGTCGTCGGCCATAGGCGCATCTTGGCCTGAGCAGTTTTTGAATATTGTGCTTCTTGCGCATGGGCGCAGTGGACTTGTGCTTGTTCCTGCTGTTGCGCACTTTTTGGGCACAGTTTGAATATATGGGCCCAAGTTTATTGGGACAATGGACTGATGTATGCGCAGGATGTAAAGACAGAGGGAGGGGTGATGGGCAGACAGCTTGTCATTCCCCAGGGTTACGTGAGCGGTTGCTCAAAATTGCTCACGATATTCCCTTGTCTTGTCATCTGGAAATTGCACACGCTACACAGTGACTGGCTCAGAATTTCTGTTGGCCCAAGTTCACCCAGCAGGTGAAGGAGTACTGCATGTCTTGTCACTGGTGCCAAGAAATAGGGAAGGCAGGTAAGAAAACCCAAGCAACCCTAATTCCATTGCCTGTAGTGGAGGAACCATCCCAGAGGGTAGGAATGGATATTGTGGGGCCCTTGAATAACCCCAGCTCCTCTGGGAAAAGGTTTATTCTAACCATTGTGGATTATACCACTTAGTACCCAGAGGCAGTCGTCCTATCCTCACTGAGGACAGACAAAGCGGCAGATCCTTTGCTAGGGATTTTCTTCTGTGTTGGGTTTCCGTAGTAGGTTATCACCGATCGAGGGGTTTCCTTCATGTTGGACCTGATGAAGTGTTTTGTGGGAGAAGTGTGAGGTGGTGCAGAGACGCATGACACCTTATCACCCGCAAGCCAGTGGGCTTGTGGAAAGATTCAGAGGTACTCTTAAATCGATGTTCCAAGCGTTTTGCTGAACAGCATGGTAGGGATTGGGAGAAATAACTTCCTCACCTGTTGTTCTCATACAGGGAGGTGCCCCAAGAGTTGAGAGGGTTTCCCCCCTTCAAGCTCTTATATGGACACAGGGTACGTGGGCCCCTAGACTTGATCCGGGAGGATGGGGAAGGCAAGCATGCCACCCAGGTAACTCCCATAGTGGATTATTTCCTTACGTTTAGGGAAAAGCTGAAGGAGCTTATGGGGAACAGCCCAGAGCAACCTGGCAGCTGCCCAACAAAAACAAAAGGTATGGTATGACCGCTGAGCCAGAGCTGGCTCATACACTGTGAGTCAGGAGGTCATGGTCCTAATCCCGGTCTGGAAAGATAAGCTGCAGGCCGAGTGGGCAGGACTGTACAAAGTAGACAGGTGAGTGACGTAAACTACCTTATAGAACTACCTGACAGGAGACATACCCAAAGAATGTACCATGTCAACGTGATGAAGCCATATGCTAATAGGGCTGACATGATATTTGCAGTGTGTAGTCCTGGGGAGGGGACGAATGAAGGAGATCCCCTTCTGGACTTGATGGAAGAAAGCAAGCGGGAGTCCTCTGTGGAGGCAATAAAAATGTCCCAGTTGACCCCGGACTAGATCCAGGGAGTAAGGGAGGTATTAGCAGACTTTGTCCCATTGGACTAATCCCCTTAGCAACACATGATGTGGAAACAGGGACTCAAGTGTCCATACGGCAGATGGCATATTGGATATCAGAGGCTGACAAAAACTGTTAAGGGCTTAAAGTGTGTTACTATCTTGCTAAGCTGTAGATTTAGTAGTTGCCGTATTGGTCCTTGCAAGAATAGATCCAGAAGCAAATGATTTGATACCTTTTAATGGACCAACATAGATGTAACTTTGTTCTTGTTACATCTATGTTGGTCCATTAAAAGGTATCAAGTCATTTGCTTCTGGATCTATCTTGCTAAGGTAAGGATATACCTAGGTCTCAAATTGAGTCAAAAGGGTAGAATTTTGAGCCAGGCTGGGTGCCCACTGGGTGAAGTATTGTACTGCATCCGCTGAAGAGAGAGTGATATCTGAGCCTTGTAACTGGATGTGCTAGCAAAAAAGGGTTCATATTTGACCCCAGGACTTGAGGCTAGTAGGTGATTTGGACCCAAAACAGACAGGAGGGTTACCCTATTTGTCTCCTGTTCACATATTGCACATCGAGGTTTGGCACTGTGGTACAGAGGGCCTGACCTGCAGAGTGCATTTGTGACACACTGGACCCTGGTTGCGACCGTTTTGGGGAAGAAGAGGAGGAGGAAGAAGAGGATGATGATTATGGAGAACCCATTGAACCAGACATTTCTCCAGATCCTCACTGTCTTGACTCCCCTGATAAGGGAACTAAGGATTTTACCTCTTAGTATTCTTTCATGAAGCAAGTGGCTCAAACCCCTGATCTCCCCACTCAGGAATCAGCTGAGGATGAGGAGGAAGAGGATTACAGAGAAATGATGGATGTGCCAACATCAAAAAGACTGTTGCTGCCAATCCACAAATCCCTTAAAAAACAGACCCATATGATTTTGCAAACACCCACCTCAGTGCCCCCTACCGACAAAAAGGTGGACAAAAAGTACTGGGTTGCCAAAGGTAGGGCAGAATTCCTCTTTGGATACCTTAGTCATGAGGGGGTAGTGCAGGCTGCAGCTTGTGACAAAGCTGTCATCCCCCTTGCCTCTCACCCTCTGGATAAAGATTCCAGGAAGGTGGATTCATTAGCAAAGAAGGTATACCTGGGGTCATCTCTTGCCATTAGGCAAGCCTCATACATGTCATATATGGCCAGGTATCAAATAAACCTTTGGAGTACTGTCCTAGAAATTGCTAAGGCAGTCCCATCTCCTATGGCAGCTGATCTGGAAGAAGCTGCAAAAAGGAGAGTTGAAGCTGCCAAGACACAGTTTAGGATGGCAGTGGATGCCAGTGACACTGCATCCAGACAAATGGCAGTGTCTGTGACCCTCAGAAGTTTTGCTGGCTCAGAACCACCAATCTGACACAGGATACACAGACCAAAGCCTGGGACTTTCCCTGTGATCCTTTGTCTCTGGGGAACAGACAGAGGTATATATGAACAACATGGATGAGTACAAAGCTGCATACAAGAGTGTTGCAGCAAAGGAAAGAGCATCCACGTCCCACAAACACCAGAATAGAGGTGGTGGGGCAGGGCTTATTACAGGCCTTTTTTTCAGCCTCAAGCTTTCCCCTAGTATCAGCCACAGAGGAGATACTTCAGAGGCAGGAGGGGCAGTGGCTGCACTAGCTCTAGCACACAGCCAGCAGTCCAGGCAAAGCAGACACCCTGAGGTGCCTGCATTGGTTGCCTCCCCAATCCCAGTAGGGGGCAGACTGGTTGTCTTCCTCCAGGAGTGGCAAAATATCATCACAGACAAGTGGGTCCTGGGGATAGTGGGCCAAGGTCTTGTCCACAGCTTCAAATTCATGCCAAAGCTGAGGTCAAGGGCCTTCTTACCCTCTACCCTATCAGAAACAGTTTTGCTAGAGGAGGAAGTATCCAGCCTTGTGTCACAAAGGGCAGTAGAGCCAGTTCCATCTGCCCAGAAGGGAAAAGGTTTGTACTCGAGATACTTCCTCACAATAAAGAAAACAGGGGAGTGGTGACCCATTCTGGATCTCAGACACCTAAACAGACATTTGTCAAAGCCAGGATTCAAGATGGTAACTGTGAATACCTCAGTTTCAGACTGCCATCAGGACATTATCAGTTCAAGGCAATGCCATTTGGACTGACCTCTGCCACAAGGGTGTTCACAAAATACCTGGCTGTGGTCGTGGCACACCTAAGAAGGCAGGGGGTAATGGTGATCCCCTATCTGGATGTCTGGCTAGTAGTAAGTCAGTCACACTAGCAAGCAAAGGAAGCACTAGCATTCACACAAGATATCCTGCACTCCTTAAGGTTCCAGGTGAATCCAAAAAAGTCTGCTCTGGAACCAGTCCAACTTCTCAAGTTCATAGGGGCCGGGTTGGACACCCAAAGAGGAAGGGCTTTCCTTCCCCAAGACAGGGTGGACAGCCTCAAACAAGTAGCCAGCTCCTTCAAGCGCCATATCTCAAGGCCAGCAAGTCATTTTCTGCAGCTGCTAGGCCGCATGGCAGCATCCACAGCAACAGTGTCAGGAGCCAGGTTCCAACTGAGGGACATTCAGTGCCACCTCAGAGCTCACTGGTTTCAGAAAAGAGACTCGCTGTCAAAGCTAGTGCCTGTCACATCAGCATTTCTTCAGGCACTGCAGTGGTGGCAAGACACGGCCAACCTCAGGCAAGGGGTGCCATTCTTGCAACAAAACTCCTCACTGGTACTAACCACAGATGCTCACTCCTGGGTTAGGGAGCGCCATCTGGGGGAACACATAGCACATGGCACATGGACAAAACAGGCGTCACTTCTGCATATTAGTGTGCTGGAACTCAGAGCAGTCCTACTGGGCATCCAGTCCTTTGCCAGCCTAGTAAGGGCAAGGTGGTGCAAGTCAGAACAGACAATACAACCACCATGTACTACATAAACAAGCAAGGGGGCACAAGGTCAACCCCACTGTGCATAGAAGCAGTGAAAGTCTGGAGTCTGGTATACTTTCTAGAGGTCTCCCTCTGAGCTGTCCATCTCCCAGGGGAAGGACAATGTCCTAGTAGATGCCCTAAGCAAAATCTATCAGGACCACCATGAGTGGTCACTGAACAAGCAGGTTCTAGAGGTTGCCTTCAGGAGATGGGGCATCCCAGAAGTGGACCTTTTTGCAGCTCCAGACAAACATTGGCTACCACAGTTCTGCTGCAGACCTCCTGTCAAGGGCACAATCCCTCTGGATGCACTACTGCTAGATTGGACAGAGAGGTTCCTGTATGCCTTTCCACCCTTTCTCTTGCTGCTCAGGACACTGACCAAGCTCAGGTCCCAGCCAGCAACAGTGATACTCATTGCTCCAGATTGGGCCAGGCAGCCCTAGTATTCCCCGATTTTACTCATGTCAGTAGCCAAGCCGATCAGTCTTTTTAGGAGGCACAACCTCCTATCTTCCTCTCAGGGCAGGATCATGTACCCCAACCTTCAGTGCTTCAGGCTCAAGGCCTGGCTCTTGAGGACTTAGAATATGTGGACTTGCATCTGTCAGAGGGTGTGATGAAGATAATTGGGGTATCCAGAAAACCATCTACTAGAAAAAAATATTCTTCCAAATGGAAGAGATTTTCCATTTGGTGTCAAGGAAAGAATGTAGACTATAACCAGGCTACTCTGCCAGTTGTTTTGGAATACTTATCCCATCTCCATTCTCTGGGTTTGAAGGCCTCTACCCTCAAGGTGCACCTGGCAGATGTTTCAGCTTACTTGTCAGCTGGCAAGGGGGTTTCCCTAGCCTCTAATCCAGTATTCAGAAATGTTTTCAAGGGATTGCTACACTTGCACCCTCCACACAGGGAGCCTGCACCCATGTGGGATCTTAACATATACATTGCCCAGCTCATGCAGCCCCCCTTTGAGCCCATGTCCTCTGCAGACCTCAAGTATGTGACTTGGAAAACAGTGTTCCTAGTAGCCATTACTTCTGCTAAAAGGGTTAGTAAGCTCCAGACCTTATCCACAGAGGCTGGCTACATTGCTGTCCATAAAGATAAAGTCGTTTTAAGGACTAATAGGAAATTTCTGCACAAGGTGGTATCCGAGTTACACCTCAATAAGTCCATTAAATTTCCTGTCTTCTTTACTGACCATTCAACTTCAGGAGAACGTAGGCTACATAGCCTGGATGTAAAAAGGGCAATCAGTTACTGTCTGGATCACAGAAAGGGTCACAGGCAGGAGACTGCTCAACTCTTCCTTGCCTGTGGAGAGGTGGAAAAAGGGAAAACAGCCACAAAAAGATCTAGTTCACAATGGATTGTTGCTTGCATACAATTCCACTACAGCAAAGTAGGCAAACAGCCACTGACAGGCCTCAGGGCCCATTCGACCAGAGGTACAGCTGCATCTTTAGCAGTTGCTAGGGATATTCCCCTGATGGAAATCTGTAAAGCAGTTACCTGGAAAACAGTTCTCACATTTACCAAGCATTACTGCTTGGATGTTCAGGCCAGAGGGGATGCCAGGTTTGGCACAGCAGTCCTGCAGAGCCTGTTTCCTAAGTAGATTCTATACCCACCTCCAAGGGTGCTGCTTGAGTAGTCTGCATTAGTCAGAATACAGTAAGATTTCCTGGGGTTTGAAGAAAAAATTATTTACCATAGTAATCTTGTTTCTTCCAAGGGAATCTTACTGTATTCAGAGCTTCCACTTTCCTCCCCTGCTAAGAACCTATGGGTCACTGCACTCCAGCTCTGTACATACTGTTGCAAACCTGTGGGTATTGTGTTTTTTCTTTGGCATCTGTGACTTGAGTCTTAGTGGTGCCTTTTTGTGAGTTGTTTGGGGAGTGATAACTTGGAATGGGGTGGGGATTTAGTTGTTGGTAGTAGTATTAGTATATATAGATAGATAATTCACTGTACATGCTTCATAAGAATCTGACAGTTGAAAAGCTGTTTACCAGGGACAGTGGTTTGAAACTGAGCTGGAGTCTAGCATTCCATCATTTGCATAGGTCCTATTAACCATTTCAGCTCCGGGGCACTCCTATGGTGAGGCCATACTGCATTAGTCAGAATAGAATAAGATTCCCTTGGAAGAAACAAGATTACTGTGGTAAATAATTTTTTTCTTGTCATTCTCACCTGAGATGATTTTTGTATTTTCACATTTGTGGCAGCCACACACTTGTGTTCAGTGTATAAATGTTTACAGATCCCAGATAGCTACGAGCTCACTCTCCATTAGGGCTGTAGGCACCCCGAATATTATGTCCCGAATACCATGAATTGTGGCCATTCCGAATATTCGGATGGCCATTCTGAATACTTGACTATTTGGTATTCAGGAAAGGTATTCGGGGAATGAGATTTCCTTGTCTCACAGAGCTTCCTTGGCCAATCAGAGGCTTCTCAGCTCTGCAGATCATGTGGTCTCCTCACTGTGAGGCAGCATTCTCAGAGGAGAGATTGTGCTTCAGTCTCAGAGCTTCTCAAACTGCAGAATCTTGTTGTTGAACTAGTTTTTTTTTTGCTGGAGTGTGATCCTTAAATTTTAGAGAGACTTTTTTTGTGACTGATTTTTTTGTGTTTTTGCTAAGTTACACAAGGAGTAGCAGCCTAGCCTAGGAGAGAGGGAAGACTGTTTGTGTCTGCATCTCCCTTCCCTACTGCATTCATCCATTCCACACTGCTCTAGTGTGTGATTTGGTTTGGTTTACATATTTTTTTATTTTGTGGCTGCAGAGGCTTCTGTTGTTGCTCTCAGTAAAGGTCTAACTTTAGTTTTCTGTCTAGTGTGACATAATTATACAGCATAATAGTATAATTTAGGGTAACTGAGTGTTTCTGGGCTCAGTAAACAGTAATTCAGAGAGGGTTTTACTACAGTAATTGCTGCCACAGCCAGTACATATTGTGCATAGTCTCTCCCCTCCCTTTGGGTTTAACTTTAAAGTTCCAGACCACACCAAATCTAGATGAAATCTCAGTAAAGTTAATATAGTATTAGAAAATATATATAATTTTGGGGAAGTATTTCTGGGCTCTGTATCAGTTGTTCACAGTTTGCTAAGCAGCATCGCTGCTTCGGCACTTAGTAAGGCTACTGGCCGTCTAACCCCCCCACTCTTGAAACTCTCTATATTAGCCCTTTACTGAAGTTTTTATATGTACATGGACATTGTGTCTAACACCATGAATCTACAGTATCGAAAATGTTAGCCGATGTACTGTATCTTTGTGTATTGTTTTCTTGCTTGTGTTCTATTTCTGTGTTGCTCTGTACTGTTCTTTTATTGTTTTCACCTGTACTGACGTGGAACCTTTGAAAAGGAGTCTCTGACTCAAAGGTATTTTTCTGAATCCTCAATAAATAAATAAATAGTGGCCCCCAGCCCACACCCCCAGTGTTAAAGTTTGAACCACACAAAAAAATATAGTAGGGTGAGTGTGACAGGTTGCTGCCTATGATGCAACTGAAAATTCATGACAATTTGATTTTGCTTAGAAAAATAAATTAGTCTGACACCTAGTCTCCCCACCCCACTGTGTCTGTTTGCTGCAAGCACAGAGCGAGTCACATATCTGTCTGCTCTTACAGTGTGTGAATTTTTTTCATTCAAAGAGATTTATTTTGTGTCAGAAAAAAAGCACTTTTTATGCTCAGTAAAATCGGGCTTAAGTTTTCTGACTAGTGTGACAGAATGATAGTATTTAGAAAATATATATATAATTTGGGTTGCTGTTTCTGGGCTCTGTAACAGTCATTCACAGAGGGTTGTTTTGTTGGGTAAGCATCACTGCTTAGTGGTTCCTCAACCCTAGTGGTTGACATTCCAATCCACACAAAATATAGTAGTGTGAGTGTGACAGGCTGCTGCCTGTGATGTAACTGAAAATTAATGACAATCTGATTTTGTTTAGAAAAATAAAGTATTTTGACACCTAGTCTCCCTTCCCCACTGCATCTGAGTGTAAGTGCAGAGTGAGTCACACATCTGTCCATCAGTTTCTTCCGGGGTCTTTCAGTGTGTCATGTGTGGCACAGTGAATTGTGTGTGTGTTAGGCATGGTTCTGTTGTGGGCTTATTTGCAAGTTGCATGTATTACACCCACAGTTACACATAGTTGCATACCATAACATAAATAAAAATATTTGCCTGTGTTGTTTATTAATTATAGTACTTCTACTGATTGTAACATTAACCAGCAACAGTGTCATTTAGCATGTCTGGTGATAAGCAAACTCTTAAAAGGACTTGGTCTAGCCCCAGCAAGTCCACAGCCCTGCCTGTACCGAGCAAGGCAAGCAGCAGTGATGCCGAATCAGAAGGTACCGTACGTTCATCTGGACGCATTCAGCATCCCAACATTTTTTGTTCACCTAGCAAGGCAGTAAGCTCACATAGTATGTTAGGTGGTAAAAGAAACTCTAGTATTAGTAACCTAATTGATAGCATTGTTACCACCACCAGTAACAGTCACCCATTTTCTGCCCCGGCCTTCTGTGGCAGTAGTAGGAGGAAGCCATTACAGCTTAGCGGAGCTCCAAGTGAGGAAGTAGCGGCCATAGCCAGTGTCTTGAGTTACCCTGTGGCTTCTGCCACTCTTGCTGATGTTTCACCCCTTCCCACCACTAGCATACTGCTAGTCCCTGTGACCAGCTGAAGCACAAGCACATCAGCCAGTGCCATCAGTACCACTTTTGCTGTCCTTGTCACTGTAACTCTGTCCCCCACTATAGCCACCAGCTCCACTGCTTCAGCAAGTGCCTCCAGTGACAATGTCGAACCTATGGCTACTAGTACTATAACCACTACCAGTGTAGTCACTGTAAATGTGGCTACTGCCATGACCCTAGATACTGCACCAACAGACATTTCCAAAATGCCTGTGACAACAAGTACCCCTACCCCTAGGATGCAATCCAAATGCATCAGTCATGCTGCTCAGGTGGTTGATGATGTATTACATGAGGAGGATGCAGAGTTTGCAGACCAGTCTTCTGGCTCTGAATATATTCCAGACCCTAGTGAGCTGCCATCATCATCATCATCTGGCAATGACACAGACACCCACATGAGTGACTTTGTGGATGAGTCAGAATATGCCTCATATCTGACTAGTAAAAATCTAAGAGCTGCAGGTCTGCAGACAAGTTGAGGAAAGGTGCTAGGAGTACTGAGCAAAGTGTGCATAGTCATGGTCAGCAGACCAAGCAAGGTGTTGAACCTCCATCTGTCAAAAAATCGAAGCAGTCCACTCTAAGCTTCAGCAGGGTTATGTCACCTTCATCCAGACAAGATAGGGAAAGTTCTAATCAAGAAAGTCAGACAGCTGTTGTGATACATAGATACATAGACAGTGTCTGCAGATAAGGGCCTATGGCCCACCCAGTCTGCCCATTTGAGCTTGTAAGTTCAGTTTATGTTTTCCTAGAAGTCTGTTGCCCCTTACCCCTGACCTCCAGAATTCCTTTATGTCTATCCCATGCATTCTTAAATCTCATGATTGTTTCATCCCCCACCACTTCCTCTGGCAGGGTGTTCCACTTGTCCACCACCTGCTCTGTGAAGAAATTCTTCCTCACGCTTCCTCTGAATCATCCTCCTCCAACTTCATCCCATGCCTCTAGTCTAGGAACATCTTTGCTTAAAAATAGTGTATTCCTGCACCCTGTTCCTCCCTGTAAAATACTTGTATTTCTCTATCATATTCCCTCTCTCCCTCCTCTCCTCCAGGGAGTACATGTTCAGTTCCTTCAACCTGTCCTCATAGGACTTGTGATGCAATCCATGCACCATCTTTGTTGCCCTCCTCTGAACCTTCTCTACCTTGTCTATGTCCTTAGGTAGGTAAGGTCTCCAGAACTGTACACTGTACTCCAGGTGGGGCCTCACTCGTGTCTTGTATAGTGGAATTATGACCTCCCTTTTCCTGCTGGTGATGCCCCTGCCTATGCATCCCAGCACCCTATTTGCTTTACCTACTGCCTTGTCACACTGTTTCCCTACCTTGAGGTCATCAGAGATGATAACCCCAAGATCCCTTTCCTGCTTGGTGCATGCTATATCCTCACCCCCCAACTGATATATTGTGCCAGGGTTTTTGTGCCCCATATGCATTATCTTGCACTTCTTTGCATTGAATTTCAACTGCCAAACCCCTGACCATTCTTCAAGTTTCTGCAGGTCCCTTCTCATTCTGTCTACACCCTCTGGTGTGTCTACTCTGTTACAGAGCTTTGTGTCATCAGTGAACAGTGAAATTCTGCCTTCTAGGTCCGCAGAATGTCACTGATGAAGATGTTGAATAGGACCAGTCCCAGCACTGATCCCTGTGGTACCCCACTGGTCACTCTTCCTCTATGGAGTGACAGCCATTTACCACCACCTTCTGTGTCCTGCCGCCCAGCCAGTTACCTACCCACCACACTACTGTCCCACGACACCCATATTCCCCAGTTTGTGTAATAGTCTTCTATGTGGCACAGTGTCAAAGGCCTTGCTGAAGTCCAGATAGGCCATGTCCACTGCCCTCCCGATCCACCTCCCTAGTCACCCAGTCAAAAATTCAACAAGGTTGGTCTGACATGACCTTCCCTGGTGAAACCATGCTGCCTTGGGTCCTGTAGTCCATTGACAACCAGATGTTCCACCAATCTCTCCTTCAGTAGTGCTTCCATGATCTTCCCCACTACCAAGGTGAGGCTGACTGGTCTGTAGTTTCCGGCTTCCTCTTTGTTCCCACTTTTGTATAAGGGGACTACATCTGCTATCCTCTAGTCTTTGGGTACCTCCCCTGTTTCCAGTGATAGTGACAGTGTGGAGAATGATCAAGGTGCTGTTGCAGCATGCAGTTCAGCTGGTGGTAAAAGTGGTAAAAAAAAGGAGTAGCCATGGCCACCCTATTGGTGCAAAAAGTGCTGGCTCAAGTAAGGCTGTAAGAAGCACTGTGTGGCTTCATTTTAACTGATCCAAAAATGATCCAACTGAGGCAGTGTATGGGCTGTGTCACACCATAATTAGCAGGGGAAAAAATGTCTCTAACCTAACTACCATGGCAATGAATAATCATTTGAAGCTGAAGCATGCCAGTGCACTGCAGGGATCCAGTGTGTTGCCCCACAGTATGCTGACAACACCCCCTTGTGGTACCAGTGGGGATCCAGATCACGTTGATGATTACCAGTCACAAAGTGGTGGTGATTGTCATCATGTCAGTGAGTCTGACAGTTTCTTCGTGCCTGTCCACACCAGTGACAGTTCATCACAAAACTGTGTCAGGACAAACTGCGGCTGCCTCTTTGTCTCCTGATGATTTACTTGCTGCACGATCCATAACATCTTCCATTGAAAGGCATCAGACCCCGTTACAGTCCCAGACTTCCTTGGCACCCATTATGCGGTCCTTTCATGCAAGGACTAAATATCACCTCTCACACCCATGTGCAAAACAGATCACCCAGTTAATTGGGGAAATGATTGCACTTGATCTTCAGCCATTTTCAATGGTAGAAAACATTGGTTTTAGGCGGCTGATACAACATTTGCACCCACGGTATTAGATACCATCACGCACAACATTCTCCCGTACTGTTGTACCCAACATTTATGAGGATGTGCACAAGGCAGTCTTGCAGCGACTATCAAATGCAGTCAGGGATGTGTTCCATTGCACAACAGACATATGGAATAGCACAAACTCCAACCATGCATACATGTCGCTGACTGCACATTGGTGTGTAGCAGACCCAATTGGTACTGGCAGTGAAGGTGCTGGTCTGCATACTTCCTGTCATTCCCCTGGTGTAGGCTTCACAATGTCTCATAGCAGGTCTGCACCTCTGAATGTATCCGTTATGCCTGTGGATTACTGAACCGCCAACATTTTGCAAGACATGCTGCGTGAGTGGACTGAAGACACGTCGCTGCATGTTGGTTTCATTGTGACTGACAATGCAGCAAATATGATAAAGACTTTGTCTGATGGGCACTTTAAAGGCATCCATTGTTATGCACACACTTTGAATCTGGTGGTGACAAAGTCCATCTGCAAGACACCAAAGGTTGATCAAACACTTAAGACAGCAAGAAAATGTTTTGCCCATTTCCATCACTCAGTTAAAGCCACAAACCAACTGTGGCAGGTGCAAGAGCGCATTCAGATAGCACAACACAGGCTGATACAGGATGTGTCAACACGGTGGAATTCGACATTCTGCATGTTGCAAAGGCTACTGGAGCAGAAGCGAGTTCTCCATGAAATGACTATGGAGACAGATATTGAGGGAATTCTCAGCCATCAGGATTGGTCTGTTATTGGAGGAACAGTAAAGTTGCTTGGTCCTTTTGAAAGAAGCACACGTGACATGAGGGCAGAATCTGCACTACTGAGTCAGGTCATCCCTGCAGTCTAGATACTGAAGAAGTCGCAGAGATTTTTCCACCCATGCTGATCTTACACCTGTAGTGACGGCCCTTGTACACAATCTAACAACTGAATTAGGGAATAGGCTCACGGATATTTGTGCCACTAAGTCATATGTTTTTTCAATGATGCTGGACCTGAGGTGTAAGTGTGAAATACTGCACCTTGAAATGCCTTCCTACCGTGTCATTGAGTTTCGTCAGCAGCTGTACAAGACTTGAATAATTGAATTTCACAGCACTTTAATAACAATGCTATTTTTATGTGACACACGCCCCCTGTACTTGTGCTGCTGGCCTGGGCCAACTTGTGGACTATGTGCACCAACACCCCATCTGGTATTATGTCAATGACACTCAATATATTGCTCTTTTCCCCAAAAAACCATGACTGGTGATGTTGTCCTTTGTTTCAAAATTATGCTGAGCACCCACCACCTCACATTTCACGGACACCATAAGTGGTTTACAAATTCATGTGATTATTAAAAAAGCACAACACCTGACGCATTTCAGACCCTAAAAGATCCTTTTTCAAAGGTAATTACAGCAAAACTGAGCACTATTATATATACATAAGTGTTGTGGCATCACAGTGACATCATAATACAAGCAACCTTCAAATTCATAGGATGTAATATACCCTGACCACATGATGTGCCCATGTGAAACATCCATTACCCACCCTTAGGTGCTACATATTGTTAAACAGACAATTTCAAAGGTAATAACAGTGTTACTAAACTGTAGTGCATAACTATTGAAAGTGCAGATGTTGAAAACGTATAATATTGTATATATGCAACACCACAGCCAAATAATCGCCGATATAATGTACAGAAAAGCAGTGGAAGGGAAAGGAGGGGAATAAAAGAAGTAAGAACAGGAAACAAAAAGACCAAAACGAAAATAAAAAATGGAGAAAAGAAAGGGGAGGGGGGAATTTAAGATTGTTATTGTCCGAATCCAAAAGTAATGTAGCAGCAGCCAGCAACCCATCAATGTGTAACACTTCATTTCCATTTTCTTTTCCTCAATGGTCCGAGATCCAGCCCATAATTTAAGCCAGGAAACTTATCTCCTAATGTTACAATCCAAAACGTTGCTTTATTCAGCGGCTCTATATCATTACTGTATTAGTGAACTGCTCTTGTAGGGTGAAACACCTTCTTGATGCCCTGAAATTCTAGTTTTTAGGCACCAGATTGTTTACCCCGATAGAAGGCTGGGACTGAACATGTTGCCAGGTAAATAACCAGAGGTGTTAGAGGTAAGCAACTGTCTTACTGAATATTCCCTTTGAAATTACAGTTGGTGAATGTTTTAGTAACTGCAACATTTTTGCGATGGACATGTCTTTTGCACTGTATACAGCAATTCATTTGTTGATTTAACCAAGTTTTTTGAAACTTGGGTTCAGTGTAATCAATATATACTGGAAAGAATGTCCTTCAGTGTTTTAGCTCTTCTGCAGGACCTTCTTGATGGCTGTTCTGTGTCAGTATTTTTTTTATTTTTTATTTTAGTCTTTTGGTAACTGGGTAAGGCTCACTAGGCACAAGTGCCTGTTTTCAGGGGCGACCTGGGAGCACTGGGCAGTTAAGTGACTTGCTCAGAGTCACACAGTATGTAAGATATATAGTGCTGCTGAATAAAGAAAAGTTTTTGATTGTAACTTTGGCAGATAAGTTTCCTGGCTTAAATTATGGTCTAGATCTCTGACCATCTTTGCGGAAAATAAAACTGAAATTAAGTGTTACACATTGATGAATTGCTTGCTGCCATTACATTACTTTTGAATTCTGACAGTGAAAATCTTAAATACCCCTTCCCCTTCCTCCTTTATTTTCTCCATTTTTAATTTTTGTTTTGGTCTTTTTTTCTCCTGTCTTACTTCTTTTATTCCCCTCCTTTCCCTTCCACTGCTTTTCTGTACATTATTATATAGGCAATTATTTGGCTATGCTGTTGTGTATATATGATACAATATTATATGTTTTCAGCATCTGCACTTTCAATGGTTATTCACTGCAGTTTAATAACACTGTGTTGTATTACCTTTGAAATTGTCTGTTTAACAATATGTAGCACCTAAGGGTGGGTAATGGATGTTTCACATGGGCACATCATGTGGTCAGGGTGTATTACATCCTATGAATTTGAAGGTTGTTTGTATTATGATGTCATTGTGATGTCACAACACTTATGTGTATATAATAGTGTTCAGTCTTGCTGTAATTATCTTTGAAAAAGGATCTTTTAGGATCTGAAATGTGTCAGGTGTGCTTTTTTAATAATCACATGAATTTGTAAACCATTTATGGTGTCCATGAAATGTGAGGTGGTGGATGCTCAGCATAACTTTGCTCAAATATTCTAAGTAGTTGCTTAGAGCAGCACCAGCCAAGTGTAATATTTGGTTTGTCATCATCAGTCTCCATTCTCCAGTATTCCCCATGCCTACAATATGCTGGATACCAATGTGGCATCACCACTCTCCAGTATTGCCCATGCCTGAAATTTGCTGAATACCAGTGTGGCATCACCACTCTCCAGTATTGCCCATGCCTGAAATTTGCTGAATACCAGTGTGGCATCACCAGTCTCCAATATTGCCCATGCCTGAAATTTGCCAGATACCAATGTGGCATCACCAGTCTCCAATATTGCCCATGCCTGAGATTTTTATTTATTTTTTTATTTATTTCTAAGAATCAGTTTACAACCTTTGAGCCAGAGGCTCGTTTCCAAAGGTACTGCGTCACATAAAGACATACATTGTGTTTTTGGTTACATAGCAAAGATTTGCAAAACAATAGGCGTTCAACAGAGGCGCCACGTCACACTGTGGTCAGACAAATACAGTTGGGTACAGGGTACATGTAATTGATAACAGGTGTTACACAAGTTGGTATCAAGTGAGCAATCTGGTTGGTAAACACTGAGACAGCTGGCATTGGCCAGGTTAAACATAGGCACGGTGTACAGGGAAGTGGTGGAGGGGATGGTTAGGTGGAGAGCTGCCCGGGGGCATTGTCAAGAGAAGCAGAGGTGGAGGCTATGTTCAGAGACAGGAGCAGATACGAGTGCTGAAGATGTGGTTCCGAAGGGTGGTTTTGAACTTGGAGATGGTGGTGGCATTGGTGATGGGGGCAGGGAGAGAGTTAAACCAGGTTGGGGCTCTATAGCAGAAGGACCTCTGGCAACAGCTGGTTCTTGATCTGGGGACCTTTAGAGTGGTCTTGTAGGAAGACCGTGTTGCAATAGTGGGAGGGCTCTGTGGATGGATGCTGCACTTCCGGGGGAGAGCCCGAGAGGGTTTTTTGTGAGGAGACAGGTTTGGTATTGGAGCCGCTCATCCAGGGTAAGCGGTGTTGGCCCTCGACATACAGCTGACAGGTGTGTGTGGAGCTTGGGGCACCAGTAATCAATCTGCAGGCTTTATTCAGGGTTAGGTGAATTTGTTGAGTGCAGTGGTGTCGGCAGCACCATATACTGGTAGACCATAGTCTACAAGGGACAGAACGGATGATGTAACAGCTAGCGAGAGCATTTGGGGAAGGCAGGTTCTATGGCGGAATAGGATGCTGCCGCGTGTTAGTGGCGGATGTTAGGGCCGATGTGGTTGTGAAATGAGGGCTGAGTCAAGGTAACCCCAAGGTATTTGTAGGAGCAGACTTGTTCCAGTGGCTGATTGGTACTTGGAAGGATATAGAGTGGGTGGTTGCTAGCTTTGTTTTGGGGTGGGAAAAGAGCATAGCTTTGGTTTTATTAAGATTGATGACGAGTCTGCGCCCTTAAACCAAGCCTCGCACTGTTGAAAGACTGCTGTAGGGAGTCCTGTAGGGAGATGGGATTGCGGTGGGTGCAAGGACAGCGCCGCCTGCATACAGTAGAATTTTGCCAGGGCATGCACTGGGCAGGGTGTTCAGATAGAGCGAGAAGAGAAGGGCCCAGGATGGAGCCTTGGGGACCCAGAGAGAATGGGATGGGTATCGGAGAGGTGCTATTAATTTTACACACTGAGATCGAAGTGTCAAGATAGCTAGCGCACCATGCCAGGGGCCAGCTGAGAGACCAGTGTGGCAGAGTGCATTCAGCAGAAGTGGATGGGAGACAGTGTCGAAAGCCTTTGAGAGGTCGATGAACACTGCACCAGCTAGGGAGCTGGTATCCAAGGAGGAGTGTAGAATACTTTTGCTGAATACCTGTGTGGCATCACCAGTCTCCAGTATTGCCCATGCTGAAATTTGCTGAATACCAATGTGGCATCACCAGTCTCCAGTATTGACCATGCCTGAAATTTGCCAGATACCAATGTGGCATCACCAGTCGCTAGTATTGCCCATGCCTGAGATTTGCTATCCAGTATTCCCCATGACTGAAATATGCCAGATACCAGTGTGGCCTCACCAGTCTCCACTCCATTATTCATTTACCATGTCAAATCACCAACAATTATGAAGAAGAAGTCTGGATGATGATGACCGCCCAAGTCAGAGTGATGTTGCTCATCTTCAAGTACCACATTGTGTGCTACCAGCAAAAGTAAGTAAATTATATGAAATCTTTTAATTGTTTTATATTTGTTTGGGTGAAGGGGTTTGGGAATTATGATTGAACAGTGCATCTGTATTTCTGTAATTCTGTATCTTGGATGGAAATTAATCATGTTTATTTATTTATTTTTTTTTTTACCCTGCAGGAATTGTAATACGAGTCTGATGGACTCTTTGAAAAACACTGTGTGTATGACTTGCAAAGATAAGTATTGAGTAATTTAATTGTTTTCTTTCTGTTTGGTGGTATTTATGTGATAATTACTGAACTAAAACAGTGTAGGCTTGCCCAGTGTCACTGAGGGCTGAGGCGCTGGACACCTTACCTCACGCGCAGGTGACATGGGTTCGGAAATTACTTCTAGTCACCACAGGGTGCCGGGCTGGTGGGGGTTGGGAGTAGGAATGAGCACCTGCTGTCCTCTACCGGGTGAGGGGGGCACCCATCTGTAGTCTTGCCATAGCTGTGTGAAGGCCCAGCAATGAGCGTAGGTGGAACCTGGTGACTGGCAGGGTGGTGGTGTCCCACAAGGTGTGCATGCACATATCTCCACATGTGCATGTCACATCAGAGGCATGTGGGCAGGGGATGGGATGGGAGAAAAAACAAAAAAGCAATACGTAAAAAAAAAAAAAAGGAAGAAATAGAGCTGTCTGACCAGTGACCACTAATTGTGAATCATCTGATGGCCACATGAGAAGGGAGACTTCATGGATGTGTACAGGCCATTTGGAAGCACTTCATTTCATTATGTGTCCCTAACAGGTAGCATTAATTAAAAGGCATCTTTGTGGCTGCACATTATGGGCAGAATGGGTGTCATGCAAGAATGCCGTCCTCACAGATGTCCCTCTCAGCTACGAAGGTAAGATTTGAATTTGTATGTTAGCCTGATGAAGTAAAGTTATAGTGTTCTGTGGGCATTATTGTTTTATTAGTTTTTTTAAGAACAGAATTAGTTAATGATCTGTCATGTGTGTTTCAAACAACATGAAGTCTTGCTGTATTCTGACAATTGCAGTGATTCCCAACCTTCGAACTGCCCCAGAGAACTAAGGGTTAATTTTCCATGCAGGTCATGGAACGCTGAGCTCGAGCTCAGTTGAAGTCTCTGTCTGGAGTGTTTTGAACCTAAACCGTCAGATTCATTACTCCGCCTCACTGAACGGTCGCTCCAGAGATTTCTCCTTCAGCTCGGTTCGGAGTCGGTTAAAGTTTTCATTTTTTTATCGGTTTAAACCGAAAAAAAGTACCCGCATAGTCAGTTCAGTCTCTGTCTGTGATGCTGTGAGTACTAGATAGGAATTGTTCTATATTTTCTGTGTGAAACTTGTAAAAGTGCGGTCGGTTCAGCTGAACCAACCATTTGATTGTGAATTTTGTTATATTTAGTGTGTGGTTACCGGTTCTTATCGGTTCTAAAAAACAAACGTGTTTTAACCGTTTTTTTCCAATACCTGTGACACGGTTAGGAACTGATAAGGGAGTCTTGCCTGGCGGTTGCCGAAAAAAGGGTAAGTTTGGTTAGGTTGACCATGTCTGAGAAACCCAAGAAAAAACACGGGCCCACTGGGTTTCAACACTACAGTGAGCTGGGGAGTTCCTTGCCAAGGCCGATACCCACACCACCTGTGTTTATTGTCTGGGGTTTGACCACCTCAATTCAGACTGCCAAATATGTAAACATTTTCCCAAATCCACCCTCAAGAAGAGATTAGGTAGACTGAGGGAAAAGGAGGCCGAGAAGTTCGCTGACCCAGATGGCCAGCCCGGTTCGGTTTCGACCGAACCAGAAGGAGTGCCCCTCTGACCAGGGCAGTACTTATTCAGGCAAAAGGAGAGCTGATTCTGAGGGATCGGTTCCGACAAAAAGAAAGCGCAAAGATAAATTGACCGGTTCGGATCCAGAGGTTCATGTTCTGGCCACCGAAGAGATAGCCAGGGCGATTCAAATTGTGGAATCGCTCTGTCCGGTTCCGACCAATCCGGCTCCTTCTGGCAGGGGTTTGGTTCGGTTGGTTCCCCCGGTTTAAGAGTATACCCTTGAAGAATTTTATGAACCGGAGTTTGAAGAGGAAGGTGAATTTTAGGATTATGATGTAAGTGAACGTCTGTATGTGCCTGTGGAACCGGACATCTCCCCAGACAGACCATCAGGTGTTTCCCCCCTCCTAGGCTTTCTGAGTCCCCTTCCCATTTTATGTTTTACAGGAAAGTGGCTGAAACCTTCCAGCTTCCTATGGAGGCGGCTGTTGAGGATCAAGAAGAGCCTGATTATGTAGAGATGATGGATATCCCAGAGTCCAGGAGACTGTCTATTCCCCTCCATAAATCTTTTGGGAAACAGACACAAAAAATCTTAAAGTCTCCTAACACTGTACCTCCTACGCATAAAAGAAGATCAGACATGGAGTTCTTATATCAGCAATGCAGCCATGTTGGGGTAGTGCAGGCAGCAGCCTGTGACAAGGCAAATATTCCCTTGGCTTCACAACCCCCTGACAAGGACTCCAGGAAGATTGATGCCATGGCAAAGAAGCAGTACATGGCATCTTCTTTGGGACTCGGGCAGGCGAATTACATGGCCTGTACAGCCAGGTACCAGAAGTCCAAGTGGGACACTGTACTGTCACTGGCTAAACAGGCTTCCCCCCAGCTAGCCAAGGAGCTGGAGGAGGTGGCTGCAGATGGGATTGAGGCATCTAAAGTGCAATTTCATGCTGCTGCTGTGGACTCTACTGATGTGCTATCAAGAGTCATGGCTACATCTGTGGCTCTTCGGAGGATGGCTTGGCTCAGATGTACTAGTCTCTCGCAGGACACCCAGGCTAAGCCTATGGATTTTCCTGTAGTGGGTAATTCTCTGTTTGGGGAGCAGACAGAGAATTACGTGAAGAAAATGGATGCGTACAGGACCACTTACAGGAGTGCTCAGGCCAAGGAAAGGCAGGCAACTCCTCAAAGGCAGCAGTCTAGGGGCAGGGGCAGGCCTTTTTAAAAACCTTTTAACCAAGCACAGGCCTCTTCTTCCTTTTCGCAGAGGGGGTTCTTCAGAGGGAGAGGCAGAAGGGGGATGAGCAGGCCTGCATCCACCATTCAGCCTAATGCCCCTGCCAAGCAGACACCCTGATGGGTCTGCCAGGGTTGACTCTCCTATTCCTGTAGGGGGCAGGCTGGCTTACTTTGTCCAGGACTGGATGTCTATTACATCAGACAAGTGGGTCGGTCCTGGAAGTAGTAAGCCAGGGACCGGTTCTCAGCTTCAAAAAATTTCCAAAGATGAGAGCCAGATCTTTTCCACCTGCAAATCTTTCAGAAAACCTTGCTCTAGAGGCAGAGGTTTCTTCTCTCCTAGCTTTAAAGAGCTATAGAGAGAGTACCTGCCCTACACTGGGATAAAGGACTGTACTCCAGGTACTTCCTGACCCCCAAAAAGACAGGGGAGTGGTGACCCATCCTAGACCTCAGATATCTGAACAAACATCTTTTAAAACCAAAGTTCAAGATGATGACTCTGGGAATAATCCTTCCGTCTCTAAGGCCAGGGGACTGGCTGGCCTCCTGGACCTCAAAGATGCCTATTTGCACATTCCCATCAGGTGCTCCACACATAAAGTACTCAGGTTCGAGGTCCCTTTAGGCCACTATCAGTTCAGAGCAATGCCCTTTGGCTTAACCTCAGCTCCAAGAGTTTTCACAAAGTGCTTGGCAGTAGTAGTTGCCTTTCTAAGAAGGCAAAAGAGTTCTATATTTCCTTATCTGGATGATTGGCTATTAGTGTGTCAGTCTCTAGACCAAGTCAAGTCTCACCTGCAAGTGACCCAGCAACTGCTCACTTCCCTAGGATTTCTTCTCAACCTTCCCAAGTCAATTCTCAAACCAGTCCAGCTCCTTACCTTATAGGGGCAGAACTGGACACACTCAGAGCAAGAGCCTTTCTTCCTCTAGAAAGGGCAAGGGCTCTTATGGAACTAGCTTCTTCCTTCAGCCTTCAGGTATCTCGTCCAGCAAGGCATTTCCTCCAGCTCTTGGGCCACATGGCAGCTTCAGCAGCAGTGGTCCAAGGGGCAAGATTCCAGATGAGGGATATTCAGTTCCACCTGAGTGCTTTCTGGTCTCAGAGAAAAGACTTCCTTACCAAACTGATTCCAGTGACTCCGACCTTGATCCAGGCCCTCCTCCAATGGTGGCAGGATCAGGACAATTTAAGGCAAGGTGTTCCTTTTGTTGCTTAGCCTTGTTCAGTGGTCCTTGCCACGGACGCTTCTCTTCTGGGCTGGGGAGCCCACCTAGGGTCTCTCACTGCCCAGGGGACTGTGGTCCCCCCAAGAATCCCTTCTACACATCAATCTTCTAGAGCTCAGGGCAGTTTTTCTAGCTCTAAAAGCGTTTTCACAGTCAGTTCAGAACAAGGTGGTTCAAGTCAGAACAGACAACACTACCACCATGTGGCACATCAGCAAGCAGGGGGGCACTTGGTCCACAGAAGCCATGAAGTTATGGTCCCTGGTTTATTCCCTGCAAGCCTTTCTTGTACCAGTTCACCTTCCAGGCAAGAACAATGTGCTAGCAGATGCACTGAGCAGGATTTCTCAGGGCCATCATGAATGGTCCCTGGACCCTCAGGTGTTGAAAGTGATTTTTTCAAGGTGGGGCACACTCCAGAGATAGATCTCTTTGCAGCTCCAGACAGTCACCAGCTCCCTCTCTTTTGTTGCAGACCTCCAGTCTTGGGCTCAGTCCCCCTGGATGCCCTAATTCTGAATTGGGAAGGGACGTTTCTGTATGCCTTTCCCCCCTTCCCACTCCTGTTCAAAGTTTTAGTCAAAATAAGGTCTCAACCTTGCAAGGTGATTCTGGTTGCTCCAGATTGGGCCAGGCAGCCTTGGTACCCCCTGTTGCTGTCCCGAGCAGTCCCTCTTCCCCTGTCTCTTCCCAGGAATTACAACCTGTTAACATCCTCTCAGGGGAGGATTTGGTACCCCAATCTTCAGTCCCAAGGCATGGCTCTTGAAGAGTTAGAGTTTGCAGATCTGCATCTTTCCCAAGGGGTTCTGGACATCCTCAAGGCTTCTCAAAAGCCCTCTACCAGAAAGACTTACAACTCCAAATGGAAAAGATTAAGCATTTGGTGTTCTGAGAAGAATATTTTTCCAGACACTGCTGAATTGCCTACGGTTCTGGATTATATGGTCCATCTTAATGGCCTAGGCCTCAGACCAGCTACTTTCAAAGTACACTTGTCAGCTGTTTCTGCATTTTTGTCTGTGGGGAAGCCTTCCTCACTATCTTCCCATCCTGTGTTCTGTAAATTTTTTAAAGGATTGTTTCACACCAATCCTCCCTTTAGAGACCCTGCCCCTGCCTGGGATTTGAATGTTTGCATTGCTCAGCTTATGCAATCCCCCTTTGAGCCTATGTATTCAGCAGAGCTTAAGTACTTGACTTGGAAAACTGTGTTCTTGGTAGCTATTACCTCTGCCAGGCGTATCAGTGAATTGCAAGCCCTGTCAGTGGAACCTGATTTTATCTCCTTTCATAGGGATAAAGTGGTCCTTAGAATCAATAGAAGGTTCTTGCCCAAAGTGGTTTCAGACTTCCATTTAAACCAGTCTGTCTCTCCCTGTTTTCTTCACTGAGCATTCTTCCTCAGGAAAGAGGAGACTACACAGTTTAGATGTCAAAAGAGCCCTTAGTTACTACATAAAGTGTACCAAGGGTCACAGGTTTGACTCCCTCCAGTTGTTCCTCACTTATGGAGAAGTGGGAAAGGGCAAACCTGCCACCAAAAGATCCATTGCCAGGTGGATTGTGTCTTGTATACAATTCTGCTAAGAAAAACTGGGAAAAACTCCACCCTCAGGCCTGAGGGCTCATTCCACAAGAGGTACAGCTGCTTCCCTGGCTGCAGCCAGGGATATTCCTGTCCTAGAAATTTGTCAAGCAGCCACCTGGAAAAACAGTCCATACCTTTACCAAGCATTAATCTCTGGATATCCAGGCTTGGAGTGATGCTTGGTTTGGCACAGCAGTACTTCAGAGCCTATTCCCAAAGTAGGTTCTGTCCTTCCTCCTTGGAGGTACTGCTTGGTAGTCTGCAATTGTCAGAATACAGCAAGACTTCATGTTGTTTGAAGAAAAAATTACTTACCTTAGTAATTATATTTCTTCTAATGGAGTCTTGCTGTATTCTGACCTCCTTCCCTGCCTCCCCTGTCAGAACCTGTTTTTGGGAAGTGGGTGGGCAGGTGCAGTGTTGCATCCCAGGGGTGTATTTACTGGCACCCTCCTCCCTTTTGTTTGGGTGCTTATTTATTATTGTAATTTTTTTTAAGTATATTGGGTTTTGTTTTTGGGTTTCCTGATTTGAGTCTTCTTTGAGAATCCAAAACTTTTCAGCCAGTTGGCTAACAGAATTTTTACAATTTCCACATAGAATTTTTAGTTTAGTTGGGCTCGTAAGAATCTGACAGTTTAGGTTCAAAACACTCCAGACAGAGACTTCAACCGAGCTCGAGCTCAGCGTTCCATGCCCTGCATGGAAAGTTAACCCTTAGTTCTCCAGGGCAGTTCAAAGGTTGGGAATCTCTGCAATTGTCAGAATACAGCAAGACTCCATTAGAAGAAATATAATTACTAAGATGAATAATTTTTTCTTCCTGTAATACCGAATCTCATTTAGAGGAGTGTGCCCATATGTAGATTGTAAATTAAATACCAGTATTGAATAAGTTAAGCCTATTGAAGTTATACTGTTGTCCTATGGGCATAATTATGTTTTATTAGTTGGTTTTCTTAAAGGCCACAATTATTTATAGGTGTGGTATATTTTATTCTTGTAGTACACGTTGTTTTTTTCACCCGAGTACAATAAATGACAGTTATATCTTCTTATACTTCCAGTTGAATCCTATGGGAAACTGAATGGAATGCCCATGATGAACTATTTTCCTGTACGTCCTCCTCCAGAAGCAGCAGCGGGACATGGTAGCCTGCCCTCCTGCACCAGTGTACAAGCCAAAGTGACATGACATCTGCATCCTCCTCCTCCTGAAGCATCAGCAGCACAAGACAGCCTGTGGCAGTGGCACCAGTGTACAAGCTAAAGTGCTGTGGCATCTGCATCTTCCTCCTGAAGCATCAGCAGCACAACACAACACAGCCTGTGGCACCAGTGTACAAGCCAAGGTACCACAACATCTACATCCTCCTCCACAACAGAACCATACCCATCAAGACAGCCTGTGGCACCGGTGTACAAGCCAAAGTGCCATGACATCTGCATCTTCCTCCTGAAGCATCAGCAGCACAATACAGCCTGTGGCACCAGTGTACAAGCCAAAGTGCCACGACATCTGCATCCTCCTCCACAAAAGAACCGTACCCAACAAGACAGCCTGTGGCACCAGTGTACAAGCCAAAGTGCCATGGATTCTGCATCTTCCTCCTGAAGCCTTAGCAGCAAAAGACAGCCTGTGTGGTCATGGCACCAGTGTACAAACCAAAGTGCCATGACATCTGCATCCTCCTCCTGAAGCATCAGCAGCACAAGGCAGCATGTGTGGCAATGGCACCAGTGTACAAGCCAAAGTGCCATGACCTCTGCATCCTTCTCCTGAAGCAGCAGTGGGACAAGGCAGCCTGTTTCATGTAGCACCAGTGTACAATCCAAAGTGCCACGACCTCTGCATCCTCCTGTTGAAGCAGCAATGCCAAACGACAGCCTGTGGTACCAGTGTACAAGACAAAGTGCCATGACAACTTATCCTACTCGCCCTGAAGCCATTTAAAGGACTTATATGCCAGTTTTCTAAGAAGGCATTTTCGCTAGCCGAATAATGAATACTGAATAACAAATATCTGGGAACTGAATACCTAATATTTGGCTGAATATTAGAAAAAAGGTATTCACATAGCCCTATTCTTCATGCAGTTACCTTCCCAACTCCACATCTCGACTCCTCATACCCTCTCTTGTGTTTTTGTGGCAGGCACACAGTTGGGTTCATTGTCTCTTGAAGTGATTCTTGTTTTGTCAGTAAGCTGGCAGCGACACAGCAGTGTATAAATGCTTACAGTCTTGACATCTTCGAGGGGGCCCTACTTATTGTCATCTCCCAGACTCCATTCTGGAATGCCTTGTAGCCCTCCCTCCTTACTGTTCGGTCCTGTCTTCGCAGTGCCGTCTGTTCCATGTACAATTTCCTTCTTCTAATCCCGGGTCCAGATTGTGGCATGGCTTCTACCCCTCCCTCCCTCTTTACTGGTCCCTCGCCACCTCCACTTGTCTGTCAAGACTGCTGCTGCTCCACCGGGCTCCGGAGTTAGTTTCTGCCATGAGAGGAGGTGCAAGTTAAATCCTCTTCTGACATACAGGTATGATTTGCAGTTGTATTGTTCTCTGGTCATTGCGATCTCAGCAGTTGGTTGCCTGTAGCAGCTGTAGCATTCAGTGTGGTTGCACTGTGCTCCGCACTATACTGTGCTGTGTTTCTGAGTAGAAGTTTCAATGTTGTGTTAAATATTCCTCACTAAACCTTGCAGTTGCAACACCGCTCGTCTGTGCCTAGCGTACAGTCCCAATTTTTCCTGTCCATGTTATAAGTGAATTTGCCCACTCCAGAGCATGGGTTACATGGGGAATTAATCCATGCCTGGGTGATTGTTAGCACTCTGCCTCGTGCGACACCCCCCCAGGCATGGACTACTCCCCACCAGCGTGGATTAATTCCTTGGTAACCCACACTCTGTCGTGGGTTAATCCTTACAGAATGTACAGAAGGAAAAAGGACAAGAGGAAAAAAGAGGTACTGTACAAAGTAATACTGTATGTCTAGTACAGTAAATAGGGGATAAGCAGTGGGGTCGAGTTAAATAACTGATGTCCGAGATCAGACTGCTCGAGTGCATTTAAATCAGTTATTTAATGAGTTTCCAATTGTATATCTCATTTATGCAATAGGAAAATATTTTTTGGATGCTTTTTAATTTATTTTTACTATGCATTGTGTTTCATTTTCAATAAAATTGGCAGGATTATTTTATGTCTTCATGTCCTGGTTGGGGTTGGTCGCTGTGGCTGCTAACGCTGTTGCTGTGCAACCGACGTCCTGAGGTGAGGATCATACATTTTTATTGGTTGGGTTTAGTTTGTAGGCGGGTTGGAGACTTTGGAAAACAAGGCGGTCAATCTGTTGCTTAGCGAGAGCTTAAGAGAGGCACTGGGCTCTTTGTTTTTTCTGTGTTCTGTTGCTTACTTTGTTTTTTTTTTGTTTTTCATTGTTTGAAGAGCTGTGAATATGTAGTTGATAGTGCCTTACTTTTTTTGTTTAATTTTTTTTGTTTTCTGCACCCCTGGTCCTGAAAGTAAAAATACTGTGTTTTTAGTTACTGCAAGTAGGAGAGGAGATCTCTGAGGTAAGAAAGTAAGTGCATAGAGGGAGTGCTGTGGGTTGACTGGACAGCTGGATTGTTACAGAGTACACAATGTTTTAGTGGTTTGAAATAAATGTATTATTTTTTGTCTTGGGTAAATTGAATGGTTGAAAGGTTCGCTGGAGATATGGGTGGAGGGAGTTGGAAGTGAGATCTAGCTCGTAGTACAGGATTCCAGTGGAATTTAGGGTGGTGTGTGGAAAGGCAAGAATGTTGCAGTTGGACTTTTAAGAGTGAAAAAAATCTGTTTTTTGATTAAAGACATTGTTGTGTTGAACAGGCTTGTGTTTTAGTTTTAATGGTGCAGCTACAGATCAGGTAGTGATGGAAACGAGTGGCAAAAGAGCAAGAGGTGAAGGCGGGTTGGGGGGGAGAGAGAATACCGGGCTCCTAGATTTAAAAAAAAAAATGTTTTTTGCTTTGTGTGTCTCTTGGTTACATAATTTTCAAATAAAAACTGAGATACTGTAACATTTTTAGTTTGCGTTACACCGGAGTGGGAAGGGAACAGGACTGCCTGGAGCTGTGGGTTGCAGTTTTGCCTATTATTAACTTGAAAGTAAATGTAAGTAGTGTCGGCAGGAGGGGGGGGCAATGATTGATGGCAGGGTGTTAAATAAGCAGTAGCTAATTGTCATTAGGGTGTTAAATCTTAGAACCACTGTTTCTAACCCCAGTAATACTTGAGCAATAAGCCATGAGGGGGTGTGAGTTTTCAGGGTATTTACCACAGCTGGAGTGGTTTGCCCCTGAGGTGCAGCCAAGTGGGCAACCCCCGATAACCCACATCCTCCGAGTGACTTATTGCAATTATACCAAGGTTCATTTTTTTTACTGTAATAAACTACAACTTTTAAAGAGGTTGCTTTGTGTTTTTATTTTTATTCTATTTATTCCTGTGCTGCAGATGATTAGGATGTAGATGACCTTTTGCATTTGCTCATCAGCCAGTGATTATCATAGGGTTTACACCGGTGGTAAACTGCCAGTCTGAACATTTCATTGGCTGTTCACTTATGTCCATAGTATAATCAGGAATTCAGAACTTTATGCAGTCAGCCTTCTAAGTAGAACTGTCCAGAGAGAATTTGGAACATATGCAAATGATGGAATCTTTTACATGAGCCACTTTTCAAATGCTGCCTTATACTAACTGCCTTAGTTCTAACCACTCAGATTTCTCTCTCTGCCTGTCAAGACTAGATGCTCAGAGATCCTCTCCTCGTCTTTTGTTCTGACATGAGATACCTTATAAAATATTACAAGTATTCTTTACATTTCATTTGCTGCCTTTTACTTTTTGTTATTTTAGGTAAACCCATAGTTTTAGTGTTTAAATTGTAAGTTTTCTCAGTTTCTCCCGGTTCAGTATAACTGGGGGTAAACCGAGGTTTATTTTATATTTATCTGAGTTTTCCGACTAAAAAACTCCATTAGTTATGCTTAATTTTATTAAATTAGTTTGTTTTAAGAACTGCTAATACCGGTTCCTGGACCGATAGCCTCGGTTCATCTTATCTCGGTTCCCGGGTCCTGCAATGGTTCCGGAACCGACCACAACTGTTAAATAAATTAAAATGTTTCTTTTTTAGCAGTTGCAACTGTTATTGGCTTTACATTGAAAATGTTATAAAAAGAAAATGGTGATCCCGGTTTCAAACATTGTATTCAGTGTGGTGAAATTTTAAGTCAAACATTCTCTTGTTTTGCCTATCTGGACATGAACATTTAAAAGGAGATGGGCATATAAGCAGTTTTTAAGAGGCTTGTTGAACCGGCTGACTCCCTGGTTCCCTCAGTGAAATTGAAGAAAACTAAGCACACATAACCCCCTGCTGACAGCATTTTGGGGACTTCTGTGCCTGCTATAAAGCCTGTCAACTCCTTCAGAAGTTGCAGGCTGGTTCTGATTGGGGAAGTATTTGCCAAGACAGGTAAGCACAGTTGTGTATTGCTTCCATTGGCTATGATCACCTAAATGAATATTGTGAAATTTGTAAACTTTCCTGGGTGGGGGGAGTGTGGAGAAATGCCTGGAATGACTAAAGAAAACACTTTCAGGCTTACAAGGGCCGTCTCTCTCTCAGCAGCAGACCTTTGCAAAGCTGTCTTCCTAATATTTAAAAGGAAGAATACTGGTATGTAATTATTACACAATGGAGAAGAACCTATTGAATCTGAGGTTTCCTCTGAACATGAGTTTGTCTCTTCCCACAGAACATCTGAGGATTATTCCTCATTCTTCACATTGGTGAGAAAGATTGGGCTGACACCCACTAAAGCTTACCATTCCTGTGAATAAATTCTTCAGGGAGGATACTTTAAAGATTTTACAAACTCCAATCTCTGTTCCCCCTCTGGATAAGAGGATGTATAAGAAATTTCAGCTGGACATTGAGGGAACTGAAATTTTTTCCCCCACCCTGTCCCAACAAGGAGTGGTTAAAGTGACAGCCTGTGATAAGGCAAAGATGCCCTCGGCATCCTATCCTCTTAACAAGGATTCCGGGAAAAATTTACAACATGGCTTAAAAAGATATATTTATCAGGTGTCTTGGCCATCAGGCAGGCACACATTTCAAGCCTATGTCAATACCAAAGTCACTGTGGTAGTCGGCCCCTGCTATGTCAGCCAAGGACCAGACTCCCCTGTCAGAGGATCTAGCTGAAATGGCTAAATTTTGTTTGGGAGCAGCCAAATAACAGTTCAAGTGGCTGCTGCCAGACGGATGGCAAGGAGGTTTGCCTGGCTGCGAGTCACAGACCTCACTCAGGATATCCAAACCAAGGTTATAGACTTTCCAGTCAAAGTTAATTCCTCTTTGAAGAAAGATAAAGGCTTACATGAAAATGGTGGATATATACACCACAGCAAGCCCCTTTGTTTCTCTCAGGCTGGGGCTGCGCCTCAGTATTTGTAGTACCCACAGCAGGGGTATTTCAGGCACCACAGGCAAGTGGTCCTAGATGTAGTGAGTCAGGGATTGTCTCTGAACTCAAATTCCTTCCACTAACAACAGTGGAAAAAGGATTAGAAACGTTGCAGAAGAGACCAAATAAGGGTGCTTCAGGCTCTGACCAGACAGCACCCTCCAAAGCTGCATGTGAAACTGCTTGCTGTCTCTTACTTACACACCCCTGAGAAGGATGATTCAGGTTTAAAAAAAAGGGGGGGTGAGTGGCCTGGCTGTTTCACCGATCCCCTCCATGAAAACCAAAAAGACAAAACATGTCAAACCCCAGTAAAAACCTAAAGGGGTTCCTGGCATCATTGTATTGTAATTATTTCCACACTTCTGTAAGGGAGTCTCACAGAAAGTACTTCAGGTTCAGACTCTCATCAGGTCATTCTCTGGGAGTGTACACAGTGGTTGGAGCACCTTCAAAGATAAGGTGTCACAGTTTCCCCATATCTAGATGTCTGGCTGGTGGTTGTAGAATCACTCCAGCAAGTGAGACTACAACTCACCTGTGGTCTCCTGGACTCTCTAGGGTCCTTAATAAATCTAAAGAAAGTCTGACCTTCAGCCTGCTCAAACACTCCACTTTATAGGAGCAGAGCTAAATACCCTGCAAGGCAGGGTCTACCTGCCCCTAAGCAGGGCAAGAAGCATTCCACGAATAGCAGGCTCATTCAGGCTTGAATGAAGCAAAAATTGCAAGACAGTTTTCTTCAGCTGCTGGCCACATGGCATCTACCACTGGCACAGTCTTGAAATCCAGGTTACAGACCAGAGCCATTCAGTGTCACCTCATGGCTCAATGGTGTCAAAGACAGGACCCTCTTTTAAAACTAATTCTAGTAACAAGGACATTGTTACAGGCCTCCAATGGAGGAAAAAAGGGAACCAATCTAAGGGAAGAGGCTTCTTCTTTTTCAGCAAGAGACCCTAACAGATGCATCCCTACTAGAGTGGGGCACCCATCTGGGGGTTCACACCTCCTAAGGCACATGGTCAAGTGCAGATTCACTCCTGCGCATAAACCTGCAGGGGCTAAAAGTAGTGTTACTGCACTAAAGGTCTTCACACAGCTACTACAAAGGTGGTACAGGTCAGAACAGGCAATGCCACCACAATGTATTACATCCACAAGTAGGGAGGGGCAAGGTTAAGCCCTCCCCGCTCAGAACTTACAAAAATATGGAGTCTAGCGTGTTCCATATGTCCCTGCAGGATATTCATTTGCCAGGTAGGAATACTACCTTGACTCAGATCAACCAGTCCCATCAGGAATGGACCTTGAATAGTCAAGTGGTGCAAGTTATCTTCAGGAAGTGGGGCATACCAAGGGTAGACATGTTCTCATCCCACCATAACCACCACCTACCACAGTACTAAGACAATCAGATCCAGGACTAATCCCCCTGGATTCTCTGGTTCTGAGTTGGCCAGGGAAGCACCTGTTCGCTTTCCTTCCTTCCCTCTGGCATACAATGCATTTCTCAAGCTCAGATCCCAGCCAGCATCAATGGTCTTGATAACGCCAGACTGCCTGGCAGACATGCTACTCTCCATGTCTGGTTCCAAATCAATACACCTTTTCTCAGAGGCACAACCTGCTGTTCTCCAACCAGGAGGCTTCTGTGTCCAAACCTTGGGTCATTCGGGCCCAAGTCATGCCTCTTGAGGGCCTACTGTACAATATGCAACCTTGCATCTTTTTCACAGTGTCTTGGACATTTTATATGGTTACAGGAACCCTCCATTAAGAAACTGTACGCTTCAGAAGGGAAAAAGTTTACTATTGTTGTTCAACCAGAAAATGGTTTCCAGCACATGCTGGGATCAAGCAGTGCTTGACTAACTTACCTTTTTATATTCATTGGACTTGCAGTCCAGCATCCTCAAGGTCTACCTAGTTGCAGCATCTGCTTGCATATTAGTTGGACAAAATGTTCTAATGGCCTCAGATCCTAGCCTCAGAGAGGCTGTTTTAGGGCATGGCACATATCAGCACAGGCTGGTGTTCTGCCTGTGCTGGACTATTTTACCTATTTGCTTTCACTGGACTTGCAGACCAGTACCTTAAAGGTCCACCTGATCTCAGCATCTATTTACTTCTCAGTTGGACAGAATGTTTTTTCAAGCCTCAGACCCCATCTATACAGTAACAGTATTTCCCTGAGGTAAAGAACCAATATATTAGGTGCACATGCCGAGACTGATAAGTGTCTTTAAATAAAAAAAAACAATAATTTGTGAAGAAAATCTCGGGGGGTATTGAAATAGCCTGATTTCTGAGGCACAATCAGCATCCTAGTGTGAGCAGAAGTCCTTGCATAGGATAATAGCAGCTTACAAATTCCTGCCTTATTATAACAGTATTCTTATACTGTATTTTTCAATCACATGGGTGCGGTGTGCATATTTATGGATCACATACAAACAGAGGAAAGAAAGAAGTAAATGCCTCAGCTGGGACTTGAACCCAGGCCACCCGGAATACTGTTCCAGTCGTGCTAACCAGCTGCACCACCAAAGCAACTAGAATCTGGGCCATTCTGGAGCACACATTACTCTTTCTCAGAGGTCTCATAGGTAGATACAGAGCTTTGGAAAGACCTTTAGGTCCATTATAGCATGCCAGTAAACAGACATATTCTTTAGTATTATTAGCCGTTAGATGGGTATCCAGGTAGATCTTGAACTCTGTTATGGTTTTGCTAGCTGTTACTTTGACAGGGAGCTCATTCTGTAACTCAGTTATTCTAACATTGAACCAGTATTTCCTTTTGTTAGACTGGTAGGTGGCCCCTTTTAGTTGTAATGGGTGTGCTCTTGTACCATACACTTGTAATAATAATAATAATAATAAACTTTATTTTAAAGCGCCTTACGAGATATCAAGACGCTGTACAAATATTAAAACACAATTGCATAAACAACAAATACAGTAATAAATTAAAATAATAGATCCATTCACCTATGCATCACTGAAGACCTGATACCACAAAAATGTTTTAAGCATCTGTTTAAATCCCCCCACGGTCGCTCACTCCCGAAGCTGAACGGGTAGAGAATTCCAGAGGGTAGGGGCCATAAACATGAATGCACGGGTCCCAGAGGATTTCAAAGACACCCTCGTAATCCCAAGCAACTCCTCGTCAGCCAAACGGAGCTGTCACATAGGGCAGTAGGGAACAAGAAGCTCTGTCAGGTAGTTGGGGCCAAGTCCATGTAGGGCTTTGAAAGTCAGTAAACCAACTTTGAAGGAGATCCGCCACTGAATCGGCAGCCAGTGCAGATTGCATAGCACCGGAGGATTATGCGAAGAGTGGGAAGTCCCTGTCAACAGTTGTGCTGCAGCATTCTGCACTAGCTGCAGGCGGCGGATATCAACCCCAGGAAGCCCTAAGTATAGGGAGCTGCAGTAGTCAAGGCACGAGGTCACAAAGACGTGGACCAATGTAGGCAGATCCCCAGATGGAACAAGGTGCTTGGTCCTGGCGATGTTCCTGAGATGGTAAAAGGCAGACTTGACGACTGCCGACACTTGAGATCATAGGGTCAGCCCGTCATCAAGCACCACCCCCAGGTCTCGCACCCGTTCAGAGGTAAGAATCTGGGAGCCCCCCAGATAAAGTCCAGAGGGCTGACCAGCCCTCAACCCCTCTATCCGGTGAGCCAGATCCACAGTCATCACCTCAGTCTTTCCCGCATTCAACTTTAGCCAGCTCAAATTAATCCAGTCCTGGATTTTAGCAAGGCAGTTGTTAAATACTGAGAGAGCACTATCCTGGTTGGGTGCAAAAGACAGGTAGAGTTGGGTATCATCAGCATAGCAGTGAAACCTCAGCCCATACCGTCTTACAATGTCTCCGAGGGGCAGCATATACACTGTAAACAACATGGAGGACAGCACTGAGCCCTGAGAAACCTCACATGACAGAGAGAGTGGGTCTGAAGAAAGAATTAAAGACACGACTATCTGAGTTCTGCCAGTGAGGAAAGATGTAAACCACCTGAGGACTGTACATGTCAGGCCACAGATGAACCTCAGGTGCTCAAGCAGCACCCCATGGTCCACGGTGTAGAAGGCTGAAGAGAGAACCAGGAGCACCAGAATGAAACGGCTTCTGTGATCTCTCCCCATCAGGAGATCATTGAGCACCCGAACCAGCGCAGTCTCGGTACTATGCCTCTTTCGAAAACCGGACTGGAGAGGTTTGTAGATGTTATGGATGGTCAGGTGGTTCTCCAGCTGTACTGCCACTACTTTCTCAATAACCTTCCCTATAAAGGGAAGGTTTGAGATTGGTCTGTAGTTGGCTAGAGCATCCAGGTCCAAAGAAGCTTTCTTCAGGAGGGGTGTTACCTCTGCCTCCTTAAGGTAGCTTGGAAACTCACCCGAGTCCAAGGAGCACCGGACTATCTGAGCCAGGATCGGGCTGATAATATCACAACAATCCATAATCAGGAAAGTTGGGCCCGGATCTAAATTACAGCACATAGGGCACATACCCTAGACAATCCACATGACATCAACGAACTCTGGCAGGTCAAAGGTACTCTAGGAAACATGAGGTGTAGTGATCGAGCACTGACCAACAGCACCCCCCAAAGAGCGAGTCAGGAGGATCATCGGCCACCTTATTCGCAAAGAATCTAGCAAGCTCATTGCACTCCATTTGTGAAAAATCTCTTTGGAGCTGCAGACAGGCTGAGTTGCACAACCTGTCCACAGTTTGGAAGAGTTGAACTGGTCGATTTTGAACGGCAGCAATCTCTCCGGATAGGAATTCTGCCTTCTTACGGGAGATCACTGATTGGTAGGCCTGATAATGCTCTATCAATCTAAGGCAGTTGGCCTCCAGGGAGGATTTCCGCCAGCATCAATCTAACCTTTGTCCTAATCGCTGTAACTCCCTGAAGGACCCGTCAAACCAAGGGGCCCAAGGGCGAAGTGGGAGAGGACGAACATGGACAGGAGCAACAAGTCCAGGGCCATGGAGATGGCCTTATTATAGGCCAAGACCAAGGTCTCTGGACTCGAGCTGGCTGCAGGAAACTCGGAGAGGTCAATCACCGCCGCTAGGTCTTCAGGGCTCACATCCCATAAAGGGCGATAACTGACCATCTCCACAAGGGCAGGTCTACAGAGAGGGGTACAAAAGTTGAACCTCACAGTGTAGTGATCGGACAACCAACAGGTTCCACCCCCAAATCAGAGGCCTCTATCCCCAGGAGGAAACCAAATCCAGGGAGTGACCGTGATTGTGGGTAGCAGAGGTAATGATCTGTGAGAGGCCCAGAGATAGCATCAGCTGGAGGAAGTGCTGTCCAAATGGTGAGAGTTCATCGTCGACCCAGGCGTTGAAGTCACCCAGAACCATCAGTCTGGGCGACTCCAACGCATGTCGACGATAAAATCCGCTACTTCCTGTAGGAATCACTTTTCATCCTTGGGTGGATGGCAGACGAGAGCTATCCTACAACCCACACCTGCTACCACAGTATGCTCAAAAGATTTGGCCTCCTCTACTGGTACACTCGTGAGGCCCAATTCGGTCTTGAAACAGACTGCTACCCCCCCCCCGTGGTCCAGTCTTGAGCGGTGTATCACCGAGTACCCAGCCAGAATTGCCGCTTCCAGCATAGGGCCAGCGTTTTCATCTAGCCAGGTCTTGGTGATGCATGCCAGATCAGTTGTTCAACAAGATCTGCAATAATTGCAGTCTTGTTCTTAATAGATCTGGCATTGCATAACACCACTTGAGTTGGACAGGTTTCAAGAGCCGTCCCAGCTACTTGTCCACCAAAAGAAGTGGTGCCCTTGGATATGGGGACTAGACATGGAAAACCACGTTCCAGGCTCCATTTTGCCCCAGAGCATCTTCTAGACCCAACTACCCCAATGCAAGAGACCCGCTCATTTGTCCTCTGATGTCCGCACCCCCACCACTACCACTCCCCCCTCCTACGCACAGTACCCAGAGCTCGACAGTGCTGGCAAGTAGAAAACATCAAAGGTGGGGGGGAGAGCTGGCGAAGGGCATGGAGAGCAGAGGATAAATAACGCATGACCGGTGGGGAAAATCTACATATTCCACAGGCTGACCAACAGTCAAAAAGCATAAAACACAGGCGTCTGACCCCAAAAAGTAAATCTCCAAAACAAATAATAATAAACAAACAATACCCACACCAACCAAACACAAAATAAATAAAAAAAGAAATAAATAAAAATCCAAAAGAAAATGAAAGTTAAAACCTTTTCCACACTACAAGATGGCTCCACTAGAACAGTCACCCTTACCTGTTTTAAATAAATCAATAAATACCCAGAACAGCATAAATACCCCCCACCTCCGAACACAAACTTAAAATACTGTAACTTAACCTAAACAACAGTAGCAAGTGGATTAGTATCTTGCATAGACTCTCCAACTGTAATTTTAAAATTAATAATAACCAGAAAAATAATGATTCTTGTAGGGGCTCTCACCACCCCCTAACAATGAGTTTAGACCAGAAACATGGACCTCTCACTGCCACATTTAAAACACGTTGTATAATATATGTTTACTGTCAAAAATAGACTCTCTCACAGCCTATCCAGAAAGTGGAGGTGAATACTCCTTAACGTCCAACTAAAAATCCACAACAGCACTGTTCCACTTTGAAGAGACTCTGGTAAGAATGGATGTTTCTTGTCAGAGAGACCTCCAATGGGTTATATTTCCAACCCCAAAATCACCCCAAGAAGGGCCTCGGAGCACCACCAGTTCTCTCCACTTAAGAAGTGGGAGCAGTCCGACTCCCATCTGTCAGCCCGCCACCACTCCAGGAACTCAGGGCATGCACACCCTCTGGTTAGCACCCCTGAGCCCCCCAGAGAGAATGGCTGCCCCAGGTACCCACCTCAGGGTCAGCCAGTTCGGCTAATCCTTGCTAGGCCTCTGTGGTTAGGACTTCCTCCTGAATAGCTCAGAGAGGTCTCCAAAAAAAAACAGTCTGCAGCTTTCTTTCCCCACGAGAACAGTCTCACCATACAGGAGCAGGCTTCACGAAATGCTATGTCCAACACTTCTCATCAAATTGATATTCTCCCGATCACTTTACACAGCAGATAGTCATAGTCATTTAAATCCACTTGGCAGCAGATTACCACCCAAAGACTTCCTCGGAAACTCCAACAGTTCTACACGCCACTTGCCTAGGCAATCAATCACCCGAATGCGCCAAAACCAGCGGCGGCTCCCAGAAAAGGCTCAGCACTCACGTCTTCGCGTCTGGTGGAGAACCTCCTTCAGCTGTACAAACCCCAGCAAACAGAACAGTGCACACCTCAGGCTGCACTTCACACGCCACAGTTCTTGAAAAATTGTAGTTAGGCCCACAGTTCTTGCAGCAGAAGCCGGTTCCGAGGTTGGGGCAGAAACAGTCTTGATCTTGGTATTGGAACACCCAAAATACCCCCTTGCAGAGACTGCTGCAAAAAACGCTGCTGTTTAGTCAGTTGAGCTTAGCGCACACACCTCACGATCCACATCCACTGTTAACGATTCACAATTCTTGTTACTGCTACTGCTGAATAAAATAAAATATAAATAATTACTGGTGACCATAAATATCAGTTGGATTACTGTTTTGTTAAAAATGCATATCAACCAGATTTCAGGTTATTATGCTCCAAAGGCAGTAATAACTTAAAATCAGGTTGATATGGCATTGCCCAAAGAAAATACTTTAAAACTGTTGCATTCTGTTGTTTCACAAAAAGTATTTCAACTGCAGTATTTTCAAATGTGTTTTATTCATGTACAGTACAGTTCAATTTCTTCAAAAATAGAACTGCACTCTAGTTAAACAACTTCTTTTTCTTTCAAGCTGCTAGAAATACAGTATAAACCTCCACTCCAGCAATTATAAAAAAAATAAAGTATAATTAAGTTTGATGTTATGCATTTTTTTCACACACCCTTGGTGTGTGATGACTACACAACCCTCTTGGGCTTCGCTCTTGAAAGGTTTATGGGTCATCACACACCTCGAGTGTGTGAAAAAAATCCATAACACACACTTATCTATCTATTATTCTCTATTTAAAACCAACACAAAGTAGAGTTAAGTAAAGGCTGACCCATTGTGATCGCCATCTTGAAAGGCAAAAGTTATGTTAGACACCAGGATACACTGACATCAGATATGCTCCCATAATTCATCATCATATAGTGCTTTATAGATCAGGCACATGTCACCCTCTAAGTCTACGGTATTCCAGTGAGCATAGCCCCAAGGATGTCAACCTCTGTTGATAGTTTAACTCACTAATCCCATATATTGATTTTGTGGCTCTTCTTTGCACTCTCTCAGGTGCTTTAATTTCTGTTTTGCTGCGTGGGGCCCAGAACTGGGTACAGTACTCAACCTGGGGACGAACCAAGGCTGTATAAAGGGGGAGCATAACCTGCTTATCTCTACTTTTAATATGTTTGTTAATGCAGTACAGTATACTGCTAGTGTTTTATAACTTGATTGCAATGCAGTTTAAAGCCAAGATCATTGCTAACCCATATGCTCAGGTTCCTCTCATGCTGTACTTTCCTGAGCTCTACTCCATCCAGTTTATACTTATGCTGCTTGTCATTTTTACCTAGGTGCATCACAGTACATTTTTGATGTTAAAAGTAGACTTTTTCTGTTTGGCCCATAGTTCTAAATCGCCTAAAGCTGTCTGTAAGGTATCAGCATCTTCTTGGGTATTCACTACAAACCCTATCCGTGTGTCATCCACAAATTTAGATTCCCAGACTGATGTACTGGATCTCATAGATGTAATATAAATGTTGAAAAGACAAGGGTCCAACACCGATCCCTGGGGTACCCTGCTGGTCACCTCAGCCCAACTGCAGTTTGAGCCCTTAACGAATACCCTCTGCATCCCGTGCAGAACCTTACCAAAAGCTTTGGAATGGTACAAACATTATGTCCACTGAGTTCCTGGTATCTAGGGCTTGGCTGACTTTACCATAAACCTCTAATAGATTAGTCTGGCACGATCTGCACTTTTTTTTTTTTTTCAATTTAAAGTTTATTCAACATTATTCAAATACAGAGAGAGGATCTCCTGTTTACATACGTATAGCCAATATACAAAATGTCGGTATAAACTTGGAAAAAGGATCCCTCCTCCTCCCCCCCCGTTCACACAGGGAGAATCTTTCTAGTAAAAAAATCTCTACTACCAGGTATAGAACTTCTGTGTACACTGAAGTGAATACATAGCTAGCAAAGAACCCCAGTGTTTGAGAAATTTCTAGTCTTCTCTAGACGAAGGTTGGCCAACAATTCCTGTAACCATTCACTGTAAGAAATTTCTAATTCATCCTTCCAGTGTCACAAAACCAGTCTCTTAACAGACAACGCAATAATGGTTATGTGATATTTTCTGTTAGTAATAGTAACTGAAGAGAGATCCCCAGAACACAAATTTCCGCTGTGAAAAGCTCTCATAGACCCAGAAGGGGGTCAACCTTTTGTTTAATGGCGGTCCAAAGGGAGGCTACCTTAGGGCATTCCCAGATGTGAAAAAGGTTGCCCTCGTTCTGCTGGCACCTGGTACAAACAGATGAGGAGAGCAAGCCTAATCTCGCCATCTTCTGGGGAGAATAATAAAGATTGTGCAGTAGTTTAAACTGTGTATCAGATAAAGTCTATCTTCAGTCACAGACTTGTGACAGGTCTTTCATAAGGAGGGCCAGTTCAGGTCATATTCAGGAAAAAATGTGGTCCAGTACGGGGACGCACCAAGACAATCTGGCCACTTCCAATTATACAATATCTCATACAATTTGGAAACAGCGTGCGGGAGGCCCACATGGGGGATTAATTCCGAGAAAGGTAAACTCAGGGATGTTGGTGGTGCATTACCAAAGCATTTTGTTATAAGGTGTCACAACTGGTATATTCTAAAGATTGCAGAGTTCGGAATGAGAAATTTGTCGAGGATTTCAGATGAGGTTAATCATTGGCCATCTGGTTTCCAAAGGGTGGAGAGAGAACAGTTCCCTATTGGGGGATCCATCTCAACTGTAATGGCCTGCCATCGATTGTGAGATTGGGATTACCCCACCAAGGTTGAGTTGGGTCCAAGGTATGCTTATACTTCAGGAGAGAGCAGAGCTGCGAGTGGATACGGACGGATAATGCCATGGGAGTGTTTTTAAGCGTAGGAGGTAGAGACCTTGAATTAACATGTAATAATGCAGCAGGGAAAAGCCCATGGGCATGTATTAGGCTCTTCTCTAGTTGGAGCCATATGGGAGTGTAGGACTGCACCTGTTGGGGGTAGTCCCTCCTAAGCCATTACAAATACTTGTTTAGATGACTGGTCCAATAATAGAGTCCTAAATGGGGAAGTCTCAATCCCCCTTTCAATTTCAATGTCGAGAGTTTGTCATAAGCTATCCGGGGCTTTCTTTCCGACCAAATGAATGCTGAGGAGATCCGATGGATTTTTTAAACCGCTTCAGTGGCAACCAAATGTTCGAAAGATTTAATGGGTAGAAAAGCCTCAGAAAAACGTTCATCTTGATGACATTGATTTTGCCCCAAAGAGATAGGGGGAGTCATGCCCACCTATTGAGGTCTTGTCTAATAGTGGATGTTAAGAACTCTAAATTTAATTGGAAAAATCTATTTGGCTCCCTGGCCAAGTACAGGCCCAGATATTTCAATATGTTGGGTTGCCAAGAGAAACCCACTGATGTCGCCGCAGTCTTTAAAGCCTTGTGGTTCAAGGGGAAAACTACCGTCTTGTCCTCATTTAACTTATAATTAGACGTAGAGCTAAATTCTCTTAGTGTGATCAGTAATGCAGGTATGGATTCATTGGGTTGAGATAGTTGAAGGAGTAGGTCGTCCGCTTATGCCAGCACTTTGACAGTGCACTGCTGAATACCTACTCCCTGAATTTCCGTATTATCCATAATCCTCTGGATTAACGGTTCCACATAGATATTAAACAACAGGGGGGATAAAGGACAACCTTGCCTGGTGCCCGCATGGAGCCTAAAGGAATCAGACAAAACCCCATTGCAGACAACTCAAGCTGTGGGAGATGTATATAAGACCATTATCCACTTTATGAAAAGAGGGGGGATCCATGATCTCCACTGTTTAAAACATAGATGCATAGACAGTGTCGGCAGATAAGGGCATATGGCCCACCCAGTCTGCCCATTTGAGCTTGTAAGTTCAGTTTATGTTTTCCTAGAAGTCTGTTGCCCCTTACCCCTGACCTCCAGAATTCCTTTATGTCTATCCCATGCATTCTTAAATCCCATGATTGTTTCATCCCCCACCACTTCCTCTGGCAGGGTGTTCCACTTGTCCACCACCCGTTCTGTGAAGAAATTCTTCTCACGTTTCCTCTGAATCGTCCTCCCTCCAACTTCATCTCATGCCCTGTAGTCCTGGAACATCGTTTTCGCTTAAAAATAGTGTATTCTTGCACCCTGTTCCTCCCTGTAAGATACTTGTATGTCTCTATCATATCGCCGCTCTCCCTCCTCTCCTCCAGGGAGTACATGTTCAGTTCGTTCAACCTGTACTCATAGGACTTGTGATGCAATCCATGCACCATCTTTGTTGCCCTCCTCTGAACCTTCTCTACCCTGTCTATGTCCTTACGTAGGTAAGGTCTCCAGAACTGTACACTGTACTCCAGGTGGGGCCTCACTAGTGTCTTGTATAGTGGAATTATGACCTCCCTTTTCCTGCTGGTGATGCCTCTGCCTATGCATCCCAGCATCCTATTTGCTTTACCTGCTGCCTTGTCACACTGTTTCCCTACCTTGAGGTCATCAGAGATGATAACCCCAAGATCCCTTTCCTGCTTGGTGCATGCTGTATCCTCATCCCCCAACTGATATATTGTGCCAGGGTTTTTGTGCCCCATATGCATTACCTTGCACTTCTTTGCATTGAATTTCAACTGCCAAACCCGACCATTTTTCAAGTTTCTGCAGGTCCCTTCTCATTCTGTCTACACCCTCTGGCGTGTCTACTCTGTTACAGAGCTTTGTGTCATCAGTGAACAGTGAAATTCTGCCTTCTAGGTCCTGCGCAATGTCACTGATGACGATGTTGAATAGGACCAGTCCCAGCATTGACTCTGTGGTACCCCACTGGTCACTCTTCCCTCTGTGGAGTGACAGCCATTTACCACCACCCTCTGTGTCCTGCCACCCAGCCAGTTACCTACCCACCACACTACTGTCCTGCCCACACCCATATTCCCCAGTTTGTGTAATAGTCTTCTGTGTGGCACAGTGTCAGAGGCCTTGCTGAAGTCCAGATAGGCCATGTCCACTGCCCTCCCCGATCCACCTCCCTAGTCACCCAGTCAAAAATTCCAATGAGGTTGGTCTGACATGACCTCCCCCTGGTGAAACCATGCTGCCTTGGGTCCTGTAGTCCATTGACAACCAGATGTTCCACCAATCTCTCCTTCAGTAGTGTTTCCATGATCTTCCCCACTACCGAGGTGAGGCTGACCGGTCTGTAGTTCCCCGCTTCCCCTTTGTTCCCACTTTTGTATAAGGGGACTACATCTGCTATTCTCCAGTGTTTGGGTACCTCCCCTGTTTCCAGTGATCGGCTAAACAGGATGAGCCAGAGGTTCAGCCACCACCTCTTAGTTCTTTAAGGACCCTGGGGTGCACCCATCTGGCCCCATTGCTTTATCAACTCTTATTACTTCCAGTTCCTTCAGGACCCTTTCTCGTGTAACGGGACTTGTGTCCATTTCTGCACCATTCTCACCCCTTGTACTCCCTTCAGACCCATTGCCCTCCTCTTCCTCAGTAAAAACTGAGCAGAAATACCTGTTCAATATGTCAGCTTTACTGTTGTCATCCTCCACGCGGCCCCCATCCTCCCCCTTCAGTCTCACTGTCCCTCTCTTTGCCTTTCTTTTTTCACTTATGTACCTGTAAAAGGTTTTGTCCCCTCTACCCACTGATTTTGCAATGTGTTCTTCTGTCTGAGCTTTGGCTTCCCTTACTGACCTCCTGCCTCCCTTTGCTTCTCCTGGTACTTCTCCCTATCCCCTTCTGCCTGTGTCTTTTGTATTGCCTGAATGCAATCTTTTGGCTTTCACTTTCTTTGCTACCTCTTTGGAAAACCATAATGGTCTCTCTTCCTTTTTGTCTTGTTAACCTGCTTAATGCATAATTCTGTTGCTCTTGTAATCCCCATTTTAAATACTGTCCACTGTTCCTCAACCCCTGATTCCTGCCCCATTCCCCTTAATGCCTCTTTCAAGTATCTCCACATTTTCCCAAAGTCTGCCCCCCCTAAAATCCAGGATACGTGTTTTTGTGTGGTTTGGTTCTGCTCTTTCTGTAATTTCAAACCACAATGACTGGTGGTCGCTGTTCCCCAGGTGCTCCCCCACTGTTACGCCCATCACACTGTCCCTGTTTGTGAGCACAAGGTCCAGTATTGCCTTCTGCCGAGTTGGTTCCATGACCAGTTGCTTGAAGAAGGCACCAGCAATTAAAGACAGTAAAGAAATACACCACCACCACTGCGTTTTAAATTTTCAACAGCCCAAAAACAATTGTAAAGACAACAAAGAAAGTACAGTGTCACTAAAAGCCCACAATCTAAGTTTAAAGGAAAAATAGCAATTACCAATTACTGTAAAGCATTGAATTGAATATGCTTCCTTCCCTTTCTGGCTTCTTCTGAGCTGGTGTGGATCAATATTCCCTGCCAGAATTAAGGTGTCTGTGATATGGGTTTTGATGATACCCTCCGGGATTTTTCCTAAAATTGATGTCAGGCTTATGGTCTGTAGTTCCCCACATCTTGTTTAGTCCCTTTTTTGTGCAGTGGTATCACCGCTGCCTGCTTCCAGGCCTCCAGTACCATGCCACTGTTTATAGATTCCTGAAATAGGAATGTTATTGGTGTTGCCAAGACATCTGCCAACTCTTTGTTTACCCTTTGGTGGAGTCTGTCAGGACCCTGGGATTTGTTATGGTCTAATAAAATTAAGCATATCCCTAACATATTTAATATCAAGTGTTATTGCCTGATTCTTACCCTTGTCATGATGCCTTTGTGTGGCTTGTGTTTTGACATTATAAACTGAAGAAAAATAATTATTTTAGTATTGAGTCATCAAACCATTATCAGTGATTAGTGCCCCGTTGGAGTCTTTCAAAGGACCAATTATTTTATTGCATCCTTTCTTGTTGTTTATATATGAAAAAAAAGGATTTGTAATTATCTTTTACTTTAGCTGCCAATTTAAACTCATATTTTGCTTTATAACATGAGTTCTTAAAATACTGTTTTCTGATTTGTCCAAACAGGTCACCTGACTGTGAATTAATGTCTGATATGCCCACAGTTGCATGTTCACATGGCTTTATTTCACTGTTTCTTTAGGTAAAACTCTAGCAAAACATTGCCCATGTTATAAGAGGATTAACCCACTCCAGGGTATGGGTTAACTGAGCATTAATCCAACCCCCCGGGCGTGGATTAATGCTCAGTAAACCCATACCCTGTCGTGAGTTAATCCCTCCTTAGCACTTTTTGCATGACTTTAGGGCTAACTGATATGCTGCCAAACATGTTTCATGTCTGCTTTTTTGGCCCTACAGTGGACCTTGTTTTTCTGTTTGATAGCTGTCTTAACTGCTGGTGTTAACCAAGGGGTGTTTTTTTTTTGGTGCCATTGTATTTCTTTGTGCATGTTGTGAATTTATGTACAAAAGTGGTGATTTTACTACATAATGTATTCCACATATGCTGCAGGGGCTGGTTAACAAAGTCAGCTTCCCAATCCCATAATGCCAAGTTTGTTCTCATGCTTTGGAAGTCTGCTTTACCATAGTTATATAGTAGCGTGCTACCAGTTGATTTGCCCAGATTGCCCTTAAAGCAAAACCCCACCACATAGTGATCGCTGGAACTGAGGGGTTGCAGGACATGACATTCTTGGATATTGCTTTCCATATTGCTAAAGACTAAGTCCAGAATGTGATTGTCCCTAGTGTACTCATTTGCAAATTGGTCCAGACCAGGCAAAATAAAAGCTTCCATAAAGTTTGTTCGTTTACAGTATCGGCTTTCAGAAGATCCCAGGTGATCCCTGGGAGATTGAAGTCACCCAATAGTATGACATTGCCTGCTGAAATTATTTTGTTGATATAATCCAATAGCTATGAGTTTTCAGAATGTGAACTGGAGGGTGGCTTATAAACTAATCTTACATTAATTTTGAGATTATGTAGTGAAGATATTTTGATCCATAATATCTCAGCTGAGTCCCACTGAGATGTATCTATGCTTTCAGTCATTATATTGTCAGCTATATACAGAGCCACACCACCTCCGCTAGAATGCAATCTGTCCTTATTATGTAGGACAAAACCAGGCATCTGTTTATCCCATGTGTCCTCCTTTCAAACAAAATTAAGTCTTGCTGATTTCTGACTATCTGCAGTTAGCTCCAGTCTTTAAACTGCCCGGAGAACAAAGGGTTAACTTTCTATGCAGTGCATAGAATGCTGAGCTCGAGCTCGGTTAAAGTCTCTGTCTGAAGCCCTTTGAAACCCAACCGTCAGATTTTTTACTCCGCCTCACAGAACAGTCGCTCCGGAGATTTCTCCTTCAGCTCGGTTTGAAAGTCGGTTAAAGTGTCGGTTAAAGTTGTCGGTTTTAAGCCGAATTTGTTCCACATAGTCAGTTCAGTCTCTGTCTGAGATACTGTGAGTACTACATAGGTTTTGTCTGAATTATGTGTGGAAATTGTAAACTTGTTTGATCGGTTCGGCTGAACCGATCACTTTTAGTGAATTTTGATATTTTACTTTAGAGTGTGGTTACCGGTCTTTATCGGTTCTAAAAAAAAATGTGTTTTGAACGTTTTTTTACAATACCCGTGACACGGTTAGGAACCGATAAGGGAGTCTTGCCTGGCGGTTTGTTATAAAAAGGGTAAGTTTGGTTAGGTTGGCCATGTCTGAGAAACCCAAGAAGAAAACCGAGCCCACTGGGTTTCAACGCTGCTGTGAGTGTGGGGAGGTCTTTGCTAAGGCCGATCCCCACACCACCTGTGTTTATTGTCTGGGGTTTGAACACCTCGATACAGACTGCCAAATTTGTAAAAAATGTTCCTAAATCTACCCTTGGGAAGAGATTACATAGACTTAAGGAAAAGGAGGCTGAGAAGTCTGCTGACCCGGATGGCCAGCCTGGTTCAGTTCTGACCGAACCAGAAGGAGTGCCCTCTGACCAGGGCAATAAATCTTAAGGCAAGAGGAGAGCCGATCCTGAGGGGTCGGTTCCTACAAAATTGAAACACAAAGAGAAAGTGACCAGTTCTGATCCAGAGGTTCATGTTCTGACCACCGAGGAAATAGCCAGAGCGTTTTGGATTGTGGAATCGCTTTGCCCGGTTCCGACCCATCCAGCACCATTTTGCAGGGGTTCAGTTTGGTCGGTTCCCCCGGTTCAAGATTATACCCCTGAAGATTTTTATGAACTGGAGTTTGAGGACGAGGGGGAGTTCGAAGATGATGGTGATGATGGTGAAAGTCTGGATGTGCCTGTGGAACCAGACATCTCCCCAGACAGACCTTCTAGTGTTTCCCCTCCTAGGCTTTCTGAGTCCCTTCCCCACTGTCTGTTTTACAGAAAGATGGCTGAAACCCTCCGGCTTTCTATGGAGGAGGCAATGGAGGATCAAGAGGAACCTGATTATGTGGAAATGATGGACATCCCAGAGTCCAGGAGACTGTCTATTCCCCTTCACAAATCCTTTGGGAAGCAGACACAGAAAATTCTAAAGTCTCCCAATTCTGTACCTCCTGTTGACAAAAGGATGTACAAGAAGTATGCACTGTCAGGCTCAGATACAGAGTTTTTATACCAACAGTGCAGCCATGTTGGGGTAGTGCAGGCTGCTGCCTGTGACAAGGCAAATATTGCCTTGGCTTCACACTCTCCCAGACAAAGACTCCAGGAAGATTGATGCCATGGCAAAAAAGCAGTACATGGCATCTTCCTTGGGACTCAGGCAGGCGAACTATATTGCCTATATCGCCAGGTACGAGAAGTCCAGGTGGGACACTGTATTGGCACTGGCTAAACAGGCCTCCCCCCAGCTGGCCAAGGAGCTGGAGGAGGTGGCTGCTGATGGGATTGAGGCATCAAAGGTACAGTTTCATGCTACTGTGGACTCCAATGATGTGTCATCAAGAGTCATGGCTACATCTGTGGCTCTTCGGAGGATGGCTTGGCTCAGATGTACTAGCCTCTCACAGGACACCCAGGCTAAAGCCATGGATTTTCCTGTGGTGGGTAGGGAGCAGACAGAGAATTACATGAAGAAAATAGATGAGTACAGAACCTCTTATAAAAGTGCTCAGGCCAAGGAGAGGCAGGCAACTCCTCAAAGGCAGCAATCTAGGGGCGGGGCAGGCCTTTTCATAGGCCTTTTTACCAAGCACAGGCCTCTTCTCCCTTTTCACAGAGGGGGTTCTTCAGAGGGAGAGGCAGAAGGGGGATGAGCAGGGCTGCATCCACTCCTCAGCCTAAGGCTCCTGCCAAGAAGACACGCTGATGGGTCTGCCCGGGTCGACTCTCCTATTCCAGTAGGGGGCAGGCTGGCTTACTTTGTCCAGGACTGGATGTCTGTTACCTCTGCAGGTGGGTCCTGAAAGTAGTAAGCCAGGGACTGGTTCTAAGCTTCAAAAAATTTCCGAAGATGAGAGCCAGATCCTTTCCACCTGCAGGTCTCTCTGAAACCCTTGCCCTAGAGGCAGAGGTTTCATCTCTTCTGGCCTTAAGGGCCATAGAGAGAGAGTTACTACTCTACACTGGGGCAAAGGTCTGTACTCCAGGTACTTCCTTACCCCAAAAAAGTCAGGGGAGTGGCAACCCATCCTAGATTTAAGATACCTGAACAAACATCTTTTAAAACCAAAGTTCAAGATGGTAACTCCGGGAATAATTCTTCCCTCTCTAAGGCCAGGGGACTGGCTAGCCTCCCTGAACCCCAAAGATGCGTACTTTCACATTCCCATCAGGTGCTCCCACAGAAAGTACCTCAGGTTCAAGTTGCCCTCAGGCCATTATCAGTTCAAAGCAGTGCCCTTTGGTCTAACATCAGCCCCAAGGGTTTTCACAGAGTGCTTGGCAGTAGTTGTTGCCTTTTTAAGAAGGCAAAAAATTTCCATTTTTCCATATCTGGATGACTGGCTCATAGTGGATCACTCTCCAGACCAAGTCAAGTCAGGCTTGCAAGTGACCCAGCAAGTGCTCACTTCTCTAGGATTTCTTGTCAACCTCCCCAGGTCAGTTCTCGAACCAGTGCAGCTTCTTAGCTTCATAGGGGCAGAGCTGGATACTGTCAAAGCAAGAGCCTTTCTTCCCCTGGAAAGGGCAAGAGTTCTTATAGAACTGGCTTCTTCCTTCAGCCTTCAGGTATCCCGACCAGCAAGGCATTCAGCTCTTGGGCCACATGGCAGCTTCTACAGCAGTGGTCCAAGGGGCAAGATTCCAGATGAGGGACATTCAGTTCTATCTGAGGGCCTTTTGGTCCCAAAGGAAAGATCCTCTTACCAAACTGATTCCAGTGACTCGGACTCTGATCCAAGCTCTTCAGTGGTGGCAGGATCAGGGCAGTTTAAGGCAAGGGGTCCCATTTGACACTCAGTGTCATTCGGTGGTCCTTTCCACAGATGCTTCCCTTCTGGGCTGGGGAGCCCATCTGGGGGCCTCACTGCCCAGGCTCTGTGGTCCCCTCAGGAATCCCTTCTCCATATCAATCTCCTGGAACTCAGGGAAGTTTTTCTGGCCCTGCAAGCTTTCTCCCAGTCAGTCCAGAACAAGGTGGTTCAGGTCAGAACAGACAATACCACCACCATGTGGTACATCAACAGGGAGGCATTCGGTCCATGGCCTTGTGCACGGAAGCCATGAAATTGTGGTCCCTGGCTTATTCCCTGCAAATCTCTCTGATAGCAGTCCACCTCCCAGTGAAGGACAATGTGCTAGCAGATGCACTGAGCAGGATCTCCCAGGGCCATCACGAATGGTCCCTGTACCCTCTGGTGTTGAAAGTGATTTTTTTCAAGGTGAGGAACTCCAGAGATAGATCTCTTTGCAGCCCCAGACAACCACCAACTTCCTCTCTTTTGTTGCAGACCCCCAATCTTGGGCTCAGTCTCTCTGGATGCTCTGATTCTGAACTGGGAAGGGAAATTTCTGTATGCCTTCCCTCCATTTCCTCTACTGTTCAAAGTTCTAGTCAAGATAAGGTCACAACCTTGCAGAGTGATTCTGATTGCTCCAGACAGGGCCAGACAGCCTTGGTACCCACAGTTGCTGTCTTTAGTAGTCCATCTTCCCCCGTCTCTTCCCAGGAATTACAACCTGTAAACCTCGTCTCGGAAGGATTTGGTACCCCATTCTTCGGTCTCTCAACCTCAAGGCATGGCTCTTGAAGAGTTAGAGTATGCAGATTTGCATCTGTCTCAGGGGGTCCTGGATATTCTCAAAGCCTCTCGAAAGCCCGCCACCAGAAAGACCTGTAACTCCAAATGGAAGAGATTCAGCATTTGGTGTTCCAAGAAGCATATCTCTCCAGACACTGCTGAATTGCCTACAGTTCTGGATTATATGGTCCATCTTAATGGCCTAGGCCTCAGACCAGCTACTCTCAAGGTACACTTGTCAGCTGTTTCTGCTTTTCTGTCACTGGAGAAGTCTTCCTCACTATCATCTCATCCTGTGTTCTGTACATTTTTCAAGGGATTGCTTCATACCAATCCTCCCTTTAGGGATCCTGCCCCTGCCTGGGACTTAAATGTTTGCATTTCTCAACTTATGCAACCTTCTTCTGAGCCTATGTCCTCAGCAGAGCTAAAGTACTTGACTTGGAAAACTGTGTTTTTGGTAGCCATTACTTCTGCCAGACGTATCAGTGAATTGCAAGCCCTGTCAGTGGACCCTGATTGTATATCCTTTCATAGGGATAAAGTGGTCCTTAGAACCAATAGAAGGTTCTTGCCCAAAGTGGTTTCAGACTTCCACTTGAATCAATCTTTGTCTCTTCCTGTCTTCTTCATTAATCATTCTTCCTCAGGAGAGAGGAGGCTACACAGTTTAGATGTTAAAAGAGCTCTTAGCTACTACATAGAGCTTACCAAGGGTCACAGGTTTGATTCCCTCCAGCTGTTCCTCACTTATGGAGAAGTGGGAAAGGGCAAACCTGCCACCAAGAGGACTATTGCCAGGTGGATTGTGTCTTGTATACAATTCTGCTATGAGAAACTGGGAAAGATACCACCCTCAGGCCTGAGGACTCACTCTACAAGCTAATTCCACTAGAGGTACAGCTGCTTCCCTGGCTGCTGCCAGGGATATCCCTCTGTTAGAAATTTGTCAAGCAGCCACCTGGAAAACAGTCCATACCTTTACCAAGCATTACTCTCTGCATATCCAGACTAGGAGTGATGCTCTGTTTGGCACAGCAGTATTTCAGTGCCTATTCCCAAAGTAGGTTCTCTCCCTCCACCATGGAGGTGCTGCTTGGTAGTCTGCAGATGGTCAGAATACAGCAAGACTTCATGTTGTTTGAAGAAAAAATTACTCACCTTAGTAATTGTGTTTCTTCTAATGGAGTCTTGCTGTATTCTGATCTCCCTCCCTGCCTTCCCTCTCAGAACCTGTTTTTTGGGAAGTGGATGGGCAGGTGCAGTGTTGCACCCCAGAGGTGCTTCTTCACACCCTCCCCCTGTTTTGTTTGGGTGTTTTTGTTGTATTGTTGTCCTTTTTTTGGATTGGTTTTTGGTTTTGGGTTTCCTGGCTTGAGTCTTCCTTTTACAGTTTCCACATAGAGTAGATAGTGAGTTTTTGCTCATAAGAATTTGACGGTTGGGTTTCAAAGGACTGCAGACAAAGACCTCAACCGAGCTCGAGCTCAGCATTCTATACACTGCATAGAAAGTTAATCCTTTGTTCTCTGGGGCAGTTTAAAGGCTGGAGCTAACTGCAGATAGTCAGAATACAGCAAGACTCCATTAGAAGAAACACAATTACTAAGGTGAGTAATTTTTTCTTCTACACCAAGTTTTGATTATGGCGCAGATATGAATAATGAACTCATGCGGGGTATACAGAAGTTCATAAAATTTATTGTTAAGGCTTCTGGCATTTATTAACGAACAATTCCATTTGTCAGGTTGTGTTGGGCTTGGATTTGGTGCTTCGTATATTGGGCCTCCCACATCCCCCCCTTTTGTGAAGTTTAAATGATTTTCAATCTCCAGCCTCAATTTCTGTGCCAAAATTTGCTTACCCTGTTTATTTCGATGTAACCCATCCTGTGCAAATAGCCTTGTGTCTTGAAAACTTCCTCAGCTGTCTAAATAGATGTGATCTTCCCTTAGGCACCATCTTTTCAACCAGCCTTTGAGACCCAAAATATCCCCAAGTTTGATCTGACTATCTCTAGGATTAGGGAGGATTCAAGAGATTAGCAGGTCGCACCCTTTGGCTTTGGTGGCTATTCCTACTTGTTCAAAATCCCTCTGGATGTCGACTAGATTTCTTTGTTTTTTTTAACTTCAATATTCCTTTATTTAGTTACTATTTTGGGTACACAGAAATCAGGGTACAGTTCAGTAATCTCCTCATACATAAAGAATGGAAGGAATACTAATGTTTCCTTTAAAATTAATACATATAGTTTCCTTTCTACAGGGTGATAATTAGTTAATTACAGTCAGTGCTAGACCAATTTTACTCTTTATAGGTTCTCCCTCTTTTTCCCCCTTTAGGCTATACTCTGGGCAACAATCCTGGTTACAACCCATGGGTGTTAATTCCCTTGGGGAAAAGGGGAAAAAAAGGGGGGAAAGAAGGAATTTTTCTAAGAGAAACCCCCCATGTCATCAATGCATGCATTACTCAGCCAATCCCACATAAAAAAATTTTTTAACCCCTTTCAATATGTTCTACCTGTAAGAGTTGGTATGTTGTTCAGATTCCTTCCTTTTTTTCCAGATGATTAAAGAAAGGAAGCCATCTAGAATTATATTTGTCTACCACCAGTCTTAATGAGGCTGTGATGGCCTCCATTCTCCTAATTTGATTAATGTTTCTATACCAGTTCTCCATCGAAATGGGAGACACTTTCAGCCAGTTTTGGGTCAATGCCTTAAGTGCTGCTGCAATGAGAATATAAAAAAGATATTTGCCCGATGAAGTTGTAATTTTGTCGGTTGGGAGTCCCAGGACTAGATTCAGAAACTGTGGTTGATGAGAGAGTAGCATGATTTCCATGATGCCATGTGTTACCTTTCCCCAAAACCGATCTACCCTGGGGCAACTCCAAAAGATGTGATAATATGTGCCCACTTGTCCACATCCCCGCCAGCAATTGGCAGGGATTGAGGAGGAGTAGTGGTGTGATGCCTCTGGGGTAATAAAAAATCTGGTGTTAATTTTCCATCGAAATTCTCTCTACTCTGGGGAATTGGTAGTTTTATGAACCCCTTCCCAGACACACTGCCACAGCCTACGTGGAATATGAAGGTTTGTCTCACTCTCCAATTTTTGTTCCACTTTTTGTCTGGTGAGAGTCCCCCTGTCTTCTATTAGGACCTTGTATATTTCTGATATATATGCTTTGGTGTCTCCTATTTTACCTCTGAGATATGTACGTTGTACCGGGGTTGAAGGTCCCTGCAGTAGTTCTACAAGGCCTATGGTTGTGGTTATGTAATGAACACACTGACAGTATTTAAATACGTCATTATGAGTTAGATTGAATTCTGTTTGCATTTGTTGGAAAGATTTGACCTGATCCCCAACCAAGAGTTGATGTGGGTAAATCAGTCCTGATAATGCCCACCTAAGGAGAGAGTTGTCTCGCCTCCGGATAGGGAAACCTGGCAGATCTGATGAAGGTAATTCCATACGGGGCATATTATTTCCCATTCCTGTCTTGCCTCCAACCATTTTGACAGGGTATGTCTGGTAAATCTATTAATAAAGTGCCTCAGGTCTTTAGGTTGGATTAGCCAGGGCAGGTTATTTAGTGGACCCCAGTCATTCTCTGGCTGTTCGATTTCTAACCACCCATGTGCCTTCCCTATCTTTAACATTTTAATGATCAACATTGTTTGTGCTGCTAGATGACATTTTGGGAAATTAGGCAATCCCATTCCCCCTTTGTTTTTTTCTTTTACTAGAATTTCCCACCAGATTCTTGGACGTTTACCTAGCCAAATAAAATTTGCCAGTCTTTTTTTTAAGTCTTTCCAATCCTTTTTTGGTATCAGGATAGGTAAATTGGTGTAGAGAAAGAGAAATCTTGGAAGGATATTCATTTTAATTGTTTTAATTCTATTTGAAAGCGTAAAAGGGAGAATACTCCATCTATTCAGGTCTTTTCTTATCTGTTGGTTTAGGGTTTCGTAATTAAATTTATACAGGAGGGCTAATTCTCTGGGGATCTGAAGTCCAAGATATCTTAGTTTACTCTTGACCCATTTAAAGGGGATTTTATTTCTAAGTTCTGTATTTAGTTCCTTTCCTAATACCAACACCTCCGATTTGGAAGAGTTGACCTTAAAGCTTGAGATGTCTCCAAATTTGGATAGAAGTGTGGCTAGGTGTTTGTAGCCGGTCTCTGGGTTACCTAAATAAATCAATGTGTCATCCACATAGAGAGATGTCTATTGGGATGAGTTATGGATTTCAATCTCTTCTATACCCTCATGTTGCCTGATGGCTTGTGCTAGGGATTCCATACTGATTGCGAAAAGGAGTGGGGATAGTGGGCATCCCTGCCTCGTGCCCCTTTCTATCCCGAAAGCGGAAGAAATGGTTCCGTTCACTTTAACTCAAGCTTGGGGATTCTGATAACACAGTTTGATCCATCCCAGGAAGTTGCCCTCAAATCCCATTTTTTCTAGGACCATAAAAAGATAGGTCCAGTTTAGCCTATCAAAGGCCTTGTCTGCATCTAGGAAAATTGCTAGAGCTTGAACCAGGTTGTGACTCTTATGTTGCAAAATGTTTGAGTCGTCTGATATTGTCACTCATGTGTCTATGCGGGATAAAACCTGTTTGGTCTGGGGATGGATTAGTATTTCTATGTATTTTTGAAGTGGGATTGATAAAATTTTAGTAAATATTTTTTGATCTTGATTAAGGAGGGCTATAGGTCTAAAAGATTCACATTTGGATCGATCTTTGCCAGGTTTAGGAATTGTTGTTATAACGGACTGAGACCAGCTTCTTGGGACTCCACTCCCTTCAGTGCACTGATTAAAAACTTCTGTAAGTAGGGGGGCCAAAGGGGCGGACAACTTTTTATATATTTCACTGCTAAACCCGTCCGGTCCTGGTGTTTTTCCTATTGGCAAGTTATTGATTACTTCTATAGTTTCCTTAATTGTGATGGGTCTATTTAATTCTTCATTTATGACTTTTGTTAACTTAGGTAAATTAAGAGCATCCAAGAAGGCTTGAGTTTTTATTTTTATGTTCTCCTCTTCTTTATCTTCCCTATATAAGGTCTGGTAGTATGTTCGAAATTGCTGTACTATATCTTCTGGGGTGATCCATTTCCTGCCTTTTGGTCCTGGGTCTTGTATATAAGGCACATATCTATCTGCTTGGGATTTTCTCAGACAGATTGCTAACAATCTAGATGCTCTTCCCCCCACCTCATGGTATTTTTGGCTAGTAAAACGAAGCAGGCCCTCAGCTTTTTTATTTTCTAGATCTTGTAAAGTTCTTTTAACTTTGTTTAATTGTATTAGGGTCTGTTTATCCCCTGGGTTAGCTTTATATATTTTTTCCAGCTCTGTTAGTTCAGTCAAGGTTCTATTATGCATTAGTTGAGCTAGTTTTCTTTTTGTGCAGCTGCATAACTAATTATTTCTCCTCGAAGGACTGCTTTTAAAGTGTCCCATTTAAGTGATGGGGCGTGCTCTGTGGCTTGATGAATTAAAGTGAAGTCTTCTATTTTCTGTTTCAATTTAGAGATAAAACCTGTATTATTTAAAAGTGAGACATTTAGTCTCCATAAGGATTGCTTATTTTGAGTGGACAGAGTCACCTGTACTGAGATTGGTGAATGGTCTGACAGCGTAATGTTATGAATATGGGACTTTTTAATTAGATGAAGGGTGCTCGCATGTGTATAAAATAAATCTATACGCGAGTAAGATTGTTGCGCAGAGGAATAGAACGTGAAGTCTCTATCTGTGGAATGCCGAGCACGCCAAATTTCTACAAGGCCCAGCTTGGCCGACCAAGCCACTAAGGATTTGGAGGCTGTCCTGTTTGTAGAGGGAACCCCCAAAGAGCGATCTCGTTATGGATGTGGGACTGTGTTGAAGTCGCCTCCAAGGAGTAATATGCCCCGGGGAAGATCGGCTATTTTTTAAAAAATTATTTCAAAAAAACCTTCCTGTCCAAAATTTGGAGTGTAGATATTGACCAAATGCATTGTTTGCCCTTGCACATTTATTGTAGCCCTCACATATCTACCCTGTAAGCCCGAATCTGTGGATTCAATAGCCAGGTTCAAACCCCTGCGTATCAGTACTGCCACTCCTGCTTTTTTAGATTTGGGGTGGGATGCTGCTACCATGTGTTCTACCCAAGCCCTGCGTAGTTTCAGATGTTCATCTAGTGACAAGTGTGTCTCTTGGATCAGGGCTACGTCTATCCCCATTTTTTTGATTTCTTGCAGCAGCCTTGTGCATTTCATTGGGGAATTTATCCCTTTAACATTGTATGAGCCGACTTTTAGATCAATTATTCCAAAGGTCTTTAGGTTTTATACATTTTATGAGAACCTTCCGTATCCCCAGAGTAAGTGCCCCCCCTGTTTCTTCCCCTCCAATCCTCGCCATGTACCCTTTGTTAATAATATAGGTCTATCTGTCATTAATTGTACCCATATCTCTTGAACTTTAACAGTATCCCAAAACTTCTTTCTTACAACTGTTGCCCTTAACATTGGGCAATCTCCTTTTTCAAACTTAACTGCTTTTAACTTTTTTTTCCCCTTCCCCCTTTCCTCTTTTTTTGTTTACAATACCAACAATCTTGCTCTGGACCACTTAATGTAATTGGAGAGAGGTGAAAAATCAGAATATATCTCTTAAAGAGAGGAAACGAGTTGTGCAGAAAACTTTTGAACTTGAACAGGTCGTACAACGTTACCAACTTGAGTCCTGAGAGAAAAGAAAGCACACAGGAAAAAAAAACGACCTCTTTGTGTACTCTATTGTTACTTCCTAGGTGCAGTTCTAGGCTTCGCCACAAGGGGGAGCCTGTTTCCTTTGCAGTGGTGCGTGATGTTCTCTAAGCACTGTTGATCTCTAAATTAAGAGATCGAGAGCAACCTTGATTGCTGCTCCAAACAAGTCATCATGGAGATTGAGAGAACCAATAACATTCCCTCCCAGGTCTAAACCCTTCCCGACATTAGTAGTAAAATAATGCAGTCCTTCCCCCATTGCTTCAACTTTACCATAGCACGTTTACCTTGACTAATTCTGGTATACTCTTAACAACATTATCAAGGCTTAATTGAAGTTTCTTTTCTTTCAAACCCTCCCCTTCTTGTTCCTCAGTACCAACCACTTAATATCTGTGCCTTTCTTCCCAGTCTTTGAAAATCTCAAATTACCCCGAAACAGGTTTCCTATTTATCTCCTCCCACCCTCCCACCCCCACCCCCATCCATTTATCTCTCCGTACTTCGCCTTTACATTCTTAAGTTCCGTTACATTTGTCTATTATGTGGATGAGTTTTTCCTTTAACCTTTACCATTTCCTTTTTTTAACACAAAAGAAATGTTCCATTTTAGTCCCCAAGTGTAGTAACTAGCCCTTTTTGATTGCAGTATACTCTCCTTTCCTTATGTTCTCCGATCAGTCACACGGATTTCTCCCGATGAGGCTCTGCATTCACCTTCTCATGTCTGGCCTGATGGGCTCTTCTCGAGGGTTTGATCAGTGGTCGCTCGCTTTGAAAGATTCATGGCATCTTTTAGCAGGCATTGAGGTATGTATCTGTAAAGCGGGCGTTTCAGTCCTCTGGTAACTGGCTGCCATACATTTTTTAGGAGTCTTTGCTCCAGAATTTCCCCTCCGAGATCAGGTATGGTGATTCCCCATTCTTTCAGGAGGGGGACCGCTTCCAGAATGGTGTTAAAGGTCTTTGGACCCGCATCCAGGTGCAGCTGAAGGCAAGAGGGATACAGAATCTGCGTTTTGATATTTTTTTTCCCTTTATTTCTTTTGCAATCACACGGATTCTCATACATTCTGCCTGTAGAGTGGGTGAAAAGTCCTGCTCGAAAAAAATAAGTGAACTTTGGTATTTTAAGTCCTGTAGCCACCAGGCCTCTTTTAAAATCCACTCTTTGCTTTGAAATAATGCCATCCGTATTACCCATGATCGGGGCTTATCTGAGGAGTTGGTGGGTTTAGGGCCCAGTGATCTGTGAACTCTATCAATGGTGAGGTCTAAGTCAGTTGGAATGGCAAGCACAGATCGTAGGAGTTGCTGAATAAAATCGATGGGAATAGGAAACCCCTCTTCAGCTCCCTCTGGAACACCGTGTATACGGAAATTGTTTCACCGAGATCTGTTCTCAATATCTTCTAATCGATTGTGCACCTCTCGGTCTCTTTGCAGTAAATATAGTAAGATTCTGCTTTTTCTGTCTTGAGTTTCTGTGATCTCCGACAATCTGCTTGAATGGTCTTCTACTTTGGCGTCCAGATTTCTAACATCTTGTCTAAGGTCAGCTAGTGATGACTCAATTTTTTGAACTGATAGTAAAAATTTTTTGTAGAGTTCGTTCAGCTTTTCTGGGTAGACAGAGGTCTTCTTCATCAGGTTCCAAAGACGACTCTGAGAAGGCTCTCTTTCTGCGCGAGCGGCCTGGGAAGGCCTCCATCTCCTCATCGAGAGTAAGCTGCTTCAGTTTTACTTGTGCAGCGTTATTTTTTGCAGATTTTGGGCGATTACTTTTAGCGGTCATCTCTGTTCACTTCAGTGTGTAAACTTCTGCTTAATTTTGTATGTTTGAAGGAAGGATTCAGTTAGATTTATCGGGTAGACCTAGGAGCTCAAGCACTTAGCTTCCCGTTTACTCTGTGACGTCACCGGAAGTCCCCAACTAGATTTATTTTTCGGAAACCATTTACCCCATGTGTAATATTGTCACTGGCTTGAATGTGTTATTAAGCAGGCATGGCAGAAGATGCCTGATGTCTGCTATTCCCACCCCTGGTAGTACACTAACAGTAGTATAATTGTTACGATTCCTACATAATGTGTGGTCTGTGTACCATAACATAGAGTCCTCGATCACTAGGATATCACACTGGGCATTACTGCCTGCTGTAACATCTAATTATAATTAATTATAATGTAATTGGTGGAACATCTGGTTGTCAATGGACTACAGGACCCAAGGCAGCATGGTTTCACCAGGGGAAGGTCATGTCAGACCAACCTCATTGAATTTTTTGACTGGGTGACTAGGGAGGTGGATCAGGGGAGGGCAGTGGACATGGCCTATCTGGACTTCAGCAAGGCCTTTGACACTGTGCCACATAGAAGACTATTGCACAAACTGGGAATATGGGTGTAGGCAGGACAGTAGTCAGGTGGGTAGGTAACTGGCTGGGCAGCAGGACACAGAGGGTGGTGGTAAATGGCTGTCACTCCACAGAGGGAAGAGTGACCAGTGGGGTACACAGGATCAGTGCTGGGACCAGTACTATTCAATATCTTCATCAGTGACATTGCAGGACCTAGAAGGCAGAATTTCACTGTTCGCTGATGACACAAAGCTCTGTAATAGAGTAGACACACCAGAGGGTGTAGACAGAATGAGAAGGGACCTGCAGAAACTTGAAGAATGGTCAGGGGTTTGGCAGTTGAAATGCAATGCAAGGAATTGCAAGATAATGCATATGGGGCACAAAACCCTGGCACAATATATCAGTTGGGGGTGAGGATATAGCATGCACCAAGCAGGAAAGGGATCTTGGAGTTATCATCTCTGATGACCTCAAGGCAGGAAACAGTGTGACAAGGCAGCAGGTAAAGCAAATAGGATGCTGGGATGCATAGGCAGGGCATCACCAGCAGGAAAAGGGAGGTCATAATTCCACTATACAAGACACTAGTGAGGCCGCACCTGGAGTACACTGTGCAGTTCTGGAGACCTTACCACGTAAGGACACAGACAGGGTAGAAGGTTCAGAGGAGGGCAACAAAGATGGTGCATGGATTGCATCACAAGTCCTATGAGGACAGGTTGAAGGCACTGAACATGTACTCCTGGAGGAGAGGGGAGGGAGAGGGATATGATAGAGACATACAAGTATCTTACAGGGAGGAACAGGGTGCAGGAATGCACTATTTTTAAGCGAAAAAGATGTTCCAGGACTAGAGGGCATGGGATGAAGTTGGAGGGAGGACGATTCAGAGGAAACATGAGGAAGAATTTATTCACAGAACGGGTGGTGGACAAGTGGAACACCCTGCCAGAGGAAGTGGGGGGGGCTGAAACAATCACGGGATTTAAGAATGCATGGGATAGACATAAAGGAATTCTGGAGGTCAGGGGTAAGGGGCAACAGACTTCCTGGAAAACATAAACTGAACTTACAAACTTAAATGAGCAGACTGGGTGGGCCATAGGCCCTTATCTGCCGACATTGTCTATGTATCTTTGTTACTGTTGGCTCTAACACTGGTTCTGCCCTACAGACTGTATGCCTTGTAATATTATTTGGAGGCAGTGTTGGCTCCTGGTTTAGGGATTGCAGCAAATCACTAGCATTGGTGTTGTTCACTAGGATGCTAAATCTGTTAGGGGTAAGTATGTTAGGTGACCCCCCTATATTTCTTCTACCTTTCTTAGTTGTTTGGAGCACCTTGCACCAATCACAATCATGTATGTTATCCGTTATTGAAGGTGCTGTGACAATGCTTGGGGAACTGGGTATGACTTGCTGGGGTATATTTATAATATTGTCAGCTACCGAATCAATGTACTGTTCCAGTGTGCTTATAATCTGCCTGTGTCTACACTCCCTGTTGAAGGGCAATGACTTCCGCCTGACGTACCTCAATTAATAAGCACTCGTTGCATACAAACTCCCTTTTAAGTTCACCTAAGGCATACATGCAGCATTTGAGACAATGCACAACCTGGTACTACACAAATAATTACTTCATTTTTCAATCACATGGGTGCGGTGTTGACATCTGTGGAACACATACAAACAGAGTCGAGAAAGAGTAAGTGCTTCAGCTGGGACTTGAACCCAGGCTGCCTGGAATACTGTTCCAGTCATGTTAACCCGGCTGCCTGGTTTCAAGTCTCAGCTGAGGTACTTACTTCTTTCTCTCCGCCGTTTGTATGTGTTAGATAAATATGCACACCACACTCTTATACTGTATGTTTTGAGTCTTAGCCTTAGCTTGATAAAGTTCTGGTCTATTCAGCTTGAAACATTGTTTTTTTCTGCTATGTTTGTTTTCTTTTGCCATACTGCTTTGATTCCCTGAAGAATAAAAGCTAGCAGTGAACCAGTTTCTCTGTGGAGTATCAATATATCCGCTTGGATCCAACAGTTTGCAGTGTGCATATGTGTGTGTGTGTGTGATACAAATGAAAATGAAAACTTTGGCTTGACAAGCCCTCGCCCTGTTGGGATTATGTATCAGGTGTGGAGCCCAAATAATATGTGACCTATACTGGTCCACAGAGTCAAAGAGGAAATGCAAGAGGAATAGACACGAGTCACAGGGAGTTTTTTTTTTTTTTTTTTTAATCTAGCAAGGCTGCAGTATTCATTAAAGATTCAAACAGACCTTCAAATGCGACATAATGGAGACAGATGATGTAGGACTTCTTTTTCATATATATTAAAATGTTTTTGCTGTAAGTCTGCAAACACCATGCACCCATCAGTTTTGCCCACATTTAGTTCTCATCCATTTCATCATGATCACTGGGTACATTCAAGTCCTTCAGTTCAGACTTGTACTTAGAAATGGCAGTGAAAGACCCCATCCAGCCTAGGTATGAACTCATGACTTTAAAACAGAGTGACAGCACCAACACACTGTTTAAGCTGCGACCTAAGAGGACTGAAAATGCCACCGCATTCACAGTTACTCTCTGCTAGATATATAATATAGCTTCCCTTTCAAACAACATGAAGCCCTGCTGTATTCTGACTATATGCAGTTAGCCCTTCCAGTTCAACTGCCCCAGAGATTAAATATTTGCCATAGCATAGAACGTTGAGCTCGAGCTCGGTTTTCAAACCTCTGTCCCTGGTACATTCTATGTAACTGTCCGATTCTTTACTCCTCTTGCCTGTGAAGTCGCTGCAGAGATTTCTCCTCACTCACTTCAGTTCAGAGTGGTGTTTTTTGTCAGTTATTTCAACCACATTTTGTTTTTCGGTTCTTCAAACCTCTGTCTATGATACAGGTTACACTAGATTAAATTGAATCCTACTTGGTAAGTTTCCAGTTCTCCTTTCAGTCTGAGTAACCGGGAGGAGACTGATTGAATTTTTCTTTGAGGTAAATTTATTTAGAGTTTACGTTTTATTTGGGATCCGGCGGTTTTCGGTTAAAAAAAACCCTGAGATTTTGGCTTTTTTTTTTTAATCAACCCTTGAACCAGTTGTTAACCAAAAACTATCCTAGTACTCATGTGACCCCTAGGTGGTGCTATCCCAAGAGTTACTACCCCTGCCTGCTTGGATAGTAGCAGGTTAAAGGGTCTGGGTAATGAAACAGGTGCCTCCACCCTGAGGTCAGGGTTGTTAGTGGTCAAGCTATCCTGGGCACAGCCCTCTGGAACACTGTAACTCCCCCTCTTTCCCTTCTAGTGGCCTGAACAATATACAATAATTACTTTCACAATGACCCTTGTTCACCAGGCAATTACCCATACGATTTGCACTTACCACCAGGGCTGGTTCCTCTAGCTTGACCCTGGGGATCCCCTGTAAAACAAGGTTAAGCACAGCAAATAACCACAGTCAGGTTAAATGCAAACAAAGTTAAATCTGATTTATTCAGGGGACTTGAACAAGGGAGGGCATAATCAGGTTGATTTGCTTAAAAGCTATATTAATCAGACAGTTATGCATGCAGTTCAGAGTCCCTTCACAGTCACACACTCTGGGTACCCAGGTAGGAAAGCGGTGGGCTAGCCAGGAACGTTGGAGCTGGTTGGGGCCCTGTGATGGAAGAAATCAACATACACAACACACACTATTTGTAATCTGAAGGGCTCAGTTCATGAAAGAAAAGGCAACAAGACAATCAGATGACAACACTTTTTGATTTAGCTGTTGTTCCAGGGAGCTACCCTGATGTTTACTCATGATACCCAACACTGGACACTGGCAGGATAAAATTGAGATTGCAGGCTGTTGAGCTGGAGTGCCTGGAGAAGCAGGGCCCACACGAATCACCAAGGCGTCGTTCTTATTCAAGGCATTGAGCAGGGGACTGATCCCCAGGCCGGTCTCTTGTCGATGACTTTCTCTGAGTAGCAAGTATTCTGGCTGGGCCAGTGTAGCAGGGCCCAGGCAAATGGAAATGGATAGATTCAGTCCGTGGAGCAGGATACAGCCTCCAGCAAGCAAAACACATTCAAACAACATGAAGTCTTGCTGTATTCTGACAATTGCAGTTAGCTCCAGCACTTGAACTGCCCCGGAGAGTGAAGGGTTAAAATTCTATGCCAGTCATAGAACGTTACGCTTGAGCTTGGTTGAAAACTGTGTCTGTGACATTTTGAAACAAAACCATCAGATTATTTACTCCGCCTCACTGAACAGTCGCTCAGGAGATTTTCTCCTTCTGCTCAGTTCAAACGCGGTTAAAGTGTCAGTTTTATTCCGCTGTTCTTTCCATTTGTCAGTTCGAGAGACTGTGGTACCATAAGTACGTAGGATAGTACTGTGAACAGTTATCATGTGGAAATTGTAAATTTCCCCGATTGGTTCGGCTGAACTGATCCTTTAGTCAAAATCTTTCTGAAAAGTTAGTGTGTGGTTACTGGTCCATATCGGTTTAAAAAAAAAACTGTGATTTGAATGTTTTTTTATCCAACACCCATAACACTGTGAGAAACCGATAGGGGAGTCTTGCCTGGCAGTTGCTGAATAAAGGGTATATTTGTTAGGTTGGCCATGTCTGAGAAACCCAAGAAAAAACCCGGGCCCACTGGGTTTCAACACTGCAGTGTGTGTGGAGAGGTCTTTGCTAAGGCCGATCCCCACACCACCTGTGTTTATTGTCTGGGGTTTGACCACCTCGATTCAGACTGTCAAATTGGCAAGAATTTCCCGAAGTCTACCCTGGAAAAAAGGTTGGGTAGACTTAGGGATAAGGTGGCCGAGGAATCCGCTGACCCGGAAGGCCAGCCCTGTTCGGTTCCTACCGAACCAGAAGGAGTGCCCTCTGACCAGGGTGATATTTCTTCAGGCAAGAGGAGAGCCGATCCTGAGGGATCGGTTCCTACAAAGAGAAAATGCAAGGATAAATCGTCCAGTTCAGATCCAGAACTTCATGTTCTGACCGCCGAAGAGGTAGTCAGAGTGATACGGATTGTGGAATTGCTTTGTCCGGTTCCGACCGATCCGGCACCTTCTGGCAGGGGTTCGGTTCGGTCGGTTCCCCAGGTTCAGGATTTTTCCCCTGAAGATTTTTACGAACCGGAGTTTGATGAGGAGGGGGATTTTGAAGATGATTACGATGGTGAAAGTCTGGATGTGCCTGTGGAAACGGACATCTCCCCAGTCAGACCTTCTGGTGTTTCCTCCCCTAGGCTTTCTGAGTCCCCTCCCCACTTTCTGTTGTACAGAAAAGTGGCTCAAACCCTCCAGCTTCCTATTGAAGAGTCTGTGGAGGATCAAGAGGAGCCTGACTTTGTAGAGATGATGGACATCCCAGACTCTAAGAGACTGTCTGTTCAAACAACGTGAAGTCTTGCTGTATTCTGACATATGCAATTAGATCCTGCCTTTCAACTGCCCTGGAGAACAAAGAGTTAAACTTTCCATGGCCAGCATGGAATGTTCACTGCGAGCTCAGTTGAAGTCCCTGTCTGCTGTTGTTTAAACTCCAACCGTCAGATTCTTTACTCCGCCTCACTGAACATTAGCTCCGGAGATTTCTCCTTTGCTGGGTTCAAAAAAGTCGGTCAAAGTGTCGTTTTTTCGCTCGGTTTCTACCGAATTGCTGCTACCGATCTGTCAGTTTAAGTCTCTGTCTGTGGTACCGTGAGTACGAGATAGGTGTTCTGTATAGTTTTTGTGTGGAACTTGTAAATTGTGTATCGGTTCGGCTGAACCAATCAGTTTTCAGGTAAAAAAGTTTGTGATTTACTTAGAGTGTGGTAACCGGTCCGTATCAGTTATAAAAAAAAAAAAAAAAGATTTTATTACGTTTTTTTTTCCCCAAGACCCGTGACACGGTCAGGAACTGATAGGGGAGTCTTGCCTGGCGGATTGCCAAAAAAAGCGTACGTTTTGGTTAGGATTGGCCATGTCTGAGAAACCCAAGAAAAAAAACAGGCCCACTGGGTTTCAACACTGCAGTGTGTGTGTGTGAGGAAGTCTTTGCCAAGGCTGATCCCCACACCACCTGTGTTTATTGTCTGGGGTTTGACCACCTCAATTCAGACTGCCAAATTTGTAAGAATTTTCCCAAATCTACCATGGAAAAGAGATTAAGTAGACTGAAGGAAAGGGAGGCCGAGAAGTCCGCTGACCCGGATGGCCAGCCCGGTTCGGTTCCGACCGAACCAGAAGGAGTGCCCTCTGACCAGGGCTATACTACTCCGGGGAAAAGGAGAACCGATTCTGAGGAGTCGGTTCCAGTAAAAAGAAAAAGAAAAGATAAATCGCCGGGTTCGGACCCAGAAATTCATACTCCGACCACCGACGAGATAGCCAAAGCAATAAGGATAGTGCAATCCCTTACTTCGGTTCCGACCAAACGGCACCATCTGGCGAGGGAGTTCGGTTGATTGGATTCCCCTGGTTCCGGATTACACCTTGGAAGAATTTTATGAACCGGATGAGGAGGAAGGAGAGTATGAGGGTGATGATGGTGATTATGAAAGTCTGGATGTGCCTATTGACCCGGACATCTCCCCAGACAGACCTTCAGGTGTCTCTCCTCCTAGGCTTTCTGAGTCCCCTTCTCACTTTATGTTTTACAAAAAAGTGGCTGAGACCCTCCAGCTTCCTATGGAGGAAACAGTAGAGGATCAGGAGGAGCCTGATTTTGTTGAAATGATGGACATCCCAGAGTCCAGGAGACTGTCTATTCCCCTCCACAAATCCTTTGGGAAACAGACACATAAAATTCTTAAGACTCCTAATTCCATGCCTCCTGTGGACAGACGAATGGACAAGAGGTATACTCTTTCAGGCTCAGACACGGAGTTCCTTTCCCAGTAATGCAGCCATGTTGGGGTAGTGCACACTGCTGCCTGTGATAAGGCAAATATCCCCTTGGCATCACACCCCCCAGATAAGGACTCCAGGAGGATTGATGCCATGGCAGAGAAACAGTACATGGCAGCATCTTTGGGACTCAGGCAGGCTAACTATATGGCCTACACAACTAGATACCAGAAGTCCAGATGGGACACTGTGCTGGCTCTGGCTAAACAGGCCCCTGACCAGCTTGCCAAGGAGCTGGAGCAGGTGGCTGCAGATGGGATTGAGGCATCCAAAGTGCAATTTCATGCTGCTGTGGACTCCAGTGATGTTTCATCAGGAGTCATGGCTACATCGGTGGCTCTTCGGAGGATGGCTTGGCTCAGATGTACTAGCCTGTCGTAGGATACCCAGGATAAGGCCATGGATTTCCCTGTTATTGGTAATTCTCTTTTTGGGGAGCAGACAGAGAACTACATGAAAAAGATGGACGAGTACAGGACCACTTGCAGGAGTGCTCAGGCCAAAGAAAGGCAAGCTACTCCTCAAAGGCAGCAGTCCAGGGGCAGGGGCAGGCCTTTCCAAAGGCATTTTTACCAAGCTCAGACCTCTTCTTCTTACTCTCAGAGGGGGTTCTTTAGACGGAGAGGCGGACGTGGGATGAGCAGGCCTGCATCCACCCCTCAGCCTAAAGCCCCTGCCAAGCAGACACCCTGATGGGTCTGCCCGGGCTGATTCTCCAGTACCAGTAGGTGGCAGGCTGGCTTACTTTGTTCAGGACTGGAAGTCTCTGACATCAGACAAGTGGGTCCTGGAAGTAGTAAGCCAGGGACTGGTTCTCAGCTTCAAAAAATTTCTCAAGATGAGAACCAGATCCTTTCCACCTGCAAATCCATCAGAGACCCTTGCCTTAGAGGCAGAGGTTCTCCCCTTCTAGCTCTCAGAGCTATAGAGAGGGTTCCCACTCTACACAAGGGAAAAGGATTGTACTCCAGGTACTTCCTAACCCCCCCAAAAGACAGGAGAATGGCGGCCCATCCTGGATCTTAGATATCTGAACAAACACCTTTTAAAACCAAAGTTCAAAATGGTGACTCTGGGAATAATCCTTCCCTCTCTAAGGCCAGGGGTCTGGCTAGCCTCCCTGGACCTCAAAGATGCCTATTTTCACATTCCCATCAGGTGCTCCCACAGAAAATACCTCAGGTTCGAGTTGCCTTCAGGCCACTATTAATTCAGAGCAATGCACTTTGGCCTAACATCAGCCCCAAGGGTTTTCACAAAGTGTCTGGCAGTAGTGGCTGCTTTCCTAAGGAGAAAAAAGATCTCCATCTTCCCATACTTGGACGACTGGCTCATAGTAGGTCAGTCTTCAGACCAAGTCAAGTCACATTTGCAAATAACTCAGCAAGTGCTCACTTCCTTAGGATTTCTTCTCAACCTTCCAAAGTCAGTTCTCGAACCAGTACAGCTTCTCACCTTCATAGGGGCGGAGCTGGATACAATAATTGCAAGAGCCTTCCTTCCCCTGGACAGGGCAAGGACCCTTATGGAACTGGCCTCTTCATTCACCCTTCAGGTGTCTCAACCAGCAAGGCATTTCCTTCAGCTTCTGGGCCACATGGCAGGTTCCACAGCAGTGGTCCAAGGAGCAAGATTCCAGATGAGGGACATTCAGTTCCACTTAAGAGCCTTCTATTCCTAAACAAAGGATTCCCTTACCAAACTAGTCCCAGTGACTCGAACCCTGATCCAGGCCTTGCAATGGTGGCAGGATCAGGACTATTTGAGACAAGGGGTTCCTTTTGTCACTCAGTCTCATTCAGTGATACTCACCACAGATGCTTCCCTGGGGGATCTTACCACCCAAGGGCTGTGGTCACCTCAGGAATCTCTGCTTCACATCAGTCTCTTGGAACTCAGAGCAGTGTTTTTGCCATTGCAATCCTTTTCCAAATCTGTACAGAACAAGGTGGTCCAGGTCAGAACAGACACCACCACCACCATGTGGTACATCAACAAGCAAGGAGGCACTCTGTCTACGGCCTTGTACACAGAAGCAATGAAGTTGTGGTCCCTGGCGTATTCCCTGCAAACCTCTCTGATAGCAGTTCACCTCCCAGGGAAGGACAATATCCTTGCAGGTGCTCTGAGCAGAATATCCCAGGGCCATCACGAATGGACCCTAGATCCCCTGGTTTTGAAAGTGATTTTCTCGAGATGGAGCACTCCACAGATAGATCTTTTTGCAGCCCCAGACAATCACCAATTTCCTCTCTTTTGTTGCAGACCACCCGTCTTGGGCTCAGTCCCCCTGGATGCTCTGATCCTGAATTGGGAAGGGAAATTTCTGTATGCTTTCCCCCCTTCCCTCTCCTGTTCAAAGTGTTAGTCAAGATACGTTCACAACCATGCAAAGTGATTCTGATTGCTCCAGACTGGGCCAGACAGCCCTGGTACCCCCTGTTGCTGTCCCTAGCAGTCCACCTTCCCCGTCTCTTCCCAGGAATTACAACCTGTTGACATCCTCTAAGGGGAGGATTTGGTACCCGAACCTTTGGTCTCTCAATATCAAGGCATGGCTCTTGAAGAGTTAGTTTGCTACCTGCATCTTTCCCAAGGGGTTCTGGATATCCTTAAGGCTTCTCGAAAGCCTTCCACCAGAAAGACTTACAACTCCAAATGGAAAAGATTCACTATTTGGTGTTCTAAGAAGAATATTTCTCCAGATTCTGCTGGGTTGCCTACGGTTCTGGACTGTAAGGTCCATCTCAATGGCCTAGGCCTTAGGCCAGCTACACTTAAAGTGCATTTGGCAGCAGTTTTTGTTTTCCTGTCAGTAGGCAAGCCATCCCCTCTGTCAGCCCATCCTGTGTTTTGTAAGTTCTTCAAGGGATTGCTGCACACCAATCCCCCCCTTTAGGGATCCTGCTCCTGCTTGGGGCCTTAATGTTTGCATTGCTCAACGTATGCAACCCCCTTTGAGCCTTTGTCTTCTGCAGAGCTTAAGTACTTGACTTGGAAAACTGTGTTTTTGGTGGCCATTACCTCTGCCAGGCATATCAGTGAATTGCAAGCCCTGTCAGTGGAACCTGATTTCATCTCTTTCCATAGAGATGAAGTGGTCCTAAGAACTAACAGGAAGTTTTTGCCTAAAGTGGTTTCAGATTTCCACCTTAACCAGTCTGTCTCTCCCTGTTTTCTTCACTGACCATTCCTACTCTGGAGAGAGGAGGCTGCACAGCTTGGATGTTAAAAGGGCCCTCAGCTACTACGTAGAGCACACCAAGGGTCACAGGTTTGAATCCCTCCAGTTGTTCCTCATGTATGGAGAGGTTCGTAAGGGCAAACCTGCCACTAGGAGATCTATTGCCAGGTGGATTGTTTCTTGTATACAATTCTGCTGTGAGAAACAGGGTAGAACTCCACCCTCAGGCCTGAGGGCTCACTCCACTAGAGGTACAACTGCTTCCCTGGCTGCTGCCAGGGACATTCCTATCTTAGAAATCTGTCAAGCAGCCACCTGGAAAACAGTCCATACATTCACCAAGCATTACTCTCTGGATATCCAGGCTAGGAGTGATGCTCGGTTTGGCACAGCAGTACTTCAGAGCCTGTTTCCAAAGTAGGTTCTGTCCCTCCTCCATGGAGGTACTGCTTGGTAGTCTGCATATGTCAGAATACAGCAAGACTACGTGTTGTTTAAAGAAAAAAATTACTCACCTTAGTAATGTTGTTTCTTCTAATGGAGTCTTGCTGTGCTCTGACCTCCCCCCCCCGCCTCCCCTCTCAGAACCTAGTTTTTGGGATGTCGGTGGGCAGGAGCAGTGTTGGCTCCCTAGGGGTGTCCCTTTTTCACCCTCCTTTGTTTTGAGTGAGTTTCGTGTTTTGGGATGTGTTTTGTTTTTTGGGTTTCCTGACTTGAGTCTTTTCTTTGAAACATAAAAAACCTTTTATATACATATAGTTGCCAATTTCCTAGTTTTGAGTTATACAGTTTCCACACAGAACTTCTAGTGAGTATTGCTCGTAAAGATCTGACAGTTGGAGTTTAAACAGCAGCAGACAGGCGCTTCAACCAAACTCGTGGTGAACATTTCATGCTGGCCATGGAAAGTTTAACTCTTTGTTCTCCAGGGCAGTTGAAAGCCAGGACCTAACTGCATATGTCAGAATACAGCAAGACTCCATTAGAAAAAACAGCATTACTAAGGTGAGTAATTTTTTTCTTCTCCATAAGTCCTTTGGGAGACAGACACAAAAAATTCTTAGGTCTCCCTGCTGTGTACTTCCTGTTGACAAGAGAATGGACAAGAGATACACCTTGTCAGGCTCAGATACAGAGTTTCTTTATCAGCAATGCAGCCATGTTGGGGTAGTGCAGGCTGCTGTCTGTGACAAGGCAAACATCCCCTTGGCTTAACACCCCCCAGAGAAAGATTCCAGGAAGATAGATGCCATAGCAAAGAAGAAGTACATGGCATCATCTTTGGGACTCAGGCAGGCTAACTATATGGCCTATACAGCCAGGTACCAGAAGTCCAGGTGGGAGACTGTACTGGCACTGGCTAAACAGCCTTCCCCCCAGCTAGCCAAGGAGCTGGAGGGGGTGGCTGCTGATGGGATCGAGGCATCAAAAGTGCAATTTCGTGTTGCTGTGGACTCCAGTGATGTGTCATCAAGAGTCATGGCTGCATCTGTGGCTCTTCGGAGGACGGCCTGGCTCAGATGTACTAGCCTTTCACAGGATACCCAGGCTTAGGCCATGGATTTCCCTGTGGTGGGTAATTCTCTGTTTGGGGAGCAGACAGAAAATTACATGAAAAAAATGGATGAGCACAGGACCACTTACAGGAGTGCCGAGGCCAAGGAGAGGCAGGCAACTCCTCAAAGGCAGCAAGCTAGGGGCTGGGGCAGGCCTTTTCACATGCCTTTCTACCAAGCGCAGGCCTCTTCTTCCTTTTCTCAGAGGGGGTTCTTCAGAGGGAGAGGCAGAAGGGGGATGAGCAGGTCTGCGTCCACTCCTCAGCCTAAGGCTCCTACCAAGCAGACACCCTGATGTGTCAGCCCGAGTCGACTCCCCCATTCCGGTAGGAGGCAGGTGGGCTTACTTTGACCAGGACTGGACGTCTGTTACCTCAGACAAGTGGGTCCTGGAGGTTGTAAGCCAGGGGCTGCTTCTCAGTTTCAAAAAATGTCTGAAACTGAGACCCAGAGCCTTTCCACCTGCAAATACATCAGAAACCCTTGCTGTAGAGGCAGGGGTTTCCTCTATACTGGCCTTAAGAGCCATAGAGAGAGTTTCTGCCCTATACAGGGGCAAAGGTCTGTGCTCCAGGTTCTTCCTTAACCCAAAAAAGACAGAGGAGTGGCGACCCATCCTAGATTTGAGATATCTAAACAAGCACCTGCAAAAGCCAGAATTCAAAATGGTGACCCTGGGAACAGTTCTTCCCTCTCTGAGGCCAAGAGACTGGCTAGCCTCCCTGGACCTCAAGGATGCCTATTTTCACATTCCCATAAGGTGCTCCCACAGAAAGTATCTCAGGTTAGAATTGTCCTCAGGCCATTATTAGTTCAGAGCAATGCCCTTTGGCCTAACTTCAGCTCCAAGGGTGTTTACAAAGTGCCTAACAGTAGTGGTGGCCTTTTTAAGAAGGAAAAGGATTTCTATTTTTCCATTCCTGGACGACTGGCTCCTTGTGGGCCAGTCTCCAGACCAAGTCAAGTCAGATCTGCAGGTCACCCAGCAGGTTCTCACTTCCCTGGGGTTCCTTCTCAATCTTCTCAAGTCAGTTATCGAACCAGTACAGCTCCTCACTTTTATAAGAGTAGAGCTGGACACACTCAAGGCAAGAGCTTTCCTTCCTTTGGAAAGGGCAAAAGCCATCGCTCAGCTGGCCTCTTCCTTTCTCCCTCTAGTTTCTCGACCAGCAAGGCATTTTCTTCAGCTTTTGGGCCACATGGCAGCTTCCACGGCAGTGGTCCAAGGGGCCAGGTTTCAGATGAGGGACATTCAGTTCCATCTGAGAATTTGTTGGTCTCAAAGGAAAGATCCTTTTACCAAGCTAGTTCCTGTTACTCAGACCTTAATTCAGGCCCTTCAGTGGTGGCAGGACCTAGACAATCTGAGGCAAGGTGATCAATTTGTCACTCAGACTCACTCTGTGGTTCTTACCACAAATGCTTCCCTTTTGGGGTGGGGAGCCCATCTGGGGGCTCTCATGGCCAGGGACTTTAGTCCCCTCAGGAATCCCTTCTCCTTATCTACCTCCTGGAGCTCAGGGCAGTACTTCTTGCCCTACAGGCTTTCTCTCAGTCAGTACAGAACAAGGTGGTTCAGCTCAGGACAGATAACACCACCACCATGTGTTATATAAACAAGCAGGGAGGCACTTGGTCCACGGCCTTATGCACAGAGGCCATGAAAATATGATCCCTGGCTTATTCCCTGCAGACCTCTCTAGTAGCAGTCCACCTCCCAGGAAAGGACAATGTGATAGCAGATGCATTGAGCAGGATTTCCCAGGGCCATCAGAAATGGTCTCTGGATCCTTTGGTGTTGAAAGTGATTTTCTCAAGGTGGGGCACTCTGGAGATATATCTCTTTGCAGCCCCAGACAATCACCAACTTCCTCTGTTTTGTTGCAGACCCCCAGTCTTGGGCTCAGTCCCTCTGGATGCTCTGATTTTGAACTGGGAAGGGAAATTTTCTTTATGCTTTCCCTCTTTTTTCTCTATTGTTCAAGGTTCTAGTCAAAGTAAGGTCACAGCCATGCAAAGTGATTCTGATTGCTCCAAACTGGGCCAGGCAGCCTTGGTACCCCCTGTTACTGTCCTTAGCAGTCCATTTTCCCCTGTCTCTTCCCAGGAATCACAATCTGCTAACCTACTCTCAGGGGAGGATTTGGTAGCCCAGTCTTCAGTCACTCAATCTCAAGGCATGGCTCTTGAAGAGTTAGAGTATGCAGATTTACATCTGTCTCAAGGGGTTCTGGATAGTCTCAAAGCTTCTCAAAAGCCTGCCACCAGAAAAACTTACAACTCCAAATGGAAAAGGTTCAGTATTTGGTGTTCCAAGAAGCATATACCCCCCAAATACTGCTGAGTTGTCTACAGTTCTGAATTATATGGTTCACCTTAATGGCCTAGGCCTCAAGCCAGCTACTCTCAAAGTTCATTTGTCAGCTATTTCTGCTTTTCTGTCAGTGGAGAAGTCTTCCTCTCTGTCATCTCACCCTGTATTCTGTAAATTTTTCAAAGGATTGTTTCATACCAATCCCCTTTTTAGGGATCCTGCTCCTGCCTGGGATTTGAATATCTGCATTGCTCAGCTTATGCAACCCCCCTTTGAGCCTGTGTCCTCAGCAGAGCTCAAGTACTTGACTTGGAAAACTGTGTTTTTGATTGCTGTTACTTCTGCCAGTCGTATCAGTGAATTGCAAGCCCTGTTAGTGAAACCTGACTTCATTTCATTCCATAGAGATTAGGCGGTCATTAGAACCAATAGAAGGTTCTTACCTAAAGTGGTTTCTGATTTCCAGTTAAACCAATATGTGTCTCTTCCTGTGTTCTTCACTGATCACGCCTCCTCAGGGGAATGGAGGCTACACAGTTTAGATGTTATAAGGGCCCTTAGTTACTACATAGAATGTACAAAGGGTCACAGGTTTGACCCTCTCCAGTTGTTCCTCACTTATGGGGAAGTAGGTAAGGGAAAAAAGAACCATTGCCAGGTGGATTGTGTCTTGTATCCAATTCTGCTATGAAAAACTGGGAAAAACTGCACCCTCAGGCCTGAGGGCTCATTCCACTAGAGGTACAGCTGCTTCTCTGGCTGCAGCCAGGGATAGTCCTTTGTTAGAAATGTGCCAAGCAGCCACCTGGAAAACAGTTCGTACATTCACCAAGCATTACTCTCTGGATATCCAGGCTAGGAGTGATGCTAGGTTTGGCACAACAGTGCTTCAGAGCCTGTTCCCAAAGTAGGTTCTGTCCCTTCTCCTTGGAGGTACTGCTTGGTAGTCTGCAGTTGTCAGAACACAGCAAGACTTCATGTTGTTTGAAGAAAAAATGGCTCACCTTAGTAACTGTGTTTCCTCTAATAGAGTTTTGCTGTATTCTGACCTCCCTCCTCTCTCAGAACCTGTTTTGGGAGGTGGGTGGGCAGGTGCAGTGTTGCACCCAAGGGGTGTCTTTAGCCCACTCCTATTGTGTTGGGTGCTTTGTGTTTGTTTAGTTAAGAGTTTTTAGTTCTTATTGCTTGGTTTTTGGTCTTTGGGTTTCCTGACTTGAGTCTTTTGGGAATCTAAAGTCTTGTTGCCAGTTGGCTAGTAGTAATTTTACAATTTCCACATTAGATAGTCAGTGAGTTTTAGCTAGTAAGAATCTAATGGTTTGGTTTCAAAGTGTCACAGACAGAGTTTTCAACCGAGCTCGAGCCTAACCTTCTATGCCTGGTATAGAATTTTAACCCTTCACTCTCCGGGGCAGTTCAAGTGCTGGAGCTAACTGCAATTGTCAGAATACAGCAAGACTCCATTAGAAGAAACACAATTACTAAGGTGAGTAATTTTTTTTTTCAGACGCACAGTGGGGAACCAAATCACATCCCACTATTAGCACACAGCACATTCACATGTAAGGAATTTCCACTGTACCAGGCAAATGGCTCTCCGATCGCACTTACAGAGTCTCTGAACAATCCGGGAGTTCAGAGGTAGCTGGAAGTCCTGACAGGCTGATCGCATTCAGCAAATCTTCAGTCTTCTTCAGGTTAAAGCCTGGTCACAATTCAGTGGCTTAATTCACTCTCCAAATTCAGATTCAGTCCGAAAAAAGCACAAGTTCCCTCTCAGGAACAGCAGACAGGCATGCAGGCCAAATACAGGCCTTTCCACAGTTCTCCCTTGCGAATCCACTATGGAGTGCTGCTCGAACTATATAGAGCTGTTACTTCTTCACTCCCCAACTCAGATCTAACTGAAACTGCAAGCATACTAACATACTAAAATGCCAGCAGAATAGGCCTAACGGTCTTTCGATCTGCTCATTTGGTCAGCCCCCACCCTGGGTGCTGACCTTGCTGCCCCCCCCTCACCTTCTCTGGCTTCTTCCTTCCCAGTTCCGGATATTCTTGCTGCATTGGATTTAGCTTCCAGAACCCTTCCCCTGTACCTGTCCCACCCCCTCTTGAACCCCTCCACTGTCTCTGCCTCCACCAGCCCCCTAGGCAGCGCATTCCATGGCTCCACCACCCTCTCAGTGAAGTAGCACCTCCTCCTTTCTCCCCTGAATCTTCCCCCCTCCAGCTTCCACCCATGCCCTGTAGTGGCCCCCTCCTCCTTCCTTCGAAGCACCCTCACTGTTCCTCCCCTATTTACCCTCTTCATGTACCTGAAGACCTCTATCATGTCCCCCCGGTCCCTTCTCTCTTCCAGTGTGTACATATTTAGCTCTTCGAGCCTCTCCTCATAGGTCCTGTCCCCCAAGCCCCAAATCATTTTGGTTGCCCTCAGGGCTCAAAATAATTTTTTTGAGATGCCTGTCCATGGGACAGGTGGGATGCAAATCTTGCCTGTCCCACAAAAGTTTCACCTGTCCACACTTTTTTGTCCCCCAGAGCCCTGAACATGGCTGTTTTCAGTAGCACACAGGCTGTAGTCATTCCTTTCCCTTCTCTTGCTGGGACACTGTTATCCTGCCTTCCTTTTTCTTATTCTACTTAATTTTAAAATGTCTGTCCCTCTCCCACAGTCCTACAATTGTCTGCAACAGCAAGTAAATCCTTTTCTCCTGTACAACATGGCACAGGCTCTCTCCAGTCCCTCCCCCCACTTGCTTGGACAATGATTGTCTGCCTGCAGTCCTGCATACTTTTTCTTTCTTACTTAAAATTGCTGTTTAGTTTGTGTTTTATTTTTTTTTGTAACCTAACATCGATGCTCGTCTCACACTGCTGCTCCTCAGATGCCTCAAAATGAAACGAGGAACGCGGCAGCGTGGGCGAGAGAGAAGTTAGCTGCGCATGCACATTTACCACTGCCAGCCCCTTTCAGTTGTGTTTCCCTACCTTGGCAGATAGAATACTGACCACTGAGCCCACCGGCGCCAGCCAACATACTGCGACTCTGCCATCCAGTCCATCACAAGACTGGGCTAGAGTCTAACTTCAGCGACCACACAGGGGTCGAAATAAGAATTTAGTGATCAGGAGTTAGAAATAGCTCCTGGTATCGCACTTTCTGGCCGACCAGGAGCTACTTTGCAAAACCAGGAGTTGACTTTTAAATATGAATGGAGGCAATGCAGTCTTTTAGGAGGCTGTTGGGTATCTTATGAGGCAGTGGGATATAGTGATTAGAGCACTGGCTTGAGAATACAGAGACCAAAGTTTCAAATACCACTAAAGCCTAATACTGACTGTGCTACTTCAGGAAAAATCATTTATCCTCTCAGGAATGGGTAGAAGCAGGACCCCACAGAAATGAGATGCAGCATCTCAGCTGGGAGTATCCTGGGTTAATTGTAAAATAAAAATTAAAAGAAAGAACTCTGTGTTTGAGCTCACTGACAGAGTTGTACTTTTTTCATTTCATTTTCCCCAGTAACCTGGCTGCCATAGGAGGGTGTCTGCCAACTTCTTGACCTGCATCCTCTGCTGTACTTTATGGGGTTTGGGGGGTTGTAGTAGTGAACATATCCTTCCTGCAGTGTTAACTTTTATACACAGCATCTGTAACTTCCACATTATGATTTCTTTCTTAGAATTTAAAAACAATTACTTTCATAGGCTATTATACAAAATGTGCACACTCTACCTATTCCAGCAAAACTGAAACTGTAAGGGCATAACAGACTGGAATGCTCCTTCCTTTCTTTTTGTGTGCTGCTTGATTCAGACTGTTCATAGCTGTCTTCCCCCTCCATTCCCAAACTGCTGAGTGCTCATCCCTGTTTGAATACTTCCCCCACAGTCTTCTTTCATGTGCTCCTGTCTGTTTAATAATATTCCTCAGTCCCTACCTTTCTCCACGTGCATTCACTCTGCAAAGTGAGATTCAGCTCTTCAGCAAGACAGAGTTTCAGCTCTCCAGGAAGACTTCACGCCCCTTTTGTTTTCAGTCGACTCCTCGGCATTGAATTTCGGCTGTCCAGCTGCAACACATTTGGCATATGTCACGCCCCTTCCCTTTGCTGCTCCATGACTCGTCAGCATCCAATTTCAGCCTTGTGTGCTCTTCACTCACTCTAGCTACGCTACGCTACGGAGAGCTACTAGAAGCGCCCTTAACTTTCTGCCTCTTAAAGAAGCAGGCACTAAATATCAAAACAGTGGTGTGAATTAGCACTCAGTGCCCCTTTATTTTGAGCCCTGCCACATGACGTCGCGATGTGCATTCCGTGCGTGACGTTCACCCCGTTCTCTACTCCGGGCGTGACCTGATTCACAACCTGCTTCCTGGGTCCTAGTGCCCACCAGAGTTTAATGTACGAAACCATCTGCCTGTCCCAGGGACAGGCACAGTGAAAGAAACGGCTGTCCCATCTAAAAATGGGCTGTCCGAGACAGGCAGACAGCCGATTATTTCGAGCCCTGGTTGCCCTCCTCTGGACACTCTCTAGGAGGTTAATGTCCCTCTTTAAATGTGGCCTCCAAAACTGCACGCAGTACTCAAGGTGCGGCCTCACCAAGCAGTTATACAGAGGGAGTATCACTTCCCTCCTTCTGGAGGTGATCCCCCTAGCAATGCATCCCAGCATCCTGTTGGCCTTGGCTGCTGCCCTCCTACAAGTCTCAGAGTTGTTCATCTTGACATCCACCACCACCCCAGGTCCCTCTCAGCCATCGAGACTTGTAGCATTTCCCCAGGGTGTACACTTGGCCGGGTTTCTGGCCCCCAGGTGGAGTACCTTGCATTTCCCTGCATTGAACCTCAGCTTCCACTTTCTAGATCATCTTTCCAGAGCCTCCAGGTCCCCCTGTAGGGCCACCCTCCCCTCCTCCCCATCCACCACCGCCCCCAAAATGTTCTTAGGTGGCCTTGAAACACCAACCTTTCGATTAAGAATCCAATGCCCTAACTGATAGTGCCACAGAGACAACGCTCCAAGCACAAAGCAGTGTGGGACTTTCCCCAAGATCCAAAAGGTTTGGTTGGCTGATCTGTCTGTCAGTCACAACGAGTGCTCCCCCGCCAGGTTATTTTATGCACCAAAAGCCCAAAACTACAATTCCTACAAGTTTTGGCCTCACCAAGCTCCTGTAGGCAGGCTCCATTTTAGAGTCCCAAATGTACTGATTGGTCCATTCTACGGTCCAGGACCAAGATGATGGAAACAAACAGAACTGTCCATGCTGCAAAGAAGGCAGGTTAGAACAAATTGCATTATTATTACTACTCTAACAAATGATCAGCAAACAAGTACATCTTCTAACAGAGCTCCCTCTCAGATTAAGTATGACTGCAATCCAGGCAGCTCTTAAAGAGACAGTACACAGAGACTATACAGGCACTCTCTGGCAATACATTTAAACTGCTAAAACGCAGAACACCAGCCTGGCCGTGAACATTTGGGCAAGCTCAAGGAAGACTTTTTGGGAACCCCCATTTGTAAGGGAGGGTTACACCCTTCTATGCCTGGAGAAAACTTGGCATCCGCATCAAGTCTGTACCATCACAATGTCAGAAATGCAATATAAACGAGACATATACATCATTAACTTGTTACATCACTTCAATATACTTCACATTTCTACATCCATATTGACAATACTTACGCATGTTTCATACAGGTAATGCCGACTCCATTATGCTTAATTCATTAGTGACATCACAGTACTGCTTCAGGTAATAACTTCTTACACATTAAACAATGTAAGAGGGGGCCCTTCCCTATCAGCTAACTTGGGGCCGGGGCACCATGGTGAGAGGGAAAAACAGGTAACCTGGAATTGGCCATCTATCTCAATTTGGGCAGTGAGCTTGGCAAGACGTAAACCCTTTTGTGAAACACATTGAGAGGCAAATCCACTGGCCTCCCAGGGGACTCATAACTAAAGTGTAGTACTGGCTTGACAACTCGGCCAGTCTTTCTGGGTGGAGCACCCACAGTCTCTGTACTTTCAGCATTAACTTTGGAGCTTTTGTCACTTGTGAGGGGTGCCTCTGCATGGATGGGAATATCCAAACTGGGAGCACCATCAGCTCCTTGCTCTGTAGGCTCTGTTTCCACAACACTTTGCTCATTATTATGCTCTGACAAAGGCCCAAGTTGCTAATTTTTTGGAGGCTGTAGCACAGTTAGGCTTTATGGCACTGAAGGGGGGCTGTCAGCACTCTCACAATGTTCTTCAGGTTCTGGTGTGTCACCAGGAAGGCTCAGACCATCATCCCCTTCTTCAGGCAATTCACATAGTTCCACAAAACACAGAGAGTCCGCAACTTCAGATGTGATGATTTGCACTTCACTTTCAAGGAGCATTGGCTCCAGGGACGATGCTGGGGGGTTAGGCGGTCCAGAAGGCCCAGCTTCATCCCCACAATTAGTCATAGGGTTACCTCAAAACAGATGACTGAATTCATAGGAGGGGTAATAGGCATTGACACACTCATTATCGTGAGAGGTGGACTGACAGTCACTGTCATTCTGGGCCTGCTGTGGGGGAAGCCTTAACTCTGTAACTACTGGGGTAGGTTGACTCTGTCTCTTTTTTGCAGCAGCATGAGTCACCGGCCCAGGGGAGGCAATGTCTGCTGGCTCAGCTTCAGTAATAACTTGGCTGATAGGCAGCAAGTGGTCATGGTGCGTGGTCTTGACAGCTTTGGAGTTATTCTCTGGGCGTACTTTGTATACTGGTAGATCATCCAACTTTCCAACTACTACATGAGGAAGATGGTGCCACCTATCAGCTATTTTGTGCTTGCCACATAGTCCCAAATTGCATAACAACACACGGTCTCCAGGCTGTAGCTCTTGAGCCTTTACTTTCTTGTCGTGCCTCTCTTTGTTGGTGAGATTTCTTTTAGCGGCCATTGTCTGGGCCAGTAGATATGCATGGTTCAATTGAGCTTTCACTTTCTGTACATACTGCGGTAGTTTTCAGCTCGGACCCCACCTGGAGAGACCCCAAAACAGACATCAACTGGCAGGCGGGCCGCCCTCCCAAACATGAGGCAGTAGGGGGAGAACCTGGTAGCGTCATTTTTGGTGCAATTGTACGTGTGTACCAAGGTGCTAATATACTGGCTCCACTTATGCTTGTCCTTTGGGTGGAGGGTGCCCAGTATGTCTAGAAGGGTGCAGTTAAAAAGTTCTGGTTGAGGGTCCCCCTGCAGGTGATGGGGGTGGTTCTTGACTTCTGCAGCCCCCACAGAGAGAGTATTTCTTTGATTAGCTGACTTTCAAAGTCTCTGCCTTGGTCAGAGTGGATCTGTTAGGGGGGCACCATAGTGGACAAAGCAATTTTCCACTAGCACCTTGGCCACGTTAGAGGCCTTTTGATCTTTAGTTGGAAGAGCTTGTGCATACCATGTGAAATGATCTGTAACCACTAACACATTGCCAATATTCTGCTGATCAGGTTCTAAATACAAAAAGTCTATGCAGACCAGTTCCGTGGGGGTGCTGGTAGTAATATTGATGAAGAGGGGCAGCACTTTGAGGCATGGCTTTCCTTTGCAGGCAACGACTGCAGATCTTTACATGGTGCTCAACATCGGCCCACATCTTGGGCCAGTAGAATCGAGATCGTACCAGGTTGACAGTTCTGTCAATACCGAGGTGCCTCATGTGATTGTGGGAGGAACTCAGTACCAAATCTTTAAAGGCTGTGGGTAGGACCAATTGCTGCTTGTCTACTCGACCACTGCGATCCACTGTCTCTCTGTATAACAACTGATTGTGTAACTTCAACCTTGGGTCTTCTTTAAACAATAGGGCAGTTTGCAAGTCAGGTGAACGCAACTAGGACACATCTTTCCTGCACGCAAGGCATCAAGTGCTGGATGAATCATAGGATCTTGGGATTGAGGTCACGATGCTGTCACTGTCAAATTGAGGTAGTGCACTAATATCCAGAGCAGAGAAATGGCAATAGGCAACCGGTTGCAGGTATCAGGAGGGCCCAAGCAGTCTACTAAACAGTCCACAGCGTCCGTAGACATCTGTTCATCTCTATCAAACTTTTGGCACACTGCTCAACTGTCAGGTTCAGACAACCTGACCCAATCACTCTTGGAGACCGGCCTTCGTGACAGGGCGTCAGCATCAATATGGTTCAGTCCTGGCCTGTATTTGACAGCATAATCATAGGTTGATAAAGCAGAGAGCCACCGGTGCCCAGTGACGTCCAACTTAGCTGAAGTCTGTACATGGGTTAATTGGTTATTGTCGGTCTTCACCAATATCTTTGTCCCATAGAGGTACTCATGAAACTGGTTAACAATGGCCATTTTAGGGCAAGGAACTCCAGCTAGTGCACAGAATAGTTTCGTTCTGACGGAGTCACGGTCCTGCTGGCAAAAGCCACTGCTCTCAAACCATCCTCATGGTCTTGATACAGCACAGCTCCTAGGCTCTGCAGACTAGTGTCCATATGCAGCACATAGGGCTTGGTAGGGTCAGCATAGGCGAGGATGGGGGCATGGGTAAGTTGGTATATGACTTCGTGTAAGGCTGCTTCACATTTGGGTGTCCAGCGGGGCCCAAAAGGTTCACCTGTGTGGAAGTATACTTTCCCGGGTTCTTTGACAGCCCCTTTCTTGTATTTACGGTCGGTCTGGGGGGTAACCCTGGGTGAGATTCAGGAGCAGGCGAATCACCTTGGAATAGTCTTTTATGAACCTGCGGTAGTAGCCACAGAACCCCAGTGTCACAGGGTGATCCCTGTGATGAGTAGGGGCCCTGATATTCTATAAAATACCCCCCAAGAAATAAAGTGCCTACGTATAAAGGGATGATATTGACTGTAACTTGACTGTTAACAGCGCTGAAACATCTCTTCCTATACTACCCTGCACAAAATAGCAATCTTTCTTGGCAGGAGGACACCCTTGCATCCTGCCACAAACACTTGTAAGGACAAAAGTAGCAACCCCTTTATTATCTGTGCCCTTTCCGTTCTGTTCCTTATCCAATAGCCAGTATCCAAAGAGGAAAGCCTCTAAAATGTCTTTAGCAGCTCCTATTGCGCTGCTAGCATTAAAGTATGCCCTGATTCTGTATGAAGGCACATGTTGCGCTGCATGTGGAAATCTCTTGAGAGGGAGTATGTAAAGAATGCAGGACATGCTTCTTTATAATATTCCAGTGCCTTAAAACATGGAAAAGGGATTAGGAGCCAAAACAGTTGCGTGGCAGGGTTCATGTAAAACCCCTAAACTCCTAGCTCTAATGTGCAATGCGCTGTGATAGTGAGCAGCTGGCAGCTTGCCAGAATGCAGCTCATTAAACAAAGTCAAAATGGGGCAAATTTAAATGTTTACCATTGGGCTGATATTTCAGTCACCGGCTTGTGAAACATATAAAGTTGCACGTTACTAGGGAGTTGGTGAAGTATCCTGAGCTTACCAAAAAAACCCTTGTGAATTAGAAAATTAGAATAAGCAAAGTGAGGGCTAAAGAAATAAAGCCCCCACAGAAAGAAAAGTACAAGAGAACATTGTTCCTTTTGAAGCAGTATGGCACAGTGGTTAAGGCTCTGAGCTGCAAACTTGGAGACCTAGGTTTGAATATCGCAGCCCCCCACTTGCATACTGTGTGACTCTGAGCAAGTCACTTAACTTCCTTGTGCAAACAGGTTGCACCTGGAAACAAGCTTCAGCTTAGTGTGCTTCTCCTGGTTAAACAATTTTCCTTCCTTTTGTTTTGGTTTATTTTCAGTTACTGCCTGGTATTCTGAAGTTGACAAAGGGAAAGAAAATAAGGAAGCGCCTTATTCTTCTGTTCACTAGTCCAACTCAGAAATACTATAGTCTATACATAAAGAATAGTAGTAGTCATTACCTGGTTCTGCAGTCAAGACTGTCTATAGGGCTGGCAGCCCAGAAATGGCTGCTTTTATAGAAGTAAGTGAGGTCACTCCAGAATGGGAGGGACTTAATCCCTTAATGAACCTAATGATGATACAATTAGGTATATTTGGGCTATTCTAGCTCAGTGTTGCATACAAAGAGAGGGGTCTTGCTATAAAACTATGTGGGGTAGTATGTTAGACAGGTATGGTGGGTTACCAGGCGATCTAGACTAACAAATCATTTTATTTCTGTAAATTAGATAATAGCTAGGTCAGGTGACCCCCCACCTACATGTATAAAAGTCTGCCACTAGGGTGTTAAAAAAGAGATAGAGACCAGACCAGGGAGTCAGTCTGAGGGATAAGACCTCGGAGTACTGCTGGGTGGAATAGTTGATCCTTTGAAGCCGAACTAATGACAGTTTTTCTCTTCTGTAAGAACTTGAATCATTTCATGAAGTATAAAAATAAAATGATAAATGCCATCCTGGCATTTTTTATGCACTGATTTTTGTTGTCTGCCTGCAATGTCTCCTGAACCAACAACCCTACTACAGTTGGTGTCAGCAGTGGGATGTCCTGGCTGAGTGTCTGAAGGATACACGGGAGAGCTCAGTCAGGGGTACTGGAAATAGTACCTCAGGAGAGAGGCAGAAAAGTGCAATGGTGCCAGTGGAGATGAGGATGTGTGGAAATGGTGACCTGGGCGAGGCACCACGAAACCAGATGGCGGACCAGAGGAGGATGTTGCGTTGGATGAACGAACACTGGATGGAGGCAGAGCGACGCTGGAGGGAGGCAGAGCAGAGATGCCAAGAGTTGGATGATCAAACGGTGCAGGTACAATTGCCTGAACTGACAGAGCTTGAAAGGCGAGAGAGAGAGCCGAGTTAGCTATGTAAACATTTTATGGACTTGTGTGCTGACATCAAGAAGGGTCCTGGAAGTTCAAAAGATTGCAGGTATGAAGAACCAGTGGGCCTTTTAAGACCAGAAGGGACTGAGTGTTTAATGCCTAAAACTAATACTGACTTTCAAATGTGGAGTACGCTCCAAATGAATGATACCTGTGTACATAGGTTATTTGCATTTGTAAACATGGTTGATAATGGGCCTATTAATGTTGAAAGGCTGGATAGTGCTATACCCTTTTATTTTATAAAGAATAGGGTCCTGTATAGGCGTCACAAGAAATTTTGGGAGAAATGTACTGAAGATCAGTTGGTGGTGCCCAGGGTACTTCGACTGCAGGTTCTTCAGGCAGCACATTTTGATCCCAAGAAAGGACATTTGAGGTGCCATGAGATGTTAAATCACATACTATCCTATTTCTACTGGCCAGGGGTAATTAAACAAGTTGTGAAGTTCTGTAAGACCTGTAAAACATGCCAGAGTGTGGTGGCAACCAATAGGGTGGCAGCCAGAATAGTTGCAAGCAATAAAAATGAGTTTTCTGGTAGGAGGGTGTCAGGATGGATGGAGTCCTATATCCATTTGACATTAAGACTGGGGAGAGATTCTTGGAGGTGGAAGTACCTCCTACATATAGTTTCTCTCTCTAAGCATAAAAGGTAATGTGTGTTCTGAAGAAATGTTTAATCATGTTATAATGCTGGGAAAAAATTTGAGTACTTCTAAATAAAAAAGCAAAGGAATGTGAGGGTATTAGACTAAAGAGTAGGAAGATGTGGTTAAAGGAATTACCATGTTGTAGAAGTTCTCTATTAATAGTACAGTCAATTGGCTGAATTGTCATACCTGAACATAAAGAAAGGTAATGATTCTATTAAAAGAGAAAGGGATGAAAATAAAATGGAAGTGGAAGAGGAGTCAGTACCAGGTTAGTTAAATCAATAAAACTTCTGCAGTCAGGCATGGAAACCAATCCTTTGCAAGAACTGGTTCCCTTTTAAGCTGGGGGTATATGTGATAGGGGGGGTGACCCTACCCCAGTTGGAAAACTGTAGTGATGGTTAAAGCAGCTCAGCTTCAACAGAGTTTACCCCATGATGCCAAGTTAGGGATATGTATAGCATGCAGTAGTCCCTGGAAGTAAAATAAAGTTGTAGTTATCTTTTCCTTCCTCTATGTAAGTTTGTAGTACTTTATATTTTGTTTATTTTTGAGCCTTGCTAGCTGGCCACTATCAGGGTAGTCTTCAATCTAGTTCATGTTCTGAATCTGCCCCCGAGGAAAAAAAAAAAAAAGAATGTGGCATGCTGGTATATAGAGATCACCATAAAGTATTACATGAGTGCTTTGCTTTTAAATAAGAGTAAAAGAAACTGCCCAAGGTGTAATCTGCCAGCTAACAAATGAATAAAGCTCTCCTTGCTGTAGAAACTCTGAGCATGGCAGTTTGGCTATTTAATGGGAGGATGCACCCCACAGAAGTGTATCAAAGTGCTGAGCAGTAAATCCAGGCAAATATACCTGTGCTAAATACAGGTAGTTTGCTGTTTGCAGCTGCTGCTGATTTTAGGAAACAGTTGAGACTATATTTCTGTGAAACAAAATATGATAAGGAAGCATTTGATAGTTTTAGAAAAAGAGATGTGTATAAACTACAAAAGTAAATGCAGGATAACAGTTAAAGGTTGAGTTCATCTCTAGAAGAATCTAAGCTTTTTAAAGGTAGTTTGTTCCTGGAAGCTGGGAGTTGAGAAGCTCCTGGGTCTGTGTTTCTGCTGCTGCTATCTCTGCAGCTGCAGCCAGTTTGGAAAGATGTTCCTTAAGGGAAGTGCTGGCCCTTAATTGCATTAGTATATAGGGAAGGCTTGGGTCTTGTCCTGCCAGGAAGTGATTAGTTTAGAGGGATGAAATTTCTGAAAAGGATATTTGTTTGTATGTTCTTGTGTTTATGCTTTTGTAAGGGGTTTAGCATTGTGTAACAATTGCCCCTCTATATGTATCCTGTATATTTCTTTGAAAATAATGCAGTTGTATGAATTATAAATCTGGTATTCCTTTAATTGTTTAATACAACATGACTGATAAATCATGTGACACTTGAACTGTATATAAGGGATGCTCAGGTAACCTGCAGTTTAGATTTTACTTTGGGCTGAGGAGCAGAGAGGAACCTCAGCGAGAAGCAATGTGGAGCCAGAGAAGTAGCCAAATGCGAGAGAGACATGCAGTGTTGAATTACTGAGATCCTGGTTACCCAAAGGGGAAGGTGAGGCAAGCTTAAGGTGGAGCTCAGGCTCAAAGTCCTGTAAAGCCTAAAAGCAAGGAGGAATCACTGTGGCCTGGGATTGGCCCTGGACCTCCAAAGATCAGGTTTGGGCTACCTGGATGCTAGAAGCTGCTCACCTGGAATTTACCATAGGAAGAGGACTCAGACTGGTGAAGCTGCAGAGGCCTGAGTGGGTAGATACTCAGACTGCAGAGGAACTTGCAGAAACCCAGGAGGTATTGGCAGGGTGACCATACCATGCGATGGGTTCAGTTCCTGGTCTCCAGAGGGCATTGTAAGGTCCAACTGCAGTGTTCTAATGAGAGGTCTCCTAGCTAAACTCCCAACCCATATTCTTTATTGTTTTTCTTATTGTAACCTGACAAAAGTTTACATCTGAAAATGCCATTTGTACAAACTTGGCAATAAAACAGCACCTCAGGGTGCTCTTTGGGGGCGTGGGTTTGAATCCCACCACTGCCACCAAACTGTAGTAGGGTCTTTGGTTCAGGAGACATTGCAGGCAGACAACAAAAATCAGTGCCTAAAAAATGCCAGGATGGCATTTATCATTTAATTTTTATACTTTACGAAATGATTCAGGTCCTTACAGAAGAGAAGAATTGTCATTAGTTCAGCTTCAAAGGATCAACTATTCTGCCCATCAGTACTCTGAGGTCTTATCCCCGTAGACTCACAGTTCCAGACTGACTCCCTGGTCTGGTCTCTATCTCTTTTTTAACACCCTAGTGGCAGACTTTTATACATGTAGGTGGGGGGTCACCTGACCTAGCTATTATCTAATTTACAGAAATAAAACTATTTGGGTTAGTCTAGATCGCCTGGTAACCCACCATACCTGTCTAACATACTACCCCACATAGTTCTATAGCAACACCACTCTCTTAGTATGCAACACTGAGCTAGAATAGCCCAAATATACCTAATTGTATCATCATTAGGTTCATTAAGGGGATTAAGTCCCTCACATTCTGGAGTGACCTCACTTCCTTACTTCTATAAAAGCAGCCATTTCTGGGGCTGCCAGCCCTATAGACAGTCTTGACTGCAGAACCAGGTAATGACTACTACTATTCTTTATGTATAGACCATATGTATTCCTGAGTTGGACAAGTGAATAGAAGAATAAGGGCGCGCTCCTTATATTCTTTCCCTTTGTCAACTTCAGAATACCAGGCAGTAACTGAAAATAAACCAAAACAAAAGGAAGGGGAAAATTGTTTAACCAGGAGAAGTACACTGAGCTGAAGCTTGTTTCCAGGTGCAACCTGTTTGCACAAGGAAGTTAAGTGACTTGCTCAGAGTCACACAGTATGCAAGTGGGGGGGGGGCTGTGATATTCAAACCTAGGTCTCCAAGTTTGCAGCTCAGAGCCTTAACCACTGTGCCATACTGCTTCAAAAGGAACAATGTTCTCTTGTACTTTTCTTTCTGTGGGGGCTTTATCTCTTTAACCCTCACTTTGCTTATTCTAATTTTCTAATTCACAAGGGTTTTTTTGGTAAGCTCAGGATACTTCACCAACTCCTAGTAACGTGCAACTTTATATGTTTCACTAGCCGGTGACTGAAATATCAGCCCAATGGTAAACATTTAAATTTGCCCCATTTTGACTTTGTTTAATGAGCTGCATTCTGGCAAGCTGCCAGCTGCTCGCTATCACAGGCGCATTGCACATTAGAGCTAGGAGTTTAGGGGTTTTACTTGAACCCTGCCAAGCAACTGTTTTGGCTCCTAATGCCTTTTCCATGTTTTAGGGCACTGGCGTATTATAAAGAAGCATGTCCTGCATTCTTTACATACTCCCTCTCAGGAGATTTCCACATGCAGCGCAACATGTGCCTTCATACAGAATCAGGGCATACTTTAATGCTAGCAGCACAATAGGAGCTGCTAAAGACTTTTTAGAGGCTTTCCTTTTTGGATACTGGCTATTGGACAAGGAACAGAACAGAAAGGGCACAGATAATAAAGGGGTTGCTACCCTTGTCCTTACAAGTGTTTGTGGCAGGATGCAAGGTTGTCCTCCTACCATGAAAGATTGCTATTTTGTGGAGGGTAGTACAGGAAGGGATGTTTCAACGCTGTTAACAGTCAAGTTACAGTCAATATCATCCCTTTATACGTAGGCACTTTATTTCTTGGGGGAGGGTATTTTATAGAATATCAGGGCCCCTACTCATCACAGGGATCACCCTGTTACACCCAGGAAATGTTGTAGTTCTTTCAAGTTATGGGGCTTGGGCCAAGTAGTCGGTGACTCGGCCTTACTGGGATCGGTCTCTATCGCTTCTGCAGATCCTGTGTGCCCTACATACTTCACGGAGGTTTGAAAAAACTGGCACTTGTCAATGGACAGCTTGAGGCTGAAGTCCTCCAATCGGTCTAGGACTTTAAACAGTTGGGTCTCATGCTCCTCTAATTTGCGTCCGAACACAATGACATCATCTAGGTACACTAGGCATTCCAGCAAGTTCATATCTCCCAACACACGTTCCATCAGTTGCTGGAAGGTGGTCGGGTTACGCAGAATCCCCTGTGGCATTCTCAGGAATTCGTAGAACCCCAAAGGACAGATGAAAGCTGTTTTCTCATGGTCTTCCGTGGCCATCGGAATCTGGTAATATCCGCTGTGAAGATCCAATAATGAGAACTATTTGCTCCCATTCAAGCAATCCAGGGCATCTTGTATACTGGGCATGGTGTATTGATCTGGGAACGGTTCGCCGGTTCAGGGTTTGATAATCAACACACATCCTCACAGACCCATTCTTCTTATGCACAACCACAATGGGAGAGGCATATGGGCTCCTTGATTCCTGTATCACGCCAGCAGCGAGCATTTCCTGCAGGTGTCTCCTCACATCATCTATGTCCACTGGGGCGAGGCGTCGGGATCTCTCTCTCTCTAAATGACTGGTCATCATGCAGGCGTATATGATGCTCTGCACCCTGGACACACCCCATGTCCCATTCTTTTAACAAAAACACTTGGTCTCTCTGGGCAAGTTTCTTGCTAATCCTAGCCTTCCATTCAGCTGGCAGAGGGGAATCACCAAAGTCAAATAAGTCTGTGGTCACTCTCTCCTTTTGGCCAGAATACTTGTTATTGGGTAATACTACAGTGTCTGTGCAGTGTACTGTAGCTGGAGTGCACCCTCTGTTCACCCCGACTTCCCGATCTGACACATTTCGAATCTGGACCATCACTCGTCATGCTTGGGCATGGGCAGGCAAAATGCTGGGTTTAACCAATAATCCTTCTGGCAACTTTCCATCACCTGGTGCATCCAACATTAATATTTTGTTCTTGGCGTTTCTGTTTAGGTGGACTTCTCCATGGATTGTTCACTGGACGTTGGGGGCCAATACCAAGGAGTCGAGTTCCTTTTTCCACATCCCACTGGCTCATCTGGGTCCTCTTCATTAGGGTTCTGTTGTAAGTCATATGCCCTTTTTACTGAGGCTGGAATTTTTAGGGCCTGTCCAGTCAGTTGCCCTTGTTTCTCATGGCAGAGTTGTGCTAGTCTCCCAAACATGTGGGCGTTTGTTCCAATTAACAGAGGAGCCCTATCAAACAGTCTGGTGGGGGACATACTAGGGCCAGTGTCTCTACTCGGTCCCCTACACCAGTTACAGTTGCAGGAAAAGATAACCAGAGGCGGACATATCCTAGGTAGGGATAAGACTTTTCGCTTGGCCCCCACATATGTAGGCCTTCCAGGGATTGTAATGGCACATCAGATAAGTGTTTGTCATACCAGTCCTGAAATACAATGGTCACTTGTGCCCCACTGTCAAGCACAGCCTGAGTAGGAATACCATTCACAGCCACAGTAGTCTTCATTGAAGGGCCCACTATTTTGGACCAGTCTGGAGGGACAACAGCAGGGCCTGGACAGACGATTTAGCCACAGAGGGGTTTGAGTTAGGATGGCCAAACCCTTCACTGCGGTCATTTCATGCACCCTTTGACCACTGACTCATTTTCTGAAGCTCTCCTTGAAGCCGGTTCACCACTTTCTCTAAGTTCTTCTGAGACCGGCATTCCCTCTTTATATGGCCATCCTTGCCGCAGTTGTGACAAATGACAGGTTCTCTGGGCATCCTTGGGGAAAACATAGCAGGGGATGCTGGAGCATCAATGGGAGATTGTGATCTGACTTTTGCTGGTAGTGCACCATGTCTCAAAAGTTCCTTTAGGGTGGCAGTCAATTCCTTGAGCTCAGCCGAGAAGCCACCCTCAGTAGAGGATACCTGAGGGTGCACCCCCACCCCCATAACAGTCACGGCCTGACAGGGGCCAGGGTCTCTGTCAGCAGGGGATACCTTAGCGAACGCACTCAGTAGTACTTTTCTGTCTTCCTTCAGCAACTGCCCCCCCCACTGTTTATCCCACGGTGGGACATTCATAGTGGTCTCTATTTCAGAAGGGCCTCCCAGTGCCATGATCACTTGGGCTGCACTCACCCCATAATTACAATCTCCCTCTTCACTGTCTACCTCTTGGAGTTCTTTTATCAAGTCATAGTAGTCAGGTGGGTTACCCCTCCTATCCTGGTGCCTTAACTTGATGATCTGCAGTTTAGAATGCTTGGCATATTGCAGTATGTATCCCAATCTCACACGGTTCAAATCACTGGCGGCTACCCCACCTTTCTGGTAAGCTTTCTGCAGAGCTCTTTCTAGGTGCAAAACATACACAGACAAACTTTTCCCCCTTCCATTGTTTGGTACCTTGGAATTTCCACATAAAATTCTCCCCTGACTCAAAGTTCCCAAAATTGCCTTGAAGTACAGATAGGTACTTCTGAACAGATGCATCAGGGTTCGTGGACCTCAAAAATGTAATGGCTTCAAGGGTGGGGCACCTAAAACTTTCTGTGATTCTTTTCTGCTTCTCGGCCTCCGCATATTGCCACTTGGGTACCAAGGAGGCAACGTAGTCGATCCAGGTCTCCCAGTCATCCTCTCCTTGGGGGGTGGGAAGGGTGCCTGAGAAGATTCTCAGCCTTCGGGAGGAGTTGTGACTAATGGCGGGTACAGATATAGGGGGCCAGCATTGGCATGGGCAGAGAAGGTGGGGGAGTAACAAGTGCTGGAGTGGGAGGGGGTGTTGGGGAAGGAACACCCCCAGGTGGCAGGAATAGTTTCTTAAAGTCCTCTATGGTTTTCCCTTCCTCCAGCAACAATTTAGCAAATTTCTCCTTAAAAGTCTCGGATAATGGTGGGAGCTCATCCTCCCCAGGGTCTTTACTGTCTTTTGTTATCACTTTCCAGGTGGCTAGGATTCCTTCTGAGGCAATAGTCTGTGGCACTTCAGAGTTGTCCACGAGGTCACTACACTCTATCAAGGCTATGAAAGTTTGGGCGATCAAGTCAGCCTGTCGACCCACCACCACAGGGTGTTTTAAACATTCAACATTGGAGAGTGCTCCCTCTACAGTGTCCTTACTGGTACCCAGGGGAATATCAAGTATAAGCAGAGCATTTTGGGGGTCGATCTCCTGCCCAGTACACCACCCCACCAACTGGTATGCAGCCATTTCTACTGGAGTAGCCATTAATCTTTAACAGTAATTCGTAATTTTTGGCCATTAGAAGGTACAAAATCCCAGCGGTGAGCCTCCAAGATGTAATCCCTAGGTGGCGCTATCCCAAGGGCTACTACCAGTGCCTGCTTGGCTAGTAGCAGATTAAGGGGCTTGAGTAATGAAACGGGTGCCTTCACCCCAAGGTCAGGGTTGTTAGTGGTCAAGCTAACCTGGGCACAGCCCTCTGGCACACTGTAACCCCCCCTTTCCCTTCTAGTGGCCTGAACAATATACAGTAATTACTTTCACAATGACCCTTGTTTACCAGGCAATTGGCCACACAGTTTGCACTTACCACCAGGGCTGGTTCCTCTAGTTTGACCCTGGGGACCTCCTGTAAAAACAAGGTTAAGCACAGCAAATAACAACAGTACAATACTTTTGGCACAAACTGGAATCACAGGTTAAATGCAAACAAAGTTAAATCTGATTTATTCAGGGGACTTGAACAAGGTAGGGGCATAATCAGGTTAATTTGTTTAATAGCTATATTAATGAGACAGTTATGCATGCAGTTCAGAGTCCCTACACAGTCACACACTCTGGGTACCCAGGTAGGAAAATGGGCTAGCCAGGAATGTTGCAGCTGTTTGGAACCCTGTGATGGAAGAAATCAACATGCACAACACACACTATTTGTAATCTGGAGCCAGGGGGCTCAGTTCTTGAAAGAAAAGGCAACAAGACAATCAGATGACAACACTTTTAGATTTGGTTGTTGTCGCAGGGAGCTACCTTGATGTTTACTCACAATACCCAATACTGGATACTGGCAGGATGAAATTGAGACTGCAGGCTGTTGAGCTGGAGTACCTGGAGAAGCAGAGCCCACATGAATCACCGAGGTGTTGTTCCTTTTCAAGGCGTTGAGCATGGGGCTGATCTCCAGGCTGGTCTCTTGTGGATGACTTTCTCTGCGTAGCAGGTGTTCTGGCTGGGCCAGTGTAGCAGGGCCCAGGCAAACGGAAATGGATACGGATTCAGTCCATGAAGCTGGATACAACCTCCAGCAAGCAAAACACAGTTCAGACACACAGTGGGGAACCAAATCACGACCCACTATGAGCGCACAGCGCATTCACCTGTAAGGAAATTCCACTGTACCAGGCAAATGGCTCTCCGGTCGCAATTACAGAGTCTCTGCACAATCCGGGAGTTCAGAGGTAGCTGGAAGTCCTGACAGGCCGATCGTATTAAGCAAATCTTCGGTCGTCTTCAGGTTAAAGCCTGGTCACAATTCAGTGGCTTAATTCACTCTCCAAATTTGGATTCAGTCCGAAAAAATCAGAAGTTTTCTCTCAGGAACAGCTGGCAGGCATGCAGGCCAAACTCAGTCCTTTCCACAGTTCTCCCACGTGAATTCACTATGGATTGCTGCTTGAACTGTCTCGAGCTGTTACTACTTCACTTCCCAACTCAGATCTAACTGAAACTGCAAGCAGCGTGGAGCTTTCCCCAAGAGCCAAAAGGTTTGGTTGACTGATCTGTCTGTCAAGCCCAAAACTACAATTCCTACAAGTTTTGGCCCCACCAAACCCCGGTAGGCAGGCTCCATTTTAGAGTCCCAAATGTACTGATTGGCCCATTTTGCAGTACAGGACCAAGATGATGGAAACAAACAGAACTGTCCATGCTGCAAGAAGGCAGGTTAGAACAAACTGCAATATTATTACTACTCTAACAAATGATCAGCAAACAAGTACAACTTCTAACAGAGGTCCCTCTCAGATTAATTATGACTGCAAGCCAGGCAGCTCTTAAAGTGACAGTGCAAAGAGGCTATACAGGCACTCTCTGGCAATACGTTTAGACTGCTAAAACTCAGAACAACAGCCTGGCAGTGAGAATTTAGGCACGCTCAAGGAAGACTTTCCGGGAACCCCCATTTCAAACAACATGAAGTCTTGCTATATTATGACAATTGCAGTTTGTCCCACCATTAGAACTGCTCCGGAGGTGAAATAGTTAACTCCATTCCATGAATGGAACTTTGAGCACGAGCTCTAAAATAGAAGCTCTGTCTGTGGAGATTCAAACCTGAACTGTCAGATTCTTTACTCGCCTCATGAACAGTCGCTCGGAGATTTCTCCTACTGCTCTGTTCATTTCTCGGTTTAAACAGTATTTTCTTGGTTAAATTAAACATGAGTATAATTATTTTAACCGCAAACCGATCGGTTCAAGCTCTGTCTGTGGTATTGTAAGTAATAGACAGGTTTTATTCTGTGTGAACTTGTAATGTTTATCGGTTCAGTTCGAACCGATCAGGTTGGTTAAAACCTTAAAGAGTACGATTTTAAAGCTTTTAGAGGCGGTTCCTCGTCTTAAAAAACAGATTTCATTACGCTTTTTCCATGACCCGTGACACGGTTGGGAACCGATAAGGGTGTCTTGCCTGGCACTGCCGTTAAAAGGGCAAGTTTCTTGGTTAGGCTGGCATCATGTCTGAGAAACCCAAAAGAAAAAAACGGGCCCACTGGGTTTCAACACTGTAGTGTCTGTGGGGAAGCCTTTGCCAAGGCTGACCCACACACTACATGTGATTATTGTCTGGGGTTGACCACCTCATTTCAGACTGCCAGATTTGTAAAAAATTCCCTGCAGCAACCCTGGATAAGAGAGTGGGCAGGCTCAGGGAACGAGAGGCCAAAAAGTCCGCTGACCCGGATGGCCAGCCCGGTTCGGTGCCAACCGAACCGGAGGGAGTGCCCTCTAACCAGGGCAAGACTTCCTCGGGCAAAAGTAAACTAAAAAAAAAAAAGAGAAAATCTGCAGGTATGGAGTCCAAAATTCCTTCTCCAACTGCTGCAGAACTAGCAAAAGCTATACAAATTGTACAGTCACTTTCTCCGGTTCCGTCCGAACCGCCACTGTCTGGTAAAAGGTTGGTTCGGCCGGTTCCACCGGTTCAAGAATATGATATTGGAGATTTTTATGATGGGGGGCATGAGGATGATCAGTGTGAATGTGACTGAGAGAGTCTGGGTGTGCCCACTGAACCGGACATCTCCCCAGATTGACCCTTACAATCTCCCCCTATGCTTTCTGAGTCCCCTTCTCTTTTTCTGTTTTATAAAAAGGGTTGCTGAATCCCTCCAGCTCCCATGGGAGGAAGCTGTGGATGAGCAAGAGGAACCTGATTTTGTAGAAATGATGGATATACCAGAGTCTAGGAGATTGTCTTTTCCTTTGCAAGTCTTTTAGGAAACAAACAATAAAAATTTTAAAAACTCCTAATTCTATGCCTCCTGTAGATAAAAAGATGGACAGAAGGTACACATTGTCAGGTCCTGATACAGAATTCCTTTCTCAGCAGTGCAGTCATGTTGGGGTAGTTCAGGCTGCAGCCTGTGATAAAGCTAATATTCCCCTGGCTTCACATCCTCCTGACAAGGATTCCAGGAAGATTGATGCCATGGCAAAAAAAACAACAGTATATGGCAGCCCTTGGGACTCAGGCAAGCAAATTATATGGCTTATGTAGCAAGGTATCAGAAATCTAGATGGGATACTGTTATGGAATTAGCAAACAAGCCCTGGCCAGCTTGCTAGTGAGCTGGAGCAGGTGGCTGCTGATGGCATTGAGGCTTCTAAGGTGCAGTTTCATGCTGCTGTGGATTTTAATGATGTTTCCTCTAGAGTCATGGCCACATCTGTAGCTTTTCGTAGGTTGGCTCTGACTCAAGTGTATTTAGCCTGTCACAGGATACCCAGACTAAGGCTATGGATTTTCCTAGGGGGAAATTCTCTGTTTGGGGAGCAGACAGAGAATTAAATGAAAAGATGGATGAATATAGGACTACTTACAAAAGTGCCTAAGCTAAGGAGCGGCAAGCCACTCCCCAGAGGCATACCCCAGGGTAGGGGTAGGCCTTTCACAGGCCTTTTATCAGACCTCGGGCCTCCTGCTTATGCTCAGAGGGGCTTCTTCAGAAGGCAGAGGCAGACGGGGTGTGGGCAGGCTTGCTCCCACCCCTCAGCCTAAAGCACTCTGCTAAGCAGGCACCCTGATGGGGTGCCCAGGGCCGATTCCCTTTACCAGTAGGGGGCAGGTTGGCTTACTTCAGTCAGAACTGGGGCGTCTTTAACCTCAGACAAGTGGGTTCTGGAAGTAGTAAGCCAGGGTCTGGTTCTCAGCTTCAAAAAAGTTTCCCAAGATGAGAACCAGGTTTTTTCTACCTGCAAGTTCTTCAGAGACCCTTGCTCTAGAAGCAGAAGTCTCAACCCTGTTGTCTCTTAGAGCAGTAGAAAGGGTTCCTCCCCTGCACCAGGACAGGGGTCTGTATTCCAGATTCTTCCTTACCCCAAAAAAGACAGGAGAATGGCGGCCCATCTTAGACCTCAGATATCTGAACAAGCATCTTTTGAAACCAAAGTTCAAAATGGTAACTCTGGCAATGATTTTACCCTCTCTAAGGCCAGGGACTGGTTAGCTTCCCTGGACCTCAAGGATGCCTATTTTCACCCCAATCAGAAGCTCCCATCGAAAGTACCTCAGATTTGAACTGCCCTCAGGCTCACTTAAGGAGGCAAAGGATTGCTGTTTTTCCTCATCTAGACGCACTGGCTCATTGTAGGCCAGTCCCAGAACAGGTAAAATCTCACCTGCAAGTCACCCAGCAGCTTCTCACCTCCCTGGGCTTTCTGCTAAATCTACCAAAGTCGGTTCTGGAACCAGTCCAGTTACTCACCTTTATAGGGGCAGAATTGGACACAAACCTAGCCAGAGCTTTTCTTCCCTTAGAAAGGGTAAGGAATTTTGTGGCTCTGGCCTCCTCCTTCACTCTGCAGGTCTCTCGACCAGCAAGACACTTTCTGCAGCTCCTGGGGCACATGGCTGCATCCACAGCTGTTGTGCAGGGAGCAAGATTTCAGATGAGAGACATTCAGTTTCACTTGAGAGCCTATTGGTCTCAGAGAAGAGACCCCCTTTCCAAGTTGGTCCCAGTGACTCAAACCTTGATCCAGGCCCTCCAGTGGTGGCAGGATCAGAGCAATTTGAGATTGGGGGTCCCCTTCATTCCCCCTGCTCACACTTTGACTCTCACTACAGATGCCTCCCTCCTGGGGTGGGGAGCCCACATGGGCGACCTCTCCACTCAGGGAGTGTGGTCCCCCCAGGAATCTCTGCTCCACATCAATTTGCTGGGACTCAGAGCTGTCTTTTAGCTCTTCAAGCTTTTCCATCTGTTCAGAACAAAGTGGTACAAGTCAGAACAGACAACACCACAACAATGTGGTACATCAACAAGCAGGGGCGCTGGTCTTCGGCCTCGTGCTCCGAGGCAATGAAGTTGTGGTCTCTGGCCTATTCCCTGAACACTTCCTCATAGCAGTTCACCTTCCAGGAAAGGACAATGTCCTAGCTGATGCTCTCAGAGATTTCCCAGGCCATCACAATGGTCCCTGGATCCTCAAGTATTGGGGATAGTCTTTGCCAGATGGGGCACCCTCAGATAGATCTTTTGCAGCCCCAGACAATCACCAACTTCCACTGTTCTGTTGCAGGCCTCCAGTGTTGGGTTCAGTCCCCTGGACGCCTCTTCTCCTGGATTGGGAGGGAAGTTTCTTTATGCTTTCCCCTTCCTCTCCTATTCAAGTGTTAGTCAAATCAGATCTCAGCCTTGCAGGATGATTCTGATTGCCCTGGATTGGGCCAGGCAGCCCTGGTACCCACTCCTTCTATCCCTGACAGTCCATCTTCCTTTCCTCCCCAGGAATCACAAACCTATTAACCTGTGCTCAGGGAGAGTTTGGTATCCGAACCTCAGATCCCTCAACCTCAAGGCCTGGCTCTTGAGGAGTTAGAGTTTGCTGACTTACACCTCTCAGGGTGTCCTTTAAATCCTAAAGGCTTCTAGGAAGCCTTCCACTAGGCTACTTATAATTCTAAATGGAAAAGGTTTTCCATTTTGGTGTGCTGGGAAGCATGTTTCCCCAGAATCTGCTGATTTGCCCATTGTGTTAGATTACATGGTCCATCTTAATTCCTTGGGCCTCAGACCAGCTACCCTGAGAGTTCATTTGGCAGCTGTTTCTGCTTTTGTTTCGGCAGGAAAGTCATCCTCTCTTTCCGCTCACCCTTTGTTTTCCAAGTTTTTAAGGGATTACTCCATACTAATCCACTTTTTCGGGATCGGGCCCTGCCTGGGACCTTAATGTTTGCATTGCCCAGTTAATGCAACCCCCTTTTTGAACCTCTGTTTTCTGCACAGCTGAAGTATCTAACTTGGAAAATCTGTTTTCCTAGTGGCTATCACTTCTGCTAGACGCATAGGTGAGTTGCAAGCCTTGTCAGTAGAAACTGACTTTGTTTCTTTCCACAGGGATAAGGTAGTCCTCAGGACTAACAGGAAGTTTTGCCTAAGGTGGTTTCAGATTTCCATCTTAACCAATCTATCTCCTTCCAGTATTTTTCTCTGAACACTCCTCCTCTGGTGAGAGGAGATTGCACAGCCTGGATGTTAAGAGGGCTCTTAGTTACTATATAGAACGTGTATCAAGGGTCACAGGTTCAAATCCTCCAACTTTTCCTCACTTTTGTGAGGTTGGAAAGGAAACTGCCACTAAGAGATCAGTTGCCAGGTGGATTGTCTCTTGTATCCAATTTTGTTATCAGAAACTGGGCAGAGATCCCCCCTCTGGCTTGAGGGCTCATTCTACCAGAGGTACAGCTGCGTCTCTAGCTGCTGCCAGAGACATCCCTATATTGGAGATATGCCAGGCTGCTACTTGGAAAACGGTACACACTTTCACCAAGCATTACTCCCTGGATGTCCAGGCTAGGAGAGATGCTCGGTTTGGCACAGCTGTTCTTCAGAGCCTATTCCCTAAGTAGGTTCTGGCCTCCTCCATGGAGGTACTGCTGTGTAGTATTGTAATTGTTATAATATAGCAAGACTTTATGTTGTTTGAAGAAAACATTACTCACCTTAGTAATGTTGTTTCTTCTAATGGAGTCTTGCATATTATGACCTCCAGCCTGCCCTCTCAGAACCTCTACTTGGGTAGGGGTGTGGGCAACCTAGTGTGGGCATTATTTTATGCCCTTTTTTATGTTTCACCCCTTTGGGGTTTGGGTGTGGTGTTTTATTATCCTCTTGTTTTATTCTCATTTTGTTAAAATTGTATTAGTAATTCTGGTCCCCTGACTTGAGTATTGGTGTTGGACCAGCAATGGGGTTATTATTCAGGTAGCCAGTTGGCTAGTGTAGGTTACAGCTTCACACAGACCTTAGTGAGTTTTGTTCAGAAAGATCTGACAGTTCAGGTTTGAATCTCCACAGACAGAGCTTCTATTTTAGAGCTCGTGCTCAAAGTTCCATTCATGGAATGGAGTTAACTATTTCAGCTCCGGAGCGGTTCTAATGGTGGGACAAACTGCAATTGTCATAATATAGCAAGACTCCATTAGAAGAAACAACATTACTAAGGTGAGTATTTTTTTCTTGTAGGGGTTACACTCAGGCCTAACTGCCACCCAAAGGGTAACTTTTGGCTTTAAGTGCATTATGTCCGAGAAACCCAAGAAAAAGACTGGTCCTACTGGGTTTCAGTACTGCACAGAGTGTGGGGAGGTGTTTGTCAAGGCAGATCCTCACCTCTTGTGTGTTTATTGTCTGGGGTTTGACCACCTGAAAACAGACTGCCAAATTTGTGATAACTTTCCTAAGGTCATGCTGGATGTTTAGCCCAGCTGAAGGAAAGAATAGTTGAAAAATCCACTGACCCGGATGGCTGGTCTGGGTTGGCTCCTGAGCGTGCCAATGAACCGGAGGAGGTGCCTTCTGACCAGGGCAAAACCTCCTCAACTAAAAGGAAGGCAGATACTGGGGGCTGGTACCTGCAAAAAGGAAAAGAAAATCTGCCGAGTTGGAGGCTAAAATTCCAGCTCCAACCGCGGATGAGATTGCAAAAGCTATTAGAATTGTACAGTCATTACAGATCGAACCAGGCGAACTGAGTGCGAACGTACGTCCCTCAATTCGGTTGTTTGTCAGTTCGCTTTCCACCGGTTCATATGATCTGGAGACTTATTATGAACTCGAGTGGGAGAAAGGGGGAAGAAGAGGATGGCTTGGGGGAGCCCATTGAGCATGACATCTCCCCGGAGAGAACAGATTCTGTCTACCCTCCCAGGCAACCTGGGGAGTCCTCCCATTATTCATTTTATAAAAAAGTTGCTGAGACCCTACAGCTCCCTACCCTGGAGGCAGCTGAGGAGCCAAATTTCATCGAAATTATGGATGTCCTTGAATCCGTGAGACTTTCTGTACCCCTCCATAAAACTCTGAAACAGCAGACAAACAAGTCCCCTGGTTGACAGAAGAATGGATAGGAGGTATATGCTTTCTGGCAGTGGTATAGAATTCCTTTATAACCACTGTAGCCATGTAGGAGTTGTCCGGGCTGCGACCTGTGACAAGAATGGCATTCCTCTGGCCTCTAATCACCTTGAGAAGGATTCTAGGAAGATTGATACCATGGACAAGAAGCAATACTTGGCCTCTTCTTCGGGAATTAGGCGAGCCCTCCTATATGGCATATGTTACCAGATATTCAAAAGTCCAGATGGAAATCTGTCCTGAACTTGATAAAGACTACTTCACCCCAACTGGCCAAGGACCTGGAGCAGATAGTCAAGGATGGCATTGAGGCATCCAAAGTACAGTTTCATTCTGCAGTGGATTCTAATGATGTGTCCTCTAGAGTCATGACTACTGTGGTTTCCCTGAGGAGATTCTCCTGGCTCAGGTGTACCAACCTCTCTCAGGATATCCAGTCAAAGGCCATGGATTTTTCTGTCACCCAGAATTCTCCGTTTGGGGAACAAACGGAGATATACATGAAGAAAATGGATGCGTATAGGACCACTTACAAGAGTGCAGCTGCGAAAGAGAAGGCTGCAACCCCAGAGAAGCAGCAGTCTAGGCCGGGCAGAGGCAGGCTCAAGCTTTCCCTGGTTACTAGCAGCAGAGAGGATTTTTCAGGGGCAGAGGCAGGAGAGGTGTGAGCAGGGCTGCATCCACCTCCCAACCTAAGACTCCAGCCAAGCAGACACCCTGATGTGTCAGCCAGGGCCATCTCCCTTCTGCCAGTAGGGGGCAGGCTGGTTCACTACTTCCAGGCTTGGAAAGCAATCACCACAGACAAGTGGGTCCTGTAAGTAGTGAGTCAGGGACTTGCTCTAAATGTCAAACGGTTCCCAAGAACCAGAGCAAAGTCTTTCAAATCTGCCAGCAGTTCAGAGGCAACTCTGCTGGAGGCAAATGTTTCCATACTCTTAGAGCGGAAAGCAGTGGAACCTTTTCCTGTCCTTCACAAAGGAAAAGGGTTGTACTCAAGATATTTCCTTACCCTAAAGACGACTGGGGAGTGGCAGCCCATCCTAGATTTGAGTTATCTCAACAAGCACCTGACAAAACCCACATTCAAGATAATGACTTAAACCAAAATCCTTCCCACTCTCAGGCAAGGAAATTGGTTAGCTTCCTTGGATTTCAAGGATGCTTATTTCCATATACCTATCAGACACTCCCACAGAAAGTAAGTAAGGATCTCACTTCGAGGGGGGAGCTCTTGCAGAAGGTAATACCATTAGGACTAAGGCCGCCAGGTGTTAGGACCCCACAGAAAAAATTTCTAGCTAACAGTCTGTGGTGAGGAACCACCCCCCAATGTTGGCTCCGCCCCGATGTCAGACATGGTATAAAGTGGGCGGTCCCCCGGTCTCACCTCAGTTCTTTTCCCGCTGTTGACCCATGAACATCGGATCCACGGACGCCATAGTTGCAGTCGACCGCCTTTTTCTCATGCATCGCGCAGTGTTTTTTCTATAAAATAACTTTTCCTCGACAGTTTTTCGTCAGTTTAATGTCTTCATTGACACAGTAGTGGAATTCACAGTGTGTGTGCGGGAAGCAGTTCCCGGCGATGGAAGACCATTCTGCCTGTCTGATCTGCCTAGGCCCAGACCACCGGCTGGATGATTGCCCACACTGCCTAAAGTTTAACAATAAAACCAGGATTCGCTGCGCCAACACCTTGAAGGCCTATCTACTCGAGCAGCAAGTAGCTGCCATGCAGAAGGCCCCATCAGGACATAGTTCACCCTGTTCAGCCGAAGGAGACGAGATTGGGTGGGAAACACCACCACTGGGAGAAGGAGGGGGCCAGATCAGAGTCCCGCCCAAAGTCCCCTCACTGGGCTTTTACTACTACCACCTCCGGCGGGAGGTCAGAATCTGTCCCCCCAGGTACCAAAGCAGCTTCCAGGGACACCCACAAGAAATCTACCACCTCTACACATACAAAAGGTAGGGAGTCTTTTTCCCAGAGACAGCCATCCTCCCAGGTCCCCTTGGCCCACTGACCCCACAAACATGGGTTGATCCATGAGGGACAACCATTGGCTTCTGGTAAATCCACCGAGTCCAGCACCTGCAAGCATTCTGGGTCATCTGAGAAGCATAAGAACCCACAAAACGCCAGGAGGTCATCAGGTGCTGGACACCTCCCCCACCCGAGCAATGGATGTTGTCTTCCTCCCAGATGACCGGACACTTTGACTCTGCTTTGGAAAAGGATCAAGCGCCACCAGCTAAGGAAAGGCCGTTGGCCCCTAAGGACTGGACGTTAACCCCGAAGTATCAGCCGTCTGCCCTAGTGACCAATTCCCTAGACACGGGAGTACCGGACGCCTAACATCCTCCTTCAAAAGAACCAGATGCCAGACCACCAGACACTGCGGATCTGATGCCTGACATTCCCATTGAGAAAGTGCCGAGGACTGGATGCCACTACCGCCGGATCAGATGCCTGGACCTTCCGGTGTTTTGAACCAGACACCCCCACCGCCAGTCGTTCCACTAGCGGAGGTGGGAGCACTCTTTAATGCATGGTGGAATACCATCAAAGGGGATCTTCTTCCTAGACCTAGGGATCCATCCCCAGTACATCCTCGACCTAGAGACCTCACTCCTGAACAGCCTTTGCTGCCAGAGGAGGTCCCATTGCCACAAATAGAAGACAGGCAGATGCCTGGGTCGGGTGGCCTTAAAAGACAACCGTCGTCCATCCCATCCTCCAGCGGATGCCCGCCCGTCATCTTCAGGGGACGATGCAGGGGACTCATCTTCGGACTATTCCTCAGAGGTTGAGCTGCCCATTCTGTCTCCACATCCAAGGAACTCGCCGAGGTCACCCCCGGATGACCTGTCCTTTCTGGACATTATGCATCATATCCAAGCGCTATACCAATGGGATACAGATGAACTGGACCCAGAAAAGTGCAGACTAGCCAAATTGTGGTGGGCCACAGATCCTAAGCCACTAGTCATCCCCCCCCTTTGGTGGAACCTTTTCAAGATGTGACCAGGTCCTCATGGAGGCATCCAGCCACAGTGACCACAGTACCTCGCTAGGCCAATAGACTTTACAAAACACCAAAAGGGGAGCCTTTTCTGGGCAAACACCCAAAGGCAGATTCTATGGCCCTGACAGCTGCCCATGGCAGGGCACAGCAACCACGCCACATAAGTGTCCAGCAACCAGACCCAGAATCCAAAAAGTTAAGACCAGATGGGATGCAAGGTGTACTCCTCGGCAACTTGCATCATTAGGTCATTGAACTTCCTGGCCCACATAGTTACGTACTAGAAGTCCTTGTGGGCAAAGGCAATGGACCTGGCCAAGGCACAGCCAGATTCAGAGGGTAAGGCAGAACTCCTTGCTGTCATTCAGTCTGGCATGGACGTGGACAAACACGTCCTCAGGAGTTCTTATGACTCTGCGGATACAGCAGAAAGAGCAACAGCCACTGACATTTACATGCAAAGGCATGCTTGGCTCAGGGTTTCTGGCTTCCAATGCTATTCTGGATGCTCCTTTTCAAGAACCAGTCCTGTTCGGTCAGGACATTGAGAAACTGATTACTGGACTTCAAGATTCTGGCAAAGCAGTATCTGAAGTCCACAGGATGTACAGGTTGGAGCCACAATCTACGCGTCGCTGTCCCTTTCAGAAAAATCAGGGACAGCAAGGAAGATGCCAAACACAATACAAGGGAGGCTTTAAGAGAAAAGGCCACCCTGTCCCTTCAGGCGCCCAGGGCCCCCAAAATCCCAAGGTACCCAGATTTCCCCTGCTTACACCCTCCAACACAGCATGACTCTTTACCGATCCCCACCACCACAGCCAGTGCAGGGGGAGGTGGCAGGAGGGAGATTCTCCCTCTACCTATCTGGATGGTCCAGTATAACATCAGACTAATGGGTTCTTCAGATAGTAGAAAGGGGATACTCCCTAGAGTTCACCCAGTTTTCACCGGACAACCAACCAGTCCCCTCCCACTGCGCCCCCTCTCATGCACTCCTCCTGAGGCAGAGATACAGGCCTTATTGGACAAAAGAGCCTTACCGGAGATTCCTTTTGCTCAGTGGGGCAAGGGATTCTATTCCCATTTCTTCCTTGTCCCAAAAAAGATGAGACCTCCGTCCCATTCTGGATCTGAGTCATCTGAACACCTTTATTGAATACAAACTGTTCAGAATGGTGACCCTGGCGAGCCTGTTACCAGTGCTCCACCAAGGAGACTGGCTTTGCTCTCTGGACATGCAGGTTGCCTACATGCACATCAAGATCCTTCCACCCCACAGGAAGTACATACGCTTTACCTTCCAAGGAGGACACTACCAGTTCATGGCACTGCTGTGCAGCGCCTATTCTCGGCACCAAGGGTTTTTACCAAGTGCCTAACAGTAGTAGTGGTGGCCCTCAGGACAAGGGGTTACTTCGTATACCCCTACCTGGACGATTGTCTTCCTACTGCTCCAACAGAAGGCCAATTGAACACAACCTTGGAGGAGACATTCAGCCTATTCCAGACTCTGGGCATTACCCTAAACCTGCCCAAGTCACAGCCATGGGCAGCTCAAAGGCTACAATACATAGGAGCAGTCCTGGACACAGTCCAAGGGAAAGCCTTTCTGCCCTCAGACCAGCCATTAACGCTAAGAGAAGTCACTTGCAAGGTACTGGACTGTGACTTGGTTCCAGCAGGAGTGGTTCTACAACTGCTAGGTCACATGGCAGTAGCCATTGTCACGGTTCCACTCTCACGTCTAAACATGAGGATCCTGCAGTGGCACCTCGGGGTTCAATGGGATCAAGGTACGGAGCCCATTCAGATCTCCCATGCAGTCCAACAATCCGTGACCTGGTTCATCTCATCCCATTTAAGCATAGGGGTTCCCTTCCAGCAACCCAGTCCACAGCAGACTCTGACTACCGATGCATCAGGACTGGGATGGGGAGCACATCTGGCTTCTCATCAGACAAGGAGTTCCTGGTACTCAACAGAACTAGCTCCTCACATAAACATTTTGGAGATGAGAGCGGTTCTTTATGCCTTTCAAGCATTCCAAGGGGTGTGCCTTCCCAGAACTCTGCTGGTCCAGTTGGACAATACCCCAGTAGTCTTCCATCTCAACAAGCAAGGGGGTGCACATTTGTATCTCCTGTACAGAGATGCGATGAGAGTTTGGTCTTGGGTAGCGGATCACAAACTGGACATAACGGCAGTCCACGTTCTAGGCATTCACAATGTCCTCACAGACGGTTTAAGTCACTGTTGGTCTCAGAATCACGAGTGGGAATTACAGCAAGAAGTCATAGATGACCTCTTCGAAAGGTGGAGTCAGCCAGAACTGGACCTCTTTGCATCCTCACACAACACCAAACTGCCTAATTTCTGCTCGCTAGATCCAGGGCCTGGTATTTTCTGGTGAGCCGCATTGTCCCTCTTTTGGACAGGGAGGTTTCTGTATGCTTTCCTTCCCTTCCCTCTTCTTCAGAGTGTCCTGCTCAAACTGCAGGCAGAAGAAGCCAGAATGATACTGGTAGCACTATTCTGGCTTCGACAGATTTGGTTCCCACTGTTGCAACAGCTGGCATTGGAACCTCCAGTTCTGTTGCCCCACTCCACTCATAAGCTCTCCCAAGAGCAAGGGATGTTGGTCCATCTGGCCTTCCGGTCCCTGCATCTGCATGCTTGGCTCCTGTGGACTTGGCTAGGGATAGATTTGGAGTATCCATCAGAGTGGCAGAGGTGCTTGTGGCAGTGAGAAAACCCTCTACCAGGGCGACATATGCCATGAAATGGGAAGCGCTTTTGCTTGTGGGTGATTCCCCATTCTCTGGATCCCTTGGGTTGTCCAGTGTAATCTGTGCTGGAGTATTTTCTCCACCTGTCAGACTTGGGTCTCAGTTATCTCTGTGCTCTATCAGCTTACCATGCACCAATAAATGGGAAGACTGTAGTATAGCTGGACATCTGCAATACCTTTTAAGAGGTATCTTGCATATTAAACCCCCCAGGAGAGACCCAGTGCCATCCTGGGATCTCCTGTTTGTTTTAGAAAAGCTCACCTTGCCACCCTTTGAACCAGCCACAAGTTGTGAGCTCCACCTTCTCTCTTGGAAGGCATTATTCTTAGTTGCCATTACCTCTGCTTGGAGGATTTCCAAGTTGCATGCTCTGATGTGTAAAGAGCATTATCTTATTTTTCACAGGGACAGGGTAGCCTTGTGTACAAACCCTAAGTTCCTACCAAAGGTAATGTCTGAGTTCACGTTGAACCAGGATCTTCAACTACTAGTTTACTACCCAGAGTACTCCAACAAAGGGGAGGCATTGTTGCATACTCTGGATGAACATAGAATTTTGCATTACTACCTTGCTAGGACCAGTTTCACCAGAAAGACAGACCAGTTGTTTGTCTCTTATGCCCACAGGAAACTTGGGGCACCAGTCACAAAACAAACCTTAACTAAGGTGGCTAGTGCACTGCATAACTTTCTGTTACCAGCACCACAACAAACCCCTACCAGGACTGGTTAGGCGTCAATTCACCAGAGGGATCACGACATCCTTCGCTTCCCTTCAAAATGTTTCATCAGCAGATCTCTGTGCAGTCGCTACTTGGAGTTAAGTGCACACTTTCATGAGGCACTACAGTCCGGACATTGCTTCTGGGAGGAGAGCAGATTTTGGCCTAGCAGTTTTTCAGGGACTTCTCTCCTAACTTCCCACAACTTTTTTGTCCTCCACCCTTCCGATCAGGGTCTCTTCTTGGGCAAAGCTTGGGACTCATTGTCTCCTAGCAAATGCCTATAGTTGGCAGTAAAATGCACTGGTGTGTCCGAGAATGACTACAGAAGTCAGTTACTGACTTCTTGTGTGCCCCTGCCAACGTCTGGAGACATCATTTATTTTAATATAATATTTTTGATTGCATAGCACTATTGGAAAGGTAATTTTGTGCTGAACAACTTTGTCACTGATGTTTTGTGTCTATCATGTGTACTTTAGGAGTTTTTCACATTTGTTTATGGTATAGTGTGTATTGCTGAAATTTTGTCCATCAAGACTCATTTAAGCACCTTGAATAAAACACACTTTTTGGGTATCTCAGTCAGTATAAAACAAACTGAATTGATTGCAAGCACCGTTGGAATGGTAATTTTGTGCTGAACAACTTTGCCGCTGATACCTTGTGTGTATCATGTATACTTTAGAAGTTATGCGTATTTGTTTATGGTGGTGTGTATGGTTGAGATTCGTCCCCCAAACCTCACCAAAGCAGCTTGGCTAAAATGGGGAAAAATTGTTTCTTACTACAAAAATAGCTTTTTTTTTTTTTTTTTACTAACATAATATTAAAACTACATCTAATGTCTGGATGCTTAATTTGGTGTTGATATGTTACATATTTCCCAACAAAAACCAGCTTATGTTACCTTTTTTAGTGAAAGAAAAATATTTTTTTGCTGTTTCGACCAGCATAAAAAAAAAAAAAAACTACATTGTTTAATATTACTTGTATACCACCATTGGACATTGGAAAGGTAATTTTGAGCTGAACAACTTTGCCACTCATACTTTGTGTCTAGCACTTGCGGTTCTTGAGCTATTAGCATTTGTTTGCGGCATGCTGACTATGGCTTAATTTAACTTAGAAAGGCCCAGGAGTCCCTGTTAACAGTATACAGGAGACAAGAGGTGCACCTTCAGAGAGCTCATGTGGAGGCAATGAGTTAAGAAGGTTCACCTGGCTTCGGGTTACTAACCTAACCTAGGACACTCAGACCAAGGTTAAGGACTTCCCTATGAGAACAGCTCCTTTTTTGGGGGTAAGACTGAGGCATACATGAAGAAGGTGGAAGAATACAAAACCACCTACAAGAGAAAGCCTCCACTTTCTACAGTTCCCAGGGAAGGGGAAGGAGGAGTAGTGGCTACTACCCTAGGGCCTGCTGTACTACCAGTCAGCCATGCCCATGGATTACTCTCAGGCTAGAGGCTATTTCAGTGGCAGAGGGAAGCGAGGTGCCAGGAGGGCTGAGTCTGCTCTAGCTGCCACGTCCCAGCCCAAGCAGAATCCCTGACTGCTTTCCACAGGTCACCAACCCATTCCCAGTAGAAGGGAGGCTGGCTCACTTCCTCCAAGTGTGGCAACACATTACCACAGACAAGTGGGTTTTGGAGTTGGTGAGCCAGGGCCTCTCCCTACAGTTCAGGGACATCCCAAAGCTGCAGTCACATAGGCGCTTTGCACCCTCAACCCCAACAGAAAGAATTATGTTGGAGTTAGAGGTAAAAAAAAAAAAAATGCTGCAGGCAAATGCAGTAGAAACAGTTCCACAGTCTCTCTGGGGAAAGGGTCTTTACTCAAAGCACTTCCTCACTCAAAAAAAGAATGCGGAATGATGACCCATCCTGGATCTCAGATATCTGAACAGGCACTTGGCAAAATTCAAGTTCAGAATGGTCACCCTTGTCAGTAGTGATTCCTTCCCTCCAGCAGAATGATTGGCTGGCGTCTCTAGACCTCAAGGATGCCTACTTCCACATCCCAATCAGGGCCAGCCACAGGAAGTACCTGAGATTCAGGCTGTCCTCAGGACACTACCAGTTCTAGGGACATGGATATGTTGTTCAATCCACACTCCATAGCAGGTTCCTTGCCGCTTTAAATCTTGCCGGAAGGTCTTCAAGCTGGCTCCTCCCACCCACCTGGGTGGTAAAACTCTCGGCTCCACCCCATGATGCCAGATCTTCCTTACCACTTGGAAGCTCAGGTTCCCTCCTTAGCGCTCTGCGTTTTAGGCCTGGATCCAAACTCGTCGGTTAAAGCGAAACTTGTTCTTAAATTTTCAAGACTTCGGTCTGTTTCTTCCTTCGCGGCTGCTATGGATAAGTCAACTTCCGGATTTCAGCGGTGCCCATGCGGGCAGAAAATGTCTCTGACCGATCCGCACTCCACGTGCGTCTATTGCCTTGGACTTGATCACGATCCACAGGCCTGCGAATTGTACAAGTCCTTCTTGGTCAGCGTCCTCGAAGACCGTGCTGCCAGACTTCAACTTAGGCGCCCCGAGAGACGTGTTCCTCCGGTGAAGTCAAAGGAGGCCCGTTGGGCGGTGTCCGCAGCTGTGGGCTTGGCTGAGCAACTTGAGCAGATGATTGCCCTCGAGGAGGCGGCGGCCCAGGCTGCATCTTCGTCTTCCTCAGCCGCGGCATTTATCCCACTCTCCTTAGGCTCCTCCTCCTTACACGGCTTCTTTTAAGGTGCTTTGTCAGTCCCTTTCTACAAAAGGTGAGGGTCCATTGGGACATTCCTCTCGGTCCAAGAAGAAGGACTCGAAGGGTAAGTCCCACCTTGTGAGAGTGGGAGAGGTCCACTTCCCCAGACAGTCGACACTCTACTTCGGTCGAGGTTGTGGCTAAGGCCACTGGCTTCACGGTGTCCCCATCAGGTCAGCCGGCCAAGACACCCGTTGACGCGGTGGAGATTTTTCTCGACTCGTCGGACGGCTCTCGACAGGAGAAGCCGACAACCCTTCTTCACTGGTTCCCCCGGTGGAGACCGAGGACTTGCCTGCACCTCCTGTGCCGGAGTTCCCACTTAAGGTTCCCGAGCCGAGGGAGGAATGGGTTTCCCCCGCTCCCTCCCAGACCCACCCTCGGAAACACTGATGGTGTCGGTCTCAGTGTTGGACCTCCTCTCAGTCCAGCCGACACTGGTGGTCTTGGTCTCGGCACCAAGGAAAGTGGCGGCGCCACTTGTCTTCGTCTTCTTCCTCCTCGGAGGAAAGGCTTCGGCGCAAATTGCGTCGGCGCTACGAGGACTTGATGTGGCAGCAGCTCCTTCTGACCGGGAACAAGCCAACCCTGTCACCTTCCATGTCCATTAAGTGGCTGTCACCTGAGTGGCCAAAACAACCCCTCGTGGTCATCGAGGAGCCAAAGCTGGTGCCGGTTCGGCCAAAACCAGCTGCGCCACCCATCGTTTTGGAACCCCCGCCTCCACAACCAAAAACTGGGACTCCGACCAAGGATTCTTGGTTGGGTCATGGGTTGCCCCATCGGTTGTTTGTCACCCTCACTCCCGATTGCCCTCGGCAGGTGGAGGGTGGCTCAGGCCCTCGGCAGCTGTTTGCAGACTCCTCAGAGTCTGACGATGACTCTTCCCTGTTCTCCAGGCTTCTTGACCTGGAGTCCTCTGGGGGACAGTCTGTGGATGAGAGCTCATCCTCGATCATGGGATTACTTCGACTCATCTCAGAATCTACTGGGATGAAGCTCGAACCCGTGTCAAAGCGGGCCAAGTATCCCCTCACGGAGATACTGGACTGAGGGGATTCTCTTGCGGAGGCCTTTCCTGTAGCCGAAGTCATTGTTGGCCCAGCCCTGGAGTTATGGCAGCGGCCGGCTTCTTGTCCAGCTCCCTCAGCCAGGATGGCCTGGAAGTATGCCGTTCCCACCGGCTCACTCTCCGTATTCTCAAAGCACCCCTCTGCGGAGGGGTTGGTGACCGACAGCGTTTTCTGGCACTCCGGAAACGCCCGGGACGTGGACAAGAAACTGGACTACTTCGGGCGTAAAGTTTACGCTGCATCCTCCTTAGACCTTCGTCAGGCCTGTTCAGCCATACTGATGGCACACTTTTCCTATGCCCTTTTGGGCTCCCTGGATGAGGTGATTCCTCATCTCCTGGCTGACCTCCAGACTACGGTCAAGCACGTGCGGGATCAGGGAATGGCGGTGGCAAAGCAAAAGCTCCAAACTGCTCTCGACATGGGAGACTCTTGTGCCCGGTCAGTAGCGGCCGCAGTGGCCATGCACCGCAGAGCTTGGCTGCGGATCTCCACCTTCATGGCGGATACACAGCATAAGCTGGCAGGTGTTCCCTTCCTGGGTACCGACATGTTCGGGCCCGGGATGGAAGGCCATCTCCAGAGGATCGAGAAGTCCAGTGCCACCTTGGACTCGGTCACATCTGCCCAGAAGGACAAAGGCCACCAGCAGCAGCGTAAGCCCTTTCGGCCTGCTGCCCCTGCAGCACGTCCGGCCTAGCAACACCAGCATCAGGGCCAGCAGGCACGCACTTGGCACCCCAAAGCCAAGCCTGCATCATCTTCCAGCAGGAAGCCGGGAGGAAAAGGCCTAGGAGGTCCCTTGGCCGGTCCTTCCTCCAAGCCTGTCCAGTGACGGGTTGAGGGGTGTCGCCCCCAGCCTCGTCACTCCCCTGAGTCCCCCATGGGGGGATGGCTCCGCCACTTCCTTTCGGCCTGGTCCGCTATCACCGCAGACCACTGGGTGTTGGAAGTGGTAGGGAAAGGTCTGCCTCTGGAATTCGAGCAGGCCACACCCTGTCGGGTTGTCGCCCCATGGGGGGGCTATGGGGTCTGCAGCGCCTCTGACGGCTCGTCGAGCCAACATTGCTCTACTCCTCCAGAAGGAGGTGATCAGGGAAGTAGCGGATCCTCCACCAGACCCAGGGTTTGTGTCCAGGTATTTTCTGGTCCCAAAACGGACGGGGGGGCTGGCGCCCCATTCTAGACCTGGACGACCTAAACAAGTTCCTAAGGTCTCGAACCTTCAGGATGGTCACTCTGGCACAGATCATTGCATCCTTGGAACGAGGCGTGTGGTTCTGTTCTCTGAACTTCCAGGACGCGTTTTTTCACATCCCAATCCGTGCGTCCCACCAGCAATTCTTTTGCTTCGGAGCGGAGGGGTCCCTCTACGAGTTCCAGGCCATGCCCTTCGGCCTTTCTCCAGCTCCCAGGGTCTTCACCAAATGCATGGCAGTGGTGACAGCATTCCTGCGGTGCTGAAGGGTCTGGGTATACCCTTACCTGGACGACTGGCTGATTGCAGCCCCCTCCAGGCTGGAGGTGGAGCGGTCCAGGGATCTGGCCCTCCAGGTCTGCTCTCAGATTGGCCTCCTCATCAACGAGGCCAAATCGGAACTTGTGCCAACGAAGGTAATTCAGTTCATCGGGGCAGAGCTCGACTCTCTTCGAGCCAGAGCACGGCTCCTGGCGGACAGGGCTGAGGTTCTTTCCTCCTTTGCCCAATCATTTCTGGTTGGGCAATTGCGCCCTGCCCGGGACTTCCTGCACCTCCTGGGCCTCATGGCGACCTGCACCCACGTGGTCCATTGGGCCCGCTGGCACATGCATCCCCTTCAATGGGGGCTGGCCTGCCAGTAGTCACAGCGTTCCGGTCCTCTGGACCAGCCAGTGGCGGTGACCCAGGAGATGTGGAACACTCTCCAGTGGTGGATCGTTCCAGCTCATCTGCAGGAGGGCATCCCATTTGTCCACCTGAGCCGACGGTCATTCTAACGACCGATGCCTCTCTGATGGGTTGGGGTGCCCATCTGGGGGAGCACAGAGCACATGGCCTCTGGTCCCCTCAGGAGTCTCGATGCCACATCAACCTGCTGGAGCTTTGGGCGGTCCAACTAGTCCTTACCACCTTCGCTCCATTTGTACGGGGTCAAGTGGTCCAGGTCCAGACGGACAATACCACGACCACGTACTACCTAACCCGCCAGGGTGGGACGCACTCCTTGCCCCTTTGCAAGGAAGCTCTCCGCACTTGGTCCCTCATGAGCAGACTATAGGTGGATCTCCTAGCCATCCATGTGGTGGGAGCCTCCAACACTCTGGCCAGTGCCCTAAGCCGGATTGGTGCTGCATCTCACGAATGGTGTCTCCTGCCGGAGGTAGTACACTATCTGTTCTCCCACTGGGGCACTCCTCAGGTGGACCTGTTTGCCTCAAGGGAGAATGTGAAGCTGAGGCTGTTTCATATCCACCCCCTTCAGCACGGCTCACTGCAGGGGGATGCCTTCTCGAGGCCATGGACCCCGGGCCTCTTCTATGCCTTCCCCCATTTCCCTTGATCCACAAGGTGCTTCTCAAGGCGAGGAGGGACAAGGCGCAGGTGATTCTGGTAGCCCCGGACTGGCCCCGCCAGTTCTGGTATCCAGATCTCCTCAGCCTCAGCTCCAGGCTCTCGAGGCGGCTTCCAGCCCGCCCGGACTTAATCTCAGTCAACCAGGGGAAGGTACTCCACCCAGACCTTCAATCCCTGTACCTGACGGCCTGGTTCCTGAGTGGCTAGAGTTCCAGGCCTTGGGTCTGTCCGACAAGGTCCTCAGCGTTGTTGAGGCATCCCGTAAGGAGTCGACCAGAAAATGCTATGCCTTCAAATGGAAGAGGTTCTCCATTTGGTGACAGGATAAGGGGTTGGACCCTTCGTCCTGCTCCTTGGCCAGCATTCTGGACTACCTATGGTCCCTTTCTCAGCAAGGGCTTCGGTCAACGACCCTTAAGGTGCACCTGGCAGCCATCTCTGCTTACCGGGCATGGGCCAGAAGGCAGTCGGTGGTGCAGTAGAAGGTGGTCGGGCACTTTTTTCAGAGGTCTTGATCACATATCCCCTCCTGTGCAAGAACCTCCACCTCCATGGGATCTGCTGCTGGTATTGGCTAAGCTCATGGGCAAGCCATTTGAACCGATGCACGGTGTGGCATCTCTCACCTGTCATGGAAGACTGCCTTCTTGGTGGCTATCACGTCAGCCAGAAGGATGGAAGAGCTCCAGGCGCTCTTTATCGAGTCTCCTTATCTGGTCTTCCACATGGACAAGGTTGTCCTGCGCCCCTACCCGAAATTCCTTCCGATGGTGGTGTCAGAGTTTCACCTTAACCAGGTGTTGACTCTGCCGGTGTTCTACCCCAATCACACCTCGGAGGCCGAATATAGGCTCCATACTCTAGACCCTAGAAGAGCGCTCTTATTATAAGGAGCAGACGGCTGAAGTTCAGGGAGAGGTTTGCCAGCTGTTTGTCACCTACGCTGAAGCCGCACCTGGCAGACCTGCAGCCAAACGGACGATAGGCAGGTGGGTCACCTCCTGCATAGATCTCTGCTATAGGTTGATGGGCATGGAGCCTCGCAGAGGGATAAGAGCTCATTCTACCTGCCTTACCGCTGCTTCGGTGGCTGCTTCCAGTGACGTCCCTATCCAGGAAATCTGCAGGGCTGCTTCCTGGAAGTCAGCACACACCGTCATTTCCCACTACCACATCGACCCTGAGCCACACCGGGATGCTGGTTTTGGGACCTTGGTTCTCCGGTCCTTGTTTCCTAAACAGGGGGTGTACACCTTGCCTCCCTCCTCCTGGAGAACTGCTAGGAGTCTGCCATGAAGTGTGGATTGAACAACATCCATGTCCCTAAAAATACAGGTTACTCACCTGTAACAGGAGTTCTAGGAATGGTATATGTTGTTCATCCACACAACCCACCCGACCTCCCCGGTTTCAATGCACAGCCTGGTTTCCAGCGGACTAGATCTGGCATCATGGGGCGGAGCCAAGAGTTACCACCGGTGGGTGGGTGGAGGAGCCAGCTTGAAGACCTTCCGCAAGATTTAAAGCGGCAAGAAACCTGCCATGAAGTGTGGATGGACAACATATACCATTCCTAGAACTCCTGTTACAGGTGATTAACCTGTATTTCAAACAACATGAAGTCTTGCTGTATTCTGACAATAGCAGTGAGTCCCAACCTTCGAACTGCCCCAGAGATGAAAGAGTTAACTTTCCATGCCAGGCATGGAACGCTGAGCTCGAGCTTGGTCGAGACTCTGTCTGTTGCTGTTTGAACTCAAACCGTCAGATTCTTTACTCCGCCTCACTGAACAGTCGCTCCGGAGATTTCTCCTTTGCTCGGTTCAATTTGTCGGTTAAAGTACCGCTTTTCTTGGTTTTTGACTGAATTTAAACCGCAATCTGTCGGTTCACTCTCTGTCTGTGGTATTCGTGAGTGCTAGATAGGTTTATATTGTTTTCTATTCTGTGTGAAACTTGTAAACGGTTTATTGGTTCGGTTGGAACCGATCAAGTTGTTGTAAAAATCTTTATTTCTACTGTAGAGTATGGTTACCGGTTCTTATCGGTTCCAAAAAAACGGATTTTATTACGTTTTTTTCCACGACCCGTAACACGGTCAGGAACCGATAAGAGGGTCTTGCCTGGCGGATTGCCATTAAAAGGGTAAGTTTTGTTAGGACTGGCACCATGTCTGAGAAACCCAAAAGAAAAACCGGGCCTACTGGGTTTCAACACTGTAGTGTGTGTGGGGAAGCCTTGCTAAGGCTGACCCCACACCACCTGTGTTTATTGTCTGGGGTTTGACCACCTCATTTCAGACTGCCAGATTTGTAAAATGTTCCTGCAGCTACCCTAGAGAAGAGAGTTGGTAGGCTCAGAAAGGGAGTACAAAAGTCCGCTGACCCGATGGCCAGCCGGTCCGGCTCAAACCTAAACCAGGAGGAGTGCCCTCTGGACCAGGGCGTAAACTTGGGCAAAAGGAGAACCGATTCCGAGGAGTCGGTTCCGGCTAAGAGAACAAGAAAGGAAAAATCTGCTTATGTGGATCCAAAAGTTTCTTCTCCAACCGCTGATGAAATAGCCAAAGCGATAAAAATTGTGCAGTCGCTTTCCCCGGTTCTGACCGAACCGGCACCATCAGGAAGGTGCTTGGTTCGGCCGGTTCCACCGGTTCCGGATTATGATTTGGAGGAATATTATGAACCAGCGGAGGAGGAAGAGGAGTATGAGGAAAGTGAATGTGGTTTTGAAAGTCTGGATGTGCCCATTGACCCGGACATCTCCCCAGACAGACCTTCAGGAGTGTCTTCTCCTAGGCTTTCTGAGTCCCCCTCCCATTTCATGTTTTACAAGACAGTGGCCGAAACCCTTCAGCTTCCTATGGAAGAAGCTGTGGATGACCAGGAAGAGCCTGACTATGTGGAAATGATGGATATCCCATAGTCTAGGAGGCTGTCCATTCCTACACAAATCTTTTGGGAAACAGACATTGAAGATTTTAAAGACTCCTAATACTATACCTCCTGTGGATAAAAGGATGGACAAGAGGTATACTCTGTCAGGCTCAGATACGGAGTTCCTTACACAACAATGCAGCCATGTTGGGGTAGTGCAGGCTGCAGCCTGTGATAAGGCTAATATACCCTTGGCCTCACACCCCCAAGACAAGGACTCCAGGAGGATTGATGCCATGGCAAAGAAACAGTACATGGCAGCATCCTTGGGACTCAGGCAGGCCAATTATATGGCCTATACAGCTAGGTATCAGAAATCTAGATGGGACACTGTCATGGCTTTAGCTAAACAGGTCCCTGGCCAGCTTGCCAAGGAGCTGGAGCAGGTGGCTGCTGATGGTATTGAGGCATCCAAGGTGCAATTCCATGCTGTAGTGGACTCCAATGATGTTTCATCTAGAGTCATGGCTACATCTGTGGCACTTTGTAGAATGGTTGGCTCAGATGTACTAGCCTGTCGTGAGGATACCCAGACTAAGGTCATGGATTTTCCTTGTTAGGTAATTTCTGTTTGGGAGCAAACAGAGAATTACATGAAGAAATGGATGAATACAGGACCACCTATAGGAGTGCTCAGGCCAAGGAAAGGCAAGCCACCCTCAGAGGCAGCATCCCAGGGCAGGGCAGGCCTTTTCATAGGCCTTTCTACCAAGCCCAGGCCTCCTTCTGCCCATGCTCAGAGGGGGTTCTGAGAGGAGAGGCAGAAGGGGCACAAGCAGGCCTGCTTCCACCCCTCAGCCTAAACCCCTGCCAAACAGGCACCCTGATGGGTTTGCCAGGCTGATTCTCCACCACCTGTAGGGGGCAGGCTGGCTTACTTTGTCCAGGACTGGAAGTATTTAACATCAGACAAATGGGTCCTGAAAGTAAGCCAGGGACTGGTTCTCAGCTCAAAAAATTCCAAAGCTGAGAACCAGGTCCTTTCCACCTGCAAACCTCAGAGGCACTTCTGCCCCAGAGGCAGAGGTCTCCTTCCTCCTGGCTCTCAGAGCTGTGGAAAGGGTTCCACCCCACACCAAGGCAAATGATTGTACTCCAGGTACTTCCTCACTCCCAAAAAGACAGGAGAATGGCGGCCCATCCTGATCTCAGATACTTTAAAGCCACCTTTTAAAGCCAAAGTTCAAAATGGTGACCTGGAATAATTCTACCTCTCTAATGCCAGGGACTGGCTAGTCTCCTGGACCTCAAGGATGCCTATTTCCATATTCTCACTAGAAGCTCCCATCGAAGCAGTACCTCGAGGTCCCGAGCTGCCCTCAGGCCATTACCAATTCAGGAGCAATGCCTTCGGCCCAAACCTCTGCTCCAGGGGTGTTCACAAAATGCCTGGCAGTAGTAGTTGCTTTCTCTTAGAAGGCAAGGATTGCCATCTTCCCATACCTGGACGACTGGCTCATAGTAGGCCAGTCCCTGAGACCAAGTCAAGTTACATCTACAGATAACTCAGCAACTGCTCACTTCTCAGGTTTCCTTCGGAATCTTTCAAAGTCAGTTCTAGAGCCTGTTCAGCACCTCACCTTCATAGGCGCAGAGCTAGATACAGGAAAAGGCCAGAGCCTTCCTTCCCGGACAGAGCAAGGACCTTATCACATGCTCTTCATTCACCCTACAGGTGTCTCGTGACCAGCAAGGCATTTTCATAGCTCCGCAAACAGTGGCTGCTTCTACAGCAGTGGTGCAGGGAGCAAGATTTCAGATGAGGGACATTCAGTTCCACTTGAGAGCCTTTGGTCTCAGAAAAAGGACCCTCTGACCAAACTGATACCAGTGACTCGAACCCTGATCCAGGCCTTGCAGTGGTAGCAGGATCAGGACAATCTAAGACAGGGAGTTCCCTTTCTCACTCAGTCTCACTCTTTAATCCTTACTACAGATGCCTCCCTCTTGGGGTGGGGAGCTCACTTGGGAGACCTGACCACCCAAGGGTTGTGGTCCCCTCATGAATCTCTGCTTCACATCAATCTGTTGGAACTCAGAGCAGTGTTTCTAGCACTTCAAGTTTTTTCCAAGTCTGTTTGGAACAAAGTTATTTAGATCAGAACAGACAATACCACCACAATGTGGTATATCAACAGGCAAGGGGGCACTCGGTCTACGGCCTTGTGCACAGAAGCAATGAAGTTGTGGTCTCGGCCTATTCCCTGAACACCTCCTCACAGCAGTACACCTCCCAGGCAAGGACAATGTCCTGGCAGATGCTTCTCAGCAGGATATCTCAGGCCATCACGAATGGCCACTGGATCCCCTGGTTTTGGAGGTGATATTCTCCAGATGGGCACCCACAGATGGATCTTTTGCAGCCCCAGACAATCACCAACTTCCCTGTTTTGCTGCAGGCCCCAGTGTTGGGCTCAGTCCCCCTGGATGCCTTAGTTCCAGTTGGGAAGGAAAGTTCCTGCATGCTTCCCTTCCCTCTCCTGTTCAAAGTGCTAGTCAAAATCAGGTCTCAATCCTGCAAGGTGATCCTGATTGCTCCAGACTGGGCCAGACAGCCCTGGTACCTCTCCTATTGTCCTTAGCAGTCCACCCCCTGTCTCTTCCCAGGAATTACAACCTGTTAACCTGTGCTCAGGGGAGAGTTTGGTACCCAAACCTCAAATCTCTCAATCTCAAGGCCTGGCTCTTGAAGAGTTAGAGTTTGCTGATGTACACCTTTCCTAAGGTGTTATGGATATTCTGAAGGCTTCTAGGAAGCCTTCCACCAGAACTACTTATAATTCCAAGTGGAAAAGATTTTCAATATGGTGCTCTGGGAAGCATACTTCCCCAGAGTCTGCTGACCTGCCCACAGTCCTTGACTATATGGTTCAACTGAATAGCTTGGAACTCAGACCAGCTACACTAAGGGTGCATCTGGCAGCTGTCTCTGCTTTTATTTCAGCAGGTAAGCCCTCTTCTCTTTCATCTCACCCTGTATTCTTCAAGTTTTTCAAGGGATTACTTCATACCAATCCGCCATTCAGGGACCCTGCCCCTGCTTGGGACCTTAATGTTTGCATTGCTCAGCTCATGCAACCTCCTTTTGAGCCTTTGTCTTCAGCAGAGCTTAAGTACTTGACTTGGAAAACTGTGTTCCTGGTGGCCATCACTTCTGCCAGGCGCATAAGTGAGTTACAAGCCCTGTCAGTGGAGCCTAATTTTACCTCTTTCCGTAGAGATAAGGTGGTCCTCAGGACTAACAGGAAGTTTTTACCTAAGGTGGTTTCAGACTTCCACCTTAACCAATCTGTGTCTCTTCCTGTGTACTTCACTGACCATTCCTCCTCTGGTGAGAGGAGACTCCACATTTTAGATGTGAAAAGAGCCCTTAGCTATTACATAGAACTTACCAAGGGTCACAGATTTGACTCCCTCCAACTGTTCCTCACTTATGGTGAGGTTGGTAAAGGAAAACCTGACACTAAAAGATCCATTGCCAGGTGGATTGTGTCTTGCATCCACTTTTGCTATGAAAAACTAGGTAAGGTCCCACCCTCAGGCCTGAGGGCTCACTCTACCAGAGGTACAACTGCTTCCCTGGCTGCTGCCAGGGATATTCCTATCTTAGAGATATGTCAAGCAGCTACCTGGAAAACAGTTCACACTTTTACCAAGCATTACTCTCTGGATATCCAGGCTAGGAGTGATGCTCTGTTTGGCAAGCTGTGCTTCAGAGCCTATTTCCTAAGTAGGTTCTGTCCCTCCTCCATGGAGGTACTGCTTGGTAGTCTGCTATTGTCATAATACAGCAAGACTTCATGTTGTTTGAAGAAAAATTACTCACCTTAGTAATGTTGTTTCTTCTAATAGAGTCTTGCTGTATTCTGACCTCCCCTCGCCTTCCCCTCTCAGAACCTTTGTTTTTGGGATGTGGGTGGGCAGTAGCAGTGTTGGCACTCAGGAGGTGCCCCACCTTTTTTGTTACACCCTCTGTCTTTGAGTGAGTGGGTGTTGTGTTTATTTCATTTTTTGGGTTTCTTGACTTGAGACTTTGTTTTGGGACCAAAAAATTTGTTATTATGTTTAGTAGCCAGTTGGCTAGTGTAGGTTTATAGCTTCCACACAGTACCTCAGTGAGTTTAGCTCATAAAGATCTGATGGTTTGAGTTCAGACAGCAACAGACAGAGTCTCAACCAAGCTCGAGCTCAGCGTTCCATGCCTGGCATGGAAAGTTAACTCTTTCATCTTCGGGGCAGTTCGAAGGTTGGGACTCTCTGCTATTGTCAGAATACAGCAAGACTCCATTAGAAGAAACAACATTACTAAGGTGAGTAATTTTTTCTTTTCAGCCCTCCCCTTTGGGCTCTCCTCCGCTGCAAGGGTGGTTACAAAATGCCTGGCTGTGGTGTCAGTCTGCCTAAGGAGGCAGGGAGTCTGTTCAAACAACATGAAGTCTTGCTATATTATAGACATTAGCAGTTTGATCCAGCTCTAGAACTGCCCCGGAGTGAAATGGTTAAGACCATTCCAAAATAGAATTTTGGCACGAGAGCAGTCTCATCTGTGTCATTTCAAACTTGAACTGTCGGATTCTTTACTCGACTCAGTGAACAGTCGCCCGGAGATTTCTCCTTCTGCTTGGTTCATTTCCAGTTTAAAGTGTTTTCTCGTTGGATTTAACCGAGAAGTTTTATTTTAACCGCAAAACCGTTTGGTTCAAGCTCTATCTGTGGTAACCGTAAGTAAATGAAGGTTTTGTCTGTGTGGAACTTGTAAGTTATCGGTTCGGTTTTGAACCGATCAGTGGGTTTAAAACTCATTTAAAACTAAAAGTTACTATTTTAGAGTGTGGTTCCCGGTTCTTATCGGTTCTAAAAAAAACGGATTTATTACGGTTTTTTCCAATACCCGTGACACGGTTAGGAACCGATAAGGGTGTCTTGCCTGGCACTGCCGTTAAAAGGGCAAGTTTTTGGTTAGGCTGGCATTATGTCTGAGAAACCCAAAAGAAAAACCGGGCCCACTGGGTTTCAACACTGTGATGTTGTGGGGAAGTCTTTGCCAAGGCTGACCCACACACCACATGTGTTTATTGTCTGGGTTTGACCACCTCAGTCAGACTGCCAGGTATGTAAGAATTTCCTGCAGCCACCCTGGAAAAAGATTGTGCAGGCTCAGGAACGAGAGGCCCAAAGTCCGCTGACCCGATGGCCAGCCCGTCTGGTGCCAACCGGACCAGAGGGAGTGCCCTCTGACCAGAGCCAGACTTCTCGCAAAGAAAAGCTGGTTCTGAGGAACCAATTCCAGTAAAGAAAACAAGAAAATCAGCAGGTCTGAGTCCAAAATTCCTTCTCCAACTGCTGCAGAGATAGCAAAAGCCATACAAATTGTCCAGTCATTGTCTCAGGGTCCGTCCGAACCACCACTATCTGGTAAAAGGTCGGTTCGGTCCAGTCCCAGTGGTTCAGGATTAGCATATTGAGGAATTTTATGAACCAGAGGAGGGGAGGAGGATTAGGAACAGTATGAATGTGGCTTGGGAAGGTCTGGGTGTGCCTATTGAACCGACATCTCCCCAGACAGACCTTTAGAATCTCCCCTATGCTGTCTGAGTCCTCATCTCATTTTATGTTTTATAAAAAGTTGCTGAAACCCTCCAGCTTCCTTTAGAAGAGGCTGTGGATGAGCAAGAGGAGCCTGATTTTGTAGAAATGATGGATATTCCAGAGTCTAGGAGATTGTCTATTCCTTTACATAAGTCTTTTAGGAAACAAACAAAATTTTAAAAGCTCTAATTCTGTGCCTCCTGTAGATAAAAAGATGGACAGAAGGTATACATTGTCAGGCCCTGATACATAATTCCTTTCTCAGCAATCAGTTAGTTGGTAGTGTTAGGCTGCTGCCTGTGATAAAGCTAATATTCCCTTGGCTTCACATCCTCCTGACAAAGGATTCCAGGAAGATTGATGCCATGGCAAAACAGTATATGGCAGCCCTCTGGGACTCAGGCAAGCAAATTATATGGCTTATGTAGCTAGGTATCAGAAATCTAGATGGGATACTGTTATGCATTGGCCAAGCAGGCCCATGGCCAGCTGGCTAGTGAACTAGAACAGGTGGCTGCTGATGGCATTGAAGCCTCTAAGGTTCAGTTTCATGCTGCTGTGGATGTTAATGATGTTTCCTCTAGGGTCATGGCCACATCTGTAGCTTTTACGTGGTTAGCCTGGCTTAAGTGTACTAGTTTGTCACAGGATACCCAGACTAAGGCTATGGATTTTCCTGTGGTGGGAAATTCTCTGTTTGAGAGCAGACAGAGAATTACATGAAGAAGATGGATGAATACAGGACTACTTACAAGAGTGCCCAGGCTAAGGAGCGGCAAGCCACTCCTCAAAGGCTTGCCCCCAGGGGTAGGGGTAGGCCTTTTCACAGGCCTTTCTACCAGACTCAGGCCTCCTCTGCCTATGCTCAGAGGGGCTTCTTCAGAGGCAGGGGCAGACGAGGGGTGGGCAGACCTGCTCCCACCCCCCAGCCTAAAGCTCCTGCGAAACAGGCACCCTGATGGGGTGCCCAGGGCCGATTCTCCTGTACCAGTGGGGCAGGCTGGCTTTACTTCAGTCAGAATTGGGCTTCTTTAACCTCAGACAAGTGGGTTCTGGAGTAGTAAGCCAGGGTCTGTTCTCAGCTTCAAAAGTTTCCCAAGTTGAGAAGCAGACTTTTTCTACCTGCAAGTGCTTCAGAGACCTCGCTCTGGAAACAGAGGTCTCATCCTGTTAGCTCTCAGAGCAGTAGAAAGGGTTCCTCCCTGCATCAGGGCAGGGGTCTGTATTCCAGATATTTCTACCCTAAAAAAAGACAGGAGAATGGCGGCCCATTTTAGATCTCAGATATCTGAACAAGCATCTTTTGAAACCAAAGTTCAAAATGGTAACTCTGGCAATGATTTTACCTTCCTAAGGCCAGGGGACTGGCTAGCCTCCCTGGACCTCAAGGATGCCTATTTCCATGTCCTAATCAGAAGATCCCATCGAAAGTACCTCAGATCTGAACTGCCCTCAGGTCATTACCAGTTCAGAGCAATGCCTCCGGCTCACTCTGCTCCAAGGGTATTCACAAAGTGTCTAGCAGTGGCAGTGGCCCACTTAAGGAGGCAGAGGATTGCTGTTTTTCCTATCTAGATGACTGGCTCATTGTACAGTCCCAGAACAGGTAAATCTCACCTGCAGGTCACCCAGCAGCTTCTCACTCCTGGGTTTTCTGCTAAACCTACCAAAGTCGGTTCTGGAACCAGTCCAGGTACTCACCTTTATAGGGGCAGAATTGGACAAAGCTAGCCAGAGCCTTTCTTCCCAGAAAGGGTAAGGAATTTAGTGGCTCTGGCCTCTTCCTTCACTCTGCAGGTCTCTCGACTAGCAAGACACTTTCTGCAGCTCCTGGGGCACATGGCTGCATCCACAGCTGTTGTGCAGGGAGCCAGATTTCAGATGAGACATTCAGTTTCACTTGAGAACCTTTTGTCTCGGAGAAGAGACCCCTTTCCAAGTTGGTCCCAGTGACTCCAACCTTGATCCTAGCTGTCCAGTGGTGGCAGGATCAGAGCAATTTAAGAGCGGGGTCCCTTCATTTCCCTTCTCACGACTTGACTCTCACTACAGATGCTTCCTTCTGGGTTGGGAGCTCACATGGGCTACCTTTCCACTCAGGGAGTTTGGTCCCTACGAATCTCTGCTCCACATCAATTTGCTGGAACTCAGAGCTGTCTTTTTAGCTCTTCAAGCTTTTTCTGCATCTGTCCACGATAAGGTGATACAAGTCAGAACAGACAACACCACAACAATGTGGTACATCAACAAACAGGGGGCACTCGGTCTTCGGCCTTGTGCACCGAGGCAATGAAGTTGTGGTCTCTGGCCTGTTCCTGAACACTTCCCTCATAGCAGTTCATCTTCCAGGGAAGGACAATGTCCTAGTGGATGCCCTCAGCAGGATTTCCCAGGGCCATCACCAATGGTCCCTGGATCCTCAAGTGCTGGGGATAGTTTTTGCCAGGTGGGCATCCTCAGATAGATCTTTTGCAGCCCCAGACAATCACAAACTTCCTCTGTTCTGTTGCAGGCCTCCAGTGCTGGGCTCAGTTCCCCTGGATGCCCTTCTTCTGGTTTGGGAGGGAAGTTCCTCTATGCTTTCCCCTTCCTCTCCTATTCAAAGTACTAGTCAAATCAGATCTCAGCCTTGCAGGTGATTCTGATTGCCCCGGATTGGGCCAGGCAGCCCTGGTACCCACTCCTTCTGTCTCTGACAGTCCATCTTCCCTGTGCCTCCCCAGGAATCACAATATGTTGACTTGTGCCCAGGGAAGGGTTTGGTATCCGGACCTCAAATCCTCAACCTCAAGGCCTGACTCTTGAGGAGTTAGAGTTTGCTGATTTACACCTCTCTCAGGGTGTTCTTGAGATCCTAAAGGCTTCCAAAGCCTTCCACTAGGGCTACTTATAGTTCTAAATGGAAAAGGTTTTCCATTTGGTGTGCTGGGAAAAATATTTCCCCAGAATCTGCTGAATTGCCCATTTTGTTAGATTACATGGTACATCTTAATTCCTTGGGTCTTAGACCAGCTACCCTGAGAGTTCATTTGGCAGCTGTGTCTGCTTTGTGTCAGCAGGAAAGTCATCCCTCTTTCCTCTCATCCTGTGTTTTCCAAGTTTTTAAGGGATTACTCCATACTAATCCTCCTTTTGGGAACCGGCCCCTGCTTGGGACCTTAATGTTTGCATTGCCCAGTTAATGCAACCCCTTGAACCTCTGTCTTCTGCAGAGCTTAGTACCTAACTTGGAAAACTTTTTCTAGTGGCTATCACTTCTGCCAGACGATAAGTGAATTGCAAGCCTTGTCAGTGGAGACTGACTTTATTTCTTTCCATAGGGATAAGGTAGTCCTTAGGACTAATAGGAAGTTTTGCCTAAGGTGGTTTCAGATTTCCATCTTAATCAATCTATCTCCCTTCCAGTATTTTTCACTGATCACTCCTCTTCGGGTGAGAGGAGGTTGCACAGCCTGGATGTTAAGAGTGCTCTTAGTTATTATATAGAGCGTACCAAAGGTCACAGGTTCGAATCCCTCCAACTTTTCCTTACCTGTGGTGAAGTTGGGAAAGGCAAACCTGCCACTAAGAGATCAATAGCCAGGTGGATTGTCTCTTGTATCCAATTTTGTTATCAGAAAGTGGGCAGAGCCCCCCCCGGTTTGAGGGCTCATTCTACAAGGGGTACAGCTGGCTCTAGCTGCCAGAGATATCCCTTTATTAGAGATTTGCCAGGCTGCTACTTGGAAAATGGTACACACTTTTATCAAGCATTACTCCCTGGATGTCCAGTCCAGGAGAGATGCTCGGTTTGGCACAGCTGTTCTTCAGAGCCTATTCCCTAAGTAGGTTCTGCCCCTCCTCCATGGAGGTACTTCTGTGTATTCTGCTAATGTCTATAATATAGCAAGACTTCATGTTGTTTGAAGAAAAAATTACTCACCTTAGTAATGTTGTTTCTTCTAATGGAGTCTTGTTATATTATAGACCTCCCCCCCAACCTGCCCCTCTCAGAACCTCTACTTGGTGGGGTGTGGGCAACTTAGTGTGGGCACTACTTATGTCCTGTTAGCATTTTGTCCCCTTTGGGACTTTGGGGGTGTGTATGTGTACGCCTGTGTGTGTTTTATTATACTTATGTTCCATTTTCATATTATTAGAATAGTGTTAGTATTTATGGTCCCTGACTTAAGTCTTGGGTGTTGGGACCATCAATGGTTGTTATTATTTAGGTAGCCATTTGGCTAGTGTAGGTTACAGCTTCCACACAGACCTTAGTGAGTTTGGCTCGTAAAGATCTGACAGTTCAGGTTTGAAATGACACAGATAGAGCTGCTCTCGTGCCAAAATTCTATTTTGGAATGGTCTTAACCATTTCACTCCGGGGCAGTTCTAGAGCTGGATCAAACTGCTAATGTCTATAATATAGCAAGACTCCATTAGAAGAAACAACATTGCTAAGGTGAGTAATTTTTTCTTTTCTCCTACCTGGATGACTGTCTGGTTGTGGGGAAGTCTCCCCAGCAGGTCAGGAACCATCTAAACTTCACACAGGGCACCCTAGAGTCCCTGGGCTACCTTTTTAACCGGCAAACGTCCCACCTGCAACCAGTACAATCCCTGGAATTCATAGGGGCAGTGTTTGGATACTCTGCAAGGCAAAGCTCATCTCCTGCAGGACAGAATGTGAAACCTTCAAAACCTGGCAGGATCATTCTACCTGGGACAGCCCAGGCCTGCAAGGCACTTCCTAAGGTTGCTAGGGCACATGGCTTCCACCACAGCTGTGGTTCCAGGTGTCAGATTTCAGATGCAAGACATACAGTATCACCTCAGGTCTTACTGGTCCCAAAGAAGGGACCCACTGTTCAAGCTAGTGCCAGTAACAAGAACCCTGCTGCAAGCAGTGGAGTGGTAGAAGGAGGGGGGAGAACCTGAGGCGGGGAGTGCCATTCCAGCAGCAGGCTTCAACTGTAGTTTTGACTACAGATGCCTCTCTTCTAGACTAGGGTGCACAGAAAATCAATGATGTAAGGTACCATTGAGAAGCACAACTGCATATAAACCTCCTGGTGCTCAGAGCAGTCTTACTGGCCCTGCAGGGCTTCACCCACCCGCCCCCACTAAGAGGTCAGTTAGTCTAAGTCTGAACAAACAATACTACCACCATGTACTACATCAACAAGCAAGGGGGAACCAGATCCTCAAAACTCTGCATAGAGGCAGTGAAGATCTGGTCTCTGGTCTGCTCCCCTGGACATGCATCTGTTGGCAATCCACCAGTCAGGAAAGGACAATACCGTAGTAGACACCCTCAGCAGAATCAGTCAAGGGCACCATGAGTGAGCCCTAAACAAGCAAGTGTGGAGTCAGTCTTCAGAAGGTGGGACACCCTAGAAATAGACCTGTTCTCCTCAGAGCAGAATCAGCAGCTCCCTCTGTTCTGTTGCAGGCCTCCAGCAGTTGGTCCTATTCCTCTGAACAGACTAGCACTGGATTAGACAGGGAGCTTTCTTTATGGCGTTTTCCCCCTTTCCCCTACTGCTCGAAGTAACCCCTAGATGGCGCTATCCCAAGGGCTACTACCCGTGCCTGTTTGACTACAGACAGGTTGAGGGGCCTAGGTCCTATGGCGGGTGCCTCCACCAAGAGGTTAGGGTTTGTAGTGGTTAGACTTGCTTGGTCACAGCCCTATGGGACACTGAGACACCCTTTTATTCCCTCTAGTGGCTCACACAGTACACCGGAGTTACAGACCCAGTACCCCATGTATACACACTGTTCACTCATATAGATACCACTTACCCTCGAGACTGATTCTGCAGCATGTCTCTGAGGACCCCCTGTAAAATAAGGTTAAACAACATACACAGCAAAACACAATACTGTTTCCATAAGTACCAACACCACAGACAGTATATAGTATAACAACAACAAATCTGATTTTTTTTTAGGGGGCAGTAACACGGGAGGGGGAAATCGGGTTCATTGGTGGCATTAAATCACAGTACTGTGCACACATACAGGGTCTGAAAAGTCACACTCTGGGTAACCAGGTTGGGGGAGGGCTAGCCAGGTTCGTTACCCGGGGTTGGCCAGCCAGTGCAGATGGATGGGGCCCTGTAGAAGAAAATATATGCACAACACCCAGTTGTAATCTGGAGCCGGATGGCTCAGTCCATGAAGCAGGGGAAACAACAAGAATTAGATGACACACTTGTGATTGAAAACAGACTGCAGAGAAATACCCTGATTTGTACTCACAATACCCAAGCTGAGGACCGGATGGTGGATGTTCTTCTGGATTGCCAGAACAACAGTGCATGCAGACAAGATCCTTGTGACTGGACCCTACTGCAGTTGATAGCCAACGTATTTAGTCTGGGCTAAGCTGGGGTTTGCTTCCAGCTTCAACACACTGCATGGGGGATTGGAAATAGCAATTCCCCCGAAGCACTATGCACAGTCATATATAAAAGGAAACTGCTATACCAGGCAGGCTGCTCCTCATTCCCGATCGCAGTTACTGCAAAATACCTGGGAGCACACACAGCAACTTCAGTTCCTGACAGACCGAGCGCGATTCAGCAATTTCTCCAGTCTTCTACTGGGTGAGCCTGGTTTCCACTCTTCAGACTTCCTTCTTTCTCCTCACAATCGGATTCAGTCTGAACTGCACTTACAACGGCTGAAGGCCGAACCTCAGGGCCTCACGCGTGCTTCCCGCGTGAAACCATACACCGCAGAAACACAGAGCTCCTTCTCTTTTCACTGTCACAACTTATCTGAGCTTTCCAGTAACAGAGCAGGGCATTTCCTTTAGCTCCAGACCATGCTGTTGGCTGGTTCAGCTGTCACTCACAATAAGAGTCCCTCTGTTGGTGAAAGAAGGCGCCAGGGTCAAGACTACATTTTCCAGAGTCACTGCCCATACAATCCCATTGTGGCTGGCTCAAAATTGAGAGTCCAAGTTCTGATTTGTCCACAGGCTCCATCTTAAGGTCTCCCTATCATCCTGATTGGTCCAAGTCAGCAATTCAGGACCAAAATGAAAAAGGTACACTGAAACAGTTTGTGCTGAAATGAAGACAGGTTAGACAAACTACATTTTCTCAGTCACTCTAAATGATTTCTGGCAAACAGTTATATCTTTCAACAAGGCTCCCTCTGCACATGTAGCGACAGCAGAGACCGAACGAATTGACAGCAGCTCAGGCAGGATTCGAGCATTAAATACACAGTCCCCCCACACAAACTAAGTCTGCAAGGAGACAGCCCTTAAAGAGACAGTACGTGAAGGCTCAAATAGCACTCACTTGGAACCACATTTAAACAGCTCAGACGCTGAACACCGCCCAGACTTGGAGCATTCAGGCAAGCTCCTGGAAGACTTTTGGGAACCCCCATTTGCAGGGGGGTTACACCCTTCTTGGCCTGGAAAAATTTGTCGTCCGCGTCAGGTACCCCCATAAATTTCAATACAACCATACATATTTACATCAATATCACATTAGGCTTGTATATGTAATCATCAGTCAACATACAACCTTACCAGAAAGGAATACCACTACTCTCAGTGCAGTTTAACCCCTGCAAGGTATATCATTTTTTAAAAACACATTTCTGAAACTTTTCTGTACATCACTTTTTTTTTTTTTTACAGTATTATATGCACATTGTACCATAACTCAGGTTATTACCTCCTGTACATGAAACCTGAAGAGAGGGTGCCCTTCCCTATCAGCTACCTTGGGGCTGGATGGGGCAGTGGCACCATACCTAGAGAGCAACACAAGTAACTTGGAGTTAGCACTGATGTTCAGTTTGGGCAATGAGCTTGGGGACACATACGCTCCTTTATGGACAGCATTGAGAGGCAAGTCCACAGGCCTCCCAGGGGAATCATAACTGAGGTGCACCACAGGCTTTACAGCTCGACCAGTCTTTCTAGGGGGAACTGTTACAGTCTCTGCACCCTGAGCCTTATTTTCAGCATTGTCCTCACTTGTCAGGGGAGTCTCCATTGGGGTAGAGAGGCTGGAACTTGGGGCACTTTCAGCTTCAGGAGTTACAATCTCTGAGTCCACAACACTTGGCTCACATGGGGAGTTTTCTGACACTGGCAGTGAACTATCGGGGAACTCAAAATACTCATTCTGGTATATCACCAACTTGTCCCAGTCCATCATTCTCCTCTTCTGAAAGTTCAAACAGTTCAACCATACACAATGATTCCATATCGTCTGACTTGATGCTTTGCACTTCACTTTCTGGGAGCATTGGCTCCAGGGACAAAGCTGGGGGCTTAGACAGTCCAGAAGGCCCAGCGTCATCTCCAGGATTGACATGGGGATTGCCCTGAAACAATTGACTCAGTTCGTCAGAAGGGTAGTATTCAAAGCCACACTCACTTTCCTCTGACATGGACTGACAGTCATGTTCAACTGGGACTTGTGGAGGGGAACACTTTAACTCAGCTTCTGTAGGTGCAGGCTTTCTTGATTTTTGCTTAGCAGCAGCTCTAGTCACTGGTCCAGAGGGGGCATTTTCTGGGGGCTCAGACTCGATCAAGATTTGTCCAATGGGCAGTAAATGATTTCTTTGCATTGTTTTCACATCTTTTGAATTATTCTCAGGCCTTACTTTGTACACAGGCAGATCATCTAGTTTGCCCAGTACAATGTGAGGGAGATGGTGCCATCTGTCAGCAATCTTATGTTTGCCATGCAGTCCTAGATTTCTTAACAGTACCCGATCTCCCTCTTGGAGTTCCTGTGCTTTCACCTTTTTATCATACCTTTCCTCGTTGGCCAGATTTCTTTTGGCAGCCATGGTTTGAGCCATTTGATACGCATGATTTAGTTGGGCCTTTAACTTGCACATAACTGTAAATAGTTATCAGCTTGAACCCCATCAGGAGAAACTCCAAAACATATATCTACCGGCAGTCGAGCTTCTCTTCCAAACATCAGGTGGTAAGGGGAGAACCCACTGGCATCACTTCAAACAACATGAAGTCTTGCTATATTCTGACATATGCAGTGAGTCCCAACCTTCAAACTGCTCCAGAGGTGAAAGAGTTAACTTTCCATGCCAGGCATTGAACGCTGAGCTTGAGCTCGGTTGAAACTCTGTCTGTTCTTCATACTCAAACCGTCAGATTCTTTACTCTGCCTCACTGAACAGTCGCTCCGGAGATTTCTCCTTCTGCTCGGTTCATTTTGTCGGTTAAAGTATTGTTTTCTCGGTTTTTGACCGAATTTAAACCGCAACCGGTCGGTTCAGGCTCTGTCTGTGGTATTTGTGAGTACTAGATAGGTTTTACATTAATTCTCTTCTGTGTGGAACTTGTAAGTGGTTTATCGGTTCGGTTTGAACCGATCAGGTTGTTTAAAATCTATTAATCTGTGATTTAGAGTGTGGTTACCGGTTCTTATCGGTTCTAAAAAAACGGATTTTAATGCGTTTTTTTCCACGACCCGTGACACGGTTGGGAACCGATAAGAGGGTCTTACCTAGCGGATTGCCATAAATGGGTAAGTTTGGTTAGGACTGGCACCATGTCTGAGAAACCCAAAAGAAAAACCGGGCCCACTGGGTTTCAACACTGCAGTGTGTGTGGGGAAGTCTTTGCCAAGGTTGACCCCAACACCACCTGTGTTTATTGTCTGGGGTTTGACCACCTCAATGCAGACTGCCAGATTTGTAAAAATTTTCCTGCAGCTACCCTGGAAAAGTGAGTTGGTTGGCTCAGGGAAAGGGAGGCCAAAAAGTCAGCTGAACCGGATGGCCAGCCCGGTTCGGTTCCAACCGAACCGGAGGGAGTGCCCTCTGACCAGGGCGAGACTTCCTCGGGCAAAAGGAGATCCGACTCTGAGGAGTCGGGTCCAGCAAAAAGGACTAGGAAATCAGCTGGTGTGGAACCAAAACTTTCCTCTCCAACCGCTGAAGAAATAGCCAAAGCGATTAAAATTGTCCAGTCGCTTTCCCCGGTTCCGACCGAACCGGCACCATCAGGGTAACGCCTGGTTCGGCCGGTTCCACCGGTTCAGGAGTATGATTTAGAGGAATATTATGAACCGGAGGAGGGGGAAGAGGAGTATGAGGAGAGTGAATGTGGATTTGAAAGTCTGGATGTGCCCATTGACCCCGACATCTCCCCAGACAGACCTTCAGGAGTGTCTCCTCCTAGGCTTTCTGAGTCCCCCTTCTCATGTTATGTTTTATAAAAAAGTGGCTGAAATCCTCCAGCTCCCTATGGAGGAAGCTGTGGATGATCAAGAGGAGCCTGACTATGTGGAAATGATGGATATCCCAGAGTCTAGGAGACTGTCTATTCCCCTTGCATAAATCTTTTGGGAGACAGACATTTAAAATTCTAAACTCCTCACACTATACCTTCTGTGGATAAGAGAATGGACAAGAGGTACACATTGTCAGGCTCTGATATGGAGTTCCTTACACAACAATGCAGCCATGTTGGGGTAGTGCAGGCTGCAGCCTGTGACAAGGCAAATATTCACTTGGCTTCACACCCTCCGGACAAGGACTCCAGGAGGATTGATGCCATGGCAAAGAAACCGTACATGGCAGCATCCTTGGGACTCAGACAGGTGAATTATATGGCTTATGTTGCTAGATATCAGAAATCCAGATGGGATACTGTTATGGCTCTAGCAAAACAGGTCCCTGGCCAGCTTGCCAAGGAGCTGGAGCAGGTGGCTGCTGATGGTATTGAGGCATCCAAGGTGCAATTCCATGCTGCAGTGGACTCAAATGATGTGTCATCAAGAGTCATGGCTACATCTGTGGCACTTCGCAGAATGGCTTGGCTCAGATGTACTAGTCTGTCACAGGATACTCAGACTAAGGCCATGGATTTTCCTGTTGTGGGTAATTCCCTGTTTGGGGAGCAGACAGAGAATTACATGAAGAAAATGGATCAGTATAGAACCACCTATAGGAGTGCACAGGCCAAGGAAAGGCAGGCCACTCCTCAAAGGCAGCTTCCCAGGGGCAGGCCTTTTCATAGGCCTTTTTTTACCAAGCACAGGCCTCATCTTCTGCTTATGCCCAGAGGGGGTTCTTTAGAGGGAGAGGCAGACGGGGTACAAGCAGGCCTGCTTCCACCCCCCCAGCCCAAAGCCCCCTGCCAAGCAGGCACCCTGATGGGGTTGCCAGGGCCGATTCTCAGCTACCTGTAGGGGGCAGGCTGGCTTACTTTGTCCAGGACTGGTAGTCTCTGACATCAGACAAGTGGGTCCTGGAAGTAGTAAGCCAGGGACTGGTTCTCAGCTTCAAAAAGTTTCCAAAGATGAGAACCAGATCCTTTCCACCTGCAAATCCACCAGAGGCAGAGGTCTCTTCCCTCCTGGCTCTCAGAGCTGTGTAAAAGGTTCCACCCCTACACCAGGGCAAAGGGTTGTACTCCAGGTACTTCCTTACCCCAAAAAAGACAGGAGAATGGCGGCCCATCCTGGATATCAGATACTTAAACAAGCACCTTTTAAAACCAAAATTCAAAATGGTGACTTTGGGAATTATTCTACCCTCTCTAAGGCCAGGGGACTGGCTAGCGTCTCTGGACCTCAAGGATGCCTACTTCCGTATTCTCATCAGAAGCTCCCATCGAAAGGACCTCAGGTTTGAGCTGCCCTCAGGCCATTACCAATTCAGAGCAATGCCCTTTGGCCTCACCTCTGCTCCAAGGGTATTCACAAAATGCCTGGCAGTAGCAGTTGCTTTTCTAAGAAGGCAAAAAATTGCCATCTTCCCTTACCTGGACGACTGGCTTATAGTAGGCCAGTCCCCAGACCAAGTCAAGTTACACCTACAGATAACTCAGCAGCTGCTCACCTCTCTAGGTTTCCTTCTGAATCTTTCAAAGTCAGTTCTAGAGCCTGTCCAGCTCCTCACCTTCATAGGCGCAGAGCTGAACACAGAGAAAGCCAGAGCCTTCCTTCCTTTGGACAGTGCAAGGACCCTGGTCTCTCTGGCCTCCTCATTCACCCTGCAGGTGTCTCAACCAGCAAGGCATTTTCTAAAGCTCCTGGGGCACATGACTGCTTCTACAGCAGTAGTGCAGGGAGCAAGATTTCAGATGAGGGACATTCAGTTCCATTTGAGAGCCTTTTGGTCTCAAAGGAAAGACCCTCTAACCAAATTGATCCCAGTGACTCGAACCCTGATCCTGGCCCTACAATGGTGGCAGGATCAGAGCAATCTGAGACAAGGGGTTCCTTTTGTCACTCAGTCTCACTCCTTAGTCCTTACTACAGATGCATCCCTCTTGGGGTGGGGAGCTCACATGGGCGACCTCACTACCCAGGGGTTGTGGTCCCCTCAGGAATCTCTGCTCCACATCAGTCTGTTGGAACTCAGAGCAGTTTTTCTAGCACTTCAAGCTTTTTCAAAATCTGTTCAGAACAAAGTTGTACAGGTCAGAACAGACAACACCACCACAGTGTGGTACATCAACAAGCAAGGGGGCACTCGGTCTACGGCCTTGTGCACCGAAGCAATGAAGTTGTGGTCTCTGGCTTACTCCCTGAACACCTCCCTCACGGCAGTTCACCTCCCAGGCAGGGACAATGTCCTGGCAGATGCTCTCAGCAGGATTTCCCAGGGCCATCACGAATGGTCACTGGACCCCCTGGTCTTGGAGGTGATATTTGCCAGATGGGGCACCCCGCAGATAGATCTTTTTGCAGCCCCAGACAATCACCAACTTCCCCTTTTTTGCTGCAGGCCCCCAGTGTTGGGCTCAGTCCCTCTGGATGCCTTAGTTCTCAACTGGGAAGGGAAGTTTCTATGCTTTTCCCCTTCCCTCTCCTGTTCAAAGTGCTAGTCAAAATCAGATCTCAACCCTGCAAGATGATCCTGATTGCTCCAGATTGGGCCAGACAACCCTGGTATCCACTCCTACTGTCCTTAGCAGTCCATCTTCCCCTGTGTCTTCCTAGGAATCACAACCTGTTAACATGTGCTCAGGGGAGGGTTTGGTACCCGAACCTCAAATCTCTCAATCTCAAGGCCTGGCTATTGAAGAGTTAGTTTGCTGATTTACACCTACGAACATACGAAGATACAAAATTTGCCAGCAGATAAAGGCCTAGAGGTCTATCAAGTCTGCTCGAATGTGCAGCTAGCACCCTTTCTCTCAAGGTGTAATGGATATCCTGAAGGCTTCTAGAAAACCTTCCACCAGGGCTACTTATAATTCCAAATGGAAGAGGTTTTCCATATGGTGCTCTGGAAAGCTTATTTCCCCAGAATCTACTGATTTACCCACAGTCCTGGATTATATGGTCCACTTAAATACCTTGGGGCTGAGACCAGCTACCCTAAAGTGCATCTGGCAGCTGTGTCTGCTTTTCTTTCAACAGGTAAGCCCTCTTCTCTTTCAGCTCACCCTGTATTCTCAAGTTTTCAAAGGATTGCTTCACACCAACCCTCCATTCAGGGACCCTGCCTCCGCCCTGGGATCTTAATGTTTCCATTGCTCAGCTTATGCAACCCCTCTTTGAGCCTTTGTCTTCAGCAGAGCTTAAGTATTTGACTTGGAAGACTGTGTTTCTGGTAGCCATCACTTCCGCCAGACGCATAAGTGAATTACAGGCTTTGTCAGTGGAGCCTGATTTTATCTCCTTTCATAGAGATAAGGTGGTCCTCAGGACTAACAGGAAGTTCTTGCCTAAGGTGGTTTCAGATTTCCACCTTAATCAATCTATATCTCTTCCAGTGTACTTCACTGACCATTCCTCCTCTGGGCGGAGGAGGCTGCAGAAACTTAGTATGAAGAGGCCCTTAGTTACTACATAGGCAGCCTGTCCAAGGGTCTCAGGTTTGACTCCCTCCAACTGTTCCTCACTTATGGTGAGGTTGGTAAAGGAAACCTGACACTAAAAGATCCATTGCCAGGTGGATTGTCTCTTGTATCCAATTTTGCTATGAAAAACTGGGTAGGGTTCCTCCCTCAGGCCTGAGGGCTCACTCTACCAGAGGTACAGCAGCTTCCCTGGCTGCTGCCAGGGACATCCCTATTCTAGAGATATATCAAGCAGCTACCTGGAAAACAGTTCACACTTTTACCAAGCATTACTCCCTGGACATCCAGGCTAGGAGTGATGCTCGGTTTGGCACAGCTGTGCTTCAGAGCCTATTTCCTGCGAGTTCGTCCCTCCTCCATGGAGGTACTGCTTTAGAAGTTCGTGAGAAAATAGAATATACAAGACTTCATGTTGTTTGAAGAAAAATTACTCACCTTAGTAATGTTGTTTCTTCTAATGGAGTCTTGCTATATTCTGACCCCCCCCCACCTGCCCCTCTCAGAACCTCTGTTTTTGGGATGTGGGTGGGCAGTGCAGTGTTGGCACTTAGTAGGTGCCAACCTTGTTGTTTTTCACCCCTCCTTTCTTAGGGTGACTTGGTGTTGTGGTTTTCATTTTTTGGGTTTCCTGACTTGAGTCTTTGTTTTGGGACCAAAAAATGTGTTCTTATGTTTAGTAGCCAGTTGGCTAGTGTAGGTTTACAGCTTCCACACAGGACCTCAGTGAGTTTAGCTCGTAAAGATCTGACGGTTTGAGTTTGAAGAACAACAGACAGAGTTTCAACCGAACTCGAGCTCAGTGTTCCATGCCTGGCATGGAAAGTTAACTCTTTCATCTCCGGAGCAGTTCGAAGGTTGGGACTCACTGCATATGTCAGAATATAGCAAGACTCCATTAGAAGAAACAACATTACTAAGGTGAGTAATTTTTTCTTTTGGTGCAGTTGAAGGCATGTACCAGGGTGCTAATTTGTTAGCTCCATCTAGGCTTGTCCTTTGGGTGGAGGGTGCCTAGCATATCTAGCAAAGTGCGGTTGAAACATTCAGGCTGCGGGTCCACCTGGGGGTGGTAAGGGGTGGTTCTGGACTTTCGCATTCCCCACAGAGAAAGCATCTCTCTGATCAGATGACTCTCCAAGTCTCTCCCTTGATCAGAATGGATTCTTTGTGGAGCCCATAGTGAACAAAAAGTTTTCTACAAGTACTTTGCCACAGTGGATGCCTTCTGGTCCTTGGTGGGGAAAGCTTGGGCATATCTCGTAAAATTGTCAGTGACCACCAGCACATTACTAATATTTCTTTGATCTGATTCCAAACTCAGAAAATCAATACAGACCAGCTCCATGAGTGCACTGGTGGTGATGTTAACAAGGGGGGCAGCCCTCTGGGGCAGGGCTTTCCTCTGTAAATAGTGACTACAAGTTTGAATGTGTTGCTCCACATCAGCCCCCATCTTAGGCCAATAGAATCTGGATCTCACCAAGTCAAGTGTTCTGTCTATACCAAGGTGCCCCATGTGGTTGTGCAAGGACCTCAGTACTGAGTCTCGAAAGGCAGTGGGCAGCACTAGTTGTTGTTTGTCTATTTGTCCCCCTCTGTCTACTGTTTCTCTGTATAACAGCCTATTGATCAGTTTCAACTTAGGACCTTCCTCGTATAACAATGCAGTTCTCAAATCAGTGGAGCATAATTTGGACACATCTTTCTGTGCGTAGAGGGCTTCTGAAGCTGATTTGGTCATGGGATCTTGGGATTGAGCCCGCTGAATACTGTCATTATCCAGCTGAGGCAGTACACCAATGTCTATTGCAGAAAAGTGGCAATAAGCAGCAGGTATGCAATTCTCAGAGGGTTCCAAACAATCCACCATATAGTCCACTGCATCCATGGACATTTGTTCCTCCCTGTCAAACTTCTGGCAGAGTGCTCGAATATCAGGTTCTGACAGTCTGACCCAGTCATTCTGGGGAACAGACCTCCGGGAGAGAGTATCAGCATCTATGTGGTTCAGGTCTGCTCTGTATTGAACAGCATAGTCGTATGTAGATAATGCAGAAAGCCACCTATGGCCAGTGGCATCCAACTTAGCTGAAGTCTGCACACAGGTCAAAGGATTATTGTCAGTTTTTACTAGTATCTTAGCCCCACGCAGGTACTGGTGGAACTGATCAGTAATGGCCCACTTCAAAGCTGGGAACTCTAACTTATGTACAGGATAGTTCTTTTCGGATGGGATCAGGGTTCTACTGGCAAAGGCCACTGGTCTCAGGTCACTCTCGTGCTCTTGGTACAATACAGCACCCAAGTCTTGCAGGCTAGCATCAGTGTGCAAGACATAGGGCTTTGCTGGATCTGCATAGGCAAGGACAGGAGCGTGGGTAAATTGATATATAATCTCATAAAAAGCAGCTTGACACTCAGGTGTCCATCTGGCTCCAAATACTTCATTAGGATGGAGATACACTCTCTCAGGCTCAGAAGAAACCGACCTCTTATATTTTTTGTTAGTAGGAGGGTAACCTTGAGTAAGATTAAGTAAAGGACGAAGCACTCTTGAATAGTCCTTGATGAACCGGCGATAGTAACCACAGAATCCCAGGAATCTTTGCAGTTCTTTTAGATTGTGGGGCTGTGGCCAGGTGGTCAAGGCCTCAACTTTACTCAGGTCTGTTTCTATTCCCTCGGTGGATACTATGTGTCCCACATACTTTACAGAGGTGTGGAAGAACTGACATTTATCGATGGATAGTTTAAGGCCAGAGTCTTCCAGTCGGTCCAACACCTTGAGCAGTCTGCTATCATGTTCCTCCAGTGAGCTGCCAAACGCAGTAACATCATCTAGGTATACCAGTCACTCTAACAAGTTCATGTCTCCCACCGCACGCTCCACCAGTCGTTAAAGTGGCTGGAGCACCTGAAATCACTTAAGGCATCCGCATGAATTCATAGAAACCAAGCGGACAGATAAAAGCTGTCTTTTCACAGTCTTCTGGGGCCATCGGGATCTGGTTGTACCCACTGCGAAGATCCAACACTGAGAACCACTTACTACCGTTCAGGCAGTCTAAGGCATCCTGAATGCGGGGCATTGTGTACTGATCAGGAATAGTCCACCGGTTCACGGTGCGATAACCCATGCACATCCTTACTGTCCCATTTTTTTTCCTCACTACCACGATAAGTGAAGCACATGGGCTTCTTAATTCTAGTATTACACCAGCAGCTAGCATCTCTTGCAGATGTCGTCTGACATCATCTATGTCATTAGGTGCCAGGCGTCGAGACCTCTCACGAAATGGCCTTTCATCATGCAGCCGAATGTGGTGCTCAGCTCCTTGCACACATCCTACGTCCCATTCTTTGAAAGAAAACAGCTGGTGTCTCTGGGCAAGCTTTCTACTGATTCTCATCTTCCATTCAACTGGCAACAGGGAGTCACCAAAATCAAACAAGTCGGGCGTCACTTTCATTTTCCCCCGAACACTTGTTAGTGGGTAGCACTGCCGTATCTCGCAATATGTACATTAGCCGGGTGCAACCTCTATTTACTCGAATCTCTCTATCAGACACATTATGAACTTGGACCATTACCCATCTGGCATAAGCTTGGGCTCTGGCAGGCAAAATACTTGGCTTGACCAGCAGTCCTTCCGGCAATTTCCCATCGCCTGGTGCATCCAGCATGAGGATTTTATTCTTGACATCCTTTCTGATACGGACTTCCCCCTGTAAGGTACACTGAGCATTTGGTGCCAGGATCAGAGACCCAGGATCCTTTTTCCAGACAATTCTAGCCGGTTCCTCTGAGTCCTCTCCTTCAGCATCTCTCTGTGCCTCATTGGCCTCCTTGATCAAGGCCGGAATTCTCAAAGCTCTACCAGTCCTTGACCCCTGTTTCTCATAACACAACTGCGCCAGCCGTCCAAACATATGTGCATGTGTCCCATTTAGTAGAGGAATCCCATCATACAGTCCAGTAGAGGGACACACTTAGGTCAGGGTCTCTACTTGCTCTGCCACTCCAGCCACGGAGGTAGGGAAAGATAGGCAAATTCGGATATACCCGGAGTAGGGGTAGGCCTTGTCACTTAACCCCCATACATACATGCAGTCCTTTCAATGGTTGTAAGGGTATGTCTGACAAATGCTTCTGATACCAATCCTGCAACATAATTGTCACTTGGGAGCCACTTTCCAGCACAGCTCTGGTGGGCACACCATTCACTTTTACTGTAGCTTCAATTGAAGGGCCCACTATTCTGGACCATTCTGGAGAGATGGTAGCAAGGGCCTGGGTAAATGATCTAGCCACAGAAGGACGTGAGTTAGCATTTTTGGGACCTTCACTGCTGTCATTTCGTGCACCTCTTAACCACTGTTTTGTGCTCCAAAGCTTTCCTTGTAGCCGGCTCACCACTCTCTAAGTCTTTCTGAGACTGGCACTCCCTCTTCGTGTGCCCATCCTTCCCACAATTATGGCAGAATATGTCTGCTGAAGTTTGGGGTGACCAAGGCATCACACTGGGGGCTGCGGCATTGGTACTATCAGTAGAAAACCTTGGTGCCTCCTCAGCCGGCGGTGGGTTGGACATTTGGAGAATTCTCTTTAGTTCCCCCACTTCCACAGTCAAGATATCAAGCTTTGAGCTGCTGTCAGCAGGAGATGTCTGGGGGGGTGCCCCTACCCCCATAACGGATGCAGGCGAGTAAGAGTTGGGGCCTGTACTCGTAGGAGGGGCCTTCATAAAGAGACTATTTATTGCTTCCCTGAACTCCCTCAGCAGTTCATCCCATGGCAGAACATCAGTAGCCATTCCTCTCTGGCTGGGCCCCCATTGGCTGACATTTGGGTCTCGGGTTCTGTCATGTGATTTTGGTGATTCCAGACCATCAGTGTCTGATCCTGCACCTGGAGCAGAGGATGTAGCAGCTACGACTGCACAGGGCTCTGAACAACCTTCCTCCTCCTCAGCTTCTTGTACCTCCTTCGTCAACACATGGAAAGGCAAGGGACTAGATTTCCTTGATGCAGTTGCAATTTGAGCAACACCCAGCTAGAGTGCTGGGCAGAGCAGAGTATATGATCCAGTCTTATCTAGTCCACTTCTTAGAGGTCCAACCCCCCTTTCGAAAAATGGTTTGCAAGATTTCCTCTAATCGATCCATATAGGTAGATAACAATTCCCCCGGCTGTTGTCTAACATCTTTAAGCTTCCATTTCAAGGCCTTAACACTAGTGGTACCCCCAGACACATTTTCAAGGGCAGTTAGGTACTCATGGGCTTTGGCGTTAGGGTCAGAGACCCTCAGGGAGCGAAAAGTACATTGGGCGGGTCCCTGGAGGCTGTCTCCCAGGCGAGCCCTTTTTTCTGCCTCAGAGCATTGCCAGTCTTGTACCGCAAGGGTAGCAGAGTCTATCCAGGTTTCTAGATCGACCTCCCAATTTGGAGTAGGGCGGATGCCAGAGAATACTTCGAGCTTGCAGTAAGAGTCATGACTAATGGCAGGTACAAACATAGGGGCTAGCACTGGCACAGAAGGGGGGGCAATACCGGGCGCTGGAGGGGAAGAGGGTCTTGGGGGAGGGACACCCCCAGGTGGCAATAAAGGTTTCTTTAAATCATCCAGTTTTCCCCTCCTCCAGCAACAATTTAGCAAATTTCTCCTCAAAAGTTTCAGGTAGTGGGGGGGGGTCTTTCACCCCAGGGTCTTTACTGTCCTTGGTTATCACTCTTCAGGCAGTGAGGGCTCCCTCTGGGGTAATAGTCTGTGGTACTTTGGAGCTATCTATGGAGTCCTTATACTCTGCTATGGCCATGAAAGGGTGGGTGAGCAGATTAGCATATCGACCAGCCACCACAGGGTTTTGTAAACCTTCAACCTTGGAAAGTACTCCCTCTACAGTGTCCATACTAGTACTCAGTGGAATATCCAAGATAAGTGTAGCATTTTGGAGGTCGATCTCCTGCCCAGTATACCACCCCACCAACTGGTGTACAGCCACTGGGGTATCCGTTTATTTTTAACAGTAATTCGTAAATGTGGCCACTAGAGGACACCAATCCCAGCAGTGCCTCCAAGATGTAACCCCTAGGTGGCGCTATCCCAAGGGCTACTACCCCTGCCTGTTTGACTACGGGCAGGTTGAGGGGCCTAGGTCCTATGTCGGGTGCCTCCACCCAGAGGTCAGGGTTTGTAGTAGTTAGACTAGCTTGGTCACAGCCCTCTGGAACACTGAGACCCCCTTTTATTCCCTCTAGTGGCTCACACAGTACACCGGAGTTACAGCCCCAATACTCTAATGACACACACTGTTCACTCATATAGATACCACTTACCCCGAGATTGATTCTGAAGCACGCCCTGAGGACCCTGTATAATAAGGTTAAACAACATACACAGCAAAACACAATACTGTTTCCATAAGTACCAACACCACAGACAGTATATAGTATAACAACAACAAATCTGATTTATTTAGGGGGCAGTTACACGGGAGGGGGAATTCAGGTTAATTGATGGCATTAAATCATAGTACTGTGCACACATACAGGGTCTGAAAAGTCACACTCTGGGTACCCAGGTTGGGGGGGCTAGCCAGGTCCGTTACCCAGGGTTGGCCAGCAGGTGCAGATGGATGGGGCCCTGTAGAAGAAAATAGATACACAACACCCAATTGTAATCTGGAGCCAGATGGCTCAGTCCATGAACCAGGGAAACAACAAGAATTAGATGACACACTTGTGATTGAAAACAGACTGCAGGGGAATACCCTGATTTTATACTCACAATACCCAAGCTGAGGACCGGATGGTGGATGTTCTTCTGGATTGCCAGAACAACAGGGCATGGAGACAAGGTCCTAGTGACCGGACCCCACTGCAGTTGATAGCCAACGTATTTAGTCCAAGCTAAGCTGGGGTTTGCTTCCAGCTTCAACACACAGCATAGGGGATTGGAAATAGCAATTCCCCACAAGCACTACGCACATTCCTATGTAAAAGGAAAGTACTGTACCAGGCAGGCTGCTCCTCGATCCCGATCACAGTTACTGCAAAATACCCAGGAGCACACACAGCAGCTTCAGTTCCTGACAGACCGGGCACGATTCAGCAATTTCTTCAGTCTTCCAAAGGGTGAGCCTGGTTTCCACTCTTCAGACTTCCTTCTTTCTCCTCACTATCGGATTAAGTCCGAACTGGCACTTGCAACGGCTGAAGGCCGAACCTCAGAGCCTCACACGCACTTCCTGCATGAAACTATACATCGCTGAAGCACAGAGCTCCATCTCTTTTCACTGTCACAACTGATCTGAGCTTTCCAGTAACAGAGCAGGGCATTTCCTTTAGCTCCAGACCATGCTGTTGGCTGGTTCGGCTGTCACTCACAATAAAGACTCCCTCGGTTGGTGAAAAAAGGCGCCAAGGTCAAAACTACATTTCCCTGAGTCACTGCCCATACAGTCCCCTTGTGGCTGGCTCAAAATTGAGAGTTCAAGTTCTGATTCGTCCACAGGCTCCATCTTAAGGTCTCCTTATCATCCTGATTTGTCCAAGTCAGCAATTCAGGACCAAAATGAAAGAGCTACACTGAAACAGTTCGTACTGAAATGAAGACAGGTTAGACAAACTACATTTTCTCAGTCACTCTAAATGATTTCTGGCAAACAGTTATATCTTTTCAACAAGGCTCCCTCTGCACATGTAGCGACCGCAGAGCGGAGGTGATCAGCAACTTGGCGGGATTCAAGCATTAAATACGCATTCCCCCCCCCAACACAAACTAATCAAGTCTGCAAGCAGACAGCTCTTAAAGAGACAGTACGTGGAGGCTCAAATAGCACTCACTTGGAACCACATTTAAACAGCTCAGACACTGAACACCGCCCAGACTTGTAGCATTCAGGCAAGCTCCTGGAAGACTTTTGGGAACTCCAATTTGTAAGGGGGTTACACCAGTGTCCTGCTGAAGTTAAGGAGCCTGCCTGCATCCATGATTCTGGTGGCACCAGAGTGGGCCAGGCAGCCTTGGTATCCCCAGCAACTAGCTGTATCCAAGCACCAGCCCATTTTCCTTCCCCAGTGACACAACCTGCTGACCATGTCTCAGGGCAGAATAACTTGCACAAACTTCAAGTCCCTGGGTCTCAAGGCCTGGTTCTTGAGCACCTAGAATTCTCAGCCCTCCAGCTCTCTGAGGAGGTACTTAGGGTACTTAGTTGTCTGTAGAAAGCCTGCCACCAGGAAGATTTATGCTTCCAAATGGAATAGGTTTACCATATGGTGTGAACCCAGGCAGATCAACCCCTCCAAAGTGGGATTGCCAGCTTTACTGGACTATCTAGTTGATCTTCAGGCCTTGGGCCTTGAGACCTCCACCCTTAATGTGCACTTGGTAGCAGTCTCTGCTTACATCTCAGCAGGTCAGGAAAAAAACTGTGGCCTCTCACCCCATTTTCAAAAAATTCTGCAAGGGTCTACTCCACTTGTACCCACCTCTTGGAGAGCCTGTGCCGCCTTGGGATCTTAACCTGTGAATAGCCAAGCTCATGGAACATCCCTTCGAGCATATGGCTACTGCTGACCTTAAGTATGTCATGTGGAAGACTGTCTTTCTGGTGGCCATTACCTCAGCAAGAAGGGTGTCAGAGCTCCAAGCCTTCTGCACAGACTCAAACTACATCATCTTCTACAAGGACAATGTAGTCCTCAGGACTAAGAGACAATTCCATCCTAAGGTGGTTTCTGAGTTCCACCTGAACTAATCCATTACTCTTCCTGTATTTTTCACAGCAATTTTCAGCTCAGGTGAACTAAAGCTGCAAAGTTGGGATGTCAAGAGAGCATTAGTGCACTACATGGAGCGCACCAAGGACATACGGTCATCCCACTCACGGCTGTTCCTCACATGTGGTGAGGTGGGTAAGTGCAGGCCAGCCTCAAGGAGGATTATCGCTTTTTGGATAGTCTGCTGCATACAGTTTTGCTATAGCAAAGCATACAAAGAGCCACCTCAGGGCCTCAGAGCCCATTCTACCAGTGGCACAGCTGCCTCTGTTGCAGCTGCAAGGGACATACCCCTGTTGGAAATTTGTAACTCACCCACCTGGAAGACGGTGCTGCACACTTTCACAAGGGACTACTGCCTGTATATACAGTCCAGAACTTATGCTAGGTTTGGCACTGCAGTTTTGCAGAACCTTTTTACAAAATAAGCTCTGTACCCAGCCTCCCAAAGTACTACTACTTAGCCTGCATTAGTTAAGCATAATGAGGGATTCCTGGGGTTTGAAGAAAAAATGACTTGCCATCCTAATGTTTCTTCCATGGGATCCCTCATTATGCGTAAACATCCCTCCCAGCCTCCCCTTCCAGAACCCGAAAGCTTCTCCAACCTGCAGTTCTACCTGTAGTCTCATTGCCTAGCATTGCTTACTGTTCACTCACATTTCTTTTGCCAGTTTTGTCTGCTATGTGTTGGCCATCTGTTGTTCCTTTTTTCTTTGTTATTGAAGTACCTTTTTAGCTAGAATAGCTTAGGTTAGTAGATAGGGGCTGCTGCCCACTTAGCTCGTAATGAATCTGAGGAAACTACTGTAAGCAGAAGCACCTAGAGGCAGAGATTTGAACTATGTTCTATGTTCCATTGTAACATTCCTTCACTTACATAAGTTCCAGTCTCTGGGGCAGTTAAACCTACTGGGCTAACTGAATTAGTTAAACATAATGAGGGATCTCCTGGAAGGAACAACATTACTATGGTTAAGTAATTTTTGCTTACCAGACTAAACAGTTGGTTAAAAAGATGCAGCTACAGGGAGGGATTCTACTTTGCTGAAAACTGGAGGAGATTTAAAAATGGGTTTAATTTGAGTGCAGCAGACAGAATGCATTTAAATAGATTGGGATCAAGAGTATTAGTTGAACGAATAAACAATGCAACTCATAAATGTTTAAACTAAATAGGGTGGGGGAGGGAGAAGATTTACAAAATCTAAATGAAATAAAAACTGGGAATAAAATTAGTAACAATATGGAGACTTGGAGGGCTCTGGTAATAAACGCAAGGAGTATAAGAGATAAACAAGCTTGAATGCATACTAAATAAGGAGAATATAGCATTATGTGCAATTACTGAAACACGGTGACAGAATGAAGTATGGGGACTACATCTGGATAGGTGCCAGCTATTTCACAAGGATAGAGGAAGCAAAAGGAGGGAGGGGTTGCTATAGTTATCAAAAAATGGAATTGAGGCTCACTTATGGATGACCACTATATTAAGGAAGAAGAGCAAATATGGATTAAATTAACCCCAGTGTTTAATGGAAAACAATAAGCCTTAGTTTGAGGGTGTCTCTTGTAGCAGGCCATCATCGGTAGGACTAAGCCGCTAGGGGGGGATGGGGTTCACTCAAGAATTCTAAAAGAACTAAGGGTAGAACTAGTGACACCGCTGACTACTCTCTTTTAACAAATCATGGGAGGATGGGGTGGTACCCGAGGACTGGAGGAGGGCAGATGTGATTCCTCTTCACAAAAGTGGGAGCAAGACAGAGGCAGGAAACTACAGACCAGTTAGTTTGACCTCAGTGGTAGGGAAAATGATGGAATCACTTCTGAAGGAAAGAATTGAGTACCTAGAGGCCAGTGGGGCACAGGACCCAAGGCAGCATGGATTCACGATGGGAAGGTCGTGTCAGATGAATCTAATAGATTTCTTTGACTGGGTGACCAAAGTAGTAGACCAGGGAGGGGCTGTGGACATGGCCTACCTAGATTTTTAGCAAGGCATTTGATACAGTCCCACACAAAAGATTAATACACAAGATAGCCAGCCTTGGAGTGGGTCCCAAGGTGGTAGCCTGGATAAAAAATTGGCTAGACAACAGGACGCAAAGGGTAGTAGTAAATGGAGTACACAGTGAAGAAAGGAGGGTTACTAGCGGGGTACCGCAGGGTTCAGTACTGGGACGGTCCTTTTAATGTCTTTTATAAGTGACATTGCAGAGGAACTGGAAGGAAAAGTATGTCTCTTTGCAGATGACACAAAGATCTGCAACAGGGTTGATACACAAGATGGAGTGGAAAGGATGAGAAGGGACTTGGCAAGGTTGGAGGAATGGTCAAATGTATGGCAGCTCAGATTCAATGCAAAGAAGTGCAAGGTAATGCACATGGGAACAAAACCCTGGGGAAGCGCACACAATGGGGGTGAGATACTGACAACAGTAAAAATAGAAAGGGACCTGGGGGTAATTATATCAGATGACCTAAAGGTGGGCAAGCAATGTGAGAAGGCAGTAAGGAAGGCTGGGGGGATACTGGGATGTATAGGAAGAGGTATCAATAGTAGAAAACAGGAAGTTGTTATCCCTCTGTACAGACAGTTGGTGAGACCCCATCTGGAGTACTGTGTGCAGTTCTGGAGACCCCATCTCCGCAAAGACACAGACAGAGTGGAGGCTGTCCAGAGGAGGGCAACCAAAATGGTGCAGGGTCTGCACCAGAAGACATACGAAGAAAGACTAAAGGAGCTTAATATGTATACCCTTGAGGAAAGAAGGGAGAGAGGGGACATGATAGAAACTTTCAAGTACCTCAAGGGAATTAACAAAGTCCAAGAGGGTAGCATCTTCCAGAAAAAGAGATGTGCAAGAACAAGGGGGCACAATTTGAAGCTAGAAGGGGATGGCTCAGAGGTAATGTGAGGAAAGTATTTTTCACTGAGAGGGTTGTGGATGCATGGAACAGCCTCCCTGAAGAGGTCGTGGGGTCAAGAACAGTGGGGGACTTCAAGAATGCATGGGACAGGCATAGGGCAGTCCTAGTGGGGGGTAGGAGGAATTAAGCTGTTGGTTAACTAGGATCTGCAGCTTATCTGTTAGGTAGGAAAATGGGCAGACTAGGTGGGCCAAGCGGTCCTTATCTGCCGTCAAATTCTATGTTTCTATGTAGTAGTCTACCAGAGGGGGCCGCCGCACACCTCCAACATCAGCCCCTGATGTTAGCCAGTCCTGTAAAGGCAAGCAGCCCCCTGCACCTTCCTGAGATCTTTCCATCGACAAACACACGTCAGATCACTGATACCGCTGCAGCTACAGTCGACCACCCTTTCCCGCGTTTAGTAGCTGCGCTGGCTGCTGATTCAGTGGCGGATCACCTTTAAAGTTGGTTTACTGACTTATAAAGCCCTACACGGACTTGGTCCTGATTACTTGAAAGAGCTTCTGATTCCCTACACCCCTGTGCGACAGCTCCGTTCAGCTGACGAGGGGTTGCTGGAGGTTCCGAAGATGACTTTGAAATCTTCCGGGGCCCGTGCATTTATGTTTATGGCCCCTACCCTTTGGAACTCTTTACCTCATCAGCTTTCAGAAGTGTGTGACCATGGGGGGGTTTTAAACAGGCGCTTAAAACTTTTTTTTGTGGGGTCAGGCTTACCAGTGAATTGTTGGTATTAGTAATTGCTGTACTATATATTATTGTAATTGTTGTTTTATGGAATCATGTTTTGTTATTATAAAGCACCTTGGTATTTGGAAGGTGCTTAAAAATAAAGTTTATTATTATTTATTATTTTTTCGATTTTTGAGTAAGTTTAACATCGAAGTTTGGGTGTTCTCACCTGACAGTTTGTCTTCAAAACCTTTGTCATCTTCTGACCACACCACAAAGTGTGCCTGCGGAAAACAGATCCCAGACAAGGACGGCCATTCTGCCTGTCTTGTGCCTAGGCCCAGACCATGAAGCCTGTGAGGCCTGCCAGAAGTTCAGCCCGGCCACCAGGAGACATTGCCAGAAGATCCTGGAGAACCACCTCCTTAGTCAGAAGATCACCTCAGTGGAACGGGAGCTGCAGGCCAGCAGCTCCTCCATTTCCCTGGTCCAGTCCTCTGGGTCTTTGTCTTTGAAGTCCCATGACAAAACTATCGGGAAACAAGCATAGGGACAAGGATTGGGAACGACCTCAGTCTGCCTCCTGCTTGTGATCCCCACACAAGAAGTCTTTGACCGTGAAATGGTCTTCTTCCCTCGGGGTAAGCCTCCTTGGTCCTGCATGCACCAACTTCTACAGGGCTACCGGTGGCCCAGCTGCCTGCTCCAGTCTCCCTTGTGGGTGGCAGCTCTTCAGGTCAGGGTACTCAGTATCCTGCTCCCTAGCCCCTGCTGTTTCAGCCCTTATTCTCAGCAGGCACACAGTCAGATCTCTTGGCTGGAATCTCTTCGGCCAGCATGGGTGCAGTGGACACCAGTATTCTTGCTGCCGCTCCCCCAATGCCTGTGCTACTGACATCAGTGTCATCCTCTGGGACTGCTGCCAGTTCTGTTCCTCTTTCTCAGGGGCAGATGCTGCAGCACACGGGTGTCTCCTTGGGCCCGATCTGTCTTCAGCCTTTGCCCAGGGGGTCACCCTCTACTCCAGCGCCCGTCTCCCCAGAGCTGGCACCTGTGCATCCCCCTCCAGCTCTACCTCAGTGGACATCCTCTGGTCCTGTGCCTGCTCCCCCTCGTACTGCAGCCCACGGGACCCACACTGGCCCTATGTGTCCCTCCCATCAGGCCTGAACCTGTCCTTCCACAGCTAGCACCCACCGGGCCTGCGCTAGCCCTCCCTCAACCGACGCCTGTTGGACAGTTATGCTGTCACCCATCTTAATGAAACCTGCTCCTGTAGGACTGGCACCTGCCCTACCACAACCTCCACCCATAGGACCTCAGCCTAGGTATACTGTGCCTGCACCTGCAGGTCCAGCGCCTGGCTACCCCTTCCTCATCTGGTGGGACTTGCTCCAGGTTACCCATACCTGGCACCCTTGGAACCAGTGCCAGTCTACAATTGACTGATGCCCTCTACAATTGACTGATGCCCAGTCCATTTTCATTACCATGGTCTTCTTTCGACCTTATGGTCCTTCATGCAGATGAAGGTCCCCGACCCAAGAGGACCGGCCCCAGCCACCCCTCGATGGCCTCCTTCGGGCCTTATTTCCCCAGCCTCTATTCAACTATGCTCTAGTGCTCCTTGTACCCCCCGGTGTAGACCTGATGCTGGGTCAGCCAGTTGCTTGAACGATTATCAGCCCGAGGACGGAGGGGATAACAACAAAGATGACGCAGGCGAGAGTGTCAACAGTGAGTTTTCCTCCATAGGCCCAGAATCCTCAGAAGGGGAAGAGGCACCAAGTAGCATCCCCAAATCCCCCCCTCAGATGATCCCATTTTCATGGCCATCATGATGCACATTTAGGCCACTTTGGGGTGGGAGACAGAGGGAGCAGGACTCAGAGGCGTTGGTTGGCGATTTTCCTACATCAGCCCGATGCTGCTCCTTTGGTGGTTCCCTCAGTCATTGACTTCTATGAAGATATTACCCAGGCTGCCTGGAACCACCCCCACAGGGTCCTGGCAGTGTCCAAAAATGCGGACAGACTTTAATACACACTGGCTGGCAAGCCATATTTTGGAGAACAGCCCAAGGCCGATTCAGTCATCATCAGTGCGGTGCACAACTGAGCTGAGAGGCCAGAACACCTCAGCTCCCTCCCACTTGACAGAGTCTAGCCAGCTGGACCATATGGGCAAGCGTGCCTTCGTCTCTGCCACTCTGGCCATTTGGGTCATCAGTTATTTGGCCCATATGGTGCAGTATCAGAACCTCCTGTGGGACCAGGCTAGGGTGGCAGTCCTAGACATGTTGGATGACCCTTCTAAGCAACAGACTCTCAGAATGGGCTCGGATGTCAGTACCCCCATCCTCAGGGCTGCCTACAATGCAGTAGATGCCTCTGGCCGGGCAGTGGCTGTAGGCATCTGTATGAGATGCCACTCCTGACTATGGGTCTTGGGCTTTGTGCAGGACGTCCAGTGTAATATAATGGCACCCCTTTCAGGGGTTTCAAACGTTTTGGGGGAGATGTTCAGGATTTCATCACAGAACTCATGACCTCAGGACAGGCTCTCAAATCCGTCCACTCTATATACCATACCCAGTCGAAGTCGGAACAGCAGGATCCTTTTCGTCGCTCCTCCCACAGACAGGACTGATCCCTTCCCAAAGCCCAGGGCAAGTGCAAAGCAGGGGCAGCGCTCCCCACTCCTTTTCCGTCATCACCCATAGTACCTGAGGTGTAGCCGCAGCCCCAGCAGTGGCTGCTCCCACCTTCTGACTCCTTCCTTGCCAGACACCCCCTGTCCCAGTTGCTCACCAGGAGGCAGTTTTAGGGGGTCACTTCTCCCTGCATCTGGACGGATGGAGGGAGATGAATACAGACAACTGGGTGCAGCAGCTCATCGAGCACGGTCACACTCTCGAATTTACAGAGCGGCCTCCAGAAAACCCTCCGAGAAACTCCACGTACCCTCCTGGCCACATCCCTCTTATCTGGGAGGAAATTCAGGTCTTACTTCAAAAAAGGCCACAGAGCCAGTCCTGCAAGTTCAGCAGGGAAGGGGGTTCTCTTCCCACTTCTTCCTGGTCCCTAAGGGGACAGAAGACCTTTGGCCTATCCTGGACTTAAGTGAACTGAATCTTTTTATAGAGTACAAACAGTTTAGGATGGTCACCATTCAGGGTTTACTGCCCCTGCTACATCACGGGGACTGGCTTTGCTCTCTGGATATGCAGGATACCTACCTCCATATTAAGGTCCTCACCTCCCACAGGCACTTCCTGTTTCCACTTCCAGGGAACGCATTATCAGTTCAGAGCTCTGTCCTTTGGTTTGTCCTCATCCCCCAGGGTCTTCACCAAATGCTTGGTCATGGTGGCAGCTGCCTTGAGACGGCAGGGTTTTATGTTTTTCCCTACCTGGGCGATTGTCTGCTAGTGGCCCCATCCAGGGACTGTCTCCTTCAAACTGTTTCTCACACCGGCAGCCTGTTCCAATCTTTGGGCATGTGAAAGTCCTTTCTGACCCCTTGCCAGCACCTCCTGTACATAGGGGCAGTGTTGGGCATGACCCAGGGGAAGGCCTTGTTACCCCCAGACAGAACAGAGCATCTAATGAACCAGGCTCTTCTTGTTTACTCCACCATCATGTTCCAACAAAGGTTTTTGTGAGGCTTCTAGGCCTTATGGCCGCAGCCATTGCCACAGTTTCCCGGGCCAGGTTGCATATGAGAATCCCTCAATGGACATTTCTGGTCCAGTAGGACCAACACATGGACACCCTGGCTCAACCAGTGTTGGTATCGGATCTAGTCAGGAAGGTACTGTGGTGGTGGTGGTGGCTGGAGCCCAGCAACCTAATTTGGGACTGTTTCTTTTTGTATACTTCCCCCTCAGCAAGTCCTTAGAATGAAAGCCTCAGGCTTCGGTTGGGGGGGCTCACCTGGGGGCCCACCAAACTTACGGGACGTAGTCCATGGTGGAGAGGGAACTCCACATCAATATCCTGAAGATGGGAGCAATTCTGTAGGCCCTGCAGGCCTTCCAGACTCAGCTCTTCCTGGGTCTGCTGTTGATTCAGACGGACAACATATATGTAGTTTATTACATAATCAAGCAAGGAGGATTCACTCCTCTCCCCTGTGCAGGGAAGTGATGAGAGTCTGGTATTGGTCATCGAGCATGACCCGGAACTCTCAGCCATCTATGTTCCTGATGCCCAAAACCTCTTGGTGAACAGTCTAAGCCACTCGCAGAAACCAAGAGTGGGAACTTCTGACCTTGGTGGTGGCAGACCTCTTCGATAGATGGTGTCGACCCGAGTTGGACCTTTTTGCATCCCCACACAACACAAAACTGCCACTTTTCTACTCGCTAGATCCAGGGCCTGGAGTTTTCTGGTGAGACGCATTGTCTCTCTCTCCTGGACTGGGAGGTTTCTGTATGCTTTCCTTCCCTTCCTGCTCCATCAACGAGTTCTAATGAAACTCCAGATGGATGGGGCTACAGTGATCCTCATAGCCCTCTTTCTGGCTTCATCAAATCTGGATAACAAATATACAAGATGGGGGAGTGGGGAGTGCCACTAGACACCAGGGATAGGTGCCAAATATATGAGACAGGTGATTGGGGTGGGTGGTGCCAGTAGACACCAGGGAGAGGTGTCAAATATACAGGACAAGTGATTGGGGGTGGAGGTGTCACTAGACACCAGGGAGATATTCAGCATCCACAGGGCAGGTGATCAGGGGGGAGGTGCCACTAGATGTCTGGAAGAATGCAGCATTCATGGGATGGATTATCAGGGGTTGGGGGGTACCGCTAGACACCAGGGCACCATCAGGACACTGGGGCAGGTGTTTAGGGGTTGGGGTGTCGCTAAACGCCAGGGAGCTGTCAGTGGAAATTGGGATGGGTATTTAGGGGGTGGGGATGCCACTAAGCACCAGGGATGATGTGGCAGGCACCCACACGATGGGTGCAAAAGGGCTGTCATTCACCATGCAGATTAGCCCATAATGTGCATGTAAATGGATCCTTAGCACCTTGCATGCCCAAATGCCTCATTTGCATGGTGTGGCTGAATATAGCGACATGGCTTCTGGCACTAACCAGTCCTGGGGCTCAATTCCCTGTAGGCTGAATACAACCCAGGTCTATGCCAAGGCAGCACAGATTTACTTAGCACTACACTGCACTGACACGGGCTGATATTCAGTCGAACAAGGTCGGTCTGCTGTCCAACTGAATATAGCAGTCTCTGGGCCGCCCACAGGCACAAGTGTGGTGCAGAAATGTCTGTGCTGCACATTTGTCCGTTATTTAATATCTGAGCTGCCCTTTTTTTTTTTTTTTTTTTGTCTTCTTCCACAACAGAAATAGAACAACACAAAGTCTGGAACAGGTGTATGTGTTTGTTTGCCCACTAGCAGGGCACTCAGGGTTTAAATAGGTCTTTCTGACCCCAGGAAATCTTACTATATTCTGACATATTCAGTTAGCCTTCACCATTGAACTGTCCTGGAGAATTTAGAGTTAAAGAACCTATGCAAATAGTGGAACGTTGATAGGCTCGAGCTCGGTTTTCAAACTACTGTCCCTAGTGCATTCTATGCAACCATCAGATTTCTTACTCTGTCTGCCAAGTAAAGACACCTCGGAGAGCTCTCCTTCAGCATCTTGAAGAAGTTTATTTTTTATTGGTTTTCTAGTTCCCGTTTTATTCATTTTTTTTATTTTCAAAGTACTGGCCTTGTTTTTTCAGGTAAAATTAGTTAGGTTTAGGTTAATCCATTAAGTTTTTTCGGTTCCTCGTCGGTTTTCACAACCGGAGGGAAACCAAACAATTTTCTACTTTTCTTGAGGTAAAGCTCTTGTTGTTGTTGTTATTATTGTGTTTCTGTTCCAGTTCTTCTCTTGTATTTTACCAGTATTTCTCTTGGTTATTTTTATGATTGCTAAACCGACCAGAAAAACAGAACTAAAACCGAGTAACTCTTAGGCTTGAGTAACTCTTAGGGCCTAACCATCTGTTTTCTTCTCTGTGGGGAGTTAATCGAGAACCGCTTATTTAAGGATTCTTTCTGGTATGTCACAGACACTTAAAAAGAGAACCGGCCCCACTGGTTTCCAACACTGCACGGAGTGTGGTGAAACATTTGCTAAGGCCGATCCTTACCTTATGTGTGTATTCTGCTTGGGATTTGACCACTTACAAGCAGAGTGTGAAATTTGCAAGAATTTTCCTCAGTCGACGCTGGATAGGCGTTTGAACCGACACGGTTGGACGATCGGTTCCTTCTCCCAAGGAGAAACCAAAGGAACTGGAGGGAAGGCCCTCTGACAATGGCAAAATTTCCTCCACTGCTACCGCAGGTACTAAATGTACTGCTGAACTGACCTCTGACCAGGGCACCGGTTCAAAGAAACTGAGGAAAGAAAAATACACAGAGGCTTACATGAAAAAGATGGATGAGTACAAGACAGCCTATACAAGTGCTTCTGCTAAGGAAAAGGCCTCTACACCCCAAAAGCACCAAGGTAGGGGAGGCAGTGGTAGGGCCTATACTTGACCTTTCTATTAAGCCCAATCTTTCCCTGCTTACCAGCAACAACATGGGTACTTCAGGGTAGGGGCAGGCGGGGTCCCAGTCATGGTGGCGCCACTCCCCGGCTCAGAACACCTGCAAAACAAATCCCCTGATGTGTTTGCCCAGGCTACCTCACCAGTTCCAGTTGAGGGCAGGCTGGCTTATTACCTTCAAGTGTGGCAAGCCATCACCACGGACAAGTGGGTCTTGGAGATAAGCCAAGGTCTTGCTCTCAGTTTCAAGGCTGTCCCAAAATTGAGGGGAGGACTATTCAAACCTGCAACCCCAGTAGAAAATGCCTTACTGGAGTTAGAGGTAGCCAACCTACTGCTAGACAAAGCAGCAGAACCTGTACTCCCCTTCAGAGGGGAAGGGGTCTGTACTCCAGTTATTTCCTAACTCTAAAAAAGAATGAGGAATGAAGACCTATACTGGATCTCAGACACTTAAACAAGCACCTGACAAAGCCAAAGTTCAGAATGGTAACTCTGACAATGATTCTACCCTTTCTCAGGCATGGGGACTGGCTGGCATCCCTGGACCTCAAGGACACTTACTTCCACATCCCCATCAGGCAATCCCACAGAAAGTATCTCAGGTTCAGGTTGCCATCAGGCCACTGTCAGTTCAGAACCCTGCCTTTCGGTCTGATCTTCGCACCAAGGGTATTCACAAAGTGCTTGGCTGTAGTGTTGGTGCACTTCAGGCATTCCTTCCTCGGAAGGGTGGACAGCCTGGTACAACTGGCAAAATCCTTCCAGTTGCACACTCCCAGACCAGCAAGATACTTCTTGCAGCTGTTAGGCCACATGGCAGCCTCTTCAGCAACAGTGCTAGGGGCAAGGTTCCAAATGAGGGATATCCAGTTTCTTCTCAGGTCTTACTGGACTCAAAGAAAAGACTCCCTGTCAAAGCTGGTACCAGTTGGAGGGACTCTCATCCAGGCACTGCAGAGGTGGCAGAAAAGGGACAACCTCAGGGAAGGTTTGCCATTCTTGCAGCAGTCTTCAGCAGTAGTGTTGACCACCGATGCCTCCCTCCTTGGATGGGGCGCCCACCTAGGGGAACACATTGCACACGGCATATGGCTCCAGCAGGAGTCACTCATGCATGTAAATCTGTTGAAGCTCAGGGCAGTCTTCCCGGCCCTCAAATCCTTCATTTCTCTGGTTCAGGACAAGGTGGTCTGAGTCAGTACAGACAGTACGACCACCATGTACAGTGCCAGCCTGATATAATGGATGCATCTGTGCACACAACTTTTGTCCATTATATCCAGTGTCCATTATATCCAGAGGCGGGTGAGCCTATGTATTATGTGTGCCTATGTATGTAAGCAGCGGCTCAAGGTAAATGAGAACCTATTATAACACTTCATAGATTATTCACATATGTGCCTATAGTCTGTGTGTTTAAAGTCATTTAAGTGTCAGGAAGCATTAGTGTTTTCTTTTTTTGTTTTGTTATGTAAGTGTACTGCAGAAGGTAAAAAGATAGTAACTGTAGTGGCTGGATGTTGAGGTTCTGCGGCAGTAAGAACCAAGGCAATTGTACTGTAAGGGTTTTATTGAAACATACAATCATTTCATTTTATTGTAATTAAAAAACTAATATAAGTTTATGCAGCTTGTAGAGAATTATTTTGTAAGAAATAAATACAACCTCTATAGCACCTCCATCTTAATTCTACATTTGCCCAGTCTCCTCACCAGCTCTGGCCTCCCCCCTAAAAAGAAAAGCACTACAGATGCCTAAAAAACCTTCATAGTGTCAGTTATAAGCAGTGTTTCTGTTGACTGTACCAAGAGAAAAATGCATTGAATTTGATATATTTGGTTTGGGAAATCAGTTTTTTTCCGCTGTAACCGATTGTCCATTATAACAGTGTCCACTGTAGGTGGAGTGCACTGTACCACATAAACAAGCAACTGGTACAAGGTCCACTGTTCTGTGCACAGAAGCCATGAAAATCTGGAACCTGGGTTACTCACTCAGACTTTCACTCTCAGCAATCCATCTACAAGGGAAGGACAACATCCTGGCAGATGCCCTGAGCAGGATCAAACAAAACCACCACGAGTGGTCTCTGCACGGATAGGTGCTACCGTCCATGTTCAGGAGATGGGGCACCCCAGAGATAGATCTCTTTTCAGCCATGGACACAACCATCAACTGCTACAGTTCTGCTGCAGGTCCCCCACAGTGGGCACAGCGCCATTGGATGCACTTTTGCTGGACTGGACAGGGAAGTTCCTGTATGCCTTCCCTTCATTTCCCCTGCTGTTCAGGGTGCTGAACAAGTTCAGGTCCCAGCCAGCAACAGTGATCCTCATAGCTCCAGACTGGACCAGGCAACCTTGGTATTCAATGCTCCTGTCCCTGTCAATTTCCAAGCCAATTTGCCTCCCCAAGAGGCACAACCTGCTGACATCCTCCCAAGGGAGAATCCTCTACCCCAACCTCAAGTACCTCAGGCTCTTGGCCTGGCTCTTGAGGACCTAGAGTATGCTGACTGGCATCTCTTGGAGGAGGTCTTGGAAGTCCTTTGGGTTTCTAGGAAGCCCTCTACTAGGAAGACTTACACTTCCAAATGGAAAAAAGGTTTACCATTTGGTGCCAGCAAAAGGGCATGGATCAACAACAGGCTGATATACCAGTCTCGGAATATTTGACCCATTTACATTCCCTTGGCCTTAAGCCATTTTCTCTTAAGGTGCACCTGGCAGCTGTTTCAGCCTATCTTTCAGCTGAGAAGGGACCTTCCTTAGCTTCCAACCCAATTTTTAGAAAATGTTTCAAGGGTTTGTTCCACCTGCACCCCCCTCACAGGGAACCAGTCCCTGCTTGGTTCCTGAATATCTGCATTACACAGCGAATGCAGCCCCCCTTTTGAGCCCATGTCCTCAGCAGATCTCAGATATGTGACTTGGAAAAGTGTTTTTGGAGACAGGTACTTCTGCAAGGAGAATAAGTGAGCTTCAGGCCTTGTCCGTAGAATCTAATTACATCTCAGTCCATAGGGACAAAGCGGTACTCAGAACCAACAGGAATTTTCTTCCAAAAGTGGTATCTGACTTTCTTCTCAATCAGTCCGTTACCCTGCCTGTCTTTTTCACTGATCATTCCAGTTCAGGGAAATGTAGACTGCATAGCCTGGATGTTAAGAGGGCTATTAGCTACTATTTGGACAAGACAAAGGGCAATAGACAGGACACCACTCAGTTGTTCCTGACCTGTGGAGTAGTGGGGAAAGGTAAACCAGCTTTAAAAAGAACTGTTGCATGCTGGATTGTTGCCTGTATTCAGCTTGGCTACAGCAAACTGGGCAAGGAACCCCCAGTGGGCCTCAGGGCCCATTCCACTAGGGGCACAACTGCTTCTATAGCAGCTGCCAGAGACATTCCTTTGCTAGAAATCTGCAAAGCAGCTACCTGGGAAACTGTGCACACTTTCACCAGGCATTATAGCCTCAACCCAGGCTAGAAGTGATGCCAGGTTGGGCACAGCAGTATTGTAGTGCCTGTTTCCTAAATAGGTTCTATGCCAGGCTCCAAAGTTACTGCTTGGTAGTCTGCATATGTCAGAATACAGTAAGATTTCCTGGGGTTAGAAGAAAAAATTACTTACCATAGTAATCTTGTTTCTTCCAAGGGAATCTTACTGTATTCTGAGTTCCCACCTTACCTCCCCTACCAGCAGCAGGGAGCCCTGCACTCCAGCTGTTCTGTTGTGTTGAAATTTGTTTAAACTGGTTGTCTTTGGCATCTGTGACTTGAGTCTTTTAGGTGCCCTCTTATTGGGGGAATGTTATTAAGTGGGTGTGTTTATTATAGTTAGTTTTTAGTGTAACCCCTAGATGGCGCTATCCGAGGGGCTACTACCCCTGCCTGATTTGCCACTAACAGGTTGAGGGGCCTGGATCCAATGGCGGGTGCCTCCACCCAGAGGTCAGGGTTTGCAATAGTTAAACTAACTTGGTCACAGCCCTCTGGGACACTGCAACCCCCCTTTCTTCCCACTAGTGGCCCACACAATATATCAGAATTACCTTCACAGTATACACTTACCCCCAGGTCTGGTTCCGGCACTGGGACCTCCTGTGAAATGAGATACAGTGCAACAATCACAGTACAGTACTTTAACATAGACAAATACCTCAGGCAGTATAACTTTGCTGAAACAAGCAGCTCTGATTTATTTAGGGGGATATAACAAGGACAGGGGGAAATCAGGTTAATTAGCTTATCACTCTAATAATCTACCTATGGCTCTGTGCACAGGCCTATCCCTATCAGTTACTGTCCCTGGGTACCCAAGCCCTAGTGGCTAGTCCAAACCGTGGCAGCTGGTAGGGCCCTTTCACACAGAGAAAAGGAGAATTAAACAGTCAGCAGTACAGTAATTCCATTTGGATTTAATGTGGCAATTCAACAGGAGGCGACCCTGAATTAGTACTCACGACCTCCAAATAAGATAGGGTCCTTCAATGTCAGCAGGGCTCACTTGAGGTACACAAACCTCTTCACACATCCATATAAAGAAAGCACTATACCAGGCAGGCTGCATCTGTATCCCGATCGCAATTACTGCACAATACCCGGGAGAACACACAGCAGATTCAGTTCCTGACAGACCGAGTGCAATTTTCAGCAATTCCTCCAGTCTTCTACAGGGTGAGCCTGGGTTTCTACTCTTCAGAGATCCTTTGATTCTTTTCACAGGACGGATTCAGTCCTAACAAGCTGTTACACAAGCTGCAGACCGGAACTCTGGGCCTTACACATGTTTTTTGACTAAAACTGCACACTGAAAAAGCACAGGGCTCCTTCCTTCTTCACTGCCAAAGCTCAACTGAAACTCCAACTGACAAAACCGGGCACTTCCTTTGAGTTCCTCCCAGTTCTTGACTGGATTGGCTGTCACTCACAATAGACTGCTGCTGTTGGTCCAAAAAGGCACTGAAGTCTAAACTACATCTCCCAGAGTCACTGCCCATACAATCCTCTTGTGGCTGGCTCAGATTATGAGTCCAAGTTCTGATTCGTCCAAGGCACCATTTTAGAGCTAGCTAACCCCACACTGATTGGTCCAGTTCAGCAGTTCAAAACTAGAATGGGGAACTAGCAGACACAGTTCTGACTGCAAAGAAAGCAGGTTAGACAAACTGTAATTTCATTATTACTCTAAATAATTTCTGGCAAACAGTTACATCTTTCAGATAGGTTCCCTTTGCACTCCTAGTGACTGCAAAAATGGAGTAAATTGGCAGCAGTTCGAGTGGTACTCAAACAGAGAAGCACACAGTCCCCCCATACAAACTAATTATGTCTGCAAGCAGACAGCTCTTAAAGAGACAGTACCAGAGGCTCTAAAAACACTCACTGATAAATGGCTTAAACGCCAAACACCATTCAGGCTTGGAGCATTCAAGCAAGCTCCTGGAAGTCTTTTGGGAACCCCCATTTGCAGGGGGGGTTACACTAGGATATCATAGTGAGTTATTTTATGCATGCTTTGTAAGAATCTGATGGTTGCATAGAATGCACCAGGGACAGTAGTTTGAAAACCGAGCTTGAGTCTATCAGTGTTCCACTATTTGCATAGGTTCTTTAACTCTAAATTCTCCAGAGCAGTTCAATGACGAAGGCTAACTGCAAATGTCAGAATACAGTAAGATTCCCTTTTAAGAAACAAGATCACTATGGTGTGTATTTTTTTCTTCTGTTACACGTGTCAGTATCTACCAGATTCACCTTGTCTGACTAACCTGTTTGTTCAGTGGCATCCTTGTTACCAGATGTGAGGTGTTGGGGCAGACTACCAGTTTGCCACAGTGGACATGGCAGACAGGGTTGAAGTTGAAGGTGAGACTGTTGGGGACTGAATACCCAGAAACTGATCTGTATCCTGTTTTTTTTTCTGTTGGTATGTAACTACTCCCTTTTTCGAGGCAAGTGAGAGTTGCCAGTAAATTTGAGATTTCTTTATTCAGCTACCTGTTTTAGGATCCTCTGGGCTTATGGTAGAAACCCTGCTTGTCATCCATTTGGGGTTCTATTTTGGATGGTTTGTTATTACACTATGACATTTTGCAGATTAAGTCATTCCTGGCAGAGAAGTGTAAAACTGTATAATACCTGAACCTGGTCTTTAAGCTGTAGGTGCAGGAAACCTTGGTTTCCTTAGAAACTCTTCTGGTGGGAGTCTGGATTGTAATGGTGTAGGTGTGAATGTTGATACGTTTGCATGTCTAGGTGTGTTTGCATTGCTTCTTGGACTGAGTGGTTGAGAGACAGTGTGTAAGTGAGAAGTGTAGGGGAATAAATTTGCAGGGAGCAGTCAGATCTTACTCTGCAGGTGAGCTGTGAAGACCTTTCTCTTCTGGGACTGGCTTCCTCGGCTCCCAGACAGTGTTGTGCAAAACTGTAGATCGTTAGGGATCTACTGTAGTGAGAGACCGAGGAAAGGGTAGTTGTGGGTTGGCTAAAATGAAGGACAGCACCAAGAGACTTATTTTAAGAGCTTAGGTCCTGGTCAGTGTAGCCCTGCAGTAGCTACCATGTGTAGGTGTTTGATGCAGTCAGTGTCCAGTGAAGGCTGTTATACCTAGTGCCCAGGTTGGCTGATAATAAAACTAACATCCTATGAGATCTGATTTTGACCTACAGCTGTAACCTGGTGTGTGACCGAGACCTGGCTGTGGGAGAGTGCTAGCATCTATCTTTCCAAATCGCACTGTCCTCATATGGACCATAAGGGTGGGGCTGTGGCCATCATTTATTAAATGGACCAAAAAGGTATGCCAGTCCCTGTGAGTGATTCTAAGGCTTTTGAATGTGTGGGTATGATACGTGGTGGTGGACATAAATGTAAGATTCTCCTGGCTTATTGCCCCCCACCCAGGAGGAGGGGCAGGGAGTTTCTTGAGGAGTTTGTGGACTTAGTGTCAGCTGAGTTGTTGGAGTCCCTTAGACTCTTGGTACTTGGGAATTTAAACTGCTGGGTCGGTGCCAAGGAAGACAACCTTACTACTGAACTCCTCCAATTGACAGATTAATTCAGCTTTACCTATCACATACAGGCCACCACCCGCATGGATGGCCAAATACACAACTTAGTTTTCACCATCAGGATAGTGGCAGATAGACCTCAGATTTGTCCTGTGGCCTGGTTGGACCATGCTATCATATCCTTCAGGTTGCTGGCCCCCCAGTGTCGTCTTCCCTTCGCAGAGACTGTCCACTGTATAGCCTGGGGAGGCCCAACCCTGATGTTTTCTGGGGGCAATGGACATCCCAAACATATAGGCTGCCTCCACTAGTACATCACTGAGGCAACTGAAGTTTTTAATAGTAAAATCTTGTCTACAGCTGAAGCTCTACTGCCATTCTGTTGCCACCCTGCGTACAAGGGAAGGTTTGCCCCATGGTTTAATGGGGATCTCTGTGTTTATAGGGTGCAGGGCTGGCGGTTAGAGCTCAAGTGGAGGACGTATGGCCTGGAACCTGATAATCTTATCCTGTTGGCTCACTGCAACAGCAACCCACAGTCATTGTCTATGGTTGCAGCTGTACAACCTGCTGGCTGCGGTGCCACAAAGTAAGATAAGCAAGCCACTGACCTTTCCACCAATGGTCTAGAGTTAGAACGGCATCAAGCAGGAGTATCTTATAAAGCCAACAAGGTGACCTCCAGACTGGTGGGAACAGCAGTCCGTATTTTCGAACATGCGAAGAAGCCAGCAGAAGAAGGCCATTTGGTCTATCAAGTCTGCTCGTATTGCAGGGTCCACAGCTTGAGCTAATGTCCTGTCCCTCCCTCCCAACTCCTCCCATCTTCCCTACCCATGATTCTTACCTTTCCCCATGCCTATCCCAGCCTCTCTTAAAGCTGCCCACTGTATTCAACGAGATGACCTCTTCTGGCAGTGCATTCCAAGTGTCCACCACCCTCTCTGTGAAGAAGTGCTTCCTGGCCTCCCTCCTAAACCTTCCACCCTCTAGCTTAAGACTGTGCCCCTTGTGATATGGTTGCCACTCAGCTTAAAGAGACTCTCCTTATCAACTTTATTTATCCCTTTCAAGTACTTGAATGTCCCAATCATGTCCCCCCCCCCCCCTCCTGTCTTCCAGGGAGTACATGTTCAGTGCCCTCAATTGTCCTCATATGCCTTGTCCTGCTGACTGGCTATCATCTTTGTAGCCCTGCTCTGTACCTTCTCCAGCAGGTTAATGCCCTTTTTGAGGTGTGGGCACCAGCACTGCACTCCATACTCTAGATGCGGCCTTACCAGTGACTTGTACAAGAGCAATATAACCTCCTCTCTCCTACTACTGATCCCCCTTGCTATGCAACTCAGCATCTTGTTTGCCTTTGCTGCTGCTTTCTTGCACTGTGTGGAAGGCTTCAGGTCACTAGTGATCATCACTCCCAGGTCCTCCTCCTCCTCTGATGCAGATATTCAGACTCCACCAAGGTAATACTCTGTCCTGGGATTCTTGGCTCCAATATGCATAACTTTTCATTTCTTGGCATTGAAGCCAAGTACCCAGATCCCGGACCACATCCCCAGCTTTTCTAGATCTTCCTGTAGGTCCCTTATCCCTTCAGCTGTGTCCACTCTCCCACAGAGCTTAGTGTTATCTTCGAATAGGCATATTTTTCTTTTAATGCCATCCCCAATGTCATTGATGAAGACATTGAACAACACAGGCCCCCCACACCAAGCCCTGTGGGACCCCACTGGTTACTTCTCTGGTGCCAGATAACTCTCCCCCTACCACCACCCTCTGGGTTCTGTCCCTCAGCCGGTTTTCTACCCATCTGACCATCTTTTTCCCAACTCCAAGATCCACCAACTTCCTGATCAACCTTTTGTGGGGCACAGAGTCAAAGGCTTTGCTAAAATCAAGATAGAGGATATCTACCGCTTGGCCCCTGTCTACTGTCTTAGTGACACAGTCAAAGAAGTCAGTCAGATTTTTCGAACAGCTTGACTTCCCCCAGCTATACCTGTCTTTTGCACCCGACCAGGATGGAGCTCTCTCGATGTTTAACTGTCTGGGGGAAATCCAAGACTGGATGGATTCTAGTTGGTTAAAGTAGAACTCTGAGAAGGCTGAGGTTTTGGTGGTGGACCCGGGTGGTCAGACTGAGAGGTCGTGTACTGGCGTGCCTTCTGGAATTTTTCTTGGCGGCGTGTCATTACCGACCTCTGAACGGGTGCATAACCTTGGGGTGATTTTTGACGATAAGCTGACCTTACAATCTCAGGTGTCAGCTGTCGTCAGCACTTCCTTTTACCATCTCAGGAATATTGCCAGGGTTAGGCACCTTGTTCCATCTGACTCCTTGCCAGCGTTGGTCCCGCCTTTGTGTCCTTGCGCCTGGACTACTGCGCCCTTTGCCTTGGGCTTTCTGGGGTTGAAATCCGCCGCCTGCAGCTGGTGCAGAATCCTGCAGCCCGGGTTTTGACTGGGACAGGTAGGTCCTGTCATATTACCCCAGTGCTGCGCGAACTGCACTGGCTGCCTGTACGGTGGCGGATCACCTTTAAAGTCATTTTATTGACTTTTAAAGCCCTTCGCGATCAGGGTCCGTCCTATCTGAAAGACCTCCTGGTTCATTATTGCCCTGGCTGATCGCTCCGCTCGGCCGACATGGGGTTGCTGGAGATTCCAAGAGTGAGTTTCAAAACTTCAGGCAGCAGAGCTTTTTCTCATGCTGATCCCACTCTTTGGAATTCTCTACCAGGCCGGTTACGGGAGTGCACCTCCGTGGAGATATTCAAGAAAGAATTAAAAACTTTTTTATGGAAAATGGCCTTTTTGGAGAATTAAGCTAGTTAGAATTTGATTGGATTTTATTGTAATTTATTATGCTTTTATGATGCATTAATGATGTGTTTTTATATGTTTATGTTTGTATGGATATTTGAACTTATGTTATTAACCTGTTCAGCGCTTTGATATTTTGAAAGGCGCTATATAAATAAAATTATTATTATCTAGACTGGCACCTTTGGCCCAGCATAAAATGCATAACACACACTTCCATGGGGCTCACTTTTCCCCTAGGGTCAGGCTTTCGGGAAACCCTCCTGCTCCTGTGCCATAGGAACCCCTCCTGCCTGGCCCAGAACAGACTCAGGTCTCGCCAGACCTGTGAGAAGCTACTGCCATCAGGTGTTCTTCTCCATGTAGAGGGCTGATGATTCAGGGGTACCTCTTGGTAGGCAGACCCATAAGTGGGAATAAATGGAGAAGGTTGATTCTTGGAAGATAGAAGAGTTACGTACTCACCATAACTGGAGATCTTCCAGAATATCTTCTCCATTGATTACCACACCTACTCACCATTCCCCCATCTAGCAGAGCCAGAGCATCCTGGTAGTTTACCTTGATTGCATGCCACCAGTGGTGATGCCTCTTGTGGTCTTTCTACTACTCCCTAATTGTCCCACCTGTGGGACTTGTTTAAAAAAAAAATATATCACTAACAAGGGTGTAGACCAAACAAACACAAAGAAAAACTACACACACAGAAAAGCCTTCTTCTATCCTCCTTTCTTTCCTGCCCAGTGTACATCCTCTTTTCTATTCTGGGTGTATTTCTATTAGTTGCGAAACGTAACCTGCACCCATTTGGGTGCCATCCAATTCTAACTCCACTTGACTGTAGCCCTGTCTGTGGGTGAATGCTAAGCACTAGACTGGATCAGTCTTAGCTGAGCTATTCTTGGAACAGGGTATGCCCCTGTTGCTTGTAACGAGGCAGGTTGAGCTTTTCTGCTGTACTTTTCCCTGCCTATGTCAAGCAGTTTTATTCCTTCTTGGATGGCATGTTTTCCCTTAGACTGTGCTCTGGTTGTCCTGTTCAGCTGGCTGAGGGACAGTTGGGAGATGGCCACAGCTGTACTCTATTGTGCTGAACAGTCCTGCAGTACCATGTGCATCAGTTGTTTCTCTGCTCCATCCTCCCTGAGGGGGCAGTCTGATTTAACCAACCCCCCCCCATAAAAAAAAAATTCTCTCTACGTTTGGCATACTGTTGTTTCTTAGAATCATTTGCAGTAATGCTGGCATACTTGTGCCATCTCATTTAATAAACAAATCACATTTTTGGTGACTTCTTTAGTGTCTTAAGCTAAAGCCGATATGTTACAGGGCTGCAGCCTTATTCCCATTACCCTTCTCCAGCCCTTTGTACTAGTGGTAGGTTGAGTCTCCGGCTCCATACCCAGACTACCTATTGGTGCCACCTTAGTGTGTCCCCTTTTTCTGTTATCTAGAAATTGGATTGGAGAACAGCACATGTAGTGCCCCGCCACAGATGCGGTCCCAAGGATGATCCAGGGAGTTACAGACCAGTCGATCTGACCTCCATTGTGGACAAGCTCATGGAGACCATACTAAATGAAAGGTTGGTATAATATCTAGAGGAGCATGGTCTCCCTCATAAGAGGCAGCTTGGGTTCATTGGGGATCGTATGAAACAAATCTGACTTCTTTGACTCTGTCACTAAGACAGTAGACAGGGGCCAAGCGGGAGACATCCTCTATCTTGATTTCAGCAGGGCCTTTGACTCTGTGCCTCACAAAAGGTTGATCAGGAAGTTGGTGGATCTTGGAGTGGGGAAAAGATGGCCAGATGAATGGAAAACTGGCTGAGGGACAGAACCCATAGGGTAGCTGTCGGGGGAGAGTTATCTGGCGCCAAAGAGGTAACCTCTGGGGTCCCACAGGGCTCCGTGCTGGGGCCGGTTTTGTTCAATGTCTTCATCAATGACATTGGGGATGGCATTAAAGACAAAATCCTGGTCCTCCCTTGCCACAAGGAGGCATAAAAATACTCTACTCTGGCTTTTCAGGGCACTAACCGATAAATTGCCTGCCTACATCTTTGGTCTATTTGAGCGGGCAAAGGGGTTATACGGCCTGTGACGTTTGTCTGTAATCAGCTTTATCGTACCTAGGATAAAGACACAGCATGGACAGGCTGCAATTAACTACTACCTCCCCTCCCTTTGTAACATTATGCAAAAAACGCTAAAGTTAACTTCTATGCTGGGACCTTGTACCGTCAGAACTCTGACAGCGGGTTACCTGAGAGAATCTTGCAACTGTTACAGGTGACCTCACGCTGATCGATTGTTGCTTTTGGCTCAACCACCATTAACCCCTGCCATGATATTGTAGCAACTTCCTATAACTTTAAAACCTTTCATTATTTCAAACAACATGAAGTCTTGCTGTATTCAGACATAATGCAGTTAGCCCCAGCACTTGAACTGCCCCTGAGAGGAAAGAGTTAACTCTATGCAGAAGCATAGAACGTTGAGCTCGATTTTCAAACCTCTGTCTGTGGTACTTCTCAGTGTAACCATCAGATTCTTTACTCCTCCTAACAGTGAAGTCGCTCCGGAGCTTTCATCTGCTCGGTTTGGTAAAAGTAAAGTGTTTGGTTTAAACCGTATAATTTTTTATTTTCGGATTTCCAGCCTCTGTCTACGGTACAGGTAATGTGTAGCTAGGTAGTGACTGTGTTTTATTCTGTGAAAAAGTTGGAAATTATTCTTTTATTTGGTCTCTTTCTGGTCGGTCTGGTTTGGAACTGACCCATTCTGTTTAAATTTATTTCTGGGATTAGTGGTATTCCGGTACCAATTGATTTCAAAAGAACCAAGGTTTTTGGCCGGTTCTTTTAAAAAACCTGTGACACGGTTTGTAACCGATAGGTTACTGTATTATCTGGCTTGAAAGCTGCAATAGGGTAATTTGTTAGGTTGGCCATGTGTGAGAAACCCAAGAAAAAAACTGGTCCCACTGGGTTTCAACACTGTACTGAGTGTGGGGAGGCCTTTGCTAAGGCTGAGCCCCACCTCATCTGTGTTTATTGTCTGGGGTTTGACCACCTCAAGTCAGACTGCCAAATCTGTAAAAACTTTCCTACATCCACTCTAGACAAAAGACTGAGCAGGCTGAAGGAAAGGGAGGCCGAGAAGTCTGTGGATCCGGATGGCCAGCCCGGTTCGGTTGTGGCCAAACCTGGAGGAGGTGCCTACTGACCTAGGCGATACCTCCTTGGGCAAAAGGAGAGCCAATCCTGAGGGGTTGGTTCCATCAAAAAAGAAGCGTAAGTCTGCTGGTTCGGATCCGGTATCGCACTCTCCAACCGCAGACAAAATAGCCAAAGCGATTAGCATTGTTCAATCGCTTAGACTGGTTCCATCCAAACTGGTACCACTGGTTAGGCAGTCAGTTAGGTCAGATCCATCTACTCTGGATTATGATCCAGATGCTTTTTATGAGGAGTGGAAGGGAGACGAAGACTATCCCGATGATGATGACGATGATGCCGATGACCGGGGGGTCTGGATGTGCCCATTGAACTGGACAGCTCCCCAGACAGACCCACAGGTGTCTCTCCTCCCAGGCTCTCTGAGTCCCCTTCACATTTTTTGTTCTACAAAAAGGTGGCAGAAACCCTACAGCTTCCCTTGGTTGAAGTTGCAGAGGAGGATGAAGAGCCTGATTTTGTGTGTAACCCCTAGATGGCGCCATCCCAGGGGCTACTACCCCTGCCTGATTTGCCACTAACAGGTTGAGGGGCCTGGATCCGATGGCGGGTGCCTCCACCCAGAGGTCAGGGTTTGCAATAGTTAAACTAACTTGGTCACAGCCCTCTGGGGCACTGCAACCCCCCTTTCTTCCCACTAGTGGCCCACACAATATATCAGAATTACCTTCACAGTATACACTTACCCCCAGGACTGGTTCAGGCACTGGGACCTCCTGTAAAATAAGATACAGTGCAACAATCACAGTACAATACTTTAACATAGACAAATACCTCAGGCAGTATAACTTTGCTGAAACAAGCAGCTCTGATTTATTTAGAGGAATATAACAAGGACAGGGAAATCAGGTTAATTAGCTTATCACTTTACTCATCTACCTATGGCTCTGTGCAGGGCCTATCCCTACCAGTTACTGTCCCTGGGTACCCAAGCCCTAGTGGCTAGTCCAAACCGTGGCAGCTGGTAGGGGCCCTTTCACACAGAGAAAAGAAAAATTAGTTAAACAGTCAGCAGTACAGTAATTCCATTTGGATTTAATGTGGCAATTCAACAGGGAGCGACCCTGAATTAGTACTCCCGACCTCCAAACAAGATAGAGTCCTTCAATGTCAGCAGGGCTACTCGAGCTCCACGAGACTCCTCACACATTTATATGGCAAACTGCAACAGGCAAAAGTCCTTTAATGGCAGCAGGATCCACTTGAGCTACACAAGCCTCTTCACACATTTATATGGTGAACAGTAACAGGCAAAAGTCCTTTAATGGCAGCAGGATTCACTCGAGCTACACAAGCCTCTTCACACATTTATATGGTAAACAGTCACAGGCAAAAGTCCTTTAATGGCAGCAGGATTCACTTGAGCTACACAAGCCTCCTCACACATTTATATGGTAAAAAGAAAGTACTATACCAGGCAGGCTGCTTCTCTATCCCGATCGCAATTACTGCACAGTACCCGGGAGAACACACGGCAGATTCAGTTCCTGACAGACCGAGTGCAATTCAGCAATTTCTCCAGTCTTCTACAGGGTGAGCCTGGTTTCTACTCTTCAGATATCCTTTGATTCTCTTCACAGGACAGATTCAGTCCTAACAAGCAGTTACACAAGCTGCAGACCGGAACTCTGGGCCTTACACACGTTTCCCGACTAAAACTGCACACGGAAAAAAGCACAGGGCTCCTTCCCTCTTCACTGCCAGAGCTCAACTTGAAACTCCAGCAGACAAAACCGGACACTTCCTTTGAGTTCCTCCCAGTTCTTGGCTGGATTGGCTGTCACTCACAATAGACTGCCCCTGTTGGTCCAAAAGGCGCAAGTCTAAACTACATCTCCCAGAGTCACTGCCCATACAATCCTCTTGTGGCTGGCTCAGATTATGAGTCCAAGTTCTGATTCGCCCAAGGCACCATTTTAGAGCTACCTTAACCCACACTGATTGGTCCAGTTCAGCAGTTCAAAACTAGAATGGGGAACTAGGCAAACACAGTTCTGACTGCAAATAAAGCAGGTTAGACAAACTGTAATTTCATTATTACTCTAAATGATTTCTGGCAAACAGTTACATCTTTCAGATAGGTTCCTTGCACTCTAGTGACTGCAAAAATGGAGTGGAATGGCAGCTTGAGTGGTACTCAAGCAGAGAAGCACACAGTCCCCCCATACAAACTAATTATGTCTACAAGCAGACAGCTCTTAAAGAGACAGTACCAGAGGCTCTAAAAACACTCACTGATAAATGGCTTAAACGCCAAACACCATTCAGGCTTGGAGCATTCAAGCAAGCTCCTGGAAGTCTTTTGGGAACCCCCATTTGCAGGGGGGTTACATGTGGACATGATGGACATCCCAGAGTCCAAAAGACTGTCTGTTCCTCTTCATAAATCCTTGGGGAAGCAGACACACAAAATTTTACAAACCCCTAATTCAGTACCTCCTGTGGATAAGAGAATGGACAGGAGCTATTTGTTATCAGGCTCAGCTGCGTAGTTCTTTTATAGTCATTGCAGCCATGTTGGGGTAGCGCAGGTTGCAGCCTGTGACAGGGCTAACATTCCTTTGGCTTCACAGCCCCTGGATAAGGACTCCAGGAAAGTGGATGCCATGGCCAAAAAACAGTATTTGGCATCCTCTTTGGGACTCAGGCAGGCTACTTATACGGCCTACACAGCCAGGTACCAGAAATCCAGATGGGATACGGTTCTGGAACTGGCTAAACAGGCCTCTCCCCAGCTAGCCAAGCTGGAGGAGGTGGCTGCTGAAGGAACTGAGGCACCCAAAATGCAATTTCATGCTGCCACCAATGATGTGGCATCTAGATTCATGGCTACATCTGTGTCTCTCAGAAGACATGCTTGGCTCAGATGTACTAGCCTTTCACAGGATACCCAGACTAAGGCTAAGGATTTTCCTGTAGTAGGTAACTCTCTGTTTGAGAAGCAGACAGAGGCTTACATGAAGAAAATGGATGAATACAGGACCATGTACAGGAGTGCACAGGCCAAAGAAAGGCAAGCCACTCCACACAAGCAGCAGTCTAGGGGCAGGGGCAGGCCCTTTCAAAGGTCTTTTTACCAAGCCCAGGCCTCCTCTCCCTTCCCACAGAGGGGGTTCTTCAGAGGGAGGGGCAGGAGGGGGGATGAACAGAGCTGCTCCCTCCTCCTCTCGGTCTAAGGCTGCTGCCAAGCAGACACCCTAATGTGTCAGCCCGGGTCGACTCCCCATTTCCAGTAGGAGGCAGGCTGGCTTAATACTTCCAGGCCTGGAAGTCTGTGACCTCAGACAAGTGGGTCCTGGAAGCAGTAAGCCAGGGACTGGCCTCAGCTTCAAAAAATTCCCAAAAAGAGTGCCAAGTCTTTTCCACCTGCATCACTCTCAGAAACCATTGCCCTAGAGGCAGAGGTTTCCTCTCTTCTAGCTCTCAGAGCTATAGAGAAGGTTCCTACTCAGCACAGGGAAAAAGGACTGTACTCCATGTACTTCCTTACCCTAAAGAAAACGGGAGTGGTGACCTCTCCTAGACCTAAGGTATTTGAACACATTTCAAAGCCCAAATTCAAAATGGTAACTCTGGGAATAATCCTTCCCTCTCTAAGGCCAGGGGATTGGCTAGCATCTCTGGACCTCAAGGATGCCTACTTCCATATTCCTATCAGGTGCTCCCACAAAAAATACCTCAGGTTCGAGTTGCCTTCAGGCCATTACCAATTCATAGCTATGCCATTCGGCCTAACATCAGCTCCAAGGGTGTTCACAAAGTGCCTTGCAGTAGTGGTGGCTTACCTCAGACAGGGTATCACCATCTTCCCTTTTCTGGACAACTGGCTCTTAGTGGGTCAGTCACCTTTCAAACAACTTGAAGTCTTGCTGTATTCTGACAAGTGCAGTTAGCCCCAGCCTTTAAACTGCCCCGGAGAACAAATGGTTAATCTTTCTATGCAGAGCATAGAATGCTGAGCTCGAGCTTGGTTGCTGTGTCTGTCTGTTTCCCTTTGAAAGCCAACCGTCAGATTCTTACAAGCAACACTCTAATAGCTATTCTAAGTGGAAATTGTAAAAACCTTTTAATAGCCAACTGGCAACAGAAAGATTTGGATTACCAAAAGAAGACTCAAGTCAGGAAACCCAAAACTCAAAACCCAAACCAAACAGGAATATAATAAAATAAACACCCAAACAAAAGAAGAGGGTGTAAAAGGGGCACCCCTGAGGTGCAACACTGCACCTGCCCACCCACTTCCCAAAACCAGGTTCTGAGAGGGGAGGCAGAGAGGGAGGTCAGAATACAGCAAGACTCCAATAGAAGAAATATAATTACTAAGGTGAGTAATTTTTTTCTTCAAACAACTTGAAGTCTTGCTGTATTCTGACAACTGCAGACTACCAAGCAGTACCTCCATGGAGGAGGGACAGAACCTACTTTGGGAATAGGCTGTGAAGTACTGCTGTGCCAAACCGAGCATCACTCCTAGCCTGGATATCCAGAAAGTAGTGCTTGGTAAAGGTGTGGACTGGGCAGTCCCCCGGCACCATCTCAGTTCTTTTTCCACCGTCAACCTGCGTAGTTCAGCTCCATGGACGCCTTCTTTTGCAGTCAGCAGCCTAAAGAATAGTGTTTTTTCTCAGTCATTCATTTAGTTTGCCTTGTATATGTCGTTGCCTCCTCCACCACAGCTTAAAGCTAAGTGTGTGTGCGGCAAGCAGATCCTGACCAAAGATGGCCATGCTGCCTGCCCCATCTGCTTAAGCCCAAACCACCAGCCCAATGCCTGCACCCACTGCCAGCAATTCAATCAGAAGACTCATGCCAGTAGAGCCAACGCACTCAGAACCTTTCTTCTAGAGAAGCAATTAGCGGCGATGCAGCATGGCTCAGGGGCCAGCTCCTCTTCTCCCACCAGGGATTCCCCACCAAAAGAGAAGTCCTCTGGTGGGAAACATCACCACAGGGATAAAGATTGGGCCAGGTCCAAGTCCTGCCCTAAGTCGCTGTCTAAGCAGGCCGCTTCCTCTTCAACCTCCAGCCAGAGGTCTAGTTCAGTGCCAGCCCAGATGACCGAACACTCCTGTTTGAGTAAGTCCACTCCCGCCTCTTCTCAGGGCAAGCACCGGGAGTCGACCTCTCTTCCCTGTCTCATTGACCTCATAAATCTTCCTCACGGTCAATCCAGGATGGCCAGTCCAAGTCTTTGAAGGACAGGCCTAGTTCATCTGAAAAAGGAAGCCTTCAGATGAACACCCAGGCAGGCAAGAGGTTGTCCAGGCTCGGACGCCTCCCCCTCCTCCGGCTAAGGTTCACCCCCCCAGTCGAACAGCAAAAGCCTAGCTGGTCACCTTCTCTGTTGTCCTGCTCCCTGATGCCTGATACGGGGCAGTAGCCAGCGGATGACCAGATGCCCGCATCCACTCCCGGGGGTCGGTTACCGGTCAGGCCTACTCTGGACGCCTGCTCCCCGGGCTAAGGCAACACCAGATGTCGGCCCACTGATGACAGGGTCCCTGACACTACACTAGTACTTCAGGATCCCCAGATGCCCGCTCTGGTGGGCCCAACACCCGGCCCAGAGTACCCAGCGCCCGGCCCAGCAGTCGTCCCAGTGGCAGACATAGGCTCCTTATTCACCACATGGTGGAATACAGTAAAGGGGATCTCCTTTACAGACCCTCAGATACCACCCCAAATCCACCACCCATGGGACCTCCCCCTACTCCAACTCTGATGGGGGTGAGAGCCCAAGCCCAGATTCTAAGGGCAAAAAGCGGAGGCGTCAGCAGACTCCCTTTCCTTCTTCTCCTCCTCTTCAGAAGAGGAAGACGCAGAATCTGTACCTGATTCAGAAGGGGAATTCCTTCCTCCCTCCCCAGGACCTAAGGATTACCCATTGTCCCCTCCAGACGAACCCTCAGTTTTAGATATAATGAGGCACATCCAGACCATTTATGAGTGGGACACAGAGGAGAGCAAGCGCCTGGCCAAGTTCCTGGACGAAAAAGAACCTAAGCCTTTGGTAATACCTCCTTTTGTTGAGCCTTTCCAGGATGTCACTCGCCTGACTTGGCATACCCCTTCCTCAGTTCCTGCAGTTCCTCGGAAGGCCGACAGGCTTTACAAGCCACCCAGATCTGAACCCTTTTTGGCAGAACAGCCAAAGGTGAATTCTCTGGTTCTGACTGCAGCTCATGGCAGGGGTTCTGAGCCCAAACACTTGTGGACTCCAAAAAATTGGACATCTGGGGCCAGAAGGTTTATTCTTCTGCCACAGGTGCCATCCGGTCACTTAACTTCATGGCAGATATGATCACATACCAGCAATCCTTATGGCAGAAGACTGTGGACCTGATCCGGTCAACGCCGGACTTAGAATCAAAAGAAGTGCTTGCCTGTGCCCCAGTCAGGTCTGGACATTGACAAACATGTCCTCCGTTGTTCGTATGACGCAGTGGACATGGACTCCAGGGCTGCTGCCTCAGGGGTCTGTCTGAGATGGCAATCATGGCTCAGGTTGACGGGGTTTCAACCAGACCTGCAAGAGTCCATCTTGGATTCCGCATTCCAAGGCCCTGTTCTGTTTGGCCCAGAAGCTGAAGGCATGGTCAAACAGCTACACGAGTCTGGTAAAGTGGTGGCTGACGTACACCGCATGTACAAATCTCAGCCTCAAGAACCATGTCTCCATCCCTTTTGAAAAGGACAGGGACAGGGCAGCATACAGCCCCAAGGCAAAGGGTTCAAGAGGCGGGGTCACCCTGCCCCCTCAAGGTTCCCAGGGCCCGAAGCAGCCTAAAACACCAAGAGCCAAAGGGCCCACTACCCCCTCCGCCTGACTCTCCCTGCCCCCCTCCTCTCTTCAGGGACAGGCAGGAAGAGAAGGTAGGAGGGAGGTTTGCCCTCTACCTGCTTAAATGGGCCAGCTTCACCTCAGACAGTTGGGTACGGGACACCATTTGAAATGGTATGCCATAGAATTCCTTTCTATTCCGTCGGACAATCCCCCCTCTGGTCAGTGGTCCTCCGGCACACAGTCTTCTTCTGGCTGTGGAGATGCACCAGCTCTTGGAGGAAAAAGGCCATCCAGCCGGTTCCCCAGACCCAGAAGGGCAAAGGTTACTACTTCCATTTCTTCCTGGTCCCAAAGAAAACCGGTGACCTTCGCCCCATTCTGGACTTGAGCCAGCTCAATCTCTCAGTCAAGTACCAGAAATTTCAGATGGTTACTCTGGCAAGCTTATTCCCCTTGCTTCACCAGGTGGACTGGTTGTGCTTCCTCAATATGCAGGATGCATACATGCATATCAAGGTCCTGAAATCTCACAGAAGGTTCCTTTGCTTCAGCTTTCAGGAACAGCACTACCAGTTCAGGGTACTCCCCTTCAGCCTTTCATCAGCCCCCAGGGTATTCACCAAGTGTCTCACAGTGGTAGCAGCAGCACTCCAAAGGAGAGACCTCTTTGTTTACCCGTACCTGGACAATTGGCTCCTCTCCGCTTCATCAGAAGAAAAGCTCCAAATCGCCCTCAAGGAGACACAGTGTCTGTTCTGTTCCCTGGGGATCACGGTGAACTGGCCAAAGTCACACCCAGGGCCATCACTGAGGCTGCAGTTCATGGGGCAATTTTGGACACCGAACAGGGAAATCATTTCTGCCCTCGGACAGAGCAGAACGCCTTCTAGCTCTCACGAGCAGGGTTCAAAGAGCACCCTCGGTCTCTGCCGGAGTCGTCTTCCAGCTGTTGGGCCACATGGCGATCTCCATTGCCACAGTACACCTTGCCAGACTACACATGAGGGTCCTGCTGTGGCATCTCAAGGTCCAGTGGGACCAAGCGGTGGACGATCTGGATCTCCAGATCCGGATCTCTCTGGTGGTCCATCACTCCCTCGACTGGTGGCTCTGCCACGAGAATCTAGAGGGAGGAGTCTCCTTCCGGAGGCCAACTCTGCCTCAAGTTCTAACCACAGACACCTCTCTGTCCAGTTGGGGGGCTCATTTAGGGGATTACAGGACCCGAGGATCTTGGTCCCTCACAGACGGCTCTCTACATATAAATGTTCTGGAAATGAGAGCAATTCTGAATGCCCTTCACGCATTCAGAGACCAGTTTTCACCAGGTCCTCTTCTGGTACAGACAGACAACTCGCCAGTGTTTTTTTACATCAACAAGCAAGGGGGAACTCACTCTTAACCCCATTTGCAGAGAGGCCATGAGAGTGTGGGATTGGGCTGCAGAACACAGTCTAGACCTCATCGCGGTGCACCTGCCAGAGGTCCAGAATGTTCTCACCGATAGTCTCAGTAACTCCACCTCTCTGAACCATGAATGTGAATTACTTCAAGAAGTCACAGATGACCTCTTCGGTCGCTGGGGCTGTCCAGAGTTGGACCTCTTTGCGTCCCCATCCAACGCCAGACTGCAACATTTCTGCTCGCTTTCTCCAGGGCCTGGTATTTTCTGGTGAGATGCATTGTCCCTCTCTTGGACAGAGAAATTCATGTATGCCTTCCCTCCCTTCCTGCTCATTCAGAGAGTACTGCTCAAATTGTAGTCAGAGGGGGCCAGGATGATCCTGATTGCTCCTCTGTGGCCTCAACAGATACGGTATCTGTTGCTCCAGCAGCTGTCTTTGGAACCTTCAATACAGTTGCCACTCTCCGCCCACTTGCTCTTACAGGAGCAGGGGACACTTGTCCATCCTGCTGTTCATTCTCTTCACCTGCACGCGTGGCTCCTGCAGTCTTAGTGGTGGAGAGATTATGAGTGTAAAGCAGGGTGGTGGAGGTCTTGGTGGCAGTGAGGAAACCCTCCACTAATGCTACTTATGCTCTGAAATGGAAGCGTTTCTGCATCTGGGTTGCAGCCCATGCCATAGATCCCTTGGGTTGTCTGGTCAGACATGTGCTAGACTATCTCCTCTACCTCTTGGACGTTGGACTGAGCTGTTTGTCCATCAAGGTTCACATGTGCGCGGTCTCTGCATATCATGAGCCTATCGGGGAGAGAACTCTGGCACAACTGAATGTCTGCAAGATCTTTCTCAGAGGGTTCTTACACGTCAGACCCTCCAGGAGGGACATCGTTCCCCTGTGGGACTTACTGTTTGTCCTGGAGAAACTCACCCTTCCACCCTTCAAGCCAGCCGCTTCTTGCGAGCAATGCTTCCTCTCGTGGAAAGCTCTTTTTGGTTGCCATTACCTCAGCTCGAAGGGTTTCTGAGCTCCAGGCGTTGATGTGTAAGGAACCTTATATAGTTTTTTACAGGGACAGGGTGACTGTGCGTATGAACCCCAAGTTTTTACCGAAGGTGGTGTCCGTCCTGATGCTGAATCAGGACATCAACCTTCCGGTGTATCATCCTGAGTTTACAACCAAGGTGAAGCGCTGTTGCACTCTTTGGACATTCATAAAATCCTAAGGCATTATCTCCACAGAACACATTCCTGCAGAAAGACGGACCAATTGTTCATTTCCTTTGCAAAAAGGATGACAGGGGCTCCTATCTCTAAGCAGTCTGTAGCCCTATGGCTAGTGCACTGTATTTCCTTTTGTTATCAGCACCATGGTAAACCCCTTCTGGGTCCCGTTAAGGGCCACTCCACCAGGGCGATGGCCACTTAATTTGCTTCCCTCAGGAACATCTCTTCGGCAAACATCTGTGCTGCTGCTACATGGAGAACAGTCCGTACCTTCATCAGTCATTACAGCCTAGATATTGCTTCTAGGAGGAGAGCAGGTTTTGGACTAGCTGTCCTACAGGGCCTCCTGTCTTAGACTAGTCGGCATCAGTTTTCTTCCCACCTCCTGCTCAGAGCTGGGTCTATCTTTGGGTACTACTTGGGACTCTGTCCTAATGGTATTACCTGCTGCAAGAGCTTCACCCTCAAATTTAGATAGTACAGTTACGTAGGAACTTACCATAACAGTAGATCTTCAAGAGGAGCTCTTGCAGCAGGTGGTTTCCCACCCTCCATCCCCCAGGAATATGAGTATTGCACCTGTATAAGGTTGGGGAGTTCCTGCTGGGTTCTCCAATACTGTGTTAGCTGGGTCTGCGGCGGGAGAACTGAGATGGCACCGGGGGACCGCCCCTTTATACCACGCCTGACGTCAGGCGGAGCTGACGTCGGGGGCGGTCTCCCGTCACAGATTGCTAGCTACAAGTTTTTCTGTGGGGTCCTAAGGCCTGGCGGCATTAGTCCTAATGATATTACCTGCTGCAAGAGCTCCTCTCGAAGATCTACTGTTACGGTAAGTTCCTACATAACTGTACTTTTCTCTGGATGTTAAGAGGGTTCTGCGATTCTACGATTCTACATCGACAGAACAAAGAGATACACATCTGAACAACTATTGTATCTTCAGCATGCCTTTGCTGGGTCAGCCTGTTGCCATGAGATGTTTTCTGCTTGGTTAGTAGCATGTCTTCGACACTACTAATCCATGACACAGGTCAAGTTGGAAGGCCGAGTTCATACCACTCTACTGGAGCAGTTGTGGCTTTTCTTGCGGAGATTTATAATGCACCCATTCCAAGCAGCTGCAAGGCAGCAAGTTGGAGATCAGTGCATACCCTTGTAAAGCACTGTGTTCTGGATGTCCATGCCAGACAGTTCACTTTCTTCGGCAGGACAGTCCTTATGGACTTCCATTCTGAGTGAACTCTTATCTCCTTCCGCCCTATTTGGGAGGTTTGATTTTCAGGTCAGTACTCTCCCATTAGTGTGAATGAGTGGTGGAGACTTTTAGTCCAGGAAGATATGGAAATTACGTACTTACAATAATTCTTGATCTTGGGTGTAGTCTCCATCACTCATTCACATGCCCATCCACCATCCCCCGAGCTCACTAGTTCTGTTTTGGTCTTCACTTCCTTGTTGTTTGGGCTGTGAAGACAATTTTGAATTGACCCTTCTTACGTGGGTCATCCAGGCATTCACATGCCCGGAAGTCAGGGTTAGGTTTTCTTTCATTGGTTTATGCTGCACCTTCTCGTTCGAAAAGGTACTGAGGAGGTTGGAGGGTTGACGCCAAGATAGCCTATATGGTGCTTAGATAGTCTGCATCACATGCTGCAAAGCGGTCCTATCCTGATGCCTGTCCTCCCAGATTTTTGCTCCCATGGGGTCCTAGCACCTCTGGCGTAGTCCCATTAGTGTGAATGAGTGGTGGAGACTTTGTCCAAGAAGATCAAGAATTACGGTAGGTACGTAATTTCCATTTATTGGCTATCACGTGGCACCATGTGAGGGGTGCACAGGTGCTGTGCTCAGTATCTGTTGCCGGCCCCCCGGCCACAAATTTACTTCCATGGGGGTCTAGTGCTTCCAGCCCAGACCCACAATGGTAAATCAGTGGAAAAGATATTCAGGAAGCTATCCAGTTATTGTGAGTACATAACTTTTCTTTTTAATATGTTCTTGTATGTAAGTAGATGTAAGTCACTTACTGTATTTTTATATGAAAATTGAAGAATAAAAATGTCACAAGAAATGCATTATGACTCCAAGTAGGGAGAAAGCAACAGGAATAGCTGAACTCTTCAGGAACAAATATTTAGTTTTAATGCAAATGATCTCAGTAATACTGTAAATAATATGGAGGAAGAATATAGAACTAATGTGACATACAAGCTGAATTGTGTCTAAATATTATGTTTTGTTAACGTTGTCCTGAAGGTGGGACTTCCGGTGACGTCACCGACTGGAATGGCGCCTTAGTCGAGGAGCTCTCTGATCCCTCTCACAGCAATCCGATCAAATCGGCTCTCACAGAATGGCATCTCCAGCCAAACAAAAGAGGAACAAGCCGGGAAAGCCTCCAGGTACTCCCATGCAAAAATTACGGGAGATGATACAAGCAGATATAGAGGCTCTCCCGGAGACTCGAGGCCCGCCCTCAGACCTGCACCAGGCCTCACCTCAGCACGACCTTCCACAAGAAGATATAGTTGAAATGATAAAACAGACGGCCCGTACGGTCGCAAAGATAGATCACACACTCACTGAACTCCGGTCGGATTTAAGCCAGATCGACCACAAGGCAGAACAGCTAGAACTCGGTTTAACACAGACCATGGAGCAGACAGACAGACAGGACCGCTTGATGTTGTACCTCCTAGCCAGAGAACGAGAGATCAACCATCGACTAGACGACCTCGAGGGGAGGAGCAGGAGACAAAATATTTGCATATACGGGATTCCGGAAGGCTTAGAGGAGAAAGAGACAGATAATATTGCCTTTATTCAGACCCTCCTACGAAGCTCACTTAAGCTTCCAAAAGAGCTGGATATAGAAATAGATCGGGCCCACCGATCGTTAGTCCCGCGGCCGAGAAATCCAGATGCGAGGCCCCGCTCGTTTATCGTAAGAATGACATCCTACCGAAGAAAAGAAGACATTCTAAGAAGGGCCTGGCAGCAAAAAATCATCACGTGTCAGGGACACAAAATAATCTTTGATAACGATCACACAACGGATGTTCAAGAGGCACGGAAGACCCTCTGGCCCATAATTAAACAACTGAGACTCAAAGGCATCAAGGCACAGATTCTGCATCCAGCCAACATTAAAGTGATCACTCAGCAAGGAAATAAAGTCTTCAAGGACCTACTGGCAGCTTCCCCATATCTTGAGAGTCTCGGTATTCATACTCTGCCACTGACAAAGGAAAAGCTCGAGAAGGACCTGATAGCCTCAGCTTGGGCCATAGCCCAAAAAGGAACGACGAAGACGGGCTTCACACAGTGCAACCCCCAAACAACACTACGGGCGGACATCGCACAGATGATCCGCAGGTACGGCGAACCAGCCTCAGTGAATAAAGCTGCGACGCACCTGCAGGCCCCGGAACACCAGACAGAGGAAGAAGAATCGTCTGAACATGAAGAGGCACAACCGGAACAACTACATAGCCCCAGATGAACCTTAACCACTGAAGGACAACCAGAAACCTTTTTTTTTTTCTGCCCCTGCCCCCCTGGTGACCCACACTGGGACTCCCCATCCTTCGGGACCAGACTGTATCTGACTGCACTGTTTCCAACTGTGAGTAGGCACTGGTGAATGTTATAAGATACATTAGGGCAAAAATCCTGTCCCAGAGACATTTATTGCAGTTTACCTGACCTCAATTATATTTAGTAAGTGCGGGCGGATCAAGGTTCCTTGAGGGAGGGGGGTGAGATCTAAGGGAGGGGCACAAAGCAACACAGCGCTGTCTGCTTGCTTGGGGTGCGGGAGGCAAGTGCAAATGCCAGTGACACAGACTTAGTTGGTCTGCAGGTGGGGACTGACATGGTGATGGCTCTTAGAATATCTAACTATAGCAAGCTAATCATGGCCCACATCACCGATACTCACGAAATCAACCCACTCTCTGGATGCACCCCCTGCCGACGTGGCCTTAACAGCAAAGTCTACCCGGTTTTGATTTCATGCTGCCCCGCGCTGCATGAACCTGATCATAATAGTTTTGACATGCTCCCTTCCCTTTGTCGCGGGTCTGAGACATGCTGCCTTGCGGCCTGAGACAAAACGAATTGCTACAATACCTGTTGGGCCTCCCATGGCGGCTGCATGTACCTCATAACTTCATATGCGAAGCTTAAGCTCCCTCCTGATGGCCGAAGACCGAATGTCAGATTCCCTCCCTAATTGGGACCTCGGACGCCCTAGACCAAGTGGAAGGAGACTTACTCCCTCCCCAGATTCCCGTGATCACAGCACTTTTTTCATCTACTCTCATAACTGAGACCACATCACGACAACACGGGGGAGGGGGGGCTTCTCTGACCCCGGAGGCTCAGCTTGCTCCACATCAGGGAACTATGGACGACTTTCTGTTGTCTGTCCGGGCAGCTGCGAGTTACTGGACTCTCGGAGTTGGATGTGATTCAGTGTAATGCTTGGTGGTAAGCTGCTGAAGGTCTCGCTTCCATTTGGTCTGCTTCCCACCCCCAAAACCGCAACCAATGACAGCGATCTCAATCATGTACCAACGGGCTGAGAATTGAAACTAGTTTAGTGACTAAATAGTAGAATAGTGACCTTACACTAAGAGTAAGATACTTAGCTCAGTATTTGGGCCTGGGTGGGCAGGCGGGGGAAGATGCCAGATACTTGATTTAAAAGGATCGGTGGCCTCCTGATGAGCCTGGGGCTTTATCTGATTAAGATCCAGATTACAGCCCTCAGAGACTTACCAGGCGAAAAACACGGATCTTGAATTATAAGACCCCAGAGTGCAATGCCTGGTAGAGGACACGTGGACGGGGAGGGGGGCTCTCCCCTCTCTGCACACAGGAGGTCTAGACGTTAAGGGCCGGGGAGAGGGAGGGCCCTGATATCCCTTTGGGGCTGCATAAAAAGATTAAAGAAAACTGTCTGGAGCTGCTGACGGAGCGCTGCATACTCGTCCTACCTGCAAATGGGAAGGGTTCTGGAACTCCGTTGAGAACAGGGGTGGCTATAGACGACATAGTTGCTCACCATGAAAGCAAGTGGAACATGTGGAGCAACAAAAGGTATTCCTTGAATCGGAGTCCACTCGGATCCCTTAAAAGTTGGGATCACGGGGATTGGTGGGAGGATTGAAAGACGGAGGGTGGAGTGGCTAACTTATCGAGCCACCGGGGAAAGTGGAGATGTCGGCATACACCCTGACAAAAATTAAAAACCTCTTATTTCACTACCTGAGAGCGATTTAACAGTTTAAGGTCCGCTTCTCCCTCCCCAGCCGTTTTGGACTGGGGAGCGGGAGAAGGAAAGGAACAATAGGAGAGGGTGGGATCAAACGCTTGATATGAGGATATGCCAGAGAGGTGACCCACAAGAGGATGGCCACATTAGAGATCACGTGATATGGCCAAAGGGAACCTCATTGCACTACCGAGCTCCCTTCAGGTCCAGAAAGGACATTACTTCCTCTGTTGAGTCTTTTACTCAACCACACCTAGGAAGTCCACTACAATAAAGTAGAGACTCGTGGCTCAGGAGTTTGGTAGCCACAGGCGTTATTTCATTCCGTTGTAGGCTAGAAACTGGATAAGGCCAAAGCAAAGATTTAACTGGTTTATGCAATTCATGTTAAAGTCAATGGAAAAGTTGGCGGCCGGTGGTGCTGAGGGTTGGCGCTGGAAGCGCCACACCTCGTGCTCATGCCAGTGACCGGGTTGAGGAGCGGACTCGGGTTGCCGAGGTCGGCAGGGGAGGAGGATGGCGATCCCAGCGGATGCTCTCCTCCCTCCAGGGGTGGGAAGCGATGACGCGTCACACGATCTGCGTCACTCTCGCGGCGGTGGAAGCACCGACCAAAGGGGAGGAGCCAGGCGTCTGCTAAATCGAGCAGGAGGAGGCATCCAGCTATGCATGAAGGATGACGCGCATCAGCCCACGCCTGGGACGTATGTCTAAGCGTGGTCGTCTCAGATTGATGGAAACTAGGAAAGCGAAAAATCCTCCCGGTAGCACTAGATGATAGCCTCTCGGTACCATCCCAGGACCACCGGGAAAAGAGGGACAGACCCCAATGTGCAGGAGGGGACGGAGGCACTCTAGGGGCAGATCCAACCGGAGGTGGAAATGGGGGAAGTTGAGAGGAAGGAAGGAGTGGGCTCCGGGAGTAGAAGGGGGTATAAAGATAAAGTATATATAAAAAAAAAAAAAAAAAGTCAATGGAAAAGTTATTACGTTATGAGGTTTTCTGGTTTAGATTAAGGCAAGGTACGTACAACGATCTAAATTTTTCTAGTATAACTACAGTGTCTCAGTGGCTAGTAATTAAGTTTCATGAAAACTGTAGTTATGAGTAATCACTACTCGAAGATGGTCTCCTTCAACATAAACGGTTGCTCAAGCCCTATTAAGAGGAAGAGATTGCAGAGATACCTGGGAGCCCAGGGGTGTGAGGTGGCCTTCGTGCAAGAGACACACCTTACCCCTCTGGAAGCTCAGAAACTAAGGTGCCCGGCTTTCCCCCATGTATTCCACTCTTCTCTGTCGAATGGGAGAAAGAGAGGGGTGGCCATCCTTCTTTTGGCTAAATTTCCCCTGCAGGTGCGGGAGGTGATTCGGGACCCTGCAGCGAGCTACATCTTAGTAATAGGAACAATACAAGATCAGGTGATTACTCTGATCAACGTGTATGTCCCGCCTGGTTCTCGATCTCCTCTTATTCTGCCCTTCTGCAACTTGTTGCAGAGAGGCAGAAAGAGTACTAATGTTATGGTGAGGATTGGAATATAATCCTCAATAGGGGGATGGACACCACATCTCAAATACCCAGACCAGAAATAAGTAAAGCCAAAGCATTCACAATGCTCACTCGACAGCTAGGACTGGTGGATGTATGGAGGGAGAAATATCCGGCTTCTAGGGAGTTCACATGTTACTCCCCGAGGTTCCACATATACTCAAGGCTAGACATGTTTTTCGCTTTTACAAGGGACCTCCCCCTATTCTCCTCGCTGTGGGTGGGAACTTCAGTTTTGTCAGACCACTCCCCGCTCTTTGTGGAGATTAACTTGGGTCTCCCCAAGAACAAAACCTTGTGGAGGCTAAATACTTCTCTCCTCCAAAATAAAGAAACAGTTGAGGAACTCAAACAATTTCTCAAAAATCATTAGAAGAAAATAACACCAGGAATATCTCCACAGATATTGTGGGACTCCTTGAAGCGATGGTCGAGGCAAACTAATACAGATTGCCACACATAAAAGGATCACAGCTCAGAAGCAGCAAAATTAATTTCCCAAATTCAGGAATGGGAAAGGCATCAGAAAATTAAGTGGGACCCAGAAAGGGAGGAAAATATTAAGAAAAATAGGCAGCACCTGCAAAAATACAAAACTTGGAAGTAGAAAAGCCCTGTTCTATCTTAAACAAAAATACTATGAGGAGAGCCCTAGGGGAGCTAAGATTTTAACTGTAGACAACAAAAACACAGCGGATGCACCATCACTAAAATAAAATCCCTTGACAACAACAAAGAAACCACTCAAGCCACACAAATAATGAGGGCCTTTAGGCTTACTATGTTAAACTATACTCGCCTCAAGAGGCGACCTCCCCAAGAGAAAAGAAGATATTTAGAGGCTGTCCTCTTCTCCCTCTCCCTCTCCTGGCTGGAAGCTCTCATCAACCCGATTACAAGCTAGAACTTAAACACACAATAAAAAATTTAAAAACAGCTAAATGCCCAGGCCCTGATGGATTTGGCGTGGAATTTTATAAAACCTTTGAGAGTGAGATTACCCCTATCCTGTCGGAGGTATTTGCGGCGGTATGGACAGGAGAGGAACCGGTCCCCCCCTCATGGCAATGTGCCACTATTTCAGTGATTCACAAGGATGGTAAGGATCTGGCATACTGTGAATCTTACCGTCCCATATCCCTACTAAACACTGACTAAGATATTTACAGCAATAATTGCATCGAGGCTAAATCTTATACTGCCTAAACTAACACACATGGACCAAACCGGCTTTGTCTTGGGCCGTCAAGCTCCAGACAGTGTCAGAGCGGCGATAAACTTAATAGACACTATCAAGATCAAGAACACCAGCATGTACTGAGCTAGGCGCGAAAAAGCTTTTGACAAAGTCTCTTGGAGCTTTCTATTTGCCGTCTTGGAACATAGAGGCTTCCTCTCCCATTCATAAATGTCGTCCGTGCGATTTATTATAAACCACAGGCTTATGTTAGAGTGAGCGGAGGCATTTCAGATAAGGTTCAATCTAGGTAAAGAGACTCTCGTCAAGGATGCCCACTATCGCGCTGTTGTTTGCCCTCTATATAGAGCCACTGGCGGAGGCAGTGAGGAGGGCGGAGGAGATATCGGGGGTACAGGTGGGTGACCTTCAGAAGAAAATCTCTCTGTATGCAGATGATGTCCTTCTTAGCCTCACACAACCTAACCAATCCATAAAAAAAGTTTGGACAATACTGCTGGAATTTGGTAGCCACGCAGGCTATTCTCTTAACAAAAACAAAACAGAGATCCTCACCTTTTATTATAAACCTAGTCCAGAGCTGTCCACCCTCTTCCCGCTAAATTGGAAGGCCAACAAACTGAAATATTTAGGGATCCACATCACGAAACAGTACTCCCAGCTGTTTGCTGCAAATTACCTTCCCTTAATAACTAACCTGCAAAAAGACTTTGAACGCTGGTCATTACTAAACTTCGCAATGTATTCTAAGATACACACTCTGAGGATGAATGTACTCCCAAAATTCTTATATCTATTTCAATGTATCCCCCTCTTTATACGTAAAGCGACCTTTCAAATATGGAATAAAATAACTAAATTTGTATGGAACTCCAAGAAACCTAGGATTAATTTAAGAATACTTCAAGCGCATCGGAGGAGGGGAGGGCAGTCCCTTCAAACATGAAGTCTTGCTATATTATAGACATTAGCAGTTTGTTCCAGCTCTAGAACTGCCCCGGAGTGAAATGGTTAAAACCATTCCAAAATAGAATTTTGGCACGAGAGCAGCTCTATCTGTGTCATTTCAAACTTGAACTGTCAGATTCTTTACTCCGCCTCAGCGAACAGTCGCTCCGGAGATTTCTCCTTCTGCTTGGTTCATTCTCCAGTTTAAAAGTGTTTTTCTCGGTTGGATTTAACCGAGAATAGTTTTATTTTAACATAAAACCGTTCAGTTCAAGCTCTATCTGTGGTAACCGTAAGTAAATGAAGGTTTGTCTGTATGGAACTTGTAAGTTATCGGTTCGGTTTTGAACCGATCAATGGGTTTAAAACTCATTTAAAACTAAAAGTTACTATTTTAGAGTATGGTTCCAGTTCTTATCGGTTCTAAAAAACGGATTTATTATGGTTTTTCCAATACCCGTGACACGGTTAGGAACCGATAAAGTGTCTTGCCTGGCATTCCGTTAAAGGCAAGTTTTGGTTAGGCTGGCATTATGTCTGAGAAACCCAAAAGAAAACCGGGCTCACTGGGTTTCAACACTGTGATGTTTGTGGGAAGTCTTTGCCAAGGCTGACCCACACACCACATGTGTTTATTGTCTGGGTTTGACCACCTCAGTCAGACTGCCAGGTATGTAAGAATTTCCTGCAGCCACCCTGGAAAAAGATTGGGCAGGCTCCAGGGCGAGGAGACAAAAAGTCCGCTGACCGGATGGCCAGCCCGGTTCGGTGCCAACCGAACCAGAGGAATGCCCTCTGACCAGGGCCAGACTTCCTCGGGCAAAAGAAAAGCTGGTTCTGAGGAACCAATTCCAGTAAAGAAAACAAGAAAATCAGCAGGTCTGGGTCCAAAATTCCTTCTCCAACTGCTGCAGAGATAGCAAAAGCCATACAGATTGTCCAGTCACTGTCTCAGGGTCCGTCGAACCACCACTATCTGGTAAAGGTCTGTTCGTCCGGTCCCAGTGGTTCAGGATTATGATATTGAGGAATTTTATGAACCAGAGGAGGGAAGGAGGATTATGAACAGTATGAATGTGGCTGGGAAGGTCTGGGTGTGCCCATTGAACGGACATCTCCCAGACAGACCTTTAGAATCTCCCCTATGCTGTCTGAGTCCCATCTCATTTTATGTTTTATAAAAGTTGCTGAAAGCCTCCAGCTTCCTTTAGAAGAGGCTGTGGATGAGCAAGAGGCCTGATTTTGTAGAAATGATGGATATTCAGAGTCTAGGAGATTGTCTATTCCTTTACATAAGTCTTGTAGAAAACAAACAATTAAAATTTTAAAAGCTCCTAATTCTGTGCCTCCTGTAGATAAAAGATGGACAGAAGGTATACATTGTCAGGCCTGATACAGAATTCCTTTCTCAGCAATGCAGTCATGTTGGGGTAGTTCAGGCTGCTGCCTGTGATAAAGCTAATATTCCCTTGGCTTCACATCCTCCTGACAAGGATTCCAGGAAGATTGATGCCATGGCAAAAAACAGTATGGCAGCCTCTCTGGGACTCAAGCGAAGCAAATTATATGGCTTATGTAGCTAGGTATCAAAAATCTAGATGAGATACTGTTATGCAGTTGGCCAAGCAGGCCCATGGCCAGCTGGCTAGTGAACTAGAACAGGTGGCTGCTGATGGCATTGAAGCCTCTAAGGTTCAGTTTCATGGTGCTGTGGATGTTAATGATGTTTCCTCTAGGGTCATGGCCACATCTGTAGCTTTTCGTAGGTTGGCCTGGCTCAGGTGTACTAGTTTGTCACAGGATACCCAGACTAAGGCTATGGATTTTCCTGTGGTGAAATTCTCTGTTTGGAGAGCAGACAGAGGAATTACATGAAGAAGATGGATGAATATAGGACTACTTACAAGAGTGCCCAGGCTAAGGAGGCGGCAAGCCACTCCTCAAAGGCATGCCCCAGGGGTAGGGGTAGGCCTTTTCACAGGCCTTTCTACCAGACTCAGGCCTCCTCTGCCTATGCTCAGAGGGGCTTCTTCAGAGACGAGGCAGGCGAGGGTGGGCAGACCTGCTCCCACCCCAGCCTAAAAGCTCCTCGAAACATGCACTCTGATGGGGGTGCCCAGGGCCGTTTCTCCTGTACCAGTGGGGGCAGGCTGGCTTACTTCAGTCAAATTGGGCTTCTTTAACCTCAGACAAGTGGGTTCTGGAAGTAGTAAGCCAGGGTCTGGTTCTCAACTTAAAAGTTTCCCAAGTTGAGGCAGACTTTTCTACCTGCAAGTGCTTCAGAGACCCTCGCTCTGGAAACAGAGGTCTCATCCCTGTTAGCTCTCAGAGCAGTAGAAGGGTTCCTCCCTGCATCAGGGCAGGGGTCTGTATTCAGATACTTCCTTACCCCAAAAAGACAGGAGAATGGCGGCCCATTTTAGATCTCAGATATCTGAACAAGCATCTTTTGAAACCAAAGTTCAAAATGGTAACTCTGGCAATGATTTTACCTTCCCTAAGGCCAGGGACTGGCTAGCCTCCCTGGACCTCAAGGATGCCTATTTCCAGTCCTAATCAGAAGATCCCATCAGTACCTCAGATTGAACTGCCCTCAGGTCAAGGGGTAGCTACTAATCGCCTGATACGCACCGCGCTGCTGCAGACCAGTGCGGGGTAGCGGAGCTGGCTGGTGTGCAGTTCAGGATTTCCTTTGTCTTTTTTTTTCGCGGGCTTTTCCCAGGGCTGTAAATAGTATTTGCAATGTTTGAAGTGGGGGGGTCTCTTCAATGACGTGCGCCTGCGCCCAGCTGACTTGAATGAGCCATATATGCTTTGTTCTTAATCAGGTCCGCTGGTGAGGAAAAGGAGGCATGACTAGTAAGGTGTGAGCCAGGCGGGCTCTTTAAATCCCCCTGGCAGGTAAGGGTCATTCTGATTATGCGGAGAAACTTTGGGAAAGAACTGGGCTGAATGAATCTAGCAGCCGCGCCGAGAGATCTTTGAGTGAGCTGCTGTCGGGAGTAGTGCCGTAGAAGAAGCCGTACACGGAAGCTGGGAAGCGTTCACGGAACAAATCTCATCCTCCACTCCGTTTTTCCAGTACTGAGTTGCAGAGAGAGAGAGAGAGAGAGAGAGAGAGAGAGAGAGAGAGAGAGAGAGAGAGAGAGAGAGAGACAGAGAGAGAGAGAGACAGAGAGAGAGAGAGAGACAGAGAGAGACAGAGAGAGACAGAGAGAGACAGAGAGAGAGAGAGACAGAGAGAGACAGAGAGAGACAGAGAGAGACAGAGAGACAGAGAGACAGAGAGACAGAGACAGAGAGAGAGAGAGAGACGTTTGTTGCCACTGTCCAGGACTGGGAAGAGACTGAAGAGGAGTCGGGAACTCCAGACAGGGGAGAAGAAACTGCTTTGCTGCTTGGTGAGGTGGGAGAGCATAAAGATCTGTGTGCTGATCCAAGGAGAGACTTCCTTAGTTCACAGCCAAGCCAGCCAGCACTTTGCACGCCTGCTGTCTACTACTCCTCTCGGCCCGAACTGTAGTGTCTTGATTTCCTGTGCAATTCTCTGCCGGACTCATGGAATCCTTGCTGAGCGTAAAATCTTTGCTGGTTCCGCTGACTTCGTGTCGCTGGCTCAGTCGCGTAGTTTGACCCACCAGTAGCAGTGCGTTTCGCTGCCACCTGCTGCTGTACTGTTTAGCTTGCCCTGCCCTGCACTAGCCAAGAAGAGGAACTTTGGACACCAGCACACACCACCAACCTTTTTACCTGTCCTAACCTACTAGTCTGACAATGGATGAAGAGACCAATACCATCATCTGCTCACCAGGTACCTTTTTGGGGGTTAAAATGTGGCACTGTGCCTGTGATGGGTGGGCAAAGTTGTATCTAGTATCTAAGTAATGTGTTTTATGTATATAACTATAAGGCAACCCACAAAAGGAGTAAGCACAAAGGCATGGGTACTAAAATGCCAAATTAGAAACTCTAAATTGCAACAGGCAGAGCACTCACAACAAACGTATAGAGCACAGGTCTTGAATAAAACATCTATTTACATAAAAAACTTGTCCTTCATTATGTGTGTTTTTTGTTTGTTTTGTTTTAATGCAAATAAATTTCTTTTATTCAAGACCTATGTCCTTGTTATGTTTGGTTGTGAGTGCTCTGCCTTTTGCAGTTGTTTATAACTGTAAGGCAACATGGCAAACAACCTTGTGGCTCCATGAGCTGACCACAGCCTCAGGGTAGTCATGAGCTCCGAGGACTATAATTAATGTAAGTCATTTGGGCAATGATGTTTCAAACCAGCTCTGCAGAAATGTGTTTTATGGGTACTGCTTTTAGAGTTAGGAGTTGTCTTTCTGTGCTGGTTTTTATTTTTAGCTTCTAGAAGGGTTGCAATCAGTATGTTATTGGGAAATACTGTTTAAAATGCATTCAGCAGAAATGTGTGCTTTGGGAACTGCTTTTAGAGAAGTGTGTTCTTTCTCTGCTGTTTTTTTCTTATTTTTTTTAGCTCTTGAGGACTATAATAAGTCATTGGTTAATGTTTAAAATTAACTCTGCAGAAATGTGTGCTTTGGGAAACAGAAGTTGATGGCAGATAAGGACTGCGAGGCCCATCCAGTCTGTCCATTTTTCTACCTTATGAATGTGCCACAGACCTTTACTCTGTCAGTGGCCTATCTATTCATACTTATCTGTATTGCTCCCTTATGCCTACTCCATGCCTGTTTGAAGCCCTGCACTGTATTCATAACTACCACCTACTGAGATAGGCCATTCCATGCATCCACCACCCTTTCTGTGAAAAAAGAACTTCCTCACATTACCCGTAATCTCATGCTGTCCTGCCATTTTTCTCTTATATTGAAATGTTACTTTCACCTTGTTAATGCCCTTAAGATGTTTGAATGTTTTGATCCTATCACCTTTCTCCCTCCTTTGCTCTAGGTGTACATATAGAGCTCTGTTAATCTGTCCTCATATGTTTTCTTATACAGTATCTGCACCATTTTGGGTGCCCTTGTGCAGGTGTGGCATCCAGTATGCAGTACTCCAGATGGGGCCTAACCAGTATCTTGTAAAGAAGGATTACCACCTCCCTCTTATGACTTGCGATACCCCTGCTAATACACCCAACATCCCTCTAGCTTTGCCTGCTTCTTTAGCGGTCTGTTTGGATGATTTCAGGTAATCTGTAATGATGCTGCCAAAGTCTTTCTTCCCTTGTGATTGCCAGTATCTCCCCTCCCAGTCCCAACCTATAGGTGGCTTCAGGGTTTCTCTTCCCTATGTGCATGATCTTGAACTTTGTGTTAAACCCCAGTTGCTACTCTTCTGACCTGCTGCTAAAGCTAAACTCTTTTCAAGTGAGAAGTGTGTTCTTTCTCTGCTGTTTTTTAGCTTCTAAGAGGGCTATAATTGAAGTCATTGGTCAATGTTTTAAATGAATTCAGCAGAAATGTGTGCTTTGGGAACTGCTTTTAGAGTGGGCATACCTCTGAAGTGTCCCTCATGGAAAAGGTGCCGCCCACAAAAAGAATGTAGTGTAAACTCAGACTTTTAAGAAAAGATTCACAATATTCTAAAACACTAAATCAAAATAAGTTGTGTACAAAGTTTTCAGTGTTCTGAGCTTCTATCTCCATGTTTGAGGAGGTGTCCCTCATTCTGGGGTCTGTGTCCCTCATTTTGGTGTTCAGAAATGTCCATGTCCCTCATTTCAGTGACAAAGGTTAAGAGGTATGAGAGTGAGGTGTTTTCTATCTCTGCTGGTTTGTTTGTTTTTAGCACCTAATAATAAAGGTTTGTCAGTGGTAGTATGTTTTTTTATTTAGTATGACTGTTCCTTGGTCCTGAATGAGCACTTAATGCATAATAATAAAAGTGATACCTGAAGTAGCAGCTGCTGTTAATGCTGTCCATGAAAACCCGATGACGTGCCTAAATGTGCTAAGGTATTACATTTATTATTATGAAAACAGTTGCACTGAAAATTGAGAAGCAGTATCCAGGTGCTGACAACTGCAAAGTTAGGCAGCCATAATATTGTAACCAAAAGCGAGTCTATTAGTCTGAAGTCTGGTGGTGGTGTGGTGGCATGTCTAGTGTGGTGGAGTGAACCTCTGTGGGCTGGCTATCTTGATGGGGTACATAGGCTGGTCACAGTGCAATATTGTAACCAAAAGCAATCTGTCAAACACCTGTTGGTGGTGTGGCTAGTAGTGTGCTGGTGTATATAATACAGAAAATGATGCTTGCATCGGGTGAGGGGGCATGGATGGGGAAGGGGTAGCTCACCCTAATGGGGGGGGGGGTAGCAATGACTCCACTTGGTGTGCAGATCTGAAATACCTGGCTACACCCCTGCCTCAGGTCATTACTAGTTCAGAGCAATGCCCTTCGGCCTTACCTCTGCTCCAAGGGTATTCACAAAGTGTCTAGCAGTGGCAGTGGCCCACTTAAGGAGGCAGAGGATTGCTGTTTTTCCCTTATCTAGACTGACTGGCTCATTGTAGTGGCCAGTCCCAGAACAGGTAAAATCTCACCTGCAGGTCACCCAGCAGCTTCTCACCTCCCTGGGTTTCTGCTAAACCTACCAAAGTCGGTTCTGGAACCAGTCCAGGTACTCACCTTATAGGGCAGAATTGGACACAAGCTAGCCAGAGCCTTTCTTTCCCCAGAAAGGGTAAGGAATTTAGTGGCTCTGGCCTCTTCCTTCACTCTGCAGGTCTCTGACCAGCAAGACACTTTCTGCAGCTCCTGGGCATATGGTGGCTGCATCCACAGCTGTGTGCAGGGAGCCAGATTTCAGATGAGAGACATTCAGTTTCACTTGAGAACCTTTTGGTCTCAGAGAAGAGACCCCTTTCCAGGTTGGTCCCAGTGACTCGAACCTTGATCCTAGCTCTCCAGTGGTGGCAGGATCAGAGCACTTTAAGAGCGGGGTCCCTTCATTTCCCTTCTCACGACTCTGACTCTCACTACAGATGCTTCCTTCTGGGTTGGGAGCCCACATGGGCGACCTTTTCACTCAGGGAGTTTGGTCCCCCAGGAATCTCTGCTCCACATCAATTTGCTGGAACTCAGAGCTGTATTTTAGCTCTTCAGCTTTTTCTGCATCTGTCCACGACAAGGTGATACAAGTCAGAACAGACAACACCACAACAATGTGGTACATCAACAAGCAGGGGCACTTCGGTCTTGACCCCTTGTGCACCGAGGCAATGAAGTTGTGGTCTCTGGCCTATTCCTGAACACTTCCCTCATAGCAGTTCATCTTCCAGGGAAGGACAATGTCCTAGCGGATGCCCTCAGCAGGATTTCCCAGGGCCATCACGAATGGTCCCTGGATCCTCAAGTGCTGGGGATAGTTTTTGCCAGGTGGGGCATCCCTCAGATAGATCTTTTTGCAGCCCCAGACAATCACAAACTTCCTCTGTTCTGTTGCAGGCCTCCAGTGCTGGGCTCAGTTCCCCTGGATGCCCTTCTTCTGGATTGGGAGGGGAAGTTCCTCTATGCTTTCCCCCCCTTTCCTCTCCTATTCAAAGTACTAGTCAAAATCAGATCTCAGCCTTGCAGGGTGATTCTGATTGCCCCGGATTGGGCCAGGCAGCCCTGGTACCCACTCCTTCTGTCTCTGACAGTCCATCTTCCCTGTGCCTCCCAGGAATCACAATCTGTTGACTTGTGCCCAGGGAAGGGTTTGGTATCGGACCTCAATCCCTCAACCTCAAGGCCTGGCTCTTGAGGAGTTAGAGTTTGCTGATTTACACCTCTCTCAGGGTGTTCTTGAGATCCTAAAGGCTTCCAGAAAGCTTTCCACTAGGGCTACTTATAGTTCTAAATGGAAAAGGTTTTCCATTTGGTGTGCTGGGAAAAATATTTCCCCAGAATCTGCTGAATTGCCCATTTTGTTAGATTACATGGTACATCTTAATTCCTTGGGTCTCAGACCAGCTACCCTGAGAGTTCATTTGGCAGCTGTGTCTGCTTTTGTGTCAGCAGGAAAGTCATCCCTCTTTCCTCTCATCCTGTGTTTTCCAAGTTTTTAAGGGATTACTCCATACTAATCCTCCTTTCGGGAACTGGCCCTGCTTGGGACCTTAATGTTTGCATTGCCCAGTTAATGCAACCCCTTTGAACCTCCTGTCTTCTGCAGAGCTTAAGTACCTAACTTGGAAAACTGTTTTTCTAGTGGCTATCACTTCTGCCAGACGCATAAGTGAATTGCAAGCCTTGTCAGTGGAGACTGACTTTATTTCTTTCCACAGGGATAAGGTAGTCCTTAGGACTAATAGGAAGTTTTTGCCTAAGGTGGTTTCAGATTTCCATCTTAATCAATCTATCTCCGTCCAGTATTTTTCACTGATCACTCCTCTTGGGTGAGGGAGGTTGCACAGCCTGGATGTTAAGAGAGCTCTTAGTTATTATATAGGCGACTAAAGGTCACAGGTTGAATCCTCCAACTTTTCCTTACCTATGGTGAAGTTGGGAAGGCAAACCTGCCACTAAGAGATCAGTAGCCAGGTGGATTGTCTCTTGTATCCAATTTTGTTATCAGAAGTGGGCAGAGCCCCGGTTTGAGGGCTCATTCTTCCAGGGGTACAGCTGCGTCTCTAGCTGCTGCCAGAGATATCCCTTTATTAGAGATTTGCCAGGCTGCTACTTGGAAAACGTACACACTTTTACCAAGCATTACTCCCTGGATGTCCAGGCCAGGAGAGATGCTCGGTTTGGCACAGCTGTTCTTCAGAGCCTATTCCCTAAGTAGGTTCTGCCCCTCCTCCATGGAGGTACTGCTGTGTATTCTGCTAATGTCTATAATATAGCAAGACTTCATGTTGTTTGAAGAAAAAATTACTCACCTTAGTAATGTTGTTTCTTCTAATGGAGTCTTGCTATATTATAGACCTCCCAACCTGCCCCTCTCAGAACCTCTACTTGGTGAGGTGCGGCAACTTAGTGGGCACTACTTATGTCCTGTTAGCATTTTGTCCCTTTGGGACTTTGGGGGTGTGTATGTGTACGCGTGTGTGTTTTATTATACTTATGTTCCATTTTCATATTATTAGAATGGTGTTAGTATTTCTGGTCCCCTGACTTGAGTCTTGGGTGTTGGGACCATCAATGGTTGTTATTATTTAGGTAGCCATTTGGCTAGTGTAGGTTACAGCTTCCACACAGACCTTAGTGAGTTTGGCTCGTAGAGATCTGACAGTTCAAGTTTGAAATGACACAGATAGAGCTGCTCTCGTGCCAAAATTCTATTTTGGAATGGTTTTAACCATTTCACTCCGGGGCAGTTCTAGAGCTGGAACAAACTGCTAATGTCTATAATATAGCAAGACTCCATTAGAAGAAACAACATTACTAAGGTGAGTAATTTTTTCTTCCAGACCTCGAGGACTATTTCTTGGTGGCCCAATTAAAAAAATGCCATGCTCTGGTCCAATCCCACTGCTTCCACGGGTTGGAAGCTCATGGAGAGGGGAGGGGAGGGAGGAAGGGGTTCGCAATCTGTAGACCACGCCCTCTTAATTCACAGTGTAAACAAAGACCCCCGGCCCCCCACAGCTGACCTCAGTTAGGGACACAACTAGGGCGGTTCATAGAATATGGCAAAATTTCAAGCTTAAAAACTCCCTATGGCCACTGAGGAGACTAGCCGAGGACCCAGATTTTACGCCAGGACAACTGAATAAAAGGTTCCTAACCTGGGATGCGAAGGGTCTTAGGTTCCTCTCCCAGTTCTGGCAGGGAGAAATTTTGTTGGACTTTGCCTCCCTTAAAAGCAAACACAACTTACAGAACTCAGACCATTTTAGATATCTACAAGCTAGAAATTATATCCTTGCGCTAAAGAAAAAGGACGCAGACCCAGACAGAGCTCAGCAGCTATTAGAGACCATACAGAAGGGAATAACAGCAACTAGCCAAAAAGGAATGATTTCCTTACTTTACAAGGCCCTGACGACATTAAAGGAAGACCCGTTAACCAAAATTAAGATTAAGTGGGGCCAAGAAACCACTCAGAGGTTGGGTGAGACTGATTGGGAACGAATATTCTCCCTTACTAATCGGACAACTCAATCACCATATTGGCAAGAATTTTCTTGGAGAGTGAAGGTTCGCTATTTCCTAACTCCCCAAATAATTAACAAAAGAAACCCAGCTGCACCCGCCCAGTGCTGGAGAGGATGTGCCTCACTGGAAGCGGATCATTTACATATTTTCTGGGCCTGTGATGCCTTACAGAATTACTGGGGGGACATCACGGGTGCAATCTCAGAAATATTCTCAGTGCAGGGCCGGCTGGAGTGGCCCGCAATGGTCCTGGACCCAAGGAGATACGAGGTTCTGACTCATTGTATCTGTGGTCTATCCTAACAACGGCTGCACACAAGGCCATTACGAAGAAGTGGCTCTCTTCCAATTCCCCCACTATCAGGGAGTGGATAACACTAGTGAACACTATAGCAGATCTGGAGGAACTCACATACAAAATTAACAACAGAACCTCGGTACACCTAAGAAGGTGGGCTAGGTGGGAGTTGTGGCGAGCTTCAAGGCAAGAAAGGGATAACTGATCTGTATACAGATCATGGAGAAACGGAACAGTCCGAGGGAGACCTTGGAGTCCGTTGGAGGGCCTGGCTGGTTTAGGGGAGGGAGAGTGGGGACCCGCTTGATGTTTGAAGGAGACTCATAGGAAATTAGGAAGAGTTTGAAGAGGGCTGAAGCCCTTCCTCTGAAGGACTACATTAATTTAATGAACACAATTGAACTGAATGGATTGAGACTTACTGTATAAGAAACAACTACAAAATGTATTGAAACAAACACTATGATTGGAATATTAACAAACATGTTTGTAAGAATGTACCTAAATATTGTTAATAAACTTGAATTAAAACAAAAAACATTGTCCTGAAGATGTCAGCTGCTCTTTAAAACCCATAGAGAACCAGACAAAAGCCAGAAAAGTGGCACCCTCACCGAAGCTGATGAGGCCTTTGCAGTAAGGCGGTATATATATAAAGGAAGCCATCAGGACACAAAAACTATATATATATATATATTTATATTTTTTGGTGTCCTGGATGGCTTCCTTTACATTTTACTGTACATTCCTACAGCCTCTTATTGACAATTTACCTGCATATTTTCACAATTTGCAAAGTGTGTTCACATTTTAAGCATGTTATTCTTTTTATTAATTTTTTTCTTTAATTGCAGTAACTTACAGTGATGTACTTGTGTTCCAGATTAGGTAAAAAAGGTTAAGAAATGAAAACTGTTTCCAGCACATTTGTTGTGATGTTAAATTATTTTACAATGGCAGAATCTGATTGTGTTTCATGTTCTTTCAGGCTTTATATCAGTTAAAAGGAAATACACAAATGCTATGTATAAGAAGTTCGAACACTGGACAGCTAAAAGCAGTGCATTTGGTTCCAAAATATGAAGAGGAACCTAATGATCTTCACTCAGGCATTAATAAAATTGATTATTCTACTTTGTTGCCAGGTACAGATTTAGAACATATGGGCATATAAAATGGGATACTAGCTGACACTCAGGTGATTATGAGTTTCAAGTGGTTGGAGTTAATCCAGTTGGTATTCCAGTCGCAATACAAAAAGCCATTTTATTGCTAAGTAAAATAGTACAGAAAAGTTTTACATATTTATTTTGATGTGTTTTTATTCTTTGCCTTGTTACACAGTTGGTTTCTCTTTGCTGTGTGGTTCACTGTTTTTTTTTTTTTTTGCCATAATCATTTTTATTGATTTTTAACACAATAACCAATTGCAAACAATCAGTGTATGAAGAAAAAACGTAAAATAATTCTGCCTGAAAACAAAGAATAGATGCTCAAGAAAAGATAATACAGTCATTTAACCTGGTTTAGAAGGTTAATTAAAGGCATTACCAATACAACACAAATAGCATGTATTCCTAATACTCAGCCTAAAACTTTTCATAAGTGAACTTAAAGTTAAATTAAAAGTGAACAATAACTCTATTTTACCAATTGTTCAAAAAGCTGTCATCAACAATATCTATTGCACAGACCAAGTGGGGGCCCAGATTTCCTGCAAGGTGTCTAATTTCAAACAGCATGAAGTCTTGCTGTATTCTGACAATTGTAGTGATTCCCAACCTTTGAACTGCCCTGGAGAACAAAGAGTTAACTTTCTATGCCGGGTATAGAATGCTGAGCTCGAGCTCGGTTGAAGTCTCTGTCTAGAGTGATTCAAACCTAAACCGCCAGATTCTTTTCTCCGCCTCACTGAACGGTCGCTCCGGAGATTTCTCCATCAGCTCGGTTCGAAAGTCTGTTAAAGTTTTCATTTTTCATCGGTTTTTAAACCGAAAAAAGTATCCGCATAATCGATTCTGTCTGTCTGTGGTGCCATGAGTAATAGTTAGAAATTGTTCTGTTTTTCTGTGTGGAACTTGTAAAAATGCGTCTCGGTTCGACTGAACTGGCCATTTGATAGTGAAATTTGTTCGTTAGTGTGTGGTTACCGGTTCTTATCAGTTATAAAAAGAACGTGTTTTTAACCATTTTTTTCCAATACCCATGACACGGTTAGGAACCGATAAGGGAGTCTTGCCTGGCAGTTGCCGACAAAAGGGTAAGTTTGGTTAGGTTGGCCATGTCTGAGAAACCCAAGAAAAAAAACGGTCCCACTGGGTTTCAACACAGCAGTGAGTGTGGGGAGGTCTTTGCTAAGGCTGATCTCCACACCACCTGTGTTTATTGTCTGGGGTTTGACCACCTCGATTCAGACTGCCAAATATGTAAAAACTTTCCCAAATCTACCCTTGAGAAGAGATTAGGTAGACTGAGGGAAAAGGAGGCCGAGAAGTCCGCTGACCCGGATGGCCAGCCCGATTTCGGTTTTGACCGAACCAGAAGGAGTGCCCTCTGACCAGGGCGATACTTCCTCGGGCAAAAGGAGAGCCGATTACGAGGGATCGGTTCTGACAAAAAGAAAGCACAAAGATAAACCGACTGGTTCGGATCCAGAGGTTCATGTTCTGATCACCGAAGAGAAAGCCAGGGCGCTTCAGATTGTGGAATTGCTCCTTCCGGTTCCGACCGATCCGGCTACTTCTGGCAGGGGTTCGGTTCGGTTGGTTCCCCTGGTTCAAGAGTATACCCTTGACGATTTTTAAGAACCGGAATTTGAAGAGGAAGGGGAACTTGAGGATGATGATGTAAGTGAAGGTCTGGATGTGCCTGTGGAACCGGACATCTCCCCAGACAGACCTTCAGGTGTTTCCCTTCCTAGGCTTTCTGAGTCCCCTTCTCACTTTATGTTTTACAGAAAGGTGGCTGAAACCCTCTAGCTTCCTATGGAGGAGGCTGTGGAAGATCAAGAGGAGCCTGATTATGTAGAGATGATGGACATCCCAGAGTCCAGGAGACTGTCTGTTTCCCTCCTTAAATCTTTTGGGAAACAGACACAAAAAAATCCTGAAGTCTCCTAACACTGTACCTCCTGTGGATAGAAGAATGGACAAGAGGTGTACACTTTCAGGCTCAGACACGGAGTTCTTATATCAACAATGCAGCCATGTTGGGGTAGTGCAGGCTGCTGCCTGTGACAAGGCAAATATTCCCTTGGTTTCACACACCCCTGAAAAGGACTCCCGGAAGATTGATGCCATGGCAAAGAAGCAGTACATGGCATCTTCTTTGGGACTGAGGCAGGCGAATGTCATGGCCTATACAGCCAGGTACCAAAAGTCCAGGTGGGACACTGTACTGGCACTGGCTAAACAGGCCTCCCCCCAGCTAGCCAAGGAGCTGGAGGCAGTGGCTGCAGATGGGATTGAAGCATCTAAGGTTCAGTTTCATGCTGCTGTGGACTCTAATGATGTGTCATCAAGAGTCATGGCTACATCTGTGGCTCTTTGGAGGATGGCTTGGCTCAGATGTACTAGTCTCTTGCAGGACACCCAGGCTAAGGCCATGGATTTTCCTGTAGTGGGTAATTCTCTGTTTGGGGAGCAGACAGAGAATTACATTAAGAAAATGGATGAGTACAGGACCACTTACAGGAGTGCTCAGGCCAAGGAAAGGCAGGCAGCTCCTCAAAGGCAGCAGTCTAGGGGCAGGGGCAGGCCTTTTCAAAGGCCTTTTTACCAAGCACAGGCATCTTCTTCCTTTTCTCATAGGGGATTCTTCAGAGGGAGAGGCAGAAGGGTGATGAGCAGGGCAGCATCCACTCCTCAGCCTAAAGCCCCTGGCAAGCAGACACCTTGATGGACCTGCCCGGGTCGACTCTCCTATTCCAGTAGGGGGCAAGCTGGCTTACTTTGTCCAGGACTGGATGTCTATTACATCAGACAAGTGGGTCCTGTAAGTAGTACGCCAGGGACTGGTTCTCAGCTTCAAAAAATTTCCAAAGATGAGAGCCAGATCTTTCCCACCTGCAAATCTCTCGGAAACCCTTGCCCTAGAGGCAGAGATTTCTTCTCTCCTAGCTTTAAGAGCTATAGAGAGAGAGAGTACCTACCCTACACTGGGGCAAAGGACTATACTCCAGGTACTTCCTGACCCCCCAAAAAACAGGGGAGTGGCGACCCATCCTAGCCCTAAGATATGTAAACAAACATCTTTTAAAACCAAAGTTCAAGATAACTCTGGGAATAATCCTTCCCTCTCTAAGGCCAGGGGACTGGCTAGCCTCCCTGAACCTCAAAGATGCCTACTTTCACATTCCCATTAGGTGCTCCCACAGAAAGTACCTCAGGTTCGAGTTGCCCTCAGGCCATTATCAGTTCAGAGCAATGCCCTTTGGCCTAACCTCAGCCCCAAGGGTTTTCACAAAGTGCCTGGCAGTAGTAGTTGCCTTTCTTAGAAGGCAAAAGATTTCCATTTTTCCATAGCTGGACGATTGGCTAATAGTGAGTCAGTCTCCAGACCAAGTCAAGTCTCACCTGAAAGTGACCCAGCAAGTGCTCACTTCTCTAGGATTTCTTCTCAACCTTCCCAAGTCAGTTCTCGAACCAGTCCAGCTTCTTACCTTTATAGGGGCAGAACTGGACACACTCAGAGCAAGAGCCTTTCTTCCTCTAGAAAGGGCAAGGGTTCTTATGGAACTAGCTTCTTCCTTCAGCCTTCGGGTATCTCAACCAGCAAGGCATTTCCTCCAGCTCTTGGGCCACATGGCAGCTTCAACAGCAGTGGTCCAAAGGGCAAGATTCCAGATGAGGGATATTCAGTTCCACCTGAGAGCTTTCTGGTCTCAGAGAAAGGACTCCCTTACCAAACTGATCCCAGTGACTCTGACCTTGATCCAAGCCCTCTTTTGCTCAGCATTGTTCAGTGGTCCTTACCACAGATGCTTCTCTCCTGGGCTGGGGAGCCCACCTGGGGTCCCTCACTGCCCAGGGGCTGTGGTCCCCCAAGATTCCCTTCTCCACATCAATCTTCTAGGTCTCATGGCAGTTTTTTTGGCTCTAAAAGCAAGCATTCTCACAGTCAGTACAGAGCAAGGTAGTTCAAGTCAGAACAGACAACACCAGCACCATGTGGTACATCAACAAGCAGGGAGGCACTTGGTCCACGGCCTTGTGCACAGAAGCCATGAAGTTGTGGTCCCTGGCTTATTTCCTGCAAACCTCTCTTGTAGCAGTTCACCTTCCAGGCAAGTACAATGTGCTAGCAGGTGCACTGAGCAGGATTTCTCAGGGCCATCACGAATGGTCCCTGGACCCTCAGGTGTTGAAAGTGATTTTTTCAAGGTGGGGCACTCCAGAGATAGATATCTTTGCAGCCCCAGACAATCACCAACTTCCTCTTTTGTTGCAGACTTCCAGTCCTGGGCTCAGTCCCTCTGGATGCCCTGATCCTGAATTGGGAGGGGAAGTTTGTGTGTCTTCCCCCCCCCCTTCCCACATCTGTTCAAAGTTTTGGTAAAAATAAGGTCTCAACCTTGCAAGGTGATTCTGATTGCTTCAGATTGGGACAGACAGCCCTGGTACCCCCTGTTGCTGTCCCTAGCAGTCCATCTTCTCCTGTCTCTTCCCAGGAATTACAACCTGTTAACATCCTCTCAGGGAAGGATTTGGTACCCCAATCTTCAGTCTCTCAATCTCAAAGCATGGCTCTTGAAGAATTAGAGTTTGTAGATCTGCATCTTTCCCAAGGGGTTCTGGATATCCTCAAGGCTTCTCGAAAGCCCTCCACCAGAAAGACTTGCAACTCCAAATGGAAAAGATTCTGCATTTAGTGTTATAAGAAGCATATTTCTCCAGACACTGCTGAATTGCCTACGGTCCTGGATTATATGGTCCATCTTAATGGCCTAGGCCTCAGACCAGCTACTCTCAAGGTACACGTCAGCTGTTTCTGCGTTTTTGTCTGTGGGGAAGCCTTCCTCACTATCTTCCCATCCTGTGTTCTGTAAATTTTTTAAAGGATTGCTTCACACCAATCCTCCTTTTAGAGACCCTGCCCCTGCCTGGGATTTGAATATTTGCATTGCTCAACTTATGCAACCCCCTTTTGAGCCTGTGTCTTCAGCAGACCTTAAGTACTTGACTTGGAAAACTGTGTTCTTGGTAGCCATTACCCCTGCCAGGCATATCAGTGAATTGCAAGCACTGTCTTCTATAATCTGAGAGGGGAGGCAGGGAGGGAGGTCAGAATACAGCAAGACTCCATTAGAAGAAACATAATTACTAAGGCGAGTATTTTTTTCTTATCTGCTGTATCCAGAGCGTACAATAACTGCATCTGATAGTGCAAGAGGATTTATGATTTTGTCAGTTTCCCCTTTAGTCAAACAGCTGTCCATGAACTTTCTGGTCAGGATACTAGTCTATGCCATGTTAGGACCCTATATAACCCATTCAGACAACTCCCCCATCTGCCCTGAACATCTTTGCAAACGTAAACGAACCAGACCATTCAGACTGCTTTTAGCCACTCTAATGAAACTTTTGCTGTTACTTCTGATATGCTTTGAAAATGTTGAATTAAACCCAGGTCCTCCTGCGACTATTTTATCTCCAGTGGACCTTGCTTGTGCTAAAGGCATGAGTTTTATGCACGTCAACGCCTGCAGCCTGCTAAAGAAGCTTGTCTCTATACAAACAAGGGTTAGCCATACTAAGCCTGGTGGTACTGGTGGTTTCAGAGACTTGGCTTAAACCTGATACTACGGACTGAGAGGTGAATATTCCATCTTATACAATATTCAGGACAGACAGGAATACAAGAGGAGGAGGGGTAGCCATATATGTACAAGACAAATTATCAACTACTGTTGTTAACTCTACCTCTATCCCCAAGGAATTTGAAAGCCTTGCTGTAAAAATCGAGCTTTCCTCATCTGTCTCATTATGTGTCATAGCTTGTTATAGGCTCCCTTCGGCAGGATACCTGCTACTGGACCACTTAAACAACTTATTAGGCACTATGACAATGAAACATATTATCTTGGGTGACTTTAATCTCAACTGGCTCTCTAGCACCTCTAAACCTCTTAGAAACACTTGTGATTCCCTTGGTCTAACCCAAATTATTAATGAAGCAACACGTCGTAATAAGAAGAACTCTAGCAAGAGTAGCTCGTTGGATCTTATCCTAGTAAACAGACCTCACATGTTTACTCATGCTAGTGTATTCTTTACAGATATCAGTGACCACTGCTTCATCGCCTGTGTGAGATCTGTCACAAAACCATGCTCTACCTCCAAATTCATATTTAAGAGATGTCGTTGCAGTTTTGACCCTTGTAGTTTTCTATTCAACCTGCAGAACTCAGTGAGCTGGCAGAACGTTTACCTAGCCAAAACAGTAAACAGAGCCTTTAACATTTTCCAGGAAATACCGTGTGGGACATTGAACATTCATGTACCCTTGGCTAAGATCCATACTAGGAAAAGATCTTGCCCCTGGTTCTCAGCTGATCTAAAGACTGCACTATTTAATCATGACTTTCTTTGGAAGAAAGCCCAGAGGACAAAACTACCGGCTGACCAGATCCTATTTAGAAAGGCCAGGAACTCTTGTACCAAAATGGTCAGGGAGGATAAGGCAAACTACTACCGGGATGAGTTTGACTCATCTGCTAAATGCTCTTCCAAATTCTGGAAAACACTAAAAGAAGTGAAAGGTCATATGTCTTCTGTTTTCCCTACCCCAAAAAAATTACCCTGAATGACACCTCAGTCACAGATAAACCAACTATCCTGGCACTCCTAAATGATCATTTTGCCACAGCGGGGTTAGCCTTTGACACGTCTCCTGCAAATAACCTATGCTTACAACTCTGTGTTCTGGAACCAAGCTCCCTGGCTGTGGCTGGATTGAGGAAGGGGGCTGCTTTCTCATTTCAGCCTGTTACCCTGAAAGAAGTGGAAGATCTACTGATACACCTAGATATAAGTAAGAGCACTGGAGCAGATCCCATTGACCCATACTTTCTAAAACTTAGTTACCATGTCCTGGCTGCACCAGTTACACATCTCCTAATCATATCTCTATCCCAGGGCAGTCTTCCTATTGTTTGGAAAACTGCCCATGTTATACCGCTGTTCAAATCTGGTGACACTGTTGACCTAAATAACTACAGACTTAAGTTTCTTACTTCCTACCTTATCGAAACTGTTGGAGAAAATAGTGAGTATGCAACTATGGAACTACCTGGGGGATGCAGACCTCCTAAACCCAATACAGTTAGGTTTTAGGCCTCATCACAGTACGATTTCAGCCCTTGTGAAGGTAACCAACAACTGGCAGAATGCTATGGATGCCAACAACTCTGTGCTGTGTTCTTGGACTTAAGCAAGACCTTTGGCACTGTTGACCACGACTTGCTTTTAGTATCTCTCTGTCAGCTTGGCCTTGGCCCCTGTCCACTGAGATGGTTTTCAAATTACCTTTCTGTCTGTCAACAGCAGGTGAAGGCAGGAGGAGAACTGTCACCATTAAAACCATTATTGAGGGGCATTCCTCAGGGTTCTATATTGGGGCCATTGCTCTTTGTCATCTACATCAAGGGTATTGATGTAGGGATTAATTCTGCTGATATCCATCTCTTTGTCGGCGATACGGTTCTTTATGTAGTCAGACCTACTCCTGAAGCAGCATGTATGGACTTGTAACAAGAATTCAATCAGCTGCAACTTCATCTACTGAAACAAAAACTGCTTTTGAATGTGAAAAAGACAAAGGCGATGCTCATTTCTCCATTATAAAAAGCCACTAATTCGACTGCACCAAGATCCTTACCTCAGATCCTTACACTGTTAGACGAGTCCCTGGGGTTTGTAACCAAGTTTAAATACTTGGGGTTATGGATCAACCACAAACCTTCCTTCCTGGACCATATAAAAGAACTGATAAAAAGCTTAAGCAGAGGCTTAGCCTCTTTTACAGGATCAAGCACTTTCTTACCCAGGATGCCAAGAAGAGACTGGTTCATACAACCTTTCTTTCTTTATTGGACTATGCTGACTTCCTGTACTGTCAAGATCCTGCTTCTATGCTAGTCAAACTGGACACATTGTACCATAGAGCCATAAGATTTATATTGGTGCTCCGTATTCTACCCATCACTGTTCCCTTTATGCTGTAGTTGGGTGGTCCTCTCTTAAACACAGAAGGCAAATAAATACCGCTCTTTGGACATATAGAGCTATGTTAAATAAGCTGCCTCAGTATATTTTAGACTGTCTTCCCATATCTGTGGTAGGCATGTATGCTCTGAGGAGTTCCTCTTTTATCTTATTAAATATTCCAAGGTCAAAACTCGCTTTGGAAGGGCAGCTATAAGTTATGCGTTATCACAACTTTGGAACAATCTTCAAAAGACCTTAAAGCTGACCCGCCCAATCAACCTACCTGCTTTCAAAATGCTCTGTGCTCAAGCTGTAAAGGAATCCTGTAACTGCTTCTATTAAGTTGTTGTTCCGGGTGGGTGTGTGGAATAATTTGCCCACAATGGTGTATATGGGTTAATTCACGTACCCCTATGGCTCTCTTTCTCTGCCCTACACATCCTTATGCCCCTGGTGTCTTGATAGGATGGTCCTTTTTATGCTTTACCTTTCTAACTCCATTTGCACACATTGTGCTGAGGATCTTCTGTTGATATTCTGTGGCTTGTGCTTTTGCCACATGCTTGTGGTTTTGAACCCTTTAGCATTGTGTGTCCACCTTTTGGCTACATCCTGCTCTCAACCCTAGAAACCTTCTCTATTAACCTTCTTGGTGGTGCTCTAAGCTCCCCCTGGCCTGTATCCTTTCCCTTCGATGTCCCTCTTGGTCCTTCTTGTCCTTATATCCTGAGCTACTATACCTAGAACTTTCACTACAGTTTGTTGAATACTTAATCTTAGCTTTTTGCACTTTTATATATAGTACTGTTGGTCCTTCGCACTACCATTTTATGTATTTTTTTGCTCTTTATCCACCGTGTTCAACTATTGCTTGTATTATGATGTACTCCCTTCCCTGTGTACTGTTGCCTTGCTTATTGACCAGGTCCATCTTGAAAATGAGTTCTCTCAATGGTGATCGCCTGGATAAACAAAGATTTTGATTGATTGATGTCCAGTGTTACTAGTAGGTCCTCTACTTGTTTAAGAGTTACTGGAGAAAGACTAAAGAACTCTAGATCCTACTGGTCGACAATGGCATCCTTTGGTGCAGGGTGATCTGCTAGTCCAGCAGCTGGGGAGGAGTCAAAAGCTAGACCTGCTGTCACAGAGTGAGCATTTCATTTCTCAAGTATGGTGTCACGGTCAGATATCGTTACTCCTTGTGATGTGATTTTCACAGGTATAGACATGGGGTGGGCGGATTCTATGGCCTTCAACAGATTTGATTGTTTGCCATATTTTTGCTGGGTTGCCTTTGGCACCTTTGAGGGCAGATATGTAATAATTGGTTTTAACAGATCTGATCAATTCGGGACAGCTATTACGCAAGGCTCAAAAAATCATCCAGTCTGAAGGGGCTTTGGTATGTCTAGCTGTGGCCCATAGTTTGTCTCATTGTTATAAAGCTATTTTTAGTTCAGGGATAAACCAGGGACAAGGGGCTTTTTTTACTCGACATTTTTTGAATGGGGCTTGTTTATTTGTAATGTTTAGAAGGGTTTTATTAAAGATGTCAACAGCCTCATCCACTGAGGGGGCTAAGTAGAAGCTATGCCAATTGATGCTACTAAGATCAGCTAGGTAATGTTCTAGTTCAAACTTATGGAAGCTTTATTTTGGTGATAAATTTAGGGCAAGGGGAGCGTTTTTCAAAACTTCTTAAACAGACAACTATATTGTGATTACGAAGATCATTATGGAATACAGCTGAGCCCAATAGTTTGCGCAATCACTTAGTCAATCTCAAGTATAGTACAGAGCTATTAGCAGGCTTTTTGAATTGATTCTGGTAGGTTCAGATATGAGCTGAGCGATGGCCAGTTCATCACACAGTTCTTTTAGGGCGTTGGCTTTTTGGCTAAACCAGTCCAAGTTGAGGTCTCCAAGGATAATAGACTCGGAGTTAGTATCAATGAAATTTCTTAAGGTTAAAAGTAGTTTTGAACCCCCTTCCCCCAGACGGGGGCCTGTAGCAGCCAATCACATTGAATGCCTCAGCTGGGTATAATGAAAGTCTTATAGCTAGGCATTCAAATTTTTTGTGTTTGGTGATGGCAAGAAGTTTGGTAGCAGGGCATTTAGCATTAACATAAATTACTATCCCCCTCCTCTAGTAGGTCTGTCCAACCAAAAGGTGTTATAAGATGGCAGCACTATCTGTTGATCAGTGATAGTGCTCTTTAGCCATGATTCGGTAATTACCAAGATGTCCAGGCTTGTGTGGGAAACCCATGTTTTCACCATATCACGTTTTTTCAGGAGACTACAAGAGTTAATTTACATCAATTTCATGTTGTATGCTGCTACAGAATCAGAAGGGAAAGTTATGGGTGAGATAGAGCCTGGGTTAATTTCAATATTCCCTGAGCAAAGACACAGAAGTGTGATAGGTTTTTTAGGCCTGTACCTCATAAATAAACTCTCCTCCTTGCTGGGAGCAGAGTTGTATGGTGAAAGTGGGGTGGGATGTGTTAGATGTATAAACAGAATGGGGCATTTGCACAAGTGGGCAAAATGGCTTGAATAGTAAGTTTTTGTGGCAGGAGAAGGGATGTTACCAGGGAAGTGGAAAACTTATCCCTGGGGGGATGTAAGTTGGCAATAAACAAGGGCTTGAAATGGTTAATAGGAGGTGTTGGAGACACCGTGGGTTCAGTGTTTGATACAAGGTAGGGGAGTGATACAAGCACAAGTACTATAATGGACCACATGTTAATAAGGAAGGTTCCAAGTACTCAAATTGCCCTATAGCTTTAAGGTATCTTTTTTTTTATTTAGTTGTTTAACCAGGTATAGCACACTAAGCTGAAAGCTTTTTTACAGGAGTGACCTGGGAGCACAAGGAGGTTAAGTGACTTGCTCAGGGTCACACAGTATGCAAGTGGAAGCTGTGGGATTCAAACCCAGGTCTGGTCTGCTGGATGTCACCAGATTTGCAGCTCAGAGCCTTAGACCACTGCGCTATACTGCCTCTTAACAGGGTTGTACAGAAAGAACTGGGATATAGTAATTGAGCAAGTCTTACTCTTGGCAGGTCCTTAAATCATAAAGAAGGTATGCAACTGGAGCTGACACTAAGGGGATACTAGAAATGTGGCTTCAGGTGGGGAATACCTTTAGTCTGATCTGGTTTAAAGAGAAAGTCAAGGTAAGAGGGGAATTCTAGGACCCAGGTGGAAGAGGCAGCACAGGACAGATGGGATGTACCTAATCAAGGTGTTAGGGGGCCCAGGTGGAGGACATAGAACAGGACAGTTAGAATGTATCAAGTAAGTATGTGGAGGGTGGAGGGGGGGACAAAGATAATATAGGATAGCAGCAGGTGGAAAGCAGTGACAGGCTGAGTGGCCTAGCGGCTACAGTTGCAGGTTTGGAGTAGACTGGACACCTCATGCCTTGGTTCAAGACTCACAAGGGGAGAGAAAAGCAAGAAATGGAGGGAATGGATACATTGGGTGGCTCCAGTACAAGTTCCCATGCCTGCAGAAGAGGAGGCTGAATTTTACTGTGAGTAGGAGGAAAGAGCTCCAATAGAGCCTGATGGTTCTCCTGAACAAGAGCTTGGTTCTAGTCCTTACCCTTCAAAGGATTATACTGCACATTATTCATTTGTGAGACAGATAGTAAACACCCTCTATCTCCCATCCCTGGAAACTGCAGAGGATGAAGATGAGGTTGAATATCTGGGCATGATTGGGTTAACCCTTATTATGAAATGGGCTGTAAGAATCTAAGCTTCTGATTGGCTGAGAGCTCCTTTCAGCTGGGCCGTTATCCCAGCACAACGTCCCGGGTGAAAGTAGCTCCTAACAAAATGGACTCTGCACCTTACGAATACCCTTGTGCTCCATTGTATAGCAGCATACAAAAAGCAGAGCTGCTTGTCCACACACAACACGTACCTTTGAACAGAAAGCCACCTGGCTCTTGTCACCCTCATCTGTCACACAGCCTCTTGCTCCCCGGTTGTCAAACAGTTCTGTTTTTGTTTTTTGTTTTTTTTATTTGAAATCCTGCCAAATGTGCTGCTCCATCTTTTTTTCTATTTTTATGCCCCCTCATCACTGGCCCCTTAGACCACTCTCAGGTGTGGATTCTAACCCCATGTATTCTTCTATATTCATAACTATATGCAGTCTGCCTCCTAAGTAGAATTGCCTGGAGAGAAATGGAACTATATGCAAATGATAGAACCTATCATTGCTCGAGACACACATTCAAACTGCTGCCCTTATTTATTGCAACGTTCCGTTAGCGTCTCAGATTTCTCACTCCGCCTGATAAATCAGACGCCTGGAGATCTTCCTCTTGACTATTCATGCTGATTCCAGTTTAATTAAGTATATTTCAGCCTATATTTAAACTGCTGCCTTCCTTTATTGTTTAATTTAGTTCTATTACATTTTAAAGTTAATTTTATTTAGTTTACGGTTAATATTGTATTTTTTCTCAGTTCCTCATGGTTCAGTATAACCGCTGAGGAACCGGGGTTTTCTTAGTTAATTCTGGCATATTTCACCGTAGTTTAGTGTTATTTTAGTCTAATTTCTGTAAATTTTGAATTTATCTGTGTTTTGTGGATCCGTGCGGTCGGTTCTTTTGAACTGATACTTCGGTTCCTGTGAACTGCTGACCCAGTTTGGTTTTGAAAAGTTATCGATTCTTTCTCGGATCCTTAACCAGTTCCTGATCCTACAAAAAAAAAAGAAAAAAAAGAAAACTGTTAGTATGAATACTAATATACGGTTACTGTTTTTTCTCCTGGAAATGGAATTACAAGAAAAACCAAAGAAAAAGACTGGTCCCCCAGGTTTTAAAAATTGTAGCAAGTGTGGGAAAGTGTTTGCAAAAGCTGACAACACGATTCATGTTTGGTCTGCTTGGGATCTGAACATTTTTCAGCAGACTGTACCATATGTAAGTCCTTTCCTCAAAAAACAATTGAGAAAAGAATGGAAAAGCTAAAGAAAAAAGTGGACAGTGATCCATCTGGACCCAAACTACATATCCCCAGAGGGGATGGTGGGTGGGAAGCAGTGATGAATGGTGAAGATATGCAAGAAGATCAAGAATTGCGATGGGTACGTACTTTTCATATCTTCCTGTATCTATCTTCACCATTCATCACTAGTGGGTGAGTACCAAACCACCCAACAGGGGACCTGGCATTTCCCTGAGGGCAAGAGTTCCCTCAGCCCCTTGTGGGGGAAAACTGCAGGGAGAGAAGCCCCCTACTGGTCTGGAGAGGCCCAAGACTGATCAGGGTGAGATGGGAACTCAAGTGACCTGGAAGAAGGAAGGCGCCCTGCTAATTCCCATCTCACCCTGCGGGAGAAAAAAAATGGGCTCCTTGGAAGGGGGAGGCAATCGCCCTACACCGGGCCAAGGGCGATAACCTGGAAAGGTGAAGCCATGCTGCCCGACTTATACAGACTGCAGATCCTGCCAACCTAGAAGCTACCTCATCATATAATGCCCTTGAGAGATGCCTCGCTAGCTCTAGGCCAGAAACAGAAAAACAGATGGCCTGCCTGATTGTCTCTGAGTCAGACAAAGTGGCAAGGAGCTGTCCTAGCACCATCCATAAGTGCTGCATGGCTACATAGACAGCCATATGGGCCTGATGGGCTAAAATACATAGGAGGAGACATGCCAAGGAACAAATCCTTCAAACAACATGAAGTCTTGCTGTATTCTGACTATTGCAATTAGATCCTGCCTTTCAACTGCCCCGGAGAACAGAGTTAAACTTTCCATGGCCAGCATGGAATGTTCACTCCGAGCTCAGTTGAAGCCCCTGTCTGCTGTTGTTTAAACTCCAACCATCAGATTCTTTACTCCGCCTCACTGAACAGTCGCTCCGGAGATTTCTCCTTTGGTCGGTTCAAAAAAGTCGGTTAAAGTGTGGTCTTTCGGTCAGTTTCTACTGAATTTCTGCTACCGAATCTGTCTGTTTAAGTCTCTGTCTGTGGTACCGTGAGTACTAGATAGGTTTTGCATTTAGTTTCTGTGTGGAACTTGTAAATGTTGGATCAGTTCGGCTGAACCGATCAGTTTAGTTTAAAAAAAAAAAAAAAAAAGTTTGTGAATTTACTTAGAGTGTGGTAACCGGTCCGTATCAGTTCTAAAAAAATGGATTTTATTCGTTTTTTTCCAAGACCCGTAACACGGTCAGGAACCGATAAAGTCTTGCCTGGCAGACTGCAGAAAAAGGTAAGTTTTGGATAGGATTGGTCATGTCTGAGAAAACCAAGAAAAAGCAGACCCACTGGGTTTCAACACTGCAGTGTGTGTGGGAAGCCTTTGCTAGGCTGATCCCCACCACCTATGTTGTGCCTGGGGTTTGACCACCTCGATTCAGACTGCCAAATTTGTAGAATTTCCTAAAGCTACCCTGGATAAGAGTAGGTAGACTGAGGGAAAGGGAGGCCGAGAAGTCCACTGACCCGGATGGCCAGCCTGGTTCGGTTCCGACCGAACCAGAAGGAGTGCCCTCTGATGAGGGCGATACTACTTCGGGCAAGAGGAGAGCCAATTCTGATGAGTTGGTTCCAGTTAAAAGGAAGAGAAAAGATAAATCGTCCGGTTCGGATCCAGAAATTCATTCTCCGACTGCTGATGAGATAGCCAAGGCGATAAGAATAGTGCAATCGCTTACTTCGGTTCTGGCTGAACTGGCACCATCTGGCAGGGGGTCGGTTCCGGATTACACTTCAGAAGAATTTTATGAACTGGAGGAGGAGGAGGAGGAGGGAGAGTATGAGGATGATGATGGTGATTATGAAAGTCTGGATGTGCCTATTGACCCAGACATCTCCCCAGACAGACCTTCAGGTGTTTCTCCTCCTAGGCTTTCTGAGTCCTCTTCCCACTTTGTTTTGCAAAAAAGTGGCTGAAACCCTCCAGCTTCCAATGGAAGAAGCAGTAGAGGATCAGGAGGAGCCTGATTTTGTTGAAATGATGGACATCCCAGAGTCCAGGAGACTGTCTATTCCCCTCCATAAATCTTTTGGGAAACAGGCAAATCAAATTCTTAAGACTCCTAACTCCATACCTCCTGTGGACAGATGAATGGACAAGAGGTACTCCCTTTCAGGCTCAGACATGGAGTTCCTTTCTCAGCAGTGCAGCCATGTTGGGGTGGTGCAGGCTGCTGCCTGTGATAAGGCAAATATGCCCTTGGCATCACACCCCCCAGATAGGGACTCCAGAAGGATTGATGCCATGGCAAAGAAGCAGTACATGGCAGCATCTTTGGGACTCAGGCAGGCTAACTATATGGCCTACACAGCTAGATATCAGAAGTCCAGATGGGACACTGTGCTGGCTCTGGCTAAACAGGCCCCTGACCAGCTTGCCAAGGAGCTGGAGCAGGTGGCTGCAGATGGGATGAGGCATCAAGGTGCAATTTCATGCTGCTGTGGACTCCAGTGATATTTCATCAAGAGTCATGGCTACATCTGTGGCCCTTGGAGGATGTTGGCTCAGATGTACTAGCCTATCACAGGATACCCAGGCTAAGGCCATGGATTTCCCTGTCATTGGTAAGTCTCTGTTTGGGGGAGCAGACAGAGAACTACATGAAAAAGATGGATGAGTACAGGACCACCTACAGGAGTGCTCAGGCCAAAGAAAGGCAAGCAACTCCCCAAAGGCAGCAGTCCAGGGGCAGGGGCAGGCCTTTCCAAAGGCATTTTTACCAAGCTCAGACCTCCTCCTCTTACTCTCAGAGGGGGTTCTTTAGACGGAGAGGCGGGCGTGGGATGAGCAGGCCTGCATCCACCCCTCAGCCTAAAGCCCCTGTCAATCAGACATCCTGATGGGTCTGCCCGGGCTGATTCTCCAATACCAGTAGGTGGCAGGCTGGCTTACTTTGTTCAGGACTGGAAGTCTCTGACGTCAGACAAGTGGGTCCTAGAAGTAGTAAGCCAGGGACTGGTTCTCAGCTTCAAAAAAATTTCCCAAGATGAGAACCAGATCCTTTCAACCTGCAAATCCATCAGAGACCCTTGCCTTAGAGGCGGAGGTTTCTCCCCTTCTAGCTGTCAGAGCTATAGAGAGGGTTCCCACCCTACACAAGGGCAAAGGATTGTACTCCAGGTACTTCCTAACCCCCCAAAAGACAGGAGAATGGCGGCCCATCCTGGATCTTAGATATCTGAACAAACACCTTTTAAAACCAAAGTTCAAAATGGTGACTCTGGGAATAATCCTTCCCTCTCTAAGGTCAGGGGTCTGGCTAGCCTCCCTGGACCTCAAAGATGCCTAGTTTCACATTCCCATCAGGTGCTCCCACAGAAAGTACCTCAGGTTCGAGTTGCCTTCAGGCCACTATTAATTCAGAGCAATGCCCTTTGGCCTAACATCAGCCCCAAGGGTGTTCACAAAGTGTCTGGCAGTAGTGGTTGCTTTCCTAAGGGAAAAAATATCTCTATCTTTCCATACTTGGACGGCTGGCTCATAGTGGGTCAGTCTCCAGACCAGAATCAAATCACATCTGCAAATAACTACGGCAAGTGCTCACTTCCTTAGGATTCCTCCTCCAACCTTCCAAAGTCAGTTCTAACCAGTATAGCGCCTCACCTTCATAGGGGCGGAGCTGGATACAATAAGGGCAAGGGCCTTCCTTTCCCTGGACAGGGCAAGGACCCTTATGGAACTGGCCTCTTCATTCACCCTTCAGGTGTCTCAACCAGCAAGGCATTTCCTGCAGCTTCTGGGCCACATGGCAGCCTCTACAGCAGTGGTCCAGGGAGCAAGATTTCAGATGAGGGACATTCAGTTCCACTTAAGACCCTTCTGGTCCCAAAGAAAGGATTTCCTTACCAAACTAGTCCCAGTGACTCGAACCCTGATCCAGGCTTTGCAGTGGTGGCAGGATCAGGACAATTTGAGACAAGGAGTTCCTTTTGTCACTCAGTCTCATTCAGTGATACTCACCACAGATGTCTCCCTGCTGGGCTGGGGAGCCCACCTGGGGGATCTTACCACCCAAGGGCTGGGGTCACCTCAAGAATGCAACTGCATCCAGTCTCTTGGAACTCAGAGCAGTGTTTCTGGCACTGCAAGCCTTTTCCAAATCTGTACTGAACAAGGTGGTCCAGATCAGAACAGACAATACCACCACAATGTGGTACATCAACAAGCAAGGAGGCACTCTGTCTACGGCCTTGTGCACAGAAGCAATGAAGTTGTGGTCTCTGGCCTATTCCCTGCAAATCTCTCTGATTGCAGTTCACCTCCCAGGGAAAGACAGTGTCCTAGCAGATGCTGTCAGCAGGATATCCCAGGGCCATCACGAATGGACCCTAGATCCCCTAGTTTTGAAAGTGATTTTCTCGAGATGGGACACTCCACAGATAGATCTTTTTGCAGCCCCAGACAATCACCAACTTCCTCTCTTTTGTTGCAGACCCCCAGTCTTGGGCTCAGTCCCCCTGGATGCTCTGATTATGAATTGGGAAGGGAAATTTGTGTATGCTTTCCTCCCTCCTTCCCCTGTTCAAGGTGTTAGTCAAGATAAGGTCACAACCATGCAAAGTGATTCTGATTGCTCCAGACTGGGCCAGACAGCCCTGATAACCCCTGTTGCTGTCCTTAGCAGTCCACCTTCCCCTGTCTCTTCCCAGGAATTACAACCTGTTGACATCCTCACAGGGGAGGATTTGGTACCCGAACCTCAAGTCTCTCAATCTCAAGGCATGGCTCTTGAAGAGTTAGAGTTTGCTGATCTGCAGCTTTCTCAAGGGGTTCTGGATATCCTTAAGGCTTCTCAGAAGCCTTCCACCAGAAAGACTTACAACTCCAAATGGAAAGGTTCACTATTTGGTGCTCTAATAAGGATATTTCTCCAGAATCTGCTGGGTTGCCTACGGTTCTGGACTATATGGTCCATCTTAATGGCCTAGGCCTTAGGCCAGCTACACTTAAAGTGCATTTGGCAGCTGTTTCTGCCTTCTTGTCAGTAGGCAAGCCCTCGCCTCTGTCAGCCCATCCTGTGTTTTGTAAGTTCTTCAAGGGATTGCTGCACACCAATCCCCCCTTTAGTAACCCTGCTCCTGCTTGGGACCTTAATGTTTGCATTGCTCAACTTATGCAACCACCCTTTGAGCCTTTGTCCTCTGCAGAGATTAAGTACTTGACTTGGAAAACTGTTTTTGGTAGCCATTACCTCTGCCAAGCGTATCAGTGAATTGCAAGCCCGGTCAGTGGAGCCCGATTTCATCTCTTTCCATAGAGATAAAGTGGTCCTAAGAACTAACAGGAAGTTTTTGCCTAAGGTGGTTTCAGATTTCCACCTTAACCTATCTATGTCTCTCCCTGTTTTCTTCACTGACCATTCCTCCTCTGGAGAGAGGAGGCTGCACAGCTTGGATGATAAAAGGGCCCTCAGCTACTACATAGAGCACACCAAGGGTCACAGGTTTGAGCCCTCCAATTGTTCCTCACATATGGAGAGGCTGGTAAGGGCAAACCTGCCACTAAGAGATCTATTGCCAGGCGGATTGTCTCTTGTATACAATTCTGCTATGAAAAACTAGGTAGAACTCCACCCTCAGGCCTGAGGGCTCACTCTACTAGAGGTACAGCTGCTTCCCTGGTTGCTGTCAGGGATATTCCTATCTTAGAAATTTACTAGCCAGCCACCTGGAAAACAGTCCATACATTCACCAAGCATTACTCTCTGGATATCCAGGCTAGGAGTGATGCTCGGTTTGGCACAGCAGTACTTCAGAGCCTATTCCCAAAGTAGGATCTGTCCCTCCATGGAGGTACTGCTTGGTAGTCTGCAATAGTCAGAATACAGCAAGGCTTCATGTTTGAAGAAAAAATTACTCACCTTAGTAATGTTGTTTCTTCTAATGGAGTCTTTCTTTATTCTGACCTCCCCCCAGTCTCCCCTTTCAGAACCTAGTTTTTGGGATGTGTGTGGGCAGGAGCAGTGTTGGCACCCTAGGGGTGTCCCTTTTTCACCCTCCTGTGTGTGTTTTGTTTTTTGGGTTTCCTGACTTGAGTCTTTGCTTTGAGACCCAAAAACCCTTTTTAATAAATTTAGTTGCCAGTTGGCTGGTGTGAGCTTTACAGTTTCCACACAGAACTTCTAGTGAGTATAACAGCAGCAGACAGGGGCTTCAGCCAAGCTCACGGTGAACATTCCATGCTGGCCATGGAAAGTTTAACTCTTTGTTCTCCAGGGCAGTTGAAAGGCAGGACCTAACTGCAGTAGTCAGAATACAGCAAGACTCCATTAGAAGAAACAACATTACTAAGGTGAGTAATTTTTTCTTCTTCCCCCAGCAGTTAAACTCAGCAGATTCAAACTCCAGGGGCAGTCCTGTCTCGAGCAGCGATGCCCAGAGGTGGTATTAAGTATCTCTGTCCCCAAAGTGGGGTGAGGTATGGAACCTGGAGACCACTGAGGGGCATGATACCTGTGCTGGCAGTCCCTCGGGGTAGGAGGGGGGTAGAGGGAATCTGCCAGACCTGATGGGATACTTCCTGAAAAGGAACAGGCCATGGAGGAATGACTACATTCTCTGAGGAGAACTCTCCCAGGACAGCATGTATCACATGGGCAGGATCGTGACTGGCAAAATAGGAATTGTTGAGCTCCTCCAGTAACTTTAACAAGAACTGCTGACAGCTGGTGATATCAACATCCAAGTACTGGTGGACCAAGGAGTCTTCTTCCTCAAGGGAGGAAGAGGAGCTTGATTGAGATTGGGGTGCAGCGGGGGTTTCTGGTCTAAAATGACCTGTTCCAGAGCTCTAAGATAGTGAGGGAAAGCTGCAGCCCAGCCTCTGAATTGGTCCCAAGACAGGGGCCCCATAAGACCTGAAATGTCCGGGAGAGCAGAAGGGCGAGGCACGGGATCCGAAGGAGGAGGATGAGAAGACTGGTGAGCCAGAGGAGGATCCCTGCTAGGGCTTCGGAAATGTTCACTCGACCCCTCCAGAAGCGTGGGGCTGTGCAAAGGATCTACAGAAGGTTGCACAACCTTGCGGGTTCGGCCTAAGTGGTGCCCTAAGGAAGGAGCCCCACGGTGAGGAGACTGGGGTTGGTCTGGCCCTTGCAGCAGCCCCTTACCCCGCCAGATGCACATTCCCCCACCCCAGCTGAGGAGAGCAGAAATATGAGGGGTCGGCACTGCGGCTCCTCCCAGAGCCAACAACAGCTCTGAGAGAAAACCCCAGCTGCTCTCAAGCACTCCCCCTCCGAGAGAGAGAGAGAGAGACCTTCCCCTCATCTGTCCCTGAGGCATCGAGGGGGGGCAACACCAAAGGAGTCACAGGCATCTGCAAGCCTGCCACAGCAATCCCCGAGTTAGTCCCTAAAACGGGAATAGAAGCTGTGCCACTCCCAGCTTCAACGCTGGATTTGGCCCCCACAGAGGTGCCAATCTCAGACTCTGCATTGGGTGTGGCGCCATCCCCATCTCCCGACCCTGCTCCATCGTCAGCACTGCCCTTTCCTTGGCACTGGGGTGGCTGCCCTTCTCCTGACACCGAGTGGGGTGCCGTATCATTCCATGGCACTAGAGGCGGTGTAGTGAGAGTCCCCAACACCGCTAACAGCACCAGAAGACTCGGAGATGACAACCCCAAAGACAGAGCCAATCGGGAGGGGGTGAACACACCTCCAGAATTTTGCCACTAGGCCTCGTAGGGCAGAGAGACTCTTCAGAGCCGGAGAGCTCCTCAGAGGCAGGACAACCACTCTGGGTCAGACCCGTCCTCCTCCTCCAAAAAGAAAGATAGCAGGACGACCAGGAGAGAGGCTACCTCTCGCACCCTACTGGGTCTGGCACCATGCATGGCACTAGACGTCAGCCGCACTGCAGCCTCGGCGCCACTCTGCTCACCAGCTCCGGGGACGGGACCAGAAGCTTGAGTGGGGCTGGCAGACTGAGTTGAGGGCCTCACCAGTTTGGATCCAGCGTGTAGCTCTGATCGCGACACCAGGGGTGGTCGTGTCTCTGAGGAGGCCGACGACCGAGAGGGGTGCTCAACCGACACCCCCCCCCCCCGGAGGTCAACTGTCTGCCTGACCCCTCTAGCAGACTGGAAGTGCCAGCAAGGCACCATTGATGGCCTGCAGCCCTCTGGTACATATAGTAATGGAGGGCGACCTGGAGGAAGGATCCAGAGTTCTTACCATGACATCCCGGGACCAGCGCCGTCCATGGAGAAGCATGCGTCTCAGTTGTCCATGTTGTGCTGTGGGCCCAGACAAGAGAGACATCAATCATGGTGATCCTTTACAGAGATTGTCTTGCCACAGGGGCACCAATGTATTGGTGCACATCCCAACTTAGATTTCGATTTAGGTCCCGGATTGGACATGATCAATTGCACACAAAATTAAAATAAAATAAAGACTCGGTGCTGTAGAAACAATAAAGTCAGAATACAATAAAAAGCGGGAACAGTCTCACCCGTTTGCAGCACTTCGGCATCGCATAAACGAACAGAACTTTGGTGGCTTCGAACAACGATGAACTACACAATTCAGCTCTTCGGCTCCCATGAGGTACACTCTCAACGGTGGGAAGAACAGACCTGAGGTGAGGGAGGAGTCAGCATTGGTTACTGGCTGATGCTCGAGCAGCATGCTGTGCATCATCCTTGTGGGCGGCACAGTCCACGATGCCGGCTTCTCCCCCAGAAAAAATATTTGTAAGCTGAAAGCTCCAGTGGGGTTATATCACCTCTGGCGTATAACCCACCAGTGATGAATAGTGCAGATACATATAGGAAGAACTAGAGTTATCAGTAAAGAACACTGGAAGGAGATTAACTGGTTTAGGTGAAATTCTGAAACCACCTTTAGAAGGAATTTCCTGTTAGTTCTGAGGACAATCTTGTCCCTGTGGAGAATAATAGTTCATGTCTGTGCAGAGGTCTTGGAGCTCAGATACCCTTCTTGCAGAAGAGACAGCCACCAAGAAAATGGTCTTCCAGGTGACATACATGTGATCTGACATGGCCATGTGCTCAGAGGGGGGCTCCGTGAGCTTGGCAATGAAGATGTTCAGGTCCCAAGGGGACACTGGATCTCTAGTAGGGAGGTATATATGCAGGAATCCCTTGGAAAATGTTCCAAAAACTGGATGTGAAGCGATGGCTGTCTCCTTACCTTCTGAGAGGTAAGCAGATATTGTGGCCAAATGTACCCTAAGGGTTGCAATACCCAGAGACCCTGGGTTTGTAGATGGAACAGGTAATCCAGAATGACTGACAAATCTGCTGTTAAGGGATCTAGCTGCTGGGAGTCACACCACAGAGTGAATCTCTTCCACTCAGAGGTGTACGTTTTCCTGGTGGCAGGTTTTCTGTAAACCTTGAGGACCTCTTGCACTTGTTTTGAGAGATGCAACCCTGAGAACTCTAACTGCTCAAGAACAAAGCCTTAATATGGAGGGATTTGAGGTAGGGGTATGCTACTTTGCCCTGAGGCATGGTCAATAGGCCATGCCTCAGGGGGAATGAAATGGGTTGCTGAGAGGATAAAGCCAGGAGCAGTGAATACCAAGGCTGCTTAGCCCAATCTGGTACCACCAGAATTCTTGAGGCCAGTTGGCTCCTGAGCTTCGGGAGCACTCTGAAGAGTATAGGGAAAGGATGAAAGGGATAAAAGAATCTGCCTGTCCAGTCCAGTCCAGGGCCAGTGCATCCAGAAGAAGAGACCCCATGGCTAGGGGTCTCCAACAATACAGGGGAAGCTAGTGGTTCTCCTCTGAGGCGACTAAGTCTACCTCTGGGCTACCCCATCTCCTGAAAGTTGCTGCCAACACCTGCTTGTTCAAGAGCCACTCATGGTGCCCTCGACTGATTGTGCTGAAGGTGTCTGCCAGGGTGTTGTCTTTCCCTGGAAGATGTATTGCTGATAGCAGGATATCTAGGGAGCAGGCTAATGTCCAGACTTTCACTGCTTCTGTACAGAGCTTGGAGGACCTTGTCCCTCCCCCGCACGCTTGTTGATGTAGTACATTGTGGTCATGTTGTCTGCTCTTATCTGAACTGACTAACCCTTTATGTGTGATGAGAAGGCATGCAGGGCTAGTAGTAACACTCTCAGTTCTAGCAGGTTGATATGGAGTCTGGACTCTGAGGGAGACCAGGTGCGGCTGACAGTATGGCTGGGTAAGTGTGCACCCCATCCTAGTAGGGAAGCATCTCTGGTGATTACTAGCATGTGATCCCTCTGCTGGAAAGGTACCCCTTCTCTCAGGGGTACCTTTCTTCCTTCCACCAGTCCACTGCTTTGAGCAGGGACCATGTGACAGGCACAAACTCTGAGAGTGGATCCCTTCTTTGGGACCAATACAGCCTGAGATGGGATTGACTGTCCCTCATCTGAAATCTAGTGCCTGATACCATGGCTGTGGTGCAGGACGTATGATCCAGGAGTCTCAGGAAGGACCTTGCTGTTGTCCCTAGCCAAAAGGAGTGCGCCACCTCCTGCAGGTTTTGAACCCTTTCCTGTGGCAGAAAAGCCATGCCTTGAAGGGTATCTGGCTCTGCCCCAATAAATTCCAGAATCTGTACTGGCTGTAGCGAAGACTTCTGATGATTTATCAGAAAGCCCAGGGATTCCAGTGTGTCCTGGGTTGCCTGTAAGGAGTCTGCTACCTGTCTGGGTGGACTCCCCCACAGTGAGCCACTCGTCTAGGTAAGGGAATACTGAGAGCCCTTTCCTCCTTAAGTGAGTTGCTACCACAGCTGGGCACTTTGTGAATACCCTTGGGGTGGAAGAAAGGCTGAAGGGAAGGGCAGAGAACTGGTAGTGGCCTGAAGATATCTAAAACCGCTGGTACTTTCTGTGTCCTGGCCTGATGGGGATATGAAAGTAAGCATTCTAACCCCCCAGTAATGCTCAGGATATTCATAACTTTGTGCAGTCAGCCTGGTGGGTTGGACTGCCCGGAGAGATGGAACACATGCAAATGATGGAATTCTTTGCACATGAGCATCTTTCAGATACTGCCTCTACCAACCGTAGTGCTCTAAACCCTTCAGATTTTTCTCTCCGTCTGAAAGTCTGGTCGCTCGGAGTCTCTGTCGCCCTCTTTCGCGTGAAGAAAGATAAAAAAATCATCAAAACCATAAGTATATTTCATTTCATTTACTGCTTCTACTGATTGTCAGTTTAGATCTAGTTTATTATTAAAGTAGTTGTTTTTTCTCGGTTCCTCACGGTTCGGCATAATCGTGAGGGATCCCGAGTTTAGTTTAATTTGGGTTCTCTGACTAAATAACCTATATAATTATCGCTAAAGTTTTGGTCTTTACAAACTTTATTTGTAACCGTTTTTATCAGTTAGAGAACCGCTGAACTGGTGCATATTTCATCTTCCTGCTCGGTTCCTCCGGTTCCCTATCGGTTCTGGAACCGACTGCAAAAAAAAAAAAAAATTTTAAAAGCTGTTTAAATAACCGCAACAGTACCTATTATTTAGTGGTTGGTGTTTTTCCTCTTTGCTTTTCACCATGGCAGAGAAACCTAAGAGGAGAACCAGGGAGCCCGGGTTTAAAAACTGTTTAAAGTGTGGAGATGTGTTTGCCAAGGCAAACAAGCACACCTTATGTGTAGCTTGTCTGGGTTTCAAACATCTGGACCAGGAATGTGAGATATGTAAAACTTTTCCAGATAAAACTGTGGAAAAGTGCCTTGAACGGCTCAATAAAACGTTTCCTAGGGGTCCCTCAGTCTCTGACCAGCTGACAGCCCAGTCTGTTGTGGCTGAACCCACAAGTGCTACTATCCCTGCCCCTGATAAGGGCGAAAAAGGGTCAAAAAGAGGAAAAGAACCGGCTGACTCTCTGGTTCCCTCAAAGAAAACAAAGAAACTTAAACATGCAGAACCCTCTCCTGTTAACGCAGGGACTTCTGCGCAGGTGTCTATAATGCCTTCAGCTCAGGAGATAGCTCAGGCATTCAAAATTATTCAGGCTCTGCAGAGCATCATCCCTCAACCTCCTGCCCCCTCACAGTGTCCCCAGGTTGCTAGTACTGTGTTTCCTTCTGCATCGGAGCAACTGTATTTTGAAGAGGATGATGAGCCTTGTGAGGAGGACGAACCTATCCCTCCGGAGGTGCCCCTGAGCAGGATTTTGGCTCACCTCCCAGGGTATGTGAGGATTTTTCCTCCTATTTCCTTTGTAAGGAAAATGGCAGATGCCTTAGATACTGCCACAACAGAGCAAGTGGAGGATGAGGAGGAAATTGAGTACCTTAATATGATGGGTTTAGTACCCACAAAGGCCCTCCTCCTCCCAGTATATAAATTTTTTAAGAAGGATGCTATGAAGCTCCTGCAGATCCCTAATTCTATTCCTCCAATCGACAGGAGAATAGACAAAAAGTACCAGTTGGATAGGGAGGGAGCCGACTTCCTCTTCTCCCATCCTGACCATCAAGGGGTAATACAACAGGCAGCCTGCAATAAAGCTAAAGTCCCTCTGTCCTCACACCCACCAGACAAGGACTCCAGAAAATTGGACAGTATGGCCAAAAAAGGCTATTTGTTAGCCTCACTGGCCATGAGACAGGCTACTTTCCACGCTTATGCTGCCCAGTATCAGAAATCCCTGTGGCAGTTGGTACTGGCAATGTCCATGAAAGCCACCTCACCCTTGTCAGATGACCTGGCTGAAACTGCCAGGTTTGGGCTAGAGGCAGCTAAGTACCAGTTCCAAATGGCTCCTGATTCGAATGACACTGCAGCCAGATGGATGGCCAACACAGTGGCTCAGAGGAGGTTTGCTTGACTTAGGGCTACAAACCTCACTCAGGATACCCAATCCAAGGCCCTGGATTTTCCATTAGATGGAAATTCGCTTTTTGGGGAATCCATGGTGGCCTATATGAAAAAGGTGGATGAATATAAGGCTACTTATAGAAGTAACTCTGCCAGAGACAGAGCTTCTTCATCCACCAGGCCCTATGTAAGGGGGGCCAGGGGTCGCTCTTTCATGACAAGACCTTTTTTCCAGCCAGTAGCCATGCCGCAGTACCAGCAGTACTCCCAACAGGGCTACTCTAGGGGTAGGGGTAGAAGGGGCTCTAGGCGAGGGTCTCAGGCACAACCTCAACCCCAGCCTAAACAGAACCCCTGAGATGCAGGCTGCCTCCTCCCTACCTGTCGGAGGCAGACTGTCCCATTTCCTCCGCCTTTGGCCAACCATCACCACAGACAAGTGAGTGTTGGAGGTATTGAGCAAAGGTTTGTCTCTGGACTTCAAATTTCTTCCTTAAAAAAATTCCAGGGTTTCCATCTCTCCTCCCCTAGCACAGACTTCATTGCTAGAGGCAGAGGTTCAGAAGCTGCTACAGCTCAGAGCAATAGAACCAGCTCCTACAACCCTGAGAGGAAGAGGTTTTTACTCCAGATACTTCCTAACAACAAAGAAAAATGGGGAGTGGCAGCCAATTTTGGATCTCAGAGCATTAAACAAGCACCTGAAAAAAAAACAATGTTCAAAGTTCAGGTTTATTCCAGCTCACTCTGATAAAGCCCTCTGAGTGGCTGCACTAACCCATTGCTTATCGCTATCTATGATCCTATACACTTCTCCACACGTCTCTACAATGATTATCTCTGCATAGTTTCCGACACTGTTATCTTACTGTACAAATTGTCTGTACCTACTTGTGCACTGCCAATCCTGTATTACTGAAATGTAACTGTTCTAACTACTCTGAACCAACATATGCTTGCCAACTCCTGTAATTCTAAAATTGTATTCTGTCCAATGTTCTCATTCCTTACAAATTTTTTGTACTCTGTTTATTGTAAAATGTTGTTTTCACAGTTTTTGTCCTCTCTGTGACGAGGTACCTTTGTAAATGAGCCCCTGGCTCAAAGGTTGTAAACCGATGTTCGAATAAATAAATAAAAATGGTAACTTTGGCTCGGATTCTGCCAGCAATCCAAAAAGGGGACTGGCTGGTATCTCTGGACTTACAAGACACCTATTTTCACATCCCCATAAAAGAATCTTTCAGGAAATATTTCAGATTCAGACTCCATCAGGTCATTATCAGTTTGCAACCCTGCCCTTCGGCCTTTCCTCGGCACCAAGGGTGTTTACAAAATGCCTAGCAGCTGTGGTGGCATTTCTTCAAAGACAGGGAGTGACTATTTTCCCATATCTGGACGACTGGCTGGTGGTGGGCAAATCACCAGAACAAGTCAGAACCTCTCTGAAGCTCACACAGGATCTTTTGGAGTCCTTGGGTTTCATTATAAACCAGAAAAAATCTGTCTTAACCCCTACACAGACTTTACAGCTTATAGGGGCAGAGATCAATACTATACAGGCCAGGGCCTTTTTGCTGCTGGACAGGGTGCAAACTCTTCAGGCCGTAGCAAATTCCTTCAAGTTGCACAGGCAAAAAACAGCCAGGCAATTCTTGCAGCTCTTGGGTCATATGGCTGCATCCACAGGCACAGTGCAGGGTTCCAGGTTTCACATGAGAGACATCCAGTTTCATCTCAGGAATCATTGGAGTCAGAAAAAAGATCCCTTTTCAGAACTCGTTCCAGTGACAAGGCCTCTGTTACAAGCCCTTTTGTGGTGGAAAAAGGAATCTAACCTAAGGCAAGGAGTCCCTTTTTCAGAAGGAGGATCCTTCACTAGTCCTCATGACATGCATCCCTTCTGGGCTGGGGCGCCCATCTGGGGGAGCACACAACTCAGGGTACCTGGACAGAAGCAGAGCCCCTCCAGCATACTGCTGGAACTCAGAGCAGTACAGCTGTCACTAAAAGTTTTCTCTACACTGGTGATGGGCAAGGTGGTACAGGTCAGAACAGACAATACCACCACTATGTACTACATAAACAGGGAGGCACCAGATCAGGCCCCGTATGCACAGAAGCTATGAAAATTTGGACTCTGGCATACTCTCTAAAGGTGTCCCTGCAAGCAATCCATCTGCCAGGAAAGGACAATACCTTGGCAGACACACTGAGTCGAATCAATCAGTCCCATCACGAATGGACACTGAACAAGCAGGCGGTGCAGGTAATTTTCAGGAAGTGGGGCATTCCAGAGTTAGACTTGTTCGCATCCCACCAGAACCATCAGTTGCCTCAGTATTGCTGCAGACCACCAGCCCAGGGCACAATCCCTTTGGACGCCTTGGTACTGGACTGGTCAGACAAGTTTCTTTATCCCTTTCCCCCTTTTCCTCTGGTTTTCAGAGTACTACTGAAGCTCAAATCCCTCTCAGCTTCTCTGATCTTCATAGCTCCAGATTGGCCCAGGCAGCCATGGTACTCTGTTCTGCTCTCCATGTGAGTGAGCAAACCAATAAGTTTGCCTCTCAGGCACAATCTCCTGACCTCCAATCAGGGAACATTGTTGTACCCAAATCTCAAGTCCTTCCACCTCAAGGCATGGCTCTTGAGGAATTAGAGTATGCAGACCTGAACCTTTCTGAAGCTGTATTAACTATCTTGAAAGGTTATAGGAGGCCCTCCACTAAGAAAACATATTCTGCTAAGTGGAAAAGATTTTCATTTTGGTGCTCTGGTAGGAATTTCACCCCAAATGACGCTTGTGCACTGGAAGGAGCAATCTCTCAGTAGGTGCCAAGCCCATCATTTCCAAGAAATCTGCCTCCTCCTCTTCCTCTACAGATCCTGAGAGGAGAGAGGAGAGGCTGGGGGTATCTACCATCTGCCTAACAAAGGCAAAATGGGAGGCGTAATTCTCTGGAACCCTGGGGAGGGGAGGAACGGTACCCCTGTTCAGGGGACATCTCCGGCTCTATTGGGTCCCCTATAACTTCTTCATCCTCCTCTTCACCTTCAAAGTACAGTTCAGGAACCTGCTCCAGGGGAACCGGGACCTGTGCAGGAACCTGCGGGGTCGCAAATGAACCCATGGTTTGCAGGGCTGTAGGACCTGGAGGGCCTTGGCAATGTCCTCAGCCGAGGGCAATTTTTGTTGTTCCACAGAAAGCTCCCTAGCTTCTTCGGCAGGAGGTGCAGTGGTACACTTTTCTATTTGTTTCTTTTTTGCTGGAAATGGGTCAGAGTCCTGTTCCGCTTGCCTCTTGTACGTAGAATGATCAGAGTCCCGTTTTTCAGGGGCTTTTGGTTCAGAGGTATCTTTGGAGGCACATTGTTTACTTTTACTGTGAGAAGGGCCCTTTTCAGATAATTTTGCAGACTCGGAGGCAGGCTGAAAGGTCATACTTTTCAATTTCTCAGCTCTCTTTTTGACAGTGTTAGAGCAGAATTTACTGCAAAGCTCACAATTTGCCAGGAAATGGCTGGTACCCATGCACTTCAAGCAAAGATCATGGTCGTCTGCCTTAGCCAAAAGCTTAATACACTTTGAACAGTTTTTAAAGCCTGTGGGTCCTGTTCTCTTCTTAGGCATTTCTGACATGTCAAATTGTCAGAAATAGCTAAAAATATGTTCCGATTGGTAAAAGTTTTAAATTTGCGGTTCAGTTCCACTAAAAAAGGGAACCGATGAAAAGAGACATTTATTTGATGCTTTTGGCACCTAAGTAAATGTAAAGACATTTCGGTTCCAACCGCAAGGAACCAAGACCATTTCTGAGGAAGAACCAACAGTTATATAAACAAATGATGAAAATGACCAAAACGACACCACAAAGTAAAACAATTTGCACAGAGATTTAAGAATAAAATAACGTGAAGGAGAGGTTTTCTCCAGTTTCAGGAACCGAAACGGAACTGAAGAAAAAAATGTAGCTAATATAAAAAATAAACACTACAGTACCACACTAGAGGCAGAAATATGAGGAAAAGCAGATGAATAAAAGTTTTTAAAAATAAAACAGACTTGCAGCAAAGTTGCTGAGGAGAGCTCTTCGGGGCATCTAGCTACTTCAGGCGGAGAAATGTATCTGACGTTAGTCTACGGTTGACAGCAGCACCCAGAGGATATGAACTGCATTCTAAAGTTCCACTTAAATGTTCCTTCATTTACATAAGTTCCACGCTTCCGGGCATTTGAACCTGAAGGATTCCTTGGGTTTGAACTGCATTTCAGCCTGGAAGATTGACGTACCCTGTGAATAGAATTTATAATACGATTTGAACTGCTGTCCACTAGATGTCACTGCATTCTGCAGCCCTATGTCAGATCATCTCCGCCTGCAAGAGCAAGTCACCCCGAAGATACCTCTTCAAGCAACTCGCTGGGAAACATGAAAATATGTAAAACTTTAAGTTTTGTGGTATTTTTGTTCAGAACTCTGCCTCTGTTAGTATTTTATCTAGGTTTTAAGGGGAATAACAAACTAGTCTTTCAAACAACATGAAGTCTTGCAGTATTCTGACGTATTGCAGTGATCCACAACCTTTAAACTGCCCCAGAGAACAAAGAGTTAACTTTCTATGCAGAGCATTGAATGCTGAGCTCGAGCTCAGCTGGAGTTTCTGTCTGGAGTGTTTCAAACTCAAACCGTCACATTCTTTACTCCACCTCACTGAACGGTCGCTCCGGAGATTTCTCCTTCAGCAAAGTTCGAAAGTTGGTTAAAGTTTCAGTTTTCGTCGGTTTTAAACCGAAAAAGTTATCCGCATAGTCGGTTCAGTCTCTGTCTGTGGTGCCATGAGTACTAGATAGGAATTGTTCTGTTTTTCTGTGTGGAACTTGTACAACTGCGGGTTGGTTTGGCTGAACCGGCCATTTGATAGTGAAATCTTGTGTTTTGTGTTTTTACTTAGTGTGTGGTTACCGGTCCTTATCGGTTCTTAAAAAAACGTGTTTTAGTACGTTTTTTTTCCAATACCCGTGACACAGTTAGGAACCGATAAGGGAGTCTTGCCTGGCGGTTGCCATAAAACGGGTAAGTTGGTTAGGTTGTCCATGTCTGAGAAACCCAAGAAAAAAAAACTGGCCCACTGGGTTTCAACACTGCAGTGAGTGTGGGGAGGTCTTTACTAAGGCCGATCCCCACACCACCTGTTTATTGTCTGGAGTTTGACCACCTCGATTCAGACTGCCAAATATGTAAAAACTTTCCCAAATCTACCCTTGAGAAGAGATAGGTAGACTGAGGGAAAAGGAGGCAGAGAAGTCCGTAGACCCGGAAGGCCACCCCGGTTCGGTTCCGACCAAACCAGGAGGAGTGCCCTCTGACCAGAGCGATACTTCTTCGGGCAAAAGGAGAGCCAATTCTGAGGGATTGGTTCTGACAAAAAGAAATTGCAAAGACAAATCATCCAGTTCGGATCCAGAGGTTCATATTTCGACCGCTGAAGAGATAGCCAGAGCGATTCAGATTGCGGAATCGCTCTGCCCAGTTCCTACCAATCCGGCACCTTCTGGCAGGGGTTCGGTTGGTTCCCCCGGTTCAAGATTATACCCTCGAAGATTTTTATGAACCAGAGTTTGAAGAGCAAGGGGAATTTGAGGATGATGATGTTGAGGGTCTGGATGTGCCTGTGGAACCGGACATCTCCCCAGACAGACCTTCAGGTGTTTTCCCTCCTAGGCATTCTGAGTCCCCTTCTCACTTTATGTTCTACAGAAAGGTGGCTGAAACCCTCCAGCTTCCTATAGAGGGGGCTGTGGAAGATCAAGAGGAGCCTGATTATGTAGAAATGATGGACATCCCAGAGTCCAGGAGACTGTCTATTCCCCTCTACAAATCCTTTGGGAAACAGACACAAAAAATCCTAAAGTCTCCTAACACTATACCTCCTGTGGATAGAAGAGTGGACAAGAGGTATACACTTTCAGGCTCAGACACGGAGTTCTTATACCAGCAATGCAGCCATGTTGAGGTAGTGCAGGCTGCTGCCTGTGACAAGGCAAATATTCCCTTGGCTTCACACCCCCCAGACAAGGACTCCAGGAATATTGATGCCATGGCAAAGAAACAGTACATGACATCTTCCTTGGGACTCAGGCAGGCGAATTATATGGCCTATACAGCCAGGTACCAGAAGTCCAGGTGGGACACTGTACTGGCACTGGCTAAACAGGCCTCCCCACAGCTAGCCAAGGAGATGGAGGCAGTGGCTGCAGATGGGATTGAGGCATCTAAAGTTCAGTTTCATGCTGCTGTGGACTCTAGTGATGTGTCATCAAGAGTCATGGCTACATCTGTGGCTCTTCAGAGAATGGCTTGGCTCAGATGTACTAGCCTCTCGCAGGACACCCAGGCTAAGGCCATGGATTTTCCTGTAGTGGGTAATTCTCTGTTTGGGGAGCAGACAGAGAATTACATGAAGAAAATGGATGAGTACAGGACCACTTACAGGAGTGCTCAGGCCAAGGAGGCAGGCAGCTTCTCAAAGGCAGCAGTCTAGGGGGCAGGGGCAGGCCTTTTCAAAGGCCTTTTACCAACACAGGCCTCTCTTCTTCCTTTTCTCAGAGGTGTTCTTCAGAGGAAGAGGCAGAAGGGGGATGAGCAGGGCTGCATCCACTCCTCAGCCTAAAGCCCTGCAAGCAGACACCCTGATGGGCCTGCCGGGTCGACTCTCCTATTCCAGTAGGGGCAGGCTGGCTTACTTTGTCCAGGACTGGATGTCTATTACATCAGACAAGTGGGTCCTGGAAGTAGTAAGCCAGGGACTGGTTCTCGGCTTCAGAAAATTTCCAAAGATGAGAGCCACATCTTTTCCACCTGCAAATCTCTCGGAAACCCTTGCCCTAGAGGCAGAGGTTTCTTCTCTTCTAGCCTTAAGAGCCATAGAGAGAGTACCTACCCTACCCTGGGGCAAAGGACTGTACTCCAGGTACTTCCTGACCCCCAAAAATACAGGGGAGTGGCAGCCCATCCCAGACCTAAGATATCTAAACAAACATCTTTTAAAACCAAAGTTCAAGATGGTAACTCTGGGAATTATCCTTCCCTTTCTAAGGCCAGGGGACTGGCTAGCCTCCCTGGAACTCAAAGATGCCTACTTTCACATTCCCATCTGGTGCTCCCACAGAAAGTACCTCAGGTTCGAATTGCCCTCAGGCCACTATCAGTTCAGAGCAATGCCCTTTGGCCTAACCTCAGCCCCAAGGGTTTTCACAAAGTGCCTGGCAGTAGTCGTTGCCTTTCTAAGAAGGCAAAAGATTTCCATTTTTCCATATCTGGATGATTGGCTAATAGTAGGTCAGTCTCCAGACCAAGTCAAGTCTCACCTGCAAGTGACGCAGCAAGTGCTCACTTCTCTAGGATTTCTTCTCAGCCTTCCCAAATCAGTTCTCAAAACCAGTCCAGCTTCTTACATTTATAGGGACAGAACTGGACACACTCAGAGCAAGAGCCTTTCTTCCTCTAGAAAGGGCAAGGGTTCTTATGGAACTAGCTTCTTCCTTCAGCCTTCGGGTATCTCGACCAGCAAGGCATTTCCTCCAGTTCTTGGGCCACATGGCAGCTTCAACAGCAGTGGTCCAAGGGGCAAGATTCCAGATGAGGGATATTCAGTTCCACCTGAGAGACTTTTAGTCTCAGAGGAAGGATTACCTTACCAAACTGATCCCAGTGGCTCTGACCTTGATCCAAGCCCTCCAATGGTGGCAGGATCAGGACAATGTAAGACAAGGTGTTCCTTTTGCTACTCAGCCTTGTTCAGTGGTCCTTACCACGGACGCTTCTCTTCTGGGCTGGGGAGCCCATCTGGGGTCCCTCGCTGCCTAGGGCTGTGGTCCCCCCAAGAATCCCTTCTCCATATCAATCTCCTAGAGCTCAGGGCAGGTTTTTCTGGCCCTAAAAGCTTTCTTTCAGTCAGTACAGAACAAGGTGGTTCAGGTCAGAATGGACACCACCACCACCATATGGTACATCAACAAGCAGGGAGGCACTCAGTCCATGGCCTTGTGCACAGAAGCCATGAAGTTGTGGTCCCTGGCTTATTCCCTGCAGACCTCTCTGGTAGCAGTTCACCTTCCAGGGAAAGACAATGTGCTAGCAGATGCACTGAGCAGGATCTCTCAGGGCCATCACGAATGGTCCCTGGACCCTCAGGTGTTGAAAGTGATTTTTTCAAGGTGGGGCACTCCAGCGATAGCTCTCTTTGCAGCCCCAGACAATCACCAACTCCTTCTCTTTTGTTGCAGACCTCCAGTCTTGGGCTCAGTCACCCTGGATGCCCTGATTCTGAATTGGGAAGGGAAGTTTCTGTACGCCTTCCCTCCCTTCCCACTCCTGTTCAAAGTCTTAGTCAAAATAAGGTCTCAGCCTTGCAAAGTGATTCTGATTGCTCCAGATTGGGCCAGACAGCCCTGGTACCCCCTGTTGCTGTCCTTAGCAGTCCATCTTCCCCTGTATCTTCCCAGGAATTACAACCTGTTAACATCCTCTCAGGGGAGGATTTGGTACCCCAGTCTCCAGTCTCTCAATCTCAAGGCATGGCTCTTGAAGAGTTAGAGTTTGCAGATCTGCATTTTTCCCAAGGGGTTCTTGATATTCTCAAAGCTTCTCGAAAGCCCTCCACCAGAAAGGCTTATAACTCCAAATGGAAGAGATTCAGCATTTGGTGTTCTAAGAAACATACCTGTATTTCTCCAGATACTGCTGGATTGCCTACGGTTCTGGATTATATGGTCCATCTTAATGGGCTAGGCCTCAGACCAGCTACTCTTAAGGTACACTTGTCAGCTGTTTCTGCATTTCCCTCTGTGGGGAAGTCTTCTTTACTAGCTTCTCACCCTGTGTTCTGTAAATTTTTTAAAGGATTGCTTCACACCAGTCCTCCTTTTAGAGACCCTGCCCCTGCCTGGGATTTGAATGTTTGCATTGCTCAACTTATGCAACCCCCTTTTGAGCCTATGTCTTCAGCAGAGCTTAAGTACTTGACTTGGAAAACTGTGTTCTTGGTAGCCATTACCTCTGCTAGGCGTATCAGTGAATTGCAAGCCCTGTCAGTGGAACCTGATTTTATCTCATTTCACAGGGATAAAGTGGTCCTTAGAAACTATAGAAGGTTCTTGTCCAAAGTGGCTTCAGACTTCCATTTAAACCAGTCTATGTCTCTTCCTGTTTTCTTCACTGATCATTATTCCTCGGTAGAGAGGAGGCTACACAGTTCAGATGTTAAAAGAGCCCTTAGTTACTACATAGAGCATACCAAGGGTCACAGGTTTGACTCCTTCCAGTTGTTCCTCACTTATGGAGAAGTGGGAAAGGGCAAACCTGCCACCAAGAGATAGAAACATAGAAACATAGAATTTGACAGCAGATAAGGACCGCTTGGCCCACCTAGTCTGCCCATTTTCCTACCTAACAGATAAGCTGCAGATCCTAGTTAACCAACAGCTTAATTCCTCCTACCCCCCACTAGGACTGCCCTATGCCTGTCCCATGCATTCTTGAAGTCCCCCACTGTTCTTGACCCGACCTCTTCAGGAGGCTGTTCTTCATCACAACCCTCTCAGTGAAAAATACTTCCTCACATTACCTCTGAGCCATCCCCTTCTATCTTCAAATTGTGCCCTTGTTCTTGCACATCTCTTTTTCTGGAAGATGCTACCCTCTTGGACTTTGTTAATTCCTTGAGGTACTTGAAAGTTTCTATCATGTCCCTCTCTCCTTCTTTCCTCAAGGGTATACATATTAAGCTCCTTTAGTCTTTCTTCATATGTCTTCTGGTGCAGACCCTGCCATTTTAGTGCCCTCCTCTGGACAGCCTCCACTCTGTCTATGTCTTTTGGAGATGGGGTCTCAGAACTGCACACAGTACTCAGATGGGGTCTCACCAACTGTCTGTACAGAGGGATAACAACTTCCTGTTTTCTACTATTGATGCCTCTTCCTATACATCCCAGTATCCCCCAGCCTTCCTTACTGCCTTCTCACATTGCTTGTCCACCTTTAGGTCATCTGATATAATTACCCACGGTCCCTTTCTGTTTTTACTGTTGTCAGTATCTCACCCCCATTTGTATCGCTTCCCCAGGGTTTTGTTCCTCATGTGCATTACCTTGCACTTCTTTGCAGTGAATCTGAGCTGCCATACATTTGACCATTCCTCCAACCTTGCCAAGTCCTTCTCATCCTTTCCACTCCATCTTGTGTATCAACCCTGTTGCAGATCTTTGTGTCATCTGCAAAGAGACATACTTTTCTTCCAGTTCCTCTGCAATGTCACTTATAAAGACATTAAAAGGGACGGTCCCAATGCTGAACCCTGCGGTGCCCGCTGTAAACCCTCCCTTCGTCACTGTGTACTCCATTTACTACTACCCTTTGAGTCCTGTTGTCTAACCAATTTTTATCCAGGCTACCCCTTGGGACCCACTCCAAGGCTGGCTATCTTTGTATTAATCTTTTGTGTGGGACTGTATCAAATGCCTTGCTAAAATCTAGGTAGGCCATGTCCACAGCCCCTCCCTGGTCTACTACTTTGGTAACCCAGTGAAAGAAATCTATTAGATTCGTCTGACCGACCTTCCCATTGTGAATCCATGCTGCCTTGGGTCCTGTGCCCCACTGGCCTCTAGGTACTCAACAGTTCTTTCCTTCAAGTGATTCCATCATTTTCCCTACCACTGAGGTCAAACTAACTGGTCTGTAGTTTCCTGCCTCTGTCTTGCTCCCGCTTTTGTGAAGAGGAATCACATCTGCCCTCCTCCAGTCCTCGGGTACTACCCCATCCTCCCATGATTTGTTAAACAGAGTAGTCAGCGGTGTCACTAGTTCTACCCTTAGTTCTTTTAGAATTCTTGAGTGAACCCCATCAGGCCCCATTGCTTTGTGCACCTTCAATTTTATTAGTTCTTTCAGAACCCTTTCTTCTGTAAATGGACTGTTATCGAGCCCCGTCTTCAGAGTGTTTCTCTTGTTTGGTTCAGGTAACTCCCCCTCCTCTTCCTTTGTGAATACTGAGCAGAAATATTCGTTCAGTATCCCTGTTTTCACTGTCACCCTCTACCACATTTCCTCCCCTTTATTAAGCTTCAGTATCCTCCTTTGGTCTTTCTTCACTCCCTAATGTACCTATAAAGGTCTTATCCCCCTTCTTAACAGAATTGGCTATCCTTTCCTCGGTTTGGGCCTTTTGCTATTCTGCGCCTTCCCAGCCTCTTTCTGCTTTAACTGATAAAGTTCTCTGTCCTGCTCCTTCTGTGTTTCCTTATATTTCCTGAATGCTGTCCTTTTCTCCTTAACCTTCCCTGCCACCTCTTTTGAGAACCATACGGTTTTCCTTCGTTGTGTTTTATTGATTTGTTTTACAAAGGCTTGTTGCTTCTGTGATGGCTGTTTTGATCACTCCCATTGTTCCTCCACCCTCCTTCTTGCCTGTTTGCTAGTGCTTTTCTGAGGCACTCTCTCATTTCCCAAAGTCAGCCCTCCTAAAGTCCAGTACTCTTGCTTTTGTATGGCTTGATTGTATGGCTGTGTTTATGTGAACCACACTGTTTGGTGGTCGCTTGTTCCCAGATGGCTACCCACTTCTAAATCTGAGATTCTTTCTCCATCCCCATTTGAGAGTACCAGGTCTAAGATTGCTCCCTCGAGTGGGTTCCAATACTAGCTGTCTGAGGCATGCCCCTGTAGGGCATCAAGAATGACCCTGCTCTTGGATGTGCCTGCAGCAAAGGTGATCCAGTTAACATCTGGCATATTCAGGTCCCCATCAACAATATCTCCCTTTTTATGCCATTCTAAAGCCTTCTATCATTTCCTTGTCCATTCCTCCCCTGAGATGGGGTCTGTATACAACCCCCATGTGGATTGTGGTGCCATTCCTGTCTCCAGGGTGACCCAAAGTGCCTCATCTGCTCCCTGTTTACTCTTTAGTTCTGTTGCTTTGATCCCTTCCTTTACATGAGGCTACTCCTCCTCCTCTTTTACCCTCCCTGTCCCTCCTGTAGATTGTGTATCCTGGTATGTTGACATCCCAGTCATGGTTCTCTGTGTACCATGTTTCTGTAACTGCCACAATATCCACGCAGCCCTCTTCCATCAAGGCCATTAGTTCAGGGGCTTGTTATACAGACTATGGGCATTGGTGCTCATCACCCTCCACTTTTTGATAGCCTTACCCTTTTAGCCCCATTTCTGTCCTTAATGCCTTTTTTTTACATTAAATCTGTTCTGCTTCCTAATAACTTCTGTACCTTGGTGTTTACCTCACTAATCACCATGTTTTGTTGGGGAGGCTCGGATTTCCCTGCTCCTTTTCAGTGCTTCCCCCTTGGCTGGTTTAAATGCTTGCCAGTGAACATTTAAACCTCTCACCTAGGATCCTGGTTCCCCGGACAGATGCAGACCATCACACCAGTATAGGTCTGCATCCCTCAAATAACCCCCAGTCCCCAATGAAGCCAAACCCTGAACTCCACACCAGTTTTTCAACCACTCATTGAATTCCCTGGTGAGAAGTGCCCTAGCATCTCCCTTGCCATAGACAGGCAGCACCTCCAAGAAGGTTACCGTATGCGCTACTTGTCTAAGGCCCTTCCCAACTCTACAAACTCCTCTTGCACTGCTCTGATCCCATTCCTAGCCAGGTCATTTGTCCCTAGGTGGACAATGACATCCAGCTCCCTCACGTGCAGCTCTTCCCACGATCCTGAGGATTAGCTTCCTGTCCCTCAAGCTGTGGCGCCAGGAAGGCCTCACCTCCCTCTCCCTTCCTCCCCATTTCTACCCCTTAATGATTGGAGTCCCCACCAGGAGTTGTTTCCTTCCCTGTGGGTCCCATGCCACCCTCCTGTGGGTCTCCTTTGTGAAGGTTCCCAGCATTCTCCTTGGTCTCCACTGCAGGTTGCCTCCATGAGGAACCACTATCCACCAGAAGAGCGAATGAATTATGGAGGTACAGCTGGAGGGATGCAACTCTGTTCCACCACCCTCTCCTCCTTGGGCCCACCCTGGTCCAGCCTCTCCTCTTTCTTGGCAACCTCTGAGGTAGTGGCATTGGCCCTGTGGTCCCTGGAGTGGGGAGGAGGTTTCAGTCCTAGCCAGGTCAGCTGGAGGCAGGGCAACCTCCCTCTCTCAGACCAGAGAGGTGCCTGCAAATAGGGCAGCATCGCAGCCTCCAGAATGTCTCCCGGAACACTGCCGCCCCACAGCCATTGCACTGCACCACTCCATCATGTCTTATTTTGTGTCCTCTCTACTGTTTCTCTGGATGCTTATTCTCTCCTCTCCTTACAACTCTCACCCTTCCTGTTCTGGGACAGCAACTTCCTATCTTCTTCAGTAGCCTCCTTTTTCCTTGCTTAATATTAGACCACCAGCAGCTGGGGGGAGAGAGTGAGCTACTTTTTTCCTTTAGGGTTGACAAAACCAATGTCTCTCTATGATCCTTTCCTTCCTACTGCCAAACAGGAAGTTCCTGTTGACAGTCAAATCTAGTGGCTATAAAAGTAGAACTGGCTATAGATCTATTGCCAAGTGGATTGTGTCTTGTATACAATTCTGCCATGAAAAACTGGGAAAACCCCCACCCTCAGGCCTGAGGGCTCATTCCACAAGAGGCACAGCTGCTTCCCTGGCTGCTGCCAGGGATATCCCTCTCTTAGAAATTTGTCAAGCAGCCACCTGGAAAACAGTCCATACCTTTACCAAGCATTACTCTCTGGATATCCAGGCTAGGAGTGATGCTCAGTTTAGCACAGCAGTGCTTCAGAGCCTATTCCCAAAGTAGGTTCTGTCCTTCCTCCATGGAGGTACTGCTTGGTAGTCTGCAATATGTCAGAGTACAGCAAGACTTAATGTTGTTAGAAGAAAAAAAATACTCACCTTAGTAATTATATTTCTTCTAATGGAGTCTTGCTCTATTCTGACCTCCTTCCCCTCTCAGAACCTGTTTTTGGGAAGTGATTGGGGAGGTGCAGTGTTGCACCCAAGGGGTGCTCTTTGTTTACACCCTCCTCCTTTTTGTTTGGGTGTTGATTTATTTTTGTTATTTGTATTAGATTGGTTTTTGGGTTTCTTGACTTGAGTCTTCCTTGGGAATCCAAAACTTTTTTTCTGCCAGTTGGCTAGTAAGAATTTTACAATTTCCACATAGAATTTTTAGTTAGTTGGGCTCGTAAAAATGTGACGGTTTGAGTTTGAAACACTCCAGACAGAGACTCCAACCGAGCTCGAGCTCAGCATTCAATGCTCTGCATAGAAAGTTAACTCTTTGTTCTCCGGGGCAGTTTAAAGGTTGGGGATCACTGCAGTATGTCAGAATACAGCAAGACTCCATTAGAAGAAACATTACTAAGGTAAGTAATTTTTTTCTTTTAGTTCAGCCAGAAGCATGAACTCTTTAGTGTTTTTCCGCTCCAGAGATCCACAGCCCCATAGTAGCCTCTACAATGGGGGAAGAGCTTGTGTGCTGTATTTTTCTTTCAGTTTTAATATTTTAATAAAAACCATTACTGGGGAGTCTTTTTTCAAGTAATGCTCAGTGCAAATCCTCCTCAATGGCTTCCCGTTATGGAGAATCATGATCTAACAGCAACGCCAAAATATGTCTTGCACCACATTTTTACTATCTCGGCTCCACTTTGGGGGGGGTCCGTAGACACTTCACTAAGCCGTGATTGCTTTCCAACTTGGCAAGCAGCCATTTACTTTTAAGAAACTACATCTGTCAGCAGGGATAACTATGTTCTTTTTCGTTAGCAGTCAGCCTGACCAGTTTTGCCAGTCAGATTCCTAAAGAATGCGGGACCCTTTGAGTTATTTGTTTTTTGTGTCTGCATATATTGTTGTGCAATTCTCTGCAAAACAGATGGAAAGAAAACCATGTCACTGCCCCTCCTACATAAGCAGATACCAGTAGACAAGTACAATATTAACTGCTTTTGGAGTACAGTATTTATTTCACATTATTTTCTCCTAGGATGGTGCTTGAGTGCTGTTTGAACATATTTTAATGTTATGGATTTAAGGCTCCAATGCATTCAATTTATTTATTTGCTTATTTATCTGCTGTTAGGCACCCTGTTTTTACCAAGGTGCCATTGAGTCATTTGATATTATTGCGAACTTTCAACAAAACTTAATGGCTTCTGTTTCACCACATCACACAGCTCTCTTTAACATTACAGTAGAAAACCATGCTATCTGTTGTAAGGACATCAAAATAGAATGGTATGCAGCATTTTAACAACCTCTGTCTTCTCAAGCTGTGCATTTTGTTGTTTTTAACTAGTCTATCACGTTGTGGTTAGTGGTTTTTCTTCACTTTAAAACTTTTAGTTCTGAATTCTAGTATAAAAAAAAAAAAGAAGCTTGTGACTGCCCCTCTTGCTGAAAAGCAAAAGGAGATGCCAGTAGGTGAAACAAAATTAACAAAAAACAAGAAGCTTGTCACTGCCCTTTCTGCTGAAAAGCAAAAGAAGATGCCAGTAGACAAAGCAGAATATACAGTGCCACTGCCCTGCCTGCTAAAAAACAAAAGATGCTAATGGACAAAGTGATATATAAAGTGCCACTGCCCCTCCTGCTGCAAAGCAAAAGGAGACACCAGTGGACAAAGCTAAATATACAGTATAATGAGAAGGCTACCACTGCCCCCGCTGCTGAAAATGCAAAAGGAGACATCAGTGGGCAAATTAAATATAAAGAGACAGATGCTGCTGTCCTCCTACTGGAAAGGAAAAGTAGATGCCAGTGGGCGTAGTAAAATACAAAGAGAATAATAACATTGCCTCCCCTGCTATAAAGCAAAATGATTTGCCACTGGATAAAATAAACCTTAAGGGAAACAAGTCACTGCCACCACTACTGAAGTGCACAGGAGATGGCAGTGGACAAAGCAGGAATGCCCTCCCAGGAGGACATGACAAAGGCTTAACATTTTCCTGGCCTTTTAAGACATGGGAGTCTTTATGAGCTTACCAATTTTCCACTACCCCTCCAGCTGAAAAGCAAAGGGAGACGCTAGCAGACAAAGTGAAACATAAATCATCACTTGCCACAAAACAAAGGAGGAGCCAGTGGATGAAGTCAAATATCTAATGACAGAAATGCCACTGCCCTCCTGCTGGGAAGCAAAAGGAGGCAACTGTGGACAAAGTACAATATAAAAAGGAAAATTCTGTTGCCCCGAGACAGGCTGCAAACATGACTTGTGCTGCACAGTACCAGAAAGCCCTTTGAAATGTGTTTGTTGGCTCTGTATAAGCAAATGTAATGGGGACAAGGCTAACAACTTATCAGAAAATACCAGTTCGGTGCCACTAACATGGGGTAGTGGACACAAGCTGAACTTCTCCTAGTGCTACTGCCCATGCTGTTTTTTCGAGGAGATTTGCATGGATAAGGACAACTCATTTGTCTCATGACGTACAGACAAAAGCCATGAACTTCCCATATGAGAACGATTCCTCATTAGTGACAAAACATAGGATACCAAGAAGGGAAAGCCTCTATGCTTACAGGCCTCAAAGATGGGTAGGTCATTATCCAAGACCTTACTAGCCCATGCCCTATGAGTACTCTCATCCGAGAGTTACTTCAGGGGCAGAACAAGACGAGCTTCTAGAAAGGATCGCCAGGCTTCATCTTCAAAGGCTCAGCCAAAGCATAACTCTTGATGTGGGTGTCCAGGTTGCCAACCCATTGCCAGTAAGGGCAAACCTGGCTCATACCTTTCAGGAATGGAGGAACATGACCACATGCAGCTAAGGCCAACAAGATGCTGTGGTGTATTGCGAGAGGAATCTCATCCAGAAATAGGGATGTGATCCTGACGTTGTACAGGTCTCTTGTCAGGCCATATTTGGAGTACTGTATGCAGTTCTGGTGACCCTTTCTAAAGAAGGATATCAGATTGCTGGTGGGGGTGCAGTGTAGGGCAATTAAGATGATCCAGGGACTGGAGGGCAAAACCTGTGAGGACAGGCTGACTGAGTTGGATATGTACACCCTGGAGGAGAGGAGAGATCGGGGGGATATGATTGAGACCTTCAAATATTTGAAGAGGATTAACAAAACAGGCACAGAAGGGATATTTATGATGAGGAGAGGAGGGGACACCAGAAGGCATGATCTCAGGTTGGAGGGTGAAAGATATCGGAGAGAGATCTTGCACCTAATATGTATATTTCTTTACTTGTATGAAAAATTGTGTCCTACCCAAAACTATCTGTATCTTCTGTGCCAAACATATACTACTGTTGATGCTACCTGCTGATGCTTTGTATATACTGTATTATTGTATCTCACTTTTTTTTATTTTCTTGTGTGTTGCATCCCATGTATATTGTCCCTTGTTCCTTGTTGACAAACCGAGGTCCACCTCGAAAATGAGCTTGCTCAACGGTGTTCGCCTGGTTAAATAAAGACTTTGATTGATTGAGACGAGGAAGCATTTTTTCACAGAGCGGGTGGTGGAGAAATGGGACACTCTACCTGAGGAGGTGGTATCCTGTAGCATAGTGGGCAATTTTAAAAGGGCACGGGACAGGGTACAAGGGGGGTGTAAAGGTGAGGGGGGAAGGGGGGGCAGCTGCAATGTAAGGGTGCTAGTTGTGCATTCGAGCAGACTAACTTGATAGACTGTAAGGCCTGTTTCTGCTGGCAGATTCGTATGTTCGTATGTATATACAGGTGGGTTCTGCAAGTAGTAAACCGAGGACTTCACTTTACAGTTGAGAATGTTCCCAAAAGTTGTCTGTACAGGCATTTCCTCCTGTCGGTTCCTGCAAAGAAGAAAAAGAAGGAAGAGTCAGCCGGTTCGGATTCAGATCCCTACTATCCAACCGCCGAGGAAATTGCCAGTGCGATTAGTATTGTGGAATCGCTCCGTTCTGTTCCGACCGATCTGGCACCTCTCAGTAGGCGCTCGGTTCGGTCAGTTCCCCCAGTTTCTGATTAGTCTTTAGAAGAATACTATGAGCCGGAATGGGAGGGGGAAGAAAAGTTTGATGAGGAAGAGGACAGTGGGGAAGGTCTGGATGAGCCCATTGAACCGAAAATCTCCCCAGACAGACCGTCAGGAGTTTCCCCTCCCAGGCTTTCTGAGCCCCCTTCCCACTTTATGTTTTATAGGAAAGTGTCTGACACCCTCCAGCTCCTTGTGGATGAAGCTGTTGAGGAGCAGGAGGAGCCTGATTTTGTGGAGATGATGGACATCCCAGAGTCCAAGAGATTGTCTATTCCCTTACACAAATCTTTTGGGAAACAGACTCTTAAGCTTCTAAAAACTCCAAATTCATTGCCTCCAGTGGACAAATAAATGGACAGAGGTACAAGCTGTCAGGCTCAGCTACGGAGTTCCTGTACCAGCATTGCAGCCATTTTGGTGTAGTGTAGGCTGCAGCCTGTGACAAGGCTAGGATACCCTTGGCTTCACCCCCCCCCCCGAAAAGGACTCCAAGAAGATCGATGCTATGGCTAAGAAGCAGTACCTGGCAACTTCTCTGGGGCTCAGACAGGCTAACTACATGGCCTATGCAGCTAGATACCAAAAGTCCAGATGGGAGTCTGTTTTGGATCTGGCTAAGCAGGCATCCCCCCAGCTAGCCAAGGAGCTGGAGGAGTTGGCTGCTGATGGGATAGAGGCATCTAAGGCTCAGTTTCATGCTGCTGTGGACTCCAGTGATGTTTCATCACGAATCATGGCTACATCTGTGGCTCTTTGGAGGATGGCTTGGCTCAGGTGTACTAACCTCTTGCAGGATACCCAGGCTAAGGCCATGGATTTTCCTGTTGAAGGTAATTCTCTGTTTGGGGAGCAGACAGAGAACTACATGAAAAAGGTGGATGAGTACAGGACCACCTATTGGAGTGCTCAAGCCAAGGAAAGGCAGTCAGCTCCTCAGAAGCAGCAGGCTAGGGGCAGGGGCAGGCCTTTTCATAGGCCTTTTTACCAGGCACAGGCCTTCTCTCCTTTTTCCCAGAGGGGGTTCTTTAGAGGGAGAGGTAGGAGGGAGATGAGCAGGGCTGTATCCGCCTCTCAGCCTAAGGCTCCTGCCAAACAGACACCATGAGGTGTCAGCACGGGTTGACTCCCCAATCCCTGTAGGAGGCTGGCTAGCTTACTACTTCCAGGCCTGGAAGTCTGTGACCTCAGACAAGTAGGTCCTGGAGGTAGTAAGCCAGGGACTGGCCCTCAGCTTCAAAAACTTCCTAAAGCTTAGGGTCAGGTCTTTTCCACCTGCAAATATCTCCAAAACCATTTCTGTAGAGGCAGAGGTTTCCTCTCTGTTGGCTCTCAGAGCCATAGAGAGAGTTCCTACATCCCTCAGGGGCAAGGGTCTATACTCCAGATACTTCCTTACCCCCAAAAAAGACAGGGGAGTGGCAGCCCATCTTAGACCTAAGATACTTAAACAAGCATCTACTGAAGCCAAAGTTCAAAATGGTGACTCTGGGAATAATTCTTCCTTCTCTAAGGCCAGGTGATTGGCTAGCTCCCCTGGACCTCAAAGATGCCTACTTTCACATTCCAATCAGGTGCTCCCACAGAAAGTATCTCAGATTCAAACTGCCATCAGGCCATTATCAGTTCAGGGCAATTGCCTTTTGGGTTAACATCAGCACCAAGGGTCTTTACAAAATGCCTAGCAGTAGTAGTAGCCCTTTTAAGGAGGCAGAACATCTCTATTTTCCCGTATCTCGATGACTGGCTCATTGTGGGGCAGTCTCCAGACCAAATCAAGTGAAATCTACAAGTGATCCAGCAAGTGCTCACTTCCCTGGTATTCCTCCTCAATCTTCCAAAGTTAGTTCTCGAATCAGTACAGCTCCTCACCTTCATAGGGATGGAGTTGGACACTGTCCAAGCAAAGGCCTTTCTTCCCTTGTCAAGGGTAAGGGCCCTTACAGACCTAGCTTCCTCATTTCGTCTCCTTGTTTCTTGTCCAGCAAGACATTTCCTTCAACTACTGGGCCACATGGCAGCTGCCACTGCAGTGGTTCCAGGAGCCAGGTTTCAGATGAGGGACATCCAGTTTCACTTGAGGGCTTTTTGGTCCCAGAAAAAAGACCATCTCACCAAACTGATTCCAGTGACTCAGACCTTGATCCATGCTCTCCAGGGGTGGTTGGATCAGGACAACCTCAGACAAGGGTCCCATTCATGTCTCAGACTCATTCTGTGGTTCTGACCACAGATGCTTCTCTCCTGGGATGGGGGGGGGCTCATCTGGGAGCCTTCACAGCACAAGGAGTGTGGTCCCCTCAGGAGTCTCTCCTTCATATCAACCTCCTAGAACTCAGGGCAGTATACTTAGCCTTACAGGCTTTCGCAAATGTAGTACAAAACAAGGTGGTTCAGGTGAGGACAGACAACACCACCACTATGTGATACATCAACAAGCAGGGAGGCACTCGGTCGACGGCCTTGTGCACGGAAGCCATGAAAGTCTGATCTCTGGCCTATTGTCTACAGACATCCCTGGCAGCAGGCCACCGTCCAGGGAAGGACAGTGTGTTAGCAGATGCTTTGAGCAGGATTTCTCAGGGCCATCACAAATGGTCCCTGGATCCTCTAATGCTAAAAGTGATATTTCTAAGATGGGGCACTCCTCAGATAGACCTCTCTGCAGCCCCAGGCAGTGACCAGCTTCCTCTCTTTTGTTGCAGACCCCCAGTATTGGGCTCAGTCCCCCTGGATGCTCTACTGTTGGATTGGTTGGGGAAATTTCTCTATGCCTTCCCCCCCTTTCCTCTATTGTTCAGAGTTCTGGTCAAGATAAGGTCACAGTCTTGCAAGGTGATCCTGATTGCACCAGACTGGGATAGGCAGCCTTGGTATCCTCTCTTGCTGTCTCTGGTGGTCCATCTTCCATTGGCTCTCCCCAAAAAACACAGTTTGTTAATTTCCTCTCGGGAGATTTTGATATCCCAATCTTCAGTCTCTCAATCTCAAAGCTTGGCTCTTGAAGAGCTAGAATGTGCAAATATGAATCTGTCTCAGGGGGTTCTGGACATACTCAAGTCTTCTTGTAAACCTGCCACTAGAAAAACCTACAACTCCAAATGGAAAAGGTTTGGCATTTGGTGTTCTAGTAAGCAGACATCACCAGACTCTGCTGACTTGTCTGCAGTTCTGAACTATATGGTTCATATCAATAGTTTAGGCCTCAGACCAGCTACCCTCAAGGTGCATCTATCTGCTGTTTCTGCATTTTTATTAGTGGGAAAGCCTTCTTTTCTAGCTTCTCACCCTGTGTTCTGTAAATTTTTTAAGGGGCTACTTCATACTAATCCCCCTTTTAAGGATCCTACCCCTGTTTGGGATCTTAATGTTTGCATTACTCAGCTTATGCAACCACCCTTTGAGCCTTTGGCCTCAGCAGAACTTAAGTACTTGACTTGGAAAACTGTGTTTCTGGTAGCTATTACATCTGCCAGGCGTATCAGTGAATTACAAGCTCTGTCAGTGGAGCCTAATTTTATTTCTTTCCATAGAGATGAGGTGGTTCTTGGAACCAACAGGAGGTTCTTACCCAAAGTGGTTTCAGATTTGCATCTGAACCAATCTGTGTCCCTTCCTGTGTTTTTCATGATCATTCTTTTTCAGGAGAGAGAAGATTACACAGTTTGGATGTTAAGAGGTCACCTAGCTACTACATTGAGCGCACTAAGGCACTTAGGTTTGACTGTTCTCAGTTGTTTCTCACTTACGGTGAAGTGGGAAAGGGTAGACCTGCTACTGTTGCCAGGTGGATCGCATCTTGTATACAATTCTGCTATGAAAAGCTGGGCAAAGTGCCTCCCTCAGGCCTGAGGGCTCATTCGACTAGAGGTACAGCTACTTCTCTGGCTGCAGCCAGAGATATTCCCCTCTTAGAGATCTATAAAGCAGCCACCTGGAAAACAGTTCATACTTTTACCAAGCATTACTCTGTGGACATCCAAGCTAGGAGTGATGCTAGGTTTGGTACAGCAGTGCTGCAGAGTCTATTTCCTAAGTAGGTTCTGTACCCTCCTCCTGGGAGGTACTGCTTGGTAGTCTGCATATTGTCAGAATACAGCAAGACTTCATGTTGTTTGAAGAAAAAATTACTCACCTTAGTAATTATATTTCTTCTAATGGAGTCTTGCTATATTCTGACCTCCCCCCGCCTCCCCTCTCAGAACCTGGTTTTTGGGAAGTGGGCTGGCAGGTAAAGTGTTGCACCCCAGAGGTGCATGGGCTCCCTCTCCTTTGGGAGGAACTGGGCATAGTGGCTTTTTGTTTGTTATTATAAACTTATGTTAAGTTCACTACCAGAGTTTTTTGTTTTGGGGTTCTCGACTTGAGTCTTTGGGATTCCAAAACTTTTGGTTGCCCTTATGACTAGTGTTTTTTTTTTTTAACAATTTCCACATGATAGGTGTACTTAGTTAGTCTTGGCTCATAAGAATCTGATGGTTACACTTGAAAGTGAGCAGATAGAGGTTTGAACTGAGCCCAAGCTCAATGTTCTATGCTCTCAGCATAGAGTTAACTCTCATTTCCGGAGCAGTTCAAGTGCTGGGGCTAACTGCATATTGTCAGAATACAGCAAGACTCCATTAGAAGAAACATAATTACTAAGGTGAGTAATTTTTTCTTATGTCTCCAGATAATTCTGGGTGAAAACCTGGCAGCCTAGGGGGAGGGAGGTGTTATGGCTGCCTCTAATGATAAGGCAGAAGGATTAGATGATTTTGTTGTTGATTATGTGACAAAACAAGCAGGACATGAGCAGATGTTAGAATGGTCTGAGGCAGAAAAGTATGAATTAGGAGGATTATGGCTTGTAGAAAATATACAATGAGTGGGTCACCAAGAAGAAAAACTATAACTTTAGAAAAGGGGCAGTCATGACAGTACTCTGTGCTGCCTGTGTGGCATATGATGACCAGTTTAAGGTGTTGAAAAGAACACTTACATAAGAACTTACCATAACAGTAGATCTTTGAGGGGATCTCAGTCATCAGGTCACACCGTATGAACTTCATTGTCAGTGAAGCAGGATCCACATGGCAGATTTTCCAGGCCACCCACGCTCACGACACCAACCCTATAAAGGCATGAGTGGCCCCATTCCCTCATCAGTTCTTGCCCCCGGAGACTAAGGGAACAAACCCATGCCATGCCATGGGGGACTGAGGAGAAAGAGAGGTGTCCAGGGCAAAATAAAAGGCTGAATACACCAGTTATCCAGTTCTGAGAAGAGAGCCACCATAATAAGAGCATGGTGGGAGGAAAGATAGACCCGATGACTGAGATACCCTTGAAGATCTACTGTTATGGTAAGTTCTTATGTAGCTGTTCTATTTTCTTTGGATGTATCTCAGTCATCAGGTCACATTGTAGGAATGAGTCGCAAGCAGTTAAAGGTGCAGCAAGACGGTCTGGGAGGAAGGCCAGCCAAAGCCTAAGACAGGAGGCCCTGCAGAAAAAGCCCAGCCAAAGCCTTATCAGGCTCTAGAAGCAATATCCAGACTGTATTGCTTGGTGAAAGTGTAGATGGTACTCGAGATGGCAGCAACGCAAATGTCAGTGGCTGAGACCCCTTTGAAACAGGCCACAGAGGTAGCCATGCCCCTTGTGGAATGTGCTTTCACTGTCTCCTGCAACTCTTTGCCATGCTTGTTGTAGCAGAACACAATGCAGTGGGCCAACCGTTGTTTAGAAAACTTAGCACCCTCTCTTCTGTGGGCGAAAGAAACAAAACATTGTTGCATTTTTCTGTAGTCCTTAATTTGGAGCAGATAATATTTCAAAATTGTGTGTACTTCTAAAGTATGGAGCAGTGATTCCCCCGGACTGGCACACTTCAGAAAATAAACTGGTAGGTGGAAGATTGGTTAAGGGTAAACTCAGACACCACCTTAAGGAGAAACTTAAGATTTATGCACAAAGACACACTGTCTCTGAAAAATCAGACAAGGCTCTTCACACAAGAGAGCCTGAAGCTCTGAAATCCGAGCAGAAGTAACAGCAACCAAAAATAATGCATTCCGAGAAAGGAAGTGCAGCTTGCACATCACAGCTGGCTCAAACGGTGACAGGGTCAATTTCTCCAAAATAAAATTTAGATCTCAAGCTGGGACAGGGGATGGATTGGAGGCTCAGCTGCAAGATGCCCCTGAGAAAGGTATGGGACACATCTAACTGAGCCATGGTACAACTTCGTACAGGCTCATGAAAAGCCCACATAGCCAAAAGGTGCACCTTGAGGGAGGAATACTGGAGGCCTGAGTCCAACAAGGAGATCAGATAGTCCAGAATCTGGCTGTCCGGATAGGTGAATGGGTCCAGATGATGCTTGGCAGCCCAGATGGCAAACCTGTATATCGTCACCATTCATCACTGGTGGGTACCAGCCAGAGGTGCAGGACCCCATGGAAACTTTACTTGTAAAAGCTTTACTGCTAAAGAGGGAGGGACAACAGTTACAGTCTGTGGAAACAGCAGATGTCAATATGACTCTGTCTGCTTCTTGTTTCGGCTGCTTTGTGACCAAAATTATTGAACAATACTGGACAGGTGTGGATCAGAAAAGTATCTTCCCAACCATGTCATGGATCTCCCTTTTTTAAAGAAAAAGTCTTACCCCAGAAGTCCTTTAGCATCAGTAACAATAACAGTTAGCTGGCTAGGTGCAACTGCCCTTGAGGTATGCCTTAAGGAGAATTATAATGAGCTAGGGCATCAGCCAATCAAAACACAGGAAGGAGTGTGCTAAATAAGAGCAGTCTGAGGGGCTTCAGAATTTTTTCTCCACTGACTGAGCAACATTGCCCCTGAGGTGCCTCTCGACTTTCCTTGTTGACAGCCTCCTATTCGCTTATCTTGGTAAAGTTTTCCTCACAAACTTACATTTTTAGTGTGCTGAGTGTAATTTTACGTGTTTGTTAGCGGTTGTGTTTTTTCACGCATCTGCGTTATTTTTACTGCAACTGCAGTATTTTTGCATTATTTTTACTGCATCTGCTTAAACTACATTCGTTTTTTTACTGCAGATGCTCAATTTCAATGGTTCTTCACTTTTTGTAATGCAATTCATAAAGGAACCATCGACTGTTTGCGTTTTGCCTTATTTTTTACCTCAGACCTCGCGAGGCAACCAATTGTCTTTCAAATTTTGACGGTTGCTGCACTGAAAAATGGACCCACAATTGTCAACTGTCATAGAACTGGCTTAACAGCATTTACAGAAACCTATGCTGCTGTTGCCTGGTATTGCTGAGTTCTCTGTAGATTGGCTTGGCAGAGATTCCCAGTACTACAGAATACTGAAAAACAGAATGTGTTCAACTGTCACAGGACTGGCTTCACAGCATTTACAGAAGCCTGTGCTCAGTTGTTTAGAAAGTGTATCAACTGCCACAGGACTGGCTTAACAGCATTTACAGAAACCTGTTTCTCCATTGTTTGTGGTCCCATTCTATTGGTCTCTTTGCACAAAATTGGCAGTAAAAGAGCAAAAGAGACCTATAAAAAAATAAAGCTTCCAAAGGAGCGCGTGAAGTTCCTCCCAAGTTTAAAAATAATAAGTGATGAACTGTCTGTTTAAAAAAAAAAAAAAAAAAAAAAAAGGAAGCATGATCAAGCTGCTGATGAAGTGGCCAAAAGGCAGTAAAAACACTCCTGTTGCTCCTGGGAAACCTATTATTGAGACAACAGTGGGGTTAAAACATAAACAAAACATGTATAGCCACAGCCTGTGCAGGGTCTCCCATCTGTGCAGGACATGGCAAAAGCATGGCACATTACCTGCAAGAGGTTGGATATAGTGGTACAGGAGCCGGTGGATATGGCAAAAACTGCCCTGGAAGCTATGTACTACCAATTTCACATGGCAGATGACGACAAAGATCCAGAGCCATGGCCCACGCCATCTTTCCGAGGTGCTTTGCCTGGCTTAGAACTAATGGTCTAACCCCAGTCACCCAGTCTAAGGCCAAGGACTTTCCCTGTGATCAAATCATAATGTTCGTTTCCAGAACAACTGACTTCAACAAGACCTCTTGGCTTAACCTAAGCCTACTACCCCGGGGAAATTCCACCCGAGGGCAGTGGGGCAGATGTAGTTTCCCCTGGCCTTACATTCCCTACCCACTGACTTCTCTCAGTACAGGGGTGCTTTCAGATTGTGGGGCAGAAGGGGCCAAAAAAGGGCCACCTCTACCCAGCCAGCATCTTCGCAGTCTATCCCTGGTGTGAACAAACCTCAGGTGTACCCGGGTGTCTAAGCCTCTATCCCCAACACAGGTGTTACTGTTGGAGTTGGAGATATAAACCTTCTAGCTCTGTGAGTGATGGAGAGGGTCCTGGCCCATGAAAAGGGGCAAGGGCCTGTACTCCAGGTACTTTCTGACACACAAGAAAACTGGGGAGTGCCGACCTATCTTGCTGTTAAAACCCAAATTCAAGATGGTCAGTCTATCACTAGTCATACAGTCCTTACTGCAGGGAGACAGGTTAGCCTCCCTGGATCTAAAGGACACCTTTTTTCCCATATACCCATAAGGAGATCTCACGGGCAGTTTCTCAGGTTTAAACTCCCTGTGGGCTTGCTGCGGCCCTTCAGCTATCCTTGGCCCCTATAGTCTTTATGTAACCCCTAGATGGTGCTATCCCAGGGGCTACTACCCCTGCCTGATTTGCCACTAGCAGGTTGAGGGGCCTGGATCCGATGGCGGGTGCCTCCACCCAGAGGTCAGGGTTTGCAATAGTTAAACTAACTTGGTCACAGCCCTCTGGGACACTGCAACCCCTTTCTTCCCACTAGTGGCCACACACAATATATCAGAATTACCTTCACAGTATACACTTACCCCAGGACTGGTTCAGGCACTGGGACCTCCTGTAAATAAGATACAGTGCAACAATCACAGTACAATACTTTAACATAGACAAATACCTCAGGCAGTATAACTTTGCTGAAACAAGCAGCTCTGATTTATTTAGGGGAATATAACAAGGACAGGGGGAAATCAGGTTAATTAGCTTATCACTTTACTCATCTACCTATGGCTCTGTGCACAGGCCTATCCCTACCAGTTACTGTCCCTGGGTACCCAAGCCCTAGTGGCTAGTCCAAACCGTGGCAGCTGGTAGGGGCCCTTTCACACAGAGAAAAGAAAAATTAGTTAAACAGTCAGCAGGACAGTAATTCCATTTGGATTTAATGTGGCAATTCAACAGGGAGCGACCCTGAATTAGTACTCACGACCTCCAAACAAGATAGGGTCCTTCAACGTCAGCAGGGCTACTCTTGAGTTACACGAGACTCCTCACACATTTATATGACAAACTGCAGCAGGCAAAAGTCCTTTAATGGCAGCAGGATTCACTTGAGCTATACAAGCCTCTTCACACATTTATATGGTAAACAGTAACAGGCAAAAGTCCTTTAATGGCAGCAGGATTCACTTGAGCTACACAAGCCTCCTCACACATTTATATGGTAAACAGTAATAGGCAAAAGTCCTTTAATGGCAGCAGGATTCACTTGAGCTACACAAGCCTCTTCACACATTTATATGGTAAACAGAAAGTACTATACCAGGCAGGCTGCTTTTCTATCCCGATCGCAATTACTGCACAATACCCGGGAGAACACACAGCAGATTCAGTTCCTGACAGACCAAGCGCAATTCAGCAATTTCTCCAGTCTTCTACAGGGTGAGCCTGGTTTCTACTCTTCAGATATCCTTTGATTCTCTTCACAGGACAGATTCAGTCCTAACAAGCAGTTACACAAGCTGCAGACCGGAACTCAGGGCCTTACACACGTTTCCGACTAAAACTGCACAAAAAAGCACAGGACTCCTTCCTCTTCACTGCCAGAGCTAAATTGAAACTCCAGCAGACAAAACGGGCACTTCCTTTGAGTTCCTCCCAGTTCTTGGCTGAATTGGCTGTCACTGCAATAGACTGCCCCTGTTGGTCCAAAAGGCCAGTCCAAACTACATCTCCCAGAGTCACTGCCCATACAATCCTCTTGTGGCTGGCTCAAATTACAGTCAAGTTCTGATTCGTCCAAGGCACCATTTTAGAGCTACCTTAACCCACACTGATTGGTCCAGTTCAGCAGTTCAAAACTAGAATGGGGAACTAGGCAAACACAGTTCTGACTGCAAAGAAAGCAGGTTAGACAAACTGTATTTTCATTATTACTCTAAATGATTTCTGGCAAACAGTTACATCTTTCAGATAGGTTCCTTTGCACTCTAGTGACTGCAAAAATGGAGTGAATTGGCAGCAGCTCAGTGGTACTCAAGCAAAGAAACACACAGTCCCCCCATACAAACTAATTATGTCTGCAAGCAGACAGCTCTTAAAGAGACGGTACCAGAGGCTCTAAAAACACTCACAGATAAATGGCTTAAACGCCAAACACCATTCAGGCTTGGAGCATTCAAGCAAGCTCCTGGAAGTCTTTTGGGAACCCCCATTTGCAGGGGGGTTGCATTTACAAAGTGCCTGTCAGTGGTAGCATCACACCTCAGGAAGCTGAACGTCTCTAGCTACACCTATTTTACCAGTTGACTCATAGTGCCAAAGTCTCCTTGGCAGGTCAAGGAGTCCCTTTCCCTTACAGGGCTCACTCTGGAGTCTCTGGGTTCCCTGGTAAATCTTAATAAAGTCTCAGCTGGAACCCACCCAGCAGCTCACCTTCATATGAGCTCTGCTGGACACCCACAGGTGAGAAATCAAACTTTCCCTCAGTGGCAGATTCTTTTGTCCAGGGCACAGCAAGACCAGACAGCAGGCACTTGACTGGGTTTGAATCATGAACCCCCACTTGTACAGTATATGGTGTGATACTGAGCAAATCACTTAACTTTGACATTTCCTCAGGTTATTGGGACACATGGATTCAATGTCTGCAGTGGTCCCTGGGTTCAGGTACAGGATGCGACACCTACCTCAGAGCTCGCTAGTCTCATAAAGCAACAATTTTTCAAAGCTGATATATGTGATGGAGCAGTTGCTTCAGACTCTGCTTTGGTGGAAGAACCCTGCAAATCTGGCAGCAGGGATTCCCTTCCAAGTTCCATGTCTCACAAAGGTGATCACTACAGATGCCTCCCTCCTGGAGTGGGGTGCACATCTGGACTCTCCAAGAGTCACAGTTACACATAAATCTTTTGGAACTCAGAGCACTCTTTCTAGCTCTCAAAGCATTTGCTCCTATCATAAAAGGACAGACTGTACAAAGTCGAACAGACACCACTGCAATGTTTTACACAAACAAGCAGGATGGTACCAGATCAGGAATACTCAGTTCGGAGGCCCTGAAGATCTGGTCTCTCGACTTCTCCCTGGGAGTCAGCCTTTCAGCTATTCATCTCCCAGGCAGGCATATAACCTGGCAGATGCTCTAAGTTGCATCAGTCAAGGCCGAATGGACTCTGAACAAGCAAGTACTAGCACAGTGTTCAGGTGGGGGGGGGGAGCACACCAGAAGTGGATCTATTTGCCTCTTCCCTCAACTTCCAGCTTCCACAGTACTATGGCTGGCCCCCAGTCCAGGGAACGTTTCCCCTGGATACCTTGATCCTGGACTGGTCAGGGAGGTTCCTCTATGCATTCTCTCCCCTTCCCCGATACTCAGGGTATTGCAGAAACTCAGCAGCCTGCATCAATAATTCTGGTGGCTCCGGATTGGCCCAGGCAAGCCTGCTACCACCTCCTACTCTCACTATCCTGCAACAGGCCCATTCACCTGCTGTCAGCTCACTCTCTGCTGACCCTTCCTCAGACAGGAGTGCATTATCCAGATGTAACCCCAGGTGGCGCTATCCCAAGGGCTACTACCCTTGCCGGCTTGGCTAGTAGCAGGTTAAGGGGCCTGAGTTCTGAAATGGGTCCCGGAGGTCAGGGTTGGTAGTGGTCAAGCTAACCTGGGCACAGTCCTCTGGGACACTGTAACCCCCCTCTTTCCTTACTAGTGTCCGGAACAATACACAATAATCACTTTCACAATACCCCAATACACCACACAAGTACCCACACTGTTTGCACTTAACACCACGACTTTCCTCTGGCCTGGCCCTGGTGATCCCCTGTAAAACAAGGTTATACAAAGCAAATAACAGCAGTACAGTACTCTTGCACAAACTGGAACCACAGGGTAAATGCAGAAAAGAGTTAGATCTGATTTATTTAAGGGACATGAACAAGGGAGGGGCATAATCAGGTTAATTTGCTTAAAGGCTATATCAAACAGTTATGCATGCACTTCAGGGTCCATAAACAGTCACACACTCTGGGTACCCAGATGGAGAATGGTGGGCTAGCCAGGAATGTTGCAGCTGGTTGGGGCCCTGTGATGGAAGAAAACATGCACAACACACGCTATTTGTAATCCAGAGCCAGAAGGCTCAGTTCATGAAAAGAAAACAAGACAGTCGGATGACGCACTTTTAGATTAGGCTGTTGTTGCAGGGAGCTACCCTGATGATTACTCATGATACCCAAGACTGGACACAGGCTGGACGAAAATCGAGACAGCAGATGGTTAATCTGGAGTGCCAGGAGAAGCAGGACCCACACGAATCGCTGAGGCATCGTTCTTGTTCAAGCATGGAGCGGGGGGCTGATCCCCAGGCAGGTCTCTCGTTGATGGTTTTCTCTGTGCAATGGGTAGTCTGGCTGGGCCAGTGTGGCAAGGCCATGGCCAAATGGAGACAAATTTGGATACAGTCCGTTTCGGGCTGGATAAAGCTTCCAGCAAGCAGAACACAGTTCACACAGAGGGAAACCAAATCATGACCCACTAACAACTCGCAGCACATTTACAATACATGTAATGAAATTCTACTGTACCAGGCAAACCGCTCTCCAGTCATGATCACAGAGTCTCTGCACAAACCGGGGATTCAAAAGCAGCTGGAAATTCTGACAGGCCAGTCACATTCAGTAAAATCTTTGGTCTTCTTCAGGTATGATCCTGGTAAAAAAATCAGTGGCTTACTTCGTTCTCACAAACTTGGATTTAGTCCGAAATAATTCTCTTCTCTCCCTCTCAGGGGCAGCAGGCAGACATGCAGGCCACAATTCAGGCCTTTCCACAGTTCTCCCGCATGAAACTACTCAGACAGCAGCTTGACTGTCTCAATCTGTTGCTTCTTCAGCTCCCAACTTAGATCTGATTCAACTGCCAGCAAGCCTGGGACCTTCCCCAGAATCCAAAAGGTTTGATTGGCAGATCTGTCTGTAAGTCACAACAAAGGCTCCCCCTTCAGGTGCAAAAAAGGCTCCAAAAGCCCAAAACTACAATTCCGACAGATTTTGACTCCAGACAGCTCCTGTAGTCCGGCTCCATTTTAGGTCCCACCAGTACTGATTGGTCCAATTCGACAGTCCAGGACCAAGATAGTGGAGATAAACAAAACAGTCCTTGCTGCAAAGAAGGCGGGTTAGAGAAACTACATTATCGTTATCACTATACATTATTTTCAGCAAATAGTTACATCTTTCAGCAGAGCTCCCTCTCAGATTACTTATGACTGCAATTCAGGCAGTTCTTAAAGAGACAGTACACAGAGGCTATACAGGCACCCTCTGGCAATCACATTTAAACTGCTAAAACGCAGGACACCAGCTTGGCAGTGAGCATTTAGGCAAGCCCAAGGAAGACGTTCCGGGATCCCCCATTTGTAGAGGGGGTTACAGAGACACACACTCTCTTCACCTCAAAGCCTGGTTCTTTAGGAGTTAGAGTTTCCATCCTCTCAGTACTCGGAACTAACACAAAAAGACTTGTGCAGCCAAATGGAAATGGTTCCCCCTCTGCTGCAAAAGCAAAAAGGTCAATCCTCTTATAGCAGCAGACCTTCAGTTGCTGGATTACCTAATACATCTGCAGGCATCAGGCTTGAAACCCTCTTTCCTCAAGCTACACCTGGCTGCAATGCAGCCTATTTTTCAATGGGAAAGAAAAAAAATACATATTTTTCCCATAGCATATTCAAACGGTTTGTTAATGGTCCCTTGCACCTCCAGCCTCCAGTCAGGGAGCCCGTTCCTCCTTGGAGCCTGAACCTCTGCATTGCCAGGCTCATGGAACTACCCTTTTGAGCCTATGACCACTGCACATATCAAGTTTGTGACCAGAAAGTAGGTCTTCCTGGTGGCCATTACCTCTGCCAGGAGAATTTCAGCAGTACAGACCCTGTGCCTAGTTATATCATTCCTCATAATGATAAAATTGAGCTCTGAACAAATAGGAAGTTTCTGCCTAAGGTGGTTTCAGTATTCCACCTAAAACCAGTCCATTACTCGACCTGTCTTCTTTACTGTGAAATCCACTCCTGGTGAGCAAAAGCTCCAGAGCTATTTCCTGCTGGTTGGTCTCTTATATTAGATTCTGCTATGAAAAGGCTGGTCATCAACCTCCTGTGGGGCTCAGGGCCTACTCCACCCCAGGGGCACTGCAGCCTCGGTGGCAGCAGCAAGGGACACACCCCTTTTGAATATCTGCAAAGCAGCTACTTGGAAATCTGTGTACACCTTCGTGATACACTACAGTTTAGATCTGCAGTCCAGATCTGACACCAAATTTGGCAGGACGGTTCTTCAGAGCCTCTTTTCTAAGTAGGTTCTCTGCCCACCTCCCACTAGGTACTGTTCCTTACTCTGCTATTGTTACTGATGCTAAAGGACACCTGGGGTAAGAAGAAAAAATTACTCACCGTAGTAATCTTCTTTCTTCCAAGGGGTCCTTTAGCATCAGTAAGCTCCCACCCTTCCTCCCCGGTTCACCTGTCGGGAGAAGGGCTCTGTTCTCAGTTTGCTTACCAAATTTGTATTTTTTTTATTAAAGAGCTTTCATGCTCAAGTTGTTATCTGTTTTCAGTTTTCAGACATTTGCATGTTTCTGGAATCCTGTTGGTTCACTTTTCGGGGCATGTGCCCATTTTCTTTGAAAAAATTCTGAAGCCCTTCAGGCTGCTCTCAGCACACTCCCCTCCTGTGTTTTGATTGGCTGATGCCCTAGCTGATTATAATTCTCTTAAAGGCATACCTCCAGGGCAGTTGCACCTAGCCAGCTAACTGCTACTGTTGCTGGTGTTAAAGGACCCTTGGAAAAAAGATTACTACGGTGAGTGATTTTTTTCTTCTCGCAGGTGAGAGGCTCCTCCACTGAAAGATAAGGCCATTTGTATTTCTGAAAAGACGTCACCCTACCTATAGTAGGCTCCGGCCCTAACTGTCTTCATGTTAGGTGGGTGGACACCGCGTGCAGAAGGGGTTTCACCTCTATCAGCACACAACAGTTGTACGTCTTATGCTTTTTATTGGCCAGAGCCTTCAACATACGTGGCACTACACTGGCTAGCTTTGTTCCGCTCTTCTGTAGGTGAAAGCCTTTTTTTTTTTTTTTTTGCGATTCATGGCCATGGTTCCACCTTTTCAGGTGGTTATTCACTGGAGATTTTTGTGTCAGACCACCCGGCCTACTTCATTATTTTCAGCCATAAGGGCCATGTGGCTTAGTCATTGGGTCAAGCCCCAGGAAGTCTTATTGTATTCTGACAAATGTGGTATGGTCTCGCCATAGGGCTGCCCTGGAGCCAAAATGGTTAATAGAACCTATGCTAATAGTGACATGTTGGGCTCAAGCTCAGTTTTCAAACCACTGTCCCTAGTTGCACTTCCTGCAACCATCAGATTCTTTACTCCACTTGCCTCAGTAAGACGTCTCCGGACAGCTTTCCTTCACTTACTTGAATGTTTATTTTTCTTTGTTTTGTCGAAGTCCGTTTAGTGTTTTTGATTTTTAGAGCACTGTCCTTGATTCACAGGTAGACTTAGTCTTGATTAGTGTTAATCAGGTAAGTTTTTCAATTCCTTTTCGTTTTTTCTCAACCGAGAAGGAACCGGTGATTTTCTGTTTATTTTCTGAGGTAATTCTCAGTGTGTCTTAGCTGTTCTGACTTTTAAGGTAAGTCGGTTCTTTTTTACTAAATTTTTTTACTGGGGTAAATCTCGGTTGTTCAGTTTTAACTGACCGATTTAAAAAAAAAAAAAAAAAAAAAGAGGATTTAAAGTGTTTTGGGCTAAATGTCATAAGCCAAGAAAAGAACAAGCCCTACAGGTTTCTAGCATTGTACTGAGTGTGGGGAACCGTTCACTAAAGCAGATCCTCATCTTATTTATGTCTTTTGTTTGGGGTTTGACCACCTGAAGGAGGACTGTGATATCTGTAACAACTTCCCTCAGTCGATGCTTGAGAGGTGACTTGAATGACTGCAGGAGAAGATGTCTGAAAAAGCCACTGACCCAGCTGAAGACAAACCAGCTACTAGCCATGAAGAACTGGAGGAACAGACCTCTAACAAGTGTGATGGTTCCTCGATTAAAAGACGGCCTGTAGGTACTGCCACTGAACCGGCAACCGCAGGAAAAAGAAAGAAAAAAGAGAAACATACAGTGCACAAACTGCAACCCAAAAAGACACCGGTTCTTACCACTGAAGGGATAGCGAATGCTGTCAGGATTATTCAGTCGCTTCAACCGAGTACCCCGGTTCCAGTTGAGAAGCAGTGACATTCTCAAACCTCTGGTTCTCCGGTTTCCGGATCATTTGAACAAGGGTCAGAACCTTTTGGAGAAGATGAAGATGAGGACGAGGATGAAGACTATGGGTAGCTAATTGAGCCTGATGTCTCCCCTGATCTCCACCATCCTGATTCCCCACATAAGGGATCTGAGGACTATACATCCCACTTTGCTTTTATAAAGCAAGTGGCTCAGATACTGGACCTTTCTACCTAGGAGTCCACTGATGAGGAGAAAGAACAGGACTATATGGAGATGGTGGAGTCCCAGTTTCCAAAAGACTGCTGCTGCCCATCCATAAGTCCTTGAAGAAACAGGTGAATAAAGGGTTGCAGACCCCCACTTCTGTGCCACCTGTGGCTAGAGAGGTGGATAAGAAATACTGAGTGGCCAAAGGTGGGGCTGAATTCCAATTTGGGCACCCAAGCCATGAGGGGGTGGTGCAGGCTACAGCTTGTGATAAAGTTAGCATATCTTTGGCATCACACCCACCAGACAAGGATTCCAGGAACATGGATTCCATAGCCAAGAAGGTTTATCAGGGATCCTCTCTGACTCTCAGGCAAGCCTCTTATATGGCTTGTGTTGCTAGATATCTGAGGACACTGTGGAATACAGTGATGGAAATAACAAAATCTGTCCCGGCCCCTATGGCAATTGATCTGGAAGAGGCTGCAAAGAGGGGAATAGAAGCAGCTAAAGCCCAGTTTTGAATGGCTGTAGACAACAATGACACTGCTGCCAGACAGATGGCTGCTTCTGTGTCTCTCAGAAGATTTGCTTTGGCTCAGAACAACCAATCTGACCCAAGAGACACAATCCAAGGCTTTGGATTTTCCGTGTGGGCCTACATCTCTGTTTGGGGAGCAGACTCAGGCTTATATGAAGAAAATGGATGATTATAAAACAGCATTCAAAAGTGCTGCTGCCAAAGAAAAGGCATCTACACCCCCAAAAGCATCAAGCCGGGGGAGAGAAAGGGGACATTATAGGCCATTCTTTCAGCCTCAAGCTTTTCCCTAGTACCAGCCTCAGAGAGTTATTTCAGGGGCAGGGGCAGGAGAGGCAGCAACCGTACAAGCCCCAGCACCCAGACAGTATCCCAGGCCAAGCAGACGCCCTGAGTTGTCTGCTTGGGTTGCCTCCCCAACCCCAGTAGGGGCAGGCTGGCCCACTACCTCCAGGAATGGCAGTCCATCATCACAGACAAGTGGATTATGGAGGTAGTGGGGCAGGGCCAGGGCCTGGCTCTCAGCTTCAAGTTCATGCCAAAGCTGAGGGCAAAGGTCTTCAGACCCTCTTCCCCATCAGAAACATCACTGTTAGAAAGGGAAGTATCAAACCTTCTGTCTCAAAAGGCAATAGAACCAGTTCCTCAGGAACAAAGAGGAAAGAGTCTCTATTCAAGATATTTCCTTACAATAAAAAAACAGAGTGGCGACCCATATTGGATCTCAGGAACCTAAACGGACATCTGATAAAACCGGAAGCATCAAGGGAGGTCGACAGTAAAATGCTGACCTCCCCTTTGTGTGTCACAATACCAATGCAGGTATTGTGCCGCCTGAACAAGTGTTTTCTGTGGGGCTGTGCCCCACACCTGTCAGGGGCTGTGCCCCTGCACCCCGGACTTTAAGATTATCAACTCCAGGTCGGAGTTGGTCCGGGAAGGGGGCAGAACACTGTGGGATGGTTACACTGGGTCTTTTTTCGAGTATAGCTGGAGGGATGTCGAGCTGGAGGGGGGCACCAGTAAAACCAAAGTTCAAAATTATGACTTTGGCAACAGTTTTCCCAACTCTGAGACAAGGGGATTGGCTGGCGTCTCTGGATCTGAAGGATGCTTATTTTCACATCCCCATCAGGCAGTCCCACAGAAGATTTCTCAGATTCAGACTGCCATCAGGCCATTACCAGTTCAAGGCAATGCCTTTCGGACTAACTTCTGCTCCAAGGTTGTTCATAAAATGCTTAGCTGTAGTGGTACATCTGTGGAAACAAGGGGTGGCAGTGTTCAAACAACATGAAGTCTTGCTATATTATGACTATTGCAGTTTGCCCCAGCCTTAGAACTGCTCCGGAGGTGAAAGAGTTAACTTCCATGCAGAGCATGGAGTTTAGAGCGCGAGCTTGGTTCAGAAGCTCTGTTTGGCTGGTTTCAAACCAAAACCGTCAGATTCTTTACTCCGCCTCACTGAACAGTCGCTCCGGAGATTCCTCCTGTTGCTCGGTTCATTTCTTCAGTTTAAAGCGCTATTTCTCGGTTTAATTTAACCGCGATTTCATTATTTTAACCGCAAAACCGATCGGTTCAGGCTCTGTCTATGGTAATTGTAAGTAATAGATAGGGTTTTTTCTGTGTGGAACTTGTAAAGTATTATCAGTTCGGTTGAACCGATTGAGTTGTATTTAAATATAAGTTTAAAGCCTTTTAAGGCTTTTTAGAGTGCGGTTCCTGGTTCTTATCGGTTCTAAAAAAAAGGGATTTCATTACAGTTTTTTCCACGACCCGTGACACGGTTTGGAACCGATAAGGGTGTCTTGCCTGGCACTGCCATCAAAAGGGCAAGTTGGTTGGTTAGGCTGGCATCATGTCTGAGAAACCCAAAAGAAAAACCGGGCCCACTGAGTTTCAACACTGTAGTGTCTGTGGAGAAGCCTTTGCCAAGGCTGACCCACACACTACATGTGTCTATTGTCTGGGGTTTGACCACCTCAATTCAGACTGCCAGATTTGTAAAAATTTCCCTGCAGCCACCCTGGACAAGAGAGTGGGCAGGCTCAGGGAACGAGAGGCCAAAAAGTCCGCTGACCCGGATGGCCAGCCCGGTTCGGTGCCAACCGAACCGAAGGGAGTGCCCTCTGACCAGGGCGAGACTTCCTCGGCCAAACGAAAAGCTGGCTCTGAGGAGCCAGTTCCAGCAAGGAAATCTAAAAAATCAGCAGGTTTGGAGTCCAAAATTCCTTCTCCAAGTGCTTCTGAGATAGCCAGGGCAATACAGATTGTCCAGTCCCTGTCCCCGGTTCCCTCCGAACCGCCACTGTCTGGCAAAAGGTCGGTTCGGTTGGTTCCAGTGGTTCAGAATTATGATATAGAAGAGTTCTATGAACCAGAGGAGGGGGATGAGGATTATGATCAGTGTGAATGTGACTTTGAAAGTCTGGATGTGCCCATTGAACCGGACATCTCTCCAGACAGACCTTCAGGTGAGTCTCCCCCTAGGCTTTCTGAGTCCCTTCTCATTTTTGTTTTATAAAAGTTGCTGAGACCTCCAGCTTCCCTTAGAGGAGGCTTTGGATGAGCAAGAGGAGCCTGACTATGTGGAGATGATGGATATCCCAGAGTCAGGAGGTTGTCCATCCCTTTACATAAATCTTTAGAAAACAAACAATACAAATTTTAAAGCTCCTAATTCTGTGCCTCCTGTGGATAAAAAGATGGACAGGAGGTACACTTTGTCAGGTCCTGATACAGACTTTCTTTCACAGCAATGCAGTCATGTTAGTAGTTCAGGCTGCAGCCTGTGATAAAGTAATATTCCACTGGCTTCACATCCTCCTGACAAGGATTCCAGGAAGATTGATGCCATGGCCAAAAACAATACATGGCAGCATCCTTGGGACTCAGACAAGCTAACTATATGGCTTATGTTGCAAGATACCAGAAATCTAGATGGGATACTGTCATGGCCTTAGCCAAACAGGTCCCTGGCCAGCTCGCAAAGGCGCTGGAGCAGGTGGCTCTTGATGGTATTGAGGCATCTAAGGTGCAATTCCATGCTGCAGTGGATTCTAACAACGTATCCTCTGGAGTCATGGCTACATCTGTGGCTTTTCGCAGATTGGCCTGGCTCAGGTGTACTACTTTGTCACAGGATACCCAGTCTAAGGCTATGGATTTTCCCTGTGGTGGGAAATTCTCTGTTTGGGGAGCAGACAGAGAATTATATGAAGAAAATGGATGAATATAGAACCACTTACAGGAGTGCACAAGCCAAGGAACGGCAAGCCACTCCTCAGAGGCAGCCCCCAGGGTAGGGGTAGGCCTTTTCACAGGCCTTTTTACCAGATTCAGGCCCCCTCCTCTTCAGCCTATGTACAGAGGGGGTTCTTCAGAGGGAGAGGCAGGCAGGGTTCGAGCAGGCCTGCTCCCACCCCTCAGCCGAAAGCCCCTGCCAAACAGGCATCCTGATGGGATGCCCAGGGTCGGCTCTCCACTACCTGTAGGGGGCAGGTTGGCTCACTTCGTCCAGGACTGGCAGTCTTTAACTTCAGACAGGTGGGTCCTGGAAGTAGTGAGCCAGGGTCTGGTTCTCAGCTTCAAGAAATTTCCAAAGATGAGAGCCAGATCTTTCCACCTGCAAACCCTTTAGAGACTCTTGCTTTGGATACAGAAGTCTCAACCCTCCTGGCTCTCAGAGCTGTAGAAAAGGTTTCTCCCCTTCACCAGGGCAAGGGTCTGTACTCCAGGTACTTCCTTACCCCAAAAAAGACAGGAGAGTGGCGGCCTATCCTGGATCTAAGATATCTAAACAAGCACCTTTTAAAGCCAAAGTTCAAAATGGTGACACTGGGAATGATTTTACCCTCCCTAAGGCCAGGGGACTGGCTAGCCTCCCTGGACCTCAAAGATGCCTACTTCCATGTTCTTATCAGAAGCTCCCGTCGAAAGTACCTCAGATTCGAACTGCCCTCAGGCCATTATCAGGTCAGAGCAATGCCCTTCGGCCTCACTTCTGCCCCAAGGGTGTTCACAAAGTGTCTGGCAGTAGCAGTCGCTCAACTAAGAAGGCAAAGGATTGCTATTTTTCCATACCTGGACGACTGGCTTATTGTGGGTCAGTCTCCAGACCAGGTCAAATCACACCTGCTAGTTACCCAGCAGCTGCTTACCTCTCTGGGATTTCTTCTCAATCTTCCAAAGTCAGTTTTGGAACCTGTCCAGGTACTCACCTTTATAGGTGCAGAACTGGATACCAAGCAGGCCAGAGCCTTCCTTCCCTTGGAAAGGGTAAGGACCTTAGTGGCCCTGGCCGCCTCCTTCACTCTGCAGGTCTCTCGACCAGCAAGGCATTTCCTGCAGCTCCTAGGGCACATGGCTGCCTCCACAGCTGTGGTGCAAGGAGCAAGATTTCAGATGAGGGACATTCAGTTCCATTTGAGAGCTTTCTGGTCTCAAAGAAGAGATCCTCTATCCAAGTTAATCCCAGTGACTCGAACCCTGATCCAGGCCCTTCATTGGTGGCAGGATCAGAGCAGTCTGAGACAGGGGGTGCCTTTCATCCCTCTGTCCCATTCCTTGACCCTTACTACAGATGCATCCCTCTTGGGATGGGGAGCTCACATGGGCGACCTCTCCATCCAGGGATTATGGTCCCCGCAGGAATCTCTGCTCCACATCAATCTGTTGGAACTCAGAGCTGTTTTTCTAGCACTTCAGGTTTTCTCTGCATCTGTTCAGAAACAAGGTGGTACAGGTCAGAACAGACAACACCACTACAATGTGGTACATCAACAAACAGGGGCACTCGGTCTTCGGCCTTGTGCACCGAGGCGATGAAGTTGTGGTCTCTGGCTTACTCCCTGAACACTTCCCTCATAGCAGTTCACCTCCCAGGCAAGGACAATGTCCTGGCAGATGCCCTCAGCAGGATTTCCCAGGGCCATCACGAATGGTCACTGGATCCCCTAGTACTGGGGATGGTGTTTGCCAGATGGGGCACTCCTCAGATAGATCTTTTCGCAGCCCCAGTCAATTATCAACTTCCACTGTTTTGTTGCAGGCCCCCAGTGTTGAGCTCAGTTCCCCTGGATGCCTTTCTCCTCGATTGGGAAGGGAAGTTTCTTTATGCCTTTCCCCCCCTTCCCTCTCCTGTTCAAAGTACTAGTCAAAATCAGGTCTCAGCCCTGCAAAATGACCCTGATTGCTCCAGACTGGGCCAGGCAGCCCTGGTACCCCTCCTTCTGTCCTTAGCAGTCCATCTTCCCCTTTGTCTCCCCAGGAACCACAATCTGTTAACCTGTGCTCAGGGAGAGTTTGGTATCCGAATCTCAAATCCTCAATCTCAAGGCTTGGCTCTTGAGCTGTTAGAGTTTATTGATTTGCAACTTTCTCAAAGTGTTCTCGAAATCCTGAAGGCTGCTAGGAAGCCTTCCACCAGGGCTACCTATAACTCCAAGTGGAAAAGGTTTTCCATATGGCGTTCTGGGAAGCATGTTTCCCCAGAATCTGCTGATCTACCTACTGTATTGGACTACATGGTCCATCTTAATTCTTTGGGACTGAGACCAGCCACCGTGAAAGTTCACTTGGCTGCTGTCTCTGCCTTCATTTCAGCAGGGAAGCCCTCTTCTCTTTCTGCTTATCCTGTATTTTCCAAGTTTTTTAAAGGATTGCTTCACCCCAATCCTCCATTCAGGGACCCTGCCTCGGCTTGGGATCTTAATGTATGCATTGCTCAGCTAATGCAACCCCCCTTGAGCCTCTGTCTTCGGCAGAGCTTAAGTATTTGACTTGGAAAACTGTATTTCTGGTAGCCATCACTTCTGCCAGGCGTATAAGTGAGTTACAGGCTTTATCAGTAGAAACTGACTTTATTTCCTTTCACAGGGATAAAGTGGTCCTCAGGACTAACAGGAAGTTTTTGCCTAAGGTGGTTTCAGATTTCCACCTTAACCAATCTGTTTCACTTCCAGTGTTCTTCACTGACCATTCCTCCTCTGGTGAGAGGAGGCTGCACAGCTTAGATGTTAAGAGGGCCCTAAGTTACTACATAGAGCGTACCAAGGGTCACAGGTTTGACTCCCTCCAACTATTTCTCACTTATGGTGAGGTTGGGAAAGGGAGACCTGCCACTAAGAGATCCATTGCCAGGTGGATCGTTTCTTGTATCCAATTTTGCTATCAAAAGCTGGGTAAGGTTCCCCCCTCAGGCCTGAGGGCTCACTCTACAGAGGTACAGCTGCATCTCTAGCTGCTGCTAGAGACATCCCTATCTTGGAGATATGTCAGGCAGCTACTTGGAAGACAGTACACACTTTCACCAAGCATTACTCCTGGATATTCAGTCCAGGAGGGATGCTCTGCTTGGACAGCCGTTCTTCAGAGCCTATTCCCTAAGTAGGTTCTGTCCCTCCTCCATGGAGGTACTGCTGTGTAGTCTGTAATAGTCATAATATAGCCAGACTTCATGTTGTTTGAAGAAAAATTACTCACCTTAGTAATGTTGTTTCTTCTAATGGAGTCTTGCTATATTATGACCTCCCCCCCCAGCCTGCCCCTCTCAGAACTCCTACTTTGGGGTATGGGGTGGGTAGTCCTCTGTTGGCATTTATTGATGCCCTCTTTCATGTTTGGGTGTTGTGTTTAGTTATTTTATCTTAATTTTCTGGTCCACTGACTTGAGTCTTTGTGTTGGGACCAGCAAAAATGTGTTAATGTATTAGTAGCTAGTTGACTAGTGTAGGTTACAGCTTCCACACAGAACCTTAGTGAGTTTTTGCTCGTAAAGATCTGACGGTTTCGGTTTGAAACCAGCCAAACAGAGCTTCTGAACCAAGCTCGCGCTCTAAACTCCATGCTCTGCATGGAAGTTAACTCTTTCACCTCCGGAGCAGTTCTAAGGCTGGGGCAAACTGCAATAGTCATAATATAGCAAGACTCCATTAGAAGAAACAACATTACTAAGGTGAGTAATTTTTTCTTCCCTTTCCTGGATAACTGGCTAGTCGTAGGTCAATCACCTCAACAGATAAGGGACTCCTTGGCTATCACACAGGATGTCTTGCAGTCACTAGGGTTCCTAGTCAACCTGAGAAAATCTATATTGGAGCCAGCACAGCTCCTGGAACTCATAGGAGCTGAGCTGGACACTGTGAGAGGAAAGGCTTTTCTTCCACAGACAAGAGTGGACAGCCTGATGCAGTGGGCAAGTACCTTCAAACTGCACAGTCTATGGCACTTTTTGCAGTTGCTAGGTCACATGGCAGCCTCAACAGCAACAGTGCTAGGGGCAAGGTTCCAAATGAAGGACATTCAGTTCCATCTCAAGAAGCACTGGCATCAAAAGAGAGACTCTGTCGAAATTGGTGCCAGTCTCAGGAACACTGCTTCAGGCACTTCAGCGGTGACTGGAAAAGGACAGTCTCAGAGAAGGTGTGCCATTCCTACAAGAAAACTCCTCCTTAGTGCTAACCATGGATGCTTCCCTCCTGGGATGGGGGGGGCACATCAGGAGAAGCACAATGCTCATGGCTCAAGCAGGAGTCACTGTTGCATATAAACCTGCTAGAGCTCAGAGCAGTCTTCCTGGGATGCCAGCATGCTGCAGGGAAAAATGGTACAGGTCAGGACAGACAATACAACCACTACGTAGTACATAAAAAAGCAGGGAGGCACAAGGTCAACACCTCTGTGCACAGAGGCCATGAAAATTTGGAGTCTGGCATACTCCCTGGGAATCTCCCCCTCTCAGCAGTTCACCTACCAGGGAAGGACAATATCCTAGCAGATGCTATCAGCAGAATCACCACAAGTGGTCTCTGAACAAGCAGGTGCTGCAGGTTGTGTTCAAAAGGTAGGGCACTCCCAGAGATGGATCTCTTTGCAGCCCCAGACAACAGTCGGCTACCCCAGTTTTGCTGCAGGCCTCCTATGAGAGGCACAGTCCCACTGGATGCACTACTGTTAGACTGGACAGGGAAGTTCCTGTATGCCTTCCCCTCCATTTCCACTGTTGCTAAGAGTTTTGAACAAGTTCAGATCCCAGCCAGTGGCAATGATCCTCATTGCTCCAGACTGGGCGGGGCAGCCCTGGTACTCTCTGATTCTGGCCCCTTCGGTGGCCAAACCGATCAGTCTACCCAGGAAGTACAACCTGCTGACTTCTTCCCGGGGCAGGATCCTATCCCCCAACCTTCAGTCCCTCAGGATCAAGGTCTGGCTCTTAAGGACTTAGAGTGTGCTAACTTACATCTCTGAAGGGGTCATGGAGGTCCTCAGGGTTTTTTAGAAAGCCCTCCACCAGGAAGACCTACACGTTCAAGTGGAAAAGGTTCTCCATTTGGTGCCAGAGTAAGAATATGGACCACACTCAGGTGGGCTTGTCAGTTGTCCTGGATTACCTGACCCACCTTCAATTCCTTGGTCTGAGACTATTCACTCTGAAAGTGCACTTGGCAGCTGTACAAACAACATGAAGTCTTGCTGTATTCTGACATATGCAGTTAGGTCCTGCCTTTCAACTGCCCTGAAGAACAAAGGGTTAACTCATCTATGCCTTGCGTAGAACGTTCATCACGAGCTCGGTTGAAGCCCCTGTCTGCTGCTGTTTAACCTGCAACCGTCAGATTCTTTACTCCACCTCACTGAACTGTTGCTATGGAGATTTCTCCTGCTGCTCGGTTCAAAAGTCAGTTGAAGTGTCGGTTTTTGGTCGGTTTCTTCTGAATTGTTGTTTCCGCATAGTCGGTTCAAGTCTCTGTCGGTGGTACCATGAGTACTAGATAGGTTTTTGTTCTGTTTTCTGTATGGAACTTGTAAACCGTGGATCGGTTCGGCTGAACCAATCAATTTGAGGTAAAAAACTTGTGCTTTACTTTAGAGTGTGGTTACCGGTCCGTATTGGTTCTAAAAAAATGGATTTAATTACGTTTTTTTTCCCCCCAAGACCAGTGACACGGTCAGGAACCAATAGGGGAGTCTTGGCTGGTGGATTGCCGAAAAAAGAGTACGTTTTTGGTTAGGATTGGCCATGTCTGAGAAACCCAAGGAAAAAAACGGGCCCAATGGGTTTCAACACTGCAGTGTGTGTGGGGAGGTCTGCTAAGGCTGATCCCCACACCACCTGTGTTTATTGTCTGGGGTTTGACCACCTCGATTCAGATTGCCAAATTTGCAAGAATTTTCCCAAATCTACCCTGGAAAAAAGATTAGGTAGACTGAGGGAAAGGGAGGCTGAGAAGTCCGCTGACCTGGATGGCCAGCCCAGTTCGGTTCCGACCGAACCAGAAGGAGAGCCCTCTGACCAGGGCGATACTTCTTCGGGCAAAAGGAGAGCTGATTCCGAGGAATCGGTTCCGACAAAAAGAAAAGACAAATCAACCGGTTTGGACCCAGAATGTCATACTCTGACCGCCGATGAAATAGCCAAGGCGATTAGGATTGTGCAATCGCTTAGTTCGGTTCTGACCGAACTGGCACCATCTGGCAAGGGCTCGGTTCGGTCGGTTCCCCCGGTTCTGGATTATGCTTTGGAGGAATTTTATGAACCGCAGGGGGAGGAGGGAGAGTATGAGGATGATTATGGTGATGGTGAAAGTCTGGATGTGCCTACTGACCTGGACATCTCCCCAGACAGACCTTCAGGTGTTTCTCCTCCTAGGCTTTCTGAGTCCCCTTCACACTACATGTTCTACAAAAAAGTGGCTGATACCCTCCAGCTTCCTGTGGAGGAAGCAGTAGAGGATCAGGAAGAGTCTGATTATGTTGAGATGCTGGACATCCCAGAGTCCAGGAGACTGTCTGTTCCCCTCCACAAATCCTTTGGGAAACAGACACAAAAAATTCTTAAGTCTCCTAATTCTATACCTCCTGTGGACAGACGAATGGGCAAGAGGTACACTCTCTCAGGCTCAGACACAGAGTTCCTTTTTCAGTAGTGCAGCCATGTTGGGGTTGTGCAGGCTGCTGCCTGTGATAAGGCAAACATTCCCTTGGCATCACACCCCCAAGACAAGGACTCCAGGAAGATTGATGCCATGGCAAAGAAACAATACATGGCAGCATCTTTGGGACTCAGGCAGGCTAACTATATGGCCTATACAGCCAGGTACCAGAAGTCCAGGTGGGACACTGTACTGGCACTGGCTAAGCAGGCTCCGACCAGCTTGCCAAGGAGCTGGAGCAGGTGGCTGCAGATGGGATTGAGGCATCGAAAGTACAGTTTCATGTTGCTGTAGACTCCAGTGATGTATCATCAAGAGTCATGGCTATATCTGTGGCTCTTCAGAGGATGGCTTGGCTCAGATGTACTAGCCTCTCACAGGATACCCAGGCTAAGGCCATGGATTTTCCTGTAGTGGATAATTCTCTGTTTGGGGAGCAGACAGAGAATTACATGAAGATGGACGAGTACAGGACCACTTACAGGAGTGCTCAGGCCAAAGAAAGGCAAGCAACTCCTCAAAGGCAACAGTGCAGGGGCAGGCCTTTCCAAAGGCCTTTTTACCAAGCTCAGGCCCCCTCTTCTTCCTTTTCGCAGAGGGGGTTCTTTAGAGGGAGAGGCAGAAGGGGGTTGAGCAGGCCTGCATCCACCCCTCAGCCTAAAGACCCTGCCAAACAGACACCATGATGGGTCTGCCCAGGTCAGTTTTCCTATACCAGTAGGAGACATGCTGGCTTACTTTGTCCAGGACTGGATGTCTCTTACATCAGACAAGTGGGTCCTGGAAGTAGTAAGCCAGGGACTGGTTCTCAGCTTCAAAAAATTTCCCAAGATGAGAGCCAGATCTTTTCCACCTGCAAATCTCTGAGACCCTTGCCCTAGAGGCAGAGGTTTCTTCTCTCCTAGCTCTCAGAGCTATAGAGAGAGTTCCCACCCTACACAGGGGCAAAAGATTGTACTCCAGGTACTTCCTACCCCCAAAAAAGACAGGAGAGTAGCAACCCATCCTGGACCTGAGATATCTGAACAAACATCTTTTAAAGCCAAAGTTCAAGATGATAACTCTGGGAATTATCCTTCCCTCTCTAAGACCAGGGGACTGGCTAGCCTCCCTGGACCTCAAAGATGCCTATTTTCACATTCCCATCAGGTGCTCCCACAGAAAGTACCTCAGGCTCGAGTTGCCCTCAGGCCACTATCAATCAAAGCAGTGCCTTTTGGCCTAACATCAGCCCCAAGGGTTTTCACAAAGTGCCTGGCAGTAGTTGTTGCCTTCCTAAGAAGACAAAATATCTCCTTTTTCCCATACTTGGACGACTGGGTCATAGTGCTAGAAGTCTCAATGGCTGAGAGGGACCTGGGGGTGGCGGTGGATGTCAAGACGAACAACTCAGAGACTTGTAGGAGGACAGCAGCCAAGGCCAACAGGACACTGGGATGCATCGCTAGGGGGATCACCTCCAGAACGAGGGAAGTGATACCCCTCTGTATAACTGCTTGGTGAGGCCGCACCTCAAGTACTGTGTGCAGTTTTGGAGGCTACACTTAAAGAGGGACATTAAACTCTTGGAGAGGGTCCAGAGGAGGGCAACCAAAATGATTTGGGGCTTGGGGGACAGGACCTATGAGGAGAGGCTCGGAGTGAAATATGTACACATTGGAAGAGAGAAGGGACCGGGGGGACATAATAGAAGTCTTCAGGTACATGAAGGGGGTAAATAGGGGAGGGACAGTCAGTGTGCTTCGGAGGAAGGAGGAGGGGGCCACTAGAGGGCATGGGTGGAAGCTGGAGGGGGGAAGATTCAGGGGAGAAAGGAGGAGGTGCTACTTCACTGAGAGGATGGTGAAGTCATGGAATGCGCAGCCTAGGGGGCTGGTGGAGGCAGAGATGGTGGAGGGGTTCAAGAGGGGTTGGGACAGGTACAGGGGAAGGGTTCTGGAAGCAAAATCCAATGCAGCGAGAATATCTGGAACTGGGAAGGGAGAAGCCAGAGAAGGCGAGGGGGGTCAGCAAGGTCAGTTCCCAGGGTGGGGGCTGACCAAACGAGCAGACGTGAAAGACCGTTAGGTCTATTCTGCTGGCATTTTAGTATGTTAGTAGGTCAGTCTCCAGACCAAGTCAAGTCACATCTGCAAGTGACCCAGCAAGTGCTCACTTCCTTAGGATTCCTTCTCAACCTACCAAAGTCAGTTCTCGAACCAGTGCAGCTCCTCATCTTCATAGGTGCAGAACTGGATACGGTAAAGGCGAGAGCCTTCCTTCCCCTGGAAAGGGCAAGAACCCTTATGGAACTGGCCTCTTCATTCACCCTTCAGGTGTCTCGCCCTGCAAGGCATTTCCTTCAGCTACTGGGCTACATAGCAGCCTCCACAGCAGTGGTCCAGGGAGCAAGATTCCAAATGAGGGACATTCAGTGCCACTTAAGAGCCTTTTGGTCCCAAAGAAAGGATTCCCTTACCAAACTAATCCCAGTGACTCGAACCCTGATCCAAGCCTTGCAATGGTGGCAGGATCAGGACAATTTGAGACAAGGAGTTCCATTTGTCACTCAGTCTCATTAAGTGATACTCACCACAGATGCTTCCCTGCTGGGCTGGGGAGCCCATTTAGGGGATGTTACCACCCAAGGACTGTGGTCACCTCAGGAATCTCTGCTTCACATCAGTCTCTTGGAGCTCAGAGCAGTGTTTCTGGCACTGCAAGCTTTTTCCCAATCTGTACAGAACAAGGTGGTTCAAGTCAGAACAGACAACACCACCACCATGTGGTACATCAACAAGCAAGGAGGCAGTCGGTCTATGGCCTTGTGCACAGAAGCAGTGACGTTGTGGTCCCTGGCCTATTCTCTGCAAACCTCTCTGATAGCAGTTTGCCTCCCAGGGAAGGACAATGTCCTAGCAGATGCACTGAGCAGAATATCCCAGGGCCATCACGAATGGGCCCTGAACCCTCTGGTTTTGAAAGTGATTTTCTCGAGATGGGGCACTCCAGAGATAGATCTTTTTGCAGCCCCAGACAATCACCAACTTCCTCTCTTTTGTTACAGACACCCAGTCTTGGGCTTAGTCCCCCTGGATGCTCTGATTCTGAACTGGGAAGGGAAATTTCTGTATGCTCCCCCCCCCCTTCCATCTCCTGTTCAGGGTGTTAGTCAAGATAAGGTCACAACCCTGCAAAGTGATTCTGATTGCTCCAGACTGGGCCAGACAGCCATGGTATCTCTTGTTGCTGTCCCCAACAGTCTACGTTCCCCTATCTCTTCCCAGGAATTACAACCTGTTAACATCCTCTCAGGGGAGGATTTGGTACCCGAATCTTCAGTCTCTCAATCTCAAGGCTTGGCTCTTGAAGAGTTAGAGTTTGCAGATCTGCATCTTTCCCAAGGGGTTCTTGATATTCTTAAGGCTTCTCAAAAGTCTTCCACCAGAAAGACTTACAACTCCAAATGGAAAAGATTCAGCATTTGGTGTTCTAAGAAGAATATTTCTCCAGACTCTGCTGAATTGCCTACGGTTCTGGATTATATGGTCCATCTTAATGGCCTAGGCCTCAGACCAGCTATCCTTAAGGTACACTTGGCAGCTGTTTCTGCTTTCCTGTCAGTAGGCAAGCTTTCCTCTCTGTCATTCCATCCTGTATTCTGCAAGTTTTTCAAGGGATTGCTTCACACCAATCCCCCCCTTTAGGGATCCTGCTCCTGCTTGGGACCTTAATGTTTGCATTGCTCAGCTTATGAAACCCCTCCTTTGAGCCTTTGTCCTCAGCAGAGCTTAAGTACTTGACTTGGAAAACTGTGTTTCAAACGACATGAAGTCTTGCTATATTATGACTAATACAGTTTGTCCCACCATTAGAACTGCTCCGGAGGTGAAAGAGTTAACTTCCAGGCAGGGCATGGAACTTAGAGCGCGAGCTCGGTTAGAGAAGCTCTGTCAGGGATATTTCAAACCGAAACTGTCAGATTCTTTACTCCGCCTCACTGAACAGTCGCTCCGGAGATTCCTCCTACTGCTCGGTTCATTTTCTCGGTTTAAAGAGTTTTTTCTCGGTTAAATTCAACTGCGATTATCATTATTTTAACTGCAAACCGATCGGTTCAAGCTCTGTCTGTGGTATTGTAAGTAATAGATAGGTTTCGTGTGGAACTTTAAATGTTTATCGTTCGGTTTGAACCGATCAGATTGTATTTAAACTTCATTCTGAAGTGTTTTAAGGCTTGTTAGAGTGCGGTTCCGTTCTTATCGGTTCTAAAAAACAGATTTCATTACGTTTTTTTCTACTGCACCTGTGACACGGTTGGTTAAACTGATAAGGTGTCTTGCCTGGCACTGCCGAAAAAAGGGCAGGTTTTTGGTTAGGCAGCATTATGTCTGAGAAACCCAAAGAAAACCGGCCCACTGGGTTTCAACACTGTAGTGTCTGTGGGGAAGCCTTTGCCAAGGCTGACCCACACACCACATGTGTTTATTGTCTGGGGTTTGACCACCTCAATGCAGACTTCCAGATTTGCAAGAATTTCCCTGCAGCTACCCTAGATAAGAGAGTTGGTAGGCTCAGGGAACGAGAGGCCAAAAAGTCCGCTGACCCAGATGGCCAGCCCAGTTCGGTGCCAACCGAACCGGAGGGCGTGCCCTCTGACCAGGGCCAGACTTCCTCGGCCAAACGTAAAGCTGACTCTGAGGAGCCAGTTCCAGCAAAGAGAACTAGAAAGTCAGCAGATGTGGAGTCAAAAATCCCTTCTCCAACTGCTGCAGAGATAGCCAGGGCAATACAAATTGTCCAGTCACTTTCCCCGGTTCCGTCCGACCCGCCACTATCTGGCAAAATGTCGGTTCGGTCGGTTCCACCGGTTCAAGAATATGATGTAGAGGAGGTTTATGAACCAGAGGAGGGGGAGGATGATTATGAACAGTGTGAATGTGACTTTGAAAGTCTGGATGTGCCCATTGAACCGGACATCTCCCCAGACAGAACTTTAGGAGAATCTCCTCCTAGGCTTGCTGAGTCCCCTTCTCATTTTCTGTTTTATAAAAAGTTGTTGAAACCCTCCAGCTTCCTTTAGAGGAGGCTGTGGATGAGCAAGAGGAGCCTGACTTTGTAGAGATGATGGATATCCTAGAGTCCAGGAGATTGTCTATTCCTTTACATAAATCTTTTAGGAAACAAACAATAAAAATTTTAAAAGCTCCTAATTCTGTGCCCCTGTGGATAAAAGATGGACAGGAGGTACACTTTGTCAGGTCCTGATACAGAATTTCTTTCACAGCAATGCAGCCATGTTAGTAGTTCAGGCTGCAGCCTGTGATAAAGCTAATATTCCCCTGGCTTTACATCCTCCTGACAAGGATTCCAGGAAGATTGATGCCATGGCTAAAAAACAATACATGGCAGCGTCTTTGGGACTCAGACAAGCAAACTATATGGCTTATGTTGCGAGATACCAAAAATCTAAATAGGATACTGTCATGGCTTTAGCCAAACAGGACCCTGGCCAGCTTGCCAAGGAGCTGGAGCAGGTGGCTGCTGATGGTATTGAGGCATCTAAGGTGCAGTTTCATGCCACAGTGGATTCTAATGATGTATCCTCTAGAGTCATGGCTACATCTGTGGCTTTTCGTAGATTGGCCTGGCTTAGGTGTACTACTTTGTCACAGGATACCCAGTCTAAGGCTATGGATTTTCCTGTGGTGGGAAATTCTCTGTTTGGGGAGCAGACAGAGAATTATATGAAGAAAATGGATGAATATAGAACCACTTATAGGAGTGCACAAGCCAAGGAACGGCAAGCCACTCCTCAGAGGCAGCCCCCCAGGGGTAGAGGCAGGCCTTTTCACAGGCCTTTTTACCTGACCCAGGCCTCCTCTTCAGCTTATGTTCAGAGGGAGAGGCAGATGGGGTACAAGCAGGCCTGCTCCCACCCCTCAGCCTAAAGCCCCTGCCAAACAGGCACCCTGATGGGATGCCCAGGGCCGGTTCTCCATTACCTGTAGGGGGCAGGCTGGCTTACTTCGTCCAGGACTGGGAGTCTTTAACATCAGACGAGTGGGTCCTGGAAGTAGTAAGCCAGGGTCTGGTTCTCAGCTTCAAAAAATTTCCAAAGATGAGAATCAGATCTTTTCCACCTGCAAACCCTCTAGAGACTCTTGCCTTGGAAACAGAAGTCTCAACCCTCCTGGCTCTCAGAGCTGTAGAAAGGGTTTCTCCCCTACACCAGGGCAAGGGTCTGTACTCCAGGTACTTCCTTACCCCAAAAAAGACAGGAGAGTGGCGGCCCATCCTGGACTTTAGATATCTGAACAAGCACCTTTAAAACCAAACTTCAAAATGGTGACACTGGGAATGATTTTACTCTCCCTAAGGCCAGGGACTGGCTAGCTTCCTGGACCTCAAGGATGCCTACTCTTGTTCTTACTAGAAGCTCCCACCGAAAGTACCTCAGGTTCGAACTGCCCTCAGGCCATTATCAGTTCAGAGCAATGCCCTTCGGCCTTACCTCTGCCCCAAGGGTATTCACAAAATGTCTGGCAGTAGCAGTTGCTCATTTAAGAAGGCAAAAGATTGCCATCTTTCCCTACCTGGACGACTGGCTCATTGTGGGTCAGTCTCCAGACTAGGTCAAATCACACCTGCAAGTTACCCAGCAGCTGCTTACCTCTCTGGGCTTTCTTCTCATTCTTCCAAAGTCAGTTCTGGAACCTGTCCAGTACTCACCTTTATAGGTGCAGAACTGACACAAAGCAGGCCAGAGCCTTCCTTCCCAGAAAGGGTAAGGACCCTGGTGGCCCTGGCCTCGTCCTTCTCACTCTGCAGGTCTCTCTGCCAGCAAGGTATTTCCTGCAGCTCCTAGGACACATGGCTGCTTCCACAGCTGTAGTGCAAGGAGCAAGATTTCAGATGAGGGACATTCAGTTCCATTTGAGAGCCTTCTAGTCTTAAAGAAGAGATTCCTATCCAAGTTAATCCCAGTGACTCAACCCTGATCCAGGCCCTTCAGTGGTGGCAGGATCAGAGCAATCTGAGACAAGGGTGCCCTTCATCCCTCTATCTCACCTTGACCCTTACTACAGATGCTGGGCCCCTCTTGGGATGGGGAGCTCACATGGGCGACCTCTCCACCCAGGGGTTGTGGTCCCCTCAGGAATCTCTGCTCCACATCAATCTGTTGGAACTCAGAGCTGTTTTTCTAGCACTTCAGGTTTTTTCTGCATCTGTTCAGAACAAGGTGGTACAGGTCAGAACAGACAACACCACTACAATGTGGTACATCAACAAACAAGGGGGCACTTGGTCTTCGGCCTTGTGCACCGAGGCGATGAAGTTGTGGTCTCTGGCTTATTCCCTGAACACTTCCCTCATAGCAGTTCACCTCCCAGGCAAGGACAATGTCCTGGCAGATGCTCTCAGCAGGATTTCCCAGGGCCATCACGAATGGTCACTGGATCCCCTAGTACTGGGGATAGTTTTTGCCAGATGGGGCACACCTCAGATAGATCTTTTTGCAGCCCCAGACAATCATCAACTCCACTTTTTGTTGCAGGCCTGCAGTGTTGGGCTCAGTCCCCCTGGATGCCTTTCTCCTCGATTGGGAAGGGAAGTTTCTCTATGCCTTCCCCCCCTTCCCTCTCCTGTTCAAGGTGCTAGTCAAAATCAGATCTCAGCCCTGCAAGATGATCCTGATTGCTCCAGACTGGGCCAGGCAGCCCTGGTACCCACTCCTTCTGTCCTTAGCAGTCCATCTTCCCTGTCTCCCCAGGAACCACAATCTGTTAACCTGTGCCCAGGGAGAGTCTGGTATCCGAATCTCAATCTCAACCTCAAGACCTGGCTCTTGAGGAGTTAGAGTTTGCTGATCTACAACTTTCTCAGGGTGTTCTCGAATCTTGAAAGCTTCTAGGAAGCCTTCCACCAGGGCTACCTATAACTCCAAGTGGAAAAGGTTTTCCATATGGTGTTCTGGGAAGCATATTTCCCGGTATCTGCTGATTTGCCCACTGTTTTGGACTATATGGTCCATCTTAATTCTTTGGGACTGAGACCAGCTACCCTGAAAGTGCATTTGGCAGCTGTCTCTGCTTTTATTTCAGCAAGGAAGCCTCTTCTCTTTCTGCTCACCCTGTATTTTTCCAAGTTTTTAAGGGTTGCTTCATACCAATCCATCATTCAGGGACCCTGCCCTGCCTGGGATCTTAATGTTTGCATTGCTCAGCTGATGCAACCCCTTTGAACCTCTGTCTTCGGCAGAGCTTAAGTATTTGACTTGGAAAACTGTATTTCTAGTAGCCATCACTTCTGCCAGGCGCATAAGTGAGTTACAGGCTTTATCTGTGGAGACTGACTTTATTTCCTTTCACAGGGATAAGGTAGTCCTTAGGACTAACAGGAAGTTTTTGCCTAAAGTGGTTTCAGATTTCCACCTTAACCAATCTATTTCACTTCCAGTGTTCTTTCACTGACCATTCCTCCTCTGAGAGAGGAGGCTGCACAGCTTAGATGTTAAGAGGGCCCTAAGTCTACTACATAGAGCTGCATCAAGGGTCACAGGTTTGACTCCCTCCAACTATTTCTCACTTATGGTGAGGTTGGAAAGGAAACCTGCCACTAAGAGATCCATTGCCAGGTGGATTGTCTCTTGTATCCAATTTTGCTATCAAAAACTCGGTAAGGTTCCCCCTTCAGGCCTGAGGGCTCACTCTACCAGAGGTACAGCTGCATCTCTAGCTGCTGCCAGAGACATCCCTATCTTAGAGATATGTCAAGCAGCTACTTGGAAAACAGTACACACTTTCACCAAGCATTACTCCCTGGATATCCAGGCCAGGAGGGATGCTCGGTTTGGCACAGCTGTGCTTCAGAGCCTATTCCCTAAGTAGGTTCTGTCCCTCCTCCATGGAGGTACTGCTGTGTAGTCTGCATTAGTCATAATATAGCAAGACTTCATGTTGTTTGAAGAAAAAATTACTCACCTTAGTAATGTTGTTTCTTCTAATGGAGTCTTGCTATATTATGACCTCCCCCCCAGCCTGCCCCTCTCAGAACTTCTACTTTGGGTATGGGGTGGGCAGTCCACTGTTGGCACTTATTGATGCCCCCTTTTATGTTTTTCACCCCTTCTTTTTGGGGTGTTTGGGTGTTGTGTTTTATTTTATCTTATTTTTTCTGGTCCCCTGACTTGAGTCTTGGTGTTGGGACCAGAAAAGTGTGTTAATATTTTAGTAGCCAGTTGGCTAGTGTAGGTTACAGCTTCCACACAGAGCCTTAGTGAGTTTTGCTCGTAAAGATCTGACAGTTTCGGTTTGAAATATCCCTGACAGAGCTTCTCTAACCGAGCTCGCGCTCTAAGTTCCATGCCCTGCATGGAAGTTAACTCTTTCACCTCCGGAGCAGTTCTAATGGTGGGACAAACTGCATTAGTCATAATATAGCAAGACTCCATTAGAAGAAACAACATTACTAAGGTGAGTAATTTTTTCCTTTTGGTAGCCATTACTTCTGCCAGATGTATCAGTGAATTGCAAGCCCTGTCAGTGGAATCTGATTTCATATGTTTTCACAGAGATAAAGTGGTTCTTAGAACTAACAGAAAGTTCTTACCTAAAGTGGTTTCAGATTTCCACTTCAACCAGTCTATATCTCTCCCTGTTTTCTTCACTGACCGTTCCTCCTCGGGAGAGAGAAGGCTACACAGTTTGGATGTTAAAAGAGCCCTTAGCTGCTACATAGAGTGTACCAAGGGTCACAGGTTTGAATCCCTCCAATTGTTCCTTACTTATGGAGAAGTTGGTAAAGGCAAACCTGCCACTAAGAGATCTATTGCCAGGTGGATTGTTTCTTGTATACAATTCTGTTCTGAAAAACTGGGTAGAACTCCACCCTCAGGCCTGCGGGCTCATTCCACAAGAGGTACAGCTGCTTCCCTGGCTGCTGCCAGGGATATTCCTCTCTTAAAAATTTGTCAAGCAGCCACCTGGAAAACAGTCCATACTTTCACCAAGCATTACTCTCTGGATATCCAGGCTAGGAGTGATGCTCGGTTTGGCACAGGAGTACTTGAGAGCCTATTCCCAAAGTAGGTTCTGTCCCTTCTCCATGGAGGTACTGCTTGGTAGTCTGCATATGTCAGAATACAGCAAGACTTCATGTTGTTTGAAGAAAAAATTACTCACCTTAGTAATTGTTTCTTCTAGTGGAGTCTTGCTGTATTGTGACCTCCCCCCCCCGCCTCCCCTCTCAGAACCTAGTTTTTGGGATGTGGGTGGGCAGTAGCAGTGTTGGCACCCTAGGGGTGTCATTTTTACACCCTCTTTTTTGTTTGGGTGGTTGTTGTGTTTTGGATGTGTTTTTGTTTTTGGGTTTCCTGACTTGAGTCTTCCTTTGAAACCAAAAACGTTTTATATATTTGCCAGTTGGCTAGTAAGAATTTTAGTTTCCACACAGAACACCTAGTGAGTCTTTGCTCGTAAAGATCTGACGGTTGCAGTTTAAACAACAGCAGACAGGGGCTTCAATCGAGCTCGTGATGAACCTTCTGTGCAAGGCATAGATAAGTTAACCCTTTGTTCTCCAGGGCAGTTGAAAGGCAGGACCTAACTGCATATGTCAGAATACAGCAAGACTCCACTAGAAGAAACATAATTACTAAGGTGAGTAATTTTTTCTTTCTGCTCATCTGTCAGTAGGCAAGGCTTCACCCCTGGCTTCAAATCTAGTGTTCAGAAAGTTCTTTAAGGGGCTGCTGCATTTACATCCCCCACACAAGAATCCCACCCCAGTGTGGGATCTAAACATATGTATTGCACTGTTCTTGCAGCCACCTTTTGAGCCTATGTCCTCAGCAGATCTCAAGTATGTAACTTGGAAAGCCATGTTCCTGGTTGCAGTCACTTCTGCCAGGAGGATTTGTGAGCTCCAGGCTCTATCCATGGAGACTGACTACATTGCATTCCATAGGGACAAAGTTGTCCAAAGGACTAACAAGAAATTTCTCCCTGAAGTGGTATCTGATTTCCATATTAATCAGTCTATTACACTGCCAGTCTTTTTCACTGACCGTTACACTTCAAGGGAATGTTGACTGCATAGCCTAGATGTTAAAAAAAGCTATTGGCTACTACTTGAACCATAAAAAGGGCCACAGAGGAGACAGTACCTGACTTTTCTTGACCTATGGAGAAGTAGGAAAAGCTTAATCAGCCACAACAAGATTAATTGCAAGGTGGATTGTGTCCTGTATCCAGTTCTGTTATGGCAAAGTGGGTAGGTAGCCTCCACAGGGTCTCAGGGCCCACTCCATTAGGGGAACAGTTGCTTCCATAGCAGCCTCAAGAGACATCCCTCTGCCAGAAATCTGTAAAGCAGCTACCTGGAAAACTGTTCACACATTTACAAAGCACTATTGCCTGGATACTCAGGCTAGAAGTGATGCCAGGTTTGGCACAGCAATGCTGCAGAGCCTGTTTCCTAAATAGGTTCTCTGCCCACCTCCAAAGGTACTGCTTGGGTAGTCTGCAATTGTCAGAATACAGTAAGATTTCCTGGGGCTCGAAGAAAAAATTACTTAATGTGGTAATCTTGTTTCTTCCAAGGGAATCTTACTGTATTCTGAGCTCCCATCCTTCCTTCCCTAATAGAACCTGGGGGGGGCACTGCATATCGGCTGTCTGTATCATATGGCAAACCTGTTGGCATAACTGTCTGTTCTCTTCATAGGCATCTGTGACTTGAGCCTTAGTGATGCCCATGCTGTGAAGAGGGTGGTTGACCTAAAAGGGGGAGGGAGTTCATTTGTTGTTATTTGACTAGCTTAGTTAGTTTGTTTTTTTGCTTATGCATGCTTCATAAGACTCTGATGGTTGCAGGAAGTGCAACCAGAGACATTGGTTTGAAAACCAAGCTTGAGCCTAACATTCCACTATTAACATGGGTTCTACTAACCATTTCAGCTCTGGGGGAGTCCTATGGTGAGACCATACTGCATTTGTCAGAATACAGTAAGATTCCCTTGGAAGAAACAAGATTACTATGGTAAGTTATTTTTTTGTCTGGTCAAGCTTCATAAGCTTAGTTGTTTAACTGCAGCCGAGCTACTTCAGCCAAGTGAGAGTCGGACTGGACACTGGCTTGCCTGAACTTCCCCCTTCTCCTGCATGTTGAGTGACTGATTGTTACATCTTTGGGACCTGGAAGCTGTCTCTTCGTCTGCACAGAGGGAGTGAATTTGGACTGGGGTCAACAGAAGTCGTCACTGCTCTGTGAGTTTCTGGGCCAAAGACATTTGTTCTTTTCAGCAGAGACACTGCCTGATTAACATTGCCTGTATGTTTTTTAAAAGGGGGCTACAGCAGTATCTGGGATGGAGGCTTTTCCTGCTTGCAAGTGGGCTCGGCGGTGAGCCAATCATTGAAGCGGGATTGCCTCTGGGGAGGAGCGTCATCCCTTTAAATCTCCGAGCTGCACTCCCTCTATTTAAATAACATCTGCAGCTGAGCTATTTCAGCTGAGTGAGAGTTGGACTGGACACCGGCTGGCCTAAACTTCCTCCTTCTACTTATCGGAGAGCGAGCGTGATAGAGAAAACCTGATCTGGCCACACTCTTGGGGTAAGCTGGGATTTTTTAGTTTAGCTGCAATGGGACCATGTTTTTATACTGCATGTTTTGTTTTACTGTTAGGAGCCTTACTATGGAAGGTTGATACTAAACACTCTGCCTGAGATATTGAACTGAATGGTCCAGTGTTAGACAAGTCAGTTTCCAACACGGACAGTATTTTGCATAGGGTTAATACTCAAATGTATTATCATATTGGGGTGTTAGCATTTTTTCCTTCAGATAGATCTTCTGATTTAGTGCAATACAAAGCCATTGCACAAGGACAGGTACTGTTTGGCACCTAGGACACAAGTTTGTGTCGTTAGATAAGTCTGTCTTAACTTTTCTACACTTTTTAAAGTATCCACTGTCAAGTGTATGTATATTATTAGGCTTATTACCTAGTGGAGATGTTTCACCAAATCCTGGACCTCACTTCACAAATCCTAAAAATAAGAAGGGCATTTTAGATATTCAGGGGTACAATTTGGAAAGGGCGGATAGGAACAAAACGTGAGGTTGTTTAATTTTTTATTTTTCAGACAAATTTGTCACGCAGCATATTAGGTTGGATATTGATTCCACTTGCTTTGAGTATTTAGCTATTGAGGTTAAACTACATGTGTGTAAACCATATTGATTTCTGGGGGCTATAGACCTCCTCATTTTGCAATACATAAGTGATCAGCTATCTCTGTTGTGCTTTCCCCCCTTTCAGTACAACCCATGAGCTTTTCGTATTAGGCAATCTCAGTCTCAATGCTGATTGGTTATGTTCACAGAAATCAAAATATTTAAAATGTGTTGCACTAGATTTAGGACTATCACAGGTAATAGTACAACCTACTCATGTTACTATAAAAAATCCTGTGGACTCTTCTTTACTTGATGGAATCCTAACAAATGACCCATATTTATATTTTGAATCTGGTACTACTATTGATATGTTTAGCGATCATAACATGACTTATTGTATTGGGGGCACAGTGAAGCAAGAGGACCAGCTAGATATATAACCTTTCGATCATTTAAAAGGTTTGACTATATTACATTCATGGCAGATTTGGATAATATTTAATAATAATAAACGTTTGGAACTGATTCCTGATCTAGAACTGATGTGGGAATATTTTCATGATGAATTTGTAAAGGTCTGTAATAGACAAATGCCCGTAAAATAAAAAAAAAAAAAAAGCGAAGGCCCATTCAGCTCCATGGTTTTCTTCTTCTTCATTACAAAAAATGAAAAAGGAAAAAATTGGTGCCTGGGAAGCTGCACGTCGAACAGGTTTAACATCCGACTGGCAACAATACAGGCATTTAAGAAACAAGTATGTTTCTGGGGTTAAGAATGCAAAAAGAAACTATTTTAAAGTAAAAACAGATGCAAAAGGAAATACCTCTAAGTTTTGCTCATTAATTAAGGAATTAAATGGTACTATTAAATGTAACACTTCCATCCAATTGGCACCAGAGGAAACTTTTGCCATGGGAAGAAAAGGCTGCTGATAGATTTAATTTGTTCTTTAATGAAGCTGGTAACTTTACGGGGGATGTTCGTGGCCCACTGCAGAGTCGTGATACAATCTCTGGCAATGCGTCCTCTTTATTTTTCTTTAAGAAAATAAAATGTTCTGAAGTGATAGATATGCTAATGGGGCCTAAAGCAAGTGGCAGTGTTGGCCCTGATGGCATATCTGCCAAAATGTTGAAGTATTCTGCTCTAAATATAGCACGTCCTCTGACTTACTTGCATAACAGATTCCTTACTTTGGGTGTCTTTCCTCAAGCATGGAAGTGTGCCAGAATACCCCCTATTTTTAAAGGGAGAAGCCTAGGATCACTTTCCAATTTTAGACACATTTCATTGCTCCCTATAAGTAAAGTCTTAGAAAAAAATTAGTGGACCAGTTGACTAATTACCTAAATGGCCATGCTTTATTTGATGATTTTCAATCTGGTTTCCGTAAGGTCCATGATATGGTGGTCTCCATGTTGAGGGTCTTGGACAATATTGGTAGGGCTAATAATTGTCAACAATATACGGGAGCGATACTGGTCGATTTGTCCAAGGCCTTCAACGCAGTTGACCACCAGTCCATGTTGTCTCTACTACCTGACATAGGATTGGGGAAAGAACCACTAATTTGGTTTCAGTCCTACCTGTGATCGTTACCAGTTCACCAGGGTAAATGGTCTTGACTCTTCTCCCTTAAAGGTAGCAAGGGGGGTACTCCAGGGCTTCGTACTGGGGCTGCTCCTCTTTCTGATTTATCTAAAAAATATAAAAAATATAGGAAAACAGCTAGAAACTATACATTATCACCTTTATGCAGATGACACAATTTTGTACTATTCAAATAGTTTGGTCACAGAGATCCAATCCACCCTACAACGGAATTTTGACTCTCCAGGGATACTTCCAAGAGTTAAAACTTAAACTCAATAGTTTGAAAACTAAAATGATGCTGTTTGGCACATCAGCCAAACTAAAATCAGATGTTAAGTTAGACATAACTGACTTCTTGGGTGTGTCCCTGGAGATAGTCAAATCCTACAAATATTTAGGGTTCTCACCCCAGTAATAATCAGGTATTCATAACTTTATGCAGTAAGCCTTCTAGGTAGAACTGCCCAGAGAGATGGAACATATGCAGTGACGGAATATTTTGCATGAGCCACTTCAAATGCTGCATTCTACTAATTACCTTAGTTCTAAACCCCTCAGATTTCTCTCTCTCCACCTGTCAAGACTAGACGCTCGGACATCCTTTCCTCCTCATCTTGTTTTGACGTGAGAAAACTTATAAAATATATATAAGTATTCTTTACATTTCATTTGCTGTCTTTTACTTTTTGTAATTTTAGTGTTTAAATTGTAAGTTTTCTTGGTTTCTCCCGGATCGGTATAACTGGGAGTAAACCAAGGTTTATTTTATATTTATTGGAGTTTTCTGACTGAAAAAACTGTTAGTGATGTTTAATTTAGCTTGTTTTAAGAACCGCTAAGCACAGTTCCTGAACCGATTGCCTCGGTTCATTTTACTTTAGTTACTGGTTCCCGATCGGTTCCTCATCGGTTCTGGAACTGACCGCAAATGTTAAATAAACTTTAAATGAATACATTTTTGTAGCGGTTGCAACTTTTATTGGTTTTACATGGACAGTGTCAGAAAAAACGAGAATAAAACTGGTGATCCCGGTTTCAAATCATGTGTGGAGTGTGGTGAAATTTTGCTAAGGCTAACAGTCTTGTTTTGCCTCTCTGGGCATGAACATTTGCAAGCAGATTGAAATCTGCATTACATGTCCTGAGAAAAATATTGAAAAATGCCTGGATAAGGCAAAAGAAAAAAAATGTCACCACTTAAGGGTCCCTCTAGCTCTGACCAGCTGACACCCTAAATTACTGTGGCTGAAACCACAACAATTATTGTAACTGCTACCCCTGAGATGGGTATACAAGCAGTTCCTAAGAGGCTTGCTGAACCTGCTGACTCCCCAGTTCCCTCAAACAAATCAAAGGAAACTAAGCACACAGAACCCTCTGCTGGACAGCATTAGGGGACTTCTGTGCCTGCTATAATGCCTACCAACTCATGCAGAGAATGCAGGCTTTTTTAAGGTCTTTCAGGCTTACAAGGGCTGTCTGCTTTTCAGCAGCAGACCCCTGCAAAGCAGTCTGTCTCCTCTGCTCAGTTTTCCTATTATTTAAAGAGGAAGAATATGTGATTATGATGAAATGGAGGAAGGGGGAATCTATTAAACCTAAGGTTGTTCCCCTGAACAGGAGTTTGACTCTCTTCACAGAGCATCTGAAGATTATTCCTCACATTCCACATTTGTGAGAAATGATTGGGCTGACACCCACTAAAAGCTTCTCCTTCCTGTGAATATATTCTTCAAGAAAAATAGTTTAAGATTTTATTTATTTATTTGTGTCTAGGATTACAAAATACCTTTGAGCCAAGGCTGTTTTATAAAGGTTCCACGTCATGCTGGTTACAGGGTAACAAGACACTAAAACATAAAACAGTTACAGGTACATGGTTTTAGATGGTTTTTACAAACTCCAAGCTCTGTTTCCCCTCTTGACAAGAGGCTGTATGAGAAATATTAGCTGGATAGGGAGGGAGCTGAATTTTTATTCTCCCACTCAGTCCACCAAGGAGTGATACAAGTGACAGCCTGTGACAAGGCAAAGATACCCCTGGCATCCTATCCTCCGAACCAGGAAAACTGGCAACATGGCAAAAAGGGACATTTATCAGCTTCCTTGGCCATCAGGTAGGCAAACATTCAAGCCTATATCAATATAAAAATTCTCTATGGTAGTCGGCCCCTGCTATGGCAGTTTAGGTCCAGACTCCCCTGTCAGATGACCTAGCTGAAACAGCTAAATTTGGTTTGGGAGCAGCCAAATACTAGTTCAAATGGCTACTGACTCTAATGACACTCTTGTCAGTGGGATGGCAAATGCAGTGGGTCAGAGGAGGTTTGCCTGGCTGCGAGTCACAGACCTCATTCAGGATACCCAAACCAAGATTATGAATTTCCCAGTCTAGGGTAATTCCCTTTTTAAAAAAAAAAAAAAAAAGGCTTAGATGAAAAAGGTGCATGAATACAAAACCACTTACAGTAGCAATTCTGCAAAAGAAATGGCTTCCCCTTCCACTAAAGCATATGGAATGGGAGGCAGAGACAGATCATTTCATAGCAGGCCTTTTTATCAGGCTATGGCTGCACCTCTGTATCAGCAGTACCCACAGCAGTGGTGCTTCAGGAATTGACATGTCTCCCCTGGCCACCTCCCCACTACCTGAGGGAGGCAGGCTTACTCAGTTTTCCAGTCATGGAAAATCACCACATTAAAAACAAAAGTTTTTCAAACCATCTACAAATGTAGAGAGAGAACTCCTGGAAAAGGAGTTTCAAAACCTGTTACTGTCCAGGACAGTGGACCCTGTCATAGTACAGCAAAGGGTACCACAAAGAAAATGAGGAGTTGTGGCCTCTTTTAGACTTCAGGATACTAAACGGGCACTAAACAAAGCCAAAGTTCAAAATCATAACTTGGTCACTAATTCTGCCAGCACTCCAAAAAGGGGAATGGTTGGCATCAGTGGACTTAAAGGACGCTTATTTCCCCATCCCCATAAGAGACTCTCACAGAAAGTATCTCAGGTGCAGACTCCCATCAGGTCACTGTTCAAGAGTGTACACAAAGTACTTGGCAGTGCACCTTAGAAGACAAGGTGCCACAGTTTTTCCCATACCTAGATCACTGGTTGGTGGTTGTAAAATCACCCCAGCAAGTGTGAGCATCTGCAACTCACCCAGGGGCTCCTGGAATCTCTAGGGTTCTTGATACACCTGGGAAGTCTGTCCTCAGCCTGCTGAGGCACTACAGTTCATAGGACCATAGCTAGATACCCTGCAAGGCAGGGCCTACCTGCCTCTATGCAGGGCAAGGGGTATCCCACTGATAGCAGGCTCATTCAGCCTGAATAAATCAAAAACTACAAGACAGTTTCTTCAGCTGCTGGCCACATGGCACCTGTCATTGGCACAGTCTTGGAATCCAGGTTACAGATGAGGGACATTTAATTTCACCTCGTGGCTCACGAGTGTCAGGGAAAGGACCCTCTTTCAAAACTAATTCTAGTAACAAAAAAACATTGTTACAAGCCCTCCAATTGTGGAAAGAGGAAACCAACATAAAGGAAGAGGTTTCTTTTTCAGCAAGAGTCCCCATCAGTTGTTTTGACAACAGATGCATATCTACTAGAGTGGGGTACCCATCTGGGGTTTCACACCGCCCAAGGCACATGGTCAAGTGCAGAGTCACTTCTGCACATAAACCTGCTGGAGCTAAGGGTAGTGTTAGTAGCACTAAAGACTTTCATACAACTAGTACAGGGAATGTGGTGCAGGTCAGAACAGACACTACCGCCACAATGTACTACATAAACAAGCAGGGAGGGGCAAGATCAAGCCCTCCTTGCGCAGGACGTATGAGAATATGGAGCTCTAGCATGCTTCATGGGTCTCTGCAGGCTATTCATCTGCTAGGCAAGGACAGTACCTTGGCAGATACCCTGACTCAAATCAACCAGTCCCATCACAAATGGGCCTTGAACAGTCAGGTGGTGCAAGTGATCTTCAGGAGGTGGGGCACCCCAGAGGTAGACTTGTTTGCATCCCACCAGAACCACCACCTGCCACAGTACTATGGCAGACCACCAGAGATCTGGGAAAAATCCCCCTGGATGCTGTGGTTCTGTGTTGGCCAGGGAAGCATCTGCATGCTTTTTCTTCCTTCCCTCAGGTGTACAGAGCATTTCTCAAGCTCAGGTCCCAGTCAGCATCAGTGGTCTTGACAGCACCAGACTGGGCAAGGCAGCCATGGTACTCTCTGCTGTTCTCCATATTTGGGTCTGAACCAGTACACCTTCCTCGGAGGCACGATCCAGTAACCTCCAACTAGGGGAGGCTCCTGTAACGAAACCTTAGGTTACTTAGGCTCAAGGCATGGCTCTTGAGGGCCTATAATATGCAGGCTTGCATCTTTCTGAAAGTGTCTTGGACATTTTAAGTGGCTGCAGGAAGCATTCCACTAAGAAAAGTTATGCTTCAAAGTGGAAAAGGTTTACTATTTGGTATTCAGCACCTTTGGGGTCCACCTTGCTGCTGCATCTGCTTACATATCAGCTGGACAAGATGCTTTAATGGCTCCAGATCCTATCATCAAAAGGCTCTTTAAGGGCCTGGTCCATATAAGTACAGGCTGGTGTCCCAACTGTGCTGGGACTATCTTACATATTTACATTCACTGGGCTTGCAGTCCAGTACCTTAAAGGTCCACTTGACTGCAGCATCTGCTTACATTTCAGCTGGACAGAATGTTTCTCTGGCTTCAGACCATGTCTTCAAAAGGTTCTTTAAAGGCCTGACCACTTGCACCCCCTCCCTCAAAGGGAACTGGTGCCAGCATGGGACCTAAATGTGTATATAGTTAGGCTCATGGGTCCCCCTTTAGAGCTTATGTCTTCAGCTTATTTGAAATGTGTCACATGAAAAACTAATTTCCTTATGGTAATGACTGCTGCCAGAAGAATCAGTGAGCTCCAGACTCTCTGCATTGAACAAGACTACATTTCATGCCATAGATGTGAAGTGGTCCTAAGAACAAACAGGAAGTTTCTTCCTAAAATGGTTTCTGATTTCTGTTTGAACCAAACCATTACCATACCTGTCTTTCACTGAACTCTTTAGTTCTGGTGAAAGGAGTCTTCATAGCCTGGATGTCAAAAGAGCTCTTAGTTATTACGTAACAATAACTAAAGTCCATAGGCAGGACAGAAAACGACTGTTCCTGACCTATGAGAATGTGGGAAAGGGTAACTCAGCATCAAAAAGGTCAGTTTCTCACTGGATAGTACAGCATATAAAGTTTTTGTTACTTTGTGGCTGGAAAGGAGCCCCCAATAGGGTTGAGGACCCATTCCACAAGAGGCACAGCTGCTACCATGGCAGCTGTCTGAGATGTTCCCCTTGTGGACATTTGTAAAGCAGCTACCTGGAAAACAGTACACACCCTAACAAAGCATTACAGTTTGAATATTCTGTTCTGGGGTGATGCCAGGTTCAGCACATCAGTCCTGCAAAGTCTGTTCCCAAAGTAAGGTTCAAACAACATGAAGTCTTGCTGTATTCTGACAATAGCAGTGAGTCCCAACCTTCGAACTGCCCCGGAGATGAAAGAGTTAACTTTCCATGCCAGGCATGGAACGCTGAGCTCAAGCTCGGTTGAGACTCTGTCTGTTGCTATTTAAACTCAAACCGTCAGATTCTTTAGTCCGCCTCACTGAACAGTCGCTCGGAGATTTCTCCTTTGCTCAGTTCAGTTTGTCGTTAAAGTACCGCTTTTCGGTTTTCGACCAAATTTAAACCAGAACCTGTCGGTTCAGTCTCTGTCTGTGGTATTTGTGAGTACTAGATAGGTTTATATTATTTTCTATTCTGTGTGGAACTTGTAAACGGTTCATCGGTTCGGTTTGAACCGATCAAGTTGTTAAAAAATCTCTATTTGTACTTTTAGTGTGTGGTTACCGGTTCTTATCGGTTCTAAAAAAATGGATTTTATTACGTTTTTTTCCATGACCCGTGACACGGTCAGGAACCGATAAGAGGGTCTTGCCTGGTGGATTGCCATTAAAAGGGTAAGTTTGGTTAGGACTGGCACAATGTCTGAGAAACCCAAAAGAAAAACCGGGCCCACTGGGTTTCAACACTGCAGTGTGTGTGGGGAAGTCTTTGCTAAGGCTGACCCCGACACCACCTGTGTTTATTGTCTGGGGTTTGACCACCTCAGTGCAGACTGCCAGATTTGTAAAAATGTTCCTGCAGCTACCCTAGAGAAGAGAGCTGGTAGGCTCAGGGAAAGAGAGGCCAAAAAGTCCGCTGAACCGGATGGCCAGCCCGGTTTGGTTCAAACCGAACCAGAAGGAGTGCCCTCTGACCAGGGCGAGACTTCTTCGGGCAAAAGGAGAGCCGATTCTGAGGAGTCGGTTCCGACTAAGAGAACAAGAAAGGAAAAATCAGCTGGTGTGGACCCAAAACTTTCTTCTCCAACCGCTGAAGAAATAGCTAAAGCGATAAAAATTCTGCAGTCGCTTTCCCCGGTTCCGACCGAACATTAACCATCAGGAGGTAGGCCTCGCCATTGGGTTCAAGATTATGATTTAGAGGAATATTATGAACCGGAGGAGGAGGAAGAGGAGTAGGAGGAAAGTGAATATGGTTTTGAAAGTCTGGATGTGCCCATTGACCCGACATCTTCCCAGACAGACCTTCAGGAGTGTCTCCTCCTAGGCTTTCTGAGTCCCCATCCCATTTCATGTTTTATAAAAAAGTGGCTAAAACCCTCCAGCTTCCTATGGAAGAAGCTGTGGATGACCAGGAGGAGCCTGACTGTGTGGAAATGATGGATATCCCAGAGTCTAGGAGGCTGTCTATTCCCTTACACAAATCTTTTGGGAAACAGACATTTAAGATTTTAAAGACTCCTAATACTATATCTCCTGTGGATAAAAGAATGGACAAGAGGTATACATTGTAAGGCTCAGATCGGAGTTCTTATACAACAATGCAGCCATGTTAGTAGTGCAGGCTGCAGCCTGTGATAAGGCAAATATTCCATTGGCTTCACACCCCCCAGACAAGGACTCCAGGAGGATTGATGCCATGGCAAAGAAACAGTACATGGCAGCATCCTTGGGACTCAGACAGGCCAACTATATGGCCTATACTGCTAGGTTTCAGAAATCCAGATGGGACACTGTCATGGCTTTAGCAAAACAGGTCCCTGGCCAGCTTGCCAAGGAGCTGGAGCAGGTGGCTGCTGATGGTATCGAGGCATCCAAGGTGCAATTCCATGCTGCAGTGTGTCATCTAGAGTCATGGCTACATCTGTGGCACTTTGCAGAATGGCTTGGCTCAGATGTACTAGCCTGTCACAGGATACCCAGACTAAGGCCAAGGATTTTCCTGTTATGGGTAATTCTCTGTTTGGGGAGCAAACAGAGAATTACATGAAGAAAATGGACGAATATAGGACCACCTATAGGAGTGCACAGGCCAAGGAAAGGCAGGCCACTCCTCTGAGGCAGCATCGCAGGGGCAGGCCTTTTCATAGGCCTTTGTACCAAGCCCAGTCTTCCTCTTCTGCCTATGCTCAGAGGGGGTTCTTTAGAGGGCGAGGCAGAAGGGGTACAAGCAGACCTGCTTCCACCCCTCAGCCAAAACCCCCTGCTAAACAGGCACCCTCATTGGTTGCCAGGGCCGATTCTCAACTACCTATAGGGGGCAGGCTGGCTTACTTTGTCCAGGACTGGAAGTCTTTAACATCAGACAAGTGGGTCCTGGAAGTAGTAAGCCAGGGACTGGTTCTCAGCTTCAAAAAATTTCCAAAGCTGAGAACCAGATCCTTTCCACCTGCAAATCCCTCAGAGGCACTTGCCCTAGAGGCAGAGGTCTCTTCCCTCCTGGCTGTCAGAGCTGTGGAAAGGGTTCCACCTCTACACCAGGGCAAAGGTTTGTACTCCAGGTACTTCCTTACCCCAAAAAAGACAGGAGAATGGCGGCCCATCCTGGATCTCAGATACTTAAACAAGCACCTTTTAAAACCAAAATTCAAAATGGTGACTCTGGGAATAATTCTACCCTCTCTAAGGTCAGGGGACTGGTTAGTCTTCCTGGACCTCAAGGATGCCTATTTCCATATTCTCATCAGAAGCTCCCATCGAAAGTACCTCAGGTTCGAGCTGCCCTCAGGCCATTACCAGTTCAGAGCAATGCCCTTTGGTCTAACCTCTGCTCCAAGCGTGTTCACAAAATGCCTGGCAGTAGTAGTTGCTTCTCTAAGAAGGCAAAGGATTGCCATCTTCCCATACTTGGATGACTGGCTCGTAGGAGGCCAGTCTCCAGACCCAGTCAAGTTACACCTACAGATAACTCAGCAACTGCTCACCTCTCTGGGTTTCCTTCTGAATCTCTCAAAGTCAGTTCTAGAGCCTGTTCAGCTCCTCACCTTCATAGGCGCAAAGCTAAATACAGAAAAGGCCAGAGCCTTCCTTCCCCTGGACAGGGCAAGGACCCTTATTGCACTGGCCTCCTCATTCACCCTACAGGTGTCTCGACCAGCAAGGCATTTTCTGAAGCTCCTGAGGCACATGGCTGCTTCTACAGCAGTGGTGCAGGGAGCAAGATTTCAGATGAGGGACATTCAGTTCTATCTGAGAGCCTTTTGGTCCCAGAAAGAGGACCCACTGACCAGACTGATCCCAGTGACTCGAACCCTGATCCAGGCCTTGCAGTGGTGGCAGGATCAGAACAATCCTGAGACAAGGAGTTCCTTTGTCACTCAGTCTCACTCTTTAATCCTTACTACAGATGCCTCCCTCTTGGGGTGGGGGCTCACTTATGCACCTGACCTCCCAGGGTTGTGGTCCCTCAGGAATCTCTGCTTCACATCAATCTGTTGGAACTCAGAGCAGTATTTCTAGCACTTCAAGCTTTTTCCAAGTCTGTTCAGAACAAAGTTATTCAGATCAGAACAGACAATACCACCACAATGTGGTACATCAACAAGCAAGGAGGCACTCGGTCTTTGGCCTTGTGCACAGAAGCAATGAAGTTGTGGTCTCTGGCTTATTCCCTGAACACCTCCCTCACAGCAGTACACCTCCCAAGCAAGGATAATGTCCTGGCAGATGCTCTCAGCAGGATATCTCAGGGCCATCACGAATGGTCACTGGATCCCCTGGTCTTGGAGGTGATATTCTCCAGATGGGGCACCCCTCAGATAGATCTTTTTGTAGCCCCAGACAATCACCAACTTCCCCTTTTCTGCTGCAGGCCCCCAGTGTTGGGCTCAGTCCCCTGGATGCTTAGTTCTCAGTTGGGAAGGGAAGTTCCTGTATGCTTCCCCCCTTCCCTCTCCTGTTCAGAGTGCTAGTAAAAATCAGGTCTCAACCCTGCAAGATGATCCTGATTGCTCCAGACTGGGCCATACAGCCCTGGTATCCTCTCCTGTTGTCCTTAGCAGTCCATCTTCCCAGGAATTACAACCTGTTAACCTGTGCTTAGGGGAGGGTTTGGTACCCGAATCTCAAATCTCTCAATCTCAAGGCCTGGCTCTTGAAGAGTTAGAGTTTGCTGATTTACACCTCTCTCAGGGTGTAATGGATATTCTTAAGGCTTCTAGGAAGCCTTCCACCAGAACTACTTATAATTCAAAGTGGAAAAGATTTTCCATATGGTGCTCTGGGAAGCATACTTCCCAGAGTCTGTTGATCTGCCCACAGTCCTTGACTACATGGTCCATTTGAATAGCTTGAGACTCAGACCAGCTACACTGAAGGTGCATCTGGCAGCTGTTTCTGCTTTCATTTCAGCAGGTAAGCCTCTTCTTTCAGCTCACCCTGTATTCTCCAAGTTTTTCAAGGGATTGCTTCATACCAATCCTCCATTCAGGGACCTGCTCTGCTTGGGACCTTAACGCTTGCATTGCTCAGCTTATGCAACCCCCCCTTTGAGCCTTTGTCCTCAGCAGAGCTTAAGTACTTGACTTGGAAAACTGTGTTTCTGGTAGCCTTCACCTCTGCCAGGCGCATAAGTGAGTTACAAGCCCTGTCAGTGGAGCCTGATTTTATCTCCTTCCACAGAGATAAGGTGGTTTCAGACTTCCACCTTAACCAATCTACGTCTCTTCCTGTGTACTTCACTGACCATTCCTCCTCTGGTGAGAGGAGACTGCACAGTTCAGATGTGAAAAGAGCCCTTAGCTACTACATAGAACGTACCAAGGGTCACAGGTTTGACTCCCTCCAACTGTTCCTCACTTATGGTGAGGTTGGTAAAGGAAAACCTGCCACTAAAAGATCCATTGCCAGGTGGATTGTCTCTTGTATTCAATTTTGCTATGAAAAATTGGGTAAGGTTCCACCCTCAGGCCTGAGGGCTCACTCTACCAGAGGTACAGCTGCTTCTCTGGCTGCTGCCAGGGACATTCCTATTCTAGAGATATGTCAAGCAGCTACCTGGAAAACAGTTCACACTTTTACCAAGCATTACTCCCTGGATATCCAGGCTAGGAGTGATGCTCTGTTTGGCACAGCTGTGCTTCAGAGCCTATTTCCTAAGTAGGTTCTGTCCCTCCTCCATGGAGGTACTGCTTGGTAGTCTGCTATTGTCAGAATACAGTAAGACTTCATGTTGTTTGAAGAAAAAATTACTCACCTTAGTAATGTTGCTTCTTCTAATGGAGTCTTGCTGTATTCTGACCTCCCCCCCCGCCTTCCCCTCTCAGAACCTTGGGATGTGGGTGGGCAGTGGCAGTGTTGGCACTCAGGAGGTGCCCCACCTTGTTGTTATCACCCCCTTTTTCTTTGGGTGATTGGGTGTTGTGTTTATTCATTTTTTGGGTCTCCTGACTTGAGTCTTTGTTTTCGGACCAAAAAATCTGTTTTCATTTTAGTAGCCAGTTGGCTAGTGTAGGTTTACAGCTTCCACACAGGACCTCAGTGAGTTTAGCTCATAAAGATCTGACGGTTTGAGTTTAAACAGCAACAGACAGAGTCTCAGCCGAGCTCGAGCTCAGCATTCCATGCCTGGCATGGAAAGTTAACTTTCATCTCGGGGGCAGTTCGAAGGTTGGGACTCTCTGCTATTGTCAGAATACAGCAAGACTCCATTAGAAGAAACAACATTACTAAGGTGAGTATTTTTTTCTTCTGTGCCCACCTCCAAAGGTAATACTTGGTAGTTTGCATAAAATTATGAATACCTGAGTATTACTGGGGTGAGAAGAAAAAATTACCATAGTAATCTTGTTTCTTCCCAGTGATACTCGGGTATTCATAACTTCTCACCCTGCCTCCCCATCTGGAACCTTTAGCCTCTGCATTCCTGAATACTGTGCTCTCCGGGATATAAATGCCACTTCTGGCACACATTGTTGTGATTGTGTTCACTATTGTTGTCCCTGTCCCCCTCTTGCAGGTGATTTGGACATTTAGAGGTATTCTTTCAAATGTTATGCCCTCCACTTGGATGCCTTTTTTGGGGAGGGGGGATTAAAGGAGTTCCCTCTATAATTATTATTATTATTACTATTAATATTGTTATTATTGTTACACTTAGTCCTTATGGGCCTGTCTTTCCAGGCTCCCAGAAAATCTGAGGGGTTTAGAACTAAGGCAGTTAGTAGAATGCAACATTTGTAAAGTGGCTCATGCAAAAGATTCCATCATTTGCATATGTTCCATCTCTCTGGGAAGTTCTACCTAGAAGGCTTACTGCATAAAGTTATGAATACCTGAGTATCACTGGGAAGAAACAAGATTACTATGGTAAGTAATTTTTTCTTTTGGTTGGATCCATTGGGAACAGGAAACACATGTGGATCATTTGATAGGAAAGGTAGGGAAAAGGGTGGGCTGTTTGTTTAGAAACAGAAACTGCTTGAACAACAAAACCATGAAATATAATAGTCAGGTACAAGTGCTACCACTACTAGATTATGGAGATGTACTCTGTTGTGAGGTGTCACAGGATAGATTTTCTAAACTAGATGTTTTGTATAATAAGCTAGCCAGATTAATTTTGAAGTGTTTAATATTTGTACATCATTGTTGAATTGGACATCGTTGTCTCTGAGAAGAGATACACATGTTAGCCTTTTTGCATAAAGGCAGGGTTAGGTCTTGTTCCAAAGTACCTGAGTAATAGGCTTACATTTAGGAAAATGGTTTCATCTTTGAAGAATAGCTTTTGGCAGACTGGAATCTTGCTTTCAGAGCAAGGAGCAGCTGACTAAACAGCTAGAACTTTTCTTACTAATAGAACACTTCTGACCCGGCAGGAGTCGGTGCCTGTTGGGATTAAGCAAACAGATACTTTATTAGAAGTGGGGAGTCTCATTTAGGTTAAGAAAAAAGAAAGTCAGTGTGTTTTTCTGTGTTGGGGAAAGAGGACTGTATCAACTTCTTAGTTTGCTAAGTCGAGAGGAGAGAAGTAAATTGGGGCGTGGCCTAGGCAGTAGAAAACCAGGTGTCTCCAATTACAGTTCTCTGCTGCTAGCTTTTGGCAGACAGGAATCATGCTTTCAGAGCAAGGAGCAGCTGACTAAAGAGCTAGAACTTTTCTTACAAATTGCCCTCCTTCCCTCACACCCTTAGCCAGTTCCACTTTTACAGGCACTGGATTTGTCTGACAACAGGAACTTCCTGTTTTGCAGTAGGAAGGGAAGGATCACTGAGACACAAACGTTTTGTCATCCTTGAAGGAAAAGAGTACCCCCCCCCCAACTGCTGGATGTCAAAATCTGAGCAAGGAAGAAGGAGACTACCGAGAATACAGAAAATTCCTGTCCCAGAACAGGAAGGGTGAGAGCTCTAAGGGCACATAGGCAGTAGGAAAGTAGGTGGAAAAATAGACGGAGGAGAGAGTAAGCGTATAAAGCAACGAGAGAGGGGCCACAAAATAAGACATGATGAAAGTGGTGCAGTGCAATGGATGTGGGGCAGCAGTCTTCCGGGAGACATTTTGGAGGCTGCAACACTGCCCTATTTGCAGGCACCTCTCTGGTCTGAGGAAGGAAGTTGCCCATCTCCAGGCAGACCTGGCTAGGATTCATGAAACCTTCTCCCCCCCCAGGACCACCAGAGCCACCGCCGCTGCCTCAGAGGTTGCCAAGAAAGAGGAGTGGTTGGACCAAGGTGGGCTATGGGAGGGTGAGGGTGGTGAAACAGAGGCACATCCCTCCAATTGTACATCTCCACAATTCATACGCTGTTCTGCCAGAGAGCGGTTCCTCTATGGAGGCACCTGCAGTGGAGACCAAGGAGGATGCTGGGGAATCTCCACAAAGGAGACCCACAGGAAGGTGGCACAGGACCCCACAGGGGAAGGAAACAACTCTTGGTGGGGGACTCAGTTGTTAGGGGGCTAGAACTGGGGGAGGGAGGGGACAGGGAGGTAAGGTGCCTGCTTGATGCCACAGCTTAGAGGAACAGGGAGCGAATCCTAAGGATTGTGGAAGTAGCTACACAGGGGAGGGAGCTAGATGTCATTGTCCACCTAGGGACAAATGACCTGGCTGGGAATGGGATCAGGGCAGTGTAAGAGGAGTTTGTGGAGTTGGGAAGGGACCTTAGACAAGTAGCATGTACAGTAACCTTCTTGCAGGTACTGCCTGTCTATGGCAAGGGTGATGCTAGGGTATTCCTCTCCATGGGATTCAATGAATGGTTGCAAAACTGGTGTGGAACTCAGGGTTTTTGCTTCATTGTGGACTGGGGTTCCACCTGGAGGGATACAGGCCTATACTGGCACGATGGTCTGCATCTGTCTGGGAGGGGAACCTGAATCCTAGATGATAGGTTTAAATGCTTCATTGGCACACTTTTTAAACTAGCCAAGGAGGAGGCTCTGAAAAGGAGCAGGGAAATCCCAGCCTCCACCCAACAAAACACAATGGTTAGTGAGGTAAGCACCAAGGTAGAGAATTCAATAGGGAGCAGGACGGGGTAAATAGAGAAAAAGGCAAAGGCAGTGAGGGCAGGGATGGGGCTAAAAGGGGTAAGGCTATCAACAAATGGAGGGTGATGAGTACCAATGCCCGTAGTCTGTGTAACAAGCTCCCTGAACTAGTGGCCTTGATGGAAGAGGGATGCCTGGATATCGTGGCAGTCACAGAAACATGGTACACAGAGAACCATGACTGGGATGTCAACATACCAGGGTACACAATCTACAGGAGGGACAGGGAGGGAAAAAGAGGAGGAAGAGTAGCTCTCTGTGTAAAGGAAGGGATCAAACAATGGAACTAAAGGGTAAGCAGGGAGTAGAGGAGGCACTGTGGGTCACCCTGGAGACAGGAAATGGCACCACAGTCCGCACAGGGGTTGCATACAGACCCCATCTCAGGGGGAGGCAGTGGACAAGGAAATTATAGAAGGCATCCTTAGAATGGCAGAAAAAGGGGAGATATTGTTGATGGGGGACCTGAATATTCCAGATGTTAACTGGAGCACCTTTGCTGCAGCCACATCCAAGAGCAGGGTCATTCTCGATGCCCTATAGGGGGCATGCCTCAGACAGCTAGTGTCGGAACCACTCAGGAGGGAGCAATCTTAGACCTGGTACTCTCAAATGGGGGTAGAGAGAGGATCTTGGATTTAGAAGTGGGTAGCCATCTGGGAACAAGTGACCACCAAACAGTGTGGTTCACAATAAACACAGCCATAGAGTCAAGCAATAAAAAACAAGAGTATTGGACTTCAGAAGGGCTGACTTTTGAAAAATGGGAGAGTGCCTCAGAAATGCACTAGCAAACAGGCAAGAAGGAGGGGTGGAGGAACAATGGGGAAAAATTAAAACAGCCATCACAGTGGCAACAGGCCTTTGTGTGAAGCAATTCAGCGAAACAAAATGAAGGAAAAAAAACACTATGGTTCTCAAAAGAGGTGGCAGGGAAGGTTAGGGAGAAATAGGTAGCATTCAGGAAGTATAAGGAAACACAGAAGGAGCTGAACAGAGAACTGTAGCAGTTAAAGCAGAAGGAAGCGAGGAAGGCAGTCAGCATAGCAAAGGCCCAAACTGAGGAAAACATAGCCAGCTCAGTTAAGAAGGATAAAACCTTTAATAGGTATATTATGGAGCAAAGAAAGAGCAAGGGAGGGAGGGATAGTGAGGCTTAATAAAGGGAAGGGGGTGGGCAGAGGGTGACAGTGAAAAAGCAGGGATACTGAACAAATACTTCTGCTCAGTATTCCCAAAACAAGAGGAGGGGGAGGTGCCTAAACCAAAGAATAGAAGCACTCTAGATAGAGGGGGTCGATACCAGTCTATTCACAGAAGAAAGGGTCCTGAAGAAACTCCTAAAACTGAAGGTGGACAAGGCAATAGGGCCTGATGGGATTCACCCCAGAATTCTAAAAAAATTAAGGGGAGAACTAGTGACACCACTGACTACCCTTTTTAACAAATCATGGGAGGATGTTGTGGTACCTGAGGACTGGAGGAGGGTGGATGTGATTCCCCTTCACAAAAGTGTGAGCAAGACACAGGCAGGAAACTACAGACCTGTTAGTTTGACCTCAGTGGTAGGGAAAATGATGGAATCACTTCTGAAGGAAAGAATTGTTGAGTACCTAGAGGCCAGTGGGGTACAGGACCCAAGCCAGCGTGGATTCACAGCGGGAAGGTCATGTCAGATGAATCTAATTGATTTCTTTGACTGGGTGACCAAAGTAGTAGACCAGGGAGGGGCTGTAGACATGGCCTACCTAGACTTTAGCAAGGCATTTGACACAGTTCCACACAAAAGATTAATAAACAAGTTAGCCAGCCTTGGAGTGGGTCCCAGGGTTGTAGCCTGGGTAAAACATTGTCTGGACAACAGGATGCAGAGGGTAATAGTAAATGGAGTCCACTCTGAAGAAAGGGGGGTTACTAGTGGGGTACCGCAGGGCTCAGTACTGGGACCAGTCCTCTTTAATGTCTTTATAGGTGACATTGCAGTGGGACTGGAAGGGAAAGTATGCCTCTTTGCAGACGACACAAAGATCTGCAACAGGGCTGATAAACAAGAGGGGGTGGAAAGGATGAGAAGGGACTTGGCAAGGTTAGAGGAATGGTCAGAAGTATGGCAGCTTAGAGTCGATGCAAAGAAGTGCAAAGTAATGTACCTGGGAAACAAAAACCAAGGGGAAGAGTACACAATGTGGGAGGAGGTACCAACAATAACAAAAATGGAAAGGTAACCTGGGGATAGTCATATCAGAGGACTTAAAGGTAGGCAAGCAATGTGAGAAGCCAGTTAGGAGGGCTGGGGCAATACTTGGATACATAGGGAGAGGCATCGCCAGTAGAAAACAGAAAGTTGTTATCCCTCTTACAGACAGTTGGTGAGAAGCCAATAAGAAGGGCTGGGGCAATACTTGGATACATAGGGAGAAGCATCGCCAGTAGAAAACAGGAAGTTGTTTTCCCTCTTACAGACAGTTGGTGAGAACCCATCTAGAACACTGTGTGCAGTTCTGTAGACCTCTGCAAGGACATGGACAGGATGGAGGCAGTCCAGAGGAGGGCAACTAAAAAGGTGCAGGGTCTGCACCAGAAGCCATACGAAGAGAGACTAAAGGAGCTTAATATGTATACCCTCTAGGAGAGGAGATGGGGGACATGATAGAAACATTTAAGTACCTCAAGGGAATCAATAAAGTACAAGAGAGTAGCATCTTTCAGAAAAAGATATGTGCAAGAAAAAGGCACATTTGAAGATAAAGGGGGGACGGCCCAGGGGCAAAAGGAAGCATTTGTTCACAGAGGGTAGTGGATGCATGGAACAGCCTTCCTGAGGAGGTTGTGGGGTCAAAAACAGTGGGAGAATTCAAGAATGCATGGGACAGACATAAAGCAATTCTTGTTGGGGGGCGTAGGAGGAAGTAGACTGGTTAACTAGGATCTGCAGCTTATCCAATAGGTAGGAAAATGGGCAGACTGAGTGGGCCAAGGGGTCCATCAAACAACATGAAGTCTTGCTGTATTATTATAATAGTTAGCCCCAGCACTTAAACTGTCCCAGAGATGAAAGAGTTAACTCTATGCAGAAGCATAGAATGTTGAGCTCAAGCTCAGATTTCAAACCTCTGTCTGTGGTGCTTCCAAGTATTACCATCCGATTCTTTACTACACCTAACTGTGAAGTCGCTCCGGAGATTGCTCCTTCGCATTGGTTCAGTAAAGTTTAAAAAAAAAAGTCATTTTTTTCATCGATTTATTATTTTCCGGTTTCAACTCTTTGTCTGCGGTACAGTAAGTGGGTAGATAGGTAGTGAACTGTGTTTTTGTTTCTCTGTGTGGAAACTGTATGAGCATACGGACCTCCGAAATTTGCCAGCAGTTAAAAGCCGAGGTCTATCAAGTCTGCTTGAATGTGCAGCTAGCACCCCTTATTCTGCAGCTGCCCCTCCCCCTTGTCCTGTCCCATCCCCTTTTGAAGCAGTCCACTGTTCTACTGGATACCACTTCTGCAGGTAACGCATTCCACTCAGCCACCACCCTCTTGGTAAAAAAGTGTCTCCTCCTCATCTCCCTCCTGAGCCTTCCTCCCTCCAGTCTCAAAATCATGGCCTCTGATGTCCCTCCCTTCCCTTACTTTGAACAGCCCCTCTGTACCTGTCTTCTTTTTTCCTTTCATGTACTTGAAGGTTTCAATCATATCCCCCGTCCCTCCTCTCCTCCAGCGAGTACATGTTCAACTTCCTCAGCCGCCTCTCGTATGATAAGTCCCCCAGCCCCTTGATCATCTTTCTCGCCCTGCGCCCCCTCCAGTAACTTAATGTCCCTCTTCAGATACAGGCGCCAGTACTGCACATTGTGCTGAGTTGTTCATTGACCCTGCAATGAGCAGCCCCAGATCCTTCTCCTCCTCTGTCTGGGCTAGCTGCACTCCCCCCAACTGGTAACTCCTCCTTGGGTTCTTTATCCCAAAATGCGGCACCTTGCACTTTTTGGCATTAAACCCCAGTTGCCAGGTGTCTGACCAGGTTTCAAGCTTTGCCAGATTATCCTGCAACCTCTGCCATCCCCCTAGGTCATCCACCACTGCTCCTACCTTGGTATCATCAGCAAACAGACTGATCTTGCTATTGATGTCCAATGATATGTCTGCAATTAATATCCCAAACAACACTGGCCCCAACACCGAGTCCTGTGGGACACCGCTTGTCACTGCCCTTGGGGGTGAGAGCTTCCCACCCACCACCACCCTCTGTTGCCTTCCCTGAAGCCAGTTCCCTACCCATCTCACCAGCTTTGCATCCGCCCCGTGCCTACTAACTTACTTCCCAGCCTTCCATGTGACACAGAGTCGAATGCCTTACTGAAGTCCAGATACAGGACATCCACTGTATGGCCCTTGTCCAGTTGCCTAGTTATCCAGTCATAGAACTCCACCAGGTTGGTTTGGCAGGATCTGCCCCGTATGAAGCCATGCTGTCTGCTGTCCTGTAGTCGTTTGGCCTCTAGGAGGGCCACCAGCCTCTCCTTCAGGATAGTCTCCATTAACTTACCCACGATGGATGTGAGGCTCACTGGTCTGTAGTTTCCCAGTTCATCCTTCGGGCCACTCTTGTGGAGGGGCACCACATGAGCCATCCTCCAGTCCTGAGGTACACACCCCACATGTAGTGAGGTATTAAATAGGTCTGCCAAAGGCCCTGCAAGGACCTCTGCCAGCTCCTTCAGTACCCTGGGGTGGATGCCACTTCGGCCTGGCACCTTGTCCACCCTCAGTGCCTTCAAACCCTCCAAATTCTGCCCTCCGTGATTTCCCCATCTGTTACTCCCCCCTTCTGCCATTTCTCCCCCCTTGGGTGTCACCCCCCTCTTCTCTTTAGTAAATACTGAGCAGAAGTACTCATTTAGTGCTTCTGCCTTATCGCACCCTGCTTCCACTCAACTCCCCTCTTTCCTAATCCTTACTATGTGGTTCTTACAGCTCCTTTTCTCCCTGATGCACCTAAAGAAGTCCTTCTCCCCCTTCTTAATGCCTTGTGCCAGCCCGAGTTCCATAGATTCTTTGGCTCCCCTTACTGCCCTTGTCACCTCCTTCGATTCCGTCAAGTACTCCTCCCTGTCCTTCCCCCTCTCTGTTTTCTTGTACTTCCTAAAGGCAGCTCTTTTCCGCCTTACCTTTTGCATGACCTCCTTTTTCAACCAACTCGGTTTCTTAGCCCTAGCCTTCTTGCTCTGGACCTTGCAACAGGTTTGGTTGCCTCCACTATCCCCAGCTTTATGAGCTCCGACCTCTGGTTAGTGTCTATACTAGATTGAATTCTGGCCAGTTACCCTTTTACCACTGACCCCCATCCTCCCAAAGTCGGCCCTCCTGAAGTCCAGCACTCTTGTGCCAGATTCCACTCCTTCCTTGCCCATATGCAATGTGAGCCATACTGAGTGGTGATCACTCCCTGACAGCGGTTCCTCCACAGTAATTTCTCTCACAAAGTCCCCATTTGTCAGCACAAGGTCAAGGGTATTCCCTAACCTGGTTGGTTCACAGACCATTTGCAGCAGGAAGCTGTCCTGGAAGGCATCCAACAGTACCTGCTCCTTTCTGTTCCTGGTTGTTGGGGTACTCCAGTCCACTCTTGGTATGTTGAAGTCCCCCACAATCACCACACTACCCTTCTCGCAGGTCCTCCTGATCTGTCCCGCTAGTTTCCTGTCTAACTCCTCCATCTGAGATGGCGGCCTGTACACCACTCCCATTCTAAGAATCCTATTCTTGGAATCCTGGATTTACATCCAAAGTGACTCCATACTACCCCCTCCCCTTCCTCCGTTTCACACTTCAGTCCTTCCTTCACATATAGTGCCACACCCCCTCCTTCCCCAATCACCCCGTCCCTACGAAATAACCTGTACCCTGGTACAGACAGGTCCCAGTCATTGTATTGGGTGGCCCATGTTTCTATGATGGCTGCGATGTCCACCTCTCCCTCTGCCATGAGCACCTGTAACTCTGCAGTTGTAACTGTAATTTCTTTGGTTCCCTAGCAGTCGATCCGGTTGGGAATGACTGTTCTGTTTGAATTTCTTTGTTTAGAGTATAGTGGTGTGCCGGTTCCGATCGGTTCCAAAAAAACGGACATTTACCTGTTTCTTTCCACAACCCGTAACATGGTTGGTTACTGATTAGAGAGTATTACCTGGCGTAACAGCTGTTAAGGGTAATTTTTGTTAAGTCTGGCCATGTCTGAGAAACCGAAAAAGAAAACCGGGCCCACTGGGTTTCAACACTGTGGTGAGTGTGGGGAGGCTTTTGCTAAAGCTGATCCTCACCTCATCTGTGTTTATTGTCTGGGGTTTGACCACCTCAAAATAGACTGCCAAATCTGTAAAAATTTCCCAAAAGCCACCATGGATAAAGAATGAGTAGCTAAAGGAAGGGAGGCAGAAGTCCTGCTGACCGGATGGCCAGTCACGGTTCGGTTATGGCCGAACCTGAGGACGTGCTCACTGACCTGTGTGATATCTCCTTGGGCAAAAGGAGATCTGACTCAGAGGAGTCAGTTCTGGTGAAAAGAAAAAGAAAATCAGCCGGTTCGGATCCAGAACTGAGTACTCCATCCGCTGATGAGCTAGCCAAAGCGATAAGTATCGTTCAGTCACTTCGATTGGTTCCGTCCGAACTAATGCCTTTGGCCAGACGGTCGGTTCGGTTGGACCCCAATCCCTCGGATTACGATCCGGGTGCCTATTATGAATTGGAGTGGAAGGGGGATGAAGACTATCCAGAACAAGATGATGAAGATGATAGTGATTTAGAAGGTCTGGATGTGCCCATTGAAACGGACATCTCCCCAGACAGGCCCTTCTGAGTCCCCTTCCCACTATTTGTTCTACCAAAAGGTGTCTGAAACTCTCCAGCTCCCTATAGTAGAAGCTGCAGAAGAGGAGGAGGAGGAGTCTGATTTTGTCGAGATGATGGATACCCCAGAGTCCAAGAGGCTGTCTGTTCCCCTCCACAAATCCTTGGGGAAACAGACAAAAAGGATTATTTGGGCACTAAACTCTTTACCTCCAGTGGACAAAAGAATGGACAGGAGGTACATGTTGTCAGTCTCAGGTACAGTTTTTGAACAATCATAGCAGCCATGTTGGGGTAGTGCAGGCTGCAGCCTGTGACAGGACTAACATACCTTTGGCTTCACACACCCCAGATAAAGACTCCAGGAAGGTGGCTGCCATGGCCAAAAAACATTTGGCATCCTCCTTGGGACTCAGGCAGGCAAATTATATGGCCTATGCAGCCAGGTACCAGAAGTCCAGGTGGGATACTGTTCTGGAAATGGCCAAGCAAGCCTCCCCCCAGCTGGCCAGAGAGCTGGAGGAGGTGGCTGCTGGTGGGATTGAGGCGTCCAATTCTATGCTGCTGTGGATTCAAATGATGTGGCATCACGAGTCATGGTTACATCTGTGTGTCTCAGGAGATTTGCTTGGCTCAGATGTACTAGCCATTCGCAGGATACCCAGGCTGAGGCCACGGATTTCCCTGTTAGTAGGTAACTCTGTGTTTGGGGACCAGACAGAGGCTTACATGAAGAAAATGGACAAATACAGGACTACTTACAGGAGTGCTCAAGCCAAGGAAAGGCAAGCCACTCCTCAGAGGCAGCAGTCTAGGGGTAAGGGCAGGCCTTTCTACCAAGCCCGGGCCTCATACCCTTCCAACAGAGGGGGGTTCTTCCGAGGGAGAGGCAGGAGGGGGGGTGAGCAGGGCTGCATCCTCTTCCCAGTCTAAGGCTCCTTCTAAGCAGACACCCTGATATGTCAGCCCGGGTTGACTCCCCAGTTTCAGTAGGAGGCAGGCTGGCTTACTACTTTCAGGCCTGGAAGTCTGTTTATCTGAGACAAGTGGGTCCTGGAGGTAGTAAGCCAGGGATTGGCCCTCAGTTTCAAAAAATTTCCGAAAATGAGGGTCAGGTCAGGTCTTTTCCACCTGCAAACATCTCCGAAACCATTGCTTTAGAAGCAGAGGTTTCCTCTCTGTTGGCTCTCAGAGTTGTGGAGAGAGTTCCTACTCTACACAGGGCAAAGGTCTGTACTCCAGATACTTCCTTACCCCAAAGAAGACGGGAGTGGTGACCCATCTTAGACTTAAGGTATTTGAACAAGCACATTTTAAAATCAAAGTTCAAAATGGTGACTCTTGGAGTAATTCTTCCTTCTCTAAGGCCAGGAGACTGGTTAGCCTCCCTGGACCTCAAATATGCCTATTTCCATATTCCCATCAGGTTCTCCCACAGAAAGTACTTTAGGTTCGAATTGCCTTCAGGCCATTATCAGTTCAGAGCTATGCCCTTCAGTCTATCTTCGGCTCCAAGAGTGTTTACAAAGTGCCTTTCAGTAGTAGTGGCCTTTCTCGGAAGAAAGGGCATTTCCCTATTTCTATACTTGGAGGACTGGTTCATTGTAAGGCAGTCTTCTGACCAGGTCAAGTCAGGTCTAGAGGTCACTCAGGATTTGCTCAGTTCTCTGGGGTTCCTTCTCAACTTGCCAAAGTCTGTTCTCAAACCAGTACATCTTCTCACTTTTATAAGGATAGAGTTAGATACTGTTCAAGCAAAGGCATTCCTTCCACTAGCAAGGGTTCAGGCCCTTACCAATCTCACTTTCTCTTTTCATTCTCTGGTTTCTTGTCCAGCAAGACATTTTCTTGAGCTCCTAGGCGACATGGCAGCTTCCACTGCAGTGGTGCAAGGGGCCAGGTTCCAGATGAGGGACATTCAGTTCCATCTAAGATCTTTTTGGTCTCAGAGGAAAGACTCTCTTACCAAACTGATTCCAGTGACTCAGACTCTGGCCCAAGCTCTCCAGTGGTGGCTGGACCAAGACAATCTCAGGCAAGGTGTTCCATTTCTCAAGCAAACTCCGTCAGTGGTTCTCACCATGGATGCTTCTCTCCTGGGCTGGGGAGCCCACCTGGGAGCCATCACAGCACAGGGGATCTGGTCCCCAGAAGAGTCTCTCCTTCTTATCAGTCTTCTGGAACTCAAGGCAGTATTCTTGGCCCTTCAGTTCTTCTCGGATGCAGTGAGGAACAAGGTGGTTCATGTCAGGACAGACAACACCACCACCATGTGGTACATCAACAAGCAAGGGGGCACTCTGTCAATTGCCTTGTGCACGGAGGCCATGAAATTATGGTCACTGGCCTACTCCCTTCAAATAGCAGTCCACCTCCCAGGGAAGGACAGTGTGCTAGCAGAATCTCCCAGGGCCATCTCGAATGAACCTTGGATCCTCTCATCCTGAAAGTAATCTTCACCAAGTGGGGCACACCAGAGATAGATCTCTTTGCAGACCCAGACGATCATCAGCTTCCCCAGTTCTGCTGCAGACCTCCAGTCCTGGGGACTGTTCCCCTGGATGCTCTAATATTGGATTAGGAAGGCAGGTTTCTTTGTGCGTTTCCCTGCTTTCCCCTGTTGCTCAGGGTTCTACTCAAGATCAGGTCACAACCCTGAACAGTGATTCTAATTGCTCCAGGCTGGGCCTGACAACCTTGATATCCTCTGTTGTCCTTAACAGTTTCACTTCCCCTGTCTCTCCCTAAGGGAAACAATCTCTTAACTTCCTCTCAGGGGAGGATCTGGTACCCCAATCTCCAGTCTCTCAATCTCGAGGCCTGGCTCTTGAAGAGTTAGAGTACACAAGCCTGCATCTCTCTCAGGGAGTTTTAGACATCCTCAAGGGTTCTTAGAAACCCTCCACCAGGAAAACTTATAACTCCAAATGGAGAAGATTCAGCATTTGGTGTTGACACAGGAATATCCTACCAGATGCTGCAGGTATTGCCGCAGTCTTAGATTATCTGGTTCACATTAATGGTTTAGGCCTTAGGCCAGCCACTCTAAAAGTTCACCTAGCAGCTGTTTCTGCATTTCTGTCAGCAGGAAAGGGCTCCTCTCTGGCATCCCACCCTGTTTTTGCAAAGTTCTTCAAAAGTTTGACTCATATCAACCCTCCTTTTAGAGATCCTACCCTGGCTTGGGATCTCAATATCTGCATTGCTCAGCTTATGCAGCCACCCCTTGAACTAGGGCTAACTGCATATGTCAGAATACAGCAAGACTCCATTAGAAGAAACACAATAAGGTGAGTAATTTTTTCTCATCTGCCGTCAAAGTCTATGTTTCTATGAATTCCAAATTTTTACAAATGGATATACCAAAGAATTTTTCCAAGAGATCCCATCAGTGTTTTAGCTACCAGGTCCCAAATTTTTGGAATGCTTTACCCAGGCATTTCAGGGTACCTTCAACTAAACCTATGACAGCACGTTTAAAAAAAATAATTTGTTCAGACAACATGAAGTCTTGCTGTATTCTGACAATCTGCAGTTAGCTCCAGCCTTTGAACTGTCCCGGAGTGTAGAGGGTTAATTTTCTATGCAGTGCATAGAACGTTGAGGTCGAGCTCGGTTGAAGTCTCTGTCTGCAGCACTTTGAAACCCTACCGCCAGATTCTTTACTCCTCCTCACTGAGCAGTCGCTCCGGAAATTTCTCCTTCTGCTCGGTTCAAAGTCAGTTAAAGTGTCGTTTTTTCCACTTAACTCCTGTAGTACTATGGTTCAGGGCTCTGTCTGCGGTACAGTAAGTACTTTAGGTAGTAGTTCTGGGTTATTTGTGGAAATTGTAAACAACTTTTCTCGATTGGTTCGACTGACGTGATCCAACATATTTGAATTCTGTGTGTTTTCCTTTAGTGTGTGGTTACCGGTCCTTATCGGTTTAAAAAAAAACCTGTTTTAACGTTTTTTTTCCAAAACCATAACACGGTTAGAAACCGATAAGGGAGTCTTGCCTGGCAGTTGCCAAAAAGAGGGTAAGTTTGGTTAGGTTGGCCATGTCTGAGAAACCCAAGAAAAAAACCTGGCCCACTGGGTTTCAACACTGCAGTGAGTGTGGGGAGGTCTTTGCTAAGGCAGATCCCCACACCACCTGTGTTTATTGTCTGGGGTTTGACCACCTCGATACAGACTGCCAAATATGTACAAACTTTCCCAAGTCTACCCTGGAAAAAAGATTAGGTAGACTTAAGGAAAAGGAGGCCGAGAAGTCCGCTGACCCGGCTGACCAGCCTGGCTCGGTTCCGAGCGAACCAGAAGGAGTGCCCTCTGACCAGGGCGATACTTGTTCGGGCAAGAGGAGAGCCGATCCTGAGGGATTGGTTCCTACAAAGAGGAAACGTAAAGAAAAATCAGCCGGTTCGGATCCGGAGTTTTATGTTCCAATCACTGATGAGATTGCCCGAGCGATTCGGGTTGTTGAATCGCTTTGCCCGGTTCCGTCTGATCCATCTCCGTTAGCTAGGGGGGTCGGTTCCTCCGGTTCAGGATTATGCCCCTGAAGATCTTTATGAACCGGAATTTGAGGAGGAGGGGGATTATGAGCAAGATAAGTGTGATGGAGCAGAAAGTCTGGATGTGCCCATTGAACTGGACATCTCCCCAGACAGACCTTCAGGTGTTTGCCCTCGTAGGCTCTCTGAGTCGCCTCCCAACTATCTGTTCTACAGAAAAGTGGCTGAAACCCTCCAGCTCCCTATGGAGGAGGCTACAGAGTATCAAGAGGAGTCTGATTTTGTTGAAATGATGGACATCCCAGAGTCCAGGAGGCTGTCTATTCCCCTACACAAATCTTTTGGGAAACAGACACAAAAAATGTTAAAGTCTCCATATTATGTACCTCCTGTTGATAAGGTATACCTCTTGTCCATTCTTTTATCAGGCTGGGACATGGAGTTTTTCTATCAACAATGCAGCCATGTTGGGGTCATGCAGGCTGCAGCCTGTGACACGGCTAATGTTCCCTTGGCTTCACCCCCCCAGTTAAAGATTCCAGGAGGATGGATGCCTTGGCAAAGAAACAGTATATGGCATCCTCGTTGGGACTCAGGCGGGCTAATTATATGGCCTATACAGCCAGGTACCAGAAGTCCAGGTGGGACATTGTATTGGCACTGGCTAAACAGGCCCCCCCCAGCTGGCCAAGGAGCTGGAGAAGGTGGCTGCTAATGGGATTGAGGCATCTAAGGTACAATTTTATGCTGCTGTGGACTCCAGTGATGTGTCATCAAGAGTCATGGCTACATCTGTGGCTCTTCGGAGAATGGCTTGGCTCAGATGTACTAGCCTCTCACAGGACACCCAGGCTAAGGCCATGGATTTCTCTGTGGAAGGTAATTCTCTGTTTGGGGAGCAGACAGAGAATTACATGAAAAAGATGGAGGAATATATAACCACTTATAGGAGTGCACAGGCCAAGGAGAGGCAGGCAGCTCCTCTAAGGCAGCAATTTAGGGGCATGGGCAGGCCTTTTCATAGGCCTTTCTACCAAGCACAGGCCTCTTCTCCCTTTTCACAGAAGGGGTTCTTCAGAGGGAGAGGCAGAAGAGGGATGAGCAGAGCTGCATCCACTCCTCAGCCTAAGGCCCCTGCCAAGCAGACACCCTGATGGGTCTGCCCGGGTCGACTCTCCTAAACCCTGTAGGGGGCAGGCTGGCTTACTTTGTCCAGGACTGGATGTCTGTTACTTCAGACAAGTGGGTCCTGGAAGTAGTAAGCCAGGGACTGGTTCTCAGCTTCAAAAAATTTCCGAAGATGAGAGCCAGATCTTTTCCACCTGCAAGTCTCTCCGAAACCCTTGCCGTAGAGGCAGAGGTTTCATCTCTTCTGGCCTTAAGAGCCATAGAGAGAGTTCCTACCCTACACTGGGGCAAAGGTCTGTACTCCAGGTACTTCCTTACCCCAAAAAAGACAGGGGAGTAGCAACCCATCCTAGATCTAAGACACCTGAACAAACATCTTTTAAAACCAAGGTTCAAGATGGTGATTCCAGGAATAATTCTTCCCTCCCTAAGGCCAGGGGACTGGCTAGCCTCCCTGGACCTCAAAGATGCCTACTTTCACATCCCCATCAGGTGCTCCCACAGAAAGTATCTCAGGTTCAGGTTGCCCTCAGGCCATTATCAGTTCAAAGCAATGCCCTTCAGTCTAACATCAGCTCCTAGGGTTTTCACAAAGTGCCTGGCCGTAGTAGTTGCCTTTCTAAGAAGGCAAAAGTTCCCATTTTTCCATATCTGGACGATTGCTCATAGTGGGTCAGTCTCCAGACTAAGTCAAGTCAGACCTGCAAGTGACTCAGCAAGTGCTCACTTCCCTGGGATTTCTTCTGAACCTCCCCAAGTCAGTTCTCGAACCGATGCAGCTCCTTACCTATATAGGGACAGAGCTAGATACTGTCAAAACAAGAGCCTTTCTTCTACTGGAAAGGGCAAGAGTTCTTATAGAACTGGCTTCTTCCTTCAGCCTTCAGGTGTGCCGACCAGCAAGGCACTTCCTTCAGCTCTTGGGCCACATGGCAGCTTCTACAGCCGTGGTCCAAGGGGCAAGATTCCAAATGAGAGACATTCAGTTCCATCTGAGGGCCTTTTGGTCCCAAAGGAAGGATCCTCTTACCAAACTGATTCCAGTGACTCGGACACTGATCCAAGCTCTTCAGTGGTGGCAGGATCAGGACAATTTAAGGCAAGGGGTCCCATTTGTCACTCAGCAAAATTTGGTGGTCCTTACCATGAATGCTTCCCTTTTGGGGTGGGGAGCCCATCTGGGGGCTCTCACAGCCCAGGGACTGTGGTCGCCTCAGGAATCCCTTCTTCATATCAATCTCCTGGAACTCAGGGCAGTTTCTCTGGCCCTGCAGCTTTCTCTCAGTCAGTGCAGAACAAGGTGGTTCAGGTCAGAACAGATAACACCACCACCATGTGGTACATCAACAAGAAGGGAGACACTCTGTTCACGGCCTTGTGCACGGAAGCCATGAAATTGTGGTCCTTGGCTTATTCTCTGCAGACCCCTCTGATAGCAGTCCACCTTCCAGGGAAGGACAACGTGCTAGCAGATGCACTGAGCAGGATCCCCCGGGGCCGTCACAAATGGTCTCTGGACCCTCTGGTGTTGAAAGTAATTTTTTCAAGATGGGGCACTGCAGAGATAGATCTCTTTGCAGCCCCAGACAATCACCAACTTCCTCTTTTTTGTTGCAGACCCCCAGTCTTGGGCTCAGTCCCTCTGGATGCTCTGATTCTGAACTGGGAAGGGAAATTTCTTTATGCCTTCCCTCTTTTTCCTCTACTGTTCATGGTTCTGGTCAAGGTAAGGTCACAACCCTGCAAAGTGATTCTGATTGCTCCAGATTGGGTCAGGCAACCCTGGTACCCCCTCTTACTGTCCCTAGCAGTCCATCTTCCCTGTCTCTTCCCAGGAATTACAACCTGTTAACCTCCTCTCAGGGGAGGATCTGGTACCCCAATCTTCGGTCTCTCAGTCTCAAGGCATGGCTCTTGAAGAGTTAGAGTATGCAGATTTGCATCTTTCCCAAGGGGTTCTCAGTATTCTCAAAGCGTCTCGAAAGCTTGCCACCAGAAAGACTTATAACTCCAAATGGAAAAGATTCAGCATTTGGTGTTCCAAGAAGCATACATCTCCAGACACTGCTGAATTGCTTACAGTTCTGGACTATATGGTCCATCTTAATGGCCTAGGCCTCAGACCAGCTACTCTCAGGGTGCATTTGTCAGCTATCTCTGCTTTTCTGTCAGTGGGAAAGCCTTTCCCACTGTCATCTCACCCTGTATTCTGTAAATTTTTCAAGGGATTGCTTCATACCAATCCTCGCTTTTGCGATCCTGCCCCTATCTGGGACTTAAATTTGCATTGCTGAACTTATGCAACCCCCTTTTGAGCCTATGTCCTCAGCAGAGCTTAAGTACTTGACTTGGAAAACTGTGTTTTTGGTAGCTATTACCTCGGCCAGATGTATCAGTGAATTGCAAGCCCTGTCAGTGGAACCTGGTTTTATCTCCTTTCATAGAGATAAAGTGGTCCTTAGAACTAATAGGAGGTTCTTGCCCAAAGTGGTTTCGGACTTCCATTTGAATCAGTCTGTGTCTCTCCCTGTTTTCTTCACTGATCATTCTTCCTCAGGGGAGAGGAGGCTACACAGTTTAGGTGTTAAAAGAGCCCTTAGCTACTACATAGAGCGTACCAAGGGTCACAGGTTTGATTCCTTCCAGTTGTTTCTCACTTCTGGGGAAGTTGGAAAGGGCAAACCTGCCACCAAGAGAACTATTGCCAGGTGGATTGTTTCCTGTATACAGTTCTGCTATGAGAAACTGGGAAAAATTCCACCCTCAGGCCTGAGGGCTCATTCCACAAGAGGTACAGCTGTTTCCCTGGCTGCTGCCAGGGATATCCCTCTGCTAAAAATTTGTCAAGCAGCCACCTGGAAAACAGTCCATACCTTTACCAAGCATTTCTCTCTGGATATCCAGGCTAGAAGTGATGCTCTGTTTGGCACAGCAGTACTTCAGAGCCTATTCCCAAAGCAGGTTCTGTCCCTCCTCCATGGAGGTACTGCTTGGTAGTCTGCAGATTGTCAGAATACAGCAAGACTTCATGTTTGAAGAAAAAATTACTCACCTTAGTAATTATGTTTCTTCTAATGGAGTCTTGCTGTATTCTGACCACCTTCCCTGCCTCCCCTCTCAGAATCTGTTTTTGGGAAGTAGGTGGGCAGCGCAGTGTTGCACCCCAGGGGTGTTTCAAGCACACCGTCCGCTTTATCTGGGTGCTTTGTATTATAGGCTTTTATTTTGGATAGGTTTTAGTTTTAGGTTTCCTGACTTGAGTCTTCCTTTGGGAATCCAAAACTTTCTTTTGCGATTTGGCTAGTTGAGCATTTTACAGTTTCCACATAGTTAGTCAGTGAGTGGTTGCTCGTAAGAATCTGGCGGTTGGGTTTCAAAGTGCTGCAGACAGAGACCTCAACCGAGCTTGAGCTCAACGTTCTACGCATTGCATAGAAAAATAACCCTCTACACTCCGGGGCAGTTCAAAGGCTGGAGCTAACTGCAGATTGTCAGAATACAGCAAGACTCCATTAGAAGAAATACAATTACTAAGATGAGTAATTTTTTCTTATTGAATGTTGAAATTTGTAAATGTTTCAATTAACAATGTCTATTTTTTGTAATTTTGTTTGAAATGAAAGGATGTATTTGTAATTTTTGTGCACAAGTGGTCACCATTGTAAATGAGCTTTTACTAAATGGTTATTCCTAATAAAACAAACAAACAAACCTCCCCTTGAGAGAGGCCTATGGCTTGATTCCACCCTAGATACTATTTAAAAAAAAAGATATTCAGTGAAAAGGGCTTTCTCCAGTGTCAAACAGCGCAAGACTACCATAAGCCAAAGGGGTCAAGGTAACGGCCAGTGCAGACAGCTCCGGGGGGGGGGGTCTGTTCCCTCGGAAATTATTATAGGAGCACTGGCCAGGCACTGTGCAGGAGGCCCAGCACCACAAGCCTGATGCTTCACAAGAAAGAACGAGGGCTCATCCCTGACTCCTTGTCTTGGTGGTAAATTAGAGGAGTTTTCCTCAAGATGGGCCGGAACAATGTCAGTCGCCTCATTAGGGGTCACTTCTCTGCCCCAGTTCTCAAGGGCAGCAGAAAGGCCAGATGTCAGAGCTCCTGACCCCTTTATTCTTCAGGGCCATAGTGCAGGTCCCACTAAGAGAATGAGGTCAGCGGTCCTATTGGTTTTATTTTCTGGTCTCCAGGAAGTTAGGAGGTGTCAATCCCATTCTAGATTCAAGTGCCTGTATAAGTTTGTGCTCCGCAGACCTTTCAGGATGGAGCCCTGGAGGTCAGGCACTGGGCTGCTCAATTCCAAGGGGTCTTCTTAAGACCCAGTACAGGGTTTTAAATAATTGATTAGCAGTTTTTTTTCTTGGGATGATGCTAACTGAACAGAAAGTATTTATATAGATTTTCTAGAAGTGCTGTGTTTGTTAAACACATTGAGGCAAGAGCTATGCATTTTCACAAACATTTAGCACTTTTATGAGCAAAACACTAATCAATTTTTAGAGTTAAATAAAACCTTGCAGTACATCTGACGGATGCCTGCCACCACATTCCCTCTATCAGTCCCACTTAGAGTATCTCAGGTTTTTTGATACTGTACCAACCTTACAGTATAGGGCACTTCTCTTAGCTCGAGCATCAACCCCACCGAGTTCCTTGAAGGTGCTGGTGGTCCTGGTGGCTTAATGATTCATGCACCGATGTTGTCCTTGGCAAGAGGTCGGTACTCAGCACTCTGAATATGCCAGAGCACATGGCTAAGGGTGAACCGGGAGAAGAGCTCTCCTGAACCATCGCAGACCTTGTAATGTCTGCTTTGGCACAAAATCAGGAAAGGTTTTGCCACCTTCCCGGAAGGTGACTTTTTGTCAGAAGTCTGCTAGTTTGAGATGCGGTCATAGGCATCTGCCCTCGGTTTGCTGTAATTTGGGCCTCAGGATAGGCAGTGATAGTTTAATCCCATGGGCGCATATCTGGATATGACCTATTTAAATGGGTTTACTGTCGGCCTGGGATCCCCAATTGGAAAGTTATCAGCCAGTTTTCCTTTTCCCCCTCAGCTTCATCACTCTCTGAGTTGGTGAGTGGATGTGCAAGATCTGAACAAGTTCCATTAGAACTTCCAGAGTTAATTCTCACAACAGATGTCAGCTCATATGGATGGGGGGCAGCTTCCTGCTCAGGGAACATGGTCAGTCTAGGAACAGCATCTTCACATCAGTATTCGGGAGATGGAGAAGGTCTGCCTAGCTTCCCTTAGGTTTCAACCACGCTGCTAAACATGACGTACATTTGTACATAACCATTAAGGCACAGGAGATGTTTCGAGAGGTCGCTGGCCTATCAACAGTTCCCTAGCAGAGGAGTTGAACCTTCAGGTGGAATGTGTAAGTAGCAAATGTTCATCCTGTGGAGTAGAGATTTAAGCCAGAGATTTTCGAACTCCTGTGCAACCGGTTTGGCCGACCTCAGATTAATCTGTTCACATCCAGCTGCCGTGCTTGGATCTGAGAAGGTTCTTCAGTAGTTTTCAGTGTCCACAGCGGTGGTTGCTCTGTCTGAAGAGTGGACCTTAAGCAGAGTGCATGCTTCCCCTACAAACTCTCCTTCCAAGTCTTTTATTTATTTATTTTTTTAAAGCTGCTCTGGAGGAAGCTGTCTCTTACTAGCTGCAGAGTGGCCGAGAAGACTGTAGTTCTCGGACTTAGTGAACCTTGCTCACCAAGCACCCTTATGCCTTCTGGTGTATAGAGACCTGTTTCAGGGCATCTATCGCCACCAAAAATCCAAGAATGATACAGCTTGCTCCATGTCTCCTGAGGTGAGGAGGCCCTTTCCATAAAAAAAAAATATAACTATTGTTTTCCTCAGGAAAGTACTTGACACCTTAATGACTGCCAGACAGTCCTCTAGTCTGCAGCTTATGCTCCTATAGGGGCCTCTTCTCTCTCTTAAACAACATGAAGTCTTGCTGTATTCTGACAATTGCAGTTAGGTCCTGCCTTTCAACTGCCCTGGAGAACATAGGGTTAACTTTTCTATGCCTTGGATAGAATGTTCATCACGAGCTCGGTTGAAGCCTCTTCCTGTTGTTATTCGAACTGCAACCGTCAGATTCGTTACTCTGCCTCACTGAACAGTCGCTCAGGGGATTTCTCCTGCTGCTCAGTTCAAAAGTCGGTTGAAGTGTCGGTTTTTGGTCGGTTTTCTTCTGAATTGTTGTTTCCGCATAGTCGGTTCAAGTCTCTGTCTGTGGTATCGTGAGTACTAGATAGGTTTTTTGTTCTGTTTTCTGTGTGGAACTTGTAAACTGTGGATTGGTTCAGCTGAACCGATCATTTTGAGGTAAAATTTTTATTTACTTTAGTGTGTGGTTACCGGTCCGTATCGGTTTCAAAAAAAACGGGTTTTAGTACTTTTTTTCCAAGACCCGTGACACAGTCAGGAACCGATAGGGGAGTCTTGCCTGGCGGATTGCCGAAAAAAGGGTAAGTTTGGTTAGGTTGGCCATATCTGAGAAACCCAAGGAAAAAAATGGGCCCACTGGGTTCAACACTGCAGTGTGTGTGGGGAGGTCTTTGCTAAGGCTGATCCCCACACCACCTGTGTTTATTGTCTGGGGTTTGACCACCTCGATTCAGACTGCCAAATTTGCACAAATTTTCCAAAATCTACCCTGTAAAAGAGATTAGATAGACTGAGGGAAAGGGAGGCCGAGAAGTCTGCTGACCCGGATGGCCAGCCCGGTTCGGTTCCGACCGAACCAGAAGGAGTTCCCTCAACCAGGGTGATACTTCTTCAGGCTAAAGGAGAGTCGATTCCGAGGAATTGGTTCTGACAAAAAGAAAAAAGACAAATCGACCGGTTCGGATCCAGAATCTCACACTCCGCATGCCGATGAGATAGCCAAAGCGATTAGGATTATGGAATCGCTTAGATTGGTTCCGACTGAACCAGCACCATCTGGCAAGGGCTCGGTTCGGTCGGTTCCCCCGGTTCCGGATTATATCTTGGAAGAACTTTATGAACCGGAGTTTGAGGAGGAGGGAGAGTATGAGGATGATTATGGTGATGGTGAAAGTCTGGATGTGCCTATTGACCCGGACATCTCCCCAGACAGACCTTCATGTGTTTCTCCTACTAGGCTTTCTGAGTCCCCTTCACACTACATGTTCTACAGAAAGGTTGCTGATACCCTCCAGCTTCCTGTGGAGGAGGCAGTAGAGGATCAGGAAGAGCTTGATTATGTTGAGATGCTGGACATCCCAGAGTCCAGGAGACTGTGTATTCCCCTCCACAAATCTTTTGGAAAACAGGCACAAAAAATTCTTAAGTCTCCCAATTCTATACCTCCTGTGGACAGAAGAATGGACAAGAGGTACACTCTTTCAGGCTCAGATATGGAGTTCCTTTTTCAGCAATGCAGCCATGTTGGGGTTGTACAGGCTGCTGCCTGTGATCAGGCAAACATTCCCTTGGCATCACACCCCCCCAGACAAGGACTCCAGGAAGATTGATGCCATGGCAAAGAAGCAGTACATGGCAGCATCTTTGGGACTCAGGCAGGCTAATTATATGGCCTATGCTGCCAGGTACCAGAAGTCCAGGTGGGACACTGTACTGGCTAAACAGGCTCCTACCCAGCTTACCAAGGAGGTGGAGCAGGTGGCTGCAGATGGGATTGAGGCATCGGAAGTTCTGTTTCATGCTGCTGTAGACTCCAATGATGTATCATCGAGAGTCATGGCTACATCTGTGGCTCTTCGGAGAATGGCTTGGCTCAGATGTACTAGCCTCTCACAGGATACCCAGGCTAAGGCCATGGATTTTCCTGTTGTGGGTAATTCTCTGTTTGGGGAGGAGACAGAGAATTACATGAAGAAAATAGACGAATACTGGACCACTTACAGGAGTGCTCAGGCCAAAGAAAGGCAAGCAACTCCTCAAAGGCAGCAGTCCAGGGGCAGAGGCAGGCCTTTCCAAAGGTCTTTTTTATCAAGCACAGGCCTCTTCTTCTTTTTTGCAGAGGGGGTTCTTTATAGGGAGAGGCAGAAGGGGGTTGAGCAGGCCTGCATCCACCCCTCAGCCTAAAGCCTCTGCCAAGCAGACACCCTGATGGGTCTGCCCGGGTCGATTCTCCTATACCAGTAGGGGGCAGGCTGGGGCAAAGGATTGTACTCCAGGTAGTTCCTAACCCCCAAAAAGACAGGAGAGTGGCGACCCATCCTGGACCTACGATATCTGAACAAACATCTTTTAAAGCCAAAGTTCAAAATGGTAACTCGGGGAATTATCCTTCCCTCTCTCAGGCCAGGGGACTGGCTAGCCTCCCTGGACCTCAGAGATGCCTACTTTCACATTCCCATCAGGTGCTCCCACAGAAAGTACCTCCGGTTCTAGTTGCCCTCAGGCCACTATCAGTTCAGAACAGTGCCCTTTAGCCTAACATCAGCCCCAATGGTCTTCACAAAGTGCCTGGTAGTAGTTGTTGCCTTCCTAAGAAGACAAAAGATTTCCATTTTCCCATACTTGGACGACTAGCTCATAGTAGGTCAGTCTTCAGACCAAGTCAAGTCGCACCAGCAAGTGCTCACTTCTTTAGGATTCCTTCTCAACCTACCAAAGTCAGTTCTCGAACCAGTGCAGCTCCTCACCTTCATAGGTGCAGAACTGGATACGATAAAAGCAAGAGCCTTCCTTCCCCTGGAAAGGGCAAGGACCCTCATGGAACTGGCCTCTTCATTCAACCTTCAGGTGTCTTGACCAGCAAGGCATTTTCCACAGCAGTGGTCCATGAGGCAAGATTCCAAATGAGGGACATTCAGTTCCACTTAAGAGCTTTTTGGTCCCAAAGAAAGGATTCCCTTACCAAACTGACTCCAGTGACTCGAACCTTGATCCAAGCCTTGCAATGGTGGCAGGATCAGGACAGTTTGAGACAAGGGGTTCCATTTGTCACTGTCTCATTCAGTGGTCCCCACCAGAGATGCTTCCCTCAGGAATCTCTGCTTCACATCAATCTCTTGGAACTCAGAACAGTGTTTCTGGCACTGCAAGCTTTTTCCAAATCTGTACAGAACAAGGTGGTTCAGGTCAGAACAGACAACACCACCACCATGTAGTACATCAACAACAGGGAGGCACTCGATCTACGGCCTTGTGCACAGAAGCAATGAAGTTGTGGTCCTGGCCCATTCCCTGCAAACCCTCTGATAGCAGTTCACCTCCCAGGAAGGACAATGTCCCATGCAGATGCACTGAGCAGAATATCCCAGCGCCATCACGAATGGGCCCTAGATCCCCTGGTGTTGGAAGTGATTTTCTCAAGATGGGGCACTCCAGAGATAGATTTTTTTGCAGCCCCAGACAATCACCAACTTCCTCTCTTCTGTTGCAGACCCCCAGTCTTAGGCTCGGTCCCCCTGGATGCTCTGATTCTGAACTGGGAAGGAAAATTTCTGTATGCTTTTCCCCTTCCCTCTCCTGTTCAGAGTGTTAGTCAAGACAAGGTCACAACCATGCAGAGTGATTCTGATTGCTCCAGACTGGACCAGGCAGCCATGGTATCCCTTGTTGCTGTCTCTAGCAGTCCATCTTCCCTTGTCTCTTCCGAGGAATTACAACCTGTTAACATCCTCTCAGGGGAGGATTTGGTACCTAAATCTTCAGTCTCTCAATCTCAATGCTTGGCTTTTGAAGAGTTAGAGTTTGCAGATCTGCATCTTTCCCAAGGGGTTATAGATATCCTTAAGGCTTCTCGAAAGCCTTCCACCAGAAAGACTTACAACTCCAAATGGAAAAGATTCAGCATTTGGTGTTCTAAGAAGAATATTTCTCTAGATTCTGCTGAATTGCCTACGGTTCTGGATTATATGGTCCATCTTAATGGCCTAGGTCTCAGACCAGCTACCTTTAAAGGTACACTTGGCAGCTGTTTCTGCTTTCTTGTCTGTAGGCAAGTCTTCCTCTCTGTCATCCCATCCTGTATTCTGTAAGTTTTTCAAGGGATTGCTTCACACCAATCCCCCCTTTAGGGATCCTGCTCCTGCTTGGGACCTTAATGTTATGCAACCCCCTTTTGAGCCTTTGTCCTCAGCACAGCTTAAGTACTTGACTTGGAAAACTGTGTTTTTGGTAGCCATTACTTCTGCCAGATGTATCAGTGAATTGTGAGCCCTGTCAGTGGAATCTAATTTCATCTCTTTTAACAGAGATAAAGTGGTCCTTAGAACTAACGGAAAGTTCTTGCCCAAAGTGGTTTCAGATTTCCACCTCAGCCAGTCTATATCTCTCCTTGTTTTCTTCACTGAGCATTCTTCCTCGGGAGAGAGGAGGCTACACAGTTTGGATGTTAAAAGAGCCCATAGCTACTACATAGCGCGTACCAAGGGTCACAGGTTTGAATCCCTCCAGTTGTTCCTCACTTATGGAGAAGTTGGGAAGAGCAAACCTGCCACTAAGAGAGAGATATTGCCAGGTGGATTGTTTCTTGTATACAATTCTGCTATGAAAAACTGGGTAGAACTCCACCCTCAGGCCTGAGGGCTCATTCCATAAGAGGTACAGCTGCTTCCCTGGCTGCTGCCAGGGATATTCCTCTCTTAGAAATTTGTCAAGCAGCCACCTGGAAAACAGTCCATACTTTCACCAAGCATTACTCTCTGGATATCCAGGCTAGGAGTGATGCTCTGTTTGGCACAGCAGTACTAGAGCCTGTTTCCAAAGTAGGTTCTGTCCTCCTCCATGGAGGTACTGCTTGGTAGCCTGCAGTTGTCAGAATACAGCAAGATTTCATGTTTGAAGAAAAAATTACTCACCGTAGTAATTATGGTTCTTCTAGTGGAGTCTTGCTGTATGTATCTCCCATAGCCTCCTCTCTGGAACCTAGTTTTTAGATGTGGGTGGGCAGGAGCAGTGTTGGCACCCTAGGGGTGTCCTTTTTACACCCTCTTTTTTCTTTGGGTGGAATGTTGTTTTATGTATGTGTTTTTGTTTTTGGGTTTCCTGACTTGAGTCTTCCTTTGAGAACCAAAAACATTTTATATTTGCCAGTTGGCTAGTAAACATTTTACAGTTTCCACACAGAACACCTAGTGAGTTTTTTGCTCGTAAAGATATGACGGTTGCAGTTTGAATAACAGGCAGAGGCTTCAACCGAGCTCCTGATGAACATTCTATGCAAGACATAGAAAAGTTAACCCTATGTTCTCCGAGGCAGTTGAAAGGCAGGACCTAACTGCAATTGTCAGAATACAGCAAGACTCAACTAGAAGAAACATAATTACTAGGGTGAGTAATTTTTTCTCTTTTACCTTGGGCCAGCAGGGAATGTTTTTCCTTAGACGGCATCTATTCTGCAATTTTTTGGGATTCTACAAGAAGGCATGGCATAGAGGTGAGGCCAGGTTCTGCTCTTGCAGCACCCTGGAATTGTGGCCTAGGATCTAATAGGTGTGTGATTAGTAGGACATGTTTGTTGTCCTGATCTCCATTCTCTATGGGATCTGAATTGGGTTCTGAATGCTCTCTGCAAGGAGTGTTCGAACCGCTCCCATCCATATCGCTGAATGTGTTGTTTTACAAGCTTCCTCTTAAGAAACCATACCTTATTAGGCATAAGGACAAGTGGGAGTCAGAATGGTGTTTCGTCCCTCAGGTGCTCATGGTCTTCCAGGAGTTCCAGGACATAGGCTTGTGTCTGCCTGTCCGCAACCTCCTCAATCCAAGGGAAGGAATTGCACAAGTTGGAGGTGCCACGCAACATTAGGATCTATCCCTAAATGTATGGTTGTGTTCTATAAGTCGGATGATCTTGTTTGTTCTTGTGGAACAGACAAGCAGGGTCAAGAGGCCTCTTTTAAGCCACCCTTGCTAAAAGGGTGTTTGGCTGCCTTGTTCAGGCCAGCGTTGTAGTAAGAGGAGGTCCATGGCTTTCCTCAAGGTTCACCACTTCAGCGCCAAGGTGACACCCTGGGCAGTCAGGTGAAGCATTGTTTTTAAGGTTATGCAAGGCAATTTCATGGTCGCACATGCACAAAACATCCATCTTGATGTTCAGAGTCCAGCTGACTCAGTTTGGCTGCAGATGCTTCAGACAGCAGTTCGCAAGTAATTGTTAGTGCTTGCTTCTTGCATATGGGATTATCTTCTCTCCCCCCCCTCCCATTTTTTCTGGGTACTGCTTCTTAGAACGCAGTTGTTATGATTACCCGTTGACAATGTGGAGCATTACAGAAAGAAGAAATTAACTTCATACTTACTTTAATTTCCTTTTCTGTTGGCTCCAACATTGTCAATAGGACCCTCCCAGGAGCCTGGCTCCTGCGGGAGAATCTTATCCTGTATGCTAGGAGGAATGTCCCGGTTATAAAAATCCCCTACTGTTTTCGGACATCCCTCTTTCTTGCTGTACTGTAATCATAAATAAGATATATATATATATATATATATATATATATATATAAAAGATTGTTTTTCTGTCATTCTGTGACCACAGGTTAACAACTTTACTGCTAACTATTGAGGTGTATTCATTGTTACAGGAAGCCTCGCTGCATCCCATTGTTGCCTGCAAAGTATGCCTTAGCGAGTGATCAGCCTCAGTTTCCAGATGTGCGAATAGTTTGGAACCTGCCTTTTTACTGGATGGTTCTTCCTGCAGGGAGGATCAAATTGTCCAAACCTTGAGTCCAATGGAAAGTCTTCTTCCTCCTCAGACATCTTCCTGGAAGGTAAGACAGTTTTTTTATTTACATGTTGAAGTATGTTTTATGTTTTGGCAATTGATTATAATGTATGAAAATGTGTAGCTACCATGGCATTGTGAGGTCAGTAGTGACTGGGGAGTTGTTGCTACATGGAGTCCTCATATGCCCAACATTCTAAAGCTTGGGCTGTGCCATTCTCCTGGTAGGTGTGCACTATACCCAGTTGTTATGATTACCCATTGACAATGTTGAAGGTAACGGAAAAAGAAATTACGGTAAGCATGAAGTTAATTTCTTAAATGTTTTACATCAGCAAGCAGAGGGGCATGAGATCCACAAAGCTTTGCACAGAGGCCATGAAGATTTGATCTCTGAATTACTCCTTGTACATGCAGCTATTTGCCATTCATCTACCATGCAAGGACAATGTGCTGGCAGACACCCTGAGCTGCATCAGTCAGGGCCATCATGAGTGGACCCTAAACAGCCAAGTACTGGTTATAGTCTTCAGGATGTGGGGCACCCCAGAGATAGATCTCGTCACTTCCCACCTCAATCACCAGATCCCACTGTACTGTTGCAGGCCTCTGGCTCTGGGTACAGTGCCAGTGGATGCCTTGGTTCTGGATTGGACGGGAAGGTTCCTGTATGCTTTCCCTCCATTCCCCTTAATCCTCAAGGTCTTGCTAAAACTCAGGAGTCAGCCAGCCACCATGATCCTGGTGGCTCCAGACTGGGCAAGGTGGCTCCAGACTGTGCAAGGCAGCCCTCGTACTCACTGCACCTTGCCCTGTCAGTCAAACGGCCCATTCACCTGCCCTCGACTCAGTCTCCTAGCCCTGCCTCAGACAGGGATAGTATATCCCAGCATAGAGTCTCTTCACCTCAAAGCTTGGTACTTGAGGAGCTAGAGTTCCCAAACTCTTAGTATTCTGAACAGGTCCTAAGAATCCTTTGGCTGGCCAAGAAACCAAGCACTAAAAAGACTTATGCTTCCAAGTGGAAGAGATTTTCTTTTTGGTGCAGAGACAGGCAAATCGACCTGCTGCAAACCAGTCTGTCTTCTTTGCTGGATTATTTGGTGCATTTGCAAGCATCAGGCCTTAGAGCCTAATCCCTGAAGGTTAACCTGGCAGCCATTTCCGCCTACATTTCTGCTGGTAAGGAGAAATCCATAATGTTTCACTCCGTTTTCAAGAAATTCTTTAAAGGCCTGCTGCAACTTCAGCTCACACTTAGGGAACCTATCCCTCCCTGGGATTTGAACCTGTGTGTAGCCAAACTCAAGGAGCCCCCATTCGAGCCTATGGCTACTGCAGAGTTAAAATATGGCACCTAGAAGACTGTTTTTCTAGTGGCTGTCACTTCAGCCAGAAGGATTTCAGAACTGCAAGCGCTTTGCACTGAGCCCAACTACATTATCTTCCACAAAGATAAAGTAGTTTTCAGGACAAATAGGAAGTTCCTTCCCTAGGTGGTGTCTGAATTTAACCTGAATCAATCCATAACACTTCCTGTCTTTTTTACAGACAAATCCACTCCTGGTGAGCATAGATTTACAGTTTAGATATCAAAAGTGCACTGACCTACTACCTGGAGCACACCGAGCAATTCAGGGCCTCCCATATTCAGCTCTTCCACATCTGTGGCGAGGTGGGCAAGGGCAGGCTAGCCTCCAAGAGAACCATTTCTCAATGGATAGTCTATTGATTCAATTTTGTTACAGTAAGGCTGGCAAACAGTCACCTCAAGGCCTCAGGGCCCACTCCACTAGGGGTACTGCGGCCTCAGTGGGAGCTGCAAGGGATATATCCTTGATCAACATCTGCAAAGCAGCTACCTGGAAGACTGCATACACCTTCACAATGCACTACTGTTTGGATGTATAGTCCAGATCAGATGCAAAATTTAGCACTGCAGTCCTGCAGAACTTGTTTCCAAAGTAGCTGCTATTCCCACCTCCCAACTGCACTGCTTTGTAATCTGCATTAGTAAAGTATACTGATGGATTCCTGGGGTGAGAGCAAATTACTTACCATAGTAATATTGTTTCTTCCAGGAGATCCCTCAGTATGCTTGACCTCCCACCTAGCCCACCCTCATATAACCTGTCTGAGATTAGTTCCACAGGCCAATTGGGGTTCGTCTTGTGGAATGCTCCACTTTTTTACCATTTTGTACATAGTTCACCTGTTGGCAAGTTCATTTTTCTTAAATCTTTCTTACTACTAGGTTAGGGATTTGGGGCCTTTTGCCCCCTTAGTTTCAAAATGAATCTGACTAGTTTTCAACAGCATCTGCATGCAGCTCGCTCTCTTTCTGTAACCTGATTGGTTAATTTTTGACATCATTGGCATAAACTCCACCTCCGGGGCAGCTGATCTCAGCTGGCATCACCGTATTAGTCAAGCAAACTGAAGGATCCCCAGAAGAACAACTATATTACTATGGTAAGTAATTTTTCTCTTGTGCTTTAACTCCAGACTTTTGTACTTCATTCATAATCTGGTGATGTGCTTCCAGAGCTCCCTTTTCTCTCTCTGTAATAGCAAGACAGTCATGCACAGTTGTGCTATCCAGCCATAAAAATGTGGTAATTTACAACAGACAATCAAGCTCTGAGATTGCCATCACAGATGAGACTTATAGGCCAAAAGCCACAACATTAAGAAATCGGGTAACTTGCAGCAGACAACCAAGCTCCTAGGCATTTGCTAACCACTGAGGGAGGCTGTAGTTCTGACCTGCTGAAGTTCCTGGTACTCCTCTTCTGGAATGGCTAGCTAGCTCACCTCACTGATCAGGGTTTGAGCAGGAATTTATATTATTCTTACACAGTTGCTGAGGCAATTATTTTCATATTTCATCATAACTGAGGGGTCCAGTACATTTTGCAAAAATCTAGCTGTACGTTATGCAGCAGACTCATGCTCTTTTTTCCTGACTTTCTCAGAAAATATACTTTTTTCCTCAGTTTACTGCAACCTCATGCCATTTTATAAGTTTCTTAGAATACTTTTGCCTAAGCTTGTGGTAACCTCTGAAGCCTCATGCTTTTGTGGTCAAAATGTGCTACCTCATATGAGGCATCTATGCAAGGCTGCTATGCATCTTTGTATTCACACATTTGTGCATTTTGTAAAATTATCATGTTGAAAACTTCTGTAATGTATTCAGAAAGTTATTCAGTTAGCTGGCTTCGGCATGGTGCTGGCTTGTCATAACTATAGTCCCAAATGCCTTTGGGCCTTACTGGTTCTCATTGCAGATCCCAAGCAATTATTACGTAATATGCCATCGTTATTCCAAATCCCAGTGGAAGCTTCTAGCAATCCAGAATGTGACAGGGTTGAATTAAGGTCCTGTCCCATTTGTTATGCAGAAAGAGTTAAATGCAAGGATTTCTTCTATCATCTCCTTTTCTGTCTCTTGTCTGTCTAGTTGTGCAACCAAATTTTCTCGTGAGACCTAGGAACTGATCACTCTTGACAGTCTCGTGATTCTCCGCCTCTCGCTTTCTCTCTGCCTTACCTTTCTGTTTTTGTCTTTTCTTCCCCCTTGTATATCTACGGTTATAAAAATATATGTGAATCTTTGTGTGAAACTAAGTGAAACTGGGATCTCTTGGTTTGAAAATGTATATAATTATACAAATGAAATGATTGCAAGAAGCTATTTGAAATTTAGGGTGTTAACTTGAGATGCAGTTTGAGCTCATCTCAGGCTTGTTTGCAGATGCTTTTATAGAGCTGTCAGCTGCGGGGTTAGCTTGGGAGGGACATTGTTCTGTTTGCAGTCCTGCCCTGCAAAGAAACTAGCAAGAACATTTTGTGAGAAACGGTATGTCTCCTTAACAAGTTCCTAGGCAAAGACTTATAAAAAGAGCAGCAGTGCTTTTGCTAGAGAGTGAGAGACTGAAGCTTGCAATTAGAGATACCCTCAGATGAAGGACTTTGTTTTCTCTATTTGTACTGCCTTTGTAAATAGTTATATACTGAACAGTTTTTATTTTTTATTTTGCTGTCACTGATAATAATAAAATGCCCATTGTGAATTTTATAACTGCTCCTGGTTTCCTATGCTTCCTGACCCGTGCCTCGACAGCTTTTATGACTGTAATGCATGTTTAATCAGCTTTTTGTTTTCTAGCAGATGTTTCTCAACCAGTGGCTGCTGTATTAGGAAGACTATTACCAAATGTGAATGCACAGTTACCAAGTTTCAATGTCAAACGGGTGAGATTTTTTTTTGAAAATTGATTAGGTTATCAACATATGTATTAATACCAGAATAAGAACAATGATTAGGATAATTAAACAATATGGCATGGTAGGATGTGGGTCATTGTGAGGTTTACCCATGCCTTGTGTGGTATGGCAGGAGGCATAACAGAGTGCCTTACACCACATTAGAAGTAGGTGAATTTCACAATGATCCATGCCCTGGAGTGCATTATGGTGAATGTAAAATGAAACCATTTGTGAAAAACAAACACAAAATAAATGTTTTAATTAAATATTTTATTAAAAATGTAATAAATAATAATGTGATGCATCCACCAAATCCAATTAATAACATAGTCCCAAATTCAGTAGTTTTTGCAGCTGGAAATAGAGTATGTGTTTTACAAAATGTGATTTCTCCTGAACAGGTTCACCCATCCCCAGTTCCAGTGTATGGAAAGTGAAAGACATGAAAGAGGAAGGATTATGCTGTTAGTGTACCCACTGGTGGGTTGGAGTACTAGGCCCAAAGGCAAGGGACTTCAGCTACCAGGAGGTACATTGCCAAGCATAATCCTCATGATGAAATCACCTTATTCCACTTATAAAGTTTTTAGCAGTGTTAGTTGTGAAGCAGTGCTGGAGTGTTGTAATTTGGTGCCGTATCTGTAAATGGGCAGTTTTAGTGTATTAGCATAAATAGGATTTGCAGCTGGGATTAGTTTGCAGCTGGACCGCTTTACTAGTTGGGTGCAGTTGCACAGCAGGAAATTGATTATCTTTGCATGATTTTGGTTGTTTCTTTTGCTTTAAATATGTATTCCTTAATTTCAGCTTCCTGCACTTCCCATGTGATCTGTGACGCTGAGCTAGATGTCTGGGCAGTGCTTTCTGTACTTTCCATGTGGTCTTCCTCTGACCTGGAAGCCTGAAATGTTGATTAGGATTAGAGGCCATGTTATCTAGCCCATGTGCACTACAGTGTTGTTGATAATGAGGTGGAAGCCGAAAGTTTGAGAGACTGTCCAGTGTTATACTGCTGCATTCCAGATAGTTAAAGAGGATTTCTCAGCTTCTGTGTAGAAATGCTGTAGGACTGTGATGTCCTGATTAAGCACAATGCACTGAAATGTAATTTCTAATCCCAGGAATCCTTCAATATGCTTAACTAATGCAGTTAGCCTCCTGCATTGAACTGCCCCAGACAGAAATGGAATGTATGATAAAGATGGAATGCTCATTGGCTCGTGCCAATTTCAAACTGCTCCCCCTAGTAACTGCTACACTGTAAGGCGCTCAGATCTATTTCTCCATCTGCCAGTTTAGACACCTCGGAGAGCTCTACTCAACTTCTAACTGCATAGTTATTTTCTCAATGAGTATCAGTTTTATTCAAAAATTCTTTATAAGTAACTGCTTCCCCAATGATATTTGTTATTAATTTTTAGAGGTTCGTTTAGTTCCTCATCGGTTCCAGAGAACTTCGAGGAACCATGGGTTTTGAAAGAAAAAGATTTTTCTCTGTATATATTTTACATCGGACTGTAGTCCCTTACATATTTCTGTACTTTTACTTTAATTTTCACTTCCTTTTACCTTTAGCGTGGGAACCGAGCGCTTGGTTATTTGTTCGTACTGGGTTTGTAGCGTCTGACACTAATGTTAGAGACTCCTCAAAAAAAGAGGACAGAACCAGTTTTAAAATTGTTTAACCTGTGGCCAGATTATAGCTAAAGCAGATTGGCATGATCTCTGTGTGTCTTGTCTGGGTACCAGCCATATTTTTGCCAACTGTGAAATCTGTGAAACATTCTGTCCTGAAACACTGAAAAAGAGGGCTAAGAAATTAGAGGAAATGGCTACTTCTGCATCTCCTTCTCAAACAATACAGCAGTCTTCCTCCTCAAAAAAAAAAAAAAACGAGGAAAAACCCTCAGAACACGCTGATCCAACAAAACCAAAAAGACCCGTGGAACTAGTTGCAGAACCGATTCCAGCCAAGTGTAAACATAAAGAAAAGCATTCCACTGCACCTCCTGTCAAAAAAAGGCAAAGGAGCTCTCTGTGCAAAGACCGACCATGCCCTCAGCTGAGAACATTGCTAAGGCCCTGCAAACGTTGCAGGACCTTCAGGCTGTCAGCAACATAGCTCCTCTACTGGTTCTTCCAGTGCATCAGGTGGTTCCTGTCTCAGTTCCTACTGCTGCCTCTTTGGTCCTGGAACTGGAATATTTATATGAAGAGGAGGACATGGGGGAACCCATAGAATCTGAAGTTTCCCCAGAGCAAGACTTTGGTTCCCTTCCCGGGGGATCAGACGACTTCTCATTACACAGTGCCTTTGTAAGGCAAATGGTGGACACCCTCAATCTGTCTTTGCAAGAGACATGGAGGAGGAAGAGGAAGCGACTTCCTCGACATGATGGGTCTCACCCCCAAAAAGAGACTTATGCCCCCTATTCATAAGTCCCTAAAGAAAGCAGTCCTGAGAATCCTGCAAACTCCTACTTCAGTTCCAGTTGTAGATAAGAAGGTGGACAAGAAATATTAGCTAGATAGGGCCAGTGCTGAATTTCTGTTCACACGTCCAGATCATGAGGGGATGGTCCAGGTGGCTGTTTGTGACAAGGCTAGGGTACCCCTGGCTTCCCATCCTCCTGACAAGGAATCGTGGAAAATTGATGCTTTGGGAAAGAAAGGGTACCTAGCAGCATATCTGCTGGTTAGACAGGCCTCTTACATGGCCTATGCAGCAGCCCAGTATCAGAAGTCCCTTTGGTCCATGGTACTGGCATTAGTGGACAAGGTGCCTGATTAAGTAGGGATAGATGTGGCTGAGACAACCAGGACGACCATAGATGCTACTAAATACCAGTTTCACATGGCCGTCGATGCCAGTGACACAGCAGCTAGACTCATGGCACTGGTTGTCTCCATGAGGAGGTTTGCATGGCTAAGACCCACTAACCTAACACTGGATACCCAGACAAAAGCCATGGATTTTCCCTGTGAAAATAATTCACTTTTTGGGGATAAGATTGAGGCTTACTTGAAAAAAGTGGAAGAATATAAGGCCACTTAGAGAAGCAACACTGCAAGAGACAGGCCTTCCACATCCTACAGTGCCCATGCTATGGGAGGCAGGGGTAGGGGGTCATACTCCAGATCCTTCTATCAGACTCAGACACTCCCAGAGTATCAGCAACCCAGAGGGTACTTTAGAGGTAAGGGCAGAAGAGCCATGAGGAGAGCTGGACCAGCAGACCAGGCCACGATCCAGCCAAAACAAACTCTTGTGACATGCTTCCAGAGGTCGCCTCCCCCCTGCCAGTAGGTGGCAGGCTGGCTCGTTTCCTCCAAGAGTGGCTCTCCATTACCACAGACAAGTAGGTCTTGGAGGTAGTGGTCCAGGGTCTGTCATTAAGTTTCAAAAACCTCCCCAAATTTAGAAACAGATTGTTTGCCCCAGCAACACCAGTAGAAAGGAGCTTGCTGGAAGCAGAGGTAAGAAATCTACTACTTATAAAAGCAGTGGAACCTGTTCCTCTGTCCCAGAGAGGCTAAGGCTTCTATTCAAGATACTTCCTGACACAAAAGAACAAGCATTTGTCAATACTGAACGTTCATTTGCAGTGGTGTTTGGTATTGGTACTGGCTTCAGAGGAGAGAGGAGGCAGCAGTGAGAGTGGCGGGTGATACATGGTGGAAGCTGCGCCATAAATGCAGGAAGGAGCTGCTAGTCAGAGAAGCTGCTTCCGCTGGCCTTAGTGGACTGGAGAGAGAGTGTGCGCCGGGCGGCAGGAACCGCCAATAAGTAGATCCACACCGTGGCTAATGTAGAAGCCGGGGAAGGGGGGTTCAGAGGAGCGAGGACCAGGGAGAGTGAGTGTGTCAAGTGACTGAAGCTGCTAATAAGTAAAGCTGCACCATAGCTGTTATAGAAGCCTGCGGGGGATTTCAGAGGAGCGAGAACCGGGGAGAGAGAGTGCCAGGCTGCAGGAGCTGCCAATAAGTAAAGCCACACCATGGGAAATGTAGAACTCTGGGGGAGGGTGTCATTGGAGTGAGGACTGGGGAGAAAGAATGTGGTGGGCTGTAGTAGCTGCCAATAAGTAAAGCCACACTGCAGCTATTGTAGAAGCCTGGGGGAGGGGGATTTCAGAGGAGTCAGGACCAGGGAGATAAAGTGCGGCAGGCAGCGGGAGATGCCAGTGAAGTAAAGCAGCAGTGTAGCTAATATGGAAACCTGGGGGCAGAAGAGCGAGGAACGGGAGAGAGGCGGGTGGCACAAGCCACCAATAAGTAAAGCCTCACTGTGGCTAATGTAGAAGCCTGGGGGGGGAGGGCAGAAGACCAAGGACTGGGGAGAGAGTGTGGCGGGCATTAAATTGCCAAAAGCAGAGAATTTAATTAGAACTTATAGCCACTGCTGCTCATAAACTCCTTTTGCTCTGAATTCCAGATTAATGTCTTCCATCCTCCATCGTTGCCCTTGACTTTCTCTTGCCATTTCTTTTGGTTAGTGTGAGTTAATGTATTGATTCAGTTTTTAATCCACTGACTATATAAACTGAGTGCATTTTGGGGGCTGACCTGATTGGCCCTTTATTTCTTTTATCCCCGAAATGTTGAAACAAAAAAGCGAGAGAGAGAGACTGAGGCGAAGGAGGAGGAGAAAGTGGAGCAGGGACTGGTGGCAGGGCTGGCTCCTATGTACTGCCCGCAGTATGTATGTATGATATATATACACACACACACACATATATATTCATTGCAAAAAACTTTAAAGCATCAATCCTAATGCCTCATTTCCCTCCTTTTACTGCTATAGTACTTACCCTAACTGATGCATTAACAAAGTTTTTTGCAATGAATTGCCTTACTTTTTGAGATAATGTAATAGTATTGGACCCTGCGCTGCAGTCCCTCTGTAGAACCGCGTATGTATGTAGGTGTGGAAGTGCATAAAAACAGAAATATAGAAATTGTCGACAGATAATAATAAAAATCTTCATTTGTAGAGCGCAATTCATAAAACCAAAGCACTTTAACAATAATTAACAAATAAAACCTTAAAAGCAAATGAGTTAAAAATTCAATAATAACAGCAGAATCAGGACCGATCAGTTGATGGAGAAAGCTAGCTTAAATAAATGTTTTCAAAGCAGATTTACAGATCTTCCTGGACAGAAAGTCTCCACCACTCATTCACACTTATGGGATCTACGCCGGAGGTGCTAGGACCCAGCGGGAGCAAACTTTTTTGCAAGAGGAGCGGTGCCGCGAGCCTCAGGTCATGCGGCAATGAATATCTTGGCATCGACCCTCCAACCGCCTCAGTTCCTTTTTTCCCCCACCGTTGAGTGCACTTCAGTGATGACGTCGCTCGCCCTCTGGGAGTCGAACTTCAAACTAGCAGCATAGTTTTAGTTTTTTGTTTTGTAATTTATCTCGAAATAAGTACCGCTTACTTTTAAACTTTACTTATAAAAAAGAAGTCTTCAACCCTCCATTGACGGAGTTGACCATGAGCGGGTCAGGTGACAGTAGGGAGAATTCACATGAAAGCTGTTCAGTCAGCCGGGCTGGGTTTGGTATGCCGCTCTCTCTGGAGGGGGCGTCTGACAATGGACGGTCCGATGCTCGGGGGGGATGGGCGGTCCCCCCGAAAGCAAAAAAAAAATGGTCCCATTCTTGGCACCGTTCAGCATCAAGCTCTTCTTCGGCCTACAGGTCAAAAAAGAGAAGGCATCACTCGAGGTCGCCTTCTGGTATGTCTGTGCGTCAACGGTCGGTCATTGGGGCTAGGTGCCGGTCTCCTCTGGAGTCGCCAGTTTCTGTCTCCGGTGACCGACCTCTTTGACATAGAAGCCCTTCCCCACCTATTGAAAGGGCTTCTGATGAGCAGTTTCATAGGTGGGCCGCTCTTATGGAGCAGTGGGCTCGGAGGTTGGTCCAGCTGCCTGATCCGGTCACTCCGAGGCCTTCGGGCCTTTCGAGGGAGCAGGTAGGGCGGTTGGACCTTCTTAGTCAAGTGGCGACATCTTCGGTGCTGTTGACTCTGCGCTCAGGTGTTTTCCCCATCACATGGCTGCGGCGAGGGGGGCCACACCGATGCCTCTATATCCTGGTACTCTTAATCCTTTTCCTTCAAATTGCAGTTTTCGGAACCCTGGGTTGCTCTCGGCACCATCAGCATTGTTGGGAATGCTCTCGGCATTGATGGGCCTCTCTTGGTGCTGTTTTCTGCACCGATGCATCTGTCGGTGCCGTCCTCGGCGCCGCTGGTGGTGCCGGCGCTGTCCTCGGCACCGATGGGTCTGTCAGTGCCATCTGCGGTGCTGCAGGCTTCTTCGGGGCTGTGGTCTCTGTTGGCACTGTGTGCTGGGCTGTTTCCAACGGTGCCAACTCCATTGCCTTTGGTGTTGTGTTCCTCTTCGGCGCCGAGGCTTGGTTCGGCGCCGTCCAGCCTTCAGGGGTTCTCTACTCTGATTCCTTTATCTTCTTCGCTTCTTTCTGATTTTCACTCCTTTCCTGTCCATACAGTCCCTCCGGGACTGTCAGGAGATGACATTGAGGCTGACCCAGATCTTCGACTGGGTGATGATGTTGAAGGAGCAGGGTTCACTCCTGCTGCACAGCCTGTGGTTGAAGACCTGTCATTTAAGTCTCTGCTGAAAAATTTAAATTCTACTCTTTCTCTCCAGACTACAGATATCGATCCTGGAAGGCTCTTAAGACTCCAATACCTACATGTCCCGGAGATCCCTATGGATTTAACTCCTCCAGTACAATGATCTTTGAGGCACTCTCTCAGATGGTATGGAACAATCCCACTCTCATCCCTTCTGTGGCTAAGTCCATAGACAGGAAATATGCTCCTCCTAAGGATCGACCCATTTTGGCCTCCCAGGCCTTTGCTGACCCCATTGTAGTCCTAGCAGAGAATGATAAGGCCATTCTACCTCAGGCATCTACAGCCCGGCCTATAAATAAAGAATCTCGTAAGATAGACACCTTAGGTAAGAGAGTCTTTGCTGCCTCCACCCTCGGTATGCATATTGCCAGTTACCAGGGCTGTTTTTCTCAATATTAGTATGTCCTTTGGCATTCGCTTAAGCAAATGGTAGAAACTCTGACTTAGTCAGAAGCTAATTCAGAGCTACTTCACGCCATAACCAGGGGTATCAAGTCCAATATCCAATAGGTTAAAGCTGCAATGGACGCTTTCGATACTGGTTCTTGAGCAGCGGCGACGGGCATTTGCACCTGTCGCCACTCCTGGCTACATACTTTGGGCTTTACTAATGATGCCCAGCAGCAAGTCATGGCCTTACCCTTTGACGATATGTATCTGTTTGGGCCTCAAGTAGAGCAAGCGCTGGAGGCCGCACAGAGGACTAGGTCTGCCATTACAATGGCTCGACCCGCTCCCACCCTTTCTCGGAGGGCATCAACAAGCATCAGTTTCATAACTGTTAGTCCTTTTGGGGCAGAGGCAGGGGAGGTTTTAACAAAAACCAAAACCCCCAACCTCAAAAGAAAATGCAACAGAAGGCGCAAGGGCCCAAAGTGCCCAGTGCCACTTTCTGAGTTTCTGACCCTGGTCCCACCTCAGCTGTTTGCGGGGGACTCTTCCTTAGCAGTGGGAGGTCGTCTGACTCAGTTCTACAACCACTGGAAATCCATAACATCAGACAAATGGGTCCTCCGGATAATCCGAGAGGGGTACTCACTCAACCTTTCAGAAACCCCTCTGGATCATCCACCCAAACGACAGCTCAGTCAGACCTTCTTGCTCCGAGGTACAAGGCCTTCTGAACAACAGGGCAGTAGAAATAGTTCCGCTGAATCAACGAAACACAGGTTTCTACTCCCATTACTTCCTGCTTCCGAAGAAAGCAGGTGGCATGCGCCCCATTCTGGACCTCAGAAAGTTAAACAAGTTGCTTCTCAAGGAAAAGTTCAAGATGATTTCGCTAGGGACCCTGCTACCCTTGCTTCAGCAACATGATTGGCTAGCTTTCCTGGACATGCAGGACATCCACCAACATATTCCTATACACCCAAAGCACCACAAATACCTAAGGTTTGTGGCCCTGGGTCAACATTATCAGTTCAGTCCTGCCCTTTGGGCTGTCCTCGGCGCCATGAGTCTTTACAAAGTGTTGTGCAATTCTCACAGAGCATCTCAGGAAACTTGGAATACAAGTGCTCCTAGCAAGTCCCTCCTGACAAGAAATTCTGGCTGCCGTAGCCACGGCTTCAGACTTCCTCACGTCCATGGGAGTCCTGCTGAATCTCAAAAAAATCACAGTTGCAGCCCTCCCAGAAGCTCCTCTTTATAGGAACTCTTCTGGACACCTCTTCTGCGAAAGCCTTTCTTCCAGAGGACAGAAGGAGTGATATCTTGCAGATGGCCCGGTACATCAGAGAAGAACTCTGTTCGAGCTATCTCGATGCAACGGATGCTGGGTCTTGTGGCATCCTCAGTGTTCACTGTGCCCTTATCACGTCTCCACATGAGAACCTCCCAGTGGATGCTCAGTACTCAGTGGTCTCCAACCACTCATCCTCAGTCCTTTCTCATCAAGGTGACTGAACCTCTAAGGAAATCGCTCACCTGGTGGTCGCAAGAGGAGAACCTTCTGGAAGGGTATCCCTTTGCTCCTCTGGACCATCAGATATCCATTACCACGGACGCGTCCCTGATGGGGTGGGGAGCGCACTGTCAGAATCTCCACACCCAAGGCACGTGGACTCAGGTCGAATCCCAACTCCACATAAACATCCTGGAAATGAGAGCCGTCCTCTATGCAGTCCAAGCTTTGAAGGATTTTCTGTGTCACAAGAACATTCTCCTTCAAACTGACAACATAGCATTGATGTATTACATCAATAAGCAGGGTGGTGCACACTTTTACCCTTTGTGCAGGGAAGCAATGAGAGTGTGGGATTGTTGCCTAGAGCACAAAGCTCTAATTCAGGCAGTTTAACTGCCAGGAGTGCAGAACGGACTGGCAGAGACCGTCTCAGCAGAACAGAGGCAGATCCTCATGAGAGGTCTCTCGACTCAGCCATCGTTCAGTCACTCTTCAAAGAATGGGGAACCCCAGACCTGGACCTTTTTGCATCCCCACTCAACACAAAACTGCCTCTCTTCTGCTTCAGAAATCCAGAGCCTGGTATATTCTGTCAGGATGCGTTCAGGCTGCAGTGGACAAAGCGCTTTCAATACGCTTTTCCTCCTCTTCCACTATTTCAGAGGGTACTTCTTAAATTTGAGTCTCAGGGGGACAAAATGATCCTCATTGCTCCCTTCTGGCCTCGACAGATACGGTTTCCGCTACTCAACAGTATGTCGGAACCCCCTCCGAAGGCACTTCCTCTTTAGATGAACCTTCTGACCTAGGTTCCCGTGGTCCATCCCAATCTGACGTTGCTTCACCTTCGGCTCCTGAAGAGATAGATGTGAATAGGTTCAATGTTTCCCGTAGGGTTTCACATATTCTTTCGGCTGTGCATAAGCCAGCCACTAGAAAAACATACACAGCCAAATGGAAGTGTTTCTCTATCTGGTGTGCAAAATCCTCTTCAAACCCCTTTTCCTGCCCACCAAATAAAGTCCTGGAGTACCTTTTAGACCTCACAAATTTGGGTCTACAGTACTCTACAGTCAAAGTTCACCTTTGTGCTATTTCAGCCTATCATGAGCCGGTGCTTTCTATGTCACTGGCTCAGTTACCTGTAGTTAAGAGATTTCTTAAAGGTATTCTGCATACCGAACCCCCTGTCGGACTTCCAGTCGCAGCCTGGGACATTAACCTTGTGCTAGACATGCTCACTCGAAAGCCCCTTGAGCCTCTAGCTACCTGTGAGCTGAAATTCCTCACTTGGAAGATGGCCTTCCTGGTGGCCATCACCTCGGCCCACAGAGTCTCTGAAATACATGCTTTGGTCACAGATCCTCCGTACACTGTATTTCATAAGGACAAAGTAGTTATTAGGACCCATCCTAACTTTCTCCCTAAGGTTGTCTCAGCATTCTATCTAAACCAACCTTTTGTCCTACCTACTTACTTTGCAAACTTCCAGAATGAAGGGGAGCGTACCCTCCAGAGACCTCCATTCTCTGGATGTTAAGAGAGCGCTGCGATTCTATTTAGATAGAACAAAAGAAATTTGCAAGGCTCAACAACTGTTTGTTTCCTTCAGTGAGACCTGACTGGGTCAACCTGTTGCTATTAGGTGCATTTCAGCATGGCTGGTAGCATGCCTTCGCCACTGCTATTCTATGACACAGGCAAAACTGGTAGGCAGGGTTTATGCTCACTCTACTAGAGCAGTCACGGCATCCCTGGTGGAGATCTGTAATACGCCCATTGCAGACATTTACAATGCGGCTACTTGGAGCTCAGTGCATACTTTCGTTAAGCACTACGCTTTGAATGTCCATGCCAGACGACATCTGTCATTTGGCAGGACTATTCTTAATGGACTTCTATCCTAAGTAAGTGAGCTGTTTTCTCCTGCCGCCCTCTTGGGGGATTATTAGCTCGGTACTCTCCCATCAGTGTGAATGAGTGGTGGAGATTTTATGTCCAGGAAGATATGGAAATTACGTACCTACCATAATTCTTGATCTTCTTGGATGAAGTCTCCACCACTCATTCTCATGCCCACCCACCATCCCCCGAGCTCACCTCTGTATTGTTGGTCTTCACTCTCTCAATGACTAGGCTGTGAAGACTTCATTGTTGACCCTTCTTATACGGGTTGTTCGGACTATCTTATGTCCAATTTTTGTTAGGCTAGTCCTTCTAGGTTAGTTACACTGCACCTCCTCAGAAAAAAGGTACTGAGGCGGTTGAAGGGTTGATGCCGAGATAGTCATTGCCGCATGTGCTGAGGCTCATGGCGCCACTCCTCACGGCTCCATCTTTGGTGCCAGCCCTCTTGCAAAAAAGTTTGCTCCCGCTGGGTCCTAGCACCTCCGATGTAGATCCCATCAGTGTGAATGAGTGGTGGAGACTTCATCCAGGAAGATCAAGAATTATAGTAGGTACGTAATTTCCATCTCTCCATGGTCTGGCACTCACAAACCTGATGAGGTAGAGAATTCCACAGGAAGGGGGCTGCAAATGAAGACGAACGGGCCCCAGATGTCTATAACCGAACCCCGGAAATATCCAGCAATCCCTCGTCGGCAGAGCAGAGCAGTTGGGAGGGGCAGAAGGGGGCAAAGAAGTTCTTGCAAGTAACCCGGTCCCTGTCTGTATAGGGCTTTATAGGTCAGCAAGGTGACCTTAAAGGCTATCTGCCATTGAGCGGGCAGCCAGTGCAGCTCGCGCAGCACAGGTGTAATATGGCTAGTTCGAGGAAGCCCAGTTAGTAATCTGACTGCCGCATTATGCATCAGCTGCAAATGGCAGATCTTCCCTTGTCAATCTTCACCATTCATTACTTCCTGGGTGTTAGCCGGAGGCGCGCACCCATCACGGGAGCTTTTTTTTTTTTAAACTTTGGCTAACAGCACGGCCCTCGAGAGTGACGCCACGCTGGCGCGCGAGGGGCGGCCGCAGTATGCACTTCACCCTCCTCCAACTCAGTTCTGTTTCTCCCACCGCCGAGGCAGCACCTGCTCGCATGTGTAGCGTCCAGTAAACGCGTAGTAGTGTTCCGACTCCTGTTTTTCTTCTCACACTCCGCCGATCCGTAAGACTGTTCCTTTTCTATCTAACGGGCGGGTGTGTTTCCTACTGTGTTTTAGCCTTAATAGTTTAGCGTTATGTCTGGTTCGGGAGCTGCTTTTCTAGGCAGGCTGCGCTCTTCTCGTCCGGTGCTCCTGTGGCGGCATTTCTCCGTCTCGGACGGCATGACGTTTGCCTTCGTTGCCTGGGACCCAACCATGATATGGATTGATCGGCGCCCTGTTTCTCCATGGACGTCGGCGTCCTCGAAATCCAGCGTTTAAGCTCGGCAAGGCCCACGCCCGACGCCGAGAGACGGCGTCGCTCTTGGATTCTCGGGCAAGGTCATTGGATACTTCCCGGGTCCCCTCCCGGGCCTACTCACAGTCCGAGGAGGAGGGTCTCTCGTCTGTCGTGCCGAGGAGGCCCCTTCTGCGGTGTTGAAGTGTCGTAGTCCCTCCGGGGCCTTGGCCGACACCGCCGGCAGTCACCTCTTGAGTGCAGGCTCCCCCCGTGTCGAGGCCCTTGGCTTTTGTGCCTGGCTCGGGTGGACCCTCGACGCCGCCTCTCGGCGCCGTTTCGGATCCCGGCGCCGTTCGCGGCACCGGTGATCGGGGTGGCGCCATTGGCGGTGCCGCTTTGGGCCTCGGCGCCATTCGCGGTGCCGATGGACATGGCGGTGCCGTCGGCGGTGCCGCCTCGCCTTCAGACGCTGCCGGCGGCGCCGTGGGCCTTCTCCTTCCTCCAGGCGGTGCCGGGCCTGCCAGAGCCATTGGGGTATGGAGTTAGGCCTGGCTGCTACCGCGGCGTGGGGGGCGGCAGCGTCTCCCACTGAGTACTGGGGCGTTCGCGGCCCGTGGCCTCGAGGACCCCTGGGTGGCCAGCATTGAGGTCCTGCTGGTCTCGTCCTCCTCGGGACGATGACTCAGTGTGGACCCATCCTGGCACCCCCACTCCCCGGGGTCTGGGTCCCGGTGGCTAGGGTACCAAGCGCCATGGCGGGCCCTCCCTCTGTCCCCTACGTCGTCTCCTGGGGGTTCCGGCTGGGGTGGCGGGGGCCCGAGGCAGGCGTGGGGGTGACGAGGGAGAGGCTCCCCTCTCTGGAGGCCCAGTGACAGCTACCCCGGGGTGCTGTTGCCCCTCTGAGGGACAGGGGACGTGGCGGTCGGGAGGGCCCTCTCGGAGTCCGAGGGGTTGAGGGCAGGGGTCTGCTGCTCGTCTTCTTTGGCCACCCCAGGGGGTGGCCAGAAACTTAGTGCAGAGCCTGCTCCTTCCTCCAGGGTTCTAGGTGTCCTCCGGGCGTTCGTGGACTGCCTTCTGGATCCATGCAGTCCAGGCGTCATCACAGGGAGGTTCTCCCCAGGGCTCTTCAGGCTCCGCTTCCCCAGAGTTCCGTTCTGCGGCCTGGTCTGATATCCGGGATCCCCCCTACTAGGGCTCCTTTCCCAGGATTCCAGAGCCCTCGCAGAGAGCAGTTGCCTCCTCGGAGGTGCCCCTCTCCCATCTCTCTGCCTTCACCACCCCGCTCCCAGGCCATGTCGGTCCCTCGGGTCCGTTATCCTGGGAGCAGTTCAAGGTTCTCTGCGGCCTTCCCTCATATGTTAGATACATGCATGAGTGGGTCTTCGACTCCCCACCGCCGCAGGAATCCTCTTGGACATTCCAGCTCCCCATCATCCTCGTCTCCCTCCTCTGAGGGAGAGGAACCCTGCTCATCTGTCCTCCGATGCTGATTTCACTGAATATCAGCGTTTTCCTCCCGAGGATGGTGAGGGATCTTGGTTTCCTATGTTGAGGAGACAATACCGAGCGGAGCGCGTGAATTCCTTGGTGAATTCAGTGCCCAGCATTTGGTGGTACCTTTCTGGTCTATCCCCTTCCAGGAGGCGTCTATCCGTCCTGGCAGTCCCCGCCGGCTTTTCCAGCCCCGGCCGACTGTCAGCGAGGTATTGTGCCCCTCTGAGTCTCTGGTTCCCTTCCCAACCCGCCCTCTGGTTTGGTTTACCTAGATACTCCTTCTGGCGCCCGCTGCCTGGTGACGACCGCCCACGGATCCGGACTCTCTCCAGTTCGACCGTTGGGGCGAAGGTGTCTCTTCTTCTCGTGCGGAGTGCCTGTATTGTATCACATCAGGCTCACCACGCTGCCTACAACGGCATTTGTGGTCGATGATGTCCCAGCTGCTGGCATCAATGCCTGACACGAGCAACCAGACAAGCCGCTGCCTCCACGGTAGGGCCTGGAGCTGGCAAGACACCGCTAAGGGCATCTTATGACGCTAATGAGGTGGCTTCCAGGCTTGCGGGGACAGCGATCTGCATCAGGCGACGGCGCAGCCGTCTTTCCAGGTTGTCACCTGGCCCGGCGTAGGGTGATTCGCTCCGCCTTCCGGGGGACCCGTCTTTTCTCCTCTAGAGCTAGGAGACTTTTACAGGGGCTCCCTCTGTCTCCTCGTCCTCAGGAGGCACCTCCTAGCTCTTCCCCCACTTAGGCTTTCTGAATAAGCCAGGGTCTTCTCCTTCTGTTTCTCACCAGCAGAAGGCTGGGGGTCTTGTTCCCTCAGGGTATGGCCTCTTCCCCTTCCGGGGGAAGACGAGCTTGGTACTCACCCAGGAAGTAATGAATGGTGAAGATTGACAAGGGAAGATATGAAAATTACGTACCTACCGTAATTCTTGATCTTCTCTTGTATCTTCACCATTCATTACTTACACCCGCCCACCATCCCCTCAGTGGCCTCTTCTTGTGGCTTCTCCACCTCCCGTCTCCTTCCTCTCTCTGCAAAATAAAAAAAAAAAACTTTAAAACATAGGAAGAATTGCTCAGTTTTTCCAAAAAAAATCTATTCTTTGGGGGTCTTATTTCTCCAGAAAAAATTATTTACTCTAAGATTCGTGGGCCATCTCGTGGATTTGCATTGGCGATCAAACTGCACAACTATCTCTTGCCATTTCTCGGGCGAGATACCTCTGGGGTTATAGCCGGGCTCAGGCTATTCAGTTTTGATCCTGCAATCCCGTGCTCCAGCTTTTCGCCCTAGAATCAAAAACCCTTCCCCCCCTCTATTCTTGCCTTGCAGAGCAGAGGAACGGGCACGTCTGTTCTTTTCTTTTCTAAAAAAAAAAAAAGGGGAAAAATGCTGAGGGAACTCTCTTCGACTGCTATAGGCATCCTTGGTATTGGGGTCATGCTCCTAGCCTGCAAATTATTATCTGTAAAAAAAAAAAAAAAAAAAAAAAGGAAAACAAACGAGGGAGATGAGAGGGCAGGCAACCCTTCTCGTGAGATTGTATAATTGGTTTTTCCTTTCAAGTGTCCTCCTGGACAGTTTTACAGAAGAGCAGTGCTGACCATATCCAATCCCTCCCAGCCTAAGCCTCTGGCCTGCCTTAGCGAGTCCGACTGAGTCCCACTTCTATGCTTGAAACGCCTGAAAGGCTTACATTTTCCATTTCTAAACCCCTGAGCAGTGCCTCTTGCTGCCTGGGGTTTATTCTTCCTCTCGGGTGTCCTCGATTCAAAGGCCTTCGCGCCAGGGAGTCTGGCGGGTATCAACAACAATGGCATGTTGAAGATAAGGACTATGCCCTCCTGAGTCTGTCTAGCGGGTTTGGTGAACCTTCTCTTCAGCTCTATCTCCGGGATTCTTGCTTCCCTGTTAGTCGAGCCTTCAGCTATAAGCTAACTATGCTCATTGGGCATTCTGGTCCCTTCAACATCCCATCTCTTTTCTCTTCTTCTTCTTTCTCATTTCTTCCTTTCTCTCCTCCTAGAGTCCCCAGGTAAGGAGGCCCTGCAGTCCCTAGGTTAGGGATACTCTTATCTCCTCTGTCCTTCCTCCATCGGCTCATTCCTTTTCAGTTCATTCTTCCTTGCTTTGCTATCCCTTGGCTATCTTGCCTCGCTATTTCTATTCTCTGCTTTGCTTTTGCCTCTCCGGCTCACAGAACTGAGTTGGAGGAGGTGAGTCGCGCTACTTGGCCGCCCCTCGTCATATATTTTGTGGCGTCACTCCGAGCAGTGCCGTTAGCCAAAGTTTAAAAAAAAAAAGCTCGTGACGGGTGCGCCGCCTCGCCAACACCCAGGAAGTAATGAATGGTGAAGATAGAAGAGAAGATCAAGAATTACGGTAGGTACGTAATTTTCATATATCAACCCCCAGTAGCTCTAGGTACAGGGTATTACAGTAATCCAGATGGGAGGTCACAAAGGCGTGGACCAAAGTTGGGAGATCATCAGGCGGAACCAGGTGCTTAATTCTGGCGATATCCCTCAGATGGTAAAATGAGATCTTGATGACGGAGGACACCCGAGACTTCAGGGTCAACACCTTATCAAAAATAACGCCCAGACTCTGCACTGTTCGGAGGTCCTCAGCTGGCAGTCCCCAAGTACACACCAGAGGCCTGCCCAGTCGAAGGCCCTTGTACCTGATGACCCGGGTCCTCAACTAAAACCTCAGTCTTGTCTGGATTCAGCTTCAACCAGTTGGCACTCATCCAGTCCTGGATCTCTGACAAACAGTTGTTTAATACCAAGACCGCTACATCCTGATCAGGTGCAAAGGACATGTACAGCTGAGTATCATCTGCATAGCGGTGAAAACTCAGACCGTACTACCTCACAATGCCCCCCAGCGGCAACATGTACACCACGAACAACATGGGTGACAGCACAGAGCCCTGTGGGATCCCACATGGCAGAGAGAATGCATCTAAGAAATAAATCCCAGACACTACCCTCTGAGACCTGCCACTGAGGAAAGAGTGGAACCATCTGAGGACTGTCCCTGACAGACCACAGATCAACCTCAGGTGCTCTAGCACTACCCCATGGTCCTCGGTGTCAAATGCCACAGAGAGATCAAGGAGGACCAGGATGGTACAGCTCCTCTGATCTCTCGCTGTAAGAAGGTCATTGAGCACCCGAACAAGGGCAGTCTGAGTACTGTGCCTTTTCCTAAATCCTGACTAGAAAGGATCATAGATGTCATGGATGGCAAGATGATCGTCCAGTTGCAGGTTAGAGATGGGCTTGTAGTTGGCAAGACAGACCTTGTCGAGAGAAGATTTCTTAAGGAAGGTGTCACAACCACCTCCTTTAAGGAGTCTGAAAACTCCCCGGTCTCTAACGAGCACCGGATGATCTCAGCCAGAACCAGGCCAATGACTTCAACACATCCTACAAGAAGGTGGGTTGGGCCCTGGTCCAAACTACAGTAGGTCAGTTGCATACTCTGGATGATCCTCATGACATCTGAGATCGCCACCTGGTCGAACACTGACCAACCAGACCGAGGCGCTGTGACCTCCCACCGATCACCACCACACCTGTTGGAGCAGGCTAAAAAAGATCTCCGACGTGATGTTGGCAATCTTATCTCCAAAGAAGCAAGCAAACTTTTCACACTTCTCTTGTGACAAGGCTCTCCGTGACTGCAGACAGGCTGGATTGCACAGTCTGTCCACAGTACAGAAGAGCTGAGCCGGTCAGTTCCGTGCAGCAGTAATTTCCCCAAACAGGAACACTGCCTTCTTACAGGAGGTCACTGATTGATCGTTCACATAATGCGCCATCAATCCACCCCAGTAAGCTACCATGCCCTGCTTCAGGCTCGTTCACCCCCGCAGTGTGGCCAGTGCTCCTGCTGCCAACCGCCCATACTAGGAGCCGAACTAGGAACCCCAGTAAGGTATGGACTGCACTGAAATAGCTGGAGTTCATTTTCAAACTCTGCCGCTCTGCCACAGAGCTCCTTGATTTGCTGTCTGCATGAAGCTGGTGTTCCCAACTGGTCTCTCCTGTGGAAACCTCGAACACTGCTAGTCTCTTTTTTTTTTTTTTTCTCTTTCTTTGTTTTAAAAAAAAAAAAACTTGCTTGCCTTATCTCCCTTCCTAGCTGATTCTATGGTGATTTTTCATTTTGAATTTAGTGCTGGAAATTGTAAAAGGAATAGTGTGTTTCAGAGCTTTAAGTTTATTTACTGCTGCTGACGCTGAACATATCGCCTTTAAACCACTACCTTTCCAGTTTGCTACAGTTTTAAGTTAATTGTAGATAGTTAAGAAACTGCAATTTATTCTAATGCTTCTGCCATTTAAGTCACCCCCTCTAAACCTCTGATTTTCAGTCTTACACCTTGATTTCTGGATAACCTTCTGCCTTGTATCAGTGGCTGAACTTATCCTTTTCTCTCTGTATTCCTAAGTGCCTTGTCTATCTCTGCTACCCCCCTCACCACCAGCTGTAAGGTTGCTCGGTGCTGACCCGCCCTGCCCTTGCATCTCCCATTGGTGACTCTTCTTTTGTGCTACCCCCTGATCAACTTTTGCTCCTTAAACCTTTGCTCATTTAGCTTTTTGTTCCTCCCTGTTGCCACTGAACCTTCACTGTGTTTACTGTCTGCAGTCTTTTCTTTTGTCCCCATCTCACCCCGCCCCCAGCTACTCCACTAAATTAATTCCTCTCCTCTCTCCCACAGCTACCAAGCCCTGCTTCGGGCTCGTTCAGCCCCGCAGTGCGGCTACTGCTCCTGCTGCTGACTGCCCATACTAGGAGCCGTACCAGGAACCCCAGTAAGGTATGGACTGTACTGAAATAGCTGGAGTTCATTTTCCAAATCTAACGCTTTGCTGCAGAATTCCTTGATTGGCTGTCTGCATGAAACTGGAGCTCCTGATTGGTCTCTCCTGTGCAAACCTCGGACACTCCTAGTCTCTTGGATTTTCCATTTTTGTATTTCTCTGTTTCTTTGTTTTATAAAACACTCAATTGCCTTATCGCCCTTCCTAGCTGATTCTAGGGTGATTTTTCGTCCCGCCCATCCTTCCCGGCCCTGACCTCAATTAAATCCACTCAAATCCTGCCCACACTTCCCTCTCTTCACACACATCTATTGGTTATTCATTTGTGATTTCCTTCCTCTTAAAGGACCACATTAACTATCCTATACGCCTTTCCTCTCTCTCTTCTACTGGGTACTTCTCTTGACCCCCCCCCCCCCGGTAATCACAGCTGCCTTACCATACTCCTTGTAATCTGGGTCCCCCGTGGATTCAGAATGGGTCCCACCAATCTACTCCTAAGCTTGCTCACCTTCGTAACGCGATTCGCCTGCTCTGGCTCGACAGAAGAACAGCTACACTACCTGCCCTCAGACTATGTTATTGAATACCCACAAGCTGTCAACTGGACCATTACACCCACTCCCCACCTCGTGCCTTGTGGGTCAACCCCAGACCTTTGCATTCCTGGATGGTACTCACTCACAATGCATATACTCCATTGCTCCTTAGTGCATCTATCTTTTTTACAGGTTTCTGCTCTGTGCAACAACCAATTGTCAAAGAACACTCTTAAAAAATGGATCCTACTCCCTCATAAGAGCCACCTCAAGGCTCTCTTAAAACACCTAATACTGCTGCTGCTCCTTATTTCAGGCAACATTCACCCTAACCCAGGCCCCCCATTGCACAGCACTAGTGGTACTGGCAAGGCTGGGATGCTCTCCCTGGCAAGCATAAGCATCTGCAGTCTCTTCAACAAACTTGTTTCCCTCACTGCTCGGGTATCACTTCACAAACCAGACATCCTATCTGTGCAGGAGACATGGCTATCCTCAGAGTTCCCTGATTCTGTAATCTCAATTCCAGGATATGCTGTCTTTAGGCAAGACAGGTTTTCCAAGGAAGGTGGGGACAATGCTCTGTATCTAAAATCTAACATGCCACACCCTGAGAACATCACCCAGGGTCTTGTTACCAAGGTATTGCTTGGTGCGCATAATAAAGTATGAACAGTGGCTTCAGTCTATATTCCCCTTAAGCAGTCCAGACAAGGCCTACGTGCCCTCCTGGACTGTATCAACTCCCTTGACCAAAGCTTGGAAACTGTCCTGCTTGGGTTCTTCAACGTCAACTGGTTCTCACCTAGTGAAAACATCTTTAAGGATGCCCTATCGGCAGCAAACTTCTCCCAAATGGTTCAATGACCCACCCGGGTGAACTACAGAACAGGGACCAGTACTTTCCTGGATTGGGTACTTACCAACCGACCTGATCACATCTCAGAAACTGAAGTTCTCCCTGGCTTTATAAGTGACCATTCCCCAGTCCTTTGCACCTGGACCAACAAATTCACCAAACCTCCCCCAATAACCATTAATAGCAGAAAACCTATACCTGGTCACCTAGGACCCCTTAAAACTCTCATACAGGCGCTCAACTGGACACCAATAGACAAAGCCCCCGATGTGGATACTGTACTTGAGTATTTTATTCACAGTTTCAACTCTGCCTGTGATGTCCATGCCCCTTACAAGAAATATAAGATAAAGGGTGTCAAAAACCTGTGGATTACTATAGACCTCTTAGAGCAACTGAGATCTCGAGACCTGCTTTGGCACAGAGCTAAGTTGACTGGATCACAGGCTAACATCCAGGCCTATAAAACAGCAAGAAATGCTTGTACAAGATTGATTTGTCTTGAAAAATCCAACTACTATAGGACTGCACTAGCTCGTACATGGAAAGACAGGAAGAAGTTCTGGTCCAAAATATCTGAAATAATAGGGAAAAACCCAAAAGTCCCACCCTCTATGCTCATCCTAAATGGAAACATCACCTTGGATCAAGTCTGCATTGCCAACGCTTTTAACGCCACCTTCACAGATCTTAGTCATGTACCACCTCAACCTTCTTTGACTCCCCCCACCCAACACATTACTCCCTGACAAAGCAGAAATAGCGCAGGGTACTTTAAAGCAATCTCTGGTCTAACAAAAAAACATCTACTCAGAGTGCTTGGGAGGTCCAGATCCAGTGACGATTCCCTGGATCTGAAACTCCTTGCAGTCACCTTAGACGAAGTGTCCTCTCCACTCACCAAAATCCTAAACCAATCCCTCATGTTGTCACAGTTCCCCCAAAAATGGAAAGCTGCAGTGGTGATGCCAATTCAAAAAAGTGGTGACGAGACCTTAACTAATAACTACAGACCAATCTCCATTCTCCCCCTCCATTTCAAAGCCCTGGAGCAGATAGTTGCTGATCAACTTACTGATTACCGAGAAAAATACAAACTGCAATGCCCTGAGCAGCATGGATTTCGAAAAGGACACAGCACCACCACTGCCCTCCTCAAATTCACCTCCTACATCCATAATGCCCTTGACTTGGGACATCTTGTTGGTGCCACATTCATCGACCTGACAAAGGTATTTGACACTGTCAACCACTCCTTGCTTACCAAACTAGCTCTCCTAGGACTCTCAACAGACACCACACGGTGGTTCCAAAGCTACCTTAGTGACCGAACCCAACAGGTTAGAATTGGTGAATCCCTCTCCTCCGTCCTCCCAGTCAGGTTTGGAGTCCATCAAGGATCTATCCTGGGTCCTCTGCTCTTCAGTATATTCCTAAACCACCTCCACACATCCTTCCATGACAGAATTCTTCTGTATGCAGATGACGCAGTTATCTTTACCGCACACTCAGACCCTTTCTCTCTACAGTCACAGCTGCAGGAAAGCTTTGCTGAAGTCGAGACCTGGTTTAGCTTTCATAAACTCATTCTTGATTACAGTAAAAAAAAAATAATGATGTTCCATGGAACCCACAACAAACACAAAGACCAAGTACTAACCATCAGCAACAGTGCCGGGAAAACGCTGGAGCAAGTCTATCTGTTTAAATACCTGGGTGTGACCCTTGACTGCACTCTAGGGTATTCTTAAACACATCGATAACATGGTAAAAAACTGTGAATACCCATATAGGATTGTTCTATAACCTTAAGGACTGCTTTACTGCCGAAGCCCTAAACATTGCTATTCAGAGCTCTGTTCCATCTATTATCGGTTATGAACTTGTGATATACAGAGCAGCTAATGCTTCTGCACTCCAGCGCATAGCTATAGCCCGAAACAAGGCTTGTCGCCTCCTAACTTCAGCCCATCGCCTTTCCCACACTTGTGATATATACAAGCAAGTAAACTGGCTCTAGCTAACAAGCAGACTTCGGTACCAGATCTGCATCCTAGCTAAAAAGGTCTTGCTAGAGCTCCTGCCCCCCTGGAGTTCTGAATATACTGACTTGACACTGTGTCTCCCGCCCAACCAGAAATTCGGAATGTCTAACATTTTCAGTACCCTGCTGCCACAGTACTCAAGGGCAATGTTCCTTCAGTTCGAGAGCCTATAGTTGGTTTAATTCACTCCCACCAGAAATTACCAACCTTGCCTCCTTAGGCACTTTTAAGTGCAAACTTCACCACCACCTCGTTACCAGGGCTCCCTCTGAGTGTCTCTCTTAATTTAATACAGTCCTACTCCCCCCCACCTCCCCCTTTGTCTCCTCCCTCACACTTTCCCACCCTTTTTCTCTTTTCACTTATTCCTAATCTCCTCCTGCTTCTGCTTACATCTTCATCCCCTTCCTCACTCTCCGCCTTGCCACCCTCGCCACTTTCTCCTGCTCTCACTCCCAAACCATATTTTTTTCTTTCCCACTTCACCACCCTCATGACTTTTTTTTTTCTTATTTATTTACCCCCATCCCTTTGGCCCCCCTTCCCTCCCTGATCCCCAGACCCGGATTAACAAGTATGCACTTGATGCCATGGCAAAGGACCCCCCAGTCTGCAGTGTCAGACGGTGTTTTTTTACGTCCCACTCATCCCTAATACGTTTTCAAACAACATGAAGTCTTGCTATATTATAGACATTAGCAGTTTGTTCCAGCTCTAGAACTGTCCCGGAGTGAAATGGTTAAAACCATTCCAAAATAGAATTTTGGCACGAGAGCAGCTCTATCTGTGTCATTTCAAACTTGAACTGTCAGATTCTTTACTCCGCCTCAGTGAACAGTCGCTCCGGAGATTTCTCCTTCTGCTCGGTTCATTTCTCGGTTTAAAAGTGTTTTCTGGTTGGATTTAACTCAGAATAGTTTTATTTAACCGCAAAACCGCTCGGTTCAAGCTCTATCTGTGGTAACCGTAAGTAAATGAAGGTTTTGTCTGTGTGGAACTTGTAGTTATCGGTTCGGTTTTGAACCGATCAGTGGGTTTAAAACTCATTTAAAACTAAAAGTTACTATTTTAGAGTGTGGTTCCCGGTTCTTATCGGTTCTAAAAAACGGATTTATTATTTTTCCAATACCCGTGACACGGTTAGGAACCGATAAGGGTGTCTTGCCTGGCACTGCCGTTAAAAGGGCAAGTTTTTGGTTAGGCTGGCATTATGTCTGAGAAACCCAAAAGAAAAACCGGGCCCACTGGGTTTCAACACTGTGATGTTTGTGGGGAAGTCTTTGCCAAGGCTGACCCACACACCACATGTGTTTATTGTCTGGGGTTTGACCACCTCCAGTCAGACTGCCAGGTATGTAAGAATTTCCCTGCAGCCACCCTGGAAAAAAGATTGGGCAGGCTCAGGGAACGAGAGGCCAAAAAGTCCGCTGACCCGGATGGCCAGCCCGGTTCGGTGCCAACCGAACCAGAGGGAGTGCCCTCTGACCAGGGCCAGACTTCCTCGGCCAAAAGAAAAGCTGGTTCTGAGGAACCAATTCCAGTAAAGAAAACAAGAAAATCAACAGGTCTGGAGTCCAAAATTCCTTCTCCAACTGCTGCAGAGATAGCAAAAGCCATACAAATTGTCCAGTCACTGTCTCAGGGTCCGTCCGAACCACCACTATCTGGTAAAAGGTCGGTTCGTCCGGTCCCAGTGGTTCAAGGATTATGATATTGAGAGAATTTTATGAACCAGAGGAGGGGAGGAGGATTAGAACAGTATGAATGTGGCTGGAAGGTCTGGGTGTGCCCATTGAACCGGACATCTCCCAGACAGACCTTTAGAATCTCCCTATGCTGTCTGAGTCCCCATCTCATTTTATGTTTTATAAAAAGTTGCTGAAACCCTCCAGCTTCCTTTAGAAGAGGCTGTGGATGAGCAAGAGGAGCCTGATTTTGTAGAAATGATGGATATTCCAGAGTCTAGAGATTGTCTATTCCTTTACATAAGTCTTTTAGGAAACAAACAATTAAAATTTTAAAAGCTCCTAATTCTGTGTCTCCTGTAGATAAAAGATGGACAGAAGGTATACATTGTCAGGCCCTGATACAGAATTCCTTTCTCAGCAATGCAGTCATGTTAGTAGTTCAGGCTGCTGCCTGTGATAAAGCTTTAATATTCCTTGGCTTCACATCCTCCTGACAAGGATTCCAGGAAGATTGATGCCATGGCAAAAACAGTATATGCAGCCTCTCTGGGACTCAGGCAAGCAAATTATATGGCTTATGTAGCTAGGTATCAGAAATCTAGATGGGATACTGTTATGCAATTGGCCAAGCAGGCCCATGACCAGCTGGCTAGTGAACTAGAACAGGTGGCTGCTGATGGCATTGATGCCTCTAGATTCAGTTTCATGCTGCTGTGGATGTTAATGTTTCCTCTAGGGTCATGGCCACATCTGTAGCTTTTCGTAGGTTGGCCTGGCTCAGGTGTACTAGTTTGTCACAGGATACCCAGACTAAGGCTATGGATTTTCCTGTGGTGGGAAATTCTCTGTTTGGAGAGCAGACAGAGAATTACATGAAGAAGATGGATGAATATAGGACTACTTACAAGAGTGCCCAGGCTAAGGAGCGCAAGCCACTCCTCAAAGGCATGCCCCCAGGGGTAGGGGTAGGCCTTTTCACAGGCCATTCTACCAGACTCAGGCCTCCTCTGCCTATGCTCAGAGGGGCTTCTTCAGAGGCAGGGGCAGATGAGGGGAGGGCAGACCTGCTCGCACCCCCCAGCCTAAAGCTCCTGCGAAACAGGCACTCTGATGGGGTGCCCAGGGCCGATTCTCCTGTACCAGTGGGGGGCAGGCTGGCTTACTTCAGTCAGAATTGGGCTTCTTTAACCTCAGACAAGTGGGCTCTGGAAGTAGTAAGCTAGGTCTGGTTCTCAGCTTCAAAAGTTTCCCAAGTTGAGAAGCAGACTTTTCTACCTGCAAGTGTTTGAGACCTCGCTCTGGAAACAGAGGTCTCATCCCTGTTAGCTCTCAGAGCAGTAGAAAGGGTTCCTCCCTGCATCAGGGCAGGGGTCTGTATTCCAGATACTTCCTTACCCCAAAAAGACAGGAGAATGGCGGCCCATTTTAGATCTCAGATATCTGAACAAGCATCTTGAAACCAAAGTTCAAAATGGTAACTCTGGCAATGATTTTACTTTTCCCTAAGGCCAGGGACTGGCTAGCCTCCCTGGACCTCAAGGATGCCTATTTCTATGTCCTAATCAGAAGATCCCATCGAAAGTACCTCAGATTCGAACTGCCCTCAGGTCATTACCAGTTCAGAGCAATGCCCTTCGGCCTTACCTCTGCTCCAAGGGTATTCACAAAGTGTCTAGCAGTGGCAGTGGCCCACTTAAGGAGGAAGAGGATTGCTGTTTTTCCCTATCTAGACGACTGGCTCATTGTAGGCCAGTCCCCAGAACAGGTAAAATCTCACCTACAGGTCACCCAGCACCTTCTCACCTCCCTGGGTTTTCTGCTAAACCTACTAAAGTCGGTTCTGGAACCAGTCCAGGTACTCACCTTATAGGGGCAGAATTGGACACAAAGCTAGCAGAGCCTTTCTTCCCCAGAAAGGGTAAGGAATTTAGTGGCTTGGCCTCTTCCTTCACTCTGCAGGTCTCTGACCAGCAAGACACTTTCTGCAGCTCCTGGGGCACATGGCTGCATCCACAGCTGGTGTGCAGGGAGCCAGATTTCAGATGAGAGAAATTCAGTTTCACTTGAGAACCTTTTGGTCTCAGAGAAGAGACCCCCTTTCCAAGTTGGTCCCAGTGACTCAACCTTGATCCTAGCTCCAGTGGCGGCAGGATCAGAGCAATTTAAGAGCGGGGTCCTCTTCATTTCCCCTTCCCACGACTTGACTCTCACTACAGATGCTTCCTTCTGGGTTGGGAGCCCACATGGGCGACCTTTCCACTCAGGAGTTTGGTCCCCAGGAATCTCTGCTCCACATCAATTTGCTGGAACTCAAAGCTGTCTTTTAGCTCTTCAAGCTTTTTCTGCATCTGTCCACAACAAGGTGATACAAGTCAGAACAGACAACACCACAACAATGTGGTACATCAACAAACAGGGGCACTCGGTCTTCGCCTTGTGCACCGAGGCAATGAAGTTGTGGTCTCTGGCCTATTCCTGAACACTTCTCATAGCAGTTCATTTTCCAGGGAAGGACAATGTCCTAGCGGATGCCCTCAGTAGGATTTCCAGGGCCACTGCTAATGGTCCCTGGATCCTCAAGTGCTGGGATAGTTTTTGCCAGGTGGGGCATCCTCAGATAGATCTTTTGCAGCCCCAGACAGTCACAAACTTCCTCTGTTCTGTTTCAGGCCTCCAGTGCTGGGCTCAGTTCCTGGATGCCTCTTCTGGACTGGGAGGGAAGTTCCTCTATGCTTCCCCTTCCTCTCCTATTCAAAGTACTAGTCAAAATCAGATCTCAGCCTTGCAGGGTGATTCTGATTGCCCGGATTGGCCAGGCAGCCCTGGTACCACTCCTTCTGTCCCTGACAGTCCATCTTCCCTGTGCCTCCCAGGAATCACAATCTGTTGACTTGTGCCCAGGGAAGGGTTTGGTATCCGGACCTCAATCCCTCAACCTCAAGGCCCTGGCTCTTGAGGAGTTAGAGTTTGCTGATTTACACCTCTCTCAGGGTGTTCTTGAGATCCCAAAGGCTTCCAGAAAGCCTTCCACTAGGGCTACTTATAGTTCTAAATGGAAAAGGTTTTCCGTTTGGTGTGCTGGGAAAATATTTCCCCAGAATCTGCTGAATTGCCCATTTTGTTAGATTACATGGTACATCGTAATTCCTTGGGTCTCAGACCAGCTACCCTGAGAGTTCATTTGGCAGCTGTGTCTGCTTTTGTGTCAGCAGGAAAGTCATCCCCTCTTTCCTCTCATCCTGTGTTTTCCAAGTTTTTTAAGGGATTACTCCATACTAATCCTCCCTTTTGGGAACCGGCCCCTGCTTGGGACCTTAATGTTTGCATTGCCCAGTTAATGCAACCCCCTTTTGAACCTCTGTCTTCTGCAGAGCTTAAGTACCTAACTTGGAAAACTGTTTTCTAGTGGCTATCACTTCTGCCAGACGATAAGTGAATTCGTGTTTTGTCAGTGGAGACTGACTTTATTTCTTTCCACAGGGATAAGGTAGTCCTTAGGACTAATAGGAAGTTTTGCCTAAGGTGGTTTCAGATTTCCATCTTAATCAATTTATCTCCTTCCAGTATTTTTCACTGATCACTCCTCTTCGGGTGAGAGGAGGTTGCACAGCCTGGATGTTAAGAGAGCTCTTAGTTATTATATAGAGCTGTACAAAGGTCACAGGTTCTAATCCTCCAACTTTTCCTTACCTATGGTGAAGTTGGGAAAGGCAACCTGCCACTAAGAGATCAATAGCCAGGTGGATTGTCTCTTGTATCCAATTTTGTTATCAGAAAGGGCAGAGCCTCTCCGGGTTTGAGGGCTCATTCTACCAGGGGTACAGCTGCCTCTAGCTGCTGCCAGAGATATCCCTTTATTAGAGATTTGCCAGGCTGCTACTTGAAAACGCACACACACTTTTACCAAGCATTACTCCCTGATGTCCAGGCCAGGAGAGATGCTCGGTTTGGCACAGCTGTTCTTCAGAGCCTATTCCCTAAGTAGGTTCTGCCCCTCCTCCATGGAGGTACTGCTGTGTATTCTGTTAATAAGTCTATAATATAGCAAGACTTCATGTTGTTTGAAGAAAAAATTACTCACCTTAGTAATGTTGTTTCTTCTAATGGAGTCTTGCTATATTATAGAACCTCCCCAACTGCCCTCTCAGAACCTCTACTTGGTGGGTGCGGCAACTTAGTGTAGGCACTACTTATGTCCTGTTAGCATTTTGTCCCTTTGGGACTTTGGGGTGTATGTGTACGCGTGTGTGTGTTTTATTATACTTATGTTCCATTTTCATATTATTAGAATGGTGTTAGTATTTCTGGTCCCCTGACTTGAGTCTTGGGTGTTGGGACCATCAATGGTTGTTATTATTTAGGTAGCCATTTGGCTAGTGTAGGTTACAGCTTCCACACAGACCTTAGTGAGTTTGGCTTGTAAAGATCTGACAGTTCAAGTTTGAAATGACGCAGATAGAGCTGCTCTCATGCCAAAATTCTATTTTGGAATGGTTTTAACCATTTCACTCCGGGGCAGTTCTAGAGCTGGAACAAACTGCCAATGTCTATAATATAGCAAGACTCCATTAGAAGAAACAACATTACTAAGGTGAGTAATTTTTTCTTTCCTTCCCACCACCTCCCGAGAGAGCTAGCAACAAAGTTTGAGGGAGTTCCCCCCCCCCCAATGCTTTCCGCGGACGCTCAGCAAGCAAGCGACTGACTGGACTTGAGCCTCTCTCATTTGGCTCCCTCCTTCTCTGCCCAGTCTAGACTAGAGTGACTGAGTGATGGTTCGGGAATGGACACAAACTTATTCCACCACCAATCACCATCCGTCTTGTGGAGCAAGGAGGTGTGGCTAAGTCTGAGGAGCCCGAGTGGGAATTGAGGAGCAGACTCGTGGCGGCACTGAGTGCGCAGTTTTGGAGTCATCGGGTCGGTCAGTGAGGGAGAGTGGGGATTTTTTTTCCGAGCGGTGACGGTCAGCCGCACTCAGAGCCGGGGCGAGGGCTGCAATGTGTGGTCGCTGGCCATCTGACCACTGATCTGTCATCTGTGGCTGCGTGCGGTACGCCTTTAATTTACAGTCGAGACGAGGACTCATCTTCTCAGGAGCCAGGACAGGAATGGACAGTGGACCCTCTCTTCACCTATCCAGCGAGTGTGACTGACCTGACTGAGGGTGTCGCGAGGTCGGTGGATCCGTGACCATCTGAGATCGTCGTCGCGCCGGTGAGAGGCAGAGCTGCAGGGCTAGGCTAGCTTTAGCTGCACTGTTTTTTTTTTTGTTTTTTTTTTTGCTTTTGGTCTGGATGGTTGGTCACCATCGTCATCCTCAACAGTCCTTTTCCTCCTCTCTATAGTCCTTAAAAGACAGTCACTCTCTCAGAGAGAGGGGACCCCTACGTGTCTTTTCCTCACACAGTGTGGTGTGGAGTCGTCGAGCTAGGCCTCTCTTTATTGGGCCTGCTGCTGTGGGTGAGAGGCAGAAGCCCAAGCCAAGTCTCATCAGTCTAGCCTGCTGTGACAGAAGAAGAGACAGAGCCAGAGGAGGAGGAGCGGTTGATGACAAGGTATGTTAAAAAAAAAAAAAAACGTAATTAAAAATAACTAGACTGTCTGGGGTGGGCATTTGCTGGCCTGAGCTGGCACAAATAATTCTGGCAGCCAGCCAGGAATGGCTAGTATAGGTGTACTGTATAGCCCTCTGCCCTAGTGTTCCACCACACACCCAGTTGTTGTCTGTCGTAAACTAAGTGTGGGAGGGAGTGTGTGTTGGAGTGTGTGTCCGTCCACCGAGGTGTAACTGCAGTATAAGAAAGTTGGGTCAGGTTTGATTTTAACAACTGGAAGGGAGGTTGGGTTCATGATATTGGAGTCAGGGATGGCTGGCAGAGGGGACGTTGTTGGAGCTGTGGTACTGCTGGAATGTTCAGGTTGCAGACACCTGACAGAAGGAGTAAAGGACAGAGTTGGGGTTGTGATAATGGGGGATCATCCCTGTGTGTGAAGGTTGGGGGGGGGGCAATGACAAAATGATGGATCTAGAATCCATTCTGACTATAAATGAGTGTGTTACTACATCACACTAGTTTGCATTTAACAGTTTGGCTTCTCAGTCAGAACATCTTTTTTATTGCATGCTTGTTCTTGGACATATGTTGCACAATGTTTTTGCTTTGCTGGCTTATATACTGATTCTTTGCTTGCAGCATACTGTTCCTGTAACCCCATCCACCTTCCAGATGCACCTAGCAACGCCTCATGCTGCTACACCCTTTTTATTTGTTATCTGCACAGTATATTCTATGCATATCTATTTACTTGTATTTCTGTTTACTTACTGCTGATTGTTACTGATACTTTCTATTTTCTCTCTTGTTCCTCCTTGCCCAGGACACACCTGGGAATCAGCTGTTCAGCTCAGTGTACCTTTTACTGGTCAAATGCATTATTTGGATTTTTTGCTCCAAAGGCGACTCTTGTAAAGGTGACTGGCAAGGATTAATGTTAGCAGGGCAAGCGACCCTTAAAAAAAAAAACACTTCCCTGGCCAGGTCTCCAAAATTCGTGGCAACATAAATAAAAACTCTGTTTCCTCCTCTTGTAATTTATTTCTGCAGAGTTTCAGAAAATATAGAAGCGAAGCTGCCCCCCACCGTGGATCAGATCCCAATTAAGCAGCACAGTGCATTGTGGGTAAAACACCTACATAATCACAATGATGCCACTACAGCTGTAACTAGGACAGCAGTAGGCAGACAATAATTTTAATAGCTTCGGCAAGGATTTGAATTTTTTAAATTGTGCTTACAGCAACTTTGATCAAAAGGTGCTGTAATCATAATTTCAAAGATTATTATCCATGCCAAGGCCATAAAAAAATGGCAAAACAATGTCCACACATTGCTGTCTTAGTTACGGCAGTGCTTTAATCCACCCTAATGTTAGTGTCCCCAAATTTGACCCTTATTTTTGCATTAATTATTATTTTCATGTTTGTGTCTCACCCATCCTTGCCAAGCTTGTTGATCACCATGCTTCCGGGTAGGTGGCTGTAATGCAGTAGCCCACTCCTGCCATTACAGTTATATAGATATAGAGTCTTGTAGTTTTAAGGTGTTTGATACCAGATGAATGGCCGAGTATAAGCTTGGAAACAAACGGTGGGACCTCATCTGGAGTAACCAGTTTGCATGTATGGCTTCAGAAGGGCACCCGGAACCTATTTCCTTTCCATTCAGTTCAATTGCCTAATGCCTGACAAAAGTGTTTACCCTGTATGTTGGTCATTTTTGTTGCAGTTTACTGTTTACCACAGGATAGTGGGTTCTAGAAGTCATCAGCCTGTATGTGCTCTTTGTGGTCGTGTGTACCACAGTTAATCCTGTGAAATATGGGAAATGTCCAGTACCTGGTCACTTTTCCAGTTGTAACAAGTGTATTCTCCAGTGTGTTTTTTTTTTTTATCCTATGCTAAATGGGAAATCAGGAATGTCTGTACAGACTGTACCTCAGTAATCCGCATTACTAGTATGTGTTGCCCCATGGAGATCCATCTTTGCTTTGTGGTTATACCTACTCTGTGTTACGCTGTGGGATATAAAAGATGGACAGACACTCCAGAATAAGGTGCAACCCACCTGGTTAAGTGGGAATTTTATTATAAAACAAAAATAAAATAAAAAAAAAAAATATAGATCGGTCTTAGCTTTGGCACCTTCTTCAGCATTCACTTCCACTTGTACCAGTTTGTAGAACAAAATATGGGCAAAATCCTGAACAGAATATCCTCAAACCAGTAGAACCTTCCTCCACCACTGATCAGCAAGCACTGACCTTATCTAAAAAAAAGGCAGCTTACTAAAGGACATTTATATCCTCCCCCTGAATCATGTGACTTAGATTCATTATGTAACGAGCAATACATTTCTTTAAAACGTATCTTAACATTTTAGAGTACACATGAAATGCTGTACAATGCTTAAATGAATTGTAGAAGTCCTTTCTGTAACCAATTTTGAAATACAAAGCCTAAGTATATTCAATCACCATACATGACTTTGCAACAGTATAAATCTAGCCCGCCATTCCCCTATAGCTCCCTGCCAGAATGACACAGCTAATCCTCAGAGCAGCTTCCATTTTGTATCTCTCCTGCCAAGCTTAAGGTACAATTTATTTATTCCTTTATTTTGGAATATACAATTTCTACTACTGTGGTATAACTGAAGGGGGACATTTCAAAAGTGCAGAGTGTAAAAGTAGGAGCCACACTACTAATATATTGCTCCAGGGGAAAGAAAAAACAAAGAAAAACTCTCACAGGGAACTGGGGCTTACACTTGTTTTAACAATGCTTCCAGGGCTTCCTGCAAGGACAACACCCAGATATTAAGCATACTCACATTCTGCTGCAACCAGGTCCATTTTATTGGGAAGCACAGACTCTCACAGGATGAAAACGGGAGGAAACCAAGTTTATTTAAACTACACAGTTGGCTTCAGTGCAGACTTGGCAGGCTAAGCCGTTGGCAACGTTGTTTCTAAGCCCAAACAGATTTTATTACCCCTTTTGGCAACTTAAGAACGTTATAAACTGCAAGGCTCCCACAGTCTTTACCACAAAAGTACAGGGGATATGTCTTTCTTTCTTTAGGGCATTATACCACTACATCAAATATTTTAAGGGAGCCATAACCATTTTCTACTCAGTATAAGGTAGATTTATGCTGGAAATTTGTGAATAATGTTTCAATGGAAGAAAGAGAATAAAAAAGAGGGGCAAAGAATATAGAAGACTTAAAGGGGGGGGGGTTACTTGATAAGGAGGTGGCCTGCCTCCTTATCAGGAAAATAAAAGGGATAGCTCTAGAAGACAAGAAGATAGATGGTTGCAACCAAGAGAAAGTATGAAACATTATTCCGTGACAGGTATTAGCCCTGTCACACTCTGTTACATGAATAGGGTGTCGGCATGGCTCATTTGGTAGCACAACATCCGCCTCTGGACCAGAAGGTCGTGGGTTCTTGTCCCACACCAGGATTGAACTTGAACCTAAAATGCTGGCATCCAAGTACAGTATTAGGGGGGTGCTGTACTGCTGGGGTGTGCCATCCTTCGGATGAGACATTAAACTGAGGTCCCTTCTGCCCATCCTGGTGTTGTCCTGGTGGGTGTCCAGGTGGAAGCAAAAGAACCCAGGGCACTCTTCGCAAAGAATAGGGGACATTCCCGGTGTTCTGACCAACATTCCCCTTTCCATAAAACGGTTCATGTAATCATCCAGGCTGTGTGTGGATGCTGATGTGTGATATGGCTGCCACTACACAGTCAGTCACTTCACTACCAGTCTAGCATTGCTTGTTAAGCGCTTTGGGATACACTGTGTATGAAAAGCGCTATATAAATGGTGATTCTTCTGCTTCATAAAAGACACACTCTAGAATCCCAGATCTGGTTTGGACAGTAATTCTGTTGCTTCTTTGTGTCTAGAGTTAATTGGGTGCCCCTGTCCAGGACTGGAAATCTAGCATAGTCCTGAGCAAACATTTTCTCCCAGGGACATGGGTTGTTGGCCATTGTAATTGGTCCCTACCAGGTGTGTGCCATGCAGTTGCTGCACTTGGTTGTCTGTTTATTTATAAGAGTCTTCTCCATCTGTTATATCCCACCTTGCCCATGGTGGCAATAAATTATGTAACCCTCACCCACGTTGGCCGTCACCTTTCTCTTTTCCCCTAGACGTTTGGTGAGAGGTATACCTTCTGGTTCATTTAGGGGCCAGTAGGTGGTTGCACAAACACAGATTTTCAATCAAAGGTTCAGCTGTGTTTCTTGTTTAGAGGGCTTTAAGGTTTTTCTGCTTTTCATTTTGTTTGTGTTGTGTCATGTTTTACTACTACTTGCTGGACATCCGGCTGCAGCATGGTGAAATACTGTAACCAAAATATAGTTTGAGAATATTTATTTTGTATATTAAAGGGGCACTGTCAGATTTTACTTCGAGAGGGCTCTTGCAGTAGGTAATTACAGGACAGGACTGAAGTGTGTAAGGGAGGAAGGGGAGGAGGGTAGTACAGAGTCACTTTGGGTGCAAATCCAGGATTCCAAGAATAGGAGTCTTAGAATGGGAGTGGTGTACAGGCCACCATTTCAGATGGAGGAGTTAGACAGGGAACTAGTGGGACAGATCAGGAGGACCTGCGAGAAGGGTAGTGTGGTGATTGTGGGGGACTTCAACATGCCAGGAGTGGACTGGAGCACCCCAACAACCAGGAACAGAAGGGAGCAGGTACTGCTGGATGCCTTCCAGGACAGCTTCCTGCTGCAAATGGTCAGTGAACCAACCAGGTTAGGGAATACCCTTGACCTTGTGCTGGCAAATGGGGACTTTGTGAGAGAACTTACAGTGGAGGAACCGCTGTCAGGGAGTGACCACCACCAGTATGGCTCACATTGGATATGGGCAAGGAAGGAGTGGAATCTGGCACAAGAGTGCTGACTTCAGGAGGGCCGACTTTGGGAGGATGGGGAAGTGGGTAAAAGGGTACCTGGCCAGAATTCAATGTAGTATGGATACTAAACCAGAGATGGGAGCTCATAAAGTTGGGATAGTGGAGGCAACCAAAACCTGCTGCAAAGCCCAGAGCAAGAAGGTTAGGGCTAAGAAACTGAGCTGGTTGAGCAAGGAGGTCATAGAAAGGTAAGGAGGAAAAGAGCTGCCTTTTAGGAAATACAAGAAAACAGGGAGGGGGAGGACAGAGAGGAGTACTTGACAGAATCGAAGGAGGTGACAAGGGCAGTAAGGGGAGCCAAAGCATCTACGAACTCAGGCTGGCACAAGGCATTAAGAAGGGGAGAAGGGCTTTAAGTACATCAGGAGAAAAGGAGTGTAAGGACCACATAGTAAGGATTAGGAAGGAGGGGGTTGGGTGGAAGTAGGGTACTGATAAGGCGGCACTAAATGAGTACTTCTGCTCAGTATTTACTAAAGAGAAGAGGGGGGTGACACCCAAGATGGGAGAAATGGCAGACGCAGGGGGGGAAGTGATGACAGATGGGGAAATCATGGAGGGCAGAGTTCTAGAGGGTTTGAAGGCACTGAGGGTGGACAAGGTGCCAGGCCCAGATGGCATCCACCCCAGGGTACTGAAGGAGCTGGCAGAGGTCCTTGCAGGACCTTTGGCAGACCTATTTAATGCCTCACTACATTCGGGGTGTGTACCTCAGGACTGGAGGATGGCTCATGTGGTGCCCCTCCATAAGAGTGGCCCCAAGGATGAACCGGGAAACTACAGACCAGTGAGCCTCACATCCATCGTGGGTAGCTTAATGGAGACTATCCTGAAGGAGGAGGCTGGTGGCCCTCTTAGAGGCCAAAGGACTACATGACAGCAGACAAAGCATGGCTTTGGCACGTGGCCAGATCCTGCCAAACCAACCTGGTCGAGTTCTGTGCATCTGGGCAACTAGGCAACTGGACAGGGGATATGCAGTGATGTCTGTATCTGGACTTCAGTAAGGCATCTCGACTCAGTGCCACATGGAAGGCTGGGAAGGAAGTTAGTAGGCACAGGGGCAGGTGCAATGCTGGTGAGATGGGTAGGAAACTGGCTGCAGGGAAGGCAACAGAGGGTGGTGGTGGGTGGGGAGCTGTCACACCCAAGGGCAGTGACGAGCGGTCCCACAGGGCTCGTGTTGGGACCAGTGTTGTTTGGGATATTCATTGCAGACATATCATGGGACATCAAGAGCAAGATCAGTCTGTTTGCTGATGATACCTAAGGTTGCGCGGTGGTGGATGACCTAGGGATGGCAGGGGTTGCAGGATGATCTGGCAAAGCTTGAAACCTGGTCAGACACCTGGCAACTGGGCTTTAATGCCAAAAGTGCAAGGTGATGCATTTTGGGATGAAGAACCCAAGGAGGACTTACCAGCTAGGGGAGTGCAGCTAGCCCAGACAGAGGAGGAGAAGGATCTGGGTGTGCTCATCACAGGGTCAATGAACAACTCGGCACAGTGGTAGGGAAGGCAGCTGCAAAGGCCAACAAAATGCTGGGTTGTATTGCAAGGGGTATATCCTCGAGGAGGGAGGAGGTGATTCTGCCACTGTATAGGTCATTAGTTAGACCACACCTGGAGTACTGCGTGCAGTACTGGCGTCCCGATCTGAAGAGAGACATTGAGTTACTGGAGGAGTGTAGCAGCGAGGGCGACAAAGATGATCAAGGGTCTGGGGGACTTATCATACGAGAGTAGGTTGAAGGAGTTGAACATGTACTCACTGGAGGAGAGGAGAGACAGGGGGGACATGATTGAAACCTTTAAATACATGAAAGGAATAAACAAGACAGGTACAGAGGGGCTGTTCAAAGTAAGGAAGGGGAGGGCCACCAGGGGCCATGATATGAGACTGGAGCGAGGAAGGTTCAGGAGGGAGATGAGGAGACACTTTTTTACACAGAGGGTGGTGGCTGGGTGAAAGTTACCTGCAGAAGTGGTATGCAGTAGAACAGTGGACTGCTTCAAACGAGGATGAGACAGGAGCCAAGAGGGAGGGTTAATGAGGGAAGGGTGGAAGGAGGGGCAGCTGCAGAATAAGGGGTGCTAGCTGCACATTCGAGCAGACTTGATAGACCTCTAGGGCCTTTATCTGCTGGCAAATTTCAGATGTTCGCATATATAGGACTGACGCCGCAGGCAGGACCCCACCGGAAAAATTTCTAGCTAGCAGTCCCTTACAGGACCGCGCCAGGAGACATCGGTATAAAGGGCGGTCCGGACACCCGCCTTAAGTTCTTTTCCCCGCCATTAGCTCGCTGCAGTACCGTGGAAAACTTCATGCTTCGTCAGCCTTTCCTTCGCTATTTTTACCGAAAAACGTTATTTTTTCGACTAACGCCCCTACACCCTCCCGAGCACAAGAATAAGTGCGATTCGTGGCGTTCAACTACCGCAAGGACGGCCACGCCCTGTACCTGTTCTGCCTAAGCCCGATCATCCGTCGAGAAGTGCCAGCATTGCCTCAGCTTTAATGCGGCTACCTGAAAAGTGTAGTATCCTGGAAGCCTATATTCTCAAGAAGAAAATGAGCTCTATGAGAAGGGAGCTAAACTGAGGCAGGCGCCCACTTCCTGAAGGCTATTGAAAAAGGACATGAGAGGCACTGGATAAAGGCTCTTTTCCACTGTTTCTCTCGAGTCGCTGGATGCAGGTACCTGGACTGCCCGGACGCCGCCTCGGAGGTTTCTGAGGCGGCACCAGCCTGCCCGCCTGCTCGTGCTCAGGCCTTATGGCACCTCCGGCAGTTGAGACTCCACCCTGGTTTGGCCGCAGGCTCGCGCTCACCATCATGGTGACTCCGTAAGCCGGATCAGCTCCTCTGACGCCCCGCCCGGAGAGGGCTGGTAAGACGTCCACCGGGTGACACGCTCTCTCCCTCACCGACCAGGCTGACCCTCCTCTCTGTCTCCAGTGATGGTACCGGAAGTCAGACGTCGGCTCCTCCGCCGCCCGCCGAGCTCCGCCCCCACGCCCCATGTCTGCCTGCCTGACATCCGCAGGCGGCGGAACCGGACCGACCCCCTACGTCCGGCTGCTCGGTTCACCGCAGCCTTCGACTGCCGCCTGGGGAACCAGAGTCCCTCAACCTGAACCCGGGACTTTTCCTCCGTCCCCAGGTGAAGCTGATGGTCTTTTGCCTGTCAGTCCTTCCTCCATCTGGAGCACCAGACCTGACGTCAGCTCCTCGACGCTGGCTCCGGCCGCCGGTTCCCCACCGACGCCGGTGGTTCTCCGCCGCCAGGGCTCCCATTGCCGCCCTGACGCCGGTTCACCGACCAGGAGATCTTCTGCTCCCATCGGGCCCTCCACCCTCTGGGCTCTCCACTACTGACCCGCCTGTGAGGTTCCCGCCAGCCATCTGCTCAGGCAGCCTCCCTGATTCGGTATCCTCCGCTTTTCGGCGCTGGTACCCTGGTACGGTCACTGCATTACAGTACCCGGTACCCGGGCTTCTTAACGCCGCAGTACTGATGCCTCAATACCGACACCGGGTTACCCTGAGCGGGTTTGGTATGTCCACATCGGCATAACCTGTTTCTTATCCCTCCTCCTCCTTCTCCTCCACCGCCTCGCGGCGCTGCCGTGGACCTGCGCGGAGACTCTTGGCTCTGGTGGGCTGAGGCCAAGGCTCAGCTCACCAGAGAGGTCAGAGCCGCCTTCCAGTGACAGCTGCCATCCGAGAGCCTCTGTGCAGGCCACTCTCTGCCACCTCCACTTCTCCAGGGTTCTTCCGTCTGGATCCAGAGAGAGGGAGGACACATGTCTCCTGGGGACTCCCTGGGGCCCTGGCCTCCGGTCGAGAAAGGGAGTCTTACTCTTCTTCATCCTCTCTTCATCTCTGACCTCAGACTCTTCAGACAGCTACCCGAGAGAGAGCTACGAGCCTCTCTCTCTCTGTCGGCCTGCCAAGGATCTCCTCCAAGTCTCCTCCAGAGGATCCTTTACGGAGTTGCTTAGAAAAATCCAGGAGGTTAATCAGTGGCGCCTTGGAACCAGATCCTCAGTGTCTGAAGCTCGCTGAACACTCTGGATCTGCCCTCGTGACAGCTCCTACATTAGTGCCACCCTGGATAGAGCCTCACGTCACCTTGTTACCCACGATATGGAAACAACCATCGGCCTTAGCTCCACTTCCTAGGAAGTCGAACAGGCTATATCAGGCTCCAGAGGGTGTTGATTTCCTGGATTCTCACCCTTGTGCCGACTCGGTCGTGATTAGCGTCGCTCACGGCTGGTCGGCGAACCCTAAACATCTTAGCTTATCACCTCCTAAGGAATCTCGCCTTCTGGACCAGTATAGGAGAAAGATTTATGCTTCCTTCACACTGGGGATTAGGGCCCTGAACTATGTCGGCCACATGGGGGACTACCAGAAGGCCATCCTTACTCAGGCGGAAGCCAAGCTGGACTCCTTGCCTGATTCCCAAGTCAAACAGGAGTTGGCTGATCTCGTCCGCTCTGCTCGTTTGGTCAGTTGACACATGCTACGTGCGACATACGATGCAGTGGACACTGCTGGGCGGAGCTCAGCTTTTGCCGTATGCCTATGGCGTCGTGCTTGGCTCCACGTGTCAGGTCTGGTCCCGAGGTGCATTCTGTTATCCAGGGAAGCACTTCCGGGGTCAGTGTGTAAAGCCGTCAAAGACATTTCGCTACCGATTTGCGTACGAGAAGGCCGCCTGGAGTCGGTTGATAGTACCGTCCTCATCAGCAACAGCGCCTGGGCCCTTTCGCAGACGGATCGCCAAAGGCAAAACCCAAGGAAGCGCGGCCACAAAACGTCGGGCCCCCATGGCTGCTACGCCCCCCCTGCCCAAAAAAGCAGCGGGTGCTTCAGCTGCAGTGCTGCCCCACACCATCTGACTCCTTTCCTCTCCCACTGCCTCCGGACTCCCCAGAGGAACCAGTAGGAGGGAGGTTTTCCCTCCACCTTCCGGGATGGGATAGGATAGCCATGGATTCTTGGGTGCTCCAGCTCATAGCAGAAGGACACTCCATAGAGTTTCTTCAGAAACCACCCCGCCACCCTCTGAAGTCAGTCGTCATTCACGTGGAACATCTTCCTTTGGTCCAGGAGGAAATCTCGGTTCTTCTGCTGAAGCAAGTGATAGAACCCGTCCCCCTTCATCTTCAGGGGATGGGTTACTATTCTCATTTCTTCCTGGTCCCAAAGAAGATGGGAGATCTCATACCGATTTTAGATCTCAGTTCCCTGAATCTTTATGTAGGTACAAAAGGTTCAGAGTGCTTTCTTTGCAGAGCCTTCTGCCCCTCTTCCGGCCGGGTCAATGGCTTTGTGCTCTGGATATGCAGGATGCTTATTTGCACATTCCCATTTGCCCATCTCATCGCAAATACCTTCGTTTTGCGCTCCAGGGGGACCACTACCAGTTCAAGGTGCTCCTGTTTGGTCTGTCCTCGGCCCCCCGAGTATTTATCAAATGCCTTGCAGTGGTGGCGGCCCACCTGCGTACCAACTGAGTACAGGTTTTCCCTTACCTGGACGACTGGCTCCTGGTGGCCTCGTCCAGGGAGGAACTCCTGCGATTCCTCTCCCTTACCCAGTGGGTCTTTGCCTGCCTGGGTATTACCATCAACCATTCCAAGTCTCATCTGGACCCATCCCAGAGACTACAGTTTATTGGGGTGATCCTCGATATGACCAGGGGCAAGGCCTTCCTGCCTCCGGACAGGGTGGCCTCCCTTCAGACCCAGATAAGTCTGTTGTCCGACCGCAGGATGGTCTCGGCGAGGTCGGTCCTTCGCCTTGGGCTCATGGCGGCTGCTATCCCGACGGTCCCTCGCGCTTGACTCCACATGAGGATCTCTCAGCGGACCCTACGCTCTCAGTGGGATCAGCTAGTGGATGACCTAGATTACTTAGTTCTGATCTCCTCACCGATGATGCAAGACTTACAATGGTGGATGGTTCGAGAGAACCTGTTTCGGGGGGTTCCTTTCTTTCATCCTCCCCCCTCCCAGACTCTAACCACAGATGCCTCAGGCGAAGATTGGGGAGCCCATATAGGCCCTCATCGGACCCAGGGCTCCTGGTCCAGGCTAGAACAAGCTCTCCACATCAATGTGCTCGAGCTTCAGGCAGTGTTGTATGCTCTCCAAGCCCTTCACCAATACATCCTTCCCGGCCACCTTGCCATCCAGACGGACAATGTGCGTGGTGTGGTACATCAACAAGCAGGGAGGGACTCGGTCCTACCCTCTATGTGGGGAGGCAATGAGGGTTTGGGATTGGGCAACACAACACGACCTTCACCTCACGGCGATTCACGTTCCAGGAGTCAACACTCTGGCAGACAAGCTAAGTGGCTCTTCTGCTCTGACTCAGGAGTGGGAACTGGACCAAGGGGTCCTAGACAATATCTTCCAACTTTGGAGAACACCACAGGTCGACCTGTTAGCATCCCCCCTAAACGCAAAACTTCCCATCTTCTGCTCGCTCATTCCAGAGCGAGGCGCTTTCTGGAGCGACGCTCTGTCTCTAGACTGGAAAGACAGATTCATCTATGCCTTTCCCCCAATTCCTCTTATCCCACGAGTCTTGCAGAAACTAGCTTCAGAAGGAGTGAGAATGATTCTGATCGCTTCTTTCTGGCCCAGGCAAATCTGGTTCTCTCTTCTACAATATTCAGAGGATCCTTCTCTTCCTCTTCCTCTATCTCGAGGTTTGTTGACCCAGGATCGGGGACCCTGGTCCATCCACGCCTCAAATCCCTTCAACTGCATGCATGGCTCTTGCAGACCTAGCCCAATCCCGTTTTGGAGCGTCTCCCAAAGTGGCGGAGATTTTAGTGGAGGCCAGAAAACCCTCCACTAGATCCACTTATGCCATGAAGTGGAAAAGATTCACTATTTGGGCCGCTTCCAAGAACGTGGAACCTTTCTCCTGTTCAGCGAGGATTCTGCTGGAGTATCTACGTCATCTGTTCGACCTAGGTCTTAGCCATTCCTCTTTGAAGGTACATATGGCAGCCATTTCGGCCTATCATGTTCCCCTCGCAAACAAGGCTTTTGCTCAACTGGAGGTCTCCAAGACCTTTCTCACAGGGGTTCTCCATCTGAGGCCCCCCATCCGTACTCCTGCTCCCCCCTTGGGACTTGAATTTTGTTCTCGAGAAACTTACCCTTCCTCCCTTCGAACCTGCAGCTTCTGCAGATTTGAAGTTTCTTTCGTGGAAGACGCTCTTCTTGGTGGCCATTACTTCGGCTCGAAGAATCTCTGAGCTCCAGGCCCTGATGTGTAAAATCCCCTACTTGATTTTTCACAAGGAACGAGTTGCTCTTCGCACGAATCCTAAGTTTCTACCTACAGTAGTAGCAGAGTCTACCTTAAATCAGTCCATAGAGCTACCTGCCTTTTTTACGCAGTACTCTAATCAAGGGGAATATTTACTCCATACTATGGATGTTCACCGGATTCTGAGATACTAAACCAACAGGACGAAGGATCTCAGAAAGACTGATCAGTTGTTCATCTCTTTTGCTCACAAAAGGAAGGCAGTGCTGTTTCCAAGCAATGCCTGTCTAAGTGGTTGGCTCATTGCATCACTTTCTGTTATGACAAATACCACAAGACCCTCCCGGGTCAAGTCAGAGGCCACTCCACAAGAGGAGTAGCTGCCTCTGCGGCTTGTTTCAAGAATGTGTCTGTGGCAGACATATGCACTGCCGCCACCTGGACTTCCGTCCATACCTTTACGAAACACTACAGTTTGGATATTGCCTCTCACCGTAGAGCAGGCTTCGGGCTAGCTGTCTTGCAAGGCTTCCTATCTTGAGGCTTCCACGGCTAGAATTACTTCTTGGAGTAGTTTTCCTCCTCCCGGTGCCTTTTCTTTGTTCCAGACTGCTTGGGATTCAGTCCTATATGTAATTACCTACTGCAAGAGCCCTCTCGAAGTAAGATAGTACAATTACGTAAGAACTTACCCTAACAGTAGATCTTCGAGAGAGGCTCTTGCAGTAGGTAATACCTTCCCGCCCTCCATCCCCCTAGGCTTTTTCAGCTCCTTTTCCATTTAGAGAAATATCCGCTCCTCTCTCGTCTGGCCTCTTTCGGCCTGTGGCGGGAAAGAACTGGAAGGCGGGCATCCGGGACCGCCCCTTTATACCGACGTCTCCTGATGCCGGTCACCTGACGTGGGGGCAGTCCCTTGCCAGGGACTGCTAGCTAGAAATTTTTCTGTGGGGTCCTGCTACCTGCCGGCATCAGTCCTATATGTAATTATCTACTGCAAGAGCCTCTCTCGAAGATCTACTGTTACGGTATGTTCTTAAGTAACTGTACTTTCTCTCTCCTAAGCTGGTCTCCGGGCTTCCTTACTCCTGGGCTGTACCTCCTGATGCTGATCCACAGGCAGTAATCAGACCTCTGCAGCAGAGGACTTCCAGCCCTCCACTTCCTGTTCTCTTCAGTTTACTTCCTGCCTCCAGTCTGGCAGGTACTCTGCAAGCAGCGCTCTATCCTCTGGGCAGAGCTGAAGACAGCAGACTGTAAGTCCATCAATTTCTTTTATTTCGGGCATTGTAGCTGTTTCTCAGCATTCTTGCATGGGCCCCAGTCTCAGCCTTGCAAGCTGTACAGACTGGCCCCTTTTCAACGCAGTCTTGTTTTTCCCGCGATTTTGGACCAGGCCGTCCACATCAGCAGCTGGAATCTGCCCCAGTACAGATTTGGGGCTTAAAATCGGCACTGGAATATTTTGGGGCAGAAAATCAACACCTTATCCAGGACATTCCCTCACAAAGGGCATCCCCGAGTGTTTCCGTCATCGGCTGGCACAGTGGACTCCTCAGCCATTTGTCGACTGTTACTCGCTCCTCATGCATTCATCGGCTGCCGCTTTGGGATCTGCAGCCAATCATCCACAGGGCCTGCTCCCCTAACACAGCTCAGAGGGCAGTTGTTGGTGTTTGGGGGCTCAAAACAGCACCGAGCGCTTACTTAGGAGCATAAATGCACATTCCCTTACGGGCAGCCCTGATTTTTTTTCCGTCGACAGCTGGCACTGGGTCACTAGCCACTCGTCAATGATAGACTGCTCTGATCGCCTGCTTGCCGCTCGTCGATGTTCACTTTCTGGCTTGTCGACAATGAGCATGGCAGTACAGGAGGAGAGTGCTACTTGGAGCAGAGCGTTACTGGGAGCAGACGACAGAGGTCATGAAGCAAAGAGTGGGCGTCTCCCGGGAACAGACCTAGCGTACAAGGGGCAATAAACACCATGGCACCAGAGTGTTTTCTTTTCTCGTATACCCTTGGACAAGGGCAGTCCCTGGGTGTTTTCCGTCGATGGCGGACATTCCGGTCTCCTCAGCCGCTCGTCGACGATGGGTCTGCCCTGCTCACTTAGCCCCAGACGTATTTTTCGTTACCAGCTCCTCCTCCTCTTCAGGACCAGTACACCTCTCCCGAGGCTCCTTTTCACACTCCTGGTCCTCAGGGCAGGCAGCAAGGATTGGAGACAGGGTGAGGTGATATAACCTGTCGCCAGTAATGTGCAGCACACAACATGCTAGTGCTACTAATTTTACCCTCCCCTCAATTACTGCCGGCATGGACTACTTTATCAAAAAAAGATCTGAACCTGCAACTGTCATTTCTTTTATATAATTACTTTAGATTGTTGTGTAATTGTATAAAAAAGGACACATATAGCCCATTTTCTAAGTGCAATAATACCCTCCGAGGTGGGCGGTAATATCGCGGGATTTCAGCAAAACAGGCACAAGAGGAATATAAGAGCTCTTGAGCAGTAACAAACAACAGCAGCCATCTTTTAGGTACAGAGGGGTTGAAATAATGGAGGAAACCTTTTCTAAAAAAGCAATTGAGTAACTAAAACTCACATTTTCAACTACAATAATACTTAGTATGCTATGTCCTTAAAGAAAGTTATAAAACTGTATTCAACATCATAAATAGTTTCGAAGAGTTAAAAACTTTACTATTATGGCTTTTTGCAGAAATGAATTTAGTGCTTAAAAGCAGATTCCCCAGTACTAAATAGAGCACATTGAATAAGGTAGGAAAAGTGTTTTTAGTTACAAAGTAGTACAAGTTCTTTATGAACTGTGAGTAACAAGACTGCTACTGTGAATGCTATATTTATATTTATTTTTATTTTTTATTTTTGCAGAGCATTGAATGCTATCTTTGGCTTGTTTAAAAAAACCTATTACTACTACAGTAACAGCCTGCATTTTCACTAAGGTATGAGGGATTGCTAATATTTTGAAGTTACCTTAAATAAGCATATTGTAAATTTATATGAGCATATATTAATAACAGTGTGTTTTAATTAATTTACAGAAAAATAGAGAAAACAGTATCTACAAGTCTCTATCCCCATGAACAAGCCCATTTTGTGGGTGAAACATAGGGGACTGTACACAATAAAAAAGAAATTACATCACAGAGAACTTGTTTTTGAATTTGTCAAGGGCCCTCCCTCTCCATTTTGTACAGTTGTATTCAGAGCCTTTTGGGGGGGGCTGAAGAAGTTCCAATAAGAACATTGATCCATTACCCACCATACCCTTGTTTTGCATACATTGTTTAGATCTGTTCTAGAGGACGAACAGATTTCTGGTGGAAGCTGGTTCTTGTATAAATTGTTAATTTGTATATAAAATGCTTGATATATCAGTAATTTAATTGAATGTGGACTAAGTTTTCCCTTTCATAGCTTTGTTCTCATATCTAGTTAATCTAGCAGAGTCTGTATAGATAGTTGTATAGATAGGCATTGCATAAGTTTAAAAATGAATGTTACAGATATATTTTCAGATATTGGCTCAAGTGTTCAGAGCACTTTACATTTTACAACATTCTCTGATGAAGAGAAAAAGAAACTGTTCACCACAATGAGAGGGGACAGAGATTTGTCCATGCAGATGAGTGAAGCCCCAAAACAATTAAGTCAGAAAATAGACAATCTAAAACATAAAAATTGTCGCCTAGAATGGCATGGACTTACTTTAACACAATATTTACAGTATAATCGTATCCCTAGGGGTCTCAGAATTAGTGTAAAGCCCAATTTGGGCATAAATTCCACTAAATTGGATAATAAATGGGATGGGATCCATAACAGAGCATCATGTGACTTTATGTATGCTTTAATAGAAGCTATCGTTGATGAAAGACAGGCCATAGAGAAAGAAATTAAGGAAACTGAAGATTTCCTCAAGCTCAAGGTTCAAGAAGAGGAATTTAAAATACTTGTAGAGGATATCAAACAAAAATTACTTGATTATGAGGGTAGACTGAAAGAACAGAAAATTAAGAAGTTTATTAGAGACACAAACGACTACCGTGACGGTAGAGTTTATACATATAAGAAATTTAAAAGACAATTTGCCGTCAACACCTATAATACATATGAAAGTTCTGATAGTGACACTAGTTACACTAGGGATACCCAGAAACCAAGTCAGATTATTAATATACATCGTGGTGACACAGAACAACCTAGTACGTCAAGTGATACACATAAAGAAGTGAGATATGACTTAAGAAATCAGGGCACCAACAGAGAAATTTATCAGCAGGGGGAAGGATGGAGAGGTACAAGGGGAAGCAGGGGAGGAGGGCAAGGTGGGAAAAAAGCAAGACGTTTTACAACAGGGAGAGGGAGAATGACATAGACACCATACCCATTTTTAATTTAAGTAAAAGAATATCGACACCCATAGAGACCAGAGTGCTCAATTTGGGTCTTTCGTTTGTACCAACACAGTCTGTGAACCTTTTTGACTTAGAAGTAGATCTTCAAAAAATTTTTAGGAATCTTAGATTAAAAAATCTATTTGGAACCACATCAAATATAGTCCAAGACCCTTATCAACAGAAATTGAGACAAACACTCCAAGTAAAATCACAATATAACCCACCCATAGGGAAAAATCATGGGATAGAAGCATTTTGCCATAATGTGGAAAAGGAGGTTCTGGCTCTATTTAGTAACAGGGAAGAATTAAATCCAGTATATAAAAATCTGACCAAACTAGAAAGTTTAGCTTTAGAGAATGTAAAACAGGACAAAGACATTGTTATTAAACAGGCAGACAAAGGAGGTGGGATAGTTATTCAAGACAGGTCACAATATAAAGAAATGTGTCTTGCATTATTGCACAATGAAGACAATTATGAACTATTATCTGAAAATCCCACTCATAATATTCAAGTTGAAATTAATGGTTTATTAGAAGAATATACCTTGAATGGTTGGATTCAGCCATGGGAAGCAGGTTTATTATATTGTGAACATCCTAGAATCCTGACATTTTATTGCATTCCTAAAATACATAAAAATACTTCTAACCCACATGGAAGGCCAATAGTTTCTGGAATTGGTTCCATTTTTGAACCACTGTCTAAGTATATAAATTTTCATCTGCAACCATTAGTAGAAAATACTAGATCATACATTAAAGATTCATCAGACATGATAAGACATCTGCAACAAATTTCAGAAAGTGGAATTCCAGAGTCTAGTATTCTAGTTACTTTTGATGTGACAGATCTATACACTTCAATCCTCACACACAAGGAATAGAGTGCATAGGAAATATCTTAGATAAGAGACAAAGTAGTTGTAAACCTAAAACTATAGTTCTACAGGAAATGGCACAGTTGATTCTCAGCAAAAATTATTTTGAATTCGATGGATGTTACTATCAGCAAAATAAAGGTACTGCCATGGGATCAATCATGGCACCTGCCTATGCCAATGCCTATATGGCAAATTTTGAAGAAAAGTACATATATGATGTTCAAAGCAATACATTTTATGACAAAACAGTAACATGGGTACGATTTATTGATGATATTTTCATGTTATGGTCTGGAACCATTATGGAATTAACTGCCGTCTATGAAGAACTTAATCAAAAGGATAGAAATTTGGAATTCATTATGAACTATGATGCAAATACAATACCTTATTTGGATTTACTTATTATTAACGAAAATAAACAAATTGAGACTTCATTATTTTGTAAACCCACTGATAGAAATACGTTGCTACATTATAAAAGTTTTCATTAATTAAAATTAAAGAATAACATACCCTATGCACAACTTACAAGGGTTAAACGAAATTGTAGCAAGGTGGACAACACAGTACAAGAAACAAAACAGATGTTACACAAATTTAAAGCCCGGGGATATAAACAACATATATTAAAACAAGCAGAAACAAGAATAAATCAAATTAATAGAAATAAATTATTACAACCTAAAACACCACAGGGTGACACCCAAAGAATGGTCTTTTCCACCAAATTTAACCACAAAATGGCAGATATAAGAAAAATTATTAATAAACATTGGTATTTAGTCCAGACGGATAATGAACAAATTGAAACTCTGCAAAATAGACCTATAGTAGTAGCAAAAAAAGTAAAACATTTTCAGGACACTTTGGTCCATTCACAATTCAAAACACAGGAAATGGCAGGGAGCCAGCTTTTGCTGGGACCACTAATGCCAGGGATGACCCCTTGTGGTAGATGCAGTGTTTGCAATCATACATCAAAGAAACATATATATATATATATATATATATATATATATATTTATATACATCCACGCACACAGGAAAGGTTTTCAATTAAACAACACATAACGTGTACTACAGAAGCTGTTGTGTATCTGATACAGTGCCCTTGTGACTTATTATATATTGGACAAACAAGTAGAGAATTACTCAGAAGAATACAAGAACATAAAGGAGATATAAGAAATTGTGATGAAAATTCTAGTGGCAAGACATTTTAATGAGGCGGCCTCACCTTGAGCCTCACTTAGATTTTGGGGCCTAGAAAATATGCATTCCCCTAGAGGAGGTAATTTAGAGAGTTTTTATTGAAGGCAGAGATTAAATGGATTTTCATATGCATACATTGATAGAAATATTGGAATGAATGTTGAAACCAGTTGGCAAGTCTGCATTTAAAAGTAGAATAATATGAAATATTGTTAGTATGGACAGGAACCATTCTTGTACAGGTGGTTCTTCTGTGGCAGTTCTAGTTTTATAATTATGGTTTGAAGTCTTTAAATTTATGATAAAGATAGTAGCAAAGGGTCAACTATTTCAGATTCTCCTCTGTTATGGAGAGGTCATCCATCAGTATAAAACATTATTAAGAATATAAACAATGGAGCAATATTATATAATGTTTAATAGAAAATACTTCATTTATACATTATTTTGTTAATTGACCTTTTGACCTTTGCACTTATCAAAAATTTCCTATAATAGTATTTTAAATCATATAAATGCTATTTAATATATTTGAGATTTATATTGACATCATTTATTATAAAAAAATGGAAGATGTTTTCAAAATCATCGCTTGAAAGTTGTTGACCTTTTTGACCTCCCATCATCAAAAGATTTGATACATTGTATAGTATTCATTGTTATAATTCCTTACAATTTATATGTGTACATATTAATACATATCAAAAACATGTTCCACAATGTCTTTGTCCTATGCTTTCCTTTGAGCTCCCATGAACATGATGGTCATAGGTGTTACAGTTTATTCTTTATGTAATCTTAGGTTCATTTCTTATGTGAATGCCTGTTTGTATAAAAAATATTACCTATTTATTAAGTGGAACCACTAATATAGATGCATCATCTTAATACATACCACTACTAGTAGGTAATGCATTAAATAATTAGCAAGTCACAGTGGCAGTCTTTGAGTGCCTGTTTTGCTGAAAATCATGGCTCTAAAAATAGAAGTCAATGTTGGCTACAATAACAGTCTGCTTGGCATATGCAGCGATCATAATCGCCAGCGTTTAGCGTAAAAATAGCGAAAAATAGAAAACAGTATCTACAAGTCTATATCCTGTGAACAAGCCCATTTTGTGGGTGAAACGTGGGGACTGTACACAATAAAAAGAAATGACATCACAAGAGAACTTGTTTTTGAATTTGTCAGGGCCCCCCTCCATTTTATATGGTAAGGGCAATACCGGACCTCCCAAGAGCTGTAAGGCCCTCTGACTGTGGCGTTGGGCCTCATTATGCACCTGAGTGGTCCAGTATTAGGATATTATTGCTTGCATATAAACATGCTTTTCACAACACTCAAAAATAAAAAAAAAAAAAAAATCTCTATAAGTGCAGTATGGCACTTGGGTATGTGTAGACCATATTTTAGAGCACGGCCAGCAACTGCAGTCACTAAGCTGTTGGCCTTGTGCCTTAATATGCTATGCCCCTGGCAGTGCTGTCAAATATGGTTTATGCACCCCCCTTCTACCTTATTGCTTAGATGTAATTGAGGACAGTTACAGTAGTAGTTTGTCTATGAATCTGAATTGCAATTGCAGGATATATTCTGTATTTCTTTATATTTACCACCACCAGCTTAATCTGGTTCCAGGTCAGTTGGCATTAATCTGTGCTGGGGATGGCTGTGAATAGGGGGGCACTGCAAATGAAGTGGGGGTGCTAGGCTAGGCTAGCTGATGCCTTTCAAAAACATCTGTTGTGGCCACAGATGATGACAGACACACCATACCAGCTGTTGTGCAATGCAGAAGGTAAGGAGTCGTCGTAATCGGGAGTATACGGGGATGGGAATGTTACATTTTGATTCAGAGTATTACTTAGTTCCCCTTATAATAATTGATTGTTTCTCACCATTTTTGTATGCAGACTGGTTCTCAAGCAACATGTCTGTGTGAAAATATATCAGCGGTGCTGAAAAGAGGAAGCGCCAACAGCTACGGGATGAGGCAAACCAAGCTATTGTGGATAGAACACCAAAGCTGGAAACTTTCTTTAGAAATGCACCAGTGAATATAGCGATTAATAAGGACAACTCAGCTGCACACTGTGAGCAACTATCTATCCCTTCTTTGGACACAGAGCGGGTATCTTCTTTAGGAACTGATTCACTGCAGCCAGCACCTGCCACCTCTGGTATCGTTCACCAGGTCTTACTGCCTTCACAGGCTGCCACACAGGTCACTTCTGGTTCTGGATATACTGCGGCGTCAAGTTCTGCCTCCTCTGGTATCGTTCACCAGTTCTTCCCACCTTCACAGGCTGCCACACAGGTCAATTCTGGTTGCGGATGTACTGCGGCGCCAAGTCCTGCCACCTCTGGTATCATTCACCAGGTCTTACTACCTTCACAGGCTGCCACACAGGTCACTTCTGGTTCTGGATATACTGCGGCACCAAGTCCTGCCACCGCTGGTATCGTTCACCAGGTCTTCCCGCCTTCACAGGCTGCCACACAGGTCAATTCTGGTTCTGGATATACTGCGGCGCCAAGTCCTGCCACCTCTGGTATCATCCACCATGTCTTCCCACCTTCACAGGCTGCCACTCAGGTCACTTCTGGTTCTGGATATACTGTGGCGCCAAGTTCTTCCACCTCTGGTATCGCTCACCAGGTCTTCCCACCTTCACAGGCTGCCACACAGGTCAGTTCTGGTTGTGGGTCTGGCTGCAGTGCTGCACCTAAAACATTGAAAACGTCTTCTGATCCTGGTGTGTGGGGCAGTTTATCGAAGGAGAACATTGAATATTGGGTTTCAAATGGCCCTTTTTCCTTGTCAGAACCATCTGGGACCCTTCGAACAATCCCAGCGGATCATTTCAAACAGAGTATGATACTTCTCCAAGAATCTCTTCCATGGAAAGAAAGTGAATGGTGAACGGTACAACCGTGAATGGCTTTTATACTCTCCTGCAGCTGGGAACATTTACTGTTTTTGCTGCAAGTCATTGTCCACAAGCTCCGCACAGTTTGCCACTGATGGATTCAGTGACTGGAGTAATGCGACCAAGCTAATCAAGTGGCATGAGAACAGTGATGAGCACCAGACAGCAATGCTTGCCTGGCTAAAGAGAGCTTCTAACAGGGGGTACATAGATGCTGAAGTGCAGAAACAGCAGGAAAGTGAGAAGAACTACTGGCGATCGGTGATCCTTAGAGTTGGTGAGGTGATCAAATTTCTAGCTGAGCATGGACTGGCATTCAGAGGAGATCACGAGCTAATAGGCTCACAACACAATGGAAACTATCTTGGCATGCTTGAAGTAATAGCAAAGTTTGATCCATTTCTTGCTGCCCATATCGCATGTAATGGCAATTCTGGCCGAGGAAATCCAAGCTATTTATCATCTACAATTTGTGATGAACTTATAAAACTAATGGGAACTGACGTTCTGACAGCTGTGTGTGAAATGAAGTTCGAACTGCTACATATTTCTCCATTTTGTTGATTCAACCTCAGATGTGAGTCACACTAACCAATTAACTTTGTTGTTCGATTTGTCAATGAAACTGAGAGCTCAAGGAGCTTTTGAAATTTGTGCCTATACATAATAACACTGGAGAAAACTTGCGGGATAATCGTGTTGATACGCTGAAAGAGCTGGGCCTCAGTAAGTTTGAAGACTGTAGAGGTCAAAGTTATGATAATGCAGCCAACATGTCTGGACAGTATGCGGGCCTGCAGGCACAACTAAAAGAGAGCAACTCGCTTGCTGACTATGTACCGTGTGCAGCACATTCATTGAATCTAGTTGGTACTGCAAGTGTCAATTGTTGCATAGAAGCAGTTAAATTCTTCAGCACAGTACAGCAGATATATGCTTTTGCAGCTGGTTCCACGAGGCGGTGGAAATCTCTGACAGAAGGTTTGACTCCCAACGAAAATGGGAGAATCCTGACACTCAAGACCCTATCATCCACATGATGGCATTGTCATGCAGAGTCTGTCAGGGCTCTATCTTTGAACTATCACAACTTCTACAACGTATTGATGAAACTGGCAGATGATGAACAGGAACCAGCAGAAATGAGGCTCACTTGCAAGTCATTGGCCAATGCATTACGATGACTGGAAACAGCCTTCATGTGTGAACTGTGGAACAGAATTCTGCAAAGATTCCAGAAATGCAGTACCCTTCTCCAAAGTACAAGAGTGGATTTGACAGCTGTTGCTGTTGTGTTCTTGTCTCTAGAGGATTTCACTAATCAGTTGAGATCAATTTGAAGATATCGAAAGGGCAGCAAAAAACATAATGCCAGATGTGTCCCAGGCCTATTCAAGTGAGTGTACCAGAATCAGACGACCAAAACGCCATGCAATGAGGCTCACTTGCAAGTCATTGGCCAATGCATACGATGACTGGAAACAGTCTTGTGTGAACTGTGGAACAATTCTGCAAAGATTCCAGAAATGCAGTACCTTCTCCAAAGTACAAGAGTGGATTTGACAGCTGTTGCTGTTGTGTTCTTGTCTCTAGAGGATTTCACTAATCAGTTGAGATCAATTTGAAGATATCGAAAGGGCAGCAAAAAACATAATGCCAGATGTGTCCCAGGCCTATTCAAGTGAGTGTACCAGAATCAGACGACCAAAACGCCATGCTGATGATTCGGTCACATCTCACATTGTCCTTACAGGCTCCCAAGGCTTTCGGGTGGAGTCATTCCTTGTGATAGTCAACCAGGTGCATGCTTCATTACAGCATCACTCACTTATCCAACAATTGGTCTGATTTTATTTCATGCGCATGCTGTTGATACGATGTGCAACACAGCTCAGACAACGATGCATCACACATCATTAGCAAATATGCAAAAGATCTTGATGCAAACTGTGTTGATAAATTTCTGCATTTTCTTGACTTCATATCGCATGTCAGTATCGAGTGACGTGCACAAGGGATAATGAAATATATGCGTCAAAATGATCTGGTGGAATCTACTTTTCCTAATGTAGCCATTGCTCTCAGATTAATCCTAACTCTGCCAGTAACAGTCTGTGAAGGAGAAGCTTGGCAGAAGACATCAGGAGGAAGGAGAGCTGTGTGACTGGACTGCTCTACTGGGGCTAAAGAAGTAGAACTCTTGTTCTTGGACCTTTAATTTATGGTAAGAAAACAAACACCACAAAAAAAAAATAGTGTGTTTGTCTGAGTTAACTGAACTGAATAGTTATCTGAACAGTTATCTAGGTATAAATCTCAGGTGATTGAAAGGGGTTGATAGCTCTGCAGTTCAAATTACTTGTAGAAAGATCTAGTAAGTAGGGGGAGTGGCTTAGCTAGAAGGAAGCTAAATTTAAAGTGCCTTAGAAACATTCTCTTAGTAGCTTGGCAGAAGACACCAGAAGGAAGGAGTGCTGTGTGACTGGACTTCTCTACTGGGGCTATATTGCCCTCCTTCCCACCCAAAGCTGGTTCTGCTTTTATAGGCACAGGATTTGACTGACAACAGGAACTTCCTGTTTGGGATCAGGAAGTGAGTGATCACAGAGCCACCAAAGACCCGCCATCCTAGAAGGGCAAGAGTAGGATCTCCAGCCCCCCTCCAGCTGCTGGAGGCCTGCCTCTGAAGCAAGTAAGGGGTCTACTAGAAAACATAGGATATTCTTGTCTCAGAACAGGACAATCAGGAGCCTAAAGGGTACAGAGAGAAAGTAGAGAGAAAAAAAAACAGAGGAAAGAGTAAGGATTCCAAACAACAGTTAAGGAGTCAGAAATAAGACATGATGGGAGTGGTGCGGTGCAGTGGCTGTGAGCAGCAGTCTTCCGGAGACGTTCTGGAGGATGCGGTGTTGTCCCATCTGAAGGCACCTCTCTGGGCTGAGGAGGTTGCTCATCTCCGGGCTGAGTTGGCTGGCCAGGATTTGTGGGACCTCTCACTCCATCCAGGGACCACCAGATGCCACTTGAGTTACCTCAGAGAGGTTGACAAGAAGAGGCGGTTTGGACCACAGTGGGCTCAGGGAGGGTGAGGGTGGTGAACAGAGAACATCCCTCCAGCTGTACCTTTCCACAATTCCTATGCCATTCTGGCAAAGTGTGGTTCCTCTATGGAGGCACCTGCAGTGGAGACCAACAAGGTGGATGCTGGAACCTCCACAAAGGAGAGATCCACAGGAGGGTGGCATGGGACCCCACAGAGGAAACAACCTGGTAGGAGACCATTGTTAAAAGTTAGAACTGGGGGAGGAAGGGAGAGGAGGTAAGGTGCCTGCCTGGTGCCATGGCTTGGAGGGGACAGGAGGCGAATCCATGGGATTACCAGAGCAGCTGCACAGGGGAGGGAGCTGGATAATCATTGTCCGCAAGGGACAAAAGACCTGGCTAAAAGGGATTAGGCAAGTGCAGGGAAGAGTTTGTGAATGAGGGAGGGCCTTGAGACAAGTAGCATGCCGCAGTGACCTTCTGATTGCTACACCATCTATGACCATAGGAGAGGCTGGTGTTCTGCACCATGGATCAACCGATGGTTGAAAAACTGGTGCAGAGCTCCAGATTGGCTTCATTTGGACTGAGGGTCCACCTGGAGTGATGCAGGCCTACACAAAGGCATGATGGGCTGCATCTGTCCAGGAGGGAACCAGGATCCTAGGTGATAGGTTTAAATGCTCATTGGCAACATTTAAACTAGTACAAGGGGAGGCACTGGAAAGGGGCAGGGAAAATCCTAGCCCCCAAAAATCACGGTATGGAAAAGGCAAACACCAACATGGAGGTGGTGATAGGGAAGGGCAGGTGTAAATGGGGAAAGTGACAAAGCAGGAAGAACAGGGATGGGCAAAATGGAGCAGCCATCAGGAAATGGAGGATAATGAGTACCAATGCTCAGAGGTCTGGGCAACAAGCCCCTGAGCTGGCTGCCTCACATGGGAGAGGGACGCCTGGCTATCAGAGCAGTCACAGAAACATGGTACACAGAGAACCATAACTGGATGTTAACATACCAGGGCACATAACCTACAGGAGAGACAGGCAGGAGAGAGAGCGGGAGGAGTAGCTCTTTATGTAAAGGAAGGGATAAAAGCAACTGGAACAAAAGAGTAAACAGGGAGGAGAGGAGGCACTGTGGGTCACCTTGGAGACTGGAAAGGGCACCACAATCCGCTACAGGGGTTGTGTACAGACTCCCATGTCAGGGGAGGGGAATGGACAAGTATGATGGAAGGCATTCTTAGGATGGCAGAAAAGGGAGATACTGTTGATGGGAGACCTGAATATGCCAGATGTTAACTGGAGCACATTTGCTGCAGCCACATCCAAGAGCAGGGCCATTCTTGATGCCCTGCAAGTGGCAGGCCTCAGACAGCTAGTTTCGGAACCCACTCATGAGGGAACAATCTTAGACCTTGTACTCTCAAATGGGGGAAGTGAGAGGATCTAAGATCTAGAAGTGGGTTGCCATCTGGGAACAAGTGACCATCAAACAGTGTGGTTCACGTTAAACTCGGCTACAGAGTCAAGCCATACAAAAGTGAAGGTACTGGACTTCAAGAGGGCTGACTTTGGCAAGATGGGAGAGTGCCTCAGAAAGCACTCAGCAAACAGGCTAGAAGGAGGGGTGGAGCAACAATGGGAAATCATCAAACCGCCATCACAGAGCAACAAGCCTTTGTGTGAAGCAAATAAATCAAATCGAAAGAAAAGCTACTATGGTTCTCAAAAGAGGTGGCTGGGAAAGTCAGAGACAAAGATAGCATTCAGGAAGTATAAGGAAACACAGAGGGAGCAGGACAGAGAGCTGTACCAGTTAAGGCAGAAGGAAGCAGGGAGGGAAGTCAGAATAGCAAAGGCCCAAACTGAGGAAAAGATAGCCAACTCGGTTAAGGGGGATAAAACCTTTTATAGATACATCAGAGAGCGTAGAAAGACAAAAGGAGGGATAGTAAGGCTGAATAGAATGAATGGTGGGTGGGCAGAGGGGGACAGTGAAAAAGCAGGGATACTGAACAAATATTTCTGCTCAGTATTCACAAAAGAGGAGGGGGAAGTGCCTAATCCAATTAACAGAAGCACTCTTGATAGAGGGGTCAATCCCAGCCCTTTCACAGAAGAAAGGGTTCTGCAAGAACTCCTAAAACTGAAGGTGGACAAAGCAATGGGGCCTGATGGAATTCACCCCAGAATTCTAAAAGAATTATGGGGGGAACTAGTGAAACCACTGACTACTCTTTTTAATAAATCATGGGAGGTTGGTATGGTACTCGAGGACTGGAGGAACGCGGATGTGATTCCCCTTCACAAAAGTGGAACCAAGACAGAGGCAGGAAGCTACAGACCTGTCAGTTTGACCTCTGTGGTAGGGAAAGTGATGGAGTCGGTCACTTCTGATGGAAAGAATTGTTGAGTACCTTCAGGCCAGTGGGGCACAGGACCCAAGGCAGCATGGGTTCACAGTGGGAAGGTCATGTCAGATGAATCTAATAGATTTCTTTGACTGGGTGACCAAAGTAGTAGACCAGGGAGGGGCTGTGGACATGGTCTACCTAGACTTTAGCAAGGCATTTGACACAGTCCCACACAAAAGATTAATAGTCAGATTAACCAGCCTGGGAGTGGGTCCCAAGGTGGTAGCCTGGGTAAAACATTGTCTGAACCACAGGACACAGAAGGTAATTGTAAATGTAGTCCACTCTGAAGAAAGAGGGGTTACTAGTGGGGTACCGCAGGGTTCAGTACTGGGTCCAGTCCTTTTTAATGTCTTTATAAGTGACATTGCAGAGGGACTGGAAGGAAAAGTATGCCTCTTTGCAGATGAAACAAAGATCTGCAACAGGGTTCATACACAAGGAGGCTTGGAAAGGATGAGAAGGGACTTGGCAAGGTTGAGGAATGGTCAGAAGTATGGCGGCGATTCAATGCAAAGAAGTGCAAACACACGCCTGGGAAACAAGAACCCAGGGGAAGATTACACAGTTGGGGGGGTAGTAACAACAACAAAAAAGGAAAGGGACCGGGGGTAATCATATCAGATGACTTTAAGGTTACTAAGCAATGTGAGAAGGCAGTAGGGAGGGCTGGGGGTATACTGGGATGCATAGGGAGAGGCATCACCAGCAGAAAACAGGAAGTTGTTATCCCTCTGTACAGACAGTTGGTGAGACCCCATCTGGAGTACTGCATCCAGTTGTGGAGTCCCCATCTCCGCAAGAACATAGACAGGATAGAGGCAGTCCAGAGGAGGGCAACTAAAATGGTGCAGGGTCTGCAAGAGAAGCCGTACGAGGAGAGACTAAAGGAGCTTAATATGTGTACCCTTGAGGAAAGAAGGGACATGATAGAAACTTTTAAGTACCTCAGTGGAATCAACAAAATCCAAGAGGGTAGCATCTTTCAGAAAAGACGTGCAAGAACAAGGGGACACAATTTAAAGATGGGGCAGTTCAGGGGCAATGTGAGGAAGTATTTTTTCACAGAGAGGGTAGTGGATGCATGGAACAGCCTTCCTGAGGAGCTTGTAGGGTCTAAAACTGTGGGAGAATTCAAGAATGCATGGGAGAGACATAAGGCAATTCTTGTGGGGGGGGGTAAGAAGAAATAGGCTGTTGGTTAACTAGGATCTGCGGCCTATCCTGTAGGTAGGGAAATGGGCAGACTAGGTGGGCCAAGCAGTCCTTATCTGCTGTCAAAGTCTATGTTTCTATGTAGAACGTTCCTTTTCAAAACTGGCCTTGATAAAGAACTGCCTGAGATCAACAATGACACAGGACAAGCTGAATTCACTTGCCATACTCTCTATTGAGAGTGATGTGACAAGGGCATTCAGTTTTGAGGCTATAATCAACTCTTTCTCTACTCAGAAATCACGCAGGAAGCAGTTCTAACTACTTGTCTGAGTGTGCTTTGGGTTGGACTGAAGCCATACTTTCCTCTACTTCTTGTAACTTTCATATTATTCATCTGCTACATGGGTAGAAATAGTGAAGTTATTTCTAAGATGCATATTTACACCATTTGGTGTCTGTTGTACTTCCACAGTCACCAAGAAATGATATTTGATTACACGTCTTCCACATGTCTGTTTCTGACTATGAAGGTCTAGTAGTATTGCATTTCACTTTAGTGTGCACTGCTTCATATTCTTCTATATCCTGAGAAATATAGTTATTTCTAAGATGCATATTTACACCATTTGGTATTTTTCTTCTACAGTCAACAATAATTGATATTTGATTACATGTTTTCCACATGTCTGCTTGGAACTTTGAAACTAATATGCGATGTGAAATTATATTTAATGCTCTCTCTACTCTAGGATTCTTGTGACTGTCTGTCCACCTACTCGCACATATACACACTGCTCTGCCCTGACCCTGGATGGTATATATCCTCTAGGGCTTCCATCCTGTGTATCTCACCACTGATCTCTCCCCCCCCCCGGCACTGGGTGGTGTATGCCCTTTAGCTATGGCTGGGACTCTTGTCCAGTCCCTGTCTCATCCCTACCTGACTGGTCTGCTGCCCTGAGCTGTGCATGCATGAACATGTCTTTACGTGTCCATCCCTGTCCATTTCAACCCAACTGCACTTTTCTGGTGGTGCATGCCCTGCTGTGCAGGAATTCCATCCTGTCCATTGACCCAGTGGTCTGTGACTGCCCTTGGGGGTGTGTACCTGTACAGGTTTCTATCCGACTGGTCTGCTTTGTGTGATGTATGCCCTTTGGGGTTCCCTGTGTCAATCATTCTCCACTGGTCTGCCTGTGAATAATATTATACAGTTATTTGGAACTTGCATTATTTGGAACATGCATGATATACATCATCATGTGGTGTTCTGTTCTACAGTCACAAAGATATTATATTTGATTACACATCTTCCACATGTCTGCCTCAGACTGTGAAGGTCTAGTAGTATTGCATTTCACTTTAGTGTGCACCATTTCATATTCTTCTACATCCTGGGGAATATAGTTATTTCTAAGATATGTATTTACACAATTTGGTATTTTTCTTCTACAGTCAACAAGAATTGATATTTGATTACATATCTTCCACATGTCTGCCTGGAACTTTGAAGTTAATATGCGATGTGAAATTACAGTATATTTAATGCTCTCTCTACTCTAGGGATTCCTGTGACTGTCTGTCCACCCACTCCCACACATACACACTGCTCTGCCCTGACCCTGGATGGTATATAGCCTCTAGGGCTTCCATCCTGTGTATCTCACCACTCATCTGCCCCCCTGGCACTGGGTGGTGTATGCCTTCTAGCTATAGCTGGGTCTCTTGTCCAGTCCCTGTCTCATCCCTACTGGACTGGTCTGCTGCCCTGAGCTGGGCATGCATGAACATGTCTTTACGTGTCCATCCCTGTCTATTTCAACCCAACTGCACTTTCAAACAACATGAAGTCTTGCTATATTATGACATATGCAGTATAACCCCAGGTTAGAACTGCTCCGGAGGTGAAAGAGTTAACTTCCATGCAGGGCATGGAATCTTGAGCGCGAGCTCGGTTGAACACTCTGTCTGTTGAAGCTCAAACTTAAACTGTCAGATTCTTTACTCCGCCTCACTGAACAGTCGCTCCGGAGATTCCTCCTGCTACTCGGTTCATTTGTCGGTTTTAAAGTGTAATTCTCGGTTTATTTTACCGAAATTTAACCGCAATCGTCGGTTCAAGCTCTGTCTGTGGTATTGTAAGTAATAGATAGACTTATTTATTTTCTTCTGTGTGGAAACTGTAAACGTCTTTTTCGGTTCGGTTTGAATCGATCAGAGGGGGTTTTAAAATTACCTTTCTAGTCCTTTAGAGTGCGGTTCCCGGTTCTTATCGGTTCTAAAAAAAAACGGATTTTATTACGTTTTTTTCCACGACCCGTGACATGGTTGGGAACCGATAGAGTCTTGCTTGGTGGATTGCCATTAACGGGAAAGTTTTGGTTAGGCTGGCACTGTGTCTGAGAAACGCAAAAGAAAAACCGGACCCACTGGGTTTCAGCACTGTGGCCTCTGTGGGGAAGCCTTTGTTAAGGCTGACCCACACACCACTTGTGTTTATTGTCTGGGGTTTGACCACCTCAATGCAGACTGCCAGATTTGTAAGAATTTCCCTGCTACCACCGTGGAAAAAAGAGTTGGTAGGCTCAGGGAAAGGGAGGCCAAAAAAGTCCGCTGACCTGGATGGCCAGTTCGGTTCCAACCGAACCTGAGGGAGTGCCCTCTGACCAGGGCGATGCTTCCTCAGGCAAACGAAGAGCCAGCTCTGAGGAGCCGGTTCCAACTAAAAGGGCTAGAAGGTCAGCTAGTTTGGGGCCAAAGGTTCTTTCTCCAACCGCTGAGGAAATAGCCAAAGCTATTCAAATTGTCCAGTCTCTTTCCCCAGTTCCGTCCGAACCGGCACCACTAGGGAAGCACCCAGTGCGGTCGGTTCCCTTGGTTCAAGATTATGATTTTGAAGATTTTTATGAACCGGGGGAAGGGGAGGAGGGGTTCGAGGAGAGTGAGTGTGATTTTGAAAGTCTGGATGTGCCCATTGAACCGGACATCTCTCCAGACAGACCTTCAGGAGTATCCCCTCCCAGGCTATCTGAGTCCCCTTCTCATTTTTTATTTTACAAGAAAGTTGCTGACACTCTGCAACTCCCTGTTGAGGAAGCTGTTGATGATCAAGAAGAGCCTGATTTTGTGGAAATGATGGATATTCCAGAGTCTAGGAGACTTTCAAACAACATGAAGTCTTGCTATATTATGACAGATGCAGTTTGTCCCACCATTAGAACTGCTCCGGAGGTGAAAGAGTTAACTTCCATGCAGTGCATGGAACTTAGAGTGCGAGCACGTAGAGAAGCTCTATCTGGGTGATTTCAAACTTCGAACTGTCAGATTCTTTACTCCGCCTCACTGAACAGTTGCTCTGGAGATTCCTCCTGCTGCTCGGTTCATTTCCTCGGTTTAAAGCGTCTTTTCTCGGTTAAATTCAACCGCGATATTATTTATTTTAACCGCAAACCGATTGGTTCAAGCTCTGTCTATGGTATTGTAAGTAATAGATAGGTTTTCTGTGTGGAACTTGTAAATGTTTATCGGTTGGGTTTGAACCGATCGAATTGTATTTAAGCTTTGTTTGGAAGCCTTTTAAGGCTTGTTAGAGTGCGGTTCCCGGTTCTTATCGGTTCTAAAAAAACGGATTTCATTACGTTTTTTTCCACGACCCGTGACACGGTTGGGAACCGATAAGGGTGTCTTGCCTGGCACTGCCATCAAAAGGGCAAGTTTTTAGTTAGGCTGGCATTATGTCTGAGAAACCCAAAAGAAAAACCGGGCCCACTGGGTTTCAACACTGTAGTGTCTGTGGGGAAGCCTTTGCCAAGGCTGATCCACACCACATGTGTTTATTGTCTGAGGTTTGACCACCTCAATGCAGACTGCCAGATTTGCAAGAATTTCCCTGCAGCTACCCTAGATAAGAGAGTTGGTAGCTCAGGAACGAGAGAAACCAAAAGTCTGCTGACCCGGATGGCCAGCCGGTTCGGTGCCAACCGAACTGGAGGGGTGCCTCTGACCAGGGCCAGACTTCCTCGGCAACGTAAAGCTGACTCTGAGAGCCAGTTCCAGCAAAGAGAACTAGAAAGTCAGCAGGTGTGAGTCCAAAATCCCTTCTCCAACTGCTGTAGAGATAGCCAGGGCAATACAGATTGTCCAGTCATGTCCTCGTTCCTCCGAACCACCACTATCTGGCAAAAGGTCGGTTCGGTCGGTTCCACCGTTCAAGAATATGATATAGAAGAGTTTTATGAACCAGAGGAGGGGAGGATGATTATGATCAGTGTGAATGTGACTTTGAAAGTCTGGATGTGCCCATTGAACTGGACATCTCCCAGACAGACCTTCAGGTGAATCTCCCCTAGGCTTGCTGAGTCCCGGTCTCATTTTTGTTTTATAAAAGTTGCTGAAACCCTCCAGCTTCCTTTAGAGGAGGCTTTGGATGAGCAAGAGGAGCCTGACTTTGTAGAGATGATGGATATCCCAGAGTCCAGGAGATTGTCCATCCCTTTACATAAATCTTTAGGAAACAAACAAAAATTTTAAAAGCTCCTAATTCTGTGCCTCCTGTAGATAAAAGATGGACAGGGGTACACTTTTCAGGTCCTGATACAGAATTTCTTTCACAGCAATGCAGTCATGTTGGGGTAGTTCGAGGCTGCAGCCTGTGATAAAATAATATTCCCTGGCTTCATCCTCCTGACAAGGACTCAGGAAGATTGATGCCATGGCCAAAAACAATACATGGCAGCGTCCTTGGGACTCAGACAAGCAAACTATGTGACTATGTTGCAAGATACCAAAAATCTAGATGGGATACTGTCATGGCCTGCCAAACAGGCCCTGGCCAGCTTGCAAAGGAGCTGGAGCAGGTGGCTTTTGATGGTATTGAGGCATCTAGGTGCAATTCCATGCTGCAGTGGATTCTAATGATGTATCCTCTAGAGTCATGGCTACATCTGTGGCTTTTCAGTGGGTGGCCTGGCTCAGGTGTACTACTTAGTCACAGGATACCCAGTCTAAGGCTATGGATTTTCCTGTGGTGGGAAATTCTCTGTTTGGGAGTAGACAGAGAATTATATGGAGAAAATGGATGAATATAGAACCACTTATAGGGTGCACACAAGGAGCATGCAAGCCACTCCTCAGAGGCAGCCTCCCAGGGGTAGGGCAGGCCTTTTCACAGGCCTTTTACCAGACCCAGGCCTCCTCTTCAGCCTATGTTCAGAGGGGTTCTTCAGAGGAGAGCAGACTGGGTATGAGCAGGCCTGCTCCACCCTCAGCCTAAAGCCCTGCCAAACAGGCACCCTGATGGGATGCCCAGGGTCGCTCTCCATTACCTGTGAGGGGCAGCCTGGCTTGCCGTCCAGGACTGGGAGTCTTTAACATCAGACAGGTGGGTCCTGGAAGTAGTGAGCAGGGTCTGATTCTCAGCTTCAAAAATTTCCAAAGATGAGAGCCAGATCTTTCCACCTGCAAACCCTTTAGAGACTCTTGCTTTGGAAACAGAAGTCTCAACCCTCCTGAGCTCTCAGAGCTGTAGAAAGGGTTTCTCCCTACACCAGAGCAAGGGTCTGTACTCAGGTACTTCCTTACCCAAAAGACAGGGAGTGGCGGCCTATCCTGGACCTAAGATATCTGAACAAGCACCTTTTAAACCAAAATTCAAAATGGTGACTCTGGGAATGATTTTACCCTCCCTAAGGCCAGGGGACTGGCTAGCTTCCCTGGACCTCAAGGATGCCTACTTCCATGTTCTTATCAGAGCTCCCCATGAAAGTACCTCAGATTCGAACTGCCCTCAGGCCAGTATCAGTTCAGAGCAATGCCCTTCGGCCTTACCTCTCCCCAAGGTTGTTCACTAAATGTCTGGCAGTAGCAGTTGCTCATCTAAGAAGGCAAAAGATTGCCATATTTCCCTACCTGGACGACTGGCTCATTGTGCGTCAGTCTCCGGACCAGGTCAAATCACACCTGCTAGTTACCCAGCAGCTGCTTACTTCTCTGGGCTTTCTTCTCAATCTTCCAAAGTCAGTTCTGGAACCTGTCCAGGTACTCACCTTTATAGGCGCAGAACTGGGCACAAAGCAGGCCAGAGCCTTCCTTCCCCTAGAAAGGGTAAGGACCTTGGTGGCCCTGGCCTCGTCCTTCACTCTGCAGGTCTCTCGACCAGCAAGGCATTTCCTGCTGCTCCTAGGGCACATGGCTGCTTCCACAGCTGTAGTGCAAGGAGCAAGATTTCAGATGAGGGACATTCAGTTCCATTTGAGAGCCTTCTGGTCTCAAAGAAGAGATCCCTATCCAAGTTAATCCCAGTGACTCGAACCTGATCCAGGCCCTTCAGTGGTGGCAGGATCAGAGCAATCTGAGACAAAGGGTGCCTTTCATCCCTCTGTCCTCCTTGACCTTTACTACAGATGCGTCCCTCTTGGGATGGGGAGCTCATGGGCGACCTCTCCACCCAGGGGTTATGGTCCCCTCAGGAATCTGTGCTCCACATCAATCTGTTGGAACTCAGAGCTGTTTTTCTAGCACTTCAGGTTTTCTGCATCTGTTCAGAACAGGTGGTACAGGTCAGAACAGACAACACCACTACAATGTGGTACATCAACAAACAAGGGGCACTCGGTCTTGACCTTGTGCACCGAGGCAGTGAAGTTGTGGTCTCTGGCTTATTCTCTGAACACTTCCCTCATAACAGTTCACCTCCCAGGCAGGACAATGTCCTGGCAGATGCTCTCAGCAGGATTTCCCAGGGCCATCACCGAATGGTCACTGGATCCCCAGATACTAGGGATAGTTTTTGCCAGATGGGGCACTCCTCAGATAGATCTTTTTGCAGCCCCAGACAATCATCAACTTCCACTTTTTTGTTGCAAGCCCCCAGTGTTGGGCTCAGTCCCCCTGGATGCCTTTCTCCTCGATTGGGATGGGAAGTTTCTCTATGCCTTCCCCCCTTCCCTCTCCTGTTCAAGGTGCTTGTCAAAATCAGGTCTCAGCCCTGCAAGATGATCCTGATTGCTCCGAATTGGGCTAAGCAGCCCTGGTACCCTCCTTCTGTCCTTAGCAGTCCATCTTCCCTGTGCCTCCCAGGAACCACAATCTGTTAACCTGTGCTCCAGGGAGAGTCTGAGGCTATCCAGTCTCAAATCCCTCAACCTCAAGGCCTGGCTCTTGAGGGAGTTAGAGTTACCCGATCACAACTTTCTCAAAGTGTTCTCGAAATCTTGAAAGCTTCTAGGAAGCCTTCCACCAGGGCTACCTATAACTCAAAGTGGAAAAGATTTTCCATATGGTGTTCTGGGAAGATATTTCCCCGGAATCTGCTGATTTACCCACTGTATTGGATTATATGGTCCATCTTAATTCCTTGGGACTGAGACCAGCTACCCTGAAAGTGCATTTGGCAGCTGTCTCTGCTTTCGTTTCAGCAGGGAAGCCCTCTTCTCTTTCTGCTCACCCTGTATTTTCCAAGTTTTTTAAGGGGTTGCTTCATACCAACCCTCCATTCAGGGACCCTGCCCCTGCTTGGGATCTTAATGTTTGCATTGCTCAGCTGAGTGCAACCCCCTTTGAGCCTCTGTGTCTTGGCCAGAGCTTAAGTATTGACTTGGAAAACTGTATTTCTAGTAGCCATCACTTCTGCCAGGCGATAAGTGAGTTACGAACCTTATCAGTGGAGACTGACTTTATTTCCTTTCACAGGAATAAGGTAGTCCTCAGGACTAACAGAAAGTTTTTGCCTAAGGTGGTTTCGGTTTCCACCTTAACCAATGTATTTCACTTCCAGTGTTCTTCACTGACCATTCCTCCTCTGGTGAGAGGAGGCTGCACAACTAGATGTTAGAGGCCTAAGTTACTACATAGGCGTACCAAGGGTCACAGGTTTGACTCCTCCAACTATTTCTCACTTATGGTGAGGTCGGAAGGAGACCTGCCACTAAGAGATCCATTGCCAGGTGGATTGTCTCTTGTATCCAATTTGCTATCAAAAACTGGGTGAGTTCCCCCTCAGGCCTGAGGGCTCACTCTACCAGAGGTACAGCTGCATCTCTAGCTGCTGCTAGAGACATCCCTATCTTGGAGAAATGTCAAGCAGCTACTTGGAAACAGTACACTTTCACCAAGCATTACTCCTGGATATCCAGGCCAGGAGGGATGCTCGGTTTGCACAACCGTGCTTCAGAGCCTATTCCCTAAGTAGGTTCTGTCCCTTCTCCATGGAGGTACTGCTGTGTAGTCTGCATCTGTCATAATATAGCAAGACTTCATGTTGTTTGAAAAAAAAAATACCTTAGTAATGTTGTTTCTTCTAATGGAGTCTTGCTATATTATGACCTCCCCCCCAGCCTGCCCCTCTCAGAACCTCTACTTCGGGTATGGGGTGGGCAGTCCACTGTTGGCACTTATTGATGCCCCCTTTTATGTTTGGGTGTTGTGTTTTATTTAGTTATTTTATCTTATTTTTCTGGTCCCCTGACTTGAGTCTTGGTGTTGGGACCAGGAAAATGTGTGAATATTTTAGTAGCCAGTTGGCTAGTGTAGGTTACAGCTTCCACACAGAGCCTTAGTGAGTTTTGCTCGTAAAGATCTGACGGTTTCGGTTTGAAACCACCCTAACAGAGCTTCTCTAACGAGCTACGCATCTAAGTTTCCATGCACTGCATGGAAGTTAACTCTTTCACCTCGGGCAGTTCTAATGGGTGGGACAAACTGCATCTGTCATAATATAGCAAGACTCCATTAGAAGAAACAACATTACTAAGGTGAGTAATTTTTTCGTCTATTCCCTTGCATAAATCTTTTAGGAAACAGACAGTAGAAATTCTGAAAACTCCTCATTCTATCCTCCCTGTGGATAAAAGGATGGACAAGAGATATGCTTTGTCAGGCTCTGATATGGAGTTCCTATCCCAGCAGTGCAGCCATGTGGGGGTAGTGCAGGCTGCAGCCGGTGACAAGGCTAATATTCCTCTAGCCTCTCACCCTCCTGAAAAGGATTCCAGGAGGATGGATGCCATGGCAAAAAAGTACATGGCAGCATCTTTGGGACTCAGACAGGCAAATTATGTATGACACGCAGCTAGGTACCAGAAATCAGGTGGGATACTGTCCTGGCCCTAGCAAAACAGGCCCCTGAACAGCTTGCCAGGGAGCTAGAGCAGGTGGCTGCGGATGGTATTGAGGCATCCAAGGTGCAATTTCATGCTACTGTAGACTCTAATGATGTTTCATCAAGGGTTATGGCTACATCTGTGTCTCTTCGCAGAATGGCCTGGCTCGGATGTACTGCCCTGTCACAGGATTCCCAGTCTAAGGCTGTGGATTTTCCTGTTGTGGGAAATTCTCTGTTTGAGGAGCAGACAGAGAATTATATGAAGAAAATGGATGAGTATAGGAGTGCACAGGCCAAAGAAAGGCAAGTCACTCCTCAAAGGCAGCATGTCAGGGGCAGGGGCAGGTCTTTTCATAGGTCGTTTTACCAACCCCAGGCCTCCTCTTCTGCTTATGCCCAGAGGGGGTTCTTTAGAGGAAGGGGCAGAAGGGGCTCTAGTAAGCCTGCTTCTACCCCTCAACCCAAAGCCCCTGCAAAACAGGCTCCCTGATGGGGTAGCCAGGGCCGATTCTCCACTACGGTAGGGGCAGGCTGGCTTACTTTGTCCAGGACTGGAAGTCTTTAACATCAGACAAGTGGGTCCTGGAAGTAGTAAGCCAGGGACACAGTTCTCAGCTTCAAAAATTTCCGAAGATGAGAGCCAGGTCTTCCACCACAAACCCATCAGAGGCACTGCCTGGAGCAGAAGTTTCTTCCCTCCTGGCTCTCAGAGCCGTGGAAAGGGTTCTACCCATACAGCAGGGCAAAGGGTTGTACTCCAGGTACTTCCGTACCCCAAAAAAAGACAGGAGAATGGCGGCCCATTCTGGATCTCAGGTATCTAAACAAGCACCTTTTAAAACCAAAGTTCAAAATGGTGACCCTGGGGATTATTTTACCCTCTTTAAGGCCAGGGGACTGGCTAGCCTCCCTGGACCTCAAGGATGCCTACTTCCATGTTCTCATTAGAAGCTCCCATCGAAAGTATCTCAGATTCGAACTGCCCTCAGGCCATTACCAGTTCAGAGCAATGCCCTTTGGCCTCACCTCGGCCTCAAGGGTGTTCACAAAATGCCTGGCAGTAGCAGTTGCTCATTTAAGAAGGCAAGATTGCCATCTTTCCTTATCTGGACGACTGGCTCATTGTAGGCCAGTCTCCAGAACAGGTCAAACTACATTTACAAGTAACCCAGCAGCTGCTTACATCTCTAGGTTTCCTTCTCAGTCTTCCAAAGTCAGTTCTGGAACCTGTCCAGCTTCTCACCTTTATAGGCGCAGAACTGAACACAAAAGAAGCCAGAGCCTTCCTTCCTCTGGAAAGAGCAAGGACCCTGGTGTCTCTGGCCTCCTCTTTCACCCTGCAGGTCTCTCCACCGGCAAGGCATTTTCTACAGCTCCTGGGGCACATGGCTGCTTCTACAGCAGTGGTGCAGGGAACGAGATTTCAGATGAGGGACATTCAGTTCCATTTGAGAGCCTTTTGGTCTCAAAGGACAGATCCACTAACCAAATTGATTCCAGTGACTCGAACCCTGATCCAGGCCCTTCAGTGGTGGCAGGATCAGAACAATCTGAGATAGGGGGTTCCCTTCACTCCCCAGTCTCATTCCTTGACCCTTACCACAGATGCATCCCTCTTGGGGTGGGGAGCTCACATGGGCGACCTTTCCACCCAAGGGCTGTGGTCCCCTCTGGAATCTCTGCTCCACATCAATTTGTTGGAGCTCAGAGCAGTTTTTCTAGCACTCCAGGTTTTTTCCACATCTGTTCAGAACAAGGTGGTTCAGGTCAGAACAGACAATACCACTACAATGTGGTACATCAACAAGCAAGGGGGCACTCTGTCTACGGCCTTGTGCACCGAAGCAATGAAGTTGTGGTCTCTGGCTTATTCTCTGAACGCCTCCCTTACGGCAGTTCACCTCCCAGGCAAGGACAGTGTCCTAGCGGATGCTCTCAGCAGGATTTCCCAGGGCCATCACGAATGGGCACTGGATCCCCTAGTACTGGAGGTAATATTTGCCAGATGGGGCACCCCGCAATTAGATCTCTTTGCAGCCCCAGACAATCACCAACTTCCCCTTTTTTGCTGCAGGCCCCCAGTGTTGGACTCAGTCCCTCTGGATGCCTTCCTCCTCAGTTGGGAAGGGAAGTTTCTCTATGCTTTTCCCCCCTTCCCCCTTCTTTTCAAAGTGCTAGTCAGAATCAGATCTCAATCCTGCAAGATGATCCTGATTGCTCCAGATTGGGCCAGGCAGCCCTGGTACCCACTCCTTATGTCCTTAGCAGTCCACCCTCCCCTATGTCTTCCCAGGAATCACAACCTGTTAACCTGTGCCCAGGGGAGAGTTTGGTATCCGAACCTCAAATCTCTCAATCTCAAGGCTTGGCTCTTGAAGAGTTAGAGTTTGCTGACCTACACCTTTCTCAAGGTGTATTGGATATCTTGAAGGCCTCTAGAATCCTTCCACCAGGGCTACCTATAATTCAAAATGGAAGAGATTTTCCATATGGTGTGCTGGTAAACATATTTCCCCAGAATCTGCTGGTGTGCCCACGATCCTGGATTATTTGGTGCATTTGAATTCCTTGGGGCTGAGACCAGCTACCCTAAAAGTGCACTAGGCAGCTGTCTGTATTCTTGTCAGCAGGTAAGCCCTCTTCTTTATCAGCTCACCCTGTGTTCTCCAAGTTTTTTAAAGGGTTGCTTCACACAACCCCCGTTCCAGGGTCCCTGCCCGTGCTTGGGATCTTAATATTTGCATCGCTCAGCTTATCAACCCTTTTGAGCCATTGTCTTCAGCAGAGCTTAAGTACTTGACTTGAAAACTGTGTTTCTGGTAGCCATCACCTCTGCCAGGCGCATAAGTGAGCTACAAGCCTTGTCAGTGGAGCCTGATTTTATCTCCTTTCATAGAGATAAGGTGGTCCTCAGGATTAACAGGAAGTTTCTGCCTAAGGTGGTTTCAGACTTTCACCTTAATCAATCCATGTCTCTTCCTGTGTACTTCACTGACCTTTCCTCCTCTGGTGAGAGGAGATTGCACAGTTTAGATGTCAAAAGAGCCCTTAGTTACTATATAGAACGTACCAAGGGTCACAGGTTCGAATCCCTCCAGTTGTTCCTCACTTATGGTGAGGTTGGTAAAGGAAACCTGCCACTAAAGATCCATTGCCAGGTGGATTGTCTCTTGTATCCAATTCTGTTATGAAAAACTGGGTGAGGTTCCTCCCTCAGGCCTGAGGGCTCACTCTACCAGAGGTACAGCTGCGTCTCTGGCTGCTGCAGGACATTCTATCCTAGAGATATGTCAAGCAGCTACCTGGAAAACAGTTCACACTTTTACTAAGCATTACTCCTTGGATATCCAGGCTGGAGTGATGCTCGATTCTAACAGCTGTGCTTCGAGCCTATTTCCCAAGTAGGTTCTGTCCCTCCTCCATGGAGGTACTGCTGTGTAGTCTGCATATGTCATAATATAGCAAGACTTCATGTTGTTTGAAGAAAAGTTACTCACCTTAGTAATGTTGTTTCTTCTAATGGAGTCTTGCTATATTATGACCTCCTCCCCAGCCTGCCCCTCTCAGAACCTCTGTTTTTGGGATGTGGGTGGGCAGTGCAATGTTGGCACTTCTTTGATGCCCACTTTATTTCACCCTTCTAAGGTGCTTAGGTGTTATGCTTAAATTTTCCTTCTTGAATCCCCCGACTTGAGTCTTTGTTTTGGGATCAAGAACAAAAAGATGTTTTTGTAGTTAGTAGCCAGTATCTAGTGTAGGTTTACGGCTTCCACACAGCACCTTAGTGAGTTTTTGCTCGTAAAGATCTGACAGTTCAAGTTTGAGCTTCAACAGACAGAGTGTTCAACCGAGCTCGTGCTCAAGATTCCATGCCCTGCATGGAAGTTAACTCTTTCACCTCCAGAGCAGTTCTAACCTGGGGTTATACTGCATATGTCATAATATAGCAAGACTCCATTAGAAGAAACAACATTACTAAGGTGAGTAATTTTTTCTTTCTGGTGGTGCATGCCCTGCTGTGTAGGAATTCCATCCTGTCCATTGACCCAGTGGTCTGTGACTGCCCTTGGGGGTGCGTACTGGTACAGGTTTCTATCCTGCTGGTCTGCTTTGTGTGATGTATGCCCTTTGGGGTTCCCTGTGTCAGTCATTCTTCACTGGTCTGCCTGTGAATAATATTATACAGTTATTTATAACTTGCATTATTTGGAACGTGCATAATATACATCATCAGATGGTGTTCTGTATTCCCACAGAATGGATTCTTCATTATTTTTCTACTACATGCTTGTATTACTTCAAACATGTAAAGAAAGTTTCCTTAGTTTGATGAGCATATTAAACTAGGCATCTCCAATTAAGCAATATGACTCTACTAGGGATTATGTTAATGGTCTGTTAATCACCCTATAGGGGAGTAATCTGGCACAAGGTGTAGGTGAGTGCTGCATGGCCCCTGACCATTACCATAACCCCTGGAAGTGCCTTATTGCTATTATAATAAAACAAATGTTTGTTTTTTTAAATAGTGTTAAACCTTGTTCAGCATATGATTGGGCCTTTCATGCATGTTAATCAAAGATTAACATAGGGCGGCTGTTAGAATGTTTACAACCAATCAGAAAGCTGTATTTCTCAGACCCTTTTTATAATAGGCTGTTATACATACCTGCTGCTTGAACTAAAGCTAATTGTATTACTAACACTTGTATGTACTGCTTATATCTAACTGCAGAATTTCATATTCTTTTTTTTAAACAAAAAATATTGAATGGTGCATACTGCATACTAAAGTTAAAACAGTGAGTGCATATATACAGAAGTAAAATATAATGCTTCAGTACAAGCATTCGTGTAAAACAATGTTGGTATTTTTTTGTATTTCTAAGATGTAATACATCATTTGGTGTGTTTGCATTACCACAACTGATATCTTTCAAAAATAAAGAAGGGTATTGTCACATGTGAGTTAATTTGTGATTTTATTGTCAGCGCTCTGAATTGTATTGTTTAAAATGGCATGTGACCTGTCAAGTCATGTGGCATAACACATAGCATTAGTGTAAATGACATCCTGCTTGAGTACTCTGGTTGTTGTATCGTTGCTGGCACGACGCTGAGGAAAAGTGTAATGTTTGCATTTAGGGGCCCCCGAGCCACAAAATATTGCTTGTGAGTAGGGCCCCCACATCCATTAATCTGGGCCTGCTGATCCCCCCCCTCTGACAGTGCTCTCTGAGCCGCTCTCCCCCTCTTCCCTACTACCCTTTCTCTCCTGACCACCAGTCTATTCTCTCGCCTCTGCTCCTGCTACTCTAGCCTTGACTCCCTGCATTATAGTGTATCATATCCTCTCAAGAAAATGCCAACTACGTTATTTAGACAAAGCCTTTGGCTGCTCAGCACTGTTCATTTATTAACATGTCTTTGTTACTTTATGTATTCTGTTTTGCTTTGTCTTTGATTGTACCGTACTTGTTCTGTTTTCTGATGTGCAACCTTTGTAAAAGAGCCTTGGCTCAAAGGTGTACTCTGAAATCTCAATAAATTAAATAAAATAAATCTAAGCTTGTTGGCATCAAGGCCGGATTTCCTTCAGCGATGCTCCAGCCTTTGCCCTGCTCTCCTCATCTCCCATCAAACCTTGGGGTCCGGGGATGAAGGGAGAGGGGGTGAACCCGTACAGGAGCAGTAGAGTCCAGAGCTTCCACCACGGCCCTGTTATAAGCCAGTAATAGGCTCTCGGGACCCATGCTTGCACTCGGAAATCCCAGTAGGTCTAGCACTGCCATAAGGCCATCTGGGGTCACACCCCTTAAAGGGCGGTACCGGACCATCTCCAAAGGGGCAGGCCTATAAGGGGGTGCCTGGAAGTTGAACCTGATAGTGCACTGGTCAGACCATCCGAATGGTTCCATTGCCAGATTGGCGCTCTCCAAACCCAGCAGGAAGATCAGATCCAATGAGTGACCTGAATTGTGGGTCGCAGTGGTAACCATCTGTCTGAAGCCCAACAAATTCATCAGCTGGAGGAAGTCCTGTCCAGAGTGCAAGAATTCATTGATGATCCAGGTGTTGAAGTCGCCCAGCACCATCACTGTGAGGGACCCCAACACCGTATCAACAACGAAGTCCGCAACTTCCAGCAAAAATTGCTTCCCATCCCCGGGTGGACAGTAGATGAGAAGAATTTTGCACCCCACACCTCCTCCTAAGATGCACTGAAAGGATTTAATCTCCCCCACTGGTACGTGTAGAAGATCCAGCTCTGATCTAAAATAAATGGAAACACCCTCACCCCTACGATCCAGCCTCGGGCAGTGTGTCACCGAGAACCCGGCTGGAACTGGTGCCTCAAGAATTGGGCTGGTATTTACGTCCAGTCAAGTCTCGGTGATGCACGCCAGGTCAGATAGGCCCATGCAGTCTGCCTGTAAGCCCTGTACTTGATTATGGCTTCTGACCCTCCCTCTACTTTACCTCAGTGGTTCCTCTATGCCTGTCCCTTGCATGCTTAAATCCACCCACAATGCTCGCTCCCACTACTGCCGGTGGCAGACCATTCCATGCGTCCACTACCCTCTCTGTGAAGAAAAACTTCCTCACATTACTTCTCAACCTGCCTCCTTCCAATTTCATGTTATGCCCCCTCGTTCTTGTACTCTTCCTATATTGAAAGATGTCTCCACCCTGCACCTTGTTTATCCCTTGAACTACTTGAATGTTGCTATCATGTCCTCTCTCTCCCTGCTTTCCTCCAGCAAGTACGTATTGAGGTGCCTTAATCTCGTCTCGCAAATTTTGTGGTGCAAGCCATGTACCATCTTAATCGTCCTTCTCTGGACCATTTGCAGCCTGTTTATGTCCTTTTCGACAGTGGGCCTCCAGAAATGCACACCGTACTCCATGTGAGGCCTGACCAGGGTTTTCTATAAAGGCATCACTACCTCCCTCCTTGTGCTGGTGATACCCCTGCCTGTGCACCCTAGCATGCCTCTGGCCCTCCCCATTACCTTTGCACTCTGCTTTCACATTTTCAGGGCATCTGAAATAATAATTCAATCTTAGTTGCCACTCCTCAGACTATTTGTCAAGTCTCCCTAGGTCCTTTCTTATGTTTTCCACCACTTCTGGAGTATCTGCTCTGTTACAGATCTTGGTGTCATCTGCAAACAGGCACACTTCAAACAACATGAAGTCTTGCTGTTTTCTATTGCAGTTAGCCCCAGCCTTTAAACTGCCCTGGAGAACAAAGGGTTAACTTTCTATGCAGTACATAGAATGCTGAGCTCGAGCTCGGTTGAGGTCTCTGTCTGGAGTCCTTTGAAATCCAACCGTCAGATTCTTTGCTCCGCCTCACTGAACAGTTGCTCCGGAGATTTCTCCTTTAGCTTGGTTCAAAAGTCAGTTAAAGTCTCTGTTAAGTTGTTGGTTTTTACCGAATTTATTTCCGCATAGTTGGTTCAGTCTCTGTCTGTGGTACCATGAGTACTAGATAGGTTTTGTTCTGTTTTCTGTGTGGAAATTGTAAAGTGTTAGATCGGTTCGGCTGAACCGATCATTTGTATTGAATCCTTGTGTTTTGCTTTAGAGTGTGGTTACCGGTCCTTATCGGTTCTAAAAAAAATGTGTTTTGAACGTTTTTTTCCAACACCCGTGATACGGTTAGAAACCGATAAGGGAGTCTTGCCTGGTGGTTGCCATAAAAAGGGTAAGTTTGGTTAGGTTGGCCATGTCTGAGAAACCCAAGAAAAAAAACGGGCCCACTGGGTTTCAACACTGCAGTGAGTGTGGGAAGGTCTTTGCTAAGGCCGACCCCACACCACCTGTGTTGATTGTCTGGGGTTTGAACACCTCAATTCAGACTGCCAAATTTGTAAAAAATATTCCTAAATCTACCCTTGAAAAGAGACTAGGTAGACTGAGGGAAAAGGAGACCAAGAAGTCCGCTGACCCGGATAGCAAGCCTGGTTCGGTTCCGACCAAACTAGAAGGGGTGCCCTCTGACCAGGGCGATACTACTTCAGGCAAGAGGAGAGCCAATCCTGAGGGGTCAGTTCCTACAAAAAGGAAACATAAAGAAAAATCGACCGGCTCGGATCCAGAGGTTCATGTTCCAACTGCCGAGGAAATAGCCAGAGTGATTCAGATTGTGGAATCACTTCGCCTGGTTCTAACCGATCTGGCACCTTTTCGCAGGGATTCGGTTCGGTCGGTTCCCACGGTTCAATATTATACCCCTGAAGAGTTTTATGAACCGGAGTTTTTGGAGGAGGGGGAGTTTGAAGGTGACAGAGATGATGGTGAAATTCTGGATGTGCCTGTGAAACCGGACATCTCCCCAGACAGACCTTCTGATGTATCCCCTCCTGGGCTTTCTGAGTACCCTTCCCATTTTCTGTTTTACAGAAAAGTGGCTGAAACCCCCCAGCTTCCTATGGAGGAGGCAATGGAGGATCAGGAGGAGCCTGATTATGTGGAAATGATGGACATGACAGAGTCCAGGAGTCTGTCTGTTCTCCTTCACAAATCCTTTGGGAAACGGACACACAAAATCCTGAAGTCTCCCAATTCTGTACCACCTGTTGACAGAAGGATGGACAAGAGGTACACACTATCAGGCTCAGATACGGAGTTTTTATACCAGCAGTGCAGCCATGTTGGGGTAGTGCAGGCTGCTGCCTGTGACAAGGCAAACATTTCCTTGGCTTCACACCCCCCAGACAAAGACTCCAGGAAGATTGATGCCATGGCAAAGAAACAGTACATGGCAGCATCCTTGGGACTCAGGCAGGCTAACTATATGGCCTATACAGCTAGATACCAGAAGTCCAGATGGGACACTGTGCTGGCTCTGGCTAAACAGGCCCCTGACCAGCTTGCCAAGGAGCTGGAGCAGGTGGCTGCAGATGAGATTGAGGCATCCAAGGTGCAATTTCATGCTGCTGTGGACTCCAGTGATGTTTCATCAAGAGTCATGGCTACATCTGTGGCCCTTCGGAGGATGGCTTGGTTCAGATGTACTAGCCTGTCAGAGGATACCCAGACTAAGGCCATGGATTTCCCTGTTATTGGTAATTCTCTGTTTGGGGAGCAGACAGAGAACTACATGAAAAAGATGGACGAGTACAGGACCACCTACAGGAGTGCTCAGGCCAAAGGAAGGCAAGCCACTTCTCAAAGGCAGCAGTCCAGGGGCAGGAGCAGGCCTTTTCAAAGGCCTTTTTACCAAGCCCAAGCCTCCTCTTCTTCTTATGCTCAGAGGGGGTTCTTCAGAGGGAGAGGCGGACGGGGAATGAGCAGGCCTGCTTCCACCCTCAGCCTAAAGCCCCTGCCAAGCAGACATCCTGATGGGTCTGCCCGGGCTGATTCTCCAATACCTGTAGGGGGCAGGCTGGCTTACTGTGTCCAGGACTTGAAGTCTCTGACATCAGACAGGTGGGTCCTGGAAGTAGTAAGCCAGGGACTGGTTCTCAGTGTCAAAAAATTTCCCAAGATGAGAACCAGATCCTTTCCACCTGCAAATCCATTAGAGACCCTTGCCCTAGAGGCAGAGGTTTCTTCCCTCCTGGCTCCAGAGCCATAGAGAAGGTTCCTACTGTACACAAGGGCAAAGGATTGTACTCCAGGTACTTCCTAACCCCCCAAAAAACAGGAGAATGGTGGCCCATCCTGGACCTAAGATATCTGAACATGCACCTTTTAAAACCAAAGTTCAGAATGGTGACTCTGGGAATAATTCTGCCCTCTCTAAGGCCAGGGGAATGGCTAGCCTTCCTGGACCTCAAAGATGCCTATTTTCACATTCCTATCAGGTGCTCCCACAGAAAGTACATCAGGTTCGAGTTGTCCTCAGGCCACTATCAATTCAGAGCAATGCCCCTTGGACTAACATCAGCCCCAGTGGTGTTCACAAAGTGCCTGGCAGTAGTGGTTGCTTTCCTAAGGAGAAAAAAGATCTCCATCTTTCCATACTTGGACGACTGGCTCATAGTGGGTCAGTCTCCAGACCAAGTCAAGTCACATCTGCAAATAACTCAGCAAGTGCTCACTTCCTTAGGATTCCTCCTCAACCTTCCAAAGTCAGTTCTCGAGCCACTACAGCTTCTCACCTTCATAGGGGCGGAGCTGGATACAATAAGGGCAAGAGCCTTCCTTCCCCTGGACAGGGCAAGGACCCTTATTGAACTGGCCTCTTCATCCACCCTTCAGGTGTCTTGACCAGCAAGGCATTTCCTGCAGCTTCTGGGCCACATGGCAGCCTCTACAGCAGTGGTCCAGGGAGCAAGATTTCAGATGAGGGACATTCAGTTCCCCTTAAGAGCCTTCTGGTCCTAAAGAAAGGATTCCCTTACCAAACTAGTCCCAGTGACTCGAACCCTGATCCAGGCTTTGCAATGGTGGCAGGATCAGGACAATTTGAGACAAGGAGTTCCTTTTGTCACTCAGTCTCATTCAGTGATACTCACCACAGATGCCTCCCTGCTGGGCTGGGGAGCCCACTTGGGGGATCTTACCACCCAAGGGCTGTGGTCACCTCAAGAATCTCTGCTTCACATCAGTCTCTTGGAACTCAGAGCAGTGTTTCTGGCACTGCAAGCCTTTTCCAAATCTGTACTGAACAAGGTGGTCCAGATCAGAACAGACAATACCACCACCATGTGGTACATCAACAAGCAACAAGGCACTCGATCTGTGGCCTTGTGCACAGAAGCAATGAATTTGTGGTCCCTGGGCTATTCTCTGCAAACCTCTCTGATAGCAGTTCACCTCCCAGGGAAGGACAATGTCCTAGCAGATGCTCTCAGCAGGATATCCCAGGGCCATCACGAGTGGACCCTATATCCCCTAGTTTTGAGTGATTTTCTCGAGATGGGGCACTCCACAGATAGATCTATTTGCAGCCCCAGACAATCACCAGCTTCCTCTCTTTTGTTGCAGACCCCCAGTCTTGGGCTCGGTCCCCCTGGATGCTCCAATTCTGAATTGGGAAGGGAAATGTCTGTATGCTTTCCCCTCCTTCCCTCTCCTGTTTAAGGTGTTAGTCAAGATAAGGTCACAGCGTTGCAAAGTGATTCTGATTGCTCCAGACTGGGCCAGACAGCCTTGGTACCCCCTGTTGCTGTCCTTAGCAGTCCACCTTCCCCTGTCTCTTCCCAGGAATTACAACCTGTTGACATCCTCTCAGGGGAGGATTTGGTACCCGAACCTCAAGTCTCTCAATCTCAAGGCATGGCTCTTGAAGAGTTAGAGTTTGCTGATCTGCAGCTTTCTCAAGGGGTTCTGGATATCCTTAAGGCTTCTCGAAAGCCTTCCACCAGAAAGACTTACAATTCCAAATGGAAAAGGTTTACTATTTGGTGCTCTAATAGGGATATTTCTCCAGAATCTGCTGGGTTGCCTACAGTTCTGGACTATATGGTCCATCTTAATGGCCTAGGCCTTAGGCCAGCTACACTTAAACTGCATTTGGCAGCTGTTTCTGCCTTCTTGTCAGTAGGCAAGCCCTCTCCCCTGTCAGCCCATCCTGTGATTTGTAAGTTCTTCAAGGGATTGCTGCACACCAATCCCCCCTTTAGGGACCCTGCTCCTGCTTGGGACCTTAATGTTTGCATTGCTCAACTTATGCAACCACCCTTTGAGGCTTTGTCCTCTGCAGAGCTTAAGTACTTGACTTGGAAAACTGTGTTTTTGGTAGCCATTACCTCTGCCAGGTGTATCGGTGAATTGCAAGCCCTGTCAGTGGAGCCCGATTTAATCTCTTTCCATAGAGATAAAGCGGTCTTAAGAACTAACAGGAAGTTTTTGCCTAAGGTGGTTTCAGATTTCCACCTTAATCAGTTTATGTCTCTCCCTGTTTTCTTCACTGACCATTCCTCCTCTGGAGAGAGGAGGCTGCAGAGCTTGGATGTTAAAAGGGCCCTCAGCAACTACATAGAGCGCACCAAGGGTCACAGGTTTGAGTCCCTCAGTTGTTCCTCACATATGGAGAGGTTGGTAAGGGCAAACCTGCCACTAAAGATCTATTGCCAGGTGGATTGTCTCTTGTATACAATTCTGCTATGAAAACTGGGTAGAACTCCACCCTCAGGCCTGAGGGCTCATTCTACTAGAGGTACAAGCTGCTTCCCTGGCTGCTGCCAGGGATATTCCTATCTTAGAAATTTGCCAAGCAGCCACCTGGAAACAGTCCATACATTCACCATGCATTACTCCTGGATATCCAGGCTAGGGTGATGCTTGGTTAAGCACAGCAGTACTTCAGAGCCTATTCCCAAGTAGGTTCTGTCCCTCCTCCATGGAGGTATTGCTTGGTAGTCTGCAATAGTCAGAATACAGCAAGACTTCATGTTGTTTGAAGAACAAATTACTCACCTTAGTAATATTGTTTCTTCTAATGGAGTCTTGCTGTATTCTGGCCTCCCCTCTCAGAACCTAGTTTTTGGGATATGGATGGGCAGGAGCACTGTTGGCACCCTAGGGGTGTCCCCTTTTCACCCTCCTTTACTTTGCGTTTGTTGTGTTTTGTTTTTTGGGTTTCCTGACTTGAGTCTTTGCTTTGAAACAAAAAAACCCTTTTTAATAAATTTAATTGCCAGTTAGCTAGTATGAGTTTTACAGTTTCCGCACAGAACTTCTAGTGAATATTGCTCATAAAGATCTGACGGTTGGAGTTTAAACTACAGCAGACAGGGGCTTCAGCCGAGCTTTCGGTGAACATTCCATGCTGGCCATGGAAAGTTTAACTCTTTGTTCTCTGGGGCAGTTGAAAGGCAGGACCTAACTGCAATAGTCAGACTACAGCAAGACTCCATTAGAAGAAACAACATTACTAAGGTGAGTAATTTTTTCTTCTCTCTTGTCTGGCCTGTTTTGGCCTTTGGCGGGAAAGAACTGGAAGGCAGGCGTGAGGGGCCACCCCTTTATACAGACGTCTCCTGATGCTGGTCACCTGACGTGGAGGCAGTCCCTCACCAGAGACTGCTATCTAGAAATTTTTCTGTGGGGTCCTGACGCCTGCCGGCTTCAGTGCTATATGTAATTACCTACTGCAAGAGCCTCTCTCGAAGATCTACTGTTACGGTAAGTTGTTCCGTAACTGTACATCACCTGTGGCTGTGGATACTAATGGCACTGCTTCAAGCCCCAGGATCTTTACTGTATTCTGACATATGCAGTTAGCCTTCACCATTCAACTGCCCTGGGGAAGAAAGAGTTAAAGAACCTGTGCAAATAGTGGAATGTTGACAGGCTCGAGCTTGATTTTCAAACTACTGTCCTTGGTGCATTCTGTTTACCTGTCAGATGCTTTACTCCGGCTGCTAAAGTTAGAAGCCTCGGAGATTGCTCCTTCTGCTTGAAGACTTTACTATTTTCTGTCTTTTTCAAGTTACCATTTCATTTATTTTCTTTTTCAAAGTACTGTCCTTGGTAAAATCGGGTAGTTTAGTCTAGATTTAGCTTCAGTTGGGTAAATCTCCCTCGGTTCGCTGAACTGATGGGGAACCAAAATTTATTCTACTCTTTTGAGGTAAAAAGTTTTAGTTTTATTAATAATTAACTAGTTAGTGTATTTGCTGGTTCCTGCTTCACTGTGCCATGTTTGTGAACCGAGAAATTTCTCATTTTTTTTCCTTGGTCTCTGAACCGAAAAAATAAATAAAAATACCTTACTAGTGTTTTATTATTCTTAGTTGGCACAGAACTGGCATTTTTTCTTGATAAAAGGTTATGTCACAGAAGCCTAAAAAGAAAACTGGCCCTAGTGATTTTCAGCACTGTATTGTGTGTGGTGAGCCGTTTGCTAAGGTTGACCCCCCCACACAACCTGTGTTGTCTGCTTAGGGTTTGACCATCTGAACGCAGATTGTGACATTTATAAGGCTTTTCCTCAGTCTACAATTACTAGGTGCCTCAACAGACTGAAAGAAAAAAATGTCTGAAAAAGCTGCTGACCCAGCTCCTGAACAACCGGTCCCTTCCTCTAGCAAGGAAAAACTGAGGGAACCAGATGGAAAGCCCTCTGACAAGGGTGAAACCTCCTCAAAACTGAAGAGAACAGCAAAAATGGCCACTGAACTGACCCCTGCCAAGAAGAATAAAAAGGAGAAACATACAGGGAAGGAACCACAACCAAAGGCTGTGGTGGTTCCAACCGCTTAAGAAATAACAAATGCTATTAAAATTATTTAGTTGCTGCAGAATATTCCCGGTGGTTCGGTTCCCGTTCCACAGCAAGCACCTCAGCAACCACCAGTTCAAACTTGGGTTCAACCACCGTTCATACCAATGGTTGCTTCTTCGGTTTCCAGTTTGGCTGAACCGGACCCCTATTATGAAGAGGAGGAGGAGGAAGAAGAGGAGGACGATGACCTTGGGAATCCAATTGAGCCTGAGGTCTCGCCAGAGCAACAGGAGTTTGAGTCTCCCATTTCACATCCTGAGGATTTCTCTTCCCATTTTTCCTTTATGAGATAAGTGGCAGAGACTCTGGACCTCCCCACTCAGGAGATCACTGAGGAAGAGGAGAAACCATATTATATGGACATGATGGATTTGGCAGCTATGTAATTAACATTTCGAACAACATGAAGTCTTGCTATATTATGACAAATTGCAGTTTGTCCCACCACTAGAACTGCTCCGGAGGTGAAATAGTTAACTCCATTCCATGAATGGAACTTTGAGCACGAGCTCTAAGATAGAAGCTCTGTCTGTGTAGTTTCAAACCTGAACTGTCAGATTCTTTACTCCGCCTCACTGAACAGTCGCTCCGGAGATTTCTCCTACTGCTCGGTTCATTTCTCGGTTTAAACAGTGTTTTCTCGGTCGATTCAACCGAGAATAGTTTTATTTTAACCGCAAATCCGTTCGGTTCAAGCTCTGTCTGTGGTATCGTAAGTAATTTAAAATTGTATTTTCTGTGTGGAACTTGTAAGTTTATCGGTTCGGTTTTGAACGATCAGCTGGAGTTAAAACCTTAAAAATTTTAAAGCTTGTCATTTTAGAGTGCGGTTCCGGTTCTTATCAGTTCTAAAAAAACGGATTTTATTCTGGTTTTTCCAATACCCGATGACACGGTTAGGAACTGATAAGGGTGTCTTGCCTAGCACTGCAGTAAAGAGCAAGTTTTTCTGGTTAGGCTGGCATTATGTCTGAGAAACCCAAAGAAAACCGGCCACTGGGTTTCAACACTGTGATGTCTGTGGGGAAGTCTTTGCCAGGCTGACCCACACACCTTGTTTATTGTCTGAGGTTTGACCACCTCCAGTCAGACTGCCAGATTTGTAAAATTTCCCTGCAGCCACCCTGGAAAAGAGATTGGGCAGGCTCAGGGAATGAGAGGCAAAAAGTCCGCTGACCGGATGGCCAGCCCGGTTCGGTGCCAACCGATCGGAGGGAGTGCCCTCTGACGGGCCAGACTTCCTCAGCAAAGAAAAGCTGGTTCGGGGAACCAGTTCCAGTAAAGAGAACAAGGAAGTCAGCAGGTTTGGAGTCCAAAATCCCTTCTCCAACTGCTGCAGAGATAGCAAGAGCTATTCAAATTGTCCAGTCACTGTCTCTGGTCCCGTCTGAACCGCCACTATCTGGTAAAAGGTCGGTTCGTCCGGTTCCATCGGTTCAAGAATATGATGTTGAGGAGTTTTATGAACCAGAGGAGGGGGAGGATGATTATGAACAGTATGAATGTGGCTGGGAGGGTCTGGGTGTGCCCACTGAACCGGACATTTCCCCAGACAGACCTTTAGAATCTCCCCCTATGCTTTCTGAGTCCCCCCCCTCATTTTATGTTTTACAAAAAAGTTGCTGAAACCCTCCAGCTTCCTTTGGAAGAAGCTGTGGATGAGCAAGAGGAGCCTGATTTTGTAGAAATGATGGATATTCCAGAGTCTAGGAGATTGTCTATTCCTTTGCATAAGTCTTTTAGGAAACAAACAATAAAAATCTTAAAAACTCCTAATTCTGTGCCTCCTGTAGATGAAAAGATGGACAGAAGGTACTCATTGTCAGGTCCTGATACAGAATTCCTTTCTCAGCAATGCAGTCATGTTGGGTAGTTCAGGCTGCAGCCTGTGATAAAGCTAATATTCCCCTGGCTTCACATCCTCCTGACAAGGATTCCAGGAAAGATTGATGCCATGGCAAACAGTACATGGCAGCGTCATTGGGACTCAGGCAAGCAAATTATATGGCTTGTCATGTAGGTATCAGAAATCTAGATGGGATACTGTTATGGAATTAGCCAAACAAGCCCATGGCCAGCTTGCTGTGAGCTGGAACAGGTGGCTGCCGATGGCATTGAGGCTTCTAAGGTGCAGTTTGATGCTGCTGTGGATGTTAATGATGTCTCCTCTAGAGTCATGGCCACATCTGTAGCTTTTCAGTAGGTTGGCCTGGCTCAGGTGTACTAGCCTCTCACAGGATACCCAGACTAAGGCTATGGATTTTCCTGTGGTGGGAAATTCTCTGTTTGGGGAGCAGACAGAGATTATAAAAAAGATGGATGAATATGGGACTACTTACAAAGTGCCCAAGCTAAGGAGCAGCAAGCCACTCCCCAGAGGCACACCCCAGGGTAGGGGTAGGCCTTTCCACAGGCCTTTTACCAAACTCGGGCCTCCTCTGCTTATGCTCAGAGGGGTTCTTCAGAGGCAGAGGCAGGCAGGGGTGTGGGCAGGCCTGCTCACCCCTCAGCCTAAAGCACCTGCTAAGCAGGCACCCTGATGGGGTGCCCAGGGACATTCTCCTTTACCAGTAGGGGCAGGTTGGCTTACTTCAGTCAGAACTGGGTGTCTTTAACCTCAGACAAGTGGGTTCTGGAAGTAGTAAGCCAGGGTCTGGTTCTCAGCTTCAAAAGTTCCCCAAGATGAGAGCCAGGCTTTTTCTACCTGCAAGTTCTTTAGAGACCCTTGCTTTAGAAGTAGAGGTCTCAACCCTGTTGGCTCTCAGAGCAGTAGAAAGGGTTCCTCCCCTACACCAGGGCAAGGGTCTGTATTCCAGATACTTTCTTACCCCAAAAAAGACAGGAGAATGGCGGCCCATCTTAGACCTCAGATATCTGAACAAGCATCTTTTGAAACCAAAGTTCAGAATGGTAACTCTGGCAATGATTTTACCTTCTCTAAGGCCAGGGGACTGGCTAGCTTCCCTGGACCTCAAGGATGCCTATTTTCATGTCCTAATCAGAAGCTCCCAACGAAAGTACCTCAGATTCGAACTGCCCTCAGGTCATTACCAGTTCAGAGCAATGCCCTTCAGCCTGACCTCTGCCCCAAGGGTATTCACAAAATGTCTGGCAGTAGCAGTGGCTCACTTAAGGAGGCAAAGGATTGCTGTTTTTCCCTATCTAGACGACTGGCTCATTGTAGGCCAGTCCCCAGAACAGGTAAAATCTCACCTGCAAGTCACCCAGCAGCTTCTCACCTCCATGGGCTTCCTGCTAAATCTACAAAGTCGGTTCTGGAACCAGTCCAGGTACTCACCTTTATAGGTGCAGAATTGGACACAAACCGCCAGAGCTTTTCTTCCTTAGAAAGGTAAGGAACTTGTTGGCTCTGGCCTCCTCCTTCACTCTGCAGGTCTCTCGACCAGCAAGACACTTTTTGCAGCTCCTGCGGCACATGGCTGCATCCACAGCTGTAGTGCAGGGAGCAAGATTTCAGATGAGAGACATTCAGTTTCACTTGAGAGCCTATTGGTCTCAGAGAAGAGATCCCCTTTCCAAGTTGGTCCCAGTGACTCGAACCTTGATCCAGGCCCTCCAGTGGTGGCAAGATCAGAGCAATTTAAGATTTGGGGTCCCCTTCATTCCCCCTGCTCACACTTTGACTCTCACTACAGATGCTTCCCTCCTGGGGTGGGGAGCCCACATGGGCGACCTCTCCACTCAGGGAGTGTGGTCCCCTCAGGAATCTCTGCTCCACATCAATTTGCTGGAACTCAGAGCTGTCTTTTTAGCACTTCAAGTGTTTTCTGCATCTGTTCAGAACAAAGTGGTACAAGTCAGAACAGACAACACCACAACAATGTGGTACATCAACAAGCAGAGGGCACTCGGTCTTGACCTTGTGTGCGAGGCAATGAAGTTGTGGTCTCTGGCCTATTCCTGAACACTTCCCTCATAGCAGTTCACCTTCAGGAAAGGACAATGTCCTACAGATGCTCTCAGCAGGATTTCTCAGGGCCATCACGAATGGTCCCTGGATCCTCAAGTACTGGGGATAGCCTTTGCCAGATGGGGCACCCCTCAGATAGATCTTTTTGCAGCCCCAGACAATCACCAACTTCCACTGTTCTGTTGCAGGCCTCCAGTGTTGGGCTCAGTCCCCCTGGACGCCCTTCTCCTGGATTGGGAAGGGAAGTTTCTTTATGCTTCCCCCCCTTCCCTCTCCTATTCAAAGTGTTAGTCAAAATCAGATCCCAGCCATGCAGGGTGATTCTGATTGCCCGGATCGGGCCAGGCAGCCCTGGTACCCTCCTTCTGTCCCTGACAGTCAATCTTCCCGTGTCTCCCCAGGAATCACAACCTATTATCCTGTGCCCAGGGAGAGTTTGGTATCGAACCTCAAATCCCTCAACCTCAAGGCCTGGCTCTTGAGGAGTTAGAATGCTGACTTACACCTCTCAGGGTGTTCTTGAAATTCTAAAGGCTTCTAGAAGCCTTCCACTAGAGCTACTATAATTCTAAATGGAAAAGGTTTTCCATTTGGTGTCTGGGAAGCATATTTCCCCAGAATCTGCTGAGTTGCCCATTTTGTTAGATTACATGGTCCATCTTAATTCCTTGGGCCTCAGACCAGCTACCCTGAGAGTTCATTTGGCAGCTGTCTCTGCTTTTGTTTCAGCAGGAAAGTCATCCTCTCTTTCCGCTCACCCTCTGTTTTCCAAGTTTTATAAGGGATTACTCCATACTAATCCACCTTTTCGGGATCCGGCCCCTGCCTGGGACCTTAATGTTTGCATTGCCCAGTTAATGCAACCCCCCTTTTGAACCTCTGTTTTCTGCAGAGCTTAAGTATCTAACTTGGAAAACTGTTTTCCTAGTGGCTGTCACTTCTGCTAGACGCATAAGTGAGTTGCAAGCCTTGTCAGTAGAAACTGACTTTATTTCTTTCCACAGGGATAAGGTAGTCCTCAGGACTAACAGGAAGTTTTTGCCTAAGGTGGTTTCAGATTTCCATCTTAACCAATCTATCTCCCTTCCAGTATTCTTCACTGAACACTCCTCTTCTGGTGAGAGGAGATTGCACAGTTTGGAAGTTAAGAGGGCCCTTAGTTACTATGTAGAACGTACCAAGGGTCACAGGTTCAAATCCCTCCAACTTTTCCTCACTGATGGTGAGGTTGGGAAAGGGAAACCTGCCACTAAGAGATCAATTGCCAGGTGGATTGTCTCTTGTATCCAATTTTGTTATCAGAAAGTGGGCAGAGATCCCCCCTCTGGCTTGAGGGCTCATTCTACTAGAGGTACAGCCGCGTCTCTAGCTGCTGCCAGAGACATCCCTATATTAGAGATATGCCAGGCTGCTACTTGGAAAACGGTACACACTTTCACCAAGCATTACTCCCTGGATGTCCAGGCTAGGAGAGATGCTTGGTTTGGCACAGCTGTGCTTCAGAGCCTCTTCCCTAAGTAGGTTCTGTCCCTCCTCCATGGAGGTACTGCTGTGTAGTCTGCAATTTGTCATAATATAGCAAGACTTCATGTTGTTTGAAGAAAAAATTACTCACCTTAGTAATGTTGTTTTTTCTAATGGAGTCTTGCTATATTATGACCTCCCCCCCAGCCTGCCCCTCTCAGAACTTCTACTTGGGTATGGTGTGGCCAACCTAGTGTGGGCAATATTTTATGCCCTTTTTAGGCATTTCACCCCTTTTTTGGGGGTTTGGGGTGTGGTGTTTTATTATTCTCTCGTTTTATTTCTCATATTGTTAAATTATATTATTAATTCTGGTCCCCTGACTTGAGTCTTTGGTGTTGGGACCAGCAATGGGTGTTATTATTTAGGTAGCCAGTTGGCTAGTGTAGGTTACAGCTTCCACACAAACCTTAGTGAGTTTTTGCTCGTGAAGATCTGACAGTTCAGGTTTGAAACTACACAGACAGAGCTTCTATCTTAGAGTTCGTGCTCAAAGTTCCATTCATGGAATGGAGTTAACTATTTCACCTCCGGAGCAGTTCTAGTGGTGGGACAAACTGCAATTTGTCATAATATAGCAAGACTCCATTAGAAGAAACAACATTACTAAGGTGAGTAATTTTTTCTTACTGCTCCCCATCCACAAGTCACTGAAGAGGCAAGTCCTGAAAATCTTAAAAACTCCTACATCTGTCCCTCTAGTGGATAAGAAAACAGAAAGAAAATACCATTTGGCTAAAAGCGGGAGTGAATTTCTCTTCAGTCACCCCAGCCATGAGGGGATGGTACATGCAGCTGCCTGTGACAGAGCAAATGTGCCATTGTCATTCCATCCCCCTGGCAAGGACTGTCGAAAAATTGAGACTATGGCAAGGAAAGTCTACTCGGGGGCCTCTTTGGCCATTAGACAAGCCACTTATATGGCTTATGTATCCAGATACCAGAAATGTCTCTGGAACTCAATCTTTGAGCTGGCCAGCAAAGCTCCTCTTGCACTAGCAGCTGATCTAGAGGTGACTGCCAGATGTGGCATTTAGGTTTCCAGTCTGATGTGGAACCTATCAGTGAGCATCCGCTCACAGGTATTATCCAAGATCTCAAAAATAAAAATGGAAAAAAAAGTATCAGTTCCACTTGGCAGTGGGTGCCAGTGACACTGCTGCCAGGCTTATGGCAACTTCAGTATCCCTGAGAAGGTTTGCTCGACTCAGAGCAACTATCCTTTCTCAGGATACCCAAACTGAGGCATTAGATTTTCCTTGTGAGCAGAATTCTCTGTTTGGTGAACAAACAGAAGTTTACATGAAAAAGATGGATGAGTACAAGGCAGCTTATATAATTGACTCTGCCAAAGAGAAGACACCCCACTCCCAGAGGCACAGAAGTAAGGGAGGTAATGGGAGATCCTATACCAGGCCCCTTTATCACGCCCAGGCTGTCCCAGCCTACCAGCAGCAACGTGGCTACTTTAGAGGCACGGGTAGAAAAGGTAGCAGGCGTTCTGACCCAAGCATCCATCCCAGGACACAGGCAAAGCAGAACCCCTGATGTGCCTGTCAGGGTCGCCTCTCCAGCACCAGTAGGTAGCAGACTAGCTCACTACCTCCAGGCATGGCAAGCCATTACCACAGACAAATGGGTCCTGGAAGTAGTGATCCAGGGTCTTGCTCTGTTTCAAGGGCATCCCAAAACTGAGGGCAAGGCTGTTCAAACCTGTAACCCCAGTAGAAAAGGCCTTGCTAGAATCAGAGGTAGCCAGCCTTCTACTGGCAAAGGCAGTGGAACCTGTCCCAACCTCTCAGAGGGGAAAAGGATTTTACTCAAGGTATTTCCTAACCCCAAAGAAGAATGAGGAGTGGTGACCCATACTGGCCATCAGAGCACTAAACAGATATCTAACCAAGCCAAAGTTCAAGATGGTCACCTTGGCAATGATTCTCCCCACTCTCAGGCAGGGAGACGGTTGGCTTCCTTAGACCTCAAGGATGCCTATTTCCACATCCCCATCAGACAGTATCACAGAAAGTACCTCAGGTTCAGATTGCCATCAGGCCATTACCAGTTCAGAGCTCTTCCCTTTGGTCTCACCTCTGCCCCAAGGATGTTCACAGCATCTGCCTGTGGTAGTGGCACACTTGAGAAGCCAGGGGTAAAAGTGTTCCCTAACCTAGATGACTGGTTAGTCGTGGGAAGTCCCTTCAGCAGGTAAGGGTTGCCCTAGTCCTTACACAGTCTCCACTACTATCTCTAGAGTTCTTGATGAACTGAGAAAAGTCAGCGTTGCAGCCGGTCCAGCTCCTGGATTTCATAGGGGCATAGTTGGAGACTCAAAGAAGGAAGGCATTCCTTCCTCAGGAAAGGGTGGACAACCTAGTACAGTTGGTAAGCTCCTTCCAGCTTCACACCCCCAAACTGGCAAGACACTTTCTACAACTGTTGGGCACATGTCGGCCTCCACAGCAACAGTGCTAGGAGCCAGGTTTCAGATGAGAGACATACAGTTCCACCTCAGGTCCCACTGGTCACAGAGAAAGGACTCCCTATCAAAACTAGTACCAGTCCCAGGGAATCTCATTCAAGCACTGCAGTGGTGGCAGGAAAGGGACAACCTCAGGGAAGGAGTACCATCCCGGCAGAAGTCTCCAACAGTAGTGTTGACCACAGATGCCTCCCTCCTAGTATTGGGCGCCCATCTGGAGGAGCACACTGTACATGGTACATGGTCCCAGCAAGAGACACTACTGCACATAAATCTGTTGGTGCTTAGGGCAGTCTTTTTGGCCCTTCAGTCATTCACCTCATTGATCCAGGACAAGGTGGTGCAAGTCAGGACAGACAACACCACAACCATGTGCTACATAAACAAGCAAGGGGGCACAAGGTTCACCCTTCTATGCACAGAGGCTATGCACATTTGGAGTCTGGCATATTCCCTAGGGGTTTCTCCCTCTCAGCAGACCATCTTCCAGGGAAGGACAACATCCTAACAGATGCACTGAGCAGGATCAACCAAAACCACTATGAGTGGTCTCTGAATAGACATATTCTGCAGGCCATCTTCTGAAGATGGGGAACTCCAGAGATAGACCTCTTTGCAGCCCCAGACAATCACTGTCTGCCACAGTTTTGCTGCATGCCTCATGTAGTGGGCTTGATGCCACTGTATGCACTAATAGTGGATTGGACAGGGAAGTTCCTGGACACCTTCCCTCCATTCCCCCAGTTGCTCAGGGTGCTGAACAAGCTCAGATCCCAGCCAGCATTTCCTGTGTCTTGCACTTACTATACTTGTCACCTATCCTGCTGTAAATAGTGCTTAGTTATTTTTTCTTTTTAATTGATCCTGATGAACTGTTTGTTAGATTTAATTTGTACAGCCTCCATTATTTGTGTTTCTTCTATTGTACCTTACTTTGTCTATATGTGCACTTGTTCTGCACTCATTGTATTATACATTTTCTCTTTCTGTATTACCACCTGCTGTGGCTCGGGTCGTGCCTGAAAACGGCCCCCTGGATCGGTGTACTTACCTGGTTACCAAAGACTTAAATAAAGCAGCAATGATCCTCATAGCTCTGGACTGGGCCAGGCAGCCTTGGTACTCCTTGCCTTTGTCTCTGTCAATCTCCAGACTGATTTGTCTCCCTAGGAGGCACAACCTGCTAACTTCCTCCCAGGGGAGGATCCTTTACCTCAACCTCAAGTCCCTCAGCCTCATGGCCTGGTTCTTGAGGACCTAGAGTATGCTAATCTGCACCTTTCTGAAGGGAGTTCTTGAGGTCCTAAGGGTATCCCAGAAGCCCTCCACCAGGAAAACTTACACCTCTAAATGGAAAAGGTTTTCCATTTGGTGCAACAGACGGTCATAGACCCTTATCAGACTGGACTTACAGTTCTGTTGGACTGCTTAGTCTATCTTCATTCCCTAGGCCTCAAGCCATCTACCCTCAAGGTGCACTTGGCTGCTGTCTCTGCTTACCTCTCAGTGGGTATGGGCACTTCTGTGGCTTCCAATCAAGTTTTAAGTAAGTTTTTCAAAGGATTGCTTCATTTGCATCCCCCACACAAGGAACCAGCCCCCTCTTGAGACTTGAAATATACAGTATGCATTGCACAGCTAATGCAACTCCCATTTGAGCCCATGTCCTCAGCAGATCTCAAGTACATGGCTTGGAAAAATAGTCTTTCTAGTGGCAATTACTTCAGCCAGAAGGATCAGTGATCTCCAAGCTTTGTCCACAGAGTCTAACTACACTTCAGTCCATAAGGACAAAGTAGTACTCGGAACCATTAGGAAGTTCCTTCTCAAAGTGGTGTCTGATTTTCATCTCAACCAGTCCATTACCATACCTATCTGTTTCACTGATCACTCCAGTTCAGGAGAACGCAGGCTACATAGCCTAAATGTTAAAAGGGCTTTCAGCTATTATTTAGACCCTACGAAGGGCCATAGACAGAACAACATTCAGCTATTCCTGACCTATGGAGAAGTGGGGAAAAGCAAACCAGCTTCAAAAAGGACTATTGCATGCTGGATTGTTGCATGTATTCAGTTTTACTACAGCAAACTGGGCAAGGAACCCTCAGTGGGCCTCAGGTTCATTCCACCAGGGGTTCAGCTGCTTATATAGCAGCTGCCAGAGATATTCCTTTGCTAGAAGTTTGTAAAGCAGCCACCTGGAAAACTGTTCACACCTTTACTAAACACTATTGCCTGGATACCCAGGCTAGAAATGATGCCAGGTTTGGCACAGCAGTACTGCAGAACCTGTTTCCTAAATAGGTTCTAGGCCCACCTCCAAAGGTTCTGCTTGGTAGTTTGCATATGTCAGAATGCAGTAAAGATTTCCTGGGGCTTGAAGAAAATAGTACTTACCATAGTAATCTTGTTTCTTCCAAGGGAATCTTTACTATATTCTGAGCTCCCACCCTACTTTCCCTACTAGAACCTGGTGGGCACTGCACTTCAGCTGTTCATGTTTTGTTGAAACTTGTTTAGGGTGGTGCTTTTTGGACATCTGTGGCCTGAGTCTTTTCAGATATCTTATTCGAAGGTAGGATTGTAGTTCTCAGGGGGATTTAGTTGTAGAGGTTAGCATAGATAATATGTATTTTTTTGTACATGCTTCGTAAGAATCTAACAGTTACATAGAATGCACCAGGGACAGTAGTTTGAAAACTGAACTCGAGCCTATCAGCGTTCCATTATTTGCATTGGTGCTTTAACTCTTTCTTCTCTGGGGCAGTTGAATGGTGAAGGCTAATTGCATATGTCAGAATTCAGTAAAGATTCCCTTGGAAGAAACAAGATTACTATGGTAAGTAATTTTTTCATCTAGGGCCTTGGCTCATGCCATGTCCCTCACACATTTTGCCACTACCAGCCTTTCCCAGGACACCCAAACTAAGGCCATGGATTTTCCTTGTAATAATTCTCTGTTTGGGGACAAAACAGTGGCTTACATGGAAAAGGTGAAGTATAAGATCACCTGTCAGAGTAATGCGGCTAAGGAGAATCTTTCTACCTCATACAAGCTGATCTCTGTTCCAGAGTAAAAGATGGGGGGCCCTCAAAAATTATATCCGTAGACAGTCTTTCTCATTTCCAAATATTCTTTTTATTTTTAATACGGCAAACCTCAACATTTTACATAGTATATAGGCTTTATCAAGAGATGCCATTTAAATAAATATATACAGTTAGATAACTGTCCACATCCACAAATAAAATCTGATACAAAATTCCAGATATAAAGACAAACACTGATGCTACTTACTTCATCTAAATTATATAAATCTAAAATTCCTTCATTCAATTGATGTTTCAACTCACAAATCTGAAAAAATATGAAATACAAGATCTCAAATATATTATTTTTCTTAAATATTCTCATATGATAATCAAATCGTAAAATAAAGGAGCCCAACACCAAACACCAAATCTTAGTGAGCCAAATATCAAATATTTTAGGTGAATATTCATTTATACCTGTATATCCTGGTACACTATAGATCTTAAGCAACCTTATTCATTATTGACTTCATTTTGTAATTTATTGCAACCAATTCATGGCTAAAATCAAACAAGAAGAACAACTTTCAATTCATCAAACAGGCATTTCAAAATTAGTCATGATAATTATTCACATCTATTTTTCATTTAGAATTTCTACTTCTCTCATATATGGAGATTTTTCTTTATCTATATCATGTAAGTTTTCAAAAAAGAGCCAGGCTTTTTAAAGGAACACGATTCCCTTCGAATAATGTTTTCAACAACTTGAAGATGTAATTTATTTATTTGTTTTTGTTTACTAGGTAAGCACACTAGACAACCAAGTGCCTACTTTCAGGTGCGACCTGGGAGATTACAGAGATACATTCATGAATTACAAGGATACAATCAGGTACAACAGGCAAACAATAAGAGCAGGTACAAGTAAGGGCAACATTCATAAACATGGTCAATGCAGCAACACCAGAGGACAGTACCTACACAGTGGCAGGAAGATAAAAACCTAGTACATAGGAGGCAGTCCATCAGCTGAGTATAGCAGACAACACAGCATTTGTAGGTTAGGGGTTGTAGAGAACGTCAAGAAGATTACAAAAGGGGGATAGGAGAGGCCAGTAAATCACTCAGAGGAATAAAGCAGATGGCCTAGCACAAATTGATCCAGTAGAGCAAGGAAGGATCCATCCCAAGCTGATTCATTGATCTCCTTATGTTTCTCCAGAAGGAGGTCAGGACATTCTACACCATAGAGCAGTAAGAAATGTGGGATATGGCAGGAGGCACTTAAGTGCAGGGCAGGGAAAGGCAGACTTGAGGAAGCCCCAGAGGGAAGCTTAAAACAGGAATGGGAAGTGGAGGAGCGAGTGCTCGCTGGAAGGGAGTTCCATAGTCTGGGGGCAAGAGTAGTGAAGGCCCGTTCCCCCATTTGAGTGCGTGTTTTAGGAACCAGAAGGACATGGGAGTCGCTGGACCTTAGGTGGTAGGAGGAGGAAGGGGAAATGAGGGTAGCGGCAAGGGCAGGAGGGGTGGCAGTTCTGATAACATTGTCAATGAAGTTGCCTAGGATGAAGGACCGGTATTTTTCTGGAGGAAGCCACTCCAACTGAGAATAGAGCTGGCAGCAGTGAGTGAGGCGGGGGGCAGAGAGTGCAAAGTGACATATATTATTGTACGCTGTATCCCATTTGGAGAGATGTTTTTTTGTGGTGAGGCCAAAGGAGACAAGGACGTGGGAGGCGTCAGTAAGAGAACTCCTTGGTAGGGCTAGACGGATGCCGTCGTGAGGCAACTTTGTTTACATGCAAGGCCCAACTTACTGTTAGAGGCCTTGTAGTACTGCGAATGTGCAGAGTGCAGTCCAGTTGTGGGTCAAGAGTCACCCCGGTACTTGACAGATTCAGCGTCATGTAGGAAGGATCCATCAGCACATGAGATCCTTAGGGGGGAAGGGACCACTTTTAATTTGGCTGTGGAGCTAAAAAGCATGGTTTGAGTTTTCTGGAAGTTGATAGCAAGCTTGTGGACATCCAGCCATGACTGGATCTGGTTGAAGTCAGCGTTAAGCTTGTTGATGTCAGAGCTGTCCTGGGAGTTGAACAGAATGACTAAGTCGTCAGCATACAGAGTAGAGCGCCCATGGGCCGGGACTGAGGGCAGCTGATTAATAAAGAGGGAAAAGAGGAGGGGCCTAAGGACAGAACCTTGAGGGACCCCGCAATTGACCGGGGCAAGCTTTGACAGGGCCTTGTTAAATGAGGTGTACTGCTGTCTGCCCAAGAGGTAGTTGCTGATCCAGGCAAGGGCGGGGTATGAGAAGCCCAGAGACTGGAGAGAGGAGTGCAGGAGTGAGTGGCCAACACGGTCAAAGGCTTTTGAGAGGTCCACAAAGATGGCTCCAGTCAGTTTGCCTTGATCAGCAGCAGATCTGATCTCAGAGGAGACAACCACTAGGGCAGTGGAAGTACTATGCCCTTTCCGGAAACTGTGTTGGGCAGGGGAGAGTAAATCATAGGTCTGCAGGTAATGGGAGACCTGCAAGGCAACCACCCTTTCGAGAAGCTTACTGATCACTGACAGTATCGCTGTCAGTCGATAGTTCCTGGGGTCCTTGGGGTCACCCTGTTTGTGAACAGGGATGACTTTGGCCACCTTCCAAGTGTCAGGGATGATGCCCATCAGAAGGGATCTGTTGAAAATGTGGGTGATAGGGTGGGCAAGTTTGGAGGCCCCAAGTCTGAGTAGGTAAGGCTCAAGGCTGTCATGCCCGGCACCCTGAGGTAGAAGGGAGGTCGAGGGCTTGCATCGACACTGGTAGAGTCCCAAGTTTTGGAGACGTGGTTGAGGAAGGGGAGAGCCGGCAGATCGGTGAACAGGGTGTTGAGAGCGTTGGCATTCGTAAGGAGGTTATTGCAATTTACTCCACCAATGTGCATGTCAGAGACCTGAGCTCTAGTGTACCCACCGACCGAGTTTTTGATGTTCTGCCAGAAGCTCCTGGAGTTTCTGGCTGAGGAGAGTAGGGCAGATTGACAGTATTCACTCTTGGCAGAGCAAATGGCTGTTTTGCAAGTGTTTCTCACTCATCAGTACTCCTGAAGGTTGGTACTGGAGAGGGAGACCTTGTAGCGAGCCCAGCATTTGTCTCTGGTCTTCATGAGGGAGCGAAGATCACCATGGAGCCACTTAGTGACTGTGCCCCTTACCCTCCTTTTTGTTAGGGGTGCATGCTAGCTTTGCAGGGGGTAAAGACAGCAAGAAAGTTGTCTAGGGCCACAGAGCGGTCATTTGTGGCTGTGACCTGAGTCCAGTCTGTTTGTCGCAGGTCAGAGAGGTAATCTTCTGCAATAAGTTTGGAGAAGTCCCTCATCTGGATCACTTTGCAGGGAATTTTGGGAGCAGAGATACCCCAGATACAATAGATGGGAGAGTGATCTGAGATGACATCAGGGAGCGTGCCACTGGAGACTGTTCTGTCTGGTCTGTTACTCAGTACCCAGTCAATAAGGGATCCCTTATCACCTCATGAGGAGAGCCTCGTGGGATCCTTAATGAGTTGGCTGAGGGAGAGACCCTCCAGCAATGGCTTATATTGTTGGGCGTTGTTGCCCACCCAGTTTAGGTTGAAGTCCCCCAGGACCAGCAGCTCATTTGAGCCAATGGAGGGACTGAGACTATTAAGGAGAGAGGAGAGTCCTAGCACGCCCCCCTTGGGTGGATTGTAAGCACATACTAAGTGTATCTTTTTGGTATTGCCAAGCAGGAGTAGAGCATGTAAGGACTCAGCAGCAAGGGGTAGGAGAGAGTTGTGCTCTATAATGGATACACTGAAGTGAGTCTTGTAGTATAGGAGCACCCCACCCCCCTTTTGTCCCCAACTCTGTCCTGCCTGAAGAGGTTGTAACCCGGGAGGGCACATGCAGAGTCCAGGATGTGTGGCTTCAGCCAGGTTTCCGAGATCCCCATAATATCAGGGTTATAATAGACCACTATGCTATCAACTCTGTTGTGTTAGGTAGTAAACTTGTAATATTCAGGTGCACCAGCTTCATGCCTTTGGCAGATAGCCAGGTGGAAGGGGACTTCAGGGAGGACCTGGCAGCCTGTAGTCCATGTGATAGGACTGAAGTCCCTGCACAACCAGTCAGAGGCGGTATGTTTGGCAGACACAAAGAGGGAGGGCCAGCTGGACTGACCTTAGGTCTGTGACGAGTACAGGTAGCGGTAGGCTGGGTGAGAAGGTGGTGTACCTTAGGTTAGTCCTCCCTGGGGTAATGGTGAGGGGCCAGGGGGCTGGGGGAGGTGAGGAGGGCCAAGGAGGCTAAGGGAGGAGACTCGTGACTAGTTGGTAGTGTCACAACTGGTATAAGAAGCACAGGTAGGTTACCTGGTACCCCTAACGAGGGAGAAAACACACAGATAGCTGCCTTGGTCACAAAGTTAACTAAGTTTGCAATAATTGAACTAACGTTAACTCTAACTACAGTGAGATGTTATTTCAGACCCAAGATAACCACATGCACTAGGACATTGAGTAGAGTAGTCGTGTAAGCACTTGACAACAGTATTGATAGCACTCTGTAACAGCAGGATACACAGCCCACTACACTAATAGATACACATTCCCTAAAATAAATTATTGCTAGCATTTAGCCACAGCAGGATGCAACATCTTTAGTGAAGATACATTTAGAATAAGGTAGCCTAGCACGGCGCCAACCGGGATGAAGAGTACGTAGGCCAGCCCCGACGTTGGTAGGAAGGGCTAGCCGAGTATTTAATGGGAGGAGGGAACGGGGTGGGTGGGACTCTTAGCAGTCCATCCCAACAGTAGAAGCCTGTCCAAAACCAGCAGCAGCACCACTGGTAGGTGGTACCCGATTTCTTGTGATTTGTCCTAAAGTCCCAGGTTCTGAGGTGCCGGGGGAGGTCTGCCCAGCGATGAAAGCGAGCCAGCGCCTCTACCCCGGTATCATGGCTGAAAAGAGTAGCGCGACACGAGGAGTCAGGTGTGGGGGGGGGCCCGTTGGAGCAGAGACTCCCTCGCCTCCCAAGGCAGGACGCATAATAATTGTTACATACATAAAATGAAATCTAACAATTATGTATTAGCATCACGCACTTTAAAAATCTCAATTTCACAATCTTCTTCGAAAAATATATTTTCTAAAAGGTTGGAAGTAAAATAGTTGTTGCATACATGAGATGAAATCTTGCGCTTATGTATTAACATCACATGCTTTGAAAAATTCCTCATTCACCTCCAAGAATGTTTATAATATCTATTCTTTAAGATTTTGAGGAATAGAAGCAATAAATCCCCTTGTTAGGGCAGGAGATTTCAACAAAATAGTGGAGAGAATGGAAACTAAATGGAAATTTGAAATGAGAGCTCTGGAACCGAGGATTGGTCTGAATAAAGACATTAACTGGAATTGTCATAGATAGAAAAAGAAAAAAAACTTATAAAGGATTCTCAGATATAGTTTCATGAGAAACATAGGATAGATGCTGTTAGTTAATCTTTATAATGGGATACAGATATTAGGGACACTATTGTAAATGAGATGCGATAAGTATAGAATGCATGCAATCCTAATGCTAATAATTTTGGATCTGTGAAAAAAAATTTGTGGAATGAGACTTTATATTGGGGAAATATTTAAAATGTGAACAGACAGGGACATCATGGCTATTGAGATGCAGGGGTCTAAGATATCAGAAATCCCTTTTGTCTGCTTTAAAACGGATTGTAAACTCAGAGGAAGTGAATGAAAACTCCTATAAGGAATAATATAACATAGAGTTTATGTTGAACCCTTTATAAACTGACGGTAGAAGAGTCATTGAGAATATACTACATTGGCCTCTGTAACTTTAACAATGAGAGAGATGACGTAATGATCAGAGCGCACAATCTTGGATTTGTGAAAATAAATTTATGGAATGAAATTTGATGCATATGGGGGAAATATTTAAAATGTGAACAGTCAGGGACATTATGGCTAATGAGACAGAGTGGTCTAAGATATCAGAAACCTTTTTTGTCTGTTTCAAAATGTATTGTAAACTCAAGAGGAAGTGAATGAAAACCTCTGTAATGAATGATATGATACAGAGTTTATTTTTAATTCTTTATAACCTGACAGTAGAATAGTCGTTGAGAATATACTACATTGGCCTCTGTAACTTTAACAATGAGAGAGATGACGTAATGATCAGAGCGCTTTTAAAGCCCACAAAAGTGACGGCCCAAAAAAACCTAGGTGGAATTTAATCTGGCGTCTTACGCAGGTAGAAGAACTGCAGTAATAAGGTTAGAATCTTGATAAAAGCTTCTCTGTTCTTTTTATTTATTAAATATTTTGAAAACGAGAGAGAGGACATCATATAGTAATAATTGAAGGTAGAAGTCAACATAAAGAAAATATATCTTGCACATAGCACGTATACAACTATGGCCGTTTTGATGGCTTCACTAACCTTTTTTTCATAGGTTACAGACATGCTTCTTTGGCTAATGGGACTTTGCAAATGAAAATGGTTTAGTTTCTGGTGAAATAGAATTACAACAATCAGTTTGTGTACTGTTACATGGAAACAACTGTTCATTTATGCGTTATTTTTGGAGGTGAATGCTGAAACTTTAAAAAGTGTGGTGTTAATACATTGAATATGCCTTTCCAATTAACGGGACTGTGTAAGGGAAAATGATTAAGCTTTTTATGGTATAGAAGTATAGTAACTAGTCCATGTACTGTCATATGAAAATAACAGCTGTCCCTTTACGAGTCATTATAAACATTCTTGGAGGTGAATGAGGAAATTTTCAAAGTGCTTGATGAAGTGCAAGATTTCATCTCATGTATGCAACAACTATTTTAATTCCAACCTTTTAGAAAATATATTTTTTGAAGAAGATTGTGAAATTGAGATTTTTAAAGTGCGTGATGCTAATACATAATTGTTAGATTTCATTTTATGTATGTAACAATTATTACATCTTCAAGATGTTGAAAATATTATTCGAAGGGAATCATGTTCCTTCAAAAAGTTTGGCTGTTTTCGAAAACTTATATGATATAGATAAAGAAAAAGCTCCATATATGAGAGAAGTAGAAATTCTAAATGAAAAGTAGATGTGAATAATTATCATGACTAATTTTGAAATGGCATTTGAAATGCCTGTTTGATGAATTGAACGTTGTTCTTCTTGTTTGATTTTAGCCATGAATTGGAATGAATTACAAAACAAAGTCAATAATGAATAAGGTTGCTTAAGATCTATAGTGTATCACGATATACAGGTATAAATGAATATTCACCTAAAGTATTTGATATTTGGCTCACTAAGATTTGGTGTTGGGCTCCTTTATTTTACGATTTGATTATCATATGAGAATATTTAAGAAAATATTATATTTGAGATCTTATATTTCATATTTTTTCAGATTTGTGAGTTAAAACATCAACTGAATGAAATAATTTTAGATTTATATAATTTAGGTGAAGTAAGTAGCATCAGTGTTTGTCTTTACATCTCTAATTTTGTATCAGATTTTATTTGTGGATGTGGACAGTTATCTAACCGTATATATTTATTTATGCAATAGGTGTGGACATAAATCCTATGTGATAAATCTGAGCTACTATGAGATAAATTCAAAATGTTACATTTATACTCTTAATAGATGCTTCATCATAGATTTATATGCATAGTAGATATGTCACAATCACTCCAGAACTCATTTAGAATGTTCAGCCTCAGTACCTGTACTAACTATATTCAAATGCAAATAACTTTAAAATGAAAAAAGTTAGCATAGTGCTGTGAGCATGAAAGTTGTGCAGCACAAAATTATCTACAAAATGAGTGGTATTTCATTTATAGATACCTTATAGATTTTGTTATTATTAGCAAAAGAGCAGAAAATGCAATTTTATGTTCACTTTTCTGACAAACATATGCAAAAAAAAGAAACAATCAAAAGCAAATGTCCCTGCACTGACATAAAGCATCCCTATTGCATAAATGAAATATACACTGGTGGACTGTCAGATAACTGATTTATCTACACTCGTGCTGTTTGACCTCAGACATCTCACTCGTGGCTTACGCCACTCGTGAGGTTACCGGAGGTCAGACAGCACTTGTGTAGATAAATCATTTATCCAACAGCTCACCATTGTATATTTATTTAAATGGCATCTCTTGATAAAGCCTATATACTAGGTGAAACGTTGAGGCTTGCCATTTATTTTAAAAATTAAAAGAATATTTGGAAATGAGAAAGACTGTCTACGAATATAATTTTTGAGCGCCCCCCATCTTTTACTCTGGAACAGAGATCATCTTCTATTAACAACACATCGGGAGTGCCAGCACTAAAAGCGAAAAAGAAGTGTTCATTTCCTGTGGAACCCTCCTCCCCCTTTTTTCCTTTATAACACAGATACCTCATACAAGCCCCAAAGTAGAGGGGGCAGAGGTAGAGGCTACTATCCCAGGGCTTTTTATTCTGTGCCAATGCTTATGGCCTTGGACTACTTTCAACTGAGAGGGTTCTTTAGAGGAAGGGGCAGGAGAGCTCAGAGGCATTCTGATTCCACCCCCTCCACAAAAAAATCTGACTAAACAAGGCCCCTGACTGCAAGCCTCGGGTCACCTCCCCCCCATCAGTAGGGGAAGGCTGATTCACTACCTCTACCAATGGCATCTCATCACCGCAGACAAGTGGGTGATGTAGGTGGTGGGTCAGGGTCTTACCCTGCAGTTCAAGAAATGTCCCACTCAGCAGGGCCACAGGATTTTAAAACCTCTATCACAGAAAGAATTATGTTGGAGTTAGAGGTAAAGTCTCTCCTGTCAGCAAAAGCTGTGGAAATGGTCCTCTTTTTCCCAGTGGGGAGAAAAGCTCTATTCCAGGTGTTTTCTTACCCAAAACAAGAATGGGAACTGGTGACCCATACTGGATCTCGAATTTATAAACAAGCATCTGAACATTCCAAAATTAGTGATGGTCTCCCTGTCTGTATTAATTTCCTCCTTACAATAGGTAGACTGGCTGGCCTCCCTAGATGTCAAGGACTCCTATTTTCCACATTCCAATCAGGCCTTCTCACAGAAAGTATCTCAGATTCAGACTACCCTCTGGCCAGTACCAGTTTGCAGCTCAGTCATTCGGCCTTTCTTCAGCTCCCAGAGTATTCACAAAGTGCCTGGCAGTGGTGGTGGCCTACCTCAGAAGACAGGAGGTGTCAGTCTTTCCCTACCTGGACAACTTGTTGATAGTGGGCAAGTGTCCCCAAAAGGTCAGAGACTCCCTCAGTCTCGCACGACACACACTGGAGTCCCTGAGCCTCCTGATCAAGTCAGAAAAATCCCATTTTGAAGCAGTTCAACTACTGGGGGAACCTGTCCCTCCCTGGGACTTGAACCTGTGTATAGACAAACACATGGCGTCCCCATTTGAGCCTATGGCTATGGCGGATCTAAAGTATGTCTCTTGGAAAACTGTTTTCCTAGTGGCCATCACCTCAGCCAAGAGGATTTCAAAGCTACAAGCTCTCTGCACTGAAGCTAACTATATTACCTCCCACAAAGATAAAGTGGTTCTCAGAACTAACTGGCAATTGCTTCCAAAGGTGGTGTCTGAATTTCATCTGAATCAATCTCTAGCACTTCCTTTCTTTTTCTCAGACAAATCCACTCCTGGAGATCACAAGCTCCACAGTCTGGACATCAAGAGTGCTCTGAGCTACCATCTAGATCACACCAAGCAGCTCAGGCCCTCACATACCCAGCTGTTCCTCATCTATGGTGAGGTAGGTAAGGGTAAGCCAGCCTCTAAGAGAACCATTTCTTGATGGATATTCAAACAACATGAAGTCTTGCTGTATACTGATAATTGCAGTGATTCCCAACCTTTAAACTGCCCCAGAGAACTAAGGGTTAACTTTCCATGCAGGGCATGGAATGCTGAGCTTGAGCTCGGTTGAAATCTCTTGTCTGGAGTGTTTTGAACTCAAACCGTCAGATTCTTTACTCCGCCTTACTGAACGATCGCTCCGGAGAGTTCTCCTTTAGCTCGGTTCGAAGTTGGTTAAAGTTTTCAGTTTTTCGTCAGTTTAAACCGAAAAAAAGTATCCTCATAGTCGGTTCAGTCTCTGTCTGTGGTGCCGTGAGTACTAGATAGGAATTGTTCTGTTTTTCTGTGTGGAACTTGTAAAAGTGCGGTCGGTTTGGCTGAACTGACCATTTGATTGTGAATTTTGCTATATTTAGTGTGTGGTTACCAGTTCTTATCAGTTCTAAAAAAAAAAAAACGTGTTTTAACTGGTTTTCTCCAATACCCGTGACACGGTTAGGAACCAATAAGGGAGTCTTGCCTGGCGGTTGCTGAAAAAAGGGTAAGTTTGGTTAGTTTGGTCATATCTGAGAAACTCAATAAAAAAAGGGCCCACTGGGTTTCAACACTGCAGTGAGTGTGGGGAGGTCTTTGCCAAGGCCGATCCCCACACCACCTGTGTTTTCTGTATGGGGTTTAACCACCTCGATTCAGACTGCCAAATATGAAAATGTTCCCAAATCTACCCTTGAGAAGAGATTAGGTAGACTGAGGGAAAAGGAGGCCGAGAGGTCCGCTGACCCGGATGGCCAGCCCGGTTTGGTTTCGACCAAACCAGAAGAAGTGCCCTCTGACCAGGGCGCTACTTCTTCAGGCAAAAGGAGAGCCGATTCTGAGGGATGGGTTCAGACAAAAAGAAAGTGCAAAGATAAATCGACCGGTTCAGATCCAGAGGTTCATGTTCCGACCGCCGAAGAGATAGCTGGGGCGATTCAGATTGTGGAATCGCTCCATCCGGTTCCGACCGATCCGGCTCCTTCTGGCACAAGTTCGGTTGGTTCCCCCAGTTCAAGAGTATACCCTTGAAGATTTTTATGAACCAGAGTTTGAAGAGGAAGGGGAATTTGAGGATTATGATGTAAGTGAAGGTCTGGATGTGCCTGTGGAACTGGACATCTCCCCAGACAGACCATCAGGTGTTTCCCATCCTAATCTTTCTGAGTCCCCTTCCCATTTTATGTTTTACAGAAAAGTGGCTGAAACGCTCCAGCTTCCTGTGGAGGAGGCTGTGGAAGATCAAGAAGAGCCTGATTATGTAGATATGATGGATATCCCAGAGTCCAGGAGACTGTCTATTTCCCTCCATAAATCTTTTGGGAAACGGACACAAAAAATCTTGGTCTCCTAACACTATATCTCCTGTGGACAGAAGAATGGACAAGAGGTATACACTTTCAGGCTCAGACATGGAGTTCTTATATCAGCAATGCAGCCATGTTGCGGTAGTGCAGGCTGCTGCCTGTGACAAGGCAAATATTCCCTTGGCTTCACACCCCCCTGACAAGGACTCCAGGAAGATTGATGCCATGGCAAAGAAGCAGTGCATGGCATCTTCTTTGGGACTCAGGCGGGTGAATTACCTGGCCTATACAGCCAGGTATCAGAAGTCCAGGTGGGACACTGTACTGGCACTGGCTAAACAGGCCTCCCCGCAGCTAGCTAAGGAGCTGGAGGTAGTGGCTGCAGATGGGATTGAGGCATCTAAGGTTCAGTTTCATGCTGCTGTGGACTCTATTGATGTTTCATCAAGAGTCATGGCTACATCTGTGGCTCTTCGGAGGATGGCTTGGCTCACATGTACTAGCCTCTCACAGGACACCCAGGCTAAGGCTATGGATTTTCCTGTAGTGGGTAATTCTCTGTTTGGGGAGCAGACAGAGAATCACATCAAGAAAATGGACGAGTACAGGACCACTTACAGGAGCGCTCAGGCCAAGGAAAGGCAGGCAACTCCTCAAAGGCAGCAGTCGAGGGGCAGGGGCAGGCCTTTTCAAAGGCTTTTTTACCAAGCACAGGCCTCTTCTTCCTTTTCACAGAGGGGGTTCTTCAGAGGGAGAGGCAGAAGGTGGATGAACAGGCCTACATCCATCCCTCAGCCTAAAGCCCCTGCCAAGCAGACACCCTGATGGGTCTGCCCAGATCGACTCTCTTATTCCAGTAGGGGGAAGGCTGGCTTACTTTGTCCAGGACTGGATGTCTATTACATCAGACAAGTGGGTCCTGGAAGTAGTAAGCCAGGGACTGGTTCTCAGCTTCAAAAAATTTCCAAAGATGAGAGCCAGATCTTTTCCACCTGCAAACCTTTCAGAAACCCTTGACCTAGAGGCAGAGGTCTCTTCTCTCCTAGCTCTAAGAGCTATAGAGAGAGAGTACCTACCCTACACTGGGGCAAAGGACTGTACTCCAGGTACTTCCTGACCCCCAAAAAGACAGGGGAGTGGTGACCCATCCTAGACCTAAGATATCTAAACAAACATCTTTTAAAACCAAAGTTCAAGATGATAACTCTGGCAATAATCCTTCCCTGTCTAAGGCCAGGGGACTGGCTAGCCTCCCTGCAGCTCAAAGATGCCTACTTTCACATTCCCATCAGGTGCTTCCACAGAAAGTACCTCAGGTTCGAGTTGCCCTCAGTCCATTATCAGTTCAGAGCAATGCCCTTTGGCCTAACCTCAGCCCCAAGGGTTTTCACAAAGTGCCTGGCAGTAGTAGTTGCCTTTCTAAGAAGGCAAAAGATTTCCATTTTCCTTATCTGGACGATTGGCTAATAGTGGGTCAGTCTCCAGACCAAGTCAGGTCTCACCTGCAAGAGACCCAGGAAGTGCTCACTTCTCTAGGATTTCTTCTCAATCTTCCCAAGTCAGTTGTTGAACCAGTCCAGCTTCTTACCTTTATAGAGGCAGAACTATACACACTCAGAGCAAGAGCCTTTCTTCCTCTAGAAAGGGCTAGGGCTCTTATGGAACTAGCTTCTTCCTTCAGCCTTCAGGTATCTCAACCAGCAAGGCATTTCCTCCAGCTCTTGGGCCACATGGCGCTTCAACAGCAGTGGTTCAAGGGGCAAGATTCCAGATGAGGGATATTCAGTTCCACCTGAGAGCTTTCTGGTCTCAGAGAAAGAACTCCCTTACCAAATGTCCAGTGACTCTGACCTTGATCCAGGCCCTCCAGTGGTGGCAGGATCAGGACAATTTAAGTCAAGGTGTTCCTTTTGTTGCTCAGCCTTGTTCAGTGGTCCTTACCACGGATGCTTCTCTTCTGGGCTGGGGAGCCCATATGGGGTCCCTTACTGCCCTGGGCCTGTGGTCCCCCCAAGAATCCCTTCTCCACATCAATCTTCTAGAGCTCAGGGCAGTTTTTCTCGCTCTAAAAGTGTTCTCACAGTCAGTTCAGAAGAAGGTTCAAGTGAGAACAGACAACACTACCACCATGTGGTACATCAACAAGCAGGGAGGCACTCTGTCCACGGCCTTGTGCACAGAAGCCATGAAGTTGTGGTCCCTGGTTTATTCCCTGGAAGCCTCTCTTGTAGCAGTTCACCTTCCAGGTAAGGACAACGTGCTAGCAAATGCACTGAGCAGGAGTTCTCGGGGCCATCATGAATGGTCCCTGGACTCTCAGGTTTTGAAAGTGACTTTTTCAAGGTGGGGCACTCCAGAGATAGATCTCTTTGCAGCTGCAGACAATCACCAACTACCTCTCTTTTGTTGCAGACCTCCAGTCTTGGGTTCAGTTCCCCTGGATGCCCTGATTCTGAATTGGGAAGGGAAGTTTCTGTTTGCCTTTCCCCCTTTCCCACTCCTGTTCAAAGTTTTAGTCAAAATAAAGTCTCAACCTTGCAAAGTGATTCTGGTTGCTCCAGGTTGGGCCAGACAGCCCTAGTACCCCCTGGTGCTGTCCCTAGCAGTCTATCTTCCCCTGTCTCTTCCCAGGAATTACAACCTGTTAACATCCTCTCAGGGGAGGATTTGGTACCCCAATCTTCAGTCTCTCAATCTCAAGGCTTGGCTCTTGAAGAGTTAGAGTTTGGAGATTTGCATCTTTCCCAAGGGGTTCTGGATATCCTCAAGGCTTCTCGAAAGCCCTCCACCAGAAAGACTTACAACTCCAAATGGAAAAGATTCAGCATTTGGTGTTCTAAGAAGAATATTTCTCCAGACACTGCTGAATTGCCTATGGTTTTGGATTATGTGGTCCATCTTAATGGCCTAGGCCTCAGACCAACTACTCCAAGGTACACTTGTCAGCTGTTTCTGCATTTTTGTCTGTGGGGAAGCCTTCCTCACTATCTTCCCATCCTGTGTTCTGTAAATTCTTTAAAAAGTTGACTGCTTTTAATCCCTTTCATAGACCCTGCTCTGTCTGGGATTTGAATGTTTGCATTGCTCAGCTTATGCAACCCCCCTTTGAGCCTATTGTTTCAGCAGAACGTAAGTACTTGACTTTGAAAACTGTGTTCTTGGTAGCCATTACCTCTGTCAGGCGTATCAGTGAATTGCAAGCCCTGTCAGTGGAACCTGATTTTATCTCCTTTCATAGGGATAAAGTAGTCCTTAGAACCAACAGAAGGTTCTTGCCCAAAGTGGTTTCAGACTTCTATTTAAACCAGTCTGTCTCTCCCTGTTTTCTTCACTGATCATTCTTCCTCAGGGGAGAGGAGGCTACACAGTTTAGATGTCAAAAGAGCCCTTAGTTACTACATAGAGCATACCAAGGGTCACAGGTTTGACTCCCTCCATTTGTTCCTCACTTATGGAGAAATGGGAAAGGGCAAACCTGTCACCAAAAGATCTATTGCCAGGTGGATTGTGTCTTGTACTGTATATAGTTCTGCTATGAAAAACTGGGAAAAACTCCACCCTCAGGCCTGAGGGCTCATTCCACAAAAGGTACAGCTGCTTCCCTGGCTGCGGCCAGGGATATCCCTCTCCTAGAAATTTGTCAAGCAGTCACCTGGAAAACAGTACATACCTTTGCCAAGCGTTACTCTCTGGATATCCAGGCTAGGAGTGATGCTCGGTTTGGCACAGCAGTACTTCAGAGCCTATTCCCAAAGTAGGTTCTGTCCCTCCTCCTTGGAGGTACTGCTTGGTAGTCTGCAGTTGTCAGAATACAGCAGCACTTCATGTTGTTTGAAGAAAAAATTACTCACCTTAGTAATTATATTTCTTCTAATGGAGTCTTGCTGTATTCTAACCTCCCTCCCTGCCTCCCCTCTCAGAACCTGTTTTTGGGAAGTAGGAGGGCAGGTGCAGTGTTGCACCCCAGGAGTGTATTTGCTTGCACCCTCCTCCTTTTTGTTTGGGTGCTTATTTATTATTGTTATTTGTAGTACATTAGGTTTAGTTTTTGGGTTTCTTGACTTGAGTCTTCCTTGGGATTCTAAAACTTTTCAGCCAGTTGGCTAGTAGAATTTTTACAATTTCCACATAGAATTTTTAGTTTAGTTGAACTCGTAAGAATCTGATGGTTTGAGTTCAAAATACTCCAGAGACTTCAACCGAGCTCGAGCTCAGCGTTCCATGCCCAGCATGGAAAGTTAACCCCTAGTTCTCCAGGGCAGTTCAAAGGTTGGGAATCACTACAATTGTCAGAATACAGCAAGACTCCATTAGAAGAAATATAATTACTAAGGTGAGTAATTTTTCCTTTTCTTATATCCAGTTTTTCTAAACTAAGGCTGGCAAGCAGCCACCTCAAGGTCTCAGGGCCCACTCCACTAGGGATACTGCAATGTCAGTGGCAGCAGCAAGGGACATTCCCTTAGTTAACATCTGCAAAGCAACTACATGGAAGACTGTATATACCTTCACTAAGCAGCATATATGGATGTATAGCCCAGATCAAATACCAGAGTTGTCACTGCAGTCCTGCAGAACCTGTTTCCAAAGTAGGTTCTGTTCCCTCCTCACAACTGTACTGCTTTGTAGTCTGCATTTGTCAAGCATGCTGAAGGATTCCCTTGGTGAGAAGAAAAAATTGGTCACTTTAATACTATTGTTTCTTCCAGAGGATCCTTCACTATGCTTTACGCCTCACCTTTTCTCCCCTCACATAATTTGACTCAGCTTAGTTCTGCAGTCCACACTTAAGCTAACTTTGGGCTGTGGTGTTTTAATGCTTGTAATGTTTTTACAGTTAGGTATATTCCATAGTTATTCTTCCTTGTTCTTTTTTATATATTTGTGGTTTTTAAAATAGATTAAGGTTTGGGGCCTTTTGCCCTATTAGCTTCAAAATGAATCTGACTGCCAGCACAACCTACAGGCAGCACGCTCCTCTCTGCTCTCTGATTGGCTAACTCCCTTGATCATTAGCATAGACTCCGCCTCCAGTGCAGCTGAGCCCAGCTGGCATTCATTATTCAAGCACACTGAAGGATCCCCTGGAAGAAACAATATTACTAAGGTGAGTAATTGTTTCTTATTTTTCAATTTAATCAGATGGCTACAAAAATAATAGCTTTATTTAAATATTTATATTCTTACAAACACTGTATACATTGTGATATCTCACTAGACAACCATAACCATTTCAGAAATAAAACAAGATCACCTGACACTGTACTCTGACTTTGAGTTTAGTTATTAACTCAGCAAGTATTGATAACATGTCTCTGCCCTGAACTTATTGATCCACTATGTGTTACCAACATATTCCCTCAGAAAAGGAAAAGGTGAAACGCCCAGAAGTATGGGCAGAGAGCACAGTGGGTCTGTGAATCTTGATTCTGTGTCTCCAAGTGTTTTCAGGCTGTTTCTTATAGTAGAGTGGTGCCTCATCTTTTGCTTATATATTTTCTGAAGCTCAGTTTTATTTGATGCATTTAGCAGGGATGTACAAAGTAAATGTAGGCAACCAGTCCCAGAAACTTATTGATAAATGTATCCTTTCCAAAATGGGGTGTGGGAGCTCACTCCGGAGACAAGATAAGACAGTGGGGAGCATGGGGGGGTGACACAACCCAACTCTGTCAGAAAACATGTTTGTATCTTAATTGGCAAGAAAAACAAGTACGTAATAAGCCACAACAGGGTGTGCATTAAAAGATTTTAATGCACGCCTCAGGGGTGTGCTAAGGCCAAAGCTGAAAGCAGAGTGTCCCTAAGCCCCTGGGAAGTGCATTAAAATACTTTAATGCACACCCTGGAGTGGCTTATCACACTTATGAAATGGGCCACTATCATAAAAGAATTAGTTTGATTTACTCTGATAGGGATTAAAACTTACTGACTATTTTCAAACGAGTGTACAATACGTTACCTCTAAAACATGTAAAAACTGAAAAAGTAGTCCCTATTAATGCATAAAATAGGATATGTCAGCAATAGGTTAACTAATACAGTACTTTGCAGTAAAAGTATTTATTAGTAGAGTTGGTTGAAAATAAATATTTTCTCTGTAACATGTACATTTTGTCATATAAATGTACTGTAAAATCTGTAAATTTGTAAGACATAAGTAGTGTTTAAAACTTAATTTTCATTACAGTGTAGTTATATAGTCTCATTGAAGGCAACCTTCTCTTTATTTTTGTTTGTCACTAATATGCTGCGGTCTAGTACATAAAAGGAAAACTACTGTAGGATTGAGGTGAAAGGTTAGTAAGAAAACAAAACTTTAAACCTGCTAGGCTGCCTATTTTTTCGGTGGGCAAGGGGAGCTAGATTTCACCTGAAAACTCCTATATAAGATTCAAATGTACGTGCTTTTATTAACATCAGCAATGTATTTGGGCACTTTGGGTCTGCCTCTGCCTATGTAAGTGTGTTTTCCTACCTTTTCTTTTTTTTTAAAGTATTACTGTATTGCCTACTTTCTTTATTCTGTTTTTTTTTTTCTGTTTTCCCCACATTCAAGACATAGAGGCCCAGATATTCAAACTGCGCCCAAAAAGTGCGCAACAGCAGGAGCAAGCGCAAGTCCACTGCGCCCATGTGCAAGAAGCACAATATTCAAAAACTGCGCAGGTCAAGGTGCGCCTGCGGCACACGACTGAATATCGCACCACCAGCCCCATAGCGCAACTAGGGATGTGCAGTTGCGCAGTCCAGATGTACCATAGCGCAACCAGGGATGCTCAGTGGAGCAGTTCAGACGCGCCATAGCGCAACCAGGGATGCTCAGTGGAGCAGGGAAGCAGTTCAACAGCACAACCAGGGATGCACAGGGACAGGATGCAGGGGCCCACCACCTATGCCACAGATGGGCAGAGGAGCTCACAGCAGAACAGACATCACCCCCCACACCCCATGCACTGCACAACCGGTGGAGAGCTGGAATAACCACCGGCCCATGGATACCAGCAACAAACCCACAGCTGGGGCATGGTGCCCCAGCACACCCCCTGGCAAGCTGTGACCGGCACACAAGGAGGGCCGACCACCCGGTGCCTCACCATCCCACCAATGTAGAGCACACTTTGCACCGTGATCCCCAGACACCCTGCCCGGGAGCAGCATTTACCAGTGCAGGACACCCCATGCATGCCACCACCCCCACCGTGACAATGCAACCCTGTGCACCACATAACCATGCAAGGCAGCCCCTCCACGAGCACCCGTCAGTGGTTGGCAGCACACAGCAATGCAATGACTGCATACACAGTGCCACCACGCACGTCCCCCCTGAGGTACAGCTAAGAGACCGCTCATGCGTCGGCACACAAGGTACCCCCCACGTGACGGCATGCCCCGGACCCCACGACCAGTGGTACATCACACTGCACACCCTCCCAAGGACACACCGTGACCCAGCACTGGCCACAACAGCCAGCGCAGACACCCACAGTGGTGCATGGAAGCATGCGCCACACAGGATGCAACACAGTGCATGGACAAACACCCACCCATACCCAAGGGCACACCAACACAGGGACACAGTAGCGGGGCAGCCAAGCCCCCAGCGTGTGACCATGGAAACCGTGTACACATGGCCAGCACCCCTCCATGGCACAGGAGTGCCAGCCACCCTGCGCAGGCACCGTGGAGCTGTACGCCACTAGCATGCGCCTGGAGCACAAGTGACAGACAGTAGTGCACATCCCCTGTGACACACACAAGCAACAGCATGGAGATGGGACAACAACAGAGGAGGCCACAGTGTCACCCTTGTGCCGGGTACAGTGGCTGTCCAACATGGACAGCCACCACTGACATGCCAGCGGACTGTGCAGGTCACAGACATGCAAGGGTGTCAGCTGCACAGGCCATGGACGGTCTGACAGGTGCGCCATGGACACAGAGCATGCACCGTGGACCACTGCACACAGTCATCCAGTGCACAGGGAACAACACACACACCACAGACAGTAAATGATAACTACTCCCACACCATACTCACTTCCCCACAGACACACACACACACATGCCCATGACTGCACCACCCCTGACGCCATGCACACCACTGCATCTGAGTACCTATAGCCTGCTGCAAATCAGAGACCACCACAGTAGGCATATCAAAGCAAATGTATTGAAAAACAGTAAACAAAACTATATACAAATATTTACAAAAGGTTGGAGGGAGGGCCACAAACAAGGTGGAGGTGGGTAAGGGGCAGGGGTGAACAAATGGTAGAGGGAAGGAGGGGTGTGAGGGTGGGTCCAGGGGGGTAGGGGAAATCAGGGGCATGAGTACGCTCCGGCTGCTCCTCCCGCCAGGACGCCGTCTGACTCCCAGCATGTCGATCCTTTCTAGGATTTCCAGTGATGCCCTGGCAACATGAAGGATCCCCTGCAGCGCCACTCTGATATCCTGCAGCTGCCGTCCACCTAGGACAAGGGAGCAGAGTCAATAGGTGTGAATGCACAGCCCCATGCAGCCCACCCACTGTGCATGGCATACTGCCGTGGGACATGCCTCTGTGATGATGTGTGACCACCCACAGTGATCGTGTCCACAAGACCTGCCCACCCAGGCGCACAGAGCCATGTGGACCACTGCACGCACCCACTGGCCAAGTCTTGCACAGCACCACCATGGCTGTTCAGTGACATGGCTATGCGGTGCAAAGGCAGTGGCACAGCCATGTACCCAGTGCACGCATGGACCACCATTGATGCACTCCCAGACATGCAGTGCCACTGGACAGTGCTGACTCTACCAAGTTGTGTGCATGGCAGTGGTGTCAATGGATGGTGGCCATGCCCCGCTGCCCGCCCTGTTACACAGCATGCAGTAGTAATCATGGATGTACGGCACTCACCATCATCAGGCTGGTCCCTGCGCCTGTCTGGTCCGGACTCCCTCTCAGCCTGCTGTTGCTCACGGCGCAGCCTCCCTTCCCTCGCACGCCGGCGCTCCTCTGGGCCTAGGGTGCAAACATGGAGAGAGGAACATCAGTACAATCTGGTATCAAAGTCCCCCAACCCCTGTGCGTGTGCAATCCCACACAGCCATACCCATCCTCCCCCCACCCTGATATCACCACCATGGCCCACACTGGATGGCCCCCCCCATGTGCTGGACGCATGCCACCGTGATACCTGTATGGACGTTAACAGTGTATGGATGGAGCACCTACCTGGCCATGGCACCGTGCCCCTTCTGGCACGTGCCCGCAGGCGGACAAGCCTTTCTGGGTCCCAACGCTGCAGGTCACCATAGCGCTGCCTGCACTGCTCCGTGGTCCTCTCCATGCCTGTGACCTCCTCCAGGGCCACCGCCACCTCCTCCCACACCGCATTCCTGGCCCTGTCCAGGGGTGCCTTCCCAAATAGGGCAGCGGCATGGGGCTCCACTAACTGGACCAGATTGGCCAGTTCCAGTTGGCCCCAGATGGGTGCCCGTCTCCATACCATCCTATACTGTTTTAGTATCAAAATGGCGCTCTGTAGCGCACGTTCGCTATGTGCGGATGCTGCGCAGTACTGCGCTGTCATTCCCCATTGCACTGTCACTGAACAGCGCGATAGAGGTGCACCCATGCAGACGCATAGTGCCTAGGGGAAAAGGTCAGCACAGGGTCAGGGGTCTCTCGCGCACGGACCGCCACAGCGCTATTGGTACTCACCGCGTGTAGCGTGGTAGGGTGCCTGTGTACCACTTCCTGTAGCGGCCTACCATGCTGTGGCCCCAGTGCGCCTATGGTGCCCCAGTGCCAGAGCACCATACATGTGAACCGCGCAGTAGCGCCACTGGCACAATGGTGGCTGTGCCCTGCATTGCCTCCCGCGCACAGCACATCAGCAGTGTGGCAGGCGTCGGCATCTGCACCCCGGGCATGCGCCATTCGGCGTCCATTGTGCATGTCACAGAAATGCGCCCTTGCCTGAGCACGTTCAACACAATTGCGCAAAGCGCAACAGTGCGCTATTCAGCCGGCATATGCAAATCAGCTAATCAGCTATTCAATGGCGCAGATACCGAATTAGCATCCACTTAAAATTGCGCCTCGCCTCATTTGCATGCGTTGCGCTATAAAAATGCAACATTGGGCTGCAGTGGCCATAGTCTGTTACTGCAGTCTATTGTGAGTTGCATGCTGTTTGGGAGTGTGGACTGTGGTGTGTGGGACATGCATGGGACTGCACAGTCACAGGTAACACCTGTCATTCCCACAGGATCAAGAATGAGCGATCGTGAGGTGGAGGAAGAGTAACAGAGATGTGGGAGGAAGAGGAGGCCTAACTTCACCAATGCAGAAACAGATGCCATGTTTGAGGCCTACCGTGACCAGGAGCTGCTGCTCCGCGGACAGTGGGGAACATCACAGGCCGGTGCTGCTGCATGGGAAGAGGTGGCACATGCCGTCAACCTGCATGGCAGCCACCAGCGGTCCGTGCAGGAGTGCAAAAAGAAGATGGGCACGGACAGGTGGAGGATTAAGGACAAGGTGGCTGCCATCAGGGCAGCACGGGCTACGACCGTTGGGGGACAGCCGGATATGCAACGCCTGACCCCACAAGAAGAGCGGGTTGCTGGCAGCATGCAGCGTTGTGCCATCGAGGGTGTTCTAGGTGGTAGATTCCAGACAGGTGGTAGCCCGTCACTGCATGGTAGGTCCTGATCTGTCAGTGGGGGGGAGACAGGGCAGGGCAGATACATTAATGCTACTGTGTTCCCTTACAGCTCCTGAGCATCTACATGGGTCAGCGGTGGTGGGCTTGTCCACTGAGGGCGATACCATGGACATAGAGGAGGGCCTGTCCACCTCCACAGGTGTCCAAGGGTCAGGGCGACAGTGGGCCCACCTGGCTGCCCAGACTGATGTTGGTGGAGCATGTGCGGAAGAGGCCCTGCCCATGTCCCAGCATGCCAGCGTCCATGGATGTCGTCATGCTGAGACTTGGACTGGTGCCCGATCCATCACTGATGATGATGGAGCTCACTTCATGGACAGTGATACGTGTGGGCCACAGGATGGCCACACAGCAGGTAACAGCACGGGCATGGCCGTGGGTGGTGCTGCCGTGGAGGCCTGCGTGACATCACAGTCCCAGCCTGCGCCTGTCTGCACCAGTGGGGCAGCACTGGTGTGTGTGTCTAGGACAGTGGGGCTGTTGCGGCCACTGCAGTGGCACCGTTGAGCCCTGGAGAGTGGCAGCTGGAGGGGCAGTGTCAGCAGTCGGCCAGTGGCCATGGGGGTACAGTGTCGGGGGGGTGGCATCAGTGCACTGCCTGTGGACATGCCCAGGCATGGCCCTCTTGTGCAGTGCCCACCCTCAAGGGGTGCTGCCCATCTCTGCTGCGAACACCGTGAGGGACAGCATGCCGATCAGGCAGATGACCTCTTAGAAGAGCACACCCGCATACTCCAAGAATCAGTCGATCAGCAGTTGTGGCTTGTGACAGCGGTGGATGCACTCAGTGTGGCCCTGCGCCAGGCAGAGGAGCGGCGCAGCAAGGACACCAGTCTGCTCCTGGCAGGGATGTACCGGATGTGGGAGGATGTGACTGCTGCCATTGACAGGCTGACACAGACAATCACAGCTGCCATGGCCACAGTGGGCACACAGTTATTTGCCCATGCATCGCAGACACTGTGCAGTGCAATGTCCACCCCCATTCCCGGCATCATGGGGCACCCTCCTTGTCAACTCCGGGTTCAGCTGTGGGCATCCCGAGCATGCCTGGCGCACGCATGTTCGGTGTGCTGCAGACCCCTGCGCGAGCATGGTCATGTTCACGCAGCGGAACCCCTGGGGGACCGTTGGTGCCACCCCATGAGGCCATTGGTCAGCCTGTCACTGCTGGCGGGTCTCGTTGGGGCCGCCCACGCATCCGTGGCAGCCGTGGCACTGTGGCGCGTGACTGACCTGTCTCCCACCACGGCTACTGTCTGATGCTGCTCTGTGTGCATTGTGTTGTTCAACGGCAATGCACGGGTGGGTACGTTTCCCTGCACACACACACACACATTCCATCTGCACACCCTCCCGGCTGCTGTCCACTGTGGCGTGTGCATGATGATGCCTGTGTTGCGCTTTCCACCACTGTACAATGGTGCCCAGCATCTGACACATGCACAATGACAGGCACTGGGCGTGGTGGTCTGTGGACGTGTGTGTAGCTAGGGGTGACGGTTGGGGTCAGCATGCGTCCTACCCTTTGTGCATGTCTTGTGGGGGAGTGTGTGTGTGTGTGTGTGTGTGTGTGACCACGTCCCATGTTAGACCTTGCCCATCCCTGAAGGCATGTGCAGTTCCATGTTCGGCCAATTCCCTTAATGACATGCACCCCTGGGGTTTGTCCATGCATGTATGTGGGTTGTGCCCTTGCCACTGGTGGTTGCACATGGCCCCATGACTTACCTGGGTTGGTTGAAGTGCTCCTCTGTGATGGTGTTCCGGTGCTGCTGTGCCATCCAGATCAGTTGGGGGTCCTTTCAATCAAGGGGGGGCTGCCCATAACCATCTTCACCAGCGTCCTCATTGTCCCCATCGCTGTCCCCCTCTTCGACCTGTACGGCTATCCCACAGTCGTTGGCCATGTTGTGCAGGATGCAACAGGCCAGGAATAGCCTGCAGGCCTTTGAGGGGCTGTACTGTAGGGCACCGCCAGACATGTCCAGGCAATGGAAATGTGCCTTCATCATCCCGACCACCTGCTCGATGACATTGTGTGTGGTGGCATGTGCCTCATTGTAGCGTTGCTGTGATGGGGTCGCGGGCTGCCAGTATGGTGTGAGCAGCCTGGGACAGAGTGGGTATCCACTGTCACCTGTGTGTAGAGGGTGGACATTAGTTTGGTGATCAGCATTGCCCTGCCATGGGCCATCTAGGCCAGTAACCATGTCACCTCTGACTATGCTGCTCCCAAGCTCCATGTCTTTCTGTGTGATTTGCATACTCACCCACTAGGTGGTCTGTGGGGATGTCCCCACTCTCGAACCTGTAGTGCAGTGCAGACTGGTGCCAGATGGAGGCATCATGTGCTCCCCCAGGGTGCATGGCACAGACATTGATTATGCGCCCCCTGGCATCGCACACCACCTGGCAGTTGATGCTTGCATACCCCTTCTGATTTATGTATGCGGATGGCCACATGGGTGCAGTCTATTGCCCCAAGCACGTCAGGCATACGCGCTACCCTGTGGAACTCCTGCATGTTTGCTGTGCGCTCTGCCGGTGTGCTGGGGAAACAGATGTACTCTGCAGCATGTGGCAGCAGTGTGCTTGGAATTGGGTGAGAAGGCGTGACGCGGCCGACTGAGTTATGCCTGTCATGTCCACTGTTGGTCTCTGGAAGGTACCCGTGGCGAGTAGGCACATGACAGCTCTCACTTTGGTCTCCACTGACAGAGCATGACTCCGTCGTGTGGGTACCTGCATCACATCACTGCACAGCTCACAGAGCCGCCTCAGGATCATCTGGTTCAGGCGGTACCAGCCCACGATCTCAGTATCAGTGTACAGCTCGAAGCTGGTGCAGGCTCGGTACTGCCTGTTTGGGGGCATACCACCGACGGGCCCTTCCACGGCGCGCCCCTGCTGTCTGCCTTCACCCCTCTCACTGCCTCCATCTGGATGGTGGCACTGGCCATGTCCTGGCTTGTGTTCTCCCCGGCAGCTGTTTTACTGTTCCCCCACTGTCCTTACTGCTATTCCCCTGCACCGAACACCTCCCTGTAGTGGCCATACTGCCCACTGTCTGTGCCCTCAGTGCTGTGTGACACTTCCAAATGTTGTCCTGTGCTGTGGCACAGGCGCCCCACACCTTCCCTGTTCCTGGTGGTTCTAGGTGTTCTGTCCTGCTCCTGCCCTGTCCTGCTCACAGTTTCTGTGTGCCTGTGTGGCTGCCTGCAGTTCACCAACATGTGACTTCCCTGTAGCGTTCTTGCGCCTCTCTCTTGTTCCTTTTTATTTTGGATAATTTCCGATATCACGCAACTTCCGTTTGCTCCCCTATTGTGCATGGCGCATGTTGTTGAATATCACACTGCGCCATTTATTCATGGTTCCTCCCCCTTCAGTTGCGCATGCAATTATTACCATTGCGCACTTGTGCATTGTGATTTTGGGGGGGCGCATCTGCCTCCCGCTGAATATTGCAAAATGGCACATTTTTGGACTTGCACTGGTGCATCCCTGTTGCGCATGGCGCAACCCTTTTGAATATCTGGGCCAGATTGTTTATCATGGAATGTTTACCATGGAATACAGGGATTAAAAATTCTGCTCTATTCCACTTGTAGAATGTTATTCTCCTGACATTCTGTACACACAGACAACAAATGCCTGTTTTAGAGCCAGAGACTCAGTTACATCACTGTCAATGCAGGCATAAGAGATTTCCCTGACGAGCAGGTAAAGACAGAAGGGATATTTTTCACTGTTAGTAAACAAACAGTTGTAATGAAAACTGTTAACAATACTTAATGTTTCTAATTTGTTTGTGTGTAAGGAGAGTGTGATGATCAGGGAAACATCATTTAATTAATTTATTTTTTATTTAAGGTAGTTTTATTTTTAGGGCCCAGTTGAAGGTTTTTTTTACAGTGTAAAGGTAGCAGCCATGTGTATAATGGAAGATCAGTTCTGGTTGAAGGGGGACTGATGGAAGATAGTTTGGGTTGTATGAGGACTGATTTGCTCAATGTATGATGTGGTTTAGGACCAGGATGACTGTGCGTATATAGAGATTTAATGTACAGTCAGCTGATATCTCTTGGCCAATGAGATTTCTAGATTTTTTCTTGCCATTTTATAAAGACCAACAAAGCATTCCTAGCCATTCCCTTCAGTGATATGTTCTACAACTCAGCTACCGATTTCTGACAACTTAGGCACGTATTAAAGCAGTGTTAAATACAAGTTGTGGCTCTGTTAAAAATGAAAGTGATACTTTATCTCTTAGCCATGGTTAGATCATAGCTAATTGTTGTGCAAAAGACAACTTGAATTGCCCATATTATAACATTACCATTATTTCATCATAAAAGAAACTATAATGAATTGAAATCTTGAGTACTTAGCTTAGTATTTCAGGATTGAGGATGCCGAGCTGCTGCCAAGCTGCAAACAGTATGCTTACTCTGCAGCCATCTTTGGATCTCTGCGGCCCCTGAACCGATAGGGAGCTTTGCTGTGGCTCCCTATTGAGGATGACTTCCTCCTGCAGTGACCCGCTATCACTTCAGAAAAATGGATCTTGGAAGTGATGGACTCTGGGTTGTCTCTGGAGTTCCCCCTGTTGGTCCTATGTACCACCGGAAGACATGCTCTTACTAGAGCCTGGCCCAGCACTCCAGGGAGAAGTTCAACAGTTCCTAGCATGGTGCTTAATAGAAACTGTCCCACAGTAAAATGCAGCAGTGGTTTCTGTCATGGTACCCAACTGCATTTGAAGATGGAACCCCCTCTCACCATGTCACACCCTGATACGAGCATTGGCTCAGTGTGCCTTTCCCAATTACTACTTATAAATACTTGATGCAGATCCTAAACAGATGGTTTCTACAATTGCGAATGGAAGGAACCCTCTACACATTCTGAGCAACGCTATTCAACCCATCAGTCTTTATCTATATCCTCTATATGTCTGTCTGTTCAGGATATCAATTATTGTAACACTTACAGCATCATATTTTGAATATCTTGCTGTTAGTGTTATCAGACAAAATCGTGTCATTTTACCTCCACTTCTGTTGTGTATATGTATTTGTACAAATTAGTAAGTAAATAAAAAAATTATTTATCTAGCACCCTATCCCAGAGGCTCTGGGCACTGTACAGGTGTATTGATAGTCCATGCAATTAGATTATGCCTCTGGAATTCTGTTCTCTTGGAAGCCAAGCATTTTAATTAGATTACTAGTTAGCACTTTAATATGTGTTTTTGATCTTAAATTAGATGTGCAATAGTATTAAGGATCGTATTTGCCATTAACTGCTGTCTGTTTAAAATATTGGTGGGAAGATTGATGTTAATTAAGGAGTTTTACATTGTCACGTTTTATGGTAGGGGCATATATACATGTGGAGTACTTCTTAGAACAGATCCCTTGTTAAATCACCTGCAAGGATGCAAAATGATCATTGGGTGTTCTTTTTTACCTGGGGTGTTTTGTGTACCTGTTTGCTGTGTATAAATAAACCTGCTTTTTATATCTCAAACGATCAACATCTGTGGTAACTCTCTCCACTATCATTGAGCGAGGTCTTTCTGTTTGAGTGATTTACTATACAGGTAAGCAAGGAATTTAAAATAAATACATAACATATATCAGAAACATCAGCAAAGCTACATTCAATAAATAAAAAAAATCCTTATACAATATAAGTTAAACTATATAGTAATCTGCTATTTCTGATCTACATCAGCAGTTTGCAAATGCCCCTTGAAAAAGATGAGTCTTTACAACCCTTTTAAACACCTCTGCCAATGGGGCTAATAAATAAATGATAAAAGGTAATGTGTGGAGGCTTACCTTAATTTCAATCAATCAATCAATCAATACTTTATTTTTAAAAGGCGCTTTTCTTCAACCAAAGCGCCTGTACAGTTTCATAAAGCAATAAATAAGAAAAATTTAATATATTATAAATCATTAAAAGCTATATTAAAAAGGTAAGTCTTCAGGGCTCCTTTAAAACTTAGGACAGTCAGGCAATTTCGTACCTGACGAGGTAGAGAATTCCACAGGGTCAGGGCCATAAAACTGAATGATCTAGCCCCTGAAGTTTTCAAACGAACCCTGGGAATCTCCAGCAATCCCTCGTCAGTGGATCGGAGAGGGCAGGAGGGACAGTAAGGGCAAAGAAGCTCTTTCAGGTAAGTAGGTCCCTGATCGTGTAGGGCTTTATAGGTCAGCAAACCCCTTGAAGGTGATTCGCAAAAGCTACTGGCAGCCAGTGCGATCCGCGGAGCACAGGCATTATATGACTGGATCTAGAAGATCAGTCGTATATAACCCACCGCATTCTGCACAAGCTGCAGCGGCAGTTCAACCCCGATAGCCCTAGATACAGGGAGTTGCAATAGTCAAGGCGGGAGAGTAGCAGCGTGGATCAACGTTGGAAGATCCTCTGGAGGAACCAAGTGCTTCACCCTGGCGATATTCCTCAGATGGAAAAGGAAGTTTTGACCACCGCTGATACCTGAGATTTAAGGGTCAAGTGGTGCGTCAATATTATAAGATTCCGCACCTGATTTGAGGTTGCCAGCTGGGCCCCCAAGCCATAAGCCTGAGGGCGATCCATCCAGAAAACCCACCTCACAGCGACCTCGATCCACGACTAACACCTCAGTTTTCTCCAGGTTTAACCTCAGCCAACTCCCATTCATCCAGTCCTGGATTTCGGCAAGGCAGTTATTAAATACCGAAAAGGCAGCATCCTGATCGGGCACAAAAGACATATACAGCTGGGTGTCATCTGCATAGCAATGAAAACCCAAACCGTATTGTCTAATAATCGCTCCCAACGGCAGCATATACACTGCAAACAACATAGGTGCTAAAATAGAGCCCTGTGGTACCCCGCATGATAGGGAGACTGATGCCGAAGAAAAAATTCCCGACACCACCCTCTGAGTCCTACCCTCGAGGTAAGATTGAAACCACCTGAGGACTACACCAGATAATCCGCAGATGGATCGCAGACGCTCCAACAGCACACCATGGTCAACAGTGTCAAATGCTGCAGAGAGATCAAGGAGTACCAAGATAGAACAAGTCCTACTATCTCTCGCTATTAGGAGGTCATTTAGTACCCGAACAAGTGCTGTCTCGGTACTATGCCTTTTCCTAAATCCTGACTGGAGAGAATCATAAATATTGTTCTTGGTCAAATGATCATCCAACTGAACTGCGACCACCTTCTCAATAACTTTGCCCACAAAGGGTAAGTTAGAGACTGGTCTATAATTTGCTAGACAATCTGGGTCTAAAGAGGATTTCTTTAAAAGAGGCTTAACTATAGCCTCTTTAAGGGGATCTGGAAAGATCCCCCTCTCTAAAGACTTCCAGACTATCGAAGCCAGGACTAGGCCGATCATCTCCACACAATCCACTAAGAGATGTGTGGGGCCAGGGTCCAAATCACAATTGGTTGGTCGCAACGTTCGGATGACCGTCACAATATTATCAATTGTGGGGAGGCTGAAGTCAGACCATACAAACTGAGTGTTCGACATCTCCAGCCGACCATCACCGCTCCCATTGGAAAGGGAAGAATGGACATCTGACCTGATTTTGGCAACCTTATCTGCAAAGAAGAGAGCAAACTCCTCACACCATTCTAGAGAAAAGGCTCTTCTGGGCTGAAGACAGGCTGGATTGCACAGTCTGTCCACAGTCCGAAAGAGCTGAGCTGGTCTATTCTGTGCAGCCGCAATCTCTCTGGACAGGAATTCTGCCTTCTTACGAGAGATTGCGGATTGATAGGCCATATAATGGTCCATCAAACTAAGTTTGTCATCATCCAGACCGGACTTCCTCCAACACCTCTCCAGCCTTCGTCCCACCCTCCTCAACTCCCTCACGGTCTCATCAAACCATGGAGACGTGGGGCGAAGAGTGAGAGGATGAACACGAACAGGTGCAATAGAATCCAGGGCCCCTGTCACCGCCTTATTATAGGCGTATACCAGGTCACCTGGATCCGAGCAATCCATCGGTAGGCCCGATAGGTCCAGCACTGCCATCAGGTCATCCGGGGATACACCCATTAAAGGGCGGTACCGTACCATCTCCGAAGGGGCTGACCTAATAGGGGTGGCCTCAAAACTGAACCTAATGGAGTGATGGTCAGACCATCAAGTGGTTCCACCACCAAATCAGATATCCCCATCCCCAGAAGGAATACCAGGTCCAATGAGTGTCCCCAATATGAGTCGAGGTTGAAACAACCTGTGTGAAGCCAGTGATACCATTAACTGGAGGAAGTCTTGACAAAGCGTGGAGTTCGTCGTCGACCCAAGCATTGAAGTCCCCAGAACCAACCATCTGGGGACCCCAATGTCAGGTCGACAACGGTCTCACGTACCTCCTGCAGGAAAACATTCTCGTCACCTGGTGGACGGTATACAAGAAGTATCCTGCACCCCACACCCTCGACTAAGACACATTCAAAGGATCTGGTACATCCCAACAGCATCTCCACCAGGCCCAGTTCTGACTTAAAACATATGGCAACACCCCCGCCCCTTCGATCCTGCCTCGAGCGGTGTATCACCGAGTACCCGGCTGGAACTGCTGCTGCTAAAATTGGCCCAGTATTTGCCTCCCATTGGTGCTGCTGTACCCTCAGCGGCCTGCTCTCGCCAGTCCCGGTCCTGGGTTGCTGCCAGAAATGCTCTCACCAGTCCCCGGTGCTGTATTCTGGTAGGAGGTCTGGAGGAATGGTGTTAAAATTAGAACCACCATCAAATGCCACCCTGCATCTGCAGGCACTCACGTTGCTGCAAGAATGTGTGAGCTGGCAGCTGCCAGCCTGCCTGCCTGAAACAGCACTGCAGCATTTTTTATGAAAGCTGCTGTGGCAGCCCATTGGCAGTTTCCCTCTGGCAATATATTTGGGGCCCCAAGGCATGCAGGGAGAGGGAAGCAGTGTCAGAGGCTTATCGGGTTGCACACTCACCTTAGACTGGAAAATCAGAAGGCTGTGGGTTCTATCTCCACACCAGGCACTTGGGTTAAGTCCCAGTACTGACACTGTGGTGCTGCATGTGGGGGGTGCTGCACTCCTAAGGTGCTGTCCTTCAGATGAGATGTTAAACTGAGGTCCCATCTACCTGTTCTGGTGGTAGTGCAGGTGGATGTTAAAGATCTCATGGCACTTCTCGAAAAGAGTAGGGGGGGGTGTTTATTAAGGGAAAGAAAATCATACAATACAAGACTTCACCATTTGCATTTGTAAATGTAACTAAAGAGAACAAAAAAAATGTAATCCAGTTCAGTCTTGGGAAATCCAGGAAAGTAACAGCAGCCTCTCTATCATTTGAGAGGAAAACACTCAAGTAATCATAAAAAAACAAAACAAATGGTGGGGTGGGAATGTACAGGGGAACACAAGAAAAAAAGTTGTACAACATTGTACATTATCTTTTTCGATACATAACTCAATATAACAGAACATTAACAGTTTTTGTAGATAATCCAAGGTTCATTTGATTGGGACGTCATTATCTGTGATCCATGGTGCATTTCTCCATGCTGCATCCATCCAGGCTGTATTCATTTTTTGACTTTCACAAAATAAGATTACTGTAAATCAGAGGACTTTTAGCTACTATCTCTTTATAGTCAATATCTTTCTGCTGTAATGTAAATAAGCACCTGGAATTCCAGAAAAGCCATTTTATCGTTGCAAATATAATATAAACAATGCTGTTGTCCCACTTATTCCACTGTCTGGGATATGTTCCGTATATTTGAATTTCGTAATATACTGACACATACTCTGGAGAGTTCCACTGTACTGCTAAATACTGCCAGAACTGTAAAATGTATTCAGTTTTTCATGGCAGCATAGCTAGTGAATATCCCATATGCATGGTGGAATTCCTGAATCTGTGAGGTATTTCTTCAGTGAAGTCAAGAGGGGTTGGGGGCACAGGGAGTGATTCGGTAAAATATTATGTTAAAATATGTTCATGTAGTGTCTTCCTACGACCATTGAGTATCAATAAACTGGTAATATTCCAGGTTCTTAACTTCAAAAACATTTTTATAATATAGGGGCGTCCGACTGGCTGTACCCAAACCATCTAATGTGCCCGTATCCCATCTTTGAAACCATGGTTGACATGCCAAAAAAAAAGAGCACCAACATTTTCCTGTATGAAACAATAGTGGTTTTAAATTTGTCATAAAAAAATGGAGTAGAGGGCCGGCCCGGTGGCACTGAGGGTTGAGGCACTGAAAGCCACACCTCATGCCACACCGGCGACCCGGGTTCGAGAACGGACTTGGGCCACCGGGGGTTGGCTGGGGAGAGGAAAGATCGAGTGTCCCATGACTGCTCTCCTTCCTCTGGGGAGGGTTGGGGCACTGCAGCGCACTGTAGTGGTGACTAGTGGAGGCCAGTAGCACTACAGCAGTGAGCAGCAGAATGGAGGGAGTGCGCAGCAGGCATCGGCATGTATGTGCCTGAACGCCATTGCACATCTGGCTGTCCGGGCAAGAAAACCAGGTGGAAAATGGGTATACGATCTCGGTGGCTGATGGCAACGTGTAGCCCCCATGCAAGAGGATCTCTGCATACAGAGCGACTTGAGCAATAATGGCCGGCTCTGGGGGTGCCAGACTGGGTTCGGGGGTGTTGGTGGCCAGGGATCACGGGCTCCCGCTCTGCAGAGGAGGATAAACAGAAAGAAAAAAAAAGAAAAGGAGTAAAAAAACAAGAGGATTAATCATATTTAACCCTCCCTCAGTTAAAGAGAAGTATAGGATGTTTCTCTTGAGTGGATTCAATCGGCTGCCCCATATGGCTTGAAAAAATATACTAAATAAGGTTGTCTCCAGTTGTTTGGGGGGGGGGTAAATGTAACTAATATATAAGAATAAAGGAATCAGGTATGTTTTGACCAAAAACACTTTATTTTCCTTAACTGGCTTTCCTTTGGTTCCATTTGGCTACCAGAGCCTTTCCCTGTTCTAATTTTGGAGTGCAGTTCAAAATGTCCATGTGTTCTTCAAAAAAGACACCTAGAATTTTGATTGTTCCATTTACCATGGTGATTCCTGCTATTTCACTTTGAGCATCCTCATTTCTTCCAGTTTTTGTTTCCCTGTGCACTTCTTTGAATTTAAGGAGGCTCCTGAGAAAGTTCTGTACTGCTTGCATATCTGTATGGCCTGTTGAGCTGAATTAGTGTCTGAGATCAAAATACACCAAATTATTGGCATATGCCATTGCTTTGTATGTTAATTCTCCTTCCGGGCACTCTATAGGTCTCATTAAGGGGGTGGAATTTAGAGCCCTGAGCAATGGGTCTACACTAAAAACATAGAGCAACGGACTCAGGGGGCATCCCTGTCTGACCCATTTTTCCACCTGTATCATAGGGCCTTTCCATCCGTTAACCAATGGAATAACAATGGCGGTGCGGTATAAGCACTTAATCCAGTTAATAATTGGGAATGGAATCCCATAGGATTCTAAAACAAACTACAAGTATTTATGTTGTACTGAATCAAAAGCCTGACTTTGATCAAGAGCACAAACTTACACCATCCAGGCATTGTGTTGCTCCCAAAGAAAAGATTTCTCTCAACAGTATCAGATTGTCTGTTATAGCCCAGTCATTTACAGAACATGATTGTGTTGCAGTTATCAAGGATTGAGCCATCAAAGACAATCTGGAGTGCAGAGTTTTTGTTAGCAATTTGAAATCTCCATTTAGCAGGCTTATAGGCCTCCAATTACCCAGTTGCCTTTTTTCACCCATCTTATATAGATACATAAAAATTCCATGCGACATTCCCAACGGAACATCTTTGGTCTACAACATTATTGTGAAGGCTTTTGCCAATTCTGTAGTTATACTGGTGCCTATTGTTTTATATATCTCACTTGTGAGGCCATCTGGTCCTTGGAACCTTCTGCGACTTTAAAGATTGTAAGGCTGTCTCAACCTCCGATGGAGAGATGTCCTGTGTCATAAGGCAATCTGTTCTGAATAGTGTGGTTGAGTGAGTGAGTTAAAGAATCCATTTCCATTGTTTACATCTATCTGTGTGTTTTCAAATAATGCTGTTGTGTGGCATGTTACTACTTCTAGTAACCCTTTTGTCATGTTTTGAATTTTGTCATCTTCATCTATTAATTTTCTTATGATTTTTTTGGGAGGTTCTGGACTTGCAACTATCATATGGGCAACTAATGCCCGTTTTCCCGTTTTCTGAACTGGTGTTGCTGGTTCAAGCTAGCAGCTTGTCAGGCATGGAACTTCGACATGGCCTCCTTCACCCTTTTAATTTGATCCCCATAATCTAAACCTGTTATTATGCTTCTAGACATCAGTTTTTGGAGATGCTGTTTATGTCATAAGTATTGGTACTCAGTATTCCGTTTTTGTTTACTCTGAATGCATAAGAGAGAGCAGAGATCTCTCTTTGTGTCTTCCCAACACAGAACTGGATTGTCATAAAAAACATAAACCAATTAAAACCCCCGAAAATCTTACTGTATTCTGACAAATGCAGTATGGTCTCACCATAGGACTGCCCCGGAGCTGAAATGGTTAATCGAACCTATGCTAATAGTGGTGTGCTAGGCTCGAGCTCGGTTTTCAAATAACTGTCTCTGGTTGCACTTCGTGCAATCGTCGGAGTCTTTACTCTGCTTGCCTCAGTAAGACATCTCCAGAGAGTGCTCCTTCACTCTGACTGAAGAGATTATTTTCTTGGTTTATTTTTCAGTCCATTTACTTTATTTCGATTTTTTAAACACTGTCCTTGGTACACAGGTACAGTTAGTTAGATTAGTGTAGTTTTGGTAAGTGTCTTTGGTTCCTCCTCAGTTTTTCCAACCGGGAAGGAACCAGTATTATTTGATTTCACTTATTAAGTTAATTTTATTGTAAACCGTCCGGTAAGACGGTTTTTGATAGTTTCAATTTACAGGGGGTAATTCTCAGTTTAATTCAGTTTTTAACAACTGATAAATGTCACAGACCAAAAAGCGAATGGGCCCCACAGGTTTCTAACATTGTACAGAGTGTGGGGAACCGTTTGCAAAGGCAGATCCTCATCTTGTTTGTGTGTTTTGCTTGGGGTTTGACCACCTCAAAGAGGACTGTGAGATCTGTAAAAACTTCCCTCAGTCGATGCTTGAGAGGTGCTTCGAACGACCGCAGGAGAAGATGTATGAGAAGGCTGCTGAGCTGGCTTCAGACAAATGATTGTGAGCCAAAAAGATCCAGAGGATCAGCCCTCTGACAAGGGTGACGGTTCATCGGCTAAGAAGAGACCTGCTGACCCTGCCGCTAACCCGGCAGATGCAGGAAAGTGAAAAAGAAAGAAAACATTCAGCGGTTGAACCGCAACCGAGTACCCCGGTTACAACTGCTGAAGAAATAGCAAATGCAAATAGAATAATACAGTCGCTTCAACCGGTAACCCCGGTTCAGGTTTCGAAGCGGCCGCACCTGGATCCTTCAAGTTCCACTCTAGTTCCCGGTTCCTTGGAACCTGAGTTGGACACTTTTGTGGAGGAATATGATAATTTTGCTGATGAGGAAGAGGATTATGGTGAACCCATCAATGTGGATATTTCACCGGAGCCTCATCGTTCTGACTCCCCTGACAAGGGAACTGAGGACGTTACCTTTCATTTTAAATTTGTGAAATAAGTGTCTCAGTTCCTGGACCTCCCCACACTGGAATCAACTGATGAGGAGGAGGAGGAACAGGACTATAGAGATATGATGGATGTTCAGGCTCCTAAAAGAGTTTTACTGCCCATCCATAAGTCCCTGAAGAAGCAGATCATGAAAATCCTGCATATCCCAGCTTCCATTCCACCAGTTGATAGAAAGGTGGATAAGAAGTATTGGGTGGCTAGGGATGGGGCCACGTTCCTCTTTTGTCACCCTAGCCATGAGGGTGTGGTACAGGCAGCAGCCTGTGATAAGGCAGACATTCCTCAGGTATCACATCCTCCTGATAAAGATTCCAGAAAGCTAGATTCTATTGCAAAGACGCAATATCCGGGTTCTTCCCTGGCAATTAGGCAGGCTTCATACATGGCCTGTGTTGCCAGGTATCAAAGGGCACTTTTGGACACTGTGCTGGAGATTACAAAATCTGTGACAGCACCAGTGGCAGCAGACTCTGAGGAAGCTGCTAAGAGAGGTATAGAGGCCCCCAAGATTCAGTTCAGGATGGCAGTGGATATCAATGACACTGCAGCCAGGCAGATGGCTTCCTCAGTGTCTCTTAGGAGATTTGCTTGGCTGAGGACTACCAATCTTACCCAAGATACCCAGTCCAAAACCATGGACTTCCCATGTGAGCCTTCATCCCTGTTTGGACAACAGACAGAGGCTTACATGAGGAAGTTGAATGAATACAAAGCAGCATACCATAGTGCTGCTACTAAGGATAAGGCTCCTACCCTCCGAAAGCAGCATGCCAGGGGTCGTGGGGCAGACCTTATAGGCCATTTTTTCCAGCCTCAAGCTTATCCACAATATCAGCAGCAGAGAGGCTACTTCAGAGGCAAGAACAGGAGAGGCACCAACCGAACCAACCTTCAAACAACATGAAGTCTTGCTGTATTCTGACATTATGCAGTTAGCCCCAATACTTGAACTGCCCCGGAGAGGAAAGAGTTAACTCTATGCATTAGCATAGAACGTTGAGCTCGAGCTCGGTTTTCAAACCTCTGTCTCTGGTACTTACCAGTGTAACCATCAGATTCTTTACTCCGCCTAACAATGAAGTCGCTCTGGAGATTTCCTCTTTCGAGTCGATAAAGTTTAAAAAAGCATTGGTTTAAACCGATTTATTATTTTTTGGATTTACAGCCTCTGTCTATGGTACAGGTAGTGTGGTAGATAGGTGGTGACTTGTGTTATTTTATTGTTGTGGAAACTGTGTTTTTTGTCTTGGTTTTTCATCGGTCGGTCCGGTTAGGAACCAACTTATCTGATTATTTTTGTATTTTCTGAGATTAGTGTGGCATTCCAGTGCCGATCGGTTTCAAAAGAACTGGACTTTTTCATGTTCTCTTATGGAACCCATGACACGGTTCATAACCAATAGGTTCTTCATTACCTGGCTTGAAAGCTTTAAGGGTAATTTGGTAGGTTGTCCATGTCTGAGAAACACAAGGAAAAAAATGGTCTCACTGGGTTTCAACGCTGTACTGAGTGTGGGGAGGCCTTTGTCAAGGCCGACCCCCACCTCATCTGTGTTTATTGTCTGGGGCTTGACCACCTCAAAACAGACTGCCAGATTTGCAGAAACTTCCCTAAAGCCACTCTTGAAAAAAGGTTGAGTAGGCTGAAAGAAATGGAGGCTGAGAAGTCCGTAGATCTGGATGGCCAGCCCGGTCCAGTTTCGGCTGAACCTGAGGAGGTGCCTACTGACCTAGGTGATACCTCCTCAGGCAAAAGGAGGTCCGACTCCCAGGGGCTGGTTCCGTCGAAAAAGAAAAGTCAGCCATTTGGATCCAACACTGCATTCTCCAACCACTGACGAGATAGCCAAAGTGAATAGTATAGTTCAATCGCTTCACCCGGTTCCGTCCAAACCGGTACCGCCGGTTGGGCAGTCGGTTCGGTTGGATCCGACTCCTTCGGATTATGATCCGGATGCTTCTATGAAGAGTGGGAGGGAGAAGAAGAGTATCCTGATGATGAGGACGAAGGCAATGATTGTGAAGGTCTGGATATGCCCATTGAACTGGACATCTCCCCAGACCGGCCCTCCAGTGTCTCCCCTCCCAGGCTTTCTGAGTCCCCTTCACACTTCTTGTTTTACAAGAAGATGGCTGAAACCCTCCAGCTCCCTATGGTTGAAGCTGCTGAGGAGGAAGAAGAGCCTGATTTTGTAGAAATGATGGACATCCCAGAGTCCAAAAGATTATCTAGCCCTCTTCACAAGTCCTTGGGGAAACAGACACAAAAACTTTTACAAACACCTAGCTCCTTACCTCCTGTGGATAAGAGAATGGACAGGAGGTATATGTTATCAGGCTCAGGCACGGAGTTCTTATACACTCATTGCAGCCATGTTGGGGTAGTGCAGGCTGCAGCCTGTGACAGGGCTAACATACCTTTTGCTTCACACACCCTGGACAAGGTATCCAGGAAAGTTGATGCCATGGTTAAGAAACAATACTTGGCATCTTCTTTGGGACTCAGGCAGGCAAATTACATGGCCTACACAGCCAGGTACCAGAAATCCAGATGGGATACGGTTCTGGAACTGGCTAAACAAGCCTCCCCCCAGCTAGCCAAAGAGCAGGAGGAGGTGGCTGCTGATGGAATTGAGGCATCCAAAGTGCAATTTCATGATGTTGTGGACTCCAGTGATGTGGCATCAAGAGTCATGGCTACATCTGTGTCTCTCAGAAGACGTGCTTGGCCCAGATGTACTAGCCTTTTGCAGGATACCCAGGCCAAGGCTATGGATTTCCCTGTAGTGGATAACTCTCTGTTTGGGGAGCAGACAGAGGCTTGCATGAAAAAAATGGATGAGTACTGGACCATCTACAGGAGTGCACAGGCCAAGGAGAGGCAAGCCACTCCTCAGAAGCAGTAGTCTAGGGGCAGGTGCAGGCCTTTTCACATGCCTTTTTACCAAGCCCAGGCTTCTTCTTCCTTCCCACAGAGGGGGTTCTTTTGAGGGAGATGCAGGAGGGGGATGAGCAGGGCTGCATCCTCTTCCCAGTCCAAGGCTCCTGCCAAGCAGACACCCTGATGTGTCAGCCTGGGTTGACTCCCCCATTCCAGTAGGAGGCAGGCTGGCTTACTACTTCTAGGCCTGGAAGTCTGTTACCTCAGACAAGTGGGTCCTGGAGGTAGTAAGCCAGGGGCTGGCCCTCAGCTTCAAAAGGTTTCCAAAACTGAGGGCCAGGTCTTTTCCACCTGCATCCATCCCAGAGACCCTCACCTTAGAGGCAGAGGTGTCCTTTCTTCTGGCTCTCAGAGCTGTAAATAATGTTCCTTCTCAACACAGGGGCAACAATCTGTACTCCAGGTACTTCCGTACCCCAAAGAAGACAAGGGAGTGGCAACCCATCCTAGACCTAAGGTATTTGAACAAACACATCTCCAAACCAAAATTCAAGATGGTGACCTTGGGAATAATTCTTCCCTCTCTAAGGCCAGGGGATTGGCTAGCATCCCTGGACCTCAAGGATGCCTACTTCCATATTCCTATCACTTGCTCCCACAGAAAGTACCTCAGGTTCGAGTTGCCTTCAGGCCACTATCAGTTTAGAGCCATGCCATTCAACCTAATATCAGCTCCAAGGGTGTTTATAAAGTGCCTTACAGTAGTAGGTGCCTACCTCAGAAGGCAGGGCTTTTCCATCTTCCCATATCTGAACGACTGGCTAATTGTGGGTCAGTCATCAGACCAGGTCAGGGCAGCTCGGCAAACCACTCAAGACTTGCTCAGTTCTTTGGGGCTTCTCCTCAGTCTCCAAAAGTCTGTTCTCGAACCAGTACAACTCTTTACTTTCATAGGGATAGAAGTGGATACTATCCAAGCAAAGGCCTTCCTTCCTCTGACAAGGGTAAAGGCCCTAACAGATCTTGCTTCCTTTTTTCGGTCTCTGGTCTCTCGTCTAGCAAGGCAGTTTCTGCAACTCCTGGGTCACATGGCAGCTTCCACTGCAGTGGTACAAGGAGCCAGATTTCAGATAAGAGACATTCAGTTCCACCTAAGGTCCTTTTGGTCTCAGAAAAGAGACTCTCTCACCAAACTGATTGCAATGACTCAGACTCTAGTCCAAGCTCTCAAGTGGTGGCTGGACCAGGACAACCTTAGACAAGGAGTTCCATTTCTCTCTCAAGTTCCCTTAGTAGTCCTGACTACAGATGCTTCTCTCCTAGGTTGGAGAGCCCTTACAGCTCAAGGGGTCTGGTCTCCACAAGAGTCTGTCCTTCACATCAATCAATCTGGAATTCAGGGCAGTTTTCCTAGCCCTTCAGGTCTTCTCAGAGTCAGTCAGGGACAAGGTGGTCCAAGTCAGGACAGACGACACCACCACAATGTGGTATATCAACAAGCAGGGAGGCACTTGGTCCATAGCCTTGTGCACAGAAGAAATGAAACTGTGGTCTCTAGCCTAGTCTCTTCACACTTTCCTGATAGCAGTTCACCTTCCAGGAAAGGACAATGTACTAGCAGATGCCCTGAGCAGAATTTCTCTGGGGCATCACGAATGGTCCCTGGACCCTCCCATACTACAGGTCATCTTCTCCAGATCAGGCACTCCAGAGATAGATCTCTTTGTAGTCCCGGACAGTGACCAACTTCCTGTGTTTCATTGCAGACCTCCAGTCCTAGGGACTGTTCCTCTGGATGCTCTCATTCTAGATTGGAAGGGCAAAGGTTTCTTTATGCCTTTCCTCCCTTCCCTCTGTTGTTCAGAGTCCTGATCAAAATGAGATCTCAACCCTGTACTGTGATACTGGTAGCTCCAGATTGGGCCAAACAGCCTTGGTATCCTCTGCTGCTGTCTCTGGCAGTGTCATGTCCCCTGTGTCTTCTCAAGAGATACCATATCCTAACCTCCTGCTCCTGGGGGAGGATCTGGTACCCCAATCTCCAGTCTCTCAACCTCAAGGCCTGGCTCTTGAAGAGTTAGAATATGCAGGCCTGCATCTTTCTAAGGGAGTCTTGGATATTTTGAAGGTTTCCAGGACACCTTCCGCTAGAAAAACTTACAATTCCAAATGAAAAAGATTCAGCATTTAGTGTTCTCAGAAGAGCAATGTGCCTGACTTTGCAGGCATTGCTTCAACCTTAGGTTATCTGGTTCATCTTAATGGTTTAGGCCTTAGGCCTGTAACTCTGAAGGTACACCTAGCAGCAGTCTCTGCATTCCTTTCAGCAGGGAAGGGTACTTCCCTGGCATCTCATCCTATTTTTAGTAAGTTTTTCAAAGGTCTGGTTCACATTAACCCTCCCTTTTGAGAGCCTACTCCGGCTTGGGATCTTAATGTCTGCATTGCCCAGCTTATGCAGCCACCCTTTGAACCTCTGGCTTCGGCCGAGCTGAAGTACTTGACCTGGAAAACTGTGTTCCTGATAGCTATTACTTCTGCCAGACGGATTAGTGAATTACAGGCCCTGTCAGTCGAACCTGACTTCATCTCCTTCCATAGGGATAAGGTGGTCCTAAGAACCAATAGGAGGTTCTTACCCAAAGTGGTATCAGATTTTTATCTGAACCAGTCTATGTCTCTTCCTGTGTTTTTCACTGACCATTCTTCTTCAGGGAAAAGAAGATCACACAGTTTGGATGTTAAAAGGGTCTTAGCTACTACATAGAGCATAGTAAGGTACACAGAAACGACTGTCTTCAGTTGTTTCTCACTTATGGTGAAGTGGGGAAAGGTAAGCCTGCTACTAAAAGAACTGTTGCCAGGTGGATTGTATCTTGTATACAATTCTGCTGTGACAAATTGGGCAAAACACCGCCTCCAGGCCTGAGGGCTCACTCGACTAGGGATACAGCTGCTACTCTGGCTACTGCCAGAGATATACCCTTGCTAGAAATCTATAAAGCAGCCACCTGGAAAACAGTCCATACTTTCACCAAGCATTACTCTCTGGACATCCAGGCTAGGAGTGATGCTAGGTTTGGCACAGCAGTACTGCAGAGCTCGTTCCCAAAGTAGGTTCTGCATTCCCTTCTCCTGGGGAACTGCTTGGTAGTCTGTGTAATGTCAGAATACAGCAAGTCAGCATGTTGTTTGAAGAAAAAAAAATACCATAGTAATGTTGTTTCTTCTAATGGAGTCTTGCTGTATTCTGACCTCCTTCCCAGCCTCCCCTCTCAGGACCTAGTTTTTGGAAGTGGGCTGGCAGGTACAGTGTTGCACCTCAGGGGTGTACCTTGTAGCCTCCCTCTTCAGGTTTGGGTATTTGTTTTTGTTACTGTTATGTTTGTTTTATATATATTTTGTCACTACCTCTTTTTTCTTGGGTTCTCGACTTGAGTCTTTTGGGACTCAAATTGTTGCCTTTTGGCAATATACCACACAATTTCCATAGTTAGTACTTAGTTTGCTCGTAAGAATCTGACAGTTACACTGGTAAGTACCAGAGACAGAGGTTTGAAAACCGAGCTCGAGCTCAATGTTCTATGCTCATGCATAGAGTTAACTCTTTCCTCTCTGGGGCAGTTCAAGTGCTGGGGCTAACTGCATAATGTCAGAATAATGTTAGAATACAGCAAGACTCCATTAGAAGAGACAACATTACTATGGTGAGTAATGTTTTCTTCCTCCCCATCAGAGACACTCTTACTAGAAAGGGAGGTGCTAAATCTACTCTCATTGGGAGCAGTGGAGCCAGTTCCCCTCTCACAGAGAGGAAAGGGCCTCTACTCAAGATACTTCCTTACAGCCAAGAAAACAGGGGAGCGGTGACCCATACTGGATCTCAAGACACCTAAACAGGTATTTACTGAAACCACAATTCAAAATGGTTACTTTAAACATGATTCTGCCAACCCTAAGGCAAGGAGACTGGCTGGCATCTCTGGACTTAAAAGATGCCTACTTCCATATCCTAATAAGGCAGTCCCACAGAAAATTCTTCAGATTCATACTGCCATCAGGCCACTATCAGTTCAGGGCAATGCCTTTCGGCCTTACTTCTGCTCGAAGGGTGTTCACAAAATGCTTGGCTGTAGTTGTGGCACACCTGTGAAGGTAGGGAGTGGCAGTTTTTCCATAATTGGACGACTGCCTCTTAGTGGGGCAGTCTCCCCAGCAGGTCAAGCAGTCTCTGGGGCTGACACAGGAACTGTTACAATCCCTAGGGTTCTTGATAAACCAGAAGAAGTCAGTGCTGGAGCCAGTATAGCTCCTGGAGTTTATAGGAGCAGAACTGGATTCAGTCAGAGGAAGGGCATTTCTTTCTCAGCTGAAGGCAGACACTCTCATGCAGCTTGTGGGCTCCTTCAAGCCTCACAGCCTCAGACTGGCCAGACATTTTCTCCAGTTGTTAGGCCACATGGCAGCCTCAACCGCCACAGTGTCAGGAGCATGATTTCATGTGAGGGCTATTCAATATCACCTCAAGTATTACTGACACCAGAAAAGAAACAGGTTATCATTGCTGGTCCCAGTCACTCAAACATTCATTCAGGCACTTCAGTGGTGGCAGGATCTGGAAAACCTCAGACAGGGAGTTCCAGTCCTCCAAGAGAACCATCTCTGGTGCTCACTACAGATGCGTCCCTAATAGGGTGGGGAGCACACCTAGGGGAGCATACTGTCCATGGTACCTGGCTCAAACAGGAATCATTGCTGCACATCAACCTGTTGGAGCTCAGGGTAGTGTTCCTAGCACTTCAGGCATTCACCAGCATGCTGCAGGGAAAGGTGGTTCAGGACAGACAACATGACCACTATGTGCTACATCAACAAACAGGGAGGCACAATGCCCACACCCCTCTGCACAGAAGCTATGAAAATATGGACCCTGGCCTATTTCCTGAACATTTCATGCAATTCATGTACCAGGGAAGGACAATGTGCTGGCAGATGCATTGAGCAGGATAAATCAGAACCATCACGAATGATCCTTAAACAAGCAAGTACTGCAGTTGGTGTTCAAAAGGTGGGGCACTCCAGAGGTAGACCTGTTTGCTTCCCCAGATAACTACCAGCTCCCTCAGTACTGTTGCAGGCCCCCACTGAAAGGCACAGTACCACTGGATGCATTAACCCTGAATTGGACAGGGAAGTTCCTGAATGCCTTCTCTCCCTTCCCATTGTTACTGAGAGCCTTGAACAAGCTCAGATCCCAGCCAGCCACAATGATCCTTATTGCCCCAGATTGGGCCAGACAACCATGGTACTCCATAGTTCTGTCCCTATCAGTAGCCAAGCCAATCATCCTACACAGGAGGCACAATTTGCTGACCTCCTCCCAGGGCAGGATCTTCAACCCCTCAGACTCAAAGCCTGGTTCTTGAGGACTTAGAGTATGCAAATTTGAATCTTTCAGAAGGGGTACTGGAGGTCCTTAGGGTATCCAGAAAGATCTATACTTCAAAGTGGAAAAGATTTTCTTTCTGGTGCAGGAACAGAAACCTAGCTCATACGCAGACTGGGTTATCAGTAGTCCTTGACTTTCAAACAACATGAAGTCTTGCTGTATTCTGACAAATGCAGTTAGCTCCAGCCTTTAAACTGCCCTGGAGAACAAAGGGTTAACTTTCTATGCAGAGCATAGAATGCTGAGCTCGAGCTTGGTTGATGTCTCTGTCTGGAGCCCTTTGAAAACCAACCGTCAGATTCTTTACTCCGCCTCACTGAACAGTCGCTCCGGAGATTTCTCCTGCAGCTCAGTTCGAAAGTCAGTTAAAGTGGCGGTTGTGTCGATTTTAACCAAAATTTGTTTCTGCATAGTTGGTTCGGTCTCTGTCTGTGGTGCCGTGAGTACTAGATAGGTTTGTGCTGATTTTCTGTGTGGAACTTGTAAAAGTGTAGATCGATTCAGCTGAATCAATCATTTGTGGTGAATACTTGCATCTTTCTTTAGTGTGTGGTTACCGGTCCTTATCAGTTCTAAAAAAAAAATGTGTTTTTGTGTGTTTTTTTCCAGTACCCGTGACACAGTTAGGAACCGATAAGGGAGTCTTGCCTGGCAGTTGCCATAAAAAGGGTAAGTTTGTTAGATTGACCATGTCTGAGAAACCCAAGAAAAAAAACGGGCCCACTGGGTTTCAAACAACTTGAAGTCTTGCTGTATTCTGACAAGTGCAGTTAGCCCCAGCCTTTAAACTGCCCCGGAGAACAAAGGGTTAGCCTTTCTATGCAGAGCACAGAATGCTGAGCTCGAGCTCGGTTGATGTCTCTGTCTGTTTCCCTTTGAAAGCTAACTGTCAGATTCTTTACTCCGCCTCACTGAACAGTCGCTCTGAAGATTTCTCCTGCAGCTCGGTTCGAAAGTTGGTTGAAGTGTCGTTTTCTCGTCGGTGTCTAACTGAAAAAGTTTCCGGCATAGTCTGTTCAAGTCTCTGTCTGTGGTATCGTGAGTACTAGATAGGTTTTGTACTGTGTTCTTCTGTGTGGAACTTGTAAAAAGTGTGGATCGGTTCGGCTGGACTGACCATTTGCTTAATTCTTGTGCAACTTTAGTGTGTGGTTACCGGTCCTTATCGGTTCTAAAAAAAACATGTTTTGAAATGTTTTTTTCCAAGACATGTGACACGGTTAGGAACCGATAAGGGAGTCTTGCCTGGCGGTTGCCAAAAAAAGGGTAGGTTTGGTTAGGTTGGCCATGTCAGAGAAACTGAAGAAAAAAAATGGGCCCAGTGGGTTTCAACACTGGAGTGAGTGTGGGGAGGTCTTTGCTAAGGCCAATCCCCACACCACCTGTGTTTATTGTCTGGGGTTTGAACACCTCGATTCAGACTGCCAAATTTGCAAACATTTTCCAAAATCTACCCTTGAGAAGAGATTAGGTAGACTGAGGGAAAAGGAGGCTGAGAAGTCTGATGACCCGGATGGCCAGCCCAGTTCAGTTCTGACCGAACCAGAACGAGTGCCCTCTGACCAGGGCGCTACTTCTTCAGGCAAAAGGAGAGCCGATTCCGAGGGGTCGGTTCTGACTAAAAGAAAGCGCAAAGAAAAATCGTCCAGTTCGGATCCAGAAGTCCATATTCCAGCCGCCGAAGAAATAGCCAGAGCGATTCGGATTATGGAATCGGTTCGGTCAGTTCCCCCGGTTCACGATTACACTTAAGAAGAATTTTATGAACCGGAGTTTGAGGAGGAAGGGGAGTGTGAAGATGATGATGGTGATGGTGAAAGTCTAGATGTGCCTGTGAAACTGGACATCTCCCTAGACAGACCTTCAGGTGTATCCCCTCCTAGGCTTTCTGAGTCCCCTTCCCACTTTATTTTCTACAGAAAGGTGGCTGAGACCCTCCAGCTTGCTATGGAAAAGGCAATGGAGGATCAGGGGGAGCCTGATTTTTGTAGAAATGATGGCCATTCCAGAGTCCAGGAGACTGTCTATTCTCCTCCACAAATCTTTTGGGAAACAGACACAAAAAATTCTGAAGTCTCCCAGTTCTATACCTCCTGTGGACAGAAGAATGGACAAGAGGTATACACTCTCAGGCTCAAAAATGGAGTTTTTATATCAGCAATGCAGCCATGTTGGGGTTGTGCAGGCTACTGCCTGTGATAAGGCAAGCATTCCCTTGGCTTCACACCCCCCAGACAAAGACTCTAGGAAGATTGATGCCATGGCAAAAAAGCTGTACATGGCATCTTCCTTGGGACTCAGACAGGTGAATTATATGGCCTATACAGCTAGAAGTCCAGGTGGGACACTGTACTGGCACTGGCTAAACAGGCCTTCCTCCAGCTAGCCAAGGAGCTGGAGGCAGTGGCTGCAGATGGGATTGAGGCATCTAAAGTTCAGTTTCATGCTGCTGTGGACTCTAATGATGTCTCATCAAGAGTCATGGCTACATTTGTGGCTCTTTGGAGAATTGCTTGGCTCAGATGTACTAGTCTCTCTCAGGATACCTAGGCTAAGGCCATGGATTTTCCTGTAGTGGGTAATTCTTTGTTTGGGGAGCAGACAGAGAATTACATGAAGAAAATGGATGAGTACAGGACCACCTACAGAAGTGCTCAGGCCAAGGAGAGGCAGGCAACTCCTTGAAGGCAGCAGTCTAGGGGCAGGTCTTTTCATAGGCCTTTTGACCAAACACAGGCCTCCTCTTCCTTTTCACAGAGGGGGTTCTTCAGAGGGAGAGGCAGAAGGGGGATGAGCAGGGCTGCATCCACTCCTCAGTCTAAGGCCCCTGCCAAGCAGACAGACTGATGGGCCTGCCCAGGTCGACTCTGCTAATCCAGTCGGGGGCAGGCTGGCTTACTTGTCCAGGACTGGATGTCTATTACATCAGACAAGTGGGTCCTGGAAGTAGTAAGCCAGGGACTGGTTCTCGGCTTCAGAAAATTTCCAAAGATGAGAGCCAGATCTTTTCCACCTGCAAATCTCTCGGAAACCATTGCCCTAGAGGCAGAGGTTTCATCTCTTCTGGCCTTAAGAGCTATAGAGAGAGTACCTACCCTACACTGGGGTAAAGGGCTGTACTCCAGGTACTTTCTGACCCCAAAAAAGACAGGGGAGTGGCGACCCATCCTAGACCTAAGATACCTAAACAAACATCTTTTAAAACCAAAGTTCAAGATGGTAACTCTGGGGATAATCCTCCCCTCTCTAAGGCCAGGGGACTGGCTAGCCTCCCTAGACTTCAAAGATGCCTACTTTCACATTCCCATCAGGTGCTCCCACAGAGAGTACCTCAGGTTCGAGCTGCCCTCAGGCCACTATCAGTTCAGAGTAATGCCCTTTGGCCTAACCTCAGCCCCAATGGTATTCACAAAGTGCCTGGCAGTAGTAGTTGCCTTTCTTTTTTTTTTTTTCCATTTTATTCTTTTCTCCGCATGCCCTAGCTGCCGGCCGCCCGATACTTTCAGCCCGGTCATGAACCACTGACTTCCACCCCCCCATATCGGCCTTGGGTCGTCCGATACCCGTGGCTTACCCCCCCACGGTGGGGCTTCAGCACTCTGGCTGCATGCTACAGTCATCGGACTAGGTTGGAGGGCTGGTCTTGGGGGTTAATTGAAGCCGTGGCGAGCTTCATTTAGGGCTGCCGGCAGCTGTATCCATTTTTCCTTTTTTGGGGGAGGCGGGGTCGTGCAGTGACGTGGAGCGTCCTGTCCCGCCTCCAGTACGTGCCTGTGCCGGCAGCTGCGTGACTCCTGGCCTCCACCAGGGGTCATCTGAGCTCTGGACACCTCCCCTCCCTCCCCCCGAAGAAGGAGAGTAGTCCCTAGGACGCTCCATCCTTCTCCCCCCAGCCGGCCCTCCAGCGACCTGAGTCCGTTCCCAAACCCGGGTCGCTGGCGTCGCATGCGGAAATCCAACCGCTGCGCCGGCGGGCCGGCCCAAGTAATTGCCTTTCTAAGAAAGCAAAATATTTCCATTTTTTCCATATCTGGACGATTGGCTAATAGTGGGCCAGTCTCCAGACCAAGTCAAGTCTCACCTGCAAGTGACCCAGCAAATGCTCAATTCCCTAGGATTTCTTCTCAACCTTCCCAAGTCAGTTCTCGAACCAGTCCAGCTTCTTACCTTTACAGGGGCAGAACTGGACACAGTCAGAGTAAGAGCCTTTCTTCCCCTGGAAAGGGCAAAGGTTCTTATAGAACTAGCCTCTTCCTTCAGCCTTCGGGTATCTCGACCAGCAAGGGATTTCCTCCAGCTCTTGGGCCACATGGCAGCTTCAACAGCAGTGGTCCAGTGGGCAAGATTCCAAATGAGAGATATTCAGTTCCATCTGAGAGCTTTTTGGTCTCAGAAGAAGGATTCCCTTGCCAAACTGATCCCACTGACTCTGACCTTGATCCAAGGCCTCCAGTGGTGGCAGGATCAGGACAATTTAAGACAAGGGGTTCCTTTTGCCACTTAGCCTTGTTCAGTGGTCCTTACCACGGACGCTTCTCTTCTGGGCAGGGGAGGCCATCTGTGGGCCCTCACTGCCCAGGGACTGTGGTCCCCCCCAAGAATCCCTTCTCCATATCAGTCTCCTAGAACTCAGGGCAGTTTTTCTGGCCCTGAAAGCTTTCTCTCAGTCAGTGCAGAACAAGGTGGTTCAGGTCAGAACGGACACCACCACCACCACTATGTGGTACATCAACAAGCAGGAAGGCACTCAGTCCATGGCCTTGTGCATGGAAGCCTTGAAATTGTGGTCCCTGGCTTATTCCCTGCAAACCTCTCTGGTAGCAGTCCACCTTCCAGGGAAGGACAATGTGCTAGCAGATGAACTGAGCAGGATTTCTGAGGGCCATCACAAATGGTCCCTGGACCCTCAGGTGCTGAAAGTGATTTTTTTCAAGGTGGGGCACTCCAGAGATAGATCTCTTTGCAGCCCCAGATTATCACCAACTTCCTCTTTTTTGTTGCAGACCCCCAGTCTTGGGCTCAGTCCCCCCAGATGCCCTGATTCTGAATTGGGAAGGGACATTTCTGTATGCCTCCCTTCCCACTCCTGTTCAAAGTTTTAGTCAAGATAAGGTCTCAACCTTGCAAAGTGATTCTGATTGCTTCAGATTGGGCCAGACAGCCCTGGTAACCCCTGTTGTTGTCCCTAGCAGTCCATCTTCCCCTGTCTCTTCCCAGGAATTACAACCTGTTAACATCTTCTCAGGGGAGGATTTGGTACCCCAATCTTCTCTCTCTCAATCTGAAGGTATGGCTGTTGAAGAGTTAAGAGTTTGCAGGTCTGCATCTTTCTCGGGGGTTCTGGATATTGTCAAAGCTTCTTGAAAGCCCTCCACCAAAGTCGTATAACTCCAAATGGAAGAGATTCAGCATTTGGTGTTCTAAGGAGCATATTTCCCCAGATACTGCTGAATTGCCTACAGTTCTGGATTATATGGTCTATCTTAATGGCCTAGGCCTCAGACCAGCTACTCTCAAGGTACAATTATTAGCTGTTTCTGTCTGTGGGGAAGTTTTCCTCACTATCTTCTCATTCTGTGTTCTGTAAACTTTTTAAAGGATTGTTTCACACCAGTCCTCCTTTTAGAGACCCTGCCCCTGCCTGGGATTTGAATGTTTGCATTGTGCAACTTATGCAACCTCCTTTTGAGCCTATGTCCTCAGCAGAGCTTAAGTACTTGACTTGGAAAACTATGTTCTTGGTAGCCATTACTTCTGCCAGGTGTATCAGTGAACTGCAAGCCCTATCAGTGGAACCTTATTTTCAAACAACATGAAGGCTTTCTGTATTCTGACTATTGCAGTTAGGTTCTGCCTTTCAACTGCCCCGAAGAACAAAGAGTTAACTTTCCATGGCCAGCATGGAACGTTCAGCATGAACTCGGTTGAAGCCCCTGTCTGCTGTTGTTTAAACTCCAACCGTCAGATTCTTTACTCCGCCTCACTGAACAGTCGCTCCGGAGATTTCTCCTTTGCTCGGTCCGAAAAAGTTGGTTAAAGTGTCGTTTTTTTGCTCGGTTTCTACTGAATTTCTGCTACCGAATCTGTCGGTTTAACTCTCTGTCTGTGGTACCATGAGTATTAGATAGGTTTTACATTTAGTTTCTGTGTGGAACTTGTAAATTTGGGATCGGTTCAGTTTGAACCGATCAGATTGGTCTTAAAAAGTTTTGAATTTATTAGATTGTGGTAACCGGTCCATATCGGTTCTAAAAAAAATAGAATTAATTATGTTTTTTTCCAAGACCCGTAACACGGTCAGGAACCGATAGGGGTGTCTTGCCTGGCGGATTGCCGAAAAAAGGGCAAGTTTTGGATAGGATTGGCCATGTCTGAGAAACCCAAGAAAAAAAATGGGCCCACTGGGTTTCAACACTGCAGTGTGTGTGGAAGCCTTTGCTAAGTCTGATCCCAACACCATCTGTGTTTATTGTCTGGGGTTTGACCACCTCGATTCAGACTGCCAAATTTTTAAAAGTTTTTCCAAAGCTACCCTGGATAAGAGAGTAGGTAGACTGAGGGAAAGGGAGACCGAGAAGTCCGCTGACCCGGATGGCCAGCTTGGTTCGGTTCCAGCCGAACCAGAAGGAGTGCCCTCTGACCAGGGCGAAACTTCTTCGGGCAAAAGGAGAGCCAATTCTGAGGGGTCGGTTCCAGTTAAAAGAAAGAAAAGGGATAAATCATCCGGTTCGGATCCACAAATTCTTTCTCCGACCGCTGATGAAATAGCCAAAGCAATAAGGATAGTTCAATCGCTAACCTCGGTTCCGGCCGAACCGGCACCTTCTGTCAGGGGCTCGGTTCAGTCGGTTCCCTCGGTTCCAGATTATGCTTTAGAAGAATTTTATGAACAGGAGGAGGAGGGAGAGTATGAAGATAATGATGATGATGGTGATTATGAAAGTCTGGATGTGCCTATTAACCTGGACATCTCCCCAGACAGACCTTCAGGTGTTTCTCCTCCTAGGCTTTCTGAGTCCCCTTCCCACTTTATGTTTTACAAGAAAGTGGCTGAAACCCTCCAGCTTCCTATGGAAGAAGCAGTAGAGGATCAGGAGGAGACTGATTTTGTTGAGATGATGGACATCCCAGAGTCCAGGAGATTATTTATTCCCCTCCATAAATCCTTTGGGAAACACATTAAAAATTCTAAAAACTCATAATTCCATACCTCCTGTGGACAGAAGAATGGACAAGAGGTATACTCTTTCAGGCTCAGACATGGAGTTCCTTTCCCAGCAATGCAGCCATGTTGGGGTAGTGCAGGCTGCTGCCTCTGAGAAGGCAAATATTCCCTTGGCTTCACACCCCCCAGATAAGGACTCCAGGAGGATTGATGCCATGGCAAAGAAACAGTACATGGCAGCATCTTTGGGACTCAGGCAGGCTAACTATATGGCCTACACAGCTAGATACCAGAAGTCCAGGTGGGACACTGTGCTGGCTCTAGCAAAACAGGTCCCTGACCAGCTTGCCAAGGAGCTGGAGTGGGTGGCTGCAGGTGGGATTGAGGCATCCAAGATGCCATTTCATGCTGCTGTGGACTCCAATGATGTTTCATCTAGAGTCATGGTTACATCTCTGGCCCTTTGGAGGATGGCTTGGCTCTGATGTACTAGCCTATCACAGGATACCCAGGTTAAGGCCATGGATTTTCCTGTCATTAGTAATTCTCTGGGGAGCAGACAGAGAACTACATGAATAAGATGGACGAGTACAGGACCACCTACAGGAGTGCTCAGGCCAAAGAAAGGCAAGCCACTCCTCAGAGGCAGCATTCCAGGGGCAGGGGCAGGCCCTTTCAAAGGCCTTTTTACCAAGTCCAGGCCTCCTCTTCTGCTTTTGCTCAGAGGGGGTTCTTTAGACAGAGAGGCAGATGGGGTATGAGCAGGTCTGCTTCCACCCCTCAGCCTAAAGCCCCTGCCAAGCAGACACCCAGATGGGTCTGCCCGGGCCGATTCTCCAATACATGTAGGGGGCAGGCTGGCTTACTTTGTCCAGGACTGGAAGTCTTTAACATCAGAGAAGTGGGTCCTGGAAGTAGTAAGCCAGGGACTGGTTCTTAGCTTCAAAAAATTTCCCAAGATGAGAACCAGATCCTTTCCACCTGCAAATCCATCAGAGGCCCTTGCCCTAGAGGCAGAGGTTTCTTCCCTCTTGGCTCTCAGAGCCATAGAAAGGGTTCCTAGCCTACACAAGGGCAAATGATTGTACTCCAGGTACTTTCTTACCCCCAAAAAGACAGGAGAATGGCGGCCCAACCTGCATCTGAGATATCTAAACAAGTACCTTTTAAAGCCAAAATTCAAAATGGTAACTCTGGGAATAATTTTGCCCTCTCTGAGGCCAGGGGACTGGCTAGCCTCCCTGGACCTCAAAGATGCCTATTTTCACATTCCCATCAGGTGCTCCCACAGAAAGTACCTCAGGTTCGAGTTGCCCTTAGGCCACTATCAATTCAGAGCAATGCCCTTTGGTCTAACATCAGCCCCAAGGGTGTTCACAAAGTGCCTGGCAGTAGTGGTTGCTTTCCTAAGGAGAAAGAAGATCTCCATCTTTCCATACCTGGACGACTGGCTCATAGTGGGTCAGTCTCCAGACCAAGTCAAGTCACATCTTCAGATAACTAAGTAACTGCTCACTTCCTTAGGATTCCTCCTAAACCTTCCAAAGTCAGTTCTGTAGCCAGTACAGCTTCTCACCTTTATAGGAGCTGAGCTGGATACAATAAGAGCAAAGGCCTTTCTTCCCCCTGGACAGGGCAAGGACACTAATAGAACTGGCTTCTTCTTTCACCCTTCAGGTGTCTCGACCAGCAAGGCACTTCTTGCAGCTCCTGGGCCACATGGTTGCCTCTACAGCAGTGGTCCAGGGGGCAAGATTTCAGATGAGGAACATTGTTTCATTTGAGAGCCTTCTGGTCTCAGAGAAAAGATTCCCTTACCAAACTAATTCCAGTGAGTCGAACCCTGATCCAGGCTTTGCAATGGTGGCTGGATCAGGACAATTTAAGGCAGAGAGTTCCTTTTGTCACTCAGTCTCATTCACTAATCCTCACCACACACACCTCCCTCTTGGGCTGGGGAGCCCACTTTGGGGAATCTTACCACCCAAGGGCTGTGGTCACCTCAAGAATCTTTGCTTCACATCAATCTTTTGGAACTCAGAGCAGTGTTTCTGGCACTGCAAGCTTTTTCCAAGTCTGTTCAGAACAAAGTAGTCCAGATCAGAACAGACAATACCACCACAATGTGGTACATCAACAAGGAAGGGGGCACTCGGTCTACAGCCTTGTGCACAGAAGCAATGAAGCTGTGGTCTCGGGCCTATTCCCTGCAAACTTCTCTGACAGCAGTTCACCTCCCAGGGAAGGACAATGTCCTAGCAGATGCTCTCAGCAGGATATCTCAGGGCCACCACGAATGGACCCTAGATCCCCTGATTTTGAAAGTGATTTTCTCCAGATGGGGCACTCCACAGATAGATATTTTTGCAGCCGCAGACAATCACCAACTTCCTCTCTTTTGCTGCAGACCCCCAGTCTTGGGCTCAGTCCCCCTGGATGCTTTGGTTCTCAATAGGGAAGGGAAGTTCCTGTATGCCCCCCCCTTCCCTCTCCTGTTCAAGGTGCTAGTCAAGATCAGTTCTCAACCGTGCAAAGTGATTCTGATCGCTCCAGACTGGGCCAGACAGCCCTGGTATCCACTGTTGCTGTCCTTAGCAGTCCACTTCCCCTATCTCTTCCCAGGAATTACAACCTGTTGACATCCTCTCAGGGGAGGATTTGGTATCCGAATCTCAAATCTCTCAATCTCAAGGCATGGCTCTTAAAGAGTTAGAGTTTGCTGATCTGCACCTTTCTCAGTGGGTTCTGGATATCCTTAAGGCTTCTCGAAAGCCTTCCACCAGAAAGACTTACAACTCCAAATGGAAAAGGTTCACTATTTGGTGCTCTAATAAGCATATTTCTCCAGAATCTGCTGGGTTGCCTACAGTCCTGGACTATATGGTTCATCTTAATGGCTTAGGACTTAGGCCGGCTACACTTAAAGTGCATCTGGCAGCTGTTTCTGCCTTATTGTCAGTAGGCAAGCCCTCTCCTCTGTCAGCCCATCCTGTGTTTTGTAAGTTCTTCAAGGGACTGCAGCACACCAATCCCCCCTTTAGGGACCCTGCTCCTGCTTGGGACCTTAATGTTTGCATTGCTCAGCTTATGCAACCACCTTAGAGCCTTTGTCCTCTGCAGAGCTTAAGTACTTGACTTGGAAAACTGTGTTTTTGGTAGCCATTACCTCTGCCAGGCGTATCAGTGAATTGCAAGCCCTGTCAGTGGAGCCTGATTTCATCTCTTTCCATAGAGATAAAGTGGTCCTAAGAACTAACAGGAAGTTTTTGCCTAAGGTGGTTTCAGATTTCCACCTTAATCAGTCTATGTCTCTCCCTGTTTTCTTCACTGACCATTCCTCCTCTGGAGAGAGGAGGCTGCACAGCTTGGATGTTAAGAGGGCCCTCAGCTACTATATAGAGTGCACCAAGGGTCACAGGTTTGAGTCCCTCCAGTTGTTCCTCACATATGGAGAAGTCGGTAAGGGCAAACCTGCTACAGTATGCGCCGCTTGTACCGGACTAGTTTGACATGTGCTATCATGTCCGGTAGAAGTGGCGTCCGGTACATCTATTGCGGCTTTTTGTCACCAGATTTGTATTGCTGGTCTGTCCGCCTGCAAGCAAGAAGCAGGGCAGCTGGAGAGAAGCTTACTTGACCTTCTCCTTTACTTTCTCCTTGAAGCCACGGCTCCTAATGCAGTCTGTCATCGGCTCGCCACCCCCCCCCCGACACACACGCAGATCTCACTCTACAGCTCTTATCCCAGTTTCCTCTCTCCTCACTACGACTGTCAGCAAGAACTGTACCTTTTTTTTTTTAAACTGTTTTTTCATCTCACTATTTCTCTTACAGTAATTCTCTCAATTGTACTCGGCAGTGTAGGAAGCAATTCGATCCATTATGACAAAATCACCGGGATCTCAAAATTTCTCAATTGTCAGGTCACACTCTCCGACTCCGCTCGCGATCAGTCGCAAAGCAGTCCCTGGCTACAGCCACTGCTTGCCAGGGGAAACAGTGGCCAGAGGAGGAGGTCAAAAAGAATGCTGCAATAGGTGCAGATAGGTGCAAATGGCACACAATGTGGGCAAAAAAGTGGCCGGTACTTGCGGAGCACCAGGTCCGTTACAACTGCGATTTTTAACACTGGCATCAATGGAAATGGCATTTGGCAAATGTATTTTGTCCGCTACAAGCGGCTGTCTGGTTCAAACATGGATGGTACTTTTGGCACATACTGTACTAAGAGATCTATTGCCAGGTGGATTGTCTCTTGTATACAATTCTGCTATGAAAAGCTGGGTAGAACTCCACCCTCAGACCTGAGGGCTCACTCTACTAGAGGTACAGCTGCTTCCCTGGCTGCTGCCAGGGATATTCCTATCTTAGAAATTTGTCAAGCAGCCACCTGAAAAATAGTCCATACATTCATCAAGCATTGCTCTCTGGATATCCAGGCTAGGAGTGATGCTCGGTTTGGCACAGCAGTACTTCAGAGCCTATTCCCAAAGTAGGTTCTGACCCTTCTCCATGGAGGTACTGCTTGGTGGTCTGCAATAGTCAGAATGCAGCAAGACTTCATGTTGTTTGAAGAAAAAATTACTCACCTTAGTATTGTTGTTTCTTCTAATGAGTCTTGCTGTATTCTGAACCTCCCCCCCCCTCTCAGAACCTGGTTTTGGGATGTGGGTGGGCAGAAGCAGTGTTGGCACCTAGAGGTGCCCCTTTTTCACCCTCCTTTACTTTGGGTGTGTGTTGTGTTTTGTTTTTTGGCTTTCCTGACTTGAGTCTTTGCTTTAAAACCAAAAAAACCTTTTTTAATAAATTTAGTTGCCAGTTGGCTAGTGTGAGTTTTACAGTTTCCACACAGAACTTCTAGTGAGTATTGCTCATTAAGATCTGACGGTTGGAGTTTAAACAACAGCAGACAGGTGCTTGAACCGAGCTCGCGCTGAATGTTCCATGCTGGCCATGGAAAGTTAACTCTTTGTTCTCCGGGGCAGTTGAAAGGCAGGACCTAACTGCAATAGTCAGAATACAGCAAGACTCCATTAGAAGAAACAACATTACTAAGGTGAGTATTTTTTTCTTATCTTCTTTCACAGGGATAAAGTGGTCCTTAGAACCAATAGAAGATTCTTGCCCAGAGTGGTTTTAGACTTCCATTTACATCAGTCTGTGTCTCTTCCTGTTTTCTTCACTGATCATTCTTCCTCAGGAGAGAGGAGACTACATACTTTAGATGTTAAAAAAGCCCATAGTTACTACATAGAGCGTACCAAGGGTCACAGGTTTGACTCCCTCCAGTTGTTCCTCACTTACGGAGAAGTGGGAAAGGACAATCCTGTCACCAAGAGATCTTTTGCCAGGTGGATTGTGTCTTGTATAGAATTCTGCTATGAAAAACTGGGGAAAAACTCCACCCTCAGGCCTGAGGGCTCATTCCACAAGAGGTACAGCTGCTTCCCTGGCTGCTGCCAGGGATATCCTTCTCTTAGAAATTTGTCAAGCAGCCACCTGGAAAACAGTCCACACATTTACCAAGCATTACTCCCTGGATATCCAGGGTAGGAGTGATGCTTGGTTTGGCACAGCAGTACTTCAGAGCCTATTCCCAAAGTAGGTTCTGTCCCTCCTCCATGGAGGTACTACTTGGTAGTCTGCACTTGTCAGAATACAGCAAGACTTCAAGTTGTTTGAAGAAAGAATTACTCTCCTTAGTAATTATGTTTCTTCTATTGGAGTCTTGCTGTATTCTGACCTGCCTCCCCTCTCAGAACGTGGCTTTGGGAAGTGGGTGGGCAGGTGCAGTGTTGCACCTCAGGGCTGCTGTTTTTACATCCTCTCCTTTTGTGTGGGTGTTTATTTTATTATATTCCTGTGTGGTTTGGGTTTTGAGTTTTGGGTTTCCTGACTTGAATCTTCTTTTGGTAATCCAAAACATTTTGTTGCCAGTTGGCTATTAACATTTTTTTTTACAATTTCCACATAGTAACATACTAGTTGCCAGCAGATTAGGCCTTACAGTCTATTGAGTCTGCTCGAACCTTAGATCCCTAGTTGGGTGCCGAGGCCATCCTCCCCCCCCCTTGTGTTCCAGAAACCCCTATCATCCATCCCCACCGTCCTGGGCCAGGCCATCATCTGATATATCCACTTTCTGTGTCTGTCCTACCCTCTCTTGAAGCCCTCCACTGTGGATCTCTGAACCAGCTCACCAGGCAGTGAATTCCAAGGGTCCACCACCCTCTCAGTGAAAAACCTCCTCCTCTTTCCCCCTCACCCTTCCACCTTCCAACTTCAAACCATGCCCTCTGGTGATACCTCCCTGCTTTAGTCTAAAGATCCCCTCCATGTTTACCCTGTTTATTCCCTTGAGGTACTTGAGGACCTCAATCATGTCCCCCCCTGTCTCTCCTCTCCTCCAATGAAAACAGGCATAGCTCCTCAAGTCTGTCCTCATACGTCAAATCCCCTAGTCCTCGTATCTTCTTAGTTGCCCTCCTCTGTACCCTCTCTAGGAGCTGTATGTCCCTCTTCAAGTGTGGTCTCCAGTACTGTTCACAGTACTCAAGGTGTGGTCTAACCAGTCCATTGTACAGCGGCAGAATCACTTCCCTGCTCCTAGAGGTGATTCCCCTTATGATGCATCCCATCTTGTTTGCCTTGCTAGCCGCTGTCCTGCACTGCTCAGAGTTATTCATACATGCATCCACCTTGATCCCTAGGTCTTTTTCTCCTATTGAGGCCTCCAGCGCCGCCCCTCCCAGGGTGTACCTGTGTTTAGGGTTTCCCCGCCCAAGATGTAACACCTTGCACTTGGTGATATTGCAGTTTAATTTCCATGTGTGAGTCCAGCTTTCCAGGGTGTCCAGGTCCCCTTGCAAGGCCAACCTCCCCTCTTCCCCCTCAACTACTGCTCCCATCTTGGAGTCATCAGCGAAGAGACTCATTTCACACCCTATACCCTCCCTGATGTCCGATATGTAAGCATTAAACAGGATCGGACCCAGGACCGAGCCCTGTGGTACCCAGCTACCGACCTCTCTAGGGTTCGAGAGCTCCCCACCGACCACTACTCTCTGGGTGCGTCCAACTAGCCAGTTTTCAATCCTTCTGACCATCAAAGGGCCTACTCCCAACCCCATCAGTTTCTCCACCAGTCCATTGTGGGGGACAGAGTCAAACGCCTTGCTGAAGTCCAAGAATAATACATCCTCAGGCTTTCCCCTGTCCAGTTCTGATGTTAGCCATTCATAGAACTCTGCAAGATTACTATTAGAGTGTTGCTCATAAGAATCGGACGGTTAGCTTTCAAAGGGAAACAGAGACATCAGCTGAGCTCGAGCTCAGCATTCTGTGCTCTGCATTGAAAGGTTAACCCTTTGTTCTCCGGGGCAGTTTAAAGGCTGGGGCTAATGGCACTTGTCCGAATACAGCAAAACTCCAATAGAAGAAACATAATTACTATGGTGAGTAATTTTTTCTTCAACACTACAGTGAGTGGGGAGAGGTCTTTGCTAAGGCCGATCCCCACACCAACTGTGTTTATTGTCTGGGGTTTGAACACCTCTATACAGACTGCCAAATATGTAAAGAATTTCCCAAATCTACCCTTGAAAAGAGATTAGGTAGACTGAGGGAAAGGGAGGCCGAGAAGTCCGCTGACCCAGGATGGCCAGCCTGGTTCGGTTCCGACCGAACCAGAAGGAGTGCCCTCTGATCAGAGCGATACTTCTTCGGGCAAAAGGAGAGCCGATCCTGAGTGTTCGGTTCTGACAAAAAGAAAAATCAACCGGTTCGGATCCATAAGTTCATGTTCCGACCATCGAGGAACTAGCCAGAGTGATTCAGATTGTGGAATCGCTTCACCCGGTTCTGACCGATCGGGCACCTTTTGGCAGGGGTTCAGTTTGGTCGGTTCCACCGGTTCACGATTATACCCCTGAAGAATTTTAGGAACCGGAGTTTGAGGAGGGGGGGAGTTTGAAGATGATGATGGTGATGGTGAAAGTCTAGATGTACCAGTGGAACCGGACATCTCCCCAGACAGACCTTCGGGTGTATCCCCTCCTTGGCTTTCTGAGTCCCCTTCCCACTTTATGTTTTACAGAAAGGTGGTTGAAACCCTCCAGCTTCCTATGGAGGAAGCAATGGAGGATCAAGAGGAGCCTGATTATGTGGAAATGATGGACATCCCAGAGTCCAGGAGACTGTCTATTCCCCTTCACAAATCTTTTGAGAAGCAGACACAAAAAATCCTAAAGTCTCCCAGTTCTATGCCTCCTGTTGATAGAAGAATGGACAAGAGGTATACACTGTCAGGCTCAGATACAGAGTTTTTATACCAGCAATGCAGCCATGTTGGAGTTGTGCAGGCTGCTGCCTGTGATAAGGCAAACATTCCCTTGGCTTCATACCCCCCGGACCAAGACACCAGGAAGATTGATGCCATGGCAAAAAAACAGTACATGGCATCTTCCTTGGGACTCAGGCAGGCGAATTATATGGCCTATACAACCAGGTACCAGAAGTCCAGGTGGGACACTGTACTGGCACTGGCTAAACAGGCCACCCCCCAGCTAGCCAAGGAGCTGGAGGAGGTGGCTGCTGATGGGATTGAGGCATCAAAAGTACAGTTTCATGCTGCTGTGGACTCCAGTAATGTGTCATCAAGAGTCATGGCTACATCTGTGGCTCTTCGGAGAATGGCTTGGCTCAGATGTACTAGCCTCTCGCTGGGTACCCAGGCTAAAGCCATGGATTTTCCTGTAGTGGGTAATTCTCTGTTTGGGGAGCAGACAGAGAATTACATGAAGAAAATGGATGAGTTCAGGACCACTTACAGGAGTGCTCAGGCCAAGGAGAGGCAGGCAGCTCCTCAAAGGCAGCAGTCTAGGGGCAGGGGCAGGGCTTTTCATAGGCATTTTTACCAAGCACAGGCCTCTTCTCCCTTTTCACAGAGGGGGTTCATCAGAGGGAGAGGCAGAAGGGATGAACCGGGCTGCGTCCACTCCTCAGTCTAAGGCCCCTGCAAAGCAGACATCCTGATGGGCCTGCCCGGGTCGACTCTCCTATTCCAGTAGGGGGCAGGCTGGCTTACTTCATCCAGGACTGGATGTCTATTACCTCAGACAAGTGGGTCCTGGAAGTAGTACACCAGGGACTGGTTCTCAGCTTCAAACAATTTCCGAAGATGAGAGCCAGATCTTTTCCACCTGCAGGTCTCTCAGAAACCCTTGCCCTAGAGGCAGAGGTTTCATCTCTTCTGGCTTTAAGAGTCATAGAGACAGTGCCTATCCTACACTGGGGCAAAGGTCTGTACTCCGGGTACTTCCTTGCCACAAAAAAGACAGGGGAGTGGTGACCCATCCTAGGCCTAAGATACCTAAACAAACATCTTTTAAAACCAAGGTTCAAGATGGTAACTCTGGGAATAATTCTTCCCTCTCTAAGGCCAGGGGACTGGCTAGCCTCCCTGGACCTCAAAGATGCCTATTTTCACATTCCCATCAGGTGCTCCCACAGAAAGTACCTCAGGTTCGAGTTGCCCTTAGGCCACTATCAGTTCAGAGCAATGCCCTTTGCTCTAACATCAGCTCCAAGGGTTTTCTCAAATTGCCTGGCAGTAATTGTTGCCTTTCCAAGGAGGCAAAAGATTTCCATTTTTTCATATCTGGACAATTGGCTAATAGTGGGCCAGTCTCCAGACCAAGTCAAGTCAGACCTACAAGTGACCCAGGAAGTGCTCACTTCTCTAGGATTTCTTCTCAACCTTCCCAAGTCAGTTCTCGAGCCAGTCCAGCTTCTTACCTTTATAGGGGCAGAGCTGGATAAGGTCAAAGCAAGAGCCTTTCTTCCCCTGGAAAGGGCAAGAGCTCTTATAGAACTAGCTTCTTCCTTCAGCCTTCAGGTGTCTCGAACAGCAAGGCATTTTCTCCAGCTCTTGGGCCACATGGCAGCTTCTACAGCAGTGGTCCAAGGGGCAAGATTCCAGATGAGGGACATTCAGTTCCATCTGAGAGCCTTTTGGTCCCAGAAGAAGGACTCCCTTACTAAACTGATTCCAGTGACTCGGACCTTGATCCAAGCCTTTCAATGGTAACAGGACCAGGGCAATTTAAGGCAAGGTGTCCTATTTGCCACTCGGTCTCATTCAGTGGTCCTTACCACGAATGCTTCCCTTCTGGGCTGGGGAGCCCATCTGGGGCCCTCACTGCCCAGGGACTGTGGTCCCCTCAGGAGTCCCTTCTCTATATCAGTCTTCTGGAGCTCAAGGCAGTTTTTCTGGCCCTGCAAGCTTTCTCTCAGTCAGTGCAGAACAAGGTGGTTCAAGTCAGAACAGACAACACCACTACCATGTGGTACATCAACAAGCAGGGAGGCACTCGGTCTACGGCCTTATGCACAGAAGCCGTGAAATTGTGGTCCCTGGCTTATTCCCTGCAAATCTCTCTGATTGCAGTTCACCTTCCAGGGAAGGATAATGTGCTAGTAGATGCACTAAGCAGGATCTCACAGGGCCATCACGAATGGTCCCTGGACCCTCTGGTATTGAAGATGAGTTTTTTGAGGTGGGGTACTCCAGAGATGGATCTTTTTGCAGCCCCATACAATCACCAACTTCCTCTCTTTTGTTACAGACCCCCAGTGTTGGGCTCAGTCCCCCTGGATGCTCTAATTCTGAACTGGGAAGGGAAATTTCTGTATGCCTTCCCTCTTCTGTTCAAAGTGTTAGTCAAGATAAGGTCACAACCTTGCAAAATGATTCTGATTGCTCCAGACTGGGCCATACAGCCTTGGTACCCCCTGTTGCTGTCCCTAGCTGTCCATCTTCTCCTGTCTCTTCCCAGAAATTACAACCTGTTAACCTCCTCTCAGGGGAGGATTTGGTACCCCAATCGTCAGTGTCTCAATCTCAAGGCATGGATCTTGAAGAGTTAGAGTTTGCAGATTTGTATCTGTCTCAGAGGGTTCTGGATATTCTCAAAGCTCCTCGAAAGCCTTCCACCAGAAAGTCTTATAACTCCAAATGGATGAGATTCAGCATTTGGTGTTCCAAGAAGCATATTTCCCCAGATACTGCTGAATTGCCTACAGTTCTGGATTATATGGTCCATCTTAATGGCCTTGATCTCAGACCAGCTACTGTCAAGGTTCACTTGTCAGCTGTTTCTGCTTTTCTGTCAGTGGGGAAGTCTTCCTCACTATCTTCTCATCCTGTGTTCTGTAAATTTTTTAAAGGATTGCTTCATACCAATCCTCGCTTTAGAGACCCTGCCCCTGCCTAGATTTAAATGTTTGCATTGCTCAACTTGTGCAACCTTCCTGTGAACCAATGTCCTCAGGAGAGCTTAAGTACTTGACTTGGAAAACTGTGTTTTTAGTGGCCATTACCTCTGCCAGATGTATCAGTGAATTGCAATCCCTGTCAGTAGAACCTGATTTTATCTCCTTTCACAGGGATAAAGTGATCCTTAGAACCAATGGAAGGTTCTTGCCCAAAGTGGTTTCAGATTTTCATTTGAATCAGTCTATGTCTCTCTCTGTTGTCTTCACTGATCATTCTTCCTCAGGGGAGAGGAGGCTACACAGTTTAGATGCTAAAAGAGCCCTTAGCTACTACATAGAGTGTACCAAGGGTCACAGGTTTGATTCCCTCCAGTTCTTCCTCACTTATGGGGAAGTGGGTAAGGGCAAACCTGCCACCAAGAGAACTATTGCCAGGTGGATTGTGTCTTGTATACAATTCTGCTATGAGAAACTGGGAAAGATTCCACCCTCAGGCCTGAGGGCTCACTCTACTAGAGGTACAGCTGCTTCATTGGCTGCTGCTAGGGACATCCCTGTCTTGGAAATTTGTCATGCAGCCACCTGGAAAACAGTCCATACCTTTACCAAGCATTACTCCCTGGATATCCAGGCTAGGAGTGATGCTCGGTTTGGCACAGCAGTACTTCAGAGCCTATTCCCAAAGTAGGTTCTGTCCCTCCTCCATGGAGGTACTACTTGGTAGTCTGCATTTGTCAGAATACAGCAAGAGTTCATGTTGTTTTAAAAAAAAATTACTCTCCTTAGTAATTATGTTTCTTCTAATGGAGTCTTGATGTATTCTGACCTCCTTCCCTGCTTCCCCTCTCAGAACCTGGTTTTGGGAAGTGGGTGAGCAAACGCAGTGTTGCACCTCAGGGGTGCTTCTTTTATACCCTCTTCTTTTGTTTGGGTGGTGTTTTATTATTATTCTTATTTGGATTGGTTTTTGGGTTTCCTGACTTGAGTCTTAATTTGGGAGTTCACAACTTTTGTTGCCAGTTGGCTAGCAAAATTTTACAATTTCCACTTAGGATAGTTAGTGAGTTTTTGCTCGTAAGAATCTGATGGTTGGATTTCAAAGGGCTCCAGACAGAGAGACATCAACTGAGCTTGAGCTCAGCATTCTATGCCCTGTATTAAAAGTTAACCCTTTGTTCTCCGGGGCAGTTTAAAGGCTGGGGCTAACTGCATTTGTCAGAATACAGCAAGACTTCAATAGAAAAAACATAATTACTAAGGTGAGTAATTTTTTCATCTCACCCATCTTCACTCCCTAGGCCTCAAGACCTCTACTTTGAAGGTTCATCTGGCTGCGGTATCTGCTTAGCCTGTCAGCAGGTAAGCCATCCTCCTTGGCCTGTAATGCAGTATTCTGAAAGTTTTTTGAGGGGCTACTGCATTTGCATCCTCCCCATAGAGTCCCTACCTCTGTGTGGGACTTAAACATTTGCATAGCACAGCTTATGCAGCCCCCTTTCGAGCCCATGTCATCTGCTGACCTTAAGTATGTTACTTGGAAGGCTGTGTTTTTAGTGGCCATTACTTCTGCCAGAAGGATTAGTGTGATTCAGGCGTTGTCTATAGAACCCACTTATGTGGCTTTCCATAGGAAGAAGGTGGTCCTCAGGACAAATAATTCATTTCTTCCTAAGGTGGTATCTGACTTTCACATTAATCAGTCCATCACCCTGCCAGTCTTCTTTACTGATCATTCCTCCTCAGGTGAGCGTAGACTACATAGCTTGGATGTCAAGAGAGCTATTAGCTACTACCTAGAGCACACAGAAGGTCACAGAGGGGCTAGAACCCAGCTCTTTCTGACCTTTGGAGAGGTTGGCAAGGGTAAACCTGCCACAAAGAGATCCATAGCAAGTGGATTGTGTCATGTATCCCATTCTGTTATGGCAAAGTGGGTAAGAAGCCCCCACAAGGGTTTAGGGCCCATTCTACTAGAGGGACTGCTGCATCAATAGCAGCTTCCAGAGACATTCTTTTTATGGAAATCTGTAAAGCAGCTAACTGGAAAACAGTTCACACATTTACCAAGCACTACTGCCTGGACACCCAGGCTAGGAGTGATGCCTGGTTTGGCACAGCAGTTCTGCAGAGCCTGTTTCCTAAATAGGTCCTCTGCCTGCCTCCAAAGGCACTGCTTGTGTAGTCTGCATTTGTCAGAATACAGTAAGATTTCCTGGGGTTTGAAGAAAACATTACTTACCATAGTAATCTTGTTTCTTCTAAGGGAATCTTACTGTATTCTGAGCTCCCACCCTTCCTCCCCTGCTAGGACCTACAGGGATCTGCTCACTCCTGTATCACTGATGTTGGAAACCTGTGGGTACCTATTAATTTTTTGGGCATCTGTTTACTTGAGTCTTAGAGATGCCTCCTGCTGTTTGGAGTTTCTGTTCCCCAAATAGTGGTATTTAGGGGTGATGAACAGTTTGGATAGTTAGTATTTAGCTTCTGCATGCTTCGTAAGAATCTGACGGTTGCAGGAAGTGCAACCAGGGACAGTGATTTGAAAACCCAGCTCGAGCCTAACATTCCACTATTAGCATAGGTTCTAACCCATTTCGGCTCCGGGCAGTCCTATGGTGAGACCAAACTGCATTTGTCAGAATACAGTATGATTCCCTTAGAAGAAACAAGATTACTATGGTAAGTAATGATCTTACTTTGAGAAGGCTCTTGCACTAGATAATTACATGTAGGACTGATGCCGGCAGGCATCAGGACCCCGTGGAAAAATTGCTAGCTAGCAGTCTCTGATGGGGGACTGCCCCCACATCAGGTGACCGACATCAAGCGATGTCAGTATAAAGGGGCGGTCCCCCACGCCCACCTTCCAGTTTCTTTCCCGCCGTCAGCTGTGTAAGTGCCTCATGGTTAAGTTCAGCTGCTCATCAGTCTGTTGTTGGTAGTTCTACCGTCGTTTTTTTCTTTGATTTTTTTTTTAATTTTGTCGGATATTTTAGTGGTGTATGTTGTCCCCTACACTCTCCAAGCACAAGAATAAGTGCGACTCGTGTGGCACCCAACTCCCGCTCAAGGATGGACACTCCCAGTGCCTCTTCAGTCTGGGCCCAGATCACCCCGTGGAGAAGTGCCAGCATTGTCTGAAATTCAGTGCTGCCACCCGCAGACGGAGGCAGCAGTCCCTGGAGGCCCACATCCTAAAAAAGAAATTGACCTCCATGGAGAAGGAGCTGAAGAAGCATCGTCAGGCTTCAACTTCATCCGAGGGTCACCACAAAAAGACAAGGAGAAGCACTGGGATCGGGACTCCTCTTCCTCAACCACCGTGACTTCGGCTGGAGCCGCCATACTCCAGGTAACGTCCCCCATGGGGGACTGCTCCGCTACGGCCTTCTTGGAGGCTTCCAAGGCGGCGTCTGCCCACCCGTCTGGCTCGTGCTTGGGCTGTTCTTGTGCCTCCAGGCAAAAGGGGGGCTTCCACTTCCAGCAAGGCCGCCACCGCCGGTGCAAGTGGCTATGGTAAGCCAGACGTCGGCTCCTCTGACGTCCGCCCGGAGAAGGTCGCAAAGTCGCTCAACCCTTCAGGGCAGCACACGGCCACTGAGCTGCCTGACAAGACCGCACCTCCATCGCGGCCTGCCTCTGGCGATAGTTCCGCTAAGTCGGATGACAGCTCCTCTGACATCCGCCCGGACTCCACTGGTAAGTCGAACATCGGCCCCTCCGACGGTAGCACGTTGTCGGAGCCGACGCCTGACCCTAACAGTCTGTCCACCATCCCCGGCTCCCTGCAGCATTCGCTGCCCTCTGAGGCCCCAGCGTCTCCTCAGCTTGACCCCGGGGATTTTTCTCCTCCTTCTCCGTGTGATGCGGGGGATATAGGCACACTCCCATCAGGACTCCCTCCTGCTGGGCCGGACGACCTGACGTTGATCCATCGGACACCATTGCCGACGCCAGTTTTGTCGATGCTGGGCCTGCCACCCCCTGGGCCTCCTGTTCCAGGCCTGTCTGCTGGACATTCTCATGGGCCATCTGCCCCTGCAGACTCCCTGGTCCCTGGGAATCTGACCCCGTCCTATCTGACGCCGTCATACCCGGGGCCACAGTATCCGGCACCCCAGTACCCGATGCCAGCCTGCCCGATGCCACAGTACACGGTGCCTCACTACCTGATGTCGGGTTACCCGCCGTCGTGGTATGGATACGCACAATACAGATATCCTCAATATCTGTATCCCCCCCTTCTCCTCCTCTACCACTCCCTTAGCCGCCGGTGGATTTGAAGGAGACACTAGCCTCCTGGTGGGCTGAGGCCAAGGCTCAGCTCGCCAGGGAGGTAGAGAGCCATCTTCAGACGCTGGTCCTGGTTCCGGACCCCCCTACATCGGAGACGAGAGACTCCCTCCCCACCTCTGGATACCAGAGGCGAGCCCTCCGGTTCCAGGGCAGGGCTGGATACGCTTCCCCGGGGGCTTCCCAAGGAGTCCGTTCCTCCTCTACCTCGGAAGTAGGAGTCTTCTTCCTCCTCCTCAGAGACCTCCGATGACTCTAACGGTTGTTCCAACCTGGACAATGAGCCCCGCTCTCCGGATAAGCCCAGGCCGAGGACTCCTCCGAAGTCACCTCCGGAGGATCCTTCTTTTATGGAGTTGCTGCGCAAAATCCAGGAAGTTCATCAGTGGCATTCCTTGGAGCCCAGTCCACAGTGTAAGAAACTCGCTGCACACCTGGATCTGCCCGAGACCGCTGTGACCCTGATGCCACCCTAGATTGAGCCTCATGCCGACTTTGTCTCCACTATTTGGAAGCAACCGTTGGCACTAGCCCTCTTCCTAGGAAGTCGGATAGGCTTTATCAGGCTCCAGAGGGTGTTGACTCACTAAATTCGCACCCTCAAGCTGATTCAGTTGTGATTAGCGCTGCTCACGGCTAACCCCAAGCACTTGAGCTCGTAACCACCCAACAAGGAATCTCACCTTCTGGACCAGTATGGAAAGAAGATCTATGCTTCTTCCACTCTGGGTATAAGGGTCCTGAATTATGGTGGCCATATGGGACATTACCAGAAGGCAATCCTTAGTGAGGTGGAAGCTAAGTTGGACTCCCTTCCTGAGTCTGAGACGAAGCAGGAAGTGGCTAATCTAGTCCAGTCTGCACATTTGGAAAGTCGCTACATGCTTCGTGCCACATACAATGCAGTGGATGCTGCTGGTAGGACCTCAGCTTTTGCCGTGGGTTTGCCACTTCATGCCTGGCTCCGTGTGTCAGGATTGGTCCTGGAGGTACAGTCTGCTATCCAGGACGCGCCTTCAGGGGTTCGGTGCTGCTCAGTGGCGATGTCAAGGACATCATCACCGATCTGCAGGAGAAGGGTACTACACTGAAGTATGTCAACTCCATGTACAAACCCCCCCAGGCTCAGCGTCGTCCCTTTCACAGACGTAATCTGCAAAAAGTGAAACCTCAGGGAAAGTGGGCCAAATAAACGCCGGGCCCCTCCGGCTGCCAATCCCCCCCTGCCCAAAAAAGCAATGAAGGCTTCAGCAGCGATGCTGCCTCACACCTCCTGACTCCTTTCCTCTCCCACAGCTTCTGGGCCTTCCAGAGGAACTGGTAGGAGGGAGATTTTCCCTCCACCTACCAGGTTGGAAGAGGATCACTTCAGACACTTGGGTGCTCCAGTTGATTGCAGAAAGACACTCAATAGAGTTTCTTCGGAAACCTCCTTGAAACCTCCCCCAGGTCGTCTTACTCTCCAGAACATCATCTTCTGCTCCAGGAAGAAATCTCATTTCTTCTGCTGAAAGAGGCAATAGAACCTGTGCCCCTGCACCTTCAGGGGATGAGCTACTATTCCCATTTCTTCCTGGTCCCAAAGAAGTCAGGAGTGGTGAGGCCGATTCTCGACCTCAGCTCCCTGAAGTTGTTCATGGAGTACAAAAGGTTCAGGATGCTCTCTCTTCAGAGTCTTCTGCCCCTCCTTCAGCTGGGACAGTGGCTATGTGCTCTGGACATGCAGGGTGCCTACCTGCATATCCCTATTCACCCTTTCCACTGCAAATACCTGTGTTTTGCTTTTCAGGGAGACCACTACCAGTTCAAGGCCCTCCCATTTGGTCTTTCCTTGGCTCCCCAAGTTTTTGCCAAATGCTTTTCGGTGGTGGCGGCCTTCCTGTGCACCCAGGGGGTGCAGGTTTTCCAGTACCTGGACGATTGTCTCCTGTCGGCCTCGTCCAGGGAGCAACTCCTGCACTTCCTTTCCCTTACCCTGCAGGTTTTTGCCTGCCTGGGTGTTACCATCAACCAGGCCAAGTCCCATCTGATCCCGTCCCAGAGGCTCCAGTTCATTGGGGCGATTCTGGACACGACCTCCAGCATGGCTTTTTTGCTGCTGGACAGGGCGGCATCTATCCAGGCTCAGGTCAACCTGTTATCCAGCCACAGGTGGGTCATCACCAGGTCCGTCCTTCACCTCCTCTGGCTCATGGCGGCTGCCATTCCCACAGGCCCTCGTGCTCGGCTCCACATCTCTCAGTAGATGCTTCCGGTCTCAATGGGATCAGCTGGTGGACAACCTAGATCACCTAGTTCTGGTGTCCAACCCTATGGCTCGGGACTTGCTGTGGTGGACGGTACAGGAGAACCTTTGCTGGGGAGTTCCCTTCTGCCTTCCTCCCCCCTCCCAGACGCTGATGACATACACCTCGGGAGAAGGTTGGGGAGCCCATCTCAGGCCTCACAGGACCCAGGGCTCCTAGTCCCAGCTCGAAAAATCTCTCCACATCAATGTGCTCGAACTTTGGGCAGTGTTGTACGCTCTTCAGGCTCTGCATCTTTTTCTACTTCCCGGACATCTGGCTGTCCAAATGGACAATATGTGCATCGTTTGGTACATCCACAAACAGGGTGGAACACGTTCCTACCCTCTTTGCAGGGGAAGCGTTGCGGGTTTGGGCTTGGGTAGTGCAGCACAACCTTCACCTCATGGCTATTCATGTCCCGGGGTTCGGGAACACATTGGAAGACCACCTCAGCCGGTTGTCTGCTCAAATGCACGAGTGGGAACTCGATCAGGCGGTAGCAGACGAAATCTTTCTACACTGGGGAACCCCTCAGGTAGACCTGTTTGCATCTCCTCTCAACGCAAAACTTCCCGCCTTCTGCTTGCTCGCTCCAGGGCACGGCATTTTTTGGAGAGACGCTCTGTCTCTAGACTAGAAGGGAAGATTCGTCTATGCCTTTCCCCGCGATTCCCTTGATTCCCAGGGTCTTACAGAAACTCAGCTCGGAAGGAGCTTGTATGATTCTCATCGCTCCTTTCTGGCCCAGCCAAGTTTGGTTCTTTCTTCTGCAACAGTATTCCGAGGAACCTCCGCTTCCTCTTCCTCTGTCTTGGGCCTTGCTGACCCAAGATCAGGGGACCCTGGTCCATCCAGGCCTCAAGTCCCTTCAGTTACATGTGTGGCTCCTGCAGACGTAACTCAAGCCTGTTTTGGGGTTCCCCCTGAGTGGCTGAGATTTTGGTGGAGGCCAGGAAGCCATCCACTAGATCTACCTATGCCATGAAATGGAAATGGTTCACTATTTGGGCCACTTCCAAAGATTGCGAGCCTTTCTCATGCTCTGTTGGGTGACTTCTGGATTACTTATGACACCTCTTTGATCTGGGTCTCAGTCATTCATCTTTAAAGGTTCATATGGCAGCTGTTTTGGCCTACCATGTTCCTTTTGGAGACAGGGCGTTTGCACATCTGGAGGTCTCTAAGACCTTCCTTAGAGGGGTCCTCCACCTGAGACCCCCTATTCGGGTTCCTGACCCTCCTTGGGATTTGAATTTTATGTTTGAGAAGCTTACTCTGCCTCCTTTCGATCCGGCAGCCTCAGCAGATCTGAAGTTCCTCTCGTGGAAGACTCTGTTCCTCGTGGCCATTACTTCTGCTCAGAGGATTTCCGAGCTCCAGGCCCTGATGTGTAAAATCCTGTGTCTGATTTTTCACATGGAACGTGTGGCTCTGCATACCAACCCTAAGTTTCTCCCCAAGATGGTAGCGGAATCTACGCTGAATCAATCCATAGAGTTGCCTGCTTTCTTTACGCAGCACTCCGGTCAAGGAGAGTACCTTTTGCAAACTCTGGATGTCCACTGGGTTCTGAGATACTACACTTCTAGGACGAAGGATCTCAGAAAGACCAATCAACTGTTTGTCTCTTTTGCTCTCAAAGGCGAGGGCAATGTTGTTTCCAAGCAATGCCTGTCTAAATGGTTGGCTCATTGTATCACTTTCTGCTATGACAAGTACAACAAGATCCTGCTGGGTCAGGTCAGAGGCCACTCCACCAGAGGGGTCGCTGCCTCTGCTGCTTGTTTCAAGAATGTGTCAGCGGCCGACATATGTGCAGCTGCTACTTGGACTTCTGTCCATACTTTTATGAAACATTACAGTTTGGATATTACCTCTCACCGTAGAGTGGGCTTCGGGTTGGCTGTTCTGCAAGGTCTCCTTTCCTAAGACCTTCACAGCCAGAGGGTCTACTACTGAGTAGTTTTCCTTCTCCCGTTGGCTTCTTCTTGTTCCAGACTGCTTGGGACTCAGTCCTATATGTAATTACCTACTGCAAGAGCCCTCTCAAAGTAAGACAGTACAGTTACATAAGAACTTACCGTAACAGTAGATCTTCGAGAGAGGCTCTTTCAATAGGTAATACCTTCCCGCCCTCCATCCCCCTAAGCTTTTTCAGCTCCTTTTCCAGTGAGGGAAATCTTCACATCTCTCTCGTCTGGCCTCTTTTGGCCTTTGGCGGGAAAGAACTGGAAGGCGGGCATGAGGGACCGCCCCTTTATACCGATGTCTCCTGACGCCGGTTACCTGATGTGGAGGTGGTCCCTTGCCAGAGACTGCTAACTAGAAATTTTTCTGTGGGAGTCCTGACGCCTGCTGGCATCAGTGCTCTATGTAATTATCTACTACAAGAGCCCCTCTCGAAGATCTACTGTTACGGTAAGTTCTTAAGTAACTGTACTTTTTCTTTCCTGGCCTGTATAAATTGAGTGACATGCTGGAGGAATAACTCTAGTCCTAACAAAGTGGAATTAAATTTCCACATTCCTGGGTCATGTGTAAGGAGATTTTTTGTCACAATATGTAAATGTAAAATGTTGCGAGAAAATTCCACCGGGGCTACTTTTTTTTCTTTTTCCAATTCTCCTTGGCAGGCCACCAGCCCATCTGCTAGCCTACTGGACTTAGGGTCATTCGGGAACTTATGGCGCTATGCGCATCCCTGCAGAACTCCAGAGCCGGCCCAGAGGCTTCGTCCTAGGTGGCCCTCCAATTGTTTCCTCCATTTTCACCCCTTTGTTCCTACCCGAGGCCCCAGAAGTGGTGACGCATGTGTGTGGAGGCACACATGCACACCACAGCTCCAGTCACAGCCCCTTCTGCCATACCTCGGCCTAACGCCGGCACTCTTCGGAAGTGACGCAGCCACCCAGCCTCCTCCAGGGGGTGGCCAAGCTCCGAGGAGACCATGTACTCCCTCCCGAGGTGGAGGGCTGCCAGCTGGCAGCTGATCACATCCTCTCCCTCCCACCTCCGCCGATCTCTGATGACCCGTGCTCATTCTTGAAACTGGGTTGCTGGCATGGCTCAAGTTGTGGTGTCCAGCGCCTCAACCCTCAGTGCCACCGGGCCGGCCACCAGGGCTACTGTTATGGTGTGCACTAACATATGTCTAGCAGTAAAGAAGAAACCAGTTCTCATTGCAAGTGGGCCTTTTTGGAATGCAGGGTCAGCTCTCTTATGAGTAGAATAATAAGCATCTTGTAAGGAGGCTACTGTAATCATACTGGTTAAACAAGGCATGTCACAATATATTTTCTTGGTCCTTGCCTGTTTACCTCTAGCCTCCACGTAGAAGCCACAATTAAAATCCCCCCAAAAGATAATTTTCTGAGTAGTAAACAGGTATGGTTGTATCAGTTGAAACAATGCAATTCATTCAGCCTTTGTCTGAGGTGCATAAATACAGTACTTGTAAGTCTGTACAACTGGTTATATATTCATACTTCTAAAATAAGGGCTCAGCCTGATAATAAGTCTACCAATTTTCTCAGCTGAAATGCAATATTGTTAAACAAAATTCCCACTTCGGAACAGGTATTTACTCCAGTGGACCAAGAAGAGGGTCCTACATACCAGTCTGTAACAACCTGTGATATTTCAGGCATAGTATGAATTCTTGTGTCTTGTAGAAAATAAATATCTGATCCTCTAAAAATTAAATTGGAGAAGACTACATCTCTGTTCCTCCTAATTTTAATGCTGTTCACATTAATTGTTAACGCTGACAAAGAATTCACATACAAGAATTTTGATAGTTGGGAGGTGACAGGATGAACTATTAAATCACAGTGGCTGTCTTGTCCTCCCCTTAGGTTCCCTGGATTGTTTCTTAGTGTGCCTAGTAGACTTATTCAGAGTCTCACAAGGGGGGTCAACAGACTGTTCCTCTGGGTCTTTTCCCAGATCAGGTACCGAGGAACTCAAGGACGACACGTCTAATTCTTCCCCTGAAACCTCTGCTTGTTCCTGTAACACTTCATATTTGTTTGTGAGGGGGTACTGGGACTATCTTGGAGACTTTAGTAGCAGGGGGCTTCCTGCCATCCCTTCATCTAAGAACCATCCATTCATTTTCAGTAGATAAAGGCTGGGGGGGGGGGCATTTCAGTTGTTTCCCCTAAAGTGGAAACAAGAAGGTATATTCAACTGCTTAGGTTCTGAGGGGAGTATTACAGAACTCCCAGGTTCATCTAGCACTTGAGGGGGTACATCTAGGGTACTGCTGGACTGTTCCATGGGTTCTGGAGGGGGGGGGCTCACTTTGGTCTTGAGTGTGAGTTTCTCTAACACTTAGTGGTGCTGTGGGCCTGTTGTTTTGGGTACATCTGGTGGTTTTTTGCTCTTTGCACTAGTGCAATTAACAAGCATTACTCTGAATCATCTGCCTGGTCTGTCTTATTATGAGCTGCCTGTGGACAAGCTGAGTGTGAGTGCCCTAACTCGTTGCACAAATTACAAATGTGAGGGTTTTAACAATGCTCACTAGTATGTCATAGTCCATTACACAGAGTACACTTAAGTTTGTCACATAAGCTGCTCAGGTGGGAGGTAGACCCACATCTGTAGCAGGCTTTTGGTTGTCCCGCATAGAAAAGTACACCATGATCTCAACCAATGAAAAGCTGTTTGGCAGATGTTGGAGGCCTCCACTCATTAAGTGGAGGACCACCCGGACCCTCCAGCCTCCAGTACCTTTTTGTTCAGAGTCAAATATTGCTTCAAGTGTACCTTGGACAGTGCAGTGCATTTTTATTTCACCTAAAAAATCAGATCAGTCACACTAACCCCCTCATTTCTAAAGAGGACAGTGACTGTTTGGAATGCAGGTTTAGTCACTGGAACAGCATCAAAAGGAGTTCACAAGGGGGTCAATTTCACATCATGGTATTTTTGCCAGAATTTCTCCAGACCTGAACTTAGCTTAAAGCTAATGTCCCTGAGACGTGAATTATGGCATATATCTCAGTGGCCTGTAATCCCATTGACCCCTTTAAAAGGGTATGTGCAACGTGTACCCAATCAGGAAATCCATCTAGGCTTCCTTTGTAATGCAGGCATACTGCATTATGCCTCTTTGCTAGGTACTGTATGTTGGAGTGTGGAATAAGGAAGCATATGGACGTGCACCAGGCTGATTAATTGGTGTTTCTTCATGTGCCAGCTGAAAAGAGGTTGAAGAAGCTGACTGTCATATTCGTGGGCAGGGACTGTTTTTCAGTAGCAGGTAGGGATCTAAGAGGTAACTGGGCTGAATCTGATGGCAATGTGGTCACCGTATTTTGTAACAGAGGCAGGGTTGGATTTTGTCTGAGCTGTAAGTCAGGCAGAAGCTACGTTGGTGACTGTGCCCCTAGACTCTCCACTTCCATCTCTGAGTCAGATATATTCTGGGTTTGAATGTTATTTGGCAATATAGGGGTTTGTAAAGTCATACCTGTAGAAGTCAGGTTCTCCATCATAGGCATCTGTATTGGGGTCACGCCCGATATCCACTTTCCCGTGGTGCTGTCCTTAGCCCAGCCGGCATCATGAAGTTTGGCCTCGATAGATCCAAAAGCTGCTGTGAGATTAGATACTGATGGACCAGGGCTCTGACATAGGCCAGCCTGAGACGAGGCTGTTGTTGCCATTCCAGACGGAGCCCCAGTCATACTGCGTGGTACATTGAAAACAGAAAGCTTAGCATTGCTTAGCCAAAAACTTGAAAGCCACTTGTATCTTGGAACCTGTTCCTATCGGAGTTATGTCAGCGTTGTACCCAGAAGGTGATGCATGTTCAGCTTCCATCGTAGCAGACCGATCCGGTCTCGCTGCAACCTCCTGGACTTGGTCTGGTGGATTCTGCTGCTTGCAGACTGACAATGCTTTAGTAAATTCTCTCTTTTTTTTTTTTCTCTAAGAACTTCTGTTCTTCTGCTTGTAAAAGAGCCCGTAACTGGGCTTCCATTGGTGGTACTTGTACTGTATCCTCTTGTTCATTTATTATATCCATTTCTGTAAGTTTGTCTTTCTGATCCTTCATTACTACACAACCCTCCACAGGGCTGGGACTCCATTGGTCTGGATGCCTCTCGGCATCGTAGAAAAGATCTGTCTCTTGCTGTACAGAGGTGAGAGAGGAGACCTTCTCCCCAGCCTCATGCACATCCATTTCCTCTGGATCCTGCCCAGGACTGGCCATTCTGCAAACAGTCAGTGGTTCCCCCTCCTGGAGAGTAGGGGCATTTCCCCTGTGTCCTGACTAAATTTCCCTCATTCACTAAAAATACCACTAACAGCTTAATCTGGTTCAATGTCAGCTGGCATCATCTGTATCCCCAACCCCCGATATGAGGCTAAAAATAGGCAGAATTGTCTAGTCCTTCTTTCCTGGTCAACAAAAAACAAATAAAAATAAAAAAAAGATAAGTTAAAGTTTGTAGAAGCGCTCTTAAGTGCTAGTGTTACAGGGTACCTATAGCTTTAAAAGCAGCTGAAGCTGCTGTAGGAATTTGACAGGCATGCCCACCACCTGGAGAGATAGACGTGCGCTAGCAACAGGCAGGGAAAAGCATTTTAATTTCCAGCTATGCCACCAGATGTCAGGGACGGGGGAGGCCCTAACTAGTTATGGGGGTTATTAACTTCTAAAGCCCTGTAGGACTTGATAAAATAAACTTGAAAATGGGACTTTACGTAAACTTTTAGAATAGCAGCCGTATCTGTCACCCCTGACCCCTGCAGCAGTCAATCAGGGTTCAAGGAGCCCAAGGACCTGCAGCTGTGGCTTTTGGAAGGGGCTGAGAACTGTGTTCTTGGCACCCAAACTGTCATCCAGTCAAGCATTGTGTCTGTTGTTTACTTCTGTTTGGGAAAGAACCCCGAAGTCACCATCTGAAACAGAGCCCAGACCCCTCAACTTGTATTGTGGTCATCAGGCAGGGGTAGTAGCCTGCTGGTACCCGGCACCTGGGTTACATCTTTGAGGCAATACTGGGATCTCCTGTTTACCAGTCATGCCCCAAATGGTGACCCCTGCTCGTAAGGGCAGTGTTGTACCCCTGAAACCCCAAGTTGTTGCTGACAATATGGCCTATAATAAACTGTTCAAGTGGGATGAAAGTGAGGATATGGACCCTAAAAAAGCACTCCTGCTCCTTGGAGTCCTCCTTGGCACAGACAGAGATCAATTAGAAGAGGCTGTATCTGTAATCAGGTGCCTGGGCCAAGTTGATGTCGTAGGGCAGTGTATGGACTCTGCCACAAAGGTGTTAATAGTGTTAATTGCCAATATGCAGTTGGGCCCACTAAAGTACCTGATGTGCTGACACCAGAAGGTTCCAAGGAGGCAAGGACCATAGTAATGCCTGCTACTGTGATTCCCAAAAGGGAGGCAGCACTCCAGCCTAGTTATGGGCCATCTCCCTCAGACTCTTATTGTAGACTGAGAATGTTTTCCGGAGTAAAGCCCACTCCAGCAGATGAGGATGATTTTGAGACACGGATAGACTATGCTGCTCCCTTAGTGTAAGATTGGCAGTGCTTCAAAGCAGAAAAAAAGAAAACTGCTTGGGGAAAGCCTCCAACAACCCACTTTGGATGTCATTCGATCTCTGAGGGCCACAGAACCAGATGCTTCTGTTCCAGAGTATCTGATTGCCTTGGAGAGTGTGTTTGGAAGTATTGAGCCAAGCGATGACCTTATGTGGAAGTTCAAAGCAACTGAACAATGGAAGGGAGAACCATTGTCCGCTTATTTGACTTGCTTGGAGAAGGCATTGCAGAAAGTCTTTCAGAAAGGTGGGGTGGCCCCAAGTGAACTGAACTGAGTAAGGCTAGAAGAGGTGCTCAAGTCTGCTCGGTGCTCTGGTCTGTTGTTGTCAAAGTTGTGGCTCCAGGGCCAAAGAGATGATTGTCCTTCCCACCAAGTGCTGATGAAAGCGGTGCAGGAGGCTAGGATGAAGAAGAACAATGGGACCCCATACTGTGACTCCCATTCCTGAGAAAGGATTTGTTCAGGGCAGATGTGATTCCTCTTCAAAAAACTGGGAGCAGGACAGAGGCAGGAAACTACAGACCAGTTAGTTTGACCTCAGTGGTAGGGAAAATTATGGAATCACTTCTGAAGGAAAGAATTGTTGAGTACCTAGAGGCCACTGGGGTACAGGACCCAAGGCAGCATGGATTCACGATGGGAAGGTCATGTCAGACAAATCTAATAGATTTCTTTGACTGGGTGACCAAAGTAGTAGACCAGGGAGGGGCTGTGGACATGGCCTACCTAGATTTTAGCAAGGCATTTGATACAGTCCCACACAAAGATTAATACACAAGATAGCCAGCCTTGGAGTGGGTCCCAAGGTGGTAGCCTGGATAAAAATTGTCTAGACAACAGGACTCAAAGGGTAGTAGTAAATGGAGTACACAGTGAAGAAAAGGAGGGTTACTAGCGAGGTACACTGAGGTTCAGTACTGGGACGGTCCTTTTAATGTCTTTATAAGTGACATTGCAGAGGAACTGGAAGGAAAAGTATGTCTCTTTGCAGATGACACAAAAGATCTGCAACAGGGTTGATACACAAGATGGAGTGGAAAGGATGAGAAGGGACTTGGCAAGGTTGGAGGAATGGTCAAATGTGTAGCTCAGATTCAATGCAAAGAAGTGCAAGGTAATGCACATAGGAAACAAAAACCAGGGAAGAGTACACAATGGGGGTGAGATACTGACAACAGTAAAAATAGAAAGGGACCTGGGGGTAATTATATCAGATGACCTAAAGGTGGGCAAGCAATGTGAGAAGGCAGTAAGGAAGGCTGGGGGGATACTGGGATGCATAGGAAGAGGCATCAATAGTAGAAAACAGGAAGTTGTTATCCCTCTGTACAGACAGTTGGTGAGACCCCATCTGGAGTACTGTGTGCAGTTCTGGAGACCCCATCTCCTCAAAGACATAGAGTGGAGGTTGTCCAGAGGAGGGCAACCAAAATGGTGTAGGGTCTGCACCAGAAGACATACGAAGAAAGACTTAAGAAGCTTAATATGTATACCCTTGAGGAAAGAAGGGAGAGAGGGGACATGATAGAAACTTTCAAGTACCTCAAGGGAATTAACAAAGTCCAAGAGGGTAGCATCTTCCAGAAAAAAGAGATGTGCAAGAACAAGGGGGCACAATCTGAAGATAGAGGGGGGATGGCTCAGAGGTAATGTGAGGAAGTATTTTTTCACTGAGAGAGTTGTGGATGCATGGAACAGCCTCCCTGAGGAGGTCGTGGAGTCAAGAACAGTGGGGGACTCTAAGAATGCATGGGACAGGCATAATGCAGTCTTAGTGGGGGGGTAGGAGGAGGTAAGCTGTTGGTTAACTAGAATCTGCAGCTTAACTGTTGGGTAGGAAAATGGGCAGACTAGGTGGGCCAAGCGGTCCTTATCTGCCATCAAATTCTATGTTTCTATGTTCATGACAGCTCTGTACTACAAGAGATACTTAACAAGATTTGGGAGCTGAGAGCCAGCTCATCTTCTAGTCCTGTTTCAAATGAAGGTCCTGATGTCTACCAGTCCTTGCTGGTTCTCTCAGCCACCCCAAACCCTTCTGTTATGGACATGGGGGTGCAACTTCAGGCATCCTCTACGTACTCTGATCTTAAAGTTTTTTTAGGATGAATGAGTTACTGAAACAGGTCACTGAGCTAGAGGGGTGTAAATCTCAAGTTGTGTTGAGGTTAAGAGAAAGGACCCCTAGGTGGAAATGTGCAGCAACTAGCATCCCCATCAGAGTTCCAAACACAGGTCCTGCTAAGCAAAGTAAGCCAGAAGGGAGAACTTCCACTGATACCCCTCCGTGTCCACACCCGTACAGGTAGGGCATTTTCTGTTGGGGAAGATTTACATATAAAGGGAGTGCTGGTTGCAGGAGGACCCAGCAAGAGTAAGAGACAAACTGCTTGAAGAAAAGCTCCAGAAGCAGGAAAACTTCAGCGGGGCCCATTGAAGGAGCACACTGGGGCCCCATCCAAGCCCAGCTCCACCCAATTTGTAGCCACATCTTCGGTTAAAGCATCTAAAACTGTACTAACTGACCTTGACAAGCTTGTTGGACAATCTACTGACTTGACTTCCACCATTGAAAGACTGCCTACTTGAGCTGCCTTGGACAGTGGTTCTCAAGTGACAATTGTTTTCAGTAACTGGTATGACCAGGAACTGTTTCATCACTAGCTAGTGCCCTTGGAAGATTAAATGTCTGGGGACTCAATGACAAATCCTACCCATACCAAGGGTACATCAAAGTGGGGATTGCCTTCCCTTCCAAAGTAACTGGGGTGGGGGACCCAGTCAAGACATTGGCTTTCATGTGTCATGAGTCTGGAATGTATGACATAGTACCTGTACTTATTGGCACTAATACTCACATGTTTGGTCACCTGGCTTAGCTTTGCCAAGAAAGAGAAGCCAAACAGAAAGGAAAAGTGTTATGCGTACTTGCCTTGGTGAAAAAGGCTTACCAGCAACAAACACAGACTCCAGCCAAAGTTCAAGACAAACCTGTGAGTATAGTGTGGCGCTGTGACACTGAAGAGCTTGTGCTGCCCTCTAATGCAGAATGTAATATCAGTGATGTGGTACACCTGAAAAAAAGACGTAAAAAAATAATTATTCTAATGACTGATGCTCCAGAAGAACATGGTCTGCCAGAAGTACCATTAGTGAAGCCCAGTGTGTTGCCAGTAAGAGCTCATGCTTATTCCAGTCGAGTTACTGTCAAAGTAAAGAATGTAACAGACAGAGACACTGTCATCAGGAAAAGATGCACATTGGCTCAAGTTTATTGTGTAGACACAGCAGTGCAACCTACTCCAAACAGAGATGGGGCCCAGACTGGTATTGACCAGGACATGTTTGACTTTGGCGACTCCCTTATACTTGACGAGTAGAAAACTCATGTCAGCAGCAAGCTAGCTAACAGAAGCAAAGTATTCTTCCTCCATGAGTGGGATGTAGGATGCATGACTGGAGAAGAGCACCACATCTGCCTGCATGACAAAGGCCTTATTCAGGTGAGATCTCATCGGCTGGCACCCACTGATATTGATGATGTAAGGGGACATTTACAAGAACCGTTAGCAGCCAGTATCATTCAAGAATTGTAACCCATATGCCTCCACCCATATTGGTAGTAAAGAAAAAAATAGATTGGTGCACATGTGTGTTGACTATAGAACTCTCAACAAATGAACCATCCTTGCCCATAGACCATGCCCTGTATTCAAGATGCCTTAGACTGCCTCAATGGAAGTAAGCAGTTTTCTGTACTTGATCTGAGGAGTGGCTATTACCAAATACCCATGGCACATCACTGGTGCAGTTTACATAGACCTCACAAAGGCGTTTGACACCGTCAACCACTCCCTCCTACTTGCCACCTTGTCCAACCTGGGTTTCTCCCGTGATGCGAAGGGCTGGTTTATGGACTACCTTAAGAACTGGTCCCAGCAGGTCAAAATAGGGAACACCTTATCCAGTAGTCTGCCTGTCCTATCTGGCGTCCCTCAGGGGTCCGTTCTTGGGCCGTTACTTTTCAGCGTATTCCTCAACTCCCTCACCATGTCCTCCCCCAGTAATCTATTACTATACGCGGATGATGCTGTCCTCTTCTCCTCCAACCCCAACCCCTTTCAACTCTACCATTCCCTCCAGGCCACCTTTAGCTGTGCTGAGAACTGGTTTGCCACTCAGTGCCTTACTCTCAACTGTTCAAAAAACAAATTTATGCTGTTCTCCCACCCACAGAATGCAAGAAAGGAGCTTTGCCCACCAGTTCTAACTTCAAACCAGACCCCTCTGGAGCAGGTATGCTCCTTCAGATACCTGGGCATCACCTTGTACCCTGCGCTTAACTTCCACCTTCATATTCACCACCTATCCAAGTCCCTAAATGTCAGGTTGGGACTGTTATACCGCCTCAAACACTGCCTCACCACAGACGCCTTAGGCTTGCTGTCTCCTCCCTGTTCTCTCGCTGCTGAGCATTGCCACAGAGCTAAGGGAGCAGCAAATACCACAGCCCTAGATAGTCTTCATCTCTCCCTAAATAAAGCTTGGCACCTTGTCTTGGGATGTGACTGTCTCACTCACACCTGCTCACTTTATAATTATACCTGCTGGCTCAACCTTGACAACAGAATCAGGTTCCACACCTGCCTCATGGCTAAAAAAAATTGCCCTTGTCCTTTCCCCCATGGGCTAGCCCCTGTAGTCAACCCAGAACTCAAGGTGCAGCACACCTGTAGCTCTAACAAACCCCTTCTCTCAGTGCCCGGCTGCCGAGCCTCCCTATTCCAAAGGTCCTTCAACTATAGGGCACCTCGGTGGATGAACAGCCTCCCCACCTCAGTAGCAAATGAAGCTAGACTTAGGCCATTCAAAACCCACCTTAAGGAACGACTCCTGACCTCAAGTACCTGCGACTGCTCTTGAGCTGATAATTACCTCTGACGATGGCCCTTTGTCTGAAACTACCTTACCCCCCGGCCTGCTTCTCAGCCCAAGCTGGTATTGTTAGTATTTGTCTCCTATCTGTTTTATTCTGTTATGTAGAACCTTAACTAAGTTTTCCCTAGTACTTGTATGTGTTAATTATCACTGAACAGTTGCCTACTTCTCATTGTAAGTAATCTGAACTTTATACACTGATTTATTGTTAATTATGTATGCGTGTACCTTATTCTCTGTGGCGTGGATCCTTTGTAGATGAGTCTTTTGACTCAAAGGTGTTTCTGAATTACTAATAAACACTAAACCTAAAGATCGGGAGAAAACAGCTTTTGTATGCCCTTTGGAATTTTGTGAATTCCTGCAGATGCCCCAAGGAATATCTGACAAACCAGTGATCTTTCAAAGACTAATGAAGAGGGCTATGGGAAATATGAACCTACTGGAATGCCTAGTTTAGCTGGATGATGTAATTGTATTTGGCAAGAACTTAGAAGAGCATGAGACAAGACTGTTGAAAGTCTTGGACGGTCTGGAGGAGTCTGGACTCAAATTCTCCATAGGCAAATGACAATTCTTTCAAATGTTAGTTAAATATGTTGGACATATTGTATCAGCTGAAAGTATCCAGACAGACCCAAGCAAAATTGAAGTCTTGACCACTTAGCCAAAGCCCACCAACCTGAAAGAGTTGCACCTTTTTGGGGATTTTACAGATGTTATAGGTGTTTTGTCAAAGATTACATTCAGGGTAGTAAGACCCCTCATGAACCTGACTCAAAGCTATCTGCCTACCCAGAAAGGGAAGAAAGTTTCTAATAAGAGTACTGAACCCAAGTCACTATAAGCCATCTGGGCCCATTGGACAGCTGATTGTGACCAAGCTTTCAAAGACATACTCTTGCGTCTAACTTATGCACCAGTACTCACCTATGCAGACCCTGAGAAGCCATATGTCCTGCATACAGACACCAGTTTCTGTGGGCTTGGGGCAGTGTTGTGTCTTGCCACTATATAACGGTGGTCACGGGTTCGGCGTGAGCCAGTCAGTTGACTTTCCCATCTGCAGCCTATATTCTTACACCACTAGAGGTCACTTCAGATTATTCTCCTTTCTCAGATTCTTCTCCTTTTCCCCTATATACTTCAAACACCATGTTGTATCTCTGCCTCTTTCTTCTTACCCTGCTGTTCCCTCTGTTGTCTCTCCCACCCTCAAATTTCCCTAAGGAACAGACATAACCAGTTCCAATCTGTACTTTGCCTGCTTGGCACTCTCCCAGTAGCACCCTCCATATTAAGCTGTACCCAACTCCGACGCTACTGCTATGGCAGGGCAACCCCTCTATACTGCCCCCCCATTCAAGCGGGCCTTATATCCCTAAGGTATACTGCTCCAAACCACTCCATGACAGTCTCCCTTCCACGGACCACTACCTGGAAAATGCAAACCTCAATTACTTGTGACACGGTAATAGTGACCCTCCTGTTACTTCTTGCTGGTGACATCGAGGTAAATCCCGGCCCACCCACTCCCTACTTGCAAGGAGCCACTGCTACTCCCCTTAGCCTACCTCATGGCCTAAAGTTGATGCATCTAAATGTCTGCAGCCTGCTAAACAAAATAACCTTGCTGTAGCCTACCATCCTCTCCCTGAAACCTGATGTCCTAGTCATCTCCGAAACCTGGCTCAAGCCTCACCACAAGGATTGCAAAATCACAATCCCAGGCTACTCTATTATCAGGCATGACCGATTAGGCAACAAGAGGGGAGGGGGCTTAGCTATCTACATCTCTTCCTCCATACAGTTCACCCAAATCACACTATCAGGTCTCCTACACTTGATAGATGCAGCACTAATCAAACTCTTCCTAACCCATACAAACCCAGTTTTCATAGCAGAGACTTACTGTCCCCCAGTTTCCTCAGCTCCTGATATCTTGGAACTCCTTGTCACCTTGAAATCCCTTGCTAAGGGTGGCGAGCTCCATATCCTAGGGGATTTCAATTCAAATTGGCTATCCAGCAACACCTCCAAGCTCTGCAACCAGGTTGCTGGACTGAACCTATCACAACTGATCTCCGAACCCACTCAACTAAATAAAAAGTCATCAAATCACTCCCTTCTGGATTGGGCTCTTACCTCCCACCAGCACTGGGTAATTGCCTCTGGCACCCTACCGGATTCCCTAAGTGATCACCGTATGGTTTTCATTATCTGTAAAATATTCAGAACCAAGTCCTCCTCTCCCAGGATGATTCTCACTAGGTCTTTTAAATCCCTGGACCTTCCATCGGTATTACCGTATATGAGCTGTCAGTCACAGATTGGTCCCTCCTCCATCATGCCTCATCTATTGAAGCATGGAGTTATTTCAAGGTCAAGTTCCAAGCAGCTTGGGATACACATGTACCACTTACAAAGTCCCGGGTGAGGGTGCTTACTTGCCCTGGATCACTGCGGACATCATGGCACTCATCAGAGAAAGAGACCAGGCTTGGAAGTCATTTAAGGTCACCAGATCCCCTGCTGATCATATAAATTACCATTCCCTGCACAACTCCTGCACTAGGCAAGTCAGGCAGGCAAAGACGAGTTACTTCCAAGCTTCCTTCCAGTCTAACTTAAGTAAACCATCTAATTTCTGGAAAGTGGTCAAAACACTCTTCTCTCCGCCCTCTCAGCCCCCTGCCCTATGCTAAATGTGGATGGAACCACCACAACCGACCCATTAGTTGTTGCAACTGCCTTTAACTCCTACTTCACAAGCTGCACCTCAGCCCTGCTGTCCACACTCCCCCCTTTGCAGCCAAAACCCAAAGCTGCAGCTGCCACCACAAAAGCTCATTCCCCTCCACCCCCTACTTTCTCCTTCTGCCAAACAACAACCTCTGAAGTCTTGGAAGCTTTGAGATCTCCTAAAATACTAATAAAGGCAAATGCCCTACAGGGCTAGCCGCTCCTGCCATAACTGCCCCCCGGCTGACCTCTATAACCTCTCATTTTCCTTAGCCTCCATTCCCATGGAATGGAAACATGCTACTGTCATCCCGCTTGCTAAGGGTGGTGACACCCCTGAACCCGGTAACTACTGACCTATCTCCCTCCTCCCTATCCTGGCGAATATCCAAGAGAAACTAGTCCTCTCCCAACTTTCCATGTTCCTTAGCTACTACTACTTTTTTTCACCCTACCAGAGTTCAGAAAGTCCCACTCCACAACCACTTCCCTCCTACGCCTCATCGATGCTATCCTTGATGGCATGGACAAGAGCCATCTCACTTCTGCAATTTTTGTCAATGTAGCCAAGACCTTTTGATATGGTTTCCCCATCCTCTCCTACTAGATAAGTTCTCCACTGCTAAGGCCACCAGTTGGTTCCGCTCCTACTTGGGATGATCCCATTCGGTCAAAATTAGTGGATCCACCTCCCCCCTCACAGTTATCACTGGTGTCTCCCCAAGGATCTGTCCTCGGTCCACTCCTATTCTCTGTCTTTCTAAATGACCTGCCAACCACCTGCCTACACACCTCATTACACATGCATGTAGACGACACAGTCTTGTATGCTTCTGGCCCCTCAACCACTGAAGTTGAATCCATGTTGCAGCATGACTTCAGTCAGTCCAGCACTGGTTTTGTACAAACCAGCTATTCCGAAATGCCAAGAAAATGGTCTCCATGACCTTTGGGACAAGGCAGAGACTCTTTTGACTCAAAACCCTCCCCGTCTTCCACACCCTGGAAGGGACCACTCTGGAAGCTTACACTTCTTTCAGATATCTTGTAATCTGGCTGGACCAGCATCTCGACTTTTCTGTACACGTTGAAGCCATCCACAAAAAACTTCATCCTAAATTGGGAGCCCTCTACCACAACCGTGGTAGCATCCCTCTGCCAGCCAGCAGGGCACTAGTTCAGAAAATGATTCTATCTTCGACTATGAGGATGTAGTCTATAGTGCCTCTCCCAAATCCATCCTATCCAGACTGGACCCCCTCTGCCACTCTTTCTGCAAATTCGCCCTTGACAGCCCACCCTCTACTCATCACTGCGACCTCTATTGGGCCCTAAAGCTGCCCTCCCTCCATGACTGGCAGCAGGCACACTGCTCGTTACTTATTGCTAAGTATTGGTCTCAGTCCCTCCCCCAATACCTCAATGCAGTACTAACTCCTTTTCCCATCACTGCTTATTCCCTGAGGAAAGCAAACACCCTTCTCCTAACAGTGCCATGCATGACCTCATCGGCCGGCCAAGCAGCCTTCAGACACCATATGCCTAAGCTGTGGAACTCCCTCCCTGCAAGCACTTGACAAGTGCCCTAACTCACTTACCTCGGACACCTCATAAACATGCACTGCAACTCACCCTGCACTTGTTTATAGCAGTGCCGGTTCAGTACTTGCCCTGTCATCCCACTGCAGAACTGAATTATTTGTCTCACTTCTAGTCGTAGGCTTTGCTTCCTTCTGCATGAATTGATGAGTGTCATTAGCTGCAAGTCACATTGTTAATGCCTAATATAACATGTATGTTCAAGTTTTTCCAAATGATGTTTCAACCTAGCGATGTATCTGAACTGTTACTGTACTTGCTTGTGCGTGTCTGCCTCCTTGTGTTCCTCTCCCCCCAGGACGCACCTAGAATCGAGCAGTACTCTGCTCAGTGTGCCTTTCTGGTTAAACTTTTAAATAAACAAATAAAGCTACCCAGAAGGACTAGGACCTGTGGCTTTTGCTAGATGAAGTCTCAACAGTGTTGAGAAAAATACCCAGTGCATAAACTGGAGTTTCTTGTGCTAAAATGGGCCATAGTGGACCAGTTCCACAACTGCCTGTACAGAGCATATATTACAGTGAGGACAGATAATCCTTTAACTACAAACTACTGCCAAGCTTAACACGGCTGGAAACAGATGGTTGTCTACCCTCTCAACTTATGATCATTGCATAGAATATCATCTGAGACTAAACCATATAGATGCAGATGCACTATCCAGACGTCCACTGGCACTGGGAAAAAATGGCATGTCCTGGGTAAAGATACCAGAGAAAACAGTTAAAGGTCCTCTGTAAAAATGTTGATATAGATGAATCACCATATACTGCCAGTGCAAATTGTTTGGTGGACACCCTTGGTGCATCTGGAGCTTGCCTACCAACTGCATACTGCAATTTAGCTTCCATTGACTTAAGTTCATTGCCACAGCTCACTACTCAAGATCTAAAAGGAAAAAAAAAAGCCCCAGTTATCCAAGAGCTTGTTCTGTCCAGGAGACTCCCTCAGTTAAGGTGTTCAAGAGGAGGCTGAAGGCCCACCACTTTGTCCTGGCTTTTCCAGATTTCTGAGTACATCCTGTCCTGGTCCCTTCTGTGTCTGTCTGAAAGCCTTTTAAGTTATTTTAAACTATTATATTTATGAATTATCATTTTTTTTTTTACTTATGCTGTTTTTGATATACCTTGTTATAACTCCTGTTAGGTGCCCAGAGCCTCTGAGATTTGGCACCCTACAAATAAAATTGCCTTGCCTTGTCCACACCCTAGTCAAGGGGGTGATGCAAACCAAGTCATTACAATTAATCTGGATGTGAAATTAATGTTGAGAATGGCCCAAGCTCAAAATAAAAGACAACTTGCTATATCAAGAGACCCAAGGTCATCAAGGATTTCCTCGATTACAACTTGTATTCCTAGCAAACTTTAAACAAATTGTACTCTGTACATTACACAATGACATGGGTCACCTAGGAAATGAACGCACATTAGACCTGGAACATGCCCATTTCTATTGGCCTCTTATGGCAGGTGACATAGAGAAATATTTGCAAGAACTGCAACAGATGCCTACCAAGGAAAGCTCAGCCACAAAGGCCTCTCCTCTTGTCAACATTGTAACTAGTGCACCCATGGAGCTTGTCTGCATTGATTTCCTCAGCCTGGAACCTGACTCCAAAAATATTGCAGACGTACTTGTGGTCACCAACCATTTCTCAAGGTACACGCAGCCTACCCTATCAAAGACCAGAAGGCCTCTACAGTTGCCAAAGTTCTTGTACCTATAGAAAACTTCTTCATCCACTATGGTGCCCCGCAACAGATTCACTCTGAACAGGGGAGGGATTTCAAGAGTCACTTAATCAAAGAACTATCTCGTTGTGGTATCAGCAAATCACGCACTACCCCTTATCACCCGCAAGGCGACCACAGCCCAAGAGATTTAATGGAACTCTACTTGATACTGTATGTTGGGAACTCTGAACCCCAAATACAAAAGAAAATGGAGTCAATAAGTGAGTGCTCTTGTACACGCATACAGGTGTACCAAGAATGATGCAACTGGATTTTCGCCTTACTGTCAATGTTTGGCAGAGAAGCAAGAGTCCCAGTAGATATCTGCTTTGGTATCTCACCTGAGCTGAGACCTACTTGCTGTATGTAAGCCAAATGAGAGAGCAGCTCAATCCTGCCTACAAGTTAGCTGCTGAAACTGCTGCAAAAAAAAATTTGTGCAAACAAGGAGAGATATGATAAGAAAGTTAAAGCATATGAACTGTTACCTGGTGACCGAGTATTAATGAGAAACTTAGGACTCCAAGGCAAACATAAGATTGCCGACAGATGGGACAGTTCCCCATGTCATAACTGAGAAATTACAAGATATGCCTGTATACAAGATTCTTCCTGAGGGCCATACCACTGAGTACTGAACCAGTCATGGAAATTGTTTGTTGCCTGTTGGTCAGATGGCTGCTGAGAACACAGGGAATGAGAATGTATCTCCAAAATCTCCTAAAACTAGAGTCGCTGTACTGAAACATCAAAATAAACAAAGGGCTTAACCATCTGGAATTGTCTCAGAAAGTCTGAATGAGCAGGCAGAGCAGGAAAGTTCCAATGATGAATCAGAAGGAGAAGTCAGTTATTATTCAACCTATTATTATCCCACCCCAGAACCTGCTCGACTGCTGCAAAAGACATCTGAGATGCCATGTACTGTGACAAATATGCCTGCTGTAGAACTTCCTACTTCACCTCAAATCTCTGAGACATCTGTGGACTCTGAACCTACAGCTGAAATAGTACCCCTGGATGAAAGGCATATATCCAAGGATGTAACAAAGCAAGAAGGTGGAGGCCCTGCAGAACCTGAACTTTTAGAAATACCTGAGGAGATGGTCAAAGTACCAGAGGAAGCTACGGAACCCACTTTGCCTGAGGATGCTTCATTGGTGGACAATAAAATGGGGGGGACACTTCCTGATGCTGAAGAAGTTCAAGTGCCACTGCAACGTAGTGGAAGGACTATAAAGTCTTTGTTAGAACTCAACTTATGACTCTCCAGGAACTCCTACAGAAATGCCATGTACGTAGTTCACAAGGGCATATATGTCACCCAAAGTCTCTTCCCAGAATTGTTGTGTGCGCACCCAATGCCAGACCACCCAGACTGGGTAAAACTAAAAAGAACAAAAGAGAAGGTTGAAACCTGTACTATGGTTTTATTCCAAAATGGTTGCATTCAAAAAGTTCTTATGTTTATGGTGCACTATTTAATGTCATGACAGTTGCCTCAAATCTAAAAAGCTTTTCAGTAATTGTATATGTGTAAATAGTTTGTCTTTGGCTATTCTAAACTGTATCTGATTGCCTATGATGGTTAGGAATTAGTTGTCTAATTAGACATGCGAAAATGTATGCTAAATTGCTATAATTCACCTTTATTTGCACCAGGTCCCTGGTATGGACTAGTAAGTCAGTAAAATTTATGTTTAGCACCTCATTCCGGAGGCTTTGGGTGCTGTATAAGTAAGAAAAATTAAAACAACTTACAACAATACAAAAACATAAAGCAACATAGAAACAATAAATAGAGAATAATGCCTGTGCAGGTGTGTGTTATGATGATATAATAACCAGCTTCCCCTTTTTCTCATAGGGAAACCGTGGCATAATTTGCCATTATAAAGGAGTGTTTATAATGGCAAACATGTGCACGGTTTCCCTTGCTGTGCGCATCTTCACACAGCAGCGCCACCACTCAAGACCACTGACCGTTTCCATCTCTCCTGAAACAGCACCGCCACTGCTAGAAGAACTCGGCGGTAAGTTCTTTTTTTCCCCCCTACACAGTGAAAACCTCACAAACCAGGACAAAAACAAAATGTTTTAAAATACGTCGATTCAAATCGGCACCTGAGAAGTCACATGGCTGATGCACCGGAAGCTTTTTATTTTATATAATTTTTGAAGCGAAAAAGGGAAACTCAGCAATTATATAAAATAAAATAAGGGTTGGATGTGTGTTAAACTCGATTTTACACACACTCGGTTAATAGGATGCTTTCACAACCCTGGGCTTAGCCCTTGGGGTTTATGTAGCATCCACAACTTCAGTATGTGTAAAATCTCGTTACACACCCCGACCCATATTTTATTCTCTATATAATTAATGGGTCTCCCTTTTGCCATTGAAAGACCGTGGTGTAATTTGCCATTATAAAGGAGTGTTTATAACGGCAAACACGCACTCTGTTCTCCTCTCTCTGTGCATGCGCCTGCAGCAGTGTTTCCCTTCCTGGCTCGCGCTGCCTTGTAACTCACAATAGAGCCACCAAAGAAACATGGTGGTGAGTAAGTTTATAAAAAAAACAAAATCAGAACTAGTGTTACAGATGGAGGACTGTGAACATTTTTTTTTTAAATACGAGAAGCCGCTGAAAATCAAAATCTGACCGGTGGTAAAATAAAGTGAAGCATACTCGTAGCCACACCGAAACTGCTGATATTTTATATAATGGCTGTGGCCAAAAAGGGGAGACCCAGCAATTATATAAAATAAAATATGGGGTAGTGTGTTCAAACTCGAAGTTTACACACCCCTTAGGAGTTAGATACTTTACAAACCCCTCAAGCTTCCTTTCGGGGTTTATGTAGCATCTAACCCCTCAGGTATGTAGAAACTCTCATTAAACACACCACCCTGTACTTTATTCTATATTTTTCACACACCCGAGGTGTGTGATAATCCATAAATCCCAAGAGCGAAACTCAAGGAGTTTATGAGATTATCATACACCGAGGGTGTGTAAAAACATAAGGCAGCATAGGAACAATAAACAGAGACTAATGTATGTACAGGTGTATGTTATGATAATTTTTCACACAACCAAGGTGTGTGATTCAAGCAACATGAAGTCTTGCAATATTATGACATATGCAGTGAGTCCCAACCTTCGAACTGCTCCGGAGGTGAAAGAGTTAACTTTCCATGCCAGGCATGGAACCTTGAGCATGAGCTCGGTTGAAAACTCTGTCTGTTGTTGCTCAAACTCAAACTGTCAGATTCTTTACTCCGCCTCACTGAACAGTCGCTCCGGAGATTTCTCCTGCTGCTCGGTTCATTTGTCAGTTAAAAAGTTTTATTTTTCGGTTTCTTGACCGAAATTAAACCTCAATCGGTCGGTTCAAGCTCTGTCTGTGGTATTGTAAGTAATGGATAGGCTTACATTTATTTTCTTCTGTGTGGAACTTTTAAACGTCTTTTTCGGTTCGGTTTGAACCGATTAGGTTGTTTTAAAAATACTTTCTAGTCCTTTAGAGTGCGGTCCCCGGTTCTTATCGGTTCTAAAAAAAACGGATTTCATTACGGTTTTTTCCACGACCCATGACACGGTTGGGAACCGATAAGAGTCTTGCTTGGCAGATTGCCACTAACGGGCAAGTTTTGTTAGGCTGGCACTATGTCTGAGAAACCCAAAAGAAAAACCGGGCCCACTGGGTTTCAGCACTGTGGTCTCTGTGGGGAAGCCTTTGCTAAGGCTGACCCACACACCACCTGTGTATATTGTCTGGGGTTTGACCACCTCAATGCAGACTGCCAGATTTGTAAGAATTTCCCTGCTGCCACCATAGAAAAGAGAGTTGGTAGGCTCAGGGAAAGGGAGGCCAAAAAGTCCGCTGACCTGGATGGCCAGCCTGCTTCGGTCCCAACCGAACCGGAGGAGTGCCCTCTGACCAGGGCGACATTCTTGGCAAACGTAGAGAGCCAGCTCTGAGGAGCGGTTCCAACTAAAAGACTAGGAAGTCAGCTAGTGGAGAGCCAAAATTTCCTTCTCCAACCGCTGAGGAAATAGCTAAAGCAATTCAAATTGTCCAGTCACTTTCCTGAGTTCGACCGAACCGACACCATCAGGAAGCATTGGTTGTCGGCCGGTTCCACCGGTTCAAGATTATGATTTTGAGGATTTTTATGAACCGGAGGAGGGGGAAGAGGAGTATGAGGAGAGTGAATGTGGTTTTGAAAGTCTGGATGTGCCCATTGAACCGGACATCTCTCCAGACAGACCGTCAGGGGTTTCTCCCCCCAGGTTATCTGAGTCCCCTTCTCATTTTATGTTCTATAAGAAAGTTGCTGAAACTCTCCAGCTCCCTGTTGAGGAAGCTGTTGATGACCAAGAGGAGCCTGACTATGTAGAAATGATGGATATTCCAGAGTCTAGGAGACTGTCTATTCCTTTGCATAAATCTTTTCGGAAACAGACAGTAAAAGTTTTAAAAACTCCTCACACTATTCCTCCTGTTGATAAAAGGATGGACAAGAGGTATACATTATCAGGCTTTGATACGGAGTTCCTCACACAGCAATGCAGCCATGTGGGGGTAGTGCAGGCTGCAGCCTGTGACAAAGCACATGTTCCTCTTGCTTCCAACCCCCCTGACAAGGACTCCAGGAGGATTGATGCCATGGCAAAGAAACAGTACATGGCAGCATCTATGGGACTCAGACAGGCAAATTATATGGCTTATGCTGCTAGGTACCAGAAATCCAGATGGGATACTGTGCTGGCCTGGTAAACAGGTCCCTGACCAGCTTGCCAGGGAGCTGGAACAGGTGGCTGCGGATGGTATTGAGGCATCAAGGTGCAATTTCATGCTGCAGTAGACTCTATGATGTGTCATCAAGGGTCATGGCTACATCTGTGGCACTTGAGAATGGCTTGGCTCAGATGTACTAGCCTGTCACAGGATACCCAGTCTAAGGCCATGGATTTTCCTGTTGTGGGGAATTCTCTGTTTGGGGAACAGACAGAGAATTACATGAAGAAAATGGATGAATATGGGACTACCTATGGGAGTGCACAGGCCAAGGAAAGGCAAGCCACTCCACAAAGGCAGCATCCCAGGGGCAGGGGCAGGCCTTTTCATAGGCCTTTTTACCAAGTCCAGGCCTCCTCTTCTGCTTATGCCCAGAGGGGGTTCTTTAGAGGGAGAGGCAGACGGGCAAGCCTGCTTCCACCCCTCAGCCCAAAGCCCCTGCCAAGCAGGCACCCTGATGGGGCTGCCCGGGCCGATTCTCTACTACCTGTAGGGGGCAGGCTGGCTTACTTTGTCCAGGACTGGAAGTCTTTAACATCAGACAAGTGGGTCCTGGAAGTAGTAAGCCAGGGACTGGTTCTCAGCTTCAAAAAATTTCCAAAGATGAGAACCAGATCTTTTCCACCTGCAAATCCATCAGAGGCACTTACCCTAGAAACAGAAGTTTCTACCCTCCTGGCTCTCAGAGCTGTGGAAAGGGTTCCACCCCTACGACAGGGCAAAGGGTTGTACTCCAGGTACTTCCTTACCCCAAAAAAGACAGGAGAATGGTGGCCCATCCTGGACCTCAGATACCTAAACAAGCACCTTTTAAAACCAAAATTCAAAATGGTGACTCTGGGAATTATTTTACCTTCTCTAAGGCCAGGGGACTGGCTAGTGTCCCTGGACCTCAAGGATGCCTACTTCCATGTTCTCATCAGAAGCTCCCATCGAAAGTACCTCAGATTCGAACTGCCCTCAGGCCATTACCAGTTCAGAGCAATGCCCTTCGGCCTCACCTCTGCCCCGAGGTATTCACAAAATGCCTCAGTGCAGCAGTTCCACTTAAGAAGGCAAAGATTGCCACCTTTCCTTACCTGGACGACTGGCTCATAGTAGGCCAGTCTCCACAACAAGTCAAACTTCACCTTCAGGTAACTCAGCAACTGCTCACATCTCTAGGTTTCCTTCTCAATCTTCAAAAGTCAGTTCTAGAGCCTGTCCAGCTCCTCACCTTCATAGGTGCAGAACTGAACACAAAAGAGGCCAGAGCCTACCTCCCTCTGGAAAGAGCAAGGACCCTGGTCTCTCTGGCCTCCTCTTTCACCCTGCAAGTCTCGACCAGCAAGGCATTTTCTGCAGCTCTGGGGCACATGGCTGCTTCTACAGCAGTGGTGCAGGAGCAAGATTTCAGATGAGGACATCCAGTTCCATTTGAGAGCCTTTTGGTCTCAAAGGAGAGACCCTTTAACCAAATTGATCCCAGTGACTCGAACCCTGATCCAAGCCCTTCAATGGTGGCAGGACCAGAGCAATTTGAGACAGGGGTTCCCTTCACCCCTCAGTCTCACTCCTTAATCCTTACTACAGATGCATCCCTGTTGGGGTGGGGAGCTCACTTGGCGATCTCACTACCAGGGATTGTGGTCCCCACAGAATCTCTGCTCCACATCAATCTGTTGGAACTGAGAGCAGTTTTCTAGCACTTCAAGTTTTTCCACATCTGTTCGGAACAAAGTCATTACAGGTCAGAACAGACAACACCACTACAATGTGGTACATCAACAAGCAAGGAGGCACTTTCGGTCTGACCTTGTGCACCGAAGCAATGAAGTTGTGGTCCCTGGCTTATTCCCTGAACACCTCCCTTACGGCAGTTCACCTCCCAGGCAAGGACAATGTCCTGGCAGATGCTCTCAGCTGGATTTCCCAGGGCCATCACGAATGGTCACTGGATCCCCTAGTACTGGAGGTAGTATTTTCCAGATGGGGCACTCCGCAGATAGATCTTTTTGCAGCCCCAGACAATCACCAACTTCCCCTTTTTTGCTGCAGGCCCCCAGTGTTGGGCTCACTCCCTCTGGATGCCTTAGCCCTCAGTTGGGAAGGGAAGTTCCTCTATGCCTTCCCTCCCTTCCCTCTCCTGTTCAAAGTGCTAGTCAAAATCAGATCCTAATCCTGCAAAGTCATTCTGATAGCTCCGGATTGGGCCAGACAACCCTGGTATCCTCTCCTACTGTCCTTAGCAGTCCATCCTCCCCTGTGCCTTCCCAGGAACCACAATCTGTTAACCTGTGCCCAGGGATGAGTTTGGTATCCGAATCTCAAATCTCTCAATCTCAAGGCTTGGTTCTTGAAGAGTTAGAGTTTGCTGATTTACACCTTTCCCAAGGTGTAATGGATATATTGAAGGCCTCAAGGAAGCCTTCCACCAGGGCTACTTACAATTCCAAATGGAAGAGATTTTCCATATGGTGCTCTGGCAAGCATATTCCCCCAGAATCTGCTGACTTGCCCACAATCTTGGATTATTTGGTGCATTTGAATTCTTTGGGGCTGAGACCAGCTACCTTAAAAGTGCACCTGGCAGCCATATCTGCTTTCTTATCAGCAGGTAAACCTTCTTCTTCTTCTTTTTCAGCTCACCCTGTATTTTCCAAGTTTTTCAAGGGGTTGCTTCACACCAACCCTCCATTCAGGGACCCTGCCCCTGCTTGGGATCTTGATATTTGCATTGCCCAGCTTATGCAACCCCCTTTTGAGCCTTTGTCTTCAGCAGAGCTCAAGTACTTGACTTGGAAAACTGTGTTTTTGGTAGCCATCACTTCTGCCAGGCGCATAAGTGAATTGCAAGCATTGTCAGTGGAGCCAGATTTTATCTCCTTTCACAGAGTTAAGGTGGTCCTCAGGACTAACAGAAAGTTTTTGCCTAAGGTGGTTTCAGACTTCCATCTTAATCAATCCATGTCCCTTCCTGTGTACTTCACTGACCATTCCTCCTCTGGTGAGAGGAGATTGCACAGTTTAGATGTCAAAAGAGCCCTTAGTTACTACATAGAACGTACCAAGGGTCACAGGTTTGACTCCCTCCAATTGTTCCTCACTTATGGTGAGGTTGGTAAAGGGGAAACTTGCCACTAAAGATCCATTGCCAGGTGGATTGTCTCTTGTATCAATTTTGCCATGAAAACTGGGTAAGGTTCCTCCCTCAGGCCTGAGGGCTCACTCTACCAGAGGTACAGCTGCATCTCTGGCTGCTGCCAGGGACATCCCTATCCTAGAGATATGTCAAGCAGCTACCTGGAAAACAGTTCACACTTTTACTAAGCATTACTCCCTGGACATCCAGGCTAGGAGTGATGCTCGATTTGGCACAGCTGTGCTTCAGAGCCTATTTCCTAAGTAGGTTCTGTCCCTCCTCCATGGAGGTACTGCTGTGTAATCTGCATACGTCATAATATAGCAAGACTTCATGTTGTTTGAAGAAAAAATTACTCACCTTAGTAATGTTGTTTCTTCTAATGGAGTCTTGCTATATTATGACCTCCCCCCCAGCCTGCCCCTCTCAGAACCTCTACTTTTGGGAGGTGGGTGGGCAGTGCAGTGCTGACACTTCGTAGATGCCCACTTTATTTTCACCCTTTATTAGGGTGCTTGGGTGTTATGTTTTAATTTTTCTTTCTTGATTCCCCTGACTTGAGTCTTTGTTTTGGGATCAAGAACAAAAATGTGTTTTTGTAGTTAGTAGCCAGTGGGCTAGGGTAGGTTTTCGGCTTCCACACAGAACCTTAGTGAGTTTTGCTCGTAAAGATCTGACAGTTTGAGTTTGAGCAACAACAGACAAGAGTTTTCAACCGAGCTCGCTCTCAAGGTTCCATGCCTGGCATGAAAGTTAACTCTTTCACCTCCGGAGCAGTTCGAAGGTTGGGACTCACTGCATATGTCATAATATAGTAAGACTCCATTAGAAGAAACAACATTACTAAGGTGTGTAATTTTTTCTAATCTTATAAACCCCTCGAGCTTCGCTCTTGGGGTTTATGGATTATCATACACCAAGGGTGTTTAAAAATCATCATAACACAAATCTTGCACAGGTATTAATTTTTATGGCTGTGGGGGGAGCATATAGCCATTTTGCTATCTGTAGCTTGAAAATGGAGTTTCGTGGAACACATGTTTTGGACATTTCTATGTATCCTTCCATGACAATTGAAATAAAATATTCCCTTCTTTCTGTTAAGAATGTTAGAGACATAACTCTAAGCTGCTTATCAGATGCCTTAGGAAACTGAAACAGCTTGTTAAATATTGGTTGCCTATGAAACTGGAGATTTGCAGATTTAAATAATAAGCATAACAGCTTCTTGATATTAGTTTAACTTGGGAATGTGTTGTCTTTCAAGAAAGAGTCATACCTCATAAATGTCACCCTTACCCCAGCAAATCTATGATTTACACATTTTACATAGACTTTGATGGCAGATAAGGACCGCTAGGCCCATCTAGTCTGCCCATTTCCCTACCTACAGGATAGGCCACAGATCCTATTTAACCAACAGCCTATATCTTCCTACCCCCCCACAAGAATTGCCTTATGTCTGTCCCATGCATTCTTGAATTCTCCCACAGTTTTAGACTCCACAACTTCCTCAGGAAGGCTGTTCCATGCATCCACTACTGTGAAATAATACTTCATCACATTGCCCCTGAATCGCCCTCCTTCTATCTTTAAATTGTGTCCCTTTGTTCTTGCAAGTCTCTTTTTCTGAAAGATGCTACCCTCTTGGACTTTGTTGATTCCCTTGAGGTACTTGAAAGTTTCTATCATGTCCCCCCTCTTCCTTCTTTCCTCAAGGGTATACATATTAAGCTCCTTTAGTCTCTCCTCATACGGCTTCTCTTGCAGACCCTGCACCATTTTAGTTGCCTTCCTCTGGACTGCCTCTATCCTGTCTATGTCCTTGCGGAGATGGGGTCTCCAGAACTGGACACAGTATTCCAGATGGGGTCTCACCAACTGTCTGTACAGAGGGATAACAACTTCCTGTTTTCTGCTGCTGATGCCTCTCTATACATCCCAGTATACCCCAGCCCTCCCCTACTGCCTTCTCACATTGCTTGCTAACCTTAAGGTCATCTGATATGATTACCCCCAGGTCCCTTTCCTGTTTTGTTGTTGTTACTACCTCCCCACCCATTGTGTATTCTTCCCCTGAGTTCTTGTTTCCCAGGTGCATTATTTTGCACTTTTTTGCATTGAATCCTAGCTGCCATACTTCAGACCATTCCTCCAGCCTTGCCAAGTCCCTTTTCATCCTTTCCACGCCTCCTTGTGTATCAACCCTGTTGCAGATCTTTGTGTCATCTGCAAAAAGGCATACTTTTCCTTCCAGTCCCTCTGCAATGCCACTGATGAAGACATTAAAAAGGACTGGACCCAATACTGAACCCTGCGGTACCCCACTAGTAACCGCCCTTTCTTCAGAGTGGACTCCATTTACAATTACCTTCTGTGTCCTGTTGTCCAGCCAATGTTTTACCTAGGCTACCACCCTGGGACCCACTCCCAGGCTGGTTAATTTGACTAATAATCTTTTGTGGGACTGTGTCAAATGCCTTGCTAAAGTCTAGGTAGGCCATGTCCACAGCCCCTCCCTGGTCTACTACTTTGGTCACCCAGTCAAAGAAATCTATTAGATTCGTCTGACATGACCTTCCCGCTGTGAACCCATGCTGCCTTGGATCCTGTGCTCCACTGACCTCTAGGTACTCAACTGTTCTTTCCTTCAGAAGTGACTCCATCACTTTCCCTACCACAGAGGTCAGACTGACAGGTCTGTAGTTTCCTGCCTCTGTCTTGGTCCCACTTTTGTGAAGGGGAATCACATCCGCCTTCCTCCAGTCCTCGGGTACCACACCATCCTCCCATGATTTATTAAAAAGATTAGCCAGTGGTTTCACTAGTTCCTTCCTCAATTCTTTTAGAATTCTGGGGTGAATTCCATCAGGACCCATTGCTTTGTCCATCTTCAGTTTTAGGAGTTCTTGCAGAACCCTTTCTTCTGTGAAAGGACTGGGATCGACCCCCCTATCAAGAGTGCTTCTGTTAATTGGATTTGGCACTTCCCCCTCCTCTTTTGTGAATACTGAGCAGAAATATTCGTTCAGTATTCCTGCTTTTCACTGTCCCCTCTGCCCACCCACCGTTTATTCTATTCAGCCTCACTATCCCTCCCTTTGTCTTTCTACGCTCGCTGATGTACCTATAAAAGGTTTTATCCCCCTTCTTGAGTTGGCTATCTTTTCCTCAGTTTGGGCCTTTGCTATTCTGACTTCCCTCCTGCTTCTTTCTGCCTTAACTGGTACAGCTCATCCTGCTCCTTCTGTGTTTCCTTATACTTCTGGAATGCTATCTTTTCTTCCTGACTTTCACAGCCACCTCTCTTGAGAACCATAGTGGCTTTTCTTTCATTTTGATTTGTTTATTTGCTTCACACAAAGGCTTGTTGCCTCTGTGATGGCAGTTTTGATAATTCCCCTTTGTTGCTCCACACCTCCTTCTAGCCTGTTTGCTAGTGCTTTTCTGAGGCACTCTCCCATCTTGCCAAAGTCAGCCCTCCTAAAGTCCAGCACCCTCACTCAATTTTTTTTAACCTCTGGAGCCTACAGCCCTTATGCTATCTGTAGCTGGAAAATGGAGTATCTCGGAACATATGTTTTAAACGTTTCAATGTATCCTTCATTGCCAACTGAAATAACATATTCTCTTCTTCTGTTAAGAATGTTGGAGACATAACTCCAGGCTGTTTATCAGATGCCATTAGAAAACTGAAACAGCTTGTTAAATGTTTGTTAAATATTGGTTGCCTACGAAAGTGAAGATTTGCACATTTTAAATACTAAGCATTTAAAGAGTTTCTTAATAATAGTTTAACTTGGGAACCTATTGTCTTTCAAGAAAGATTCAGACCTCATAAATGTCACCCTTTCCCACAACAAATCCATGACTTACACTGTTTTTTTGACTTCTACAGACAGTGTCTGATGAGCAGTCTCAGGCGTATGCCAGGTCTTCAGTGAACTGCTTAAGCTAAATATCAGTAAGAAGCCATTTTTACTATCTTTTTGGGAAAAAATATATTGAGCTACAGCAACACACACAAACACACACACTCTCTCTCTCTCGCTGTCTCTCTGTATATATACACACACCATCATCATGGCCACAACATTTGAAATAAATATTGCATTCTAATATGTTATAAAAAACCTGCTTATGTCAGTGAACACAGTAAAGTTCAGTTGAGAGTTGTTTTTCTTTAAATATTTATCTTATATTTTGTACATACACACACTACACACCATCTTCATGGCCACAATACTGTCGGGCCCAGGTTCCAGTTGTCTCAGTGGTGCAGCTGGTTAGCGCAATCAGAACGGTATTCCGGGCAGCATGGTTTCAAGTCCCAGCTGAGGCACATATTCTTTCTAACCTCTGTTTGTATATGTCCCATAAAATATGTACACCAGACTCCTGTGTGACTGTTACAATAAAGAAACTGTTTATGTCAGTGACCACAGTGAAGTTCAGTTTAGAATAGATTTCTTTTATTTCTTATCCTATGTTTTGTATCCTGGATAGCGAAGGGGGAATGCTACATCTTATTGTCATAGGGATCTTCATTTATACATTTCTGCACTGTATTTACTCAGGCTGTCCCAGACTAGATGCACTATCTTGCTTTTAATGGGGTCATGATTTTTCCATTTTGATAATGAAATTCTTCAGGGTAACCTAGTCCAGAGCCCCCATATTCAAAGGAGATATGCAGCGCATCCTGGTGGAAATGTGAGATGTGCCATGCAACTCCAACAATGCACCATAGCATGATATTCAAACATGCGGGGTGTGCCTGCCTCAAGGGAATGGACCAGCGTGCACACAAATAGTATGCTATGAAAGTCGAGTGTGTGTTCCCATGCATATACCATGCTGCGGCATACTCCATGGGAAATTCACCTCTCGCAGCCAAGAGCAGTGCGGCTCACAGCTAGGCCATGAATAGCTGACCTAAGCCAGCCAGCTACCCGCAGGTGGGCTGTGGAAGTGCACCCAGATGCACAGCAGCCTGGCAGCCCTGGTGGACTAAAGGTACCCCTTCCAATCCCTGATTGATCCAACTCCATCCCTGAAGAGCTCATAGTGTAGGGCCGCCTGGACCCAATCTCACCAGAGGAAACCATGGTCCATATCCATAGCATAGAGAACTCCCACCCACTGCTTTGGTACATAGACAACCCCACTACCCCCCGTACCCGAGCTGTTGCAGAGACTGGCACTGCCCTCCATGCCGTGCGACAGCCAGCCACTGACTGCACTGGACCTGGGCTGGGGACATTCACTCCAGAATGACCCAAGTGGCTATACCATACATTAGGGCACTACACAAGTTGTGGACCCACCAGTGTATGCAGCTGTGTGTATGTCCCTGGCAAACCATAAGAGGGAATTGACATACCTCCAATGCATGCCTTATTGATGCTGTATCTACCTGCTGTCATACACTCTTCCCCATTATCCTGTATAACATGCCACCCTCCAGACTGCTGAGGTATCCTGGGTGCCATGTGGCGCATTATTCTGCAATGGAATTTGTAGTGTACGATCCAGGCTATGGATAGCGCATTTGTGGTTCCCCAATTGTACAAACAAATAGGGTGGCTGTAACTTGCCTGTTCTAACCCCAGTAATACTCATGTATTCATAACTTTCTGCAGTAAGCCTGGAGGGTTGGACTGCCCAGAGAGAATGGAACATATGCAAATGATGGAATCATCTGCACGTGACAACTTTTCAAATGCTGCCCTATACTAACTGCCAGTGTTCTAAACCTCCTCAGATTTTACTCTCCACCTGAACAGTCTGGTTGCTCCGAGTGTCGCTCTTTATCATCTGTCTGAAGTGAAGAAACTTATAAAAATATATAAGTATCATTTCTTGTTTTATTTGCTGTCTTATAGTAATTGTTTTACTAAGCTAAACTTAGTTTTGTAGTTATTTAGTTGTTTTTGCCGGTTCCTCTCGATTCGGAATAACCGTGAGGGAACTGGGTTAGTTTTATATATTTGGGTTTTTTTTTCTAATACAAAACCCTTTTATCGTTGTTGTAATTTGGTTTAAAAGTGTTTTTTGTAACCGTAATTTTTGGTTACTGAACCGCTAGTTCCAATTTTTCTATCGGTTTGGTTCCTCCGGTTCCTTTTCAGTTCCGGAACCGACCGCAACCACAATTGTTATTATTTAAAATCTTCTTTATTTCGCGGTTCTCTTTTTATTGGTTAAAATGGCAGAAAAAACTAAGAAAAAGACTGGTGAGCCCGGTTTTAAAAATTGTACACAATGTGGGGACGTTTTGGCAAAGCCAGATAAGCACACCATGTGTGTGGCTTGTCTGGGATATGAGCATCTTAAAGAGGATTGTGAAATCTGCCTGACTTTCCCTGAAAAAAAACTATTGAAAAACATCTGGAACGGCCGAAAAAGAAGCTCCCCAAGTGTCCCTCTGGTTCTGGCCAGACGATACCCTCTGTTATTGTGGCTGAACCCACATCTGTTGCTACTTCCACCCCTGAGATGGGAGATAAAGCTACTAAGAGGATTTCTGAACCAGCTAGCTCCCCGGTTCCCTCTAAAAAAGCATGCAAGCTGAAGCACACAGAACCCCGAAATATTGATAAGGGGACTTCTGTATCTACTACTATCATGCCAACTCCTCAGGAAATTGCATAGGCTTTTAAAGTCATTCAGGCTTTGTATGGTTTAATGCCTCCTGCTCAGTAACCACCTGTTGCAGCAGGACAGCCTGGCAGAATTCCCCTTATTGAAGAGGAGGAATAAAGCGAATATGAGGAAGATGAAGGGGAACCTATCTTACCTGAGGTATCCCTGGAACAAGATTTTGGTTTGTCCCCTAGGGCATCTGAAGAGTTTTCTTCTCACTTTACTTTCGTGAGAAAAATGGCAGATGCCTTTGACATCTCCACAAGGGAAGAAGTGGAGGATGAGGAGGAAAAAGAGTATCTGGAGATGATAGGTTTGACTTCCTCCTCCTCCCAGTCAATACATTTTTTAAGAAAGATGCTCAGAAATTGTTGCAAACCCCAAATTCTGTCCCTCCTCTGGATAAGAGGATGGACAAGAAGTATCAGTTGGAGAGGGAAGTGGCAGAGTTCCTTTTTCCCCATGCAGATCACCAAGGGGTCATTCAACAAGCAGCCTGTGATAAGGCTAGAGTCCCTCTGTTATCCCATCCACCAGATAAGGACTGTAGGAAAATAGATAGCATGGCTAGCAAAGGATACATGTCAGCCTTCCTAGCCATACGACAGTCTAACTTTCAGGCCTATGCTGCCCAGTACCAAAAGTCCATGTGGCAGGCAGTATTGGCCATTTCCCAGCAAGCTCTCTCACCCCTATCTGATGATCTAGGAGAAACAGCTAGGTTTGGGCTAGAGGCAGCTAAGTACCAATTACAGATGGCTGCTGATAGCAATAACACTGCAGCCAGATGGATGGCAAATACAGTAGCCCAGAGGAGATTTGCATGGTTGAGGGCCACAAATCTCACTGCTGATACACAATCTAAGGCCCTGGATTTTTCTTTAGAGGGAAATGCTCTTTTCAGAGAATCCACAGTGGCATGCATGAAGAAGGTGGATAAGTATAAGGCCACTTACAGAAGCAACTCTAGTAGAGAGAGAGGGCTTCTCCATCCACCAGGCCTTTTGGAAGGGGAGGCCGGGGCAGGTCCTTCCACACCAGGCCCTTTTTCCAGCCAGTGGCCACACCCCAGTACCAACAGTATCCACAGCAGGGGTACTTAGGGGCAGGGGTTGAAGGGGATCTAAGCGTGGAGCTCAAGCATAACCTCCACCCCAAGCCAAACAGACACCCCGAAGTACAGGCCACCTCCTCACTCCCTGTCGGGGGCAGACTTTCCCACTTCTCCAGGCTTGGCAGACCATCACCACAGACAAATGAGTCCTGGAGGTAGTGGGCCAGGGTCTGTCTCTGGCTTTCAAATCCCTTCCTCCTCTAGCAGCCAGGGGTTTCAGTTCAGCTTCCCTGGCAGAAAACTGCTACTTTTAAAAGCAGTGGAACCTGTCCCAAGCCCACTGAGAGGAAGGGGCTTTTACTCTAGATACTTCCTCACCACAAAGAAAAGTGGGGAGTGGCTGGCCATATTGGATCTCCGAGCCCTAAACAGGCATCTGAAAAAAGCCAAAATTCAAAATGGTAACTTTGGGATTGATTCTGCCAACAATCCAGAAAGGGGATTCATTGGCATCACTGGACTTGAAAGACGCCTATTTCCACATTCCCATAAGGGAGTCTCACAGAAAATATCTCAGGTTCAAACTCCCTTCAGGTCACTACCAATTTTCACCCCTGCCTTTTGGCCTTTCTTTGGCCCCAAGGGTGTTTACAGAGTGCCTAGCACCAGTAGTAGCACACCTTCGAAGACAGGGTGTAGCAGTTTTTCCATATTTGGACGACTGGCTGGTGGTGGGCAAGTCGCCACAACAGGTCACTCAGTATCTAAGCCTTTCCCAAGGTCTGCTGGAATCCTTGGGATTCATTATCAATCTCAAAAATTCAGTCCTCACTCCTGCATAAAAGTTGCAGTTCCTAGGGGCAGATAGACACCCTGCAGGGCAGGGCCTACCTCCCTCTGGACAGGGTCAGAAATCTTCAGCTAGTAGCAAATTCCTTCATCTTGAACAGGAGCAACCCTGCAAGACAGTTCTTGCAACTTCTGGGTCATATGTCTGCATCCACAGCCACAGTGCTGGGTTCAAGGTTTCAAATGAGGGACATCCAGTTCCACCTCAGGGCTCACTGGAGTCAAAGAAAAGATTCTCTTTCAAAACCCATTCCGGTCACAAGAACTCTGCTGCAAGCTTTCCAGTGGTGGAAGGAAGTACCCAATCTAAGAAAAGGTGTTCTCTTTCAGAAAGACTACACCTCGGTTGTTCTCACAACAGATGCATCCCTATTGGGCTGGGGTGCCCACTTGGGAGAACATACAACCCAGGGTACCTGGTCAACCACAGAGTACCTCCAGCACATAAACTTATTGTAACTCAGGGCTGTCTTTCTGGCTCTAAGGACCTTTTCAGGACTGGTACAGTCAAAGGTGGTACAGGTCAGAACAGAAAATACCACCACAATGTACTACATCAACAAACAGGGAGGCACCAGGTCTGGGCCTCTTTGCACAGAGGCCATGAAAATCTGGACTCTGGCATATTCTTTGGGAGTCTCCCTGCAGGCAATCCATCTACCAGGAAAGGACAATACTTTGGCAGATGCTTTAAGTCGAATCAACCAGGCCCATCACGAATGGACTCTGAACAAACAGGTGGTAGAAATAATTTTCTGAAGGTGGGGCACTCCAGAGGTGGACTTGTTTGCATCCCGCCGGAACCACCACTTGCCTCAGTACTGCTGCCGGCCACCAGATCAGGGTACTTTGCCCCTGGATGTACTGACTCTAGATTGGTCAGGGAGGTTCCTGCAACACTTCCCCTCCTTTTCCCTTGGTCTTCAGAGTATTACTCAAGCTCAGGTCCCACTCAGCATCTCTGATCCTAATAGCCCTGGATTGGCCCTGGCAGCCATGGTACTCTCTAATGCTCTTAATGTCTGTGACCAAACCGATATGACTCCCTCTGAGGCACAACCTATTGACCTCCAACCAGGGGACCCTGTTATACCCGAACCTCAAGTCCCTCAACCTCAAAGCTTGGTTCTTGAGTAACTAGAATATGCTGACTTGCAACTCTCTGAATCAGTGCTTCACATTCTGAGGGGTTATGGGAAACCCTCTACTAAGAAAACTTATTCTTCTAAATGGAAAAGGTTTTCAATCAGGTGTTCGACTAGGGATTTGATTCCATTACAGGCTGGGGTCCCAGCTGTTTTGGATTACCTCTGTCATTTACATTCTCTGGGTCTACAACTCTATTCACTCAAGGTACACCTTACAGCACTGTCTGCTTACATTTCTGCTGGTGCCAGGGTATCACTAGCTTCAGACCCCATTTTCAGAAAGTTCTTCAAAGGTTTGGCCCATTTACACCCTCCTCACAGGGCACCTGTGCCAGCATGGGACCTTAATGTTTGTATAGCCAAGCTCATGGTGCATCCCATTGAGCATATGGCTACAGCTTATCTCTAATATGTCACTTGGAAAGCAGTTTTTCTAGTGGCAATGACTTCTGCAAGAAGAATAAGTGAGCTCCAGGCTATCTCTGTGGAGCAGGATTATATCTCTTTTCACAGAGATAAGGTAGTTTTGAGAAAAAATAGAACATTCCTACATCAACCAATCCAGTACCCTACCTGTCTTTTTCACTGAGCATTCTACTTCTGGTGAAAGAAGACTTCACAGTTTGGATGTGAAGAGAGCTCTCAGTTATTATATTACAGTCACTAAGGACCATAGCCAAGACAGGAAACAGTTGTTTCTTACCTATGGGGATGTGGAAAAAGGTAACCCAGCTTCTAAAAGATCTGTTTCTCATTGGATAGTCCAATGTATTAAATTCTGCTATACAAAAGCTGGTAGGGAGCCCCCAACAGGGTTGAGGGTGCATTCCACCAGGGAACAGCTGCTACTCTGGTAGCTGCAATGGATGTTCCACTGGTTGAAATCTGTAAAGCAGCTACCTGGAAGACAGTACACACCTTTACAAAGCATTACAGTCTGGATATCCAGTCTAGAAGTGATGCTAGGTTTGGCACAGCAGTCCTGCAAAGTCTATTTCCTAAGTAAATGTTCTATGCCCACCTCCAGTGGTACTGCTTTGTAGTCTGCAGAAAGTTATGAATACCTGAGTATTACTGGGGTTATAAGAAAAAATTACTCACCTTAGTAATTCTGGTTCTTCCCAGTGATACTCAGGTATTCATAACTTCCCACCCTACCTCCTCTTCCAGAACTAAAGCCTCTGCACTCCTGCATGCTGCGCTACCACAAAAGGGTACATCACAATGACTGTATATATGTTGCCACACAGTGGTACAAGATGGTAAACAAGGATTATGGTCTTTATTTTTCTTCAGATGTTTTTCTGACATGCTGATTCTTTTAAATTCTGTGTTTTCTCCAGTTGGATCTTTTCTTATTACTTAAATTGGGGTTATTCTGAATTATCTCTCACATCTTAAATACTTGCAGTAGTTTACTATGTTGCTTGTCTATTCAGGCTCCTAGGTAACCTGAGGAGGTTTAGAACACTGGTAGTTAGTATAGGGCAGCATTTGAAAAGTTGTCACGTGCAGATGATTCCATCATTTGCATATGTTCCATTCTCTCCAGGCAGTCCAACCCTCCAGGCTTACTGCAGAAAGTTATGAATACCTGAGTATCACTGGGAAGAAGCAGAATTACTAAGGTGAGTCATTTTTTCTTCCAGGACCTGTGTGAGTCAGTACAGCTTTGGCTTTCACCCACACTGAGTAGTGCAATGGCACCAGGACAATGGATCCACATGTAAGTGCCTGAGGTGTATGGTTACTGGGCGTTATCGCCCACACACATCTTGTACTTATTCCAGCATCCTACTTCAGGGGTCGAAATAAGGGGGTGCCAAGTGCTAAACAGCGCTCCTACTGTTTAATTCAGTGCCTGCTTCTCTCTTTCCCCTACTGATAGAATTGTCAGATTCTCGTCAATGACAAGTCAGCTTTGCAGTGCTTATCAAACAGATTTACCTATCAAAATCTATGGGGAACGGTGTGTTGTCACCTGATTCACCATTCTGATTGGGAATGTTGTCATGTGCTGTGGTACTTTCTGAGAGTGGGTGTGGAGAACTTGCCATTTAAGACCTTCCTATATAACCTTGAGTGGCATGTGGGGGGTGCTCAAGAGTTGAGGGAACTAACTGGAATCACATGACTGCCTACTGATCAGGCCAATCGGGTGGCAATTCAAGTGGCTAAAGATCATGTGTGACAGACAATAGGTGTATCTGTAAGTCACTCACTGTCTTTTAGCCAGTCAGTGTGATTTGAGGGTTGGACATGTGTGGCTAATACTGAGAGACCACTTGGCTTGTGGCAGTTGAGACGGAGAGATCGGAGAGAATAGTTTTACTTGCAGTGTCCGAGAGAAATCTTTGTGTAAAAACTGAAATTTGATATAAAAACATAAAGTAGGGTTGCCACCTGTTTTCAGGGTCCCTATCAGGTAATCCGGTTTTGCTCTGTGCTGGTCAGGTTTTTGAGCCATTTTGAGTGCTCACATACTTTTGAAACAGATTTTGTCATATCACTCATTGTTTCAGCTACATGTCTAGGTTACAAACAAGTTCTGTTGTCAGTGTAGCCTTTTGTTTGTGAATGCAGTCACCATGGGAGGTGTAAAGTTATGGCCATTGACACCATTAGCACTTACTTAAGCTAATCTTTCCACTGCATCTTAAAGTGGCATAGCAGCACACTGCCCCCACCTTTTGTAGCAGTAACAGAGCCAGTTGTCCTCCGCTTTCATTTGCTGGTAAACATTTTCATCTCTAACAGAATGTAGGCATTTTTAAATGTTTTAAATTATTTTTTCCCACAAGAAAAAGTATGATCACTTCTTTGGCTTTGAAATAGTACTATGGACAGGAACAGGAAATGGAGGCAGAAAAGGTATAATGTATGTATACTGTTGTATGCTATTTACAGTATTTCCCTTACTCCCCCCCCCCCCGATCATATCTGTCAATGAGATTTCTTTTATCTCTGTATGTTTATCTGGTTAACCAATGTCAATAAATAAATAAATAAATAAATAGGAAGAACCTTGGAAAGTAACTTTAACAGGCACAGTACAGTATCTTAACATTTTTATTTCACTGCTGCTTTAAGTGTTGCCTTTTATTGGAGGAACAGTGCATGATGAGTCATGAAAAAGGGTGGGGCTAGAGGCGGAGCTTAGGATCCGGTTTTTGCCTCATCCAAAGGTGGCAACCCTAACATAAAGACATATAGAGTAGGGCTAATTCTGACCAGCCTTTACCAGAGTGAGTTCGAATCTGGTTAAGCAAATCTTAAGTGAATTGCTCTGTGGCAGAGGAAGAGAGCAGACTTCTGTTAGCCTGAGAACAACGTTGCAGTTTGATTTATTGCTGTAGTTTAGAAAGGCGCACAGCACATGCTAACTGTAGGAGCCCTCATAAACAGGGTTTTGCGGTGCACATTGGGGAGATAAGAATCCCTTGTTACTGTGAACTTGAAAAGAAGACCTAGCCTTCACTTGTGCTGTATTTTCTTATTCTTTAGGCACATATTTTGTGCTAATTATTCTGACAAGCCATTTCCAGTGAGAGTTTGAAGTAAATCTAAACTGAATTGCTGTGGTGGAGGGGGATAGAGCAAACCTGAAACACATCCCCTGTAGTTATAAGAAAGGCACACATCAAGTGCTAACCTGATCAGGCTTTTGCATTGGGGAGACAAGAATCCCTTTACTTCTGATTAACCTCTGTTTTTAATTAATAAAAAGTTAATTTGCATTGACCTCCAAGGATCCTCCTGTGAAAAAGGAGACCTAGCTTTAATACCCTATATTAAAAAAAATACTAAATATCAAACATACATTACAAGGAGGTGCCTTAGCCTTGTGATCTTCTTGTTACCCACCTGTTGTGCAGTACCTTGATTAAAAAAAATAAATAAATAACCAAGCTTGGCTAACTGGTCCCAGGACCTGTGAGCATCGGCGCAACTAATTACAAGGTTCTTTTTAGCCTTGAGGTCTGCTTGTTAACTGTTGTACCTTGGTAAAAAAAATATCTAGCTTGGCTAACTGGTCCCAGGGCCTGTGAGCATCAGCACGACTAATTACAAGGTTCTTTTTAGCCTTGGGGTCTGCTTGTTCACTGTTGTACCTTGGTAAAAAAAAAATATCTAGCTTGGTTAACTGGTCCCAGGGCCTGTGAGCATGGGCACAACTAATTACAAGGTTCTTTTCAGCCTTGTTGTTTGCTTGTTAACTGTTGTACCTTGGTAAAAAAAAATACCTAGCTTGGCTAACTGGTCCCAGGGCCTGTGAGCATCGGCACGACTAATTACAAGGTTTTTTTTAACCTTGAGGTCTGCTTGTTAACTGTTGTACCTTGGTAAAAAAAAAAAATCTAGCTTGGCTAACTGGTCCCAGGGCCTGTGAGCATCGGCACGACTAATTACAAGGTTATTTTTAGCCTTGTGATTTGCTTGTTAACTGTTGTACCTTGGTAAAAAAAAATCTAGCTTGGCTAACTGGTCCCAGGACCTGTGAGCATCGGCGTGACTTATTACAAAGACTTAGTCTTCTGATTTTCTTGTTGATTGGCCGCCTGTTTTAGGACATAGACCGTTAAGTAATGTTCTTCATTTTATTATAACCATGACCTGAAACAAACATCTCAGTTTATCCCTTTCAGCTGTTCATATTGAATAAAATAATTTCTTAATTACAAAACATCTAGTTGGCCCATCTCCTTCCCGTGGTAGTCGTCATGTCACTTCTAAGTTTTGGGTTCAGCGCTTCACGAAAATGTAAGCAACCTGATGATACAACAGAACCATCCTCCTCTTCTTTGACCACAACACCACCAGATAGTATTACTACAGCTGCTACCATAAATAAGGAAATAAAAAAACAGGCCCATTCATGTCACGTATCCACAGTGCGCTCATGGCAGGGCCAAAAACAAAATCCAGATTTGTCACGGTTACAGTTTGATGCAAAAGATGGCATTGCCACTAAAATTTGGTGTAAGTTTTGTTGAGAGAAACCAGATGTATTCAGAAGGTGGGCAACTAGAGCTGGTAAAATGAGCAATGTGGATTCGTACATCAGTGGAACTAACAAATGTTAAAAAAACAAACTGTGAGATGCATGCTGCATCAGAAGGACATAAGCAAGCAGTGGCTGCTGCGTTATCTAATAATATGCCCTCAGGCAGAGAAATAGAAAAATGTATCTTAAAAATTTATAAAAAATCTCTACACAAATTAGAGAAACTTTTTGATATTGCCTACTACATTGCTAAAGAGGAGGACCCCTTCCTGAAATCCAAAGGACTAATATCACTGGAAAAGAGACATGATGTTGATGCTTATGCCAATGAGAAAGCGTGTGCCACATTCATTGCAGCTATTGCCAGTCACTTAAGAAAACCAATTGTGAGTCATTTCACAGGAGAGGCAACCTACAGATATCGTTCTGTCTTTATGGATGGGACTACTAACAGGACCACCACGGAGAAGAAGATTGTGTATGCCAAAATTCTTGAAAATGGGCAACCTGCTATGAAGTTTATAGGATTAATTGATGTTAAGTCTGGTGATGCAAGTGGTCTGAGGTGTGCAATGACTTCCGCGTACTCCCAATTGTTGGGACAGGACACGGTTAACCTAAAGCAGTTATCCTGCATTGGTGCAGGAGCTGATGGTGCGTCTGTCAACTTTGGCCATAATAAGGGTTTGGTGGCATTATTGAAAGAAGAGTGCCCATGGCTTCTTGCCATTCACTGTGTTTCTCACAGGCTTGAATTAGCAGCTAAAGATGCATTTAAGAACACCTATTTTTCACAGATCATTGACAGCATATTAATATCAATATTCTATTTTTATGAGAACTCCCCAAAACGTTATAGAGAGTTAAAAAGAGTAGCTGAAGCTAATCAGACCACCTGCATCACATTTAAAAAATCATAAGGAACACAATGGCTCTCATATAAAAAGGACTCTCTCCATGCTGTGCTTCATAATTACAGTAGCATACTGGGTCACTGGGATGAGGTTGTGTCTGACACCAGACGTGATATTCCAGCAGCAGACAAGGTGAAAGTTAAAGGATTTAGAAAACAAATATGCAATGTAAAATTCCTGATCTTCTCACACTTCTATTTTGACATACTCGCAGGTCTTTCAACTGTCTCCCGTGCATTCCAGGATGCCCATGTATCCCTTCCAGTCGTAATGGACACTGTCAGTACAGTACTCTCAGAAATAGAAAATCTAACGGCAGAGGATGGAACCACACTGGCCAAGTTCAGGAGAGAAATGGTTAATAATGAGGAAGGGACAGCAGTGTTTAAAGAAACTGAGCTCCAAAGGGAAATCAGAGATGCTCTTTCAGGCCTTGCAAAGGAGCGTGAAGTGACTGTAAACTGTGTAATGGACTGTCTCAACCAGTGCTTCTTGGCTTTTGCAGAAGACCCATTTTTTTTTTTTTGTATTTATCCTCCTCTCTGCCTTCGGTGCCCCCTTCCTTCCGACTGCTCATCCACTTTTGGCCCCCCGGATCTGCCCCTAGAGTGCTTCTCTATCCCCTCCTTCTCCAGCACAGCGGGGTCTGTCCTAGGTGATCTCTGGATGGGGCAGTCTTCATCTAGGACTACCGAAGGCTGTTTTTCTGCGTCCCTCTACCCCCGCCCCCTGGGACGCCGGCGCACAAGGATGAACGTCCTAGAGGGGTGACATGCTGACGCACGCCTCCCTCAAGTGCCTAACGGCGTCCCCCTTCCCCGGACTCCAGGAACGGAGCCACAATCCCCCTGAGTGCCGGTGCTCCCATCGGCTTCTCAGGGTTGGCAATCCACCCCTGAGGAGAGAGCATCTGCTGGGACGCTCAATCCTCCCTCCCCGGCCGACCCCGTCGACCCAAGTCCGTTCGAACCGGGTCGCCGGGCAAGGTGAGGTGTGCCCAGCGCCTCAACCTCAGCGCCACCGGCCGGTTAAAAAATACCACTGTCATTGACCCTGCAAACTGGCCTGACAATGATCACGAGCTTTTGGAATTTGGAAATGAGGAGATCCAGTTTCTTATAAACTACTTCTCTCCTGTCTTGCTGCAGAATGGATGTGATGTGCATACTGCAATGACAGAATGGAAACTGTTGAAACAGAATATTACCAAGTATCACAAGCAGCTCTCATTCCTTGAGGTATGGTGTGTAATCTTCCAGAGAAAATCTCAATACTTCAGCACCATTCTTCATGTCATAGCTGTAGTATTTGTGTATCCGATATCTAATGCCACACTAGAAAGGGCATTTTCAGCTATGAAAATAATTTTTTCGGACTGGAGGGCTAACCTGAAGACCAGCACCATAGCTGACTTGCTTTTAATCTCTATGGAGGGCCCAGAACCACAAGATTTTTGCAGTACACCATTGGTAAAAGAGTGGTTTGTAAAAACAAAACATAGGTTGGGAGCAAAACCTCACAGGTCCTCAACAGCAGGACAAAACAAAGTAGCAGTACTTGAGGACGTTCACATCACATCTAGTGAAAGTGAGAATGAGGAGGACCTCCATCATTATTTGGAACAAAATTCAGATGAAGACTAATAAATAACTTATGGGGAATTGTTGCTGCTTGTGATACTTGCTGTTAAGTGTTTTAAACTATTTGGACTCCCCCCCCATCACCACCACCACCATGACTCGCACACAAAATGTATAAAATATGCAAAATAAAAAAAAAAAACACCACACAGTTGGAATATTCTTAATTTAATGAATGAGAGTCTGTCTTTTTGTAAAGTTTTCTTCCATCCAAGCAACATTTCTGAGCAACTCTCTTTGCATGGGCACTTGCCTTCTTCTACGTTTTGCTCTCGGCCTGTCTTCCTGGCCAGAATCTGGTCTTCTGCTTTCTCTTCTCTCTTCCTAGTACTACTCTTGCTCTGCCTAGTTACTAGTCTTAGCTGTTTATCCCTGCCAAAGCAAAACAAAAACAAAAAAACATAAATAATTGCTGTTTTCTCACACAACTTAAATTTTTCTTCATTTTTTGGTAGTAGTTCTTGGTTTGCCTGAGTAGCTCCTGGTTGACCAAAAAATGCTGATGACCAGGAGCTAATCTTGGCTCCCCATTGGCAAAACCTTATTTCTGCCCCTGTACTGCTAGTGCTTCACCGCCCAAAAATAAGATGCCATTTCTTCTGTGAACTATCCGGGCTAAATAAGCTTCAGCCAAGTTCAGCTCTGGTTTGCTTCTCACCAGCTTTTTCTAAACACCAGGAAGACAGTCTCAATGACCTTTGGCACCAAGCAGAAACTCTCTAGGCTCCTGGTCCTACCCACCTTCCACACCCTTGATGGGACCATCCTGGAGGATACCTCCTCATTTAGATATCTGGGGGTATGGCTGGACCAGCACCTCAACTTCTCTGTGCATATCGATGCTATCCTGAAGAAACTATGCCCCAGGCTTGGTGCTCAGTATAGGAATTGTAGTTGCATCCCGCTGACCGTGAGGCGTGAAATTGTTCAGAAGATGATACTCCCCACCTTTGACTACTGTGACGTAGTCTATGGTGCTGCTCCCAAAACTTCCCTGACCAAGTTGGACACTCTCTTCAACTCCTTCTGCTGCTTTGCTCTTGACTCCCCTTCCCATTCCCACCACTGTGAACTCTGTTGCTCTTTTGCCTTCCTTCCACTGTCTCACAGATGCACCTCATGCTGTGCCAAACTAACCTCCCAAATTCTGGTTCAGAGTGCTCCCCTCCTATCTCTCATCCTCTCCCTCTCTCTCCACTCCACCTCCCCCACCCACTCTCTCAGTTCAAATGATGCCCGCACCTTGAAGGTCCCTCACTGCTCAGCCCTCCTTGGTCAGACTGGTTTCACCCGTCGCTTCCCTAAAATATGGAATTCCCTCCCCTCTGAAATATGACACTCCTCTTCCAACTACTCCCTTACCTCTGCCCTACACAATTACCTCTCCCTCAGCCGTTCCTGCTTTAACTCTCCTTAATAGCTATTCCCAGTTTCTGTCTTTCTACCCTAACACCCCTCCCAGCAGGGTTTTCAACATCCGGAAGCGAGAATCAAGAAACGGCTACCCCCCTCTCCTCATATTCAGTTCTTGCCTCTTGCCTTCTCTTCTCCACCTGCCCTTCTGGGTCATCCGTGTGCACACCCTATCCCATTCTTTTTACTCCAACAGCACTTGCACACTACTTCGATCCTGCTCCTGATACACTCATGCACTGTAAATGTTCTGTCACTTTATTACTGTTTTGTATGTTTATATGTTCTTTTGTACATTTTTGAACATGTATTGTAATTTACCCAATGTTTCACTACTGTTTATTGTACAATACCTTGTGTTCCAACTGTTGCATAATTTTACAATGTTATATTGTTTGTACTACCTACATACCATTGTGTAACTGACCATCCTTCACAACCCTATGTAACCCACTCCACCAAGGTTGCACCGTGAGATGAGCAACTTGTTGCTCAGCGTGCCCTCCTGGTGAAACATTTCAATAAATAAAATAAATAATATATAGCAATCAGCAGGCATATTCTAGGAAAATACGTTGTAAAAATAGATAAAAGGAAGACCGCATTGAAACTGCCTCTCAGCAGATCTGCATTGTGCAAATTCATTAGAAATAGAAACATAGACTTTGATGGCAGATTATGATTGTTTGGCCCATCTAGTCTACCCATTTCCCTACCTACAGGATAGGCCGCAGATCCTAGTTAACCAACAGCCTATTTCTTCCTACCCCCCACAAGAATTGCCTTATTTCTGTCTCATGCATTCTTGAATTCTCCCACAGTTTTAGACCCCACAACCTCCTCAGGAAGGCTGTTCCATGCATCTACTACCCTCTCTGTGAAAAAATACTTCCTCACATTGCCCGTGAACCGCCCCCCATCTTTAAATTGTGTCCCCTTGTTCTTGCACGTCTCTTTTTCTGAAAGATGCTACCCTCTTGGACTTTGTTGATTCCACTGAGGTACTTAAAAGTTTCTATCATGTCCCCCTCTCCCTTCTTTCCTCAAGGGTATACATATTAAGCTCCTTAAGTCTCTCCTCATACGGCTTCTCTTGCAGACCCTGCACCATTTTAGTTGCCCTCCTCTGGACTGCCTCTATCCTGTCTATGTCCTTGCAGAGATGGGGTTCTCAGAACTGGACGCAGTACTCCAGATGGGGTCTCACCAACTGTCTGTACAGAGGGATAACAACTTCCTGTTTTCTGCTGCTGATGCCTCTCCCTATACATCCCAGTATACCCCAGCCTCCCTACTGCCTTCTCACATTGCTTGCTAACCTTAAGGTCATCTGATATGATTACCCCAGGTCCCTTTCCTTTTTTGTTGTTACTATTCCCCACATTGTGTATTCTTCCCCTGGGTTCTTGTTTCCCAGGTGCATTATTTTGCACTTCTTTGCATTGAATCCTAGCTGCCATACTTCTGACCATTCCTCCAACCTTGCCAAGTCCCTTCTCATCCTTTCCACGCCTCCTTGTGTATCAACCCTGTTGCAGATCTTTGTGTCATCTGCAAAGAGGCATACTTTTCCTTCCAGTCCCTCTGCAATGTCACTTATAAAGACATTAAAAAGGACTGGACCCAGCACTGAACCCTGTGGTACCCCACTAGTAACCCCTCTTTCTTCAGAGTGGACTCCATTTACAATTACCTTCTGTGTCCTGTTGTCCAGCCAATGTTTTACCCAGGCTACCACCCTGGGACCCACTCCCAGGCTGGTTAATTTGACTATTAATCTTCTGTGTGGAACTGTGTCAAATGCCTTGCTAAAGTCTAGGTAGACCATGTCCACAGCCCCTCCCTGGTCTACTACTTTGGTCACCCAGTCAAAGAAATCTATTAGATTCGTCTGACATGACCTTCCCACTGTGAACCTATGCTGCCTTGGGTCCTGTGCCCCACTGGTCTCTAGGTACTCAACAGTTCTTCCTTTCAGAAGTGACTCCATCACTTTCCCTACCACAGAGATCAAACTGACAGGTCTGTAGTTTCCTGCCTCTGTCTTGTTCCCATTTTTGTGAAGGGGAAACACATCCGCCTTCCTCCAGTCCTCGGGTACCACACCATCCTCCCATGATTTATTAAAAAGAGTAGCCAGTGGTTTCACTAGTTCCCCCCTTAATTCTTTTAGAATTCTGGGGTGAATTCCATCAGGCCCCATTGCTTTGTCCACTGTCAGTTTTAGAGTTCATGCAGAACCCTTTCTTCTGTGAAAGGACTGGGATCGACCCCCTATCAAGAGTGCTTCTGTTAATTGGATTAGGCACTTCCTCTCCTCTTTTATGAATACTGAGCAGAAATATTAGTTCAGTATCCCTGCTTTTCACTGTCCCCCTCTCCCACCCACCGTTCATTCTATTCAGCCTCACTATCCTCCCTTTGTCTTTCTCGCTCGCTAATGTACCTATAAAGGTTTTATTTCCCTTCTTAACTGAGTTGGCTGTCTTTCCTCAGTTTTGGCCTTTGCTATTCTGACTTCCCTCCTGCTTCCTTCTGCCTTAACTGGTACAGCTCTCTGTCCTGCTCCTTCTGTGTTTCCTTATACTTCCGGAATGCCATCTTTTTCTCCCTGACTTTCCCAGCCACCTCTTTTGAGAACCATAGTGGCTTTTTCTTTCATTTTGATTTGTTTATTTGCTTCACACAAAGGCTTGTTGCGTCTGTGATGGCAGTTTTGATGATTCCCCATTGTTGCTGCACCCCTCCTTCTAGCCTGTTTGCTAGTGCTTTTCTGAGGCACTCTCCCATCTTGGCAAAGTCAGCATTCCTGAAGTCCAGTACCCTCACTTTTGTATGGCTTGACTCTGTAGCTGAGTTTAACGTGAACCACACTGTTTGATGGTCACTTGTTCCCAGATGGCAACCCACTTCTAGATCTGAGATCCTCTCACTGCTTCCATTTGAGAGTACGAGGTCTAAGATTGTTCCCTCATGAGTGGGTTCCGAAACTAGCTGTCTGAGGCCTGCCACCTGTAGGGCATCGAGAATGGCCCTGCTCTTGGATGTGGCTGCAGCAAATGTGCTCCAGTTAACATCTGGCATATTCAGGTCTCCCGTCAACAGTATCTCCCCTTTCTCTGCCATTCTAAGAATGCCTTCTATCATATCCTTGTCCATTCCCTCCCCCTGACATTGGAGTCTGTACACAACCCCTGTGCGGATTGTGGTGACCTTTCCGGTCTCCAAGGTGACCCACGGTGCCTCCTCTCCTCCCTGTTTACTCTCTTGTTCAGTTGCTTTATCCTTCCTTTACATAGAGGCTACTCCTCCCCTCTTCTCCCTGCCTGTCTCTCCTGTAGGTTACCCCTGGTATGTTAACATCCCAGTCATGGTTCTCTGTGTACCATGTTTCTGTGACTGCTACATATCCAGGCATCTCTCTTCCATCAAGGCCACCAGCTCAGGGAGCTTGTTGCCCAGACTATGGACATTGGTACTCATTGCCCTCCATTTCCTGATGGCCTTACTCCTGTTTGACCCATCCCTGTCCTTCTTGCCTTTGTCACTTTCCCCATTTACCCCACCCTTCTCCCTATCGACACCTCTATGTTGCTGTTTCACCGCACTCATTACCATGATTTTTTGGGGGGCCTAGATTTCCTGCTCCTTTCCAGTGCTTCCCTCCTTGGCTAGTTTAAATGCTTGCCAGTGAAGCATTTAAACCTATCACCTAGGATCCTGGTTCTCCTCCTGGACAGATGCAGCCCATCATGCCAGTATAGGCTTGCATCACTCCAGGTGGACCCCCTGTCCCCAATGAAGCCAAATCCCTGAGCTTCACACCAGTTTTTCAGCCACTGATTGAATCCCATGGTGCAGAACTCCCTAGCCTCTCCTACGCCATAGATGGGCAGCACCTCTGAGAAAGTTACCGTGCATGCTACTTGTCTAAGGCCTCTCCCCAATTCCACAAACTCTTCCTGCACTTCTCTAATCCCTTTCTTAGCCAGGTCATTTGTTCCTAGGTGGACAATGACATCCAGCTCCCTCCCCTGTGCAGCTGCTCCGGCAATCCTGAGGATTTGCTCCCTGTCCCTCCAAGCCATGGCGCTAGGCAAGCACCTTACCTCCCTCTCCCCTTCCTGCTCCAGTTCTACCTTCCTAACAATGGAGTCCCCCACCAGGAGTTGTTTCCTTCCCCTGTGGGGTCCCTTGCTACGCTCCTGCGGGTCTCCTTTGTGGAGGTTCCCAGCATCCTCCTTGGTCTCCACTGCGGGTGCCTCCATAGAGGAACCACACTTTGCCAGAATGGCATAGGAATTGTGGAGAGGTACAACTGGAGGGATGCACCTCTGTTCCACCACCCTCACCCTTTTTGAGCCCACTGTGGTCCAACCGCTCCTCTTTCTTGGCAACCTCTGAGGCAACGGCAATGGCACTGGTGGTCCCTGGATGGAAGAGGAGGTCTCACAAATCCTGGCCAACTCAGCCTGGAGATGAGCAACCTCCTCTCTCAGCCCAGAGAGGTGCCTGCAGATAGGACAGCACCGCATCCTCCAGAACGTCTCCCGGAAGACCGCTGCTCCACAGCCACTGCACTGCACCACTCCCATCATGTCTTATTTCTGACCCCTTAACTGTTTGGAATCCTTACTCTTTCCACTGTTTTTTTTTTTTTTCTCTCTCTACTTACTTTCTGCTGGTGTGCCCTTTAAGCTCCTGATTGTCCTGTTCTGAGACAAGAATATCCTGTATTTCTCATTAGACCCCTTACTTGCTCAGAGGCAGACCTCCAGCAGCTAAAGGGGGCTGGAGAGTTACTCTTGCCCTTCTAGGATGGTGGGCCTTTGGTGGCTCTGTGATCATTCACTTCCTGCTCCCAAACAGGAAGCTCCTGTTGTCAGTCAAATCCTGTGCCTATAAAAGTAGAACTAGCTTTGGGTGGGAGGGAAAGAGGGCAATATAGTCCCAGTAGAGAAGTCCAATCACACAGCAGTCCTTCCTCCTGGTGTCTTCTGCCAAGCTACTAGCAGAATCTTTCTAAGGCAGTCTTTAAATTTAGCTTCACTCTAGCTAAGCCACTCCCCCTACTTACTAGATCATTCTACAAGTAATTTAAACTGCACAGCTATCAAGTCCTTTCAATCACCTGAGATTTACACCTAGATAACTGTTCAGATAACCATTCAGTTCAGTTAACTCAGACAAACACACACTTTTTTTTGTTTTGTTTGTTCATTTTTTTTTTTACCGTAAATTAAAGGTCCAAGTACAAGAGTTCTGCTTCTTTAGTCCCAGTAGAGAAGTCCAGTCACACAGCAGTCCTTCCTCCTGGTGTCTTCTGCCAAGCTACTAGCAGAATCTTTCTAAGGCAGTCTTTAAATTTAGCTTCCCTCTAGCTAAGCCACTCCTCCTACTTACTAGATCTTTCTACAGGTAATTTAAACAGCACAGCTATCAAGTCCTTTCAATCACCTGAGATGTACACCTAGATAACCGTTCAGATAACCATTCAGTTCAGTTAACTCAGACAAATGCACACTTTTTTTTGGTTTTGTTTGTTAGTTTGTTTTTTTACCCTAAATTAAAGGTCCAAGTACAATAGTTCTACTTCTTTAGTCCCAGTAGAGAAGTCCAGTTACACAGCAGTCCTTCCTCCTGGTGTCTTCTGCCAAGCGAATGGCTAAAAGTATCCCAAAAGCTCTCCACTGCCGTACTGTCTCTGACCAGAGTTTGTTATAATTACTGGTGCATGGGAGTGATTGCCACAGGTACTGCAGCAGTTCTTTCACACACACACACACACACACACACACTGCCTGTCTTCCTTTCAACACAGGCACTGCAATGTAACTAGTCAGGCACGGTTCGTTCCTGATGCAGTGGTTGTCTCAGCTCGCTCGAGGGGTATGAATGGCATGATCAACCAGGTAGATTTTGTAACTTATCAAGGCAGCATTAACAAAATGAATAATGTAGAACATTAACAATTTACATACATGACACGGAAAGGTGAAGGATCAGTGCGGTTCATCCATTACAGGAAAACTGGGCTGCCATGTTTCTTTATCTGTTTGGCCCTCCTGCACACAGAGTGACAGCCAAAGAGGTGGAGCGCTACAAATGACTGACACACTAGAGCACTGCTATGAAAAGAAAAGTTTGAGAATGCCATAATAACCGTTTTTTGGGGTTATTACGGTGTTTCAAAGAGGACTGTAAACCATGTCATAAAGGGGGTCACCAGTAATTGGACAACAATATGACTGAAATAAATCCTAAATTAAATGAAACAATGCAGCAGTCATTTAGTTTTAAACTATCGGCAATCTACAAATCCTTTTTAAAAATGCGCCTTCAGCCCCTGCTTAAAGATCTCCACTGATTGGACCTCCCTCAGGGATCTTGGAAGCGAGTTCCACAAGACTGGACCTGCCACCTCAAACTAACGATCTCCAGAGGACTTCAGGAGGGCCCTAGGAACCACTAGGAGGCCCTCAGTAGAGGAGCGAAGAGAGTGCGCGGGATGGGCAGGAGTCAGGGAGTCACTCAGGTAGCCAGGGCCCAATCTGTATAGGGCCTTATAGGTGAGCAAGCCCACCTTGGAAATGATCCTTCACTGAACCAGCAGACAGTGCAGTTCATGCAGAACTGTGGTCACGTGACAGGACCTCTGGAGGACCATCAGCAACCTGACCACTGCGTTCTGCACCAACTGCAGGTGCAGGAGAACCCCTCCATTGACCCCGAGGTACAGAGCATTGCAGTAGTCAAGTCACAATATCACAAATGCATGTACCAGTGAGGGCAGGTCATCAGGTGGAATCAAGGCTTTTATCTGGTCAACAGTCCTCAAGTGGTAAAAAACACTTCTGACAATGGACGACACCTGAGCCTCAAGTGTCAGTCCATCATCAAGGATTATGCCCAGATTTTTCACCGTGGTAGATGCCCCCAAGGGAATGGGGCCAATGAATAACCCTGTTTCCATCCCAGTAGCACCCACATCCTGCTGATGAACAGCCTCAATCATTAGCACCTCTGTCCTGTCAGGATTGAGTCTCAGCTAGCTAGAGGGCATCCAGTCCTGAATCTTGGCCAGACATTTATTCAGTACCTCCGCAGCGTCACCCGTTCCGGTTGCAAATGACATGTACAGCTGGATGTCATCTGCATAACATTGGAAACCCAAGCTGTACTGTCTAATGATCTCACCCAGGGGAAGCATGTACACCGTGAACAACATAGGCGACAGGATCGAGCCCTGGGAAACTCTGCCTGGCAAGGGCTTCTGGCAGGATGAGAAATTCTGCATCACTACCCTCTGTGTCCTACCTTTGAGAAAAGATTCAAACCTGTTGATGATGGTACTGGTGAGTCCACAGAGCTCCCTTACATGATCCAGCAACACTACATGGTCCACAGTGTCAAATGCTGAGAAGAGATCAAGGAGAATGAGTATTGACATCTCCCCTCTATCTCTCGTCCTGAGGAGAACATTCTGCACTCTGACTAATGCCGTTTTGGTACAATGTCTTGACATAAACCCTGACTGGAAGGGCTCATAGATATCATAGGCCACGAGGTGTGCCTCGAGCTGCAGAGCCACAACTTTCTCAATAACCTTGCCCAAAAATGGGAGGTTATAGATTAGTCAATAATTCACCAAGATGTCAGGGTTGAGATATGGTTTCTTTAGGAGGGGTCTTACCAGCGCCTCTTTCAGGGCGCCAGGGAAACATCCCATCAAAGGTGAACTCCGGACAATCTCTGCGAACACTGGACCAACAAACTCAACACATCCCGTTAAGAGATGAGTCGGCCTGGGTCCAGTTCACAGTGTGTGGGCTGCAGCTTCCAAATCACCTTGCAAATCTCTGCCACCTCAACTGGCCTGAACTCACTCTAGACAAATAGACATGCCTCTGGACACACACGAGTCACCACCACAGGGCTGCAAATGCCCATTGGAGAGATCCCAGCCCTAATGGAGGATACCATGTCTGAGAAGAACAGAGCAAACTCCTGACACTGGGTGACTGAAAATGCTTTTTTTGGCTGCAGACAGGATGGAGAAGCCTATCTACGGTATGAAAAAGCAGAGCTGGTCTGTTCCTCCCTGCAGCAATTTCCCTAGATAGGAAGGCTGCCTTCTTATGGTTGATTGCCCTTTGATATTCACTGTAGTGAATTCTCAAAGCCAGTTTGTCCTCCTCAGTCTAAGACTCAACCAGCAGTGCTCCTGCCTCCAACCCTTGGTCTTCATCTCCTTGAGAGCCCCATCAAACCACAGGGTCTCAAGGAAGAAGACCTGGGTCATACACAGACTGGTGCAACAGAGTCGAGAGCCTTGGAAACAGCTCTAGTATAGGCTGCAACTGCTTCACCCTGTACCTGCCACACATGCAACACTCACACCAGATAGATCCACTACTGCCATCAGTCCCTCTGGGGAAAACTCCTTCAAAGGGCAATACTAGACCATCTCCACAGGGGAAGGACTAACGGGGAACCCTGAACGAAACTTTACTTTGCAGTGATCTGACCAAATGACTGGTTAAATCCTGAGGTCAGTGACCTCAAGCTCCGGTGAGAATAGTCCAAGGCATGACTGTGGCTATGGGTCTCAGAAGCAACAGCTTGTGCAAGGCCCAGCGAAGTCATCAACTGCAGGAAGTCATAACCAAAATGTTCATCATCGATCCAGGCATTGAAGTCACCCAGAACCAGCCATCTGGGTGACTGACACCTTCTCAGTGACAAAGTCCACCACTTCCTGCAGAAATTCCCCCTTGTGCCCTGGAGGCCGGTATAAAAGGAGGATTCTGCAGCATGCACCGGGACCCACGCGTACGGCCACGCATTGAAACAACAAAGTTGAACCCACTGGGTGCACAAAAAAGTTTAGATTGGATCTAAAACAAATGGCCACACCTCCCCCCTTGCTTTCTCTCCTTGGGCAGTACACTATGGAAAACCCGGCCAGGGCATACACCTCCAATACTGGACCCACGTCATCCCTCAACCAGTTCTCCGTGATGCAAGCCAGATCAGCGGAGGAAATCAAGTCCACAATAATTGTGCTCTTGTTTCTAATCGATCTGGCATTGCATAGAAATGCATGAAAGGGACTGGTGAAGGTTGCTGATCCAACAGCTACCTGCCTACTCAGTCCGGTGGGAAATCTGGTTATGGTTACCAAACATGTCTGGCCTCTCTCCAGGCCTCATTTTGCCCCAGGGCGCCTCCTGGTCCTGACCACTGTAATGCAACCTAGTCCCGCTGTACCGCTAGCATCCCACTGTCTACATCATGCCCTCTCCAAATCTCAGCCTCCCTACAGTGCCTCAATGCCGTAGTTGATAAAGTGAGATCAATGAAAGGGCAGAGGTCAAGCAGCAGGAACACCATGTAGATGATCCGTGGGGTTTTAGAACTGAGGCACATCTTAAACTGTTGCTTGCACAAGTTAAAACCACCCCAGATAAGACTACTCAATTAAATATCCCACCCAAACTATGTCATGTAAAAAAATAAATATCCCCTACCACCCCAAACCAACAATAAACCAAAATGAAATAGAATTGCACAAATACCCAAAATAAAATAATAGCCCTCTCTATTTTCCAATCCCTCCCAAACCCACTAGCATACAACAGTATATCTATGAACAGTAAATCTATACAATATAAAAATTCAAATAAACCTACCTCCCAAACATACAACACCCTAACTCACTCAATAACCACCACACAATCAATACTACTATAATAACTACACAATCAATCATCATATAAACCACTCATACTACCCCCCCCAACCGCCCAATACAACACAATTAAAAGCAGGAGAATCCAGACAGTTATACTGCTTAGGAAAAAGTGCATAGTATATCGGACACCAAGCTTTTAAGGCCCTTATAGGTGGGGGCTTACTTTAATTTGCCTCCCATTGGGGCTGTTCACCCTCAGCTTCCCGCTTCCTCCAGTCCCAGTCCTGGGTTGCTGCCAAAAGTACTCCTGCCAGCCCCCGGTGCTGTATTCTGGTAGAGGGACTGGAGGAGTGGTGTTAAAATTAAAACCACCAGCACAGCAGTTGTGAACACTGCCCTGCATCTGCGGGCATTTGCGTAGTGTACTGCACCAATGTGCGAGTTGGCGGCTGCCAGCTCGCCTGTCTGAAATAGTGCTGCAGTGTTATTTTTTCCTTTTTTATGAAAGCCACTCTGGTAGCCCATGGGGAGTTTCCCTCATGTGCCCTGACTCCTCCTTAACTCTGGCAATGTATTTGTGGTCCAGAGGCATGCATGCGGGGGGGATAAGTAAAGTTTGTAAAAGAGCACTTAAGTGCTACTGTTACAGGGTGCCTATAGCTTTAAGAGAAGTCGAGGCTGCTATAGGAATGGACAGCCCTGTCTGCTGCCTTGGGAGATGGTGTTATGGTGCTAGCAACAGACAGGAGAAAGCATTTTAATTTCCAACTATGCCACTGGATGTCAGGGATGAGGCAACCCTAACTAGCTATGGGGGTCAACTTCTAAAGCCCTGCAGGTTTTTATAAAATAAACTTGAAAATGGTACTGCACATAAACTGTATAGCAGCCATATTTTTCACTCCTGACCCCTGCAGCAGCCAATTAGAATTCAAGGAGCCCAAGGACCTGCAGCTATGGCTCCTGGAAAGGGAGTGAGAATGTGCTCTTGGCACCCAAACTGTCATCCAATCAAGCATCATAGGAACTTAATGTTTATTAATTTTCAAGATGGACAGCTGTATTCAATCAATCAGAAGCTTCCATTTTTTTCTTGAGACCCCAAGGACAATTGCAGCTCAGGGCAGTTAGTGGCCGAGTCTCTCTGAGGGCAGAGGGGAGCTGAGACAGAGAGGGTGAAAGACTGGGAAGTTGGTCCATGGCTTCCAGTTGTGATGGCAGTGAGACCTGCAGAAATCTTCCATTGTCTAGGAGAGCAGCATTCCCAGTTTCCAGCTGAAGGAGGAGGATACTTTGGCAACCTGAGTGTAGCCCTCAGCCATTACAAGGGCTGGGACTGTACATCTAGACCTTAAAGTGGTTCCAGAGACAGGGGACAGCATTGAGAGATGATGCCTGGTTTCTACAGCCTGGGGAATCGAAAAACTTCAAAGACTGCTGCCAAAGAGTGGGGAGCTTTGCCTAGTGGATGTGTGCCCTGTTTGCCAGAAAGTGTTTCATATTTGCCATGAAGCTGTGACTGCTGTATGTTACTGAAAGTGAGAGATTGATCCCCTGTGAGGAAAGAGACTGCATGCCAACCAGAACTGCCTTAGGACTCGCCCAGCACTGCTGCCTCTCCACCCTGCTATTCATCCCCACAGCGGTGCATCAGCCATGGTGTCAAAGACTGTCCTCATCCAGCGCCCAGCAGAAAGCATACTGAAGGTGACAAGATGCAAGAGCCGACAACCACTTGAAGGGGGAAAACTGCCAGACTTCACTCTCAGTCCCCAAGGGAGCAAGCTACAAGACATCGCTCTCAATCCCCCTGCTGCTGCCATCAGGAATGCCAGTTGCAGGGAGACTGTCTCAAATCCTATACTGTTGTGCTGCAGAACCGTGAGTACCGGCAGGGCCTACCCTATCTGGGAAAATAGTTCTAAGTTACATGTAACCCCCTGCAAATGGGGGTTCCCAAAAGTCTTCCAGGAGCTTGCCTGAATGCTCCAAGTCTGGGCGGTGTTCGGTGTCTGAGCTGTTTAAAAGTGGTTCCAAGTGAGTGCTATTTGAGCCTCCACGTGCTGTCTCTTTCAGAGCTGCCTGCTTGCAGACCTAATTAGTTTGTATGGGGGGACTGTGTATTTAATGCTTGAATCCCACCCGAGCTGCTGCCAATTTGCTCCATTTCTGCTGTCGCTACATGTGCAGAGGGAGCCTTGTTGAAAGATATAACTGTTTGCCAGAAATCATTTAGAGTGACTGAGAAAATGTAGTTTGTCTAACCTGTCTTTATTTCAGCATGAACTGTTTCAGTGTAGCTCTTTCATTTTGGTCCTGAATTGCTGACTTGGACCAATCAGGATGATAGGGAGGCCTTAAAATGGAGCCTGTGGATGAATTGGAACTTGGACTCTCAATTTTGAGCCAGCCACAAGGGGATTGTATGAGCAGCGACACTGGGAAATGTAGTTTTGACCTTGGCGCCTTTTTTCACCAACAGAGGGAGTCTTATTGTGAGTGACAGCCGAACCAGCCAACAGAATGGTGTGGAGCTAAAGGAAATGCCCTGCTCTGTGACTGGAAAGATCAGATCAGTTGTGACAGTGAAGAGAGAAGGAGCTCTGTGCTTCTGTGGTGTATAGTTTCGCTCGGGAAGCACATGTGAGGCCCTGAGGTTCGGCCTGCAGCCGTTGTAAGTGCTACTTTGGACTGAATCCGACTTGTGAGGAGAAAGAAGGAAGTCTGAAAGGTAGAAACCAGGCTAACCCTGTAGAAGACTGGAGAAATTGCTGAATCGCACTCGGTCTGTCAGGAACTGAAGCTGCTGTTTGTGCTCCCGGGTATTTTGCAGTAATTGCGATCAGGATCTAGGAGCAGTCTGCCTGGTATAGTGCTTTCCTTTTACATATGAATGTGCATAGTGCTTGTGGGGAATCGCTATTTCCAATCCCGTGTTGTGTGCTGTGTGTTGAAGCTGGAAGCAAACCCCAGCTTGTCTCGGACTAAATCCGTTTTCTATCTACTGCAGTGGGGTCCAGTCACAAGGACCTTGTCTCCATGCCCTGTTGTTCTGGCAACCCAGAAGAACATCCACCATCTGGTTCTCAGCTTGGGTATTGTGAGTACAAATCAGGGTATTCCCCTGCAGCCTGCTTTCAATTACAAGTGTGTCATCTAATTATTGTTGTTTCACTTCTTCATGGACCGAGCCATCCGGTTACGGATTACAATTGGGTGTTGTGCATATATTTTCTTTTACAGGACCTTGTCCATCTGCACTTGCCGGCCAACAGACCTGGCTAGCCCCCCCCCCAACCTGGGTACCCAGAGTGTGACTTTTCAGACCCTGTATGTGTGCACAGTACTGTGATTTAATTCTGCCAATTAACCTGATCTCCCCCTCCTGTGTTTTATTCCCCCTAAATAAACCAGATTTTACGTTGTTAAACTTTAAAACTGTCTGAAGTGTCAGTACCTACATATCAAGCATTATATTGGTTTGTGTATGTTGATTAACCTTATTTTACAGGGGGTCCCCAGAGACGAACCTCAGAATCAGTCTCGAGGGTAAGTGGTACTTTATGAATGAACAGTGTGTACATGTGGGGTATTAGGACTGTAACATCTGTGCATTGTGTGAGCCACTAGAGGGAATAAAAGGGGGTCTCAGTGTCCCAGAGGGCTGTGACCAAGCTAATCTAACCACTACAAATCCTGACCTCTGGGTGGAGGCACCTGCCATAGAACCTAGGCTCCTCAACCTGTCAGTAGTCAAGCAGGCAGAGGTAGTAGCCCTTGGGATAGCGCCACCTGGGGGTTACATACAGTACTTTTCAAGTTAATTATTTTACAGAGCTTCAGTGCCAGCCAACTTGCAGCAACAATCAGGCCTACACATTAATCCGGGTACCCAGATAGACTTTTTAGGGACACTGGTACCAGTGAGGCGGTAGTCAAGTTAAATGTGCTGTTGCTTTGGGGGTGGGCACAGTTATTGATGTGTTTCATTGGTGTTCCAAGTTACCAATTTTATGCAACTGCTTTAAATTTGAATCTCCCATGGCTTTTCCACTATAATGAAGCTATTATTATTGTTAAAACTGTGAGCATATTATTAGCTATAGTCATTAATTGCATGCAAAGTAAGATACAACAACTGGTTGTGGTAATTCATGCATGGGGTGACTAGATGGGGAGGTACAGCATCCCATGGGATGGTACTGCACAAACATCTAGACCACTGTATTTACTCTGGGTGGAGGCACCGTGCTATTGTTTACTTCTACTTAACGTAGAAACATAGAATTTGACGGCAGATAAGGACCGCTTGGCCCACCTAGTCTGCCCATTTTCCTACCTAACAGATAAGCTGCAGATCCTAGTTAACTAACAGCTTACTTCCTCCTACCCCCCACTAGGGCTGCCTTATGTCTGTCCCATGCATTCTTGAATTCCCCCACTGTTCTTGACTCCACGACCTCCTCAGGGAGGCTGTTCCATGCTTCCACAACCCTCTCTGTGAAAAAATACTTCCTCACATTACCTCTGAGCCATCCCCCCTCTATCTTCAAATTGTGCCCCCTTGTTCTTGCACATCTCTTTTTCTGAAAGATGCCACCCTCTTGGACTTTGTTGATTCCCTTGAGGTACTTAAATGTTTCTATCATGTCCTCTCTCCTTCCTTTCCTCAAGGGTATACATATTAAGCTCCTTTAGTCTTTTTTTCGTATGTCTTCTGGTGCAGACCCTGCACCATTTTGGTGCCCTCCTCTGGACAGCCTCCACTCTGTCTATATCTTTGCGGAGATGGGGTCTCAGAACTGCACACAATGCTCAGATGGGGTCTCACGAACTGTCTGTACAGAGGATAACAACTTACTGTTTTCTACTATTGATGCCTCTCCCTATGCATCCCAATACCCCCAGCCTTCCTTACTGCCTTCTCACATTGCTTGCCCACCTTAAGGTCATCTGATATAATTACCCCCAGGTCCCTTTCCATTTTTACTGTTGTCAGTATCTCACCCCCCATTGTGTACTCTTCCCCTGGGTTTTTGTATCCCAGGTGCATTACCTTGCACTTCTTTGCATTGAATCTGAGCTGCCATACATTTGACCATTCCTCCAACCTTGCCAAGTCCCTTCTCATCCTTTCCACTCCATCTTGTGTATCAACCCTGTTGCAGATCTTTGTGTCATCTGCAAAGAGACATACTGTTCCTTCCAGTTCCTCTGCAATGTCACTTATAAAGACATTAAAAAGGACCGGTCCCAGTACTGAACCCTGCGGTACCCACTAGTAACCCTCCTTTCTTCACTGTGGACTCCATTTACTACTACCCTTTGCGTCCTGTTGTCTAGCCAATTTTTTATCCAGGCTACCACCTTGGGACCCACTCCAAAGCTGGCTAACTTGTGTATTAATCTTTTGTGTGGGACTGTATCAAATGCCTTGCTAAAATCTAGGTAGGCCATGTCCACAGCCCCTCCCTGGTCTACTACTTTGGTCACCCAGTCAAAGAAATCTATTAGATTCATCTGACACAACCTTCCCATCATGAATCCATGCTGCCTTGGGTCCTGTGCCCCACTGGCCTCTAGGTACTCAACAATTCTTTCCTTTAGAAGTGATTCCATCATTTTCCCTACCACTGAGGTCAAACTAACTGGTCTGTAATTTCCTGCCTCTGTCCTGCTCCCACTTTTGTGAAGAGGAATGCCATTTGCCCTTCTCCAGTCCTCAGGTACCACCCCATCCTCCCATGATTTGTTAAAGAGAGTAGTCAGTGGTGTCACTAGTTCTACCCTTAGTTCTTTTAGAATTCTTGGATGAATCCCATCAGGCCCATTGCTTTGTCCATCTTCAACTTTATTAGTTCTTTCAGAACCATTTCTTCTGTAAATGGACTGGTATCAACCCCCGTCTTCAGAGTGTTTCTCTTGTTTGGTTTAGGTACCTCCCTCTCCTCTTCCTTTGTGAATACTGAGCAGAAATATTCGTTCTGTATCCCTGCTTTTTCACTGTCACCCTCTACCCACATTCCTTCCCCTTTATTAAGCCACAGTATCCCTCCTTTGGTCTTTCTTCACTCCCTAATGTACCTATAAAAGGTCTTATCCCCCTTCTTAACAGTTGGCTATCCATTTCTCGGTTTGGGCCTTTGCTATTCTGACTGCCTTCCCAGCCTCTTTCTGCTTTAACTGATAAAGTTATCTGTCCTGCTCCTTCTGTGTTTCCTTATATTTCCTGAATGCTATCCTTTTCTCCTTAACTTTTCCTGCCACCTCTTTTGAGAACCATAGCGGTTTTTTCCTTCATTGTGTTTTGTTGATTTGCTTTACACAAAGGCTTGTTGCCTTTGTGATGTCAGTTTTGATTACTCCCCATTGTTCCTCCACCCCTCGTTCTTGCCTGTTTGCTAGTGCTTTTCTGAGGTACTCTCTCATTTTCCCAAAGTCAGCCCTCCTAAAGTCCAATACTCTTGCTTTGGTATGGCTTGATTGTATGGCTGTGTTTATCATGAACCACACTGTTTGGTGGTCGCTTGTTCCCAGATGGCTACCCACTTCTAAATCTGAGATTCTTTCTCCATCCCCATTTGAGAGTACCAGGTCTAAAATTTCTCCCTCCCGAGTGGGTTCCAATACTAGCTGTCTGAGGCATGCCCCCTGTAGGGCATCAAGAATGACCCTGCTCTTGGATGTGCCTGCAGCAAAGGTGCTCCAGTTAACATCTGGCATATTCAGGTCCCCCATCAACAGTATCTCCCTTTTTCTGTCATTCTAAGGAAGCCTTCTATCATTTCCTTGTCCAGTCCCTCCTGTGATGGGGTCTGTATACAACCCCATGCGGATTGTGGTGCCATTTCCTGTCTCCAGGGTGACCCAGAGTGTCTCATCTGCTCCTATTTACTCTTTAGTTCTGTTGCTTTGATCCTTCTTTTACATGAGAGCTACTCCTCCTCCTCTTTTACTCTCCCTGTCCCTTCTGTAGATTGTGTATCCTGGTATGTTGACATCCCAGTCATGGTTCTCTGTGTACCATGTTTCTGTGACTGCCACAATATCCAGGCAACCCTCTTCCATCAAGGCCAGTAGTTCAGGGAGCTTGTTACACAGACTACGGGCATTGGTACTCATCACCCTCCACTTTTTGATGGCCTTACCCCTTTGAGCCCCCCATTCCTGTCCTTACTGCTGTTGCGTTTTTTCACATTTACCTCTGTCCTGCTCCCTAATGACTTCTCTACCTTGGTGTTTACCTCACTAATTACTGTGTTTTGTGGGGGGAGGCTGGGATTTCCCTGCTCCTTTTCAGTGCCTCCCCCCTTTGCTAGTTTAGACGCTTGCCAATGAAGCATTTGAACCTCTCACCTAGGATCCTGGTCATGCAGACCATCACACCAGTATAGGTCTGCATCCCTCCAGGTGGCTCCCCAGTCCCCAGTGAAGCCAAAACCCTGAGCTCCACACCAGTTTTTCAACCATTCATTGAATTCCCTGCTGAGGAGTACCCTAGCATCACCCTTGCCATAGACAGGCAGCACCTCCGAGAAGGTTACCGTGTTCGCTACTTGTCTAAGGCCCTTCCCCAACTCTACAAACTCCTCTTGCACTGCTCTGATACCTCCAAGCTATGGCGCCAGGCAGGCACCTTACCTCCCTGTCCCCTTCCTCCCCCATTTCTACCCCCTAATGATTGAGTCCCCCACCAGGAGTTGTTTCCTTCCCCGTGGGGTCCCATGCCACCCTCTTGTGGGTCTCCTTTATGAAGGTTCCCAGCATCCTCCTTGATCTTCCCTTGTCAATCTTCACCATTCATTACTTCCTGGGTGTAAGCCGGAGGCGCGCACCCGTCTCAGGAGCTTTTTTTAAAAAGCTTTGGCTAACGACCCCTCCCTCGAGTGGCGTCATGCGCGAGGCGGCGTTAACGACAAACTCCTCCTCAACTCAGTTCTGTTTCTCTCCCGCCGCCAGGCAGCACCTGTTTCGCGTGAAGCGTCAATTTAAGTGCGTAGTGTACCGACTCCTGTTTTTTCGTCACACTCGACGCCGATCCGGTAAGACTGTTCTTTTTTCTATCTTACGGCGCCGGGTGTGTTTCCTACTGTGTTTAGCCTTGTTATTTTCGCGTTATGTCCGGTTCGGGAGCTAAGCGCTTTTCGAAGACGGGCCGCGCCCCTATGCGTCGGTGCTCCTGTGGCCGGCATTTCTCCGTCTCGGACCGGCATGACGTTTGCCTTCGTTGCCTGGGACCCAACCATGATATGGATTCAGTGATGCCTGTTTCTCGATGGACCGCGTGTCCTTGAAATCACGTGTTTAAGCTCGGCAAAGCCGCACCGACCGGGGGACAACGTCGTCTGGGATTCTCGGGCGAGTGGTTAGGCCCTTCCTGGGTCCCTCCCGAACCTCACGGTCCGAGGAGGAGGGTCTCCTGTCCTTTCTTGCCCAGGAGGCCCCTTCTCTGCAGTGTTGAGGCGTCATGGTCCCTTCAGGACCGCGGCGCCGACCACCCGCCTCGGCAGTCACCTCTTCAGAGGTGCAGGCTCCCCGATGTCGAGGCCCTCGACTTTTGGGCCTGGCTCGGGTGGACCCTTGGCGCCTGCTTCGGCACGTTTCGGATCGGCACCGTTCGTAGTGCCGGTGATCGATCGCGGCGCCATTTCGATGCCGTTTTGGATCCGGCACCGTTGACGTGCCGGTGATCACTGGCGGCACCATTGGCGATGCCGGCTTTGGGAACAGCGCCGATGGACATCGGTGGCGGCGCCGTCGGCGTGCTTGCCTGCGCCTCGGCGCCGCCAGCGGCGGCTCGTGGCCTAGTCCATCCTCCAGGCGGTGCCGGGCCTGCCCGGCGCCGTGGGGGGTTTGGAGTTGGGCCTGGCTGCTGCCGGCGTGGGGGGGCGAGCGGTGTCACCTTTGGTACCGGGGCCGTTCGCGGCACCGTGGCCTCAGGGACCCCTGGGGTGGCCAGCATTGAGGTCCAGCTGGTCTCCTCCTCGGAGGGCGATGACTCAGACGTGGACCCATCCTGGCACCCCCACTCTTTGGGGTCTGGGTCCCCTGTAGCTAGAGGTACCAGGCGGCGCAGCGGGCCCCTCCCTCTGTCCCCCTTCCGTCGTCTCCTGAGGGTTCCCCGGCTGGGGGTGGCCGGAAGCCCCGGGGGGCAGACGTGGGGGTGATGGAGGGGGAGACTCCCCTCTCTGGAGGGCCGGTGACAGCTACCCCCCAGGGTACTGTTGCCCCCTCTAGGGACAGAGGGACACTGTGGTCGAGGAGGAGGGCCCTCTCAGAGTCCGAGGGGTTGAGAGGCAGGGGGTCTGCCACTCGGTCTTCTTTGGCCACCTCAGGGGGGGTGGCCAGGAGCCGTAGTGCAGAACCCCGCCCCTCCCTCCAGGGTTCTAGGGTGCCCTCCGGCGGCGTTCGTGTGGACTGCCCTTCTGGATCCATGCAGTCCCGGCGTCGTCACAGGGGAGGTTCTCCCCCTGGGCTCTTCCAGGCTCCGCTTCCCCAGAGTTCCGTTCTGCGGCCTGGTCTGTTGTCCGGGATCCCTCCTACTAGGGCTCCGTTCCCCGGATTCCAGAGCCCTGGCAGAGAGCAGTTGCCTCCTCGGAGGTGCCCTCTCCCATCTCTCTGCCTTCACCACCCCGCTCCCAGGCCATGTCGGTCCCTCTGGGTCTGTTATCCTGGGAGCAGTTCAGGGTTCTCTGGCCCTTCCCTCATATTGTTAGATACATGCATGAGCGGGTCTTCGACTCTCCCCACCAGGGAATCCTCTGGACATTCAGCTCCCCATCATCCTCGTCTCCCTCCTCTGAGGAGAGGAACCCTCTCATCTTTCCTCCGATGCTGATTTCACGGATATCAGCGTTTCCTCCGAGGATGGTGAGGGATCTTTGGATTTCCTATGTTCGGGAGACAATACCGAGCGGAGCGAGAATTCCTCGGTAGATTCAGTGCCCAGCATTTGGTGGTACCTTCCTGGCCTATCCCCTTCCAGGAGGTGTCTATCCGGTCCTGGCAGTCCCCAGCCGCTTCTTCTCCAGCCCCGGCTGACTGTCGGCGTAGGTATTGTGCCCCCTCAGAGTCTCTAGGTTCCCTTCCCAACTCGCCCTCTGGTTTGGTCTACCTAGATACTCCTTCTGGGCGCCGCTGCCTGGCGCACGACCGTCCACCGGATCTGGACTCTCTCCAGTTCGACCGTTGGGGGTGAAGAGTGTTCTCTTCTTCTCATGCGAGTGCCTGTATTGCATCTCATCAGGCTCACCACGCTGCCTACAACCGGCATTTGTGGTCGATGATGTCCCAGCTGTTGGCATCAATGCCTGACACGGAGCAAACCAGACAAGCTTGCCCTCTCTCCGGTAGGCCTGGAGCTGGCAAGACTCAAGCAAGGGCATCTTATGGCGCCAATGAGGTGGCTTCCAGGCTTCTGGGACAGCGATCTGCATCAGGCGGATGGCATGGCCGTCTGTCTAGGTTGTCACCCTGGCCCGGCGTGAGGGTGATTCGCTCCGCCTTCGGGGACCGTCTTTTCTCCTCTAGAGCTAGGAGACTTTACAGGGGCTCCTCCGTCTCCTCGTCCTCGGGAGGCACCTCCTAGCTCTTCTCCCACTTAGGCTTTCTGAATAAGCCAGGGTCTTCTCCTTCTGTTTCTCACCAGCAGAAGGCTGGGGTCTTGTTCCCTCAGGGTATGGCCTCTCCCGAGAAGAGGAGCAGTACTCACCCAGGAGTAATGAATGGTGAAGATTGACAAGGGAAGATATAGAAAATTACAGACCTACCGTAATTCTTGATCTTCTCTTGTCTTCACCATTCATTACTTCACCCTCCCACCATCCCCTCAGTGGCCTCTTCCTGTGCTCTCCACCTCCGTCTCCTTCCTCTCTCTGCAAAAAATATAAAATTTAAAAAAATAAAAATAAAAAGTAAGAAAAATTGCTCAATTTTTCCAAAAAAAAAAAAAAGTCTATATCTTTGGGGGGCCCTATTTCTTCAGAAAATTATTTACTCTAAGATTCTTGGGCCATCTCGTGAATTGCATTGGCGATCAAACTGCACAACTATCTCTTGCCATCCCTCGGGCGAGATACTTCTGGGGTTTTAGCCTGGCTCTGGCTATTCAGTTTTGATCCTGCAATCCCGTGCTTCCAGCTGTTACGCCCTAGAATCGCAACCCCCCCCTTCTCTAATTCTTGCCTTGCAGAGCAGAGGAACGGGCACGACTATTTTTTCTAAAAAAAAAAAAAAAAAAAAGGAAAAGCTGAGGGAACTCTCTTCGACTGCCATAGGCATTCTTTGCATTTGAGGTCATGCTCCTAAGCCTGCAAATGATTATCTGTAAAAAAAAAAAGGAAGATGCAAGGGCAGACAAAGCCCTTCTCGTGAGATTTTGATCATTGGTTTTTCCTTTCAAGTGTCCTCCTGGACAGTTTTACAGACAAGCAGTGCTGACCATGACCAATCCTAGCCAGTCTAAGCCTCTGGCCTGCCTTGGCGAGTCCGACTGAGTCCCACTTCTATACCTATAGACGCCTAAAGGCTTAGATTTTCCATTTCTAAACCCCTGAGCAGCGCTCTCATGCTGCCTGGGTTTTATCCTTCCCTCCTCGGGTGTCCTCCAGTTAAAAGCCTTCCGCGGCCAGGAGCCCAAAGTGGGGATCAAGAACAATGGCATGTTGAAGATGAGGACTATGCCCTCCCGAGTCTGTCTAGCGGGTTCGGTGAACCTTCTCTTCAGCTCTATCTCCGGGGATTCTTGCTTCCCTGTTAGTCGAGCCTTGAGCTATAAGCTAACTATGCTCGTTGGGCATTCTGGTCCCTTCAACATCCCATCTCTCTCTTCTCTTCTTCTTCTTCTTCTTTCTCATTACCTTCCTTCTCTCTCCTCCTAGAGTCGCCCAGGTAAGGAGGCCCTGCAGTCCCTAGGTTAGGGATACTCTTATCTCCTCTGTCCTTCCTCCATCGGCTTATTCCTTTTTCAGTTCATTCTTCCTTACTTTGCTATCCCTTGGCTATCTTGCCTCGCTATCTCTATTTCTCTGCTTTCGCTTTTGCCTCTCCGGCTCACAGAACTGAGTTGGAGGAGGAATCGGTCGCTACTAACGGCCGCCCCTCGCGCATGACGCATGGCGTCACTCTCAAAGGGCGGGGCGTTAGCCAAAGCTTTTAAAAAAAAAAAAAAAAGCTGCCGTGGCAGTTGGCGCCTCTGGCTTACACCCAGGAAGTAATGAATGGTGAAGATACAAGAGAAGATCAAGAATTACGGTAGGTACGTAATTTTCATATCTCCACTGCAGGTGCCTCCATAGAGGAACCACTGTCCACCAGAAGATCGAATGAACTGTGGAGAGGTACAGCTGGAGGGATGGAACTCTGTTCCACCACCCTCTCCCTCCCTGAGCCCACCCTGGTCCAGCCTCTTCTCTTTCTTGGCAACCTCTGAGGTAGTGACATTGGCCCTGGTGGTCCCTGGGTGGGGGAGGAGGTTTCACGAATCCTAGCCAGGTCAGCCTGGAGACGGGCAACCTCCTCCCTCAGACCAGAGAGGTGCCTGCAAATAGGGCATCATCGCAGCCTCCAGAATGTCTCCCGGAACACTGCCGCCCCACAGCCATTGCACTGCACCACTCCTATCATGTCTTATTTTGTGTCCCCTCTCCTGTTTCTCTGTATGCTTACTCTCTCCTCTCCTTACAACTCTCACCCTTCCTGTTCTGGGACAGCAACTTCCTGAATGCTGCCGACTGCAGCAGAAACGGAGGAAGCAGCTCCTACCTGGAGCTTCTCACTGAGCTAACTGGCTGAATTCCAGGTAAAGGCTCTCTCTGCACATCAACTCCTGCCTTAGATGGCCGTGGGGCGCTTCGTCCGTGCATCCAAGGACTCTAGGCTTCTCTGCCTCACAGCCCACTGATTGTTTTGGTGGACTTCTGCTGTGGGTTGCTAGCCCGATGACGCTTCACGTCATCTGCCCCACCCACCCAGGGGCGGTCCTCAATATATTGGCCTGCACTGATTACATCACTTCCGGTGTGCCAAATCCTAAGTCCCCACTTTCCCATTTGCAGGTTATACCTGCTGGCCACCAGAGGTCACTGTGCTCCCTGCCTATTTTTCTTTGCTCCTACCAGCTAATTCAATTCTATCCCTGTGTCTGTCTCCCTACCTCACCTCCTGCATCTCCCACCTCTGTCCACCCTCTCCGCTGCCATCCAAGCTCCCCATCTTACTCCCTAAAATTCTTGCCTCACTCCTATCATGCCTGTCATCCTCCTTCCTGCTTGTCTCTCTCTCCTTCCCCTCCTACTAATGTCTCTTGCTTTCCCTAGGGTCACTGTATGCCCGCAGACTCGCTACTCTTGCGCCCCTAGTTGCCCTTCTGCTCTCCCCTCCTTTTCTGCCTCTGCCCCCTCCCTCCTTCCTCCTCCACCCATCCAATATGCTCCTCTCCACACCACCCTCCACCTGGGCACCACCTCTCCCAACCCCGCTCCCTCGCGCATCTTATCACGCTCGCATTCCCAGCCTGTGCTCCTACCCACCCCTGTGCTACTAAACCCCCCATCCTCCTATCCCCATTGGCGAAACTCTCCTTCTGCCACCCGCTGTCAAGGGTGGCTCTCCTCCTCTTGCTCCTGACTGGTAACATACATCCCAATCCTGGGCCTGCCAGCAATGGCTCCCCATTGAAATCCTCCGGACTACATATTGCGTCTATGAACATATGTAGCCTCCTTAAAAAACTTGACTCTCTACATTGCTGGGAGGTGGTTTATAAGCCAGACGTGATTGCCATAGTCGAAACCTGGCTGTCTGACTCCACCCCTGACTCCCTGGTCTCACTCCCTGGCTACTCCCTCCACCTGCAGGACCATGTCGGTAGGCGAGGTGGGGGATGTGCCATTTATGTCAAAGACCCTCTTATTGGACTAGCCCTCCCTGCCTCTGTCCTTGACCACAAGGCCCAGGCCCTAACACTAAAACTATCTCCCGACCCCTCTAGGGGTCCTATCTTCCTGACTACAGCATACATGCCTCCAAAAAATCAAGCTCAGGCACTAGGCCCGTTAATTGACTATCTTACCTCCTTACCCCACTCCTCCAACCAAATCTTGGTGGGGGACCTGAACATCAATTGGCTTAGTCCCACATCCTCTTCCTCCCGTGATGCTTTTGCTGCTATTGACCTAACTCAACTAGTCTCCCGGCCTACTAGAATAAACCCCAGAAGGGGCTCTAGCACTCTCTTGGATGTGGTCCTCACTAACCGCCCTTGCCGTGTCCACACTATCCAAATTCTCCCTGACTGTCTTAGTGACCACTCCCCTATTCTCTTCAACTGGTCAACCTCCCTGCCCAAGCCTGCTATACAAACTACCCATCACAAGTGGCTCAGACCTGGTGGGTTGAAAGACCTTAAGCTTCTCCTGGCCCACACTGACTGGTCCCGTTACAAAACACCCCGGACATTGACAAGGCTGGCCTTCTTTATCCGCACCTTCAACTCTGCTTGCATATTTTGCACCCATAACTGCAGAGGTCCAAAGTAAGGCATGCCCCTGGGTCACCCCCGTCCCGCCTACTTTTTGCAGCGGGATAACCTATGGCACCTTGCTGTTGAAACTGGCCACCCACCGACAGGCAGGCTCATGCTGCTGCCTGAACAAGTGTACGTGGCTACCCGCAAACGAAGGCTGAGTATTATCAAGCTTCCTCACCTCCTCATGGGGAACCCCAGGTCCTTCTGGGACAATCTCAAGCAGCTGAATTGCGGCACTCCCCCCACCTCGCTTATTAACATTAATGGTACAGTCTCCTCAGACCCTGTCCTTATTGCCACTCACCTCAATAACTCCTTCACGGACCTTAGCTCGGTGCTCCCAGATAATTTCTTCAACCCCCCTCCCTCCAGGGCTGTCCCTACTATCTCACGCCCCCTGTTCCACCTGCATCGGGTCACTGCCCAGGAAGTCAGACCATACTTACTTAAAGCCTTAAAGAGCAACACTATTGGCAATGACTCCCTTGATCCCTGTCTTCTTCGTCAGGTCCTGGATCAGGTCATCTCACCTATCACCTGCCTCTTTAATAAGTCTCTCTGCCTAGGACAATTCTCCTCTGCCTGGAAGGTTGCTACTGTTACCCCAATTCACAAGGGTGGTGATAGGACGCACCCGGGCAACTATCGGCCTATTTCAATCCTCTCTCCTCTCTCCTCTCTCTAAGGCCTTAGAGAAAATTGTGGCCACCCAAATCTCTGAATACCTCTCCAAATATGGTGTCCTTTGCCCTGAACAACATGGCTTCAGAGCTGGCCATAGCACCAATACTGCCCTCCTGGAGTTCTCTAACTTTCTGCACACCTCACTGGACTCTGGCTCCTTGGCTGGTGCTGTGTTCATTGACTTATCAAAAGCCTTTGATACTGTCTCACACCCCCTCCTATTAGCTACCCTTAGGCACCTAGGCTTTGCCGTTGGACCAGTCTCCTGATGCTCCAGCTACTTGTCAGCCCGCTCGCAATGTGTGAAAGTTAGTGGAACACTCTCCAGCACCTGCCCTATCCATTCTGGAGTCCCTCAGGGCTCTATTCTTGGACCCTTGCTCTTCTTCCTCTTCCTCAACTCCCTGCCCAGTGAATGTACCGGCAAAATCCTACTCTATGCTTATGACGCAGTACTCTTTGCCTCCGATAGTAACCCCATCTCACTCCAGAACTCTCTTCAGCAATCCTACAATGCCGCAGAAGCCTGGTTCACTGAGCACAGACTCGTCATCAACCTAAAGAAAACCAAAGCCATGCTCTTTGCCCACCCCCAAAATAAGTCCAGTAACTTTCCTCTCTCTGTCCACTCCACCTTCAATCTCCCTATTGAACTAGTTCCCTCTTATAAATACCTAGGTATAACCTTTGACCCTGCCCTCTCTTTTCATGCCCACATTTCTGTCCTGACCTCTGCCTCCAACATACGGCTGGGTATCCTTTATCATCATAAAAACTGCCTCCCCACTGATGCCCTCTGCCTTGCAGTCACCTCCTCTGTTATATCCCTAATCGACTGTAGCCTTCCTGTCTATGGTGCGGCTGACCAGACAGCCTTGCTCAAGATACGCCTTACCCTTAACAAAGCCTGTAGACTTATAACTGGTGCTCCTAGACTTACCCATACCTGCCTTCTTTATTCCATGGCCAATCTACTCAACCTGGATGAGTGCCTCATGTACCAAACCTGCCAACTAACCTATAAAGCTCTTCATGGTCTATCTCCCCACGGGCCTGTCTGACACTATCCACCGAGCTAATCCCACAGTGCATACCCATAGTTCCTGAAAAGCTGCACTGGTTATACCGAGGGCGAGAACCTCACAAGGTCAAAGGGCTTACCCCATAGAGCCCCCTCCTGGTATAACACCCTCCCTGCCGGAATCTCTGATGCCCCCTCGTTATCTTGTTTTAAATACAGCCTCAGAAATCACCTGCTCACCTCACGCAGCTGTTGCTGCCCTTAACCCTCTCCTCTCCCTGACAATGCTCGCTGAGCAGCATTCTTACCTCCTGTCTAGCGCTACCTTCACTTGCCTGCTCTCCTCTCTCTCTTGACCTCCTTTCATCCTCCACTATCCGTCTTCTGAATCAATCTTCCTTTATCCACTGTCTATTATGCCTAACTCACCTGTATGCATTATTTATACTGCCTTAGAAATGCCTGTAACTTTGACTGACGTCTACTGTGTACTTGTATTACTGCCTGTCTGTTGTCAGTTGTACCGTTGTTTTGTCCTCTCTGTGACGAGGTACCTTTGTAAATGAGCCTCTGGCTCAAAGGTTGTTAAACTGATGTTAAAATAAAATAAAAAAAATATTCTTCAGAAGCCTCCTTCTTCCTTGCTCAGTGTCAGACCACCAGCAGCTGGGGGGGGGGGGTGAGGTACTTTTTCCTTTAGGGTTGACAAAACCAATGTTTCTCTGTGATCCTTCCTTCCTACTGCCAAACAGGAAGTTCCTGTTGATAGTCAAATCCAGTGGCTATGAAAGTAGAACTGGCTTAGGGTGGGTGGGTGGAGGGCAATTAGTAAGAAAAAAGGCTAGCCAGAGGAAGTTGTAATTTGAGTCACCTGCTTTTATAGTGTCTAAGCCACACTCCCAATTAAGCTCTCTCTCTCCTCCTACTGGTTTAGCAAAGTAAGTTGATACAGTACCCTTTCCAGCACAGAACACACACTGACTTTCTTTTCTTTCTTTCTTTTTTAACCCTAAATAAGACCCCTTCTACTTCTAATAAAGTATCTGTCTGCTTAATCTTACAGACACTGACTCCTGCTGAGATATAACTGTTAAATTAATAAGAAAATGTAGCTTCTTTTAGTTAGCTGCTTTCTGCTCTACAAGCAAGGCTAGCAACAGGAAGTTGTAATTTGAGTCACCTGCTTTTATAGTGTGTAAGCCACACCCTCAATTAAGCGCTCTCTCTTTCCCCTCCTACTGGTTTAGCAAAGTAAGTGGATACAGTACCCTTTCCAGCACAGAACACACACTGACTTTCTTTCTTTTCTTTCTTTTCTTTCTTTCTTTTTTTTAAACCCTAAATAAGACCCCTTCTACTTCTAATAAAGTATCTGTCTGCTTAATCTCACAGACGCTGACTCCTGTTGAGATATAAATGTTAAATTAGTAAGAAAATGTAGCTTCTTTTAGTTAGCTGCTTTCTGCTCTACAAGCAAGGCTAGCAACTTGGGAAAGAATCCCTAGTCACCATCTGAAACAGAGCCCAAGCCCCTCAAACTGTATTGTGGTCATCAGGCAAGGGCAGTAGCCCACTGGTACATGGTGCCCTGGTTGCATTAGATATTACAATCCTGGTGATATCTGAAATTAGATTAGTAATAACCCATTCAATCCCAAAATTTAAATGTTGAAAACAGAATCTGATTGCTTCATTCACCGTAAATCAGTAATCTTGATTCATTCCCAATCCAAAATCTAGGCTGCTGAAATATTCTCCTGGAGTGGAAACCCTTTTTTTTCCAGAACATCCCAGTGATAACGTTGGAACTAACAGAAAAACAAATTATGGTAAGCATGAAAAAGCAAGCATTTGTCAATGCCGAATGTTTGCTTGCTGGCATTGGCATTGGTAGTGCAGGAGTTACAGAGCTGCATAATAGGAATGGCAGTGAAGTACTGAACTGAAGCCAACCCCACCACAACCCTGTAGAGACTGACCGGCATTGGGGTGTGCCTTTGGGTCATCAGGCATAACGGCCACACCATTTCACCACACCCTACCCTGCAGACACCGACAACTGTCACGGTGTGCCTTGGGGTCTTTGGCCCTTATGCACACCCCATTCTGTCAGGAAATACGGTGAGATGGGTGCAGTATAGGAGAATTGGGTGAACTTTAGGGCCGAAGAGTCCAAGGAACACCTCATAGAAACATAGACTTTGACGGCAGATAAGGACCACATGGCACACCCAGTCTGCCCATTTCCCTACCTACTGGATAAGCTGCAGATTTTAGTTAACCAACAGCCTACTTCCTGCCACCCCCACTACAATTGCTTTACCTCGATGCCTCTCACTGGCTGCAGGGTGTGGAATGGTATGAGCATTACAGGTGAGAATCCCAAGTCACACCCCTGATGCCTGTCAGTCTCTACAGGGTGGGGCGTTATGGTCGGAAACCCTAATGCCTCAGGCATTCGTTGGTATTTTCACTCCAGATTTTCAGCATTGTTTTTTTGTGACCCCCACCTCGTGAACAGTGGCAATATCAGTTTGTTAGCCGAAAGCTGCTTTTGCACAGCGACTACGGCATTTAGCACCACAGGTGCAAAAACACATTCTGAACAGGATGTGAAAAATGACAGCTGTACTGTTCATGGGGAGGTGTAAAAAATGGCAATGCTGAAAATCTGCAGTAAAAATGTTAAAAAAAACTGGTGAAGTCACGAGTGTGTAGAAACTGTGCAATGCACACCTGTAGTGTAATTAGTTTGAGGATTTTTTTTTTACAGTAGATTGTCAACACAGGCATTTTGGGACCGCCGATCATGAACAGTGTCACTGTGATTTTCTTTATCTGTCTCAAACAATGATTTCCCACAGTGACCACACATTTCTGCGCTGAAAGTGTGAAAACACATTTTGGTCATGTTGTGAAAAATGACAGCTGTACTGTTCATAAGGAAGTGTGGAAAAATGCCACTGGTGAAAATCTGGACTAAAAATATTACAAATTCATGAACTGACGAGGGTGCGTGGAAACTGCGCAGTGCTCACTCGTAACACAGTCATTTTATGGACTATTTTCACCAAATTTTCAACATAGCCATTTTAATACCTCTGCTCATGAACAGTGTCACTGTGCTTTTCTTAATGTGTCCCATACATTGATTTTGCACACTGACTGCGCCATTATGCGCTACATGCGCAGAAACACATTTTGGGTGAGATGTGAAAAATGACAGCGGTACTGCTTATAAGGAGGTGTGTTTAAAATGGCAATGTTGAAAATCCAGAGTGCAAATATTAAACATTCATGAATTTACGAGCATGCGTAAGAACTGCGCAAAGCGAAAGTCATTTTTAGGAATTTTTTCACCAAATTTGCAACGTAGTCTTTTTGAGAGCCCACCTTATGAACACTGGCACTGTCATTTCGTTAATTGGTCCCGAAAGGTGATTTCATGCAGTGACTGCGAAATCACCCTTCGCGCCCGATTAATGTCACGATAGTGACAGAATTCATGAGGAGGGGTCCTAAAAACCCCATGTTGAAAATTTGGTGCCAAAATTCCCAAAAAATGCCTGAGATATGCATTAAAGTTGAAAAAACCCTATTTATTGCATTATACAGCTTACCGGCATTTCCTTAGTTCACGGTCGGCTTTGAAGAATGCAGACATTTGCCCAGTCCACCGTAGGTCATCTCGCCAGCCTCTGGAGGTAAGTATGGGGTGAGGAGGGTGTGGGAGGTAGGAATGCAGAGGGTGGTGTGGGTGGGCAGGCAGACCGCTGAGGGATAGTTTTTTTGTTTACAGGTTTTGTTTTTTTAGGAAGACGACGCAGGATGTTTGCCACGCTGGGGTGGGCTCCTAGCGTGGCAGCTGGAAGGCTGTTTGGGGGGGCCTGGAGCTGAGGGGGGATTGGGCACCCCTGTCGCCCATAAGGATTTGTGTCACGCTGGGGTGGTTCCCATCGTGGGACCTGGAAAGCCTTTTTGGGGGTGTGTGGAGCCGACGGGTGATTGGGCACCCCCATCAGCCATACAGTGTGTGCATGGGGGGGACCACATGAGCACACAATATGTATGTGTGCGTGCTGGGGGGGAGTGCTGCTCACTGGAGCGGAGCTCTCCTTTACAACTGTACGGCACTGCATTTTTAACTGCTGTCATAGACAGCCGCAGCATTCATTCGAGAACTGTGGCCACACCTGCAAAACCACGGACTGAATTGGAAGACGGGTGCCACACCTCCGAAAATTCGGATGATGGCACTATGTTTTTTGCACATGCGTGCGAGCAAACATAAAAATGTGGGCAGTAGAAGTATTGTACTTACTGTACTTCATTTTATGTACTACAAATTCTTGATACAGCTATGACTTAGTGTTCAGCTAACCATAACATTTTTATCTGCTTACTTTTTAGGGGCAGTCTACTGAATCTAAAGTGTTGCAGATTTCTCAATCAGTGTCCAAACAATATATATCTGCTGTCCCCTTTCCACAGACAAAGCAAAATGTCACCAACATGCCTCCTGTAGCTGTGATTTCCTCACCATCAGTTAATAGATATAATTTCTTACCTTCACAGTGCTTATCACAGGTATGTATAGGTGTACAGTATATATTGAAATGCATGTTTTACAAATGCACTTTTCACTTGTTATGTAACATTTAACCCAGGAGACTCTGATGGTTGCAATAAATGATACTATTACTGCTACCATACTGCAGATTAAAGCTATAAACTAGGGATGGTCAAGTTCTGATTTACGCTGATGAGTTTTAGACCTATTTTTAGCCTATTTGAGTATAAGAAATGCATCAGCATTATTCTTTTAGATCCGTCTATTAAAATAAAATGTAACTTAAAAAAATGTGTCTGTATTTTCTTGTCATTTGGTTAGCAAGCAGCCAGCAGCAATAACAAATTCTGGTCAGAGCCAACATGACTGCATAGAGACGTTGGGTGGCCCTTGAGCTGGAGTTGGAGGGCACAGCACAGAAGTGCTTCGTGTGCAACATGGCCACCATGCTGTGCGCATGGGCACTGCTTCATGCGTGCTCACTAAGGCACGGTGGCCATCTTTGGTAAAGCAGCGTGTTTCCCAGTGGTGCAATGGACATCCCTGCAAACAACATTACTAATAAATTCTTTGTGTTTCGACCCAACATTTTGAACAAAGTCTTATCATGACCCCACTTCATGAACCGCATAGGTGAAAATGTTCAGATCTGTGCCGAAATGCTATTCTGCGCCTCAGGTGTGAAAACACATTTTGGACAAGATGTGTACTGTTCATGAGGTGGTGTGAAAAAATGGCTATGTTGAATATTTGGAGTCAAAATATTGAAAATTACCAAAGTTGTGCATGTGTGTAAAAAAAAAAAAAAAATTCAATGAATGCATATAACTCTGACATTTTTAGAAATTTTCTCACCAAATGTTCAGCATGGCCTTTTTGGGACTCCACCTCATGAACACTGGTGGTGAAATTTCACTATACAGTTCTGAAAGGCCAGTGAAATCACCTTCCAGGCCCAAGTAATGAAATGACAGCAGCAGTGTTCATGTGGTAGGGTCCCAAAAAAGGCTATGTTGAAGATACGGTGGGAAAATTTGAAAAAAATGGCCATTGAAATATATTGTACGTCTTTTACTTGTATTTCTCAGTTCGTGGTTTGGCTTTGAAGAGGGAAGATTTGTCTCAGTCCACAGAAGATGACTGCATATGACCTCTGGAGGCAAGTATAGGGTAAAGGGGTTGGTATGGGGGAGGAGTGGCGGGGACAACAAGGGATGATTTTCTTTTGGGTGCCACAATAAAGTCATGAGTGACCAGGGCATTCTGGATTTTAGAGCATCCCCCACTCACACCATATTTGGTGTCTCCATTATTCAGCCACCCTTCATGGCATGCCCGACCCCGAGGTTATTATATTTAGTTTAGGGGTGCAGTGGAGGTAAGTCTTTCAGGGGATGGTCTTTTGGTGCTGTAACTTTCTGGTGGTGCAGTGCCACCTGTGATCATGACGGGTGACATTTATTCTGTGTCCTTAATTACCGCGCCCACATCTCTCATGCACCATCATGGGTGAACCTCCTGCTGAACAGCCCCACTGAATCCTGATCTAGACCAGTGAGACAAACCGATACACACACCCTAGCTGGAAGGTGCCATATTCAAACCCCAGGAAATCTTACTGTATTCTGACTTATGCAGTATGGTCTCACCATAGGACTGACACAGAGCCGAAATGGTTAATGGAACCTATGCATATGATGGCTTGCTAGGCTCGAGCTCGGTTTTCGAATCACTGTCCCAGGTAAACAGCTCTAAATCATCAGATTCTTTACTCTGCTTGCCTCAGTAAGACGTCTCCAGAGAGCTCTCCTTCATCACTTGAAGAAACTTTATTTTTCTTGGTTTATTCACTAGTAAATTGTATTTTATTGGTATTCCTTTCACTGTCCTTGGTTTTCAGGTAGTAATTGTTTAGATTTTAGTTTAGAGGGGTAAGTAGTCATTTTCTTCCGGTTTTTTTTAACTGAGAGGAAACCGACAGTCTCCCTATTTGTGTTTTATTTGTATTTTAAAGTTTAAATTTCTGTTCCGACTCGGTATAGTCAGTTAGTTTGTTTTGAATTTAACCGGGGTAACTCCTGGTTAGTGGGTCAGATTCAATCGGGGTAACTTCTGGACTTGTTTTCATTTACGGTCTTACCGTCTACGGCTCCGCTTCTACAACTGCCCCCTGCAGGATCTCAGTTTCACTCAACAAAGCCTGCAGGCTATTAACGGGCACGGCCCACCAAACACACACCTGTGACCGCTACACACAGGCTGGCTGGCTACCACTGCTCAACAGAATAAAATACCAAACCTGCCTGTTTACTAAAAAGGTTCTCCTTAGACTCATGACCCGAGGTGTTGGTACGCTCCTTACTGCCTACAGTGGCAATCAGCATACTTGCAGTGATCAATATCAAATCTTCCAGGTTCCCAGATATCATACCACCATGGGTCAGCAGTCCTTCACCCGTAGGGCTCCACCGTGGTTCAATACCCTCAACAAAGGAGCACTTTCCTCTGCTATGCTTGGACCCTTTATACAGAATCTCCGATTTTACCTCACCTCTACCACTCAATGTGACTGCTTCTCCTAAAAGGTCTGCTCCAACCACCACCTAATTGCTCAAGACCAGTGACTCACCTCCTACCTGAGCATCATTCTCTCTGGTCCCTGCTCTTCTACGTGACCCCTTTCCTGCTCCCCTCCTCCACCCCTCCCCCCACACCTCTTCTCCACTTATCAAACCCCACTACCAAATTCCCCAGTACTAGACACCCTTCCCCTTGCCCTCCCCCTGTCAGCAGCCCCTCACCCTGCCTACGTCCTTCTCTCCCCCTCCTACCCAATCATACACTTATAGTTCGATTGCTTCTTAATCTCTTACTCTGTTACCTTAGCCAGCTGCTTACTTAAGTTGCTCTCTAGTAATGTCTTTTATTTCTAAAGTGTGTTGTAACTGTAAAAAAATTGCCATACTTTGTATGTGTTATGATTGTACATCATTGACAACCTTTGTATGTATGTTCCCCCCATCTTCTGACGTGGCAGTTTTGTAAATGAGCAGTTCCTGCTCAAAGATATTTGTAATCCTAGAGTTTAATAAATAAATAAATACAGTTCTGGGGTAACTCCTGGTTTTGTAGCCAGTTTCTACAACCGACAAAAAAAAAATTTACTTTTTGTGTGGTATCTGTATTAAGTCACAGAAAACAAAAAAGTGAACAGGACCCACAGGTTTCCAGCACTGTACTGAGTCTGGGGAACTTTTTGCAAAAGCAGATCCACACCTTATTTGATTGTTCTGTTTGGGGTCTGACCACTTACAGACAGAATGTGAGATTTGTGCTAATTTTCCTCAGTCTACCATTGACAGAAGTTTAAAAAGACTGAGGGAAAGAATGGCTGAAAAGGCTGCCAACCCAGCCGTGGAGCAACCGGATGAACCGGAGGGGCTGCCCTGTGAAAGGGGCGATAGCTCTGCTAAAAAAAGTACCGTAGATAAGGCTGCTGAACTGGCCATCATGGTTAAGAAGAAAAAGGAAAAGCACCAGGAACTGCAACTGAAATAAACCGCGGTTCCTTCTGCTGAAGAGATCACTAACGCGATCAGGATAATTCAGTCTCTTCAGTCCCCGGTTCCAGTTGGTAAGTAACTGGTTCCTCAACTCCCGGTTCACTGGCAATCCCGTTTAATAGACCAAAGTGGGGAGCCTTTCAAACAACATGAAGTCTTGCTGTATTCTGACATATGCAGTTAGGTCCTGCCTTTCAACTGCCCCAGAGAACAAAGAGTTAAACTTTCCATGGGCAGCATGGAAAGTTCACCACGAGCTCGGTTGAAACCCCTGTCTGCTGTTGTTTAAACTGCAACCATCAGATTCTTTACTCCGCCTCACTGAACAGTTGCTCCGGAGATTTCTCCTTTGCTCGGTTCAAAAAAGTCGGTTGAAGTGTCGTTTTTTCGGTCGGTTTCTACCGAATTGCTGTTACCGCTCAGTCGGTTCAAGTCTCTGTTTGTGGTACCGTGAGTACTAGATAGGTTTTCTGTGTAGTTTCTGTGTGGAACTTGTAAATTTGAGGATCAGTTCGGCTGAACCAATCAGTTTGAGGTTAAAAAAAAAAAAAGAGTTTGTGATTTATTTAGAGTGTGGCAACCAGTCCATATCGGTTCTAAAAAAATGGATTTTATTACGTTTTTTTCCAAGACCTGTGACACGGTCAGGAACCGATAGGGGAGTCTTGCCTGGCGGATTGCCGAAAAAAGGGTATGTTTTTGGATAGGATTGGCCATGTCTGAGAAACCCAAGAAAATAACCGGGCCCACTGGGTTTCAACACTGCAGTGTGTGTGGGGAAGTCTTTGCCAAGGCTGATCCCCACACCACCTGTGTTTATTGTCTGGGGTTTGACCACCTCGATTCAGACTGCCAAATTTGTAAGAATTTTCTCAAATCTACCCTGAAGAAGAGATTAGGTAGACTGAGGGAAAGGGAGGCCGAGAAGGCCGCTGACCCGGATGGCCAGCCCAGTTTGGTTCCAACCGAACCAGAAGGAGTGCCCTCTGACCAGGGTGATACTTCTTCGGGCAAAAGGAGAGCCGATTCTGAGGAGTCTGTTCCGGTGAAAAGGAAAAGAAAAGATAAATTGTCCGGTTCAGACCCAGAAATTCATACTCCGACCGCTGATGAGATAGCCAAGGTGTTAAGGATAGTGCAATCGCTTACCTCGGTTCCGACCGAACCGGCACCATCTGGCAGGGGTTCGGTTCGGTCAGTTCTCGGTTCGGATTACACTTTGAAAGAATTTTATGAACGGAGGAGGAGGAAGGAGAGTATGAGGATGATTATGGTGATTATGAAAGTCTGGATGTGCCTATTGACCCGGACATCTCCCCAGACAGACCTTCAGGTGTATCTCCTCCTAGGCTTTCTGAGTCCCCTTCTCACTATATGTTTTACAAAAAAGTGGCTGAGACCCTCCAGCTTCCTGTGGAGGAAGCAGTAGAGGATCAGGAGGAGCCTGATTTTGTTGAGTTGATGGACATCCCAGATTCCAGGAGACTGTCTATTCCCCTCCACAAATCCTTTGGGAAACAGACACATAAAAGTCTTAAGTCTCCTAATTCCATACCTCCTGTGGACAAACGAATGGACAAGAGGTACACTCTCTCAGGCTCAGACACAGAGTTCCTTTTCCAGCAATGCAGCCATGTTGGGGTAGTGCAGGCTGCAGCCTGTGATAAGGCAAATATCCCCTTGGCATCATACCCCCCAGACAAGGACTCCAGGAAGATTGATGCCATGGCAAAGTAACAGTACATGGCAGCATCTTTGGGACTCAGGCAGGCTAACTATATGGCCTACACAGCTAGATACCAGACGTCCAGGTGGGACACTGTGCTGGCTCTGGCTAAACAGGCCCCTGACCAACTTGCCAAGGAGCTGGAGCAGGTGGCTGCAGATGGGATTGAGGCATCTAAAGTACAATTTCATGCTGCTGTGGACTTCAGTGATGTTTCATCAAGAGTCATGGCTACATCTGTGGCTCTTTGGAGGATGGCTTGGCTCAGATGTACTAGCCTGTCACAGGATACCCAGGCTAAGGCCATGGATTTTCCTGTAATTGGTAATTCTCTGTTTGGGAAGCAGAGAACTACATGAAAAAGATGGATGAGTGCAGGACCACTTACAGGAGTGCTCGGGCCAAAGAAAGGCAAGCAACTCCTCAAAGGCAGCAGTCCAGGGGCAGGGGCAGGCCTTTCCAAGGCCTTTTACCAAGCTCAGGCCTCCTCCTTTTCTCTCAGAGGGGTTCTTTAGAGGAGAGGCAGACAGGGATGAGCAGGCTCAAGGCCCACCCCTCAGCCTAAAGCCCCTGCCAAGCAGACACCCTGATGGGTCTGCCGGGCTGATTCTCCCATACCAGTAGGAGGCAGGCTGGCTTACTTTGTCCAGTACTGGAAGTCTCTAACATCAGACAAGTGGGTCCTGGAAGTAGTAAGCCAGGGGCTAGTTCTCAGCTTCAAAAAATTTCCCAAGATGAGAACCAGATCCTTTCCACCTGCGAATCTATCAGAGACCCTTGCCTTAGAGGCAGAGGTTTCTTCTCTCTTAGCTCCCAGAGCTATAGAGAGGGTTCCCACCCTACACAAGGGCAAAGGATTGTACTCCAGGTACTTCCTAACCCCCCAAAAGACAGGAGAATGGTGGCCCATCCTGGACCTAAGATATCTTAACAAACACCTTTTAAAGCCAAAGTTCAGAATGGTGACTCTGGGGAATTATCCTTCCCTCTCTAAGGCCAGGGGATTGGCTAGTCTCCCTGGACCTCAAAGATGCCTATTTTCACATTCCCATCAGGTGCTCCCACAGAAAGTGCCTCAGGTTCGAGTTGCCCTCAGGCCACTATCAATTCAGAGCAATGCCCTTTGGCCTAACATCAGCCCCAAGGGTTTTCACAAAGTGCTTGGCAGTAGTGGTTGCTTTCCTAAGGAGAAAAAATATCTCCATCTTCCCATACTTGGACAACTGGCTCATGGTAGGTCAGTCTCCAGACCAAGTCAAGTCACATTTGCAAGTGACCCAGCAAGTGCTCACTTCCTTAGGATTCCTTCTAAGTTTCCAAAGTCAGTTCTCGAACCAGTACAGCTCCTCACCTTCACAGGGGCAGAGCTGGATACAGTAAAGGCAAGAGCCTTCCTTCCCCTGGAAAGGGCAAGGACCCTCATGGAACTGGCCTTTTCATTCACCATTCAGGTATCTCGACCAGCAAGGCATTTCCTTCAGCTTCTGGGCAACATGGCAGCTTCCACAGCAGTGGTCCAAGGAGCACGATTCCAGATGAGGGACATTCAGTTCCACTTAAGAGCCTTCTGGTCCCAAAGAAAGGATTCCCTTACCAAACTAGTCCCAGTGACTCGAACCCTGATCCAGGCCTTGCAATGGTGGCAGGATCAGGACAATTTGAGACGAGGGGTTCTTTTTGTCACTCAGTCTCATTCAGTGATACTCACCACAGATGCTTCCCTGCTGAGCTGGGCAGCCCATTTGGGTGATCTTACCACCCAAGGACTGTGGTCACCTCAGGAATCTCTGCTTCACATCAATCTCTTGGAACTCAGAGCAGTGTTTCTGGCACTGCAAGCTTTTTCCAAGTCTGTACAGAACAAGGTGGTCCAGGTCAGAACAGATAACACCACCACCGTGTGGTACATCAACAAGCAGGGAGGCACTCGGTCTGCGGCCTTGTGCACAGAAGCAATGAAGTTGTGGTTCCTGGCCTATTCCCTGCACACCTCTCTGATAGCAGTTCACCTCCCAGGGAAGGACAATGTCCTAGCAGATGCACTGAGCAAAATATCCCAGGGCCATCACGAATGGACCCTAGATCCTTTAGTTTTGAAAGTGATTTTCTCAAGATTGGGCACTCCAGAGATGGATCTTTTTGCAGCCCCAGACAATCACCAACTTCCTCTCTTTTGTTGCAGACCCCCAGTCCTGGGCTCAGTCCCCCTGGATGCTCTGATTCTGAACTGGGAAGGGAAATTTCTGTATGCTCCCCTTCCCTCTCCTGTTCAAAGTGTTAGTCAAGATAAGGTCACAACCATGCAAAGTGATTCTGATTGCTTCAGACTGGGCCAGACAGCCCTGGTATCCCCTGTTGCTGTCCCTAGCAGTCCACCTTCGTCTGTCTCTTCCCAGGAATTACAACCTGTTGACATCCTCTCAGGGGAGGATTTAGTACCCGAATCTTCGGTCTCTCAATCTCAAGGCATGGCTCTTGAAGGGTTAGTTTGCAGATCTGCATCTTTGCCAGGGGGTTCTGGATATCCTTAAGGCTTCTCAAAAGCCTTCCACCAGAAAGACTTACAACTCCAAATGGAAAAGATTCAACATTTGATGTTCTAAGAAAAATATTTCTCCAGACTCTGCAGAGTTGCCTACGGTTCTGGACTATATGGTCCATCTTAATGGCCTAGGCCTCAGACCAGCTACCCTTAAAGTGCATTTGTCAGCTGTTTCTGCTTTCTTGTCAGTAGGCAAGCCTTCCTCTTTATCATCCCATCCTGTGTTTTGTAAGTTTTTCAAGGGATTGCTTCACACCAATCCCCACGTTAGGGATCCTGCTCCTGCTTGGGACCTTAATGTTTGCATTGCTCAGCTTATGCAACCCCCCTTTGAGCCTTTGTCCTCTGCAGAGCTTAAGTACTTGACTTGGAAAACTGTGTTTTTGGTGGCCATTACTTCTGCCAGACGTATCAGTGAATTGCAAGCCCTGTCAGTGGAACCTGATTTCATCTCTTTCCATAGAGATAAAGTGGTCCTAAGAACTAACAGAAAGTTTTTGCCTAAAGTGGTTTCAGATTTCCACCTCAACCAGTCTGTATCTCTCCCTGTTTTCTTCACTGACCATTCCTCCTCTGGAGAGAGGAGGCTACACAGCTTGGATGTTAAAAGGGCCCTGAGCTACTACATAGAGTGTACCAAGGGTCACAGGTTTGAATCCCCCTCCAGTTGTTCCTCACGTATGGAAAGGTTGGTAAGTGCAAACCTGCCACCAAGAGATCTATTGCCAGGTGGATTGTTTCTTGTATACTATTCTGTTATGAAAAACTGGGTAGAACTCCACCCTCAGGCCTGAGGGCTCATTCCACTAGAGGTACAGCTGCTTCCCTGGCTGCTGCCAAGGATATTCCTCTCTTAGAAATTTGTCAAGCAGCCACCTGGAAAACAGTCCATACATTCACCAAGCATTACTCTCTGGATATCCAGGCTAGGAGTGATGCTCATTTTGGCACAGCAGTACTTCAGAGCCTGTTTCCAAAGTAGGTGCTGTCCCTCCTCCATGGAGGTACTGCTTGGTAGTCTGCATATGTCAGAATATTGCAAGACTTCATGTTGTTTGAAGAAAAAATTACTCACCTTAGTAATGTTGTTTCTTCTAATGGAGTCTTGCTGTATTCTGACCTCCCCCCCGCCTCCCCTCTCAGAACCTAGTTTTTGGGATGTGGGTGGGCAGGAGCAGTGTTGGCACCCTAGGGGTGTCCTCTTTTCACCCTCTTTAGTTTGGGTGAGTTATTGTGTTTTGGATGTGTTTTGTTTTTGGGTTTCCTGGCTTGAGTATTCCTTTTGAAACCAAAAACCCTTTTATATAGATGTAGTTGCCAGTTGGCTAGTTTTAGTTTTACAGTTTCCACACAGTACTTCTAGTGAGTATTGCTCGTAAAGATATGACGGTTGCAGTTTAAACAACAGCAGACAGGGGCTTCAACCAAGCTCGTGGTGAACAGTCCATGCTGGCCATGGAAAGTTTAACTCTTTGTTCTCCGGGGCAGTTGAAAGGCAGGACCTAACTTCATATGTCAGAATACTGCAAGACTCCATTAGAAGAAACATTACTATGGTGAGCAATTTTTCCTTTTTGCCCAAGGTGGTATCAGAGTTCCACCTCAAACAGTCTATTACTTTGCCAGTCTTCTTCACAGACCATTCCACCTCAGGTGAGCGTAGGCTGCACAGCCTGGATGTGAAAAGGGCAGTGAGCTACTGTCTTGACCACACAAAAGGTCACAGACAGGATCAAACCCAGTTTTTCCTCACTTATGGAGAGATGGGAAAATGAAAACCTGCCACAAAATGATCCACTGCATGATGGATTGTAGCCTGTATTCAGTTTTGGTATAGCATGGTGGATAAGCACCCACCTGCAGGCCTCGGGACCCATTCAGCTAGGGGTACTGCAGCCTCTCTGGCAACTTCTAGAGATATCCCCCTAGTGGACATTTGCAAAGCGGCAACTTGGAAAACAGTCCACACATTCACCAAACATTATTGTTTGGATGTCCAGGCCAGGGGTGATGCCAGATTTGGCACCACAGTCCTGCAGATCCTGTTTCCTAAATAGGTTATAGGCCCACCTCCAAAGCTACTGCTTGGTAATCTGCATACGTCACAATACAGTAAGATTTCCTGAGTTTTGAAGAAAAAATTACTCACCTTAGTAATCTTGTTTCTTCTAAGGGAATATTACTGTATTCTGAGCTCCCTCCCTTTCTTCCCTGCTAGAAACCTATGGTCACTGCACTACAGCTGTGGTAGAGATGTTGCAAACCTGGGAGTATATAATGTTTTTGTTTTTGGGCATCTGTGACTTGAGCTTTAGTGATGCCACTTCGGAAGTTTTGAAAGAAGGGGTAATTCCCTTATTTTCGCTTATTGCTTATTAAGGAGGGTTGTTATTATTATCATCATTATATTAGTCGGAAACTGCTTAGTGCATGCTTCATAAGAATCTGATGGTTTAGAGCTGTTTACCAGGGACAGTGATTTGAAAACCGAGCTTGAGCCTAGCATTCCATCATTTCCATAGGTTTTATTAATCATTTCGGCTCTGGGGCAGTCCTATGGTGAGACCATACTGCGTAAGTCAAAATACAGTAAGATTCCCTTAGAAGAAACAAGATTACTAAGGTGAGTAATGTTTTCTTCCTTCACTGCCATCGCAGCAGAGCCATTACAGCAATTACAGACAAGTCAGTTCACATCAGCAGTGGGAAAATTATTTTATTTATTTATTTATATTCATTCATTCATTCATTTGGATTTTGTTAACTGGGTAGGCAGAATAACACTAGAAGTCCCTTTTTGAGGAGCGACCCAGAATTAATTAAATGCAGCAATCACCTGTAAATTTAGGTAACAGTCGATGATAATACGACACAGGCAGTAATGTAAAATTAGCATACAAACACTGATTAGAGAATAAATTACAATTGTGACAAAGTCAAGGCACATAGACAGGCTAAGTCCATACAGACATTAACATGATAACTTGGTATAATAACAGGGTATGGTAAAGCCCGGTAGCCTGAGCAATATATAGGTTAGGTCAGTGATTACACTGGGCTCACGAAGGGACCTGGCCAGGACAAGTACATTAGCAGCATGCAAGCAGTACGCTCAGAGTGAGGATTTGTAGGATTTGTGATCGATGCAAGCCTGGATGTCAGCCAGGAGGTCAAATTAAAGGATTCCCTGCTGAAGGAGAGACTGATGGAGTACCTGGTGGCAAATAGGTTGCAGGACCACTGGCAGCACGATTTCACAGGAGGGAGGCCATGTCGAACAACTCTCATAGATTTCCTTGAATGGGTGACCAGAGAGGTGTATCGGGAGAGCAGTGGATGTAGCCTATCTGGATTTCAGTAAGACCTTTGACACTGTGCCACAAAGGGGGCTAATAAAGAAACTTAGCAACTTGGGGGCTGGGGAGAAGGTAGTAAACTAAGTGTCAAACTGGTTGAAGGATAGGAGGCACAGGGTGTTGATAAATGGCAGACACTTGAGGGTCAGGAAAGTTACCAATGGAGTACCACAGGGATCAGTACTGGGACCGGTCCGCTTCATTTTCTTCATAAGCGACATTGCTGCGGAACTGGAGAGGAAGCTGTCTCTCTTTGCAGATGACACAAAAATCTGCAACAGGTTGGACTAATAGGAAGGGGTAGAGAGAATGCAAAAGGATCATGAGAAACTAGAGGAGTGGTCTTGAATGTGGCAGTGGGGATTCAGTGCCAAAAAGTGCAAAGTTATGCACCTGGGACGGGAAACCCAAGGGCTATGTATAAGATGAGGGGGGAGGTACTTATAGCCACCATTCAAGAGAGGCACTTTAGGGTAATCATATGTGATGATCTCAAGGTGGCGGGGCAGTGTGGTAAGTCAGTAGGTAAAGCTAATGGGTTGTTGGGGGGCACAGGGAGGAAGATCTCCCTCAGGAGAAGGGAAGTGGCATTGTCACTGTATTGCTTACTAGTGAGGGCCCCAGCAGGAGTAGTGTCCAGTTCTGGAGGCTGCAGCTCCACAAGGACATTTGCAGGGTGGAAGTGGTCTAGAGACGGGCCACCAAAATGGTGCAGGGGTTTCACAGGAAACCATATGAGAAGAGGCTGCAGGAGGTCAACATGTACTCCCTGGAAGAAAGGAGAGGAGAGGGACATGACTGAAACTGCTAAGTACCTCACAAGGGTCAACATTATTTGGAAAATACCTTTATTCCATCTAAGAGGAAATTTAGTAATAAAGGAAAAATTCCCCCTTGGTTCAACAAGACAATTAAAAATCAGATTAAAATAAAAATTTAACTTTTTAGGAAACTTTAAGAATAGTTCTGTTCCATTTAAAACTACTCTATTACATACAGACTATCTGTGACAAACTTAAAAAATTCTATTAAATTGGTAAAAAATAAGCTAGAATTTAAACTAGCTCACACAAAAGACAGTCACAAATCTCTTTTCTCCTATATAAATAGCAAAAAAGGTGTATCAAGGACCATTGGTCCCATTATAACCAATGGCTCTTCTCTATCTGATATAGAAACCTCGAATCTCTTTAATAAGTACTTTTGTTCTGTCTTCTCTCAAAAATCACCTATTAGTACATTTAAAGTTCACCACATAGATTATCATAGGTTCTATCCAACTGACATTATACAGGCTATCAAAAAACTAAAAGAAAATACTAGTCTGGGCCCAGATGGTATTCATCCATGATTTCTGATTGAAACCTCTATAAATATTTCTAGGCTTTTGTCAATTATCTTCAACAAATCCTTACAAGAAAGCATTGTACCAAATGATTGGCGTTCAGCAATAGTTACTCCCATATTTAAAAAAGGCAATAGAGGTTCTGTGCAACATTATCATCTAATTAGCCTGACTTCAGTGGCTGGTAAGTTAATGGAACGAGTAATGAAGTCTCTAATAGATCAAGATTGTAAAAAATTAGGAATTTATGATTCAAATCAGCATGGGTTTATTCCCAAGTATTCCTGCACCACCGATCTGATATCTTTTTACAATAATATAAGTACTCTACTAGATGTGGGTATCCCTACTGATGTAATTCTTTTGGACTTTAGTCGAGCTTTTGATAAAGTCTCACATGAAAAATCATTACTAAAATGCACAATCTAGGTTTGTCACCTGATATTGTCAACTGGACTTTAAACTGGTTGACAAATTGTTCTCAGAGAGTCAGAATTAATGATATCTTGTCTCATTCGGGTAGTGTGACAAGTGGTGAACCACAGGGGTCGGTCTTGGGACCTACATTGTTTAATCTCTTTATCAGTGATTAACAAACAAGGCCAAGTAAATTTATGGTTAAATTTGCAGACGATACTAAATTGGGCAAGGTTAATAATCAAGAAAATATTTCTGCATTAAAGAAGGATTTGGAAAAATTAACACTTTGGGCAAATGAAAATCATATGCAGTTTAATCAAGACAAATGTTTAGTAGTGCATTTCGGTGTAAATAATCCAAAAACGATATATTATATAAACGGACTACCACTTCACTCATCAAATTGTGAAAAGATTTAGGATATGTGTTAATAATAAACTTGCATCAAATGATCACTGTGTTAGAACTGCTTGCATGACCAACAGACTTTTGAGGCAATAAAATGCACTTTTGTTAATCGCACTGAACAATGCCTTATTCCATTGTATAGGGCATACATTAGACCGTATCTAGACTATGGCTCCCCTTTCTGGAATTCAAACCAAAAAAAAGATAGCAATTCTTGAACAGGTTCAAATGAGAGTAACTAGAATGATTCCAAGATTAACAAACTTGGATTATCAGAACAGATTAAAAGCTACTGGTCTATTCTCTCTTCAAACTAGAAGATTAACAGGTGAAATGCTTATGGTTTTTAATTTAATAAATTCACCAGATCTAATGGAAAAATGTGGTCTAACACTCTCCAAAAGGAGACATGTTCCGAGATTGCATAATAAACAGCTTGAAGTAAAAACTTTTAAAACCAGCAAAAGGGGAAACTTTTTTCCAATAAGAGCATCCATTGTATGGAACACCTTGCCACAAGAATTGGTAGACACAACTAGTGCCACTGTCTTTAAAAACAAATTAGATGTTTGGTTGAGGTATAATAGATAAATAATGTCCCACATAGTGTGGGGAATAGTCTCGATGGGCTACCAAGTAATGGTGCTGGAGAGTCTCTTTCAGAAGAGGAGGAGCACGAGAACATGGAATTGTGCAATGAAGCTAGGGGCGTAGTTTAAGAGAGATGTGAGGAAATACGTATTCAGAGAAAGGGTGGTGGATGCCTGGAACAGCCTACCAGAAGAGGTGATAGAAGAGAAGACAGTGGGGAGCTTCAAGATTGCACTTGAAGAGAATAGGCATATGGGCATAATAAGCAGAGAAAAGGGAGGAGGGAGGGACATCCACAACCAAATAATTACATAGGTAATTAGTAATAGGTAGGGAAAAATACGGCAGTCTAGATAGGCCTACTGGTCCTTTTCTGCTGTCATATTCTATGTTTCAAGGTAGCCATCCTTCAGAGGTCAGAATCGTCAGTTACCTTAAGGATTTGACCCTGCAACACAACAGACAGATATGTAGCTACATAGATAGGGGTGTAGGTTAAAATCGTGGAAAGGACACCTCCAAATGATTGATAGGCCGAGGAAGGAGGCCTGCAGGGGCTACTGTGCTCTTTCCAGTAGGATTACAAATAGGGATCCTTTTAGTTAGTTTAAAAGTGTTTAACTTTTGTTTGTGCAATGATTACTTACTATGTGTGCAATTGGTCCCAAACTCCACTCCGGCCACTACCTTTATAGCAAGGTACATGCTGTGACTAGTGAGAAGCTCTCCTCTAAAGGCTTTGGGGGAAAAGCCATGTACACCTGCTTGTAAGGGGGTTACCGGACTGACAGATGAGGGCATGTGAGCTTTTTACATTAATAGTATTATAAATCAGATATAAAGTATAAGATTCCATTTCCCCTGCTACCCCTTGTAGGGTTGTCATTTAGGCCCTGTGGATGTCATTCCAGCACCCAGGGTGGCCATTACAGCTCTACACTGGTCATTAAAGCCTCCAGTGGTGGGCATTCTGGTTTAGGGATTGTATTACTGTCTGGAACGTGGAGCTGTTTTACTTCCTGGGGTTACATAGAAACATAGAATTTGATGGCAGATAAGGACCTCTTGGCCCACCCAGTCTGCCCATTTCCCTACCTAATGGATAAGCTGCAGATCCTAGTTAACCAGCAGCCTACTTCTTTCTATCCCCAACCCCCTAGAATTGCCTTATGACTGTCCCATGCATGCTTGAATTAACCACTGTTTTGACTCCACAACCTCCTCCGGAAGGCCGCTCCATGCATTCACAACTCTCTGAAAAATACTTCCTTACATTATCTCTGAGCCACCCCCATCTTCAAATTGTGCCCCTTTGTTCTTGCACACCTCTTTTTTGAAAGATGCTACCCTTTGACTTTGTTGATTCCCTTGAGGTACTTGAAAGTTTCTATCATGTCCCCCCTCTCCCCCTCTTCCCTCCTTTCCTTGAGGCTATACATATTCAGCTCCTTTAGTCTCTCTTCATATGTCTTCTGGTGCAGACCCTGCACCATTTTAGTTGCCCTCCTCTGGACAGCTTCCATCCTGTCTATGTCCTTGTGGAAACTGGGTCTCCAGAACTGCACACAGTACTCAAGATGGGGTCTCACCAGCTGTCTGTACAGAGGGATAACAACTTCCTAATAAGTACATTATCCAGGTACCCCTATTAATACCTTAGGTGGAGGCACCACGTCATCTTACAAGCATCTCTAGGATGTCATCAACTATAAGAATCAAGCCCAGCCCCCTTGGAGAAGTGGGACCCTTGTGGACCCCAGGCATATACACTGCATGGAGATTCTAAATATGAGAAATGATGGTCGAAATCATTTATCTTCATTTTAAATGCTTCTCTACTCAAAACAACAATTTTATCACACACTTTACAAACACGTCCTCACTCTATAAGAAACCATCCTATGCATTTTAACAATTTCTGGATATAAGCAAAACCTGGAACTGATCCAGAACTGGAATGCTCCCGGAACCAGAACAATTCCTGTTATCATAGTGGTATCTGACTATAACACCTCACACCAGCCAATACAACTGCCCAGAACTGTTGAAATGCCAGCCCAGTGGTGCTGAGGATTAAGGCGCTGGATACCACATCTCATGCCATGCCGGCAGCCTGGGTTCAGGAACGGGACTGAGTTGTCAGGGGTCAGTGGGGGGAGAGGGTGAGGAGCAGGATTAAGCATCCGCGAGGTGGCTCTCCTCTCCCAGTGAGGGATGATGGGTTTCCCCAGTCCTTGGCTGCCACCTGCTGGAGGACAGATAATAGTTCAGGCAATGGGGAGTCCAGCAATTGACAGAGAAGGGGCAGAAAGGGCTGAGTGGTGCCACAGGGTGCGTGTGCAAGTGCACACACAGCCATGTGCTGAGGCCCCAGGACAATGGGGAGAAATTGGGGGGGGTAAAAAACATAAAAAATAAAAAAAAGAACTGCTGGAATGCCCATCTGGCTTGCTAGATCAGCAGCTGGAATGCCCATCGAACACAATGGAATGGCCACCAACCTGTCAGATATCCACCTTACTGGAATGCCCACATTCCAAAGGGCTGGGGTGTGCAGTTTGGTGGGTCAGGTCGGCATTCCAGTGACCAGTTCAGTGGGTCAGTTGAGCATTCTGGGGTTCAGGGCAGCCATCCTGAACAGTCCAGAAGGGGTGGAAAGAGTCCACTGCACCCATCTGGCCACTCACGTATTCCAATAGGTTGCTAATAGGAAAGATGGAATTGTTCCAGTTCCTGGTGCATTCTGGTTCCAGACCGATACCAGTTTTCACCAAGTCCCATAATTTCTTCCCAGCCAGGTTTGCCCCCCCATCAGAAACTAAGTCACATGATTGAGCCCATTTATATTTCCAGCACACTGATTGGCTTGACTGCAGTTCTTGGGTCACAAATATGGCAGCCAGATGATTTTGTATATAGCCCCCCAAACCCTATGGAAAAAATCTGCCTGCCATATTATCTGCCACAAACACTGCAGTCCTTCCCACTGATCTCTTGCTGAGAGTGGGCACCTTGTATAGTCCTAGGACCCAGGCTACTATCATTAAATAAAACTCTGTGCTATCATTGTGTGAAGTCTCACCCTTTTGGAGTGACACTCACTTTTTGAGACCCAAGTCTCACTCATAAAGTGAAAAGGTTAGCATTGCTTTTTAATGGGCGTCAACATCGTCTTTTTTTTTTTTTTATCTCCTAAAAATCACAATGTATGTATCTCCCCTTTTTTTCAGCCACACTTATTCTCTATTGTTGATGCTCCGTTCTTGACAGCTATCCGGCCCCCTCCAGGTATCACAGCTCAGTATGCGGCATGTTATCTACTCATGCCCACCATGCTGTAAGCATACCTCTCAAACTTTTGTCACTTAAATGAGGGACACAGGCACCCAAAATGAGGGACACTGGCCCTTATAATGTGACACATCCTCAGACATGGACTTACAACCTCAGAACACTGTGGAAACCATTCTTTGTCCTTGAACAGAGTTTATTTTTTTATTTAGCATCTTAGAATATTATGAAATTCAGCTTCAAAGACTGAATTTACAGAGCCTTCTCTGTGTGGATAGTACATTTTCCATGAGGGACAAAGTGATTTTGAGGGATAAAATGTGGGACATCCCTCATAGTCAGGGGCAGCCGAGAGGTATGGCTGTTAAATATCACTCACCGGTTACCCGAACTCGATGTTTTCCTGGGCTAACAGCAATAAATATTTGCGGCACGCACCAATGCTGGACAGGACCATCTTAACTGGCCCACACATAAATCCGACAGGGAACTCAGCCCTGCAGCAACACCAGTCCACCGACTCTTTGCTTCCTACCTTCCACACATGCAGCAGACACACAGGAGCAGTAAGTGTTCAGACATTCAGTGCCGTGAAAAAGAAATCTGACACTATTGTGTTAGCTTGCACTTTTGTTTTATCTTTACAAGCACAAGATGCCAGTTGCAGTGCCATGCAATACAATATAATGGGTAATTAACATGAACACAGAACTTTGAAAACCCTGTCTCTGCTCACTCTCCTTTAGGGTCAAGTGCCCAAGTTCCTACATCCATGACTGGAGCTATGCAGGGGGATCATTTAGGGGTAGACTGGGGTTGCAGTTTAGACTCGTATGATTCCATTGCAATCCCTATGAACTCCTAAAACAGAACGCTTTGGCTGTCACTATGTAACCCCTAGATGGCGCTATCCCAGGGGCTACTACCCCTGCCTGATTTGCCACTAACAGGTTGAGGGGCCTGGATCCAATGGCGGGTGCCTCCACCCAGAGGTCAGGGTTTGCAATAGTTAAACTTACTTGGTCACAGCCCTCTGGGACACTGCAACCCCCCTTTCTTCCCACTAGTGGCCCACACAATATAGCAGAATTACCTTCACAGTATACACTTACCCCCAAGGCTGGTTCAGGCACCGGGACATCCTGTAAAATAAGATACAGTGCAACAATCACAGTACAGTACTTTAACATAGACAAATACCTCAGGCAGTATAACTTTGTTGAAACAAACAGCTCTGATTTATTTAGGGGATATAACAAGGACAGGGGAAATCAGGTTAATTAGCTTATCACTTTACTATCTACCTATGGCTCTGTGCACAGGCCTATCCCTACCAGTTACTGTCCCTGGGTACCCAGGCCCTAGTAGCTAGTCCAAACCGTGGCAGCTGGTAGGGGCCTTTCACAGAGAAAAGGAAAATTAAACAGTCAGCAGTACAGTAATTCCATTTGGATTTAATGTGGAATTCAACAGGGAGCGCACTCGGATTAGTACTCACGACCTCCAAAGAAGATATGGTCCTTCAATGTCAGCAGGGCTACTTTTGATCTCCAAGAGACTCCTCACACATTTATATGGTAAAAAGAAAGCACTATACCAGGCAGGCTGCATCTGTATCCCAATCGCAATTACTGCACAATAACCAGGAGAACACACAGCAGATTCAGTTCCTGACAGACCGAGTGTAATTCAACAATTTCTTCAGTCTTCTACAGGGTGAGCCTGGTTTCTACTCTTCAGAGATCCTTTGATTCTTTTTACAGGACGGATTCAGTCCTAACAAGCAGTTACACAAGTTGTAGACCGGAACTCTGGGCCTTGTACACGCTTTTTGACTGAAACTGTGCACTGAAGGAGCACAGGGTTTCTTTCCCTTCACTTTCAGATCTCAAACTGAAACTCCCAACAGACAAAACCGGCACTTCCTTTGAGTTCCTCCCAGTTCTTGACTGGATTGGCTGTCACTCACAATAGACTGCTGCTGTTGGTCCAAAAGGCACGAAGTCTAAACTCACATCTCCCAGAGTCACTGCCCATACAATCCTCTTGTGGCTGGCTCAGATTATGAGTCCCAAGTTCTGATTCGTCCAAGGCATCATTTTAGAGCTAGTTTACCCCACACTGATTGGTCCAGTTCAGCAGTTCAAAACCAGAATGGGGAACTAGGCAGACAGTTCTGACTGCAAAGAAAGCAGGTTAGACAAACTGTAATTTTATTATTACTGTAAATGATTTCTGGCAATCAGTTACATCTTTCAGACAGGTTCCCTTTGCACTCCTAGTGACTGCAAAAATGGGGTGAATTGGCAGCAGCCTGAGTGGTACTCAATCAAAGAAACACACAGTCCCCCATACAAACTAATTATGTCTGCAAGCAGACAGCTCTTAAAGAGACAGTACCAGAGGTTCTAAAAACACTCACTGATAAATGGCTTAAACGCCAAACACCATTCAGGCTTGGAGCATTCAAGCAAGCTCCTGGAAGTCTTTTGGGAACCCCCATTTGCAGGGGGGTTACACCCTTCCTGGCCTGGGAAAAGCTTGACGTCCACGTCAAGCAAGTACTCATAAGTTTCAACTGCAACCATATACATTTGCATTAGGCTCACACATGTAATCATCAGTCAATACATCATTTTACCAAGAACCATTTCTGAAACATTGCAGTACGTCACTCTTACACAGTATAACACACATTGTACCATAACTCAAGTTATTACCTCTTGTACATGAAACCTGAAGAGAGGGACCTTCCCTATCAGTTACCTTGGGCTGGACGGGCAAGGGCACCATACTTAGAGGGCAACACAAGTAACTTGGAGTTAGCACTGATGCTCAGTTTGGGCAGTGAGCTCGGGACACATACACTCCTTTATGGACAACATTGAGAGGCAAATCCACAGGCCTCCCAAGGGAATCATAACTGAGGTGCACCACAGGCTTTACAGCTCACTCAGTCTTTCTAGGGGGAACTGTTACAGTCTCTGCACTCTGAGCCTCATTTTCAGCATTGTCCACACTTGCTGTGGGAGTCTCCATGGGGGTAGAGAGGCTAGAACTTGGGCACTTTCAGCTCCAGGAGTTACAGTTTCTGAGTCCACAACATTTGCTCGCATGGAGAGCTTTGACACTGGCAGTGGACTGTCAGGGCACTCAAAATACTCTTCTTGTTCGGTGTATCACCAGTCTGCCCCAATCTATCATTTTCTCCCTGAAAGCTCAAACAGTTCAACCATGCACAATGATTCCATTTCATCTGATCTGATGCTTTGCACTTCACTTTCTGGGAGCATTGGCTCCAGGGATGAAGCTGGGGGCATAGACAGTCCAGAAGGCCCAGCTTTGTCTCCAGTATTGACTGAGGGATTGCCCTCAAACAATTGACTCAGTTCGTAAGAAGGATAGTATTCAAAGTCACTCTCACTTTCTTCTGATATGGACTGACAGTCATGCTCAACTGGGACTTGTGCAGGGAACACTTTAACTCTGCTTCTGTAGGTGCAGACTTCCTTGATCTTTCTTAGCAGCAGCTCTAGTCACTGGTCCAGAGGCATCTTCTGGGGCTCAGACTCAATCAGGATTTGTCCAATGGGTAGTAAATGATTTCTATGCATTGTTTTTACATCTTTTGAATTGTTCTCAGGCCTTACTTTGTACACTGGCAGATCATCTAGTTTGCCCACTACAATGTGAGGGAGATGGTGCCATCTGTCAGCAATCTTGTGTTTGCCATGCAGTCCCAGATTTCTTAGCAACACCCGATCTCCCTCCTGGAGTTCCTGTGTTCACCTTTATCATACCTTTCTTTGTTGGCCAGATTTCTTTGGCAGCCATGGTTTGAGCCAGTTGGTACGCATGAGTTAGCTGGGCCTTTAACTTTGCACATACTGTAAATAGTTGTCAGCTTGAACCCCATCAGGAGAGACCCCAAAACACACATCTACCGTAGTCGAGCTTCTTCCAAACATCAGGCGGTAGGGGAGAACCCAGTGGCATCACTTTTGGTGCAGTTATAAGCATGTACCAGGGTGCTAATTTGTTGGCTCCATCTAGGCTTGTCCTTTGGGTGCAGGTGCCTAGCATATCTAGCAAAGTGTTGAAACGCTCAGGCTGTGGGTCCCCTGGGGTGGTAAGGAGTGGTTCTGGACTTTCACTCCCCACAGAGAAAGCATCTCTTTGATCAGACGACTTTCAAAGTCTCCCTTGATCAGAATGGATTCTTTGTGGAGCCCCATAGTGAACAAAAAGTTTTCTCATGAGTACTTTGGCTACAGTGGATGCTTTCTGGTCTTTGGTGGGGAAAGCTTGGGCATATCTCGTGAAATGGTCAGTGACCACCAGCACATTACTGATATTTCTTTGATCTGACTCCAAACTCAGAAAATCAATACAGACCAGCTCCATGGGTGCACTGGTGGTTATGTTAACAAGGGGCAGCCCTCTGGGCAAAGCTTTCCTCTGTAAGCAGCGACTACAAGTTCGTATGTGTTGCTCCACATCAGCCCCCATCTTAGGCCAATAGAATCTGGATCTCACCAAGTCAAGTGTTCTGTCTATACCAAGGTGCCCCATGTGGTTGTGCAAGGACCTCAATACTGAGTCTCGAAAGGCAGTGGGCAGCACCAGTTGTTGTTTGTCTACTTGTCCCCCTCTGTCTACTGTTTCTCTATATAACAGTTTATTGATCAGTTTCAACTTAGGACCTTCTTTGTATAACAGTGCAGTTCTCAAATCAGTGGAGCGTAATTTGGACACATCTTTTCCTGCATAGAGGGCTTCTAAAGCTGATTTGATCATAGGATCGCGGGATTGAGCCCGCCCAATACTGTCATTGTCCAGCTGAGGCAGTGCACCAATGTCTATTGCAGAAAAGTGGCAATAAGCAGCAGGTATGCAATTCTCAGAGGGTCCCAAGCAATCCACCATGCAGTCCACTGCGTCCGTGGACATTTGTTCCTCCCTGTCAAACTTCCGGCAGAGTGCCCGAATGTCAGGTTCTGCCAATCGGACCCAATCATTCTGGGGAACAGGCCTCCGGGAGAGAGCATCAGCATCTATGTGGTTCAGACCTGCTCGGTATTCGAGAGCATAGTCATATGTAGATAATGCAGAAAGCCACCTGTGGCCAGTGGCATCCAACTTAGCTGAGGTCTGCACATAGGTCAAAGGATTATTGTCAGTTTTTACTAGTATTTTAGCCCCATACAAGTACTCATGGAATTGGTCAACAATAGCCCACTTCAAAGCTAAGAACTCTAACTTATGTACAGGATAGTTCTTTTCGGATGGGGTCAGGCTTCTACTGGCAAAGGCCACTGGTCTCAGGCCATTCTCGTGCTTTGGTACAACACAGCCCCAACCCTTGCAAGCTAGCATCAGTGTGCAGGACGTAAGGTTTTCTTGGATCGGCATAGGCCAGCACTGGAGCATGGGTAAGTTGATATATGATCTCATGAAAAGCAGTCTCACTAATCAGGAGTCCAGCGGGCCCCAAATACTTCACTGGATGAAAATACACTCTTTCAGTCTTGAGGGACGCTGACTTTTGGTATTTTTTGTGGGTTGGGGATACCCTTGAGTAAGGTTAAGTAAAGGCGGATCACTTGAATAGTCCTTGATGAACGATAATAACCACAGAATCCCAGGAATCTTTGCAGTTCTTTTAGATTTTGGGCTGTGGCCAGGTGGTCAAGGCCTCAACTTTACTTGGGTCGGTCTCTATTCCTCGGTGGATACTATGTGTCCCACATACTTTACTGATGTTTGAAAGAATTGACACTTATCAATGGACAGTTTAAGGCCAAAGTCCTCCAGTCGATCCAATACCTTAAATAATCTGCTCTCATGTTCCTCCAGTGAGCTGCCAAACACAATAACATCATCTAGGTATACCAGGCACTCTAGTAAGTTCATGTCCCCACTGCACGCTCCATCAATCGTTGAAAAGTGGCTGGGGCACCTGAAATCCCTTGAGGCATCCTCATGAATTCATAGGCCAAGCGGACAGATAAAGGCTGTCTTCTCACGGTCCTCTGTAGCTATCGATCTGGTAGTACCACCGCGGAGATCCAGCACAGAGAACCACTTGCTCCGCTAGGCAGTCCAAGCATCCTGAATGCGGGCATTGTGTACTGATCAGGGATAGTCCCATTGGTTATAGGCGCGATAATCCACGACATCCTTACTGTCCCATTCTTTTTCCTCACTACCACAATGGGGAAGCATAAGGGCTTCTGGATTCTTGTATTACACCAGCCGCTAACATCTCTTGCAGATGCCGCCTCCATCATCTATATCAGCAGGTGCCAGGCGCGAGACCTCTCCACGAAATGGTCTTCGTCATGCAGCGGATATTGTGCTCAGCTCCTGCACGCATCCCACGTCCCATTCCTTTAAAGAAAACACCTGGTCTCTGGGCAAGCTTCTCACTGATCCTCACTTTCCATTCAGCTGGCAGCGGGAGTCGAATCAAACAAGTCAGGCGCTACTCTGTCATTCTTCCTTGAACTCTTGCTGCTGGGTAGCACTGCAGTGTCTGCACAATGCACATTAGCCAGGATGCAACCTCTATTTACTCGAATGTCTCTTTCAGACACATTATGAACTTGGACCATTACCCTTCTGGCATAAGCATGGGCTCTAGCGGGCAAAATACTAGGCTTGACCAGCAGTCCCTCTGGCAATTTTCCATCGCCTGGTGCATCCAACATTAATATTTTATTCTTAACATCCTTTCTGATACGGACCTCTCCCTGTAAGGTACACTGGGCATTTGGTGCCAGGATCAGAGACTCAGGATCCTTCTTCCATACAATTCCGACCGGTTCCTCTGGTTCTATATTTTCAGCATCTCTCTGTGCCTCATAGGCCTTCTTAATTAAAGCCGGAACTCTTAAAGCTCTACTAGTCTTTGACCCCTGTTTTTCATAACACAAATGTGCCAGCTTCTGAACATATGAGCATTTGTTCCAATCAACAAAGGGACACCATCATACAGTCCAGTGGGGGACACACTAAGGCTAGGGTCTCTACTTGTTCGCCACCCAGCCACGGAGGTGGGGAAAGACAGCCAAATTCGGATATACCCAGAATAGGGTAGGCCTTCTCACTTAACCCCCATACATGCAGTCCTTCTAATGGTTGTAAGGCGTCTGACAAATGCTTCTGATACCAATCTTGAAACATAATTGTCACTTGGGAGCCACTGTCTAATACAGCTCTTGTAGACACCCATTTACCTTACAGTGGTCTCCATGGAGGGACCCACTATTCTGGACCAGTCTGGAGAGGCGGGAGGGGGCCTGGGCAACTGACCTTGCCAAAAGGACGTGATTAGCATTTTGGTGCCCCCACTGGGATCATTTCGCACCTCTTAACCACTGATTTGTTCTCCAAGCTCTCCTTGTAGCCTATATGCAACTTTGTCAGTGTCTTTGGGATTGGCATTCCCTTCATGTGCCCATCCTTCCCACAATTATAGCAAACATACTTTTTGGAGTTTGAGCTGGCCGAGGTGCCACACTGGGAGCCAGGGCGGGGTATTACTAACTGGAAACCTTGGTGCCATCTCTGTCTGCGGCGTGATAAGCATTTGGAGACATCTCGTCAGTTTCTCCACTTCCATGGTCAAGGAATCGAGTTCGGAGCTGTTATCAGCAGGAGATACATGGGTGGTATCCCCACCCCATAGCAGATGCAGTCGGATATAGTCGGAGCCTGCATTTGCAGGCGTGGCTTCATAAAGGGACCGTTTTTGAATTCCCAGATCTCTCAACAGTTCGCCCATTGTGGCATATCTTTTCCTTATCAGAGCACTCATTGACTGCCAACCTCTGCCCCTGAACTTCACTTGATGGGCCACCCTCAGTCACTGGTCATAGCCACAGCTATTGGTGCAGGTCCCTCCCGAGGTCGCTTTTCTCAACTCCTCGAATTTCTCCTCATTAACTCATCATAGGAGGGTGGGATTCCAGTCGATTTGCCAGGCGTAACTGAAGCAACAGCAGTTCTGAGAAGGGGCAGACTTATATTCTGTCCAGTCTGGTTCGTCCAGTTCAATCGCTGGCAAACTACCCTTTCTGAGGCATTCTTGCAACAATTTTTCCAGCCAGAGACATACACAGACAACTCCTCCCTTGGTACTGTTGTGCATTTCTTACTTCCACCATAGGTCCTCATCAGAATCTGGGCTCCCATACACATTCTCCAAGGCCTCAAGATAGGCTTGTGCAGTCGCTCAGGGTTACTGGCCGCTTAGCACGGATGGTAGCCAGGGCAGGACCTCGAGGCTCTCACTAACCCTCTTTCGCCGCTTCCCGAGCATTGCCATTTCTAGCACTTGGGGCAACATAGTCTATCCAGGTCTCAGTCATCCTCCCTTGGGGGTGGGAGGTGCCAGAGAAGATCCCTCAACCTTCGGTAAGAGTCGTGGACTAATGGCAGGTGCAGAAATAGGAGTCTGCATTGGTTCAGCCACCATTACGGTACTGGAGCAGGAGAGGGTGTTGGGGAGGAACACCTCAGGTGGCAAGAATAGTTTCTTCAAGTCCTCCACAGTTTTCCCTTCTCCCAGCAACCATTTAGCAAATTTCTCCTCAAAGTTTCAGATAGTGGTGGGGCCTCATTTCCCCGGTCTTTACTGTCCTTAGTTATCACTCTCCAAGCAGTGAGGGCTCCTCTGGGGTAATGGTCTGTGGTACTTTGGAGCTATCTATGGGATCCTTAAACTCTACTAGGGCCAGGAAAGTGTGGGTGAGCAGATTAGCGTGCACCCACCACCACAGGATTTTGTAAACCTTCCACCTTGGAAAGTACTCCCTGCACAGTGTCCGTATTGATACCCAGGGGATGTCCAGGATAAGCATAGCATTTTGGGGTCGATCTCCTCCCAGTACACCACTCCACCAGCCGTGCACAGCCACTTCTGTCGGGTACCCATTTATTTATTTATTTATTTTTTTTCCACAGTGGTTTGTAAATATGGCCACTAGAGGACACACAATCCCAGCGGTGAGCCTCCAATGTAACCCCTAGATGGCGCTATCCCAGGGCTACTACCCCTGCCTGATTTGCCACTAACAGGTTGAGGGGCCTGATCCAATGGCGGTGCCTCCACCCAGAGGTCAGGGTTTGCAATAGTTAAACTTACTTGGTCACAGCCCCTGGGACACTGCAACCCCTTTCTTCCCACTAGTGGCCCACACAATATAGCAGAATTACCTTCACAGTATACACTTACCCCAAGGCTGGTTCAGGCACCGGGACATCCTGTAAAATAAGATACAGTGCAACAATCACAGTACAGTACTTTAACATAGACAAATACCTCAGGCAGTATAACTTTGTTGAAACAAACAGCTCTGATTTATTTAGGGGATATAACAAGGACAGGGGAAATCAGGTTAATTAGCTTATCACTTTACTATTCACTCATGGCTCTGTGCACAGGCCTATCCCTTACCAGTTACTGTCCCTGGGTACCCAGGCCCCAGTGGCTAGTCCAAACTGCAGTAGCTGGTAGGGCCCTTTCACACAGAGAAAAGGAAAATTAAACAGTCAGCAGTACAGTAATTCCATTTGGATTTAATGTGGCAATTCAACAGGGAGCGACTCTCAATTAGTACTCACGACTCCAAAGAAGATATGGTCCTTCAATGTCAGCAGGGCTACTTTTGATCTCCAAGAGACTCCTCACACATTTATATGGTAAAAAAAGAAAGCACTATACCAGGCAGGCTGCATCTGTATCCCAATCGCAATTACTGCACAATAACCAGGAGAACACACAGCAGATTCAGTTCCTGACAGACCGAGTGTAATTCAACAATTTCTTCAGTCTTCTACAGGGTGAGCCTGGTTTCTACTCTTCAGAGATCCTTTGATTCTTTTCACAGGACTGATTCAGTCCTAACAAGCAGTTACACAAGTTGTAGACCGGAACTCTGGGCCTTGCACACGTTTTTTGACTGAAACTGTGCACTGAAGGAGCACAGGGTTTCTTTCCCCTTCACTTTCAGATCTCAAACTGAAACTCCCAACAGACAAAACCGGCACTTCCTTTGGAGTTCCTCCCAGTTCTTGACTGGATTGGCTGTCACTACAATAGACTGCTGCTGTTGGTCCAAAAGGCAATCAAGTCTAAACTACATCTCCCAGAGTCACTGCCCATACAATCCTCTTGTGGCTGGCTCAGATTATGAGTCCCAAGTTCTGATTCGTCCAAGGCATCATTTTAGAGCTAGTTTACCCCACACTGATTGGTCCAGTTCAGCAGTTCAAAACCAGAATGGGGAACTAGGCAGACAGTTCTGACTGCAAAGAAAGCAGGTTAGACAAACTGTAATTTTATTATTACTGTAAATGATTTCTGGCAATCAGTTACATCTTTCAGACAGGTTCCCTTTGCACTCTAGTGACTGCAAAATGGGGTGAATTGGCAGCAGCCTGAGTGGTACTCAATCAAAGAAACACACAGTCCCCCATACAAACTAATTATGTCTGCAAGCAGACAGCTCTTAAAGAGACAGTACCAGAGGTTCTAAAAACACTCACTGATAAATGGCTTAAACGCCAAACACCATTCAGGCTTGGAGCATTCAAGCAAGCTCCTGGAAGTCTTTTGGGAACCCCCATTTGCAGGGGGGTTACACCTATAAATTACTTCATCTTTGGAATGGACTTACAGTGGAATGTTCTTGTAGCAGGTGTGTGCTGATGGCCCTGTTGTAATTCCAGATTGGTTGCGAGCTCTAGCCACATAGCGAGGCACGGTTTCTGACTGGCCTATATATATATATATGCCAATCAGTAAATGGCTGTACTGTTCTAACCACAGGAATCCACTAATATTATTACTCTTGCAGTGCTTCCTTAAGTCAGCACTGCCCCAAAGAGAATAGAATGCTATGCTAATCATAGATTGTTTAACTCGTGCATTTATTTTCAAACTGCCCAGTGTCAACTACCCACATTCTACCTAACAGATGTCTTCTCTCTGCTGCAAAGATCAGATGCTCTGGAGATCTCTCTCAATCAAGACAGATTCCTGTAATGCATAGAGCAAAAAAAAACTGAAGTATTTTTGTTTTCTTTTTGATTACTGCCTAGTGTCATTGTTCTTCAGTGTTTTATACCTCATTAGTTTTAAATTTAAACTTGTTTATCGGTTCCTCTGAACCGAGGGGCAACCAACCTTTTTTTATTTAATCGGAACCTTTTTAGAGGGTTCCGGTTACTTTATTCTTTAATTTTATTTAATTTTAACTGCTTTTGAAACAGGGTTTATCGGTTTTCCTCAGCGGTTTCTCGGTTCTGGATCCGATCGGAACCGATAGTTTTTTCACTTTATTGGTTCCTGAACCGACCGTTATTCTATTGAAACTGACCGCAAATATTTAAATTTAGTCTATTTTTTGGTCAGTTACTGGTTCCTGTTTTCTATAATGTCAGATAAAAAGAAAACAGGACCCTCTGGGGTTCAAGAATTGCTTGAAGTGTGCAGAGTTGTTTGCCGAGGCAGACAAGCATGATCTTTGCTTGGTCTGCCTTGGGCAACAGCACTTCAATGAAGACTGTGATATTTGTAAATCTTTCCCTGTTAAGACAGTGGAAAAATGTAGGTAGAGGCTTAAACGAAAACTAGAGGAAGGGTCCATGAGCTCTAACCAGTCCACCCCCTCTAAGACTGTGGCAGTTCCTTCCAGAGCCTCTAAATCCACCTGTGATATGGGTGAGGGCTCTGGCAAGAGAGGCAATCAACCGGCTGACTCCCCAGTGCCTGCCAAAAAATTAAAGAAAACCAAACACACTGACACCCCTGCTGAAATGCCTCAAGGGGTCCCCCAGGTGCCTATTAATGCTCCTTTCCTGCTGAGTTGACACAGGCTTTTGCCTTACTCCAGGTGTTGCAGAGTTTATTACCCTCACAGCAGCCTGTGATTACTACTGCTGAAAAAACAACTGTTGTTACCCCTCTTTTACTTACTGCTACAGTAGCATATGAGGAGGATGACCAAGATGAAGAGGGAATTGAACCCGAGGTGTCACCAGAACAGGATTCTGGCTCCCGTCCCAGACCCTCAGAGGATTTCTCTTCCCATTTTTCTTTTGTTAAGAAAATGGAAGAGATCCAGGATGAAGAGGCACAATACATGGAGCTTATGGGGCTGACACCGTCAAAGAGGCTCCTTTTGCCTATTTACAGATTCTTTAAGAAGGATGTTTTAGAAATCCTAAAGACTCCCAATACAGTCACACCCACAGACAAAAAGTGTGACAAGAAGTATCAGTTAGAAATATCTGGTGCTGAGTTTCTTTTTAGTCACCCAGACCACCAGGGTATTATATAGCAGGCTGCCTGTGAGAAAGGCAAAACTCCCTTATCCTCTCACCCCCTGAGAAGGATTTGAGAAAGGTGGACAGCATGGCAAAAAGGGGTACCTTTCGGCATCCCTGGCAATTCATCAGGCCAGCTACCAGGCCTATGCAGCCCTTTATCAAACAGCTCTCTGGCAGTCAGTGGACAATAATGAGGCTAACCCCTCTTTAACAGTGTCAGAACTGCTAGACACAGCAAAATTGGGCTTGGAGGCTTCCAAATACCAGTTTCAGATGGCATCTGACACCAGTGATACAGCTGCAAGGTGGATGGCTGGTACCATTGCTCTCAGAAGATTTGCCTGGCTGAGGGCTACCAACCTCACCCGGGACACCCAGACTAAGGCAATGAACTTTCCTTTTGAGGGCCACTCTCTTTTTGGTGCCCAGACTGAGGCATATTTGAAAAAAGTAGACGAATATAAAGCTACTTTTAGGAGCAACTCGACCAGAGACAGGCCCTCTACTTCAGCTTCATCTTATTCTAGTGGAGGCAGGGGCAGGTCCTCTTTTAGGATACCTTACTTTCAGGTACAGGGTGTTTCCCAGCAGCAGTACCAACCACAGCAAACTGGATTTTACAGAGCTAGAGGTAGAAGAGGTTCTCAGAGAGGATCCCAATCTGCTCAGCCTCAGCAGCAAGCAAAACAGAACCCCTGACTTTTCCATTCAGGCTGCCTCTTCACATCCTGTAGGGGGCAGACTCAACCTCTATTTCCAGGAATGGTTAAAAATAACCACAGACAAGTGAGTCCTGGAAATAGTGAGTCAGGGTCTCTCCCTTTGCTTCAAGTCCCTTCCTCCTCCAAGGTTAAAACATTTTGCACCAGCTCCCTTTTCAGAAAGAAAACTACTGGAGCAGGAGGTACAGGCCCTACTGCTGGCAAAAGCAGTTGAGCCTGTCCCCCACAACCAAAGAGGGCAAGGGTCCTATTCCAGATATTTCCTAACAACAAAAAAGAATGAAGCGTGGCAGCCTATACTAGACCTCAGACTGCTAAATAGGTACCTGGTAAAGCCAGGTTCAAAATGGTCACAATGGCCATGATTTTGCCAGCTCTGCAAAAAAGAGACTGGCTAGCCTCCTTGGATCTAAAGGATGCATATTTCCATATTCCCATAAGGGAGTCACACAGAAAGTATCTCAGATTCAGACTCCCCTCAGGCTACTACCAGTTCTCAACACTTCTCTTCGGCCTTACCTATGCACCAAGGGTCTTTACCAAGTGCATAGCAGTAGTAGTGGCACACCTCAGAAAACTGTGTGTCACAATTTTTCCTTCTCTGGACGATTGGCTAATTGTAGGGAAATCCCACCAACAGGTGTCAGATCACCTTCAGGTAACCCAGGATATGCTGCTGTCCCTGGGATTCCTTCTCAATATCAAAAAGTCAGTCCTGACCCCTGTGAAGGTTCTGCAGTTCATAGGTGCAGAACTGAATACAGTAGTGGGAAGAGCTTTTCTCCCTCAGGAGAGGGCAGAAAGCATTCAGCTTCTGGCAGGCTCATTTGCCCTGGGCAGGCCAAAGCCAGCAAAACAGTTTCTTCGACTGTTAGGGCACGTGGCTGCAGTAACAAGCACAGTCATAGGTGCCAGGTTTCAGATGAGAGATATTTATGTCCACCTCAGAGCACACTGGTGCCAAAGGCGGAACCCCCTTTTAAAGCCAGTACTAGTCACATAAACATTACTACAGGCCCTCCAATGGTGGAGGGAACTGGAAAATTTAAGGGAAGGGGTTCCATTTCTGTAGGAGCCTCCCTCCATGGTTCTCACAACCGATGCTTCCCTGCTTGGTTAGGGTGCTCACTTAGGGGATCACACCATCCACAGTACTTGGGAGAGTGCAGACTCACTCTTGCATGTAAACCTGCTGGAGTTAAGAGCTGTTTATCTGGTCCTTCAGGGTTTCTTTCATCTCATACAGGGAAAGGTGGTACAAGTCGGAACAGACAATACCACAACAATGTACTACATCAACAAACAAGGAGGGACAAGGGCCACTCCTCTGTGTACAGAGGCAATGAAGATATGGAGCCTCGCTTACTCTCTAAATGCCTGTCTACAGTCAATTCATCTGCCAGGCAAGGACAACACCTTGGCAGATTCCTTGAGCAGGATAAACCAGGCCCATCATGAATGGGCATTGAACAAACAAGTGGTGAATGCCCTATTCAGGAGGTGGGGGACCCCAGAAATAGACCTTTTTGCTTCCCACCAAAATCACCACTTACCTCTTTATTGCTGCAGAGCCCCAGTGAAGGAGACGGTTCCAATGGATGCCCTGATTCTGGATTGGACAGGCAGGTACCTCTATGCCTTTCCTCCTTTTCCTCTGATACTCAGGGTGCTCATCAAGCTCAGGTCACAACCGGCTTCGATGATTCTGGTAGCCCCAGATTGGGCAAGACAGCCTTGGTACTCCCTGCTGCTCTCAATGTCTGTGAGCAAACCAATTCACCTCCCTCAGAGGTACAATCTACTGACTTCCTTTCAGGGGAGGGTAGTGTACCCCAATCTCAGGTCTCTCAAGCTCAAGGCCTGACTCTTGCAGACTTAGTATATGCAGATTGCCAATTCTCTGAAGCAGTTTTAGAAGTCCTTAAGGGTTACGGGAAGCCTTCCACCAAGAAAACCTATGCCTCAAAATGGAAAAGATTTTCCATTTAGTGCAGTGACTAGGGTATAGTCCCAGCCCAGGATCCCAACCCTTCTTGATTATTTGTCTCACCTGCACTCCCTGGGGTTGCAGCACTCAACTCTGAAGGTGCACCTGGCTTCAGTTTCAGCATACCTTTCAGCTAGAAATGATACCTCCCTGGCATCAAACTCTATATTCAAAAGATTCTTTAAAGGCTGTCTCATTTGTTTCCACCTCACAGGGAACCAGAACCAGCATGGGGCCTTAATATTTGCATTGCCCAGCTTATGCTTCCACTGTTTGAGTCTATGGCATTTGCAAAGCTTAAATTTCTTACCTGGAAGGTAGTTTTTCTGGCAACAATCACTTCTGCCAGAAGGATAAGTGAGCTACAGGCCCTCTGTGTGGAAAAGGACTATGTTTCTTTCCACAGGGACAAGGTAGTGTTGAGAACTAATAGGAAGATCCTCCCCAAGGTGGTTTCTGACTTCCATTTGAACCAGTCTGTAACATTGCCAGTTTTCTTTACTGAGCACTCTAGCTCAGGTGAGCACAGATTGCACAGCTTGGATGTAAAAAGAGCGCTGAGTTATTATATGACTCATAACAAAGATCATAGGCAGGACAGACAACAACTGTTCCTCACCTATGGGGAAGTATGTAAAGGTACTCCTGATTCAAAGAGGACTATCTCTCAATGGATAGTTCAGTGTATTCAGTTTTGCTACTCGAAGGCAGGCAAGGTTCCTCCCTCTGGTCTTGGGGCCCACTCTACAAGGGGCAAAGCTGCCACTATTGCAGCTGCCTGAGAGGTACCTCTAATGGAAATATGTAAAGCAGCTACCTGGAGGTCAGTCCACACTTTCACTAAGCATTATAGCCTGGACACCCAGTCCAGGAGTGATGCCAGATTTGGCACAGCAGTCTTGCAGAATTTTTTTCCTAAATAGATTCTGGCCCATCTCCTTGAGGTACTGCTGCATAGTCTGCAAGAGTAATAATATTAGTGGATTCCTGGGGTTAGAAGAAAAAATTACTCACCCGTAGTAATCTTGTTTCTTCCAAAGGGATCCACTAATGTTTTTACTCCCCACCCTTGTTTCCCCTTTCAGAATCAGTAACAAGAAAAATCCTCTCCACAGCTGACAAGATATATAGTTGGAGTGGCATGCTACCTGCTGGCACCTTCTAGTAATGTCTTAACTTGTAGGTTCTTTTCTAAAGGCATATCTGACTTCAGAAAAAAGGGGACATGTGTTTTTACTAGTCCTTTGGTTAATGTTCTTATTTGCCAAGTTGGGCATTATTTTTCTATAATTATTTAAATAGTGATTCACATGTTGTAATGGCCTCTTTGCAGGCCTCTAAGAAATCTGAGGTAGAATGTAGGCAGTTGACACTAGGCAGTTTGAAAATAGATGCACAAGCTAAACAGACCATGATTAACATAACATTCTATTCTCTCTGGGGCAGTGCTGACTTAAGGGAGCACTGCAAGAGTAATAATATTAGTGGATCCCTTTGGAAGAAACAAGATTACTACAGGTGAGTAATTTTTTCTTCATGTCTAACAAGTTCTACTATCTGAATTAAGGTAAGGAAAACTGGACAGATGTGACCGTTTCTTAGGATGCAGAGGAACCTGTAAGTAAAATAGTTCACCCATAGCTTTGATATGAAAGATAAACTGGTCGATTTTTCAACATGACATACTTCAATCTCAGCACTCCTAACTGAAGCACAGACACTGATAAGTGACAAGAATTGCGGTTTAAATAACGAGAAATAGTGTGCCTGTGGCAGACTGTTTCTGACTGTTTTGGAGTTTTGGAAGGATAATTCTGAAACTCTAAAATGGAAGTGTTCCACTGCCTGAATCTGGTAGCTTGTTTTTTTGAGCCACCACAAAATAGCTGCAGGCTCCACCCACACAGCTGTAAAAACTAAATATACAACACTCACCCATACTGCAGTAGTGAGTCACTAAACAAGGAGGTCAGGGCAGTGTACCAAAAAATGTTAAAAAAGAGTGTTTTTTTCCCCAGTCTCTTACCGAATACTCCCTGGACCCTCATGACCAACAAACTGTATGAAAGGCAACACTCATTAAACTGGGGCACTGAAGGGAGCCTGCTATTTAGGGTCTTTTTTTGTTTGACTGTTGTTCTTGCCAGTCCTATGTGTCAGCCTGAATGCTGTACAGATTCTGAAGTGGGAGGTGTCACCCACGGTATCCCATGATATGAGCGAGTCAAATTGAGCAACTCAATTTGAACACCTAAAAGAATAGCGAATACAAAAAAAAAAAGGGGTGAAAGGAGAGAGGGTGACAAAGAATGAGTATTACGGGGCAGTGAAATTGCTAGGAGTTTCGAGATGCAGTGTAGCCACTGTGGGCAGCAAACTGTACTACCGGCTTAGCGTGGTGTTTAGAGGCTCCACCTGTGTGTAGTAGGGTCATGCAGTAGAGCTGGGTTCAATTCCCAGTTTTTTATTTTACTATTGTTATGTTTTGGGGGTCTTCTTTGTCCCTCTGTTAGGGTTCATTTCTTCCCCTGCTCCTCCACTTCTGTCACATCCCATAGTGGCGATATTGGGTTTCAGTCCCTGCCCCTGACTTTTTATCCCTCCCTGAGTTGCCTTCCCTGGGGAATATCTCCCCTCCCGAGTTTCTCCCACTCCCCGAGTTGGTGCCCCCCGGAGATGGTTATTTTAGATAGGGGTGTGGGATGGACAAACCTCCCCACAGAAATACAGTAAAGTACTTCGCTGTTTCGGTCATAGCTGTAGTGCTGGTCGCTGCTTTTGTAGTCATTGTGTTGAGTTTGCCGTATTGTGTCGGTACTCTTATCACATGGAACCATCACCCACGTCTCAGACTCTGTGTTGCCCATCTCTGCCCTGAACTACTACTAGGTCATACTGCAGTACTACATTTTGAAGGAGGGTGTCACATCTTAGACTCTGTGTTGCCCATCCCTGTGACTGAACTACTACTAGGTCATGTGTCTCACATATTTTGAGGTGGGGGAGTCACGTCTCAGACTCTGTACTGCCTATCTTGGCATTCAAACTAATTCTACTAATTAAGTAATTAAGTTGGACACAAAAAATTGATTCAGAATTGGAATCTGTTATGGAACATGTGGCCAACACCAGCAGTATGACTGAAATTGGTATACTTAATAAAAATATTTCTCACAAATAAATTCAGAAAAAAAAGGGAAATTCACTGCTGTAGATATACAATAGAACTTTGATTATCTGAACCATTTGGAAGACAGCCGATTGGTTCAGATAATCGGAAGTTCATAAGGTCAAGGTTCCCTGTTTGCTCTGATACAGAGCACCTCAGTAGCACCACTAACTCACCTCACACACAAACAATGCATAGATCACATTCAAACCCCAGAAGTCTCTCAGTTTGCTTAACTATTGCAGTCAATCTTCACTGGTGAACTGCTCTGGAGAGATTGGAATTTATGTAAATGATGGAACTCTCATTGGCTCGTGCGAATTTCAAACTGCTGCCCCTAGTACCTGCTGCACTTTGAGTGCTCAGATTCTTTACTCCACCTACCCTGTTCGGATGCTTTGGAGAGCTGTCCTCAACTTCTTCACAAACTCTATTTTTGACAAGAAGTTTGTTTAAATTTACATGCTTCCCCTAATTTCAAGTATTTTAGATAATTTAGTGGGTTTATTTAGGATTTGCAGCGGTTTTTCTCTGTTCCGCATAACCACAGGGAACTGCTGTTTCTGTGGTAATTTTTGCCTGTTTTATAGTTTTGTTGTAAGTAAAACTTGGTTCTTTCTCAGAACCATAGTATTTATTTGTTTTATTGGAATTTTGGTTGTTATTCGATTCTTTTTCCTGTCAGGAACTAAGCGCTACATCCAGTTCCCTTAATTTGCCTAGCCTTGGGAACTGACCGTTATCTAAAAACAAATACTGTTTTTTGCTTTTATTTTTCTTTGGGTGTGTAGAGCCTAACTGTTTCAAGGTTACCACGGTTCCTGACAGCATTGTCTGAAATTCCCAGGAAAAAGAAGAAGACAGGACCAACTGTTTTTAAAGACTGCACCGGTTGTGGACACCTACTGGCTAAAGCTGACAGGCACAATTTGTGTATCTCCTGTCTGGTGACAAGTCATATTTTGCCTAACTGTGAGATTTGTAAATCTTTTTGCCCCAAAACACTTAAAAAGAGGGCTAAACAGTTAGAAGAGATGGTGACCCCGGTTTCCCCTCCAAAATCAAGGTTCAAGGTTTGTTTATTGTTAAAAGGTTGTATAAAACAAATGTTTGTTACATCCATAAAAAACATATCATAAATATGACATATAAATAGCAACACCATACATATTATTTAATTAAAAAATTACAATCTTGCGGTATAAGACTTATTGCCATTCACTCACATAAGAAATTTTGCAAGCCCGTACATATATTTAATCTCACACATTTTTAACATTACCATAACATCAATGTTTTGCTTCCCAAATAGGGGAATTAACCATTTCCTAATTTTATCTTGCCATAATTTGCATTCAATTAATATGTGCACTACCTCAATATCATTTTTGTCAACACAATTGCATTTTGTTATATTCAACCCATAAAGTTTGTTATGAAAATTGAAGAACAAGTTACACAGGACAGCCAGCCTCATCCAACACAACAAATTTCTATGTTTATAATTTTCACATTTTACCAAATACTTCTCTATTCCCCAAGTGATTTTAATACTGGAATATAGCCCCACTGAGTCACACTCATGTATCTTTCCTATATCTTCTTGCATCGCAATATCGCTTAACCTTACACTTACTTCCTTTACAAATATATCAGGACTATTAGCTACATTCCCATTTCTAATATCTACGAGGTCAGCCCTTAATAACTCTTTATTCAATCTTTCAAACCAACCATTATTCATCCCATAGGCTCGTTTATTTATGAAATCATTCCAGCACAGCCTTGGTAGTCTGCCATCTTTCATTTTCAGTATTTTGCCAACCCATTTAGTAGCATGAATCAGAATATTTGTTTTTATAGGAAAAGACCCAGTTTCCATTCTAATAAAACCAACTGGGTGATCTCTGGGTAAATTCAATATTGATCTCATAAATGAATTTTGAATTACTTCTATATTATACTTCTCCATATAAAGCCCCCATACTTCACTACCATAAAGCAACTGATTGACACATTTAATATCAAATGTTTTCTTTAAAGCCATAAATGAATTATTAGCAAATTTATAAGCAGAACTTTTTATTGCACTAGAAGTTTTAGCTGCATTAGATTTAACCTCAGTCATGTGCTGCAACCAGGATACTTTTTTATCAACAATTACTCCCAAGTATCTATATTCTAGAACTTCCTCAATTTTACAATTTCCCATACTTTACTATCTTTCTGAGTTTTTTGTCCACATACCATAATTTTAGATTTATTTGCATTTAGTTCTAAATCTAGAACACTCCAGGAGTCCATAACATTTAACATTGCTTTACGTAGACCAGCTACCGTTTGAGAAATTACTATCGCATCATCTGCATATAAAAGAATTTGAAGAGATACGTTATTTATTTTAGGAGCAAAAGTATCAATCAAATTAATATTTCTTACAAGTGTTTCTGTATAAAGATTAAAGAGTATCGGTGCCAATAGACATCCCTGTTTTACACCACAAGCAACTTTAATTTCTTTAGACAGCGCTCCATCTCGGCCATATCTAATACTTGCTGTAGTATCTATATGCAACTTCTTTAAGATAGCTAACAAGTGACAATCAATCCCAGGCTGTCTAATAAATTCCATAATTTGTTTCTATTTACTTGATCAAATGCCGATTTAATATCGATAAAGCCAACGTATAAGGTTCCTTTTTTATTCTTTACATAAATATCAAATAGGTAATTAAGTGTAAAAATCAAAAATCAAATCCATAGTCCCGCATTCCTTTCTAAAGCCACACTGAAATCTTGGAATATATTCAATTTCATCAACCCAAGTTCTCAGCCTATCTAGAATTAATCTAGAGTAGATTTTCTGTGTAATAGGAAGCAATGTTATAGGACGATAGCACTTCGGGTCCTGTTTATCTCCTTTTTTAAAAAGCGGTACAATTATTCCCTTATTCCAGGCTTGAGGTAAGCATAGAGTAATATTTATATTGTTAAACAATTGTGTGAGTATAAGCACCCAAAGCTCCAGATCATTATGTAACAGCTCTGCAGGAATACTATCACCTCCTGCTGCCTTATTTCTTTTTTGTGCACTGATTGCATATCTTACTTCCTCCACACCAAAATTAAGTGAAGAATTATAACAAAAATTCCTTGTTCTTTCATTAGCTTCCTTATTTTCATTACAATCTACCCCAGAGCAATTATAAATATACCTAAAATGTTTAATCCAGCTGTCTTCCGAAATCATACCTACAATATTATATTGCACATTTTCTTTATTGCATCCATAGGCAATTAATGTCCAAAATGCCTTCATGTCTTTATTCACAATACTAGCTTGAAGTTTCCCCCATAGATAACTCCTATAATTTGCCTTTTTTTCCTTCACTGCAGATCTATATTCAGCTTTCAACAAGTGAAAAGCCCTCAAAATATCTGTTGTTGGTTGTTTAAGTCTTAATTTGCCTACTCTCTTAATTTCATCCCTTAACATAATACATTCTCTGTCAAACCATTGATGATTTTCCCTTGTCAATCTTCACCATTCATTACTTCCTGGGTGTTAGCCGGAGGCGCGCACCCACCACGGGAGCTTTTTTGTTAAAGTGTTGCCTAACGGCACCGGCCGAGAGTGACGCCATCGAGGGGCGGTCATAGTGCGACCTACCTCCTCCAACTCAGTTCTGTTTCTCCCGGCCGAGGCAGCACCTGTCCACGCGAGCGCTGGTAGTTGTAGCAGTTTCCGACTGCTTTTCCTGACACTTACGCCGATACGGTAAGACTGTTCTTTTCTTTCTTCGGCGCCGGGTGTATTTCCTACTGTGTTTTAGTCTGCTGGTTTCAGCAGTGTCCAGTTCTGAGCTAGTTGTCAAGACGGGCCGCCTATGCGCCGGGTGCTCCTGTGGCCGGCATTTCTCCGTCTCGGACCGGCATGACGTTTGCTTTCGTTGCCTGGGACCCAACCATGATATGGATTCGTGCGACGCCTGTTTCTCGATGGACCATCGCGTCCTTGAAGTCCGCTGCTCAAGCTCGGCAAAGCCCCGCCGACTTTCGGGGTTGGCCACGGGAATCTCATGTAGATCTTTAGGCCCTTCCCTCTGGTCCCTCCCGGGGCTATACGGTCCGAGGAGGAGGGGTTTCTCATCCATCTTGCCGAGGAGGAGGCCCTTCCGCTGGTGTTGGGGAGCATCGAGCCTTCTCCGGTCAGCAGCGCTGACACCACCGGCAGTCACCTCTTCGAGGTGCAGGCCTCTGTGTCGAGGCCCTTGGCTTTTGGGCCCGGCTTGTGGGACCTCGACGCCGCTTCTTTGCGGCGCCGGTGATCCCGCACCATTTGCGCGCCTGGTGATCTGGGCGGCGCTGGCGATCTGGCGCCTGTCACAGGGCGCCGGTGATTGAGCGGTGCAGCTGGCGGTGCCGCTTTGGCCCGGCGGGCGTCCTGGTGCCGTGGACATGGCGGCGTCACGATAGTGCCACTCCGCCCCAACGCTGCCGGTGGCGTGGCGAGCCTTCCTCCCGGCTGCCGGGCCTGTCAGAGCCGCTGGGGTGTGGGTTAGCCTGCTGTCGGCGTGGGGGCGAGCGGCGTCTTGGTACCGGGCCGCTCATGCCCTGCGGCCTCGGGACCCCTGGGTGGCCAGCATCGAGGTCCTGCTGGTCTTGTCCTCCTCGGAGGACGATGACTCAGATGTGGACCCATCCTGGCACCCCATTCTTCGGGATCTGGGTCCCTCGTGGCTAGGGGTACCAGACGGCGCAGCGGGCCCCTCCCTCTGTCCTCCTCTACTGCCTCCTGAGGTTCTCGGCTGGGGTGGCCGAGAGTCCCGGGGCAGACGGGGTGACGGAGGGGAGGCCCTCTGGAGGCTCGTGACGGCTACCCCCTGGGTGCTGTTGCCTCCTCTAGGGACAGGGGACATTGCAGTCGAGGAGGAGGGCCCTCTCGAACTGAGGGGTTGAGGGCAGGTGGCCTGCTGCCTGATCCTTGGCCACCTCAGGGGTGGCCAGGAGTCGAGTGCAGAGCCCCGCCTTCCTCCCAGGGTTCTAGGGTGTCCTCCGGCGGCGCTGTGCAGACTGCCCTTCTGGATCCATGCAGTCCCGAGGCCGTAGCAGGGAGTTTCTCCCAGGGCTCTTCCAGGCTCCGCCTCCCAGAGTTCCGCTCTGCGGCCTGGTTTGATATCCGGGATCCCTCCTACTAGGCTCTTTCCCTGATTCCAGAGCCCTCGCAGAGAGCAGTTGCCTCCCTCGCAGGTGCCCCTCTCCCATCTCTCTGCTTCACTCACCCCGCTCCCGGCCATGTCGGTCCCACGGTCCGTTATCCTGGGAGCAGTTCAGAGGTTCTGCAGCGGCCTTCCCCTCATATGTTAGATACATGCATGAGCGGGTCTTTCGACTCTCCACTGCCGCAGGAAATCCTCTGAGCATTCCAGCTCCCCATCATCCTCGTCTCCCTCCTCTGAGGGAGAGGAACCCCTGCTCATCTGTCCTCCGATGCTGATTTCACAGAATATCAGCGTTTCTCTCGAGGATGGTGAGGATCTCCGATTTCTATGTCTCGGAGAGACAATACAATGGCAGACGCTGCGGAATTCCTTGGTGAATTCAGTGCCCAGCATCTGGTGGTACCTTCCTGGCTCATCCCTCCAGGAGGTGTTCACTCAGTCCTGGCAGTTCCTGTCGCTTCTTCCCAGCCCGGCGGACTGCCAGCGTAGGTATTGTGCCCTCTGAGTCTCTAGGTTCCCTCTCCAACCCGTCCCTCAGGTTTGGTATACCTGGATACTCCTTCTGGGTGCCGCTGCCTGGTGCACCGATCACCACCGGATCTCGGACTCTCTCCAGTTCGACCCGTCTGGGGTGAAGAGTTCTTTCTTCTTGTGCGAGTGCATGTATTGCATCACATCAGGCTCACCACGCTGCCTATAACCGCATTTGTGGTCGATGATGTCCCAGCTGCTGGCATCTATGCCTGACACGGAGCAAACCAGACAAGCCGTTGCCCTCTCCGACGGTAGGCCTGGAGCTGGCAAGACACAGCAGGGCATCTTATGACGCCAATGAGGTGGCTTCCAGGCTTGCGGGACAGCGATCTGCATCAGGCGGACAGCATGGCTTCATCTTTCCAGGTTGTCACCCCTGGCCCGGCGTGGGGTGATTCGGCCCGCCTCGGGGACCTGTCTTTTCTCTTCCAGAGCTAGGAGACTTTACAGGGCTCCTCCATCTCCTCGCCTTCGGGAGGCACCTCCTAGCTCTTTCTCCCACTTAGGCTTTCTGAATAAGCCAGGGTCTTCTCCTTCTGTTTTCTCACCAGCAGAAGGCTGGGGGTCTTGTTCCTCAGGGTATTACCTCTTCCCCCTCCAGGGGAAGAGGAGCTGGTATCACTCAGGAAGTAATGAATGGTGAAGATTGACAAGGGAAGATATGAAATTACGTACTCACCGTAATTCCTGATCTTCTCTGTATCTTCACCATTCATTACTTACTCCGCCCACCATCTCCTCAGTGGCCTCTTCCTGTGGCTTCTCCACCTCCCGTCTCCTTCCTCTCTGCAAAAAAAAAAATTAAAACTAGGAAAATTGCTTAATTTTTCAAAAAAAAAATATAAAAAAATCCTTCTTTGGGGGTTCTAATTTTCCAAAAATTAATTACTCTAAGATTCATGGGCCATCTCGTGGATTGCATTGGCGATCAGACTGCACAACTATCTCTTGCCGTTATCCTGACAAGATATCTCTGGGGTTTTGGCCTGGTTCAGGCTATTCAGTTGATCCTGCAATCCCGTGTTCCAGATATTGCCCTGGGATCAACCCCCTCTATTCTTGCCCTGCAGAGCAGAGGAACGAACAGCCTGTTCCTTTTTCTTTTAAAAAAAAAGGGAAAAATGCTGAGGAACTCTTTCTGACTGCTATAGGCACCTTGGTTTTGGGGTCATGCAACCAACCTCAAATTTCTTCTGTAAAAAAAAAAAAAAAGAAAAAAAACAAACAAGAGGGAAATGAGGAAGGTATCTCCTTCTCGCTAGTTTGCAATTTGGTTTCTCCTTTTAAGTGTCCTCTGGACAATTTTACAGAAGAGCTGTGCTGACCATATCCAATCCCGGCCAGCCTAAGCCTTGGCCAGTCTGTCTGAGTCCCATTTCTATGCTTAAAACGCCTGAAAGGTTACATTTTCCTTTTCTAAGTCCCAGAGAAGCACTCTCCTGCTGTCTGGGGTTCCTTTCCCTCCTCGGGTGTCCTCGACTTCTGGCCTGTCGCGCCAGGAACCCGAGGGAGGTATCAATAACAATGGCATGTTGAGGATAAGGACTATGCCCTCCAGAGTCTGTCTAGCGGGTTTGGTGAACCTTCTCTTCAGCTCTATCTCCGGGATTCTTGCTTCCTCTTAGTCGAGCCTTCAGCTCTAAGCTAACTATGCTCGTGGGCATTCTGGTCTCTTCAACATCCCATCTCTCTCTTCTCTTCTTCTTCTTCTATTTTCTCATCCTCACTTTATCTCTCCTCCTAGAGTCGCCCAGGTAAGGAGGCCTGCAGTCCCTAGGCTAGGATACTTTATCTCCTCTGTCCTTCCTCCATCGGCTTATTCCTTTTCAGTTCATTCTTCCTTGCTTTTGCTATCCCTCGGCTATCTTGCCTCGCTATCTATATTCTCTACTCTCACTTTTGCCTCTCAGGCTCACAGAACTGAGTTGGAGGGAGGAGTCGCACTACTAACGGCGCCCTCACGCATGACGCGATGACGCCACTCGAGGCGTGCCGTTAAGCAAACTTTTAAAAAAAAAAAGAAAAAAAGCTCCCGTGGCGGGTGCGCGCCTCCGGCTAACACCCAGTAAGTAATGAATGGTGAAGATACAAGAGAAGATCAGGAATTACGGTAGGTACGTAATTTTCATTTCTACATCCCTATTCTTTGAGTTTGCTATACTTTTTTGATCATTTAAGGTCTTAACAATAATAACTATCAGCTCATCATACATCAAAATTCTTTCATCTCCTTTCTCTATACAGTTAGATGTATATTTGTTTATTATATCATTTATTTGTCCATCATTAACTAAATTATCCAAGACTTGTTTTGTAAAGCCATTCCACTTAATCCTTTTACCATATGTAATGCACATAAATTTGTTTGCATCATATTCCTTTCTCACATATTTTATTACTACTACTAAATCAATATGGATTTTACAAATAATGGGGAAATGATCACTATCCAAAAGCCTCATCACTTTAAATTGTTCTACTAAGTTATAATCAAAAGCTTCAATTAAACATAAGTCCAAGACACTCCCTCCTCTTTTTGTCAGAAATGTAAATTCTCCATTTCTATCACCTTTTGCTCTTCCATTTAATACTCTAAAGTTGTATTTTTCACAAAATTGAATAACTTTTTTACCATAATTTGACACACTTGTCTGTTTGGAGGTTCTTATTGGTATATTCAGACATCATCTAAACACCAATTCCTGATTGCTCTTCTAGCAGATTCCTATATGAGCATTAAAATCTCCAGCCATAATTATTTTTAGGCCTATGAATTGGCCTTTAATTGACTCCACACTACTACCTATCAGATTCAAGATCGATTCATAGTCCTGTAACTTTAACTTTGGAGGAATATAAATGTTAAATAAGGACCACATACATACATCATCGACTACAATAATATACATAAAGTAATCATAGGACACACTAGCCTCCAACACTGTATACTTCATAGAGGTATCTATTAAGATCATTAAACCTTCTTTGGGTCTGCCACACTTCTTGTCCCTTCTGGCATCCACTGCCCAAGAAGTATAGCCCTCTAATATGTTGGATTGTACCCTCCTTAACCAAGTTTCCTGAAAAATAGAATAGGGATCCTTTTAACCCATTCCTTACATTCTTTGCATAATAATTTTTCTTTCAAACCTGCCACATTCCAGCTTAGTAAGTCTACAGGACCTGTAACTATGTTATCCATCTCTGGTCAGTTTATCAGTTCCTGTGTATTTAACATGCTCTCCATGCTAACCATACTTACTGAAACAACTGATTCCAAAATATAATTTCCCTCAAGTTGATCATCTATCTCTAAAACAACTGAGCTGTTAACCCTTTTCCCCCGTTGTCTTCTACCTCTCTTATTATAAACATCTTCTTTCTCTTTCCCTATAATGTGCACAGTCTCCATAGGTGCCACATAGGCTGTTATCCTTGGTTGTCTATAGTTATTTTCCTCCTTATCTTTCTTCACATTCTCACACTTTCCCCTTTTATCGCTTTTATTTTCATACCCTATCTATTGTTCTAGTCCTTCTCTTATAGTAATGTCCAGTAGAATCCCCATTTCTGAGAATTTCTCCTTTTTTGTCAAAATCTTTTTGCTTTTATTCCCATCTTTGAGAACTATACAGATCCATCCTTTTGCTCTGCTGGTCTTATAATGATATGTTGATTTTAAATCTTGCCAATTCACATTATGCCCCGACATACCTTTAAGCAAATTATAGACTGCCAATTTCAATGTATAATTATTCTCATTTCTTGATTTAGGCAGCCCATGCACGAATACTGTTGGCAATAAATCTTCTTCAGCTATTCTTTTATCTTTTTGTTCTAATAATTCATCTCCCTTACAAAGATTTTTTCCTTTAGATCTCATTTTATTTTCCATGGCTACTTCACCTTTACTAGCTCCATCCAAGTTTTCCATATCTTCCTTTTTTTCCCTTTCTTAATTTGACCTGGTTTATTATTTTCTTCTTTGGTTGCATATTCCCATTAGTTACAGATTTAAACCTTGCTTCTTTAGGCTGTTTTTTCCTATTATTTAAATCTAGCACTAACAAGTCTATTTCTTTAATTTATTTTGCTGTAATTTCATTTGTTATAGCTTCTATTGATTTGGTTGTGTCTTTATTTACTGTCTGTTTTGCATTAACTTTACTCTCTCCATTAGATGTCAACCCACTTTCATAACTATTATTATGCTCAGCCATCTCAGCTCTGGCTATACATTCATTTACAGTTTGTTTTCTACCCTTATTACCATTACCACCACAATCACAGTTATTATTAATGTTTTTAACATATATATCCATAAAGACACGAAAGAGAGTAACCAGTTCCAGGAGTTGAATATTCCTGAAATGTTGCTCTTTCTTTTAATCCAACAGTATATTATGCAATGAAACATTCTCATCATCAACACCTTTTTCATTAAGTTTACCCAAATGACTTGTATTTCCATCCATTTGCTCAAGTATCGGAGCTTCAAAATCTTGTGGCTTTCTTTCATGCACATGATTACTTAGTACATAGTTAGGTGACACTTTATTAATTAATAGATGGTGACAGAAAGGATTCATACTTTTCTAGAAAGGTTCCATTATTAACATCCTGATTTTCCACTCCCTGAGTTAGATTAGGGCTTGAATTTAACAAGCATATTGGTTCTCTGGTTATACAATCATCACCCGAGAATAATTTCCCTTTATCCTTTAACGGGCAATTACTAGGCAGCCATTCATTATGCCCCTCATTTTCTCTATTAATGCTAACATTTTGTCCAGTATCTTTTTCTATACTCTCTTCTATATTAATCAAATCAGAGACATGTAATTCAGAGCCAATACCACTTGTCTTTTTTTCCATTTTATGTGTCCCAACTGTTTGTATCTCATCCTCTAATTTTCTAATATAATTCATTAGAGGATGGGTACAAACATAAACCTCCTCTCTCTGTATTGGTAAAGTAGATGCAGGACATGATGTCATTTTAGGGTCAAACATTTTCCTTATGACTTTTTCATTCCCTCTTAACTCAATATGCTCTTCTGGATAATTTAAAAAATGTGTGATTTTGTTCAAATCACCTGTTGACTTCGTCTTTTGTGGAGCTTTTTTCTTTTCGTTTTCTGATTTCTTTTCCCCCTTTTTTGCATAATTTTATTTGCAGTATTTGTAATATTCATAAAAAACAGCTATAATTCCACTCAATACTTTAGGAACTAAAGCTACTTATTATAACTAGGAGAAAAAAATATCAGAAGCAAGCAGATTTAATCAAGCAACCAACGTATACAATATTATGAAGAAATAGCAGCAAAAAAAAAAAAGCTTCAAGTTCCAAACTATCTTGATCAGTATCCAAAGTTCAATGTTCAATTTTCCTTATCTCCTCGCTACTACCTAGGAGCCCTTAAAACTAATAATGAAACAGACATAAGCCATAAATTAAGATCACACAAAACAGGGCTAGAGATCAAAAGTTTACTTGGTGCAAAGTTGGTGCAAAGCTGACACACTCAACAAAGTCCCAGGATCGCTTATTCTGCTTGTAGACAAAAATCCACTCTGGTTCTTCAGGAATAAATTCAAAGGATGTTTTCCAGGATACTCTAAGGCTCGATAAACGTTTTTACAGCAAAACTCAAGTCTGTTTGATGTCCACTCTCACAGAACGGGTATTTGAGGAAAAAGACACAAGCAGGCAGTTCACAATTCGCAGCCTCTCATAAAATTAATAAGCTCCAGATGTCTTCGCTCCACTACATAGAGGAAAGATACAAACACTTAGCTTACATGGCCAAAAAAGCCATCAGAAGGCATACAGCTCAAGAATCTAACACTAAAATAAAACAAAAAATATTCCTCACAAGAAAATTTAAAATACTAAACACTGTTACCTGCAGTTACCTGAATCCAGGACCCTTTTTAAACTTGAAATTATTCATCCCACATTCCCCCCACATCATTGACTTTAATAATTTAAATTTATTTTGTTTTAACTTATTTGTTTTGGGGATAGCGAACACACTAGATTATTAGTACAGTCCGCTTCACTCCCACTGTGGCTCTTAAGGAGTACAAGTACTCGAACAGCAAGTAAAACTTAAAATCACAAAATAAAAGCTGTCTGCTGTCGTTACAAGCAGCATACGCAATTACAAACTCTGCTGCTTGCTTACTTGCTGGCTTCTAAAGCAAAAACTGACTTGAATAACGCTGTGAAAATCCTCTGTCCCAAATGAAAAAGGCAGCTTGCAGTTCCCCTGATGCATCCCGAATGATTGTGCCTAGCTATTACCTGTCGATTAAATACACCTGGTGAGCCTGGATTTCGCAGCACGGCTAATTAAAAAACGGCACAAAATCCTATCACACACAAGATTGTAAAATAAAATACTAATAAATATAAATCAATAATAAAATCAGTAATAAAACTACTGTAGTTTAACCTGGTAAACTACATATATCCTAACACCAAGAAATATAAAAAATAATCACCAAACAACAATAAATTTACTCCTCTAAATATGAAGGGTTCCTTAGCTTTACTTTGCTTTACTTAGCTAATACTTTTATTTCGATATTTAAATCAAGGTACTTCCCATTTGAATAGAGGTTCAGGGTTTAGTTCAATCAATAGCGAGCAGTAGCGGGAGCCATGAACCATGGACCGCAAGTCCCGTCCCAGCCGCCCAACCGGCTTCTCTCCCCTTCTGCACCGCTTGTGCCTGAATCCGTCAGTTGATAATCCTGTATCTGGAGAAGTGTGTGAGGAGAGTTTAACGTGCTGAGTCGCCTTGAAGCTTCTGCTGTCGCCGCTGGCCCTGTTAATACTTGCGGTGGAACCGGGGATCTTTCAGCAGTCACTCAGTCCGTCTTCCAGTGAGCGTGAAATGAGGGGCCGTCCTCTTCTAAAAAGGATAAAAGTAAAGAAATGGCAGACAGATCCTCTGAGAAACCTGAGTCTGCCAAGTCTAAATGGAGAGTGGACCCGGCAGCAGAACTGGTTCCGGCCAAAAGAAAACAGAAAGAAAAACATACCACTGCACCTCCTGCTGAAAAAGCAAAGGAGTTCACAGCAAGTAGACTGGCTGTACCCTCTGCAGAGGAGATTGCCAGGGCCCTGTAAGTTCTGCAGGCTCTCCAGGCCATCAGCCCATTGCTTCTTCGACCAGCCCCAGTTCCACCAGTACCAGCTCTGGTTCCCCAGTCCCAGGAATCTGTTCCTGTGTATGAGGAACTGTACGATGAGGAAGAGGAGAATGAAGGGGAACTGTCATCGAGGCACAGGTCAGGAAGCCTAGGAAAACAGCAGCAGTTTCAAAATTCGCAAATAGTGTTTTATTATTATTAATAACAGTAAAATAAAACATTAAATTGTTCAGAATAACTGTTTACAAAGGCAGTACAAACATAGAAAGCAGAGTTCTTCTGAGTTTTTCTTCTCAATTTCCAATCTCACTGTCTCAGTATCTGTCTCTCCCTCTTACAAAACATTGCAGCTCTTTTCATAACAAGTCTTTGCAGGGAGCTCGTTAAGAGAACATTCTGCTTATCACACAGTGTTCTTGTCAGTTTCAGCAGCTGCAGCAAAAAGAACATTGTGACCCAGAACTGACCTCTTGTTGACAGCTCTGGAAATATTTTTTAAACCAGCATCTCACATTAATCCCTTGAATTCCAGTTTTTGCAATCATTTCCACAGTATAATTATATACAGTTTTAAACAAAGGGATCCCCGTATCAGTGACAGTTCCACGTAAAGATTCACATATATTTTTATACCTGCAGATGTGCAAGGGGAAGAAAACACAGAAATAGCAAGGGAAGGCAGAGAGATAGCGAGAGGCGGAGAATTGTGAAACCGTTGGGAGAGATCAGTTCCTATAATGTAAGTCACATTAAACTGTTCCACGAATGAGATGGTTTTGCATTGCTTTTCACAGTGAGCAGTGCACTGGTATCCCATTGCTCATTGTTTTTTAATGCTTAACCAGCTCCAGATCAATGTTTGTAAAATGTTTTTGCAGCTCAGTTGGAATGCATCTACAGTTTAGTCACAATGCAACACAAAACCGAGTTTTAACTCTTAAGAAACAGTTGTGCAGGGCTGTGTATGAGGAACCATATGAACCAGCAACTCTTATGTAACTAAGTCAGAAATGCTAAAGCAACTTATTGGAGGAACATTTTAATGTGACTTGTACTGTAGATCTCACAAGAAAATTTGGTTGTGCAACCAGACAGGCGCAAGACAGAAACGGAGATGATAGAACAGACCCTTGCGTTTTAACTCTCTCTGCATAACAAATGGGGCAGGGCCTTAGTCAGCCCTGTCACAGGAAGCCATAGAGCCAGAAGTCTCTCCTGAGCAGGACTTTGGTTCCCCTCCAAGAGGTCCAGAGGTTTATTCTTCTCACAACGCATTTGTGAGGCAGATGGTAGACACCCTGGACCTAGCTATACAGGAATCCATGGAAGAAGAGGAGAAAACTGACTACCTGGAGATGATAGGTCTCACCCCCACTAAGCGACTGGTTCTGCCTATCCACAAGACACTCAGGAAGGCAGTATTCAAAATCCTACAAATCCCAACCTCAGTCCCAGGGGTTGATAGAAAGGTGTATAAAAAGTACCAGTTTGACAGGTCCAATGCTGACTTTTTATTCACCCACCCTGACCATGATGGGTGGTACAGGCAGCTGCCTGTGACAAGGCAAGGGTACCTTTGGCATCCCATCCCCCAGATAAAGACTCTAGGAAAATAGATGCCATGGGGAAGAAAAGTTACATGGCAGTTTCCTTGCTTGTTAGACAGGCTAACTACATAGCTTATGTGGCCCAATACCAAAAAGTAATCTGGGCAACAGTACTAGCCATGTCTGACAAATTACAGGGGGAATTGGCTGTAGATCTGGCTGAAACTGCCAGGACAGTTTTGAATGCCATGAAATATCAGTTTGATATGGCAGTGGATGCCAGTGACACTGCTGCTAGGCTTATGGCACTCACAGTCTCAATGAGAAGTTTTGCTTGGCTCAGAGCCACAAACCTGTCTCAGGACACCTAGGCAAAAGCTTTGAATTTCCCATGTGAGAACAAGTCTCTCTTTGGGGATACAACTGAAGCATATATGAAGAAGGTGGAGGACTAAGAGGCTACATTCAGGAGCAATGCAGCCAGAGATCGACCCTCCACCTGGTACAGGTCCCAGAATAGAGGAGGGAGGAGTAGGGGATCCTACCCTAAGCCTTTTTTCCAAGTCCAAGCCTTGCCGGACTACCAGCAGACCAGGGAGTATTTCAGGAGCAGGGGTAGAAGGACGATGAGACGAAGAGAGCCTTCCACCCAGGCCAAGGCTCAGCCAAAGCCAACTCCTTGACGTGTTTGTACAGGTTACTTCTTATTTATTTATTTAATTTTGGTAACCTGGTAGGCCCACTGAGACCATTACAGTCCCTTTTTCAGGGGCGACCTGGAATTAATTACAGATAATAAAAGTTTTGCAGAGATCAAAGGGCAATTGATTCACATTAAAGCACACAACATATGATAATATTCGAAATTTGTTAATACATTTTATACATTTGTGGTTGCAGACACTCACAATAGATTTAGCTGGACCATAGAGGATTAAATTGTGGCATTAACGATGACAAGTGCATTGGTTAAGCTCTAGTAGGTGAGCTTTGAGTCCCTTTTTAAAACCCCAGAGAGAGTTACATTCCTGGGTATTTGCAGGGAGCTTGTTCCAGAGCAGTGAGATGTAGGCAGAGTACGCTCGCAACCTTTGGGTGGACTTTACTTTTGGCACCTGAAGGAGCTGTTGGTTGGAGGTCCTGAGGGTACTGCTGTTTTCTTTAGCTATTAGTATCTTGGCCAGACTTGGAGTGGTGCTTTCCGGTCTCAGTTTGTATGATAACGATGGGTATTTTAGTTAGCCTTCTAAGGAGGGTCAGGATAGGGTTTGAAGCACCTGACAATGGTGTTCATGGGATGGGGCACCTGCCACAAATTGGCTTACCCTATGGTACAAGGTTTGTAGTTTTTGCATCTCTGCGCTTTTAACAGAGTAAAGAACTGGGGAATGATATGGCAGGGTGGGTAGTAGGGTACCATTTCTACCTTTAGCCGGGACTCCTGTAAGGAAAGAGCTAAGGCGAAATAGTAGTCTGAGCTTCTGAGTCATTGACTTGGTCAGCATGTCAAGTGAGTGTCTTGAAAGTACAATCTTGATCCAGGGTGACTCCTAAGTACTTTATGGACTCTATTACCTCAACCCTTGAACTATTTGAGAGTGTAGGTGTCAAATTTAGTGATCTGTCCTGTCACAAATTCTTTGGGCCAAATAGTATGGCCTTTGTTTTTCTGCCATTTAGTACCAATTTATTGCTTTCCAGCCAGCCCTCAAGCAATAATAGGTCCTTCATCAGTGAGTCGTTCAGTATGTTGGCATCCTTGGAGGACCTATACAGTACTGTGTCATCAGCATACAGGGTCAGATTTGCCTCACCACAATAGTTAGGCATTTAATTTATAAATAATGAGAATAATAGAGGCCCCAGGATTGAGCCATGGGGGACCCCATCAAGTACTGGACATGTGTCAGATAAGGCACGCTGCCATCTGACTAATTGTGACCTTCCCTGAAGACAGTTAGTGAACCATTACACTATCAGGCTATCAAGGCTGATTAGTTTCAATTTCATGAGGAGCAGTTGATGATCTACCAAGTCAAAGGCCTTGGTGAGGTCGATAAAGACCACACTGGTGAGCAGGCCCTTGTCTAGAGCTGAATATATGTCTGTGGTAAGGCTGACTAGGGCAGTATTTGTTCAATGTTTTTCTCAAAAACCATGCTATCGGGCCGTGAATATTTTATGTTGCTCAACATAGTCCACTACCTGGTTATACACGACCCTCTCTAGTAATTTACTCAGGATAGAGAGGAGCAATATTGGTCAGTAATTTTCTACCTGCTCACGCGACCCTCCCTTGTGGATGGGTGTAACTAGGGCCACTTTCCAGAGAGCTGGGACTGTCCCTTCAAGGAGGGATCTGTTAAATAACCACATAACAGAGGAGGCGATTACTGGGGCGGCAGTATTAAGTAGTCTGGGTTCTAATTTATCACACCCAGCAGATGCAAGGGTTTTAATGTTTTTAAATAATTTTAGGATCTCTTTTTCTAGATATTAGAAATAGAGAAGCCACTCAGTTTGCCATCATTTAGATTTAATGCTTTAAAAATATCAGAAATCTGTAGGGAACTAAGGTCCATAAATGCCCATAAGTCAACAGAGCCAGATGAAATTGAGGGCAGATTTCTTAAGTTAGCAGCAGACTGTATTGCCCCAATTATAACTTACATCTTTAATTAGAGCTTAGAGTCTGATTATTTTCCCATATCTTGGAGAGAAAGTAAGATCATCTCCATTCATAAAGGGGGTGATACTGCAGAATTAAATAATTATTGGCCTATAGCCTTACTATCTATTTTGTCCAAGTGTTTGGAAAAATGTGTAAAGTGGCAGATTTCCAAACACTTGGACAAATACAGATTATTGACACCATATCAATCAGGGTTTAGAAAGGGCCACTCAACAACAACGGTGTTATTAGAGTTTAAAAATTTGGTTTGTACTTCATTAAATTCAGGCTTGGAGACCGCTGTTATTTTTGTGGACTTATCTAAAGCCTTCGACCTGGGGAACCACTCCCTCTTATTGGACAAATTGAAAGGAGTAGACATAGTTGATGGGCCAGGTAATGGGATAAAACCCTATTTAACAGGATGTACCCAGCAGGTGGAGGTCTCACAGAAATTATCTACATCTCGAGATATAATCAGAGGGGTTCCACGTGGGTCAATTTTGGGGCCCCTGTTATTTCTTTTATTCAGCAGTGATTTGCCCAGGTGGTGAGGCACTCAGCTGTGAGGCTGTATGCAGATGATACAGCAATTATTGCCACTGGCAGTTCTGTTTCGGATCTCCATTTAAATCTCCAAACAGATTTTGCTGAGGTGGGGGAGTGGTTCACCAGGCCGAGGCTTTTGATGAATGTTAAAATACAAAACAAAGTTAATGTATTTTTCAAACAAGAAAGATAAATCTCAGATTCATGTTTTTACAAACACAAATGAACCCCTTGATCAGGTGGATAGCTATTGCTATTTGGGGTGACCTTTGATTCTTTATTAACATTTAATACTTACATACAGTAACTACCATAATAAAAAATGTGAATAAGAAACTGGGAGCCTTAAGACGAACCACCAAGTGTTTACAAATAAAGGATAGGAAAAAAGTGTCCGAGCAGTTGATTATACCGATATTGACTTATGGGGATTTAATTTACAGAACTGCAAAATAAGCATTTATTGATTAGATTAGATAGGGTGCATCATAGAATAGCAAGATATGTTTTACAGTGTACACATAGAACTCATCATTGTAATATGTTCATAAAATTAAATCGGCAGCCTTTAGAAACAGGTTGCTTAAAAAATTGGTCAACATTAATACAAAAATATTTAACATCTTATCCTGATCATTATATTACGCAAACTCTTTTTCCAAAAGATAGTAAGGGTAAACGTGAATTAACAAGATCGATGCAAAGACACAAAATTTGCCCCATTAAAACCAACAACACATATGGTGATGGTACTCTTTCATACCAGGCAGCCAAAGTCTGGAATATTCTAACCCCTCCAATAAGATCTTTAGATAATCATCTGACCTTTAAAACTGACATTTTGAATCTTTATCAGACGATGTAGCTGTATATGATTTTTGCTTAATAAGTTAAGATTCACGCATAAACATGTGATTCTTACCACTAAATCTTAATTTCCCTTTATTGGCTTAGTAATAGCTGTACATAATTTATGTTTGGTAAGGGTGTCACTGTAAACTATTCTGTGCTCTTTTTGTGTTTTTTAGAATTTGAGATTGTACATATTGAAAATTAGTGTAATTTTTGCACTGTTTATGATGTGTTTTATGTTATATGTTTAAGAGTAACTTAAGTGCAATATAACAGGACTGTCTTGCAAACAGGATTGTATAATCCTAATGACTAGAATTCCTGTATAAAAATAAAGTTTTTATCTATTTATCTAGCTATCAACTTAAAATGGAAGTTTGGAGAGGGGAAGGTAAAATTAGTATTATCATGTGCTGGCAGTGGCGTCCCTGGGTGGTGGGTCTTACACTTATCCAGATCCATGAAGAAAGAGTTTATTGCCTTGGATGCATCCTCAGGGTTCTTATGGTGAACACCATTTGCTGTTATGTCACAATCATCCTGTTTGTGACGACCCTTAATAAGTGTGTCAGTTTGTAACCAAAACCTTTTGGGGTCGGAGAGATTTATTTTCTGTAGATCTCTGAGGTACAGTTTTTTGGCTGTTTTTTTTTTTCTTCTTACATTTATTTCTAAACTCCCTGAATTTTTGCCAATCTTTGGTCAGACCTGTGGATTTGAATGTACCCCATGCCCTATCTCTCTCTATCATAAATGTTTGAGGTCTGGAGATAGCCACCTAGTTTCTTGTACTTTAACCCTGAGTTGTTCTAGTGGGGCATGTTTGTTTGCTGCAGACAAAAAGTTATTGATGAAGTAGTCTAGGGCTATGTCCAAGCTTGGGGCTAGTTTAATTTGCATCCGGTTTACCTCTGCTAGAGTTTTGAGAAAGGAACCCGGGTCAAAGTTTGAGTAGTTCCAGGCCCAGAAATTCTTTGGGGGGGGGTAGGGAAGTCATTTTTCCAAATTCCAAACATGAGGGAGTGATCACTCAGCGATTCAGCAAAGGTACCTGCCAGTTTGAGTATATCAGTATTTGAGGCTAAGATCCAATCCAGTGTGGTATGGTTGCCAGTCTTCATGTTTAGTCTGGTGGGTTCTTGGATTATTTGGGTTAGATCCACCTCTTGTAGGGTGGATTTTAGGTCTCAGTTAGTGTGAGGCCCCCAATGTATTTTGAAATCTCTCAATACCACCTTCTTCCCCTGAGAGAGATTGGGCAGTGTAGCTATTAGTGATCTTCGAGCTTCCATTGCTGCCTTGGGATGGTTGTACACAGCTACCAGTAGATGACAGGCTGGCTCACTACCTCTAAGCTTGGCAATCCATCACCACAATCAAGTGGGTCTTGGAAGTAGTGAGCCAAGGTCTGTCCCTCAGCTTCAAAACATTCCCCAGGTTAAGAAGCAGAAGCTTCCATCCTGTCTCACCCTCAGAAAAGTGCTTCTGGAATTAGAAATAACAAACTAGGTACTATACTAGGTTAGTAATGCAGACAGGAGACTATAAAGCCTATTATGTCTGTCTCCCCATTGCATGGGGGGTTGTGATCCCTTAAGAACTCGGAAGGTAGTAGTCAAGTCTAGTTTTAAACAATAAGGTGGTTGCTTCGATCACCTCTGAGGGAAGGTTGTTCCAAGTATGTTTGATTCTTTGTGTAAAAAAAATCCTTCTCAAGTTCTTGTTGGGGTAGGTTAGCTTGATCTGTAGATCGTGACTTATTAGGTTGAATTTACGTACCGCAAAGTGCAAACCTAGATCATTCACTAGGTTTGTGACTTTGATGATTTTGAACATTTGTAGCATATTGCCCCGGTACGTCTTATTTCTAAGAGGTAAAGTCTTAGTTTTCTAACCTGGATTCAAACGTATCATTACTGAGGCCAGTGATCATTTTAGTGGCTCTCTGCTGTACTCTCTCCAACTCATTGCAGTCTTTTCTAAGATGTAAACTCCTCAGAGGACTTGCAGTAGTCCAGGTGTGGTCTAATGAGTGATTGTACAGGGGCAGGATGCAAGCTCTGTGTCTCGATACAAAGGATGTTCTGATGGTGCTGATTATTCTGTTGTTTTTTTTTAACCACTTCATTACAGTGTCCACTAAAGGATAAGTCATTAGTAATCAAAATGCCCAGATGCTTTTCCTCAGTTGTTATTTTTAGATTAATATTGTTTAATGTGTATACGTGGTGCTCATTCTTGTTACCAAAATACAAAACAACGCACTTGTTAGTGTTGAATTACATACCATTGTTGTCTGCCCATCTTTAACGTTTTAACAGGTCTTCTGAACATACGAACATATGAAGAAGCCAGCAGAAAAAGGCCATTTGGTCTATCAAGTCTGCTTGTATTGCAGGGTCCACAGCTTGAGCTAATGTCCCTGCCCTCCCTCCAAACTCCTCCCATCCTCCCTATCCATGATCCTTACCTTCCCTCTATGTTTATCCCAGCCTCTCTTAAAGCTGCCTACTGTCTTCAATGAGATGACCTCTTCCAGCAACACATTCCAAGTGTCCACCACCCTCTCTGTGAAGAATTGCTTCCTGACCTCCCTCCTAAGCCTTCCACCCTCCAGCTTAAGACTGTGCCCCCTCTTGTTATGGTTGACACTCAGCTTAAAGAGGCTCTCCTTATCAATCTTATTTATCCTTTTCAAGTACTTGAAGGTCCCAATCATATCCCCTCCCTCTCTCTCTCTCTGCTGGACTTCAGGAGGGCCAACTTTGGGAGGATGGGGTAAGTGGTAAAAGGGTACCTGGCCAGAATTCAATCTAGTATGGACACTAACCAGAGGTGGGAGCTTATAAAGCTGGGGATAGTGGAGGCAACCAAAACCTGCTGCAAAGCGCAGAGCAAGAAGGCTAGGGCTAAGAAACCGATCTGGTTGAGCAAGGAGGTCATGGAAAAGGTAAGGGGGAAAAGAGCTGCCTTTAGGAAGTACAAGAAAACAGGGAGGGGGGAGGACAGGGAGGAGTACTTGACAAAATTGAAGGAGGTGACAAGGGCAGTAAGGGGAGCCAAAGCATCTACAAAACTCAGGCTGGCACAAGGCATTAAGAAGGGGGAGAAGGACTTCTTTAAGTACATCAGGGAGAAAGGAGCTGTAAGGACACATAGTAAGGATTAGGAAGGAGGGGTTGGGTGGGCATGTGGTGCGATACAGCGGAAGCACTAAATGAGTACTTCTGCTCAGTATTTACTAAAGAGAAGAGGGGGACACCCAGGTGGGAGAAATGGCAGAAGGGGGAGGTGACAGATGGGGAAATCATGAGAGCAGAGTTCGAGAGGGTTTGAAGGCACTGAGGGTGGACAAGGCGCCAGGCCCAGATGGCATCCACCCAGGGTACTGAAGGAGTTGGCAGAGGTCCTTGCAGGACCCTTGGCAGACCTATTTAATGCCTCACTACATTCGGGTGTGTACCTCAGGACTGGAGGATGGCTCATGGTGCCCCCTACAAGAGTGGCCCCAAGGATGAACTGGGAAACTACAGACCAATGAGCCTCACATCCATCGTGGGTAAGCTAATGGAGACTATCCTGAAGGAGAGGCTGGTGGCCCTCCTAGAGGCCAAAGGACTACAGGACAGCAGACAGCATGGCTTCATACGTGGCAGATCCTGCCAAACCAACCAGGTCGAGTTCTATGACTGGGTAACTAGGCAACTGGACAGGGGCCATGCAGTGGATGTCCTGTATCTGGACTTCAGTAAGGCATTCGACTCAGTGCCACATGGAAGGCTGGGAAGGAAGTTAGTAGGCACAGGGGCGGGTGCAAAGCTGGTGAGATGGGTAGGAAACTGGCTTCAGGGAAGGCAACAGAGGGTGGTGGTGGGTGGGGAGCTCTCACACCCAAGGGCAGTGACGAGCGGTGTTCCACAGGGCTCAGTGTTGGGACCAGTGTTGTTTGGGATATTCATTGCAGACATATCATGGGACATCAAGAGCAAGATCAGTCTGTTTGCTGATGATACCAAGGTAGGCAGTGGTGGATGACCTAGGGGATGGCAGGGTTGCAGGATGATCTGGAAAAGCTTGAACCTGGTCAGACACCTGGCAACTGGGGTTTAATGACAAAAAGTGCAAGGTGCTGCATTTTGGGATGAAGAACCCAAGGAGGAGTTACCAGCTGGGGGGAGTGCAGCTAGCCCAGACAGAGGAGAGGAAGGATCTGGGGGTGCTCATTACAGGGTCAATGAACAACTCGGCACAATGTAGGAAGGCAGCTGCAAAGGCCAACAAAATGCTGGGTTGTATTGCAAGGGGTATATCCTCGCGGAGGGAGGAGGTGATTCTGCCACTGTATAGGTCATTAGTTAGACCACACCTGGAGTACTGTGTGCAGTACTGGCGTCCGTATCTGAAGAGGGACATTAAGTTACTGGAGGGGGTGCAGCGCAGGCGACAAAGATGATCAAGGGGCTGGGGACTTATTCATCGAGAGGAGGTTGAAGGAGTTGAACATGTACTCACTGGAGGAGAGAAGAGACAGGGTGACATGATTGAAACCTTTAAATACATGAAAGGAATAACCAAGACGGGTACAGAGGGCTGTTCCAAAGTAGGGAGGGAGGGCCACTAGGGCCATGATATGAGACTGGAGCGAGGAAGGTTCAGGAGGGAGATGAGAGACACTTTTACAGAGAGGGTGGTGGCAGGTTGGAATGCGTTACCTGCTGAAGTGGCATGCAGTAGAACAGTGGACTGCTTCAAACGAGGATGGGACAGGACAAGGGGGGTTAATGAAGGGGAAGGGTGGAAGGAAGGGGCAGCTGCAGAATAAGGGGGTGCTAGCTGCACATTCGAGCAGACTTGATAGACCTCTAGGCCTTTATTTGCTGGCAAATTTCGTATGTTCGTATGTCTTCCAGGGAGTACATGTTCCTCAACCTCTCCTCGTATGCCTTACCCTGCTGACCCGCGATAATCTTTGTAGCCCTCCTCTGGACCTTCTCCAGCGGGTTAATGTCCTTTTTGAGGTGTGGGCACCAGTACTGAACTCCATACTCTAGATGCGGCCTTACCAGTGACCTGTACAAGTGCAGTATAACCTTCTCTCTTCTACTGCTGATCCTCCTAGAGATGTATCCCAGCATCTTGTTTGCCTTTGCTGCTGCTTTTTTGCACTTTGTGGAGTGCTTCCAGTCACTAGTGATCATCACTCCCAGGTCCTTCTCCTGTGATTCAGATGCTCAGACTCCACCCAGGTAGTACTCTGTCCTGGGATTCTTGGCTCCAATATGCATAACTTTGCATTTCTAGGGACGTGGATATGTTGTTCAATCCACACTTATTGGCAGGTTCCTTGCCACTTTAAATCTTGCCGGAAGGTCTTCAAGCTGGCTCCTCCCACCCACCCGGGTGGTAAAACTCTTGGCTGTGCCCCGTGACACCAGATCTTCCTTACCGCTTGGAAGCTCAGATTCCCTCCTTAGCACTCTGCGTTTTAGGCCTGGATCCACACTCTTCAGTTAAAGCGAAACTTATTCTAAAGTTTAAAAGACCTCGGTCTTCTTTTTCCCTCGCGGCTGCGATGGACAACTCGACTCTCGGATTTTGTTGGTGCCCCTATGGGCAGAAGATGTCCCGGACCAACCCGCACTCCACATGCATTTACTGCCTAGAACACGGGCATGACTCGCAGGGTTGTGAATTATGCAGATCCTTTTTGGCTTCAGTCTTGGAGGACCATGCTGCTCGACTGCTTTTGGGTGCCCTGAAAAACATTATCCTCTGGTTAAGTCGAAGGAGGCCCGTTGGACGGTGTCTGCGGCGGCGGGCCTAGCAGACCAGCTGGAGCAGATGATGGCGCCTCGAAGGAGGTGTGCCCAGGCCGCATCTTCATCTTCCTTGCCTGCGCATTTATCCCGCTCTCTTCGGGGTCCTCCTACACAGCTTTGTTTAAGGAGCTATGCCAGTCCCTCTCCACAAAAGGAGAAGGGCCATCAGGACATTCCTCTCAGTCCAAAAAGAAGGACTCCAAAAGTAAGTCCCACCGTCGACGTTTGTGGGAGCGGGAGAGGTCTCCTTCCCTGGATAGTCGACTGTCGACTTCAGTCGAGGTTGCGGCTAAGACCGCTGGCTTCACGGTGTCCCCGTCAGGTCAGCCAGCCGAGACAACCGTCGATGCAGTCGAGATGTTTCTCGACCCGTCGGACAGTTTGTCGACTGGAGAAGCTGACATCCCTTCTTCACCAGTTCCCCCAGTGGAAACTGAGGACTTGCCTGTGCCTCCTGTGCTGGAGTTCCTAGTTAAGGTCCCTGAACCGAGGGAGGAGCGGGCTTCCCCCGCCCCCTCTCTGACCCACCCTCTGAATCCCCGAAGGTCTCGGTCTCGGACCTCTTCCAGGTCCAGTCGGTTCCGTCATCGGCAGTCTCGGTCTTGGCACCATGGAAAGCGGCGGCGCCACTCATCCTCGTTGTCCTCTTTGGAGGATAGGCTCCAGCGCAAGTTGCATCGGTGCTACGAGGATTTAATGTGGCAGCAGCTGTTATTGTCCAGGAATAAGCCGACTGTGTCGCCTTCTCCGGCCATTAAGTGTCTGTCACCAGAGCAGCCAAAACAATCCCTCATAGTAGTCGAGGAGCCGAAGCTGGCACCGGTTGTTCAGCTGAAACCAGCTGCACCACCCATTGTGGTGGAACCTCCACCTCCACAACCGAAGACTGGGGCCCCGACCAAGGATTCTCAGTCGGGTCAGGGTTTGCCCCATAGGTTGTCGGTCACCCTCACTCCCGATCGACCTCGGCATGTGGAGGGTGGCTCAGGTGCTCGGCAGCTGTTTGCAGACTCCTCAGAGTCTGATGACGACTCCTTCTTGTTCTCCAGGCCGCTTGACCTGGAGTCCACTGGGGTCAGTCGGTGGATGAGAGCCCATCCTCATTCTTAGGTATGCTTCGACACATCTCAGAGTCCACAGGGATGAAGCTCAAACCCGTTTCAAAACTGGCCAAGTATCCCCTCATGGAGATACTGGACTGAGGGGATTCCCCTACGGAGGCCTTCCGGGTGGCCAAAGCCACTGTTGGCCTGGACCTGGAGCTGTGGCAGCGGTCAGCTTCTTGTCCGGCGCCTTCAACCAGGATGGCTCAGAAGTATGTGGTCCCTACAGGTTCACTCTCTGGTTTCTTGGAGCACCCCTCTGCGGAGGGGTTAGTGACCAACAGCGTTTTCCGGCGTTCTGGGAACGCCCGGGATGTGGACAAGCCACCCGATAAGGAGTCCAAGAAATTGGACTACTCAGGGTAGAAAGTATATGCTGCTTCCTCCCTAGGCCTTCGTCAGGCTAGCTCGGCCGTCCTGATGGCACACTTTTCACATGCCCTTTTGGGCTCCCTGGATGAGGTGATTCCTCATCTCCTGGCTGACCTTCAAATGACGGTCAAGCAGATGTGGGACCAGGGAAGGGCGGTGGCCAAACAGCAGCTCCAAACTTCTTTGGACATCGCTGATTAGTGTGCCCGGTCAGTAGCGGCCGCAGTGGCCATGCGCTGCAGAGCTTGGCTGCAGATCTCCACCTTTATGGTGGATACCCAGCACAAGCTGGCAGACGTTCCCTTCCTGGGTACTGACTTGTTCAGTCCCGGGGTGGAGGGTCATCTCCAACGGATCGAGAAGTCCAACGCCACCTTGGACTCGGTCACGTCCACCCAGTAGGACAAAGGCCGCCAGCAGCAGCGTAAGCCCTTTCGTCCTTCAGCCCCTGCAGCACGTCCGGCCCAGCAACAGCAGTATCAGGGCCAGCAGGCTCGCACTTGGCACCCCAAAGCCAAGCCTGCTGCTTCCTCCAGCAGGAAGCTGGGAGGGAAAGGCCCAGGCAGCTCCTCAGCCGGCCCTTCCTCCAAGCCTGTCCAGTGATGGGTTGAGGGGTATCATCCCCAACCTTGTCATTCCTCTCCGGGTTCCCACCGTGGGGGGACGGCTCCGCCACTTTCTCTCTGCCTGGTCCGATATCACCATGGACCGCTGGGTGCTGGAAGTGGTAGGCAGGGGTCTGCCTCTGGAATTCGAGCAGTCCTTACCCTATCGAGCCATTACCCCACAGGGGGCTACGGGTTCCACAGCCTCTCTGTCAGCTCATTGAGCTGACATTGCCCTGCTCCTCCAGAAGGAGGTGATCAGGGAGCTGGCAGACCCTCCTCCAGACCCAGGGTTTGTGTCCAGGTACTTCCTGGTCCCAAAACAGACAGGGGCTGGTGCCCCATTCTCGACCTACATGACTTGAACAAGTTCCTAAGGTCTCGCACCTTCAGGATGGTCACTCTGGCTCAGATCATTCCATCCTTGGAATAAGGCGTGTGGTTCTGTTCTCTGGACCTTCAGGACATGTTCTTTCATGTCCCAATCTGTCCGTCTCTCCAGAGATTCCTCCATTTCAGGGCAGAGGGATCCCTTTACAAGTTCTCGGCCATGCCCTTCGGCCTCTCTCCAGCTCCCAGGGTCTTTGCCAAATGCATGGCAATGGTGACAGCATTCCTGCAGTGCCGAGGGGTCCAGGTGTACCCTTACCTGGACGACTGGCTGATTGCAGCCCACTCCAGATTGGAGGTGGAGCAGTCCAGGGATCTGGCCTTCCAGGTCTGCTCTCAGATTGGCCTCCTCATCAACGGGGCCAAATCAGAACTCATGCCATCGCAGGTGATTCAGTTCATCGGGGCAGAGCTCGACTCCCTTCGAGCCAGAGCACGGCTCCCAGCGGACAGGGCCGAGGTCTTTTCCTCCTTTCCCCAATCATTTCTCGTTGGGCAATTTCGCCCTGCCTGGGGCTTCCTGCACCTCCTGGGCCTCATGGCGGCCTGCACCAGCGTGGTCCATTGGGCCTGCTGGCATATGCATCCCCTGCAATGGGGGCTGGCCCGCCAGTGGTCACAGCACTCCAGTCCTCTGGACCAGTCAGTGACCGTGACTCAGGAGATGTGGAACGGCCTCCAGTGGTGGCTTGTTCCAGCTCATCTGCAGGAGGATATCCCGTTTGTCTGCACCGAGCCGACGGTCACTCTCATGACCGATGCCTCTCTGATAGGTTGGGGTGCCTATCTGGGGGAGCTCAGAGCCCACGGCCTCTGGTCCCCTCAGTAGTCTCGATGCCACATAAACCTGCTGGAGTTTCGAGTGGTCTGACTAGCCCTCACCGCCTTCGCTCCGTTTGTACAGGGTCAAGTAGTCTAGGTCCAAATAGACAACACCACGACCATGTACTACCTCAACCGGCAGGGCAGGACGCACTCCTTGCCTCTGTGCAAGGAGGCTCTCCACACTTGGTCTCTCTTGATCAGCCTGGAGGCAGATCTCCTAGCCATCCATGTGGCAGGAGCCTCCAACAGTCTGGCCGATGCCCTAAGCCGGATAGGCGCTGCATCTCACGAGTGGTCTCTCCTGCCAGAGGTAGCACAAGATCTGTTCTCCCACTGGGGCACCTCTCAGGTGGACCTGTTTACCTCCACAGAGAATGCGGAACTGAGGCTGTTCCACGCCTTCCCCCCCCTCAGCAGGGTTCGCTGCAGGAGGATGCCTTCTCGAGGCCGTGGACCCCGGGCCTCTTCTGCACCTTCCCTCTGTTTCCCCTTGATCCACAAGGTGCTTCTCAAGATGAAGAGGGACAAGGTGCAGGTGATTCTGGTAGCCCCAGACTGACCCCTCCAGTTCTGGTGTCCAGATCTCCTTAGCCTCAGCTCCAGGCTCCCGAGGTGGCTTCCAGCCCGCCCGGACCTGATCTCAGTCAACAAGTGGAAGGTACTCCATCCAGACCTTCAATCCCTGCACTTGATGGCCTGGTTCCTGAGCGGCTAGAGTTCCAGGCCTTGAGTCTTTCCGACGACGTCCTCAGTGTCATTGAGGCATCCCGTAAGGAGTCGACCAGAAAATGCTATGCCTTCAAATGGAAGAGATTCTCCTTTTGGTGTCAGGGCAAGGGGTTGGACCCTTCCTCCTGTTCCTTGGCTAGCATTCTGGACTACCTGTGGTCCCTTTCTCAGCTAGGACTTCGATCGACGACCCTTAAGGTGCACCTGGAAACCATCTGTACTTACTGGGCGCAGGCCAGGAAGCAGTCAGTGGCGCAGGAGAAGGTGGTTGGGCACTTTTTCAAAGGCCTTGATCACATATCACCTCCGGTGTGAGAACCTCCACCTTCATGGGATCTACTGCTGGTATTGGCTAAGCTCATGGGCAAGCCATTCAAACCAATGCACAGGTGTGACATCTCTCACCTGTCATGAAAGACCACCTTCTTGGTGGCTATCATGTCAGCCAGAAGGATGGGAGAGCTCCAGGCACTTTCCATCGAATCTCCTTATCTGGTCTTCCACAGGGACAAGGTTGTCCGGTGTCCCCACCTGAAATTCCTTCCGAAGGTGGTGTTGGAGTTTCACCTTAACCAGATGTTGACTCTGCCGGTGTTCTACCCCAATCACACCTCGGAGGCCGAATATAGGCTCCATACTCTGGACCCTAGAAGAGGGCTCTCTTATTATAAGGAGCGGATGGCTGAAGTTCGGGGAGAGGTTCGCCAGCTGTTTGTCACCTATGCTGAAGCTGCACCTGGCAGACCTGCAGCCAAGCAGACGATAGGCAGGTGGGTCACCTCCTGCATAGATCTCTGCTATAGATTGGCGGGCATGGAGCCTCCCAAAGGGCTAAGAGCTCATTCTACCTGCCATACTGCTGCTTCAGTGGCTGCTTCTAAGGATGTCCCTATCCAGGAAATCTGCAGGGCTGCTACCTGGAAGTCAGCACACACCTTCATTACCCATTACCACATCAACCTAGAGTCACGCCAGGATGCTGGTTTTGGGACCTCGGTTCTCCAGTCCTTATTTCCTAAGTAGGGGGTGCACGCCTTGCCTCCCTCCTCCTGGAGAACTGCTAGGAGTCTGCCAGTAAGAGTGGATTGAACAACATATCCACGTCCCTAGAAATACAGGTTACTCACCTGTAACAGGAGTTCTAGGAGTGGTATATGTTGTTCATCCACACAACCCACCTGACCTCCCTGGCTTCGATGCGCAACCTGGCTTCCAGCAGGCAAGATCTGGTGTCATGGGGCAGAGCCAAGAGTTTTACCACCTGGGTGGGTGGGAGGAGCCAGCTTGAAGACCTTCCGGCAAGATTTAAAGCAGCAAGAAACCTGCCAATAAGTGTGGATGAACAACATATACCACTCCTAGAACTCCTGTTACAGGTGAGTAATCTGTATTTCTTGGCATTGAAGCCAGGCTGCCAGATCCTGGACCACATCCCCCAGCTTTTCTAGATCTTTCCGTAGTTCCTGTATCCCATCAGCTGTGTCCACTCTCCCGCAGAGCTCGGTGTTATCCATGAATAGTCACATTTTGCCTTAATGCCATCCCCAGTGTCATTGATGAAGACATTGAACAACACTGACCCCAGCACCAAGCCCTGTGGGACCCCACTGGTTACCTCTCTGGTGCCAGATAACTCTCCCCCCACGACCACCCTCTGGGTTCTGTCCCTCAGCTAGTTTTCCACCCACCTGGCCATCTTTTCCCCAACTCCGAGATCCAACAACTTCCTGATCAACCTTTTGTGGGGCACAGAGTCAAAGGCCTTGCTGAAATCAGGATAGAGGATGTCTACCACTTGGCCCCTGTCTACTGTCTTAGCGACACAGTCAAAGAAGTTAGATTAGTTTGACACAATCTCCTCCCCATGAACCCATGCTACCTCACACCTGGAGACCATATTCCTCTGATATTCCACCAACTTTTTCTTTAGAATGGTCTCCATGAGCTTGCCCACAATGGAGGTCAGACTGACTGGTCTGTAATTTCCTGTGTCATCCTTGGGACTGCTTTTGTGGAGAGGCACTACATGTGCTGTTCTCCAGTCCTGCGGTACCACGTCTGACTCTAACATCAAGTGTCTGAGTCTTTTTGAAGAGTGTTAGATTTTTCATCATCTCCAACTTCTGCACATATTTTAGAATCATCAGCAAATTTAATACATTTGTTTGTGAGACTGTCGTTCATATCTAAGATGAATACGTTAAATAACATCTTTTCCAAGACTGACCCCTGTGGGACACCGCTGGTTACTGATCCCTGATTTGATAAATGTCCTCTAATATGGACTCTTTGCATCCTGCCCTGTAGCCAGTTATTAACCCATGTAATAATTTGTGTTAATACCAAACTTAAACATTTTCTCAATGAGTATGGAGTGAGGCACTTTGTCAAATGCCTTTTGGTAGTCCAAGAAGACTGCATCCACAGGTTTATTGTTGTCTAGTAGGTCATTTACCTGCATATTTACAGCATATTTGTTAGACACGAATGATGTTTCTTGATGCCATGTTGTGCTTCGTCATTAATATTTTTACTATCTAAGTCCTTCTCCAGCCTGTCCCTTAACAGTGACTTGAAGATTTTACCCAATATTGATGTCAGACTTTTAGGCTTCAAGTTCCCCATATCAGATTTTTCCCCTTTCTTGTAGATTGGGATTACATCTGCCTTTTTCCAGTCGGTAGGAACCTTTCTCGTTGCCAGTGACAAATTGAATAATTTGTACAGAGGATCAACCAAACAGTCCCTGGGTATAGTTTATCTGGTCCTGCTGATTTTGAGGTGTCAGTCCTGCTCAATTTGTCTGCTTTTTCAGACCTAGTCACAATGTCTTCTGTATCGTTCAGCATTTCTGTTGGTTTAGATTTATTTGCCCGCGGTGTCAACCTGTTTTATACAGAGCAGTAGTAGTCATTGAAGGCGCTAGCCATTGCTTCTGGGTCTGTCTATATTGTGTCTCCAGACTGAATTGGACCCACAGTCCTATTGATTGATTAATTATTAATGTAGTTGTAAAATATCTTTCCGTTGTCCTTTAAATTGGCAAATTTAAACTCGAGTTTTCTCTTTTCTTTCATGATAAGTTTGTTAGTCTTTTTAGTTGCTCTTTGTATTTGTGAATATTGTATTGACTAGTGTCCCTTTTCATAGCTTGATAATCTTGTTTTTCTATTAGCAAGCTGATTCCTAACTGTACTAGTAATGATTTTATCTGGTATGAATTCCTCTTCTATTTCTAAAAGTTTAGATTTAATCTTTTGCCATAGGCCCTCTGTTGTATTGTTATGGTTCTCATAGTTCCAGATGTTTAGTGTATGCTGAATTGTGTTAAAATCTGCTTTATTATAATTTTTGAATACTGTTTTCCCTGATAGTTTTATCAGTTTAGAGCTATGATTGAAGAGGATTGTGTTATGATCACTGAATATTAAAGGCTCCTGTACAACTACATCCCTGACAGTCTGCAGTGTTAGTTAGAACTACGTCAAGCACATTATTGTGCCTTGTGGGTTTATCAACCCTCTGGAACAACCTGTAGTCTAGGCATAAATTTAGTAGTGTTTGCTCTTGGCCTTTTGAGGCTGACCCTGTTGCCCAGTGAATGCCAGGGGCATTAAAATCTCCTAGTAATAAAATGTCCTTATTAGGTATGATATTATCTCTGGTGTTAACCAAACCTGTTGTTCATCAGAGCAATTGAACCTGTCCCTCTCTCCCAGAGATGCTTCCAAATGGAAGAGGTTTTCAATATGGTGTGGTCGTGCAGGTGTCCAACCTACGAATGCTTGGTTGTCAGTCCTTTTTGACTATCTCACCCACTTGAATTCACTAGGTCTTAGGCCTTCTACTCTGAAAGTGCACTTAGCTGCAGTCTCTTCATATATTACAGCTGGTAATGACAGATCCCTGGCTTCCCATCCTGTCTTCAGAAAAAATTTCAAAGGCCTTCTTCACCTTCACCCTTCATTGAGGGAACTGGTGCCAGCATGGCACTTGAATATTTGTGTTGGCAGGATAATGGAACTCTAATTTGAGCCAATGGCAACTGCAGATTTTAAGTATGTTACTTGGAAAGCTGTTTTCCTGGTAGCCATTACTTCGGCTAGGCAAGTAAATGATCTTCAGACCCTATGTACAGACATGAATTACATTTCTTTCCATGGGGATAAGGTGGTCCTACAAACTAATAGAAAATTCCTTCCCAAGGTGGTGTCAGATTTTCATCTGAACCAATCTATCATATTGCCAGTCATTTTCACTGCCAACTGCAGTTCAGGAGAACAGAGATTACATAGTCTGGATGTCAAGAGGGCCCTCTGCCACTATCTGGACAGAACCAAGCTCTACAGATCAGAGGTGACCCAGTTGTTTCTTACCTATGGGGAAGTAGGTAAAGGTAAACCAGCATCAAAAAGAACCATTGCACGCTGGATAGTAGCCTGCATACAGTTCTGTTACAGCAAAGTGGTTAAGCATCCCCCTTGGCCTCAGGGCACATTCTACAAGAGGCATAGCTGCATCAGTGGCTGCAGCAAGGGATGTACCCTTACTGGAAATTTGCAAAGCAGCTAAATGAAAACTGTTCACACTTTTACCAAGCACTACTGCTTAGACATACATTGCAGTGTCAGTGGCTAAGCAGGTTACACACTTGCCTCTGAGGCCAGAAGATCAGAAGGCTGTGGGTTCTATCCCCACACCAGGCACTTGGGTTAAATCCCAATACTGACACTGTAGTGTAGCATGAGGGGGTGCTGCACTTCTGAGGTGCCATCTTTTGGATGAGATGTTAAACCAAGATCCCATCTGCCTGTTCTGGTGGTAGTTCAGGTGGATGTTAAAGATCTCATGGCACTTCTCGAAAACAGTAGGAATGTTTTTATTCAAAAATATATGAACTTGCAGATTTATATACATAAAGAAAAAGACATTTTATAATATACACCATAACAAAATGAAGAAAAAAGGAAAATCAAATTTACATAAGGGTTGGAAAATTCAAAATGCAATAGGGGAAAAAAACTGAATGACTCTGTTTATATGATTCATCTCAAATAAGGCAAACTAAAAATGAAAAAGTTCCCTATAGAGACTGGTCTCTTGCATATTTAGACATTCATTAAATAGTCTGAGTTCAATAAACAGAATTAAATAAAGTATTTATGTGTCATACATTTAATGTAGCAGTACCATATATTATATTTTTATCTTGTACTCATCATCTTATAACCAGTCTAGGGAAGCCCAGTACTCCTCGAAGGACTGTGGACTTGTCATTTGTTCCTGCCTTCTAATAGTATATATATTCTCCTGACTAGTCTGAAAAAAGTTGTTCAGATGACCAAACAATTTGCTGAACAGTGAATTTATATCTAGCTTGCCAGATCCAGTATTTTAGTCATGTTGTTACAATCCTAAGAGTACTTTTATTATGGGGAATCCCTGTTCTCAGAAAAATCCCTAGATACAGGGCCTCTGGTGTAGCAATGTATTGTGGGAAATGTGGCCATTTCTCATATAAGAGAGACGAGAAATAAATAATAAGGGGGCATTCAAAGAAGAGGTGGTCCATTGTTTCAGGTTGATCTATACAAGATGGCTTGGGACATAGTTGTTCCTTTTTTTCTTTATGTTTCCAATTATCTTTAACAGGCAATTTGCCATGGACACAAAGCCATACTATATCCCACATCTTTTGGGGGGGGGGGGTCTTTTATCCAGTAATTAATCTGACATTTCTTTTATTTCTTTCTGTGGTCTAGTCATGTAGGATGGGGAAGTTATAAAATTATCTTGTTGTATGTGGGAATAAAATTGCTTTCTCTCATATGTCAAAATTGATGTGATTGATACTTTCCAGGTTTTTATTTTACTAAAACAGTCTCCAATATATTTTGGATAGGATACCAGTTTAACTTGTTTGGGTAACATTTTTGTTTGTTTCCATGTGTGTACCGGGGGGAGCAATGATCTGCTACCCAAGGGGCACCATATTGCTAAGCTTTCTAAAAGAATTGATTTAGTGTTTGCATATAAAAAAAATGCTATGGTAGAAAGCAACGGGGTTGATCATTTTTAAGCCTCCTAATGCTACTTCTAAATATAATATGCCTCTTTTAATAGGATTTAATCGACTTCCCCAGACGCCTTGAAAAAAAAAACTGAGGAGTCGGGTTTCCAATATTTTAGGTGGGGGGTAAACATAACTGAGATATAAGAACATATGTAATAGGAAAGTGTGGATCATGTAAATTCATTTATTTTAGCTCATTCTTCACTGGTTACATGAGGCAACTCTATCGAGGGCTATGTTTATAATGTAGTCCCAGTTAAAATATACGGAATCTGGGTAACCAAAGTGGATTCCCACAATCTTAGTTCCTGTAGTTACCATTGGGATAGTTATTTGATTTGTATGTGTTGGTGTATGTCCTATTGGAATACACTTGCTTTTCTATAAATTTATTTGGGATCCTGATATTACAGAAAAGTCTTTGAAAATTTGTTCTACTGGTAAAGCTGATATGAGTCTGCTAATATAATACACAAATCATTGGCATATGCTAGATTTTTCACTTCTTGTCTTGGCTGGATATTGAGAGTCCCCTATATGTCTGGGTGTATATTAATATGCTGGATAAGGGGGTCTAGAGATAATAAGTAAAAAATAGGGCTAAGAGGGCACCCTTGACGTACCCTTATATTTATGTTACATGGCTTTCCTATTCTTCCATTGATGTAGGGAGATAGGGTTGCCTGTTTATAACACTGCTGAATCCATTAGATGAACTGGATAGGGAACACATATTCTGCTAAGCAGGTTCATAAATTATTGTGCGAGACCCTATCAAAGGCCTTAGATTGGTCTATATTTAAAAGATATCCCATTAGTTATTCATGATATCCTTTTTCTAAAATCTGTTTGATAAGAATCAATATGCCTGATATTTTCCTTTCTGGTATGGAGCATACTTGGGTATGGTGTATTATAGGAGGTATAACATCAAGTATTCTGTTGTTTAATAATTTTGTTAAAATCTTAAAATCAGAATTAAGCAAGGAAATTGGTCTCCAGTTTGTTAAAGATTCTTTGTCCCCTGTTTTCTGTATAAGAATTAATAACCCAGAGTACATGGCCATTGATAATGTGTCTTGGTCTAACATGTAGTTGTAGAAGACTGCAAGTTCAGGTAGTATGTGTGGTATGATTTTTTTATAGAAGGCATGGGGTAAACCATCTGACCCAGGCGCAGTTTCCATAGTAAGCTGTAATATTATTGTGGCCAATTATTTTTCTGTAATGGGAGCAAGGAGCAGTTTTTTATCATGCTATGAGAGCTGAGGTAAATGGCAGTTTTGAAGCCATACAATGGTGTCCTTTGACCCCTCATGGGCTGTCCCATGTAGTAAGTCAATGCAGTGTTCTACCTCGGCCATAATTTTGGAATTCACTTGAATTATCTGGTTGCCTGATTTTAGAGAAGAGATAGTTTTTTTGCTTGTATGTGTTGTGCAGTTTTCATATGGATTGGTTTGAAATGGGTTTTCTTTCATATTGAAATGCTGTTCGAATTCCAGGGAACGTCCCCTGTCATACTGATAGGAAGCCATTTCTGTTTTAAGTATTTTAATTTGTGAGGAGTAGTCTTAGTTTGTTTCTACCTGAAGGGAAAAAAGTCTATATAGTTGTTTTCTTAGTTCTTCATATTTTGAGGTCCTAAAGCTGCCTGAAAGTTTCCTGGTTATCTTTAGAAAATTTATAAAATCTTCTTTGCTGTGCTCCCACAACTCCACTGGGGAGTCATAAAGAAAAATAACTGACTTTCATGCTGTTATAATATCTAGGAATCTTATCTGTGTCAGTCTTCCCCATTCACCACTGGTGGGTTCTGGCCAGAGGAGCAGGACCCCGTGGGAGCATTTTTATTGATTTTTTTTTGTAAAAGGGGGAGGGGTCGGAGCCATGGGTGGCGCTGCCCTTGAGGACGACTCACTGCATGGCATTCATGGATTGGCCAGTAACCAATGCCGATTCCTCCTCCATCCCAGTTCTGCTTCTCCCGCCGTTGAGTGAGCACGACCTCGTGAATTCACCGTTTTTAGATACTGCGACATTGGGCCTAGTCCATTTGAGCTGTCTACTGTCCTAGTTCTGCAAGAAGCCATTGTGTTCTTGGAGCCATCAATGCCGATAAGATCTTTCCATTTTCTTCTTTGGCGCAGAGGCCTTTTTTGCTAATTTATTTTTGTGTTTCCATCCAATCATGTCTCGTCCCAGGGAGAAGAAAAATAAATCTTCGAAGGCGGGCTGGCCCCCAATGTGATGGTGTCCCTGTGGCTGGCTTTATTCCGTCTCCAACCGGTATGATTGTTGTCTGACTTGCTTGGGCGCTAACCACGATATGGACCATGTGACACATGTTTTTCCATGGATTGCAGAGTTCTGGAACACCATGCGTTTAAAGTCAGCCATACGCTGCTGACTTTCGAAGGACAGACGCACACAAGGGACACCAGACGTAGGTCCGTTGACCTTTCCTCCTGGTCCCCTCCTGAGTCTATATGGGCCATGGAGGAGGGGGCTTCCATCCTTTTTATCCTCGCCACAGCGGAGGCCCCTCTCACGGTGCTGAAGGCCCGGTCGAATTCCTCCGGGGTCGGGTTGGAGGTATCATTTTGGCAATCACCTCCTCAGAGGTGAAGGCTCCCCTGGTGTCGAGGCCTGTGTCTGCGAGGGCCGGCCCGGTGGTTTCCTTGGCAATCCCTTAGATCCTGGCACTGTGCATGGTGCTGAGCCAGCTAATGGTGCTGCTTGTGGTGCTGAGAGTGGGGAGGGGGTTCGTGAGATTTTCTGGATCCATTCCTTCGGGGTTGATGATGATTTGGAGGTGGATCCAGACTGGTTTCCAGACTCTTTGGAGTCCTTGAACTCCCCCCCCCCCCATCCAGTACTACTACACCTGTCCAACACCCTTCTTAGAGGCTGGTGGTTTCTACTGACACCGGTATCGGAGCTGCTTGTGGTGCCAATGGATCTTCCAGTGCTAGAGGCAGCACCAGAGGGTCCACTGGGGCCAGTGGGACCCCTGGACTTGGGAGGAGGTGAACCCCCCATTTTGGGTGTCTGGGCTGGGTCCGCTTCTGGACCTGCTGGGATGCCTGAGACGAGGGTGAAGGTTCCCTCATCTGCTGTTTGTCTGGGGTTTGCAGGTGAGGTTGAACTTCCTCAGTTGGTCCTGAGGAAGAGATCCCTCTCTGAGTCTGAGGGGTTGAGGGGACAGTGTCATGAGCAGCATCCTTCCCTGGTAGCCTGCAGTGACTCAGGTAGGAGCCACAACGCTGGCCCTGTCTTCTCCCCTGAGGTCTCCCTGGGAGGGATCTCATCTCTTGAGGCTAGTGGCCGCCCTTCTGGACCCATGCAGCCCCAGTCATCTTGCAGGGGGGAATACCCTTCAGGGCTCAGTCCCAACTATTTCAGACTGGTTGAACGGCCGCTGACTGCCTCGACTGATGGATCCTTCCTGGGTGTTGGTTCACCTATTCTGTCCCCAAGCTGTGGCAGAGGACATTCTGTTCCTCAGAGACGTTTGGTCCCTTTACCTCTGCCTCCCCCTCCCCTTCTCCCGGGCCATTCTGGTCCTACGGGGCCTCTAACCTTGGAGCAGTTTAGAGCCATAGCTGCTCATTTCCCAGCCTACGTTAGATCCATGGACAAACAGGTGTTTCACCACTCACTCCTGCGGCAGCCGGACTTTGACTCCTCAGACTTGTCGGCCTCTTCATCTTCCTCACATGAGGGAGAGAATCCATCCGTCCACCTTTCCTTGGATGCTGAATCAGACCTCCTATCAGTTTTTCCTATCGAGGTTAGTCGACGACCTCCACATATCTAGATTGGCAAGATGCAATCCTGAGCGGGCAACGTGCACCTTTTTAGGCGAGTACAGTGCGGGCAACCTGGTGGTTCCTGCCTGGCCCTCCCCCTTTTGGGAGGTTTCGTGCCACACTTGGCAGCGTCCATCAACCCCCCCCCCAGCCCCGATGGACTGCCGGCGCAGGTATTGTGCACCCCAGGGATCTCAAGGAGACCTTCTTCAAACTCTCTGCAGGTGTGACCCTCCTGGACACTCCCTCCGGACACAGATGCCCAAGATGCGATTGGCCCCCTGTATGTGGACTCCACGGAGTTCGACTCCTGGGGAAGGAGAGTTTTTTCCTCAGCGCATCTCTCTCTCTCTCTCCATCACAGTGCATCAGGCCCATCATGCTGCCTATAACAGGCACTTATGGTCTTTGCTAGGACAAATCCTAACATCTGTACCTGATTTGGAGGCAACCAGACAAACCATTGCCCTCTCTGCACATGGCCTGGAGCTTGCGAGGCACCAAACAAGGGCATCGTATGATGCCAATGAGGTGACATCCAGGCTAGCGGGGACAGCAATCTGCATTAGGCAGATGGCATTGGTTTATCTTTCCCGGTTATCACCTGTGGCCCGGCAAAGGGTGATTGCCTCCTCCTTCCAGGGAACCCACCTTTTTCTATTCAGGCTGAGGCAGGAACTTCAGGGGTGACTTCCCAGTCAGAGGGAGACCCTGCCTCACCCTGACCAGTCCCAGGCCTAACTAGGCCTGTAAGGGTCTCCTCCCCCCTTCTGTGTCTACCCCACAGGAGGCTGAGGGCAGTCTTTCCTCAGGGAGGTACCAGGTCCACTTTGGGGGGCTTGGTAATCACCCATCAGTGAGGAATGGTGAAGATTAACAGAGATAAGATATGAAAATTATGTACCTACCATAATTCTTGATCTTTCTGTGTATCTTCACCATGCATCACTGCTTCCTACCCTCCTTCCCCTCTTGGGCCTCAGACTCTGGGCAGTGCCTCCTCCCTGCTTGCTTTTCCCCAATTAAGGCCAATTGTGGTCCTGGTCCTGATGGTACCTCTGAACTCTCTGCTCCTTCTGGTGAGGCGATAGAGGTTCACTGTTGGGTGAGGGCAAGCAGGGGGCACTTGTCCCTTCATATGAGGGCTTATCTGGGATGTTTCTTGCATTTCTGATGAGGACCAATCGTTCGGCTGGATTGAGACCTTCTTAGGGCTCGATTTGCCAGCTTGGGTCTCTTGACCCTTGGGATCCTCCTTGCATCTATAGCAGTTGTGAGGGCCTTGTTGACTCCCAAAACCCTTCCTTTCAGGAGGTGTGGCTCCCTCTTCTCCCTCACTGGTTGCAGATAACCTTTTCCTATGCAGGGTCCCCTTCTAGATTGTGAGACTTTGTCTTATGGGGGTTCTCCTCCTGACATACTTTTCCCCCTTCTGTTGCAGGGGCATGCTCCATCTCTAGATCCTCTGTGGGAGGATTCCTTCTTCACAGGGACCCTGCAGCGGTGTGGGTCCTGTCCCCACCCTAGGTTGTTGCTAAAGACAGGAGTGGGAGATGCCCCCCCACCTCTTTTTGGGCTGGTGGAGAGGGCTCCTTCAAGTTGGGTGCCCTGACTTGTTCTGTCTTCCAGGCTATTGCCCAGTTAGCCCCCCCCCCCTGTTTTTTTCTCAAACCTGGGGTATTGTCTCCAGCTCCACTTCGGTGGGGATGTGGAAAAGCTTTAATGTGACCGAAGACAGCAGTACCCTTCTCCAGAGCCCCAGAGAGTCCTCCAGATCTCTGCAGGGGTGGCACAGTGTCTCCTTTTCCTCTGTTCCTTATCTTCCTTCTTTCCTATCCTCTTACTCTCCTTCCCTTACTCTGTCCCTCCCTTGCTGCTCAGAGGTTTGGGGCCCCCCTGTCCCAGACCCCTAGGTTTCCCCTTCTGTCCTCTTAACTGGCTTTATTTCTTCTTCTGCTTATATCCTTTCCTTTTGCTATCTCTTGGGCTCCCTTGCCCTGCCCTCCTTTTTCTCTTTCCTAACTTCACTGTCCAGCATGCAGAACTGGGATTGAGGAGGAGTCTGTGTCAGTTACTGGCCAACCAGCGAGCGCCACGCAGTGCGTCAGCCTCTAGAGCGATGCCGCCCATGGCTCTGACTCCTCCCCCTTTTACCAAAAATAAAAAATTGCTCCCGCAGGGTCCTGCTCCACTGGCCAAAACCCACCAGTGATGAATGGTGAAGATACACTAAATGATCAAGAATTATGGTAGGTATGTGATTTTCATTTCCTTGTCAGACGTCTACATTATCTAATAAGGTAGTGTTTAACCTCCAGTAGCCTTTCCCTGTGGTCACCTCTGGGGAGTATGACATTTTGATTTCTAACAATGAGTGGTCAGAAGTGGCTACTGGGAGAACCACAGAGTGAGCTACAGGGAGATATGGGGATATAAACCAGTAGTCTATCCTAGTTTTTAGAGCACCTCTAAAATATGTAAACTGGGGGTTGGGATAGTATGCCAGAAAAAATTTTTTTAGTTTTGTTAGGGTCAACATTTTGTTCAAAAAAACAGCATCACAATAGGTCTTATCTGTTTTTTAGCCTCTATCCCTTTTATGCCTGCTACAGTTGAACTCTCCACCAAGGAGAATGGCCTTTGCTGTAAGTAAGTAAGGTTGTATTAAGCTAAATAGCCGTACCCTTCCAGCTTTGTCCTGCAATATATACACATTTATGAGGTGAAAGTCCTGTTGCTCTAGTGTTACGTCCAAGAGCATAGGCCCTACCAGGAAAGATAGCTAAAGTAGCCTAGAGGTTAGAGGAATGAGGTGTGAACAAGCTTGGTACATCCAGCAGACCAGACCTGAGTTTGATTCTCACAACCTCCACTTGCATACTGTGTGACTCTGAGCAAGTCACTTAACTGCTCAGTGCTCCCAGGTTGCCCCTGAAAACAGGCACTTGTGCCTAGTGGGCCTTACCCAGTTACCAAAGACTAAAATAAAAATAAAAAATGTAAACAACTGCCCGCTCCACTGCAAGTGTCTTCCCCTACAGACCAGTATGTGGCTCCCCATATCCAATTTGCACTAGCATTTTGAATTTCATTAGTCATGGTTAAATGGGTGTCTTGAAAAAAAGACAATATCATATCTATTTTGGGAAAAGTAGGAGAAGGTAGATTTTCTTTTCCTCTCTGACTTTAAACTATTAGTATTTAGAAAGGCTAAAAGAATATCTGACTACATTTGTTTTTAGTCCAGGGCCTTCTTTCTCCTCAAACTATATCTTGTCTTCATTAACCTTTTTTTCTTAACTTTCTTCAGGAGCAGGAGCATGTTCATCATCCATGTCTGATGTTCTTCTATGTGAGAGGATTGTTCTGACTGGGCATCAGAATCCTCCTCCATTTCTGTCCCCCACTGTAAGGCAGAACATTTATTTTGTATGGGGATACTTTCAGCTTTCTTTGAGGAATTACCTGAACCTTTTCATCCTTTGGACTGAACTACCTGGAAAGAAGGTTCTTCTGGGGGAGGAGGAGGGGGTGACATTTCAGTCTCTGGGATAGTATTCTATTTGGGGGGGGTCAGGAGCCATTGGGATTGTATTCTCTACTACCACTGTGGTAGTTCCCCCTGTATTAGTCTGTTCAGGTGGCCCTGGGATTGGGCCTATGTCCTGATCCTTGTTTTGTAGTTCGATTTATATAAAAATCTTGTTCTGCATCGTCAGCACTCTCCGTATTATGGGAGGCCCATGGATAAGATAAAAAGGAATGTCCTGCTTCATCACAAAGGTGGCATAATGGGGTGAAAGTACAATGACATGTTGCTCCATCCTGGAGACTTTTTACAATTTCACATGCATTGCTGATGTGTCTGTGGGCCTACACTTACAGCATGAGCAGGGCTGACCTTGGTAAAAAAGTATTCCCTTGTCCTTTCCTAAGTAAAAACATTTAGGAAGATGTTTAATACCTGAATCATCCTGCTGTAACTTGACTTTCACTCCCCCTGTCCAAAATCCCTCCCCATCTACAATGGGGTCTGGTGTGCCTTGAATTTCACATTTTTTCTGTAATCCAAAAACAATGTCTGAAACATTGACACCCTAATTTCTGAACAGTATTGTAACTAGTTTGAAGGTTGGCTTTGTAAGAGGGATTGCTTGGAAGGGAGACCATCATGTGGTGTTCTTGTGGGCAGTATATAAGGTCCAAAATCTATCTAACAAAACCGCAGATCTAAAACTGACATCAAAGGTAGCCTCACCTGGGGCATATATTAAAGCATACATCTCTGCAGGTGTAAAGCCCATATCTTGTTTCAACATCTGTTTCCCTCCATAAAATCTGTCTGGAATAAATTTCAGGCCTCCAACATGTCGAAATCTAACTGTGTGCCTCCCATTTGCCTACTCAAGTGCTTTTTTTAAAAGGCTAGCATAGGTTATGAGAGTAGCAGTATTGTCAATTAAGTTTGCTGATTCAGCATTCAGATCTGAAGAAATATTTGTTGTCGGGGTTATAGGTGGTGGCGCCACATCTGTTAGTGCCTCAAAAAAGACCTCAGTAGGATTGTCAATCTGTGAAAAAGTAATACCTATAGAGGATAGATAGATATATATAAATAAAAATCTTTATTTTTTATCAGGAAGTAACTTTTAGGACTGTAAAGTCCAGTTTTACAAAAGGTGGAGTGTAGCTCTGTGGAAACTGGCTCCGTTTCTATTGGTAATACTGGTGGGACCTCAGAATCCTGTTGAGGTTGTGAGTCTGTAATGGGTGGAGCCAGAGACCCTAGGATCAGTATTACAGGCTCAGGTATCCACTCTTCGGTCTTTATTTGTGTCCAGCATGCACTGACCATTCAAACAACATGAAGTCTTGCTGTATTCTGACTATTGCAGTTAGCTCCAGCCTTTAAACTGCCATGGAGAACAAAGGGTTAACTTTTCTATGCATGGCATAGAATGCTGAGCTCGAGCTCGGTTGAAGTCTATGTCTGTTTCCCTTTGAATCTAAACTGTCAGATTCTTCACTCTGCCTCACTGAACAGTTGCTCCAGAGATTTCTCCCGCAGCCCGGTTCGAAAGTCAGTTAAAGTGTCGGTTTTAAACCGAAATTTATTCCGCATAGTCGGTTCAGTCTCTGTCTGCGGTACCGTGAGTACTAGATAGGTTTGTTCTGATTTTCTGTGTGGAAATTGTAAAAGTGTTAGATCGGTTCAGCTGAACCGATCATTTTGTAGTGAATCCTTGTGTTTTACTTTAGTGTGTGGTTACCGGTCCTTATCGGTTCTAAAAAAAACATTGTTTTGAACGTTTTTTTCCAACACCTGTGACATGGTTAGGAACCATTAAGGGAGTCTTGCCTGGTGATTGCCATAAAAAGGGTAAGTTTGGTTAGGCTGGCCATGTCTGAGAAACCCAAGAAGAAAACCAGGCCCACTGGGTTTCAACACTGCAGTGAGTGTGGGGAGGTCTTTCTAAGGCCGATCCCCACACCACCTGTGTTTACTGTCTGGGGTTTGAACACCTTGATACAGACTGCCAAATTTGTAAACATTTTCCTAAATCTACCCTTGAAAAGAGATTAGGTAGACTGAGGGAAAAGGAGGCAAGAAGTCCGCTGACCCGGATGGCCAGCCCGGTTCGGTTCCGACCAAACCAGAAGGAGTGCCCTCTGACCAGGGTGATACTTCTTCGGGCAAAAGGAAAGCCGATCCTGAGGGGTCGGTTCCTACAAAAAGGAAACGCAAAGAGAAATCGACCGGTTCGGATCCAGAGGTTCATGTTCCGACCGCCGAAGAAATAGCCAGAGCTATTCGGATTGTGGAATCGCTTCGCCCGGTTCCGACGGATCCAGCACCATTTGGCAGGGGCTTGGTTCGGTCGGTTCCCTCGGTTCAAGATTATACCCCTGAAGATTTTTATGAACTGGAGTTTGAGGAGGAGGGGAAGTTCGAGAATGATGGTGACGATGGTGAAAGTCTGGATGTGCCTGTGGAACCGGACATCTTCCCAGACAGACCTTCTGGTGTTTCCCCTCCTAGGCTTTCTGAGTCCCTTCCCCACTTTCTGTTTTACAGAAAGGTGGCTGAAACCCTCCAGCTTCCTATGGAGGAGGCCATGTAGGATCAGAGGAGCCTGATTATGTGGAAATGATGGACATCCCAGAGTCCAGAAGACTGTCTGTTCCCCTCCACAAATCCTTTGGGAAGCAGACACTCAAAATCTTAAAGTCTCTCAATACCGTACCTCCTGTTAACAGAAGGATGGACAAGAGGTACACAGTATCAGGCTCAGATACAGAGTTTTTATACCAACAATGCAGCCATGTTGGGGTAGTGCAGGCTGCTGCCTGTGACAAGGCAATTATTCCCTTGGCTTCACACACCCCAAAGACTCCAGGAAGATTGATGCCATGGCAAAAAAGCAGTACATGGCATCTTCCTTGGGACTCAGGCAGGCGAACTATATGGCCTATACAGCCAGGTACCAGAAGTCCAGGTGGGACACTGTACTGGCACTGCCTAAACAGGCCTCCCCCCAGCTAGCCAAGGGGCTGGAGGAGGTGGCTGCTGATGGGATTGAGGCATCAAAAGTACAGTTTCATGCTGCTGTGGACTCCGGTGATGTGTCAAGAGTCATGGCTACATCTGTGGCTCTTCGGAGAATGGCTTGGCTCAGATGTACTAGCCTGTCACAGGACACCCAGGCTAAGGCCATGGATTTTCCTGTAGTGGGTAATTCTCTGTTTGGGGAGCAGACAGAGAATTACATGAAGAAAATGGACGAGTACAGGACCACTTATAGGAGTGCTCAGACCAAGGAGAGGCAGGCAACTCCTCAAATGCAGCAGTCTAGGGGCAGGGGCAGGCCTTTTCATAGGCCTTTTTACCAAGCACAGGCCTCTTCTCTCTTTTCACAGAGGGGGTTCTTCAGAGGGAGAGGCAGAAGAGGGATGAGCAGGGCTGCATCCACTCTTCAGCCTAAGGCCCCTGCCAAGCAGACACCCTGATGGGCCTGCCCGGCTCGACTCTCCTATTCCAGTAGGGGTCAGGCAGGCTGGCTTACTTTGTCCAGGACTGGATGTCTATTACCTCAGACAAGTGGGTCCTGGAAGTAGTAAGCCAGGGACTGGTTCTCAGCTTCAAACAATTTCCGAAGATGAGTGCCAGATCTTTTCCACCTGTAGGTCTCTCAGAAATCCTTGCCTAGAGGCAGAGGTTTCATCTCTTCTCACCTTAAGAGCCATAGAGAGAGTTCCTACCCTACACTGGGGCAAAGGTCTGTACTCCAGATACTTTCTTATCCCCAAAAAAGACAGGGGAGTGGCGACCCATCCTAGACCTAAGATACCTGAACAAACATCTTTTAAAACCAAAGTTCAAGATGGTAACTCTGGGAATAATTCTTCCCTCTCTAAGGCCAGGGGACTGGCTAGCCTCCCTGGACCTCAAAGATGCCTATTTTCACATTCCCATCAGGTGCTCCCACAGAAAGTACCTCAGGTTCGAGTTGCCCTCAGGCCTCTATCGGTTCAAAGCAATGCCCTTTGGCCTAATATCAGCCCCAAGGGTTTTCACAAAGTGCCTGGCAGTAGTCGTTGCCTTTCTAAGAAGGCAAAAGATTTCCATTTTTCCATATCTGGACGACTGGCTCATAGTGGGCCAGTCTCCAGACCAAGTTAAGTCAGACCTGCAAGTGACCCAGCAAGTGCTCACTTCTCTAGGATTTCTTCTCAACCTTCCCAAGTCAGTTCTCGAGCCAGTGCAGCTCCTTACCTTTATAGGTGTGGAGCTGGATACTGTCAAAGCAAGAGCCTTTCTTTCCCTGGAAAGGCAAGAGTTCTTATAGAACTGGCTTCTTCCTTCAGCCTTCAGGTGTCCCGACCAGCAAGGCATTTCCTTCAGCTCTTGGGCCACATGGCAGCTTCTACAGCAGCGGTCCAAGGGGCAAGATTCCAGATGAGGGACATTCAGTTCCATCTGAGGGCCTTTTGGTCTCAGAGGAAGGATCCCCTTACCAAACTGATTCCAGTGACTCGGACCCTGATCCAAGCCCTTCAATGGTGGCAGGATCAGGACAATCTTACTTCGAGATACAGCTCTTGCAGCAGGTTACACCATTAGGACTGAAGCCGTCAGGCATCAGGACCCAACGGAAATTTTCTAGCTAGCAGTCTTCAGTGGGGACCACCTCCGACGTCGGTCCCGACCCCAACGTCAGGTGTAGTACATAAGGAGGCGGTCCCGCCATAATCCCCAGTTCTTTTCCCGCCATCGACATTGCAGCATCGGCCTCTCAGTCATCTTCTAGCGCACGACGACTAGGAAACTTCAACTGTTCTTTTCTCAACTGGATTTCGTCTGATGCCCTCTCCAACTTCTCTGGAGGGCCATTCATCGAAGTGTGCCTGCAGCAAGCAGATTCCTTTTAAGGATCCTCACTTGGCCTGTGTCCGCTGTCTGGGCCCAGACCACGACACCCAGGCCTGCTCCTTCTGCCAGGGCTTCAACAGCCGTACTAGGATCCGCTGCCAGAAGGCCCTTCAAGCTTTCCTCCTTGAGGAAAAACTTAAAGCTATGGATCAAGACCCTTCCTCCAAGGGGGAGTCGTCAGGGAAGCCCCATAAACACCGCGAAAAGCACCAGGAGAAGGAAAGACCCAGATCCCCCTCCAGGGCCTCGGACACCCGCAGCTCCAGCTCCAGGTCTGACCGCTCTCCCTCGAGGGCTCGCTCTCAGCCTCCCCCGGTTCTCGTCAGATCGGCTACTGGCTCCTCCTCTCTGCAGCCTGTCAAGACCTCCAGGCCTGTATCTTCGTCCACTCCATCTAAGGCCTCATCTAGGTCTGGGGAGCACCATAAGTCTTCCACCCATCGTCCGGACTCCGACGTCAGGTCTGTCTCCCAACCGCCGCTACCCCAGCGCAAGACTAAGGAGCTGACCTCCCTGAAGAGGACGTCGGACCCGATGTCGGCCCACCCACGTAGGCACTCCCAGGAACTGGCTACCGTACATCACCCGTCGCCGGTCAGGCGTTCGCCGTCAAAGACGTCGGCCGGGGGACCAACGTCGGCTACTGCAGAAGGACGGACCACACCACCGCCTACCGACGTCGGTTGGAAGGCGTCATTGGAGGAGGACTCTACCCAGCCCGAAGACCAGGCGGGTGACCCCAGTCCTGTCGAGCTCCCATGGGAACCTTCCCAGGAACGGGAGACCCCCGGGGACCCGACGCCCGGCCCCGACGACAGGCCACCGGCGCCCAGCCCGTCGTCGGGCCTAAATTTGTCAGAGGTGAAGGAGCTTTTCACCTTCTGGTGGGACACCATCAAGAAGGATGTGGTCACCACACAACCTCCTCCTGTGCCTGTGGCTCCTCCAATGCCTACACCCCCTCCACCACCCAGGGGGTCAGCAGGACGGGCATCAACCCCCCAGGAGCCAGCATCCCCTCCTAGGGGCAGATCTTCGGAGAGGAGAAGGCCTCCCTCGAGATCCACTTCAAGGTCACCCAGCCCCAAGAGACCCAGACGACGTCGGTATACCCCGTCCAGGGAGGACTCCAGATCTGACACCTCTGCGTGCTCCAGATCCCCTTCTCCAGTCAGCGTCCCTTCTCCGGACCTGCGCAGCCTTCCCAGGTCCCCTCCGGATGATCCCTCGTTCTCCGAGATAATGAGGCATATTCAGGAGAACATGGGGTGGGACGCTGAAGAGCTCGACCCCGAGAGACTACGCCTTGCCCGCTACCTTCGGCAAAAAGACCCCAAGCCTGTGGTAGTGCCACCCTTGGTGGACACCTTCATGGACGTCACCAGGGCTGCATGGAAGCATCCACATTCGACTCCGGCAGTGCCGAAGAAGGCTGACCGCCTGTACAAGGCCTCACGGGAGGACCAGTACCTGGCGAACCATCCTCTGGCTGACTCCCTGGTCATTATGGCCTCTCATGACCGGTCTCAGAAACTGCAGCACTTGAGCACACAGCCACCGGACCCGGAGTCCAAACAGTTGGACGTCCTGGGCAGGCGCACGTATGCGGCAGCGACTTGCGCCATTAGGTCGTTAAATTACCTCACCCACATGGTTCAGTTCCAGAACACATTGTGGGAACAGGGACAAAACCTAGTTGAAAATTGCCAGATAGGGCCCGGGAGGAGCTGTTGCAACTCTCCATAACGGGTTCGGACGTGGGACCCAGGTGCTTAGAGCCGCATACGACTTCATGGACTTCAGCCAGAGCTGCAGCCTCAGGCGTGTCTCCGGAGACACCTCGTGGCCCGTGTCTCGGATTTACCCCGACGTCCAGAAGAACATCATGGACGCCCCTTACCATGGCGAAGTTCTGTTTGGTGAAGCCTCGGAGAAGGTGATCACCAAACTGCAGGAAGCCGGGAAGGCGGTTAGATCTGTTCACGCTATGTACAGGTCTCGACTTAGTTCCTTTTGCAGGAACCAGAGTCGTTTTGCAGCCGGACCCAAAGGCAACAACCACGTCCGCCAGCAACAAAGGGGCTCCTTCACCCGAAAAGCCCAGGCTAAGACATCTTCAGGCAGAGGCCAACGAGTCACAAAGTCGGCCCAACCTGCAGGACCTAATGCTGCCACAGCATGACTCCTTCCCAGCCCCCACCCCTCCTCAGGATCAACGGGAAATGAAGGTCGGGGGTCGTATCGCGGACCACCTCCCAGGGTGGTGGTCGATCACCACCGACAGGTGGGTGCTACAGTTGGTCGAAAAAGGCCATTATATAGAATTTGTAGACAACCCGCCCACAAGACCTCCTCTGCTTTCCCGCTACTCGGGTCAGCATGCCCTTCTTATACAGCAGGAAGTTTTCACGCTTCTAGAGAAGGAAGCTTTGGAGCACGTTCCAGGGAACCAGAGGGGAGCAGGATACTATTGGCACTTCTTCCTGGTTCCAAAGAAAACAGGGGACCTCCGTCCAATTTTGGACCTCAGTGACCTCAACCTGTCGGTCATCAACAAGCGCTTCTGCATGGTGACCCTTCTGGGCCTAATCCCATGCTGAAGAAGGACGCTTTCTTGGCATCCCTGGACATGCAGGATGCTTACCTGCACATCTCTATTGCTCAAGCACACAGGAGGTTCCTGCGCTTCAAGTTTCTCGGCTGCCATTATCAGTTCCAGGCACTTCCCTTCGGGCTGTCATCAGCACCTCGGGTATTTACCAAGTGCATGGCAGTCGTGGCAGCATCTCTGAGGAGACAGGGCCACTACGTGTTCCCGTACCTGGATGATTGACTTCTCATGGCCCCTTCCAGGGAGGCATTATTGATGGCCATTCAGAGTACCCAGACCCTTTTTCAGTCTCTGGGCATCCTCATCAACTACGAGAAGTCTCTTCTGGTACCGTCCCAGCAACTGCAGTTTATAGGAGCAGTTCTGGACACCGTCAAGGGAAAAGACTTTCTTCCCGAGGACAGAGCGGAACGCATTTAGTCCCTCCTAAGGGATCTGTAAGCAAAGAAGACCGTCCCGGCCAGACTGGTCCTTTCGCTTGCTCAGACACATGGCTGCGGCCATTCCAACAGTCCCGATGGCATGACTCCACACACGGGTAACCCAGTGGATGTTAAGGGCGCAGTGGGACCAAAGGCAAGACCATCTGCAGCAGCCAGTCCAAATCATGAAGGCCATGGTTCGGGACTGGCAATGGTGGCTAGATCCGGGAACCCTCTCTGTGGGGGTTCCCTTCACAGCGCCGTCCCCAATGGTAACTCTCTCCACAGATGCCTCAGGGCTGGGGTGGGGAGCACACTTGAACGGGGTGAGGTCTCAGGGAACATGGACAACCCAGGAATCTCATCTCCACATCAACATATTGGAGATGAGGGCGGTCCTTTATGCCCTGCAAGCCTTCCAGTTGGAGATTCCACCGAGTACCTCCTGTTGCAAACAGACAATAGTGCGGTGATGTATTACCCTCAACAACAAGGAGGCACATTCTACCTCTCTCCTTTGCAGGGAGGCCATGAGAGTGTGGGAATGGTTAATTCGACACAGCTCAAACCTTATTGCAGATCACGTCCCCGGGGTGGACAATACCGTAGCAGACAGCCTGAGTCATTCCCAGGCCAGAGTCCACGAGTGGGAACTTCTACAGGAGGTGGCGGAGGATCTGTTCCACAGATGGGGCACTCCAGAATTAGATCTATTCGCGTCCCCATCCAATGCAAAACTGCCCAATTTCTGCTCGCTAAATCCAGGGCCTGGATTTTTTGGGCGAGTCGCGTTGTCCCTCTCCTGGGCGGACAGATTCCTCTATGCCTTCCTCCTTTCCCATTGATCCAGAAAGTTCTTCTCAAACTCGCAGGAGAGCACACGACGCTTATCTTGGTAGCCCTTCTGGCCCAGGCAAATCTGGTTCCCGCTACTGCATCAGCTATCTCGGGAACCTCCGCTTCCTTTGCCAATCAGCTCCCATCTGTTGTCTCAGGAGGAGGGTTCACTAGTCCACCCGGACTTACATTCATTGAACCTACATGCCTGGCTCCTAGAGACATAGCCATGATACGACACAGGGTCTTGCAAGAGGTGGCAGACATACTTTCTGCCGCCAGAAAACCGGCAACACATGCAACATACGCCATGAAGTGGCGCAGGTTTTGCTTGTGGGCTCAAACGCACGGTTTCTCGCCCCTAAACTGTCCTGAGAAGCTGGTTCTGGAGTATCTGCTTTCCCTCTTTCAATCTGGGCTAGCTTACTCCTCGATCAAAGTGCACCTTTGTGCAATCTCAGCTTATCATGCCCCCATAGGCCATCGTATGGTGGCTCAATTGGACACTGCTCGTGCCTTTTTAAGTGGGATCCTCCACCTTAGGCCACCTGTCAAGGATCCTGTTCCTCCTTGGGACTTGCCTTTTGTCCTGGAGCAGCTTACGCTGCCACCTTGAACCAGCCGAGATTGCAGCTACGCTTTCTGTCGTGGAAAACGCTGTTTTTAGTTGCAGTTACTTCAGCGAGAAGAATCTCCGAATTACATGCACTCATGTGCAAAGAACCCTATTTAATTTTTCACCAGGACAGGGTATCCCTGAGGACAAATCCTAAGTTCCTGCCTAAGGTGGTACCCTTAATCAGGATATCGATTTACCAGTATACTTTCCCAAGTACTCCAATCGAAGAGAAGCACTGCTTCACACACTGGATATTCACAGGTGTCTCAGATATTATCTGACCAGAACCAAACAGTACCAGAAAGTGGATCAGCTGTTTGTCTCCTTTGCTGAGAGGATGAAAGGAGCCCCTGTTTCTAAACAGTCCCTTTCACGTTGGCTCATTCAGTTTGTCTATTTCTGTTATGACAAGCGGAACAAACCCTTGCCCAGCGCGGTCAAGGGTCATTCTACCAGAGGAGTGGCCACCTCCTTTGCAGCGCTGAAGAATGTTTCCACTTCAGCTATTTGCGCTGCAGCTACCTGGAGCTGGGTGCATACCTTTATTAGGCATTACAGCCTGGATATCGCTTCAAGGCAAAGGGCAGGTTTCGGCCTAGCCGTCCTCCAGAGACTTCTGTCCTAGGCTCAGACAGGGTCATAATCTCCGTCCTTCCTCCTCCCGATGGGGTAAAATTGTCACCATTGCTTGGGAATCAGTCCTAATGGTGTATCCTGCTGCAAGAGCTGTATCCTCGAAGTAAGATAGTACAGTTAGTGCAAGAACTTACGACAGTAGATCTTCGAGAACAGCTCTTGCAGCAGGTACCTTCCACCCACCATTCCCCTTTGGAGGAGATAGCTTACAGCCTAAATTCCATCATTCAGGATGGAACCATTTCCTTACAGTCTTGGCCATCTGATGGCGGATCCTCGTGTCCTCTTCTGATGTCAGCCAGCGGCCGGAGTCTCCGTGGGAGAACTGGGATTATTGCGGACCGCATCACCTTATACCACGCCTGACGTCGGGGGCGGGACCGACGTCGGAGGCAGTCCCCACTGAAGACTGCTAGCTAGAAAATTTCCGTGGGGTCCTGATGCCTGATGGCTTCAGTCCAAATGGTGTAACCTGCTGCAAGAGCTGTTCTCGAAGATCTACTGTTATGGTAAGTTCTTACGTAACTGTACTATTTAAGGCAAGGGGTCCCATTTGTCACTCAGTCTCATTCAGTGGTCCTTACCACGGATGCTTCCCTTCTGGGCTGGGGAGCCCATCTGGGCGCCCTCACTGCCCAGGGACTGTGGTCCCCTCAGGAATCCCTTCTCCATATTAATCTCCTAGAACTCAGGGCAGTTTTTCTGGCCTTGCAAGCTTTCTCTCAGTCAGTGCAGAACAAGGTGGTTCAGGTCAGAACAGACAACACCACCACCACCATGTGGTACTTCAACAAGCAGGGAGGCACTCGGTCTATGGCCTCGTGCACAGAAGTCATGAAGTTGTGGTCCCTGGCTTATTCCCTGCAAACCTCTCTGATAGCAGTCCACTTTCCAGGGAAGGACAATGTGCTAGCAGATGCACTGAGCAGGATCTCACAGGGCCATCCCGAATAGTCCCTGGACCCTCTGGTGTTGAAGGTGATTTTTTCAAGGTGGGGCACTCCAGAGATCGATCTCTTTGCAGCCCCAGACAGTCACCAACTTCCTCTCTTTTGTTGCGGACCCCGAGTCTTGGGCTCAGTCCCTTTGGATGCTCTGATTCTGAACTGGGAAGGGAAATTTCTGTATGCCTTCCCTCCCTTTCCTGTACTGTTCAAAGTTTTAGTCAAGATAAGGTCACAACCTTGCAAAGTGATTCTGATTGTTCCAGACTGGGCCAGACAGCCTTGGTACCCCCTGCTGCTGTCCCTAGCAGTCCATCTTCCCCGTCTCTTCCCAGGAATTACAACCTGTTAACCTCCTCTCAGGGGAGGATTTGGTACCCCAATCTTCAGTCTCTCAATCTCAAGGCATGGCTCTTCAAGAGTTAGAGTATGCAGATTTGCATCTGTCTCAGGGAGTTCTGGATATTCTCAAAGCCTCTCGAAAGCCCACCACTAGAAAAACCTACAACTCCAAATGGAAGAGATTCAGCATTTGGTGTTCCAAGAAACATATTTCCCCAGACACTGCTGAATTGCCTACAGTTCTGGATTATATGGTCCATTTCAATGGCTTAGGCCTGAGACCAGCGACTCTCAAGGTGCACTTGTCAGCTGTTTCTGCTTTTCTGTCAGTGGAGAAGTCTTCCTCACTATCATCTCCTCCTGTGTTCTGTAAATTTTGTAAGGGATTGCTTCATACCAACCTTCCCTTTAGAGACCCTGCCCCTGCCTGGGACTTAAATGTTTGCATTGCTCAACTTATGCAACCTCCCTTTGAACCTATGTCCTCAGCAGAGCTTAAGTACTTGACTTGGAAAACTGTTTTTAGTAGCCATTACCTCTGCCAGACATATCAGTGAATTGCAAACCCTGTCAGTGGAACCTGATTTTATCTCTTTTCATAGGGATAAAGTGGTCCTTAGAACCAATAGAAGGTTCTTTCCCAAAGTGGTTTCACATTTCCACTTGAATCAGTGTATGTCTCTTCCTGTCTTCTTCACTGATCATTCTTCTTCAGGAGAGAGGAGGCTACACAGTTTAGATGTTAAAAGGGCCCTTAGCTACTACATAGAGCATACCAAGGGTCACAAGTTTAATTCCCTCCAGTTGTTCCTCACTTATGGAGTAGTGGGAAAGGGCAAACCTGCCACCAAGAGACCTATTGCCAGGTGGATTGTGTCTTGTATACAGTTCTGCTATGAGAAACTAGGAAAGATTCCACCCTCAGGCCTGAGGGCTCACTCCACCAGAGGTACAGCTGCTTCCCTGGCTGCTGCCAGGGATGTTCCTTTCTTAGAAATTTGTCAAGCAGCCACCTGGAATACAGTCCATACCTTTACCAAGCATTACTCTCTGGATATCCAGGCTAGGATTGATGCTCGGTTTGGCACAGCAGTACTGCAGAGCCTATTCCCAAAGTAGGTTCTGTCTCTCCTCCATGGAGGTACTGCTTGGTAGTCTGCAATTGTCAGAATACAGCAAGATTTCATGTTGTTTGAAGAAAAAATTACTCACCTTAGTAATTGTGTTTCTTCTAATGGAGTCTTGCTGTATTCTGTCCTTCCTCCCTGCCTCCCCTCTCAGAACCTGTTTTTGGGAAGTGGGTGGGCAGGTGCAGTGTTGCACCTCAGGGGTGCTTCTTTTTGTTTGGGTGTTTGTTTTATTATTATTATTATTATTTGGATTGTTTTTTTGGTTTTAGGTTTCCTGACTTGAGTCTTCCTTGGGAATTCAAAACTCTTGTTGCCAGTTGGCTAGTAAAAATGTTACAATTTCCATGTAGGATAGTTAGTGAGTTTTTGCTCGTAAGAATCTGATGGTTGGATTTCAAAGGGCTGCAGACAGAGACCTCAACCGAGCTCGAGCTCAGCATTCTATGCTCTGCATAGAAAGTTAACCTTTTGTTCTCCAGAGCAGTTTAAAGGCTGGGGCTAACTGCAATAGTCAGAATACAGCAAGACTCCATTAGAAGAAACATAATTACTAAGGTGAGTATTTTTTTCTTTCTTTATTGTAACCTCCACCACAAGCAGCACAAGAGAAGCACAGGTACAGTGTGACATACGTTCACACTGTACACTCAGCAAAACAGCAACACACCAAGTTAAATCGCTCGCTCACCTTGCCTCATGATCTCACCACACAAAGCTGCCAGACACAGTCTAAGGATATCCTGTTCTTTACAATATTCGGTAGATGAGCAGCAGGACAATGATGCCAAACTGATCAATAGAATGTAGTACAGTTCAGTTTTATAAAGAAAACTGTCGACAAAAAGTTCAAGTTCGTTAGGGAGTTCTGGATGATCGGGGTTGTACTGTAATTAATACAGGTTATGAAAATGAAGCAACACAACTAAAAAAAGAAAAGAATGTTGGTGACTCCCCTGATCAAAATAGTGCAGCACTGGTGAATCCCCTGATCAAAGTAATGCAGCACTGTTGGCATTGCCAGAAAAATCAGATAAAACACAAAAAAAAACAGGTAGCCAAAACAGTTAGACCTACTAAGTCAATGATTAAGGAAAAGGTTCTGTCTAGTACCATTAGACGTGGCACTCCACAATATGCCACGTGATACCGAATGAGGTTGAGGATACCACCTGGGTTCCCGAACCCAAAAAGAAAAAACAAAAACACATACAGCAAGCACCGTCACTAGCCATAGCCAGTAATAGAAAAAAATCAATAACAATCATAGTAGCTCTTCTGGGAACAGCCACAGTGTGCATGAATCAGGGTCAGAAATACCAGTCACCAAAATTGCCACAGTTCCTGGCATGATGACAGAATGTTCCACCTCAGTTGTGTGGAGCTGTTTTCATATAAGTCCCAAAAATGGATGTTTTGCTGTCTGCACCTTTTGTCATTGGGAAGTTAGCATGGGAAAAGGCAGGGGCCAGTTCAGAACAACATCACTAAAAAGGCATTGCAAAGAGCATATCCAACCATTCGGCTGGCAGCAGTCCTGAGCACAGGAAAAATATATGTGATGAAAATGATCCTACTGACAATAGTGATGGTAAAGAGACCAAGCGACAGTGCAGAAAAAAACACATGTTCGACTTCACTGACAAAAGTATTTGGACAAGCTACAGCTTCGCCACTGCAGTCCCGTGGTTTATGCCCCCTGCATGAACTAAACAGCAAACCATTAGTGCAATGCTTGAACAAGAAAACTGCCTACAATAGATCATATCAAGTAACATTAAAAATGAATCAGTTAATAACTGAATTTATGCCTTCAATAGATCACATCTATCAAGCGTCAGTGGCTCAGTAGGTAGCACACTCGCCTCTGAGGCCGGGAGATCAGAGAGCTGTGGGTTCAGTTCCCACATCTGGCACTTTAGTGCAGCATGAGAGGAGTGCTGCACTTCCGAGGTGCCATCTTCCGGATGAGACGTTAAACCCATCTGCCTGGATTGGTGGTAGTTCAGGTGGATGTTAAAGATCCCATGGCACTTATCGAAAAGAGTAGGGGAAATTTTTATTGAAAACCAAAAACCAATACATCAAAATGAAATAATTCACCAAAACATCATACAGAAAAGAGAAGGAGAAACAAAGAAATGAAAAATCAAGCAATACATAAGAGAAGCAATCAGAAAAGGGAATAATTCCTGGAGATGAAAAAAAACTTCCTGCAATTGTAAAACTTTGTTTTGCAGCGCTTTTAATCACCGAGCCTGCCAAATATGCCATTTAAGACAGGCTAATAAAACAAACACTGTACTTTTGTGCCATTTGCCCCATTCTGCAGGAATCTGCCCCAACACCAAAATGTCATAAGTAATACTTTCAAAAAGCAGTTCTCCCCACCAGTGTGCCAGAGCATACCAAAAGGGTTGAGTGAGGGAACACTCAAAGAATAAGTTCTGTATTGTTTCAGGCTGCCCCTGACAGGAGGGTTCCTGACACAGTCTGTCACTGAACTGCTTATGCTTATGATTAGCCCTCACGTTAAGCTTTTGATGTGCACACAACCAAACTACATCCTGCATTTTTGTGGGATTCTAGGTTCTGTTATACTTGCTAACAATGAAACTGTGTTTATATAAGTAGGAACAGAAAAAAGGGGGTCCTCAAAATAACAAGTGGAAACCACATAAGCATAAAAAGTTTTCCGCTCATGGGAAACAAACCAACTAAATTCCACTTTCCACAATCTAATATACTTCAAAGTTACCTGAACATACAGGGGCAATTGTTTATCCATAGGGTGCCATGTTCCCTGTCCCCATGCCGTTAAAAAAGGTCGCCCCCACAGGGACATACACATTCGACCCATTTCATCATGTTCCAACAACATAGACCTAATTGAACTATAAAAAAAAAATTACCAAAAAATTGAACAATGGGATTTATCATACCCAATCCACCTTCCTTCCAAGGTCTGTAGGTGTGTGCCCTCTTCACTGGGTTCAAACGACTGCCCCACACCAGCTGAGAAAAAAGACTCAAAATTTTTGAATGCATATTAAATGGTAATGGAAAAATTAGAGAATTGTACAAAAAAAGAGGAGCAATGTAAGATTTTAACAAAAACGCACGTTTTTTCCGTGTCATTTTCCAGGATTGCCATTTCTTAACCTTATGAAACGCTGTATCATAAACCATATCCCAATTACTCTGTATTGACTCTGGGGAACCAAAATATATCCCAGGAGCTTCAAGGTTGTAACAACCACCGGAATATCAAAAATCTATATACTAGGTGCCATGCCTAAAGGCATTAAGGAACACTTAGCGGTATTATTTTTATCCCAGTGCTCTCCTGTACTGATTTTAAGAAACCAAGGACTCGGCTCCCAGAGTCAATATCAGCAGTAGAACAAATACAATCATCCTCATAAGCCAGAACTTTTGAAAAGGAATAGCCATCTGAAGAAACAATGGCCACAATGTTTTGATCCATGTCTATACAACGCAGCAAAGGGTCCAAACCAAAAACAAACAACAAAGGGCTCAGTGGACAGCCCTGACGAACCCCAACCTGATAAGGAACTGGGACACTCAAATGCCCATTAACCATAGGTGTTACTCTTGCTGAGGAATAAAGAGTTTGAAGTAACTCTAGAAAATGAGGTGGAATACCATAATAAACCAAAACAGCCCAAAGATAATCATGACGTAAGGCATCAAAGGCCTTTTCTTGGTCCAAGCTTAACAAATATTCAGATAGTTTGTTCTGAAGACCTTGATCAATTAATTCCCGAACATAAATTAAATTCTGGGAGATGTTTCTACCAGGAACAGCACAGGATTGTGTGGGAATCAATAATTTATTGGCAAGCTTAGAGAGACAGTAATTTAAGATGTTAGCCAGAATTTTATTGTCAGAAGTTAGCAAACTCAGTGGTCTCCAATTTTGCAAAAGTACAGGATTCCCTTTCTTATATATAAAAATGATTACACCATTTGTCATACTAGAGGTGAGTCGGTGTTCTGCCCAAATAGCTTGAAAAATAACAAGTAGCCAGTGTACAAGAATGTCCACATATGTTTTATAGAATTCATTTGGCAGGCCATCTCTCCCCGGTTTAGTGTGTGTAGACAAATGGCCTATGGCCTGACTAATTTCATCCAAAGTAACAGGGGTTTCAAGTGCATCAATTTCTAAAGTTGATAGTGATGGAATTTCAAGATGACGATAAAAGGGGGAAAAACCAGAATTAGGTTTTTGGAAAGTCTGAGTAACATAGGACTGAACCATAGTCCGTAAACCCCTAGTATCACGGACTAATGATCCATCCGAAGTTTGTAAAGCAGACATACATAAGTGTGGCAGTTCCTGGTCAGAAAGATCTAAGGGATTGACATGCTCACGGGTGCCTGCAACAGCATATTTTTGCTGATGCCTATACCTTTGCTCACGGGATTTAAGAAAATCAAGCATTTTAGTTTTAATATCTAAAAACTGCTGACGCTTAGTACCCTGTGAGGAACATGCCTGTGACAGCAATTTCAAATACTGAGCTCTATAACCCAAATAAGAAAGATAAGAATTCTGAGCTTTTGTCTGAGAGACCTGAAGAAAAAGTATCTTTAGATCAAGTTTTGTGTCTTCCCACCACTCCAGAGGACTATCATACAAAAAGGCAATATTTGACCGAACCAAAAAAAAAAAGGAATGTAACTGTGAGGACAGGTCCTCAGCTTGTAACAAGGACGTATTCAGTCTCCAATAGGCGCATCCCATTAAAAGTTCTTGAAAAACACCAATGGTTAACTTGAGAACTAAATGGTCAGACGTCTCCAATGGCAAGACTGTGACTGCAAGACAGGAAAATCTCCTGGACAAAAACCAGAAATCTATCCTAGAAGAAATAGTCCCCCTATAAAAGGTATGCTCTGGCATCTGCTGCAATAAATCATAAGCGTCCAGTAAATTATTAGCATTCAAGACTCGCAATAAAGCATTTGTATCACAAAACATTTTTTGAGTTTTACGTCCCCAATCTCTAGCTGCTAATCCACAATTAAAATCACCACCCCACAAGACCAACTTTGAGGTATGTAAATATAGAGATATACGATTAAACAAGGCTGATCTGTCAACCTTAGATTGAGGAGCATAGATATTTATAAGGCGGTATGCACAATGATATACAACAATATCCATGAGCATAGCCCTACCTGGTAAAATATCTAAGATTAGCAAGACTAGAGAAAAACAAGACACCCAAACCATCACATACATCTTCTCCCAGAGACCAAAAAGAAGCACCCCATCGGCAATCTTTTTCTGCTTCTCTTATATCTGTTAGGGAGCCCAATCTGGTATCCTGTAATAAGATAATAGAACCAGAATGCTCACTAAGGCTGGCAAAAGTAATATGTCGTCTTAATTGGGATTTAATACTGTTAACGTTAACAGTAAGTAAAGCAACACCCTGTGTCAGAGAGGAATAAAGGAAGATCAAAGACTAGTATCAAGTCATTTCCTTTTTTTCCGTTTCTTTGGTTTGGGCTTATCTTTAACCTCTGTATCATGGGTAGGGTCTGGAAGTGAGGAGGCAACCGAGGAGAAATCTGAGTCCGTCCCGTCATCATCTCCCTCATGATCCAGCAAAGGGGCAAAAGGATTAGCAGCAATAACTAATTCAGGCTCTGGACAAGAGGAAGGGACAGAAGAGCCAGTCTTGATAGACCTAGAACGAGTGACTCTTTGAAAGGGAGTGTCAGTCTGAACGCCCGGGGGGGGGGCATACAAGGAATCTCCTGCTTCTCCATAGGCACACAGGCCTGAGGAACATCAGAGGCAAAGACTGTCCTAGCAACCAATGGAACAGTCCCTTGTTCAGTAACCAGAGGAGAGGAAGGGAGAATCATACCAGGTTCAGTACTTATACCAGCAATAGAAGGGGAGAGCGGGACCAGAGTAGCAATATCCATGTGTTCTGAAACTGGAACCTGTATTACTTCTTCTGCAGTAGAAACTGGAGAAGGAGAAGGAGACAGGTGGGAATCATGGACTGGCAAATCAGAATGCAAAAGCAAAGCCTTCATTTTTTGATGCTCCTTTTGTGCATTTGCAACATAAACATCTGCTCAGCTCGAACGGCAGGATCAGCCTGATTATGAGAGGCCCAAGAGCAAGAACGAAAAGTGTGTCCCTGCTCATCACACAAATTACACCTCATGGGACATCTACAGTGAGCCCCTATGTGACCTAAATCCTCACAAAGCCCACACTTTTGCTGATCACATACATTACTCAAGTGCCCCAAAGCCCCACATTTATAACAGGCCCTCGGCTGCCCCGGATAAAAAAGAACACCCCTGTCCCGTCCCAAAAAGAAACAATTAGGTAGATGCTTGGTTAACCCATTTTCTAAACGTAAATCAACTGACTAACGCTAACCCCCTGTCCAAAGATGTTCATCATCAAGAATGGGGTCAGGGGGGCCTTTAACAGTGCAGTGCTGCTGCAACCAGTAGGTTATATTGGCAACATTTACCCCTTCATTCCTAAACAGTACAGTTATTTTTTTTTGTAACTGGCTTCGTTAAAGGAAGAGCTAGAAAAGGTTTCCATAAGGGAGTACATTTTAAAGCCTGATATTGCTTCCAAAATCTGTCCAATCCTGCAGGATGCTTGAAACTGACATCAAAAATGGTATCCCCAGGCATATGAATCAAAGCATATATTTCATATGCGTAAAACCTCATACTCATTTTCAACAATTCTCGTCCATTAAAAAGTCTATTGGGAACATCCTGCATAGATCCCCGAAACTTCAGAACGAACTGCATTACATCTAGCAGCAGGTTCATTCAATTCAATAAGCCAAAAGTAGCAGGAAATAACTTCTCATTCACCCTGTCATGCCACACAGATGAAGGTTTACTTGTTCCAGGCTCAGGTAGCAAAGGTGCTGTAGCAGTAGATGGCTGAGGTGCTAAGCCTTCAGGTGAGGCCTCAGAATGGGGGGGGGGTCAGCGAGAAGTGACAAACCCTCATCTTCCAACTGCCTAATGGTCTTCATTAGGCCAGGACTAGGAATAAGGGAAACAGGAGCAGAAACATCATTAGGCAATTGTCCTAGAGGAAATCCGGTGTCTTAGGCAAACCCCAGAGAGGAAAGAGCAACACCATCTCCAGATGGAAAATTTGCATCCCAAGATTTCCCATCTGGGGATTTTACCCACCCCGCAGCTTCCAGGGCTGTCTCCACCCATGTAGCTGGGGCTTTTAGGTCCTGATCAGAAAAAGTACAAGGCATTGAAGAAGTGGTTACAGGTGTCTGGAAAGAAGGAGTCATACCCCCAGTAGGAACTGTGGTATGGATCCCCCCCCCTTGAGTGGTTGGACTTCGGGGATAGGCCTATCATAAAATTCCCCACAGAACCAGTCATGCTATAGTAGTAGCAAGCACCTCAGCATTGCAAATCTGAGGCTGATAAGACGTAGCAGTAGAAATTTGGTTTGCAGACTCACCGTGTGCCGAGCATATCTCAGTTGTAGCACAAAAAGAATCAGGAGGCAACTTCCCCGCGGAGTCCATAGCTGATGCCTGCATCAAAGGAGCCGGTGCAGCAGTGTTACATGACCCTTCCTGGTCTGGTACTCCGAGATCATCTGTCCGTGTTTACTGCAACTCCCGCAGCAATAGGTTCCGTCGACAGTCTAACTCCACAAGCTGGATGCGAAGAGCCGCTACTGTGTCATCCGACAGCGACTCTCCCACTTCAAGACACACATCGCCGGAATCGGCAGCCATAACAGGTAAATCCACAAAATCCATACCATCGTCATTGTCCATAGCAGCATCAGAAAGCGTCCCGACCACTGCAGCCATCGGGAGCTGAGGAGGTGACCAGCTCTTCAGCCTCCCACACTTCTGTCTCAACCAAAGGCCCTCACACACTGAGGGGAAGACGAAAAGGCACAGTGCCCTCTGGCAAGCAAAGTAGGGGAATTTCCCCGGTGTTCTGGCCAAATTTCCCTCATTCACTAAAAATACCTCCAACAGCTTAATCTGGTTCAAGGTCAGTTGGAATTTATATGTATCTCCTTCCCCTGGGTCGTGCCTGCAAATAGGCAGGATTTGTCTAGTGCACTTACCCGGTCAACAAAAACTAAATAAATAAATAAAATAAAGTAGCATTACAAATTAAAACAGTCAATAACTGAATTTATGCCTACAGTCGATCACATCAATCAAGTAGCAATAAAAATTAATCATTTAATACCTGAATTTATTGCCAAGGACCCGTAACCATTTTCTGTGGTAGAGAATGATGATTTTAGAGCCCTTGTAAAATATTTTGCTCCACATAACTTACAACATACCAAGCCATAAATATTTTACAATTGTCACTGTTCCCAAAATGTACGACTATGAATGTATCCAAAGTAAAATAAAATTGGCTCTTAAAAGAGTGAATGTGGTGCTGTCCACCTGACCACAGACATGTGGACGAGTTCTCAAATCACTGATTATATGTGCATCACATCATACTGGGTGTCACAATTGTCTTCAAATACCACCACAAGAAACAGTGCACTGGAAGGAAGAAAAAGAATGGCAGTTCTTTACATTAGCATGTTTAGTAAGCATCACATTACTGACAATATTTTGTAAGAGTTGTGTGACAACATTTCTGAGTGGTTAGAGCCCCTGGGACTCAATACTGGATTTGTGGTTTCAGACAATGGTGCCAGTGTTGTTAGTGCATTGAAACACTGTGGTTTTACTCACATTCTGTGCTTTGCACACTCATTAAATCTATTAGGATGAGCTTTCTTGTCCAGTGACAACAGTGAAGTAATACTAGTGGGAGCTGCAAAAAATCTGTGGCCATTTTAGTCACTCTGTAAAATCACGTGGTATCTTTATTTATTTTATTTATTTATTCTAGGATTACAAGTAACTTTGGGCTAATGCTCTTTTACAAAGGTTCCACGTCAGAAATAACAAACAACAAGGAAGCAACAGTGAAATAACAGTAAAGAATTCATGTACAACAGTGCTAATTGAAAGGGGTCAATTATAGGAAGAGTAAAGTGTAGAGGAGGAGGAGGAGAAGTGTAGGTAGTTAACAGAGGCAGCTATAGTAAAATGGTGAACACAGCTAGGACACATATGCCCACAAGGAATGGGTAGGGTCAGGCACCAGGGGGTGACAGAGAAACAGAGATGAGATGAGAGGAGAGGAGAGGAGAGGGGGAGGATGCAGATGCAGCCAGAGGCATTTGTCGAAAAATAAATGGGAAGGAGTGATAGAAGAGAAAAAGGAGGCAGGGTGAGGGTAGGTATCTTGGATGACCTCCAGAAAAAAATGGCTTGCCAATACAGCAACTAAATCAGGATGTTTCTGACAAGATGGAACTCAGTGTTTTATATCTGTGAGAGACTTCTCTCACAAAAGAAGGCAGTCCATGAATGTACCATGGAGCACAATGCAGAAGATGGTGTTGTGTTGAATTCATTCCAGTGGGGCCTCGTGGAGCACCTTACATTGCTCTTGACTCCCTTTCAGAAAACAACTCGACAGATTAGCAAAAAGAATGCTACTCTAAGTCAAGTTATTCCCATCATAAATGTATTGAACAAGGAACTCCAGAGGCTGCGTAAAAGGTTTTGAACACAAAGGAGACAAATCTGGCATATCCCTTCAAACATCATGAAGTCTTGCTGTATTCTGACTATAGCAGTGAGTCCCAACCTTCGAACTGCCCCGGAGATGAAAGAGTTAACTTTCCATGCCAGGCATGGAACGCTGAGCTCGAGCTCGGTTGAGACTCTGTTGCTGTTTGAACTCAAACCGTCAGATTCTTTACTCCGCCTCACTGAACAGTCGCTCCGGAGATTTCTCCTTTGCTCGGTTCAATTTGTCGGTTAAAGTCCGTTTTTCTCAGTTTCCAACCGAATTTAAACCGCAACCTGTCAGTTCAGTCTCTGTCTGTGGTATTCGTGAGTACTAGATAGGTTTATTTTGATTTTCTGTTCTGTGTGGAACTTGTAAACGTTTCATCGGTTCGGTTTGAACCGATCAGGTTGTTTAAAAATCTTTATTTCTACTTTTAGAGTGTGGTTACCGGTTCTTATCAGTTCTAAAAAAAACTGATTTTACTACTTTTTTTCCATGGCCCGTAACACGGTCAGGAACCGATAAGAGTGTCTTGCCTGGTGGATTGCCATTAAAAGGGTAAGTTTTGTTAGGACTGGCACCATGTCTGGAGAAAACCCAAAAGAAAACCGGCCCACTGGGTTTCAACACTGTAGTGTGTGTGGGGAAGTCTTTGCTAAGGCTGACCCCCACACCACCTGTGTTTATTGTCTGGGGTTTGACCACCTCGATTCAGACTGCCAGATTTGTAAAAATTTTCCTGCAGCTACCCTAGAAAAGAGAGTTGGTAGGCTCAGGGAAAGGGAGGCCAAAAAGTCCGCTGACCCGGATGGCCAGCCCGGTTCTGTTCAAACCGAACCAGAAGGAGTGCCCTCTGACCAGGGCGAAACTTCTTCGGGCAAAAGGAGAACTGATTCCGAGGAGTCGGTTCCGGTTAAGAGAACAAGAAGGGAAAAATCAGCCGGTGTTGATCCAAAGGTTTTTTCTCCAACCACTGATGAAATAGCCAAAGCGATAAAAATTGTGCAGTCACTTTCCCTGGTTCCGACCGAACCGGCACCATCAGGAAGGCGCTGCGTTCGGCCGATTCCGGATTATGATTCTGAAGAATTTTATGAACCGGAGGAGGAGGAGGAAGGAGAGTATGAGGACTGAGTCCCCCTCCCATTTCATGTTTTACAAGAAAGTGGCCGAAACCCTTCAGTTTCCTATGGAAGAAGCTGTGGATGACCAGGAGGAGCCTGACTATGTGGAAATGATGGATATCCCAGAGTCCAGGAGGCTGTCTATTCCCTTACACAAGTCTTTTGGGAAACAGACATGTAAGATTTTAAAGACTCCCTAATTCTATACCTCCTGTGGATAAAAGAATGGACAAGAGGTATACTCTGTCAGGCTCAGATACAGAGTTCCTTACCCACCAATGCAGTCATGTTGGGGTAGTGCAGGCTGCAGCCTGTGATAAGGCTAATATACCCTTGGCTTCACACCCCCCAGATAAGGACTCCAGGAGGATTGATGCCATGGCAAAGAAACAGTACATGGCAGCATCCCTGGGACTCAGGCAGGCCAATTATATGGCCTATACAGCTAGATATCAGAAATCTAGATGGGAATCTGTCATGGCTTTAGCTAAACAGGTCCCTGGTCAGCTTGCCAAGGAGCTGGAGCAGGTGGCTGCTAATGGTATTGCGGCATCCAAGGTGCAATTCCATGCTGCAGTGGACTCCAGTGATGTGTCATCTAGAGTCATGGCTACATCTGTGGCCCTTCGTAGGATGGCTTGGCTCAGATGTACTAGCCTGTCTCAGGATACCCAGACTAAGGCCATGGATTTTCCTGTTGTGGGTAATTCTCTGTTTGGGGAGCAAACAGAGAACTACCTGAAGAAAATGGATGAATACAGGACCACCTATAGGAGTGCTCAGGCCAAGGAAAGGAAAGCCACTCCTCAGAGGCAGCATCCCAGGGGTAGGGGCAGGCCTTTCTTACAGGCCTTCTACTGCCCAGGCCTCTTCTGCCTATGCTCAGAGGGGGTCTTTAGAGGGAGAGGCAGAAGGGTACAAGCAGACCTGCTTCCACCCCTCAGGCTAAACCCCTGCCAAACAGGCACCCTGATGGGTTTGCCAGGCCAATTCTCCACCACCTGTAGGGGCAGGCTGGCTTACTTTGTCCAGGACTGGAAGTCTTAACATCAGACATGGGTCCTGGAAGTAGTAAGCCAGGACTGTTCTCAGCTTCAAAAAATTTCCAAAGATGAGAACCAGATCCTTTCCACCTGCAAATCCTTCAGAGGCACTTGCCCTAGAGGCAGAGGTCTCTTCCTCTTGGCTCTCAGAGCTGTAGAAAAGGTTCCACCCCTACACCAAGGGAAAGGATTGTACTCCAGGTACTTCCTCACTCCCAAAAAGACAGGAGAATGGTGGCCCATCCTGGATCTCAGGTATTTAAACAAGCACCTTTTAAAGCCAAAGTTCAAAATGGTGACTCTGGGAATAATTCTACCCTCTCTAAGGCCAGGGGACTGGCTAGTCTCCCTGGACCTCAAGGATGCCTATTTCCATATTCTGATCAGAAGCTCCCATCGAAAATACCTCAGGTTCGAGCTGCCCTCAGGCCATTACCAGTTCAGAGCAATGCCCTTCGGCCTAACCTCTGCTCCAAGGGTGTTCACAAAATGCCTGGCAGTAGTAGTTGCTTCCCTAAGAAGGCAAAGAATTGCCATCTTCCCATACTTGGATGACTGGCTCATAGTAGGCCAGTCCCCAGACCAAGTCAAGTTACACCTACAGATAACTCCGCAACTGCTCACCTCTAGGTTTCCTTCTGAATCTTTCAAAGTCCGTTCTAGAGCCTGTTCGGCTCCTCACCTTCATAGGCGCAGAACTAGAGACAGAAAAGGCCAGAGCCTTCCTTCCCCTGGACAGGGCAAGGACCCTTATCACACTGGCCTCTTCATTCACCCTACAGGTGTCTCGACCAGCAAGGCATTTTCTGCAGCTCCTGGGGCACATGGCTGCTTCTACAGCAGTTGTGCAGGGAGAAAGATTTCAGATGAGGGACATTCATTTCCACTTGAGAGCCTTTTGGTCCCAGAAAAAGGACCCTCTGACCAAACTGATACCAATGACTCGAACCCTGATCCAGGCCTTGCAGTGGTGGCAGGATCAGGACAATCTAAGACAGGGAGTTCCCTTTGTAACTCAGTCTCACTCTTTAATCCTTACTACAGATGCCTTGGGGTGGGGGGCCCACTTGGGAGACCTGACCACCCAAGGGTTGTGGTCCCCTCAGGAATCTCTGCTTCACATCAGTCTGTTGGAACTCAGAGCAGTGTTTCTAGCACTTCAAGCTTTTTCCAAGTCTGTTCAGAACAAAGTTGTTCAGATCAGGACAGACAATACCACCACAATGTGGTATATCAGCAAGCAAGGGGGCACTCGGTCTTCGGCCTTGGGCACATAAGCAGTGAAGTTGTGGTCTCTGGCCTATTCCCTGAACACCTCCCTTACAGGAGTACACCTCCCAGGCAAGGACAATGTCCTGGCAGATGCTCTCAGCGGGATATCTCAGGGCCATCACGAATGGTCACTGGATCCCCTGGTTTTGGAGGTGATCTTCTCCAGATGGGGCACCCCACAGATAGATCTTTTTGCAGCCCCAGACAATCACCAACTTCCCCTTTTTTGCTGCAGGCCCCCAGTGTTGGGCTCAGTCCCTGGATGCCCTGGTTCTCAGTTGGGAAGGGAAGTTCTGTATGCTTTTCCCCCTTCCTCTCCCTGTTCAAGGTGCTAGTCAAAATCAGGTCTCAACCCTGCAAGGTGATTCTGATTGCTCCAGACTGGGCCAGACAGTCCTGGTACCCTCTCCTATTGTCCTTAGCAGTCCACCTTCCCTTGTCTCTTCCCAGGAATTACAACCTGTTAACCTGTGCTCAGGGGAGGGTTTGGTACCCGAATCTCAAATCTCTCAATCTCAAGGCCTGGCTCTTGAAGAGTTAGAGTTTGCTGATTTACACCTCTCTCAAGGTGTTATGGATATTCTGAAGGCTTCTAGGAAGCCTTCCACCTCTCTCTCAAGGTGTTATGGATATTCTAAAGGCTTCTAGGAAGCCTTCCACCAGAACTACTTATAATTCCAAATGGAAAAGATTCTCCATATGGTGCTCTGGGAAGCATATTTCCCCATAGTCTGCTGACCTGCCCACAGTCCTTGACTATATGGTCCATCTGAATAGCTTGGGACTCAGACCAGCTACACTAAGGGTGCATCTGGCAGCTGTCTCTGCTTTTCTTTCAGCAGGTAAGCCCCTTTCTTTCAGCTCACCCTGTATTCTCCAAGTTTTTCAAGGGATTGCTTCATACCAGTCCGCCATTCAGGGACCCTGCCCCTGCTTGGGACCTTAATGTTTGCATTGCTCAGCTTATGCAACCCCCTTTTGAGCCTTTGTCCTCAGCAGAGCTTAAGTACTTGACTTGGAAAACTGTGTTCCTGGTGGCCATCACTTCTGCCAGGCGCATAAGCGAGTTGCAAGCCCTGTCAGTGGAGCCTGATTTTATCTCTTTCCATTGAGATAAGGTGGTCCTCAGGACTAACAGGAAGTTTTTACCTAAGGTGGTTTCAGACTTCCACCTTAACCAATCTATGTCTCTTCCTGTGTACCTCACTGACCATTCCTCCTCTGGTGAGAGGAGGTTGCACAGTTTGGATGTGAAAAGAGCCCTTAGCTACTACATAGAACGTACCAAGAGTCACAGGTTTGACTCCCTCCAACTGTTCCTCACTTATGGTGAGGTTGGTAAAGGAAAACCTGCCACTAAAAGATCCATTGCCAGGTGGATTGTCTCTTGCATTCAATTTTGCTATGAAAAACTAGGTAAGATTCCACCCTCAGGCCTGAGGGCTCACTCTACCAGAGGTACAGCTGCTTCCCTGGCTGCTGCCAGGGATATTCCTATCTTAGATATATGTCAAGCAGCTACCTGGAAAACAGTTCACACTTTTACCAAGCATTACTCTCTGGATATCCAGGCTAGGAGTGATGCTCGGTTTGGCACAGCTGTGCTTCAGAGCCTATTTCCTAAGTAGGTTCTGTCCCTCCTCCATGGAGGTACTGCTTGTAGTCTGTTATTAGAATACAGCAAGACTTCCTGTTGTTTGAAGAAAAAATTACTCACCTTAGTAATGTTGTTTCTTCTAATGGAGTCTTGCTGTATTCTGACTTCCCCCCCGCCTTCCCCTCTCAGAACCTTTGTTTTTGGGATGTGGGAGGGCAGTAGCAGTGTTGGCACTCAGGAGGTGTCCCACCATTTTTATTATCAGCCTCTTTTCTTGGGTGAGTGGGTGTTGTGTTTATTTCATTTTTTGGGTTTCCTGACTTGAGTCTTTGTTTTGGGACCAAAAAATCAGTTATTATATTTAGTAGCCAGTTGGCTAGTGTAGGTTTACAGCTTCCACACAGGACCTCAGTGAGTTTAGCTCGTAAAGATCTGACAGTTTGAGTTCAAACAGCAACAGACAGAGTCTCAACCGAGCTCGAGCTCAGCGTTCCATGCCTGGCATGGAAAGTTAACTCTTTCATCTCCGGGGCAGTTCAAAGGTTGGGACTCACTGCTATTGTCAGAATACAGCAAGACTCCATTAGAAGAAACAACATTACTAAGGTGAGTAATTTTTTCTTATGGACCGACTGATACAACAATTCCAAAATTGCAGAAGACTTCACAATCTCACAACAGACAAAAATTGTCTTCTGTCGACTCTTTTTCACTCTCGGTTTAAGTTGCAACAGCTGCCTCCTTCAGATCTCAGTGACCCTTATCTTGAATACAAAAACATTATGATTTCAGCAATTGCACAGGAAACAGAAGGAACTATATTTGACAATACAAGTGAATCATATGATGTGGATGCTGCATCTGATGATGCAACATCTGTTGGTGCTGATAACAATAATTTCCACTTAGTATCAGTATGTACTCCTTCATCAACATTAGATAGTTCTGCACAAAGTCCTGTTTCACAGCCCTTGAAAAGACATGTCATTCTGAACAGCACACAGATAACGTTCATGCTTTTTGGTCAAAATTCACAGAAGCTGGGCTGGCCCGGTGGCGCTGAGGACTGAGGCGCTGATGTCTCACCTCACGCTACGCCAGCGACCTGTGTTTGGGAACGAGCATTGGCTGCCAGGGGTTGACAGGGTGGGAGATAGATCGAGCATCCGATGGACTGCTCTGCATCTCTGGGGAGGGGGCTGATCGGCGGCCAGTGCACACCTGACCTCTGGCGGAGGCTGAGGCACAGCGCCACGGAGCTGCTTCTACAGGGGAAAACGGTGTGCGTCAGATGCTTGACAGGGTTGTGTGCGGGAGTGTGCACGACCCTGTCGCAGGCATCATTGCTCATTGCACGGCCGCTAGGGTCAATAGAAACCCAGGAAAATAGCTCCGTGGAAGATGATGGGAGTCGCGAGGCCTCTCATACACCTGGCTAGCCACGGCGCCGACACAGAGGTGGTCTCGGTGGGGGAAAGGCCCCCTCTGCTGTCCCCACCAGGGGGGTCATCCCTGGGTACTAGTGCTTGGCTGGTGGATGCCAGGGTGATGGGGCTGGGGCTCCCCCCCCCCAGATTGAGAGGGCAGAGGATCCGAGGAGCATAAAGTATAAACAAAAAAAATAATTCATGAAAGCTGATAATTCAGATGTGTATGTCATGGAGACGCCTTCTTTGTCTTTGTCTGATATTGTGGATGCCAATTTATGAGGACCACTCATTAATATTACTGACGACCCTTTTAAGTACTGGCAAGAAAAGGACAAGATCTGGCCTGCACCATCTGCCTTTGCTATAAGGCTTATTAGTTGCCCTCCCACTAGTGTTTGTGGTGAGCATATACTTTGCATGGCTGAGTGCTCTCACTGCACCCAGGAAGTGCTTTAATTCCCCATAATCTGTCATGGGTCATTGCTTACATGTTATACTATTGTAACCCCCCTGCAAATGGAGGTTCCCAAAAGTCTTCCAGGATCTTGCCTGAATGGTCCAAGCCTGGGTGGTGTTCGGCGTCTAAGCTGCTTAAATGTGGTTGCAAGTGAGTGCTATTTGAGCCTCCACGTACTGTCTCTTTAAGAGCTGTCTGCTTGCAGACTTAATTAGTTTGTATGGGGGGACTGTGTATTTAATGCTCAAATCCCGCCAGAGCTGCAGAATAATCGCTCCATTTTGCAGTCGCTGAAGGTGCAAAGGGAGCCCATCTGAAAGCTGTAACTGTTTGCCTGTAATCATTTAAAATATTAGCAAAATTGTAGTTTGTCTAACCTTCCTTTATTGCAGCAGGGACTCTGTGTGTGTTACCCCTCCATTTTGGACCTAAACTGCTGTGCTGCACCAATTGGGTTAAGGGAGCCCTAAAATGGAGCCTTTGGACGAATCAGAACTTGGACTCTTAATTTGAGCCAGCCACAAGGGGATTGTATGGGCAGTGACTCTGGGAAATGTAGTTTTGACCTTGGCGCCTTTTTCCACCAACAGAGGGAGTCTTATTGTGAGTGACAGCCGAACCAGCCAACAGAATAGTGTGAAGCTAAAGGAAATGCCCTGCTCTGTGACTGGAAAGATTAGATGAGTTGTGACAGTGAAGAGAGAAGGAGCTCTGTGCTTCTGCGGTGTATAGTTTCACACGGGAAGCGCGTGTGAGGCCCTGAGGATTGGCCTGCAGCCGTTGCAAGTGCCAGATCGGACTGAATCCGACTTGTGAGGAGAAAGAAGATCATCTGAAGAGTAGAAACCAGGCTCACCATGTAGAAGACTGGAGAAATTGCTGAATCGTGCTTGGTCTGTCAGGAACTGAAGCTGCTGTGTGTTCTCCAGGGTATCTTGCAGTAATTGCGGTCGGGATCGAGGAGCAGCCTGCCTGGTATAGTACTTTCCTTTTACATGTAAATGTGCATAGTGCTTGTGGGGAATCACTATTTCAAATCCCCTGTACAGTGAATTGTGTGCTGAAGCTGGAAGTAAACCCCAGCTTAATTCGGACTACTTCCGTTTGCTATCAACTGCAGTGGGGTCCAGCCACAAGGACCTTGTCCCCATACCCTGTTCTTCTGGCAATCCAGAAGGACATTCTCCATCCGATCCTCAGCTTGGGTATTGTGAGTACAAATCAGGGTATTCCCCTGCAGCTCGTTTTCCAGTCACAAGTGTGTCATCTGATTCTTGTTGTTTCACTGCTTCATGGACTGAGCCCTCCAGCTCCAGATTACAATTGGGTGTTGTGCATATCTTTTTTTTCTACAGGGCCCTATCCATCTGCACCTGCCGGGCAATGGACCTGGCTAGCACCCCCCCCAACCTGGGTACCCAGAGTGTGACTTTTCAGACCCTGTATGTGTGCACAGTACTGTAATTCAATGCCACTAATGAACCTGATTTCCCCCTCCTGTGTTACTGTCCCCTAAATAAATCAGATTTGTTGTTGTTATACTATATACTGTCTGTGGTGTTGTTACTTATGGAAACAGTATTGTGTTTTGCTGCGTATGTTGTTTAACCTTACTTTATAGGGGGTCCTCAGAGACGTGCTGCAGAATCAGTCTCGCAGGTAAGTGGTATCTATATGAGTGAACAGTGTGTATACGTGGGGTATTGGGGCTGTAACTCCGGTGTACTGTGTGAGCCACTAGAGGGAATAAAAGGAGGTCTCAGTTTCCCAGAGGGCTGTGACCATGCTAGTCTAACCACTACAAACCCTGACCTCTGGGTGGAGGCACACGCCATAGGACCTAGGCCCCTCAACCTGTCCGTAGTCAAACAGGCAAAGGTAGTAGCCCTTGGGCTAGGGGTTACACTATAGTTAGGGTTGGTACAGTACTTCAATGTTAAATTCAAAATTTTGCACTGTAATAATAACTTTTACATACTTCAGTAAAATAGTCCAAAATTTGGCATGTGCGGTCATTCTGCCAGAGTCTCAAGATGTGAAAAATTCCATGATGGCATCTTGTATGGTTTTTGGGATATAAAGTGGTGAAAAACAGAAAAAAAAATTTGTCCCATTGGTTAACATGGAATTTTTTGCCATCATCTATAAACCAGACAGAATTAAATTTTTCTCAGAAATTTTCTGGGATAATGGGGTCTATGCCAAGGGTGTGCCTTTGGATGGTTTGGTGAAAAAGTATTTTACCATTTTTGAATTGCAACGATTTTTGTGATAGCCACAAGACAGGCAGGTAAATGAAAACAGTTTGAACTGTAAATTTACTGTTCTTTCTCAGACAAATACTGTTTGTGATGTCAGCCATCTTATCTTTTTTCCTGTGTTAACAAACTTTTTCTACACAAGTAATGCCTGGTGACTAATGAACATGACCTGTAATTAGTCTTAGAAACACAGAAATTTGTCAGCAGAAAAGGACCCCATGGCCTATCAGGTTTGCCCGAGTTCCCCCCTCTAGGAAGACTTCCACCCTCCATTTCCTGCCTACCTACCTACTGTTACTTAAGCCCATGAACCATAGATATCCCAAGCTTTTTTAAGTTTGTCCACTGAATCTACCCCCACCACCCATTCCAGTCTGTTCCATGGCCCTACGACCCTCTTAGTAAAGAAATTTTCTAGGGACATGGATATGTTGTTCATCCACACTGTCTGGCAGGTTCCTTGCCGCTTTAAATCTTGCCGGAAGGTCTTCAAGCTGGCTCCTCCCACCCACCCGGGTGGTAAAACTCTCGGCTCCGCCCCATGACGCCAGATCTTCCTTACCGCTTGGAAGCTCAGGTTCCCTCCTTAACGCCTCTGTATAAGACTGGTTCCTAACTCTTCAAATCTTCGAAATTAAAAGTTTTTGCTAAAAGACTTTAATCTTCTCTCCCCTAGTGGCTCGATGGACAAATTGACTCGGTTCCGGAGATGCCCTGCGGGCAGAAGATGTCTCAGACGGATCGCACTCCGCATCGTCTCACTGCTTAGGCCTTGAGCACGCACCCGCAGGCTTACATCTGTGCTTCTTTTCGCCCACGCCCCTCAAGACCGCAAGGCCTGTTTACAGCTGGGGCGCCCCGAGAAAGAATTCTCCGTTAAGTCTAAAGAGGCCCGTTGGCTGTCTGCGGCGGCGCGTGCTCAGTGGATCAGCTCGAGCAGATGATCGCCTCAGAGGAGGCGCGCTGGCCGCTTCTACCTCGCTGCGCATTTGTCCCGCTCTTCTCGGTGCCTCGCACTGCTTCTTTATGGAGCTTGTCTGACACTTTCTCGAGGTGAGGGTTCAACTTCTTTGGACCTTTCTCGGTCCAAAAGAGCAAAAGTAAGTCTCACTGTCGACGCTGCTTGGGAGCGGGAAAGATCCCTCCTCCCAGTAGTTGACAGCCCACTTCTCGCACCGCTTTGGCCACTGGCTTCGACGGTGTCCCCGTCAGGCCAGTTGGACCGAGACTCACGACGCTGTTGAGATTTTTTCTGGACCCTGGACGGGTTGTCGGGCTGAGAAGCTGAGAATCCCTCTCCCGGTTCCCTCGTGGAGTTGAGGGTCCCGCTGCTCGCTCTGTGCCTCCGGTTCCGGAGCTCTTGTGGAATCTTCCGAACCGAGGGGAGTGCCGATTCCCGACACCTCCCCGCACCGTCCTCGGCCTAGCCGAGGTTCTAGGTCTCGGTCTCGGATGTCTTCGCAGTCCAGGCGATCCCACCACCATAGGCGGTCTCGGTCTCGGCACTGTGGCAAGTGGCGCCGCCGCTCTTCCTCTTCCTCCTCCTCGAATGAGGGGAGACTTCGGCGCAAGTTGCGTCGGAGGTATGAGGAACTCATGTGGCAACAGCTCCTTCTGACCGGGAATAAGCTGACCCAGTCGTCTTCCCCGGCCATTAAGTGGCTGTCACCGGAGTGGCTCAAACAACCCTCGAGCCAAGGAGCCTGTTCCCAGGCCGGTTGTTCGCAAATTCCAGCTGCCCCACGATTCTGGTGGAACCTCCGCCTCCACAGCCATTATTTGGGGCTCCGACCAAAATCTCGGGTCGGCTCAGGGACTGCCCCATAGGCTGTCTGTCACCCTCACTCCCGATAAGCCTCGGCAGGTGGAGGGTGGCTGAGGCCCGAAGCAGCTCTTTGAGGGCTCTTCCGAGTCCGAGGACAATTCCTCCCTTTTCTCCAAGCGAATGGACTTGGAGTCCTCAGGAGGACAGTCGGTGGACGATAGCCCTTCGTCCTTCCTGGCATTACTTTGGCTCATCTCGGAGTCCACCGGGATGAAGCTCGAACCCGTTTCTAAATGGGCCAGGTATCCCCTCACGGAGATTCTGGACCGAGGGGATTCCCCTACGGAGGCCTTTCCGGTGGCCGAGGCCATAGTGGGCCCGGCCTTGGAGCTTTGGCAGCACCCTGCTTCCTGCCCTGCACCTTCGGCCAGGATGGCCAGGAAGTATGCGGTCCCTACCGGTTCCCTGTCCGTTTTTTCGGAACACTCCTCTGCTGAGGGGTTGGTTGCCGACAGCATTTTCCGGCGCGCCGGGAACGCCAGGGATGTGGACAAACCTCCCGACGAGGAATCCAAGAAATTGGATTATGCCGGGTAAAAGTCTATGCTGCGTCCTCTCTCGGCCTTCGTCAGGCCAGTTCAGCCGTCCTCATGGCACATTTTTCTCATGCCCTGTTGGGCTCCCTGGATGAGGTCGTCCCTCATCTTCCCGCGGATCTGCAGACTACGGTCAGGCAGGTGTGGGACCAGGGCAGTGGCCAAACAGCAGCTCCAGACTGCTTTAGACATCGGGGACTCATATGCCAGGTCTGTGGCGGCCGCAGTGGCCATGCGTCGTCGGGCTTGGCTGAGGATATCCACCTTTACTGGATACCCAGCACAAGTTGGCGGATCGCCCTTTTGGGACTGACCTCTTCAGCACTGGGGTGGAAGGTCACCTGCAGAGGATCGAGAAGTCCAATGCTACCTGGACCTCGGCCCTTCTGCCCAGAAGAACAAAGGCCGCAAGCCTCAGCCTAAGCCCTTTCTGCCTTCTGCGCCCGCGCGCCCAGCCCAGCAACGCCAGGGGCCAGCAGGCTCGGGCTTGCATCCCAAACCCAAAGCCGCCGGCTTCCTCCAACAGGAAGCAGGGAGAAGGCCAGGAGGTCCCTCGGCCGTGTCCTCCTCCAAGCCTGCCCAGTGACGGGCTGAGGGTGTCACCCCATCCCGCCACCTCACCCCTGGTTCCTCCTGGGGACGGCTCTGACACTTCCTTTCCGCCTGGTCCATTATTACCACGGACAGGTGGGTACTAGAGGTGGGGAAAAGGCCTGCCTCTCTAGAATTCGAGCAGGCCCCCGCCTCAGAGCCGTCATACTGGGCCTCGTCCGCAGCCTCACCGTCAGCTCGCTCGGGCTGACATCGCCTCCTCCTCCAAAAGGAGGTGATCAGGAGGTAGCGGATCCCCCTCAGACCGGGTTTGTGTCCAGGTACTTCCTGATTCCAACGGACGGGGTTGGCGCCCATTCTCGACCTACACGACTCAACAAGTCTCTAAGGTCTCGAGCCCTTCAGGATGGTCACTCTGGCACAGATAATACCATCTCTGGAACATGGCGTGTGGTTCTGCTCTCTCTGACCTGCAGGACGCTGTTTTCACGTCCCTATCCGTCTGTCCACATCGGAGATTCCTTCGCCGAAAGGAGGGATCCCTTTGAGTTCTGAGCCATGCCCTTCGGCCTGTCTTCAGCTCCCAGGGTCTTCACCAAATGCATTGCAGTGGTGACAGCTTTCCTGCGGCACCGGGGGTCCAGGTGTACCCTTACCTGGACGATTGGCTGATAGCAGCCCCCTCCAGACAGGAGGTGGAGCGGTCCAGAGATCTGGCCCTTCAGGTTTGCTCTCAAGTCGGCCTCCTCATCAACGAGGCCAAGTCGGAACTTGAGCCGAAGCAGGTGATTCTGTTTATTGGGGCAGAGCTCGACTCTCTTCGAGCCAGAGCATGGCTCCCGTGGACAGGGCCGAGGTTCTTACCTTCTTTGCCCAATCATTTCTGGTTGGGCAATCGCGCCCTGCCCGGGACTTCCTGCGCCTCCTGGGTCTCATAGCGGCCTGTACCAGCGTGGTCCATTGGGCACGCTGGCACATGCGCCCCTTTCAGTGGGGTCTGGCCAGCCAGTGGTCACAGCGCTGTGATCCATTGGACCAGCTAGTGATGGTGACCCAGGAGATGTGGAACGCTCTCCGGTGGTGGACCGTTCCATTTCATCTGCAGGAGGGCATCCCGTTTGTCCGCCCCGAGCCGACGGTCTCTCTATCGACCGATGCCTCTCTGATGGGTTGGGGTGCCCATCTGGGGGAACACCGAGCGCACGGCCTCTGGTCCCCGCGGGAGTCCCAATGCCACATCAACCTGCTGGAGCTCCGAGCGGTCCGCCTAGCTCTCACCGCCTTTGCTCCGTTTCTCCGGGGTCAAGTGGTCCGAGTCCAGACGGACAATACCACGACCATGTACTACCTAAACTGCCAGGGCGGGACACGCTCCATGCTTCTATGCAAGGAAGCTCTCCACATTTGGTCACTCGTGCGCAGCCTGGAGGCGGATCTCCTAGCCATTCATGTGGCAGGAGCCTCCAACACCCTGGCCGATGCCCTGAGCCGGATAGGGGCTGCATCTCACGAGTGGTCTCTCCTGCCGGAGGTAGTACAAGATCTGTTCTCCCACTGGGGCACACCTCAGGTGGACCTGTTTGCCTCCAGGGAGAATGTGAAGCTGAGGCTGTTTCATGCCCGCCCCCCTCAGCAGGGCTCGCTGCAGGGGGATGCCTTCTCGAGGCTGTGGACCCCGGGCCTTTTACGCCCTTCCCCCATTTCCCTTGATCCACAAGGTGCTTCTCAAGGCAAGGAGGGACAAGGCGCAGGTGATTCTGATAGCCCCAGACTGGCCCCGCCAGTTCTGGTACCCAGATCTCCTCAGCCTCAGCTCCAGGCTCCCGAGGTAGCTTCCAGCTCGCCCGGACCTGCTCTCAGTCAGTCAGGAAGGTGTTCCATCCGGACCTTCAATCCCTGCACCTGACAGCCTAGTTCCTGAGCGCCAGAGTTCCAGGCCTTGGGTCTTTCCGGACAAGGTCCTCAATGTTGTTGAGGCGTCCTGCATGAGTCGACCAGAAATGCTATGCCTTCAAATGGAAGAGATTTTCCATCTGGTGTCAGGCAAGGGCTTGGACCCTTCCTCCTGTTCTTGGCAAGCATTTGGACTATTATGGTCCCTTTCTAGTCAAGGGCTTAGGTCAACGACCTTAAAGTGCACCTGGTAGCCATCTCTGCTTCACGGGTGCGGGCCGAGAGCAGTTGGTGGCATAGGAGAAGGGTGGTCTGGCTTTTTCAAAGGCCTTGATCACATTTCCTCCCGGGAAGCAGGAACCTCCACCTCCATGGGATTTACTGCTGGTATTGGCAAAGCTCATGGGCAAGCCTTTCGAACCAATGCACAGGTGTGAACTTCTCACCTGTCGTGGAAGACCCGCTTTCTTGTGGCTATCACGTCAGGCCAGGAAGGCTGGGAGAACTCCAGGCGCCTGCATCGAGTCTCCTTACCTGGTCTTCCACAGGGACAAGGTTGTCCTGCGCCCCACCCGAAATTCCTTCCAAGGTGGTGTCGGAGTTTCACCTTAACCAGGTGTTGACTCTGCCGGTGTTCCACCCCATTTCACTCGGAGGTCAATATTGGCTCCATACTCTGGACCCTAGAAGGGCGCTCGCTTACTATAAGGACGCACGGCTGAAATTCGGGGAGCGGTTCTCCAGCTGTTTGTCACCTACGCTGAAGCTGCACCTGGCAGACCTGCAGCCAAGCGGACGATAGGCAGGTGGGTCACCTCCTGCATAGGTCTCTGCTATAAGTTGGCGGGCATGGAGCCTCCCAGAGGGATAAGAGCTCATTCTACCCGCCATACTGCTGCATCGGTGGCTGCTTCCAGGGATGTCCCTATCCAGGAAATCTGCAGGGCTGCTACCTGGAAGTCAGCACACACCTTCATCACCCATTACCACATCGACCTTGAGTCACGCGATGCTGGTTTTGGGGCCTTGGTTCTCCAGTCTCTTTCCCAAGTAAGTATCGGGTGTGCGCCTTGCCTCCCTCCTCCCGGAGAACTGCTAGGAGTTCGCCAGACAGTGTGGATGAACAACATATCCATGTCCCTAGAAATACAGGTTACTCACCTGTAACAGGAGTTCTAGGAATGGTATATGTTGTTCATCCACACGACCCACCCGACCTCCCCGGCTTTGACGCACAACCTGAGCTTCCAGCGGGCCAGATCTGGAGTCATGGGGCGGAGCTGAGAGTTTTACCACCCGGGTGGGTGGGAGGAGCCAGCTTGAAGACCTTCCGGCAAGATTTAAAGCGGCAAGGAACCTGCCAGACAGTGTGGATGAACAACATATACCATTCCTAGAACTCCTGTTACAGGTGAGTAACCTGTATCTCCCTGACGTCACCTCTAAAACTACCCTCCTCCGGTTTGAATGCATGCCCCCTAATGGAAGATGCTGTCTACCCTCACCCTGTTTATACCCTTCAAGCACTTGAAGGTGTCAACCATATCCCCCTCTCCTTCCTCTTCTCCAGTGTGTACAGGTCTAGCTCCCCCAGCTTTTCCTCATATCACTTCTCTTGCAGCCTTTTCACCATTTTGGTTGCTCTTCTCTGGACCCTCTCTAACCTGTCCTTGTCCCCTTGTAAGTATGGACTCCAGAACTGGACCCCATATTCCAGGTGTGGTCTGATCATTGCTTTGTGTAGTGGCATGATCACCTCCCTTCTCCTGCTTGTAAAGCCCCTCCCTATGCATGCCAGCATTCTGATTGCTTTCCCTGCTGCCCTGTTGTATTGACTCCGAACTTTCAGGTTGTCTGAAATTGTGATCCCCAGTTCCCTTTCTTGATCTGTTACCCCCAGTTCTCCCCCTCCAGCCAGTATTTTTCCCTTGGGTTTCTATGCCCTATGTGCCTAACTCTGCATTTGTTTGCATTGAATTGTAGCTGCCACTTTTGTGATCACACCTCTAGCCTGACCAGATCCTCCCTCATACCTTCCACCCACCCCAGTGTTTCCACCCTATTACAGATCTTCACGTCATCTGCAAACAGACACACCTTCCCATATATACCCTCTGAAATGTCACCAGTATATATATTGAAAAGTATGGGTCCCAGCACGGGCCCCTGGGGATCCTCACTCATCACCCATTCTTCTTTTTTTCATATAGCTTTTTCTGGTTTTCTTAGGTTTTTCTCCTCATTCCGCGCCCCCCCAGAGCCCCTGCACACAGCCGTACATGCGCATAGAGGCGCACACGCACTCCGGAAGCCAGCTCAGACCTTTTCACCCACGCATACTGCCATCCTATCTGCCTACATTTTCCCACTGGACCTCCACCCGGTGGGGAATGGGACTACGAGAAGGTCAACAACCCACCCCTACCACCCCTGGGAGAGGAGAGCAGCCTAACGGCATGCTCGATGGTGCTTCTCCCACCCCCCCTCATGCTGACACCCTGATGCCCTGAGGTCATTCCTGAACCCGGGTCACCGGTGTAGCGTGAGATGTGGCATCCAGCGCCTCAACCCTCAGTGCCACTGGGCTGGATTCACCTTTTCTCCTTTTGAATGCACCCCATTTACCATAACCCTCTGCATCCTCCCCTCTAATCAATGTTCTGCCCAGTTTGTGAGCTTGCTCTCCACTTCTAAGCTGCCCAATTTGCTGACCAGCCTCCTGTGGGGGACGGTGTCAAAGGTTTTCCTGAAGCCCAGGTAGGCCATATCCACCGCCCTGCCCTGCTCCCATATCACCGTAGCTCTGTTAAAGAATTCAGTCAGGTTGGTCTGACAGGACCTTCCATCTGTGAATCCATGGTGATTGTCATCCAGGAGGTTCTCCTCCTCCAAATATTTTATCAACCTTTCCTTAATAAGTGTTTCCATAAGCTTCCCTACAATGGAGGTAAGGCTAACTGGGCGGTAGTTTCCTGGTTCCTCCCTTCCTCTCCCTTAATGCAGTGGCATCACCTCAGCCGTTTTCCAATCCCCAGGAACCCACCCCTTGCCCAGTGACAGATTAAATAGCCTTGTGAGCGGAGCCGCCAGCTCCTGCTTTAACTCTTTGAGCACCCTCAGTTGAATCTTATCCGGGCCCATCACTTCATCTGTCCGCAGTTTTCCTAGTTCTTCCAATATCCTGTCCTCCATGAAGGGACTTGAGTCCATTTCCCTGCCCTCCCTTCTCCTGCTTTTCAGCTCCGGCCCTTCCCCCCTCCACTGTGAAAACTGACGTGAAGTAGTTATTCAGAATATTAGCCACATCCCCCTCTTCCAGTTATCTTCCTCCCCCCTTGAGTTTCGTAATCCACAGCTTCCCCTTCCCTCTGTCACTCACATATCTGAAAAACTTCTTATCCCCCTTTTTGTCTCCCTAGCTATATTCTCCTCCATTTCTGCCTGTGCCCCTCTGATCACTCTCCCTGCTTCCCTCAGCTTATACTTGGTATGTAAGACAGGTAGAAGGCCGAAGCCCATTGTTGCCTGTCTCTCCGTTAAGGGTGTATATTACCCCCTCAGTTCCTAAAACGTAAGAATCTAGCCTCTTCTTAAAGATCTCGGGAGTTTCAGATTCTACTATGCTAGCTTCTCCTTATAAACCTCCCTGTCTGTCTCCCTCTGAGAGGCTTTATATGCCCTGAGTGCCCTCCTTTTCTCCCTAACTATTTTTCTTACTGCTGTTGTGAACCAAAGTGGTGTTCTTCCCCTCTTATTCTTGCTCACCTCCCTAATGCGTAGTTCAAACAACATGAAGTCTTGCTATATTATAGACATTAGCAGTTTGTTCCAGCTCCAGAACTGCCCCGGAGTGAAATGGTTAAAACCATTCCAAAATAGAATTTTGGCACGAGAGCAGCTCTATCTGTGTCATTTCAAACTTGAACTGTCACATTCTTTACTCCACCTCAGTGAACAGTCGCTCCGGAGATTTCTCCTTCTGCTCGGTTCATTTCTCGGTTTAAAAGTGTTTTCTCGGTTGATTTAAACGAGAATAGTTTTATTTTAACCGCAAAACCGTCGTTCAAGCTCTCATCTGTGGTAACCGAAGTAAATGAAGGTTTTGTCTGTGTGGAACTTGTAGTTATCGGTTCGGTTTTGAACCGATCAGTGGGTTTAAAACTCATTTAAAACTAAAAGTTACTATTTTAGAGTGCGGTTCCCAGTTCTTATCGGTTCTAAAAAAGCGGATTTATTACGTTTTTTCCAATACCAGTGACACGGTTAGGAACCGATATGGGTGTCTTGCCTGGCACTGCCGTTAAAAGGGCAGTTTTTGGTTAGCTGGTATTATGTCTGAGAAACCCAAAAGAAAACTGGGCTCCATTGTTTCAACACTGTGATGTTTGTGGGAAGTCTTTGCCAAGGCTGACCCACACACCACATGTGTTTATTGTCTGGGGTTTGACCACCTCCAGTCAGACTGCCAGGTATGTAAGAATTTCCCGCAGCCACCCTGGAAAAAGATTGGGCAGGCTCAGGACGAGAGGCCAAAAGTCCGCTGACCCGGATGGCCAGCCCGTTCGGTGCCAACTGAACCAGAGGGAGGCCTCTGACCAGGGCCAGACTTCCTCGGTAAAGAAAAGCTGGTTCTGAGGAACCAATTCCAGTAAAGAAAACAAGAAAATCAGCAGGTCTGGAGTCCAAAATTCCTTCTCCAACTGCTGCAGAGATAGCAAAAGCCATACAGATTGTCCAGTCATTGTTCAGGGTCCGTCCAACCACCACTATCTGGTAAAAGGTTGGTTCGTCCGGTCCCAGTGGTTCAGGATTATGATATTGAGGAATTTTATGAACCAGAGGAGGGGAGGAGGATTATGAACAGTATGAATGTGGCTGGGAAGGTCTGGGTGTGCCCATTGAACTGACATCTCCCCAGACAGACCTTTAGAATCTCCCCTATGCTGTCTGAGTCCCCATCTCATTTTATGTTTTATAAAAAGTTGTGAAACCCTCCAGCTTCCTTTAGAAGAGGCTGTGGATGAGCAAGAGGAGCCTGATTTTGTAGAAATGATGGATATTCCAGAGTCTAGGAGATTGTCTATTCCTTTACATAAGTCTTTTAGGAAACAAACAACTAAAATTTTAAAAGCTCCTAATTCTGTGCCTCCTGTAGATAAAAGATGGACAGAAGGTATACATTGTCAGGCCCTGATACAGAATTCCTTTCTCAGCAATGCAGTCATGTTGGGAGTAGTTCAGGCTGCTGCCTGGATAAAGCTGATATTCCTTGGCTTCACATCCTCCTGACAAGGATTCCAGGAAGATTGATGCCATGGCAAAAAAACAGTATATGGCAGCCCTCTGGGACTCAGGCAAGCAAATTATATGGCTTATGTAGCTAGGTATCAGAAATCTAGATGGAATACTGTTATGCAGTTGGCCAAGCAGGCCCATGGCCAGCTGGCTAGTGAACTAGAACAGGTGGCTGCTGATGGCATTGAAGCTTCTAAGGTTCAGTTTCATGCTGCTGTGGATGTTAATGATGTTTCTCTAGGGTCATGGCCACATCTGTAGCTTTTCGAGGTTGGCCTGGCTCAGGTGTACTAGTTTGTCACAGGATACCCAGACTAAGGCTATGGATTTTTCTTGTAGGGAAATTTCTGTTTGGAGAGCAGACAGAGAATTACATGAAGAAGATGGATGAATATTGGACTACTTACAAGAGTGCCCAGGCTAAGGAGCGGCAAGCCACCCTCAAAGGCATGCCCCCAGGGTAGGGTAGGCCTTTTTCACAGGCCTTTCTACCAGACTCAGGCCTCTGCCTATGCTCAGAGGGGTTTCTTCAGAGGCAGGGCAGACAAGGGTGGGCAGAACTGCTCCCACCCCCAGCCTAAAGCTCTCATGGAAACAGGCACCCTGATGGGGTGCCCAGGGCCGATTCTCCTGTACCAGTGGGGGGTGGCTGGCTTACTTCAGTCAGAATTGGGCTTCTTTAACCTCAGACAAGTGGGTTCTGGAAGTAGTAAGCCAGGGTCTGGTTCTCAGCTTCAAAAGTTTCCCAAGTTGAGAAGCAGACTTTTCTACCTGCAAGTGCTTCAGAGACCTCGCCTGGAAACAGAGGTCTCATCCCTGTTAGCTCTCAGAGCAGTAGAAAGGGTTCCTCCCTGCATCAGGGCAGGGGTCTGTATTCCAGATACTTCCTTACCCCAAAAAGACCGGAGAATGGCGGCCCATTTTAGATCTCAGATATCTGAACAAGCATCTTTGAAACCAAAGTTCAAAATGGTAACTCTGGCAATGATTTTACATTTTCCCTAAGGCCAGGATTGGCTAGCCTCCCGGACCTCAAGGATGCCTATTTCCATGTACTAATCAGAAGATCCCATCGAAAGTACCTCAGATTCGAACTGCCCTCAGGTCATTACCAGTTCAGAGCAATGCCCTTCGGCCTTACCTCTGCTCCAAGGGTATTCACAAAGTGTCTAGCAGTGGCAGAGGCCCACTTAAGGAGGGAGAGGATTGCTGTTTTTCCCTATCTAGACGACTGGCTCATTGTAGGCCAGTCCCCAGAACAGGTAAAATCTCACCTGCAGGTCACCCAGCAGCTTCTCACCTCCCTGGGTTTTCTGCTAAACCTACCAAAGTCGGTTCTGGAACCAGTCCAGGTACTCACCTTTATAGGGGCAGAATTGGACAAAGCTAGCCAGAGCCTTTCTTCCCAGAAAGGGTAAGGAATTTAGTGGCTCTGGCCTCTTCTTCACTCTGCAGGTCTCTCGACCAGCAAGACACTTTCTGCAGCTCCTGGGCACATGGCTGCATCCACAGCTGTTGGCAGGGAGCCAGATTTCAGATGAGAGATATCAGTTTCACTTGAGAACCTTTTGGTCTCAGAGAAGAGACCCTTTCCAAGTTGGTCCCAGTGACTTGAACCTTGATCCTAGCTCTCCAGTGGTGGCAGGATCAGAGCACTTAAGAGCGGGGTCCCTTCATTTCCCTTCTCACGACTTGACTCTCACTACAGATGCTTCCTTCTGGGTTGGGAGCCCACATGGGCGACCTTTCCACTCAGGGAGTTTGGTCCCCCAGGAATCTCTGCTCCACATCAATTTGCTGGAACTCAGAGCTGTCTTTAGCTCTTCAAGCTTTTTCTGTATCTGTCCACGACAAGGTGATACAAGTCAGAACAGACAACACCACAACAATGTGGTACATCAACAAACAGGGGGCACTGTCTCGGCCTTGTGCACCGAGGCAATGAAGTTGTGGTCTCTGGCCTATTCCTTGAACACTTCCTCATAGCAGTTCATCTTCCAGGGAAGGACAATGTCCAGCGGATGCCCTCAGCAGGATTTCCCAGGGCCATCACGAATGGTCCCTGGATCCTCAAGTGCTGGGGATAGTTTTGCCAGGTGGGCATCCCTCAGATAGATCTTTTGCAGCCCCAGACAATTACAAACTTCCTCTGTTCTGTTTCAGACCTCCAGTGCTGGGCTCAGTTCCCTGGATGCCCCTTCTTCTGGATTGGGAGGGAAGTTCCTCTATGCTTTCCTTCCTCTCCTATTCAAAGTACTTGTCAAAATCGGATCTCAGCCTTGCAGGGTGATTCTGATTGCCCCGATTGGGCCAGGCAGCCCTGGTACCCACTCCTTCTGTCTCTGACAGTCCATCTTCCTTGAGCCTCCCCAGGAATCACAATCTGTTGACTTGTGCCCAGGGAGGGTTTGTATCCGACTTCAATCCTCAACCTCAAGGCCTGGCTCTTGAGGAGTTAGAGTTTGCTGATTTACACCTCTCTCAGGGTGTTCTTGAGATCCTAAAGGCTTCCAGAAAGCTTCCACTAGGCTACTTATAGTTCTGAATGGAAAAGGTTTTCCATTTGGTGTGCTGGGAAAATATTTCCCAGAATCTGCTGAATTGCCCATTTTGTTAGATTACATGGTACATCTTAATTCCTTGGGTCTCAGACCAGCTACCCTGAGAGTTCATTTGGCAGCTGTGTCTGCTTTTGTGTCAGCAGGAAAGTCATCCCTCTTTCTCTCATCCTGTGTTTTCCAAGTTTTTAGGGATTACTCCATACTAATCCTCCTTTCGAACCGCCCTACTTGGGACTTTAATGTTTGCATTGCCCAGTTAATGCAACCCCTTTTGAACCTCTGTCTTCTGCAGAGCTTAAGTACCTAACTTGGAAAACTGTTTTTCTAGTGGCTATCACTCTGCCAGACGATAAGTGAATTGCAAGCCTTGTCAGTGGAGACTGACTTTATTTCTTTCCACAGGGATAAGGTAGTCCTAGGACTAATAGGAAGTTTTGCCTAAGGTGGTTTCAGATTTCCATCTTAATCAATCTATCTCCCTTCCAGTATTTTCACTGATCACCTCTTCAGGTGAGAGAAGGTTGCACAGCCTGGATGTTAAGAGAGCTCTTAGTTATTATATAGAGCGCACTAAAGGTCACAGGTTCGAATCCCTCCAACTTTTCCTTACCTATGGTGAAGTTGGGAAAGGCAAACCTGCCACAAGAGAGATCAATAGCCAGGTGGATTGTCTCTGTATCCAATTTTGTTATCAGAGGGGCAGAGCCCCGGTTTGAGGGCTCATTCTACCAGGGGTACAGCTGCGTCTGTAGCTGCTGCCAGAGATATCCCTTTATTAGAGATTTGCCAGGCTGCTACTTGGAAAACGGTACACTTTTTACCGAGCATTACCCCTGGATGTCCAGGCCAGGAGAGATGCTCGGTTTGGCACAGCTGTTCTTCAGAGCCTATTCCCTAAGTAGGTTCTGCCCTCCTCCATGGAGGTACTGCTGTGTATTCTGTTAACTATAATATAGCAAGACTTCATGTTGTTTGAAGAAAAATTATTCACCTTAGTAATGTTTCTTCTAATGGAGTCTTGCTATATTATAGACCTCCAACCTGCCCCTCTCAGAACCTCTACTTGGTGGGGTGCGGGCAACTTAGTGTGGGCACTACTTATGTCCTGTTAGCATTTTGTCCCCTTTGGGACTTTGGGGGTGTGTATGTGTACACGTGTGTGTGTTTTATTAAACTTATGTTCCATTTTCATATTATTAGAATGGTGTTAGTATTTCTGGTCCCCTGACTTGAGTCTTGGGTGTTGGGACCATCAATGGTTGTTATTATTTAGGTAGCCATTTGGCTAGTGTAGGTTACAGCTTCCACACAGACCTTAGTGAGTTTGGCTCGTAAAGATCTGACAGTTCAAGTTTGAAATGACACAGATAGAGCTGATCTCGTGCCAAAATTCTATTTTGGAATGGTTTTAACCATTTCACTCCAGGGCAGTTCTAGAGCTGGAACAAACTGCTAATGTCTATAATATAGCAAGACTCCATTAGAAGAAACAACATTACTAAGGTGAGTAATTTTTTCTTCTGTCACCTTCAATATTCCTCTTTTACAAAAACAAAAGGAAAACAAAAGTGCTCACAGGAATAGGTGGTGCTGTGCCAGGTGGCTAGCCAGCAAACAAAGTACAAAGAAAGGCACAGCACTTGTGGAGAGATTTTAAGTTGCAAATTGCAATATTTTATTTGGCAAGTGCACAGAGAGCACCCACTAGCCCCAGAGGAAGGCCCAGTGAAGGGCTGAAGCGCTGGAGCTAGTGGGTGCTCTTTGGGCAATTGCTGAATAAAATATTGCAATTTGCAACTTAAAATCTCTCCATGAGTGCTGTGCCTTTCTTCATGCAATATTTCTCTTTTAATTCCCCCCCAACAGCTCCTCTACATCATCCAGGTTCTCCTTCCCTTCTAGCTTCTTGCGCACAATTTCTTTCATCCTCCTAAAATCCACCTTCCTATAGTCTAGCACCTTAGTGGTGGAACTGCTCTTAACCGTCCCCTAAGTCTAAATCTTACCATCCTATGGTAGCTGTCACCCAAGTTTTCCCCAACCTCTACCTCCTTGACACCATCCCCATTCCTCATAACCAGGTCTAATATGGCTGCCCCCTCCAAGTTGGTTCTGTGACCAACTGGTAAATGAACGCTTCCTGCATGGCTTCCAATACTCCCTACTCCCTTCTGTGGATGCTGCCGGGATTTCCCAGTCCACTTCTGGTAGATTTAGATTGCCCACCACCATGATTTCCCCTTTGTTGGCCATCCCCTATATTTCCCTAACCATCTCTCTGTCCACTTCTTCCCCTTGATTTGGTGGTCTGTAGAGCACCCCTACCCTTACTGCCTCCCCTCCACCCGTTTTGCTTAATGTGACCCATCGAGTCTCTGCTGATCCCTGCCCGCCCCCGCTCTCCGTAGCCCGAATCCCCTCCTTCACATACAGAGCAACCCCTCCCCCATTTTTTTCCTGTCCTGTCCTGCCTGTAGAGTCCATACCCTGGAATTTCCACCTTCCCACTGTGGTCATCTGTCCACCAGGTCTCCGTGACTGCAACTAGATCAAGGTTGTCCACCACCACCACCACCACCTGCAGGTCTCCCATCTTATTTCCTAGACTCCTGGCATTTGCTAGCAATCCCTTCCACCAGCTCCACTTTCCTTCATTTTCCTTCCCCCACCCCAGCGCCTCTTGCCCCCAGCTGTGGGAAAGTGTAAGTTAGGTAAGTTCCACCAGCCATTTTCCCTGGACCACCCCTAGCTTTTTACTCCCCCTCTACTAGTTTAAAGCACCCCCCAGTATTCTATCTATGTATCACTGTAGTTTCCCCCTCAACAGTCTAGCCCCCTCATCATTTATATGCAGCCTGTCCCTTGCATACAGGTGCTCATCCACCCATGTATACTCCCAGTCTCCTAAACATTCGTAGACCTTTCTCCAACACCACTGCCTCAGCCAGTGGTTAAAGTCCTTGATTCTCAACTGTTTAGCTGTGCTGGTACAGTGCACCAGCAGAACTTCCAAAAAAGCTATGGAATTGGCCATCCCCTTGCACCCTCTTGCTAGCTCCATGAATTTCTTTTGCACCTCTTCCACCTTCTCCCTGGCCAGGTCATTTGTTCCCAAGGTGTAAGACCAAGTGAGGTTCCCCCCAGTTAGCCTGATGCAATCCCTAATTCTTGGAAGCACCCTGCTTGCCTCCATCCCTGGATCACAAAAAACTGACCTCCCCTTAAAAGCCACACCCTTCCTTAACCAGTGGATCCCCGTTATAATGGAGTCCCCTTACACTAGCACCGATTTTTCATTCACTAACTCCAAGGGTGCCTCTGCAGTTTTTTCTTGGCTTTTTCTGGCATTTCGTATGCCTCCACTCCGGCCACCCTCTATCTCCTGCACTCACTATCCCTTTATCCCCCTGCCCTCCAGGATGGTTCCCCATCTCACCCCCCCCGCCTCCACCAGTCCTTGTCTGTGCCATTTCCCATTTCCTTCCCTCCCTCTCTATAACCCATCTCCTACCTGGTTTCCTGCACTATGTCCCCCTTCCTGTTGACCCCAACCCTTTGTTGTGCTCTCCTACACCTGTCCCATTCCCCTTTCTGCCCTCATCAGCTACACCTTGTCCCTCCATGTTTTTTATTTCCTTCAGTGTGCCACCCCTGCTACTCTTGTCTCATGCCTCCATTGTGAGATCTGCCCTTACCTCTGGTTTTGTCTGCCTTTCGCCGTCCAGCTCCCTGTTACCTTTAGTTCCCATCCCTTCTACTTTCTCCTGTTCCATCATCTCCATCAAGGGCCAATACCTGTTTGAGCCTGCTGTGTATCTATGCTCATTTTTGTTAGACCTCATGCCCATTGTGCCCCCATCTCCTGCCCTGGCACCCCCCCAGGTCCCCAGTGTGTCCTGCTCTCTCCACCTCCTGTCCCTTCTGACATCCTGTCTCCTGTCCTCTACCCGGTGACCTTCTGGGTTTATCTTTTCTCTTTATAGTCAAGACATTTCCCTTTTTAGGCATGACAGATCAGCTTCCTTATCCTCTGACAAACTAGGCACTCCCTCAACCTCCACAGAGTGCTCATGAATATGGCTACCCCACATTACACCCCATGATCCTCCCTCCTCCGTGTCCCCAACTTCCCTCCCTCCACCGGTCCACCCTTCCCTTATGCTACCTCTGACCCTTCCCCTGGTGCGCCCCTCTACTCTGCCCCTTCCACTACCGTCTTTGGTCTTCAAACACCATGAAGTCTTGCTGTAATTAGGACTATAGCAGTCAGCCTCAGCCTCTGAACTGCCCCGGAGAGGAAAGGGTTAACTCCAGAGAAGTCTGGAGTTCCACAGCGCGAGGGCGCTGTTCAAAGCTCTATCTGTGCAGTTTGAAGTCAAACTGCCAGATTCTTTACTCCGCTTCACTGAACAGTCGCCTCCGGAGATCAGCTCCTTCAGCTCGGTTCACTCACGTTTTCGGTCGGTTCCTTCGTTCAGAAACCGCAAAGTCTCAAAATTACCGCAGTTTCGCTTAAGCTCTATCTGGTAACCGTAGTAAAACGAAAATTTAGTCTGTGTGAATAATTATCGGTTCAGTCTGAACCGATCGCTTTTTGTATTTTTGGTGAATTTTTAGACGTGAGGTACCCGGTTCTTATCGGTTCTAAAAACCCTCGCTTTTAATCGGGTTTTTCCATACCCGTGACACGGTTAGGAACCGATATGTGTCTTGCTCTGGCACGGCCTGAAGAAAAGGGCAAGTTTTGCTTAGGCTGGCACTATGTCTGAGAAACCCAAAAGAAAAACCGGGCCCACGGGGTTTCAACACTGTGATGTTTGTGGGGAAGCCTTTGCCAAGGCTGACCCACACACCACTTGTGTTTATTGTCTGGGGGCTGACCACCTCCTTTCAGACTGCCAGATATGTAAAAATTTCCCTGCAGCCACCCTGGAGAAGAGATTGGGCCGGCTCAGGGAACGAGAGGCCAAAAAGTCCGCTGACCCGGATGGCCAGCCCAGTCCAGTACCCACTGGACCAGAGGGAGTGCCCTCTGACCAGGGCGTTACTTCCTCGGCCAAGAGAAAGGCTGGTTCAGAGGAACCAGCACCAGCAAAAAGACAAAGAAATCAGCAGGTTTGGAGTCTAAGATAGTTTCTCCAACTGTTGCAGAAATAGCAAAGCCATACAGATTGTTCAGTCTTTGTCTCAGGGACTTGAGAGCCTCCACAAGTGGCAGAGGGGTGGTCGTCCAGGTCCAGGGGTTCAAGATTATGTTATTGAGGAGTTTTATGAACCACAGGAGGGGGAGGAGGAATTTGATCAGTGCATTTGTGACTGGGAAGGTCTGGACGTGCCCATTGAACCGGACATTTCTCCAGACAGACCCTTAGAGTCTCCCCCTCTGTTGTCTGAGTCCCCTTCTCATTTTGTGTTTTATAAAAAGGTGGCAGAAACCCTCCAGCTCCCTTTAGAGGAGGCTGTGGATGAGCAAGAGGAGCCTGATTTTGTTGAAATGATGGATATTCCAGAGTCTAGAAGGTTGTCTATTCCTTTGCATAAATCATTTAGGAAGCAAACAACAAAGATTTTAAAAAATCCTCATTCTGTCCCTCCTGTAGACAAAAAAATGGACAGAAGGTATACTTTATCAGGCCAGATACAGACTTCCTCATTGAGCAGTGTAGTCATGTAGGTGTTGTTCAAGCTGCAGCCTGTGACAAGGCTAATATTCCTTGGCATCACATCCCCTGACAAAGATTCCAGGAAGATTGATACCATGGCAAAAAGCAATATATGGCAGCTTCTTTGGGACTCAGGCAGGCTAATTACATGGCTTATGTGGCTAGATATCAGAAGTCTAGATGGGACACTATTTTGCAGTTAGCCAAGCAGGCCCAGGGTCAGCTGGCTAGTGAGTTGGAACAGGTGGCTGCTGATGGCATTGAGGCCTCTAAAGTTCAATTTCATACTGCTGTTGATGTTAATGATGTTTCTTCTAGGGTCATGGCCACTTCTGTAGCTCTCTCCGAGGTTGGCATGGCTCAGATGCACTAATTTGTCCCAAGACACTCAGGCAAAGGCTATGGATTTCCTGTAGTAGGTAACTCTCTGTTTGGTGATCAGACAGAAAATTACATGAAAAAAATGGATGAATACAGAACTACCTACAAAAGTGCCCAAGCTAAAGAGAGGCATGCCCCCAAAGGCATGCCCCAGGGTAGGGGTAGGCCTCACCACAGGCCTTTTATCAAGCTCAAGCCTCTTCAGCCTTTGTTCAGAGGGGTTTCTTCAGAGGCAGGGGCAGACGGGGCTCAGGCAGACCGTCCCCTTCTTCTCAGCCAAAAACAGCTGCCAAGCAGGCACCCTGATGGGGTGCCCAGGGCCGAATCTCCTGTACCGGTGGGGGGCAGGTTGGCTTATTTCAGCCAGAACTGGTTGTCCCTAACTTCGGACAAGTGGGTTCTGGAGGTGGTAGGCCAAGGTCTGGTCCTCAGTTTCAAACAGTTCCCAAAGATGAGGGCCAGACATTTCCCACCTCACGAATCCTTTGAAGCCCTTGCTTTGGAAACAGAGGTTTTCTTCTGCTGGGATGCAAAGCAGTAGAGAGGGTTCCCCTTTGCCATCAGGGCAAGGGTCTTTATTCAAGGTATTTTCTTACCCCAAAAAAGACAGGAGAATGGCGGCCCATCTTAGATTTAAGGTTCCTGAACAAGCATCTTCTGAAACCAAAGTTCAAAATGTTAACTCTGGCAATGATTTTGCCCTCCCTGAGACCAGGAGACTGGCTAGCTTCCTTGGACCTCAAGGACGCCTATTTTCATTTCTTGATCAGGCCTTCTCACAGAAAGTACCTCAGGTTCGAACTACCTTCTGGCCACTATCAGTTCAGAGCAATGCCCTTCGGCCTTACCTCTGCCCCAAGGGTTTTCACAAAATGTCTGGCTGTGGTAGTGGCTCATCTGAGAAGGCAAGGGTGGCTTTTTTCCTACCTGGACGACTGGCCTCATGTGGGTCAGTCTCCAGATCACGTAAATCTCACTTGTTGGTCACCCAGCAGCTTCTCACCTCTCTGGGATTCCTGTTGAATCTTCCAAAGTCAGTTCTCGAACCAGTTCAGGTACTAACTTCATAGGTGCAGAGTTGAACACAAAGTCTGCCAGGGCATATCTCCTCCGAGAGAGTGGACAGACTCATTGCCCTGGCATCTTCCTTCACCATGCGGGTCTCTCGCCAGCAAGGCACTTTCTGCAACTCCTAGGACACATGGCTGCATCCACAGCTGTCGTATGGGAGCAAGATTCCAGATGAGAGACATCCAATTCCACCTGAGATCTTTTTGTTCCAAAAGAAGGACCCTCACCAAATTAGTCCCAGTGACAAGATCTCTGATCCTGGCCCTTCAGTGGTGGCAGGACCAGAGCAATCTAACTCAAGGGTCCCTTCTTACCCATTCCTCACTCCCTCACACTTACCACAGATGCCTCCCTCCTAGGATGGGGCTCACTTGGCGACCTTTCCACTCAGGGAGTGTGGTCTCCTCAGGAATCTCTGCTCCACATCAACCTTCTGGAGCTCAGGGCTGTCCTCTTAGCTCTCCAGGCCTTTTCAGCTTCTGTCCAGAACAAGGTAGTTCAAGTCAGGACAGACAATACCACAACAATGTGGTACATCAACAAGCAAGGGGGCACTCGGTCTTCTGCCTTGTGCACCGAAGCAATGAAGCTGTGGTCTCTGGCTTACTCCCTGAATACCTCCCTGATAGCAGTTCACCTTCCAGGGAAGGACAATGTCCTAGCGGATGCCCTCAGCAGGATTTCTCAGGCCACCACGAATGGGCCCTGAACCCCTAGTGCTGGGGCTGTCTTGCCAGATGGGGCACCCCTCAGATAGATCTTTCGCAGCCCCAGACAACCACCAACTTCCTCTGTTTTGTTGCAGACCTCCAGTGTTGGGATCAGTCCCACTGGACGCTTTTCAGTTGGATTGGGAGGGAAATATCTATATGCCTTCCTCCCTTCCCTCTCCTTTTCAGGGTACTAGTGAGGATCAGAACTCAGTCCTGCAAGGTGATTCTGATTGCTCCAGATTGGGCCAGACAGCCCTGGTACCCTCCTTCTGTCCCTGATTGTCCACCTCCCTGAGCTTGCCCAGGACCCACGACCTGTTGACCTGTGCACAAGGGAGAGTGTGGTATCCGAACCTCAGTTCCCTCCACCTCAAGGCTTGGTTCTTGAGGAGCTAGAATTGCTGATCTACACCTCTCTCAAGGTGTCTTGATATTTTGAAGGCCAGGAGGCCTTCTACTAGGCCACCTATAATTCTAAGTGGAAGAGGTTTTCCATTTGGTGCTCTGGGAAGCAAATCTCCCCAGAATCTGCTGATTTGACTGTTTTATTGGACTATCTGGTCCACTTAAATTCTCTAGGCCTTAAGCCAGCTACCTTAAGGGTTCATCTGGCAGCAGTCTCCTATGTGTCAGCAGGTAAACCTGCTTCCATCTCTTCTCACCCTGTAATTTCCAAGTTTTTTAAGGGGTTACTTCACACTAACCCTCCTTTTCGGGAACCAGTTCCTGTTTGGGACCTGAATGTTTGCATTGCTCAGCTAATGCAACCCCCCTTTGAGCCCCTGTCTTCGGCAGACCTCAAGTTTTTGACTTGGAAGACTGTTTTTCTAGTGGCCATCACTTCTGCTAGACGTATAAGTGAGATGCAAGCCTTGTCAGTGGAAGAAGATTTCATTTCTTTCATAGGGACAAGGTAGTCCTTAGGACTAATAGAAGGTTTTTACCAAAGGTGGTCTCAGATTTTCATCTCAACCAATCCATCTCTCTCCCAGTATTTTTCACTGAGCATTCCTCTTCAGGGGAGAGGAGATTGCACAGTCTGGACGTCAAAAGAGCTCTAAGCTACTATTTGGAACGCACCAAGGGTCATAGGTTTGAATCCCTCCAGCTCTTCCTTACCTATGGGGAAGTCGGCAAAGGGAGACCTGCCACTAAGAGAACAATTGCAAGGTGGATTGTCTCTTGTATCCAATTCTGTTACCAAAAACTGGGTAAAGAGCCCCTCAGGATTGAGGGCTCATTCTACCAGAGGTAAGCTGCATCTCCAGCTGCTAGAGATATTCCCATTTTGGAGATCTGTCAAGCTGCTACCTGGAAAACAGTTCACACCTTTACCAAACATTACTCCTTGGATGTTCAATCCAGGAGGGATGCCTGTTTTGGCACAGCTGTGCTTCAGAGCCTATTTCCCAAGTAGGTTCTGACCCTCCTCCATGGAGGTACTGCTGTGTAATCTGCTATAGTCCTAATTACAGCAAGACTTCATGGTGTTTGAAGAAAAAATTACTCACCTTAGTAATTGCTTTTCTTCTCATGGAGTCTTGCTGTATTAGGACAACCCTCCCTCCTACCCCGCTCAGAACTCCTCCTTGGGTATGGGGTTGGCAAATTAGTGCAAGCACTGTGTCATGCCTTTTTCTTGCTTATTGGGTTTAGGAACTAGTAATTCTGTTGTTCGTGAGTGGTAGGTGGCCCCTCCCGGACTTGAGTCTTTTTGGAGAGGGGTCTGTTAATGCTTCTTTTCAGTGATGCTAACAATATTTAATAATTTTGTTGCTATTCTGTGATTGTTGTGTGTTTTTGTAGTTCTACTACTGGTAGGTAGCCAATGGCTAGGTGTAGGGTTTTCCACAGACTTGCTATATTAGTTTAGCTTTGTAAAGAATCTGGCAGTTTGACTTCAAACTGCACAGATAGAGACTTTGAACAGCGCTCAGCTGTGGAACTCCAGACTCTCTGAGTTAACCCTTTCCTCTCCGGGGCAGTTCAGAGGCTGAGGCTGACTGCTATAGTCCTAATACAGCAAGACTCCATGAGAAGAAAAGCAATTACTAAGGTGAGTAATTTTTTCTTCCCCCTGATCCATTCCCACCCCCATCCCCTGTGCCATGCTGGTGCCATACTCCCAAGTATGACTCTACATTCCACCCTCTAAGATTATTTGTTACAAGCAGTTGTAGCCTCCAAGTTCAAAAGCAGTTAAGCCCCTTCTCCCCAGGTGTCTTTAGCTGAAAAACCCCAGAAACAAGCTGTATCCCAACCCTTCACCCCCAGATAATCAGCTCTTAAACATTTGCATGCAATTGCCAACCCTTCAAACAAACGTGGCAGTTTGAACTTATAAATATGTCAACTTTCCTGAGTAATTTCCAGTCACTCATTTAGGCTTGACAGATTGAACATTCCTAAATGGCTAACAGTCTTTCAGTCATCTCCCAAGTTCAAAAGCAGTTAAGCCCCTTTTCCCCAGATGCCTTCAGCTGAAAAAACCCTGAAGCATTTGCAGTGGCCACTAGGTACCCCAATTGCATAGAGCTCCGAGTACCCACAAGAAGTAAAATAACATATACAAAATTCAGTTGCCAACTATACCAAGCCCCAGCAACACTGGCACTTAAATGACCCTCAAACCATGTAATAAACATATACAAAAACTCAGATGCCAACTTATACCAAGCCCCAGGCTGACCCAGTTTAGTGTCACAGTAAATTGATTAAGATGTACTTCTCAGTCCAGATTTAGTGTCACAGTACCTTCATTTAGATGCACTTCTCAGCTCCTCTAAGCTTGGTGTCCAGATCCACTGTCCCTCTATAGACTTTGATCCATCCTGCAGGCAAAACAGACCAAGCCCTCCAGAACACCTTGTGTCCACCCTTTACAAGCCTACTCCACCCGCAGACCCTTTCCTGTTTGGTGCAACCACTGCTGATAGTGGTTTCAGCAGCCCATTTAATTAAAGGTGGTGGTGCAGGGTGGGCGGAAGGGAGAAGAACCAAATGTAGCCGCGACTGCAGTACTGATTGCTCCCGGAGCCAAAATGCAGCTCTTTTTGTTCGGTGTGGCTGGGCCCAGGCAATTTATAGCCCAGCTGCAAGTTCAGATCTCCCCACCTCACTCTCCGATTGGCTCCAGAGGGAGCTTGGTGTTCCTTGGATTGGCTCCTGCTGGAGCCCGATGAGCGTGGCTATGGCCACAGATGAACTTCCTCCTCGCTCAAATGCATCTCTTTTTTTTCATGGCTAAAAAGGTCTTCTTCACATACTTTGTTGGATTGTTTTATTAGTATTTGACAATTAACACAGGACATAACAGTTAGTATGTGACAGGGTTGAATAAGGCCCTGCCCCATTTGTTATGCAGAAAGAGTTTAAATGCAAGGGTCAGTTCTATCCTCTCCTTTTCTGTCTCTTCTCTTTCTGGTTGCGTAACCAAATTTTCTTGTGAGACCTAGGAGCTGATCACTCTGGCAATTTCGTAGTTCTTCGCCTCTCGCTCTCTCTCTCTACCTTCCCATACTGTTTCTGTCTTTTCTTCCCCCTTGCATATCTACAGTTATAAAAATATATGTAAATCTCTGTGTAAAACTGTATGTGAAACTGGGATCCCTTTTTTTAAAACTGTATATATTTATACTGTTTAAATGATTGCAAACAGCTATTTGGAACTCAAGGGGTTAACCTGTAATGCAGTTTTTAAGCCCTTTGCAGAGCTGTCAACAAGAGGTCAGCTCTGGGACACCATGCACTGTTTTGCTGCACCTGCAAGGAATGAAACTGACAAGAACATTCTGTAAACTTACAAGAACATTCTATGAGAAGCAGGCTTTCTTGACAAGTTCCCAGACAAAGACTTATTAAAAAAGCAGCAATGCTTTTGTTAGAGAGACAAGGAGAGTAAGAGACTGAAACTTGGAATTAAGATATACCCTAAGAAGAAGGACTTAGTTTTCTCTGTACTGCCATTGTAAATAGTTATACTGAACACATTTTTATTTTTTATTTTGTTGTTACTGAGAAAAATAAAATGCTATTTGCAAATTTTGAAACTGCTCCTGGTTTTTCTATACTTCCTGACCCGTGCCTCGACGACAGTTTGGAGAGAATAATTTTGCCCGTCACTCGCTTAGTTAAGGAACATTCGATCAGAAAATAACCATTTCCGCTCTTTTCAATTCGAACTTTACTGTTCAAATGGAAAAGACTGCAAACAGTGAAGGTCCATGATTGTTCGAACTGTCATAGCTCCTTGGTGTCTAGTGGAACCCCCTACTTGCCCATTTCCCTCCCCAGAAGATAATATACTGTAGAACTAGTTATTTTCACTATAAAAATATTTTCACTATATTGGCGGACTGGAGCAATGCCGCAAAAATATTGTTATAGTAAAATATTGCAACACTTTGTTCTACTGAGTATGCCTGGCAATAAGCTGTATCCTAGTAAATCACAGTGGCACCACTACTTTTACTTACGGTATTTAATTTCAGAATACATAAAAAATTAAAGCCCTCCAATATCTACACTACTCTGTAGTGGGTGTTGCAAGAGATTAGCCAAAACCCGAAAACTTTCAGTCTTACAGTTTGCAGTTTAGAATACAGGTACAGTGGAGGAACCTGAGAAAAAAAAACAACAGAAATAATCAGAAGCCCTGGAGTGTTGGGTATAGCTGGACACCAAACAGCAGGCAGCTAAAGTACAAATTAGCAACCCAGCTCTGAAAACATCTACAGGTGCCCTTGCAAACAGTAAAGGTGCACCTTTGTTTTAAATCTTTCAACTACAAAAACAAACTAGTTTTAATAGACAAGCCTCATTGCAAAACCCTATTACTGCTGTATTTGAGCCTCAAATAAGTAATGCTGTAAAGCTCATGATGGATGCGGAAGGTTGCCCAGATCACTGTGGATGACTTTAGCCAAGATAACTGTACTCCCATTCAGTCTCCCTTTCTTTCTCTCTCCTGGTACAGTAGCTGCACATTCTCCTTTCATTATTTTATCTTTTTAGCAAATCCAAATTTTTACTGCTGACAAATCACTCAAATTGTTTTAGAGCATTTTCAAATGTGTGGCTGTCATTAATTTAATATTTTATATTACCGTTGGTAGTACAGTGGTCCCGCTCCCAGTTTCTGATTGCTGTCCCTGTGTGTAACTTTTATTCCCTTTGATAGTCCAGTGTTCTCTGCCCTGTTCTCCGATCGCCGCTCGTGTATCTTTTTATTCCCTGGTAGTCCAGTGGTTCCCCGGTCTCTGATTGCTATCCCCAATGTTTTTTTTTTCTTTAATCCAGGAAAATAGGTCCCTCACCGATCAGCCCCCACCTAACACTCAGCACCCACCACCTCACACCTCCCAGTACACCTCCCACACATCCTGTCTTACATGAACCGATCCCAGGTTCGGGACACTCTCCGATCGAAGACATGTCTTGCTGCTGGAACCGGTGACTGCACTGTAAGAAAAGTAAGGTAAATGCGGTTCAATGTATTTCAATGGCAGGGTTTAGCTTTTATGCATAACTCAGCCATTTTTTGACATCTTGATACCAAATTTTAAACACTGTCATTTGGGGACCCCACTTCATGAACAATATGACTGTTATTATGCAGCTCCTGCCCGAAAGGTGATTCTAACCCCAGGAATCACTCATTATGATTAAACTGATGCAGTCCACCTCCTGTGTTGAACTGCCTGGAGAGATGGAATTATATGCAAATTATGGCACTCTCAGTTGGCTCATGCCAACTTCAAACTGCTGCCCTAGCAACTGCTAAACTCTGAGTGCTTCAGATTCTTTACTCCGCCTGCCTAGTAAGGATGTCCCAGAGAGCTCTCCTTGAACTGTCTTCAGAATAAATTATCTGTGTAGATAAGTACTCATGTTAAGTTTAATTTTAAATTGCTGCCTTAGAAGTTTAGTTTTTTGATAATTGTAGTAGTTTTTTTGTGTTATTTGCGGTTCCCTCACGGTTCCTTGGAACCAAGGGTTCCGCGTCTTTTGGCAAGGTTTACCTCAGCTTTATTACCTAAAGTTTTTATTTGTGGTCAGTTCCTTTTATCGCTTTATTTTGATTTAAATTTAAATAAATTTTCAGTTACTTTTCTTTTAGGGAACCGATTAGCACTCGGTTCCAGGAACCGATAGCGGTTGTTTAAATTTGAAACCTTCGGTTCCGAGGTATTATTAAACATTTTGCGATTGCCTTTTATTGTCTTACTCATCTGGACAGATGCCCCTGGTCTTAAAATCACACATATCAATGTCTGCAGCCTTCCATATAAATTCACTGACTTTGAGGCTTGGATTGAGCTACACAAGCCCCATATTCGAGGACTCACTGAAACATGGCTAAAGCTACACCACACCGAAAACACCTTCAAAATACTTGGCTACTCTTACCTACGCCTCGACAGGCCAGGCAGGAAAAAAGGTGGCGGTGTGGCCCTGCTCCGAAGGGAACCCCTCTCAGCTAGCATTGTCCTACACTCCGACCCTTCTTCACCTAGTGAATTGCTACTCTCCGAATTGACCCTGGGATCCTGCAAGACACTCTATATTGGCTGCTGCTACAACCCCCCTGCGAACGGAACCATTGGACTCACCAGCCTCCTCCAAGGCCTGAGCTCTCTAACTCTCCATAGGGAATCTATTCTTCTCGGCGACTATAATATAAACTGGCTGAGCTGCCACCAGCCTGACTATGTATCCCTGTTAAAGCAACACAACCTGGTGCAGGTGATCACTCTTCCCACCAGGCTTAATCCATGCTCAGCCACCCAGACTGTACTAGACTGGATCCTCATAAACAGGGAGGACCGAGCATTACACGCTGGCACCATGGCTGACTCTGTAAGTGATCATTCACTGACCTATCTCCTCTGGTCTTCCAAACTAAAGCACCGCCCACCCAAATACCTATCTCTAAGAAATTTCAGCTGCCCAGTCTCCACAAATCTCCTCAAGGAGGCCCAGTCCTTGGACTGGTCAACGCTTTTTTCCCCTTTCCAATGTAGCCATGGCAGTTTCCACATTTACCCAGACTCTACTAACACTCCAGGACCACTTTCTCCCCTGTCACTACCAGACGGATCAGAGGCGGGTGCTCGCGCTGGGTCTCTAAAGACCTCCTAACCCTTATGAAGGCCAGAGACCATGCCTGGTCCACTTTCAAAGCAACCCCCTCTCCTGCCCTCTGGGATGCTTACAGGCACATGAGGAACAAATGTAAACAACAGGCCACATTTTTGAAACAGACCCACTTTCGCAACCTGCAAAAGGCCAACCTTGGAGACCCTAGAAAATTCTGGGACTCAATCAGCTCCCTCCTAAACCCCTGCTCCAGCTGTGCTGCACCACAACTCAACTCCCAGGATGGGCTGCTGACCGACCCTCACGATGTAGCCAGTGTCTTCAATTGTAAGTTCACCAACTTATCCATGTACCTAAATAAGCTGCCAACTGCCCAACCTCGAAGCCTGGCCCTAATATCTGACACACTGCCATCCTCCTCCAGCTCTGCCACTCACCTGCAAATACCCCCATTCTGTTTTAAAGCCCTCTCCAGACATGATACAGTGAAGCTACTCAAACATCTACCTAACCACGGCTCCTCCGGATCTGATGGCCTATCTCCAGTCTTTCTTAAGCTGATCTCTTCGGCGATTGCCAAGCCACTCACCTACATCTTTAACCTTGCCCTTTCCACCTCCTCCATGGACCCATGGAAGATAGCTAAGGTTATCCCCATTCTTAAATCTGGTGACTCCCAAATCCTCTGACAATTACCATCCAATATCCATCCTCCCTCATCTCAGTAAACTACTCGAGAGAGCAGTCCACAATCAGCTCACTGAGTACATAAGCAAATACACCCTCTTATGCAACCAACAGCATGGCTTTCGCAAGAATCATTCCACCGCCACTGCCCTCGCTATACTGACCGACCACATCCTGTCTAACTTGGATAATGGTAAAGCCACTGGGGCTGTCTTCATCGACCTCTCAAAGGCTTTTGACATGGTTAACCATGCTCTCCTTACCTCCAAGCTTAGCCTCCTTGGTTGTTCTCAGAAAGTCACAAGCTGGTTCACTAGCTACCTTATTGATCACTCACAATTTGTGTGCATTGGTCAGACATGCTCCCCCACCCTGCCTGTCTCTGTGGGGGTCCCTCAAGGCTCAATCCTGGGTCCCTTCCTTATCTCCTTATTCGTTAATGCACTTCCCTTCGACTGCCTCAACTGTAACTCTCTCCTGTGTGCCGATGACCTTGTCCTGTTCCACAGTGACAAATCCATGGCTGCAATTTCCTCAGTTCTCTCACACAACTATGCTGCAGCCCACAGCTGGTTCTCAAAAAAAACCTCCTCTTAGTAAATGCCAGAAAAACTAAATCCATGCTGTTTGGAGCTAAGCCCTTCCTGGCCAAAACTAAAAGCCATGCCCCCTGACACATTCTCACCCAAGATGGTACAGCCCTGGAGGACGTCAACACCTACAGATACTTAGGAGTACTGCTTAACCCCTCCCTCACCTTCACTGAGCATGCAAATTCCCTTGTCAGAAGGTTCCATTAAAAGGTGCCGCCTATAGATTCAGGCAGTACCTTACACCTGAAGCTAGACTAGCCATTGTCCAAGGCAATCTTCTCCCTATTCAAACAACATGAAGTCTTGCTATATTATGACATATGCAGTATAACCCCAGGTTAGAACTGCTCCGGAGGTGAAAGAGTTAACTTCCATGCAGGGCATGGAATCTTGAGCGCGAGCTCGGTTAAACACTCTGTCTGTTGAAGCTCAAACTTAAACTGTCAGATTCTTTACTCCGCCTCACTGAACAGTCGCTCCGGGAGATTCCTCCTGCTGCTCGGTTTGTTTGTCGGTTTTAAAGTGTAATTCTCGGTTTATTTTACCGAAATTTAACCGCAATCGTCGGTTCAAGCTCTGTCTGTGGTATTGTAAGTAATAGATAGGCTTATTTATTAATTTTTATTCTGTGTGGAACTTGTAAACGTCTTTTTCGGTTCGGTTTGAACCGATCAGAGGGGTTTAAAAATTACTTTCTAGCCCTTTAGAGTGCGGTTCCTGGTTCTTATCGGTTCTAAAAAAAAAAGATTTTATTACGTTTTTTTCCATGACCCGTGACACGGTTGGGAACCGATAAGAGAGTCTTGCTTGGTGGATTGCCAGAAACAGGCAAGTTTGGTTAGGCTGGCACTATGTCTGAGAAACCCAAAAGAAAAACCGGACCCACTGGGTTTCAGCACTGTGGCTTTCTGTGGGAAGCTTGCCAAGGCTGACCCACACACCATTTGTGTATATTGTCTGGGGTTTGACCACCTCAATGCAGACTGCCAGATTTGTCAGAATTTTCCTGCTGCCACCGTGGAAAAAGAGTTGGTAGGCTCAGGAAAGGAGGCCAAAAGTCCGCTGACCCGGATGGCCAGCCCGGTTCGGTTCCAACCAACCTGAGGGAGTGCCCCTGACCAGGCGATGCTTCCTCGGAGAACAAAGAACCAGCTCTGAGGAGCCGGTTCCAACTAAAGGGCTAGAAGGTCAGCTAGTTTGGGCCAAAAGTTCTTTCTCCAACCACTGAGGAAATAGCCAAAGCTATCCAAATTGTCCAGTCTCTTTCCCCAGTTCCGTCCGAACCGGCACCATTGGGCAAGCGCCCGGTTCGGTCAGTTCCCTCGGTTCAAGATTATGATTTTGAAGATTTTTATGAACCAGAGGAAGGGGAGGAGGGGTACGAGGAGATTGAGTGTGATTTTGACAGTCTGGATGTGCCCATTGAACCGGACATCTCTCCAGACAGACCCTCAGGAGTATCCCCTCCCAGGCTATCTGAGTCCCCTTCTCATTTTTTATTTTACAAGAAAGTTGCTGACACTCTGCAACTCCCTGTTGAGGAAGCTGTTGATGATCAAGAAGAGCCTGATTTTGTGGAAATGATGGATATTTCAGAGTCTAGGAGACTGTCTATTCCTTTGCATAAATCTTTTTAGGAAACAGACAGTAAAATTCTGAAACTCCTCATTCTATCCCCTGTGGATAAAAGGATGGACAAGAGGTATGCTTTATCAGGCCCTGATACAGAGTTCCTATCTCAGCAGTGCAGCCATGTGGGGTAGTGCAGGCTGCAGCCTGTGACAAGGCTAATATTCCTCTAGCTTTCACCCTCCTGAAAAGAATTCCAGGAGGATGGATGCCATGGCAAAGAAACAGTACATGGCAGCATCTTTGGGACTCAGACAGGCAAATTATATGGCTTACGCAGCTAGGTACCAGAAATCCAGGTGGGATACTGTCCTGGCCCTAGCAAAACAGGCACCTGAACAGCTTGCCAGGGAGCTGGAGCAGGTGGCTGCGAACGGATTGAGGCATCCAAGGTGCAATTTCATGCTGCTGTAGACTCTAATGATGTTTCATCTAGAGTTATGGCTACATCTGTGTCTCTTCAAGAATGGCCTGGCTCAGATGTACTGCCCTGTCACAGGATACCCAGTCTAAGGCTATGGATTTTCCTGTTGTGGGAAATTCTCTGTTTGGGGAGCAGACAGAGAATTATATGAAGAAAATGGATGAGTATAGGACCACTATAGGAGTGCACAGGCCAAAGAAAGGCAAGTCACTCCTCAAAGGCAGCATGTCAGGGCAGGGCAGGCCTTTTCATAGGCCATTTTACCAAGCCCAGGCCTCCTCTTCTGCTTATGCCCAGAGGGGTTCTTTAGAGGAAGGGCAGAAGGGGCTCAGTAAGCCTGCTTCTACCCCTCAACCCAAAGCCCTGCAAAACAGGCTCCTGATGGGGTAGCCAGGCCGATTCTCCTCCACCGGTAGGGGCAGGCTGGCTTACTTTGTCCAGGACTGGAAGTCTTTAACGTCAGACAAATGGGTCCTGGAAGTAGTAAGCCAGGGACTGGTTCTCAGCTTCAAAAAATTTCTGAAGATGAGAGCCAGATCTTTTCCACCTGCAAACCCATCAGAGGCACTTGCCCTGGAAGCAGAAGTTTCTGCCCTCCTGGCTCTCCGAGCCATGGAAAGGGTTCTACCCATACACCAGGGCAAAGGGTTGTACTCCAGGTACTTCCTTACCCCAAAAAAGACAGGAGAATGGTGGCCCATTCTGGATCTCAGGTATCTAAACAAGCACCTTTTAAAACCAAAGTTCAGAATGGTGACTCTGGGGATTATTTTACCCTCTCTAAGGCCAGGGGACTGGCTAGCCTCCCTGGACCTCAAGGATGCCTACTTCCATGTTCTCATCAGAAGCTCCCATCGAAAGTACTCAGATTCGAACTGCCCTCAGGCCATTACCAGTTCAGAGCAATGCCCTTCGGCCTCACCTCGGCCCCAAGGGTGTTCACAAAATGCCTGGCAGTAGCAGTTGCTCATTTAAGAAGGCAAAAGATTGCCATCTTTCCTTATCTGGATGACTGGCTCATTGTAGGCCAGTCTCCAGAACAGGTCAAACTACATTTACAAGTAACCCAGCAGCTGCTTACATCTCTAGGTTTCCTTCTCAGTCTTCCAAAGTCAGTTCTGGAGCCTGTTCAGCTTCTCACCTTCATAGGCGCAGAACTGAATGCAAAAGAAGCCAGAGCCTTCCTTCCTCTGGAGAGAGCAAGGACCCTGGTGTCTCTGGCCTCCTCTTTCACCCTGCAGGTCTCGACCAGCAAGGCATTTCCTAGAGCTCCTGGGGCACATGGCTGCTTCTACAGCAGTAGTGCAGGGAGCGAGATTTCAGATGAGGGACATTCAGTTCCATTTGAGAGCCTTTTGGTCTCAAGGGACGGATCCCCTAACCAAATTGATTCCAGTGACTCGAACCCTGATCCAGGCCCTTCAGTGGTGGCAGGATCAGAACAATCTGAGACAGGGGGTTCCCTTCACCCCCCAGTCTCATTCCTTGACCCTTACTACAGATGCATCCCTCCTGGGGTGGGGAGCTCACATGGGCGACCTTTCCACCCAAGGGCTGTGGTCCCCTCAGGAATCCCTGCCCACATCAATTTGCTGGAGCTCAGAGCAGTTTTCTAGCACTTCAGGTCTTCTCCACATTTGTCCAGAACAAGGTTGTTCAGGTCAGAACAGACAATACCACTACAATGTGGTACATCAACAAGCAAGGGGCACTGTTCACGGCCTTGTGCACGAAGCAATGAAGTTGTGGTCTCTGGCTTACCTCTGAACGCCTCCCTTACGGCAGTTCACCTCCAGGCAAGGACAATGTCCTAGCGGATGCTCTCAGCAGGATTTCCCAGGGCCATCACGAATGGGCACTGGATCCCTGGTACTGGAGGTAATATTTGCCAGATGGGGCACTCCACAATAGATCTCTTTGCAGCCCCAGACAATCACCAACTTCCCTTTTTGCTGCAGGCCCCAGTGTTGGGCTCAGTCCTCTGGATGCCTTCCTTCTCAGTTGGGAAGGAAGTTTCTATGCTTTTCCCCCTTCTCTTCTTTTCAAGTGCTAGTCAGAATCAGATCTCAATCCTGCAAGATGATCCTGATTGCTCCAGATTGGGCCAGGCAGCCCTGGTACCCACCTCATGTCCTTAGCAGTCCACCCTCCCTCATGCCTTCCCAGGAATCACAACCTGTTAACCTGTGCCCAGAGGAGAGTTTGGTATCCGAACCTCAAGTCTCTCAATCTCAAGGCTTGGCTCTTGAAGAGTTAGAGTTTGCTGACCTACACCTTCTCAAGGTGTATTGATATCTTGAAGGCCTCTAGGAAGCCTTCCACCAGGGCTACCTATAATTCAAAATGGAAGAGATTTTCCATATGGTGTGCTGGTAAACATATTTCTCCAGAATCTGCTGGTGTTCCCACGATCCTGGATTATTTGGTGCATTTGAATTCCTTGGGGCTGAGACCAGCTACCTTAAAAGTGCACTTGGCAGCTGTGTCTGTCTTCCTGTCAGCAGGTAAGCCCTCTTCTTTATCAGCTCACCCTGTGTTCTCCAAGTTTTTTAAAGGTTGCTTCACACCAACCCCCGCTCAGGATCCTACCCTTGCTTGGGATCTAATATTTGCATCGCCTGTGCTTATGCAACCCCCTTGAGCTATTGTCTTCAGCAGAGCTGAAGTACTTGACTTGGAAAACTGTGTTTTTGGTAGCCATCACCTCTGCCAGGCGCATTAGTGAGCTACAGGCTTTGTCAGTGGAGCCTGATTTTATCTCCTTTCATAGGGATAAGGTAGTCCTTGGGACTAACAGGAAGTTTTTGCCTAAGGTGGTTTCAGACTTTCACCTTAATCAATCCATGTCTCTTCCTGTGTACTTCACTGACCATTCCTCCTCTGGTGAGAGGAGATTACACAGTTTAGATGTCAAAAGAGCCCTTAGTTACTATATAGAACGTACCAAGGGTCACGGGTTTGAATCCCTCCAATTGTTCCTCACTTATGGTGAGGTTGGTAAAGGGAAGCCTGCCACTAAAAGATCCATTGCCAGGTGGATTGTCTCTTGTATCCAATTCTGTTACGAAAAACTGGGTAAGGTTCCTCCCTCAGGCCTGAGGGCTCACTCTACCAGAGGTACAGCTGCGTCTCTGGCTGCTGCCAGGACATTCCTATCCTAGAGATATGTCAAGCAGCTACCTGGAAAACAGTTCACACTTTTACTAAGCATTACTCCTTGGATATCCAGGCTAGGAGTGATGCTCGATTTGGCACAGCTGTGCTTTGAGCCTATTTCCCAAGTAGGTTCTGTCCCTCCTCCATGGAGGTACTGCTGTAGTCTGATATATCATAATATAGCAAGACTTCATGTTGTTTGAAGAAAAATTACTCACCTTAGTAATGTTGTTTCTTCTAATGGAGTCTTGCTATATTATAACCTCCCCCAGCCTGCCCTCCTCAGAACCTCTGTTTTTGGGATGTGGGTAAGCAGCAATGTTGGCACTTCTTTGATGCCCACTTTATTTCACCCTTCTAGGTGCTTAGGTGTTATGCTTGAATTTTTCCTTCTGAACTCCCCGACTTGAGTCTTTGCTTTGGGATCAAGAACAAAAGGTGTTTTGTAGTTAGTAGCTAGTGGCTAGTGTAGGTTTACGTTCCCACACAGAACCTTAGTGAGTTTTTGCTCTTAAAGATCTGACAGTTTAAGTTTGAGCTTCAACAGACAGAGTGTTTAACCGAGCTCGCGCTCAAGATTCCATGCCCTGCATGGAAGTTAACTCTTTCACCTCCGGAGCAGTTCTAACCTGGGGTTATACTGCATATGTCATAATATAGCAAGACTCCATTAGAAGAAACAACATTACTAAGGTGAGTAATTTTTTCTTCTTGACTACTGCTCCCCTATTTTTGCCAGGATCTCAGCTACTGCTATGACTAAACTCTCCGCTGCCTACAACAGCACCTGCCGCTTTGCTTTATTGGCCCCGATCTTCCTGGACATAAGTATCCACCACTCATTCACACTAGTGGGATCTGTGCCAGAGGCACTAGGACCCATCGGGAGCAAACTTTTTGCTGGAGGGTCGGCGTGAGAGATGGCGCCGCGAGGCATGGCGCCGCGAGCGGTGGCTCACGCGGTAATGACTATCTCGGCGACGACCCTCCAACTGCCTCAGTTCCTTTTTTCCCGCCGTCGAAAGCGCTTCAGTGACAACGCCGTCATTGTCGGGAGTCAAACTTCAACTAGCGTATAGTTTTCAGTTTATTTTTGTAATTTTATCTCGATAGTAGTATCGCTTAATTTTATTCTATTTCGTTATATTTTAAAATTTAACTTATAGTAAAGAAGTCTCGGCCTACTGGACGGAGTCGACCATGAGCAGGTCAGGTGACGGTAGGGAGACTTCGTATGAAAGCTGTTCAGTCAGTCGGGCTGGGTCCGGTCAGCCCCTTCCTCAGCGGGTTCCGATAACGGTCAGTCCGATGTCGGGGATGGGCGGTCCCCGCCGGCATAAAAATAAACGGTCGATTTCGCACCGCTCCGCCGAGCTCTTCTTCGCCCAAGGTCAAAAGAGAAGGCATCACTCGAGGTCGCCTTCGATATGTCTCGGCGCCGACGGTCGGTTATCGTATTTGTTGCCGGTCCTCCTTCGGAGTCGCCAACTTCCGGTTTCCCTGCTCTCGACATCAGAGCCCCACCCGCCTATAGGTAGGGCTCCAGATGAGCAGTTTCATCAGTGGGCCGCTCTATGGAGCGATGGGCTCGGAGGTTGGTTCTTCTGCCTGGCTCAGTTGCCCCGAGCCTGTGCTCGTCGGGTGATCAGGCAGGGCGGTTGGACCTTCCTAGTCGCTGGCCGGGCGCCCTTCGGTGCCAGTGACCTTGCTTAGTGTCCCCCTCACATGGCTGCGGGCGCTGGGGCCACACCGATGCCCTTATTTTCTGTTTTTCCTTCTCTTGCTTTCCAGGTTCCAGGGGTGTCCTCGGCACCTTCCGCTGGGTACATTTCGCCTGCCATTCTGTCGGCTGTGTCATGGTGTCCGGGTGGGTCTCGCGCCTGGCCAAGGTGCTGCTTATGTGCCGCTTTGCCGGGCGCCAGAGCCTGGGCGCGCCTGCTGACTCCTCTTCCTCGCGCCTGGGCCCTCGGGACTCTCCCTTTCTATCTGCTCTTCTTCTTCTCCCTATTTTCACTCCTTTCCTGTCCAAGCAGTCCTTCCTGGACTATCAGGAGATGATGTTGAGCCTGACCCAGACCTTCGGTTGGTGAAGTGGAGGAAACAGGATCTTCACCGCCACAGAGCCTGTGGTCGAGGACCTATCCTTTAAGTCTCTGTTGAGGAACCTGAGATCCACTCTTTTCTCCAGACTACGGACATCGATCCTGGGAAAATATTAAGACTCCAGTATCTTCATGCTCGAGATCCCTACGGATTTGACTCCTCCGATTCAACCCTCCTTCGAGACACTGTCTCAAATGGTATGGAATAATCCTGCTCTTATTCCTTCAGTGGCTAAATCCATTGATAAGAAATATTCAGCTCCAAGGATCGTCCCATTTGGCATCCCAAGCCTTTGTGGATCCTATTGTAGTCCTGGCAGAGAATGACAAGGTCGTTCTTCCTCGTTACTACAGCTCGACCTATTAACAAAGAGTCTCGTAAATTGATACATTAGGTAAGAGAGTCTTTGCTGCCTCCACTTTAGTATGCGACATTCAGCTATCAAGGCTATTTTTCTCAGTATGAGTATATCCTGTGGCACTCTATGAAACGAATGGTTGAAGCTCTTCCAGATTCCGACTCCAAGTCAGAGCTCCTTCTAACCGTTATCAGAGGTATTGAGTCCAATAACCAACAGGTCAAAGCCGCCATGGACGCTTTTGACACTGCTTCTCGTTCAGCAGCCGCAGGTATTTGTACTCGACGCCATTCCTGGCTGCGTACTTCTGGCTTTACGAATGATGCTCAGCAGCAGGTAATGGCGTTGCCCTTTGATGGCTCCTATCTTTTGGGCCTCAGGTAGAGCAAGCCCTAGAGGCCACTCAGAAGACTAGGGTCGGCCATTGTTGGCTAGACTCTCACCTTCCTCTCTCGGGGCATGTAGGTAAACGCTGGTTTCATAGTCGCCAGTCCTTTCGAGGCAGAGGCAGAGGAAGCTCCATAAAACCCAACCTGCCCAACCTCAAAAGAAGGCGAGCAGAAGCACAGGCCTAAAGCCCCCGGCGCTACCTTATGAATTGCCGCCCCAGTTCCATCCACACTGCCCGAGATGGAACTTTCTCTCCGTGGAGGTCGCCTGATGTACTTCTACAATCAGTGGAAGTCCATAACCTCAGACAAATGGGTCCTTCGGATAATTCGCGAGGGTTATTCTCTCAATCTTTTGGAAAACCCCCCAAATTGCCCTCCCAAACGACAACCCAGGTTGTTGACCTCTCAGTCAGACCTCCTCACCGCCGAGATCCAGGGCCTTCTAAACAACAGGGCAATAGAACTGGTGCCCCCGCATCAGCGAAACACAGGGTTCTACTCCTATTACTTTGTGGTTCCAAAGAAATCTGGGGGGATGCGCCCCATTCTAGACCTCAGAAAGTTAAACAAATTCCTCCCCAGGGAGAAATTCAAAATGATTTCCCTAGGTACCCTGTTACCTTTGCTGCATCAGCACGACTGGCTGGCCTCCTGGATATGCAGGACGCTACCAGCATATCCCTATCCACCCGACCCATCGCAAATTCCTGAGGTTTGTAGCTCTGGGTCAGCATTATCAGTTCAGAGTCCTGCCTTTTGGGCTATCCTCGGCGCCACGAGTTTTTACAAAGTGTTGTGCAGTTCTCGCAGCGCATCTCAGGAAGCTCGGACTCCGAGTGTTTCCCTACCTAGACGATTGGCTCCTAGCGAGTCCTTCCAGCCAAGGGACTCTGGAAGCGCTCAAACGGCCTCTCGCCTCACGTCCATGGAGTCTCCAAATCTGAAGAAGTCACAACTGCAGCCCTCCCAGAGGCTCCTTTTCATAGGGACTCTTCTGGACACCTCTTCCACGAAGGCTTTCCTTCCAGAGGACAGAAGACTCGACATCCTTCAGATGGCCCGTTACATCGGGGAGAACCGATCAGTCACAGCTCTCTCGATGCAACGTATGTTGGGTCTCATGGCATCCTAGGTGTTCACTGTACCCTTAGCTCGGTTACACATGAGGACCACCCAATGGATGCTCTCCGCTCAGTGGTCACTGACCTCTCACCCCCAGTCTTATCCCATCAAGGTGACAGAGCCTCTACGAAGGTCTCTCACCTGGTGGTCTCAAGAGAGCAATCTCCTGGAAGGATTCCCCTTTGCTCTCTGGATCATCAGATCTCCATCACCACAGATGCATCGCTAATGGATGGGAGCTCACTGTCTCTCTCTCTCCACACTCAAGGTGTATGGACTCAGCTCGAAACTCAGCTCCACATAAATGTCCTGGAGATGAGAGCGTCCTCTATGCGATCCGAGTTGAAGGATGTTCTTTGTCACAAGAACATTCTCCTTCAAACGGACAACAAAGCTGTGATGTATTACATCAACAAGCAAGCGGTGCTCACTCTTATCCCCTTGAGGAAGCTATGAGAGTGTGGGAGTGGTGCTTGGAGCACAAGTCTCTAATTCAAGTGGTATATCTGCCGGTGTACAAACGACTTAGCAGATCACTCAGCAGGACGGAGGCAGACCTCACGATGGTCTCGACCCAGCCGTAGCTCGATCACTGTTCGAGAGTGGGGGACTCTAGACCTGGACCTTTTGCATCCCCACCAACGAAACTGCCTCTCTTCTGCTCCAGAAATCCAGGGCCTGGCATTTTCTGTCAGGATGCGTTTCAGGCTGCGGGGACAAAACGCTTTTACGCCTTCCACCGCCTTAATTCAGAGAGTTCTCCTCAGGTTCAAGTCTCAGGGACCAAGATGATTCTCATTGCTCCTCTGGCCTCGGCAACTATGGTTTCTACTCAACAGTATGTCGGTAGCTCTCCGAGACCACTTCCTTGGTGAATCAATCTTGACTCAGGGTTCGTTGGTCCACCCAACCTGAGGTCACTTCACCTTCATGCTTGGCTCCTGAAGAGGTAGAAGTGAACCAGTTTAACGCCTCAGAGAGTCTCAGACGCCCTTCTGGCTGCTCGGGCCAGCTACTCGAAAACTTACGCTTCAAGTGGAAACGCTTTCTCTCTGGTGCAAAGTCCTCTTGAATCCCTTTTCATCCTCCAGACAAAGTTCTGGAGTACCTTTGACCTATCAAACTCAGGTCTCCAGTACTCCACGGTTAAAGTTCACCTTAGTGCCATTTCGGCTCCATGAGCCGGTTTCTTCCTTGTCTCTGGCTCAGTTACCTATGGTGAAGAGATTTTCAAGGAATTCCATACCAGACCCCTGTTAGACATCCGGTTGCAGCCTGGGACATTAACCTTGTGCTAGACATGCTCACTCGGAAGCCTTCTAACCCCTAGCTACCTGTGAGCTAAAATTTCTTACCTGGAAGACAGCCTTCCTAGTAGCCATTACCTCAGCCGCGGTCTCTGAGACATGCCCTGTTTCTGGACCCTCCGTGATACTGTGTTCCATAAGGACAAAGTAGTTCTTAGTACTCATCCTAAATTTCTTCCCAAGGTTGTGTCAGAATTCCATCTAAACCAATCTCTGGTGCTTCCTCTTACTCGCTAACTTCCAAAATGAAGGAGAATGGTCTCTTCATTCCTTGGATGTTAAGAGAGCCTTGCGGTTCTACTTAGATAGAACCAAGAATTTTCGCAAGACTCAGCAATTGTTTGTTTCCTTCAGCGAGACCCAGCTGGGTCAGCCTGTCGCTATCAGATGCATCTCATCGTGGTTAGTGGCATGTCTTCGACATTGCTATTCCATGGCACAGGTTAAATTGGAAGGTAGAGTATCGCTCACTCTACTAGGGCGGTCGCGCATCCTAAGCGAGATTGCAATGTTCCAATTGCAGATATCTGCAATGCCGCCACCTGAGACTCAGTGCATGCGTTCATTAAACATTATGCACTGGATGTTCATGCCAGGCGTCATTCCGCCTTCGGCAGAACTATCCTTAATGGACTTCTGTCCTAGACATGTGAGCTCTGGCTCCCCTGCCGCCCTTTTGGGGGATTATCAGCTTGGTATTCTCCCACTAGTGTGAATGAGTGGTGGAGACTTATGTCCAGGAAGATATGAAAATTACGTACCTACCGTAATTCTTGATCTTCTTGGACGAGTCTCCACCACTCATTCACACGCCCACCCTCCATCCCCCGAGCTCACCGCTGTGTTGGTCTTCACTCCCTCAAATCTTTAGGCCGTGAAGACTTCTTTGCTGACCCTTCTTACACGGGTCGTCTGGACTATCTTATGTCCGTTTTTTGCTGGTTAGGTTTACTCTTTCGTTAGTTGCGCTGCACCTCCTTGGTAAAAGGTGCTGGCAGGTTGGAGGTCATCGCCGAGATAGTCATTACCTGTGAGCCACTGCCTCGCGGCACCATGCCTCATGGCGCCATCTCTCGCGCCGACCCTCCAGCAAAAAGTTTGCTCCCGATGGGTCCTAGTGCCTCCGGCGCAGATCCCACTAGTGTGAATGAGTGGTGGAGACTCGTCCAAGAAGATCAAGAATTACGGTAGGTACGTAATTTTCATTTCTCCACCCACCACTGTACCCTCTATAATACCCTTGGATGGCTACTGCTGCAAGGTCACTTTGACCTAGCCCTCTGCTGCATGGTGGACAATGTCATCCGCACGGCTCTAGAATCTCCCCTAACTGCCCTTCTGAAAACCCGAACACTCCTCCGCAACCTCCGCTCAAATGGTACTCCCCCTCTAGCTGTTCCTAGGGTATCCACCAACATGGGTAGCAGGGTAGCAGAGCTTGGTCTGCAGCTGCCCCCTTGCAGTGGAACAAAGTACCGGCTGAACTCCGTTCCATTGACACACACTCCAGTTTCAAGTCCCACCTTAAAGTCTGGTTCCTGGAAAACTCATCCTGCTGATGCTTCCAGGGGTCTCACACCAACCCACACTAGTCAACTCCCTAGCCCAGGGGTTACCCACCTACCCACACTAGTCAACTCTCTTGTCTATAACTGTTATATTGCATTTTTCACAGTAATATTTGACTTCCTTGCCTGTACATATTGCATATACATTTTTTTACTGAGTATTCTGTGTATTACTTGCTCACTGGATGATGCAGTCTCACATTGTACACTCTGCCTATGATTTGTTTGTTTGTACCGAGTCTTCTCATGTCTGATATTGAAACCTTGTATTCACTGTCCTCAAATGGACCTATGCATCAAAACTGTATATTGTGTCTACTGTTGTTGCTTGTATCAAATCTGTTTCATGTGTATTACTGTTGCCTTGTATTCACCTGTCACCCTGCGCCATGTATTATGGCCCGGGTCGTGCCCGAAAATGGTCCCTGGGATCAGTGCACTCACCCGGTTATCAAAGTCATAAATAAATAAAACAAATAAATAAATGTCAGAGGTCCATTTAGACAAGCCTTAAAAATGCACAGGACCCACTGGTTTTAAATATTGTGAGTCTTGTGGGCAGATTATAGCAAAAGCAGACAGACATTCCCTTTGTATTTCCTGTTTGGGTACCAGCCATATTTTTGCTAATTGTAAAATTTGCAAGTCTTTTTGTCCTAAAACTTTAAGAAAAAGCGGTAAAAAGTTAGAGGAGATGGCTTCTGCTTCTGCTACTGATAGTAGTGCATCTACCTCTATTCCTAAAAAGGATGGAGGCAAAGTTAAGGACACTGACAAGAGCTCAGAGAAATCTGAGCCAGGTAAGTCAAAAAGGGCTATGGAGACAATTGCTGAGTCTGTCCTACTAAAGAAAAAATGCAAAGAAAGGCATGTCACTGCACCTCCGGCCAAGAAGGCTAAGGAGCTCCCAGCAGGTTAACGTAATATGCCCTCAGCTGAGGACATTGCTAAGGCCTTACAGGTCTTACAAGCCCTGCAGGCTGCATTCCCAGTTCCTACACCATTGGTTCATGGCCCTCAGGAACATCAAGTTATTTATGATGAGGAGGATTTTGAAGGAGAACCGATAGATCCTGAGTTTTCCCCAGGGCAGGAGTTTGGATCTCCTCCTAGGGGTCCAGAAGAGTACTCCTTTCACTATGCTTTTGTAAAAAGCATGGTAGAGACCCTTAATCCTCCTTTTCAGGAAACTGAAGAGGATGTGGGGGAAGCAGAGTTCCTCGATATGATGGGATAACTCCTACAAAATGCCTTCTGCTTCCAATGCATAAGTCCCTAAAAAAGGCAGCATTTCAGATATTCCAAACCCCAACTTCTATCCCTGGGGTAGATAAAAAAGTTGACAAAAAGTATCAGCTAGACAGATCCACAGCTGATTTTTTGTTTAATCACCCTGACCCTGAAGGGGTGGTTCAGACTGCTGCCTGTGACAAAGCCAGGATACCCCTGGCTACCTATCCTCCAGATAAAGATTCATGAAAAATGGATGCCATGGGAAAGAAGGGCTACATGGCAGCCTCTTTAATAGTCAGGCACACCAACTACATGGCATATGGAGTGCACTATCAGAAGGCACTCTGGAATACAGTCTTAGCACTAGCTGACAAGGTACCAAGTGAAGTGGCAGTGGACTTGCAAGTCACAGCAAGGGCTACACTTGATGCCACTAAATACCAGTTCCATATGGCAGTGGATGCCAGTGACACAGCAGCCAGGCTAATGGCATTAGCTGCCTCCCTTAAAAGATTTACATGGCTCAGAGCCACCAACCTCACCACAGATACCAGGCCAAAGCAATGGATTTCCCTATTGAAAATAATTCATTGTTTGGTGATAAAACTGAGGCCTGTATGAAAAAGGTAGAGGAATTCAAATCTACCTATCAAAGTAACTTGAAGGGCAGACCTTCTACTTCTTATAGACCCCAGACTAGGAGAAGCAGGAGTAGGGGATTTTATCCCAGACCTTTTTTCCAGGCACAGACCTCTCAGCTGCAACAGCAGCCTAGAGGCTATTTCAGAGAAAGGGGCAGGAGAGCTATTAGAAGAGCTTCTCACTCTCCTCAGGTTCAGGCACAGCCCACACAGAACCCCTGATGGGCTGGTACAGGTCACATCCCCTATTGTTGAACCACCAGTGGGTGGCAGACTGGCTCACTACCTTCAGGCTTGGCATACCATCACCACAGACAAGTGGTCCCTGGAGGTAGTGAGCCAGGGGCTGGCACTCAGCTTCAGATAATTTCCTAAGCTGAGAACAAGAACCTTTGCACCAGTTACATCTGCAGACAGAATCTCATTGGAAGCAGAGGTAAAACATCTTCTGGCAATCAAAGCAGTGGAGCCAGTGCCACTAAACCAAAGGGGCAAAGGCTTTTACTCCACATACTTCCTCACAAGGATGAAAATTGGGGATTAGTGACCTATTCTGGATCTAAGAATGTTAAAGAGACACATTTTGAAGTCAAAATTCAAAATGGTCACTCTTGCAATAATCATCCCCACATTACAAAAGGGAGACTGGCTAGCCTACCTAGACCTGAGGGATGCTTACTTTCACATCCCTATCAGACCATCTCACAGAAAGTAGTTGAGATTCTGACTATCCTCAGGCCACTATCAGTTGGCAGCACTTCCATTTGGCCTAACTTCTGCAGCAGGGAACTTCACAAAATACCTGGCCGTAGTGGTAGAGTTTTTGAGAAAATGGGGTAACAGTCTTTCAAACCATATGAAGTGTGCTGTATTCTGACTATTGCAGTTAGCCCCAGCACTCAAACTGCCCCGGAGAGAAGAGGATTAATTTTCTATGCAGAGCATAGAACGTTGAGGTTGAGCTCGGTTCAAACCTCTGTCTACTGCACTTAGAAGCACAACCATCAGATTATTTTCTCCACCTAACTGAACGGTCGCTCTGGAGATTTCTCCTTTGCTCGCAGTTCGAAAGTCGGTTAAAGTCTTCGGTTTTACCGATTATTTTTTCGCAAGTTTCGATTCAGATCTCTGTCTGTGGTACAGTAAGTACTAGGTAGTGAACTAGACATAGTAAACTTGTGGAAATTGTAAAAATTTGTTTTCGACCGGTTCGGCTGAACCGGCCATTTAGTGAATCACATATTCTGTCTTTGTTTCTAAACTTAGAGTGTGGTTACTGATCATTATCAGTTTAAAAAACGATTTTCTTGTGGTGTTTTCCAATACCAGTGACACGGTTAGACACCGAAAAGGGTGTCTTGCCTGGTTGTTTGCCATAAAAAGGGTAAGTTTGTGGTTAAGATGGCTATGGCTGAGAAACCTAAAAGAAAAACTGGTCCCACTGGGTTTCAACACTGCAGTGTGTGTGGGGAGGTCTTTGCTAAGGCTGATCCCCACACCACCTGTGTTTATTGTCTGGGCCACCTCGATTCAGACTGCTAAATCTGTAAAAATTTCCCTAAGTCTACCCTAGAAAAAAGATTAGGTAGGCTTAGGGATAAGGAGACAATGAAGTCCGCTGACCCGGATGGCCAGCCCGGTTCAGTTCTGACCGAACCTGAGGGAGGGCCCTCTGACCAGGGCGATACTTCTTCGGGCAAGAGGAGAGACGATCCTGAGGGATTGGTTCCTACAGAAAGACAAAGAAAAGAAAAACCAGCTGGTTCGGATCCAGAGACCCATTTTCCGACTGCCGAAGAGATTGCCAAAACGATAAGAATTGTAGAATTGCTTCACCCGGTTCCGTCTGATCTGGTGCCTTCTGGCAGGCGCTCAGTTCAGTCGGTTCCTCCAGTTCAAGGTTATGCCTCTGAAGATTTTTATGAACCAGATTTGGAGGGGGATGAAGATTATGATGATGATGACGATGGTGGGGAAGGTCTGGATGAGCACATTGAACCGGACATCTCCCCAGACAGGCCTTCTGGTGTTTCCCCTCCTAGGCTTTCTGAGTCCCCTTCCCACTACATGTTTTACAGGAAAGTAGCAGAAACCCTCCAGCTCCCTGTGGAGGAAGCCGTGGAGGAACAAGAGGAACCTGATTATGTGGAGATGATGGACATCCCAGAGTCCAAGAGACTGTCTATTCCCCTTCATAAGTCTTTTGGGAAATAGACACAAAAGATTTAAAAAACTCCAAATTCTGTACCTCCTGTCAACAGAAGGATGGACAAAAGGTACACCTTATCAGGTTCAGGTACGGAGTACTTATATCAACAATGCAGCCATGTTGGGGTGTGCAGACTGCAGCCTGTGATATGGCTAATATACCCTTGGCTTCACACACCCCCAGATAAAGACTCCAGGAAGCTGGATGCCATGGCAAAGAAACAGTACATGGCATCCGCCTTGGGACTTAGGCAGGCTAATTATATGGCCTATGTAGCAAGGTACCAGAAGTCCAGGTGGGACACTGTACTGGCACTGGCTAAGCAGGCCTCCCCCCAGCTAGCCTCAGAGCTGGAGGGGGTGGCTGCTGTTGGGATTGAGGCATTTAAGGTACAGTTCCATGCTGCTGTGGATTCCAATGATGTGTCATCTAGAGTCATGGCTACATCTGTGGCTCTTCGGAGAATGGCTTGGCTCAGATGTACTAGTTTCTCACAGGACACCCAGGCTAAGGCCATGGATTTCTCTGTGGTGGGTAATTTTCTGTTTGGGGAATCAGACAGAGAATTACATGAAAAAGATGGCTGAGTATAGGACCACCTGTAGGAGTGCACAGGCCAAGGAAAGGCAGGCAACTTCTCAAAGGCAGCAAGCTAGGGGTAGGCCTTTTCATAGGCCTTTCTACCAAGTACAGGCCTCTTCTCCTTTTCCTCAGGGGGGTTCTTCAGAGGGAGAGGCAGAAGGGGGATGAGCAGGGCTGCATCCACCTCTCAACCTAGGGCTCCTGCCAAGCAGACTCCCTGATGTGTCATCCCGGGTCGACTCCCCCATTCCTGTAGGAGGCAGGCTGGCTTACTTTGTCCAGGACTGGAGGTCTGTTACCTCAGACAAGTGGGTCCTGGAGGTGGTAAGCCAGGGGCTGGTTCTCAACTTCAAGAAATTTCCAAAGCTGAGGGCCAGATCTTTTCCACCTGCAAGCATCTCCAAAACCATTGCCTTAGAGGCAGAGGTTTCATCTCTACTGGCTCTAAAGGCTGTAGAGAGAGTTCCTACATTGCACAGGGGCAAAGGTCTGTACTCCAGGTACTTCCTTACCCCAAAAAAGATAGGGGAGTGGCGACCCATCCTAGACTTAAGATTCCTGAACAAACATCTTTTAAAACCAAAATTCAAAATAGTGATTGTGGGAATAATCCTTCCCTCTCTAAGGCCAGGGGACTGACTAGCCTTCCTGGACTTAAAAGATGCCTACTTTCACATTTCCATCAGGTGCTCCCACAGAAAGTACCTCCGGTTCGAATTGCCTTCAGGCCATTCTCAGTTCAAAGCTATGCCCTTCGGCCTGACATCGGCTCCAAGGGTATTCATAAAATGCCTAGCAGTAGCAGTGGCCTTTTTAAGAAGGAAGAATATTTCCATACCTGGATGACTGGCTCAGTCAAGTCAGACCTGCTAGTGACTCAGCAAGTGCTCACTTCCTTAGGATTCCTTCTCAGTCTTCCCTAGTCAGTTCTTGAGCCTGTACTGCTCCTCATCTTCATAGGTGCAGAGTTGGATACAGTCAAAGCAAGAGCTTTTCTTCCCCTGGAAAGAGCAAGGGCTATTGTACAGCTGGCTTCTTCATTCCACCTTCTGGTCTCTCAGCCAGCAAGGCACTTCCTTCAGCTTCTGGGCCACATGGCAGCTTCTGCAGCAGAGGTCCAAGGGGCCAGATTTCAGATGAGGAACATTCAGTTTCACCTGAGGGCCTTTTGGTCTCAGAAGAAAGATTCTCTTACCAAACTAGTTCCAGTGACTCAGACTCTGATCCAGGCTCTCCAATGGTGGCAGGATCAGGGCAACCCCAGACAAGGAGTCCCATTCATCACTCAGTCTCACTCTTCGGTCTTAACCACGGATGCTTCTCTATTGGTGTGGGGAGCCCATCTAGGGGCTCTCACAGCCCAGGGACTGTGGTCCCCTCAGGAATCCCTTCTTCATATCAATCTCTTGGAACTCAGTGCAGTCTTTCTGGCCTTGCAAGCTTACTCTGTCAGTGCAGAACAAGATGGCTCAGGTCAGGACAGACAACACCACCACCATGTGGTACATCAACAAGCTGGGAGGCACTCAGCCCATGGCCTTGTGCACAGAAGCCATGAAATTGTGGTCCCTAGCTTGTTTTCTGAAGACCTGTCTGATAGCAGTCCACCTTCCGGGGAAGGACAATGTGCTAGCAGATGCATTGAGCAGGATCTCCCAGGGCCGTCACGAATGGTCCCTGGACCCTCCGGTGTTGAAAGTGATTTTTTCAAGGTGGGGCACTCCAGAGATGGATCTCTTTGCAGCCCCAGACAATCACCAATTTCTCTGTTTTGTTGCAGACCCCAGTCTTGGGCTCAGTCCTCTGGATGCTCTGATCTTGAACTGGGAGGAAATTTCTATATGCCTTCCCTCCTTTTCCTCTACTGTTCAAGGTTCTGGTCAAGATACGGTCACAACCCTGTAAAGTGATTCTGATTGCTGCAGACTGGGCCAGGCAGCCTTGGTACACCCTGTTGCTGTCCCTAGCAGTCCATCTTCCCCTGTCTCTTCCCAGAAATTACAACCTGTTAACCTCCTCTCAGGGGAGGATTTGGTACCCCAATCTTCAGTCTCTCAATCTAAAGGCATGGCTCTTGAAGAGTTAGAGTATGCAGATTTGCATCTGTCCCAAGGGGTTCTGGATATTCTCAAAGCCTCGCGAAAGCCTACCACCAGAAAAAGAGTCAGTATTTGGTGTTCCACAAAGCATATATCCCCAGACACTGCTGATTTGTCTACAGTTCTGTATTATATGGTTCATCTTCATGGCCTAGGCCTCAGACCAACTACTCCCAAAGTACATTTGTCAGCTGCTTCTGCTTTTCTGTCAGTGGAAAAGCCTTCCTCACTGTCATCTCACCCTGTATTCTGTAAATTTTTCAAGGGATTGCTTCATACCAATCCCCTCTTTAGGGATTCTACCCCTGCTTGGGATCTTAATGTTTGCATACTAACATACTAATTGCCAGCAGATTAGGCCTTACGATCTATCGAGCCTGATTGAACCTCAGATCCCTAGTTGGGTACTGAGGCCCTCCCCCCCTTGTGTTCCAGAAATCCCTATCATCCATCCCCACCCCCCTGCATTGCTCAGCTTATGCAATCCCCTTTTGAGCCTTTGTCTTCAGCAGAGCTTAAGTACTTGACTTGGAAAACTGTGTTCCTGGTAGCTATTACCTCTGCCAGGCATATCAGTGAATTGCAAGCTCTGTCAGTGGAGCCTGATTTTATCTCATTCCATAGAGATAAGGTGGTCGTTAGAACTAACAGGAGGTTTTTACCTAAAGCGGTTTCAGATTTTCATCTGAACCAATCTATGTATCTCCCTGTATTCTTCACTGATCATTCTTCTTCAGGAGAAAGAAGTTTACACAGTTTGGATGTTAAAAGAGCCCTTAGTTACTACATTGAGCATACTAAGGCTCACAGGTTTGACTCCCTCCAGTTGTTTCTCACTTATGGGGAAGTGGGGAAGGGCAAACCTGCCACTAGGAGAACTATTGCCAGGTGGATTGTCTCTTGTATTCAGTTCTGCAATGAGAAGCTTGGCAAAATACCTCCCTCAGGTCTGAGGACTCATTCGACTAGAAGTACAGCTGCTTCCCTGGCTGCGGCCAGGGATATTCCTTTGCTAGAGATATGTAAAGGAGCCACCTGGAAAACAGTCCATACATTTACCAAACATTACTCACTGGACATCCAGGCTAGGAGTGATGCTTGGTTTGGTACAGCAGTGCTGCAGAGCCTATTCCCAAGGTAAGTTCGATTCCCTCCTCCATGGAGGTACTGCTTGGTAGTCTGCAATAGTCAGAATACAGCAAGACTTCATGTGGTTTGAAGAAAAAATTACTCTCCTTAATATTTATGTTTCTTCTAATGGAGTCTTGCTGTATTCTGACCTCCCTCCCTGCCTCCCCTCTCAGAACCTGTTTTTGGGAAGTGGGCTGGCAGGTGCAGTGTTGCACCCCAGGGGTGCATTTGGGCACTCCCTCCTTTTAGAGAGGGGGAGTGGGTTATGTTATTAATTTAACAGTCTTTAAGTTGTTCACTACTTGGTTTTTGATTTTGGATTTCTTGACTTGAGTCTTTTGGGGATCCAAAATATTTGGTTGCTATTTGGCTAGTAAAAATTTTACAGTTTCCACATAGTAGTTAGTATTAGCTCATAAGAATCTGACGGCTGTGCTTCTAAGTGCAGCAGACAGAGGTCTGAACTGAGCTCGAGCTCAACGTTCTTTGTTCTGCATAGAAAATTAACCCTCTTCTCTCTTGGGCAGTTTGAGTGCTGGGGCTAACTGCAATAGTCAGAATACAGCAAGACTCCATTAGAAGAAACATAATTACTAAGGTGAGTAATTCTTTCTTCCCTACCTGGATAACTGGTTAGTAGTTGGTCAATCTCTGCAGCATGCAGAGCACTCCCTAGCACTAGCAAAAGCTACTCTAGAATCCCTGGGTTTTCTAATAAATGAACAGAAGTGTCAGCAAGTACCAGTCCAAGTACTGGAGTTCATTGGAGCAGAACTGGATACCAGCCTAGACAGAGCCTTTCTGCCACAGAACAAGGTAAACAACATTCTGCAGATTGCAAACTCATTTGTGCCAGGAAAACCCAAACCAGCTAGATAATTCCTTGGTCTTCTGGGTCACATGGCAGCTGCCACCACAGTAGTGCTAGGTTCCAGATTTCAAATGAGAGACATCCAGTTTCACCTAAGACAGTACTGGTCACAAAGGACAGACTCGCTGTCCAAACTGGTTCCAGTCACCCACAGCCTTGTATAGGCACTGCAGTGGTGGCTGGACGAGCACAACCTTCGGGTAGGTGTACCTTTCATAAAGGAACAGCATTCCTTAATTCTCACAACAGATGCCTCACTTTTTGGTTGGGGAGCACACATGTTGGACCACACGTCGAGTGACACATCATCTCCCCAAAAGTCCCTGTTGCACACAAATCTGCTGGAGCTCAGGGCAGTTTACTTAGCTCTACTGGAATTCGCACAACATCTTCAAAACACGGTGGTGCAGGTCAGAAGAGACAACACCACAACCATGTACTACATCAACACACAGGGATGAACCAGGTCAGCTCCACTGTGCACAGAAGGTTCTTGACATAGTCCATGAAAGTATCCTAATCAGCCATACACCTTTCAGGGAAGGACAATGTACTGGCAGATTCTCTCAGCAGGATAAGTTAGGACCACCACGAGTGGTGCCTGAATCCTGAGATACTCTGTACAATCTTCAGGAGGTGGGACACTCCAGAGGTGGATCTTTTTGCCTCTGTAGAAAATCACCAGTTACCAATGTACTGTTGCAGGCCCCCTCTCAGGGGTACACTTCCGCTAGATGTGATGGCCCTGGACTGGACAGGGAAGTTTATGTATGCCTTCCCTCCTTTTCCAATGATATTTGGAACCCTGCTGAAATTGAGGTCCCAACCAGCAAAAATGATATTGGTGGCACCAGATTGTGTGAGATGGCACTGGTACTAACTTCTGCTGACTCTGTCAGTAGTTTCCCCAATTCACTTGCCCAGGAGGCACAACCTGCTGCCCTCCTCTCAGGGCAGGATCCTGTACCCCAACCTCAAATCACTGAGGCTCAAAGCCTGGCTCTTGAGGACTTAAAATTTGCTAATCTTAAACTGTCAAAAACAGGTGCTGACAGTGCTTAGGGGTTCCAGGAAACCTTCCAACTAAGAAAACATATTCTTCTACGTGGCAGAGGTTTTCCAAATGGTGTGCAGGTATGGGTACTGACCCCTCCAGGGCTGACTTGGCTATTCTTCTGGATTACCTGACACCTACATTCCTTAGGCCTGAAGCCTTCAACCCTCAAGGTCTACTTGGCTTCAATCTCAGCTTACCTTTCAGCTGGTAAAGAGAGATCCATGGCCTCTCATCCAGTCTTCAGGAAATACTTTAAAGGCCTCAACCATCTGCACACTCCCCCTGAGGGAACCGGTCCCGGCCTGAAATCTGAATATCTGCATTGCCAAACTCATGGATGCACTATTCGAGCCCATGGCAACTGCAGATTTGAAGTATATTGCTAGGAAAACTATGTTTCTGGTTTCTATCACTTCAGTTAGAAAGATCAGCGAATTACAAGCCTTGTGCACAGATGTGGACTACATCTCTTTCCACAGGGATAAAGCGATCCTCAGGACCAATAGAAAATTCCTTCCTAAAGTGGTATCTAATTTCCATTAAATCAGCCCATCACTCTACCTGTCTTTTTTACAGAGAAGTCCAGTTCTCCAGAAAGGAGGCTTCTCTCCCTTGATGTCAAAAGGGCACTTAGCCACTATATTGACAGAACCAAGTCTTACAGGTCAAGTCAAACACAGCTCTTTCTTACCTGTGGTGAAGTAGGTAAGGGCAGAGCTGCCACAAAATGTACAATTGCTCGCTGGATAGTGGCATGTGTACAGTTTTGTTATAGTAAAATGGGTAAACAGGCACTCCTGGGCCTGAAGGCACATTCCACCAGGGGCACAGCTGCTTCAGTGGCAGCTTCAAGAGAAATTCCATTACTGGAAATCTCCAAAGCAGCTACATGGAAAACAGTACACACCTTCACAAAAGCATTACAGCCTGGATATACAATCCAGAAGTGATGCCAGGTTTGGTACAGCAGTGCTGCAGAACCTGTTTTCAGAATAGGTTCTCTGCCCAACCTTCAAAGGTACTGCTTGGTTGTCTGCATCAGTTTAATCATAATGAGTGATTCCTGGGGTTAGAAGAAAAAAATACTCACCATAGTAATCTTGTTTCTTCAAAGGGATCACTCATTATGATTAAAGCACCCACCCACCCTGCCTCCCGTACTAGAACCTATAAAGGTTGTTCTGCATCCCTGCATAAGGGAGTTTTTTCTATATGGGTTAAGTTAGAGACTCGCTTTTGTTTAACCAGTTGGTTTCCTTGTGGTCTCAAGTTTTTAGGTTTGTTTCTTAAGGATGTTTTTGACCTGAGAGGACAAAAATTATTTTATAAAGATTTTAGTTTTTAACTAGTGGGTCTTATACACAGTTAGGCTATGTAATAATCTGAAGCACTCAGAGTGCAGCAGTTGCTAGGGCATCAGTTTAAAATTGGCATGAGCCAATTGAGAGGTCCATTATTTGTATATAATTCCATCTCTCCATGAAGTTCAACACAGGAGGCTGACTGCATCAGTTTAATCATAATGAGTGATCCCTTTGAAGAAACAAGATTGCTATGGTGAGTAATGTTTTCTTTTGTGGTCACTTGGTGAAATCACCTTTCAGGCAGGATTTGAAATTTGTTCCTGCCCTTGTTCATGAGGTGGGGTCATAAGAAGGCTATGTTTAAAATGTTTGATCAAAATATGTAAAAATGGCAGACTTGTGACCATCTGTTGCAATTTCGCTACGCACACTTATAACTTTGGAAATTTTAAATATTTTGACCCCATATTTTCAACATACTTCTTATTATCCCACCACATGTATGTCACAACTGTCATTTTTCAAATCCTGGTCAAAATGTCTTTTCACACCTGTGGCGTGGAATGGTGTTGCAGTTGTGCGGAATTGCGCTTTGGCGGGGAGTAGAACATTTTCAGTACTGGGTACATGAGGTGGGTTATTAAAATGTTTATGCTGACAATTTGGTCACTGTTGTCCTATAAATGGAAGCACAGGGCCCTTCCACAGCTATATACATACAGTATATGCATCTGCTCCCACAGGCAAATAAGGATACGTTTACAATATCTCAAAAAGTAAGGACATTTATTTAAAAAAAAAACTATGTTAATGCATCAGTTAGGGTTGAAGATAAAGTGACAAACATAGGAAAATATGACATTAGGGTTTCCAACCCTAAAACACCTGCCCCACCCCTGAAGTGAATGAGAGGTGGAGTCTTTCTTGTGGTTGTCAACCCTAATGCTCACCCCATTGTATGCACTCATGAAACATACACACCTGACTCCATCGCATCTTAGCTTTCCTATTATTGCAGTGGCGTGAGAGTTAGGGTTGACAACCCCAAGAAAGACTCCACCTCTCATTCGCTTCATGGTTGGGAAAGTTGTTTTAAAATTGGAAACCCTAACGTCATATTTCCCTATGTTTGTTGCTTTATCTTCAACCCTAACTGATGAATTAACGTAGTTTTTTGCAATGAGTATGTATATATATATATATATATATATATATATAGTCTATTCTTTGTTAACTGGGGTAAGGCCCATTAGCCAGACATTGCTTGTTTTGAAGGACAGCCTGGGAACACTGGGCAGGTTAAGTGACTCGCTCAGAGTCAAACAGTATGCAAGAGGTTGAGAGATCAAACCCAGGGCTGCTAGACATATCAAACTCATTCACAGCTCATTACTCTAACCTCCAAACTAGACTGCCAGCCATATAAAAAATTATACCAATTGGTACAAAAAAAATTGCAAATAAATTACTTTATTTCCATCGGTAGGGGAGCTGGAGTGAGAATAAATAATTTATTTTGTCTCCAGCTCATAGAACAATGAATATGACCTAATAGTATTTCAGGCACAAAGATGGGCAACACAGAGTCTAAGACGTGGGTAACACCCCCTTGAAGATCTGTACATCACTGTAAGCCCCCCATCAACATTAGTGAGGCACTGACCTTCAGCGTTCTAAAGGGTGGTGAATAGATGGAATTGTTAGTTAAGGAAATTAGTACTGTAGATCTCAAGGCAGTAACAGGTTTCAAGAGAGAATGTGACAGCTACAAGGGCTTGATGAAAACTAAGACAGTGAAGGACGCCGGGGGGAGGGTAAACTACCAATGGGCATTCAGCCTAGGCACATTCAATGGTAGGTTGGTATGGCTCAAGTAGGAAAATGTGCAGACAAGAAGGACTATGAGTCTTTTTCTGACTACATCTTTCTGTGCTTCTTCGGTGTGTCTCTAATATTTCAGGTCTATTTGGAAACATTACTGAACATTGCTGAAAAGCTATTAACACTTAATGTGACTAAATAACAGCACCCGTGTTTTTCTTGAACTTTTGAGTCTTTACTGATGACGGATATTGCTGCCTTATTATTGTATTTAATGTTTCCCAGCAAGCATTATATTTATCAATGCTGCCTTATGTTAAACATTTATAATATGTACTTTGGAAATTAAAGATATCAAATTCTCTGGGTTATGTTTACTCCAGTGTTGTTGATTTTGCAAGAAAAACAGACTGAAACTAATACTTAACCTAACCTATCACATTCCTCACTATATTTTTTTTTAATTGCTGGATATTTTTTTTAATTGCTGGATGATCATGAAAACTGCGCCTGCCTCGTGGCGCTGCAGACTGCAGTCCATACCTTTTGTAGTACCTCTAATCCCTTTCCTTTAGTTTTTCTAAAATTAAGAAAACCTCAGCTGCACTCTGCTGTTGTCTGCTGTTGAATTTGTTGGTCTCTCTCTACTCACTCACTCTCTCTTTCTGACTAAGGAAAAATATTCTTTTTTTTTTGCTGTGGAGTTAAGTACTCTGCAATGTCTGCTCTCAGCTGTTGTCTGCTGTTGAATTTGTGGGTCTTTCTCTACTCTCTCTCTCGCCCCACTATTTCTGACTAAGGAAGAAAAATGTTTTATTTTTCTTTACACTGTGGAGATAAGTACTCTGCAACGTTTGCACTCTGCTGTTGAATTTGTAGGTCTCTGTACTGTCCTCTCTCTCTCTTTCTGAATAAGGAAGAAAAATGTTTTGTTTTTTGTTTACTGTGGAGTTAAGTACTCTGCAATGTCTGCACTCTGCTGTTGAGTTTGTTGGTCTCACTCTCTCTCTTTCTCTCTCCCCTCCCCTCCTCTCTCTCTCTGTGTTTTTGACAAAGGAAGAAACATTTTTCATTTCTTGTTTACTGTGGAGTTAAAGGAGATCTACTGACAAACATTAACGAGCCACTGCAGCATAGATTATGGCTCGAGCACTCCGCTCTTCCCTGTAGTCCCAATAAATATTTTGTAATAAAAATACCTTACTACTCATAAAATTATATTTTCCTGGTGGTGCAGTCAGCATTTTCTTAAACTGCGTACAGTCCCCTGGAGAATATGCTGCCAAAAACCGCGATGTGCTAATGCGGTTTGGCCCCCTTCTGGTATATTGCCCATATGTGTGGAGATTTTAAAATCTCCGTATTTTATACAAGTACTATTTTTACAATAGTTATATGCCATGTGTGTGTTGCACACATGGCATATAGGCAAATTTTGTAAAAAAAAAAAAAACCAGGAATACTTCAATATGATTAGCTGTGGCAGCCAACCTCCAGCACTGAACTGCCCCAGAGAAATGTTTGGAATGGTATGCAAATGATGCAACATCCATTGGCTCGTGTCACCATTCAAAACTGCTACCCTTACCAACTGCTGCATTCTGTAATGCTCAGATTTCTTTCTCCGCCTGCCTGTTAGGATGCCTTGGAGATTGCTCCTCAGCATTTTGAAGAGTCCTTTATTTTCATGAAAATATAAATATTTTCTGTTTATTTACTGTTAGAACTTCTGCCTTTACTTTACACTTTTAGTTAATGCTTATTTAGTTATAGTATTTATTTTCTACCTCAGTTTTTAGTTCCTCAATGGCTCTTTGAACCATTGAGGAACCTTGTCTTTCTTTCCTATTTTTTATTAGTTATTTTGTATAGGAGCTGTAGTGAAGCCCTTATCTAAGTCTTCAGTGAATTCTGAAGAATTTACAGTTTTTCTCTGGTTTAACAACCGACCGCATTACTAGGGAAAGTTTCTTCCCTTACTTTGTATTAAATTAAAATTGTTGGTACAAGTCTAATTCTGTGCTTGTTTGGGGGATATCTTTGGTTCAGTGTCCTTACACAACTGGATATGATATGATAATGCTTGTGTAACTTGAGTAACTTGAATTTTTTGTGTGGCTTTCTGCCTCTCTAGCCGTGGGATATACCTCCTGTAGGGGTACGATGCAAGGAACCCTAGTGAGGGTCCCCCCCCACAGGTGCCGGAAATTAATGAGTCTGCTATAGGTAGGTTAGGAAGAAGCCCACGGCTAAGAGAGGCTAGCCGCTGGAGGAGGAGGGGTGGATGGTGGGCAACAAAAATGAATCCTGAGGGCATCCAGGAAAAGTGACGGATTTAAGCTCAATGGAGGAGTGATATTATTGCTCCGCCCATTGAACCTCGGGCTTAAAGCCCTCCCATTCAATGTGCTTATGCAACTGGATATGATATGATATGATCAACCCTCCTTAGATCTTGATTCCCGCTGCCATGACTATCCCCTCTATGTTATGAGTTGGCACCCTGCCTACTTTCAACTTCCCTTTAACCTATCCCACTATTACCTCTCTCCCCGCCTCCTACCAATAATATCCTTTCAGTTGCAGGAGGCTGTTATGTTACCATGCTACGATATGTTTTTTCTCATTTTCTGTACCTTATATTTGTGATATTATTATGATAGTTCTACACATGGGCACTTATCTCTGTTTGTATAATTTACACCATTGCATGCCTTGTACCAATATTTGTCTTAATCTTTATTCTCACTTTCTGTTTGTGATGATTGTATATACCCTGTCACTGTATTCACTGTAACTGTATCTCACTGTCTTGTTGACCTCCCGGGTTGTGCCTGAAAATAGTCACTTTCGTGTCTAGTGTACCTACCCGGTTATCAAAAAATAAATAAAATAAATAAATAATGCTTGTGTAACTTGAGTAACTTGAATTTTTTTATGTGGCTTTCTGCCTCTCTATCCGTGGGATATACCTCCTCTAGGGGTATGATGCAAGGAATCCTAGTGAGGGTTCCCCCCCTACAGGTGCCGGAAATTAATGAGTCCGCTAAAGGTAGGTTAGGAAGAAGCCCACAAAGAATACCTGAATTGTCAAGCATCAAAGAGAGACATGATTAATGAATTCTGAGAGAAGGGCTAACTTCCTGAAGAGAGGGGGGAAGCTAGGCCACCATCTACCTCCTCCAACAGCGGAACCTAACTAGCTAAGAAGAAAATCACTAATTCTAACTAATATTATGACCATTTGCACGGAGGAGAGGAAAAAAACCCTTTGAGGAGGAAACCTCTGGGGATCCAAGGCCTAGGTCGCCTTCCCTCCAGGCTGACAAAGTTTGAATTGAGGATGTATATTTTTAAAAAGAAAGGGTTCGGTAACTAGAAGGATACTAGTAGTGAGGATGATGATGGAATATGGAAGATTCCTAAAAGAAAGCACAGATCGAAGATGGAACATGAGGCTGCGCACAGGTTGAATGCGAATATGAGGCAAAATTAATGCTGCTGATGATCACTGCAGGAAGTCGGCGGGTCGATGAGGAAGCATAAGATCGATAATAGGTATGATTGATTGAGTGAGGCGAGGAAGTAGAAATTGAGGTCGATAAGGCATGATTATGCGATGTGAACAATTAGATCCTGTTGTTGAGGTCAATGAGTAGCATCAGAGTCAAAGATGGAATGCTTGAGGGAACGATGGAACTAGATAAACCTTGCTGGAATTAAGAAGGGTATGCTCGAGTAGTCAATGTGAGATAGGAGATCTGGAAGCAAGGATAGGAGGGAGTAAATCCATTTATGAGTCAGAGCAGCAAGGGGTATCCAGATGTGCTCATGAGGATATTGCAGATGAGTCAATGAGGAGACCAATAATATTGCAGACTGGCTTAATGGAGTGATGCATTTGATTGAGCGATTCCAGTGAGCAGACATTGGGGTTGAAGAGGCGTTCTTGATTATGCGATGTGAACGACTAGACTCTGAACGATTAGACCTTGAGGTTGTAGTTGATGAGGTGGTACAGTATTCAGTGATAGAAATGTTAGAGTAAGTGATGTAAATGGATGAGCTTTGAACTAATGCTGAGTGAAAGATGACTGGATTCATGAACTCGATATGACTGGATTTATGAACTCGATGCATTCAGCATAATAGCCTCAGCTGATAGGTGGCATAGGAATTATGATAGGTATGCCCAAAAAGAATGTAGAGAGCAGGCCAAGAGTGGAGGAAAGCCTGGATAGCTGGAAATGAACTGGAAGAGGAGGAGATGGGAATGAACCAAAAAAGAAATCAGCACGAAGGAAGTACACCAATGAGGCGCCTTGAAAGGAGGTAGAGTCCGAGGGCGAGAAGGGAGATCTGGAACCAGAGGCAACTCATGTGAAGTGATTGAGGATCAAAACCAGACGAAGTACTATGAGGAGTGAGCAAAACTGGGTGAAGTATGATGACGAGTGAAGCGAAGAGCGGAGGGAAGCTTATGATGGCTGAATCCGGAAGAGTAGGTACAAAACAGGAAGAAGAGGAGATGGAAATGAACAGGAACAGGACCCGAACAAAGGAATCAGGCATGAGGGAGCGAGACAAATGATGAAACTCCTCAAAATGAGATGGACACCGAGGCCAAGAAAGCACATCAGGAACCAGAGGATCTGTGAATCAGAGGGCAAGCATGGGATGGCGATCATGGGGAGTGGAATCGATGAGGAGGGAAGCCATGAGTGGAAAGAATCCTTGACAGGCAGGATGAGAATAAGCACTAGGCTGAGGAAGGGAACTGGAATGGATGCGTTACGATGAGGGATGGACGCCATGAAGGCAGGTACTGGACGGCGAGTACGGAAAGAATGAAGTATGGTATGGAGGTCAATAGGGTGGCATAGGACCCAGCTGATACGGGAAGAGAACTGCACAGGGGTGAGTCGGATTAGGCAGCACATAATCCAGGATAGGAATAGCCAGATGGAACAAGAGAACAGCATGGACCTGGCAGCGAAAAGTGCCAAGGCATGCCGAGAGATGGATTGAATGAAATGAGCAGGTCAAGGCCAGATATCACGGAGCTAAGGGGGCCGAGGAGACGAAGGAGCACCGATGAAAGAATCGACAATGGACAACAAGTAACAGGTAGACTTCGTGAAAGATGAAGGCTCCTCAAGGGGGCAGGAGGAGGAGCTGGATGAGGTGGCACGTAGGCCCGGGTTGATAGAAGGGCAGATGGAGTCAGCCATGGAAGGCCCGAGGATATGAATGACAGAGCAACTAATAGATGAATCATGGCATGATGAGATAGAAGCCAAGACTGGATTGAATCCATGACTGTGGAGTTCAACGAAATAGCTGAGGAGAGGGAGCAGAATGAGGGCACCCCGAACCAGGAGAAGGCGATGGGGAAAGTGAAGTAGGAAAGAACGAAGCTCAGAGACAAGAGAATTAGGTAAGCACTGGATGACCAAGCTGATGGGCTGCAGAGGGAACAACAGCCATAGAAAATACTGGAGATATACAAATTATGGAACCAAGGAAAGAGAAGGGTGAGGAAAAACATGGTCAAAAAGGTTTGAATACTACAGGAAAGCATACGTACCCGTTGAAACAGGGGAATGCAAGCAGAACTAAAGGCATAGCCTCAGAGCAGGGGGAAGAAGAGGGGGAATATCAGAAATCATGAAGATACGCAGAAGGCAATAATCATCAGGAGGAGCAGTCTACTAGGGAGAGACTGGAAACTAAGAAGGGGTGGACAGCAATGCAAAATGAAACAGACTCCCAAGGGAGACTAGTCCTGAAGGTAACACAGAAGGATGCAGGTGGTAGTAGTCAGTTTTTTTTTTTTTAGTGCTGAAGGATGATAAGGGAGCCAGAGGTGACGGAACAGGGGCAGCATCCAGAAGCTGGCAAGCTGCACAGTCTGAAAGATCAGCGAAGCAGACTCGGTGGAATACAAAGGATTCAGAACTGTTTGGTCCAGGAGTAGGCATGCTGGTGTGCTGGGGGGGTTGCAGAGCTATGCAGTGGCCGGAGGAGCTGGGACCACAGCCACCACCAGGTAGGGCAGAAAGCCTGAAGCAGGGAGCATAAGATCAAATGAGAGGTATGCCTGATCGAACAAGGTGAGGAAGTAGAAACCGAGGCTGATAAGGCATGAACATGCAATACGAATGAGTAGATCCAGATGTGCTAATGATGAGAGATCAGAGGTGTCGATATAGAGCGATGCAAGGAATGAGGCTTCTCAAAAGGAGATATACTCCAAGGCCAAGAAGGCATGTCAGGGACCATAGGGTAAGCGAACAAGAGGGATAATATGCTTGACAGAGCAATAGGACCAAGTAGACTGCAGGAAAGGAGATAGAGTCCGAAATGAATAAAGCAATGTGATGAAGTAGGCTTCCCAAATGAGGCAGAGTCTGAAATGAATTGGGAAAGAGATCTGAGTGATAGCGGATAGCCTCCAGCCAGCCTGCAGCAAGGGTAAAGGATAGGAAGGCATGGCCAGGAATGGAGACAGTGTTGAATCAAGGCAATTGACATCACAGGCTAGAGGGAGGCAGCCAAGGCATATCGACAGGATGATTGAAAGAGATGATCAGGTCGAGGCGAGATATGGAGGAATGGGAGCAAAGCGGATAATAGGGAGCGAAACCATGACTGGAGTAAATTTTGGAACAGCCGATGGCTGAATGTATCCAGGAAAGGGGATGCGATGAGATAAGAATAGCATAATGAGGACTGGAGTCAGGAGCCCGATACATGGGCAGGAGGGCTTCGCATCAGTGAGGTGGCATGTGAGGTGTGATCGGCATGCCGAAAAGAATATCAAATGCAGGTCAGATGAAGGTGGTGGGGAGAAGAAAAGGCACCAGGATGAGAAAAGGAAAAGAGGAAGCAGATGAGATACAATGATGGATGGAAGCCATGAAGGCAGGCACGGAAATCGAGGTAGGAAAGGACGAGCGATGGATAGGAGGTAAATGGGATAGAGCAGGACACAGCTGGTATGTGGAGAGTGTCTGGAGTCAACATAGCAGAGAATGGAGGAGGTTGAATTGGGCCAGAGATGGCGGGAGGCAGCCAAGGAGCAGCACACACGGGAATGAGAGGCAGGCCATTGCGGAGGTAGGACGAGGAATGAGGGACAGTCAGGTGGAGTTGGGTTAAGAGGGAAGGCTAGTGCCCTAATGACCCAGGAGCATGGACCAGAAGAGGGTAGCAAGGCCCCGAAGGCAGTGGGCAACCATGAAGAATGATAGGTGGCCAAGACGTGAACTGCAGGAGAGCAGCGGAGAGGGCAAGGAGGAATGAACAGAGAAAGATGAAGCCCTGAAAATGGCAAAAATTGAAATTATTTTTATTTATTTTTTTTTTACACATGAAAAATGCACAGGAACATCATTCATTGGCTTGGGAAGCAATGTAAAGGAGCTTAAATATATGCTGTAGAAACAGGCAGCACATGCTCAGGAAGAGCAACAGGAAAGGTTGGAACAGACGATGGAGATGAGCAAGTGAACATGTAAGGAAAGAAGGAGAGACAGTGGGTTCCAGATGACTGCTAAGGAGAATTGAGAGAATATGCCATGTCCACGATGGCTCCACATGGTCCGAGAGGGATTAACCGGCCAACACATGCGACAAGACAGAGAAAGGGAGAAGCCTTATGAACCGTTCGCGGGCTGTCCCACTTGCCTTCAGAATCCATAAATAGGTAGCTAGACTGAGAATACAGGGGCAGGCTAAAAGAAATAGCAGTTGCGAAGGGGAGAGCACTGCAGAACAATAGCGAGTGAAGTGAACAGCTGATCCAAAGTGGACTAGGTACAGGAGGACAGACAAAACAAATGAACCCCACACCACCACACAATCAATATCGCAGCTAGCAATGCAGAAACAAAGATACGAGCGGGGCGAAACTGAATAGAATCAGGAGCAGCGAGCACAGGGAGTACGTGTCCTCTGCATCGCAAATGGGAAAAATGGACATTGGAAGCTGCTGTTATTGCATGTGCAGGGCTGCGCAGCAGAAGAGCTCGAGGGGCTTCCCGGTCACCGACCGGAGCAAAAAAGCAGGCGTCGATGTCATTAGGATGTGCAGGCAGAGTCTGACTGCCTGGACGGCAGAATAGATACTTGGTCATGACAACCAGGAGACCCAGCAGCTGAAGGAGCAGGGCAAAAGGCAACAAGGCAGAAGCCAGCAGAGCTTAGCAGGGGAGAGGATGAACCCCCAGACACACACGGAGCAAAGGGAAGGCAACAGCAGGGAGAAGCCCACCTCATCAACATGCCAAGGCGGGATACAAGTAAGTGGAAATAGCGAGGCAGAACAGCTGAACGAGCGAGGGAAAGATACAAGCAGCAAAACAAACGGGAACAGACAGGCTGCGGGAGGCAGCTTGCAGAGACGAGAGCAAATGCAGCAGGAGCCATACAAGGGAAGGAGAGCAGCGCCTCGGGTTGCAACCAATGAAAACGAATCCTGAGGGTGTCCAGGAAAAGTGACGATGAAGCCTGGTGTGAGTTATGTTGTTGTTCTACCATTGAACCTCGGGCTTAAAGCCCTGCCATTCTGTCCAATAAACCTAAAAAGAAAACCAGGCCTACAGGTTTTAAAAACTGCACTAAGCGTGGGGAAGTCTTTGCAAAAGCAAATAAACACGACCTGTGTTTGGTCTGCATTAGGCTCCTCACATTTTCCTGCCAACTGTGATAAACTGTATGTAAGACTTTCCCGGCTAAAACCATGGAAAAGCACCTTGAATGCCTTAAAAAGCGAATGGCTTCTACTCAGGAACCGAGCGGGTTGAATTCCCAATCAATCGTCTTCTCCTCCAAAAGATAAAAATATAGAGACTAAAGCCTCTGACAAAGGTGATGGTTCAAATACAGAAAGAACTGTGGAACCAGTTCCTGAACTGTCTCCAGCCAAGAAAAAGGCTAAGAAGATGCACACTGACTCTCCAGGCAGAAAGCCAAAGGATCCCGAAGTGCAAAAGCAGAGTATACCTTCAGCTGATGCCGTAGCTCAGGCCTTGCAGATTTTGCAGGCTTTACAGGGCTTGGTCCCGATTCCACAACCAGATGGAACCGGGTTCGGTTCTGGCACCAGTTCAAGCAGCAGTTCAGGGACTGGTTCCGATGTCCCAAGACCTCCTATATGAGGAGTATGAGGAAGATGATGATGAGGAGGAACCCATTGAACTGGAGGTTTCTCCACATCAGGAGTCTGAGTCTCCTCCCAGACTACCAGAGGACTAATCCTCACACTTTACTTTTGTAAAGCAGATGGTGGAGGCTCTGGACATACCCACCAATGAGACAGTGGAGGAGGAAGAAGAGGCAGATTTTCTGCACATGATGGGTCTGGCTCCAACAAAAAGTCATCTTCTGCCCATCCAGAAATCCCTAAAGAAACATGCCATGAAGGTGCTGCAGACACCCAACTCAGTTCCACCAGTTGACAAAAAGGCTGACAAGAAATATCAGCTGGCTAGGTCAGGGGCAGAATTTTTGTTTACACACCCTGACCGTGGGGGGGGGGTGGTGCAGGTGGCTGCCTGTGCCGGGGCAAAGGTGCCACTGTTTTCCCATCTACCTGAAAAGGACTCAAGAAAACTGGACAGCATGGCAAAGAAGGGTTATCTGGCTGCTTCTTTGTCCATGAGGCAAGCTAATTACATGGTATATGCGGCCAGGTATCAGAAATCCCTTTGAAATTCTATGATGGCCGTGGCTGAGAAAGTACCACCTGCTATGGCTTCTGAAATGATTGAGACAGCCAGGCTGGGGTTGGAGGCCACCAAATACCAGTTCCATATGGCAGTGGTCTGTAATGACATTGCAGCTAGATGGATGGCCCTAACAGTAGCACTAAGGAGGTTTGCTTGGCTCAGAACCACAAACCTGACCCAAGATACCCAGAATAAGGCCACTGACTTCCCTTGCAAAAGCAATTCCCTATTTGGGGATAAGTCTGAAGCTTATATGAAGAAAGTGGATGAGTACAAGACCACTTACTGTATAAGAGTAATGCTGCCAAAGAAAAGGCTTCAACCTCTTATAGGGCACAGGGAAGGGGAGGTAGAGGAAGGTCAGGCAATGGCAGACGTTTCTTCCAGGCCCAAGTCACCTCTCTGTATCAGCAACAGAGGGAATGTTACAGGGGCTGGGGAAGAAGGGTCTCCAGATGTGGTGGCCAGGCCACTCAGGCTGCAGCCCAGACAAAGCAGACTACCTGATCTGCAGGTCAAGGTCACCTCTCCACTACCAGTAGGGGGCAGGCTGGCTCACTACTTCTCAGTTTGGAAAACAGTCACTACAGACAAGTGGGTCTTGGAGGTAGTGAGCATGGGTCTAGCCCTCAGCTTCAAATCCTTCCCCAAGCTAAGGTCAGAGTCCTTCAGACCAGCATCTATCACAGAAAGGCCACTCTTGGAAAAAGAGGTGTCAAATTTTCTGTCAGCAAGGGCAGTGGAACCTATCTGAGCTTTGCAGAGGGGAAAAGGATTCTACTCAAGGTACTTTCTCACATTGAAAAAGAATGCGACCCATTTTAGATGTAAGAGCTCTGAGCAAACACTCGGCAAAGCCAAAGTTCCGGATGGTAACTCTGGCAATGAATCTCCCTATTCTTCAGGAATGGGACTGGCTGGCATCCTTTGATCTCAGGGATGCTTACTTCCACATTCCAATCGGAATCTCACAGAAAATACCTCAGGTTCAGACTTCACTCAGGACATTACCAGTTCACAGTTCTGCCTTTCGGCCTGACCTCCGCTCCCAGGACTTTCACAGAGTGCCTGGCAGAGGTAGTGGCACACTTGACAAGGCAGGGCATAACAGTGTTCCTTTACCTGGATGACTGGTTAGTCGTAGGTCAGTCTCCACAGCAGTTAAAAAATGCCCTCAAGCTCATGCAGGAAACCCTAGAGTCATTAGGGTTCCTAATACATGTTCAAAAATCTGTCCTTCAGCCCACTTATCTGCTGAACTTCATAGGGGCAGAGCTGAATACTTGACAGGGAAGGGCTTTCCTTTCTCAGGAAAGAGCAGACAATATTCTCCACACTAAACAAGCTGCAGCCAGCATGGCATTTCTTAAAGCTGCTGGGGCACTTGGCGGCAGCAACAGGAATAGTTCAGAGTTGCAGATTCCAGATGAGGAGCATCCAGTTCCATCTCCGAGCTCATTGGTGCCAAAGAAGGGACTCTTTGGCAAAACTGTTTCCAGTGTCAAGTACATTGTTGCAGGCCCTGCAGTGGTGGAAAGATAGCAGCAACCTCAGGCTGAGGATGCCATTCAGGGCAGAGACCCACTGTCTGGTACTCACAACAGATGCCTCCCCCCTAGCATGGGGGACACACCTGGAACAGCATACAGTGCATGGCACATGGTCCCCAACAGAATCACTGCTACACATAAACCTGTTGGAGCTCAGAGCAGTGCTAGTAGCACTCCAGTCTTTCACTACCCTGGTAGGGGACAAGGTGGTGCAAGTCAGAACAGACAATACAACCACTATGCACTACATCAACAAGCAGGAAGGAACAAGGTCTGACCTCTTGTGCATAGAAGCAATGAAGATATGGAGCTTGGCCAACTCCTTTCGGGTATCCCTGGTGGCCATTCATCTCCCAGGGAAAGACAGTACCTTGGCAGATGCCCCCAGCAGAATCAATCAGAACCACCATGAGTGGTTCCCTCAACAGACAAGTGCTGGAAGTGGTGTTCCGGAGATGGGGAACCCCAGAGACTGACCTCTTCATCTCAGAAGAGAATCACCAGTTGCCCACATTCTGCTGCAGGCCCCAGCAAGGGGCACAGTGCCTCTGGATGCACTAGTGTTGGACTGGACAGGGATGTACCTTTATGCATTCCCTCCATTCCCATTACATACTACCATACTACAATGCCGGCAGAGTAGGCATAAAGGTCTATTGAGTCTGCTTGAAAATCAGCACCCGGTCAGGACACCATTGCTGGACTCCCCTCCTCCTCCCCCTGACCCCATCCCCTAAAGAAATTTCACCTCTCGAGCCAGTATTCCTCAGTTTTACCCTCCCCTCATATCTGTCCCAGCCCCTCTTGAATCCCTCCACTGTGTCTATAGCCACGAGCTCCACATGCAGTGCATTCCATGGATCCACCATCCTCTCGGTAATGTAGCAGCTCCTAGTCTCCTCCCTAAGCCTCCTGCCAACCAGTTACATGAAATAGCCCCTGCTGGCCCCTTCCTCTCTTAGTTGGAAGATCTTGGCCAGGCTGACCCTGTTGAATCCCTTCAGATATTTAAAGGCCTCGATCATGTCCCCACTGTCCCTCCTCTCCTCCAAGGAGTACAAATTCAGCTCCTCCAGCCTGTCCTCATAGCATCTATTCCCCAGGCCCTGAACCATCCTGGTCGCTCTCCTCTGGACAGTCTCCAGAAGTGCAATGTCCTTTTTTTTTTTTATTTAACTTTTTGGTCCCCATTGCCTCCTCCGGCCAACTGGTGATGGGGACACGTATTTATGCGGATTTTCTCCCCTACCCCCCCCCCGAGGCCCCGGCACATGGCTGTGTGTGCATGTGGAGGCATGCTTTGCACCCCGTGGTGCCAGCTCAGCCCCTTCCACCTCCTGATACTTTGCCACCCCCTCTCCGCCTATGCTACACACCGGACCTCCACCTGGTGGGAGTGGAACTATGGGGGGACGCCAGCCCATCCTCAGGAGAGGAGAGCTGCCCACTGGTGTGCTCAGTCCTGCTCCACCCTCCACCCCCAAGCTGGCACCTCGATGACCCGAAATTGTTCTCGAACCCAGGTTGCCGGCGTAGCACGAGGTAAGTCATCCAGCACCTCAACTGTCTGCGCCACTGGGCTGGCTCCAGTGTCTTTTTTTAAGTAGGGGTGCCAGAACAGCATGCAGTACTCCAGGTGCAGTCTGACCAGGCAGTTATACAGAGGGAGAAGTGCCTCTCCTCTCCTCGAGGTTATCCCCCTGGCTATGCACCTGAGCATTTTATTTGCTTTTGCTGCGGCCCTCCTACACTGCTCAGAGTTGTTCATTTTGGCATCCACGACCACTCCATGATCCTTTTCCTCCCGCGAAACCTGCAGTTCCTCCCCACCCAAAAAGTACTCATGATCTGGGTTCCTAAGCCTCAAGTGGAGGACCCTGCATTTCTTGGCATTGAACCCCAATTTCCAAGTGTGTGACCACCTCTCCAGGTCCCCCTATAGGGCTCTTCTACCCTCCTCCCCTTCTACCACTGCACCCAGCTTCAAATCATCGGCAAAGAGGCTCATCTCACTCTTGATACTGTCCCGATATCTGAGATATAACCATTAAATAGGAGTGGGCCCAACATTGACCCTTGAGGCACCCGCTAATGACCCTCCTTGGAGATGATACCGCCCCCCGACTACTACCCTCTAAAACAGCCCAGTTAGCCAGTTCCCTATCCACCTCACCATCCTTTTCCCCACCCCCATTCCCCCCCAGCTTGTCCAGCAACCCTGGGTGTGGCACCAAGTCAAACGCCTTAGTGAAGTCTAGAAAGAGGACATCAACTGGCCTTCCCTGGTCCAGCGCCCTTGTCACCCAATCATGGAACTCCACAAGGTTAGTCTGACATGATCTGCCCTGAATGAAGCCATGTTGGTGATCATCCAGATGGCTCTATGTCTCCAGCCTCTCCTTCAAGATGGCCTCCATCATTTTGACCACCACCAACATCAGGCTAACAGACCTGTAGTTACCCAACTCCTCCCATGAGCCGCTTTTGTGGATTGACACTACATGAGCCATCCTCTAATCCTGAGGCACCCAACCCGTCTGTAGGGAGGAGTCAAAAAGTTCTGCCAGAGGTGCAGCAAGGACGTCCAACATCTCCTTTAGCACCCCGGGATGGAGGCCATCCGGTCCCAGTCCCTTATCTGTTTTCAGAGACTTTAGGGCCTCCCTCACCCTATTAACAGAAATTTCAACATCAGAGAGCTCCCTCCCACCTCATTCCTATTTCCCCTTCCCCCGTATGGTGGTGTCACTCCATCATCCCTTGTGAAGACCGAGGCAAAGTATTCATTAAGCACCTCCGCCTGCTCCCTGGCCTTCTTGGCCCAACTATTCCCTGCTCTCAGTCTGCTGATCTGCCCCTTCACTTTGCTCCTTTCCCTGATATACCTAAAGAACCCTTTTTCCCCATTTCTGATCCCCTGGGTCAGTCTCTCTTCCGTCCTTGCCTTGGCCAAACTCACCACCCTGGTTACCTTTTTGGCTATCCTATTGTACTCCCCCTTGTCCAATTCCCCTCATGAGTGCTTGTATTTTCTATAAGCAGCTCTTTTCTCTCTCGCCAGCTCCTGGACCTCCCTGGTCTACCAACTCAGCTTTCTGACCCTACCGAACTTGCGCTGGACCATTGTGCAAGCCTTGGTAGCTTCCAGGAGCCCTTCTTTAATAATTTCCCACCTGCTCTCTGTATCCATACCTGGTCTGATCCCTTCCAAGTGCCCCCTTAGGATCTTCTCCATATCCTTGAAGCCCACCCCCCTAAAGTCAACCACCTCCATTTTTGTTCAGTTTTCCCCTCCCCCAGATCCAGGGAAAACCAAACTGTGGCATGATCGCTTTCCGTCAGAGGATCCCCTATGACTAGGCTCCTAACCAGATCACTATCTGACAGAACCACATCCAGGATACTACCCTCCCTCATTGAGTCAGTCACCAGCTGGGATAGGAATGCATCCTGGAAAATGTCCAGCAGGCGCTGCTCTCTAGCCAATGTAGATGCCATAGTGCCCCAATCAACCCTTGGCATGTTAAGGTCACACAGCACCACAGTTTTACTCTCCCCCTGACCACAGTGATCCCTTAGGTTCACCACCAGACCCTCCTCTAGTTCTCCTGCCTCTATGGGCGGCCTATAAACCACCCCCAAAGTGGTTCAGAGTCCTGATAAAACTCAGGTCTCAGTCAGCAACCATGATACTGATAGCCCCAGATTGGGCCAGGCAACCATGGTATTCCTTACTTCCTGCTCTATCAGTAGCACAATCAGTAAACCTCCCTCAGAGGCACAACCACCTGACCTCCTCACAGGGGAGGATCCTGTATCTGAACCTCAGATAACTCAGCCTCAAAGCCTGGCTCTTGAAGACCTAGGGCATGCTAACCTTCAACTCTCTGAACGTGTTCTCAGGGTGCTTAGGGGCTCCAGAAAGCCCTCCACAAAGAAAACCTATACTGCAAATGGAAAAGATTCTCTTGCTGGTGTGACACTTGTAACCTAGTGCCTTTGCAGGCAGGGTTACCAGTCCTACTGGACTATCTCACCCACCTTCACTCACTGGGGTTACAGCTTGCAACCCTTAAGGTCCACCTGGCATCGGTCTCAGGCTATCTGTCAGCTGGCAAGGGTGTTTTGTTAGCTGCCAATCCTATTTTTAAGAAATTCTTCAAAGGACAGGCCCATCTGCACTCACCTCACAGGGAACCTGTGCCTACTTGGGACCTTAATGTCTGCATTGCCAAGTTCATGGGACCACCCTTCGAATTCATGGCTTCAGCACATCTCAGATTCATCTCTTGGAAGACCATATTCCTAGTGGTCATCACCTCAGCTAGACAGATGAGTGAGCTGTAAGCTTTGTGCATAAAGCAAGACTATATCTCCTTTTACAGGGACAAGGTAGTCCTCAGGACTAATATGAAATTCCTTCCTAAAATGGTCTCTGATTTTCATCTGAACCAGACCATTACTCTGCCAGTCTTCTTCACTGATCATTCTACTTCAGGGGAGTGGAGGCTCCACAGTCTGGATTTTAAGAGGGCTCTTATGTACTACCTGGACCACACTAAGGCCCATAGGCAGGACAGGCAGCAGCTGTTCTTGACTTATGGGGATGTAGGAAAAGGAAAACCAGCTACTAAAAGAACCATTTCACATTGGATAGTACAGTAGCTTGTATTCAGTTCTGCAACAGCAAAGCTGGCAGAGAGTCCCCAGTAGGCTTAAGGGCACATTCCACTAGGGGAACAGCTGCTATGATAGTAGCTGCCAGGGATATTCCCCTATTGGAAATCTGTAAAACAGCTACATGGAGAACAGTACATACCTTCACAAAGCACTACAGTTTGGACATCCAGTCCAAGAGTGATGCCAGGTTTGGCACAGCGGTGCTGCAGATCCTGTTTCCTAAGCCAGGTTCTGTGCCCACCTCCAAAGGTATTGCTTCATAGTCTGCTACAGCTAATCATATTAAAGAATTCCTGGAGTTAGAAGAAAAAATTACTCACCACAGTAATCTTGTTTCTTCCGAGGTATTCTTCAATATGATTATCTTTAACTCTCCTTCCCTAACTCCCCTTCCAGAACCAGTTGGTCTCTGCGTCATATCTGGTTTTGCATACTGTTATGGTCATTCCTGATTCCTTCATGTTTTTTTTAAACAGGATGGCTCTTTGTTTCCTCTAGTTAGTCCTATCTGACATTGCCAGGGGATAGGTAAAAGGGGGTTTGTGGCTGATTGTTATTGTATCTCATTAGGATAGCTTAGTTTAGGAGTTCCTCCAAGCAGGCTCCAAGGTAATCTGAGCATTATAGAATGCAGTAGTTGGTAAGGGCAATAGTTTTGAATGGTGGCATGAGCCAATGGATGTTCCATCATTTGTATACCATTCCAAACATTTCTCCAAGGCTGTTCAACGCTTGAGGCTGACTGCTACAGTTAATCATATTGAAGAATACCTTTGAAGAAACAAGATTACTGCATTGAGTAATTTTTATGTTTGCTTGCACGCATGTGCAAGAAACATAGTGCCACCATATGAGTTTTCATAGGTGTGGCACCCCTGCTTCCAATGCCCTCAGCGTTTTTGCAGGCGTGGCCGCACCGCAGCAATGAATGCCCAAGCTGTCTATGACAGCAGTTCAGATTGGATGGCATACAGTTAAAGCAAATGATCACAAATCAGTGGTGAACGCAGGCAATTTGCATACTGCCCTGCCATCAGCAGTATGCAAATTGGCTCATGTCACCACCGCTGATTGTAGCGGTGGTTGTGGCGCATGCCCCCTTTGTTGTGTGTCAAGGTGCCCAACCTCGGCTCATGCACTACCTCTCCAGCACACTGTATGTCAGATGGGGTGCCCAATCCCCCCACTGGCTCCACTGCCCCCAAAACTTCCAGGTGCCACGCTGAGGCCCACTCCAGCATGGCAAAGTCCCACGTCGTCCCTGTAAAATAAAATAACTGTAACAAAAGAAAACGATCCCTCATTGACTCTCTTGCACCTCCTGCAACCGCGCCCACCCTCTGCGTACCCCACCTCCCCACACACACCCCTCACCCCATACTTACCTCCGGTGGCTGGCGCGATGATCTTTGGTGGAGCGGGAACACGTCTGCACTCTTCAATGCCGACCACGAACTGAAGAAATGCCGGTAAGCTGTATAATGGTATACATAGGTTGTTTTTTGAACTTTGGTGCATACGGTATCTCTGTCATTTATTTTAATTTTTGCACCAAATTTTCAACATTGGGTTCTTGGGACCCCATCTCATGAATTCAATGACTGTCATTTGGTTATTCGGTCCCGAAAGGTGATTTCGTGGGCACTGCGTGGAATCACCTTTCGGGACTGATTAATGAAATGTCAGTGTCACTGGTCATGAGGTGGGCTCTCAAAATGCCTATGTTGTAAATTTGGTGAAAAAATTCCCCAAAATGACTGTGTTACTAGCATGCATTGCGCAGTTTCCACGCACATGTGCAAATTCGTGAATCTGTAATATTTTCACTCCAGATTTTCAACATTAGCATTTTTTCACACCTCCTTATGAATAGTACAGCTGTCATTTTTCACATTCTGGCCGAAATGTGTTTTCGCACTTCCGGCGCAGAATAGCACGGTCACTGTGGGAAATTAGTGTTTGGGACAGAGTAAGAAAATCACAGTGACACTGTTCATGAGCAGAGGTCCTAAAATGCCTGTGTTGAAAATTTGGTCGCAAAAATCCATAAAATGACTGTGTTACGAGCATGCATTGTGCAGTTTCTACACACCCTCGTAACTTCACAAATTTGTAATATTTTCACTGCAGATTTTCAACATTGGCATTTTCCCACACATTGTTATGAACAGTACAGCTGTCATTTTTCACATCCTGCTCAAAATGTGTTTTCGCACTTCTGTCGCAGAATAACGCAGTTGCTGTGGGAAATCAGTGTTCGGGACAGATTAAGAAAATCACAGTAACACTGTTCTTGAGTAGAGGTCCCAAAATGCCTAAATTGAAAATCTGGTGAAAAAATTCCCCCAAATAATTGCAATATGGGTGTGTGTTGTTTAGTTTCTATGCAAGCTCGTGACTTCACCAGTTTTTTTTATATTTTCGCTCCAGATTTTCAACATTACCATTTTTTTACACCTCCTCATGAACAGTACAGCTGTCATTTTTCACATCATGTTGGAAATGTGTTTTCGCACCTGTGGTGTTAATGGCGTAGTCACTGTGAACAATCACCTTTTGGCTAACAAACTGATAGTGTCACTGTTCATGCGGTGGGATCACAAAAAGCCCATGTTGAAAATTTGAGTAAAAATACCAAGACATGCCCAGGGCCTTAGGGTTTCTGACCATAACGACCTACCCTGTAGGGTCTGACAGGTGTCCGCTGTACCCTGTAGGGACCGACAGGCGTCAGGGGTGTAACTTGGGATTGTCAACAGTAATGCTCATTCCACCCCCACTCCCCCTGCAGCCACTGACAGGCATCGAGGTGCACCTTGGACTCTTTGGCCCCAGAGTTCACACCATTCTCATATACTGCACCCATTTCAGCATATTTCCTTATGGAATGAGGTAAGTGTAAAGCCCCAAACACCCCAAGGCACACCTCAACACTTGTCAGTGTCTGTAGGGTAGGGTGAGGTGAAATGTTGTGTCTGATATGGGTGAAGACCCAAAGGCACACCCCAATGCCTGTCCATCTCTGCAGGGTGGGGGGGTGGAGTTGGTGACAGTTCAATACATCACTGCCATTCATGTACTGCATCTGTCTAACTCCTGCACTTCCACTGCTAGTGCCAGCAAGCAAACATTTGGCATTGACAAATGCTTGTTTCTTTTATTTTATTGTGTTTATGGGTTAATTATGACTCAAGCTTATATTTATTTGGTTTTATATTTATTAATTTGAATTGGTAAATACTGTGGAAGGGGAAGCTATTTATTTATGTACATTCTATTCTGTTCACCCTATGTTCCACCACTTAGGACCTCCTTTGGCTAACTCCAGTGCCACCTACCAGTCCGTGAAGCTCCTTTGTGCTAGATCTCCTGTTGGACCTCAGAGTATCCATGACATACCACTGTACTGCCCCCACAGTTTACTAACTGAGCCAGGATTCTGCTTTTAACTGCTTGACAGCTTCCCCCAATGAGATCCAGCTGGCCATGGTGGGGGACCTCTTGAAGCCATCTGCGGGGAAAAATAGGACCCTGAATGAATGTGAGGGAAGGGCGAGGGAGAATCCTCTTCCTAACTGGTAGCTGTTTTTCCTTTTTTTTTTTGTCACACCCACAGTAAGCATGCTATTGCGTCATCAGGTCAGCATGCCTGATGCACCAACAGATGTGTGTTCTCCCCCCAGTTCTTGTGGCAGTCTCCTGACACTGCACCACCACCTGTGGTAACCCAGGTGGCAGTAATCCAGAGGGATGCACATCTCTCCCTCCCAGGAGGAGGAGGAAATCATCCTTGGAGATGCTGAATCCTCCTCTCTCCACTGGTCCTCCAACTATCCAGGCTTGGGGTACAAACTGGGGTCACTGCCATTACGAGCTGTAGTCCTGTGCTGCGCCAACAAGCAGGCAATCCAGACTGAACTTATCCTTACAACAATAAGAGGAACAGTCAATCCAGTTCTTTGCATCATCTTCACGTAGGAATGATGCCTCAGAACCTGTAATCTTTTTTTAAATGAAAACTCTCTGTTCTGGTTTTTCATTCACAAACTTCCCTCAATAGATATTTAGTCTTCTGTTGAAGAAGGCGGTCACCCTGGATGGTGCTCCAGCCATTTTGGTGGGTTTTCAGCTTTTACAGATTGACATTTAGTTTATTAAGATTAGTTGGATATCACTTATTTCTCCTGGTTTGTGCATTTTTTGCGAACAATTATTTTTGTTTTGTGTTCCTTCATGTTGTCAGTGGGTAATCTTTACACATGTGTATATACAGTATGTACCCTGACTAGGGGTTGTCTTATGAAGCTGTGCCTAGCAGCTTGGAGTGTTGGTGTCCTCAGTGTTCCAAGTGTCCATTTTCCTCAGTCTTTCTGTACTACTGACAGGTATAGACAGCTCAAGAGTGTGCTGTCCATGGCAAGCACTATCTATGTCATTTTTTGTTTGTTTTTTAGGTTAACTTAAGTAACTCCAGCAGGCAGGGGTTGCCTGGATTCCAGGCAGCCCTTCTAAATTTAAAAACATGCCAAGAGGGAAATCCTTTGATTGGCAAGCCCATTTTCTGTAGCACTCCACATTGCCAATGGATAATCAGAACATATGGGTAATGTGCACCCCACTGGGGGAAATGGCACAGCCCAAGGCTGTAATCAGCATAGAATCTTGGGCAAATGAACATTCTGGACAGCAGCAACTCTCCAGTCTTAGGTGTGCCAATAAATGGGAAGCAGCATAGATTTCTCTGAAAAACATGATTTCTTTTTGGTGTTTAATGCTTAATTCTGCTGAGCAGGTTGGGGTACCTGGTGACTGGGAGCACTCCTAAATTTAAAATCATGCCTATTAGCTGCAGCTTTCAAATTGACTAACCTGCCTTTTTTACCCCATTTCCACTGCCTGTCTGCGCTTGGATTGGGGACCACATCTGCCACACTATTCTAAGGGTGTTTACATTTTGCTAACAGGTCTCCGATTTCTTCATGCCATTGTGCCTCAGGTAAGTACACTGTTCTTTGGGGTGATTGTTAGGGTCTAGTAATTATCTCGTTCCCTGTATCTCCCTACTGTCTTTTTCACATTGGTTCCCCCCCCAAGGTCTGTTATAGCAGGACTTTTGTTTTCTGTTTTAAACTACTGTAGCTGCCCCGAGTGCTACAATGATGGGAAATTGTTCGTAGTCTTAACTGTGTTCAGTTGTTGTTCTTGGTGGTTCTAAAAAAAATTAAAAAAAAAGAGAGCAAGGGAACAGAGACCATCTTAAGCCTTCTTTTAGGTTGTTTCTAAAGGGGTTCATTCTTGTAAGGCCACTGTGTGCAATTAACTGCTCACCACCACTTTCACAGCCCTGTCCATTGGGCTTGTGCTTTTTCTTCACTGCTAGAGGCTTCCCCGAGCCTCAGCACATCTGTTTCTGTGCCGCTGGGCTTGGGCGCGTGTCCCCCAACATGGCCACATCATGTGCAGCGTTATGACATAACACACGTGCACATTCATGTGACCGCTCGTGTCAGCACTTTTTTCAAGTGCTAGGCACTGTGACTGTCCTTTCTTTCAGCTGGGTGCTTGTTGGCAGTGGGAAATTGTTCCTACTACAGCCCTTTGCATCTATAGACCAGTAGGATCGATTCTGGTTTTGTGTTTTCCCCTGCAGTAGGGTGGTGTTGATCAAAGCAGTGTCAGTGCAGCTTCACAGCAGTGTGCATCTGGCAACATGTCACTAAACAAAAAGGCCAGCAGTATGTATCTGGCAAGGAACCTGTGTGTGTGTGTGTATATATATATATATATACATACAGTATATATATATATGTATATATATGTGTGTGTGTGTGTATATATATGTATATGTATATTCATGTCAAAACAATTTGTTAATGCATCAGTTAGGGTTCATATTACAGTGACAAAAGTATGGAAATTAGGTTTTAGGGCTCCCAACCCTAACACCCCATGCCACCCTCCCCCCACAACCAGCTGTACCACCCCACCTCCATCCCCACCCTACACAACAGGTGTCGGGGTGTGCCTTGGGGTTGTCCACCATAGCTGTCATCCCATTCCATGTTTAAGGAAGCTGAGATGTTACAGCATAGGAGAATGGGGTGAGCTCTAGGGTCAATGACCCCAAGACACCACCCTGATGCCTGTTGCTGTGTGTCGGGTGGTATGGCTGGTTGTGGGGGGAGAGTGGTGTGGGATGTTAGGGTTGAGAAACCTAACACCTCATTTTCATACTTTTATTGCTGTAATATGCACCCTAACTGATGCATTAACAAAGTTTTTTGCAATGAATTTCCTTATTTTTTGAGAAAGTGTAATCTTACCCTTATATGGTTTTGGGAACACAGGGCCCCTCCCATCAGTCTATAGTGTGTTGTGGAATCTGGGCCCTGTGCTCCCATGCATGCATATTGTAATTGTCCCTGATTTTCATGTCCTATCTAACTATAAGAGTAGAGACATTGTAAGTAACCATCATCGCCCTGTGCTTCCATCTATCCATAAGTGAAGAGATATTGTAATCAATCCTCATCTCCCTGTGGAAGCTCTGGGCCCTGTGCTTCCATTACTGCATAATGTTATCCATATGCCCTGTGCTCCCATCTAGGGCCCTGTGCTCCCATCTATCCATAAGTGTAGAGACACTGTAATTAACCCTCATCTCCCTGTGAGAGCGCAGGGCCTTCTGGGCCCTGCGCTCCCATTACTGCATAATGGAGGGTCCTGCGCACCCATTACTGCATAATGGTATCCATATGTGGGACCGCATGGCCCTCTGGACCCTGTGTTCCCATCTATCCATAAGTGTAGAGACAAAGCACAGGGCTCCAGATATTCCAGTTAACCCTTGTGCTGCAAATGGCACCGTATCACAGTAACCATAGGGACATTGGTAAAAATTCCACTGCAGTTGTAATCAAGGCCTGGCAACATGCATACTTGCTTAGTATACCTAAAGGTGTACTAAACTGTGTTTAGCAAAAAATCAGTATCTCGAAGCGTTTTCGAGGCAGAGCCACCGAAAGGTACCGTGACCGCCACAATGTTATCCTATGGGAAATTTCTCAACTTTGGAATGTTATAACTATGGAATTGACATAAATTGTATCACCAAACCAGCAAAAGGCACATCTGTTGGGCAAGTCCTTTCTACTCTGCAATTTTCATCCCAAAAGTCTTAACCATTTATTTGCAGTGAAGTGACAAAGAAACAGAAATTTGTTGAAAATAGTGCCTCAAATTGCGACACTGCTTTTTTTTTTTTTTTAACTCTTTTTATCTCCACTCCCTGGAGAACTCCTTCCAGCAACCTTGGATACCCAGCCTCTACCTTCTCCTGTGACTAGTCCTTCTCCCTTGTGCCACCGAGCACCACCTCCAGGTCTGAACCCTCCGGAGGTAGGGCCACCCTATCTGCCCAGGGCGCTCTATCTTATAGGGCAAAGTGCCCGACGAATACGAGTGGCCCCTTGGGGAGGAGATATCCCAATAATGCAAGTGTGGGGTGTTGGGCAGACAAGGTGCCTTCTTCAAACAACATGAAGTCTTGCTGTATTCTGACATATTGCAGTGATCCCTAACCTTTAAACTGCCCCAGAGAACAAAGAGTTAACTTTCTATGCAGAACATAGAATGCTGAGCTCAAAATCGGTTGGAGTCTCTGTCTGGAGTGTTTCAAACTCAAACAGTCAGATTCTTTACTCCGCCTCACTGAATGGTCGCTCTGGAGATTTCTTCAGCTTGGTTCAAAAGTCGGTTAAAGTTTCAGTTTTCATTGATTTTTAAACCGAAAAGTTATCTGCATAGTTGGTTCAGTCTCTGTCTGTGGTGCCGTAAGTACTAGATAGGAATTGTTCTGTTTTTCTGTGTGGAACTTGTAAAAAGTGCGGGTCGGTTCGACTGAACCGGCCATTTGATAGTGAGATCTTGTGTTTTGTGTTTTTACTTACTGTGTGGTTACCTGTCCTTATTGGTTCTAAAAAAAATGTGTTTTAGTACTTTTTTTCCAATTCCCGTGACACGGTTGGGAACCGATAAGGGAGTCTTGTCTGGCGGTTGCCATAAAAAGGGAAAGTTGGTTAGGTTGGCCATGTCTGAGAAACCCAAGAAAAAAACCGGGCCCACTGGGTTTCAACACGGCAGTGAGTGTGGGGAGGTCTTTGCTAAGGCCGATCCCCACACCACCTGTGTTTATTGTCTGGGGTTTGACCACCTCAATTCAGACTGCCAAATATGTAAAATCTTTCCCAAATCTACCCTTGAGAAGAGATTAGGTAGACTAAGGGGAAAAGGAGGCAGAGAAGTCCGCTGACCCAGATGGCCAGCCCGGTTCGGTTCCGACCGAACCAAAAGGAGTGCCCTCTGACCAGGGTGATACTTCTTCAGGCAAAAGGAGAGCCGATTCTGAGGGATCGGTTCAGACAAAAAGAAAACTCAAAGACAAATCGTCCGGTTTGGATCCAGAGGTTCATGTTCCGACCACTGAAGAGATAGCCAGAGCGATTCAGATTGTGGAATCGCTCCATCCGGTTCCTACTGATCCGGCACCTTCTGGCAGGGGTTCGGTTCGGTTGGTTCCCCCGGTTCAAGATTATACCCTCAAAGATTTTTATGAACCGAGTTTGAAGAAGAAGGGGAATTTGAGGATGATGATAGTGAAAGTGAGGGTCTGGATGTGCCTGTGGAACCGGACATTTCCCCAGACAGACCTTCACGTGTTTCCCCTCCTAGGCTTTCTGAGTTCCCTTCTCACTTTATGTTCTACAGAAAGGTGGCTGAAACCCTCCAGCTTCCTATGGAGGAGGCTATGGAAGATCAAGAGGAGCCTGATTATGTAGAAATGATGGACATCCGAGAGTCCAGGAGACTGTCTGTTCCCCTCCACAAATCCTTTGGGAAACAGACACAAAAAATCCTAAAGTCTCCTAACACTATATCTCCTGTGGATAGAAGAATGGACAAGATGTATACACTTTCAGGCTCAGACATGGAGTTCTTATACCAGCAATGCAGCCATGTTGGGGTAGTGCAGGCTGCTGCCTGTGACAAGGCAAATATTCCCTTGGCTTCAAACCCCCAGACAAGGACTCCAGGAATATTGATGGCATGGCAAAGAAACAGTACATGGCATCTTCCTTGGGACTCAGGCAAGCAAATTACATGGCCTATACAGCCAGGTACCAGAAGTCCAGGTGGGACACTGTACTGGCACTGGCTAAACAGGCCTCCCCCGGGTAGCCAAGGAGCTGGAGGCGGTGGCTACAGATGGGATTGAGGCATCTAAAGTTCAGTTTCCTGCTGCTGTGGACTCTAATGATGTGTCATCAACAGTCATGGCTACATCTGTGGCTCTTCGGAGAATGGCTTGGCTCAGATGTACTAGCCTCTCGCAGGACACCCAGGCTAAGGCCATGGATTTTCCTGTAGTGGGTAATTCTCTGTTTGGGGAGCAGACAGAGAATTACATGAAGAAAATGGATGAGTACAGGACCACCTACAGGAGTACTCAGGCCAAAGAGAGGCAGGCAACTCCTCAAAGGCAGCAGTCTAGGAGCAGGGACAGGCCTTTTCAATGGCCTTTTTACCAAGCACAAGCCTTTTCTTCCTTTTCTCAGAGGGGGTTTTTCAGAGGGAGAGGCAGAAGGGGGATGAGCAGGGCTGTAGCCACTCCTCAGCCTAAAGCCCCTGCCAAGCAGACACCTTGAGGGGCCTGCCCGGGTCGACTCTCCTATTCCAGTAGGGGGCAGGCTGGCTTACTTTGTCCAGGACTAGATCTCTGTTACATCAGACAAGTGGGTCCTGGAAGTAGTAAGCCAGGGGGCTGGTTCTCAGCTTCAGAAAATTTCCAAAGATGAGAGCCAGATCTTTTCCACCTGCAAATCTCTCGGAAACCCTTGCCCTAGAGGCAGAGGTTTCTTCTCTTCTAGCCTTAAGAGCCATAGAGAGAGTACCTACCCTACACTGGGGCAAAGGACTGTACTCTAGGTACTTCCTGACCCCAAAAAAGACAGGGAAGGGGAGACCCATCCTAGACCTCAGATATCTAAACACATATCTTTTAAAACCAAAGTTCAAGACAGTAACTCTGGGAATAATCCTTCCCTCTCTAAGGCCAGGGGACTGGCTAGCCTCCCTGGACCTCAAAGATGCCTATTTTCACATTCCCATCAGATGTTCCCACAGAAAGTACCTCAGGTTCGAGTTGCCCTCAGGCCACTATCAGTTCAGAGCAATGCCCTTTGGCCTAACATCAGCCCCAAGGGTTTTCACAAAGTGCCTGGCAGTAGTAGTTGCCTTTCTAAGAAGGCAAAAGATTTCCATTTTTCCATATCTGGACGATTGGCTAATAGTGGGTCAGTCTCCAGACCAAGTAAGGTCACACCTGCAAGTGACCCAACAAGTGCTCACTTCTCTAGGATTTCTTCTCAACCTTCCCAAGTCAGTTCTCAAACCAGTCCAGCTTTTTACTTTTATAGGGGCAGAACTGGACACACTCAGAGCAAGAGCCTTTCTTCCTCTAGAAAGGGTAAGGGTTCTTATGGAACTAGCCTCTTCCTTCAGCCTTCGGGTATCTCGACCAGCAAGGCATTTCCTCCAGCTCTTGGGCCACATGGCAGCTTCAACAGCAGTGGTCTAAGGGGCAAGATTCCAGATGTGGGATATTCAGTTCCACCTGAGAGCTTTTTGGTCTCAGGAAGGATTCCCTTACCAAACTGATCCCATTGACTCTGACCTTGATCCAAGCCCTCCAATGGTGGCAGGATCAGGACAATTTAAGACAAGGTGTTCCTTTTGCTACTCAGCCTTGTTCAGTGGTCCTTACCACGGATGCTTCTCTTCTGGGCTGGGGAGCCCATCTGGGGTTCCTCACTGCCCAGGGGCTATGGTCCCCCAAGAATCCCTTCTCCATATCAATCTCCTAGAGCTCAGGGCAGTTTTTCTGGCCCTAAAGGCTTTCTCTCAGTCAGTACAGAACAAGGTGGCTCAGGTTAGAACGGACAACACCACTACCATGTGGTACTTCAACAAGCAGGGAGGCTCTCGGTCCATGGCCTTGTGCACAGAAGCCATGAAGTTGTGGTCCCTGGCTTATTCCCTGCAAACCTCTCTGGTAGCAGTTCACCTTCCAGGGAAGGACATTGTGCTAGCAGATGCACTGAGCAGGATCTCTCAGGGCCATCACGAATGGTCCCTGAACCCTCAGGTGTTGAAAGTAATTTTTTCAAGGTGGGGCCTCAGAGATAGATCTCTTTGCAGCCCCAGACAATCACCAACTTCCTCTCTTTTGCTGAAGACTCCCAGTCTTGGGCTCAGACCCCCTGGATGCTTTGATTCTGAATTGGGAAGGGAAATATCTGTATGCCTTCCCTCCCTTCCCACTCCTGTTCAAAGTTTTAGTCAAAATAAGGTCTCAACCTTGCAAAGTGATTCTGATTGCTCTAGATTGGGCCAGACAGCCTTAGTACCCCCTGTTGTTGTCCCTAGCAGTCCATCTTCCTCTGTCTCTTCCCAGGAATTACAACCTGTTAACATCCTCTCAGGGGAGGATTTGGTACCCCAGTCTTCAGTCTCTTAATCTCAAGGCATGGCTCTTGAAGAGTTAGAGTATGCATCTCTGCATCTTTCTCAGGGGGTTCTGGATATTTTCAAAGCTTCTCGAAATCCCTCCACCAGAAAGACTTATAACTCCAAATGGAAGAGATTCAGCATTTGGTGTTCTAAAAAGCATATTTCCCCAGATACTGCTGAATTGCCTACGGTTCTGGATTATGTGGTCGATCTTAATGGCCTAGGCCTCAGACCAGCTACTCTCAAGGTACTCTTGTCAGCTGTTTCTGTGTTTCTGTCTGTGGGGAAGTCTTCCTCACTATCTTCTCATCCGGTGTTCTGTAAATTTTTTAAAGGATTGCTTCACACCAATTCTCCTTTTAGAGACCCTGCCCCTGCCTGGGATTTGAATGTTTGCATTGCTCAGTTTATGCAACCTCCTTTTGAGCCTGTGTCCTCAGCAGAGCTTAAGTACTTGACTTGGAAAACTGTGTTCTTGGTAGCCATTACCTCTGCCAGGCATATCAGTGAATTGCAAGCCCTGTCAGTGGAACCTGATTTAATCTCCTTTCACAGGGATAAAGTGGTCCTTAGAACCAATAGAAAGTTCTTGCCCAAAGTGGTTTCAGACTTCCATTTAAACCAGTCTGTGTCTCTTCCTGTTTTCTTCACCGATCATTCTTGCTCAGGAGAGAGGAGGCTATGCAGTTTAGATATTAAAAGAGACCTTAGTTACTACATAGAGCGTACCAAGGGTCACAGGTTTGACTCCCTCCAGTTATTCCTCACTTATGGAGAAGTGGGAAAGGGCAAACCTGCCACCAAGAGAACTATTGCCAGGTGGATTGTGTCTTGTATACAATTCTGCTATGAAAAGCTGGGAAAGATTCCACCCTCAGGCCTGAGGGCTCACTCTACAAGAGGTACAGCTGCTTCCCTGGCTGCTGCCAGGGATATCCCTCTCTTAGAAATTTGTCAAGCAGCCACCTGGAAAGCAGTCCACACCTTTACCAAGCATTAATCTCTGGATATCCAGGCTAGGAGTGATGCTCGGTTTGGCACAGCAATACTTCAGAGCCTATTCCCAAAGCAGGATCTGTCCCTCCTCCATGGAGGTACTGCTTGGTAGTCTGCATTTGTCAGAATACTGCAAGACTTCAAGTTGTTTGAAGAAAAAATTACTCACCTTAGTAATTATGTTTCTTCTTTTGGAGTCTTGCTGTATTCTGACCTCCTGCCCTGCCTCCCCTCTGAGAACCTGGTTTTGGGAAGTGGCTGGGCAGGTGCAGTGTTGCACCTCAGGGGTGCCCCTTTTACACCCTCTTCTTTTTTTTGGGTGTTTATTTTATTATATTCCTGTTTGGTTTGGGTTTTGAGTTTTGGGTTTCCTGACTTGAGTCTTCTTTTGGTAATCCAAACTTTTTTGTTGCCAGTTGGCCAATAAAAGTTTTTTACAATTTCCACATAGAATAGCTATTAGAGTGTTGCTCATAAGAATATGATGGTTAGCTTTCAAAGGAAAATAGACAGAGACATCAACCGAGCTCGAGCTCAACATTCTATGCTCTGCATAGAAAGATTAACCCTTTGTTCTCCGGGGCAGTTTAAAGGCTGGGGCTAACTGCACTTGTCAGAATATAGCAAGTCTCCAATAGAAGAAACATAATTACTAAGGTGAGTAATTTTTTCTTCTGTGATCAATGTCATGAGTTTAGGATGTTCAAGCTCTGGCTTTTCTGTTAGGAGCTTGGACAGCTTTAGTTAGTTGGTATGCAGCCAATTTGAACTACGGAAGACTGCTTCCATTATTGATCCATCGTGCGCATGTGTGGGATCGTATTTTGACGCTGCGGCTTGTTGAAATTGTTTCTGGCACTTTTCCACTTTTGGTCTATGGTAATCAAAGTAAAAAGCTGGTGGTGCTTTTTTTATTTTTTATTTGAGCCATGTGTCTCAGCCACAGTAGAAGTACCAGAGCGTGCTGAGGTCATGGAGTGCAGAGCGGGAACAGCCACACGTTGGAACTGTGGAGCCTATGACAGCCCTACTGGTCTCTTTCTTTGGTAGTCATGGGAGTGGACGGTGAAGATCTTTGGAAACAGCTGTCTTGACATGTGGTTAGGTGAGTGATGAATGGGGGGGTGCAGTAATTTGATGTACAACAGGGTATTGGGTATGTGTGTGTTGGGAGTTGCTGGTATTTTCCAGAGTTACAGAGCGGGACTTGGAAGAACGTGGTTTAGCGCTGTTGTGTTTGGGTCAGAGTTCCATGTGATGACTGGCACTGGGTTTGTCAGTGCTGAATTTGAAATGGTCAGAGTGCTTTCAAAGGGGGGGGTCCTGATGTGGCTGACTGGCAGCTGGCACCTCATCCCGTTGGTAGTGTTGAGGATTTACAACGGGCAAGAGGTGCTGGCTGGCTGACTAATCAGAGGCTCTTATTTTTGGTACCCATTGTATAATTAAAATATACCTGCCAAAGGATGTTGGTTAATTTCCTCATGACTTATTCTGTTAAAAATCTCCAGGAAACGGAGTTCTCTGGTCCCATTACCCAGGCCACTGAGCTACTGAGGGATGATACGTCTGGCATTTTTAAGGCAGGAGTGGCAAAGTTAGCATTACAAGATCCTTTTTTACTTCACAAATATCTCTTCAGTTTAGCCAAACTGCAGGACACCCATAGCAGCCCCCTCAAGCAAGGCTGTCCACAACAGGAACGTCTATATGTACCCAAGCATACATAGGATGATGTAAATGAATTACAGGTTTTACCTGTTTTATATTGCTTTTGGGTCCAACATATTCAGATGAATAAAATGTTGGCTGAAGAATATAGAATAATTAAGTATGGGGGAAACGAAGACTACTGGGTGACATATTAAGCAAGATGGTGACATAGCTATTCGGCTTCTTCTCCCTAAATTGCTAAAACCCAATGTAAACTGACTTAGTTCTATTCAAAACGACTGAATTACCTGTGAGAATAGGTGTCATATCATGGTTAAGCCAAACTGACTGAAACAAATGGCACAGACCTAGGATGCAGCGGGAGTCCACCAGGAGCTCTCGGACTCTGAGCTCTCGGACTCTGAGCTCTCCCAGGCCTTCGGCATGACATGGGCCTGTGTGGGCTCCACACCTAAGTCAAAGCGAGCCTGTGGCCAAAAAAATCAAACTGAACACTGTTTACAAGGATATCCAGGCTTTTTGATTTCAAAGACACCCTTCATGATGTCAAAAAAAGACTTGGCTGCTTTAGAACACTGCATTGATTCAGTGGAAAAACAGACTGCAGCAACGGACATCTGGGTCGACCAGCTAGTGGCCCAAATCAAAGAACTTCTGGACTGTCAAAAACAAATCATTGTGAGGAGGATTCAGAAAATTGGATGAGGAAAATTCTGAAGGCACTAATGGGGGGACATGATAGAAACATTTAAGTACGTCAAGGGAATTAACACAACTCAAAAGGAAAACCTCTTCCATGAAAACAAGGCAATGTGTACAAGAGGGCACAACTTGCGTCTGGTGGGAGACAAGTTTAAAAGCAACTCTAGAAAGTACATTTTCACAGAGAGAGAGTGATATACCCATGTGAAAAGTGAGAGAAATGGTGGCATCGAAAGCAGTAAGAGAATTCAGACTCACTTGGGACAGGCAAGGTGAGCAACTTAGAAAAAAATATAATGGGGGGGTAGCCACCTTGGGCAGACTAGATGGACCACACAGTCCCCATCTGCTGACACTTTTCTTATGTTCTTATGGTCGAGTTTCTGGAGAGCTTCCTCTGCACTGCCCTGGGAATTTGATACAGATTTTAAACTTGATCTTGTGTATACTCACCGCGCTCTTGGCCCAAAGCCTACCTCTCCTGATGCTTGTCCACGCTACATGATAATCAGATTTTTAAGCTATGTGGCTAGGAAGGAGTATATTTTGCAGAAGGCATGGATGAAAAAAATAGTTTATTAGGGCCAGACAAAAATTTACTTTGACAGCGATTATGCAGCAACCATTATGAAAGCCTGATGAGAATATCACCCTCTCCTTCCAGTCCTTCACAAGAGACATCAGAACTTAGAATCCATTACCCAGTCAAGCCAGTGGTTCAGTACCCAGATGGCCAGCAGTTATACCATTCAGCAACAGCAGCAACTCGAGATGATCTTCTTACTTGTGATATTTTGTTCCCAGAGGGTGAATCCAGCTCGACATGAGTGCTGACTTCACTCCCACCATGATGGCAGACTGTGCAAGCTGTGAAGAAGAGGTGGAAGCAGGCAGAATCTATAATGGCTGAAATTTGAATCATCTAAAGACCTTTCGTCGAGTACAGATCCCTACCTGACTTACTGGGCACTATTAATATCCTTTGTGTGTTCCTCTTCAGGGTAAGTGTTGGGGGGAGTGAGGGGCCCAACTGAGACCCAGCAGTTGGGTGTGGGACAGTGATAGGGTTTCGCCATTTTACTTCCCGGGCCTTTTATATGCCAGAGCCACTTTCATCAGAGGCCTTGTATACGAGTCGTGCTGCATAGAAATTTCTGAAATGTTTCTCTCTGCTGCCCCTACTGTAGAAATGGAGAAAGCATTAGATATATCTGGAAATATCACAGAAATTTTGGGAAATAGCTGTCAGTATCTGTAGCTACTACTGTAGGCTTGCTACGAGCTCTGCTTCATTGCCCCGAGGCAGAGACTCCCATTAACTTGGGCAGGACCTGCTCTCCAGGATTTCAGAAAACCAGCCTCTGCAGCTACAGTATCTAGTGCCCTCAGCTCCCTGATAAATCAGGGTGAGGTAAATACTCATACATTTGCCTCTGGGGGTGGATGGCAGAGCCCAACCCTCCTGTTCATTATCACAGTGGTTTCAGTAAGTCTTATACTTACCTGGTGTGGTCGGTTTATGTTCCTACGCTTACTGGGTTGCTCTGTCCCCTCTCCCCATGTTCTCCCTCTGAAGCAGGTCTCACACATTTGGCTGTGAGGATTGTTAGCCACGGCCTTGCTGGGGCTGTTGCTCCTTGTGGGCAAATTAAACTGCATAGCAAGTTTGGGATTCCCTGGTTGAAAGGACATAGTTTGTTTTTGTTACAACTTATTCACACGCAGGATTCAGTCTGCAACAGATTGCCAGTTTTATTGGCCCTCCACACCTGGAATGACACATCAGTAGCTGCCACCACTCAGAAGTGATTCTCTTACCTGGGAACTTTCTTGGTCTAATTCCCACCAAGCCACTGTTCACACAGTACCTTTGGCTATGGGTAAATGGCCTTCCCCCGTCACTCACTCCTAAGAAACACTTTACTTCAAGAATATGGTAACTGTAACCATCTGCTCCCCCCTTCAGAGATGAATCATGGATGTGTCAATGCCAACAGTAAACAACTCCCTCAGAAGATTCAGTCACGGAGGCATGAAGTATTTATTATAGATCGAGGGAGCGCTCCCTACCAATCGGAGTGCTCCTTTCTTCTGCACATGAAACACTGTTATTCTGTGAAGAGTATATCACTTTCAGATGCCCTGGAAACTGGCTTGTTCTGGGACAGTTTTTTTTTTTAATAATATATTGTTGATTGAGCTCGGATCAATATTATATTAATACTGCTGCTGAGCCCACTCTTACGCTTGTAAGAGTGGTGTCACATTCTTGGGGTATCAGAACTGCTCACCTTCAGTTCGTGGTTCACGTACCCTAAGAATATGTGTGAGACAACTCTTACAATCGTAAGAGTGGTCTCCATAGCGGTATTAACATACAGAAATAGTACTTACTATTTCACAATATTACACAATCTACTGTTTCACAGTATTACACAACAAACAAAGATTTTACTACAGAAATTAAAAAGAAATGGTTTGCATGCACACAGCAGAAGAAACACATAGGAAACTTACTATACATTCATAACTCATAGATCATAGAAACTTAGAATGTGTCAGCAGAAAAGGGCCAGTAGGCCCATTTAGTCTGCCCCTTTTCCCCCTGCCTATTACTACACCTGGACCCTATTTGGTCACTAGTGTCCATCCCTTCTCCTTTGTCTCTGCTTATTATACCCATGTGTCTATCCCACACATGTCTTAAGCTCCCCACTGTCTTCACCCACACCACTTCTTCTGGCAGGCTGTTCCAGGCATTCACCACTCTTTCTACAAAATATTTCCTCACATTCCTCTTAAACTTCCCTCATCGAGCGTCATAGCCTGCCCCTATGTTCTGGTGCTGCTCCTCCTCCTGTGGAAGAGACTTTCCTCCTACATCTTGTTCACCTCAAAGAGGTACTTATAGGTCTCAATCATGTCCCCTCTTGCTCTTCTCTCTTCTGGGAAGTACATGTTGAGCTCCCACAGTCTCTTTTCATGGTTTCTTGTGCAACCCCAACACCATTATATGGTAGCCCTCCTGTGAACCATTTCCACCCTGTCAATGTCTTCATGGAGGTAGAGTCCAGAACTGGACACAGCACTCCAGGTGGTCTCACAAGTGAGCGATACAGAAGAAACACCACCTCCCTTCTGTTAGAAATCCCCCTCTCTATACACACCAGCATCCAGCTAGCCTTGTCTACTGCCTTGCCACCTTGAGATTATCAGATATGATTACCCCAAGGTCCCTGTCTTGCATGCTATCTGTAAGTACCTACCCCCCATCTTATACACAGCCTCCATGTTTCCCTTCTCCAGGTGCATGACTTTGCACTTTTTAGCACTGAAACTCTGCTGCCACTCCCTAGACCACTCCTCTAATTTCTCCAAGTTCATTTGCATTCTCTCCACCCCCTCCTGTGTATTCACATTGTTGCAGATTTTTGTGTCATCCTCAAAGGGACGCACCTTCCCCTCCAGTTAGTTCTTCAGCAATGTCACTTATGAAGACAATGAAGATGACAGAACCCACTACCAATCCCTGTAGTACTCCACTGGTCACTCTCTCATCCTCCAAGTCACTGCTGTTTACCACAACCCTCTGCCTCCTATCCTTTAACCAGTTTGATATCCATCTCACCACCCTCTTCCCCCACCCCCAGGTTGCTAAGTTTGTTTATGAGCCTCCTGCGTGGCACAGGGTCAGAAGCCTCACTGAAGTCCAGATAGGCCACATCCATTGCCCTCCCCCATCCACCTTCCTAGTTACCCAGTCAAAGAAAGCTATGAAATTTGTTTGACACGACTGGCTCCTGTGAAGCCTTACTGCCAGTGGTCCTGCAGCCCATTTGCCTTCAGGTACTCCATCTGTCTCTCTTTCAAGTTTCAGCAGATACACGATTAAGTTTCCCACCACTGATGTGAGGCTGACTGGTCTGTAATTGCTGGTCTAGTCCCTGCTGCCACTCTTGCGCAGATGAACCATATCTGCCCTCCTCTAGACCTCTCAAACCACCCCCATCTCCAATGAGGTGCTGAATAATGTTGACAGTGGGGTGGCTAGCGCCATGCTCAGTTTGTTTAGTACCCTTGGGTTGCTCCTGTCTGGCCCCATCATCTTGTTTTCCTTTAGGGCTTCCAATCCCTGGTGGACTCTCTCTTTCTATAAAGGGAATTATGTCCACTCCCCCAGTGCCTGTTAATGCATGTTGGTCTGTTCTTTCCCCCTTCCACTGCAAAAACTGAGCAGAAGTATTTGTTTAAGACTGTAGCTTTTTCTTGGTCTTCGTCTGTATCGTCCCCCCGCTTCAGTCTCCTGATCCTCACTATAGCACCCCTTGCCTTCCTCTTTTAACTCATGTGCCTGAAGAAAATGTTATCCCCTTTTTGACCTCTTGAGTGATCCTCTCCTCAGTTTGAGCCTTTGCTGTCCTTACCCTCCTTCCTGCTTCCCTTTGTATCTCTAGATATACCTCTCTGTCTCTAGATAAACCTCCCTGTCTGCCTCCCTTTGGGTCTCCTTTACTTCCTGAAAGCTGTTTTTTTTTTTTTCTCTCTTACTGCCTTAGACACCTCCTTTTGAGAACCATAGTGGCCTCTTTCTGTAGCTCTCCACATTGTCAATGGGTATTTAATACATATTGGTAATGTGCACCCCTACTAGCGGTAATGGTACAGCCCAAAGCTGTAGAAACAGCATAGAACCATAGGCTCATGATTCCAAATAGCAAGGGCTCTCAAGTCTTTCCTGTACCATGAAGGGGTCAACAGCATAGAAAATCCTCTCTGAAGAAGTTTTTTTTTGAAAATTTGTTATTTTTGTTATAAGATTGCAGCAACTCTGAGCAGATTGGGGCTACCTGGCTTCAGGGAGCATCATGAAATTTAGTAATTGTGCCTGTTAAGCTGAGGCTTTCAAATGAGCTAATCTGCTAATATTTTCCACGTTTGTCAGCTTGGACTGAAAACCACTGCCTAACTAGGGTGTTGTTCAGGTCTCTCATTTTTCTTTCATTTCTGATGCCCAGATAAGTGTTTTTAACTTTTTATCGTGGGGGGATTTAGTTAGGTAGGCAGTCAAATCCATGTCTACCTTTTTTTCCTTCCTCCCTTACCACAACATTGTTTGAATGACGCAACCCCCCAATTTTGTTTTAAGACGGCTAAGTGTGGGGTTGTTTGGACTTAGTCTGGGCTGCCTGGGTGAACTGTGCCTTATTGTTGCTTACATGTTTTGTATTTTCCTTTTTTATTAGAACAGTGTTTTTGTCATATTGGTCAGTATTCCAACTGCTGCCAGAGCTCTTACACCTGCTCTGTTCTCCAGTCGTGCCTCAGAGCGCATTTTTATTTCTTTCTGCTGCCATTCAGTGAATCAGCCTTTGCTGGTAGTTAGCCAGCAGGTGCTCTTGCCTGATGTTAATGATCTAAGCACTTTGGTGCTTCTTTTGCCCTGATCTTTTGTGCCCTCAGTTGGGCATACTCCCGACTACGTGGTGATGTCACACGTTTCGTTGTGATGTCACCTGAGCTCCTGTGCACTTCTCAGTGGCTTCACTAAGCTTTCTCCTGTCAACAGGCAGCTCCATAAGGAAAGCTCTAGAATTTTGCAGGAGACAGTGTTTTGTGGTTTGGGAGCCTCCACCAGGCAGCAGCTTATGACTGTTTGGCAGGTCCTATGTATAGGAGCTGTTAAGTTTGTCAGGTAGCCTCGGCAATTATCTATCTGCTACTACATGTTAGTAGTTGATCAGAAGGAGTAAGGAAACTATACTGCTATTGCCATAGGCATTAAGAACCTTGTCTACCTTTTAGTAGGTGGTTTATAACAGAGTTCTGTTTTTCAGCCATAGGCACCATGGCTTATCGGAGACCTATGCTATTTAAGTGATGTAAGACCTGCAAGAGGGTGACAAAACCTTCCCCTTAAGGCTCTTTTTGTCCTTATTGTGTAACGTAATCTAATATGTCTCTTTCAGATCCCCTTAGTCAAACCCCTGGAGCTGGGTTGGGGGGCACCAGATATACTGACTAGCAATGGCAAGGCTGAGTTGCACAAATCTTTTTTGTTGCTCATAAATGAGCTACATAGAAACACAGAATTTGATGGCAGAGAAGGACTGACAGGCCCATCCAGTCTATCTATTGTCTCCTGATGTTCCACAGGACATCCCCACCAACACATCTGAACCTCAGGTAGGCCCATTGTGTCAGGGAGCCCATACAGGTATGTCCAGGTGCACCAGTTCAGGACAAGACTGCTAACCCAAATATGCAGGAAGACCACCCCAACCTTGACCATAGCGAGGGTCAAGATGGTGGTACAGGGAACTTTGAAGAAAATCCTGACCCAAAAATGTTTTTTGATGAAGAGGACCCTCTGAGGAAGAGGAGGAGGGTGAGTGAACAGAGCCTAAGAGAAAGATTCTGATCCCTCCCCTGTTTGATATGAAATCCCTGTCCAATATCATAAAAGAGGCTTGTAGGACCTTACAGTTGAAAGAAGTACAAGCCATAGAGGCTCTGGACGTAAAGCCAATACTGTCCGTGTCCTCCTCTGCTTCAAAATGTTTTTCTAAACTTTGTACACTGTGACCAGATTATTGAACAGGAATGAGCAGGCGCAGACCAGAGAAAACATCTGCCAAAGCCACAAGTGAGAAGTTATTCGTTTATGGAGGAGAACGCCCAGAAATGGGAAACTCTTTCCTTGGTAGATAAGGCAGTGCATATTTCGGTTAAGCACATGACTATACCTATTAAAGGATCTGTGGCCTTAAAGAGCTAGTGTACTGCCTAAAACTAATATTAGTTTTTGGAAGCAGTCAACCATTAGCTTTTATATGTGAGATACTTTTTATTTTCCCATTGGACAATTAGAAGATTGTTTATCTGATTTTAGTAGATGTGATGTGTGGAACAGCACCCTGCCTGGCAGCAGACATATCTAGTTCTGTTCCCCAAACTACATCATCAGCATTGTGACATCACAGATGACTGACCTGGCAACTACTCAGTGGCTATTCCTGAGCACCAGTGATGTTACAGTCAGTGAAGTCACAATGCAGATGATGTAGTGAGGGGGAATAGAGACAGCTATGTCAGCTGCCAGGCTGATAGCTGTTTCACACATCCACCAAAATATTATCACATAGAAAACTTTCTAAAGAACAAAAGGAAAAGGAAAAATACTTCAGAAATAAAAAGTTTCAACTGTCTACTTCTTAAAATTTGTATCATTTTCCTGTCTGTTTCGGTTCCACTAGCTCTTTAATTGATATGCACGATAAGCGAGTGAATGCCTCATGCAAGGGGTGAACATTTTGCAGCTGATGGCCATGGCTGACACTTTTCAAGGGGGTGCCACAGTGGACAATATATGAATATCAGATTGCTCCATTTGTCAGATTGTGTCAGCTGTGTAGGGCGTATAGCTGAAGCACTGGGTTGCAGACCAGGTGTCAAAGGCAAAGCTGTTTAACTTGCCTTTTGAGGGATGACTGTTATTCAGTTCTGCTTGGATGAGATTTTGAAAGATACCTAAGACAAGAAGGACACCTCCCAGTGTCAAAGCATCAACAAAAAGCTAGTTTGATGCTAAGGGGTCAAGGAGTCTTGAGGTGGTTTTCGTCCCTTTTCGGAATTTCGGAAACTGAAGGAATAATACGAACATACGAAATTTGCCAGCAGATAAAGGCCAAGAGGTCTATCAAGTGTGCTCGAATGTGCAGCTAGCACCCCTTATTCTGCAGCTGCCCCTCCCTTCCACCCTTCCCCTTCATTAACCCTCCCCCTTGTCCTGTCCCATCCTCGTTTGAAGCAGTCCACTGTTCTACTGCATACCACTTCAGCAGGTAACGCATTCCACCCAGCCACCACCCTCTCGTAAAGGTGTCTCCTCATCTCCCTCCTGAACCTTCCTCGCTCCAGTCTCATATCATGGCCCCTGGTGCCCTCCCCTCCCTTACTTTGAACAGCCCCTCTGTACCCGTCTTGTTTATTCCTTTCATGTATTTAAAGGTTTCAATCATGTCACCCCTGCCTCTCCTCTCCTCCAGTGAGTACATGTTCAACTCCTTCAACCTCCTCGTGTGATAAGTCCCCCAGCCCCTTGATCATCTTTGTCGGCTCTGTCACCCCTCAGTAACTTAATGTCCCTCTTCGAGATCACGGACGCCAGTACTGCACGCAGTACTCCAGGTGTGGTCTAACTAATGACCTATACAGTGGCAGAATCAATTCCCTCCTCGAGATATACCCTTGCAATACAACCCAGCATTTTGTTGGCCTTTGCAGCTGCCTTCCTACTTTGTGCCGAGTTGTTCATTGACCCTTTAATGAGCACACCCAGATCATTCTCCTCCTCTGTCTGGGCTAGCTGCACTCCCCTAGCTGGTAACTCCTCCTTGGGTTCTTCATCCCAAAATGCAGCACCTTGCACTTTTGGCATTAAAGCCAGTTGCCAGGTGTCTGACCAGGTTTCAAGCTTTGCCAGATCATTCTGCAACCCCTGCCATCCCCTAGGTCATCCACCACGCGCCTACCTTGGTATCATCAGCAAACAGACTGATCTTGCTCTTGGTGTCCCATGATATGTCTGCAATGAATATCCCAAACAACACTGGTCCCAACACTGAGCCCTGTGGAACACCGCTCGTCACTGTCCTTGGGTGTGAGAGCTCCCCACCCACCACCACCCTCTGTTGCCTTCCCTGCAGCCAGTTTCCTACCCATCTCACTAGCTTTGCACCCGCCCCTGTGCCTACTAACTTTCTTCTCAGCCTTCCATGTGGCACTGAGTCGAATGCCTTACTGAAGTCCAGATACAGGACATCCACTGCATGGCCCCTGTCCAGTTGCCTAGTTACCCAGTCATAGGACTCGACCAGGTTGGTTTGGCAGGATCTGCCACGTATGAAGCCATGCTGTCTGCTGTCCTGTAGTCCTTTGGCCTCTAGGAGGGCCACCAGCCTCTCCTTCAGGATAGTCTCCATTAGCTTACCCACGATGGATGTGAGGCTCACTAATAATAATAATAATAATAATAATAATAATGGATCCTATTCCGGATTTGAGGGCAACAGTAACAGAGGATCTTACTTCGAGTAAGAGCTCCTGCAGCAGGCTACACCATAAGGACTATGCCACCAGGCACTAAGACTCCACGGAAAACTTCTAGCCAGCAGTACCCATCTGGGGCCTGCCCCTTACATCAGTGCGCCCACCATGCCTCTCAACTGTACCACATTACGAGGGACGTTTCTCATTTTACTTCAAAAAAGTTCCCTGTTCCACATCGTGAGGACTTGTTCCACATTCAAAGTCAACATTTTAAAGCAAAAATCCATAGTAAATGATGGAAAAAATGCATTATTCAATCAATAACAGACTTTCTCAACATAAATGCAACATTTTAACAGTGTTTTAAGCATCTTAGGTAAAGATTCGATTAAGTGTTCCACATGTTGCCCATTTGTTCCACATTTTGACAGGCAATGTTCCACATTTGGGGGACAAAGGTTGAGAGGTATGGCGCCCACTGACGTCACCAGCTGTATAAAGGGGGCAGTCCCCAATCCCACCTCAGTTCTTTTCCCGCCATTGACCCGTGCACTTCAGCTCCATCGGATGCCTCGTTGCATCTGTCAACCAGTATTTTACTTCAGTCAAAAGTACTAATTTTTTCCTTTTATTTTTTAAGTGTAGTATTGAGTGAATGTCAGTTTATGTCGACTCTGTCTTCCTCAACATTGTGACAGAAATCTGAGTGTCGGTGCAGGCGGCGGATTCCTGCCAAAGACAGTCGTTTGCAGTGCCTCTTTTGTCTGGGGCCTACCCACAATGTCAAAGCCTACCTGGGCTGTGGCAACTTCAACAAACAGACCTGGACCTGCCACCAAAAGACTCTCCAGGCCTACATTATGGAGCAACAGTATGCCACTCTTCAATGCCCATTGAAGGCCAGCTCCTCAGCCTCCCGATCACCGACTTCCCAAAAGGAGAAACACTCAGGAGGGAAGCACCATCAGTGGGACAAGGGGCACAGTAGGTCAGAGTCCAGATCTAAATCTCCTTGTAAGAAGAAACCTTCCAGTTCGTGTTGTGGAGAGAGAGAGGACTCAGCCCCTATGTCAGGCCTGACGTTGATGAAGACTCCCACCCTTGTAGTTTCAACGGGCGGCAACTCTTCGGGGCAAGGACCCTCGGGTCCATCCCTCAGTCTTAGGCCCTTTCACCATCCTCGGGGCCTAAGAGGGGAACTGCAACCGATAAGGTTGCATCCTCGTCGTCTTCGTCCTCCAGCCTGTCGTCCGCATTGGATGACAGACATGGACACCGGGAAAATTCACGCTCTGGGGAATGCTCCCCCAGGGAGAAGTTGTCAGCAACTAAGGAAAAGACCCTGACACATGTCCCAGACAAACAGTCTTCCGACAAATGGAAGGACCAAAGGCAGACATCTCAAAGTAAGACGTCAGGCACCCAGACGTCCGCTACAACCACTAAGAGTCGGACACCTCTGGAACAGCAGCCTCAGAAGTCGACGTCAGCTGAGACCATACGGCAGCCTAATGACAGGCCACCTGTCAATAAATTGCCAGATAAAACCCCCTTGGCACCCGATGACCTGACGTCGGGGGACCCCGACAACAGGCGATCAGATGACAGACAGTGCTACTCCACCAAGTCCTCATGTACCCCATGAGGAGACTCCAGGACCAAGCAACCCTATCATCACTCCCATGGAACCCAGTGACATGCCACCCCAGGTGCCGATGGTTCCCCTGGCAGAAGTGGGACAACTCTTTACCTCCTGGTGGAACACAGTAAAAGGAGATTTATTAAAGAAAGATGACCTCCCTCTTTCACCGCCTCCACAACCCCCTACACTGCTTCCAGGAAAAGTACCAGTCCCAGACTCCTGGCCACAGTCCCAATACATGCCCAGAAGCCCAATTTCAAAACAGTCAGACTCCGAGCATACCGGGTGTAGGGGCAGATGTCACCACTCCTCCTCCTCCAGGTCTTCCTCGGATGACAGGAGCAGATGTTGGCATGGGCGTAAGCACTCATGGTCAGCATCTTCTGTCTCTTCCAGAAGCAGTCCTCACTCCTCATATTCCTCTTCCAGAGGTTATTCTTCCGAGCCTGAGTGCCCCCGTAATTCACCCAGTTTCCCCCCCGATGACCCAGCGTTTATGGATGTGATGCATCACATACAATTCCTAAATCAATGGGACACTAAGGAATTGGACCCCAGAGAGGAAATATAGTGCAGTGGTAGTATAGCATAGTGGTTTAAGGCTCTGAGCTGCAAATCTGGAGACCTGGGTTTGAATCCCATAGCCCCCACTTGCATACTGTGTGACCCTGAACAAGTCACTTAACTTCCCTGTGCTCCCAGGTTGCACCTTTAAACAAGCTTTCAGCTTAGTGTGTCTCACTTGGTTAAACAATTAGAAGGAAAAGGCTTCATACTTTTTTTCGGAATGAGTGACCTGAGATCTTTGGTCATCCCCACCCCCCCGGGTCCCTCCTTTTCAGAACTTAACTAGTTTGGCTTGGGACCACCCTTCCTCTTCTTTGGCCATTCCTAAGAAGGCAGATAGACTATATAAAGCTCCTAAAGCAGTGCCCTTCTTGGGAGAAAATCCAAGCGCAGACTCTGTGGTCCTGACTGCAGCTCACGGCAGGACAAAACAACTGAAACATATGAACTCTCAACCTCCCGACAAAGAGTCTAAGAAATTAGACCAGTTCGGTAGGAGGGTCTGTGCTTTTTCCATTTGCTCCATTCGGTCCCTAAATTATTTGGCCCACGTGGTGCAATATCAAAAGTCCCTATGGAAGAAAGCCATTGAGTTGGCCCAAAAACATCCTGCACGTACTGAACTTTTGGACGTACTCCAGTCTGGCCTGGACTTAGGAAAACACATACTTCAAGCAACATGAAGTCTTGCTGTATTCTGACTATTGCAGTTAGGTCCTGCCTTTCAACTGCCCCGGAGAACAAAGAGTTAACTTTCCATGGCCAGCATGGAACGCCAGGCAAGACGCCCCTATCGGTTCCTGACCGTGTTCCGGGTCTTGGAAAAAAATGTGTTTAAATCCGTTTTTTTTAGAACCGATACGGACCGGTTACCACACTCTAATAAATTCAAAAGTTTTTTAAAATCAATCTGATCGGTTCAAACCAAACCGATCCAATGTTTTCAAGTTCCACACAGAAACTAAATGCAAAACCTATCTAGTACTCACGGTACCACAGACAGAGACTTAAACCAACAGGTTCAGTAGCAGAAATTCGGTAGAAACTGAGCAAAAAAAACGATACTTTATCCGACTTTTTTTGAACCGAGCAAAAGAGAAATCTCCGGAGCGACTGTTCAGTGAGGCGGAGTAAAGAATCTGACGGTTGGAGTTTAAACTACAGCAGACAGCGGCTTCAACTGAGCTTGCGCTGAACGTTCCATGCTGGCCATGGAAAGTTAACTCTTTGTTCTTCGGGGCAGTTGAAAGGCAGGGCCTAACTGCAATAGTCAGAATACAGCAAGACTCCATTAGAAGAAACAACATTACTAAGGTGAGTAATTTTTTCTTAGGGCATCCTATGACTCGGCGGACATAGCAGCCAGAGCAGCAGCCACCGGGGTGTGTCTCTGTCATCACTCCTGGCCGAGAGTTTCCGGTTTTCGGCAAGATCTCCAGGATTCAGTCCTCAGTGCCCCATTCCACAGGTCTGTCCTTTTTGGACAGGAGATACAAAAGCTAATAACAGAACTGCAAGACTCAGGCAAAGCAGTCCAATCAGTTCACCATATGTAATTGGCAGACCCTCAGCAACCTAGGTGCAAGCCATTTCAGCGCCAAGGTGCCAACCAGCAGAAAAAAACAACTGCAGCGAGGTCCTTTCAAACGTAAGGTACCCTCTCAACAAGCAAGGAATAGTGGACCCAGGAATGCAAAATCTTCCCAACCTTCCCTACCCTCCCCAGGCGCACATGCATGACTTCCTGCTAGCCCCCCCCCCCATCTCCGGCGGAGTCAATGGGGGAAGCAGTAGATTCTCAGTTCTTTTTTTTTTTTTTATTTTAGTTGTTTAACCAGGTATAGCACACTAAGCTGAAAGCTTTTTTACAGGAGCGACCTAGGAGCACATTGCTCCCTCTACCTAGACGGGTGGACCAAAATAACACCAGATACATGGATGGTGGACGTCATCGAAAAGGGTTATATGCTAGAGTTTACAGAATTTCCCCCTCTCGATACCCTCTCACCCACATATCCCTCATCAGACAAGAAATACAGACCTTACTCTCAAAAAGAGCATAAGAGCCTGTTCCATGCTCCCAACGGTTGTCTGGGTATTACTCTCATTTCTTCTTGGTTCCCAAGAAGACAGGGGACTTAAGACCCATTTTGGACCTGAGTACATTGAATACAAAAGGTTCAGAATGGTAACATTACCAGGGCTGATACCTATGTTGCTCCAAGGGGATTGGCTATGCTCTCTGGATATGCAAGACGCATACTTGCACATACCGGTGTTTCTGGCTCACAAGAGGTATCTTCGGTTCACCTTTCAAGGGAACTATTACCAATTCTGGGCTTTGCCTTTCCGTCTCTCCTTTGCCCCGAGGGTGTTCACCAAATGCTTAGGAACAGTGGCAACTGCTCTTTGCAGACAGGGTCATTTTGTCTATCCTTACCTAGATGACTGGCTCCTAACTGCTTTCACCAGGTCGCAGTTAGTCCACACCCTCTCGGACACTTTTCAGATGTTCCAAGAGCTGGGGATAACAACCAGTCTCCCAAAGTCCTGTCTCTGGCCTTGCCAACATCTACAATACATAGGGGCAATCCAGGATACTCAACAGGGATTAGCCTTCCTCCCACCCGACAGGGCCACTCAACTGAGGGACCAGGCCTCCAGAGTAACTGCAGCCAATACAGTCACAGTGAGAACCGTGTTCAAACAACATGAAGTCTTGCTGTATTCTGACTAAATGCAGTTAGCCCCAGCACTTAAACTGCCCCGGAGAGTAAAGAGTCAACTCTATGCAGAAGCATAGAACATTGAGCTCTAGCTCGGTTTTCAAACCTCTGTCTCTAGCACTCTGAAGTGTAACCGTCAGATTTTTTACTCCGCCTAACTATGAAGTCGCTCCGGAGATTCCTCCTGCACTTTGGTTCGGTATCAGTTTAAACTGGTCGGTTTTACCTAACTGTTTCTTTATTTTGGTCTCCTTACCTCTATCTCAGTAACAGTAAGTGGTAGTAGTAGGTAGTTGTATTATTGTGGAAATTGTATTTGCCTTCGGTTCGTCTCCGGTCGGTCCAGTTTGGAACTGAACCCCATTTGTATTTCTGTCTTGTTTCTAAATATTACTGTGGTTTCCAGTACTCATTGGTTCCTAAAAAAAAATTCTGATTTCTGGGGTTTTTTAACCGACCTGTGACACGGTTGGAACTGATCAGTTTTTAGTTGCCTGGTGTAATAGCTGGTAAGAGTAACTTTTCAGTATTCCAGCATGTCTGAGAAACCCAAAAAGAAAACCGGTCCCACTGGGTTCCAGCACTGTACCAAGTGTAAGGGGGCCTTTGCTAAGGCCAACCCTCACCTCGCCTGTGTTTACTGTCTGGGGTTTGACCACCTCAAAGAAGACTGCCAAATCTGTAAAAACTTTCCCAAAGCCACTCTGGAAAAACGTTTGAGTAGGCTAAGGGAGAGGGAGGCTGAGAAGTCTGCTGACCCGGATGGCCAGCCCAGTTCAGCGGTTGCCAAACCTGAGGGAGTGCCCACTGACCTGGGCGATACCTCCTCGGGCAATCGGAGAGAGTCGATTCTGCGGAATTGGTTCCTAGCAAATGGAAACGAAAATCAGCCGGTTCGGATCCTACTTCCCATGATCCGTCCACTGAGGAAATTGCTAAAGCGATTTCTATTGTTCAGTCACTTTGCCCGGTTCCGACCGAACCAGCAACGGTTCATAGAGGTTCGGTTCGGTCGGACATAGTCGCTTCTGACATTGATCCAGAGGCTTTCTATGAGGGCGATTGGGATGGAGAAGAAGAGTATGATGAAGAGGAAGATGAAGGCCTAGATGAGCCTGTAGAGCCTGACATCTCCCCAGACAGGCCTTCCAGGGTGTCTCCTCCCAGACTTTCTGAGCCCCCCCTCCCATTTCTTGTTTTACAAGAAAGTGGCTGATACTCTTCAGCTCCCAGTGGAAGAAGCTGAACAGGATCAGGAGGAACCTGACTTCATGGAAATTATGGATGTCCCAGAGTTGAAGAGAGTGTCTATCCCTCTGCATAAATCCCTGGGGAAACAGACACAAAACATGTTACAGTTTCCAACTTCTATACCTCCTGTGAATAAAAAGATGGACAGGAGATATACCTTGTCAGGTCCTGGAATATAATTTCTTACAACTCATTGCAGCCATGCTGGGGTAGTGCAGGCTGCAGCCTGTGATAAGGCTAATATTCCCCTGGCATCTCACCCCCCAGATAAGGATTCTAGGAAAGTGGATGCCATGGCCAAGAAACAATACTTGGCATCCTCTTTGGGACTCAGACAAGCCAATTATATGGCATATACAACTAGGTACCAGAAACTGAGGTGGGATACGGTTCTGGAACTGGCTAAGAATGCCCCTCCCCACCTAGCCAAGGAGCTGGAGAAGGTGGATGCAGATGGTATTGAGGCATGCAAGGTCCAATTTCAGGCTGCTGTTGACTCGAATGATGTGCATTCCAGGGTCATGGCTACATCTGTCTCCATGAGGAGATTAGCGTGGCTCAGATGTACCAATCTGTCACAGGATACCCAGACTAAGGCCATGGATTTTCCTGTTACTGGTAACTCTCTGTTTGGTGAACAAACAGAGGCTTACATGAAGAAGATGGATGAGTACAGGACCACCTACATGTGTGCTGCTGCAAAAGAGAAGCAGGCCACTCCTCAGAAGCAGCTGTTTAGGGCTGGCAGGGGCAGGCCTTTTAACAGGCCTTTTTCCCAAGCCCAGGATTCCTCTTCTTTCCAGCAGAGGGGATTCTTCAGGGGAAGAGGCAGACGAGGGATGACCAGGACCTCAGCATCCACTCAGTCCAAGCCCCCTGCCAAACAGACACCCTGAGGTGTCAGTCAGAGTTGCCTCCCCAATTCCTGTAGGGGGCAGGCTGGCTCACTATTCCCAAGCCTGGGATTCCATTACCTCAGACAAATGGGTCCTGGAAGTAGTGAGCCAGTGACTTGTTCTCAGTTGTCAAAAATGAGATCAAGATCTTTCAGCCCCCCTCTCCCCCTTGGAGACAAAGGCCTTAGAGGCAGAAGTCTCCTCTCTTCTGCTCATGTGAGCAGTAGAGAAGGCACCTCTTTGTCAGGGGAAAAGGACTTCATTCCAGATACTTCCTTACCCCCAAAAAAGACAGGGGAGTGGCGACCCATCTTAGATTTAAGGTACCTCAACAAACACTTAACAAAACCAAAGTTCAAGATGGTGACTCTGGGAGTAATTCTCCCCTCTCTGAGACCAGGAGACTGGCTAGCCTCCCCTGGGTCTCAAGGATGCCTATTTCCACATATCCATCAGACATTCCTACAGAAAGTACCTCAGGTTCAAATTGCCCTCGGGCCATTATCAGTTCAGAGCCATGCCTTTCGGCCTAAAATCAGCTCCAAGGGTGTTTACCAAGTGCCTGGCAGTAGTGGTAGCATTCCTCAGGAGACAAGGTATCCTTCTGTTGCCATATCTGGATGACTGGCTCCTAGTAGGTCAGTCCCCAGGCCAAGTCAAGTCAGCCTTAGAGGTCACCCAATGGCTCCTGGAGTCCTTGGGCTTCATTCTAAACCTAGAAAAGTCAGTTCTGGAACCAACTCAGCTGCTCACTTTCATAGGGGCGGACATAGACATGACCCAGGCAAGAGCTTTCCTTCCTCTTTCAAGGGTTCAGTCTCTAGTCACTCTGGCTTCCTCTTTTCAACCTCTTGTTTCTTGTCCAGCCAGGCATTTTCTTCAGTTACTGGGCCACATGGCAACCTCTATAACTGTGGTCCGGGGAGCAAGGTTTCCGATGAGAGATATTCAATTTTACCTCAGATCTTAATAGTCTCAGAAAAAGGACCCTCTCTCCAAATTGGTTCAGTGTCCCAGACTCTAGTTCAGGCACTCCAGTGGTGGCTGGAGGAGGACAACCTTTGGCAAGGTGTCCCATTCATCAGTCAGGCTCCTTCAGTGATTCTCACCATGGACGCCTCTCTCCAAGGCTGGAGGGCCCATCTGGACCAGCTTACAGCTCAGGAAACCTGGTCTCACCAGAAGTCCCTCATTCACATAAACCTTCTGGATGTGAGGGCTGTCTTTCTAGCTCTGCAGACATTCTCAACTGTGGTTCAGGGCAAAGTAGTACAAATCAGGACAGACAATACCACAACCATGTTTTACATCAGCAAGCAGGGAGGCACTCGGTCCTCAGCCTTGTGCACGGAGGCCATGAAGGTATGGTCTCTGGCTTATATTCCCTTCATGCTTTCCTGGTGGCTGTACACCTGCCAGGGAAGGACAACATCTTAGCAGATGCTCTCAGCAGAATTTCTCAGGGTCATCACAAATGGACTCTGAATCCCCTGGTCCTTCAGGTTATCTTCAACAGGTGGGAGACTCCAGAGATAGATCTCTTAGCAGCACTGGACAATCATCAACTTCCTCTCTTTTGTTGCAGGCCTCCTCTACTGGGCTCTGTACCCCAGGAGGCTCTACTATTGGATTGGACAAGCAGGTTCCTGTATGCATTTCCTCCTTTCCCTTTGATTTTCAGGGTTCTGATCAAGACCAGATCTCAGCCTTGCAGGGTGATCCTAGTGGCACCAGACTGGGCCAGACAAGCCGTGGTATCCTCTACTACTGTCATTGTCAATGACAAGGCTTCTGTGTCTTCTCAGACACTTCAATCTGCTGACGTCCTCTCAGGGAAGGATCCTCTATCCTAGTCTTCAGGCTCTCAGGCTCAAGGCCTGGCTCTTGAGTTAGAATATGCAGATCTAAACCTTTCTCAGTCGGTTTTGGATATTCTAAAGGTTAGCAGAAAACCTGCTACCAGAAAAACTTACAATTCCAAGTGGAAAAGATTTGTTTTTTGGTGTTCCCAGATAACTGTTCAGCCAGAATTAGCTGACATTGCTATTGTATTGGACTATTTGGTGCATCTTAATAGTTTAGGTCTTCGGCCCACTACGCTTAAAATGCATTTGGCAGCTGTGTCTGCCTTCCTTTCAGCTGGGACGGGCTCTTCCTTAGCCTCTCATCCAGTTTTCCAGAAATTCTTCAAAGGTCTGATGCATGTTAATCCTCCCTTTTGAGCCCCTACCCCTTCTTGGGATCTGAACATCTGTATAGCACAGCTTATGCAGCCCCCTTTTGAGCCTCTATCTTCAGCAGAGCTGAAATACTTGACATGGAAAACTGTATTCCTGGTAGCCATTACCTCTGCCAGGAGGATCAGTGAGTTACAGGCTTTATCAGTGGAACCTGATTTTATTTCTTTTCACAGGGATAAGATGGTCCTTCGAACTAACAGAAAGTTTCTTCTCAAAGTGGTCTCAGACTTTCATCTGAACCAATCTATGACATTGCCTGTGTTTTTGACTGACCATTCTTCCTCTGAGAAAAAGGAGATTACACAGTGTCGACGTGAAAAGGGCCCTTAGTTACTATGTGGAGCATACTAAGGCCTATAGGAATGGATGTTCTCAGTTATTTCTCACCTGTGGTGAGGTGGGAAAGGGCAAACCAGCCACCAAGAGAACTATTGCCAGGTGGGTTGTCTCCTGTATCCAATTCTGTTATTCAAAACTTGGGAAGGAACCTCCCTCAGGCCTGAGGGCTCATTGTATAAGGGGTACAGCTGCTTCACTCGCAGCAGCTAGGGATATACCTTTAGTGAAAATTTGTAAAGCAGCTACCTGGAAAACTGTTCACACATTTACCAAGCATTATTCTTTGGACATTCAGTCTAGGAGTGATGCTAGGTTTGGCACAGCTGTGCTGCAGAGCCTGTTCCCAAAATAGGTTCTGTGACTCCCTCCTCCAAGGGGGTTACTACTTGGTAGTCTTCATTTAGTCAGAATACAGCAAGACTTCATGTTGTTTGAAGAAAAAATTACTTACCATAGTAATGTTGTTTCTTCTAATGGAGTCTTGCTGTAATCTGACCTCCTTCCCTGCCTCCCCTCCTAGAACCCAGTAGTTTTGGGATGTGGGAGGGCAGGCACAGTGCTACACCCCAGAGGTGTACTTGGCTTGCCCTGTCTTATGGGTTTTAGTTATAGCTCTCTACCTAGTTTGGTTTTATATTTAGCTTTCTTTTTGGGGTTCTCAACTTGAGTCTTTTGACCCTAAAAACAATTTGTGCACCCATTTGGCTTGCAAGAGTTGAAATAATTTCCACCTATTACTTTTATTAGTTAGTGCTCGTAATAATCTGATGGTTACACTTCAGAGTGCTAGAGACAGAGGTTTGAAAACCGAGCTCGAGCTCAACGTTCTATGCTTATGCATAGAGTTAACTCTTTACTCTCCAGGGCAGTTCAAGTGCTGGGGCTAACTGCATTTAGTCAGAATACAGCAAGACTCCATTAGAAGGAACACCATTACTATGGTAAGTAATTTTTTCTTACAGCTCCTTGGTGGCGGCCATACCTACGGTACCATTAGCATGCTTGCATATGAGAGTTCCTTAATGGAACTTAAGGGTGCAATGGGACCAGACATCCAACAATCTCGAACACCCAATAAGGGTATCAGGAGCTGTCCAGCAAATGCTGTCATGGTGGCTGACTTCACCCCAAACTGGATTCAGGAGTTTCATTTTCAAACAGACCCACTTAGACAGATCCTCACAATGGATGCATTGGGTCTAGGATGGAGAGCTCACTTTCAGAATCATCGTACTCAGGGCACATGGTCAGACATGGAAGTGTCCCTGCACATCACCATCTTAGAGATGAGGGAGATTCTGTATGTCATGCAAGCCTTTCAGACTCATCTTTCCCAGGGTCCCCTGCTTATCCAGACTGACAACATGTCGGTGGTCTTTTATGTCAACAAGCAGGGAGGGAGGGACGCACTCCAACCCTCTGTGCAGAGAAGCTATGAGAGTGTTGTACTGGGCCCTAGAACACGGACTTACACTGACAGCGGTTCATGTTCCAGGGGTCCAAAACGTTCTGGCAGACAAGCTCAGTCACTTGCGATCCAGAAACCACTAGTGGGAGTTACTTCAAGAAGTGGTGGATGACCTATTCGAAAGATGGGGATGTTAAGAGCTGGACCTGTTTGCGTTCCTGTGCAATGCAAAACTGCCCAATTTCTGCTCGCTAGGTCTAAGACATGGTGTTTTCAGGTGAGATGCATTGTCCCTTTGCTGGACAGGGAAGTTCCTGTATGCCTTCCCTCCCTTTCCACTTCTACAGAGGGTGTTACTCAAACTATAGATGGATCATGCCACACTGATCCTGGTAGCCCCTCTCTGGCCATGTCAGATATGGTTCCCTCTTTTGCAACAATTAGCAGTGGAACCTCCTTTTCAGCTACCAGTTTTACCCAGCTTGCTATCCCAAGACATGGGAACATTAGTCCACCCTGACCTCTGGTCTTTACACCTCCATGCATGGCTCCTACAGACTTGGCCGTTTCCAGGCATGGGGTTTCACAGAGGGTGGCAGAAGTCCTAGTAGAAGCAAGAAAACCTTCTACAAGGGCAACATATGCCATGAAATGGAAACATTTCTGTATTTGGGCAGCTGCACGTTCCCTGGACCCACTCTCTTGCTCAGTGAAATCGGTTCTGGAATATCTCCTATCACTTTCAGATGCAGGGCTGAGATACTCTTCCATAAAGGTGCATCTCTGTGCCATTTCTGCTCATCACACACCTGTGGAGGGTAAAAACATTGCCCAACTGGACCTTGCCTGTACATTCCTTAGGGGCATGCTTCATATGAAATCTCCCATTAGAGATCCTGTTCCCCCATGGGACTTACTTTTTATTCTAGAGAAACTGACATTACCTCCCTTCGAACCAGCCGCGGATTGCGACCCATGTTTTCTCTCTTGGAAAACATTATTTTTAGTTGCCATCACTTCAGCTTGAAAGGTTTCAGAGCTGCAAGCCTTGATGTGTAAAGAACCTTATTTAATTTTTCACAGAGACAGGGTGTGTCTGTGCACTAATCCTAAGTTTCTTCCAAAGGTGGTATCTGAGTTAACCTCTAATCAAGACATCTCCCTTCCAGTTTACTATCCTGAGTATTCGAATAAAGGGGAGGTCCTTCTTCACACTCTATATGTACATAGAATCCTTAGGTATTATTTGAGCCATACAAAACTGACCCGGCAATCGGATCAGTTGTTTGTGTTCTTTGCCCCCAGAGTTCTGGGGAAACCAGTTGCATGGCAAACCATGTCCAAATGGTCAACCAGTTGCATTACTTTTATTTACAACAAGTACGAAAAACCCTTACCAGGACCGGTTAAGGGACATTCCACGAGGGGGATGGCTGCATCCTTTGCAGCCATGAAAAATTTTTCTATGGCAGACACATGTGCTGCCGCAACATGGAATTCTGTGCATACTTTTGTTAAGCACTACACCCTGGATATTGTTTCCAGAAAGAGAGCAGGATTCCGCCTTGCTGTGTTCCAAGGCCTAATCTAATGAATAACAAAAATTCAGTATTTCAGAGGTTTATTTCCCTGCCTCCCTTTTTCTTCCCTTTGGGAACACTGCTTGGGACTCAGTCTTTATAGTGTAGCCTGCTGCAGGAGCTCTTACTCGAAGCAAGATAGTACCATTATGTAAGAACTTACCATAACAGTAGATCTTCGAAAAGAGCTCTTGCAGCAAGCGCTATTTTCCCTCCCTCCCTCCATCCCCCTATTATGTTTCTCCCTTTGAGATTTGCCTCAGCACCTGCCTCAGAGCTTTCCTGCTAAGCAACCTTCGGGTCTCCGGTGGGTGAACGGAAGTGGGACTGGGGACCTCCCCCTTTATACAGCTGGTGATGTCGGTGGGCAGACCAACGTAAGGGGCGGGCCCCAGCTGGGTACTGCTGGCTAGAAGTTTTTCATGGAGTCCTAGTGCCTGGTGGCATAGTTCTTATGGTGTAGCCTGCTGCAGGAGCTCTTCTCGAAAATCTACTGTTACGGTAAGTTCTTACATAACTGTACTATCTTTTGCCTATAGATGTGATGGGGATGCTGAAGAGGAGGTAACTGAAGGTAAATGAAGGTATGCAAGCCCATCTCTGCCCCCCTTCCCTTGGTGGAAGACTGCAGAATGTTTATGAGAGATGGGCCCAAATGACATCAGATGCCTGGGTACTAGAGATTCTGGAGCTCGGTTACCCAATAGAATTTGTGACAGTACCCACACAGGGGAGTTTCTTGCAAACCCCTGTACCAAAAGACCCAGTGAAGAGACAGATGGTGTCCCAAACCTTGGATCACCTCCAACAGATTGGAGCAGTTGTCCCAGTGCCCCCAGCTCGTCCTCGGCGCCGCAGACGGTGCCATGGGACCAGATGACACCATGACTGGTCCCGGCTCTGGAGCTCTTGTTCAGGCTGGGGCTGTGCCCCCTATGGATTCCATTCATGGGGCTGCGGGGGGCGCTGGCACCAGCTCGGGCACAGCTTTGGTTTCTGGGCCTGTGGGCAAGAATGACAGTGGGCGCCCTCCTACAGTTTGGCACAGGGCATCAGCCTCTACCTCCTCAGAGGCGGAGTCGAGCTCTGAGTCAGACGTTCAGTCTGACCCTTTGGGGTTGGCTGTTGAGGAGGGCAGTCCAGTAATCTCCTCGACAAGCCGGTGTCAGCCCCCTTCTGAGGTGGGGTCGGTGGCTACCGAGACTGGGGTCAGGGGTGCTGACCAGCAGGCAGTGGTGCAGGCCACCATAGCTCTGCAGTCTGGTCTTGGTGGTTTCACTGACCCCTCAGTAGTGGTACCCCCACCTGTGGTGTGCCTAGATTGCCCAACTTTGGGGTCGATCAGAGCACCTACAGGAGGGGAGGGTACTGTGCCCTGGATAGCCCCTTCGGGAGCTGCCCAGAGATGCCAGCTACCTAGGCTGGCCCTCTCGAGGAGGAGGAGGAGGGCTCTTTTGGACTCTGAGGGGTCGAGGGGTGTGGGGGTCGGAGCGTCGGCCTTTTTCGGGGTTCCACCCGGGCTCTGGGAGAAGCCGTAGTGTGGATCTCTGCTCTTCCTCCTCGGTCTGTTTTCGAGAGTCCCATTCTTTTGAGGTAGGGGACCGTCCTTCTGGACCTATACAGCCCTGATCGCCTCACAGGGGGGATTCTTCCGAGTGCAGCCAAGGCAGTACTGAAATGGTTGTTCAGCTATCGGCTGTGGGGTCTTCCGGGGCACCTTCTTCCATGGGTGCCCACGGTCCGCTCCTTAGCCCAGGTGGAGGTCAGCCGACATCTCTTCTCGGCTCTGTCCCCATCCCTCTGCCACATTCTCCTGCGCTCCCAGGCATCCTTGGTCCTAGCGGGCCTCTCTCTCCTGAGAGCAGCTCAGAGCGGTGGCTGCTCAGTTCCCTGCTTACGTTAGGGCAATGGACAGCCAGGTTTTCAACCGCCCCCCATGCAGCCACCCACAGAACAGCCGGTGCCCTCCAGCTCCTCATCCCCCTCTTCTGGGGGGAGAGGAAACTTCTGTCCACATCTCTCCAGCTGCTGATCTCACTGAGTATCAGCAATTCCTCGTGAGGATGTTGGAGGACTTGCACCTTACTCCTTCCACTATCAGCAATCCTGAGCACTCGGCGCATGCCTTTTTAGACAATTTTGGCAAGGCCACCCTTGTGGTGCTGCCCTGGCCTCCTCCCTTTCGGGAGGCGTCGTTGTGTTCCTGGCAGAGACCCTTCTCCGGAGTTCCTGTCCCAAGGGATCTCAGCCAGAGGTATTGCGCACCCCCAGAGTCTCCAGGTTCCATGCCTCATCCACAGTCTGGATTGACGCAGTTGGATACTCCTGATGGGCTTCGCGCCCTTCACCGTGACTGGCCCCCAGATCAAGACTCCTCAGATTTTGACTTCTGGGGTAGGAGGACTTTCTACTCAGTATGGTTACTTCTTTCTATTTCTGCACATCAGGCCCACTATGCAGCCTATGACAGGTTCTTGTGGTCCAGGCTGGGTCAGCTCCTAGCCTCATTGCCTGATACGGAGCAAACCAGACAAGCCATTGCACTCTCTGCACGTGGCCTGGAGTTAGCAAGGCAACAAGCGAGGGCATCCTATGATGCCAATGAGGTAGCTACCAGGGTTGTAGGGACAGCGATCTGCACTAGGCGGACGGCATGGCTGCGTCTTTCCTGGTTGTCACCCTTGGCCCGGCGTAGGGTGATTAACTCCGCTCATCAGGGAACCTATCTCTTCTCCCATAGAGCGAGACGGCGCTTGTCGGGGCAACTTCCTTCCCCCTCTGGGGGCACTCCGTCTCACTCTCCTCACTCTCGGGCCTCTCCAGGCCCTGAAGGTTCCCCCTCTTAGTGTGTCACCCACTGAGAGCTAAGGGATTTTATCCCTTAGTGTGTAAAAGAAACCCCCCCTTCAGGGGGGCTCGGTACTCACCCAACAGTGATGAATGGTGAAGATTGACACAGATAAAATATGAAAATTACATACCTACCGTAATTATGATCTTTCTATGTATCTTCACCATTCATCACAATCCTACCCTCCGTCCCCCTGGGGCCTCAGTCTCTGGGCCCCCTTCCCTCTCTGTGCCCATCCTTCCCCCTCTCCTTTTTTTGGAGTGGGGTAAAATAAGGGCACACAGGGGGATCATCTTCCAGGGACAGTGGGCAGCAGGGGAGGCACTTCTTCTCTGGTGCCTTGGCTCCACCCCTGTGGGGTGGGAGTTGACAGTTGCCCTCCCTTTTTTCCTCCTTCCTGTTTCCATCCAACCTATTTCTCCTTGTTTAAAAAAAAATATATAATTCTCTCCATTTTTCACCAATAATCTTTTCTTGAGAAGGTGTTAATTCCCTGTACCCTGTCCTTCTTCCAGAATAGCCGACTCTGCTTATCTGGAGTGTTTGCCAGTTATTCCATGCCTTGAATTCTGGCAGAAAGCCTTTGCTACTCCTTGCAGTTCCTATACAATCTGGAGACGGACCAGGGTCTTGGATGTGTTAACCTTCTTCCCTCTCTGTCTAAATTCTTTACCCACCCTATCTCCTTCTTCCTTTTCCAGAGATTGGGGTCCCTCCCAATCCCTTTAATTTCCAACTCTTCTCCCTTCCTGTCCTCTCAGTCGTTATTTCTCATTTTGGTTCATACATCTTTTCCTTTTTCTGTCCCTTGGACTTCTTTGTCCCACCCTCCACTCCCTTCCTCTTATCTCTCCGGTGGCCTGGGGTGGCAAGCAGGAGGTGGCCGCCAGCCCTAGCAGCCCAGTCCCACAGGCGCCCGCGATGCGTCAGCCTCGAGGGCAGCACCGATGGTGCGCTGGCTCCACCTACCTTTAAAAAAAATTAAAAAAAAAAAAAGCTCCCGCGGGGTCCTGACCTCCAGCAGATACCCAACAGTGATGAATGGTGAAGATACACAGAAAGATCATAATTACGGTAGGTACGTAATTTTCATTTCTTGTGGTTCAGCTGAGACAGGAGGGACAACTTACTCATATGAGCATCCTCTACCCAGGTGGCACAGAAGTCAGTGTGCAGCACTCTGGAGATGTTGGAAACTCACGGTTGGGTAGTCAGTCGGGAAGAGATATCCCTGATTCTGTTGCAGACCCAGGAACACTTGGGTGCAGTATTCAGCACAGACGAGTGGGATATTTTCTTCTTGATGGTCAGAAAGGGGACCTTGAGAATCGAGGTTAAGTGGTTGAGAAGCCAGTGATCGGCCTCTGCTTACAGGCTACTATGAATTTTGGGTCTGATGACTGTAGCGAAAGCGCTAGTTCTGTGGGCACGCTTACACATGCTGCCACTTCAGATCGGGATGCTAGCAGTCTGGAATCTGACCTCAGAGAACTTCCAAGCCTGGATTCCCACTACTCGATCCCTTCAACAGTCACTGAATTGGTTGGAGACCTCTGAGAACATAATCAAGGGATTTCTATTAGAAGCCCCAGCAGAACTGATTCTGACAACTGATGCCAGCCTTTTGGCTGAGGCGTGATCCTGGACCAAATCCTGGTTCAGGGCATTTGGACTGCACAGGAACAACAGCTACAGATAAACATTTTCAAGATGAGGTTGGTACAAATTGCTCTGCTACACTTTCACAGTCAGATTCGGGCATAGGCAGTAAAAGTAAGGTTGGACAATGCCGCTACAGTGGCATAAATAAACAATCAAAGAGGCACAAGAAACAAGGAGATGCTAGCAGAAGCAACAGAAGTGCTAATGTGGGCAGAGTAGTACCTGTTGTTTCTCTTGCCATTTTATCTGGCAGAAGAACTGAACACCCTAGCCAACTGGTTCAGTCGAGAGACTCACCTTCAAGGGGAATAGATGTTGAATCTGGAAGTATTCGACCTTCTGTGCATCAGGTTCGTCCAGCCTCTGATTGTCCTGTTCTCCTCCAGTCAAAATGCTCAGGTACTGAGGTTCTTCAGTGGGTACTGGTGGCCACAAACAGAGGCGGTGGATGCTATGTCCCAAACATGGGACTACATCTGAGCACATGCAGTTCTTTCCCTGCCTCTACTTCAGAAGGTCATTAAAAAAATAAGACACTCAAAAGTAAGTTTTCTATTGATAGCACCAGAGTGGCCAAGAAGGCTGTCATTCTCAGACCTAGTGAATTGAGTTCATTACACACCATTCAGACTTTAGCTCCAGGGGGACCTTCTCCTGCAAGGACCTATTCAACACCCAAACCTGGAGGCAATGCAGTTGGTGACCTGGCTCCTGAGAGGGGATTTCTCAAAGGAAGTAATGGAAACCCTGATGGTGGCCAGGAAAGTCTCTACATCTACAGGTTATGATTGAGTGTAGAGCACCTTCACAGCTTTGACAAATGAGAATAATATCAGGCCTTCAAAAGTCATGGTTCTGCAGATCTTGGATTTTTTGCAGGTAGGAGTAGACAAAGGGCTTGCACTGAGCACCCTGAAAGGTCAGGTGTTGGTGCAAGGGGCAGCACTGGGAAACTCCCTATGGACAAACCGGGAGGTCATACAATTTCTCAGAGCGTTTAGCAAAAGTAAACCACTATTTAGATCCCCAATGCTTCCATGGGATTTGAATCTGGTTTTAAATGCTCTTTGTAAAGAACTCTTCGAGCCTCTCTCATCCATACCTCTGAACATTCTGCCGTGCAGGTGTGTGTTCTAGTTGCATAGTGCTCAACCAGAGGAATTGGTGAACTTCAGGCCTTGTCATACAAAGAACCTTACCTTATTATTCACAAGGAAAAAAGTTATCTTGAGAACGGTCCCATCTTTTAGACCAAAAATTCCTATAGTGTTTCACATAAAACAGGAAATCTGCCTACCATCCTTCTGCCCAGATCCAACTCATGCGAAAGAACATGAGCTGCACAAGTTAGATTTGTGCAGGGCAGTCAGGGCATACCTCAAATGACCTGCAGAGTTCAGAAAAGCTGGAAGTCTTCTCGTACTCTTTGGAGAAGCCAAAAAAGGTCAAAAAGCCTCAATAGCTACATTGGCAAGGTGGATTAGAGCTTGTATTGCCAAGGCCTACGTGTCTGAGAAAAAGAAAGCTCTGTCTCTCATCAAATCTCACACCACCACAGCTATGGCTACCTCCTCAGTGGAGAGTGGGGAGGCATCTGTGTTAGAATTGTGCAAGGCATGAAAGCAAGGTGTCTCTCTATGCAGGTGACATGGTAATATATCGGAGGGACCCAAAGGTCACTATACCAAAAGAGTTAGATACTTATTCCCGCCGACCATCATCCCACCGATCGATATCCCGTGCCCACATTCCCGATTTCGGCTCTTCCCGTCTCTTAAAATTCCCGCATAGCAATTTCCCGTATAGCTTGTTCCCAACCACGCTTAACACAGCATATGTTTCTCCATTCTACATTAATTGTAATGTCACGTCATTTTACTTAATTACTGCTATACTCACTTGCTCCTTTCTGTAAGGATGGTGCTTCATTTTATCTGAGTGTTACACTCACTCTCTCCTTTTTCTTGCTGAAGCCTGCGATCTGTCTATCTGGACTCTCAATTTTCTCTCTGTCAGATGTAGCTAATCACTGACAGCAGTACAGTGGTTGTTGTCAATCACTATACCAGGCCGGATATAAGGCGCTCAGTGTAGTAACGTAGTACCGCTCAATTTCCATAGTAGCAGCAATGGCTGAAGCTATAACAGACTTTTGTTTATGTATTCATTTTAATTCATTTTAAATTTTAAAATAAAGTTTATTATGCAGTTGATATCACAGCAGCAGAACAGCAATAAAACACTAAGGCACTGCATTTTTGGTTTTTCAGGTGGTGCAATGATTAAGGTAAAACCATATTTCTTCACTCTGTTTTCTGTTACTCAGTTACAGTACTCACTACTTTCATTTAATAAAACAGTAAAGCACGGCTGTTTTTTGTTTTTCAGGTAGTGCCAGGTTAAATCGTGCAGTACTCAGTAGATTTGATTGGTAAACTACTTTTTTTTCAGCGGGAAATTCGGGTTCGGGATGGTCTACTGTCAGGATTGTGCAATTTTGGCATTTCAGTCTCGGGATTTTGGTCTGCGGGAAAATGGGCAACGGGAATTAGTATGGCTACCATAGTTTGTGATTAACACTAGTCTGATATTTATCATAATAGAGATGACATTTTATGTGTACTGACATTGCCTTAAACACTGGTTTTATGTTTGATGTACTGATATTATGATTCTAACCCCAGGAATTCTTCAGTATGATTAACTGTAGCAGTCCGCCTCCAGTGTTGAACTGCTCCGGAGAAATTTGGAACTATGCAAATGAGGGAACATCTGTTGGCTTATGCCACCATTTAAACTGCTGCCCTTATGAACTGCTGCGTTCTGTGACGCTCAGATTTATTTTTCTGCCTACCTGTTAGGATGCCTCAGAGATTGCTCCTCAGTGCTTTTGAATGTAGCCCAGGTGCCGTGTGCCAGTGGGCTACTACCCCTGCCTGTTGTCCCTCTAACAGGTTACAGGGCCTGGGGCCTGCTACGATGGTATTCATGGGTCCTATCCCAAAGATAATATAAATGGCAAGGTGCTTCAACCCAGAGAGAATTAGGAGTAGGTCAGGTGACTGGCTGGTACAACCCCCTGGGATGCTACACCTACCCACCTCCCCACACACTGGATACCCAACAATTCAGTACCATTATAAACCATGAACATGCTTTGACAGACTCAGATAATTCCTGCACACACAATTTCAAACAGTAAACCACAGTTTTAGTTGGTGTAAGGTCTAGGGAAGGGGGTACCGGGACAAAGGAGGGCTGTGAATAGAAAAAAGGGGTGAAGAAAATAGGCAACAGCAACAAACATCGGGGCCCGCAGGCCAAACCCAAACCCACTGGTACCAGTGTGTCCCAGATGTTCTTAGGGGTACCCACTAGGTGCTGGCCTGGTACAGTGCCACGGGTTGGCCAGCTGTTGGTGCCCTGAAGATAGCTGAAAAGGACTTGGGTTAAGAAATTTATAAAAAGAATTACAGAACAGTTTCTCTTTTCCCTCCCAGGAACCAGGTCCTGGGTACTCACAATTTGTTGATCTCACCTCTTCTCCCCCATCCACTGACCCTCATCTTTTGTTCCTCTCTGTCTATACCTATGTAATATATTGTATTATATGGTATTTATGTAAATATATTATATTATATTGAACTACACCATACAACAATGTGTTTCTGAAATGCTGATTTGTTATTACTCTTGTACTTCACAGATCTGTTCATGTTTTCCTTTTGTAATGTGCTATTTTTACACTGTATACTTGGAATGCCTCTATTCCCTAGGTCACCCCTGAAAAAGGGGCATGTTTGTCCCAGTGGGCCCAACCGGTCTTCAAAATTCAAATGAATAAATAAGCTATTGTCCAGCGAAAAAGATGTTCCAGGACTAGAGGGCATGGGATGAAGTTGGAGGGAAGGCGATTCAGAGGAAACGTGAGGAAGAATTTATTCACAGAAAGGGTGGTGGACAAGTGGAACACCCTGCCAGAGGAAGTGGTGGGAGCTGAAACAATCATGAGATTTAAGAATGCATAGGATAGACATAAGGGAATTCTGGAGGTTGGGGTAAGGGGCAACAAACTTCTAGAAAAACATAAAGGAAACTTACAGGCTTAAATGGGCAGACTGGGTGGGCCATAGGCCCTTATCTGCCTACAGTGTTTATGTATCTAAGTATCAGTATTTCCTGTTGATTTATTGGGGCATGATTTAGGAGCCTGAATTAGTCCCCTCCTTTTCCCAGGAGTCCCTTTGACACATTTTTAGGTGCCTAGCTCACTGATTGGCTGCTGCACTGGGGTTAAGGTGTCACAAACATGTCAGCCCTCAGTTTGTTTAATGCAGTGCAATACAGTTCCCGCTTGCTTGCATCTCGTGCAGCCAAAGCAACTACTTTTATTTTAAAATAACCCCACTACATGGTAGCCCCAACTGTCCCCTGCTAATCAACCACCCCAACATGTCTAAATAGCCCCCAGAAAGCCTGTCGCTGCCACCTAAACTCTGTCCCCCCCCCCCAGGCGGCAGGCAGCAACCTAATTCATATTCATGAGCCCTTGTTCATGCCCCATTTCAAACTACTTTATTTAAGAAACCCAGAGGTTTCTCACCAACCCCCTCGAGGTCACCAGTCCCTGTCTAGCTCAAGAGGGGTGCCAGAACTGCTAAGGAACTTCCTAAAATGACCACAGAACTGGCAGTCAGCAAGATGAAAATGCTTTCTATCACATGCACAAGCGTCAGTAGCACCAAGGATATGCCGGTGCTCGCAAGACAGGATTTAAGCCCAGTAGGGCTAAACAAATACAGTGCTTGCTTTGGGGACTTGGGGGAGGAACAGAGGACTGTAGGGACACCAAAGGAACTTGTACTGCAGTAGACAAACAGGAGAACTGCCAGCAGCAGTAGGGAGAAACATGGGAAAATTCAGGTAAGCCCCCAAAGGGGGTTACATGAAAAATCCTTTATTTTCATGAAAATGTAAGTATTCTGTGTTTCAAACAACATAAAGTCTTGCTGTGTTCTGACAATTGCAGTGATTCCCAACCTTTGAACTGCCCCGGAGAACTAAGGGTTAACTTTCCATGTAGGGCATGGGACGCTGAGCTCGAGCTCGGTTGAAGTCTCTGTCTGGAGTGTTTTGAACTCAAACCGTCAGATTCTTTTCTCCGCTTCACTGAACGGTCGCTCCGGAGATTTCTCCTTCAGCTCGGTTCGAAGTCGGTTAAAGTTTTCAGTTTTTCATTGGTTTAAACCGAAAAAAAGTTTCCGCATAGTCGGTTCAGTCTCTGTCTGTGGTGCCGTGAGTACTAGATAGGAATTGTTCTATTTTTCTGTGTGGAACTTGTAAAAGTGCGGTCAGTTCGGCTGAACCGACCATTTGATTGTAAAGTTTGCTATATTTAGTGTGTGGTTACCGGTTCTTATCGGTTCTAAAAGAAACGTGTTATAACTGTTTTTTTCCAATACCTGTGACACGGTTAGGAACCGATAAGGGAGTCTTGCCTGGCAGTTGCCGAAAAAAGGGTAAGTTTGGTTAGGTTGGCCATGTCTGAGAAACCCAAGAAAAAAACCGGGCCCACTGGGTTTCAACACTGCAGTGAGTGTGGGGAGGTCTTTGCCAAGGCCGATCCCCACACCACCTGTGTTTATTGTCTGGGGTTTGACCACCTCGATTCAGACTGCCAAATATGTAAAAATTTTCCCAAATCTACTCTTGAGAAGAGATTAGATAGACTGAGAGAAAAGGAGGCCGAGAAGTCCGCTGACCCAGATGGCCAGCCCGGTTCGGTTTCGACCAAACTAGAAGGAGTGCCCTCTGACCAGGACGATACTTCGGGCAAAAGGAGAGCCGATTCTGAGGGATCGGTTCCGACTAAAAGAAAGCGCAAAGATAAATCGACCGGTTCAGATCCAGAGGTTCATGTTCCGACCACCGAAGAGATAGCCAGGGCGATTCAGATTATGGAATCTCTCCATCCGGTTCCGACCGATCCGGCTCCTTCTGGCAGGGGTTCGGTTTGGTTGGTTCCCCCGGTTCAAGAGTATACCCTTGAAGAGTTTTATGAACCGGAGTTTGAAGAGGAAGGAAAATTTGAGGATTATGATGTAAGTGAAGGTCTGGATGTGCCTGTGGAACCGGACATCTCCCCAGACAGACCATCAGGTGTTTCCCCTCCTAGGCTGTCTGAGTCCCCTTCCCACTTTATGTTTTACAGAAAAGTGGCTGAAACTCCAACTTCGTATGGAGGAGGCTGTGGAGGATCAAGAAGAGCCTGAATATGTAGAGATGATGGATATCCCAGAGTCCAGGAGACTGTCTATTCCCCTCCATAAATTTTTTGGGAAACAGACACAAAAAATCTTAAAGTCTCCTAACACTATACCTCCTGTGGATAGAAGAATGGACAAGAGGTATACACTTTCAGGCTCAGACACGGAGTTCTTATATCAGCATTGCAGCCATGTTGGGGTAGTGCAGGCTGCAGCCTGTGACAAGGCAAATATTACCTTGGCTTCATACCCCCACTAACAAGGACTCCAGGAAGATTGATGCCATGGCAAAGAAGCAGTACATGGCATCTTCTTTGGGACTCAGGCAAGCGAATTACATGGCCTATACAGCCAGGTACCAGAAGTCCAGGTGGGACACTGTACTGGCACTGGCTAAATAGGCCTCCCCCCAGCTAGCCAAGGAGCTGGAGGAGGTGGCTGCAGATGGGATTGAGGCATCTAAGGTTCAGTTTCATGCTGCTGTGGACTCTAATGATGTTTCATCAAGAGTCATGGCTACATCTGTGGCTCTTCAGAGGATGGCTTGGCTCAGATGTACTAGCCTCTCACAGGACACCCAGGCTAAGGCTATGGATTTTCCTGTAGTGGGTAATTCTCTGGGGAGCAGACAGAGAATTACATGAAGAAAATGGACGAATACAGGACCACTTACAGGAGTGCTCAGGCCAAGGAAAGGCAGGCAACTTCTCAAAGGCAGCAGTCCAGGGGCAGGGGCAGGCCTTTTCACCAAGCACATGCCTCTTTTTCCTTTTCGCAGAGGGGGTTCTTCAGAGGGAGAGGCAGAAGGGGGATGAGCAGGCCTGCATCCACTCCTCAGCCTAAAGCCCCTGCCAAGCAGACACCCTGATGAGTCTGCCTGGTTCGACTCTCCTATTCCAGTAGGGGGCAGACTGGCTTACTTTGTCCGGGACTGGATGTCTATTACATCAGACAAGTGGGTCCTGGAAGTAGTAAGCCAGGGACTGGTTCTCAGCTTCAAAAAATTTCCAAAGATAAGAGCCAGATCTTTTCCACCTGCAAATCTTTTGGAAACCCTTGCCCTAGAGGCAGAGGTTTCTTCTCTCTCCTAGCTTTAAGAGCTATAGAGAGAGTACCTACCCTACACTGGGGCAAAGGACTGTACTCCAGGTACTTCCTGACCCCAAAAAGGCAGGGAGTGGCGACCCATCCTGGACCTAAGATATCTGAACAAACATCTTTTAAAACCAAAGTTCAAGATGATAACTCGGAATAATCCTTCCCTCTCTAAGGCCAGGGGACTGGCTAGCCTCCCTGGACCTCAAAGATGCCTACTTTCACATTCCCATCAGGTGCTCCCACAGAAAGTACCTCAGGTTCGAGTTGCCCTCAGGTCACTATCAGTTCAGAGCAATGCCCTTTGGCCTAACCTCAGCCCCAAGGGTTTTCTTTCACAAAGTGCCTGGTAGTAGTAGTTGCCTTTCTAAGAAGGCAAAAGATTTCCATATTTCCTTATCTGGACGATTGGCTATTAGTGGGTCAGTCTCCAGACCAAGTTAAGTCTCACCTGCAAGTGACCCATCAAGTGCTCACTTCCTTAGGATTTCTTCTCGACCTTCCCAAGTCAGTTCTCGAACCAGTCCAGTTCCTTACCTTTATAGGGGCAGAACTGGACACACTCAGAGCAAGAGCATTTCTTCCTCTAGAAAGGGCAAGGGCTCTTATGGAACTAGCTTCTTCCTTCAGCCTTCAGGTATCTCGACCAGCAAGGCATTTCCTCCAGCTCTTTGGCCACATGGCAGCTTCAACAGCAGTGGTCCAAGGGGCAAGATTCCAGATGAGGGATATTCAGTTCCACCTGAGAGCTTTCTGGTCTCAGAGAAAGGACTCCCTTACTAAACTGATTCCAGTGACTCAGACCTTAATCCAGGCCCTCCAGTGGTGGCAGGATCAGAACAATTTTAGGCAAGGTGTTCCTTTTGTTGCTCAGCCTTGTTCAGTGGTCTTTACCACGGATGCTTCTCTTCTGGGCTGGGGAGCCCACCTGGGGTCCCTTACTGCCCAGGACCTGTGGTCCCCCCAAGAATCCCTTCTCCACATCAATCTTCTAGAGCTCAGGGCAGTTTTTCTAGCTCTAAAAGTGTTCTCACGGTCAGTTCAGAACAAGGTGGTTCAAGTCAGAACAGACAACACTACCACCATGTGGTACATCAACAAGCAGGGAGGCACTCGGTCCACGGCCTTGTGCACAGAAGCCATGAAGTTGTGGTCCCTGGCTTATTCCCTGCAAGCCTCTCTTGTAGCAGTTCACCTTCCAGGCAAGGACAATGTGCTAGCAGATGCACTGAGCAGGATTTCTCAGGGCCATCACGAATGGTCCCTGGACCCTCAGGTTTTGAAAGTGATTTTTTCAAGGTGGGGCACTCCAGAGATAGATCTCTTTGCAGCCCCAGACAATCACCAACTCCCTCTCTTTTGTTGCAGACCTCCAGTCTTGGGCTCAGTCCCTCAGACGCCCTGATTCTGAATTGGGAAGGGAAGTTTCTGTATGCCTTTTCCCCCCTTCCCACTCCTGTTCAAAGTTTTAGTCAAAATAAGGTCTCAACCTTGCAAGGTGATTCTGGTTGCTCCAGATTGGGCCAGACAGCCCTGGTACCCCCTGTTGTTGTCCCTAGCAGTCCATCTTCCCTTGTCTCTTCCCAGAAATTACAACCTGTTAACATCCTCTCAGGGAAGGATTTGGTACCCCAATCTTCATTCTCTCAATCTTAAGGCATGGCTCTTGAAGAGTTAGAGTTTGCAGATTTGCATCTTTCCCAAGGGGGTTCTGGACATCCTTAAGGCTTCTCAAAAGCCCTCCACCAGAAAGACTTACAACTCCAAATGGAAAGGATTCAGCATTTGGTGTTCTAAGAAGAATATTTCTCCAGACACTGCTGAATTGCCTACGGTTCTGGATTATATGGTCCATCTTAATGGCCTAGGCCTCAGACCAGCTACTCTCAAGGTACACTTGTCAGCTGTTTCTGCATTTTTGTCTGTGGGGAAGCCTTCCTCTCTATCTTCCCATCCTGTGTTCTGTATATTTTTTAAAGGATTGTTTCACACCAGTCCCCCTTTTAGAGACCCTGCCCCAGCCTGGGATTTGAATGTTTGCATTGCTCAGCTTATCCAACCCCCCCTTTTGAGCCTATGTCTTCAGCAGTGCTTAACGAGACTTGACTTGGTCTGGAGACTAGCTAGTCGTCCAGCTGAACTTGACTTGGAAAACTGTGTTCTTGGTAGCCATTACCTCTGCCAGGCGTATCAGTGGATTGCAAGCCCTGTCAGTGGAACCTGATTTTATCTCCTTTCATAGGGATAAAGTGGTCCTTAGAACCAATAGAAGGTCCTTGCCCAAAGTGGTTTCAGACTTCCATTTAGACCAGTCTGTGTCTCTCCCTGTTTTCTTCACTGATCATTCTTCCTCAGGCGAGAGAAGGCTACACAGTTTAGATGTCAAAAGAGCCCTTAGTTACTACATAGAGCGTACTAAGGATCACAGGTTTGACTTCCTCCAGTTGTTCCTCACTTATGGAGAAGTGGGAAAGGGCAAACCTGCCACCAAAAGATCTGTTGCCAGGTGGATTGTGTCTTGTATACAATTCTGCTATGAAAAACTGGGAAAAACTCCACCCTCAGGCCTGAGGGCTCATTCCACAAGAGGTACAGCTGCTTCCCTGGCTGCGGCCAGGGATATCCCTCTCTTAGAAATTTGTCAAGCAGCCACCTGGAAAACAGTCCATACCTTTACCAAGCATTACTCTCTGGATATCCAGACTAGGAGTGATGCTCAGTTTAGCACAGCAGTACTTCAGGGCCTATTCCCAAAGTTGGTTCTGTACCTCATCCTTGGAGGTACTGCTTGGTAGTCTGCAATTGTCAGAATACAGCAAGACTTCATGTTGTTTGAAAAAAAAATTACTCACCTTAGTAATTATATTTCTTCTAATGGAGTCTTGCTGTATTCTGACCTCCTTCCCTGCCTTCCCTCTCATAACTTGTTTTTGGGAAGTGGGTAGGCAGGTGCAGTATAGCACCCCAGGGGTGCATTTGCTTGCACCCTCCTCCCTTTTTGTTTGGGTGCTTATTTATTATTGTTATTTTTGAGTACATTGGGTTTAGTTTTTGAGTTTCCTGACTTGAGTCTTCCTTGGGAATCCAAAACTTTTCAGCCAGTTGGCTAGTAGAATTTTTACAATTTCCACATGGAGATGAAGTTGGGCTCATAAGAATCTAACGGATTGAGTTCAAACACTCCAGACAGAGACTTCAACCGAGCTCGAGCTCAGTGTTCCATGCCCTGCATGGAAAGTTAACCTTTAGTTCTCCGGGGCAGTTCAAAGGTTGGGAATCACTGCAATTGTCAGAATACAGCAAGACTCCATTAGAAGAAATATAATTACTAAGGTGAGTAATTTTTTCTTATTTACCATTAGAACTGCTGCTTTTACTTTCTAAGTTAGGTTAACACTTATTTTGTTATAGTTTTTAGTAGTTTTTACCTCAGTTTTTGGTTCCTTAGCAGTTCTTTGAACCATCGAGGAACTGGGTCTTCCTGTCCTTATTTTCTATTTTTATTAATTTAATTTGTATAGGGACTGTACTGGAGGCCTTGCTAAAAAGGCCTCAGTAAATTGTGAAGTTTTTGCTGTTTTTGTCCAGTTTAAAGCCGATCTCACTGCTAGGGATAGTTTCTTCCCTTGCTTTATTGAATTGTACTATACAAGTGGGCTCTTGTCTAGTTCTGTGACTGTTTGGGGATTATCTTTGGTTACATCCGATAAGACTAAAAAGAAAACGGGGCCTATAGGTTTTAAAAACTGCACTGGGTGTGGGGATGTCTTTGCAAAAGCAGATAAACACAGTCTTTGTCTTTTCTGCTTAGGCTCCTCTCACTTTCAGGCTGACTGTGATGTCTGTAAGACTTTCCCGGCTAAAACCGTGGAAGAACGCATGGAATGCTTTAAAAAGTTAATGGCATCTACTCAGGAACTGAGTGATTCAGTTCTGGATCAGCCGTCTTCGCCTCAAAAAAAAGATAAAAATGCAGAGACGAATGTCTCTGACAAAGGTGAGGGTTCAAAAACAGAAAGAACTGGGGAACTGGTTACTGAACCGACTCCAGCTAAGAAAAAGGCCAAAAAGAAACACACTGAATCTCTAGGCGAAAAGCCAAAGGAGCCGTCAGTGCACAAGCCAAATATACTTTCGGCTGAAGCTGTAGCTCAGGTCTTACAGATTTTACAGGCTGTACAAGGCCTGGTCCCGGTTCCGCAACCAGCAACTCCAGTTCCATCAGAACCGCTTACGGTTCCGACACCGGTTTGGACAACAGTTCAGGGATCGGTCCCAGCGTCTCAAGACCTCCCATATGAGGAGGAGGATGAAGATGAGGAGGAACCCATAAAACAGGAGGTTTCTCTGGATCTGGAGTCTGAGTCTCCCCCCAGACTGCCAGAGAACTACTCCTTACACTTTACTTTTGTAAAGTAGATGGTAGAGGAGGAAGAAGAGGCAGATTTTCTGAACATGATGAGTCTGGCTCCAACCAGAAGGCTTCTATTGCCTATCCAGAAATCCCTAAAGAAGCATGTGATGAAGGTGCTACAGACACCCAATTCAATTCCACCAGTTCACAAGAAGGCTGATAAGAAATATCAGCTAGATAGGTCAGGGGCAGAATTTTTGTTTGCACACCAAGGCCATGAGGGGGTGGTGCAGGGTGCTGCCTGTGACAGAGCAAGGGTGCCACTGTCTTCCCACCCACCCGAAAAAGACTCAAGAAAACTGGACAGTATGGTAAAGAAGAGTTATTTGGCTGCTTATTTGAGCATAAGGGATGCTAATTACATGGCATATGCAGCCAGGTATCAGAAATCCCGTTGGAATTCCATGCTGGCCATGGCTGGGAAAGCACCACCTGCTATGGCTTCCAAAATGATTGAGACAGCCAAGCTGGGGTTAGAGGCTACCAAATACCAGTTCCATATGGCAGTGGACTCTAATGACACTGCAGCTAGATGGATGGCCCTAACAGTAGCACTAGGGAGGTTTGCTTGGCTCAGGACCACAAACCTGACCCAAGATACCCAGACCAAGGCCATTGACTTCCCTTGTGAGAACAATTCCCTGTTTGAGGATAAGACTGAAGCTTACATGTAAAAAGTGGATGAGTACAAAACCACTTATAAGAGTAATGCTGCCAAAGAAAAGGCTTCAACCTCTTACAGGGCACAGGGAAGCGGAGGTAGAGGAAGGCCAGGCTACGGCAGACCTTTCTTCCAGGCCCAAGCCACCCCTGTATATCAGCAGCAGAGGGGCTATTTCAGGGGCAGGAGCAGGGGCAGAAGGGGCTCCTGACATGGTGACCAGGCCACTCAGACTGCAGCCCAGACAAAGCAGACTCCCTGATTCGCAGGTCAAGGTCGCCTCCCCACTACCAGTAGGGAGCAGACTGGCTCACTACTTCCCAGATTGGAAAACAATCACCACAGACAAGTGGGTCTTGGAAGCAGTGAGGCAGGGCCTAGCCCTCAGCTTCAAATCCTTTTCCAAGCTAAGGTCAAAGCCCTTCAGACCAGTGTCTTTCACAGAAAGGACAGTCTTGGAAAAAGAGGTATCAAACTTACTGGCAGCAAGGACAGTGGAACCTGTTCCAGCCTTGCAGAGGGGAAAATGATTCTACTCCAGGTATTCAAACAACATGAAGTCTTGCTGTATTCTGACTATTGCAGTTAGGTCCTGCCTTTCAACTGCCCCGGAGAACAAAGGGTTAACTTTTCTATGCCTTGCATAGAACGTTCATCACGAGCCCGGTTGAAGCCCCTGTCTGTTGTTGTTTAAACTGCAACCATCAGATTCTTTACTCCGCCTCACTGAACAGTCGCTCCGGAGATTTCTCCTGCAGCTCAGTTCAAAAGTTGGGTGAAGTGTCGGTTTTCGGTCGGTTTCTACCAAATTGTTGTTTCCGCATAGTCGGTTCAAGTCTCTGTCTGTGGTACCGTGAGTACTAGATAGGTTTTTGTTCTGTTTTCTGTGTGGAACTTGTAAATTGTGGATCGGTTCGGCTGAACCGATCAATTTGAGGTAAAAAACTTGTGCTTTACTTTAGAGTGTGGTTACCGGTCCGTATTGGTTCTAAAAAAAATGGATTAATTATGTTTTTTTCCAAGACCCGTGACACAGTCAGGAACTGATAGGGGAGTCTTACCTGGCGGATTGCTGAAAAACGGGTACGTTTTTGGTTAAGTTGGCCATGTCTGAGAGAAACCCAAGAAAAAAACGGGCCCACTGGGTTTCAACACTGCAGTGTGTGTGGGGAGGTCTTTGCTAAGGCTGATCCCCACACCACCTGTGTTTATTGTCTGGGGTTTGACCACCTCGATTCAGACTGCCAAATTTGCAAGAATTTTCCCAAATCTACCCTGGAAAAGAGATTAGGTAGACTGAGAGAAAGGGAGGCCGAGAATTCCGCTGACCCGGATGGCCAGCCTGGTTCGGTTCGACCAAATCAGAAGGAGTGCCCTCTGGCCAGGGCGATACTTATTCGGACAAAAGGAGAACCAATTCCGAGGAGTCGGTTCCGAGAAAAAGAAATGACAAATCGACCGGTTCGGACCCAGAATCTCACACTCCGAGCGCCGATGAGATAGCCAAGGTGATTAGGATTGTGCAATCGCTTAGTTCGGTTCCGACCGAACTGGCACCATCTGGCAGGGGCTCAGTTCCCCCAGTTCCGGATTATAATTTGGAAGAATTTTATGAACCGGAGTTTGAGGAGGAGGAGGGGGAGAGTATGAGGATGATTATGGTGATGGTGAAAGTCTGGATGTGCCTATTGACCTGGACATCTCCCTAGACAGACCTTCAGGTGTTTCTCCTTCTAGGCTTTCTGAGTCCCCTTCACACTACATGTTCTTCAGAAAGGTGGCTGATACCCTTCAGCTTCCTGTGGAGGAAGCAGTAGAGGATCAGGAAGAGCCTGATTATGTTGAGATGATGGACATCCCAGAGTGCAGGAGACTGTCTATTCCCCTCCACAAATCCTTTGGGAAACAGACACAAAAAATTCTTAAGTCTCCTAATTCTATACCTCCTGTGGACAGATGAAGGGACAAGAGGTACACTCTCTCAAGCTCAGACACAGAGTTCCTTTTTCAGTGATGCAGCCATGTTGGGGTTGTACAGGCTGCTGCCTGTGATAAGGCAAATATTCCCTTGGCATCACACCCCCAGACAAGGACTCCAGGAAGATTGATGCCATGGCAAAGAAACAATACATGGCAGCATCTTTGAGACTCAAGCAGGCTAACTATATAGCCTATACAGCCAGGTACCAGAAGTCCAGGTGGGACACTGTACTGGCACTGGCTAAACAAGCTCCCGCCCAGCTTGCCAAGGAGCTGGAGCAGGTGGCTGCAGATGGGATTGAGGTATCGAAGGCACAGTTTCATGCTGCTGTAAACTCCAATGATGTATCATCAAGAGTCATGGCTACATCTGTGGCTCTTCAGAGAATGGCTTGGCTCAGATGTACTAGCCTCTCACAGGATACCCAGCTAAGGCCATGGATTTTCCTGTAATTGGTAATTCTCTGTTTGGGGAGCAGACAGAGAATTACATGAAGAAAATGAACAAGCACAGGACCACTTACAGGAGTGCTCAGGCCAAAGAAAGGCAAGCAACTCCTCAAAGGCAGCAGTCCAGGGGCAGGGGCAGGCCTTTCCAAAGGCCTTTCTACCAAGCTCAGGCCTCCTCTTCTTCCTTTTCACAGAGGGGGTTCTTTAGAGGGAGAGGCAGAAGGGGGATGAGCAGGCCTGCATCCACCCCTCGGCCTAAAGCCCCTGCCAAGCAGACACCCTGATGGGTCTGCCCGGGTCGATTCTCCTATATCAGTAGGGGGCAGGCTGGCTTACTTTGTCCAGGACTGGATGTCTCTTACATCAGACAAGTGGGTCCTGGAAGTAGTAAGCCAGGGACTGGTTCTCAGCTTCAAAAAATTTCCCAAGATGAGAGCCAGATCTTTTCCACCTGCAAATCTTTCAGAGACCCTTGCCCTAGAGGCAGAGGTTTCTTCTCTCCTAGCTCTCAGAGCTATAGAGAGAGTTCCCACCCTACACAGGGGCAAAGGATTGTACTCCAGGTACTTCCTAACCCCCAAAAATAGGAGAGTGGCGACCCATCCTGGACCTAAGATATCTGAACAAACATCTTTTAAAGCCAAAGTTCAAAATGGTAACTCTGGGAATTACCCTTCCCTCTCTAAGGCTAGGGGACTGGCTAGCCTCCCTGGCCCTCAAAGATGCCTACTTGCACATTCCCATCAGGTGCTCCCACAGTGTCTTGCCTAATCGAAGAGTCACAAAGGAATAATCACACTTGGCATTCACACATCAGCACAATTTATTGCAAGCAAAAGATAATTACACTTCATGTAACAGCAATGTCACTATCAGCATTAATGATTACACTTTAGCATTCATTCATTAGCAATATTACTATCAGCATTAATATATACTTCAATTAAGCAAAACATGATACATCACCGATTCAATAAAGCATCATCCAAGCCTTTTCCAGTAGCTGGGGAAGCCCCTAAATCATCTTACAGCCTGGCCAGGAGTTTTGAACCGGGAGAAAGTTCCACAGCGATGCGTCCACCCTGCAGATGAGGCTTCCAACCAGGCATTGAGAAAGCTACATTTATATCTTATTCTATGCTAAAAATAACCGTGCAGACTTCATTGTGTTATTTTACCACATTCTAGAAGCTGGCCGGGCTCCCAGGACGTTGCAAATTCACACGATAAGGACTGCTCAGAATTCCCACACCTGCTAGGTCACTGTGCTCCAAACACTGGCCGGTGCCTAGAACACTATGAGCTAAGCAGAAGTTTAAACAAAACTACAAAAACAGGTTGCCTGATAATATGCGACCTTCAAGTCAGCAAAATACACTGTCTGAAGCAAAACATAATAATGAGGCTATCTAAAGAGCAAAACACCAATAAAATGAAGCAGCATGTAAAATGGAGTCACACAATACAAAATGGAGTATAAAATGACATACATTACATGAAATAGCATACAAAATGGAGTGACAATAATCAACATATTATACTATCACTACATTCGGTCCTTTGATTATTGTAAATACGATTTGTATGATATTGGTACCATAGCAAAATTACTACAAATATAACATGATAAGTAACAAGTACAAATAAGCAAGATAATTGTCACTACAGCAATGATTATGATAGGATGTATCAGAATATTTAACACTTTTGTAGCTGATGGAGACCATCCTGTAACACGGTCCTCCACACATATTCATTATTACTCATTAAATCACTCTGGGCCTTATTTCTTTGCATTATAGAATACATATGTCGCATTGTGCATTCTGTCCAATCAATAAATCGTGAAATATTTTCTGCTACTCCCATTCCCCATACCTGTGAAGCATTAAATAACTGCAAGAACTCAAAATCATAATTCAAAGTTAATCTTTGGGGTAAGAAAACAGTTGGCATCCATTGAGCTTGTAAGTTAATTAAGCTAAATACATCAATTCCTACTGCCTGAAGCCTGTTAGTCAGTGTTTCTATATCAACACTATTTAAAATTCCCATGCCTGCCCTGCTCCACCTAATAGCGTATCATACCAAGCTCTTTTATATTTGCATTTTCTACTAAACATAAACGTTATGTTAAAATGGATTACATTTTCTGATACCGCTCCTACTGATGTACATGTGGATGGAACCTTAACTATACTATCATTGCTAATTACAGGATGATTTTTCAACACTGTAATGTGATCTGCCCAAGTAGTTCTATTAGTTATTGCAGTAGCATTCATGCAGAATAATGTGTCTATGTCAATCAAAGTAATACTTGCATTGAAAATGTCTGTTTGATTCATGCAGCAATCAAGTCTATGTTGTACAGTCACCATGCAACTATTCGGTAAGTTGCAGCATCTAATAGCAGTCTGGTTCTGTAATTTAATCCAATTTGTGTCCTGCATAGGTTGGACATATAATTGTCCTGCCATTGTCTCAACTGGTTTCCAAATGTTCACATCTGGTGAAAAAGTAATGTTCACTATAGGACATCCTTGGTTTTCAGGGCAAGTAAAGTTGTCTTGCACCCGTAAACTGGTGGAAGATTTCCAACCCCATTGTACAAGTGGGTCGTCAAGCTTCAATATTCTTCCACCAGGGGTAATAGGCTTTACCGAATGGACCATGAGAGAGAGTGTTATTCCTTTTAGAATCCATTGAAGAACCTAGAAAATACACAGACTGATTATTCTCGAAGATAACATGTGTTCGCTGGTACATATTCCCATCTCTCTTTCCCTGACCTGATAATTAACACTGTGTTGTCTCGTCCGGTGGCTATCACCTCAGCTGGTTCAGGAGGGCCATTTGGGTTTGTAACCCATATTTTGCACCATTGTTAAAACCTCCTGTAGATCTAAAACCTTTATCCCCCTTGCTGTTAAGAGTGTGGGGCTTGTCCCTTTATAGGGTCACTTTGTTAACTGGAATAATTAACAATTGAGCCAGTCTGTCATACTGTTGAATTAACAGATTTTGTTCTCCACTATTCAACAAAATTACTTTCACTTCTCCTTGGTAATCACAATCAATCACCCCTCCCAAAATGTGTATTCCCTTGAGGGCTAGTTCTGATTTAGGTGCTATCCAACCAAAATGTCTCAGTGGAATTTGTATTCCAATACCAGTTTCTATCACTTGAATGTTTCTGCTGTTTATTCTGTATTCTTGAAGGGCATGTAAATCAAGTCCAGCAGCTTCTGGGGTTGCCCTGCAAGGAGACAGAGCTCCTGGTGTAATTTCCCAATATAACACTGTTTCTGTAGTTGAGTAAGCCTGCACTTGCAAATTAGGAGTTATCATTGCATTAAGGGGTCTCAGATTCTCCAATTGGTCTATTATTTAAAATCTGTAATGCTTCATGCAAATTCTCTTTCCATTTTCGTAGGCTCCCCCCAATTTCCTAAACTGTTCTTTCAGCAATCCATTCATTCTCTCAATTAACCCTGCTGCTCATGCGGGTAATAAGGGATGTGAAATACCCACTGTATGTTATGGGCTTGAGCATAAGCTTGTACCATTTCCCCTAAAATGGGAACCATTGTCACTTTGTATCTGCAAGGGTATTCCATAGTACAACATAATTAAGTCAATTGCCTTAATGGTGTTTTCTGTGTAGCTTGTTTACAAGGGTATGCCAATAAATACCCTGAATATGTATCTACAACTGTGCAAGCATATCGACATCCTCCACTAAGGGGTAGAGGTCCAATGTAATCAATCTGCCAAATTTGTCCCGGTAATTTTCCCTCCCCAATTGTCCTTTCACAATATGAGGATTGGTCTTTGTTGCCCATGTTGGCATATAGGACACTGAGCAATAACAGTTTTAACAAATCCAATGTTAGGGTACACCCTACTATATGCCCACCTGTAAGTGGCTTTCTCTCCCAAATGTCCACATTTTTGATGTGCCCATTTTGCCAGCCCTGATAACTGCTGACTTTGACTTTCTTCAATATCCACTGGAAGAATCTTAGCTCTTTCATCTGCAATAGAATTATACCATCGTTCTAGTGTATCTGAAGCACAATGAGCATCAACATGAAATACAGTAGTCTGAGTATTTTGCACCATAGTCCATATTTCCTGCCACAGTTCTTTTCCCCATATTTCTTTCGAATAAATTTTCCACTCATCCTTAGCCCAAGTGGGCAGCCAGGTTGTTAAACCATTGGCTACAGACCATGAATCAGTATAAATATGACATGTACCTGGGTTTTCTTGTCTCAAAGCCTGATATACTGCATACAACTCAGCATATTGACTGCTTTTCCCTTCTCCTGATGTTACAAAAACTTTTCAGTGTGTGGACAATAAGCTACTGCTTTCCAGTATCTCCTATTTCCAACATATTTGGCTGAGCAGTCTGTAAACCATACATGTGCTCGGTCAGAAGCAGCACGCTCATCAAAGGCTTGCCCATTTCTACAGGTGATTCTTGAATTTCAGGCATTTTCCCTCAACCTGTTCTCCCTCTAGAGGAATTTCAGCTACCTTCTCATGGAGGGCTGCTATTCCCCAATTCCTACCTTTGCTCAATCCTGAATATACCATTTCCATTTGATAATGCTAGCTTCCTGAGCATGTCCTATTTTGTGAGTTCTGGGGAGCTTTTACCCATTGCATAATGGGTATCTCTGGTCTCAATGCTACCTCATGACCCACTGTCATTTGTTCTGTCTCTATCAGAGCCCAGTAGCATGCTAGTAGTTGTCTCAAAAGGTGAATATCTGCTACCTACCTCTGGGAGTTTCCTATTCCAAAAACCAAGTGGCACTTTCTGTCTCCCTTGCTTCTGCCACAAACTCAGTTTGCATACTGCCCAGTTACGGACACATTTAATTTACCTCCTCCTCCTGCAGGGGCCAAAGGTCTAAGGCTTGCTGCACTGCTTCCTTAGCCTTATCAAATGCTTTTTGTTGCTCATCCCCCCATTCAAACTCGTATTTTTTCTGGTCACTTTAATAAGGGGAGCTAGTATTTGCCCTAAATGGGGTATATGCTGTCGCCAAAATCCAAACAAACCCACAAATCTTTGTGTTTCAGTTTTGTCTTGTGGAGTCGAAAAGTCCAGTATTTTCTGTCGTGCCTTGGGCAATATTCCTCTATGCCCCCTGTTCCATTGAATTCCCAAAAATTTTACTGTTTGGGAAGGACCCTGTACCTTGTCTGGATTAATTTCCCATCCTTTCTTCCTCATATGATCAATGGTCTCATCTAGTAACTGCTGTACTTTATCTTGATCAGCCCCTGGATCAAGATATCATCAATTAATGAGAAATCTGCATGCCATCCGCAGCTTCAACTCATCCAGTGTTCTGCCACCATCCGGTGGCAGATGTTGAGATATGTACATACCCTGAGGTAATCTAGTGAAAGCATATTGCCTCCCCTGCCATGTGAAGGCAAACTGGTCCCAAAACCTTTCCTCAATCGGAATAGTAAAGAATGCATTAGCTAAATCAATAACTGCATACCATACCCCTTTGTGCCTTTGTATTTGCTCTATCAGGGTGACTGTGTCTGGAACGGCAGCCGTCAATGAAGGAGTGTACTTGTTCAATTCCTATAATCTACTGTCATCCGCCATAACCGTCACTTTTCTTGACCGCCACACAGGATTGTTCCAAGCTGTTGTTGTGGGTTTAAGCACTCCTGCCTCTAATAGATCTTTAATAGTGGCAGTTATCTCCTCATGCCCTCCTGGTATTCTATACTGTTTCATACAGATAATTTTTGTAGCAGGTGGAATGGCTACTGGAGGCATCTGCACCTTCCCCACTACTACTGGTCTTGCTGAAATGTGGGTTTTACTCCAAATTGATATTGTCCATCAGACAATTGCAGCGTCATCCCGTTTAATATGTCTATTCCTATAATGTATTCCGGAATCGGAACAATCATTACACAATATTTTCTCCAGGGCAGCTGACCTATTTTCAGTTCAAAATGGTCTGTACTGCCTCAATTTGTTACCTCTAATCCTGTAATTACCACTGCTGACCTTTGTGTTTTGCTGGGTTCCATAAATTAATGAGGCCTCCGCCCCAGTGTCAATTAAAGCTCGTGCTTTTTGGGGTGAGCCACTCTTCCAATTAATTTCCAATTCTACATGAGGTCTAAAATCCTCCTAGCCCACCCTTCTACTGGGGCTTGGCCTTCATTTCAGTCATATTTTAGGTTTTTCAGTTGCTGCAACTCCTAACCGGGTACAAATCACTAGGATACAGATCTGCATATTCCTGCTCCGGTCGGGTGACTCAATGGATCTAGTCCCCCCACCCCGGGACATACTTTCATCATCAAACTCTGCCGGGGGAGCAGTTGGACTTACAGACTCCCCTGAAGAGACATGTACATCTGTCTTTAACTTTGAATTGATCTGCTTATTTACTCGCTTCTTAGTGTTCAATCCCCTCTTTTTGTACATTTCCCACATATCAGGGGTACTGATCCCATCAATGTTTTCCTTGCCACCCCATCCTTTAAGAGAGCCAGGAACATATCTCTCCTAGAAACTCGACCCTCAGGATTGGACCGCTGTTTATCCTGTCCTGAAGAATCATATAAACTAGACCCCTTTGGGCCCCAATCTCCCAGTTCCCCTAACTGCCGTATTGCCTCTAGCACTACACCTACTGTTTTCCCGTCTGATTAATCAACAAAGTCATCATTACTGCCTTATATGCAGGTGGTGCAGTTTGATAATCTTATACGTACAGACACTGGCACAACAACACTCATTAAATCAGCATGGTCTTCTGTGGAGACCGCAACTTTCATCATTTCCATTTTAATGTTTTGTATACAGTCCTTTAAGGTAAACCATGGTTTACTATCCTCCAGCCAGTCACTCACCGTCGGATACTTGTGTTTGCAAGCCATAGCCACCACGTCCAGCATCGTGGCATAGCCCTGCCCCTGTATTTGGAGGGTCCGAAACGCCTCCTTCACCACAGGGTCATAGCTTAGTGACAGAAACCTAGGGGCATCAGTTTCATCTAAGCTTACTCCATCCACCCCTGTGTCATACAACCTCACCAGCCATCTCAACAAACTCTCCCCCCTCTGGGTGTACCGCTCCAGGAGGTCTGATACCTCCTGTTGAGAAAAATCCTCCACTACATCTCGATTCCTAGGATTTCCCTGATCCAACACTTCAGTACGTCTTCTAGACACTGGCTGTGCATGCAATATTGGAACCTTACGTCCCTCAGCCTTTTCTTCTTTATCTGAGGCTGACCTTTCCTCATCTGTAGAAAACCAAATATCTCCATCCCATGTTTCAGGATCCCAGTGGGCTCCTGCCTAGCTATTGCTAGGCTTACCTTTTTCCTACTAACTCTGCCCCTCCTCTTTTTATACTTGTACTGTGCCACTTCGGACAGCTGCATTTTCTGCAACTGTCCGATAGGTATCCAATTTATCACTCAGCAAATGATTTTGACATTGTAACATCACAGCTTTACTTTCCAAATCACAAACCTTTCGTTCCAACTCTGCCTTTTCACTAAGAAGTCCCACTACCTTTTCATGCATCTTCCTATAGGCAGACAATAAAATCCACCCCCTGCGCCCCAAGGCAGCACATTCTTTCCCTTTTGCCACAGGCACTCTTTTCATACATGTAACAACATCTGCAGGCTCAGAATCCTTTAAACAGGATTCCCAGTGTTCACTCAACCCTGCACAACATGACCACTCAGTGGCTAAATCAGCATAAGGTTGGTTTTCCCAACCAGGAATTTCCACTTGTGCACATGCAACATTAGACTCTTTTCTTTTAAACATTTTTACTTCACCTTAGTGTGTACCTTCCTTTATGAATCCTGCCGACTATGCCAAAATTGTCTTGCCTAATCGAAGAGTCACAAAGGAATAATCACACTTGGCATTCACACATCAGCACAATTTATTGCAAGCAAAAGATAATTACACTTCATGTAACAGCAATGTCACTATCAGCATTAATGATTACACTTTAGCATTCATTCATTAGCAATATTACTATCAGCATTAATATATACTTCAATTAAGCAAAACATGATACATCACCGATTCAATAAAGCATCATCAAGCCTTTTCCAGTAGCTGGGAAGCCCTAAATCATCTCACAGCCTGGCCAGGAGTTTTGAACCGGAGAAAGTTCCACAGCGATCGTCCACCCTGCAGATGAGGCTTCCAACCAGGCATTGAGAAAGCTACATTTATATCTTATTCTATGCTAAAATAACACGTGCAGCCTTCATTGTGTTATTTTACCACATTCTAGAAGCTGGCGGGCTCCCAGGACGTTGCAAATTCACACGATAAGGACTGCTCAGAATTCCCCACACCTGCTAGGTCACTGTGCTCCAAACACTGGCGGGTGCCTAGAACACTATGAGCTAAGCAGAAGTTTAAACAAAACTACAAAACAGGTTGCCTGATAATATGCGACCTTCAAGTCAGCAAAATACACTGTCTGAAGCAAAACATAATAATGAGGCTATCTAAAGAGCAAAACACCAATTAAATGAAGCAGCATGTAAAATGGAGTCACACAATACAAAATGGAGTATAAAATGACATACATTACATGAAATAGCATACAAAATGGAGTGACAATAATCAACATATTATACTATCACTACACACAGAAAGTACCTCAGGTTCGAGTTACCCTCAGGCCACTATCCATTCAAAGCAATGCCCTTTGGTCTAACATCAGCCCCAAGGATCTTCACAAAGTGCCTGGCAGTAGTTGTTGCCTTCCTAAGAAGACAAAAGATTTCCATTTTCCCATACTTGGACGACTGGCTCATAGTAGGTCAGTCTCCAGACCAAGTCAAGTCACATCTGCAAGTGACCAAGCAAGTGCTCACTTCCTTAGGATTCCTTCTCAACCTATCAAAGTCAGTTCTCGAACCAGTGCAGCTCCTCACCTTCATAGGTGCAGAACTGGATACGGTAAAGGCAAGAACCTTCCTTCCCCTGGAAAGGGCAAGGACCCTTATGGAACTGGCCTCTTCATTCACCCTTCAGGTATCTCGACCAGCAAGGCATTTCCTTCAGCTGCTGGGCCACATGGCAGCCTCCACAGCAGTGGTCCAGGGAGCAAGATTCCAAATGAGGGACATTCAGTTCCACTTAAGAGCCTTTTGGTCCCAAAGAAAGGATTCCCTTACCAAACTAATCCCAGTGACTCGAACCCTGATCCAAGCCTTGCAATGGTGGCAGGATCAGGACAATTTGAGACAAGAGGCTCCATTTGTCACTTAGTCTCATTCAGTGATACTCACCACAGATGCTTCCCTGCTGGGCTGGGGAGCCCATTTGGGGGATCTTACCACCCAAGGACTGTGGTCACCTCAGGAATCTCTGCTTCACATCAATCTCTTGGAACTCAGAGCAGTGTTTCTGGCACTGCAAGCTTTTTCCAAATCTGTACAGAACAAGGTGGTTCGGGTCAGAACAGACAACACCACCACCATGTGGTACATCAACAAGCAAGGGGACATTCGGTCTCTGGCCTTGTGCACAGAAGCAATGAAGTTGTGGTCCCTGGCCTATTCCCTGCAAACCTCTCTGATAGCAGTTCACCTCCCAGGGAAGGACAATGTCCTAGCAGATGCACTGAGCAGAATATCCCAGGGCCATCACGAATGGGCCCTGGATCCTCTGGTTTTGAAAGTGATTTTCTTGAGATGGGGCACCCCAGAGATAAATCTTTTTGCAGCCCCAGACAATCACCAACTTCCTCTTTTTTGTTGCAGACCCCCAGTCTTGGGCTCAGTCCCCGTGGATGCTCTGATTCTGAACTGGGAAGGGAAATTTCTGTATGCTTTCCCCCCTTCCCTCTCCTGTTCAGGGTGTTAGTCAAGATAAGGTCACAACCAGGCAAAGTGAGTCTGATTGCTCCAGACTGGGCCAGACAGCCATGGTATCCCTTGTTGCTGTCCCTAACAGTCCACCTTCCCCTGTTTCTTTCCAAGAATTACAACCTGTTAACATCCTCTCAGGGGAGGATTTGGTACCTGAATCTTCAGTCTCTCAATCTCAAGGCTTGGCTCTTGAAGAGTTAGAGTTTGCAGATCTGCATCTTTCCCAAGGGGTTCTGGATATCCTTAAGGCTTCTCGAAAGCCTTGCACCAGAAAGACTTACAACTCCAAATGGAAAAGATTCAGAATTTGGTGTTCTAAGAAGAATGTTTCTCCAGATTCTGCTGAATTGCCTATGGTTCTGGATTATATGGTCCATCTTAATGTCCTAGGCCTCAGACCAGCTACCCTCAAGATACACTTGGCAGCTGTTTCTGCTTTCCTGTCTGTAGGCAAGCCTTCCTCTTTGTCATCCCATCCTGTATTCTGTAAGTTTTTTAAGGGATTGCTTCACACCAGTCCCCCCTTAGGGATCCTGCTCCTGCTTGGGACCTTAATGTTTGCATTGCTCAGCTTATGCAACCCCCCTTTGAGCCTTTGTTCTCAGCAGAGCTTAAGTACTTGACTTGGAAAACTGTGTTTTTGGTAGCCATTACTTCTGCCAGACGTATCAGTGAATTGCAAGCCCTGTCAGTGGAATCTGATTTCATCTCTTTTCACAGAGATAAAGTGGTCCTTAGAACTAACAGAAAGTTCTTACCTAAAGTGGTTTCAGATTTCCACCTCAGCCAGTCTGTATCTCTCCCTGTTTTCTTCATTGACCAGCCCTCCTCGGGAGAGTGGAGGCTACACAGTTTGGATGTTAAAAGAGCCCTTTGCTACTACATAGAGTGTACCAAGGGTCACAGGTTTGAATCCCTCGAGTTGTTCCTCACCTGTGGAGAAGTTGGTAAATGCAAACCTGCCACTAAGAGATCTGTTGCCAGGTGGATTGTTTCTTATATATAATTCTGCTATGAAAAACTGGGTAGAACTCCACCCTCAGACCTGAGGGCTCATTCCACAAGAGATACAGCTGCTTCCCTGGCTGCTGCCAGGGATATTCCTCTCTTAGAAATTTGTCAAGCAGCCACCGGGAAAACAGTCCATACTTTCATCAAGCATTACTCTCTGGATATCCAGGCTAGGAGTGATGCTCAGTTTGGCACAGCAGTACTTCAGACCTATTCCCAAAGTAGGTTCTGTCCCTCCTCCATGGAGGTACTGCTTGGTAGTCTGCATATGTCAGAATACAGCAAGACTTCATGTTGTTTGAAGAAAAAATTACTCACCTTAGTAATTATGTTTCTTCTAGTGGAGTCTTGCTGTATTCTGACCTCTCCCCCGCCTCCCCTCTCAGAACCTCGTTTTTGGGATGTGGGTGGGCAGGAGCAGTGTTGGCATCCTAGGGGTGTCCTTTTACACCCTCTTTTTTGTTTGGATGGAATGTTGTGTTTTGGATGTGTTTTGGTTTTTGGGTTTCCTGACTTGAGTCTTCCTTTGAAACCAAAAACATTATATATATATATATATATATATATATATATATTTGCCAGTTGGCTAGTAAAAATTTTACAGTTTCCACACAGAACACCTAGTGAGTTTTTGCTCGTAAAGATCTGACGGTTGCAGTTTAAACAACAACAGACAGGGGCTTCAACCGTGCTCGTGGTGAACGTTCTATGCAAGGCATAGAAAAGTTAACCCTTTGTTCTCCGGGGCAGTTGAAAGGCAGGACCTAACTGCAATAGTCAGAATACAGCAATACTCCACTAGAAGAAACATAATTACTAAGGTAATTTTTTCTTTCCTCACATTAAAAAAGAATTGGGAGTGGGCGACCCATTTCGGATCTAAGAGCTCTGAACAAGCACTTGGCAAAGCCAAAGTTTCAGATGGTAACTCTGGCAATGATTCTCCCTACTCTTTAGGAAGGAGACTGGCTAGCATATTTGGATCTCAAGGATGCCTATTTCCACATTCCAATCAGGGACTCTTACAGAAAATACCTCACGTTCAGACTTCACTTATGGCATTACCAGTTTACAGCTTTGCCATTTGTCCTGACCTCAGCTTTCACAAAGTGCCTGGCAGTGGTAGTGGCACACCCGAGAAGGCAGGGCATAACAGTGTTCACCTACCTGGATGACTGGCTAGTCATAAGTCAGTCTCCCCAGCAGATAAAAGATGCCCTCAAATTCACCCAGAAAACCTAGAGCCACTGAGGTTCCTTATCAATGTCCAAAAATCAGGTACTGAACTTCATAGGGGCAGAGTTGGATACTCGACAGGGAAGGGCTTTCCTTCCTGAAGAAAGAGTGCACAGTATTCTTGCTCTTTCAGCCTCAACAGGCCACAGCCAGCAAGGCATTTCCTAAAGTTGCTGGGGCATATGGTGGCAGCAACAGCAACAGTTCAGGGTTACAGAGTCCAGGTGAGGGACATCCAGTTCCATCACCAAGCACACTGGTGCTAAAGAAGGGACTCCATGGCAAAACTGGTTCCAGCAACGAGCACATTTCTGCAGACTCTGCAGTGGTGGAAAGACAGAAGCAACCTCAGGCTGGTGGTTCCATTCGGGGCAAAGTCCCCCACCCTGATACTCACAACAGATGCCTCCCTCCTGCAATGTGGGCACAAATGGAACATACAGTGCACGGCATATGGTCCCCAACAGAATCACTGTTACACATAAACCAGTTGGAGCTCAGCACACTGCAGCTAGTACTCCAGTCCTTCGCTACCCTTGTAAGGGACAAGGTACAATTCAAAACAGACAATACCACCACTATGTACCACATCAACAAGCAGGGAGGGACAAGGTCTGACCTCTTGTGCACAGAAGTAATGAAGATATGGAGTTTGGCCTTCTCCTTGCAGGTATCCCTGGTGGCCATCTATCTCGCAGCTAAGGACTATACTCTGGCAGATGCCCTCAGCAGAATCATTCAAAACCACCATGGGTGGTCCCTCAACAGGCAAGTACTAGAAGTGGTGTTCCATAGATGGGGAACTCCAGAGATAGATCTCTTCACCTCCGAAGAGAATCACCAGTTGCCCAAATTCTGCTGCAGGCCTCCAGCGAAAGGCACAGTGCCTCTGGATGTACTAGTACTGGGCTGGACAGGGATGCACCTTTATGCATTCCTTCCATTCCCATTTCTTTTCAGAGTCCTGATAAAACTCAGGTCTCAACCAGAGACCATGATCCCGATAGCTCCAGACTGGGCCAGGCATCCATGGTACTCCTTACTTCTCTCTCTACCAGTAGCCCAACCAATAAACCTCCCTCAGAGGCACAACCTCCTGACCTCCTCACAGGGGAGGATCCTGTATCCAAACCTCAGATCACTCAGGCTGAAGGTCTGGCTCTTGAAGACCTAGAGTATGCTAACTTGCAACTCTCTGAAAGTGTTCTCAGGGTGCTCAGGGGGCTACAGGAAGCCCTCTACAAAGAAAACCTATGCTGCAAAATAGAAAAGATTTTCTTGCTGGTGTGGCACTAATAACCTAGTGCCTTCACAGTCAGGGTTACCAGTCCTGCTGGACTGTCTCACCCACCTTCACTCTCTGGGTCTACAGCCCGCAACCCTTAAGGCCCATCTGGCATCAGTCTCAACCTATCTGTCAGCTGGCAAGGGTACTTCGTTAGCTGCCAATCCTATTTGCAAGAAATTCTTCAAAGGATTGGCCCACCTCACAGGGAATTCCACAATTTGCTTAATCCCATCCAATCTGGATTTAGGCCTAACCACAGTACAGTCTCTGCCCTTACAAAAGTCACTAATGACTGTCAGATCACTCTGGATTCAAAGAATTATGTCTGCGCACTTTTTTGGACCTCAGCAAAGCCTTCAATACGGTCGATCATGACTTGCTACTGTCAAGCCTGCGAAATATTGGCCTACATGAAAAAGCCTTGAAATGGTTCTCTTGCTACCTGGTGGGCAGGCAACAACAGGTAAAAGCCCAAAGTGATCTCTCTCTCCTCTGAAATCTTTGTTGAGAGGGGTACCTCAAGGTTCAATTCTGGGGGCCCTGCTGTTTGCAGTTTACATAAACAGTATTGACCATAACATTGTCAGTGCAGGTGTTCATTTATTAGCGGATGACACAGTTGTGTATTTATTTATTTTGTTTATTTATTTAGGTTTTGTTGATCGGGTAAGTGCACTAGACAAATCCTGCCTATTTTCAGGCACGACCCGGGGAGGGGGATGCAGATGAATGCCAACTGACCTTGAACCAGATTAAGCTGTTGGTGGTATTTTTAGTGAATGAGGGAAATTTGGCCAGGGCACCGGGGAAATTCCCCTACTCTTGCTGCACATCACGCAGTCGCATTGCAGGAGAGTCGTATGGAGGTCAGTGTGCCTCTGGCTGTGGAAGGGGTAGGTCATGCTGTGGAGCTGCCCCAGTCAGTGATGGAATCTCGGGATGTTTCGGTTGTGCTAACTACTTCTGAGATTGCGGTCTTATTATCTACGGAACCTTCTGCCTCCAGTGATCCGCTTATGGAGATGCCAGACCCGGAAGAAGAGACCTTGAAACAGGACTTGGGGAAAAAAAAAGCAACAATTGTTGGACTTGATTACTGTGGCTGAACGTGAATTTTTAGCGAGTAAACTCTCATTAGAAGAACGGAAACGTGAAAGGTCTGGGCAAAGCCCTTTACCTGGGGGTAGTAAACGGCTGCCTTTGGAGACAAACCAGGATCAATTTTCCTTTAGCTCGGAGTTGACTACTATGGCAGACCGAGAACAGATTGGTGACGTCATACCAGAAGCGACTATTCCTGCTACTGAATGGACCCTGGGGCTGGCACTGCAAAATGCCAGCTGGATTCGGGATGGAGATAGATGGATCCCTGACCCTGTTACTCCATTACCGGGATCTTTGGCACCGATGGCTGATTCTGACCTGACTGGTTTTCCTGGGTGCCTTTCACCAAAGATTGTGACTCAGACACCTGAGGTTCAGATTGCGACTGAGGCAGTTTCTTTAGTCCTTCAGGGTAAGGAACGCGACCAAGGATTTGAAGGCCCACAGGGGTCTAGTGTATTGTCTGAATCAGTTACTTTTGACACGCCTCTCATTGATCAAGGTAAGGTGGTTTCTCCTTCTCTGGGACACGATATTGTTGATTTAGAGACAAATGCTGCAAACAAGGTGACGCCTAAACCATTTGCAGGATTATTCCACAAGCCTGCAGAAGCGGCGAAGAGACGTTTTTTGGTTCGCCTTAAGTATATAGGGACTGCTCCTATAGTCCCAGACAGGATCTGGGTGGGCAAGACGTTGATAAAGGACTCCCTGGGCTTTGCACCTTCTGAGGTGTATGCCTTTATACATGCTTCTGGAGACCGTATATATGACCTCAGCTTTTGTTCTATGTAGCTGCTGGATACATTTTGGAAATTATATTATTCTCTTAAGGATTTTGGTGCTTGGCATGACTTTATAGCTATTCCGGTTACAAAACCAACCATTAAAACTGTTACTGTCTTATTTAGGAATGAGGGGGTTTGTATAAACTATATTATGTTTTGGTTGGAAAAGAAATGTAATGTTATGGAACAGACCAAACCTACTATAGATGAAAATGGGTTTTGGAACGGGGATGGTTGTTTCGGGTTCAGCTAAATCAAACTGAGGTTGGGATTTCACATTTGCCCAGCTCCTTTTTTTGGGGTCGGGACCGGGGGGGTCCTGTTCTATGCTGGGCAACCCAAGAGCTGTTATAAATGTGGGGCCCTTGATCACCTTAATGTTGATTGTGATCAGATTCGATGTTTCCATTGTGGGATGCTCGGTCATACGGCCCCTCAGTGTACTGCCCGTCCTTTTTGTAATTTATGTGGGGAAGAGGAACATTCATTTCACGATTGCCCTTGGGCTGCACATAATTTAGAGGGGGGTTCAGATCATGATTATTTGCTTGATAAAGCTAAGCAACGTTTTGTTCCTGTACCTATGCAGTATTTTGAGGGTCCCTTTTTAGGCCGGGGTAGAGGCCGTGGTCGTGCCTCAAGGCCTGGGCCCCAGGATAGTGGTTCTTCCCCCTCTGTTTCACGTGCGGATATTGAAGTTGTAGGGACACCTCCTTCTAACCCCTGTGAGCGGCACAGACAGTTACAATCCAGACTGGTGGATTCGGTAACTCCGTTTGTTACTCCACATGGCTCCCCTATACGTACAGTGTCCTTAGATGATTTCAAGGCACACCAACATGTAGACCGATCAGTTTTGCCTCCCCTGAGCCCTTTTGGTGCTATAGAGGTTGCTGTTGAGGTTTCCCCTTGCCTTACCTGAACATGGTATCTCTGCTACTGAGGATGGGTTTGTGCTCCCTTTACAGTCCCAAACTCGGTCACGGACTGAGGAGGTGACTCCCCTTTCTCCATTGCCCTTGTCAAATCGGTTTTCAGTTTTTTCCTGGAGTGAGCAAGTAGATTCGGATTTGCCTATGACGGGGATTGACCCTGACCCATTCCCCCCCTCTTGTTTCTAGTTCTGCCACGTAAAAAAAAAGTCATTCTAAAGCCCAACCAAAACGGGTGACTCGATCTAGTGGTAAACTAGCAGCTGTTCCTCCCTGATGGATTTGGTTTAAAAATTGCTAGTTTGAATGTGAACAGTGTGCTCTCCAGTAAAAAATGTCTTGTTACTTTTGGGATCCTTCATCAGTTACCCTTTGATGTTTTCTTTCTACAGGATACTAGGATACATTCGTTAATGGACATTAGTCAAATTACGAAAGACTGGATGGGAGGTTTATCCTTTTGGTCGACGGGTCTGGATCCTTGTAGTGGGGTGAGGTTTTGTTTTAAATCGGATGTTCGTTGTTCTCGACTGGTTGATATAGAACCAGGTCGTGCTTTTTTGTTGGACGTTGAATTTAAAAATGTATCTTGTAGATTGATTAATATTTATGGATATCAATCCAAAGCCCTTAGGATTTCTTTATTAAAAAAAAATCGTCCCTTTTTATATACTAGCAGACTTATTTTTTTTGCTGGGGATTTTAACATTAACATAATGAAGGAAGGTCCTTTACACAAAGTATACTGTGACAAAGCATTTTTGAGGGATTTGATATCTCAGACGGGGTTGAAGCAAGTGTCCGCCAAATCATCTCAGTTGGCTAAACCTACTTATTATAAGGGTAGGTTGGCTTCCTGTATTGATATGATTTTTATTAACAAATCTTTATTATGTGAGACTATGGTTTCTATCCCAATTGAATCTTCAGATCACATTTTGATTGGGGTATGTATGGATTCTCCTTCTCGAAGAATAGTGGTCCCAGGATATTGGAAGTTGAATTCCGCACTTTTAAAGGATCCTACAGTATTGTCTTCTTTGTCCGAGATTATTCATGATAAGCTGTCTACGAAGTTTTTCTATGATAATGTGGGGGTATGGTGGGAAGACCTAAAGGATTGTATAAGTGATTTTTTTAAGGCAGTGGGTAAGGATCAACAGTACTCAAAATACTCTAGATATTTACGATTGAGGGAATATTTGGGTGTCTTACTTACTAAACACCATTTGGGAGGAGAAGATGTTTCTTTAGAAATCCAAGAAGTAAGACTTAAGATGGAGTTGTATCAATATAATAGAATGCTATCCTTACAAAAGGAACAGAGATTTGGCACCCAAGGGAAATTTGATCAAGGTAACCCTTTTTTAAATTGTCACAAACGGATGGAGAAGAAATTGTTCCAGGGTTAACTTACGTCACAGGGTGATTTTGTATCAGATAATAAGGGTATTATGTCTACCCTGGAAGAATACATAAAATTAGTATTTGGGACTTCAGATATTGATGTGGGTTATAGTGACCAAATTTTGAAATCTGCTGCTTTGCCCCATTTATCTTCCTTTTCACAGGATGAATTACTTCTACCATTTTCTCCTTTAGAGATGGAGATGGTTATTCACTCCTTGAAAGGAGATACAGCACCTGGATTGGATGGTTTAACTGCTGAACTTTATAAAATACTCTGGCGCATTGTTCTGAATGATTTTTCAGAGGTGTTTAATTACATGTGGACTGACTTTTATTTACCTTCCTCTATGTATGTAGGATTAATGATTTTTCTGTATAAATCGGGTGGTTGGGATGAGATTAAGAATTGGCGCCCTATTACCTTACTGAATGTGGATTTTAACATTTTTGCTAAGTTGATTGGTAACAGAATGACATGGCTCAACTCATTATTCCCACACAGTTTTGTTCAGTTCCTGGGCGTCATATCACTGAGGCTTTATTATTGATACGAGAAATATTGGACAGTAGGACTTCGTTGACAGAGCAGGTGGGTGATGGGTATATAGTCAGTTTGGATCAGGCTAAAGCCTTTGATGGGGTTTCACATGCTTTTCTTTGGAGTTGTTTGGCATCATATGGGTTCCCTGATTTATTCATACAACGGATTAAATTGTGTTATGCTTTGGCTTGTGTTAAACCATATGAGAACGGATGGATGGGGAAGACAATTTTGATGCAAAAAGGAGTTAGACAAGGTTGTCCTTTAAGCCCCATTCTCTATGTGTTTACTTTGGACCCATTATTACGTATTCTCCAATATTCACCAAAAATTCATCCTTTGGGTATGGGTGTTAAATTATGAACTAAAGTGATTGCCTATGCGGATGATATTTGTTTATTGGTTTATGACACGAATTCTGTCCAGCTGGCCTGTGCTTTACTACAAGAATTGGGTAAAATTTCTGGAGCTCGGCTAAATGTAGATAAATCTTGTTGTTTGGATGTTAGGAGGTTTAATGACTGTAAGGATTTTGTGGGTGATATTCCCATTTCAAAGGTGCCTTATCGTATTCTCGGTATCTATTTTGGTGGAGAGGATATGGCGTATAAAATTGGACTCGGTATTGGATGTAGGGTATCTTGTTGTTGTTGGAATCAAGTGAAGTTGTCAAAAAACCTGATTTTTCTCTTGAAAACTTTCTTGATACCTGAATTTTTGTTTGTTAGTTCAATATTTTTTTTGCTGTCGTGTTTCATTACTTCATTAATGAGTTGTTTCTTTTCTTGTGTCTGGGGTAGTAGGTTAAATCCAATAAAACGGGATATTTTATATAATTCCATTAAATCTGGGGGTTTAAATATGGTACACCTGGTGGTATTTTTTTTTACGATTTTTCTTTATGTTGATATTGTTCCTTTAGTTAAAGGCTCTGTACAGTTGTGGAGCAGGTGGGATAATGCAGCATTAGGAGGAGTATTTTTGGAATGGTCAAATAACACCTTTCTGCATAAAAATAAATGGTTTCCTCGTCTATTTAGTAGATGGGATGGAGTTATAGATGCAATAAAGAAATGGGGAGTACAGTTAAGTGATGTAGTTCATCTTTCCAGGAAAGCTATTTTTGAGTAGATTATTCTTCAGTATTTTAATGTACCTGTATTTACGAATTTTACTTTGCTGGAGCAAAAACGGATTTCTGAATATATTTCAGATCCAAGACTTCCGGTTCGTTTGTGGGATATTGTCTAGTTGGGGTTACATGGTCGAATAAATGTAAAGGGTAACCATAAACATAAGGCTTTAACTGAACGGCACTGTCCTCGTATTTCCTGTTCTATGAAAATTGAAACAATGGATCATTTATATTTTCATTGTCCATATGTTATAGAATTTTGGGATATAGTCAAAAATAGGTGGAAAGAGATTAGATCTATTCCACCGGCACCGGAGCTATTATTTTTTGGGATAACTCCATCTTTACCTAGTGGTGTGCATTATGGTACCTATCGACTTATTTTTGCTCATTTTCTTTATTGGATATGGATAGGTCGTTGCAGGTTTGTTTTACAACAACAGGTTATTCCCACTTGGGAACTTTTTCAAAGTATTAATACAGAATTATATAAATGGAAATTGGAAGACAGAGTGCAGTTTTCTTATCTTCAGTGGTCTACTTTTTGGAAACACCTTGCTTTTGTGGGCCGTTAGATGAGATTTCAGTTTTTTTAGGAATAATTTTTTTTGGTTATTTCTTTCTCTCCTTTTCCTTTCCCTTGTTGGAGTGGATTTTATTTGTATTCTCATATTGAATTCTGTATAGTTGCTCTTTACATTCTGTTTTTTTTTTTGAATGAGCTGTTATCCTTTTATTTTGACTTACTTTAATTTTTTTGTATGCAGTACCATGAATATTGTATTGTTTAATTCTGTTATTTTTAACCTATTCCTCAGGACAGGGTTGGTTATGATGTTTTTCTCTTTAGGATTCTTGTATGAAATTAATACTTATTTCTGGTTTGGATTTTTTTTCCCTTTTCTTTCTTTTTGTGTGTTAGTATGATGTAATACTGAATTGTATATGATTTGTTATGGTTTCAATAAAAAATTCCCCTACTCTTTTTGATAAGTGCCATGGGAACTTTAACATCCACCTGAACTACCACCAATCCAGGCAGATGGGACCTCAGTTTAACATCTCATCCGAAAGATGATACCTCAGAAGTGCAGCACCCCTCTCATGCTGCACTACAGTGTCAGTACTGGGATATTAACCCAAGTGCCAGATGTGGGAACTGAACCCACAGCCCTTTGATCTCCCGGCCTCAGAGGCGAGTGTGCTACCTACTGAGCCACTGACACTGCTATGTGGCTAGACCCACCCTCGATCTTACATGTCAGGACCTAAAGAATGAATTTAATGCCCTCTAACAGAACCTGCTCCAGCTGAAACTTCTACTTAACACTAAAAAGACCATAACTTATGTTTCTTTATCCCCATGCTCTCACAACATCAGCAAACTCTACCAGTACCTATCCGCAGATACTGACCATCCTGGGGGAGCCACTCAAACAGTTAAATTCAAATACCTGAGTTTCCGACTTGACTGCAAACTTTCATTTACGGTACATATCGAGGACATTGCCAAAAAACTTAGGCAGAGACTTGGCCTTTTTTATCGTATTAAACACCTACTTAACCTAGAGGCCAAAATAAGACTGGTGCAATCCACTTTTCTCCCTCTCCTTGACTATGCTGATCTGTTATATAGCCACTGCCTCAAAGTAGCTCTAACAAAACTGGACACTTTGTATCACGGGGCACCAAGATTCATCACTAATGCTCCGTACAACACCCATTACTACTCCCTCTACGGGCAACTTGGCTGGCCATCACTTACCATCACTCACCTCCAGGAGGCTGACAAAAACATCTCTCTGGATCTGCAGAGCCATTACTAACAAAATCCTGCCTTACATTTCTGTTCTTTTCAAATGCACTTTTGGTACCTACTCTTTTTGCAGATACTCTTACATCTTGTTTGACATCCCCAGGACTTGCACCCGTTTTGGTGCCTCTACTATTAGTCATACTCTCCCTTCTTTGTGGGACAACCTTCAGAAGTCCTTAAAACTCTCTGACTTCACTGGTTTGTTCTTCTTTAAATCTCTCTTAAATGACACACTGAGGGAAGCATGCAACTGCTATTCTTACACTGACTCTAAGTTTGAGAAACTGAAGCAACCCAGTCTGGCACCTTCTCCTGCTGTGCTGCAACAACCCTGTTTCTGCTCCCTTACTGACACAGCCTCACACTATCCCCCATCTCACTGCCCCTTCTCCCTTCCCAACCCTACTCTTCCTCCTAGTTCTCCTCTCACCCCACCCTATCTCAACACTTACTCCCACTGTGCCGCGACATTACTGTCATAGGTACCAAGTTTCAGCAACTGGAATGCTAGTCACTGCGGCCGAGGAGCGGGGGGGATGGGGGCCTTGGAAATGATGAACTTTTTAAATTACAATTGAAATCAAAAAAGAAAAATGAAACAACAACATTGGTTATTAATTTATAATTTAATTTGCAACTACTTGAAGTCCCATGAATGGCGTACTGTTGATAGGTGACAAACGTCAGTTTTTTACATTACCCAATCCACTGACTTTTACATTCACATGCTTATCCACATGAAACATGGCAGCACAGATTATGAAAGTGACATTCACCATGCTATATTAATATTAACAACAATAACAACATTGGTTAATTTCCAATTATATAATTTGCAACTTGAATTCCCATGAAAAAGGGAGTGTACTGCAGACAAATGACAAACTTTTACTTTTTTACATCACTCAGACATTTTAAATCCACTTACTTTCTACATTAGAAAGACTAGCATTGGCTATAAAACAATAAAAGAGAAAGAAAACAAGATTGGTTAACTTCAAAGTATTTGAAACTTGAATTCCCATCAGTGAATGTATGGTAATATAAATGACAAGCTTCAGTTTTTTTTTACATCACCCTAACAGTTTGATCTTCTAACTTATTCACATGAAACATGGCAAGAAAAGTTCATGAAAGTGGTGTATCACTACTCATATATCAAATGTTCAGGCATCATGTTTCAGAGGAAGTATGGTCAGCGTTGTAGTTTGAGGCAGCATGTTTAGCATTTTTGAGCAGAGACTTGCTAGTGTGGCATTTTGGTTATTTGGTCTGCCACTAACAGACCCCTTATCTTCTCTGTCATCTGCCAGACCCTTTGGTTGCTGCTGGTGCTGCTGGTGAGGACCCCATCTGGACCATGCAAATAACTAGTTGGATGCATAAAATAAAGAATAAGGCAGGTTTATTTGCTGTACTGCACATGTACTCTTCATGAGGTCTAGCCCCAGACTGACAAAATCTCTGACTGACAGGCATACATGGCACTGCCAGGCAGTGCAACAAATTGTTACATGCAAGTTCTAAGTGCTTTTAAAGGGGTGGCAGCTTAATATTAAGCCCCATGCTTAATGTGTGCTTCACATCACCGCCGGAACAGTGAATGTGAGCACCACTCGAACAAGCAATAAATCTATAAACAGTTTCTAAAAAATATTTTAAGTAAAGGTTTTAAGGCAAAAAAAAACATTTTCATGCATTACAAAGCATTAGATTTTACAAAGCAGAACAGTACTCAGCTGCAGGGAAGGGGAGAGGAAAGAACCGGGACTACACTGGGGACCAGTCATAGTAGCGCCAGAGAGAAGGGAAACACAATAGTACTTGAGACTTGGTCATGCCACAAGTGCTGAAGTGTAGGGGAAGGAAAGGGGAAGAGAGGGAAGGGTAGCAGCAGGAGGATACCCAGAATGCAGGCTCACATTTTAATAACAGTTGTATAATCAACAGGTGGACTATCCATGTAAAGAGACATTCCTAATGGGGGGAAAAAGCGTTAATGCAGGTAAGACATTCCTAAGGGGAAAAAGCATTAGTGCAGGTAAATAGTACCATGGTAACAGGTGCATAAGAGACAGGTACAACGAGATATTTCCTGCAAACAGTTAAATCAGAAAATGAATTAGTCCCAACACATTTCACTGAGTCCGGTAACAAAAGTTCAAGACCTCCGTTGACTTTTCCGGTCAGTGGGAATGGAGGCATGCATGGATTGCACTAGTTCCTGACAGGAGGGGGTCAGGTCGTTAAAAGCGACCCAGGAGTTCTTCCCACTATCGAATCCACACCACTTTACTCTGTAAGTCCAGGATCCATTGACAAACTTCTTTCTTAAGATCTTCTTGATCTGGTACATTGAGGTGTGTAGAAGAGAGTCCTGAGAAGAAGAAGAAGAAGGAGAAGAAGAGGAAGTCCCAGGCAAATCATCTGGTAAAACTGAATCTGGCTGGAGAGTGTCAGGAGTAGGAAGAGCTGTAGGAACTAGTTGCAAGTTGTCCGGAGGGATCTCAGCTTCAGAGAGGATGGCAGGATCAAGGGCAGCTTCATTTCTAGGAGGACTGGGGTCATCTGGAAGGTTGTTATTCAGGTACCCATGCTTTAGTTGGTTTATGTGGACTTTGTTGTGTACCAGCTTGCAATCTGACTTGCATTGCAGATGAATGTGGACCGGAGGAAGCTTTTCTATGATGTAGAAGGGACCAGTCCAGGGTCGAAGCAGTTTCTTGGTGGCACCCGGAACAAGAGCAGGTCGGTACAAATAAAAAATTTCCCCAACAGAGAATGAAGACTCATGCACCTTGTCTGCAGAAATTTTTTTCATTGCCAAGTTTCTCTGGCCCAACATGGTGATTACAACTCATCGGGCAAGTTCCAGCTGTTCCAGAAGAGGGATAATGAAAGAAGAAGCTGACTTAGGCACCTCTAACAGTGAGAGATCCCTGTCCAGTGGAGTTCTTGGATGACGTCCATGGATTAAGAAGAAGAGGGTGTATTCTGTGCTGTCGACACAAGGGCTGGTATTGTATGAAAACTGCACAAAGGGAACAAAATGGTCCCAGGTGTCGTGAGTCTCATCCAGATACTTGGAGAGTGTGCCGAGAATGGTAGACACTCTTTCACTCTGTCAGTTGCATTGTGGATGGTAACTTGTGGTATGTGTCTTTTTTATGTCGAGAAGTTTGCAAGTTTCTTGGACAATGGTGGACACATAGTTAGTGCCTCTGTCTGAATGTAGGTATGATGGGATGCCGTGATGACAAATGACTGTAGTGAGAAAGACACTTGCCACAGTGGAGGCTTTAATGTCTCTTAGGGGGATGAGTTCCAAATACTTTGTCAGGTAGTCCACAAAGACAAGGATGTATTTGTTACCAGAGTCAGAGCATGTTGGTAAGGGCCCAAGAATGTCAGTGCTGACTCTTTGGAATGGTTCAGTGGCTACAGGCATGGGGATGATGTGTGCCTTTGTTGGTTTGGCAGGAGGCTTTCTCTGGGAGCAGGGCTGGCAGGATTTGACGAACTGTACAATGTCCCTGTTCATGTGTGGCCAGAAGAAATGAAGCCTTGTCTTTTCCAGAGTTCTTTGAATTCCCATATGACCTTCCGAAAGTGGAGAGGCATGAATGGAGAGAAGAACTTGAGGGATGAGAGAGGCTGGCACAACTACTGTAACTGTACATGAGTTCTATCCATGCAATGACCCTTGCCTTCCTTGGTCCAAATGTGAAAGAGCACACCGTCATTGAGGAAGTACTGTGGAACAAAGAAAAGTACATCTTGGTGATGTTTCTTTTGTTGCGGTAAGGTTCCAGACTCTAAGTAGGAGATTATGTCTGTAAATTGAGTGTCAGTTCTTTGTTGCATTTTACCAGTTACCAGGGATAAATCAGATGTAGAGGCGATGAGAAGCTCTTCAGCTACTTGCAGTAACTGAGGATTTGTGTGTCTCTGTAGAAGCAGTAGGGAGCAGCAAAGCAGCCTGAGGTGCTGTAGGATTGTCCACAGGAAGCACATCCGTGGCATGGAAGGGAAGAGCTTGTAAGCAGGATTCTTCATCTGTTGAGGATGCAGAGGGATATTGTCTCTGGCTTACACCATCAGCATTTGAGTGAACTCAACTTGGTCTGTATTGAATTTCAGAGTTGTAGAATTGCAGCATGGCAACCCATTAGGCGAACTTGCCTACTGGCTCCTTTATTTCAAATAACCATCGGAGGGCAGAGTGATTAACAATAGCTGTAAAGGAGGAGTAGAGAAGGTAGCAGTCAAATTTCTTCACGACAAATACCATGGCTAGACATTCTTTCTCTGTGATGCCATAGTTCTGCTCAGCTGAGGAAAGAGAGCACCCAGCATAGGAGACAACTCGTTCTGTTCCATCTTGAATTTGACAGAGTACAGCACCCACTGCAAAGGAACTAGCATCTGAGTAGAGCTTGAATGGTTGGGCGAACCTTGGGTAGGCCAATACTGGAGAAGAGATTGGGTTTTGTTTTAAGGTGTCAAAGTCCTCTTTATATTCAGAAGTCCAATTATAGTCACATCCCTTTTTGGCGAGGGCGTACAGTGGAGCTACAATCTTGGCGTAGTTGCAAATGAACTTCCGGTAGTAGCCAGACAAGCCCAGGAAAGCTTGAAGGTCTTTGAGATTGTTAGGCTCTAGATAGACTTTGACTGCTGAGAGCTTGTCTGGATCTGGAGAGATGCCTTGAGAACTAACCACATGTCCCAGGTAATGAATTTGATGCTACACAAAACAACACTTTTCTGGGTGAAGCTTGAGATTGGCTTGTCTGAGACGTTCAAACACTTCTTGAAGATGTTGGAGGTCCTCTGGCAAAGTTCTGCTGAAGACTATCACATCATCCAGGTAGACTAGGCAAGATTTCCAAGACAACCCATGTAGTACGGCTTCCATAACTCTTTGAAATGTGGCTGGACTTTTCCGAAGATCCATAGGCAGACGTTTGAACTGGAAAAGTCCCAAGTGGCAGCACCATGCTGTGTATGGGTGAGAAGCTGGATCAATGGAAACTTGATAGAACCCACTCTGAAGGTCTAGAGTGGTGAAGTAAGCAGGACTGACCGCACCAAGACTCTGTAAAGCATCTTCGGTTGTAGGCAAGAGATAAGCATCCTGCACCTTGTAGGCATTGAGTTTTCTGTAGTCTACCACAAAACTATACCCTTTGTCCTTTTTTACCACCAGCAAGCAAGGTACACCCCAGGGGCTTGTAGATTCAAACAACATGAAGTCTTGCCGTATTCTGACATATGCAGTTAGGTCCTGCCTTTCAACTGCCCCGGAGAACAAAGAGTTAAACTTTCCATGGCTAGCATGGAATGTTCACCTCAAGCTCGGTTGAAGCCCCTGTCTGCTGTTGTTTAAACTTCAGCCGTCAGATTCTTTACTCCGCCTCACTGAACAGTCGCTCCGGAGATTTCTCCTTTGCTCGGTTCAGATAAGTTGGTTAAAGTGTCATTTTTTCTCTCAATTTCTACCGAATTGCTGCTACCAATCTGTCGGTTTAAGTCTCTGTCTGTGGTACCGTGAGTACTAGATAGGTTTTCTATATAGTTTCTGTGTGGAACTTGTAAATTGTGGATCGGTTTGGCTGAACCGATCAGTTTCAGGTAAAAAAGTTTGTGTATTTATTTAGAGTGTGGTAACCGGTCCGTATTGGTTCTAAAAAAAACAGATTTATATTACGTTTTTTTCCAAAGACCCATGACACGGTCAGGAACCGATAGGGGAGTCTTGCCTGGCGGATTGCCGAAAAAAGGGTAAGTTTTGGTTAGGATTGGCCATGTCTGAGAAACCCAAGGGAAAAGACGGGCCCACTGGGTTTCAACACTGCAGTGTGTGTGGGGAAGTCTTTGCCAAGGCTGATCCCCACACCACCTGTGTTTATTGTCTGGGGTTTGACCACCTCGATTCAGACTGCCAAATTTGTAAGAATTTTCCCAAATCTACCCTGGAAAAGAGATTAGGTAGACTGAAGGAAAGGGAGGCCGAGAAGTCCACTGACCCAGATGGCCAGCCCGGTTCGGTTCCAACTGAACCGGAAGGAGTGCCCTCTGACCAGGGCGATACTTCTTCAGGCAAAAGGAGAGCCGATTCTGAGGAGTCGGTTCCGGTGAAAGGAAAAAGAAAAGATAAATCGTCCAGTACGGACCCAGAAATTCATACTCTGACCGCCGATGAGATAGCCAAGGCGATCAGAATAGTGCAATCGATTACTTCGGTTCTGGCCGAACTGGCACCATCTGGCACGGGTTCGGTCGGTTCCCCCGGTTCCGGATTATACCTTGGAAGAATTTTATGAACCGGATGAGGAGGAGGGAGAGTATGAGGAGGATGATGATGGTGATTATGAAAGTCTGGGTGTGCCTATTGACCTGGACATCTCCCCAGACAGACCTTCAGGTGTTTCTCCTCCTAGGCTTTCTGAGTCCCCTTCTCACTTTATGTTTTACAAAAAAGTGGCTGAAACCCTCCAGTTTCCTATGGAAGAAGCAGTAGAGGATCAGGAGGAGCCTGATTTTGTTGAAATGATGGACATCCCAGAGTCCAGGAGACTGTCTGTTCCCCTCCACAAATCCTTTGGGAAACAGACACATCAAATTCTTAAGACTCCTAATTCCATACCTCCTGTGAACAGATGAATGGACAAGAGGTATACTCTTTCAGGCTCAGACCTGTTCCTTTCCCAGCAATGCAGCTATGTTGGGGTAGTGCAGGCTGCTGCCTGTGATAAGGCAAATATCCCCTTGGCATCACACCCCCAGATAAGGACTCCAGGAGGATTGATGCCATGGCAAAGAAACAGTACATGGCAGCATCTTTGGGACTCAGGCAGGCTAACTATATGGCCTACACAGCTAGATACCAGAAGTCCAGGTGGGACACTGCTGGCTCTGGCTAAACAGGCCCCTGACCAGCTTGCCAAGGAGCTGGAGCAGGTGGCTGCAGATGGGATTGAGGCATCCAAAGTGCAATTTCATGCTGCTGTGGACTCCAATGATGTTTCATCAAGAGTCATGGCTACATCTGTGGCTCTTTGGAGGATGGCTTGGCTCAGATGTACTAGCCTATCACAGGATACCCAGGCTAAGGACATGGATTTCCCTGTTACTGGTAATTCTCTGTTTGGGGACCAGACAGAGAACTACATGAAAAAGATGGACGAGTATAGGACCACTTACAGGAGTGTTCAGGCCAAAGAAAGGCAAGCTACTCCTCAAAGGCAGCAGTCCGGGGCAGGGGCAAGCCTTTCCAAAGGCCTTTTTACCAAGCTCAGGCATCCTCTTCTTATTCTCAGAGGGGGTTCTATAGAGGGAGAGTGAGAGGCAGATGGGGGATGAGCAGGCCTGCATCCACCCCTCAGCCTAAAGCCCCTGCCAGGCAGACACCCTGATGGGTCTGCCCGGGCCAATTCTCCAATACCAGTAGGGGGCAGGCTGGCTTACTTTGTCCAGGACTGGAAGTCTCTGACATCAGACAAGTGGGTCCTGGAAGTAGTAAGCCAGGGACTGGTTCTCAGCTTCAAAAAATTTCCCAAGATGAGAACCAGATCCTTTCCACCTGCAAATCCATCAGAGGCCCTTGCCTTAGAGACAGAGGTTTCTTCCCTCCTAGCTCTCAGAGCTATAGAGAGGGTTCCCACCCTACACAAGGGCAAAGGATTGTACTCCAGGTACTTCCTAACCCCCAAAAAGACAGGAGAATGGCGGCCCACCTGGACCTAAGATATCTGAACAAACACCTTTTAAAACCAAAGTTCAAAATGGTGACTCTGGGAATAATCCTTCCCTCTCTAAGGTCAGGGGACTGGCTAGCCTCCCTAGACCTCAAAGATGCCTTTTTTCACATTCCCATCAGGTGCTCCCACAGAAAGTATCTCAGGTTCGAGTTGCCCTCAGGCCACTAACAATTCAGAGCAATGCCCTTTGGCCTAACATCAGCCCCAAGGGTTTTCACAAAGTGCCTGGCAGTAGTGGTTGCTTTCCTAAGGAGAAAAAAGATCTCCATCTTCCCATACTTGGACGACTGGCTCATAGTAGGTCAGTCTCCAGACCAAGTCAAGTCACATTTGCAAATAACTCAGCAAGTGCTCACTTCCTTAGGATTCCTTCTCAACCTTCCAAAGTCAGTTCTCGAACCAGTACAGCTCCTTGCCTTCATAGGGGCGGAGCTGGATACAATAAGGGCAAGAGCCTTCCTTCCCCTGGACAAGGCAAGGACCCTTATGGAACTGGCCTCTTCTTTCACCCTACAGATGTCTCGACCAGCAAGGCATTTCCTTCAGCTTCTGAGCCACATGGCAGTTTCCACAGCAGTGGTCCAGGGAGCAAGATTCCAGATGAGGGACATTCAGTTCCACTTAAGAGCCTTCTGGTCCCAAAGAAAGGATTCCCTTACCAAACTAGTCCCAGTGACTCGAATCCTGTTCCAGGCCTTGCAATAGTGGCAGGATCAGGACAATTTGAGACAAGGAGGGCCTTTCGTCACTCAGTCTCATTCAGTGATACTCGCCACAGATGCTTCCCTGCTGGGCTGGGGAGCCCATCTGGGGGATCTTACCACCCAATGGCTGTGGTCACCTCAGGAATCTCTGCTTCACATCAATCTCTTGGAACTCAGAGCAGTGTTTCTGGCACTGCAAGCCTTTTCCAAATCTGTACAGAACAAGGTGGTCCAGGTTGGAACAGACAACACCACCACCATGTGGTACATCAGCAAGCAGGGAGGCACTCAGTCTACGGCGTTGTGCACAGAAGCAATGAAGTTGTGGTCCCTGGCCTATTCCCTGCAAACCTCTCTGATAGCAGTTCACCTCCCAGGGAAGGACAATGTCCTAGCAGATGCTCTGAACAGAATTTCCCAGGGCCATCATGAATGGACCCTAGATCCCTTAGTTTTGAAAGTGATTTTCTCGAGATGGGGCACTCCACAGATAAATCTTTTTTGCAGCCCCAGACAATCACCAACTTCCTCTCTTTTGTTGCAGACCCCCAGTCCTGGGCTCAGTCCCCCTGGATGCTCTGATCCTGAATTGGGAAGGGAAATTTCTGTATGCTTTCCCCCCTTCCCTCTCCTGTTCAAAGTGTTAGTCAAGATAAGGTCACAACCATGCAAAGTGATTCTGATTGCTCCCGGCTGGGCCAGACAGCCATGGTACCCCCTGTTGCTGTCCTTAGCAGTCCACCTTCCCCTGTCTCTTCCCAGGAATTACAACCTGTTGACATCCTCTCAGGGGAGGATTTGGTACCTGAATCTTCAGTCTCTCAATCTCAAGGCATGGCTCTTGAAGAGTTAGAGTTTGCTGACCTGTATCTTTCCCAAGGGGTTCTGGATATCCTTAAGGCTTCTCAAAAGCCCTCCACCAGAAAGACTTACAATTCCAAATGGAAAAGGTTCACTATTTGGTGTTCTAAGAAGAATACTTCTCCAGATTCTGCTGGGTTGCCTATGGTTCTGGACTATATGGTCCATCTCAATGGCCTAGGCCTTAGGCCAGCTGCAGTTAAAGTGCATTTGGCAGCTGTTTCTGTTTTCCTGTCAGTGGGGAACACTGTCAGCCCATCATGTGTTTTGTAAGTTCTTCAAGGGATTGCTGCACACCAATCCCCCCTTTAGGGACCCTGCTTCTGCTCGGGACCTTAATGTTTGCATTGCTCAGCTTATGCAACCACCCTTTGAGTCTTTGTCCTCTGCAGAGCTTAAGTACTTGACTTGGAAAACTGTGTTTTTGGTGGCCATTACCTCTGCCAGGCGTATCAGTGAATTGCAAGCCCTGTCAGTGGAACCTGATTTCATCTGTTTCCATAGAGATAAAGTGGTCCTAAGAACTAACAGGAAGTTTTTGCCTAAAGTGGTTTCAGATTTCCACCTCAACCAGTCTATGTCTCTCCCTGTTTTCTTCACTAACCATTCCTCCTCTGGAGAGAGGAGGCTGCACAGCTTAGATGTTAAAAGGGCCCTCAGCTACTACATAGAGCGCACCAAGGGTCACAGGTTTGAGTCCCTACAGTTGTTCCTCATGTATGGAGAGGTTGGTAAGGGCAAACTTGCCACTAAGAGATCTATTGCCGGGTGGATTGTGTCTTGTATACAATTCTGCTATGAGAAACTGGGTAGAACTCCACCCTCAGGCCTGAGGGCTCACTCTATTAGAGGTACAGCTGCTTCCCTGGCTGCTGCCGAGGGATATTCTATCTTAGAAATCTGTCAAGCAGCCACCTGGAAAACAGTCCATACATTCACCAAGCATTACTCTCTGGATATCCAGGCTAGGAATGATGCACAGTTTGGCACAGCAGTACTTCAGAGCCTATTTCCAAAGTAGGTTCTGTCCCTCCTCCATGGAGGTACTGCTTGGTAGTCTGCATATGTCAGAATACAGCAAGACTTCATGTTGTTTGAAGAAAAAATTACTCACCTTAGTAATGTTGTTTCTTCTAATGGATTCTTGCTGTATTCTGACCTCCCCCTGCCTCCCCTCTCAGAACCTAGTTTTTGGGATGTGGGTGGGCAGGAGCAGTGTTGGCACCCTAGGGGTGTCCCTTTTTCACCCTTCTTTATTTTGGGTGAGTGTTGTGTTTTGGGATGTGTTTTGTTTTTTGGGTTTCCTGACTTGAGTCTTTGCTTTGAAACCAAAAAACCCTTTTATATAGATATAGTTGCCAGTTGGCTAGTTTTGAGTTTTCAGTTTCCACACAGAACCTCTAGTGAGTATTGCTCGTAAAGATCTGACGGTTGGCGTTTAAACAACAGCAAACAGGGGCTTCAACCGAGCTTGTGGTGAACATTCCATGCTGGCCATGGAAAGTTTAACTCTTTGTTCTTCGGGGCAGTTGAAAGGCAGGACCTAACTGCATATGTCAGAATACAGCAAGACTCCATTAGAAGAAACAACATTACTAAGGTGAGAAATTTTTTCTTCTTCGACTATGTTTTGGTCAAGCATGTCTTTGATTATGTCCTCAAGGACTTGTTTCCGTTTATGTCCCACTTTGTAGGCTCACTGATGGATTAGTTTCTGGTTGGGCTGTACTTCGATGGTGTGTTGCAGGATATCACAGCATCCGAGCTTGTTATCTGAACCAACAAAGACATCCGGGTAATTTTCCAGGATTTTCAAAAGTTGTTGCTTTTCTTTTGGAGATGCTGGAAGTTTGGAAGAGGATAGTTGCTGACTGAGGGGTAACTCTGTTGAAGTTGGAGTTGTCGTGATAGTATTGACAGGAGTAGAGTTGGTGGAACCAGTCTGAGGTTCTTGCATGAGATGGAGCTGGTCCCCTGAAGACAAGCAGATAAACTTTCTGATGTTGGCACCCTTTGAAATGACCACTGGCTCATCTGTGATCTTGCAGCATTTTTGGAAGATTACACTGTCATGCACCGTCGATAAGGTATTTCCCGGAAGGAGACCTGACGAATGCAGCTCGGGGGGATCCTGTGACGATGCCAGCAACACCTTGTGGAAGTGGTTCACCTCAAATCTTGGCAATCAAAACAATTTCCAACTGAGGAGGCACAGTGAATGAGTCTATAGCTGCGAGTTGCCTCCGAGGGTCTAGCTAAAGTTTGCTTGAGGCCAAGTCTAGGATGGCTTTGTGAGCTTTGAGAAAGTCCAGGCCTAGAATTATTGCAGGTTGAAGATCAGGCACTATGTAGAACTTGACAGTAGCTTGCTGTGAGCCAAAGTGAAGCTTGAGATGGACCATGCCTGTGATAGGTACTGTATCTGTACTGGCTGTGATAATGTACTTTATGTCGGCTGGAGAGACATTAGGTATGTGATGGATAGCTTGGTTGTCCAGAATACTGCTGTTAATAACTGATATTTCTGCTCCAGTATCGACCAAGTCATGCGTGGACCAATCTTCGATGGTTACAGGTGCTTAGTTTGCTAGGAGAGGTGATTGGATGACAGGTACCTTTGCCCCGGACGTGAGAGTGTGCCAGAGTTCACAGGTGGAGGAAGCATTTTGTTTGAATTGTGAGAGTCAGAGGGGCGGTCAGTTGCTGTGCTCCCCTGGTCCTGGGAGTAGTTGCGGTTATCTTGCTGATTGTGCAGCAGTGGGTGCCTGTGGTTCTCTTGATTTCTGTAGTGCTTTAGCTTTTGGCAGGCAGCGGCAGTGTGTCCCCTGAATCCACACCACTGGCAAGTCACTGGTTCTCGTGAAGGCGGAGGTGGAAGAGGTCATTGTTGAATTGGGTGAAGGACATGACAGAGGTAGTAGAAGAAACAGTTGAGCTGTGGTGCAGAGTGTTGATACTTGTAGTGAGCATCTCTATCACTGATTGCTGCTGCTGGACACATGTTGTGAGTGTGGCTAACTGCAACGACTGAGGTGCTTGTACACTGGTAGCCTGGGACATTGCTATGGTTTGTTGTGCAAGTCGTGCCGCTTGGCTTGTCTCCATCCAGGTTGCTGGTTTCTGCTGAATTACATAAAGACGGAGTTGAGGAGGCAGTCCCCAGACAAAGGTGGTGATTTGTTCTTTCTCAGCTTTCTGTAGGTGTTTGGATCGAGTCTCAATGTCCACAATGAAGGCTTCAAGAGATTCGGAGGGTTACATGGTGCGCTTCCACAGCTGTTGCTGCAATAACCAGGGTGGATGTGCTTGGAGAAAATGGGTTTTGAAGGTGGTGTACAGTGTGGCAGTATCTCCCTTGACTTGGTCTGGAAGTGTGTTGAACCAGGAAATGGCAGTCCCTCTCAGAAGCAAGCGCAAGGCATTGGAAATACACACAGGATCAGTCCAACCATGCAAGAAAATCCAGGCTTGGCATTGTTCCAGACAGTCAACAGCGTCTTCGTGAAGCAAAGCTGAGAAGGGTACTGGTTGTAGGCTGTATGGACCGTGGACTGTGGTGAAATTGCTTTAATGTAGGCCAAGTCATCTTGAATAGCTTGCATAGCTGGTGCTCCTTGAGCAGAAATAGAAGACTGGATGTCATGGAGGATTGTTTCAATTTTGTAGCCCCACACCCTTGAAGTGGGTGAAGGTAGGACTCCAGATGATCCAGTGCCCATATCTGTGTCATTGTCTGACATTGTGGTTGGAGATGAGCTTTGTTTCACTAAGCGAAGGTTGTATGGGTGAGAAGGAGTTGCCGTAATGCAGGAGACAGGATGTTGTGTCGTAGATGCAGTGCTGAGCAAAATGTCTTATTGTAGATAAAAGTACAACATTTTTTTTTTTTTTTGGTAGCAAAGTTCATCACTGACGTCTTAATACAGAATTCCCACTCAATTCTGTGTTGTTTGTTATTTAAATAAAGGTTTTGTTGCAAAAAGCAGCTTTTTATTACAGTGTCCATTCATTTTTTTTGTAGCAAAGTTCATTAATGACGTCTTAATGAAGAATTCCCACTCAATTCTGTGTTATTTGTTATTTAAGTAAATGTTTTGTTGCAAAAATCAGCTTTTTATTACAGTGTCCATTCATTTCAATAGGTATCCCATTATTTTCAATGGAGTGAGGTCAATTTGTGCCCTTCCCAAGATGGCCGTCGAACTGTGACATGCAGTTCCTGTGGGATTTTTGACTGCCCGACTGTAACAAGATGGCCACCAGCAAGGAGGTCAAGGTTCACTTCCTGTCTTGTTGTTTTTGCTGTGTTCAAGATGGAGGATTTCTTCCATGAGGCTGCCTGGCTGATGAACAATGTTCAAAATGGTGATTGCCGCCCTGCTGTCCTTCCTTCCCACTGAAATGGCGGGAAGAATCTGCGGTCATGAGTGGCAAAAAGCCGGGGGAATTTACTGTATTTATATTGTGCAGCCTTTCAGTTTATTATTTTCCCCAGGCTGTCCTCCGTTTATTTATTTATTTTTTTCTTGCCTTTATTAGTTTGGTTGTACCCTGCCTAAGCTCTGGATTACTTTGCTTTCCCTGCTCTGTTTTAGTTAGGGTGTCTGCTCTCAGTATGTCTTTTCATGCACCCAACATCTTATTTATTTGAGTTGCTGTGGCCAAGTAGGGAAAAGGATCACTCCAGGCAGTCCTGCGTTTGTTTTTTTGTTTTCTGTGGACTGGTCTTGGCTTTCTACTGTGGCCGAGTAGTGAGTAGAGGCTCCGAGCAGGAGCAAGAGAATGCTGAGGTCGGCAGAGAGCAGAGCCGAGCCGCGTGGGAAGAAGAGCGCTCCGTTTTAGCTTCAGGAGTGAGCTGCAGCTGTATGGGGGCCTCCGGTGAGTCGGAGAGTGGGATTGCTCCTTGTGGCAGGGAAGCTGAGTGACCTGCTTGGAGTGAGAGGCAGAAGGGCCAAGTATGGAGCGGATCACTCCGTTTTAATTGCAGTCCCAATTGTCTTTCTTTTACTGATCCCTTATTTGTCATTGCTGTGCAGTGGTCTTATGTAGCATTGCCAAGCATGACATGGAAGGGCTAAAGTGCAGCAATGGATATGAGCGATCCTGGCTGGCTGGGGAGCAAGCTGGAGAGCTGTGGAGTGGGCCTGCTGCAGATGCGGGAGGAAGCGGACTGAGGTATGGTCTTGAGCAGAGGTCCAATTCTGCAGCAGCCGTGAGTTCAGGAGTGAACCGGTCAGTGGGGGGGCTGTGGTTGTTGTGGAGGGACCGTGTGGCTGTGCTGGAAGTCTGTTTGTGGCAGAGTGGGGAGAGGAGCACTGACTTGCAGGCAGGAGGCTTGTGGAGCAGGAGAGCAGGACAGTCTGTGGAGGAGCCGCGTGGTGTAGAGGAGTGGCAAGAAGGCCAAGCATTTGCTGGAGCAGCAGGTGCAGCTCTTCGGTGGTGGCCTGAGAAGTAACAGTTCAGGAAGAGCGGAGGTTCCCTGCTGCAGTCCCAATTTGTTGTGGGGCCTTTTGGAGCAGGTTCAAGCAGGGAGTGCAGAGTTCTGTTTTGTAGCAGCGGGCAAGAGGAGCACTGCGGCTGTAGGTCGGGAGCTGTGGAGAACAGGCTGAGGCAGAAGTGCACGCTTGGTGCAGATTGTGGTTTTTTTCCCCCCTTTTTTTTTCCACTGATGCTTCCTTTTATTTATATATTTAGTGGCCATTCTGGAGCATCGTTCACTTGCGAAGTGGCTGTAGTGGAGCTGGCTGGGGTTAGGCACTGAACCTGCCACGAGGTTTTGGGGTGGGGGGGAGTACAGTTCACAGCTCTGTGTGGCATGGGTTTGAGAAAAAAAAATATTTACTTGCTGACAGTTCATTAGTTTAGCTGGCTAGCAATGTTGAAATTTGCTTTGTAGAAGTCTTGGTACAGTAGGATAAGGCAAGATGGGAGACAGTTCTTTTTTTTTTTTCTGTGCTGCCAAGGCTGCATTTAAAGTAGCATTCAAACAGTTCAGGCATACTGGGGTGATGACTTTGGGGTACCCAGCGATCCAGGCAACGTGAGATGGGGGTCTGGACAGAAGAAGGGCCGCATTCTCCACCATGTGTGGCGTTTTGGTTATTTGGTCTGCTACTAACAGGCTCCTTACCTTCTCTGTCATCTGCCAGACCCTTTAGTTGCTGCTGGTGCTGCTGGTGAGGACCCCATCTGGACTGTGCAAATAACTAGTCTGACGCATAAAATAAAGAATAAGGCAGGTTTATTTGCTGTACTGCACATGTTCTCTTCATGGGGTCTAGCCCCAGACTGACAAAATCTCTGACTGACAGGCATACATGGCACTGCCAGGCAGTGCAACAAATTTACATGCAAGTTCTAAGTGCTCTTAAAGGGGCAGCATCTTAACATTAAGCCCCATGCTTAATGTGTGCTTCACACTGGTGACAAATTTGTAGTATGGCATTTTGTTGAAATGATTGGTCTTGCAAGTTAGAATGGATGGGAGTGTTGTTCAATTTGATAGGCTTGATCCAAAGGTGGTCTTGTTTTTGGCCACAGAAGAAAATATATGTTCTTCCTCTGTATTGCTGTGTAGGAGAATAAGAATGTACTTGGCCACCTCAAACAGCAAATTAAATCTTGAACCATCACACCCCTTCATCTTACCCAGATAGTGCCATAAATGTTCCACCCGTTCTAGTTCAGGCAGCTCTGGTTTAGAATGATCGAAAAGCTCATGATCAGTAACCTGGTCATACATTTTATTCAGTTTTCCTTTGATTTTTTCCTTCAGTGTTGGAAATGTTTCCACAGAGAACACAAAACTGTCAAAACTGGCTTCAGTATGCTGGTCAAATAGAAGCATTTGAGCATTTTTCAGTACAAGGTCATTTACAGGTAAGTGACCAGTGCATACTGGTATGCCTGAAGTAGAAACAACTGGCAACTTTTGGCAACATTTCATTCTTCATCAGGGAGTAAGTTGTTCTGCCGCATGACTGAATGGGTGATGAATCCAATCATTACGTTTTGTGGGGGAAGCAGGTACTCAAGCTGCACATCAATGTTGGCTAACTCCTTGCCTTTGTATGCATCTACTTTCATGCATCTACCCAACAATTTCTGCAAGAAATTATGGATCTCTTGACACAGCACATGTATTTTAGGTTCTTTAGACTGAAGAAGTTTGTTTAGGTCAGAGAATATGGGCATGATAGACTGGTAGAATAAATGGTAAATCTCAGTGAAAGGATCAGCGACGTATTACTTCAGCCTCTGCAGTCGTGTATCTGATTTCAAATCTGCCTGACTAGCAAAGAAACTCTTCAGGCTGGGGTACTGTTTGAGAACTCGGGACATGCACACATATTTGCTAAGCCAGCGTGTAGCCCCATACTTTAAGATTTTCCTGTATTCCTGGTCACAGAAGTTGCAAAACTCTTTAAGTGATGCTTGACATTTTGTATTGTTATCAAAGTAATAGTACACGTTGACAAGGAAATCCCCAACATCAAACTCTGTGGTCTGGGCAAAGACTTTAGAGCCATGATTGGCAGTGTTATGAATGACATGGCACAGACAACCAAATGTGAGGACATTTGGGTTTTTGGCCTCAAAGTGTCTATATAACCCCTTATGCCTTCCTGTGTTCACAGAAACATTGTCCAAGCTCGGACCAATAACATTTTCCCATCGCACAGAGTACTTATTGAAAGCTTCACTGAGCTGTTCAAATATTCCTGTGGTGCTACAGTCTGAAACCAGACACATGTGCCAGAACATTGAACTGATCTCACCTCTGTTTACATCATGTATCCTAACAACTGGTGGATACATGCTTTCAGTTCCTGTGTCACTACTACAATCAACTGCTGATGTGAATGGGTTATGCTGAAGATAATCCAGAAGAGGTTCTTGTAACTCAGGTGCTATGGCATAATTCACAATTGTGGCTGTTTTAGTTGCCGCACATCCATACATTTTAGCTATTTTGCTGTCGGGAAACATCTGATGGAACAGTGGACCAGCATGAACTGTGACCTCAAATGGTAGGTTATGCTCTAGAAGATATCCAGTGAAGAGCACCTCGGCATTAGTAACACTGTCCTGAGACTGCTGTATGAAGTAAGATGATACAGATTTGCATGCCATAGTAACCTTGGCCAACTTCTTGTGTTCTGCTCCAGCAACATGATGCTCCACGTCCTGCCTGCCTTGATGACTGATACCAAAAGCAGAATTGCAGACCTACAAAATGAAAAGGACAAACAGCTGTACTTGACACAATTACATTTTAATGAACAAGTATAAATATGCAGAGCCTGGAAGCTTTGCCTGACAACTGCATTTATATAATTTTATAAAACTGTAATTATGCAGACAGACTGTCTGGATGCAAAACAGCTTACCGCATTAATTCAGGCAATAAATATATGCAGTACCTGATTGTCAGTGGGAAAGCTGTCTACATTTATGCAGTACTGGATGCAAGTGGTAATATTATACCTGACAAACTGCTTAGCCAGAGATGCAAAACAGGAGAAGAACTTCAGGACACAAGTCAAAGTGGGACTCAAATTGCATCTAAATGCACATAAGGAAAGTGTGGGCACACTTAGATCAAGAAAATAAGAAATGGCCCACAGTCCCCTAGACATGTACAGAGAAATTGGTGCTGTCTGCTGGAACATAAACACTTCTCTTCCAAGCACAGGTAACAGCTGAACCAGCTTATCCAGTGCTTTGCCCTTTGTCCGGATGCCAGTATCCAGAGGTGACTGTGCAGTCTGAATTTAGTATTAGAAAACAAAAGACTGACTGAGCAGCATAGAAATGCACAGATTGCTGCTACAGCTTGTTATTAACTCACAGCCCTGTGAAAACACTAAAGCAGTTGACTGAATTAATGCAAAATAATAAAAATAGGATGCATCAGGATCCCTCCTCCAACAGATTCCAGAAAACAAATGTTTGCTTGTAATACTGGAAAGAGTAATGGTCCCCACTGACTGTCTCTGCTGCCCACAGGGATCTGATCCCATGACCTCGACAGATTAATCACTCCCTATCACAGACTTTTACAAGAAGATACCTGACAGACTCACCGATACTCTTGTACCACCAAACGTGTTTTAATTGTTCCCCTTAATACACAGACTGCAGGTCTGCTGTCAGTGTGACAGATCCAGATGTGACCATGCTTATAAGCTGCTTTGTCATCTTTACTGCCTATATTTAGGTACAGTGCACCCATGGGTTGCAGAATATCCCAGCCATCCCTTGTGGTGTAGTGGCTGTGACTAAGCCAGCTAAAAAGGTGTATATTTGCATGTTAACATCATCGGATCCATAATAGCTCCACTACAATATGCAAACTAGTCATGGGCTCATTATCTGCACTGAAACACCACTTGTATCTTCAGAGCTACCTGGTAGCTAAGCATAACAATTAATTTAAAATTACAATCAATCCCCTTCCTGAGAAACCCTCCTTCAATGCTTTTGTGACTATGCTGAGCTCTCTATGTTCAGGTTCTTCTTTGCTATAGACTGCTGTTGGAAAACCAGTGACTGAGCCAGTAAATATTTTTTTTAATTGTCTTACCAGGAGTGGCACACTAAAGCTTGTTTACAGGTGTGACCTGGGAGCACAAGGAAGTTAAGTGACTTGCTCAGGGTCACACAGTACGCAAGTGAGGGCTGTGAGATTCAAACCCAGGTCTCCAGATTTGCTGCTCAGAGCCTTAAGCCACTGCACTATACTGCCTCCCTAGAGTAAATAACCCAGGGCATAATCAGAAGGCTTTTCTGTAAAGACAGAATAGCAGTTTCAAACAACATGAAGTCTTGCTGTATTCTGACAATGTGCAGTGATCTCCAACCTTTGAACTGCCCCAGAGAGGAAAGAGTTAACTTTCCATGCAAGGCATGGAACGCTGAGCTCGAGCTCGGTTGAGCCTCTGTCTGCTGTTGTTTGAACCCCAACCGCGAGATTCTTTACTCCGCCTCATTGAACAGTCGCTCCAGAGATTTCTCCTTCGCTCGGTTCAAAAAAGTCGGTTAAAGTGTCGTTTTTTCTCTCGGTTTCAACTGAATTCCTACAATCTAACCTGTCGGTTAAGTCTCTGTCTGTGGTACTGTGAGTACTAGATAGGTTTCTATATTAGTTTTCTGTGTGGAACTTGTAAACATTGGATCGGTTCGGTTTGAACCAATCAGGTTTGTGAAAAAGTTTTTTCTGATTTATTAGAGTGTGGTAACTGGTCCGTTTCGGTTCTAAAAAAAACAGATTTCATTACGTTTTTTTCCAAGACCCGTAACACGGTCAGGAACCGATAGGGGTGTCTTGTCTGGCAGATTGCCAAAAAAGGGTAAGTTTGGTTAGGACTGGCCATGTCTGAGAAACCCAAGAAAAAAACTGGGCCCACTGGGTTTCAACACTGTAGTGTGTGTGGGGAAGCCTTTGCTAAGGCTGATCCCCACACCACCTGTGTTTATTGTCTGGGGTTTGACCACCTTGATTCAGACTGCCAGATTTGCAAAAGTTTTCCCAAATCTACCCTGGATAAGAGAGTAGGTAGACTGAGGGAAAGGGAGGCCGAGAAGTCCGCTGACCCGGATGGCCAGCCCGGTTCGGTTCCGACCGAACCAGAAGGAGTACTCTCTGATCAGGGTGAGACTTCTTTGGGCAAAAGGAGAACCGACTCTGAGGAGCTGGTTCCGGTTAAAAGAAAAAGAAGGGATAAGTCAGCCGGTTCGGATCTGCAAGTTCTTTCTCTGACCGCTGATGAAATAGTCAAAGCGATAAGGATTGTTCAATCGCTAACTTCGGTTCTGACTAAACCGGCACGATTGGTTAGGGGCTTGGTTCGGTCGGTTCCCCTGGTTCCAGATCATAATTTAGAAGAATTTTCTGAACCGGAGGAGGAGGAGGGAGAGTATGAAGATAGTGATGGTGATTATGAAAGTCTGGATTTGCCCATTGACCCGGACATCTCCCCAGACAGACCTTCAGGTGTTTCTCCTCCTAGGCTTTCTGAGTCCCCTTCCCACTTTATGTTTTACAAAAAGTGGCTGAAACCCTCCAGCTTCCTATGGAGGAAGCAGAGGATCAAGAGGAACCTGATTACATTGAGATGATGGACATCCCAGAGTCCAGGAGACTCTCTATTCCCCTCCATAAGTCTTTTGGGAAATAGACATTTAAAATTCTAACAACTCCTAATTCCATACCTCCTGTGGACAGAAGAATGGACAAGAGGTATACTCTTTCATGCTCAGATACGGAGTTACTTTCCCAGCAATGCAGCCATGTTTGGGTAGTGCAGGCTGCTGCCTGTGATAAGGCAAATGTACCCTTGGCTTCACACCCCCCAGATAAGGACTCCAGGAGGATTGATGCCATGGCAAAGAAACAGTACATGGCAGCATCTTTGGGACTCAGGCAGGCTAATTATATGGCCTACACAACTAGATACCAGAAGTCCAGGTGGGACACTGTGATGACTCTAGCTAAACAGGTCCCTGACCAGCTTGCCAAGGAGCTGGAGCGGGTGGCTGCAGATAGGATTGAGGCATCCGAGGTGCAATTTCATGCTGCTGTGGACTCTAATGATGTTTCACCTAGAGTCATGGCTACATCTGTGGCCCTTCGAAGGATGGCTTGGCACAGATGTACTAGCCTGTCACAGGATACCCAGACTAAGGCCATGGATTTTCCTGTCATTGGTAATTCTCTGTTTGGGGAGCAGACAGAGAACTACATGAAGAAAATGGATGAGTAGAGGACCACCTACAGGAATGCTCAGGCCAAAGAAAGGCAAGCCACTCCCCAGAGGCAGCATTCCAGGGGCAGGGGCAGGCCTTTTCATAGGCCTTTTTACCAAGCCCAGACCTCCTCTTCTGCCTTTGCTCAGAGGGGGTTCTTTAGAGGGAGAGGCAGACGGGGGATGAGCAGGCCTGCTTCCCACCCTCAGCCTAAAGCCCCTGCCAAGCAGGCACCCTGATGGGTCTGCCGGCCAATTCTCCACTACCTGTAGGGGCAGGCTGGCTTACTTTGTCCAGGACTGGAAGTCTTTAACATCAGACGAGTGGGTCCTGGAAGTAGTAAGCCAGGGACTGGTTCTCAGCTTCAAAAAATTCCCCAAGATGAGAACCAGATCCTTTCCACCTGCAAATCCTTCAGAGGCTTTTGCCCTAGAGGCAGAGGTCTCTTCCCTCTTGGCTCTCAGAGCCATAGAAAGGGTTCCACCCTTACACAGGGGAAGAGGATTGTATTCCAGGTACTTCCTAACCCCCCAAAAGACAGGAGAATGGCAGCCCATCCTGGATCTAAGATATTTAAACAAGCACCTTTTAAAGCCAAAATTCAAAATGGTGACTCTGGGAATAATTCTGCCCTCTCTAAGGCCAGGGGACTGGCTAGTCTCCCTGGACCTCAAGGATGCCCATTTTCACATTCCCATCAGGTGCTCCCACAGAAAGTACCTCAGGTTCGAGTTGCCCTCAGGCCACTATCAATTCAGAGCAATGCCCTTTGGCCTAACATCAGCCCCAGGGGTGTTCACAAAATGCCTGGCAGTAGTGATTGCTTTCCTAAGGAGAGAAAAGATCTCCATCTTTCCATACCTGGACGACTGGCTCATAGTGGGTCAGTCTCCAGACCAAGTCAAGTCACATCTCCAGATAACTCAGCAATTGCTCACTTCCTTAGGATTCCTCCTAAATCTTTCAAAGTCAGTTCTGGAGCCAGTACAGCTTCTCACCTTTATAGGGGCAGAACTGGATACAATAAAGGCAAGAGCCTTCCTTCCCCTGGACAGGGCAAGGACCCTTATGAAACTGGCCTCCTCATTCACCCTTCAAGTGTCTCGACCAGCAAGGCACTTTCTGCAGCTCCTGGGCCACATGGCAGCCTCTACGGCAGTGGTCCAGGGAGCAAGGTTTCAGATGAGGGACATTCAGTTCCACTTAAGAGCCTTCTGGTCCCAGAGAAAGGATTCTCTGACCAAACTAGTCCCTGTGACTCGAACCCTGATCCAGGCTTTGCAATGGTGGCAGGATCAGGACAATCTAAGGCAAGGAGTTCCTTTTGTCACTCAATCTCATTCTCTAATCCTTACCACAGATGCCTCCTTCTTGGGCTGGGGAGCCCACTTGGGGGATCTGACCACCCAAGAGCTGTGGTCACCTCAAGAATCTCTGCTTCACATCAGTCTCTTGGAACTTAGAGCAGTGTTTCAGGCACTGCAAGCTTTTTCCAAGTCTGTTCAGAACAAAGTAGTCCAGATCAGAACAGACAATACCACCACAATGTGGTACATCAACAAGCAAGGGGGCACTCTGTCTACAGCCTTGTGCACAGAAGCAATGAAGTTGTGGTCTCTGGCCTACTTCCTGCAAACCTCTCTGATAGCAGTGCACCTCTCAGGGAAGGACAATGTCCTGGCAGATGCCCTCAGCAGGATATCTCAGGACCATCATGAATGGTCCCTAGATCCCCTAGTTTTGAAGGTGATTTTCTCCAGATGGGGCACTCCACAGATAGATCTTTTTGCAGCCCCAGACAATCACCAACTCCCCCTTTTTAACTGCAGACCCCCAGTATTGGGCTCAGTCCCCCTGGATGCTCTAGTTCTCAATTGGGAAGGGAAGTTTTTGTATGCTTTCCCTACCTTCCCTCTCCTGTTCAAGGAACTAGTCAAAATCAGGTCTCAACCCTGCAAAGTGATTCTGATTGCTCCAGACTGGGCCAGACAGCCCTGGTACCCACTGTTGCTGTCCTTAGCAGTCCATCTTCCCCTGTCTTTTCCCAGGAATTACAGCCTGTTGACATCCTCTCAGGGGAGAGTTTGGCATCCGAATCTCAAATCTCTCTATCTCAAAGCCTGGCTCTTGAAGAGTTAGGGTTTGCTGATCTGCATCTCTCTCAAGGTGTTCTGGATATTCTAAAGGCTTCTCAAAAGCCTTCCACCAGGAAGACTTACAATTCCAAATGGAAAAGGTTCACTATTTGGTGCTCTGGTAAGCATATTTCTCCAGAGTCTGCTGGGTTGCCTACAGTTCTGGACTATATGATTTATTTCAACAGCTTGGGGCTCAGACCAGCTACACTCAAAGTACATTTAGCAGCTGTTTCTGCTTTTTTATCAGTAGGTAAGCCCTCTTCTCTTTCAGCTCATCCTCTATTTTGTAAATTCTTCAAGGGATTGTTGCACACCAATCCTCCCTTCAGGGACCCTGCTCCTGCTTGGGACCTAAATGTTTGCATTGCTCAGCTTATGCAACCCCCTTTTGAGCCTTTGTCCTCAGCAGAGCTTAAGTACTTGACTTGGAAAACTGTGTTCTTGGTAGCCATTACTTCTGCCAGATGAATCAGTGAGTTATAGGCCCTGTCAGTGGAGCCTGATTTTATCTCTTTTCACAGAGATAAGGTGGTCCTAAGAACTAATAGGAAGTTTTTGCCTAAGGCGGTCTCAGATTTCCACCTTAACCAGTCTATGTCTCTTCCTGTTTTCTTCACTGAGCATTCCTCCTCTGGAGAGAGGAGGATGCACAGCCTGGATGTGAAAAGGGCCCTTAGCTACTACATAGAGCGCACCAAGGGTCACAGGTTTGACTCCCTCCAGTTGTTCCTCACTTATGGTGAGATCGGTAAGGGAAAACCTGCCACTAAAAGATCTATTGCCAGGTGGATTGTCTCTTGTATACAATTCTGCAATGAAAAATTGGGTAGGACTCCACCCTCAGGTCTGAGGGCTCACTCTACTAGAGGTACAGCTGCTTCCCTGGCTGCTGCCAGGGATATTCCTATCTTAGAGATATGTCAAGCAGCCACCTGGAAAACAGTCCATACTTTTACCAAGCATTACCCTCTGTATATCCAGGCTAGGAGTGATTGTCAGTTTGGCACAGCAGTACTTCAGAGCCTGTTCCCAAAGTAGGTTCTGTCCCTCCTCCATGGAGGTACTGTTTGGTAGTCTGCACATTGTCAGAATACAGCAAGACTTCATGTTGTTTGAAGAAAAAATTACTCACCTTAGTAATGTTGTTTCTTCTAATGGAGTCTTGCTGTATTCTGACCTCCCCCCGCCTCCCCTCTCAGAACCTGGTTTTTGGGATGTGGGTGGGCAGGAGCAGTGTTGGCACCCTAGAGTTGCCTCTTTTTCTCACCCTCTTTAATTTTTGGGTGGGTGTTGTGTTTTGTTTTTTGGGTTTCCTGACTTGAGTCTTTGCTTTGAAACCAAAAAACCCTGTTGTGATTAAATTTTGTTGCCAGTTGGCTAGTGTGAGTTTACAGTTTCCACACACGACGCCCAGTGAGTATAGCTCGTAAAGATCTGGCGGTTGGGGTTCAGACAACAGCAGACAGAGGCTCAACCGAGCTTGAGCTCAGCGTTCCATGCCTTGCATGGAAAGTTAACTCTTTCCTCTCCAGGGCAGTTCAAAGGTTGGAGATCACTGCACATTGTCAGAATACAGCAAGACTCCATTAGAAGAAACAACATTACTAAGGTGAGTAATTTTTTCTTCTGTGAAAATCCCTTCAAACAACATGAAGTCTTGCTGTATTCTGACAAATGCAGTTATCCACAGCACTTGAACTGCCTCAGAGAGTAAAGAGTTAACTCTATGCAGAAGCATAGAATGTTGAGCTCGAGCTTGGTTTTCAAACCTCTGTCTCTAACACTCTGAAGTGTAACCTTTAGATTTTTTACTCCGTCTACCTGTGAAGTCGCTCTGGAGATTCCTCCTGCACTTCGGTTCGGTATCAGTTCAAATTGGTCGGTTTTACCTAACCGTTTCTTTATTTTGGTCTTCTTACCTCTGTCTCGGTAACAGTAAGTGGTAGTACTAGGTAGTTATTGTATTATTGTGGAAATTTTTTTTTTGCCTTCGGTTCTTCTCCGGTTGGTCCGGTTTGGAACCAAACATCATTGTATTTGTCTTGTTTCTAAATATTACTGTGGTTTCCAGTACTCATCGGTTCCCAAAAAAATTCCGATTTCCGTTTTTTTTTTTTAACTGACCCATGACGCAGTTGGAACGGATCAGTTTTTAGTTGCCTGGCGTAATAGCTGGTAAGGGTAACTTCTCAGTATTCCAGCATGTCTGAGAAACCCAAAAAGGAAACTGGTCCCACTGGGTTTCAGCACTGTACCGAGTGTAAGGAGGCCTTTGCCAAGGCTGACCCTCACCTCGTCTGGGTTTACTGTCTGGGGTTTGACCACCTCAAAGAAGACTGCCAAATCTGTAAAAACTTTCCCAAAACCACTCTAGAAAAATGTTTGAGTAGGCTAAGGGAGAGGGAGGCCGAGAAGTCTGCTGACCTGGATGGCCAGCTCGGATCGTCGGTTGCCGAACCTGAGGGGGTGCCCACTGACCTGGGCTATACCTCCTAGGGCAAAAGGAGAGCCTATTCTGCGGAATTGGTTCCTAGCAAAAGGAAACGAAAAACAGCTGGTTTTGGATCCTACTTCTCATGGTCCGTCCGCCGAGGAGATTGTTAAAGCGATTTCTATTGTTCAGTCACTTTGCCCGGTTCCGACCGAACCGGCAGCGGTTCATAGAGGTTCGGTTCGGTCGAACATAGTCGCTTTTGACATTGATCCAGAGGCTTTCTATGAGGGTGATTGGGATGGAGAAGAAGAGTATGATGAAGAGGAAGCTGAAGACCTAGATGAGCCTGTAGAGCTTGACATCTCCCCAGAAAGGCCTTCCATTGTGTCTCCTCCTAGACTTTCTGAGTCTTTCCTCCCATTTCTTGTTTTACAAGAAAGTGGCTGATACTCTTCAGCTCCTAGTGGAAGAAGCTGAACAGGATCAGGAGGAATCTGACTTTATGGAAATGATGGATGTCCCAGAGTCAAAGAGAGTGTCTATCCCTCTGCATAAATCCCTGGGGAAACAGACACAAAAAATCTTGCAGTTTCCAACTTCTGTACCTCCTGTGGATAAAAAGATGGACAGGAGATATACCTTGTCAGGTCCTGGAACAGAATTCCTTACAACTCATTGCAGCAGTATTGAGGTAGTGCAGACTGCAGCCTGTGATAAGGCTAATATTCCCCAGGCATCTCATCCCCCAGATAAGGATTCTAGGAAAGTGGATGTCATGGCCAAGAAACAATACTTGGCATCCTCTTTGGGACTCAGACAAGCCAATTATATGGCTTATACAGCCAGGTACCAGAAATCGAGGTGGGATACAGTTCTGGAACTGGTTAAGAATGCCCTTCCCCAGCTAGCCAAGGAGCTGGAGAAGGTGGCTGCAGATGATATTGAGGCATCCAAGGTCCAATTTCAAGCAGCTGTTGACTCGAATGATGTGCATTCCAGGGTAATGGCTACATCTGTCTCCATGAGGAGATTAGCTTGGCTCAGATGTACCAATCTGTCACAGGATACCCATACTAAGGCCATGTATTTTCCTGTTGCTGGTAACTCTCTGTTTGGTGAACAAACAGAGGCTTACATGAAGAAGATGGATGAGTAGAGGACCACTTACAGGAGTGCTGTAGCAAAAGAGAAGCAGGCCACTCCTCAGAAGCAGCAGTTTAGGGCTGGCAGGGGCAGGCCTTTTAACAGGCCTTTTTACCAAGCCCAGGCTTCCTCTTCTTTCCAGCAGAGGGGGTTCTTCAGGGGAAGAGGCAGTTGAGGGATGACCAGGACCCCAGCATCCACTCAGTCCAAGCCCCCTGCCAAATAGGCACCCTGAGGTATCAGTCAGGGTCGCCTCCCCAATTCCTGTAGGGGGCACGCTGGCTCACTATTAACAGGCCTGGGATTCCATTACCTCAGACAAATGGGTCCTGGAAGTAGTGAGCAGGGACTTGTTCTCAGTTTCAAAAGGTTCCCAAAAATGAGAGCAAGCTCTTTCAGCCCCCTCTCCCCCTTGGAGACAAAGGCCTTAGAGGCGGAAGTCTCCTCTCTTCTGCTCATGTGAGCAGTAGAGAAGGTACCTCTTTGTCACAGGGGAAAAGGACTTTATTCCAGATACTTCCTTACCCCAAAAAAGACAGGGGAGTGGTGACCCATCCTAGATTTAAGGTACCTCAACAAACACTTAACAAAACCAAAGTTCAGGATGGTGAATCTGGGAGTAATTCTTCCCTCTCTGAGACCAGGAGACTGGCTAGCCTCCCTGGATCTCAAGGATGCCTATTTCCACGTACCCATCAAACATTCCCACAGAAAGTAACTCAGGTTCGAATTGCCCTCAGGCCATTATTAGTTCAGAGCCATGCCTTTCATCCTAACATCGACTCCAAGGGTGTTTACCAAGTGCCTGGCAGTAGTGGTAGCATTCCTCAGGAGACAGGGTATCCTTCTGTTCCCATACCTGGACGACTGGCTCCTAGTAGGTCAGTCTCCAGGCCAAGTGAAGTCAGCCTTAGAGGTCACCCAAAGGCTCCTGGAGTCCTTGGGCTTCATTCTAAACATAGAAAAGCCAGTTCTGGAACAAACTCAGCTGCTCACTTTCATAGGGGTGGACATAGACATGACCCAGGCAAGAGCATTCCTTCCTCTTTCAGGAGTTCAGTCTCTAGTCACTCTGGCTTCCTCTTTTCAACCTCTAGTTTCTCATCCAACCAGACATTTTCTTCAGTTACTGGGCCACATGGCAGCCTCCACAGCTGTGGTCCAGGGAGCAAGGTTTCAGATGTTAGATATTCAATTTCATCTCAAATCTTACTGGTCTCAGAAAAAGGACCTTCTCTCCAAATTGGTTCCAGTGTCCCAGACTCTAGTTCAGGCACTCCAGTGGTGGCTGGAGGAGGACAACCTTCGGCAAGGTGTCCCATTCATCAGTCAGGCTCCTTCAGTGATTCTCACCACGGACGCCTCCCTCCTAGGTTGGGGGGCCCATCTGGACCAGCTTATAGCTCAGGAAACCTGGTCTCACCAGGAGTCCCTCCTTCACATAAACCTTCTGGAGCTGAGGGCTGTCTTTCTAGCTCTGCAGACATTCTCAACTGTGGTTCAGGGCAAAGTAGTACAAATCAGGACAGAACCATGTGGTACATCAACAAGCAGGGAGACACTCTGCCCTCAGCCTTGTGCACGGACGCTATGAACTTATGGTCTCTGGCTTATTCCCTTCAGGCTTCCCTGGTGGGTGTACACCTGCCAGGGAAGGACAACATCTTAGCAGATGCTCTCAGCAGAATTTCTCAGGGTCATCACAAATGGACTCTGAATCCTCTGGTCCTTCAGGTTATCTTCAACAGGTGGGGGACTCCAGAGATGGATCTCTTTGCAGCCCCAGACAATCATCAACTTCCTCTCTTTTGTTGCAGGCCTCCTCTACTGGGCTCTGTACACCAGGAGGCTCTACTATTGGATTGGACAAGCAGGTTCCTGTATGCATTTCCTCCTTTCCCTTTGATCTTCAGGGTTCTGATCAAGACCAGATCTCAGCCTTGCAGGGTGATCCTAGTGGCACCAGACTGGGCCAGACAGCCGTGGTATCCTCTACTACTGTCATTGTCAGTGACAAGGCCTCTGTGTCTTCCCAGACAGTTCAATCTGCTGACATCCTCTCAGGGGAGGATCCTCTATCCCAATCTTCAGGGTCTCAGGCTCAAGGCCTGGCTCTTGAGTTAGAATATGCACATCTAAACCTTTCTCAATCAGTTTTGGATATTCTGAAGGTTAGCAGGAAACCTGCTACCAGAAAAACTTACAATTCCAAGTAGAAAAGATTTGGTGTTTGGTGCTCCCAAATACCTGTTCAGCCAGAATTAGCTGACATTGCTACTGTATTGGACTATTTTGTGCATCTTAATAGTTTAGGCCTTCGGCCCACTATGCTTAAGATGCATTTAGCAGCTATGTCTGCCTCCCTTTCAGCTGGAAAGGGCTCTTCCTTAGCCTCTCATCCAGTTTTCCAGAAATTCTTCAAAGGTCTGATGCATGTTAATCCTCCCTTTTGAGCCCCTACCCCTTCCTGGGATCTGAACATCTGTATAGCACAGCTTATGCAGCCCCCTTTTGACCCTCTATCTTCAGCAGAGCTGAAATACTTGACATGGAAAACTGTATTCCTGGTAGCCATCACCTCTGCCAGGAGGATCAGTGAGTTACAGGCTTTATCAGTGGAACCTGATTTTATTTCTTTTCACAGGGATAAGGTGGTTCTTCGAACTAACAGAAAGATTCTTCCCAAAGTGGTCTCAGACTTTCATCTGAACCAATCTATGACATTGCTTGTGTTTTTTACTGACCATTCTTCCTCTGGGGAACGAAGATTACACAGTCTCGACGTGAAAAGGGCCCTTAGTTACTATGTGGAGCATACTAAGGCCTATAGGAATAGATGTTCTCAGTTATTTCTCACTTATGGTGAGGTGGGAAAGGGCAAACCAGCCACCAAGAGAACTATTGCCAGGTGGATTGTCTCCTGTATCCAATTCTGCTATTCAAAACTTGGGAAGGAACCTCCCTCAGGCCTGAGGGCTCATTCTACCGGTACAGCTGCTTCGCTCGCAGCAGCTAGGGATATACCTTTAGTGGAAATTTGTAAAGCAGCCACCTGGAAAACTGTTCACACATTTACCAAGCATTATTCTCTGGACATTCAGTCTAGAAGTGATGCTAGGTTTGGCACAGCTGTGCTGTAGAGCCTGTTCCCAAAACAGATTCTGTGACTTCCTCCTCCAAGGGGGTACTGCCTGGTAGTCTGCATTTAGTCAGAATACAGCAAGACTTCATGTTGTTTGAAGAAAAAATTGCTTGCCATAGTAATGTTGTTTCTTCTAATGGAGTCTTGCTGTATTCTGACCTCTCTCCCTGCCTCCCCTCCTAGAACCCAGTAGTTTTGGGATGTGGGTGGGGAGGCACAGTTCTGCACCCCAGAGGTGTACTTGGCTTGCCCTATCTTATGGGTTTGTAGTTATGTTTTAGCTGTCTACCTACTTTGGTTTTATATTTAGCTTTCTTTTTGGGGTTCTCAACTTGAGTCTTTTGACCCTAAAAACAATTTGTGCAGCCATTTGGCTTGCAAGAGTTGAAATAATGTCCACCTATTACTTTTATTAGTCAGTGCTCATAATAGTCTGATGGTTACACTTCAGAGTGCTAGAGACAGAGGTTTGAAAACTGAGCTCAAGCTCAACGTTCTATGTTTCTGCATAGAGTTAACTCTTTACTCTCCAGGGCAGTTCAGGTGCTGTGGATAACTGCATTTAGTCAGAATACAGCAAGACCCCATTAGAAAAAGCAATATTACTATGGTAAGTAATTTTTCTTTCATAATATTATGCAGGGGAGCACAGGGGGCAGCCAGAGATCCAGACCTTGTGGGTAAGCAGACTGAGTTTGTGCCTATCAGTAACTGTAAACTGCTGTGTATTCCAAACAAAATGATTCCAATCACACAAACCTGAAAGAGGGATGCCAAGAAGAGCAAAGAATTAATTTATTGCAAAGGTAGGGGACACCAATGTCCCAGATGACATGTTTGGTATTAACCTCCTTTCTCAAAGGCCTTTAAGATAGGATGTTAATCCAAAACATGTCAGCTGGGACATTGGTGTCACAGTCTGGTACTGTTGCAATATAATGAAGTCTTTGTATTGATCTGCTTGGTCGGGTGTTCTCTTTCAGGTTTGTGTGTGCTTGGAACAGTTTTACATTTATAGTAGTTCCTTAAGCACCACTGTCCATGTGCATACTCCATTTTGAAATTGCTGCATATCCTACTTGGTAGGTACTATTTAAGCGTTAATGTCCAATGAAGGAGGCTTCTACTGGGGCATTAATGCATGGTTGGGAAGGGGGTTGTGGCACGAGGCCTTGGCCACAGTGCCTAACTCACCAACCATCTTTAATTCCCAATGAAAGCAAACTCCAGAAAGACATTAATGCATTTGTACAGCAATACTTGCGTTGTTGTTGTGTCCATTCTTACAGTTCTGTTCGGCTTTGTGTCGGCGCATTGAGATGTTCCGTAATCGGCATGATGTGTGTTCTGGTTGTTGCTGTGACAGCTAGTGGTGCTGGAGCTTGACCCGGTGACCCCGTGAATAGTAGTTGGAGCGGTCCTTACTGGGGAATTAATCACAGCTCCAAATTTGGTCACGTGTTGTATTTGGTCCAATGAAGTCGCTTTACTTGCTGTTTCTGTTTGATGCAGTGTTACGTTGTTTAAACTGGTATCTTACATCACTGGCGGGATCATTGGTGGCTACTAGCTTCCAGGAGGGCTCCTATGATAAAAATGTTACTGCCCATCTGTGTTGCTCTTGGCCCCACATATTTCTTTCCCCTACAAGTGTGTGACTGACGGGCCGTGTTGTCTCCCCCCAAAACTTGATTTTTCACCCTACAGGGTGTTACTTTGTCTGATGTAACAGAAAGGCACATTTTCAAGCACTAATAATGGGCCTCCCAACTGACCGGCCTTTTGTCTTTGCCCCCACAGATCGTGGTTCACTGCACTCTGCTGGCCTGTTAGTCCTGGAAGATTCTACCTGCCTTTTACAGAATTTTCAAACTTTCTCTCTCTATTGTAATGGTTAAGTGAGACATCTTCTGGAACTTGGCTGGTAAAGGCAGGATGAGTTAGATGATTATGAGAGCAATCAAATGCAGGGTCAGTGCTTTAACAGATTAAAAGGACAAGGTGTAGAACAGACATTCCTAGGTATTAATACAGTGAGAAATAAACATAGCCTACTGTAGTCACTAACAGTGAGATCACAGAGAGGAAGTATACATCAGTTGTTTTACTGTTTTAAATAACTTCAAAAAGTATATGTACAAATTAATATGACTTAAGTTATGTGTTGGGTTGGAGTGTAGTGTGTGTATAAGAAAAATAAATTTCTTGCAGACCTGTCAGAAGTGAAGGCAATAACAAGGCAGTTGAAATCACCCACTTAAAACTTGGAGAGAAAAGGAGAGGCATGCTTGCTGTCTCTTTTCTTCTACCATAAGTGATTTCCACTGCCATAGATGGCCAGCACTTGACAGGTCTGCAATAAATTTATTTCTCTTATACACACCCAAATCCAACGCATTACTCTTACTAATTTTGATACATACACTTTTGAAGTTAAAAACAAACAGGTAAAACCACTCCTCTCAGTGATCTCACTGTTGGTGACCAGGCTGTAATTTATTCTCACTGTATTAATACCTAGAAGACATGTATGTTTTTTACACTGACTTGTGACAATCATAAGCACTGACCCTGCATTCTCATCTCTGCATCAGATCATATCTCACAAACTCCATCCTTCCTGCCTTTACCAGCGAGTTTCAGGATGCAAGACACCTCTCTCACAATTATCTCTCTCCCCGGTTCCCGTGAAACACCCCTCCAGCCACTCAGCAAGCCCAACTGTCAGGGTACCGTATACATGAAATGAAAGTCATGATCTGGTCTCCCCCCTCACCCCAGGCCACTCAGTGAGCAAGCTCAACTGTCAGAGCACCATGAGCAGACTGACATATCCATATATGACTGTACAGTCTGATCCTTTCCACCACTGACTCAGTTTCTAAGTCTCTGTCTCTCCCCCCCCCCCCACCAAGCCAGGCCATGAAGTAAGCCTGACATCTCAAAGAGCACCAAGACTACCCGACTGAAAATAGGACATTTCTTGAGAGATCAGCTGCTGCTGCACTGTAGTGACAGAGTTTTAGCCCTTGCAGGAATTCTGAGTGTCTCTCTCACTCTAGTCAAAAACTTTATTTCTTGAGAGACACTGAGCTGCTCTGTAGCCAGCAGCACCTGAAGTCAAGTGACAGCCCTTGCAGAAATTATGACTTGTTCTCTCTCAGGTGTCTCTAGTTCATTAATTTCTAGTCTCAAATACACTAAGCTGTTGTCTCTAAAGTTCATTAATTTCTAAGTCTCTCTCAACATCTTTCACCAGGTGTCAGAATACTAAGGACTTACTGTGCACCATGCTTTCTCAGGGTTCCCTTTGACAGGCTGTACACAGGTCTGCTGCGACGACCACTGCCTCTGGAAGCTGGTCAAAGAATGCTTCCTCTTCAGCTTTTTCTTGGCTGCCGCTGACACCCCAGGCTGGTCCAGGCCATCCTCCAAGTCACTATTCTGGCTATCCTCATTTGACTGGATCGCGACCAAGATTCTGAGATTAAAAAACTTGGACACCGTCTTAATTCTGCACCGATCAATCCGTCGTGCTGCAGAAGTCTCCGTGCTGCCCTCAGACTGAATCTTGATGCTCAAAACATCTGCAGACATGTTACATGGCTGCGCAGTGGAGCCGAGAGAAGCTGGGAACGAGTGCAGTGGGGGCGTGCGCTAGATTGTGCTTCTGCACATCCACGGACTTGGAAAAGGTCTGTAAAGTGAGTTTGGCCGTGGGCTTGCGGATGAGTGGGTTTAAAGCCCCTAAATCGGGTCGGACCTGCGAAATATGGGTCACTTGGGGGCTATGCACTGTATTGCGTCATCACTGTTCGTGGTCCCTCTCAGTTACTCCCTCCCTGGGTCCACTGCTTGCAGTCCCCCCTCTCCTTACTCCTCCTACTCTACCTGCCCATGCCCCTCTTGCCTTATTAATCACCCTACCATCAATACTAGCTCCTTCTTCTAATTACTCCACTAAGCGGTGCCCCCTATCCTACTTTACCCACTCCACTATACTTCACCCTCTTCCTCTCTACCCCACCACTGTCTCTGTATCTTATCATCGATCTTCTGCCCACTGCCTAACTGCTGACATACCCCTGTATGTTGTTTTTCATGACAATTAGTACTCTTATTTCCAGCATGTATTGTGAATTTTGGTTTGCTTGATGTGTATGTATTTATGACCTGTTCACATGCTTATTGCACCTTGACTCTGTATGTATTCTGAATTTTTGTTTGCTTGATGTGTATGTATCTATGACCTGTTCACATGTTTATTGTACCTTGACACTGCTTACCTTATGACATATGATTTAACCCTTTTGTATATATCCTGCACTGTATTTTTGCTGTACTTTTCACTGTATCCTTACTTGTACCTTATGTTGTATTCACCTCTTTAAACTGTCCATCCAGGACCACCTTGTAAATGAGCGTGTTTCTCCTGGTAAAATAAAGAGTTGAATTGAATTGAACCGGTGCCTACTTGGGATCTTAATGTCTACATTGCCAAGCTCATGGGATCCCCTTTTGAATCCATAGCTTCAGCACATCTCAGATTCATCACTTGGAAGACCATATTCCTAGTGGCCATCACCTCAGCTAGATGGGTAAATGAATTGCAAGCTCTGTGTATAGAGCAAGACTACTGTATATCTCCTTTCACAGAGACAAGGTACTCCTCAGGACCAATAGGAAAATTTCCTTCCTAAAGTGGTCTCGGATTTTCATCTGAACCAGACCACTACTCTGCCAGTCTTCTTCACTGATCACTCTACTACAGGGGAGTGAAGGCTTCACTGCCTGGATGTTAAGAGAGCTCTTAGGTACTACCTAGACCACACTAAAGCCCATAGGCAGGACAGGCAGCAGCTGTTTCTGACTTATGGGGATGTGGGAAAAGGGAAACCAGCTTTTAAAAGAGCCATTTCATGGTGGATAGTTGCATGTATTCAGTTCTGCTACAGCAAAGCTGGCAGGGAGCCCCCAGTAGGCTTAAGGGCACATTCCACAAGGGGTACAGCTGCTACGATAGCAGCTGCAAGGGATATTCCCCTGTTGTAAATCTGTAAAGTAGCTACATGGAGGACAGTACACACCTTTACAAAGTGTAACAGTTTGGACATTCAGTCCAGGAGTGATGCCAGGTTTGGCACAGCAGTGCTGCAGGGCCTGTTCCCTAAGTAGGATTCTGTGCCCACCTCCAAAGGTACTGCTTCATAGTCTGCTACAGTTAATCATATTGAAGAATTCCTGGGGTTATAAGAAAAAAATTACTCACTGCAGTAATCTTGTTTCTTTCAAGGTATTCTTCAATATAAATAACTCTCCCTCTCTCCCTCTCTCCCTACATCCACTTCCGGAACCAGTTGGTCTCTGTATCATAGCTGGTTTTGCATAATGTTAATGTCGTTCCTGATTTCTCCTTTGTTTTGTTAAACAGGATGGCTCTTTTTTCCCTCTGGTTAGTCCTTTCTGACATTGCCAGGGGATAGGACAAAGGGGATTATTTGTTAATTGTTATTTAATCTTATTAGGATAGCTTAGTTTAGGAGTCTCTCCAAGCGGGCTCCAAGGAAATCTGAGCATTATAGAATGCAGCAGTTGGGAAGGGCAGCAGTTTGAATAGTGGCACAAGCCAATAGATGTTCCATCATTTGCATAGTTCCAAATTTCTCTGGGGCAGTTCAGCACTGGAGGCTGACTGCTACAGTTAATCATACTGAAGAATGCTTTAGAAGAAACAAAATTACTGCAGTGAGTAATTTTTTCTTCTGTGACTGTAATCCTGTGTGACATGTCTCTACAATAAACTAATGTTTAAAAAAAAAAAAAAAATTGTGCAAGGCAACAGCATGGTCCTCCATCCACGCATTCACTAAACACTACAGATTAGATGTTCAATGTTCCACTGATGCGGCCTTTGGTTTTAGAGGTTTGCAGGTGGTGCTTAGCAGATAATGAAATTGCTCACCTAGTGGCTGTACATGGGACAGTATTCTGCACCACCCGATGGAAAAATGGGTACTGCTTATTAGAACCCATATGTATTAAATACCCATTAACAATGCACTACAGAAAGAAATTCCTTCATACTTATTGTAATTTCTTTTTCTGTTAGCTCCAACATTGTCAATGAGGCCTCTCCTGAGAGGCTTGGCTCCTGCTAGAGAATATTGTCTGATATACATATGAGATGTCTGTTTTTTTTCCTTCAGAAATGATAGTTTGAAAATATTTTTGACATCTCATTCCGCTTTATCTGCTAACATGCAAACAGGATACTGCTTATTAAATTGTAGGAATACAGGTTAACAGGTTGATATTTCTGAACATGAGGTGGTGCCTCTCTGTTACAGGTTAGTGTTTACTCTGTTTTCCATTTATAGACTGTATCTTACTGCAATTAGTTCTGTTATACAGTTTTTATGTTAACAGCCATTGTTGATGGGCTACTGCTTCTACCAAGAGACAACTTTGAGAAACGCTGGTTCAGCACAGAAACAAAAAGAGTAGGGAAGGATCCCTAAATTTCAAGGGCAAGGTAAGACATCAGTCATTGTTCTTTTCTTAAAATAAAAGCTCTTTGCACATGTGATGTGTGTGGTATTGATAGAAGGAGGGGATCATACACCTTAGGCACCCAATAGAATTGTTATTGTTCAGTCCATTGTTCAGGCACTGCAAGGCCAGTAGGTGCCTGGAGTGCCCTTGCTATTTGGAATCCTCATGAGCCCAAGGTTCTATGCTGTTTCTACAGCCATGGACTGTACCATTACCTCTAGTAGGGATGCACATTACCCATATGTATTAAATACCCATTGACAATATTGGAGCTAACAGAAAAGTAAATTATGGTAAGTATGAACAAATTTCTTTTCTCCTCTTACTCTTGCTTATTTTCTTCATCTTGCCATTACTTTCATTACTCCCTCCTTTATCTTTTTCCATTTTGCCTCCACTCCCCCAACGGCTATGCCCCTTCAAGGTACTTCCTAAGGCAGTCTCCAATTTCTTTAAAATTTGCTCTCCTGAAATCCAGGACCATTGTCCTAGTATGTTTTTTCTCCTGTCCAATCTGTATGCCAAACTACACTCTGTGATGATTGCTTGTTCCCAGGGGGGCTATCCACGGTGACATTTGTAATGCTGTTCATGTTTGTAAGTACCAGATCCAGCACTGCTCCATTTTTAGTTGGATCAGTAACCAGCTGCCTCAGAAATGCCCCTTGCAGGGAGTCTAGGATAGCCCTGCTCTTAGTTGTAGCTGTGGCCAGAATGCTCCAGTCTACATATGGCAGATTAAAGTCCCCCATAATCACTACTTCCCCTTTGTTTGTCATTCTGCCAGTGGCCTCCCCAAAACCCTGTCCAACTCCTCCCCCTGTGCTGGTGTGCTCTATAGCACCCCATGCAGATAAATGCCCTGGACCCTGTCTCTAAGACAACCCCAAAAACCTTCATCCCCTCCTTTTCCCTGTTGTGTCCATGTATCTTGTTGGCATTTATACCTTCCCTTACATAACCCCACCTCCCCCCGCCTTATTTTTTCGAAACATGTTGCAACTTACTATGGCCACCTCCTAGCTGTAATTATTGGTGCACCATGATTCTGTTATAGCCAGCAGATCCAGGTCCACCTCTGCAATGGTAGCCCCAAGGTCAGGAATATTGTTTGCAAGGCTTCTTGCATTGGTGCACATGGCTCTTCACTCCTTAAGCCCCTCTCTGCCCCTATTTTACCATCCCTTCCCAAATGTATCCTTCACTCTTCTCTTTACCCTGGACCTGTCCTTCCCCTTTTTATACTCCCTCTGTCAACCCTCCCAGCTTTTCTTTTGGTCTTAGATCCACCTCCCAACTCTCTTGTCCCTCTCCCCTTGCCCATACGCCCCTCCACCCCTGAGGAATTTATTTCCACTGGTCTTTCCCTCTCTGCTGCTCCATTTTCAGGGTGGGGGAGTGATTTATTGCCTTTCTTATTTTTTCTGCTGCCCTCTTGGCTAGTCTGAATGCCCATCGAAGTAGCATTTAAACCTTCCACCCAGGACTTCAGTTCCCCTCCTGGATAGATGGAGACCATCTCCCTTGCACAGGCCTTTATCCCCGGATAGGACCCCAGTTGCCAATGTAGCCAAACCCCTCCTCTCTGTACCGTGCCTTCAACCAACCATTAGCAAAATAGAAAGATTTCTTACCACACAGGTTCTTGGTGTATCAGGGAAGACTCGAAGCTTGGATGATAACTGCTTGGAGTCCCAACCGAATTACACAGTCTCTCACAAAACTCAGGCTTAACTTTGTTCCCAAAAAAACAGTCTTCATCCACCCTCGGCACACATGTCCTATGACATCACCTCCAGGCCAGTTCTTTGTGTCTCTAGGGACAGGTCCTCTTAGGAAACCAGTCTGATCTGGACTTTTGGATATTCAAAGGACACCTCTTTTGTCCTGTCCCCTGTCTCGCTCAGCAGGAGTGTCTGCTCCAGTCATTAGCCAGAGCCTCTTCCTGCAACATGAAAAGGTTGTTTTGGCTTTGAAGCTCCCATCAGCTGGCCAGGGATCCTGTAGTTACAGGACAGGGAGATTGTAATCACTGTCCAGAGACGCAGGCATGCCTCCGGCAATTATCTTAATCTCATTTTCCTCTCATAGACCCATTCAAATTTATCAGTACAGCTAGAATGACATAAAAAAAAACTACAGTACAAAATTATATAGCAAGTTGTTACATTCCCCCAAGAAATGAAGAACATTCGTTTAGCATCTATTGTATAAAGAATGTTGCCTTTCATATGTGAGCTGACTGGCTCCACTTGCTATGCCCTAGGTTCACTATTGCATTTAAACCCCACACTGGTTCCTCACAGCACCACTCCATTTTTTTTTTCTAGACTAGCTGTTGTGTAGACAACTCATCAATGTTTCAAACCCCAGGAATCCGTCAATATGCTTAACTATAGCAGTTAGCCTCCTATATTGAACTGCCATGGAGAGATTGGAACATATGTAAATGATGGAACTCATCATTGGCTCATGCCAGTAATCCAAACATCTGCTCCTAGGTGCTGCTGCATTCTAAACTGTTCAAATTAATTTCTCTGCCTGCCTAGTAAGATGACTTAGAGCACGCTCCTCAGCGCTTTGTGGTATTTAATTGTTTTCCGTGAGAAAAACAAACCTTGATTTATTTTCATTTTGTCTGCCCCAAGTCTTATTTTTCAGGTTAGTTTTCTTAGGTTTTGTATTTTTTTTTACTGTTTTTGAGTGGTTCTTCCCAGTTCCTCAGCGGTTCCAGGGAATCAGGGAAAACTCCTCAATTCAATGCTTTTTGCCTTGCTTTCATCTATTGTTGCCTTTATTTTTAATAACTTATTTCTGGTTGTGCCCCGGTTCCTTTTTCTAGGAACCGAAGTGCTAAATTTGATTTTACTACCTTTTTTTTTTGTATAGCTTTTTGCTCCCCCGTTACCACCTGTGCCTGCTTGGCAACAGGGGAGACATGTATTTCTGCATTTTCTCCCCATTACCCCGGGACTCCGGATCGCAATCACACATGAGCGTGGAGGCACACATGCGCCCCGTGGTTTCAGTAATGGCCCCTTCCCACCACCTGGCTAAATGCCAGGGTTCCCTGTGGCTTGGCGCTACCACCTAGCCTTCATCCGGTGGCAGCCAAGAGCCAGGGAACCCTCACGTCCCTCCCTGTAGAGGAGAGCTGCCTTGCGGCATCTTGAACCTGCTCCGCATCCTCTCCCCCCCGGCCAACCCCTGGCAGCCCAGACTTGCTCCTGAGTTCGTGTTGCTGGCATGGCCCAAGGTGTGGTGTTCAACGCCTCAACCCTCAGCACCACTGGGACAGCCCTTTACTACCTTCTTTGTGGTAGATTTTCACAGTTCCTTTCTTGTGAAAGAACTGGCCACAAAATTGCCCTTTTTTCTCTGGAACCATGTTTTTTTTCGACCTCCTGTTGATTGGACATGTCAGAGAGGCCTAAAAAGCGAATGAAAATGACTGGGTTTAAAAACCTGTATTAAGTGCTTCCAGATTTATGTCTGAAGTGTCTTGGCTGTAGCCATATTTTTGCTGTGATTTCTGTAGCAAATTCTACCTTAAAACAGTGAAAAAGAAGGCTAAAAAGTTGAAGGATATGGCGTCTCCTGCCTCTGCGTCACCAAAGCCTTCCGAGGAGGCCTCCTCCTCCCATTCCAAACCCAAGGATAGGCCTAGAGTCCTCTGAGCCCAAAACCTTGGCTAAAGGGGACTCCGCAAATTGAAAAAGGTCTATAGAGCAGGTTGCCGATCTGGTTCCTGCAAAGAAAAAACCTAAGGAAAAACTTGTTGCTGCATCACCTGCTAAAAAAGCAAAGGAGCTCTCAGCTGGCAAATCTGCAATGCCCTCTGCTGAGGACATAGCTAAGGCCTTGCAAGTTCTCCAGGCCTTCCAGTCTGTCAGTTCCCTTTTCGGCACCTTGGTTCCTTCCCAGATTCTGGTCTAGGCTTCAGTTCCCCCTAGCCAGGAACCAGAATATTTCTGTGAGGAACAGGAGGAAGGGGACCCTATTGAGCCAGAGGTTCTCCTGAGCAAGATTTTGGCTCCCCTCCTTGTGACCAAGAGGACTACTTGTCTCACTATGCTTTCGTGAGACATATGGTGGATACACTCGACCTCTCCACCCAAGAGATGGTGGAGGATGAGAACGAGGCTGAGTTCCTTGACATGATGTGCTTAGTGCCTACCAAATGGTTACTATTACCTGCCCACAAGTCCCTCAGGAAGGCATCCCTCAATCCCTCAAGATCCTGCAGACATCCAACTATATAGAGGTGGTCAACAGGAAAATAGACAAAAAGCATCAGTTGGATAGATCAAATGCTGACTACCTCTTTACTCATCCAGACCATGAGTCGGAGGGGAGGGGGATATCTCTTTCGGACAGACTAGATGGGCTGAATGCTCTTTTTCTGCTGGTAGGATTCTATGAGGGGTAGTCCAGGCTTCAGCTTGTGACAAGGCAAGGGTCCCTCTTTCTTCACATCCCTCTGATAAGTACTCCAGAAAATTGACAGCACGGGGAAGAAAGGGATCTGATAGCCTCTCTTCTCCTTTGGCAGGCTACCTACATATGGCCTACGCAGCCCAGTGCCAAAAGGCTCTCTGGTTGTTGGTTTTGGCTATGAGTGACAAAGTCACAAAGTAAGAGGTGAGGTGGCACTTATGAACATATGAAATTGATGTGCGAGAGACTGCCAGGATGGTTCTGGATGCAACCAAGTATCAGTTCCACATGGCAGTGGACGCCAGTGATACTGCCACTAGGTTCATGGCCCTAGCTGTCTCCATGAGGTGATTTGCCTGGCTTAGAACCACTAATCTTTCTCATGCACTCAGGCCAAGGCCATGGATTTTCCTTGCGAGAACAACTCACTCTTTGGTGACAAAACTGAGGCTTATATGAAAAATGAGGAGGAATACAAGACCACCTATAGAAGCAGCACAGCTAAGGATAAACCCTCTACCTCCTGTAGGACTCAGGGAAGGGGAGGTGGGTTAGAGGGCACTATCCCAGGTCCATTTTTCAGGCTCAGGCATCCCTTGATTACCAGCAGCCTAGAGGATATTTCAGGGGCAGGGGCAGGAGGACCTCCAAATGGACTGATCTGGCACCAGCTACCAGGACACAGTCCAAGCACCCCACTGATGTGCATGTACAGGTCACCACTCCACCAGCAATGGGAGGCAGGCTGGCTCATTTCTTCCAAGTGTGGGAAACCATTACTACAGACAAGTGGATCTTGGAAGTAGTGAACCAAGGTCTTTAACTGAACTTCATGTCATTCCCCAGGTTGCAGGGTCACAGAAGTTTCAAACCTGCAACCTCAGCAGAGAAAGCTCTTCTAGAGCTGGAAGTCAAGAAGCTCCTGCAGATGAATGCAGTAGAGACTGTTTCCATACCACAGAGTGGAAAAGGCCTCTACTCATGATGCTTCCTTACCCAGAAGAAAAATGGGGAATGGCGACCTATCCTGGCTTTCCGACTGCTAAACAAGCATCTGACAAAGCCCAAATTCAAGATGGTCTCCTTGGCTATAGTTATCCCTTCTGCAACAGGGAAACTGGTTGGCCTCACTGAACTTAAAGGGATGCTTATTTCTACATTCCAACCAGGCCCAGTCACAGAACATATTTGTGGTTCAGTCTACACTCAGGCCATTACCAGTTCTCAGCCATTCCCTTCGGTCTCTCCTTGGCCCCCACGATGTTCACAGAGTGCTTAGCAGTAGTGGTGGCACACCTCAGGTGACCAGGAGTCACAGTGTTCCCTTTCCTGGATGACTAGCTAGTCATCGGAGAGTCCCACAAGTAGGTCAGGGACTCTCGCAGCCTTGTACAGGGCACCCTGGAATCCTTGGGGTTTCTTATCAACACCCAGAAATCTCAGACAGAACCCATACAGGTCCTGGAGTTTATAGGAGCAGAGTTAAAAGCCCTGCAAAGAAAGGCATTTCTGCCTCAAGACAGAGTGGACAATATTCTTGCTCTGGCAAATTCATTTGTCCTAGGGCAGCCCAGACATAGAAACATAGACACAGACCAGTAAGACATTTCTTGCAATCTTAGGCTACATGGCTGCCATCACAGCAGTGGCCTCAGGTGCCAGGTTCCAAATGAGGGACATTCAGTTTCATCTGAGATTCCTTTGGTCCCAGAAAAGAGACCCTTTCTCCAAACTGGTTTCAGTCACAAAATCCTTCCTACAGACCCTTGAGTGGTGGAAGCAAAGGGACAATCTCAGAGAGGGATTGCCTTTCCAAATGCAGGCCCCCACAGTCATTCTCACAACAGACGCCTCCCTCTTAGGGTGGGGAGCGCATCTGGATGGCCTTACAGTAAGTGACATCTGGTCACCTTAGGAGTCAAGCCTGCATATCAACCGGTTGGAGCTCAGGGCAGTCTTTCTCACCTTGCAGTCATTTGCCCCTCAGATCCAGGGCAAATCAGTACAGGTCAAAACAGGCAACACCACCACAATGTACTACATCAACAAGCAGGGGGGTGACACCAGATCCACCAAGCTGTGCACAGAGGCCATGAGAATCTGGAACCTGGCCTACTCCAGACAGGTCACTCTGCTTATAATCCACCTCCCAGGGAAGGACAACATTCTAGTGGATTCTCTGAGTAGAATCAATCGGAACCACCACTAGTGGCCCTTAAACAAACAGGTACTGGACACCATCTTCAGGAGGTGGGGTACCCCGGAAATAGACTTCTTTGCTTCCAGGGAGAATCACCAACTTCCTCTATTTTATTGCAGGACTCTGGCACTGGGCACAATATCCTTGGACACTCTGGCTCTGGATTGGACAGGGAAGTTCTTCTTGCTTCCTTCTTTCTACCTAGTGTTGATTGTTCTCATCAAACTGAGAAGCCAGTCAGTGACCATAGTTCTGGTAGCCCCAGACTGGGCCAGACAGTCATGGTACTCCCTCCTGCTAGCCCTGTCAGTCACACACAGTTACAATTGCCCCCTCCCACCCCTCCTAACCTCTTCTCCCTCCACTATCCTTGGCGCATCCTATGCCCTCAGTGCCCTTGCTTTATAGTCTTCTCCTAGGCCATGTAATGCTTTGCTGGTCTAGAACTCAGCCAATATAATATTATACTTTGCTGTCTATCAGAGACCTGCCTTGCATAGAACTCGCACATAGAGGTATGCTGACTGCCTTTGGTACCATGCTTGTAAATTATGCTGCCTTGTTCTGTTCTCAGTGTCAAGCCTTATGTTGCTATTTGTAAATTATTGTACACCACCATGCCAAGCCACAACTTTCTCACTTGTAATGACTGTACATAGGCTGCTAATGTTACTACGCCTACTCCAAATTGTTGTATTGTGACTTCATGTTTAAACTACCAGGTTCATCTTGTAAATGAGCCCTGCTCAATGGTGTTCCGCTGGGCTAAATAAAGATATTGAATGACTGATTGAGTGATTGACACAGCCTATTCACCTCCCTCAGAGGCACAATCTCCTGACCATGTCCCAGGGCAGGATTCTATACCCCAATCTCAGATCACTTTGCCTCAAAGCTTGGCTCTTGAAGACCTAAGAGTTCTACAACCTGCAGTTTTCTAGGGACATCCTAGAGGTTCTCAGGTTATCCAGGAAGCCTGCAACTAGAAAAACCTGTGCTTCCAAATGGAAGAGGTTCTCCCTGTGGTATAAGCCTAAGCAAGTCAGTCCCTTGCAAGCAGACCTGCCTGTGCTCCCTGACTACCTGGTCCACCTACAGACCTTAGGCTTCAGGTCTTTCACTCTTAAGGTCCACCTGGCAGCAATCTCTGCTTATATCTCAGAAGGTAAAGAGAGATCAATGGACTCTCATCCCATTTTCAAGAAGTTCTTCAAGGGACTCCTGCACCTGTACCCACCTCTCAGGGAGCCAGTCCCTCCTTGGAATCTGAACCTGTGTATAGCCAATCTCATGGAGCCCCCATTTAAACCACTGGCTACTGCAGACCTGAAATGTTGCCTGGAAGACAGTCTTCCTGGTAGCCGTCACTTCTGCTTGGAGGGTATGTGAGCTGCAAGCCCTTTGCACAGGCCCTAACTACATTGCTTTCCACAGAGACAAGGTGGTCCTCAGGACCAATAGAAAGTTCCTCCCTAAGATGGTCTCTGAGTCCCACCTAAATCTATCCATCACCCTCCCTGTGCTTTTCACAGCTAAGTCCAGCTCGGGTGAGCTGAAGCTACATAGCCTGGATGTCAAGAGGGCACTTAGTCACTATCTTCTGAGCAAGATGGTGGCCACACTGGGCTGCCGCTTGAAAGGGAGGAGTTCTTTTATGCTTTTTCTTCATTACATTTTTTTGTTTCTTTGACCTGTGTTTACTTTAATTGTAGTTAGGAAGTAAGAGTAGGGTGGGACTTCAGTGAGGGAATGAAGAGAATTAGTATAGGAGTTAGCTTTGTTGTTTTTAGTTAGGGTGTAAACTTCAATGCGGTAGCCCAGAGCAGCTCTGTAGCGGTGAAGTGCTTGGAATGGAAAGAGGATTCATCAGAGCCTCAAAACAGTTTCAAAACATAAAATGAACTCCACTACACACACACATTTTCATTGCTAAAAATACAGCTCTTTTTATTTATCAAAAAATCCACGCCAACAGTTCTGGGCAACAGTTTTGTAGCAAAACGCCACTTCTTCAGGCCCCCTAATACAGTGTTGTTTTATCTAGACAAAAGAACACATAACAGTACATCAGAATACAAAACATACATTTTTTTTTATATATTTTCAACACTCCAGCTCCATTTCCCCACCCATTTATATAATACACCTCTTTAAAACAAGAAAGCAATAAGCCACGACAGGGTGTGCATTAGACACTTTAACACACAGCTAGGAGGTGTAGTGAGGCACAAGGCCACCAGCCGAGTGCGTCCAGCCTCCTAGCCATGTGTTAAAGTGTCTAATGCACACACTGGGGTGGCTTACTGCACTTATGAAATGGCTGTCTTTAGTGTAACTGCATTTGGTAGGTTAAATTTCCAATTTTAAGTAGGAAAAAACGTATGTTTGTGTCACTTTTAATAAAATAGTTCCTCCGCCTAAGTGTCCTGTGTTTTTTTATTTTTGGACTGAATGAATTTTGTCCTACTAAGCCTTCTGTACTTTAGGTCTGGTTGTCATGGTAGTATTCACCTCCCCCCCACAATGCTTTGTGGAGACAAGTAAGAGAGATCACGGCTGTTTTTTTTTTTTTTTTTTTTTAATTAAAAGTCAAAACTTCAAGAGCAAGCGGGCAGGCTGGTAGAGAGATAGAGTTAGAGCAAGTGGGTGGGTAGGTAGACTCATAGAGTGAGCGGGCAGGCTGGTAGAGAGATCGCGGTTGTTACATTTTTTTTTTTTTAAATAGATGAACGAGCGGGCAGGCTTGGAGAGACATCGTGGCTGTTTGTTTCTTTTTTTATTAAAATTAAAAGACGGACCTTAAAGAGCGAGTGGCTGGGCTGGTGGAAAGAGCGCAGCTGTTGTGTTTTTTTTATTCATGACCGAGCAGGTGGGCTGTGAGAGAGATCGCAGCTGTTTGTTTCACGCTGCATCCACAGATTTCACAGACTGAGGCAATGTTAACAGGAGCTCAGATGTATTTATTGTAGTTTTTACAAGTCCACTGGCATGACTTATGGCACAAACAAGATGGCTGCATTTTGTTTTGCTAAGGTTCTGAAGTGGGCATCATCACCTATATCAATACCCACTGGCCAGTGTTGGAGCTTTTTGCTGTGCATCAGAATGAATATCACATGCCTAGCAGCCAATTAGAGCTCCTATCTTATGATGCCCATTTCATAAATAGTCATATAACATTATCCTCCTTTTTAAATATCCCCATTTAACATCAATTATAGTCACATCATTATTTAATTTCTAATACAAAAATTCATTAAAAACAGCATACCTTCTTTTTTGTGTTCAATATGAATATATCACTCTACTCAGATGCATTTTGCAAGTCCTTTCAAAAAATACCCTGAAAACATACAAATAAAACTAGATATAATATTCTTTCAGCAGGCAAACATTTCCCCAGGCATTCACTTCCATTCATTACCAAATCTCTCACTAATTCACTTAGAATATCTTTAATTTTCACATCTATCCTTCTCTTATGCTCAGCCCGTTATTCTTTGTCAATGTTAAACATAGCATGCTACAGTGTATTTATTTTCAAGAGCCCTTTTAAGTGTTCATTTTAATTTTGCCCTAGCCAGCATCATTCCTTCTTTTTTAAAACTCAATCCCCCCAAACACTACTATTCTCTCTATGATTTCTATCACTTCAAATTGTCCCCTTCCAGCTTTTTAAATAGTTAGACATCTGGAGTCTGTACATTTTCTTTATCCGTATCTTGCTCACCACAAGCAGGCTTTATATTTCTCCTCGGAGCTTCATTTTATGTAGCCTTTAGCATTCTTCTAAACAGCAGAGATATAGTTCAAATAAGTACTTCGCCCTGAAACTATGAGGCTGTAATCAAATGCAGAGTTTCCTACAAACTTGTTTTTCTATACGAGTATTCCATTTTGAAGCTTACCTCATTGCACAGTGGCAATACCCCTCTTCCAGATATAAGAAATCTAACCGGAGCAGTTGCAAACTCGCTTTTAAAGCCCCGAGAGTAATGTGTAGTAAAGACGTCATAGTGACATCCAAACCTCTCCCACTCCATGATTCTCAGTGCTCGATTTAAAGCATGAACACTCCTTCCCTCCTGTGGCTCAATGAAATCAAGTGTATGCAAGCACACTGAAAACTAATCAGTGAGCTATGGGTTCGCTCCCCCTCCTCTGCTACATGCCGAAAATGTTTTTTCTTCATTTTAACAATTATAAAGCCCTATTTAACAATTCCATTTCTTTGTCTTAGATGAACAGACATGTTCATATCTTATATCCAGCTATCTAAATAAATCTGAATAGCCTTAGGAAATTGCCTGCCGAAAGAAAATACATAGATGTACAATGTTGCCAATACCATCACCTAATCTTTTATTTGTTTAACAAACATGTAAAAAATAAATTTACACACACACTATTTTATGCAAAATACATCATACATGTTATACATTTGTTTTTTAAACAACTCCGTAGAAGTCCATTTTAATTTCCTTTTTGATTTTGAGAACCATTAGAGATCCAGACAGATATCAAACTTTAGGGTTTCTCTTCCAAACTGTAAATCCATCTGTAGATGAGACAGATTTCAGCTTTGGGGCTCTTTTATTTCCAATATAAATTCCAATCTTGTATTTCATTTAAACCAGTTCTTGAATTTAAACACTCCATAGTGTAAATCCAAAATACCTCCCTTTTCAGGAGAAGATCGTCCCACATGGTACTGCCCCCTATTGGTTCCTCTACCAATTCTAGCCCCCAAAACCTCAAAGAGGCTGCTGTATGGCTCATTTGATTAATGTGCTTTGCCACTGATGAATTCTGATCCTTTAACCTTATGTCACTTTTATGTTCACTTATGCAAATTCGCAATTCTCTATTTGCTTTTCCTACGTAGAGTTTATCAAATGGACATCTTAAAATATAAACAACATGATAGGATTTACATGTTATATGTTGTTTAATAACACATTTTCTATTTGTATATGGATGTTCAAATTCTTGTTTCTTCGATGTATTACTGCACTGAAAGCACTGCCCACAGGGAAAATTCCCTTTCTTAAGATGTCCAAACAGTAGTTGTTTACTCTGTGGTCTGGAGACCTGATGCACTCTATGTACTAATTTATCCCTCAGGGTCTTATTCTTTTTAGATGTTATCAGTGTTTTTTCCATAAATCTTTTATTCTGTATTTCCCCTGCTTGTAAAATATACCAATTCTCTGTAATAACTTTTCCAATTTTTTTGCCCAAATGACTATTGGCTATTGAAAAGACTATTCTGTTCTTAATTTCTGTCTCCTCTCTAGTTTGAACGGCCTCCCTCTGTGTTATGTCTACCACTTCTCTTATAGCTTTTTGTATATTCTGTATATTTTCATTCTTGTAGCCCCTCCCCCTAAACCTTTCTGTCATTCTTTCTACTACTTGTTCATACTCCCCATCTGTGCTATTGTTTCTCCTTGCTCTTATAAACTGTGATTCAAACACCATGAAGTCTTGCTATATTCTGACATATGCAGTGAGTCCCAACCTTCGAACTGCCCCGGAGATGAAAGAGTTAACTTTCCATGCCAGGCATAGAATGCTGAGCTCAAGCTCGGTTGAGACTCTGTCTCTTGTTCTTCAAACTCAAACCATCAGATTCTTTACTCCGCCTCACTGAACAGTCGCTCCGGAGATTTCTCCTTCTGCTCGATTCAATTTGTTGGTTAAAGTACCGCTTTTCTTGGTTTTCGACTGAATTTAAACCGTAACCTGTCAGTTCAGTCTCTGTCTGTGATATTTGTGAGTACTAGATAGGTTTTATTTTATTCTATTCTGTGTGGAACTTGTAAACGGTTTATCGGTTCACTTTGAACCGATCAAGTTGTTAAAAATCTTAAATTGTGCTTTTAGAGTGTGGTTACCGGTTCTTATCGGTTCTAAAAAAAAACCTGATTTTATTACGTTTTTTTCCACGACCCATGACACGGTTGGGAACCGATAAGAGAGTCTTGCCTGGCGGATTGCCATAAAAGGGTAAGTTTGGTTAGGACTGGCACTATGTCTGAAAAACCCAAAAGAAAACTGGACCCACTGGGTTTCAACACTGTAGTGTGTGTGTGGGAAGCCTTTGCCAAGGCTGACCCCGCACCCCTGTGTTTATTGTCTGGGTTTGACCACCTCAATGCAGACTGCCAGATTTGCAAAAATTTCCCTGCAGCTACCCTAGAAAAGAGGCTGGTAGGCTCAGGAAAGGAGGCCAAGGTCATCTGAACGGATGGCCAGCCCGGTTGAAACCCCAAACCGAACAGAAGGGTGCCCTTGACCAGGGTGAGACTTCTTAGGGCAAAGGAGAGCCGATTCTGAGGAATCGGTTCCAGCTAAAAGAACTAGAAAGAGAAATCAGCTGGTGTGGGGCCAAAACTTTCCTCTCCAACCACTGAAGAGATAGCCAAAGCGATCAAAATTGTCCAGTTGCTTTCCCCGGTTCCGACCGAACCGGCACCATCAGGCAGGCGCTCGGTTTGGCCGGTTCCATTGGTTCAAGAGTATGAGACGAATTTTATGAACCAGAGGGAGAGGAGTATGAGGAAAATGAAAGTGGATTTGAAAGTCTGGATGTGCCCATTGACCAGGACATCTCCCCAGACAGACCTTCAGGGGTTTCTCCTCCTAGGCTTTCTGAGTCCCCCTCCCATTTCATGTTTTATAAAAAAGTGGCTGAAACCCTCCAGCTTCCTATGGAAGAAGCTGTGGATGACCAGGAGGAGCCTGACTATGTGGAAATGATGGATATCCCAGAGTCTAGGAGGCTGTCTATTCCCTTGCACAAATCTTTTGGGAAACAGACATTTAAGATCTTAGACTCCTAACACTATACCTCCTGTGGATAAGAGAATGGACAAGAGGTATACATTGTCAGGCTCTGACACGGAGTTCCTTACACAACAATGCAGCCATGTTGGGGTAGTGCAGGCTACAGCCTGTGATAAGGCAAACATTCCCTTGGCTTCACACCCCCCGGACAAGGACTCCAGGAGGATTGATGCCATGGCAAAGAAACAGTACATGGCAGCATCCTTGGGACTCAGACAGGCCAATTATATGGCCTATACTGCTAGGTATCAAAAATCCTGGTGGGACACTGTTATGGCCCTAGCAAAACAGGTCCCTGGCCAGCTGGCCAAGGTGCTGGAGCAGGTGGCTGCTGATGGTATTGAGGGTAATTCTCTGTTCGGGGAGCAAACAGAGAATTACATGAAGAAAATGGATGAGTATAGGACCACCTATAGGAGTGCACAGGCCAAGGAAAGGCAGGCCACTCCTCAAAGACAGCTTCCCAGGGGCAGGCCTTTTCATAGGCCTTTTTACCAAGCCCAGGCCTCCTCTTCTGCTTATGCCCAGAGGGGGTTCTTTAGAGGGAGAGGCAGACAGGGGTACAAGCAGACCTGCTTCCACCCCTCAGCCCAAAGCCCCTGCCAAACAGGCACCCTGATGGGGTTGCCAGGGCCAATTCTCAGCTACCTGTAGGGGGCAGGCTGGCTTACTTTGTCCAGGACTGGGAGTCTCTGACATCAGACAAATGGGTCCTGGAAGTAGTAAGCCAGGGACTGGCTCTCAGCTTCAAAAAGTTTCCAAAGATGAGAACCAGATCCTTTCCACCTGCAAATCCATCAGAGGCACTTACCTTAGAGGCAGAGGTCTCCTCCCTCCTAGCTCTCAGAGCTGTGGAAAGGGTTCCACCCCTACACCAGGGCAAAGGGTTGTATTCCAGGTACTTCCTTACCCCAAAAAAGGACAGGAGAATGGCAGCCCATCCTGGATCTCAGATACTTAAACAAGCACCTTTTAAAACCAAAAATTCAAAATGGTGACTCTGGGAATTATTCTACTCTCTCTAAGGCCAGGGGAATGGCTAGTGTCCCTGGACCTCAAGGATGCCTACTTCCATGTTCTCGTCAGAAGCTCCCATCGAAAGTACCTCAGGTTCGAGCTGCCCTCAGGCCATTATCAGTTCAGAGCAATGCCCTTTGGCCTCACTTCTGCTCCAAGGGTATTCACAAAATGCCTGGCAGTAGTAGTTGCTTTTTCTAAGAAGGCAGAAGATTGCCATCTTCCCTTACCTGGATGACTGGCTCATAGTAGGCCAGTCCCCAGACCAAGTCAAGTTACACTTACAGATAACTCAGCAACTGCTCACTTCTTTGGGTTTCCTTCTAAATCTTCCAAAGTTAGTTCTAGAGCCTGTCCAGCTCCTCACCTTCATAGGTGCAGAGCTAGACACTGTAAAGGCCAGAGCCTTCCTTCCCCTGGACAGGGCAAGGACTCTGGTCTCTCTGGCCTCCTCATTCACCCTGCAGGTGTCTCGGCCAGCAAGGCATTTTCTACAGCTCCTGGGGCACATGGCTGCTTCTACAGCAGTAGTGCAGGGAGCAAGATTTCCAATGAGGGACATTCAGTTCCATTTGAGAGCCTTTTGGTCTCAAAGGAAGGACCCTCTGACCAAATTGATCCCAGTAACTTGAACCCTGATCCAGGCCCTACGGTGGTGGCAGGATCAGAACAATCTGAGACAAGGGGTTCCCTTTGTCACTCAGTCTCACTCTGTAATCCTTACTACAGATGCCTCCCTCTTGGGGTGGGGGGCTCACATGGGCGACCTCACCACCCAGGGGTTGTGGTCCCCTCAGGAATCTCTGCTTCATATCAATCTGTTGGAACTCAGAGCAGTATTTCTAGCACTTCAAGCTTTTTCCAAATCTGTTCAGAACAAAGTTGTACAGGTCAGAACAGACAACACCACAATGTGGTACATCAACAAGCAAAGAGGCACTCGGTCTACGGCCTTGTGCACCGAAGCAATGAAGTTGTGGTCTTGCTTACTCCCTGAACACCTCCCTCACGGCAGTTCACCTCCCAGGCAAGGACAATGTCCTGGCAGATGCTCTCAGCAGGATTTCCCAGGGCCATCACGAATGGTCACTGGACCCCCTGGTCTTGGAGGTGATATTTTCCAGATGGGGCACCCTGCAGATAGATCTTTTTGCAGCCCCCGACAACACCAACTTCCCCTTTTTTGCTGCAGGCCCCCAGTGTTGGGCTTAGTCCCCCTGGATGCCTTAGTTCTCATTTGGGAAGGGAAGTTTCTGTATGCTTTCCCCCCTTCCCTCTCCTGTTCAAAGTGCTAGTCAAAATCAGATCTCAACCCTGCAAGATGATCCTGATTGCTCCAGACTGGGCCAGACAGCCCTGGTATCCACTCCTACTGTCCTTAGCAGTCCATCTTCCCCGTGTCTTCCCATGAATTACAACCTGTTAACCTATGCTCAGGGGAGGGTTTGGTACCCGAACCTCAAATCTCTCAATCTCAAGGCCTGGTTCTTGAAGAGTTAGAGTTTGCTAATTTACACCTCTCCCAAGGTGTAATGGATATCCTGAAGGCTTCTAGAAAACCTTCCACCAGGGCTACTTATAATTCAAAATGGAAAAGATTTTCCATATGGTGCTCTGGGAAGCATATTTCCCCAGAATCTGCTGATCTGCCCACAGTCCTTGATTATATGGTCCACTTAAATAGCTTGGGGCTGAGACCAGCTACACTGAAAGTGCACCTGGCAGCTGTGTCTGCTTTTATCTCAACAGGTAAGCCCTCTCTCTTTCAGCTCACCCTGTATTCTCCAAGTTTTCAAGGGATTGCTTCACCAACCCTCCATTCAGGACCCTGCCCCTGCCTGGGACCTCAATGTTTGCATTGCTCAGCTTATACAGCCCTTTTGAGCCTTTATCTTCAGCAGAGCTTAAGTACTTGACTTGGAAGACTGTGTTTCTGGTAGCCATCACTTCTGCCAGGCGCATAAGTGAATTACAAGCTTTGTCAGTGGAGCCTGATTTTATCTCCTTTCATAGAGATAAGGTGGTCCTCAGGACTAACAGGAAGTTCTTGCCTAAGGTGGTTTCAGATTTCCACCTTAATCAATCTATGTCTCTTCCAGTGTACTTCACTGACCATTCCTCCTCTGGCGAGAGGAGGCTGCACAGTTTGGATGTGAAAAGAGCCCTTAGCTACTACATAGAGCATACCAAGGGTCACAGGTTTGACTCCTTCCAACTGTTCCTCACTTATGGTGAGGTTCGTAAAGGGAAACCTGCCACTAAAAGATCCATTGCCAGGTGGATTGTCTCTTGTATCCAATTTTGCTATGAGAAACTGGGTAAGGTTCCTCCCTCAGGCCTGAGGGCTCACTCTACCAGAGGTACAGCTGCTTCCCTGGCTGCTGCCAGGGACATCCCTATTCTAGAGATATGTCAAGCAGCTACCTGGAAAACAGTTCACACTTTTGCAAGCATACTCCCTGGACATCCAGGCTAGGAGTGATGCTCGGTTTCTAACACAGCTGTGCTTCAGAGCCTATTTCCTAAGTAGGTTCTGTCCCTCCTCCATGGAGGTACTGTAGTAGTCTGCATATGTCAGAATATAGCAAGACTTCATGGTGTTTGAAGAAAAAATTACTCACCTTAGTAATGTTGTTTCTTCTCATGGAGTCTTGCTATATTCTGACTTCCCCCCCGCCTGCCCTCTCAGAACCTCTGTTTTTGGGATGTGGGTGGGCAGTGCAGTGTTGGCACTTAGTAGGTGCCCACCTTTTTGTTTTCACCCCTTCTTTCTTGGGGTGAGTTGGTGTTGTGTTTTTCATTTTTGGGTCTCCTGACTTGAGTCTTTGTTTTGGGAACAAAAATGTGTTTTATGTTTAGTAACCAGTTGGCTAGTGTAGGTTTACAGCTTCCACACAGGACCTTAGTGAGTTTAGCTCATAAAGATCTGACGGTTTGAGTTTGAAGAACAACAGACAGAGTCTCAACCGAGCTCGAGCTCAGCATTCCATGCCTGGCATGGAAAGTTAACTCTTTCATCTCCGGGGCAGTTCGAAGGTTGGGACTCACTGCATATGTCAGAATATAGCAAGACTCCATGAGAAGAAACAACATTACTAAGGTGAGTAATTTTTTCTTTCGGTATACTCTGCTTCAATTTGGGATCATGATAACTCTGATAATTTAAAATTGTATTCCTATCAGTCTCTTTACGATAGAGTTTGGTTTCCAACCTATTTCTCCCCTTATAAATATACAAATCCAAAAATGCTATTTGATCTACACTTGCTTCCATAGAGAATACTATGTTCTGGTTCCTACTGTCCAAATATTGTTTAACTCTGTTCAGTTCTTCCCTTGTACCTGCCCATAATAACAGTACTTCATCTATAAAACATTTCCACCCTTTGATATTCTCTATAAATGGGTTCCCCTCTGCATTCAATATATGTTTTTTTCATAATTTCACATGAAAAGGTTGGCATAAGAGGGAGCCATTGTGCAGTACATAATAGCAGTACCATGATTTACAGATAAAAATCATTCTCTAAACGGAAATAATTTTTATTTAGAACCAATTCTGCCAATCCCAATAAAAAATCTGTCTCGGGAAATTGTTCTCCTCTATTTCTTAATGCTACTTCCAATGATGCCAAACCCTCTTCATGGGGTATACTAGTATACAGATCTTTTACATCTAAAGAAGCACGCCATAAGTCCTGAACACTTAATAGAGTCTCATTGAATTCAGAAATGAATTCTATCACATAGCTTGTGTCTTTAATGCAGGTACCCATTTTTTTCACTTCTCCCTGTATAAGGAAATCTACATATTTGGACAATGGTTCCAGAACTGAATCTACCCCTAACACTATAGGTCTTCCAGGTGGTCCTCACAGGATCCTTATGTATCTTGGGTAGTATATAAAAGCAAGGAGTCTTTGGTTTCCCATTAGTCAACATTTCCTTTGCTGTAATTGTACACCAACCCTGATCCACTGCATATACTAAGAAGTCCCTGATTTCTGGCTCTATCTCGAAAGTCGAATCTGATCCCAATTTTTCATATTTGTTTCCATCACCCAATTGTCTAATACACTCTGCTTTATAATCAGAATAGTTCAGTATGACAATTCCTCCTCCCTTATCAGCTGGTTTCATTATTATAGATTTATCCTGTTCCAGATTCTTTAAGGCTTCTCTCTCTTTTCCTGTCATATTATTAAACTTTGGAGTCTATGATTCCTTATTTATCACATCTCTTATCCCATCACTTTTATATATATTTCTACTATATCTCTACTTCTTGGGGGTGTAAAATCTGATTTTATTCCCAAGGCCTTTTTTAAAGCCTGTTTCCTTGTAATGGCTTCTTCTGGTTTATCTCTAAACAAGTCCGCCAGCCTTAATTTCCTTAAAATGTTTGCAAATCTATTTCCAATTCAAAAGGGTCCATATTCTTGGTAGTGGAGAAGGAAAGTCCTTTATGAGCATCTGAATTTCCACATCTGTAATTGATTTATTATTCAAATTAAAAATGGCTACTGGCTCCTCTGTCTCCCCCTGTTGCTGTAACCCCTTCCTCTGCCTTTTCCTCTCCCTCCTCTTCCACCCGCCCCTCCTCTCTGGTTTCCATATGGTAGTCTATATTGTGTTCTCCCTTGCCAACCTCTGTCCCTTAATTCGTATCTGTGATATTCCCTATCCACAGCTGGTTCCTGTTGCACCCTGATATCTGTCTCCTCCAGTGGGTATTGGTCCCTTCCCAAAAAGGGACCTTTATTATCCCTTCTTCCCTGTTTTTCATAAGCATTTATCACATAACTGTCTCCACTATCAGAATCGGTCTGATAATGCGGCTGTTCTTGTGAATATTGATTATTTCCATATATTCTTGATTTTAAAAAACAATTATATGCCTTATTATCCCTGTAGTCTAAAATATCTCTCTTAAACTTCTTAATTTTTTTGTTGTTTTATATATTCCTCATACTCTCCTAGGTCTTTATTTTTTCTAATTTTGTTACAAATTCTTGGTGTTCAACTCATGCATTGTATTCATCCTTAACCCCTTGAATTTCAGCTGTCATTCTATTTCTTTCCTCCACAATTGCCTCAGTTAATGCCAGCATGAAATCTATTGAACATTTATTCCGAATACCTGTCAATTTTTCATTTAATTTCAAGGTCATAAAACCTAGATTAGGTTCCACTATAACCCTTAAGCCTCTCAGGATCCTTTTGTTTTTTATGTATTCACCCAGAGACAGGGCGTGCCATCCTAGTCTAATATCCTTTTGTTCTAGATGGTATATTTTATTCATCAAGGATTTTTCTCTTGTTGTTTCTGTCCAAGTTTTATCCTTTCTAAGTAAACCTAACACCTGGGCTTGTTCCTCTGCTGTAAAATGCTAAGTTAATAGATTACCCTCAGCTGTTTGCTGGAATTCCTGAAGGGGTTCCTGCCTGATATTAGAGGTTCCAACCCCTCATATAATATTCATTTTTGCATTCTTTTATACCAATTTAAAATTTCCCAAATGAGAAATATATAAACAACAAATTTAGTACATCAAATAAATAACCAGACCTTATATAACCATCAAGGGGTGGGGGGAACAAAAGGGAGGGAGGGAAAGGTAATTCAGCAAATCACAGGATGGGGGAGCAAGCGTGTATATAACAGAGAAAAAGAAGCTAAAATGAGATGAAGAAAAAGCAACTGAAGTATGAAAAAAACTTATTTGAAAAAACTCAAACTGAGTTTATTTATGGGCCACTAAACCTGTAGAATTGCCTATTCCTAATATCTTAGCACAATATATTGATATAGGTTGCCCTTTCTTATTCCCTGTATCAATAATTGGGTCACCCTAAATGGTAATGCATAACATCAAAACAGTTTCAAAACATAGGATGAACTCCACTACACACACAGATTTTAATTGCTAAAAATACAGTTCTTTTTACTGATCAAAAAACCCACACCAACAGTCCTGGGCAACAGTTTCATAGCAAAACACCACTGACTGATCTGGTCACTTGGTCGGATCATTGCACCATCAGGTTCAGCTTCAAGGCCCCCCTGAATGTCCCTCCCCATGTGGAAATGGTTCAGTTCCGCCCTTTGAAAAGTTTATGACCAGAGGGACTGATAGTGGAACTGGAAATTTCATCTGTGCTTGAGGCTTGCTCTGATGGTCCAGGGAATGCAGTGACGGCCTATAACAGGGTTGTCATCTAGGTCTTGGACTGCCTGGCGCCGATCCGTGTAGGTCCCCTGATCTCACGTCTTGGCATGCCATGGTTTGATGGTGAGCTGAGAATGTTTAAAACCAGGCAGAGGAGGTTAGAGAGGCATTGGAGGAAGACCATGTGTCTGGATGACAGGCAGGTTTTGATTACTCATTATGATGAGTATCAGAATGCAATAAAAAAAAAGGCAGTTTTTATGTCTAGGATGATTGCAGCTGGGAAGAACCGACGAGCTCAGCTCTTTCGGGCTGTGGACAAGCTATTGCATCCAGCCTGTCTGGAACTCATCAGATCTTTTTCAGCTCACAAATGTGAGGAGTTCACTTAGTTCTTCTCAGACAGAGTGTCCTCCATGATGGCTGGGATTTCTCCAAGTGGAATACCACCCTCCAACAGTAGCGGCCTTCGGGGGGGTGACGGACACACTTAGTCACCCTGGGTAGAGTTCTGGCCGGTGATGATGATGGTGGAGGTCTGTGGGATGATCTCTGGGCTTAAGCCAACATTCTACAACCTTGACCTGGGCCCAATGCGACTGTTAGTTGGCTGTGTCGAGTTCCTGGGCCCAGTTTTTGCTGAGATTATTGGGAGCTCCTTGTTGGTGGGGGGGGTGTGTGTTCCCAGAGCTCCTTAAACAGGCTCTGGTTAAGCCCCAGCTGAAAAAAACATATTTGGACTCTGATGTCTTATCGAATTACAAGCTAATCTCGAACCTCCCCTTTTTGGGGAAGGCTCTTGAGAAGGTGGTCACGGAACAGCTCGAGGGTCACCTCACAAACTTCCAAATTTATGAACCATTCTAGTCTGGGTTTAGGGCCTTGCACAGCATGGAGATTGTGTTGGTTAGGGTGTTGAATGATGTGCTCAGGGTGAGGGATAGAGGAGAATGAACAATTCTCATCCTCCTCGATCTCTCGTCAGCATTTGACTCTGTGAGCCATGGGGTGTTGTTGGACAGGCTGAGAGAAAATGTAGGACTCACTGGCAAGGTCATCAGCTGGTTTGTCCTTTCTCCGGGGCAGGTCTCAGAGAGTGATACTGTGGAATTATTCCTCAGATCCAACTGACCTGCCCTGTGGAGTCCCCCAAGGCACTGTCCTCTCCCCCATGTTGTTTGCAGTATACATGCTGCCCCTGGGAGAGGTTGTAATGCAATATGAGCTGCGTTTTCATTGTTATGCTGATAATACTCCACTTTACCTGTCCTTTGCACCCTAAAGATCAGATGCGGTTGATGTGCTGAATAAGTGCTTGGCCAAAATCCGGGCTTGGACGTCGTCAAACTGGCTGGGACTTAACCCGGGGAAGACTGAGGTGGTGGCGGTTTAGCCGAGTCGAAGGGGTAGAGTGGGGGCCTCTGGGGATAGGTCGGGGCTTTTTATTGGCTGGACCAAACTGGAGGACTCCTCAGAGGTGAAGAATTTGGGTGTTTTTCTGGACAACGAGCTGACACTTGATGCTCAGGTGTCAGCTGCAGTCTGGACCGGATTTTGCCATCTCTGGAACATCGCCCAAATTAAGTCCCTTATCCCACCCGATGACCTCACCATGCTGGTACATGCATTCATCACCTCGAGGCTTGATTACTGTAATGCACTCTACCCCGGGGTCAAAGGAGGTGGATATGGCACCTGCAGCTTCTGCAGAATGCAGCAGCCTGGTTGTTGACTAGACACTCAAGGTTCAGTCACAATGCACCGGTACAGCGTGAACTGCATTGACTGCCAGTGCATCGGCACATCACCTTTAAAGTAGGTCTTCTGACCTACAAGGCCCTACATGGGTTGGGTCCAGGCTACCTGAAGGAGCTTCTGTATTCCTACAATCCATCTCGCTCTCTCAAGTCAACAGATGAGGCCCTCCTGGAGGTCCCCAGAGCTAGAGTTAAATCTTCCGGGGACCGGGCATTTGCAGTAGCAGCTCCGGTCCTCTGGAATTCATTGCTGTGGTACTTCCGGGAGGCACCATCTGTAGAGCTTTTTAAAAAACACCTGAAGACCTTTCTGTTTGAGCAGGCCTTTGGGACTTGACAAATTTATCCTGGATCTTCAGGCAGTTGGGGAATCAGTCTTGTTTTACATTCTTTTAATGGGTAATGAAATTTTTTTTATGTATTGTTACATTGACTGTCTCTTACTGCTGTACTTGTATACTTCTGTGATTTGTTGTAAGGGTACCCTGAGCCTTCTGGGATGGGAACTCGAAATAAATAAACTCTACTACTGCTACTACTATCTTGAGCATAGTAAGGCTTTCAGGTCAGATCACTCACAGATATTCCTGACATATGGTGAAGTGGGTATGGGTAGGTCAGCAATGAAGAGGACAACTGCACGTTGGATAGTCTCTTGCATAGAGTTCTGTTATGGCAAAGCTGACAAGAAACCTCCTCAGGGCCTCAGAGCTCATTCTACTCATCAAACAGCTGCATCGGTGGTAGAAGCAAGGAGTGTACCCTTGTTGGAAATCTGTAGAGCAGCTACTTGGAAAACTGTACATACCTTCTCAAAGCACTACTGTTTGGATATACAGGCCAGGAGTGATGCCAGGTTAGGCACTGTAGATCTTACTTTGAAAGGGCTCTTGCAGTAGGCAATAACCATAAGGACTGAGCCACCACGCTCTAGGACCACATGGAAAACTTAGCTAGCAGTGTCTGGCGGGGGACCACCCACCCAACGTCACGTGACTAACATTGGCCCAACAGTATATAGTGGCAATTCCCACGCCTGCCTCCAGTTCTTTCCTACATTGACCTGTGCACATTCATCGGACTCATGGAACACTGCTACAGTTGACTGGCCCATTTGATAAGAATTACCTTTTGATTTTCTTACAAAAAACAATACTTCAACATCGATTGCAGGTCTTCCAATTTTGTCCAAGTACCACAAGAACAAGTGTGCCTGCAGCAAGCAGATACCAGAGAAAGATGGCCATACCTCATGCCTCCTCTGCCTTGTGCCTGACCACAACACCGAGGACTGTGAGGTCTGTCAGAAGTTCAGCCAGGCCAAACAGAAACACTGTCAGCAAGTCCTGGAAGCCCACCTTTTGCAACAAAAACTGGCTTCGATGGAAAAGGAGCTGCAGCAGGTGTGGAGCACTTCTTCATCTCCCAGGGGCTTTTCTGGCTCCCCCTTTCTCAAGCAGAAGAAGCACAAGTGGGACAAGGACAAGAATCAGGACTGGGATTGGTCTCCCTCCAGGCCACGACTCTCTTCGGAGACTGTGGCCGTTGAACAGCCCTCAACCAGTATGGGAGGTGCCACTCTGGCCAAGCCTGCTCCTCCAGCTATGGAACAGCCTTTGGCACCCCCCCCACCTGAGCTGGTAGTGGTTCTGGCAGGGACCTCCGGGGATTCAGAGGTGAAGTTCACCCTTAGACCCTTCAAACCTAAGCCAGTGTCCAAGTCGGGTGGTTTGGCTGATAAGTCAGATGCTGGCTCTGCTGATGACCGCACAGCCCCGACGCTCACATCGGACCCCGACTTGAGGTCTGACGCTGGTCCTTTAGACCAGCGCCTGCTGCCTCTTTGGCCACAGCTGCCTTGAGAGGAATCCCCCTCCTGGGACTCTCTTTCATTTCCTATGGTGGAGCCCTCAGACTTTCCTTCCCACCCAGAGCTGGAAGAGCTGCCGCCCACTGGTCCGATTGATCAGCTAGCACCGAGCTGCCATATGCTGGACCCTCCCGAGGACCTTCCGGCCAACCTGCCTGTGATCCCTCCATCTGGGCCACTTCCTACACCCCAGATCTTGGAGGCACCCATCGCCCCATCTGGGCCGACGTTGGGTCCTCCTGTAGGTCTGCAGCCAGATACCCCACTACCTGGGCCTTTTGGCCTCCCTTCAGGCCCTCAGCCCCACCGTCGGGTCCTTCTCCAGGTTACCCAATGCTGGACTATCCAATGCTGGGCTACCCTACGCAGGGCCATCCTATGCCAGGGTACCTGACACCAGGCTACCCAATGCTGGGGTATCCAATGCCAGGGTATCCAACACCCGGCTATCCAACACCGCAGTATCCAACACTGGTGTACCCTTCACCAGGGTACCCAAAGCTGACCTATCTGCAACTGGGGTATCAACCACCAGCTTACCCGTATCCTCCACAGGCTCCTCTGCTAGCCCCAGCGGATTATGTTGCTCTCATTGATTCTTGGTGGAACAGACCTAGGCACCAGCTAACATTGGAGTTGAACCAATGACAGTCAGACACAGCTCACGCGCTGGTCCGGGTGACCCCTATTCCGTAGTCTCTGTCCGCTGTCAGGGTCTGTTCCCCAGCTTCTGGATGAACGTTGGGTGCCTCCACGGGGAAGATGGATCATGGGCTGGCTGATCCTAAGACAGAGGACCCCTGTCGAAGGCCCCTGTCTCTCCACAGGAGCCCTACACCAGACTCCGAGTCTGACTCTTCCTCAGGCTCTGAGTCCCCTCCACCAGAGGACCCCAAGCCTAAGAAGACTCCTAAGTCTCCCCCAGAGGATCCCTCCTTCTTACCCCAGGAATACTCCAGTATTCCTAACTCTATGCAGTTGTAGAACTATTAAGATCTTCGTTAAAGACCAGGATTGGTTGAAACATCAGAAGGTTTACTGTGAGTCTCCAGGCATTTGTGACACTGTTGTGGTGGCCTAAAATAAATGTTATATAAATCTGGTTAAGCAAAAATCCTTGATGCCTTTTATTTTGTGTGCTTGGTGTGCCATGACTGTTACTTCTTAATTGTTGTTATAATTGTCATAAAGCACCCAATTCCTGGTGCGGCTCCTGTTTTTGCCATCTATGTAGTATACCTTTAAGTCAGATCTGCCCAGAGATTTTATTTATTTTGTTAAATTTTGGTAATTGGGTGGTCCCGCTGAGACCTTGATGGTCCCTTTTTCAGGGGCGACCCAGGGTTAGTTACAAGTACCTAGGGAAAAAGAAAACCAATGCTTTGATAAATACAATACAGCAAATAGTACATAGTGTATAGTTATATACACCAACACTATAAAGTATATTACAACATTTACAACATAGTGTATACATTTTTGTTAGGAATGGACATTCACATTAATCAAACCACATAGACAAGTGCAAGAACTGGTATTTAATTATCAGTCTAGTTGTCCCTACATCTCTTTTTGACTGTGTTCCCTAAATATCATCACCCTTCGCAGAATCCCATTGGTAGGCCTTAGCTAGGGAAGCGTCACTGAGACCCAGGGCTTAGGTGTAACTTTAGCCCTTTCTTAAAACCTGCAAGAGAGGTGCTATCCTGTAACTCTTTTGGGAGATCATTCTAGAGTTTGAATAGAGCTACCCTGGCTGACCGTTGACCTAGGAATGTTTTGGCTTTTGGGATTGCGAGCAGTTTCCGATCGGTAGACCTGAGCTCTCCTCTATTGGTTTTGGAGACAAGCAGATCCCGCAGACTTGGGGGGGGTGCATTGGGTTGTTGTAGCTTATATGCCAGGCACAGGGAGGGATATGCTATTCTGGCTTCGAGTGAAGGTCAGTTCAGGGCATGGAGCACATTGCAGTGGTGCTCCATCCATTGTGCCCCGGTGGTAGACCAGCTGACTCTATGGTACAGAGTGCTCAGACGCAGCCTCTCCATTGACCTCAGTGTTTGGAGCATAGATGCTCTGTAAAACAGAATGGGTAGGACTGTCCCGTTGCTGACCATTTTTCTGGTTTCTTTGGTCAGGTAGGGATTCAGCCTATAAAGGAGTCCCAGTTTTTGGTTAACCGCTTTTGTAAGGTGGTCTATATGTGTCCTGAAGATCATCTCCTGGTCTAGGTACATTCCTAGGTACTTAATACTGTCCACTACTTCTATCCTTGTACCATTTATGGTGGAGAGAGATAGAAGGTTTGATCTCTTTGGGCCAAGTTTTTTTGGACCAAAGAGCCTGGCTTTGGTCTTCTTGCTGTTTAATACCAGCCTGTTTGCCTGACACCATTCTTCAAGGGTTGCAAAGTCTTGATTCATCTGTTGGTTAAGTGACCCTGTGTCCCTCCCAGTTCTGTACAGCACTGCGTCATCAACATAAAGCGTGACCTTCACCCCACCACAGTGTAGGGGTAGGTTATTGATAAACAAGGAGAATAAGAGGGGGCCTAAAATAGACCCCGGTGGAACCCCATCTGATACTGGATGCTCGTCCGATTTTACACCTTTCCAGCGGACCATTTGAGTCCTCCCGTGAAGGTAATCAGTGAACCAATTTAGGGCTAGTGTTTCTAGACCTAGTCCCCTGAGGCGTTCTAGCAGTAACTGGTGGTCGACTAGATCAAACGCCTTGGTTAGGTCGAGGAAAACTGCCCCAAGGAGTTTGTTTTGGTCCAAGGCTTCATACACATCAGTGGTGAAGCTTATCAGGGCTGTTTCAGTGCCGTGTCTCTTTCTAAAACCGTGTTGTTGATCTATCTGCAGATTATGCATTTCCAGGTATTTATTAACCTGTCGGTAGACCATCTTTTCCAGCAGCTTGCTTAAGGTACAAAGAATGGAGATTGGCCTGAAATTTTCCACGTCCTCATACGGCCCACTTTTCAGGATTGGGGTCACTAGTGCCATTTTCCATAGGGTTGGTATTTTTCCTTCAATCAAGGACCGGTTGAATAACTGGGTGATAGGTCCTGCAATGACGGGGACTCCAATCTTCAGCAGCTTGGGCTCAAGGCTATCATGGCCTACAGCCCCTTCTGGTTTTAGGCCCTTGAGCAGCTTTAGAACTTCACCTGCTGAGACCAGTTTGAGATGAAATTCAGGGCCCTGAGGCGGGCTCCCTGGACTCACTTGGCTTCCCTGGCTTTGTCTAGGGTTGCTGGTTTTGAACCTCTGGAGATCCAAGAAGAAGTCATTGAATGCATTGACCGTGGCTTTGGGGGTGGAGAGAGGTACCCCTTTTGCCTTTATTTCCCCAGTCCCTTTACTCTTATTCCCTTTTAGAAGTGAGTTTATATGTCCCCAAAACTTCTCTGGATCAGACAGGTTCCTGGATTGCAGCCCGTGCAGGTACCTCTTTTTTGCTTTCTTGAGCTCACTTTTACAAGTGTTTCTGGCTTCCCGGTATTTCACCCAGTCCTGGTGCTGGTTAGAGACTTTAAATTTCCCCAATTTTTTGTCCATTTCCTTCATCTTATTTTTTAGATCTGGGTTAAATCACCTGGCATCCTGCCCTTTGACTGTAATCTTTTTTAGGAGCACGTGTTTGTTAAATGCTGATAGAAAATGTTTGGTGAAGCCCTCCTGAGCTTCATCTATGTTAGGAGTGTCTAGAGCCTGTACCCAGTCTACTTCTGATAGGGACTGAAGGAAAGAACCTTCGTTTAAGGCCGAGTAGTTTCTGGACCAGAAGATTCTGAGGGGTTGTTTAGGGCAGTTGTTCCTTCACACCAGAAAGACTGCCGTATGGTCACTGAGTGAGTTGGCGCACGTCCCCACTATTTTGGCCCTATCTGGGTTGGACATTAGCACCCATCTAGGGTGGTGTGGTTTCCTGTCTTTTGATTGATCCGAGTAGGTTCGCTTATTAACTGTGTTAGGTTAGCTCCCCCCAAGCAGTTCTTAACTTCCTAATTTAGCTTTTCACTCCAATTTAGGTTAAAATCACCTAGTATACTTTTTTCACAACCAGGCAGAGTAATCATGGTGTCTGTGAGGATGTTTAGAGCTTCCATAGCCTTCTTTGGAGAGTTGTAAATACAACCAATCAGGAATGGCTTTTTAACAACATGAAGTCTTGCTGTATTCTGACAAATGCAGTTAGCCCCAGCCTTTAAACTGCCCCGGAGAACAAAGGGTTAACTTTCTATGCAGCACATAGAATGCTGAGCTCGAGCTCGGTTGGTGTCTCTGTCTGGAGCCCTTTGAAATCCAACCGTCAGATTCTTTACTCCGCCTCACTGAACAGTCGCTCCAGAGATTTCTCCCGTAGCTCGGTTCGAAAGTCAGTTAAAGTGATGGTTAAGTGTCGGTTTTTAACCAAAATTTAATTCCGCACAATCAGTTCAGTCTCTGTTTGTGGGCCGTGAGTACTAGATAGGTTTTGTGCTGATTTTCTGTGTGGAACTTGTAAAAGTGTAGATCGGTTCGGCTGAACCGATCATTTGTTGCTGTTACTTGTATCTTTCTTTAGTGTGGTTACCGGTCCTTATCATTTCTAAAATAAACGTATTTTTGTACGCTTTTTTCCAATACCCGTGACACGGTTAGGAACCGATAAGGGAGTCTTGCCTGGCGGTTGTCATAAGAAGGGTAAGTTTGTTAGGTTGGCCATGTCTGAGAAGCCCAAGAAAAAAAGCGGGCCCACTGGGTTTCAACATTGCAGTGAGTGTGGGGAGGTCTTTGCCAAGGCCGATCCCCACACCACCTGTGTTTATTGTCTGGGGTTTGAACACCTCGATACAGACTGCCAAATATGTAAACATTTTCCAAAATCTACCCTTGAAAAGAGATTAGGTAGACTGAGGGAAAAGGAGGCCGAGAAGTTCGCTGACCTGGATGGCCAGCCCAGTTCGGGTCCGACCGAACCAGGAGGCGTGCCCTCTGACCAGGGTCATACTTCTTCGGGCAAAAGGAGAGCCGATCCCGAGGGTTTGGTTCCGACAAAAAGAAAGCGCAAAGAGGAATCGACTGGTTCGGATCCAGAAGTTCATGTTCCGACTGCCGAGGAACTAGCCAGAGCGATTCGGATTGTGGAATAGCTTCTCCTGGTTCCGACCGATCCAGCACCTTTTGGCAGGGGTTCAGTTCGGTCTGTTCCCCCGGTTCACGATTATACCCCTGAAGAATTTTATGAACCTGAGTTTGAGGAAGAGGGGGAGTTTGAAGATGATGATGGTGATGGTGAAAGTCTGGATGTGCCTGTGGAACCGGACATCTCCCCAGACAGATCTTCGGGTGTATCCCCTCCTAGGCTTTCTGAGTCCCCTTCCCACTTTGTTTTACAGAAAGGTGGCTGAAACCCTCCAGCTTCCTATGGAGGAAGCAGTGGAGGATCAAGAGGAGCCTGATTATGTGGAAATGATGGACATCCCAGAGTCCAGGAGACTGTCTATTCCCCTTCACAAATATTTTGGGAAGCAGACACAAAAAATCCTGAGGTCTCCCAATGCTATACCTCCTGTTGATAGAAGAATGGACAAGAGGTATACACTATCAGGCTCAGATATGGAGTTTTTATACCAGTAATGCAGCCATGTTGGGGTTGTGCAGGCTGCTGCCTGTGATAAGGCAAACATTCCCTTGGCTTCACACACCCCCAGACAAAGACTCCAGGAAGATTGATGCCATGGCAAAAAAACAGTCAGTGGCATCTTCCTTGGGACTCAGGCAGGCGAATTATATGGCCTATACAGCCAGGTACCAGAAGTCCAGGTGGGACACTGCACTGGCTAAATAGGCCTACCCCCAGCTAGCCAAGGAGCTGGAGCAGGTGGCTGCAAATGGGATTGAGGCATCGAAAGTACAGTTTCATGCTGCTATGGACTCCAGTGATGTTTCATCAAGAGTCATGGCTACATCTGTGGCTCTTTGGAGGATGGCTTGGCTCAGATGTACTAGCCTCTCGCAGGATACCCAGGCTAAGGCCATGGATTTTCCTGTAGTGGGTAATTCTCTGTTTGGGGAGCAGACAGAGAATTACATGAAGAAAATGGATGAGTACAGGACCACTTACAGGAGTGCTCAGGCCAAAGAAAGGCAAGCAACTTCTCAAAGGCAGCAGGGCAGGGGCAGACCTTTCCAAAGGCCTTTTTACCAAGCTCAGGCCTCCTCTTCTTCCTTTTCACAGAGGGGGTTCTTTAGATAGAGAGGCAGAAGGGGAATGAGCAGGCCTGCATCCACCCCCTCAGCCTAAAGCCCCTGCCAAGCAGACACCCTGATGGGTCTGCCCGGGCCGATTCTCCCATACCAGTAGGGGGCAGGCTGGCTTACTTTGTCCAGGACTGGAAGTCTCTGACATCAGACAAGTGGGTTCTGGAAGTAGTAAGCCAGGGACTGGTTCTCAGCTTCAAAAAATTTCCCAAGCTGAGAACCAGATCCTTTCCAGCTGCAAGTCTCTCAGAGACCCTTGCCCTAGAGGCAGAGGTTTCTTCTCTCCTAGCTCTCAGAGCTATAGAGAGGGTTCCCACCCTACACAAGGGCAAAGGATTGTACTCCAGGTACTTTCTGACCCCAAAAAGACAGGAGAATGGCGGCCCATCTTGGACCTAAGATATCTGAACAAACACCTTTTGAAGCCAAAGTTCAAAATAGTAACTCTGGGAATTATCCTTCCCACTCTAAGGCCAGGGGACTAGCTAGCCTCCCTGGACATCGAAGATGCCTACTTTCACATTCCCATCAGGTGCTCCCACAGAAAGTACCTCAGGTTTGAGTTGCCCTCAGGCCACTATCAGTTCAGAGCAATGCCCTTTGGCCTAACATCAGCCCCAAGGGTTTTCACAAACTGCCTGGCAGTAGTAGTTGCTTTCCTAAGAAGAAAAAAGATCTCCATCTTCCCATACTTGGACGACTGGCTCATAGTAGGTCAGTCTCCAGACCTGGTCAAGTCGCATCTGCAAGTGACCCAGCAAGTGCTCATTTCCTTAGGATTCCTTCTCAACCTTCCAAAGTCAGTTCTCGAACCAGTACAGCTCCTCACCTTCATAGGTGCAGAACTGGATACAGTAAAGGCAAGAGCCTTCCTTCCCCTGGAAAGGGCAAGGACCCTTATGGAACTGGCCTCTTTATTCACCCTTCAGGTGTTTTGACCAGCAAGGCATTTCCTTCAGCTTCTGGGCCACATGGCAGCTTCCACAGCAGTGGTCCAAGGGGCAAGATTCCAGATGAGGGACATTCAGTTCCACTTAAGAGCTTTCTGGTCCCAAAGAAAGGATTCCCTTACCAAACTAATCCCAGTGACTCGAACCCTGATCCAAGCCTTGCAATGGTGTCAGGATCAGGACAATTTGAGACAAGGGGTTCCATTTGTCACTCAGTCTCATTCAGTGATACTCACCACAGATGCTTCCCTGCTGGGCTGGGAGCCCATTTGGGGGATCTTACCACCCAAGGACTGTGGTCACCTCAAGAATCTCTGCTTCACATCAATCTCTTGGAACTCAGAGCAGTGTTTCTGGCACTGCAAGCTTTTTCCAAATCTGTACAGAACAAGGTGGTTCAGGTCAGAGCAGACAACACAACCACCATGTGGTTCATCAACAAGCAAGGAGGCACTCGATCTATGACCTTGTGCACAGAAGCAATGAAGTTGTGGTCCCTGGCCTATTCCCTGCAAACCTCTCTGATAGCAGTTCACCTCCCAGGGAAGGACAATGTCCTAGCAGATGCACTGAGCAGAATATCCCAGGGCCATCATGAATGGGCCCTAGATCCTCTAGTTTTGAAAGTGATTTTCTCGAGATGGGGCACACCAGAGATAGATCTTTTTGCAGCTCCAATCACCAACTTCCTCTCTTTTGTTGCAGACCCTCAGTCTTGGGCTCAGTCCCCTGGATGCTTTGATTTTGAACTGGAAGGAAATTTCTGTATGCTTTTCCCCTTCCCTCCTGTTCAAAGTGTTAGTCAAGATAAGGTCACAACCATGCAAGTGATTCTGATTGCTCCAGACTGGGCCAGGCAGCCATGGTATCCCTTGTTGCTGTCCCTAGCAGTCCACCTTTCCCTGTCTCTTCCCAGGAATTACAACCTGTTGACATCCTCTCAGGGGAGGATTTGGTACCTGAATCTTCAGTCTCTCAATCTCAAGGCGTGGCTCTTGAAGAGTTAGAGTTTGCAGATCTGCATCTTTCCCAAGGGGTTCTGGATATCCTTAAGGCTTCTCGAAAGCCTTCCACCAGGAAGACTTACAACTCCAAATGGAAAAGATTCAGCATTTGGTATTCTAAGAAGAATATTTCTCCTGACTCTGCTGAATTGCCTACGGTTCTGGACTATATGGTCCATCTTAATGGTCTAGGCCTCAGACCGGCTACCCTTAAAGTACACTTGGCAGCTGTTTCTGCTTTCTTGTCAGTAGGCAAGCCTTCCTCTTTATCATCCCATCCTGTATTTTGTAAGTTTTTCTAGGGATTGCTTCACACCAATCCCCCCCTTTAGGGATCCTGCTCCTGCTTGAGACCTTAATGTTTGCATTGCTCAGCTTATGCAACCTCCCTTTGAGCCTTTGTCCTCAGCAGAGCTTAAGTACTTGATGTGGAAAACTGTGTTTTTGGTAGCCATTACTTCTGCCAGGCGTATCAGTGAATTGCAAGCCTTGTCAGCGGAATCTAATTTCATCTCTTTCCATAGAGATAAAGTGGTCCTTAGTACTAACAGAAAGTTCTTACCTAAAGTGGTTTCAGATTTCCACCTCAACCAGTCTATGTCTCTCCCTGTTTTCTTCATTGACCATTCCTCCTTGGGAGAGAGGAGGCTACACAGCTTGGACGTTAAAAGAGCCCTTAGCTACTACATAGAGCATACCAAGGGTCACAGGTTTGAATTCCTCCAGTTATTCCTTACATATGGAGAAGTTGGTAAAGGGCAAACCTGCCACTAAGAGATCTGTTGCCAGGTGGATTGTTTCTTGTATACAATTCTGCTATGAAAAACTGGGTAGAACTCCACCCTCAGGCCTGAGGGCTCATTCCACTAGAGGTACAGCTGCTTCCCTGGCTGCTGCCAGGGATATTCCTCTCTTAGAAATTTGTCAAGCGGCCACCTGCAAAACAGTCCATACTTTCACCAAGCATTACTCTCTGGATATCCAGGCTAGGAGTGATGCTCGGTTTGGCACAGCAGTACTTCAGAGCCTGTTTCCAAAGTAGGTTATGTCCCTCCTCCTTGGAGGTACTGCTTGGTAGTCTGCATATGTCAGAATACAGCAAGACTTCATGTTGTCTGAAGAAAAAATTACTCACCTTAGTAATGTTGTTTCTTCTAATGGAGTCTTGCTGTATTCTGACCTCTACCTCCCATCTCAGAACCTAGATTTTTGGTATGTGGGGTGGGCAGGGGCAGTGTTAGCACCCTAGGGGTGTCCTTTTTTTCACCCTTTTTTGGTTTGGGTGAGAGGTTGTGTTTTGGATGTTTTGTTTTTGGGTTTCCTGACTTGAGTCTTCCTTTTGAAACCAAAAAACTTTTTATATAGATATATTTGCCAGTTGGCTAGTAAGAATTTTACAATTTCCACACAGAAAATCTAGTGAGTCTTTGCTCGTAAAGATCTGACGGTTGCAGTTTAAACAACAGCAAACAGGGGCTTCAACCGAGCTCGTGGTGAACATTCCATGCTGGCCATGGAAAGTTTAACTCCTTGTTCTCCGGGGCAGTTGAAAGGCAGGACCTAACTGCATATGTCAGAATACAGCAAGACTCCATTAGAAGAAACAACATTACTAAGGTGAGTAATTTTTTCTTCCTGGAGATGGAATGTTATGCTAATGATGGAACACATGAGCAAGGACCCTGCTACCTGAAAGATCTCCTTTGTTCCTACTGCTCCTCCCGACCACGTCAATCCACTGACGAGTGATTGCTAGAGATTTCCTGGGTGCGTTTGAAGACATCTGGGGCTTGTTCCTTTGCATTTGCGGCCCCTACCCTCTGGAATTCTCTACCTTGTCATGTGAGGGAGTGCCTGATTGTCCAGAGTTTTAAGTCAGCCCTCAAGACTTATTTAGTGTAGTTTTCCCTGACAGTTCCAGCTGATAGAACTTATGACTTAATGCCGCTGCTGATTATTATATTAGTGAAATGTTTAATTTTATTCATTTGATTTTATGAAATGTTTTGAAGATGCTGTTACTTATTTGTATGTGTTATTATATTCAGCACCTTGATCTTGAGTAAGGTGCTTTATAAATAAAGTTTATTTATAATACATATATATATATATATATATGTGTGTGTGTGTGTATATATGTATATATATATATATATATATATATATATATAATCGTTGGCACGTGCCACTTTTCAAATGCTGCCCTTACCAACTGCCTACATTCTAACCTCTCAGATTTCATTCTCCACCTGTCAAGACTAGACGCTCGGAGATCCTCTCCTCAACATCTTGTCCTGTCATGAAAACTTATAAAAAATTTATAAGTATTCCTTTATTTTTCATTTGCTGCCTTTATCTTTTGTTTTTAGCTGAACCGTTAGTTAATTTTAATTAAATTTGTTTTTCTCGGTTTCTCTCGGTTCAGGATAAGTGGAGAGAAACCGGGAACTCAGTTCAGTTTCCGGAATTTTGTGACTAACACTCCATTATTTTAGTTTAATTTTGTTTAAATAAATTTGTTTTTAGTAACCGCTAATACCGGTTACTGAACCGATAACCTCGGTTCTCTCTGACCCGGTTCCCAGTTCTGATTGGTTCCCTTATCGGTTCCTGAACCAACTGCAACCACAAACTAACTTTTAAAATTTAAAATCATTTGCGGTTTTCTTTTTCTGTGAGTTTTTGATTACGTCAGAAACACCTAAGAGAAAAACTGGTAAGCCCAGTTTCAAAAATTGTACTGAGTGTGGAGAGTTATTTGCCAAGGCAGATAAGCACACTTCATGTGTGGCCTGCCTGGGTTATGAACACCTGAAAGCTGATTGTGAAATTTGCAAACCTTTCCTGAGAAAATGCTTGAAAAACATTTAGAAAGGCTTAAAAAGAAGTTGCCTCCACCTAAGGGTCCCTTAGGCTCTGACCAGCCAACACCGTTGGTTCCTGTGGGTGAAACCACAGCAACTACTACCTCTACCCATGAGACAGGTACCCAGGTCCTTGGAAAAAGGCCTGCTGAACTGGCTGACTCCCTGGTTGGATTAAAGAAAACTAAGCACACAGAACCCCCTGCTGGACAGCGTTTGGGGACTTCTGTTGTTACTGCAACTATGCCTTTTCCACAGGAGATTGCAGAAGCCTTCAAAGTTATGCACACCTTACAGGGGATGCTGCCTGCTGGCCAGCAGGCATCGGTTCAGATCCCAGCCAGACAACCCTCTGCCCAATCTTCCAAGAAGAAATGGAGGAATATGGGGAGTATGAAGAAGAGGGTGAAGGGGAGCCTGTTGAGCCTGAAGTCTCCCCAGAACAGGAGTTTGGCTCACCCCCAGGGCTTCAGAGGATTACTCGTCCCACTTCACTTCTGTCAGAAGGATGGTGGATGCCCTTGACATAACCAACATTGAAGTAATGGAGGAGGAGGAGGAAGCAGAATATTTACAAATAATGGGTCTTACACCCACTAAAAAACTATTGCTTCCTGTAAACAAGTTCTTCAAAAAGGACGTGTTTAAAATCCTCCAAATTCCTAGTTCTGTCTCTCCCTTAGACAAGAGGTTGGACAAAAAATACCAGCTGGACCGGGAGGGGGCTGAATTTCTATTCTCATACCCTGACCACTAGGGGTGGTACAAGCTGCAGCCTGTGACAGGGTAATAGTACCTCTGGCATCTCATCCCCAGAGAAAGATTGCAGAAAAATTGACAGTGTGGCCAAAAAGGGCTACTTTTCGGCCTCCTTGGCCATCAGACAAACACATTTTCAGGCTTACGCAGCCCAGTAGCAAAATTCTCTGTGGCAGTCTGTCATGGGTATGGCAGACAAAGCCCCAGCTGGTCTCTCAGCTGATTTAGCTGAGACTGCTAGATTTGGCTTGGAGGCAGCCAAATACCAGTTTCAGATGGCAGCAGACACTAGTGATACTTCTGCCAGGTGGATGGTGAGCACTGTCACACAAAGGAGGTTTGCCTGGCTGAGAGCCATAAACCTTAGTCGAGATACACAGTCCAAGGCTTTAGACTTTCCTGTTGAGGGTCATTCCCTCTTTGGAGATAAGACAAAGGCTTACATGAAAAAGGTGGATGAATATAAAGCAACTTACAAAAGCAACTCTGCTAAAGAAAGGGCCTCTCCCTCCACTAGGCCCTATGGAAGGGGAGGCAGGGGTAGATCTTTCCACAGCAGTCCTTTTTACCAGGCCATGGCTATACCCCAGGTTCAGCAGTACCCACAGTGGAGAGGGGCAGGGGCAGAAGGGGTTCTAGGCGTGGTTCCCAGGCCCAGTCACAAGCAAAACAAGACCCTTGATGTGTTTTCCCAGGCCACCTCCCCACTACCAGTAGGGGCAGGCTGGCTTACTATTTCCAGGCTTGGCAACAGATCAGCATAGACAAGTGGGTCCCAGAGGTAGTGAATCAGGGTTTGTCCTTAAGTTTCAAACCCCTCCCCACTTTAAGAACCAGAGTGTTCAAGCCAGCTTCCAATACAGGAAGGAAGCTACTGGAAAAGGAGGTACAAAACCTGCTGTTGTCAAGGGCAGTAGAACCTGTGTCCCCACAACAAAAGGGAAAGGGATTTTATTCAAGATACTTTCTTACAACAAAGAACAAGTTCTAGCTAGAGCCGATAAGGCTGTGAATAGCTGCCAAATGACCAAAGTTATTTTCTTGTTAGTGTCATATAGTGCTGTGTAGTCACAATCACAGTGCTCCCAGATCCAAATAACCATTTTCCTGTAACAAGCCCTCATTTCAATTTTCAATTTTCAATTTCAGTTTCAACTTTATTTTTAAAAGGCGCTTTTCTTAAATCAAAGCACCTGTACAGATAAATATGACAATAAATATAGTAAATCAAATCAACAGAAATCCTTAAAAGCTATATTAAAAAGGTGGGTCTTCAACTCCCTTTTAAAACTAAGAGACGTCGGGCAGTCTCGCACCTGGCAGCGAGTGAAATTCCACAGAGTAGGTGCCATAAAACTAAAGATCTAGCACCAGATGTTTTCAAGCGTACCCTAGGAATCTCTGCAATCCCTCGTCAGTGGATCGGAGGGGCAAGAGGGACTATAGGGGCACAGGAGCTCTTTCAGGTAGGTAGGTCCCAGATCATATAGGGCTTTATAGGTCAGCAAAACCGACCTTGAAGGTGATTCGCCAAAACACTGGCAGCCAGTGCAGTCCGTGGAGCACAGGCGTTATGTGCATTTTCCCTGTAGAGGCAGCATCAAATCCCTGTATAAATCCCTGTAGATTTTTCTGTAAGCCAATAGTTCCTTATTTGTGACTTTGTTGTTTATTTAAATTTAATATATTGGCAGCCTTTTATCAGGAAAAGGGCTCTGATTTGCTGTTAGGTATTAAAATTATATGTCAAGATGGCCTTGGAATGATTTGGATTTATATGGAATCCATAAGACATAATGGGGAAATTTATTTATTTGTTGAATTTTGTTGACTGGATAAGCCCACTAAGACTAGAAATCCCTTTTTCAGGGGTGACGGGGGGGGGGTTTACAGATGGTAACCAACTGAAATTGTAACATGGCATAAATCCTTACTTGACCCAGATTAAGCTGTTGGTGGTATTTTTAGTGAATGGGGAAAATTTCGGCCAGGACACCATAGAAATTCCCATACTCTTTTTGAGCAGTGCCATAGGATCTTTAACATCCACCTGAACAGGCAGACAGAAAAGACAGGAGACCCCCCAGTGCTACACTACAGTGTCAGTATTGGGATTTAAAGAGCTAGTGGAGCCAAACCAGGAGGACAGGAAAGTAATATAAATTTTAAGAAGTAGTCAGTTATAAAATTTTGTTTCTAAAGTACCTTTCTTTTTCCTTTTGCCCATCAGAGAGTTGTCTATGTCATAATGGTGTGGTGGATGTGTGGAACAGCTCTTAGCATAGCAGCTGACATATCTAGCTCTACTGCCCCCCATTACATCATCAGCATTGTGATTTCGCTGACAGTGAAATCACAGGTGAATGACCTGGCAGTCACTGAATTGATGTTCCTAAGCAGCAGTGATGTCACAGTCAGTGAGGTCACAATGCTGGTGCTGTAGTGGGTGCAGTATAGCTAGCTATGTCAGCTGCCACATAGAGTGCTGTTCCACACATCACACACATTAACATCAGGTAAACAATCTTCTAATTAAACAAAGGGAAAAGAAAAAGTACCTCAAATATAAAAGGTAATGGTTGACTGCTTTTAAAATCTAATATTAGTTTTAGGCAGTACACTAGCTGTTTAACCCACACGCCTAGTGTGGGGATAGAACCCACATCCTTCTGATCTTCCAGTCTCAGAGGCCAGTGTGCATGCTATTTTCTGCACCTTTCATTTGTTAGTTTTTACATAAATTCTCTCAGATGTTTTTCTGACCACCTCATGGAATCTTGAATGAGTTACATAAATGTTATTATTTTCTTCAAGTCTCTGACCCTGCATCTAGATACACACTCAGTACATCATATTATAACATGAGAAAAAAAACAGTCTTCTATTTCCAGTGCTTGACTGTAACCTGTCCTGCTCAAGGAATGATGGCTAACAGACTGCAATCCCGGTATCTGTAATCTGACACAGAGTCTGACTTTCGTTTCACAAAAGCCAAGAGTAAATGAGTTAACCACTAGGTTGCTGAAAGAAACAGAACAAATATGTTAGACTGAGCTGGACAGATGATAGAAACAGCAGTTTAAAACTTTTTTTTGTTAATATCCTGAGAAGTTCTGAGGTACAATACAGCAGCATCCCCCTCCCCCTTCAGATGCTTTTAACGTAGAGCAGCAAATAGCAAAAATCAGAGGGGAGTGAACTACTTTGCAGCTGTGGAGGAATACGTACAAATGTCTAAAGGAAGTTCCATGAAAAGTCGTTTTAGAGCTACAATTTGATCGATGACAGAAGGGCTGTAGGCTCCACCCACAGCCCTAAAAATGGGGAGTGGCGGCCTATCTTAGACCTAAGGGTGCTAAACAGGCATTTAATAAAACCAAGATTCAAAATGATAAACCTGGCATTGATTCTGCCAACACTCCAAACAGGAGATTGGTTGGCATCTCTGGACCTAAAAGATGATTATTTCCACCCCCATGAGGGAAGGAATCTCACAAAAAGTTCAGACTCCCCTCAAGTCATTACCAGTTCTCATCCCTGCCATGCGGTCTCACTTCTGCTCCAAGAGTGTTCACAAAGTGCATGGCTGTGGTTGTGGCACACCTACGAAGGTTAGGTGTCACATTTTTCCCATACCTAAATGACTGTTTGGTAGTGAGAAAATCACCACACCAGGTAAGAGAACATTTGTAGCTCACCTAAGGACTCTTAGTCACTGGGGTTCCTAATAAATCTCAAAAAGTCAGTCCTTCCTCCTGCACAAGTACTGCAATTCATAGGAGCAGAACTAAATGTAAATACCAAGGAGGGCAGGGCTTACCTGCCTCTGAACAGGGTAAGAAGTATTCTACTGATGACAAGCTCCTTCAGCCTGAACAGACCAAAAACTGCAAGACAGTTTCTACAGCTCCTGGGCCACATGGCCTCAGTCACAGGCACAGTCATGGGGTCCAGGTTCCAGATGACAGACATTCAATTCCACCTCAGGGCACACTGGTGTCAAAGGAGAGATCCTCTCTCAAAGCTGATTCCAGTAACAGAAATGTTACTTCAGGCCCTTCAGTGATGCAAAGAGGAAACCAACCTGATGGAAGGGGTTCCTTTTCAGCAAGAGCCCCCATCAGTGGTTCTCACAACAGATGCATCATTATTGGGGTGTGGTGCCCATCTAGGGGATCATACCACCCACTGCACATGGTCCAGTGCAGTCAGTCCAGCATATAAATCTGTTGGAGCTCAGAGCAATGTTGTTGGCAATAAAGACCTTCACACCACTAGTGCAGGGAAGGGTGGTACAGGTCAGAACAGACAATACCATCACAATGTATTACATAAACAAGCAGGGAGGGACAAGGTCAAACCCTCTCTACACAGAAACCATGAAAATATGGAGCCTGGTCTAATCTCTAGGAGTTTCCCTTCAAGACGTTCATCTGCCAGGCAAGGACAATACCCTAGTAGATGCTCTGAGTCAGATCAACCAGGCCCATCACGAATGGGCCCTGAATAAACAGGTGGTGGGAGTGATTTTCAGAAGGTGGGGTACCCCAGAGATAGATCTCTTTGCATCCCACGAAAACCACCACCTGCCACAATACTGTTGCAGACCCCCCAGCTTGGGGAACAATTCTCCTGGATGCTCTGGCTCTGGATTGGTCAGGGAGGCACCTGTGTGCTTTTTCTCCCTTCCTTTTGGTGTACAGAGTGCTGCTCAAGCTCAGGTCCCAGCCAGCATCACTGATATTGATAGCACCAGACTGGGCCAGGCAGCCATTGTAATCTCTGCTGTTCTCCATGTCTGTGGCCAAACCAATACACCTTTCTTGGAGGCACAACCTATTAACCTCCAATCAAGGGAGGGTCCTGTTCCTGAACCTCAGATCCATCAGGCTCAAGGCATGGCTCTGGAGGACATAGAGTATGCAGGCTTGCATCTCTCTGAAAGTGTTCTGGACGTTTCAAGAGGGTACAGGAAGCTCTCCACCAAGAAAACCTATGCCTCAAAATGGAAAAAGTTTTCCATTTGGTGTTCCACCAAGAATTTGGTGACAGCACAGGTAGGGGTTCCAGCTGTGCTGGACTACCTTACACATTTGCACTCACTGGGCCTGCAGCCCACTACTTTAAAGGTCCATCTAGCTGCAGCACCTGCTTATGTCTCAGCTGGATGGAATGTTGCTCTGGCATCGAACCCTGTTTGCAAGAGGTTCTTTAAAGGTCTAGTCCACTTGCACCCCCCTCACAGGGAACCGGTGCCAGCTTGGGACCTAATTGTGTGTATAGCCAAGCTCATGGGTCTCCCCTTCGAGCCCATGTCTTGAGCTCATTTGAAGTATGTCACATGGAAAACAGTTTTTCTAATGGCAGTGACTTCTGCCAGAAGGATCAGTGAGCTCCAGGCTCTCTGCATTGAACAGGACTACATTTCCTTCCACGAGGATAAAGTGGTCCTGTGAACAAACAGGAAATTTCTCTCTAAAGTGGTCTCTGATTTCCATTTGAACCAGTCCATTACCCTACCTGTCTTCTTCACTGAGCATTCTAGCTCAGGTGAATGTAGACTACACTGTCTTGATGTCAAGAGAGCTCTTAGCTATTACATGACTATCACTAAGGCCCATAGACAGGAATGGCAACAGCTGTTCCTGACTTATGGGGATGTGGGAAAAGGAAATCCAGCATTTAAGAGGTCCATCTCTCACTGGATAGTTCAGTGTATTCAGTTTTGCTACTCAAAAGCTGGAAAAGAGCCCCCAGCAGGCCTTGGGGCTCATTCCACAGGTGGTACAGCTGCTACTATAGCAGCTGCCAGTGATGTCCCATTGGTGGACATCTGTAAAGCAGCTACCTGGATAACAGTACACACCTTCATGAAACACTATAGCCTGGACACCCAGGCTAGAGGTGATGCCAGATTTGGCACAGCTGTCCTGCAGAGTCTATTTCCAAAGTAGGTTCTGTGTCCACCTTCAAAGGTATTGCTTCTTAGTCTACACAGAGTTAGGAATATTGGAGTATTCCTGGGAAAAGTTGAAAAAATTACTGACCATAGTAATCTTTTTTTTTTCCCGGGGGATACTCCAGTATTCATAACTCTTCCACCCTGCATCCCCTTCTAGAACCAGTGGCCTCTGCACTCCACGCTGTATAACCAGAGTAGGAGTGCCACACTCTGGCATATCTGTTTTTAAACTCTGTTTACATTGGTTTTTACCCTCTTCAGGTGATTCTGACATTTGGGGGTGTTTTTGTGGTTATTCCCACCTGCTGGAGTTTTTGTTGGGGGTATTAAGGTTATCATTATTATAATTATTATATAGGTATTTTCCTCATGGGGCCTGTCTTGTCAGGCGTCCATGAAATCTGAGAGATTATAATGTAGGCAGTTGATAGGGGCAGCATTTGAAAAGTGGCATGTGCCAGTAGTGTTCCATCATTAGCATAACATTCCATCTCTGGGCAGATCTGACTTAAAGGCATACTGCATAGAGTTATGAATACTGGAGTATCCCCTGGAAGAAACAAGATTACTATGGTAAGTAATTTTTTCCTTTTTGGACATCCTCTGAAAAATTCAGGAGGCTAATGGCTGGAAGACCGAAGAGCAAGATCCCCAGAGATGGAGGCAGAGCATCTTGACCTCCCAAAGCTGAACCCCCTCCTCATTCCCCCATGGATGAGGCCCCACAACAATTTGGCCACTACCATTTGGCAACAAGCATCATCTGTCGCAGCCATTTTCAAGAAGATGGACAGATTGTACCATGCTCCAGAAGGGAAAGATCACCTAGTTAACCACCCCAAAGCTGATTTGGTGGTTATCAACTCGGCTCATGACTGTTCTACAAAGCCGAAGCGTATGAGTACCTCCCCTTCTGATAAGAAATTGAGGCAACATGACAATTTCAGACAGAAAGTCTACTGATCCTCCACTTTGGCTTTGCGGGCTCTGAATTATGTAGCCCATATGGTCTGCTATCAAAAGGCCATCCTCGGCCAACTGAAAACAGAATTTGAGGCTTTGCCGGACTGAGGCCAAGACCAAAATTCAGCTGACGGACAATACTGCAGAGATTACCTGCTGTCCTACCTTACGGGTGACTTATGATGCCGTCGACGCTTCTGCCAGAAGCACTGCAATGGCGGTTTGTCTTTGCAGACATGCCTGGTTGTGGGTATCAGGTTTCACCCAGGATGTCCAAGTGTCCATTCTAGATGCCCCCTTCAGGGGCTCGGTGCTCTTCGGAGGGGACATCAAGGACATATTGACCAAGCTGCAGGAGTGAGGGAAGGCTTTTCATTCAGTGCACTCCTTCTACCATACCAATCCCAAGCCTTGGCCTCCTTTTCACCGGCAGCAAAGGTGCCAGACAAGGCAGCAACCCGCCAAGCATCATGGCAAACATTGGGTTCTCTCATCTGCCTCTACCCACCCCCCGCCAAGTTGCACAGAACATCCAGGGTGGTGCTCCCCAACCCTCCCTCTGCCTCTTGACTCATGGCCCACCCCCACTCCTCCACCCACAGTTCTGGAGGAAGCAGTTGGGCAGATTTGCCAGCCACCTGTCAGGGTAGGAGGCGATCATGACAGAGTGCTGGGTGCTTCAGCTAGTAGCACAAGGGCTCATGATAGAATTCATAGAGAGACATCCAGAAAATCCTCCAAGTCACTCTCATTATCCACAAGATCACATTCCATTCATCAGAGAGGAGATTGTGTCTCTGTTGCAAAGTCCACATACAGCCAGTTCCTCAGCACCAGGTAAGAAAGGGGTATTACTCCCACTTTTTCCTGGTCCCAAAGAAGACAGGAAACCTTTGGCCTATACTGGTGCTCAACACGCTCAACCTATATGTCGAGTACAAGTGATTTTTCATGCTGACTGTACCAGGATTGTTGCTACTGCTCCATCAGGGTCACTTGGTCTGGGCCCTGGGCATGCAGGATGCCTACCTGCATATCCCTATATTTCCTGCCCACCTCCGCTTTCTTAGGTTTACCTTCCAGAGGGAGCATTTCCAATTCAAGGCTCTCTCCTTTGGCCTTTCCTTGGCACCCAGGGTATTCACCAAGTGCCTAGCAGTGGTGGCAGTGACTTTGTGGCATCAGTGCCACTATTTTTTCCCATACATCAATGACTGGCTTCTGTCAGCTTTGTCGAGGGCCAACTTGGAGGCTTCTCTAGTGGCTACCCTGGACCTGTTCCATGGGGTGGGGGGTCACAGTGAATTACCCCAAATCTCACCTCACTCCTTCCCAGTGCCTCCAATTTCTTTGAGCAGTACTGGATACTTCCCATGGTCAGGCCTTCCTCTCCTTAGACAGGGCGTAAACACTGCAGAGGCAAGCTCGGCTTGTGGCCTTCAACCATTGGACAATGGCCAGAACAGTCCTCTGCCTCCTCAGTAATATGATGTTGGCCATTCCTGTGGTACCTCTGGTCCAGCTCCACATGCGGGTTATGCAATGGACCCTCAGGGTATAGTGAGATCAGAGGTCGGAAGACCTGGATCACAGGGTTCTGGTGTCCAACCCTATTTGAAAGGATCTCCTGTAGTGGCAGGATCTGCAAAATCTCTGCTGATGGGTTCCCTTCTAACCTCCCCCTCCAGTTCAAACCCTGATGACAGATTCATCAGGTCAGGGCTGGGGAGCGCATCTGGTAGATCGCAGAACTCAGGGATCCTGGTCTCAGTGGGAGCTCTCACTGCACAGAAACGTGCCTGAGATGCATGCTGTGCTGTATGCCCTACAGGCATTCCAGTCCCTTCTTCTCCCGAGACCACTTCTGATCCAGTCAGACAACATGTGCGTGGTCTGGTATCTAAAGAAACAGGGAGGCACTAGGTCATATCACTTGTGCAGGGAAGCGATGCAAGTGTGATATTGGGCAGTTTAGCACCAGCTCCAGCTAACTGCAGTGCACATCCTGGGCATCTAGAACATCCTAGCGGACTATGTCAGCTGCACTCTGACAAGGGGTCATGAGTGGGAACTGCGTCAGTCGGTGTTCAGGGACATCTTCGACCTTTGGGGTCACCCAGATCTCAGATCTGTTCTCCTCCCATACAATGTAAAACTACCCAATTTTTGCTCGCTCCTTCCCGGGCCTGGTGTCTTTTGGTGAGATGCACTGTCTCTTTGCTGGACAGGGAGATTCATGTATGCCTTCCCTCCCTTCCTGCTCTTGCAGAGGGTTCTCCTCAAGCTACAAGTAGAGTGAGCTCAGATGATCTTCATCGCGCCATATTGGCCTCGCCAAATATAGTTCCCTCTGCTCCAGCAGTTAGCAGTGGAGCCTCCAGTTCCTGTTCCCCTCTGCTAGGACCTTTTCTGACCCAGGATCAGGGCAGGTTGGTCCATCTGAACCTTAAGTCCCTTCACCTTCATGCCTGGCACCTGCAGACATAGCTGTCTCTCACTTTGGGGTCTCTTCCAGAGTCACTGAGGTCCTTATAGAGGACAGAAAGCCATCTACAAGAACCACTTATGTGATAAAGTGGAAGAGATTTTCTGTCTGGGTAGCCTCCAAGGATTGTGACCCTTTTTTGTGCCCTGTTCCTCAGGTCTTAGAGTATGTGCTCCATCTCTCTGACCTGGGACTCAGCTATTCTTCTTTGAAGGTCCACCTATCTGCCATATCCGCCTACCACAAAACTTTGGCTCAGTTGGAGGTCTCCTGTACTTTTCTGAAGGAAATACTCCATATGAAAGCCCTGGTCAAGAGCCCTGTTCCCCTGTATGATCTGAACTTTATCCTTGATAAGCTCACTCTGCCTCCTTTTGAACCAGCTGCAAGCTGTGACCTGTGCTATTTGTCTTGGAAAGTGCTGTTTTTAGTTAAGTTTCTACCAAAGGTTGTTTCTGATTTATCTTTGAATCAGACTATACATACTTACCCAGTGTATTATCCTGAGCACTCAAATCAGGGGAGGCAATTCTGCACACTGGATGTGCAATTTTGTGTTACTACACAAATCGGACCAAATCAGTCCGTAAAATGGATCAATTTTTTGTTTCCTTTGCACCCAAAAGGGAGGGCACAGCAGTTTCAAAACAGTGTTTATCTAAATGGTTAGCAAACTGCATTCTGTTTTGCTATCAGAAGTACAACCTTCCAAGACATTCAGCCAGAGGCATGGCTGCATCTGCTGCTTTTTTCAGAAATGTTTCTGGTGCAAACATTTGCATGGCAGCCACTTGGAGCTCTGTCTACACCTTCACGAAGTATTACAGTCTGGATATTGCCTCTAGGCGTAGGGCTGGCTTTGGACTAGCCATTCTTCAAGGCCTTCTGTCTTAATTCCCTGCCTACTGCAGACCTTTTCCTGCCTCCTATGTTCAGTCTCTGTTTGACTTACACTGCTTGGGACTCAGTCCTTATGGTTATTGCTTACTGCAAGAGCCCTCTCGAAGTGAGATAGTACAGTTACGTAAGAACTTACTGTAACAGTAGATCTTAGAGAGAGGCTCTTGCAGTAGGCAAGAGTTTTCCTTCCCTCCTTCCCCCTGCTGCTTCTCTTTGATTCTTAGCCTCACTCGTGGCTTCAAGAGCCCACTCTTCCTGTCAGACCTTTTCACAGGTCTCTGGCGGGAGAACTGGAGGCGGGTGTGGGGACCACCCACTATATACCATTGGGCTGACGTCAGTCACTTGACAGCGGGTGGGCAGTCCCCCACCAGACACTGCTAGCTAAGTTTCTCTTTTGAAGATCTACTGTTATGGTAAGTTCTTCAGTAACTGTACTTACTGCAGAAACTTTTCCCTGAGTAGGTTCTGTGCCTGACCACCCAAGATACTGCTTAGTAGTCTGCTATAGTTAAGCATACTGAGGGATTCCTCGGGTTTGAAGAAAAACTACTTACCTTAGTAATGTTGTTTCTTCCAGGGGATCTCTCAGTATGCTTAAACCCCCCACCCTACCTCCCCTTCCAGAACCAGAAAAGGTTCTGCATCCTCCATTCATACCCTCTTTTACCACTTAGGGCAAACATTTTGGGGGCTGGGGATGTTCATCTTGGGATATTTTAATGTTTGCTAAGTTTCACAGTGGAACCCAGTCTGTCTGTGTTTCTCCTAAAGCAATACTTTTTTTACCTACTCTTACGGTAGTTTTTCTGTAGGATAAGATAGATAGCGGGGTTAAACCCTATTTAGGTTACTAAATGAATCAGAACAGTTTTGAACACAGCAGCTCCTAGGGGCAGATGTTTGAATTGCTGGCACGAGCCAACAATGAGTTCCACCATTTACATATGTTCCAGTCTCTTCAGGGCAGTTCAACATAGGGGGCTAAACTGCTATAGTTAAGTATACTGAGGAATCCCCTGGAAAAAAAAAACATTAATTTGGTAAGTAATTTTTTTCTTCTGTGCTGCGACCCATTGCGGTGCTTAATGTCCAGATGATAGCACTGCAGCATCAGGCTCCACCTCAGCAGTGTTAGGTTCTGTCCACTAATTCTATGCAGCCATGTGAGGGGGTTGTGGTCAATGGCCAGGGTGAACTCCCTTCCATACAGATAAGGTTGCAGCTTCTGCAATGCCCAGACAATACCAAGACACTCCTTTCTGATTGTGGCATAGACTTCTTAGCTGGGCAGCAATTTCCTACTCAGGTACATGATTGGGTGTTCCTCTCCCAAGTGCATTAGCAGGCTCAGCACCATGCCTAGCCCATGATCAGATGAATATACAGTATGTGCACAACGAACCTGAGAGAATAGTCTCTGGCCAGTGAGTACAGGTGCCTGACATAATACGTCTTTCAGCTGACTGAACGCAATATTGCAGGTTTCCATCCACTGACCCTTGTATGGCATTTTCTTCTTGTTGAGATCAGACAGGGGTTTGTCCAGGGTGCTGAATTTTGGCACAAACTTACAGTAGTACCCTGCTATCCCTAAGAAGGCCAAAACCTTTCTCTTTGTCATCAGTGTGGTCCATACCAAGATAGTCTCAATTTTCACTGATTCAGGCTGGATGTACCCACTCTCCACCATGTGCCCAAGGTATGACAACTTTGCCATTCCTATCTGGCACTTCTCTGCCTTGACTGTCAGTCCAGTGGCCTGCAGTCAGCTGAACACTTTGGTCACGTGCCGGACATGATCCTCCTGGGTCTGGCTATAGAAGGCAATGTCATCCATGTAAGCCAGCACAGACACTCCTGCTCCATTCAGAATGCAGTCCATGAGCTGTTGAAAGGTGGCTGCTGCATTCTTTATCCTGAATGGCATTACGTTGAACTCGAATTACCCAAACATGGTGATGAAGGCCAGCCTCTGCCTGGCTTCAGGGGTTGGGGCACCTGTCAGTAGCCCTTTGTCAGGTCTATGGCGGTCAGGTACTTTGACCCCCCCCAACCTCTCATAAGACCTCATCTGTCCTGGGTATAGGGTATGCATCCAACTCTGTACAGCTATTGAGCTTGCGGTAGTCGACACAGAACTTAGTGGTCCCATCCCTTTTGGGGATCAGTATCATTAGGGAGGCCGAGGGATTACTGGACTCCTAGATCACCCAGACGGTTAACATCTCCTTGATCTCCCCTTTTGTGACATGTTTTGCACCCTCAGAGACTTGGTAGAATGGCTGCCATAGGAGGGCCTTGGACCCTGTATCCACATGGTGCTCAGCCAGTGTGGTATACCACAGCTTCCTTGTGAACATCCTCTCGAATGTTCGCAGCACCCACCACATTTTGGTAGCTTGGTCTGGTGTGAGCCTCTTAGAGAGAGTGACAGCATTCACTGACAGTTCTCTTTTAACTTCTACCATGAGGTACTCTGAGGGGTCCACCTCTGTCTCCTCCTTTGGGTAGCTGCACACAGCCAGGGCTATCTCATCTTGGTCATGGCAGGGCTTCAGCATGTAAACATGGAAGATGCATTGCTTGCATCTACTGTTAGGCAGCTTCAACACATAGTTAACATGGTTGGTTGTTTGTTTAAAAGTTTATTTTTATACAGGTTAGTTTGTTGGAGAATTAAATCCCCGTTTACAACAAATTCCTGTAGAACAAAGTTACAACAATAAAAACAGAATAATAAATAAATACATACAGTACAAAGTCACATTCAGTTAAAAACAACTACAATAAACATTTAAGTAATCACGTAATTCAAGTTTAAACATGTGCAAGTCAGACATCTCAGCAATATGAAAAGATAATTCATTCCAAGTCTTTGCTGAACTATTCTGGAGAATTATATCCCCCATCCGATTTATAATTTGGATCGTAGGCAATTTTCTAGTTGTTTTCCTTAGCCTATCTAAGTATGTTGAGTTGGAATTCAAACAAATTAAATGATTTAATGAATGTGTTTTGTTATTATTAGAATAGATTAAACCATGACATATCACTAACCATAAATACTTTCTACGAACTGTCAGATGTAACCAATCAAGTTCCTGATAAACTAAACATCGATGGACCTGGAATTTGTTCTTTAAGATATAATTCCTCAATCTGTAGTAAGTCTGATCTAGTTTGTTTAAAAATTTTTGATAGGAATGCATATATAATGGAAATCCATAATCAAGTATAGGCAGCAACAATTGCTTTACTAATTTAATCTTAATTTCTCTAGTCAGACACCCTGACAACCTTCTTAAGGCTCCCAATCTTTGGTTCACTTTTTTATCTGTGGTAAAATATGTTCAGAAAAAGAAAAATGGTAATCAACAAGAACCCCCAGGTATTTATAAGCATATACCTTCTGAACCATAGTCCCATCCAGAAACTTAATCTGAAGATCAGTGAAATCCTTTTTGCATGTGGTCCCACAGAAAAAAATCATACTGTGCATCTTCCCAGTACTCATTAAGAGACCTGAGTCTCTTATCCAGGTCTCAGTATTGGAGAAATCTGTTTGGAGCCACTGTCTCAGGTCTCTGGGATCATCTGCAGATACAACCAGTACTATGTCATCCGCATAACGTCTAACATCAGTACTAGTTACATGAGTTACAAGACTATTTATATAGATGTTAAATAAGACAGGGCCCAAAATAGAGCCCCGAGGTACACCTCGATGTAGAGCCAGGAGACCCGAGACAGCAGCACCACAGACTACCCTTTGCTTACGGTTAGACAAATAAGATCTAAACCATTGCAAGGACTCCTGTTGCATCCCAATATCCTGCAATCTATGCAAAAGGGTTTCGTGATGAACTAAATCAAAGGCTTTACTTAGGTCTACAAACACCGCCCCAGTATACCTTCCCTGGTTCAGTGATGTTGCCACCAAATTACCAACGTCAAGTAAGGTGGTGTTTGTGGACCTGCCCTCTCTAAATCCATGTTGACAATTGGTTAATAACCTTTCTTGGTCAAGATAGTGTCCAAGCTGATAATTTATCAGCTTTTCCAATACTTTTGATAAAATTGGGAGCAGTGTAATAGGTCTGTAATTGGAGGGAACTGTGTGGTCACCACCCTTATGTATGGGAACAGTTTCACCCATTTTCCATTGGTCAGGTACAAAAGAAGATTGTATACTCCAATTATAAAAATATGTAATTATAGGGGCTATAATATCAAAGCCTAATTTCAAAAATCTGGGGTCAATACCATCTATACCTGCTCGCTTTGATACTTTCAAATTGTTTAATTCTTTGGCTACATCCTGTACATTAATATTTTTCAATTTAAATCCCTTACTATTTACTGCGGAAATAACAGAATGTGTATATTTAGAATCAACAATTCCAAGTTTCGGTATCTCCAAGTCTGGTAGGTCTTTAAAGTAATGATTTAACAAGTCAGCTACCTTTAAAGGGTTATCTATCAAGTTTTCTCCCAATATTAGGCTAATAGAAGTTTGAGATTTTACTGGGTTTTTTAAGTCAGAAATAATCTTCCAAAATTTATTTGGATCGTACATATTACTAAAAGAATTCTGATAAAATCTTTTTTTAGCTAAAGCTACCATTCGTTTACATTTATTCCGCTATCGTTTAAAAAGATCCCAATCATCCACTAATTTTGTTCTCTTAGCTTTTTTCCATATTCTATTCCTAATACATAAATGGGTTTTCAATTTCTCATTAAGCCATGGTGGACTTTTGATATTATTACTCTTTTTTATTTTTGGAGCATGAATTTGAACTGTATCTAAAAAAGAATCCATAAATTCTTGAATGGCCAAATTCAAATCAGGAATCAAAAATATCCTTGACCAATCAAAGTTTTTTAAGACTATCCCTAAAAGATAATGCATTAAATCACCTTAAATTGCGTACCCAAAAATCATAATTTCCACTGCCCCAAATTTTTTGTAGAGATAAATCACATTGAATTGGATTATGATCCCCCAGGTTTAAGGGAAGTACTTTACAACCCTCAACCTTCAAGTCTTGTGAAACAAAAAATAAATCTAAAATAGATCCAGTAGTTCTATTATTAAGGCTTCTTGTTGGTTGATGAATTAATTGTTGAAGTCCCAGTACTTCTAGGCTAGATTTAAGTTTTTTTTACCTCTGTTTTGTCCCCAATTTGCATTAAAATCTCCAGTTAACAGCACACTCTGGTCTTTCAGTATTTCCAATAAGATGTCAACCAAGATGTCAAATGTACTTATTTTGGTCTTTGGAGGAGCATAAAAAAACCCCACTATCAATTTTGATTTTAACAGCCCTATGACCAAGCAGTCAATCCCTTCCACATTTTAAGCAAGTAATATTTGGTGTGGGCCTAAAGTATTCTTCAAATAAAGCAGTACCCCTCCCCCTTTTTCCCCCTGTCCTGCCTTATCAAACTATAACCTGCTAAATCTACCTCCTCATTAGAAATGCCAGAATGGAGCCAAGTTTCAGAAATGGCTAGAATATCATGAGGCATTCCAGTAGCCCAGACCCTATATTCGTCTATTTTTTGTACAAGACTTCTAACATTTTCATGGGTAATTGTTATCCCAACTTGTTGTTTAGGCCCTGTTTTTTTTTCACATCTCCACACTGTATTAGGAGGACAGAAAAAAACAGACACATAGTTTTATAGTTCACCAAATCAAATGTTCCTTTTTTAATTTTTAAAGGTCTTAAACATAATTTCAATAAGTTTGTAAATGTGTTCCGCCTCCTTTTATCTATTTATTGATTTATTTATTTATGAGATTTACCAGGAAGGCATACTGAGCAACATGCTCGATTCCAGCTCCTAAACAAGTGTTGATGATCTTGTACTTGCCCCCCCATAATCATATACACTGCACTCTTACTTATGTTATTACAATTAACATCTAACGATTGAAATCTGATTAGCCACATTCCCATCAATACCCCCCCCCCATAACACATAATAAATGCATGGTGTGGATAAAATTTTACTACAATGCTTAAAACTTTCTTTACCCAGACCTGGTAAACTTTTTCTCACCTAGTATGCCAAGGCCACTCACGACGCTAAAATCTGTATGCACTGGCTTAAATGAAAAAATCAGCCCCAGCTGTCGGCAGTTACCCCGACCCTCTAGAGAGAGCACAGTAGGGATAAAGATAATGATCCAGTCACTGTCCCAGTACAATATAGCTGCCCAAAAGTGAAATCAGTTGTTCAAGAAGTAGCTCGTTGTTCCGATGCAGCTCTCACCTGCAATCCAGCTCTGTTGCTCAAACACCACAGTGCTCAGTTCAATGTAGTAGAACATTTGGGGCGGCATGGGCTTAAATGAAAAAATCAGCCCCAGCTGTCGGCAGTTACCCCGACCCTCCAGAGAGCACAGTAGGGATAAAGATAACGATTCAGTCACTGTCCCAGTACAATATAGCTGCCCAAAAGTGAAATCAGTTGTTCAAGAAGTCGCTCGTTGTTCCGATGTAGCTCTCACCTGCAATCCAGCTCTGTTGCTCAAACACCACAGTGCTGAGTTCGATGTAGTGAAACATTCGGGGCGGCATGGGCTTAAATTAAAAAATCAGCCCCAGCTGTCGGCAGTTACTCCGACTCTCCAGAGAGCACAGTAGGGATAAAGATAATGATTCAGTCACTGTCCCAGTACAGTATAGCTGCCCAAAAGTGAAATCACTTGTTCAAGAAGTCGCTCATTGGTTCACCTTCCTGACTACTGAGTACTGACCCTCCCAAGCCACCTGCAGTTTATTCTGCCAGATGGGGATGAACACCATCACCTGTTGCCCCACTTCATAAAAGATCCAAACTGGAGGGGTCTGACCATGAGCTACAGAGCAGGGCTGGTGAGGGAAGCCAACAGGTAGCCGACCTGTGAAATGCTGAGCACTGAGAAAGAAATGGACCTGCACTCATGGAGAAATACCCATGAACTGGACGTATAAAACGTTGCTTTTATTTCAAATTAGTGCTCCAGGTAGGGTGGAAACAGAACAAACTGTTGACCACTACTGCCCCGGGTTTTGAGTATCTTGCTTTTTGTCAGGGGGCATGGCAACATGAGATAGACATCAATTTAAATACAGCATCTCATAAATATTAAATCATGACACATTGTAGCAAAATAATGACTTGAACATAAAAATGATGTGAATACAAAACAAACAAATACATGCCAGATTAGTACTGAACCAGCAAACAACCCCACTTTGCACTCCAGGGCTCTGGCCCCCCCATGGTTGTATCATGTCTTCTGTCTCTGTTGTGCAGAGGCTAGGTACTCCTGGGCAAACGCCATGCACTTCTTGAGCCTAGACCTGAAATTTGGGACATAATCCACAACAGATTCCCCTTGGGTAGCAAGCGCACCCTCCCATTCTTTCTCCTTACTAAATCAAGGGGTCTTCTTGCCCTATGGCCAAATAGGAATTCGAAAGGTGATGACCCTATGAACTCCAGGGGGACTTCCCTGTATGCAAATAAGAAATGTTGTAAGTACATGTCCCACTCTCTTGCATGCTGGTCAACAAATGCTTTCAACATGGTCTTAAAACATGCATTAAATTGCTCTGAGGATGATATGGGGAGGCCCTAAGCTGCCTCAATCCACACATCTCCCAAAGACTAGTCATCAAACCACACATGAAGTTGATGCTCTGGTCCAACAGAATCTCCTAGGGAAGACACACCTGCCTAAATACCCCCATCAATCTGTCAGTCATTTTCTCAGCCTCGACAGAAGACAAGGGCACTGTCACTGGGTACTTTGTGGTACAATCTACAACCACCAAGATGCACTGCTTAACCATGTGACTTGTGGTGCAAAGTGTCCCCACAATGTCCATGGCAACTCACCTGAATGGCTCTTCAGTAATTGACAGGGGAATAAAACCCGCCTTAGCCTTGTCCCCAACCTTTCCCACCCTCTGGCACTGTGGATAAATTGGGCAGCAATGTGCCAGGTCTTTAAAAATACTGGGACAGAAAAAATTGTTAGCTGACTTATTGTATGGCTGACCACTTTGTGTCCAGAAAAGGGTATGTCATGGACTAAGACCAGAACTGCTTCCTATACTCCCTAGGAACCACTATCTGCCAGAGTTCCCCTTTCTCCACTCCTCCCTTAGGAACCCACTCACGGTTCAGGAGCCCATTCACTCAGTACAGCTCCCTTTTTCCAAAAATCTGAGTCATCTTTCACACTGTTAGCTAACTCCCTTAATCGCTGGAGAGATGGATCAGCTTGCTTTGATCTCAGCTCTGCATGCCTGATGTTTCCCAAAATATCCTCTCTAGTGGGAGAGCTGCCCATGGCTATACTCTGTCCTGTCTGCAGCTGTTGCTCAGAATTGCTGCTCCCAGCACATCCTTCAGCAACAACTTCCTTGGCTACTGAGGTAGGGGTGGCTTCTTCTTGCACTGCCCCCTCTGTATGCTCAGGAGCCTCTTCCCTTGCTTTGCTACAAGTAGTGACACACACAATACTGCCCGTGTTATCAAAGTTATTCCCCATAATCACATTTATGGGCAGATCTGGTACAACACCCACCTCCCGTGTGCCCTGACCACCTTCCCAGCTTAGGAAGATCCAGGCATTTGGTACGGAGACCACCAGACCCATCACCCCTCTAATCTGAGAAAACTGGCCAGGCAGGATCTGTTCCCCAATAATCAAATCCTGCTTCACCATAGAAATGGAGGCCCCAGTGTTCCTCAGTCACTCGGTTACCAATCCATTCACCACCACTGGGTACAAATGTGCAGTGGAGTTAGAGAGCACTGCACTCTGTGTATAGGCCACTATCTGCTGTGAGCTTCCCAAGCTACCTCCTTCTTCTACACTAGCCCCTTTTGTTACATTGTTCAGGCAATCGTAAGACAAATGCCCCAGTTTCTGACAGATGAAACACCTGCATTTCCCTGATTCTTTACCTCTGAAACCACTTGGCCTACATTTTGGGTTGGGCAGAGGCTGGCTACCTATAGGTTACTCTCCCAGGATTCCCTTAAAACCATCTGATGTTGGAGCTGGCCTGGTAATGTGGAGGGCTGAGGTGCCGAGCGCCTTACCTCCTACCACACTGGCAATCTGTGTTCATAAACGGGTGCGGGTCATTTGCTGGCTGGCTGTGTGAGGGAGGATTGCGCGCCTGTAAGACTGCTATATGCCCTCAGGGAGGCGGGTTTGGGGCTCACTGTTGACTGCCACCTGGAGCTGCAATGCAAGCAAGCCATGTAGCAGGAAGAGTTCCCATGCAGAGTGCCGGGAGCCTCTCCATGGAGGATCATATACTAAGGATCATATTAAGAGAAGTCATGGAGTCAGAAGGCAAATTGCCCATTGGTGCCCCAATAGAAGTCTCATGGTGAGTAATAGCTGAGTTTTCCTCCCGATGAAATGTACTTGTCAAGTTATTTTTGAATTCACTCTTTGATTTACTAATTATGTCTTGGAGAGTCACGTGACGGTCTGTCTGGGCTGACACACTTTCTATCTTCTCCCAACCCCTAGTTCTTAAAATTTATTTTCTATATTAATGTAAAGTTTTGGTTACCGACTATTACCTCAAACCTTTGGGCACTGCCTGTTGCTGATTTATAACAATATTTTGTTACAACAGTGGAGTCAGAGATGAATGAAAAACCTGCCGCTGCGCCACACTCCTCCAAAAACTCCGGAAAGAGAGAAGGCCTCTAACATTTAAAACAACAACCAGCAGCTGCCCCTCACAGTACTACCTCCCTGACTGTTCTAACTGAAGATAAGTTCCTGCAAGAGTTTGTCTTTTTACAGAATACCCTCCAAATACTCACAGAGGAGGATCAAGGCATCCGCTCCTCACTTGATACCTTGTCCTAGAGAGTCACCGACAATGAGGCCCACACCAGCTCATTAGAAGATTGGAAGCTTAGGACAGAGCTCGAGTTAACTTCCCTTCACCAGAAACTGAGCAAAATGGAGCTGTGCCTGGAAGCTCTAGAAAGGCACAGTCATAGAAACAATGTAGTAATCCTTGGTCTACCAGGGAGGGAGGAGGATCCCAATTCCATTTTGTTTGCCCAGAAACTGTGCGAAAAGATAGCAGGACCATCCCCTGGCTTACATTGTGGAAAGGGTGCATCACTCGTCACGCCCCATCCCTTCAGAAGGCTGTCCTCCCAGACTATTCATATTTGAGTTTCTCAGTTACTTGGACCGCCAACATCTAGTGTCCCGAGTGAGAGGCCTTAAAGAAGTAACATGGGAAGGCTTCCATTTGAGAGGTTCTGGATTTCCCGGTTTCGGTACGACAAAAAGAGCTACATTCCATCCAGTGGTCATCAAACTGATAGCTGTCAGTATTAAATTCAGGGGTCAGTACCCTTCTACCCTTCAAGCTCTTCGTAGAGATCCCTGGTGAAGCTTCGACACTGTGGAACAAGCTAACAAGAACCTGAAAAAACTGTTCCCCGATCTTTTTAAAAATGCTTGAGCTGCTGCCGATACTTTCTGGGTACGATCGTCCTTTATTTACTGAGAGCTTCAGTTTTTCTCTTTTACTGAAATCCCAAGCTGAACTGATATTATACCTGTGGAATTTTCAGCTAATTACCATGCTTTGTTACTGACTAATTTTATAGGAGGGAACCGCAGAGGCTGAATTGGTTCGTTTCCGGCTATCCTGGGTCTGGAGCTTTCTGCTTGCTTTGCCAACTCTAACTGTGTGGTGCTCAAAGGTGATTCTCCTACTGGACCTTCTATGCCATCATTACTGATACCTCTGTGGATCAAGTCGGAGTACCAAGGATTCTGGATTTGGGCTGATAATTACCCGCTCGTCACAGATCTACCAGCATCTACGCGGTGACTGTTTTTCCCCCTTGGAAACTATCGCCATATATCCATCTTCCCCCACCTCTCAAAAGCACTCGAAAGAACCGTCTCGGATCAGCTTACAGACTACCTCACCAAATATGACCTCCTCGCTAAGGAGCAACATGGATTCCGGCAAGGACATAGCACCACCACCACCCTCCTTGAATTTTCCAGTTTTACCCACTCCGCTCTTGATAACGGGCGCCTGGTCGGCTCGGTTTTCCTTGACTTGTCAAAAGCTTTTGACACTGTTAATCACACCCTCCTCCTGTCTGCACTCTCCCACTTAGGCCTCTCCTAAGAGGTCATGGCCTGGTTTGTGGACTGCCTATCTATTCGCTCTGAGCAGGTCAAAATAAATGGTACTCTCTCTAACCCCTTCCCGGTCCTCTCTGGTATACCCCAAGGCTCCATCCTGGGGCCCATTCTGTTTGGTCTATTCCTTAATACCTTACCCAAGGCCTGCTCTGAGAAAATCCTCTTATATGTGGATCATGCGGTCCTCTTCTCCTCCTACACGGACACCACCTCCCTTCAACTATCCCTCCAGAACTCCTGTAGCGAGGCTGAATCCTGGTTTGTCAACCACAGGCTCATGCTAAATCATAAAAAGACCAAGGGTTATGCTGATTACCTATCACCAAAGCAAGCACAAAGGAACCCCACTCCAAATTCATACCAACCTTCTCCACCCCCTTAAGCAGGTGAATACCTTCAAATACCTCGGGATCACTCTTGACTCCATGTTCATCTTTCATGACCATATTCACCTCCTCAACATTGCAGTCAGCTGTAGAATAGGCCTGCTTTATTGCCACAGGAGCTGCCTCCCCCCTGAGCCCACTGGCTAGCAATCTTGTCCTCTGTCTTGTCCTTCATTGACTACAGGATACTGGTCTTTGGGGCAGCTGATAACACTGCCCTCCATAGAATTAAAGTCTCCTTAAATAGGGCATGCCGGTTGGTCATGGGTAGTCCCAGACTCACCCACACCTGCACACTTTACAACCTGGCCAACTGGCTCAATTTCAGTGATAGGTTGAGGTACCAGACCTGTCTCCTCAACAGGAAGATATCTAGTGGTCTTGCCCCACCCAGACTAACCACTCTCATCCAACCAGCACCCATGACTATGGCCACCCACAGCTCATCTAAACCTACCTTACTAGTACCACGTGTCAAGACTGCCTTAGGACAGTGATCCTTCTCTTATAGAGCTCCCTCTTGGCTGAACTCCCTACCCAGCTCTATCACCCTGGAAACCAGGCTTGGACATTTAAAATCCCTCCTCCGAGACCATCTCCTTGCCACCCGTACCTGTAACTGTCCCTAATCTGGCAAGTCCCCCCACCTCCCTCACACCTTCCCCTCCCTGTAACTCAACCACCTATTCCCCAACAATGGACGCTTGTCCTGCCTAACTATCTGCTTGGACTGGACCACTTCTGTATCTGAGTGATTCCCTCCGTTGCTTGCAACTAATGCCTACTTTAATTTGCCTACCTGTACCTTGTCCACCACTTTTGTTCTATGTCTTTTATAGAGATTTTTACCCTACATAATGTATGTTCTCAACCTATTGTATTTTGTAAAGCATTGTATTACTCTGACGTGGAGCCTTTGTAAAGGAGTCTCTGGCTCAAAGGTTTGTAATTCCGATACTGTTCAAATAAAAATAAATTCACCATCTTGGCTTCCCTGTGACTTGTCTGTGGTGTAGAGTTGGGGTTACACATGGCTAATTTAACTGCTGCTACTATTATTAAGGTAAGAGCCACCCTTAATACACCAGGAGTTCAATGTATGTTGGAGACTTTGGGCTGGGCTGCATTATGTTTATAAACTCTCTGAGCTGTGCTTGTTGTTTAGTGGCTATTCAGTTTTGGAAAGTGGAGCTTTAAAAGTGAATCGGCTCTCTCCTAATGGTGCTTGGTCCTGATCTACCTGCTTATTTTGTGGGACTTTGACTGTGTTGGGACCCGTGGCAGATGTTCCAGCTGGATTTTTATTAATCACCATGTTCTATTGGCTATTGCTGTTTCTCCATAACTCTTTTTTGTAGTGCAGCGCTTGGATCGCACATGGATAACTCAGGGCCTCCAACTATATTAAGTATCAACTTCCAGTACGGGATTCAGGAATATGTGCCTAATTTCTTTTGCTAAGGATCTGGGGCCAATGTTAGCTTGCACTGCAATTTCTTAACAGACTTGCTACGGGTTCACTCCTGGCTCTATATTCAGTCTTGTTACCTGGGACTAGGGTGCCAATAAGCAGTAGCAATGGAGCCACCGATGAAATGCTCTTTTTCTGGCTCTGCATTTTATAAACACTTCATTTTTTACCAGCTAAGTTTTCTTTGTTGGGACTACTACTTTTTGATTATATGAACCTTTTAGTAGCCCATTGCCTGTCAACCATATGGCTGTAACTGTTAGCTCTGCCAGTTTAAATTTGGCACCTTTTCTTACCACAGCCATTTGGCTGTTAGTTAGCTGGTTGCTGCATTTATCTATTTACTGCATGGTCTGTTGTTGCTAGCTTTATGTAATTTAACAGATTTAAAATATTTTTCTGAATTTTTCTGCTCTTTTGCCTTAATTACTAGCTTGTTTTCCTGCTTTACTCCTTCATCTGACCCCAGTCCTTTTTTGTGGTATGCTGTGGGAAGTACTTCACCCAGTCCACAATCTCTACTCCCTCTTCTTGTACTAACTGCCCCAGCTAATGTTAAATTTACCCTCTTAGACACCAGCCCTATCTGCGCTACGCTCTGGTAATTAATCTGGAGTACTGTGCGCAGTACTGGAGGCCACACCTTCACAAGGACATTAACCAAATTGAGGCAGTCCAGATAAGGGCAGCCAAAATGGTGCAGGGACTGCATCAGAAAACATATGAGGACAGATTAATGGAGCTCAATATGTATACCCTAGAGCAAAGGAGGGAGAGAGGTGATATGATCGAAACATTCAAACACCTTAAAGGCATTAACAAGGTGAAAGAGTCTAACATGTTTCAATATAAGAAAAATAGCAGGACAAGAGGACACAGCATGAGATTAGAGGGAGGACGATTAAGGGGTAATATGAAGAAGTTCTTTTTCACAGAAAGGGTGGTGGATGCATGGAACGGCCTACTTCAGGAAGTGTTGGATATGAATACAGTGCAGGGCTTCAAACAGGCATGGGATAGGCATAAGGGAGCAATACAGATGAGTATGAATAGATAGGCCATTGACAGAGCAAAGGCCGATGGCACATTTATAAGGTAGAAAAAGAAATGGGCAGACTGGATGGGCCTTGCGGTCCTTATCCGCTGTCAGCTTCTATGTTTCTACGTTTCTATCTGCAGCAGTCGAGATTCTCTCCGTCTCTCTCTCTCTCTCTCGCTCTCCTTGTACAGCTTGCCCTACCAAGTTAATTTGGAACCTGCTCTGACAAAATCATTTTGAAACACTCAGCTACTAAATCTGACTCTTTTCTTGGCCACCTACAACCTGATCTCCCCCCACCACTGCAAGCTCCTTCCTATCCACTTGGAAGCCCACCCCATGATTCCCTTCCTCTTTTGTTCTTTAGCAAATAAAATCTCTCCCTCTTTTCTCAGCTTTCACAGCCCCGACTGGGCTGGCCATCTTCCACAGCCCTGATCGGGCTTGCTGCAGGGAACTGCTCTGTGAGATGCCACCCACCCCAGGAACATGCCGCAAGCTCCTTCACCCAAGCCGCAAGGTACGGAGACACAACACAGGCTCACTAGCTGACAGCTTCCCGCCAGTGCTTCACACTGGCTCCCCACCCTCCCATCCCACCGCCCTTGTTGGTCATTTATTTTTATAGATACTGATCAGCCATATGATCCTTTATGTAAAAACTAAGTACAAGCTTTTCCATTTTCTGGTTATATCCTCAGCTCACTAGGGGCATCACATTTTTATGTTGCTTGCACGCATGTGCAAGAAACATAGTGCCATCATCCGAGTTTGTGGAGGTGTGGCAGCCCTCTTCCAATTCAGTCAGTGTGTTTGCAGGCATGGCCGCAGTTCTCCAATCAACGCTGCAGCTGTCTATGACAGCAGTTGAAAATGCACTGGCCGTACAGTTGAAAGGGAGAGCTACGCTTCACTGAGCAGTGATAAGATCGCATGCTCATGTGCGCTCCTCAGACACACACACACACGCATGCATACTGCGTGCTCCTTACTTCCCCACGCACACGCACTGTATAGCCAAGGGATGCCCAATCCTCTGTCGGCTCTACTGTTTCACCCCGAGACCATTCGGTGCCACACTGGGAGCCCACCCCAGTGTGGCTAACGTCCCACTTAGTCCAAGTATAAAAAAACCCTGAAAGAAAAAATCTTCCCTCGCTGCTGTCTTGACCCCTCTCACCCTTGCCCACCCTCGCACCTACCTTCCCACACCCTACCTCACCCCATACTTACCTCTGGAGCTCTAGAATGCGATCTTGATGGACTGGGAACCCTGTGCACTCTTCAAAGCCAACTGTGAACTGAGGAAATGCCGGTAAGCTGTATAATGGACTAAATAGGGTTTTTTCAACTTTACTGCATATCTCGGGCATTTTGGGAAATTTTTTCACCAAATTTTCAACATGGGGTTTTTGGGACCCCACCTCATGAATTCTGTCACCGTCATGGCATTAATTCATCCCGAAAGGTGATTTCACGGTCACTGCACGGAACCACCTTTCAGGATCGATTAAAGAAACAACAGTGTCACAGTTCATGAGGTAGACCCCCAAAAACCCTGTGTTGAAAATTTGGTGAAAAAATTCCCAAAAATGACTGTTTTACGAGCATGCATTGCGTTGTTACTACACATGCTCGGAAGTTCACGAATTTTCAATATGTTCACTCCAGATTTTCAACATTGCCATTTTACCACACTTCCTTATGAGCAGTATAGCTGTCAATTCTCACTTCTCACCCAGAATGTGTTTCCATGCATGTAGCGCACAATGGCGCAGTCGGTGTACAAACTCAATGTATGGGACACATTAAGAAAATCACAGTGACGCTGTTCATGAGCAGAGGTCTTAAAATGGCTATGTTGAAAATTTGGTGAAAAAATTCTTAAAAATGACTGTTTTAAGTGCGTGTGTTATGCAGTTCCTATGCACACTCGAAATTTTGCAAATTTTTTATATTTGCACTCCAGATTTTCAACATTGCCATTTTACCACACCTCCTTATGAGCAGTACAGCTGTCATTTTTCACATGTTGCCCAAAATGTGTTTCCGTGCATGTAGCGCACAATGGTGCAGTCGGTGTGCGCAATCAATGTTTGGGACAGATTAAAAAAATCACAGTGACACTGTGCATGAGCAGAGGTTTTAAAATGGCTATGTTAAAAATTTGGTGAAAAAATTCCCTTCAGCCGTTCTGCAATGTTACTAATGAAGACATTGAACAGGACTGGCACCAGGACCGATCCCTGCAGCACCCCAATGGTCACCCCCTCTCCCTAGACTGCACCCCATTTACCACCACTGTCTGCCTCCTGTCTGTTAGCCAGTTTCTAACCCAGTTTACCACCCTTTCCCCCATGCCCAGCCTACCCAGCTAGTTTATCAGCCTCCTATGTGGGATGGTGTCAAAGGCTTTGCTGAAATCAAGGTAAGCATTGTCCACTGCCCCACCATGATTCACTTTCTTTGTCACCCAGTCAAAGAAATCAACCATATTTGTCTGACATGATGTCCCCGCTGTGAATTCATGTTGACTATGGTCCTGGGCTCCGATGGCTTTTAGATGCCTCACTATCCTTTCTTTAAGCAATGTCTCCATGATCTTCACTACTCAGGTGAGGCTGAATGGCCTATTGTTCCCCGCCTCCTCCCTGCTGCCGGACTTGTGTAGAGGGACCACATGTGCCCTCCTCCAATTCACTCATGTTGAATGACTCAGTGAATATGGCTGCCAGAGGTACTGCTATCTCCCTTTGCAGTTCTCTTAATATCCTTGGGTGTATGCCATCTGGTTCCATCGCTTTGTTCACCTTCAATTTACTGAGCTCCTGCAGGACTCTTTTGCCTTTGAATGGACTATTGTCCACCTCTTCACCACCTTGGCAACTGCTGTACTGCTGTGCCCCTTGCCCCTCCCACTCTCTGTGAATACTGAATGGAAAGACATAGTGCATGTCTTGGGAGGAAGGCATGGAACTATCACTTCCAAATACCTAAACGGCACATACAAGCAAGCAACATTCGGCATTGACAAATGCTTGTTCTGTTTTTCTTTCAGCTTCTTCTCTTATTCATAATGCAGTTGGTAGCTTCCACTGTGGTTAGGCACCTTGATTTGGTCCCTTTTTATTAAAATACACAGGTAACTGTCACCTCGGATAGGCACCACAAATTATCACTTATTTTATTCAGTTTTCCCTCTTGAGAGCTGCCACTGTGGTCAGGCATCTCGATTTGGCTCCTTCCTATTAAAACACACTTAATAGCTGTCACCTTGGATAGGCATCACGAATTTCACTTATTTTTTTCCCCTTCTTTACCTGTTGCCAATAGTTCAGTTGTTCAGTTAATTGCTTAATTGGCACTTTCAGGGCATAATGCTTCTGCTAGCTCTGCTAATATCCCTGCCCCAATTACCCTCTTCACAGATGGCAAGCCCACTCCTTTTGGCTGCACACACTACACAATTTTAAACCCCTTCATCGCCACTAATCCACACCCTCAGTGGGACCATGCAACTAGGGGACAGGCAATGAAATTGGTCTGTACCAACTCCATTGAATACCGTGCCTTCCTAATTTTTTGTGCTTCCTCCCTCTACCAAATTTCCAGCTTTAAAAAACAATCGGCCTTAAAGTGCAATTTGCTAAGTCATCACAAGGCGCATAAGATCTCCATGAGACACTGGATAAGGCAACTAATCTCTCTGCTCCTCCTCTGCTCGGGCAATATACAACTCAACCCTGGTCCAGCCCTCTCTCTTGCATCACCTGATGATTTTGCTAAAAATAATGTTTATAAATGTCTGCAGCTTACAAAAGAAAATAACAGTTGTTCAAGCTTGGGTATCCCATACTACCCTGATATTCAGGTCCTAACAGAAACTTGGCTCAAGAACACCACCACAGACCAAGCCCTAGCCCGACCATTGTATTCCATCTATCGTGTTGACAGCCCACAAGGGGGGGTGAGGTCATTTATGCTAAAGATAGGCTATCTGCCTCTGTTCTACATGCCATCTCCAAGCCAAAAGAATTTGAATGCCTGGTTTTAAAAATATCCCTCTCCTCTGTTGAATCCATTAACATACTAGGCTGCTACAGACCACCCTCTGGAGATCTCGATGTACTGGCCCGTCTACAAAACTTTCTAGACTTAAATACAAACAAAACATTAAATCTTCCTGGACATAAAATCTCCACCACTCATTCACACTGAAGGGACTATGCCAGAGGTGCTAGGACCGAGCAGGGAGCCAAAAATCTTCAGGAAGGCTGGTGCCAAGGTAAGTCTGTGCGGAAGCGGTGCCGCAAGACCGGCTGGTGCCATATAGGATTTCAAACAATATGAAGTCTTGCTGTATTCTGACTATATGCAGTTAGCCCCAGCACTTGAACTGCCCCAGAGAGTAAAAAGTAAACTCTATGCAGAAGCATAGAACGTTGAGCACGAGCTCGGTTTTCAAACCTCTGTCTCTAGCACTCTGAAGTGTAACCATCAGATTTTTTTACTCCGCCTAACTATGAAGTCGCTCCGGAGATCCCTCCTGCACTTCGGGTTTGATATAGTTTAAATCGGTCGGTTTTGTCTAAACCACTTCTTTATTTTCAGTCTTCTTACCTCTGTCTTGGTAACATAAGTGGTAGTAGTAGGTAGTTTGTTGTAATTCTGGTGTTTCTTGTGGAAATTGTTTTGATTTCGGTTCTTCTCCGGTCGGTCCGGTTTAGAACCAAAACCCATTATATTTGAGTTTTGTTCAACAATTTGCTGTGGTTTCCGGTACTCATCGGTTCCTAAAAAAATCCGATTTTCTGGAGTTTTTTAACCGACCCGTGTCACGGTTGGAACCGATCAGTTTTTAGTTGCCTGGCATAAAAGCTGGTAAGGGTTTTAGTTTTTCGGCATGTCTGACAAACCCAAAAAGAAAACCAGTGCCACTGGGTTTCAGCACTGTACCGAGTGTAAGGAAGCCTTTGCTAAGGTTGACCCTCACCTCGTCTGTGTTTACTGTCTGGGGTTTGACCACCTCAAAGAAGACTGCCAGATTTGTAAAAACTTTCCCAAAGCCACTCCGGAAAACTGTTTGAGTAGGCTGAGGGAGAGGGAGGCCGAGAAGTCCGCTGACCCGGATGGCCAGCCCGGTTCGGTTGCGACTGAACCTGAGGAGGTGCCCACTGACCTGGGCGATACCTCCTCGGGCAAATGGAGAGCCGATTCCGCGGAATTGGTTCCTAGTAACAGAAAATGTAAATCAGCCAGATCGGATCCGGCTTCCCATGGCCCGACCGCTGAGGAGATTGCAAAAGTGATCGCTATTGTTCAGTTGCTTTGCCCGGTTCCGACCGAACTGGCAACGGTTCACAGAGGTTCGGTTCGGTCGGGCATAGTCGCTTCTGACATTGATCCAGAAGATTTCTTTGAGGGTGATTGGGATGGAGAAGAAGAAGAATATGATGAAGAGGAAGATGAAGGCCTAGATGAGCCAATAGAGCCTGACATCCTCCCAGACTTTCTGAGTCCCTCTCCCATTTCTTGTTTTACAAGAAAGTGGCTGATACTCTTCAACTCCCTGTTGAGGAAGCTGAACAGGATCAGAAGGAACCTGACTTAATGGAAATGATGGATGTCCCAGAGTCAAAGAGAGTGTCTGTCCTTCTGCATAAATCCCTGGGGAAACAGACACAAAAAACCTTGCAGTTTCCAACTTCTGTACATCCTGTGGATAAAAAGATGGACAGGAGATTTACGTTGTCAGGTCCTGTGACAGAATTCCTTACTATTCATTGCAGCCATGTTGGGGTAGTGCAGGCTGCAGCCTGTGACAAGGCTAATATTCCCCTGGCATCCCACCCCCCAGATAAGGATTCTAGGAAAGTGGATGCCATGGCCAAGAAGTAGTACTTGGCATCCTCTTTAGGACTCAGACAAGCTAATTATATGGCATATACAGCCAGGTACCACAAATCGAGGTGGGATATGGTTCTGGAGCTGGCTAAAAGTGCCCCATCCCAGCTATCCAAGGAGCTGGAGAAGGTGGCTGCAGATGGTATTGAGGCTTCCAAGGTCCAGTTTCATGCTGCTGTTGACTCGGATGATGTACATTCCAGGGTCATGGCTACATCTGTCTCCATGAGGAGATTAGCTTGGCTCAGATATACCAGTCTATCACAGGATACCCAGACTAAGGCCATGGATTTTCCTGTTGCTGGTAACCCTCTGTTTGGTGAACAGACAGAGGCTTACATGAAGAAGATGGACGAGTACAGGACCACCTACAGGAGTGCTGCAGCAAAAGAGAAGCAGGCCACTCCTCAGAAGCAGCAGTTTAGGGCTGGCAGGGGCATGCCTTTTTACAGGCCTTTTTACCAAGCCCACGCTTCCTCTTCATTCTAGCAGAGGGGGTTCTTCAGGGGAAGAGGTAGACGAGGGATGACCAGGACCCCAGCATCCATTCAGTCCAAGCCCCCTGCCAAACAGACACCCTGAGGTGTCAGTCAGGGTCTCCTCCCCAATTCCTGTAGGGGCAGGCTGGCTCACTATTCCCAGGCCTGGTAGTCCATTACTTCAGACAAATGGGTCCTGGAAGTTGTGAGCCAGGGACTTGTTCTCAGTGTCAAAAGGTTCCCAAAATTGAGAGCAAGATCTTTCAGCCCCCTCTCCCCTTTGGAGACAAAGGCCTTAGAGGCAGAAGTCTCCTCTCTTCTGCTCCTGCGAACAGTAGAGAAGGTACCTCTTTGTCACAGGGGAAAAGGACTTTATTCCAGATACTTCCTTACCCCAAAAAAGACAGGGGAGTGGCGACCTATCCTAGATTTAAGGTACCTCAACAAACACTTAACAAAACCAAAGTTCAAAATGGTAACTCTGGGAGTAATCCTTGCCTCTCTGAGACCAGGAGACTGTCTAGCCTCCCTGGATCTTAACAATGCCTATTTCCACATACCCATCAGACATTCCCACAGAAAATACCTCAGGTTCGAGTTGCCCTCAGGCTATTATCAGTTCAGAGCCATGCCTTTTGGCCTAACATCTGCTCCAAGGGTGTTCACCAAGTGCCTGGCAGTAGTGGTGGCCTTCCTCAGGAGACAAGGTATCCTTCTGCTCCCATATCTGGATGACTGGCTCCTAGTAGGTCAGTCCTCAGACCAAGTTAAATCAGCCTTAGAGGTCACCCAAAGGATCCTGAAGTCCTTGGGTTTCATTCTAAACCTAGAAAAGTCGGTTCTGGAACCAGCTCAGCTGCTCACTTTCATAGGGGTGGACATAGACACTACCCAGGCAAGAGCATTCCTTCCTCTTTCAAAAGTCCAGTCTCTAGTCATTCTGGCTTCCTCTTTTCATCCTCTAGTTTCTTGCCCAGCCAGACATTTTCTACAGATACTGGGCTACACGGCAGCCTCCACAGCTGTGGTCCAGGGAGCAATGTTTCAGATGAGAGATATTCAGTTTCATCTTAGATCTTACTGGTCTCAGAAAAAGGACCTTCTCTCCAAATTGGTTCCAGTGTCTCAAACTCTAGTTCAGGCACTCCAGTGGTGGCTGGAGGAGGACAGTCTTCGGCAAGGTGTTCCATTCATCAGTCAGGCTCCTTCAGTGATTCTCACCACAGACACCTCTCTCCTAGGCTGGGGGGGGGGGGCTCACCTGGATCAGCTTACAGCTCAGGGAACCTGGTCTCACCAGGAGTCTCTCCTTTACATAAATCTTCTAGAATTAAGAGCTGTCTTTCTAGCACTGCAGACATTTTCAACTGTGGTTCAGGGGAAAATAGTGCAAATCAGGACAGACAATACCACAACCATGTGGTATATTAACAAGCAGGGAAGCACTTGGTCCTCAGCCTTGTGCACAGAGGCCATGAAGATATGGTCTCTTGCTTATTCCCTTCAGGCTTCCTTGGTGGCTGTGCACCTCCCAGGGAAGGACATTTTTTTTATTTTATTTTAGTTTTTGTTGACCGGGTAAGTGCAGTAGACAAATCCTGCCTATTTTCAGGCATGACCCGGGGGAGAGGGATACAGATGAATGCCAACAGACCTTGAACCAGATTAAGCTATTGGTGATATTTTTAGTGAATGAGGGAAATTTGGCCAGGACACCGGGGAAATTCCCCTAATCTTTTCGATAAGTGCCATGGGATCTTTAACATCCACCTGAACTACCACCAATCCAGGCAGATGGGACCTCGGTTTAACGTCTCATCCGAAAGACGGCACCGCAGAAGTGCAGCACCCCTCTCATGCTGCACTACAGTGTCAGTACTGGGATATTAACCCAAGTGCCAGATGTGGGAACTGAACCCACAGCCCTCTGATCTCCCAGCCTCAGAGGCGAGTGTGCTACCTACTGAGCCACTGACACTGCTGTCATTTTAGCAGATGCTCTCAACAGAATTTCTCAAGATCATCACGACTGGACTCTGAATCCCCTAATCCTTCAGGTCATCAACTCCCTTAATTGTTGCACTTATGTTTAATATACTGAAATATTGCCTTTATTGTAACCTTGAATTTCATGTCTACTTTCTCTGCACCCTGTACTACCTGACTGTATTGTACTGTTTCTGTCTCCCGGGTCACCCCTGAAAAAGGGACCTGCGGGCTCAGTGGGCCTACCCGGTCATCAAAATTCAATAAATAAATAAATAAATCTTCAAGAGGTGGGGTACTCCAGAGATAAATCTCTTTGCAACCCCGGACAATCATCAACTCCCTCTCTTTTGTTGCAGACCTCTGCTCCTAGGCTCTGTTCATCAGGATGCTGTACTATTGGATTGGACAAGCAGGTTCCTGTATGCATTTCCTCCTTTCCCATTGATATTCAGGGTCCTGATCAAAATCAGATCTCAGCCTTGCAGGGTGATTCTAGTGGCACCAGACTGGGCCAGATAGCCTTGGTATCTTCTACTTCTGTCATTGTCAGTGACAATGCCTCTGTGTCTTCCCAGACAGTTCAATCTTCTGACATCCTCCTGGGGGAGGATCCTATACCCCAATCTTCAGGCTCAAGGCCTGGCTCTTGAAGAGATAGAATATGCAAATCTAAACCTTTCTCAATCAGTCTTGGACATTGTATAGGTTAGCAGGAGACCTGCTACTAGAAAGATTTACAATTCCAAAATGGAAAAAGTTTGGTTTTTGGTGTTCTCAGAAACCTGTTCAGCCAGAGTTGGCTGACATTGCTGCTGTATTGGACTATCTGGTGCATCTTAATAGCTTAGGCCTCCGGCCTACTACTCTCAAGGTACATTTGGCAGCTGTGTCTGCCTTCCTTTCCGCTGGTAAGGACTCTTCCTTAGCCTCTCATCCAGTCTTCAAGAAGTTTTTCAAAGGTTTGCTGCATGTTAATCTTCCCTTTCGAGATCCTACCCCTTCTTGGGATCTGAACATCTGTATAGCACAGCTTATGCAGCCCCCTTTTGAGCCTCTGTCTTCAGCAGAGCTGAAATACTTGACATGGAAAACTGTATTCCTGGTAGCCATTACTTCTGCCAGGAGAATCAGTGAGTTACAGGCTTTATCAGTGGAGCCTGATTTCATTTAATTTCACAGGGATAAGGTGGTTCTTCGAACTAACAGAATGTTTCTTCCCAAAGTAGTGTCAGACTTTCATCTGAACCAGTCTATGTCATTGCCTATATTTTTCACTGACCATTCTTCCTCTGGGAAGAGAAGAGTATACAGTCTTGATGTAAAGAGGTCCCTTAGTTATTATGTGGAGCATACTAAGGCCTATAGGAATGTCTGTTCTCAGTTATTTCTCACTTATGGAGAGGTGGGAAAAAGCAAATCAGCCACCAAGAGAACTGTTGCCAGGTGGATTGTCTCCCGTATCCAGTTCTGCTATTCAAAGCTTGGGAAGGAACCTCCCTCAGGCCTGAGGGCTCATTCTATCAGAGGTACAGCTGCTTCGCTCACAGCAGCTAGAGATATACCTTTAGTGAAAATCTGTAAAGCAGCCACCTGGAAAACTGTCCACACATTTACCAAACATTACTCTCCGGACATTCAGTCTAGAAGTGATGCTAGGTTTGGCACAGCTATGCTGCAGAGCTTGTTCCCAAAATAGGTTCTGTGACTCCCTCCTCCTGGGGGGTACTGCCTGGTAGTCTGCATATAGTCAGAATACAGCAAGACTTCATGTTGTTTGAAGAAAAAATTAATCACCTTAGTAATGTTGTTTCTTCTAATGGAGTCTTGCTGTATTCTGACCTCCCTCCCTACCTCCCCTCCTGGAACCTAGTAGTTTTGGGATGTGTGTGGGCAGGCACAGTGCTGCACCCCAGAGGTGTACTTGGCATGCCCTATCTCAATGGTTTATTAATGTTTTAATTTCACTACCTACTTGGTTTTTGCCTTATCTTTAGTTTTCTTTTTGGCTTTCTTGACTTGAGTCTTTTGATCCTAAAAACAATTTGTGGTGGCCATTTGGCTTACAAAAAGTTTGAAACAATTTCCACCTGTTAAATTGATTAGTTAGTGCTCGTAATAATCTGATGGTTACACTTCAGAGTGCTAGAGACAGAGGTTTGAAAATCGAGCTTGAGCTCAACGTTCTATGCTTCTGCATAGAGTTAACTCTTTACTCTCTGGGGCAGTTCAAGTGCTGTGACTAACTGCATATAGTCAAAATACAGCAAGACTCCATTAGAAGAAATAACATTACTAAGGTGAGTAATTTTTTCATCTTGGCATCAACCCTCCAACCGCCTCAGTTCCTTTTTCCCGCTGTCAAGTGCACTTCAGTGACAATGTTGCTCATCCACTGGGAGTCAAATCTTCATGTCTATACAACAGCAGCTTTAGTTGTTCAGTATTTGATTTATAGTATTTATTTATTTCATGCACAAAATAAAAAAAAAGTTTTTTGTTTTTTTCTTGGAAAGAACACAAAAGTCCGACACAGCCCGCCCTCGACGGAGTCGACCATGAATGGGGCCAGTGACAGTAGGGAGACTTCACATGAAAGCTAAGTTTCCAGCAGGGCTGGGTCCAGTCTGCTGCCCTCTATGGAGGGGAGTCCGACTACGGGCAGTCCGGTGCTCGGGAGGAAGGGCAGTCCTCCCGATAACACAAAAAGAAGTGGGCCCATCATCGTCGAGAACTCGGCACTGCTTGACCTCAAACTCTTCTTTATCTCACCAGTCGAAGAAGAAACGGTACTACTCGAGGTCGCCTCTGGTATGTCTGCATGTCGATTGTCAGTAACAGGGGACAGAAGGCTGACTCTGACTCCATCGAGGTCACCTGCAGCCTCTGTTCCTAGTGGGTGGCATCTGGGACTCTGTATTCCCTCCCTGCCCCTTGGGGGGGTCATCCAGTGAACAGTTTCATCATTGGGCCACTCTTATGGAGCAGTAGATTCAATGGTTGTCCCAACTTTTCGAGCCTCTGGAGTCGACCCCAGGGCCTTTGGGCCTAGGGGCTTCGAGCCCGCGTACAGAGAGGTTGGCTCAACCTAGTCACGTGGCACCTTCTCCGGTGCCGTCGATGCCGCACTCTTGTGCTTTTCCCTCTCACTTGGCTGCGGCGCAGGGGCCAGCTCAAGAACCATTTTCTCCTACTCATGTTTTCAGATCTTCATCCTTGGGTGCACCGAGATTTGGGATGGGGTCTCTGGGCTCTCATGTGGTGCTGGTTGCGGTGCCACCTTAGTCAACTCCGGTCTTGGTGGTGCCGCATCTGGCACCATTTTCAGAGCTGGCGCTGCCACAGGTGCCAGGATTCTCGACTCCGATTCGAGGAGCACCTCCTCCTGCTCTCTTTCCTCCCTTTCCTTTATATACTATCCCTCCTGAGCTAGTAGGAAATGACATTGAGCCTGATCCTGATCTGCGATTAGGAGATGATTTTGATGAAGATTCATCTCTCTCTCGGAGTGGGAAGTAAACCCTGCACTTCAGCGGAACTTCTGGTCGAGGACCTGTCCTTTAAATCTCTACTAAAGAATATGAATTCCACCCTCTCTCTCCAGACTTCGGAGGTTGATCCCGGAACGTTGTTGCGCCTTCAATATATGCATGTCCCAGAGATCCCTGTGGAATTAACTCCTCTGGTACAAGCAAGCAAGCAAAACTTTATTTATATAGTGCCTTTCGAAATCAAGGCGCTTTACATAATAAAAACCACAATAAAACAAATAATTTTTTAAATGACTTAAAACAGTCAGGTAGTTAAACAGGGAAGGCCAAAGAAAATGAATACATTTTTAACATGGATTTTAAACTACTAACGGCCATGCATTCTCTTAACTGACGAGGTAGAGAATGCCATGGGGTTAGTGCTGCAAATGAGAAAGCATGAGCTCCAGATGTTTTAAAATGAACCCTGGGAATCTTTAGCAATCCCTCATCGGTGGATCAGAGAGGGTGATTGGGGGAGTAGGGAATCAGGAGATCTTTCAGGTGGTTGGGTCCCTGTTCATGCAGGGCTTTAAAGGTAAGCAAGCCTACCTTACAGGTGATCTGCCACTGAACTGGCAGTCAGTGCAGTTCGCGCAGCACAGGCGTAATATGACTGGTCCTAGAAGTACCAGTCAACAGCCTGGCCGCAGCGTTCTGCACCAGCTGCAAGTGGCGGATATCAACCCCAGACAGCCCTAGGTAGAGTGCATTGCAGTAGTCAAGACGGGTAGTGATGAAGGCGTGGACCAATATTGGAAGGTCGCCCGGTGGCGGAATCAGGTATTTCACCTGGGCGATATTCCTCAGATGGTAAAATGAGGATTTAACCACAGCTGACACCTGAGACTTCAGGGTCAAGCCGTCATCAAAATAATGCCCAGGTTATGTACCCAATCTAAGGTAATGAGCTGGACATCGTCAAGCCACAGGCCCATGTGCCCAGCCCCAAAATCCGCCCCCTGGCGACCCAGATCCACAACCAACACCTCAAGTCTTATCCAGATTCAATCTCAACCAACTCGTGCTCATCCAGTCTTTGATCTCGGAGAGGCAACTATTTAGCACAGAGATCACATCAACCTGTCCGGGCACAAAGGACATATACAGCTGAGTATCATCTGCATAGCAGTGAAAACTCAAGCCGTATCACCTGATGATATCTCCAAATGGCAGCATATACACAGCGAACAACATGGGCGTCAGTATGGAGCCCTGCGGCACCCTGTAGGACAGGGGGAGGGCATCAGAAGAATAAATTCCAGTGACCACTCTCTGAGACCTGCCTACGAGGAAAGATCGAAACCATTTGAGGACTGTACCCGACAGTCCACAAAGGAACTGCAGGGTCTCCAAAAGCACCTCATGGTCCACAGTGTCAAAGGCTGCTGAGAGATCAAAAAGGACCAAGATGGTACGAGCCTTTTGATCTCTCACCATTAGGAGGTAATTTAATACCGGAACAAGGGCAGTCTCCAGCATGCCTCTTCCTAAACCCAGACTGGAGAGCTTCATAGACATTGTGGGTTAAAAGATAATCGTCCAGTTGCAATGCAACCACCTTCTCAATAACCTTCCCCACAAAGGGAAGGTTAGAGACAGGTCGGTAGTTAGCTGGGTCGTCAGGATCCAAGAACGTTTTATTAAGGAGTGGTCGAATGACCGCTTCCTTTAGGGGATCCGGAAAGACTCCCCTCTCCAAGGATCTCCAAACAATTTCAGCTAGGATCAGGCAGATAACATCTACACATCCCACTAGAAAGGAGGTAGGGCCCGGATCCAAACTACAACAGGTTGGGGTGCAAAGTCTGGACAATCTTTACAATGTCCATGAATTCTGGTTGGCTGAAATCCGTCCATACAGACCGGGTGCCCATCACCTCCCATTGACCTCCGCAGTCCGTCACTGAGGGAGCTGGGCCCATTCTGAACCTGATGCTGGCAACCTTATCTGCGAAAAACTGAGCTAGCTCATCACACTTAATTTATGAAAAAGCTCTTCCGGACTGGAGACAGATTGGATTGCACAATCTGTCAACAGTTCGAAAAAGCTGAGCCGGTCAGTTCTGCGCTGCAGAAATCTCCCTGGACAGGAACTCTGCCTTCTTACGGGTGATTTCTGATTGATAGCCTTTCTAATGTTCCATCAATCTAAGCCTGTCAGCATCAAGGCTGGACTTCTGCCATGCTCTCTCCAGCCTTTGACCAGCCCGCATCAGCTCCTTCAAGGCCCCATCATACCAAGGGGACCTTGGGCAAAGAGTGAGCGGTCGAACATGAACAGGAGCAATCAAGTCCATGGCATGTTCCAGTGCTTTATTATAGGCTAGAACGAGATCCCCAGGACCTGTGCTTTCACCCAGCAATCCCGATAGGTCCAGCACCATCAATAGACCATCCAGGGTGACTCCCCTTAAAGGGTGGTACTGGACCATCTCTGAAGGGGTAGGTCCATTTGAGGGGGGCCCCGAAACTGAACCCTATGGTGTGATGATCAGACCAACTGACTGGTTCCACCCCCAAGTCATTGATCTCCATCCCCAGGAGGAACAGCAGATCCAGTGAGTGACCTCCTGTAGTCTGTAGCTGTCCTCGCTGCAATATGTGCAGTCACGAGTGCAAGATGCTAAGGTGGTGACCACGGTGGGCTGATCATCAGGTGTAGCTTAGGCGCTTAGGAGTTGTGACGCTTATTCTATTTTAAATTTCGTTTAATGTTATTTCATGTTTTACATTTTATTTATTTTGTTTTAAATTAGAATCGCAGTCTGAGTCACAGTTACTCTTATTTGATCTCTGGCCTTCCTATTTTTTGGATAAGTCAGTTTAACAGCCTGTCGATGCAATCGTAGGAGCCTTGTTTTGCTTTTTCATTTTATTGCTGTGTGACAAGGAGAGCTCAGATCTCCGGAGGAACTTTCGATCAAGAAGTCAAACATTGTGGGACTGGCTGTGGTGGTGGGTTCAGAGTATTCGGGGTTTTTGGAGTGTGAAGCAACGGCATTTGGTGGCGGATTGCTGGGATTCTGATGGAGCTGCTTGGTTTGGATCTTGAGACTGTGTCGAGAGGGATTTAAATTGAGGAGGATCTATTTGCTTGCCGTGATAGACTGAGTGAGTCGATTCGACCCCGAGGCAGCTCCCTGATCTAGCCTTTTCTCTTTCCTAGGGTGATCTCGTGGTGCCGACTGGAGGGTGAGCATCTTTATGGGTCTCCTGGGGCTGTCGGAGCTTGTCTGACTGCTGTTGGGCAAGCTTCTGATGGTCTAAGTGGAGGAGGAATCTGCTGGATTTTTGGGGGGTATGTGCTTAGGGGATGGGTGGAGTTGGACAATTTAAATCAATTGCCTGGATCCAATTCCCTCGCATTTCTCAGCCTGTTCTCTGAAGATTCTGCCGAGAGTCTTCTGTGTATACAAATTGACTTCCAAGAACTTGCTGATGCCACTGCTTGCTGGATGCCGCAAGTATTATTTAACTGATTATTTTTATGTTTGACTGGATCTGTACAATCTTATAAATGTATCTGGGAGGCAGTGAGAGGGCCTCAGTTTGTTTAACCTCAAATTAAACTTTGAATATGGCAGTGAGAGGGCCACATTACCTGGACACAATTTAAGCAAAGGGGTGCTGAGAGCTTTCCCTTTCCTTTAACATTCTTGTGGAGTTGTGACATGCTCCTTTGAGCTGCTGAAATTTAATGCTGCATATAGTGGACAGTGTTATTATCTGGACATTAAACTGGTCATTGGGCCTTATGTGATTGATTTTATATTCTTATTGTTATATTTGTTTAAGTAGTAATTTGTGGTTTGTATTGATTTGGGGGTTGGTATTATTAGGGGTTAGTGGGAGGTATTTATTTGTTAAAGTGTGGGTATTATTGTGTTTAAGTTCCCCTCCGATCTGTGAGAGAGACCAGCAGGGGTATTGTTAGCATTATTATTATTTTAATTTATGTTGTTGCTTTGGTTTTTAATATTAGAAATGTGAGTGTTTTTGCTCCTGGGTGTAAATAGATAGTATGTGTAGGGAGGGTTCAAGGGCGGTCAGGCAATATTCTCCCACCAGGCTCAGGGAACTGCACCCCTTTGACTGCCCCTTCTTGCCAACAGAGATCTACAAATGCTGTCAATCCCTAGGGATTGCTAGGAGGTGCAGGAAGGGGCGCAGAGCTGGGCCTGGTGGGGGAATGGAAAAGGGGGGACGTATTGAGATGGTGGGGACCAGGCGATGCCCTGAGGTGAAATGGTGCCAGGACTGGGGTAATTCCTGTCTTGTCCCCATACCCAAGGGCCTAGCAATTGAGGCTGGACAGGAGTCGCTGTCTTCCTCAGCATCTCATCCAACCCGGGCGGTGTTATGTAACACAAGGTCCATCAAAAACAAGACAGCTATTATAGCTGATCTTGTTCAAACGGTGGACCTGGTATGCATCACCAAGACCTGGTTGGATGAAAATGCAGGCCCAGTAGTGGCTTCTGCCATTTCAGCTGGGTTCTCGGTGATTCACCGCCTGAAGTTGGAGCGTAGGGGTAGGGGTGTGGCCATCTTTTTTAAGACCGAACTGGACCTTGTGGATGTTCCAGTGGGGACGGCTAGATCCTTTGAGTGCATCATGGGTGAGGGTGTAGGCTGTAGGATACTCCTCATTTACCGACCACCAGGTGATGAGGGTTTATTCCTGCAGGAGATTGTGGACTTCATCATCGACATGGTGTTGGAGTCCCCCAGATGGATAATTCTAGGGGACTTCAATGCCTGGGTCGATGATGAACTCTCACAGTTTGGTCAAAATCTCCTCCAGCTAATGACAATGTTGGGCCTTACACATGTAATTACCTCCTCTACCCATATAGGAGGTTACTCACTGGATCTGCTGTTCCTCCTGGGGATGGAGATCAATGACTTGGGGGGTGGAACCAGTCAGTTGGTCTGATCATCACACCATAGGGTTCGGTTTCGGGGCCCCACCCAAATGGACCTACCCCTTCAGAGATGGTCCGGTACCGCCCTTTAAGGGGAGTTACCCCGGATGGTCTATCGGTGGTGCTGGACCTATCATGATTGCTGGGTGAAAGCACAGGTCCTGGGGATCTCATTGTAGACTCCTCTGGTACAGCCCTCTTTCGAGACTCTCTCTCAAATGGTGTGGGACAATCCAGTGCTTATTCCTTCCATGGCTAAGTCCATAGATAGGAAGTACACTCCCTCTAAGGATCACCCAATCCTGGCCTTTCAGGCTTTTGCTGACGCCATAGTGGTCTTGGCAGAAAACAACAAAGCCATTCTCCCTCAGGAGTCTATGGCTCATCCATTAAACAAAGAATCTCGTAAGATTGACACATTGGGGAAGAGAGTCTTCGCTGCTGCTACCTTAGGTATGTGTATTGCTAGCTACCAGGGCTATTTCTTACAATATGAGTATACCCTCTGTGGAGACTCTCCCAGAGTTGGATGTTACCTCAGAGCTTCTCCAAACTATCACTAGAGGTATTAAGTCCAATAATCAGCAACTTAAGGTTGCTATAGATGCCTTTGACACTGCTTCTAGAGCAGCAACAGCTGGAGTATGCACCCGACGCCACTCATGGTTACGAACCTCGGGGTTCACAAATGATGCCCAGCAAAGAGTCATGAATTTACCATTTGATGGGGCTTATCTGTTTGGCCCACAGGTGGAGCAGGCACTCGAGGCCACACAAAAAACTAGGATGGCTATCAAAATGGCCAGACCGGCCCCTGTTGCCCCTCAACAGGGCGGGAACCGCTGGCAGTTTCATTACCATCAGTCCTTTCATGGTAAAGGCAGAGGGGGCTTCAACAAAAACCAAGCCCCTTAGCCACAAAAGAAAATGCAGCAGAAGGCACAGGGCCCAAAAACGCCTAGTGTCACCCTCTGAAATTCTGGCCCACGTCCCACCTCAGCTGTCCAAGGGGGACTCTTCTTCGGCAGTCGGGGGGCGTCTGACTCAGTTTTACAGTCAGAGGAAGTCAGTCACTTCAGGCAAATGGGTTCTCAAGATAATTTGTGAGGGTTATTCTCTGAATTTTTCAGATACCCCTTCAGATCATCCACCCAAATGACAGCCTAGGCTGTTGGTTACTCAGTCAGACCTCCTTGCTTCCAAGCTTCAAGGCCTTCTGAACAATGGGGTAGTAGACATAGTTCCACAGGAGCAACAGAACACAGGTTTCTACTCCCACTACTTCCTAGTTCCAAAGAAAATAGGCAGCATGCGCCCTATTCTAGACCTAAGGAAGTTAAACAAGTTTTTTGTCAAGGAAAAATTCAAGATGATATCACTTCTACCTCTGATTAATCAAAATGATTGTCTGGCTTCCCTGGACATGCAGGATGCCTACCAACATGTTCCCATGCACCCAAGCCACCACAAGTATCTTCGATTTGTGGCCCTGGGTCAGCACTATCAATTCAGAGTACTGCCCTTTGGGTTGTCCTTGGCACTGCAAGTTTTTACAAAGTGCTTTGTAGTTCTCACAGTGCATCTAAGGAAACTCGGAATTCAAGTCTTCCCATATCTGGATGACTGGCTCCTTGCAAGATCCTCCAGACAAGGAACATAGGAAGCAGTGATCACAGCTTCCAGGTTCCTCACATCTATGAGAGTTCTGTTCAATCTGGAAAAATTGCAGCTGTAGACCTCTCAGCAAGTTCTTTTCATAGGAGTCTTCCTGGATACCTCCAATGCAAGGGTCTTCCTCCCGGAGGACAGGAGAAATGATATTCTCCAGATGGCTTGCTTCATCATAGAGCATGACTCAGTCCGAGCTCTCTTGATGCAGCGGATGCTGGGTCTCATGGTGTCATCAGTGTTCACGGTGCCTTTGGCTCATCTTCACATGAGGATCACTCAGTGGATGCTCAGTACTCAGTGATCCCTGACCACACACCCCCAGTCCTTTCACATCAAGGTGACGGAACCTCTAAAATGATGACTCACCTGGTGGACTCAAGAGGACAACCATAATGAAAGGCTTTCCCTTTGCCCCACTGGAGACACAGATCACCATCACCACAGATGCATCTCTGCTGGGATGGGGAGCTCACTGTCAAGATCTCCACACCCAAGGTCTGTGGAGTCAGGATGAGTCTCAACTACACATAAATGTCCTGAAAATGAGAGCTGTCCTGTACGCAGTCTGAGCCCTGAAAGACATCCTTCCTTGCAAAATAATTCTCCTTCAGATGAACAACAAAGCAGTGATGTACTACATCATCAAATGAGGTGGGGCACACTCTTATCCCCTGTGCAGGGAAGCGATGAGAGTGTGGGAATGGTGCCTAAAGCACCAAGCCTGATCCAAGCAGTAGTCCAGAATGATCTAGTGGATCACCTCAGCAGAACAGAGGCGGATCCTCACGGGTGGTCTCTCGACATAAACGTCGTGCAATCGCTCTTCAGAAAGTGGGGCACACCGGACCTCGACCTTTTTGTGCCCCACTCAATGCAAAACTGCCTCTACTCTGCTCCAGAAATCCAGAACCTGGCTTTTTCTGTCAGGATGCATTCAGACTACGGTGGACAAGATGCTTTCTATATGCATTTCCTCCTCTTCCCTTAATTCAGAGGGTGCTGTCAAGCTGGAGACACAGAGGGGCAGAATGATCCTCATTGCCCCATTCTGGCCTCATCAGACTTGGTTTCCATTGATCAACAGATTATCGGAAATTTCACAGAGACAACTACCACTTCAAATGGACCTTCTGACCCAGGGCCCAGTGGTCTATCCCAACCTGAGATCCCTTCATCTCCATGCATGGCTCCTAAGGAGATAAAAGTGGGTAGATTTGATGTCTCCCATAGAGTCTCAGACATTCTCCTAGTGGCGTGCAAGCCAGCTACTAGGAAAACGTACATGGCAAAGTGGAAGCGTTTGTCTGGTGTGCAGAGTCCTCCCTGGATCCCTTTTCTTGCCCACCAAACAAAGTCCTGGAGAATCTACTAGACCTGTCAAATACAGGGCTACAATACTCAAACATGAAGGTCCGTCTCTGCTCAATCTCAGCTTATCATAAGCCTATACACTCTATGTCTCTGGCTCAGTTACCCTTGGTTAAGAGGTTCCTTAAAGGTATACTCCACACTAGGCCACCAGTCAGGAGACCAGTAGCTGTGTGGGACATTAACCTTGTGCTAGGCATACTCACCCGTAAACCTTTAGAGCCTCTAGCAACCTGTGAGCTGAAGTTCCTGACCTGGAAGGCCGCTTTCCCTGTAGCCATTATCTCCAGTCGCAGAGTGTCTGAAATACATACCCTGGTCATAGACCCTCCTTATACAGTATTTCACAAGGACAAGGTGGAACTCAGAACTCACCCTAAGTTTCTCCCCAGAGTAGTCTTGGAATTCCATCTGGACCAGCCCTTGGTTCTTCTGACCTACTTCGAGAACTTCCAGAAAGAGGGAGAGTGTACCCTACATTCTCTAGATGTTAAAAGGGTTTTGCAGTTCTACATAGACAGAACTAAAGAGATCCGCAAGTCAAAGCAACTCTTTGTCTCATTCAGCATGGCCTGGCTGGGTGAGCCTGTTGCCATCAGATGTATTTCGGCGTGGCTTGTGACATGTCTTCGCCACTGCTGTTCCATGGCACAGGTTAAGCTGGAAGGCAGGGTATACGCCCATTCTACCAGAGCAGTCACAGCATTTCTGGCAGAAATGTGGAACGTGCCCACTGCAGACATCTGCAATACAGCTACTTGGAGCTTCTTGAACACTGTTGTGAAGCACTATACTTTGGATGTCCATGCCAGACAGCATAAATCCTTTGGCAGGACAATCCTTAATGGACTCCTGTCCTATGTGAGCTCCTCTCTCCTGCTGCCTTTCTCTAGGGATTATTTTAGCTCATACTCTCCCATCAGTGTAAATGAGTGGTGGAGATTTTATGTCCAGGAAGACATGAAAATTACGTACCTACAGTAATTCTTGATCTTCTTGGATGAAGTCTCCACCACCCATTCACATGCCCACCCTCCATCCCCCAAGCTCACTTATCTGTTTTTGATCTTCACTCCCTTGATGGCTGGACTGTGAAAACTCTGTTGTGTTGACCCTTCTTATACAGATCATTCAGACTATCTTATGTCCAGCATAGATTGGTTTCATTAGGTTAATTTAGCTGCACCTCCTTGGTAAAAAAGGTACTGAGGCAGTTGGAGGGTCGATACCGAGGTAGCCTATATGGCACGAGCTGGTCTCACGTCACCACTTCCGTGTGGCCCTACCTCGGCGCCAGTCCTCATGAAGATTTTTGGCTCCTGCTCAGTCCTAGCACCTCCGGGTAGTCCCATCAGTGTGAATGAGTGGTGGAGACTCCGTCCAAGAAGATCAAGAATTACGGTGGGTACGTAATTTCCATTTATTGGTGACTTGAATCTGGACTGGCTCAGCTCTAAATTGACCCCTTTAAAGAAGCTTTATGATGACCTCGGATTGAGTCAGATAATTACTGGAATAACAAGGCCAAACTATAGAAATCACATCACTGCGATGGTGCGATGGTCTGCATCTGTCCAGGGGGGAACCAGAATCCTAGGTCAGAGGTTTAAATGCTTCATTGGCAAGCATTTAAACTAGCCGGGGGGGGAGGCACTGAAAAGGAGCAGAGAAATCCCAGCCTCCCCCCACAAAACACAGTAATTAGTGAGGTAAACACCAAGATAGAGAAGTCATTATGGAGCAGGACAGAGGTAAATGTAAAAAAGGCAAAGGCAGTAAGGACAGGAATGGGGCTCAAAGGGGTAAGACCATCAAAAGGTGGAGGGTGATGAGTACCAATGCCCGTAGTCTGTGTAACAAGCTCCCTGAACTAGTGGCCTTGATGGAAGAGGGTTGCCTGGATATTGTGGCAGTCACAGAAACATGGTACACAGAGAACCATGACTGGGATGTCAACATACCAGGATGCACAATCTACAGGAGGGACAGGAAGGGTAAAAGAGGAGGAGTAGCTCTCATGTAAAGGGATCAAAGCAACAGAACTAAAGAGTAAACAGGGAGCAGATGAGACACTCTGGGTCACCCTGGAGACAGAAAATGGCACCACAGTCCGCATGGGGTTGTATACAGACCCCCATCTCAGGGGAAGGGACTGGACAAGGAAATTATAGAAGGCTTCCTTAGAATGGCAGAAAAAGGAGAAATATTGTTGATGGGGGACCTGAATATGCCAGATGTTAACTGGAGCACCTTTGCTGCTGGCACATCCAAGAGCAGGGTCATTCTTGATGCCCTACAGGGGGCATGCCTCAGACAGCTAGTATTGGAACCCACTCGGGATGGAGCAATCTTAGACCTGGTACTCTCAAATGGGGACGGAGAAAGAATCTCAGATTTAGAAGTGGGTAGCCATCTGGGAACAAGCGACCACCAAACAGTGTGGTTCACGATAAACACAGCCATACAAAAGCAAGAGTATTGGACTTTAGGAGGGCTGACTTTGGGAAAATGAGAGAGTGCCTCAGAAAAGCACTAGCAAACAGGCAAGAAGGAGGGGTGGAGTAACAATGGGGAGTAATCAAAACAGCCAGCACAGAGGCAACAAGCATTTGTGTAAAGCAAATCAGCAAAACACAATGAAGGAAAAAAATGCTATGGTTCTCAAAACAGGTGGCAGGCAAAGTTAAGGAGAAAAGAGTAGCATTCAGGAAATATAAGGAAACACAGAAGGAGCAGGACAGAGAAAGTTATCAGTTAAAGCAGAAGGAGGCTGGGAAGGTAGTCAGAATAGCAAAAGGCCCAAACTGAGGAAAGGATAGCCAACTCTGTTAAGAAGGGGGATAAGATCTTTTATAGGTACATTAGGGAGTGAAGAAAGACCAAAGGAGGGATACTGAGGCTTAATAAAGGGGAGGGAATGTGGGTAGAGGGTGACAGTGAAAAAGCAGGGATACTGAATGAATATGTCTGCTCAGTATTCACAAAGGAAGAGGAGGGGAGGGGAGGTACCTAAACCAAACAAGAGAAACACTCTGAAGATGGGGTCGATACCAGTCCATTTACAGAAGAAAGGGTTCTGAAAGAACTAATAAAATTGAAGGTGGACAAAGCAATGGGCCTGATAAGTTCACCCAAGAATTCTAAAAGAACTAAGGGTAGAACTAGTGACACCTTGACTGCTCTCTTTAACAAATCATGGGAGAATGGGGTGGTACCTGAGGACTGGAGGAGGGCAGATGTGATTCTCTTCACAAAAGTGGGAGCAGGACAGAGGCAGGAAACTACAGACCAGTTAGTTTGACCTCAGTGGTAGGGAAAATGATGGAATCACTTCTGAATGAAAGAATTGTTGAGTACCTAGGCCAGTGGGGCTGGGACCCAAGGCAGCATGGATTCATGATGGGAAGGTCGTGTCAGACAGAATCCAATAGATTTCTTTGACTGGGTGACCAAAGTAGTAGACCAGGGAGGGGCTGTGGAAATGGCCTACCTAGATTTTAGCAAGGCATTTGATACAGTCCCACACAAAAGATTAATGCACAAGTTAGCCAGCTTTGGAGTGGGTCCCAAGGTGGTAGCCTGGATAAAAAATTGGCTAGACAACAGGACGCAAAGGGTAGTAGTAAATGGAGTCCACAGTGAAGAAAGGAGGGTTACTAGCAGGGTACCGCAGGGTTCAGTACTGGGACCGGTCCTTTTTAATGTCTTTATAAGTGACATTGCAGAGGAACTGGAAGGAAAAGTATGTCTCTTTGCAGATCGACACAAAGATCTGCAACAGGGTTGATGCACAAGATGGAGTGGAAAGGATGAGAAGGGACTTGGCAAGGTTGGAGGAATGGTCAAATGTATGGCAGCTCAGATTCAATGCAAAGAAGTGCAAGGTAATGCACCTGGGAAACAAAAACCCAGGGGAAGAATACACAGTGGGGGGTGAGATACTGACAACAGTAAAAAGGGAAAGGGACCTGGGGGTAATTATATCAGATGACCTTAAGGTGGGCAAGCAATGTGAGAAGGCAGTAAGGAAGGCTGGGGGGATATTGGGATGCATAGGGAGAGGCATCAATAGTAGAAAACAAGAAGTTGTTATCCCTCTGTTCAGACAGCGAGACCCCATCTGGAGTACTGTGTGCAGTTCTGGAGACCTCATCTCCGCAAAGACATAGACAGAGTGGAGGCTGTCCAGAGGAGGGCAACCAAAATGGTGCAGGGTCTGCACCAGAAGACATACGAATAAAGACTAAAGGAGCTTAATATGTATACCCTTGAGGAAAGGAGGGAGAGAGGGGACATGATAGAAACTTTTAAGTACCTCAAGGGAATCAACAAAGTCCAAGAGGGTGGCATCTTTCAGAAAAAGAGATGTGCAAGAACAAGGGGGCACAATTTGAAGATAGAGGGGGGACAGCTCAGAGGTAATGTGAGGAAGTATTTTTTCACAGAGAGGGTTGTGGATGCATGGAAGAGCCTCCCTGAGGAGGTCGTGGAGTCAAGAACAGTGGGGGAATTCAAGAATGCATGGGACAGACATAAGGCAGTCCTAGTGGGGGGTAGGAGGAAGTAAGCTGTTGGTTAATTAGGATCTGCAGCTTATCTGTTAGGTAGGAAAATAGGCAGACTAGGTGGGCCAAGCAGTCCTTATCTGCCGTCAAATTCTATGTTTCTATGTACTGGTTCATTACTGGATCTAATCATTACAAACAGACCTCATAAAATAGCACATGATGCTATCTTCCACAAGGATCTCAGTGATCACAACATAGTAGTGTGTGTGTCAGGAACCTCTAGAAATATACTCCCACCATCAAATGTGTTACTAGGAGGAGTTTCAAAAGGTTCAACCCAACCTACTTTCTGGCAGATCTAAGGGACATTAACTGGCATAACTTTTACCTAGCAGCTACTACCAATGAAGCCACACACATTCTCAATTCCACCCTTGCTCACATCATAAACAAGCATGCCCCACTAATTAGCCATAGAATTAAAAAAGCCTCCTGTCCCAGGTTCAATGGGTACATTAACAAAGCTTTATAAAAAAGTGACCAACTCTGGGCCACCGTGAGACGTACTAAATCCAATAGCGACTGGACAGCTTTTAGGGCTTGTTGCAATGCCTGCACTAGGCTGATAAGGAACACAAAAGAAAATTACTATCTGAACATTACTGAATCAGCTAAAGGGAACCCTGGAAAAATATGGTGCACCTTCAAATCAGTTGAAGGCTGCAAAGATCCTCCATCACTACCTGACAAAAGTAACTGTCAGGGCTCCTGTATCACTGGTAAGTCTGAAATACTCAGTAAACTCAATGAACACTTTGCAATAGCAGGCCTCACCTTCATTTCCTCCAGTGCTGTCACCCTGCGCCAACTATCCTACAATTAGCAATGGATACCAGACCTCCTACTGATGCTACCTTCAACTTCTCTTACCATTACATATAAACAAGTAGAGGACCAATTACTTAAACTGGATACCAAAAAGAGCACTGGTGCAGATAACATTGACCCCTTCTTCCTGAAGTTAGGGTACCACTTCCTGACTGCACCAGTTACACACCAATTTAATTTATCGCAAACAGAAGGAACAGTATCTCATACAAGGAAAGTAGCCCACTTACTACCCCTGTTTAAATCTGGTGACACTGCAGACATGAATAACTATAGACCTATATCGATCTTACCAGTCCTCTCAAAAATCTTAGAAAAAATGGTTAGTATTCAGGTCAGGGAATTCCTTGAGACTCACCATCTTCTAAACCCCTTACAATCTGGATTTAGAAGTCAGTACAGCACCATATCTGCCCTAAGGCAATGAATGACTGGTTAGAGGCCATGGACAATAAACAGTGCACAGGTGCTGTTTATTTGGACCTAAGTAAGGCCTTTGATACAGTTGATCATGATCTTCTCCTAGTCACCCTCAAGGAACATGGGTTCACCATCTCAGTATTAAAATGGTTTACCAGCATCTGGCAGATAGACAGCAACAAATTAAGGTTAGTAGGTCCTTCTCATCACTTCTCCCCATGGCAAGAGGAGTTCCCTAGGGCTATTCTGGGCCCCCTGGTCTTCTTGCTTTATGTCAATAAGCTGAGCGACAATATTGTGGACTCCAAAATACACCTTTTTGCTTATGAAATCTTACTGTACGTGTCTGGACACTCACCCGTACAAGTCTACTCCGCTATCCAGTCTCACTTTTACCACCTTCAGAATAACTTACTATGATTAAAACTCCTACTGAATGCCAAGAAAACGAATGTTCTTTCATCCACCCAATTCCCCAACTACCCAACTTAACAGTTGCCCCCCCCCCCCCCCCCCCGTCCATCACAGCCCTTCTCGGTGAGACGCTTGAAGTGGTGAATAGGTTCAGATACCTGGGTTTCATGCTCGACTTGCATCTCTCATTTTCATTTCACCTTGAGACTCTAATAAAAAAAACTGAAACTGTAGCTAGGCTTCTTTTTCAGAAATAAATCTTTATTTTCCCAACTATCCAGGAAGACACTAGTCCAGGCCACCTTCCTGCCTCTTCTGGACTACGTTGACATCATTTGTAACAGTTGTGCAGCCACCTATCCCCACAAACTGGATACCTTATATCACCGTTCCATGCGCTTTATTACCAATGCCCCAGCCAGAACCCATCATTGTACCTTATACAAGGATGTCAGTTGGACTTCCCCGACCACCTGGAGAATCACGCATATCTACATCTGGGTATACAAAGCCCTCTTAAACAAACTGCCTCCTTATCTTACAACTCTACTCCATTGATCGCATAGTGTGTACGCATTGATGAAATGCTCGCATAAATCCCTAGACATCCTTAAAACATGCACACGCTGTGGCAGTGCAGCCATTAGTTACAGTACATACTCTCTGCAGCTTGGAATAAACTACAATCAGCTCTAAAGCTCCAATCCTTAATCCCATTAAATGCTTTTAAAACCCTCATTAGCAAAACTTCTATGTACACGTGTCACTGCACTTAACCTCCATTCTCCCCACCTTTCCTACTTCTTCCTCACCTCCATATTTGTTTTCAAAGTAATGACAGTTATGCCTGTTTCTTACTTGAATCATAACAATCTGTTATATTGCTGATACCCTACATTGTACCTTACATTGTAAACCCTACCATAAGCCTGCATTCCGAATAAGAAGTCTGTAACATTGTACTTACCTTGTATTATTAATTATTGCCGCTCCTCTGAAAACCTGTGTATATTGTAATGTTGTTTTTGCCAATATCTGAGGGTACTGACTGCTGACTGTAAATAGTGTTAATATTGTAAATATCCATTTCTCTGTACACTGTTCTGTGTATTGTAAATTTACTGTTTTTCGTCATTATCTGAGGGAACTGATTGTTGGACTGTAAATAGTGTTAATATTGTAATATTCATTTCTCTGTGTACTGTTCATCTCTCTGTATACTGTTTTTGTTTATTGATTGTACAATGGATATCCTTGCAAATGAGTTTGTTCAACGGATCTTATCCCTCCACAATAAACTTGAACTTGACTTCCATTGTGCCACTTACCAGATTGTTTGGATCCCACATACAGTATTGATCTTTTGCTAAGATTATCTGGTACTCAGTTTAATAAATGAAGACACTATTCAGTGAGAACCCTCACTTACTAGTAGTTTCAGTACTAATGATGAATAACTATTTGTGCTATACAAATGTTGCTTATGCATTTTTTACCTGTTGAGTGTCTACAGTGTTTTTTTGTTTTATAGTTTAATTTATGATGATACCGTGCCTATTTTATAGGTTTACAGTTGCACTTTGAATTCTATGTAACTTCTGAATGTTTCACTTTTAAAGAACTTGCATCCAACTGACTGTCATGTCAGCTTTGCCCTAGCCCCTAATTTTTTTTTTTTTCAAGTTGTGTATCTGTTTTTTATTTTAGACCTCTTTAGACTGCAATATGTCCTTCTCTTTTCATATCTGGCTCATTTGATATCTGGATAGAGTTGTCTGATATTGATTGTTGTCCCTCACCGAAGAGAGGTCTGTTTAATTTTTTCTTTATTTTGTTTAATGTCAATATGTTTATTGGAGAAATTTATAACAAGCCAGATTATATGTATTTGTGGGGCAGGTTGAGGGCAACAGTTATTGTTATCTGCATTTCTGCATCTTAGGCTAGGAATGTTAGTATATGTTATGGTTATATTCAAATGGTGTATTTTCTGTTTCGGTCATTTGCTGTCATCTTGGGAGGGAGGGTTTGGGCTGTCTTTCTTGGCAGAGATGGATTAACATTGTGGACCAGTATCTGGTAGTAGGTTGGTTATTAGGACTGGGGGAAGTAATTTTTTTCTGGGGTTATTTTATTTATGGGTTCTTCTTTTAGTTTTTTGGGATGCAGGGCATGGGGTGGGGGCTGGGGAGACTTTCTGTTCAACTATATGGCTTACAGAAGCACACTATGCTATACGTTTGGTTACTCAATTTGGTATTAGTAGTGGGGCGGGTTTGGGGCACACTATGTTTATGGTGCATACGCATAGGTTTTCTATGTTTAGCGGTAGGTATGGGTAGTTTATACTTCTTTACAACTTGGAACATCAAAGGTGCTCAGGATAGCCAGAAGTGGTATTTGGTGCTTCGACATCTCAAAAAACTTAGAGTAAGTATTGCATTTTTACAGGAAACACATTTGTCTAGAGCAGATATCAATAGGTTTAGAAGATTATGGATTGGCCAAGGTTACTGAGCGAGCAGTGGGACAAAATGAGGAGGGGTGGCAATTTTAATTGCCCGAGGATTGTTTTTCCAACTGCATCAAGAAATATGGGACCATGAGGGGAGGTATATCATTTTGCATAGAAGACTGGGCCTAACTAAAGTTGTGCTGGGGTCTATGTATGGTCCTAATATCAACTCCCCCTCTTTCTTTGCTGAACTTTCAGCTCTCCTAGCCCCTCTCTCCCGTCTTACAGTCTTTCTTGGTGGGGATTGGAATCTGGTATGCCAGCAAGATATGGACCGCTCTGCGTCTGTCCAGAAAGGATTATCTCCAGGGCAGCGAGGGCTAAGCGATTTGATAGATTCCCTTGGGCTGGCAGACTCGTGGCATATCCTGCATTCCACAGATCATCAATACACTTTTTATTCATCGCCATATAAATCTTATTCCCATCTATATTATTTCTTAATTAGCAATGAATCTCTTCTGGGTCTTTCCCACTGTGACATCCAACTGATGGTAATTTCAGATCATAACCCTATTACAATGATCCATTTGCTCTGTGGGATAGAGGATCATGACACAGTCTGGCTCCTCAGTTCGCAGTTAGTTAAAGATTCCTCAACCAATTTAGCATTAAAAGGGTATATTCATTCCTTCTTTGTCACTAATGATGACTCAATTCCTCAGCTAGATGTCCTATGGGGTGCAGCCAAATGTGCATTTAGAGGTGAATGCATTCTCTTCACCTCTAAATGTCACAAAGTCCGTAGTGCACAGCTCACTTAGTTGCTACAACAAATTAGATTCTTAGAGTCTCAATCATCCCCCTCCATGCCTGATTTGGATTGTCATCAATTACAGTCCTTGAGGTTGCAATATGCTAGTATGCTGGCTGAGAAAGCTGAGTTATCATGATTTTGTGCTAAAGTGAAGTACTTGCAAAGTGGTGAGAAGGCTGGTAAACCAGTGGCACTTCAGTTGCGACAGCTGGAGTCAGGAAAGACTATACCCAGTATTCGTCTGAATCCAGATGATAACTTTGTTACACACCCCCGTGATATAGCTGAGGTCTTCTGCCAATTTTATTGTTCGCTTTATAAAGTTGACCCTCTCCCAAATAACTTTGATAAACTGTCACATGAATATCTTGCTGACTTTCCCCCTTCCCCTTCCCCAGTTGTCCCCACAATAACAGGAAATATTAAAGGGGTCTATTTTGTTGTCTGAGGTCACCCGTGTCATACAACAACTTCCTCTTGATAAAGCGGCGGGCCTAGACGGCTTCATGAACAACTTTTACAAAACATACTCTGCTGACCTCGCTCCCTTTTTATAGTTCATCTTTTTAACTATTTGTTTCCCTCTGGCATTACCGATGTGACTTTAACACAGGCTTGGATTACATTAATTAAAAAGTCAGGTAAGAACGAGCAGCTCCTGAGTAGCTACAGACCAATTTCCCTTCTTAACTCAGACCTCAAAATGTTAGCCAAAGTATTGGCCAACAGACTTCGATTAGTTTGGGATGGTCTAATTAGCCCAGCACAAGTGGGGTTTATGGTGAGTAGATTATCTAGTGATCACCTGCATAAACTTCACTATTGCATCCAGAGAGAGCAAGACTCCTGTGCTGGTCTCCCTGGATGCAGAAAAGGCCTTTGTCCAGGTCTCCTGGTTATTTCTTTTTAAAGTTTTGGATCAGTTTGGTTTTCTACAGGAGTTCCAAAAATGGACGCTAATATATAGTGACTCCTCTGCCCAAATTCTGTGCAACGGAGTGCTTTCTTCTCCTTTGTACTTGCAATAAGGAACTAGACAAGGCTGTCCCCTTTCCCCTTTCCTGTTCAATTTATACTTGGAGCCCCTTATCCAACACCATCTGCTTAACCAGCAAGTGCGTGGGATCCTTGCAGGTAAAGACTATTATAAATTATTGGCTTATGCTCATGATTTACTTTTACTGTTTATATTTAGGCCTTACCTGTGACCATTGTACATAAGACATATAACTACTAAACTATTTGAATGAATTTGATTAGCTGATCATGTTGCCAATGTTAGTTCTTATTTCTGTCTCAAATGGTTCCTTTGTGACTTTCACTGTATTCTGTAAGTACTCGACTTATATTCTTATTAAAATGATACCTGTATGTTGTGTCCTTATGCCTATGTATGTGTACCAGGACCTCCTTGTGAATGAGCTTGCTCAATGGAGTATTTTCCTGCAATAAACTTGAACTTGAACACCTTGAGGACCCTTCCACCTCAATTCCAATGGTCCTAGATGAGATAAGATGTTTTGCTTCCCTTTCGGGTTATAAATTAAACCTGGAAAAATCTAAGGTACTCCCCCCTTAGCAGTTATGTCAATAAGCAGGAGGTCTTGGACTTTGGTTTTGCCTTGGAATCCCAACATTTGTTGTATTTGGGTTTTCGTCTCATTTGTACTCCCTCATCCTTACTCAAAGTAAATTGTTTCCTTCTTTTGCAAGAGATTAAATCTGATTTACAGTGTTGGATGGCTCTTCCTCTTTCCCTATGGGGTAGAATTAGTATGATTAAGATGAATATGTTGCCCCGTTTGTTATACTCCCTTGGTATGCTTTACTTACATCTTCCTAAGGCCTGGTTCAAACCCCAGGAAATCTTACTGTATTCTGATATATGCAGTATAATCTCACCATAGGACTACCCCAGTGCCGAAATGGTTAATAGAACCTATGCTAATGATAGAATGCTAGGCTTGAGCTCGGTTTTCAAACCACTGTCCCTGGAATACATCCTGCAACCATCAGACTCTTTATTCCTCTTGTCTAAGTAAGACACCTTGGGGAGCTCTCCGTCATCTTTCTTGAAGATTTTATTTTCTCATTTTTTAAAGTATTGATTATTTCTTTTCATTTGTAAAGCACTGTCCTTGGTATTACAGGTAGATTAGTCTAGATTTAGTATTGTTTCAGTAAGTTTTTCGGTTCCTTGCCGGTTCTTCAACTTCTCTGGGCCGGTTTCTTATTTACATTTAATTTGTGCTGGAAACTTGGTTCTTGCTTAGGTCGCAGAACTGACCACAAAAAAAAAAAAAAAAGAGAGAAGTCTTTGTTTACAAGTGTGTGTATCTGACTCAGAGAAACCCAGTTCAGGGTTTTTTTTCTTTTTTTGTCATGTTACAACCCAAGAAAATAACCAGCCCTACGGGTTTTCATTGCACAGAGTCTGGTGAACCATTTGCTAAAGCTGATCCACATTTAATTTGTGTTTTCTTCCTATGGTTTGACCACCTGAACACAGATTGTGAAATTTGTAAAAACTTTCCCCAGTCAACACTGGATAGGCAATTGAACCGACTGAGGGGAAAAAATGTCCGATAAGGCTGCTGACCTAGCCTCTGATAAACCGACTCCTTCTAACTCTAAAGAAAAACCCAAGTAACCGGACAAACAGCCCTTTGACAAGGGTGAAGGTTCCCTGTGAAGAAAATGAACCACAGAGACTGCCACTGAACCATCAACATCTGCTAAAAAGAAGAAGAAGGAAAAGCACTCGGGGAAGGAATCGCAACTGACAACCCCCCCAGTTCCTATCGCTGAGGAGATTGCCAGTACCATCAGAATAATCCAGTCACTGCAAACTGGTACCTCGGTGTTAGTTCAGCAACCCGGTTCACATCATCCATTGTTTCAAACTTTGTTTTCTTCCTCGGTTCCTGGTTCCTTTGAACATTACCCTGATATTTATGGCGATGATGATGATGATAAGGAGTTTGGGGAACCCCCTGAACCGGATGTTTCCCCTGATCCTCAATGCCCTGACACCCCTGATAAGGGACCTGAGGATTTTACTTTGCATTTTCCTTTTATGAAGTAAGTGGCACAGACTCTGGACCTCTCCACTCAGGAATCTACAGAGGAGGAGGAGGAACCAGATTACATGGAAATGATGGATGTACCAGCAACTAAGAGGTTGATACTACCTATCCATAAGTCCCTAAAGAGACAAGCCACTAGAATTTTGCAAAGCCTCACTTCCATTCCCTCAGTGGACAAGAAGATGGATAGGAAATACTGGGTGGCCAAGGCTGGAGCGGAGTTCCTTTTTGGGCATCCCAGTCATGAAGGAGTGGTGCAGTCTGCTGCATGTGACAAGGCAGGCATTCCTCTGACATCACACCCACCTGATAAAGATTCTAGGAAAATGGATTCTATGGCCAAGAAGCCTTACTTGGGTTCTTCTCTGGCCATTAGGCAGGCCCCTTACATGGCGTTTGTTTTCAGATACCAGAAAAGTCTCTGGAATATGGTTTTGGAGATTGCTAAGGCCTGCCCTGTTCCCATGGCATCTGACCTAGCTGAGGCTGCGAAAAGGGGCACAGAGGCCTCCAGATATTGATTTCGGATGGCAGTGGATGCCAATGATATTGCAGCCAGACTGATGGCAACTTCAGTGTCCTTGCAGAGATTTGCTTGGCTAAGGGCCACTTATCTATCCCAGGACACTCAGGCAAAGGCCTTGGATTTTCCTTGCGAGCCCACATCCCTCTTTGGTGAGCAGACAGAGACTTACATGAAAAAGGTGGATGAGTACAAGGTGGCTTACAAGAGTGCTGCTGCTAAGGAAAAGGCAGCCACACCTCAGAAATACCAGAGTAAATGGGGTAGGGATAGAACCCACTAAAGATCTTTCTTCCAGACTCCGTCTTTTCCAGCCTATCAGCCACAGAGAGGGTACTTCAGAGGCAGAGGAATAAGGGGCAGCAATCGAGCTGGCCCCAGTTCCCAGCCAAGTGCACAAGCAAAGCAGACCACCCTGAGTGGTCTGCCAGAGTCACCTCTCTACTTCTAGTAGGGGGAAGGCTGGCTTACTGCCTCCAGGCTTGGAAATCCATCATCACAGACAAATGAGTCCTAGAGGTAGTGAGCCAGAGTCTTGCTCTCAGTGTCAGTGTCTTACCCAGGCTGACGGCAAGAGTTTTCAGACCTGCCACCCCTTCAGAAGCAGTTCTACTGGAGGTGGAAGTACCAAAACTCCTCCAGGAGAAGGCAGTGGAGCCTGTTCACTTGGCCCAAAATGGAATGTGAATCTACTCAAAATACTTCCTCACTCTAAAGAAAACAGGGGAGTGGCAACCTATACTGGATCTTGGACATTTAAACAGACATTTGACAAAGCCAAAGTTCAAAATGATCACTCAACCATTCTCCCTGCACTCAGGCAGGGAGATTGGCTGGCATCCCTGGACCTAAAGGATGCTTACTGTCACATTCCTATCAGGCAATCCCACAGAAAGTACCTCAGGTTCAGATTGCCATCAGGCCATTGCTAGTTCAGAGCCATGCCTTTTGGCTTGACTTCTGCTCCAAGAGTGTTTACAAAGTGCCTACCAGTAGTGGTAGCACACTTAAGGAGGCAGGGAGTTACAGTCTTCCCATACTTGGACAACTTGCTAATGGTAGGCCAGTCCCCCCAGCAGGTCGAAGATGCACTGACCACCACTCAGGATACCCTGCAGTCCTTAGACTTCCTGGTAAACCAAAAAAGTCAGTACTGAGACCAGTTCAGCTCCTGGAATTTATAGGAGTGGAATTGAGCACACTAAGAGGAAAGGCATTCCTCCCTCAGGGAAGGGTGGACAGCCTTATACAGTTGGCCAGCTTCTTCCAGCTGCATATTCCCAGACCAGCAAGGCATTTTCTCCAGCAGTTGGGACACATGGCTGCACCAACAGCAACAGTGCCAGGTTCCAGATATGAGAAACATCCAGTTCCGTCTCAGATCTCACTGGTCACAGAAAAGAGATTTCCTGTCAAAGATGGTGTCAGTCACAGGAACTCTTCTTCAAGCACTCCAGTCGTGGCAGGAAAAGGACAACCTCAGAAAAGGGGTGCCTTTCCTTTAGCAATCGCCAGCAGCAGTACTAACAATGGATATCTCCATCCTAGGATGGGGTGCCCACCTGGGGAAGCACACCATACATGGTACTTAGCTCCAGCAGGAGTCTCTGTGCCACATAAACCTGCTGGAACTCATGGCACTTTACTTAGGCATTCAGTCATTTGCCTCAATGCTGCAGGACAAGATGGTTCAAATCAGAACAGACAATACAACCCCAATATACTACATTAACAAGCAAGGGGGCACAAGGTCATCCTCCCTTTGCACAGCGGCCCTGAAAGTATGGAATTTGACTTACTCCCTGGGGATCTCCCTGTCAGCTGTTCATCTCCCAGGGAAGGACAATGTCCTCACAGATGCCCTCAGCAGGATCAACCAGAATCACCACGAGTGGTCACTAAACAGGCAGATCCTGCAAGTTGTGTTCAGAAGGTGTGGCACCCCAGTGGTAGACCTCTTCGCAGCCCCAGACAATCACCGACTGCCACAGTTCTGTTGCAGAACTCCTACAGTGGGCACAGTGCCTCTGGATGCACTACTGTTGGATTGGACAGGTAAGTTTCTGTATGCCTTCCCTCCATTTCCCCTGTTGCTCAGAGTAATGAGCAAGCTCAGGGTTCAGCCAGCGACAATGATCCTCATTGCTCCAGACTGGGCCAGGCAGCCCTAGTATTCACTGTTCCTGATCCTGTCAGTATCCAGATCAATCTCCTTCCCCAGGAGGCACAACCTACAGACTTCCTTACAGGGCAGGATCCTTCACCCCAGTCTCCAGTCCCTCAGGCTCAAGGCTTGGCTCTTGAGGACTTCGAGTATGCTGACCTGCACCTCTCTGAGGGGGTTCTAGGGTTCCTCAGAGTTTCTAGAAAACCCTCTTTTAGGAAAACTTACACCTCTAAGTGGAAGAGGTTTTCTGTTTGGTACCAGCAAAAACATATCGACTGTAGTCAGGCTGGCTTGCCCATCATTTTGGATTATCTGGCACACCTTCATTCCCTCGGCCTCAGGCCATCTACCCTTAAGGTACATCTAGCAGCTGTCTCTGCTTACCTCTCAGCGGGCAAGGGTTCATCCCTTGCAGCTAACCAGGTATTCAGAAAGTTTTTCAAAGGTCTGTTACACTTGCATCCCCCACACAGGGAGCCAACTCCTGCATGGAACCTTAATATATGCATTGGCCAGCTAATGCAGCCACCCTTCGAGCCTATGTCTTCAGTAGAGCGTAAATATGTGACATGGAAGACAGTGTTCCCGATAGCTATCACCTCAGCCAGGAGAATTAGTGAGCTCCAGGCCCTGTCCACTGAGCCAAATTACATTTCAGTCCAGAGGGACAAGGTAGTCCTCAGGACAGGGAGTTTCTCCCCCAGGTGGTGTAGGACTTTCACCTGAATCAGTCCATCACATTGGCAGTCTTTTTTACTGACCATTCCGGTTCAGGGGAACGTAGGCTGCATAGCCTAGATGTCAAGAGGGCTATCAGTTACTACTTGGATCTTACTAAGAATCATAGGCAGGATAGTACTCAGCTCTTCCTGACTTATGGAAAGGTGGGCAAGGGCAAACCTGCCTCAAAGAGGACCATTGCATGCTGGACTGTTGCCTATATTCAGTTCTGCTACAGCAAAGTAGGCAAAGAGCCCCCTGTGGGCCTTGGGGCCCACTCTACAAGGGGTACAGCTGCTTCTATAGTAGCTACAAGAGAGATTCTTTTGTTGGAAATTTGTAAAGCAGCTACCCAGAAAACTGTTCACACATTTACCAAACACTATAGCCTAGATACCCAGGCCAGAAGTGATGCCAGATTTGGTACAGCAGTACTGCAGAGCTTGTTTCCTAAATAGGTTCTTTGCCCTCCTCCAAAGGTACTGCTTGGGTAGTCTGCATATGTCAGACTACAGTAAGATTTCCTGGGGTTTGAAGAAAAAATACTTCCCATAGTAATCTTGTTTCTTCCAAGGGAATCTTACTGTATTCTGAGCTCCCTCCCCTACTAGAACCTATGGGCACTGCTCTACAGCTGTCCATGCTATTTGAAACTTGTGAGTGTTTCTTGATTGAGGCATCTGTGACTTGAGTCTTAGTGATGCCCACAAAAGGGGACTGTTTGATCTTCTCTTGTCAGTCTTCACCATTCATTACTGCTGGGTATAACCCGAGGGCACGATCCTGCATGGGAGCTTTTTTTTGTGGGGGGAGGAGTCGGCACCTACGGCACCACCCATGAGGTCGATGCACTGCCTGGTGCATGAGGGTTGGCAATTAGGAGCCACAGACTCCTCCTCCTCCTCCACCCCAGTTCTGTTTTCTCCTGCCATCGAGGTGCACCTGCTACGCGAGTCTTCAGAAAACTTCTGCATCTCTGCAGAGTATTGTTACTGGCACACAGGAGATTCAGGATTTATTGACTCGACTTATTGCTGAGGAGAAGGCTCATGGAGATATGCATGCTAATGAGCATGCAGCGGGGGGTTCAAGACATCTTACGACTACAGGAATGTCCCCAACTGTGGATGGTGAGAATTCCTCTCCTGATAAAGTATCTGATGCAGGCTGCTCAGCGGTAGCTGAGACAACAGAATGCCAGGTTACTGATGCTGAATGTGTCACTGCTACAGCTGGAGGGAGGAACGCGGAAGTATCGGCATTGTCTGTATGTGCTGCCGGTCCCAGCAAGCAGCTGTCAGACTCGGAAACAGCTGAAACTTGGACCAGGGAATCTGCACTTTCTCAGGCGGGTTGGATGCAGCAGCCGGATGGTCGTTGGGTCCCAGACCCTAACTGGATCTCGTTTTCCTCTCCTGTGACTTCGGATCTTCAGATGCCTCCAGATAATCAACGGGGATCTTCCCCTACAGGTCAGCCTTTGGTTTTCCTTCCCGCAAATGATAACTTGGACTCAGAGTCCACAATCGATGACATTAACATGACTGATAATCCTCCCTACGAGGACCCACCGAGAGAGTCGCCTGCTCATTCACTACATAGGACTGATGCAAGGCGGGGCCACCGTTTTTTGGATTTGTTCAAGAATAATAAACTGGAACAGGCCCCTCAGGTACAGGGGCGTCTTGCCCGAACACCCGGATAGGGCATATGTTGCCAGAAAATTGTTGAAAGATTCCATGAACTTTTAGGCCACGGATGTTTATGCTTTAATAAGCATCCGTGGGCAAGTTACTTTTGATATCAGTTGTAAACACTTCTCTGGTCTAGTTAAATTCTGGTATAAATATGAAACCTGCAACACTTTACCTTTATGGCTCCCTTTTTGGGCAATCCCTATCACTAAATCTCTGTTCAAAACAATAAATATTATGTTCAGAAATGAAGGGGTGAACGTGGGGGATATCCAGTACTGATTGGAGAAAAAAATGCACTGTTTTAGGGCCTCCTGAGCCCATTATAGATTCAGAGGGTATTTGGACCGGGGCATGGCGCTTCAAAGTAAAATTGCATATTGTGGACAATGATGTTATGCATGTACCTAACAGTTTCTTTTTAGGAAAAGACAGGGGTGTCTGTTTTTATCCAGGTCAGCCCAAAGTATGTTACAAATGTGGCAGTAAGCGTCATTTAAGTAGCGCATGCGACAAAGTTAAATGTGCACTTTGTGGTGGGTTGGATCATGATAGCGAGGTTTGCAGAAATGTGTTTAAATGCAATTTATGTTAGGAATCCGGTCATGCTTATCACCAATGCCCTTGGGTGGGTCAGAATCGGCAGGGAGGCCCCAACAAAGAGGATTTGATAAATCAGGCCCAGGACAGGCATAGGCCGCAGGCACCTCACAATTCAGCAACAGACACTGAGCATTCTAGTCGGGGGGGGGAGGATATACCTTAGGACTCACAGCCTGATCCTTCACAGACTCCAGAGCAGGAGACTGAGCTACAGAACTCGAGGCCATCGGATCAGGACCAACCAATTTTACTGACCGAGGTTCAAGCTCATAGTTCAGGGCTTGTCCCTGGTCCTTCCCAGCGCCGTGATAATCTCCCATCAATGCTCCCACTGGATACTGATTTTCAGACTCACCCTTCTAGAAGACTCACCCGGGCAGCTAGTAGATAGAAGGGAGCCTCAGGGATCTGTCACACACAAAATACTTTTCAAGTTCTGGCGGACATGGAGGGGGATTCTGGTTCTGAAACCTCCAACTCCAAAGCATTTTCTGAAATGGAGGTGGACGAAGAAGGTGAAAGGGACCTTTTAGAGTAAAAAAAAAAAAGAAAGGGAAAAAACGGAAACAGGATAAACCTTTACTCTTATCTTAAAATGTCATGGCTTGCCTAAAGATGGTATCGCTTAACTGCTGTAGCATTAAGAATTACAGAAGGTGTATGATTTCTTTAATGCATTGTAAAAATTTACAGGCAGATATCTTTTTGCAAGAAACACATTTGTCCACTTTGGCTGAGGTTACTCAAGCTCAAAAAGCCTGGTGGGAGGGCCCTTCCTTTTGGTCTTTCGGCCCCGATACGGCTGACGGGGTGGGGATCCTTTTTAATCACACCACGGTACAGGTTACTTGGCTTATTGACATATTGCCTGGCAGAGCTCTGCTCATCGATTGTCAATATAAAGGGTATTCTCTTAGGTCAATTAACACATATGCTCCCCAAGTTAAAACGGCAAGGATTGATCTTTTTCAACAGATCAAACCTTATTTGTTTACCTCAAAACATATAATTTGGGGGGGAGATATGAACTGCAGTTTAGATGTCCGTATGAAGGATAATGTTCAACAAAAAACTTATTATGATTACCATGCTCTCACACAAACATTAGCAGTAGCAAACCTTGGTGATGCCTATAGGGGGCTCCACAAGACTGATGGTTTTATTTATCAGAGGGCTTTCTTCGCTACAAGAATAGACTATTTTTTAATCTCCAAATATTTAGTAATGCAACATTTATCTTTACGTCATTGCGAATTTTTGGACCATAAACTCTTCTTTTGTGTAATAGGGTTGGATCGGATACCCGCGAGGTTTCCTTCCATGAATGGGAGATGGAAATTAAACTCACGGATGCTAGAAGATGCAGCTGTCTTACAACAAATTCAGTGTTTACTGTGCTCCAGGAAATCAGTTGCAGACCTTTATGATGACTGGTCTTCTTGGTGGATGGACACTAAAACTGCCATTAAAGATTTTTGTATTTCTCATGGAAGGAGGAGGAGGAGTTCAGATTATTTTCAATATTTGGAATATAGAAACCAATACTATAAATTACTGTCTAGCATTCAGATGACGTCTCCTGATGTTCAAACACAACTGGGGGGCAATAAAACATAAAATGAAACAATACCAATATGACAGGGCAGTTTCCATGTATGCCGAAATGAGATTTGGTATGCAACAACAGCCTTTTAAGGATCCTTACATTGCATGTAAACAAAAATTGGACAAAAAAATTATGACTGGTTTAAAAAATGTTACCGGTCAGATTAAAACATCCGACACGGAGATGTTATTGATTATAGAACAACATTTATCTTCAGTTTTTAGCACTACGTTTCATCCAACAGCTACTTGGGATGAAGTTCTTCATTTTCCTGTCCCCACAGTCCTAAACACTGAAGTGGAAAGGCTGAATGCACCTATTTCTCCATCAGAAGTTCTCACAGCCATAAATAAGTTAAAAACAGGAATATCACCAGGGGAGGATGGCATCACAAATGAGTTCTATAAAACCTTTAAAGAGGACCTTAGTGAGATTTTGGCTACATTTTATAATGACATTCTTCAATTTGGCTTTGGGGAGGTGAAATTTAACACAGCAATACTTACATTTTTATATAAAAAAGGAGATAGTACTGACTTGGGCAACTGGAGGCCGAATAGCCTGCTCAATACTGATTACAAAATCCTTTCTTCCATTCTTTGTAAAAGGTTACAAATTATAGCACAATTTGTGCTTCATCCAGCACAGACATGTTCCATTCCTCAAAGGTTGATACAGCAAAAGTTACGCTTTATTAGAGATATATGTGAATATGGGGCCTAGAATAAATTATCTGGTTATATATTGGCTTTAGACCAGTCTAAAACTTTTGATAGGGTTTCCCATGATTTTTTATTTCAAGTCCTGGAGAAGTATGGCATCCCCACTAAATGTATTAATTATGTGAAAACATTATATTCTAATGCACGATTGTGTCCCATAGTAAATAAATTACTTGGAAATGACATCTGTTTAAAACATGGAGTCAGACAGGGGTGCCCTACAAAGCCCTCTTTTGTACGCATTTGTTTTAGACCCTGTAATACGAGAAATTGAGCATAATCAAGCAATTTGTGGCCTGACTCCGTCATTAAGTATTCCAGCTCAAAAGTTGTCAGTTTATGCAGATGACATATGTTTATTGGTTAAAGATGTTTTGTCTGGACAAACTGCACTTCAGACGCTTGAACAGTTTTCAACATTGAATGGCACTATTCTAAATTATGACAAATGTGTCAGTCTTGCAGTAGACAGGACTCCACTTGTACAGAGTGTAGGGTGTATTCCTGTTTCCGATTCAGTAAAAATCTTAGGTCTTCATTTTGGGAGTGGGGATATGGCTCAGCTGAATTGGGAAAGACACCTAGTTGTAGGCGAAAGAAAAGTTCAACAGTGGAAAGCTTGGGGATTTTCAAAAAAGAAAAGGGTTATGATAATTAAGAAGTTTTTATTACTAGTATTTTTACATATCTGTTCTGTTTTTTCTGTTCCACTTTCCCTGGAAACTAAGTTGTATAGTTGTTTTTTTCAAATGATATGGGGGAGTAGGTTAAACCCCATAAAGCGAGCCTTTACTTACCGAAGATTTCACAGGGTGGGCTCGGGATGATTAATCCGTTGGTTTTTTACCAGTCTTTTTTCCTGATAGCTTCATTTCAAGTGAATTTCCTTCCCGATTGTCATCCATGGACTGTTTGGACCCAGTCATTGTTTCAGTCACTTATGCCTCAATGGAAGGGTGGTGGTATACCTAAGTTAAATTCCATGCATGCTGCACCATCTTATGCAGTTTCGGCAGTTAAAAAACTCAGGGAATGGAAATTGGGCAAGGCTCAATTGCATGATATTTCCAGGAAACATTTTTATGATGAAATTATGGGTAATATTTTTTTTGTCCAGGTACATTTCCCTTTTTGCGTTCCCACCAAGGTCTCTCAGGCATTCGTACCTTAACGGATCAGAATACCATCACATATATGTGGGATGTTCAATAACTTAGCTGCTACAGCAGGTTAGGAGTTCGGGGTAACCTGAAGCATAAACCTACAACAGACAAGCAATGTATTAGGCCCAAATGTGTTGGTCAGGTAGAAACACAAGAGCATTTCTTTCTACGGTGTGCTTATTCAGAGCAACTGTGGGCAGATCTAGCATCCTGGTGGAAATGGGGCATAGCTCGCCACATCTCTTATCAAAGTTTGATTCTGGGTGACTACACAGGTTTCTTAGGGAGCTACCATATGAGTACTTTAACTCTAATCTTTGTATGTATCAAATACTTTATGCGGCAAGCCAGGTGTCAGTATTCTCTACAACATACAATACTTCCAAATATAGTCTTAATTAAGCGGATTGAACAGGCCGTAGTCAGGCAGAAAACTTTGGAATATGATACCATTGACAGACAACTGTTTAACAGTTATTGGAAACATATTTCATGGATAATCTGAATTGACTTTATTCTAATCTTTGTATCACAGTCATATATATTGGTTGAAGTTTGCATTACATGCTATATGAATTTGTATATTGAGGATTGTTCTTGATATTCTATTAACTTTTTTTTGTTATTGACAATTTTTTCCTTTTTTCAATCTATATGTTTCTTTGGTTTTGGATTTCTGTATGATTTTGTGTTGGTGATGTATTATTTTTCTTTCTAATAAAAATTCCCCTACTCTTTTCGATAAGTGCCATGGGATCTTTAACATCCACCTGAACTACTACCAATCCAGGCAGGATTACAACGCAATGCATTGACATTCCATAACTCATGCCATACAACATGCAAATTCTTATACATTTGATATGCGGAGAGAAAGACATGACTTCAATAGGTACAGGACGGGGGGAATAGCAAATAGTAAGTCATTTTACAATAGTATAGACACATTGACCAATGCTGGCAATGCCCTTACAGATGCATTTAACCAATTTAATTTCCCCAACATTCTTAACCAGCACTTTTTTGTTGTTTAGCTCTATTCGATAAAACTCTGGCTCTCCTTTTGAGTAAGCTCCCCATTACACACCCCAAAAATAGAAAAACTCACTCAATATCAGCTAAGTGTCCGAAAACAGTCCGAGTTAAAAATAAATCTACAATAAGTCCATCATAAAAAGAGGGGCTTTAAAGATAAAATATGTATTTCAATAACATTTATCCACTTTGTAGTATATCAGAGACCCCCCTTTTATTATTAATAAAGTCCCCTTGTAGATGCAGTTAAAGTTCAGCTCTTAATAAACGAGAGATAACTCCATAAATTTGACATTGGACCACTGTTTCCACAGCCTTACTATACTTTTTGAGTTAAATAAGAATGGAGCAGATATAACTCACAGTCCCAACTCAGGTATCACCATCATCTGATTCATTTAAAGAATCCCCTTCTCTGGCTGCTGTTCGGCCTCCAGCTTCTCCAGCAATTTTACTGCTTCCTTAGAGTCTGTGTAGACATATGCACGCCAGCCTACCACAACTTGCAGGCGGGCAGGCATAAGCTTGCTATTGGGAATATCTGGATCTCTCAGTCTGCGATGGATCAGATCGAAAGTCTTTCATTTCATACGAGTAGCATATGAAAGGTCCAGGATAATCAACACTCTGGTACCATCTACTTTGGCTCCCCTCCTAGTGCGCGCTGCCTGCAATATTCTGTCCTGGATTACTGACGAAGCTGTTTGCAGCATGATCATTCTGGTTTCTCCCGTCTGCCCTGTAGCTCTGCAGAGATTAATATGGTAGGCTCGCACTAGGAAGTCTTCTATTTTTAGATCAAAGGTTCTCTCTAACCAGGAAGCACAAAAAGCAAGAAGGTCTTCCTCATTTGTGCCCTCAGTAAGACCCAATATACGGACATTTGCAGCCCTTGTTCGATTGTCTAGGTGTTCCAGGCGTGATCTCAATAGTGCCTGTTCTTTAACACATTCAGCAGCCATGACTTGGGCCCATCCGGAAGTTTTTTTCTGCTGTCTGGGCAGTCTCGACCAGGCCATCTGTCTTTTGTTCAACTTTTTTATTTTATTTATTATACATATTGTAATTACAACACTTTGAGTCAAGGACTAGTTTCCAAAGGCTCCACGTCAGTTCCAGTGGATTCAACACATAGACAGCAACACAAATGCAATATGATAGACAGGAGGTTACAGAGGTTTTTTGTTACATACCAAACAGCGAATAGCAAACAGTATTCTTATATTTGCAGGTGTCAGAACAGACATAGAATCCCGAGCCATCCAGTGCCCAGATAAGAGTTACAGTTTACAATAGTAGTACAGAGGTCTATACAGTGTGAAAGCTAGGCTCCAAGGACAAATACAGTAAATTCAGAATTGCAGCCTGAGATAAGATGATTGTCGTCAAGAGTCTAGAAAAGGGTCTGGGAAGGGCGTTGGGCACCTATGGGCTAGGATCCCACTTGTGGAGCACATTCGCAGCTGTGGGTGGAGAAAATGAGGCTCTTGAGAGCTGCCTTAAAAGGACCTATTTTAGTGAGTGAGGAGATTGAGGAGGGGAGGGCATTGAACCAGTGTGGTGCCCTGTAACAAAAGGATCTCTGGGGGAGTGATGTCTGCACCCTTGGGACTCTGAGAGCGGGCTTAGTGGAGCCACGGGTAGAGGCAGAAGGAGAAGCAGGGTGGAGGGAGGTGGAAACCCCTTGGGGGGAGAGACCTAGAAGTATTTTTTTAACCAGGAGGCAGGTCTATAATTGTAACCGCTCTTCTAGATTGAGTATGTTGGCCAGCGAGTATAGAGAGCATACATGAGTCCATTTGTCTGCACCAGTGAGGAGCCTACTAGCCTTATTTAGGGATAGTTGGATTCTCCTGAGGGCGGTGGCATCAGCAGCAGCGTAGACAGGGAGGCCGTGGTCTACAAGAGACAGGACAGAGGAGGAGACAGCCAATCTGAGGGCATCGGGAGGGAGGCAGTCCTTATGATGATAGAGAAAGCCTATGCGCATGTTAATTGCTGAGGTGAGCAGGTTGATATGCGAGTGAAAGGAGAGGGCAGAGTCAAAGGTAATGCCCAGGTATTTGCAGCTGCTAACTTGTTCTAGTGGGTGGAGTGAGCTGGATAGTATATGGAGGGGTGAGTTTTTTGCCTTATTTTGATGATGGGCAAACAACATGACTTATGTTTTTTTAATGTTAATGACCAGCCTGCGGTCATTGAACTAGTTTCCAGTTTGAAAGAGTGCTGGAGGGAGGCCTAAAGAAAGGAGGGGTCAGGGTGGGAGGAGAGGAGAGAAGAACTGCATCATCTGCATATAGCAGGACCTTGTTGGAGCAGGAGTTGGGTAGGGCATTTACATAGAGACTAAAAAGAAGAGGGCCCAGGATGGAGCCCTGTGGGACCCCGGAGTAGATGGGGTGGGTGCTGGAGAGGGTGCTGTTTATTTTGACACACTGAGACCTTGAAGAGAAATAGCTAGAGAACCAGTCCAGCAGGCCTTGGGAAAAGCCTAGTTGAAGGAGAGTGTCCAGTAGGAGTGGATGACAGACCGTATCAAAGGCCTTGGAGAGGTCGATGTAGACAGCCCCTGCAAGGTGGCCTTTGTCAAGGGTTTCGTGAAAGAAGTTTGAGAACTCCACGAGAGTAGTGGTCGTACTATGACCTGGACGGAAGCCATGCTGCTGTCTGCATAGGAGACTGTGGGAGGCAAGATATTCAGATAATTGGTCTGCCCCTATTTTTTCCAGGGCTTTAGAGAAAGAGGAGGAGGAAGAATAGAAATCTGCTTATAGTTTCCAGGAGAGGAGGTGTCACCACTTTTGAAGATGGGGGTGATCACAGCCTTTTTCCAAGCTAAAGGGAACTGGCCCAGGCAAAGGGAGCGATTGAGTAAATCAGTCAGGGGGGTTAGGTACTATGTCAAGGACCTGCCTTAGGATCCTAGTATCCAGGGGGTCAGAGGAAAGGCTGGTAACACTGAGGGCTTTTGTTACATAGTGCCAGGAGTTTTGTGGTGAGATGGTCCTCAGGTAGAAAGGTGGGTGAGGGAGTGGCTGTGGCTGGTGGGGGTAGGGTCGAAGAAGTTACTAGAGAGAACTGCACTGAGATTTGAGAAAGCGGTGTTTAGGCAGTCTGCAACATTAGTGGGGTCAGTTGAGTAGAGATGGGGCAGGGAGTGAGACTTTCCATTTAGCTCCTTTACTGTATATTGTCCCAGATGTTCCGGGTAGACCCTCAGGAGGAGGCTAGTGTGGATCTGTAGTACTCTGCTTTAGTAACATCCTCTCTTGGTAAGACAACATTTTTTTATCTAATTGCTGAACCGTCTTGGTGAGATTCAAAACGGCAGATTGCAAAGTTTCTAGAGTGGCTGGCTTGAGAGACATCTCCTTCAAACAACATGAAGTCTTGCTGTATTCTGACTATTGCAGTTAGGTCCTGCCTTTCAACTGCCCTGGAGAACAAAGAGTTAACTTTCCATGGCCAGCATGGAACGTTCAGCGCGAGCTCGGTTGAAGTCTCTGTCTGCTGTTGTTTAAACTCCAACCATCAGATTCTTTATTCCGCCTCACTGAACAGTCGCTTCGGAGATTTCTCCTTTGCTTGGTTCAAAAAAAGTCTGTTAAAATGTTGTTTTTTTCACTCGGTTTCTACCGAATTTCTGCTACTGAACCTGTCGGTTTAAGTCTCTATCTGTGGTACCGTGAATACTAGATAGGTTTTGCATTTAGTTTCTGTGTGGAACTTGTAAACATTGGATCAGTTCGGTTTGAACCGATCAGATTGGTTTTAAAAAACTTTTGAATTTATTAGAGTGTGGTAACCGGTCCGTATCGGTTCTAAAAATTGGATTTAATTCGTTTTTCAAGACCCATAACATGGTCAGGAACCGATAGGGGTTTCAACACTGTAGTGTGTGTGGGGAAGCCTTTGTTAAGGCTGATCCCCACACCACCTGTGTTTATTGTCTGGGGTTTGACCACCTCGATTCAGACTGCCAAATTTGTAAAAGTTTTCCCAAAGCTACCCTGGATAAGAGAGTAAGTAGACTGAGGGAAAGGGAGGCCGAGAAGTCCGCTGACCCGGATGGCCAGCCCGGTTCGGTTCTGACCGAACCAGAAGGAGTGCTCTCTGACCAGGGTGAAACTTCTTCGGGCAAAAGGAGAGCCGATTCTGAGGAGTCGGTTCCAGTTAAAAGAAAGAGAAGGGAAAAATCGTCCAGTTCGGATCCACAAATTCTTTCTCCGACCGCTGATGAAATAGCCAAAGCGATAAGGATAGTTCAATCGCTAACTTCGGTTCTGGCCGAACCGGCACCATCTGTCAGGGGCTCAGTTCGGTCGGTTCCACCGGTTCCGGATTATACTTTAGAAGAATTTTATGAACCGGAGGAGGAGGAGGAGGGAGAGTATGGGGATAATGATGATGATGATGGTGATTATGAAAGTCTGGATGTGCCTATTGACCTGGCCATCTCCCCAGACAGACCTTCAGGTGTTTCTCCTCCTAGGCTTTCTGAGTCCCCTTCCCACTTTATGTTTTACAAGAAAGTGGCTGAAACCCTCCAGCTTCCAATGGAAGAAGTAGTAGAGGATCAGTAGGAGCCTGATTTTGTTGAGATGATGGACATCCCAGAGTCAGGAGATTGTCTATTGCCTCCATAAATCTTTGGGAAACAGACATTTAAAATTCTAAAGACTCTAATTCCATACCTCCTGTGGACAGAAGAATGGACAAGAGGTATACCCTTTCAGGCTCGGACATGGGTTCCTTTCCCAGCAATGCAGCCATGTTGGGGTAGTGCAGGCTGCTGCCTGTGATGAGGCAAATATTCCCTTGGCTTCACACCCCCCAGATAAGGACTCCAGGAGGATTGATGCCATGGCAAAGAAGCAGTACATGGCTGCATCTTTGGGACTCAGGCAGGCTAACTATATGGCCTACACAGCTAGATACCAGAAGTCCAGGTGGCACACTATGCTGGCTCTGGCTAAACAGATCCCTGACCAGCTTGCCAAGGAGCTGGAGCAGGTGGCTGCAGATGGGATTGTGGCATCCAAGGTGCAGTTTCATGCTGCTGTGGACTCCAGTGATGTTTCATCTAGAGTCATGGCTACATCTGTGGCCCTTCGGAGGATGGCTTGGCTCAGATGTACTAGCCTATCACAGGATACCCAGGCTAAGGCCATGGATTTCCCTGTCATCGGCAATTCTCTGTTTGGGGAGCAGACAGAGAACTACATGAAGAAGATGGATGAGTACAGGACCACCTACAGGAGTGCTCAGGCCAAAGAAAGGCAAGCCACTCCTCAGAGACAGCATTCCAGGGGCAGGGGCAGGCCCTTTCAAAGGCCTTTTTACTAAGCCCAGACCTCCTCTTCTGCTTATGCTCAGAGGGGGTTCTTCAGAGGGAGAGGCAGATGGGGAATGAGCGGGCCTGCTTCCACCCCTCAGCCTAAAGCCCCTGCCAAGCAGGCACCCTGATAGGTCTGCCCGGGTCGATTCTCCAATACCTGTAGGGGGCAGGCTGGCTTACTTTGTCCAGGACTGGAAGTCTTTGACATCAGACAAGTGGGTCCTGGAAGTAGTAAGCCAGGGACTGGTTCTCAGCTTCAAAAAATTTCCCAAGATGAGAACCAGATCCTTTCCATCTGCAAATCCATCATAGACCCTTGCCCTAGAGGCAGAGGTTTCTTCCCTCCTGGCTCTCAGAGCCATAGAAAGGGTTCCTGCCCTACACAGGGGCAAAGGATTGTACTCCAGGTACTTCCTAACCCCCAAAAAGGCAGGAGAATGGCGGTCCATCCTGGATCTAAGATATCTGAACAAGCACCTTTTAAAACCAAAATTCCAAATGGTGACTCTGGGAATAATTCTGCCCTCTCTAAGGCCAGGGGACTGGCTAGTCTCTCTGGACCTCAAAGATGCCTATTTTCACATTCCATCAGGTGCTTCCACAGAAAGTACCTCAGGTTCGAGTTGCCTTCAGGCCACTATCAGTTCAGAGCAATGCCCTTTGGCCTAACATCAGCCCCAAGGGTGTTCACAAAGTGCCTGGCAGTAGTGGTTGCTTTCCTAAGGAGAAAAAAGATCTCCATCTTTCCATACTTGGACGACTGGCTCATAGTGGGTCAGTCTCCAGACCAAGTCAAGTCACATCTGCAAATAACTCAGCAAGTGCTCACTTCCTTAGGATTCCTCATCAACCTTCCAAAGTCAGTTCTCGAGCCAGTACGGCTCCTCACCTTTATAGGGGCAGAGCTGGATACAATAAGAGCAAAAGCCTTCCTTCCCCTGGACAGGGCAAGGACCCTTATAGAACTGGCCTCTTCATTCACCCTTCAGGTGTCTCGACCAGCAAGGCATTTCTTGCAGCTCCTGGGCCACATGGCAGCCTCTACAGCAGTGGTCCAGGGGGCAAGATTCCAGATGAGGGACACTCAGTTCCACGTAAGAGCCTTCTGGTCCCAAAGAAAGGATTCCCTTACCAAACTAGTTCCAGTGACTCAAACCCTGATCCAGGCTTTGCAATGGTGGCAGGATCAGGACAATTTGAGACAGGGAGTTCCTTTTGTCACTCAGTCTCATTCAGTGATACTCACCACAGATGCCTCCCTGCTGGGCTGGGGAGCCCACTTGTGGGATCTTACCACCCAAGGACTGTGGTCACCTCAAGAATCTCTGCTTCACATCAATCTCTTGGAACTCAGAGCAGTGTTTCTGGCACTGCAAGTCTTTTCCAAATCTGTACAGAACAAGGTGGTCCAGATCAGAACAGACAATACCACCGCAATGTGGTACATCAACAAGCAAGGAGGCACTCAGTCTACGGCCTTGTGCACAGAAGCAATGAAGTTGTAGCCTCTGGCTTATTCCCTGCAAACCTCTCTGATATCAGTTCACCTCCCAGGGAAGGACAATGTCCTAAAAGACGCTCTCAGTAGGATATCCCAGGGCCATCATGAATGGACCCTAGATCCCTTCATTTTGGAAGTGATTTTCTCAAGATGGGGCACTCCACAGATAGATCTTTTTGCAGCCCCAGATAATTACCAACTTCCTCTCTTTTGCTGAAGACCCTCTGTCTTGGGCTCAGTCCCCCTGGATGCTCTGATTCTGAATTGGGAAGGGAAGTTCCTGTATGCTTTTCCCCACTTCCCTCTCCTGTTCAAAGTGCTAGTCAAGATCAGGTCTCAACCATGCAATGTGATTCTGATTGCTCCAGACTGGGCCAGACAACCCTTCTACTCACTGTTGCTGTCCTTAACAGTCCACCTTCCCCTGTCTCTTCCCAGGAATTACAACCTGTTGACATCCTCTCAGGGGAGGATTTGGTATCCGAACCTCAAATCTCTCAATCTCAAGGCATGGCTCTTGAAGAGTTAGAGTTTGCTGATCTACCCCTTTCTCAAGGGGTTCTGGACATCCTTAAGTCTTCTCGAAAGCCTTCCACCAGAAAGACTTACAACTCCAAATGGAAAAGGTTCACTATTTTGTGCTCTAATAAGCATATTTCTCTAGAATCTGCTGGGTTGCCTACAGTCCTGGACTATATGGTTCATCTTAATGGCTTGGGACTTAGGCCAGCTACACTTAAAGTGCATCTGGCAGCTGTTTCTGCCTTCTTGTCAGTAGGCAAGCCCTCTCCTCTGTCAGCCCATCCTGTGTTTTGTAAGTTCTTCAAGGGATTGCTGCACACCAAATCCCCCTTTAGGGACCCTGCTCCTGCTTGGGACCTTAATGTTTGCATTGCCCAGCTTATGCAACCACCCTTTGAGCCTTTGTCCTCTGCAGAGCTTAAGTGCTTGACTTGGAAAACTGTGTTTTTGGTAGCCATTACCTCTGCCAGGCGTATCAGTGAATCGCAAACCCTGTCAGTGGAGCCTGATTTCATCTCTTTCCATAGAGATAAAGTGGTCCTAAGAACTAACAGGAAGTTTTTGCCTAAGGTGGTTTCAGATTTCCACCTTAATCAGTCTATGTCTCTCCCTGTTTTCTTCACTGACCATTCCTCCTCTGGAGAGAGGAGGCTGCACAGCTTTGTTGTTAAAAGGGTCCTCAGCTACTACATAGAGCTCACCAAGGGTCACAGGTTTGAGCCCCTCCAGTTGTTCCTCACATATGGAGAGGTCACTAAGGGCAAACCTGCCACTAAAAGATCTATTGCCAGGTGGATTGTCTCTTGTATACAATTCTGCTATGAAAAACTGGGTAGAACACCAACCTCAGGCCTGAGGGCTCACTCTACTAGAGGTACAGCTGCTTCCCTGGCTGCTGCCAGGGATATTCCTATCTTAGAAATTTTTCAAGCAGCCACCTGGAAAACAGCCCATACATTCACCAAGCATTACTCTCTGGATATCCAGGCTAGGAGTGATGCTCGGTTTGCACAGCAGTACTTCAGAGCCTATTCCCAAAGTAGGTTCTGTCCCTCCTCCATGGAGGTACTGCTTGAGTAGTCTGTAATAGTCAGAATACAGCAAGACTTCATGTTGTTTGAAGAAAAATTACTCACCTTAGTAATGTTGTTTCTTCTAATGGAGTCTGCTGTATTCTGACCCTCCTCCCCCTAAGAACCTGGTTTTTGGGATGTGGGTGGTCAGGGGCAGTGTTGGCACCCTAGAGGTGCCCCCTTTTTCACCCTCCTTTATTTTGGGTGTGTGTTGTGTTTTGTTTTTTGGGTTTCCTGACTTGAGTCTTTGCTTTGAAACCAAAAAAACCCTTTCTTAATAAATTTAGTTGCCAGTTGGCTAGTGTGAGTCTTACAGTTTCCACACAGAACTTCTTGTGAGTATTGCTCGTAAAGATCTGACAAGTTTAAACTACAGCAGACAGAGGCTTCAGCCGAGCTCGCGCTGAATGTTCCATGCTGGCCATGGAAAGTTAACTCTTTGTTCTCCGGGGCAGTTGAAAGGCAGAACCTAACTGCAATAGTCAGATTACAGCAAGACTCCATTAGAAGAAACAACATTATTAAGGTGAGTAATTTTTTCTTTTGGGTCGTCTTGAGTCTGGTCTGCTGAGTGAGATGATGCCTTAGATGGCACTCCTCGTGGAGTAAAAAAGTTGGTTTTCTGTTCGCTGTTCTTGAAACAACATGAAGTCTTGCTGTATTCTGACAATTGCAATTAGGTCCAGCCTTTCAACTGACCCAGAGAACAAAGAGTTAACTTTCCATGGCGAGCATGGAATGTTCACCTCAAGCTCGGTTGAAGCCCCTGTCTGCTGCTGTTTAAACTCCAACCATTAGATTCTTTACTTCGCCTCACTGAAAAGTCGCTCCGGAGATTTCTCCTTTGCTCGGTTCAAAAAAGTCGGTTAAAGTGTGGTTTTACGCTCGGTTTCTACCAAACTTCTGCTACCGAATCTGTCGGTTTAAGTCTCTGTCTGTGGTACCGTGAGTACTAGATAGGTTTTACATTTAGTTTCTGTTTGGAACTTGTAAATTTCGGATCGGTTCGGCTGAACCAATCAGTTTAGTTTAAAAAAGTTTGTGAATTTACTTAGAGTGTGGTAACCGGTCCATATCGGTTCTAAAAAGACGGATTTTATTACATTTTTTTCCAAGACCCGTAACACGGTCAGGAACCGATAGGGGAGTCTTGCCTGGTGGATTGCCAAAAAAAGGTTAAGTTTTGGATAGGATTGGCCATGTCTGAGAAACCCAAGAAAAAAAACCGGGCCCACTGAGTTTCAACACCGCAGTGTGTGTGGGGAAGCCTTTGCTAAGGCTGATCCCCACACCACCTGTGTTTATTGTCTGGGGTTTGACCACCTCGATTCAGACTGCCAAATTGTAAAAGTTTTCCCAAAGCTACCCTGGATAAGAGAGTAGGTAGACTGAGGGAAAGGGAGGCCAAGAAGTCCGCTGACGCAGATGGCCAGCCCAGTTCAGTTCTGACCGAACCAGAAGGAGTGCCCTCTGACCAGGGTGATACTTCTTGGGCAAAGGAGAGCCAATTCTGAGAGTCGGTTCCGGTTAAAGGGCGAGAAAGATAAATCGTCCGGTTTGGATCCAGAAATTCATACTCCGACCGCTGATGAGATAGCCAAAGCGATAAGAATAGTGCAGTTGCTAACTGCGGTTCTGGCCAAACCGGCGCCATCTGGCAGGGGCTCGGTTCGGTCAGTTCCCCCGGTTCCGGATTACACTTCAGAAGAATTTTATGAACTGAAGGAGGAGGAGGGAGAGTATGAGGATGATGTTGGTGATTATGAAAGTCTGGATGTGCCTATTGACCTGGACATCTCCCCAGACAGACCTTCAGGTGTTTCTCCTCCTAGGCTTTCTGAGTCCCCTTCCCACTTTATGTTTTACAAAAAAGTGGCTGAAACCCTCCAGCTTCCAATGGAAGAAGCAGTAGAGGATCAGGAGGAGCCTGATTTTGTTGAAATGATGGACATCCCAGAGTCCAGGAGACTGTCTGTTCCCCTCCATAAATCTTTTGGGAAACAGACAAATAAAATTCTCAAGACTCCTAACTCCATACCTCCTGTGGACGGACAAATGGACAAGAGGTACACCCTTTCAGGCTCAGACACAGAGTTCCTTTCTCAGCAATGCAGCCATGTTGGGGTAGTGCAGGCTGCTGCCTGTGATAAGGCAAACATCCCCTTGGCATCACACCCCCCAGATAAGGACTCCAGGAAGATTGATGCCATGGCAAAGAAGCAGTACATGGCTGCATCTTTGGGACTCAGGCAGGCTAACTATATGGCCTACACAGCTAGGTACCAGAAGTCCAGATGGGACACTGTGCTGTCTCTGGCTAAACAGGCCCCTGACCAGCTTGCCAAGGAGCCGGAGCTGGTGGCTGCAGATGGGATTGTGGCATCCAAGGTGCAATTTCATGCTGCTGTGGACTCCAATGATGTTTCATCAAGAGTCATGGCTACATCTGTGGCCCTCCTGAGGATGGCTTGGGTCAGATGTACTAGCCTGTCACAGGATACCCAGGCTAAGGCCATGGATTTCCCTGTTATTGTTAATTCTCTGTTTGGGGAGCAGACAGAGAACTACATGAAAAAGATGGACGAGTACAGGACCACCTACAGGAGTGCTCAACCCAAAGAAAGGCAAGCCACTCCTCAAAGGCAGCAGTCCAGGGGCAGGGGCAGGCCTTTTGAAAGGCCTTTTTACCAAGCCCAGGCCTCCTCTTCTTCTTATACTCGGAGGGGGTTCTTCAGAGGGAGAGGCAGAAGGGGAATGAGCAGGCCTGCTTCCATCCCTCAGCCTAAAGCCCCTGCCAAGCAGACACCCTGATGGGTCTGCCTGGGCCAATTCTCCAATACCTGTAGGGGGTAGGCTGGCTTACTTTGTCCAGGACTGGAAGTCTCTGACATCAGACAAGTGGGTCCTAGAAGTAGTAAGCCAGGGACTGGTTCTCAGCTTCAAAAAATTTCCCAAGATGAGAACCAGATCCTTTCCACCTGCAAATCCATCATAGACCCTTGCCCTAGAGGCAGAGGTTTCTTCCCTCCTAGCTCTCAGAGCCATAGAAGGGGTTCCTACCCTACACAAGGGAAAAGGATTGTACTCCAGGTACTTCCTAACCCCCAAAAAGACAGGAGAATGGTGGCCCATCCTGGACCTAAGATATCTGAACAAGCACCTTTTAAAACCAAAGTTCAAAATGGTGACTCTGGGAATAATTCTGCCCTCTCTAAGGTCTGGGGACTGGCTAGCCTTCCTGAAACTCAAAGATGCCTATTTTCATATTCCCATCAGGTGCTCCCACAGAAAGTACCTCAGGTTTGAGTTGCCCTCAGGCCACTATCAATTCAGAGCAATGCCCTTTGGCCTGACATCAGCCCCAAGGGTGTTCACAAAGTGCCTGGCAGTAGTGGTTGCTTTCCTAAGGAGAAGAAAGATCTCCATCTTTCCATACTTGGATGACTGGCTCATAGTGGGTCAGTCTCCAGACCAAGTCAAGTCACATCTGCAAATAACTCAGCAAGTGCTCACTTCCTTAGGATTCCTCATCAACCTTCCAAAGTCAGTTCTCGAGCCAGTACAGCTCCTCACCTTCATAGAGTCGGAGCTGGATACAATAAGGACAGGTGCCTTCCTTCCCCTGGACAGGGCAAGGACCCTTATGGAACTGGCCTCTTCATGCACCCTTCAGGTGTCTCGACCAGCAAGGCATTTCCTGCAGCTTCTCGGCCACATGGCAGCCTCTACAGCAGTGGTCCAGGGAGCAAGATTTCAGATGAGGGACATTCAGTTCCACTTAAGAGCCTTCTGGTCCCAAAGAAAGGATTCCCTTACCAAACTAGTCCCCGTGACCCGAACCCTGATCCAGGCTTTGCAATGGTGGCAGGATCAGGACTATTTGAGACAAGGAGTTCCTTTTGTCATTCAGTCTCATTCAGTGATACTTACCACAGATGCCGCCCTGCTGGGCTGGGGAGCCCACCTGGGGGATCTTACCACCCAAGGGCTGTGGTCACCTCAAGAATCTCTGCTTCACATCAATCTCTTGGAACTCAGAGTAGTGTTTCTGGCACTACAAGCCTTTTCCAAATCTGTACAGAACAAAGTGGTTCAGATCAGAACAGACAATACCACCACAATGTGGTACATCAACGAGCAAGGAGGCACTCGGTCTTTGGCCTTGTGCACAGAAGCAATGTAGTTGTGGTTCCTGGCTAATTCCCTGCAAACCTCTCTGATAGCATTTCACCTCCCAGGGAAGGACAATGTCCTAGCAGATGCTTTCAGCAGGATATCCCAGGGCCATCACGAATGGACCCTAGGTCCCCTAGTTTTGAAAGTGATTTTCTCGAGATGGGGCACTCCACAGATAGATCTTTTTGCAGCCCCAGACAATCACCAACTTCCTCTCTTTTGTTGGAGACCCCTAGTCTTGGGCTCAGTCCCCCTAAATGCTGATTCTGAATTGGGAAGGGGAATTTCTGTATGCTTTCCCCCCTTCCCTCTCCTGTTCAAGGTGTTAGTCAAGATAAGGTCACAACCATGCAAAGTGATTCTAATTGCTCCAGACTGGGCCAGACAGCCCTGGTACCCCCTGTTGCTGCCCTGAGCAGTCCACCTTCCCCTGTCTCTTCCCAGGAATTACAACCTGTTGACATCCTCTCAGGGGAGGATTTGGTATCCGAACCTCAAATCTCTCAATCTCAAGGCATGGCTCTTGAAGAGTTAGAGTTTGCTGATCTACACCTTTCTCAAGGGGTTCTGGACATCCTTAAGGCTTCTCGAAAGCCTTCCACCAGAAAGACTTACAACTCCAAATGGAAAAGGTTCACTATTTTGTGCTGTAATAAGGATATTTCTCCAGAATCTGCTGGGTTGCCTGCAGATCTGGACTATATGGTCCATCTTAATGGCTTAGGCCAGCTACACTTAAAGTGCATTTGGTAGCTGTTTCTGCCTTCTTGTCAGTAGGCAAGCCCTCTCCTCTGTCAGCCCATCCTGTGTTTTGTAAGTTCTTCAAGGGATTGCTGCACACCAATCCTCCCTTTGGGGACCCTGCTCCTGCTTGGGACCTTAATGTTTGCATTGCTCAGCTTATGCAACCACCCTTTGAGCATTTGTCCTCTGCAGAGCTTAAGTACTTGACTTGGAAAACTGTGTTTTTGGTAGCCATTACCTCTGCCAGGCATATCAGTGAATTGCAAGCCCTGTAAGTGGAGCCTGATTTCATCTCTTTCCATAGAGATAAAGTGGTCCTAAGAACTAACAGAAAGTTTTTGCCTAAGGTGGTTTCAGATTTCCACCTTAACCAGTCTGTCTTTCCCTGTTTTCTCCACTGACCATTCCTCCTCTGGAGAGAGGAGGCTGCACAGCTTGGATGTTAAAAGGGCCCCAGGTTTGAGTCCCTCCAGTTGTTCCTCACATATGGAGAGGTCGGTAAGGGCAAACCTGCCACTAAGAGATCTATTGCCAGGTGGATTGTCTCTTGTATACAATTCTGCTATGAAAAACTGGGTAGAACTCCACCCTCAGGCCTGAGGGCTCACTCTACTAGAGGTACAGCTGCTTCCCTGGCTGCTGCCAGGGATATTCCTATCTTAGAAATTTCTCAAGCAGCCACTTGGAAAACAGTCCATACTTTCACCAAGCATTACTCTCTGGATATCCAGGCTAGGAGTGATGCTTGGTTTGGCACAGCAGTACTTCAGAGCTTATTCCCAAAGTAGGTTCTGTCCCTCCTCCATGGAGGTATTGCTTGGTAGTCTCCGTTGTCAGAATACAGCAAGACTTCATGTTGTTTGAAGAAAAAATTACTCACCTTAGTAATGTTGTTTCTTCTAATGGAGTCTTGCTGTATTCTGACCTCCCCACACCACCTCCCCTGTAAGAACCTGTTTTTTGGGATGTGGGTGGTCAGGAGCAGTGTTGGCACCCTAGGGGTGCCCCTTTTTCACCCTCCTTTACTTTGGGTGTGTGTTGTATTTTGTTTTTTGGGTTTCCTGACTTGATTCTTTGCTTTGAAACCAAAAAATCCTTTTAATAAATTTAGTTGCCAGTTGGCTAGTGTGAATTTTACAGTTTCCACACAGAACTTCTAGTGAGTATTGCTCGTAAAGATCTGACGGTTGGAGTTTAAACAACAGCAGACAGGGGCTTTAACCGAGCTCATGGTGAACATTCCATGCTGGCCATGAAAAGTTAACTCTTTGTTCTCCCGGGGCAGTTGAAAGGCAGGACCTAACTGCAATAGTCAGAATACTGCAAGACTCCATTAGAAGAAACAACATTACTAAGGTGAGTAATTTTTTCCTTTTCCCCATGTCAAATCAAGTTCAGCAATTAAGTATAAGCTGAAGTTAAGATCAGAGTATGATGGAGAAAATTTGAAGAAACTCCATTATTCAGTATTTTTAGAGTGTTTTATAGGGAGCTCACCAAAATTGCTTCCACCACAGCCGACAGCTAGCCATGCCCTCCTCTCTCTTCTCTTTCACTGTTTCTGTCCTGTGCTGCTGCCCAGGAGCTGGGGCCCTAAGGCCAGTTAGGAAAATTTCATTCCCTCTGTCCTCTGGTCGGCTTATTCCTTTTTCAGTTTATATCCTTTCCTTTTCCTATCCCTCAGCTCTCTTGCCTCATCTTTTGATTTCTCTATCCCTCTTTTTCATCTTCTCCATCAGAACAGAATGTGGTTGGAGGAGGAGTCTGTGGCACCTAATGGCCAACCCTCATGCACCACGCAGTGTGTCAGCCTCGTGGGCAGTTCCATCGGCGCTGACCCCCCCCCAAAAAAAAGCTCCTGTGCAGGTATGCACCTCCGGCCTACACCCAGCAGTAATGATTGGTGAAGATACAAGAGAAGATCAAGAATTACGGTAGGTACATAACTTACATTTTTAGGGGGTGTTATTTATTAGGATAGTTTAGATAGCTTTTCCCCCAAATTGTTGAACCAGGTGAGACACTTGTTATAGTGTATGGTGGAATGCTGTTTAGCATGGAAATCCATGCTTACAACAGCCTTGTTCTTCTGCATTCAGTATATCACGATCTTGTTGTGCTGTACTCAGTACGTCGGTAGTGCAGCACAACAAAATCGAATGCTTTCTCGCGCTGGATTACCCTCGAGACACTCTTGCCCATTGCCTACCCTCACACCAAATCTCTGGTTAAAAAAAAGTAAACAAAAGCCTTAATGTTTTTTTCCGCTACTGGGACCCGGGAGACACGCCTACAACTGGGACTCTGTCTTTGAGGAGAGGCGTAACCGACCACTCGAGCACTGAATGAAACACTGATTTTGACCTTGGGGCTTTGCAGGTTGTATCAGAAGCTAAGCTGTCCTAAACAGGATATTTCTTCAGATAAGGCCGATATTTTTCATTACAGTATTGCTAAGGAAAGTTGTTAAATATTTGGCACATTTGGAACAAAGTTTAGTTTCACTGTGCATGTTATGAATTTTTTAATTTTTGACAAAGCTTTTGAGTGCTGACAGAGGATCATACTGGCATTGTAAATGTCAGTGCTTATCTCAGTCAGTAAAACGTTGGTTATTTTGTTAATCTAATTCACTGTGTCCATTTCTTATTATTCTTTAAATTGCGTAGTCTGCCCATATACTATAAAAGATTGTGTATGGGCAGTCATACACTGACAATGATATTCGTGGATCTCGAGGTTTCCTTGGTAACTGAGGACCGCTGGAGCTATGCTCTTGAGGTCGTCAGTTACCAAAGAGACCTCTTGATCCAAGAATATCCTTGTTGTGTATGACTGCCCATATACAATCCTCTATATTATGCATGCTCTGTAAGAATCTGATGGTTGCAGGATGTATTTCAGGGACAGTGGTTTGAAAACCAAGCTCAAGCCTAGCATTCTATTTTCTGCATGTGTTCTATTAACCATTTCGACTCCGGGGCAGTCCTATGGTGAGATTATACTGCATATGTCAGATTCTCACCCCAGGAATTCTTCAGCATGTATTGACAGGTGCAGTATGCCAGCTGGATTAAGCTGACCCAGAGAGGAGATGTGAAAGTAAACGAGAAAGAGATTGACCAATCACAATAGAGAGAGAGGAGAGTGCTGCCTGCAGTTAACCTGAAGGACCTCAGAACTTTTTCTCCACTGAACTGGCAACACTGCCTCAGAGCTCTCTCTCTTCAGAGACCTTCCTGTGAATATTTCTTACTTTTGAGTGCTGCCCTTGAGATATTTTGAGGTATTTACCTTATTTTTACCATTTTTAACACGGCCATGTTTGGTCCTATACAGTCGTGGGATTTTTTGCGGTTTTCCCACTTCAGTGTTTTTCTCTGAGGTAAAAGTTTACTGTGTGCATAATAACATTGCGTCATTTTTATTTTATTTGATAGTATTTAGTCTGTTCGTTTATAATTTTACCGCATTTGCAGTAAAATGAGTGTTTTTATTCGCACTTTAGTGGTAAATTGTTTTCCCACATTAGTGCTATTTCTTGGAACCATTTTCTCTACATTTAACATAACATAACATTGTTTGAAGAGTAATTCCTCTCCTTTCTCTGGGGTAAAATCTTATTTTATTGTGCAGTGGGCTACTGTTGGTAAGAGGTGTGGAGGTGGTTACTGTTTCTCCTTTTCCACTATTTGTGGAAGAAAAAAAAAACTCTTAAGTTTAATTTCAATTGGCTTAGCTTTTTGGTGAAACACTCATTATCATGGCCTCTCAGTCTGCCTCCTCCTCTAAAAGCGCTGAGGCGAGTACCGCACATCAGCACAAAAGTATTGATAAGTCCTCTAAGGACACTAATGAAAATAAGCGTGATAAAAATAAAAATTCTAGCCAAGCCTCTAAAAGACAAAGTGAGCAGGGTTCTGATCCAGTCCCTGCTAAAAAGACTAAGAAAGATAACCACACTGCTGCCCCTCCCCCCATAAGACCTAGAGAGACATCAGTGGGTGATAAAGATATGCCTTCTGCAAATGAAATAGCTAAAGCTTGGCATTTATATCAGACTTTACAATCTATGGGCAATATTTTCTCGGCTCCTTTGGGGCCTAGTACTCCTCTCCATGACTCTAGTTATGCCCAAGGCTTTTATTATGAAGGAGAGGGTAGTGATGATGATGAATAGCCACAGGGTGACCCATTAGACCCAGACGGCCACCCTAGGGCTGACATAAATGATGACAATGATGAAGTTTCTTTCTTTTTTACATTTCTTAAACAGATGGTGGACACCCTGGAACTTCCTCTTCAGGACAACACCAATCAAGTGATAGAGAAGGACTATGTAGAAATGATGGGTCATACTCCTTCAAAGAAATTGATTTTGCCCATACATAATACACAGAAGAAAGCATTTTTTTTAAGTTCTGGAAACCCCTTCTTCTACTTCCAGGGTGGATAGAAGGATTGAGAGGAAATACCAGCTTGGTAAGCGTACTGCTGAATTTCTCTATTCACATCCAGACCATAAAGGGGTGGTGCAGGAAGTGGTCTGTAACAAAGTCAATGTGCCACTGTCTGCTCACCCTCCAGAGAAAGACGCCAAAAAACTGGATTCTATGGGCAAGAAATAATATACTACTGCTTCTTTGCTGTTACACTTGTCTACTTACATGGCATTTACAGCTAGGTATCAAAGAGCTTCATTGAAATCTATCCTAGCCATAATGCAACTCTGGGGAGACACTATGCTCAGGGATGTCACTGAAACTGTGAAGCTGGCCATAGAAGCTACTAAGTATCAGTTTTATATGGCCGTGTAGATAATAACGACACAGCCTCAAGGGTCTTGGCACAGGTCGTTTCTCTCAGGCATTTTGCTTAGTTAAGAACTATCAGTCTCACTCAGGATATCCAGTCACAAGCTATGGATCTTATCTGTGTTAATCTTCACCATTCATCACTGGTGGGTTCTGGCCAGAGGAGCAGGACCCCGTGGGAGCATTTTGTTTTCCTAAAGGCCACCCTTGAGGCCAATGCACTGCATGGCACTCGCAGGTTGGCCAGTAACCAACACCAACTCCTCCTCCATCCCAGTTCTGCTTCTCCCACCATCGAGTGAGCATGGCCTCATGAGAAGAGTGTTTTGATACTGCAATATCGCGTCCTAGTCCGTTCGAACTGTCCTTCAAACTGTCTTAGTTCTGCAGGAGCTGTTGTGTTCTCAGTGCTATCGATGCTGGTAAGATCTTTCCTTATTTTTCTTCAGTGCTGAGATCTTTTTGCTGTTTTGTTTTTTGATTTTCCGTCTGATCATGTTTCGTTCCAGGGAGAAGAATAAATCTCTGAAGGCGGGCCGACTCCTGATGCAGCGGTGTCCCTGTGGCTGGCTTTATTCTGTCTCAGACTTGCATGATCATTGACTGACCTGCCTGGGCCCTAACCATGATATGGACCATTGCAGTGCCTGTTTTTCCATGGACTGCAGAGTACTGGAACACTGTGCATTTAAAGTCGGCCACATGCTGCCGACTTTCTGAGGACAGGCATGCACTAGGGGTGCCAGATGCAGGTCCTTTGACCCTTCCTCTGGGTCCCCTCCCAGTTCTATATGGGCAGCGGAGGAGGGGGCTTCTGACCTGTTTAGCCTTGCCACAGTGGTGGCCACTCTCAGGGTGCCAGAGGCCCATTCTGATTCCTCATGGGGTCTGGCCAGAGGCACCGTTTTGGCAGTTAGCTCCCCAGAGGTGAAGGCTCCCCTGGCATCGCGGCCTGTGTTTGTCAGGCCTGGCCCAGTGGTTTCCTCGGTGCTGCCTGGGATCCTGGCACCATCTGCGGTGCCAGTGATCGGGGCGGTGTCATGGGCAGTGCTGGGCTGGCTCATAGTGCCGCTTGCAGTGCTGGTAGTAGGAGAGTTTGGGAGGTCTTCTGGATCTGTTCCTCCTCGGGGGACAATGATTTGGAGGTGGATCTGGACTGGCTTCTGGATTCTTCAGAGTTCTTGGACTCTTCCCTGTCCAGCACTTTGTCACCTGTCCAACATCCTCCTTTGGAGCTGGTGGTCTCTACTGGGGCCGGTATCAGAGCCCCTTGTGATGCAAACAGATCTTCCGGTGCTGGGGGCGGCACCAGAGGGTTCACCAGAGCTGGGCACTCTGGACTTGGAGGAGGTGAGCCCCCCATTTTAGATGTCCAGGCTGGGCCCACTTCTGGACCTGCTTGGATGTCTGGGACAGGGGTGAAGGTTCCCTCATCTGCTGCCCTTCAGGTGTTGACAGGTGAGGTTGAGCTTCCTCAGTTGGTCCTAAGAAAGCGATCCCTCTCTGAATCTGAGGGGTTGAGGGGACAATGTCAGGAGCAGCACCCTTCCCTGGTAGCCCTCAAGGATTCGAGTAGGAGCAGCAGTGCGGGCTCTGTCTTCTCCCCTGATGTCTCCCTGGGGAGGATCTCATCTCTTGAGGCTAGGGGTCACCATTCTGGACATACACGGCTGCAGTCACGTTGCAGGGGGGAACCCCTGCAAAGCTCAGTCCTGACCATTTCAGAATGGCTGAATGGCCGGTAACTGCCTCAACTGACGAATCTAATGAGTGACACTCAGTAACTCCCTAGAAAGACTTCCAGGGCACCAGGCATGATAAAACTGAGCCCTGAAGTGAGCAGGGTGAGCTGAGCGTTGCGCGTGGTGCAGCACATAGAGACACGCACAGAGACATGCATCTGCTGTGTCCATGGAGGACGAAGGGGACTAGGGCAAAAAGGTATACTGAAAACAGACTAAGCAAAACAGAGCAATCATAAGGTAACACAGACATTTCACTAAACTGAATATATAAAGTACTAATTATAAATATGGTCCAAGGAAAAGGAAAGAAAAACAAACACATGAAAGCATGTGCAAATTGTAATATATTCCCTGAAGATGTTATGACTAAAGTATTCATGTGTGACAAATGCTTACTTGTAGAGACTCTAAAAGAGGAAATAATCTAGTTGTTAAAATGCCTAGAGACAAAAAGGGAAATAGGGGAGTTGGAAAACTTTATAGACTGTATTTCTGAGGACATGGGGGTGGACGAGAAGAGAGCTATAAAAACAGTGCAAAAATAGAAGCATAAAACAGCCCAGAGCTCAGAAGGGGAAATGGAAGTAGGGGTGGAAGATTGAACCAAAGTGCAAACAAAGCAGATAAAATGCAGGGGAGGCCAGATGCACAAAAGTGCCCCTATTGTGCTACAAAACATATTTGGCCAAATAAACTTATTGGAAAGTAGTCTGGAGATGAATTTGCAGGAGAATATGGAAGGGAAAGAGAGCACCACAAAACCAACTACACAAAGTAAAACAGAAATGAAAAAATATATAAATAAGCTTGAGAACACCCCTATGGCTTCAGAGCAGAAAAATAACAAGGATTCTCCTACTAGGGATATCCCCATAATAGGGGATTCAGTTACAAGAAGCATAGATACAATAGTATGTGAAGGCAGAAAAATAAACACCACAGTGAGCACACTACCGGGAGTCATGCTGGCCGATATTGACAATATATTGAAGGGGCTCATGGAGAACACAACAAATCCCCTAGTAATATTCCACATAGGAATTAATGATCTAGGAAGAAGAAATGATGTGAAAATACAGAAAAATATAGAAAAATTGGTTAGCAGAGTAGAAGAAAATAATGGGAAAGTGATCATGTTAGGTATTCTGCCAGTGCATGGGCGACATGCATATAAGAATAGGGAGATAAGAAAAATAAATCACTGGACACACTCTTTTTTGTGTATCACACCACATAGGCTTCATGGACAATGATATCACATTTCAAAACAAAGCTCTGTTTAAACATGACGATCTTCATCCAAACAGTGCAGGTGTGAGAATACTGGGGGGAAAAAAATGAATGAGGTAGTTAAGTTCCATTTAAACTGGGAAAAAGGAGGGGGGGGTTAGGAAAAAAATAACATAGCCAAACAAATAAAAGACCTGCAGTATAATCGAGGTTTAAAAGGGGTCCTTATAAATGCAAGGAGTCTAGATAATAAATTTGATGAATTTAAACATCTCCTGGGAAACACAAAACATTCATGTGACATTAATAACGGAAACTTGGTAGGAAAGGGAAGATGTGTGGAACAAAAATATATTTGGCTATAACCTCTTTTCCAAATCCAGAGTACACAGGAGAGGAGGGGGGGTCGATATATATATATATATATATATATATATATGTTATAGAATCACTTAAATGTGAGGAAATACTGCTGGAATAGATTAATTTAGAGGTGATATGGTTGAAGTTATTACCTCAAACTTTAACTAAAATTAACCTAGGATTAGTATACAAGCCTCCCTCAATATCACCTGAAAATAATGCCATATTGATAAATCATATAGCCAGCATGGACCCAGCTGAGAAAATAATATTAATGGGTGATTTTAATATGCCAGGAATAAACTGTCAGGAACTGAAAGGAAGCACAAAAAATGAAAGAGAATACCTGGAGGTTTTTGACCAAATAGGACTGGAGTAAAAAGTATTAGGACATACTAGAGGGAAAAATACGTTGGACATTATTCTGACAAATATGGGGGAGGCGATTGGATGTATAGTGGTAGATGATCCTCTGGGAAATGGAGATCATAAGACAGTGTATTTCAAAATTCAGTAGCTGCATCATGAAGCAAATATAAGCAATACAGACAAACTAAATTTTAGATATGCAGATTTTAAGTTGCTAATGTTGGATATGCAACAATGGAATTGGGAAGTAGAGTTCCAAAATAAAAATATTAACAAAATGTGAAACATTCTGCTGGATAAAATCAAACATGAGACAGAATTACACATACCCAAGAAAAAAGAGAAAAAATAATAAAATTACTCCAGAATGATTAAACCCGTCCATTAAAAAAATGATAAAGCAAAAAAAAACAAGAAATATAAAGAATTCAAGAGCAATCCAAACCAGGATACAAATAAGTGCTATAGGGAATTGGTTATAAAGGTGAAAAAGGAAATTAAAAAGGCTAAATCAAACTGCAAGATTAGATTAGCATCAAAGGTTAAAAATAATTACAAATCTTTTTATGCGTATATAAATAGGAAAAAAAATACACCTCACATAATAGGCCCATTTATAAATAAAGATGGAGACACAGCAAATGATAAGGAAATGGCAGACATTCAAAATATATAATTTTGTTCAGTCTTTAATAAGGATAAAGTGAGTGATTCAAGAATAATTACTAAAACCATTCCGGGACAAATAAGAATATGCCAGAAAGATGTTCTGGTAAGATTACAAAAACTGGATGTAAATAAATCTCCTGGCCCAGATAATATCCATGCAAGGGTGCTTAAGGAATTGGATGAGTTTATAGCACCACCACTGACCTGCATCTATCAAAACTCACTGGATAGTAGGGTTGTGCTGCAGGGATGGAAGGAGGCTACAGTGGTCCCCCTGTTCAGGCCGATAACTTCACATGGTTTGGCATAGATTGGAAACTCATGCGCCCCACCCCACCCTCAGAAATATGGCTTAATTCAGGGGATGGCAACAACGCATATTCACAGTACCATCTTTTTGTTGTTTGCATGAGTCCAATAAACCACCTTTTTCACTACACCACTTTGGCCACAGCTTTTGTTCTTGGAGTGCAGTTTTGTTTTGCTTATGGATCAAGTTTGGTACTGCAGCTCCATCTCAGTGGACCAGTAATGCACGCTTTTCTTGTGTCATATACTACTTCACATCTTGGCTGCTAAATCAAATGCCATTGCCATTACTGTGGTGTCTGCCTACCGATAGTCTAGCTGCCTAGCTGGAGCCCAACTGGTCTGCTTTGCACAGAACATACAGTAGTTTGATTTTGCTGTGGGTTTTGGTGGTTTCATTTCTTAACTGATTTGTTAATCCTAATTGACCAGGAGTCTCTTTTGGTATTTCACTATCTCTCCCTTGTGTGCACGGTTGTTTGTAAACTTAAACTTGACTAAATACACAAAAGAGTACGCATGACCACAGTTGGTGCTAAAAGGTATGCTGCTAGCACTTAAAACCTAAGATAAACAGAGAAGATGAAGAACAAGAAGAGGACAAAAGGGCAGAAGGAGGAAGCAAACAACACTTCAAGACAGAACCGCAGAGAACCCAGAGGGAGAGAAAACAAAAACACAGAAATAATTAACCTCTCAAGCACTCTTTTGACAGAAACCCAGAAAAGATTGTTAAATGCTGTGTTTACACCTCTGCAGCACTCTGCAACTTGCGGTGCTCCACTCCTGCTGCAATGGCCACAGCGGCTCAATTTTCTGTCTACACAGATGGTTGCTCCAGTGGTTCCCCCTTCCCGATGCAGCAATGATGAGCAGGTGATGTACATGAGGTACTGATGTGCCAGAAGGCTTGTTCCCTGCTTAGCACACCCAAGTTCAGCAAACACCATTTTTCAACAGCAGAAAGAAAGATGAGCTCTGGAAAGTGCATGAAAATATAAAATGAAGGCTGCAAGTATTACAAATTATGGTCTCAAATTGGGACTGCGATACTGGGCACATGCGAATGCATATGTATATCCCTGGGGAGCGAGAAGATATGCATGTTATTAGCACATGTCCAGTATCACAGTTACAGTTTGGGACCCTACTTCGTAATACTTGTAGCCCTCGTTTTACATTTTCATGCACTTTCCCGAGTTCAGCTTTCTTTCTGCTGTTGAAAAATGCCTTTTGCTGAACTCGGTTGTGGTACTATGTGTTTTCCTAAATATAGGAAGTGCTGGTGGGGAGCATCAGAGAGATGCATGGGGCCACTGGAGGATGCCAGGAGAGGTGACCTTCAGTCGGAGTGAGTGCTGTGGACTGTCTACATGCCAGGTAATGTGCTATTAAATAGCTCACTCTGATACACGTCCCCTCTCCTGAGTCGCATCAGAAACCCAAAGCCGATGCAAAGCACTCTTAGGATGCTCCTGAAAGTGTCCATGCTGCCGACTTTGAAGTGCATCAACCCATGCACATGGGTTGATTGGTTTTGAAGTTGGCAGTGTAAACAGGGATACAGAGGGGGTTGTCTTTTGTACTCAGCTCTAAATCAGACACATTTCAAGTTAGAGTTGAGGTTCAGAAAATGATTCATTATCTACAGTATATCTCTTCTCCCTTTTCGACTACACAAAGAAAATGCTGGTCCTCTACAAGCATGATTTCTATCTTTCCTATCCAGAACCATATTCAGGTTTGACTAAAATGTCAACTGTCATTTCAGTTACTGTGTTTTTTTCATACATAATTGCTGTGTTAGCTTTGAATGTAAACTTGAACATGCAATAATATATGGCACAAAGTTAAATATTTGCCTTAAGTGTCATTAGCAGGGCATTTAGTCTGGATTCAGTATAAATATTTAACCTGAATTTTTTGATTTTACTAACCCATACTAGATTACTAGTCTTACAAATTTGCAGGGCTAGGTTAACCAGAGGTAGTGATAGAAATTGTCTTAGAATCTCTGCAATGCTTTGTATTATTGCATAGGGACTGCTTATTTCTGCTGCCCTTTTTTTATTTTTTTGGCCTGCCAAGACATGACCAGTGAGCAGCACTGACTCTGACTTGAACTTAAATTGTTCATCAATCATTTGCTGATCCTGATCCAGGACATTTACACAAAGAGTAGAGTAGAGTAAACTCTTCAAAATCCTTCTGATATTTTCACTTACCTGAGGGAAAATCCAGCCAAAAAGCAAACCTCTTCATTCTGCTCAGACAATGCTCCCAAAAAGCAGAAACATGTGGTTGCCAGTCATCAGTGCTACTGCTGTTAAGTTACTGAGACCCAGTGCTGATGTGTGTGTGTGTGTCGCAGCCCATCCTAACCGAATCAGCGCCGGGAGTTGCTATCCGAAAGAAACAAAAGCCGCCTGAAATATGGCCGCCTTATGGACCGAGCGCACACCCCGCTCAGCATTCCCTGGTCGCTCTAAGTAATTTGGCACCAGTGGAATTTGAAATCCAAATCTGCTGCTGATTGAGGATGTTCAGCACCACATCATTGACAGAACAGGAACGGGAGATAAAGTCATTTGCTGCATTCAAGGTGTTGGGGGGGCAAGAGACAGATGACTTGGCAGATTAGCAGAACCATTTTTCTCTGGAGACAAGGAGGAAGGGAGCCAAATGATGGCAGGGTGGGGTCACAGCGGGAGTTGGGACAGGGTGGGCTTTGTTGTTTTTTGCCAGAGGTGGAGTCTGACTTTGTCTTATCATGTTGGTTAAGCCTGTGATGTGGTGGGTGTTTGTGTAGAGTAGGGATGGGCGGACCAACCCGCCAAAAATCAGAACCCCCCCCCCCGGATCCATTGCAGTCCAATGGACCCGGATTAATAAAAGCTAAGTGCTGAATTGTGCCAAGTCTGGGTCCATCGGCCGCAAGTTAAGAAAAGGGCTAAAAGGCTTTACAAATGCATCCTGGTGCTGCAGCAGTGAAACCTTAACAAATACAAATAAAAATATTCCATTAGCCTACCTATAGGAGGCACGGAAGCACAACCGGCGGGCTCTCCAGTCAGTCACATGATGGCCAGTACTGCATGTCATGTGGCTATACTGCTGGACCAACCCTCTTACTCAAGTCATCTTGCTCGCTTGCTCATCTTTGCATTTGGGATTGGGTGCTTTCACATGAATGAGCACACCGTGGCTTAAGAATGGAGACAGAAGAGACAAAGATCTGATTGGCCAGATGCAGCCAAACTGATGGGCTAGACTGCCTATTGCTGAATGAGGCCTGCCTGTCAGTCCTGGCAGTTGGGTGATGTGGTGGGCAGGGCAGAGCTGGAACACTTCAGCTCAGCGTTCCTAATGAGAGGCGTCATCTCGGAGCTGATTGTTGGAGAGGATGGATGTGTCTTAACTTTGTCCATATATAAATTGTGTGTGTGTGTGTGTGTGTGTGTGTGCACACTGGACACAGTAGCATTTTTTTTTTGTGAAATATTAATTTAGAAAAGTAAATGGAGCATATATGAAGAAATAAAAAAAATAATTATCTTTGGTTTTGGTGGGCCGGGGCGGGTTGAAGTGAGGGAACCTTGTGGTGAGAGTGATGGCCATCTAAAGGGCTCCTGTTGGGGGACCAGACAGCTAGCTAGTCTTCATATACAGGCTGCTGGTGGTAAAAAAAACAAAAAGGATTAAATATATATATATATTGAATTAGGCAGGGTGTTTTATTGACTCTTCATTTCGTGGGGTTTGTGGACTGAGTAAAGTGGAACTAGTCTAGTCTAATCTGTATTCTGCACTGAACAATTAAACATCATCTAAACTAAAGAAAAAAGTATTCAAGAGGAAAGACCTTGTTAAAGAGTGGGTGAAGGGTGTGTGGCTCTGAGATCATACATGGCAGCCCTAGGGCAGAGGAAGTAAGGAACAAGAGAGAACGACGTTGCAAAAAAAAAAAAAAAAGATATAAAGAAAAAGAAGTTTTTTTTTTAAATAAGAAAAATCTAGTAGCTACCTACACTGGTGGGAGGGGGTTCACGGAGTCTGTGAGAGCAAACCTGCCCTGGTCCCTGTCAGGCAGAGAAATTTGGGAACAGCCGAGAACTAAATTTAACTGTACTGAGTGGGCAGTGGGCACAGGAATGTGGGAACAACTGAGAGGACTAAATAAAAAAACACATACGTGAGAAAAAGCATTTTTGTGTATAATTAAAAAAAAAATTACCTCGCTACTACTGTGGTGGAAGGGGGGTGTGACTGTGAGGCTGAACCTGTACTGAATGGGCAGTGGGCACAGGAACTTGGGAACAACTGAGAGAACTAAATAAAAAAAAACACATACATAAAAAAAGCATTTTTGTGTATAATTAAAAAACAAATAACCTGGCTACTACTGTCGTGGAAGGGGGAGTGTGGCTGAGAGGCCGAGCCTATACTAGTGGGCTGAGGAACTTGGGAACAACTGAGAGGTCTAAATAAAAAGAAAATATCTATAGGAAAAACATTTCTGTATGCCATTTAAAAAATGTAACCTAGCTTTTGTGGTGGAAGGGGAAGTGTGGCTGTGAGGCCAAGTCTGTACTAGTGGGCTGAAGAACTTGGGAACAACTGACAGGACTAAATAAAAAGAAAACACATGCTGGAAAGAGCATTTTTGTGTGTAATAAAAAACAACAAAAAAAAAACTGGAAATGTGCACCAGATAGAGTGAGGCGGAGGCCAAAATGGGGAAAAGTATTGTGAAACGTATGGCACAAACAACACTGCACAGTCTAACTGGTAAAAGACCAGTTGCTGGTGCTTCATCCGGTAGCAGTAGTGGTTCTTCCACAGTGCTGTCCAAACAGACAGGAAAGGTCAAAACTTCCTTAATTAAAACTAAAGGAGTAGTCGGCACCACAAGGAGTGGCAAGCCAAGATTTGGTACGTATGTGTACCGTAGTACCAGTACAGATTTAAATGAAACAGAAGGGGAGAAATTTAGCTCTGATGAGAGCAATGATTATGAAATGGAAGATGTAGACAAGGAGGGAGAAAAGCAGAAATAAATGGAAAGACAGAATGAGATAGAGGTGTCAGTTGCACAGACGCTGGATGAATGTGATGATTTGGATTTGGATGATGAGATGGGCAGTTTGGGCATGAACAGTGTGGTGCAGGTGCAGGAGAAACCAGACGGGGCAGTGCATTTAGATTTAGGTTCTGTTAGTGGCCTGGAGCAGTTGTTGGATGACGATAACGGTGAAACAGAAAAAGAACATGATGAGCAGTTTCCCAATGTTGATAAAGAACAACACAGTGGAAATGACAAAGGAGGACAGTATAGTATGCCTGGTAATAAAACAAAAAAGGTGACATCTTATGTGTGCTCTTACTTTTCTCTGGCTGCCAATAATGAGTTATGAGCAGTTTGCTCTATATGTAAAAGACCATCAGCAGAGGGAGTAAAAAAGGTGCTTTGGGTACCTCAGCATTAAAAAGAAATTTAAAGAGATGTCACCCATTACGTCTCAGGTGTGATTTTTTGGTCAGAGAGAAAGAAGACAACAACATGCAGGCCGAGTTAAGTCAGACTACACCTGCTGCACCTGTTATATCAAGTGATAGCAGCAGCAACAGCCGTGCTGCTTCAGTTGTACTGTCAACTCCTTCTCAGTTTTCTTCTAGAATAAGTACTACAAACAGTCCCCTTTTGCCCTTCTCATCATCCAGCACTCCTAATGCTGGCCATCTGAAAACTTCAACTGCTAGAAGACAGCTCACAATTTCATAGACAATTGAACATAAAGCTAAGTACCAGTATAGACATCCTGAGGCAATCGCTGTAACAAAACTAATTTCAGAGCTGATAGCACTGGACTTGCAGCCTTACAGAATTGTGGAGCATGTAGGATTCAAAAGGCTTTTGAATCACCTGTCACCACAATACAATATTCCATCCAGGAAATATTTCTCAACTGTTGCAATACTGCAGATGTATGATTTAGTAAGTGCTAAACTGAAAAATGCTTTAAAAGATGCAGTTGCTGGGGTTGGCCATCTGATTACTGACATATGGACAAGCTACCACAGAGAGGGTAGTGGATGCATGGAACAGCCTTCCTGAGGAGGTTGTGGGGTCTAAAACTGTGGGAGAATTCAAGAATACATGGGACAGACATAAGGCAATTCTTGTGGGGGTAGGAAGAAATAGGCTATTGGTTAACCAGGATCTGCGGCCTATCCTGTAGGTAGGAAAATGGGCAGACTAGGTGGGCCAAGTGGTACTTATCTTCTGTCAAAGTCTATGTTTCTACCAGTCAGAACCATTTATGTCACTGACTGTGCATTGGGTATCGTTTTCTCCCTGTAGTGACACTGACAATTCCCCTCTGAAACTGGCTTCCCTTCGTATCCAATATATCCTGCAGGACCACACATTTTCCAACATCTTGGATGAGCTCAATAGAGAGATATTGTACTGGCTTACATCACAAGGGCTTTCTGTAGGCTTTATTGTGAATGACAGTGGTTCAAACATAAAGAAAACATTGTCTGATGGGGGCTTTGTCCACATTTGATGTTTGGCACACTGACTAAATTTGACTGTGCATGCATTTCGATGTGCTTACACAACTGAATGAGATATGAGCTGATGCTTGGGTAACTTGATTTGCTTTGTGGCTTTCCGGCTCTCTATTCATGGGATATACCACCCAGTAGCGGGACGACTCAAGGAACCCTAGAGGAGGGTTCCCCCCCTACAGGTACCAGGAATGAATGAGTCGGCTAAAGGTAGCTTAGAAAGAAGCCCATGGGGAAGAGAGACGAGCCACAGGAGGAGGAGGGGTGCATGGTGGGCAATGAAAAAGAATCCTGGCAAAGCCCAGGATGTTGTGACGCTTTAAGCTCGATGGGGGAGTGATGTTTGTTGCTCCGCCCATTGAACCACAGGATTAAAACCCTCCCATTCGATGTGCTTACACCACTGAATGAGATATGAGATGATGCTTGTGTAACTTGATTTGCTTTGTGGCTTTCTGTCTCTCTATCCATGGGGTATACCACCTTGTAGGGGTACGACGCAAGGAACCCTAGAGGAGGGTTCCCCCCCACGGTTGCCGGGAATGAATGAGCCGGCTAAAGGTAGGTTAGGAAGAAGCCCAAAAAGAATACCCAAAGATGTCAAGCTTTGAAGAGGCGAGGATGATGAATGAATTCTGTGAGAAGAAAGGCTAACTTCCTGAGGTGAGAGGGGAAAGACAGGCCACCATCTGCCTCCATCCAACAGCAGAACCTAACTAACAAAAAGAAAGCACTAACTCTAACTAATATTATGACCATTGGCATGGAGGAGAGAGAAAAAAAACCTTTGAGGAAGAAACCTCTAGGGATCCAAGGCCTAGGTTGCCTTCCCTCCAGGCTAATGACATTTGATTTGAGGGCATATGTTGATAGAGAGAATGGTTCATAGATGAGGGATATAAGTAAGGAGGATGACGATAGGATCGGGAAAACTCAAAAGAAGCATAGATAAAATAAGGAACATAAGGTGGCAGGGACCCAAGGAGGATACGCTAGAGTAGTCGAGAGACAGTAGATCAGAGGAGCGAGGCCGGGAGGGAGTAAATCCATGTATGAGACAGAGGAGCAAGGGATATCCAGATGTGCTCACGAGGAGATTCCAGATGTGATGAGGAGACAAATGATAATGCAGACTGGCTTGATTGAGCGATGCAAATGAGCATACACTGAGATTGAAGAGGCATGTTTGATTATGCGATGTAAGCGATTAGACCCCGAGGTTGTAGTCGATGAGGTAGTATGGAATTCAATGATAGGAATGTTCGAGTAAATGATGTAAAGATATAAACCTTGAGGTAATGTTAACTGGATTCATGAACTCGATATGACTGGAGTTATGAACTCGTTACATTCGGCAGGATGGCCGTGACTGATAGGTGGCATAGGAATTATGATACGTACGCCCAAAAAGAATATCGAGAGCAGGACAGGAGCAGAGGGAAGCCTGGATAGCTGGAAGTGAACTGGAGGAGGAGGAGACAGGAAAGAACCGAAAATGAACTGGCACAAAGGAAGTAAAGGAATTAGGCACCTTGAAAGGAGGTAGATTCCAATGCCAAGAAGGGAGATCCAGGACCAGAGGCAACTCAGATGAAGGGATCAAGGATCAAAACTGGACAAGGTACGATGAGGAGTGAGCAAAATTGGATGAAGTATGATGACGAGTGAAGCGAAGAGTGGAGGGAAGCTTATGATGGCTGAATCCTGAAGAGTCGATACGGAACTAGAGGATGAGGAGATGGGAATGAACAGGAAAAGAACTTGAATGAAGGTATCAGGCACCATGGAGCGATACGAAAAATGATGCTCCTCGAAAGGAGACTGACACCGAGGCCAGGAAGGCGCATCAGGAACCAGAGGGTCTGTGAACCAGAGGGCAAGCGCAGGATGGCAATCAAGGGGAGTCAAAGCAAATGAAATACGATGAGGAGGGAAGTCAAGAGTGGAAAGAATCCACGATTGTCAGGATGAGAATAAGTGCTAGGCTGAGGAAGGGAACAGGAATGGATGAGGTATAGATGCCATGAAGGCAGATACTGGAGAGCAAGGTATGAAAGGACGAAGGACGATAGGGAGGGCAATAGGGTAGTATAGGATCCAGCTGGTACGGGAGGAGAACTGCACGGGGGTGAGTCGGATTAGGTGGTACACAAATCAGGATAGGCATAGCCAGATGGAGCAAGGGAACAGCGCAGACTTGGCAGCAAATCATGCCAAGGCATGCCGAGAGAGGGATTGAATGAGATGAGCAGGTCGAGGCCAGGCATCATGAGGGGCTAAGGAAACGAAGGGATCGACTACAGACGATGTGGAGCAAGTAGACTCCTGAAGAAGGAAGGCTGTGCAAGGAGGCAGGAGGGCGAGCTGGATGATGTGTCACGTATGCCCAGGCCAATGGAAGGTTGGATGGAGTCAGCCATGGAAGGCCAGAGGATATGAAAGGCAAAGCAAACGAATAGATGAATCGTGGCACAATGAGATAGAACTCATGACTGGAATAAAACCAGGATGGCTTAGTCTGCTGAAAGATCCGAGGAGAGGGAGCAGAATGAGGGCATGCCAAAGCAGGATTAGTTGATGGGGAAAGTGAGGTAGGAAAAAACGAAGCTCAGAGTCAATGAAAGTAGATGAGCATGGGACAACCAAGACGATTGGCTGCAGAGGGAACGAGAGCCATACAGAACACTGGAGATATACAAATTATCAAACCTAGTAAAGAGAAGGGTGAGGAGAAACATGGTCAAAAAGGTCGGAATACTGCAAGGAATAGACAGGGGAAGCATACATACCTGTTGAAGCTGGTGAATGCAAGCAGAACTACAGGGCATATCCTCAGAGCGGGGGGAGGGATAAGGACAAACAGCAGAAAGCACCAAGATATGCAGAAGGCAATAATCAGCATGTGGAGCAGTCTACTAGGTGAGAGACTGGAAACAAAGAAGGGTTAGACTCTGCAGTAGAAGTAGACAGACTCCCAAGGAGACTAGTATCGAGGATAACACGGAAGGATGCAGCTGGTAGCATTTGGTTTCTAGCATTGCAGGATGAGAAGGTAGCTAATGGTGAAGGAAATAGGGCAGCATCCAAAAGCTGGAAAACTACTCGCGTTGCTTAAGATCAAAGAAGGCGGCGATGTGGAAAACCCCAAGTATTCAGGAACTCATTCAGGTCCAGGAGTAGGTGTGCTGGCATAGTGGGGGGTTGCAGAGTCATGAAGCGGCCAAAGGAGCTGGGACCGCAGCCTCCGCCAGTTGGGGCAGCATGAAACCTGAAGCAGGAAGCATAAGATCAATTGAGATGTATGCCCGATTGAGCAAGGTGAGGAAGTAGAAACTGAGACCGACAAGGAATGAACATGTGATATGAACGAGTAGATCTGGATGTGTGTATGATGAGAGATCAGAGGATTCAATAGAGTGATGCAAGTTATGAGGCCCCTCGAAAGGAGATATACTCCGAGGCCAAGAAGGCATGTCGGGGACCAGAGGGTATATGAACTAAAGGGGTGTAACGCATGATAGAGCAATGTGACCAAGTAGACTCCTCGAAAGGAGGTAGGGCCGGAAATGAATAGAGTGATATGATGAAGTAGGCTCCACGAAATGAGGTAGATTCAGAAAGGAACGTGAAAGAAACTTGAATGATAGTGGATAGCCTCCAGCCAGCTCGTAGCAAGGGGCGATGGACAGGAAGGCATGGCCAGAAATAGAGACAGAGTTGAAGCAAGGTGACTGACACTGCAGGCTAGAGGGAGGCAACCAAGGCATGTTGATGGATTAATTGAAAGAGATGAGCAGGTTGAGGTGAGATATGGTGGAATGCGAGCAAATCGGATGATAAGGAGTGAAACCATGACTGGAGTAAATCCTTAACAGCTGATGATGGAATGTATCCAGGAAGGGAGGCTCGATGAGATAAGAAATGGGTAATGAGGAACGGAGTCAAGAACCCAATTCATGGGCAGGAGGGCCTCGGATCAATGAGGTGGCATGTGAGGTATGAGCGGTATGCCCAAAAGAAATATGAAATACAGGTCAGACGGAGTCGGAGGGGATGAGAAAAGGCATCAGTACAAGGATGGTAAAAATAGGAAGCATATGAGGTACGATGATGGTGGGAAGCCATAAGGCTGGAATTGGTAAGGCTTATGAAATGCCAGACTAAAAACTAAGCAGGAAGCATCCGAAGCGGATCATAGATGGGCAAATGGCGCCACCTACTGACCGCACATAGCCAAACAAAAGACACACAAGGCATGGGGGCACAACAAGACAACAGCAATGGCCCAAGAGGTAGGCAGACCAGGTAGAGAGGGAGCTTGCAGGGGCACTGGAGCACCGACAAACATCAGAGGTAGAGGGTTCGAAAACAGAAAGCACAGAGAAGCGTAGCATGTGTTGGGTGTGAGGACAGAGCTAATCAAAGTAGATTTGCAAAGGAAAGGGCAGAGATAGCATAATCAAGTAGTGAAAATGACAGTACTTACTGATGCAGTCACGATAAACAAAGGAAACTGACCAGTGTTGCAGAATACGTAAAAACTAAAATGCTGCAGGAGACCACCACAGTTAGTTACCTTCTCCCAATAGGCAGTTTCTGCAGGAGAGCCGAACTTTGGTTGCAAAGTGTTGTACTCCTTACACCTACCATAGTCCATATACAGCCAGTGGTTGCTGAATGGTTATGTCCCAGAACATTAAAACTAGATCTGTGTCAGAACTGCAGCTACTAATTTAAAGTGAATGGAGGATGGACGAGAAATGAAAAGGTGCACAAGCTGAGAAGAGGAGCACCGAGATAGAGAGGGAGCCCACAAGGAGTGGCGAGGGGTGGCATGACAGAAGGCAGAAGCAGCCAATTGAGGACAGAAGGCATAGGAACAGACAGCTGGAGAAGTACCACTGCAGACCTGAAGCGTGAACGCAAGGAGCAGCTGCAGGAGGGAACAAGGGGTTCGGTGAGGAACAGAGCAGCGGTGTCATGAACGGGAGGGGGAGAGAGAGAGAGAGAGAAGAAACTGGAGCACCGGCATGGAAGGAGAGGATTGCTGCGACCAGCCCTGTGCATAGAAATAAGCATGCACGCAGCAGCTGTGCTAGAAAGCTGAGGCCAAATGAAGAAAGGATGTCGGTGAACAGATGGGAAGAGTCAGTCACCAAAGCGGCTGTCGGGGGGGGAGGACGGGAGGAATCGAGCGACACGACCGGTGGCCGGGAGAGTGCCAGAATGAGGAACAGAGAATCGGGGGAGGGAGGAACAGCAGCAGAACGAAACCGGCAAAATGAAGTGTGAGCAGCGAGGCACAACTGAAGCTGGCATGGCAGGTGACATCACCCCCAGAGGAGCAGATCCAGACGTAGCGGCAACAATATGGGTAATGAGGATGAGAACGGGAGGGCAAAATGAAGCACCGGTACACGGGAATGGACCGAAGAGATGCCAGAGCCCTCAGATAAAACAACGAAGCGCCTACCAGGGAGATGAACAATCAAAGCAATAAAATGCAGAGCGACTGCAGGGATGCAGGTTGGAGGAAAGCAGAGCTTGAATGAGGAGCCAGGCGGGCAGCGTGGAGGACCCAGCCTCTGGCTGCAATGAAAAAGAATCCTGGCAAAGCCCAGGATGTTGTGATGCTCTAAGCTCGATGGGGGAGTGACGTGTGTTGCTCCACCCATCAAACTGTGGGCTTAAAGCCCTCCCATTATGAAAGAGGACAGAAATATAAAGGGTCTCACACATGTGGCAAAAAGAATATGCAAACATTTCAGCCACTCCTGCAAAACACGCCAACGCCTTCGGGCCATACAAGAAGAGTATAGACTGCTTCCTACTACACTCATCCAGGATGTTGCAACGAGGTGGAGCTCTACTTTTTACATGTTCCAATGACTGCCGGAGCAAAAAAAGGTTGTAAGACAGTATACACTAGAGAACAGCATAGGGGATGCCACTGTGTACATTACTGCTCAGCAGCGGGCTGTTTTAGAACTTCTCATCGAGATACTGCAACCCTTTGAGGAAATTACTAGGGAAGTGAGTTCCAACAGTGCTACACTCAACCAAATAATCCCAATAATAAAGATTCTTAGATTTCATCTGAATGTAATCAGGGATGAGCTGGAAGGTACAAGAAGCCAGTTTCAGATGGAAGAATCTAGTGCAGCTGAAAGAGACTTGCCACCCATAATAAAAAAAGACAAAAGTACATAGAATGATTAAAAAAGTTAGAGATGATGAGAAACTTGGTGAAATGCTCATGGCAGAACATTATATTATTGCAACCGTACTAGACCCACGGTACAAGATGAAACACCTCTCACAGTATGACCCAAATATGTTCCAAAACTGCAGAGAGAAAATCATTCAAAAGTAGATTTGCTTTGGAAAAAAAAAAACATGACAACAGATGCAGCCCCCTCAACCATTCCTCCTGCACCTTCATGGCTCTCTCTTCTCAGGCTACAAAACAGTCAGCTGCTGCCATTCGTTTTACACCCAGCAGTCATCTTTGGGGTCACTTGGATGCTGTCATCCTTGAAAAATCAGTCTTTCCTTCTCCATTTGTCACTGCTTCTGCCCAGGCCATGGTTGACTGTTATTTAGCAGAAAAAAGTACTGAATGGAATGAAGATTCCATTAAGTACTGGCAAAGCAAGAAGCCTGTATGGCCTGCACTTGTGCAGGTAACCTTGAAGTACATGGTCTGTCCCTCATCCAGTGTATTTTCTGAGCGACTCTTTAGCTGTGCAAGAAATGTGGTAACAGATACACGATCTAGGCTACTACCAGAAAATTTTGAGAAGTTAACATTCTTAAAAATAAACCTTCCATTGACTTGTTACACCTATGACCCAGAGACAGCAAATACATTTCGCAGTGACCGCAAAGATGACTACTTGGAAGAGTAGCAAGATCACAGTTTTTCAGAAAAATGAATTGGTACTTTCAAGTAAGCCCATATGTGGCCTACACAATTTTTGTACCTGATGGCACAATGTTCTTAGCATGTCCTAATGGACTTTGCTAATTTTTTAATTGCCTGAAGTTGATGGCACACTTTTCGTAACGTGTCCTCATGGACTTGTGTAATTTTTGGACTGCCTGAACCTGATGGCACACTTTTCGCAGCATGTCCTCATGGACTTGTGTAATTTTTGGACTGCCTGAACCTGATGGCACACTTTTCACAGCATGTACTCATGGACTTGTGTCATTTTTGGACTGCCTGAACCTGATGGCACACTTTTCATAGCATGTCCTCATGTACTTGTATAATTTTTGGACTGCCTGAACCAGATGGCACACTTTTTACAGCATGTCCTAATGGACTTGTGTAAGTTTTGGACTGCCTGAACCTGATGGCACACTTTTTTCAGTATGTACTAATGGACTTGTCTAATTTTTGAATTACCCGAATGTAGGTCTCTGCCTACTCAGTACAGGCTCGACCTCACAGCCACACTCCTTCCACCACAGTAGCTAGGTCTCTGGATTCCTAAGGACATGCAGTTATTTCTTTGGTAGGGGTCCCATAAATGTGTCATCAATTTGGGTGGGTGGGTGGAGGGGACCCCATGCCATAGAAAATAACTGCATGACTCTCAGTGGAGCAGAGAAGGGACTGGTGCAACAATAACAAACTGATATCCGTTAAGAGGAAGTAGGCTGTTGGTTAACTAAAATCTGTAGCTTTTCTAATAGGTAGGGAAATGGGCAGACTGGGTGGGCCAAGCGGTCCTTATCTGCCATCAAATTCTATGTTTCTATGATGCGTTCATTGTATAGTGTATGCTACTAAATGGGAATGGGATTCCTCCTCTGAGGTTAGACAGGTGAGTTTAAAGTTGCAGCACTAGTACTACTGACTCTGAGACAGGAAACAGACAGAGGTCAACTGCCATGTTCAATTGACCAGCAGTGCACATCAATGCTGTAAACTCACAGTTTTCATATTCTGAAATGCTGACTACAATTCTATGTGTGTGTCACAGATCTGTGTCATTTTATGCAAATATATTCCAGATTTGCAGTTTTCACCACATTTTACAAAAAGTTCTGATTTAAATCAGGACTAATCAGAACTTATCAGGACTTTGGCCTGGATCCTGATAATAAGGATCATGACCTTTTCATCTCCGCCCAACCCTAGTTTACAGAGTGCCACAGGGCCAGGCTTGCAGCAGCGCTCTCAGTGGACTCAGGCAGCACCAGCACAGCAAAGACAATGAACAAGCAGCCTTAGCAAATAACCAAAAGTATCTTAGTGCCCAGGTGCTCCTAGGCTGTAGCCTACTTAGCCTATGCATGAAAACTGCCCTGCCCCTGTTCAAAAAAGGTTCAAAGACGAAACCAGAGAACTTCAGATCTGTAAGTCTAACATCAGTAATGGGGAAAAATTTTGGAAGGAATACTAAAGAGTCACACATTGATACATCTAGACGAGCAAAATCTTATAGACCCAGTCCAACATGGATTTACAAACTCAAGGTCTTGCCAAACAAATATGCTTGTTTTCTATGAGAAAGTGAACAGAGCGCTAGATGAGAAGAGTTCAGTAGATGCGATTGATTTGAATTTTTTAAAGCCTTTGACAAACTTCCCCATATTGAGCTAATAAACACACTGAGAGAGTTTAAATGAAATAATATAGTGAAGTGGATAGAGGAATGGTTGGGAGGCAGAAGGCAGAGGGTGACACTGTGACAGTAAATGGTGTTCTGTCAGAATGGGCAGGGGTGAGCAGTGGGGTTCCACAGGGATCAGTGCTGGACCCCTGTCTCTTTAACATCTATATAACATTTCTAGAAACCAGCTTTTCTAATACCTGGATATCAAAATTTGCAGATGATTGCAGAATAGGGGCAGTTGTAAACAATCATAGTGACATATCCAAATTATAACAGACCCTAGATCACATTTATGAGTGGACTATTAAAAATGAATTGGAACTGAACTTAGGAAAGTGTATGGTGATACACATAGGCAAAAAAAAAAATGAGAGTTACCACTATAACATAAGGGGTTACATTATGAAAGACTCAATAGAAGAGAGAGATCTGGGTATCACAATAACTGCAGACATGACGTTTGATACACAGTGTCACAAGATGGTAAAAAAATGCAAACCAGACTTTAAACTGCATTCTTAGGTATATAACAAGCAGAGACAGTAATGTATTTATACCATTGTATAAGTCCTTGGTTAGGCCCCACCTTGAGTATTGTGCCCAAGTATGGTCACCTTACAAAAAGAGAGAAATCCATAAAATACAAAAAAGAGCCACTAAATCTGTGAAAATACTCCAAAAGTTTGCATATAAAGAGAGGTTGAAAAATCTTAATTTGTATACACTTCAATGTATACACTTCAATATAGAAGAGTAAGGGGTGATATGTGTATGCTATACAGAGCCCTGTATGATAACACCCTGTGGGAAGAATTTGGGTTACTATTAAGAAATAACATACATGAACCAAGAGGGACACCCCTTGAAACTCAGCATGGGGAAATGGAGCAATTTAAAGAGAAAGCATTGGTTTAGCCAAAGGGTGGTGAATTTGTGGAATAAACTGCCTATTGAAGTGGTGACAAGCAAAAAAATGGAAATGTTTAAAACAAGGCTCGATAGTTACTGCAAAAATAAAACTCTGTTGTTATAAGGGATATGAATTGGCAAGCACTATGGACAAAAGTCTACTTAAGCTTGAAACTACCAATGTAACCTTCCACAGTGTTGGTTCACCTGTTCAGTCCCCAAGCCCTCGTAGAGGTCGTTCTGTCCCTTAGAGGCATTTGGCCCCTTTACCTGTGCCTTCCCCTCCTCTTCTACCAGCCCACTCTGGTCCTATGGGGCCTCTAACCTGGGAGCAGTTTAGAGCCATGGCTGTCCATTTCCAAGCCTATGTTAGATCCATGGACGAGCAGGTGTTTCATCACTCACCCCTGCGTCAACCGGACTCTGACTCCCCAGACTCATTGGCTTCCTCGTTTTCCTCACATGACGAAGAGGATCCTTCTGTCCACCTATCCTCAGATGCTGATCAGACCTCCTATTAACGTTTCCTTTTGGGGTTGGTCGACGAACTCCAAATTTTGAGATTGGCAAGACGCAATCCTGAGTGGATGACGCGCGCTTTCTTAAGCAAGTACAGTGTGGGCAACCTGGTGGTATCTGCAAGGCCCTCCCCCTTTCAGGAGACGTCGTACTACACTTGGCAGCATCCATCAATCCCTTCCCCTCCCCAGCTCTGATGGACTGCTGGTGCAGGTATTGTGCACCCCAGGAATCTCCAGGAGACCTACCTCGTCCTTCTTTGGGCATGATGCTCCTGGACACTCCTTCCAGGCATCAAACCCCAAGACATGACCGGCCCCCAGATGCAGACTCCGTGGAGTTCAACTCCTGGGGGAGGAGGGTTTTTTCCTCAGTGCGTCTCTCTCTCTCTCCATTGCAGTGCATCAGACCCATCATGCTGCCTACAACAGGCACTTATGGTCTTTGCTAGGACAGATCCTAGCATCTATGCCTGATACGGAGGCAACCAGATAAGCCATTGCCCTCTCTGCACATGGCCTGGAGCTTGCGAGGCACCAAGCAAGGGCATCAAATGACACCAGTGAGGTGGTGTCCAGGCTAGTGGGGACAGTGATCTGCATCAAGCGGACAGCATGACTTCATCTTTCCTGGTTATCACCCGTGGCCCAGTGAAGGTTAATTACCTTCTCTTTCCAGGGAACCTACCTTTTTTTCCTGCAGAGTGAGGTGGAAACTTCAGGGGTGATGTCCTTCTCCCAGTTAGAGGAAGACCCCACCTCACCCTGACCAGTCCTAGGCCTGTAAGGGTCTCCTCCTTCAGTGTTTCCTCTACAGGAGGCTGAGGGGCATTCTTCCCTCAGGGAGATACCAAGTCCCCTTCAGGGGACTTGGCAATCATCCACCAGTGATGAATGGTGAAGATTGACACAGATAAGGTATGAAAATTGCATACCTATTGTAATTCTTGATCTTTCTGTGTATCTTCACTATTCATCACTGCTTCCCACCCTCCTTCCCCTCTTGGGCCCCAGGCTCTGGGAAGTGCTCCTCCCTGCTTGCTTTTCCCCAGTTGAGACCAACTGTGGGCCTAGTCCTGCTGGTACCTCTGAGCTCTCTGTTCCTTCTGGTGAAAGTGACAGAGGTTCACTGTTGGAGGAGGGCAAGCAGGGGCACTTGTCCTTTCATGATGGGGGCTCACCTGGGCCCTTTCTTGCATTCCTGATGAGGACCCCTTCCTCCGGCTATGGTCTGGACCTCTCTGAGGGTTCGAATTGCCAGCTCTGGTCTCTCGACCCATGGGATCCTTCTCAGGACTATAGCAATTGGAAGGGCCCTGATGACCCCTAGAACCCTTCCTTTCAGGAGCTGTGACTCCCATTTCTCCCCTGCTGGTTCCAGCTGATTTTTTCCTATGCAGGGTCTCCCTCTGGATTGTAAGATATATGTCTTAAGGGAGGTTCAACCTCCTGGCATCCTCTTCCCCCTTCTGGTACAGGGGGTGCATCATCTCTAGACCCTCTATGGGAGGAATCTTTCTACAGGGGGACCCTGCAGTGGCATGGGTCCTGTCTCCATCCCAGGATGTTTTTAAAGACAGGAGTGGGAGACACTTGCCACCCACTCTACCTCTTTTGGGCTGGCAGAGAGGGCACCTTCAGGTCTGGTGCTTTGGCTTGCTTCTGTCTTCTGGGCTGTTGCCCAATTAGCCTTTACCTCATAGTTTCCTCCAATCTGGGGGTAATGTCTCCCACTCCCTTTCTCTGGAGATATGAAAAAAAAAACACTCAGATGTGGCTTCAGATAGTGGTGCCTTTGTCCCCGGAGCCCCAGATAGTCCTCTGGACCTCTGCAGGGGTGGTACAGTGTCTCCTTTTTCCTCGCTTCTTTATCTTTCCTTCTTTCCTATCCTCTTACTCTCCCTCCCTTACTCTGTCTCTCCCTTGCCTGCACAGAGGTTTGGGGTCCCCTGTCCCAGACCCCTAGGTTTCCCCTTCTGTCCTCTTGGCCGGCATTATCTCTTCTTCTGTTTATATCCTTTCCTTTTCCTATCTCTCGAGCTATCTTGCCCCTCCCTCTTTCTTTTCTCTTTTCCTGACTTCACTCTCTGGTGTGCAGAACTGGGATGGAGGAGTCGGTGTTGGTTACTGGCCAACCCACGAGCGCCACGCAGTGTGTTGGTCTCGAGGGTGGTGCCGCCCATGGCACTGGCTCCTTCCCCTTTAGAAAAAAAAAATGCTCCCGTGGGGTCCTGCTCCTCTGGCCAAAACCCACCAGTGATGAATGGTGAAGATACACAGAAAGATCAAGAATTATGGTAGATACGTAATTTTCGTATTTTCATTGTGAGAACAACTCCTTTTTTGGAGGTCCAAACTGAGGCTTACATGAAAAGAATGGATGAGTTTAAAACTACTTACAAGAGTAACTCAACTAAAGATAAGCCCTCTTCCTCCCAGAAGTTTCGGCAGGGGTTGTTTTCCTAGGGCATTCTTTCCTATGCCAATGACTATGGATTTTTCCCAAATTAGAGTTTTTTTTCAGATGTTGAGGTAGGAGAGGTCAGAGGAGAGCCAACCCCACTCCTGTTACCTCTACTCAGTCCAGACAGCAGTCATCCTGACTCCTTTTTGGTTGTCTCCCCTCTCCCAGTAGGGGGCAGGCTCTCACACTACCTCCATCACTGACGTCAAATCACCTCAGACAAGTGGGTGTTAGAGGTAGTGGAACAGGGCCTCTCTCTTCAGTTCAATAAATTTCCCTTCCTCCATGGTCCCAGGCTCTAGAAACCTCTTACCCCAACAGAAAAAGAGCTGTTGGAGACAGAGGTCAAGAATCTCTTGGAGGCCAAAGCCATAGAAAGAGTACCTTTTCCCCAGTGGGGAAATGGTCTCTATTCCAGGTATTTCCCAACCCTGAAGAATGGGGAGTGGTGACCTATTCTGGACCTAAGGTACCTGAACAAGCACCTGATGAAACCAAAGTTCAAGATGGTAACCTTGACTCAGGTTATTCATTCTCTAAAATAAGGGGACTGGTTAGTCTCCCCGGATCTAAAGGACACCTACTTTCATGTTCCAATAAGGCAGTCCCACAGAAAATTTTCTCTGATTCACGCTGCCCTCAGGCCAGTACCAATTTGCAGCCATGCCTTTTGGGCTGACATCTGCTCCCAGGGTGTTCACCAAGTGCCTGGCAGTGGTTGTAGCTCATCTCAGAAGACAAGGAATCTCAGTTTTTCCCTACCTGGATGATTGACTGATCATGGCTAAGTCTCCTCAGGCACTTTTAGAAGCCCTAAGCCAGACAAAACACACTTTACAGTCTCTGGGCTTCATTATCAACAAAGAAAAAATCTCAGTTTCAGCCTGCCCAAATCCTGCAGTTCATAGGGACAGAGCTCAACACTCTGCAGGTGAAGGCTTTCCTTCCCCAAGACAGAATTCAGAATTTTCTCACTCAGCTAAATTTGTTCACTCTAGGCCAACCAATACTGGCCAGACACTTCCTCAGACTACTTGGCCACATGGACTCAATGACTGCAGTAGTCTCAGGTGCCAGATTCCAGATGAAGGACATTCAATACCGCCTTAGATCTCATTGGTCCCAAAAAAGACTCTTCTGCAAAGCTAATACCGGTCACAAAAACCTTTCTGCGGGCTCTGGACTGGTGGAAGGAAACAGTAAATCTCAGGATTGAGGTTCCTTTTCACATTCAGCAACCCTCTCAGATCCTTACTATGGATGCTTCCCTTCTAGGTTGTGGCGCCCACCTAGGGGACCTGTCCATAAGTGGTACTTGGATGCCCAAAGAGTCCACACTCCACATCAGTCTTTTGGAACTCAGAGCAGTGTTCCTGGCCATCAAGGCTTTAGCCCCACAGCTCAGAGGTCAGTCAGTCCAGATAAGGACAGACAATACGACTGCCATGTTCTACATCAGCAAACGGGGGCACACGGTCAACCAAACTCTGCACAGAAGCAATGAGGATTTGGTCCCTGGCCTACTCCCTGGATATGTCCCTGTCGGTCATCCATCTTCCAAGCAAGGACAACACTCTGGTGGATGCGTTGAGCTGCATCAGTCAGGGCCACCATGAGTGGACCCTCAACAAACAGGTCCTAGTCACAGTTTTCAGAAGGTGGGGGGTTCTAGATCTGGACCTGTATGCATCTGGCCTCAACTACTAGTTACCTCAGTATTGCTACAGGCCCCCAGCATTGGGGAACATCCCAGTGGACACTTTGACCCTGGACTGGGCAGAGAGGTTCCTCTATGCTTTTTCTCCATATCCTCTAATTTACAGGGTCCTTTTCAAGCTCAGGGCTTAGCCAGTCACCATGATTCTGGTGGCTCCGGATTGAGCGAGACAACCTTGGTACTCCCCGCTCCTCACCTTGTCAGTCAGGAAGCCCAGCAGACTGCCCCATCACACAGTCTCCTGACTCTTCCTCAGACAGGAATAGCATTTCCCAACATCCAGTCTCTTCACCTCAAAGCCTGGTTCTTGAGGAGCTAGAATTTCCTGAATCCCAGTAGTCTGAGCATGTTCTGAAAAATCTGCGAATGGTTAAAAAACCTAGCACTAGGAAAACTTATGCTTCCAAGTGGAAGAGGTTCTCACTCTGGTGCAAGAATAAGGACATAAAGCCCTTGCAGACTTCTCCTCTTATCACGTTGGATTATCTAGCACACCTTCAGGCAAAAGGCCTGAAAGCTTCATCCTTGACAGTACACCTAGCAGCCATCTCAGCCTATCTTTCCTCTGGAAAAGAGAAATCCGACATCTTGCAGTCTATTTTCAAAAAGTTTTTCGAAGGGCTGCTGCTCCTCCAGCCCCCTCTGAGGGAACCTGTTCCCCCTTGGGACTTGAACCTCTGTATAGCCAAGCTCATGGAACCTCCTTTGGAGCCCCCGGCTACCGCTGATCTCACATTTGTTACCTGGAAGACTGTTTTTCTGGTGGCCATTACCTCCACCAGATGGGTTTTGGAGTTGCAGGCCCTTTGTACAGATCCTAATTACATAATTTCCCACAAGGAGAAAGTATCCTTAGGACGAATAGGAAATTTCTGCCCAAGGTGGTCTCTAACTTCCACCTTAACCAGTCTATTTCCTTGCCTGTTCTTTTTACAGACAAGTCCACTCCAGGCAAATGCAAGCTGCATAGCCTGGACGTCAAGAGAGTCCTGTTTAATTACTTAGACCATACTAAGCAGTTCAGAGACTTACACACTCAGGTTTTTCTTACCTATGGTGAAGTGGGCAAAGGGAAACTGGTGACAAAGAGATCCATTTCCTACTGGAATGTCTCTTGTATCCAGTACTGTTACAGCAAAGCTGGTAAGCAACTCCCTCTCGGGCTCAGAGCCCACTCTACTAAGGGAGCCGCTGCCTGTATGGCAGCCTCAAGAGACATTCCTTTGCTAGAAGTTTGCAAAGCAGCTACTTGAAAAATGGTTCACACATTCACAAAGCGTTACTGCTTGGATGTGCAGTCCAGATCTGATGCCAAATTTGGTAGAGCAGTGCTACAGAGCCTTTTTCCTGAGTAGGTTTCTGTGCCCACCTCCCAACTGTACTGCTTTGTAGTCTGCACCTGTCAGTACATACTGAAGAATTCCTGGGGTGAGAAGAAAAATTTACTTGCCGTAGTAATGTTATTTCTTCCAAGGGATTCTTCAGCATTATTGACACTCCCACACATCCTCCCCTGCAAAATCAGTCTGGGGATGGCTCTGTTATAGTGCGTAACCAAATTTGCTTAGTTTTACTGTTTTCTTGTTGATTTGTTTCACAATAGTGGTTTGGAATTATCAGTTGTTTTTGCTAACAGTGTTTTGCCCCTGTTGGGCATAGTGTTTGCTCTTTTTCAGCTTCAAAACAGTTTTGAGGTCCTTCAGGCTGACTGCAGGCAGCACTCTCCTCTCTCTCTCTATTCTGATTGACCAATGTCTTTCTCATTTACATTAACTCCTCCTCTCCAGGGCAGCTTAACCCAGCTGGCATACTGCACCTGTCAATAATGCTGAAGAATCCCTTGGAAGAAATAGCATTACTACAGTAATTTTTTCATACAGTATGATTCCATTGGAAGAAACCAGATTACTATGGTAAGTAATTTTTGCAGCATTTTCTCAGTCTTTTCCTATGGAAGGGGAGAGCAGTGGGAAGCGCATATTTTAACTGACGCTTCCAAAAGACAAGGGGGGCCTCCGTCCCCTCAACTTTTTTCTGTACTGTTGTGCCCTACATGCCAGTAAATCTTTTCTTTGGGGTCACCCAGAACTTTCAAGGGAAGAAAACAGATATATTACATAAGTTCTGCTTTCCTCCTTTCGGTCACATGCCTTCACCAATTCCTGCTCTGAGCCTCTGCACTATTATATATTTTTTTCTCTCTTCCTTCCCCCATCCTCCCTCCATCCTACTATCAGTCCCCTCCTCCTTCCTTCACTCCTATTTATGGTCCATCCCTCCTATCCTTTTGGCCTCTGGCCTCCCCTTCCACCAGCTTTCTGTCTGATCTGACCTGCTCGGGGTTAGTACCTTGCATGTATTCCTTGTTCTTTGGATTAGTATGCAGTATATATCATTGTTAGCTCTGTTTTACCTGGAGCTATTGCTGAACAGGTTCTCTCTGTATTAGTTAAATGCACTTATTGTTCAAAAATGTTGATCACATTGTCATTATCATTGTACTTCTACGCACCTATGTATCATTGTATGGTCTCATTATTTACTGTACTCCTTATGCATTTTTGTATCTTGTATGGCCTCTTTATCTTCTGTAACTGTAGTAGTTTTGTAAACCTGCCCAGGTCCACCTTGCAAATGAGTTCTTCTCAACGGTGTTTGGCCTGGTTAAATAAAGATTGATTGACTGATATCCCCTTGTGGCTAGTTATTGAGAAAGAGTTGTGTCAGGAAGCTGGCATAGGTTTAAACAGTTTATTATATATAAAATCATCCCTCCTGCCCTCTGTCCTCAAAGCCACACCCTTAATTTGGTCCTTGAAAGCACTTAAGGAGTTATATAGTTATTGCGGTCAGGATTAGTCTTAAGTTACTTAATCAACCCATATTGACTCATCCAAATATAAAGATTGATCATGACCCTATTACTCTGAATTTCTGTCCCCAATTTAGAGATATTACTTGTGACTCCTTGTTATTGGATGGTACTTTTCTCCCTTTTCTTGCTATTAAAGATTGTTTTAGATCCCTTCCTATTGTTAGAGATGCATTTCACTCCAGATATTTGCCTTGTGGGCTTATTTCTGACAGAACTAACTAGGTTGCGAAGAGCTCTCATGGCCCTGGTTTCCATCACTGCTAAGTTAATTATTGCTCAACACTGGTTAGATGATACCACTCCTACATATCGTGAATGGTGTCACAAACCCACACAGCAGGTCAGCCTTCTACTCCCAAAGTGCCAACCTCCAAGCGCAGTCTTGTGAACAGTTAACAGAACAAGGTAACTCTCGTGTCTGTTTTTGTGGATTTGAATCGACCTTTGGTCTCAAGTTCTAGAGGGATTCAAACTGTGAACCTCTTATTAGCGTACCCAATGTACAGGCTCAGATAATTCTGTCTTTGGGGGGCCAGATATCTTTGCCTACAGGCACCTAACCAGGTGTACAGCAATGAACCCTTAAAAACTGTAATAAAAGACCTTAGATTTAAAATGCTTATCTTTTTCCAGTTTGGTATCACCATTCAAGTGTATGTATAGAGTCTGCTTTAACCATATATACTCTACTTGTAAAGGAAGGAAATCAACAACAGACCAAATAATCTCTAAAAATAGAGTTTTACTAAAATAGATAAAAAATATGTTACACATAAAATACAGAACTATTATATCACAAGGCATACAAATCTCTTAAACAAAACAGGTTTTAACAGTGCAATTCTTACTACAGTACTTAGATTTGTCTCTCTTTCTCTCTAAATACCTGCTTAAAGTGCTCACAGATGTTTCTTTGTCAGAGTCTAGATAGAAGTGTCTCTGTGTAGTAAAACAGAATATTCCTTAAAGAAAACTGTATTTGCCAACCCCTTTGTGTGAGGTCACCTAGCTGCTCCTCTGTCAGAATATATAAAAAAATATATCTATACAAAAACAGGATGTCTGTTCAAAGTATTAAATTCTGCAATCCTCAGCATAACTCACATTCTTCAAATAACTTTGATCTATGATAAGCTTTCTCTCTCACACAGACATCAAGGAACATTTACAACTTTGCACCCGTGTGTAATAACCTGGGTTTTCCTCCAAATGTCATACCATTTTTATTTATTTATTTAGTTTTTGTTGACCAGGTAAGTGCACTAGACAAATCCTGCTGCTTTTCAGGCACGACCCGGGGGAGAGGGATACAGATGAATGCCAACTGACCTTGAACCAGATTAAGGTGTTGGTGGTATTTTTAGTGAATGAGGGAAATTTGGCCAGGACACTGGGGAAATTCCCCTACTTGTCAGAGGGGGAACCTCTGTCCAAGATGATGGACACACCCTTGCCTTCTGAGGAGGGAGCTATGGAGGTGGGAGATTTGGTCTCTGCTCCTACCTCTGACCGAATGGAGACCATGATGCCAACAACTGATGTTTTGCCTGTTGATGTTCCTACTACAACTTTAAGTTCTGCTGTTCATACTAAGGCTGCTATACCTAGCCCTCTGCTTGCTTCTTATGGAACTGACTTGCTGACTTGCGTGCCTACAGTCGACTTACCGGAGAATTTTACTTCATCTGATTCCGAAAATCACTGTTTGACAGCACAAGAGATCTGGGAGCGTTTTGCAACGGCGGAGCACTGTTTTGCTAGTGCAAAACTGAAAATGCATAGAGATATGCAGCACCTGAGAACCGACAGCACAGCTGCATCTTCCACTCGGGTGGAAGCTCTTGAAGATTTACCTGACTTGTCTCCTTTCCTGCCTGTTGCTGTGACAGGCACTGAGCTGACCTGTGCATCGGTAGCTGAAGCCCTACTGCCTGCTCCCCTGCCGCCTGCAGTACAAATGGACTTGGTTTCCTTCTCAGAACCTGCTTCCATTACATCGCAGAGTTCCCCACATGGACAAGACTTCTCTACAGTAAATGCTCCCCTGCTGCTTGCAGTTCAAATGGATTCAGTTTCCTTTTCACTACATGCTTCCATTAAATCACAGAGCTCCCTACATGTACAAGAATCATCTACAGTCAATATTAATAAAGTGCCTACCTGGACTGTTGAATCGGCGCTGAGAGGTGCTGGCTGGGTTCAGGGTACTGTCCCAGGAAGTTGGAAGTCGGGTCCATCTCCAATACGGTGCCCCCGCCCTGAAGATTTTCCGGAGCTACAGAGCACTTTAGGTGCTTCAAAAGTCACTACTGACCCCTTGTGTCTCCCTCATGAACTGGAGCTTACACAGAACCCTGTGTTGGATTATCTGAAGGGTTCTCCACCCCAGGCTCCTTTTTCTATTTCTATAGAGGCTCTGGCTCCCCTACCACCGCAGCCCCCCCCAAAAAAAATCGTGACCAAGCCGTTCATATTCTTCATTTTTTAAATTTCCAATCCAGGCTGCTAAGAGACACAACGCTGTTCGCTTGGCATACCTGGGGTGGGGTTGCCTGAACCACCTGATTGGGTCTATGTGGCACATACGCTTCTAAAGGATTCTTTAAAATTCTTTTCCCATGAAATACAGGGGTAGAAATAAGGATTTGGCAGCCAAGAACCAAGAATAGCTCCTGGGTGTTGGCATTTTCCAGCTGACCAGGAGCTACTCTGGCAAAACCAGGAGCTGAAGGTGAAATATATTAAAAACATGGTAAGACGTAGTGGTCAGTAAGGAGGCAGTGCAGCTACTAGGGAGTACTGGTCTAGTGGTTAGAGCACTGGCTCAGGAAGAGAAGTTGCAAGTTTAAACCCTACTAGCTCCAGATACTCACTGTGTGACCCAAGACACTCACCCACCCCATCCTCCAGTCCACCCAGCTATGAAAATAAGTAAAACTAGGGACCCACTGAAAACAAGTTGTGGCATTTCAGAAGCAGTAATATTCCTATTGACTGCCATGGGATGGTGGCTGTAACACTTGTGAATTCTGTATATGCTTCCTCTGGTTTTGTGGGAAGGGGTTAGGAGTTTGGGACACAGCTTATATGCCATTTTTGTATGTCTAAAGTTTGCTTTTGTGCAACAAATTACTGTAGCAATTTGCAGGCATGGAGCAGGCAGCAGAATAGAAAAAATTACTCACCTTAGTAATTGCTTTTCTTCTCATGGAGTCTTGCTATATTATGACTAATGCAGTTAGCCACTGCACTTGAACTGCCCCGGAGAGGAAAGAGTTAACTCCAGGGAGTCTGGAGTTCTACAGCGCGAGAGCGCTTATGCCAAAGCTCTATCTGGGCAGTTTCAAATGAAACTGTCAGATCTTTACGAAGCTAATACTAAGCAACAAGTCTGTGTGGAAGCTCTACACTAGCCAAATGGCTACCTACTAGTAGAAATAACAACAATATAAACAACAATAATAATAATAACAATGAATAATAGTATTATTAGTTACCCCCTGACAAGCACTATTAGGACCCCTTCCCCAAAGACTCAAGTCCAGGAAGGGGCCAATATATACCTAAATAAAATAACCTAGTTCCCTAACCCTAAATAAAAGAAGGTAAGGGAAAAAACTACAATGGCATGACACAGTGCTTGCACTAATTTGCCACCCTACCCAAGTAGAAGTTCTGAGAGGGGCAGGAGGAGGTGGTCATAATATAGCAAGACTCCACGAGAAGAAAAGCAATTACTAAGGTGAGTAATTTTTCTTCAAACACCATGAAGTCTTGCCATATATTATGACTAATGCAGAATACACAGCAACAGTACCTCCATGGAGGGTCCAGAACCTACTTAGGAAATAGGCTCTGAAGCACAGCTGTGCCAAAACGAGCATCTCTCCTGGACTGAATATCCGGGAATAATGCTTGGTAAAAGTGTGAACTGTTTTCAAGTAGCAGCTTGACAGATTTCCAGAATGGGAATATCTCTAGGAGCCGCTAAAGATGCAGCTGTACCCCTGGTGGAGTGAGCCCTCAGTCCTGAGGGGGGTTCTCTACCTAGTTTTTGATAACAAAATTGGATACAAGAGACAGTCCACCTTGCAATTGTCCTCTTAGTGGCAGGTTTCCCTTTGCCAACCTCGCCATAGGTAAGGAAGAGTTGGAGGGATTCGAACCTGTGACCCTTGGTGCATTCCAAATAGTAGCTTAAGGCTCTTTTGACGTCCAAGCTGTGCAGTCTCCTCTCACCTGAGGAAGAATGCTCAGTGAAAAATACTGGAAGAGATATGGATTGGTTCAGGTGGAAATCTGAAACCACTTTAGGCAAAAACTTTCTGTTAGTCCTGAGGACTACCTTATCTCTGTGGAAAGAGATAAAATCTTCTTCCACTGACAGGGCCTGTAGTTCACTTATGCATCTGGCAGAAGTGATAGCCACTAGGAAAACAGTTTTCCAAGTTAGAAACTTGAGCTCTGCTGAGAACAGAGGCTCAAAGGGAGGTTGCATTAACTGAGCAATGCAAACATTCAGGTCCCAGGCGGGAGCTGGTTCTCGAAAAGGAGGGTTAGTGTGAAGTAATCCCCTTAAAAAACTTGGAAACACAGGGTGAGAAGAGAGAAGCAGGCTTCCTGCTGACACAAAACAGAGAAGCTGCCAGATGAACCTTTAAGGTAGCTGGCCTAAGGCCTAAGGAATTTAAATGGACCAAATAGTCCAGTAAATGGGCAGATCAGCAGATTCTGGGATAATCTGCTTCTCAGAGCACCAGATGGAAAACCTTTTCCACTTAGAATTGTAAGTGGCCCTAGTGGAAGGTTTCCTTGAAGCCTTTAAAATATCCAGAACACCTTGAGAAAGGTGTAAGTCAGCAAATTCTAACCCTCAAGAGCCATGCCTTGAGATGGAGGGATTTGAGGTCCGGATACCACACTCTCCCCTGTGCACAGGCCAGCAAGTCGTGGACTCTGGGCAAGCTCAGGGCAGGGTGGACTGTCAAGGACAGAAGCAGTGGGTACCAGGGCTGTCTGGCCCAATCTGGGGCAATCAGAATCACTTTGCAGGGCTGAGATCTGATTTTTACTAGTACCCTGAAAAGAAGAGGAAAGGGGAAAAGGCATACAGGAACTTCCCTTTCCAATCCAACTGAAAGGCGTCCAGGGGGACTGAGCCCAGCACTGGAGGCCTGCAACAAAACAGAGGAAGTTGGTGGTTGTCTGGGGCGGCGAAAAGATCTATCTGAGGGGTGCCCCATCTGGCAAAGACCGACCCCAGCACCTGAGGATTCAGAGCCCATTCGTGATGGCCCTGAGAAATCCTGCTGAGGGCATCTGCCAGGACATTGTCCTTCCCTGGAAGGTGAACTACTATCAGGGAGGTGTTCAGGGAGTAAGCCAGAGACCACAACTTCATTGCTTCGGTGCACAAGGCTGAAGACCGAGTGCCCCCTTGCTTGTTGATGTACCACATTGTTGTGGTGTTGTCTGTCCTGACTTGAACTACTTTGTTCTGGACAGAAGCTGAAAACGCCTGAAGAGCTAGAAAGACAGCTCTGAGTTCCAAAAGGTTGATGTGGAGCAGAGATTCCTGAGGAGACCACACTGAGTGGACAGGTCGCTTAAGTGAGCTCCCACCCTAACAGGGAGGCATCCGTGGTAAGGGTGAGGGAGAGACGGAATGAAAGGAACCCTTGTTTTAGATTGCTTTGATCCTGCCACCAGTGTAGAGCCAGGATCAGAGTTTGGGTCACTGGAACCAATTTGAAAGGGGTCCCTCCTTTGAGACCAATAGGCCCTCAAATGGAACCTGAATGTCCCTCATCTGGAATCTTGCTCCTTGCACTACCGCTGTGGAAGCAGCCATGTGCCCTAGGAGTTGCAGAAAATGCCTTGTGGTCGAGAAACCCGCAGGGGTAAAGGAGGATGCCAGGGCAATGAGCCTGTCTACCCTTTCCCGAGGGAAGAAATGCCCTGGCTAACTTTGTGTTCAATTCTGCACCTATGAAAGTTAGTACCTGAACTGGTTCCAGAACTGACTTTGGTAAATTCAGCAGGAATCCCAGGAAGTGAGAAGCTGCTGGGTGACTTGCAAGTGGGATTTTACCTGATCTGGGACTGACCCACTATGAGCCAGTCGTCCAGGTAGGGAAACACAGCAATCCTTGCCTTCTTAAATGAGCCACTACCACAGCTAGACATTTTGTGAATACCCCTTGGCAGAGGTAAGGCCAAGGGCATTGCCCTGAACTGGTAGTGGCCTGAGGGCAGTTCGAACCTGAGGTACTTTCGGTGAGAAGGCCTGATCAGAACATGAAAATAGGCATCCTTGAGGTCCAGGGAAGCCAGTCAGTCCCCTGGCCTCAGGGAAGGCAAAATCATTGCCAGAGTTAACATTTTGAACTTTGGTTTCAAAAGATGCTTGTTCAGGTACCTTAAATCTAGGATGGGCCACCATTCTCCTGTCTTTTTTGGGGTAAGAAAGTATCTTGAGTACAGCCCCTTGCCCTGATGGCAAGGAGGGACCCTTTCTACTGCTTTGCAGTCCAGAAGAGAAGAAACCTCTGCTTCCAAAGCAAGGGCTTCTGTAGGATTTGCAGTGGAAAATGTCTGGCTCTCATCTTTGGAAACTGTTTGAAGCTGAGAACCAGACCCTGGCTTATTACCTCCAGAACCCATCTGTCCGAAGTTAGGGACACCCAGTTCTGGCTGAAATAAACCAACCTGCCCCCCACTGGTACAGGAGAATCGGCCCTGGGCACCCCATCAGGGTGCCTGCTTGGCAGTAGCCTTAGGCTGAGGGGAGGAGGACGGTTTACTTGTGCCCCGTCTACCTCTGCCTCTGAAGAAACCCCTCTGTGCAAATGCAGAGGAGGCCTGAGATTGGTAAAAAGGCCTGTGGAAAGGCCTGCCCCTACCTCTGGGAGCGTGCCTCTGTGGAGTGGCATGCCTCTCCTTAGCCTGGGCACTTTTGTAGGTAGTTCTGTATTCATCCATCTTTTTCATATAGTTTTCTGTTTGTTCCCCAGAGAATTACCCACTACAGGAAAATCCATAGCCTTTGACTGAGTATCTTGGGACAGATTAGTGCATCTGAGCCATGCCAACCTACGGAAAGCTACAGAAGTGGCCATGACCCTAGAGGAATCATCATTAACATCAACAGCAGTATGAAATTGAACTTTAGAGGCTTCAATGCCATCAGCAGCCACCTGTTCCAACTCACTAGCCAGCTGGCCATGTGCCTGCTTGGCTAACTGCAATACTGTGTCCCATCTAGATTTCTGCTATCTAGCTACATAAGCCATATCATTTACCTGCCTGAGTCCCAAAGAAGCTGCCATATACTGTTTTTTCGCCATGGCATCAATCTTCCTGGAATCCTTATCAGGAGGATGTGAGGCCAGGGGAATATTAACCTGTCTCAGGCTGCAGCTTGAACCACACCTACATGACTACACTGCTCAGTGAGGAAGTCTGTATCAGAGCCTGACAAAGTATACCTTCTGTCCATTTTTATCTACAGGAGGGACAGAATGAGGATTTTTTAAAATCTTTGTTGTTTGCTTCCTAAATGACTTATGCAAAGGAATAGACAACCTCCTAGACTCTGGTATATCCATCATTTCTACATAATCAGGCTCCTCTTGCTCATCCACAGCCTCCTCTAAAGGAAGCTGAAGGGTTTCTGCAACCTTTTTGTAAAACATAAAATGAGAAGGGGACTCAGACAGAATAGGAGGAGATTCTAAAGGTCTGTCTGGAGAAATGTCCGGTTCAATGGGCACGTCCAGACCCTCCCAGCCACATATATATTGATCAAAATCCTCCTCCCCCTCCTGTGGTTCATAAAATTCCTCAACATCATACTCCTGAACCACTGGAACTGAATGAACCAACCCTTTACCAACTGTTGGTGGTTCTGACAGGACCCTGAGACAGTGACTGGACAATCTGTATGGCTTTAGCTATTTCTGCAGCAGTTGGAGAGACAATTTGGACTCCAAACCTACTGATTTCTTTGTCTTTTCACTGGGACTGGTTCCTCTGAACCAGCCTTCCTTTGCCAAGGAAGTCTCGCCCTGGTCAGAGGGCACTCCCTCTGGTCCAGTGGGTGCTGGACTGGCTGGCCATCTGGGTCAGTGGACTTTTGGCCTCTCATTCCTGAGCCGGCCCAATCTCTTTTCCAGGGTGGCTGCAGGGACATTTTACACACCTGGCAGTCTGACAGGGGTGGTCAGCCCCAGACAATAAACACAAGTGGTGTGTGGGTCAGCCTTGGCAAAGGCTTCCCACAGACATCACAGTGTTGAAACCCAGTGGGCCCGTTTTCTTTTTGGGTTTCTCAGACATAATGCCAGCCTAACCAAAACTTGCCCTTTTGATGGCAGTGCCAGGCAAGACACCCTTATCAGTTCCTAACCGTGTCACGGTATTTGAAAAACCTAATTTCAAAGCAAAGTTTTTTAGAACCGATAGAACGGGAACCGCACTCTAAAAGCCCAACCAACACTTCAAAGCGTTAATTTCAGCAAACCCGATAGGTTCAAAACCGAACCGATAATTGAATTTCACACAGACTTTAATTTTTGTACTACGGTTTACCAGATAGAGCTTTTAACTGAGATGCGGTAAAATAAATACTTTTGCGGTTCAAATGAACCGAAAATACCGCTTGAACAGAAATGAACCGAGCTGAAGGAGCTGATCTCCGGAGCGACTGTTCAGTGAAGCGGAGTAAAGAATCTGACAGTTTCATTTGAAACTGCCCAGATAGAGCTTTGGCATAAGCGCTCTCGCACTGTAGAACTCCAGACTCCCTGGAGTTAACTCTTTCCTCTCCGGGGCAGTTCAAGTGCAGTGGCTAACTGCATTAGTCATAATATAGCAAGACTTCATGGTGTTTGAAAATGTTTGCACTTGCAAAAACTGCATAAAAGCTAAATGTGTTTTTACATGTCCCTAATTGTTTTTTAAATAAAATAACTGCAGTATTTCAGCTGCTGCATAGGGTAGTTGGCTGTTGTAGTTAAGAATTATAACAGCTGCTCCTATAGCATTCTGTGAATTAAACAGGGTAGTCAAACTCTTGCAAACTGTTAAAAAAGAACAAAAAAAAAAAATACTCTACACAGCCAGTTCCAGCAACATTCTGTTGGGTCACATACATTAAGGATTAAGACACTAGCACCTGCAAGCATAAAGTTTAAATACAGAGCACATTTTTGCAGTTTTCTTTGACATGCCATGCTCATACCAGTACTGTTCCCTTCTTTCTCCTGATCGCATGCTTTCCTTCTGTCTCCTAATTGCGTGGAATCTCAGTGGCTCACATTTCAGCACTCCTTTTCCTCTGGTCACATTGCTCCCTTTCTGCCTAGTTCACGCCCCATTCTCCTCTGCTGCTTTCAGGGGATTGGCTCCTTTTTTTAAACTGGGCGTCGCTAACTGTAGAGCTCAGACACTCCCACTCTCCCTATGCTGCACAGAAACAAATGCACTGCACCGAGACAGGAGCTGCCTGTAGCGCTGCAGACTTGCCATTTCTTAAAGGGGCAGTTGCTGATTACCTAAATACAAGCGTGAATTGGCGCTTCGTGCCCCTTTATTTCGGTCCCTGGAATATATGCGCTAATTCATATCTCTGGTGAAACCATGTTTGACATTAGTTTCCAAACATCTAGGGGATTGGAGCGTTTTTAGTCAAAGTATAATTCTCTTCGGACTACTACATTATAGACCCCATTTCAGGCTATTCCTCTTTCTAAACCTACTTTTAAGACGATTACTATTCTGTTTCGTAATGAAGGAGTTGAGGTGGAGGATGTTGTGTTTTGGCTGAAACAGCGTTGTGACGTCCAGGGACAGCCTGAAGCCATTTTGGATACCGAGAACATTTGGACTGGGGGCTGGAAGTTTAAAGTCTTGTTATGATCTAATGATTCTGGGGTTGTACATTTGTCTAACTCTTTTTTTATAGGCCAAGATGGGGGGGGATCTTGTTCTACCCGGGTCAGCCGAAGGCATGCTATCGGTGTAGTGACCCTGCACATCTTAGTAATGTATGTGATAAAATGAAACGCAACATCTGTGGGGAATTGGGCCACGTAGGGGCACACTGTTTGAATGAATGTAGATGTAACCTATGTGATGAACAGGGGCACACCTTTCAGAATTGTAAATGGGCTGCACATAACCAGGAATTTCACGATGGTGGAGTGGACCAGAGCTTTATTATTACACAGGTGCAGAAGGCCCGTCTCTGGACCACCTTGGCTGTACCTCCCCCTAAGGAAGCCCAGCCCTTACTGCAGGCTTCAGTGCCTGTTGTATCCTCTGAGGTCGTACCTCAGATAGTTTCCTTCATGGATGACCCCTTGCTTGAGATTTCTCTTGTCCCTGATCCTGCCCAGTCTAATTTTTCCTGTTCAGGACCCGGTCCCAGGTCCAAGTACTATGCCCCCCAAAGTGCATACAAGTGTCATACATAGAAGGTCCTGAGAAATAACCCTCGGGTTGCACCATCTCCTGTGAGTGGTCTGGAACCCCCACCAGTGCCCTTATCTAATTCTTTTGAACTTCTCCAACCCCTTTCTGATGACGCTGGAGGTGAGTGGGACTCTTCCTCCATAGCTTCTTCTCTCCCTGACGGTACCACTGACTCTGAGTTGCAACTTGGTACTGGCCTTTCTCAGAAGCGAAAGGCCAGAGTAAAACTTAAAGGGAAGAAGGTGGTTGGGAAAAGGAAATTGTAAAATGTATTTTTTGTCTGTTTTCCTTTTTTTTGGTGCTATGTTTCACTTTGTTTGCCATACTATTAATGTAAATAGTATGAAGCGTATGGCTAAAAGGAGATTGATTTTTTCCTTTCTACAGCTTTTGCCTTTGGGTTTAATTTTATTACAGGATACTAGACTTCATACTACACACGAGATGCGACAAGCACAACAGGACTGGTTACTGGGTCCTTCTTTTTGGTCGATTGATCAGGACTCTTGTTCAGGACTGGGAATTTTAATTAATATCCCAGACTTCCATTTGCTTAAATTGTTTGATGTAGCCCCTGGTAGGGTGCTCATTATAGATTTTGTCATTGGGTCCTGTCCCTACCGGGTGATAAACATTTATGCCCCTCAAATCAAAACTGAACGCATAGCTTTATTTACTTTGCTTCGTCCTTATTTGCACACTTCCTTTCAGGTATTGTTTGCTGGTGACTTTAATTGTGGCTTGAGTCTTCAAGATAAGAGCTCCTTTGCTGCTACAAAGAAACTGTTTTGTGATTCTCACGAATTTGGTAAATTGGTTCGAGTAGCCCACTTAACAGACTCCTATCTCTCCTTTACTACACAACACACCCCTACCTTCCAAAAGGGTAAACTAGCCACCGTATTGATTATGTGTTTCCTCTTCTACAGTACCAATTATTTCTGCCAAAGTTCAAGCGGTTGAGTTTTCTGATCATAAGCTGCTTTCTGTTAGTTTTGGTTCTGTTTGTCTCTTCCATAAAGGTCCAGGTATTTGGAAATTCAACACATCTTTGTTGAGATTCTGATGTTTATGCAGTCCCTTCTGTCCTTCATACAAGCCCGTAAATCTGTTTTATTTGTTATGAAGATCCTGTTCAGTGGTGGTTAGACACGAAACATGATCTGGTCACTTTTTTAAAAACTTACAGTTGTTTAAAATGTAGGAGGGAATACCTAGACTATTTGCAGAAGAGGGTACATTTTCAGTCATTATTAACCATAGCGTACACGACGGGACAAGACCTTACTCAACAAATAAAAGTCCTACAGAATGATATGTTGACTTTCCAATTACGGCAATCACAACAACTTTATTACCAACATAAATGATGTACTGTTGGAACATGTGATGTTATTTGTCCTTTTGAATCTAATTCCCGTCAGACCGCCCGAAAAAATATGACGTGTCTTCTAAATTCAGAAGGGACCTTATGTTCCTCACAAACTGAGATTTGTCATATTGTAACAAAGTATACTACAGCCCTTTTTTTCTCCCCTCCCTGCTGTGGCTGGTAACAGTGCGACTTTGTTTAGTGGTCTTGATATCCCAGCTCCCTCACAGTTATGTCAGGACCAAGCTTGTTCTCCTATTACGGAGCAGGATTTGACATTGGCTATTTCTTCTTTACCTGTACAGAGAACTCCTGGTCCGGATGGTCTCCCTGCTGGCTTATATAAGGTGCTGGGTGACCATTTGGCTCCAGAACTTACATCTGTGTTTAATTCTCTGTTAACATGTGAATCTCTCCCTTTGGAATTTACTAAGGGTACTTTGATTTACATTTGTAAACAGAAAGGTGATATCTGTTCTCTAGAGAATTGATGACCTTTATGTATGTTGAACACCGACTTTAAGCTCTTAACGAAAATTATTGTGAAGCGTTTGGTGAGGATAGTAGAGGTGGTTTTGCATCCCGCCCAGTCCTGTTCTGTGCCTCAAAGGAGAATTTCTGATCATTTGATCCTTTTACGAGAATTATTTTCTCAAGGCTATGCAGGTCTGGCTTCGGGACTTCTTGTCTCCATAGATCAGAAGGCTGCTTTTGATTGTTAGGCATGATTTTTTTATGGGAAGCACTTTGTTTTCTGCATGTACCTGATGTTATGGTACGCTGGATTTGTGCTTTCTATAGAACGGCTACTGTTGTGCCTATAGTGAATGGCTGGATAGGACCCATGATCCCCATAAAAAGGGGGGTTCATCAGGGCTGTCCTTTAAGCCCGTTGTTATATGTATTTTTTCTTGATGTTTTGCTCCATCGGTTGAGTACTAATTCTCAGATTCGGGCTATTTCTAGTTGTGCCTTATGCTTGCCTTATAAGGCGATCACATATGCAGATGATGTTTGTTTTCTTGTAGCTGATGCAGCCTCAGTGGTTCATTCTCTCCAGGAGTGCTCTATTTTTGGAAACTTCTCTGGTGCTGTTTTAAATTACACTAAAAGTCTGGTTATTCGTGTCGGTTCAGTAACCTCCCCCTCGGACCGTATTGGCCTGTTACGTTTAGTTGAGGGCCCTATTCGCATTTTGGGAATTTTTTTTGGGACACAGGACTCAGATTTTTTTAACTGGAATGTTAAACTGCAACAAGGTAAACTTCAGGTGGCCTCCTGGAACCGGGGCAGATAGGGAAAAAGAAACGTGTTTTTTTAATTAAAAACTATTTGATCTCTACTTTCCTTTTTCTGAGTTATGTATTCCCTATTCCATGACAGCTAGAAACTGCTGCTTTAGCCTGTTTTTTCAGGCTCTTTGGGGTAGTAGGTTAAACCCGAGAAAGCAGAATATCACTTATTTACCTATTCCTGAGGGTGGCGTTTGTATGGTTAACCCTTTATTTTTTTCTTGTATTTTTTTCACTACAATCCTTAGGCCTTTGTTGATTCATGCCCAAAGGGGGTGGGAATCTTGGTTTTATGACTCTTGTAAAGTCAATGCTCAGTTCACTCCTCATAGACCCTAGACAGCCCATCTGAGTTCTGATTTTTGGCTCCAGCCCTATGTACGATTGTCATATCATACCCTTGCAAAGCAAGACTCCATCTTAGCAATCTACCATTGTTCTTTCCCATCTGCATCAGCCAAACCAGGAGGTTGTGGTCAGTCTGCACCACAAAATGCTGCCCATATAAGTATGGCTCTAATTTATTTAGGGCCCACACTATGGCAAGACACTCCTTTTCCACCATGGAATATGCTTGCTCCCTGGGAAGTAACTTCCTACTCAGGTATACTACTGGGTGATCTGTCCCTTGGCTGGATGTCTGACTCAGTACTGCCCCAATACCCACGTCTGAGGCATCAGTCTGAACTATAAAGGTTTTGCTATAGTAAGGATTTGTCAAAATAGGAGCACTGCACAGTGCCTTCTTTAATCTGGAAAAGGCTTCCTCACAGGCTGGGCCGCAGGTAATTTTCTTGGGCAGCCTTTTCTTTGTCAGGTCAGATAGAGGAGCAGCCAGGGCACTGTAATTGGGTACAGATTTTCTGTAGTACCCTGCTGTCCCTAGAAAACTCCTGACCTGCTTCTGTGTTTCTGGTCTGGGCCATGCCTGGATTACCTCTATCTTTATTTGATTAGGACGGAGCTGTCCCCAGCCTACCACATGCCCGAAGTATGGCACTTCTCCCATGGCCACCTGGCACTTCTCGGCTTTGACAGTGAGCCCATCCCTCTGTATCCTGCCCAGCACTTCCCTAAGGTGGGATAGGTGTTTCTCCCAGCTGGTACTAAAGATGGCAGTGTCATCCAGGTATGCCATGGCATACTCCACAGCATCATTCAACACCTGGTTCACACCAACCTTTGGAAAGTGGCCGGGGTGTTCTTCATTCCGAAAGGCATTACTTTAAACTCAGATAAGCCTATCGGAGTGATGAAAGCCAACCTCTCCCTAGCTCTGTTTGTCAACTCTACCTGCCAGTACCCCTTGGTCAGGTCAATAGTTGAAATGTAGGTCACCCCTCCAACTTGTCCAGGAGTTCGTCTGTCCGGGGCATCGGGTGGGCGTCTGACTTCATGACTGCATTCAGTCCACGATAGTCCACTTAGAAATGAGTAGAGCCATCTGGCTTGGGCACAAGGACTATGGGTGAGACCCAGGGGCTGTGGGATCTCTGGATTACCCCTAAATCCAGCATCTCCTCCACTTCCCTCCTAATGTCCTTTTGGACAGCCTCTGACACCCCAATATGCTGTCCTCCATATGGGTGTCGTCTGTGTCCCTGTCTCCACATCATGTGTCACTAATGGGGTTAGTCCAGGCTTGGCGCTAAATAACGGGGCAAAGTCTGCTAAAACCTCCCTTACTTTCTGGATCTGGTCTGCGGCCAGCTGGGGAGACAATTTTACTGCCTCCAAGGGGGACTCCATTACTTTCTTCCCATGATCCAGAGGGGTCACCTTCGTTCGTCCCCTCCCCATAACTACACAATGCAGACACCATGTCAGCCCTATTTGCATATGGCTTCATCATGTTGACATGGTATATCCTTTCTGTCTGTCTTCGGTCAGGTAACTCCACAATGTAGTTCACATCATTTACATTCCTAACCACTTTGTATGGTCCTGCCCACTCAGCCTGCAGCTTGTCTTTCTGGACCGGAATAAGGACCATGACTTCCTGACCCACCATGTACGAGCGAGCTCTGGCTTTGCAGTCGTACCACACTTTTTGTTTCTGTTGGGCAGCTGCCAGATTGCTCTGGGCTGTCCCCATAAGCTCCTTCAGCCTTTTCCTAAACCTAAGGACGAAATCCACAATGGGAGTTCCTTGGGTGGCGTGCTTGCCTTCCCAGTCCTCTCAGATCAAGTGTAGGAGCTCACGTACCCGGTGTCCATATAAGAGTTTGAAGGGGAAAATCCTGTCGACTCTGGGGCACCTCCTGTGTCAAACAACAGGTGGGAAGGTATTTCTCCCAGTCCCTCCCATACTGTTCAGCAAACACCGGAGCATTGACTTTAGGGTACCATTGAATCTTTCCACAAGCTCATTGGCTTGTGGGTGATATAGTGTCGTGCATCTCTGCACCACTCCACACTTCTCCCATAAACATTTCATCAGGTCTGACATGAAGGAACCCCCTCGATCAGTGATTACCTCCTGCGGAAACCCAACATGGGAGAAAATCCCAAGTAAGGCATCTGCCACTTTTTCAAACAACTTGAATTCTTGCTGTATTCTGGCAAGTGCAGTTAGCCCCAGCCTTTAAACTGCCCCGGAGAACAAAGGGTTAACCTTTCTATGCAGAGCATAGAATGCTGAGCTCGAGCTTGGTTGATGTCTCTGTCTGTTTTCCTTTGAAAGCTAACCGTCAAATTCTTTTCTCTGCCTCACTGAACAGTCGCTCTGGAGATTTCTCCTGCAGCTCGGTTCGAAAGTCGGTTGAAGTGTCTATTTTTAATGGTTTCAACCGAAAATGTTTCCATAGTCGTCTAGTCTCTGTCTGTGGTACCGTGAGTACTAGATAGGTTTTGTACTGTATTTTCTGTGTGGAACTTGTAAAGAGTGGATGGTTCGGCTGAACCGATCATTATAATTCTTGTGTAACTTTAGTGTGTGGTTACGGTCCTTATCAGTTCTAAAAAAGCGTGTTTTGAAACTTTTTTTCCAAGACCCGTGACATAGTTAGGAACCGATAAAGGAGTCTTGCCACGATGCGACAAAATAAAAAGTGAGATTTGGTTAGGTTGGCCATGTCTAGAAACCCAAGAAAAAAATGGGCCCACTGGGTTTCAACACTGCAGTGAGTGTGGGGAGGTCTTTGCTAAGGCTGATCCCCACACCACCTGTGTTTATTGTCTGGGGTTTGAACACCTCAATTCAGACTGCCAAATTTGCAAAAATTTTCCCAAATCTACCCTTGAAAAGAGATTATGTAGACTGAGGGAAAAAGAGGCCGAGAATTCCACTGACCCGGATAGCCAGCCTGGTTCGGTTCCAACTGAACCAGAAGGAGTGCCCTCTGATCAGGGCGATACTTCTTCGGGCAAAAGGAGAGCCGATCGAGGGTCCATTCCGATTAAAGAAAGCAAAAGAAAATCATCGGTTCAGATCCAGAAGTCCATGTTCCACCGATAAAGAAATAGCCAGAGCGATTCGGATTGTGGAATCGCTTCGCCCGGTTCCGACCGATCTGGCACCTTTTGGCAGGGGCTCGGTTTGGTTGGTTCCCCTGGTTCACGATTATACTTAGTAAGAATTTTATGAACTGGAGTTTGAGGAGAAAGGGGAGTTTGAAGATGATGATGGTGATGGTGAAAGTATAGATGTGCCTGTGGAACCAGACATCTCCCCAGACAGTCCTTCAGGTGTATCCCCTCCTAGGCTTTCTGAGTCCCCTTCCCACTTTATGTTCTACAGAAAGGTGGATGAGTCCCTCCAGCTTCCTATGGAAGAGGCAACAGAGGATCAGGAGGAGCCTGATTTTGTAGAAATGATGGACATTCCAGAGTCCAGGAGACTGTCTGTTCCCCTCCATAAATCTTTTGGGAAACAGACACAAAAAATTCTGAAGTCTCCCAATTCTATACCTCCCGTGGACAGAAGAATGGACAAGAGGTAAACACTCTCAGGCTCAGAAACTGAGTTTTTGTATCAGCAATGCAGCCATGTTGGGGTTGTGCAGGCTGCTGTCAGTGATAAGGCAAGCATTCCCTTGGCTTCACACACCCCAGACAAAGACTCTAGGAAGATTGATGCCATGGCAAAAAAGCTATACATGTCATCTTCCTTGGGACTCAGACAGGCGAATTATATGGCCTATACAGCCAGGTACCAGAAGTCCAGGTGGGACACTGTACTGGCACTGGCTAAACAGACCTCCCCCCAGCTAGCCAAGGAGCTGGAGGCGGTGGCTGCAGATGGGATTGAGGCATCTAAAGTTCAGTTTCATGCTGCTGTGGACTAATGATGTCTCATCAAGAGTCGTGGCTACATCAGTGGCTCTTCGGAGAATGGCTTGGCTCAGATGTACTAGCCTCTCGCAGGATACCTAGGCTAAGGCCATGGATTTTCCTGTAGTGGGTAATTCTCTGTTGGGGAGCAGACAGAGAATTACATGAAGAAAATGGATGAGTACAGGACCACCTACAGGAGTGCTCAGGCCAAGGAGAGGCAGGCAACTCCTCAAAGGCAGCAGTCTAGGAGCAGGGGCAGGCCTTTCATAGGCCTTTTACCAAGCACAGGCCTCTTCTTCCTTTTCACAGAGGGGGTTCTTCAGAGGAGAGGCAGAAGGGGATGAGCAGGGCTGCATCCACTCCTCAGCCTAAGGCCCCCGCCAAGCAGACACCCTGATGGGCCTGCCCGGGTCGACTCTCCTATTCCAGTACGGGGCAGGCTGGCTTACTTTGTCCAGGACTGGATATCTGTTACATCAGACAAGTGGGTCCTGGAAGTAGTAAGCCAGGGACTGGTTCTCGGCTTCAGAAAATTTCTAAAGATGAGAGCAAGATCTTTTCCACCTGCAAATCTCTCAGAATCCCTTGTCCTAGAGGCAGATGTTTCATCTCTTCTGGCCTTAAGAGCTATAGAGAGAGTACCTACCCTACACTGGGGCAAAAGGCTGTACTCCAGGTACTTCATGACCCCAAAAAAGACAGGGGAGTGGCGACCCATCCTAGACCAAAAATACCTAAACAAACATCTTTTAAAACCAAAGTTCAGGATGGTAAGTCTGGGAATAATCCTTCCCTTTCCAAGGCCAAGTGACTGGCTAGCCTCTCTGGACCTCAAAGATGCCTTTCACATTCCCATCAGGTGCTCCCACAGAAAGTACCTCAGGTTCGAGTTGCCCTCAGGCCACTATCAGTTCAGAGCAATGCCCTTTGGCCTAACCTCAACCCCAAGGGTTTTCACAAAGTGCCTGGCAGTAGTAGTTGCTTTTCTAAGAAGGCAAAAGATTTCCATTTTTCCATATCTGGACGATTGACTAATAGTGGGCCAGTCTCCAGACCAAGTCAAGTCTCACCTGCAAGTGATCCAGCAAGTGTTCACTTCTCTAGGATTTCTTCTCAACCTTCCCAAGTCAGTTCTTGAACCAGTCCAGCTTCTTATCTTTATAGGGGCAGAACTGGACACAGTCAGACCAAGAGCCTTTCTTCCCCTGGAAAGGGCAAGGGTTCTTATAGAACTAGCCTCTTCCCTCAGCCTTCGGGTATCTTGTCCATCAAGGCATTTCCTCCAGCTCTTGGGTCACATGGCAGCTTCAACAGCAGTGGTCCAAGGGGCAAGATTCCAGATGAGGGATATTCATTTCCATCTGAGAGCTTTTTGGTCTCAGAGGAAGGATTCCCTTACCAAACTGATCCCAGTGACTCTGACCTTTATCCAAGCCCTCCAGTGGTGGCAGGATCAGGACAATATAAGACAAGGGGTTCCTTTTGCCACTCAGCCTTGTTCAGTGGTCCTTACTACGGATGCTTCTCTTCTTGGCTGCGGAGCCCAACTGGGGGCCCTCACTGCCCAGGGACTGTGGTCCCCCCAAGAATCCATTCTCCATATCAATCTCCTAGAACTCAGGACAGTTTTTCTGGCCCTGAAAGCTTTCTCTCAGTCAGTGCAGAACAAGGTGGTTCAGGTCAGAACGGACAACGCCACCACCATGTGGTACATCAACAAGCAGGGAGGCACTCGGTCCACGGCCTTCTGCATGGAAGCCATGAAATTGTGGTTCCTCGCTTATTCCCTGTAAACCTCTCTGGTAGCAGTCCACCTTCCAGGGAAGGACAATGTGCTAGCAAATGCACTGAGCAGGGTTTCTCAGGGCCATCACAAATGGTCCCTGGACCCTCAGGTGTTGAAAGTGATTTTTTCAAGGTGGGGCACTCCAGAGATAGATCTCTTTGCAGCCCTAGACAATCACCAACTTCCTCTTTTTTGTTGCAGACCCCCAGTCTTGGGCTCAGTCCCCCTGGCTGCCCTGATTCTGAATTGGGAAGGGAAGTTTCTGTATGCCTTCCCTCCCTTCCCACTCCTATTCAAAGTTTTAGTCAAGATAAGGTCTCAACCTTGCAAAGTGATTCTGATTGCTCCAGATTGGGCCAAATAGCCCTGGTACCCCCTGTTGTTGTCCCTAGCAGTCCATCTTCCCCTGTCTCTTCCCAGGAATTACAACCTGTTAACATCCTCTCAGGGGAGGATTTGGTACCCCAATCTTCAGTCTCTCAATCTCAAGGCATGGCTCTTGAAGAGTTAGAGTTTGCAGATCTGCATCTTTCTCAAGGGGTTCTGGATATTCTCAAAGCTTCTCAAAAACCCTCCACCAGAAAGTCTTATAACTCCAAATGGAAGAGATTCAGCATTTGGTGTTCTAAGGAGCATATTTCCCCAGATACTGCTGAATTGCCTATGGTTCTGGATTATATGGTCCGTCTTAATAGCCTAGGCCTCAGACCAGCTACTCTCAAGGTACACTTGTCAGCTGTTTCTGCGTTTCTGTCTGTGGGGAAGTCTTCCTCACTATCTTCTTATCCTGTGTTCTGTAAATTTTTTAAAGGATTGCTTCACACCAATCCTCCTTTCAGAGACCCTGCCCCTGCCTGGGATTTGAATGTTTGCATTGCTCAATTTATGCAACCTCCTTTTGAGCCTATGTCCTCAGCTGAGCTTAAGTACTGGACTTGGAAAACTGTGTTCTTGGTAGCCATTACCTCTGCCAGGCGTATCAGTGAACTACAAGCCCTATCGGTAGAACCTGATTTTATCTCCTTTCACAGGGATAAAGTGGTCCTTACAAGCAATAGACGGTTCTTGCCCAAAGTGGTTTCAGACTTCCATTTAAATCAGTCTGTGTCTCTTCCTATTTTCTTCACTGATCATTCTTCCTCAGGAGAGAGGCTACATGGTTTAGATGTTAAAGAGACCTTAGTTACTACATAGGCGTACCAAGGGTCACAGGTTTGACCCCTCAGTTGTCTCACTTATGGAGAAGGGAAAGACAAACCACTGCCATCAAAGAAGATCTATTGCCAGGTGGATTGTTTCTTGTATACAATTCTGCTATGAAAAACTGGAATAAATTCCACCCTCAGGCCTGAGGGCTCATTCTGAAGGTACAGCTGCTTTCCTGGCTGCTGCCAGGGATATCCCTCTCTTAGAAATTTGTCAAGCAGCCACCTGAAAACAGTCCATACCTTTAACAAGCATTACTCTCTGGATATCCAGGCTAGGGTGATGCTCGGTTTACACACAACAGTACTTCGACCTATTCCCAAAGTGGTTCTCACCTCCTCCATGGAGGTGCTGCTTGGTAGTCTGCACTTGTCAGAATACAGCAAGACTTCAAGTTGTTTGAAGAAAAAATTACTCACCTTAGTATTTATGTTTCTTCTATTGGAGTCTTGCTGTATTCTGACCTCCCTCCCTGCTTCCCCTCTCAGAACCTGGTTTTGGGAAGTGGGTGGGCAGGTGCAGTGTTGCACCTCAGGGGTGCTCTTTTTACACCCTCCTCTTTTGTGTGGGTGTTTATTTTATTATATTCCTGTTGGTTTGGGTTCTGAGTTTTGGGTTTCCTGACTTGAGTCTTCTTTTGGTAATCCAAAACTTTTTTTCTCCAGTTGACTATTAAAATTTTTTACAATTTCCACATAGAATACTATTTGAGTGTTCCTCGTAAGAATCTGACAGCTTTCAAAGGGAAACAGACAGAGACATCAACCGAGCTCGAGCTCAGCATTCTATGCTCTGCATAGAAAGGTTAACCATTTGTTCTCCGGGGCAGTTTAAAGGCTGGGGCTAACTGCACTTGTCAGAATACAGCAAGACTCCAATAGAAGAAACATAATTACTAAGGTGAGTAATTTTTTTGTCCGTCCTCATTGAGGATAGGGCGACTGCCTCTGGGTACCAGGTGGCATAATCCACCACAGTCAGGATGAGTCTCTTCCCTGAGGAGCTGGGGGTATTTAAAGGCCCCACAATATCCATTCCCACCCTCTGGAATGGCTGCTCCACTATGGGCAATGGAATCAGGGCGGCTTGGGTTTTCTTGCCCACCTTCCCTATTTCTTGGCACCGGTGACAAGACCTGCAATATTCATTCACCTGCTGGGTGAAATTCGGCTAGTAGAAATTCTGGGCTAACCGCTGCATAGTGTGCGCGATTCCCAGATGACCAGACAAGAGAATATCATGTGCAATTTTGAGCAACTGCTCACGATACCCCTGGGGTACGACAAGCTGCCTGCCTAGCACCCCTCCCTCTGTCTGCTCTGCCTGAGTATACGTAAGTCCATTTTCCCAATAAACCTTATGTCTGCTGTCACCTCTCTGTGCACCATCCGAATCTGCCCAAGCCCTCAGCTTCTCTAAACTAGGGTCACTCCTCTGAGCAGCTGCAAACCCCTCACACAGTACCAAGGCATGGGACAGGTCCCCTTCAGTTGCTAAATTAGGGTCTCTAGCACTAGCGTCCGGGCCCTCAGGATCACTGTCAATCCCAACCCTCTGACAATGGGTCACCCCTCCCTCTTTGGAGTAACCCTCTGTAGCTGTGTGGTTACTTGCTACTGGGGAAATTTCTACCCCCTTTTCATTAGTCTCCCCATCTGGAGACACAGGCTGGGGAACCAACCTCTTAGTGATTTCCACAATGGCTTCTGTGGGGTTCAGAGAACTACAATTTTCCCTTGCCGCTTGGCTATGGGTAACTGCACATACCATCCCTTGTTTGAGATTGTTGCCCAGGATTACATCCACTGCTAAGGTTTTGTCTACAGCCACCTGTTGCACAGTTCCCCCTGTTTCACCACAGTCTAGGAGAGCACTAGTGAGGGGCAATGTTTTCACCTCAGCAGTGAAGTCCTGTACAGTGACATATTTATTGGGTATAAGCTGACCAGGCTGTACCAGATCCCCCTTTACCAAGGTCAAGGATGCCCCTGTGTCCCTTAACCCCTACATCTGTACACCATTCACCATGACTGGCTGCATGTGTTCCCTCATGTTCACTGGCATGCTTCCAGGGACACACAAACAACCTACTTCCTTTCTAGCACCTGGTTGTGTATTATTGCTCACCTTTTTGGGACACTGTCTGGCAATATGCCCAGTTTCTTTACACAACCAACATTCATTTCTTCTCTCAGAGAAATCTTTTCTCTGAAACCTGGGGCTAACTGGTTTCGGTAGAGGCAGTGAGGGTTTTAGCTGCCCTGAAGGCATGCTTTTCCCTTTCTGTGCTGCCACACCTGCCCCATTTGCTCTCATAGAAGGTCTGCTCTTGGCATAACGGTCTGAGGGTTCAGCTGCCACTTGCACTGTTTTGGGATCTCAGTCCTCCAGCCAGGTTTTCAGCTCTGCTGGGCACGCCCAGAAAAACTGTTCTAATAAAATCACATTTTCAGTTTTATCAACATAGTTTGCCTCAATTCCTTCCCACCAACGTTTTAAAACTGACGTCTTTTCGTGGCTAGCTCCTCGTAGCTCATATCAGGGCTTCTCCTGAGCTTACAGAATTTAGCTCTGTATGATTCAGCAATTAATTCAAACTTTTTTAACAGTGCAGCTTTTAGCTTGCTGTAATTATTACTGTCCTCATTGTCCATTTGATCCAATGCATCCCAAGCTTTCCCGGTAAGTAGCGAGGATAGCTGGAAGCTCCAGGACTCTCTAGGAATTTTAGCCTGAATGCAAACTTTTTCAAAAGAATTTAAAAAGGTATCCATATCCTCCCCCTCTTTAAACTTGGCTATTAATTTGGAATTCAGTTTGTAACCCAGTCCTGCAGTCCCAGTTAAACCCAAGCCACTTACCTACTCTGGTGCTGCTGGTTGAAGTCGTAGCTTCTCCAGTTCGTGTAGTCTCTGGCACTCCTCTCTCTTCTCCTCTACCTCATGGTGTTCTCGCTCTGCCTCCTCTTCTGCAGCTTGCTGGCGCTCACGCTCCTCATGGTCTGCCTCCTGCTGTTACCGCTCTGCCTCTCGGCTTTCTCGCTCTGCCTCATGGTCCACCTCTCTCTTCTCTTGCTCTCTCTTCTCCTGGAACTCCAGCTCCATCCTGCACAACTCACTTTGCAGCCTGAGTACTTCCAGATTCAGGATACTGATGACCTTTCCCTGCTGCTGTGGCCCTTCACTGACAGTGGCCCTGTTGCCCTCCTCATCGGATCTGGACACTGCACTGGTTGCTGGCCCTGCCACACTTGAGGTTTGGTCCTTTTCAGTCACGGTCCATCACTCACTGTTCTGGATATCTGCTACCATCAGGGCATCTATGAGGTTCTGCTTGCTGGCTTTCACTGCAAATGGGACTCCTCTGTCCTTGCACAACTGCTTTAAGGAGTCTACAGTGTGCCTGCTGAAGTCGGAAGCCATCTTCTTCTTCCCTCACTACTGCTACTCTGACTTGCACTTTTAGAAAAAAAAATGGGTAGGAACTTGACTGTACGCAAAGTGATATAGTTCTGTTTCCTTTTTAAAAATAAATCACTGCCTTTTTCTTTCTTTGCAAGCAAGCTTATGGTCTCAGCTGACACATTGAACAATAAAAGCTTGTGATACCAAAATTATCCGCACTGCTGCCAACCAGTCTATCACAAAGCCACTCAGCAGGTCAGCACTCTACTCCCAAAGTGCCAACCTTCGAGCGCAATCTTGTAAACAGTTAACAGAACAAGGTAACCCTCTTGTCTGTTTTTGTGGGTTCAAGTCAACCTTTGGTCTCAAGTTCTGGAGGGATTCAAACTGTGAACCTCTTATTAGTGTACCCAATGTACAGGCTCAGATAATTCTGTCTTCGGGGGGTCAGATATCTTTGCCTACGGGCACCTAACCAGGTGTACAGCAGTGAACCCTTAAAAACTGTAATAAAAGACCTCAGATTTAAAATGCTTACCTTTTTCCAGTTTGGTATCACCATTCAAGCTCTTGCATAGTGTCTGCTTTAACCATATATACTCTACTTGTAAAGGAAAGAAATCAACAACAGACCCAGTAATCTCTAAAAATAGAGTTTTACTAAAATAGATAAAAAATATGTAACACATAAAATACAGAACTGTTATATCACAAGACATATAAATCTCTTCAACAAAACAGGTTATAACAGTGCAATTCTTACTACAGTACTTAGATTTCTCTCTCTCTCTAAATACCTGCTTAAAGTGCTCACAGATGTTTCTTTGTCAGACTCTAGATAGAAGTGTCTCTGTGTAGTAAAACAGAATATTCCTTAAAGAAAATGATATTTGCCAACCCCTTTGTGAGAGGTCACCTAGCTCCTCCTGTGTCAGAATATATAAAAAAATATATCTATGCAAAAACAGGATGTCTTTTCAAAGTATTACATTCTGTAATCCTCATCATAACTCATGTTCTTCAGATGACTCTCTTTGATCTATGATAAGCTTCCTCTCTCGCACAGACATCAAAGAACATTTACAACTTCGCACCCATGTGTAATAACCTGGGTTTTCCTCCAAACATCATAAAATGGATATGATCTTCCCTCTTAGCAACTACAGCTATAATTAACTCAGGCAAACAGGAGATCCTTGATTAAGGCCTGGTCTGTAATTAGCTCATGGCTTTCATCTTTTAGCAGAGACCTGGGGAAGGGGGGGTGAGTGAGGTCATTCCAAGCGCACCAGATTTCTCAGCAGAGACAATCATTAATACATTTTTATATTTTTAAAAAATTATACAGCACTCAGAAATGGCTGTCTACATCACAAATGGCACCAAGAAATTATTTAAGCCTTAGCAATAGAAAACAAATTGCCTCTCTGTATCATTGACTGGATCTATTCCAAGAGAGATGGGAAACCTTGTATGCCTTAGTTACTCATCTGGACCAGTTGCAGAGGATTTTTTTGGTCTAACTCCAGGCTGTCTTCCCAGTGCCTCATTACTGAGTTTTATAGAGCTTTGTTATACTTCTTAATTGTGGGTTAGTGTGCCCCAAGGGTGGGAGGGTGAGATTTTGTTTGGAGTGGGGTTGGGCAAGGGAGAGGGGGTTATTTTTATTTCTCTGTAAAAATTGTTGAATGACTTTTTCTATATTGAACTATAGATGTTGATTAATATTGTCTGTTGTTCAATGTATGTTCTAGGGATGTGGATATGTTGTTCTTATCTACACTTTTTGGCATGTCCTTTCCCTTTAAGAATCTTGCTGGAAGGTCTAAAAGCTGGTTCCTCCCAGCCACCCGGGTGGTATAACCTTCAGCTTCACCCCTTGATGCCAGATCTTCCTTTTCACTGGAAGATTCAGGTTCCCTCCTTATCGCTCCCGCGTTGAATAGGCCCTGGTGCTTAAATCTCGGATTATTTACCTAAGCTAAAACTTGTTAGAGTTTCACTTTCTCTGCATTGTTTCTTGATCACGACTATGATGGAGGACAAGTCCTCACCCAGGTTCTACTGGTGCCCCTGCATGCAGAAGATGTCTCGCACCGACCCGCTTGCCCTGTGCATCTACTGCCTGGGGCATGATTATGATACCCAGGCCTGCAACTTTTTTCACTCATTCCAGCTGAACATGTTGGGCGACCACCTTGCATGCTTACAGCTTGGATGACTGGAAAAATGGAACCCACTGGTGAAATCGAAAGAGGCCCATTGGGCGGTCTCTGTGGCTGCGGGGTCTGCTGAGCAACTTGAACAAATGAAGGCCTTCGAGTAGGAGGCAGCTCAGGCTATCGATCAGTCCTCTTCAAGATCGGTCTTCGTTCTGCTCAAACTGGGCTCTACCTTTACAGGCTCCTTCAAGGAGTTGTGGCAGTCTCTCTAAGAGGGAGGGCCTGTTGGCTTCGCACAGCTCCCGTTCCCATAAAAAGGAATCCAAGGAGTCAAGAGATAAGTGTCGTCGACAATGTTCTTGGAATAAGGAGAGATCTCAGTCTCAGGAATCTCCTATTTTGACTGTGGTCAAAACTGCAGCCTCAGCCGTTGGCTCCACAGTGCCCCCATCAGGCAGCCAGCTAAGACGCGAGATGATGACCTGGTTGAAATTACCATCGACCTCATCTACCCATTGTCATTGGATGAGGCTGACAATTCTTTGTTCAGGACTCCGGTCCTGACTGGACCTACCGAGGAGAAAACCCAACTTGCTGGGAACCTCCCTGCGGTCCCTGACCCTGGCCGGGAGGAGCCATGGGTTTCCCTGGCTTCTTCGACACACCCCCATTGGTCCCCCAATGGTCGAGGTCAGTGTCTCGGTCATCCTTGAATAACTGGTCAAGGAGAACTCACAGACACTGTTCTGGTGTTCTAAGTAGTGGCGCTACCTTTAAGGTGCACCTGGCAGCCATCTCTGCTTACCAGGTGCAGGCCAGTCAACAGACAGTGGCACAGGAGTAGGTGGTCTGGCATTTCTTCAAAGGCCTTGACCATATTTCCCCTCCATTGAGTGAACCATCACCACTGTGGGATCTACTGCTGATATTGGCAAAGCTCATGGGCAGGCCATTTGAATCAGTGCACAGGAGTGAAATGTCACACCTGTCGTGGAAGACCACCTTCCTGGTGGCTGTCACATCAGCCAGAAGTATTGGAGAACTCCAGGTGCTCTCTGAGTCTCCCTATTTGGTTTTCCACAGGGACAAGGTTGTCCTATGCCCCAACCTGAAGTTCCTTCCAAAGGTTGTGTCAGTGTTTCACCTGAACCAGGTGATGACTCTGCAGGTGTATTGCCCCAATCACACCTCAGAGATTGAGTACAGGCTCCATACTTTGGACCTAAGACAAGCACTCTCTTACCATAGAGAGTGCATGGCCGGAGTGTGGGAAGACGTTTGCCAGCTGTTTGTCACCTACACTGAAGCCATGCCTGGTGGACCTGCAGCCAAGCAGATGATTGGCAGGTGGATTACATCATGCATCAATCTCTGCTATAGGTTGATGGGCACGGATCCTTCCATAGGGCTTAGGGCTTATTCCACCCACCATACCGCTGCATCGATGACTGCTTCTGGGGACGTTCCTATCCAGGATATCTGCAGGGCTGCTACCTGGAAGTCAGCAAACACCTTCATTTCCCATTACCACACTGACCTAGAGTCATGCTGGGATGCTAGTTTTGGGGCCTCAGTTCTCCAGTCTCTGTTCCCTAAGTAAGGTGTGTGCACCTTGCCTCCCTCCTCCCAGAGAACTGCTAGGAATCTGCAAAGAAGTGTGGATAAGAAAAATATATCTACACCCCTAGAAACACAGGTTACTCACCTGTAACAGTAGTTCTAGGAGTGGTTTATGTTGTTTATCCACACTGACCCATCCAACCTCCCCGGCTTCAATGCACAACCACTGCTTCCAGTGGACAAGATCTGGTGTCAAGAGGCAGAGCCGAGGATTATACCATCTGGGTGGGTGGGAGGAGCCAGCTTTTAGACCTTCCAGCAAGATTCTTAAAGGGAAAGGACATGCCAAGAAGAGTGGATGAACAACATATACCACTCCTAGAACTACTGTTCCAGGTGAGTAACCTGTGTTTTCTCGATACTCGATAAAGTATACTTAATTAAAAAAAATGATTTATTAATTATTATGTCTAGAGGTAGTTAGATCCAAGGATTTGCAATTCTTAGAGTAAAGAAATATTTTCATTTTGATGTCTTCCTAATGTTTTGAATGTTATCCCAACTATTTGTAAAGCCTGGCCTCTGATATCTCTGTCAGATCTTTTGAATTCAGTGCCCAAATCTGTTAAAAAATTAGTTACTTATAATATTAAACATCAGTAGAGGATCACCTCTTAGTCTTCTAGTCTCCAATGACACAAGGTCTAAATCCTGTACACAAATTCGTATGTTCTATCTTTCAGTTCATGGTCCGACTTTGACGAGTGAAGATGTGTCTGCAGTCCAGAGAGGATTATGGCGTTGGATCCTCGATAGGTAAGTTAGGGCTTGGGGAGTTGGGGGTGGATGCTCAGTGGGAGGAGGGTGGGCGGGGGTAGGGACAGCCACAAAGGCATCAATGGACGTTTTCTTTACAGGTGAAAAAATAGAGACCCGGCGATCCTGATCGTGACACTAGATTAGGCACCCCCAGTGTCACAGTTATATGGGGGAAGACATCGATGGACCATTTTTTTTTACAGGTGAAAAAAAAAAAAAAAAAAAGACCGTTGTTTCCCGATTGTGATACTCGGTGATTGGGCACCCCCAGTGTCAGAAACAAGACTGACAATCCCCAATCATGACACTGGGGGACTGGGCACCCCCACTGTCACAGTTATGTTTGTGGGGTGGTGGGTGCTGAGAGGGAGGGTCAGATGGGGGAAATTTTTATAATATTGAAAAAAATAATAAATACAATAGGTGGTCACGGTGGAACATGGCCCACTCTGCCATGACCCAGATGGCCGTCAAATACCACTGCACATGCACAACTGCTAGCACATGCGCAGTAGAGTGTGGCGGCCATCTTGGACAAGACAGAGTGTGCTGTGTTCTGCTGTGACCACCAGCACTGTGAAATAGTGCAGTGCTGCAGTTGGTAGGGACAACATGGATGGACTACTTTACAGATGCAGAGGCAACTGTGATGCAGTCCAACAAGTTGTTCATTCAGAGAGAATGTGGAGTTCTTTTCTCAGTGATCATAAAAGGACTGCAGGGATCTGCCCACTGCAGCCCTAAAAAGATAAGGTGCCCTTGGTGCCCCTATCCTTGATCTATGTGCCTTTTGAGAGAATTGCAATGGATGTGGTTGGCCCCTTGGACAAAAGTAAAAGGGTAATTGATTCATTGTGGTAGTATGTGACGATGCTACTCGATAGCCAGAGGCAGTTCCAATGCGTACTGTCACAGCCCCAAATATGACAGCAGAGCTTGCCAAAATTTTCAGCAGGGTGGGCATGTCTAAAGAGATTATTACTGATCAGGGTAGTAATTTTGGTGCTGCATTGCTGAAGGAGCTGTACTGACTACTAGGTATCACTGCCATAAGAACTTCCCCTTATCATCCTCAGATAGACGGTCTTGTTGAGCATTAATCAGACCCTAAAATGCATGTTAAAAAGGTTTGTAAAAGAGGAAGGGAAAGATTGAGACCAATACTTACCTTACCTGCTTTTTGCTTATAGAGAAGGGCCTCAAGCCTTAACAGGTTTTTCACTATTTGAAATGCTGTATGGTAGACAACCTGGAGGGTCACTAGATGTAATAAAAGAAATATGGGAACATAACCACACTCAGAAAAATCTATTACATCTTATATGTATGCCCTGAAAAGAAGCAGACAGAATATGTTGAAATTGCCCATAATAATCAGAAAGAGGCCACAAACCAACAGAAGGCATATTATGACCGTGGAGTAACAGAAAATGTTTTCAAACAACATGAAGTCTTGCTGTATTCTGACTATGTGCAGTGATCTCCAACCTGTCAACTTTCCATGCAAGGCATGGAACGCTAAGCTCGAGCTCGGTTGAGCCTCTGTCTGCTGTTGTTTGAACCCTAACCACTAGATTCTTTACTCCGCCTCACTGAACAGTCGCTCCGGAGATTTCTCCTTCGCTCGGTTCAAAACAGTCGGTTAAAGTGTTGTTTTTTCTCTCGGTTTCAACCGAATTTCTTCAATCTAACCTGTCGGTTAAGTCTCTGTCTGTGGTACCGTGAGTACTAGATAGGTTTCTGTATTAGTTTTCTGTGTGGAACTTGTAAACATTGGATCACTTCGGTTTGAACCGATCAGGTTTGTGAAAAAGTTTTTTCTGATTTATTAGAGTGTGGTAACCGGTCCGTATCGGTTCTAAAAAAAACGGATTTCATTACGGTTTTTTCCAAGACCCGTAACACGGTCAGGAACCGATAGGGGTGTCTTGCCTGGTGGAGTGCCGAAAAAAGGGTAAGTTTGGTTAGGTTGGCCATGTCTGAAAAACCCAAGAAAAAAACGGGCCCACTGGGTTTCAACACTGCAGTGAGTGTGGGGAGGTCTTTGCTAAGGCCAATCCCCACACCACCTGTGTTTATTGTCTGGGGTTTGAACACCTCGATTCAGTTTGCAAAAATTTTCCCAAATCTACCCTTGAAAAGAGATTAGGTAGACTGAGGGAAAAGGAGGCCGAGAAGTCCACTGACCCGGATGGCCAGCCCGGTTCAGTTCTGACCAAACCAGAGGAGTGCCCTCTGACCAGGGCGATACTTCTTCGGGCAAAAGGAGAGCCGATCCCGAGGGGTCGGTTCCAACTAAAAGAAAGTGCAAACAAAAATCGGCCGGTTCGGATCCAGAAGTCCATGTTCCGACCGCTGAAGAAATAGTCAGAGCGATTCGGATTGTGGAATTGCTTCTCCCGGTTACGACCGATCTGGCACCTTTTGGCAGGGGCTTGGTTCGGTCGGTTCCCCCGGTTCATGACTATACTCTGGAAGAATTTTATGTACCGGAGTTTGAAGAGGAAGGGGAGTTTGAAGATGATGATGGTGATGGTGAAAGTCTAGATGTGCCTGTGGAACCAGACATCTCCCCAGACAGACACTCAGGTGTATCCCGTCCTAGGCTTTCTGAGTCCCCTTCCCACTTTATGTTCTTCAGAAAGGTGGTTGAGACCCTCCAGCTTCCTATGGAAGAGGCAATGGAGGATCAGGAGGAGCCTGATTTTGTAGAAATGATGGATATCCCAGAGTCCAGGAAACTATCTATTCCCCTCCACAAATCTTTTGGGAAACAGACACAAAAAATTCTGAAGTCTCCCAATTCTGTACCTCCTGTGGACAGAAGAATGGACAAGAGGTATACACTCTTAGGCTCAGAAACTGAGTTTTTATATCAGCAATGCAGCCATGATGGGGTTGTGAAGGCTGCTGCCTGTGATAAAGCAAGTATTCCCTTGGCTTCACACCCCCAGACAAAGACTCTAGGAAGATTGATGCCATGGCAAAAAAGCTGTACATGGCATCTTTCTTGGGACTCAGAGGGGTGAATTATATGGCCTATACAGATAAGTACCAGAAGTCCAGGTGGGACACTGTACTGGCACTGGCTAAACAGGCCTCCCCCCACCTAGCCAAGGAGCTGGAGGTGGTGGCTGCAGATGGGATTGAGGCATTTAAAGTTCAGTTTCATGCTGCTGTGGACTCTAATGATGTGTCATCAAGAGTCGTGGCTACATCTGTGGCTCTTCGGAGAACGGCTTGGCTCAGATGTACTAGCCTCTCGCATGATACCCAGGCTAAGGCCATGGATTTTCCTGTAGTGGGTAATTCTCTGGGGAGCAGACAGAGAATTACATGAAGAAAATGGATGAGTACAGGACCACCTACAGGAGTGCTCAGGCCAAAGAGAAGCAGGCAACTCCTCAAAGGCAGCAGTCTAGGGGCAGGGGCAGGCCTTTTCATAGGCCTTTTTACCAAGCACAGGCCTCTTCTTCCTTTTCACAGAGGGGGTTCTTCAGAGGGAGAGGCAGAAGGGGGGTGAGCAGGGCTGCATCCACTCCTCAGCCTAAGGCCCCTGCCAAGCAGACACCCTGATGGGCCTGCCCTGGTCAACTCTCCTATTCCAGTATGGGGCAGGCTGGCTTACTTTGTCCAGGACTGGATGTAAATTACATCAGACAAGTGGGTCCTGGAAGTAGTAAGTCAGGTACTGGTTCTCAGCTTCAGAAAATTTCCAAAGAGGAGAGCCAGATCTTTTCCACCTGCAAATCTCTTGGAAACTCTTGCCCTAGAGACAGAGGTTTCATCTCTTCTGGCCTTAAGAGCCATAGAGAGAGCACCTACCCTACACTAGGGCAAAGGGCTGTACTCCAAGTACTTCCTGACCCCCAAAAAGACAGGGGAGTGGCAACCCATCCTAGACCTAAGATACCTGAACAAACATCTTTTAAAACCAAAGTTCAAGAAGGTAACTCTGGGAATAATCCTTCCCTCTCTAAGGCCAGGGGACTGGCTAGCCTCCCTAGACCTCAAAGATGCCTACTTTCACATTCCCATCAGGTGCTTCCACAGAATGTACCTCAGGTTCGAGTTGCCCTCAGGCCACTATCAGTTCAGAGCAGTGCCCTTTGGCCTAACCTCAGCCCCAAGGGTTTTCACAAAGTGCCTGGCAGTAGTTGTTGCCTTTCTAAGAAGGCAAAAGATTTCCATTTTTCCATATCTGGACAACTGGCTAATAGTGGGCCAATCTCCAGACCAAGTCAAGTCTCACCTGCAAGTGATCCAGCAAGTGCTCACTTCTCTAGGATTTCTTCTCAACCATCCCAAGTCAGTTCTTGAACCAGTCCAGCTTCTTATCTTTATAGGGGCAGAACTGGACACAGTCAGAGCAAGAGCCTTTCTTCCCCTGGAAAGAGCAAGGGTTCTTACAGAACTAGCCTCTTCCTTCAGCCTTCAGGTATCTCGACCAGCAAGGCATTTCCTCCAGCTCTTGGGCCACATGGCAGATTCAGCAGCAGTGGTCCAAGGGGCAAGATTCCAGATGAGAGATATTCAGTTCCATCTGAGAGCTTTTTGGTCTCAGAGGAAGGATTCCCTTACCAAACTGATCCCAGTGCCTCTGACCTTGATCTAAGCCCTTCAATGGTGGCAGGATCAGGACAATTTAAGACAAGGGGTCCCTTTTGCCACTCAGCCTTATTCAGCGGTCCTTACCACGTACACTTCTCTTCTGGGCTGGGGAGCCCATCTGTGGGCCCTCACTGCCCAGGGACTGTGGTCCCCCCAAGAATACCTTCTCCATATCAGTCTCCTAGAACTCAGGGCAGTTTTTCTGGCCCTGAATCTTTCTCTCAGTCAGTGCAGAACAAAGTGGTTCAGGTCAGAACGGACAACACCACCACCATGTGGTACATCAACAAGCAGGAAGGCACTTGGTCCACGGCCTTGTGCACGGAAGCCATGAAATTGTGGTCCCTGGCTTATTCCCTGAAAACCTCTCTGGTAGCAGTTCGCCATCCAGGGAAGGACAATGTGCTAGCAGATGCACTGAGGAGGATCTTAGGGCCATTATGAATGGTCCCTGGACCCTCAGGTGTTGAAAGTGATTTTTTCAAGGTGTGGCACTCAAGAGATAGATTTCTTTGCAGCCCTAGACAATCACCAGCTTCCTCTCTTTTGTTGCAGACCCCCAGTCTTGGGCTTAGTCCCCCTGGATGCTCTGATTCTGAATTGGGAAGGGAAATTTTTGTATGCCTTCCCTCCCGTCCCACTCCTGTTCAAAGTTTTAGTCAAAATATGGTCTCAACCTTGCAACGTGATTCTGATTGCTCCTGATTGGGCCAGACAGCCTTGGTACCCCCTGATGTTGTCCCTAGCAGTCCATCTTCCCCTGTCTCTTCCCAGGAATTACAACCTGTTATCATCCTCTCAGGGGAGGATTTGGTACCCCAATCTTCAGTCTCTCAATCTCAAGGCATGGCTCTTGAAGAGTTAGAGTTTGCAGATCTGCATCTTTTTCAGGGGGTTCTGGATATTCTCAAAGCTTCTCGAAAGCCCTCCACCAGAAAGACTTATAACTTCAAATGGAAGAGATTCAGCATTTGGTGTTCTAAAAAGCATATTTCCCCAGATACTGCTGAATTGCCTATGGTTCTGGATTATATGGTCCATCTTAATGGCCTAGGCCTCAGACCAGCTACTCTCAAGGTACACTTGTCAGCTGTTTCTGCATTTCTGTCTGTGGGGAAGTCTTCTTCACTATCTTCTCATCCTGTGTTCTGTAAATTTTTTAAAGGATTGCTTCACACCAATCCTCCTTTTAGAGACCCTGCCCCTGCCTGGGATTTGAATGTTTGCATTGCTCAACTTATGCAACCTCCTTTTGAGCCTATGTCCTCAGAAGAGCGTAAGACTTGGAAAACTGAGTTCTTGGTAGCCATTACCTCTGCCAGGCGTATCAGTGAATTGCAAGCCCTGTCAGTGGAACCTGATTTTATCTCCTTTCACAGGGACAAAGTGGTCCTTAGAACCAATAGAAGGTTCTTGCCCAAAGTGGTGTCAGACTTCCATTTAAACCAGTCTGTGTTTTCTTCACTTATCATTCTTCCTCAGGATAGAGGAGGCTACACAGTTTAGATGTTAAAAGAGCTGTTAGTTACTACATTGAGCGTACCAAGGGTCTCAGGTTTGACTCCTTCCAGTTGTTCCTCACTTATGGAGAAGTGGGAAAGGGCAAACCTGCCACCAAGAGAACTATTGCGAGGTGGATTGTGTCTTGTATACAATTCTGCTATGAAAAACTGGGAAAGATTCCACCCTCAGGCCTGAGGGCTCACTCTACAAGAGGTACAGCTGCTTCCCTGGCTGCTGCCAGGGATATCCCTCTCTTAGAAATTTGTCAAGCAGCCACCTGGAAAACAGTCCATACCTTTACCAAGCATTACTCTCTGGATATCCAGGCTAGGAGTGATGCTCAGTTTGGCACAGCAGTTCTTCAGAGCCTATTCCCAAAATAGGTTCTGTCCCTCCTCCGTGGAGGTACTGCTTGTTAGTCTGCACTTGTCAGAATACAGCAAGACTTCAAGTTTGAAGAAAAAATTACTCACCTTAGTAATTATGTTTCTTCTATTAGAGTCTTGCTGTATTCTGACCTCCCTCCCTGCCTCCCCTTTCAGAACCTGGTTTTGGGAAGTGGGTGGGCAGGTGCAGTGTTGCACCTCAGGGGTTCTCCTTTTACACCCTCTTCTTTTGTTTGGGTGTTTATTTTATTATATTCCTGTTTGGTTTGGGTTTTGGGTTTCCTTACTTGAGTCTTCTTTTGGTAATCCAAAACTTTTTCTTGCCAGTTGATTATTAAAATTTGTTTACAATTTCCACATAGACTAGCTATTAGAGTATTGCTCGTAAGAATCTGATGGTTAGCTTTCAAAGGGAAACAGACAGAGACATCAACCGAGCTCGAGCACAGCATTCTATGCTCTGCATAGAAAGATTAACCCTTTGTTCTCTGGGGCAGTTTAAAAGCTGGGGCTAACTGCACTTGTCAGAATACAGCAAGACTCCAATAGAAGAAACATAATTACTAAGGTGAGTAATTTTTTCTTTTGATCCATGCACGGCCATGTCCAGTATGGAGCCTACATCAAAATCTAATTTGGGGCATTCCCTTATGCATCAGTGCCCCTGCAGCAAGTCGATGACCATGATGGACTGCCACGACCGCTGCCTAACCTGCCTGGGTCTGTTTCATGACATTGACAACTGTGACACCTGTTTCTCCATGAACCGCTGGGTCCTTGAACTGTGTGCATTGAAGTTGAGTTGGGATCCTCCACCTTTGAAGGACGGCTTCAGTTCCAGGCACAGCTACATGCTGGGCCTGAGCCTGTGGAGCCCTCAGTACCACCTGCTGGTGCAGCTTCAGCTCCCAACAGTGCCATTAGTGCTGGTGAGCGAGGCAGTGCCAGTACTGGGTCCCCTTCCAGTACCATTCATGGTGCCAGGAGAGGGAGAGTATTAGGGGTGGCTTCTTTGGAGATCTTCTTGACCTCTTCCTCTTTGGAGGAGGGGGATCAGGATGATCTTGATTGGTTGCTCAGCTCCCCAGAGATCTCCTCCACCCAGCCTTAGGGCCTGTGATACTTCGGAGTCCGCCGCTGCCCTTCCAGCAGCTGCCCTTGGAGCCACCTTCTCCGCATCCTTGAGTACAGCTTGTGGCACTGATTTCAGTGCTGGGGAGGGTGCTGGGTTGGGGTCTGGTACTGGCTTCAGTGCTGGTTCTGGTTCTGGTGCTGTTCGTGGTGTAAGATCGGACCCCGGCACAGGGGTGGGTTCTGAGATGGATTCTGGCATAATTTCTGGTGCCAGGGTGGTCTTGGGAACCCCAACCTCCAGTACTAGAGGTCTTCCGAGTATCAAGTCCCTTTCTGGTAATGTGGGGGTGTAGAGGTCAAGGTCAGCATGCAGGCCCTTTTCCAGGGTAGCTAGTGGCTCTGGGAGGAGTCGCAGTGCTGACCTTCCCTCCTCTCCAGAACCATTAGGGTCTGCAGCAGGTGGGGTCAGGAGCCACCCACAAGAAATAGATCAGCTCCAATCACCCTATCTGGGGTTCCTTCTCCATGGGCACCACTCTGGCTGCCCCATCTGGTTGGGCATCCTGCAGTGGGTGAGTTGCACAGCCCCTTCCCCTGGGAAGGGTCCCCTGCACAGTCTCGTAGCCCTAGCAGAGGTCCTGCTCTGGCTCAACAGAGTTCTTCTCCTCCTCCTCTGCTTCTTCCTCTGCCTCCTATTCCTACTCTCCCAGGTCTCTATGGCCCTTCGGGGCCCATGACTTAGGAACAGTTCAGGGCATCGGTGGCTACTTTCCCTCGCTGTCTTAGAGCCCTAGATGAGGTCATTTTTAGACCTGAACTCCCAGCCACTCTGGTCTCTGAACTGGGCTCCTCAACCTCCTCATTTTCCTCTTCTGAGGATGAGGATCCCTCCGTTCACCTGTCCTCAGACACTAATCTCACCTGCTGTCAGTGGTTCCTGTCGGGGATGCTGGAGGAGCTCCATCTCTCCCAATTCATCAGCCGCAATGTTGCCCATGCAACACATGCTTTCCTAGGGGAATTTAGCACAGAGACTCTTGTTATCCCCCCGTGGCCTCGTCCCTCCTTGGAAGCATCGCATAGGGTGTGGCATCATCCCTCTGCTCTTTCCCCAGCCTCAAGGGACTGTCAGCACAGGTACTGCTTACCCCTGGGGTCTCCAAGTGCTGTGCCCCGCCCATCTTCAAGAGTGGAGCTCCTGAACACCCCCTCTGGGCATTGTCATCCAAGGCATGACCGCCCCCTGGAGTCCAACTTGGCTGAGTTTAACTGCTGTGGTAGAAGAGCCTTCTCAGCTGTCCACCACCTTTTGTGCATCTCTGCACATCAGGAACACCTAGCTGCCTTTGCTAGGCACCTGTGGATGATGCTGGGTCAACTCCTGCCATCTTTGCCTGATTCAGAGGTGACCAGGCAGGCTGTTAGCATTTCTGCATGTGATCTGAGCTAGCAAGGTACCAAGTAAGGGCATCCTTTTGACACCAGTGAGGTAGCTTCCAGACTGGCAGGAACTGCAGTCTGCAATATGCAAACGGTATGGCCTCGCCTTTCCAGGTTATTACCCCTGGTGCAGCATAGGGTGATTGCCTCTCCCTTCCAGGTGGCCCATTTTTTCTCCCACCAGGTGAAGCATGAATTAGCAAAGCACCTTCCATCTCCCAGGCATTGGGAGTCTCCTCCTCATCCTGACCAGTCTCGAGTCTCGCCAGGCCCATGAGGGGGCCCCCTCCTCTCTGTGTTCTCCCCACAGGAGGCTGAGAGAATTTTCAGCCCTCTGGGAGGTGCCAGCGCCACAGTGGTGGTACCTGGTACTCACCCCAACAGTAATGAATAGTGAAGACTGATCTGAGGAAGATATGAAAATTATATACTCACTGTAATTCTTGATCTTCCTAGATATCTTCATAATTTATTACTGCTACCCTCCCACCATCCCATCATGGCCAAACTGCTGAGTGGTGCCACCTCCTTATTAGCCTTCTCCCTCTGGGAGACCTCTTCTGGCACCTTCTGGTGCCCTGAACACTGCTTGAGGGCATCTGGGAGAAGGCAAGCAGGGAGGCTTTTCCCCTTCTGCCATGGTCTCCTCAGGGCTCTGAGTGGCCTTGGATGTGGGACTTGCACCATGGGCAGCAGCATGGGCTGAGAGTTTTCCCCATCTCTGATGGGTGTTCTTGACCCCCCCTTGAGCTTTCAAGGGCTACCCTGGCTTCTCGGGTATCTGTCTTTGGTAGCGCTGTGCAACAGCACCTTTCTTTCCTTTTCTTTACTATCATGTAGGCTGGCCACCTACAAATCTCCCTTCTTGTTTTCCTTTTTGTCTCTCTCCCTTTGCCTCGGGAGAGCAGTGCCTACCACCACCTGGTTTGCCTGCTTGACTGGCTGTTATGCCAGTAAAATAAATTTGTCAAAAAGCCCTGTTTTAGAGCACTAGAAGCAGAGCTGCTCTGTTAAGCCATTCTTGTAATGTGCTAGTGCTATCTTGCGTTCCTGCACGAACGTGCGCAGGATCGCAGTGCTATGTAGTTGCTATAATGAAAAGAGCAGCTTTTGTAGCTAGAAATAGCACCCATGTATTTCCCCCTTTATGTCCATTCCAGTCCGAGCCGTAGGAAGGCATTTTGGTGCCCTGGGCAAGAATCTAATTTTGCGCCCCCTACTTCAAGAAAACAGCCAGGGGTCAGCTCTGAGGGGTTTACATGCTCTGTGGTGAGATTTGGGGCTTTTCTTGATGAAAAAAACATACTTTTGTTACATGTTCCCTACCCCTGATTTCAGGGAATATTTTGCTCCCAATAAATAACTTTTTTCCTCTGCAGAAATAAGACTATTTGTATGGTGACCTGAGGGAAGGGGATGTTGCCGCTGCCGGGTGGCCACCAAATTATTTAGTTATGTAGTCAGGTGTTCGTATGGTATCAGTATCTGCCTAATTAATGTGAAACAGCTGATGAGTGTAGCGTGGGCAGCTGCAGCTAACTGAATACTGTATGGGGAGTCTGTGACATGTGCTTTTGAATGCTTGACACATGCCAACTCCCGATACAGAAAAATAGACGGTCAAGTTTGTTGGACTGTCCATATAACGATAGTATAGAAAATGGACATTATAATTATAAACATTTTAAATACAAACTAAACACATACACAGAGGCCACTGTCTGGCATGTATCTTATATTTAATGGGTGAAAACAGCCAGAAACCATTTTCTGTCTCCTTTAAGCAGCTCTGGGACACTGCCAGTAATGTCACACCAGAACAAGGGGCCAGAGCATTCACTACAGTAGTGCTAGCCTACAAATTCTGGAGGACTGGAGCTGCCACACTAAATGCACTGAATCATTCCTTATCAGCTCCTCCATCTGACCAGGCCAGCTCTAGTCTGAGAAGCCTCTTGGTGGCAGAAGCATGGGATTAGAATACCTCCTGCTCCTCCATCACAAGATTTAACAAGCTCTCTACTCTCATCCCTGTGGCTCACATATCTTTTTGAGAAGTTGTGCAGGATCTGGGAGAATGGAGCTGTTCCAGTCCTTGGCTCAGCAGACAGCCTCGTCCATGATTGGGCCAAGAAGTTTTAGTTAATAAAATAAATGCTTGCAAAAAAAAGTTACTTTACTTGTCTGCTGGGACTGGGAGACCTAAACAAAACCAGTAATCCCTTGTCTCCTACTAAGTTTTGGGTTCTACAACATTTAAGCTTAGCCCTTAGTGCACAGGACTGAGCTAGAAAGCACTTTTACTGTGTGGGTGGTATGTGTGCACTCTTTCCCTAATACCCCAAACTCTAAGCTATTGTGTGGTGTGTGCTCTTAAAAAAATACGAAAAAAGATAGATTAGGGGGTGTTGTTTAGGCAGTTACTAAGTGACCGCACCAGGGGACTGTGAGCATTGTAGTCACCTGCTAAGCTCTGGTAGACAACTATTGGAGTGGAAGCATTTTAACAGCCATGGGAGACACTGTTATTACATTGGATGGGTGGGGGGGTAGGCTTTGAATGCATCACTTGCTCAGTGTATAAACTATTTAAATCTATAAACATAGTGGGAAAATGTGTCTGTGACAAACATAATAAGGACCTTATGTCAGAACTTGAAACTATGGCAGCAAGGCTGGACAAGCTCAAAGTCTGGAAAGGATGGAAGATAAAATACATAGAACACAGAGTAATGTAGATGCTACTATAGTGGAGGACAGGACAAAAGGGAAAGGCATGTGAGGAACTACTGGGGGAAGTGATAACTGTGGACAAATTTTCTGCTTTGGGTGCGAGTGGTCCCGATGAACCTATACAAAGGGGACCCTCAAGTGAATGATAATCTCGCACATCTCGAATCTGATGGTGATCCAACCCCCATTATTACAGATCTAGCAGAACCCTCAGTTCAAATCCCAGGAATCTCTCATTAATTATGCTTAACAATTGCAGGCTGCAGCTAGTCTAGCACCTAGAGCTGCCCTAGAGCATGTGTGGACTTTATGTAATTATGACATGGCAAGAAATTAAATTTATTCAAATCTGATTGATCATAAAAGAAAAAGACTCATGCAAGAAATGGCCTATCTGATCAGACAACAGTGTGCTTAGTGCTTTTACTCGAGTCAAACCAAAAACCACTCAATAGTGGGTGACTGATTTTTCTAGACTAGCAATCGAGTAGTTAAGACTACAGCTAGTAGCTCTAGTCTTAACTCAGGTAGACTGTGCACCCCTCAGCTCAGCAGAGCTGCTCCTTGTCTTGTTGTGGAGAAGCCAGGGACTGTCTCTGGCTGAATGCTGGAGCCACGAACTGGCCGTGACCATGGAGGTGGAGCACTGGAGTGGCTCCCGCCCGGGAATCGGACTGGTGTGGGTTGGGGGGGGGGTCATGAGTTTTACATTGTCCATTGTACTACTACTACTCGGATGATGGGGCCTGTTGGGCGGCAAGCAGGATGGAACCCCCCCAGCAGCTGAACTAAAGGAGGAAACAGACTGTGGACTGGTCTGGACTCATTCGATCATCACTGATTGCCATCAGCTGGCACAGGCGGGGGCTGGGGCACAGACAGGGACTAAATTAAAAGCAGAATCAGCAGCAGAGCAGGTCATTAATAAAATTATTTATGTATGGTGTAAATTCAAATCGAGAGACTGACCCCCCCGCCCCAGCGATCAGTCATCATTGCATCAACTAATCAACAAATTAGACTAGACCGATGACTCTGAGAAGGAAAAGCATCGAGTGACTTGGCTGCAAACCAAAACATCATTGATCACCTGTTTGCTTTTAAAAATGCTTGCTGATTCCACATTTTCAAACAACATGAAGTCTTGCTGTATTCTGACAATATGCAGTTAGATTGACCGGTTCAACTGCCCTGGAGAACCAAGAGTTAAACTCTATGCAAATGCATAGAACGTTGAGCTTGAGCTCGGTTTTCAAACCACTGTCCTCGGTACATTCTCGTAACTGATCAGATTCTTTACTCCGCTCACCAGTGAAGATGCCTCGGAGATTTCTCCTCGCTGCTTTCAGTCTAGCATGCTGTAGTTTCGACAGTTTATTTCAAACCGCTTTGTTGTTTTATTTCAGTAACGTTATCAAACCGTTGTCTTTGGTATAGCTCACGTGTCCTAGGTTGGGTAAGTGTTTGGTTTCCAATCATTTCTGCGACCATGAGGGGGCCAAACTTCTAAATTTCTCTATTTATCTAAATTTTCACTGTATTGGAATACCGGTGCAAAGTCCTGACCAGAACCGGGGGCTCTCGGTTCATTTTTTGGCTGGCACTAAACCGTTGGCCAGTTCGGACTTGGTCTTCTTCATTATCCGGCCTAACTAAGCCTTCAGGGGTAATTTTTCTCTCTTTCTGCTATTTCTTTATGCTGACCTAGCTAAGCCGCTACGGATAAAGTAGGTATTTGATTCTTGCTTAACCAGCCTAACTAAACCACTGGGTTAAACTCCAAATTTTAGGGTTATTTCACAGAAACCCAAGAGAAAAAATGGTCCCACTGGGTTTCAGCGTTGTACTGAGTGTGGGGAACAATTTGCAAAAGCTGATCCACATTTGGTTTGTCTGTATTGTTTGGGTTTTAACCATTTACAGACAGTCAGTGATATTTGTAAGAATTTCCCTCAGTCTAGTTTAGACAGGCGCCTCAGTAAACTGAAGGAAAGCATGGACAAGACTGCTGAGGCCGGTTCCGGTTAACCTTCTGATCCAACAACTGACCTTTCAAGCCAGGGTGAACCGTCAACGACGCTCGTAGTCAGTTTCTGAACCCGCACCGTCGAAGAAAGCCAAACGCGGTTCGGAACCATGTAAGCAATTGGTCTCGGTTCCAACTGCAGATGAAATTGCAAAGGCCATCCGAATAGTGCAGTCTTTGTAATCTGGATTTGGCGAACTGTCACAGGTACCATCTGGGCAGCCAACGGTTCCGGATTCCGGTTCAACTCCTTCAGGACACCTTGATCCTGGGGAGTATTACTTTTCTGAATATGAGGAGGAGGATGAGGAGCAGGATGAAGGGGAGCTCATTGACCCTGAGGTCTCCCCTGACCTTCCCCAGTATGAATCCCCTCCTAGGCCTGTGTCTGAGGCTACCTCCCATTTTGCTTTTATGAGGCAGGTGGCTGAGACCCTGCAACTCTCTTTACAAGAGGCCAGGCAGGAGGATGATGAGGAAGAGGATTACAAGGAGATGATGGATCTTCCTGTATCCCAGGGACTTTTGATTCCCATTCACAAGTCCCTAAAGAAGCAGACTTTAAGATTCTCCAAACCCCTAGTTCTGTCCCTCTTTTAGATAAGAAGATGGACAGAAAGTACCTTCTGGGTGGCAGTGGCACTGACTTTTTAGCTAGCCATTGTAGCCATGTAGGGGTAGTTCAAACTGCAGCCTGTGAGAAGGCTGGCATTCCCCTGGCCTCTCACCCTCCTGACAAGGATTCCAGGAAGGTGGGTTCTCTTGCCAAGAAAGGGTACCTGGCATCTTCCTTGGGTATCAGGCAAGCCTGCTATATGGCTTATACCTCCAGGTATCAAAAGTCCCTTTGGGAAGCTGTCGAACAACTAGCTAAAAAAGCCCCTCCTGAATTTTCTGCTGACCTTCAGGAGTTGGTCAATAAGGGGGTACAAGCATCTAAATCCCAGTTCCACATGGCTGTGGACTCCAATGATGCAGCTTCTAGGGCTATGGCTTCTGCGGTATCCCTCAGGCATTTTTCCTGGCTCAGGTGTACTAACCTGTCCCAGGATACTCAGAATAATGCCATGGATTTTCCCCTTGTCCAGAACTCTCTGTTTGGGGAACAGACTGAGGCATATATGAAGAAAATGAATGAGTACAGAGTGGCATACAGGAGTGCTTCAGCAAAGAAAGGCTGCCACTCCTCAGAAGCAGCAGGCCAGGGCCAGGGCAGACCTTACCCAGGCCTTTTCACCAGGCCCAAGCTTTTCCCTCTTACCAGCAACCCAGGGGGTTCTTTAGAGGGAGAGGCAGGAGGGGTGCTGGCAGGGCCACCTCCACCCCCAGTCTGCTGCCCCAGCCAAACAGACACCCTGAAAGCTCTGTTTGGACAACCTCCCCATATTCTGTTGGGGGCAGGCTGACCCATTATCTCCAGGCTTGGCATTCCATCACTTCAGACAAATGGGTCCTGGAGATAGTGGGTCAGGGACTTGTTCTCACTTTCAAGGTGCCCCAAAACTGTCAGCAAGAATTTTCAGACCATCCAGCACTGCAGAAACAGCCCACCTGGAGGCAGCGGTTTCCACACTTCTTCAATCAAGAGCAGTGGAACCTGTGCCACATCAGTACTGGGGAAAAGGACTGTACTCAAGGTACTTCCTGGCACCAAAGGAAAATGGGGAGTGGCGGCCCATTCTGGATCTCAGATTCCTGAACAGGTATCTTACAAAGCCAAAATTCAAAATGACAACCCTGGCTACCATTAATTTCTACCTACTCTCAAGCAAGGGGATTGGCTGGCATCTCTAGAACTAAAGGATGCTTACTTCCACATCCCCATCAGACAGTCTCACAGAAAATATCTCAGGTTTCGACTGCCTTCAGGCCACTACCAATTCAGAGCTATGCCCTTCGGCCTGACATCTGCACCAAAGGTGTTTACAAAATGTCTGGCAGTAGTGGTGGCATTCCTCAGAAGACAAGGGGTTTCAGTTTACCCCTATCTAGACGACTGGCTGTTGGTGGGTCAATCCCCCAAGCAGGTCACAGAAGCCCTAAAACTCACTCAGGATACTCTTCACTCCCTGGGGTTTTTAGTAAATCATCAGAAGTCTGTCTTAATCCCAGTACAGAGACTAGACTTTATAGGGGCAGAGCCGGATACCATTTAGGCAAGAGCCTTTTTGCCTTCTGCAAGGGTGCAGGCCCTCATAGAGTTGGCAAAATCCTTTTGGGTTCAAGTTCCTAGTCCGGTGAGGTATTTTTTACAGCTTCTAGGACACATGGCCTCCACCACAGCTGTGGTTCTGGGGGCCAGGTTTTAGATGAGGAACATTCAGTTTCACCTCAGATCCTTCTGGTCTCAAAAAAAGGATTCTCTGTCCAAACTGATTTCAGTGTCTCACACCCTTCTGTTAGCTCTTCAGTGGTGGCAGGAGATGGACAATCTCAGAATGGGGGTTCCTTTTCTCCCTCTGGTACCCTCTGTGATGCTGACAATGGATGCTTCTCTCATGGGCTGGGGTGCCGACCTGGGGGATCACACAGCATATGGTACATGTCTCCCTCAGGAGTCCCTCTTGCACATCAATCTTCTGGAACTCAGAGTAGCGCTCCTAGCTATTCAGGAGTTTGCCAGTCTCCTACAGGGCAAGGTGGTACAGGTCAGGACAGACAACACCACCAGCATGTACTACATCAACAAGCAGGGGGGAACAAGATCCTCCCTGCTTTGCTCAGAATCCATGAAGATCTGGAAGCTGGCATATTCTCTCAACATGTCACTGTTAGCAGTTCACTTGCCAGGCAAGGACAATGTACTGGCGGATGCTCTCAGCAGAATCAGCCAGTGCCATCACGAATGGACCTTGAACAAGCAGGTCCTTCTTTCAGTATTCTGGAGGTGGGGGGTTCCAGAGATAGATCTCTTTGCAGCCCCAGACAATCACCAGTTACCTTTGTATTGTTGCAGGCCTCCACTACAGGGCTCAGTGCCACTGGATGCTCTCCTTCTGGACTGATCAAACAGGTTCCTTTATGCTTTTCCTCCCTTTCTTCTGATAGCCAGAGTCCTGGTCAAGTTGAGGTCCCAGTCTGCCACAATGATTCTCATAGCCCCAGACTGGGCCAGACAGCCATGGTATCCGATGCTGTTGTCACTGTCAGTGACCAAACCAATTTCTCTACCCAGGAGGTACAATCTGCTGACATCCTCTCAGGGCAGGATAATGTACCCCAGTCTTCAGTCCCTTCACCTCAGGGCTTGGTTCTTGAGGACCTAGAATATGTAGATTTACACCTGTCTCAACCTGTCCTGGATATCCTGAAAGGTGTCAGAAAGCCTGCTAGCAGAAAAAACTATTCCTACAAATGGAAAAGATTTTCCATCTGGTGTGCACAGAAGGATTTGGATCCTGAGCAAGCTGCAGTTCCACAACTTCTGGACTATCTAGTCCAAGTTCAGTCTCTGCGTTTACAGCCATCTACCCTGAAGGTACACCATTCTGCTGTCTCTGCTTATCTTTCAGCAGGGAAAGCATCTTCACTGGCTGCAGGCCCAATTTTCAAAAAGATTTTCAAGGGGTTGTTGCATCTTCATCCCCCGCATAGAGAACCTACCCCTGCATGGGACCTGAACATATGTATAGGTCAGCTTATGCAGCCTCCTTTCGAACCTGTGTTTTCTTCAGAACTCAAGATCTTACTTCGAGAGGGCTCTTGCAGTAGGTAATTACATATAGGACTGATGTCGGCAGGCAGCAGGACCCCACGGAAAAATTTCTAGCTAGCAGTCCCTGGCGGACCGCCCACATCAGGTGACCGGCGTCAGATGATGTCGGTATAAAGGGACGGTCCCAGATGCCCGCCTTCCAGTTCTTTTCCGCCGTCAGCTCGTGCAGCGCCTCGCAGTAAAGTTCATAACGCTCAGTCCTGTTGCTTTGTCGGTTTTCCGAAAAGTATCAGTATTTTGTATTTTCTTCATCAGGTGAACGTCGGTATATGTCGTCCCCTTCAAAAAATAAGTGCGACTCGTGTGGCACCCAATTGCCTCACAAAGACGGTTACTCCCTCTGCCTTTTCTGTTTAGGCCCCAACCACGCGGTCGACAAGTGTCCGCACTGCCTACATTTCAACGCGGCCACCCGCAGATGACGCCAGCAGTCTCTAGAAGCCCATCTCCTCAAAAAGAAGATGTCCACGATGGAGAAGGAGTTGAAGAAGCTTCGGCAGGTGTCGACCTCCCCTGAAGGACACAAGAAGCGGGACAAAGAAAGGCACCGGGAGAAGGCCTTTTCCTCCGTGACTCCAGCCAGAGCCGCGGCCAAGGTAAAATCCCCCCGGGGGATCGCCCGACGGCAGCCTCCAAGGCTTTGGAGGAGGCGTTGGCCCACCTGTTGGGTTCGCGTTCGAGCCCGCCGGGCACCTCCAGGCAAAAGGAGGCTTCAGCTCCCAGTACTGCCGCAGGCTTGCGGCCTACTGGTGCGGGGCACCTCCCATAAGCTGGACGTCGGCTCCTCCGATGTCCGCCAGGAAAGACCACTAAGGCGCCCGACCCTTGGTAGCGCGCCAACAGCGTCCCCTCAGACCGGGCCTCTTCCATCTCGGCCCGCCTCCGACGAGGACCCCAAAAGTCGGACACGGCTCCTCTGGCGTCCGCCGGTCTCTGCCCATAAGTCGACGCCGGGTCCTCCCGACGCAAGCGATGTGGCCTTGGAACTCACGGCAGACCCTGCACGCCTGTCATCCCAGGTTCCCCACAGCCTTCGCTGCCATCTGGGGAGCCAGAATCCCCCCTGCCTGACCCCGGGAATTTTTTCCCTCCGTCCCCAGGCTCGGCTCGGGATGCTGGTCCACCACCTGATCCCCTTCTTTTAGAGCTGGATCTGACGCTGGCTTCCCGGACGCTGGCTCCACAGATGCTGGTTCCAACGCCAGCCCCGCTGACGCCAGCCCCGACACCGGCTCAGCCGACGCCGGTTCCGACGCCGGCCCCTCCGACGCCGGCGGGGGATATTCCTGTCCCTTCGGGCCCTCCACCCCACGGGCCTATCCCAGTCGATCCACCCGTGGAGTTTCCGACTGGGCCGTCTGCTCCGGCAGCTCATCCGGTACCTGGTATCCATGCCGTCTTATCAGCGCCGATTTACGGGTCCTCAGTATCCTGCGCCGCGGTACCCGGCGCCGACTCCAACGACGCTGCAGTACCCGACGCCACAATACCCAGCTCCGGTATTCCAGCAGCCGGGTTACGGATACTCCCCTTACGGATTTCATCCATACAACTATCCCCCTCCTCCTCCTCCACCGCCCCCTAGGCTGCAGGTGGATCTCCAGGAGACTCTGGCCTCCTGGTGGGCTGAGGCCAAGGCTCAACTCACCAAAGAGGTCGAGAGCCGTCTTACGGCGACGATGCCACCCCCGGCTCCCGTACAGCCCAGACGGCACACTCCCTTTCCGCCTCCGGATTCCAGAGCTCTTCCCTCTGGATCCAGAGAGGACAAGCGTCCAGGGATCCCCCCTAAGGAACCCGTTCCTCCCCCTATTCGAGCTAGGGAGTCATACTCTGCTTCAAATTCCTCTTCTTCTTCTTCTTCTTCTCTCTCGGACTCCTTGGATTCCTCCGATGGTTGTTCTGAGAAAGACGACGAGCCTCGCTCTCCGTCCAAGCCCCGGCCGAGGACTCCTCCGAAGTCTCATCCAGAGGATCCTTCCTCCACGGAGTTGCTCAGGAAGATCCAGGAAGTCCACCAGTGGCATTCCTTAGAATCAGATCCTCAGCGGGTTAAACTCGCTGAACATCTGGACTTGCCCCTTACGGCCCCTACTCTAGTGCCACCCTGGATCGAGCCTCATGCTCACCTTGTTTCCACCATTTGGAAACAACCGTCAGCTTTAGCTCCACTTCCTCGGAAGTCCAATAGGCTATACCAGGCTCCGGAGGGTGTAGACTTTTTAGACTCTCACCCCCGTGCAGACTCGGTTGTGATTAGCGCCGCTCACGGCTGGTCAGCACACCCCAAACATTTGAGCTCGTCTCCCCCGAATAAGGAATCCCGCCTTCTGGATCAGTATGGAAGGAAGATCTATGCTTCTTCCACAATGGAGATCAGGGCCCTTAATTATGTAGCGTATATGGGGGATTACCAGAAGGCTGTCCTTACCCAGGCGGAATCCAAGATTGACTCCTTGCCTGACTCCCAGGTCAAGCAGGAGTTAGCCGACCTGGTCCATTCTGCTCGTTCGGCCAGTCGTCACATTCTGAGGGCGACCTACGATGCAGTGGACACCGCAGGACAGAGCTCTGCATTCGCCATAAGTCTTCGGCATTACGCATGGCTCCGTGTGTCAGGTCTGGTCCCGGAGGTGCAGTCAGCAATCCAAGAAGCACCTTTCAGGGGTTCTGTGCTTTTCGGTGGTGATGTCAAGGACATCATCACTGACTTGCAGGAGAAGGGGACGGCCCTTAAATCTGTTGATTCAATGTACCACCCCATCCCCCGCAGTGCCGTCCCTTTCGCAGATGCAGCCGGCCTCAAGCAAAACCTCAGGGAAGGTGGGCCACAAAACATCGGGCCCCCACAGCTGCCAGGCCCCCGCCGCCCAAAAAACAGCGGGTGCCTCAACTGCGGTGCTGCCTCACACCACCTGACTCCTTCCCTCTCCCACCGCCTCCGGACGCTCCAGAGGAACCGGTAGGAGGGAGATTCTCCTTCCACCTTCCGGGTTGGGAGAGGATAACATCGGATTCATGGGTGCTTCAGATCATAGCAGAGGAGCACTCCATAGAGTTTCTGCAGAAACCTCCATGTCACCCCCCTCTGAACTCCTCTTACTCAAGGGACCATCTTCCTTTGGTCAAGGAAGAAATTTCTGCTCTCCTCACGAAGCAGCATAAACCGTCCCCCCTCACCTTCACGGGACGGGTTACTATTCCCATTTCTTCCTTGTACCAAAGAAGACGGAGATCTCAGACCCATTCTCGATCTCAGCTCCCTGAACCTTTATGTGGAATACAAGAGGTTCAGGATGCTCTCCCTTCAAACCCTCTTGCCCCTGCTTCGGCTGGGCCAATGGCTTTGTGCACTGGATATGCAGGATGCGAACCTGCACATCCCCATTCGTCCTTCGCACCGAAAGTACCTCAGGTTTGCATTTCAGGGGGACCACTACCAATTCCGGGTGCTCCCTTTTGGTCTTTCCTCCGCTCCCCGAGCCTTTACCTAATGCCTGGCAGTGGTAGCGGCCCATTTCTGTACTTTGGGAGTTCAGGTTTTTCCCTACCTGGACGACTGGCTCCTGGTGGCCCCGTCCAGGCAGGAACTCCTGCATTTCCTCTCCCTCACCCAGCAGGTTTTCACTGGTCTGGGTATCACCATCAACCATTCCAAGTCTCATCTGGACCCTTCCCAGAGACTCCAGTTCATCGGGGCAATCCTAGATATGACAATGTGCAGGGCCTTCCTGCCTCCGGACAGGGGGGCCTCCCTCCAGTCCCAGATTTCCCTCTATCAGAACGCAAGAAGGTTCCGGTGAGGTCGATGCTCCGTCTCCTGGGGCTTATGGCGGCTGCCATCCTGACGGTTCCGCGTGCGTGCCTCCACATGAGGATCTCTCAGTGGACTCTCCGCTCTCAGTGGGATCAACTTGTAGATGACCTAGATCATCTGGTACTGATCTCCTCGCCGATAATAAGAGACTTGCAATGGTGGATGGTTCGAGAGAACCTATTCCGAGGGTCCCTTTTTTCATCCTCCCCACTCAGACTCTGACCACGGATGCTTTGGGCGAAGGTTGGGGAGCCCATCTGGGTTCTCACCGAACCCAGGGCTTATGGTCAAAATTGGAGCTAGCTCTCCATATCAATGTGCTCGAGCTTTGAGCAGTGCTGTATGCGCTCCAGGCCCTTCACCAATACATCCGTCCCGGTCACCTAGCTGTCCAAACAGACAACATGTGCATGGTGTGGTACATCAACAAGCAGGGAGGGACTCGGTCCTACCCGCTGTGCAGGGAAGCGATGAGGGTTTGGGACTGGGCAACTCTTCACAACTTTCACCTCACGGCGATCCATGTTCCAGTAATCGACAATGTCCTGGCGGACAAGCTAAATCATTCTTCGGCTCTGCCACACGAGTGGGAACTGGACCAAAAAGTTCTAAAAAGCGTCTTCCAGACTTGGGGGACTCCACAGATAGACCTGTTCGCCTCCTCCCAAAACGCAAAGCTTCCAATTTTTTGCTTGCTCGCTCCAGAGCGAGGCGCTTTCTGGAGTGATGCTCTGTCTCTAAACTGGAAGGACAGATTCGTCTATGCTTTTCCCCCTATTCCTCTGGTCCCTCGTGTGCAGCAGAAACTGGCATTGGAAGGAGCGAGAATGATTCTGATCGCTCCTTTCTGGCCCAGGCAAATTTGGTTCTCTTTTCTACAACAATACTCAGAGGTTCCGCCTCTTCCTCTGCCTTTATCTTGAGGATTGCTGACCCAGGATCAGGGGACCCTGGTCCATCCAGGACTCAAGTCTCTTCAACTTCATGCATGGCTCCTGCAGACCTAGCCCAATCTCGCTTTGGCGTCTCTCCTAAGGTGGCTGAAATTCTGGTGGAGGCTAGAAAACCCTCCACTAGGTCCACCTACGCCATGAAATGGAAAAGATTTTCCATCTGGGCTGCCTCCAGGAACGTGGAGCCTTTCTCCTGTCCTGTGGCCGTTCTGCTTGATTATCTGCGTCATCTTTTTGACCTGGGTCTCAGTCACTCCTCTTTGAAAGTCCACATGGCGGCTATTTCAGCCTACTGTCCCTTTCGTTGATAAGGCTTTTGCCCAACTGGGGGTATCCAAGACCTTTCTCAGAGGGGTCCTTCATCTTAGACCCACTGTTTGGACTCCAGCCCCCCCCCCGGGACTTGAACTTAGTTCTCGAGAAACTTACCCTTCCTCCCTTTGAGCCTGCGGCTTCCGCAGACGTGAAGTTCTTATCGTGGAAGACGCTTTTCATGGTGGCCATTACTTCTGCTCACAGAATTTCCGAGCTCCAGGCCCTTATGTGCAAAATCCCTTATCTGATCTTTCACAAAGAAAGAGTAGCTTTTCGCACGAATCCTAAGTTTCTTCCAAAAGTGGTAGCGGAGTCTACCTTAAATCAGTCTATTGAACTACCTGGTTTTTTCACGCAGTATTCCAACCAAGGAGAATACTTACTCCATACCATGGATGTCCACAGGATTCTGAGAAACTACACTGATAGGATGAAGGATCTCAGAAAGACCGATCAGTTGTTCGTCTCTTTTGCTCACAAAAGGGAAGGCAATGCTGTCTCCAAGCAATGCCTATCAAAGTGGTTGGCTCATTGCATCACTTTCTGTTATGACAAGCACAACAAGACCCTACTGGGTCAAGTCAAAGGCCACTCTACTCGAGGAGTGGCAGCCTCTGCGGCTTGTTTCAAGAATGTGTCTGTGGCAGACATTTGTGCTGCCGCCACTTGGACTTCTGTCCATACATTTACTAAACATTACAGTTTGGACATTGCCTCTCACTGTAGAGCAGGCTTCGGGTTAGCGGTCTTGCAGGGCCTCCTTTCTTGAGGTTTGAAAGCTTTTCTTACTACTTCTTGGAGTAGTTCCTCCTCCCGGTGCCTTTCATTTGTTCTAGACTGCTTGAGATTCTGTCCTATATGTAATTACCTACTGCAAGAGCCCTCTCGAAGTAAGATAGTACAGTTACGTAAGAACTTACCGTAACAGTAGATCTCGAGAGAGGCTCTTACAGTAGGTAATACCTTCCCGTCCTCCATCCCCCTAGGCTTTTTCAGCTCCTTTTCCATTGAGGGAAATATCTGCTTCTCTCTCGTCCAGGCCTTCCGGGCCTGTGGCGGGAAAGAACTGGAAGGCAGGCATCTGGGACTGCCCCTTTATACCGATGTCGTCTCACGCCGGTCACCTGACGTGGGGGCGGTCCCCACCAGGGACTGCTAGCTAGAAATTTTTCCGTGGGGTCCTGCCGCCTGCTGACGTCAGTGCTATATGTAATTACCTACCGCAAGAGCCTCTCTCGAAGATCTACTGTTATGGTAAGTTCTTACGTAATTGTACTTTTCTCACTTGGAAAACTGTTTTTCTAGTGGCTATCACTTCTGCTAGAAGAATCAGTGAGCTACAAGCCTTATCTGTAGAGCCCAACTATATTTCACCTCACAGGGACAAGATTGTGCTCTGAACCAACAGGAAATTTCTCCCTAAGGTGATTTCTGATTTTCATCTAAACCAATCCATTACTTTGCCTGTATTTTTCTCAGATCACTCTACTTCAGGTGAATGCAGGCTGTACAGCCTAGATGTTAAATGAGCTATTAGCTATTATATGGACAGGACAAAAGAACTAAGGATTGATTGTTCCCACTTTTTCTTACTTATGTGGATATTGGCCAAGGCAGGCCAGCTGCAAAAAGGACTATAGCCAGATGGATTGTGGCCTGTATCCAGTTCTGCTACAGTAAGCTAGGTAAGGACCCACCAGCAGGTCTTAGGGCCCACTCTACTAGAGGCACTGCAGCCTCCTTGGTGGCTGCCAGGGAAGTCCCCTTGCTTGAGATATGTAAGGCTGCCACCTGGAAGTCTGTCCATACATTTACTAAGCATTACAGCCTGGATATTCAGGCAAGGAGTGATGCCAGGTTTGGTACTGCAGTATTGCAGAGCCTATTCCCCAAATAGGTTCTGTGCCCACCTCCTGGGGGCACTGCTTTATAGTCTGCATATTGTCAGAATACAGCAAGACTTCATGTTGTTTGAAGAAACAAATTACTTACCATAGTAATGTTTCTTCTAATGGAGTCTTGCTGTATTCTGACCTCCCCCCCTACCTCCCCTTCAGAACCTGGGGAAGGGTAGCTCTTCTGCAGCAACTTTATGAAACCATCAGTGGTGATGGTTTTCTCTGGGCATCTGTGACTTGAGTCTTTTATATGCCCTTTGGTTTTTGTTTCCTGATGTGGCCCCTGTTGGGGTCCTGTTTAGGCTTAGTTTTGGCCATTACACACATATTTAATTAGTTCGCTTCATAGAATCTGATCAGTTACTAGAACATACGGAGGACAGTGGTTTAAAAACCGAGCTCGAGCTCAACATTCTATGCATTTGTATAGAGTTTAACTCTTGGTTTTCCGGGGCAGTTGAACTGGTCGGTCTAACTGTATATTGTCAGAATACAGCAAGACTCCATTAGAAGAAACAACATTACTATGGTAAATAATTTTTTCATCTCCGTCCCTCCCGAAGGCTTCTCTAGCTAGTCTCGTTCTGACTGCTCACTCCAGCTTCTTCACTCCACTCCACTCCACACTGCTCTCCAAGTAAGTCCAGACCACCTCTACTCTCTCGACTATGTCTACTACTAACTACTGTATTCTATCAGTTTTTAGTTTTACTTTTTTTCTAACTTATTTGCTCTGTCCGGTCTCTCTAACTACTGCTATTACACGAGTGCCTATCTCACAACAACACCCACTCCGCGGTCTGACCCTACCTTTCATACCCAGAGCAGTGGGAACACCACATGTCTTTTTTCATTGCAGATACAGCAACCATGTGACACAAAACCCCCTTGCTGGTCCTGTCCTTCCATGGATGCGTGCCCCTACTGACAGAGATAAGTAATTGCAGAAAGTGTTTTAAAAAAAATTAAAGCTACAGTTGCTGCTGCACAAATGAATTAATTGAGTCAGAAACTGCGCTCCTGGAGGCATGCACCGGGGGCAGGTGCACCACCCACCCTACCCTTGCTGCGGTACTGATTCCAGTAAATGTGTTGCCTACTGATGTAGCCTGTCAGGAACTCTAAAAAAAAAAAAATAGATGTTTTGGCTGGTTTACCTCCCCAATCCTTGGGATGTTTGAAAATAAAGAAAGAAAGTACTCCCGTATTAACAGTGAGAGAAGGAGTTGGTGTCCACCATCCTATCTCTCAGTCTTATTGCAGAGTTAAAATAAAGTGTTTCCGAGATAAGTGCCCTTTCCTGAGTGTTCTTTATGTTCAGGATAAACCAGGACTAAATAAAATAGAAGGGAGTAATTTAGTGCTCTTGCGCTGCTCCTTTTAAGCACTGAACTGCAGTTGTCAGCTCTGTTTTGTGTACTGTAGCACATGCAGATGCTGTCTCCCACAAAGTCAGCCTTTTAAAAATTCCCAAAGCTAGAAAAAATGTCCTAAAATGTAGTTGCTAGCTGTTAAATATGTTTCTCTGTGATTTGCATATTATTGTTGTACCTTTCAGGTTTTTTTGAGATGGTGTTTGCCCCAAGCAGGGGTGTCGGCAGGCATACGCACTGTACTCAACAGAGTACAGTGAAAAAAAAACAGGCAGAGGCAACAAATCAGGCAGGGGCAACAAAAAGAGGAAAGCAAGCACATTGTGACCTTTTGCCTTCGTTGTTCACTATGGGGCACTGATGCCACCAGCCAAATACACAAACAAGAACAACTTATCAGGCAGGCAGAAAAACAAAGGAAGGAGGACTACAGGAAGAAACTGATTACTTGAACTCAGACTTGGCAAGTGGGGGCGGGGGCTATTGTTGGTGTGGCATGACAATGCGTATTTTGGTTTATGCTTACATAGCAGGGGGGCAACAGTGCATCAGTTTTGAGTACAAGTTTAAAATTCCTGGCTACACCCATGGCCCCGAGAGTGTTTAGTTGGCACCAAAAACACTCACAGGTTTGCAGAGCCATCTTGAAAAACAACCCAAACTGGTAAATATTGTCACGGAGGGTTTTTCTTGTAAATTAATGCTGTTTTCTTGAGAAACTTCCTCCATGACCAGCCTGCTTGCCTCATTCATTTCTTTTTGAAGGTTTCTCTTTTCCTCCTCCTTCATAAACAACAAAAAGTCCTACTTTGCAACAAAAGCCCTGTCCTGAGGTAACAGCATGTACTGCAGTACAGTTAAAGCCAAGCTAAATAAACATGCTGTGTTTTTCTTTCTGTGACTGTCTTTTGCTCCAGAAACTAAGCCAAGATAACACTTCTGTTTGGTAACTCACCTAACTGTGCAGTGCAGGCCTTCTCTTACGGGCCAATGCCCCTTTGCACTCCTGTTTTTATCCAAGAGCTACTGTCACTCATAGTAGGGGGGTGGGGCTTCAGAAGGAAAAATGTTTAAGAACAGATTATTTGCCTTTCATATATATATATATATATATATATATAATGCTCCCAATATATAAAATTGATGATGTCTTTTTCCATGTTATGCTTTATACATATTTTTGTTTAGTTTAGCAACTTTTGTTAGATTAGGAGGTGGAGCCTCTTAAATCATGTGATTTTTATTGTATAAAAGGGATCCCTTTCTCAGTCTATGAGATCAGTTCAACCTGGGGATAAGTTGAGGTAACACAGAGGGCGGACTAATGCCAGGTCCATACTGTATAATGTTTGTTTGATTTTTTTTTCTGAAAGTCATTTTTTTTTTATTATAAATAAATTCACACTTCTGTGTGGCTTTTGCACTTACTCCTTGTGTCAGTGCTTTACTCATATCACCCACTACGACAGTGGTGTAAGAAGTGGGATTGGTTGGTGGTCCAGACACATAGGGGGACACCAATCATGATATCTGTCCAGATATTCAGAGTAAGCACAGGAGTGGTGCCATCGAGGACAAACCTAAGATGTTGGAGATGGAGATGAAGGTGACCGGTGTGATGACCAGATCCAGGGTGGAACAGACCAGGGAACCACTACTACCTGGTCTGCTCCCAGGAGCCCATTATAAGGCAAAGATGTAAGCAGCAATGAGGGTGAGTTTTTTCTGACCCTGGTGAGGAGGAGTCAGTGGAAGAGCCACCCATCGATGTCCCTCCAGTGGATATAGCAGAGTTATTAAGATGGTTGGCTCTCCGCCAACTTGAAATGGAGCGACAAAGGGAACAAAACCTCCAAGAACGAGAGCAGGAGAGATGACGGTAGGATCAGAAATGGGCCAAGACCCTGAGGGTGCTCCCTATTATTGGAACAGGTAACAGAGGGCAGGACACCAGCCACAAAGACATTAAATTGACTAAGATGGCCCCCACTGATGAAATAAAGGCTTACCTTACCACATTTGAGAGGGTAGCCAGAGTGTGTGGGTGGCCCCAAACTCAATGGGTTGTGAGACTTGCCCCTTATTTAACTGGAAAGGCACAACTGGCTTATAGCAATATGGACCCCAGACATGATAAGAACTATGAGCTAGTAAAAAAAGAAATCTTGAGACATTATGATATTAACGTTGAGACTTACAGGCAAAGATTTTGCTCTTTACACTATCAACCTTCGTACACCCCCCGAGAGACCTTCATTAGGTAAAGAGAGTGTAACCCCCCTACAAATGGGGGTTCCTAAAAGCCTCCTAGGAGCTTGCTTAAGTGTTCCCCTTGCCTGCTGGCATTCAGCATTTAAGCCGTTAGAATGGCACTGTGAGTGCTAGTAGAGCCTCCACCTACTATCTTTTTAAGAGCTGTCTGCTTGCAGACATGATTAATTCTTTTCCGGGGGGCTGGTGCTTCCCTGCTCGAATCCCACCTGAACTGCGGGGTAATCGCTCCAGTTTGCGGTCGCTGAAAGCGCAAAGGGAGCCCGTCTGAAAGATATACCTGTTTGCTTGCAAACATTTAAAGCATTAGTAATATTGTAGTTTGTCTAACCTGCCTTTATTGCAGATGGGACTTTGTGTGTGTTGCCCCTCCATTTTGGACCTAAACCGCTGTGCTGGGCCAATGGGATTAGGGGAGCTATAAAATGGAGACTGCTTGGACCAACCAGAATTTGGACTCTCCTGGGAGCTGGCTTACAAGGGAAATGTACAGCTAGTAATTCTGGGAAGTGTAGTTTTGGACCTTGGCCACTTTTTGCACCAACTGAGAGAGCTTTGGAGTGATTGACAGCTGAGTTCACCAACTGGACCAGGTGGTGCCCGAAGAGAATGCTCTGCCCTGCCCTGTGACTGGGAGAACAGATCAGTTATGACCATGAGGAGAGAAGGAGCTCTGTGCTTCTGCAGTGTATAGTTTCACGTGGGAAGTGCGTGAGAGGCCCTGAAGTGGGCCTGTTGCCATCGCAAGCTTATGTCGGATTGAATCCGAGGTGACTGAAAGTGAGGAAGGCTGAAAAGTGGAAACCAGGCTCACCCTGTAGAAGACTGGAGAAATTGCTGAATCGCGCTCGGTCTGTCAGGAACTGAAGCTGCTGTGTGACCTCCTGGGTATTTGCAGTAAGTGCGATCGGGACCTAGGAGCAGCTGCTTGGTATAGTAATTTCCTCTGCATATGAATGTGTTGAATGCTTGTGAGAGATAGCTATTCCAGTTCTCCTTTCACCGTGCGTTGTAAGCTGAAAGCCGAACTGAATTTAATAGGACTAAATCCGTCTGCTAGTCAAAGCAGTTGGGCCTGGCCAGTAGAATCTCATCTCCATGCCTTGTTTGTCTGGCAATCCAGAACAACCACCTTCATCAGGTTCTCAGCTTGGGGTAGTGTGAGTACAAATTAAGTCTAAAATAAATAGATGTTTTAGCTGGTTTACCTCCCCAATCCTCTGGATGTTTGAAAATAAAGCAAGAAAGTGCTCCTGTATTAACAGTGAGAGAAGGAGTTGGTGTCCACCCTCCTATCTCTAAGTCTTTTTGCAGAATTAAAATAAAGTGTTTCCCAGATAAGTGCCCTTTCCTGAGTGTCCTTTCTGTTCAGAGTGAACCAGGACTAAATAAAATAGAAGCGAGTAATTTAGTGCTCTTGCGCTTCTCCTTTTAAGTGCTGAACTGTAGTTGTCAGCTCTGTTTTGTGTTCTGTAGCACATATAGATGCGGTCTCCCGCAAAGTCAGCCTTTTAAAAATTCCCAAAGCTAGCAAAATGTCCTAAAGTTTAGTCGCTAGCTGCTAAATATGTTTCTCTGTGATTTGCATATTATTGTTGTACCTTTCAGGATGTTTTGAGATGGTGTTTGCCCTGAGAGTGTTCAGTTGGCACCAAAAACACTCACAGGTTCGCAGAGCCATCTTGTAAACAACCTAAACTGGTAAATATTGTCACGGAGGGTTTCTCTTGTAAATTAATGCTGTTTTCTTGAGAAACTACCTCCATAACCAGCCAGCTTGCCTCATTTATTTATTTTTGAAGGTTTCTCTTTTCCTCCTGCTTTATAAACAACAAAAAGTCCTATCTTGCAACAAAAGCTCTGTCCTGAGGTAACAGCCTGTACTGCAGTACAAGTAAAGCCAAGCTAAATAAACTTGCAGGCTGGGATATTCAAAGGGGTTGCGCATGGCGCAATAGTGTTGTGCCATGCACAACCCACTGATGCGCCCTGGCATGATATTCAAAAGGGGATGTTGCACTGCGCAAATCCAAATGTGCTGGGGTGCACCAGTAATGTATGCAGTGCAAGTGCGAGGGGCATGCCCACGCATATGTGGCACATTCCGATATTCAGCCAGGGATGTGCGGCACATTTGAAGGCACACACCCACCTTGCACTGCACAGGGAGGTGCAAAGATGTGCCCAAAAAAGATAGGAACATATCAGGGGACACCCACAGGCTGGCCACCGTATTGCTGGGCCAACATGGCAGCCGCCTGCTGTAGGTGGCTACCCGACCACCCGAGTCACAGGCCGGGTGTCAGGCCCCCCATGCCCAATTGCGGACTTTGTAAATATGGTAAATTCCCGGTGGTCCAGTGGACCCTACTCCCTCACCCGATCACGGGCATAGTTCAAATAATTTATCCCTGGTGGTCCAGTGGACCTGCTCCCCAGCCCGATCGTGGGTGTAGTGTACATAAACCTATCCCTGGTGGTCAAGTGGACTGATCCCAGCCCGATCGGCGAGGTTTAGTTGAAATAGAATCTGCCTGGTGGTCCAGCGGTGCCCCCTCCCCACCCGCCCCTCAGACCCACCACTCCACTCCCCGGTCAGCGATGGGCGGCAGCTCCCACCACAAGCCACCCGGCCGCCGCCAACTGACAGTGTACAGTACAGCTATACACCCATTGGTCCACAGCGTGGAGCCAATGGCCATGAGATTGTACCATACTACACAGTCTGCACTTCATTGGTCCATGCTGTGGACCAATGAGCGACAGCCGCACATTGTACTCTGTCAGTTGGCGGGCAGCCGGGCAGCTTGCAGGTGGGGAGCTGCTGTCCACCGCTGATGGGGGGGAGCGGGTTGGTGGGTATGAGTGGGCGGTTGGGGAGGGGGGGTACTGCTGGATCACCAGGGAGATTTTATTTCAACTAAGCCTGCGATCGGGCTGGGATTGGTCCACTGGACCACCAGGGTTAATAGTAATTATATTAAGCCAGCAATGGGCTGGGGAGTAGGTCCACTGGACCACCAGGGATAATGTTATTTTTACAAAGCCCGCGATCGGGCTGGATTCGGTCCACTGGACCAACAGGGATATTATGAAGATGTACAAAGCCTGTGATCGGGCGTTGGGGCGCTTTGCCACTGAGGGGTGGGGACGTCGGTCCCTGACGGCTGCAGCCTGGCAGGGTGCCAGGCGAAGTCACTGGGGATCAGCGCACCTGCATGCAAATAGGGCCATAATGACATGCAAATGGCCCCATTTGCACCTTGCATGCATAATGGCCCCGACGTGGAGCCTTTGCAAAGGAGTCTATGACTCAAAGGATTGTAATTCCGATTTCTCTCAAAATAAATAAAAAATAAAATAAAATTTGCATACCCACTACTGAATATCGTGGTTCCTGCACCTAGCACATCCGCACTTGCGCTGGCGCATCCTCCTGCTCCTCAGTTGCCACTTGCGCTGACGCAGTGCCACTGTGCCATGTGCAATGCGGGTGGCCACAGTGCCATATTCAACGGTGCTGAGCCATGGTGCAGCACCATTGAATATCACCCAGGTCACTCCCTGGCTCATCCCAGTTGTGCTGCGCCCAGGCTTGCACCCCAGCCTGGTGCAGTCTGAATAGCCTGGCCACTGTGTTTTTCTTTCTGTGACTGTCTTTTGCTCCAGAAACTAAGCCAAGATAACACTTCTGTTTGGTAACTCACCTAACTGTGCAGTGCAGGCCTTCTCTTAGGGGCCAACACCCCTTTGCTCTCCTGTTTTTATCCAAGAGCTACTGTCACTCACAGTAGGTGGGTGGGGTTCCAGGAGGAAAAATGTTTAAGAATAGATTTGCCTTTCATTTATATTTATATATTGCTCCCAATATATAAAACTGATGCCTTTTTCAATGATATACTTTTTACATGTTTTTGTTTAGTTTAGCAACTTTTGTTAGATTAGGAGGCAGAGCCTCTTAAATCATGTGATTTTATTGTATAAAAGGGATCCCTTTCTCAGTCTGTGAGATCAGTTCAACCTGGAGATAGGTTGAGGTAACACAGAGGGTGGACTAATGGCAGGTCCATACTGTGTAACGTTTGTTTGATTTTTTTCCCTAAAAGTTATTTTTTTATTTATTATAAATAAATTCACACTTCTGTGTGACTTTTGCACCTACTCCTTGTGTCAGTGCTTTATTCATATCACCCACTATGACAGTGGTGTGAGAAGTGGGATTGGTTGGTGGTCCAGGCACATAGGGGAACACCAATCACAATATCTGTCCAGATGTTCAGAGTAAGCACAGGAGTGGTGCCATCGAGGACAAACCTGAGATGTTGGAGATGGAGACGAAGGTGACTGGTGTGATGACCAGACCCAGGGTGGAACAGACCGGGGAACCGCTACTACCTGGTCTGCTCCCAGGAGCCCATCCTAAGGCGAAGATGGAAGCAGTAGCAATGGCGAGTTTTTCTGACCCTGGTGAGGAGGAGTCAGTGGAAGAGCCACCCGTCGATGTCCCTCCAATGGATATAACAGAGTTATTAAGATGGTTGGCTGTCTGCCAACTTGAAATGGAGTGACAAAGGGAACGAGACCTCCAAGAATGAGAGCAGGAGAGATAATGGCAGGATCAGAGATGGGCCGAGATCCTGAGGGCACTCCAGATCATTGGAACAGGTAACAGAGGGCAGGACACCAGCCCCAGAGACATTAAATTGACTAAGATGACCCCCACTGATGAAACAGACGCTTACCTTACCACATTTGAGAGGGTAGCCAGAGCATGTGGGTGGCCCCAAACTCAATGGGTTGTGAGACTTGCCCCTTATTTAACTGGAAAGGCACAACTGGCTTATAGCAATATGGACCCCAGACATGCTGAGAACTATGAGCTAGTAAAAAAAGAAATCTTGAGATGTTGAAAGTTATTTTTGTTTTATTTTTTCTTTATTATAAATAAATTCACACTTCTGTGTGACTTTTGCACCCACTCCTTGTGTCAGTGGTTTACTCATATCACCCACTACGACACTGTCCTTGGTTGGGGAGCCCTGGGGATCCTCATTCTCTGTACTGCTACAGTGGAGCCTTTGGCCCACTCCCTTCTTTTTCCTCATTGGTAACCCAGCCTTGAGTTACCCACAGGGCAACGTCCCCATGGACCTCCCCCTACCTATTAATCCCTTGCTCCCTTTTTTGAGGGAAATAGGTTTGCTCCACCTCCTGCCACTCTGCGTGTGGTGGGAGGCCAGGGGGTTGAGCCTTCTAGTAAAGGTTCCTGGGTTCACCTAGCCAGGTGACCCTCCCGGTGTATGAAGATTTTGCCCCGGGGTGGTGTTTTTTCCCCACCCCTCTGCAGTGAGAGAGAGAGAGTGAAACCCCACTTGGACCCCCATCTTCTTGTTTTAAAAAAAAAGTAACCTGTGAGTGAACGAGGCAGGGATATTCTGCTCCTCTGCCTGGCACATCCTGTGTTACCTAACTCCCATAGATCTTCTGGGAGACTATGGGGCTCCTTTGCCACTCCTTAATTTCCTTCTATACTCTGCTGGACCTCGATCCAGCCACTTTTGGAATGGGCCATTGCACTTTTGGTCCTCCGGTATACCCTTTCTTCCTTCTATGGTTATCCCTCTCTCCCCCCCCTTCATTCTCTTCTTCCCTCTTTTTTCTTTCCTTCCCTTGCTTTCTCCCTCTCTTCCTCTCCCTCTACCTTGTCCTGCCCAGAGGTTGGGGCCTCACCACCCAGAAACCCTTAGGGCCCTTACCCATACTCCTGTGGTCAGCTTTTTTCTCCTTTCAGTTTATATCCTTTCCTTTCCTTTCCTTTTTCTATTCCATGGGCTGTCCTGCCCTTCCCTCCCTTTTTTTCTCTTGGTCTTTTTCCTCTCCGGTGAGCAGAACTGAGGAGCTTGGGGGCCAGCATCAGTTACTGGCTAACCTGCGAGCACCACATAATATGTCGGCCTCTCCAGAGAAAAATGTTTATTCTTAAAGCTATAAGCTCCTGTGGGATCTGACACCTCTGGCTACAAGCCAACAGTAATGAATGATGATGATATCTAGGAAAATCAAGAATTATAGTGAGTATGTAATTTTCATATCTTTTCTATCCTCTCCTTTCTAATCCCAGGAATTCTTCAATATTCCTAGTTCTTGCAGTCAGCTGGTTGAGTTGGACTGACTGGAGAATGGAACATATGTAAATTGTGGAACACATCAGTGGCAAGTGCCAACATTCAAATGCTGCCCCTACCAACTGTTGCATTCTAACAGCTTCAGATTTCATTCTCCGCCTACTAGACAAGATGCCTTGGAGATCCCTCTTCACATTCGTGATCCTTCATCATTGTTTTGTTGGTGTTTCCATTTCAAACAAGTAACAATTTTATGTATTTTCAACTACTACCTTTACTTTCTGTAAATATGATAAGTTAGCATTAGATTTTTAGTTGTTTTTAGTAGTTTAGCGGTTCCTCCCATTTCTCTGTAACCGTTGAGGAACTGACTCATTTCTGACAGGTTTAGATTCTCCTGTGTATTTTATTACTTATAGTTTAGTTTACTTTTTTCTTTTATATTTGAACCGATATCTTCAGTTTACTTTTGTTGACATCGTAATTCTCCCCGACAGAACCTGACTGCAATCCTTTGGTACCGCTTTAGGAACTAAAAAAAAAAAAAAGGAAAATAAATAAGAAGGTTTGGGTTGGACATTTGACTAAAATGTCAGAAAAGCCTAAGAAAAGAACTGTTTAAAAATTGCATTCAATGTGGAGAGGTCTTTGCCAAAGCAGATCAACTTGAGAAATGTGTTATCGGTCTTGGTGAGGACCACTTCATATCTGATTGTGAAATATATATGACATTTCCAGCCAAAACTACAGAAAAATGGCTGGAAAGATATAAAAAGAAAATGGCTCAAACTGAACATTTTGGAGACAACAGCTCTGACCAGCCTTCTTCTTCTAAAAAAATGGGTGAAACCATGCAAAAAGAGCCAGCTACCCCAGGTAAAGGGGAGCTTGTCAAGCCTAAAAGAACCAGGGAATTGGTGGAATAACCAGGACCAGCTAAAAAATTGAAAAAAACTAAACACCTTGAACCCCCTGTTACAAAACCTAAGGGGACTTCTGGTGATTCTACTGAAATGCGCACTACAGAGGCCATAGCAAAAGCTCTGAACGTGATTCAGGCATTACAAGGGCTGGTACCAGTTCCGGTGCCACAACCTGTGATCCAACTGGTTCAGCAGTCGGTTCCTCAACTGGTGACTCCGGTTCAAGAACTTGAGGAATTGGAGGAACATAATGAGGATGAGGATGAACCCATAGAGCCAGAGGTTTCTCCTGAACAGGATTTCGAGTCCCCTCCTAGATTGCCTGAGGACTTCTCTTCCAACTATACATTTATAAAAAGAGATACTGGAGACCTTGGACATTACTCCAAATGAGGTAGTGGAGGATGAAGAGGAGGTGAAATTCCTCGACATAATGGATTTAACTCCCACAAAGAAACTCCTGTTTCCTATAAATAAGTTTCTGAGGCGGCACACTGAGATTTAAAAAACAAAAACAAATTCAGTGCCACCCATTGACAAGAGGGCAGACAGAAAATATCAACTTGATAGGGCAGGAACTGAGTTTTTATACTACTGCACTGATCATGAGGGTGTTGTACAAACGGCTGCTTGTGACAGGGCAAAGGTGCCCCTTACCTCACATCCTCCTGAAAAAAGATTCCAGAAAAATTGACAGCATGGCCAAAAAGGGCTACCTGTCAGCCTCACTGTCTAACAGACAGGCCAATTACCTTGCCTATGCTGCCTAGTACCAGATGTCACTATGTCAGTCAGCAATGGCAGACAAGGCCCCCCCACCGGGCATGTCTGCTGATCTGGCAGAGACTGCTAGATTCGGCCTGGAGGCATTGAAATACTGTATCAGTTCCAAATGGCAGTGGATGCCTTTGACAGTAGCTCTTAGGAGGTTTGGCTGGCTTAGGGCCACTAACCTATCACAGGACATGCAGACGAAAGATATGGACTTCCCCTGTGAGAATAATTCTCTGTTCGGAGACAAAACAGAGGCATACATGAAAAAGGTGGATAAGTATAAGACCACCTACAAGAATAACACAGCTAAAGAAAAAGCATCTGCCTCACACAGGCCTTATGGAAGTGGAAGCAGAGATAGGTCTACATATAGTAAACCTTTTTTCCAGGCACAGGATGGTCAACAGTACCAATAGTACCCACAGCAGACTGGGTACTTTAGGGGTAGAGGCAGGAGAGCTTTTAGGCGGGGTGAATGGTCAGTCTCAGCCCCAGCCTAAGCAGAATCCCTGACTTGATTGCCAAGGTCACTTCCCTAGTACCAGTAGGAGGCAGGCTGGCTCACTACTTCCAGGGTTGGAGAAACATCACCACAGACAAGTGGGTCCTGGAATCAGTGAGTCAGGGCTTGTCTCTCAGTTTCAAGTCCTTTCCCACCCTGAGAACAAGAGCTTTTAAACCAGCCTCAAGCACAGGAAGAAAGTTTTTGGGAGAGCAGGTGGCAAGCCTACTGCTATCAAAAGAAATAAAACCAGTTCCTCCGCAACAAAGGGGAAAAAGGATTTTACTCAAGGTACTTTCTAACCCTGAAGAAAAATGAAGAGTGGCGACCTATTCTCTACCTACGGTTATTGAACAGGCACTTGACAAAACCAAAATTCAAGATGGTAACCTTGGCAATGATTCTGCCAACCCTCCAAAAAAGAGACTGGTTGGCATCGCTGGATTTAAAAGATACTTACTTCCACATCTCCATAAAGGAGTCTCACAGAAAGTGTCTCAGGTTCAGACTTCCATCAGGTCACTACCAGTTTTCAGCACTGCCATTCGGCATCACCTCAGCCCCAAGGGCATTCACAAAGTGCCTGGCAGTGGTGGTGGCACACTTAAGAAGGAAAGGGGTTACTGTGTTCCCCTACTTAGATGACTGGTTAGTGGTGGGAAATCACCACAACAGGTGGCAGGTTCTCTAAGGAAAACCCAGGACCTTCTGAAATCCTTAGGGTTCTTGGTAAACCTGAAGAAATCCATCCTAAAGCCAGTGCAGGTTCTGCACTTCATAGGAGCAGAACTAAACACACTGGAGGGAAGGGCCTATCTACCCTCAGAAAGGGTAGACAACATCTTACAGATTGCAGGGTCCTTCAAGTCGGGCAATCCAAAACCAGCAAGGCAATTCTTGCAGTTACAATGCCATATGGCTGAGGCAACAAGCACAGTCCTAGGAGCCAGGTTCCAAATGAGAGAGAGATATACAGTTCCATCTCCGGGCACATTGGTGCCAAAGGAGGGACCTTCTGTCAAAGCTGATTCCAGTAACAAAAGCCTTGCTCCTGTCACTTCAGTGATGGCAAGCAGGGAAAACCTCAGGGAAGGAGTCCCTTTCTAGCAAGAGTCTCTATCAGTGACCCTCACCACAGATGCCTCCATACTAGGTTGGGAAGCTCATCTGGGAGATGGTGCCAAAGGAGGGACCCTCTGTCAGCTCGACGTCATGTCTGTGAGTCAGATTAGAGAAGCTCAGAGAGTCACTCCCCAAGTCAATGTTTGTAGCCCTGCAGCTGCGGCAGCTAACTGCAGCAGGATTCCTTGCAAAATTCTTACGTGCTTTGCCCTAAAAGCAGTCTGTTACTATAGTGTCTGCATGTCTTCCTGGTAGAAAAAAAAAAAAAAAGATTTAATCCACAAATCGTTTAAGAATAGAGATGGGGAAAAAAAGGAAAAAAACATTGCCGGAGGGTGGGGTGGGGGCTGTTGCTGTACCTCCACTACTCCCAACACTTTATATCTTACAGCGAAACAGAAGGTTTAAAAATGTTGTTAGTAGTCAAAGCTATCCTTTACTGGTAGCCATAGAAATAGTAACTGGGTAGGTGCACAGAACACTGTGGATCAGTAGATCTTTTTTGGTGACCAGTGATGATTTTTTAAGTGTCCATTAGCTACTGTACTTGGCCATTGGATAGCAATCACTGTGCTTTTCTTCCCATTTCTGCCACAGGTGTACTGTATGTACATCCACAATCAGAGCACCCATAGCATTCATCATGACTATCAGGCTGAAGCAACAACATTTTAGAATTCAGTCTTCTATTATTTGTTTTATTTCTGCTTCTATTTCAAGCCCCAAACAGTTGTTCATTAGGGGTTAATACTGACTTGCAGTACTAATTAGTAAAGGAAATTCAAATACAGGAGATTAGGAGTTCCAGTGTAGAAATGCCTGGGCAGGTACTGCCTGAGGAAAGAGAATATTTGGGTCAAATGAGTTTGTGAAGACATATATTAAGTAAAGGCAAAGATGAACAAGGCAGGGGGAAAATAACATAATATTTACGTTGGCAAATGAAATTCAAATACAAAAGAGAATAAAGGAGTTCCAGTGAACTGCCTCAGGTCAGAGGAAGGGAAATATTTGGGTCAAATGATAGAAATGTTTGTGAATCAACATATTGGGGGCACATAGAAAGTGAAGGCAAAAATGAATAGAACAAGGCAGGGGGGAAATAAAGTAATATTTCTGTGCTGGTGGGGGTTGTGTCTGCATAATGCATGTAATGTAGGAAGAGGAGAAAAGGAAGGAGATATAAAAAGAAGACAGAAAGTTGGCAGTTAAAGGGAAATACATGCAATGGGAGAGGTGGAAAATAAAAGGCAAGGCGATAGGTGAAAACAGATATAAAAATATACAGATATAGTTGGTAAAGTAAAAATTTAAAAAACTTAAAAGGAAGAGCTGGAAAAAATAGCAAAGGTGGTGTAGGGATGGTAACAGAATGGACGAGATCTAGAGACGAGAAAGATATAAATATAAAAAGGGAAAAAAGAATCCTGAGTTCAGCTCAAGATCTGGGACTGGGGAGTGATAAGACTGACAAGCTCAATTTTGATGCATTTTGTAACTCGCCAGTTATTGCCTAAAAATGCACTAAACTGCACCATTTAACTCCTAAATGTTCAAAATTTTCTGAGGGTGCATGCCCCTGGAGCCCCCTAGAAAAATATTTGGAACCCCCTCCTCCAAATCATGGCTACGCCCCTGTCTGTTACTCAAAATGGGTAAGTAGTCCCCCAGTAGGCCTCAGGGCCCATTCCTCAAGGGGCACAGCTGCTACCATAGCAGCTGCCAGGGACATCCCACTACTAGAAATCTGCAAAGCAGCTACATGGAGAATAGTACACATTTTCACAAAGCACTACTGTTTGGACACCCAGTCCAGGAGTGATGCCAGGTTCGACACAGCAGTTCTGCAGAGTCTGTTTCCCAAATAGGTTCTGTGCCTGCTTCCAAAGGTACTGCTTGGTAGTCTGCAAGCATTAGGAATATTTGAAGAATTCCTGGGGTTACAAGAAAAAATTACTCACCTTAGTAATCTTGTTTCTTCTCACCCCAGATATTCTTCTATATTTCTAACTCTATGCAGTCTACCCTTTAAGGAGAACTGCCCAGAGAGAATGCTAAGCAAATGATAGACTCTATCATTGTCTTGTGCCACTATTCAAACTGCTGCCCTTATCAGCTGGTGCATTCCATTAGAATATCAGATTTCTCTCTCACACCTGACAAGTCAAGACTCTTAGAGACATTCCCTCTCGGTCGTTCCTGAAGTATTTTTCATTTGCTGCATATAAGTATTATTTAAAATGTTCTTCAAACAACATGAAATCTTGCTATATTATAGACATTAGCAGTTTGATCCAGCTCTAGAACTGCCCCGGAGTGAAATGGTTAAAACCATTCCAAAATAGAATTTTGGCATGAGAGCAGCTCTATCTGTGTCATTTCAAACTTGAACTGTCAGATTCTTTACTCCGCCTCAGTGAACAGTCGCTCAGGAGATTTCTCCTTCTGCTCGGTTCATTTCTCGGTTTAAAAGTGTTTTCGGTTGGATTTAACGAGAATAGTTTTATTTTAAACACAAAACTGTTCGGTTCAAGCTCTATCTGTGGTAACCGTAAGTAAATGAAGGTTTTGTCTGTGTGGAACTTGTAAGTTATCGGTTCGGTTTTGAACCGATCAGTGAGTTTAAAACTCATTTAAAACTAAAAGTTACTATTTTAGAGTGCGGTTCCCGGTTCTTATCGGTTCTAAAAAATGGATTTATTACGTTTTTTCCAATACCCGTGACACGGTTAGAAACCGATAAGGGTGTCTTGCCTGGCACTGCCGTTAAAAGGGCAAGTTTTTGGTTAGGCTGGCATTATGTCAGAGAAACCCAAAAGAAAAACCAGGCCCACTGGGTTTCAACACTGTGATGTTTGTGGGGAAGTCTTTGCCAAGGCTGACCCACACACCACATGTGTTTATTGTCTGGGGTTTGACCACCTCCAGTCAGACTGTCAGGTATGTAAGAATTTCCCTGCAGCCACCCTGGAAAAAAGATTGGGCAGGCTCAGGGGACGAGAGGCCAAAAAGTCCGCTGACCCGGATGGCCAGCCCGGTTCGGTGCCAACCGAACCAGAGGGAGTGCCTTGACCAGGGCCAGACTTCCTCGGCAAAGAAAAGCTGGTTCTGAGGAACCAATTCCAGTAAAGAAAACAAGAAAATCAGCAGGTCTGGAGTCCAAAATTCCTTCTCCAAACTGCTGCAGAGATAGCAAAAGCCATACAAATTGTCCAGTCACTGTCTCAGGGTCCGTCCGAGCCACCACTATCTGGTAAAAGGTCGGTTCGTCCAGTCCCAGTGGTTCAGGATTATGATATTGAGGAATTTTATGAACCAGAGGAGGGGGAGGAGGATTATGAACAGTATGAATGTGGCTGAGAAGGTCTGGGTGTGCCCATTGAACCGGACATCTCCCCAGACAGACCTTTAGAATCTCCCCCTATGCTGTCTGAGTCCCCATCTCATTTTATGTTTTATAAAAAGTTGCTGAAACCTCCAGCTTCCTTTAAGAGGCTGTGGATGAGCAAGAGGAGCCTGATTTTGTAGAAATGATGGATATTCCAGAGTCTAGGAGATTGTCTATTCCTTTACATAAGTCTTTTAGAAACAAACAATTAAAATTTTAAAAGCTCTAATTCTGTGCCTCCTGTAGATAAAAGATGGACAGAAGGTATACATTGTCAGGCCCTGATACAGAATTCCTTTCTCAGCAATGCAGTCATGTTGGGGTAGTTCAGGCTGCTCCTGTGATAAAGCTAATATTCCTTGGCTTCACATCCTCCTGACAAGGATTCCAGGAAGATTGATGCCATGGCAAAAACAGTATATGGCAGCCTCTCTGGGACTCAGGCAAGCAAATTATATGGCTTATGTAGCTAGGTATCAGAAATCTAGATGGGATACTGTTATGCAATTGGCCAAGCAGGCCCATGGCCAGCTGGCTAGTGAACTAGAACAGGTGGCTGCTGATGGCATTGAAGCCTCTAAGGTTCAGTTTCATGCTGCTGTGGATGTTAATGATGTTTCCTCTAGGGTCATGGCCACATCTGTAGCTTTTAGTAGGTTGGCCTGGCTCAGGTGTACTAGTTTGTCACAGGATACCCAGACTAAGGCTATGGATTTTCCTGTGGTGGGAAATTCTCTGTTTGGAGAGCAGACAGAGAATTACATGAAGAAGATGGATGAATATAGGACTACTTACAAGAGTGCCCAGGCTAAGGAGCGGCAAGCCACTCCTCAAAGGCATGCCCCCAGGGGTAGGGGTAGGCCTTTTCACAGGCCTTTCTACCAGACTCAGGCCTCCTCTGCCTATGCTCAGAGGGGCTTCTTCAGAGGCAGGGGCAGACGAGGGGTGGGCAGACCTGCTCCCACCCCCCAGCCTAAAGCTCCTGCGAAACAGGCACCCTGATGAGGTGCCCAGGGCCGATTCTCCTGTACCAGTGGGGGGCAGGCTGGCTTACTTCAGTCAGAATTGGGCTTCTTTAACCTCAGACAAGTGGGTTCTGGAAGTAGTAAGCCAGGGTCTGGTTCTCAGCTTCAAAAAGTTTCCCAAGTTGAGAAGCAGACTTTTTCTACCTGCAAGTGCTTCAGAGACCCTCGCTCTGGAAACAGAGGTCTCATCCCTGTTAGCTCTCAGAGCAGTAGAAAGGGTTCCTCCCCTGCATCAGGGCAGGGGTCTGTTTTCCAGATACTTCCTTACCCCAAAAGACAGGAGAATGGCGGCCCATTTTAGATCTCAGATATCTGAACAAGCATCTTTTGAAACCAAAGTTCAAAATGGTAACTCTGGCAATGATTTTACCTTCCCTAAGGCCAGGGGACTGGCTAGCCTCCCTGGACCTCAAGGATGCCTATTTCCATGTCCTAATCAGAAGATCCCATCGAAAGTACCTCAGATTCTAACTGCCCTCAGGTCATTACCAGTTCAGAGCAATGCCCTTCAGCCTTACCTCTGCTCCAAGGGTATTCACAAAGTGTCTAGCAGTGGCAGTGGCCCACTTAAGGAGGCAGAGGATTGCTGTTTTTCCCTATCTAGATGACTGGCTCATTGTAGGCCAGTCCCCAGAACAGGTAAAATCTCACCTGCAGGTCACCCAGCAGCTTCTCACCTCCCTGGGTTTTCTGCTAAACCTACCAAAGTTGGTTCTGGAACCAGTCCAGGTACTCACCTTTATAGGGGCAGAATTGGACACAAAGCTAGCCAGAGCCTTTCTTCCCCCAGAAAGGGTAAGGAATTTAGTGGCTCTGGCCTCTTCCTTCACTCTGCAGGTCTCTTGACCAGCAAGACACTTTCTGCAGCTCCTGGGGCACATGGCTGCATCCACAGCTGCTGTGCAGGGAGCAAGATTTCAGATGAGAGACATCCAGTTTCACTTGAGAACCTATTGGTCTCAGAGAAGAGACCCCCTTTGCAAGTTGGTCCCAGTGACTCGAACCTTGATCCAGGCCCTCCAGTGGTGGCAGGATCAGAGCAATTTAAGATTGGGGGTCCCCTCATTCCCCTACTCACAATTTGACTCTCACTACAGATGCTTCCCTTCTGGGTTGGGAGCCCACATGGGTGACCTTTCCACTCAGGAGTGTGGTCCCAGGAATCTCTGCTCGCATCAATTTTCTGGAACTCAGAGCTGTCTTTTTAGCTCTTCAAGCATTTTCTGCATCTGTCCACAACAAGGTGATACAAGTCAGAACAGACAACACCACAACAATGTGATACATCAACAAACAGGGGGGCACTCAGTCTTCGGCCTTGTGCACCGAGGCAATGAAGTTGTGGTCTCTGGCCTATTCCCTGAACACTTCCCTCATAGCAGTGAATCTTCCAGGGAAGGACAATGTCCTAGCGGATGCTCTCAGCAGGATTTCCCAGGACCATCACGAATGGTCCCTGGATCCTCAAGTGCTGGGGATAGTCTTTGCCAGATGGGGCACCCCTCAGATAGATCTTTTTACAGCCCCAGACAATCACAAACTTCCTCTGTTCTGTTGCAGGCCTCCAGTGCTGGGCTCAGTTCCCCTGGATGCCCTTCTCCTGGATTGGGAGGGGAAGTTTCTTTATGCTTTCCCTCCCTTCCCTCTCCTATTAAAAGTATTAGTCAAAATCAGATCTCAGCCTTGCAGGGTGATTCTGATTGCCCCGGATTGGGCCAGGCAGCCCTGGTACCCACTCCTTCTGTCACTGACAATCCATCTTCCCCTTTGCCTCCCCAGGAACCACAACCTGTTAACTTGTGCCCAGGGAAGGGTTTGGTATCCGGACCTCAAATCCCTCAACCTCAAGGCCTGGCTCTTGAGGAGTTAGAGTTTGCTGATTTACACCTCTCTCAGGGTGTTCTTGAAATCCTAAAGGCTTCCAGAAAGCCTTCCACTAGGGCTACTTATAGTTCTAAATGGAAAAGGTTTTCCATTTGGTGTGCTGGAAAAAATATTTCCCCAGAATCTGCTGATTTGCCCATTGTGTTAGATTACATGGCACATCTTAATTCCTTGGGTCTCAGACCAGCTACCCTGAGGGTCCATTTGGCAGCTGTATCTGCTTTTGTGTCAGCAGGAAAGTCATCCCCTCTTTCCTCTCACCCTGTGTTTTCCAAGTTTTTTAAGGGATTACTCCATACTAATCCACCCTTTCGGGAACCGGCCCCTGCCTGGGACCTTAATGTTTGCATTGCTCAGTTAATGCAACCCCCTTTTGAACCTCTGTCTTCTGCAGAGCTTAAGTACCTAACTTGGAAAACTGTTTTTCTAGTGGCTATCACTTCTGCCAGACGCACAAGTGAGTTGCAAGCCTTGTCAGTGGAAACTGACTTTATTTCTTTCCACAGGGATAAGGTAGTCCTTAGGACTAATAGGAAGTTTTTGCCTAAGGTGGTTCCTGATTTCCATCTTAATCAATCTATCTCCCTTCCAGTATTTTTCACTGATCACTCCTCTTCTGGTGAGAGGAGGTTGCACAGCCTGGACGTTAAGAGAGCTCTTAGTTACTATATAGAGCGTACCAAAGGTCACAGTTTCGAATTCATCCAACTTTTCCTTACCTATGGTGAAGTTGGGAAAGGCAAACCTGCCACTAAGAGATCAATTGCCAGGTGAATTGTCTCTTGTATCCAATTTTGTTATCAGAAACTGGGCAGAGTTCCCCCCTCAGGCTTGAGGGCTCATTCTACCAGGGGTACAGCTGCGTCTCTAGCTGCTGTCAGAGACATCCCCATATTAGAGATTTGCCAGGCTGCTACTTGGAAAACGGTACACACTTTTACCAAGCATTACTCCCTGGATGTCCAGGCCAGGAGAGATGCTCGGTTTGGCACAGCTGTTCTTCAGAGCCTATTCCCTAAGTAGGTTCTGCCCTCCTCCATGGAGGTACTGCTGTGTAGTCTGCTACTGTCATAATATAGCAAGACTTCATGTTGTTTGAAGAAAAAATTACTCACCTTAGTAATGTTGTTTCTTCTAATGGAGTCTTGCTATATTATGACCTCCCCCCCAGCCTGCCCCTCTCAGAACCTCTACTTGGGTGGGGTGCGGGCAACTTGGTGTGGGCACTATTTTATGCCCTTTTAGCGTTTCTCCCCTTTTGGGGGTTTGGGGTGTGTGAGTGTGTGTGTGTGTTTTATTATACTGTTGTTTTATTCTCATATTGTTAGAATTGTGTTAGTAGTTCTGGTCCCCTGACTCGAATCTTGGGTGTTGGGACCAGCAATGGTTGTTAATATTTAGGTAGCCATTTGGCTAGTGTAGGTTACAGCTTCCACACAGACCTTAGTGAGTTTTGGCTTGTAAAGATCTGACAGTTCAGGTTTGAAATTACACAGATAGAGCTGCTTCTTAGAGCTCGTGCTCAAAGTTCTATTTTGGAATGGTATTAACCATTTCACCTCCGGAGCAGTTCTAGTGGTGGATCAAACTGCTACTGTCATAATATAGCAAGACTCCATTAGAAGAAACAACATTACTAAGGTGAGTAATTTTTCCTTCTGATTTATTAGAGTGTGGTAATTGGTCCGTATCGGTTCTAAAAAAAATGGATTTCATTATGTTTTTTTCCAAGACCCGTAACACGGTCAGGAACTGATAGGGGTGTCTTGCCTGGCGGATTGCTGAAAAAAGGGTAAGTTTGGGTAGGATTGGCCATGTCTGAGAAACCCCCCCAAAAAACTGGGCCCACTGGGTTTCAACACTGTAGTGTGTGTGGGGAAGCCTTTGCTAAGGCTGATCCCCACACCACTTGTGTTTATTGTCTGGGGTTTGACCACCTCAGTTCAGACTGCCAGATTTGCAAAAGTTCTCCCAAAGCTACCCTGGATAAGAGAGTAGGTAGACTGAGGGAAAGGGAGGCCGATAAGTCCGCTGACCCAGTTGGCCAGCCCGGTTCGGTTCCGACCAAACCAGAAGGAGTGCCCTCTGACCAGGGCGAGACTTCTTTGGGCAAAAGGAGAACTGACTCTGAGGAGTCGGTTCCGGTTAAAAGAAAAAGAAGGGATAAGTCAGCTGGTTTGGATCCGCAAGTTCTTTCTCCGACTGCTGATGAAATAGCCAAAGCGATAAGATTGTTCAGATCGCTAACCCGGTTCGACTGAACGGCACCATCGCTTAGGCTCGGTCGGTTGCCCCGGTTCCAGATTATAATTTAGAAGAATTTTATGAACCGGAGGAGGAGGAGGAGAGTATGAAGATAGTGATGGTGATTATGAAAGTCTGGATGTGCCCATTGACCCGGACATCTCCCCAGACAGACCTTCAGGTGTTTCTCCTCCTAGACTTTCTGAGTCCCCTTCCCACTTTATGTTTTACAAAAAAGTGGCTGAAACCCTCCAGCTTCCTATGGAAGAAGCAGTAGAGGATCAAGAGAAGCCTGATTATGTTAAGATGATGGACATCCCAGAGTCCAGGAGACTGTCTATTCCCCTCCATAACTCTTTTGGGAAACAGACATTTAAAAATCTAAAAACTCCTAATTCCATACCTCCTGTGGACAGAAGAATGAACAAGAGGTATACTCTTTCAGGCTCAGATACGGAGTTCCTTTCCCAGCAATGCAGCCATGTTGGGGTAGTGCAGGCTGCTGCCTGTGATAAGGCAAATATACCCTTGGCTTCACACCCCCCAGATAAGGACTCCAGGAGGATTGATGCCATGGCAAAGAAACAGTACATGGCAGCATCTTTGGGAATCAGGCAGGCTAATTATATGGCCTATACAGCTAGATACCAGAAGTCCAGGTGGGACACTGTGATGGCTCTAGCTAAACAGGTCCCTGACCAGCTTGCCAAGGAGCTGGAGCGGGTGGCTGCAGATTGGATTGAGGCATCCAAAGTGCAATTTCATGCTGCTGTGGACTCCAATGATGTTTTATCTAGAGTCATGGCTATATCTGTGGCCCTTCGAAGGATGGCTTGGCTCAGATGTACTAACCTGTCACAGGATACCCAGACTAAGGCCATGGATTTTCCTGTCATTGGTAATTCTCTGTTTGGGGAGCAGACAGAGAACTACATGAAGAAAATGGATGAGTACAGGACCACCTACAGGAGTGCTCAGGCCAAAGAAAGGCAAGCCACTCCCCCAGAGGCAGCATTCCAGGGGCGGGGCAGGCCTTTTCATAGGCCTTTTTACCAAGCCCAGGCCTTCTCTTCTGCCTTTGCTCAGAGAGGGTTCTTTAGAGGGAGAGGCAGACGGGGTATGAGCAGGCCTGCTTCCACCCCTCAGCCTAAAGCCCCTGCCAAGCAGGCACCCTGATGGGTCTGCCCAGGCCGATTCTCCACTACCTGTAGGGGGCAGGCTGGCTTACTTTGTCCAGGACTGGAAGTCTTTAATGTCAGACAAGTGGGTCCTGGAAGTAGTAAGCCAGGGACTGGTTCTCAGCTTCAAGAAATTCCCCCAAGATGAGAACCAGATCCTTTCCACCTACAAATCCTTCAGAGGCCCTTGCCCTAGAGGCAGAGGTCTCTTCCCTCTTGGCTCTCAGAGCCATAGAAAGGGTTCCACCCTTACACAGGGGAAAATGATTGTACTCCAGGTACTTCCTAACCCCCAGAAAGACAGGAGAATGGCGGCATCCTGGATCTAAGATATTTAAACAAGCACCTTTTAAAGCCAAAATTCAAAATGGTGACTCTGGGAAGAATTCTGCCCTCTCTAAGGCCAGGGGACTGGCTAGTCTCCCTGGACCTCAAGGATGCCTATTTTCACATTCCCATCAGGTTCTCCCACAGAAAGTACCTCAGGTTCGAGTTGCCCTCAGGCCACTATCAATTCAGAGCAATGCCTTTTGGCCTAACATCAGCCCCAGGGGTGTTCACAAAATGCCTGGCAGTAGTGGTTGCTTTCCTAAGGAGAAAAAAGATCTCCATCTTTCCTTACCTGGATGACTGGCTCATAGTGGGTCAGTCTCCAGACCAAGTAAAGTCACATCTCCAGATAACTCAGCAATTGCTCACTTCCTTAGGATTCCTCCTAAATCTTTCAAAGTCAGTTCTGGAGCCAGTACAGCTCCTCACCTTTATAGGGGCAGAACTGGATACAATAAGGGCAAGAGCCTTCCTTCCCCTAGACAAGGCAAGGACCCTTATGAAACTGGCCTCCTCATTCACCCTTCAGGTGTCTTGACCAGCAAGGCACTTTCTGCAGCTCCTGGGCCACATGGCAGCCTCTACGGCAGTGGTCCAGGGAGCAAGGTTTCAGATGAGGGACATTCAGTTCCACTTAAGAGCCTTCTGGTCCCAGAGAAAGGATTCTCTGACCAAACTAGTCCCTGTGACTCGAACCCTGATCCAGGCTTTGCAATGGTGGCAGGATCAGGACAATCTAAGGCAAGGAGTTCCTTTTGTCACTCAATCTCATTCTCTAATCCTTACCACAGATGCCTCCCTCTTGGGCTGGGGAGCCCACTTGGGGGATCTGACCACCCAAGGGCTGTGATCACCTCAAGAATCTCTGCTTCACATCAATCTCTTGGAACTCAGAGCAGTGTTTCTGGCACTGCAAGTTTTTTCCAAGTCTGTTCAGAACAAAGTAGTCTAGATCAGAACAGACAACACCACCACAATGTGGTACATCAACAAGCAAGGGGGTACTCGGTCTACGGCCTTGTGCACAGAAGCAATGAAGTTGTGGTCTCTGGCCTATTCCCTGCAAACCTCTCTGATAGCAGTGCACCTCCCAGGGAAGGACAATGTCCTGGCAGATGCTCTCAGCAGGCTATCTCAGGGCTATCACGAATGGTCTCTAGATCCCCTAGTTTTAAAGGTGATTTTCTCCAGATGGGGCACTCCACAGATAGATCTTTTTGCAGCCCCAGAAAATCACCAACTCCCCCTTTTGTGCTGCAGACCCCCAGTATTGGGCTCAGTCCCCCTGGATGCTCTAGTTCTCAATTGGGAAGGGAAGTTTTTGTATGCTTTTCCCCCCTTCCCTCTCCTGTTCAAGGTACTAGTCAAAATCAGGTCTCAGCCTTGCAAAGTGATTCTGATTGCTCCAGACTGGGCCAGACAGCCCTGGTACCCACTGTTGCTGTCCTTAGCAATCCACCTTCCCCTGTCTCTTCCCAGGAATTACAACCTGTTGACATCCTCTCAGGGGAGAGTTTGGTATCCGAATCTCAAATCTCTCTATCTCAAAGCCTGGCTCTTGAAGAGTTAGAGTTTGCTGATCTGCATCTCTCTCAAGGTGTTCTGGATATTCTAAAGGCTTCTCGAAAGCCTTCCACCAGGAAGACTTACAATTCCAAATGGAAAAGGTTCACTATTTGGTGCTCTGGTAAGCATATTTCTCCAGAGTCTGCTGGGTTGCCTACAGTTCTGGACTATATGGTTTATCTCAATAGCTTGGGGCTCAGACCAGCTACACTCAAAGTTCATTTAGCAGCTGTTTCTGCTTTTTTATCAGTAGGTAAGCCCTCTTCTCTTTCAGCTCATCCTGTATTTTGTAAATTCTTCAAGGGATTGTTGCACACCAATCCTCCCTTCAGGGACCCTGCTCCTGCTTGGGACCTAAGTGTTTGCATTGCTCAGCTTATGCAACCCCCTCTTTTGAGCCTTTGTCCTCCGCAGAGCTTAAGTACTTGACTTGGAAAACTGTATTCTTGGTAGCCATTACTTCTGCCAGATGCATCAGTGAGTTACAGGCCCTGTCAGTAGAGCCTGATTTTATCTCTTTTCACAGAGATAAGGTGGTCCTAAGAACTAATAGGAAGTTTTTGCCTAAGGTGGTCTCTGATTTCCACCTTAACCAGTCTATGTCTCTTTCTGTTTTCTTCACTGACCATTCCTCCTCTGGAGAGAGGAGGCTGCACAGCCTGGACATGAAAAGGGCCCTTAGCTACTACATAGAGTGCACCGAGGGTCACAGGTTTGACTCCCCCTCCAATTGTTCCTCACTTATGGTGAGGTCGGTAAGGGAAAACCTGCCACTAAAAGAAATATTGCCAGGTGGATTGTCTCTTGTATACAATTCTGCTATGAAAAATTGGGTAGGACTCCACCCTCAGGCCTGAGGGCTCACTCTACTAGAGGTATAGCTGCTTCCCTGGCTGCTGCCAGGGATATTCCTATCATAGAGATATATCAAGCAGCCACCTGGAAAACAGTCCATACTTTTACCAAGCATTACTCTCTGGATATCCAGGCTAGGAGTGATGCTCGGTTTGGCACAGCAGTACTTCAGAGCCTGTTCCCAAAGTAGGTTCTGTCCCTCCTCCATGGAGATACTACTTGGTAGTCTGCACATAGTCAGAATACAGCAAGACTTAATGTTGTTTGAAGAAAAAATTACTCACCTTAGTAATGTTGTTTCTTCTAATGGAATCTTGCTGTATTCTGACCTACCCCCCCGCCTCCCCTCTCAGAACCTGGTTTTTGGGATGTGGGTGGGCAGGAGCAGTGTTGGCAGCCTAGAGGTGCCTCTTTTTCTCACCCTCTTTAATTTTTGGGTAGGTGTTGTGTTTTGTTTTTTGGGGTTCCTGACTTGAGTCTTTGCTTTGAAACCAAAAAACCCTTTTTTGATTAAATTTAGTTGCCAGTTGGCTAGTGTGAGTTTACAGTTTCCACACAGGACGCCCAGTGAGTATAGCTCGTAAAGATCTGTCAGTTGGGGTTCAAACAACAGCAGACAGAGGCTCAACCGAGCTCAAGCACAGCGTTCCATGCCTTGCATGGAAAGTTAACTCTTTCCTCTCCGGGGCAGTTCAAAGGTTGGAGATCACTGCACATAGTCAGAATACAGCAAGACTCCATTAGAAGAAACAACATTACTAAGGTGAGTAATTTTTTCTTCCCCTCCATGTATCCCCTGTGCCAGCCGCTGCTCTTTACTGGACTTTGCCCCCCTCACCATCCGGGTGACTTTTCTATATGCAAGATGGTACATTTCCTTATCCCTATCCCCTCTTGTTGTTTTATATTTTTTGTAGGCTGCCTTCTTTTCTCTGACTGCAACCTGAACCTCACTGGACCACCAGCATGGTTTATGTGACCTTGCTCCCTTATGTTTCACCTTAGCGCAGGTCCTGACTGCCTCATGATGTCCCTGTTTTATGACCTCCCATCTCCTTTCCACATTTGTCATTGATGTAATCCCCTTCACGTGATCCTTGAGAATATTTCCCATGCCCACAAAGTCTGCCCCCCTGAAGTCCACTGCCAGTGTCCTAGATCTCCTCCCCCATGCTTATTTGAAACCAGACAGTATTGTGGTCGCCTCCCAGTCAGGATCCTCTACAACCAGGTCCCTTACCAGATCCCCATCTGCCAAAACCAGATCCAGGACATGCCCCTCCCTTGTGGGCTCCATCACATGCTGTGTTAAGAACACATCCTGGAAGCCATCCAGCAGCCTCTGCTCCTTGGCCACCTTAGAGGACATGGTTCCCCAGTTTGTACCTGGCATATTAAGGTCCCGCATCAACACCACTCCTTCCCCTTTTGGTCCACACTGGGCAATGATGTTGTCCAACAAACCATCCTCCAGAACATCACCCATCCTGGGAGGCCTATATACTACACCCAGCTTGACCTTATCTCCTGCTGGGGATCATAAGGTGACCCATAAGGCCTCCACGTTTCCCTCTGCCTCTTCTACACTAGCAATTTCTATGTCATCTCTAATGAACATAGCCACTCCACCCCCTCTTCCCTCCTTTCTATCCTTCCTAAGCATAGTGTACCCCCACACGTTTAGGTCCCAGTCATGGTTTTTGTTGGCCCACATCTCCGTGACCGCCGCCACATCCACCCCCGAACAGCATGGCCTGGAACTCTGGCAACTTGTTTCCCAAGCTCCTGGCATTTACTAACACCAACCCCACCCCTTATCCCTGATCCCTTGTCTACAACCTCCCAGGTTCCTTATACTTCCATCCTCCCTCTGCTCTTCCTGAAACCTCCACCCTAGTCTGTTTCCTCCCCTTGGGTTTGAAGGCTACTCCCTCATCTGGAGGAGAGGGGTTCTGGTCAGCCCCTCCCTTATCCCTTCCCCCCCTCACAAGTTTAAACCCCACCTTTGCTTTAGATATTGACAGAGGTAGGCAGGGGAGCAAAAAAGTAAAAAACAAACAGCAGTGAGCAAATAAGCAGCAGAGCATACCCCATGGTTCAATTGGTAGACCTCTACATTATCATACAAGAAAAAAACATCAAAGATAAGTTATAACAATAGCCCCAACTGCATTTATCACAGCTGAAGGTGACTGCAGAAACAGACACTGATTTCAATAGTGAATATCTAATGCAGAGGTCTGAATTTGACATTTTCAGAAAAACACAGTTTAATACAATCAGTGGCGTGTATTCTGCAGTTCAGTCACAGTTCACAAGTGGAAACCACACTGCTCCACACCCCTGAACCAAGCAACAGTGTTAAAAAAAAAAACGAGGGAAAACTTAGCTGCATTCATCCATTTTTGCCTTCCATGCTGTAGCAACTTAGGAATGTAAAAAGGCAGCCAGAAAACAGGAGTCTAAGCATTTTCAGAAATTCAAGTGTATTTGAGCAGCTCACAGGACTGCCACTCAAAACAGGGGGACTACCATTTTTGGCAAGACCAGTTATCTGTGGACAAGTCTGTAATTTTGAAATTTGTCGATCCCTGCCCCATTGTCAATCTCTGGAAACTGAACAAGTACATACTGTAGACTGAGAAAAATTAAAAATGGTTTCTCTGGGATCCTTGCTACCCTACCTGAAGCATCCAGGTTGGCTAGCATCTCTGGATAAGTAAGACGCACATCAGCACATACTGGTGCACCCCAACCACCACAAGTACATCTGATTCAGTGTGGAGGGACAAAATTACCTGTTCAGAGTCCTATCATTTGGGCTTTCTTCAGCACTGCAAGTCTTTACAGAATTATTTGTAGTACTCACAGTGCATCTCAGAAAGTTGAGACTACAACTCTCCCCATACCTGAATAACTGGCTTCCAACTAACCCACCCAGATGGGAGACAGAGCAGGCAGTGGCCACTGCCTCTCGATTCCTGGCATTGGTGGGAGTCCTACTGAATCCTGTCAGGTCTTGACTGGAGGCCCCCCCTTGGTACTGCTGTTCATAGGAGCTATCCTGGACATAATTCAGGCTTGGTCCATCCTTTCAGACAGCAGAATATGAGCAGTCTTGTAGATGGCATGCTTCATCATGGAACATAAGACTGTGCCAGCGCACTCCGTGCAGTGCATGCTGGGACTCATGACATCCTTGGTGGTCACGGGATCTGGCAAGACTGCATATGAGGTGACTTAGTGGATGCTCACTACCCAGTGATCCCAGACATCACACCTTTGAAATTTCCCTAGTCAGGTGACCAAGCCTCTGGTGAGGTGTCTGATGCAATGGTCAGTGAAGGAAAACCTACTTCAGGGCTTCCTCTTCTCCCCTCCAGAGCCAGAGGTGACTCTCACCACAGATGCCTCCTTACTGGCATAGGTATACTGGAGATGCATGCAGTTCTTTATGGTCTGAATGTCCTAGTGGACTTGGTCAATGAAAAGACAGTCCTCCTTCAAGCAGACAACAAATCTGTCATGTATTATTGTATGTCAACAGACAGGGATGAGCACACTCTTGTCCTCTCTGCAGGGAGGCAATAAGAGTGTGGGAATGGTTTCAGGAGCAGGGAACTCTGCTCCAAGAAATCTAGCTGCCAGGAGTCCAGAACACTCTGGCAGACAAACTAAGTCAAACAACAGCCAATCCTCCCAAGTGGTCACTAGCACCAGATGTGAGATCACTATTTGATAAGTAGGGTACCCCAGATGTGGAACTTTCTGCATCCCCACTCAACACCAGACTATCTCGATTCTGTTCCAGAAATCCAGGACCTGGCATTTTCTGTCAGGATGCATTCAGACTGCAATGGCTCAATCTCTTTTTGTATGCATTCCGTCCGATCCTTTTCATTCAGAGAGTGCTGTTCAAGTTGGAGGCACACAGGGGCAGCATGATCCTAGTGGCCCCCAGCTAGCCTTGACAGATATGGTATCCTCTGTTGAACTGACTGTCAGCAAACAGAGGATTCTGCCTCTACAGATGGACTTATATCCCAAGGTCAGCATCAGCTAGTCAATTCCAACCTGTGCTCCCTTCATCTTCAGGTCTGGCTGCTGAAGAGATAGAAGTGAGCAGGTTTAAATTGTCCCAGAGGGCCTCTGAAATACTCTTGACTGCACATTTCACCAGGAAGTGGAAACATTTTTCCATCTAATTTTACAAAACCACAATGAACCCTTTCAAATATCCACCTGAAAAGAGTTTGAACTACTTACTGGACTTCTGTGATGCTGGTCTGCAGTATTCCACAGTTAAAGTCCACCTGTCTGTTGTATCAGCATACCAGGAGCCTGTAAGTACCCTCTCTTTGGCATAGCTACCACTGCTCAAGAGGTTCATCTGGGGCATCCTGCACACAAGGCCCCCATTAGGAAACTGATGGCTGCCTGGGATCTCAGTCTGGTGCTGGATATGCTCACTCGCAAGCTATTCAAGCCTGCTGAGACTTGTAACATGAAATATCTGACTTGGAAAGCAGTATTTCTAGTGGACATCACTTCTACTTGAGGAGTACCTGAAATCCATGCTTTAGTCATAGATCCTCTGTTACTGTTTTCCATAAAGACAAGGTTGTGCTTTGTACACACTCTTAAGTTTCTACTTAAAGTGGTGTTTGAGTTCCACCTAATTCAGTCTCTGATTCTGCCTACTTACTTTGCCAACTTTCAGAATGAGGAAGAAAGGACTCTCTACTTACTGGATGTAGAAAGGGTCTATAGGTTTTACCTGGATAGGACTAAGGACTATAGTCAGGCAAAGCAGCTTTTTGTATGTTTTGACCCCAATCATAAGGGACAGCATGTTGCAATCAAGTGCATTTCAGCCTGGATTATGAATTGCCTTCGCCACTGTAAAGTCATGCGGGGTAAACTAGAGAGCAAGGTGCATGTCCACTCTACCAGAGTAGTAGGCACTTCCTTGGCAAAACTATGCCTGGTGCCAAATGCAGAGATTCATAGGGCTGCATCTTGGAGCACAGTGCATACTTTTACAAAGCACCTTGCCCTACATATTCTTTCTGGGCAGCATGCTACCATTGGCAGGACAATTCTGAATGGCTTACTATCCTGAGTGAGGCCTGAGCTCCAGCTTCCCAGGAGACTTTCTCTGAGCTTGGTACTCTGACCCATTAGTGGGAATCCATGAAGAAGTAGATTCTTATAAGATATGAAAGTGATGTACTTAGCATAACTGTTGATCTTTCTGAATATCTTCCTCATAGATTACCATGATCACCTAACATCCCCCAAACTCACTCCAGTATTTTTGTGGTGGTGTCTCCCCTTTTCTGTTGGTTTGGGCTGTGAACACGCCATGTTACTGGTTAGGTGGCAGTTCTTGCACTAGCTGCTTTAGGCTATCATATGCCCTTAGCTTAAGTGCATAGGTTATTCATGAGGTTAATGCTGCTCACCTCTTCTGTAAAAAAAAAAAAAAAAAAAAGGTACTGAGTGGTTGGGGGCTGGTGACGCTGTATACCAGTGGCCATATGCAGTGATAAATGTGCAGGGTCTACTCAGATTACCAGCCCCCGCCAGAAAATTTTTGACTCAGTGGGGTCCTAGTGCTTCTGGCTCAAATCCATTAGTGGTAATCTGTGGAGAAGACTTTCCAGAAGAGCAACAGTTATGGCAAGTACGTAACTTTAATTTTTTGCCACTGAGTAAGCGCGAAAAAAACAGAACTATTTTTATCTTCTATTTCAAAAACTGTATAAGCTAAAGTGACCAATCATAAAAGCATATACCTTGTGCCAGACTCTATCAGACCTTGAAGTTTCAAGTTTTAAATAAAAAAAAAAATTCAGTTGTAAATGAACAAAACAGTCTTAATTTTGGTGAATTTGTATTTTTCAAGACCCAGGAATCCCTCACTTTGCTTAACAACTGCAATCATTCCCCTGGAATGAGCTGATACAGACCAAAGAATGTTATGCTAATTATGGAATCTTAGAATGAAATTCAAAACTCTGCTGTGTTGTCGTTTTCCCCTCTGCCCACTAACATCAGATTTATTATTCTGCCTGAGAAAAAAATTGCCCCAAAGTTGTACTTTGGGGCATTTACGGTTTGTTTTTTTCCTAATCTTGTAGTAAATAGTAAAGTTCTTTACTTTTAGTTTTCGATAACTCTGCGTTAGTTAGGGTGTAATTTTTTGTGTTTGGTTGTTTTACTTATATGTTCTCCTGTTCCTCAGTGGTTCCCAGGAACTGGAGAAAGGCCCTTGTGGCATGGTTCCCACTTTCAGCAAACTGCATTATTTATTTTATTAATCTTACAAAAAAAAGAAAAATAATATTTAGAAACCATTTTGTAGTGATTTTCTTGCCCCGGTTCCCTTTTCTGGTGGCACCGAGATGCACTGTGGCCTTTTTTTCTCTATTGTGAGTATTTTTCTATGGTTTATTATTTTATAAATAAGGAAACAAAGCACAACTCTCTTTAATTGGTATTGGGGAACCAATGCGCTATTATGCTGTCAGAGATTGGCATGAGTGACAGACCCAAATAGAGGACAGGACCTACAGGCTTTAAAAATTTCTAAATTTGTTTCCAACTCCTGGCTAAGACAGATTGCCACGAATTGTTGTTGAGGTGCCTGGCTGCAGATCATGATTTTCCTAATTATGAGCTTTGTATCAAGTTTTGCCTAAAACAGTCAAGAAAAGGACTAAAAAAATTAGAAGACATTATGGCTTCTCAGTCTGCCTCTATGTCACCTAAAGGCTCAGAAAAGGGTCCAGCCTCTCAAAGTAAGTGGAAGGATAAGGCTGCTAAAGGTAATTCAGAGGTCAAGGTATCTGAATGGGAGAACCCTGAATCCAGTAAAAACAAAAGAGCCTCTAAGCATGCACCAGAGACGGTGCCTGCTAAGAAAAAATCAAAAAGAAAAATGTGTCACTGTTCCTCTTCCTGAAGAAGGAAAGGAGACGCCAGTGGACTAGAATAAGATGCCCTCTTTAGAGGACATGATTAAAGGAATACTAAACATTGCAGGGGTTACTCAAATTGTGAAAGCCCATGAAAAGATCTTTCGAATGAGGTATTGGGTTTACCACAAGGGGACAGGAGTCTTGAGATACGAATAGCTAATAAGTGTGTAAATCAACTCATAGCAACAGCCATTTCTTGCAGTCTTAAAAACAGGAAGTGATGTCACTGAGGGGCTAGCTCTGTGTTGTTAATTACAGCTTGCCCCTCAGTGACATCATTTTCTGTTGTAAGATTGCACAAAATGGCTGCTGCCTTGTTTTGATTTACAGATGATTTAAGTATTTATATCTTGGGAATTTAATACCTACAAGGAAGCCAAATACCTCGTTCAGCATAACTTTTCATGGACTTTCACAATTTGAGCAATCCCTGCAATATCTACTGTCCCTTTAAGGCATGGCAGTTCCTCCCAGCCTTCCAGACTATGGGGACCTTTATGAGTATGCTTGCCCCCCACCAGGCTCCAGCACCTATCCCAGTATCTGTGGAGGAGAAGGCTGAATTTTACTATGAGAAGGTCAGGGAGGAAGGCGAACCTATAGAGCCTGATGGTTCTCCTGAATAGGAGTTTGGTTCTCCTCCTTTATCCTTAGATGATTTTTTCTCACACTATTCCTTTGTGAGGCAAATGGTCATTACCCTTAACATCTCATCACAGGAGACTGCAGAAGATGAGGATGAGGTGGAGTTTCTGGACATGATGGATTTACCCCCACCAAGAGGTTGCTTTTGCCAGTTCACATATCCCTCACAAAAGCCACTTGTAAAGCGCTGGCAGCACCCACCTCAACTGCTGACATTGATGAGAAAATGGAGAAGAAATGTCAGGTGGACAAGCAGGGTGCTGAGCACCTGTACTCCCACCTTTATCATGAGGGAGTGATCCAGACTGCTGCCTGTGACAGCCCTACCGATTAACGGAGTTGGCCATGGATGGTAACGGTGCTGGTAGGGAGTCTTCTTTGGAAGGCTGCTCTGGCAGCCAGGCTGAGTCCAGTCTGCTGCCTTCACCGGAGGGGAGTCTGACCATGGGCAGCCCAGTGTTCAGGAGGGAGGAAAGCCCTCCCATAAACACAAAAAAGAAGCAGGCCCATTCCCGATTCAGGTTGGGGATCCAGCACTGCACTGCTTTGAGTTCTTCCTCTTCCCGCTGGAAGGGGAAGAAAGAGTACCACTCATGGTTACCCTCTGGGACGTCTGCCAATAGGTTTTCAGCATCCGTGAGTGGGAGGCCTTCCCTGGCTCTGTCCGGTTCCCAAATGGCCTCCACTTGTGGTCACTTGGAATCTAAACACTGGATCCCATCTCTGTTCTCATGTGGGGTTTCCAGTGGGCAGAGTCACCACTGGGCTGCTCCTATGGAGCAGTAGGTAACAGCGTCTGGCCGGTTTGCCCCTTCCTGTGGATCTGGTGCCAGGGCTCTTGGGCCTAAGTGTCTCGGTACTGCAGTTGGAGCCTTCGGTTCAGGTAGAGTGTTTGGCTTTGGCAATGGATTTTCTCCCCTTGCCAGTGACCGTGCCACCAACACTGGCTCCACGTGCCAACCTCCCTCATTCTGTTTCTTCAAAAGGGACCAGCACAGGTACCATCTCCTGCCCCTTCTACCTCTTCTAGGCTTGGTTTGGGTTCTCGGGTGGTGCTGTTGCTGGCAGCAACTCCTCTGGCTGGCTCCAGTTCCAGTGTTACTTGTCCTTCCACTTCCTAGGCCTGGTCTTGGTATTTTGGGCTCCCCACCCCTTCACCCCCCCTTCCAAAGGGGATCTGGAGCAAGATGAGTCTGACCCTGATGTCATCATTTCTTAAGAGGGGGATGAAGATTTGTTTTATAGCCTGTACAGTAAACCTTCAATTCTAGCTTCTGTTCCTCAACAGGACCTATCCGTCCAGTCTTTGCTTAGGAATATGCAGGCAACTGGCTCTGCAGACTTCTGATCTAGATCCAGGAAAGTGTATGCACCTTGAATGGCTTCATGTTCCTATTATCCCAGTGACTGTTATGTCACCTGTTCACCCAGTCTTTGAGACTGTCTGAGGCTATGTGGGCTGGGCCTGCCTCTATTCTATCAGTGTTCAAGTCCATACAGCAAAAATATGTCCTTCCTAAAGAGAGACCTAGTCTAGCTTCCTAGCCTATTGTGGATGCATTGGTTATTCTTGTGTCGAACGACAATGCTGTTTTACCTCGGGAAGTAATAGCACGTCCTATCAATAAGGAATCTTGTAAGATTGACACCATGGGAAAAAGGGCTTTTGCAGCTGCCACTCTTGGCATGCATATAGTCTGCTATAAAGGACACTTTTCACCCAAGGTATTGTTCTATATTCCTGACTTTCTGCAGTCAGCCTCCTAAGTAGAACTGCCCAGAGATAGAACATTATGCTAATGATAGAACCTATCCTTGGATCATGCCACTTATTCAGACTGCTACCTTTGTTCCCTAAAGGAAGCAGGGAAGGCAGTAAGGCAGGCAAAGGCCCAAACCAAGGAAACACTAGCACAAACAGTAAAAGAAGGTGACAAGACTTTCTATAGATACATTAGTGAAAGGAGACAGTCCAGAGGGGGGTATTGCTGAGATCAAAGGGGATAAGGGGGCATTTGAGGAGGAGGACCATGTAAAAGCATCTATCCCAAATAGATACTTCTGCTCAGTATTTACTGACGAGAAGGTAGGGCAGGGCCCACAGCTCAGCACCATGGACACAGGGGGGAGGGAGATGTGCATTAGTCCCTTCACAAAAGAAAGGGTCCTACAAGAGCTCGATAAGCTCAGGGTGGACAAGGCAATTTGACATGATGGCATACATCCCAGGGTACTAAAGGAGCTAAGGGAGGAAATAGCAGAACCATTATCAGAACTGTTTAGCGAGTCTCTAAACATAGGAGAGGTCCCAGAAGACTGGAGAAGAGCTCATGTGATCCCGCTCCACAAGAGTGGTAGCAGGGAGGAGGCAGGGAACTATAGAGCAGTCATTCTTACCTCAATAGTGGGCAAGATTATGGAGGCACTCCTTAAGGAAAGGATAGTGCAACACCTGTAATCCATAGGAGCACAGGATCCAACACAGCATGGGTTTACGAAAGGAAGGTCCTGTCAAACTAATCTCATAGATTTCTTTGACTGGGTAACCAGAGTGGTGGACCAAGGGGGAGCAGCTGATGTCGCCTACCTTGACTTCAGCAAAGCTTTCAATGCTGTTCCATGTAGAAGATTGATTAATAAGCTGGGTATGCTCGGGGTGGGTCAGAAGTTGGACAACTGGGTGGCAAACTGGTTGACAGGCAGAAAACAGAAAGTGGTGGTAAACGGTATAGCCAGAAGAGATGCAAGTCACAAGTGGGATACCTCAGGGATCAGTCTTGGGGTGAGTCCTCTTCAATCTCTTCATCAGTGACACTGCAGAAGGACTGGAGGGTAAGGTTTGTCTGTTTGCAGATGACACCAAGATCTTCAACAGAGTAGATGATCCAGATGGGGTAGGCAGAATGAGAAGAGAACTGGATAAACTAGCAAAATGGTCGGAAGAGTGGCAACTGGAGTTTAACACAAAGAAGTGCAAGATCATGCACATAGGGAAGAGAAACCCTGAAGCCACCTATAGGCTGGGAGAGGAGTTGCTGGCAGTCACAAGGGAAGAAAAGAGACTTGGCGTCATCATCACTGATGACCTGAAATCATCAAGCAGACCACAAGGCAGTAGGTAAGGCTAGAGGATGTTGGGGTGTATTAGTAGGGGTATCACAAGTCGGAAGAGGGAGGTAATAATCCCTCTTTATAAGACACTGATTAGGCCCCATCTGGAGTACTGCATGCAGTACTAGGGGCCACACCTTCACAAGGACATTAACCAAATTGAGGCAGTCCAGAGAAGGGCAACCAAAATGGTGCAGGGACTGCATCAGTAAACATATGAGGGCAGATTAACGGAGCTCAATATGTATACCCTAGAGCAAAGGAAGGAGAGAGGTGATATGATCGAAACATTCAAACACCTTAAGGGCATTAACAAGGTGAAAGAGTTTAACATGTTTCAAGATAAGAAAAAAGGACAAGAGGACACAGCATGAGATTAGAGGGAGGCTGATTAAGGGGTAATGTAAGGAAGTTCTTTTTCACAGAAAGGGTGGTGGATACATGGAATGGCCTACCTTAGGAGGTGGTGGATATGAATACAGTGTAGGGCTTCAAATAGGCATGGGATAGGCATAAGGGAGCAATACAGATGAGTATGAATAGATAGGCCATTGACAGAGAAAGGGCCGATGGCACATTCATAAGGTAGTGAAAGAAATAGGCAGACTGGATGGGCCTTGCGGTCCTTATCTGCCGTCAACTTCTATGTTTCTACCAATGTATCAGATTTCTTTCTCCGCCTGATAAGTCAAGACGCCTGGGAAACTTTCCTCTCAGTCGTTTCTTGTGTGGTTCTTCACTGAAAATAAGTATTTTATTTGAAGTATTCCTACTGCTGCCTTTATTTCTGTTTTAAATTCTACCGTTAGTTAGTGTAGCATTTATTTTACTGTTTTTTGGTTTATTTTCTCGGTTCCTCATGGTTTGGGATAACTGTTGGGGAACTGAACTTTAGAACCCTTTCCAGCGCTTTTATTTATTTATCTCCGGTTTAATTTAATTAGTTTTACTATTTATTTTAAATAAATTCTTGTTTTTATCAACCACTAAACCGGTTTCTTTGAACTGCTAACCCAGTTCAAGTTGTTTGGTTCCCAGTTTAGTAATGGAACCCTCACCGGTTCCTGAACTGACTGCAACTGAAAAAAAAAAGGGGGGTTTTTATTTGCGGTTCTGTTTTTCTTTATTGGTTTGACGATGGCAGAAAAACCTAACAAAAAGACTGGACCACTAGGGTTTAAAAACTGCCTTAAGTGTGGAGATGTTTTTGCTAAGGCAGATAAGCATGACTTATGCATGGTCTGCCTTGGAAATGAACATTTTTCTGCAGATTGTGATATCTGCAAATCATTTTCACAAAAGACAATTGACAAGAGGCTCGAAAGGCTCCAAAGAAAGTTTGAGAAGGGTGCTACAGGTTCTGACCAATCCACACCCTCTAAACATGCGAGTCAAACTGCACTACTTAAACTGAGCACCCCTGACAAGGGTGAAGCAACTTCCAGCACAAGATTTGGTCAACCAACTGACTCCCCGGTTCCTACCAAAAAGACAAAAAAGACTAAGCACGTTGAGCCCCTGGCTGAGAAACCAAGGGGGGCTTCATCAGTGCCTCACAGCCTGCCATCCTCAGAAGAGTTTGCCCAGGCCATGAAGGTCATACAGGTTTTGCATGGTCTTATATCTGCTTCAACCCCTTCAACACCGGTTCAAATCCTGGTTGGACCTTCTTCTGTCCCTACTCCATCCCAGGAGTAGATTGAGTTTGAGGAGTATGATTTACCTGAAAGGGATGAGGGTGAGCCTATTGAGCCTGAGTTCTCACCTGAGCAAGAATTTGGCTCTCCTTCTAGAGCAGATGATTTTTCCTCCCATTTTTCCTTCGTAAGGAAAATAATGGAAGCCCTTGATCTGGCTACCACAGAGGCTATAGAAGATGAGGAAGAGGCCAAATACATGGAAATGATAGAGTTAACACCCACGAAGAAGATATTACTCCTCACCTACAAGTTTTTCAAAAAAGACTTGTTTAAGATTTTGCAAACTCCAAATTCAAACAACATGAAGTCTTGCTGTATTCTGACTATGTGCAGTGATCTCCAACCTTTGAACTGCCCCGGAGAGGAAAGAGTTAACTTTCCATGCAAGGCATGGAACGCTGAGCTCGAGCTCGGTTGAGCCTTTGTCTGCTGTTGTTTGAACCCCAACCGCCAGATTCTTTACTCCGCCTCACTGAACAGTCTCTCCGGAGATTTCTCCTTCGCTCGGTTCAAAAAAGTTGGTTAAAGTGTCGTTTTTTTCTCTCGGTTTCAACCGAATTCCTACAATCTAACCTGTCGGTTAAGTCTCTGTCTGTGGTACCGTGAGTACTAGATAGGTCTCTATATTAGTTTTCTGTGTGGAACTTGTAAACATTGGATCGGTTCGATTTGAACCGATCAGGTTTGTGAAAAAGATTTTTCTGATTTATTAGAGTGTGGTAACTGGTCCGTATCGGTTCTAAAAAAACCGGATTTCATTATGGTTTTTTCCAAGACCCATAACACGGTCAGGAACTGATAGGGGTGAGTTGCCTGGCAGATTGCCAAAAAAAGGGTAAGTTTGGTTAGGACTGGCCATGTCTGAGAAACCCAAGAAAAAAAACGGGCCCACTGGGTTTCAACACTGTAGTGTGTGTGGGGAAGCCTTTGTTAAGGCTGATCCCCATACCACTTGTGTTTATTGTCTGGGGTTTGACCACCTCAATTCAGACTGCCAGATTTGCAAAAGTTTTCCCAAAGCTACCCTGGATAAAAGAGTAGGTAGACTGATGGAAAGGGAGGCCGAGAAGTCCGCTGACCGGATGGCCAGCCCGGTTCGGCTTCGACCGAACCAGAAGGAGTGCCCTCTGACCAGAGGCGAGACTTCTTCGAACAAGGAGAACCGACTCTGAGAGTCGGTTCGGTTAAAAGAAAAGAGGGATAAGTCAGCAGTTCGGATCCACAAGTTCTTTCTCCGACCGCTGATGAAATAGCCAAAGCGATAAGGATTGTTCAATTGCTATCCGGTTCGACTGAACCGGCACCATCGGTTAGGGCCTGTTCGGTCGGTTCCCCCGGTTCCAGATAATAATTTAGAAGAATTTTATGAACCGGAGGAGGAAGAGGGAGAGTATGAAGATAGTGATGGTGATTATGAAAGTCTGGATGTGCCCATTGACCCGGACATCTCCCCAGACAGACCTTCAGGTATTTCTCCTCCTAGACTTTCTGAGTCCCCTTCCCACTTTATGTTTTACAAAAAAGTGGCTGAAACCCTCCAGCTTCCTATGGAAGAAGCAGTAGAGGATCAAGAGGAGCCTGATTACGTTGAGATGATGGACATCCCAGAGTCCAGGAGACTGTCTATTCCCCTCCATAAGTCTTTTGGGAAACAGACATTTAAAATTCTAAAAACTCCTAATTCCATACCTCCTGTGGACAGAAGAATGGACAAGAGGTATACTCTTTCAGGATCAGATACAGAGTTCCTTTCCCAGCAATGCAGCCATGTTGGGGTAGTGCAGGCTGCTGCCTGTGATAAAGCAAATATACCCTTGGCTTCACACCCCCTAGATAAGGACTCCAGGAGGATTGATGCCATGGCAGAGAAACAGTACATGGCAGCATCTTTGGGACTCAGGCAGGCTAATTATATGGCCTACACAGCTAGATACCAGAAGTCCAGGTGGGGCACTGTGATGGCTCTAGCTAAACAGGTCCCAGACCAGCTTGCCAAGGAGCTGGAGCGGGTGGCAGCAGATGGAATTGAGGCATCCAGGGTGCAATTTCATGCTGCTGTGGACTCCACTGATGTTTCATCTAGAGTCATGGATACATCTGTGGCCCTTCGAAGGATGGCTTGGCTCAGATGTACTAGCCTGTCACAGGATACCCAGACTAAGGCCATGGATTTTCCTGTCATTGGTAATTCTCTGTTTGGGGAGCAGACAGAGAACTACATGAAGAAAATGGATGAGTACAGGACCACCTACAGGAGTGCTCAGGTCAAAGAAAGGCAAGCCACTCCCCAGAGGCAGTATTCCAGGGGCGGGGCAGGCCTTTTCATAGGCCTTTTTACCAAGCCCAGGCCTCCTCTTCTGCCTTTGCCCAGAGTGGGTTCTTTAGAGGGAGAGGCAGACGGGGTATGAGCAGGCCTGCTTCCACCCCTCAGCCTAAAGCCCCTGCCAAGCAGGCACCCTGATGGGTCTGCCCGGGCCGATTCTCATCTACCTGTAGGGGGCAGGCTGGCTTACTTTGTCCAGGACTGGAAGTCTTTAACATCAGACAAGTGGGTCCTGGAAGTAGTAAGCCAGGGACTGGTTCTCAGCTTCAAAAAATTCCCCAAGATGAGAACCAGATCCTTTCCACCTGCAAATCCTTCAGAGGCCCTTGCCTTAGAGGCAGAGGTCTCTTCCCTCTTGGCTCTCAGAGCCATAGAAAGGGTTCCACCCTTACACAGGGGAAAAGGATTGTACTCCAGGTACTTCCTAACCCCCCAAAAGACAGGAGAATGGCGGCCCAACCTGGATCTAAGATATTTAAACAAGCACCTTTTAAAGCCAAAATTCAAAATGGTGACTCTGGGAAGAATTCTGCCCTCTCTAAGGCCAGGGTACTGGTTAGTCTCCCTGGACTTCAAGGATGCCTATTTTCACATTCCCATCAGGTACTCCCACAGAAAGTACCTCAGGTTCGAGTTGCCCTCAGGCCACTATCAATTCAGAGTAATGCCCTTTGGCCTAACATCAGCTCCAAGGGTGTTCACAAAATGCCTGGCAGTAGTGGTTGCTTTCCTAAGGAGAAAAAAGATCTCCATCTTTCCATACTTGGACAACTGGCTCATAGTGGGTCAGTCTCCAGACCAAGTAAAGTCACATCTCCAGATAACTCAGCAATTGCTCACTTCCTTAGGATTTCTCCTAAATCTTTCAAAGTCAGTTCTGGAGCCTGTACAGCTCCTCACCTTTATAGGGGCAGAACTGGATACAATAAGGGCAAGAGCCTTCCTTCCCCTGGACAGGGCAAAGACCCTTATGAAACTGGCCTCCTCATTCACCCTTCAGGTGTCTCGACCAGAAAGGCACTTTCTGCAGCTCCTGGGCCACATGGCAGCCTCTATGGCAGTGGTCCAGGGAGCAAGGTTTCAGATGAGGGACATTCAGTTCCACTTAAGAGTCTTCTGGTCCCAGAGAAAGGATTCTCTGACTAAACTAGTCCCTGTGAGTCGAACTCTGATCCAGGCTTTGCAATGGTGGCAGGATCAGGACAATTTAAGGCAAGGAGTTCCTTTTGTCACTCAATCTCATTCTCTAATCCTTACCACAGACGCCTCCCTCTTGGGCTGGGGAGCCCACTTGGGGGATCTGACCACCCAAGGGCTGTGGTCATCTCAAGAATCTCTGCTTCACATCAATCTCTTGGAACTCAGAGCAGTGTTTCTGGCACTGCAAGCTTTTTCCAAGTCTGTTCAGAACAAAGTAGTCTAGATCAGAACAGACAACACCACCACAATGTGGTACATCAACAAGCAAGGGGGCACTCAGTCTACGGCCTTGTGCACAGAAGCAATGAAGTTGTGGTCTCTGGCCTATTCCTTGCAAACCTCTCTGATAGCAGTGCACCTCCCAGGGAAGGACAATGTCTTGGCAGATGCTCTCAGCAGGATATCTCAGGGCCATCATGAATGGTCCCTAGATCCCCTAGTTTTGAAGGTGATTTTCTCCAGATGGGGCATTCCACAGATAGATCTTTTGCAGCCCCAGACAATCACAAGCTCCTCTTTGTGCTGCAGACCCCCAGTATTGGGCTCAGTCCCCCTGGATGCTCTAGTTCTCAATTGGGAAGGGAAGTTTTTGTATGCTTCCCTTCCCTCTCCTGTTCAAGGTACTAGTCAAAATCAGGTCTCAACCCTGCAAAGTGATTCTGATTGCTCCAGACTGGGCCAGACAGCCCTGGTACCCACTGTTGCTGTCCTTAGCAATCCACCTTCCCCTGTCTCTTCCCAGGAATTACAACCTGTTGACATCCTCTCAGGGGAGAGTTTGGTATCTGAATCTCAAATCTCTCTATCTCAAGGCCTGGCTCTTGAAGAGTTAGAGTTTGCTGATCTGCATCTCTCTCTCTCAAGGTGTTCTGGATATTCTAAAGGCTTCTCAAAAGCCTTCCACCAGGAAGACATACAATTCCAAATGGAAAAGGTTCACTATTTGGTGCCCTGGTAAGCATATTTCTCCAGAGTCTGCTGGGTTGCCTACAGTTCTGGACTATATGGTTTATCTCAATAGCTTGGGACTCAGACCAGCTACACTCAAAGTACATTTAGCAGCTGTTTCTGCTTTTTTATCAGTAGGTAAGCTCTCTTCTCTTTCAGCTCATCCTGTATTTTGTAAATTCTTCAAGGGATTGTTGCACACCAATCCTCCCTTCAGGGTCCCTGCTCCTGCTTGGGACCTAAGTGTTTGCATTGCTCAGCTTATGCAACCCCCTTTTGAGCCTTTGTCCTCTGCAGAGCTTAAGTACTTGACTTGGAAAACTGTGTTCTTGGTAGCCATTACTTCTGCTAGATGCATCAGTGAGTTACAGGCCCTGTCAGTGGAGCCTGATTTTATCTCTTTTCACAGAGATAAGGTGGTCCTAAGAACTAATAGGAAGTTTTTGCCTAAGGTGGTCTCGAATTTCCACCTTAACCAGTCTATGTCTCTTCCTGTTTTCTTCACTGACCATTCCTCCTCTGGAGAGAGGAGGCTGCACAGCCTGGACGTTAAAAGGGCCCTTAGCTACTACATAGAGCACACCAAGGGTCACAGGTTTGACTCCCTCCAATTGTTCCTCACTTATGGTGAGGTCAGTAAGGGAAAACCTGCCACTAAAAGATCTATTGCTAGGTGGATTGTCTCTTGTATACAATTCTGCTATGAAAAATTGGGTAGGACCCCACCCTCAGGCCTGAGGGCTCACTCTACTAGAGGTACAGCTGCTTCCCTGGCTGCTGCCAGGGATATTCCTATCTCAGAGATATGTCAAGCAGCCACCTGGAAAACAGTCCATACTTTTACCAAGCATTACTCTCTGGATATCCAGGCTAGGAGTGATGCTCGGTTTGGCACAGCAGAGCCTGTTCCCAAAGTAGGTTCTGTCCCTCCTCCATGGAGGTACTGCTTGGTAGTCTGCACATAGTCAGAATACAGCAAGACTTTATGTTGTTTGAAGAAAAAATTACTCACCTTAGTAATGTTGTTTCTTCTAATGGAGTCTTGCTGTATTCTGACCTCCCCCCGCCTCCCCTCTCAGAACCTGGTTTTTGGGATGTGGCTGGGCAGGAGCAGTGTTGGCAGCCTAGAGGTGCCTCTTTTCTCACCCTCTTTAATTTTTGGGTGGGTGTTGTGTTTTGTTTTTTGGGTTTCCTGACTTGAGTCTTTGCTTTGAAACCAAAAAACCCTTTTTTGATTAAATTTAGTTGCCAGTTGGCTAGTGTGAGTTTACAGTTTCCACACAGGATGCCCAGTGAGTATAGCTCATAAAGATCTGGTGGTTTGGGTTCAAACAACAGCAGACAGAGGCTCAACCGAGCTCGAGCTCAGTGTTCCATGCCTTGCATGGAAAGTTAACTCTTTCCTCTCCAGGGCAGTTCAAAGGTTGGAGATCACTGCACATAATCAGAATACAGCAAGACTCCATTAGAAGAAACAACATTACTAAGGTGAGTAATTTTTTCTTCTGTCCCACCTCTGGACAAGAAAGTGGATAAAAAGTATCAGCTGGACAGACAAGGGTTGAATTATTCTTCTCTCACCCTGACCATCAAGGGGATAGTCCAGCAAAAAGCCTGTGGCATCACACCCACCTGAGAAAGACTCACGCAAAATAGGTAGTATGGCCAAGAAGGGCTACCTGGTGGCTTCACTGGGAGTCAGACAGGCTAATTATCAGGCTTATTCTGCACAGTATCAAAAGTCACTGTGGCAGTCAGTACTGGCCTTAGCAGTTAGGGCTTCTTCTGGCATCTCGGATGATTTGATTGAGACAGCCAGGTTTGGGCTGGAAGCAGCAAAGTACCAATTTCAGATGGCAGCAGATGCCAATGATACTGCTGCCAGATGGATGGCCCTTACCATAGCCCTTAGGAGGTTGGCTTGGCTCAGGGCCACTAATCTTACACAGGACACCCAAACCAAGGCTACGGAATTTCCTGTGGAGGATCGTTCACTATTTGGCCAACAGACTGAGGCTGTATGAAGAAGGTGGATGAGTATAAGGCCACCTATAAGAGCAGCTCAGCAAAGGAGAGACCCTCCTCCTCCTATAGGCCATACGGAAGGGGAGGCAGAGGTAGGGCAGCCTATAGCAGGCCTTTTTATCAGGCACAGGCTGTCATTCAATATCAGCAATACTCACAGCAGACAGGGTATTTCAGAGGCAGAGATAGAAGGGGTTCCAGGAGAGGATCCCAAACTACCCAGGCTCATCCCCAGCCAAACAGAACCTCTGACTTAGTGGTCAAGGCCGCCTCTCCTATCCCATTAGGGGGCAGACTGGCTCACTATTTCCAGGCTTGGGAGTCCATTACCACAGACAAGTGAGTCCTGGAGATAGTGAATCAAGATCTGTTCCTAAGTTTCAAGTCCTTTCCTCCTTTGAAAACAAGGATATTCAAACCAGGTTCCCTCCTGGAAAAGAAACTCCTGGAGAAGGAGGTTCAACGCCTCCTCCTGGTAAAAGCAGTAGAACGGAGTCCACCTCAGTAGAAGGGAAGGGGTTTCTACTCAAGATACTTCCTCACCAAAAAGAAAAATGTGGAGTGGCAGCCTATTCTAGACCTCAGACTACTGAACAAGTACTTAAAGCCAAAGTTCAAGATGGTCACATTGGCAATGATTCTGCCAGTCATTCAGAAGGGGGACTGGCTAGCATCTCTGGACCTAAAAGATGCCTACTTCCACATTCCCATAAGAGAATCTCACAGGAAATATCTCAGCTTTAGACTTCCATCAGGATAGTACCAGTTTTTAGTCCTACCCTTCAATCTCACCTCAGCCCCAAGGGCATTCACAAAGTGTCTGGCAGTGGTGGTGGCACACCTAAGGAGGTTAGGTGTATCAGTCTTCCCCTATCTTGACAATTGGCTGATGGTGGGAAGCTCACACCAGCAGATGCAACATCACCTGCAGGTAACACAAAACCTGTTAGTCACTAGGGTTCCTGGTAAACCAGGAGAAATCTGTACTCACCCCAGTACAGGTTCTGCTCTTTATAGGAGCAGAACTGAACACACTAGAAGGAAGGTAGCGGTTATCACCCCCATACACAAGAGTGGGGACCGTACTACCCCTGGGAACTATCACCCAATCTCTTTCCTCCCCCCTCTCCAAAGTCCATGAAAAAGTAGTTTCGGACCAGCTCTCTGAATACCTCTTTAAGCACAAATTCCTTTGTGAAGAGCAGCATGGCTTCTGCCCAGGTCATAGTGCCACCACAGCCCTCATGGAACTCTCCAGCTATCTACACTCTGCAGTCGATGGGGGGCACCCCGGGAGGAGTGGTCTTCTTAGACCTGTCAAAGGCTTTCGACACAGTTAGCCACCCACTCCTCCTGTCCACCCTAGTCCATCTTGGCCCCTTCCAGGGTGTCACTGCCTGGTTCACCATTTACCTCTCCTCTCACTCCCAGTGAGTCAAAATAAATGACACCATCTCAGACAGCTGCACAGTCCACTCTGGCGTACTGCAGGGCTCAATCCCGGGTCCTCTTCTATTCAGTCTCTACCTCAACACCCTCCACACCGTCTGTTCTGTATGTGTCCTCCTTTACGCAGACGATGCGGTTCTCTTCTCCTCCCATCCAGATCCCCTTGCCCTACATGACACTGCAAAAATCCTTCAGCCAGACTGAGTCTTGGTTCTTTGACCGCAGGCTCATTCTCAACCATAAGAAAATTAAGTCCATGCTTTTCACCCACACCCAGAGCAAGTTCCAGAACTCCCTGCTTCGAATATTGACTATCACTACCTCATCGAACAGGTTAGTAGCTTCAAATATCGTGGCATTACCTTCAACCTGGCACTATGCTTCCATGACCACATCCACCTCCTTTGCTCCTCTGTCAACTCTCTTATCAGCCTTCTCTACCACCACAGGGACTGCCTCCCCCCTGAAGCCCATAGGCTCGCTATTACCTCCTTGGTCCTCTATCTCATTGATTATGGGTTTCTAGTCTATGGGGTTGCTTCCAATACTGCTCTTCATGGAGTCAAAAACCTACCTCAACAAGGCATGCTGTCTCCTTACAGGCTGTGCCAAGCTTACCCACACCTGCACTCTCTACATGCTAGCCAACCTACTCTACTTCTAGGAGCATCTCCAGTACCAGACCTGCCTCTTCACCAAACAAATTATTGTTTTTCTTGTCCCACCCAGACTCTCATTGTTGATTCACCCTGCCCCCTCTGCTACCTCCACTTGCAGCTCCACTAGGTCTTTACTACATGTGCCCAGAGTCAGGACTTCCCTGGCCCAGAGGTCCTTCATCTACAGAGCCCCAATCTGGATAAACTCCATCCCCATCTCCATCTTCTACTAGATCAGACTTGGACCCTTCAAATTCTTACTCCAGAGCCACCTCCGCACCACCTGCAGCTATAATTGCTTACAGCACCGGTCTGCCTTATAGTCCCACTCCACCTTACCTGTTTCACCTTCGACAATGGACTACTGTCCAGCCTTCACACCCTTCAGTCTCTGCTTTTACATAAGCTGCACCAATGCCCACTGCCTTGTATTTCTGCTACCCAAGCCTAAACTTTGTATCTCTACTAGTACCTCCAATTGTTTATTGTACCTGTGTCTCTGCCTCATTTTATCGCCACCCTTGCTGATCTTTGTACTTGTATTGCTTCACCTGACTGTTTATTATACTTGTGTCTAACCTATTGTACCTGTGTCTAACCATGATGTGGAGCCTTTGTAAAAGAGTCATTGACTCAAAAGTTTGTAATTCTGATACCTTTAATAAATAAATAAAATAAAGAGCATTCTGATCAAACTAGGGTCACAACCTGCATCAATGGTCCTGATAGCACCAGACTGGGCCAGTCAGGTACCCTCTATTACTCTCCTTGTCTGTAGCCAAACCAATACATCTATCCAGGAGGCACAAAATGTTGGCCTCCCATCAGGGCAGGATCCTGTACCCGAACCTCAGATCTCTCAGACTCAAGGCATAGCTCTTGAGAACTTACAGTATACAAATGTGCAACTCTTTCAAAGTGTCCTAGATATCATGAAGGGCTACAGGAAGCCTTCTACTAAGAAAACCTATGCTTCAGAATGGAAGAGGTTCTCCGTTTGGTGTGCTTCCAAGGGTACCTTCCACATTCAAGTGGGGATACCAGCTGTTCTGGATTATCTTACCTACTTACACTCCCATGGACTGCAACATACATCCCTGAAAGTGCATTTAGCCTCAATATCTACTTGCATTTCTGCTGGGAAGAGTACCTCCCTGGCATCCAACCCCATTTTCACAAGGTTCTTTAAAGGTCTGTGCCATTTGCACCCACCGGGAACCAGTACCAGCTTGGGACCTGAACATATGCATAGCCCAGCTCATGAGACCTCCATTTGAGACCATGGGTTCAGCACACCTAAAGTATGTTACTTGGAAAACTTTCTGGTTGCCATCACCTTAGCTAGAAGAATTAGTGAGCTTCTGGCCTTGTGTGTCAAGGACTACCTTTTCTTCCACAGAGACAAGATAGTATTATGAACAAATAGAAAATTCCTCCCCAAGGTGGTCTCTGACTTTCATTTGAACCATTCCATTACCTGCCAGTTTTCTTCACTGAACATACTAGTTCAGGTGAGCACAGATTCCATAGTCTGGATGTCAAGAGGGCATTAAGTTAATACATGACCCATACTAAGATCATAGACAAGACAAACAACAGTTGTTCCTGACTTATGGGGATGTGGGTAAAGGTAACCCAGCTACAAAGAGGTCCATTTCTCACTGGATAGTCCAATGTATTCAGTTTTGCTATTTGAAAGTTGGCAAGGAACCCCCAGCAGGGCTGAGGGCTCATTCCACAATGGCACAGCTGCTACCATAGCAGCAGCCAGAGATGTTCCATTAGTGGAGCTCTGTAAAGCAGCTACCTGGAGGACAGTACACACCTTTACTAAGCACTGTAGTCTGGACACTCAGTTCAGAAGTGATGCCAGGTTTTGCACAGCAGTCCTGCAGAGCCTCTTTCCAAAGTAGATTCTGTGCCCACCTCCAAAGGTACTGCTTTGAAGTCTACAGAGCGTTAGGAATATAGAAGAATTCCTGGGATGGGAAGAAAAATATACTTACCATAGTAATCTTGTTTTTTCCAATGTATTCTTCTGTATTCATAACTCTCCCACCCTGCCTCCCCTACCAGAACCAGAGCCTCTGCACTCCTAACTGAGCTTTTAAATATGGAGTCCCAAACATTGGTATATGTTGTTTAAACCCTAGTGTTGGAGTTTTTCCCTCCCTTCTTTTTCTAGGTGATTCTGGCATTCAGAGGGGTTGGGTTCATATAATATTTGTGGTTTTCTACTGTCTTGGACAGTTTAGTTTTTGTTGTAGATAAATAGGTAGGTATAGTTACAGTTAAAATTGCCTTGCAGGCTCCTTAGAAATCTGATACATTGGTGGAACGTTGCAGCTGATAAGGGCAGCAGTTTGAATAAGTAGCATGAGCCAATGATAGGTTCTGTCATTAGCATAATGCTGTATCTCTGGGCAGTTCTACTTAGGAGGCAGACTGCAGAGAGTTATGAATATAGAAGAATACCTTGGAAAAAACAAGATTACTATGGTAATTTTGTCTTCTCCCAGTATGAATATGTCCTCTGGACCTCGCTTAAGTCTCTTGTGGAGAGTACTGGAGTCTGATTCCAAGCTTAAGATTCTACAGACTATTATCCATGGAATAGAATCTGATAGCCATCAGTTGAAAGGGGCTGTGGATGCATACGATACTGCTTCCAGAACTACCTCTGCTGGAATCTGTATTAGAAGACATTCCTGACTGCAGACATCAAGGATCTTATCTTTGTCAGTCTTCACCATTCATCACCTTTGGGTACATGGCGGGAGGTCATGACCTCATGGGAGCTCTTTTTTTTTTTTTTTTTAGGTAGGTAGAGCCGACGTACCATTAGCGTTGTCCTCAAGGCCAATGCATTGCGTGGTGCTCACGGGTTGGCCGTTAGGCACTGTCAACTCTGCCTGCCCACCAGTTCTTCGTCTCCCACCGTAGAGGTCACCTCGTGGGAAGCCAGATCCAATTTGAGGCCTACCACCTTTGCAGTTCGTTCTCCAGCTATTTCTCATGCCGCAGTCCGTCGGTGCCATGTCCTGCTGGTTCTAGTTGCCTTACTCGATGTCGCTGGTAAGATCTTTCCATATATTTTATTCTTGGCAACGTTGAGTCTGTTTTTGGTGTTTTTTTCTTTGTAGGTCATGTCTGGGTCTGTGGGCAAGAAGACTTTGAAGATGGGACAGCCCCCCATGCGACGGTGCCCTTGTGGCCGTAAATTTTCTGTCACCGACCAGCACAACCGTTGCCTTACGTGTCTTGGCCCACTTCATGACATGGATTCCTGTGACATCTGTTTCTCCATGGACCGCTGGGTCATCGAACAACGCGTGTGGAAAGTAGGGCGAGCTCCGCTGACTTTTGGGGGTCAGGTGCACACTCGTTGGGCTAAGCCACGTACTCTCGGCCTTTCCTCTGGGTTCCCTCCCAGTTCTACACGGATTGAGGAGGGGGGAGCCTCGGCTACTAGTAGCCTGCCGTTGCCGAGGCTCCTTCCACAGTGCAGGAGGCCCGTCCTGCTCCTTTCGGGGGGTGGGTGGGAGGTGCCACCATGGCAATTGCCCCTTTGGGGGTGAAGGTTCCCCCAGTGTCGGACCCACGGTTCACAAGGTCCGGGTTGGCGCCATCCTCGATGCCATCAGTCGGCACCATTGCGGGCCTTGGCATCGCTCACGGTGCCGAGGACCCTGACGGAGCCATTGTCAGCGCCATTTTGTCGTTCAGCGCCGTGGCTGCTATCGGTGCCATTCGTGGTGCTCATACTGCTAGCGGCACCATGGGAGGTTTCTACGGTGCTGTCTTTGTCTGTGTCTTGCCTCAGCACCGTCTGTGGCACTGAGGTTGAGCATGTTGCTGTGTCCTTGGGACTCGGTGCTATCGGATTCCACTGTCGGCACCATTGTCAGCACCACCTCTGCCCTCGGTGCCATTCGTGGCGCTGGGTGGCACCATCCTCAGTGCCGATGGCACCGTCGGGGCCGTCCTCGGTGCCGCTTGCAGCGTCGTGGGGCCGGATGGTGCCATGGCTGGTCCCGACTCTGGACCTGCTGTTTGGGCTGGGGCCGTGCCCTCTGTGGATTCCACTTGCGGTGCTGTAGGGAGCACTGGTACTGGCTTGGGCATGGTTTCAGTCTCTGGCACCCCCTTTGGCAAGGATGGCACTGGGCGCCCTCCTACGGTCTGGCACAGGGTCTTGGCCTCTACCTCTTCGGAGGTGGAGTCGGGCTCTGAGTCAGAAGAACAGTCAGATGAACAGTCTGACTCCTTGGGGTTGACTGTTGGGGTGGGCAGCCCTGTAGTACCCTCGACAAGCTGGAGTCAGCCCCCTTCTGAGGTGGGGTTGGTGGCTGCCGAGACTGGAGTCAGGGGTGCTGACCAGCGGGCAGTGGTGCAGGCCACCATTGTTCTGCAGCCCGGACTTGGTGGGTTCACTGACCCCTCAGCAGTGGTACCCCCACCTGTTGTGTGCCTGGATCGCCCAACTTTGGGGCCGATCAGAGCACCTACAGGATGGGGGGGTACTGTGCCCTGGATAGCTCCTTCGGGTGCTGGCCAGGGCTGTCAGCTACCTAGGCTGGCCCTCTCAAGGAGGAGGACTCTTTCAGACTCTGAGGGGTCAAGAGGCATGGGGACTGCACAGCTATCTTTTTCTGGGGCCCACCTGGGCTCTGGAGGAAGCCGTAGTGTGGATCTCCGCTCTTCCTCCTTGGTCTCTTTGAGGGAGCCCCATTCTTTTGAAGTAAGGAACCTATCTTCTGGACCTGTACGGCCCCGGTCGCCTCACAGGGGGGATTATTCTGGGCCCAGCCAAGGCAGTACCGAAATGGTTATTCAGCTGTCGGCTTTGGAGTCTTCTGGAGCACCTTGTTCTTCGGGTGCTCTTGGTCTGCTCCTTAGCACAGGCGGAGGTAAGCCGATATCTCTTCTCGGCTCTGTCCCCATCCCTCTGCCACATTCTCCTGCACTCCCAGGCATCCTTGGTCCTAGCGGGCCTCTCTCCTGGGAGCAGTTCAGGGCTGTGGCTGCTCGGTTCCCAGCTTACGTTAGGGCAGTGGACAGACAGGTTTTTTAACCTCCCCCTGAGCAGCCACCCCCTGAGCAGTCGGTGCCCTCCAACTCTTCATCCCCCTCTTCTGGGGGAGGGGAGCCTTCTGTCCACATCTCTCCAGCCACTGATCTCGCTGAGTATCAGCGTTTCCTCATGAGGATGTTGGAGAACTTGCACCTCACCCCTGCCACTGTAAGCAATCCAGAGCACTCAGTGCACGCCTTTCTGGGTGATTTCAGCGAGGCCACCCTTGTGGTGCCTCCCTGGCCTGCTCCCTTTCGGGAGGCATTGTTGCACTTCTGGCAGAGACCCTTCTCTGGAGTTTCTGCCCCTAGGGATCTCTGCCAGTGGTATTGCAACCCCCCAGAGTCTCCAGGTTCCATGCCTCCTCCGCAGTCCAGATTGACGCAGTTGGACACTCCTGATGGGCTTTGCGCCCTTCACCATGACCGGCCCTCAGATCAAGATTCCTTGGATTTTGACTTCTGGGATAGGAGAGCTTTCTACTCATCACATTGTGCCTTTCCATTTCTGCACATCAGGCCCACTATGCAGCCTATGACAGGTTCTTGTGGTCCAGGCTAGGTCAACTCCTAGCTTTGTTGCCTGACACGGAGCAAACCAGACAAGCCATTGCACTCTCTGCATGTGGCCTGGAGCTAGCAAGGCACCAAGCGAGGGCATCCTATGATGCCAACGAGGTAGCTACCAGGGTCATAGGGACAGCGATCTGCACTAGGTGGATGGCATGGCTGCATCTTTCCCGGTTGTCACCCTTGGCCCGGCATAGGGTGATTAACTCCGCCATCAGAGAACCTATCTCTTCTCCCATAGAGCGAGAACAACATTTGTCGGGCACTTCCTTCTCCGGGGTCTCTGTCTCACTTTCCCACTCTTGGGCCTCTCCAGGCCCTGAAGGTTCTCCTCTTAGTGTGTCACCCACTGAGAGCTAAGGGACTTTGTCCTTAGGGTGTAAAGAAAACCCCTTGGGGGCTCAGCACTCTAGCAGTGATGAATAGTGAAGATTGACACAGATAAGATATGAAAATTATGTACCTACCGTAATTATGATCTTTCTGTGTATCTTCACCATTCATCACAACCCTACCCTCCATCCCCCTGGGGCCTCAGTCTCTGGGTCCACCTCCCTCTCTGTGCCCAACCTTGCCCTCCTCCTTTCTTTGTTAGGAGTGTGGTAAACAGTGGCACATAGGGGACAATGTTCTGGGTAGAGTGGTCAGCATGGGGGACACTCCTATTCTAGTGCGTTTGCCCCACCTCTGTGGGGTGGGAGTTTGTAGTTGCCCTCCATTCTTTCCTCCTCCTTGTCCCGTCCATCTTATTTTCTTTGTCCTTAGGACTATCCTTTATTACATAAAAAAAAAAAACTCCTTTTCCTTTTTCATCAAAATATTTCCTTGAGAGGGTGTTAATTCTCTGTGCCCTGTCCTTCTTCCAGAATAGCCGATTCTGCTCAGATGGAGTTTTTGCCAGCCATTCTGTGCCTTGAATTCTGGCAAGAAGCCTTTGGCTACTGCTTGCAGTTCCTATACAGTCTGGAGATGGACCAGGGTCTGGGATGTGTTAACCTTCTCCCCTCTCTTCCTACCTTCTAAATTCTTTGTCCCACCCTACCTCCCTCCTCTGTTTCCAAAGATTGGGGCCCCTCCCAATCCCTTTAGTTTCTGACTTCTTCTTTCAGTCCTCTCAGTCGTTATTTCTGCTTTTAGTTTTATATCTTTCCTTTTCCTGTCCCTTGGACTTCCTTGTCCCACTCTCCACTCCCTTCCTCTTACCTCTCTGGCAACTCAGAGCTGGCAGGCAGGTGGAGTCGACAGCGCCTAACGGCCAACCCGTGAGCACCACGCACTGCGTCGGCCTCGAGGGCAGCGCCGATGGTACGTCGGCTCCACCTACCTAAAAAAAAAACCTCCCACGGGGTCATGACCTCCGGCCTTGTACCCAAAGGTGATGAATGGTGAAGATGCACAGAAAGATCATAATTACGGTAGGTATGTAATTTTCATTTCTCCTCAGACGCCCAACAGCAGGTTATGAATGTTCCCTTTAATGGTGCCTACCTGTTTGGCCAACAGATGGACCAATCCCTGGAGGCCTCTCAGAAAACCAGGAATGCCATGAAAACAGCTAGACTGGCTCCTTCAGCTCCTCAGAGGAGCAGAAACTGCTAATTCTTTCATAACAGACAGCCCTTTTGTGGGAGAGGCAGAAGACCCCCAGCCAAGCACCAGTCTCCTCAGCTGTAAAAGAAAATGCAACAGAAGGCACAGGCCCTAAAAGTGCCCAGTGTCACCCTTTGAGACCCCGGCCCTGGTTCTGCCTCAACTGCCCGAGGTGGACCTCTCCTCGGTGGTGGGAGGATGTCTGACTCAGTTTTACAGTCAGTGGAAATCAGTCACCACAAACAAGTGGGTTCTCAGGACTGTTCAAGAGGGGTACTCACTCAACTTTTCAGAGATTCCCCCCGACTTTCTGCCCAAGTGGCAACACACTCTGTCAGCCGCTCAGTCAGACCACCTCACCTTGGAGATAACAGACTTTCTCAGAAACAGGTCAGTGGAAGTAGTCCCTGGGCAGAATGCAACACAGGTTTCTACTGCCATTACTTTCTGGTTCCAAAAAAGACAGGGGGCATGCACCCCATCCTTGACCTTTGAAACCTGAACAGGTTCTTGTACCATGAGAAGTTCAAGATGGTCTTCCTGGGGACCCTTCTACCACTTCTCAAACAACAGGAATGGCTGGCATCCCTGGATATGCAAGATACCTACCAGCGTATTCCAATGTACTCAAACCACTACAAGTTCCTTTGCTTTGTAGCCTTGGATCAGCACTATGAATTCAGAGTCTTGCCCTTTGGGATCTTCTCGGTGCCTCAAGTCTTTACAAAGTGCTTCATGGTTCCTGCAGCGCACCTTCAAAAGCTGGTTCCTAGCAAGTCCATCAAGGCAAAGTACAGAAAAGACAGTGACCACAGCAGCTTAGTTCTTGACCTCCATGGGGGTACTGCTGAACCTGGAAAATCACAGCTTCAACCTTTGCAACAGTTCCTTTTCATAGGGGCCCTCTTGGACACTACCAAAGCGAGGGCCTTCATCCCAGAGGACAGAAAGAATGACATCCTTTGAATGGTTCTTTTCATCATGGTAAACAATCCTGTGCAGGTTCACTCCATTCAATGGATGTTAGGCCTCATGGCCTCTTCCATCTTCACAGTGCCTCTCGCTCAACTGCACATGAGAACCACCTAGTGGATGCTCAGCACACAGTGGTCCCCAACAATGCATCCTCAGTCTTACCCAATTAAAGTGATGGAACCCCTGCAGTGGTCACTTACATGGTGGAGGCAAGAGGACACCTGGCATGGTGGATGCAGGGGTACAACCTTCTTCAGGGTCTCCCCTTTACTCCACCAGAATCTCAGATAACCATCACCACAGATGCTTCTCTTCTCGGGTGGGGAGATCACTGCCAGGACCATCACACTCAGGGAGTCTGGACCCATGCAGAATCTCACCTCCATATCAATGTTCTGGAGATGAGGGCAGTTCTTTACACCCTCCAAGTCTTAGAAGATGTTGTCAGTCACAAGGTAATCCTTCTACAGAAATACAAAAAAGCAGTGATGTATTACATCAGCAACCGGGGAGAGGGGGCACACTCCTACCCACTCTGCAGAGAAGCCAAGAGGGTATGGGAGTGGTGCCTCAAGCAAAATATTCTGATTCAAGCAGTTTATCTGCTAGGGACTCAAAAGGATCTGGCGTACCAACTCAGCAGGACGGAAGTGGATCCTCATGAGTGGTTGTTAGCACCAGATGTCGTGCAGTCTCTCTTCGATGAGTGGGGTACTCCAGACTTGGGCCTTTTTGTGTCCTCATTCAATGCAAGACTGCCTCTGTTCTGCTCCAAAAATCCAGAACCTGGTGTTCAAACAACATGAAGTCTTGCTATATTCTGACTATATGCAGTAAGACCCAGCGTTTGAACTGCTCCGGAGAGTAAAGGGTTAACTCTGTGCACAGGCATAGAACATTGAGCACGAGCTCGGTTTTCAAACCTCTGTCTGTGATACACTGAAGTCTAACTGTCAGATTTCTTATTCCGTCTAACTGTGAAGTCGCTCCGGAGATCCCTCCTGCATTTCGGTTTGGTAACGTTCAAATCGGTCGTTTTTTTTCAACCGTATTTCATCATTTTCGGTATTTTTACCTCTGTCCCGGTACAGTAAGTTGTAGTAGTGGGTAGTGGTGTTTCTATTATTTCTACTCTTAGAAATTGTTTTGTCTCTTTGGTTCTTTTCTGGTTGGTCTGGTTTAGAACCAAAACTGATTGTTTTTTACTGTTAAAAAACCAAAAATTGTGGTTTTACTGGTACTTATTGGTTCCTAAAAAAATCTGGTTTATTTGGGATTTGTTTATCTGACCCATGACACGGTTGGAACCGATAGGTCTTAGTTGCCTGGCTTAAAAGCTGTGAAGGGTGACTTTCTGATTTTCGGCGTGTCTGAGAAACCCCCCAAAAAAACAGTCCCACTGGGTTTCAGCACTGTTCCAAGTGTGGGGAGGCCTTTGCTAAGGCCGATCCCCACCTGGTATGTGTCTATTGTCTGGGGTTTGACCACCTCAAGGAAGACTGCCAAATCTGTAAGAACTTTCCAGAAGCCACCCTGGATAAACGTTTGGGTAGGCTGAGGGAAAGGGCGGCTGAGAAGTCCACTGACTCAGAGATCAAATCCAACAGATAAACAGCGCAACACTACGAGCGGGTGCTCACAGCGTGAGGTGCAAACCTCAATAATTCACACAAAAGCCAAGGTAATGAGCACTCCAGGACACATAAAAATATACTGCAAGTGATTTTAATCCAAACGGCAAGTCCAGACCCCTGCGCTTCGGCTCTACGCCTTCAAAGGGGGTTATAACCAAACTTTACAAACAACCACATTTATATACAATCATAGTGATGACATCATAATTAAGGGACAATTAACTCTTTCAGTACCCCATTCTGTCATATATATTCCCTTACTCTAATGTTCTAATGAAACAATTACAAAATGTATACTAAATGTATACTAAAGTTCCTAACAAGAAAATTTTTGTTTGTAAATATAGACCAAAAGAAAAAATATGTTAAAAAATATATGTACCTAAATTACTATGCAAGGCTCTTTATAGTTTTTTACAATTTTTTTACACTTTTTTACACTTTTGACACTTTGTACATTAATTTAGAACATGAATAGTTATATGTTTAAACAAAGCTGTCAATTCTAAAAGTGTAAGAACTAGGGAGAGTTACATCTCCTCCTTTCTTTCTTAAATCAAAAAAATATAGTTAATTCAGTATAAATCATACTGTAAAAGGAAAGGTGATAAAACACTCTAAGTAAGTACAAATTAAAAAAAATGAAATGGAACACACAGTATCAGGTGAGGTGACTAAATAACATACAAATAGCTCATGGCAAAACACAAAATGAGATGAAGTGAAGATGAAATTTGTAACAGTGGTGACAATACAGACAAATGAATGTCATGTTTGTGATCACCCTCCCCTTCAGACCAGCAATGGGAGAAGGGAAACCATTTTGATGGGGATCCACTCAGATAACATCTCACACCACATTCTGAAATGACAAAACAAAACAAAACAAAATGAGTATCAAAGACAGAACACAAATTTTCACACAAAAGGGAATATTCTGTTACTTTTTCAACTATTTTCGGACATCTTTCAAAAAAGGTTTCAGATCCCACTGGTCATTAAGACCATCTGGTTTAACAGTCTCGAGTCTGTATATCCACCTACTTTCTTTCTTAAGTAACTCATTTGTTCTGTCACCTCCAAACTTCATTGGTGTTTGCCACTGACCCAGATGGCCTGCCTGGTTCGGTTGTGGCTGAACCTGAAGAGGTGCCCACTGACCTGGGCGATACCTCTTCGGGCAAAAGGAGAACTGACTCTGCATAGTCAGTTCTGTCAAAAAGAAAGCAAAAATCAGCCTGTTCGGATCCTACACCCCATGTTCTAACTACTGAAGAAATAGTGAAAGCGATTACAATAGTTCAGTTGCTTTGCCCGGTTCCGACCAAACTGGCATCGGTTCAGAGCCGATCGGTTCGGCCGGAAGTAGCTGCTTTAGATATAGATCCTGAGGCATACTATGAGGGCGACTGGGAGGTGGAGAAGGAAGATTATGAAGAAGAACAATGTGAAGGCCTAGATGAGCCAGTAGAGCCTGACATCTCCCCAGACAGGCCTTCCCAGGCTTTTCCTCCCAAGCTTTCTGAGTCCCCTTCCCATTTCTTGTTTTACAAGAGAGTGGCTGAGACTCTTCAGCTTCCTATGGAAGAGGCTGAACAGGATCAGGAAAACCTGACTGTGTGGAAATGATGGATGGCCCAGAGTCAAAGAGAGTGTCTATCCCTTTACGCAAATCCTTGGGGAAGCAGAAACAAACAATTTTACAGTTTTCTACATCCATTCCTCCTGAGGAAAAAAGAATGGACAGGAGGTATGCTTTGTCAGGTCCTGGGATGGAATTCCTTTCAAATCATAGCAGCCATGTTGGGGTAGTGCAAGCTGCAGCCTGTGACAAGGCTAATATTCCCCTGGCATCTCACCTCCCAGATAAGAATTCCAGGAAAGTGGATGCCATGGCACAAAAACAGTACTTGGCATTCTCTTTGAGACTCGTGCAATCGAATTACATGGCATATACAGCCAGGTACCAGAAATCTATGTGGGATATGGTTCTGGAGCTGGCTAGGAATGCCCATCCCCAGCTGGCCAGGGAGCTGGAGTAGGTGGCTGCAAATGGTATTGAGGTATCCAAGGTGCAATTTCATGCTGCTGTAGACCCAAATGATGTTCATTCCAGGGTCATGGCTACATCTATCTCCATGAGGAGATTTGCTTGGCTTAGGTGTACCAACCTCTCACAGGATACCCAGGCTAAGGCTGTGGATTTTTCTGTAACGTAATTCTTTCTTTGCAGACCAAACAGAGAATTACATGAAGAAGATGGATGAATACAGGACCACCTATAGGAGTGCTGCAGCCAAAGAAAAACAGACCACTTCTCAGAGGCAGCAGTTTAGGGGCAGGGCAGGCCTTTTCATAGACCTTTTTTACCAAGCTCAGGCCTCCTCCTCCTCTTCTTTCCAGCAGAGGGGGTTCTTTAGGGGAAGAGGCGGACAAGGGATGACCAGGACCCCATCATCCACTCAGTCTAAGTCCTCTTCCAAGCAGACACCCTGAGGTGTCGGTCAGGGTCGCCTCCCTAGTTCCAGTAGGGGGCAGGCTGGCTCACTACTCCCAGGCCTGGGAGTCTATTACTTCAGACAAATGGGTCCTGAAAGTAGTGAGCCAGGGACTTGATCTCAGTTTCAAAAGGTTCCCAAAAATGAGAGCAAGATCCTTCAGTCCTTCCTCCCCCTTGGAGACAAAGGCCTTAGGGGCAGAAGTCTCCTCTCTTCTGCTTCTGTAAGCAGTAGAGAAAATACCTCATTGTCATAGGGGAAAAGGACTATATTCCAGATACTTCCATACCCCAAAAAAGACAGGGGAGTGGCGACCCATTCTAGATTTAAGGTACCTGAACAAACATTTACAGGTACACTGTCAACCCCCTTAGGTCTCAAAGTGTCCCTAGTTTAAAAAACATATTTTATGATTGCCAAAATTCTGTAAAGATTGTTGATGTAGCTGGTAGTTTGATTCTGACTCTTATTTTCTTTAAAAAAGTAAAAAACAGACTGCCCAACATACTGGTGTTATCACACCAAAACAGGTTTGTTTACATTCCTTGATCAACTCCAAATGCATCTTTCCTGGACTTGGGAACACCCACAAAACAGTCTAGCCCCTCATGATGCAGTGGGAGATTAGGAGGCTACTGTCTTATGAGTGACTGCACTGTCTGTGTGTGTTTCTAATGCTCAGGACATATGCAGTAAGAACAGGACCATGATTGTAAACAAAAACAAGGTTGTTTATAAATATACATTGCCATGCATTTCAGTTCTACTAAGCAAGGCTACAGAGAAAACAAACCGCAACATTAATTAATTTTATAGAAGGTAAGCAATCATAAAATGTACCGTTTCAACTAGAAATAATATGATGAAAAACAGGTTGACAGTGTCCCTTTAACAAAACCAAAATTCAAAATGGTGACTCTGGGAGTAATTCTTCCCTCTCTGAGACCAGGGGGACTGGCTAGCCTCTCTGGATCTCAAGGATGCCTACTTCTACATACCTATCAGACATTCCCACAGAAAGTACCTCAGGTTCGAGTTGCCCTCAGGCCATTATCAATTCAGGGCCATGCCTTTCAGCCTAACATCTGCACCAAGGGTGTTCACCAAGTGTCTCGCAGTGGTGGTGGCATTCCTCAGAAGGCAGGGCATAATTTTATTCACATACCTGGATGACTGGCTAGTGGTAGGCCAGTCCTCAGACCAAATCAAGTCAGCTCTAGAGGCCACTCGAAAGCTTCTAGACTCATTGGGGTTTATCCTGAACCTAGAGAAGTCTGTCCTGCAACCAGCTCAGACCCTCACATTCATAGGGGTGGAACTGGACACTATTCAGGCAAGAGCATTTCTCCCTCTCTCAAGGGTTTAGTGCCTTGTCACTCTGGCTTTCTCCTTTCATCTTCTAATTTCTCATCCCGCCGGGCAGTTTCTACAGTTGCTGGGTCACATGGCAGCTTCCACAGCAGTGGTCCTGGGAGCAAGGTTTCAGATGAGAGTTATTCAGTTTCATCTCAGATCCTATTGGTCTCAGAAAAAAGACCCTCTCTCCAAATTGGTTCCTGTGTCTCAGACCCTAGTTCAGGCTCTCCAGTGGTGGCTGGAGGAGGACAGTCTTTGACAAGGTGTCCCCTTTATCAGTCAGGCCCCCTTCAGTGATTCTCACCACAGATGCCACTTTACTAGGGTGGGGGGCTCACCTAGATAAGCTCACAGCTCAAGGAACCTGGTCTCACCAGAAGTCCCTTCTTCACATAAACTTTCTCGAACTAAGAGCTGTCTTTCTGGCACTTCAGACATTCTCAACTGCTGTTCAGGGGAAGGTAGTGCAGATCAGGCAGACAATACCACAACCATGTGGTACATCAACAAGAAGGGAGGCACTCAGTCCTCAGCCTTGTGCACAGAGGCCATGAAGGTATAGTCTCTAGCTTATTCCCTTCAGACTTCCCTGATAGCTGTGCATCTCCCAGGGAAGGACAACATTCTAGCAGATGCTCTTAGCAGGATTTCCCAGGGCCACCACGAATGGACCCTGAACCCTCTAATTCTTCAGGTCATTTTCAAGAGGTGGGGCACTCCAGAGATAGATCTCTTTGCAGCCCTGGACAATCATCAACTTCCTCTATTTTGTTGCAGACCACCTCTTCTGGGGTTTCTGTCCCTCAGGATGCTCTTTTACTGAACTGGACAAACAAGTTTCTGTATGCATTTCCTCCCTTTGCTCTGATATTCAGGGTCCTGACCAAGGTCAAGTCTCAACCATGAAAGGTGATTCTGGTGGCTTCAGATTGGCCCAGACAGCCTTGGTATCCTCTACTGTTGTCACTGTCAGTAACAATGCCCTTGTGTCTTCCCAGACAGTACAATCTCCTCACTTCCTCATGGGGGAGGATTATGTATCCCAGCCTTCAGACCCTCAGGCTCAAAGCCTGGCTCTTGAAGAGCTAGAATATGCAAACTTGCATCTTTCTCAAACAGTCTTGGATATTCTAAAGGTTAGCAGGAAACCTGCTACTAGAAAGACTTACAACTCCAAATGGAAAAGATTTGGGTTTTGGTGTTCCCAAAAACATGTCAAGCCAGAGCTGGCTGACATTGCCACTGTATTAGACTATTTAGTGCCTACCACTCTCAAGGTACATTTGGCAGCTGTGTGTGCTTTTCTTTCTGCTGGCAAGGGCTCTTCCCTAGCATCTCATCCAGTCTTCAAAATAATTCTTCAAAGGCCTCATACATGTCAACCCTCCCTTTCGGGAGCCTACCCCTTCCTGGGACCTGAATATCTGTATAGCACAGCTTATGCAGACCCCTTTCAAACCCTTATCCTCAGCTGAATTGAAGTACTTGACTTGGCAAACTGTATTCCTGGTAGCCATTACCTCTGCCAGGAGAATCAGTGAATTACAGGCCTTCTCAGTGGAACCTGACTTTATTTCATTTCACAGGGATAAGATGGTCCTTCAAACCAACAGAAAGTTTCTTTACAAAGTGGAAACAGACTTTCACTTGAATCAGTCTGTGTCATTGCCTGCATTTTTCACTGACCATTCTTCCTGTGGGGAGAGAAGATTACACAGTCTTGATGTAAAAAGGGCTCATAGTTACTATATAGAGCATACTAAGGCCCATAGGAATGGCTGTTCTCAGTTATTTCTCACCTATGGAGAAGTGGGAACAGGCAAACCTTCCACTAAGATAACTATTGCCAGGTGGATTGCCTCCTGTATCCAGTTTGGTTATTCAAAGCTGAGAAAAGAGCCTCTCTCAGGCCTGAGGGCTCACTCCATCAGAGGTACAGCTGCTTTGGTCACATCAGCTAGAGACATACCATTAGTGGAAATATGTAAAGCAGCCACCTGGAAAACTGTTCACACATCTACCAAGCATTACTCTCTTGACATTCAGTCAAGAAGTGATGCTCGGTTCAGCACAGCTGTGCTGCAGAGCCTGTTCCCAAAACAGTTTCTGTGACTCCCTCCTCCAAGGGGGTACTACTTGGTTGTCTGCAAATAGTCAGAATACAGCAAGACCTCATGTTGTTTGAAGAAAAAATTATTCACCTTAGTAATGCTGTTTCTTCTAATGGAGTCTTTCTGTATTCTGACCTCCCTCCTTGCCTCCCCTCCTGGAACCTAGTGTTTTGGGTTGTGGCATGGCAGGCACAGTGCTGCATCCCAGAGGTGTACTTGCATGCCTTATGTTTTACAGGTTTATCTTTAATATTTTGGTTGTTCACTACCTACTTATTTTTTTCATTTTGGGGTTCTCGACTTGAGTCTTTTGACCCTAAAAACCTGTGTTATGCTCTTTGGCAAAAAAGTTTTAGAAACAATTTCTAACTATAGAGTTAGTTAGTTTAGTGCTCGTAAGAATCTGACTTCAGTGTACTACAGACAGAGGTTTGAAAACTGAGCTCATGCTCAATGTTCTATGCCTGTGCATAGAGTTAACCCTTTACTATCTGGAGCAGTTCAAGTGCTGGGGCTAACTGCATATAGTCAGAATACAGCAAGACTCCATTAGAAGAAACAACATTACTAAGGTGAGTAATTTTTTCTTTTCTGTCAGGATGCATTCAGGTTACGGTGGATAAATTGCTTTCTGTACGCATTTCCTCCTCTTCCACTAGTTCAGTGGGTACTGCTCAGAATAGAGGCACACAGGGGCAAAATGATTCTCATTGCACCGTACTGGCCTCGACAGATTTGGTTTCCCTTGATCAACAAGTTATCAGTGGCCCCTCCAAGGCAACTGCCTCCATGCGCTCCTTTCATCTCCATGCCTGGCTCTTGAAGAGACAGAGGTGCACAGGGGTTTCTCAGAGATTCTCCTGGCTGCACATAAACCATCCACTAGGAAGACTTACACAGCCAAATGGAAGCAATTCTCAGAATAGTGTGCTAAGATCAACACAGACCCATTCTGCTGTCCCCTAGACAAGATGATGGAATACTTGCTAGACCTTTCAGACACATACCTACAATACTCATCTGTAAAGGTACATCTCTGTGCAGTCTGCCTATCATGAACCAATCCAGGACATGACCCTGGCTCAGCTACCGCTGCTCAAAAGATTCCTCAAGGCATTCTACGCACGAGGCCCCTGGACAGAAAGCCAGTTGCTCCCTGGGATATTAACTGTTATAGGGCCACAGACTGATATATCCATCCAGAACTCCAATACATTCTAATTATGTCAGTAGTTTAAGGGTTAACCTAGTGCTAGACATACTCACTCTTAAACCTTTGATCCTCTAGGTACATGTGATCTCAAGTTTCTGACCTGAAAAACTGCCTTTCTAACCCCAGGAATCCACTACTATTATTAGTCTTGCAGTGCTCTCTTAAGTGAGCACTGCCCCAGAGAGAATAGAATGCTATGCTAATCATGGAATGTTTAGCTTGTGCATCTATTTTCAAATTGCTCAGTGTCAACTGCCTACATTCTACCTCAGATTTCTTCCCTGTGCTGCAAAGATCAGATGTCCTGGAGATCTCTCTCAATCAAGACAGATTTCTGTAGTGCATAGAGCAAAAAACTTAGGTATTTTTGTTTTATTTTTCATTACTGCCTAGTGTCATTGTTCTTTAGTGTTTTATACCTCATTCGTTTTAAATTTAAACTTGTTTATCGGTTCCTCATAGTTCCTTTGAAACGAGGGGTAACTGACCTTCTTTTCTTATTTAATCAGAACCTTTTTAGAGGGTTCTGGTTACTTTATTCTTTAATTTTTATTTAATTTTAACCGCTTTTGAACTGAGGTTTATCGTTTTTCCTCAGCAGTCTCTTGGTTTCGGATTCAATGGAACCGATAGTTTTTTCACTTTATTGGTTCCTGAACTGACCATTATTCTATTGAAACCAACCACAAATATTTAAATTGAGTCTATTTTTGGTCAGTTACTGGTTCCTGTTTTATATAATGTCAGACACGCCTAAAAAGAAAACAGGACACCCTGGGTTCAAGAATGGCTTGAAGTGTTTGCCAAGGCAGACAAGCATGATCTTTGCTTGATCTGCCTTGGGCAACAGCACTTCAATGAAGACTGCAATATTTGTAAGTCTTTCCCTGTTAAGACAGTGGAAAAACACAGGGAGAAGCTTAAAAGAAAACTAGAGGAGGGGTCCATGGGCTCTAACCAGTCCACCCCCTCTTAAGACTGTGACACTTCCTTCCAGAGCCTGCAAATCCACCCCTGATATGGGTGAGGGCTCTGGCAAGAGAGGCAATCAACCAGCTGGCTCCCCAGTGCCTGCCAAAAAATTAAAGAAAACCAAACACACTGACACCCCGGCTGAAATGCCTCACGGGGTCCCTCAGGTGCCTATTAATGCTCCTCCTGCTGAGTTGACACAGGCTTTCACTTTACACCAGGTGCTGCCGGGTTTATTACCCCCTCAGCAGTCTCTGATTACCACTGCTGAAAAAGCAACTGTTGTTACCCTCTTTTGCCTACTGCTACAGTGGCATATGAGAAGGATGACCAAGATGAAGAGGGAATTGAACCTGAGGTGTCACCAGAACAGGATTTTGGCTCCCCTCCCAGACCCTCAGAGGCTTTCTCTTCCCATTTTTCTTTTGTTAAGAAAATGGTAGAGACCCTGGATCTGCAAACAGCTGAAGAGATCCAGGATGAAGAGGAGGCACAATTCATGGAGCTTATGGGGCTGACAACCTCAAAGAGGCTCCTTATGCCTAGTTACAAATTCTTTAAGAAGGATGTTTTAGAAATCCTAAAGGCTCCCAATACAGTCACATCCATAGACAAAAAGTCTGACAAGAAGTATCAGTTAGAAAGATCTAGTGCTGAGTTTATTTTTAGTCACCCAGACCACCAGGGTATTATACAGCAGGCTGTCTGTGAGAAAGCCAAAACTCCCTTATCCTCTCACCCCCCCGACAAGGATTTGAGAAAGGTGGACAGCATGGCAAAACAAGCAGTTGTCAATGCCAAATGTTGTCTCGCTGGCATTGGCATTGAAAGTGCAGGAGTTAGAGATGCATAATAGGAATGGCAGTGAAGTATTGAACTGAAGCCAATGCCAACCCCACCCTACAGATAGTGACAGGCGTTGGGGTGTGCCTTTGGGTTATCAGCTATAATGATCATGCCATTCTACCTCACCTTACCCCGTAGACACTGATAAGTGTCGTGGTGTGCTTTGGGGTCTGTGGGCATTATACTTACACCATTCCATAAGGAAATAAACTGAGGTGGGTGCAGTATAAGAGAATGTGGTGAACTTTAGGGGTAAACATTCCAAGGCAGACCTCGATGCCTGTCACTGGCTGCAGGGTGGGGTTGGGGGTGGAATGGTGTGAGCATTACAGACAATGATCCCAAGTCACACCCCTGACACCTGTCAGTCTCTACAGTGTGGGGAATTACAGTTGGAAACCCTAATGCCATAGGTGTTTGTTGGTATTTTCACTCCAAATGTTCAACCTAGGTTTTTTGTGACCCCACCTCAAGAAGAGCGGCACTATCAGTTTGTTAGCTGAAAGGTAGGTTTGTACAGTGGCTATGCCATTTGGTGACACAGGGATGAAAACACATTTTGGGCAGGGTGTGAAAAATGACAACTGTAATGTTCATGAGGAGGTGTAAAAAAATTGCAACATTGAAAATCTGGAGTGAAAATATGAAAAATTGGTGAAGTCACGAGCATGCATAGAAAATGCGCAACACACGTCCATAACTCAATTATTTTCGGGATTTTTTTAATCACATTTTCAACATAGGCAGTTTGGGACCTCCTCTCATGAATAGTGGCACTGTGATTTTGTTAATTTGTCAAAAAAGTTGATGTCCCACAGCGACCTCGCTATTGTGCACCACAGGTGCAAAACACATTTTGGGCAGGATGTGAAAAATGGCAGCTGTACTGTTCATAAGGAGGTGTGTGAAAAAATGGCAGTGTTGAAAATCTGGCATGAAAATATTGCAAATTTGCGAAGTTACAAGGGTGCGTTGAATCTGCGCAATGCACGCCTTTTAACACAGTCATTTTATGGACGTTCATCACCAAATTGTCAACATAGGCATTTTAAGACCTCTGCTCATGAACAGTGTTACCGTCATTTCCTCAAACTGTCCCAAAAACTGATTTTGCACAGCAACCGTGCAATTGTGCGCCGAACGTGCGAAAACACATTTTGGCCAGGATGGTGTCATCTGAAATGCAAATAAATTAAAAAAAATGTAAAATGATAGCTCTACTGTTCATAAGGAGGTGTGAGAAAATGCTAATTTTGAAAATCTGGAGTGAAAATATTACAAATTCATGAAGTTACGAATGTGCATGGAAACTGCGCAACGCACACTCATAAAATAGCCATTTTTTTGATTTTTTGCACCAAATTTGCAACATAGGCTTTTTGAGAGACCCCCACATGAACAGTGGCATTGTCATTTCATTAATCAGTCCTGAAAGGTGATTCTGTGTAGTGACTGCAAAATCACCTTTCAGGACCGAATAATGCAATGATAGTGACTGAATTCACGAGGAGGGGTCCCAATAACCCCATGTTGAAAATTTGATGCCAAAATTCCCCAAAATGGCCGAGATATGCACCAAAGTTTAAAAAAACAAACATGCCATTATACAGCTTACCGGCATTTCTTCAGTTCGCGGTTGGCTTTGAAGAGTGCAGATGTGTTCCCGGTCCACCGAAGATTGTTGCGCTGGGCTCCAGAGGTAAGTATGGGGTGGGGATGGGGAGGTGGGGTGCTCAGAGGGTGGGCGTGGGTTGGGGGAGGGGGCAGGGAGACTGAGAGGGACCGTTTTCTTTCACAGGTTTAAAAAAAAAACATTGCAGGATGGTTTTTGTATTTCAGGGACATTTGGCATGCTGGGGTGGGCTCCCAACGTGCCACCTGACTGTTTTATGGGGATGGATGTTGTAGCCGACAGGATTGGGCACCCCTGTCAACACATACTGAAGTGGATGAAAGCCGAGGGGATTGGGCACCTCGCACACAACAAAAGTGGGGGACATTATGCCGATGGGGAGGGGCTCCCATCAGCAAAATAAATGGGGAAGAGGGACTCACGCAGACGGGTTGGGGCCTCTGTCGGCAAAGAAAGACTGTTCAAGGGGCATAATGCCGAGGGGGATTGGGCACCCCGGGTATACATTTTAAATGTGAGGGGGGGCATTATGCTGACAGGGAATGGACTCCCCCGTCGGCAAGTGAAGTGGGTCAGGGCAGTTTGCAGGTGCTGGACAGGCATGACGGGAGGATGTGTTATTGTGCCGCTGCATGATTGCAGTGGACCTTTTGTTAGATCTGGTGGCCACCTGACATATGCCTGGTGTCAGCACCTGCAGCTACCTTATTGGGAAATGAGGGATGCACCTTCTGATGCATGCCCTGCATTCACCCACAGTGACTGCACCTCCAAATCTGCTACAGATTTAATATGTCGGCTGGCGCGAACGCATGACCCAACATAAAAAGAGGTACTTTTCGACATCCCTGACAATTCACCAAGCCAGCTACTAGGCCTATGCAGCCCTTTATTAAAAAGCTGTCTGGCAGTCAGTAGTGGACAATGCTGAGGCTAACCCATCTTTAACAGTGTCAGAGCTACTAGACAGAGCAAAATTGGGCTTGGAGGCTTCCAAATACCAACTTCAGATGGCAGCTGACACTAGTGATACAGCTGCGAGGTTGATAGCTGGTACCATTGCTCTAAGAAGATTTGCCTGGCTGAAGGCTACCAACCTCACCCAGGACACCCAAACTAAGGCAATGGACTTTCCTGTTGAAGGCCACTCTCTTTTTGGTGTCCAGACTGAGGCATATATGAAAAACGTAGATGAATATAAAGCCACGTTTAGAAGCAACTTGACCGGAGACAGGCCCTCTACTTCAACTTTGTCATATTCTAGGGGAGGCAGGGGCAGGTCTTCTTTTAGGAGGCCTGTCTTTTGGGTACAAGTTGTTTCACAGCAGCAGTACCAACCACAGCAGGCTGGATTTTACAGAGCTAGAGGTAGAAGGGGTTCTCGGAGAGGATCTCAATCTGCTCAGCCTTGGCAGCAAGCAAAACAGAACCCCTGACTTTTCCCTTCAGGCTGCCTCTCCATGTCCTGTAGGGGGCAGACTCAACCATTATTTCCAGGAATGGTTAAAAATAACCACAGACAACTGGGTCTTGGAAATAGTGAGTCAGGATCTCTCCCTTTGCTTCAAGTCCCTCCCTCCTTCAAGGTTAAAACATTTTGCACCAGCTCCCTTCTCAGAAAGAAAACTACTGGAGCAGGTGGTACAGGCCCTACTGCTGGCAAAAGCAGTGGAGCCTGTCCGCCACAACCAAAGAGGGCAAGGGTTCTATTCCACATATTTCCTGACAACAAAAAAGAATGGAGAGTGGCAACCTGTACTAGACCTCAGACTGCTAAACAGGTACCTGGTAAAGCCCAAGTTCAAAATGGTCACAATGGCCATAATTTTGCCAACTCTGCAAAAAGGGGACTGGCTAGCTTCCTTGGATCTAAAGGATGCATATTTCCATATTCCCATAAGGGAGTCACACAGAAAGTATCTCAGATTCAGACTCCCCTCAGGCCACTACCAGTTCTCAACACTTCCCTTCGGCCTTACGTCTGCACCAAGGGTCTTTGCCAAGTGCATAGCAGTAGTAGCGGCACACCTCAGAAAACTGGGTGTCACAATTTTTCCTTATCTGGATGATTGGCTGATCATAAGGAAATCCCACCAACAGGTGTCAGATGACCTTCAGGTAACCCAGGATATGCTGATCTCCCTGGGATTCCTTCTCAATACCAAAAAGTAAATCCTGCCTCTGTGCAGGTTCTGCAGTTCATAGGTGCAGAACTGAATACAGTAGTGGGAAGAGCTTTTCTCCCTCAGGAGAGGGCAGATAGCATTCAGCTTCTGGCAAGCCCATTTGTCCTGGGCAGGCCAAAGCCAGCAAAACAGTTTCTTCAACTGTTAGGGCACATGGCTGCAGCAATAAGCACAGTCATAGGTGCCAGGTTTCAGATGAGAGATATTCAGTTCCACCTCAGAGCACACTGGTGCCAACGGCGGAACCCCCTCTCAAAGCCAGTACCAGTCACACAAACGTTACCACAGGCCCTCCAGTGGTGGAGTGAACTGGAAAATTCAAGGGAAGGGGTTCCATTTCTGCAGGGGCCTCCCTCCCTGGTTCTCACAACCACTGCTTTCCTGCTTGGTTGGGGTGCTCACTTAGGGGATCACACCATCCACGGTACTTGGGAGAGTGCAGACTCACTCCTGCACATAAACCTGCTGGAGTTAAAAGCTGTTTATCTGGCTCTTCAGGGTTTCTCTCATCTCATACAGGGAAAGGTGGTACAAGTCAGAACAGACAATACCACAACAATGTATTACATCAACAAACAAGGAGGGACAAGGTCCACTCCTCTGTGTACAGAGGCAATAAAGATATGGAGCCTCGCTTACTCTCTAAATGCCTCTCTGCAGTCATTTCATCTGCCAGGCAAGGACAACACCTTGGCAGATGCCTTAAGCAGGATAAACCAGGCCCATCACAAATGGGCATTGAACAAGCAAGTGGTGAATGCTCTATTCAGGAGGTGGGGGACCACAGAAATAGACCTTTTTGCTTCCCACCAAAATCACCACTTACCTCTTTGTTGCTGCAGGGCCCCAGTGAAAGGGACAGTTCCAATGGATGCCCTGATTCTGGATTGGACAGGCAGGTACCTCTGTGCATCTCCACCTTTTCCTCTGATACTCGGCGTGCTCATCAAGCTCAGGTCACAACCAGCTTCGATGATTCTGGTAGCCCCGGATTTGGCAAGACAGCCTTGGTACTCCCTGCTGCTCTCAATGTCTGTGAGCAAACTGATTCACCTCCCTCTGAGGTACAATCTACTTACTTCTTTTCAGGGGAGGGTATTGTACCCCAATCTCAGGTCTCACAAGGCCTGGCTCTTGAGGACTTAGAATATGCAGATTGCCAATTCTCTGAAGCAGTTTTAGAAGTCCTTAAGGGTTACAGGAAGCCTTCCATCAAGAAAATCTATGCCTCAAAATGGAAAAGATTTTCCATTTGTTGCAGTGACAATGGTATAGTCCCAGCCCAGGCCGGGATCCCAACCCTTCTTGATTATTTGTCTCACCTGCACTTCCTGGGGTTGCAGCACTCAACTCTGAAGGTGCACCTGGCTTCAGTTTCACCATACCTTTCAGCTAGAAAGGATACCTCCCTGGCATCAAACCCTATATTCAAAAGATTCTTTAATGGGCTCTCTCATTGGTTTCCCCCTCACAGAGAACCAGCGCCAGCATGGGACCTTAATATTTGCATTGCCCAGATTATGCTTCTGCCCTTTGAGCCTATGGCATCTGCAGACCTCAAATTTCTTACCTGGAAGGTAGTTTTTCTGGTAGCAATCACTTCTGCCAGAAGGATAAGTGAGCTACAGGCCCTCTGTGTGGAAAATGACTATGTTTGTTTCCACAGGGACAAGGTAGTGTTGAGAACTAATAGGAAGTTCCTCCCCAAGGTGGTTTCTGACTTCCATTTGAATCAGTCTATAACATTGCCAGTTTTCTTTACTGAACACTCTAGCTCAGGTGAGCATAGATTGCACAGCTTGGATGTAAAAAGAGCACTGAGTAATTACATGACTCATACCAAAGATCATAGGCAGGACAGACAACTGTTCCTCGCCTATGAGGAAGTAGGTAAAGGTACTCCTGCTTCAAAGAGGACTAGCTCTCGATGGATAGTCCAGTGTATTCAGTTTTGTTACTGGAAGGCAGGCAAGGTTCCTCACTCTGGTCTTAGGACCCCACTCTACAAGAGGCAAAGCTGCCACTATTGCAGCAGCCCAAGAGGTACCTGTAATGGAAATATGTAAAGCAGCTACCTGGAGGTCTGTCCACACCTTCACTAAGTATTATAGCCTGGACACCCAGTCCAGGAGTGATGCCAGATTTGGCACAGCAGTCTTTTTTTCCTCCTTGAAGTATTGCTGCATAGTCTGCAAGAGTAATAATATTAGTGGATTCCTGAGGTTAGAAGAAAAAAATACTCACCTGTAGTAATCTTGTTTCTTCCAAATGGAGATACTAATATTACTCCCCACCCTTGTCTCCCCTTTCAGAATCAGTAACAAGAAAAATCCTCTTCACAGTTGATAAGATGTATAGTTGGAGTGGTATGCCACCTGCTGGCACCTTCTAGTAATGTCTTAACTTGTAGGTTCTTTCTAAAGGCATATCTGACTTCAGAAAAAAAGGGGACATTTGTTTATACTAGTCCTTTAGTTAATGTTGTTAGTTGCCCAGTTGGGCATTATTTTTCTATAATTATTTAAATAGCGATTCACATGTTGTTATGGCCTCTTTGCAGGCTTCTAAGAAATCTGAAGTAGAATGTAGGCAGTTGACACTGGGCAGTTTGAAAAATAGATGCATGAGCTAAACATTCCATGATTAGTATAGCATTCTATTCTCTCTGGGGCAGTGCTGACTTAAGGGAGCACTGCAAGATTAATAATATTAGTGGATCCCTTTGGAAGAAACAAGATTACTGCAGGTGAGTATTTTTTTCTTCTGGTGGCCATCACTTCTGCTTGCAGGCCCTCTGAGATGCATGCTTTGGTCGCAGACCCTCTGTATACCATCTTTCACAAAGACATGGTGGTTCTCCATACATGCCCCAAGTTCCTACCCAAAGTGATTTCAGAGTTCCACCTGGACCAACCCTTGGTTCTGCCTACTTATTTTTCTAACTTTCAGAATGAAGGGGAACACACCATTCTCTCCCTGGATGTTAAAAGAGTCCTTTGGTTCTACATCAATAGAACCAAAGACATCAATCAATCCAAACAGCTCTTTGTGGCTTTTAATGTCACTTGGCAACCATTAAATGTATTTCCCTTGAATAGTGGCCTGCCTTCACTACTGGTACTCTGTGGCACAGGTCAAGTTGGAGGGCCAAGTGCATGCCCTCTCTACTAGAGCGGTTGCTGCATCCTTGGCGGAGATCTGCTCTGTTCTCATTGCTGAGATTTGCAAAGTGGCTACTTGGAGCTCAGTGCATACTTTTGTAAAGCACTATGCTCTGGATGTCCATGCTAGATAGCATGCTTCCTTTGGCAGGACAATCCTTATAGGACTTCTGTCCTGAGTGAGCTCTGTCTCCTACAGCCCTGCTTAGAGGATTTGTTTCAGCTTGATACTCTACCCAGCAGTATAAATAAATGGTGAAGACTTAAGGAGCAACTCTCTATTATAATAAAGAGCTTAAAAACACTAGCTTTACACCAGTTATGTTTTAATTTTATTGCTTTCTAGTTATTTGTTATTTTTGTTTACTTTCCCTTGTTGGTCTACTAAACATTGCAGATGATGCAGCAATTATTTCACTCAGTCTTTCAAAATATATCTGATTGTCCTCTGCTAAACACACAATTGCTATTTGTGACATAACAGCCTGTTGCCATGGTGACCACTATGATGCCATAAACAAGGACATTATGAGGCAAATAGGGTAGAAGCACATGTTTTCAGATGTTTTCTATATAGACATTTCAGATGGACTAACCACATGTGCTGTAAATCTTTGAAAGGAGCACTGAAAATGAAAAAAAAATGTATTGTCTAGCAAACTGTAACAGCTGAAACATCTTATTTATGAAAGCACATGCTGAAGTGCAGAGTTTATCTTTAAGTCCAGGAAGATATAAAAATAACTTTCTCACCATAATTCTTGATCTTCTTGGACAAGTCTTCACCATTTATTCATATGCCCACCCTCCATCCCCCAAGCTCACTTACTCTGGTCTTGGTCTTCACCTCCCTTGTTTTGGGCTGTGAAGACATTGTTCTTAGCTGACCCTTCCTATACAGATTAGAAGGTCTATTTTTTGCCCTTGTTAGGTTAGGTGTTTGTCTAGTTAAAATACACTGCACCTCCTTGGTAAAAAAGGTACTGCGGCAACTGGAGGGTCAATATCGAGATAGCCTATAAAGTGTGAGCCAGTGCTACACGACTGGTCCTATCTTGGCGCCAGCCCTACTGATGATTTTTGGCTCCCTTGAGGTCCCGGTGCCTCTGGCTTGAACCCAGCAGTATGAATAAATGGTGAAGACTTGTCCAAGAAGATCAAGAATTATGATGCGTATGTAATTATTTTTCTTTTTTTGGAGTTGTGTTTTGCATGCAACTTGCCACCCATCCTGATTTCTACTAGGAAAATGTTCAGACTGTATCTCAGAGAATGAAAAAAACAAATATTTCTCTGTGGGCCTAGGTGGCCCCCAGACCCCCAGTCTGTTGAGTTTTGCATTTTACACTGTCATGCCCCCCTAGTAATATACCTAAATGTTCACCCCTGACCCTAACCTTGCATGTTTGTCACATCTGACCACTGATGCAAACAACTACACAGCAAATACAAGCAAGCAAACATTCAGCATTGACAAGCTTTTGGAATAAGGTGCTTCGGAAATGATATATGATGGTGACGATAATGATATGTTTTCATACATATATTCTTATTCATAAAGAATATGGATTGAAAATAAGTTTTATTTTGGAGTGTTAGGTAATTGGGGTATGCTGTTGTCATCTGTTATTTTTTACTTGTAACTGGAGACCCTCATTGACATGTTGTTATAAATCTGAGGCTCTCCAGCAGCCAGTCAAAACAAAGAGCACCCCTATCTGTTATCCAGTGCATGTTATCACCTCATGTCAAGGATGTTAATGTACTCATTTCCACCACAGCTTATAGTGATACGGAGATCCCTCATGTCCCAAGTCTTTTAGCACCTGCTGCTGCTGACACAACCAATTTACTACTTGTAGAACTCACAGAATATATTGTCCCTGAATTAATAGCTGATAATATACTGTACAACAGACACAAAGGAAGAAGGGGAGACTGTCTGGTTGGATGCTACAGGGTTTGATGGTGGCTGGTCTGTGAGGCAGCAAGCAGTCTGTGCAGGGGAACAGGATGTGGTGCTGAAGCTGAATTATGGTTACACAGCAGGCTTCTCTGAGATAAAACTTAAAGCATATAATTTATTAGCAAACTATGGTTACAGACTATCGAACATTTGGGGGAGTTGAAAGTCCGCTGAACACAATGAGTAAACAGTGGAGCATGCACATTCATAAACAGCCATACAGCATTAATATGGCTGTACCAACTAACCCAACAGAAGAGGGACCGCGACAACATTTTGATATCAATCATTTTTTTAACCACACTTTCTAAATCTATATATTCAGTTGACAATCATTGATTTATAATATGTTTATAGGGCTACTCAGCGGTGTCTGTTATTGAATAAGTAAATTGTCCCATACTGTTTGGGCTAACAGAAGCCCTCTGCTTTTATTTCACAGTCATTTTGCCAAACCTTCACAAGATAACATTATTTTCAATAGGAGGCACCTGACTGACCCTATAAACATAGAGTAAAATGCTTTCTACTTTTGTAATTGCTTTGTCTGCACAATGAAACTAACAGATTTTACCTTTTATTTTTAAACTTGCATTAAAAAGTATTCAGTAGAGTCTGATATTTTGTCAGAAATTGCCAGCCACTAATGAGTCCAAAATAATTCACTAGGAAACAGTAGAATTATTTTCTTTTTCAAAAGAAAAATATACTTACAGTATATAGCAAATTGTACTTTTTATGTTTGTAATATTGTTGCACTATCTGTGTGATTTTGCATCTAAAGAAGACTAATTTCTGTCTAATCTATTTCTTCCCAAGTAAAAACTCATTAGGGAAAAATGCCACCTATTAAATCCTAACAAATAAACACACATATTATTAAAAAAAATACCCATTTTTGTATTTTAATGGAAGAAAGCGTTATGTCTCAAAATCTGCAGGCAGAGTTGCATTTTCAAATTGAAATACACTGCTTGCCTTTCCAGTAAAGATTTTTTGACAATACATTGATTCTGTTGGATTCTTTTGGTTTTTACTAGTAGCTGGCAAAACAAAAAGAACAGAAAAAATATGAGATACTAGACAAAGGTATGAAAGGTATTATGAAGGCAGCCAAAGGCACGAAAGATCCAATCTTTAAAATATAAACCCTCACTAGGCAAATGCTGTTTAACACAAAACCCACAATTGACTAAAGATGACTTACAACACCACAGAACTACTAGGATTCACGTGACAATTCAGACCAAGCAGTCCATCTAGTCCATCCCTTGCCATCACAGCAGTCACAGTCATTTTGAGTGTAGATTCAACAGAATTGTATGTGTATGGACATTGATATTCTTACCAATATGGATCACTAAAGAGAAGAAAAAACATCTGTTGTGGAGACCTCTGAGAATCTTAAATCAATATAACTGTCTTTTTCTCCCAGGCATAGTGTACCCTGTGTTGTCAATGACCCTGCCTCCCTTATCAGTTTGTTTATTTTCTATACTCAGATCTTTGGGAGCTTATCTAGACTAATCTTCAAAACCCCATTGATGCTTGCTTCTACAGTTCCCCCAACAGCTTTTTCCACAAACTCATTAAACCTCTGTGTAAAACAAATGCTCTCAGTTTGTCCTCCCTAACCATAACTGTTATTCAGTACTAACTGAAACAACTTTCCTTGAACTAGTTTCCCAAATCATTTTAATATGTTTTATGCTACATCTCCTCAGTTTTCCCTCATACATGAATATCTCCAGCCATTACAATATTTCCTAATACAATTCCTACAAAGTAAATCAAAGTTTGTAGAAATCAGAAGCTCAGCAAAGTTCAAGAAAACAAATGTTATAACCCCAGGAATTCTTCAATACGATTAACTCCAGCAGCCAGCCTCATGTGTTGAACTGCCTCAGAGAGAAATGGAATTTATGCAAATGATGGAACATCTCTTGGCTCATGCCACCATACAGACTGCTGCCCTTACCAACTGCTGTGTTCTGTAATGCTTAGATTGCATTCTCTGCCTGCCTAGTAAGACGCCTCAGAGACTGTTCCTCTGTGTGGCTGTTACGTTTATTTTCAACAAAAATAAGTACTGTAAAATGTTTTTATTTATTCATTATTCTGCTGCCATTACTTAGTTTTTTATACTTAGCACTAGTTTTTAGTGTTATTTTACCTCAGTAAACAGTTCCTCATTGGTTCTTTGAAACCGTTGAGGAACCGGCTATTTTTGTTTACTTATTTTATTTTTATTCAACAATCCTGTATAAGAACTAAAGTCACAACCTTCCTTAGTTTATTTGGGGTTTCAGTTGAATTTTGATTTTGACTGGTTAGCAGTTTATTCCTGGCTCAGGAACTGACCGCTATTCTCTGTGAACCACTTTGCCATGCTATTATTGTTTTGTACTACAGTTGGAAACAGACATTTCACAAGGGCAGTAGACAAAAAGGTTGATAAAAAGTGCCAGCTTAACTGATCATGGCCTGAGTTCCTCTTTTCTCACCCTGGTCATGAGGGAGTATTGCAAGCAGCAGCTTGTGATAGCGCCAGGGTGCCCCTGGCATCTTGCCCACCGGAGAAAGATTCTAGGAGGATGGACAGTATGGCCAAGAAAGGCTACCTAGCTGCATCTCTGGCTATCAGACAGGTCAGTTACATGGCCTATACTGCCTAGTACCAGAAAACCATCTGGAATTCTGTTATGGCTATGGCAGACAAGGCACCACCTGTGTTGACTGCTGACCTGACTGAGACAGCCAGATGTGACTTGGAAGCCACAAAATACCAATTTCACATGGCAGTAGATGCCAGTGATACCACAGCCAGCTGGATGGCCTTGACAGTGGCCCTGAGATGGTTCCCCTGGCTTAGAGCCACAAACCTGACTCAAGATACTCAGGCTAAGGCCATGGACTTCCCAGTGGAAAATAATTCCCTGTTTGGGGACAAAACAGAGGCATACATGAAGAAGGCGGATGAGCACAAAACCACCTTTCAGAGCAATATTGGAAAGGAAAAGGCTTCAGACTCCTACAAGCCTCAAGGAAGTTGGGGTAGAGGTAGGGGCAATGGCAGATGTTTCTTCCAGGCTGAAGCCACCCCTGTCAATCAGCAACAAAGAGGTTACTTCAGGGATAGGGGCAGAAGGGGCTCTAGATGAGGGGGCCAGACCCCACAGGCTACAGCCCAAGCAAAGCAGACTCCCTGATATGTTAATCTGCATTGCCTCCCCACTACCAGTAGGGGGTAGGCTGACTCACTGCTTCCAGACTTGGAAATCCATCACCACAGACAAGTGGGTTCTGGAGGTAGTGAGTTAGGGCCTAGCCCTCACCTTCAAATCTCTCCCCAAACTGAGATCAAGGTTTTTCAGACCATCATCCCACACAGGAAGGACAGTTTTAGAAAAAGAAGTGTCCAACCTGCTGGTTGCAAAAGCAGTGGAACCAGTTCCACTCTCCCAAAGGGGGAAGGGTTCTACTCAAGATACTTTGTAACCTTAAAGAAAAACTGGGACTGGTGACCCATCTAGATCTAAGAGCTTTAAACAAGCACTTAGCAAAGCCAAAATTCAGAATGGTTACTTTGGCAATGATCCTTCCAAATCTTCAGCAAGGAGACTGGCTGGCATTACTGGACCTAACGGATGCCTATTTTCACATTCCCCTCATGGAATCCCACAGAAAATACCTCAGGTTCAGACTGCCTTTGGAACATTATCAGTTCATAGGCCTGCCATTCTGCCTAACCTCAGCTCCCAGGGCATTCACAGAGTGCTTGGCAGTGGTGATGGCACACCTAAAATGGCAGTACATCATGGTGTTCCCCTACCTGGATGACTGGCTAGTTGTGGGCCAGTCACCACAACAGGTAAAAGAGGCTCTCAAGCTCACCCAGGATACACTGGAGTTGCTGGGGTTCCTTATCAAAGTCCAAAATTCTGTACTCCAACCTGCTCAGGTATTAAATTTCATAAGGGTAGAGTTAGATACCCTGCAGGGGAGGGCATTCCTCCCCCAGGACAAGATAGACAATATCCTACAGATTGCAGGGTCCTTCAATCTGGGCAAACCAAGGCCAGCAAGGCATTTCCTAAAGTTTCTGGAACACATGGCTGCAGCAACAGGAACAGTACACGGTTGCAGATTTCAGATGAGAAACATCCAGTTTCACCTCAGAGCACATTGGTGCCAAAGGAGAGATTCTCTCACAAAGCTGGTGCCAGTGTCAGGGATGCTGTTGCAGGCCCTGCAATGGTAGCAAGACAGAAGCAACCTTGGGGGGGGTCCCCTTCGAGAAGGAGTCCCCCACATTGGTACTCATGACAGATGCCTCCCTCCTAGAGTGCGGGGCTGGAAGAGCATAGAGTACATCACACTTGGTCCCCTGCAGAGTCACTCTTGCGCATACAGTAAATCTACTAGAGCTCAGGGCAGTGCTCCTTGCACTGCAATCCTTTGCATCCCTGGTAAGGGAAGGGCCAAGTTGGTACAAGTCAGGACAGACAATACCACCACAATGTATTACATCAGCAAGTAAGGAGAGACAAGGTCCAACTTGCTGTGCACAGAGGCAATGAAAATATGGAGTCTGGCGTACTTTTTACAGGTATCCCGGTTAGCCATCCACCTTCTGGAGAAGGACAATATCCTAGCAGATGCACTCGGGTGAATCAACCAAAACCACCACGAGTGGTCTCTCAACAGAAATGTGTTGGAGGTGGTGATTTGAAGGTGGAGCACCTCAGAGATAGATCTCTGCTTCAAAAGTGAATCATCAGTTGTCCACATTCTGCTGCAGGTCACCAGCAAAGGGCACAGTGCCCATGGATGCTCTGGTACTAGATTGGTCAGGGAGGAGCCTGTATACATTTCTTCCATTCCCTTTGTTGCTCAGGGTCCTCATCAAACTTAGGTCCCAACCAGCTTCCATTATTCTGATATCTCCAGACTGGGCCAGACAGCCATGGTACTCACTGCTGCTTTCCCTATCAGTGGCCCAACAAATACACCTCCCGCAGAGGCACAACCTCCTGACCTCATCACAGGGGAGGATCCTGTGTCTGAACCTCAGGTCTGTCAGACTCAGAGCATGGTTCTTGAAGACCTAGAATATGCTGACCTACACCTCTCTGAATGTGTATAGTACTTAGAGTTCTTAAGGGCTCCAGGAAGCCGTCAACCAAGAAAACCTATTCCTCCAAATGGAAGAGGTTTTCTGTCTGGTGTAATGCTAACAGTGGATATGAGGAAACAACAAAATTCTTGGTGCCGACATTTGAAATGCCGATGCCACAAAGCCGACTCTGAAAATCCTGACAGTAGGATTTTGATATTTTTTTCATGTTTTGTGGAGCTTTGCCCTCCGCATCCCCCTTAATTATTATAACAAACTCCATGGGGGGGTCGAAATCCCACTGTCGGGATTTTCAGTGTTGGGCTTGTGGAATTGGCATTTCAAGTGTTGGCACCACAAGTTTTGGTCTTTTAAAATGATACCCTAACAGCACAGTACCTTCCTAGGCAGGGTTACCAGTCTTGTTGAACTATCTCACCCACCTGCATTTGCTGGGCCTACAGCCCACTACCTTTAAGGTCCACCTGGCATCAGTCTCAGCCTATTTCTTGGTGAGTAGGGGTGTCTCTCTAGCTGCTAACCCTATTTTCAAGAAGTTCTTTAAAGGGTTAGCTCACTTGCACCCTCCAAACAGGGAACCGGTGCCTTCTTAGGACCTCAATGTTTGCATTGCCAAGCTCATGGAACCTCCATTTGAGCCCATGGCTACAGCACATTTGAAGTCTGTCACTTGGAAAGCTATATTCCTAGTGGCTATTACCACAGCCAGAAGGATAAGTGAGTTACAAGCCCTATGTATAGAGTAAAATTAAATCTCTTTCCACAGGGACAAGGTGGTGCTTAGGACTAACAGGACATTCCTTAGAAAAGTGGTTTCTGACTTCTACCTGAATTAGTCAATCACTGCCAGTCTTTTACTTAACACTCTAGCTCAAGTGAATGCAGGCTGCATAGCTTGAGTGTCACGAGAGCTCTTAGCTACTATCTTGAAAACACTAATGCCCATAGGCAGGACAGGTAGTAGCTGTTCCTGACATATGGGGATGTGGGAAAGCAAAAGCCAGCTTCAAACAAGCATTTGTCAATGCCGAATGTTGATTTCGTTGGTGTGTTGAACTCGATCACTGCCCCTCTGTCATGCTCTCAGTCTGTTTCTCCCAGTGCTGCAGGCTGCTCTTTTGTACTGGGCTCCTGCCTGAGTTGGCACCTTGTTCTGCCCACTAAGAAATCTGCAGCTGTCCCGACAGAGCTCCCTTGAGGTGGCTCACTCCCCCCCTCACTCGCTCATTCTGTTTCTCCTGGCGCTGCAGGCTGCCCTTTTGTACTGGGCTCCTGCCTCTGTTGGTGGCTTTTTCTGCCCACAAAGAAATCTGCAGCAGTTCCGACACAGGTCTGCTGAGCCTGCTGACTCCTCCTCCTCCTCCTCTCTCACTCACTCGTTCTGCCGGCACTACAGGCTGGCCTTTTGTACTGGGCTCCTGTCTGCGTTGCCACCTTTTTCTGCCAGCAAAGAAATCCGCAGCAGTCACGATAGAGCTCCATTGAGCTCACTCATTCCCCCTCTCTCACTCGCTCATTGTGTTTCTCCCGATGCTGCAGGCTGCCCTTTTGTACTGGGGTCCTGCCTGCGTTGCTGTCTTCTTCTACCCACAAAGAAATTTGCAGCAGTTACAATAGAGGTCCGTTGAGCTCGCTCACTCCCCCTCTCTCACTCGCTCATTCTGGTTTTCCTGCCACTGCAGGCTGCCTTTTTGTACTGGGCCCCTGTGTGCATTGCTGCCTTTTTCTACCCACAAACAAATCTGCAGCAGTCCCAACAGAGCTCCGTTGAGCTCACTCACTCACTCACTCCCCCCTCCCTCACTCGCTCATTCTATGTCTCCTGCCGCTGCAGGCTGCCCTTTTGTACTGGGCTCCTGCCTGCATTGGCGGCTTGTTCTGGCCAGAAAGAAATCTGAAGCGGTCCCAACACAGCTCCATTGAGCTTACACACTCTCCCTCTCTCACTCACTCATTCTGTTTCTGCCGGCGCTGCAAGCTGGTCTTTTGTACTGGGCTTCTGCCTGTGTTGCCGCATTTTCTGCCCACAAAGAAATCTGCAGCAGTCACAATAGAGCTCCGTTGAGCTCGCTCACTACCGCTCTGTCACTCACTCATTCTGTTTCTCTTGGCGTTGCAGGCTGCACTTGTATATGGGGCTCCTGGCTGTGTTGGCACCTTTGTCTGTCCACAAAGAAATCCGCAGCTGTCCCAACAGAGCTCCATTGAGGTCGCGCCATCTCCCTCTGTCACGCGTTCATTCTACTTATCCTGGCGCTGCAAGCAGCCATTTTGTATGGGGCTTCTGCCTGCATTGGCACCTTTTTCTGCCCACAAAGAAATCTGCAGCAGTCCTGATAGAGCTCTGGTGAGTTTGCTCACTCCTCCTCCCTCACTTGCTCTCTCATTCTGTTTCTCCCAGTGCTGCAAGCTGCCCTTTTGTACTGGCCTCTTGTGTTGGGGTCTTTTCTGCCCACAAACAACCGGAGCAATCCGACAGAGCTCAGTTGAGCTCGGTCACCCCCCACCCATTTGATCTTAATCTGTCCCAAACACTGATTTCCCACAGTGACCGTGCTATTCTCTGGCAGGAGTGCAAAAACATATTTTAGCGAGGATGTGAAAAATTACAGCTGTACTGTTCATAAGGAGGTGTGAAAAAATGTCACTGTTGAAAATGTGGCATGAAAATATTACAAATTTGTGAAGTTACAAGGGTGCGTGGAAACAGTTCAATGCATGCTTGTAACACAGTCATGTTATGGAGTTTCTTCACCAAATTTTCAACATAGGGATTTTAGGACCTCTGCTCATGAACAGTGCCACTGTCATTTTCTTAATCTGTCCCAAACAGTGATTTCCCACAGTGACCGTGCTATTCTTTGGCAGGAGTGCAAAAACATATTTTAGCGAGGATGTGAAAAATTACAGCTGTACTGTTCATAAGGAGGTGTGAAAAAATGTCACTGTTGAAAATGTGGCATGAAAATATTACAAATTTGTGAAGTTACAAGGGTGTGTGGAAACAGTTCAATGCATGCTTGTAACACAGTCATGTTATGGAGTTTCTTCACCAAATTTTCAACATAGGGATTTTAGGACCTCTACTCATGAACAGTGCCACTGTCATTTTCTTAATCTGTCCCAAACACTGATTTCCCAGAGCGACCGCGTTATTCTGTGCCGCAACTGTGAAACCACATTTCAGTCAGGATGTGAAAATGACAGTTGTACTGCTCATAAGGAGGTGTGAAAAAATGCCACTTTTGAAAATCTGGCATGACAATATTACAAATCTGTGAAGTTACAAGGGTGTGTGGAAAGTTTCATAGTTTCATAGTTTTTTACAAATTCAGGAGGCATAGCCTATTATTGAACTTGCCATCCAAGGATGGTTTTAATTATCTATGTATTCAAATTTTATATTACCCATGAATTTGTCTAGTGTGCCCTTGAACATATTCATAGTTTTGCTCTCTACAATTGAGACTGGTAATGTATTCCATGAGTTAACTATTCTCTGCGTGAACCATTGATGTCTTTTTTTGGTTCTACAATGTACACCTTTTAATTTCATGTTATGAGATCTTGTATGTGATGTACATTGTTTCCTTTCAACACCTAGATTTTCTAGAAGTCCTGGTTCATTGAAAGCTTTATAGAGCAAACAAAGGTCTCCCCTGAGTTGTCAGTATTGTATAGAAAATAGGCCAAGTGATCTCAATCTGTCCCCATATGATTTATTAGCCATACCATGAATTTTTTTAGTCATTCTCCTTTGAACCCCTTCTAATTGTTTTTTTTTTACCTTGAATTGTTAAGGGTGCACAGAATGGGGCACAATATTCCAGGTGAGATCTCACCAGACTAGTATACAGTGGAAGAATAACCTGAGGTTGTCTGCTTTTGATGTTTTTCCAGATGCAGCCCATGATTCTCTGACATTTCTTCACTTTGAAAGTAATGTTATTCTCGAAATTTAGCTTATCTATGTTTATCCCTAGATCTTTTTCATTTTCTGTTACTTGAATTTTTACTCTATTTAATGTATAGTCATTTTTTAAATTGTTATAGCCCAAGTGCATTACTTTACACTTTTGCTCATTGAATTTCATTTTATTATTTCTTGCCCAGGTTTCTAAATTTTCTAATTCATCTTGCAATAAGCTGGTAGATTCGATAGTGTTGACAGTGCAGCCTATTTTGCAGTCGTCTTCATATTTTGATATCCAGATATTATCTGCTGTCTGCATTGAGGATATCAAAATGTTGAATAGAACAGGGCCCAACACAGAGCCCTGGGGTACCCCACTTGTAACGTCTGCCCAGGATGACATGGCTCCTTTAACTGATGTTCTTTGTCTACAATTATGTAACCATGAATCAATCCATTTAATTAGTTTGTATGGGAATTTTAGTATGGCTAAGTATTCGAGCAAAATTCTATGAGAAACCCGATCAAATGCCTTGGCCAGGTCCAAATATATTACGTCCACAGGTAGTCCCTTGTCCAATGCCGCACTTACATTTTCAAAGAAATTAAGTTGGTTCGTTAAGCATGACCTTCCCTTTTTAAAACCATGTTGTGTACTGGCTTGTAGTTTATTATGAATGATGTGTTCTTCCATTCTATGTAAAATTAATCTTTCTAAGATTTTCCCAATGACAGAGGTCAGACTTATAGGCCGATAGTTAGATACTGCAGATTTTACACCTGCTTTATAAATGGGAATTACCACAGCTTCTTTCCATGCTAAGACACATTCTCCTGATTCGAGGGATAAATTAAATAATTTTCTAAGTGATCCTGTAATTTGTAAAGCAATTTCTTTTAAGAAATTGGGGTGTATTCCATCTGGTCCTGCCGATGAGGTGACTTTTAAATTCTGTAATTCTTTTAGAATTTCTTTGTCCGTGATAGGTTCGAATGTAACTTGGTTGGGGTTTATTATTGCATTATTAAAATGTTCCTTGTTAGAAAATATATTATGGAAATATTTATTGAACTCTTCTGCTATTTGAGTTTCATTTTCTATAATCCCTGAATCTGTTAGCAATGGGCCTATTGTTACTTTAGATCCTCTTAAGGAGCCAATGTAGTTATAGAACTTTTTCCTGTTATCTAATGTTTCAGTTGCCAAATTATTTTCCATGTTTTTTTTTTTGCTTTCCCTATTTCCAATTTTACTTTATTTGCACATTTTTTGTACTGTTGCCATTTTTCTTGCGATGGATGAGTTTTATATTTCTTATAACTTCTACATTTTTTGGCAATCAATCTCTTAATTTTATTGTTCCACCATACTGGGTTTCTGTATCCCTTATTGAATTTTTTTCTGTTTGGTACCCAGATATCTAAGCAGTGTTTAAGTTTGGAGAATATACAGTTCCAAACTTGATGTACGTTAAGGCCCTCCCATTCTGAGTTCCAGTCCCATGAATTCAAATATTGTTTTATTTTAATATAATTACTGGTGACCCCCTTTAGCAACCTGATTTCAGATACTCTTCAAATGCTGTAATAACCCGAAATCTGGTTATTACGGCATTTGACTAGCTCTGAGTCACTTCTCCTACACCATCTGATGATCACTTTCTACTTTTTTCTGACCTGAGGGCTGAAGGAAGAGCCCAGTAATTATATGCCCAAAATATAGCAGCGAGAATTGTCACCAGTAACGCTGTGCTAATTGTTTTCTGTTTGAGATACAGCACGTCGAGCTAAGATCGATGAGCGAGGACCCGCCAGGCTACGCAGATTCAGTGAGCATGCCAGTTACTAGCAACACTCATTCCCACTCTGAATCTCGCCATCTGAAGCCGCTTTGTGTCACCTCCTCATCAGTCTACACTCAGGCGGCTTCTGTATCTCAAACTAAGAAAATATAGCGATCTACTGGTGACAATTTTTATACAAAGCACTTCTGTGTGTGTATTTTGGAGCATATAATTACTGAAACTAACACCGCCGCCCAGGCTCTCTCTCTCTCTCTCACCGAGTTGTTTTACACACGAAGTCCATGCCCCAGTAATTATAAAAAATAACAGATAGGCAAGTGTGTGCCTTTGCGATTTTCACACTCGGTGCATGATGCTCACATAAACCTCTCGAGCTTTGCTCTCGAGGTTTATGGGTCATCACACACCTTGGGTGTGAAAAAAATATTCATAACACACACTTGCCTATCCATTATTCTCTATGTAATTAGCTCGTGTGTAGTCCTTGGTTATGGTATTCCCTTTAGTCTCTATAACCCTAGTCTGTATGTGGAATAGGATCATATTGTGATCACTATTTCCAAGTGGTTCTAATATTCTGGAATCGTGTACTAAGGTCCCCATGTTAGTCAGTACAATATCAATTATGTTATTGTTTCTTGTACTGTGCTGTATTATTTGTTCTAAGTTTTGATTAATTGTTATATCAAGAAAATCTTTCTCAGTATTACCCTTCCAAGTATGTTTTATCCAATCAGTATTAGGAAAATTGAAATCACCCATTAGTATATAATTTGTTTTTGGATCAAAACTGTTAATCAGTTTTAGAAAGTCAGTATTCTGTTCCTTGTTCAGATTAGGAGATCTATAGGCTAAACCAATACACACTTTTAATGATGGTGAGAGAACCTCTGCCCATATTATTTCACTTTCAATATCCATCCGCATGTTGGTGTGATTACAATGAAATGAACAATCTTTGGAAATATATAGTACAATCCCTCCACCTTGTTTATCTTTTCTGTTTTTAGTTATCTTATTAAACCCTGGTATATCAACGTTCCAGCTGTCGTCATGGAACCATGTTTCAATGACCCCACAGATGGAAATATTTTCTTTGTGCATTATATATTTTAGTTCTTCAATTTTATGTGACAGGCTTCTAGCATTGAGTAACAGTACTTTTATGTCACTTTTATTCATATGTGGGAGTTGAGTATTATTGGCTAATGCAGTGGTATTTAAGAGAACTAAAATTGTGTTTCTATGCTTTGTTTGATAAATGTTACCAAGAAGCTCACACCTCCCCCCATGTACTAGTTTAAATGTTTGTCAAGAGAACGGGTAAGATGTTGCCCAAGTATATAATTTCCTTTTTTGCTTAGATGTAATCCGTCATAGCAGAATAGGTCATTGGGGAGGTAAAAGTCTTCCCAGTGAGATATGCAGTGAATATCTTGTTTTAATGTCCAGGTTCTCAACCAGTTATTAAATTTATGAACTTTTTGGTTGATTCGTGGGGTGGCTTTAGGAATAGGCAATACCTCAAAAATCATAACTTCACATCCCACGTTAGTTAACGTGTTAGTTAAGGCCACCATATATTTTTTAATTTCCTCTAGGGAATCTCTGAACATATTATTAGTACCCATGTGTGTTAGAATAAGGGAATTAGGGCTTAGTCCATGGACCATTGTTTTACACATATATGTTAAATCAGCAATTTTGGCCCCACTAAAAGCTGATAAAGTACGATGTGATTTGTCCGGATAACAAATGGTCCTGTCCAGTTTTTTGATCATGGAATCCCCTATTATCAGTAGGTTCCTATGGTATAGCTGAGTGTTATTGTCAGGTTCCATGTTAACAAGGTTACCACTATCACAGTGATTTACATCATTCTCCGGGATAGTATCTTTTCTGCCAATATCTGTATCTAAAGGGGTAAGAAATTCCGGGGTATCATTTACTGCTGGTTGGAGTATTGAGTTATTTTCTAAATTGGTATCTAATGTTTGTAATATGGAAAATCTATTTGTAAGGGGGATGTCAAACGTTGTAGCATGCCTTCCTTTTTTTGCTGGTTTAGTGTATTGTATGTTGTACCACTCTTCATCTCCATCATGTGATGCATCTTCCTCTCTAATTCTTTTACAATTTTTTTTATTGTCAAGTTCTGGTTCAATTAACTCTAATGTGCAAGGAACAGGGTATTCAGGGTTAGGTAAGATACTAACTGAGTTATGTATTGGTGGAGTCAGGGAAAATGGAGACAAGTTCTCTTTGTTCCATATGTCTAGTTTAGTGCCTAATCTATCTGCCACATTTCTTTGGCTAGTTTCCAGGTGCATTAGCCTTTCCGTGAAGGAATTTAATTAATTCATTAAGTCTGCATTATGTATATATCTTTCACATTTGAAGGGTTCTGTTGGGTCTTCCTGAGTGATTAAGTACATTAAACAGTTTATACATCTTATAAGGTATTCTCCTTCATGTAACGAAATGGCATTTGCCATGTTCTTATAGTTATAACCCTTCAGTCACAATTAATGGCTTATATACTTATACAATGCTTATCAGGTTTGGAATCAAGTACACAAAGCTAGATGCTGAAATGTCACTCTATCGATATTAAGCTGAATGAACTTCTATTATTACCTTACTTGTAAGATGCAAAGTCCTGAAAAGTACTTCCTTATAAACTTTCCAAACTCTCCAAACATGCCTAACATGCGCAGACACGCGCGCTGATGCATGCTCGCCCTGCTCGCTGCAGGGCTCTGTATTTAAGGTAAAAATGCCCTGGAAGTGCTCCTAGGGGTCGCGGTACTTTCCTAGTCAGGAAAGTGATTAAAATACACTTTTTTGCACAAATAAGGGTACCAGGTACAGTTTCTGACTGTAGTTTTTCCCCTAATATGCAGAACCCAGTGGTTTTAAAGTTTTACAATCAGCTGTGCAATGAGGTACAGCTCCTCTGCCTGTTGCTATAGTAACAGGGCTCCTAGGATGCCAAAGACTCGCCTTAGCGAGTGTGTGCTAAAAATAACAAGGACAACACAATGATATTATTCACACAAGGTATATCACACAGATTCAGAGTTTAAAAGTAGCAGCAGCAGTTTCTGGGCAGTTTGTACACTTGTAACACAGTCATTTGATGGGCTATCATCACCAAATTTTCAACATAGGCATTTTAGGACCTCTGCTCACGAACAGTATCACTGTCATTTTCTTAATCTTTCCCGGACAGTAATTGCCCACAGTGACCACGCTATTCTGCGCCAGAAGTGCGAAACTACATTTCCACCAGGATGTGAACAATGACAGCTGTACTGTTCACAAGGAGGTGTGAAAAAATGGCAGTGTTGAAAATCTGGCGTGAAAATATTGTAAATGCACAAAGTTATGAGCGTGTGTAGCAACTGCGCAGTGCATGCTTATAAAACAGTCATTTTTTTGATTTTTTCCACCAAATTTGCAACATAGGCTTTTTGAGAGCCCACCTCATGAACACTGGCACTGTTGTTTTGTTAATCGGCCCCAAAAGGTGATTCTGCGCAGTGACCACGAAATCACCTTTCAGGGCCGATTAGCACCATGACAGTTCAAGCATTCATGAGGAGGGGTCCCAAAACCCCCATGTTGAATATCTGGTGCCAAAATTCCAAAAAATAACTGAGGTATGCATTAAAGTTGGAAAAACACCATTTATTCCATTATACAGCTTACCAGCATTTCCTCAGTTCGCATTCGGCTTTGAAGAGTGCAGACATGTTACCGGTCCACCGAAGATCATCGCAGTGAGTTCCAGAGGTAAGTATGGGGTGAGGGTGTGTGGGAGGCAGGGGTGTGGTGGTGGCGCGGGTTGTGGGAGGGGCAGGAGACCGCTGAGGGACAGTTTACTTTTTACAGTGTAAAAAAAACACATCGTGGGACAGTTTTTATTTCATCGCATGTGGCATGCTGGGTGGGCCCCAGCATGCCACCGGACTCTTTCTTTGGGTAGAGTAGCCGATGGGGATTGGGTACCCCATCAGCATTACACAACTAAAGAGGGAGGTTTAGATTATGCTGCTGACAGGGATTGGGCACCCATCGGCAGACAATAAAAGTGGGGAGGTTGGTTACAGAATGCCAATGGGGAGGGCTCCCCGTCAGCAAAATCAACATTGGGGCACTGAAGCCAATGGGGATTGGGGCCCCTTGGCAAATAAACACAGTGGGGGGGGGGTTATACTGTTTATGAACACGGCAGCAAGCTGCCGCCATGTTCTCAAACAATATCAGTGTTTCTAGATCCCGCCCTGCAATGACGGATCGCTCCCTCATTGCAGTGGATGGCTGATGCTGCAATGACGAGGCGGCCCCTGATTGCAGCGGCTAATTTCTCACAAGTTGGTGGCACGCTGGCTGTACTAGTGTCAGCAGCAGCTTGCCATGGCATTGGGGGAAGTGGGACAAGCCTTTGCAGGCTGTGGGGGCACTGGCCATAACAGTGCCGTGCCTCCACAACCTGCTTCTGAGAAAGCTGTCCCAATATGTTTCTTGCGCTGTGTGCAATCAACATAAAAAGGACAATTGCACTCTGGATAGTGGCATATATCCAATTCTGTTACAGTAAAGCTGGTAAGGATCCCTTAGTGTGCCTGAGGGCACACTCTACAAGGGGCAGAGCTGCCACAATAGCAGTTGCCAGGGATATTACCCTATAGGAGATCTGCAAAGCAGCTACATGGAGAACAGTACATACATTTACAAAGCATTACAGTCTGGACACTCAATCCAAAAGTGATGCTAGGTTTAGCACAGTGGTGCTGCTGAGTTTGTTTCCTAAATAAGGTTCTGTGTCCACCTCCAAATTTACTGCTTTGTAGTTTGCCAGAGTTAATCATATTGAGGAATTCCTGGGGTTAGAAGAAAAAATTACTCACCGTAGTAATCTTGTTTCTTCCAAACATATTCTTCAAAATGATTAATGCTCTCACCTTACCTCCCCTTCCTGAACCAGTTAGCCTCTGCATCACAGCTGGTGTCTTTTATTGTTAGGATAGTCATACACTGGTTATGTTAAGTTCTTAAAACCAGATGGATCCTGTTTTTCCTCTTGTTGTTTCTATCTGGCATGACCAGGGGACAGGTGAAAAAGGGGAATTTGTTATTTAAATTGTGTTATTATATTTAGAATAGCTGAGTTGTGGGGTCTTACCCCACAGGCTTCAATGAATCTGAGCATTATAGAACACAGCAGTTGGTAACAGCAATAGTTTGAATGGTGGCATGAGTCAATAGATGTTCATCATTTGCATAAATTCTATTTCTCCCTGAGGCAGCTCAACACAGGAGGCTGACTGCTGGAGTTAATCATATTGAAGAATACCTTTGAAGAAACAAGATTATTACAGTGAGCAATTTTTTCTTTTAAGAAACATGAAGCAAAAGGGAAAAAGGCATATCTGCAGAAAAAAGATATTATTTATGTTTCATGGATTCAGAAGAGGTACAGTACAGTAGATGAGAGAAGTCAGTAAGGCAGAAAATACACTTAAGAAAAAACTTGTGACTAATGAAAAAGTCAATGTGTCATTAGTAGCCTAGTAAAGAAGTTAAAATAATTGTTCAACAGGTATAATTTATATTAATGTAGAAGTGGTAACATTGCTTTAATGAGTATTTTATGTTGTTTTCTATCCATAATGTTGTTCTGAACAGCTTGAGCAAGCATCCTTCTACCCTATCGTTAATAGTGACAGCTCTACCTCAGAACCAAGTCACCAGGGGTTAACAAACACAGCTTTAGCTGGGTAAGAAAATCAAAAAACAACTGTCTTTTTAGATTGTGTCTGATGATATCTAGAAATAACATTTAATTGGTATTTATAGGACATCTCTGCTATGGATCAATGTATGGCTTGTCGACAAAAGAACAACAACAAAGAACAATCGATAAGATTTATATAATTACTGGTGATGCTATTTACTGACTGGATTGACCCAACCTTCTGATGCCACAATAACTGGGTTCCATCCGTAATAGCTGACTTCTATCCATAATAACCAGCCAGTTATTGCAGAGTGGGTATCAGCCTGCCAATAAGCAATAGCATTGTGAAACTGAGAGCAGACGTCTCATCCGTGCCCTCTCCCCCAAAAATACCAACACAATCCAAAATCTCTCAGTAACTGTTTATGTCATTCTGTAGCCCTCCACATTGTTAATAGGTCATTAATACATATTTTTATTTTTTTATTTTATTTAAAATTTGATAACCGGGAAAGGCACACTGAGCCAAGGCTCGTTTCCAGGTGTGACCCAGATATGGGTAATGTGCACCCCTACTAGGGGAAGTGGCACAGCCCAAAGCTGTGAATCAGCATAGAACCCTGGGCACATGAACTTTCTGAATAGTTGAGAATCCCCAGTCTTTGCTGTGCCACAAATGAGACACTGAATAGAAGATTCTATCTGAAGACTTCTTTTGTTGTATTACCTTATTGTCAGGATCATGCATCTGTAGAGCAGGCTGGGGCTACCTGATGTCAGGAGCACCCCTAAATTTAGAAATCATGTCTGTTAAGCTGTGACTTTCAAATTGACTGACTTGATGTAATTCCCATTTCCACTGCCCTATGTGCATCGATTGGGGGCCACATTCTGCCACATTAATTTGGGTGTTCAGGTTTCTAATTTTCCCTTTTTTTATTCACTTGCACTTGCACAAGGAACGTCTTGGGACTATACAGCATTGGAGAGGTGTGTCACTGCCGAACCAATTACAGCTGAAACTGCAATGGGCTTGGCAGTGTACACCAATGACCAGGCACTCTGATCATGACAGTAGCTCTCATTTGCTAATGTGGCACATCCTCTACTTGAAAGAAATGAACCGCTCTAATGAGAAAGTGCTTCATTTCTTTCTGTAGCAGTAACTCCGGCCATGTGCATGACAGTGCACACTAATGCACATGACCAGAGTTATGGCCACTGTACTTTCTCTCCCCATCCTCGCTCCTCTGACCCCCCTGAAAGGCTTCAACATTAGCTGCGGTGTGGCTTTCTCTCCTAGTCCTCGCTCCTCTGACCCTCCCCAAAGGCTTCAACAATAACCATAGTGCGGCTTTCTCTACTGGTCCTCACTCCTCTGCCCCTCCCCGAGCTTCAACATTAGCCATGGTGCAACTTTCTCTTAAAGCTGACATCAGGGTGCCCAATCCCAATGTTGGCAATACAAACCCCCAGCACCACTACTGAGGGACACTGGGGAACCCACTTCCAGTGTCCCAGTTATTTCCTCACACCCCAATATTGTCTGGGACACTGGGGAGCCCACTCCCAGTGTCCCTGTATCTGTACCCCTCCAATAGTCCAGGACACTGGGGAGCTCACTCCCAGTGTCCCCATATTTGTAACCCCCCAATAGTCTTGGACACTGGGGAGCCCACTACCAGTGTCCCCATATCTATATCCCCCCAATAGTGGAGCCCACTCTCAGTGTCCCCATATCTATATCCCCCAATAGTCAGAGACACAGGGGAGCCCACTCCTAGTGTCCCCAAAAATCATTTAGAAATGTACCTGAAAAAAAGAAAATGGTTTCTTGTCATCTCCCCATCCCCTACCCCATCCCGACCCTCGCTCTGTGCACCCACCTCCCAGAACCCCCATTACCCCATACTTACCTCCAGAGGTTGGTGGGTGTCATCCTTTGTGGACTGGGACATGTCTGCACTCTTCAAAGCCGAACTGCGAACTGAAGAATCAAGGTAAGTACCGTATAATGACTGTCAATGGCATTTTTAACTTATCTTGGCCATTTTTAGGAATATTAACCCCAAATTTTCAGCATGGGGCTCTTGGGACTCCACCTCGTGAACACTGGCACTGTCATTTTGTTACTCAGTCCTAAAACATGATTTCGGGGTTGCTGTGCAGAATCACCTTTTAGGACCGATTAACAGAACAACAGTGGGGTCCCAAAAAGCCCATGTGGAAAATTTGGTGGGAAATTCCTAAAAATGGCCATGTTATTCAGGTTCATTTACATTTTCCTACACACACACATGTAACTTTGTTTTTTTTAAATAATTACACTCCAAATTTTCAACATAGCCATTTTTTCATGCCAACTCATGAACAGTACAGCTGTCATTTTTCACATCCTGCTGAAAATGTGTTTTCGCACCTCTGATTCGGAAAGGCACAGTTGCTGTGCAAAATCACCTTTTGGGATTCAGTAACAAAATTATTTTTATTTATTATTTATCTTATCTAGTTTTTGTTGACCAGGTAAGTGCACTTGACAAATTCTGCCTATTATTGTACGACCGGGGTACAGATCAATGCCTACTGACCTTGAACCAGATTAAGCTGTTGGTGGTATTTTTAGTGAATGGGGGGGGGATTATGGTCAGGGCACCGGGGAAATTCCCCCTACTCACCAGTAGAGGAATCTTTGGCCGAGCAATGGAGGACTCTGAACACTGTGAAGAAAGCACATGGATGGACGCTAAGGGTACAGAGAAAAACCTAATGTCAGCAGATCGTCTGAGACATCTCAGTTGATAAGGATCTACAGAAATAGAAATGGAGGATGAGATCTCTGTCGTGGAAAAAAATTACAAGAATCTATAAAAGAAAAAAAACTTCAAGAGAAAAATAAACTTGAAGAAAAAACAAAACAAACAACTGGTAAATCTCCAGTAATTCCAGGAAAAAAGGCTACCTTAACACAAGTTTTTCATTTTGGCACTGCAACCGAGAGCCCGGATCAAACCTCAGATTCGCCTGAAAGAGAAGGAGTTGCATCGACTTCAAAATAGAACCTTGAAATGGCCTTGGCCTCAGCTGGTTGGAAACACACAGAAAAAGGTATATGGGTCCCTGATCTGGTTATCCCTCTTCCAGGTACCTCAGATTGGTGACCAGTGGGCAACCAAAATATTCAGTAGGAACAACTGCGCAGCAGTGTTTTACAACAACAGCCGCAAACTTCAATGGCACAAGGTAATGAAACAAACTCCCCTCCCGACTTGTCAGAAGAGGGTTTTTTTTAATCTCGAACTGTTTTGCACACTGAGGAAAATTTCCTGATAACCACCAAATTGTTGTTACTGACTCTCACACGGAACCCCAAAGAATAACATACACCAGCTTACTTCAAAAAACAGTAGAACATGCCAAAAGACAGCATGCAGTGAGATTGCGCTATTTAGGGTGTATGGACTTGCAACCAAACAAATTTTTGTAGGTAAAGAAATCATTAAAAACAAGATAGGGTTTTCACAGTCCGAAGTTTACGCTTTAATTCATGCAGTGGGGGAACCTCCTTTGACACTGGCTTTCGGACTGAAGAATTATTAAACAGATTTTGGACCATATATTCTGCCCCAAAGCAAGGCCCAATCTGGACCCCATTTCAAGTGACCCCTTTAGCTAAATCAATGATAACAATTGAAACCATCCTATTTAGGAATGAGGGGGTCAACTTATTCGATATACTATACTGGTTAGAGAAAAAGTGTGATGTCCAAGGTACACCAGAACCTATTATTGACCAAGAAAGTTTTTGGACTGGAGGCTGGAAGTTTTGAGTAAAATTAAGAAGCACAGACACTGGCATTGAACACCTGCCGAATTGTTTTTCTTAGGAAGGGACAAGGGGATAATTTTTTATCAAGGTCAACTCAGGGTCTGCTTTAAGTGTGGTTCATCATGCCACATCAGCACAAACTGTGAAAAAATGAAATGCTCAGTCTGTGGGTCATTAGGTCATGCAGGTTATCATTGCACAGCAACCCAAAAGTGTAACCTGTGTGATGCAGAAGGTCTTCTTTTTGTAACTTGTCCATGGGCAGCCCATAACACTACAAGTGCTGATTATGCAGAACATGATTTCAATTTTAATAAAGTTGCCCACAAACATAACAAAGCCCCAGTTCACTGAAGGATTTCTGAAACAGTACACACTACTGATGTGGACATACCTCATCCCCCAGTAGTTCTCACTACAGAAACTATACAACCTGTGATAGTCACAATAGACCCCAGAGAACCAACTGAAAATGAGGAAATGCCTACCCCCCCACACAAGTAATCACAGAGGAATTTCAAACTGTACCTAAGGGGAAAAGTAACCCATCCCCTCCCCTTGAGCTTATGATCCCAGATTCACTCAAGCTGAAAAATCAATATTCCTCTCTTCAGTGGGGGAAAACCAAAATGGAAGAAGAATTAGACTCACTCTCTTATCTCTTCATCTCAAGTTGAGATGATAGCGGATCCTGAAGATCAGAAGAAAACAGAACACACCTTAGTGATGGGGAAAAAATGGAAAACTAGAGTGGAGTCAAAGAAAAAGAAGAAAAAAAAAAGACTCATAAATGACTCAGTATTTATTTGTTTTGCTTAATCCCCCATCATAGACTTATACAAACTACAAATAGCCTCTCTTAACACAAATAGCATCAAGTCAGACAAGAAAAAGGGGACTACTTTTGCCTTTTTTGAGGAAAATCCATTTGACATTGTCTTTTTGCAAGATACAAGGTTGCACAGGAAAAGAGAGGTTTCAGTGGCACATACATCGTGTTATTGGGGTCATGGTGTATGGTCTACTGGAAAAGAACAATGTTGTGGTCTGGGGATATGCATAAACAACGACAATAATAAATCAAACAGTGAATATTAATCCAGCCGGAGTCATGCTTTTAGATATTACTTTTTTAAATGAAGACTTCAGGTTGATTAATATATATGTGGGGCAAACAAAAGCAGGGAAAGTAGAAGTTCTGAAATCTATACAGCCATACTTATTTACATCCAAACAGACAATTTTTGCGGGGGACTTAAATTGTGGAAGGTTAAGATCTGACTCAGAATTTCAAACAAAAAAAATATTTTATGATACACTTTTTTTAAATCAGTTATTGCTACAAACTGGGTTGACAGATAGTTTTGCACAAAAACGAACTAAACTGGCTCACACATCTCGTAGAGGAAAACTTTCCACATGAATTGATTATTTCTTTATTTCACCTTCACTACTCTTAACATTGGTAAAAACACAACCCGTTGCAACATCTGACCATGATTTATTAAGTATAATGATTGGAAATCACACTGAGAATGTTTCAGGTTACTGAAAGTTGAACATTACTTTATTAGATGACTCACACATTTCACAAGGCTTACAGCACATTATTACAGCCAGGAAATCTGTGAGTTTCTTATATGACACCCCTACAAATTGGTGATTAGACAGCAAAACTGATTTCAAAGATTTTTTTTAAATAAACAGATCAACTTAAAGGTAAACAAACAAAAAATTATATGGCAGTTAGGAAAGGACTGTACCGATTAATATATTTACAGAATTCGTTACTTGAGGATTTTACAGAACAAATATCCAAAGTAAAACAAGAAATGATGAATTATCAATATGACAGGATGAACTCTCTGGTGCAAGAACAAAAATTTGGAGCCCAGGGTAAAACCTTTTCAAACAACATGAAGTCTTGCTGTATTCTGACTATCTGCAGTTAGCTCCAACCTTTAAACTGCCCCGGAGAACAAAGGGTTAACTTTCTATGCAGTGCATAGAATGCTGAGCTCGAGCTCAGTTGAGGTCTCTGTCTGCAGCCCTTTGAAACCCAACCGTCAGATTCTTTACTCCGCCTCACTGAACAGTCGCTCCGGAGATTTCTCCTTCAACTCAGTTCAAAGGTCGGTTAAAGTGTCGGTTTTAAGCGAAATTAGTCCGAATTTAATCCCATAGTTGGTTTCAGGTGATACGGTACCGTGAGTACTGATAGTAGTTTCTGATTATTGTGTGGAAATTGTAAGTTTGTTCGATCGGTTCGGCTGAACCGATCCCTTATATTGATTTTCTGTACTTTACTTTAGTGTCTGGTTACCGGTCCTTATCGGTTCTAAAATTTTTTATTTTAGACGGTTTTTCCAACACCCGTGACACGGTTAGGAACCGATAAGGGAGTCTTGCTTGGCGGTTGCCGAAAAAAGAGCAAGTTTGAGTAGGTTGGCCATGTCTGAGGAACCCAAGAAAAAAAACAGGCCCACTGGGTTTCAACACTGCAGTGAGTGTGGGGAAGTCTTTGCCAAGGCCGACCTCCACACCACCTGTGTTTATTGTCTGGGGTTTGAACACCTTGATACAGACTGCCAAATTTGTAAACATTTTCCTAAAACTACCTTAGAAAAGAGATTAGGTAGACTTAGGGAAAAGGAAGCCGAGAAGTCCGCTGACCCATTTGGCCAGCCCGGTTCGGTTCCAACCGAACCAGAAGGCGTGCCCTCTGACCAGGGCGATACCTCTTCAGGCAAGAGGAGAGCTGATCCTGAGGGATCGGTCCCTACAAAAAGAAAAAGAAAAGACAAGTCAGCCAGTTCGGATCCAGTGGTTCATGTTCCAACCACTGATGAGATTGCTCGAGCAATTTGGATTGTTGAATCGCTTCACCTGGTTCCATCCGACCCGGCTCGGTTAGCTAGGGTCTCAATTCGGTCGGTTCCACCAGTTCAGGAGTATGCCCCTGAAGATTTTTATGAACCGGAATTTGAGAAGGAGGGGGATTTTCAACAAGATGATGATTATGATGGAGCAGAAAGTCTGGATGTGCCCATTGAACCAGATATCTCCCCAGATAGACCTTCTGGTGCTCCCCTCCTAGGCTCTTTTGTAGAGATGATGGACATCCCAGAGTCCAGGAGGCTGTCTATTCCCTTGCACAAATCTTTTGGGAAACAGACTCAAAACATTTTAAAGTCTCCTAATTCTGTACCTCCGGTTGATAGATGGGTGGATAAGAGGTACACCTTATCAGGCTCAGACACAGAGTTTTTCTACCAACAATGCAGCCATGCTGGGGTCATGTAGGCTGCAGCCTGTGACAGGGCTAATATCCCCTTGGCTTCACACACCCCAGATAAAGACTCCAGGAGGATGGATGCCTTGGCAAAGAAGCAGTACATGGCATCCCCTTTGGGACTCAGGCAGGCTAATTATATGGCCTATACAGCTAGGTACCAGAAGTCCAGGTGGGACACTGTACTGGCACTGCCTAAACAGGCCTACCCCCTACTGGCCAAGGAGCTGGAGGTGGTGGCTGCAGATGGGATTGAGGCATCTAAGGTACAGTTCCATGCTGCTGCTGTGGACTCCAATGATGTGTCATCAAGAGTCATGGCTACATCTGTTGCTCTTCGGAGAATGGCTTGGCTCAGATCTACTAGCCTCTCACAGGACACCCAGGCTAAGGCCATGGATTTTCCTATGGAAGGTAATTCTCTGTTTGGGGAGCAGACAGAGAATTACATGAAGAAAATGGAGGAATATAGGACTACTTATAGGAGTGCACAGGCCAAGGAGAGGCAGGCAACTCCTCAAAGGCAGCATTCTAGGGGAAGGGCAGGCATTTTCATAGGCCTTTCTACCAAGCAGAGGCCTCTTCTCCCTTTTCACAGAGGGGGCTCTTCAGAGGGAGAAGCAGAAGGGGGATGAGCAGGGCTGCATCCACTCCTCAGCCTAAGGCCCCTGCCAAGCAGACACCCTGATGGGTCTGCCCGGGTCGACTCTCCTATCCCTGTAGGGGGCAGGCTGGCTTACTTCATCCAGGACTGGGTGTCTATTACTTCAGACAAGTGGGTCCTGGAAGTGGCAAGCCAGGGACTGGTTCTCAGCTTCAAAAAATTTCCAAAGATGAGAGCCAGATCTTTTCAACCTGCACATCTCTCCAAAACCCTTACCTTAGAGGCAGAGGTTTCATCTCTTCTGGCCCTAGGAGCCATAGAGAGTGTTCCTACCCTACACTGGGGCAAAGGTCTGTACTCCAGGTACTTCCTTACCCCAAAAAAGACAGGGGAGTGGTGACCCATCCTAGATCTAAGATACCTGAACAAATATCTTTTAAAACCAAGGTTCAAGATGGTGACTGTGGGAATAATTCTTCCCTCTCTAAGGCCAGGGGACTGGCTAGCCTCCCTGGACCTCAAAGATGCCTACTTTCACATTCCTATCAGGTGCTCCCACAGAAAGTACCTCAGGTTCAAGTTGCCCTAAGGCCATTATCAGTTCAAAGCAATGCCCTTCAGCTTAACATCAGCTCCAAGGGTTTTTACAAAGTGCCTGGCAGTAGTAATGGCCTTTTTAAGAAGGCAGAAGATTTCCATCTTTCCATATCTGGACAACTGGCTCATAGTGGGTCAGTCTCCAGACCAAGTCAAGTCAGACCTGCAAGTGACCCAGCAATTGCTATCTTCCCTGGGGTTTCTTCTCAACCTTCCCAAGTCAGTCCTCAAACCAGTGCAGCTTCTTACCTTTATAAGGGCAGAGCTAGATACTGTCAAAGCAAGAGCCTTTCTTCTCCTGGAAAGGGCAAGAGTTCTTGTGGAACTGGCTTCTTCCTTCAGCCTTCAGGTGTCTCGACCAGCAAGGCACTTCCTTCAGCTCTTGGGCCACATGGCAGCTTCTACAGCAGTGGTCCAAGGGGCAAGATTTCAGATGAGGGACATTCAGTTCCATCTGAGGGCTTTTTGGTCCCAAAAGAAGGACCCTCTTACCAAACTGATTCCAGTGACTTCGATGCTGATCCAAGCCTTCCAATGGTGGCAGAATCAGGACAATTTAAGGAAAGGGGTCCCATTTATCACCCAGTCTCATTCGGTGGTCCTTACCATGGATGCTTCCCTATTGGGGTGGGGAGCTCATCTGGGAGCTTTCACAGCCCAGGGACTGTGGTCCCCTCAGGAATCCCTTCTCTGTATCAATCTCCTGGAACTCAGGGCAGTTTTCCTGGCCCTGCAAGCCTTTTCTCAGACTGTGCAGAACAAGGTGGTTCAGGTCAGAACAGACAATACCACGACCACGTGATACATCAACAAGCAGGGAGGCACTTGGTCTACGGCCTTGTGCACGGAAGCCATGAAATTGTGGTCCCTGGCTTATTCCTTGCAGACCTGTCTGATAGCAGTCCACCTTCCAGGAAAGGACAATGCACTGGCAGATGCACTGAGCAGGATCTCTCAGGGCCATCACGAATGGTCCCTGGACCCCCTGGTGTTGAAAGTGATTTTTTCAAAGTGGGGCACTCCAGAGATAGATCTCTTTGTAGCCCCAGACAATCACTAACTTCCTCTGTTTTGTTGCAGACCCCCAGTCTTGGGTTCAGTCCCTCTGGATGCTTTGATTCTGAACTGGGAAGGGAAATTTCTGTATGCCTTCCCTCCCTTTCCTCTTCTGTTCAAAGTTCTAGTCAAAATAAGGTCACAACCTTGCAAGGTGATTCTGATTGCTCCAGACTGGGCTAGACAGCCTTGGTACCCCCTGTTGCTGTCTCTAGCAGTTCATCTTCCCCTGTCTCTTCCCAGGAATTTCAACCTGTTAACCTCCTCTCAGGGGAGAATTTGGTACCCCAGTCTTTGATCTCTCAATCTCAAGGCATGGCTCTTGAAGAGTTAGAGTATGCAGATTTGCATCTGTCTCAGGAGGTGCTGGATTTTCTCAAAGCTTCTCGAAAACCCTCCACCAGAAAGACTTATAACTCCAAATGGAAAAGATTCAGCATTTGGTGTTCCAAGAATCATATTTCCTCAGACACTGCGGAATTGCCTACAGTTCTGGATTATATGGTCCATCTTAATGGCCTAGGCCTCAGACCAGCTGCTCTCAAGGTACACTTGTCAGCTGTTTCTGCTTTTCTGTCAGTGTGGAAGTCTTCCTCACTATCATCTCATCCTGTGTTCTGTAAATTTTTCAAGGGATTGCTTCATACCAATCCTTCCTTCAGGGATCCTGCCCCTGTCTGGGACTTAAATGACTTGAATGTTTGCATTGCTCAACTGATGCAACCTCCCTTTGAGCCTATGCCCTCAGCACAGCTTAAGTACTTGACTTGGAAAACTGTGTTTTTGGTAGCCATTACCTCTGCCAGATGTATCAGTGAACTGCAAGCCCCGTCAGTGGAACCTGATTTTATCTCTTTCCATAGAGATAAGGTGGTCCTTAGAACCAATAGGAGGTTTTTGCCCAAAGTGGTTTCAGACTTCCACTTGGATCAGTCCATGTGTCTCCCTGTCTTCTTCACTGATCATTCTTCCTCAGGAGAGAGGAGGTTACACAGTCTGGATGTTAAAAGAGCCCTTAGCTACTACATAGAGCATACCAAGGGTCACAGGTTTGATTCCCTCCAGTTATTCTTCACTTATGGAGAAGTGGGAAAGGGCAAACCTGCCACCAAAAGAACTATTGCCAGGTGGATTGTGTCTTGTATACAATTATGCTATGAGAAACTGGGAAAGATTCCACCCTCAGGCCTGAGTGCTCACTCTAAAAGAGGCACAGCTGCTTCCCTCGCTGCTGCCAGGAATATCCCTCTGTTAGAAATTTGTCAAGCAGCCACCTGGAAAACAGTCCATACCTTTACCAAGCATTACTCTCTGGATATCCAGGCTAGGAGTGATACTCGGTTTGGCACAGCAGTACTTCAGAGCCTATTCCCAAAGTAGTTTCTCTCCCTCCTCCATGGATGTACTGCTTGGTAGTCTGCAGAACCTGTTTTTTGGGAAGTGGGTGGGCAGGTGCAGTGTTGCACCCCAGATTTGTTTCTGGCACACCATCCCTTTTATTTGGGTGTTTTATTGTATTATTATCCTCTTTGGATTGGTTTTTAGTTTTGGGTTTCCAGACTTGAGTCTTCCTGGGGAATCCAAAACTCTTTGTTGCCAGTTGGCTTGTTAAAAATTTTACAATTTCCACATAGTATTGTTAGTGAGTTTTTGCTCGTAAGAATCTGACAGTTGGGTTTCAAAGGGCTGCAGACAGAAACCTCAACCAAGCTCGAGCTCAGCATTCTGTGCACTGCATAGGAAGTTAATCCTTTGTTCTCCGGGGCAGTTTAAAGGCTGGAGCTAACTGCAGATAGTCAGAATACAGCAAGACTCCATTAGAAGAAACACAATTACTAAGGTGAGTAATTTTTTCTTTACAAACCCCTTCGATAGTTGTAATTTCAGGAAAACAAAACAATGAAATCAGTCAAAACAGATACAGGACGTTTAACTACTTCAAATGAAGAAATGTTAAAAACAGCAGAAACTTCCATTACTAAATCATTTGGGGAAACCAGTACAAATGATGTCATTATTGAACGTCATAATTGAACATTGGTTACAAAAACAAATGTTTCTCACCCCAGGAATACTCCAATATTCCTAACATTTCTGCAGTATGCCTTTAAGGTTAGATCTGCCCGGAGATAGAATGCTATGCTAATGATGGAATCATTGGCATGAGCCACTTTTCAAATGCTGCCACCTATCAACTGCCTGCATTCTAAGCCTCAGATTTCTCTCTCCGCCTGTCAAGACCAGATGCCTGGAGATTTCCTCATCATCATCTAGTCAGAGAAGCCTTTATTACTAACAAATACTTAAGTATTTTTCATTTACTGCCTCTTATCAGTGTTATTTTAATAACCATTAGTTTATTTAGCTAGTTTTGTGTTGTTTTCTCAGTTTCTCACGGTTCGGGTTAACTGCTGAGGAACTGAGGTACTTTTAGTTGGTTTCAGTTTTTTTTCCCCTGGTTATTTACTAGTTTCTGTAATTTGTATGTGTTAAAATCTTTGTTTTTTAGAATTGATACCTTCGGTTCCGAACCGCTAATTCTATTTTTGTTGGTTCCCGGTTCCGCTTGGTTTCTGCAATCACTTCCTGAACTGACCGCAACCGATAAATTTGTTGTTTTTTGAATTTAAAAACCTTTAGTGTTTTGCGGTTGTGTTTTTTCTTCAGTATGTCAGAAAAACCTAAAAAGAGAACCGGGGAACCTGGTTTTAAAAACTATTCTGAGTGTGGTGAAGTTTTTGCCAAGGCAGATAAGCACTCCATTTGTGTTTTCTGCCTTTGTTTTGACCATTTAAAAACTAATTGTGAAATTTGCAAATTTTTTCCTGAAAAGACATTGGAAAAATGTCAGGAGAGATTCAATAAGAAATTGAAGGATCCGTCTGGCTCTGACCAGCTGAAACCCTCAGGGTCTGTGACTGACACCACAACTTCTACTGTTTCTACCCCTGACATGGGTAAAAAGAGACCTTCTGAACCAGCTAGCTCTCTGATTCCAGGAAAAAAAGTAAAGAAAACAAAGCACACTGAACCCCCTGTGGAAAAGGGGACTTCTGTGATGCCTGCCACTGTGTCTTCTCCTTCAGAGATTGCACAGACAATAAAAATAATGCAAACTTTGCAGGGTCTGCTGCCTGTGGTTTCACAGTCCCCAGTCCAGACCCCTGCACCCTCCAACCCACTCTCCTTTCCTGAGGAGCATGGTGAGGTGGAGGAGGAGGAGGAGGAGGGAGAAGAAGGTGAGCCTATAGAGCCTGAGGTCTCCCCTCAACAGGAGTTTGGCTCCCCTCCCAGGACTATAGAAGATTATTCTTCTAATTTTTCCTTTATCAGGAAAATTGCTGATGCCTTGGACATTCCTACCACTGAAGTTGCAGAGGATGAGGATGAGGATGAATATCCGGAAATGATGGGACTGACTCCTACTAAAAAAACTGTCACTCTCCATAAATAAGTTTTTTAAAAGAGATATTTAAAAACGCCTCCAAGCTCCTGGGTCTGTCCCTCCTTTGGACAAAAGGTTGGATAAAAAGTATCAGCTTGACAGAACAGGGGCTGAACTCTTATTTTCACACCCTGACCACCAAGGGGTGGTGCAAGCTGCAGCCTGTGACAAGGCAAAAGTCCCTCTGGCTTCCCACCCTCCAGAGAAGGACTCTCAAAAAATTGAGAGTATGGCCAAGAAAGGTTACCTGTCAGCCTTTCTGGCCATTAGGCAAGCTAACTATCGATCCTATGCAGCCCAGTACCAGAAGGCTCTCTTGCAGTCTGTCCTGGACATGGCTGAGAAAGCACCTTCTCCTCTTTTGGCAGACCTAGCTGAAACTACTAGGTTTGGCCTGGAAACTGCCAAATACCAGTTCCAGATGGCAGCAGACAGTAATGAGACTGCTGCAAGGCGGATGGCAAATACCATCGCACAGAGATGGTTTGCTTGGTTGAGAGCCACAAACCTCATGCAGGATACCCAGAATAAGACTCTGGATTTTCCTATGGAGGGCACTTCCCTATTTGGCAGCCATACAGAGGCCTATGTGAAGAAGGTGGATGAGTATAAAGCCACCTCCCATAGCAATTCTGCAAAAGAAAGACCCTCCACCTCCTCTAGACCTTTCAGTAGAGGAGGCAAGTGCAGGCAGTTCCATTCCAGGCCTTTTTATCAGGCCATGGTACTTCCTCAGGCACCCCAATACCCGCAGCAAGGGTATTTCAGGAGTAGGGGCAGAAAAGGTGTCAGGCGTGGTGCCCAGTCTCAGTCCCAATCAAAGCAGGACTCCTGAATTCATCGATCAGGCTGCCTCTCCTTTGCCAGTAGGGGGCAGGTTGACACATTTTTTCCATCACCACAGAGAACTGGGTTCTGGAGATAGTGGGTCAGGGCCTGTCTTTAAGTTTTAAGTCCTCCCCTGTTCAAAAAAATCCATTTTTTCAAACCAGCTTCCCTCCTGGAAAGCAAAAGACTGGCAAAAGAGGTGAAACACCTTCTTTCACTAAAAGCAGTGGAACCAGTGCCTCTGGATCAAAGGAGGAAAGGACTTTACTCAAGGTATTTTCTCACAAAAAAGAAAAATGGAGAGCTGCATCCTATCTTGGATCTCAGGGTCCTCAACAGGTTCCTAGCAAAACCAAGCTTTAAAATGGTAACTTTGTCTCTGATTCTACCAGTACTCCAAAAAGGAGATTGGCTGGTATCATTGGACCTAAAAGATGCCTATTTCCACATCCCCATAAGGGAGTCTCACAAAAAGTATCTCAGGTTCAGACTCATGTCAGGTCATTATTAGTTCTCAGCTCCATCTTTCGGTCTCACTTCAGCACCAAGGGTGTTCACAAAGTATCTGGCTGTGGTAGTAGCTCACCTGTGCATACAAGGTGTCACAGTATTCCCCTATCTGGACAACTGGCTGGTGGTGGGAAATTCCACATAACAGTTAGCAGAACACCTGCATCTTACTAAACAGCTTCAGCAATCTCTGGATTTCCTTTTAAATCTAGTAAAATCTATTTTTCTTCCTTCTCAAATTCTGCAGTTCATAAGGGCAGAACTGAATACCATAGTGGGCAGACCCTTTCTACCCAGAAACAGGGTAAAAAGCATCCTGTGGTTGGCAGGTTCTTTCAGGCTCAATGTCTCAAGGCCTGCATGTCATTTTCTTCAACTTCTGGGCCACATGGCAGCTGCAACGGGCACAGTGCTAGGCTCCAGGTTTCAGATGAGGGACATCCAATTTCACTTAAGAGCTCATTGGTGCCAAAGAAAGGATTCCCTGTCAAAGCTTGTTCCTGTAACAAAAACATTTATCCAAGCTCTTCAGTGGTGGAAAGAGGAAACCAACCTCAGAGAAGGGGTTCCTTTCCAAAAAGAAATTCCATCAATGATTCTCACAATAGATGCATCCCTCTTGGGCTGGGGGTCTCATCTAGCAGAGCACACTACCCAGGGCACTTGGTCAAGTGCAGAGACTCTCTTACAGATAAACTTGTTAGAGCTCAGGGCAGTTTTTCCTGGCAATGCAAGCTTTCAAGCCACTGATACAGAGAAAGATAGTGCAAGTCAGGACACACAACAGTACCACCATGTACTACATAAACAAGGGGGATCAAGGTCAAGCCTCCTTTGCATGGAGGCTATGAGAATTTGGACTCTAGCTTACTCACTGGGCTCCTCACTACAAGCCATTCATCTGCCAGGCAAAGACAATGTTCTGGCAGATGCCCTGAGCTGAATCAGCCAGGACCATCACGAATGGTCCCTGAACAGGCAAGTGGTGCAGACCTTATTCAAGAGATGGGGCACTCCAGAAATAGACCTCTTTGCCTCTCATCAGAGTCACCACTTGCCACAGTTCTGTTGCAGGCCTCCAGTAGTGAGCACGGTTCATCTGGATTCCCATATTCTGGATTGGTCAGGGAAATTCCTGTATGTATTCCCTCCATTTCCTCTGGTATGCAGGGTGCTGTGGAAACTCAGATCTCAGCCAGCAACAATGATTCTGATAGCCTCAGACTGGGCCAGGCAGCCATGGTACTCCCTTTTGCTGTCCATGTCAGCGGACAAACCAATACACCTTCCCAGGAGGCACAGTCTTCTGACCTCCAATGAGGGGAGGCTCCTGTATCCGAACTTCAAGTCACTCAGGCTCAAAGCTTGGCTCTTGAGGACCTAGAGTATGCTAGTTTACATCTTTCTCAACCAGTTATGGATGTCTTACGAGGATACAAGAAATCCTCTACTAAGAAAACCAATGCTGGAAAGTAGAAGAGGTTTTCTATTTGGTGCTCTAGTAGGAGTATAGTACCAACCCAGGCAGGAGTACTGTCGGTACTGGACTACCTGGTCTACTTACATTCTACAGGCATAAAGCCTTCTACACTAAAGATTCATTTGGCTTCAATCTCAGCCTATGCGTCTGCAGGCAAGTCTGTTTCTTTGGCATCAAACCCCACATATAAAAGGTTCTTCATGGGCCTTTCTCATATGTTTCCACCGGTGAGAGAACTGGTGCCAGCTTGGGACCTTAATATCTGCATTGCCCAACTCATGGTCCCTCCCTTTGAGCCTATGTTTTCAGCACCTTTGAAGTATGTCACATGGAAAACAGTGTTTCTAATGGCCATTACTTCAGCTAGAAGGATTAGTGAGCTCCAAGCTTTATGCATTGAAAAGGACATTTCCTTCCACAGGGATAAGGTAGTCCTACAGACAAATAGGAAATTCCTTCCCAAAGTGGTTTCAGAGTTCCACTTGAACCACTCTATCACTTTTCCACTGTTCTTCACTGACCATTCTTCTTCTGGTGAACATAGGCTACATAGCCTGGATGTCAAAAGAGCTTTGAGCTACTGCATGACAGCCACTAAGCCCCATAGGCAGGCCAGGACACATCTTTTTCTCGCTTATGGGGATGTGGAAAAGGGAAATCCGGCATCTAAATGGTCCATTTCTTGTTGGATTGTCCAGTGTATCCAATTTTTCTATTCAAAGGTGGGCAAGGAAGCTCCAGCAGGGCTTAGAGCCCACTCCACAAGGGATACAGCTGCAATACTGGCAGCTGCGAGGGATGTACCCTTGGTGGATATCTGTAAAGCAATCTGGCAAACAGTACACACATTTGTCAAGCATTACAGCTTGTATATACAGGCTAGGGCTGATGCCAGGTTTGGTACAGCTGTCCTGCAGATCCTGTTTCCAAAATAGGTTCTTCCCACCTCTTAAGGTACTGCATTTTAGTCTGCCGAAGAGTTAGGAATATTGGAGTATTCCTGGGGTGAGAAGAAAAAGTCACTTACCATAGTAGCCTTGTTTCTCCCAGGGGATACTCCAATATTCATAACTCTCCCACCCTGCCTCCCCATTTAAGAACCAGTGGCCTCTGTATTCCATGATGTACCTTAGTGTTTGCATGCCACATTCTACTTTTATTGGAACTTGTTCTTTGGTTTTCTCCTTTTCAGGTGATTCTGACATAGGAGCTTGTGGGATTGTTTATGATAAGTTTATATTTCCTCTAGTTGTAAGTTTGGGTGGGTAATTTTGAAGTTAATTTTTTTATATTTGAAATTTTGGGCCCTGTCTTTCCAGGCGTCCACAACATCTGAGGGTTAGAATGTAGGCAGTTGCTAGGTGGCAGCATTTGAAAAGTGGCTCATGCCAATGATTCCATCATTAGCATACCATTCCATCTCTGGGAAGATCTGACCTTAAAGGTATACTGCAGAAGAGTTATGAATATTGGAGTATCCCCTGGGAGAAACAAGGTTACTATGGTAAATAACTTTTTCTTCCTCACATCCCTACTGAAATTAGTAAGGTGATACAACAACCCATAACAGAATCTGAAATCATTACTACCTTTCAGCAACTAAAAACAAGATCTGCACCAGGTAGAGATGGGGTACAAGCAGAATTCTATAAAACAATAATCATGTCAAGACTAATACCGGAATTAACCTAAGTATATAACTATATGTTGAATTCCGGAGATATACACGAAATAATAATGCAAGGTCTCATAATTTTTTTATATAAAAAAGGAGACAAAGCAGTTTTGAACAATTGGAGACCAATATCTCTTTTAAACTGTGATTTTAAGATCCTCACAAAAATCCTTTGTAATAGGTTAGCCTTAATGTTACCATACATCATACGTGAATCCTAAGTATGTTCAGTTGCTGGTAGAAAAATCTCTGATATTTTAATATTAATAAGATAAATTATGGCCAAAGGGACAGAAGGAAAAATAACAGGCTACATGATGTGTCTAGACCAAACTAAAGCTTTTGATTCTGTGTCGCATCTTTTTCTATGGCAGTGTGTCACATTATGGTATCTCACCATTATTTATAATCTGGGTAAAAAACTGTTATAAAAATGCATCTGTATCCAGGGATAGAAATTAACTTTTTTTCGGTACTTGCACTACGGTGCATGTGACGACAAAAGTTACATGCACCACAGTCAGGTTACCTGCACCGGGGTAGAGAAAAATAAAACTTGAAAAAAAAAGATACTGAATTTTGAAATAGTAGTATATGGAACAACTGCAGTATATTTATATACTGTTCTACATTTCAGTGTCTTCTTCACTTTCCCAGCTTTTTCTTCCTCTTTCTTGAACCATAAGGAGCAATCTGAGGTCTCCTTGTTCTCTTTCCTGATGTCCACCACCTAGCTATGGCACTATCTGGTGAGCATGTGGACACGGTCTCACTGCTCAGATTAATGGCCATTAAAGCTGACACAGTTTCTGGTCTCAGGTTTGCCCTCCAGTCATTTTTTATTCGTGACATTAATGAGAAACCTCGTTCACATTCTGCAGTTGAAGATGGAATTATAAGAAATATTTTCAGCAAAGCTAGAATATCTTTGAGGTCATCCCTTTCTTCCGAAAGAACTCTACCCCACATAGTAGTGGAATCTAAAGGTGGATGGTGAGCTGCATTTAGGTTGTGGACATATGCTTTCAGTTCCGACCACTGCAAGAGTGCTGAAACAGCACTGTACCCCTTTGTTCCAGAATGTCACTGTAGTAAGAAAATAATGACTTTACTTCAGCGTCTCCATACTCTGCCAAGGAATCTTCAGAGTTAGGCCAGTTAGACAAGTTGAAAATTCTCATTTCAGCAATGACAGGATCACTGACAAATTCAGAAAAACGAATTTCCATTTGATTTAATGTGGAATCTAGCACTTTCTTTACAATAGACACTACGCTGCTCTTGGCATTGTTTGCATCTTCGTCAGGATCTGATCTGCTGCTGCGTCTTGCTGAACCAGAGGAACTAAGCTCCACACCTTTGTAATGCAGCTTACCATCCACAATACTGATTCCTGTTTCAAGGCAATCAATAGTCTCTGAATCTCTAAGAGTTTTTAGTTTCTTCATGAGAGACAGAACTTTAGCTTGCACAGAGTCTACCATTAAGTTATTTTGCTGGAATGTCAGCGTTAGTCTGGACATGACTGCTAAATTCTGGGAAGTTGACGAAATATAAAACCTTAGGTGATTTTATCTGCTTCAGAATTGCAGTGGCCTTTTCTCTTTATCCCTGTACCATTTACCGATAGGTCCTCCAGATGTGTAACAGTAGCCGGATAATTTGTCTGCATCACTTTAACAGCACGCTGGTGATGTGGCAGCCACCTTGTTCCCCCAGTATTTACAGGGCGCAGTACCCTGATGCCCAGTGCCTCCCCCGCAGCCTGTAAGCCTGACCAGTTTAAAGCAGAGTGCTTATAGAAACTGTGCAGTGAGGAAAGCAGATCCTCCACTGCAGAGTACAGGGGTGTCCCCTTGATCACATATTTAGTGACCAACTCAAGTCTATGTGCACAGCAGTGCACCACTTTTAAAAGTCTGGCCTCCTCTTTCAGCCTTTTGGCTACTCCCGTTTTGCTGCCCATCATGACTGATGCCCCATCAAAACAAGCAGCAACTAACTTATTTCTCCAGTCTGGTATTTGGAGGTCAATTTCCATGGTATTTTGTAATGTTGATGTTATACTTTCTGCGTCTGCCTTTTCAAGAGGCTTAAGCGCTACAAATTTAGTAACAGGGATGCCCTTCTCCAAGATGCGGAGATAAACTACCTCCTCTTCTGTAACACTTTTGTCTGTTGAGCCATCTGACAAAATAGAAAAGAAATCTTGCAATTTCACCAATGTGATAAGATCTTCCATCTTATCTTTTGTAAATATATTCCGTGAATACCTCGCTTGTTTGTCATTGCAGTAGGTGTCACTGACCGAGACCCCATTCGCACGTAATAAGTTTACTTCATCTTTTAAATCAGTAAAGGCCGTGCTTTTTAGCAAGAAAAGTTGTTCTGAAGAGAACCTTCATTTGTTCAAATTCTTTTTCTTCCATTTTTGGACAAGTTTCATTAATGGCTGCTCTGCAGGGTTATAGAGTGAGCAAAAATGCTTTTCTGGATGCCTCATTAAATCAGATGACTCATGAAACTCTACATTTGCCTTTCTAAATGATGAACACCCATCCCGGAAGGAATTATTTTTTCCAGATTTATCAAATAGTTCACACCACTCACATTTCATGATGTTCAATTCACTGTCATGCTTTAGCCACTTACGATTCTGTTTCCATGAGTCCACAAATTTATATGTTTTTTTCTTTTTTAAGGGGGGCTCTCCATCAGTTGTCTCATTAGTAGTAGGACTAGGAGGCTGCAGAGGAGGCACTGAGGAGCACAGAGAGACAACAATGGGGCTAGGACTAGGCACGGGCACTGGAACATGAGTAGGTGGGAGGAGAACAGCAGCACATTCAGAAGTACCACGAGTTAGATTCTGCTATAGACAGGCTGGAAGTGGCAGGAATCGAGTTGGATTCATACACCAGAGACTTATCAGTGCCGGAAGACTGAGAACCTGTTACTGTCACTGTCACACAAGACTCTGAATGGATCTGGCTTTGATTGTGGTCAGCTGCAGGAGCTGCTGCAGCATCTGCTGCACTTTCAACGTTTGTTTTGCTAAAATTGTAGCGAAAAAGAGTATTCACTGGTTTGGGTAAAACTTTCTTGGGTGGTATGGTATAATTTTAACAATGTCTAATAAACTGAGCTTTTACAATTTGACGCCTCTTTTATGTTTTAATTTAAATGTCAATAAAATTGTTGTCCGTCAGAATAGAAAGCGTCGTGTATTTTTTATTACTTTGTAGACAAATTCTTTGCACCACTGCTTTTGCACACTAAGTCTAAAGCTTAGCTGGATCAGGCAGGATTTTTTAAGTTTTCTCACAAAATTAGTAGTATCCAATCCCAGTTAGACTGGCGAGGTAGTGGACAGGACGGTACTCTAGGTAGCACACAAAGCACAGTACCACACTCTACTGCACAGCAGAGATTCTACTCTGCAACAATTATGGTAGAAGGTAAATTCCTTAGAATACAATAAGTCTGTCCTGACCTTACTCCACAACACAACAAGGCTCTTTCTTAGGCTGAACCAGGGCCAGGTTAGGTAGCCAGTGCAGTGGTGGCACTGTGACCGGTAGTAGTAATGTACTGTTACTGTATATTTATTTCTGTCAGTGTCTCACACAAAAAAAAAAATTTAACTTTACACTCAAGCTACAGACAGAGAGAAGGGACAGGTCAGGACAATGGTTAGGTTATAATATAAACAATTTCAGACAGACACAGAGACACTAGACATACACATAATAGTACAGTACACACATACAGTAGACTAGGTAAGCCTTAGCCAGGTAGTCCATCTGCTGTCAAAATCAGTGTTTCCATATGCAGTATTATACTGCTATATTACTGCTACTGCGCGTGCGCACACACACACACACACACACACACACACACACACAGATATTTATTTTCTTTGTTTCTGACAGACGCTGGAGACACTGACGGATGGCGTAACTCACGCAGACACACACAACTCAGGTTAAATGACTGTGGGTCCAGACCAGAACAGGTTCATCAATTCAGGTAGTCTCAGAATGTGGCAAGGTTGTGGTGGGATTGGGAACTGGGGAAAACGAGCGAGCAGCAGCAGAGCAGCAGACCCTTACTTTATATAAGATTGGGGAAAAAGTAACATCAAATCAAAACTGCCCGCTGCCTAGGCTGGCTGGCTGTGAGCAAACTGCAATCTCACACTACCTTTGCTTAAATGATTTATTTATAACACACAACACTTAGACACTGACTGGTATTTGTTTAATGATTTCCAGGTTTTTCCCTCCTCAGCTATTTAGTCACAGAATAACTTTACTGGACGGTTACTGGAGGAGGACTGGACTGAACTGGAGGTTGGAAGAGTCTACGCTTTAATCAAGTGTTATATAGGACTGAGCTGATCACTGACTGACCAGACCTACACCTCTGCTACAGCTAAGCTCGAGCTCCTGACTGTTAATATATATTTCAAGAACTTTTACACAGACTGAAACACCCACTTGAAGTTAATGCCAAGTTTTTTTTTGTTGTTCTTTTTACACAAAATAAATGACTGGGATTGAAATCAATTCAGAGTGTGGCTATCGTCACTACTGGCTAGGCTAGGTAGGCTCTGAGAACCCACAGTACTGCTTTGCTTGCTTGCTACCTCAACAGGCAGACCCTTTCTTTAGATTAGATTGGAAAATAAACAGCAACTGCTTGGGCTGCAGGAAATCTGACACTGAAAGGCAGTCTTTGCTTAAACTGGTTATTTTTCTATCACACAAGTATTTTTTATTTGTTTATGATTTCCAGGCTTTTTCCCCACGCACATCTAGACAAACTGGACTGGTACTGCTGCTGGACTGGAGACAACAGTACTTCCTTTGATTGCTTTTTGTTAAATGTCTGCTGGCCTGGGGTTGACTGACTGACCCACACACACTCTGAGGGATTTGTCTGCTGCAGCTCCTGCTGCTAATATATTAACTGCCCCCACAAACAAAAGCAAAGAAACACCAGGTCCATCAAAGTATCACTAGTACAGACAATCTGAGACAGATAAATCCTCAGTTTCTTTACCTTTTAGATACTCTATATTCAACAAAAGCAACTGTGGTACTGCTCTCTGTTTAATTAAACCACAGTACTGAAAATCCCCTCCCTTGCTTGGGGTCAGGGGTTGGGGTGGTGAAGCCCCAATTTACTTTTGTTCTGTCTGACAATCTCCAGATACAAGTATATTTTCCCTTTAACTGCACTCTTTAGCTTACTAAACACCTCTTCCTGCCTACAAACAGCTAAAACTGCTTTTTGTTGGCCCAGAAAAAAAATTCAGTTCCTTCACGGAGCTTCCCGCCTAGCGACTGTACTCTCTGAAAACTCTATCACAACTGCGTAGTTACAATGGATGTGCATGCCTATGTGAACCTTATTGTACCACGTGCATTACAGAAAGAGACACACGTGGTACAATATAGTTAACATAGTATGCCAGATGCCAGTCAAGCCAGTTTTTTTTGTCAGAGCACCTCCCCGAGTGACCATCCCACCCCTCATTGGCAAAACTCCCATGTCTAATGCTGCAGCGTGCCTGCCCCGCCCCAGTGCAGTGTCCATGCCCACCCCCAAACCCTTCTACCCAATCACCAAAAGCATCCCAGTCAGCCCAGCCTACTTTAATGTGGCATTATTCAAAGTCCTGCTGCCAGTGTCCTGCCTCCTCCTTTGTGGCACTCCTCCGACCTCCAGGCTCCGGCTTGTGTTGCTCCTGCTGTTCGGGAGACAGGCTAAGATGCCTGCTCTCTCCCGAGTCATCTTCAGAGTAGCGCGCACGCGCGCAATCGCGATCGCATCATCGCGTCAAAAAATAAATAAATAAATCTGCCTGTGTAATCAGTACTGCGCCCCTAGTGGCGCCTCTTGGAATTGCAGCCTAAAGCACAAAATAACAGCACATGCACTATGGTGCAGTCAAAAAATAAAACTACTTGCACCAGCCTGTTCCTACTTGCATTTGGAACAGGCTGGGTATGTTAATTTCGACCCCTGTCTGTATCTCCATATATAAATGGGTGGATTGGGAATAAATGTAAAATTAGAAATGGGGTAAGGCAAGGATGCCCCTTAAGCCCTGTCTTATATATTTTGACACTAGACCCATTAATTAGAGCTATTCAGGTTCACCCCAAATTCTAGATTTACCAGTCTCTAGCCAAGATCCTGAAATAAAAACATTAGCCTATTTGGATGATTTAATTCTAATAGCAGCAGACGCCCAATCAGTTATACATGCTGAAACAATTCTTCAGGAATATGCTTCTTTAACTGGTATAGTTATAAACTGTTCCAAAAGTACATTCATCCCAATTGGAATAGAAAAAACAGAAATGGAATCTTAAATAAACACTCCAGTAACTGCAATCCCAGAGAAAGTGCTAGGAATCCTCTTTGGAGTAGGTGATCTAGCCTTTATTAAGTAAGCAATAATACCTGACAGGGTGGGCATTACTGGGAAATACCGGACCACCCAGGGGCGTGATGAGGCCCGACGCCGCAGGCGGAGGGCCTTGTAGCCCCTGGAAGGTCCGGTATTTCTCAATAATGCCCACCCTGGAGGGTATTATTGCGCTTAGAAAATGGCTTTCTTAGTAACTTTTAATGAAGTGGTAAAAGAAGAGAAGAAGTGATTATAAAAAAATAAATAGCATTAGCAGAAACAAAAGTATTGAAAAAATAGTCCATGTTTCTTTAAGGCTGTTCCATCTGTTGCTCCTCCCGACAGCTATCACCCCCCAACACAAACACTTTCCGAGACACAGATATCCTGCTGCAGAACTGGTAAATATACAATAGCAGTTTGTTGGAATCATGTAATGTTTGTTGAAGATTTTTTTTAATTGGGTTCAGTTGGACGTTGGTCTGTTAGCTGGACCTGTCGATGACAACTATGTGCCGTGAGGAACAGCTTTAGGTAAATGATGTATTTGTTTTAGCTTGGTAGTCTAAATAAGTGTAGGAGCATTGTGGTTTGTGGGAGTTCTGGCGTCTGAGGCAGTTTTAAATTCATTTTTCGGAGTAAGAAGCTGTTCGAACAACAGTTTCCTTTTACTTCAGTTAAGAGCAGTGCTGAGACGAAGCGGTCGGAAAGTGCAGCTTTGAGGAAAAAATATTTAGGCACTCTTCCCTGACAGCAGAATAACTGGAGTGTGTTTTTTTATTGATTTATTTATTTTAGAGTAAGCGAGCTGATAGTGAAGGAGCGGTGTGTGTGGGGAGGGGTAGAGTCGCCTCGCTAGCGACAGAAAAAGATGGCGGGATTTACATTTTTTTCGTCGTTTGAGCCAATGACAAAGTTAGCTGAGGACCCCTGCACAAGGGTATGTGGTAAGGTGGCAGTTAGGCTGGTTCTAATTTATTGCTGGGCATTGTTGAAAAATAAATGCCCAGTCTGGAGGTGGTATTAGCCAATCAGGAGTGACAATCCATTCTTGCCATTTTCTAATTGGGAAAACACTCTGAATATAGCCACAGAAAAAGTTAAAAAATGGAACACCTGGTTAATGAGTGAAAAAAAAGTATTTAATCAAATCCTTCTTGCTACCCATGTTCTTATATCTCAGTCATATATATCCACCTCCCAAACAGTTTGAGACTAAATTATTCAGTTTTCTTTTTTTCAGACTATGGGGTAGTAGACTCAACCCCATTAAATACACTATTACTTATCTACCAGTTTCCAAAGGTGGTTTAAATATGAAAAATTCTGTGATTTCTTTCCATCGTATATTTATATATAGAAACATAAAGCCGGGTATAATACAAAAAAAACTACATTATGGATGACCTGGGTTCTAGACCACATACAAAATATGATACAAGAATGGAATCTTAATCAAGCCATTCCTAAACAAAAATCAATACAACAATTACCATGCAGGATTCTCCTCATCTACCATCCGCCAGGAGATGGTGATGAATTCCTGCAGGAGATAGCAGACTTCATTGTCGACATGGTGTTGAGATCCCCTAGATGGCTAATTTTGGGGGACTTCAATGCCTGGGTCAATGATGAACTATCACAGTTTGGCCAAGATCTCCTCCAGCTGATGACGATGCTGGGCCTGACACAGGTAGTTACCTCCTCGACCCATGTTGGGGGTCATTCATTGGATCTGTTCTTTCTTTTGGGTATGGAGATAGCTGATTTGGGGGTGGAACCAGTCAGCTGGTCTGACCATTACACCATAAGATTCAGCTTTGGGCCCCCCCAATAGGTCTGCCCCTATAGAGATGGTCCAGTACCGCCCTTTAAAGGGGGTTAACCCCAGTGACCTACTGGCGGAGCTGGACCTATCGGGTATGTCGGGTGAATGCATGAGTCCAGATGATCTCATATTAGCCTATAATAAAGCTGTGTGAGATGCTCTGGACAAGATTGCTCTTGTTCGTGTTTGGCCTCTCACTCTTCGCCCAAGGAGCCCTTGGTTTTATGTCTCCTTGAAGGAGTTGAGACGAGTTGGCCAAAGGATGGAGAGAGTCTGGCAGAGGTCCAGCCTTGATGCTGACAGGCTTAGGTTGATGGCACATTATAAAGGCTATCAACCTGAATTCCTGTCCAGGGAGATTTCGGTTGCATAGAATCGACCGGCTCAGCTTTTCCGGACTGTTGACAGATTGTGCAGTTCAATCTGTCTCCAGCCCAGAGAAGCTTTTTCTCAGCTGAGATGTGAGGAGTTCACTCGATTCTTTGCAGATAAGGTTGCCAGCATCAGGTCTGGCATCGGTCCAACCTCTCCTTTGAGGGACTGCTGTGATCGACAGGAGGTGACATACACTCAGTCTAGCTGGTCAGACTTTTGCTGGGCTGAACTCATGGACATTGTGAAGATCATCCAAACACTGCACCCAACCAGCTGTAGTTTGGATCCGGGCCCTATACCCCTCTTGGTGGGATGTGTAGATGTAATCTGCCCGATCCTTGCTGAAATTGTCTGGAAGTCCTTAGAGAGTGGGGTTTTTCCTGACCCCCTGAAGGAGGCGGTCGTATGACCGCTCCTTAAGAAATCTTCCTTGGATCCAGACTGTCTAGCTAACTACCTGCCTATCTCTAACCTACCATTTGTTGGTAAGGTTATTGAAAAGGTGGTTGTGCTGCAATTGGACGATCACCTTACAACTCACAATGTCTATGACACTCTCCAGTCTGGTTTTAGGAAGAAGCATAGCACAGAGACAGCTCTTGTTTGGGTACTGAATGATCTTCTAAGGGCTAGAGATCAAAAGGCACATACCATTCTGGTCCTTCTTGATCTCTGTGCTGCATTTGACACAGTAGACCATGGGGTGCTGTTGGAGTGCCTGCGGCTTTTTTGCGGGCTGTCTGGTACAGTCCTCATATGGTTCCATTCTTACCTCACAGGCAGGTGTCAGTTGTCACCGGAATTTATTCTTCTGACGCTCACTCCCTGCTCTGTGGGGTGCCGCAGGGTTCCATTTTGACCCCAATGTTGTTTGCAGTGCACATGCTGTCATTAGGAGATATTATCAGGTGATACATTCTGAGTTTTCACTGCTATGCATATGATACTCAGCTGTATATGTCCTTTCTGCCCAGAGAGAATGATGCACTATCTGTGCTAAACAATTGCCTTGCTATGATCAGTGCCTGGATGAGCAGAAGCTGGTGAAGACTGAATCCAGACAATACTGAAGTATTGGTAGTGGACCCAGGTCATCTGGGGGCAGGTTTAGGAGTTGGGCAGCCATCTGGCTTGTTGCTTGATGGTGTACCGCTTCTTACCTCAGACCAGGTGCATAACCTGGGTGTTATTTTTGATGATGGTTTGACCCTAAAATCTCAGGTATCCACTGTCATCAAATCCTCTTTTTATCATCTGAGGAATATCACCTGGGTGAAACATCTGGTTCCCCCAGATGATCTTCCAACACTGGTCCATGCCGTTGTCACTACCCATCTTGATTACTGCAACTCTCTATACCTAGGGCTACCAGGGGTTGATATTCACCACTTCCAGTCAGTGCAGAATGCGGCAGCCAGGCTTTTGACTGGGATCGCTAGGACCAGTGATATTATGCCTGTACTCTGCGAGCTGCACTGGCTGCCTGTTCAGTGGCAGATCACCTGTAAGGTTGGCTTGCTAACCTTTAAAGCCCTACACAAACAGGGACCCGGTTACCTGCAAGATCTCTTGATACCTTACCTTCCCTACCGTCCTCTCCGATCTGCCGATGAGGGATTGCTGGAGCTTCCCAGGATACGTTTGAAGACCTTTGGTTCTCGTGCTTTTTCTTTTTTGGCTTTAACCCTGTGGAATTCTCTACCTCGTCGGTTGAGAGAATGCCCGACCATTGATCATTTTAAAGTTGAGTTAAAGACTTATTTATTTGACTTAGCCTTCCCGGATTATGGATGATCTGTTTTTACTGTTTTTGATCTGTTTTTATTTGATGTAATTGGTTTTATGTACAGCGCCTTGATTTTTGAAAGGCGCTATAAAAATAAAGATGATTTGATTTGATTACACTACCAGTACGTGTTTGGTAAACTAAAACAATGGAAGACATCCAAACAAGAAATTATACAAATGAACAGGAAAACGTTGTATGATAATATCCAATCCACCCATTTCTATGAGTTACCTAAATTTCTTACCAAACACCAAAATGAAATAATGGAAATTAAACAGATGTTTTTAGACCCTCGGACTCCCATACAAATGTGGGATGTAGTATGGCGAAGTGCTTGTCAGAGATTCATTTGAATTACAGTGGAGTGGAAGCAGCTAAGTATCACTTCCACATGGCTGTGGATACTAATGACAGTGCTTCCAGAGTTATCGCCACTGCTGTTTCACAGAGGAGGTTTGCATGGTTAAGGTGCACTAACCTCTCACAGGACACCCAAACTAAAGCCCTGGATTTTCCCCTGGTGCCGAATTTTCTTTTTGGGGAACAGAGGCATACATGAAAAAAGATGGATGAATACAGAGTGGCATACAAGACTACGGCAGCCAAAGAAAAGGTTGCCACTCCACAAAGACAACAAAGTAGGGGAGGCAGGGGCAGACCTTACAAGAGGCCATTCTACCAGGCCCAGGCTTTCCCTGCCTACCAGCAGCAAAGAGGCTATTTTAGGGGTAGGGGAAGAAGAGGTGCCAGTTGTGCTGGATCTAGCCCTCAGCTCAAGACCCCTGCCAAGCAGACCCCCTGAGGTGATTGTCTGGGCCGCCTCCCCAATCCCAGTAGGAGGCAGGCTGACTTATTACATCCAGGCATGGCAATCCATTACCACAGACAAGTGGGTCCTGGAAGTAATAAGCCAGGGTCTTGCTCTAAGCTTCAAATCATTTCCAAAAATAAGAGCAAGATCATTCACACTTGCCACCAACTCGGAAACAGCCCTGCTGGAGGCAGAGGTGTCCACGCTACTACAAAGCAGAGCAGTGAAACCTGTCCCATTCTCTTACAGGGGAAAAGGGTTGTATTCAAGGTACTTCCTAAACTTGAAGAAAAATGGGGAGTAGTGACCCATTCTGGATCTAAGATACCTCAACGAGCATCTGGCAAAACCAAAGTTCAGAAGGGTCACTCTGGCTCTGATCCTTCCCACCCTAAGACAAGGAGATTGGCTGGCATCCCTGGATCTCAAGGATGCCGACTTTCACATCCCCATCAGGCAGTCTCACAGAAAGTATCTCAGGTTCAAGCTGCCTTCAGGCCATTATCAATTCAGGGCTCTGCCCTTCGGCCTATTCTCAGCACCAAGAACCTTCACAAAGTGCCTGGCAGTTGTCGTGGCACATCTGAGAAGGTTAGTGGTCACAGTCTTCCCTTACCTGGACGACTGACTAGTGGTGGGGCATTCACCCCAGCAGGTAGAGGAATCTCTAGTCACCACACAGTATACCTTACAGTCTCTAGGTGTCCTGGTAAATCTTAAAAAGTCAGTTCTAAAGCCAGTCCAGTTCCTGGAGTTTATAGGAGCAGAACTGGACACAATTCAGGCAAGAGCTATCTTGCCACAGGCAAGGGTGAACAGCTTAGTTCAGCTAGTAGCCTCCTTCTGGCTGCACGTCCCTTGACCCACAAGGCATTTTCTTCAGCCCTAGGCCATATGGCTGCATCCACAGCTGTGGTCCCAGGAGACAGGTTTCAGATGAGGGACTTTCAGTTCCATCTCAGGTCCTTTTGGTCCCAGAGAAGGGATTCCCTGTCCAAGGTGGTGTCAGTTATCTCCACATTGGTACAAGCCCTGCAATGGTGGCAGGACAAGGACAGCCTCAGTTTAGGGGTCCTTTTCCTGCAGCAGTCTCCTACCATGGTGATGACCATGGATGCTTCCCTCCTAGGGTGGGGAGCCCACCTAGGATACCACACTGCACATGGCACTTGGACCAAGCAGGAATCCCTGATGCACATCATCCTGTTGGAACTCAGAGCAGTGCTGCTGGCACTGCAGTCTTTTGCCAAAATAGTGCAGGGGAAGGTGGTTCAGGTAAGAACAGACAACACAACCACTATGTACTACATAAACAAGCAGGGGGGGACCAGGTCCTCTGCCCTGTGCACAGAAGCCATGAAGGTCTGGAGTTTGGCCTATTCCCTCAAGGCCTCCCTGTCAGCAGTCCACCTACCAGGGAAGGACAATGTTTTGGCAGATGCACTCAGCAGGATCAATCAGAGCCACCATGAATGGACTTTGAACAGGCAAGTCCTGTTAGCAGTATTCAGGAGATGGGGTACTCCAGAGATAGACCTCTCTGCAGCCCCACACAATCATAAGTTGCCCCAGTTCTGCTGCAGGCCACCAGTTCAGGGCTCACTACCTCCAGATGCACTGCCTTTGGACTGGACAGGGCAAATTATTTTATGCCTTCTCTCCATTCCCTCTGATATTCAGTGTTCTAACCAAACTCAGATGTCAGCCAGCGACAGTGATTCTGATTGCCCCAGATTGGGCCAGACAACCATGGTACTCGATGCTGCTGACTCTGTCAGTCACCAGTCCAATCCACCTCCCCAGGAGGCACAACCTTCTGACCTCCTTCCAAGTGAGGATACTGTACCCCAACCTCAGGTCCCTCAGGCTCAAGGCCTGGCTCTTGAGGATCTAGAGTATGCAGGCATGCATCTATCTAAAGGGGTGATGGACATCCTTGGGGTCTCTAGGAAGCCCTCCACAAGGAAAACGTATACCTCTAAATGGAAGAGGTTCTCTACATGGTGTTCCCAAAGGGAAATAGACCCTCAGGAAGCTGGCTTGGCTGTTCTGTTAGACTATTTGGCACACCTTCACTCTTTAGGCCTCCAGCCTTTCACTCTCAAGGTGCATTTGGCAGCTGTCTCTGCCTATCTCTCATCAGGGAAGGGTCCTTCCCTAGCTTCTAATGCTATCTTCAAGAAATTATTTAAGGGGCTGCTCCATTTGCACTCTCCCTCATAGGGAACTTACTCCTTCTTGGAACCTGAACATCTGCATAGCACAGCTGATGCAGCCCCCTTTTGAGCCTATGTCCTCAGCAGAGCTTAAATATTTGACATGGAAAACTGTTTTTCGGGTAGCTATCACATCAGCAAGAAGGATCAGAGAGCTACAGGCCTCGTCTGTGGAACCAAACTACATTGCTCTTCACAGGGATAAGGTTGTCCTCAGAACAAATAGGAGATTTCTCCCCAAAGTGGTTTCATATTTTCATTTGAACCAGTCCATTACATTGCTTGTCTTCTTTACTGACCATTCTAGTTCAGGTGAGTGTAGACTGCATAGCCTGGATGTAAAAAGGGCTATCAGTTACAATTTGGATCAGACAAAAGGCCATAGGAATGGGTGTACCCAGCTGTTCCTCACCTATGGAGAAGTGGGAAAGGGCAAGCCAGCCACAAAAAGGACCATTGCACGGTGGATCATGGCTTGTATTCAGTTCTGCTATGGCAAACTGGGTAAGGAGCCACCAGTGGGCCTGAGGGCTCATTCCACCAGAGGGATAACTGCTTCCACAGTAGCTGTGAGAGATGTCCCTTTACTTGAGATTTGCAAAGCAGCTACCTGGAAAACTGTTCATATATTCACCAAGCAGTACTGCCTTGACACGCATGCTAGGAGTGATGCCAGGTTTGGCACAGCAGTACTGCAGAGCCTATTCCCTAAGTAGGTTTGTGCCCACCTCCAAGGGGCACTGCTTGGTAGTCTGCATTAGTCAAAATACAGTAAGACTTCCTGGGGTTTGAAGAAAAAATTACTTACCATAGTAATCTTGTTTCTTCCAAGGGAGTCTTACTGTATTCTGCCCTCCTACCCTGCTTCCCCTACTAGAACCTGGGGGAAACTGCATTCCAGCTGTTATTTATAGAAAATATTAGGCCACTGGGGTGGTCATTCTTGGGCATCTGTGACTTGAGTCTTTTATATGTCCCATATTTGGGTTCGGTTCCACTATGCTGCGGTGACAGAATTTGCCGACCGTCAGGACAGTGATGGCAAAACACTGCCAACTGGTGTTGTGCCATTGCTGGGGGAACTTGTTTCCTGTGAGGGGCTCTGTCCCCCCACACCCCCGCACTTAAATTAACCAACTCCAAGTCGGAATTGGTTCAGGAAGGGGGCGAACACCCCAGAGACAACAGTGTCGGGAACCCAGCGGACCATTACAGCGAACTGCTGAAAATGTTGCTGTGATGGTCTTCGCTGTATTTCCTTCACTGTTGTGACATGATACCTTTGGGTTCTATAGTCAATGGACTATTTTAGTTTTTATATAGATTATTGATTAGCATAGCTTAGCTATTGTTGTTAGCATAGTTGCTCGTAAGACTCTGGCAGTTACATAGAATGTACCAGGGACAGTGGTTTGAAAACCAAGCTCAAGCCTATTGAATGTTCCACTATTAGCATATAGGCTTTTAATTCTCTCATCTCCAGGGCAGTTCAACTGGAAGGGCTAACTGCATTAGTCAGAATACAGTAAGACTCCCTTGAAAGAAACAAGATTGCTACGATAAGTCATTTTTTCATATATACCGTGGGCAGTGCGTAGGAGCCGGCCCTGCCACCGGTCCCTGCTCCACTTCTTCCTCCTTCACCTCAGTCTCTCTCTTGCTTCTTTTTTGTTTCAACATTTGAAGGGAGAGGGATAAAAGAAATAAAGGGGCAACTGGATCACCCCCAAACTGCACTCAGTTTATACAGGAGGTGGATTAAAAACTGAATCAACACACAAACTCACACTAGCCAGAAGAAATGGCAAGAAACAAAGTCAAAGGCAACGATGGAGGATGGAAGACATTTTTATCTGGAATTTGGAGAAAAAGGAATTTATGGGCAGGACTGGCAGCTGTTGGTGTAAGTCCTAATTAAACTTTCTGTTTTTGGCAACTTAACACCCACCGCACTCTCTCTCTTCCTGGTCCTCGTTCCTCTGCCCCCCCGGCTTCTATATTAGCTGTGGTGCGGCTTTACTTATCAGCGGCTCCTGCTGCCCACTGCACTCTCTCTCTCTCTCTCTCTCAACGTGCCTCGCTCTTCTGACCCATCCCCCAGGCTTCCACATTAGCCACACTGCTGCTTTATTTATTGGCATCTCCTGCCGTCCATCGCACTCTGTCTCACTGGTCCTCACTCCTTTCGGGAATCCTGCCCCCCAGGCTTCTGGTAATATGGCTTTTACCATTGGTGGCTACTGCCACCCACCGCACTTTCTCTCCTGGTCCTTACCCCATGACCTCCCCAGACTTCTACATTAGCCATGGTGCAGCTTTACTTATTGGTAGCTCCTGCCACCCACTGCACTCTCTCTCTCTCTCTCCCTGGTCCTCAATCTTCTGAAATCCCCTTCCCCAGGCTTCTACAATAGCCACAGTGTGGTTTTACTTAATAGCAGCTTCTGCCACCCAGCACACTCTCTCCCCCCCGGTCCTTTCTCCTCTGAAATCCCTGCCCAGGCTTCTACAATAGCCACAGTGTGGCTTTACTTATTAGTGGCTTCTGCCGCCCGACACACAATCTCTCCCTGGTCCTCACTCTCTGACCCCCAGGCTTCACATTAGTCGTGGTGTGGATCTGCTTATTGACGGTTCCTGCCACCTGGCACCCTCTCTCCGCCACTGGTCCACTGAAGCCAGTGGAAGTGGCTTCTCTGACTAGCAGCTCCTTCCTGCATTTATGGTGCAGTTATCACCATGCGGCACCCGCCACTCTCACTGCTGCCTCCTTGCACCTCTGAAGCCAGTACCAGTACCAAACACCATTGCAAATACCTGCAAGTGAACGTCCGGCATTGACAAATGCTTGTTTTCTAGTCGTCTTCAGATAAGTTAATTATTTTACTTTCTTTTGTTTGTGAGGGTGGGGGCTCAGTTGGTCAGGAATGGGATCCCACTAAACTATTTTAGTTTTATTTCTCTAGTGCTGTCTTGTGCGTAGGAAATGCCCTTTCCCTTCTTTCTGTAGGACTGCAGAAAGGGGCTTGTGAATTTTTAGGCTTCAGACGATTGTTTCAATGAGGAGACTGGGACTGGGCTGCCTGTTCTATGTGGCAGGTATTTTTCCTTCGTTTTTTTGGTGGGCTCCGTACTAAATGATTTGGTTTTATAAAATGGCAGGGTAAAATCGTGTAATCTGATTGGATGTTATTCATGTGTAAAATATGGTTTACACATAGTTAAAAAAAGGACTGCTCAGCAGTGAAGAGTCTGCAACACAGATATACTTGGAACTATACTTGGAGTTTAAGTCAGACAGAAGACTTTGCTTGTCCATAATGTCTGACTCCCCTAAACAAGGGGATTATATTCCTAACCTTAACAAACGATCATCAAGTCTCTTTTTGAAAATACCCATGGTATCAGAATCAATAACTTCCAGGTACTCACAATTCGGTTATTGAAGAAATGTCTACTCCTATTATTGTGTGGATAGGTTAGCTTAATTTGTTTGCTATGACTCCTAAGATAGAAATTTCGAGTTGAGTAACATATGCCCAGCTCATCCAACATCTGTGCGTCTTTGGAAATAGGAAACATATAAAGCAAATCCCCTCTCAAACGTCTCTTTTCCAAACTGTACAAATTCAAAGTCTGTAATCTATCCTCATAAGACACCTCTGTCATCCCCTTGATCATTTTAGTCATTCTTCATTGAACTCTCTCAATGGCATTTATGTCTTTCCTGAAATACGGAGTCCATAAGGGACTACAATAATTGAGATGTGGTCGAACCAGTGCTCTGTACAATGGCAGAACACACTCCCTATGTCTCGATGTAAATGAACGCTGTATCATACCAATAACTCTGTTGGCTTTGGTTACCATTTCTTTGCAATGGACTGAAACGGTAAAGTCATTATTAATAAGAATACCCAGGTCCGTTTACTGGTTTTAGCATTTGATTATTAAGATAATAATCTTCATAAGTATTATTAGCCCCTAAATGCAATACAACACATTTATCCACATTAAACTGCATTTTGTTTTGATCTGCCCATCTCTGTAATTCTAACAAATCTTGCTGTAATTCATTAACTTTTTGTATATTCCCCACATTAGCACACAGTTTAGGATCATCAGCAAATTTAATACAACCATTTTTTAATGTGTCATTCATATCATATATAAACAGGTTGAACAAAACTGGGCCCAGGACAGACCTCTGAGGTACTCCACTACTGACTGGTCCCTGTTCAGATAGATAACCCCTCAGTCTTACTCTCTGGGTTCTATCATCCAACCAATTTCTTACCCAATTAATGATATATTTATTAATACCCACTTTCACTATCTTGTCTATCAAAAGTGAATGTTGGACCTTATCAAACGCCTTCTGATAGTCCAAGTAAATAATATCCACTGCAATATTATTTTCCAACATTTTACTAACCCCATTAAAGAAAATAAGCAGGTTTGATAGACAGGATCTATTTTTCTTAAAACCATGTAATGGGTATTATCATTTATATGTTTACTTTCAAGGTCTCTTTCCAACCTATCCTTTAATAATGACTAAAAAATTTTATCCAGGATGGAAGTTAGACTTATAGGCTTATAGTTTCCCAACTCGGACCTACTCCCCTTTTTATAAACTGGCACCACCTCGGCCCTTTTCCAATCCCTGGGGACCTCCCCGGTTATCAATGTCATATTGAATAGTTTGTACAGAGGACTGACTAGCCAATCCTTAATTTCTTTCAATATTTTTGGATGTAAGTTGTCTGGTCCTGCGGACTTTGACGTATCAATTTTGTTCAACCTGTCCATTATTTCACATTTTGACATTATCGTAGGAAGACAGATAGTTTCTCTTGTATAATCTTGAATGAAGCTAGGTGTTTTATTCCTTTGATATACATTACAAAAAATATTTGTTGAAGGCACTGGCCATTTGTTGTGGGTTCCTTAACTCTTGGCCTTGTAATTTAATAAGGCCCACCTCTCTAATATTGGTTCTATTATTAATATATGCAAAGAAAGCCTTGCCATTGTCCTTTGTGTGAGCAAACTTAAATTCAAGGGCTACTTTCTGTTTCTTTATTATATCTTAACTGCTTTTTATAGGAATGTATATTGAATAAATTATTATCCTTTGTCATTGCTCAATATGCTTGTTTTTTTCTTGTTACATTGTTTATGAACTTTGTTGTTATACCAAACAAGAACTTTACCCAGTTTATTATAATATCTTTTAAGGGGAACAAAATGAACAAAATCATTTTCAAGTTTTAAAATACGCTCCTTTATTTTCATCCATAATATTTCAACTGTATCATCGCTAGAATTCCAGTTCCAATGTTTTAAGTCATGTCTTATTTTATCAAAATCAGCTTTGTAGTAATCCCTTACTTCTGTCCTTCCTTTTAATCTTGATGGAGAGTCACAGTATTTAAAAAAATAATGTTGTGATCAGAGAAAATTAAGGGTTCCCTAATTTCTAGTGCAGTAGCACTATCCACATTATTTGTTAATACCAAGTCTAATAAATTTGTAAGCCTGGTGGGGCCATCCAGTATTTGTATCAGCCCATTCTCATAACATAATGTAACCCCTACACCCCTGCCTTTTTGGCAAATGACAGGTGGTATGCTGTTGAAGCTGACAGCAGTACCAGGTGGGGGACTGGGTTCGAGGAGGACTAGGTTACTCGGCACAAGGGCTAGGTTTGGCTACACTGCACAGGGGCACCCAAGTAGATCCGAACACAGGAAGCAATAACTGTAATGTCCAATACCAGGAATGGTATTCTAAAGTGTGGCTTTTATTCACATCCAAACTGAACAAACAAAGCATAGATGGACCCCCACGGGGCTACATTCCAGGTAATGCAGAAAAGAGAAACAGAACATTTTCTCAACACTTCAGCCCTCAGGCTCTGGACCCACCAGGCACATAGCCCAGACTTGTACGCTGCTTTGGGTACACAGCCTGACTTGTACACTATTTGGGTTTTCCCTGGCTCAGCTCCCCTGCCGGCCACTCGAATCCCATCCATGCGACATGGACACATTTTCCTTGGCACCCTAAACCACTTTAGAGCCTTTGACTCCATAAGGGTAATTTCCTTCCAATCCCACATCTGGGTACTTCCCTCAGCACTGACCAAGTGCCTGAGGCAAAGTAAAAGGCCACAGAGCAAATCCGTAGAGGTGAACCTGGTTACTAAAGATGGGGGTCTCCCACCTCTAGCTTCCACAATCCATACCCGGCCATTTCTCTGGACATTAAACATCTCTTTCTGAAAAGCTTGGTAATGTAGATTAAAGGGTAAACACATAGCACATTTCCTCTACATGTCTTGACTTTCCCCTTGTACTAGACTTGAATATACTTAAACATCTCTTTCTGAAAAGCTTGGCAGTGTAGATTAAAGGGTAAATGCATAGCACATTTCCTCTACATGTCTTGGCTTTCCCCTTGTGCTGGACTTGAACATACTTTTACTTTGGCTTAGCCTATTCCTCTAGGCCTCCCACTGATTAAGCAGTCCAATCCCCACTTTACAACAGTTCAGGTGAAACATAGGCCCCATGTAAGAGCAGAACTCACCCTTTGGTTGCAGGTGCCCCACAGGCGATTCTTGACAGCTTCTGGTGCCACAGCACAACTTAGAAAAATAAGGCAGCTTCTTCCCTAGCCGGAACCAGGAGGTTGCCCCTGGAATAACAGGCAAACCTTTTACCCCTCATCCCCTCAGGGATGGGGCACAGAGATCAGTAACAGCGGTCTCCACCACTTCCCGAACAGCTTACTGTGTTACTCTTTTGGTGGAAACACACACCTTTCCCTTAAAGTAACTCTATATCAGAGCTTTAGGCTCCAAGAGCCTGTGCACAGACTGCTGTGCTCCTCTCTTCAAGACTGCTCACACACAACTACTGCAGCTCACTGTTCAAAAACTCCCAGCATTGTAACCTAACTCCCACTGCAGATTACAATGTGGCTCATGCAGCTGCGAAAGTTCTATGGTGATGTCATCCCTCAGTCTCAGCTGAGACTGAGAACAGAGTGAGACAGTGTGAAATCCATTTATCTGGAGTTTCATAAGCTGCCTTCCCTGCCTACCACTAGGTCTTACTGGGATTCTAGTAACCCCGCGTAACAGGGGGGTTACACTAACTTTAGTAGTTTCTGCTCCTGACTATTTTTAGATGTACCATGGTTCCATTCAATACCAGGGGCATTAAAATCACCCATTATCAAGACATTCTTAAGTATTTGTTTTTCAATGGACAAAATCAGCTCTTTGTTACTTGAAATATCTGTATCTGGGAGTCAGTATATTATACCCAGCCTCAGCTGTTTACCCCCCAACAGATAAATGTCTACCCATAAATTTTCATATAACTTAGGTGTATGAATTTTGTCGATCTGCTTACAATCAATACTATCTTTGACAAATATTGCTACCCCACCGCCCTTTATCCCCCACCCTATCCTGTCTAAAAAGTTTGTATCATTAATGTCTTTAATAGACCACCAGGTCTCTGTTATAGCCGCAAAATTAATCTCATTATCTTTCAAGATATACTCCAGATCAACCATTTTGATGGCATTCAAGCTTCTTGCATTCAAAACTAAACAAGTCATCCCTTCCTTGCATCTCTTATGCTTCTTTAGTACCAGCGGTATCGTTTTGTTTTTAGGCATATACTTATCCTAACACCCCTTATCTACATGTTTTTTGAAGCTGCATCATAAAATCTAATTCCCAACTTTCTTGTCCCCTTTTTATTTAAATGTAAACCATCATGGCTGTAGAGCTTAGGTCTTTCAATATACTCTTCATAGCTTGTTAAACACTTCACATCATTTTCACAGCACCATTTCCTATGAGCCAGTTATTATATTGCTTAATTTTAAGGGCTCTATGTTTACTTGCTCTTGGCACTGGTAATACTTCTGAAATTATAATTTTTGCTTTGTGATTTTTAGCAACTTCATACATTCTAATCATGTCCTCTATTGCATCAGGGACAGTGCTATATCCTAAGTCATTAGTTCCAACATGAACAAGAAGCTTTATGGGTGCACTGACATCCTTCAGTATACCTGGAAGCATTTGTGAGATGTCTCCTATTTTGGCTCCTCTATAAGAGCAGGTTGTTGTATTTAACTTATTACCCTTTGCAGAAAATTGGTCTGTATACTTTATCATGGAGTCCCCTAAAATAAAAACCTGTTCTGGCTTCTTGCATATTGGCTCAGTTATATTTAAGATATGTTGTTCTTCATGTGAGCTACAATTAAGTGTTTCCCTAGGTATAGTTCTAACAAGGATGGTGGGGGTGGGAGTACTTCTGTGGGTATCACAATGATTGGCTCATTTGTGTTTACAATTGAATTAATTGTTTCACTACCAAAACCCTGGTTCCCATTATAACATAATGTAGATTGTAATTATTCTGTTTATTGGTTTCAATAGGTACAGAGGGTGGGATTGCAGATATTGGTCTTTCAGTGGATCTGTCAGTTATTTCCTCTGTAGTTAATACTTGATCACATATTTCATTGTCAGGTAGCAGTACCTGATAATGGTTTTGAGTGCTTGTGACTGGTGATAAAACTCTTCTTCTTAATTTTCTGTGTCTTTTATCCTCCCTGACCATAGTCCACTCATCTTCATTTTCCTCATCATCTAATGTGTCTGAGGGTCTCTGTAGTTTGACAGCTGGTGTACATCTAGTAGTTAAATCAGTTACCCTAGTTCTAAGTTGCTCCAATTGTTGTTTAAGTGTACTAATCTGAATTTCCCGTTCTATAATCTTATCCTTGTATTCTTGTTCTTTCTGACAAATTTGACAAATAAATATATCAAACCCTGTGACTTCATTAATGGAAAACATCTTGCATTTGTTGCATTTTAATCCTAATAGACCTGATTTCAGCTCCCCCATAGTGCACTCCATTTCTACTAAACTTACCTAATACCCAGCAAGTTATTCCTTACTACAATGTTGTTTAAACACTATGTTGTTCTTACCTGCTTTTCCCCGCTTGACCCACTAGACACGCATGCATGTCAGTGCGCATCTTCGCGTGTGTAGCATGCGCGCTCCACCCATGCTTGCTCCACTCACACGGAGCGCTCCTTTCAAGGACTGGAGCCGGAAGTCACCGCACCCCAAAGCACACCTGAGGCTGATTAAAACAGAGCCCTAGAGCAAACTAGCTCATGCAAATAACCCCCAAAAGCGCAGGAGCACTTAAAAGTGCTATAGCCAGATAAGTAATGCTGAACAAAGTACCACAGCTTTTGGCGGTCGCACTTGCTCCACTGCCGACCGGATGTGTAGTAGTTCTTGATGTAGCTAAGAACTACAATACCCACACTCCATCCGTCAGCTGTTGGAGTCTAGTGCTGTTTGCAGCACTGCTAGCTGTATTTACAGTCCTACTCCTCTTTTGAATGAATGCCCGCTGAAAGTCCTCCCTGTCAGTACTGTCTCACACCACTAAGGTGTCTCACAGCGTGTGAACAGGGGATCAATGGGCATTTGGAACACAAGCATTTCAGATAGCCCTCTACTGCCAGAACTGATCTTCCGCCACAGACATGGCTGCTACCTTGGGCCCTAAAAAATAAAACTACTTTAAATGAAAAATAAAACAAATGAATAAAATGCTGTTTCCCTGATTATCACACACTCCTTACATACATAAACACATTAGAAACAATAACTATTGTTCATAGTTTTCACTACAATTGTTTCTTTGCATTTCCTTCAGCTATTGGGCCACATGGCAGCTTCTACAGCAGTGGTCCAAGGCGCAAGATTCCAAATGAGGGACATTCAGTTCCACTTAAGAGCTTTTTGGTCCCAAAGAAAGGATTCCCTTACCAAACTAATTCCAGTGACTCGAACTCTGATCCAAGCCCTGCAATGGTGGCAGGATCAGGACAATTTGAGGCAAGGGGTTCCATTTGCCATTCAGTCTCATTCAGTGGTCCTCACCACAGATGCTTCCCTGCTGGGCTGGGGAGCTCATTTGGGGGAACTTACCACCCAGGGACTGTGGTCGCCTCAGGAATCTCTTCTACACATCAATCTCTTGGAACTCAGGACAGTGTTTCTGGCAATGCAAGCTTTTTCCAAATCAGTACAGAACAAGGTGGTTCAGGTCAGAACAGACAACACGACCACCACCATGTAGTACATCAACAAGCAAGGAGGCACTCGGTCTACGGCCTTGTGCACAGAAGCAATGAAGTTGTGGTCCCTGGCTTATTCCCTGCAAACCTCTCTGATAGCAGTTCACCTTCCAGGAAAGGACAATGTTCTAGCAGATGCACTGAGCAGAATATCCCAGGGCCATCACTAATGGGCCCTAGATCCTCTGGTGTTGAAGGTGATTTTCTCAAGATGGGGCACTCCAGAGATAGATCTTTCTGCAGCCCCAGACAATCACCAACTTCCTCTTTTTTGTTACAGACCCCCAGTCTTGGGCTCAGTCCCCCTGGATGCTCTGATTCTGAACTGGGAAGGGAAATTTCTGTATGCTTCCCCCCTTCCCTCTCCTGTTTAAAGTGTTAGTCAAGATAAGGTCACAACCATGCAAAGTGATTCTGATTGCTCCAGACAGGGCCAGGCAGCCATGGTATCCGTTGCTGCTGTCCTTAGCAGTCCATCTTCCCCTGTCTTTTCCCAGGAATTACAACCTGTTAACATCCTCTCAGGGGAGGATTTGGTACCCCAATCATCAGTCTTTCAATATCAAGGCTTGGCTCTTGAAGAGTTAAAGTTTGCAGATCTGCATCTTTCTCAAGGGGTTCTGGATATCCTTAAGGCTTCTTGAAAGCCTTCCACCAGAAAGACTTACAACTCCAAATGGAAAAGATTCAGCATTTGGTGTTCTAAGAAGATTATTTCTCCAGACTCTGCTGAATTGCCTACGGTTCTGGATTATATGGTCCATTTCAATGGCCTAGGTCTCAGACCAGCTACTCTCAAGGTACACTTGGCAGCTGTTTTTGCTTTCCTGTCAGTAGGTAAGTCTTCCTCACTGCCATCCCACCCTGTATTCTGTAAGTTTTTCAAGGGATTGCTTCACACCAATCCCCCCCTTTAGGGATCCTGTTCCTGCTTGAGATCTTAAATGTTTGCATTGCTCAGCTTATGCAACCCCCTTTTGAGCCTTTGTCCTCAGCAGAGCTTAAGTACTTGACTTGGAAAACTGTGTTTCAAACAACATGAAGTCTTGCTGTATTCTGACTATTGCAGTGATATCCAACCTTTGAACTGCCCCGGAGAGAAAAGAGTTAACTTTCCATGCAAGGCATGGAAGGCTGAGCTCGAGCTCGGTTGAGACTCTGTCTGTTGTTGTTTGAACCCAAACCGCCAGATTCTTTACTACACCTCACTGAACAGTCGCTCCAGAGATTTCTCCTTCGCTCGGTTCAATTTAGTCAGTTAAAGTGTAGTTTTTTCCCTCGGTTTCAACCAAATTTCTTCTATCTAACCTGTCGGTTCAGTCTCTGTCTGTGGTACCGTGAGTACTAGATAGGTTTATTATTATTAGCTTCTGTGTGGAACTTGTAAACATCGGATCGGTTCGGTTTGAACCGATCAGGCTTGTAAAAAAGTTTGTTCTGCTTTTTAGAGTGTGGTAACCGGTCCTTATTGGTTCTAAAAAATGGATTTCATTACGGTTTTCTCCACGACCTGTAACACAGTCAGGAACCGATAAGGGTGTCTTGCCTGGCGGATTGCTGAAAAAAGGGCAAGTTTGGTTAGGACTGGCCATGTCTGAGAAACACAAAAGAAAAACCGGGCCCACTGGGTTTCAACACTGTAGTGTGTGTGGGGAAGCCTTTGCTAAGGCTGATCCCCACACCACCTGTGTTTATTGTCTGGGGTTTGAACACCTCAATTCAGACTGCCAGATTTGTAAAAGTTTTCCCACGGCTACCCTGGAAAAGAGAGTAGGTAGGCTGAGGGAAAGAGAGGCCAAAAAGTCCGCTGACCCGGATGGCCAGCCCGGATCGGTTCCAACTGAACCAGAAGGAGTGCCCTCTGACCAGGGTGAAATTTCTTTGGGCAAAAGGAGAACCAACTCTGAGGAGTCGGTTCCAGTTAAAAGAAAAAGAAGGGATAAGTCAGCCGGTTCGGATCCACAAGTTCTTTCTCCGACTGATGATGAAATAGCCAAAGCGATAAGGATTGTTCATTCGCTAACTCCGGTTCCGACTGAACCGGCACCACCGGTTAGGGGCTCGGTTCGGTCGGTTCACCCGGTTCCAGATTATAATTTAGAGGATTTTTATGAACCGGAGGAGGAGGAGGAGGGAGAGTATGAGGATAGTGATGGTGATTATGAAAGTCTGGATGTGCCATTGACCCGGACATCTCCCCAGACAGACCTTCAGGTGTTTCTCCTCCTAGGCTTTCTGAGTCCCCTTCCCACTTTATGTTTTACAAAAAAGTGGCTGAAACTCTCCAGCTTCCTATGGAGGAAGCAGTAGAGGATCAGGAGGAGCCTGATTATGTTGAGATGATGGACATCCCAGAGTCCAGGAGACTGTCTATTCCCGTCCAGAAGTCTTTTGGGAAACAGACATTTAAAATTTTAAAGACTCCTAATTCTATACCTCCCGTGGACAGAAGAATGGACAAGAGGTATACTCTTTCAGGCTCAGATACGGAGTTAGTTTCCCAGCAATGCAGCCATGTTGGGGTAGTGCAGGCTGCTGCCTGTGATAAGGCAGATATACCCTTGGCTTCACACCCCCCAGATAAGGACTCCAGGAGGATTGATGCCATGGCAAAGAAACAGTACATGGCAGCATCTTTGGGACTCAGGCAGGCTAATTATATGGCCTACACAGCTAGATACCAGAAGTCTAGATGGGACACTGTGATGGCTCTAGCTAAACAGGTCCCTGGCCAGCTTGCCAAGGAGCTGGAGCAGGTGGCTGCAGATGGTATTGAGGCATCCAAGGTGCAATTTCATGCTGCAGTGGACTCCAATGATGTTTCATCTAGAGTCATGGCTACATCTGTGGCCCTTCGTAGGATGGCTTGGCTCAGATGTACTAGCCTGTCACAGGATACCCAGACTAAGGCCATAGATTTTCCTGTTATTGGTAATTCTTTGTTTGGGGACCAGACAGAGAACTACATGAAGAAAATGGATGAGTACAGGACCACCTATAGGAGTGCTCAGGCCAAGGAAAGGCAAGCCACTCCCCAGAGGCAGCATTCCAGGGGCAGGGGCAGGCTTTTTCATAGGCCTTTCTACCAAGCCCAGGCCTCCTCTTCTGCCTTTGCCCAGAGGGGTTCTTCAGAGGGAGAGGCAGACGGGGTATAAGCAGGCCTGCTACCACCCCTCAGCCTAAAGCCCTGCCAAACAGGCACCCTGATGGGTTGCCTGGGCCGATTCTCCACTACCCGTAGGGGAAGGAAGTTGGCTACTTTGTCCAGGACTGGATGTCTTTAACATCAGACAAATGGGTCCTGGAAGTAGTAGTCAGGACTGGTTCTCAGCTTCAAACAATTTCCCAAGATGAGAACCAGATCCTTTCCACCTGCAAATCCTTCAGAGGCCCTTGCCCTAGAGGCAGAGGTATCTTCCCTCTTGGCTCGCAGAGCCATAGAAAGGGTTCCACCCCTACACGAGGGAAAAGGATTGTACTCCAGGTACTTCCTAACTCCCAAAAAGACAGGAGAATGGTGGCCCATCCTGGATCTCAGATATTTAAACAAGCACCTTTTAAAGCCAAAGTACAAAATGGTGACTCTGGGAATAATTCTACCCTCTGTAAGGCCAGGGGACTGGCTAGTCTCCCTGGACCTCAAGGATGCCTATTTCCACATTCTCATCAGATGCTCCCACAGAAAGTACCTCAGGTTCGAGTTGCCCTCAGGCCACTATCAATTCAGAGCAATGCCCTTTGGCCTAACATCAGCTCCAAGGGTGTTCACAAAATGCCTGGCAATAGTGGTTGCTTTCCTAAGGAGAAAAAAGATCTCCATCTTTCCATACCTGGACGACTGGCTCATAGTGGGTCAGTCTCCAGACCAAGTCAGGTCACACCTACAGATAACTCAGCAACTGCTCACTTCTCTAGGATTCCTCCTGAATCTTTCAAAGTCAGTTCTAGAGCCAGTGCAGCTCCTCACCTTCATAGGAGCGGAACTGGATACAATAAGGGCAAGAGCCTTCCTTCCTTCCCTGGACAGGGCAAGGACTCTTGTGACACTGGCCTCTTCATTCACCCTCCAGGTGTCTCGACCAGCAAGGCATTTTCTGCAGCTCCTGGGCCACATGGCTGCCTCTACGGCAGTGGTCCAAGGAGCAAGATTTCAGATGAGGGACATTCAGTTCCACTTAAGAGCCTTCTGGTCCCAGAGAAAGGATTCTCTGACCAGGTTAATCCCAGTGACTCGAACCCTGATCCAGGCTTTGCAGTGGTGGCAGGATCAGGACAACCTAAGACAAGAAGTCCCCTTTGTCATTCAATCTCATTCTCTAATCCTTACCACAGATGCCTCCCTCTTGGGCTGGGGAGCCCATTTGGGGGATCTGACCACCCAAGGGTTATGGTCACCTCAAGAATCTCTGCTTCACATCAGTCTCTTAGAACTCAGAGCAGTGTTTCTAGCACTTCAAGTTTTTTCCAAGTCTGTTCAGAACAAAGTAGTTCAGATCAGGACAGACAATACCACCACAATGTGGTACATCAACAAGCAAGGGGGCACTCGGTCTACGGCCTTGTGCACAGAAGCAATGAGGTTGTGGTCTCTGGCCTATTCCCTGAATACCTCTCTGATAGCAGTGCACCTCCCAGGGAAGGACAATGTCCTGGCAGATGCTCTCAGCAGGATATCTCAGGGCCATCACGAATGGTCCCTAGATCCCCTAATTTTGAAGATGATCTTCTCCAGATGGGGCACTCCACAGATAGATCTTTTTGCAGCCCCAGACAATCACCAACTTCCTCTTTTTTGCTGCAGACCCCCAGTGTTGGGCTCAGTCCCCCTGGATGCTCTAGTTCTTGATTGGGAAGGGAAATTCCTGTATGCTTTCCCCTTCCCTCTCCTGTTCAAAGTACTAGTCAAAATCAGGTCTGAACCCTGCAAAGTGATTCTGATTGCTCCAGACTGGGCCAGGCAGCCCTGGTACCCTCTCTTGCTGTCCTTAGCAGTCCACCTTCCCCTGTCTCTTCCAGGAATTACAACCTGTTAACATGTTCTCAGGGGAGGGTTTGGTATCCGAATCTCAAATCTCTCAATCTCAAGGCTTGGCTCTTGAAGAGTTAGAGTTTGCTGATTTGCATCTCTCTCAAGGTGTTCTGGATATCCTAAAGGCTTCTCAAAAGCCTTCCACCAGAAATACTTACAACTCCAAATGGAAAAGGTTTACTGTTTGGTGCTCTGGGAAGCATATTTCTCCAGAGTCTGCTGGGTTGCCTACAGTTCTGGACTATATGGTTCATCTCAATAACTTAGGACTCAGACCAGCTACACTTAGAGTGCATCTGGTAGCTGTCTCTGCCTTCTTGTCAGCAGGCAAGCCCTCTTCCCTTTCAGCTCATCTTGTATTCTGTAAATTCTTCAAGGGATTGCTACATACCAATCCTCCCTTCAGGGACCCTGCCCCTGCTTGGGACCTTAATGTTTGCATTGCTCAGCTCATGCAACCCCCTTTTGAGCCTTTGTCTTCAGCAGAGCTTAAGTACTTGACTTGGAAAACTGTGTCCTTGGTAGCCATTACTTCTGCCAGACGCATAAGTGAGTTGCAGGCCCTGTCAGTGGAGCCTGATTTTATCTCCTTCCACAGAGATAAGGTGGTCCTCAGGACTAATAGGAAGTTTTTACTTAAGGTGGTTTCAGATTTCCACCTTAATCAGTCTATGTCTCTTCCTGTTTTCTTCACTGACCATTCCTTCTCTGGGGAGAGGAGGCTTCACAGCCTGGATGTGAAAAGGACCCTTAGCTACTACATAGAGCACACCAAGGGTCACAGGTTTGACTTCCTCCAATTGTTCCTCACTTATGGTGAGGTTGGTAAGGGAAAACCTGCCACTAAGAGATCTATTGCCAGGTGGATTGTCTCTTGTATACAATTCTGCTATGAAAAATAAGGCAAAATCCCACCCTCAGACCTGAGGGCTCACTCTACTAGAGGTACAGCTGCTTCCCTGGCTGCTGCCAGGGATATTCCTATCTTAGAGATTTGTCAAGCAGCCACCTGGAAAACAATACATACATTCAGCAAGCATTGCTCTCTGGATATCCAGGCTAGAAGTGATGCTCGGTTTGGCACAGCAGTGCTTCAGAGCCTGTTCCCAAAGTAGGTTCTGTCCCTCCTCCATGGAGGTGCTGCTTGGTAGTCTGCAATAGTCAGAATACAGCAAGACTTCATGTTGTTTGAAGAAAAAATTACTCACCTTGGTAATGTTGTTTCTTCTAATGGAGTCTTGCTGTATTCTGACCTCCCCACCTCCCTCTCAGAACCTGGGTTTTGGGATGTGGGTGGGCAGGCTAATGTTGGCACCCCTAGAGTTGCCCCTTTTCTCCACCCTCTTATTTTTTGGGTGTGTGTTGTGTTTTGTTTTTGGTTTCCTGACTTGAGTCTTTGCCTTGGAACCAAAAACCTTTTATTAAATTTAGTTGCCAGTTGGCTAGTGTGGTTTACAGTGTTTCCATACAGGGCGCCTAGTGAGTATAGCTCATAAAGATCTGGCGGTTTGGGTTAAACAACAACAGACAGAGTCTCAACCGAGCTCGAGCTCAGCGTTCCATGCCTTGCATGGAAAGTTAACTCTTTCCTCTCCGGGGCAGTTCAAAGGTTGGATATCACTGCAATAGTCAGAATACAGCAAGACTCCATTAGAAGAAACAACATTACTAAGGTGAGTACTTTTTCCTTTTGGTAGCCATTACTTCTGCTAGACGTATGAGTGAATTGCAAGCCCTGTCAGTGGAATCTGATTTCATCTCTTTTCACAGAGATAAAGTGGTCCTTAGAACTAACAGAAAGTTCTTGCCTAAAGTGGTCTCAGATTTCCACCTGAATCAGTCTATATCTCTTCCTGTTTCCTTCACTGATCATTCTTCCTCAGAGAGAGGAGGCTACACAGTGTGGATGTTAAAAGAGCCCTTAGCTGCTACATAGAGTGTACCAATGGTCACAGGTTTGACTCCCTCCAGTTGTTCCTCATTTATAGAGAAGTTGGAAAGGGCAAACCTGCCACCAAGAGATCTATTGCCAGGTGTACTGTTTCTTGTATACAATTCTGCTATGAAAAACTGGGTAAAACTCCACCCTCAGGCCTGAGGGCTCATTCCACAAGTGATACAGCTGCTTCCCTGGCTGCTGCCAGGGATATCCCTCTTTTAGAAATTTGTCAAGTAGCCACCTGGAAAACAGTCCATACTTTTACCAAACACTACTGTCTGGATATCCAGGCTAGGAGTGATGCTCTGTTTGGCACAGCAGTACTTCAGAGCCTATTCCCAAAGTAGGCACTGTCCCTCCTCCATGGAGGTACTGCTTGGTAGTCTGCAATTGTCAGAATACAGCAAGACTTCATGTTGTTTGAAGAAAAAATTACTCACCTTAGTAATTATGTTTCTTCTAGTGGAGTCTTGCTGTATTCCGACCTCCTCCCCTGCCTCCCCTCTCAGAAGCTAAATTTTTGGGATGTGGGTGGGCAGGCGCAGTGTTGGCACCCTAGAGGTGCCCCCTTTTACACCCTCATTTTTCTTTGGGTGGAATGTTATTGCGTTTGATTGGTTTTTGTTTTTGGGTTTCCTGACTTGAGTCTTCCTTTGAGGACCCAAAACATTATTTTTCTGCCAGTTGGCTAGTTAAAAATTTTACAGTTTCCACACAGAACACCTATTGAGTTTTGCTCGTAAAGATCTGATGGTTGCAGTTCGAATACCAACAGGCAGAGGCTTCAACCGAGCTCGAGATGAAAATTCTATGCCATGCATAGAAAAATTAACCCTTTGTTCTCCAGGGCAGTTTAAAGGCTGGGGCTAACTGCAATTGTCAGAATACAGCAAGACTCCACTAGAAGAAACATAATTACTAAGGTGAGTAATTTTTTCTTCTGCCTCTATGGCATACTCAAGGAGCATCCCATTGTTAGACATTTGCAAAACAGCTACTGGCAAAACAGTACACACCTTTAGAAAACACTGCTGTTTGGACATACAGTGCAGAAGGGATGCCAGCTTTGGAACTGCTGTCTTGCAGAACCTTTTCCCTACTTAGGTTTAGATCCAGCCTCCCTATGTACTGCTGCTGAGAATGCATAAAGTGTAAATATCAAGTGAGCAATTCCTGGTGTTAGAAGAAAGAATTACTCACTGAGTAATGTTGTTTGTTCTGAAGGGATCACTCTCTATGTTTACACTTTCAAACAACATGAAGTCTTGCTGTATTCTGACTATTGCAGTTAGCCCCAGCCTTTAAACTGCCACAGAGAACAAAGGGTTAACTTTCTACGCAGAGCATAGAATGCTGAGCTCGAGCTCAGTTGAAGTCTCTGTCTGGAGCCCTTTGAAATCCAACCGTCAGATTCTTTACTCCGCCTCACTGAACAGTCGCTCCGGAGATGTCTCCTTCAGCTCGGTTTGAAGTCGGTTAAAGTCTCGGTTAAATTGTCGGTTTTAAACCAAATTTGTTTCTGCACAGTCAGTTCAGTCTCTGTCTGTGGTACCGTGAGTAATAGATAGGTTTTGTTCTGATTTTCTGTGTGGAAATTGTAAAGTGTTAGATCGGTTCACCTAAACCGATCACTTGTAGTGAATCCTTGTGTTTTACTTTAGAGTGTGGTTACCGGTCCTTATCGGTTCTAAAAAAAACGTGTTTTAAATGTTTTTTTACAATACCCGTGATACGGTTAGGAACCGATAAGGGAGTCTTGCCTGGTGGTTGCCATAAAAAGGGTAAGTTTGGTTAGGTTGGCCATGTCTGAGAAACCCAAGAAAATAACCGGGCCCACTGGGTTTCAACACTGCAGTGAGTGTGGGGAGGTCTTTGCTAAGGCCGATCCCTACATCACCTGTGTTTATTGTCTGGGGTTTGAATACCTCGATACAGACTGCCAAATTTGTAAAAATGTTCCTAAATCTACCCTTGAAAAGAGATTAGGTAGACTGAGGGAAAAGGAGTCCGAGAAGTCTGCTGACCTGGATGGCCAGCCCGGTTCGGTTCTGACCGTACCTGAAGGAGTGCCCTCTGATCAGGGCGATACTTCTTCGGGCAAGAGGAGAGCCGATCCTGAGGGGTCGGTTCCTACAAAAAGGAAAAGCAAAGAAAAATTGACCGGTTCGGATCTAGAGGTTCATGTTCCGACTGCCGAGGAGTTAGCCAGAGTGATTCGGATTGTGGAATCTCCTCGCCCGGTTCCGACCGATCCGGTACCTTTTGGCAGGGGTTCAGTTCAGTCGGTTCCCCCGGTTCAAGATTATACCACTGAACATTTTTATGAACTGGAGTTTGAGGAGGAGGGGGAGTTTGAAGATGATGGTGATGATGGTGAAAGTCTGTTTGTGCCTGTGGAACCGGACATCTCCCCAGACAGACCTTCTGGTGTTTCCCCTCCTAGGCTTTCTAAATCTCCTTCCCATTTTCTGTTTTACAGAAAAGTGTCTGAAACCCTCCAGCTTCCTATGGAGGAGGCAATGGAAGATCAAGAGCAGCCTGATTATGTGGAAATGATGGACATCCCAGAGTCCAGGAGACTGTCTATTCCCCCTTCACAAATCCTTTGGGAAGCAGACACAAAAAATCCTGAAGACTCCCAATTCTGTACCTCCTGTTGACAGAAGGATGGACAAGAGGTACACACTATCAGGCTCAGTTACAGAGTTTTTATACCAGCAATGCAGCCATGTCGGGGTAGTGCAGGCTGCTGCCTGTGACAAGGCAAACATTCCCTTGGCTTCACACCCCCCAAAGACTCCAGGAAGATTGATGCCATGGCAAAAAACAGTACATGGCATCTTTCTTGGGACTCAGGCAGGCGAATTATATGGCCTATACAGCCAGGTATCAGAAGTCCAGGTGGGATACTGTACTGGCACTGGCTAAACAGGCCTCCCCCCCCAGCTAGCCAAGGAGCTGGAGAAGGTGGCTGCAGATGGGATTGAGACATCAAAGGTACAGTTTTATGTTGCTGTGGACTCCAATGATGTGTCATCAAGAGTCATGGCTACATCTGTGGCTTTTCGGAGAATGGCTTGGCTCAGATGTACTAGCCTCTCACAGGACACCCAGGCTAAGGGCATGGATTTTCCTGTAGTGGGTAATTCTCTGTTTGGGGAGCAGACAGAGAATTATGTGAAGAAAATGGACGAGTGCAGGACCACTTATAGGAGTGCTCAGGCCAAGGAGAGGCAGGCAACTCCTCAAAGGCAGCAGTCTAGGGGCAGGGGCAGGCCTTTTCATAGGCCTTTTTACCAGCCACAGGCCTCTTCTCCCTTTTCACAGAGGGGGTTCTTCAGAGGGAGAGGCAAAAGGGGGATGAGCAGGGCTGCATCCACTCCTCAGCATAAGGCCCTGCCAAGAAGGCACCCTGATGGGCCTGCCCAGGTCGACTCTCCTATTCCAGTAGGGGGCAGGCTGGCTTACTTTGTCCAGGACTGGATGTCTATTACCTCAGACAAGTGGGTCCTGGAAGTGGTAAGCCAGGGACTGGTTCTCAGCTTCAAAAAATTTCCAGAGATGACAACCAGATCTTTTCCACCTGCAGGTCTCTCGGAAATCCTTGCCCTAGAGGCAGAGGTTTCATCTCTTCTAGCCTTAAAAGCCATAGAGAGAGTTCCTACCCTACACTGGGGCAAAGGTCTGTACTCCAGGTACTTTCTTACCCCGAAGAAGACAGGGGAGTGGTGACCCATCCTAGACCTATGATACCTGAACAAACATCTTTTAAAACCAAAGTTCAAGATGGTAACTCTGGGAATAATTCTTCCCTCTCTAAGGCCAGGGGACTGGCTAGCCTCCATGGACCTCAAAGATGCCTATTTTCACATTCCCATCAGGTGCTCCCACAGAAAGTACCTCAGGTTCAAGTTGCCCTCAGGCCACTATCAGTTCAAAGCAATGCCCTTTGGACTAACATCAGCCCCAAGGGTTTTCACAAAGTGTCTGGCAGTAGTTGTTGCCTTTCTAAGAAGGCAAAAGATTTCAATTTTTCCATTTCTGGATGACTGGCTCATAGTGGGCTAGTCCCCAGACCAATTCAAGTCAGACCTGCAAGTGACCCAGCAAGTACTGGCTTCTCTAGGATTTCTTCTCAACCTTCCCAAGTCAGTTCTCAAGTCAGTGTATCTCCTTTCCTTTATAGGGGCAGAGCTGGATTCTGTCAAAGCAAGAGCCTTTCTTCCCCTGGAAAAGGCAAGAGTTCTTATAGAACAGGCTTCTTCCTTCAGCCTTCAGGTGTCTCAACCAGCAAGGCATTTCCTCCAGCTCCTGGGCCACATGGCAGCTTCTACAGCAGTGGTCCAAGGGGCAAGATTCCAGATGAGGGACATTCAGTTCCATCTGAGGGCCTTTTGGTCCCAGAGGAAGGATTCCCTTACCAAACTTGATTCCAGTGACTCGGACCCTGATCCAAGCCCTTCAGTTGTGGCAGTATCAGGACAATTTAAGGGAAGGGGTCCCATTTGCCACTCAGTCTCATTCAGTGGTCCTTACAATGGATGCTTCTTTTCTGGGCTGGGGAACCCATCTGGGGGCCCTCACTGCCCAGGGACTGTGGTCCCCTCAGGAATCCCTTCTCCATATCAATCTTCTAGAACTGAGGGTAGTTTTTCTGGCCCTGCAAGCTTTCTCTCAGTCAGTGCAGAACAAGGTGGTTCAAGTCAGAACAGACAGCACCACCACCATGTGGTACATCAACAAGCAGGGAGGCACTCAGTCTATGGCCTTGTGCACAGAAGCCATGAAGTTGTGGTCCCTGGCTTATTCCCTGCAAACCTCTCTGATAGCAGTCCACCTTCCAGGGAAGGACAATGTGCTAGCAGATGCACTGAGCAGGATCTCTCAGGGCCATCACGAATGGGCCCTGGACCCTCTGGTCTTGAAGGTGATTTTTTCAAAGTGGGGCACTCCAGAGATAGATCTTTTTGTAGCCCCAGACAATCACCAACTTCCTCTCTTTTGTTGCAGACCCCCAGTCTTGGGCTCAGTCCCCCTGGATGCTCTGATTCTGAACTGGGAAGGGAAATTTCTGTATGCCTTCCCTCCCTTTCCTCTACTGTTCAAAGTTTTAGTCAAGATCAGGTTACAACCTTGCAAAGTGATTCTGATTGCTCCAGACTGGGCCAGACAGCCTTGGTACCCCCTGTTGCTGTCCCTAGCAGTATATCTTTCCCTGTCTCTTCCCAGGAATTACAACCTGTTAACCTCCTCTCAGGAGGATTTGGTACCCCAATCTTCAGTCTCCCAATCTCAAGGCATGGCTCTTGAAGAGTTAGAGTATGCAGATCTGCATCTGTCTCAGGGAGTTCTGGATATACTCAAAGTCTCTCGAAAGCCCGCCACTAGAAAAACCTATAACTTCAAATGGAAGAGATTCAGCATTTGGTGTTCCAAGAAACATTTTTCCCCAGACACTGCTGAATTGCCTACAGTTCTGGATTATATGGTCCATCTGAATGGCTTAGGCCTCAGACCAGCTACTCTCAAGGTGCACTTGTCAGCTCTTTCTGCTTTTTTCTTCTTCTCTATCATCTCATCCTGTGTTCTGTAATTTTTTTAAAGGATTGCTTCATACCAATCCTCCCTTTAGAGACCCTGCCCCTGCTTGGGATTTAAATGTTTTCATTGCTCAACTTATGCAACCTCCCTTTGAACCTATGTCCTCAGCAGAGCTTAAGTACTTGACTTGGAAAACTATGTTTTTAGTAGCCATTACCTCTGCCAGACGTATCAGTGAATTGCAAGCCTGTCAGTGGAACCTGATTTTATCTCCTTTCATAGGGATAAAGTGGTCCTTAGAACCAATAGAAGGTTCTTGCCCAAAGTGGTTTCAGAATTTCACTTGAATCAGTCTGTGTCTCTCCTGTTTTCTTCACCGATCATTCTTCTTCCAGGAGAGGGAGGCTACACAGTTTAGATGTCAAAGAGCCTTAGCTACTACATAGAGCGTACCAAGTATCACATGTTTGAATCCTTCCAGTTGTTCCTCACTTATGGAGAAGTGGGAAAGGGCAAACCTGCCACCAAAAGAACTATTGCCAGGTGGATTGTGCCTTGTATAGAATTCTGCTATGAGAAATTAGGAAAGATTCCACCCTCAGGCCTGAGGGCTCACTCCACCAGAGGTACAGCTGCTTCCCTGGCAGCTGCCAGGGATATTCCTCTCTTAGAAATTTGTCAAGCAGCCACCTGGAAAACAGTCCATACCTTTACCAAGCATTACTCTCTGGATATCCAGGCTAGGAGTGATGCTCGGTTTGGCACAGCAGTACTTCAGAGCCTATTCCCAAAGCAGGTTCTGTCCCTTCTCCATGGAGGTTCTGCTTGGTAGTCTGCAATAGTCAGAATACAGCAAGACTTCATGTTGATGGAAGAAAAAATTACTCACCTTAACAATTATGTTTCTTCTAATGGAGTCTTGCTGTATTCTGATCTCCTTCCCTGCCTCCCCTCTCAGAACCTGTTTTTGGGAAGTGGGCGGGCAGGTGCAGTGTTGCATGTCAGTGGTGTTCCTTTTACACCCTCTACTTTTTGTTTGGGTGTTTGTTTTATTATTATTATTATTTGGATTGGTTTTTGGTTTTGGGTTTCCTGACCTGAGTCTTCCTTTGGGAATCCAAAACTTTTTGTTGCCAGGTAGCTAGTAAAAATTTTACAATTTCCACATAGGATAGTTAGTGAGTTTTGCTTGTAAGAATCTGACGGCTGGATTTCAAAGGGCTCCAGACAGAGACCTCAACCGAGTTCGAGCTCGAGCTCAGCATTCTATGCTCTGCATAGAAAGTTAACCCTTTGTTCTCTGGGGCAGTTTAAAGACTGGGGCTAACTGCAATAGTCAGAATACAGCAAGACTCCATTAGAAGAAACATAATTACTAAGGTGAGTAATTTTTTCTTCTAACCCTACCTCCCCTTCCAGAACCTGAATTAGGTTCACATAAGAATCAGTTCCTTTTTCACTGAGGTTGCTTGAACATTACTACTGCAGTTCATACAGTTGTAAGATTGTAGTTATTGTTTATATGATAATGTAAACCCCCCTACAAGTGGAATCTGTATCCATTTCCATTTGCCTGGCCCTGCTACACTGGCCCAGCCAGAATACCTGCTACGCAGAGAAAAGTCATTGAAGAGAGACCGGCCTGGGGATCAGCCCCCTGCTCAACACCTTGAACAGGAATGATGCCTTAGTGATTCGTGTGGGCCCTGCTTCTTGGGGCACTCCAGCTCAACAGCCTGCAGTCTTGATTTTGAGCTGCCTGTGTCCAGTATTGGGTATCGTGAGTAAACAGCAGGGTAGCTCCCTGCAACAACTGCTAAATCTAAAAATTTTATCATCTGATTGTCTTGTTGTCTTTTATTTCACAAACTGAGCCCTCCGGCTCCGGATTACAAATAATGTGTGTTGTGCATGTTGCTTTCTTCCATCACAGGGCTCCAACCAGCTGCAACATTCCTGGCTAGCCCACCGTTTTCCTACCTGGGTACCCAGAGTGTGACTGTGTAGGGACTCTGAACTGCATGCATAACTGTCTGATTAATACAGCTTTTAAGCAAATCAACCTAATTACACCCCTCCCTTGTTCAAGTCCCCTGAATAAATCAGATTTAACTTTGTTTGTATTTAACCTGACTGTGGTTCCAGTTTGTGCCAAAAGTATTGTACTGTTGCTATTTGCTGTGCTTAACCTTGTTTTACAGGGGGGTCCCCAGGGTCAAGCTAGAGGAACCAGCTCTGGTGGTAAGTGCAAACAGTGTAGGTAATTTCCTGGTGAATAAGGGTCATTGTAAAAGTAATTATTGTTTGTTGTTCAGGCCACTAGAAGGGAAAGAGGAGGGTTGCAGTGTCCCAGATGACAGTGCCTAGGTTAGTTTGACCACTAACAACCCTGACCTCCGGGTGGGGGCACCTCTTAACTGTGACTAGCCAAGCAGGTGGGGTAGTAACCCTTGGGATAGCGCCACCTAGGGGTTACATCTTGGAGGCTCACCACTGGGATTTTGTGCCTTCTAGTGGCCAAAAATTATGAATTATTGTTAAAGACTAATGGCTACCCCAGTAGAAATGGCTGTACACCAGTTGGTGAGGTGGTGTACTAGGCAGGAGATCAACCCCAAATGCTTTGCTTATACTGGATGAGTCCCCTGGGTACCAGTAAGGACACTGTAGAGGGAGCACTCTCCAAGTTGAATGTTTAAAAAACCCTGTGGTGGTGGGTCAACAGGCTGATTTGATCTCCAAACTTTCACAGCTTTGGTAGAGTGTAGTGACCTCATGGACAGCTCTAAAGTGCCACAGACCATTGCCTCAGAAGGGGTCCCAGCTACTTCGGAGAGTGATAACAAAATACAGTAAAAAGACCTGAGGAGGATGAGTTCCCACCATTATCTGAGACTTTTGAGGAGAAATTTGCTAAGTTGTTGCTGGAGGAAGGCAAATCATGAGGACTTAAGAAAGTATTCTGCCACCTGGGATTTTTCCCCAACACCCCTCCCCACCCAGCACCTGTTACTGCCCGCCTTCTGTGCCTGTGCTAATGCTGGTCCCCTATATCTGTACCCGCCATTGATCATGACTCCTACCAGGCTACCGTCTTCTCAGACACCCTCCCACCCCAGAGGATGACTGGCAGACATGGATTGACTATGTTGCCCCCTTGGTAGCCAAGTGGCAGTGTTTGGAGTCTGAGAAGCGGAAAAGAATCATATAAAGTTTGAGGGGCCCTGCCCTTGAAGCCATTACATTTTTGAGGTCCACAAACCCTGATGCATCTGCTCAGAAGTACCTATCTGTACTTGAAGGCAATTTTGGGAGCATTGAGTCAGGGGAGACTTTGATGTGGAAATTCCAAGGTACCAAACAATGGAAGGGATAAAGTTTGTCTGTGTATGTTACTTGCCTAGAAAGAGTTCTGCAGAAAGCTTACCGGAAAGGTGGGGTAGCCACCAGTGATTTGAACCATGTGAGACTGGGGCACATACTGCAACATGCCAAGCATTCTAAACTGCAGATCATCCAGTTAAGGCTCCAGGATAGGAGAGGTAACCCACCTGACTACTGTGACTTGATAAAAGAACTCCGGGAGGTAGAAGGTGAAGAGGGAGATTGTAATTATGGGGTAAGTGCAGCCCAAGTGATCATAGTACCAGAAGGCCCTTCCGAAATAGAGACCACTATGAGTGTCCCGCCGTGGGCTAAACGGTGGGGGGATGAGTTGCTGAAGGAACTCAGAAAAGTACAACTGGGTGTGTTAGCTGAGGTATCCCCTGCTGACAGAGACCTTGGCCCCTGTTAGGACACGACTGTTATGGGGGTGAGGGTGCACCCTCAGGCATCCTCTACTGAGGGTGGCTTCTCAGCTGAGCTCAAGGAATTGATTGCCACCCTAAAGGAACTTTTGAGACATGGTATACTACCAGCAGAAGTCAGATCACAATCTCCCGTCGATGCTCCAGCATCCCCTGCTATGTTTTCCCCTAGAATGCCCTGAGAGCCTGTCATTTGTCACAATTGCAGCAAGGATGGCCATATGAGGAGGGAATGCCGGTCTCAGAAGGACTTAGAGAAAGTGGTGAACTGGCTTCAAGGAGAGCTTCGGAAAATGAGTCAGTGGTCAAGGGGTGCACGAAATGACCACAGTGAAGGCTTCGGCCATTCTAACTCAAACCTCTCTGTGGCTAAATAGTCTGTCCAGGCCCCCTGCTGTTGTCTCTCTCCAAATCTGGTCTCAAATATAGGCCTTTCAATGAAGACTACTGTGGCTGTGAATGTGTATTCTATCGGCTGTGCTTGACAGTGGGTCATGTAGTGACCATTGTATTTCAGGACTGGTATGACAAACACTTATTTGATGTGCCATTACAATCCCTGGAAGGCCTACATGTGGGGGCTGAGCATCAGTCTTATCCTACCTAGGATATGTCTGCCTCTGGTTGTCTTTTCCTGCAACTGTAACTGGTGTAGAGGAGCAAGCTGAGACACTGGCCCTAGTGTGTCCCCCCACTGGACTGTATGATGGGGTTCCACTGTTAATGGGAACAAACACCCACATGTTTGGGAGACTGGCACAACTCTGCCATGAGAAACAAGGAATCAAGAATTCCAACCTTAGTAAAAAGGGCATATGACTTACAACAGAAACCCAGTGAAGAGGACCCAGATGAGTTAGTGGGGATAGTGTGGAAAAAGGAACCTGACCCCTTGATATTGGCCCCCAATGCCCAGAGCACAATCCATAGAGAAGTCTACCTAAAGAGAAACATAAAGAACAAAATATTAATCTTGGATGCACCAGGTGATAGAAAGTTGCCAGAAGGATTATTGGTTAAACCCAACATCTGCTCTGCCTGTGCTCATGCCTGTGTATGACTTAATGATGGTTCAGATTCGAAATGTGTCAGATCGAGGTCGGGTGAACAGAGGGTGCACTCTAGCTACAGTACACTGTGCAGACACTGCAGTATTACCCAATAACAAGTACTCTTGCCAAAAGGAGAGCGTGACCCGGACTTATTTGACTTTAGTGATTCCCCACTGCCCGCTGAATGGAAGGCTAGGATTAGCAGGAAACTCGCCAGAGAGACCAAGTGTTTTCATTAAAGGAATGGGACGGGTGTGTCCAGGGTGCAGAGCATCATATATGCCTGCATGATGACCGACCATTTCGAGAGAGATCCCGACACCTCTCCCCAGTGGACATAGATAATGTGAGGAGACACCTGCAGGAAATGCTCGCTGCTGGCATGATACAGGAATCAAGGTGCCCATATGCCTCTCTCATTGTAGTTGTGCGTAAGAAGAATGGGTCAGTGAGGATGTGTGTTGATTATCGAGCCCTGAACTGGCAGACCATCCCAGATCAATACATCATGTCCCGTATACAGGATGGCCTGGATTGCTTGAATGGGAGCAAATAGAACTCAGTAGTGGATCTTCGCAGCGGATATTACTAGATTCCGATGGCCACGGAGGACCATAAGAAAACCGCCTTCATCTGTCCTTTGGGGTTCTACGAATTCCTGAGAATGCCACAGGGGATTTCGGGTGCCCCAGCTTCCTTTCAGCGGCTGATGGAGCGTGCAGTGGGAGATATGAACTTGCTAGAATGCCTAGTGTGCCTATATGATGTCATCGTATTTGGACACACATTAGAGGAGCATGAGACCTGACTGCTTAAAGTCCTAGACCAATTGGAAGACTTTGGTCTCAAGCTGTCCATTGACAAGTACCATTTTTTTCAAACCTCCGTGAAGTATGTGGGGCACATAATATCTGCAGAAGGGATAGAGACCGATCCCAGTAAGGTTGAGTCACTGATTACTTGGCCCCAGCCCCATAACTTGAAAGAACTCCATTTCCTGGTGTTCTGTGGCTACTACCACAGGTTCATAAAAGACTATTCCAAGGTGATTCACCCGCTCCTGAATCTCACCCAATGTTACCCCCCTAACAACTGTAAATACAAGAAAGGGGCTGTCATAGAACCCGAGAAAGTATACTTCCAAACAGGTGAACCTTTTGGACCCCGCTGGACACCTGAATGTGATGCAGCCTTCCACAAAGTCATATACCAGCTCACCCATGCCCCCATCCTCTTCTGTGCTGACCCTACCAAGCCCTATGTGCTGCATATGGATGCTGGTCTGCAGGGCCTAGGAGCTGTGCTGTATCAAGACCGTGAGGATGGTTTGAGACCAGTGGCTTTTTCCAACAGGAGCTTGATCCCCATCAGAATGAAACTATCCTGTGCACAGGCTGGAGTTCCTTGCCCTAAAATGGGCCATTGTTGACCAGTTTCATGAGTACCTCTATGGGGCAAAGAAATTGGTGAAGACTGACAATAACCCATTAACCTATGTACAGACTTCAGCTAAGTTGGAAGCCACTGGGCACCAGTGGCTCTCTGCTTTATCAACCTATGATTATGCTGTCGAATACAGGCCAGGACTGAACCATATTGATGCTGATGCCATGTCACGAAGGCCAGTCTCTAAGAGTGATTGGGTCAGGCTGTCTGAACCTGACATCCGAGCATTGTGCCAAAGGTTTGATAGAGATGAACAGATATCTACGGACACAGTGGACTGTTTAGTAGGTTGCTTGGGCCCTCCTGATACCTGCATACCGGCTGCCTATTGCCATTTCTCTGCTCTAGATATTAGTGCACTACCTCAATTTGACAATGACAGCATCCAGTGGGCTCAATCCCAAGATCCTATGATTCAGCCAGCACTTGATGCCCTGCGTGCGGGAAAAGATGTGTTCCAGTTGTGTTCCCCTGACTTGCGAACTGCCCTATTGTTTAAAGAAGGCCCCAGGTTGAAGTTACACAATTGGTTGTGATGAAGAGAGACAGTGGATTGCAGTGGTCAAGTAGACAAGCAGCAATTGATCCTGCCCATGGCCTTTAAAGATTTGGTACTGAGGTCCCTCCACAATCACATGGGGTACCTCAGTATTGACAGAACTCTCGACCTGGTACATCTCGATTCTGCTGGCCCAAGATGGGGACCGGTGTTGAGCACCATGTAAAGACCTGCATTCATTGCCTGCAAGGGAAAGCCCTGCCTCAGAGGGCTGCCCCCATTGTCAGTATTACTACCAGCACCCCCATGGAACTGGTCTGCATAGACTTTTTGTGTTTGGAACCTGATCAGTGGAATATTGGCAATGTGTTAGTGGTTACAGATCATTTCACATGGTATGCACGAGCTTTTCTAACCAAAGATCAAAAGGCCTCTACCATGGCCAAGGTGCTAGTGGAAAATTATTTGTCCACTATAGTGCCCCCAGAGGATCCACTCTGACCAAGGCAGAGACTTTGAAAGTCAGCTAATCAAAGAAATACTCTCTCTGTGGGGGGGTACAGAAGTCAAGAACCACCCCCTATCACCCACAGGGGGAATCTCAACCAAAACATTTTAACTACACCCTTCTAGACATGCTGGGCACCCTCCACCCAAAAGACAAGCATAAGTGAAGCTAGCAGATTAGCACCTTGGTACACATGTACAACTGCACCAAAAATGATGCTACTGGGTTCTCCCCCTACCGCCTCATGTTTGGGAGGGAGGCCCACCTGCCAATTGATGTCTGTTTTGGGGTCTCTCCAGATGGGGTCTGAGCTGAAAACTACCGGCAGTATGTACAGAAACTGAAAGCTCAGTTGAGCCATGCATATTAACTGGCCGAGACAAAGGCCGCGAAAAGAAATCTCACCAACAAAGAGAGGCACGACAAGAAAGTAAAGGCTTAAGAGCTACAGCCTGGAGACCGTGTGTTGTTATGCAATTTGGGACTATATGGTATGCACAAAATTGCTGATAGGTGGCACCATCTTCCTCATGCAACAGTTGGAAAGTTGGGTGATCTACCAGTATACAAGGAATGCCCAGAGAATAACTCCAAAGCTGTCAAGACCATGCACCATAACCACTTGCTGCCCACAGGCCAAGCTATTATTGAAGCTGAGCCAGCAGCCATTGCCTCCCCTGGGCTGGTGACTCGTGCTGCTGCAAACAAGAGACAGAGTCAACCTACCCCAGTAGTTACAGAATTAAGGTTTCCCCCCACAGCAGGCCCAGAATGATAGTGACTGTCAGTCCACCTCTGACGATAGTGAGTGTGACAATGCCTATTTGCCTATTACCCCTCCTTTGAACTGAGTCAGCTGTTTCAAGGTAACCCTATGACTAATTGTGGGGATGAAGCTGGGTCTTCTGGACTGCCTAACCCCCCAGCTTCATCCCTGGAGCCAGTGCTCCCTGAAAGTGAGGTGCAAAGCATCAAATCTGAGGTTGCGGACTCTCTGTGTTTTGTGGAACTGTGTGAATTGCCTGAAGAAGGGGTTGATGGTCTGAGTCTCCCTGGTGATGCACCAGAACTTGAACAACAATATGAGAGTGCTGACAGCCCCTCTTCAATGCCACAAAGCCTAATTGTGCCAGAACCTTCTCTAAATGAGCCAAGTGTTGTAGAAACTGAGCCTACAGAGCAAGGAGCTGACAGTGCTCCCAGTTTGGACATTCCCATCTGTGCAGAGGCACCCGTCATGAATGATGAAAGCTCCAAAGTTGGTGCTGAAAGTACGGAGACTGTGGCTATTCCCCCCAGAAAGACTGGCCGAGCTGTCAAGCCAGTATTGCACTTCAGTTGTGATTCTTCTGGGAGGCCAGTGGATTTGCCTCTCAATATGGTTCACAAAGGTGTTTGTATTTCTCAGAGCTCACTACCTAAACTGAGCTTAATGGCCAATTCCAGGTTGATTGTTCTTCTTTCTCAGTATGGTGCCCCGCCCCATCCACACCCAAGTTAGCTGATAGGGAAGGGCCCCCTCCTACATTGTTTAATGTACAGGAAGTTATAACATGAATCAGTATTGTGATGTCACAAGTATGTTAATCATAGTGGAATCAGTATTACCTGTCTGAAACATGCATAAGTATTGTCCTTATGGATATAGTATCATGAAGTGTAGTGAATATGTATAGTAAAGTAATGAAGTTTATGTTAACTGATGCATGATGGTACAGACTTGATGCAGACACCAAGTTTTCTCCAGGCGGAAGGGTGTAACCCCCCTACAAATGGGGATTCCCAAAAAGTCTTCCTTGAGCTTGCCTAAATGCTCACTGCCAGGCTGGTGTTCTGCATTTTAGCAGTTTAAATGTATTGCCAGAGAGTGCCTGTTTAGCCTCTGGGTACTGTCTCTTTAACAGCTGCCTGGATTGCAGTCATAATTAATCTGAGAGGGAGCTCTTTTAGAAGATGTACTTGTTTGCTGATCATTTGTTACAGTAGTAATAATATTGCAGTTTGGTCTAACCTGCCTTCTTTGCAGCATGAACAGTTCTGTTTGTTTCTATCATCTTGGTCCTGGACTGAAGAATGGGCCAATCAGTACATTTGGGACTCTAAAATGGAGCCTGCCTACAGGGGCTTGGTGGGACCAAACTTTGTAGGAATTGTAGTTTGGGGCTTTTGGCGCCTAAAATAACCTGGAGGGGGGAGCCCTTGTTGTGACTGACAGACAGATCAGCCAACCGAACCTTTTGGATCTTGGGGAAAGTCCCACACTGCTTGCAGTTTCAGTTAGATCTGAGTTGGGAAGTGAAGAAGTAACAGCTCAAGATAGTTTGAGCAGCAATCCATAGTGTATTTGCGTGGGAGAACTGTGGAAAGGCCTGAGTTTGGCCTGCATGCCTGCCTGCTGTTCCTGAGAGGGAACTTGTGTTTTTTTTTCTGGACTAAATCCGAATTTGGAAAGCGAATTAAGCCACTGAATTGTGACCAGGCTTTAACCTGAAGAAGACTGAAGATTTGCTGAATGCGATCGGCCAGTCAGGACTTCCAGCTACCGCTGAACTCCCGGATTGTGCAGAGACTCTGTTATTGTGACTGGAGAGCCATTTGCCTGGTACAGTGGAATTTCCTTACATGTGAATGTGCTGTGTGCTTATAGTGGGTCGTGATTTGGTTCCCCACTGTGTGTCTGAACTGTGTTTGACTTGCTGGAGGCTGTATCCAGCTCCACTGACTGAATCTGTATCCATTTCTGTTTGCCTTGGTCCTGCTACACTGGTCCAGCCAGAATACCTGCTACACAGAGAAAGTCATTGATAAGAGACCAGCCTGGGGATCAGCCCCCTGCTCAACGCCTTGAACAGGAACAACGCCTAGGTGATTCGTGTGGGCCCTACTTCTCCAGGCACTCCAGCTCAACAGCCTGCAGTCTCAATTTCGTCCTGCCTGTGTCCAGTATTGAGTATCGTGAGTAAACATCAGGGTAGCTCCCTACAACAACAGCTAAATCTAAAAATGTTGTCATCTGATTGTCTTGTTGCCTTTTCTTTCACGTACTGAGCACTCCAGCTCCGGATTACAAATAGTGTGTGTTGTGCATGTTGCTTTCTTCTGTCACAGGGCCCCAACCAGCTGCAACGTTCCTGGCTAGCCCATCATTTTCCTGTCTGGGTACCCAGAGTGTGTGACTGTGTAGGGACTCTGAACTGCATGCATACCTGTCTGATTAAAATAGCTTTTAAGCAAATCAACCTGATTATGCCCTCCTTTGTTCAAGTCCCCTGAATAAATCAGATTTAACTTTGTTTGCATTTAACATGACTGTGGTTCCAGTTTGTGCCAAAAGTATTGTACTGTTGCTATTTGCTGTTTTTAACCTTGTTTTACAGGGGTCCCCAGAGTCAAGCTAGAGGAACCAGCCCTGGTGGTAAGTGCAAACAGTGTGGGTAATTGCCTGGTGAATAAGTGTCATTGTGAAAGTAATTGTATATTGTTCAGGCCACTAGAAGGGAAAGAGGGGGGTTACAGTGTCCCGGAGGGCTGTGCCCAGGTTAGCTTGACCACTAACGATCCTGACCTCTGGGTGGAGGCACCCATTTCATTACCCAGGCCCCTTAACCTGCTACTAGCCAAGCAGGTGGGGTAGTAGCCCTTGGAATAGCACCACCTAGGGGTTACAGTAAAATTTAACAAGTCTATTTCAACTTGTTTGGTGTTTTAAAAATTCTGTAAAAATGGTTCTAAATTTTTTTTGGTTGCTTTTTAGCTAGTTTCACTAACCATTGCCTTTAAGCTAGTTTCATTAACCACTGCTCCACTCTGGCTTGGAAACATATCTGAGCAATGGCCAGAGTGGAGTGTGGATGTAGAGTTTGAACCTACATTCCGAAATTTTAAAATTTGCATAGGTTCTATGTCTGGGGTGTCACTCTCAACTGAGATGACAACATAAAGTGTAAACACAGTGTGGTCACTTAAGAAAAAACAACATTACTACAGTGAGTAATTATTTTTTTTTTTTACTGATTATCTAGTCAGCCCTCTATCTGGTAACATAGGGTTGTTTTTCCCAGTAATCCATGCAATTCATTCCTGTTCTGGCACGTTATGCCATCTCAATTACAAGAGAAACCAAATTCTGAGCATACCCTTCTTGCCTTCTGCTAGAGGTACATGCTTTAGCTCTGCTGCATTAAGGTCACTGCTCATCTCTTGTCCGACTTGTGCTGTGAGGCTGTGGCTCTATGCACAACTACCCCTTTGTGTCACCTAGTGTGCCCTGTTTCTCTATCTAAATGTTAGTAATTGGGTTTTAGTTTGTTGTTTATATTACTATATCCTTTCTCTGTCTCTTTGGGCTAGGAAATGTCTCAGCCCTCTCTCTTTTTTCCCCCACTTTGTTTCTCTCCAAGTGTACAGAACTGCTGTAACTCAGGGAACCAGCAACAGTTATTGGCTGGTGTGTGATACCTGTTCCACGTAGGGATGTGCATGCGCCGTGCTCCATAGCCATGGTCAGTTCACTCCCTGTAAAAAAATTTGCTCCCATGGGGCCTAGTGCCTCTGGCCTCAGTCCAATAAGTGATAATCAATGGTGACGATAGTCTGGAAGATCAACAATTATGGTAAGTCCGTAATTTTCTTTACCATTGTTTCTGAGAGAGCCAGCAAAGTGGGCGTTGTTTATAGACCACCATCTAGCTCGCAGTTAGCAGACCTCCAGTTACTAGAATTTATACAAAACCTTACTCAGGCAGGTAATTCCCTGTTAGTGGGTGATTTTAATCTTCCAGGGTTAAGCTCGGACCCCCCACAAGCTGAGTTACCAAGTGAGCTAAGATTCCTTGAGTCCTTTCTATTAAATGGTTTAGAACAGTATGTTAAAGACCATACTAGGGGTTCTCATACCTTGGATTTAGTTCTTAGCAATTTGGATTATGATATCCAGGATTGTAGGGCTTTATACCCCCTAGGCTCCAGCGACCACAATATGGTGGAGTTTTGCATTAGTAAGGTTAAAACTAAGCCAGCTAGTATCTCAGTAGTATACAATTACAGTAGGGCTGACTTTAACAGTATAAGGGCACATTTAGAATTTTGGGAATGGCAGTCAGATTTAAGTGGACAGGTGTTACACCATATGTGGGATATATTAAGTAATAAAATTACATTTCTTGTACAGGAGTTTATCCCTAGTTCTAAGAAGTTTACAAAATCCAAAAAAAACCCACCTTGGTTTACTTCTACTGTAGGAAAAAATATTAAATGCAAAAATAAGGCATACAGTAAGGCTAAGAAATGTGGGCATTTGGAAAGCTGGACAGAATATAGAGTTTAACTTAAAAAATGCAGACTAAGCATACACAAGGCAAAAGCAGATTATGAATATAAATTAGCAACTAAAGTTCAAAATAATTATAAATCTTTTTTTTCCTATATAAATAATAAAAAAGGAAGTAATAAAACAATTGGGCCTCTAAAGCAACAAAATGGTGAATTAATAATAGATGACAAGGATATGGCTTGCCACTACAATACGTACTTTGCCTCAGTGTACAACCCAAAAACTTATAATACCATGAAACATCAGGTTAAGGATGCAGGCATATCACTTAAAATTGAGGTCAATGAAGTGAGAGATAGACTAAAAGCGTTGAATCAAAATAAAGCCCAGTGACCTGATGGCCTCCACCCTAGGGTGTTAAAGGAGTTGGCTGATGTATTGGCAGCCCCCATAGCTTATTTATTCCAACACTCCATAGATAAGGCAAAAGTCTTGGAGGAATGGAGGCAGGCAGAAGTTATTCCCTTATATAAGAAAGGGTCTCGACAGGAGGCTTCCAATTACAGACCAATTAGTCTGACATCAATATTGGGGAAATTTTGGAAGTTATTATCCAAACACATTTTACTGATACATTAACCAAGTTAGGAGATACAGACCATCATCAACATGGTTTCAGGAAGGGCAGGTCATGCCAGTCAAATTTGCTGGAGTTTTATGGCAAGGTAAATCAGGCACTTGACTCTCGCAACGCAGTAGATACTGTTTTTTTGGATTATTCTAAGGCCTTTGATAAGGTCCCCCATGGCATTCTAATTGAGGCCTTAATTTTACATGGTATACATGCTAGCATTTCCCTCTGGATTGAAAATTGGTTAACAGATCGAAAACAGAGAGTTTCAGAAAGGGGGTCCTTGTCAGGATGGACACAGGGGACTAGTGGGGTTCCTCAGGGCTCGGTACTGGGCCCTTGCATTTTTAACTTGTATTTCAAACAACATGAAGTCTTGCTGTATTCTGACAATTGCAGTGATTCCCAATCATTGAACTGCCCCAGAGAGCAGAGAGTTAACTTTCTCTGCAGGGCATGGAACGCTGAGCTCAAGCTCGGTTGAAGTCTCTGTCTGGAGTGTTTTGAACTTAAACTGTCAGATTCTTTACTCTGCCTCACTGAATGGTCGCTCCGGAGATTTCTCCTTCAGCTTGGTTCAAAAGTCGGTTAAAGTTTTAGTTTTTCATCAGTTTTAAACCGAAAAAAGTATCCGCATAGTCGGTTCAGTCTCTGTCTGTGGTGCCGTGAGTACTAGAAAGGAATTGTTCTGTTTTTCTGTGCGGAACTTGTAAAAGTGAGGTCAGTTTGTCTGAACTGGCTATTTGATTGTGAATTTTGTTTGTGTACTTAGTGTGTGGTTACCGGTTCTTATCGGTTCTAAAAAAAAACATGTTTTTAACTGTTTTTATCCAATACCCGTGGCACGGTTAGGAACCGATAAGGGAGTCTTGCCTGGCGGTTGCCATAAAAAGGGTAAGTTTGGTTAGGTTGGCCATGTCTGAGAAACCCAAGAAAAAAGCGGCCCACTGGGTTTCAACACTGCAGTGAGTGTGGGGAGGTCTTTGCTAAGGCCGATCCCCACACCAACTGTGTTTATTGTCTGGGGTTTGACCACCTTGATTCAGACTGCCAAATATGTAAAAACTTTCCCAAATCTACCCTTGAGAAGGGATTAGGTAGACTGAGGGAAAAGGAGGCCGAGAAGTCCGCTAACCCGGATGGCCAGCCCGGTTTGGTTTCGACTGAACCAGAAGGAGTGCCCTCTGACCAGGGCGATACTTCTTTGGGCAAAAGGAGAGCCGATTCCGAGGGATCGGTTCTGACAAAAAGAAAGCGCAAAGATAAATCGACTGGTTCGGATCCAGAGATTCATGTTCTGACTGCCGAAGAGATAGCCAGGGTGATTCAGATTGTGGAATCGCTCCATCCGGTTCCGACTGATCTGGCTCTTTCTGGCAGGGGTTCTGTTTGGTTGGTTCCCCAAGGGCAAGAGTATAACCTTGAAGATTTTTATGAATGAAATTTGAAGAGGAAGTGGAATTTGAGGAGTATGATATAAGTGAAGGTCTGGATGTGCCTGTGGAACCAGACATCTCCCCAGACAGACCTTCAGGTGTTTCCCCTCCTAGGCTTTCTGAGTCCCCTTCTCACTCTATGTTTTACAGAAAGGTGGCTGAAACCCTCCAGCTTCCTATGGAGGTGGCTGTGGAAGACCAAGAGGAAGCTGATTATGTAGAGATGATGGATATCCCAGAGTCCAGGAGACTGTCTATTCCCCTTCATAAATCTTTTGGGAAACAGACACTAAAAATCTTAAAGTCTCCCAACACTATACCTCCTGTGGATAGAAGAATGGACAAGATGTATACACTTTCAGGCTCAGACACGGAGTTCTTATATCAACAATGCAGCCATGTTGGGGTAGTGCAGGCTGCTACCTGTGGCAAGGCAAATATTCCCTTGGCTTCACACCCCCCCGACAAGGACTCCAGGAAGATTGATGCCATGGCAAAAAAGCTGTACATGGCATCTTCTTTGGGACTCAGGCAGGCAAATTACATGACCTATACAGCCAGGTACCAGAAGTCCAGGTGGGACACTGTACTGGCACTGGACAAAGAGGCCTCCCCCCAGCTAGCCAAGGAGCTGGAGGAGGTGGCTGCAGATGGGATTGAGGCATCTAAGGTTCAGTTTCTTGCTGCTGTGGACTCCAGTGATGTGTCATCAAGAGTCATGGCTACATCTGTGGCTCTTCGGAGGATGAAAGCGGCCAGATGTACTAGCTCTCACAGGATACCCAGGCTAAGGCCATGAATTTCCCTGTGGTGGGTAATTCTCTGTTTGGGAAACAGACAGAGACTACATGAAGAAATGGATGAGTACCACGACCACTTACAGCAGTGCTCAGGCCAAGGAAGGCAACTCCTCAAGGCAGCAGTCTTGAGCAGGGGCAGGCCTTTTCAAAGGCCTTTACCAAGCACAGGCCTCTTCTTCTTTTTTCTCAGAGGCGTTCTTCAGAGGGAGAGGCAGAGGGGATAAGCAGGGCTGCATCCACTCCTCCGCCTAAAGCACCTGCCAAGCAGACACCCTGATGGGCCTGCCCAGGTCGACTCTCCTATTCCAGTAGGGGGCAGGCTGGCTTACTTTGTCCAGGACTGGATGTCTATTACATCAGACAAATTGGGTCCTGGAAGTAGTAAGCCAAGGACTGAGTTCTCAGCTTCAAAAAAATGTCCAAAGATGAGAGCCAGATCTTTCCACTGTCTAAGATGGCTCTGAAGTTTGAAATTCAAGGTTAGAAATATGGGGCTGAGAATTGTTTTTCCTTTTCCTAGCACATATGGAGTCCCAGAGAGGAGGCAGTATAGTGCAGTGGTCTGGAGCTCTGAGCTGCAAATCTGGTGATATCAGCAGACCAGACCTGGGTTTGGGTCCAAGCTTCCGCTTGCATACTGTGTGACCCTGGCGGGTCACTTGACCTCACTTGTGCTCCCAAGTGACTCCTGTAGAAGAGCTTTCAGCTTAGTGTGCTATACCTGGTTAAACAATAACCATTGTCCTGATTATACTGAGTGTGGATAAGAAAAGGAAGTCCCCGTAACAAAAAGCAGTAGTGCTTTCCTACTACATTTAGAGTTATGGTAGAGAGACTTGGGTGGGAGAGGTATGTTTGGGGACTAAATGGTTGTAAAAGCTGTTTTCAGGCTAGGTGGGTGTTTTAGCAGCTGTTAATACTTTGGTTCTGGGCTGCTTTAACAGAGCACATACGACTATGCGCATGGCTGTGAAGGCATTTAACCTTCTAATACTGTTTTAAATGGAATGACTTTATTCTAAAATATTAGGGACAGCTCTGAATATCCTCCGGGTGGAGTTGTAATTTTTAGTATTTCTGAATTTTCTTAGACGAGGAATTCTGGCGTTTTGGGCATTTGAGCCTGAAATCTAATTACTTGGGTTGCAGCTCACTATTAAGTGAAGGCTGGCCACAAGTGGTATTGTGGTCGTACATAGGGAAATGGGTGATTTTGTTACCCTGAGTTAGTGCAATTAGTAATTGCACTGTTGTGAGACATAAAAGGCTTATTGCCTTTAAAACTTTAAGCTTTAGACATTTAAAATAAGAGATTTATTTCTGCTTACCTATTGAAGATGAATTCCCTTTGTTTTGTTTTGGCTTTGAAACCTGGGGTTTTCGGGTGTTGTGGAGCTTTGGAGTGTGCTGCTTTCAACTGCCAGCGTCCTTGTTTATTCTAGGAGCCGGCTGGCCATGCCGCCCTTCTTAAGTATTGTTGGGAAGGGGTGGTGCTTTCTTGTCTTGGAAAAAAGAGTTTAAAATATTCAGAACAGAAATAACTTATCTCTGAGTGAGGAATAAGTTATTAAATGAGTTTAAAATACATAGCTTGTTGGAATAAAATAAAGGATTAGAATACAGGATAAAGTAATTAAAAGTTGTAAGTGAAGATGGGTTTGAAGGTCACCTGACTCTAGTTGGATATAAAGTGAACCTTTGACTCAGTGAGAGATTGTCAGCACAGATGGCTAGAGGTGAGATTCGTCAGAGAGGTGTAAAGCAAGGTGGAGACTTAAAATCCTGTTGTAGTGAGCCTAGATGTGTGCTCTAGATGCTGCTGAAAAGTGCTCTATGGAGTTATTTGAAAAACTGTTTTGATTCATGTTCCAAATGGAAGATTTAAAACTGCCAGAATATCCTGTGTGAGGTTTATGCCTTTATATTGTCTCACCTAAAGACTTATAAAGAATGAGATGATGCCAGATGCTCTAATGTTTGCTATCGAAATTGAAGTGAAAAAATGAGAAAAATACTGTGCCATTCTGATGTTATCCTGATATGAGTGATGTTTGAAAGAAGAATCAATTAAAATTGAAGAAAATTGCAGAACTGGTGAGACATTTTTTCCTTTAACTGCCCACATAAACCTCGCCCCTACCACATTGGTGTCAGAGTGGGATAATTTGTACTGTGATCTGCATAAGGTCTGGTGGGCAGTAAATCTGGCATGATGGTACTTTGAACTGGTCCCTATTTACTGGTTATTGCTGAAAGATTTTGTTTCCTGTGAAACAATCCAGTTGAGGATAATTCTGGGTTGGTGGCAAAGCCTGCTCTAAACAAGCTATATGAAGATGAAGGGTCACTGTGAAGTTTTGAGTGACCAGAAGACTGACCAGAGTGACCATGGAGGTGATACAATGGTTATTTAATCGCTGGATGGAGGCAGAGAGCCGATGTAAAGAAGCAGGTAAAGGTACCAGGAGGTGCTAAGCCAATTGGCGGTAATGAGGACAATTTGGAGTTTCAGGGCCTATGAAGAAGGCTGAAAGTTGTCCTGTGTGGATTGTGTGGACTGTGTTGAGGAACAGTTCCTGTTCTACCTATGTTCCAGGGAATGTATTGGATTGGATCTGACGAAGATGATGGAAGAATGACGAAGACAAGTCCTCAGGTGAGACTGTTTTGTTAACTGGGGTGAAGAATGCAAACCAAGACAGAAGAGGCGGTAGGTGTTGAAGGGACTTGTTCAGTGACTTATAATAATGTTGATAATAAAAATGTCATTAATTTTTCTGCTGCAAACTGGAAAATTTTACAAGCAGAGGATCTGGAAATTCAGCAGATAAGTAGCCATGTAATTTTGAATAAAGATAGAACAGGTATGGATGGGGGTAAGGGACAGTTATGGTGGTATGAAATAAGAGAAGAGGTATTATACCACATGAGACCAAACCCCCGTACAAAACAGATAGACTCTAGGGTAGTGGTACCTTGTAGATATAGAAAGGGTATTTTAGATGCTTTATATTGCAAAACCAAACATATGAGTCAAGAAGAAATGTTAAAATGTCTCATTCCTTCCTTTTATTGGCCTGGGATGTATAGTCAAGTGGCTTTATATTTAAAAAGTGTGCAGCCACTCAAAGGAAGGAAAAAGACTAATTAGCTTCCTTGGAAAGGGAAAATGATTTACAGAGATATGAGTAAAAGATGGTAAAAGTTTACAGTACTGGACTACTTGTGTAGTGAGTGGAAGGGGTTAGAGGAATAGCTCATATAGATAGTATATACAAGTAACTTTCTAGTAAGGGCTCTAACCCTAGTATGTTTCAGGTATAGAGAGAATAAAAAAGGGTACCAGATAAAAAGAGCATAAGATAGAAGGTTATCAAAATAAAGTATTTGGGGAAATTGTTTGAAGAAATTATAAAAGTGCACATATTGACATCTTAAAATAAGTTTTTGGAAAAAAAAATGAGATCAATAGGAAGGAAAACATTTAATGGAAAATAATTTGATGTAGTTAAATAAAGAGTAGGAGTAGTGTGGAGTTTTTCCTAAGTTCAGAGTAGATGATTAGGAGAAGTAAAGAAAAGGGTAGTTGATTAGGTGAAGTAAAGAAAAAAACTACAGATTTGAGTTTGATTCATATGAAGGAATACATTTTAAAGCAACAAGCTTAAAAGCTAGGAGCTATTTCTTGTATTTTTTCTTTGTTTAAGACTGGAGGGTTGGCCACCTGCAGTTGAATTTATAGTGTTATCCCCACACTTTTTTCCTCAGTCTCTTGTTGTATTTGTATTTGTCTGTTTATTTTTTAAAATATAGCTAAAGCAATAGCATGTTTGCTTAGGAGAGGATACACAATGAATGTTACTATTCTAATTTTGTTGATAGTGAAATTCAGATTACTAATGTGAGATAGAATAAAATCATGTGTTCCAGAATGTGAAGGAGCTATAGACTATAATGACAGTTCTGAAAATGTAAGCTGTTGATCTGGAATATATTTTATATGTGTATGGAAGTTATATTTCTCAAACAAAATCTAAATATTTTATTTATGAATGGTGCATAGAATTTGATGGATGTTGCTATGTGAAAAAAAAAATCAAATTCATGTAAAATAATTTAGATATGAAATCTTATATTATGGGGATTACTTAAAACTGACTAAGTTTGGCAATAGTTAGATACTTAATATGGTTCATAATCTGGGATATAGAATATGGACAGGAAATATTTAGTGTAAGATGCAGGATAAAATAATCTTGAGTATTTTCTAGAGGTAAAATAATTGATATGGTAAGGGACTCTTGGGTTAGAGTTTCAAGAAGTGGGTGGGCCAGGCTCTGGTAGGTTAACCACCCTCTTTTTATTTTAAGCAAAAGAATTCGATAAATTCGGCCAACCAAAAGATTTGGTTGCCCTCTTAGAGTGGGGAGGAATGTCACAGAGTGGCTCTGTGAGGTTTGAAATTCAAGGTTAGAAATATGGGGCTAGAAAATTGTTTTTCCTTTTCCTAGCACATATGGGAGTCCCAGAGAGGAGGCAGTATAGTGCAGTGGTCTGGAGCTCTGAGCCTGCAAATCTGAGGGGATATCCAGCAGACCAGACCTGGCTTGGGTCCCAGCAGCCTCACATTGCATACTGTGTGACCCTGAGGCGGGTCACTTGACCTCCTTGTGCTCCCAGGTCGCTCCTGTAGAAGAGCTTTCAGCTTAGTGTGCTATACCTGGTTAAACAATAACTTCATTGTCCTGATTATACTGAGTGTGGATAAGAGAAAGGAGATCCCCAGTAGCAAAAAGCAGTAGTGCTCCTACTACATTTAGAGCTATGGTAGAGACTTGGGTGGGAAATTATGTTTGGGGACTAAATGGTTGTAAAAGCTGTTTTCAGACTAGGTGGTGTTTTAGCAACTGTTAGTACTTTGGTTCTGGGCTGCTTTAACAGAGCGTGATATGACTATCATGCATGGCTGTGAAGGCATTTAGCCTTCTAATACTGTTTAAATGGAATGACTTTATTCTAAAATTATTAGGGACAGCTCTGAATATCCTCCGTAGTGGAGGTTGCTTAATTTAGTATTCTGAGATTTTCTTAGGCGAGGGAGTTACGGCGTTTTGGGCATTTGGAGCCCTGAAATCTATACTTGCTAGGTTGCAGCTCACTATTAAGTGAAGGCTGGCCTACAAGTGGTATTTATGGTCATTATTAGGGAAATGGGTGATTTGTTACCCTGAGTTAGTGCAATTAGTAATTGCACTGTTGTGAGGACATAAGGCTTATTAGCGCTTTAAAAATTTAAGCTTTAGACATTTAAAATAGGAGATTTATTTCTGCTTACCTATTGAAGATAATTCCCTTTGTTTTGTTTTGGCTTTGAAACCTGGGGTTTTCGGTGTTTGTGGAGCTTTGAAGTTGTGCTTTCAACTGCCAGCGTCCTTGTTTGTTCTAGGAGCCGGCTGGCCATGCGCCTTCTTAAGTATTGTTGGGAAGGGTGGTGCTTTCTTGTCTTGGAAAAGGAGTTTAAAATGTTCTGAACAGAAATAACTTATCTCTGAGTGAGGGAATAAGTTACTAAATGAGTTTAAAATACATAAGCTTGTTGGAATAAAATAAAGGATTAGAATACAAGATAAAGTAATTAAAGTTGTAAGTGAAGGTGGAGTTTGAAGGTCACCTGACTCTAGTTGGATATAAAGGTGAACCTTTGACTCAGTAGGGAGATTGTCAGCACAGATGGCTAGAGGTGAGATTCGTCAGAGAGGTGTAAACAGGTGGAGACTTAAATCCTGTTGTAGTGAGCCTAGATGTGTGCTCTAGATGCTGCTGAAAAGTGCTCTATGGAGTTATTTGAAAACTGTTTTGATTCATGTTCCAAATGGAAGATTTAAAACTGCCAGAATATCCTGTGTGAGGTTTATGCCTTTATATTGTCTCACCTAAAGACTTATAAAGAATGAGATGATGCCAGATGCTCTAATGTTTGCTATCGAAATTGAAGTGAAAAATGAGAAAAATACTGTGCCATTCTGATGTTATCCTGATAAGAGTGATGTTTGAAAGAAGAATCAATTAAAATTGAAGAAAATTGCAAGAACTGGTGAGACATTTTTCCTTAAACTGCCCACATAAACCTGCGCCCTACCACATCCACCTGCAAATCTCTCGGAAACCCTTGCCCTAGAGGCAGAGGTTTCTTCTTTCCTAGCTTTAAGAGCTATAGAGAGAGTACCTACCCTACACTGGGGCAAAGGACTGTACTCCAGGTACTTCCTGACCCCCAAAAAGACAAGGTAGTGGCTACCCATCCTAGACCTAAGATATCTAAACAAACATCTTTTAAAACCAAAGTTCAAGATGATAACTCTGGGAATAATTCTTCTCTCTCTAAGGCCAGGGGACTGGCTAGCCTCCCTGGACCTCAAAGATGCCTACTTTCACATTCCCATCAGGTGCTCCTACAGAAAGTACCTCAGGTTCGAGTTGCCCTCAGGCCATTATCAGTTCAGAGCAATGCCCTTTGGCCTAACCTCAGCCCCAAGGGTTTTCACAAAGTGCCTGGCAGTAGTAGTTGCCTTTCTAAGAAGGCAAAAGATTTTGATTTTTCCATATCTGAACAATTTACTAATAGTGGGTCAGTCTCCAGACCAAGTCAAGTCTCACCTGCAAGCGACCCAGCAAGTGCTTACTTCTCTAGGATTTCTTCTCAACCTTCCCAAGTCAGTTCTCAAACCAGTCCAGCTTCTTACCTTTTATAGGGCAGAACTGGACACACTCAAACAGAGCCTTTCTTCCTCTAGAAAGAGGCAAGGGCTCTTATGGAACTAGCTTCTTCCTTTAGCCTTCAGGTATCTCGACCAGCAAGGCATTTCCTCCAGCTCTTGGGCCACATGGCAGCTTCAGCAGCAGTGGTCCAAGGGCAAGATCCAGATGAGGGATATTCAGTTCCACCTGAGAGTTTTCTGGTCTCAGAGAAAGGACTCCCTTACCAAACTGATTCCAGTGACTCTGACCTTGATCCAAGCCCTCCAGTGGTGGCAGGATCAGGACAATTTAAGGCAAGGTGTTCCTTTTGTTCCTCAGCCTTGTTCAGTGGTTCTTACCACAGATGCTTCTTTCCTGGGCTGGGGAGCCCACCTGGGGTCCCCTGCTGCCCAGGGCCTGTGGACCCCCCAAGAATCCCTTCTCCACATCAATCTTCTAGTGCTCAGGGCAGTTTTTATGGCTCTAAAAGCATTCTCACAGTCAGTTCAGAATGAGGTGGTTCAAGTCAGAACAGACACCACCACCACCATGTGGTACATCAAAAAGCAGGAAGGCACTCGGCCTTGTGCACAGAAACCATGAAGTTGTGATCCCTGGCTTATTCCCTGCAAACCTCTCTTTTAGCAGTTCACCTTCCAGGCAAGGACAATGTGCTAGCAGATGCACTGAGCAGGATTTCTTAGGGCCATCATGAATGGTCCCTGGACCCCCAGGTTTTGAAAGTGATTTTTTCAAGTGGGGCACTCCAGAGATAGATCTCTTTACAGCCCCAGACAATCACCAACTCCCTCTCTTTTGTTGCAGACCTCCAGTCCTGGGATCACTCCCTCTGGACGCCCTGATCCTCAATTGGGAGGGGAAGTTTCTGTATGCCTTTCCCCCCTTCCCTCTCCTGTTCAAAGTTTTGGTAAAAATAAGGTCTCAACCATGCAAGGTGATTCTGATTGCTCCAGATTGGGCCAGACAGCCCAGATACCCTCTGTTGCTGTCCCTAGCAGTCCATCTTCCCCTGTCTCTTCCCAGGAATTACAAACTGTTAACATCCTCTCAGGGAAGGATTTGGTACCCCAATCTTCAGTCCCTCAATCTCAAAGCATGGCTCTTGAAGAGTTAGAGTTTGCAGATCTGCATCTTTCCCAAGGGGTTCTGGATATCCTCAAAGCTTCTCGAAAGCCCTCCACCAGAAAGGCTTGCAACTCCAAATGGAAAAGATTCAGCATTTGGTGTTCTAAGAAGCATATTTCTCCAGACACTGCTGAATTGCCTACGGTTTGGGATTATATGGTCCATCTTAATGGCCTAGGCCTCAGACCAGCTACTCTCAAGGTACACTTGTCAGATGTTTCTGCGTTTTTGTCTGTGGGGAAGCCTTCCTCACTATCTTCCCATCCTGTGTTCTGTAAATTTTTTAAAGGATTGCTTCACACCGATCCCCCTTTTAGAGACCCTGCCCCTGCCTGGGATTTGAATGTTTACATTGCTCAACTTATGCAACCCCCCTTTGAGCGTATGTCTTCAGCAGAGCTTAAATACTTGACTTGGAAAACTGTGTTCCTGGTAGCCATTACCTCTGCCAGGCGTATCAGTGAATTGCAAGCCTGTCAGTGGAACTTGATTTTATCTCCTTTCACAGGGATAAAGTGGTCCTTATAACCAATAGAAGGTTCTTGCCCAAAGTGGTTTCAGACTTCCATTTAGACCAGTCTGTCTCTTCCTGTTTTCTTCACTGATCATTCTTCCCCAGGAGAGAGGAGGCTACACAGTTTAGATGTCAAAAGAGCCCTTAGTTACTACATAGAGCGTACCAAGGGTCACAGGTTTGACTCCCTCCAGTTGCTCCTCACTTATGGAGAAGTGGAAAAGGGCAAACCTGCCACCAAAAAATCTATTGCCAGGTGGATTGTGTCTTGTATACAATTCTGCTATGAAAAACTAGGAAAAACTCCACCCTCAGACCGGAGGGCTCATTCCACAAGAGGTACAGCTGCTTCCCTGGCTGCGGCCAGGGATATTCCTCTCTTAGAAATTTGTCAAGCAGCCACCTGGAAAACAGTCCATACCTTTACTAAGCATTACTCTCTGGATATCCAGACTAGGAGTGATGCTCAGTTTAGCACAGCAGTACTTCAGAGCCTATTCCCAAAGTAGGTTCTGTCCCTCCTCCTTGGAGGTACTGCTTGAGTAGTCTGCAATTGTCAGAATACAGCAAGGCTTCATGTTGTTTGAAGAAAAAATTACTCACTTTAGTAATTGTATTTCTTCTAATGGAGTCTTGCTGTATTCTGACCTCCCTCCCTGCCTACCCTCTCAGAACCTGTTTTTGGGAAGTGGGTGGGCAGGTGCAGTGTTGCACCCCAGGGGTGTTTTTTGCTTGCATCCTCCTCCCTTTTTGTTTGGGTGCTTATTTATTATTGTTATTTTTAGTACATTGGGTTTTGTTTTTGGGTTTCCTGACTTGAGTCTTCCTTGGGAATCCAAAACTTTTTTCAGCCAGTTGGCTAGTATAATTTTTACAATTTCCACATAGAATTTTTAGTTTAGTTGGGCTCATAAGAATCTGACAGTTTAAGTTCAAAACACTCCAGACAGAGACTTCAACCGAGCTCGAGCTCAGCGTTCCATGCCCTGCATGGAAAGTTAACTCTTTGTTCTCTGGGGCAGTTCAAAGGTTGGGAGTCACTGTAATTGTCAGAATACAGTAAGACTCCATTAGAAGAAATATAATTACTAAGGTGAGTAATTTTTTCATATCATCTATGCAAACTTCGAGACCAGTATGGCTCGCTAAGTTTGCTGATGACACTAGGATCAGTTTTATAATAAATTCTAAGGAGGATGTGGATATTTTACAATTGGCCTTAAATGAACTTGAACATTGGGCAGTGGTGAACCATTCTACTTTCAGTACTGATAAATGCAGGGTTATGCATTTTGGGAAAAATAATAGTCATTATAAATACAACCTAAATAGAGCGGAGTTACAAGGAACAGCAGAGGAAAGCGATGTAGGTGTTCATATTACCAGCGATCTTAGTTTCAGGACTCACTGTAATCAAGTCATTAGGAAAGCCAGTGGGCTATTATTCTGCATAAATAAACACATTAAAAGTAAAGGATAGATTAGTGGTGATTGCCACTGTATAAGGCATTGGTCCGTCCGCATGTGGAATACTGCGCCCAGTTTTGGTCACCAGGCAGTAAATTAGTGATAAATTCTCTTGAAAGAGTACAAAAATGGGCAACTAAGCAGGTGGCAGGCCTAGATGGGCTATGCTATTAGCAAAGATTGCAGGGACTTGGTCTCTACTTGCTGGAGTTCCGCAGGCTCCGTGGAGATATGTGCATATTATTTAGAGCATTTCTGGATAATGATTTATAGTCCCAATTGGGCCTTGAGTTAAGGACCCAGATATATGACACTAGGGTACATCCACTCCAAATCAAGATCAACACTTACTGTACAAATAGTAGAAAATATTGGTTTAGTACAAGAATAACCAGAATATGGAACAGTCTGCCAATAGAGGTAGTAGCAAGTGATACTATGACAGAATTTAAGACAAGATTGGATGAGTATTTGATTACACAGGGCATCACAGGTTATTAATATAGCAGGCCATTATGGACTTCGGTCTCCTTGGCCATGTATCCACTTATGAGACCTATGAGCAAATGAAAGGTGCAGAACTCATTTGTTTTATACAATACACCTGAGAGACCTCCCACCTCCCAGTCTAATCCAGATAGCAAATGGTCACTGCCTGCTCCTCCATTTGATTACAATAAGAACAGCTTCTTCAAGAAAAATGACTTACAAGTTCAGTGTGGTTCTCCTTCGAGGCCGCGCAAGTCCTAGCATTCAGTATCTGGACTGGTCCAGTAAAGGTTTCATTCTATACAAGTATGGAGAGTAAAAAGACTTGGTTTTCAGAAAGGCTTGGAATGACTGAAAATGACAGTAGTAATAGTCTAAAAAGTAAAACATAAAAGAGAAAGCAAACATTTTGGTGATGAACTATTCAATAGTATAGTGCAGTGGCAACATGCTAATATCAGAATCCTTACATATGCCTTAGGCATTTTTTTTAAGCTTTGCATTCTTTTTTGTATATGGTTTTACAGTAGGTATTTCATAAAGAAAATGTCACCTTATAAAAATATTCATTCTTATTCTGTTTCAGAATTCCTCCTAGTACCTGGGACTCTAAGTCCAAAAAGCCATGCAACTGTACCAAATCTCAGTGTCTGAAACTGTAAGTAAAAAAAATAATAAATTCTTGAGCGTACTTTACTTACTAAACAGTCTAATACAGTTTGGTAGATTTTAAATGATACCTCCCCCCAGATAGCCATATAAAAAATGGTCTGAGCAGTGGGGTACTGCTCTGGCATAGTTGTGCCATGAGTTTGTGCTCTGAGCCCAGTATGTCAGAAGTGGAGGCTGGCAGAGAGGGTACAGAGCAGCAGCCTGAATGCACTACTCCCGGGGTGGGGAAGCTCAATAGTGTCACTGCTCCAGCAACACTTAGAAGACTTACAGGAGGTTTGGTTTTGATACGACTGAGGTCACAGGTGGCTATGTGATATGTGGCACCCCCTCAAATGGTTGTGAGCATGTGTACGACATACCAGGGAGAAGGGTAGAACTTAAAAAGAGGAGAAAATTGCTCTCTTTGGGTTGAATGATGTGGTACTGCCATGGCTGGCCTCCCCCAGTAGCGCACAACGTGCCATCCAAAAGATTAATAAACAAATTAGCCAGCCTGGGAGTGGGTCCCAGGGTGGTAGCCTGGGTAAAAAATTGGCTGGACAACAGGACACAAAGGGTAATACTAAATGGAATCCACTCCAAAGAAAGGGGGGTTACTAGACAATCAATCAATCAAAATCTTTATTTATCCAGCGGGCACCATTGAGCAAGGCTCATTTGCAAAGTAGACCTGGTAATGAATACATCAAAGTACAGTACAGAAGCAGGTATACAAAAAGCAATAATACACAAGGAAGAAAAAATATATACAGTGTATACAGTACAGTACAAGGTTGAAATAAATAAAAAAACAGCATTATTTTACAATTGAACAAGTCAGCAGATGTACAATCAACCATAGGCATACAGGGGTTATAAGCAGAGATCTTTTGAGTGAGGCAGCCGGCAACTGCTCATATAGGGGAAGAGGCTGTGTGTGGGGTGGCAGGTTAGAGAGCTAAAGAAGAGGAAGGATATATTACCGACGACTGGGGGAAAAATTGAGCTAAAACCACAGAAACTGACGATGGCTGTCGTGTACTTGTTTATTATGATAATGACAAGTGGGGTACCACAGGGTTCAGTACTGGGTGTGGTCCTTTTTAATGTCTTTATAAGTGACATTTCGGCAGGACTGGAAGGAAAAAGTATGCATCTCTGCAGACGACACAAAGATCTGCAACAGGGTTGATACACAAAGAGGAGTGGAAAGGATGAGAAGGGACTTGGCAAGGTTGGAGAAAGTATGGCAACTTAGATTCAATGCAAAGAAGTGCAAAGTGATGCATCTGGAAAACAAAAACCAAGGGGAAGAGTACACAATGAGGGGGGAGGTATTAACAACAACAGAAATGGAAAGGGACTGGGGATAGTCATATCAGGTGACCTAAAGGTAAGCAAGCAATGTGAGAAGGCAGTAAGGAGTGCTGGGGGGATACTGGGATGTATAGGTGAGGAAGTTGTTATCCCTCTGTACAGACAGTTGGTGAGACCCCATCTGGAGTACTGTGTGCAGTTCTGGAGACCTCATCTCCGCAAGGACATAGACAGGATGGAGGCAGTTTAGTGGAGGGCAACTAAAATGTTTCAGGGTCTGCAACAGAAGCCATACGAAGAGAGACTAAAGGAGTTTAATATGTATACCCTAGAGGAAAGGAGGGAGGGGGGGACATGATAGAAACTTTCAAGTACCTCAAGGGACTCAACAAAGTCCAGGAGGGTAGCATATTGCAGAAAAAGAGATGTGCAAGAACAAAGGGGTCCAATCTGAAGATAGAGGGGGTACGGCTCAGGGGCAATGTGAGGAAGTATTTTTTCACAGAGAGGGTGGTGGACACATGGAACTGCGTTTCTGAGGAGCTCGTGGGATCAAAAGCAGTGGGGGAATTCAAGAATGCATGGGACAGACATAAGGCAATTCTGGTGGGAGGTAGGAAGAAGTAGGCTGTTGGTTAACTAGGATCTGCAGCTTATCCAATAGGTAGGGAATTGGGCAGACTAGGTGGGCCAAGCGGTCCTTATCTGCCATCAAAATCTGTGTTTCTATGTTTCTATCCCCTTCCCTGCCCAGTGTTGCAATTGGATCAGTGTCTTTCCTTGAATATGCAGTGGCCATTCAAAAAGGAGAGAACCCTGCCTCCGGAGGTAAGTTAAGAGAGTTAGGCAGTGTGGTCAGTAATTCTTGGATCAGGAGGGTTGCCAGAAGCAAGAAATGGAGTTCTTGGACAGATAGTGACCAGCAAGGACTGAAGGACATCTGATGAGTGAGGGGCAGTAAAGAGAATAATAAAAAAAAAAACAAATGGGGAAATAAACACACATTGACTGAGAGTGGGGCCAGAAAAAAAAAATCAAGCAGTGCATTTACAGTATAAATGCATTTTAGTACAATTTCATCAAGACTGAAAATTATAAACCTGCCTTTAGTCTGAGTTGCCTGCTTCCAAACTAGTTGAAGCTGGCAGCCAATGGCAGGGTACAATAGTGTTAATGGAGCGAGAGAACTCCAGCTACATTACTGTACCCTCCGGCATGATGCAATGAGATCACTGGAGCAAGAGGGCACCAACTGCATTATTGTACCATTCAGCAGGATGCAATGACATCAATGGAGCAAGAGGACTCCAGCTGCATTACTGTACCCTTTGGCATGATACAATGACATCAGTGGAGTGAGAGCACCAGCTGCATTACTGTACCATTCAGCAGGATGCAATGACATCAGTGGAGCAAGAGGACTCCAGCTGCATTGCTGTACCCTTCAGCATGATGCAATGACATCAGTGGAGTGAGAGGGCACCAGCTGCATTACTGTACCATTCAACAGGATACAATGACATCAATGGAGCGAGAGGGCTCCATCTGCATTACTGTACCCTTCAGGGGAGCAAGAGAGCTCCAGCTGCAGTACTGTACCCTTCAAGGAAGCGAGAGGTCTCCAGCTTCATTACTGTGCCCTTCAGGGGAGCGAGAGAGCTCCAGCTGCATTACTGTACCTTACAGCAGGATGCAATGGCATCAACAGAGCAAGAGGGCTCCAGTTGCATTACTGTGCTGGATGCAGTGGCATCAGTGAAGGGAGAGGGCTCCAGCTGCATTACTGTACCCTTTGACAGGATGCAGTGGCATCAATGGAACTAGATGTCGCCAGCTGCATTACTGTACCCTTTGGCAGGAGGCAATGGCATCAGTAGAGTGATAGGGCTCCCACTATATTACTGTACCTTTTAGCAGGATGCAGTGGCATCAATGGAGTAAGAGGGCTCCAGCTGCATTACTGGACCCTTGAACAGGATGCAGTGGCATCAGTGGAACTAGAGGGCCCCAGCTGCATTACTTTACTGTTCGGCAGGATGCAGTGGCATCAATAGAGCGAGAGGGCTCCAGTTGCATTACTGTACCTTTCGGCAGGATGCAGCGGCATCACTGGAGTGAGAGGGCTCCAGCTGCATTACTGTGCCCTTCGGCAGGTGCAGTAGCATCAATATAGCAAGAGTGCTCCAGCTACATTGCTGTACACTTCGTCAGGATGCAGTGGCATCAATAGAGTGAGATGGCTCCAGCTACATTACTGTACCCTTATGGTATTGTGCAGCTATTTATAGCCTGCTGTCCTGTCCCAATATTTTCATGATAAAAAGCCATAATTAGGGGCCATGTGAGCTGGAAACATAGATTTGGGAACAGGCTCAAAATATGTAGCACAGATGCCAAAGTGTGGAAGGTGCTGCCATGGGCTAGTGCCTTCTGGCCTGGAACATGCTGGCATTCAAACAACATGAAGTCTTGCTGTATTCTGACATGTGCAGTTAGCCCCAGCACTTGAACTGCCCCGGAGAGGAAAGAGTTAATTTCTATGCCAGGCATAGAATGTTGAGCTCTGTTTTTAAATCACAGTGGTGCCTCAGAGTGTAACCATCAGGTTCTTTACTCTGCCTAACTGTGAAGTTGCTCCAGAGATTGCTCCTTCGCTGCGGTTCTATAAAGTTTCAAAATGCATCATTTTTTCAACTGATTTGTTTGGTTTTGAGCCTCTGTCTACGGTACAGTAAGTAGTGTAGATAGGTAGTGAACTGTGATTTTGTGTTTTCTTCTGTGGAAATTGTAAATTTCGGTTCCTTCTCGGTTGGTCCAGTTGGGAACCGACCTTCTGTGTTTAAATTTATTTTCTGGGATTTTAGTAGTGGTGTGCCAGTTCCTATTGGTTTCAAAAAAAACATTGTTTTGGTTTCTTTACATAACCCGTGACATGGTTGGTAACTGATAGGGATGCATTACCTGGCTAAAAGCTGTAAAGGGCAATTTTTTCTGCAGTAGTCTGGCCATGTCTGAGAAACCCAAGAAAAAAACCGGACCCACTGGGTTTCAACACTGTACAGAGTGTGGGGAGGCCTTTGCTAAGGCTGACCCCCCACCTTGTCTGTGTTTATTGTCTGGGGTTTGACCACCTGAAAACAGACTGCCAAATCTGCAAAAATTTTCCTAAGGCCACTCTGGAGAAAAGATTGGGTAGGCTAAAGGAAAGGAGGCCAAGAAGTCTGCTGACCCAGATGGCCAGCCCGGTTCGGTTCCGACTGAACCTGAGGAGGTGCCCATTGACCTGGGCGAGACGTCCTCAGGCAAAAGGAGAGCCAACTCTGAGGGGTCAGTTCCGTCAAAAAGATGAAAAAAGTCAGCCGTATCGGATCCAGCATCCCTTACTCCAACTGCTGAAGAAATAGCCAAAGCTATCAGTATCGTGCAATTGCTTCATCCAGTTCCGTCCGAACCAGCGTCGTCGGTTAGGTGCTCAGTTCAGTCTGATCCAACGCCATGGGATTATGATCTGGATGCTTATTACGAATTGGAGTGGGAGGGGGTCGAAGAGATGATGATGATGATGATGATGATGACGACAATGATTATGAAGGTCTGGATCTGCCCATTGAACCGGACATCTCCCCAGACAGACCCTCCAATGTCTCCCTTCCAAGGCTTTCTAAGTCCCCGTCTCACTTTTTGTTTTACAAAATGGTGGCTGAAACCCTCCAGCTCCCTATGGTTGAAGTTGTTGAGGAGGAAGAAGAGCCTGATTTCGTGGAGAAAATGGACATCCCAGAGTCCAAGAGGTTGTCTATTCCCCTCCATAAATCCCTGGGGAAACAGACACAGAAGATTTTACAGACACCAAACTCTTTGCCTCCTGTGGATAAGAGAATGTGCAGGATGTATATGCTATCAGGCTCAGGTATGGAGTTTTTGTTCAATCATTGCAGCCATGTTGGGGTCATGCAGGCTGCAGCATGTGACAAGGCTAATATACCTTTCGCTTCACCCCCCCCCAGATAAAGACTCTAGGAAGGTGGATGCCATGGCCAAGAAACAATATTTGGCATCCTCCTTGGGACTCAGGCAGGCTAATTATATGGCCTACACAGCCAGATACTAGATGTCCAGGTGGGATATGGTTCTGGAAATGGCTAAACAGGCTTCAACCCCAGCTAGCCAAAGAGCTGGAGGAGGTGGCTGCTGATGGGATTGAGGCATCCAAAGTGCAATTCCATGCTGCTGTAGACTGTAACGATGTGGCATCGAGAGTCATGGCTACATCTGTTTCTCTCAGGAGATTTGCTTGGCTCAGATGCACTAGCCTTTCTCAGGACACCCAGACTAAGGTCATGGATTTCCCTGTGGTGGGTAACTGTTTGGGGAGCAGACAGAGGCTTACATGAAGAAAATGGATGAGTACAGGACCACCTATAGGAGTGCACAGGCCAAAGAATGGCAAACCACTCCTCAAAAGCAGCAGTCGAGGGGCAGACCCTTTCACAGGCCTTTCTACCAAGCCCAGGCCTCCTCTCCCTTCCCACAGAGGGGTTCTTTCGAGGGAGAGGCAGGAGGGGGATGAGCAGGGCTGCATCCTCTAACCAGTCCAAGGCTCCTGCCAAGCAGACACCTTGATGTGTCAGCCCGTGTCAACTCCCCAATTCCAGTAGGAGGCTGTCTGACTTATTACTTCCAGGCCTGGAAGTCTGTTACCTCAGACAAGTGGGTCCTGGAGGTAGTAAGCCAGGGACTGGCCCTCAGTTTCAAGAAGTTTTCAAAAATGAGGGTCAGGTCTTTTCCACCTGCAAACATTTGTGAAACCATTGCTCTAGAAGCAGAGGTTTCCTCTCTGCTGGCTCTCAGAGCCATGGAGAGAGTTCCTACTCTACACAGGGGCAAGGGTCTGTACTCCAGATATTTCCTTACTCCAAAAAAGACATGGGAGTGGCGACCCATTCTAGACTTAAGGTATTTGAACAAACACATCTTAAAACCAAAGTTCAAAATGGTGACTCTGGGAGTAATTCTTCCCTCTTTGAGGCCAGGAGATTGGTTAGCATCCTTGGACCTCAAGGATGCCTATTTCTACATTCCTATCAGGTGCTCCCACAGAAAGTACCTCAGGTTTGAGCTGCCTTCAGGCCATTATCAGTTCAGAGCCATGCCTTTCAGCCTAACATAGGCTCCAAGAGTGTTTACCAAGTGCCTTGTAGTAGTAGTGGCCTTCCTCAGAAGGCAGGGGATTTCTGTATTCCCATACCTGGATGACTGGCTCATTGTAGGACAGTCTCCTGACCAGGTCAGGTCACCTCTTCAAGTCACTCAAGATTTGCTCAGTTCTCTGAGATTCCTTCTCAGTCTGCCAAAGTCAGTTCTTGAACCAGTACAACGCCTCACTTTCATAATGATAGAGTTAGATACTGTTCAAGCAAAGGCCTTCCTCCCACTAGCAAGGGTAAAGGCCCTTACAAATCTTGCTTCCTCATTTCATCCTCTGGTTTCTCACTCAGCAAGACATTTTCTTCAGCTCCTATGCCACATGGCAGCTTTCACTGCAGTGGTACAAGGAGCCAGGTTCCAAATGAGGGACATCCAGTTTCACCTAAGGTCTTTTTGGTCTCAGAAAAAAGATTCTCTCACCAAATTGGTTCCAGTGACTCCGACTCTGGTCCAAGCTCTCCAGTGGTGGCTGGATCAGGACAATCTCAGACAAGGTGTCCCCTTCCTCAGTCAATCTCATTCAGTGGTACTAACCACAGATGCTTCTCTCCTGGGCTGGGGAGCCCACCTAGGAGCCCTCACAGCACAGGGTGTTTGGTCTCCATAAGAGTCTCTCCTTCATATCACTCTTCTGGAACTCAGGGCAGTTTTCCTAGCCCTTCAAGCTTTCTTGGGCTCAGGAAGAAACAAGGTGGTTCAGGTCAGGACAGACAACACCACCACCACCATGTGTCACATCAACAAGCAAGGGGGCACTCGGTCTACGGCCTTGTGCATGGAGGCCATGACAGTATGGTCTCTGGACTGCTCCCTGCAAACTTCCCTAAGAGCAGTCCACCTCCCAGGGAAGGACAATGTGCTAACAGATGCTCTGAGCAGACTCTCCCAGGGCCACCACAAATGCACCTTGGATCCTCTCATACTGAAAGTAATCATCACCAGGTGGGGCACTCCAGAGATAGATCTCTTTGCAGCCCCAGACAATCACCAACTTCCCCTCTTTTGCTGCAGACCCCCATTCCTAGGGACTGTTCCCCTGGATGCCCTGATATTGAACTGGGAAGGCAAGTTCCTTTATGCCTTTCTTCCCTTCCCCCTGTTGTTCAGGGTTCTAGTCAAGATCAGGTTACAACCCTGCACAGTGATTCTACTGGCTCCAGACTGGGCCAGACAGCCTTGGTACCCTCTGTTATTGTCCCTAGCAGTCTCACTCCCCCTGTCTCTTCCCAAAAGACACAATCTCCTAACCTCCTCTCAGGGGAGGATCTGGTAACCCAATCTCCAGTCTCTCAATCTCAAAGCCTGGCTCTTGAAGAGTTAGAATATGCAGGCCTGCATCTTTCTCAGGGAGCTTTGGACATCCTTGAGGTTTCTCGGAAACCCTCTACCAGAAAAACGTATAATTCCAAATGGAAAAGATTCAGCATTTGGTGTTCTCATAAGGATATTCTACCAGATGCTGCTGGCATTGCTACTCTTTTGGATTACCTGGTTCACCTTAATGGCTTAGGCCTTAGGCTAGCCACTTTAAAAGTTAATTTAGCAGCCGTGTCTGCATTCCTCTCAGCAGGGAAGGGCTGTTCCCTGGCGTCTCACCCTGTCTTTGGTAAGTTCTTTAAAGGTCTGGTTCATATCAACTCTCCTTTTAGAGAGCCTACTCCAGCTTGGGATCTCAATATCTGCATTGCTCAGCTTATTCAGCCACCCTTTGAACCTCTGGCTTCGGCCGAGCATAAGTACCTGACCTGGAAAACTGTGTTTCTGTTAGCTATCAGTTCTGCCTGGCAAATTAGTAAATAACAGGTCCTGTCAGTTGAACCTGATTGTATCTCATTCCATAGAGATAAGGTGGTCCTCCGAACCAATAGGAGGTTCTTACCCAAAGTGCTCTCAGATTTTCATCTGAACCAGTCCATGTCTCTTCCTGTGTTTTTCACTGATCATTCTTCTTCAGGAGAAAAAAGATTACACAGTTTGGAGGTTAAAAGGGCACTTAGCTACTATATTGAGCATACTAAGGCTCACAGGAATGACTGTTTTCAACTGTTTCTCACTTATGGTGAAGTGGGAAAAGGTAGGCCTGCTACTAAGAGAACTATTGCCAGGTGGATTATCTCTTGTATACAATTCTGCTATGCCAAGTTAGGTAACACCTCACTCAGGCCTGAGGGCTCACTCGACTAGAGATACAGCTGCTTCTCTGGATGCTGCCAGAGAGATACCCTTGTTAGAGATCTGCAAAGCAGCCACCTGGAAAACAGTCCATACTTTCACCAAGCATTACTCTCTGGATATCTAGGCTAGGAGTGATGCTAGGTTTGGTACAGCAGTACTGCAGAGCTTATTCCCAAAATAGATTTGGTACCCTCCTCCATGGAGGTACTGCTTGGTAGTCTGCATATGTCAGAATACAGCAAGACTTCATGTTGTTTGAAGAAAAAATTATTCACCTTAGGAACTGTGTTTCTTCTAATGGAGTCTTGCTGTATTCTGACCTCCCCCTGTCTCCCCTCTCAGAACCTAGTTTTGTGATATGGGCTGGCAGGTAAAGTGTTGCATCTCAGGGGTGTACTTTGCACCCCTCCTCTTCAGGGTGGGGTGGTTGTTGTTGTTGTTGTTATGTTTGAACTTAGATTTATATATTTTGTTCACTACCTGTTTTTTCTCTCGGGTTCTCGACTTGAGACTTTTGGACCCAAGTTGTTGCCTGTTGGCGTATATGTTTTACAATTCCCACACTGGAAGTGTAGTTAGTTAGTTTGCTCATAAGAATCTGATGGTTACACTCTGAGGCACCACAGACAGAGGTTTGAAAACTGAGCTCGAGCTCAACATTCTATGCCTGCATAGAAATTAACTCTTTCCTCTCCGGGGCAGTTCAAGTGCTGGGGCTAACTGCATATGTCAGAATACAGCAAGACTCCATTAGAATAAACACAGTTATGAAGGTGAGTAATTTTTTCTTGCACTCCTCTGCCAGAGTAACCCCTGTAGGCTATTACACATGTTAACCACCCTCTGTGTAAAGTAATGCTTTCTGAGGAGTCACGTGATACCTCTGATTTGAATAGCGGTTCCTCTGATATCTCCCTGAGGCACCTTTGTCAGTTTTATCCATTACTCATGTTCAAGCACTAAATTTGACAAAGACTTGAAGCAGAGAGCGCTTACCTTCAGTTACTATACCTAATGAAATTAAATCAGAGAAAATCGTTGGAGACTGAGCAGACAGACACCGTTTTACCCTCCATGCCAAGTGCTAACAGCAAAAGGATCCCAGCTGCAAAGAAGCAGAAGCTGTCTAACTCTCCAGCTTCTTCTACAGCCTCACAAACTGAGTCAGACTAAATAGCATAATTATTTCAACAGCTAAGTACCATCAATGATGCAGTTTTAAAGTTAACAGAGAACTTTCAAGTGTTAGCGCCTGCACTCACAGAACAAATCAGCCACGTGGTGGAAGTAGAGATGCACATCAGCTCCCTCAAGGACCAAGCTGAGCACGTGGAGCTTGACACAGTGAGTGTACGCAAAAAGTTCCAAAAAGTAGAGGACCACATAGAAGATCAGGAAGGTCACAATTCCCACAACAACTTAGTGGTGGCTGGCCTTCCTGCATGGTCTGAGTGCTCTGACACAATTATTTTTATGCAGAAAAACTCTGAGAGAAGCTAGCTGGGATGTCACCTTACAGCTACCAGCATACATAATTGAATGGGCACATCAGGCACTCAGACCCATGCCCAGCTCCGTTAAAAAACCCAGCAGCCCATAATTTTCCTGCTCTTAAACTTCCTGGTCAAAACCTTTATTCAGGCTAAACTAAGGTAACCAAGGAACTGTTGTGGGAAGTCAACAGAACATTCATTTTTAATTATCTGAACCCACAAACCGGAGCCAAACAAGGGGAATATAAAGAGGTGAAAACAAAGCTATATGTTGCTGGCACAAGATTCTAACTGGGTTATGCTCACTGTGCATTCACTGCAAGGTCAAAAGCAATTTCAAGTGGCAGATAAAGCTAAACAAGAGTTGCCCAAGATCTATCCTAACCTGTTTCTCATCTCCCACAACCCAGCAAGATGACAGTTGGTGTTTTGCAGTCACGGAGCTCTGTGAAGCACCTGCAGCAGTCACTGCAAGTGAGTCAATAACAAACTGACTAGGTAGCAAGAAGTCAATGCCATCTATAAAGTTTTATACATGTACTAAAGTGTCTCCATTTTTCAAAGAAGCATCAAACAAGTTATATAGTTTTGCTGTAAATAAAGGAGAATATTCCTAGATCTTGAACATGTGGTCTGAGTAACCGATAATTGGAACTGTAAAGCAACCACACTGTTCTCTATCTCAGAGGTGCACTTGGTAGCACCATTTTACAATGAAGCCCAGCACAACATTCTTTCCAATACCAAAAGTACTGTTCTCTCAATTTACTCACAGTACGGCCCTGCGAGCGTCCAGATCTCTGCATTAGCCTTCCAATTCCCAAGGCAGTTCTCACAGACAGCTTTTCACTTGTACTGCAAGTTCAGCAAAGCCGAGAAACACCATAGAGCAGAAACCTTAACATTGAACTGACTAAGCTACGGCACAAATCCCATGCAAAGCAACGTGCGACTAAATGGATCGACCACAGAACCAGCTCCAGAAGAGGGGTCAGGCAGTTGAAACTGACCACCCCTGAAACAGAGACAATACTCCTTCTCTTGGGTTTAGGAGATTGAACATCTCTGTAAGACAGACTCAAATATAAACTGATTCCTTTAAAGGAGAACTGCACTGAATCTGTACGTCATTTTTCCCAATAGAAGCTGTTTTTCAAGTACTTGTTAAAATTCTGTTATTGTTCCATCTATACAGGCCTTTTAGTAACCTCAGTAGGTGTTTGTACTTTACAGTCTGGTGGTAAGTACCATTTTAGAACTGGATAATGTAGTTTGTCCCAAACAACCTCAGAGTTCGGTAGTAGAACATAAATGCATTGTGCCAACAATAGAAGAGTAGAACAAGGACATAAACTACATCATACAGTTCTAAAATGGTACTTATCAGCAGCATGTGTTACCCCCTTGTCAGAGGCTTACCTGTGAGCCCGCGAAACAGTCTTGGTTTCCCCAGGGTTTTGGTTCACCCCCCATTCTTTTTTCTCCTGAGTCCCAGTTTTTCTGGCTGCCCCCCTGTATTTCTATCCTCTCCTGCTAGCCCCCGCGATGGTTTTGGAGAGAGAGCGGGGCCGGAGGAGCAAGTTCATGGAGCTGCCTGCTTTTGAAATGGCACTGCAATGCCAGCGAGCTCTGCGTATGTGCAGTAGCACATTTTGGTGTGGCTGTTTCGTCAGTCAGTTCGGTGAGAGCTCCTTCAGAAGAAGGGGGCTCCTGCCCCTGGAGAGATTGGGGCTGCGAGATGGGCCTGCCTGGAGGCTGCCAGTAATTTGTCCCCCAGGGCAGGGAGTATCTGCCCCATTGAGAAAAGGAAGAAGCAGCTTGGCAGAGAGAAAAAGGGAAAGCTGCAGGATGCTGAAAGTTCTGTGTTGTTCTGAAGCTGCACCACAGTGGTGAGAGAAGCGCAGCTTGAATGGAAAAGAGAAAGCTGCAGACTGCAAGAGAGAGGTTGAGTCCGGAGCCTGAATAAAAGTACAAAGGTTGGGTCTAAGCCTAGAAAAAGACCAAGATTACATTCTGAGCCTGGAAAAAGTTGGAATGCAGAGGAATGATCAGGAACAAGAGAATGTAAATGTGCTGAGAAGAAAAGGAAGAGTGAGCCTCTTCCACTCGGAGGATTGCTAAGTACCTGCACGGTGAGAAAAGGGACTTTGAGTGTGGAGGTGATATGTGTGAGCCAGAGTGGGAATGTGGCTGTGTTGAAGTTGAGAGACTGCAAAAGCAGAAGGATGGACATGTGCCTTTCTGGGCCGGGTGCCTGTTGTCTGCTTCTGAGATACAGCAAGGAAAAGAAACAGACTGCTGTGGCTACACACCATAGCAGAGAGATGAAAGAAAGAAAGAAAGAAAGAAAGAAAGAAAGAAGAGAATGTGCTGAATGTTTCTGCTGACACCGAGGACCAGGTGGGGAACTTGCTACCCCCCATCAAGTGGGGTCTGCCACTGCAGGGGATCACGGTTCTTGTACCTGTGTGCTAGGGCACTCTGATTGGAAGGAGGTGGGCCATGGGGCCACTCCCTGGTCTGGGTCCTCTGTAGTTGGCAGGCCTTGTGCACATGCCCTGCAACAGGGCCTCTAATTGTCCAAAGGGGACAAGCTGCAAGATCTGCTAGCAAAAGAAAGAGATAGCAAGCTGTAGCCTCTGTACCCCAGTTCAAGCATTGTGCCCAGTTCTGCTGTATTGCCATCCATCCCCAGGAATTCAGTGAACTGTGCCATCCAAGGACTGATTCTGCAGAACCGTGAGTAAATTGCAGGAATTACCCTGCACCTGGAGACTGTAAATATGTTGGTCCACTAGGGCAGGAGGTAGAGCTAAGGACTAGAGGGCAAGATAAAGGTTTAGCTCTAAATAAAAGAAAGGAATGTTAAAAGGTTAAAGTTTAATTCAAGTAAGTGCGCCAACACTGGCTACCAGCTGCACCTCAGGCATGCAACTAGAATCTGAGTACCCAGTGGAGGACTTTGGGTTTAAAATGGACTGGGACCTGTGGGTCTGGGCTTGGGTTACACTTGCAGCAGTTAACTAGTTAGACAGATCTGGTGGCTGCATTGATGAAGATTTGAACAAAGGGGAAATGTGATTTGGGAAAATGCAGAATCAAAATGCTTACTTGAACTCTATTCCTCTTACCCCATCCCAAATCCTTTCCCCCTGTAAATAAACCTTGAAGTTATTGTTTTGCAGCAGAAATGGATCCAGAGCCTAATTTTAGTGAGTCGGTTTATTGGATGAGATGGAAAAGACAAATGTTTCAACTGAATGTGGGGAGGTTCAAACTTGGTAAGTCCATGCCTGGGGTAACTGTTGGGGAGGTGGGTTGGTATGGCATCCCAGGGGAGTGTACTGCAAGCAGTCAGACCCACTAATATGTACTTTGGGTGGAGGCACCATTATTTTATTTTTGTCTTTTGGGAAAGGACTCCTGTAGGTCAGCTTATGGGAACCCAGGCTCCTGGGCCTTGTAATGGCCGGCAAGGCAGGGGCAGTGGCCCTCTCTAGGATGTCACCGGAGAGGGGCTACACATGCAAATCAGAAACACCCACTAAAATAACTAAAAATCCTACTTGGCTAGAGCAATAACAGAATTTGAACCAGTATTTAAAAAACAGCTTCTACTGTGAAAACTGACTTCTCACCCCAGGAATTCTCCAGTATTCCTAACTCTTGCAGTCAGCCTTTAAAGTTGAACTGTCTGGAGATTGAATGTTATGCTAATGGAACCATCATTGGTTCATGCCACTTTTCAAATGCTGCCCCTATCAACTGCTTGTGTTCTAAAACACCTCAGATTTCATTCTCCGCCTGCCAAGATCAGAAGCCCTGGAGATGACTTCTCTCAGTCGTTCCTGAGTGCTTATTAAAAAATATACAAGTATTTTATTAGATTTTTCATTTGCTGCCTTTATTTTCTGTTTTAGTTATTAAATGCTAGTTAGTTTAGAGATTTTTGTTATTTTCTCGGTTTCTCCCGATTCGTGATAATCAGTGGGAAATCAAGCTTTAATTTAGTTTAGCCAGAGTTTCTGAAACAGGCTCCAGTAGTTTATTTTATTTTAAAATAAGTTTTTTGTCTAAAACAGTAACCAATAATGTTATTTAAAGAACCAATAATTCCGGTTCCTTTCTATCGGTTCCTGGTTCCGATCGGAACTTTTGTCAGTTTCTGAACCAACTGCAACTTCAGAAAACTTAAAAAAAAAAAATAACTTATTTTGTTGTTGGGGTTCTTCTTGTTGATTTGAGAATGTCAGAAAAACCAAATAAGAAAACCGGTGAACCTGGGTTCAAGAATTGTACAAAGTCTTCGCCAAGTCAGACAAACACACATTATGTCTTGTTTGCCTTGGTGAGGAACATTTCTTAGCTGATTGTGACATATGTAAATCTTTCCCAAAAAAGATGGTTGAAAAGCATCAGGAAAGACTACAAAAGAAATTGGAAGAGGGTTCCTCAGGCTCTGACCAGCCGACACCCTCAAAACCTGCGGGTGAAACTGCTGAGTCTAAACAATCCACCCTGATGAGGGTGCTCCAGCAACCAGTAAGAGAACCAGTGAACTTGCTGAATCCCCTGAATCCATTGAACCAAAGGCCTAAGGGGACTTCTACTGTGCCCACCAGCCTTCCTTCACCTGAAGAAATTACTCAGGCCTTCAGGGCGATTCGGGCTCTACAGGTTTGGTACCGGTCCGTAGCCCACAGACATCGGTCCAAACTCCTGTTAGGCAAGAAATTCCTTCTGCCCAGGCTTCACTCCAGGAACAGGTGGAGTTTGAAGATCATGGGGAATGTGAGGAGGATGAAGGGGAACTCATTGAACTGGAGGTTCCCCTGACCAAGCGTTTGGGTGGTCCCCTCCTAGATCAACAGAGGACTATTCATCCCACTTCTCATTTGTGAGAAGAATGGTAGATGCCCTGGATATAACCACCAGTGAGATGATTGAAGATGAAGAGGAGGTGGAATACCTAGAAATGATGGGACTGGCACCAACTAAGAAGTTGCTACTTCCCATCAACAAATTCTTCAAGAAGGATGTTTTAAAAATTTTACAAACTCAAAATTCTGTCCTACCTGTGGATAAGAGGTTCAACAAGAAATACCAATTGGATAGGGAGGGAGCTGAATTTTTTTATCCACTCACCCTGACCACCAGGGGTGGTGCAGACTGCAACCTGTGACAGGGCAAAGGTGCCTTTGGCATCTCACCCCCCCGACAAAGACTCCAGGAAGATTGACATCATGGCAAAGAAGGGCTATCTGTCAGCTTCCCTAGCAATCATAACGAACATCCAAAAACTTGCCAGCAGAAACAGGCCTTTTGGTCTATCAAGTCCGCTCATATATGCAGCTAGCACCCCTATTTTGAAGCTGCCCCAACCCCACCCCCCTCACGTCCTGGAACTACTCAGTGTCCTTTACCCAGCCCCCCCTTGCATGCCCTGTCCCATGCCCTTTTGAAACTCCCCTCTGACCTGCATGCCACCACCCCCTCTGGCAGAGCATTCCATTTTGACACAACCCTCTCTGTGAAGTACTGCCTTCTCATCTCCCTCCTGAATCTGCCCCCTCCAATCTCAGTCCATGCCCCCTCATGCCCCTTCCCTTCCTCTGCTTAAACAGCCCCTCTGCACCAGATTTGTTGATCCCCCTCAAGTATTTGAAAGTCTCAATCATGTCCCCCCATCTCTTCTCTCCTCCAGGGTGAACAAATTCAAGTGACCCAGCCTCTCCTCGTAGGTTCTGCTCTCCATCCCCTGTATCATTTTCGTCGCCCTGCGCTGCACCCCTTTGAGAAGCTTGATGTCCCTTCTCAGGTACAGACGCCAATACAGCATGCAGTACTTCAACTGTGGCTTGACCAAGGACCTGTAAAGGGGCAGGATCACCTCTGTGTGCCTGAATGATAATCCCAGCGCAATGCACCCCAGTATATTACTGGCCCTAGCTGCTGCCCTCCTGCACTGAGCAGAGTTATTTATGCTCCCCGTTACCATGCCCCCAGGTCCTTCTCCTCAGCGACCCCCTAACCGCACCCCCACTTAGCCAATATTCCCTCCTCTGGTTCCTCACCCCGAAATTTATAACTTTGCACTTCTTTGCATTAAATCCCAGCTGCCACCTCGCTGACCACTCCTCAAGCCTGGTGAGGTCACCCTGTATCCTCTGCCACCCCTCTATGTTGTTCACTATAGCTCCCATCTTGGTGTCATCTGCAAACAGATTGATTCTGCTCTCTACCCTTGTGCTATATCCGTTATGAACTGTCCAAACAACACCGACCCCAGCACAGAGCCCTGTGGCACACCACTGGTCACTGCCTTGGGAGATGAGAGTTCTCCCCCCACCACCACCACCTGTTGCAGTCTATTACCAAGCCGATTTCTTTTTTTTTTTTTTTTTATTTAATATACTGTATTTAATTCAAGTTTCACTTGATCACACAATGCAGTACATGCTACAAGAGGTAGGACAGTAGGCAATGTCATTACACATTACAAGGGATAAAACAACTATTCCCACTCCCCACCCATTAGACCTCCCAAACCTCCCTTATCCCAAGCCAATTTCTGATCCAGCCAGCCATCTTAGCCCCCACCCCTACGTGTTCTAGCTTTGCCCCGTCGCCCATGAGGAACTGAGTCAAAGGCCTTGCTGAAGTCCAAATATAGGACATCCACTGCATGGCCCTTGTCCAATTCCCTTGTCACCCATTCATAGTATTCTATTCAAACAACATGAAGTCTTTCTGTATTCTGACAATTGCAGTGATTCCCAACCTTTGAACTGCCCCGGAGAACTAAGGGTTAACTTTCCATGCAGAGCATGGAACGCTGAGCTCGAGCTCGGTTGAAGTCTCTGTCTGGAGTGTTTTGAACTCCAACCGTCAGATTCTTTACTCCGCCTCACTGAACGGTCGCTCTGGAGATTTCTCCTTCAGCTCCATTCGAAGTCGGTTAAAGTTTTCAGTTTTTCATCGGTTTAAACCGAAAAAAAGTATCCGCATAGTCTGTTCAGTCTCTGTCTGTGGTGTCGTGAGTTCTAGATAGGAATTGTACTTTATTTCTGTGTGGAACCTGTAAAAGTGCGGTCGGTTCGGCTGAACCGACCGTTTGATTGTGATTTTTACTATATTTAGTGTGTGGTTACCGGTTCTTATTGGTTCTAAAAAAAAACGTGTTTAATCCGTTTTTTTCCAATACCCGTGACATGGTTAGGAACCGATAAGGATTCTTGCCTGGTGGTTGCTGAAAAAAGGGTAAGTTTGGTTAGGTTGGCCATGTCTGAGAAACCCAAGAAAAAGGCCGGGTCCACTGGGTTTCAACACTGCAGTGAGTGTGGGGAGGTCTTTGCTAAGGCCGATCCCCACACCACCTGTGTTTATTGCCTGGGGTTTGACCACCTCGATTCAGACTGCCAAATATGTAAAAATTTTCCCAAAGCTACCCATGAGAAGATATTAGGTAGACTGAGGGAAAAGGAGGCCGAGAAGTCCGCTGACCCGGATGGCCAGCCCAGTTCGGTTTCAACCGAACCAGAAGGAGTGCCCTATGACCAGGGTGATACTACTTTGGGTAAAAGGAGAGCCGATTCCGAGGGATCGGTTCCGACAAAAAGAAAGCCCAAAGATAAATTGACCAGTTCGGATTCAGAGGTTCATGTTCCAACCGCTGAAGAGATAGCCAGGGCGATTCAGATTGTGGAATCGCTCCGTCCGGTTCTGACTGATCCGGCTCCTTCTGGCAGGGGTTCGGTTCGGTTGGTTCCCCCGGTTCAAGAGTATATCCTTGAAGATTTTTATGAACCAGAGTTTGAAGAGGAAGGGGAATTTGAGGATTATGATGTAAATGAAGGTCTGGATGTGCCTGTGGAACTGGACATCTCCCCAGACAGACCATCAGGTGTTTCCCCTCCTAGGCTCTCTGAGTCCCCTTCCCATTTTATGTTTTACAGGAAAGTGGCTAAAACCCTCCAGCTTCCTATGGAGGGGGCTGTGGAAGATCAAAAAGAGCCTGATTATGTAGAGATGATGGCTATCCCAGAGTCCAGAAGACTGTCTATTCCCCTCCATAAATCTTTAGGGAAACAGACACAAAAAATCTTAGTCTGCTAACACCATACCTCCTGTGGATAAAAGAATGGACAAGAGGTATACACTCTCAGGCTCAGACACGGAGTTCTTATATCAGCAATGCAGCCATGTTGGGGTAGAGCAGGCTGCTGCCTGTGACAAGGCAAATATTCCCTTGGCTTCACTCCCCCCCAGACAAGGACTCCAGGAAGATTGATACTATGGCAAAGAAGCAGTACATGGCATCTTCTTTGGGACTCAGGCAGGCAAATTATATGGCCTATACAGCCAGGTACCAGAAGTCCAGGTGGGACACTGTACTGGCACTGACTAAACAGGACTCCCCCCAGCTAGCCAAGGAGCTGGAGGCGGTGGCTGCAGATGGGATTGAGGCATCTAAGGTACAATTTCATGCTGCTGTGGACTCTAATGATGTCTCATCAAGAGTCATGGCTACATCTGTGGCTCTTCGGAGGATGGCTTGGCTCAGATGTACTAGCCTCTTGCAGGACACCCAGGCTAAGGCTATGGATTTTCCTATAGTGAATAATTCTCTGTTTGGGGAACAGACAGAGAATTACATGAAGAAAATGGGCTAGTACAGGACCACTTACAGGAGTGCTCAGGCCAAGGAAAGGCAGGCAACTCCTCAAAGGCAGCAGTCTAGGGGCAGGGGCAGGCCTTTTCAAAGGCCTTTTTACCAAGCACAGGCCTCTTCTTCCTTTTCACAGAAGGGGTTCTTCAGAGGGAGAGGCAGAAGGGGGATGAGCAGGCCTGCATCCACCCCTCAGCCTAAAGCCCCTGCCAAGCAGACACCCTGATGGGTCTGCCCGGGTGGACTCTCCTATTCCAGTAGGGGGTAGGCTGGATTACTTTGTCCAGGACTGGATGTCTTTTACATCAGACAAGTGGGTCCTGGAGGTAGTAAGCCACGGACTGGTTCTCAGCTTCAAAACATTTCCAAAGATGAGAGCCAGATCTTTTCCACCTGCAAATCTTTCGGAAACCCTTGCCCTAGAGGCAGAGGTTTCTTCTCTCCTAGCTTTAAGACCTATAGAGACAGTACCTACCCTACACTGGGGCAAAGGACTGTACTCCAGGTACTTCCTGACCCCCAAAAAGACAGTGGAGTGGCAACCCATCCTAGACCTAAGATATCCGAACAAACATCTTTTAAAACCAAAGTTCAAGATGATAACTCTGGGAATAATCCTTCCCTCTCTAAGGCCAGGGGACTGGCTAGCCTCCCTGGACCTCAAAGATGCCTACTTTCACATTCCCATCAGGTGCTCCCACAGAAAGTACCTCAGGTTCGAGTTGCCCTCAGGCCACTATCAGTTCAGAGCAATGCCCTTTGGCCTAACCTCAGCTCACAGGTTTTCACAAAGTGCCTGGCAGTAGTAGTTGCCTTTCTAAGAAGGCAAAATATTTCCATATTTCCTTATCTGGACGATTGGCTATTAGTGGGTCAGTCTCCAGACCAAGTCAAGTCTCACCTGCAAGTGACCCAGCAAGTGCTCACTTCCCTAGGATTTCTTCTCAACCTTCCCAAGTCAGTTCTCGAACCAGTCCAGCTCCTTACCTTTATAGGGGCAGAACTGGACACACTCAGAGCAAGAGCCTTTCTTCCTCTAGAAAGGGCAAGGGCTCTTATGGAACTAGCTTCTTCCTTCAGCCTTCAGGAATCTCGACCAGCAAGGCATTTCCTCCAGCTCTTGGGCCACATGGCAGCTTCAACAGCAGTGGTCCAAGGGGCAAGATTCCAGATGAGGGATATTCAGTTCCACCTGAGAGCTTACTGGTCTTAGAGAAAGGACTCCCTTACCAAACTGATTCCAGTGACTTCGACCTTGATCCAGGCCCTCCAGTGGTGGCAGGATCAGGACAATTTAAGGCAAGGTGTTCCTTTTGTTGCTCAGCCTTGTTCAGTGGTCCTTACCACAAATGCTTCTCTTCTGGGCTGGGAAGCCCACCTGGGGTCCCTCACTGCCCAGGGCCTGTGGTCCCCCCAAGAATCCCTTCTCCACATCAGTCTTCTAGAGCTCAGGACAGTTTTTCTAGTTCTAAAAGTGTTCTCACAGTCAGTTCAGAACAACGTGGTTCAAGTCAGAACAGACAACACTACCATCATGTGGTACATCAACAAGCAGGGAGGCACTCGGTCCACGGCCTTGTGCACAGAAGCCATGAAGTTGTGGTCCCTGGTTTATTCCCTGCAAGCCTCTCTTGTAGCAGTTCACCTTCCAGGCAAGGACAATGTGCTAGCAGATGCACTGAGCAGGATTTCTTAGGGCCATCATGAATGGTCCCTGGACCCTCAGGTGTTGAAAGTGATTTTTTTTTCAAGGTGGGGCACTCCAGAGATAGATCTCTTTGCAGCCCCAGACAATCATCAACTCCCTCTCTTTTGCTGCAGACCTCCAGTATTGGGCTCAGTCCCCCTGGACACCCTGGTTCTGAATTGGGAAGGGAAGTTTCTGTATGCCTTCCCCCCTTTCCCACTCTTGTTCAAAGTTTTAGTCAAAATAAGGTCTCATCCTTGCAAGGTGATCCTGGTTGCTCCAGATTGGGCCAGACAGCCCTGATACCCCCTGTTGCTGTCCCTAGCAGTCCATCTTCCCCCTGTCTCTTCCCAGGAATTACAACCTGTTAACATCTTCTCAGGGGAAGATTTGATACCCCAATCTTCAGTCTCTCAATCTCAAAGCATGACTCTTGAAGAGTTAGAGTTTGCAGATCTGCATCTTTCCCAAGGGGTTCTGGACATCCTCAAGGCTTCTTGAAAGCCCTCCACCAGAAAGACTTACAACTCCAAATGGAAAAGATTCAGCATTTGGTGTTCTAAGAAGAATATTTCTCTAGACACTGATGAATTACCTACGGTTCTGGATTATATGGTCAATCTTAATGGCCTAGGCCTCAGACCAGCTACTCTCAAGGTACACTTGTCAGCTGTTTCTGCATTTTTGTCTGTGGGGAAGCCTTCCTCACTATCTTCCCATCCTGTGTTCTGTAAATTTTTTAAAGGATTGTTTCACATCAATCCCCCTTTTAGAGAGCCTGCTCCTGCCTGGGATTTGAATGTTTGCATTGCTCAGTTTATGCAACCCCCCTTTGAGCCTATGTCTTCAGCTGAGCTTAAGTACTTGACTTGTAAAACTGTGTTCTTGGTAGCCATTACCTCTGCCAGGCATATCAGTGAATTGCAAGCCTTGTCAGTAGAACCTGATTTTATCTCCTTTCATAGGGATAAAGTGGTCCTTAGAACCAATAGAAGGTTCTTGCCCAAAGTGGTTTCAGACTTCCATTTAAACCAGTCTGTGTCTCTCCCTGTTTTTTTCACTGACCATTCTTCCTCAGGAGAGAAGAGGCTACACAGTTTAGATGTCAAAAAAGCCCTTAGTTACTACATAGAGCGTACCAAGTGTCATAGGTTTGACTCCCTCCAGTTGTTCCTCACTTATGGAGAAGTGGGAAAGGGCAAACCTGCCACCAAAAGATCTATTGCCAGGTGGATTGTGTCTTGTATACAATTCTGCTATGAAAAACTGGGAAAAACTCCACCTTCAGGCCTGAGGGCTCATTCCACAAGAGGTTCAGCTGCTTCCCTGGCTGCAGCCAGGGATATCCCTCTCCTAGAAATTTGTCAGGCAGCCACCTGGAAAACAGTCCATACCTTTACCAAGCATTTCTCTCTGGATAGCCAGGCTAGGAGTGATGCTCGATTTGGCACAGCAGTACTTCAGAGCCTATTCCCAAAGTAGGTTCTGTCCCTCCTCTTTGGAGGTACTGCTTGGTAGTCTGCAATTGTCAGAATACAGCAAGACTTCTTGTTTGAAGAAAAAATTACTCACCTTAGTAATTATATTTCTTCTAATGGAATCTTGCTGTATTCTGACCTCCCTCTCTGCCTCCCCTCTCAGAACATGTTTTTGGGAAGTGGGTGGGCAGGTGCAGTGTTGCACCCCAGGGGTGTATTGACTGGCACCCTCCTCCCTTTTTCTTTTGGTGCTTATTTATTATTGTTATTTTTTTAGTACATTGGGTTTAGTTTTTGGGTTTCCTGACTTGAGTCTTCCTTGAGAATCCAAAACTTTTCAGCCAGTTGGCTAGTAGAATTTTTACAATTTCCACATAGAATTTTTAGTTTAGTTGGGCTCTTAATATTCTGACAGTTTGAGTTCAAAACACTCCAGACAGAGACTTCAACCGAGCTCGAGCTCAGCGTTCCATGCCCTGCATGGGAAGTTAACCCTTAGTTCTCCAGGGCAGTTCAAAGGTTGGGAATCACTGCAATTGTCAGAATACAGCAAGGCTCCATTAGAAGAAGTATAATTACTAAGGTGAGTAATTTTTTCTTAGGTTGGTCTGGCATGATCTCCCCAAGATGAACCCATGCTGCTACCCGTCCTGGAGATCATTGAGCTCCAGAAAGGCTACCAGTCTCTCTTTCAAGATTGATTCCATCAGCTTACCCACTATGGAAGTGAGACTGACAGGTCTGTAGTTGCCTTGCTCATCCTTTGGGCCGCTCTTGTGAATGGGCACCACATGAGCCAACCTCCAGTCCTGTGATATGCATCCCCTGTGCAGGGAGGTGTTGAACAGGTCAGTCAGCAGCCCAGCCAGCACCTCCGTCATCTCCCTCAACACTCTAGGGTGAATGCCATCAGGACCTGGTGCCTTATCCACCCTAGGTGCTTTCAGATCTTCTAATACCCTGCTTTCTTGAATCACTTTGTCAGTCACCTCTTCCCCCCTCGTCCCCACCCCTCCAGTCCATGGAGGTAGCGGACCTTTTACCTCTCTCATGAACACAGAGCAGAAGTATTCATTCAGTACCTCTGCCTATTCCCCCTCCCTCTCCACCCACCCCTCGCCCTTCCTAATCGAAACTATATGGTCCTTACACTTCCTTTTTTCCTTCACGTACTTAAAGTATTCTTTCAAACAACATGAGGTCTTGCTGTATTCTGACTATTGCAGTTATCACCAACCTTTGAACTGCCCCGGAGCACAAAGAGTTAACTTTCCATGCAGGGCATGGAACGCTGAGCTCGAGCTCAGTTGAAGTCTTTGTCTGCTGTTGTTTAAACTCCAACCGTCAGATTCTTTACTCCGCCTCACTGAACAGTCGCTCCGGAGATTTCTCCTTTGCTCGGTTCAAAAAAGTCGGTTAAAGTGTCGTTTTTTCGCTCGGGTTTCGACCGAATTTCTGCTTCTGAACCTGTCGGTTAAGTCTTTATCTGTAGTACCGTGAGTACTAGATAGGTTTTGCATTTAGTTTCTGTGTGGAACTTGTAAACATTGGATCCGTTTGGTTTGAACCGATTGGTTTAGTGTTAAAAAACTGCTGAATTTATTACAGTGTGGTAACCAGTCCTTATCGGTTCTAAAAAAAGATTTCATTACGTTTTTTTCCAAGACCCGTAACACGGTCAGGAACCGATAGGGGTGTCTTGCCTGGCAGATTGCCGAAAAAAGGGTAAGTTGTGGATAGGATTGGCCATGTCTGAAAAACCCAAGAAGAAAACCGGGCCCACTGGGTTTCAACGCTGTAGTGTGTGTGGGGAAGCCTTTGCTAAGGCTGATCCTCACACCACCTGTGTTTATTGTCTGGGGTCTGACCACCCCAGTTCAGACTGCCAAATTTGTAAACGCTTTCCCAAAGCTACCCTGGATAAGAGAGTAGGTAGACTGAGGGAAAGGGAGGCTGAGAAGTCCGCTGACCCGGATGGCCAGCCCGGTTCGGTTCCGACCGAACCAGAAGGAGTGCCCTCTAACCAGGGCAAAAGGAGAACCGATTCTGAGGAGTCGGTTCCAGCAAAAAGAAAGAAAAGGGAAAAATCATCTGGTTCGGATCCACAAGTTCTTTCTCCGACCGCTGATGAAATAGCCAAAGAGATAAGGATAGTTCAGTCACTAACTTCGGCTCCGGCCGAACCGGCACCATATGTCAGGGGCTCGGTTCAGTCAGTTCCCCCGGTTCCAGATTATACTTTAGAGGAATCTTATGAACCGGAGGAGGAGGAGGAGGGAGAGTATGAGGATGAGGATAATGATAATGATGATGATGATGATGATTATGAAAGTCTGGATGTGCCTATTGACCCGGACATCTCCCCAGACAGACTTTCAGGTGTTTCTCCTTCTAGGCTTTCTGGGTCCCCTTCCCATTTTATGTTTTACGAGAAAGTGGCTGAAACCCTCCAGCTTCCAATGGAAGAAGCAGTAGAGGATCAGGAGGAGCCTGATTTTGTAGAGATGATGGACATCCCAGAGTCCAGGAGATTGTCTATTCCCCTCCATAAATCTTTTGGGAAACAGGCATTTAAAATTTTAAAGACTCCTAATTCCATACCTCCTGTGGACAAAAGAATGGACAAGAGGTATACTCTTTCAGGCTCAGATACGGAGTTCCTTTCCCAGCAATGCAGCCATGTAGGGGTGGTGCAGGCTGCTGCCTGTGATAAGGCAAATATTCCCTTGGCTTCACACCCCCCACATAAGGACTCCAGGAGGATTGATGCCATGGCAAAGAAACAGTACATGGCAGCATCCTTGGGACTCAGGCAGGCTAACTATATGGCCTACACAGCTAGATACCAGAAGTCCAGGTGGGACACTGTGCTGGCTCTGGCTAACAGGCCCCTGACCAGCTTGCCAAGGAGCTGGAGCAGGTGGCTGCGGATGGGATTGAGGCATCCAAGGTGCAATTTCGTGCTGCTGTGGACTCCAATGATGATTCATGTAGAGTCATGGCTACATCTGTGGCCCTTCGGAGGATGGCTTGGCTCAGATGTACTAGCCTATCACAGAATACCCAGGCTAAGGCCATGGATTTCCCTGCCATTGGTAATTCTCTGTTTGGGGAGCAGACAAAGAACTACATGAAGAAGATGGACAAGTACAGGACCACCTATAGGAGTGCTCAGGCCAAAGAAAGGCAAGCCACTCCTCAGAGACAGCATTCCAGGGGCTGGGGCAGGCCCTTTCAAAGGCCTTTTTACCAAGCCCAGGCCTTCTCTTCTGCTTATGCTCAGAGGGGGTTCTTCAGAGGGAGAGGCAGATGGGGAATGAGCAGGCCTGCTTCCACCCCTCAGCCTAAAGCCCCTGCCAAGCAGGCACCCTGATGGGTCTGCCTGGGCCGATTCTCCAATACCTGTAGGGGGCAGGCTGGCTTACTTTGTCCAGGACTGGAAGTCTTTAACATCAGACAAGTGGGTCCTGGAAGTAGTAAGCCAGGGACTGGTTCTCAGCTTCAAAAAAATTCCCAAGATGAGAACCAGATCCTTTCCACCTGCAATTCCATCAGAGACCCTTGCCCTAGAGGCAGAGGTTTCTTCCCTTCTGGCTCTCAGAGTCACAGAAAAGGGTTCCTACCCTACACAGGGGCAAAGGATTGTACTCCAGGTACTTCCTAACCCCCAAAAAGACAGGAGAATGGCGGCCTATCCTGGATCTAAGATATCTGAACAAGCACCTTTTAAAACCAAAATTCAAAATGGTGACTCTGGGAATAATTCTGCCCTCTCTAAGGCCAGGGGACTGGCTAGCCTCCCTGGACCTCAAAGATGCCTATTTCCATATTCCCATCAGGTGCTTCCACAGAAAGTACTTCAGGTTCGTCTTGCCCTCAGGCCACTATCAATTCAGAGCAATGCCCATTGGCCTAACATCAGCCCCAAGGGTGTTCACAAAGTGCCTGGCAGTAGTGGTTGCTTTCCTAAGGAGAAAAAAGATCTCCATCTTTCCATACTTGGACGACTGGCTCATAATAGGTCAGTCTCCAGACCAAGTCAAGTCACATCTGCAAATAACTCAGCAAGTGCTCACTTCCTTAGGTTTCCTTCTCAACCTTCCAAAGTCAGTTCTCAAGCTAGTACAGCTCCTCACCTTTATAGGGGCAGAGCTGGATACAGTAAGAGCAAAAGCCTTCCTTCCCCTGGATGGCGCAAGGACCCTTATAGAACTGGCCTCTTCATTCACCCTTCAGGTGTCTCGACCAGCAAGGCACTTCTTGCAGCTCCTGGGCCACATGGCAGCCTCTACAGCAGTGGTCCAGGGAGCAAGATTCCAGATGAGGGACATTCAGTTCCACTTAAGAGCCTTCTGGTCCCAAAGAAAGGACTCCCTTACCAAACTAGTCCCAGTGACTCGAACCCTGATCTAGGCTTTGCAATGGTGGAGGGATCAGGACAATTTAAGACAGGGAGTTCCTTTTGTCACTCAGTCTCATTCTGCAATACTCACCACAGATGCCTCCCTGCTGGGCTGGGGAGCCTACTTGGGGGATCTTACCACCCAAGGGCTGTGATCTCCTCAAGAATCTCTGCTTCACATCAATCTCTTGGAACTCAGAGCAGTATTTCTGGCACTGCAAGCCTTTCCCAAATCTGTACAGAACAAGGTGGTCCAGATCAGAACAGTCAATACCTCCACAATGTGGTACATCAACAAGCAAGGAGGCACTCGGTCTACAGCCTTGTGCACAGAAGCAATGAAGTTGTGGTCTCTGGCCTATTCCCTGCAAACCTCTCTGATAGCAGTTCACCTCCCAGGGAAGGACAATGTCCTAGCAGATGCTCTCAGCAGGATATCTCAGGGCCATCACGAATGGACCCTAGGTCCCCTAGTTTTGGAAGTGATTTTCTCCAGATGGGGCACCCCACAGATAGATCTTTTTGCAGCCCCAGACAATCACCAACTTCCTCTCTTTTGCTGCAGACCCCCGGTCTTGGGCTCAGTCTCCCTGGATGCTCTGGTACTAAATTAGGAAGGGAAGTTCCTGTATGCTTTCCCTCCCTTCCCTCTCCTGTTCAAAGTGCTAGTCAAGATCAGGTCTCAACCATGCAAAGTGATTCTGATTGCTCCAGACTGGGCCAGACAGCCCTGGTACCCTCTGTTGCTGTCCTTAGCAGTCCACCTTCCCCTGTCTCTTCCCAGGAATTACAACCTGTTGACATCCTCTCAGGGGAGGATTTGGTATCCGAACCTCAAATCTCTCAATCTCAAGGCCTGGTTCTTGAAGAGTTAGAGTTTGCTGATCTGCACCTCTCTCAAGGGGTTCTAGATATCCTTAAGGCTTCTTGAAAGCCTTCCACTAGAAAGACTTACAACTCCAATTGGCAGAGGTTCACTATTTGGTGCTCTAGTAAGCATATTTCTCCAGAATCTGCTAAGTTGCCTACAGTTCTGGACTATATGGTTCATCTTAATGGCTTGGGGCTTAGACCAGCTACACTTAAAGTGCATCTGGCAGCTGTTTCTGCCTTCTTGTCAGTAGGCAAACCATCTCCTCTTTCAGCCCATCCTGTGTTTGTAAGTTCTTCAAGGGATTGCTGCACACCAATCCCCCCCCCTTTAGGGACCCTGCTCCTGCTTGGGACCTTAATGTTTGCATTGCTCAGCTTATGCAACCACCCTTTGAGCCTTTGTCCTCTGCAGAGCTTAAGTACTTGACTTGGAAAACTGTGTTTTTGGTAGCCAGGCATATCAGTGAATTGCAAGCCCTGTCAGTGGAGCCTGATTTCATCTCTTTCCATAGAGATAAAGTGGTCCTCAGGACTAACGGGAAGTTTTTGCCTAAGGTGGTTTCAGATTTCCACCTTAATCAGTGTATATCTCTCCCTGTTTTCTTCACTGACCATTCCTCCTCTGGAGAGAGGAGGTTGCACAGCCTGGATTTAAAAAGAGCCCTTAGCTACTACATAGAGTTTGAGTCCCTCCAGTTGTTCCTCACATATGGAAAAGTCAGTAAGGGCAAACCTGCCACTAAAAGATCTATTGCCAGGTGGATTGTCTCTTGTATACAATTCTGCTATGAAAAACTGGGTAGAACCCCACCTTCAGGCCTGAGGGCTCACTCTACTAGAGGTACAGCTGCTTCCCTAGCTGCTGCCAGGGATATTCCTATCTTAGAAATTTGTCAAGCAGCCACCTGGAAAACAGTCCATACATTCACCAAGCATTACTCTCTGGATATCCAGGCTAGGAGTGATGCTCGGTTTGGCACAGCAGTACTTCAGAGCCTGTTCCCAACGTAGGTTCTGTCCCTCCTCCATTGAGGTACTGCTTGGTAGTCTGCAATAGTCAGAATATAGCAAGACTTCATGTTGTTTGAAGAAAAAATTACTCACCTTAGTAATGTTGTTTCTTCTAATGGAGTCTTGCTGTATTCTGACCCCCCACCTCCCCTCTTAGAACCTGGTTTTTGGGATGTGGGTGGGCAGGAGCAGTGTTGGCACCCTAGAGGTGCCCCTTTCTCACCCTCCTTCATTTTGGGTGTGTTGTGTTTTTGTTTTTTGGGTTTCCTGACTTGAGTCTTTGCTCTGAAACCAAAAAACCCTTTCTTGATAAATTTAGTTGCCAGTTGGCTAGTGTGAGTCTTACAGTTTCCAGACAGAACTTCTAGTGAGTATTGCTCGTAAAGATCTGACAGTTGAAGTTTAAACAACAGCAGACAGAGACTTCAACCGAGCTCGAGCTCAGCGTTCCATGCCCTGCATAAAAAAGTTAACTCTTTGTGCTCCGTGGCAGTTCAAAGGTTGGTGATCACTGCAATAGTCAGAATACAGCAAGACTCCATTAGAAAAAACATTACTAAGGTGAGTAATTTTTTCTTCTCCTCCTCCCTTAAGTCCTGAGCCAGCCTCAGTTCCTTGGCAGCCTTGGCCTCCCTTACAAACTTGGTCACTTCCCCTGCCCTCTCTACATACAACTTGTCCTCCCCCCTCCCAGTTCTCTTCTCTTGCCTAAACACAGGTCTTTTGGCTCTCACCCACTCCAACACCCTCCTGGTCATCCAGCACTGCACCCTGGCCCTGGACTTCTTGCTCAGAGTCCTGGTGCACATTGTAATTTCACACTTTTGGTGCACGTCAGTCTCTGACCTAGTTCCCTCAAGGATCCCCCTCAGTATTTCCATCATCAATCCAAAGTCCGCCCATCTGAAGTCCACTGCCTTTTGTTGCTGACCCCACCGCCTCCTTGCTCATGTTTAGCCTGAACCTCACTGAAAGGTGATCACTCCCAGCTAGTGGATCCTCCACCCGGAGCTCCCTCACCATCTCCCCATTTGATAGTACCAGATCCAATATGTTGCCAGGCTGGTTGGTTCACCAATCATCTGCAACAGATGGCTCTCCTGGAATGCATCCATTAGCTCCTGTTCCCCAGCACTAGAGGAGGTATGGGTTCTCCAGTTCACCCCAGGTAGATTGAAGTCCCAGACAATCACCCTGCTTCCCTTGCTACACACCCATCAAATTTGACAGGCAAATTATCAGGTCTACACTGCCCAGTACCAAAAGTCTCTGTTTGGAGTCCGTCCTGGTCATGTCTGAGAAGACTCAGTCTGGCCTTTCAGCAGATCTGGCTGAGACTGCCAGATCTGGTCTGGATGCTGCAAAATACCAGTTTCAAATGGCAGCAGATACTAGTGACACTGTTGCCAGATGGATGGCTAACACCGTAACTTTGAGGAGGTTTGCATGGCTAAGAGCTACACACATCACACAAGATACCCAGGCAAAGGCCATGGACTTTCCTGTACAAAGTAACTCCCTTTTTGGGCTCAAAACAGAAGCCTACATGAAAAAGGTGGACGAATATAAGCCCACCTACAGAAGTAATTCAGCCAAAGAAAAAACGTTACCTTCCATTAGGCCGATATGGAAGGGGAGGTGGGGCAGAGCTTCATACAGCAGGCCTTTCTACCAGGCTCAAGCTGTCGCCCAATACCAGCAGTACCCCCAACAGACAGGGTACTTTAGGGGTAAGGGCATAAGGGGATCCAGGAGTGGTTCCCAGGCTGGTCAAGCCCAGCTTCAGTCAAAACAGACTTCCTGACCTACTTACCCAGGCTGCCTCACCTCTACCAGTAGGGGGAAGACTAGCTCACTATTTTCAGGCTTGGCACGACATTGCCACAGACAAGTGGGTCTTGGGGATAGTGAGTCAGAGTTTGTCCCTAAGCTTCAAATCCTTTCCTCCTCTAAAAACAAGAGTTTTCAAACCAGCTTCAAATGCAGAAAGGAAGCTATTGGAAAAGGAGGTACAAAACATGCTGTCATCAAAGGCAGTGGAGCTTTTTCCTCCACAGCAAAAGGGAAAGGGTGTTTTACTCGAGATACTTTCTTACAACAAAGACAAATTGGGAGTGGCAACCTATTCTAGACCTAAGATTATTGAACGGGCACCTGACAAAGCCACAGTTCAAGATGCTAACCTTAGCACTGATATTGCCAACACTCCAAAAAGGGACCTGGTTGGCATCCCTGGACCTAAAAGATGCCTATTTCCACATCCCCATAAGGGTGTCTCACAGATAATAGTCAGGTTCTGACTCCCATCAATCAGGTCATTACCAATTCTTAATACTACCTTTTGGCCTCACCTCAAGAGTGTTCACAAAGTGCCTGGCAGTGGTGGTGGCACACCTCAGAAGATTGGGTGTCACTGTGTTTCCATACCTGGACAACTGGCTCATGTTAGGAAACACTCCACAGCAGGTAATGGCTCACTTGCAGCTAACTCAGGAGCCCTTGGAGTCCTTCAGGCTCCTGATAAACCTCAAGAAATCTGTCCTTCAACCAACACAGGTGCTGCAGTTCATAGGAGCAGAATTGAACACCCTGGAGGGCACAACTTATCTGCCTCAGGACAGAGTAAACAATATCCTGCAGACTGCTGGTTCGTTAATTCTCAACAAACCAAAAACTTCAAGGTGTTTTTTTCAACTACTGGGAAATATGGCTGCCACCACAGGCAGAGTACTGGGGTCCAGGTTACAAATGAAAGACATTCAGTTCCACCTCAGAGCACAGTGGTGCCAAAGGAGAGACCCCCTCTCAAAACTGATTCCAGTAACAAAAACATTACTACAAGCCCTTCAGTGGTGGAAAGAGGGAGACAACCTAAGGGAAGGGGTTCCCTTCCAGCAGGAGTCTCCATCAGTGATACTCACAACAGATGCATCACTACTGGGGTGGAGTGCCCACCTAGGGGATCACACCACTCACCGGTACTTGGTCAAATACAGAGTCACTCCAGCACATAAGTCTGCTGGAGCTAAGAGCAGTGTTCTTGGCCCTGCAGGCTTTCACCCAAATGGTGCAGAGCAGGGTGGTACAGGTCAGAACAGACAATACCACCACATTGTACAACATAAACAAGCAGGAAGGGACAAGGTCCAACCCCCTTTGCACAGAGGCTATGAAAATATGGAGCTTGGCTTACTCACTCAGGGCTTCTCTACAAGCCATTCATCTGCCAGGGAAGTACAACACCCTAGCAGATGCCTTGATCTGAATCAATCAAGCCCATCATGAATGGGTCCTCAACAGACAGGTGGTGAAGTAGTTTTCAGAAGGTGGGGCACCCCAGAGATAGATCTCTGCGTCCCTTGAAAATCATCATCTGCCACAGTACTGTTGCAGACCACCAGCCAGGGGTACAATACCCCTGGATGCTCTGACTCTGGATTGGTCATGGAGACAGCTATACGCCTTCCCTCCTTTTCCTCTAATCCTCAGGGTTCTGTTCAAACTCTGATCCCAGCCACCATCAGTGATCTTGATAGCACCAGATTGGGCCAGGCAGCCATGGTACTCTCTGTTGCTGTCCTTGTCTGTAGCCAAGCCAATACACCTCCCTTGAAGGCACAACCTGTTAACCTCCAGCCAGGGAAGGATCCTGTACCCGACCCTCAGATTCCTCAGATTCAAGGCATGGCTCTTTAGGACTTAAGAGTAGGCAGGCTTGCATCTCTTAGAAAGTGTCTTGGATGTCTTAAGGGGTTACAGGAAGCCCTCTACTAAGAAAACCTATGCTTCAAAATGGAAAAGGTTTTCTATCTGGTGCTCCACCAATGGGGTGATGCTAGCATAAGTGGGGGTTCCTGCCTTGCTGGACTACCTTATCCATTTACACTCATTCGACTTGCAGCCGACTACATTGAAAGTTCATCTGGCTTCAGTATCTGCTTACATTTCAGCTGGAAAGGGTGTCTCTTTGGTATCCAACCCTATTTTTAAGAGGTTCTTCAAATGTTTGCCCCATCTGCACCCCACTCATAGGGAATCAGTGCCAGCTTGGGACCTAAATGTGTGCATAGCCAAGCTCATGGGTCCACCATTTGAACCCATGGCCTCAGCTCACTTGAAGTATGTTACCTGGAAAACAGTGTTCCTGGTAGTCATTACTTCAGCCAGGAGGATTAGTGAACTTCTAGCTTTGTGCATCGAGAAAGGCTACATCTCATTCCATAGGGATAAGGTAGTCCTATGAACAAACAGGAAATTTTTCCCTAAAGTGGTTTCTGATTTTCCATTTGAACCAATCCATTACTCTACCAGTCTTTTTCACTGAACACTCTAGTTCAGGTGAACATAGGCTCCACAGCCTTGATGTCAAAAGAGCTCTCAGCTACTATATGACTACCACTAAAGACCATAGGCAGGACAGACAGCAGCTGTTCCTTACTTAGGGGATGTGGGAAAAAGAAACCCAGCATCTAAAATGTCTATTTCTCACTGGATAGTTCAGTGTATCCAATTTTGCTACTTGAAACTCGGAAAAGAGCCTCCAGCAGGGCTGAGGGCTCATTCCACAAGGGGCACAGCTGCTAGGGATATTCCACTAGTGGAAATCTGCAAGGCAGCTACCTGGAGAACAGTACAAACCTTCACAAAGCATTACAGTCTGGGCACCCAGTACAGAAGTGATGCCAGGTTTGGCACAGCACTCCTGTTGAGTCTGTTTCCAAAGTAGGATCTTACTTTGAGAGGGTTCCTTCAGTAGGCCATCACATATAGGACTGGCACCACCTGGCGTCGGGCCGCATGGCAGACTTTTCTAGCAATACCTGATGGGGGACCATCCACCCATCACGTGACTGACGTCAGCTTGACTGTATGTAGTGGGTGGTCCCCACGCCCGCCCTCCAGTTCTTTCCCGTCGTCGCCTCGTGTCAGTCGCATTGCAGACTTCCAGTTAGCGATCGTCATGAAAGTTCATCACTTCGGTTTGTCCCTCACTACTTTTTTTCTCAAAATTTCGTGTTCTTCCTTATGTCTTCCCCCAAGAAGAAGTACTCATCCTGCGGCTGAATCCTGCACAAAGTCGATCACTCCAAGTGCGTTCTCTGTCTAGGCCCGGACCATCCAGTCTCCTCTGTCCTGAATGTCAATCCTTTAACCACACCACAAAAAAGAGGAGACAGCAGGCTTTGGAGGCCCATTTATTAAAAGCCTGCCTGGCTTCCTTAGAGAAGAAAATGGATCATCTCCGGGATTCATCTGAAAAATCTTCTCCTTCAAAAAAGCACAAGGATAAATCTAGGGAGCGGGCTCACTCTGCGGATGACGCCATACCCTCGACAAGCAAGGCCCAGCTGCTGCCAAGAAAACCATATGGTAAGTCGGACAAAACTTTGGCGGATAAGTCAGCCGTCAGCTCCTCCGGTGACTGCGCCGCTTCGGCTGATAAGTCGTCTCCCGGCTCCTCTGGGGACTGTGCGGCTGCCATTAAGTTGGCTCCCCCGGCTGGGGGTGGTCGCCCGGCTCCGGTTGATAGGTCAGCTGGGGGCTCCTCCTCTGACTGCCAGACACTGCCTGCTAAGTCGGCCGTCCCTGATGACTGCACGGGCTTGGTTCCCCCGTCGGGGCCTCACGGCGCCTTACCCGATGTCGGGTAGGACCAGAGAGAAAGCCCCTCTCCCTCCTCCTTCCCCCGTGCCCTCCAATTCTCCAGCGGGCACGTCTGGCGATACTAGCAGAGAACCCATCGACCCTGTTGAGACTTTGGGGTCCTCTCCGCACTCCCCTTCAGGGGTCAGGGAGAAGGAGACTCCTCCTCAGCCTACAGGCCTTTCTGTGGAGGCCCCTCCTCTGCCTTCCGGTGGGCTTCCGGCACTTCCTCCGATGCCAGTTATCTCGACGACAATCCCGCAGCTGGGACCAGCTGACCAGCCTTTGCCTTTGGCTCCGACACCGGATCAGATCCCGATGCCAGGGCACCTTCGTCCGGTTCCGACGCCAGCCCCTCTGACACCAGATCCCCTTCCGGCATCGGATCGGGTGGTGTCAGTTCCGACGTCTGTTCCCCTAAAGCAGGCTGTCCCGACAAATGACCCTCAACCTATTTACACCACGGTGGGTCTGACGTGGGTTCCCCTGACACCTGATCTGATGATGGGGAGTTATACCTGACTCCGAACTGTCCCACATTACCCTTTGGGGTATCCTGGGGACCACTACCTGGGGGGCCCCACTCTGGACTGGAGTCATCACGGGCAGTTCTACCCTGGATTGAACCCATACTCCCATTATACGGGATTTGAAGGCTATTATCCACCTCCAGTTATCCCTCCACCTCATCCTCCTCCTCCTCCCCCCCCAGCCTCTGCCTACTCCACCTCCCCTTCCCCCTCCTCCTCCGGTTACCTTGGATTTCAAGACCTTAATACAGTCTTGGTGGCAGGTGGCTAGGTCGGAGTTGGTTTCGGACCTAGAGACTAGGCTCCCACAACTGCAATCTCCTAGGTCCCTTCCCCGAGCAGTTCGTCAGTAGCCACTGTCCACATCTCGGGGAAGACTCGACAGGACATTTCCCTTCCAGATACCAGACGCCATCCTGTCGAGGAGACGGACGATGATGATGATGATGACAGTTCAGACTGGAGAGAGGATTCCTCGGAGGAGGTCCCAGAGGACACTGAGGACAAGAGGGGCTAGGTCTCGCCAAAGTCTCCACCTGAAGACCCTGCCTTCTCAGACCTCTTGAGGGCCATGAAAGACTATTTCAATTGGGAGTCGGAGGAACAGGATCCCATGAGAGAAGCTCATGGAACACCTAGACTTGGAGTCTCTGCCTCCCATCCCCATTCCTCCATGGATGGCCCCTCACCAAGACCTCACCACTACCGTCTGGCAGATGCCTCATTCTATCCTGGCTGTCCCCAAGAGGGTGGATGGGCTCTACTGGGCACTGAAGGATGCTCCTTTCTTAAAGACCCATTCCAAGGCTGTCTCTGTGGTCATCTCGGCGGCTCATGATCGCTCTTCAGCGCCCAAGCACATGAGCACTACTCCTCCGGACAAAGAGTCAAGGCAGATAGACCCATTCGGAAAAAATATTTATTCCTTGGCCACATGCACCCTCTGGTCCCTCAGTTATGTGGCCCACATGGTGTCCCATCAGAAAGCGACCCTGGCCAGGCTGGAAGCGCGAGTCCAGTCCATGGATTCCTCGCCTTTAAAGGAGGATCTTGCCAAGGATCTCCGCCTCTCCAAGGTTTCTTGTAGGCACACTTTATGCACCACTTATGACTCTGTCGACTCAGTGGCCCATACCTCAGCAACTGCTGTTGCCCTCAGACGGCATTCCTGGCTTCACCTTTCTGGCCTCGCCAATGAGGTCTAGTTGGTGATTCAGGATGCCCCTTTCAGGGGCTCGGTCCTTTTTGGTGGGGACACCAAGGATATTATCACAGACCTACAGGACAAGGGGGTTGCTCTTAGGTCTTTCAGGTCAATGTACCAATCAGGCTCTCAACAACAGCAGCAACAGCAGCCCTTTTGGAAAAGGACCTGGAGGCAGAGAAAGAACGCTCAGGCGCGCCGCCAAGGAAAAGCAAAAGGCCTTGGGTACAGCCACCCTTCCTGCCTCCAAAGGCCCTCCCCCTAAACGTCCCACCACTTCTTGACTCCGCAGCCCCACTGCCTCCTCAGTCTCGTGACGGGGAGCAGGTGGGGGGGAGGTTCGCCTGCCACGCGCAGGAGTGGAGGGCGATCACCTCCAACGAATGGGTCCTGCAACTAGTGTCCGTCGGACACACCATAGAATTTCTGGAGATTCCTCCAGAAACTCTACCCACAAAGTCCTCTTCTCGTCCATGAGGAGGTGAATTCGCTCTTGCTCAAAGAAGCAATTGATTGCTTCCCCTTCGGGCAAAGAGGAAAAGTATTTTATTCCCATTTTTTCCTGTTTCCAAAAAAGACTGGGGACGTCAGACCCATACTCGACCTAAGTCAGCTAAATCGGTTTATCAAGTACAAAAAATATCGACTGCTGACGCTCCAGAGCCTCCTCCCTCTCCTCATGGAGAACCACTGACTCTGTGCCCTGGATATGCAGGATGCTTACCTGCACATTCCTATTTTCCCCAGCCACTGCTGATTCCTGCATTTTCATTTCTAAGGGGAACACTTCCAATTCTGGGTGCTCCCCTTCGGTCTGTCTTTGGCACCACAGGTTTTTACCAAGTGCCTGGTGGTGGTCGCGGCATTCCTATGCCTCAGGGGCAATGCGGTCTTCCCTTACCTGGATGACTGGTTGATTTCAGCCCCATCCAGGGATTCTTTACTGGAGGCTCTGTCCTTTACCCTGGACCTTTTCAGCAGACTAGGGATCATGGTCAGTGTTCCCAAGTCATCCCTTATCCCTGCCCAGAGACTTCAGTTTATTGGGGCAGTCCTGGATACGGTCCGGTGCAGAGCCTTTCTTCCTCCAGACAGGATGGAGACCCTTATCTGTCAGGCCTCCAAAGTGGCTTCCTTCAGGACCATCCCTGGCCAGGAAGTCCTTCGCCTTCTGGGCCTGATGGCGGCCTCCATAACTACAGTTCCCCTTGCAAGACTCCACATGAGGATTACTTAGTGGTCCTTTTGGGTGCAGTGGGATCCACTCCTGGATGACCTGGACCATCCGGTTCTAGTCTCCTCAGCAGTTCAGAAAGACTTACAATGGTAGAAGGATTCTTGCAATGTTTCTCTGGGCCTTCCCTTTCGGAACCCTGCTCCAGTAGCCACCCTCACCACGGATGCCTCGAATATGGGGTGAGGAGCTCATCTTGGGGAACACTAAGCACAGGGACTATGGTCCGGCTTGGAGACTTCTCTCCACATCAATATTTTGGAGTTGAGGGTGGTCCTGTATGTGTTACAGACCTTTCAGACCCTCCTTCCAAGGGGATCACTACTAATCCAAATGGACAATATGTCGGTAGTTTGGTATATCAACAAACAAGGAGGAACCCGGTTGTACCCCCCTTTGCAGGGAGGTGACGCGGGTGTGGAACTGGGCAGTCCAGCACCAAGTGGTCCTAGTGGACATGCACATTCCAGGTGTTCTAAATGTCCTGGCGGACAGTCTCAGCAGGTCTTGGACCCTAGCTCACGAATGGGAACTACATCAAGAAGTGACGGAATCCATCTTCCAAAATTGGGAGCTTTCAGAAATTGACCTCTTCGCCTCCCAATGCAACGCAAAACTTCCGAAGTTTTGCTCGCTCATTCCAGAGCAAAGTGCTTTTTGGAGTGATGCGCTGTCTCTGTCTTGGACAGGGAAATTTTTGTACACTTTCCCTCTGTTTCTCATTCTGCAGAGGGTTCTCCTCAAGCTCCAGGCAGTGAGGGCAAAGATGATCCTCATCGCTTCTCTCTGGCGAGACAGATCTGGTTCCCGCTGCTACAGCAGCTTTCCCAGGAACCACCGGTTCCACTTCCAATGACTCATGACCTCCTGACCCAGGATCAAGGTCAACTGGTACACCCAGGGCTCAGGACCCTACATCTCCATTCCTAGCTCCTGCAGACATAGCGATATCCTGTTTCGGGGTTTCCTCCATGGTTGCTCAAGTCCTCATCGAGGTCAGGAAACCATCTACCCATTCCACTTACACCATGAAGAAGAATCAGCATTTATATAGCACTTTTCATACACATTATCCCAAAGTGCTTTACAAGCAATGCTAGACTGGTAGCAAAGTGACTGAATGTGTGGTGGCAGCCATATCGCACATCATCAGCCACACATAGCCTGGATAATTGCATGAACCAGTTTATGGGAAGAGGAGTGTTGGCCAGGACACTGGGAATGTTCCCTGCTCTTTGCGAAGAGTGCCCTGGGTTCTTTTACTTCCACCTGGACACCCACCAGGACAACACCAGGATGAGCAGAAGGGACCTCGGTTTAACGTCTCATCCTAAGGACGGCACACCCCAGCAGTACAGCACCCCCCAATGCTGCACTCGGATGCCGGCGATTTTTAGGTGCAAGTCTAATCCCAGTGTGGGATGAGAACCCACGACCTTCTGGTCCAGAGGCGGATGTGCTACCAACTGAGCCAAGCTGACACCTTTATGCCATGAAGTGGAAGCAGTTTTCCATTTGAGCGACCGCTAAGGGCTGGAACCCCTTTTCTTGCTCGGCCCCACAAGTCATGGAATACCTCCTTCACTTGTCAGACTCCGGTCTGTCCTACTCTTCCTTAAAGGTCCATATCTCAGCTATCTCAGCGTACCATGAGCTGGTGGATGGTAAACCCGTGGCTCGGTTGGAAGTCTCCAAAACCTTTCTGAAGGGGATTCTCCATCTGAAACCCCCCATCCACAGCCCAACTCTGCCTTGGGACTTGAACTTCATACTGGAAAAGCTTACCCTTCTTCTTTTTGAGCCGGCTGTGAGCTGTGATTTGCGCTTCCTTTCCTGGAAGGCACTTTTTCTTGTGGCTATCACGTCAGCCCGAAGGATTTCGAAGTTTCATGCTCTAGTCTGCAAGGAGCCATACTTGATTTTCCATAGGGACTGAGCAGTCCTCAGAACTCATTCAAGGTTTCTTCCCAAGTTGGTGTCAGAAGCCACGCTGAATCAGTCAGTAGAGCTTCTGGTGTATTATCCATCCCCCTCTAACAGAGGTGAGGCACTCTTTCATAAGATGGATGTCCATCGGATTCTCTGGTGTTACACCCATCGGACCAAAGAGTTTCTCTCTTGCGACCAGTTGTTTGTCTCCTTTGCCCCGAGATCGAAGGGCAAACCAGTTTCTAAGCAGGGCCTTTCCAAATGGTTAGGCAACTGCATTCGATACTGTTACCAGAAGTACAATAAACCTCTGCTGGGTACCATCAGAGGTCATTCTACTAGAGGCATGGCTGACTTTGCAGCCTTCCTTTGGAATGTTTCCACAGCTGACATTTGTGCTGCCGCTACTTGGAGTTCTGTCCATACTTTACCACACACTATAGTCTGGACATTGCTTCGAGGCGGAGGGCTGGCTTTGGCCTAGCCGTCCTGCAGGGCCTTCTGTCCTAGGCTGGGTCCTTTCTGGACTTTAGTTATTTCCGTTGGAGTTTGTTTTCCTCCTCCTCCCCTAGTTTCTCTCAGTATCTCCTTGGAGGGACTGCTTGGGACTCTGTCCTATATGTGATGACCTACTGAAGGAACCCTCTCGAAGTAAGATAGTACAGTTACATAGGAACTAACCATAACAGTAGATCTTCGAGAGAGGTTCCTTCAGTAGGTCATATTTTTCCCTCCCTCCTTCCCCTCATTTTATGTTTTACAGGGACTCCAAATCCTGTTCGCTCCTGCTGTCAGTCCTCTTCCTGGCTCCAGTGGGAGAACTGGAGGGCGGGCGTGGGGACTGCCCACTATACACAGTCATGCTGACATCAGTCACATGACGTCGAGTGGGTGGTCCCCTATCAGGTATTACTAGAAAAGTCTGCCATGAGGTTCGACGCCAGATGGCGTCAGTCCTATATGTGATGACCTACTGAAGGAACCTCTCTCGAAGATCTACTGTTATGGTAACTTCCTACATAACTGTGCTTTCTGTGCCCACCACCAAAGGTACTGCTTCTTAGACTGCAAGAGTTAGGGATATTGGAGAATTCCTGGAGTGAGAAGAAAAAATTACTTACCATAGTAATCTCGTTTCTTCCAGGGTATTCTCCAGTATTCATAACTCACCCATGCTGCCTCCCCTTCTAGAACCATTGGCCTTTGCACTCTAAGCTGAGTAACTACGTCTGAGGGTGCCACACACTGACATAGTCTTTTTTTGAGCATCGTTGGGCATTGGTTTTCCTCTTCTTCAGGTTGTTCTGACATTCAGGGGTGTGTTTTTTCCGCTGGTTGGGGGGGTTTGTTGGATAGGGTTATTTTTATAATTATTATTCTGCATGCATACATATAATTTTGGTTGTGCCTTTCCTTGCAGGCTCTCCATAAAATCTAGAACTTAGGCAGTTGATGGGGCAGCATTTGAAAAGTGACATGAGTCAATGATAGTTCCATCATTAGCATAACGTTCTATCTCTGGGAAGTTCTATTTTAAAGAGCCCCTGACAGCATTAGGAAAACATTGACAAAAGTGAGATTTATATTCATAACGTGTAATTTACACAATCAGGTATGCCTTGTAAATAGTGATTTTAAGATCCCTAATGGCAGTTTCACTGTATAAATAAAATTTCACCTACCTACTTATATTCAGCTCCATCCAATTTTCTTTATTGCTTCATTTATTTTCAGTACTTAATTCATTTTCTTTATTACTGAAAACAAGATCATATATATATATATATATATATATATATATATATATATATATATATATATATGTATGACTATATATACTCTGGCTGCTTCTCTACACATGACATCACAATCCCCTGTTTATGACATAATAGTTATCTCCACTGAAACATCTTTTGATGTCATAAGCAGAATTATGATGTCAGGTGTAGACAGGCATCCAGAGCTAAAAGGGCAGCGATACTGTATTCATGTAAATACCATTAGTAATAAGGAAATAAAGGTGAGAATTACAGAATAAAATATGAAATACAAGCTACATTTATGCCTGATTGTTACATTTTTTCAAAGTTGTGTCAACTGTGTCAGGAGCTGTTTAAAGGCTCACTGTAAGAGTTGTGAATACTGGAGAATATCTTGGAAGAAACAAGATTACTATGGTAAGTAATTTTTCTCTTATCAATTCAGCACAGTTCTCCTTTAATGGAAACTGAATAATTGGATATGGACTCATGTTTATGCTAAAGGGAGAGATCGAAGAGGAGTGCAGTCTTTGTTTTACTTCTGCCAAAGTAATGACATCGCAAAAACACAGGAGATTGGGCACTCACCACCACATTTAAAAGGCTGCACACCATATTTAAAAATAAAAGAAGCAGCCGGCCCACCGGCTCAGCGGTTGGATTTCCGCTTGAGACGCCAGCGACCCGGGTTCGGGAACGGACTTGGGTAGCTGGAGAGCCGGCTGGGAGAGGAGGATCGAGTGCCCAGCGGCTGCTCTCCTCCTCTGGGGAGGGAGGGGATGCTTGTCTCGCAGCTCTACCGCCATCTGGGTGACCACGGGTGGAGGTGCAGCAGGACTGCATAGAAGGGAAGGAGGACGTGGGCCGGAAACTGGAAGCGAGCGCACGTCGTGCGACGCCCCTAGGTCTCCCTAGAGTGCTCACGTCCTGTGGGAGGGGACAGAAAAACGGAAAAAGGTACCTGGCGTGGAGGACGTAGACGGGACCCGACTGCCCCAGATAACCCATAACCGGGCTATCGTTGGATGCCGCAGATGGACCTCCTGACACACACTAATGGACTGGAGGGGTTAAATAGGGGTTCCCCCCTCCTCCCTGCCCGGGGGGGGTAGGCCGAGGCAGCATGGAGGTAGGTCCGAGCGACACCACAGTAGGTATCCGTGGAGGGACTAGGGGAGTACAGTCTAGGGATTCCCAGAAGAAGTTCCACCATGGCAGAGAGAAGGGGGATAAAAAAAAAAAAAGAAGTTTTTATTACATACAATGCAAATACATTTGCCTAACCTATAAAACCTCTCTGTTCAAGTTTGAGAAATTTAGCCTTTGAGAAAGGGTCAATTGATGGACCAGAAACGCGTTAGGCAAATGTATTTGCTTTGTATTTAATAAAAGCTTCATCTTCCTGGACTAAGTCTCCATCACTCATTCACACTAGTGGGATTGCGCCGGAGGCGCTAGGACCAAGTGGGAGCCAAATATTTTGAAGGGTCGGCACTGAGGTAGGACCGCGCATGCGCGGCACAGCGAGACTGGCTCACGCCTGTGTAGGCTATCTCGGCGTCGACCCTCCAACCGCCTCAGTTTCTTTTCTCCTGCCGTCGAGTGTGCCTGGATGTTGATGTCGCTCATCTGCCGGAGTCAGTTTTCGTCTACATGACAGCAGCTTTTAGTGTTTAATTTAACTGTTTAACTATCTAGTAATTTCTTATTTTACAAACAAAGAAGATTATGAAGAAAAATAAATTCTTTCCTGCCATCAATGGAGTCATCCTTAGATGGTAGCGGTGACGGTAGGAAGACTTTGTTTGAAAGTTGTTATGGCAGAGGGGCTGTGCCTGGTCCGCCGCCCTTAAGTAACGGGGGAAGGTCTGACTACGGACAGTCCTGTGCTCGGGGGGGGGGAGGACAGTCCTCTGAAGCACGAATCTAGCAGTTCCGGGGATCCAGCTCTGCTTAGCCTCGAGGTCTTCTTCCTCATTTGGGGAAGAAGAATCAGTGCTGCTCGAGGTTGCCCTTGGTACGTCTGCATGAGGATTGTTCATCGGAAGAGCTGATAGACCTGAACCAACTTTGGTGGGTTCCCCTTGGCCCCGCTCCTAACGGCTGCTTTCTTGACTTCGGATTCCATCTCTGTCCTCGTTGGAGTTCTGGTGAGCAGTGAGCAGGGGGATTTGACTTTCCCTTTTTTCCTGGTTGTGTTCCTGTTTTTGGGACCTCTGGGCCCCGGAGCCATTGGACTGGAGCCGAGTCAATTGGATCAGGATGAGTGCGATGCCCTCTTGGTGCCTTCACCATCATGTCAACCCCTCATGCCTATCCCCCTCTTCCTTTTCCATGCTGGGGCTGGCATGGGCACCACCTTTTTCCTTCTCTCCGTCTTCTCCATTGGCTTTTTCCACGGTGTTTTTCCTGGCACTGTGACTGACGCCTGGGTGGCTCCACAGGTCCAGTGCTGTGGCCACTGGTTTGGCATCGTGCTGTAGGCGGCACTGCTGGTGTTGGGTCGGCGCCGTGGATCGGCACCATGGCTCGACGCCTCACTCGGTGCTGCGCTTGGCGCCGTGGGCTTTGTGTGGCGCTGTGGGTGCTGTCATTGTTGCCTTCATTGCTGGCACCGCTGGCAGTGCCGTGGGTATCTCGTGGTGCTGTGGATGCCTGCAGGTGGTGCAGGCACCCGCGGGTGATGCTGTGCACTCACAGGTGCTGTGGGCAGCACTAGGCACCCACGGGTGGCACCACAGGCAGTGCTTGGCACCCATGGGTGCTGCAGGTGGTGCCAGGCACCTGCAGGTGGCACCGGGCACCCGTGGGTGGTGCCTGGCACCCATGGATGGTGCCTAGCACCCACGGGTGCCATGGGTGCCATGGGTATCTTTGGTACCATGAGTCCATGGGTGTCATTGATACCATGGTGCCTTGGGTGCCATAAGTGCCATGGGTGTCCTCGGGTGCCATTGCTGCCATGGGTTTCTTCGGTGCCATGGTACCATGTGTGCCATGGGCATCAAGGGTGTCCTTGCATGCCATTGCTGCCATGGGTGCTGAGGATGCCTGTGGGTTCCACCGTGTGTGCCCTCTGGTGTCTCCCAGGTTGGCATAGGTACTGCTTGGTGCCCTCCTGTGCCATGAGTGACACTGGTGCCACAGGGGTGCCAATTGGTGCTCTCTGACAGAACTAGGGACAGATCTCCATTTGCGGACCTCTTCCTTTGCGGGGAATTATGGTAGGATGTTTCCACAGAATGAAGTCCTGTTCTGCGGATTATATTTTTTCCACACATCTTAGTGGGTGGCGGTCTGCATAGGGTCTTGTCATCCAGCGGTTTTCCGCTGATGGGACTCTTCTGTTCTGTTCTGTTCTGCCAGTGGAATCTCTCATTCCGCTCAGCACTTTCTCAGCTCCCTACGTGGTGCCACACTCCTCGACACCCTTCCTGGTGGCAGAGTCTCTAGTGGCTCTGACCTAGACCTCTCTTAGGGGTCTTTCTGGGGTAGAAGTACATCTAGATGAGTCTCTCCCTGTCCTTCTGATCAGTGATACAGTGGATGACTCATTTTATATACTGAAGGACATGCCCTCTCTATCATCAGAGTCCATGATGGAAGCTCTTTTCAGTAGTTCCTCAGTAATGGGGTCCACCATAGTGTTCAGACTGCATCTGTGGACCATACACCTCTGCATCTAGACTCTTTCAGTCCTCAAGACAATTACACTCTGTGGAACATTCTAATTCAATGATCGGGAGCCACACAGGCTCTTCTGCTCCTTTGATAGGGGTATACAGCCCCCTTCTGATGCTGCCCCTCTGGTGGCTGCTTTGGCACAGGTGGTTAACATTTGTCTAGCTATTATTATCAGTCCAGCCAAGAGTTCAATTATGGATCCTCAGGCTCCTCCTGCTCCTCAGAGGGATGACATCCTTGTCATTTCTGTATCAGGCAGTCCTCGCGAAATAGCAGCCTGCAACCTTGTCAGGCTCGGACTAATATAAAAAAAAAAGGGTTAGAATTATCACAGCACAGGGCCTAGTCGGAATTACCTGATACCACACTTGGATCTGGTCAGGTTGCACCTCAACACTGAGGCGGTCATCTCTAAACTTCGGTAAAGAATACCTGATTTCTTCTACCCTTGGGGCAGTCCGATCCAGCGGTGGTATGGCTCACCCCTTTTCTCTAGAGAGATTTCTCTCATTCCAAGATATTTCCAAAACCTAGGCATCTAACCAGTCTGTTAGTCCCCCTTATTTTTCATCAGGCTTTCTTCTCTTGATCAGAGCCTCGCAGCAACAGAAGTGACTCTTCAGCTAGTCGGAACTTAGATTCCTACTTCCATGCTTGCTTCAACTTAACAGATGACATGCTCCTTTCTTGACAATAGGTCAAATAGGTCTTTTTCTGAGGTAGCTTCTCAAATATGCACCTTCAGTTCCTGTGCACTGGTTCCGTGCCAGTCGCACATGAAACTATCCTCTCCGACTGCGTGACGGAGCTGTGATGTTTGTTTTTCAATACAGCAAACTACAGTCCTTCCTACTCCCTTCAGGTAGGCTGGAGTAAATAGTGCCTCACCGCAGTGAGCCACTTCTGCTGCTGTTCAGTCACTTCAAAGATTGCGTTAGCCCTAATTTGGTCCTGCTGTGTCCCTCCTCGATGCACATCTGCCTCTATTTTCCCTACAAATCCAGCCCCTGTTTTTTTCCTTCGGAATGTTTTTTTCCGCAGTGGACACGTCCTCCTGTACACTTTTTCTTTCTTCCCTGAGTTCAGAGACTGCTACTACAGTTATACACACAGGGGCAGGATGATTCATTTTTTTTTTGAAAATGCAGTGGGTAGGATCTGGTTATACTAGACCGCCACATGACGCTTCTAAATCATGCTTGGCCTTCCATCAGGAAGGTTCCAGTGACTAAGTGGAGACCATTCTCCTTGATGGGCTAACCCCACCTGGACTCCTTTGCTTACCAAATAAGGGGTTCAAGTGCTCCTGGACCTATTGTTTACAGATCAGTTATACTTGATAGTGGGGGTTTCCATCTGCACTTGTGGACTACCCTGAATCAATAGACTTTACATCCGACTCTTTCAGTTCCTGAGGTCCCTTTACATTACATTAGTACATGTCTTGGACACTATTCATTTTGGTCCTAGACCAAATTGTGAAGCTAGGTTCTTGCCACTCTCCTAGAGTGGTTGTAGCTTCCTGGCAGACTTTCATTCTGTGCCCATTGCAATTATCTGCAAAGTGGTGAGTTGAAACTTGAGCGCTTATCTTGTAAGCACTATGTTCTAGATGCTCTTTACAAGACAGCTCTTTTTATTAGCAGGACAGTCCTTGGCCGTCCTTTCTGAGTGAACCCTATCTCCTTCCACCCTGCTTAGAGCTGTTGGTTTTAGCTCGGTGTACTCTCCCACTAGTGTGAATGAGTGATGGAGACTTAGTCCAGGAAGATATGGAAATTACATACTTACTGTAATTATTGATCTTCTTGGACAGTCTCCATCACTCATTCACACGCCCACCCACCATCCCCTGGGTTCACTCATTTTTCTTTCCTGGTCTTCATGGCCCTATGGTTTGGACTGTAGAGACATTGTTCTTTGACCTTTCTTACAAAGGCCATCTGGGACCTCTCAGGCCCAGAAACTCGGAATGAGTTATTCTCATTGGTTACGCTCCACCTCCTTGGTTGAAAAAGGTACTGAGGCAGTTGGAGGGTCGACGCCGAGATAGCCTACACAGGCGCGAGCCAGTCTTGCGGTGCCACGCATGTGTGGTCCTACCTCAGCGCCGACCCTTCAGAAAATTTTTGGCTCCCACTTGGTCCTAGCACCTCCGGTGCTATCCCACTAGTGTGACTGAGTGATGGAGACTGTCCAAGAAGATCAATAATTACGGTAAGTACGTAATTTCCATTTTTATTTCTAAATACGGTGTGCAGACTTTTAAATGTGGTGGTGAGTGCCCAAGCTCCTGTGTTTTTGTGAAATATGTTTCTGTTTTCTTGAGAGCACCACGTCTCCTTGTGCACACCCTGTTTGCAGTTTTTTGTTCTTGTTTTTTGGGTGTTCATGCACAGGTTGCGGTTGATTTTACCACTTAAAACCACAGCTGCTTATACACCATGGTGTTTGCTTTTTGTTTATCTACAATGAATCATTCATTGGAAGCAATGCCAGATTTGATTTTTAATGATAACCAAACTGCAATACCTGCAACAAGCAACCCTCTAAGTTCTGTGGAGAAATTACTATGTGCGGCAGGATGTGTGAACCCCTTCTTAACAGACGAAGAAGGAATGAATGGCTTATCACCAGAAATGTCATCTTTAAAAGAAGCTTTCAAACATCTTGAAAAACTGGCTATACAATTAAGGCGAATATATTGGAATATTACTAACATGAAAGCATATCTCCAGGTAAAGCGTGTACCACGCAGTTTACGAATTGATTTGAAACCAGCCTATGGAACTGAGAATACAGCTTTCATGATTGAATGGGAACAAATTCTGACAAACGAGCCTTAAACTGTTTGTCTTAATTGTAAAATTTAGTAAAGAAAAGGAACTGAGTATTTTGATTGATTTTAAAGCTGAAGAACAAGATGTTTTGAGACTAAATGTACAGAACGTTTGCTGAATTTGACAGATTAAATAGAAATCTGCAAGATACAATTAAAAAATTGGACATGGATTTAAGAAAAGCCAAACAGATACATTTTATGCAAGATAAAACAGATTTTAAACTTAATAGAGTTTATACTTGGAAGGACAAGCCACAAAAGAGTATTTTGAAAAATAAGAATGTGTCCTTTGACTTCAGTACAGACCAAAGTGAACAGGAAAGTGAGGAAGGAGATCAGAGCCCTTTTTTAGAACAAAGGTTCAACTGAGAGCAGGAAGGAGCCCAAGCAGGTATAATGGCACAGCAACAGGCCCCACTGCCCCAACAACAGTACTTTCAACCGAGGAGGAGTCCCTGCCTGAATTATCAAGGAGGAGATGTATATTCCTGAATAACATACGGAAGAGGACGAGGAGGGACAGACAGATGAGACCAGTCTGGATACAGACACCAGAATTACAGGCAGAAATCTTACAGCAGACTGTTTCGGGGCTGAAGGAGGTGAGTCAAACTCATGATGTTAACCAACAAATTGTAAATCTAACTGACTGTGTATTAACAGAAGCTGAGACAAACCTGCTTAAAAAGGGCTTAAACTTCATTCCTACAACAGAAATTAACCATGTTCAAACTGTAATATAACTGTGTCTGCTATGCAGGAAGTTGAATTTTGCATCTTTTTTAACAAGAAAAATGAAATGACTGTCATGACCAATTATCAGCACAGAGATACCTTCAAACCCATTTCTACTTTTTGTCCACCCCCATGTCAGGCAGAAACTGTGTTTAAACAGCTTGTTGGAAAACATGTAGATATATTGTTGAACAAGCTACCAGCCCCAAATTTTAATAACTTATCCAAAAATGAACGGGATACAATTTTGACATTACAAGCTAAGAAGGATGTGATTATAAAATTGTCTGATAAAGGCAGAGCAGTGGTTCTAAGGAAAAAAATCGGGCTATGTTACAAAAGAGCTAAGACAGCTTCAGGATGTAACTTTTTATGAAAAAATGAATGTTGATCCAACGGTGGATTTTAAGTATTTGACAGATGAAACAATTAATGGTGCTCACAATGCTGGGACTATAACTAAGAATGTATGAGACTTTTTAATTACTGAGTTCCCCAAGATGGCAACTTTCTACCTTTTGCCAAAGGTGCACAAATCATTGGAGAATCCCCCAGGCCACCCGATAGTTAGTGGCATGGGATCCTTAACAGAACCTTTGTCACAATATTTGGACTCATGGCTCAGACCTGTAGTAGAAATTTGCCATCATATGTAAGAGATATGAAGGACATTTTAAAAATTTTGGATGGTGTAATTTTAAAGGAAACAAGTCTTCTCGTAACTTTAGATATTGAGGCCTCATATACTCGTGTACCACACGATGGAGCATTAGATGCAGTGGCTAATTATCTGAGAGAAATAGAGATAGAGAAAGCACCACCGATAGAATTTTTGTTAAAACTATTAGAGTTTGTTCTTAAGTGTAATGTCTTCATGTTTGACCACTGTTTATACAAACAAATTTCAGGTACTGCAAATGGGGGTGACCTGTGCACCGTTTATGGCTAATTTGTATATGGGTCTGTGGGAACAAGAGTTTATACAGAATATTACAAATAATCCTTTTTTCTGTAAAGTTGTGATGTGGAAACACTATATAGATGATGTTTTACTAGTCTGTGATGGTTCAGAGAAGGAACTACAAGAGTTTATTGTCTTTTTGCATAGCACTAATAATAATAATCTACGTTTTACTTACACCTGTCATTTTGAGCAAGTCCCTTATTTAGATCTGCTCACTTCTCGAGCAGTTGATGGAAAACAGATCAAAAAGAAACTTATAGAAAACCTGTGGATAGTAATACAACTCTTTTGGCTTCAAGCTGCCATCTTACACATGTGATAGAAAATATACCAAGAAGAGAGTTTTTACGTACTAAGAAATTGCACTAGTAATGGCAGGTATGAAAAGAAGGCTGAACTACAACAAAGATTTTATGAAAGGGGTTATAGTGTTACCAATGTAGAGAGAGCAAGGAACGCTGTACAGAATATAGGGAGAGAGTATATTTAAGAGGACAAAAATAATAATGATTCTAATGAAGTTAGCAATAGGATGAATGTTGTAACTACTTATATGGCACAATCTAGTAATTTTGCAGCTATTATAAAAACATTGGAACATTTTAGCAGCAGATGAGAATTTGAGAGATGTGGCTAAAGTGCAACCCAAATTTTCATATAGGAGGGCATCTAGTCTTAAAGACCGACTAGTGCACAGCCATTTCCAGAAAAACAGAAGTGTAACAACTTAGTTGACAAAACCATTAGAATGCTATAGATGTAATAACTGTATTTATTGTAACCATATAACAATTAAAAAGGATTTTTGTGTGGGAAACTCTGAAAATGTTTTTAAAATAAGACAATTTACAATATGCAATACTAGTGGTGTGATTTATCTTGCAGTTTGCACATGTGGATCCTTTTATATAGGAAAAACTACTCAATGTTTTAGAATTAGGGTGGGTGAGCACCAGAGAGTGATAGAAAGAAAAGTTATGACATGTGCTACTGCATATCATATAAGCAATAGCCATGATGGCATGAGACATGTTTTTAGCTATATGGCAATAGATAAGGTCAGTGTAAACCCACATGGTGGTAATTATAATGATTTGGTTTTAAAATTTGAACCCTTTTGGATCATTACATTACAGGTGAATAAATTACCAGGTTTAAACACAGGTTTTGAAATAAAACCATACCTGAAAGAGATAGTTGCTGTTAGCATTAAAAGTTAGAGGGACAGATATTTAAAGCTTTGCCCCTGGGTTAAGTTAACACTGCCTGGTGTGCAAACTTAGCCTGGAGCACAAAGCAAGCTATATTCAAAAGGAGTAGCCCAGGGCAAACAGCTTCTGAATATAACATGGGAATGAGGCCGTGCAAACTGGGCTGGGAGTGCAGGGCAAACATAGCCCTGGAATAAGACAGCACTGAATACAGCAACCAGGAAGTGCAAACCACAACAACACAGTGCACGGCGATGTGAGGATAGGTAGAGAGGAACTATGTGACCAATGTGTGTTCTGGCAAATGCATGGACCCAGTACAGCTGCAGGCAGCAGCACACATGAAAAAAACAGTGATCAAAACTGTATAATATTCCCTGAACCGTTAGCGCCACGCTAACATGTTAGTGTGGCTTTAGCGCAGAGCAAAGCGGTTTGCCCGGTGCAAACAGATTAGCCCTGGGCTTAAACTTTGCCATATTCAAAAGTGGCATGCAAATGAGTCTACTTAGATAGTCTATGGGCAAACAGCCACATTAGCATCTCATCATGCCCTGATTTGCATGCAGTTTGCACAGCGTTACTGCATGGTCCCATGGCTTCACCTGTAGGTCAGTCTGGAGGTACAGGGGCTGGCCAGGTCCGACCGCAGCTCCACCTGTAGGTCAGTCAGGCAGTGCATGATGATAGCTGCAGGCTTCATGTAAACAATACAGCATAGCATAGCATATCGTATCGCAGGAGACAACACAGCATAGGCACAGGTGGTGGTAGTGCTGCATGCAACCTTCACACTGTAGGTCATACTGCGGTGCACAGCAGACACTACAGTAGCAAGAGGGCTGGTAGTGTGAGGGGACATGACACTGCCCATGGCATGTAGGGCAGTGATGACCACTGCACTGTACACAGTGACAGGCACAGCTTGCAGGTAATTACTGACAGTGGACAGTACTATCACACTGTTGTGTGATCCACAGATGCTGCACCTGTGGCATGGGATGCACACAGTGTCATGTTCATGGCCAGCAGTGTGTGCTGTAACATCTGTACAGTTGTGTGGTAGGTGGCTGGGGGGGGCATGTAGGATCCGACAGGCACACAGGTGGTGGCGTAATCCCACTACTGGCCCATGTGCCCTGAGCGATGTGTCCCATCCTTGTGGTCACACCTGGACTGTGGTGAGGTCTGGCCACCCATACACCCTCCCCTCACTGGCCTCCATGCTCACAGTGCTGCATGTGTGTGCTGGCATCTGTTACACACCACAGACGTATGGTCTGCAGGTGTGTGCTATATGGCCACACTACCATGCTGTCCACTGTGGGTCAGATCACCCCTCGCTGTTTGTGCTTGACTCAGACTGGTGGCAGCTGATGGCATCATGGTGGTGCCATCAGTGAGCATCATGTGTCCTCCATGTCTGGCAGTTTCTAAGTGTCATACTCATATGATAGGGCCACGCTAATGCTGAGATAGCACCACGCAAAGCACGCAAAGTTGTTTGCCCAGGGTTAAGACCAGCTTTTCCTGGGCGGTAAATTGTACTGCGCTATGGGTCGTACTGTGTCACGCTAAACACCTTAGCATGGCGCTAGTCGCTGAATATCATAGCGAATTTATTTATGTTCACTATGCCCCTTGCATATCATTATGCTTAGCCCGGTGCTACTGCTGTTTGCCTGCGCTAGTTGGCCTTTTGAAAATGGCAGATCCGCGCTAATCCCACGCTATTCCCATGCAAACTGCTTGTGAACCAAGCAAAGCTTTGAATATCTGGCCCAGTGCTTTTTGTGCCATGTATTTTTTCATTTGGAATTTAGTTCCCTTGTGTTTTCTCTCCCCCCCCCCCGGTCCTCTGCTATGTTTCCTTTTTTAATTTCTACTTAGAATTTGTGGTGTATATTATCATTTGGTGTTCTGAGATTAAGAACATTTTTTTATGTATTTATTAGCTTATGATTGTAATAATATAGCTGTGTGTAGCCAGTTTTATTTCTATGTTTTAATAGATTTCAAGTTAAGCTAATTAGAATAAGCATATTTGTGATATAAACTGATGTCATTGTGACATCATGTTTGCTGACCTATAAAACCTCTCTGTTAGAGTTTGAGAAATTTAACCTTCGAGAAAGGGTCAGGTGATGGATCAGAAACGCGTTAGGCAAATGTATTTGCATTGTGTGTAATAAAAGCTTCTTTTATTTTTTAATACGGTGTGCAGCCTTTTAAATGTGGTGGTGAGTGCCAAAGCTCTTGTGTTTCTGCGAAATATGTTTCTGTTTGCTTGAGAGCACCACGTCTCCTTGTGCACACTCTGTTTGTGTTTTTTTGTTCAAAGTAATGACATCCCTAATAACCTACAAGAGGCCTCTTCCTGATGGAACTAGGCCTCCCTGAAGAGTGAATGGACTGAACCCAATTTGGTCCAGAAAAATTCCAGGTTATAAGTTGTATCATAAAAACAGATTAGATAAGCAAGGCTGTGGAGTTTGTATGTACATACGAAATGATATTCCTTCTTTTGAAGTGTGTTCTCCCTTTCCTTTGGAAAGTACATGGGTTAAAATCTTATTGAAGGAGCAGTCCTATATAACTATTGGTAACATCTATAGACCTCCGTCTGCAAATTCAGATTACACAACTGATATGTTTAAAGAAATTACACATTTTTCAGAATCTCAAGTACTGTAATATTTGGTGACTTTAACCTCCCTCATATTAACTGGGACTCATTCTCAGGACAGTCCTGTGCTGAGAAAGGACTAATAGATGTGGTAGTTAGTACTGGATTACAACAACTTGTTACTGAACCCACTCGAGGTCCTAATATTTTGGATCTATTATTTACTAACATAGAGCAACAAATTAGCAATTTACAAATTTGGGATCCATTTGGGACCAGTGATCATTCATCTATTCTTTTTGAAATTCAACAGTTTAAAACTACACAAAGGAAGTTATACTGTACAAAAAATTATAATAAAGCAAATGTTTCTAAAATCAATGAATACTTACAAAACATAAACTGAGAATCTAATCGTCTTAATTGTACAACACGACAAGCTTGGGACTGTTTTAAAAACATTGTACATTATTTTGAAAATACCTTTATTCCATCTAAGAGGAAATTTAATAATAAAGGAAAAATTCCCCCTTGGTTCAACAAGACAATTAAAAATCAGATTAAAATAAAAATTAAACTTTTTAGGAAACGTAAGAATAGTTATGTTCCATTTAAAACTACTCTATTACATAAATACAGACTATCTGTGAAAAACTTAAAAAATTCTATTAAATTGGCAAAAAATAAGCTAGAATTTAAACTAGCTCACACAAAAGACTGTCACAAATCTCTTTTCTCCTATATAAATAGCAAAAAAGGTGTATCAAGGACCATTGGTCCCATTATAACCAATGGCTCTTCTCTATCTGATATAGAAACCTCGATTCTCTTTAATAAGTACTTTTGTTCTGTCTTCTCTCAAAAATCACCTATTAGTACACTTAAAGTTCTCCACATAGATTATCATAGGTTCTATCCAACTGACATTATACAGGCTATCAAAAAACTAAAAAAAAATACTAGTCCGGGCCCAGATGGTATTCATCCATGGTTTCTGATAGAAACCTCTATAAATATTTCTATACCTTTGTCAATTATCTTCAACAAATCCTTACAAGAAAGCATTGTACCAAATGATTGGCATTCAGCAGTAGTTACTCCCATATTTAAAAAAGGCAATAGAGGTCCTGTGCAAAATTATTGTCCAATTAGCCTGACCTCAGTGGCTGGTAAATTAATGGAATGAGTAATGAAGACTCTATGAGATCAAGATTGTAAAAAATGTGGAATTTATGATTCAAATCAGCATGGGTTTACTCCCAAGTATTCCTGCACCACCAATCTGATATCTTTTTACAATAATATAAGTACTCTACTAGATGTGGGTATCCGTACTGATGTAATTCTTTTGGACTTAAGTAGAGCTTTCGATAAAGTCTCACATGAAAAACTCATTACTAAAATGCACAATCTAGGTTTGTCACCTGATATTGTCAACTGGACTTTAAATTGATTGGCAAATTGTTCTCAGAGAGTCAGAATTAATGATATCTTGTCTGATTCAGGTAGTGTGACAAATGGTGTACCACAGGGGTTGGTCTTGGGACCAACATTGTTTAATCTCTTTATCAGTGATTTACAAACAGGGCCAAATAACTTCATGGTTAAATTTGCAGACGATACTAAATTGGGGGGCAAGGTTAATAGTCAAGAAAATATTTCTGCATTAAAGAAGGATTTGGAAAAATTAACACTTTGGGCAAATGAAAATCATATGCAGTTTAATCAAGACAAATGTTTAGTAGTGTATTTCGGTGTAAATAATCCAAAAACGATATATTATATAAATGGACTTCCACTTCACTCCTCAAATTGTGAAAGATTTAGGGATATATGTTAATAATAAACTTACATCAAATGATCACTGTGTTAGAACTGCTTGCATGACCAACAGACTTTTGAGGCAAATAAAACGCACTTTTGTTAATCGCACTGAACAATGCCTCATTCCATTGTATAGGGCATACATTAGACCATATCTAGACTATGGCTCCCCTTTCTGGAATCCAAACCCAAAAAAAGACATAGCAATTCTTGAACAGGTTCAAAGGAGAGTAACTAGAATGATTCCAAGATTAACAAACTTAGATTATCAGAAAAGATTAAAAGCTACTGGTCTCTTCTCTCTTCAACCTAGAAGATTAAAAGGTGATATGCTTATGGTTTTTAATTTAATAAATTCACCAGATCTAATGGAAAAATGTGGTCTAACACTCTCCAAAAGGAGACGTGTTCCGAGACTGCATAATAAACAGCTTGAAGTAAAAACTTATAAAACCAGCAAAAGGGGAAACTTTTTTCCAATAAGAGCATCCATTGTATGGAACACCTTGCCACAAGAATTGGTAGAGGCAACTAGTGCCACTGTCTTTAAAAACAAATTAGGTGTTTGGTTGAGGGATAATAGATAAATAATGTCCCCCATAGTGTGGGGAACAGTCTCGATGGGCTCTAGCCTTCTTCTGTTCTTTCATACCAAGTAATACCAAGTAACCCATGTTACTGAACATACCTCAAGAGTAAAAACAAAACAAAAAGGTAATGTTAAATGCATGCTGAAAATAGAAAATAGAGTTAGAATCAACATCTCAACACTAGGTTTTCTTCAGGAATTTGAGAAGAAAGCAAAGTTTGGGAGAAGTAAGGGAAATAAGGTATGTGTGTGTGTGTGTGTGTGTATATATATATATATGTGTGTGTGTGTGTGTGTGTGTGTGTGTGTGTGTGTGTGTGTATGTATGTATGTATGTATGTGTATGTATGTATATATATATATATATATATATATATATATATATATATATATATATATAATGGGGTGGAGATAAACAGAATATGATAAATCTGTTTACTGAGTACCTGTGTACATAAATTTCATTTATGCATACAGTGCTTATGTCATCAGCCATTTATCCACACAGTGCTTATGTCATCAGCCATTTATCTACACAGTGCTTATGTCATTTAGAATGTTCGGCCTCAGTAGCAGTATTAACCATATTCACATGCGAATAACTTTAAAACGAAAAATGAAAGTATGGTACTGTGAGCACAAAAATTGTTCAGCACGGAAATATTTACAAAATGAGCGGTGTTTTATTTACTGATACCTTTTAGATTTTTTGATAATTAGCAAAAACACAGCAGAAAATTCATTTTTTTTTCATTTTGTCCACAAACAAATCTAAATAACTTTAAAATGAAAAATTATAGCATGGTACTGTGAGCACAAAATTTATTCAGCACAGAAATATCTACAAAATGAGTGGTGTTTCATTTATAGATACTTTTTATTTTTTTCAGAATTAGTGAAAAACAACAGAAAATTCCATTTTTGTGCACTTTTTCATCAAAGAAATGCAAATAACTTAAAATCCAAAAATGATATTATGGTACTTTGAGCACAAAAGTTGTTCAGCATAAACATATCTACAAAATGAGAGGTGTTTCATTTCTAGATTCCTCTTAGATTTTCTATAATCAGCTAAAAATGGCAGAAAATTCTATTTTTATTCACTTTTTTGACTAACAAATGCCCCCTACAAAAGCAAAAACAAAAGAACTGCATAAATGGAATATGCAATGGAAAACTCGTGTAATAAATGATTTTATCTGCACTCAAGCAGTTTGACCCCAGACACCTCACTCGTGGCTTACGCCACTTGTGAGGTTACCTGAGGTCAAACTGCTCTTGTGCAGATAAATCATTTATTACACTTGCTTCCATTGCATATTCCAAATATATCAGCATGTGTGTGTCTCTTTTCAGGAAGATAAAAGAGATATCTCACTTACCACATGTGAGATCATTTATATTTTCACAGCTGGGTATATCATAATGGATATCCTGGCCCACTGGGTATGTCACAAAAGGTTCAGAACTCATTTAGAATGTTCAGCCTCAGTAGCAGTACTAACCATATTCAAATGCAAATAGCTTTAAAATGAAAAATGATAGCATTGTACTGTGAGCATGAAAGTTATTCAGCTCAAAAAGATCTACAAAATGAATGGTGTTTCATTTATAGCTACCTTTTAGTTTTTTTTATAATTAACAAAAACAGCAGAAAATATATTTTCTTTTCACTTTTTCGACAAACAAATGAGAATAACTTTAAAACAAAAAATGATAGCATAGTAGTGTGAGCACAAAAGTTGTTCAGCATAAAAAGAGCTACAAAATTAGTGGTGTTTCATTTATAGATACTATTTTTTTTTATGATTGGCAAAACACAGAACAAAATCCAATTTTTTTCACTTTTTTGCAACAAACAAATGTAAAAAACTTTAAAACTGAAAAAAGATCGACACACAATTGTTGTATAAATCAAATATGACGTGGGTGAGAATGAGATAGCATAAATAACTCCATGAGCTGCCACTGAACTATTGATATCCCATGAGAAAAGAAAATAGGAGGATGTAGGAGAGAAAGTGATAACAAGCAAGCTAAGAAAAGAAGCTTGAAACCAAAAAAGTGATGATGGGTAAGAAAAGGCATAATAGGAGTAAATGAGCTGAGGAGTCCTGAAGTGGGGACTAATTAGCAAGGCCTAGTAAGAAGGTTGAAAGGAGACAGAGACACCTGTAGAACATGAAAATAATTTTGCACGCTTAGGTAGAATGCCCATGTGAGCACACGTGTGGGCGTTTGCACACACACACACACACACACACACACACACACACACACACACTGGAAAGAAGTGTGTGTAGGCATGCCAACACATGCAGACATGCAAAGTTACCATGCACACATGCAAGCAAAGATATGACAGGGGTGGGGGTAAAAAGGACAGACTACAGTGGTAAACCATAAGATGGCTGACAGATTTTAATAGAAGATAAGTCTGTCATTTAAACTAGTGGGCTGCTGGGAGCCTAGGTGGATGATGAATTAGTTTTCATGTATTTTGTTTAGTCAGCATCCCAGAAACCCTGCTGAAGGACACAAACAGAAAGATCACTGATATTATGGTCCCTGGAGGTAAAATGGTATACAATGGGTTTATTGTGTCTCTTTTCTTGACTGCCTTGTAATGCTTCCTGAATTGGTCAGCCAGGCATCTGCCAGTTTCTCTGATATAGACAGCTGTATACTTCCTGCAAAGAATACAGTATATCACATTACTGGGAGTGCATGAGATCTCCTCGGTGATGTGAAAAACACCTGTGGGACCTTGAATTTCAGTGACACTAGAAATACATTTGCAGATAAAACAGCGAGTTCTGTTGCAAGCTTTGGTACCTGGTAGGAAGAAATTGTTAGGGGTATGTAGGCTGCTTCATACCAGTTGATTCCACAGGTTGGGTCATCTGTGGAAGGAGGCAATTGGTTGTTCTGTAAAGGAAACTTCGATATTAGGGTCAGTTTGCAGAATAGGGACGTTCTTAGTGGTGGTTCTGTGAAGAGAAGAGGTATTATAATGGAAGGGAAGCATCAGTGTAAAGCATCATTGTTGTGTGAGAGTATCACTTCTGAGAGGGTCAAGGTTACAGGGCTTATTACTGACCTGGGAGAGTACTCTGTCCACTGTGCTTTCTGTAAATCCCCTGTTAATAAAAAAAAACAAAAAAAAAAAACTGTGCATTATTTGGGCATGCTAAGCAAAAATCATCATCTTTGCTGCATAACCTGTGAAGTCTGAAACTGTGAATGTGGCAAATCATTTTTAACATGTTTGGGATGGAAGGAGCTGTGGAGGAGAAAGCTGTGCAAGTCAGTGGGTTTGTAAAAAAAACGGTGTTAAGAATGCTTTGCCATATTTGCATTTTCTTAGATTTCACAGCTTATACAGTAAAGATGATTTTGCTGAGCAGGCTCAGATAATGCAGTTTTTTATGTCTGCCATCACGTGTGTGCACAGCGAACATTTTGTTATGAGAGTTGGGTTTTAAGAGGTGTGATAATGTCCATCCAATACAGAGTAGTCTTCAAGGGACATGTCAGTGCCACACCAATCATCAGCCAGGCTGATCATGGCACAGTTTTGGTTTGCTTCGCCGAGACATCCTGTACTTGAAAAGAAAAAGCCGACCTAGTTATGAATCGGCTCTTTCCTTTGATCTGCGCTGCCCAGGAACCACAGCTGATCTGTCATGATTAGCCTGGAATTTCAAACATCCAGGGGCTCACACCAGCTGTAACAGAGACAGTGTACACAACTGCATACAAAATTTCTAAGCCAGGGCAGCATGACAACCTCCCTGAGACACCACCACTTTAACTCCTAGGCTGGCCACAGAAATAGAATGCACAGTAATTCTGGACTGATGTATCAGTCCTCGGCACAGCAAGGGTTAAGCTCCTTTTGTTTGCTTTTCTTTGCAGGCTGTCTTTACCCTGATCTCTTGTTTCCGGTGCTACCTGGCTGCCTACAACATGTGAGGTTTGGGTAGTTAAGGAGGTGAGCACAGGAGGCATGACTGGGTGGGGGGGGGCAAACTACCGAGCCAGCCGATTAGTTGTTGGGTGTGTATTTGTATATTCATTGTCTTGGTCTGGATGGGGTGGATTCCCAGGAGTTTCAGACCTCTCTGCAGTACAGTGAGAGAAATGCTGCCATTTCAAAGATTTAGTATCCAGTTTGTAGTTTCAGATGACCAACCATAGGAACTGATATTGAAAGACTGGAAAGCAGCTGCAGGTCTGTGTTTTTTTTTTTCTGTTTTTTTGTCAGGCAATCCCACAGAAAGTATCTCAGGTTCAGATTACCATCAGGCCATTATCAGTTCGGAGCCCTACTTTTTGGTCTGACCTCTGCCCCAAGGGTGTTCACAAAGTGCCTGACTGTGGTGGTGGCACACTTGAAAAGGCAGGGGGTGTCAGTGTTCCCTTACCTAGATGACTGGCTAGTTATGGGGCAGTCCTCTTAACAGATAAGGGATGCTCTAGCCCTCACACAGGCCATCCTGCAGTCTCTGGGGTTCCTGGTGAATCTCAAAAAGTCAGACTTGCAACCACTCCAGCTCCTAGACTTCATAGGAACAGACTTAGACACACTAAGGAGGAAAGCATTCCTTTCTCAAGGAAGGGTGAACAGCCTGGTGCAGCTGGCAAGTTCATTCCAGTTCCACACCCCCAGACCAGCAAGAGATTTTCTGCAGCTGTGAGGCCATATGGCAGCCTCAACAGCAACAGTGCCAGGAGCCAGGTTCCAAATGAGGGACATACAGTTCCACCTCAGGTCCTATTGGTCTCAGAGAAGAGACTCCCTGTCAAAGCTGGTTCCGGTCACAGGGACCCTACTTCAGGAACTCCAGTGGTGGCAGGAAAGGGAAAACCTAAGAGAAGCTGTCCCATTCCTGCAACAGTTCCCAACAGTGGTGTTGACAACCGATGCCTCCCTCCTAGGTTGAGCAGCCCACCTAGGGGAGCACACTGCACATGGCTCCAGGAAGAGTCACTACTGCACATAAACCTGTTGGAGCTCAGGGCAGTTTTTCTGGTCCTCCAGTCCTTTGCTGTAATGGTTCAGGCCAAGGTTGTGCAAGTCAGAACAGACAACACAGCCACCATGTAGGACTGTAAACACCAAGTTTCTGGCACACACAAACTCAAAAGAGAAATGCATAATATTAAACATTTTCATTTAAAACCATGAAGCACAAAAGCCTGACATGTTTCGGACTGACCAACAGTCCGTTCTCAAAGGCTGAAGGACATCTAGTGAACACCAAACTTAAATAGAACCATTCATCAACTCACACTAATAATTAAATTAATTAAAAACAAAGGGCCAGATATTCAAAACTTAGCGCAGCGCACTGTTTGTGCAGGATTCACGCAGGATTAGCGCGGGACAGCCATATTCAAAAAGGGAGATAGCGCACGCTAAATGCAATAGCGCCAGGCTAAAACATAATGTGTGCAAGGGGCAAAGTGAGGGGCGGGAACCTGCATATGGTCGCAATAGGATATTCAGAGATCTAGCGCTGCGCTATGCACCATTGCGCGGCACTTAGCGCAGCGCTACTTACCACCTATAAAAGGGAGGCCTAAACACAGGGCAATCCACTGAGGAGGGAGTGGCCAGAACAGGAAGTGCATCACAATGTCTTTCTTCAGCAATGCTATAGTGCTGCACCTGATGGAGCAGGCTGTGGAGGAGGATGAAAGACATCAGGCTCAACAAGGCCTATCACCTAGATGAAGGAGGAGATATGCTGCACACAGATGGTACCGGCCCAGAGTCTCCTTTGAGACCCTGCCTGATGAACACATCGTTGGCCAGTACAGGTTGGACAAGGGAATGTTGAGGCAGCTATGCGAACTCCTGCATGAGGAGCTGCAGCCAAACACCAGCCACAGCCACGCCATGTCAGTTGAGGAAAAGGTGACGGCAGTGATGTGCATCCTAGCCACTGGGACATTTCAGCACCCAACGGGGGACACCATTGGGATATCCCAGTCCACCACATCGCGCCTCCTGACCCAGTTCCTTGATGCTCTCCTGCCACATGCTGGTGAGTTCATTGTATTCCCCAGCACGGCAGCAGAGCGCACAGCAACCATGCAGCAGTTCCATCAAGTTGTGCACCTACCCGCTGTACTTGGTGCCATTGACTGCACCCATGTCCCCATCCGTGCACCACCTGGTGATGTTAGTGACCTGTACGTGAACAGGAAGGGCTTCCACTCCATTAATTGCCAGGTGGTGTGCGATGCAACATGGTGCATTAGCAATGTCTTTGCACAGTACCCTGGCAGTGCCCATGATGCCTTCATCTGGCACCAGTCCTGGCTGTGCCAGGCATTTGAGGAGGGCAGGATTCCATGTGGGCATCTAGTCGGTGAGTATGGGCAGCTAAAACAGGGTGATAGCAGAGGGGAGGAGGGATAGGCTAAGGTAGCCATGGGAGGGGCAGGGAGCAATGGTTCAGAGCAGCAGCAGGCACTGTGCAGGACACCAACAGTAACACCTGATTTATCTCCACAGGGGACAGTGCCTATCCCCTACAACCCTGGCTGCTGACACCAGTACCTCTGCCAGCAACAGGGGCAGAGGAACTGTACAATGAGGCACATGCTGCTACAAGGAACATCATAGAGAGGGTCTTTGGGATGCTCAAGATGTGGTACCGTTGCATAGACCAGTCAGGTGGTGCCTTACAGTACAGCCCTCAGAAGGTATGCCGTATCTTCCTGGCCTGTTGTATGCTACACAACATGGCCCTGAACCGTGGGATACGTGCACCTGAGCCTGAAGTACATTCTGACAGTGAGTCAGAGCCAGGGGTAAGGGGGATAGTAGAGCAACTCGAGCGGCGGGATCCATGCATGGCCCGCCGGGCCATAGAGCACAGGAGCTGCATCATTGAGACACTGAACCAGGATGTACGGTGAGTACAGAAAACACAGACAAATGAAATGTTGTGAACAGTACATTTAATGGTAGTGTATACACAGTACAGTGAAATCTGTGTGATAGATAGGTGCTGTACACGTTGCCAGTGGTGCAGTGCATGTGATGTGTGTGGTGTGTGTGATGTGTGTGGGCCACCACCATACCCCTCAACTGTAACAGGGTACGAGGAACAGTACTACAGTTACATCACTGCGGCTACCTAGTCCACAGTGTGAGGACCTGTCCCACACTCAGTGGCAAAACTATAAAGAAATCCCCATTGTAGACGATGCAAACAAAAACAGGCAATTAAGAAAAGGCAGCCTGAACAGATAAGCCAACAAAGTAACAGGTCAGTCAGTTGCTGAGAGACTGCATTGAGAATGAGGTCCACATTGTGCTCAGTAGTATCTCATCCTGAGAGGCACTGTTGTATGGTCGAGGGACACAAGGGTGAGGGGTATGGCCACCACCCAGGTGCGCACAAGAAACAGCACTGTATATATGTGATGGCAGGGGCTGTGGCATGGGACTGAACAAGGGCCATGGAGGACTGTGTCTGTGCAGGGGAAATGGGAAGTGGCTGTGTGCATAGGCATGCAGGTGAGGGAGTCGGGGCCACAGCACGCATGTGGTGGAGCACATCAGCTAAATCTGCTGCCGCGCACACAACGCACACCCTGTGGACGGGGCAAACTGCTGGGCGCACTATGTGCTGAGGACATTGTTGGGGTGGAATGTGGTGAGGCTGGGAGGGCAGCCCATCCGCGGCCACGCCTTGAGGCCTGCACAGGAGTGGAGGGAGGGTGGCCATGACACCGTGCATGTCCTGTGGACGAACAGGAGGTAGGGGTTGAGGAGGTTGCACACACCCTGCGCAGACCTCTGCCACACTGCTGCCCATGTGAGGCATGGCTGCGCTGGTGTCTGGGTGCACCCTGCAGTACTGTGGTGATAGTGTCCCGTAGCACCACAGCATGGGCCTGCACAGCAGCAGTTAGGTCACCAAAGCCACGTCCAATGGTGCTGATAACACGGGTCATCCTCTCCTCCGACCTCTGTTCAGCACGGGCAAGACCAGCTCATACTGCAGCTCCCTACGGAGATCGTGCAGGTCCTGCTGGGCTGCATGCTGTGAGGCCAAGACCTCCTGGAGCATGGGCCGTGCACCCTGGTCATCTTGTGCAGGTGCATCCTGCACCTGTGGCAGGGATTATGGCTGGAACTGGGCAGTGTGTTATGGATGTGAACGGACCTGTGGTGGTGGCTGCCGGGGCATTGGCCACTGCAAATGTGGCCTCACAGGTGACTGAGCACACTGCTGGACCAGCCCTGCAGTCTGTGCCCTGTGGGACATGTCCAGTGGGCAAGACTGTTCTGGCAGGGGAATAGCAGCTGTGGGCAGATAGGTGTCATGTGCCTGAGTACCCCTTGTCCCCAAGTCAGGCATGGTGCCATCCCCCACTTCACCAAAACCTCTGGTGCCACTAGCTGCACACATAACCGGCATGTCGGGCTCCTCCGTTGCGTCCTCTGAGCCGTGGTCACTTGTGACAGTCAGGATCAACACCTGCTCCCCACTCAGATCCTCCACCTGGGCATACTCAGGTGGATCCGGGGACTCCAGGAAGGCTGCATCCTCATCATCTGATGATCCAGCATATGTCAGTGCCTCATGACGTCTGTGAGTGGACATAGTGCTGACTGGCATGGCCACTGCCTGTCTAGATGTGGCTGCCATGCCTGATGTGGAAGGGCACACCTCTGCTGTGTACGAATCCTCCATCTCCCGTACAACTGTGCCTGGCCCCACCTGGGACATCGCCTGCTGGGCATGTAATGCTGAAATGGAAGAGACTTACGTCAGTTGTTGCTACAGTGACCAGCTCACCCACCCCTACATCACTCCCAACAATGCCACATGCACCCCCAGAAATGTGTGCCCTCCAGCATGCCCATGCAGACACCAGTGTGCATCCCATGCAATTGCAGCCTGTGCCCTATGAGCCCCTGCACCATGGCACACATGCACTCACATGTGCCTGCCAGCAGATGTCCACCACTGTGCAGCCCCAACACCATCCTTGCAATGGAACATACCCATGTGGGCCCTATGCATGCACAATGACAGTAGTGGTGTGTGACTCTGTCCCCATGGTGTTGCTGTCCACTGAGTGGTGGATACATGCCACAAATGTACCTGCTCTGGGTGGTGTAAGCGGTGTCTCACACCCACCGCCTTTGACCTCACCAACTGCCATTGGCTGCAGAGTAGAGGCTACTATGGCCATCAATGGGTCCCAGTCCCGCTGTTCAAGTGGTTGTGGTCCCCCACTGGTCCGCAGCCTGTTCCAGATCTGCTGTGCCTCCTCCTTCGCCCTGCGCAGCAGGTCATGCCACCTTTTCCGGATGGCATCAGTGCTACGGCCATGACCACCTACGGCATTTACTGCTGTGGTAATCTCCTCCCACATCAGATGAACAGTGGCATCCATCAACTTGTTCCTGCATAGGACCATCTCCCTGCCCTTCACTGCATGTACCAGGGCATGCAGCTCATCTCCAGAAAATTTGTGGGCCCTGAGCCACTCCTGTCCTGCAGCCTCACCTGTGTGGGACAGAAGGCAGGGAAAGGGTTAAACAGACTTGTGAACAAACATTGCACAGCTGTAACAGTAACATATGGCCATGATGCAAAACACAGCTGCTATGCATGCCCCCACCCCCTGAGGAACGGCAACAGGGCATGCACGGTGCACCTCAGTGCTGTGGAGTCCTGCAGGCCAGCACATGTGGAAGCCAGCTGTGTGTATGTGTGCAGCACACAGTTGTGCTGGCCATGTTGCTGCCTGTGGCATGTAAGAGGTGGCCTGGCTTAACATGTTGGCATGGACATGGGTGCACTGCAAGGCAATCACAAGGCCTACAGCCACAGATGGTGCCTAATGTGCACATGTGTGGGACTGTGCAGCCATGGCTGTGCATGGCTGACTCATGGTGCCCCACCGGCACATCCAGTGCCATGCTGGGCCTCTGCACACCCAGCACCATGGAACACATGCTGTGGAAGCATGGGTGTCTCCCAAAAACAGGGCTAGATGGCTGACCAGGACACACGTTCCACTAGGGGTGTGGCCTAGGCACCATTGCATGTGCCAGAGCATGTATCAGTGCTGCCACATTGTACACACATACAGGCGTGGTGTGTGTCTAGGTGATCCTGGCACAGCTGTGCACAAGGCCTGTGTGTGTGATCCACCATGTGTTGCAGTTGTGGGTACTGTACAACAATAAAACTGGGGTACTGCACTCCCAGCATGTGTGTCAACGTCTGTCACACAATGGCCTGGATGTGTACACTGTAGATGGACCTGCCTGTCTTGGGGGTAGACACCGTGGACCACAACAGTGTTGGTAATGCCCCTGCCCCTGGCTGCACAGCACTGTGCACAGACAGTCAGCAGCCAGGACCACAGTGTACAAACACTATTAACTGCATGAGTACTGTCTGCCGTGCCCACATGCACACATCACACAGCACAACACAGGGGTGGGTGGTTGGCTGTCTGTGATGCAGATGCCAGTCAGTGACATGGGTGACAGCACGGGTACCTGTGGCAGTTGTCACACTGGAGTACATGCACCCCACAGTCACAGTGGACTAATGATCTACTCCAGAGTGCATCCTCCACACCGCTGATCACATCCCACTGCCATCTGCAGCACCACAGCATGCAGTCAGTCAAGCATGGCCTGCGCAATGGGCGTTGGACAGTGCATGATGCTGGTGGGGCAGCACTACCCACACAGGGGCAGTCAAGAGGGTCAAAGGGCCACCCAGCTCCCACCAGCGCCACCGCACACATGCCCAGCCACACTGCACTGGTCAAGCATCAGCTGCAGTCCCAAGCCCATTAACAATATTGCACTGTTAGACGGTTCACAGATACCATAGCCTGCCACATACAGGCAATACAGGAGCAATGTGTGCGTGGCAGGGATGACACAGCCACACATGTGGTACTGCTACACCTGGAATCGGGTCCTTTCCTGCCAGACAGGTAGGTGGCTGGCATTGTCTGGGTCAGCCTATCATCCATGCAGAACAGAGCTTTAAAGTAGGTGTAGGCCTGATTACCCGCTGATATCCAACAGATTACAGGCCTGGCATCTCAGTGGTGTGTTGTCAGGACCATATGAACTCATCTCAGCTATGTCTTAGCAGTGGGTCAACTAGACAGACTGCCACTGTTAGTCGGTATTCTACACACCTGGAATGTGCTTGAAAGCCTCAGTACAGTAGTCCTATAACATTCCAGTTGTCACAGTGTACTGTCACTGAGGCTAGCGATCTCCATGACTGATAGGGGTTAACAATGGTACTATGCTGGCCCACAGTCATTCGTTCCATGTATCCCAATAGTGTGTGTACAGTACCTACACATACATTTGGCTGTACCGGAGAGTCAATACTGGGGTAAGGCCCACTTACACATGGAAGGGGATTCCCATGACAAGTCCCATCCACTAAACCTGACAATGCCTGATGTACAGGTGATAACCATGGTGTACGCACCTCTTGTTGTTGCTAGGGCAATTGTAAGCCTCTTGAGCTGTGCACTCGAGGTTTACAGATGTCCTAGCAACCAATTGGGGCGTTTACACCATGGTCACCTGTACGCCAGCCAGTCTCCTGTATTACATCACACAGATCGCACACAGTACAATACACAGGTGATAACAGTGGATCAGCAGGTAGCACAGACGCCATGCGGCTGGGAGATCATCCAGCTGTGGGTTCTAGTCCCACCCAAGGCTCCTGAGTTAACATCCCATAAGTGACACTGCAGTGCAGCATGAGGGGGTTGCTGCACTCCTGAGGTGCCATCAATCGGATGAGATGTTAGACCGAAGTGCCATCTGCCTGCTCTGGAGGTAGGTCAGGTGGACGTTAATGACCCCATGGCACATACCAACATGTGTGAGGGAATATCTGCACGGTGCCCTTGTGTCGCTATCCACAAGAATACCACAAGCAGTAATCTGTTTCACAAACATTTGGCATTCACCTATATCCCCTTCCCCCTGGGTTGTGTCTGAAAGAGGCAGGATTTGTCTACAGCACGTATCCGGTCAGCAAACACTACAATAAGCAAATCACATGACAGGCAGAGCAGCGCTATGCACAACCAGCGTCCCCTGTCGGGTCTGGGTTCTGATTCCCATGGATCTCGCAAGCTGTGCTCTCGGTGTCATTGGGCCTCAGAATCCTTCTGTGGCAGAACACACTGGTACTGCAGAGTTGCCCATCCAGTATCCCCTGTGTGCTGCTGCAGTAGTGCTGTCATTATGATGTTCTGCTGAAGTACTGATGTCACCACTGCTGCATGAGCACATGGCTTGCTGGCACAGTGTTACCGTCCTCACAGTACCGCAGTGGTGTCAGTAGTCTCGAACCGCTTGAAACATCACATGTCAGTGTCAGTATGGAACACAGTGCAGAGTAACACACTGCACACGTGACATACGACAGCTATACAAAACATCACATACATGATGCCACAGTTATACACAACCTGTGTTCTGTCACCTCGAGCATCTGTGCTCCCAAGGTCGTAGAGGACTGAGAACCCTCTGTGGCAGTGCATATACCTTGAGCAGACCGGACCATCCAACAGACAGAGTGGACATGTGTTACAGCCCTGACCTGGATGTCTGCCATCAGCCAGTGGTATCAAGCCATGCACACATGACATGGGGATGCCCAACTGTTGTCAGCATGTTGACTACTCAGGACATTCTTGAACAGCAGCTCATCCAGGACACAGTCAGTTAGCAGTCATCTGTATCCTCCCTGGTCCACTGACTCTGAAGTGTACCACAATGCGAGGAATAGTCCTCATGGTACGGCACAACAGCACGCTGTTCAACATTGGGAGGAGTTGTTCCACATTCAGTGGTAACACTGTAAGGCACTATTCCACAGTAAGTGATGCAGAACATATATTGCTCAGTTACTAACTGACCTCCTGCTATAAATGCAAATTGTTTCACAGTGTTCTGGGCCTCTGAGGTGCAGTTTGTAAACGTGTTCCACATTTTGCTCATGTGTTCCACATATTGAGATGCAGTGTTCCACATTTGAGGGACATAAGGTTGGGAGGTATGGCCAGGTTGTGCTTGGCACTAGGCACCCAATCAACATAAACCATATCACAAACCTACTGATATGTCCCTTGAATTTTATCTCTGTCTGCCCACATTCAGTACATACCTGGCTGATTCTGTGAGTGTTCCATTGACATCCTGTGCTGCAGCAGTAATCATACAACAACATGTATCACCTATTAGCAACACGGGGGGCCACATTTAGCCCTTATGTAGCACAGCCGGGCAAACAAGCCTGTTAAGAATGCTAATGGGCCGATAATGATATGCTAATCTCCTTGTTAACACCATTCATACACAATGACCATCATTTGTATATTCTGTTTGAATATGGCAGATACTAGCGCCGGGAAAAGTGTTTAGTGCAGGGCAAACCATATAGTGCCTGGCTATCTTGGCTATGCTTAGCAGCGCTTTCAGCAATAGCCCGTGCTAGTGTGGCTTTAGCGCAGATATGGCGCATGCATGGGTGGGGCAGTCCGCCAACAGGTCCACGCTACTGTGCCTTAACGCCGGCGCTTAACCATGTTAGCTGTGCCACCGCGCATGCCTGGAACCGCCTGCACAGGGTCATGGCAGGGTCGCGTGATGGCGATTGCGTAACACTTCTGGTTAGCACGGTGCTACGGCACTTCTGCGCCGCTACTAGACAGAAGTGCTTGGGAGTGTCAGGTGTGGCCAGTCAGTACCAGTGGAGCAGTATCTTTCTGCCTCATATTAGCCATGTCTGGGAGACGAAGCAAGGGCAGTGGTGGGCCGTGACAGGCGTTGGATGAGGTGGAGATGGTCAACCTAGTTCAGCTAACTGAACAGCACCATCGGGCGCTATTTGGACCGGTCCAGGAGGGTGACCATCCCGTGAGCCAGGTCTGGGCTTCAGTGCCCTTCTCGCCTCACAGCAATCACGGGTATACCCTGTGATGGTGAGAAGTGCCACCACCGATATGGATATCAGGCGCGGCAGCACCCACTGCTGGACGATGCAGGGCGGTGGTTCAGGAGGGGACTGTGCCTGTGCCAGGTAAGTGATGACTCTCACCACGGTGATGTAATGGGTGGTGAGGATGTGTGTTGGGTGGTGTGCTTGTGTGCGTGTGTGTGTGTGTGTGTGTGTGTGTGTGTGTGTGTGTGTGTGTGTGTGACGCCCCATTAACATACCATCGAGGGGACTGTGTTGCTATGCTGGTGGGGTCCAGCTAGAATCTACCATGCATTTACTGTTGTGCACCTTGTGTAATGTTATGTGACTCAGGTCACTCTTGGACATGGGTTCAAATCCCAGTGCCGTTTTATCATTCGCTACCTGTTCAAAAGTACACTTTAAATACTACTCCGATATGTTGGTCTTATGCCATGGGGACCTCCAATCAGTTGTGTGTGTACCGTGTGAGCCAGGGGGACAAAGCATCTTGGGAGTGTTGTCTGCAATGTCCTGCACTGTGGTGGCACACTGCCCCTTACCACCTATTGTGGTGGCATGGACACACAACACCTGGCCCCCTGCCACATCTACTGTGTTCTGCCATGCTGCCAGGGGGCAGTGTGCAGCTGTGCCTACTCTGTACATCCACAGTGTGTGGTTGGGTGTGTTGTCTGGGCCAACATCCCAACCATATCACACCCAGTTGTGGTACATTGGCTTTCACTATGTGGCATGAGTGGGACAACTGTGGATCACTGACACATAGCTACACCTACGCTGCTCCAAACACTGTCACCATGTTTGCACTTATGTTCCAGGGGTCTGTTAATCCATTGTATGGTATATGGTTTGCACCATTTACTATGGCTCTGTGCTTTCGTATGTGTCCACTGCATATGGGTTGTGTCCTCACAATGTGGTACAGGGTGCTTCTGTGACGTACACTGAGGAGCGTTCCTCAGAATGTGGTACTGTTGAGAAGTATGTGTCTGGGTGTGGTTCACTCCACCATCACTACTGTGTCTGTGCCATGACACTGGCCAGTGGCTCGGGCAATAGGTCCTTGGCATTGGTGCCCTGCTCTGCTGCGACTCAGACATACTGTACTCGGTTGTGTAGTAGTAATGTTGTGTGCATGTCACATCCTGTATGCCTTCCTGTCATCATTGTCATTCTATCTTAGCCTTTGGGATGTTGTATGCCACTGGGTTGTGTCTGTGTGTCCACATCTATTGTTGAGAGGTTCAATACTTGTGTTCCCTCATTACGGGTTGGGGACTCTGCTTACAGTCTGTCTTGTGTGAGGGTGTACCATCCAGAGGGCTGTGTACATGTGATGGAGGGGAGCTGTTGCAGCGTGTGTACAGGATGGCATTGTCAGACACACATTGACCATGCACTGTGCAGTCTGCACTGACTCGTGTCATGCTTGGCATGGCTTTGGTGGTGCACTGGGCCTGTGCCAGTTATGCATGTGTTGTGCTATGCCACCAGGGTCCAGGGTGGTCTTCAGCGTACTGTGGTGGCTGACATTGTAGTAATGCTGCTGTACCATCTTCCCACTGCAGAGCACAGAGATCACACTGGAGACAGGAGGGGCGAGCCACAGGCCGAGCAGAGGCCATCCACAGACAGGCGCAGGGTGCCTTCAATGGTGCCGCGCACAGCAGAGAGCAGTGACGGGGACGGGAGTGTGTTGCGTGAGTACTGTGTGTCATTGTGCTTTTCTACTATGTGTCTGAGTTGCCACTGCAGGCATTGGAGTGCTGTGTCTGGTGTCGTGGCACAGTTGGCTAGGTAATCCAGGCCTGATGTGATTTAGCTGTGTTGCATTTGGATTCCAGGGTGCTCACTTGGAGGGACCCCTTAGCCATTGTGGCTACAATATGTACATCCACCTGGGGCTACAGTGTTCACACTTAACTTTGTGCTGGGGGGGCACTGGATGCTTGACACCAGTGGCACCATGCAGTGCACACATGACCGTTACATCAGTGGGGCCTGCTATGCTGGCTGCATGCATTTGTGTTGTCTTCCATGCCTCCAGTGCCTTGGCTTCTGCTGTGAAGCCTGTGACATGGCTGGCTCTATGTCTGATTTATTGTTGCCATTACTGCCATGTGCACTGCTATCTGCCTTGTACTGTCATGTGCAACATGTTGCTATGTCATGTCCACCATTGTGGCAGGATGCAGCAGGTCTGTGCATGGCAGGTAGGCAAATCATCATGCCTGGGGGATTACTGGGGTCAGCCTGTTGTGCTGGCTGTTTCTGCTGCTGCTGTTGTCCTGTCTGCCATGGCAACACTGTTCTCCACTTCTCATGGCATGTCTCATTAGCAGTACCGTGTATAGTGTGTCAGTATCTATGCAGGACATGTTGTTAGTGCCTGCCAGGGCTATTCACACTATGGCTGAACAGGGGCCACAGTGTCATGTGGTGCCTGTATCCCTACCAGTGTAATGCCATTGTAGTATGGACACTGGTATGTTATTGTGTGCCTTGTCTGACCTCCGTGGTGTACATGCACAGGGGCTGTTGGGGAGCCTCTGGGCCTGGTGCCACACAGGCCTGTGTGTTATGTGTATCATGTGTGCCTGTTGTGGCATGGGCGTAGGCAGGCATCCTCCAAGCACTCCATGGTGTGCTATTTTATTTCTGGGGTGGTAGCAAATAGGCTCTGAACTGCTTCCTTTTTCCATGAAGCCTAACAAAGACAATGTTGTACCTTTCTGTGATTTCATTCATTGGGGTCTACGCTAGGGGAACTGGTCACTATGACTGTCTTTGTCTCCCATGGACAATACAACTGTACAGGTTGTGGGCTGGTCTGTGAGTGTCTTGGGGTGCTATGCATGGCTTTGTATTTACCCATGCAGGGCAGCGCCCATTGTCATGTGTTTCATAAGTTGTATTTCTTATGCCACTGGTGGCAACATACACAGTCCTGATGTACATTTGTATAGTATCTGGCTACACTCCAGGGTGGGGTAGCTCACCCAAACAATAGGGAGTGAGATAGCAGTATGTCCACATGGTGTGCAGCTGTGACCACCCTGGCTACACCCCTGCCTGTTGGCTACAGCTGTGTTGTGGGGGCCATTGTCCCCTACAGGGTGCTGTCCCTTGGTCCCTGCAGTGCATGGTATTTGTGTATAGGTTATGCAGGTGTGCTGCAGGGGTTGTTCTGTGGTAGCATGGTGTGCTGGGTGTCAGACCCTATGGCAGAAACTGTTCCCACAAGTGTGGGTGTGTGCCTCGCCATGCCTTGGCCACCAGGGTGACACTGCCCTGTGCATATCATTGGCCTACCACTGCCCTGCCACTGGTGGACCATGGCCTGTGTCCCTGTTTCACGTGTGTGTGTGTCTTCTTGCATGTGCACCTTCAAGGTGCTACCACTTTGGGTGGTGGCACAGCCCCGTGCCATGCTCTTCACCAGTGTGGGCTCATCATCCTTCTGTTGTGGCCATGGGTGTGGGTGGGCATTGGCACTTTCCCTGTCTATGTACTGCTTGGTTACCTGTCCTGCAGTCCCTACTGTACTGTTGCCAGTGTCATTGTCCTCTGTGGTCATTTGCTTTCTGTGGTCCATGTCGAGTCTCTATCTGTGTCACTTGCCACTGTTCCACACTTATGTCAGTCACCCGCCTGCAGGGCTTCCTGAAATCATTTGTACAGCTGCTGTATTATAGCATTGTGGGTGGCAGTTTGGCTGGGTCTCCTACAGTTGTTGGGGCACCAGTGAGGGTGGGCCACTGTTGGGGGGGGTATGGGACAGACATGTCTGGTTACACACCTGGGTGTGGCTGTGGCACCTTCTCCAGGGGTTGTAATCTGTGTTGTGTGTCATAGCTGTGTGACTGTGGGCAGCATGTCCCACAATGTGTCATCCCATGTGCATGTCATTCAGTGTCCACTTGTCATTCACATCTCAGGGGATGGCTGTCTGTTTGCACTGTTACAGTCTGCACACCGCTGTGCTGGCTGGATTCCACTGTGTTAGGCTTCTCAGCATCCATCTATGCATATCCATGTACATTGGGGTATTGCATGCTGCCTGTTACATACTGCCTTGTCCTGCAGGCACATGTTAGTGTGCTGTGGTTTGTTCTGTACTGGCACATGGGCATGGTTGTTGGGCATGCTGTCCACCATGTAGTGGTACATGGTGCCTTTGTGTCATTGTCATGTCCTGATGTGGTCCCTCTGTCTCCTGTAGGTCCATGTCGGTGTCACTGTGGGCCACCCATCCAGAGGAGGATGAGAGCCGGATGAGTGCTGCTGAGGCGGGTGGTGTGCCAACAGCGAACACTAATTGAACAGCAGGCTATACTGATAGTGGAAATGAGACGGGTGGCAGCCATCCTAGATGAACGTCTGCCAGCACCTGCCCACCTCTAAGTCCTGCCTCCTATTGTTATCCTGCTTCCTGTCCCAGGCCCACTGTCCCTAGCCCTATGTCTGCCATCCTGTTTCCTCCATTCTCCCTATGCCCACATCCCTCTCCTTCCACATTCTTTCCCATTGCACTGTACATATTTTTCACAATAGCCTTTTTCTACTGTTACTGTTTGCCCCATTGTTTTCAGTCCCTTTGTTAGGCCTGCCTTTTTCCCTTTCATTTTGTGTTTCTTGTACCCCATTATTGCATGCTGTATTCTGCTGTGTTTTGCTTTGTTTTTCTGTTTATTTGTTCTTGTTGCCTTTGTGCCTTACCTGTTCCCTTTTTGAATTATATTATGTTATGCTTGACATTCCTGTGTCCTGTGTCTTTTTGGGGGGGAGTCGGGATTTGACAGTGTTCTGTGGTATTCTGGTTTCACTTGTGGGTCCAGGTTATTCCATGCCTTTCATTAGTACTGCAGTTATGTCTGGCAGGGCTGATTTGCTTTCCTGTGTTCCTGGACAGCTGCTTATACCTCTAACACTTTGTTTCTGCAGGTGTTTGCACTGCCTCTGATTGTTATTTTCAGTGCTGTCTTATCTGCTATATTCAGTGCTGTCTTAATCCCAGGCAATTTTTGCCCTGCATTCCTCGGCCTGTTTGCCCGGTTTCCTTAGCTTACATATTCAGCTGGTTTTGCACCGGCTATTTCCTTTGAATATAGCTATGGTTTTGTTCGGCAAATTTTTTGTCTGGGCAGTGCTAATTTAGCTCTGGCCAAAGTTTTGAATATCTGGCCCTGAGTATCCAATAAAAGAATTTGTTTCAAATACAAATGCAGCAATTAAATCACATTCATTATCAGAATCTCATTGAAATGCATCACATTAATTCTAATCAGAAAGACTGATCTTTACTTTTTAACAGCTTAATATTTTTTCTTGTATCCTTACTCCATAAAACTCGAGAAAATATGAGTTGTTATTTAGAAGTTGCATTACCATGATTAGCAGTTACAAGGATGTCTTATGAGAATACTCCGAATTTGGTTTTTCCAACAACAGAGAATGATTCACAAACTAATCCATTAGCTTATGTGGAACAATTGCTAAAGACTGCTACTAATGACAATCCGTTTTTAAATCCAGACCATGGACTGAATACTACTTCACAAGCCATGCAGTCATTAACAGAAGGGTTTAGAAATTTAGAAAAATTAACGCATCATTTCAGAAGGCTCTTTTGGAACAGTACTAATTTGGAGGCATACCTTGAAGTAAAAAGATTTCCAAGAGGCTTAAGACTGCTTAAGGACCCAGCTTGTGGAACTGAGAGTGCAGTTTTCATTCAAGAGTGGGAGAATATCCTTTTAGATGCAAGTTTTAAATTGATGCAGCTTATTATTAAATACAGCAAGGAAAAAGAACTAGTAATCGGAGAGGAAATTAAAAAACAAGAGGTGGAAGTTTTGAAATTTCGTACACATGTTGCTTTTGATAAATTTAACTTAAGACTAAAGGAATCCATTTCTAAACTGGATGCAGAAATACAAAAAATTAAAATGACAAAATTTCAATGAGATAAAGGGGACTTTTGAAAGAAGGACTATCTTTAGGAATAATCAACGAAAAGGTATTCTGAAAAATGAAAGTAAAAATGTTTCATTTGAATATTATACTGATATTAGCACAGACTGTAGTGACACAGAGAGAGAATGTACATCAACATCCTTTTCAGAGGGAACAGTCTACCTTAGATCCACAACCAGCAGTGGAGCACCAAATACATTCGCACCTTACATCCTACCTCCCTTACGAAGAAGCTCAAGGTTTCTGGAGAGACCGTGAGAACTATGAAGAGAAGAAGAACACGACAAGGAAGGAGAAACAGGACAACATTATTGCAACAGAACATATCGAGGACATTACAGGGGGAGAAATCAATGGAGGAAGCCTTTTGGAACCAGAGGTTGGAATCAACAGAGGAACTCTCTGTTAGTCAAATCATTAATCTCTCCTCACATGAATTGTCTATAAGGGAGATAGACCTATTAAAAAAGGGCTTGGGATTTGCACCAACAACTCCTTTGAATCAAGTACAGACTTTGATTGATTTGCATCTGAACTGTCAAAAATTAAATATTAAAGCTTTCTATTCAAAAAGAGATATGTTGAATCAAGACGGGAATGAAGTGGGATTTCCTGACACTAGTTCTAATCACTTAAAAAATCCCTCAGTTTGGTGCCCTACCTCATGTGCAGCAGTAACAATGCTTAAAGTGTTAGTCGAGAGGGATATAGAAAGTCTTTGTTCATCACCAAACTATGGTTTTTACAACACTCTGAAACCTACTGAAAGGGAAGCTATTTGCACTTTACAACAGGATATGGACATAATTATTAAACAAGCGGACAAAGGAGGTGCAGTAGTATTGATGAATAAAGATTCATATGTCAGAGAAGTTTACAGACAAATTCATGACACCAGCTATTATATTAAAATTAAGGATGACCAGACATATGACTTCAAGTTTGGGATTGATAAAATTATTGGGGACGCCTTTCTTAAAGGACTAATTGATCGAAATGTGAAGGATTACCTCACTTTTCGAATCCCGTCAGAGCCACATTTTACATTCTCCCCAAAGTTCACAAAACTTTGAATAATCCACTAGGATGCTGTATAGTAAGTGGCATAGGTTCACTTACAGAGCCCTTATTCAGATATTGTGATTCCTTTTTGAAACCTTGTGTTTTTAACTTACCTTCATATATTAAAGATACCAAGGAAATCTTGAATTTTTTTGAAAATCTTCTGATACCAGACAATACTCTTTTAGTGACCCTGGACATTGAATCTTTATATACTAACATTCCGATGAAGGAGCTCTAGATGCAGCAGTTTTTCTTAATCGGACTAATACCAATATTTCTGATTTTTTATTAAATTGTTAGAATGTGTTTTGAAATGCAATTTGTTTGTTTTCAATGAGGAACTGTTTTACAAGTACGGGAACGCAATGGAAGCCACTTGTACACCTTCAGTTGCTAACTTACTTGTTGGTAAATGGGAGGAGGATTTTATTTTAATGAAGACATGAATATTTTTACTAGACAGTTACTGTGTTGGAAACGCTTTATTGATGACATATTTGTCATATGCGGCAGTGTGATACAAATAGCCTTGATGCTTTTGTTAAATATCTACGAGTCAAACCCACATCTTAAATTTACAGCCACTAGTTCCAATGAAGTAGTAACTTTTTAGATTTAACGATTATTATACAGAAAGGAGAACGCTAAAAACACTTTATTTCGAAGGAAGTGGATGGAAACATTATCCTTTTTGAGTGAGTAATGCCCCACACATGTCAAGAGTAATATACCTATAGGTCAGTTCCTCAGAACGAAAAGAAATTGCACAGAATTAAGAGACTTTGAGAAAGGGGCGGAGATTTTAACTGAGAGACTCATACAGAGGGGATATAGAAAAAATAATATACACAGAGCCCCTTTAAAGGGTACCTAAACAAACAGTTTTTTTAAACTGCAAACTCCAAAATCTGGCTTCATAACAAGATAAAGTAGAGGCTGCTGTTTACATTTATGCTAAAACTGCATTTATGTAAAGAATATAAATGCAGTTTCATAGCTTTTGAAAAATGTAAACATCAGCCTTTCACTTTCAAAAAACAGTATTGGTTTCTCCCTAAGATGTCTGCCAAGTCTAAGTGATGAGTCATGATGGCATCATCTGAAACAAAGACAGAGACCCATATATATTTCTCTAGTGCTTACTAGTTCTTTCTCTCTTCGTTTTTAATTGTTGTACCAGAATGATCAACACCATGTATTAACTAGTGGATTATTTTGATCAGTACACACATTGGGCTATGATTTTGTTCATTTTGTTTACTTGAACTTGTGGAAAACGTTTTGCAATCCAGCTGACTTTTCCCTTGGCAAACTGTATTACAGTACAACACTTCAATTACCTGATGATCTAGTGGTTATGTGATGCACTAAATTTTGTTTTTTGTTAACCAGGAGAGACACACTGAGCTGAAAGCTTGTTTACAGGTGTTCCCTATGAGCACAAGGAAGTGTAATGACTTGCTCAGGGTCACAGAGCAAAGTACTGGTCTGGTTCAGTTCCAAAGCCCATGCTGTCTTGTTAATCCACAAATAAGGCTTTCTTTTTCCATGTGAACCTCCTGCATCTAGTATGCCTTCTGTTGAACACCCCACCATCCATACCCTGTCCTTAGTACTGCCTGGTGCCGCATATGTGCTTACAGTCTCATGAAGAGAATTATCATACCTCAGATTGTAATCTTGTACCTCAGATTGTTGCGCACACCTATACCAATATGCATCATCAGCTGGCACTGTTAAAAAATGCCTCCCAAATCACTCTCCAGTCCACATTCTCAGTGTTTGACTTCTGCTCCCACAGTAAACATTGAGTGGATCACCACCCTTCTGCACAGTGATGGTAGTATGTACAGTTCCCCTGTTGTGTTTTTTACCACCTCATTAACCATCAACTAGGTCTTCCTTGAGGGCTAAGCAATAAGCATCATTCATGACCAACCAGAAAAACTGCTGTTCATGCACTCATAAGAGCTGCACTTACAATGGATAATGATATTATTAGCAGGAGAGGCTTACTAATACCTTGAGCAAATCCACCCAACTTCCAGTGTCAGTCTACTCCTTTACCTGTGATGTGCAGAACCCCACAGGACAGTTCCCAGCAATTCTTCTCCAGTACTTTTCTGTGCTGTACTCCACAATTCGAGTTGGCTGGCTACCACCCTTCCAAATCTTGAATAAGCTATACACAACTCCCTCAATACTATCCTAACAAATGTCAACACCACTCCCCACCCGAGGGTAATCTCTTTACACTGAATTCAAGTAACAGTTTAGGTGCAGCCCTGCCACTCTGCGTATTTGTCATAACTGGCTACTCTCATCCACAGTCAGGTAGTGATCACGATGTTGGCAGCCCCACATTTCAGATCTCCAAGTGATCTGCTCATCGTCCTCCTTTATGTCTTCAACTAACCTGAATATAGCTATACCCTGCTGGAATGGCCTCTTCAGTCCCTCTCTGGCATTCGTTCTTCTCCCCTGCTCCCCACACCAAAAACTGGTGAGTTCACTACCCTTCTACATCATGAATGTGGTTAGTACAGTCTCCCATGTTATTTTTACATATTAATAATAAACATGATCTTCTGGTAAGCCAGGCTGATAGCTGCATTGCACAAGTGGAAAAATATGCTTTCCTACCCATGTAAGATCTAAACCACCTATGATTAGGCACTATTAAATGATGTGCATAATGATGTGCACACCCATCATTTAGCAGTGCCTAATCAAAGGTAGCCTAGATCTTTTAAGGATAGGAAAGCCCATCATTCCCCTTGTTCTCTGTTGCTATCAGCCTACCTTACTGGAAAGACATGTTTATATTTGATATGTCAAAATAAACCGGGGACTGTACTACTTGCATTCATGATGCAGAAGGGTGATGAGCTCACCGGTTTTCAGTGTGAGGAGGAATAGTGAAGAATGAATACCAGAGGGGGACTGAGAAGGCCACTCTTTCAAGGTACTGCTATATTCAGGGAAGGGGGAAGACAGAGGAGAGAAATATGAACAGATTACTGTGAGAAATAAGATGTGGGCTGCCAGCACCTTGATCAGTACCTGACCCCGTTGTCCTGGCCAACAATTCCCTTCCCATAAAACCAGTTCATGCAATTGTCCAAGGCTGTGTGTGGATATTAATGTATGAAATGGCTGCCACTACATGTTCAGTCACTTCACTACCAGTCTAGTATTGCTTGTAAAGCACTTTGGGATACAATGTGTATGAAAACCACTATATAAATGCTGATTCTTCTTATTATTATTTCCCATGGAAAAAGAAGGCAAAACAAGCATATATTTGAGTTTCGAGAAAGTATGAACTCTAACATTAGACTGAACAAGAACTTTGCTACAAAAAAGTGGTGACTCTAGGGGGTGGTGAATGGTGTGGCTGCACCCCCCCCACACACATAGTAATGTACTTGCGTGCTGCTGCTGCTGCATTTCACTTTGTTGAAGAAGTCTGATTTATTGATTGTACAAATGTTTACAATCAAACTATGGATTATATTTGTAGATTCTGTCAACAATGTACTAGAAAAGAATAGCAGAAAATATAAAGGTTTAATAAAAAATGTTAAAAAGTGCATATTAAGCATGCACACCACCCCAGCACCTCACAGTAGCATCTTGGATTCACCATCACCACTAGACCACCAGGTTATTTAAGATTTGTACTGTACTGTGGTTTGCCACAGAGAAAGTCGGTTGGATTAAAACACAATTTCAGCAAGTTAAAATAAACAAAAAGAACAGAACCATAGCCTAACATGTGTATTATACAAAATAAGGCACATGGTCTTGACCATTTGGTTGAAGCAATTCTTTACAAAGGGAAAAAATAAGTAGTTAGCACTATAGAGAGCCATATCTTTCTGACTTTGGCTCCAACGATGTCATCACATAATACACTTGGCGGCCATTTTAGGAAGCAGGTAAGACAGTTTTTTTGAAATTAGAAGGCTGATTTTACAATATTCAAATGTTCTGGAACCACATTTAGGTAAATTATATAAATGTAGTTTTAATCTTAATGAATACAGCAACCTTTCCTTTAGTCACCTACGGAGTCAGATTTTTGAATAGTTTGTTGTCAAAATGTTGTTTAGCTATCCTTTAAGAGCAAGAGACACTGACAGAAAGACCCTATTACAAAATAAAAATAGAATCCTGGAAACAGAATATCATTTTAATTTTGTCACGGACTTCTCATCACGTGCTAAAGAATTTGAAAATATAGTTAGGAAACATTGGCATGTGCTGGGAGTAGAACCAGGACTACAAGAAGTAGTACATGCACCAGCTAGATTTATGCTTTAAAAAAGTATCCACATTAGGAGATTTATTAATACAAAGCCATTTTAAAGCTAAACAGAAAGAGACATGGCTTAGTAAGCCTAAGGGAAACTTTAGATGCAGAAAATGTATTTACTGTGATTTCATTATTTGTGAGAAAATTTTTTCTAGTGTGAATAATATAAAGAACTTTGAGGTAAGGCAATGTATAACATGTAATACCCAGGGGGTTATATATTTGGCTACTTGCAAATGTACAGCTTTTTATGTAGGAAAGACTATTAGAAGTTTCAAATTTAGAATAGGGGAACATATTCGAGCGATCCAAAAGAAAGATAGTACTTATGCTACAGCAGCCCATGTAATTACAGCGAATGAGCCTAATTTACATTCCTTTAAATTTATGGCAATTGACAAAGTATGCCATATCCCGAGAGGTGGGGACTATAATAACCTTGTTTTACGGAGAGAAAACTTTTGGATCTTAACATTAAAAGCATATATGAGTCCTGGACTAAATGGCTCTTTAGAACTATATCCATATCTATAAAACGTTAAGATGTTTTTTAATCCTTGTAGTTCTGATGTTTTAAAGATACTGATGAGATTTTTAATTTATTTAAAAACTTTTTTTTTCTTGGTTTTTCTCTCAACTCCCGCCCTCTTCTATTGTTTGGTTCGTCTTTCTGATTAGAATTAATGTGATGCATTTCAATGAGACTCTCATAACGAATGTGATTTAATTGCTGCATTTGTATTTAAAACAAATTCTTTTATTGGATACTCTGTTTTTAATTAATTTAATTATTAGTGTGAGTTGATGAATGGTTCTATTTAAGTTTGGTATTCACTAGACGTCCTTCAGCCTTTGAGAAAGGACTGTTGGTCAGTCCGAAACATGTCAGGTTTTTGTGATTCACGGTTTTAAATAAAAGTTTTTAATATTATGCGTTTCTCTTTTGAGTTTGTGTGTGCCAGAACCTTGGTGTTTACAGTCCTGTATGGTTGGTTCTTAGAGCACCACGTCCCAGTGCGCACTCATTTGGGAAACAGCCACCATGTACTACATAAACAAGCAAGGGGCACAAGGTCCAAGGTGCTTGCACAGAGGCTATGAAAATCTGGAGCCTAGCTTACTCCCTCAGGGTTTCTCTCTTGGCATTCCATCTACCAGGGAAAGACAACATCCTGGCAGATGCCTTGAGTAGGATCAAACAAAACCACCATGAGTGGTCTCTGAACAGACAGGTCCTGCAGTCTATGTTCAGGAGGTGGGGCACCCTAGAGATAGATCTCTTCGCAGCCCAGGATGATCACCAGTTGCTAAAGATTTGCTGCATGCCTCCTGCAGCGGGCACAGTACCAGTGGATGCACTATTGTTGGACTGAACAGGGAAGTTCCTGTATGTCTTTCCTCCATTTCCTCTGCTGTTCAGGGTACTGAACAAGCTCAGGTCCCAGCCAGCAATGATGATCTTCATAGCTCCAGATTGGGCCAGGCAGCCTTGGTACTCGATGCTTCTATCCCTGTCAACCTCCAGACCAATCTGCCTCCCCAGGAGGCACAACCTGCTGACATACTCCCTGGGGAAAATCCTTTACCCCAACCTCAAGTCCCTCAGGCCCATGGCCTGGCTCTTGAGGGCCTAGATTATGCTAACCTGCATATCTCTGAAGGTGTCCTGGAAGTCCTTAGAGTCTCTAGGAAGCCCTCTACCAGGAAGACTTACACTTCCAAGTGGAAGAGATTTTCCATTTGGTACCAGAAAAAGCCAGTGGATCTGCACCAGGCTGGGCTGCCATTTCTGCTGGATTACTTGGCCCATCTTCATTCCCTTGGCCTTAAGCCAGCTACCCTCAGGGTGCACCTGGCAGCTGTCTCTGCCTATTTTTCAGCAGGTAAGATCTCCTCCATAGCTTCCAATCTGATTTTCAGGTAGTTTTTTAAAGAGTTTCTGCACTTGCACCCTCCACACAGCAGCCAGCTCCCTCTTGGGACCTGAACATATGCATTTTACAGCTAATGCAACCCCTATTTGAGCCCATGTCTTCAACAGACTTCAAGTATGTGACTTAGAAAACAGTCTTCTTAGTAGCAATCACTTCAGCCAGGAGGATTAGTGAACTCCAGCCTTTGTGCACAGAGCTGGACTACACTGCAGTCCATAGGGACAAGGTAGTCCTCAGAGCCAATAGGAGGTTCCTCCCCAAAGTGGTATCTGACGTCCACCTAAACTAGTCTATTACCCTGCCTGTCTTTTTAACTGATCATTCCAACTCAGGGGAACGCAGGCTGCATAACCTAGATGTCAAGAGGTCTATCAGCTATTATCTGGATCACACAAAAGGCCACAGGCAAGAGAATACTCAGCTCTTCCTTATCTATGGAGATGTGGGGAAAGGCAAACCAGCCTCAGAAAGGACTATTTCATGCTGGATTGTTGCCTGTATCCAGTTTTGCTATGGAAACCTGGGCAAGGAACCTCCCAGTGGACCTCAGAGCCCATTCCACTAGGGGTACAGCTGCATCTATAGCAGCTGCTAGAGACATTCCTTTGCTGGAAATTTGCAAAACATCCACCTGGAAAACTGTCCACACTTTTACTGAACACTATTGCCTGGACACCCAGGCTAGAAGTGATGCCAGATTTGGCACAGTATTACTGCACAGCCTGTTTCCAAAATAGGTTTTGTGCCCACCTCCAAAGGTACTACCTGGTAGTCTGCATTAGTCGGAATACAGTAAAGATTTCCTGGGACTTAAAGAAACAAATTCTGGTCAGATCCAATATGGCTGTGGAGAGCTTTTAGGAGCAGCAAGAGCATTGAAAATAATATGTGGTGCTCTTGCTGCACCAGAGTCAGTCGGATTGGTTATTAGTGGGTGGATTAGTTATTTAGGATAGCATAGATGGCATATTTTTTTGTACATGTTTCATAAGAATCTGACAGTTGCATAGAATGCAGCAGGGACAGTAGTTTGAAAACCAAGCTCGAGCCTGTCAACGTTCCACTATTTTCATAGGTTCTTTAACCTTCTGTTCTCTGGGGCAGTTGAATGGTGAAGGCTAACTGCATTAGTCAGAATACAGTAAAGATTCCTTTGGAAGAAACAAGATTACTATGATAAGTAATTTTGTCATCTGTCCTGAAAAGTGATTTCACGGTCGCTGGGTGAAATCACCTTTCAGGCAGAAGTTTAACATTTTCTCTGTTCTTGTTTATGAGGCTAGGTCATAAGAAGGCTATGTTGAACATTTAGTGTAAACATATTAAAAACAACAAAGTTATGAGCCTATGGTTAATTTCTCTAGTGCAGGCTTGTAACTTTCTTAATATTCAGTTTCTCACCTCAGGGGTCCTTTAGCATCAGTAACAGTAGCAATAAACTGGCTAGACCAAGCTGCCTTGGAGGTGGAGATTATGATAATGAGTGTAATGAATTAGCCAATCAGAAGAGAGTTAGAGGGTGTGCTGAGTGGAGCTTGCCCAGAAGGCACCAGGATTTTTTCTCCACCTGACTGAGAAACACTGCCTCTGAGGTGCTCTCTCACTCTTGCCCAAAGATAATTTCTAATGAAATTTTTTCTCTCTATACTTTTGTCCTGAGTTAGTAGGTATTTTGTCATTTTTAAATTATTTTCTTTAGTTTTATTGCAGTTTCCTTCAGTTCCAGGGCATTTCTCCTGTTTTACCATGGTTCCCCCTTTATTTTCTGAGGTAAATTTTTATCGCTTACAGAGGCTAGAGCCACTCAAGGGAGGCACGGTGCTCCAGTGACAAAGTATCAAACTGCAAAAACCTAGTCACTGCACTCACCTCTGCTCTTAAGTAGAGCAAAATAAAAACAGTCTTGCTGAGCCAGTTGTCTTTCTTTCAAGCTTTCATTTAACTTTTATTTTTAAAGTGCATAGTGCAATTGCGTAAATACAGCAGTGGCCACCTAAGTGGGAGAGCAGCAGGAAATGACTTAACGTTTCACCAGATACCCTAGCTTTTTCAAAGGTAGTGCCCTCTGTTGTTCACAAGCTTATATAGCAGCTTCCATCATGTGATTTAACCCTTAAATTCATAAATCCATTTAACAACATCAACATTTATATTGCATGTCTCGGTGCTATAAAGTGCTTCTAGTGTAAACTTCAACAAACAACTAATATAAATATGAACAAACACAAAAGACACAAACATTTCTATTATTTCTATGCATCAGTATATCAGCACTACCCTCTTTTCATTTCTGTTTCATATTGCAACAGCTCCTATGTATCTGTGCTTATACAGTGTAATTTTCAACATATTTAAAGTTATTATTTCACTTCTTGGTGTGGAGTAGATAGCTACACATTCTACTATATAAAAGGGATTCTATTAGTTCTGTGTCTATAAGACTTGGTGCTTAAACTAATTAGCAACCAACTGGAAGATTGGGGGGGGGGGGGGGGGGGCTCCCTACATTCTCAGCTCATGGTGCACTATTGCACTGTGCACTTTGAAAATAAATGTTAAATGAAAGCTTGAAAGAAAGACAACTGGTTCAGCAAGACTGTTTTTTTGCTCTACTTAAGAGCAGAGGTGAGTGCCGTGACTGCATTTTTATCTTGTTTAAGTTTAAATGATGGTTCTTTAATTCTTTATAGTTTAAAACCCTTGTGGTTCCTGTTTTTTTACTAGGAACCATGTTTTTGGCTACTTTTAAATAGTCTTTCTGCTCTTTTTATTCGCATTTCTTACAGCGAGGGAACCGACCACTAAGTATTTATTTTCCCTGTTTGGGAACTCCATTTTTAGGTTTTATGACTAACTGGCATGTCAGAGAAACCAAAGAAAAGGACTGGACCTACAGGTTTTAAAAATTGTTTAAAGTGCTTTAAAAGAGTGGCTAAATCAGACAGCCATGATTTTTGTTTGCAGTGTTTAGGTCCAGATCACTATTGTGAACTTTGCTCAAACTTTTTTTCCAAAACTGTAAAAAAGAGAGCCAAAAGATTAGAAAAAATGGCCTCTCAGTCTGCTTCTCCCTCTGCAAAGCCTGTTGAAGAGGGGTGCTCTTCTCAATCCAAACCTAAAGACAGGTCCCCTAGGGACCCCACAGAAAATAAGTCTGATAAGTGTTCTAACAATAATAATAACGGTGACCAACCAAAAAAGATGCCATGAAGACCAGGTCACTGATTCAGTGCCTGCAAAAAAGAAGTTTAAAGAAAAAGATTACACTGCCCCTCCCACGTTGAGGCAAAGAGAGACACCAGTGGCTAATAAAGAAAAGGAAAAACAAATAAATATTGAAAAAGACTTGCACACTGCCAAAGAAATGGCTATGGCTTGGCGCCTTTATCAGACTGTTCAAAGCATGGGCATATATTTAATGCCCATTCTACTCCACACAGTCCAACCACCCTTTATGGGCCAGACTATTACTATGGTGAGGGGAATGAAGATGATGATGATGATGAGGCAGAGGGCCAACCTCTAGAACCAGATGTATCCCCTGATCCAGAGTTTGGTACTTCCTCCAATGATCAGGAGGATTTTTCCTCACTGTTTACCTTTCTACAGCATATGGTTTTCACCCTGGACCTTCCTACTCAGGAGACCACCAAAGAGGAAGAGGAGAATGATGACTATAGAGAGATGATGGGTCTTTCTCCCCCCAAAAAGATAGTTCTGCCTATTTATAAATCTCTCAAGAAAGCAAAACTGAAGCTACTCCAGACCCCTACTTCTGTCCCTGGAGTAGACAAAAAGATAGACAGGAAATACCAGCTAGCCAGAAATGATGCTGAATTCTTGTTTGTACATCCTAGTCAAGAAGGAGTTGTGGAGGCTGCGACTTGTGATAAAGCCAAAGTCCCACTCTCCTGTCAGCCTCCCAAAAAGAAGTCTACAAAACTGGACTCCAAGGCTAAAAAATCCTATACAGCTTCCTTACTCCTCTGCCTGTCCCCTTACATGGCATATGCTGCCAGATATCAAAAAGCCTTATGAAACTTTGTCCTGGCCATTTTACATCAGAACCCAGACAAGATGGTACAGGATATAACTGAAACTGGGAAAACTGCCCTTGAGGAAACCAAGTACCAGTTTCACATGGCTGTGGACAATAATGATGCTGCTTCCAGAGCCATGGCTCAGGCAATTGCTTTGAGATGTTTTGCATGATTAAGAACCACAAACCTTTTGCAGAACACACAATCCAAAGCAATGGATTTTCCCTGTGAAAATAACTCCCTCTTTGGTGACAGGACTGAAGCATGCATGAAGAAGGCGGAGGAATGTAAGACAACCTATCAAAGTAATGCTGCCAAAGACAAGCCCTCTACTTCCCAGAAGTCTCAGTACTGGGGAAACAGGGGCAGAGGATACTATCCAAGGGCATTTTTCCCTATGCATATGCCCATGGCTTATTCCCAAATGAGAAGCTACTACAGAGGAAGAGGCAGAAGGGGACAGAGAAGAGCTGCTTTCACTCCTGCCCCTGCTACACAGTCCAAGCCCTGATTCCAGTGTCCAGGTCACCTCCCCTCTCCCAGTAGGAGGGCAGACTATCTCATTACCTCCAACATTGGACCCACATCACCACAAACAAGTGCATACTGGAGGTAATGAGCGAGGGCCTACCCTTGCAATTCAAGACCTTTCCTGCCGTTCGGGGTCCACTAATGTCAAAGCCCCTAACTCAGTGTTGGGCAACGTAAGATAACCAGAGGGCGGCAGATGCGGCCCTCAAACACCCCGAGGGCCACAAGATGCCACAAGACCTCCACAAGACCCACTTTACCTCAGTAGCAAGCAAAAATTATACATCAGAATACAATAAATTTTATTTAAAATACTGGAAACAGCATTAAAAGTTATAAACTGCAATAAACACTATAAGTTATAATGCAATAAACTTTATTTAAAGGACTGGAAACAGCATTAAAAGTTTTTAAAAGCATTAAAAGTTATGTTATGGGATGGATGTGGAGGCTGCAGGTTAACCCTGGGGGACGGCGCATGCGACCTGCGCGCTTCAGGTTGCCCACCACTGCCCTAACTCCAACAGAAAACTTACTGCTTGAGCTGGAGGTCAAGACATTGCAATCAGCAAAGGTAGTGGAAAGAGTTTCCTTTTCACAGTGGGGAAAATGCCTCTACTCCAGATACTTTCTAACAACAAAGAAATCCGGGAAGTGGCAACCTATTCTTGATTTTGGGTACCTAAGCAGTCACTTACTGAAACCAAAATTCAAAATGCTGACTCTCTTAACAGTGATTCACTCCCTGCAACAAGGAGACTGGCTAGTCTCTCTGGATCTAAAGGATGCCTATTTTCATATACCAATAAGGCAGTCCTACCGAAAGTTCCTGAGATATAAACCACCCTCAGGGCACTACCAGTTTGCAGCCATGCCATTTGAACTAACATTGGCCCCAAGGGTATTCACCAAGTGCCAAGCTGTAGTGGCAGCTCACCTAAGGAAGCAGGGCATCTAAGGCTACCCATACCTGGATGACTGGCTCCTAGTGGGCAAATCCCATCTTCATGTCAGAGAGGCTCTCAGCTATACAAAACAATTCCTACACACTCTGGGTTTCCTCATCAGTGAAAAGAAATACCAGTTAGAACCTACACAGTTCCTAACCTTCATTGGAGCACAGTTGGATACCCAGCAGGGCAATGCCTTTCTTCCAGCAGACAGGATCCAGGCTTTTCTATGAGTGGTAAATTCGTTTGCCCTGGATCAGCCCAGGCCTGCCAGACATTTTCTCAAACTTCTGGGGCATATGACCTCCACAACAGTCGTGGTAGCAGGTGTCAGGTTCCAGATGAGGGACATTCAGTACCATCTGAGGACACATTGGTGCCAAAAAAGACATTCTCTGTCCAAGCTGGTACCAGTGACCAGATCATTGCTACAAGCTCTAAATTGGAAGAAAGACACAGACAATGTTTCAGTGGGAGTTTCCTTCCAGCTTTCATCTCCCACAAAAATTATTACTACAGACGCATCCATTCTGGGCTGGGGAGCTCATCTAGACGACTGTTCCATAAGTGGCATTTGGACTCCAAAGGAATCTATAAGCCACATCAACCTACTGGAGTGCAGGGCTGTGTACTTGGCCTTAAATGACTTTGCCCCACAGGTCAAGGGACACACTGTACAGATCAGAACAGACAACACCACTGCCATGTTTTACATAAACAAGCAGGGTGGCACAAAGTTGGCTGTACTTTGCACAGGGCCATGAAAATGTGGTCTTTGGCCTACTCCCTAAATGTCAGCCTCTCAGCAATTCATCTCCCAGGCAAGGACAATACCCTGGCAGATGGCTTGAGATGCATCAATCATGGGCACAACGGATGGACCTGGAACAAGCAGGTCCTGGCCACAGTGTTCATGAGGTATGGCACTCCAGAAATAGATTTGTTTGCATCCCACCTCAGCTTCCAACTTCCTCTGTACTGCTGCAGGCCTCAACACTGGGCACCATTCCAGCAGAGGCTTTAACTCTAGATTGGGTAGGGAAGTTCCTCTATGCTTTTCCTCCCTTCTCTCTGATTCACACAGTGCTCCTGAAACTGAGAGACCACTCAGCCACCATGATCCTGGTAGCCTCAAACTGGCCAAGGAAACTGTGGTACCCCCTTCTACTAACTCTGTCTCACTGGAAGCCTATTTGACTTCCTCTGAACCACAGTCTCATGACTCTACCTCGGACAGGGGCTCCTTACCCAGATCTGAAATCTTGGTAGCATGAGATATTAGCGTCGGTGATTGGGCACCTACAATAATGGTGACCCAATCCCCGGTGCATGTCTGCAGGGCTACGGTAGGGTTGGGCAGCCGGATGAGGGGGTCAGCAAATATAGTGACAGGATGTCGCTATACGTATGCATGGGGGGGTGATCACACACAGCGAGGCGCGAGAGGTTATGTGAGGGGTGCTGCCACAGTGGGTTGCCGAGCCAACCCCATGGCATTGTGGGTGGGTTGGTGACATTGGTGGGCAGGGTACTGGGTTTGGATCTGGCGCTGGTCGCGTTTTATTGTGCCTAGCACAAACCTTTTTTTTAAATGTTTTTACCTTCCCAACACACCCCGGGGTTGAGAATCCTTTAATAGTAGGTGTGGGGGGGCATGCGGGGATAACACATTAAAAACTAAGTCCCCTGGTGCAGTTTTACAGTGTGCTGGGGTGTCAGAGTACTGAAATAAATTTTCAGCACTCTGACTTCGCGATATCGGCAATCGCCTTTAGGCTTTCACCGTTATCACATAAACCTGAAATCTGCACCTCAAGGCCTGGTTCTTGAGGAGTTAGAATTCCCAGACAATCAGTACTCAGAACAAGTTCTGAAGATCCTTCGTATGGCTAAAAACCAAGTATTAAGAAAACATACATAGCTAAGTGAAGAGGTTTTCTCTTTGGTGCAAAGGGAAACAAATAAACCCTCTCAGGGCTACAATTTACAGCCTTCTGGATTACTTGGTATACTTACAGGCCTCATCCTTGAAGGTGCATCTGGCTGCAATTTCAGCATAACTGTCCACAGGGAAAGACAAGTTTGTTATTTCACTGCCTATTTTCAAAAAAGTTTTTCAAAGGCCTTCTTCACCTTCAACCCCCAATTCAAGAACCTGTTCCTCCTTGAGACCTCAACCTGTGCATTGCCAAGCTCATGGAGCCTCCTTTCGAGCCTATGGCAATGGCTCACTTAAAATATGTCACCTGAAAAACAGTTTTCCTAGTAGCCATCACTTCTGCTAGAAGGATCTCAGAACTTCAGGCCCTTGTACTGAACCAAACTACATTATCCCATGCAAAGATAAAGTAGAGCTCAGAACAAAGAGAAAGTTCCTACCCAAGGTGGTTTCTGAATTTCACCTTAATCAGTCCATTACCCTTCCTGTCTTTTCACTGACAAATCCACTCAAGGAGAATGCATGCTACATGGTTTAGATGTTAAAAGAGCCCTGTCCTACTCTCTGGAGCACACTAAGCAGTTCAGAAGCTCTACTACCCAGCTTTTCCTCACCTATGGTGAGGTGGGTAGAGGAAAACCAGCCAATAAGAGAACTATCTCTCGCTGGTTAGTTTCCTGTATCCAGTTTTGTTATGACAAGGCTGGGAAACAGCCTCCTTCAGGGCCCACTCCACTAGGGGCACTGCTGCCACAGTGGCAGCCTCAAGAGACATTCCTCTTCTTGATGTCTGCAAAGCAGCCACTTGGAAAACTGTACACACATTCATATAACATTACTGTCTAGATGTGCAGTCCAGATCTGGTGAAATATTTGGCATGGCGGTTCTACAGATCCTGTTCCCTAAATAGGTTTCTGTACCCACTTCCCAACTGCACTGCTTTGTAGTCTGCTACTGTTACTGATGCTAAAGGACCCCTGTGGTGAGAAAAAAACATTACTCACCACAGTAGTGTCCTTTAGCATCAGTAACCTCCCACCCATCCTCCCCTGGTAACCTACCTGAAGAGGACTCTGCCTTCTCTGGATTGTACCAAATTTGTTTTCATGTTTAAGGGAGTCTATTTCAAGCAGAGTTTCTCTTTATTGTATCTGGTTACTGTATTCATATTGTTATGTGATTTTTAAAGCATGTTAGGGCAGACTTTTGTGGGTATGTTCCCAGCATAGCTTCAAAAAAATGCTGGTGCCCTCTGGGCAAACTCCACTCAGCACACACCCTCTAACTCTCTTCTGATTGGCTAATTCATTATACTCATTACCATAATCTCCACCTCCAGGGCAGCTCAACCTAGCCATTTTACTGCTACTGTTAATGATGCTAAAGGACACTTTGGAAGAAACAAGATTACTACGGTGAGTAATTTTTTCATTTTTACCTTGAATGTTCAACATTGCCATTTCTTTACAGCACCTCATGACTGTGACAGCTGTCATTTTTCAAATCCTGGTCAAAATGTGTTTTGTGTCCTGAAAGGTGATTTTGTAGTTGCTGTGCAAAATCACCTTTTAGGCAGGAGCTGAAAAATTTCTCTGTACTTGTTCATGAGATGGGGTCATAAGAAGGCTATGTTAACAATTTGGGACAAAAATATTTAAAAACAATGAAGTTATGAGCCTACATTGAAATTTACGAATGCAGGCTCCTAACTTGGGTAATACATAACCCACAAGGTGCACCACAACACATTCCAGTATCCCATGGCTTCTATACCAGTGGTGAACATTCAAAAAAATTTTTTTTTTAGTTGTTTAACCAGGAGTAGCACACTAAGCTGAAAGCCTTTTTACAGGAGCATCCTGGGAGCACAGGGAAGTTAAGTGACTTGCTCAGGGTCACACAGTATGTAAGTGGAAGCTGTGGGATTCAAACCCAGGTCTGGTCTGCTGGATGTCACCAGATTTGCAGCTCAGATTGACAAATGCTTGTTATTAACAGGGGATACACAGAACACACAGCGAAAAGAGCACTCTCCCGGGTCAGTAATATGCCCTGTAACCTGGACCCTCTCAGGAGGGATACTCTTACAGAACAACAACAACATATTCCACTGGTGCTTCCCTTCCATTGCAATACCCCTTCTCTTCACTGGACCATCACTAAGAACGTCCCTATTCTGCAAATTGATCCTAATATTGAAGCTCCCTTTACAGAGCCACCAACTGCCTCCTACTACAGAGCACCCAACCTGTGGAATCTCCTGATACAAAGCAAGCTGACTATAAATCAGAGAGATTACTCTCTTAAAGGCCATACTTATCAACTAAGGTTAACCTTCCCCAAGAGGTCTCTAAAACGTTACTTCTATACCCAAAGAATAATACCCTTATGGAACTCACTACCTAGAGATGTAGTTGAACTGGAGTCCCTCAACACTTTTAAACAGGAACTGGACAGGTATCTGCTGCCTAACCTGGGGAATAATTGAATCCTCTTTGAGGGAGATGTACCACAATGGGGCCACCGCCTTCTGTACATCTTAAAAATCCTAGTATAACTCCTAGTATACATACTCCTAAAAATTCCTCCCTACCAGGTACTAAAGCTTGCACAGAACTCCCTGTTATACCTGAAAATGTATTTCTGGTGTCACTGAAATTTAAGGTCCCACAGGTGTTTTTTATGTCACCAAGGAATCCTCATGCACTTCTGGTAATGTGATATATTGTATTCTTTGCAGGAAATGTGCAGCTACTGTATCGACATCAGAGAAACTGGCACATACCTACTGTAGCTGACTGATTCAGGGAACATTACAGATCAGTCAGGAATGGAGACACTGATAAACCCATTGTATTCCATTTTACCTCCAGGGACCATAAGAGCATTGATCTTTCTATTTGTGTCCTTCTGCAGGGTTTCCGGGATGCTGACCAAAGAAAATACACAGAAACCAAGCTAATCATCTGCCTAGGCTCCCAGCAGCCTTCTAATTTTTATTTTATTTAGTAATCATTTGGCTACAACCTTTGAGCTGGAGCTCTTTTACAAAGGTTCCACATCGTAAAGCACAATACAAAGGTACACACATACATATATTAATACAGGAAAACACCCCAAATATTCACAAATAAATTTAGCTATGAATGGAAGATTTCAACAGCTGGGTACCTAGCAGGCAAAAAGAAGAAAGTAAATGAAAGCCAAAAGGGGTGGTGGTGGTGGGGGGGGGGTGGCAGAGTAGGGAGAAAAGAAGCAACCTCAGGTCTAAGACCTTGTCAGTGGAAAGAAAGGTGAGGAAGCAGGAGAACATAGTGAGCAACTGAAAAAGGACAATGGGTCCAAGAAAAAATGGGCATGGGACGTAGGAGAAGGGGGAATAAGAAGGGGCTGTTTTAAGGGGGTGTCCATATGCATGAGAGGGTAAAAAGTCATAAGGGGGGTTCCCCCGTAAGGAAAAATGGTAAGAGTCACACAGAGTGGCCAAGTACAGGGAAGTGGAGGGGAGAGGAGGAGACTGATGGATGAAAACCTGGGAGTTCTTACTGAAAGAGGAGGTCAAGTAGGAACATTGCAAGAAGAAACATGTCAGGTGCCCACCTGACAGTCACACACACTCCTGATCATGAGGTACTGTTTAAGTGCAGACTTAAAAGCCTGGAGACTGCAAGTAATTTGCTCAACCACAGGGACCTCATTTAGCCGGGGGCCAGTAGGAGAATGATTGTTGACCAAGTGTTGTTCTTCAAAAAAGGACAGTGGGCGCACCCTGCTTTCAACTTCTGGTGCCATACTTAGTATTTGTTGAGGAGAATAGTTCAGTGCTGGAGGTGGTGGGATCCTTGGCCAGTAGAGCCTTTTTTCCTAGGAGACAGGTTTGGAATTTGATTCAGTTCCCAAGGGACAGCCAGCCTGTCTGTTCATATAGTGTGCAGGTGGGTATGGGGGTCTGCAGTGAACATAAGCTTACACACTTTGTTGAGGGCAATAACTACCCACTTAAGTGCTGTGTCCATGGCTGCTCCATAGATCACTAGATTGTAGTCAATGGTGGATAGAATGGACATGGAGATGGTGAGATGGAGAGCAGATGGGGTGATGTTTTTCCTGTGCCTATATAGCACACCTAGTTTGGTGTTGACTGCCTTTACCACCATGTCAGTATGTTGAGAGAAGAAGACAGTGTCATTGATTGTAACCCCCAGGTATTTGAATGAATGAACCTGCTCCTTAGGGGCATTGTCTTTGTTGAAAATGGTTAGGGTGGGGTATCTCTTTTTGAGTTGTGGGGTAGAGAGTAGCATGGTTTTAGTTTTTTTTTATAATTGAGTAAGAGTTTGTGAGTGCTGGACCAGTCCTCAACCTGATGAAACATAGTCTGTGGATCATTCTCCAGGAGAACAAGGTGAGGGTTGCTGCTGAGGATGACTACGTCAAGATAACTTTACTGTTACAGGCCTTGGGTAGAGCATTCAAAAAAAGGCTAAATGGTCCCAAATCGACCCCTATGGAACTCCCAGAGATACTTCTCTAGAGTCTGTGACTGTCGGGCTGACTTTGGCATGCTGAGTCCTGTGTGACAGGTAATCTTTAAACCAGCATACTGCATTTGGGGCCACTCCCAGGGACTGCAGTTGAGCCAGGAGGAGGGGTGATTGACTGTATCAAAGGCCTTTGTTAAATCGATGAAAATGGACACCACCAGCTTACTGTCATTCAAGGATTTATGCACAAAGTCAGTGTACTCTACCAAGGCTGTGGCAGTGTGTCATAAGGTGTGGGTAGACAGGATGCAATAAGCAGGCAGACCATTCACTGAAGTACATGAAAAATCCTGGAAGCGTTTATCATTTTATTTCTCAGAACAAAAATAATAAAATAAAATAATAAAAGGACAAATTTACAGCATAACAGTACTCTTAACATCCCAAGTACTGCCCACAGAGTGGATCCCTAGAGCCTTCTAGGTCCACCTCTCACTGTGTTTCCTATCAGACCAATGTCTGGCGAAGGTTCTCTCTCTCTCTAGGCTGCACTCACTAATTTGCTCAGTGGAGAGCTTATATACTCTTTGGTAGAGTCACCTGACTTGTCCCTTAACTCTTTTACAAAAAAAAAACTGTCTGGGTTAGTCTATACATCAAACGGTTACCCACCATATATTTTACCATCATATTTCCTATTGTTTGTATGAAAGATCACATCCAAATTGGTTATGAAAGGGCCACAATACCCTAAACTATGTTTAATTATACACTGGCTCCCTCCTTAATCAACTTTGAGTGACAGGGAGAGTTGTATATAGAGGGGACTGCAGAGTGTGCTGCTTCCCTCAGTAGGATGCTGACTCATTTACTGGAAGCCAGGTAAGCAAGAAGGCCCTGTTTAGTTTTTTACCTGGCTGTGTTATTTTGTTAACTACAACCTCTACCTTTTAGTCTTTGAGTTCAATAAATGTTTGCATGGCATCCCTATAATGTAAAACAAGAAAACAAGGATGGGGCTTTCTTTTAAACCTTTTTTAAACCCTAGTTTTATTTCTGTAGTACTAGAGGTAACCATTGTCTTTTGGTACCTCTTTATAACAAAGAAAAACAAAGGGTCTTAAAATGAGCTCCAACACCTGTAAAGTGTAGCCCTTTAACTGCCCAACTGGGCTCTGAGTAGCAGGGGACATGAAGTAATATAATTTAGAGACTTAAGTCTCTTTTCTTTCATTAGTTTCTTTTGCAACCCTCTATTTTATTCTGAGGGTTGCCACACTTAAAACAGCATACTGTTTCAAAGGGATGTTCCTGTCTCTTTAATTTATGACATTCATTTTCCAGCATAGCAGCAATTTGCACAATAATTAATCTGCTGCTTTGTTTTGGGTTTAGGGGCATTCTGGTAGCTCCTGTTTTATTTTATTACATTTTAAGAACACCACTGTTCCTTCCACAGAAGTGCTTGCTTTTTTTGTTTCATTTCATAATGTAGCCCTCTGTTATCAAAAATTCTCTTCAGCACAGCCTACAGTACAGCAGATCCCTCTCTGCTGTTAAAGTAAATATCCAGGGCACCTTTTCCACTATCCACAGCATATGCATTTCAATGTTTTGTTTACATACATTCAGCTTTTATAATATACTAGGATTTGTAATAGTAGCCCCATTTCTCTTAGGGGCTTTTAACTTTATTTTATGCTTGAAGACATAAAGCATTTACCATGTTCAGTTGCAACTGCCATATTACCGTATAAAGGCGTCTTTTTCTTCTCTGACCTCTGTATGGGACTTTGTGGATGAAAAGAATAAGAAGTAACAGCATAAGGCACAGTAAGAAAGTAAAGAAGATCATATAGTACTATCCTATGTGGACTACCTAGGATAGTAGAACAGAATAACAGTATAAGTATAAGAGGTACTGTTGTGCAACAGAAGTTTTACAAAAGATGGGAGAGAAAAAAGAGAAAGAATAATGTCCCTTAGTCCAGAACCAGGGGGTGTACCTGAACTCTGCCACACAGTGCTATGGTTCTTTCTAAAACCATGTTGTTGAGGATACCACAGTTTGTACTTCTGGAGGTAGTCTGAGATTTAATCCACGACAATCTTTACCAAGGCTTTGGATGGGGGGGGGGGTAGAGGATTGAAATTGGACTGTAGTTCACAATGAAAACCTGGCTCCACTCTTGAAAACAGGGGTAACTAGGGCTTGTTTCCACACTGCGGGGAATTTTGCCAGGGTGAGAGATTTCTTGAATAGTTTTGAAATGGGAACAATGAACTCATCGAGGGCAAGGGCAACCAGTTTCATATCGACTCCATCACTACACATCCTGGTTGTTCCCAGTGCTTTTTTTTTTACATAAGACAAAGCCTCTTTGACTGTTACCCGCATGAAGTAAAAGTTTGGGTGCTTTAACTCTATCGGGTTTGGTCCTGATCCACTACCTCAGGCTTTAGGCAATTGGGGGAGGGGGGGAGAACAGAACTCAGATCAGTGAATGAGGTATTGAAAGATTCTGCAGTGGTATAAAGATCTGTGGTAGTAGATCCATTTATAATGAGCATAGAGGGGTATTTTTTGCCATCCTTCCCGAGGAGAGGAGATTTTTTATGTTCTCCAAGAACCTCTTCCCGTCTCCCCAGCTCTTTTCCAGCTGGTCTCTGTGGTAATCTGCTTTAGCTTGCCTGATAAGTTTCATGCACCTGTTTATAGCAGCTCTGTAGTTTTGATAGTCATTTTCTTCTCCAGTTGACCTGGCCCTAGGCCAGAGGTTGTCCCTTTTCCTCATAAGAGCTAGGAGCTCTCCAGTTATCCATCCATTTTTGCTGCCACATGTTTTCCTTTTCCTGACTGAGGCAAATTTATCGCATACCATGTTGAAGCTATCATCAAAGTACTTAACCACAAGGTCAGTGTCAGTTTGCACATCAATGGGAGACCAATCGATTTGAGACAGGGCTGCCTTGAGCGAGCCTAGCTGTTCTCTTTTAAGGACTCTGGTTTGCAGTATAATATGGGGTGGTTTATTGCATTTGTTGGACCATCTGCATGTAATGGGCAGGGGTCACTCAAGGTGTGGGGTTGAATGGAGACTTCAGAAATCCTTGAGGGGGAACTAGCGAGGAACCAGTCAATGAGCGTATTATTATCCATTTTATAGTTCATCCTGGTGGGTTCCGTTACTAGCTGCACAAGGAACAAGCTGGCAACTGCATCCCTCTGGGGGGTTAACTCTTTACTGAGCCAGTTTATGTTAAAGTCCCCAGTGATAATGAGTTCACTGTCCTCAGAGAGGGTTGCCATTGCATCCAAGACTTTGTTCAGGCCCTCACTGGCATTTTTGGGTGGGAGATAAACTGATGAGACTACAAGGGATTTCTTATGTTGACCAAATAGGAGTTTGACTACAAGGAGTTTGTGATCGTCAGTCACGCCAGTTGTAGCTTGTACAATACCTTGGAGAGTATCCCTAATGTAAATGAGGCAGCCATCATCCCTTTTGTCTTGCCTGTCACACTTGAAGGCTATATAGCCTGGCAGTGCAATGTCAATGTCCTTAGTCTTGCTAGTAAGCCATGTCTCAGTTAAACAAATGATGTCTGGGCAGTGCAGTGCCATACAGGCCTGGAGTTGTGTCTGTTTGGCAAGCAGACTACCAATATTCATAGCTGCTATTTTGAGGCCACTGGTCTTTCTCGCACTAGCCCCAGTAGTATCTGGAGGTCCTGGGTTAGGATGAACATTATCAGACAGTAATAGCAACAGTAGTAAGGTTTTTCTTCTTGTGAGAGTGATAAAAGTCAAAGATTACCCTTTACAGAGCTTGAATTTGCTGAGGTGTGGCAGCATACTTTTAAGAGAAGTTGGTGGCAGCACGTAAGGAGCAATATTGCCATAGGTAGTGGCATAATTTGGGATCAGTGATTGGGCCAGTGGCACTGGTGCCTCGTAGATATTCCCAGAGTTGGAGGTTCCTGGTAGGGGCTTCAGCAGAACGCTTGCAGCAAGGTTAGGACCAGAGGAAGACAGTGTTGTGGGGGTTCCTTGTTGTACATTGGGGCCTTCAGTCAAGTGTTTGGACAGCAGCACTTTGAGTGAGAGGGTGACTATTTCCAACTTGCAATATAAAATAGTAGGGGTCAGTAAACTCGAAGAGTTGAGTATGTATTGTACCTTTAAGGCTGGAAGCTAGTGGTGTGGAACCAATCAGATGGTGGTAGGGGGAAGTGGGAGGGGTTTTACCTGGATTTAATAGAGGTCGGGGATGGGGAGGGAGGTCGTGCCGGGGAGGATGGGTGGGATAAAATATACAGTAAACACTATGTAGTTTAAACAAAAGAACAGCATCGGGAAGATTTCAGAGGGGATAGCCAACCCATAGGACTCAAGCAGAGTTTGACTGACAGATTTATTTTCTACTAAAATCTTTTACCTACCTTATAGTTTACTACTGTAGTCTGTCCTTTTTAGCCCCATCCCCATCATATCTTTGCTTGCACATGTGCATGGTATGTTTGCATGTGTGGGCATGCCAGCACACACTCTTTTACTCTGTGTGTTTGTGTGTGTGTGTGTATGGGGGGGAGGGGTCATGCTCACATTGGCATTCCAACTATGTGTACAAGTCTCTTTTCATTTTATACAGATGCCCCTGTCTCTGTCTCCTTCTCCCATGTTTTTTACCTTTCAGCTTTCTTACTAAGCCTTGTTATTTAGTCCTCACTTGAGGACTCCTCAACTCATTCACTCCTACTATGCCATTTGATACCCATCATGACCTTTTTGTTTTCCAGCTTCTAATCTTAGCTTGTCAATTACCACTTTTTCTCCTAGATCCTCCCCATGTTTTCTTTCCTTGCAGATGTATATATTAAAGGTGATAGAAAACCATTTTTGCTGCTGTTCTTTTAGTGTCCATCCAATTTTCTGATATGATTTGCCCTGTTTTGTTAAAATGATTATCTAAATTTTGTTGTCTTTGTAACTGCCCTGAATCCCTCTGTCCTCACCAGTTGCTGCTGTCTCATGTCATGCTGCCTGAACATTCTATGATATCAGTAACACCAATCCAAGCCATGCAGATGAATAGCATGGAATGGTGTTATTGATGTCATGGAATGCCTTAGAAATATAAAAGAGACAGAGCAGTAGCTGGTGAAGAGAGTGGAACTCTAGATTTGAGGGCACCCCAAAGTTAGATTATATAAAAAATTGGTCAAAGGAAATCAGAATACATACTGTAACTGTCATGAAATTGAGTGTGGGAAGACAGTTAACTATGTAAATGTAACCCCCCACGGGTAGGGCTTACCTGGTCTGCCTCCCAGCCATCTGGTCTCGCTAGTCCTTGGTCCCATGGTGCTCCTTTTATTGCTCCTGCCAGCCCCTGTGTGTCCATTCTGCTGGGGAGCTGGAGGAGTGTGTGCAAATGGTTGAAACCACCAGCCGGCGGTACACTGCAGCTAATGCTGGGAAAGCATTGAAATGCTGCACAGCTCAGTGTGCACATGTTTGAGCTGGCTTCTACTCGAACATGCGAGCTGGTGATCTGCTTGCAGATTCTGTTAGCACTACGGCGCCCATGTTCAAACTGCCCTTGCAGTAAGAGATTGGTGTCTCCCTCCAACCTCTGGTATCACAGAGCACAAGTGAGGTGTCCGGATACATACTTGAGAGTAAAAGAAAGTAAACCTTGTACAAATGCTAAGTGCATTATGTGTACTGTTACTTTACAGACAGCTGAGGCTGCACTGTGAATGTGTTTCTGCCTTTCGCCTGGGGATGTAGTGCTACGGTGCTAGCGACTAGCAGAGAAAGACTCTTTCAGTGTTCATTCCCCAACTGGACAACAGAGCAGAGAGACATCTATTGTGGCATGTTGACATTAATGTTTAAAACAAGTTAGAAGCCTTCAAAAGTGACTTTAAAGTTGGGACGCCATGTAGACTGTTTATATGGACACCATTTTGGGACCACTGACCCTTCTTTGCCCATTCAGGATTCGAGGAGCATCGAGGATGGCTGCTATGGCTCCTGGGAAGGGGGCCTGGACAATGTTCATGGCACATTTAGCAGCATCCAACTCGGTGTCAAGTGAACCTAATGCATATTAATTTTACAGATAAACAGCTGTGTCAGCTAACCAGATGCTACATTTGTCTTCTTAAACTGTAGGGGAGAACACAGCTTGAGGCAGTTCTGCTTGAGGCTCTCAGAGAGACAGGAGAGTGTAGAGTGTGCTGGAAACAATTTTGGAAGTCGACCTAAGACTTCCACAGCTGAACTTTAGGAGACTTGCCTAAACCTTTCTATCATCTGGAAAGCAGAATGTATTGAAGAGTTTTTTGTAATTAAAACTTTGCAGCATCTGAGAGAATCCCTCAGCCTGTGAGGAGGGCTGGACTGTATCCTGCTAAACCCCTGACATGTTGCCTGGGCTTAGTGACAAGAGTACTGAGATGTCTACAGAAAATTCCTGTTGTCTGGGGAATCCAGTTTGAAACAAGAGAAGCCATTTTATGGTTTGAACCTGCAGTTTGGGAACTGCCTGAGAGACTGTTTGCTACCCCTAGCCCTGGGGGGTGAGTTGGACTTGTTTCCAGAGTTATTAACATCTGCTAACTGAAAGAGGAAAGGACTGAGTGATTCCTGAACTCCATTATAGGAGTCATGACCAACTGACAATCTGGGGAATTGGCTAGTTAGCATCTCAGCTAGGCATTACCTATTGTCTTCCCTTGGGAGTTAGATGCCTGGACATGTGGGGTAGGTGTGTGGCCATGGTCCCCCATACTGATCTTTTCCAGCATCCATGACTAACCTGTACAGAAGGTGACAAGCTGCCAGAGACTGCCTCATCTCAGAAGGTGACAAGCTGTCCGAATTTGGCCATAGCAAAATAAGCTGCTAACCTTCTTGTGCAGCTTGAGGCCCCCAGCTCAATTGAGTGAACCTATTGTTGTTGTCAGACCCTGTGAGACTGTCTATAGATATGTGAATAAGCACAGGGCCTTCCCTGTGGAGTTATGTCAAGTTGTTCAGAGTTCTTAGTTTAATTAAAACACAAAGTGCACCAATGCCAGCCACCCAGCTACACTGTTCAAGCCTGCAACATCTTCTCTACCTGGGTACCCAGATTGACTTTAGGGGCACTGGTACCAGTGGGAAGGGGGGCCTGTTAAACAGTGTGTTATTGCTTGGGGGTTGGCACTGTTGTTAATGTTGTTGTGCTTATACCTTGCCATATCAAATCGCTATTTATTCCTGCATCCCTTTTTCTCCCCTTTCTGTTTAATAAATTATTTTATTGTTATTGTTCAACATTTTCTGTAAGCATATTATTAGTAATTGCTGTTAACTGCATGCGTTTCATTGTAGTATAACAAAGGCTCTTATTTTGTGTGTGGGGTGACTGTGAGGGTGGTGGGTAGGTACAGCATCCCAGGGGATTCTACCATTTGCCATCAGGCCAACTTTTCTAATTCTCTGGGTGGAGGCACCCCGCTACTTGTTTTACATCTGGATACAAACCCCCCTATCCAGAATAACAGAGCCCAGGCCCCTTAAGTTGGCTTGAGGTCACCAGGCAGGGATAGTAACTGTAAGTTACACAGTTACCTGGTTACATTTTGGAGGCACCACTGGGATCTTCTGTTTGCTAGTCATGCCCCGTATGGAAGTCATTGCTCCAGAAGACAGTGTTGTAGCCCCCAAATCCTGAATTATTACTGATATTATGGCTTCCCACTACCTAATCGATTGGTGTGAGGTTGAGGAGGTGGACCCTCAAAAAGCCCTACTGCTCTGGGGAGTTCCCTTGGACCAACAGGGAGAAGACTGAAGAGGTCTTGTCTGTAATCAAAGGACTGGGTGCAGTTGCTGTTCAAGGATGGAAAATGGATTCTTCCACCAAAATGCTAACTGTGTGTATCGAGTGCTGAAATGCTGTTGATGCCACTCATTTACCTGATGTGCTAACCCCTGAGGGTTCTAGTGCTGTATGGACCCTAGTGACACAAGGCAGTGCAATGCCCAGAAGGGAGGCCTCACCCAAGGTCTAAGGTTTTGTTGTTGTAGTTTATTTCTTTTAGCCTTACCTCCTCAGCTGGGGTGTTCCTATGGTGCCCCATATCAGGTCTACGGCTGGAAGCTAATACATTGGATGCCATGCCCGAGCTACCACCTCCCCGCCTTCACCCTCTCTCTAGGCCACATCATGGTCCCCAGTCATGGAAGGCCAAGAGGTCAGGGCCAGAGGGAGCTCCTAGGAGCAATTGGTGCAACGCCTTGGCCTGAACCTCATGCGCTGGAGGATTCAGCAGATTTTTTAATCCCCAAGTCCCCCCTCACAGCACAGGTGTGCAGTGACACCAGTGATGCAGTGGTATGCATTCCTGTGCACCACTTGTCAGATGTCTGCCATGCCGACCCTTTTCTTGCTCCACAACTCACCCTAGCCCCCAGCCACCACTAGGAGCCAGCACACATGCATGGATGTCCCTCCCCTCCCTCCCTGGAGGAGGAGAGCAGTCTCTGGGATGCTCAATCCTGCTTCCGCCTGGCCAACCCCCGGTGACCCAAGCTTGTTCCTGAACCCGGGTCGCCTGTGAGGTGTGGTGTCCAGTGCCTCAACCCTTAGCGCCACTGGGCCGGCTAAGGTTGAATGTTTAAAAAAAAAAAAAAGGTCAGCAAGTGGTTGCAGGCCCAAGGAAAATCTACAGAGGAGGTTCAAAAAGAGTTTCATGTGGTGGGGGTGTTCTGCCTCACACCCCATGGGGAGGACCTGACTACAGTATGTGCTGTCAGTACCATAAATTATGCATGTTCTCAGGGGTACAGCCTGTTCCACCAGGGGAAGATGATCTTGAGACATGGATGTACTATGCTGCCCCTTTACTGCAGCACCGGCAGTGTTCCAAAGCTGAAAAGTGGAAACGCCTGGGAGAAAGTCTTTGAGGGCCAGCCCTGTATACTATTAGTTCCCTGAGGACTACAGATCCAGATGCTGCTGCTTAAGAGTACCTGACTGCACTAGAAAGTGTTTGGGAGCATTGAGACTGGGGAGGATCTCATGTGGACTAAACAATGGAAGGGAGAACCATTGTCAACCTATTTGACCTGCCTGGAGAGGGCACTACAAAAACTTTTTCATGAAAGGAGGTGTGGCCTGTAATGAACTGAAGTAGGCTGGGCCAAGTACTCAAATCTGCATGGTACTCCAGTTTGTTATTGCTCAAATTACAACTACAAGACAGAAGGGATAATCTTCCCTTTTACAATATGCTAATGAAGGAAGTAAGAGAAGCCAAAGATGAATAGGAGTCTTGGAACCCCTATGCAGGTGCAGCAGCTGCAACTTCCATTTGTGAGAGAGGGCCTGCCAGTTATAGTCGTGAAGTCCAAGAACTCCTTTAGGAACTCAAGGAGCTGAGAGCCAGCTTGGGTAGTATGTTAGCTTCTAGTAAAAGAAGTGATGCTCACTCGGGCCAGCACAGTGTAACTCCCAACCAGAACTCATCTGTGATCGGCGCTGTTGTATGAGCACCTAATTCTGTAGCCACTCATGAGCTCCAGAACTAAGTGAGGGAGCTCAAGGCCTTGGTGATCTAATTGAAGAAATGCAGCCGTCAGCAAGTTGTATGAAAGAAGGAGGGAAATGGCGATCGAGGGTCAGTACCCACTAGAGACTCCAGAGAGAACTTTCAAGGGGGCAAGAACCGGGGTGGAAATCAGCTGATGGGTCCCCTTGTCCATGGCCTACGCAGCTAGGCTTATTCTGTTACCACTGTGGGGAGGACAGCCACATCAAACAAGAGTGCCTGTTCCTTGAAGATTTGTGTAAGGTGAATGCCAAACTAGTAGACAAGATGCAGCAGCAAGGAAATTTCAGTGGGTCCTCAGTTAAGCCAGAAACTTCCCAGTCAGTGACCAAGTTCTCAGTGAAAACTTCGAAAACTGCACCTTTTGATCTGGATAAGCTTGTTGGACCTTCCACTGAAACGACAGTCACTATTGAAGGAGTGCCTGCTGAAGCTGTGTTGGACAGTGGTTCGCAAGTGACAATCATTTTTAAAAATTGGTACGAACAGCATCGGTCTCATCATAAATTACTCCCCTTGGATGGTTTGAATGTATGGGGGCTGGGTGACAAGTTTCATCCATATTTGTGCTCTCTCAAGGTATGGTTTGTTTTCCCCTCCAAGGTAGCTGGAGTAGGAGACCCTGTGGAAACTTTAGCATTAGTGTATACGGAGTCTGGAATGTACGATGGAGTGCCCATATTTATTGGCACTAATGCTCATATGTTTGATTGCCTGGCTCAGCTTTGTCAGGAGAAAGAAGCCAAACAGAAGGAAAAAGTGTTACGTGTACATGCTTTGGTGCAAAAGGCCTACCAACAACAAACACAGACTAAAGCCGAAGTTCAAGATGACCCAGTGGGTATAATATGACACTTTGACGCTGAAAAGCTTGTGCTGCCCAAAATGTTGATGCAATATCAGTGGTATGGTACACCTGTAAAAAGACTGAAAAAAAAACATACTGATGTTTGATGTTCCAGAAGAACATGGTTTGCCAGAAGGACTGTTAATAATAATAATAATAAAATTTATTTAATTAAGCGCCTTTCAAATTTTTTTCAAAGCGCTGTACATAAAGACATAAAAACACAGGCATAATCAATACATACAATAGAGCTACACAAAACGAATATTACAAAACTAAAATAATCAGTTACAACACAGCAGAACATGCCTTCTCCCATAAAAAAGTCTTTAAGGCCTTTTTAAAACTCCCCACCGTCGTACTCTCACGGGCTGACGGGGGCAGAGAATTCCAGAGGGTAGGAGCAGCAAAACCCAAGGCGCGGGCTCCAGAAGACTTCAAATTAACCCTCAGAATCTCCAGCAACCCCTCATCAGCCGAGCGGAGCTGTCTCAGAGGGGTGTAGGGCACCAGGAGCTCTTTCAAATAGTCGGGACCTAGACCGCGTAGGGCTTTGTAGGTCAAAAGACCCACTTTAAAGGTGATCCGCCACTGTATTGGCAGCCAGTGCAGAGTGCACAGCACCAGGCTAATATGGGACCTTCTAGAAACCCCAGTCAACAAACGTGCTGCCGCATTCTGCACTAGTTGCAAGCGGCAGACATCAACCCTAGAAAGTCCTAGGTAAAGGGAGTTACAGTAATCAAGATGAGATGTCACGAAGGCGTGGACCAAAACCAGCAGGTCGCGAGGTGGAATCACGTGCCTAATCCTGGCAATGTTTCTAAGATGAAGAAATGCAGTCTTGACAACTGCAGACACCTGATAACGAAGGGTCAGACCAGTGTCAAGTTCCACGCCCAGGTTACGCACCTGTTCAGAGGTGAGGATCTGGTCTACCCCCAGAATTAGTCCAGAGGGAGACCCCGCCCTTACACCCTCAACCCTGCGACCTAGCTCCACCACCATAACCTCGGTCTTTCCCGGATTCAACTTTAAATCACTGGTAATAAAGCCCAGTGTGTTGCCAGTAAGAGCTAATGCTTATACAAAGTGAGTTACCATCCGTGTAAAAAATGCAACAGATCAAGACACTGTCATCAGGAAAGGACACACTTTGATTCGTGTGTACTGTGGGGATATGTCAGTGCAACCTACTCCGACCAGAGATGGCACCCGACCTGGCACTGACCCAGAACTTTTTGATTTTGGTGACTCTCTTATTCCAGAGTAGTAAAAGACCCATGGCAGCTGGAAACTAGCTGAAAGAACAAAGGTATTTTCACTTCATGAATGGGATGTGGGATGTGTATCCAGAGAAGAGCACCACATCAAACTTAATGATGAACGCCCTTTCCGGGAGAGGTCCCACAGATTGGTGCAAGCCGACACTGATGATGTAGGAAGACACTTGTAACAGTTGTTTGCCGTGGGTATTATCCAAGAGTCAAGAAGCCCGTATCCTTTGCCAATTGTGGTAGTGCAAAAGAAAAGTGGATCTGTGCGCATGTGTGTTGACTATAGAACTCTCAAGAAACAGACAATTCCAGACAGTATACTATGCCCAGAATCCAAGATGCCGTAGATTGCATCAATGGAAGCAAGTGTTCTTCCGTGCTTGACCTCAGAAGTGACTATTATTAAATACTAATAGCCCCGCAGGGCAGAGAAAAAACTGCCTTTATATGTCCACTTGGGATTTTTTTTAGGATGCCTCAAGGAGGTATCTCTGGTGCACCAGCAACCTTCCAGTTCCTAATGGAAAGAGCTGTTGGAGATATGAATCTTGTAGAATGTCTGGTTTACCTTGATGACATCACAGTGTTCAGGAAGGCCCTGGATGAACACAAGGCAAGACTGCTAAAAGTGCTAGATCGACTGGAAGAGTTCGGGCTCAAACTCCCCATCGACAAGTGTCAATTTTTTCAAAGTTCCACTAAATATATGGGTCATATTGTGTCCGGCCAGCCATTCAAACCAATCCCAGTAAAGATGAGGTACTAACTACTTAGCCAAAGCCAAATAACCTACAAGACTTATTTAGTTTTTGTTTACTGGGTAGGTGTGTTAGACAAAGAAATTGCCTATTTTCAGGCACGACCCTTGAGAGTTGCAGACAAAGATAAACACATTTCAATGGAGACAAGTACATTACATTACAGAAAATAGAGCTTTAAGTTAGGCATTCAATTTGCAGCGCTTCTTAGGCTTCTGTGGCTATTACAGGTGATTTGTTAAAGGTTATACCTGGCTAGTGAGGCCACTACTGAACCTAACACAAGGCTATCTGCCCACCAACAAAGGAAGAGCAAAAAGATATCAGATGCTGCTGCCAAACCCAAACAGTATTTTAAACCTTCTGAACCTTTGGGCCAAAGGTGGACTGATGATTGTGACAAGGCCTTTGATTAAATAATTTACCATCTGACTCATGCCCCTGTTCTAGCAAACGCAGACCCACAAAAGTCTTATGTTCTGCATATGGACACCAGCATCAGTGGTCTTGGGGCAGTCCTTTACCAGAGCTAACCAGAAGGACTGCACCCTGTTGCCTTTGCAAGCCGAAGTTTGAACAGTGCTGAGCGAAAATACCCAGTATACAAGTTCTAATTTCTCACTCTCAAGTGGGCTATTGTGAACCAATTTCATGAATACTTGTAAGGAGCCCACATTACAGTCAAAACTGATAATGATCCATTGACCTACTGTATGTACAAACTACTGCAAAGCTTGATGCAGCTGAACACAGGTGGCTTTCAGCCTTGTCCACCTATAACTATTGTGTGGAATACCGATGTGGACAAAATCATGTAGATGCACTGTCTCGATGCCCAGTGGCATCCTCTACAGATAAATAAACCTGGGTACACATTCCAGAACAAACTGTAAAAGCTTTATATAAAAAGTTTCACACAGATGAGCAGCCTGCTAACAAACAGCCATTCATCCTGTGGACAGCCTTGGTGCCCCTGGAGATTGTGTGCCAACTGCCTACTGCAACTTAACTGCTCTAGACTTATGTACATTGCCACAGCTGATCCACTAAAACCTACAGAGAGAGCAATGACTAGAGACCAGTATCAGATACATTGTCAGAACCCTGCAAAAAGAGGGTGAGAACACCCAAGTAATCACCAATGACCCAAATCTGAAACTGCTGCTGAAAGAGTGGTCAAAGTTTAAGCTCAAGAACAATTTGTTGTACTGAGAAATATAAGATTCACAAGGGTTCCCTCATCTTCAGTTGGTCCTACTGGCAAAATTCAAGAGAGTGGTACTCCATGCATTGCACGATGATATGGGACATTTAGACTGTGAACGCACATTGAACTTGACTCGTGCGCTCTTCTATTGGCCCCGTATGGGGAGTGATGAGGAACAATTCTGCAAAAGCTGCAGCAGTTGTGTCCAAAGAAAAGCTTTATCTCAGATGGTGGTCTTTCTAGTTAACATTGTGACCAGCGCACCCATGGAGCTTGTGTGTAATGGTTTTCTTAACCTGGAACCGGAGTCTAAAAACATTGCAAACATTCTTGTAGTCACGGACCACTTTTCAAGATATGCACAAGCTTATGCCAGAAAAGATAAAAAAACCTTCGCGGTTGCTAAGATGGCAAGGCAAGGCAAGGGAAATTTTATTTAAAAAGATGCCCATCCCGGAGGCTCTGGACGCCATACATCAATCAAATAAAAACAACACAACACACTAACAATCAATAAAATATACAACTCCAAACAATTAAAACATAATTTATTACACAATTTTTTTCAGTCTCTAAAACTAAAATAAACCTTAAAAATTAGACAATATAAACTATAAAACATAGTCAAGGAATGCCTGATTGTATAAAAATGTCTTGAGTCGGGCCTTAAAAACCTCAACAGACGGGGCCTCCCTAACAACTAAAGGAAGCGAATTCCACAGGATGGGAGCAGCGACACTAAATGTCCTTGTGATAAAGATTTTTGTACATTATGGAGCCCGTCAAAGAATCCATGTTGACCAGGGGAGGGACTTCGAAAGTCGCCTGATAATAGAACTGTTGTCTCTATGGGGCATTAGCAAATCTCGTACAACCCCATGTCACCCTCAAGGTGATCCACAGCTTGAGAGGTTCATCAGGACACTTCTACTTATGTTGAGTACCTTGAACCCAAAAGACAATAGTAAATGGAACCAGCAAATAAGTGCCTTGGTCCATGTGTATAACTTCACAAAAAACGATGCTACCGGATTCTCCCCATGCAGTCTAATGTTCCACTGAGAAGCAAGACTTCCTGTATATATCTGATGTCCCCCAAGTCAGTCTTCACCATTCATTATGTCTGGGTCTAGGCCAAAGGTCTGGACTCTGCTCGGGAATAAAAAAGAGCTTGTCTCTTTAAATTTTCAGTGCTGGGGGGAGCTGACTGCCCATGAGGCCTACGTACTACATGGCACTTGTGGAGTGGCCAGTAACCAGCGTTGATTCCTCCCAGTCCTCAGTTATCTTTTTCCCATCATCGAGGAAGGATCTGCGAGGGAAGTCTCTCCAGCTCTGCCACGCAGTTACTGTTCCGCTCAGCCCTACTATTCGTCGATGTCTTCTCATCACCGTAAGTCCCAGTTCCATTCTGGTACCAGTTTATTCTTTATTTTCCTTTCTTTTAAATGTTTTTTTGTGGCACTGATAATATTTTCTCCATTTTGCTTTATTTCTGCACAGCGGCGATATTCATCATCATAAAGACGTTATTGTTTATTGTTTGGCTAAATAGCCATCGCACAATTAAATATCAAAGACATTGTACAGTATACAAACATTTCTAAGTTATACAAAAGTATACATTCTTAAATAGTTACAGAGAATACATACAAAAAAATTTAAAAAGAGGGGCGTTTTGTCAGTTAATGGAAAATATTGAACTATTTAATCCCAGTAAATGTCTTTTACTGCATTATAAACATTATTGCACTGTTCCCACTTGGCTCGCAATCAGTTTCTTTTTAGTCTTGTTGATGGCCTTAAAATATTTAACCATTCTGACTACTGTCTATTTGTCTGCGGTATGCAGCACTATAACTGTGAGAGTTTCATAATCTGTATTATATGTTAAGTGTAAGAATGGTCCAATCCAGTAGGCCCTTTTGTCCTCATACGAAGAGCATATCCAAGTGACATGGAATAAATGTTCTTTACCCTTCCCCTTTGCGCAGGTACAGTCTTCCAACTCTTTGGACAGTTTGTTATGCCTAGCTTGAAGGACATTGCTTGGGAAGTGTTCAAACTTATACAGTATAAAGATATTTTTTAAATTCATAGTCATCTAAGATTGTTATGGCATGGTTTGAGTCCAAATGAATAGTTACATTTTACAAACCACTTTGAGTATGTTGTATCGTTAATTCCCCTTAGATCTTCTTCATTCCAGGTATTTTTAATTATTTTAAGAATATATTTTTTTTATATTTTAAACTAATCATGATTTCATTATCTGCCCAAATTTTAAATTTCCGCAGACTGTACCTGTCGAATAGTTTAATCACTATGTTAAACCAAAAAATATGTTCTGTATCCAAGCTCATGCCTTGTTTTTCTTTCAGGCATAGATAGACTATTGATTCCTTTGGCAAGTTTAGTAGTCTCAACCCAAAAATGTTTTTGACTGTCAGTAAATGCATAAAAATGTGTTAGACCCATCTCTGACCTTATATAGGAGGCAGGGCAAGAGTGGCCCAAGCCTAGGGTTTTTCTTAAGAGTTTAAAAACTGGTTTAGTTAATTTGTCAGTAGTTCTGGTTTCCCAGATTTCGGCACCGTAAAGAGCCTGAGCCATATATTTTGCTCTTACTATCTGAAGAAGGGGAAGGATACTTTTGCCTCCATATTGGTGGTTGAAACTGTCCAGTCCCCTCATGGTGTTTTTGAATTTATTCGAGATCGTGTCTATATGACCAGTCCATTTACACTTTGTATCGAACTAGACTCCCAGGTACATGTATGAGATTGCTATTTCAATTCTATTGGGGCCAATATTCCAACACCCAGTGGATTCAGTTATTTATCCAAAGGTTAATACTTGGTTTTATTAGGATTTATATTAAGCTGTAGTTCCTGTGATTTTTCATATAGTAAATTCATCTTCATTTGAAGGACTTTCTTAGTAAGAGATGTTATTACTAAGTCATCCGCATACACCAGAATAGCGCAGTGGTGATTATTAATTTTTGGGGAATCTGAGGGAAGATTGTTGATCTAATTTAAAAGGCTATCTATATATAGGGCAAATAAAGTTGGAGCTAAAATACAGCCCTGATGGACTCCTTTGTTAGTAGTGAGGGGAGCTGTCAAATTCCCTAATACTCTTGTTGTTATTGAAGCTCATGTATTTGAATCTAAATTATAAATGATATCAGCCAGGATTTTGTTAATTCCCTTTTCCACCATAAGTCTCCAAAGTGTGTTTCTTGATATTGAATCGAATGCTGCTGAGTAATCTACGAAAACTGTATATAACTTTTGTTTATGAAGGATGACTCTGTCAGGTGCCTTAAAATAAAGATGTTATCACAAGTTGAAAAATTGTTCTTAAATCCCATCTGGAGTGGAGAGATCCCACCTGGCCTCTTGATTTCTTGAATAAGCTTTTGGGGCAACACTTTGAAAAATATTTCAAAATTTATATCCAATAAGCTGATTGGGCGGTACATAGCGGGGTCGGCTATATCCCCCTTTTTGTGTATGGGACCTATGTACGCGCCTCTCTTGGTCTTGAGGAATTTTTTTTTTCTTTTATGCGATGTTGGGATCGGGGTGTAAGAAATTTTCAAAAAAATCAGGAGTTGCCCCCATGCGTCAGTGCCCCTGTGGCAACTCCATGACCGTGTTGGACCCCCACTACCATTGTTTTTCTTGCTTGGGTCCCCACCATGTGATGGACAAGTGCGGCACCTGCTCCTCAATGGACTATCGCACCTTAGTTTTCCATTAGGTTGGGGAGAACCCCCCAACCTTCGGTGGTCATCAGCGCACTCAGGACACCAAGACGAGGTCTCTGGGCTCCACCTCTGAGCCCCTCCCTGGCTCTATATGGGCCAGCGGAGACAGGACCACCTCTGTTCCAAAGCTTGCTGGGACAAGGGGTCTCAGTGAGGGGTTGTTTGGGCAGTAGTCCTCCTTTGGGGGGGTGGTTGGTCACCCCTTGCAGTCTGTGATCTCCTCGGAGACACAGATGACCCCTGGTGGGGTGCCACAGTTATACACTGTGTCCATTTTGGTGGTCCCCTTGGTGCTGCAGCCCAGCACTGCCTCTGCTCCCAGCACCATCTTGGGTGCCAGTGAATGAGGCGACACTGACCATGCACCCAGGCTCCCCTCTGATGCTGTTCTCAGTGCCGGAGGTCCTAGAATCCAGGGTGTGGCCAGATTGGAGATCTCCCTGATCTCATACTCCACCTTGGAGGGTGAAGATCGGGACAATCCTGATTGACTGCCCAACTCCGGGGAGCCTCCGGATTCTGCCTGGCCCTCTCTGAGCCCTACTATGAGTCCTCAGCCTGCAGTGTCTTCTGACAGTGCCGCCCATAGTGCTACTTCCCCTGAACCCTCCAGCACCATCTCCAGTGCTGGTGTCTCTGTTGGTGTAACATTTACACTCCTGGGGATGACTGCACCAGGGCTGGCACTGACTTGGGAGCCAGTGCCATCTCAGGTGCTGAATCTGCCCTATCTGCTGGGGATGGTGCTGAGAGAGGGCCCATGGTCACTTCCTCAGTGGCTGGGCCTTCATCTTCTTTGTCTGCTAACCTGGATTCATCTTCTAGACCTCCTCTGAGGGGCAGGTCTCTTTCTTAGGGGGCGGGGGTTGGCAGGGCTCATTCAATGCAGCAGTCCCTCCATGGAGTCCCTGGGGGTTCCAGGAGGAGCTATAGTGCTGATGCTGTGTTGTCTTTCTCTGTGCCTAGAGAGAGTTCTGTGGTTGGTGGGGACGGGGGGCTCCCTCTAGGCTTTGCATGGCTCCATTCTCCTCACCTGTTTTCCCCCATGGGCAACACCTTGTCCACCCCTCAACTGTTGGGTGCACTGAGGTGGGTGGGATAGCAGCCCCCACCTTCAGGAGGGGTCCCCTGCATGATCCCGCAGTCCTTGCAGAGGAGCTTCCCTGGTTTGCCAAGCTACTTCCTCCTCTCACCCTCTGCCTCCACCCCCCCATCTCCTAGGTCTGAGAGTTCCCATGACTTGGGAGGAACAGTTCAGAGGGTCAGCGGCGATGTTCCCCTGCTACTTAAGGGCTCTCAACTAGGTCACTTTTAGACCTCAGTCCCCTGCACCACCTGCCTCTGAATCACGCTCCTCTGGGCACACCAAAGATACTGTAGACCTGTTCACCTCTTGGCAAAACTACCAGTTCCCACTCTTTTGTTGCAGACCTACATCAGTGGGGACAGTCCCAGAGGATGCTCTGGTCTTCTGTTGGACAAGGAGATTCTTTTACACATTTCCCTCTTTCCCGCTATTGCTGAGAGTACTGCTAAAGTTGTGAAGGGAACCTGCAATGATGATCCTAATTGTTTCAGACTGTGCCAGGCAGACCTGGTATTCTCTACTCCAGGCCCTGTCCAGCAAATCTCCTTTCACTCTTCTGCTGAGGTACAACCTACTGACCTTGCCTGAAGGTAGGATAACATTTCCAGACCCCAGTATTGTGTGCCTCAGTGGCTGGTACTTAAGGAGCTAGGATGCTCTGGTTTAAACCTCTCTAAAGAGGCTTTGAATGTGTTAAAATTTTCCAGAAAGCCAGCCACCAGGAAAACGTATTCCTCAAAGTGGAAAAGGTTTTCCCCTTGATGCTCCTCCAAGCAAATTAATGCTGGCCTATCTATCCTGCATACTAGACTATCTGGTACACCTACAGTCTTTGGGTCTTGAACCTTCCACCCTTAAGGTACATCTTGCAGTAGTCTCAGCCTATGCGTCAGCTGGTCGGGAGAGGTCAATAGCCTCTGTGGCTGTTTTAAAAAGGTTCTTTAAGGGTCTGACCCACTTGAACCCTCCTTTTATAGATCCAGTCCCTCCCTGGGACTTGAACCTATGTATTGTCCAGCTCATGGGTGCTGTATTCAAGCCTATGTCAACTGCTGCTCTGAAATATGTTACGTGGAAAACAGTTTTCTTGGTAGCCCTCACCTCAGCCAGGAGAGTGAGTGAGCTCCAAGCTCTGTGTACAGATCCTAACTACATTATCTTCCACAGGGCTAAAGTAGTTTTGAGAACTAACAGAAAATTTCTCCCTAAAGTAGTTTGGTTGAGGTGAAACTCAATCTATCACCCCCAATGTTTTTCACTGCAAAATCCACACCAGGGGAGCAGAGGCTCCATTGAAAAACTGAATGTGCTGTGCTCAATGCAGGGCAGGGAGCAGGGAGCAGGTGAGGGCTGTGGGTGCAACATTGCAAAAACAATAAGGTCACCATGCACTCCAGAGCCAGGAGAGTTCCTGGCTCTGTAGTGTGTGGTGACCTTGTTGTTTGAGCAAAGGCTCCATTGCCTGGATGTTAAAAGGGCTTTAAGCTACTACTTGGATGACACTAAAGATGTCAGGCCCACATCAACACAACTGTTTGTTACCTATGGGGATGTAGGCCAAAACAAGCCAGCATCCAGGAGGACCACTGCTCACTGGATAGTGGCATGCATGCAGTTCTGTTATGACAAAGCTGGCAAATGTCCACCTGAAGTCCTAAGGGCCCACTCCACAAGGGCCACCTCTGTCTCTGTGGCAGCATCTAGAGGTGTCTCCATTCAGGATATTTGTAAAGCAGCTACATGGAAAACAGTATACACCGTTACAAAGCACTACTGTCTGGATATACAGTCCAGAAAGGATGCCAGTTTTGGCACTGCTGTCTTGCAGAACCTTTTCCCTAAATAGGTTCTGCACCCAGCTTCCCAAGGTATTGTTATGGAGTCTGCACTTGTCAAGCAATAATGAGAGACAGGGATTCCTGAGGTTTGAGGAACAAAGTACTCACTGTAGTAATATTGTTTCTTTCTGAGGGATCCCTCGCTATGCTTGACAATCCCTTCCCTAACTCACCTTTCAGAACCTGGAAAAGGTTTTCTCAACAGCCTGCTCTTAGTGTAGTTAAAGGGGAATTATCAGCAATAAGAGCCTCACATGCAGGTGTGAGGCTGATCCTAATTAGCCCTTTGTGTGCAGCAACATTTTTATTTACTTACTGATTACTGCACTGTAATAAATAGATCAGGCTACTTGCATTGACTTGTAAGATGCCATTTTGTGTAACCAGATGTCCCAGAATCCCCTACTGCTGACATCAGAGGAGAACTGCAGAGCTGGGAGATTCAGTTGCCTTCAGTGGTCTGCAGTGACTGTCAGAGTTTTTTTGTAAGCTGTAATCTTCAGTTCGCTGGACTGTTGTTCTCCTGGGACTAGGTAGTCACAGAGGACTGTACTGAATCCCATGAGCACAGCAGGACCAGCAAACATCTGATTTTAGCTTACAAAATCTTTAAAACATGTATACTGCAGGCTATTGAAAGCTACTGAATCTCTCAGCTCTGCAGTTCTCCTCTGATGTCAGCAGCAGGGGATTCTGAGATGTCTGGTTACATGAAATGTCATCTTAGAAGTCAGTAAAATTAGCCTAGTGCATTCTACTATGCTGCAGTAAACTGTAAGTAAAAAATAATAATCTTATCTGTGTCAGTCTTCACCATTCATCACTTGTGGGTTCTGGGCAGAAGATCAGGACCCTGCGGGAGCATTTTTTTTGTGTGTGGGAGAAGCCGGCGCCGATACAGTGCCGCCCTTGAGGCCGACGTACTACATGGCATGCAAGGGATGGCCAGTAAATGGCGTCGACTCCTCCCTTACCTCTGTTCTGCTTCTCTCGCGGTCGAGTGAGCACGACCTCGTGAGAGAGCATTTTTGAACGATGACATTCAGGCCTAGTTTTGCAGAGCCGTTAGCGTTCTCAGCACCGTTTTCTTCAGGAGTTAGTAAGATATTTCCTTATTTTCAGCACCAGGACCTTTTACTGTGTTTTATTTAAGTTTCTGTCCAATCATGTCTCATCCGGGGGACAAAAAGAAATCTTAAGGTGGGCCGGCCCCTATGTGACGGTGTCCCTGTGGCCAGCAGTATTCCATCTTGGACCGACATGATTGTTACCTGACCTGCCTGGGTCCCAACCATGACATGGACCATTGTGACGCCTGTTTCTCCATGGACTGCAGAGTTTTGGAAAGCCGTGCGTTGAAAGTTGGCCATATGCTGCCGACTTTCAAAGGATAGTCGAGCACTAGGGACACCAGATGCAGGTCCCTTGACCCTTCCTCCGGGTCCCCTCCTGGTTCTCTGTGGACCACAGAGGATGTCTCCACTTCTTCTAGCCTTGCTACAGCAGAGGCCCTCTTACAGTGCTGGAGGCTTGGTCTGACTCTTCCGGGGGTCAGGCCAGAGGCATAGTTCTGGCAATCACCTCCTTGGAGGTGAGGGCTCCCCCAGTGTCATGGCCTGTGTCTGCCAGGCCTGGCCTGGTGGTTTCCTCAGCACCACCAGTCAGCGCTGCCTCAGATCCCAGAGCAGCGCCGTGGTCGGTGCTGGGACGGCTTGTGGTGCCGCTTGCAGCACTGGGAGCAGGAAGACCCTGGGGGTGGCTTCTCTTGAGGTCCTTCAGATCCACTTCAGAGGAGGATGATACAGAGGCAGACCCAGATTGGCTTCCCGACTCTTCAGAGTCTGAGGGCTGTCCTCTGTCCAGCACTCCTGCGCCCAACCAGCTTTCCCCCCCTTCAGAGCTGGTGGTTCTGGCCGACATCGGGGCTGCTTGTGGCACCGATAAGCCTTCTGGTGCTGAGAACAGCACTGGAGGGCTTGCCAGAGTCAGTAAGGCCTCCATTCTTGGTGGAGGTTAGTCCTCCATCCTGGATGTCCAGGCTGGACCTATTTCTGGGGATGCTCAGACATTTGGGGCTGGGGCAGAGGCTCTCTCACTAGCTGCCCTTCAAGGGCTTGCAGGTGAGGTGGAGTTTTCTCAGTTGGTCTTGAGAAAGAGGTCCCACTCAGAGTCTGAGGGGTCAAGGGGATAAGGCCAGGGGCAGCGCCATTCCCTAGCAGCCCACTAGGGTTTGGGAAGAAGCTGCAGCGCCGGGCCTGTCTTCTCCCCTGAGTTCTGCCCGGGGGGATCTCATCACGTGAGGCTAGGGGCTGCCCTTCTGGACTCACGTGGCCCCAGTCACCTCACGGGGGGAATCCCCTTCAGGGCTTTGTCCTGACCATTTCAGGATGGTTGAACGGCCGGTGACTGTTTTGACTAGTGGATCCTTCTGGGATGCTGGCTCATCTGTACGGTCCCCTAGCTCTGGCAGAGGGCATCCTCTTTCACAGAGGTGTTCATCACCCTTATGTCTGCCTACCCCACCCCCTCTTTCAGGTCACACTGGTCCTATGAGGCCTGTAACCTGGGAGCAGTTTAGAGCCATGGCTGCTCATTTTCCAGGTTACATCAGATCCATGGATGAGCAAGTATTTCACCAGTCTCCCCTGCAGCAGCTGGACTCTGACTCCTCAAACTCGTCTGCCTCTTTGTCCTCCTCACCCAAGGAGGAGGATCCTTCAGTCCACCTGTCTACAGACACTGACCAGACCAACTATCAGCATTTCCTTTCAGGGTTGGTAGATGAGCTTCACATTTCATGGTTGACAAGATGCAATCCTGACCGGGAGATGTGCACTTTTCTAAGCAAATTCAGTGTGAACCACGTGGTGGTTCCCGCCTGGTCCTCCCAATCTGGCAACGTCCAACAGTCTCCTCCCCAGCCCCGATGGACTGCTGGCACAGGTATTGCCCACCCCAGGGATCCCCAGGAGACCATCCTCACCCCTCTTTGGGAGTGATGCTCCTAGAGACTCCCTCCGGGCATAGAAGCCTGAGGCGTGACTGACCCCTGGATGCAGTCTCTGGGGAGTTCGACCACTGGGGAGGAGAGTCTTCTCTTTGGCGCACCTCTCTTTCTCTTGCAGCACATCTGGCCCATCATGCTGCCTATAACAGGCACTTATGGTCCATGCTGGGGCAAATCCTGGCATCTTTGCCTGATACAGAGGCAACCAGGCAAGCCACTGCCCTCTCCGCACGTGGCCTGGAGCTTGAGAGGCACCAAGCAAGGGCAACCTATGACGCCAATGAGGTAGCATCCAAACTAGCGGGGACAGCGATCTGTGTTAGGTGGATGGCATGGCTTCATTTTTCCTGGTTATATCCCATGACCTGGTGTAGGGTGATCACCTCCTCTTTCCAGGGGACCCACCTTTTTTCCCACAGAGTGAGGTGGGAGCTGCAAGGGTGACATCCATCTCCCAGGCAGAGGGAGACCCCACCTCACCCTGACCAGTCCCAGGCCCAGCATGACCTGTGAAGGTCTCCTCCTCCTGTGTCTTTTCCCCCACGGGAGGCTGAGGGAGTTCTCTCCCTCAGGGAGGCACCAGGTCCCCTTTGGGGGGCTTGGTAATCACCCACCAGTGATGAATGGTGAAGATTAACACAGATAAGACATGAAAATTATATACCTACCATAATTCTTGATCTTTCTGTGTATCGTCACCATTCATCACTGCTTCCCTACCACCACCCCCTCTTGGACCTCAGACTCTGGACTGTGCCTCTTCCCCTGCCTCTTCCCCCTTGGGGTGTGGTGAGTTCACTTGGTACCTCTGGTGCTTTGATCCTCTAGAAAGGATCATACCCTATGTGGGGGGGACAGGCAGAACTGCCCTTCATAGGGGGGGCTTCCATTGGCGCTGTTCCTGGGACTGGGGTGTGGATCTCTCCTGAGAGCCATAGCTCCATTTAGGTCAGGGTTTCTCCTGTCTCTTGTTTGGGGAGTGGGGAGATCTTCACCCGGGCTGCGGGGTTGTAGGACCTTAGTGATCCCCCTCCCCTTTTTCCTTACCACTCTTCAGTGGTTGCTAAATTCAGTAATTTACCTTCTTTTCCCTCCTTCTCCCTAATTAAGGATGGGGTAGTCCTTCTAGACCTTCCCCATAAGGAGGTAGGTTGTAATCTCCTATGGCACTCCTCATGCCATAATATTGGGTGTGGGGGAAGAAGACCCTTCGACTTCTTTGTTTTGAATTGGAGGAAGAGGCTTGCGCTAATAACCTTCTGCTTTTTCAAGTCTACCTCCTCCCTGGAGGTAGTATGCTCCTACTGAAGGTGGGCTGTTTAGTGCCTACAGAAGGTAATCCCTTCAAGGGAGCCATCTGGGTGTCCTTCCCTTTGCCTCTGTCCTCCTGTGAAGAGTCAGTTTTATTTATTTATTTATTTTTATTTTGGATGACACCTTTGAGCCGAGGGCTCTTTTACAAAGGTTCCACATCAAGGCAATATGGACAATACGGTACAAAACACGAACATTACAATGGAACTTAGAAAAAAAAAAAAAACAAGGTTACAATAATAGCAGCCAAAGGCATTGTCAAGAAATTGTGTTGTGAGTTACTTAAACAGTACAAGTCATTGGCGGCTCAGTGACACTTTGTTAGGAGTGGGTTAGTGAGAAAAGAGAAAGAAGAGTGGTGGTGAGGGGGTGGTATGGGAGAGAGAGAGAGAGGGAGGACTGGAGAAATGGGGAGGTCATTGCGTTGGGTATGTGGTAGATGGGAAACAGCAAGGGAGGAGGAATGGGGGGGATGAAAAAGAAAGGGAGACAAATTCATCCTATACCCAGTAATGGGGGGTAGGAGAGAAGGAGGAGCTGATGCAGTGAGGAGTGGAGGGAGGGTCTTCTCCCTCATTTCCTTTCCTTCTTCCTTTTCTTCTTTCCTCCCTGCCCTTTCTGTCTATTCTTATATGGCCAGAGGATGGGGCCCTACATTCCACACCCTTAGGGTTGTCCTGTCCTTTTCCTTCAGCTTTAACCTTTCTCAGTTTATATCCTTTCCTTTTAGCTATCCCTTGGCTCTCTTGCCCTCACTTTTCTTTTCCCTATCCTGTTTTCATAACACTCTCCGGCCGCTCAGAACTGAGGTAAGGGAGAAGATGCTATTTACTGGCTATCCCTTGAGTACCACGTAGTGCATCGGCCTCGAGGGTGGCACCAGCTCCTCCCACAAAAAAAAATGTAAAATGCTCCTGTAGGGAGATACGCAGAAAGATAAATAATTACAGTAGGTATGTAATTTTAAGCTTTTGTACACAATGGGCGAGATATTCAAACTGCACCGGGCTATGGCGCAAGAGGGGGCAGAGCGCAACGGATATGTACAGGGGGGTCAGGACAGGCAATATTCAAAGGAGATGTGCCAAGGTGCATCTCCGTTTAATATGGCATGGAATGCGCCTGGTGCATGTACAATGCGCCAGTGCAATCCCCAGACAGGGGGGACCGGGAATGCTCCAGCGCAAATGCAGCTGCATTGTGCACATCACCCACGATATTCAGAGGTGCGCATGCAATTAAGGCCATAATGTGTGCATGGCACAAATGGGGCCATTTGCATGTCATTATGGCCCCATCTGCATGTGGTGCACAGGGCCGCCTGGCGCAATGCGCATGGTGTCCAGCATAGCTGCTGCCACAATATAGGTAGACCCTGGTAGTCCAGTGCCCCCTGTGTAGTAAAGTATGGTCTGCAGGCCCATTGGTCCACACTGTGCACCAATAGGTGTACAGAGCATACTGTACGCTGTCATTCAGCGGGCGGCCGAGTGGTATGCGGGTGGGGTGCTGTCGCCTGCTAATGATGGGGGAGGGCGCTGGGTGGCCTGGGTCCTCAGTTGTTGGGAGGGGAGTGGGGTACCACTGGACCACCAGGTATTGCTTCTCACTACTAATGCCTGCGATAGGGCATATGGATTGGAGGGAGGGGGGTGCCACTGGACCACCAGGTTGTACTGCTATGGTCATACTGCTCAATCGGGCAACTGGGGAGGGGCACTGGCCTACCTGGATATTGTAGTATGCCCGTGATTGGGCATGCGGGAGGAAGGGGGGCCTACTGAACCACCGGGGTGGGTGTGGGTGCCTGCAGACAGTGTCCCTGCTGGGCAGGTGGCCACTCACAGCTGGCGGGTGCTGTGTTGCACCCTACAATACAGCAGCCCACCTGTTCGTGGCATGGCTTTGAGCCTTTCTTTTTCAGCCCAACTCTGAGCCCCCATATGCGGTGCAACAGGGGGTTGTGCCAGCATGTGCGCTGCACATCCCGGGCTGAATATCGGGATGTGCTGCATATGCATGGGCATGCCTCCTGCATGTGCACTGCATACATTTACTTTGCGTCCTGGCGCATCGGGACTTGCGCTGCCCAAGTCTTCCCTTCCAATACCATACCGGGATGCATTGCTGGGGTTGCGCTGGCGCAATTCGGTTGTACTAGGCGCAACTCCTTGGAATATCTGGCCCCCAGTGTAAATCGGGATCAGCCTCACACTTGGGTGTGAGGCTTTTATTGCTGACTGTTCTCCTTTAAGCATTTCCTGTTGTTATGGCTCATAACTGAAATGCTTGTGAGTTTCCTCCTCATTTGTTTTTCTTTTCAAAAAATAGTTTTTTGGGTTAAAATGTTTGGTAGTCACTTAGCTAGATTTGGTGTTCACTGCTCTCCCACATTTGGAGAAATAAATCTGCCACTAGAGAACAGGGGAGAGCATGATCACAGCAGAGTTTTGAATTTCATTCTAAAGTTCTCTAATTAGCATAAAATTCTAGGCTCTTGGGCAGCTCTTTCCAGAGGAATGATTTCACTTGTCAAGTATAGTGAGGGATCCCTTAGGAAAAAAACATTACTACAGTGACTGATTTTTTTCTTATCATCCATAAGAAAAAGGTAGTCCTCAGGATGGTCCTGTCCTTTGTCCCTAAAATACCTACAGCTTTTCATGGAAATCAGGAAATCGGTCTACTGTCCTTCTGCCTAAGGTGGGATCATGCTATGGAGCATGAGCTGCACAAATTAGACTTGCACAGGGCAATCAGGACGTACCCCAAATGAACTGCAGAGTTCAGAAAATTTGAGTCTGTTCATTCTCTTCATTGCAGTGAATACAGGCCAAAAATACTCCAAGGCCACCTTAGCCTGGTGGGTAAGAGTCTGTATCGCTAAGGCCTATGCGGCAGAAAAGAAGAAAGCTCTGGCTTGCATCAAGGCGCACTCCACCAAGGTTTTGGCTGCTTCCTGGGTGGAAAGCAGGGAGGCATCTGTGTTAGAATTGTGCAAGGGAGCAATGTGGTCCTCTGTCCACACATTCTCTAAGAACTACAGATTAGATGTTCAAAGTTCTGCTGATATGGCCTTTGTTGGCAGAGTTCTGCAGGCAGTGACTAGCAGATATTTTTTTTCTCCTGTATGGGATATATATATATATAGGACAATATTCTCCCCCACCCAGTTGAGAAAATGGGTACTGCCTCTTAGAACCCATATGTATTAATTACCCATTGACAATGTGGAGTGCTTCAGAAAGGAGACATTCCTTCATACTTACTGTAATTTCCTTTTCTGTTGGCTCCAACATTGTCAGTGGGGCCTCTCCCGGGAACCTTGGCTCCTTAGGAGAATATTGTCTGATATGTATCTAAGGATGTTGTTTTTCAGAAATTATGGTTTACATCCTATCCGGAGTTCTCTGCTAATGTGAAAACAGGTTACACTTTATGGGATTACAGGCACACAAGCTAACAGGTTGATATTTCTGAACATGAGGTGGTACCTCCCTGTACCAAGTTAGTGCTTGCACGGTTTTCTAAAGTTATACTTACTGTTATTACTATTACAAACATATGAACATACGAAAACTGCCAGCAGATCCAGGCCATACGGTCTGTCTAGTCTGCTCGAATGTGCAGCTAGCAGTCAATTACACTGCAGCTTCCCTTCCCTCCCCTGCCTGCATATCTGAATTACTGCCCTTGCTTGCTGATACCTCTCCCCCCAGTATCCTCTTGGTGACCCCCCCCTGACCTTGTCCCATCCCCTCTTAAAACTGCCCACTGACTTTAAGGATACCACCTCCTCTGGCAGTGCGTTCCACCTTGTCACAACTCTTTCCTTAAAGTAATGCCTTCTCATTTCCCTCTTGAATCTACCACCCTCCAATTTCAGACTGTGCCCCCTAGTGCCTCTTTCTCCCTTCAATCTAAAAATATCCTCTGTACCAGCATTTTTTAAGCCTTTCATATATTTGAAGGTTTCTATCATGTTCCTCTATTCCTCCGTTCCTCCAGGGAGTACCTGCCAAGTGCCATCAGTCTCTCCTCATAGGGTTTGTCCTGCAATATAAGGACCATCCTGGTTGCTCTGTGTTGGACCCCCTCTAGCAATTTGACATCTTTCTTTAAGTAGGGGCACCAGAACTAACATAATAACATACTAAAAATGACAGCAGAGTAGGCCTCATGGTCTGTCAGGTCTGCTCGGGCACCGATACCATCCTCCTGGCCCCTCCCATGATCCCCCCCTTTCCCCAGCCAGAGTCCCCCAGACAAGCATTCCTCAGCTTCACCCCCACCTGTATCTGTCCCAGCCTCTCTTGAACCCCTCCACCATAGATACCTCCACCAGGTCCTCAGGCAATGCATTCCATTGTTCCACCACCCTCTCAGTGAAGTACCACCTCTTCCCCCCTCAGGTCTCCCACCTCCAGCCTCCAATTGTGCCCCCTGGTGGCCCCTCCTACCTTCCTCTGAAAGACCCCATGAAAGTTTACCTTATTAGCCCCTTTCAGATACTTGAAGACCTCAGTTATGTCCCCTCGTCCCTCCTCCCCTCCAGTGAGAACAGGTTGAGCTCCTCAAACCTCTCATCTGTCCTGTCCCCCAGACCCTGGATCATCATGGTTACCCTTCTCTAAACCCACTTCAGGAGTTGAATATCTTTCATTAGGTGTGGGCACCAAAACTGCACGCAGTACTCGAGGTGTGGTCTGACCAGACAATTGTACAGCGACAGAATCACTTCCCTGCATCTAGAGGTAATCCCCCTGGTGATGCAACCCAGCATCCTATTTGCCTTGGCTGTGGCCCTCCTACATTGCTCAGAGTTATTCTTTTTGGCATCTGCCAGCACTCCCAGGTCCTTTTCCTCACTAGAAGCCTGCAGTATGTCCCCCCCCAGAGTGTATACCTGGCCTGGGTTCCTGCAACCCAGGTGAAGCACCTTGCATTTCCTGGTGTTGAATTTCAGTTTTCAAACAACATGAAGTCTTGCTATATTATGACATATGCAGTTTGTCCCAGCCTTAGAACTGCTCCGGAGGTGAAAGAGTTAAAGTCCATGCCAGGCATGGAACTTAGAGCTCGATTGAAAATTCGATCTGTTGTTCTTCAAACTTAAACTGTCAGATTCTTTACTCCGCCTCACTGAACTGTCACTCCGGAGATTCCTCCTTCTGCACGGTTCATTTTGTCGGTTAAAGTATAAAGTTTTCGTTTTTTAACGAAATTAAACATAATCGAGTCGGTTCAAGCTCTATCTGTGGTATTGTAAGTACTAGATAGGTTTACATTTATTTTCTGTGGAACTTGTAAACATTTTTATCGGTTCGGTTTGAACCGATCAAATTACTTCTATTACATTACCGTCTTTTAGAAGTGCGGTTCCCGGTTCTTATCGGTTCTAAAAAACGGATTTAATTACGTTTTTTTCCACGACCCGTGACACGGTTGGGAACCGATAAGGGAGTCTTGCTTGGCAGATTGCCGTAAAAGGGCAAGTTTTTGGTTAGGCTGGCACTATGTCTGAGAAACCCAAAAGAAAAACCGGGCCCACTGGGATTCAGCACTGTGTTGTATGTGGGGAAGCCTTTGCCAACACATGTGTTTATTGTCTGGGGTTGACCACCTCAATTCAGACTGCCAGATTTGCATGGGTTTTCCTGCAGCTACCCTGGATAAGAGAGTTGGTAGACTCAGGGGACGGGAGGCCATAAAGTCCACTGACCCGGATGGCCAGCCCGGTTCGGTTTCAACCGAACCGGAGGGAGTGCCCTCTGACCAGGGCGATACTTCCTCGGGCAAAAGGAGAGCCGACTCTGAGGAGTCGGTTCCAACAAAGAAATCTAGAAATTCAGCTGGTGTGGAGTCAAAACTTCCCTCTCCAATTGCTGAAGAAATAGCTAAAGCAATAAAAATTGTTCAGTCTCCCCGGTTCCGACCGAACCGGCATCATCAGGTGAGCGCTCGGTTCGGTCGGTTCCTCCGGTTCAGGAGTATTATTTAAGGGAATTTTATGAGCCAGAGGAGGGGGAAGAGGAGTATGAGGAGAGTGAATGTGGTTTTGAAGTCTGGATGTGCCCATTGAACCGGACATCTCTCCAGACAGACTTTCAGGGTCTCCCCCTAGGCTTTCTGAGTCCCCTTCTCACTTCATGTTAAAAAAAAAAAATAAATAAATAAAGTGGCTGAAACCCTCCAGCTCCCTATGGAGGAAGCTGTGGATGATCAGAAGGAGCCTGATTTTGTAGAAATGATGGATATCCCAGAGTCTAGGAGACTGTCTATTCCTCTGCATAAATCTTTTTGGAAACAGACAGTAAAGATTTTAAAAGCTCCTCACGCCATACCTCCTGTTGATAAAAGAATGGACAAAAGGTATGCATTATCAGGCTCTGATATGGAGTTCCTTACACAACAATGCAGCCACGTGGGGGTGGTGCAGGCTGCAGCCTGTGACAAGGCAAATGTTCCCTTAGCCTCTCACCCCCCTGACAAGGACTCCAGAAAGATAGATGCCATGGCAAAGAAACAGTACATGGCAGCTTCCTTAGGACTCAGACAGGCTAATTATATGGAGAGCTGGAGCAGGTGGCCCCTGATGGTATTGAGCAATTCCATGCTGCAGTGGACTCTAATGATGTATCATCCAGAGTCATGGCTACTTCTGTGGCTCTCCATAGAATGGCTTGGCTCAGATGTACTAGCCTGTCAGAGGATACCCAGACTAAGGCCATGGATTTCCCTGTTGTGGGCAACTCTCTGTTTGGGGAGCAAACGGAGAATTATATGAAGAAAATGGATGAATATAGGACCACCTATAGGAGTGCACAGGCCAAGGAAAGGCAAGTCACTTTCCAAAGGCAGCCGCCCAGGGGCAGGAGTAGGCCTTTTCATAGGCCTTTTTACCAAGCCCAGGCTTCCTCTTCAGCTTTTGCACAGAAGGGGTTCTTTAGAGGGAGAGGCAGATGGGGTACAGGCAGGCCTGCTTCCACCCCTCAGCCTAAAGCCCCTGCCAAACAGGCACCCTGATGGGGCGCCCAGGGCCGATTCTCCACTACCTGTAGGGGGCAGGCTGGCTTACTTTGTCCAGGACTGGGAGTCTCTAACGTCAGACAAGTGGGTCCTGGAAGTAGTAAGCCAGGGACTGGTTCTCAGCTTCAAAAAATTTCCAAAGATGAGAATCAGATCCTCTCCACCTGCAAGTCCTTCAGAGGCTCTTGCCCTGGAGGCAGAAGTCTCTACCTTCCTGGCTGTCAGAGCTGTGGAAAGGGTTCCACCCCTACACCAAGGCAAAGGGTTGTACTCCAGGTACTTCCTTACCCCAAAAAAGACAGGAGAATGGCGGCCCATCCTGGATCTCAGGTATCTAAACAAACACCTTTTAAAACCAAAATTCAAAATGGTGACTCTGGGAATTATTTTACCCTCTTTAAGGCCAGGGGACTGGCTAGTGTCCCTGGACCTCAAGGATGCCTATTTTTCATGTTCTCATCAGAAGCTCCCATTGAAAGTCACAAAATGCCTGGCAGTAGCAGTTGCCCACTTAAGAAGGCAAAAAATTGCCATCTTTCCTTACTTGGACGACTGGCTCATAGTAGGCCAGTCCACAGACCAAGTCAGGTTACACCTTCAAGTAACTCAGCAACTGCTAACTTTTCTAGGTTTCCTTCTCAGTCTTCCAAAGTCAGTCCTAGAGCCTGTCCAGCGTCTCACCTTCATAGGTGCAGAACTGAACACAAAAGAAGCCAGAGCCTTCCTTCCTCTGGAAAGGGCAAGTACCCTGATTTCTCTGGCTTCCTCCTTCACCCTGCGGGTCTCTCAACCAGCAAGGCACTTTCTACAGCTCCTGGGACACATGGCTGCTTCGACAGCAGTAGTGCAGGGAGCCAGATTTCAGATGAGGGACATCCAGTTCCATTTGAGAGCCTTTTGGTCTCAAAGAAAGGACCCTCTAACCAATTCCAGTGACTTGAACCCTGATCCAGGCCCTTCAGTGGGGGCAGGACCAGGGCAATTTGAACAGGGGTCCCCTTACCCCTCAGTCTCACTCCTTAATCCTTACTACAGATGCATCCCTATTGGGGTGGGGAGCTCGCATGGGCGACCTCACCACCAGGATTAGGGTCCCCTCAGGAATCTCTGCTCCACATCAATCTGTTGGAACTCAGAGCAGTTTTCTAGCACTTCAAGTTTTTCCAAATCTGTTCAGAACAAGGTTATTCAAGTCAGAACAGACAATACCACCACAATGTGGTACATCAACAAGCAAGGGGGCACTCGGTCTACGGCCTTGTGCACCGAAGCAACGAAGTTGTGGTCTCTGGCTTACTCCCTGAACACCTCCCTTGTAGTAGTTCACCTCCCAGGCAAGGGCAATGTCCTGGGCAGATGCTCTCAGCAGGATTTCCCAAGGCCATCACGAATGGGCTCTGGATCCCCTAGTTCTGGAGGTGGTATTGCCAGATGGGGCACACCCCAGATAGATCTTTTTGCAGCCCCAGACAATCACCAACTTCCTCTTTTTTGTTGCAGGCCCCCAGTGTTGGGCTCAGTCCCCCTGGGTGCCTTCCTTCTCAGTTGGGAAGGGAAGTTTCTCTATGCCTTTCCACCCTTCCCTCTCCTGTTCAAAGTGCTAGTTAAAATCAGGTCTCAATCCTGCAAGATGTTTCTGATTGCTCCAGACTGGGCCAGACAGCCCTGGTACCCACTCCTTATGTCCTTAGCAGTCCACCGTCCCCTGTGTCTCCCAGGAATCACAATCTGTTATCCTGTGCTCAGGAGAGGGTTTGGGTACCTGAACCTCAAATCTCTCAATCTCAAGGCCTGGCTCTTGAAGAGTTAGAGTTTGCTGACCTACACCTTTCCCAAGGTGTATTGGATATTATGAAGGCTTCTAGGAAGCCTTCCACCAGGGCTACTTATATTCCAAATGGAAGGGATTTTTCCATATGGTGCTCTGGGAAGCATATTTCCCCCAGAATCTGCTGACTTACCCGCAGTCCTGGATTATATGGTTCATTTAAATACTTTAGGGCTGAGACCAGCTACCCTAAAAGTGCACTTGGTGGCCATGTCTGCTTCTTGTCAGCAGGTAAGCCCTCTTCTCTTTCAGCTCATCCTGTATTCTCCAAGTTTTTCAAATGGTTGCTTCACACCAACCCCCCATTTAGGGATGCTTCCCCTGCCTGGGATCTTAATATTTGCATTGCCCAACTTATGCAACATCCTTTTGAGCCCTTGTCCTCAGCAGAGCTCAAGTACTTGACTTGGAAAACTGTGTTTTTGGTAGCCATCACTTCTGCCAGGCGCATAAGTGAGTTACAAGCATTGTCAGTGGAGCCTGATTTTATCTCCTTTCACAGAGATAAGGTAGGCCTCAGGACTAACCGAAAGTTCTTGCCTAAGGTGGTCTCAGATTTCCACCTTAATCAATCTATATCTCTCCCTGTGTACTTCACTGGCCATTCCTCTTCTAGTGAGAGGAGGTTGCACAGTTTAGATGTCAAAAGATCACTTAGCTACTACATAGATCGTACCAAAGGTCACAGGTTTAACTCCCTCCAACTGTTCTTCACTTATGGTGAGGTTGGCAAAAGGAAACCTGCCACTAAAAATCCATTGCCAGGTGGATCGTCTCTTGTGTCCAATTCTGCTATGAAAAACTGGGTAAAGTTCCTCCTTCAGGTCTGAGAGCTCACTCCACCAGAGGTACAGCTGCGTCTCTGGCTGCTGCCAGGGACATCTCTATCCTAGAGATATGTCAAGCAGCTACCTGGAAAACGGTGCACACTTTTACTAAGCATTACTCCCTGGACATCCAGGCTAGGAGTGATGCTCGTTTTGGCACAACTGTGCTTCAGAGCCTACTTCTTAAGTAGGTTCTGTCCCTCCTCCATGGAGGTACTGCTGTGTAGTCTGCATATGTCATAATATAGCAAGACTTCATGTTGTTTGAAGAAAAAATTACTCACCTTAGTAATGTTGTTTCTTCTAATGGAGTCTTGCTATATTATGACCTCCCCCCCTGCCTGCCCCTCTCAGAACCTTACTCTTGGGGATGTGGGTGGGCAGGGCAGCGTTGGCACTTTTTAGATGCCCACCTTGTTTTCACCCCTCCTTTTGGGGTGATCTTTGTTAATGTTGTCATTTTGGGTCTCCTGACTTGAGTCTTCTTTGTGGCACCAAAAATGTGTTTATTAATTAAGTAGCCAGTTGGCTAGTGTAGGTTTACAGCTTCCACACAGAGTCTTAGTGAGTTTTTGCTCTTAAAGATCTGACAGTTTAAGTTTGAAGAACAACAGATATAATTTTCAACTAAGCTCGAGCTCTAAGTTCCATGCCTGGCATGGACTTTAACTCTTTCACCTCCGGAGCAGTTCTAAGGCTGGGACAAACTGCATATGTCATAATATAGCAAGACTCCATTAGAAGAAACAACATTACTAAGGTGAATAATTTTTTCTTCAGGTGCATGACCTTCTATCCAGAGTATCCAGGTCTCCCTGCAGGGCTACTCTGCCCTCTTCCCCATCTAGCACCGCCCTCAGCTTAGAGTCATCTACAAAGAGACTCATTTCACTCCTGATACTCTCCCTGATATTGGAGATGCAAGCATTAAACAGGAGCAGCCCAAAAACTGATCCCTGTGGGACCCCACTTATGACCCCCCTGGAGGACAAGACTACCCCCCACCACCACCCATTGAGAATGCCCAGATAGCCAGTTTCCAATCCACCTGACCATCTGAGTCCCATCCCCATACTTCCGAGCTTATCCAGCAGGCCAGTGTGGGGAACCGAATCAAACGCCTTGCTGAAGTCCAGAAAGATGACATCCACTGGCCTACCCTGGTCGAGCGCCATTGTCACTCATTCGTAGAACCCCACAAGGTTAGTCTGACACGATCTGCTCGACATGAAGCCATGCTAGTGATCATCCAGGTATTCCTGTTCCTCCAAGAACACCCACAGCCTCTCCTTTAGGATGGCCTCCATCAATTTGACAACCACCGATGTCAAGTTGACTGGCCTGTAGTTCCCCGGCTCCTCCCTCGAACTCCTTTTGTGGATGGGTACAATGTGTGCCTCTCTCCAATCCTTGGGTACCCTCCCTGTCTGTAGAGAATCATTAAAAAGGTCCACCAGAGGTGCAGCCAAGACATCAGCCAATTCCCAAAGTACCCTGGGATGGATTCCATCAGGACCGGGAGCTTTATCCTTTTTTAGGGACCTGAGGGCTTCCCACATCCTGCCGACAGGTATTTCAACATCTGTGTTGACAGGGATTTCAACATCCGTGCCTCCCTCCACTCCAGCTGAACCAGTGTACCCACTCCCATATGGAGCAGCTCTCTGAGCCCCCTGAGTCACAACAGGTACCTCAACATTTAATGCCACCACCACTTCTGCCCCCTGTGTCCTTCTTTCCTGCGGCTCCCCCACACCCTCACTAGTGAAGACCGCAGTACTTCTGGTGCAGCCTCACCAATGACCTGTATAGTGGCAGGATGACCGCACCTGAACTGGGGGTGATTCTTCTTGCAGTACACCCCAGCATCTTATTAGCTTTAGCTGTCACTTTCCTGCACTGTGCTAAGTGGTTAATTTGCCCAGTTATTAGCACTCCAAGATCCTTCTCCTCCTCTGTAGTGAACAACTGCACCCATCCCAATCAGTAACAACTCCTAGGGTATCTTGCTCCCAAGTGCATGACTTTGCACTTCTTTGTGTTGAACCCCAGCTTCTGTGTGTCAGACCAGCGCTCAAGCTTAGCCAGATCACCCTCCCTGTAGCCCCTGCCACCTCTCTGTATCCTCCATCACTGCCCTGATCTTCATGGCATCTGCAAAAAGGCTGATCTTATTCTTAATCCCATGTGAGATGTTGGCAACAAAAATGCCAAACAGCGCTGGACCCAGTACCGAGCCTTGTGTTACTCTGCTGGTTACAGCTCTTGGAGTTGAGAATTCCCCTCAGACAACTACCCTCTGCTGTCTGCCTTGCAACCAGTTCCTGGCCCAAACCACCATTTTCTCCCCTGCTCCCTGGTATCTCAACTTGCTAATTAGCCTCCCATGGGGCACTGAATCAAAGACCTTGCTGAAATCCAGATACAGGACATCCACCGCTTGGCCCCTGTCTAGTGCCCTAGTCACCCAGTCATAAAAGTCAGCAAGGTTGGTCTGACAGGATCTGCTGGAGACAAACCCATGCTTCCTGTTGTCCTGGAGACCATTCCCTTCCAGAAAGGTTACTAACCTTTCCTTAAGGATAGTCTCCATCATCTTCCCCTCAGTGGTTGTAAGACTGACTGGTCTATACTGTAGTTGCCTGGTTCATCCTTGGGATCACTTTTGTGGAGGGGGCCCACATGTGCCATCCTCCAGTCCTGGGGCATGCATCCAGTTTCCAGAGAGAAATTGAACAGGTCCACTAGTGGCTCCATCAGGACCTCTGCCAACCCCTTCAGAACCCTTGGATGTATGCCGTCTGGTCTGGGTACCTTATCAACCCGCAGTGTCCTTGGGCCTTCCAGTACCCTGCTCACCAGGATTTCTCTGTCTGTTAATTCTGCCACCCCTGTGCCCACCCCCCATCCCCTGTGGCATCAGTCCATGCTTCTCCCTGGTAAACATAGAGCAGAAGTATTCATTGAGTGCTTCCGTCTGGTCTGCCCCTTTTACCACCCACCCTTCACCTTCCCCAATTCTTACAATTTGATCTTTGCAGCTCCTTATGTACCTGAAGAAATCCTTGTCCCCCTTACTGATACCTCATACCAGCTTAAGTTCCCTTGAAGCCTTGGCTGCCCTAACTGCCCTGCTCACCTCCCCTGATTTCTTGGTGTACTCCTCCTTATCGTCCCCCCATTTGGATCTCATAAATTTCCTGAAGGCTGCTCTTTTTACCCTCACCTTCTCTAGCCCAGCTGCAGTTTATGAGGGACAAAGAATATGGGGGCCAAGATTCTCATGGATGACGCACATACAGCGCCATCTCTGACGAGACTTCTTGACTTCATTCTCTATGTTTGATAGCATTTTGGAGTTGGAATAGTATTAATACTTTACTGGTAGGAGTTTGAAGGGGGTTTCGGGGGGCTTTGCCCCCTGAAATAAAACATCTGCTGTGTGTGTGTTGGGGGGGAGGATGCAGGGGGCACAGCCCCCGATTGTCTCTATTCCAGTTAGTGTGAGACAGTTAAGCTGTTAACTGTTGCCTAGCAACAGTAGGGTCACTGATATCATCTTGTCTACCATCTTTGTCCCTCAAAAACTGCAGCCACTCCCCTTCTCTAACACCTCCCTGTGAAACCAGCTCGGCTTTTTGGACCAGGCCTTTTTGGTCAGGATATTTGAGCATGAGCTAGTGGCCTCCGCTAGCTTGAGTTTGATAATCACCCATTTCTGGTTAGCATCCATGTGTGGGTGGATGCTGGCTAGTTGCTCGGCCATTATGGTCCTCATCCTGCCAAAGACAGCCCGTCTAAAGTCCAACACCTTTGTCCTGGTTTTGGATGCCTCCTTACCCATACTAAGTGAGAACCACACAGTGTGGTGGTTACTCCGTGCCAATGGAGCCTCAACTTCCAGTTCCCCGATAAGCTCTCCAATAGTCAGCACTAGGTCCAGAATATTACCTTCCCTGGTTGGCTGTGTTACCCCTGGGGTGCTCCAATCTACCTCAGGCAGATTGAAGTCCACCACAATTGCAGTGTTACCCTTCCCACAGACCTTCTTTATCGCTCCGCTAGCTCCCTGTCAATGTCCTCCATTTGAGAAAGTTATCTATACACTACCCCCAACCTAAACCTCCTGCCCTTTGAGACTTGGATTAGCGCCCACAATGGTTCTGCCTTGCTCTCCTCCCCTAATCCCTGCTACACAGTATCGCCTCTGTTATACTAGTTTATGTTAACCTTCTAGCGGTGCAGCATTTCCACCAGGAAAATATGGGTCCGATAGCAGTGTGGCAAGAGAGCAAAAGATGAGAGATGGCTTTGAGTTATCCCATTCTACAGAGTGAGGTAGGCCATCATTTGCCTTTTTTTTTTTCTTAAGACAAAAGCGTTTTTGTACATATGATGTGTTGATATTACTACTTGGGCACATTGTAGATTTTTGCTTACATGTGACTGTATAGATACTATGAGGACAGAGGTGACTGGAAAGTCCTTGCTGTTCAGAATCTTCATGTGTCCAGGGTTCTATGCTGTTCACAACTTTGGGCCGTACCACTACCCCTAGTAGTGGTGCACATTACCCATATGTATTAATTACCCATTGACAATGTTATAGTTGACAGAAAAGGAAATTATGGTAAGTATGAAGGAATTTTTCATTTCTTTTGTTCGTTTTTTAAGGAATTGGTTTCATGGTTATATGTAAAGTTATTTTCCCACTCATGCCCTACTTAAAGGGACACTGTCAACCCACTTAAAGGGGAAGTCTCCCATAGTTCCACACCAATATTTTCCCAACTCCTTATGTGTAACTGTTGTGTGCCTCCTCCAGTTGCCAGCAGTCCTACTGCTGTCCACATCTGGATTATAAATAAAAATATACAGCCCCCAAAAGTTACCAATGTGTTTGTCCTCCATTTTACCATCAATGTTGCTGGAGGATGATGTCATCAGAGCAACAGATAATGGTGCTGCACTAAATGCAGTTCCACCGGTAGACCAAACCCACAATGTTTGGTTCCCCACTTGAGTAATGGGGGAACTCTTTAAGTGTTGTACACATCCTGAAGTGCAGGTCTAATAGGGACTAGGACCATGTAAGTGTGATGCAGCACTGATTTGAGGTATATACAGTATTCATATAAGGAAGTGCCTGTATGTGTTGTGTTACTGTTTCTGTTAGCAAAAACAGTTTACCCAATAAATGACTCTGGGTACAACAAGAGTTTTAAGTGGTATTATGCAGCTCTTGTATTACGGTGTGTGTGTGTGTGTTAACATTCTCTGTTTTGATTGACACCAGCAGTGAGAAACAATCTTGAAAATAGGCCCCTTTCCCTTTGTAACTAGGCAGTCAGTGATTGGATGGCTGCAGTAAGGCAATAAAGAATTCAGCTATGACAAGGAATAGGTTACCAGGAAAGCACAGGCACAAGTACTGGGGGACTCTGGTTCAAATCCTACTAGAGTTTCTTACTCTCTAGCCCTTAGAAGTTCCCCTAACCTCCTTAGAAACTGTGATGGCCCCTCAGGTCCATGACTTTAAAAGTGCCCCAATTCCCATTATAAATCACTAGCAGTGATGTGAGAGCTACAACACTTCACTTTCAAGGTACTAAAGATAAGCTGTGGCAGCACCCCCTTTGTAATGCCAGCATTTGAAGTAGGATGTCCCTCACAAATCAGATGCTACACCTCAGCTGTTGTAGGTAAAGAAACTAATCAGTCTCTGTTTGTAGTGCTCTGTATTTGCTTAGCTCACTCCTCCTGTGCCATATGCATTCTGTGTCTTGGTATTTCCATTCAGAAACTCAGATTTAAGGAGCATTTGAAATGTAAAACAATAAACTTTATAAAGTAAATCATCTAGCTCTCCACTTTCAGGCTGCTGAAAGGGGATGTGTATAAGTCAGTCTTGTGTGATCCTTTGGTAAGCTGCCCAGGCTCATCTTGTAACAAATCTTCTCAAGGGTGTTCAGCTGGTTCAATACAGAGTGACTGATTGACTACTCGATTGATTGATTGATTGGTTGGTTGATTGACTGATTCAGTCTACTGCTTTCCACAACATGTTACAACTGTCTCACAGAGAGAAATGAGCAGTACAGAGAAACAGCGTTTGTTTCCTGTGAATGAAATGCTATTAGATGTATTATTTGCTCTACACATGCAGTATTAAGGCTACAAGTACCACTCCCTGTGTGAGTTGCATGACAGAAAATGCCTTAAGCCATTGCAAACTTAAACTAAAATCAGGATAGACAGCATTGATACCCTTATGTTTTGTTCTGCACTGTTGCTGCAGTGACATCAAGGAATGGGGGGGGGGCTGTATTACAAGTGACTCATTTGCATGTAAATGGAGGCTTACTTGACATTTTACTACCTTGTGTCAGAGCCTCAAACTCTAGATATGTGTTGCAACAGAAGAAATGGCTGATCTCTTATTGACATATGTACAGTACTTGATGTAATGTATAATAAATACATCAGACATATCCAAATCATACATATACAGGAGTCTTCTCCTTTAAGCCTCAAACTGTCTTTAGCTTAAGAAACTCATTTAATGAGCAGTCACATTCTGTAGAGGTTGCTGAAGTAGCTGGTAGTTTGATTCTGATTCTTTTTTTTCTTTTAAAAAGTGAAAAACAGACTCCCCACCATACTGGTGTTACCGCACAAAAGCATTTTTGTTTACATTTTTTGATCAATACACACTGCATCTCTTCTAGACTTGGGAACATCCCAGCAGAGTCTAGTCACTTATGATGCAGTGAGAGACAAGGACACTACTGCATCATGAGTTGCTGCACCATTTTGGGGATGTTTCTAATGTTCAGGAAGTATGCAAGAAGAGTAAATCAAGGATCTGAAACAAAACAAGTTTGTGTAAAATTACACCATTAGCATGTATTTTTTTATTTTTCTTTATTTTTAATAATAGATTCACAATCTCAAACAAAAAACAAAAATAGTAATATTGAAGCATTGAAAACTAATAAAAATCAGACTACACATTTAAAGAAATACAGAAAAAGTGAACAGTACAGTGCAATAATTATACCTTCTTTCCTAACCCCCACCCAAATTTGTTTTTTATTTTATTTTTATTTAAACATTTGGTGACCAGGAAAGGCACACTAAGCCAAGGCTCATCTCCAGGTGCGACCCGGGGGACAGTGAGCATGGGTACAATGTATACAATCACAATAGTATATAATAAGAAGCATAATATACATACTACATCACAGGAAGCATGATAATACATTTCAGGATACATTTCAAAATGATGAAGGCTGAGCTAAACTATGTATAAGAAATTTGACAAACCCTATTATAATAAAAAATTAGAAATAAAACCATGATTAACATAAAAATGTATTGTATAACAGTGGGCCCATTCTCAGAACTTATTATCATAACATTCAATAAAGTGTCCCAAATAGACGTTGGTAGTTGTGAAGGTTATTATTAAATATTGCAATTAATTTGCACAGCTGTAAATTAAGTAAAATATTTGAAGTCCATTCTTTAAAAGTAGGTACTGTATGTCTCTGTCAATCCAATGCTTCAAGATAGTTTGTTTAGTAGATGTTGCAATTAGAGCCATCATAGCTTTGTCTGATTTATTAGGTAAATTATCATTATTCCTGATAATGCAACCCTCCAGGATAAAAGCACATTGTAAATCCAGTTTGTCTAAGTTTTTTTTATGTCTCTCCACAAAGATTGTGCTCACGGGCCCTCTCATAAAATATGATTTAGGGATCCAGTATCCAAATTACAACAGGAGTATTTATCAGAAGCCACAAACCTATCCTAAATAGTTTACAAAGTGTCATATATACATTATGTAAAACTTTAAATTGCATCAATCTCAAATTATCTAATTGGATATATTTGTAAATATTATTCCAGATTTTTATCCAGTTCTGAGAATTATCTAGTTCCTGTATCCAATATGGTGATTGTATTGGATTATCTGAAAATATTTTAGAGTAATAATTTGTAAATATTAGCAATAGGGTATAGTTTATTGTTTGCATTTATAAGTTTAAGTAAGATATCTGGGGGTCTTTATTCCAAGGGAATGGGCCGAAATGTGAGACAAGAGCAATCTTTAAAGCCTCTGGTCACACCTGGAAACAAGCTCTGGCTTAGTGTGCCTTTCCTGGTTAAACAATTTCTGCAAAGCAAAAAGATTTATAGTATATTTTTTGCTTATGCTTAGTTTTGCCAGGATTTCGCTAACAGGTAAAAGAAACCCACCTTTTAAGATAGAAGTCACAGTAAAATCATTAGCTACTGGAAGTCACAAATGTGTCAAAACCTTCCCATTAAGCTTGAAATTATGATTATTTAGAAGTGGTTGATTTATATTGTTAAAAAAAGTATAAATTCAGGAATTTACCTACTTGGTTATGTACTTTAGAAGAGTTGGCTGTGGCCGTATTTTGAAGTACAGATGGTAAGTTAGATGTTTTCATATTATAACATAGCTGATGGGAATAATTTAGGTTGTTTAAGGAGGAATAGTTCTATATCTAACCAAATTGGTTTGTAATTAGATTGCCTAGAATCAAAAGAAATCCATTACAGATATTTAATAACATGGGAAGACATGTAATAATAAAATTAGGTATTTTAACACTACCTTGAGATTTGGGTAATAACTTATTTAGAGCAATTCTAGCCATATTTGTCTCCCATAAGGCTTTGTTTATTAAACCATGCAAGGGACAAATCATTTAAGTGGGAGAAATATATTTAACATATTCAACGAGTAAAAGAGTCTAGGAAACAATGCTAATTTGTATAATACTTATCTTCCCCCATAGTGAGAGAGGTAATAATTGCCATCTGTTAATATCTTGTTTTATTTTGTTTAGTAAATTGCTAAGGTTCAGATTACCTTTCACAAGGTGAATCCCAAATAATTAAACACACAAATACTTAATGTGATCCTGTGTCCAGAGTAAGCCTAACTTCAAAATTTCACTTTTTAATAAGCAAGTATTAAGGGGCAGTATTATGGTTTTCTCTTTGTGTAAATTATAGTTAGAAAATTTGCTGAATTCATGAATCGTTTCCAGAGTGCCCATTGTTGCGTCCTTTGGATTGGAGACATGTAAAAGCACATCATCTGCATATGCTGATTGTTTTAGATGAAAGGAGCCTATCTTAATACCTTTAATTTGAGGGTTGGTGTTCAAGAAATAAAGAAGAGCTTCCAAATAAAAGTTAACAAGAATAGGAGACAGTGGATAACCTTGGTGTATTCCACAAAACAATCAAAATGAGGGAGAAAGTAAACCATTGCAACAGATGCTTGCCATGGGATGAGAATATATAATCTTTCTGAACTTAAGTCTTCACTGTTTATTCACACTTCTGGGTTCTAGTCGGAGGCACTAGGATCCTGTGGGAGCCTAAAATCTTCAGGAGGGCCAGTGCTGTGGTAGGATCGTGCATGCGTGGCACTGCAAGATCAGCTCACAGATGTATAGGCTTCCTCAGCGTAGACCCCCAACCACCTCAGTTCCCTTTTCCCCCACCGTTGAGTGAGCTTGACATCACTCGCCCACTGGGAGCCAACTCTTCACATCTATATGACATCAACATTAGTCGTTCAGTTAGTTTTAGAATTTGTTATTCTTATTACTCTTTGTTATTAAAAAAAAAAAAAAAAGAAGAAGAGGAAGAAAATAATTTTTTTCTCTCAGCCCTGCCCTTGACAGAGTCAACCATGGATGGTCTCGGTGACGGTAAGGAGACTTCGTTGGAAAGCTGTTCTGGCAGCGGGGCTGTGTCTGGTCTGCTGCCCTTTTTGGAGGGGGGTTGACCATGGGCAGTCCGGTGCTTGAGAGGGAGGGCAGTCCTCTCATAAGCACAGAAAGAAGCAGGCCCGTTCCTGGTCTCGATCGGGAACCTAGCACCACTCTACCTTGAGTTCTTCTTCCCAATGGAGAAACAAGAGAGTGTACCACTCGAGGTCACCCTCTGGTATGTCTGTGAGGGAGTCTTCAGTAGTGGAGAACAGCAGGCCCACCCTGGCCCCTCCTGAGTCCCCAGTGGCCTCTGCTCTTAATGGCCGGGACACTTGACACTGTAACCCCTCTCTGTCCTTATGAGGGGTTTCCAGTGAGCAGTTTCATCACGTGATCACTCTTATGGAGCAGTGGGTACAGCATCAGTCTTGTGTGCCTCTTCCGGTGGACCTGGTTCCGGGGCCTTCGGGCCTATGCGCCACTGGGCCATGATCAGGGCATTCGGGACAACACATGCATTCAGTGTCAGCAGCGGACATTCCCACCTTACTGGCACTGACACTGTTGATGCTCATTCCATGTGTCTTACCCCCTCATTTTGACTCTTCGCAGGGGCCGGCACAGGTATCGCCTCCCTCTCCCTCTTTTTATTGGTCTGGTGGGTGTTCTCAGACTCAGTTTCCACTTCCAGTGGCACCTTCTACACCACGTTCAGTGCCAGGGCCCTCAGTAGAGCTGTCTGCTATGGTACTGCGTGCTCCACCAAGGTCGTTGTCACCACTGTTGGTTCTGGTGTCTCCAGTCTACCCCCTGCCCAGGCCAGGCTTTTGCCTCTTAGTGCCTGATTTCTGTGGGGTTGAGGTAGAGAACGATGAGTCTGACCCTGACCTTATCTTGTCTGATGATGGTGAGGATGACTGACACCTTGGTGAGAAGCCTTCTGTCTCAGCTGAGACATTAGTCGAAGATCTTTCTTTCCAGTCTCTCCTCAAGAACATGGGGATGACCTGGACCCTACGGACTTCTGCTGTAGATCCAGGTAGGCTTTTGCATCTGAAGTTCCTTCATATTCCTAATCTCCCTATGAGTCTTATGTCTCTTGTCCCCCCTCCTTTGAGATCTTGACTTGGGTGATGTGTGAGGGGCTAGCTCTCATTCCTTGTGTGGCCAAGCCCATAGACAAGAAGTATACCCCCCCAAGGACAGACCTTTTTTAGCATCACAACCCATTGCAGATGCTTTGGTGGTCATTTCAGAGAATGGCAAGGCTGTTCTCCCTCAGGAGGCTTCAGCTCACCCTATCAGTAAGGAGTCTCGCAAGATTGACACCTTGGGGAAACAGGCTTTCACAGTCACTACTCTGGGCATGTAACCCCTCTCTGTCCTTATGAGGGGTTTCCATTGAGCAGTTTCATCACGTGGCCACTCTTATGGAGCAGTGGGTACAATATCAGTCTTGTGTGCCTCTACCGGTGGACCTGGTTCCAGGGCCTTCGGGCCTAGGCGCCACTGGGCTGTGATCAGGGCATTCGGGACAACACATGCATTCAGTATCAGCAGTGGACATTCCCACCTTACTGGCACTGACACTGTTGATGCCCATTCCATGTGTCTTCCCCCTTCATTTTGACTCTTCGCAGGGGCTGGCACAGGTATCGCCTCCCTCTCCCTCTTTTTTTTGGTCTGGTGGGTGTTCTCAGACTCAGTTTCCACTTCCAGTGGCACCTCCTACACCACGTTCAGTGCCGGGGCCCTCAGTAGAGCTGTCTGCTATGGTACTGCATGCGCTGCCAAGGTCGTTGACACCATTGCTGGTTCTGGTGTCTCCAGTCTACCCCCTGCCCAGGCCAGGCTTTTGCCTCTTAGTGCCTGATTTCTGTGGGGTTGAGGTAGAGAACGATGAGTCTGACCCTGACCTTATCTTGTCTGATGATGGTGAGGATGACTGACACCTTGGTGAGAAGCCTTCTGTCTCAGCTGAGACATTAGTCGAAGATCTTTCTTTCCAGTCTCTACTCAAGAACATGGGGATGACCCTGACACTACGGACTTCCACTGTAGATCCAGGTAGGCTTTTGCATCTGAAGTTCCTTCATATTCCTAATCTCCCTGTGAGTCTTATGTCTCTTGTCCCCCCTCCTTTGAGATCTTGACTTGGGTGATGTGTGAGGGGCTAGCTCTCATTCCTTGTGTAGCCAAGCCCATAGACAAGAAGTATACCCCCCAAGGACAGACCTTTTTTAGCATCACAACCCATTGCAGATGCTTTGGTGGTCATTGCAGAGAACAAGACTGTTCTCCCTCAGGAGGCTTCAGCTCACCCTATCAATAAGGAGTCTCGCAAGATTGACACCTTGGGGAAACAGGCTTTCACAGTCACTACTCTGGGCATGTGTATTGCCAGTTATCAGGGACACTTCTCCAAATATGAATATGTGCTTTGGAACTCTCTTAAGTCACTGGTTGAGAATCTACTGGAGTCTGACTCTACCGTGGAGCTTCTACAGACTGTTATGAGAGGCACAGAATTCAACAGTCATCAGCTGAAAGCTTCTATGGATGCTTATGACACTGCTGCTAGAGCTGCCACTGTTGGCTCAGAACATCAGGATTTTCTACTGATGCTCAACAAGAGGTCATGAATGTCCTGTTTGACAGCACTTATCTGTTTGGCCCTCAAGTGGAGCAAGCACTGGAGGCTGCCCAGAAGACCAGGACTGCCATTAAAACAGCCATTCCAGCTCCTTCTGCTCCACAAAGGGGCAGGAACCATCAACAATTTCATAACAGGCAGTTCTTTCGAGGTATAGGCTGAGGAGCCTTTAAAAAAAAAAAAAAAACAGACTCCTCATCCGCAAAAGAAAGAGCAGCACAAGGTACAGGGCTTGCAAGCACCCAGTGCAACCCTCTGAAACCTGGGTCTTATCCCAGCTCAGCTGCCTAAGGTGGAGATCTCGGGGTGGTGGGAGGTCATCTGACTCAGTTCTATAATCAGTGGAAGCTCATCACCTCGGGCAAATAGGTCCTTTATATTGATCGAAAGGGTTACTCCCTGAATTTTGCAGAGATCCTTCCAGATCTTCCACCCAAGCGTCAGAGAGCCTGTACCACTACTCAGACAGACCTTTTCACCTCTGAGATACAGGACCTCCTCAGAAACAGGGCAGTAGAAGTGGTTCCTTGGGCAGAAAGGAACACAGATTTCTACTCCCATTACTTTCTGATTTCAAAGAAGACAGGTAGCATGCGCCTTATTCTCGACTTCAGAAAGTTAAATAAATTCTTATTCAGGGAGAAGTTCAAGATGGTCTCCCTGGGGACACTACTTCACTTCTTCATCAGTACGACTGACTAGCATCCCTGGATGTGCAGGATGGCTAGCAGCACATCCCAGTGCACCCAAGTCACCGCAAGTACCTCTGTTTTGTGGCCTTGGGTCAACACTGTCAGTTCAGAGTCCTTCCCTTTGGACTCTCCTCGGCACCTTGAATCTTTACAAAGTGTTTCGCAGTTCTCACTTCACACCTTTGAAAGCTTGCCATTCAAGTCTTCCCCTACCTAGATGATTGGATCATAGCAAGCCCATCCAGGCAAGAGATATAGGAGGCTGTCTCCACATTGTCTCAGTTCCTCACCTCCATGGGGGTCCTGCTGAATCTGGAGAAGTTGCAGCTTCAAGCCTCTCAGCAGCTCCCCTTCATAGGGACTGTCCTCGCCTCTTCCAAGGTGAGGGTCTTTCTCCCAGAGGATGGGAGGAATGACATTCTCCAGATGACTCACTTCATCAGAGAAAACAACCCCGTGCAAGCTAACTCCATGCAACAGATGCTGGGACTCATGGCCTCGTCCATTTTCACAGTGTCTCTGCCTCAATTGCACATGAGGACCACTCAGTGGATGCTCAGCTTGTAGTGGTCCCCAGTGATGCACCTGCAATCTTACCCCATCAAGGTGACAGATCCTCTGAGGTCACTTGCATGGTGGATTCAGGAGGACAACCTTCGACAAGGTTTGCCCTTTGCCCTTCCAGAGTCTCAGATTACCATCACCACAGATGCAGCTGAATGGCTGGGAGGCTCACTGCCAGGAGTTCCACACTCAAGGAGTGTGGAACCAGGAGGAGTCTCACCTTCATATCAATGTTCTGGTGATGAGAGTGGTCCTGTATGGTTTTACCATGCCAGATTGACAACAGTGTTGTCAATGGTCAGCATGGTGAGATCCCCAATGTCGACAGGTGAAATTATGCCTACCAGACATTGAGTTTTCTATCAGGGGTCTGTGCCCCCTGAACCCCCTGCTCCCCACATTCTAAAGATATCTAACTCTAAGTCAGAGTTGTTTTGAAGGGGGAGGGTGAAAGACAGTGAAAGGGCAAAATTTTGCCCTCTGGTCCCTCACAGCAACAATCTTGAAACCTGTCGAGATTGTCGCTGTGAGGGATTTCGCTGTCCCAGAGTCATTGTCCGGTTGGCATACTGTCCTGTACGCTGTTCGAGCCTTGAAGGATGTCCTCTGTTACAAAACAATCCTTCTTCAGACAGACAACAAAGCAGTGATGTATTACATCAACAAACAGGGAGGAGCACACTCCTACCCCTTATGCAGAGAAGACATGAGGGTATGGGAATGGTACCTCAAACACAGCACTCTGATTCAGGTGGTTTATCTGCCAGGAATTCAGAATGAACTGGTGGATCACCTCAGCAGAACAGAGGCGAACCCTCACGAGTGGTCGCTAGCACAAGATGTGCAGTAGCTCTTCGATTTGAACATTCTTTAGGTACTTCAGAGAAAGAATAAATGCCGGGGTTGTAAGGCTCAAAGGGGATGAAGGAGAGTGTAAGGAGGGAGACTTAGAAAAAGCAGAAATGCTGAATAAATACTTCTGTTCAGTATTCACTGAAGGGGGGAGGGTCAGGGACAACAGCTGGGCAACAGATGCAAAGGGGCAGGAGAGGTGGACAAAAGTTCATTCACAGTGGAGAGAGTCCTGGAGGAGCTCACAAAACTGAACGTGGACAAAGCAATGGGGCCAGATGGCATATACCCAAGGATATTAAGGGAGCTGTGAAGGGAACTAGCAGCCTCTCTGACAACCATGTTCACCGAGTCACTCAACAAAGGAGAGGCTCCAGAGGACTGTAAGAGTGCACATGTAGTCCCTCTACACAAAAGCGGTAGTAGGGAGGAGGTAGGGAACTATAGGCCAGCTCAGTAATTGGTAAGATCATGGAGGCACTGCTTAAAGAAAGAATAGTGGCACACCTGGAATCCAACAGTGCCCAGGATCTGAGACAGCATGGATTCACAGCAGGAAGGTTGTGTCAGACGAATCAGATAGATATTTTTGACTGGGTGACAAAACATAGAAGTTGACTGCAGAAGGAGACCGCTAGATCAATCTAGTCTGCCATTTGTCTTAGACCTATTTTGACACTGTAGTTGCCCTTTGTAGTCAGGGCTTCCTTATGCCTATCCCATGCATTCTTGAATTCCCCCCACAGTGTTGACCCCCACAACTTCTTGGGGCAGGCTGTTCCAAGCATCCACCACTCTTTCTGTGAAGAAAAACTTCCTGGTGTTGGTAGAGAACCTCCCTCCTTGCAGCCTGAGGTCATGTCCCCTGGTCCTAGAGCTCTTCTTGAAGTGAAAAAGTTCCTGTGCCTGTATCTTGTTAATGCCTTTTATGTACTTGAATGTTTTAATCATGTCTACTCTCTCTCTTCTCTGCTCCAGGGAGTACATATTCAGTTCCCTAAGTCTTTCCTCGTAGGACATGTACTGCAGACCCTGAATCATTTTTGTCACCTTTCTCTGTACTGTTTCCACTAGGTCAATGTCCTTTTTGAGGTGAGGCCTCTAGAACTGGACACCGTATTCCAGGTGAGGCCTGACCAGCAGTCTATACAATGGTAGTACCACCTCTCTCTCTCTGCTGGTGATTCCCATCCCAATGCAGCCCAGCATTCTGTTGGCCTTCGTTGTTGCTTTCTCGCACTGCTTACTAACCTTCAAGTCATCTGAGATTATCATTCCTAGATCTCGCTCTTGGTTTGAGGCTGGCAGTCTTTCACCTCATAGGTAATAATCCTTTCTTGGATTTTTCTTTCTTATGTGCATGACCTTGCACTTTTTGACATTAAATCTCAGCTGCCACACTCCAGACCATTCTTCTAGTTTCTTGAGTTCAACTTCCATCTTGCTCACTCCTTCAGGGATGTCCACCCTGCTACATATCTTGGTGTCATCTGTGAACAGACACACCTTCCCTTCCAGTCCATCAGTGATGTCTGCTATAAAAACATTTAAGAGCACAGGCCTTGGCACTGAGCCCTGGGGTACCCTGCTGGTCACCCTGCCTTCAGTCAATTGCACTCCATTAACCTGTACCCTCTGGGTTCTGCCTTGTAACCAGTTTTGTACCCATCATACTACTTCTGGACCAACCCCTTTGCGGTCAAGCTTCTTTATCAGCCTTCTGTGTGGAATCAAGTCGAAAGCCTTACTAAAGTCTAGGTAGACCACATCCACTGCCCCACCGTCATCCACTATTTTTGTAGCGTAGTCAAAAAACTAGAGCAGATTTGTCTGGCATGACCTACCTGCTGTGAAACTGTGCTGTTTAGGGTCTTGTCAGATGCTAGTTTCGAGGAATGCTGTAATCCTCTGTTTGAGTAGTGTCTCCATTAGTTTCAAACAACATGAAGTCTTGCTGTATTCTGACTACGTGCAGTGATCTCCAACCTTTGAACTGCCCCGGAGATGAAAGAGTTAACTTTCCATGCAAGGCATGGAACGCTGAGCTCTAACTCGGTTGAGACTCTGTCTGCTGTTGTTTAAACCCCAACCGCCAGATTCTTTACTCCGCCTCTGAACAGTCGCTCCAGAGAGTTCTCCTTCGCTCAGCTCAAAAAAGTCAGTTAAAGTGTCGTTTTTTCTCTCGGTTTCAACCGAATTCCTACAATCTAACCTGTCGGCTAAGTCTCTGTCTGTGGTACCGTGAGTACTAGATAGGTTTCTATATTAGTTTTCTGTGTGGAACTTGTAAACATTGGATCGGTTTGGTTTGAACCGATCAGGTTTGTGAAAAGGTTTTTTCTGATTTATTAGAGTGTGGTAACCGGTCCGTATCGGTTCTGAAAAAAACGGATTTCATTACGGTTTTTTCCAAGACCCGTAACACGGTCAGGAACCGATAGGGGTGTCTTGCCTGGTGGATTGCTGAAAAAAGAGTAAGTTTGGGTAGGACTGGCCATGTCTGAGAAACCCAAGAAAAAAACCGGGCCCACTGGGTTTCAACACTGTAGTGCGTGTGGGGAAGCCTTTGCTAAGGCTGATCCCCACACCGCCTGTGTTGATTGTCTGGGGTTTGACCACCTCAATTCAGACTGCCAGATTTACAAAAGTTTTCCCAAAGCTACCCTGGATAACAGAGTAGGTAGACTGAGGGAAAGGGAGGCCGAGAAGTCCGCTGACCCGGATGGCCAGCCCGGTTCGGTTCCGACCGAACCAGAAGGAGTGCCCTCTGACCAGGGCGAGACTTCTTTGGGCAAAAGGAGAACCGACTCTGAGGAGTCAGTTCCGGTTAAAAGAAAAAGAAGGGATAAGTCAGCCGGTTCGGATCCGCAAGTTCTTTCTCCGATCGCTGATGAAATAGCCAAAGCGATAAGGATTGTTCAATCGCTAACTTCGGTTCTGAATGAACTGGCACCATTGGTTAGGGGCTCGGTTCGGTCAGTTCCCCCGGTTCCGGATTATAATTTAGAAGAGTTTTATGAACCGGAGGAGGAGGAGGGAGAGTATGAAGATAGTGATGGTGATTATGAAAGTCTGGATGTGCCCATTGACCCGGACATCTCCCAGACAGACCTTCAGGTGTTTCTCCTCCTAGGCTTTCTGAGTCCCCTCCCACTTTATGTTTTACAAAAAGTGGCAAACCCTCCAGCTTCCTATGGAAGAAGCAGTAGAGGATCAAGAGGAGCCTGATTATGTTGAGATGATGGACATCCCAGAGTCCAGGAGACTGTCTATTCCCTCCATAAGTCTTTTGGGAAACAGGCATTTAAAATTCTAAAACTCCTAATTCCATACCTCCTGTGGACAGAAGAATGGACAAGAGGTATACTCTCCAGGCTCAGATCGGAGTTCCTTTCCCAGCAATGCAGCCATGTTGGGAGTGAGGTGCAGTGCTGCTGATAGACAAATATACCTTGGCTTCACACCCCAGATAAGGACTCCAGAAGGATTGATGCCATGGCAAAGAAACAGTACATGGCAGCATCTTTGGGACTCAGGCAGGCTAATTATATGGCCTACACAGCTAGATACCAGAAGTCCAGGTGGGACACTGTAATGGCGCTAGCTAAACAGGTCCCTGACCAGCTTGCCAAGGAACTGGAGCGGGTGGCTGCAGATGGGATTGAGGCATCCAGGGTGCAATTTCATGCTGCTGTGGACTCCAATGATGTTTCATCTAGAGTCATGGCTACATCTGTGGCCCCCCTGAAGGATGGGTTGGCTCAGATGTACTAGCCTGTCACAGGATACCCAGACTAAGGCCATGGATTTTTCTGTCATTGGTAATTCTCTGTTTGGGGAGCAGACAGAGAATTACATGAAGAAAATGGATGAGTACAGGACCACCTACAGGAGTGCTCAGGCCAAAGAAAGGCAAGCCACTCCCCAGAGGCAGCATTCCAGGGGCAGGGGCAGGCCTTTTCATAGGCCTTTTTACCAAGCCCAGGCCTCCTCTTCTGCCTTTGCTCAGAGGGGGTTCTTCAGAGGGAGAGGCAGATGGGGTATGAGCAGGCCTGCTTCCACCCCTCAGCCTAAAGCCCCTGCCAAGCAGGCACCCTGATGGGTCTGCCCTGGCCGATTCTCCACTACCTGTAGGGGGCAGGCTGACTTACTTTGTCCAGGACTGGAAGTCTTTAACATCAGACAAGTGGGTCCTGGAAGTAGTAAGCGAGGGACTGGTTCTCAGCTTCAAAAAATTCCCAAGATGAGAACCAGATCCTTTCACCTGCAAATCCTTCAGAGGCCCTGCCCTAGAGGCAGAGGTCTCTTCCTCTTGACTCTCAGAGCCATAGAAGGGTTCCACCTTACACAGGGAAAAGGATTGTACTCCAGGTACTTCCTAACCCCCAAAAGACAGGAGAATGGCGGCCCATCCTGGATCTAAGATATTTAAACAAGCACCTTTTAAAGCCAAAATTCAAAATGGTGACTCTGGGAATAATTCTGCTCTTATGTAAGGCCAGGGGACTGGCTAGTCTCCCTGGACCTCAAGGATGCCTATTTTCACATTCCCATCAGGTGCTCCCACAGAAAGTACCTCAGGTTCGAGTTGCCCTCAGGCCACTATCAATTCAGAGTAATGCCCTTTGGCCTAACATCAGCCCCAAGGGTGTTCACAAAATGCCTGGCAGTAGTGGTTGCTTTCCTAAGGAGAAAAAAGATCTCCATCTTTCCATACCTGGACAACTGGCTCATAGTGGGTCAGTCTTCAGACCAAGTCAAGTCACATCTCCAGATAACTCAGCAATTGCTCACTTCCTTAGGATTCCTCCTAAATCTTTCAAAGTCAGTTCTGGAGCCAGTACAGCTCCTTACCTTTATAGGGGCAGAACTGGATACAATAAGGGCAAGAGCCTTCCTTCCCCTGGACAGGGCAAGGACCCTTATGAAACTGGCCTCCTCATTCACCCTTCAGGTGTCTCGACCAGCAAGGCACTTTCTGCAGCTCCTGGGCCACATGGCAGCCTCTACAGCAGTGATCCAGGGAGCAAGGTTTCAGATGAGGGACATTCAGTTCCACTTAAGAGCCTTCTGGTCCCAGAGAAAGGATTCTCTGACCTAGTCCCTATGACTCAAACCCTGATCCAGGCTTTGCAATGGTGGCAGGATCAGGACAATCTAAGGCAAGGAGTTCCTTTTGTCACTCAATCTCATTCTCTAATCCTTACCACAGATGCCTCCCTCTTGGGCTGGGGAGCCCACTTGGGGGATCTGACCACCCAAGGGCGGTGGTCGCCTCAAGAATCTCTGCTTCACATCAATCTCTTGGAACTCAGAGCAGTGTTTCTGGCACTGCAGGCTTTTTCCAAATCTGTTCAGAACAAAATAGTCCAGATCAGAACAGACAACACCACCACCATGTGGTACATCAACAAGCAAGGAGGCACTCGGTCTACGGCCTTGTGCACAGAAGCAATGAAGTTGTGGTCTCTGGCCTATTCCCTGCAAACCTCTCTGATAGCAGTGCACCTCCCAGGCAAGGACAATGTCTCAGCAGGATATCTCAGGGCCATCACGAATGGTCCCTAGATCCCCTAGTTTTGAAGGTGATTTTCTCCAGATGGGGAACTCCACAGATAGATCTTTTTGCAGCCTCAGACAATCACCAACTCCCCCTTTTTTTGCTGCAGACCCCCAGTATTGGGCTCAGTCCCCCTGGATGCTCTAGTTCTCAATTGGGAAGGGAAGTTTTTGTATGCTTCCCCCCTTCCCTCTCCTGTTCAAGGTACTAGTCAAAATCAGGTCTCAACCCTGCAAAGTGATTCTGAATGCTCCAGACTGGGCCAGACAGCCCTGGTACCCACTGTTGCTGTCATTTGCAGTCCACCTTCCCCTGTCTCTTCCCAGGAATTACAACCTGTTGACATCCTCTCAGGGGAGAGTTTGGTATCCGAATCTCAAATCTCTCTATCTAAAGGCCTGGCTCTTGAAGAGTTAGAGATTGCTGATCTGCATCTCTCTCAAGGTGTTCTGGATATTCTAAAGGCTTCTTGAAAGCCTTCCACCAGGAAGACTTACAATTCCAAATGGAAAAGGTTCACTATTTGGTGCTCTGGTAAGCATATTTCTCCAGAGTGCTGGGTTGCCTACTGTTCTGGACTATATGGTTTATCTCAATAGCTTGGGGCTCAGACCAGCTACACTCAAAGTACATTTAGCAGCTGTTTCTGCTTTTTTATCAGAAGGTAAACCCTCTTCTCTTTCAGCTCATCCTGTATTTTGTAAATTCTTCAAGGGATTGTTGCACACTAATCCTCCCTTCAGGGACCCTGCTCCTGCTTGGGACCTAAATGGTTGCATTGCTTAGCTTATGCAACCCCCTTTTGAGCCTTTGTCCTCAGCAGAGCTTAAGTACTTGACTTGGAAAACTGTGTTCTTGGTAGCCATTACTTCTGCCAGATGCATCAGAGAGTTACAGGCCCCGTCAGTGGAGCCTGATTTTATCTCTTTTCACAGAGATAAGGTGGTCCTAAGAACTAATAGGAAGTTTTTGCCTAAGGTGGTCTCAGATTTCCACCTTAACCAGTCTATGTCTCTTCCTGTTTTCTTCACTGACCATTCCTCCTCCTCTGGAGAGGAGGCTGCACAGCCTGGACATGAAAAGGGCCCTTAGCTACTACATAGAGTGCACCAAGGGTCACAGGTTTGACTCCCTCCAATTGTTCCTCATTTATGGTGAGGTCGGTAAGGGAAAACCTGCCACTAAAAGATCTATTGCCAGGTGGATTGTCTTTGTATACAATTCTGCTATGAAAAATTGATTAGGACTCCACCCTCAGGCCTGAGGGCTAGCTCTACTAGAGGTACAGCTGCTTCCCTGGCTGCTGCCAGGGATATTCCTATCTTAGAGATATGTCAAGCTGCCACCTGGAAAACAATCCATACTTTTACCAAGCATTACTCTCTGGATATCTAGGCTAGGAGTGATGCTCGGTTTGGCACAGCAGTACTTCAGAGCCTGTTCCCAAAGTAGGTTCTGTCCCTCCTCCATGGATGTACTGCTTGGTAGTCTGCACATAGTCAGAATACAGCAAGACTTCATGTTGTTTGAAGAAAAAATTACTCACCTTAGTAAAGTTGTTTCTTCTAATGGTGTCTTGCTGTATTCTGACCTCCCCCTGTCCCTCTCAGAACCTGTTTTTGGGATGTGGGTGGGCAGGAGCAGTGTTGGCACCCTAGAGGTGCCTCTTTCTCACCCTCTTTAATTTTTGGGTGGGTGTTGTGTTTTGTTTTTTGGGTTTCCTGACTTGAGTCTTTGCTTTGAAACCAAAAACCCCTTTTTTGATTAAATTTAGTTGCCAGTTGGCTAGTGTGAGTTTACAGTTTCCACACAGGATGCCCAGTGAGTGTAGCTCGTAAAGATCTGGCGGTTGGGGTTCAAACAACAGCAGACAGAGGCTCAACCAAGCTCAAGCTCAGCGTTCCATGCCTTGCATGGAAAGTTAACACTTTCCTCTCCGGGGCAGTTCAAAGGTTGGAGATCACTGCACATAGTCAGAATACAGCAAGACTATTAGAAGAAACAACATTACTAAAGTGAGTAATTTTTTCTTCCCTACTATAGACATGAGGCTCAGCAGTCTGTAATTACTAGCCTCTTTGCAACTGCCTGATTTATGAAGTGGAATCACTATTTCCTTTTTCCAATCTTCGTGTATCACACCGCTCTTCAAGGATTTCATGAATAGAAGTGCCAGAGGGGTTGCTGATTCTGTACCCAGTTCTTTAAGGATTCCGGGGTGCATCTCGTCTGTTCCCATGGCTTTGTCTGCTTTTAGTTTATTTAGCACCTCCTGTACTTCGGCTTCTGTAAAGGGACTCGTGTCTACACCTGGTCCTGGGGTGTTGTGTTTTTTCAGGGCTGGGCCATCCCCTGGGTCCTCTTTGGTAAACACTGAGCAGAAGTATTTGTTGAGGATTTCGGCTTTCTCTGGGTCATGTTTAGTGCATTTCCCTTCTTCAGGAGCAATCTTTACCATCCCCCCTTTTGTCTTCCTATGTTCCCTAATGTATCTAAAAAATTATTTGTCTCCTCTCTTTGCCCCTTCTGCTATCTTTTCCTCTGTCTGGGTTTTTGCCTTTCTAATTTGTTTGACTCTCTCTTTTCCTTGTATGACTCCCAGTCTTTCTCAGTTTTGGTTTCCTAGTATATGCTGTACGCCTTCTTTTTTTTCTTTGACTGTGGTAGCCACTTCCTTGGAAAACCACAGAGGATTTCTTTTTCTTTTTGCTTTGCTGACCCATCTGGCACATTGATCTGTAGCAGTCTTTGCTGACCCATCTGATGAAAGAAATAAGTCCGGGGGGGGTGGTGGATGTTGCCTACCTCCATTTCAGCAAGGCCTTTGACACCGTCCTACATAAAAGGCTGGTTAACAAGATGGGTAGTCTGAGCAAAGGCCACATAGTAAACTGGGTTAGGAACTGGCTAACGGACAGGAGGCAGAGGGTGGTGGTAAATGGGATCCTGTTCAAGGAGAGGGGGGTGACAAGCCGGGTACCTCAAGGATCAGTCCTTGGGCCAGTCTTGTTAAATGTCTTCATCAGTGACATTGCAGAAGGGCTGGAGGGAAAGGTCTGCCTGCTTGTAGATGACACAAAGATGTGCAACAGGACGTATACTCCAGACAGGGTGGAGAAAATGAGGAGGAACCTGGGTAAGCTTGAAAATTGGTTGGAGGTATGGCAACCTAGGTTCAATTCAAAAAAGTGCAAAATAATGCACTTGGGACAAAGGAACCCTGGGGAGAGGAACAGGACGGGAGGGGGCGTCGCTGACAATCACCAAGGAAGAAAGAGACCTAGGGGTTATTATTTCAGATGACCTAAAGATGTATAAGCAGAGTACAAAAGCTGCAGGGAGAGCCAGTGGAATGCTGGGGTGCTTAGGCAGCGGTATCACTAGCAGAAGGCGGGAGGTTGTGATGCCATTGTATAAAACACTGGTGAGGTCTCATCTAGAGTACTGTGTGCAATTCTGGAGGCTGCACTTCGTAAGGACATTGACAGGATGGAGGCAGTACAGACATGGGCAACTAAAATGTAACAGGGCTTGCACCACAAAGCATATGAGGAGAGATTAAAGGAATCAATATATACTCGCTGGAGGAGAGGAGGGACTGGGGGGACATGATAGTAACATTCAAGCACCTTAAGGGCATAAACAAGGTGCAGAGGAGAGACATCTTCCAATATAGGAGTACAAGAACGAGGGAGCATGATATGAAATTGGAAGGTGGCAGGTTGAGGGGAAATGTAAGAACATTTTTCTTCATGGACAGGGTGGTGGACACATGGAATAGTCTGCCACAGGAGGTGGTGGAAGTGAGCACATTGGATGGTTTTAAACAGGCCTAAGACAGGCATATGGAAACCTTAGAAGTTTGAAGGAGTGGTGAAAAGCCACTGACCAGATCGGGTCAGAGGCCACAAGCAAGTATAGGGCTTATGGGCAGACTGGATGGGCCTGGTGGTCCTTCTCTGCCGACAGTTTCTATGTTTCTGTGAGTGGGGACATCTGGACTTGGACCTTTTTGTATCCCCACTCAATGCAAAACTGCCTCTATTCTGCTCCAGAAATCAGAACCTGGCACTTTCTGTCAGGATGCATTCAGACTGCAGTGGACAAGACGCTTTCTGTTCCCATTTCCCTATGCTTCCACTAGTTCAGAGGGTGCTGCTCAGACTAGAGGCACAGGGGGGCAAAATTATTCTAATTGCACCATACTGGCCTCAACAGATCTGGTTTCCATTAGTTAACAAGTTGTCAGAGGCTCCAATGAGGCAACTGCCTCTACGGACAGACCTCCTGACATAGGATTCCCTGGTTCATCCCAATCTGCACTCCCTTCATCTCCATGCCTGGCTCCTGAGGAGATAGAAGTGGGAAGTTTCAAGGTTTCCCAGAGAATATCACAGATTCTCTTAGCAGCGCAAAAGCCCTCCACCAGGAAGACTTATACCACTAAATGGAACCATTTCTCAATTTAGTGTGCTAAGATCCCTCTGGATCCAGTTTGATGCCCACTGAATGAGGTATTGGAATACCTGTTAGACCTTTCAGATGCAGGACTGCAGTATTCTATGGTAAAGGTACACCTATGTGCACTTTCTGCCTATCACAAGCTGGTCCAGAACATGTCTCTGGCTCAGCTGCCTTTATTCAAGAGATTCCTCAAAGGCATTCTACACACAAGGCCTCCAGTTAGGAAGCCAGTGGCCACCTGGGATATTAACCTCGTGCTGAATATTCTCACTCGTAAACCTTTTGAGCATCAAGCCAAGTATGAATTGAAGTTCCTCACCTGGAAGACTGCCTTCCTTGTGGCCATCACTTCTGCTTGCATGGTCTCTGAAATACAGCCCTGGTCACAGACCCTCCATACACCATCTTTCACAAAGAGAACGTGGTTCTCTGTACTCACCCCAAGTTCCTACGCAAAGTGGTCTGAGTTTCACCTCAACCAGTCCTTGGTTCTGCCTACTTACTTCGCTAACTTTCAAAATGAAGGGGAACTTACCCTTCATTCCCTGGATGTCAAGAGAGCCCTACAGCTCTACATAGATAGGACTGGGGAAATCCATAAAGCAAAGCAACTCTTTGTGTCTTTCAATGTGGCCTGGCTGGGTCAGCCGGTATCTATCAAATGCATATCTGCATGGGTAGTGGCATGCCTTTGCCACTGTTATTCTTTGGCACAGGTGAAGTTGGAAGGCCAGGTACATGCCCACTCAACTAGAGTGGTTGCTACATCCTTGGTTGAGCTACGCTCGGATCCCCTTACTGAGATTTGCAAAGCAGCTACTTAGAACTCAGTGCACACCTTTGTGAAACACTACACTCTGGATGTCCATGCCAGACAGCATGCTTCCTTTGGGGGGATAGTTCTTAATGGGATTCTGTCCTGAGTAAGCCCTGTCTCTTGCCACCCTGTTTGGGGGATTAGTTTAGCTTGGTACTCTAACCCATAAGTGTGAATAAATGGTGAAGACTTAAGTCCAGGAAGATATGGAAATTATGTACCTACCATAGTTCTTGATCTTTTTGGATAAGTTTTCACTGTTTATTCACATGGCCACCCAGCATCCCCTGGGCTCATTCATTCTGTTCCTGGTCTTCACTCCCTGGTTGGGTTGGGCTGTGAAGACATTGTTATTTGACCCTTCTTATACAGATCAAGCAGGGCTATCTTACGCCCTGGTTAGGTGTTTATCTAGTTTCATTTTATGCTGCACCTCCTTGGTAAAAAAGGTACTGAGGTAGTTGGAGGGTTGACTTCAATGTAGCCTATACAGGTGCGAGCTGATCTCATGATGCCTCGAATACGTGGTTCTACCACAGTGCCTACCCTTCTGAAGATTTTTGTCTCCCACAGGGTCCTAGCACCTCTGGTTAGAACCCAGAAGTGTGACTAAATATTGAAGACTTGTCCAAGAAGATCAAGAATTACGGCAGGTATGTAATTTCCATATCTGTAGCCAATCAGTAAACAGACTTGAAAAGCCATATTTTTTAAGAGTAATCATCAGAAACTCCACATTTACTCTATCAAAGGCTTTTTCCGCATTCAGGGACACCAGAGCTGCAGGGGCTCTAGAATCCCTAAAGGTAGAGAAATGTAATGTAATTTTCTAATATGATCTGACACTTGTCTGGAGGAGATAAATACCACTTATTCTCTGCAGATCAAGGGGTTCCAAATTTTTTCAATTCTTTGACCCAGGATTCATGTCAATATTTTCATATTACAATTTATAAGGCAGATAGGACGATAATCACCTTGTCTCTGGGCTTATCCGGCTTAGGCAGTAAAATTACTAAAGCTTCTAAAAGAGTATAATCAATAATCCCAAATTCTAAAATATATGTATAAAAAGTTTGTAGAATGGGTCCTAATAATTCTTTAAAGGTTTTATAGAAATTTGCCATGAAACCATCAGGTTCTGGTGACTTATCATGTTTTAAATTACTGATTGCCTCTAGTATTTCCTGACTGATTTTAGGACAATTAAAGTTCTTCAAGTAATTACTGATTTCATTTTTGTGAAGGAGAATTAGAAATAGGGCCATATAATCGTTTATAAAATCCCACAATTTCTGATAACATTTCTTTTGAGTCAGTCTTAACTAAGCCATCCTTCTCCAAAATAATGGATACAATATTTTTAGAAATCTCAAGATTTTTAAGTTTATTATCAAGAAGTTTACTAGGTTTTTCACCAATGTCTGTATATTTCCTCTTTGTTCTAATTAAAAGGAGTTCCACCTTTTCTTTAGTTAGGGTAGTGTATTCATCCTTACAGTTTTTTTATTTCTTGATATACATTTTCAGAGGGACAGTTAATAAATTGGTTTTCTAAGTGTTGTATTCTGGTAAGTAAAAAATTAACTTTAGACTGTTTTTGTCTTTTCTGTTTTGACAAAATTCTTATAAATTCACCACTAATATAACATTTACATGCCACCCAGATGATGTCCATTTTTCCCATGGACTTGATATTAATTTCCATAAAGTTATTAATTAGTTGGGTGTTATGGGTTCTAATAAAGTCATCCTTTAGTAGCTGTTTATTTAACCACAATATAGATTGCTTTACAAAAATGGAAGTAAAATTATATTTTAACCAGATTAGAGAATGGTCAGAAATAACTCTTGCCATAATCTGTGAGTCAATAATATCTGGAACTAGAGACTTGCTGACTAAAGAGTAATCAATTCTTGAAAAAGAATTGTGTATAGGCGAGTAACATTCCTAAGATTAAGATTCCTTGTTCTCCAAGGATCTACCAGATCAAATAATTCCAAAAATTCCTTTAGATCACTATAGTCTGAGATAGACCTTCAAACAACATGAAGTCTTGCTGTATTCTGACATATGCAGTTAGGTTCTGCCTTTCAACTGCCCCGGAGAACAAAGAGTTAAACTTTCCATGGCCAACATGGAATGTTCACTACAAGCTCGGTTGAAGCACCTGTCTGCTGTTGTTTAAACTGCAACCATCAAATTCTTTACTCTGCCTCACTGAACAGTCGCTCCGGAGATTTCTCCTGTTGCTCGGTTCAAAAAAGTTGGTTGAAGTGTTGTTTTTTCGGTTGGTTTCTACCGAATTGCTGTTACCGCTTAATCGGTTTAAGTCTCTGTCTGTGGTAACGTGAGTACTAGATAGGTTTTTTGTTTTGTTTCTGTGTGGAACTTGTAAATTGTGGATCGATTCGGCTGAACCGATCAGGTTGAGGTAAAAAAAGTTTGTGCTTGATTTAGAGTGTGGTAACCGGTCAGTATCGGTTCTAAAAAAAATTGATTTTATTACGTTTTTTTCCAAGACCCGTGACACGGTCAGGAACTGATAGGGGAGTCTTGCCTGGCAGATTGCTGAAAAAAGGGTAGGTTTTGGATAGGATTGGCCATGTCTGAGAAACCCAAGAAAAAAAACTGGCTCACTGGGTTTCAACACTGCAGTGTGTGTGGGAAAGTCTTTGCCAAGGCTAATCCCCACACCACCTGTGTTTATTGTCTGGGGTTTGACCACCTTGATTCAGACTGCCAAATTTGCAAGACTTTTCCCAAATCTACCCTGGAAAAGAGATTAGGTAGACTGAGGGAAAAGGAGGCCGAGAAGTCTGCTGACCCAGATGGCCAGCCCGGTTCAGTTCCGACCGAACCAGAAGGAGTGCCCTCTGACCAGGGCGATACTACTTCGGGCAAAGGGAGAGCCAATTCTGAGGAGTAGGCTCTGGTGAAAAGAAAGAGAAATGAGAAATCATCCGGTTCGGACCCAGAAATTCATACTCCGACCGCCAATGAGATTGCACTATCCTTATCACCTTGGCTATCGCTTAGTTCGGTTCTGACAGAACCGGCACCATCTGGCAGGGGTTCGGTCAATTCCCCCAGTTCCGGACTATACTTTGGAAGAATTTTATGAACAGGAGGAGGAGGAAAGAGAGTATGAGGATGATTATGGTGATTATGAAAGTCTGGATGTGCCTATTGACCCGGACATCTCCCCAGACAGACCTTCAGGTGATTCTCCTCCTAGGCTTTCTGAGTCCCCTTCTCACTATATGTTTTACAAAAAAGTGGCTGAGACCCTCCAGCTTCCTGTGGAGGAAGCAGTAGAGGATCAGGAGGAGCCTGATTATGTTGAGATGATGGATATCCCAGAGTCCAGGAGACTGTCTATTCCCCTCCACAAATCCTTTGGGAAACAGACACATAAAATCCTTATGTCTCCTAATTCTATACCTCCTGTGGACAGACGAATGGACAAGAGGTACACTCTCTCAGGCTCAGACACGGAGTTCCTTTTCCAGCAATGCAGCCATGTTGGGGTAGTGCAGGCTGCTGCCTGTGATAAGGCAAATATTCCCTTGGCATCACACCCCCCAGACAAGGACTCCAGGAAGATTGATGCCATGGCAAAGAAACAAATACATGGCAGCATCTTTGAGACTCAGGCAGGCTAACTATATGGCCTATACGGCTAGATACCAGAAGTCCAGGTGGGACACTGTGCTGGCTCTGGCTAAACAAGCCCCTGACCAGCTTGCCAAGGAGCTGGAGCAGGTGGCTGCAGATGGGATTGAGGCATCTAAAGTACAGTTTCATGCTGCTGTGGACTCCAATGATGTTTCATCAAGAGTCATGGCTACATCTGTGGCTCTTCGGAGGATAGCTTGGCTCAGATGTACTAACCTCTCACAGGATACCCAGGCTAAAGCCATTAATTTTCCTGTAATAGGTAATTCTGTGTTTGGGAGCAGACAGAGAACTACATGAAAAAGATGGATGAGTACAGGACCACTTACAGGAGTGCTCAGGCCAAAAAAAGGCAAGCAACTTCTCAAAGGCAGCAGTCCAGGGGCAGGGGCAGGCCTTTCCAAAGGCCTTTTTACCAAGGTCAGGCCTCCTCTTCTTTTTCACAGAGGGGGTTCTTTAGAGGGAGAGGCAGATGGGGGATGAGCAGGCCTGCATCCACCCCTCAGCCTAAAGCCCCTGCCAAGCAGACACCTTGATGGGTCTGCCCGGGCCAATTCTCCCATACCAGTAGGGGGCAGGCTGGCTTACTTTGTCCAGGACTGGAAGTCTCTAACATCAGACAAGTGGGTCCTGAAATAGTAAGCCAGGGACTGGTTCTCAGCTTCAAAAATTTCCCAAGATGAGAACCAGATCCTTTCCACCTGCAAATCTCTGAGACCCTTGCCCTAGAGGCAGAGGTTTCTTCTCTCCTAGCTCTCAGAGCTATAGAGAGGGTTTCACCCTACACAAGGGCAAAGGATTGTACTCCAGGTACTTCTTAACCCCCAAAAAGACAGGAGAATGGCGGCCCATCCTGGACCTAAGATATCTGAACAAGCACCTTTTAAAACCAAAGTTCAAAATGGTGACTCTGGGAATTATCCTTCCCTCTCTAAGGCCAGGGAACTGGCTAGCCTCCCTGGACCTCAAAGATGCCTACTTTCACATTCCCATCAGGTGCTTCCCCAGAAAGTACCTCAGGTTCGAGTTGCCCTCAGGCCACTATCAATTCAGAGCAATGCCCTTTGTTCTAACATCAGCCCCAAGGGTTTTCATAAAGTGCCTGGCAGTAGTTGTTGCTTTCCTAAGAAGAAAAAAGATCTCCATCTTCCCATACTTGGATGACTGGCTCATAGTAGGACAGTCTTCAGACCAAGTCAAGACACATTTGCAAGTGACCCAGCAAGTGCTCACTTCCTTAGGATTCCTTCTCAACCTTCCAAAGTCAGTTCTCAAACCAGTACAGCTCCTCACCTTCATAGGTACAGAACTGGATACAGTAAAGGCAAGAGCCTTCCTTCCCCTGGAAAGGGCAAGGACCCTCATGGAACTGGCCTCTTCATTCACCCTTCAGGTGTCTCAAACAACAAGGCATTTCCTTCAGCTACTGGGCCACATGGCAGCTTCCACAGCAGTGGTCCAAGGGGCAGGATTCCAGATGAGGGACATTCAGTTCCACTTAAGAACCTTCTAGTCCCAAAGAAAGGATTCCCTTACCAAACTAGTCCCAGTGACTCAAACCCTAATCCAAGCCTTGCAATGGTGGCAGGATCAGGACAATTTGAGACAAGGGGTTCCTTTTGTCGCTCAGTCTCATTCAGTGATACTCACCACAGATGCTTCCCTGCTGGGCTGGGGAGCCCATTTGGGGGATCTTACCACCCAAGGACTGTGGTCACCTCAGGAATCTCTGCTTCACATCAATCTCTTGGAACTCAGAGCAGTGTTTCTGGCACTGCAAGCTTTTTCCAAATCTGTACAGAGCAAGGTGGTCCAGGTCAGAACAGACAACACTACCACCATGTGGTACATCAACAAGCAAGGAGGCACTCGGTCTATGACCTTCTGCACAGAAGCAATGAAGTTGTGGTCCCTGACCTATTCCCTGAAAACCTCTCTGATAGCAGTTCACCTCCCAGGGAAGGACAATGTCCTAGCAGATGCACTGAGCAGAATATCCCAGGGCCATCACGAATGGGCCCTAGATCCTCTGGTTTTGAAAGTGATTTTCTCGAGATGGGGCACACCAGAGATAGATCTTTTTGCAGCTCCAGACAATCACCAACTTCCTCTTTTTGTTGCAGACCCCAGTCTTGGGCTCAGTCCCCATGGATGCTCTGATTCTGAACTGGGAAGGAAAATTTCTGTATGCTTCCCCTTCCTCTCCTGTTCAAAATGTTAGTCAAGATAAGGTCACAACCATGCAAAGTGATTCTGATTACTCCAGACTGGGCCAGACAGTCCTGAAATTTCATTTGCTGTCCCTAGCAGTCCACCTTCCTGTCTCTTCCCAGGAATTACAACCTGTTGACATCCTCTCAGGGGAGGATTTGGTACCCAAATCTTCGGTCTCTCAATCTCAAGGCATGGCTCTTGAAGAGTTAGAGTTTGCAGATCTGCATCTTTCCCAAGGGGTTCTGGATATCCTTAAGGCTTCTCAAAAGCCTTCCACCAGGAAGATTTACAGCTCCAAATGGAAAAGGTTCAGCATTTGGTGTTCTAAGAAGAATATTTCTCCAGATTCTGCTGAGTTGCCTACGGTTCTGGACTATATGGTCCATCTTAATGGCCTGGGCCTCAGACCAGCTACCCTTAAAGTACACTTGGCAGCTGTTTCTGCTTTCTTGTCAGTAGGCAAGCCTTCCTCTTTATCATCCCATCCTGTGTTTTGTAAGATTTTCAAGGGATTGCTTCACACCAACCCACCCTTTAGGGATCCTGCTCCTGCTTAGGACCTTAATGTTTGCATTGCTCAGCTTATGCAACCCCGCTTTGAGCCTTTGTTCTCAGCAAAGCTTAAGTACTTGACTTGGAAAACTGTGTTTTTGGTAGCCATTACTTCTGCCAGATGTATCAGTGAATTGCATGCCCTGTCAGTGGAATCTGATTTTGTCTCTTTCCATAGAGATAAAGTGGTCCTAAGAACTAACAGAAAGTTCTTACCTAAAGTGGTTTCAGATTTTCACCTCAATCAGTCTATATCTCTCCCTGTTTTCTTCACTGACCATTCCTCCTCTGGAGAGAGGAGGCTACACAGCTTGGATATTAAAAGAGCCCTTAGATATTACATAGAGCGTACCAAGGGTCACAGGTTTGAATCCCTCCAGTTGTTCCTTATGTATGGAGAAGTTGGTAAGGGCAAACCTGCCACTAAGAGATCTATTGCCAGGTGGATTGTTTCTTGTATACAATTCTGCTATGAAAAACTGGGTAGAATTCCACCCTCAGGCCTGAGGGCTCATTCCACTAGAGGTACAGTTGCTTCCTGGCTGCTGCCAGGATATTCCTCTCTAGAAATTTGTCAAGCAGCCACCTGGAAAACAGTCCATACATTCACCAAGCATTACTCTCTGGATATCCAGGCTAGGAGTGATGCTCAGTTTAGCACAGCAGTACTTAAGAGCCTATTTCCAAAGTAGGTTCTGTCCCTCATCCATGGAGGTACTGCTTGGTAGTCTGCATATGTCAGAATACAGCAAGACTTCGTGTTGTTTGAAGAAAAAATTACTCACCTTAGTAATGTTGTTTCTTCTAATGGAGTCTTGCTGTATTCTGACCTCCCCCCGCCTCCCCTCTCAGAACCTAGAATTTGGGATGTGGGTGGGCAGGAGCAGTGTTGGCACCCTAGGGGTGTCCTTTTTTCACCCTCTTTTAGTTTGGGTGAATGGTTGTGTTTTGTTTTTGGGTTTCCTGACTTGAGTCTTCCTTTTGAAACCAAAAACCCTTTTATATAGATATATTTGCCAGTTGGCTAGTATGAGTTTTACATTTTCCACACAGAACTTCTAGTGAGTATTGCTCATAAAGATCTGACAGTTGCAGTTTAAACAACAGCAGACAGGGGCTTCAACTGAGCTTGTGGTGAACATTCCATGTTGGCCATGGAAAGTTTAACTCTTTGTTCTCCGGGGCAGTTGAAAGGCAGGACCTAACTGCATATGTCAGAATACAGCAAGATTCCATTAGAAGAAACAACACTACTAAGGTGAGTAATTTTATCTTAGCACTGTTAGGTTGGATTTATCAAGACAAGGATCTAAAGGAATAGTCTAGTCCCCCCTCCCCAAATTATTTTACATACAGAAAATGGTTCAGAACTTTAATCAGAGACATCAAAAAGGCTGTAGATTCTAAATTCGGTCCATATATGGATCCCAAAAGTATATTCACGGTTTGATAACTGCCACCCACCAAAACAGATCTACATTCAGGATCTATTACATATTGATTAAGATTAAAATAAAACTTTCTTTTGAACAGGATAGCAACTCCTTTACTAGAGGTAGCGTTGCCATAGTGTATGATAATCCGATTTTCTTAAAAGGCTAGCTTCTGATGCTAAAAAATGGGTTTCTTGAAGAAAAAGAACATTGCAATCCAAAGAAGTAGCATGTTTTCGAATCTGCAGCCTTTTACATTTCAAGGAGCATATTTAAATACATTACTCATTTTGTTCAATAGTATTTTGTATGTTAAAGGGACACTGTCAACCTGTTTTCAATCATATTATTTCTAGTGGAAATCCCACATTTAATGATTGCTTACCCTCTCTAAAATTCACTGATGTGTTTGTTTTGTTTGTCTCCTTGTTTAGTAGAACTGAAATGCATGGCAATGTATATTTATAAGCAACCTTGTTTTTGTTTACAATCCTGGTTCTGTTCTTACTGCATGCTTCCTGAGCATAAGAAACACACCCAAACAGTTCTGTCACTCATAAGGCAGTAGCCTCCTAAACTCCAACTGCATCACGAGGAGCTAGACTGTTTTGTGAATGTTCCCAAGCCCAGGAAAGATGCATTTGGAGCTTATCAAGGAATGTAAACAAACCTGTTTTGGTGTGATCACATCAGTATGTTGGGCAGTCAGTTTTTTTACTATTTTAAAAGAAAATATGAGTCAGAATCAAATTGCCAGCTACATCAACAATCTTTACAGAATGTTAGCAATCATAAAATATGTTTTTAAACAAGGGACACTTTGAGACCTAAGGGGGTTAACAGTGTCCCTTTAAATGTAATAATATATCATTTAAAAGCTGTAAAAATAAAGTAAGGTCTAGAAATATTGGTCTTCAAAACCCTTCTACCCAACTTCATTAAGCAAAACTTCAATATATTATTTGAGAGGTATATGGAAACAAACAATATTTGATAAATGAAAATAAAAACAAAAGCTCCCAAAACCTCTTCCCCGATCCTAAAGACTGACCTACACTTACTATCTTGAGCATGATGACTCTCTTATAAGTCTCCCTGTGCCCCCCAGCCCTATCAGCAAAAGAAAAAAGATGACCATGTCAACCTTTTTTTAATATAATAACCTGAACTTTAAATTGTTGTTTTTGTTTTTAAATTGTCCTGCAAATAAGCTCAATGTTAAACCCAACAAGAAAAAATATCAGTACTCGAGGACGCTACTATAGAATTCCACTAGATGGCAGCAAATATCTTAGTAAGAAAAATGAACCTATGAACAATTTAGTTCTAAGAGAATCAAATCAATCAAATCTTTATTTATTCAGGCGGACATCATTGAGCAAAGCTCATTTACAAGATGGACCTGATAGGTCAAGGATCAAATTGAAGGTACAATAGCAGACATATACAGAACACTTATATTTAAACAGATACAGTAATATAAACATATATACAAATGAAGGATAAGGATGATTCAACCTAACAGGACAAGGTAGGATACAGTAGAAGTACCCTAGAAGAAACCAGAATGTCCAAGATCCAATAGAGGAGCCAAAGCAAGCACGCAATACATGGTAACAGGTGGTTACAGGCTCCAGGGCAAACTATGAGACAAATAGATGTAATGATTTATGACTGCAAAATGATGATAAACAGCCTCTGACGAATGATATGGAGGGACTTGGTGGAGTCAGAGAGGGGCTAAGGCTACTAGTAGTAGGAGGTATGGAGGAGTGGTTGGGGTAGAAGTAAGTGCCAGGAGTTGGTGTGGAGGTCTTAGTCAGGTGAAGCTAAGCTGTAAAAAGGTATGAAAGGGGGCTGAGATACAAAAAAAAAGGGGCTGCGAGGGAGGGAAAAACTAAGGGGAAGATTTATGGAAGAGCTGTCAATAATAATTGCTGACTGAAAGGGGAAGGGTTGTGAATGTGACTGGACTAGGCCTTGTGGTAGCAATTGCATTACTCTGGGAAGAGACTTACGTAGAGCTTTTTAAAGGATGCTAGCGGTATAAAGTTGGTCAACTTTAGGGTCTTCTGTAGAGAGTTCCATGGCAATGCTAGAGAGTAGCTGATTGCAGACCTCCCATGCCGGGTGTAGGCTTTGGGTAACTGAAGCGTGATGAAGTTGTTGCTTCTTAGGGCATAGGACCTAGCTGTGGCCAGTGTAAAGCAGTCTAAAATATAGGATGGAAGTTTATTAGACAAGGCTTTGTATATCCATAGTGCAACATTTCTGTTCCTTCTGAGGTGTAGGGATGTCCAACCAACTGCAGCATAGAGAGAGCAATGATGGGTGTTGAATGGAAGATCTGTAATAAACCGTAGTGCTCTGTGATACAAGGTATCCAATTTGCTTAAGTAGGAAATAGGACAGTGACCATAAAGGAAGTCTGCATAGTCGATAAGTGAGATAAATGAGGCCTGGATTAGTCTCAGCCTTGAGTCTCTGGTTAGAAAATGTTTAATTTTGAAGAATAGGCTGAGCCTCTGGCGAAGTTTTTTCAGAAGTTCTTCAATATGATGAGTGTAGTCAAGCCTGCTATCAATCCACACCCCTAAGTATTTGAATTTATCTACATAGTCCAGGCTTTCTCCAAGGATGGTGGATAAATGGGGAAGATTGCTTGGTGAGGAGGTGTTAGTATGGTTATTAGTGGAGAAGAACATAGCTTTTGTCTTCTTTGCATTTAGGAGGAGTTTTTTCTCAAGTAATTGGTGCTGCAAGAGGGAGAATTCTGATTGTAAAATTTCACAGGCCACTGCAGGCTATGGGTTACTGACATATAAAACAGTGTCATCTGTAAAGAGGTGAACATTGGCTTTGGTGAGATTAGTGTCAATGTTGTTAATGTAAATGGCAAAAAGGATGGGGCCCAGGATAGATCCTTGAGGAACTCCTCTTAGAAGCGATTTTAATGAGGATAAGTCACCTTCAGCTTTCACCTGCTGTGTTCTATCAATGAGGTAACATCTGAACCACTTAAGAGAGGGTGGGTCTAAGCCTATGGAGTGCAGTGATGAGAGTAGCAGCTCATGATCCATGGTGTCGAATGCTTTGCTTAGATTAAGGAATACAGCACAGACACTGCTCTTTTTGTCAAGCTCAGTTTGCCAGTCATTTGTGACTTTGGCCAGTGCAGAGATGGTTCTGTGCCTGGCCTAAATCCAGATTGAGCAGGATTTAAGAGGTTGTTAACTTCAAGGTAGTCTCTTAATTGGATGCTCACTAATTTCTCTAGCATCTTGGAAAGCACTGGAAGAATGGATATGGGCCTGTAGTTGTTGAGGTCCATAGGGTCCCCTGATTTTAGGAGGGAAACACTTGGGCTGTTTTCCATATCGAAGGAATAGAGCCAGAGGTTAATGATAGATTAAAAGATGTGTTAATGGAACTGCAAGCACATGAATTGCAATTTTTAGAAAATAGGGGTCAAGAGAGTCTGCACCTGTGCTTTTTTTAGTGTCCAAATGCAGCATTAGGTCCTCTACTTGCTTCAATAAAACCGGTTTGAAGGAGAAGGAAGAAACAGCCCTCTGAACCTCAGTAGACTGGGAGTTTAGTTGTGCCCGCAGTAGATTAGCTGGAGAGGTGTCAAAAGCAAGGCCAGCCATAGTGAAATGATTATTGAATGCATCCAGTACTTCCCGTTTATCAGAGATAGCAACCTTATTAAGGTGCACTTGAGATGGAAGAGAGGTGCTAGAGTCCTGTCCTAAGATCCTTTGACGGTGCCCAGAATCTAGCAGGATTGTGGTAAGAGGCGTCAAGTTCAGCCATATAGAAAGCAGCCTTAGCATCCCTTACTTTCTTGGTGCAGCTATTTCTGGCTTTCCTGAACAGCATCCAGTCATTTGGTTCCTTAGTCTTCCTTGCCAGTTTCCATAGTTTATCTCTCTCCAACAGTGCAGATTTAAGGTCGGCTGAGAACCAGTGGCAAGATTTGCTTTTTTGTTCCGACACTAGTGATTGGTGCATGAGTGTTAAGGGCACCTGTGATTATGCTATTTAACACCTGATGTGCTTTTTCCACAGAATGCGTAAGGTAGAACTCCTGCCAGCATGTAGAGTGGCTTAGGTCATGGAGATATCCCTCAATATTAAGGTTTTTCTTAGATCTTCTCAGAAGGAATTTTGCTGGGTTAGCTAGTTTGTCGGATGGTCTTATTCCTGCAATGAGACAGTGGTCACTTATGTCACTGAATAGCACTCCAGCGTGTGAGAATAGGTGGGGTTTGTTTACCAGCATGATGTCAAGTAGGGTGCTACTACTTCTATTCTTTAAATTGATTCTTGTTGGTTCATTTATCAGTTGTGTGAGCCCATGTGTATCACAGAATGATACTAGAGGTGCAGCTGTCTTGGAGAGCCAGTTTAGGTTTAGATCACCTAGGATTATGATATCTTCAGAGGGCCAATTTGATTAGGTTCCCCAGGTGGGTTAAGAGTTTGTGGTCAGCAGAGGGGCCTATAGCGCCAACTAGTTGAAAAGCTGCCATGTTGGGAGAGTTATTTTAAGGGATATACATTCGAATTCTTTGGGCAATGATGTTGCACTAAGGCAAGATGCAGATATATTTGACTTTACATAAAGCGCTACTCCACCACCCTTGTCAGGCGATCTGCTCTGAATATTTGGTAGTTGGGTAGATTTACCTCCTGTCTGTTGTTGCAGGTTTGAGCCATGTCTCGATATTACGAAAGTCTGGCAAAAGTATGGGCGACCCAGGCTTGTAATAATGAAAGCTTTTCAGGAGGGTGCATGCATTGATATGAAGGAAGCTTAGTCCTTGATGGAGGCAAGATCTGCTGGGGAGGTGATGCCCTCTGGAGGGCCTGGATTGATTTCAACATTACCAATACAGATCAGCAGAAGGAATAAGAGTTTCGTAAGGGCTTCGAAAGACAGGAAGATGGGACTGTCTTTGGGCCTTCTCTTCTTGCTCAGAGGCCACTGCTTTGAGGTGATCCACTTGGGGTTGTGACTTGGTATCCTGTCAAAGAGTGCTAATTTGGTGGGCAGGTGTAAGGGGGAACTGTGGACCCAACAATGGAGCATCGAGCGTAAAAAGTACATGACAGGTTGCGTCCCGTTTTGTGGGTTACCCCACTGATTATGATGTAACATCGGTAGGGCATATGTGAGGATCCGGTCAACCTCCACTGGAGGTGTAACAGAGAGGCTAGGCTGGTGGGCCGCATTATTCAGTATGGTATGGATCAGGATGTCTTCATCCTCAATAAACATCACAAATGAGAGAGAGAGAGAAAAACAGTAAGAGGAGTCTCCCCATTTTGAATGCGGCAGTTATTAGTTACCTACAATGAGAACAGGGGAAGGACTGCAGAGCAGGTGGCACCACAGGGCCACTGACAGATTATTGGTTAGAGTAATGCTGTGGGTGGGAGATAAGAATTTCGGCGGGAAGATGCCTATAAATGTAACACATGGTGGGGGAGGGCAGGTGGGCAAAATTATGCATTTCGGCCACCTTCCTAGTTATCTCTCCTGGCCTCCTGGTCCCCTAGGTCGGCCTCATGGTTGGCCATCACCATTATGAGTGCCGAGCTCCCCGCGCTTCACTGGGTGCTTGAGGGCAGTGGGAAAGGCTTGTGGAGGAGACACAGGAAAGCACAGTCAATATAAAGAAAATAGCAGAAATCAAGTGATTCTGCAAGCAGTGTGAATTAATTTACACAACAAAAGGCTGGGGGGGGGGGGTTGGCGCCTTAGCGTCTGGCCCACTAGAAATCCCATCAAAAGGCTGTAACTCACTTTTCACTTTAACAGTTAACAGAGTCCTTAGTTATTTCAGCAAAAAACAGGAGAACAGCTCTTTTTAGACAGACAAATAAATCAACATCCAACAACAACAAATACAATGTGCATTATATCTGATATACCCTTTGATTTTTAGGAAATTACAAGAACTAGAAAAGTACTTTATGTGCATTCCATTGTATCAGTACTAGCCTAGTGCCTGGAGAGGCACCCTCTAGAGTAGTTAAAAGATAAATGTTAAGGAATAAGCGCACACACACACACACACACACACACACACACACACACACACACACGCCACCACCGGTTGTTTACTAAAGTTCGTTTTATTTAGTACAGTTTATATGGCATTATTTAATCTTTTTGTAGCATTTCCTGATGGATGGAATGTATGTTCTTATTGCCTCATGTTGAGATGATTTGCAGCTTCCTAACTGCTAGCAACCCACCTTTTCCCTTTTATCCCTTTTCCCTTTTTCTTTTCTAAAATGTAGCATGGTATACCTATGGTAAGCTGCTCAAGTGTATACATGATCTTACATAAAATCGCATAGACTTACTTAAGCAGAGAGAGCATGAATGAACTTTATCAGATTGAGATGCTCCAGATCCTTTTCCATCATGAGGATCTATTAATTTTCATTGAAAGAGACTGTACCCTGAATCACATGGACAAGCTCATGGAGGGGACTCTTTACCATTTACTAAATGATGTTTCCCTTTTTTTTTAATAGTATTACAAGGTCATAAGATGCGTGACATAAAATTATGGGTTGTCTAAAATATTTGTATCTACAATGTCCTCTAACTGCAAATAAATTTAAAACTGTAACATGTAATGTACTTTTCAAAGCATATTATAAAGCTGAGTTTAAAAAAAACAAACAAAGGAGCCCAAATATATGTCCAAATCAATACGGGGGTTCTGAGAACCATAGCTCAATAAAAGAAAAGGCTATTTTAAAGACCGATTACATCTGACCTCATTATTTTTGTGAACTGAAACATCTAAACCAGTTTAGAGGTCTTAGCCCGCTGCAAACATAAATCAGACCCAGATTCATCTACATATGGCATTACTTAATGGTGCATCAAAAGCCCCTGTATAAATATATGCATCCATATTATAAATAAATCAAGTTATTTCAACTTACCCCAGTCCTGAGTTTGAGATTTTAACTTTCTACTAAAAAAATAGCTCCTCCTCTCTTTTATTTAAAACTTAGAGATATCATTATCTTTATAATTATCATATGTAAGGATGTTTATCACATATTTATATACTTCAAATGTTTAGACCTATGAAAAACAACAAAAACTAGGAAAAAATCAAAAGAGGGAGGAAGGCATATTACACCACCAAATCTATAGAGTTAAACTAAAACTAAGCATTACATTCTTTGTTCCACCTGTCCTTGCTTTCACATAACAGACTAGGATGTCCCTGAGTGTATAATATAGATGTAACAACGAATGTTTTTGTATGCTACTTATACCAAAAAGGGAAAAAAAGCTCCCAAACAAAATAAACATTTTTAACCTGCAAAGCATTTCGTAAGAGCACAAGACCAGGCATATAAACCAAACTGGCCCTGCAGTCGAGTCCTATTCCAAACTTCCATTCCAAGCAGCACTTCAACAAAGGGACATAATCCCTAATTTTATTAACTTTGGAAAAGTCAGGGGCTAGAGAGCCCAAACACAAAAATAATTCAGCAGTACATCTCTAAATTCGGAGAATTCAATGCAATCTTATGCCAGCAAAGTGAACCTAAACAGTCTATCATGGCACAGGAAAGTACTGTACTTTTCACTTATAAGTAAACGAGCAACTCAGCCCCACTTGAATAGGTCTGGAAAAAGATCCATGAGTGGTTTCGTCAAATGCTCAGGGGAATCAAAAGAAATGGATTATCTTTGTATGCAGTTAGTTTGGCAGGATATGACATTTTAAATGTTGTCCCTGCAGCAATAAGTTTGGCTACAATTACTGTGAACTCTCTTCTGTGTGCCCTGACCACCTGAGGAAGATCTTGGGGAACTCTAATTTTCTTACCGTCCCAACACAGATGTTGCATCTTTTTAGTTTTATTCAAAACATGCTGTCTATCTAGGTAATTCAAAAATTTGATAATAAAAGATCTTGGCTGCTCTCCTTGTCTCAGGCTAGGTCTCAAGGCTCTATGGGCATGTTCAATCACATACGTTTGCCCATTTGGAGATGGTCCCACAAGGTTTTCACATAAGATTTGGGTGAAGTTGATGGGGTTCAAGCCTTCAGAGATTTCTGACAGTCTATATACTACTAAATTATTTGTCTGCTTCTTTCTTCTAAGTCCTCCAATTTTGCTTCCAACCTCACCATTATTTGTCTCAGTGTCAGGAGTTCAGGTTCGATCCTATTCCCCCAATCTTCCATTGATGAGATTCTTGATTCAGCATCGTCGATTCTTCTGCTTAATTCTTCCGATTTGATTCTAATCGCTTTACTATCTTTTAACAGTTTGAGAATCATTTCTTTAATAGGATTCAATTCTTGGAGAAAGTTTTTTTTTGCTTAATGTAGTAGATGTAACATTTAAAGTAGCTTGCTTAGTTGGGGCCTACTTAGCCCGTTTAGATCTGCCTGCTCTGTCCAGAGTTAGTGGTGGAGTATGTTTTGCCGGTGGAGTTTTCATTTCTAACTCCATTTTATAGATAATGCAGTGTCTTAAAGTTCTCCAATGCATGAGTACTATTTCAGATTGTAATTATTTCTGCAAACAATTGTCACCTTTACAAGTAAATCTTTAGTTTTGAAGGCTAAGGATGGAGCACAGCAAGAGCACGTCTGCACTGCTCAAGTCATCACGTGATCCTCCCAGCATGTATTTCTTTTCTACTTAGAAAGGAAGCAGATAAAACAATAAACATCATCAATTAATTTTACAGAAGGTAAGCAATCACTAAATGTGAGTTTTCAGCTAGAGATAATATGATGCAAAAATGGTTGACAGTGTCCCTTTAATAAAGTACACTGTTTAATTAGAAGTACTGTATATCCAGTTACACTGTTGTTTTTTAAATGCATATTTGTTTTGATAGAAATCCTTAAAACATTAAAGGGGAAAATGTGTTAATTGTTCTCTATAGGTAAAATGATTTGAGAGAAATAAGCATAAGCTAAACCATTTTAAATTTTTATTTTCTGTTCACTTCATTATTCATTGCAGGTACTGTGACTGTTTTGCCAATGGTGACTTTTGCAATAATTGTAATTGCAACAATTGCTACAACAATGTGCGTCATGAAACAGAAAGGTTTAAAGCAATTAAAGTAAGTAATTAAACTCATACTAGAATTCCGTAAACAGACACAACTCATATAATAAACAAGACTTGTAATATTTTTCATCTTCAATTTTATTTATACAATACAAGAATATTGTAGATCAGGGTCAGGCCGTTGGCACAGTGGCAAGTTCACAACTTGTGACTCCAATGATCCAGTTTCAGGACTAAACCCTGGACATCAGAGAGCCAGCTTGGGCAAGAAGGATTGAGCATCACAGAGGACACTCTTCCTCTGGGTAGGGAAAGCAGCTGACTCTGCTGCTATACTGTCACTTGGTTGACCAGCGGTAGCAGTACATTCAGAGCAGGATGTGGGATGCTGAGTGGGCCTGTGTACTGACAAAAACACGAGTGCATGTGCATACCTTGGAAACCCTGCCATTGGCATCCCAGAGAGTTGCAACACAACTGAAGAAAAAGCCCCAGAGTATGCAGCATGTGCCTGGCACCCTTGGGCCCTATGGGAATGGCCATCTACCATCACCCCTTACAGTATTAGTCTGGCTGGCTGGGGAATGCTGATCCCTGTAGAACCCTCCAGAAGGGGGGGGGCAAACTGATGAGGAGCTAAGGAGCTGGGTAAGCAGCCAAAAAGTGAAGGATGAAACAGGGAAGCGGCTGGCTGAGAAGGGCAGCACGATGGATGGATGGAGAGAAAATGTATTCATGTCAAAAAATTGTGTTAAGTAGATTAGTGCACATTTGGGTTTCTCCCACACAAAATGCAGACCCCACAAGGCTTCCAAATGTACTTATAGGGTTGTCAAGCCTACTTTCCAACCCCATTCCCTAACCTCATGTCCCAAGGCCAAGCTACAGGTATGGACGCATGCATTAGTAGTCTAGGGTGCCATGTGATAACAGCATCAACAAAAATGGCGCTCAACAAAATGGCGAGTATATATTGCCGAGAGTCAAAAGAGTGAGCCACACAATGCTGACCTCTACAATCCATGACTTGCTCTCATCAACTGTATGGTGCTACAGTATATTTTACATTTCAAGCCACTGCACCCCCATTTATAATATAATCAACTCAGGAGGAGGCTTGACAATGGGGGAAAGGGGAAAGAGGAAACTCAGGAGGGGGGGCTAAACTCGGAACAAAAAAAAAAACTATAGCCAGTCTTGAACCTGGGTCCATCAGAGACACAGGCAGTGTCTCTAACCACTACACCAGATGGCCAGCTCAGGACTGGCTTGCCCAGCATACCCCCATATACCATATAACTCCTTCTCCCTACCACGCAATCTCACTATCCTTCCCATGGGTTATTAAGTACACATAGCCCATTTTACAATCGCCGTTTTGACATCACCCAAATTCACTTGCTCTTATTCATTCACCCATAGCACAGGTTATCATGGTCTAGTACCTCATACAGGGGCAACATATTCAAAATCTGTAAAAAAAAAAAAAAAAAACCTAATTACCACGTCCCTACCTTTGTAACCCAAGGCCAAGTTCCAGGTCTGGAATCATGCCACACAGGTATGGTGTTTCATACACATCCTACACAGTCTATTTATGTAGGGCACCACATTATCAATGGGAATTCATAACTACTGAGTATTGTGCACTCCTATTAGGGAAAGTGGCACAGCCCAAAGTTTTAGAATGCTGGGCATATGAGGATTCCAAGCAGCAGCAACTCTCCAGTTCAACTGTGCCATTTGCAGGGGACACACCTTTTCAACAGCTAGAGAGTTATAGACCTATCAGCCTGACCTCTCACTGCTGTAAGATTATGGAGAAACTGATTAAAAATGCCTGGAAGAATTTGTAATTGATAATCATATGGGTGACTTAAAACAACATGGATTTACCAAGGGAAGGTCATGCTGTACTAATCTGATCAGCCTTTATAATAACATCAGTCTAAATCTGGACAATGGAATTCCTTCAGATGTTATTTACTTGGATTTCTCCAAGGCATTTGATAAGGTGCCTCATTATATATTAATAACTAAACTGTTGGATTTGGGTATTGGTTACTGTCTGATTAAGTGGATCCACTACTGGCTTACTGACTGACACCAATGTGTCCGTATTAATAACACCTTGTCTAACCAAGGACAAGTCAGTAGCAGTGTCCCCCAGGGATCAGTGTTGAGCCCAATATCATTTAATCTTTTTTATATCTGGCATGGGCAATGACCTAAAAAACAATATAATAAAGTTTGCAGATGATGCAAAGTTAGGAGGTCAGGTCAACAGCCTTTCCCAGCACTTCTCCTTAGTGGAAGACCTAGGGGAAACTTGAATCTTGAGCCATGTGAAATGGTATGATTTTTAACACTAATAAATGTATGACTATGCATTTTGGACACAGAAACCCAAACCATTCTTATATACTAAAGCAAACAATTTTAAGAAATTCTAATCTAGAAAGAGATCTTGGTGTCCTTGTGGACACATTAATTTTGTCATCTTACTGTATAGCTGCTTCTAAAACAGCAACAGGACTACTTTCTAGAATTAGGCGGTTCTTTATTATGAGAACTAAGCAATGTATCATCCCTTAATATAGGAGTTATGTCTGTCCCCACTTGGACTATGCGTCTCAATTTTGGTCTCCTCATTTAATTAAAGACGCTAATAGGGTGGAGAAAGTCTAAAGGTCCATCATTAAAATTATCCCAAGATTAAAACATATGACATACCCTGATAGGCTAACCTCAACTGGACTACACCCTCTTAATGTTTGATGTCAAAGGGGTGATCTCTTACTTCTGCATAAGAGTCTACAGAGCTGTGATCTTGCCGATAGCTGTAGACTCTCTTATGGTACTACCAGAAATATTACTAGACCTCATCACAATCAAAGGTAATACTGGATAACATGGCCCACTCACCTCAATTATGTACAAGCACAAGTAATGTGCAATTCAATGTTTTTTAATATAAGTAACTTCCAGCATTAAAAGATCAGTATCGATGTTTTGGGTAAACCCTTCATCAGGAAAGCTGGATATTCTAATATAAAAAATAAATAAAAGATTTTTATGTTACTCCTTAATAATACAAACTAAATATTCTTTAACTGAAAAGAAAAATCAAAAATGGGTATAATCTTCCCTTACATTTCATTTTTATCAATATGGTACTTCCATTATGATTCAAAGCTCATTTCCATGTTTGACTCCCACCACAGTCCACTAGTAAACAAAATACAAACTCATTGGTGTCTTAAATTTCTCCAATATAACTAGCTGTCTACACCTCCAGACTTCACAGTGGTCCGAGTGGCAGCAAAGAAGGTTAGATCATTGTCAAATAGGTTGGTACATTCGGAACATAAAATACCTGAACCCAGAAAAAATGTCCTGTTTACATCTGAGGAGCTTAGGGGGAACTATAGCTGTGGTAAATGTGTGCATTGTAACAACACCCATAAAATTAAGAGTATACGCAACATAAGTAGAAGTGAGGACTTCAAAATAAGAGAATTTATAAATTGCCAAACAGAAGGGGTAATATATGGTATAAAATGTCCTTGTGACCTTATGTATGTGAGAAAAACAAAAAGGGCACTAAAACAAAGAATAGGAGAACATAAAGGATACATAAGGAATAAAGACCTTACTTCCCCCATAGCACGTCATTTTTTGGAAAGGGGACATCAACTACCATCATTACGTTTTTTTGGAATAGAAAAAGTCCATAAAGATAGTAGAGGAGGTAATTTTAATAATAAAATACTTTTTAGAGAAGCGAGGTTCATTAATTATTTTCGGACAAACAATCCAAAATTTGGGCTAAATGAAACCATAGAATGGCAACCATTAATTTTTGTGTGTGTGTGTGCATAATCCATTGAGGCTCATCTAGGTCCATTATGAATCAGAAAATGTTTGCTAAAATATTTAGTTTTATTTCGATGTGTAAAATGTTTGCTAAAATATTCAGAAGTGATGAATTTATAGCTTAAAATTATAGGCACCTCTGACACCTAGTAATATGGTACTAGGCATCGCTAGAAGGCAGGTCTGGCACTCAGGTAGTCACAGCCTGCTTGCATCATGCTTTTGCATTAATTACTAGATTCGGGGCTGGAGCTCCCCTTGTATAAAAATTGGCAATCTAGGCCCTGTGCATTACTCCCACCCAAGCAGGTCCCAGGAGTCACAGGCGGTGAGTAGAAATTTTTACAAAGCTTCAAAACAAGTCAAAAAGTTGATGCCTTGTGTTAGGAGAGAGCTAAAGAATGATTAAGGTAATTTTCCTCTTTCTACCCGCAGCGCGAAGAAAGCGCAACAATCTATGTTATTATGAAAACAGTAATGAGAAGAAATGGATTAAAGTTAAAAAGGTTAGCATTTCATATGAAGTTTAAAGAGTTTTAATTGTGGAAGCTAGTAAGGAAGTGAGAGAAAAGTTTAAAAGTGGGGACAGTTTCTCACGACATATGAGCAGTAGCTATGCATCACAAAAAACGGGTGTAATAATATACATGAAATTAAGTTTTAAATGTAATAGCTGCTTTTTATTTTTATGTGAAGTTTGGAGGTATAGACAGCTAGTTATATTAGAGACATTTAAGACGCTGATGAGTTTGTATTTTGTTTTATATTTTATTTACTAGTGGCCTGTGGTGGGAGTCAAACATGGAAATGAGCTTTGAATCATAATGGAAGTACCATATTGATAAAAATGAAATCTAAGGGAATATTATACCCATTTTTGATTTTTCTTTTCAGTTAGAGAATATTTAATTTGTATTATTGAGAAGAAACATAAAAATCTTTTATGTATTTTTTGTATTAGAATATCCAGCTTTCCTGATGAAGGGTTTACCCGATACATTGATACTGATCTGTTAATGCTGGAAGTTACTTATATTAAAAAACATTGAATTGCACATTACTTGTGTTTATGCATAATTGGGGTGAGTGGGCCATGTTATCCAGTATTACCTTTGATAGTTTAGCGGCAGCTTATACTGGTGTTTGTGGCCTCTCCCTAGGTAACAAGCAGTAACATATTTTTGTATTAAATATTTCTTTGAGATATTTGGCTGCACTGGACAAATCTTTTATTTTGTAGACCTCATAACAGTAAATTAATAGTACCATGCATTAACATGAACAAGAGAGATAACTTGTATTCAGTAACAGTAGCTAGAACTTGGAATAAATTACCATCATTTATTTTCGATATTAACGATTTTAATACCTTTAAAAATGCTTTGGACAATCAATATCATAACAAATATATATTGGTGTAATCTTGTCCCACTATTGTGGGGGACATTCTTGATGGGCCCAGAGCCTTCTTATGTCCACAGAAAACCTAGCAAACCTATCACTATCCTATCACTGAGTAGGCTCTCCCCGAGCACTGCTCGAACCAATTTACCCCTGGTGCTTAATACTCTTTGTTGTCCAATTGTATTTGTTATGTATGATGCCACTGTTCTGCCAATTCCTTATGTCTTCTGCCACTGTGATGTGTACATTGTATATCAGTACTTTGCCACATAAATGTACGGCTGATGATCACCTGTCTTATCCATATATTTTACTGCTGCTTTTTACCCTGTTGTATGTAACCTCCTGGGTTGTGCCTGAAAATAGGCAGCTCTGCTGTGTAGAGCACCCACCAGATCAACAAAAACTAAATAAATAAATCTCTGAAGAAATTTCAACATTTTCACTTTTGGGGCTGCAATTCTGCATAACGGGTTGGGGCTACCTGGTAACAGGGAGCACCCCTAAATTAAAATTGTGCCCGTTAAGCTGCAGTCTTCAAATTGACTAACCTTCTCTCCCCATTTCCATTGCTTCTGCTTGGACTAGGGGCCACATCTGCCTTGCATTAAGGTGCTGGTTTTATATGGTCTCTGATTTATTTATTTTTTAAAAGAGGTGCCACAGGTAAGTACAATTTATTTTATTTGTTCTGGAGTAGTATAAGGCTTCTGGGAGGTTCCCTGCAGCTCCTGCAACAGTCCCTCCCTAACCCCCCCAAGCTTCATGATCCTGTATACCTTTTGTGCTGCTTGTTATTTTAAAACTTGTTTATCTTTTGGGAGTATTACCCTTTTAACTGGCATGTCGCCTTTAAGAGTGGCTGCTGGTCTTTTTCCTCTCAGTAGTGTTTTCTTTCAGTACTAGCTGCTGGGGACTCCGTTGCTTATCTTTTGTGTGGGAGTTAAGTGTTTTTGGTAAATTTAGACCAACTTTGAGCTCAAAGGGCTGTCGGAGCTTCTTTATGTCAGGCCTCTGAGCTCGCAGTGCTTCCCACCGTTAAGGAGCATTGCGGCGGTTGGGCATGCACCCTCCTTACTTAATTGACTTGCACTCCATGTGCATGTTTTATTGTGTGCCCTGAGTTGTGTGCGCCCATCCACCTAGCATGATGACATCACATACGATGTTGTGACGTCATGTACAAGCCCGTCATGAAGAGCCCATGCATCTAGGCTTCCTCCATAGTAGATGTGTCTCTCTCTTTTTATGCAACCTCCATCTCGATGGATTTATTCCCTGTACAGTAGGACTGACTGCATCTGGTCACTCTATCAGCAGAGGCAAGCTCCGATTAACTATTTTATTTATTATTTGGACTACAACATCAGTTTGTCTATTTTTACATTGATTTAAGTTCAGAGCTATACAGGGCTGCTCTACTTGGCATCATGGCTTATTAGAGACCATTAATTCTAAAAAGGTGTAAGACCTACAAAAGGGTGATGAGACCCTACCCCATGGGTTCCTATTGCCCTCATTATGTTGACCAGCATAATATTTCTTTAACGGTTCCCCCCAGCTGGTCCTTCGAGCTGTGGAGGGGGACACCTGGTTCTTCAGTTGGCAGTGGCAAGCAGAGTTGCCAAAATTCCTTCTACTGTTCCTTGGCAAGCTTTTGGGCCCTGATATTCTGCAGGACATCCCAGCAGACACACCCGACCCCAATCCGGGCCCCTCAGGTCAGGGGGGCCTGCACAGGCATGTCCAGGTGTGTCATAGCAAGAAAAAGCTGCAGAGACAATTATGGAGGCAGACCTCAACCATGACCACTTAGAGGGTCAAGATGATGATTTCAGGGATCATGGGGAAACTCCTGACCTTTAAAAATGGCTCTCTGATTAAGAGGATGTCCCCTCTGAGGAGGAGGAGGAAGGAGAGTGGACGGAGCCCAGGATGAGGATTCCTATACCTCCCCTGTTTGACAACAAGTCCTTCACTTTTTTGATAGCTGAGGCCTGTAGGTCTTTACAGCTCAAGGAGGAAAAGTCCATGGAGATAGTGGACATCAGTCTGATTCTGTCCACATCTTTCTCTGCTGCAAACTGTTTTCCAAGTTTTATTCACTGTGATCAAATTATTGAGCAAGAATGGGCAGGTGTGGCTCAGAGAAAGCATCTACCAAAACCAAAGACACATTTTTTTCCTTTGGAGGACAAACTTTGCAGGTGGGAAGCCCCTCCACTGGCGGAAAAGGCTGTGTATAATTCAGTCAAGCACCACTATTCCTCTTGAAGGGTCACTGGCCTTAACAGATTCACATGATGGAGTGGATGCCACATGTAGGAGGGCTTTTGCCTCCAATGGCGCAAACCTGCGCACCTCCTACGCCTCCTTTATTGTTGCCAGAGCCTTAAACTTGTGGGTTACTACCCTGGGCAGCTTTGTTCCCCCTAAAAAAATTTTTATTTTATTTATTTAGCTTTTGTTAACCGGGTAAGTGCACTAGCCATAAAATGACTATTTTCAGGCATGACCCGGGAGAGTACAGACATGCAGAAACTTAACAGGATAACAAATTATAAGTGCTTTACATACAATGAGTTAAAGTGGATACAATATATCAGAGACATACAGAGTAGACCATTCATAAGTTCATAGGTGCCTACCTATGCAATGAATAGTGAGGACCTTGGACAATAAATTATCAGGTGACATATCACATGAACAGAACAAGGTGCACGAAAACAAAAACAGGTAATACAAAAGGAAGAAATAACCATTGAGAGCAGGGGGTGTCATTAAGGTAAAGGTCGGTAAGTGAGGAAGAGGGGAGCAAGCCATGAAATTAGATTATATGAGTGTATGTAAGTGTAGGAAAGATGCCTGCAGTGCAAGATTGTATATGGGCAGGGAAAGGGGCGGGCAGGCTGAGGCAGTAAGAGGTTATATAGGTGAGAAATACTATTGTATGGCCAGAGACATCAGTCATTAGGTAGAGAAAGCAGGAACAGGTATCAGCAATCAGCAGATTCAAGCGCAGTTTTCTCTTAAAGCATGTGTGGGAGCTAGAAAGTCTAATGTCGAGGGGAAGGGAATTCCACAGCTGTGGAGCCGCATGCTCAAATGCAACAGTTTCTTTCCTAGTGCGGCACCTCGGCAAATTCATAAAGGATTTATCAGCTGATTGTAGACCATGGAGTGTGTCCTGAGGAACAAGCATAGCTGCAAGACACCTAGGGGTCTGATTTCGAATTATCGAATCAATAAGAGAGCCAAGGTAGTATTTCCTACTAGCTAACGGAGACAGCCAACCAAGATCATTATAAAGCTGACAGTGGTGTTTAAGCCTAGGAGCAGAAGAGGCATAGCGACATATGTTGTTATATGTAATATCCCATCTGAGTAGGTCAGTTTTATGAGCAGCCCCAAATAAGGGAGCCCCATAGGTTAGGGTGAGGAGCAGAATCCCCTTCGCAATGGCCATTTTAGCCAATCACATGAGCATATAATTAGTCTTATATGCAACACCCAGTTTGGAGTTGACAGCTCTGCAAACAAACTGTACATGAAGATTAAGATCAAGAGATTGATCTAGCAGGGTGCCCAAGTACTTGAAAGAGGTCACACATTCCAGTAATTGACCTAAGTCCTGCACTGTCAGTGCTGTTGTGCAAGCCTGGAGCTTTGGGGCCGATCCAAGCAGCATGGCTTTAGTTTTGCTAGTGTTGACAGCCAGTTTATGATCATATAGCCAGTTTTGGATATTGTTAAAGTCAGAGGAAAGGGTTGTGTTGATAGTGTCTATATTAGTAGAACTTGTATAGATGACGAGATCATCAGCATATAGAAAAGCAGAGCAGGATTTTAGAGCAGCTCCAATGTTATTTATATAAAGAGAGAATAGGAGGGGCCCTAGGATGAAGCCCTGAGGTACACCAATGTTAATGGCGGTGCTGTTCGATAGAGAGGAATTAAATTTTACCATTTGAGTTCTATTTGTCAGGTAGCTTTCATACCAGTCAACAACAGAGGAGGAGAAATGCAGGTGTCGAAGCGAGGAGAGAAGCAAAGTGTGATCAACAAGGTCAAAAGCCTTTGTGAGGTCAATAAAGACAGCCCCAGTCAGATTGCCAGTATCCATTTTTGAAAGAGTGTCTGTGGTGAATTTAAGGAGTGCAGTCGTTGTGCCATGTCCTTTCCTGAAGCCATGTTGGGTATCGAGAGCAGGCTGTGCTTAAGTAGTCAGTCAGTTGTCTGAGTTGCGACAATTTTCTCCAGGATTTTGCTCAGTACCGAGAGTATGGCAGTTGGTCTGTAGTTCATGACAACCTTAGGATCCCCTTTTTTAAGTACAGGTGTGATCCGAGCAGCTTTCCAGAGGTCAGGGACCACTCCACCTGAAAGTGATAAAGTATAAATTTTGGCCAGCGGTAATGCAATAAGGGGAGCTGCAAGTTTCAAGAGGCAGGTTCAAGGGAGTCTGAGCCAGAGCTGGTATGATCAGAGATGGACCTCAGGAGCTTCTAGCTTTCTAGACACAGCCTTAAAATAGAATGAAGGAGTAAAAGGAGGCACAGGTGACAACACTTCCAGCTTATCCAGACAGGTTCCTGATGAGGAGTGGGAAGACACTGCAGTGGGATCGAAGGAAGAGGTATATTGGGAGAGATCAGAGAAATGCAGGTTGAAAGATTTAGCTATAGTTTGTGAGTCATTGCAATGCACATCATTTATCAGCATATCACTAGGGGTAGTTGACTGTGAGGATCCTAGGAAGGATTTGATGTGTGACCAGAATTTTCTGGGATCATTGACTGAGTTAATCAGTAGGTCTTTACAGTACCTGCTCTTAGCAACTCTGACTTGTCTTTTACATGAATTCCGTAGCGTACAGTAAGCGTTGAAATCTGTTTGCTGGCCTGATGTTTTGTAGCGCTTCCAGAGTTTATCTCTAAGGCACAAACTTTTGAGCAAATCTTTGTTTAGCCATCTTGTTTGTTTACCCCTCACTCTCCGGGTGATCTTTGGGGCATGTTTACGTTGAACCGTAAGGAATTTAGTGATGAAGAGGTTAAGAGCATCCTGAGAACAGTGTGATAGATAGATCTCCGACCAATCAATTCTGGAGACGTCATACAGAAACACCTCTTGGTCTAGGTGAGCAAAGTTTGTGAGTGAGATGTGGTGGAGGAGGTGGAGGTGCCCCCAAGAACAGGATGCAGAAAGTTGGAGAGTGGTCAGTTAAGGCATCAGCAAGAGTACCAGCGGCTGAGATATCTTCGATCTGGTTTACCAGCACCCAATCCAATAGTGTGCCTAGTGGTGATGAAGACAGGCTTCTAGTCGGCACTGTTACCATCTGATGCAGGTTGTAGCTATGAGTCAGAGATTGAAGATAACAGAGCTGCCCCAAGCCAGTTTAAGTTTAGGTCCCCTAAGATGACAACCTCATTATCATTAAAATTCTGAGAGGTATTTTCCAACAGGTACTCTAGACCCGTAATCCCTCCCACTGGGGGGTTATATGCACAGATAACATGCAGTTTCTTGACTCCCAACGCAAGGGTAGCATGCAAGTATTCACATACCGATTGAGCATCTGGGATAGCGAGAAGAGAGACAGTCAGATTATTTTTGTAGTAAAGAGCAACTCCACCACCACGTTTGTTCGATATCTTATCCCTTCGAATAATAGAGTAATTTGGCAAGGAGCAGAGGGAGTCAGTAACCGATGGTTTTAGCCAGGTCTCAGTGAGACAGAGGATATCAAGATTGTACAGTTTGACCCATGACTCCAGTTCCAAGAAGTGACACATCAAACTTCTTATATTCAAGTGTGCAATTAACAGCCCATGTTTGGACATACTATGTATGTCATCTGCTGAGAAATAAGCATCTAGTGGCCCAGGATTTGTCTCTATATCCCCAGATAGCAGAATGGCAATGATGACAAGGAACCACAGCCCCACGTTTAGAAAAGGATGGGATAATGCAGACTTGTTCCGTAGTTTCCTAAACATATAGAGAGAATGGTAGGGACAGCCCTTTTGGTACAGAAGAATATTACAAGTATCCTTGTATTATAAACAATAAGGTTGCAGAAAGTAAAATCATAGTGCTCGGTCCTAGATTTATTTGAGCCATCCTCATTCCATAAGGATAGTGTAATTCTGTCAAGGCAAAGTAGGACAAGAAAAGTTACGAGGGCAACCCCCAGACAGCTGTTGGACATGGTGTGACTGTTGGTACAACATTGGTTCAACTCATGACAGAGGTCATCCAGGGTCACAGCTAGGCAGGGATTGACAAGAGGCTTTAGCTATGCAAGATGTTGCAGGCATGCACTCTCCATCCCCATTACATTGATTGCCTGGGGCACACCTACTCAAGTACAAGTGCAGGATGTGAAATCCTTTTGTCCTTGTGCTTCCTTTTTCATTTAAAGAGGTTGTTTAAAAGCCCACAAATAGATCCCTTGGGAGCAAGCCAGGCGAAAATGTGGATTAGAGCAGGACCCAGAGTCACTGGAGTTTGTCAGACCTAGTTGCTTGATTTCTGTTTTGCTTGGGATAGCTTCCAAAAAGTTGATTTTAAATTGAAAATGCAAATACCTTGTGGTGATGTTTTGCAGAAAATGCAGTCCAGGAGACCTTCACAGATGTAGTGAGCAAGAATGGTGTAGTTACTCCAAGCAGAAGATCTTCCTGGACATAAGTCTCCACCACTCATTCACACTAGTGGGATTGGCGCCGGAGGCACTAAGACCCATCGGGAGCAAACTTTTTGCTGGAGGGTGTTGAGAGACAGCGCGCGAGACCTGACGCCCGCGAGCAGCGGCGTGAATGACCATCTGTTGACGACCCTCCAACCAACTTCAGTTCTTTTTTCCCGCCTCGTCGAAAGTGCGCTTTCAGTGACGATGCCGCCGCTTGAAATAGAGTCAAACTTCAAACTAGCGCATAGTTTTCAGTTTGTTTTTTGTAACATTATCACGATAGTAGTATCGCTTAGTTTTATTCTATTTTTCGTAAAATTTTTCTAATATTTAAATTGAACTTACTTGAAGAAGTCTCGCCTACTGGACGGAGTCGACTCATGAGCAGGTCAGGTGACGGTGGAGACTTAGATGAAAGCTGTTCAGTCAGCGGGCTGGGTCCGTCAGCCTCCTTCTCCTCAGCGGGGTTCCGACTACGGTCAGTCCGATGCCCGGGGGGATGGGCGGTCCCCCAGCCGGCATAAAAATAAACGGTCGCATTCTCGGCGCCGTTAGGCCTCGAGCTCTTCTTCGGCCCACAGGTCAAAAAAGAGAAGGCATCACTCGAGGTCGCCCTCTGGTATGTCTGCGCGTCGACGGTCGGTTATCGTTGCTAGTTGCCGGTCTCCTTCTTCGGAGTCGCCAACTTCCGATAATCGTCGTCCTCGACATCGGAGCCCCTCCCCGCCTATAGGTAGGGCTCCAGATGAGCAGTTTCATCAGTGGGCCGCTCTTATGGAGCGATGGGCTCGGAGGTTGGTTCTTCTGCCTGGCTCGGTTACCTCGGAGCCCTCGGGCTCCTCCGGCGATCAGGTAGGGCGGTTGGACCTTCTGAAATCGCGTGGCGCCTTCTTGATGCTAGCGACTCCCGTGCTTAAGTGTTTCCCCCTCCACATGGCTGCAGCGCAGGAGGCCTCACCGATGCCCTTATCTCCTGGTATTTTCCTTCTCTTGTTTTCCAGGTTCCGGGGCTTTTCGGCGCCTTCTGCAGGGTCTGTGGCGTGTCGGCGCCGTTTGAGCGGCCGGCTGGTGGCGCCGTTGAGCGGCGCAGCGTGGTCTCTCGGCGCCGTTGGTGGCGCTGCGTTATCGTGGCGCCGCCCGGTGGTACCGTTGGATCGGCGGCGCACGTTCGCAGCGTCGTCCAGCGGCGATAATAGCGTCGTCGTCCGTGGTGCCGTTGGCGCGCCCGTCTTGGCGTCGTCAACCAGCGCCGCCCGGCGTTCGCGAGGGCAGCGTGCCACTTGGCGCCGTCGCCTCCTAGAATGCCGTCTTCCAGCCCGTTTTGCCGTCTCGGCGCCGGCAGCCCTTGGCGACTCTCCTTGTTTTTCTGCCATTTCCTCCTCTCCTAATTTTCACTCCTTTCCTGTCCAAACAGTCCTTTCTGGACCATCAGGAGATGATGTTGAGCCTGACCCAGACCTTCGGTTGGGTGATGAAGTGGAGGAAACAGGATCTTTCTTTGCTACAGAGCCTGTGGTCGAGGACCTGTCCTTTAAGTCTCTGTTGAAGAACCTGGGATCCACTCTTTCTCCAGACTACAGACATCGATCCTGGGAAGATATTAAGACTCCAGTATCTTCATGTTCGGAGATCCCACGGATTTGACTCCTCCGATTCAGCCTTCCTGTAGACGCTGTCTCAAATGGTATGGAATAACCCTGCTCTTATTCCCTCAGTGGCTAAATCCATTGATAAAAGTATTCAGCTCCCAAGGATCGTCCCATTTTGGCATCCCAAGCCTTGAGGATCCTATTGTAGTCCTGGCAGAGAATGACAAAGTCGTTCTTCCTCAAACTACTACAGCTCGACCTATTAACAAAGAGTCTCGTAAGATTGATACATTAGGTAAGAGAGTCTTTGCTGCCTCCACTCTAAGTATCGTTTGCCAGTTATCAAGGCTATTTTTCAGTATGAGTATATCCTGTGGCACTCTATGAAAGAATGGTTGAAGCTCTTCCAGATTCGGATTCCAAGTCAGAGCTTCTTCTGACCGTTATTAGAGGTATTGAGTCAATAACCAACAGGTCAAAGCCGCCATGGGACGCTTTAGACACTGCTTCTCGCTCAGCAGCCGCTGGGATTTGTACTCGGCGCCATTCCTGGCTGCCGCGTACTTCTGGCTTCTGACGAATGATGTTCAGCAGCAGGTGATGGCGCTGCCTTTGATGGCTCCTTTCTTTGGCCCTCAGGTGGAGCAAGCCTTAGAGGCCCTCAGAAGACTAGATCGGCCATTAAGTTGGCCAGACCTCGCCTGCCCCTCTTGGGGGCATGTGAACAGAGCGTCAGTTTCATAGTCGTCAGTCCTTTGGAGGCAGAGGGCGGGAAGCTTCCATAAAAGCCAACCTGCCCAACCTCAAAAGAAGACGGCAGAAAGCGCAGGGACCTAAAGCTCCCACGCTACCTTATGAGTCGTTGGCCCAAGTTCCATCCACTCTGCCCGGGTGGAACTTTCTCCTCCGTGGGAGGTCGTCTGATGTACTTCTACAACCAGTGGGAAGTCCATAACCTCAGACAAATGGGTTCTTGGATAATTCGCGGTTACTCTCTCAATTTCTTGGAACCCCCAATTGTCCTCCCATCGACAACCCAGGTTGTCGGCCTCTCAGTCAGATCTCCTCACCAGAGGGCTCTCTGAACAACAGGGCAATAGAACTGGTGCCCCGCGCATCTCACAAACACAGGGTTCTACTCCCATTACTTTCTGGTTCCAAAGAAATCTGGGGGGATGCGCCCCATTCTAGACCTCAGAAAGTTAAACAAATTCCTCCCCAGGGAGAAATTCAAGATGATTTCCCTAGGTACCCTGTTACCCTTGCTGCATCAGCACGACTGGCTGGCCTCTCTGGATATGCAGGATGCTTACCAGCATATCCCCGTCCACCCGACCCACCGCAAATTCCTCAGGTTTGTAGCTTTGGGTCAGCATTATCAGTTCAGAGTCCTGCCCTTTGGGCTATCCTCGGCGCCGCGAGTTTTTACAAAGTGTTGTGCAGTTCTCGCGGCGCATCTCAGGAAAGTCGGACTCCGAGTGTTTCCCTACCTGGACAATTGGCTTCTAGCAAGCCCTTCCGGCCAAGGGACTTTGGAAGCCGTGCAAACGACTTCTCGTCTTCTCACGTCCATGGGAGTTCTGCTGAATTTGAAAAAATCTCAACTGCAACCCTCCCAGAGGCTCCTTTTCATAGGGACGCTTCTAGACACCTCTTCACCGAAGGCTTTCCTTCCAGAGGACAGAAGACTCGACATCCTTCGTATGGCCCTGCTACATCAGGAGAACCAATCGGTTACAGCTCTCTCGATGCAACGCATGTTGGGTCTCATGGCGCCCCTCGGTCTTCACTGTCCCTCTGGCCCGACTGCACATGAGAACCACCCAGTGGATGCTCTCCACTCAGTGGTCCCCACCTCTCACCCCAGTCTTATCCCATCAAGGTGATGGAGCCCTTGAAGGTCTCTCACCTGGTGGTCTCAGAGAGCAATCTCCTGGAAGGATTCCCCTTTGCTCCCCGGATCATCAGATCTCCATCACCACAGATGCATCGCTAATGGGATGGGAGCTCACTGTCTCCTCCACACTCAAGGTGTATGGACTCAGTTCGAAACTCATCTCCACATAAATGTCCTGGAGATGAGGCGGTCCTATGCAATCCGAGCTCTGAAGGATGTCCTTTGTCACAGAACATTCTCCTTCAAGACGGACAACAAAGCAGTGATGTATTACATCAACAAGCAGGGGGTGCTCATTCTTATCCCCTTTGCAGGGAAGCAATGAGGGTGTGGGAGTGGTGCTTGGAGCACAAGTCTCTGATTCAAGCGGTTTATCTGCCAGGTATACAAAACGACCTAGCAGATCACCTCAGCAGAACGGAGGCAGACCCTCACGAGTGGTCTCTCAATCCAGCCGTAGCTCGGTCCCTGTTCAAAGAGTGGGGGACTCCAGACCTGGACCTTTTTGCATCCCCACTCAATGCAAAACTGCCTCTCTTCTGCTCCAGAAATCCAGGGCCTGGCATTTTCTGTCAGGATGCGTTCAGGCTGCGGTGGACAAAACGCTTTCTTTACGCCTTTCCACCACTTCCTCTAATCCAGAGAGTACTCCTCAAGTTCGAGTCTCAGGGGACCAAGATGATTCTCATTGCTCCTTCCTGGCCTCGGCAACTATGGTTTCCTCTACTCAACAGTATGTTGGCAGCCTCTCCGAGACCACTTCCTTTGCAAATCAGTCTTCTGACTCAGGGTTCGTTGGTCCATCCCAACCTGAAATCACTTCACCTTCATGCTTGGCTCCTGAAGAGATAGAAGTGAATCGGTTCAACGTCTCTCGTAGAGTCTCAGACATCCTTCTGGCTGCTCGAAGCTAGCCACCCAGAAAATGCTTCCAAATGGAAGACGTTTTCTCTCTGGTGTGAAAATCCTCTTGGAATCCTTTTCCTGTCCTCCTGGCAAGGTTCTGGAGTATCTTTGGACCTATCAAACTTAGGTCTTCAATACTCCACAGTTAAAGTTCACCTTAGTGCCATCTCAGCGTTCCATGAGCCGGTTTCTTCCTTAACTCTGGCTCAGTTACCTATGGTGAAGAGATTTCTTAAGGGATTCTCCATACCAGACCCCTGTTAAGCGTCCAGTTGCAGCCTGGGACATTAACCTGGTGCTGGACATGCTCACTCGGAAGCCTTTGAACCCTTAGCTACCTGTGAGCTAAAATTTCTTACCTGGAAGACTGCCTTCCTGGTGGCCATTACCTCAGCCACAGGGTCTCTGAGAACATGCACTGGTTACGGACCCTCCGTATACTGTATTCCATAAGGACAAGGTAGTTCTCGTACTCATCCTAAATTTCTTCCCAAGGTTGTGTCAGAATTCCATCTGAACCAACCTCTGGTACTCCGCTTACTTCGCTAATTTCCAAAATGAAGGGACGAGCTCTTCATTCCTTGGATGTTAAGAGAGCCTTGCGGTTCTATTTAGATAGAACCAAGGATGTTCATAAGACTCAGCAACTGTTCGTTTCTTTCAGCGACACCGGCTGGGTCAACCTGTCGCTATTAGATGTATCTCTTCATGGTTAGTGGCATGCCTTCGTCATTGCTATTCCATGGCTCAAGTTAAATTAGAAGGTAGAGTAATAAGCTCACTCTACTAAGGAGTCATGACATCCCTAAGCGGAAATTCGCAATGTTCCAATTGCAGATATATACAACGCCTACCTAGACTCAGTGCATACTCGTTAAGCACTATGCACTGGATGTTCATGCCAGGCGACATTCCGCATTCGGCAGAACTATCCTTAATGGGCTTCTATCTTAGGCGCTGAGCTCTGGCTTTCCTGCCGCCCTTTTGGGGATTATCAGCTTAGTACTCTCCCACTAGTGTAGATAGTGGTGGAGACTTATGTCCAGGAAGATAGGAAAATTACGTACCTACCGTAATTCTTGATCTTCTTGGACGAGTCTCCACCACTCATTCCTACCTCCCTCCTCCATCCCCGAGCTCACCGCTGTATTGGTCTTCACTCCTCAAATCTTTAGGCCGTGAGGACTTCTTTGCTGACCCTTCTTACACGGGTCATACGGACTATCTTATGTCCGTTTTTAATGTTAGGTTTACCCTTTTCGTTAGTGCGCTGCACCTCCTTGGTAAAAAGGTACTGAGGCGGTTGGAGGGTGTCGCCGAGATGGTCATTGCCGCTCGAGCCGCTGCTTTCGGCGGCGCTGTCTCGTACGCCTCTCGCTACCGACCTCCAGCAAAAAGTTTGTTCTCATGGGTCTTAGTGCCTCCGGCGCCAATCCCACTAGTGTGAATGAGTGGTGGAGACTCGTCCAAGAAGATCAAGAATTACGGTAGGTACGTAATTTTCCTATCTTGTAAATCCCAAAGAAACTTAGCTACAGACACAGACAAACACAAACAGCCACCCACACTTCCAAGATGCAGATGCAATGAAGGAGCAAGCATCTTACAATTGGTTGCCATGGCCTTCACCTACTTAAGTGATTCTACGGTGGACAATTTGCACATCGGCTCATTCTGCCTATCACATTGTGTCTGCCATGTGGGGTACAGTATATGTCTTCGGCATTGGGTTGCTGATCAGGCTTCAAAGTCTAAGCTATTTAACTTCCCTTTTGAGGGAGGTTTGTTGTTCAGTTCTGGCCTTGTTGATATTTTAAAGGATCTCCAGGATAACAAGAGCCACCTTCCAATGTCAAAGCAACAGCATAAGGCCACCTCAACCCCAAGAGGTCAAGGAAGCAGCAGGCGCAGGCAGTTTTGAGGAAGTCTTTGTCCCTTTTGGAACTTTGGCAACCAGCGAAATAGAGGAGCCTACTCAGTTAACAAGGGATACAGTAATGGGGGGCTCTTGCCAGATGCCATACTGGAGGTCCAGGCCAAAAGCTTGGTGCCTCACAATGAAGGTACATGGGCCCATCTCTGCCCCCCTTCCCTTGGCTGAAGGCTACATGATTTCTACTCAAGATGGGCCCAGATAACATCAGTGTGTGGGTTTTTGAAATTCTAGCCTTAGGCTATATGATAGAATTTTCAACAATGGGGCATTCAAACAACATGAAGTCTTGCTGTATTCTGACAATTTGCAGCAGTTAGCTCCAGCTCTTGAACTGCCCCGGAGAGTGAAGGGTTAATTTCTATGCCAGGCATAGAACGTTGGGCTCGAACTCGGTTGAAAACTCTGTCTGTGTTCTTTCAAATCCAAAGCATCAGATTCTTTACTCCGCCTCACTGAACAGTAGCTCCGGAGATTTTTCCTTCAGCTCGGTTCCGCAGGTAAAGTTTCGGTTGTAGTCCGATTTTCTTCCATTTTTTTGGTTCGAGACTCTTGTCTGTGGTACCGTAAATACTTAGCATTGTAGATGTGTGTGGAAATTGTGAAAATTTTCTGATCGGTTCAGCTGAACTGATCTTGTAGTAAGGAAAAAGTTAGTGTGTGGCTACCGGTCTGTATCGGTTTTAAAAAAAACTTAATTTTAGCGTTTTTTTCCATCACCTGTGACACGGTGTGAAACCGATAGGGGAGTCTTGCCTGGCAGTTGACATATAAAGGGTAAGTTGGTTAGGTTGCCCATGTCTGAGAAACCCAAGAAAAAAAACGGGCCCACTGGGCTTCAACACTGCAGTGTGTGTGGGGAGGTCTTTGCTAAGGCCGATCCCCACACCACCTGTGTTTACTGTCTGAGGTTTGACCACCTTGATTCAGACTGCCAAATTTGTAAGAATTTCCCTAAGCCTATCCTGGATAAAAGGTTAGGTAGACTTAGGGATAAGGAGGCTGAGAAATCTGCTGACCCAGAAGGCCAGCGCTGTTTGGTTCCTGCCGAACCAGAAGGAGTGCCTTCTGACCAGGGTGATACTTCTTTGGGCAAGACGAGAGCCAATCCTGAGGGATTGGTTTCTACAAAAAGAAAATGAAAGGATAAATCATCCGATTCGGATCCAGAGCTGCATGTTCCGACTGCCGAAGAAATTGCCAAAGTGATTCGGATTGTGGAATCGCTTTGTCCGGTTCCGACCGATCCGGCATCGTCTGGCAGAGGTTCGGTTCGGTCGGTTCCCCCAGTTCAGGATTATTCCCCTGAAGATTTTTACGAACCAGAGTTTGATGAGGAGGGGAAGTTTGAAGAGGATGATTACGACGGTGAAAGTCTGGATGTGCCCTTGGAACCGGACATCTCCCCAGACAGACCTTCTGGTGTTTCCCCTCCTAGGCTTTCTGAGTCCCCTCCCCGCTTTCTGTTCTATAGAAAAGTGGCTCAAACCCTCCAGCTTCCTATTGAGGAGGCTGTAGAGGATCAAGAAGAGCCTGACTTCATAGAGATGTTGGATATCCCAGAGTCTAAGAGACTGTCTATTCCCCTTCATAAGTCATTTTGGGAAACAGACACTAAAAATTCTTAGGTCTCCTAATTCTGTACCTGCTGTTGACAAAAGAATGGACAAGAGGTATACCTTGTCAGGCTCGGATATGAAATTTCTTTACCGACAATGCAGCCATGTTGGGGTAGTGCAGGCTGCTGCCTGTGACAAGGCAAACATCCCATTGGTTTCACACCCTCCAGACAAAGATTCCAGGAAGATAGATGCCATGGCAAAGAAATAGTACTTGGCGTCATCTTTGGGACTCAGGCAGGCTAATTATATAGCCTATACAGCCAGGTACCAGAAGCCCAGGTTGGACACTGTACTGGCACTGGCTAAACAGGCTTCCCCCCAGCTTGCCAAGGAGCTGGAGGGGGTGGCTGCTGATGGGATTGAGGCATCAAAGGTGCAATTTCATGCTGTTGTGGACTCCAACGATGTGTCATCAAGAGCCATGGCTACATCTGTGGCTCTTCGGAGAATGGCCTGGTTCAGATGTACTAGCCTTTTGCAGAACACACAGGCTAAGGCCATGTATTTTCCTCTAGTGGGTAATTCTCTGTTTGGGGAGTAGACAGAGAATTACATGAAGAAAATGGATGAGTGCCCAGGCCAAGGAGAGCCAGGCAACTCCTCAGAGGCAGCAGTCTAGGGGCAGGGGCAGGCCTTTTCACAGGTCTTTCTACCAGGCACAGGCCTCCTCTTCTTTTTCTCAGAGGGGGTTCTTCAGAGGGAGCGGCAGAAGGGGGATGAGCAGGGCTGCATCCACCCCCTCATCCTAAGGCTCCTGCCAAGCAGACACCCTGATGTGTCAGCCCAGGTCAACTCCCCCCATTCCAGTAGGAGGCAGGCTGGCTTACTTTGTCCAGGAGTGGATGTCTGTTACCTCAGACAAGTGGGTCCTGGAGGTTGTAAGCCAGGGGCTGGTTCTCAGTTTCTAGAGTTTTCCGAAACAGAGACCCAGATCCTTTTCACCTGCAAATACATCAGAAACTCTTGCTGTAGAGGTAGAGGTTTTGTCTCTACTGGCTTTAAAGGTCATAGAGAGAGTTCCTACTCCATACAGGGGCAAAGGTCTGTACTCCAGGTACTTCCTTACTTCGAAAAAGACAGGGGAGTGGCGACCCATCCTAGATCTAACATACTTAAACAAGCACCTAGTAAAGCCAAAGTTCAAGATGGTGACTCTGGGAACAATTCTTCCTTCTCTGACGCCAGGAGACTGGCTAGCCTCCTTGGACCTCAAGGATACCTACTTTCACATTCCCATCAGGTGCTCCAACAGAAAGTACTTCAGGTTCGAATTGCCCTCAGGCCATTACCAGTTCAGAGCAATGCCCTTTGGCCTAACTTCAGCTCCAAGGGTGTTCACAAAGTGCCTAGCAGTAGTGGTAGCCTTTTTAAGAAGAAAAAGGATTTCAATCTTTCCGTATCTGGATGATTGGCTCCTTGTGGGCCAGTCCCCAGACTAAGTCAAGTCAGATCTGCAGGTTACCCAGAAAGTTCTCGGTTCCCTGGGGTTCCTTCTCAATCTCCCCAAGTCAGTTCTCAAACCAGTACAGCTCCTCATTTTTATAGGAGCAGAGTTGGGCACCCTCAAGGCAAGAGCCTTCCTTCCTCTGGAAAGGGAAAAAGCAATCTCTCAGCTCGCCTCTTCCTTTCTCCCTCTGGTTTCTCGACCAGCAAGGCATTTTCTGCCACTTCTGAGCCACATGGCAGCTTCCACAGCAGTGGTCCAATGGGCCAGGTTTCAGATGAGGGACATTCAGTTCCATCTGAGAACATTTTGGTCCCAAAGGAAAGATCCTCTTACCAAGCTAGTTCCTGTCACTCAGACCTTAATTCAGGCCCTTCAGTGGTGGTAGGACCTGGACAATCTGAGGCAGGGTGTTCCATTTATCTCTCAGACTCACTCTGTGGTTCTTACCATGTATGCTTCCCTTTTGGGGTGGGGAGCCCATCTAGGGTCTCTCACTACCCAGGGACTGTGGTCCCATCAGGAATCCCTTCTTCACATCAACCTTCTGGAGCTCAGGGCAGTATTCCTTGCCCTACAAGCCTTCTCTCAGTCAGTACAGAACAAGGTGGCTCAGTTCAGGATGGACAACACTACCGTCTTCAAACAACATGAAGTCTTGCTATATTATGACAGTAGCAGTTTGATCCAGCACTAGAACTGCTCCGGAGGTGAAATGGTTAATACCATTCCAAAATAGAACTTTGAGCACGAGCTCTAAGAAGCAGCTCTATCTGTGTAATTTCAAACCTGAACTGTCAGATTCTTTACTCCGCCTCAGTGAACAGTCGCTCCGGAGATTTCTCCTACTGCTCGGTTCATTTCTCGGTTTAAACAGTGTTTTCTCAGTCCGATTCAACCGAGAATAGTTTTATTTTAACCGCAAAACCGTTCGGTTCAAGCTCTGTCTGTGGTAATCGTAAGTAATTAAAAGGTTTTGTCTGTGTGGAACTTGTAAGTTTATCGGTTCGGTTTTGAACCGATCAGCTGGGTTTAAAACTCATTAATTTTAAAGTTTAACATTTTAGAGTGCGGTTCCCGGTTCTTATAGGTTCTAAAAAAAGCAGTTTTATTCGTTTTTCCAATACCAATAACATGGTTGGGAACCGATAAGGGTGTCTTACCTAGCACCGCCGTTTAAAGGGCAAGCTTCTGGTTAGGCTGGCATTATGTCTGAGAACCCAAAAGAAAAAACTGGCCCACTGGGTTTCAACACTGTGATGTCTGTGGGAAGTCTTTGCCAAGGCTGACCCACACACCCATATGTCTATTGTCTGAGGTTTGACCACCTCCAGTCAGACTACCAGATATGTAAGAATTTCCCTGCAGCCACCCTGGAAAAGAGAATGGGCAGGCTCAGGAGCGAGGAAGACCAAAGTCCGCTGACCGGATGGCCAGCCCGGTTCGGTGCCAACCGAACCGGAGGGAGTGCCCTCTGACCAGGGCGAGACTTCCTCGGGCAAAAGAAAAGCTGGTTCTGAGGAACCAGTTCCAGTAATGAAAACAAGAAAGTCAGCAGGTTTGGAGTCCAAAATCCCTTCTCCAACTGCTGCAGAGATAGCAAAAGCCATACAAATTGTCCAGTCACTGTCTCAGGTTCCGTCCGAACCACCACTATCTGGAAAAAGGTCGGTTCGTCTGGTTCCAGTGGTTCAGGAATATGATGTTGAGGAGTTTTATGAACCAGAGAAGGGGGAGGATGATTATGAACAGTATGAATGTGGCTGGGAAGGTCTGGGTGTGCCCATTGAACCGGACATTTCCCCAGACAGACCTTTAGAATCTCCCCCTATGCTATCTGAGTCCCCATCTCATTTTATGTTTTACAAAAAAGTTGCTGAAACCCTCCAGCTTCCCTTGGAAGAAGCTGTGGATGAGCAAGAGGAGCCTGATTTTGTAGAAATGATGGATATTCCAGAGTCTAGGAGATTGTCTATTCCTTTGCATAAGTCTTTTAGGAAGCAAACAATAAAAATTTTAAAGCTCCTAATTCTGTGCCTCCTGTAGATAAAAGATGGACAGAAGGTACACATTGTCAGGTCCTGATACAGAATTCCTTTCTCAAGCAATGCAGTCATGTTGGGGTAGTTCAGGCTGCAGCCTGTGATAAAGCTAATATTCCCCTGGCTCACATCCTCCTGACAAGGATTCCAGGAAGATTGATGCCATGGCAAAAAACAGTATATGGCAGCCTCTCTGGGACTCAGGCAAGCAAATTATATGGCTTGTGTAGCTAGGTATCAGAAATCTAGATGGGATACTGTTATGGAATTAGCCAAACAAGCCCTTGGCCAGCTGGCTAGTGAACTAGAACAGTGGCTGCTGATGGCATTGAGAGCTTCTAAGGTACAGTTTCATGCTGCTGTGGATGTTAATGATGTTTCCTCTAGGGTCATGGCCCATCTGTAGCTTTTCGTGAGGTTGGCCTGGCTCAGGTGTAATAGCCTGTCTAGGATACCCAGACTAAGGCTATGGATTTTCTTGTGGTGGAAATTCTCTGTTTGGGAGCAGACAGAAATTACATGAAAAAGATGGATGAATATAGGACTACTTACAAAAGTCCCTAAGCTAAGGAGCGGCAAAGCCACTCCCCAGAGGCATACCCCAGGGGTGGGGTAGAGCCTTTTCAAAGACCTTTATCAGACTCAGGCCTCCTCTGCCTATGCTCAGAGGGGCTTCTTCAGAGACGAGGCAGACGAGGGTGGGCAGGCCTGCTCCCACCCTCAGCCTAAAGCACCTGTAAGCAGGCACCCTGATGGGGTGCCGAGGGCCGATTCTCCTTTACCGGTAGGGCAGGCTGGCTTACTCAGTCAGAACTGGGCTTCTTTAACCTCAGACAAGTGGGGTTCTGGAAGTAGTAGTCAGGTCTGGTTCTCAGCTTCAAAAGTTTCCCAAGTTGAGAACCAGATTTTTTCTACCTGCAAGTGCTTCAGAGACCCTTGCTCTAGAAGCAGAGGTCTCAACCCTGTTGGCTCTCAGAGCAGTGGAAAGGGTTCCTCCCCTGCACCAGGGCAGGGGTCTGTATTCCAGATACTTCCTTACCCCAAAAAGACAGGAGAATGGCGGCCCATATTAGACCTCAGATATCTGAACAAGCATCTTTTGAAACCAAAGTTCAAAATGGTAACTCTGGCAATGATTTACCCTCCCTAAGGCCAGGGGACTGGTTAGCCTCCCTGGACCTCAAGGATGCCTATTTCCATGTCCTAATCAGAAGCTCCCATCGAAGGTACCTCAGATTCGAACTACCCTCAGGTCATTACCAGTTAAGAGCAATGCCCTTCGGCCTCACCTCTGCCCCAAGGGTATTCACAAAGTGTCTGGCAGTGGCAGTGGCTCACTTAAGGAGGCAGAGGATTGCTGTTTTTCCCTATCTAGATGATTGGCTCATTGTAGACCAGTCCCCAGAACAGGTAAAATCTCACCTGCAAGTCACCCAGCAGCTTCTCACCTCCTGGGCTTTCTCTAAATCTGCCAAAGTCGGTTCTGGAACCAGTCCAGGTACTCACCTTTATAGGGGCAGAGTTGGACACAAAGCTAGCCAGAGCTTTTCTTCCCTTAGAAAGGGTGACGAATTTAGTGGCTCTGGCCTCCTCCTTCACTCTGCAGGTCTCTCGACCAGCAAGACACTCTGCAGCTCCTGGGGCACATGGCTGCATCCACAGCTGTTGTGCAGGGAGCAAGATTTCAGATGAGAGACATTCAGTTTCACTTGAGAACCTATTGGTCTCAGAGGACAGACCCCCTTTCCAAGTTGGTCCCAGTGACTCAAACCTTGATCCAGGCCCTCCAGTGGTGACAGGATCAGTGCAATTTAAGATTGGGGGTCCCCTTCATTCCCCCTGCTCACAATTTGACTCTCACTACAGATGCTTCCCTTCTGGGTTGGGGAGCCCACATGGGCGACCTTTCCACTCAGGGATTGTGGTCCCCCCAGGAATCTCTGCTCCACATCAATTTGCTGGAACTCAGAGCTGTCTTTTTAGCTCTTCAAGCATTTTCTGCATCTGTCCACAACAAGGTGATACAAGTCAGAACAGACAACACCACAACAATGTGGTACATCAACAAACAGGAGGCACTCGGTCTTCGGCCTTGTGCACCGAGGCAATGAAGTTGTGGTCTCTGGCCTATTCCCTGAACACTTCCCTCATAGCAGTTCATCTTCCAGGGAAGGACAATGTCCTAGCAGATGCTCTCAGCAGGATTTCCCAGGGCCATCACGAATGGTCCCTGGATCCTCAAGTGCTGGGGATAGTCTTTGCCAGATGGGGCACCCCTCAGATAGATCTTTTGCAGCCCCAGACAATCCTAACTTCCTCTGTTCTGTTGCAGGCCTCCAGTGTTGGGCTCAGTCCCCTGGATGCCCTTCTCCTGGATTGGGCGGGAAGTTTCTTTATGCCTCCCCCTCCTATTCAAAGTATTAGTCAAAATCAGATCTCAGCCTTGCAGGTGATTCTGATTGCCCCGGATTGGGCCAGGCAGCCCTGGTACCCACTCCTTCTGTCACTGACAATCCATCTTCCCTTTGCCTCCCAGGAATCACAACCTATTAACTTGTGCCCAGGAAGGGTTTGGTATCCGGACCTAAATCCCTCAACCTCAAGGCCTGGCTCTTGAGGAGTTAGAGTTTGCTGATTTACACCTCTCTCAGGGTGTTCTTGAAATCCTAAAGGCTTCCAGAAAGCTTTCCACTAGGGCTACTTATAGTTCTAAATGGAAAAGGTTTTCCATTTGGTGTGCTGGGAAAAATATTTCCCCAGAATCTGCTGATTTGCCCATTGTATTAGATTACGTGGTCCATCTTAATTCCTTGGGTCTCAGACCAGCTACCCTGAGAGTTCATTTGGCAGCTGTATCTGCTTTTGTTTCAGCAGGAAAGTCATCCCCTCTTTCCACTCACCCTGTGTTTTCCAAGTTTTTTAAGGGATTACTCCATACTAATCCACCCATTTCGGGAACCGCCCCTGCCTGGGACCTTAATGTTTGTATTGCCCAGTTAATGCAACCCTTTTGAACCTCTGTTTTCTGCAGAGCTTAAGTCATCTAACTTGGAAAACTGTTTTCTGGTGGCTATCACTTCTGCTAGATGCATAAGTGAGTTGCAAGCCTGTCAGTAGAAACTGACTTTATTTCTTTCCACAGGGATAAGGTAGTCCTTAGGACTAATAGGAAGTTTTACCTAAGGTGGTTTCAGATTTCCATCTTAACCAATCTATCTCCTTCCAGTATTTTCACTGACTCCTCCTCTTCTGGTGAGAGGAGGTTGCACAGCCTGGATGTTAAGAGAGCTCTTAGTTACTATAGGCGTACCAAAGGTCACAGGTTCGAATCCCTCCAACTTTTCCTTACCTATGGTGAAGTTGGGAAAGGCAAACCTGCCACTAAGAGATCAATTGCCAGGTGGATTGTCTTGTATCCAATTTGTTATCAGAAACTGGGCAGAGATCCCCTCTCGGCTTGAGGGCTCACTCACCAGGGGTACAGCTGCATCTCTAGCTGCTGCCAGAGACATCCCTATATTAGAGATATGCCAGGCTGCTACTTGGAAAACGGTACACACTTTCACCAAGCATTACTCCCTGGATGTCCAGGCCAGGAGAGATGCTCGGTCTGGCATCAACTGTTCTTCAGAGCCTATTCCTAAGTGGTTCTGCCCTCCTCCATGGAGGTAATGCTCTGTAGTCTGCTACTGTCATAATATAGCAAGACTTCATGTCGTTTGAAGAAAAATTACTCACCTTGTAAATGTTGTTTCTTCTAATGGAGTTTCATATTATGACCTCCCCCAGCCTGCCCCTCTCAGAACTTCTACTGGGTCAGAGTGCGGCACTATTTTGTGCCTTTTAGCTTTCTCCCTTTTTGCATTTTCTTTTGGGGGTTTGGAGTGTGTTTTATTATACTGTTGTTTTATTCTCATGTTGTTAGAATTGTGTTAGTAGTTCTGGTCCTGACTTGAGTCTTGGGTGTTGGGACCAGCAATGGTTCAGTTAGTATTTAGGTAGCCATTTGGCCAATTGTGAGTTACAGCTTCCACACAGACCTTAGTGAGTTTTTGCTCGTAAAAGATCTGACAGTTCAGGTTTGAAATTACACAGATAGAGCTGCTTCTTAGAGCTCGTGCTCAAAGTTCTATTTTGGAATGGTATTAACCATTTCACCTCGGAGCAGTTCTAGTGCTGGATCAAACTGCTACTGTCATAATACAACAAGACTCCATTAGAAGAAACAACATTACTAAGGTGAGTAATTTTTTCATGTGGTACATCAACAAGTAGGGAGGCACTCAGTCCATGGCCTTGTACACGGAGGCCATGAAAATATGGTCCCTGGGTTATTCCCTACAGACCTCTCTGGTAGCAGTCCACCTCCCAGGAAAGGACAATGTGCTAGCAGATGCATTGAGCAGGATTTCCCAGGGCCATCACGAATGGTCTCTTGATTCTTTGGTATTGAAGGTGATTTTCTCAAGATGGAGAACTCCAGGAATAGATCTCTTTGCAGCCCCAGACAATCACCAACTTCCTCTGTTTTGTTGCAGACCCCCAGTCTTGGGCTCAGTCCCTCTGGATGCTCTGATTTTGAACTGGGAAGGGAAATTTCTTTATGCCTTCCTTCCCTTCCCTCTACTGTTCAAGGTTCTTGTCAAGGTAAGGTCACAGTCTTGCAAAAGTGATTCTGATTGCTCCAGATTGGGCCAGGCAAACTTGGTGCCCCCTGTTGCTCTCCCTAGCAGTCCATCTTCCCCTGTCTCTTCCACGGAATTACAACCTGTTAACCTCCTCTCAGGGGAGGATTTGGTACCCCAATCTTCGGTCACTCAATCTCAAGGCATGGATCTTGAAGAGTTAGAGTATGCAGATTTGCATCTGTCCCAAGGGGTTCTGGATATTCTCAAAGCTTCTCAAAAAGCCTGCCACAGAAAAACAACTCAACTCAAATGGAAAAGGTTCAGCATTTGGTGTACAAAACTTATATTCCCAGACACTGCTGAGTTGTCTACAGTTTTGGATATACGGTCAATCTTAATGGCCTAGGCCTCAAACCAGCTACTCTCAGAGTTCATTTATCAGCTGTTTCTGCTTTCCTGTCAGTGGGGAAGTCTTCCTTTCTGTCATCTCACCCTGTATTCTGTAAATTTTTCAAAGGATTGCTTCACACCAATCCCCTTTTTAGGGATCCTGCTCCTGCCTGGGATTTGAATATTTGTATTGCTCAGCTTATGCAACCCCCCTTTGAGCATATGTCCTCAGCAGAGCTCAAGTACTTGACTTGGAAAACTGTGTTTTTGGTTGCTGTTATTTCTGCCAGATATATCAGTGATTTGCAAGCCCTGTCAGTGGAGCCTGACTTCATCTCTTTCCATAGAGATAAGGTGGTCCTTAGAACCAATAGAAGGTTCCTACCTAAAGTGGTTTCTGATTTCCACTTAAATCAATCTGTCTCTTCCCGTGTTCTTCACTGATCACACCTCCTCAGGGGAACAGAGGCTACACAGTTTAGATGTTAAAAGGGCCCTTAGTTACGACATAGAATGTACAAAGGGTCATAGGTTTGACTCCCTTCAGTTGTTCCTCACTTATGGGGAAGTAGTTAAGGGGAAACCTGCCACCAAGAGAACCATTGCCAGGTGGATTGTGTCCTGTATTCAGTTCTGCTATGAAAAGCTAGGAAAAACTTCACCCTCAGGCCTGAGGGCTCATTCCACTAGAGGTACAGCTGCATCTCTGGCTGCAGCTAGGGATATCCCTTTTTTAGAAATCTGTCAAGCAGCCACCTGAAAACAGTTCACACCTTCACCAATCATTACTCTCTGGATATCCAGGCTAGGAGTGATGCTAGGTTTAGCACAGCAGTCTTCAGAGCCAATTTCAAAGTAGGTTCTTCCTCCTCCTTGGAGGTACTACTTGGTAGTCTCAGAATTGTCAGAATACAGCAAGACTTCATGTTGTTTGAAGAAAAATTACTCACCTTAGTAATTGTATTTCTTCTAATGGAGTCTTGCTATATTCTGACCTCCCTCCTGCCTCCCTCTCAGAACCTGTTTTGGAAGTGGTGGGCAGGAGCAGAATTGCACCTGGTCTTTTCCCCCACTTCTGCTGTGTGGGGTGCGTTGTAATTGTTTGAGTTTTTGTTCTTATTATCTGGTTTTTGGTTCTTTGGGTTTCCTGACTTGAGTCTTTTGGGGAATCCAAAGTCTTTGTTGCCAGTTGGCTACTAGGAGTTTTTACAATTTCCACATTTAGTCAGTGAGTTTTAGCTCATAAGAATCTGATGGTTTGGGTTTGAAAGGACACAGACAGAGTTTTCAACTGAGCTCAAGCCCAACGTTCTATGCCTGGCATAGAAATTAACCCTTCACTCTCCGGGGCAGTTCAAGAGCTGGAGCTAACTGCAAATTGTCAGACTACAGCAAGACTCCATTAGAAGAAATACAATTACTAAGGTGAGTAATTTTTTTCTTCTGAGCCAAGCAAACCTTCTGAGGGACATTGCCTGTGCCATGACCCCAGAAGCAGTATAATAGGTATCCATGGCCATATGAAATTGGTACTTGATGGCATCCATGGTAGTTTTTACTGTGTCTGCCAGATCCTGAGCTGAATCTCCAGGTGCTTTCAAACAACATGAAGTCTTGCTATATTATAGACATTAGCAGTTTGTTCCAGCTCTAGAACTGCCCCGGAGTGAAATGGTTAAAACCATTCCAAAATAGAATTTTGGCACGAGAGCAGCTCTATCTGTGTCATTTCAAACTTGAACTGTCAGATTCTTTACTCCGCCTCAGTGAACAGTCGCCCGGAGATTTCTCCTTCTGCTCGGTTCATTTCTCAGTTTAAAGTGTTTTCGGGTTGGATTTAACCGAGAATAGTTTTATTTCAACATAAACCGTTCGGTTCAAGCTCTATCTGTGTAACCGTAAGTAAATGAGGTTTTGTCTGTGTGGAGCTTGTAAGTTATCGGTTTGGTTTGGAACCAATCAGTGGGTTTAAACTCATTTAAAACTAAGTTACAATTTTAGGTCGGTTCCGTTCTTATCGGTTCTAAAAAGCGGATTTATTACGTTTTCCAATACCGTGACACGGTTAGGAACCGATAAATTGTCTTGCCTAGCACTGCGTTAAAGGGCAAGTTTTGGTTAGGCTGGCATTATGTCTGAGAAACCCAAAAGAAAACCGGCCCACTGGGTTTCAACACTGTGATGTTTGTGGGAAGTCTTTGCCAAGGCTGACCCACACCATGTGTTTATCTGGGGTTTGACCACCTCAGTCAGACTGCCAGGTATGTAAGAATTTCCTGCACAGCCACCTGGAAAAAAGATTGTGCAGGCTCAGGGCGAGAAGAAAAGTCCGCTGACCCGGATGGCCAGCCCGGTTCGGGTGCCAACCAACCAGAGGGAGTGCCCTCTGACCAGGGCCAGACTTCCTCGGGCAAAAGAAAAGCTGGTTCTGAGGAACCAATTCCAGTAAAGAAAACAAGAAAATCAGCAGGTCTGGGTCAAAATTCCTTCTCCAACTGCTGCAGAGATAACAAAAGCCATACAAATTGTCCAGTCACTGTCTCAGGGTCCGTCCGAACCACCACTATCTGGTAAGGTCGGTTCGTCCGGTCCCAGTGGTTCAAGGATTATGATATTGAGGAATTTTATGAACCAGAGGAGGAGAGGAGGATTATGAACAGTATGAATGTGGCTGGGAAGGTCTGGGTGTGCCCATTGAACGGACATCTCCCCAGACAGACCTTTAGAATCTCCCCTATGCTGTCTGAGTCCCCATCTCATTTTATGTTTTATAAAAGTTGCTGAAACCCTCAGCTTCCTTTAGAAGAGGCTGTGGATGAGCAAGAGGAGCCTGATTTTGTAGAAATGATGGATATTCCAGAGTCTAGGAGATTGTCTATTCCTTTACATAAGTCTTTTAGGAAACAAACAATTAAAATTTTAAAAGCTCCTAATTCTGTGCCTCCTGTAGATAAAAAGATGAACAGAAGGTATACATTGTCAGGCCCTGATACAGAATTCCTTTCTCAGAAATGCAGTCATGTTGGGGTAGTCCAGGCTGCTGCCTGTGATAAAGCTAATATTCCCTTGGCTTCACATCCTCCTGACAAGGATTCCAGGAAGATTGATGCCATGGCAAAAAACAGTATATGGCAGCCTCTCTGGGACTCAGGCAAGCAAATTATATGGCTTATGTAGCTAGGTATCAGAAATCTAGATGGGATACTGTTATGCATTGGCCAAGCAGGCCCATGGCCAGCTGGCTAGTGAACTAGAACAGGTGGCTGCTGATGACATTGAAGCCTCTAGGTTCAGTTTCATGCTGCTGTGGATGTTAATGATGTTTTCTCTAGGGTCATGGCCACATCTGTAGCTTTTCGTGGGTTGGCCTGGCTCAGGTGTACTAGTTTGTCACAGGATACCCAGACTAAGGCTATGGATTTTCCTGTGGTGGGAAATTCTCTGTTTGGAGAGCAGACAGAGAATTACATGAAGAAGATGGATGAATATGGGACTACTTACAAGGTGCCCAGGCTAAGGAGCTGCAGAAGCCACTCCTCAAAGGCATGCCCCCAGGGGTAGGGATAGGCTTCACAGGCCTTTCTACCAGACTCAGGCCTCCTCTGCCTATGCTCAGAGGGGCTTCTTCAGAGGCAGGGGCAGACGAGGGGTGGGCAGACCTACTCCCACCCCCCAGCCTAAAGCTCCTGCGAAACAGGCACCCTGATGGGGTGCCCAGGGCCGATTCTCCTGTACCAGTGGGGGGCAGGCTGACTTACTTCAGTCAGAATTGGGCTTCTTTAACCTCAGACAAGTGGGTTCTGGAAGTAGTAAGCCAGGGTCTGGTTCTCAGCTTCAAAAGGTTTCCCAAGTTGAGAAGCAGACTTTTTCTACCTGCAAGTGCTTCAGAGACTCTTGCTCCGGAAACAGAGATCTCATCCCTGTTAGCTCTCAGAGCAGTAGAAAGGGTTCCTCCCCTGCATCAGGGCAGGGGTCTGTATTCCAGATACTTACTTACCCCAAAAAAGACAGGAGAATGGCAGCCCATTTTAGATATCTGAACAAGCATCTCTTGAAACCAAAGTTCAAAATGGTAACTCTGGCAATGATTTTACCTTCCCTAAGGCCAGGGGACTGGCTAGCCTCCCTGGACCTCAAGGATGCCTATTTCCATGTCCTAATCAGAAGATCCCATCGAAAGTACCTCAGATTCAAACTGCCCTCAGGTCATTACCAGTTCAGAGCAATGCCCTTCGGCCTTACTTCTGCTCCAAGGGTATTCACAAAGTGTCTAGCAGTGGCAGTGGCCCACTTAAGGAGGCAGAGGATTGCTGTTTTTCCCTATCTAGACGACTGGCTCATTGTACACCAGTCCCCAGAACAGGTAAAATCTCACCTACAGGTCACCCAGCAGCTTCTCACCTCCCTGGGTTTTCTGCTAAACTTCCAAAGTCGGTTCTGGAACCAGTCCAGGTACTCACCTTTATAGGGGCAGAATTGGACACAAAGCTAGCCAGAGCCTTTCTTCCCCCAGAAAGGGTAAGGAATTTAGTGGCTCTGGCCTCTTCCTTCACTCTGCAGGTCTCTCAACCAGCAAGACACTTTCTGCAGCTCCTGGGGCACATGACTGCATCCACAGCTGTTGTGCAGGGAGCCAGATTTCAGATGAGAGACATTCAGTTTCACTTGAGAACCTTTTGTCTCAGAGAAGAGACCCCTTTCCAAGTTGGTCCCAGTGACTCGAACCTGATCCTAGCTCTCCAGTGGTGGCAGGATCAGAGCAATTAGAGCGGGGTCCCTTCATTTCCCTTCTCACGACTTGACTCTCACTACAGATGCTTCCCTTCTGGGTTGGGAGCCCACATGGGCGACCTTTCCACTCAGGAGTTTGGTCCCCCAGGAATCTCTGCTCCACATCAATTTGCTGGAACTCAGAGCTGTCTTTTTAGCTCTTCAAGCTTTTTCTGCATCTGTCCATGACAAGGTGATACAAGTCAGAACAGACAACACCACAACAATGCGGTACATCAACAAACAGGGGGGCACTTGGTCTTCGGCCTTGTGCACCGAGGCAATGAAGTTGTGGTCTCTGGCCTATTCCCTGAACACTTCCCTCATAGCAGTTCATCTTCCAGGGAAGGACAATGTCCTAGCGGTTGCTGTCAGCAGGATTTCCCAGGGCCATCACGAATGGTCCCTGGATCCTCAAGTGCTGGGGATAGTTTTTGCCAGGTGAGGCATCCCTCAGATAGATCTTTTTGCAGCCCCAGACAATCACAAACTTCCTCTGTTCTGTTGCAGGCCTCCAGTGCTGGGCTCAGTTCCCCTGGATGCCCTTCTTCTGGATTGGGAGGGGAAGTTCCTCTATGCTTTCCCTCCCTTTCCTCTCCTATTCAAAGCACTAGTCAAAATCAGATCTCAGCCTTGCAGGGTGATTCTGATTGCCCCGGATTGGGCCAGGCAAGCCTGGTAACCACTCCTTCTGTCTCTGACAGTCCATCTTCCCCTGTGCCTCCCCAGGAATCACAATCTGTTGACTTGTGCCCAGGGAAGGGTTTGGTATCCGGACCTCAAATCCCTCAACCTCTAGGCCTGGTTTTTGAGGAGTTAGAGTTTGCTGATTTACACCTCTCTCAGGGTGTTCTTGAGATCCTAAAGGCTTCAGAAAGCCTTCCACTAGAACTACTTATAGTTCTAAATGGAAAAGGTTTTCCATTTGGTGTGCTGGAAAAATATTTCCTCAGAATCTGCTGAATTGCCCATTCTGTTAGATTACATGGTACATCTTAATTCCTTGGGTCTCAGACCAGCTACCCTGAGAGTTCATTTGGCAGCTGTGTCTGCTTTTGTGTCAGCAGGAAAGTCATCCCCTCTTTCCTCTCATCCTGTGTTTTCCAAGTTTTTTAAGGGATTACTCCATACTAATCCTCCCTTTCAGGAACCGGCCCCTGCTTGGGACCTTAATGTTTGCATTGCCCAGTTAATGCAACCCCCTTTTGAACCTCTGTCTTCTGCAGAGCTTAAGTACCTAACTTGGAAAACTGTTTTTCTAGTGGCTATCACTTCTGCCAGACGCATAAGTGAATTGCAAGCCTTGCCAGTGGAGACTGACTATTTCTTTCCACAGGGATAAGGTAGTCTTTAGGACTAATAGGAAGTTTTTGCCTAAGGTGGTTTCAGATTTCCATCTTAATCAATCTATCTCCCTTCCAGTATTTTTCACTGATCACTCCTCTTCGGGTGAGAGGAGGTTGCACAACCTGGATGTTAAGAGCTCTTAGTTATTATATAGGCGTACCAAGGTCACAGGTTGAATCCTCCAACTTTTCCTTACCTATGGTGAAGTTGGGAAGGCAAACCTGCCACTGAGAGATCAATAGCCAGGTGGATTGTCTCTTGTATCCAATTTTGTTATCAGAAAGTGGGCAGAGCCCCCTGGTTTGAGGGCTCATTCTACACCAGGGTACAGCTGCGTCTCTAGCTGCTGCCAGAGATATCCCTTTATTAGAGATTTGCCAGGCTGCTACTTGGAAAACGGTGCACACTTTTACCAAGCATTACTCCCTGGATGTCCAGGCCAGGAGAGATGCTCGGTTTGGCACAGCTGTTCTTCAGAGCCTATTCCTAAGTAGGTTCTGCCCCTCCTCCATGGAGGTACTGCTGTATTCTGCTAATGTCTATAATATAGCAAGACTTCATGTTGTTTGAAGAAAAATTACTCACCTTAGTAATGTTGTTTCTTCTAATGGAGTCTTGCTATATATGAACCTCCCCAACCTGCCCCTCTCAGAACCTCTACTTGGTGAGGTGCGGGCAACTTAGTGTGGGCACTACTTATGTCCTGTTAGCATTTGTCCCTTTGGGACTTTGGAGTGTGTGTGTGTCAGCGGTGTGTGTTTTATTATACTTATGTTCCATTTTCATATTATTAGAATGGTGTTAGTATTTCTGGTCCCTGACTTGAGTCTTGGGTGTTGGGACCATCAATGGTTGTTATTATTTAGGTAGCCATTTGGCTAGTGTAGGTTACAGCTTCCACACAGATCTTAGTGAGTTTGGCTCATAAAGATCTGACAGTTCAAGTTTGAAATGACACAGATAGAGCTGCTCTCGTGCCAAAATTCTATTTTGGAATGGTTTTAACCATTTCACTCCGGGGCAGTTCTAGAGCTGGAACAAACTGCTAATGTCTATAATATAGCAAGACTCCATTAGAAGAAAACAACATTACTAAGGTGAGTAATTTTTTCTTCTCGTTCATGGCCATTACAAAACTCCAAAGTACCTTTTGGTACCGGGCAGAGCAGGCCATATAAGCTGCCTGTCTGAGCAGCAAAGAGGCTGACATGTAAACTTTCTTGCCCATACTGTCCAGTTTTCTGGAAATCTCTCCTTGGAGACTGAGAGGAGTGAAGAAGTGGTTCAGACTGCTGCCTGTGACAAGGCTAAGGTACCCCATTGGATTCAGTGCCCACTAAGAAAACGCATAAGGAAAGCATTTCATGGCCCCTCCTGCAGAAAAGGCAAAGGGGATGCTAGTTAACAAATGTAGCTTTCCCTCATTTGAGAATATAACTAAACATGGCAAGTTTTTAGAGGTTTTCGAAGTTATGAGTGCCTGTACCCCACCCTCAGCCCCAATACCTGTAGTGATGCCTGTGGGGCAGGAGGAAGAAATATATTATGATAAGGAGGAAGGGGATCTTATGGAGCCAGTTGGCTCCCCTGATTAGGAGTTTGGTTTCCCTCCTTGGTCTTCAGAGGACTATACCTCCCATTTTACATTTGTGAGACAGATGGTAAACATCATCAATCTCTCTCCTCAGGAGAAGGCAGAAGGTGAGGGCAATGTTGACTTTTTAGACATGATGGGTCTGGTCCCAACAAAAAGATTAATTTTGCCTGCCCACATGTTTTTAAAGAAAGCCACCTTCAAGGTCTTGTCATCCCTCATGTCAGCTGCGGGCGTTGACAAAAAAATTGAGAAAAAGTATCAGGTGGACAAACAGGGTGCTGAGTACTTATGCATTCACCCTGGCCATGAAAGAGTAGTTTAAACTGCTGCCTGTGACAAGGCTAGGATACCCCATTCCTTTCAGCCTCCAGAGAGAGATTCTAGAAAATTGGACACCATAGGAAGTGTACATGTCGGCTTCTTTGATGCTAAGACGGGCAACTTATATGGCCTATTCAGCCCAGTACCAAAAGGTGCTTTGGAGTTCTGTAATGGCCTTGAGTGAGATGCACCTGGGAATTTGTCTCAGGACCTGGCAGATACAACCAAAACCACCATGGATGCCACTAAGTACCAATTCCATATGACCGTGTACACCAACGAAACTGCTTCCAGGGTGATGGTGCATGCAGTGTCTCTCAGAAGGTTTGATTGGCTTAGAACCACAAACCTTTCCCATGACACTCAAAAAAGAAGCCATGGATTTTCCATGTGAGGGAAATTCTTTATTTGGTGACAAGACTGAAACCTACATAAAAAAAAGTGGATGAATACAAACCCACTTACAAAAGCAAAACTGAGAAGGAAAAAGTCTTCACTACCCAAAGGTACAGTATAATGGTAGGGGAGGTAGGGGCAGGGGTTACTATCCCTGTGCTCATGTGACCTATGACTATGCCCCCCAGAAGGGCTTCTTCAGAGGTCAGGCAGAAGGGTCTCTAAGTGTAGAAGTCCCACTCCAGCTCCTAAGACTCAGATGAATCAAAATCTCAGGTAAGTGTGCCTGGGTCGCCCAACCATTGCTAGTGGGAGAAAGGTTAACTCACTATTTAGGGGCCAGGGACAACATTACCACAGGCAGATGGGGCTTGGAAATAGTGGGTCAGGGTCTCTATCTGAAGTTCAAAAGGTTTTCAAAGCTGCAGACCACAAAGCCTTTCCTCCTCATACTGAGCGGAGTGAATTCTGCTGGAGTTGAAGGTCAAAAAGATGCCACTTGCAAATGCAGTGGAAGCAGTCCCCCCTCGCCCCAAATTGGGAGGGGACTATACTCCAGATATTTCCTCACCCACAAGAAAAATGGGGAGTGGTGACCTATTATAGATCACATATATATATATTTTTTATATATATCACATTTTTTGCCTCCCACCTGCTGGCAAGGGCTCTGTATTTTATGGCCCTATCTCCCTACATGAGGATCACTCTGCATGGCAGTGGGAGACTAGGGCTTTTTTCTCCTAGTTACATGAGTGACTTCATTGTCCCTAATCCCCCCCCCCGCTGGTACAAAGGACCAAAGTCCAGGCAGAAAGCCATGCATAGACACAGCTTCCGCCAAGCACCTAACATCGCCCTCCCGTCCCGACACCGTCCACTAACTGGATCATGAGATCTCTCCAGGAGAGGAGAGGAGAACTGTCAGATGACAGCTCAATCCAACTCCCCCTCGACCCTCAATGGTCCAGACTTGTTTCCGATACCGGGTCGCCGGCACAGCATGAGGTGTTGCGTCCAGTGCCTCAACTCTCAGTGCCACCAGGCTGGCCAGATCACAGATTTCTGAACAAATATTTAGAGAAGGAGAAGTTCAAGCTGGTAACACTAAGAACAGTAATTCCATCCTTGCAACAAGGTCATTGGTTGGGGTCACTGGATCTGAAAGATGCCTATTTTCACATTCCAGTAAGACCCTCTCACAGGAAATACCTCAGGTTCAGAGTGGGGGAGGCCACTACCAGTTCACAGCCCTTCCCTTCGGCCTGTCATTAGCCCCTAGAGTCTTCACAAAGTGCCTGGCAGTAGTAGTGGCACATTTGAGGAGGCAAAGGGTCATGGTCTTCCTCTACCTGGGTGAGTGGTTGGTTTCAGTTCAGTCCTATCAAGAGCCCAAGACCTTTCTATTCCTTGCCCAACACACCCTGGAGAAGTTGGGTTTTTTTATGAACCTCCAAAAGTCCAACTAGACCCTGCACATTTGTTGGACTTTACAGGAGCAGAGCTGGATACTATTCAGGGACAGGAGCAGAGCTGGATACAATTCAGGTAAAGGCTTTTCTCCCTCGGGTGAGGGGGGACCAACCCAATGGAACTGGCAAAGTCTTTCAAAATAGGGCAGCCAAGACCTGCTAAGTACTTCCTGCAGTTGCTGAGGCACAGGGCCTCCTCCAGTGCAGTAGTGTCAGGTGTCATATTCCAGATGAGGGATGTCCACTATCATTTAGGGGCCAAGTGGTCCCAAAAGTGGGACCCTCTGTCAAAGTTAGTGCCCATATCAAAGTGCTTATTAAAGGCACTGTAGTGGTGGAAGGAGGAGGAGGAGGAAAACCTTCTGGAAGGAGTTTCCTTCCTCCAGCAGTCTCCCATGGTAGTACTCACCATGGATGCCTCCCTCCTGAGGTAGGGAGACCATCTAGAAGATCTCACCGTAAGCGGAGTATGGATCTCACAAGAGTCTAAGGAGCATGTAAACCTCCTGGAACTCAGGGCAGTGTATCTGGCAATGAAAGCTTTTTCCTCCCACATCAGGAGCCAGTCAGTCCAGATAAGGACAGACAATACCACCACTATGTGCTATATCAACAAACAGGGAGGAACAAAATCTTAAAGATAAAAGTAACCGCATTCAGGAGTTGTGGCTGTAATCTGCTGTAAACTCCAAAAAAGCAAAGGTGAAGCTGGAAATTGTAACTAGAAGTTAGTTTGTTCGGAGACAGTAGTACTGCATGTTGCAATTACAGAAAGTAGAAATTAAAATCAACCACGGTACAATAACCCCAGCGCATCACTCTGTGGAGCTTCCTCAGGGGGCACTCTACAGTGTGTCTGACCTCTCTTAAATACCCATGAACCATTGCTGTAAATTACATCACATGAGTTCACTTTACCCATAATACATTGCTGGAAATGACATCACACTGGTTTGGAACATATAAAATAACGATTTCAACCTAAATCATATAGGAAGTACTATGTTTCTTAGATAAGGTATAAGGAGAGGCCAATATAGTAACATACACAAAATGAAAAGTTTTGATAGCTGATAACTAAAAACTTGTTGGAAGTTAGTTGAACCATTGACCCCTTCCCTTCAATTTAAATACTTTACATCATATAAGCTATAGAGCGCCCCCTGGGGAAGCTCCATAGAGCGAAGCACTGGGGTTATTATACTGAGGTTGACTTAGATTTCTACTTTCTGTAACTGCAACATGCAGTACTACTGTCTCAGAAAAAATTAACTTCTAGTTAAAATGTTTGGCTTCACCTTTGCCTTTTTTTGGAGTTTACAACAGATTACAGTCACAGCTCCAGAGTGCGGTTACTTTCTTCTTTTAGTAACCTGGGGTTGCACACCAGTAACCTGCACTGCTCTCTACTCTAGGCACATTATCACTTGGACCTAGAAACAAGATCTTCCAAACTGTACAAAGAAGCAATGAAGCTCACTCTCTGCAAGTGCAATTGTCTGCAGTCCATCTGCCTGGCAAGAACAACGTCTTGGCTGACTTTTTAGGCAGAATCAGGCAAGGAAATCATGAATGGGGTCTGAACAAGCAAGTGCTCTCCACAGTGTTCAGAAGGTGGAGCACACCAGAGTTGGACCTGTTTGCATCTTGGGAAACCTACTGGCTCCCCAACTTCTGTTGCAGGCCTCCTGCAATGGGAACAGTCCCAGAGGATGCATTAGTCCACTCGTGGACAGGGAAATTTCTTTATGCATTCCCTCTGGTTCCACTTCTGATGAGTGTTACTGAAACTCAGGAGGGCACTAGCAACAATGATTCTGGTTTCATCAGATTGGGCCAGGCAGATGTGGTACTCCCTGATCTTCCTGGACTAAAAGTCTCCACCACTCATTCACACTAATGGGACTATGCCAGAGGCGCTAGGACCCCATGGGAGCTCCAAATCTTCAGGAGGGCTGGAGCCAGGATAGGACCGTGCATGTGCAGTGCTGCAAGACTAGCTCATGCCATATAGGCTATCTCGGCATCGATCCTCCAACCTCTTCAGTTCCTTTTCTGTCGTTGTCGAGCGCACTTCAATGATGATGTCGCTCTCCTGCCAGGAGTCAAGTCTTCATCTGTACAAGCAGCAGCTGTAGCCATTCAGTATTCATTTAACCTGACATTTTTAGTGTTCTTTTCTTATTTAAAAAACAAAAAAAAATGACGACATTCTCAGCCTGCCATCAATGGAGTCGATCTTAGATGGTAGCGGTGATGGTAGAGAGTCTTCATTTGAAAGCTGTGATGGCATTGGGGCTGTGTCCGGTCTGCTGCCCTTTGTGGAGGGGGAGATCTGACCATGGGAAGTCTAGTGCTTGTAGGGAGAACAGTCCGCTCAAAGTACGAAAGTAGTGGTCCTGGGACCCGGCTCTGCTTGACCTCGGGCTCTTTTTCTCCTGTCGATGGATGTAGAATTGGTACCGCTTGAGGTCATCCTCTGGTACATCTGTGTGGAGATCATCAGTGGTGGAGTTCCTCTGTGGCTCCACTCTTAACGGCCATGGTGTTTGACACCAGATCCCATCTCTGTCCTCGATGGGGTTCCAGTGAGCAGTTTCACCTCTGGGCTGCTCTTTTAGAGTAGGGGGCATGGAGTCTGCCCAGTTGTCCTGGCCAGTGGACCTGGTTCCGGGGCCTTCAGACCTCGGAGCCACTGGACCATGGCCAGGTTGGTCGGGGCAGGATGTGTGTGGTGCCCTCTCTGGTGTCAATGCCATCGATGCCAACTCCTTGTGCCTACCCCACTCTCCTTTTTCCATGTAGGGGCCTTCTCCCCTTTTCTTCAGGTCTAGGTCCAGCAACGGTTCTGGCGCTGTATTGGTGCCAGTGCCAGCTCCGTATATGGTGCCGGCACCATATGTCATCCCGTGTCTGGCACTGTGTAGTGCTGCTGCCGTAGGTGAAGCTGGCACCAGTCAGGATCTGGCGCCGAGTCTGGTGCCAAATCTGACGCCAGGTCTGGCGCAGAATCTGGCGCTGGGTCTGGTGTCGTGTGTGGTGCCATATGTGGTGCCGGGCACTGCAGATGGTGCTAAACATTTTGCCGATATAGGTGGTGGCGGCTCCCATGTTTCTGGTCTAGACCTGCCTTTTGGAGGTTATTCTGGGGTAGAAGTGGATATGGATGATTCTCTCCCTATTCTGCTTTGTCAAAGACACAGCAGATGACTAACTTTATGGTCTAGAATGCAAGCCTTCTGTACCAGTGTGATGGAAGATCTTCTTTCCAGTTTTTTTCCTCAGGAATATGAGGTCCATTATAACATTTCAGTCTTCATCTGTGGACCAAAGCAGACTTCTATGTCTTGAGTTTCTACATTCCTCAGTATGAGTACACCCTGTGGAACACACTCAGTGCAATGGTCGAGATCCTCACAGAATCTAACGCTCCATTGCTAGGGGCTTATAGCACAATAATCAGCTGAAAGCTTTTATGGACCCCAGTGACTCTGCCTCTAGGGCAGCTGCCACTGGCAACAGGTGGTTAACGTTTCCTTGACAGTGCTTATCTGTTCGGCCCTCAGGTTGAGTTCTGGAGGCCACTCAGAACAATATGGCTGCCATTTAAACAACAGGCAGCAACTGCTGCTTCTCAGAGGGACAGGAACCATCGACATTCTTGTAACAGGCAGTCCTTTCAAGGTAGAGGCCTAGGTGCCTCTATCAGGAACCAACCCAGTAGAGGGCACAGGGCCCCAAAGCACCCTGTACCAACCTCTGAATCCAGCCTAGGTCCCACCCCAGCTGTTTGAGGCGGATGCCTCTTGGTGGTAGGAGGGGCATCTAATTCAGTTTTGCAACCAGTGGAAGTGCATTATAGCGGACATATGGGTCATCAGGATTATCCGAGAGGGATACTCTCCAGATTTTGCAGATTTCCCCAGACCTTCCACCCAGATGGCAGCCCAGTCTGTCTGCCTCTCAGTCACACTCTCTTGCTTCTGATATATAGGGCCTCTGTGGGAACTGAGAGGTAGAAGTTGTTCCACAGTAGTATGGAGCACAGGTTCCTATTTCTATTGCTTCTGGTTCCAAGATAACAGACAGCATGTGCCATTTGTCGACGATGGAAGGTTAAGCAAGTACCTGTTCAGGGAGGAGTTCACTAAAACCTCTGCGTTCAAGTCTTTACTTCCTGGACATTTGGCTCCTAGCTAGCCCATATGGGCAAGAGACACAGGAGGCAGTTGCCACAGCTTCTCAGTTGTTCTCTCCTAGGGGTTTTCTGATTCAGGGAAGGTTCCAGTTTCTCTTCCCAGCAGCTCCTCTTCTTAGGAGCCCTCCTGGATACCTCCAGGGCATCAGTTTTTGTTCCAGAGGATGGTTAAAATGACATCTTCAGATAGCTCATTACATCATGGAAAACAACTCTTTTTGGGCCCCTTTCAGTTGAGCGGATGCTGGGATTCGGGGTGTTCTCTGCAGCAAGCAGCTGTCTCCGACCATGCATCCGCAATTCTCCATACAAAATTACAGAGCCTCGGACAAAATCTCTCATGGGGAGCTCATTGTCAAGACCTCAACACTCAGGTGTGGAGCCAGGAGGAACCTCATCTTTTCATACATTTCTTAGAGATGAGAGCTATCTTATAAGCAAAGTCCTGAAGGATGCCGTCTGACATGAAGTGATCCTACTTCGGACAGATGACAAAGCTGTGATGTATTTCATTAGCAAGCAGGGTGGGGTGCCATCCTACCCTCTCTGCAGGATCGGACCTGGTCCTTTCTGCATCCCCTCTCAACACAAAACTGCCTTTATTCTGCTTCAGAAATCCAGACCCTGGTGCTTTCTGTCAGGATGTATTCACTGCAGTAGACAAGATGCTCCCTGTACGTTGTACTCCTCTTCTCTTAATTCAGAGGGTGCTGCTCAAGTTGTACGCACAGGGGGGCAGGATGATTCTCATCATCCCAGACTGGCCTCAGCAAATATGATTTGCATTGATAAACAGTCTGTCAGAAGTTCCCCTGAGGCAACTCTCTCTACAAGCGGACCTCTGACACAGGGACTTTAGTCCATGCTAACCTGCGCTTCCTTCATCTCCATTCCAGGCTCCTGAGGAAATGGAAGTGGGCAAGTTTTAGGTTTCCCAGACCATTTCAGACATCTTCTAAGCCTCGCATAGGCCTTCCACCAGGAGGGCTTATGGGCTAAGTGGAAACCCTTTGCCATCTGGTGTGCAAGTCCTATCTGGACCCTTCAGTTGCCCATCAAGTAAGGTGTTAAGGTGCCTCTTTGACCTGTCGAATGCAGGTCTGCAATACTCGGCAGTGAAGGCACACCTCTGAGCATTTTTGGTCTATCTTGAGCCAGTAGACAGCTTGTCACTGGCTCAGTTACCGTTAGTCAGGTTTTACTTCTCCCTACTTACTTCATTAACTCCAGAATGAAGGAGAGCGCTCCCCTCATTTCTCTGAATGTTAAGAGGGTTCTGTGATTCTGCATTGACAGAATGAAGAGATACTCATCCAAGCAACTATTGTATCTTTCAGCATGCCTCAGCTGCATCAGCCTGTTGCCATGAGATGTATTTCAGCTTGGTTAATAGCATGTCTTTGACACTACTAATCCATAGCACAGGACAAGTTGGAAGGCCGAGTTAACATCACTCTACCGGAGTGGTTGTGGCTTTACTGGAGGAGATTCATAATGTACCCACTGCAGACATCTGCAAGGTGGCAAGTAGGAGCTCAGTGTATACCTTTGTAAAAGCACTATGTCCTGGATGTCCATACCAGACAGTTCACTTCTTCGGCAGGACAGTCCTTATGGACTTCTATCCTGAGTGAGCTCTGTCTCCTACCACCCAACTCCTGGGGGGGGTGATTTTTAGCTCTGTACTCTCCCAATGGTGTGAATGAGTGATGGAGACTTTTAGTACAGGAAGATATGGAAATTGCATTCTTACTGTAATTCTTGATCTTCTCGGATGAAGTCTCCACCACTCTTTCACATGCCTGTCCACCATCCCCCGAGCTCACTCGTTCTGTTTTGGTCTTCACTTTCTTGTTGTTCGGGCTGTGAAGACATTGTTGAATTGATCCTTCTTACATGGGTTATCCAGGCCTTCATATGCCCGAAAGTTAGGGTTAGGTTTTCTTTCATTAGTTTATGCTGCACCTCCTCAGTCGAAAAGGTACTGAGGTGGTTGGAGGGTCGACGCCTTCCACCAGGAGGGCTTACACGGCTAAGTGGAAACCCTTCTCCATCTGGTGTACAAATCCCATCTGGACCCTTCAGTTGCCCTCCAAGTAAGGTGTTAAGGTGCCTCTTCGATCTGTCAAATGCAGGTCTGCAATACTCGGCAGTGAAGGTACACCTCTAAGCATTTTTGGTCTATCTTGAGCCAGTAGACAGTTTGTCACTGGCTCAGTTACCGTTAGTCAAGTTTTACTTCTCCCTATTTACTTCATTAACTCCAGAATGAAGGAGGGCGCCCCTTCATTTCTCTGGATGTTAAGAGGGTTCTGCAATTCTACATTGACAGAACGAAGAGATACACATCCAAGCAACTATTGTATCTTTCAGCATGCCTCAGCTGTGTCAGCCTGTTGCCATGAGATGCACTTCGGCTTGGTTAGTAGCATGTGTAACCCCCCCTATAAATGGGGGTTCCCGAAAAGCTTTCCTTGAGCTTGTCTAAATGCTCACTGCCAGGCTGGTGTCCTGCGTTTTTGCAGTTTAAATGTGATTGCCAGAGAGTGCCTATATAGTCTCTGTGTTCTGTCTCTTTAAGAGCTGCCTGGATTGCAGTCATAATTAATCTAAAAGGGAGCTCTGTTAGAAGATGTGCTTGTTTGCTGATCATTTGTTAGAGTAGTAATAATACTGCAGTTTGTTCTAACCTGCCTTCTTTGCACCTTGTACAGTTCTGTTTGTTTCCATCATCTTGGTCCTGGACTGCTGAAATGGGCCAATCAGTACATTTGGGACTCTAAAATGGAACCTGCCTACAGGGGCTTGGTGGGGTCAAAATGTGTAGGAATTGTAGTTTTGGGCTTTTTGCACCTAAAATTACCTGGAGGGGAGCCCTTGTTGTGACTGACAGACAGATCAGCCAACCAAACCTTTTGGATCTTGGAGAAGTCCCAAACTGCTTGCAGTTTCAGTTAGATCTAAGTTGGGAAGTGAAGAAGTAACAGCTCGAGGTAGTTTGAGCAGCAATCCATAGTGGATTTGCATGGGAGAACTGTGAAAAGTTTGAGTTTTGGCCTACATGCCAGTCTGCTGTCCCTGAGAGGGAACTTGTGCCTTTTTCGGACTGAATCCGAACTTGGAGAGTGAAGTAAGCCACTGAATTGTGACCAGGCTCCTACCTGAAGAAGACCGAAGATTTGTTGCATGCGATCGGCCTGTCTAGACTTCCAGCCACCTCTGAACTCCTGGATTGTGCAGAGACTCTGTAATTGCGACCAGAGAGCATTTTGCCTGCTACAGTGGAATTTCCTTACATGTGAATGTGTTGTGTGCTTACAGTGGGTCGTTATTTGGTTCCCCACTGTGGTTTGAATTGTATTCTGCTTACTGGAAGCTGCATTAAAATTTCCTTACGTGTAAATGTGCTGTGTGCTGCTAGTGGGTTGCGATTTGGTTCCCCACTGTGGTTTGAACTGTATTCTGCTTGCTGAAAGCCACATCCAGCCCCATGGACTGAATCCAATATCATCTCCATTGGGCCTGGGCTTTGCCACACTGGCCCAGCCTGACTACCTGCTGCACAGAGAACACCATCGATGAGAGACCTGCCTGGGGATCAGCTCCCTGCTCAACACTTGAACAGGAATGACGCCTCAATGATTCGTGTGGGCCCCACTTCTCTGGGCACTCCAGCTCAACAACCTGCAGTCTCGATTTCATCCTGCCTGTGTCCAGTATTGGGTATCATGAGTAATCATTAGGGTAGCGCCCTGCAACAACAGCTAAATCTAAAGTGTTGCCATCTGATTGTCTTGTTGCTTTTTCTTTCTCAAACTGAGCCTCCCCCCCCCCCCGACTCCGGATTACAAGTAGTGTGTGTTGTGCATATTGCTTTCTTCCATCACAGGGCCCCAACCAACTGCAATGTTCCTGGCTAGCCCACCACTTTCCTACCTGGGTACCCAGAGTGTGTGACTGTGTGGGGACTTAAAGTGCATGCATAACTGTTTGATTAATAAAGCCTTTAAGCCAATCAACCTGATTACGCCCCTTTCTTGTTCAAGTCCCCTGAATAAATCAGATCTGACTTTTTTTTGCTAAATTTAACTTGACTGTGGTTCCAGTTTGTGCTAAGAGTACTGTACTGTTGCTATTTACTGTACATAACCTTGTTCTACAGGGGGTCCCCAGGGTTGGGCCAGAGGAACCAGCCCTGGTGGTAAGTGCAAACAGTGTGGGTACTGGTATGGTGTACAAGGGGTACTGTGAAAGTGATTATCGTATATTGCTCAGGCCACTAGAAGGGAAAGAGGGGGATTACAGTGTCCTGGAGGGCTGTGCCCAGGTTAGTTTGACCATTACCAACCCTGACCTCTGGGTGGAGGCACCTGTTTCAGAACTCAGGCCCCTTAACCTGCTACTAACCGTGCAGGCAGGGGTAGTAGCCCTTGGGATAGCGCCACCTAGGGGTTACACATGTCTTCGACACTACTAATCCATAGCACAGGTCAAGTTGGAAGGCCGGGTTCACACCACTCTACTGGAGTGGTTGTGGCTTTCCTGATGGAGATACGTAATGTATCCGTTGCAGATATCTGCAAGGCGGCAAGTTGGAGCTCAGTGTATACCTTTATAAAAGCACTATGTTCTGGATGTCCATGCCAGACAGTTCACTTCTTCAGCAGGACAGTCCTTGTGGACTTCTGTCCTGAGTGAACTCTATCTCCTACTGCCCAACTTGGGGGGGGGGAGGGGGATTTTTAGCTCGGTACTCTCCCATTAGTGTAAATGAGTGATGGAAACTTTTAGTACAGGAAGATATGGAAATTACATACTTACCGTAATTGTTGATCTTCTTGGACAAAGTCTCCACCACTCATTCACATGCCCACCCACCATCCCCTGAGCTCAGTCGTTCTGTTTTGGTCTTAACTTCCTTGTTGTTGGGGCTGTGAAGACATTGTTGAATTGATCCTTCTTACATGGGTTATCCGGGGCTTCATATGCCCGCAAGTTAGGGTTAGGTTTTTTTCATTAGTTTATGCTGCACCTCCTCGGTTGAAAAGGTACTGAGGCGTTTGGAGAATCAATGCTGAGATAGCCTATATGGTGCGAGCTAGCATCGCGGTGCCGCGCATGCGCGGTCCTATCCCAGCACCGGCCCTCCTGAAGATTTTTGGCCCACAGGGTCCTAGCACCTCTGGCATAGTCCCATTAGTGTGAAAGAGTGATACAAGACTTCATCCAAGAAGATCAAGAATTACCGTAAGTACGTCATTTCCATTTTCTGTCCCTCTCCTCCAGACCACCAATCCTCCTTCTCTGGAGTCACAGTCTGCTGACTCTGTCTCAGCGCAGGATAACATGTCTAGAACCAAGAACCCTGCATCTCAAAGCATGGTACTTGAAGAGCTAGAGTTCTCTGGACTAGACCTCTCAGAAGAGGTTTAACATGTGCTCAAGGTTTCCAGCTAGCCAGCAACTAGGAAGACCTACCCTTCCAAATGGAAAAGATTTTCATTGTGGTGCTTGTCCAGGTTGCTCAATCCTCTTCAGGCAAGCTTGTTCACAGTTTTGGACTATCTGATCCACCTGCAATCCCTGGGCCTCTGGCCCTCAACCCTGAAGGTGCATTTGGCATCAGTGTTAGCATATGTTTCGGCTGGTAAGGATAGGTCCCAAGCCTCACAGGTCATATTTAAGAGGTTCTTTAAAGGTCTGATTCATCTAAACTCTCCTTTTAGGTGTCCAGTCCTTCCATGGGACCTGGATCTGTGCATTGCACAGCTGATGGAGGCTACATTCGAACCTGTGGCATCTGCTTTTCTGAAATATGTCACCTGGAAAGCAGTCTTCCTGGTGGCACTTACCTCGGCTAGGAGAGTAAGTGAACTCCAAACCCTTTGTACAGATCCTAACTATATTATATTCCACAGTGACAAGGTGGTACTGAGGACTAATAGAAAGTTCCTTCCCAAGGTGGTGTCTGAATTTCACCTGAACCAGTCGATTACTCACCCAGTATTTTTTATGGAGCACTCCACTCCAGGGCAAAAGCTCCATGGTCTGCATGTTAGAGCTCTGGAAAACTACAGTATTTGGACAGCATGAGGGATGTCAGATCCACAAATTCTCAATTATTTGTCACCTACAGCAATGTAGAGCAAAGCAAACCGACTTTTAGTAGAACCTTTTCTTGCTGGATAGTAGCCTGTATTCCATTCTGTTATGGTGAAGGTGGCAAGCTTCTACCAGAGGGTCTGAGGGGTCAGTCCACGAGAGGCACCTCCGCCTCAGTCGCAGCATCCACAGGTGTCTCTATTCAGGATATTTGAAAAGCAGCTACAGTACCTAGAAGACAGTACACACCTTTATAAAGCACTACAGTCTGGACATTCAGTCCAGAAGAGATGCCAGTTTCAGCACTGTCTTGCAGAACCTTTTCCCTAAATAGGTTCCATACCCAGCCTCCCAAGGTACTGCTATGGAGTCTGCTGTTGTTAGACAGCTATTGAGGAATTCCTGGGGATAGAAGAAAAAATGACTCACAAATAGTAATGTCATTTCTTCCAAAGAATCCTTCACTAGGGTTAACAATCCCATTCCTTCCTCTCCTTCCAGAACCTGAAGAAAGGTTTGTACAGTACAAGAATCAGTATCTCTTGATTGTTTTAGCATTATTTACTGCATTGTTTTACAACTGATATTATATTGTTCTAACAGTTTATTATTTTTCTGCCATTGTGAAAATTTTTTCTCAAAAGACTGTTAACCCTCATGGGTACTTTTTATGAGTCGTTTAGTTAGCTTTAGTGGTCACTTTTCACCTCAGCTTGGGAAATAAATCTGCTGTTACTGGACATAGGTAAGCATGACCCACACCACAGCGTTTGAACATCATTCTGAATTCTCTTTTTTGCATAATGTTCCAAACTCTGGGGCAAGCTCCAGCCATGGGACTGAAGCTGTTAAACCTCATGAGAGATCCCTTGGAAGACACAACATTACTACAGGTGAGCATTTTTTTTTTCTTTGTTGACTTACTGTACCATAGGTGTCACATTGTTGTCAGTACAGTGTTCACTATGAGGCGGGGGGGGGGGAGAATGAGAGAGATGCTGGTGACTGCATGTAGGTGATACTACACTATACTATATAGTAGGGTTTACTAACGCAGTAATTGTCACAAAGAGCACAGAGTTTATAAAAAACCTGAATCATTAGCTTCAGGTTTCACCTTATGTTCATGTTGTTTATTTTATTTTTATTTATTGAAGAGAATCGGAATTACAGTCTTTTGAGTCATAGACTCCTTTGCAAAGGCTCCACATCAGTACAGAAAGCACAAACATAACATTTACTAGTATTTATATATAGGTCACATAGTACAGTGTATAAACATTGCATCAAAGATCCTAAGTAGTCCTTTGGTCTAAGCTGTGACACAAGGTAGATTACAGATTTGGAGGGTCCTAACTGAACCCTGAGTCAGAGTTTATATACAGTGTGATTGTGGGACTTGAGGATGCAGTCATGGAATAAGGTTAGGCATTTTATCCCTACCATTGCAGATGTTCTCCCTGAGCTAGAGCTATAGACTGCTTGTAATGCACTTCCTTTTGCAACTTGGAGAGGGTGGAGGCGTAATGGTTGCAGTCACAGGTAGCTGATTCAAGGAGGAGTTTCTTAAGACCAGTTTTAAATTGACCAAGACTAGGGGCTAGGGAGATAGAGGCTGGTAGGCTGTTTAGCCAGAGGGGAGCCCAATATCGGAAAGACCTTTGTCCTAGGGAGGTCCTACAGTGGGGGACTAGGAGAGTGGTGACAGTGGGGTGTCTAGGGGCCCTCCTGTGTGGAACAGTCTGGATGAGGGGGAGCAGGCCTTTGGGTGCTAGATTGAGGAGTATTTTTTTGGCTTGGAGGGAGGTGTGATACTTAAGCCTCCGTTCGAAGGTGAGCCAGTCCGCAAGTTTGTAAAGCTCGCATGTATCGATGTCTCTATCACATCCAGTGACCAGTCTGCAGGCTTTATTGAGAGCTATGTTGATGCTGCATAGGGCCGTTTGATCTGCGGATCCATAAATCACAGTGCCGTAGTCCACCAAAGATAGGACAGAGGAAGTTACAGCGAGATGTAGGGCCTGAGGGGGTAGGCAATGTTTATGTCTGTATAGAATCCCCAATCTGGTATTTACAGTGGAGGAAAGGTGTTGGATGTGTGTGTGGTAGGTGAAGGAGGTCTCCAGAGTGACACCCAGGTATTTGAAGCTAGAGACCTGTTCAAGACGGAGACCCTGGGAGTTTGTGATGAGTAGCGGAGCACTACTGAGTGGGCTTTGGTGGTGGGCAAAGATCATCAATTTCATCTTGTTGTAGTTGAGTACTAGGCAATGCTCAGAGCCATTCAAGTGGACTCACATTTGTTTTTTGTATGTTTTCTTTGCTTTTTTAGATTTGTATTTATTTAAAATTTATTTAAAATGTTAGCCATGTAAAAAACCACTGGGCCACATGGCCCTTTTAAAAGCTTGACCCAGGTACATATAACAGGACATGTCAAAGTTAAGTACAATAACAATTGTTAAACAATGACAGAGGGCAAACAATTTATACAAATATAGAAACAAATTAAAAGTCTCTCACTCACCACCACTCAAACTGAAGAACGCTGCTCACAAACTATCCATTAGTGCGAAAAAGTGTATTGAAGTGCCAGTGCAGGACAAACCACACTCCTTGCTGCGTTTCAGACATAAGTCCTTTTTTCAAAACACATGTGGTACAAAATACACAGATGACATAAGTACTGAAATATGACATCATCAAGGAAGGACAAACAGTATCATCAAACAGTATAGTGAGTTAAAAACATTTAAAAAACAAATGCATATTTTAAATGCAGTTTTAAATCAACTCTTGATACACAAATAGCCATCACCCACAAAGCATATAAATATAAATAAAGTAAGTAAATGGTTAAAATCCTGAGAGTCCGTAGTATGCCCATAATGTCTTGTGGAGACACACAGATTGGTGCAAAGTGGCTCACTCAAAGATTTTCAGGTACCATATTTACCTAGAATAAAAGAACATGGAATGTCATTATATAGACCAACACTCTGAAAAATTCAAAACATAAAATTATTCTCTTTGAGGTTGTACCTGCACTATCCATGTCACTGATTGTATAGGCAGGATTTTAATTCATAAGAGAACATTTTTTACCTGAAATAGGGTGTCAGGTCAAATCTGTCGTTGAGACCTGGGTACTTATAAGCTTTCAGAGTGAAAATCCAAAAGCCTTCCCTCTGAAGAATCAGATTGTTGAAGCCCCCCCCCCCAGCTTTAGAGAACACCTTTTCTATACCTATGAAGCAGAACTGGTGATCACTTTTATTGGGTACATTCATAACGTGTAGAGCTGTTGCATAGGTCTCATCATTATTTTTATGTTGTTTTGTATGCGCAGCTCACACAACATTTTGTGACAGCTTACTGGAGTAACAGGTTGTGGAGGTGCGGCCGTGTTGTGGCCAATGGTGGCACTGCTTTTTTGTACTGGTCTCTAGGCACCAATGAATGGGCATGCTGTCTATGACAGCAGTTCAGAAGCGTGCTACCAACTTAAAAGAAATTTGACGCTACAATGAGGGAGTTCCCCGTCATTGCAGGGCATGCCTTGCCTGGTGTAACATTTCAATAAACATGGCGGTGGCTCATGCTGTCCGCCTCTTGCAATCCCTAGTTTTAAATAGCACACATCTCATCTGCAGTCTCTTGACGTTATGACTTGGGAATGCTGAAGAAAGACACAAGAGAAATGTGACTTCAGCAATCTCATAGTGGTTGGCAGCGATCACTTAGTTACTGTAGCCTTTGCAAAACTGCAACCAGTAGGTGGGTTGCCTGACAGAAGTGTTGACAACTTAAGCCTTCCGAGTTTCATTGTTTCTCTGCATGTTTTTGTTTCCTGTATCCTGGGTGGGAGGTGTTGCCAAAGTGGCCATTGATTGGCTGGCGGGAGAATAGTCGACCCTGGGAATTGGCCTGCATGAGGCAGGGATTGGTGTAGCAGTGGATTGGGCAGGGGCATTGGGTCACACCGAGCAATAACGCATTCAGATCTGCAGCACCAGGGCGGGAAGAGATTTCACGGAACTCTGGGCACACAGGGGGAAATAGCATATTAGTCAACAGCTGTATCATATCATCAACAATAACACTGGGATCATCAAATCAGTCAGGTCATTTCTCTCTTTCTATAGTCAGATTGTGGCGATCAAACTAGATTTGAAAGTGTGAACAAAATCGGTATAGTTGGTCTGTTTCACTATTCTTCAGGGCTTGCCTGGCGTCTCTCTGAGCTGCACCTGATTACTGAAGGGGTTTTGTTGTGTGTTCCTATTTTCAACAACCTCCTTTTTGAATATCTTTTAATATAACTGTGGAGGGTTTGTGACAAAGAGATTGTTACCCTGCACTGAGCAGTTTCAGATTCAGCAGGAGTAACCGACTGTCTGTTTGCCATAGTCGAGATATTTGACTTGGACACCTCCTGGAGTATATCCTTTGCAGGCAACCCAGAATGTCTATTTTTTTTTTTTTCAAACCTGAAAAAAATGAAAATGGTCCCTCGTTGTTGTCACCGGCTCCCTCCCCCAACCTACACCCTCCCTCTGTGCACCCCACTTCCCCGCACTACCCGACCCCCCTCCACCCATACTTACCTGCAGAGGTCTGGAGCAGCGATCTTCAGTGGTCCGGGAACATGTCTGCACTCTTCAAAAGCTGACTGCAAACTGAAGAAATGACAGTAAGTCCTATAATTGCACTGAAGGGGGGGGGGTCAGTTCAGATTGATATCTCAGCCATTTTTTGGAGTTTTGGTCCCATATTTTCAACATGGGGTTCTTGGGACACCACCTTATGAATGCAGTCACTGTCATTTTGTTATTCGGTCCCAAAAGGTCATTTTGCGGTCACTGCGTGGAATCACCTTTCAGGACCGATTAATGAAACGACAATGCCACTGTTCATGAGGTGGGCTCCCAAAAAGTCTATGTTGCAAATTTGGTGAAAAAATTCCAAAAAATGACTGTTGCGAGTGTGTATTGTGCAGTTTCCAGGCATGATCATAACTTCGACAATTTTTAATATTTTCGCTCCAGATTTTTAACATTGCCATTTTTTCACACCTCCTTATGAACAGTATAACTGCCATTTTTCACATCATGCCCGAAATGTGTTTTCCCACGTCTGGTGCACAATGGCGCGGTCACTGTGGGAAATCAACATTCAGGACAGATTAACAAAATCACAGTGCCACTGTTCATGAGGAGAGGTCCCAAAATGCCTATGTTGAAAATTTGGTTAAAAAAATCTCCAACATAATTGCGTTACGAGTGTGCATTGCACAGTTTGCCTGTCAGTCTCTGCAGGGTGGGGGTGGGGTTGGCGTCAGTTCAATACTTCACTGCCATTCCTATTATGCATCTCTCTAATGCTTGCACTACCAATGCCAATGCCAGCAAAACAACATTCGGCATTGACAAATGCTTGTTTATAGCTCTGCAGTGCTCTCCCACGTGCTGTTTGAGTATGCACTTCATTTTTCCCCACATACAAAGCTCCACATTTACACTTTTCCTGGTATATTACCCCACTGGTATCATAGGTTATAAGTTGTCTAATAGAAAAGCTTTTGCAATTATTGTGACTACTATCAAGAACATTTGGGCTACTAAATTCTTTAACCTGTCATATAATGTTGCAATAGGTGCATCTTTGGCACTTAAAACAACCAGTATATTTGTTGGTAAGTCTTGTACTCTGAGATTTTTCTGCCTACTGTGAACTAACATGTCCCTGAGATTAGTGGCTCATCTATAGGAAATCCTAGGGGCCTCTGCATGATATTATCTCAAACCAGTGTCACCTGTCAGGATATTCCAGTTTTTTTTTTATTATACCTTTATTTCTGCTCCTTGCAGCTCTGCCTGCAGTACATCCAGCTGCCGTCCTCTCCCCTTTCCAGCCTGCAGGATCACTCGCATCCAGCTAGCACGCCGTACCTGCGGAGGGGTCCCCACTCCCTCTCGCCGGCCAGGATCTAATATGGGAGCATGATGCCATGACAGGCCCACTGGGTGAGAGGCCCGGCCATCAAGCTGCTTGGCTGACTGCCATTATCCTCCTATTTTTTCAGACCCTGAGGTACGGATGTGCAATGATGTCCAGACACAATGTAACAACATCCTCTGTACCTCACCACCTGATTTCACCGCTCCTGCAGTGCCCCTGATTGCCATCAGGGGTCGCTGCAGAGTGATGAAAACCCTGAACCCTCCCCCAAGAAAGGAGAGCAATCCGTCAGATGCTCATTCCTTTCCTTCCCCAGCCAACCCCCGACGGCCTGGGCACATTCCCAAACCTGGGTCATCGGCGTGGTGCGAGGTGTGGTGTCCAGCACCTCAACCCTCAGCACCACCGGGCCAGCTTAGGATATTCCAGTTTTTATTTAAAATCTCTCCTACCTTAGAGCTATGTACTGAATAGAAAGTCACAAAGTTTAGTTGCTTATTGCAAGTGATATCTTCCTGATTTCTAGGTCGTAAGGTGTGCTGTCTATGTTTCTTGTTTCCTGGTAGATCTCATTGATAAAGTCACTATCATAACCCTGTTCTACAAATCTGTCTGCCATGTCACTCGTTGCTAGGTCAAAATCCCATAAATCACTGCAATTGTCATGCTGTCGCAAGAATTGTCCCTTGGGTATATTGTGAACAGTGTGACGTGGGTTGCAGCTGGTGTTGTGTAGCAAGGTATTGCATTCACATAATTTCCTATATATGTTTGTATTGATACTACCATCATCTGATTTCCTGATGCATAAGTCCAGAAAGTGTACCTGGTGTGTGTCAGCTGTGAATATAAAATGTAGATTAGAGTTAGACTTGTGCAAATAATCTACAAAGGCTTGAAATTCTGCTACAGTGCCATTCCATACAATCAATATATCATCAATAAAACACCTATACAATTCCAGTATTGAAAAAAAAATGGATTCTTTTCTGAACCCCTGATTATCCTGTTTTCCCACTGCCCAATACACAAATTTGCTACACTTTGAGTGGAAGTGGCCCCCATAGTGGTACCTTTTACATGCAAAAATAAATCATTCAGGAATGGTGAAACAGCTGTATTTTAGCACAAATTCTGACAACTCTAATAGAAACTCTGTGGGGGGTTCAAAACAAGTGTCTCTAGTATTAAGACAATGAGCAATGCTGTCCAGAGCGTCTTCTTGTGGAATGTTAGTGTACAGGGACTCCACATCCATAGTCATGCGGATGGAGTCTCTGCACTCCCATATTCTCAAAAGTATTTAGGATATCAGTGGTATCCTTAATGTGTGACCATAAATCTTCCATAAATGGTGTCAGGAAATAATCCATATACTGGGACAAGGGTTCGGTAGGTGAACCGATGCCACTTACTATGGAGCGTCGGAGGGGGGGATGCTCAAATTCCTTATTGTTATAACAAATATACAATACAATAGGCATTCTCTTTAATGTTCTTTGTCATGTCCTTAGGTCTGCAGTTGTGTTTTAAGTGGCTGAAAATTGGGGATTAACACTAAAGTGCCTACTCAACCCTCACTATACTGACACTGCTGTGCCACTATAATACAGCTCTGTAGATTAAAATACTAATTGCAGTTGTCAGTAAATATGCAAGTAATAATACCTGACAGGATGGGCGGTATTGGGCAATACTGGACTGCCCAGGAGTGTAATGGCGTCGGGCCTCATAGCCCCTGGAAGGTCCTGTATGGCCCATACTGCCCACCCTGGAGGGTATTATTGCACTTAGAAAATGGGCTATAAGTAACATTTTAATAAAATGAATAAAAGATAACAAACAAGAATGATAAATGTTAAAAATAAGAATAAAACTACAGGAAACTGTAAAGTAGTCCCTCTACTGCTATATTTGGTCAGTAGAGGATGCTGCTGTTTAGGGGATTGTGTTATAGTAAGAGTCTTGGCTGCTTTATGGTTTCATGGGTGTTGTAGTTCATGTGTGCTGGGGGTGGCTGTGTACTTGACAGCGGGTAATGGCAGGACAGAGTGAAAGTCAAACTGAATGTTTTCAGTCTGGTTAGTTTGTTTTTTTATAAACTCAGAATTTCTACAGTTTGAAATTGTACAGTGTCAGTAGATGGAATGTTTTGGCACCACAGTGTGTAGCATAGTAAGTACCTTGTAATCAACTTTGAAGAATTAGAAATGCATACTTTAAAGTACTGTCCTAAAATGTATGCTTCTCACCCCAGGAGTCCTTCAGTATGTTTGACTATTGCAGTATGCCAGCTGGGTTCAGCTGCCTCAGAGGTGGAGTTGATGCTAATGAGTAATTAGAATTAGCCATTCAGAGTGCAAGAGAGGTTGTGCTGTCTGGAGGTTTGCCAGAGGGCATTCAGATTAATTTCTCTGCTGAATGGAGCAACACTGCCCTGGAGCTCTCTTTTTAAACTTCACTTGAAGAAGTTTCCTTCCATTTTAAGTCAGTAGTATTTCCTTTCTAGTGCTGTCCTTAGAGTTTTTAGAGGTATATTTTATAGTTTTAGTGATTTTCTTTCAGTTCCCTTTGAATCCAGGGAACTGCAAACTCAGTTTTCTTCAGCTCTAACCGTGGTTCCCGCTCTTTTTCTGAGGTAAAAATATTGGTGCCTGTGGAGAAAATTCACACTATCTCACCCCAGGGGTCCTTTAGCATCAGTAACAAAGTGCAGTAAGCTGACTAGGTTGAACTGCCTTGGAGGTGAGCCATGAATATTCATATAATGAGTGGGTCAATTAGAAAAGAGCAGGAGGGTGTGCTGAGTGGAACCTGCCCAGAGGGCACCAGCATTTTTTCTCCAACTGACAGAGAAACACTGCCTCTGAAGTGCTCTATAAAAAAAAAACACTATGTTACTTCGAGAGGGCTCTTGCAATAGGTAATTACATATAGGACTGAAGCCAGCAGGTGCCAGGACCCCAAGGAAAAAGTTATAGCCAGCAGTCTCTGGCGGGGGACCGCCCCCACGTCAGGTGACCGGCATCAGACGATGTTGGTATAAAGGGGCGGTCCCCCACGCCCGCCTTCCAGTTCTTTCCCACTGTTAGCTTGTGAAAGTGCCTTATGGTTAAGTTCACTGCTTCGTCAGTCAGTTCATCGGTTTATTTTCATTTTTTCTCAATTTTTTTTTCTTAAAATCATCCATCTGCCATGTATGTCGTCCCCTACTCCATCCGATTCACATAAAAATAAGTGCGATTCCTGCGGCGCCCAGCTCCTGCACAAGGACGGACACTCCCAGTACCTCCTCTGCCTAGGCCGGGATCACCCTGTGGAGAAGTGCCAGCACTGCCAGCAATTTAACGCCGCCACCTGCAAATGGATGCAGCAGTCCCTGGAGGCCCACATCCTGAAGAAGAAGATGTCCTCCATGGAGAAGGAGCTGAAGAAGCTCCGGCAGGCTTCAACTTCCCCTGAGGGTCACCGTAAGAAGGAGAAGCACTGGGACCTGGACTCCACTTCCACGGCCACCGCTACTTCGGCTGTAGTCGCTGTGCTCTAGGTAGCATCCCCCCCGGGGGACCGTCCTTTGTTGGCCGCCTTGGAGGTTTCTAAGGTGGCGGCATCTTCCCTCCTGTACGGCTCGCGCTCGGGCCTACTGGGAGACTCCGGGACAAAGGAGGCAGCCGCTCCTGAGAAGCCTGCCACTGTGCAGCCTTCTGGGTCAAGTGGCTCTGGTAAGTCAGACATCAGTGCCTCCAATGTCCATGCAGTCAAGGCCGCTAAGATGCCCGACCATTCGGGGCAGCGCATGGCCTTGAAAACTCCAACCAAGACTGCTCCTCCCTCGCGGACTTCATTGGGAGTTGGGTCCGATAAGTCGGACTCTGGCTCCTCCGGCCTTCCGCCACGGACCCGCCCGGTAGTGACGTCTACCCTCAGCGGACGCATGGCGTTAGAGCTGACGCCGGACCCCATCATCAAGTCCATCATCCCCGGCTCTCCGTTATTGTCCGAGGCTCCAGCATCTCCTTTGTTAGACCCTGGGGACTTTAGTCCCCCTTTCCCAGGTGACAACGAGGATTCAGGTATGCTACCATCAGGTCTCCCTCCCGCCGGGCTGGACAACCTGACATCGGACCCTCGGACACCAGCTCCTATGCCGGCCTATCCGACGCCGGGCGACATCCCCTTACTGGACACCGTCCCAACACCGGACTCGATGCCCATCGGGCCTTCTGTACCTGGCTCTCTGTTGGGGCCTTTACCAGGGCCTTCTGCCCCATCAGAACCCCTGGTGCCCAGGTATCTGACCCCGTCTTATCTGACGTCGTCCTACCCGGGACCGCAGTATCCCGTGCTGCAGTACCCGATGCCGGCCTATCTGACGCCGCAGTACCTGGTGACTCAGTACCCGATGCCAGGCTTCCCGCCATCGGGATATGGATACTCACCTTATGGATATTTGCAATATCCATATCCCCCTCCTCCGCCTCCACCACCCCCACAGCCACTGGTGGACCTGAAGGAGACTCTGGCTTTCTGATGGGCTGAGGCCAAGGCTCATCTTACCAGGGAGGTGGAGGTCCACCTGCCAATGCCAGACCCGGTTCCGGACCCCCGTAGTCAGACAAACGACTCCCTCCCCCTTGCCTGATGCCAGAGGTGAGCCCTCTGGCTCAGGGGCAGGAGAGGACACCCTTCCCCAAGGGGTTCTCAAGGGGTCCGTTCCTCCCCCATGTCGGGAGGGGTCATCTTCTTCTTCTTCTTCTTCTTCCTCTTTGAAGACATCGGACTCTGATTCCTATGGGTGCTCCGATCCAGACGAGCCTCACACTCCAGACTGTCCCAGGCCAAGGACTCCTCCGAAGTCTCCTCTGGAAGATCCTTCTTTCCTGGAGTTGCTTAAAAAGATCCAGGCAGTCCACCAATGGCAATCTCTGGAGCTTGATTCACAGCGGAAGAAACTCGCTGCTCACCTGGATCTGCCCCGAAACTGCTCCGACGTTGATTCCACCCTGGATCGAGCCTCATGCGGACCTTGTTTCCACTATTTGGAAACAACTGTCGGCATTAGCCTCCCTTCCAAGGGAGGCAGATAGGCTATATCAGGCTCCGGAGGGTGTGGATTCCTTGAATACACACCCCAAAGTTGACTCAGTCATGATTAGCGCTGCTCACGGCTGGTCGGCGAACCCAAAACATCTAAGCTTGTCTCTGCCTGAATAGGAATCCCATCTTCTGGACCAGAATGGGAAGAAGGTATATGCTTCTTCCACTCTGGGGATAAGGGCCCTGAATTATGTCGCACATATGGGGGATTACCAGAAGACCATCCTGAGTGAGGTGGAAGCCAAGTTAGACTCCCTTCCTGAGTCTCAGACTAAGCAGGAAGTGGCTGATCTAGTCCATTCTGCTCATTCGGCCAGTCAGCACACAGTGGATGCTACCGGTCAGAGCTCGGCTTTCGCCGTCGGCTTGCGGCGTCATGCCTGGCTCCGGGTGTCAGGTTTGGTCACGGAAGTGCAGTTTGCTATTCAAGATGCGCCCTTCAAGGGTTCGGTGCTGTTCGGTGGGGATGTCAAGGTCATCATCACTGACCTGCAAGAGAAGGGCACTGCACTTAAGTCTGACTCTCTGTACAGGCCCCCTCTGGGAAAGCGTCACCCCTTTTGCAGACATTTTTGGCACAAAGCAAAACCTCAGGGCAAGCGGGCCAACACACGTCGAGCCCCTCCAGCTGCCAAGCCCCCCCCCACCCAAAAAAGCATCGAGAGCTTCAGCCGCGGTGCTGCCCCACACCTCCTGACTCCTCTCCTCTCCCACAGCCTCTTGGGCTCCCAGAGGAACCAGTAGGAGTTAGGTTCTCCTTCCATCTTCCGGATTGGGAGAGGATCACATTAGATACTTGGGTGCTCCAACTGATAGCAGCAGGGCACTCAAACGAGTTTCTACAGAAACCACCCAGAACCCCAAGTCATCTCACTCCCAGGAACATCTTCCTCTGGTTCGGGAGGAAATATCCTCCCTTCTTTTGAAGGCAGCGATAAAACCTGTCCCTTCCCACCTCTGGGGAACAGGTTACTACTCCCATTTCTTCCTGGTTCTAAAGAAATCGGGAGACGTGAAGCCCATTTTAGACCTAAGCTCCCTGAACATGTTTGTGGAGTACAAAAGGTTCAGGATGCTCTCCCTATAGAGCCTTCTGCCCTTACTTTGGCAGGGACAGTGGCTGTGCACCCTGGATATGCAGGATGCCTACCTGTGTATCCCTATCCGCCCTTCCTACTGCAAATTCCTTCTGTTTTCATTCCAGGGGGACAACTACCAGTTCAAGGCCCTCCTATTTGAACTTTCCTTGGTGCCCCGAGTGTTCACCAAATGCCTTTCCATAGTAGCGGCTCACCTGCGCACCCAGGGAGTGGAGGTTTTCTCGTACCTGGACGACTAGCTCCTGGAGGTCCCGTCCAGGGAGGATCTCCTGCGCTCTCTCTCCCTTACCCTGCAGGTTCTTACCAGCCTGGGTATCACCATCAATCAGGCCAAATCCAACCTGGTCCCCTGTCAGAGACTCCTATAAATTGGGGCGATCCTGGACATGACCACTGGCATGACTTTTCTACCGCTAGACAGGGTGGATACCCTTCGGGCTCAGGCGAGCCTGCTGTCCAGTCGCAGGCGGGTCATTGTCCAGTCAGTCCTTCGCCTCCTCAGGCTCATGGTGTCTGTGATTCTGACAGTCCCCCACACTCAGCTCCACATGAGGATCTCTCAGTGGACTCTTCGGTCTCAGTGAGATCAGCTGGTGGAAGACGTAGACCAAGAAGTCCTGGTCTCCGACCCCATGGTTCGGGACTTGCAATGGTGGATGGTTCAGGAGAACTTTTGACGGGGAGTTTCTTCATGTATCAGGCCCCCCTCCCAAACACTGACAATAGATGCCTTGGGAGAGGGTTGGGGAGCCCATCTGGGGTCTCACAGAACTCAGGGCTCCTGGTCCAGGCTCGAACGGTCGCTTCATATAAACATCCTCGAGCTCAGGGCCGTACTGTATGCTCTTCAAGCTCTGATTCTGTATGTGCTTCCCGGTCATCTGGCTATCCAGATGGACGCCATGTGTGTAGTCTGGTACATCAATAAATAGGGACGAACACATTCCTACCTCCTTTACAGGGAGGTAATGAGAGTTTGGGATTGGGCAGTGCAACACAACCTTCACCTCACGGTGGTTCACGTTCCGGGAGTTGAAAACACGCTGGCAGACCACCTCAGTCGGTCATCGGCACAGGCTCACAAGTGGGAACTGGATCAGGGGGTGGTAGACAATAACTTCCTGAGTTTGGGAACACATCAGGTAGACCTTTTTTCATCTCCTCACAACACAAAACTTCCCGCCTTCTGCTCGCTTGCTCATTTTTTGGAGAGATGCTCTGTCTGTAGACTGGAAGGACAGATTCGTCTATGCCTTCCCCCCGATTCCTTTAATTCCAAGGGTCTTACACAAACTCAGCTCAGAAGGAGCTCACATGATCCTGATCGCTCCTTTCTGGCCCAGGCAAGTTTGGTTCTCTCTTCTGCAACAGCACTCAGAGGAACCTCCTCCTTCCTCCGTCGCAACTTTTGCTGACCCAGGATCAGGGGACCCTGGTTCGTCCAGGTCTCAAATCCCTTCAGTTGCACGTGTGGCTCCTGCAGACATAGCTCAAGCCTGATTCGGGGTTTCCCCACTTGTGGCTGAGATTCTGGTGGAGGCCAGAAAGCTTTCCATGAGATCTACCTACTCCATGAAATGGAAGTGGTCCTCTGTTTGGGCCTCTTCTAAGAATTTTGAGCCTCTTTCATGCCCTGTCGGGAGAGTTCTGGACTATTTTCACCATCTGTTTGTCCTGGGTCTCAGTCATTCATCTCTGAAGGTTAACATGGCAGCTATCTCTGTGTATCATGTTCCTTTTGGGGACAGAACTTTCACACAGTTGGAAGTCTCTAAGACTTTTCTTAGAGGGGTCCTCCACGTGAGACCCCCTATTCGCATCCCTGCCCCCCCTTGGGATTTGAATTTCAATCTCGAGAAGCTTAGTCTGCCTCCTTTTAAACCAGCACCTTCAGCAGACTTGAAGTTCCTCTCTTGGAAGACTCTCTTCCCAGTGGCCATTACCTCAGCTCGACGTATTTCCGAGCTTCAGGCCTTGATGTGTAAAATTCCTTAATTTTTCACAAGGAACATGTGGCTCTGCGTACCAACCCTAAGTTTCTCCCTAAGGTGGTGGCGGAAACTACACTGAATCAATCCATTGAGCTACCCGCTTTCTTTACGCAACACTCCAATCAAGGGGAGTACCTCTTGCATACTTTGGATGTTCATCGAATTCTGAGATACTACACTAACAGGACGAAGGATCTCAAAGTCTGATCAGCTTTTTGTCTCTTTTGCTTGCAAAAGAGAAGGCAAGGCTGTCACTAAACAATGCCTTTCTAAGTGGTTGGCTCATTGTATTACTTTCTGCTATGACAAGTACCACAAGACCCTGCCGGGTCAAGTCAGAGGTCACTCCACCAGGGGTGTTGTTGTCTTTGCAGCTTGTTTCAAGAATGTGTCGGCAGCTGACATTTGTGCAGTCGCAACTTGGACTTCTGTCCATACCTTTACGAAACACTACAGTTTGGACATTGCCTCTTGCTGTAGAGCAGACTTCGGGTTGACTGTTCTGCAAGGTCTCCTTTCTTGAGACGCTTACAGCCAGAGGTACCATGGATGTGTTGGTTTCCTCCTCCCGTGTGCTTCTCCTTCTTCCAGACTGCTTGGGACTCAGTCCTATATGCAATTACCTACTGCAAGAGCCCTCTTGAAATAAGATAGTACAGTTACGTAAGAACTTACCGTAACAGTAGATCTTCAGGAGAGGCTCTTGCAGTAGGTAATACCTTCCCGCCCTCCATCTCCCTTAGCTTTTCTCAGCTCCTTTTCCAGGAGGGAAAACATCCGCTTCTCTCTCGTCTTGCCTTTTTTGGCCTTTGTCGCGAAAGAACTGGAAGGCGGGTGTGGGGGATCGCCCCTTTAAACCGATGTCGTCTGACGCTGGTCACCTGACATGGGGGTGGTCCCCCTCCAGAGACTGCTAGCTAGAACATTTTCTGTGGGGTCCTGGCACCTGCCGGCTTAAGTCCTATATGTAATTAACTACTGCAAGAGCCTCTCTCAAATCTACTGTTACGGTAAGTTCTTACGTAACTGTACTTTATTGGCCCTATTCTTCACTTTTGTACCGAGTCTGAGTATTTTTCTCATTTTTACGTTTTCAAGGGGTTTATAGCAGTTCCTGACCAGTTCCTGGGAACTGCGTTTTCCCTTTTTTCCGTGGTTCACTGCGATTCCTTTTTAGTTTTCCTGAGGTAAAATGTTATACTTCAGCCTCTCTCCTCTTGTGTCTTTCTTTCTACCTGGCTTATACTGCCAAGTAACAAAAGGCTCTATGCAATCTGTCCTAGCTATTGCCCAGCATAACTTGGATATCATGGTCCAGGACATACTAGACAGCTAAAACTGCCTTGAAAGCAACTACATTTCAATTCCATATGTCAGCAGACAACAAAGATGCAGCTTCAAGGGTTATGGCCCAGGCCATCTCCCTCAGGTGCTTCACTTGGTCAAGAACAACCAGCCTGTCACAGGACACCCAGTCCAAAGCAATGGACTTCCCTTGCGACCAAAACTCCCTCTTCGGTGATAGAACGGAGGCTTACATGGAGAACGTAGAAGAATACAAGGTGGCCTAACAGAGCAACACAGTCAAGGGTAAGGCTCCTACTCAGAGAGCTCAAAACAAAGGGAGCAGAGGCAGGGGTTTCTTCCCTAGATGCTTCTTACCTTATCCTATGCTAGTGGACTATACTCAAATAAGGGAATTCTACAGAGGGAGAGGCAGGAGAGGACAAAGAAGAGGTGCCTTTACTCCTGCTCCTACCACCCAATCTAAGCCCAGACTCCTCCGTCCAGGTCACCTCCCCTCTATCTGTAGGGGGCAGGCTCTCCCACTACGTCCAGTCCTGGTCCCTCATAACTTCAGACAGATGGGTTCTGGAGATAGTGGAAAAGAGCCTACCCCTTCAGTTCCAGAGGTTTCCACCTCTCAGGGGTCCTTTTCTATCAAAACCCCAAACTCCTTCAGAAAACCTTTTTCTGGAGCTGGAAGTAAAGAAGCTGCTATCAGCAAAGGCAACAGAGAGAGTACCTCCTTCCCAGAGGGGGAAGGTCTCTATTCCAGATACTTCCTTGCAGAGAAGAAAAACGGGGAGCGGCAACCTATTCTTGACCTCAGGCACCTGAACAGGCACTTACTCAAACCAAAATTCAGAATGGTCACTCTCTCAAGAGTGATTCATTCCCTTCAGTAAGGAGACTGGCTAGCCTCCCTGGATCTCAAGGATGCCTATTTTCATATTCCAATAAGGCAGTCCTACAGAAAATTCCTAAGGTTCAGGCTGCCATCAGGGCACTACCAATTTGCAGCTATGCCTTTCAGCCTTTCTTCAGCCCCAAGGACATTCACCAAATGCCTGGCTGTGGTGGCAGCTTGTCTCAGAAAACAGGGCATTTCAGTCTACTCACCCATACCGGGATGATTGGCTCCTGGTAGGCAAGACACCTCTGCAGGTGCAAGAGGCTCTAACTATTACAAAGCGAACTCTGCAGTCTCTGGGATTCCTAACAAATGAAGAGAAGTCCCATCTGACTCCAGCTCAGCTCCTCACTTTTGTTGGGGCAGAGCTGGATACTCAGCAAAGCAGGGCCTTTCTCCCTGCAGAAAGGGTACAAAAATTCCTAGCACTGGCAACCTCCTTTGTCTTGGTCCAGCCAAAGCCAGCCAGATGTTTTCTAAAGCTCCTGGGACATATGGCGTCCATGACAGCTATCATTCCAGGCGTCAGATTCCAGATGAGGGACATACAGTACCACCTTTGGGCTTACTTGTCCCAAAAAAAGACATTCTCTGTCCAAGCTGGTTCCAGTCACAAAAACCTTACTTCAAGCTCTGGACTGGTGAAAGGATCCTACCAACCTATCGTGGAAATCCCCTTCCATCTGCCTTCTCCCACAAAATTCATTATCACAGATGCCTCACTCCCTCCTGGGGTGGGACGCTCATCTAGACAGCCATTCTGTCAGTGGCATTTGGACTCCCAAGGAATCTGTAAGCCACATCAGTCTACTGGAGCTCAGAGCCATCTACCTTGCTGAGAAGTCCTTTGCCCGCAGCTGAAAGGCCATTCAGTGCAAATCAGAACGCACAACACCACTGCAATGTTTTACATAAACAGAGTGGCACAAGGTCCACAGTGCTTTGTACAGAGACAATGAAAATCTGGTCTCTGGCCTACTCCCTCGACATTAGCCTTTCAGCCATATACCTCCCAGGCAAGGACAATACTCTAGCGGATGCCCTCAGTCAGATGAGCCAGGGGCAAAATGAATGGACTCTGACCAAACCGGTCCTTGCCACATTGTTCAGAAGGTGAGGCACACCAGAAATAGATCTGTTTGCCTCACACCTCAACTATCAACTTCCTCTGTTCTGCTGCAGGCCTCCAGCACTACCGACTCTGCCAACAGATGCCTTGTCCCTGGACTGGTCAGGGAAGATCCTTTATGCCTTTCCTCCCTTCCTTCTGATTCACAGAGTGCTGCTGAAGCTCAGGTCCCAGCCAGCAACAATGATCCTGGTGGCACCGGATTGGCCAAGGCAGTTGTGGTACTTTCTCCTGCTAGCCTTGGCTTCCAGCAAGCCAATCCAGCTTCCCCTCAGTCACTCTCTCCTGACTCTGCCTCAGACAGGGGTGACTTATCCCAATCTACAGTCTCTTCACCTCAAAGCCTGGCTCTTGAGGACTTAAGAGTACCCAGAATCCCAGTATTCAGAACAGGTCCGTAGCATCCTGAAAATGGCCAAGAAACTTAGTACGAAGAAAACTTACGTGGCCAAGTGGAAAATATTTTCTTTTTGGTGCAAGGGAAAGCATTTCAATCCTCTCAAAGCATCAGTCTCCAATCTTCTGGACTATTTGGCTCACTTGCAGGCCTCTGGGCCTCATCCTTAAAGCTGCATCTAGCTGCAATTTCTGTTTACCTGTCCATAGGCAAGGAGCAGACAATCATTTCATTTTCATTTTTATCAAAAAGTTCTTCAAAGGCCTTCTCCACCTTCATCCCCCTCAATCAGGGAACCTGGTCCTCCTTGGGACCTTAACCTGTGCATTGCCAAGCTTGTGGAGCCTTCGAACCCATGGCTATGGCCCACCTGAAATATGTCACTTGGAAGACAGTCTTCCTAGTGGCATTTACTTCTGCCAGAAGAATTTCAGAGTTACAAGCACTCTGCACAGATCCCAACTACTTTATCCCTCACAGAGACAAGGTAGAGCTCAGAACAAACAGGAAGTTTCTGCCTAAGGTGGTCTCTGAATTTCACCTTAACTAGTCTATCACTCTGCCTGTGTTCTTCACTGAAAAATCCACTCCTGGAGAGCAGAGGCTCCATAGTCTGGATGTGAACTGAGCCCTATCCTACTACTTGGAGCACACCAAGCAGTCCAGGGGCTCCACTACCCCGCTTTTCATCACCTATAGGGAGGTAGGTAGAGGAAGGCCAGGGCAGCCATTCGAAAAGGAGGCCCCTACCCTAGTATTCACTACAGATACCTCCCTCCTAGGTTGGGGAGCACATCTGGAAGAAAATACAGTGCACAGTATGTGGGCTCCTACAGAGTCACTTCTGCACATAAACCTTCTAGAGCTCAGGGCAGTGCTCCAGGCACTGCAATCATTTGCAACCCTGGCAAGGGACAATTTGGTACAGGTCAGGACAGACAATACCACCACAGTGTATTACATCAACAAGCATGGTTGGACAAGATCCGACCTACTGTGCACAGAAGCAATGAAAATACGCAGTCTGGCATATTGCTTACAAGTGACCCTGTTGGCCATCCACTTCCCAGGGAATGACAACACTCTGGCGGATGTACTGAGCAGAATCAACCAAAACCACCATGAATAGTCTCTAAACAGACAGAACCACCAGTTGTCCCTATTCTGCTGCAGGTCTCCAGCAAAGGGCACAGTGCCCATGAATGCTCTGGTGTTGGACTGTCAGGGAGGAGCCTTTATGCTTTCCTTACATTTCCACTGTTACTCAGGGTCCTGATCAAGCTCTGGTCCCAGCCAGCTACCATGATACAGATAGCCCCAGATTGGGCAAGGCAGCCATACTTGCTACTGCTCTCTCAATCTGTGGTCAAGCCCATACACTCCCTCAGAGACACAACCTTCTGACCTCTTCTCATGGCAGGATTCTGTATCTGAACCTGAGGTCTCTCCAACTCAAGGCTTGGCTCTTGAGGACCTAGAGTACGCAGGACTATACCTTTCTGAGGGTATACTCATGGTTCTTAGGGGTTGTAGAAAGCCCTCTACCAAGAAAACCTGTGCTTCCAAATGGAAGAGGTTCTGTATCTGGTATAACTCCAGTGGGATAGTGCCTTCTCAGGCAGTGTTACCAGTCCTGTTGGACTATCTTACCCACTTACACTCACTGGGCCTATGGCCCACTACCCTTAAGGTCCACTTGGCATAAGTCTCAGCCTGCCTTTTGACTGGCAAGGGTGCTTCTATGGCTGCTAATCCTATTTTCAAGAAGTTCAAGGGATTAGTTCACTTGCATCCCCCCCATAGGGAGCCGGTGCCTTCCTGGGACCTCAACATTTGCATAGCCAAGTTAGTGGAGCCCCCATTCAAGCCCATGGCTACAGCACATTTCAAGTTTGTCACTTGGAAAGCCATATTCCTAGTGGCCATCACCTCAGCAAGAAGGATAAGTAAGCTGCAAGCCCTGTGCATAGAGCAGAACTATATCTCCTTCCACAGGGACAAAGTGGTCCTCGGGACCAACAGGAAATTCCTTCCAAAGGTGGTTTCTGACTTCCTACTGAATCAGTCTGTCACCTTGCCAGTCTTCTTTATGAAACAGTCTAGTTCAGGGGAATGCAGGCTGCATAGCCTGGATGTCAAGAGAGGTCTCAACTACTATATTGATCACACTAAGGCCCACAAGCAGTACAAGCAACAGTTGTTCCTGACCTATGGGGATGTGGGAAAAAGACCACCAGCTTCTAAAAGGACAGTTATACGATGGATAGTGCAATGCATTCAGTTTTGCTACAGTAAAGTTGGCAAAGAGCCCCCAGTGGACCTGAGGGCACATTCTACAAGGGGCACTGCTGCTACTATAGCAGTAGCCAGAGACATTCCACTATTGGAAATCTGCAAAGCGGCTACATGGAGAGCAGTACATGTTTTTACAAAGCATTACAGTCTGGACACACAATCCAGATGCGATGCCAGGTTTGGCACAGCAGTGCTGCAGAGCCTGTTCCCTAAATAGGGTTCTGGCCCACCTCCAAAGGTACTGCTTCATAGTCTGCTAGAGTTAATCATATTGAAGAATTCCTGGGGTTAGAAGAAAAAAAATACTCACTGAAGTAATCTTGTTTCTTCCAAGGTATTCTTCAATATGATTAACTCACCCATCCTACCTCCCCTCCAGAACCATTTAGTCTCTGCATTACAGCTGGTGTTTTATTGTCTTATACTGGATGTTGTGTTTGAGAACCAGGTGGCCCTGTTTTTCCTTCTTATGGTCCTATCTGGCATTTCCAGGGGACAGAGATAATAGAGGGGTGTTACTGTTTTAGATTTTTTGCCATTAGGTACAATGGATCAGTAAGGGGTCTACACTTGCAGGCTCAAATGAATCTGAGCATTATAGAACACAGCAGTTGGTAAGGGCAGCAGTTTGAATGGTGGCACGAGCCAATAGATGTTCCATCATTTGCATACATTCCATTCATCTCTGGGGCAGTTCAACTCAGAAGGCTGACTGCTAGAGTTAATCATATTGAAGAATACCTTGGGAGAAACAAGATTACTTCGGTGAGTAATTTTTTCTTACTACACACCCTGTTGTGTGTTCTTGCTTACTTACAATTTACAGTGTAATCCTTTGGGAATTTTATATTGCACTTCCCAGGTGGTTGAAAGCACTCAGCTGCGATTCTTGCCTCACAACCCACCTGGGTCATGCAGCAATTTAGCAACTAATTTTGTAACATGGCAATAAAAATGTAATTGAAATGCTGAAATCACACTGGCACAAAGAGAAGACTTGGTACAAACTGAAGCAGGGATTAATTCCCTAATAATGCCCGCTTCAGAATGTACTACTCTTTGTAGCCACAATGCCCAGTAGCACACTCGGGAGTGCGCTAAATAAAATAATTAGGCACAAATGTTGTCCATGCACGCAGCTGACCCTCGTAAGCTCATGCAGACTGCGGTTGAGAGGGAGGTGATGAAATCTCTGCTTACAGCTGTGTCTGTTCTTTTAGCTCTGCTTCAATCCTGAAGTTGTCTTTCCCATCCACCTGCCCAGTGGAGCTTGGGGACTTGCGTGGTAAGTGTACTGCGTGGCAAAGCACACAATGGGAAAACAAGAAATCATCTAGTTGATGTGAAAGCACATCATGGGAAAACGAGAAATTGGGCACACAACACTAGAGGCATGTAAAGGTAAAATCAGTACAATAGACAAAGAAAGCAGAAAAGTTACCTGCCTTTGTAAGCACAGTAGTCCCCACAATTTGTTTTCTGATTCACCCACGCATCATGGGCAGAGTAGAAATATTTGCATATCTGTATTAGACCATCTTTTGAAATACAGTACAGAGATATGCAAATAATCACACTTTACCCATAATGCACAACTGAATTGGAAGTAAAAACGAACAGGACGAGTAAACAGAACAGTGTATTTATAAGTACAGATAACTGTTTCTGTTATCTTTGTGTCTTGTATAATAATAAACATGACGGTGCAAGGTGTATTTAAAGTGCGGTCACAGTGTAAATAGATGTGCACTAGGCAATGTGCATGCACACATTTGTACATTTACAGAGCCAATGTAGTCAGTGAAGAGTGCAGAGTTGAAGAGCATAAAATATTGCATAAAGCAATATTGTCAGTTACCCTTCATGTCTTTCCCACATGTAATTTAGCTGTAACAGTAGTCATCTTGCACTTGCCATGTTACAAGCACATTAATCCACTCCAAAGTCTGGCTCTACTAGGCAACTAATGCCTGGTTGGTGGTTGGAGGCACTCGACCTGTGGCCTCGTGCCTCAACTCCCCCCTACCCAGGCATTAATTCCCTAGTAGAGCCCTCCTTTGTTGTGGATTAATGCTTACTTAACAAAAAAAAAAAAAAAAAGGAGTTTATATACTTTTTTTGACAGAGGATGACTGATTTTAAACCTCTGGCAGCACATCCTTTATAACCTTAACACCACTCAGTTGCATTACACTACAACAGAACTCACTCGCTCTCCTCTCTCTACCATGCGTGGCTTCCTTTACAGATACCTAATTAATTGTAAGTTAAAAAGGCAGTTTATATACTTTTTTCACACAAGATGCCTTATTTTAATCCTCTGCCAGCAGATCCTCTACCACCATTCATACCGCACAGTCATGCAAAGCATGTAGTACGCCAGAGCTTCTATACCAGTGGTGAACATCTGGAATTGACAAATGCTTCTTTTATGTTTTGTAAACACACTAGAATAGATCTGCTATTAAATAACTGCTTTGTGCTGAAGTACTGTGTGGATACTTGCTCTGATTAGGTGACTTCATCATAACTACTAGTCACAAACAGGTGGTTCACAAACAGCAAGGAGCAGTAGCAAAAGCAAAATTGAAAACTCACCGTCTCTTGAGGGCTCCTCTCCTCAGTCTGCACTTTAACAAAGTAAACACACGAAGTTGTGTCCAGGATAACCACTTTATTGTTAAAAACAGCAGCAACAGATGGATGGACTGCTCCCACCCTCAGCTGAATGTTTTCGTGCTTCACCAAGTGCTTTCTCAAAGCTAAAAGGTGCAGGATGAGTAAGCATTAAAAAAAAAAAGCTCTCATTTAAAGTGACAGTACATATATTTCATACGTATAAAAACACATGATCACCTTGAGAAACACACACATTGCACCCTATGCCCAGGCTGACCAAATTCACATAAATAATCTAATAATGATAATCAATACTTCAAACCCCAGGAAATCTTACTGTATTCTGACTTATGCAGTATGGTCTCACCATAGGACTGCCCCGGAGCCGTAATGGTTAATACAACCTATGCAAATGATGGAATGCTAGGCTCGAGCTCGGTTTTCAAACCACTGTCCCTGGTAAGTAGTTCAAACAACATGAAGTCTTGCTGTATTCTGACAAACTGCAGTTAGCTCCAGCCTTTAAACTGCCGTGGAGAACATAGAGTTAAATTTCTATGCAGTACATAGAATGTTGAGCTCAAGCTTGGTTGAGGTCTCTGTCTGCAGCCCTTTGAAACCCAACCGTCAGATTCTGTACTCCGCCTCACTGAACAGTCGCTCCGGAGATTTGTCCTTCAGCTCAGTTCAAAAGTCAGTTAAAGTGTCAGTTTTAAACCGAATTTATTCCATTTTTATTCCACTTCGCCAGTTCAGGCTCTGTCTGTGGTACCGTGAGTACTAGATAGTTGTTTCCGGTTATTGTGTGGAAATTGTAAGTTTGTTCGATCGGTTCAACTGAACTGATCCTTTCTCTTGAATTTTTTGTACTTTCTTTAGTGTGTGGTTACCGGTCCTTATCGGTTCTAAAAAAAAACGTATTTTAAACGTTTTTTTCCAATACCTGTGACACGGTTAGGAACTGATAAGGGAGTCTTGCCTGGCGGTTGCCGAAAAAAGGGTAAGTTTGGGTAGGTTGGCCATGTCTGAGAAACCCAAGAAAAAAAACATGCCCACTGGGTTTCAACACTGCAGTGAGTGTGGTGAGATATTTGCTAAGGCCAATCCCCACACCACCTGTGTTTATTGTCTGGGGTTTGAACGCCTGGATACAAACTGCCAAATTTGCAAAAATTTTCCTAAGTCTACCCTAGAAAAGAGATTAGGTAGACTTAGGGAAAAGGAGGCCGAGAAGTCCGCTGACCCGGATGGTCAGCCCGGTTCGGGTCTGACTGAACCAGAAGGAGTGCCCTCTGACCAGGGTGATACTACTTCGGGCAAGAGGAGAGCCGATTCTGAGGGATCGGTTCCTACAAAAAGAAAATGAAAAGACAAATCAGCTGGTTTGGATCCAGAGGTTCATGTTCCAACTGCTGTTGAGATCGCCCAAGCGATTCGGATTGTTGAATCACTTCGCCCGGTTCCTTCCGATCCGGCTCCGTTGGCTAGGGGCTTGGTTCGGTCGGTTCCACCAGTTCAGGAATATGCCTCTGAAGATTTTTATGAACCAGAATTTGAGGAGGAGGGAGATTTTGAACAGGATGATGGCTATGATGGAGCAGAAAGTCTGGATGTGCCCATTGAACCGGACATCTCCCCAGACAGACCTTCTGGTGTTTCCCCTCCTAGGCTCTCTGAGTCCCCTCCCCACTATTTGTTTTACAGGAAAGTGGCTGAAACTCTTCAGCTTCCTATGGAGGAAGCTACAGAGGATCAAGAGGAGCCTGATGTTTGTAGAGATGATGGACATCCCAGAGTCCAGGAGGCTGTCTATTCCCTTGCACAAATCTTTTGGGAAACAGTCTCAAAAAATGTTAGTCTCCTAATTCTGTACCTCCTGTTGATAGAAGAATGGATAAGCGGTACACCTTATCAGGCCCAGACATGGAGCTTTTCTACCAACAATGCAGCCATGTTGGGGTCGTGCAGGCTGCAGCCTGTGACAGGGCTAATGTCCCATTGGCTTCACACCCCCCAGATAAAGACTCCAGGAGGATGGATGCCTTGGCAAAGAAGCAATACATGGCATCCTCTTTGGGACTCCGGCAGGCTAATTATATGGTCTATACAGCCAGGTACCAGAAGTCCAGGTGGGACACTGTACTGGCACTGGCTAAACAGGTCTCCCCCCAGCTGGCCAAGGAGCTGGAGGAGGTGGCTGTGGATGGGATTGAGGCATCCAAGGTACAGTTCCATGCTGCTGTGGACTCCAGTGATGTGTCAGCAAGAGTCGTGGCTACATATGTGGCTCTTCGGAGAATGGCTTGGCTCAGATGTGCTAGCCACTCACAGAATACCCAGGCTAAGGCCATGGATTTCCCTGTGGAAGGTAATTCTCTGTTTGGGGAGCAGACAGAGAATTACATGAAGAAGATGGAGGAATATAGGGTCACTTATAGGAGTGCACATGCCAAGGAGAGGCAAGCAACTCCTCAAAGACAGCATGCTAGCGGCAGGGGCAGGCCTTTTCATAGGCCTTTCTACCAAGCACAGGCCTCTTCTCCCTTTTCACGGGGGGGTTCTTCAGAGGGAGAGGCAGAAGGGGGATGAGCAGGGCTGCATCCACTCCTCAACCTAAGGCCCCTGCCAAGCAGACACCCTGATGGGTCTGCCCGGGTCGACTCTTCTATCCCTGTAAGGGGCAGGCTGGCTTACTTCGTCCAGGACTGGGTGTCTGTTACTTCAGACAAGTGGGTCCTGGAAGTAGTAAGCCAGGGACTGGTTCTCAGCTTCAAAAAATTTCCGAAGCTGAGAGACAGATCTTTTCCACCTGCAGGTCTCTCAGAAACCCTTGCCCTAGAGGCAGAGGTTTCATCTCTGCTGGCTTTAAGAGCCATAGAGAGAGAGTACCTACCCTACACTGGGGCAAAGGTCTGTACTCCAGGTACTTCCTTACCCCAAAAAAGACAGGGGAGTGGTGACCTATCCTAGTTCTAAGATACCTGAACAAACATCTGTAACCCTCCTGTTACCTGAGGTTACTAGAATCCCAATAAGACCTAGTGGTATGCAGGGAAGGCAGCTTGTGAAACTCCAGTTAAATGGATTTCACACTGTCTCACTGTTCTCAGTCTCAGCTGAAACTAAGGGATGACATCATTTAGAACTGTCGCAGCTGCATAAACCACACTGGAATGTTGCAGTTGGAGGTTAGAGTAGAACATTGGGGAATTTGAAGTCAGTCTGTGTGTTGAGTAGAGACTGTGCAGTGAGTAGAAGAGGTGCTGTGCTGTAAGCAGGCCCTCAGAGCTCTAAGCTATGTCAAAGAGCTATTTTTTGTTGTACAGGTGTGTGTTCTCACTTGAAGAGGAACACAAGAAGAACACATTGAAGTGGTGGAGACTGCTTTCAGTGGTTCAGGGCCCCATCCCTGCGGGAATGGGGGGAAGGAATCAGCCTGCTTCCAGGGGTAACCCCCCTGGTCAGGCTAGGGAAAAGAAGCTGCCTGATTTAAGTTCATGCTGTGGAACCAGAAGATATGGACGAGAGTTCTTTGAGGAGAAAACGCCTGTGGGACACCTGCAACCAAGGGGTGAGTTTGCTCTGCTAAAGGGCCAATGTGTTTTCACCTGAAACAAGATGAAACTAAAGGGACTGCTACTGTGGGGTCAGGAAAAGACAGCCAAGTACAGTTTGGAAGATGTGGGGATTGGACTGCTTAACTCTGTGGGGGGTCTAGAGTAATGGACAAAGCCACTTATTAAGTATGTTCAATTTCAGCACAAATGGGATGTAAAGACAGTAGATTGAATGTGGAATACATTTAAAAAGAATTTACACAGCAAAGTGTTTTAAAGGATGAGGTGTTGCAGTCCAGAGAAATGGCCGGGTATGAATTATGGGAGCAAGAGGTGGGAGACCCCCCATTAGTAGTAACCAAATTCACCTCTACAGATTTGCTCTGGGACACCTGTTGCTTTCTCTCAGGTACTTGGCCAGTGCCTGAGGAAAGTACCCAGACGTGGGATTGATGAGGAAGATTCCCTTATGGAGCAGAAGTGCTCATAGGTGGTTTAGGGAGCCACCAGTAAATGTTTCCATGCTATATGGAAAGTGTCCAAGTGGCTGGCAAGGGGGCCGAGCCAGGGAAATCCCAGAGCAGCGTACAAGTTCGGACTGTATGCCCAGTGTGTTTCAGAGCCTGAGGGCTAAAGTGATGAGGATGTGTTCTGGTCTCCTTAAATCTGCATTACCAGGAGTGTAGCCCCATGGGGGTCCATCTATGCTTGGTTTATTCTGTTGTATGTGAATAAAAGCCACACTTTAGAATCCCACTTCTGGTATTGGACATTATATTTATTGCTTCCTTTGTCCGGAGTTACTTGGGTGCCCCTGTTGCAGAGTAGCCAAACCTAGCCAATGTGCCAAGTGACATATTCCTCCCCGAACCCAGCCCACCAGGTAGAGCTGTCAAGATAGAAATGGCATACCTGGATGAGGGTTACAAAAATGGAGGCACCGCTGAGGATTTGGGTTTGGAATTTAGGGAGGAATGTAAGAAAGTTCGCTCAGACAATGGATAGCGTTTTGGTTATCTGGCAGTGGGTAGCCCAAAAAGCTGAAGCAACGTTTAACTAATGTGCCACTGTGTGCTGTTATCCATGTGCTGCTATTAAATGACAACTGTTTACCAAGGAGCAGTAAAGCCTGAGAGTGTATGCCCTTGTCCTGCATCAAATTACAGCGTTTGCCATCTTTTCAAAGTGTTTGTGACAAAGAAAAGTGTGGAAAACTGTGGGTAGCAAAAGGAAAATTGTGCCCTAGATGTTGGAAATGCTTTCTGTGTGAACTGAGAGACTTGTTGTGCTTAGTGGCCATGAAAAATGGTTGAAATGGGCTCCCACCGAGGAGTCGTTAAAAAAAAAAAAAAAAAGTGTGGTTTTGCAGTTTAAATTTGCCTGCTCAATGATCGCCGTGAGGAGAAGAGCACGAGAGGAAAGAGGCTTATTTGCATGGTGTCGAATGATTGGTGAGACTAAAATCAGTCCTGCCCCCAAGCCAGCTGTAGAGCAACTGCGCAGCATTCGAGAGGAAAAGTGGGTGGAGTGTGCAAACTGGTTTGCTAGGAGGAGCGTCGTGGTGATTGAAAGCACAGTAAAAAGTTTAAAAACTTACTTTTCTGAAAGCACAGTAAAAAGTTTAAAAACTTACTTTTCTGTTTGAATTCGGGCTCAACCCACATCTCGATCGACTGGACTGTGAGTGTGGTGCTCAGAGGGACGATCGGCAGGACTGCCAACCCGCTTCCTTCCAGAGGCCTCCAAGACTGGCTGCAGGCTGTTTTTCCATCGCAGCAAACAGCTACTGATAACAATGAGTACCAACAGAAATAATTGCTCAGACTGTGTGATTTCACCAAAAGCCAGCTGAATCTGTGTGTAGCAGTGTAATCGCTTTGCAAAGAGGGACTGTGTTAAGTTTTACCAGCAAAAGCAAGAATTCTAAGCAATCGACTGTGAGCATAATTATAGGTTCAGCGTCAGTATAATTTTCAAAGCCATGTGAGAGACTGTGAGTTGTATCAGATATGCAGCAAGAAATACAGGCAATCCTGTGCTATGAAATACTGAGGCTTTAAGGGACTGTAAGCTAGAGCAATGTCTTCAGCGAGTAAAAAGTCTGTGGTAAATCATATAAATGTGCTAGGAAAAAGAACAGTGCAAGTTTGTGCAGTTTGAGCAAAGTTTTCAGTAGAGTGTGCAAATCGGATGCGCAGTGGCTTGACCCAATTACAGAATGTTGATGCGTAGGAGTGCTGCTGCCGCCATTACAGGGTGGGGTAGTAATGTTAACACAGTAGCAGAGGAGCCATTTTGAAAGAGAAAGAAAGTTTTCAGTGAGGTGGGACTTGAAATAACAGCGAGCGTTGTTTGTTTTTTCTCTGCAGTCATGGCTTCAGGACCAGCCCGCTACCCAGATCATGCCCGGGCTGTGATAGCAGTAGAAGTTAACAAGTTAGGAGACATTGAGATATGTTACTATGGGGGATGACTGCCTCCTCATGTGGCAATTCCTGGATATCCAGTGCAAGTATGTTTGATGTGCTTAAATGCTGGAAGGGACGTCTTCATGGTACCTCACTGTTCTGGGTGCCTAGAGAAATATGGTTTGTTTAAAGCGCCCAAGATTCGTTTGGCTCCCACATGGACAAAACTTCAAGAATCTGCAGTTGGCAGCATACAGCACCAGGTGGAGCCTGTTGGAGAAGGCTCCTCAGAGTGTGGCACAAAGTAAGAGGGTGCTGATTTACAGACAGAACAATGTGCTGATGTTTCAGAGCCTGAGTCACAGAGAGACATTTCAGGAAGAGCATCAGTAGACCCTTGGAGAGAGGGGCCTTGCCCAAGTCTCATAGGTGAAGATGAGATGAGGGAGGCCTTTGAATTGGAGGTTTCAACCTCCGCACCCAGCAAAGAGTGGACAGTCTCAGGAGTGAGGACAACTGCTTACTCCTGGGCACAGATTCTCAGTGAGGAAGAAGAAGAGGGGGAACTTATGTGACCTTGTGAAAAAGGAGCTGGTATGCAGTCTCAAGCTCTTGCCTCAGAGGAACGCATGGAAGAGAGTGGTGATTCCACTGCTCTGGCTGTGCAAATGAAGCCAGGGATCCATTTTTTGTGTCATTAAGAATGCGTAGCTGGCAGAACCAGGACTGGCCGCCCCCAAGCCAGGCCAGACGTCTCAGGTTGACCAAAGCTAGTAAAGAGGAGAGACTGGTTCGTAGGAAAGCGAATGAAATCTGAGATGTCCTTTCCTACCTTTCCTCCGAGAGTCTGGGAGGAGATTGAAAAAAGCAGGAAATCCTGGATTTGGGAAGAAGCAATGAAATGTGTGCATCCTGGTGCAAACAAGCATGTCAAGAACAGAATGTTTAAAGAAAAATACAGCCAGTGGAAAAGAGGCAGGACACTGTTTATGGACACTGTTCAAATTGTGGATGGAGAGGGACATGAAACCTTTCACAGTGTGAATTATGAGCACCCAGACAGGGTAATAATTCAAGCGCCTGACCCGTTGTGCTATTGGCCACAATGCAAAGACCTTCCTGCAAATGTGCCCATGCCTATCAAGTGGAAAGCAGAGCAGTGGTAGCCAGTGCTGCCACTACAGCCATTGTCGTACCTATGTTGTTCCGCCAGTCTGGACATCCAGGGACCAGGTGCCCCACGTTCATCAGTTCTACGGTGTACTGGCTTTCTAGAATCCATCGACTGGCCCACCAGATGACTTCAGATCCAGAGAGGACACCAGCCCAGCTGTATCCTGATTCATCGCCTGGGTATCGGATGACTTCAGACCAGCTGTTTTCCTTTTTGTTCCTGTTCCAAGGTTCCATCTCCAGAGATGACCTCAGCCCAGCAGTTTCCAGGTGTGCCCTCCTGTAGTTTCCTGGAAGATGTCTTCCCAGCTGTATCGGAAGAATGCTGCCAGGGAGAGTCTTCAGCTGAGGACCAGGTGTGGTACCATTTTTCATTCTACAAGGGACTGGTAAGTCCAGACTTTTCTATTCTTATGACATTGCAATACACACCCTACACTAGCAGACTCCAGATGTTTGAACTGTCCTCAAAGACTCTCCCCTTCGGGACTTTGGCCTGCTAGAACTGTGCTTCACCGGGCTCCAGCCCAGGAGAGACTCTTTAATGGACTTGCCTTCGGGCACTGTGGTCACTAGATGGGACTTTTAGGGCACTCTATCTCCCAAATATTGTGTATTGTAAATAAAGTCATTGTTTTTTACTGTTTTCTAATGTTTAAACTGTTTTTTTCAACTTTTCTAAAAAAAGTATTTTTTGGGATTCTCCAGTGTTTTGATGGTAGGGATTTAGATAGACTGTGTATGCAGATTAGGAGTGTGTGTGTTGTCTTTCTTTTTCTTGCAGGTGTTTCTGAAGAAGATAGAAGAGAAGACAAGAAGAGGAGGAGGGACTCAGCGGGGTTCCTCAGTAGTACTTTAGAGTGTAGTGTTTAAAGTACTGTTGTTGTTACTGTGTGTAACTTTTTTCTTCCACAGGTATGGTTGTGGGGGAATGTGGGAGTAATGCATAGTGTATGGTATTAGCTCCTGGTGAGTGGTTGCATAGTGTCCAGGGTCTTGGAGGTCCCCTGTTTGTTTTGCTTTGGGAATTCTAGGTTAGAGGCAGACAGATTTTCCCTAGAGGGCTGGGGGGGGGATAAACAGGCTGTGGCCCTGACCTGAAGTAGGGCTTGCAGTACTGATCTATTAGGGCTATGCTCTGGACAGTTCTACCGGAGCTACTAGGTACCCATAGTCAGTGGGTAGAGTAGAGGCTGATGCATCAGCCGAAGGCCTCTAGGCCCTTAGTGTTGTCTGCCTGAGCTGGCACATGGTAGGGGAGAAGGTAGTGCTACCTCCCTGTAGTCAACACATGGGGTGAGATGGCCTAAGCCAGGTGACTGATGACTGTGGACAGTCATTTTCCTGGCCCAGGGTGAGTGTAGCCCCCCTATTACCCAGGGTTACTAGAATCCCAGTGAGACCTAGTGGTAGGCTGGGAAGGCAGCTTGTGAAACTCCAGTTAAATGGATTTCACACTGTCTCACTCTGTTCTCAGTCTCAGCTGAGACTGAGGGATGACATCATTTAGAACTGTCGCAGCTGCATAAGCCACACTGGAATGTTGCAGTTGAAGGTTAGAGTAGAACGTTGGGGAATTTGAAGTCAGTCTGTGTGCTGAGTAGAGTCTGTGCAGTGAGTAGAAGAGGTACTGTGCTGTAAGCAGGCCCTCAGAGCTCTAAGCTCTGTCAAAGAGCTATTTTTTGTTGTATAGGTGTGTGTTCTCACCTGAAGAGGAACACAAGAAGAACATATTGAAGTGGTGGAGACTGCTTTCAGTGGTTCAGGGCCCCATCCCTGCGGGAATGGGGGGAAGGAATCAGCCTGCTTCCAGGGGCAACCCCCTTGGTCAGGCTAGGGAAAAGAAGCTGCCTGATTTAAGTTCATGCTGAGGCACCAGAAGCTCTGGATGAGAATTCTTTGAAAACACCTGTGGGGCACCTGCAACCAAGGGGTGAGTTTGCTCTGCTAAAGGGCCAATGTGTTTTCACCTGAAACAAGATGAAACTAAAGGACTGTTACTGTGGGGTCAGGAAAAGACAGCCAAGTACAATTTGGAAGATGTGGGGATTGGACTGCTTAACTCTGTCGGGGGGTCTAGAATAATGGACAAAGCCACTTATTAAGTATGTTCAAGTTCAGCACAAATGGGACGTAAAGACAGTAGGCTGAATGTGGAATACATTTAAAAAGAATCTACACAGCAAAGTGTTTTAAAGGATGAGGTGTTACAGTCCAGAGAAATGGCCAGGTATGAATTATGGGAGCGAGAGGTGGGAGACCCCTCATCAGTAGTAACCAAATTCACCTCTACGGATTTGCTCTGGGACACCTGTTGCTTTCTCTCAGGTACTTGGCCAGTGCCTGAGGAAAGTACCCAGACGTGGGATTGATGAGGAAGATTCCCTTATGGAGCAGAAGTGCTCATAGGTGGTTTAGGGAGCCACTAATAAATGTTTCCATGCTATATGGAAAGGGAGCCAAGCCAGGGAAATCCCAGAGCAGCGTACAAGTTCAGGCTGTGTGCCCAGTGTGTTTCAGAGCCTGAGGGCTAAAGTGATGAGGATGTGTTCTGGTCTCCTTAAATCTGCATTACCAGGAGTGTAGCCCCATGGGGGGTCCATCTATGCTTTGTTTATGCTGTTGGTTGTGAATAAAAGCCACACTTTAGAATACCACTTCTGGTATTGGACATTATAGTTATTGCTTCCTTTGTCCGTAGTTACTTGCGTGCCTCTGTTGCAGAGTAGCCAAACCTAGCCAATGTGCCGAGTGACATATTCCTCCCCGAACCCAGCCCACCAGGTACAGCTGTTAAGATAGAAATGGCATACCTGGGTGGGGGTTACACGTCTTTTAAAACCAAGGTTCAAGATGGTGACTCTGGGAATAATTCTTCCCTCTCTAAGGCCAGGAGACTTGCTAGCCTCCCTGGGCCTCAAAGATGCCTACTTTCACATTCCCATCAGGTGCTCCCACAGAAAGTACCTCAGGTTCAAGTTGCCCTCAGGCCATTATCAGCTCAAAGCAATGCCATTTGGCCTAACATCAGCCCCAAGGGTTTTCACAAAGTGCCTGGCAGTAGTAGTGGCCTTTTTAAGAAGGCAGAAGATTTCCATCTTTCCATATCTGGATGACTGGCTCATAGTGGGTCAGTCTCCAGACCAAGTCACGTCAGACCTGCAAGTGACACAGCAAGTGTTGTCTTCCCTGGGGTTCCTTCTCAACCTCCCCAAGTCAGTCCTCGAACCAGTGCAGCTTCTTACCTTTACAGGGGCAGAGCGGGATACTGTCAAAGCAAGAGCCTTTCTTCCCCTGGAAAGGGCAAGAGTTCTTATGGAGCTGGCTTCTTCCCTCAGCCTTCAGGTGTCCCAACCAGCAAGGCATTTCCTTCAGCTCTTGGGCCACATGGCAGTTTCTACAGCAGTGGTCCAAGGGGCAAGATTTCAGATGAGGGACATTCAGTTCCATCTGAGGGCCTTTTGGTCCCAAAAGAAGGACCCTCTTACCAAACATGATTCCAGTGACTCGGACACTGAACCAAGCCCTTCAGTGGTGACAGGATCAGGACAATTTGAGGCAAGGGGTCCCATTTGTCACTCAGTCTCATTTGGTGGTCCTTATCATGGATGCTTCCCTTTTTGGGTGGGGAGCTCATCTGGGAGCTCTCACAGCACAGGGACAGTGGTCCCCTCAGGAGTCCCTTCTTCATATCGATCTCCTAAAACTCAGGGCAGTTTTTCTGTCCCTGCAAGCTTTCTCTCAGTCTGTCCAGAACAAGGTAGTTCAAGTCAGAACAGACAACACCACCACCATGTGGTACATCAACAAGCAGGGAGGCACTCGGTCTACGGCCTTGTGCACATAGGTCATAAAATTGTGGTCCCTGGCTTATTCCCTGCAGACCTCTCTGATAGCAGTCCACCTTCCAGGGAAGGACAATGTGCTAGCAGATGCATTGAGCAGGATCTCCCAGGGCCATCACGAATGGTCCCTGGACCCCTTAGTGTTGAAAGTAATTTTCTCAAGGTGGGGCACTCCAGAGATAGATCTCTTTGCAGCCCCAGACAATCACCAACTTCCCCTGGTTTTGTTGCAGATCCCCAGTCTTGGGGTCAGTCCCTCTGGATGCCCTGATTTTGAATTGGGAAGGGAAATTTATGTATGCCTTCCCTCCCTTTCCTCTACTGTTCAAAGTTCTAGTCAAGATAAGGTCACAAGCTTGCTAAGTGATTCTGATTGCTCCAGACTGGACCAGACAGCCTTGGTACCCTCTGTTGCTGTCTCTAGCAGTCCATCTTCCCCTGTCTCTTCCCAGGAATTACAACCTGTTAACCTCCTCTCAGGGAAGGATTTGGTACCCCAATCTTCGGTCTCTCAATCTCAAGGCATGGCTCTTGAAGAGTTAGTGTATGCAGATTTGCATCTGTCTCAGGGGGTTCTGGATATTCTCAAAGCTTCTCGAAAGCCCTCCACCAGAAAGACTTATAACTCCAAATGGAAAAGATTCAGCATTTGGTGTTCCAAGAAGCATATTTCTCCAGACACTGCAGAATTGCCTACAGTTTTGGATTATGTGGTCCATCTTAATGGCCTAGGCCTCAGACCAGCTACTCTCAAGCTATGCTTGTCAGCTGTTTCTGCTTTTCTGTCAGTGGGAAAGTCTTCCTCACTATCTTCTCATCTTGTGTTCTGTAAATTTTTCAAGGGATTGCTTCATACCAATCCTCCCTTTAGGGATCCTGCCCTTGTCTGTGACTTAAATGTTTGCATTGCTCAACTTATGCAACCTCCTTTTGAGCCTATGTCCTCAGCAGAGCTTAAGTACTTGACTTGGAAAACTGTGTTTTTGGTAGCCATTACCTCTGCCAGACGCATCAGTGAACTACAGGCCCTGTCAGTGGAACCTGATTTATCTCCTTCCATAGGGATAAAGTGGGCCTTAGAACCAATAGGAGGTTCTTGCCCAAAGTGGTCTCAGACTTCCACTTGAATCAGTCTATGTCTTTTCCTGTCTTCTTCACTGATCATTCCTCCTCAGGAGAGAGGAGGCTACTCAGTTTAGATGTTAAGAGCCCTTAGCTACTACATAGAGCGTACCAAGGGCCACAGGTTTGATTCCCTCCAGTTATTCCTCACTTATGGGGAAGTGGGAAAGGGAAAACCTGCCACCAAGAGAACTATTGCCAGGTGGATTGTGTCTTGTATACAATTCTGCTATGAGAAACTGTGAAAGATTCCACCCTCAGGCCTGAGGGCTCACTCTACTAGAGGTACAGCTGCTTCAATATCCCTTTGATAGAAATTTGTCAAGCAGCCACCTGGAAAACAGTCCATACCTTTACCAAGCATTACTCTCTGGATATCCAGGCTAGGAGTGATGCTCGGTTTGGCACAGCAGTACTTCAGAGCCTATTCCCAAAGTAGGTTCTCTCCCTCCTCCATGGAGGTACTGCTTGGTAGTCTGCAGTTTGTCAGAATACAGCAAGACTTCATGTTGTTTGAAGAAAAAATTACTCACCTTAGTAATTATGTTTCTTCTAATGGAGTCTTGCTGTATTCTGACCTCCCTCCCTGCCTCCCCTCTCAGAACCTGTTTTTGGGAAGTGGGTGGGCAGGTGCAGTGTTGCACCCCAGGAGTGTCTTCAGCACACCCTTCTTGTTTCTGGTGCTTTATATTATAACCTTTATTTTAGTTAAGGTTTTGGTTTTGGGTTTCCTGACTTGAGTCTTCCTTGGGAATCCAAAACTCTCTGTTGCCAGTTGGCTAGTTAAAAATTTTACAATTTCCACATAGTATAGTTAGTGAGTTTTTACTCATAAGAATCTGATGGTTGGGTTTCAAAGGGCTGCAGACAGAGACCTCAACTGAGCTCGAGCTCAACGTTCTATGCACTGCATAGAAATTTAACCCTATGTTCTCTGGGGCAGTTTAAAGGCTGGAGCTAACTGCAGTTTGTCAGAATATAGCAAGACTCCATTAGAAGAAACACAATTAGTAAGGTGAGTATTTTTTTCTTCTAAACCATCAGATTCTTTATTCCGCTTGCCTCAGTAAGACGACTCTGGAGAGCTCTCCTTCATCGCTTGAAGAAAAGTTTATTTTCTCAGTTTTACAGTACCTAGTAGTTTTTAGTTTATTTTGGTATTCCTATCACTGTCCTTGGTTTTCGGGTAGAATTTGGTTAGATTTTAGTTTTTGTAGGGTACATAGTAATTTTTCTCTTTGGTTCGTTAACTGAGGGGAAACTGACATTCTCCCTTAGAGTCTTTCTTAAGTTTAGCCATTTAAATTGTACCAACTTGGGTATGGTCAGTTCTTTTGATTTAAAATTTAACTGGGGTAACTCCTGGTTCTTTTATCGGTTAGCATAACCAAAAAAAATAAAGTATATTTACTTTAGAGTTGGTTGTTGTTTCTGGGTTATGTCACAGAAAACCAAAAAGAACAGGACTCACAGGTTTCCAGCACTATACTGAGTGCAGGGAACTTTTTGCCAAGGCTGATCCACATTTAATCTGTTTATTCTGTCTTGGGTTTGAACACCTGGAGACAGATTGTGAGATCTGCAAGAATTTTCCGCAGTCTACTGTCAAAAGATGTTTAGAGACTGAAGGAAAGGATGGATGACAAGGCTGCTGACCCAGCCATTGAACAACCATTTCCTTCTCAATCTAAACCAGAGGAGCTGCCCTCTGAAAGGGGCGATAGTTTCTCTACCAAAAAACGAACCCCTGAAAAGGCTGCTGAACCAGCCATTGCGATTAAGAAAAAAAAAAAGGAAAAGCACCAGGAACCGCAACTGAAGAAAACTGTGGTTCCTTCTGCAGAGGAGATGACTAACGTGATCAGAATTATTCAGTCTTTACAGACTCCGGTTCTGGTTGGCAAGCAACCATTACTGGTCATGGTTCAAACTCCCAGTTCTCCTCAGGTCCCCGGTTTAACAGACCTTGGCGGGGACTGGTTTGAAGAAGAGGACTATGAGGAGAAGGAAGAAGATGAGGATGAGGATTTTGGGAAACCTATTGATCCTGACATTTCCCCTGATCCTCATAGACCAGATTACCCTGATATGAGAACAGAGGATTTTACATCCTGTTTTTCCTTTATGAAACAAGTGGCACAGAACTTCGACCTCCCAACCCAGGAAACTACTGAGGATGAGGAGGAAGAGGATTATAAAGAAATGATGGATGTGCCAGCATCAAAAAGATTACTGATACCACTCCATAAATCCCTAACAAAACAGACTATGAGATTGTTGCAGACACCCACTTCTGTGCCTCCTATAGATAAGAAGACAGACAAAAAGTATTGGATGGCCAAGACTGGTGCTGAATTTCTTTTTGGGCACCCCAGTCATGAAGGTGTGGTACATGCTGCAGGTTGCGACAAAGCTGGCATCCCCCGACCTCTCACCCTCCAGGTAAAGACTCTAGCTCATTTGTTCCCATAGACGCCATATGGCATCAGAACCATCCATTGCCGGAATGGACCCAAAATGGCCACTGGGAGCAAGGAGGGTGGATTCTATTGCTACAAAAGTGTACCTGGGGTCCTCCCTCATTATTAGGCAAGCCTCTTATAAGTCCCACATAGCTAGGCATCAAAAGAACCTTTGGTCTACTGTGCTAGAGATTGCCAAAGCAGCTTCTTCTCCCAAGACTGCTGACCTGGAGAAAGCTGCAAAAATGGGAATTGAGGCTGCTAAAACTCAGTTTAGGATGGCAGTGGACTCCAATGACACTGCATCCAGGCAAATGACATCAGCTGTGTCACTTAGGAGGTTTGCCTGGCTCAGAACTACCAATCTGATGCAGGACACACAAACTAAAGCCATGGATTTCCCTTGTGACCCTATGTCTCTGTTTGGAGAACAAACAGAGGCATATATGAAAAAAATGGATGTGTACAAGGCTGCCTATAAGAGTGCAGCAGCAAAAGAGAGAGCATCTACCCCTCAGAAACACCAGACAAGAGGTGGCAGGGGCATAGCTCACTATAGGCCTTTTTTCCAGCCTCAAATTTTTCCCCAGTACCAACAAAGGGGATACTTTAGAGGCAGAGGCAGAAGAGGCAGTGGCCGTACTAGCCCCAATGTCCAGCCAGCAGCCCAGACAAAGCAGACACCCTGAGGTGTCTGTTCGGGTTGTCTCCTCAGTCCCAATAGGGGGCAGGCTGACCCACTACCTCCAGGAGTGGAGAAATATCACCACAGACAAGTGGGTCCTGGAGATAGTGGGCCAAGGGCTTGTCCTTAGCTTCAAGTTCATGCCAAAGCTGAGGTCAAGTGTCTTCAAGCCCTTTTCCCCATCAGAAACAACCTTGTTGGAAGAGGAAGTTTCAAGCCTTCTGTTATAAAAGGCAGCAGTGCCAGTTCCCTCATACCAGAGGGGAAAGGACTTGTACTAAAGGTACTTCCTCACAATAAAGAAAACGGGAGTGGTAACCCATTCTGGATCTCAGATGCTTAAACAAACATTTGTCAAAACCCAAATTTAAGATGGTTACTCTGGCTACTATACTACCAATCCTAAGGCAGGGTCACTGCCTAGCATCCCTGGACCTAAAAGATTCTTACTTCCATATCCCAATAAGAGGATCACACAGGAAGTACCTCAGGTTCAGATTACCATCAGCCCATTACCAATTCAGGGCAATGCTCTTTGAACTGACATCTGCTCCAAGGGTGCTCACAAAATGCCTGGATGTGGTTATGGCACACTTAAGGCTACAAGGGGTGTCAGTGTTCCCCTACCTAGGCGACTGGCTGATAGTAGACCAGTCATATCACCAAGTAATAGAGGCATCATCACCCACACAAGATACCCTGTACTCACTGGGGTTCTTGGTAAACCAGAAAAGGTCTGTTCTGGAACCAGTTCAACTGCTCAGATTCATAGGGGCAGAACTGGACACAAGAAAGGGAAAGGCTTTCCTCCCTCAAGACAGAGTGGACAACCTTACCCAGGTAGCCAGTTCCTTCAAGCTGCATGTCCCAAGGACAACAAGACACTTCCTGCAACTGCTAGGCCATATGGCAGCATCCACAGCAACTGTGTCAGGAGCCAGGTTCCAAATGAGGGACATTCAATTCCACCCGAGAGCTCACTGGCTTCAAAAAAGGGACTCTTGCAAAGCTAGTACCTGCCACAGTGACATTTCTCCAAGCTCTGCAGTGGTGGCAAGAGTAGGCCAATCTCAGGCAAGGGGTGCCATTCTTGCAGCAAGCCCCTTCACTGGTACTGACTACAGATGCATCCCTCCTAGGATGGGATGCACACCTGGGGGATCATACAGCACATGGCACATAGGCAAAACAGGAATCACTCCTGCATATCAACTTGTTGGAACTCAGGGCACCTCTACTGGGTCTCCAGTCATTCGCCAATCAAGTAAAGGGCAAGGTGGTTCAGGTCAGAACAGACAATACAACCACCATGTACTACATAAACAAACAAGGGGGCACAAGGTCAACTCCTCTCTGCACAGAGGCAATGCAGATTTGGTCCTTGGCATATGCCCTGGAGGTTTCCCTCTCACCTGTCCACCTCCCAGGAAAGGACAATGTGTTGGCAGATGCTCTCAGCAGAATTAACCAGAGCTACCACGAGTGGTCATTGAGCAAGCAGGTCCTGGAGGCCATCTTCAGGAGATGGGGCACTCCAGAAGTGGACCTGTTCGCAGATCCAAGCAATCATCAGCTGCCACAGTTTTGCTGCAGACCCCCCATCAAGGGAACAATTCCTCTGGATGCACTTCTACTGGATTGGATGGGGAGGTTCCTGTATGCATTCCCTCCCTTCCCTCTACTGTTAAGGATGCTGAACAAACTCAGAGCCCAGCCAGCAACAATGATTCTCATTGCCGCAGACTGGGCCAGACAACCTTGGTACTCCATGATTCTGTCAATGTCAGTAACCAAACCAATCAGTCTCCCCAGGAGGCACAACCTGCTGTCATCCTCACAGGGCAGGATCATTTACCCCAACCTGCAATCACCCAGGCTCAAAGCTTGGCTCTTGAGGACTTAGAATGTGCAGGTCTGCACCTGTCAAAAGGGGTTATGGAGATCCTGAGAGTATCCAGAAAGCCTTCCTTTAAGAAAACCTATTCTTCCAAATGGAAGAGATTTTCCTTTTGGTGTCAGGGCAAGGATGTGGACCATAACCAGGCCAGCCTGTCTATAGTCCTGGATTATGTTGCCCATTTACATTCTACGGGCTTAAGGGCCTCCACCCTGAGAGTGCACCTGGCAGCTGTCTTAGCCTACTTGTCTGTGGGTAAGACCTCTTCCCTAGCTTCTAACCCAGTGTCTAAAAAAATCTTTAAGGGGTTGCTGCACCTGTATCCCCCCCCCACACAGAACCAACTCCCATATGGGACCTGAACATTTGCATTGCCTAGCTCATTCAGCCCCCCTCTTCGAACCCATGTCTTCGGCAGACCTCAAGTATGTGACTTGGAAAACAGTATTTCTTCTGGTAGCTATAACCTCTGCCAGAAGTATTAGTGAGCTTCAGGCATTGTCTACAGAACCTAGGTACATAGCTGTCCACAGGAACAAAGTAATCCTTAGGGCTAACAAAAAATTCCTGCCCAAGTTGGTATCATAGTTACACCTCAATCAGCCTGTTACATTGCCTGTCTTTTTTACTGATCATTCCACCTCAGGTGAATGCAGGCTGCACAACCTGGATGTAAAAAGGGCAATAAGCTACTACCTTTACCACACAAAAGGTCATAGGCAGAATCAAACTCAACTTTTCCTCACCTATGGGGATGTGGGGAAAGGAAAACCAGCCACAAAAAGATTCATTGCATTCAGCATGTATTCAGTTTTGCTACACTAAGGTGGGTAAGCAGCCACCTGCAGGCATCAGAGCCCATTCGACCAGGGGTACAGCAGCTTCTTTGGCTGCTGCTAGAGACATTTCCCTAGTGGACATCTGCAAGGTAGCCACCTGGAAGACAGTTCACATATTTACCAAGCATTATAGTTTGCACGTCCAGGCCAGAGGGGATGCCAGGTTTGGCACAGCAGTCCTGCAGAGTCTGTTTCCTAAATAGGCTATAGGCCCACCTCCAAAGGTACTGCTTGGGTAGTCTGCATAAGTCAGAATACAGTAAGATTTCCTGGGGTTTGAAAAACAAATTACTCACCAAGTAATCTTGTTTCTTCAAAGGGAATCTTACTGTATTCTGAGCTCCCTCCCTTCCTCCCCTACTAGAAACCTATGGTCACTGCACTCCAGCTGTATTAGGAATGTTGCAAACCTGTGTGTATGGTGTTTTTCTCTTGCGCATCTGTGACTTGAGTCTTACTGGTGCCACATTAAAACATTTTCAAGGGGAGAAATTTATAGTTGATAATGGGGGGGACTATTGTTATTATTAGCATAGTTAGATAGTTCTTTGAGCATGCTTCATAAGAATCTGATGGTTTAGAACTGTTTACCAGGGACAGTGGTTTGAAAACTGAGCTCAAGCCTAGCATTCCATCATTTGCATAGGTTCTATTAACCATTTCGGCTCCAGGGCAGTCCTATGGTGAGACCATACTGCATAAGTCAGAATATAGAAGGATTCCCTTGGAAGAAACAAGATTACTATGGTGGGTAATTTTTCATGATGACTGATGACTTAAAAACATTATTTAAACATCTACATATATAATCAACATTACAAAATGTCTAACTACAAAATTCAGATCCTATACATTAACAAAATCCCTCCTAAATTTCCAATGCCATGTTTACAGGGATTTACTATGAAAAACTGAAACTTCAAATACCAAGTGCCAGGATCCCGAGACCGAGTGCATGAAACTCAGAATCCTGACACTTGGTACTATGAATAGTGACTTCACCTTGCATAATACAAACTCCGCAGCAGGCAAATACTGAGTGTCACAATTTCGAGTTTCGGGATATCAGTCTCAGGATCCTGACACTCGGTATTTGAAGTTTCAGTCTTTCGCAGTGATACGGTTTACAGTTATTTTGGCTATAATAAAATAATTTTTGTAAAAAAGGAGTCCGTTGAACATGGTCATTAAGACCTGGAAACTCATATGATTTAAGTTTAAATTACCAAAATATTTCCCTTTTCAGCTGATGTGTATCTAAATCAACACCTCTTATCATATATTCTTTCAATCCCTTGAAAACTAGATTGATGTTCCCTACCTTTTTTCTGGCAGTGTTGGGCAAGCACACTTACCTCATCAAGTTTTTGAATGCTTCTTGTATATTCCCCTATGTGATCCTTTAATTTTCTTTTTGTTTTCCCTATGTAAAAACCAAGGCACTTGTTACATGATGCCAAATATATAGCATTCTCCATACTGCATGTAATAAAGTCCAGAATTAAATATTCCTTATCAGAAAATGGACTTTTAACATTTTTTCCAGTCATAATATACTTGCAGAATGAACAATTACCACACTTATGGTTACCTGCAGGTAGTTTAAATTTGGTATGACCCTCCCTTTTTTTTTTTTTTTCAATGGGTACTGTGAACCAAATGATATCTTAAATTAGATCCCCTTTTAAAAATCTTCCTAGGGGTATTCTCTATTATTCTGCTCAATTTCCTTTCAGTACCCAATAACTGCCAGTTATTCTGAATGATTGTTTTAACCAAATGTGTTTGTGGGGTAAAAGTCTTGAATCAGGTGTTTTATTTGTTCTGTGGTTTTTATTTCATCTGTTGCCTGGTATTTATTTATTTATTTAATTAGTATTTCGGAAAGACCTTTGAGCGTGAGCTCTTTTACAAAGGTTCCAGGTCAGGGTGGACAATAAGACAATACACATATTCAGTGGTTACAGAGGCCTGATCATTAGGCATTAAAGAGCAATTACATGACAATTAGACAAATAGGAGAAAAAACAGAGCAGTTGTAATCGAATATTAAGCTATTTCTAATTGGTTGCCCTAGGTAACACACCCCTGGAAACCTCCAAATCCCTTCATAGACTATGGCAGAGTAACTGCATAGGGTTTAATGCTATCCCAGATGGCGAGAGGCTGGGGGACAGTGAAACAAGGGGATTGGGTTTGAATCCTACCGCAAGAGCGAGAGGTGGGGGGATAGTGAAACGGGGGCTGTAATGGGGAGCAGCTCCAGAGGGCTTTGTCGAGTATGGTGTGTGGGGGGGGGTTTGGAGGGGCAGTACCAAGTGCGTTTAAAGAGGACTGATAGCTTACTTAAGCCCTTGGCTAGACTGGAATGGAGGCAAGGTTCTCTAGGTAGCCCTGCTGGGTGCTACCTTGGGGCTAGGCCTGTCTATCAAGTGGGGCCTGAGAAGCAGGTGCATTTTGAGCTAGACATTAGGTGCTGTTTGAGGCCTGCTTTGAATTGAGACAGGCTGTTTGTTTGTAATTTCAACAGGAGTTCATTTATCCGGAGGGGGGCCTGATAGGAGAAAGCTCGCTGCCCTAGTGAGGTTCGGCGAAATGGTATGGACAGTGCTCCATTCTTCCTCCGTCTGGTGATGTGTGTTGAGAGAGAAGCCTCGAGCAAGTTTCCTATACAGGGTGGGTTTTTTCTGAGGAGTGCCTTCTTTCCCAGGAGGCAAGTTTGGTATTTGATCCTGTCTTTTAGGTTAAGCCAGTTTGTACGCTCATACAGGGTGCAAGTATGAGTGTAGTGATCTGCATACAGGGTGAGGCAGCATACCTTATTGAGTGCAATGTGGACCCTTTTGAGCACTGTATCAGTAGCAGCTCCATAGACTACCAGCCTCTAGTCTATCGTGGAGAGTATGGAGCTGGAGACTATGTGGTATGCATAAGTGAGAGAGTCATCAATGGTGACTCCAAGATACTTGAACAAGTGCACCTGCTCAATCTGCTCACCAGCCTTTTTGGTGATTATGAGGGGAGCATGCTTGTGTTTGTTATAGGGTTGGATTGTAGCATGGCCTTGGTTTTCTTGTAATTTAGTAGCAGCTTTTGCTTACTGAACCAGTCCTCGGGTTTATTGAAAGAGTTCTGTAGTTCTGTTTGTAGGGCAACCTGAGAAGTACTGCTGCTCAGCAGCATGGCATCGTCCACATATAGAATAAGTTTGGTATCACAGGCTGTGGGTAGGTCATTTACAAAGAGGCTGAAAAGCAGGGGACCTAGAATTGATCCTTGAGGGACTCCTAGGAGTACATCTCTGGAGCTGGATAACATCTGCCCGATTTTGACTCGCTGGCTCCTGTGTGTTAGGTAGTCATTGATCCAATTCACGACGTTGGGGGAAATGAACCCACAGCAGATGGGGGGAATCACAACAATCATTACAATCGGGCAATTGGAACGGATAGAATAACAGGTACTGAATGATATTAAAAATTACATTGTTATTAATATTTCTGACTACTGCCTGAATGAAAATGAACATGGAGTACTACAGAATGGCTTAACATTTATTCCCACTGAAGAGACTGATGAATTTGAAACAATTGCGGACTTATATAAGTTTACATGTAAACTCCACCTACAAGCTTTCTTTTATAGAGAGGATGGTGAAATGAGTGATCAAATTACTTTTGATTTAGACCAGGTGTAGATGGAGGTGTGGTGTCACTTGAGAGCTAAAATAAATGCTGATGGTTGTTTAATGTAGCAGATATACCCACAATTTATGATCTGACTGTTGATCCCATGAACGCTGGGGCAAAACGGTAGTTTGCATCAATTTTGTACTGACACCTTGACAAATTTTACGATTTTCAGCTTCATGTACTTAATGCAGATTTTTGGGACATGACTTTGAGAGTAAGTGAAATATACATTCAAGTGTGGTCTCAATGAATAGGTGGGAGTTAGAGCTTTAATGTACATACTCATATGTTACCTCAAAAGATTAACATTAATAGTTATAGGGTTAAATACCAATCAACACCCCTTAATTTCTTTTGAAATTTCAAAATATTCTTATATTTAATCTTGTCAGACAGGATGTATTGTGCTTTATAATATAATTTTAAGTTGCCTAAAGGGGTAAGGATTCTGCTTTGAAATGCATACATGGTTTTGAAGTCTTAAGATAATATAAGAGGATAAACTGATAAAAGTGAAGACACCATTAATAGACAAAATTTTATCAAGCTTATACCTTGTCAAATTTTGCAATTTTAAGCTATGCGTATGTAACCCCTAGGTGGTGCTATCCCAAGGGCTACTACCCCTGCCTGTATGGCTAGTGACAGATTAAGGGACCTAGGTCCCATGATGGGCACCTCCACCCAGAGGTCAGGGTTGGTAGTGGTTAAACTAGCTTGGGCACAGCCCTCTGGGACACTGTGACCCCCCTTTGTTCCCACTAGTGGCTCACACAGTACACGGGAGTTGCCCCACATATGCACACTTTTTACACATATAGATACCACTTACCCTCGAGACTGATTCTGCAGCACGTCTCTGAGGATCCCCTGTAAAACAAGATTAGGCAATATACATAGACACAATGTAGTGTTGATTCTATATGTACTGACACCACAGACAGTATATAGTTCAATAACAACAAATCTGATTTACTTAGGGGATAGTAACACGGAAGGGGGCAATCAGGTTGATTTGGTTTGGCAAGGTTCAAATCACAGTACTGTGCATACATATAGGGTCCAAAATGTCACTTCTCCGGGTACCCAGGATGTGGGGGCTAGCCAGGTCCGTTGCCTAGGGTTGGCCGGTTGGTGCAGATGGATGGGGCCCTGTAGGAAGAAAACACATGCACAACACACACTTGTAATCCAGAGCCGGATGGCTCAGTCCGTAGAAAGAAAACACAAAGAAATCAGTTGACACACTTTGATTAAGTGAAGGGTGCAGGGAGCTACCCTGATTTTGTACTCACAGTACCCCAAGCAGAGAACCTGATGGAAGTGGTTGTTCTGGATTGCCAGAAGAGCAGGGCATGGAGTCAAGGCCCTCGTTACAGGCACAACTGCTTTGGATAGCAGTCGGATTCAGTCTGATTAAATTGAGTTCAGCTTCCAGCTTCAGCTCACAACTCACAGTAAGAGGGGAAATAGAATCACAATCCCCCAAAAGCACTAGACACATTCATATGTAAAGGAAATTACTATACCAAGCAGCTGCTTCTCGATCCCAATCGCAAACACTGCAAATTACCCGGGAGCATGCACAGCATCAGCAGTCCCCGACAGGCTGATCGCACTTCAGCAAATCTTTGGTCTTCTATAGGACAAGCCTGGTTCTGATCACTTCTTCCTTCTCTTCCAAATTCGGGTTCAGCCTGATTCACACACATTAATGGCTGCAGGCCGACTTCAGGGCCTTCCACGCGCTTCCCACGTGAACTACACGCCTCAACAGCACAGAGCTCTTTCTCCTTACTCAGTCACCTCGCATCTGGCTTGCCAGCAATAGTTCAGGGCATTTCCTTTGGCTTCACACAAGTTTGGTTGGTGGATTTGGCTGTCAATTACAGCAGGGCTCCCTCTGTTGGTGCAAAAAGGCGCCAAGGTCCAAACTACATTTCCCAGAAGCACCTGCCATATATCCCCCTTTGTAGCAGGCTCCAGGTGAGAGTCCAAGTTCTGGTTGGCCCAAGCTGTCTCCATTTTAGGGCTTCCCTAACCCAATTGGCCCAGCTCAGCAGTTCAGGTCCAAAATGGAGGGGCAAAACACAGAGTCCCAGCTGCAAGAAAGGCAGGTTAGACAAACTGTATTTTCACTAACACTCTAAATAATTTCTGGTAAACAGTTACATCTTTCAATCAGGCTCCCTCTGCGCTCTTAGTGACTGCAGAAACAGAGCGATTAGACAGCAGCTCGGGCGGGATTCAAGCATTAAACACACAGTCCCCACATACAAACTAATTAAGCCTGTGAGCAGGCAGCTCTTAAAGAGACAGTACCAGAGGCTCTAAAATCACTCACAGTGCTCACGTTTATGCAGCATTATGCCGAACACCAGCTAGGCAGGGAGTACTTAGGCAAGCTCCAGGAAGGCTTCTAGGAACCCCCATTTGTAGAGGGGGGGTTACACGTACTTAATGCAGATTCTTGGGCCATTACTTCAAGACTAATTTAAATATGCATTCAAGTGTGATCTCAATGAATAGGCAGGAGTTAGAGCTTTAAAATGTATACCCATAAGTTGCCCCAAAGGTTAAATTGAAAAGTTTTTTTAAAGAAGGAAATGTATCTAAAGGAAAAAAAAAAACACCCTTGTTTACACAAAACATTTTTATTTCAAAAAATGTAAAATTTAAAATATGACTGTTGGTAAAGTACTGGAACTTAATCTTGTCCATCTAGGAAAAATCTTCATCATCATCAGATATCATCGATATCATCTTGGTAATCACATACATTTGGTCCTCATCTGAGTCCTCATCATTTGAATTATAGAGCAGAGACATATCATCATCTGGAAATGGTTTGTCTGTCCTCTTTACATTGAGATCATCAGTCTAGCCATGCAAAGCTGCATTTGGGGCATTGATTACTGCAACAGAAGAAAGCCTCCACAATCGGCAGATGTAGTTGGCTCATAGTGTACGTGACTTCAGGGTTTCTTGGCAGGGTGGTAGCGGAGACGGATCAGTTATTCTGTTATCTTTATTAGATTTCTCCCTGAAGATCTTTTGCCTCACTATATTTACAGCAGTAGCTTACTTCCTTCCATACAATTTACAGACATACTCCTCCAACAAACTACAACAACCTTATCCACTTGCCAATCGCTCCCAAGTTTCTGTAAGGCATCCAGGAATTTGGGGTACTTTTGAAGGACATTCCAGCAAATCTTCTTACCCTTTTTGAAGAATGCAGAAACATACTCATTGCCCGTGAATGCATGGAAATTGACTAATGTTTTCTTTGTTGCAGTGGTCATTTCACACTTGCTAATGTCAAAGATTTTCTTACTGTTACCATGGCCATTGTCCAGGTACATTATATACTTTTCTCGCATTCTGAAAAAAGTGGCAGTAAAATTACTGGTATATCGGTATCCCCAGATGGTGAACGGATGATGACAGGGCCTGGATGTATTGTAATGGCATGTTACACATGAAGGGCAATTTTTGTGTCTGCTTCATCCTGGTCAGAACAGAGATCACTCACAACTACAGTCCCTTTATTGGGGATCATGTAGCATTTATCTCTCTTTGAAAAACAGATCACTTGACCCTCTGGCAAACTCGTGCAATTTTATCCCCAGACCTGCATGATCAAATCAATCAGGCACTCCTTGTTAGATCCATTAGAAAGGAAGTAACTGAAATTATTTGGCATTTTGGTGCTGTGACCTTTGATAATATGCTTCTCACTAAATTCTTGATGGAAGTGGGACACCTGGATATCATGGCAGTCACAAAACATGCTACACAGAGAACCATGACTGGGATGTCAACATACCAGGGTACACAATCTATAGGAGAGACAGGGAGGGTAATAGAAGAAGAGGACGAGCTCTCTACATAAGGGACGGGATCAAAGCAATGGAACTAAAGGGTAAACAGGGAGGAGAGGATGCACTGCGGGTCACCCTGGAGACAGGAAATGGCACCACAATCCGTATGGGGGTTGTATACAGACCCCCGTCTGAGGAGGAGGAAATGGACAAGAAAATGATAGACGGCATCCTTAGAATGGCAGAAAAGGGGGAGATATTGTTGATGGGGGACCTGAATATGTCAGATGATAACTGGAGCACCTTTGCTGCAGCTGCATCCAAGAGCAGGGTACTTCTTGACGCCCTACAGGGGCATACCTCAGACAGCTAGTGTTGCAACCCACTTGAGGGGAGCAGTCTTAGACCTGGTACACTCAAATGGGGATGGAGAGAGGATCTCAGATTTAGAAGTGGGTAGTCATCTGGGAACCAGCGACCACCAAACAGTGTGGTTCACGATAAACACAGCCGTAGAGTTAAGTCACACAAAGGTGAGGGTACTGGACTTTAGGATAGGTGACTTTGGCAAAATGGGGAACTGCTTCAGAAAAGCACTAGCAAATGGGCAAGAAGGCAGAGTGGAGGAACAATGGGGAAAAATCAAAGCTGCCATCACTGAGGCAACAAGCTTTTGTGTGAAGCAAATAAAGAAACAAAATTAAGGAAAAAAACACTATGGTCTCAAAAGAGGTGATGGGGAAGGTTAGGGAGAAAAAGATAGCATTCAGAAAGTATAAGGAATCACAGAAGGAGCAGGAAAGAGAACTCTATCAGTTAAAGCAGAAGGAAGCGGGGAAGGCAGTCATACTAGGAAACGCCCAAACTGAGGAAAGGATACCCAAAGTTAAGAAAGGGGATAAAACCTTTTATAGGTACATTAGTGAGTGAAGAACCAGGGAAGAGATAGTGAGGCTTAATAAAGATGAGGGGTGGGGGGTGGGCAGAGGGTGACAGTGACAAAGCACAGATACTGAATGAATACTTCTGCTCAGTATTCACAAAAGAAGAGGAGAGGGAGGTACCTAAACCATATAATAGAAGCATACTGGATAGGGGGGTAAATACCAGTCCATTCACAGAAGAAAGGGTACTGAAAGAACTCCTAAAACTGAAGGTGGGCAGAGCGATGGGGCCTGACAGGATTCATCCCAGAATTCTAAAAGAACTAAGGGGAGAACTAGTGGCACCACTGACTACCCTTTTTAACAAATCATGGGAGGATAGTGTGGTACTCGAGGCCTGTAAGAGGGTGGATGTGATTCCTCTTCACAAAAGTGGGAGCAAGGCAGAGGCAGGAAACTACAGACCTGTTAGTTTGACCTCAATGGTAGGGAAAATGATGGAATCCCATCTGAAAGAAAGAATTGTTGAGCACCTTGAGGCCAGCAGGGCACAGGACCCAAGGCAGCATGGATTCACAGTGGGAAGGTCATGTCAGATGAATCTAATTGATTTCTGTGACTGGGTGACCAAAGTAGTAGACCAGGGAGGGGCTGTGGACATGGCCTTCCTAGACTTTTACAAGGCATTTGACAGTCCCACACAAAAGATTAATAAATAATCTTATCTGTGTTTGACTATGGGTTTATAGTCTATAGTGCAGCAACTGACACAGCTCTAAAGAGAATAAAACTGGCCCTAAACAAAGCCTGTAGGTTTGTACTAGATCTGCCATACCTTAAACTCACCTGAGATCTCTATTCCCAGTCTGGATGGTTAAATCTGCACTGTACAACTGATTACCAGTTCTGTCTGCTGGTAAAAAAGTCCACCCTAGGTCAAACACCACTTGGCATTCAGAGTCTCCTCTGCCCCACCAACAAGGCTAGACCCACCAGAGGGACTAATTGCCAGCCACTAAAAGTTCCTTTCTGCCACATCTCCCAGGGTCAGCGGTCTTGAGTACCAGGCACCCGCTTGGCTCAACTCGCTACATGACAACCTACTGGCAGAATCTAAACTTGGCCCCTTCAAAACTAAACTTTGTACCCACCTAGCAACAATTAGTGGGTGTGATTGTAACTTCTAATTTGCACAAGCCAACTTCTGTCTTCTTTCTGTTCATTATAGCACTTACAATCTCCCCCTATCCAACTGCCTTGTTATTTTCCCCTTCCCTCTCCTTTACTGTCCCACTCTGCCTTCATCCTCCTTTCCCTTCCTTTCCTCATCCATTTCCCACCTCTCCCCCACCTAATCTCCCCCCCAACATCTCCCACTCTAAAACCCCATGGAATTTTCCCCTTCAAACCCCAGGAAATCTTACTGTAGTCTGACTAGTGAAGTATGGTCTCAACATAGGACTGCCCCAGACCTGAAATGGTTACTAGAACCTATGCAAATGATGGAATGCTAGGCTCAAGCTTGGTTTTCAAACCACTGTCCTTGGTAAACAGCTTTTCAACCGAGAGATTCTTTACTCCGCTTGCCTCAGTAAGACATCTCCAGAGAGCTTTCCTTCATTCGATTGAACAGATTTATTTTCTCAGTTTTTTATAAAGTACTGTTTATTTATTTTGTTATTTGAAGCACTGTCCTTGGTTTTCAGGTAGAATTAGTTAGGTTTAGTGTGTTTTTAGGTAAGTTGCTCGGTTCTTTTTCGATTTCCCAAATCAGTAAGGAATCGATGTTTTCTTTCATTTTCTGAAGAAAAATTTCTCTTAGTTAATTTATTCCGACTCAGGTGTAAGTCGATTATTAGCTTATTTTGTTTACTGGGGTAATTCCTGGTTATTTGTTGGTGGGCGTAACCGAAGGGAAAAAAAAAGTTTGAGAGATAGATTTTTCTTTCTTGGTTATGTCACAGAAAACTAAGGAGGGAACGGGACCTACAGGTTTCCAGCATTGCACTGAGTGCGGGGAATCTTTTGCACAGGCTGATCCACCTTTAATTTGTGTTTTCTGTCTGGGGTTTGAACACCTTTACTCAGACTGTGATATTTGTAAGAACTTCCCACAGTCTATGGTTGAGAGGCATTTAAAAAGACTGCAGGAAAGAATAACTGAAAAGACTACTGAACCGGCCTTTGATAAACTGGTTCCTCCTCAGAAACAACTGGAGGAGCTGCCCTCTCAAGGGGCGATAGCTCCTCTAGCAAGAAACGTACCGCTGATACAGCCGCTGAACTGGCTGTTACGGGCAAAAAGAAAAGAAAATAGAAACATACCAGACAGAAACCGCAATCGAAGAAGGCTGCGGCTCTGACTACCAAAAAGATCGCTAACACGATAAAGATTATACAGTCTTTACAATCTGGAACCCCAGTTCTGGTTGAAAAATGACTGTTACACACAATGGTTCAAAACCCCGGTTCAACCCAGATCCCTGGTTCACTGTACTCCGGTTGCGACCATTTTGGAAGAAGAGGATAAGGATTATGGAGAGCCCTTTGAACTGGACATTTCTCCAGAGCCTCACCATCCTGACTCCCCTGATAAGGGAACTGAGGAGTTTACCTCTTACTGTTCTTTCATGAAGCAAGTGGCTCAGACCCTTTATCTCCCCACTCAGGAGTCAACTGAGGATGAGGAGGAAGAGGACTACAGAGAAATGATGGATGTTCCAGCATCAAAAAGACTGTTTCTGCCAATCCATAAATCCCTTAAAAAACAGACCCTTAAGATTTTGTAGACACCCACCTCAGTACCTCCTACAGACAAAAAGGTAGACAAAAAGTACTGGGTTGCCAAAGGTGGGCCGGAATTCCTCTTTGGGCACCCTAGCCATGAGGGGATAGTGCAGGCTGCAGCTTGTGACAAAGCAGGCATCCCCCTGGCCTCTCATCCTCTGGATAAAGAGTCCAGGAAGGTGGATTCAGTAGCAAAGAAGGTATACCTTGGTTCATATCTTGCCATTAGGCAAGCCTTGTATATGTCGTATGTGGCCAGGTATCGGTAAAACCTTTGGAGTACTGTCCTAGAAATTGCAAAGGAAGTCCCATCCCCCATGGCAGCAGATATGGAAGAAGCTACAGAAAGGGGAGTTGAAGCTGCCAAGACACAGTTAAGAATGGCAGTGGATGCCAATGACACTGCATCCAGACAAATGACAGTATCAGTATCCCTCAGAAGGTTTGCCTGGCTCAGAACCACCAATCTGACATAGGATACACAGATCAAAGCCTTGGACTTGCCCTGTGATCCTATGTCTCTGTTTGGGGAACAAACAGAGGCATATATGAAGAAAATGGATGAATTCAAAGCTGCATACAAGAGTGCTGCAGCAAAGGAAAGGGCATCCTTGCCCCAGAAACACGAGAATAGAGGTGGTAGGGGCAGGGCTCATTACAGGTCTTCTTTCCAACCTCGGTATCAACCACAGAGGGGATACTTTGGAGGCAAAGGCAGAAGGGGCAGTGGCCGCACTAACCCCAGCACACAGCCAGCAGCCTAAGCAAAGCACACACCCTGAGGTGCCTGCTTGGGTTGCCTCCCCAATTCCAGTAGGGGCAGGCTGGCTCACTTCCTCCAGGAGGGGCAAAACATCACCACAGACAAGTGGGTCCTGGAGGTAGTGGGCCAGGGTCTTGTCCTCAGCTTCAAATTCATGCCAAAGCTGAGGTCAATGGCCTTCCAACCTTCTACTGCATCAGAAACAGTTTTGTTAGAGGAGGAAGTATCCAACCTTCTGTCACAAAGGGCAGTAGAGTCAGTTCCCACAGCCCAAAAAGGAAAAGGCTTGTATTTAAGGTACTTCATCACAATAAAGAAAACAGGGGAGTGGTGACCCATTCTAGATCTTAGACACCTAAACAGACACTTGTCAAAGCCAAAATTGAAGATGGTGACTCTGAATACCATTCTCCCAACTCTAAGGCAAGGAGACTGGCTGGCATCCCTGGACCTAAAGGACACCTACTTTCACATTCCTATCAGGCAATCCCACAGAAAGCACCTCGGGTTCAGACTGCCATCAGAATGTTATCAGTTCAGGGCAATGCTCTTTGGACTGACCTCTGCCCCAAGGGTGTTCACAAAATGCATGTCTGTGGATGTGGCACACCTAAAAAGGCAGGGGGTAATGGTGTTCCCCTATCTGGACAACTGGGTAATAGTAGGTCAGTCACACCAGCAAGTAAAGGAAGCACTAGCACTAACACAGGATACCCTGCACTCCTTGGGGTTCTTGGTGAATCCAAAAAAGTCTGTTCTGAAACCAGTCCAACTTCTCAAGTTCATAGGGGTCGAGTTGGACACCCAAAGAGGAAGAACTTTCCTTCCCCAAGACAGAGTGGACAGCCTAGTACAAGTAGCCAGCTCCTTCAAGCTCCATGTCTCAAGGCAAGCAAAACATTTTCTGCAGCTGTTAGGCCACATGGCAGCATCCACAGCAACAGTGTCAGGAGCCAGGTTCCAAATGAGGTACATTCAGTTCTACCTCAGAGCTCACTGGCTTCAGAAAAAAACTCACTGTCAAAGCTAGTGCCTGTCACAACAGCATTTCTTCAAGCACTGCAGTGGTGGCAAGAAATGGCCAACCTCCAGCAAGAGGTGCCATTCTTGCAATAAACCCTCTCACTGGTACTAACCACAGATGCGTCACTCCTGGGTTGAGGAACACATCTTGGGGCGCACACAGCATATGGACAAAACAGGAGTCAGTTCTGCATATCAACCTACTGGAACTCATAGCAGTCCTACTGGGCATCCAGTCCTTTGCCAGCCTAGTAAGGGGCAAGGTGACGTAAGTCAGAACAGACAATACAACCACCATGTACTACATGAACAAGCAAGGGGGCACAAGGTCAACCCCACTGTGTATGGAGGCAATGAAAGTCTGGAGTCTAGCATACTCTCTAGAGGTCTCCCTCTCAGCTGTCCATCTCCCAGGGAAGGACAATGTCATAGTAGATGCCCTCAGCAGAATCAATCAGAGCCACCACGAGTGGTCACTGAACAAGCAGATTCTGGAGGATGTCTTCAGGAGATGGGGCACCTCAGAAGTGGACCTGTTTGCAGCTCCAGACAATTATCAACTACCACAGTTCTGTTGCAGACCTCCTGTCAAGGGCACAATCCCTCCGGATGCACTACTGCTGGATTGAACAAGGAGGTTTCTGTACACCTTTCCACCCTTTCCCTTGCTGCTAAGGACACTGAACAAGCTCAGGTCCCAGCCAGCAACAATGATCCTCATTGCTCCAGATTGGGTCAGGCAGCCTTGGTATTCGCTGATTCTACTCATGTCAGTAGCCAAACTGATCAGCCTCCCCAGCAGGCACAACCTACTAACATCCTCACAGGGCAGTATCATGTACCCCAACCTTCAGTGCCTCAGGCTTAATGCCTGGCTCTTGAGGACTTAGAATATGCAGACTTGCATCTTTCAGATGGTGTGATGGAGATACTTATGGTATCCTGAAAACCATCTACTAGGAAAACCTATCCTTCCAAATGGAAGAGATATTCCATTTGGTGTCAGGGAAAGAATGTAGACCATAACCAGGCTACTCTGCCAGTGGTCTTGGAATACTTATCCCATCTCCATTATCTTGGTTTGAGGGCCTCTACCCTCAAGGTGCACCTGGCAGCTGTTTCAGCTTACTTGCCAGCTGGCAAGGGGTTTCCCTGAGCCTCTAGTCCAGTATTCAGAAAATTTGTCAAGGGATTGCTACACTTGCACCACCCACACAGGGAGCCTACACCCATGTGGGATCTTAACATGTGTATTGCCCAGTTCATGCAGCCCCCTTTGAGCCCATGTCCTCAGCAGACCTCAAATATGTGACTTGGAAAACAATGTTCCTAGTAACCATTACTCCTGCTAGAAGGATTAGTGAGCTCCAGGCCTTATCCCCAGAGCCTGGTTACATGCTATCCATAAAGACAAAGTCATTCTAATAACTAATAGGAAATTCCTGCCCAAGGTGGTATCTGAGTTCCACCTCAATCAGTCCATTACATTGCCTGTCTTCTTTACTGACCATTCAGCTTCAGGAGAATGTTGGCTACATAGCTTGAACATAAAAAAAGGCATTTAGTTACTACCTGGATCACACAAAGGGTCACAGGCAGGATCATACTCAACTCTTCTCACCTATGGAGAGGTGGGAAAAGGGAAACAAGCCACTAAAAGATCTGTTGCATGACAAATTGTTGTTTGCATTCAATTCTGCTACAGCGAAGTGGGCAAGCAGCCACCAACAGGCCTCAGGGCCCATTCAACCAGGGGTACAGCTGCATCCTTAGCAGCTGCTAGGGATATTCCCCTGGTGGCAATCTGTAAAGCAGCTACCTGGAAAACAGTCCACACATTTACCAAGCATTGCTGCTTGGATATTTAGGCCAGAGGGGATGCCAGGTTTGGCATAGCAGTCATGCAGAGCCTGTTTCCTAAGTAGGTTCTATACCCACCTCCAAAGGTACTGCTTGGGTAGTCTGCATTAGTCAAAATACAGTAAGATTTCCTGGGGTTTAAAGAAAAAATTACTTGTTTCTTCCAAGGGAATCTTACTGTATTCTGAGCTCCCTCCCTACCTCCCCTACTAAGACCCTATGAGTCACTGCACTCCAGCTGTACAAATAATGTTGCAAACCTGTGGGTATTGTGTTTTTCTTGGGCATCTGTGACTCGAGTCTTAGTGGTGCCATTTTGAATTGTTTGGGGAGTGATAACTTGGAATGGGGTGGGGACTTAGCTGTTAGTAGTAGTGTTAGTATTGATAGATAGTTCATTGTACATGCTTCATAAGAATCTGACAGTTGAAAAGCTGTTTACCAGGGACAGTGGTTTAAAAACCGAGCTCTAGCCTAGCATTCCATCATCTGCATAGGTTCTATTAACCATTTCGGCTCTGGGGCAGTACTATGGTGAGACCATACTGCATTAGTCGGAATACAGTAAGAGTCTCTTGGAAGAAACAAGATTACTATGGTAAGTAATTTTTTCTTCCAGCAAACCAATGACAAGGCCGTATGGCTGCTCCTGTTTTCTCCACCTATTCTCCCTTATACTTTCCTCACCTACTCAACACTGTCCCACCACCCAGCCTCTGTTGCTACCAGTTTCTCTCTCCATAGTAAGCTACCTTTCCACTTTGTTCACCCCTCACTTTGTTCACCCCTCATAACATACTTATTGCTTAATGTGATTGAATGTTGTAATTTTACTTACAAATTAGTTTAACATCAATTCTGTATCCAGTGTAATTTTGTAACCACTGTCTTGCTGTATTTGTGGTGTTTGCTGTTGACGTGGAACCTCTGTAAATGAGCTTACAGCTCAAAGGTATTAATCTGAGAACTGAATACATAAATAAAATAAATAAACAAGTTGGCCAACCTGGGAGTGGGTCCCAGGGTGGTAATCTGGGTAAAACATTGGCTGGATAACAGGATGCAGAAGGTAATGGTAAACGGAGTCCACTCCAAAGAAAGGGAGGGTTACTAGCGGCTACCACAGGGTTCAGTACTGGGACCTGTCCTCTTTAATGTCTTTATAGGTGACATTGCAGAGAGACTGGAAGGAAAAGTGTGCCTCTTTGCAGATGACACAAAGATCTGCAACAGGGTTGATACATGGTGGGGGGGGGTGGAAAGGATGAGAAGGGACTTGGCAAGGTTGGAGGAATGGTCTAAAGTATGGCAGCTTAGATTCAATGCAAAGAAGTGCAAAGTAACTGCTTTATTTTTCTCTGGAGCAAAGTGTTTCTTACAGGGTATATCTTCTCTGAAATTATTACAGGTGGTGCTTTACAGGTTTTACAGTTTTATCTAACATTAGGATAAGCTTTCAGGGTTACTGCATTTGTTGTTGACTGATTGTTTCTGCTCTTACCTCCTTGTTCTTTCGTCCGTGGTTCTTCTTTTAGGCAGGGAAGGGCCCAACCACCCACCCCATCCCCAACCACCCACGCTACACTCCTTTTATAGGGTACCACAGTTGTGACATTTCCTGTGGCAGAGCAGGAAGGGCGGATCAGTGGGGCCTCCACAAGGTGATCTCATTTACAGGGCACTAGTAATTTAACTTGTTATAACAAGTTAAACAAAGCACAATTAAACCATTACTTGCATTTTTTTTCCTTCTAATTACTCTGACTAGGTTACAAACCCAGCAACTTATTTGGAATGGATTTCATTAACTGCAGGTACTGTGGAACAATTTTCAGAAGGACAGTCTTACAGGATTTAGGACACTGTCCTACATGCTGGGCCTTTGGAGATCTTAGGTCTCAGCTCCAGGCAGCATGGGCAGAGATTGCACGCCTCAAATTTCATATTGAAGAGGAAATACATAATAAGAACCACCCGCCATTTCCCCAGCATCCAACAGAAACCTCGACCGCAGAGGGTAGTTGGTCCAGGAGGTTGGCAGGTGGTTAGGAGGAGCAAATCAGGTGCCCCATCACTCTCTGCTCTCCAACACATTACCTCCAAAAACCATATAAACACTACAAACAGGTATCTGCCTCTATCTCTGAAATCAAATAAAGAGGCAGAAGACACTGCAGAGCAGGACACTGCAGCACAGAAGCTAGCACAACAATACTCACCCAAATCAGGAACCAAAACTAAACAAGCACAAAGGAAATCCAAAAAACTTCTGATCATAGGAGACTCCATGATTCGGGGAGTTGATACCCATCTCCAGCCAGGGGTGATGGTCAGATGTCTCCCAGGTACATCAGCATGGAGAGACACTGACTGCATTGCTAAAATTGTTCACAAAGCAGGAGAAAACATTGATGTCCTAGTACACATAGGGACTAATGATCTCGCCAGCCGGTCAGTTGTGGAGACCAAGGAACACCTGACTAGGCTGGGTGACAAACTATCATCTATTTCGTCCGGCATCTCCTTCTCTGAGATCCTGCCAGTCTGGGAGAAGGGAGCAGATGGACGGAAGGTCAGAGAAGGGAGATAGGGGAGCTAAACACGTGGCTCAAGGACTGGTGCCAGGAAAAAGGACACAGATTTGTAGGGAACTGGCAACAGTTCTGGGAGCGAAAGTTCTTTAAATTTGATGGACTGCATCTGACTAAAGAGGGAGTCAGTGCATTGGGGCAGAAGTTTGACGTCTTTGCAGAATATTTAAACTAGCAAATGGGGAGAGGGGTGCAGCACCCCATACGTCGAATGGGAAGAACACCCCTCCCCCCTCAGCTAGTGGTCAAACAGGAATTCAGTGTGTTTGCCGTTCATTTGCATCACCAGGTAAGAAAAAGGTTTGTCTCCCCCACGATGCACAGGGTAATGCCAAACTTCACCCAACAACTAACACACCAAAATCTGGCCAATGGAAAATCATGTACACAAATGCTCACAGCCTGGGAAATAAGATCCCAGACCTGCAGGCAATAATGTCAGAGGCTAAACTGGACATAGTAGCAATTAGTGAGACGTGGTTTACCAGTAACCACACTTGGGAGACTTCAGTACCTGGCTATGTATTGTTCAGAAGAGACCGAGGTGCAAAAGGGAGGGGTGGCCCTGTATGTTAATGAAAAATCAAAGCTACAGAAATTCAGAATACACATAAGGAGCCAGAAGAACTGTGGGTCACCCTGGAAACAGGAAATGGGACAGCCATAAGAACTGGGGTTGTCTACAGGCCCCCAGACCAGAGGAGGACATAGACACATTACTGTTAGAAGATATACAAACATGACAGCTAAAGGGAGGTTCTGATAATGGGAGACTTCAACATGCCAGATACAGATTGGTCAATACCAGCAGGAACATCTGCCAGAACTAGACTCATAGTGGATTCCCTGCAGGGGAGGGCCTCAAACAACTGGTACAGCAACCCACAAGAGACAGGGCTATCCTAGATCTAGTACTGACTAACAAGAAGGGATCACAGATCTCCAGGTAGAAGGTCACCTGGGGCCAGTGACCATCACATGGTATGGTTCAATTTGGCTACTACATCTAAATCATCCCATTCCAAAGCAAAAATATGGGACTTCAGAGGAGCTGACTTTGATAAGATGGCCAACAGAGTTAAGCTAGCCCTGGCAAAAGAAACACAGGTGAGGAGGTACAGGCAAAGTGGGCAAGCATTAGGATACAATACTTGAAGCAACATCCCATTGTGTTAGACAGAAAAGGAAGTGCAAAGAAGAAGGAAACCACTTTGGTTCTCAAATACAGTAGCAGAAAAGGTCAGAGCCAAAAGGCTGGCCTTCAGAAAATATAAGGGAACACAGCGGGATGAAGAGGGAGGCATACCAAACTGCCTAAGGGAAGCAGGTAAGGCAGTAAGGCAGGCAAAGTCCCAAACTGAGGAAACACTAGCACAAACAGTAAAGAAGGTGACAAGACTTTCTATAGATACATTAGTGAAAGGAGAAAGTCCAGAGGGTGCTAAGCTAATGGAGAAAGGGAGCATGTGAGGAGGAGGACCCTGTAAAGGCATCTATCCTAAATAGATACTTTTGCTCAGTATTTACTGAAGAGAAGGTAGGGCAGGGCCACAGCTCAGCATCATGGACACAGGGGAGGAGGTGAGCACTACTCCCTTCACAAAAGAAAGGGTCCTACAAGAGCTTCTAAGCTCAGGGTGGATAAGGCAATGGGACCTGATGGCTACATCCCAGGGTACTTAAGGAGCTAAAGGAGGAACTAGCAGAGCCGTAGCAGAATTGTTTAGTGAGTCTCTGAGCACAGGAGAGGTCCCAGAAGACTGGAGAAGGGCTCATGTGATCCCACTCCACAAGAGTGGTAGCAGGGAGGAGGCGGGGAACTACAGACCGGTCAGTCTTACCTCAGTAGTGGGCAAGATTATGGAGGCACTCCTTAAGGAAAGGATAGTGCAACACCTGGAATCCATAGGGCACAGGATCCAAGACAGCATGGGTTTACAAAGGAAGGTCCTGTCAAACTAATCTCATAGATTTCTTTGACTGGGTAACCAGAGTGGTGGACCAAGGGGAGCAGTTGATGTCGCCTACCTTGACTTCAGCAAAGCTTTGACACTGTTCCACATAGAAGATTGATAAATAAGCTAGGTAGGCTGGGGTGGGTCAGAGTTGGTCAACTGGGTGGCAAACTGGTTGACTGGCAGAAAACAGAGAGTGGTGGTAAATGGTATACAGTCAGAAGAGATGCAAGTCACAAGTGGGGTACCTCAGGGATCAGTCCTGGGGCCAGTCCTATTCAACATCTTCATTAGTGACCTCGCAGATGGACTAGAGGGTAAGGCTTGTCTGTTTGCAGATGACACCAAGATCTGCAACAGAGTAGATGATCCAGATGGGGTGGGCAGAATGAGAAGAGATCTGGATAAACTAGCAGAATGGTCAGAAGAGTGGCAACTGGGATTTAATGCAAAGAAGTGCAAAATCATGCACATAGGAAGAGAAACCCTGAAGCCACTTATAGGCTGGGAGGAGTTGCTAGCAGTCACAAAGGAAGAAAGAGACTTGGGCATCATCATCACTGATGACCTAAAATCATCAAGCAGACCTCTAAAGCAGTAGGTAAGGCTAGGGGGGTGTTAGGGTGTATTAGTAGGGGTATCACAAGTCGTAAGAGGGAGGTAATAATCCCTCTGTACAAGACATTGGTTAGGCCCCATCTGGAGTACTGCGTGCAGTATTGGAGGCCACACCTTCACAAGGACATTAACCAAATTGAGGCAGTCCAGAGAAGGGCAACCAAAATGGTGCAGGGACTGCATCAGAAGACATATGAGGACAGATTAACGGAGCTCAATATGTATACCCTTGAGCAAAGGAGGAGAGAGGTGATATGATCGAGACATTTAAACACCTTAGGGCATAAACAAGGTGAAAGAGTCTAACATGTTTAAATATAAGAAAAATAGCAGGACAAGAGGACACAGCATGAGATTAGAGGGAGGCCGATTAAGGGGGAATGTGAGGAAATTCTTTTTCACAGAAAGGGTGGTAGATGCATGGAATGGCTTACCACAAGAAGTGGTGGCTATGAATACAGTGCAGGGCTTCAAACAGGCATGGGATAGGCATAAGGGAGCAATACAAATGACTATGAATAGATAGATCACTGACAGAGCAAAGGCCGATGGCACATTTATAAGGTAGAAAAAGAAATGGGCAGACTGGATGGGCCTTGCGGTCCTTATCTGCCGTCAACTTCTATGTTTCTATGTTTCTATGTAATGCAACTGGGAAACAAAAATCCAAGGGAAGTGTACACAATGGGGTGGGAGCTAGTAACGACAACAGAAATGAAAAGGGACCTGAGGGTAGTCATATCAGGTGACCTAAATATAGGCAAGCAATGTGAGAAGACAGTAAGGAGGGCTGGGGGGATACTGGGATGCATAGGGCGAGGCATCACCAGTAGAAAACAGGAAGTTGTTATCCCTCTGTACAGACAGTTGGTGAAACCCCATCTGGAGTACTGTGTGCAGTTCTTGAGACCCCATCTCTGCAAGGACATAGACAGGATGGAGGCAGCCCAGAGGAGGGCAACTTAAATGGTGCAGGGTCTGCACCAGAAGGCATACAAAGAGAGACTAAAAGAGCTTAATATGTATACCCTTGAGGAAAGGGGGGGGCATGATAGAAACCTTCAAGTACTTCAAGGGAATCAACAAAGTCCAAGAGGGTAGCATCTTTCAGAAAAAGATGTGCAAGAACAAGGTGGCACAATTTGAAGATAGAGGGGGGACGACTCAGGGGCAACATGAGAAAGTATTTTTTCACAGAGGGTGGTGGACGCATGGAATGACCTTCCTGAGGAGGTCATGGCTTCAAAAACAGTGCGGGAATTTACGAATGCATGGGACAGACATAAGGCAATTCTAGTGGGAGGTAGGAAGTAGGCTGTCGGTAAAACTAGGATCTGCAGCTTATCCAATAGGTATGGAAATGGGCAGACTGGGCAAGCCAAGCGGTCCTTATCTGCTGTCAAAGTCTATATTTCTGTATTTTTATCCTCATTGAAATTTCTCTGCCTCTTTGATTGATAACTGTCTGTATGTATCTGCAACAACATCTACTCTTGCAAATCCCTTTGGAAAACTATTCAGGAGTTTCATTGCTAGATCACGGAAAGCTTCAGGGATTCCTGTCATAACCTGCACTAGTGCCATTAGATCAACTATGTATGCTGAGACACTTTTCCTGGGGGGAAGCTCCGAAGTGTCTATCGCTGGACAGTTTTCTGCTAGCACCTCGACTAACTTGTTTTTTGGTGTTGTCCAACTAGTTCCATCTACATTGGCTAGACACAGTGGGATGGGTCCTGGCAATAAGTTAATAACTTGTTTATATCTACAGGGAAGTTGTGCTTGTTTGAAGGGGCCAAAAGTTTTCCCAGTATATCTATTTCAAATTTAAGTTCTGTAATGTTTCCTTTGGTAGTTGCTCTTACTTTTTTGTTTGCATCATTGAAGGTTTTCACTAGGGCTTTTGAAATTGGATCAAAATATTTCTTTTTACCACTTTCCAGTCTTTCTTTAACAAACCAAGATTAGTACCTTCAAAGCTGGGCACAAATCTCTCCTTGACTCAAATGAATTGTACCTGCCTGCGCTAATGTGATAGTACCTTGCCCCCAGTTTTCCATTTACCTACTCCACCTACATCTTTCAGCTATATACCACTTTTTTCTTAACCCACTCCCCTACCCCCAGTTACCTGACGATGGCCTCACTTGGTTGAAAGCTCCACCTCTTTCCCACCTCAGACGATGCCACCTGCCTACTCTAATGTGATAGTACCTTGCCCCCAGTTTTCCATTTATCTACCCCCCCAAAATCTTTCTGCTATATATCACTTTTTTCTTAACCCGCTCTCCTACCCCAATTACCTGACAATGGCCTCACTTGGTTGAAAGCTCCACCTCTCTCCTACCTCAGACAATGCCACCTTCGACTGATCCCCCCAAACCCCCTCCTATCTAATCAGTCTATCTGTTAATATATACTAATTTGATGTGTAAAAGTTCAAATTTTACTATTACTGCTTGTGTATATGCTTCAGTGTTTTTTTTTTTTTTTTTCTCTGTAAACCTTGTATTTTTGTAATATTTGTTCAACACTGATGTGGAACCTTTGAAAATGAGTCCTTGACTCAAAGGTGTTAATCTCAAACTGAAATAAATAAAATAAACTGTTCATAAGTTTCTGTGTCTTGTTCAGTGATACTGGTGAGGTTCTCTTCAGTATCAGGTGCAACAGGTGCTCCCGAGGTCAAACTGTACAAGCTTTCAGCATCTAAAGTAGCATTGAATGGGATGATAAACTCTTGATCAATAGAAGTCAATATGGCTTTGTCGAATTGTTCTGACTTGATGATTTCAGATGCCTACATGGTTTTTGCGGATTACTGGCTGAACTGTGAAGGCCAGTTATCTCCAAAGGTGCCTCTCTGAATTTTGCTAGATGGGTCTGATTTAACACCCATTTATCATGGGCCATTTGATTTGCAGCAAAGTTTTTGATTACACCAGGAATTTTGGCACTTCGATTGTATGTTTGCTCATTAGCTTGGTCAACTGATTCCCTAGAAGCTTTGTGATGGCTCCTTTGAACTGAAAGCCTTTGTTTTTCAATTAATATCCTGGACCCTGGAAGAGAAGCTTCAAGAGTTTCATGTATGTGCACATAGTATGCCCCATGTTGAGCATAATTTTGCTTGTTGAAGGTGAAGAGCAGGGGCAGTGAATATTTCCAGCACAGTAAATGTTTGGAACAAATGCTGCCTATCCACTGTATTCAGATATGTCATCCAGAGCTGTGAGGTTTTCTCCAGCTCACCATGACAAATCCGCTGCCTGAAGGCCTCATACTTACTGTGGAAAGTGGCAATCTTATTTTCCTGAAGCAGTTTATGGAAGTCTATGGGTTGAAGTGATGATCTGATCAGGTCAAACAATACTGCAGGGGTGGCATTCAAATCTGTTGAATACTCTAGAAATCTGACCTGAAGCAGTCACTCTAAGGCATCTGCAAGATGCTCATGTACAATCCATGCCTGATTGTAATGCTTCCCATGCAAAATTCCCCTTATGCTTCCAGAGGCACAAAGACCAGCCAGAAATATTATGTCCTCAAAGCCGCTGCAACCAACTAACTGTCCTATAATGCCAAAGTTTTCCAGGAATAGGTGGAAATCTCCCAAATGAATTGACATTGTGGAACTGATCAGGGAAATTCCACACAACATGATATGCCTTTGCTGATGCTCCAGCATCAAGTGTCAGGTGAATATAGGACATATTTACTTGCTAAGCTATTTCTTGTGTTTGTGTGAGGTATTCAACTACAGTGGCATAATCAGGGATGGCTTTATGGATGGGTGGAAGATCTGGGATAACTGTCTTCTTTGGTGAACTTGAATGATTGTTAAAAACTAGCATCAGCCAACCAGTAAACCTTTTGACAAGCTAATCCTCCTTGTGTGCTTCCTGACTGAGTTTCCATGGCATTAGCTTTGCCTTGCCAATATTTACCACTGCTGTTGGCACAGTAGACTTGGGCATATTGCCAAATGTGGTTGGCTCCTTCTTTGAATTCACCTGTTGATGTTCTAATTCCTTTTTGTTAGATACAATTGTCCTTGTTTTTGAGTGATGAATTTAAATAGAATCTTCTCAGTGAATGGAGCCTTCAGATTCTTCTTGATATGCAACATCATGTGAATTGTTCCATGTCCAGCTACTGTTTCAGTGTTCTGATCAAAGTTGTCCATCCAGAAAAATGTTATGACAACAGAAGACTGACTTTGGCTGAAGTAGCAGTAACAGACTTTGCTCTTGAAAATGCTGAGAAAATTCCATTAAACCAGTTTGAATTTCACACACTTGGTCATAACTGCATCTATTTTCTAAATGAAACAGGACATTCATGGGCATTTTCTGTCCGGTCATATTGTGCAGAACAACTCGCAACAAGTGCATGTTTTGTAGTGAGAAGCTTGTCGCATGTGACGCCATGAATTAGGTCTTCTGAATAGGACTCAGACAACTGGGAAACTAGTTCACTCTCTGTATGTTTGGGGGATTTTAGTACATGCGAGAAAAATGATTGAACTGTCTCTGGAGGCTGTCATTCTTTACTCAGGAGAACATCTACTGTTGGTGGCCATGGTAGTGAAGGTGCTGTCCCTACAAATCTTAAGATATGTTCACGCAACAAGGAAGCAGCATGCTTGATGACTTGATTGTCCTCCATTCTCAAAAGCTCTATGCCTGATGCACCACCAGTTAATGATTTAGCACTGATTACAACTAGTGGTTTTTGAGGATCAACTGTTAAAAAAAAACAAACTGAATCCCCATATTTCTTTCTCAGCTGATTTCTAAGTTTATAATGGTATCGTCAATCTCCTACTCTGACGCCCGAGATTTCATTCAACGCCTTCATTGAAATGGCTTCATGTCTTTGAAGCACATTGTCTTCAATTACATGACAAACGGCCTCAAACTCAGTTCCATCTGACTGCTCATTGTCATCCTCATCATCACTTCTATTCTGATCATCTGGGGTCCTGTCCCTTGTGATTACTGTATAATTTAGATAGCACTTGTCATGTTTACGAAACTCCCTTGCAATGAGGTCCTCTGTCTTAATTTTTGACAGCATATCTTGGTCATCATGAAGTTCTGACATCTTTGTCATTGTGGTTTCTTTTTTTTTTGCGAATTCTGTTTTTTTCCTCCAGCCAGTGGAACTCTCTCAGGCTACCTGTATTACCCCCAACTCTACCTCCGTGCCTGAGAGACCCCCAAAGTAGGACCACCCTATCCATCCAGGGCGCTCTATCTGCAAATTCGGGCTGGGCTGGACTCGGCCCAGGTAAGCAGTGCCCCCGGTGGTGGAGTGTGGTTTGGTGGATACAGGGGCCGTCGCCTATCCACTTGGCTGGGTATTTTTGCTTTGTCCCCACCCCCTCCTTTGTTACTCCCTCCCTCTCCCTGACAGAGTCCGATGTGCAAAGACACCAGGGAACGTCTTTCCGTGGCTCCGCAACCCTCTATTTCTGGCCTTGAGCATTGCGGTACCTCTGGTCTCCACCAGAGGTTGCCACGGTGCTGGGCGGAAATCTCTGGCCCCCCCCGAGGAAGGAGAGCTGTCCTCCGGATGCTCAATCCTTCCTCCCCCCCACCGACCCCCGGTGAACCAGGCTTGCTTCCGAACCTGGGTCACCGGCGGGGTGTGAGGTGTGGCATCCAGTGCTTCAACCCTCAGCGCCACCGGGCCATCATTGTGGGTTCAGCTGTTTTTGTAACAATAGCAGTTGGATATTGCTTCTTCCCCTTCACTTTGATTATATATTTGTTATAGATTTACATGTATCAGGAAATAACACTCTAGATAATGAGGCACATGGAACACCACCGCTGAGATGATGATGTAAGCTACATTCAACAGCATCAGCATGTTCTCCAGATTTTCTGATGCTCTTGGCTTTTGTGAACTTTTGATAACGTTGTCTATGGCAGCCATGCTTGGCAGAGTCATAGTTAGGCATTGGAATTGATGCACACTGCTCATCATGATGATTTTCACTACCTAACTGGGTTTGAATATCTTTGCTCTCTATAAGTGTGCAGTAACTTTTGTCACTCAGAGGAGTTACTTCAGAGTCTCTTGTTGTCAGGGCAGGATAATGCACTACACACTGCAGAGTCCTAGGATTTTCCTCTCCACGTTTCCGCTTGACAGAAAAGTATACCGACATCCTCGAAGAATCTGAAATAAAAATGTATGTGTGTGTATGTATGGATGTATGTGTGTATATATATATACATATATATACACATATATACATATATATACATATATATACATATATATATATACACACACACACACACACACACACACACACACACAAATATACATATGCCACACATACATAAACACAGAAGATATGATGATGTGAAAGACTCAAAAAGTATAAACTTGTGTCTTCACTTTTAGCAATTTATCCTCTTATATTACCTTAAAACTTCACAACCACATATGCATTTCAAAGCAGAATCCTTACCCTTTTAGACAACATAAAATTATATTATAAAGCACAATAAATCCTGTCTGACAAGATTAAATATAAGAATATTTTGAAATTTCACACAAAATTAAGGGGTGATGATTGATATTTAACCCTATAACTTTTAACATTAATCTTTGAGTTAATGTGTGGGTATGCATTTTAAAGTTCTAACTCCTGGCTATTCATGTAGATCACACTTGAATGTACAGTATATTTCACTTACTGTGGAAGAAATTGTCCAAGAATCTGCATTAAGTACGTGGAGCTGAAAATCACAAAATTTATCAAGGTGTCAGTACAAAATTGATGCAAACTACCATTTCGCCCCAGAGTTCATGCGATCAACAGACGGAACATGAATTTTGGGTATATCTGCTACATTAAACAACCGTCAGCATTTATTTAGCTCTCAGGTGACACCCTACCTCCATCTACTAATTGTCTAATTGTGACTGAATGAATGTCTAGCGAGGGACAAGAATTGCAAGAGCCACTGAATGACTTTAAACTCAAATAAACTTTTCTTCCCCCTCCTAACATGACTGTTTCTTTATTTGAAATGGCATTTGTTCATGATTTAGAACTTAGGTTTCAACATTTAAAGTCAGCAAGATATCATAATTGTTCTGCCACTGAAAAAGTGGCAGTTTTGAGTCTTAAAAAATAATATTATCGCAAAACCTGTTGACAAGGGGGGGTTCTATTCTTGTGTGCAGGAGGGCGGAGTATAAAAACAAAATACTAAATCAGCTTTCTGACACTGAATTTTATATCCCTCTAGAAAAAGATCCAACAGACAACTTTAAGGTGAACATCCTATTGAATGATGCTTTTTTGAACTGTATTATTACTAGGGAAGTATATGAATTTTTGAAAACTGGCCATCTGGTGCTGGCAGTCCTTTATGGATTACCAAAAATTCATAAAAGTTTAATTAATCCACTGGCTCATCATATAGTAGCCAACACTGGCCAACTTATGGAGCCATTGGCTAAATTTGTAGATGGTCATATCAAAAAAATAACTCAGGACACTAGATCATGTCTGAGGGGCACAATTCATTTACTTATTATCTTAGGGGCTGTTTGTCTGGACTCCACTTGGTATCTTGTTATGATGAACATTCAGTATTTATACATAAACATCCCCCATGGTGACAGTTTGGAAGCAGTTCGTAGATCACTATGTGACGAGACACAATATACTTCAGCATTTATTGAATTGTTAACATCATTAACTGAACAAGCATTTGTCAATGCTGAATGTTGTCTTGCTGGCATTGACATTGGTAGTGCAGGACTTAGAAAGATGCATAATAGGAATGGCAGTGAAGTATTGAACTAACGCCGACCCCATCTCCACCTTGCAGAGACTGACAGGCACTGGGGTGTGTCTTTGGGTCATCGGCCATAACGCTCATGCCATTTTGACTCACACTACCCTGCAGACACGGACAAGTGTCATGGTGTGCCTTGGGGTCTTTGGGACTTATGCTCACCCCCATTCCATAAGGAAATATGCTGAGATGGGTGCAGTATAGGAGAATGGGGTGAACTTTGGGGCTGAAGAGTCCAAGGCACATCTTGATGCCAGTCACTGGCTTCAGGGTGGGGATGGGGGTAGAATGGTGTGAGCATTACAGCTGACAATCCCAAGTCACACCCCTGACACCTGTCAGTCTCTATGGGTTGTGGTGTTATGGTTGGAAACCCTAATGCCCTGGGAATTTTCACTCCTATTTTTCAACATGGGCTTTTTGTGACACTACCTCATGAACAGTGGCACTATCAGTTTGTTAGCCGAAAGGTGATTTTGCACAGTGACTGCGCCATTTGGTGCCACAGGTGCGAAAACACATTTCAGGCAGGATGTGAAAAATGACAACTATACTCTTCGGGCCAGATATTCAAAAGGGTTGCACCATGCACAACAGGGTTGCGCATGCTCAAGTCCTACATTGTGCCATTCTGTGATATTCAGCAGGAGGCAGTTGCGCCACTGAAAACAGGCTGAGCAACAGCGCAATGCAAATGAATGCATGCTCAACAGGAGGGAGGAACCATGCATAAACTGCACAGCCCGATATTCAGCGGGCTGTGTAGAGTCAATCAGGCGCAACCCCAACCTGAGCCTGCAGGACCTTGAGCCAAAAAAAAGGCTTAAGTCGAGGCCACCCACAGGTGAGCTGCTGTATAGAGGTGCAACACAGCAGCTGCCACCTGTGCTGGCCTAACTCAGTCCTGTGCCCCTAGCCGATCGTGGGCATAGTGTACTCCCCTCCCGTTCATCCCTGGTGGTCCAGTGGACCGAAATGCCCGATCGCGGGCAGAAAGTAAGTGAACCCCCAAACATGTCCCTAGTGCCCGATCATGGGCAGAATGTAAAATTAGAACCCCCGAACATGTCCCTAGTGCCCGATCGTGGGCAGTAGTAAAGTGACCCCGAACATCTCCCTGGTGGTCAGTGGACGTAATGCCTGATCACAGGCAGAATGTAAATTGACCCCCAGACATCTCCCTGGTGGTCCAGTGGACTGTAATGCCCGATCGCGGGCAGAATGTAAGTGACACCCCAAACATCTCCCTGGTGGCTAGTGTCCCTCCACCCACCCACCCATGAAGCCCCACCACCCGCGCCCCCGGCGGCCCGGTGGCAGCATCCACCGCCTGTCCCCCGTCGCCCACCGACGACTGACTGCCCGGTGCGGCCGCGCCCATTGGTGCAGAGCAAGAGCCAATGGGCGCCATGCCTACCATGACAGTCCAGATTTGTGAACGATTCATTCACAAATCTGGACTGTCATATCGGATGGAGTGCATGCCCATTGGCTCTTGCTCTGCACCATGGGCAAGGCCCTACCGGGCAGTCAGTCGGGGCGCAGGCGGTGGGATGCCGCCAGCCGCCGGGGAGCGGGGTGGTGGGGTCATGGGTTGGGTGGGGAGACACTCAGCCACCAGGGAGATGTTTGGGGTGTCAATTTGCATTCTGCCCACGATCGGTAATATGGTCCACTGACCACCAGGGAGATGTTCGGTGGGGCACTTACTTACCGCCCGCGATCGGGCACTAGGACATGTTCGGGGTTCAATTTACATTCTGCCCACGATCGGGCATTACGGTCCACTGGACCACCAGGGAGATGTTCGTGGTGGGGGGGCACTTTACTTACTGCCCGCGATCGGGCACTAGGGACATGTTGGGGGGGGTTCAATTTACTTTCTGCCCGCGATCGGGCATTTTGGTCCACTGGACCACCAGGGAGATGTATGGGAGGAGGTGGGGGAGCCACATTGCTGCCCCCGATCGGTCTGCAGGGTGCGTCGGTCCCCGACGGCTGCTGCCTGGCAGGGCGCCAGGTGCAAGTCCTCGGGATCGGCGCACTTACATAAAAGAGCGCAAATGGGGCCATAATCAGATGCAAATGACCTCCTGTGCCTTTGCATGAATTATGGCCCCATTTGCATGTCACCTTTTGAATATCGTGATTTTGTGCATGGCGCAATGGTACTTGGTCAAAGTTGAATGCTCCACTCTGACAATTTGGTGGTGCAAGTTCCACCTGCGCTGATGCACAGTGGTTGTGGTTGGGTGATATTCAAAGGAGTTTCTCAGCGCAACCTTTGAATATCGCCTAGCTACACCCCTGCGCAAGAATCTATTTTGGCGCAGCGCAAGGGCTTGCACCTCAGAATGGCGCAGTTTGAATATCCAGCCCTTCATGAGGAGGTGTAAAAAAAATGGCAGTGTTGAAAATCTGGAGTGAAAATATGAAATATAGGTGAAGTCACAAACGTGAGTAGAAACTGCTCAATGCATGCCCATAATGCAATTATTTTGGGAATTTTTTTAACCAAATTTTTAACATAGGCATTTTGGGACCTCTGCTCATGAACAGTGGCACTGTAATTTTGTTAATCTGTCCCAAAAGTAGATTTGCCACAGTGACTGCGCCATTGTGCACCAGATGTGCAAAAACACATTTCAGGCAGGATGTGAAAAATGACAGATGTACTGTTCATAAGGAGGTATGACAAAATGGCAGTGTTGAAAATCTGGAGTGAAAATATTAAAAATTGCCGAAGTTATGAGCGTGTGTGGAAACTGCGCAATGCATGCTTGTAACAGTCATTTTTTAAAATTTTTTCACCAAATTTGCAACATAGGCTTTTTGGAACCTCACCTCATGAACAGTTGCACTGTCATTTCATTAATCAGTCTTGAAAGGTGATTACATGCAGTGACCACAAAATCACCTTTCGGGACCGAATAACAAAATGACAGTGCATGTGTTCATGAGGTGGGGTCCCAAGAACCCCATGTTGAAAATTTGGAGCCAAAATTCAAAAAAATGGCTGAGATATCCACCTAAGTTGAAACCGCCCATTGATGCCATTATGTAGCTTACCATGATTTTCTTCAGTTCGCGGCTGGCTTTTGAAGAGTTCAGACATATCCCTCCACCAAACATCACGAGCTGGACCTCCGTGAGTAAGTATAGGGGTGAGGGAGGGTTGCGAGGAGGTGGGGTTCTGAGGTGGGTGTGGGTTGGGGGAGGGGTGTCCTGACGGCGAGGACAGTTTCCTTTTGACAGGGACAAAAAAAAAACTGCCATTGGGGGAATGTTTTCTTTCTTTACAGGTTTTACAAAAATACATTTGGCACACTGGGGTGGGCTCCCAGTGTGCCACATGAGGTGGGGATGGAGACTGAAGCTGATGGGGTTGGGGACCCCGTCGGCAACAAAGTGTGGGGAGGGACATGATGCTGACAGGCATTGGGTACCCCTTGGCAAAAGAAAGTGTGTGTGTATGGGGGATGACATGATGCCAATGGGGATTGGGCACCCCCTTCATCAAACAAACTGGGGGCATTATGCTGAGAGGGATTGGGCACCCCCATCAGCCAACAAATTGAACTGGGCACCCCCGAAGTCATCTTTCTGGGGATTGTGTGGCAGATAGCAGGAGCTGCCATATTTATTGAAATGCTTCACCAGAAAAGGCATATATGGGAGGCATGTCATCTCTGCCACTGCAAGACGAGCTTGTCTCTGATTGCAGTGGCACATTTCTTATAAGTTGTGGCCACTTTACATAAGTTTTGCATCAGCTGGCTAATTGGGGAATGAGGGACACACCTACTAAAGTGTGCTCTGCATTCGCCAACACTGTTGCACCTTTCACTGCTAGTAATACAGCAAAATGTTGCTTGCGCATGCATGCAAGACAACATAAAAAGTGTTTACTTGCAACTGCTTTTTATTACTATTATGGGGGCTGCTATGGCCTCTAATTATGCAGTCTTATACACGTCTCAGTGGGAACAAAATGTAATATATATATATATATAGTGAACTGAATCCTTTCATGGACAGAAATGACTTATATAAACATTTTATTGACAACTTACTTTTCATCTAGAAAGGGTCTGAAGAAGAATTACATGATTTTGTAAAATACTTGTAATTGACCAATCAGAATCTTAGATCACTGATGACCTCTGCTCCATTAACTTTTTAGATCTAGTAATTACAAAAACAGCATAGGGGGATTTTAATTACCAATCTATATAGAAAAGTTACTGATAAAAATTCCCTTTTGCATCATGATAGTTGTCATCCTGGACACATTAATTGAAACACGTTAATTGAAACATCCCAGCTGGTTAATTTATGAGAGCAAAGCGAAACTGTACAGTGGAGGCTGATTATGTTGCACAGTTAGAAACCCTTACAGACAGATTTTTAACAAGAGATTAAGATGCAAGCGAAAAAGAAAAGGTAGATGCTTTGCCTAGAGATTCCTTTTTAGTACAAGGTGATAGAATAAATAAAAACCATAGAACAAATAAAACACCTGATTTTATCACAACCTTTTCCCCATAAGCACATTTGGTTAAATCAATCAGCAGTTCTTGGGTACAGAAAGAAAACTGAGCAGAATAATAGAAAATACCCCGGGATGATTTTAAAGGGGATCTAATTTAAGAGATTCTTTGGTTTGCAGTACCAATTGAGGAAAATGGGGAGGGTCATGCCAAATTTAAACATCTACCTGCAGGTAACCATAAGTGTAGTAATTGTTCATTTTGCAAGTGTATTATGACTAGAAAACATTTTAAAAGTCCATTTTCTGATAAGGAATATTGAATTTTGGAATTTATTACATGACTATGGAGAGGGTTATATATTTGGCATCATGCAATAAGTGCCCTACCTTTTACATAAGGAAAACAAAAAGAAATTAAAGGAACGCATAGGGGGAACACACTATATGCATTCAAAAACTTGATGGGGTAAGTGCGCCTGCCCAGCACTACCAGAAAAAAAGTAGGGAACATCAAATTAATTTTCAAGGGATTGAAAGAATATGTTATTAGGTGTGGATTTAGATACACATCTGCTGCAGAGGGAAACATTTTGACAATTTATGCTTAAATCATGTGAGTTTCCAGGTCTTAACAACCATTTTCAACTGACTCCTTTTTTACAAAAATGAATTTATTATTGCCAAAATAACTAAACATGGTACTGGAAATTTAGGGGGGATTTTGTTAAATTATTGGCTCTGAATTTTGTATTTTAGGCATTTTGTGATGTTGGTGATCGTATGTGTATATGTTTAATATCTGTTTTAGGTGTTCAATATGTATTGATTATCATTATTTGATTATTTATGTGAATTTGGTCAGCCTGGGCATAGGGTGCAATGTGTGTGTTTTTCTAGGTGATCATGTGTTTTTATATGTATGAAATGTATGCACTGTCACTTTAAATGGGAGCTTTTTATTGCTTACTCACCCTGCACCTGTTATCTTTGAGAAAACACTTGGCGAGGTGTGAAAACATTAAGCTGAGGGAGAGAACAGTCTATCCATCTCTTGCTGCTGTTTTTAACAATAAAGTGGTTATCTTGGATGCAACTATGTGTGTTTACTTTATTAAAGTGGAGATTGAGGAGCCAAGCCCTCAACAGACAGTGAGACTTCATCATAAAGCTGATCAGCTGCTTGCTGTCCCGTTTCATGCAAATGAAAGAACCGAACCACTCTCTCGTAAGAGTGCCTTGGTCCTTTCAACTGCACAAAGTTTCCACCCAGCAAGCAGTAAGGCTCTAAGATGCAGTTTGACAAATACTTTGTCAACCGATATTACAGCGATGGATTTACAGGTATGTCGACCGCAATTGTGGTCAGCATCAATCTGCCCAAGAACACTTTGTTTTCTTTGGGGCCTTTGCCTCCTGAACCCCCCATGCCAGGGGGCTCTGCCCTTCACCCCCCCCCGTACTTAATATAATCAACTCCAAGTCGGAGTTGTTTTGGGGTGGGGAGCAAGACCCTGGGAAGGCAGTGCTGGGGTCCTACTGCGACAGTACAGTGACCCTTCGCTGTACTGTCATTCACGGTAAAGGTGTCACCATTCGATTGGCATATGAAGCAGTAGTAGTGTCATGACCAGAGTGCCTGGTCCTTGGTCTGCACTGCAGGCTTGGCAGTGACTCACCTCTGAAATGCCATTCATTGTGACAAAATATTTTGCACCCCAGGAATCTCTGATTATGCAAACTGTTGCAATCAGCCTGCAAGTACACCATCCACTTGTCCGCCAGGTTATTTATATGTGGTTTTATCACAAACAACAAACTATTTTGTGTTAACCACTATGGGTGTTGGTAGTTCCCTCCACTTAGTATAGTCATGTGGGGTTACATTACCAAGCATAGCAGAAGGTGCAGAGGGTTCGAGTTCTAGCCCCAGTAGGACCGTGAGCTTTGCTGAGATGCTTTTTTTGGATGGAGGTGTCAACCCAGTTTTAGCTGCTGTGGATAACAATACACAAAGTCTACCCCAAGTAGCAACAGAAGTAAATGCCAGGAGCATTTTCAAGAAACTTGAGAAGGAAGCCTTAAAGGGACGGCATGTGTATTGGCACCACGTCACACTGGAGGCATATTTGGAAGTAAAATAGATACCATGGGGATTGAGAATTCTCAGCAAACCAGCATTTGGTACGAAGGATCCAGATTTTGTGAAGCTATGGTAGGGCAACATGGAGGAGGTGGCCACAAAGAATATACAGCTGATCCTTAATCATGCAGGTCCTATATGAGAACAGCTGATGAAGGACATTACAAAGACTGAGGAGCTGTTGAAACAACACACAGTGAAGGAACAGTTTGAAAAATATGAGAAACAGCTGAGAGACAAGATTGCCAGGTACAACCCTTAACTTTAGAAAGCTAAAAAGAAAATGTTTTAGAGGGATGAATCAGACTATAAATAAAATTATATTTATGACTGGCAGGATAAGAAGGGGAGCCAGCTCAAATCTATACTTAAACATCCTATGACTACTAATGTCCAAACAGGAGATAGCAGCAATGATGGTACAATACTGGATTATACAACAGAGCCCTCAGAACATAGCTCAGAACAGGATGCTTTTTTAGAGGAGAAAGGGGAAGAACAACAAACCCCGAGATGCATTTTACGCAGAACTCGGTTCCAGGAGCCTTATCATCCACAGCAAGGAGGAATAAAAAAACGAAGGGGGGGGATGGTGTGGAAGAAGAAAAATAACAAATCAACAATGGAGGCTTTGCTTTACACTTGTACGTCCTCCCCTACCAAGGAACTTTCTCCGGTGATTAATCTTTACAAATATATGCTTACAGAGTCAGAAATAACAGTCTTGAGCAAAGGACTTTCATTTGCCCCATCAGTGGATATAGATTTCTTTAAATCAATGGTTGATCTACATTGTTTTGTAAGGAACTTGACATTCAAAACCATCTACCATGAAAACAACGCAGGGAATTAAGGTGATATCGAAACTTCAAGTATCCTGAAACCATGGTCTATGTACTGTCCTCCTTATAACAATGTTGTAGCAATGTTTATAAAAAATGTGAGCAGGACCTAGAGAGGTTTAAAAGTGAATTTCCATCAGAATGTTATTTTATCTGTTCTAGGGATAAAAGGGCTGCTTTGGAAACAATTGCAGGCAACAAAAACATTACTGTCGGACAAACTGATAAGGGGGAAGCAGTAGTAGTATTAGTCATGGAATATTACATGGAAGAAGTGTATAGACAACTTAAAGATACCACCTTCTATAAAAAATTAAGGTTTAATCATTCAAAACTTTATAAAGAACAAGTAGCTGGTTTGTTGAATACGGGGTTCATTAAAGGTTATCTATCTGAAAGCACTTACAGAGCATTAAACCTTGGCCCACCCAGTTACATAGATTCTTCACATTTTGCCTAAAATACATAAAGATCTGGCCATGCCACCCAGAAGGCATATTATTTCAGGGAAAGGGTAGGTCACAGAGACACTCTCTATTTTTTGGGACAATTTTTTTACAACCTTCTGTCCAAAAACAGAGGTCTTACCTAAGGGACTCAGTGCAAGATCTTATCTGTGTCTGTCTTCACCATTCATCACTGGTGGGTTCTGGCTGGAGGAGCAGGACCCCGCTCTTAATGTGCACCTGTCCTCCAAAACTCGGTGGCATATAGCTGACTCTAAACGTACAGGTTTCAAAAACTCTGTGATCCATAGCAAAACAGGTGTCGCAATGGTCCATATCATGGTTAGGGCCCAGGCAGGTCAAACACCAATCATGCTGGTCCAAGACAGAATAATGCCGGCCAGAGGGACACCACCGAATTGGGGGCTGGCCCACCCTAGACAACTTCTTTTTGTCCCCTGGATGAAACATGACTGGATGGAAAAAAATAACAGCAAAAAAACAGCAAAAGGGTCTCGGTGTCATCAAAAAATAAATAAAATAAAATAAAAGGAAAGGTTTTACCAGGTCGACAGTGCCAAGAACACAATGGCTCCTCCAGAACTAGGATGATTTAAACCAATGGATTCAACGGATTAGGCCACAATGTCACAGTAGTAAAATGCTCCACTCACGAGGTGGTGCTCACTCGACAGTGGGAGAAGCAGAACTGGGATGGAGAAGAAGTCGGCATCAGTTACTGGCCAACCTACAAGTGCCACGCAATGCGTTGGCCTCGAGGGTGGTGCCATCCATGGCATCAACTCCTCCCCTTACAAAAAAAAATGTTCCCATGGGGTACTGCTACTCCTGCCAGAACCCACCAGTGATGAATGGTGAAGATACACAGAAAGATCAAAAATTACAGTAGATACATAATTTTCATTTATTGCACTGTTGGAAGATCCGAACATGGATGAGGAGTGGTATTTTGCCACAGTTCACATTGATTCATTGTATACAGTGATACCTCATGAGCAGGGTTTACAATCCCTGGAATATTATTTGGAACAAAGAACTGAATTCAGAAGGGTACAAATTCCTACTTGGTATCTGTTGGTCTCATAGAAGTGCTTTGGTCCTTTCAATTGCACAAAGTTTCTACCCAGCAAGCAGTAGTATTGCCGTGACCAGAATGCCTGATCATTGGTCTGCACTGCCAAGCCCACTGCAGCTTGAGCTGCAATGGGCTTGGCAGTGACACACCTCTGAAATGCCATTCATTGTAACAAAATATTTCACACCGCAGGAAACCCTGACTATGATTACTGTGGCAATCAGCCTGCAGGTCTGAGTTGCCCCGGAGAGTGGAATTGTATGCAAATTAGAGAACGATGGAATGTAATTCAAATATCTGCAGCATAGTCACGCTCCACTCTGCCCTCTAATGTCAGATTTATTTCTCTGCCTGAGGAAGAAGTCTCCCTGAAGAGCTCTGTCCATCTATCTTCTAGTGATCACAGTTTTTATCACTTTTTTCTTTGTTTTTCCTAGTAATTTCCATTTCTTTTTGAATCTCTGTGTTAGGTTTTATTTTTATTCCTTTTCTCTGGTTCCCAGGAACCAGAGAAAACCCCATTCTTTGTGGTTCTCTGTTGGAAACCACTCTGCATTCCTTTTTATGTTTAAAAAAAATAAAAAATAATATATCAAATAAATAGAAAAGCCTATCTTAGTTTCCTCATTAGTGACTTTTATTTACTCCAGTTCACCTTTTACAGGAACCAAGATGCAATTAGTACCTTTTACTTTCATTTTCATTTAAATTCACTATTTTGTTAGCAGTTGGTGTAATTTTGGGAACAGAACTGCAAATATCCCTTTTTCTCTATTTTGGAACCAAGTTAATTTGGTTTTATCACAATTGGCATGTCTAACAGACCCAAAAAAAAAACAGGACCTAAAATTGTTTTAATCTTCTGGCAAATGAGGACTGCCACAAGTTGTGCTTTCTCCTGGCTAAGGCAGACTGCCAAGGCATACTGCCATGGAGTTGTGTTTGAGGTGCTTGTGTCCAGACCACCTTTTCTCTGATCGTGAGCTTTGCATTAAGTTTTGCACTAAAAGTTTTAAAAAGAGGGCTAAAAAATTAGAAGAAATGATGGCTTCTCAGTTCACCCATACATTATCTAAGCACTCAGAAGAGGGTCCAGACCCTCATAGTAGGCAGAAGGACAAGTCTGCAAAGGATGGCTCAGAGTCCAGGGTGTCTGAACAGGGGAATCCTGCATCCATTAAACATAAACATAAACATATTCAGTGTCAGTGGCTCATTAGGTAGCACACTCGCCTCTGAGGCCGGGAGATCAGAGGGCTGTGGGTTTAGTTCCCGCATCTGGCACTTGGGTTAATATCCCAGTACTGACACTGTAGTGCAGCATGAGAGGGGTGCTGCACTTCTGAGGTGCCGTCTTTCAGATGAGATGTTAAACCGAGGTCCCTTCTGCCTAGATTGGTGGTAGTTCAGGTGAATGTTAAAGATTCCATGGCACTTATCGAAAAGAGTAGGGGAAATTTATATTGCAAAATTCAAAAACAAACTCAATTGAACATACTGACAAAAAGAGAGAAAAAATACAATAAACAATCATAATACACAGAAATCTCTGTCAGACCAAAAAAAAATGTGAAAACCATACAGTACACGTCCAGTTTGAGAAAAGCCAAAAATAAAACAAAAAATTAATCTCATCTTGAATTCATTATTAACCAACTCAAGTAACCCCTTCCAAAAATATGCACAAATAACATCACCCATAGTTGCTTTCTCAAAAGTATACACCTTTTCTATTTCTATTTGTAAGCTAAATCAAGTATTCTGTAAATTAACTTCTTTATTCTTTAATACTCTTTGGCAGCAAGCTTGCCAAATCACCCATTTTATACATGCCAGTAGTACAAAAACTGTATGTTTATTCCAAAGAGACCATAACTCAGTCAATTATCCTTGTATTAACACTGCGTAAGTCATATTGGTAATTGGTGTTGCACCCCAGAAGGACGCCAAATTTGACCAAAAGCCTTTTATTCTAGTACATTCAAAATACAGATGCTGCATAGTTTCTACCTTACCTTCACAACCTTTTTCTGAACAGTTTCTTTCTTTCATACATTTATGTTTTTAATTGCCCTTTACATTTAGTTTTCCATGCCCACACAACCATACCACGTCCTGCATTTTTCTAGGAATTCTAGGTTCAGTAATGCATTCCAAGAGTTGACTGCAACTGACCCCATCATCAAGTACAAAAACTGGAGTCTCAAAATAGCATTTTTCAACCAGGATATAATAAAATGTTTTCCTTGACTTATTTAAAAACCACAGCAACTCTATCTTCCAAGTTCTAATATATTTCAAAGTAATTTGTACATACATAGGAAGCAGTTTATCAGATGGGTACCATTTTCCCCTTCCCCAAGCTATCAAAAAACCTGTACTCCATTCCTGCATTATATCCGTCCCTATAGACTTAATACCCATTATCAGTGGTTTCACATTAGTGTAAAAAAAATTAGAAAAGAAAAACACTAATGGTTGTAACATATCTGAACCTCCCTCTTTCCATGAACGATAGGTATGAGCTCTCTTAACTGGGTTGAGTCTACTACCCCACAACAAGGTAAAAAACAAACCTTGTATTTTTGTGTGCATACTATACGGTAATGGATTAATATGAGACACATGGAGAAAGAGCGGAGCAATGTATGTTTTTAAAAGGAAAACCCGTTTCTTACGTGTCAGTTTCCAGGATTTCCTAGCTTGTATTTTCTGAAAAGCCAAATCATAAGCTATATTCCAGTTCTGTTGTCCAGTGTTGGATTTACCAAACCAAATTTCCAATATCTTAATTGATTCCACAGCTACAGGAATTGGAAAAGCAAACTCCACAGGAGCTTCCCCTTCAGGCATTATCAAGCTTTTACTAAAATTCAACCAAATTCCAGTATGTAAGTGCTTGTCATCAAAAATTTGCAATGCTCTTTTGCCGTCCTCCACTGATGCTACCGTCAACACACAATCATCTGCATAAGCCACTACTTTTTTGTATCTCATGCCAGAATTGCTAACCATTGGAGCTATTTTTCCTGAGTTTTCCATTAATCGCAATATTGGATCCAAGCCAAAAATATACAAGAGAGGGCTTAAAGGACAACCCTGTCTAACTACCTTTCTAACAAAAACAGGAATTCCTCAAATGCCCATTAATCAAAGGCTGTACTTGAGCTGAACTATAAAGCAGTTTTATAAGGTCTACCAAGTGCAATGGTATACCATATGCCCTTAATACTGTCCATAAATAATTATGATTAATGGCATCAAAAGCCTTTTCTTGATCAATAGACAATAGATATCCTTTAGTAGCAGAAGACAGGTCTTGTTCCATGATTTTACAAACATGTAACAGATTTTGATAAATTGTACGGCCAGGAAGTGCACATGTTTGCATTGGAGAAATCACATGTAGTGCTATTTTAGTCGGTCTTGCCGTTAATATTTTAGACAAGATCTTATAATCGGAATTAAGTAAAGTCAATGGCCTCCAATTATGAATGTTTCTTACATCCTCTTTCTTATATAAAAAGATCATGATACCCTCAGTCATACTATGACTGAGTCTATTCTCTTTCTGTATAGATTTGTATACCTTTTGTAGTATAGGCGTTAATTCATCAAGAAAAGTGTTATAAAACTCATTAGGTATGCCATCCAAACCTGGGGCAGTACCAGTTGACAGTCCTTGGATTGCCAATCTTATTTCTTCACCAGATATAGGGTGCAGTAAAAGGTCTTTGTCTACTTGCGGTACATCAGGAACATCTGTGTCCCACAACTTAAATGGCTCTGTGTGACAATCATGCGGCTGTGAAAAAGTGGTATAAACATAGTGTTGTATTTCTTGCTGTATCTTGGTCATCCACTGTTTTCCCATTGGCAGCCAATAATTTTGTAAATAGTTTGTGTGCTTTACAAGTATTATCTGTATCATACGGATTCACCAGGTCACTCCGGCCCTTAGTTAAGAACTTTTGTTGTAGACCCGTCTGAATATTTCTTTTTTTTATATAAGCTATCATATCGTCTTTTAATTGAGACAAGGTAGCTAGATGTTCATTTGATGTTCCATTAGGTTGTGGCCGGAGTTTTAAATATTTTGCTGTTAAACTTAAATATGAAATATATCCATGTCTTGCTTCCCTACTGGTCAATAGAATCATTAATTCCTCAACATCTCTTTGGGTATCTTCCCACCAATCAACTGGGCTGTCATAAAGGAAATCAAGATTTAAATGTAATGTTAACAATTCCCGTAACTTAAGTTTGTATATATCATCTTGAAGCTTGGAAGAATTCATCTTCCAATAGCTTCTACCGACAGTAATTTTATGTGAAAAACCTACAGTCAATCGTAAGGCAAGATGATCTGAGATTTCTAAAGGTATAACCCTAATATCCTTACATGACATTCTCTCTGATACAAGCCAGAAATCAATCCTGGTACTAAGGGAACCCTTATAGAATGTATGACATGAATTCGCTTTAAGTATATCATAAGCATCTTTTAAGGAATGCTTATGAAGATTAGATAGCAAGGCATTAGTATCACAGTATAGTTTTTCAGTCTTACGTCCCCAGTCTTTGGAGCTAAGACCACAATTAAAATCACCACCCCACAAAATAAATGTTGGCATATGTAAAAAAGGTTCTATCAGCCTAAATAGTTCAGCCCTGAGAGCCTTGGATTGTGGTGCATAAATATTAATACATCTATACATAATAGTATTAATCTGAACATCAAGGATCAATGCATGCCCAGGATAGATATCTAATACTTTAGAGAATTTAATCTCTGTATTCTGAAATAAAATTCCAACCCCTGAACACATAAGATCCCCTATGGACCATAAAGATGGACCCCATCTCCAATCTTTTTGAGCTTGCTGTATATCAAAGAGATCATGCAGTCTGGTATCCTGTTAAAAATAGGTATTATCACACCCCCGTAAACTACTAAATGTGATCTGATGTTTCTCTTGTGATTTAATACTGTTCACATTAGATGTGGTAAATATCGGCTGATCCATTAAGTGAGTAAGAAGGGGGAAAATAAAAAGAATCATGAAAGAATCAAATAAAAAAAAAAATATCATTTATGTTTTTTTCTTTTCTTCTGTTTTACACCTTCCTTAACCTGTACATCACATGCTGTTTCAGTTTGAGAAGATGTTATGGAAGAGACATCTGAATCTTTGTCTTCTTCTTCTTCTTCTCCATCATCCAAGTCCATCAGGGCATCATAAGAATTCTGTACAGAGGTAGTTGGTAAGCAAGTAGCATTCCCGGTCCCCATTAAATGCTTTGTCTGAGTCATAGATCTTGTGACCCTCACAAAAGAGGGATCCGAAGTGTCAGGAGGTTTCATTTGATTTGTATTTGTCATATCATCATGTTGTTCCTCCACTACAATACTCCCAGTATTGTTACCATCTTCTGTACTTTGTACAATGATTTGTTCCAAATCAGGTGTGTTTAGTATATGGTCTTGTACAGGTGGTGCAGTAGTTAAGTCTGCATCCCAAGGCTCAGGGATGGGTGCTTCTTGAAACTTGTCTGTAACTGCACACTGAGCATCCCGGCCCTTAGTTTGTTCCCGATGTCTAATTTCCTCTCTAGCTAATAGCAAAGTAGGAATAGTAGGGTTCAGGATATCCTGCAGTCTTGCTTTCTCCTTTTGTGCATTAGTGACATATAGATCCTGTTCAACTCTTATGGATTGATCTATGCTGTTATGTGAGGCCCATACACAAGTACAAAAGGTGTGGCCTACCTCTTCACATAAATTGCATTTCGGGGGTTGTTGATAATGTGCTCCAACATGCCCCAATTCTCCACATAACCCACAACGCTATTTATCTCAGACATTGCTAATGTGTCCTACATCCCCACACTTATAGCATGCTCTAGGCTGGGCTTGATAAAACAACACTCCTGTGTCTCTACCCAAGAAAAAACAGTTAGGCAGGTGTTGATGGACTCCATTGTCTTGATGGAACAATATTTTATACTTCCATCCACCAGTCCACAGGTGTTCTTCGTCCAAAATAGGTTCAGGATAATCTTTTACTGTACAACGTTGCTTGAGCCAGTAAGTGATGTCAACAACGTTCACCCCTTCATTGCGAAAAAGTATGGTTATTATTTTGAAACTGGGCCTTGTCAGGGGTATAACCAAAAAAGGCTTCCATAGGGGAGTAGAATTTAAAAGATGATATTGTTTCCAAAATATGTCTAATCCAGCAGGGTGTTTAAAACTGATTTCAAAAATAGTGTCTCCTGGCATGTGGATTAAAACATAAATCTCATATGCAAAATATTTCATGCTATTTTTAGAAGTGCCCGGCCTACAAAAATTCTGTCGGGAATATCAGACATGCCTCCTCTATATCTTAGACGAACAGCATTTCATCTTACTACAGGCTCTGTTAAACTTCTTGGGTTCTCTGGGAAGAGATGTCGTGCAGCATTAGTATGCCAGACATTTGTACTTATCTCATCTGCATTTATAGGTGTTGGGGATTCATTTATCAGCTTAGCCTTAGTGGTGGTGGGGGGGTTCCTTTTGCTCAGAGACTTGTGAATGGGAGTCTCCTTCCAGTAATCTTATGTCATCCATAATATCAGAAGGAATATTCAGGGCTTCATTATTCATTCCAGTAAACCCTGCAGCATGCCCTGGTGTGATGTTATCCAACCCAGTTAAAGGCACTTCTAAAACACCGTCTGATATAGTCATTATAGGAGGGTTAGAGTCATTTACTACTGGCAGGTTAGCATCCCAACCATCATGTGCTGGGGTATGCACCCATCCAGCTCCTTGAATAGCTTTAGCTACCCAGTCAGGGTCAGTTCCATCTGTTTGAGCTGCTAGAACATCATCTATCATTTTGCCTCTCACCCCACACCCCCGTTTACCTTTCTCCTTCTTGCCATCTTTAGTGCGAGTTAAATCATGGCCTGATACCTCCAGGGAGACTCCTATAGTAAATGTTGCCGGTCACAAAGGGAGAGACAACACCTCTTATATAACTTTAAGCGTTTCTATAGTACCAATGACCACTTTTTGCATGAACACATTTTCATCAGCATGTGAACAATTAATCTCACTCCCAGATATGTTAGAAGGTTTTACCTGAGGAATCGGGTGTCTAAGATCCTTTTCTCTGTCATTTGCCACCATTGGGACAGTTCTCACGCCTGACATTGTTTCCCATCCGCATCACATTGCGCCCGGACCTCCTGGTCCTTCACTCTCTGCTGTTCCAGCTTCTCCAATTCAGCATGCAATTTGTTCCGTCTTTTGGCGTAATTTAATTCTTCCGTAAGAAGTTGTTTACGGAGATCCTCCACTGAAAAATCACTTCCTATGGTTTCCTGGGCAGGCTGCACATCCATCGATTCCTCAGTACCACTTGAATTAGTAATTTTCAGTGGTACGTTATTTTCCATTTTTCCCGTTATTGTTGAGACAGTCTCAATAGGCATATGGACCGAGGAGGAGAACAGCTGCTCGGCTCTGCTAATGTCTGTCCTCTTCTCCTGCAACGGGAGACTGGCCATTACAGCACCAGTTGCAACGCCCCCCCACACAGAGTGGGGGAATTCCCCCAGTGTCCTGGCCAAATTTCCCTCATTCACTAAAAATACCACCAACAGCTTAATCTGGTTCAAGGTCAGTTGGCATTCATCTATATCCCTCTCCCTCGGGTCGTGCCTGAAAATAGGCAGGATTTGTCTAGTGCACTTACCCGGTCAACAAAAATGAAATAAATAAATAAAACTAAATAAATAAAAGACCCTCTGAGCAGTTACTAGATTCAGTACCTGCAAAGAAAAAAAAAACAAAAAGAAAAACATGTTGCTGCCCATCCTCCTGGAGAAGAAAAAGGAGCCAGCAGTGGACAAAATTTGAATGCCTTCTATGGAGGACATGGCCAAGGCATGGCAGTTTTTCCATGCCTTCCAGATCATGGGATCAGTAATAGGCATGCCAGATCTTCATGGACATAAAGTCTCCACCACTTATTCACACTAGTGGGACTTTGCCAGAGGCAATAGGACTGAGCGGGAGCCAAAAATCTTCAGGAGGGCTGGCACCGAGGTGGGGACCGCACATGTGTGGTACCGCAAACCTGACTTACACCATATAGGCTATCTCAGTGTCGACCCTCCAACTGCCTCAGTTCATTTTTTCTCACCATCGAGCGCGCTTCAGTCACGACATCGCTCACCCACCGGGAGTCAAATCTTCAAGTCGATATGACAGCAGCATAGTCGTTCAGTGTTTGATTAGTTTTAGTATATTTATTTATTGTAAAAAAAAGTCTGCCGCCCTCTTGGGGGGGGGGGTCTGACCACAGGCAGTCTGGTGCTCGAGAGGAAGGGCAGTCCTCCTGAAAGCACAAAAGGAAGTGGGCCCATTCCCGATTGAGGTTGGGAATACGGCACTGCTCGGCCTCGAGCTCTTCTTCATTCTACCGGTTGAAGAAAAAGCAGTACCGCTCGAGGATCTCCCTCTGGTACATCTGAATGGAGATCACTGGTAGCGGGGGACAGGAGGCCAACCCCAGCTCTGTCAAGGTCGCCTGTGGCCTCAGTTCCTAGCAGCCACAATCCTCAGCTCCGGAGTCCCTCCCAACCCCCTGGGGGGGTCTTCCGGTGAGCAATTTCATCATTGGGCTGCTCTTATGGAGCAGTGGGTCCAGTGGTTGTCATGACTGCCCTTGCCTGCAGACCCGACCCAGGGGCCTTTGGGCCTGGGGGCCATGGACCCATGGGTGGAGTGGTTGGGTCAGGCTGGTCGCCCAACACCTTCGGTGCCATTGACATCTCTCCTTCCTGCCTTTTCCCCTCATATGGCTGTGGTGCAGGGGCCAGCACAGGTACTGCCTTCTCCTACCCCCTCTTTGTACTTTCAGATCTCCAGCTTTGGGTGCCCTAGTGTTGGGTTTGGGGACCCAAGCACTCAACTGGTGCAGGTTGTGATGCCTTCATCGGTTCTGGCCTTGCCTCACCATTGCCGAAGCTGCCTCGGGTGCTGGGGTTTTCGATTCCAGTTCGGGGAGTGCTTTCTCCTGCTCTCCTTCCTCTCTTTCCTTTCTATACTGTCCCTTCTGGGTTAGTAGGAGACTATATTGAGTCTTATCCTGATCGATGATATGGGGATGATCCGGATGAGGATTCATCCTTTGGGAGTGGAAAGTAAGCCCTCCACTTCAGCAGAGCCTTTGGTCGAGGACCTTTCTTTTAAGTCTCTTCTGAAGAATATAAATTCCACCCTTTCTCTTCAAACTTTTGAGGTGGATCCTAGTAAGCTTTTGTGCCTTCAATATCTGCATGTTCCTGAATTCCTGTGGAATTGATACCACCAGTGCAACTCTCTTTCGAGACTCTTTCACAAATGATGTGGGACAGACCAGCGCTCATTCTCTCAATGGGCGCTGTGCACCAATGGGTGGGTAATACGCACCTGAGGCACGTTACCCACCCACAGAGCTCCACACCTGTGGACAGGTGCACACTGGCAGCAATCACGACTGCCGGCCACCTGTCCGTGGCCCCACCCCCTGGCACACAGGACTCCACAGTGCAGCCAGTGTTGTGTGGGCTGGCTGGGCATCCAATCAAGTGCCCAAATCAGGCAGTTCAGTGGATCCCGTCTGTGGCAGGGCACACGTTGGCAGCACACCCCACAGATAAGCAATAGCTGGCAGCTGTGGTGGTGAGAGGAGGACAAAGCCTCCGGCCCTACAATGGCACCTGAGAGGTGCAGAGGGACTGGGTGGGAGAATGGCAGTTGGCGGTGTGGGGGGAAGGCACTGTACCCCACCGTTAGTGGGCGAGTTGGACAGGCGGTGCCATTCGGGGGGGGCGGGGCAGCATCAATGTCCAGTGCCCCTGTGTGGGGGGTATCTGGAGGGGGATGACCAATGTGTGCTGGGGCAGGTGGAAAGTACCGGATGTCTGTCTGCAGTGGCCTCAGTGTGTGGGTGGGCCACTCACCCTGGTGTCTGATGACTTCTGCTATGTTCGTGGGGCGAGTAGGTGGCTTACGACAGGGTTCTCCCTGGCACAGCCTGCACCCCCTGTGCACCCCTGTGGCCAGCACTATGTGCCTTGGTGCATAGCGCATAATGATGGCATGCTCCTCACCCACCCCCGGCGCGTTGTTCTTCCCATGGCCTGAGGATCAGATGCTTAGGTGCTGCATGCCCCCCATAGTGCATTCCACAGGGGGGTGCATAGGGTGTGGAGTGGCTACATACCCCAGATACCTGTGCGTAGCCACTCTGCCCCAATAGTGCATAGGGGCCATCATGAGTATATCCTCTGGCATTCGCTCAAAGAAACAGTGGAGGCTCTTCCGGAGTCGGACGTTAACTCGCAGCTTCTTCAGACCATTACTAGAGGCATTGAGTCCAGCAATTAGCAACTTAAGGCTGCTATGGATGCTTTTGGCACTGCTTCTTGAGCAGCAGTGGCTGGGATATGCACCCAGCGTCAGTCATGGCTGAGGACTTTGGGATTCACTAATGATGCAGAACAGAGAGTCATGAATTTTCCATTTGTTGGTGTTTATCTATTTGGCCCACAGGTGAAGCAGGCACTGGAGGCCACTCAGAAAGCTAGGACTGCTATTAAGATGGCCAGACCAGCCCCTGCTGCCCCTTAGTGGGGTGGAAACAGCTGGCATTTTCATAATTTAGTCCTTTTGTAGTAAAGGCCATGGGGCTTTTAACAAAAACCAAGCCCCTCAGCCACAATAGAAAATGCAGCAGAAGGCATAGGGCCTAAAGGTGTCCAGTGCCACCTTCTGAAGAACCAGCCCATGTCCCACCTCAACTGCCCGAGGGGGACTCCTCTTTGGTGGTAGGGGGGCATCTGGCTCAGTTTTACTACCAGTGGAAGTCCATTACAACTGACAAATGGGTCCTCAGGATAATTCAAGAGGGATACTATCTAAATTTCTCAGAAACCCCTCCGAATTATCCACTCAAATGAAAGCCCAAACTGCCTACCACTCAGTCAGACCTGCTTGATTCCGAGATCCAGGGCCTTCTGAACAACAGGGTAGTAGAAGTGGTTCTGCAAGCAGAATGGGACACAGGTTTCTACTCTCACTACTTCCTAGTTCCAAAGAAAACAGGTGGTATGCGCCCTATTCTAGATCTAAGGAAGTTAAACAAATATCTGTTCAAAGAGAAATTCAAGATGATGTCACTAGGAACGCTCCTACCTTTGATTCATCAAAATGATTGGCTGTCTTCCCTGGACATGCAGGACACCTACCAACACATCCCAGTGCACCCAAGCCACCACACGTACCTATGCTTTGTGGCTCTGGGCCAGCACTATCAATTCAGAGTCCTGCCCTTTGGGCTATCCTCAGTGCCTCAGGTCTTTACAAGGTGCTTTGCAGTACCCATGGTGCATTTCAGAAAACTCAGAATTCAAGTGTTCCAGTACCTGGATGGCTGGCTCCTGGTGAGCTCCTCCAGACCAGGGACTCAGGAAGCAGTTGCTACAGCTTCCAAGTTCCTCAAATCCATGGGAGTTCTCCTGAACCTGAAACTTCAACCCTCCAAACAGCTTCTCTTCATAGGAGCTCTCCTGGACACCTCCAAGGCAACAGCCTTCCTCCCAAATGACAGGAGAAACGTCATTCTTCATATGACTCACTTCATCAAGGAGAACAACTCAGTTCGAGTTCTCTTGATGCAGTGGATGCTGGGTGTCATGGCCTCATCTGTGTTCACGGTGCCCCTGGCCCACTTGTACATGAGAACCACACAATGGATGCTCAGCACTCAATGGTCTCCAACCACGCATGCGCAATCCTTCCACATCAAGGTAATGGAGCCTCTAATGAGATCAATCACCTGGTGGACTCAGAAGGACACCCTTCTCCAAGGTTTTCCCTTTGTCCCACTAGAAACGCAGATCACCATCGCCATGGACGCATCTCTGACCGGTTGGGGAGCTCACTGTCAGGATCATCACACCCAGGGCCTGTGGAGTCAGGATGAGTCCCAGCTGCACATAAATGTTCTGGAGATGAGAGCTGTCCTGTATGCTGACTGAGCCCTGAAGGGTGTCCTCTGTCACAAGGTAATTCTCCTTCAGACGGACAACAAGGTGGTGATGTATTACATCAATAAACAGGGTGGAGCACACTCTTACTCTCTGTGCAGGGAAGCCATGAGAGTGTGGGAATGGTGTCTTGAGCACGAAGCCCTGATCAAGGTGATCTACCTGCCAGGAATCCAGAATGATCTGGCGGATCACCTCAACAGAATGGCGGCGGATCCACATGAATGGTCTCTCAACTCGAAAGTCATGCAATCACTATTCGAAGAATGAGGCACTCTGGATCTAGACCTTTCTGCATCCCCACTCAATGCAAAACTGTCTCTATTTTGCTCCAGAAATCCAGAACCTGGTGTTTTCTATCAGGATACATTCAGACTGCGGAGGACAAGATGCTTTCTGTATGCATTTCCTCCTCGTCCCTTAATTCAGAGGGTGCTGCTCAAGCAGGAGATACGGGGGGGGGGGCAGCTTGATTCTCATCGCCCCATACTGGCCTCCTCAGATTTGGTTTCCATTAATCAACAGATTATCGTAGGTTCCACCGAGACAATTTCCACTTCAAACAGACCTCCTGACCCCAGGTCCAGTGGCCCATCCCAATCTGTAATCCCTTTATCTCCATGCCTGGCTCCTGAGGAGATAGAAGCAGGCAGATTCAATGTCTCTTGAAGAATCTCAAACATTCTCCTAGCAGCGTGTAAGCCATCCACTAGAAAGACCTACACGGCAAAGTAGAAATGATTTTCCATTTGGTGTGCAAACTCCTCTCTAGACTCCTTTACTTGCTCACCAAGCAAGGTGTTAGAGTACCTTCTAGACCTGTCACACACAGAACTGCAATACTCAATCGTGAAAGTGCATCTTTGTGCAATTTTGGCCTACCACGAGCCTATTCACAATATGTCGGTGGCTCCGCTACCTTTGGTTAAGAGATTCCTTGACAGTATCCTGCATACTAGACCACCAGTTAGAAGACTGGTAGCTGCTTGGGGATATCAACCTTGTGCTAGACATGCTCACCCATAAGCCATTTGAGCCACTAGCAAACTGAGACTTGAAGTTTCTGACCTGGAAGACTGTCTTCCTTTTGGCCATTACTTCCCCTTGCAGAGTCTCTGAAATATATGCCCTGATCACAGACCTCCCCCCCCCCCGGTACACAGTATTTCACAAGGACAAGTTGGTTTTCAGAACTCACCCTAAATTCCTTCCCAAAGTAGTCTCAGAATTCCACCTGAACCAGCCCTTGGTCCTTCTGACCTACTCTGCAAATTTTCAGAATGAAAGGGAGCATACCCTACATTCTCTGGATGTAAAAAGGGTTCTGCAATTCTACATCAACAGAACAAAAGAGTCGCAAATCCCAAGCAACTCTTTGTCTCATTCAGCATGGCCTGACTGGGTCAGCCTGTTGCCATCAGGTGCATTCCAGCATGGCTGGTAGCATGTCTCTGCCATTGCCGTTCAACAGCGCAGGTCAAGCTGGAAGGCAGGGTGTACACCCACTGTACCAGAGTGGTCGTGGCATCTCTGGCAGAGAGTCAGAATGTGCCCATTGCAGACATCTGCAGTGCGGCCACTTGGAGCTCTATGCACACTTTTGTGAAGCACTACATCCTGGATGTCCATGCTAGACAGCATCCTTCCTTTGGTAGGACAATCCTTAATGAACTTCTGTCCCGAGTGAGCTCCTTTCTCCTGCCGCTCTTCTCAGGGGATTATTTAAACTTGGTACTCTTCCACTAGTATGAATGAGTGGTGGAAACTTTATGTCCAGGAAAATATGAAAATTACGTACCTACCGTAATTCTTGATCTTCTTGGATGAAGTCTCCACCACTCATTCACACGCCCACCCACTATCCCCCGAACTCACTCATCCTGTTTTTGGTCTTCACTCCCTCGTTGGCTATGCTGTGAAGACACTGAGTTGACCCTTTTTACACAAGTCATACGGACTATCTTATGCCCAAGATGGGTTCATTTTCTAGGTTAGTTTACGCCGCAACTCCTCGATAAAAAAAGGTACTGAGGCAGTTAGAGGGTCGACGCAGAGATAGCTTTATATGGCTGGGGGCCAGCCTCTCGTGTCACGCATACGCGGTCCTTCCTTGGTGCTGGACCTCCTGAAGATTTTTGGCTCCTGCTGGGTCCTAGCACCTCCAGCATAGTCCCACTAGTTTAAATGAGTGGTGGAGACTTAGTCCAAGAAGATCAAGAATTACAATAGGTACGTAATTTTCATTTCCTTCTTCCCCAGTTCCGGTTCCCACCCTGGTTCTGGAGGAACAGGGGGCTGAATTTTATTATGGTAAATAGGAGGAGGGGGAACCTATTGAGCCCAACAGTTCTCCTGAGCAAACATTTGTCTATCTTCCCCTGGCCCAGGATGATTTCTCCTCACACAATTCATTTGGGAGGCAGATGGTAAACACTTTCAACTTCTCTACCCAGGAGACCATGGAGAATGAGGATAAAGTAGAATTTGTGGATATGATTGGGGTTAACCCCAACCAAGAGATTGCTCCTGCCAGTTCATAAACCCCCTCAAGAAAGCGACCTGTAAGCTTTTACAGACACTCACCTCTACCCTTGGTATTAAAAAAAAAAAATAGAAAAGAAGTACCAGCTGGATAGACAGAATGCTGAGTACCTTTATTCCCATCCTGACCATGACAGGGTAGTACAGGCTGCGACCTGTGACAAGGCAAAAGTTCTCCTCTCTACCCAGCCCCTAGATAAGAACTCCAGGAAGCTGAATAACATGGGGAAAAAAAGTCTAAACCTCTGCATCCCTGCTTCTAAGGCAGGCAGCCTATATGACTTGCACTGTTCAGTATCAGAAGGTTCTGTGTAGCTCTATTTTGGCCATGAGTGAAAAAGCACCTGTTAAGAGAGCTTTGGATGCCACCAAGTATCAGTTTCATATGGCAGTGGACACCATTGTCCTGAATTGACCTCTTCCAGGGTCATGGCTCATGCAGTATCCTGAGAAGGTTTGCTTGGTTCAGGACTACCAACTTCTCCCAGGATACTCAGTCAAAAGCCATGGATTTTCCCTGTGAGGGGAAATTCTCTGTTCAAGCCCCAGGAAGCTCCTAGTAGTATTAGACAATCTCCAGTCAGCTCAAAATCTCTGACTGCCCCAGAACTCTGAGGTGGAATGTATGCAAATTAAGTTATTTGGAATGCAACATTCAAACTGCTGCCTCTAGGTGGATTGTGTTCCATCTAACTGCTAGATTCAATTTTTCATTCAGACAAGAAGACTTTTCCCTAAGAGCTGCACAGCTACTTTGCTGCAAGACTGTTTATTTTATTCAAAAAAGTGGTATTTTACACTATTTTATACATACTTTGCCTCTAGTATTTTTTTTTTTTTTTATTTACAAAAGTTTAGGTTAGTGGGTTTTATTTACTTGTTTTGATCGGTTTCCCTCACGGTTCCTAGGAACCGAGTTTTTCTGTTTAAACTGGGGTGGGTTGCAATTTGTGCCGCTAGCTCTTTGGTTTAAAGTTTTACTATATTTAGATTTTAAAAGAATTGTGTTTTACTTTGGAATTGGTTCCTGATCCTAGCAAGGAACCGATCGCATTTTTGTATTTAAACATACTTTACAAGAATTGTGTTTTCAAACCCCAGGAAATCTTACTGTATTCTGTCTTATGCAGTATGGTCTCACCATGGGAACCACAATTTAACACAGATTTCTTTATTTAAAACAAAATGCAATTGGTTCTTTGCTTGAAATGGGAACCAATCACAAAGAAGAAAAAATTACTCACCATAGTAATCTTGTTTCTTCTAAGGGAATCTTACTATATTCTGACTTATGCAGTATGGTCTCACCATAGGACTGCCCCGGAGCCGAAATGGTTAAAGAACCTATGCAAATGATGGAATGCTAGGCTTGAGCTCGTTTTCAAATCACTGTCCCTGGTAAACAGTTCTAAACCATCAGATTCTTTACTCCGCTTGCATCAGTAAGACGTCTCCGGAAAGCTCTCCTTCATCGCTTCAAGAAACTTTATTTTTCTCGGTTTATTCACTAGTAAAATTTATTTTATTGGTATTCCTTTCACTGTCCTTGGTTTCAGGTAGTAATTGTGTAAATTTTAGTCAAGTAGGGGTAAGTAGTCGCTTTCCTCCTGGTTCTTCAACCGAGGGGGAATCAACAGTCTTCCTTTGTCATTTTACTAATTCAATTAGAGTTAAATTTTCCTTATTTGACTCGGTATAATTGTTTTTTAGCATTTATCTGTGTTTTAACTGGGGTAATTCCTGGTTTCATTTGTTTTGAGTTCAGCAGGGGTAACTTCTGGTATTTGACTCTATTTTCATTCCGGGATAACTCCTGGTTTTCCTGTCAGTTTGTGTAACCGAAAACAAACAAAAAAAAGATTTACTTTAGTGTGGTGATCTGGGTTACATCACAGAAAACTAAAAAGAGAACAGGACCCACAGGTTTTCAGCACTGTTCCGAGTACGGGGAACTTTTTGCAAAAGCAGATCCACACTTAATCTATTTATTCTGTCTGGGGTCTGACCACCTGCAGACAGATTGTGAGATTTGTGCTAACTTTCCGCAGTCCACTTTAGATAGATGGTTTAAAAGACTGTCGGAAAGAATGGCGGATAAGGCTGCTAACCCAGCTGCAGACCAACCGGATGAACCAGGAGAGCTGCCCTCTGAAAGGGGCAATAGCTCTATTCAAAAAAATGAACCGCAGATAAGGCTGCTGAACCGGCAGTTGCGGTCAAGGGAAAGAAGGAAAAGCACCAGGAACCGCAACCTAAACAAACCACAGTTCCTTCTGCCGAGGAGATCGCCAATGTGATTAGGATTATCCAGTCATTACAGTCCTCAGTTCTGGTTGACAAGCAACCATTTCCACAAACTCCCGGTTCAAATGTTATCCCCGGTTTAATAGACCAAGGTGGGGATCCTTATGGGGACAATGACTTTGGAAATGAGCCTGATGATGATGAAGATGATGAGGATTTTGGGGACCCTACTGATCCAGGTATTTCCCCTGATCCTCACAGACCAGATTCTCCTGACAAGGGAACAGAGGATTTTACCTCTTATTTTGCTTTTTTGAAGCAAGTGGCTCAATCCCTCGACCTCCCATCCCAGGAATCTGCAGAAGACGAGGAGCAAGAGGATTATAAGGAGATGATGGATGTGCTCCCATCAAAGAGGCTACTCCTCCCTCTCTACAAGTCTCTAAGAAAGCAGACTATGAAGGTTCTGCAAACCCCCACTTCTATTCCACCCACAGACAGAAAGGTGGATAGGAAATACTGGCTGGCTAATTCTGGGGCTAAGTTCCTCTTTGGGCACCGCAGCCATGTAGGTGTGGTACAGGCTGCAGCTTGTGACAAAGCTTGCGTCCCTCTGGCCTCTCACCCTCCAGACAAGGATTCTAGGAGGGTGGATTCCATAGCTAAAAAAGTGTATTTGGGTTCTTCTCTGGCTGTCAGGCAGGTATCTTACATGGCCTATATAGCCAGATATCAAAAAAATATGTGGACCACAGTTCTACAAATTGCTAAGGCAGCCCCCCTTCCTATGGCTGCTGACCTGGAGGAGGCTACCAAAAAGGGGTATTGAAGCTGCTAAGATGCAGTTCAGGATGGCAGTGGACTCAAATGACACTGCTTCCAGGCAGATGGCATCTGCTGTGTCCCTCAGAAGGTTCGCCTGGCTTAGAACCACTAACCTGACACAAGATGCCCAAACTAAGGCCATAGATTTTCCATGTTACCCTGTGTCTCTGTTTGGGGAGCAAACAGAGGCATATATGAAAAAAATTGACAAATACAAGACTGCATATAAAAGTGCAGCAGCCAAAGAGAGAGCAGCTACCACCCAGGAGCATCATGCAAGGGGTGGCAGAGGCAGGCCTACTTATAGGCCTTTCTTCCAGCCTCAAGTATTTCCCCGAGTATCAGCCCAGGGGATACTTCAGAGGCTGGGGCAGAAGGGGCAGTGGCCGCACTGCACCCAGTATTCAGCCAGTAGCACAGTCCAAACAGACACCCTGAGGTGACTGTTCGGGTCACCGCCCAACTCCAGTAGGTGGCAGGCTGGCCCACTACTTCTAGGAGTGGAATAATGTCACCACAGACAGTTGGGTTCTGGAAGTAGTGGGCCAAGAACTTGTCCTCAGCTTCAAAGCTATGCCAAAGCTGAGGTCAAGAGTTTTCAAACCCTCTTCTTCATCAGAAACAGCCCTTCTGGAAAAGGAAGCTTCAAGCCTTCTGCTACAAATGGCAGTGGAACCAGTCCCTTTCAACCAGATGGGAAAAGGCCTGTATTCAAGGTACGTCCTCACATTAAAGAAAACAGGGGAGTGGCGACCAATTCTGGACCTCAGATACTTAAACAAGCATCTGTCAAAATCAAAATTCAAGATGGTTACCCTGGCTACCATACTACCCACCCTAAGACAGGGAGACTGGTTAGCATCCTTGGATCTGAAGGATGCCTACTTTCACATCCCAATCAGAAGGCCACACAGAAAGTACCTCAGGTTCAGGTTGCCATCAGGTCATTACCAATTCAGGGCAATGCCTTTCAGACTGACATCTGCTCCAAGGGTGTTCGCAAAATGTCTAGCTGTGGTAGTGGCACACATAAGGCGACAAGGGGTGTCAGTGTTCCCCTACCTAGACGACTGGCTCATAGTGGGCCAGTCACACCAGCAAGTAAGGGAGGCCCTGTCAATAACACAAAACACTCTCTACTCACTGGGGTTTCTGGTGAATCACGAAAAGTCTGTTTTGGAGCCAGTCCAGCTGCTCAGATTCATAAGGGCAGAACTGGCTACAAAAAAACGGATGGCTTACCTGCCTCAGGACAGGGTGGAAAACCTTATCCAGGTGGCCAGTTCCTTCAATCTTCACATCTCCAAGCCAGCAAGGCACTTCCTGCAATTGCTAGGCCATATGACAGCTTCCACAGCAACTGTGTCAGGGGCCAGGTTCCAGATGAAAGATATTCAATTTCATTTAAGAGATCACTGGCTCCAGAAAAGGGATTCTGTCTCAAGACTAGTGCCAGTAACAGCCATCTTTCTCCAAGCCCTTCAGTGGTGGCAGGAAAAGGGCACACTCAGGCAAGGTGTACCCTTCTTGCAGCAGGTTCCCTGTCTGGTACTCACGACAGATGTCTCTCTCCTGTGGTGGGGAGCACATCTGGGGGATCACACTGCACATGGCATGTGGGAAAAGCAGGAATCCCTCCTGCACATCAACCTCTTGGAGCTCAGAGCAGTTCTTCTGGCTTGTCAGTCATTCCACAGTCTGATAAAAGGAAAGGTGGTCCAGGTCAGAACAGACAACACAACCACCATGTACTACATAAACAAGCAAGGGGGCACAAGGACAACTCCCCTCTGCACAGAGGTGATGAGAATCTGGGCATTTGCTTACTCCCTGAATGTTTCTCTCTCAGCTGTCCACCTTCCAGGCAAGGACAATATCTTGGCGGATGCCCTCAGCAGAATAAATCAGAACCACCACAAGTGGTCACTGAACAAGCAGGTCTTGGAGACCATTTTCAGGAGGTGGGTCACCCCAGATGTGGATCTGTTCGCTGCCCCAGACAACCACCAACTCCCACAGTATTGCTGCAGGCCCCCATCAAAGGGTACAATTCCTCTGGATGTACTTCTGCTGGATTGGACAGGGAGGTTCCTGTATGCCTTCCCTCCCTTTTCTCTCTTACTGAAAGTGTTAAACAAACTCATGCTTCAACCAGCCTCAATGATCCTCATTGCCCCAGAGTGGGCCAGACAGCCTTGGTATTCCATGATCCTATCATTGTCAGTAGCCAAGCCAATCAGTCTTCCCAGGAGGTACAACCTGTTGTTGTCCTCACAGGGCAGGATCATGTATCCCAATCTGCTATCCCTCAGACTCAAAGCATGGCTCTCTAAGACTTGGAGTATGCAGATTTACATCTTTCAGAAGGAGTCATGAATATACTGAGCGTTCCCAGGAAGCCCTCTACCAAGAAAACCAATGCTTCCAAATGGAAGAGATTCTCAATTTGGTGTCAGGGTAATGGGTTAGATCATACCCAAGCCAATCCCTCTACAGTTCTGGACTATATGACCCATTTGCATTCCACAGGGTTAAGTATTTCCACCTTGAGAGTGCACCTGGCAGCTGTTTCAGCTTATTTATCAGCAGGTAAGGCATCTTCTTTGGCTTCAAAGCCAATATTCAAGACGTTTTTTAAGGGATTACTGTATTTGCATCCACCAAACAGGGAACCTGCTCCCATGTGGGATTTGACCATTTGTATTGCCCAACTAATGCAGTCTCCCTTTGAGCCCATGTCTACAACAGACCTCAAATATGTGACTTGGAAAACTGTTCCTGGTAGCCATTACCTCTGCTAGCAGGATCAGCGAGCTCCAGGCACTGTCCACAGAGCCTAGGTAAATTGCTGTCCATAGAGACAAAATAGTTCTGAGAACTAACAGGAGACTTCTGCCTAAGGTGGTATCAGAGTTCCACCTCAACCAGTCTATGATGTTACCAGTCTTCTTCACAGACCATTCTACCACGGGTGAGTGCAGGCTGCACAGCCTGGATGTGAAAAGGGCAGTCAGTTAGTGTCTTGACCACAAAGGGTCACAGACGGGATCAAACCCAGTTCTTCCTCACTTATGGAGAGGTGGGAAAAGGAAAACCTGCCACAAAATGATCCATTGCACGATGGATTGTAGCCTGTATTCAGTTTTGCTATAGCAAGGTGGTCAAGCAACCACCTGCAGGCCTCAGGGCCCATTCAACTAGGGGTACTGCAGCTTCTCTAGCAGCTGCTACAGATATCCCTCTAGTGGACATTTGCAAGGCTGCAACTTGGAAATCAGTCCACACATTCACCAAACATTATTGTCTGGATGTCCAGGCCAGAGGTGATGCCAGGTTTGGCACAGCAGTCCTGCAGAGCTTGTTTCCTAAATAGGTTATAGGCCCACCTCCAAAGGCACTGCTTGGTAATCTGCATAAGTCAGATGACAGTAAGATTTCCTGGGGTTTGAAGAAAAAATTACTCACCATAGTAATCTTGTTTCTTCTAAGGGAATCTTACTGTATTCTGAGCTTCCTCCCTTCCTCCCCTACTCAAAACCTATGGTCACTACACTACAGCTGTGGTAGAGATGTTGCAAACCTGGGGGTCTATTGCGTTCATTTTTTGGACATCTGTGACTTGAGTTTTAGTGATGCCACTTTAAAGTTCTTTTTTCAAAGAGGGGGTAAATCCCTTATTCATACCCTACTGTTGGTTGAGGAGGGTTGTTATTATTATTATTATTATCATTTTAGTAGTAGGAAACTGCTTAGTGCAGGCTTCATAAGAATCTGACAGTTTAGAACCGTTTCCCAGGGACAGTGATTTGAAAACCAGCTTGAGCCTAGCTTTCCATCATTTGCATAGGTTCTATTAACCATTTCAGCTTCGGGGCAGTCCTATGGTGAGATCATACTGCATAAGTCAGAATACAGTAAGATTCCCTTAGAAGAAACAAGATTACTATGGTGAGTAATTTTTTCTTCTTTGTGATTGGTTCCCATTTCAAGCAAAGAACCAATTGCATTTTGTTTTAAATAAAGAAATCTGTGTTAAATTGTGGTTCCTTTTTTCTGCAAGGAACCAATTGTGATTTACATTTAAAGCCATTCTGGGGAAGTTTTTTTTACAGTCTACTTACATTTTATCAAGTCAGACAGATCTAAAAAGAGGACAGGATCCACAGGCTTTAAAAATTGTATTAAGTGCTTCCAGATTTTTGCAAAGGTTGATCACCATGATTTGTGTATAAAGTGTGTGGGTCCCAATCATATTCTTTCTAACTGGGTAGTGTGCAGTATTTTTTGTTCAAAAACTATTTAAAAAAAAGCCAAAACATTAGAGGAAATGGCATCTGCTCCCACCTCAGTGTCAAAGGAAACTGAAGAGGGTCCTTCAAACAACATGAAGTCTTGCTGTATTCTGACAATTGCAGTGATTCCCAACCTTTGAACTGCCCCAGAGAACAAATAGTTAACTTTCTATGCAGGGCACAGAATGCTGAGCTCGAGCTCGGTTGAAGTCTCTGTCTGGAGTGATTCAAACCTAAACTGTCAGATTCTTTACTCTGCCTCACTGAATGGTCGCTCCGGAGATTTCTCTTTCAGCTCAGTTCGAAAGTCAGTTAAAGTTTTCAGTTTTCGTCAGTTTTTAAACCGAAAAAAGTATCTGCATAGTCAGTTCAGTCTCTGTCTGTGGTGCTGTGAGTACTAGATAGGATTTGTTCTGTTTTTCTGTGTGGAACTTGTAAAAGTGTGGCTCAGTTCAGCTGAACCGGCCATTTGATAGTGAAATTTGTTGTTTACTTAGTGTGTGGTTACCGGTTCTTATTGGTTCTAAAAAAAAAAACGTGTTTTGAACCATTTTTTTCCAATACCTGTGATACGTTAGGAACCGATTATGAAGTCTTGCTTGGCGTGTTGCTGAAAAAGGGTAAGTTTGGTTAGTTGGCCAGGTCTGAGAAACCCAAGAAAAAAACAGGCCCACTGGGTTTCAACACTGCAGAGAGTGTGGGAAGGTCTTTGCTAAGGCTGATCCCCACACCACCTGTGTTTGTCTGGGGTTTGACCACCTTGATTCAGACTGACAAATATGTAAAAACTTTTCCAAATCTACCCTTGAGAAGAGATTAGGTAGACTGAGGGAAAAGGAGGCCGAGAAGTCCACTGACCTGGATGTCTAGCCCGGTTCGGTTTCGACCGAACCAGGAGTGCCCTCTGACTAGGGCGATACTCCGGGCAAAAGGAGAGCCGATTCCAAGGGATCGGTTCCGACAAAAGGAAAACGAAAGATAAATCGACCGGTTCGATCCAGAGGTTCATAGTTCGGACCGCCAAGAGATAGCCCGGCGATTCAGATTGTGGAATTGCTCCGTCAGGTTCTGACCGATCTGGCTCCTTCTGGTAGGGGTTCGGTTCCGATAGTTCCCCCGGTTCAAGAGTATACCCTTGAAGATTTTTATGAACCGGAATTTGAAGAGGAAGGGGAATTTGAGGAGTATAATGTAAGTGAAGGTCTGGATGTGCCTGTGGAACTGGACATCTCCCCAGACAGACCTTCAGGTGTTTCCCCTCCTAGGCTTTCTGAGTCCCCTTCTCACTTTATGTTTTACAGAAAGGTGGCTGAACCTCCAGCTTCCTATGGAGGAGGCTGTGGAAGATCAAGAGGAGCCTGATTATGTAGAGATGATGGACATCCCAGAGTTCAGGAGACTGTCTATTCCTCCATAAATCTTTTGGGAAACAGAACACAAAAATCTTAGTCTCCTAACACTATACCTCCTGTGGATAGAAGAATGGACAAGAGGTATACACTTTCAGGCTCAGACATGGAGTTCTTATATCAACAATGCAGCCATGTTGGGGTAGTGCAGGCTGCTGCCTGTGACAAGGCAAATATTCCCTTTGCTTCACACCCCCCTGACAAGGACTCCAGGAAGATTGATGCCATGGTAAAGAAGCAGTACATGGCATCTTCTTTGGGACTCAGACAGGCGAATTACATGGCCTATACAGCCAGGTACCAGAAGTCCAGGTGGGACACTGTACTGGCACTGGCTAGACAGGCCTCCCCCCAGCTAGCCAAGGAGCTGGAGGCGGTGGCTGCAGATGGGATTGAGGCATCTAAGGTTCAGTTTCATGCTGCTGTGGACTCTAATGATGTGTCATCAAGAGTCATGGCTACATCTGTGGCTCTTCAGAGGATGGCTTGGCTCAGATGTACTAGCCTCTCGCAGGACACCCAGGCTAAGGCCATGGATTTTCCTGTAGTGGGTAATTCTCTGTTTGGGGAGCAGACAGAGAATTACATGAAGAAAATGGATAAGTACAGGACCACTTACAGGAGTGCTCAGACCAAGGAAAGGCAGCAGTCTAGGGGCAGGGGCAGGCCTTTTCAAAGGCCTTTTTCCCAAGCACAGACCGCCTCTTCCTTTTCACAGAGGGGGTTCTTCAGAGGGAGAGGCAGAGGGGATGAGCAGGGCTGCATCCACCCGTCAGCCTAAAGTCCCTGCCAAGCAGACACCCTGATGGGCCTGCCCGGGTCGACTCTCCTATTCCAGTAGGGGGCAGGCTGGTTTACTTTGTCCAGGACTGGATGTCTGTTACATCAGACAAGTGGGTCCTGGAAGTGGTAAGCCAGGGACTAGTTCTCAGCTTCAAAAAATGTCCAAAGATGAGAGCCAGATCTTTTCCACCTGCAAATCTCTCGGAAACCCTTGCCCTAGAGGCAGAGGTTTCTTCTCTCCTAGCTTTAAGAGCTATAGAGAGAGTACCTACCCTACACTGGGGCAAAGGACTGTACTCCAGGTACTTCCTGACCCCCAAAAAGACAGGGGAGTGGAGATCCATCCTAGACCTAAGATATCTAAACAAACATCTTTTAAAACCAAAGTTCAAGATGATAACTCTGGGAATAATCCTTCCCTCTCTAAGGCCAGGGGACTGGCTAGCCTCCCTGGACCTCAAAGATGCCTACTTTCACATTCCCATCAGGTGCTCTCACAGAAAGTACCTCAGGTTCGAGTTGCCCTCAGGCCATTATCAGTTCAGAGCAATGCCCTTTGGCCTAACCTCAGCCCCAAGGGTTTTCACAAAGTGCCTAGCAGTAGTAGTTGCCTTTCTAAGAAGGCAAAAGATTTACATTTTTCCATATCTGGATGACTGGCTAATAGTGGGTCAGTCTCCAGACCAAGTCAAGTCTCACCTGCAAGTGACCCAGCAAGTGCTTACTTCTCTAGGATTTCTTCTCAACCGTCCCAAGTCAGTTCTTGAACCAGTCCAGCTTCTTACCTTTATAGGGGCAGAACTGGACACACTCAGAGCAAGAGCCTTTCTTCCTCTAGAAAGGGCAAGGGTTCTTATGGAGCTAGCTTCTTCCTTCAGCCTTCAGGTATCTCGACCAGCAAGGCATTTCCTCCAACTCTTGGGCCACATGACAGCTTCAACAGCAGTGGTCCAAGGGGCAAGTTCCAGATGAGGGATATTCAGTTCCACCTGAGAGCTTTCTGGTCTCAGAGAAAGGATCCCCTTACCAAACTGATCCCAGTGACTCTGACCTTGATCCAAGCCCTCCAGTGGTGGCAGGATCAGGACAATTTAAGACAAGCTGTTCCTTTTGTGGCTCAGCCTTGTTCAGTGGTCCTTACCACAGATGCTTTTCTCCTGGGCTGAGGAGTCCATCTGAGGTCCCTTACTGCCCAGGGGCTGTGGTCCCCCCAAGAATCCCTTCTCCACATCAATCTTCTAGAGCTCAGGGCAGTTTTTCTGGCTCTAAAAGCATTCTCACAGTCAGTACAGAACAAGGTGGTTCATGTCAGAACAGACAACACCACCATGTGGTACATCAACAAGCAGGGAGGTACTCGGTCCACAGCCTTGTGCACAGAAGCCATGAAGTTGTGGTCCCTGGCTTATTCCCTGCAAACCTCTCTTGTAGCAGTTCACCTTCCAGGCAAGGCCAATGTGCTAGCAGATGCGCTGAGCAGGATTTCTCAGGGCCATCACGAATGGTCCCTGGACCCTCAAATGTTGAAAGAGAATTTTTTCCAAGGTGGGGCACTCCAGAGATAGATCTCTTTGCAGCCCCAGACAATCACCAACTCCCTCTCTTTTGTTGCAGACCTCCAGTCCTGGGCTCAGTCCCTCTGGATGCCCTGATCCTGAATTGGGAAGGGAAGTTTCTGTATGCCTTTCCCCCCTTCCCACTCCTGTTCAAAGTTTTGGTAAAAATAAGGTATCAACCTTGCAAGGTGATTCTGATTGCTCCAGATTGGGCCAGACAGCCCTGGTACTCCTTGTTGCTGTCGCTAGCAGTCCATCTTCCCCTGTCTCTTCCCAGGAATTACAACCTGTTAACATCCTCTCAGGGAAGGATTTGGTACCCCAATCTTCAGTCTGTCAATCTCAAAGCATGGCTCTTGAAGAGTTAGAGTTTTCAGATCTGCATCTTTCCCAAGGGGTTCTGGATATCCTCAAGGCTTCTCGAAAGCCCTGAACCAGAAAGACTTACAACTCCAAATGGAAAAGATTCAGCATTTGGTGTTCTAAGAAGCATGTTTCTCCAGACACTGCTGAATTGCCTACGATTCTGGATTATATGGTACATCTTAATGGCCTAGGCTTCAGACCAGCTACTCTCAAAGTACACCTGTCAGCTGTTTCTGCATTTTTGTCAGTGGGGAAGTCTTCCTCACTATCTTCCCATCCTGTGTTCTGTAAATTTTTTAAAGGATTGCTTCACACCAATCCTCCTTTTAGAGATCCTGCCCCTGCCTGGGATTTGAATGTTTGCTTTGCTCAACTTATGCAACCCACCTTTGAGCCTATGTCTTCAGCAGAGCTTATGTACTTGACTTGGAAAACTGTGTTCCTGGTAGCCATTACCTCTGCCAGGCGTATCAGTGAATTGCAAGCCCTGTCAATGGAACCTGATTTTATCTCATTTGACAGGGATAAAGTGGTTCTTAGAACCAATAGAAAGTTCTTGCCCAAAGTGGTTTCAGACTTCCATTTAAACCAGTCTATGTCTCTCCCTGTTTTCTTCACTGATCATTCTTCCTCAAGAGAGAGGAGGCTACACAGTTTAGATGTCAAAAGAGCCCTTAGTTACTACATACAGTGTACCAAGGGTCACAGGTTTGACTTCCTCCAGTTATTCCTCACTTATGGAGAAGTGGGAAAGGGCAAACCTGCCACCAAAAGATCTATTGCCAGATGGATTGTGTATTGTATACAATTCTGCTATGAAAAACTGGGAAAAACTCCACCCTCAGGCCCGAGGGCTCATTCCACAAGAGGTACAGCTGCTTCCCTGGCTGCTGCCAGGGATATCCCTCTCAGAAATTTGTCAAGCAGCCACCTGGAAAACAGTCCATACCTTTACCAAGCATTACTCTCTGGATATCCAGGCTAGGAGTGATGCTCGGTTTGGCACAGCAGTACTTAGAGCCTATTCCCAAAGTAGGTTCTGTCCCTCCTCCTTGGAGGTACTGCTTGGTAGTTTACCATTGTCAGAATACAGCAAGACTTCATGTTGTTTGAAGAAAAAATACTCACCTTAGTAATTATGTTTCTTCTAATGGAGTCTTGCTGTATTCTGACTTCCCTCCCTGCCCTCTCAGAACCTATTTTTGGGAAGTGGGTGGGAAGGTGCAGTGTTGCACCCCAGGGGTGTTTTTTTGCCTGCACCCTCCTCCTTTTTGTTTGGGTGCTGATTTATTATTGTTATTTGTAGTAGATTGGTTTTTGGTTTTTGGGTTTTGGGTTTCCTGACTTGAGTCTCCCTTGGGAATCCAAAACTTTTTGCAGCCAGTTGGCTAGTAGGAATTTTTACAATTTCCACATAGAATTTTTAGTTTAGTTGGGCTTGTAAGAATCTGACAGTTTAGGTTTGAATCACTCCAGACAAAGACTTCAATCGAGCTCGAGCTCAGCATTCTATGCCCTGCATAGAAAGTTAACTATTTGTTCTCCGGGGCAGTTCAAATGTTGGGAATCACTGCAATTGTCAGAATACAGCGAGACTCCATTAGAAGAAACATAATTACTAAGGTGAGTAATTTTTTCTTCTTCATCCCACTCCAAAACAAAGGAGAGACACTCTAAAGATTCCTCAGACCCCAAAATCCCTGAAAAGGGGTCTGAGCATACTAAGCTCAAAAAAACAACTGAGCGGGCTCCTGAGTCTGTGTCTGCCAAAAAAACAAAGAAAAACATGTTGTACTTCCTGCTGAAAAAACCAAAGGCGCTCCCAACAGACAAAGATAAAATACCCTCTGTGGAGGAAATTGCCAGAGCCCTGCAAGTCATTCAGGCTTTATAGACTTCAGGTTCCATACTGGGTTCACCGGTTCAAATCCCACCACCAGTTCCCAGTGACCAAGGCCAGGAATTGTACACTGAGTAGGAAGAGGAGGAACCAGATCTAGGGGAACCCATTGAACCAGAGGTATCACCAGACCAGGAGTTTGGGCCCCCCCCCGCCGTGGGCATGATGATTTTCCATCCACTTTTCATTTGTCAGGCAAATGGCTGACACCTTGGGCCTCACCTCACAGGAATCTATGGATGGTAAGGAGGAGGCAGAGTTTTTTGATATGATGGGGTTGGCTTCCATGAAAAAGGTGGTCCTTCCTAACCATAATTGCCTCAAAAAGGCTTCTTTTAAAATTCTTCAGACACCTTCCTTTTTCCCCAGTGTGTACAGGAAGGTGGAGAAAAAGTACCAGCTGGATTGGGCTTCTGCTGATTATTTGTATACCCATCCAGATCATGAGGGTGTGATACAGGCTGCAGCCTGTGATAAAGCAAAAGTGCCCTGGCATCTCATCCTGCAGACAAAGATTTCAGAAAAATTTACACTATGGGGAAGAAAGATTATTTAAGCTCTTCCCTTCTCCTCCAACAGGCAGCTTACATGGCTTATGCTGCATAGTACAAGAAAGCCCCACTGAATTCTAGGCTGGCTTTAACTGATAAAATTCCGGGTAATGTAGCACACAATATGGCAGAAATTGCCAAGACGTGTTTGGATGCCACAAAGTACCAATTTCACATGGCTTTGATGCAAATGATACTGCATCCAGAATGTTGGCCCTATAAGTTTCTTTAAGAAGGTTTGCTTGGCTTAGCACATCTAATCTTAAACCAGACTAGAGATGTTGCAAAAGTTCTACGCCACAATCTAAGTTTTGGCGAAGTCGCCAAATTCGCCTCCTCATAGCATTTTTCGGAGTTGGGGCTGTTGACTTAAAATTTGCCATTTGTAACTTTGCATTGTTTTGGGTTTTTTTTAAGTGCAAATTGCACTTAAAAAAAAAAAAATCAAGGAGAAGTTATAAATTGTGAATGCCGCCTCGCCAATCACAAGGGCCCCAATAAAAAAAATTATCTTAAATCCTCGTCTACTGTGTCTAGTGGGCCCCCAACCCACTCTCGATCACCGGCCCCAATAAAAAATAAATAATATTAATCCCAGGTGTCTAGTGTACCCCCTCCACCGTGTCAATCGCCAGCCACAACAAAAAAAATAAATATTCTCAAATCCCTGGTGTCTAGTGGACTCCCACCCCGTCAGGTAGTGCTCCCACCCTGACCCTGAGCGGTCCACTGGCACAGCCCTCAACTCACCTCCATGGCCAGCAGCCTAACTGACCTCTCAATGAATAAACACCTGCTTGTACACAATGCTGCTCCTCTCAATCCCCCCCACCAGTGACTGGAGCAGCCTCCCCTCCCTTCTCTAGCCCCCTGAAAATGTCCTTCCCTACAGTGATGAGCTGGCTGACTGAATGAATGAGCACATGCTTGTACAAGCATGCGCTCATTTATTGAGAGGTCAGTCGAGCTGCCAGCCATGAAGGTGAGTGGAGGGCTGTGCCGGTGGCCCAATTGGGGTTGGGGTGGGGAGAAGCAGGGTGGAGGGCACTACCTGATGGGGTAGGGGGTCCACTAGACACCAGCAATGTGAGAATTTCTTTTTTCATTGGGGCTGGCAATCGTTGGGATGGGGGGGTCCACTAGACACCAGGGATTTAAATTAAAAAACACATTTTTGCATTGTGGCTGGAGATCAGTGGGGGGGCACTAGACACCAGGGATTTAAATTAAAAAAAAAAATTTTTGCTTTGTGGTCGCAATCAGCCGGGGAGGCACTAGACACCAGGATTTAATGGGGAAAATGTTTTTTTTTTTTTATATATTGTGAATGAGGGACATGGATTGGCTGGGGACTAAATACTAGGATTTAATGGAAAAAAGTTTTTTAATATTGTGAACAGCAATCGGTGGTGGTGGGGGGCCACTAGACACCAGGGCCCAGATATTCAGAAGCTCTGCGCATGGCGCAACCCACTGATGCACCCTGGTTCAAATGGGGATTGAGCCTGGCACAAATCCCAATGTGCCGTAATGCATCAGTAATGTATGCGGTGCAGGTAGGTGGGCATGCCCATGCATACTCCGCACATCCTGATATTCAGCCCGGGATGTGCTGAGTCCATGCATGCGCAACCCCTACTTGCGCTGCACACAGGTGAGCCAAAAGAAAAAAAGGAACACCTGGCCACCCACAGGTAAGCTGCCGTATTGCAGGGCGCAACACGACAGCTGCCACCTGTGGGTGGCCACCCGAGCTCCAGCTGCACCTTTGTGGCAGTGCCCCCCATGCCCGATCGCGGGCATACATAGTAAAAGGATAGTCCAATATCCCTGGTGGTGCAGTGGACCGCTTGCAGCCCGATCACGGGCATATGTATTAATTTAAAAGTCCAATATCCCTGGTGGTCCAGTGGACTGCTCGCAGCCCGATCACAGGCATATGTATTAATTTAAAGGTCCAATATCCCTGGTGATCCAGTGGACCGCTCGCAGCCTGATCACGGGCGTCGGTAAAACATAATGCCACAGCAACCCAACCCTGGTAGTCTAGCAGTACCCCCTCCCACCCGCCCACTGAGCCCCACCGCCTCGGTCAGTGGCGGGTGGCAGCTCCCCACCCACTTGCCACCCCGCCGCCCGCTGACTGACACCATACGGTAGGGCTGTACACCCATTGGTCCACAGTGTGGGTCAATGGGCGTGCAGCCTGTACCATACTACACAGTCCAGATATGTGAATGGATCCATAGGGATAGACCAGAAAGAAAAAGAATAGCATGGTCAGACACATATGCTACTGCAGTAGACTTCACACATACAAAGTGAGCAGAGTTATGGAAGGGTACTAGTGCTCTCTCACACTCCTCCCTACTTAAGAGGAAACTATACCCTTAGTGTACTAATCCTTTATAGTTTCCAGTTTTGGTAAAACTTATGCACAATCGTCAGCTCTCTCTCTCTCAGGAGGGAGAGATGGAGCTTAGCTCACCCACTTCCCAAAGCTCCACCGGGGACCCTTTGAAACAAAATAAACAACAAATGAAGGCTATAAATTAACCTTTCACTTCACTTGCATTTTCCCGAGGTCTGACTGTGCACATTGATCTGCCCCATAACGGACATGAAATCTGCATTCTTATTAGCAGTACCAGGTGTGGTGTACAGTGAATTTATAAGGCTGTGGGCCAAATACCACCGCATTATTCTGGGGTTCTTATCTTTCATTACATGGAGCCAGCAGAGTGGGTTGTGGTCTGTTAATACTTCAAACTCCGCCTCCCATAAATAAAATTTAAGGGCTTTGATGGCCCACTTGATGGCAAGGCATTTTTTCTATAGCCGAATAGCGTTTCTTCATGCAGTTTTCGGCTTAAATAGATGATGGGATGTTCTTCTCCATTTATCATCTGGGACAAAACAGCTCCTATACCGAGTCTGAAGCATCTGTCTGTACCATAAAGGCTGAGTAAAATCAGGACTTCTCAGTACGGGGCTGCATACATAGTATGCCTTAGGGTACAGAAGGCCTTCTCACAGTCAGGGTCCATTTTACATTAGTGGGACAGTGTTTCTTTGTAAGATTGGTTAGAGGGGTGGCTATTGTGGCAAAGTTAGACAAACTTACGGTAATACCCCACCAACCCCAGAAATGACCTAACATGTTTCTTTGTCAGGGGTCTAGGGCATTGTGCCACGCATCAACCTTTTTGATTTCTGGTTTGACTTGCCCATTACCTATAATGAAGCCAAGATATTTGGTTTCTGCATCGCTATACTGCATTTGGATGGATTGATTGTCAAACCCACTTTGTCAGAGAGTCTAGAACAGCAGTGAGATGTTGTAAATGGGCCTCCCATGTAGGACTGTACACCACCACATCATCTAAATAAGCAGCGCAATAGGATTCATGCTGATGTAAAGTCTGATCCATTAGGCGCTGAAATGTGGCTGGGGCACCATGTAGCCCGAAGGGCATGGTAACAAAATGATACAGCCCTATGGGAGTGCTGAATGCTGTCTTCTCTTTAGAGGCCTCATCCAAAGGGATCTGCCAATACCCCTTCGTAAGATCGAATGTGGTGATGTATCTTGCGTTGCCCAGTCAGTCCATTATGTCATCGATACTAGGCATGGGGTAGGCATCAAATTTGGAGATAGCATTTAGGCGTCTAACATCAAGACAGAGGCGTATGCCGCCTTCCTTTTTCTCCACCACTACAATTGGAAATGCCCACTCACTACCAGAGGGTTCGATCACCCCAAGCTCTTGCATTTTTCTTACTTTTTATTACCTCCCCTCTCACTTTCTCTGGTAGGCTTTATGGGGTTTCTGCCTGATAGGGCTATTGGCAGTGACCTCTATATGGTGCCTAATGCTATGTACCAACCCAGGCCTAGAGGTAAAGGACTGTGAATACTTAGCAAGAAGGAGGTCTAGCTCTGATCTCTGTTGTTCAGTCAGAGTGGCTGCTAATGGTTAGATCACCTCACTTCTCCTTTGCTTTCAGCCTGTCATAGGCTACCTCATTTCACTGGTGTGAGTCTCAGGGCAAATAAAATACCCGGAGTTTGGTCTTTCCACCCATTTTTTAGAAGGTTTATATGATATATACCTTCCTTTGTTTTCTATCAGGTAAGTCAACCTCATAGGTAACAGGACCTGTTTGCCTCAAGATGGTATAGGACCTTGCCACTTCATCATAAGCTTTCTCCGTAGTAGAAGGAAGTAACAATAGAACCTTATCCTCTTGGAATGATTTGGTACCTACCCTTGGTCATAATATCCCTTCTGTACACTTTGTTGGTGCAAATTATGGTGATGTGCCATCTGGTAACTTCAGCAACTTTGCATAAAGCTATCAGGTAATCAAGGGTGGTACTTGGGTTCTCTTTGTTCTCTCCTCCCATTGTTCCTTACAATATCCAGGGGACCTTGGATTTCTTCCATATAATAATTCAAAGGGGAAAATCCTGTGGAGGCTTGTGGTACCTCCCTGTATGTAAATAAAAGGAGTGTGAGGTATACATCCCACCTTTTTCCTTCATCCTCTACATATTTCTTCAGCATTCTTTTCAGGGTCTGGTTGAATCGCTCAACCAGACCATCTGTCTGAGGATGATAGGGTGTGGTATGTATGGCCTCCACTCTAATGTCTCATACAGCCGGCTAACATCCTAGAACAGAAGTTGCTCCCTCTGTCTGTCAGTATTTCCCTGGGTATCCCGACCCGACTGAACAGCTTGATTAACTCATCTGCAACTTTCTCTGCTGTCACAGTTCGGAGGGGGATAGCCTCAGGATATTTTGTGCAATAATCACATATTACCAAAATGAACCTGTTTCCTTTTGAGCTTTTTGGTAAAGGTCCTACCACATCCATGGCGATGCGGCTAAAAGGGGTGGTAATAAGGGGCAATGGCTGGAGGGGGACCATATCTTTTCGTGTCACAGGAGCCACTTTCTGACAATCTGGGCAACTCCGACAGTAGTCAGCTACCTGAGCGTGTATACCTGCCCAATAGAATCTTAATAGTAGCCTCTGCAAGGTGCGGTCCCTACTCAAATGACCCGCTTACGGATTTCATGTGCTAGATGAGTAGTTTCTCTGTACTTACTGGGCACTACTAATTGGTCTATTTGCTCACCCGTGTTGGGGTGTATGCATCTTCTATACAACAAGTCATCTTTCATGACATAGGATGGTTCATTTCTTCACTGGTACCCCTACCAACTGCATAAATGGTGTCAGGGAACTATCCTTTGTTCTTCACAAAAGCCATCAGTTTAATATCAGACAATACATCACTATCATTTGTCACATTTACAGTTTTAGTGTGTCTCTGAGTCCATTTATATTTTGCTTTCTTCCTTTCTCGTCGAGACTTCGGTGTTTTGCCAGGCTCCCCATACACCTCATCATCGAATGGGAATAGTTGTGCCCACTGTTGTTCCGGTTTAGTTTGGGCACGGGTTGTTAGGGCACACACACTTTCTTCTGGATGGATTAAGCAAGAAAAGTCTGGATAATCATGCCCAATAATGACAGGAACAGGTAAAAGGGGAACCAATCCAACAGTCATTTTATGACTTCTCCCTTGTACCTGTAAATCAAGGTCAGTCACAGGATAATGATGTATGTCCCCATGGATGCAAATTACTGCTGTACGGGACCCTTTTTCACCAGCTTGTTGAACCAAATCTGCTCTTACCAGGGTTTGTCTGCTTCCTGAGTCTATCAGCCCAGTAACCTCATGATTTCCAATCTTAACTGGTGTGATAAATTGTCCCCAATTGGCTAGGGCTAACTGCGTGACTGTAACTTTTCTTTGAGAGCAAAATCTAGCTATGTGCCCCTTCTTCTGGCATTCCCTGCAGATTATGTTAGGGTTATAGGGTCTATTAGCTGGGACAGTTTTAGTACCCCTTCAGTCACAGATGAAGCAATAGAAGAAGAAACAGGCCTTACCATGGTGGGGTTGCACCGGATCCAGGATGTCCACGTTGACGATTATGATGAGCCGTAGGTAATCCTCAGCTAGCGTGATGGCTTTTTCTGCAGTATCTGGCGGTGTTCCTCACCCATACCTGAACGCCTGAGGGCAGGATATGAACAAACTGTTCCAGAATGATCATTTCCAGGATATGTTCTATGGTCTTCACCCTGGTTGTAGCCATTTCTGACACAAGTCCTTTAACTGGGTATAGGCTCTCGGGAGTGTCCACATTATGAAATTTGAAAGTCCTAAAGCGCTGTCGATAGGTCTCGGGCTGATGTTGTACCTTGTAGGATGGCTTGTTTAACAGCGTCATAGTTCTCTGCCTGGGTACTGTCCATGTGGCTGTATGCCAGCTGGGCTTTCCAGATAGGTAAGGTACTAAGCGGATGACCCATTGGGTTCGGGGCCACCCACAAGCCTGAGCTATTCGCTCAAATGTAGTCATGTATGCCTCATGTCATTGTTACACCCAGTTTAGTCAACTTAATGTCTTTAGGGTTTTGTGCTGGTGGTGGATTATGTACCCCTCATATCTCGGATGGCTCTCAGGGTATCATTCCACCTTGCCTCAGCCCTTTGTAGATCCATCTCTTTGCTTGTCCATAGCAATTTGTTTTACACATAGCCAACGCAACAGGCTGTGTATATCTTCTGGTGGTTCTTCAGTGGTCTGTTCTGAGGTATCCTTGCCTCCTCCCTCCAGCTCTCCTTCCTTTTGGCTGTTTTCTGTCGAACATCTGGTCCCAGACCAGGCAAAGAGATCTCTCCATACTTGGCAGCCATAGTCTGTGTGAGAACTCTGCTGGGCTTACTGAGGGTCTGCTCCGTTGTCTCCACCTGCATTCAGTGTCCACTGACTGGAAGGTGCCAGTAACACCAGAGCATCCCACCTCACACCACATGTCAAAGGGTGTGGGTGCAATGATGGACACTGAGACCACAGTAAGGTGGCAAGGCTAATGTTACCAAGCCAAATCTTTATTAAGTAAAGACAAGTAAATAACCAAATAAAACTTCAGAACTGGCAACGTGAAAAGAAATACAAAAGATACAAAAAACAAAACAATACTCCAGTCTTCCAAGGACTATTCCAGCAATGAGCTGTCCTGGATTCAAAAGAATCTTAGTCTGAAGAGTTGCAGATAACACTTTGGACCAGCACCTACTGATCCTCCAACAAAATCTGACTGTTCCACAGGATGAGTTCCCTTTATACTAGGAACCCATCAGGTGACCACATCAGACTCCACCCTTCCTACACTTACACACAGCATAAAATGGAGTGGAGAGGGATGGCTGGCTCCTAGCAGAACATAGCAGGGATCTGAACAGGTCCCAAACAGACCCACCTCTGTTACCAGGCTTGGATTTCTCATTATTTGGGTAAGAACTGCTTACTTCATGTCTTAGAAATGAGACCAAACACTTGTTACTAAGGCAGGTGACTTACACATTTTCAACATGTTTGAACTTCTGTTTACAATTGTTTGAATTTCTAACTTGAACTAGTAAAGAGGGCAGGGCAAGGCTAGCAAGTAGCACACACACCATTCCAGGTGGCCAGTCTGGAATAAGGAACGAGGGATAGACCAGAAAGAAAAAGAATAGCATGGTCAGACACACATGCTACTGCAGTAGACTTCACACATACAAAGTGAGCAGAGTTATGGAAGGGTACTAGTGCTCTCTCACAGCTGTGCGAATGCCTTTTTCTGAATATTCGTCCGAATATTCGGTATTCTGGCATGAGGTATTTGTTATCTGGCCGAATATTTGGTATTTGGCTGTAAAGGAAAAAGGACAAGAAAAAGCCTATTATCCTCCCTAGACCCCACACAGATCATGTCAATAAAGTAGCCCCCATCCCCCCACCCTCAAGTAGCATCCAGGATTGAAATGAAGTGCCAAGAGTTAAAAGTGCCAAAAAGGTATAAGTACAATGATAAAATATACCCTTCCCCCAGCAGTACACACAAAATCGGTAACAGAATAATATATTGAAAAGAAAATGGCAGAGGGCACAACCTGCCCGACCCCATGGCCAGCTACCAACTTGTCTTTCAATATGTTCTTTAATTTAACATAGTGGTCCCCCCCCCCGCACCACCAGCCAGACAGCCAGAAACATAGAATAATAAGATTAAAAGGCGTCTGACACAGCAACCCACCCTCCTTGTTCCACGGTCAGATGCCTTCTAAATGAAGAATTATTGCACTTGGTTTTATATGTTCAATATAGGCCCCCCCCTCGCATCAGCAGCAGACAGAGAGCCACGCAAAACAATAGGTTTAGAAGAAGGCATCCAACACAGCAGCCCGCTGTCCTTGTTCCACAGTCGGACACCTTCTGAATGAACAAGTACCATGCTTGGTTGCATAGTAAAACCCGATGATCACGTGATCATTGGGTTTTACTATGCAACCAATGGCAAGCGCGGTACTTGTTCATTCAGAAGGTGTCCGACCGTGGAATGAGGAAGGTGGGCTGCTGTATTGGATGCCTTCTCCTAATCCTATTATTCTGTGTGGCTGCCTGGCTGCCAGTGGTACAGGGGGGGTCCTATATTGAAGATATAAAACCAAGTGTAGTAACTCTTCATTTAGAAGGCATCCAACCGTGGAACAAGGAGGGTGGGCTGCTGTGTCGGGCGCCTTCTAATATTATTATTCTATGTTTCTGGCTGCCTGGCTGGTGGTGCGGGGGGTATATGTTGAATTAAAGAACATGTAGAAAGACAAGTTGGTAGCAGGCCATGGGGGCAGGTGGGTTGTACCGACTGCTGTTTTCTTTCAATACATTATATTACTTTATTCTGTTACCGATTTTGTGTGAAGCGTTGGGAAGGCATCTGGATGCTACCTGAGGTGAGGGGATGGGGCTACTTTATCGATATGATTTGGAGGGGGGACAGGGAGGTTGGGGGACTGTTTCTTTTCTTATTTCAGTTTTGGACAGTGTTTCTCGAACAGCAGATGAATAGTGCACTATTCATTATTCGGGATCTGAATAACGAATAGTGCATTCGTGGTATTCAGGAAATCATATTCATTTGGTGCACAGCCCTACTGGCCATAGTTATTCTTTCTATAAGGAATAGAAACTGACTGGCATCTCTGGATCTGAAAGACACTTACTTTCACATTTCAATCAGACCTTGCCACAGAAAGTATCTAAGGTTCTCTCTTCCCTCAGGTCATTATCAGTTCTCAGCACTCCCCTCGAAGCTCACCTCTGCCCCACGGGTATTCACAAAGTGTCTGTCAGTGGTGGTAGCTTACCTCATAAGGCAGTTAATCAATGTGTTTCCTTACCTGGATGACTGGCTAGTCATAGGGAATTCATACCAGCAGGTAAAGGATTCCATCAGGGTGACCAAAAGTACCCTGGATTCCCTGGGTTTCCTTATCAATGCTGAAAAGTCTCAGATGGAGCCAGTTCAGTCATGGGAGTTCATTGGAGCAGAACTGGATACTGTTCAAGGAAAACCTTTTCTCCCACAGGAGAGGGTGTCAAATCTACTGACTCTAGCAAATTCCTTTACCTTGGGTCAGCAAAGAACTGCAAGACAGTTCCTAGCATTACTAGAACACATGGCCTCAACTACTGCAATAGTGTCAGGCTCCAGGTTTCAGATAAGGGATATTCAGTATCACCTCAGATCTCATTGGTCCCAAAAAAGGAATCCCATTTCAAAGCTTGTGCCAGATGTAAGAACTCTGTTACTGGCTCTGCAATGGTGGGAAGAAAGGTACAGCCTCCAAAAGGGCACCCGTTTTCAGCAACAGCTCCACACTGTGGTCCTAACAATAGATGCCTCCTTTCTAGGGTGGGGGCACACACAGGTGACCTCAAAATCAGTGGATTTTGGTCACCTCAGGAATCCATGCTGCATGTCAACCTTTTAGAGTGTTGAGAGCTGTCCTCCTTGCCCTAAAGGCCTTTGTCCCTCAATTAAGGAGCTAATCAGTCCAGGTCAGGACAGACAACACAACCACCATGTGATATATCAATAAGCAAGGGGGTACAAGATCTTCAAGGCTGTGCACAGAGGCCATGACATTTTGGTCCTTAGTATATTCCCTGGAGGTGCATCTGTCTGTCATTCATTTTCCAGAGAAGGAAAATACACTGTCAGATTCACTCAGCAGAATCAGCCAGGATTATCACAAATGGGCTTTGAACAGGCAAGTGTTGGACACAATTTTCAGATATTCAGGCACCTCAGAAATAGACTGTTTGCCTCAAAAGAAAATCACCAGCTTCCACTTTATTGCTGGAGGCCACCCTCCTTGGGCACAGTGCCCATGGAGGCACTAGCCCTGGATTGGGCAGGAAAATTCCTTTATGCTTTCCCCTCCAATCCACTGCTGTTAAGAGTCCTTCTCAAGCTGAGGAGTCAGTCTGCAACCATGATACTGGTTGCCCCAGACTGGGCCAGGCAGCCATGGTACCCTCTGTTGCTCACCCTGTCTACCAAGCAACCCATTCGTCTGCCCCAGAGATACAGTCTTCTAACAGCTGTTCAGGGTCATATAGTTTTTCTGAACCTCAAGAGCCTTCACATGAAGGCTCGGTTCTTGAGGAGTTAGAATTTTCGAGTTTAACCTATTAGAAGAGGTACTTAAAATACTGAAAGTTTCTCGGAAAACTTCCACATGAAAGACTCATGCTTCAAAATGGAAAAGATTTTCCATCTGGTCCATGCCTAAGAAAATCAATCCCCTTAAGGTAGAATCTTCCTGGACTAAATTCTCCACCACTCAGTCACACTAATGGGAGTACACCGGAGGCGCTAGGACCCCGCAGGAGCCAAAAAGCATCAGGAGGGCCGGCGCCAGGATAGGACCACGCATCCGCAGCTAGCTTGTGCCATATAGGCTATCTCGGCGTCTGCTCTCCAACTACCTCAGTTCCTTTTCTCCAGCCGTTGAGTGCGCTTCGATGTCGACGTTGCTCACCCGCCGGGAGTCAAGTCTTCGTCTGTATGACAGCAGCTATATAGCCGTTCAGTATTCACTTAACTTTCTGTTTTTAGTGTTCTTTTCTTCTTTTAAAAGAAAAAGGAAGAAGAAGAATAAATTCTCAGCCTGCCATCTACAGAGTCGACCTTTGACGGTAGCAGTAGGGAGACTTCATTTGAAAGCTGTGATGGCAGTGGGCCTGTGTCTGGTCCACCACCCTTTGCGGAGGGGTGGGCCGACCATGGGCAGTCTGGTGCTCGGGGTTGGGGGGACAGTCTACCCGTAGCACAAATTTTGCGGTTCTGGGACCCGGCTCTGCTTGACCTTAAGCTCTTCTTCCTCCTGTCGGTGGAAGAAGAATCATACCACTCAAAGTTGCCCTCCAGTACGTCTGTGCAGAGATCATCGCTGGTTGAGAGCAGTATTCCTGAACTAACTCCAGTGGGTTCCCCTGTGGCTTTGCTCTTAACAGCCATGATCTTCAACACCGGTTCTCATCTCTGTCCTCAATGGGGTTCCAGTGAGCAGTTTCACCTCTGGACTGCGCTTTTAAAGCAGGGGGTATGGTGTCTGCCCAGTTATCCTGGCCAGTGGACCTGTTTCTGGGGCCTTTGGGTCTTGGGGCTGCTGGGCCGCGGCTGGGTCGGCCGTGTCAGAATGTGCATGGTGTCCTCTCTGGTGCTAATGCCATTGACGCCGTCTCCTTGTGCCTACCCCCTCTTCTTTTTCCCTGCAGGGGCCACGTGGGTACCACTTTCCTTCTTCCCCTTTCTTCAGGTCTAGGTTCAGAAGCGGTTCTGGTGCCGTGCATTGCGCTGGTGCCATGTGGCATTGGCACTGTGGGTGCCACCTTTTGCGTTGCACCATGTATCACTGGCACCACCATGCATTGCCGTCTGTGCCATCAGTACCAGTGCCAGGGGCAGTGCAAGGTGTGGCACCATGTGTGGTGCTGGCGCCATGGATGGTGCTGAACTTTTCCCTGATCCAGGTGGTGGCGTCTCCCTGGTCTAGACCTGCCTTTTTGAGGTTATTTTGGGGTAGAAGTGGATCCGGATGAGTCTGTCCCTCTCCTGCTTGTTGAAGACGTAGTGGATGACTCATTTTATGGGCTGGAATGCAAGCCCTCTGTATCAGTGTGATGGAAGATCTTCTTTCCAGTTCTTTTTCCTCAGGGATACGGGGTCCACCATAACATTTCAGTACTGATCTGTGGACCAAAGCAGACTTCTGTCTTGAGTGCCTACATTCCTCAGTACGAGTACACCCTGTGGAACACACTTAATGCAATGGGTGAGAGCCTCCCGAAATCTAAAGCTCCTTTGCTAGGGGCATATAGCCCAATAATCAGCTGAAGCTTTTAATTCAGAGGGTGCCGATCAAGTTGTGTGCACAGGGGACAGGATAAGTATCATCGTCCCAGACTAGCCTCGGCAGATTGATCTGTATTGATCTACAATCTATCAGACCTCCCCCGAGGTGACAATCTCTATGAGTGGACCCTCTGACACAGGGACTTTAGTCCATTCTAACCTGTGCTCCTGTCATTTCCATGCCAGGCCCAGAGGAGATGGAAGTGGGTAAGCTCTAGTTTTTCCCAGACCATCGCGGACGTCTTCTAAGTCATGCAAAGGCCTTCCACTAGGAAGGTTTACGTGGTTAAGTGGAAACCCTTCTTCATCTGGTGTGCAAGTCCCATCTGGACCCTTCAGTTGCCCACCAAGTAAGGTGTTGGAGTGCCTCTTGGATCTGTTGAACACAGGTCGGCCATACTCAGCAGTGAATGTACACCTCTGCACGTTTTCAGTCTGTCTTGAGCCAGTAGACATCTTGTCACTGGATCAATCACCGTTAGTCAAGTTTTGCTTCAACACCAGAAGGAAAGGGAGCACACCCTTCACTCTCTGGATGTTAGGACGGTTCTGCAATTCTTCATCAACAGAATGAAGAGATACACATCCTAGTAACTATTGTATCTTCAGCATGCCTTGGCTGGGTCAGCCTGTTACCATTAGATATTTTCTGCCTGGTTAGTAGCATGTCTTCGACACTACTAATCCACATCACAGGCCAAGTTGGAAGGCCGGGTTCACACTACTTTAACGGAGTGGTTGCAGCTTCCTGGTGGAGATTCGTAATGTACCTATTGCAGTCATCTGCAAGGCGGTAAGGTGGAGCTCAGTGCATTCCTTGTAAAGCACTATGTTTTGGATGTCCATACCAGACAGCTCTCCTTCTTTAGCAGGACAGTCCTTATGGACTTCTGTCCTGAGTGAACTCTGTCTCCAACCACCCTACTCGGGGTGGGGGGGTGATTTCTAGCTCGGCACTCTCCCATTAGTGTGAATGAGTGGTGGAGACTTTAGTCCAGGAAAATATGGAAATTACGCACTTATCGTAATTCTTGATCATCTTAGACGGAGTCTCCACCACTCATTCACACACCCACCCACCATACCTCAAGCTTACTCGATCTGTTTTTGGTCTTCACTATCTTGTTGGTTGGGCTGTGAAGACATTGTTCAATTGACCCTTCTTACATGGGTCATCCAGGCCTTCACATGCCCGGAAATTAGGGTTAGGTTTTCTTTCATTAGTTTACGCTGCACCTTCTCGATTGAAAAGGTACTGAGGCAGTTGGAGGGTCAATGTCAAGATAGCCTATACAGCGTGAGCTAGCCTCATGGCACCACACATGCATGGTCCTATCCTGGGGCCAGCCCTCCTGAAGGTTTTTGGCTCCCGCAGGGTTCTAGTGCCACAGGCGTACTCCCATTAGTGTGAGTGAGTGGTGGAGACTCTGTCCAAGAAGATCAAGAATTATGGTAAGTACGTAATTTCCATTTTTTCTACATTGTTTGATTATCTGGTACACTTGCAAGCTATAGGCCTCAGGTCTGCAACCATTAGGGTCCACTTAGCAGCAGTATCTGCTTATTTGTCTGCAGGTGCTCAAAGAACAACAGCTTCACACCGTATTTTTAGGAAATGTTTCAAAGGATCAGCACATATGTTCCTTTCTGTTAAGGAACCAGTCCCTCCTCTGGAGCTGAATTTGTGCATAGTCAAACTCATGGAACCTCCCTTTCAGCCAGTGGCTACAGCTGACCTGAAATACATCACATATAAAACTGTTTTCCTGGTGGCAATCACTTCAGCAAGAAGCTCTTTGCACTTATCCTGTTTACATTATCTTCCATAAGGACAAGGTGGTCCGAAGGACTAACAGGAAGTTCCTTTCAAAGGTGGTATCTGAGTTTCACTTGAAGCAGTCCATCACCCTACCTATATTTTTCATAGCTAAATCCAGTTCAGGTAAATTGAAGCTTCATAGCTTGGACGTAAAAAGGCCTCCCAGCTGTTACATTACTTATACTAAGGACCTCAGGGATTCCCACTCACAGCTGTTCATTACCTTTGGTGAAGTGGGAAAGGGCAGGCTTGCCTCAATGAGGCTGATTGCACATTGGATAGTATCCTACATCCAATTCTGCTACAGTAAGGCTGACAAACAGCCACTACAGGGCCTCAGGGCACATTCTACTCGTGGAGTTGCTGCCTCTATGGCAGCAGCAAGGGACACTCCCTTGCTGGAAATCTATAAAGCGGCTACCTGGAGTACAGTCCACACCTTCACATAGCACTACTGCCTAGACATCCAGTCCAGGACTGATGCTAGGTTTGGCACTGCAGTATTTCAGAACCTTTTTTACAAATAGTTTCTTTATCCACCTCCCAAGGCACTGCATGGTAGTCTGCAGATTGTCTAACACTACTAGGAGATTCCTGGGGGGGGGGAAATTACTTACCATAGTAATATTGTTTCTTCCGCAGGATCTCCTAGTAGGATTAGACCTCCCATCCCTACCTCTCCTTACATAACCTGAATAGGTTCAGCAATACTTTTATGGGAGTTTCTGATGTCGCCATTAATCATTGGCTTAACTTGTATATCTTTGTTAATGTACACAAGTATGGCTAGTGTGTTCTTCTTCTTTTCCTGTTTGGAACCTGTCCTCTTCACTAAGGAGAGGGTATTGTTGTTAAGGGTGTTAATTTACAGTTATTTAATTTAAATAATCTAGTGTTTTCACCTGCAAAAATCAAATCTGGCAATTAGATGGAATACAGTCCACCTAGGGGCAGCAGTTTGAATGTTGCATTCCAAATTCCTCAATTTGCATACATTCCACCTCAGAGTTCTGAGGGCAGTCAGAGATTCTGAGCTGACTGCAGATTGTCTATTCCTACTAGGCGATCCCTTGGAAGAAACAATATTAATATGGTAAGTCATTTTTTCTTTGGTGACAAAGCAGAAGCATACATGAAAAAGTTGGAGGAGTACAAAGCCACCTACAAGAGCAATACTAAGAAGAAAAAGGCCTCCACTTCCAACATGCCCTATTTTTATTTATTTAGCTTTTGTTGACCGGGTAAGTGCACTAGACAAATCCTGCCTATTTTCAGGCTCGACCCGGGGGAGGGGGATACAGATGAATGCCAACTGACCTTGAACCAGATTAAGCTGTTGGTGGTATTTTTAGTGAATGAGGGAAATTTGGCCAGGACACTGGGGAAATTCCCCTATTCTTTTCGATAAGTGCCATGGGATCTTTAACATCCACCTGAACTACCACCAATCCAGGCAGATGGGACCTCGGTTTAACGTCTCATCCGAAAGACGGCACCTCAGAAGTGCAGCACCCCTCTCATGCTGCACTACAGTGTCAGTACTGGGATATTAACCCAAGTGCCAGATGTGGGAACTGAACCCACAGCCCTCTGATCTCCCGGCCTCAGAGGTGAGTGTGCTACCTACTGAGCCACTGACACTGCATGAAAGAGGAGGTAGAGGTAGGGGTTATTTTCCCCATGGTTTTCTTGCCTGTGACTTCTTCCAGCTGAGGTTTTTTTTTTAGAGGCAGAGGTAGAAGGGGCTCTATGTGTGCTGACCCAACCTCAATACCTAAGGCCAGACCGTAAGCAAAATCCCTGATAAATTGGTCCAGGTCGCCCATCCATTGCTAGTGGGGGGGAAATTCTAGCTCACTTTTTCAGGAATGGAATAACATCACCACAGACAAGTGGGTCTTGGAAGTAGTGAGCCAGTGACTCACCCTGCAGTTCAAAAGGTTTCCCAGAATGCAGGTTCACAAAAACTGCATCTCCCACTCCAACAGAAAAGATCCTGCTGGAGTTATAGGTCAAAATGTTGTTGCAGAGAAAGGCAGCAGAAAACATCTCCCTCCCCCAAATCACAGTGGGAAAAGTGCCTTTACTCAAGATACTTCCTCACCCAGAAGAGAAATGAAGAGTGGTGACCCATTTTGGACCTCAGATATCTAAACACACATCTCAAAAAGGAAAAGTGCAGGACGGTAACCCTGGCTGCAATGATCCCATCCCTTCAGCAAGGGGACTGGCTAAGGTCTCTGGACCTGAAAGATTTCTGTTTCTGTATTCCAGTCAGGCCCAGTCACAGGAAGTATTTAAGATTCGGGGTAGGGACTGGTCACCATTTTGCAGCCTTTCTCTTTGGACTCTTGTCAGCCCCAGGGTGTTCACAAAGTGCATGGCCGTGGTGGCAGCACATCTCTGGAGACAAGGAGTGCTGGTTTTCCCTTATCTCAATGACTGGCTGGTCGCAGGGAAATCTCACCAGGAGACCAAGGCCTCTCTTCTCCTCACTCAGCATACCTTCATGGACCTGGGCTTTCTCATAAACATATAAGTCCTACATGGACCCAGTATAAGTTCTGGAATTCCTAGGAGCAGAATTGGATGCTCTCTGAGGCAAGGCCTTCGTCCCACAAGAGAGAGTGGGGACTCTCATCAATCTGGCAATGTCCTTCATCCTGGGTCAGTCCAGGTCAGCAGGAGTGTTCCTCCAGCTATTAGGCCACATTGTGGGCTCCTCCACAGCAGTAGTGGCAGGGGCCAGGTTCCAAATGAGAGACATCCAGTACCACCTAAGGGTCCACTGGTCCCAAAAATGAGACCCTCTAACAATTCAACCTCAGGGAGGGTGTGCCCCTCCTGCAGTGGTCACCCACAGTTTTGACAACAGATGCTTACCTCCTAGGTTGGTGGGAGCTTATCTGGGTGACTTGACAGTAAGTGGGGTGTGGTCTCCCCAGGAATCACAGGAGCACATCAACCTGCTGGAGCCCACAACAGTATTTATGGCTCTACAGTCCTTAACTCCCCACATCAGGGGTCAGTCAGTCCAGGCCAGGACAGACGACAACACTACTATGTGGTACATCAACAAACAGGGGAGTGAAAGAACCTCAAAGCTATGTATAGAAGCATTGAATATCTGGAATCTGGACTACTCCTTGGAGGTGCAGGTATCAACAGTTCATCTGCCAGCAAGAGACAGTGTCTTAGCAGACTCCCTCAGCAGGATCAGTCAGGAGCATCGCAAATGGACCCTGAACAAGAAGGTCTTGACCACATTGTTCAGGAGATGGGGTACACCAGAGATAGATTTGCTTGTCTCCTGGGGAAATCATCAGCTTCCCCTGTTTTGTTACAGGCCTCCAGCAGTGGGCTTAGTGCCCTGACTCTAGATTGGTCAGGGAGGTTACTATATGCTTTCCCTCCCTCTCTTCCCTCTTTTGCTGAGCGTACTCTTGAAGCTGAGGAGCCAGTCTGCAACCATGATCCTAATAGCCCCAAATTGGGCCAGGCAGGTCTGGTACTCCCTCTTCCTGGCCCTCTCCATCAAGCAGCCCATCCACCTCCCATTGAAGCACAACTTGCTAACCATGTCACAGGACAAGATAACTTTCCCAAACCTCACGTCTTTGTGCCTCAAGGCATAGTTCCTGAGGAGCTGGAGAACTCTTACTTGAACTTTTCTGTGGCAGTTTTGAAAGTCCTCAGGGATTCCAGAAAACCAGCAACCAGGAAAACTTGTGTTTCCAAGTGAAAAGGTTCTCCCTGTAGTTTTGCCCCTAAGCAGCTCCGTCCTTTGCAAGCAGATCTGCCCACAATCCTAGACTACCTAGTCCATCTTCAGTCCCTGGCTCTCAGGCTCTCAACTCTTAAGGCACATCTGGGAGCAGTGTCTGCTTATGTATTGGCAGATAAGGAGAAAACAATGGTTTCACACCCCACTTTTAGGAAGTTCTTTAAAGGGCTTCTGCACCTGCATCCTCCAGTCAGGGACACAGTCCCCCCATGGGACTTGAACCTGTGCATAGGGAAGCTCATGGACTCCCTTTTTGAGCTCATGGCTACTGCTGATTTGAAGTATGTCACTTGGAAAACCATCTTCCTGGTGGCCATGACTTCTGTCAAAAGGACTTGGGAGCTGCAGCCCTCTGCACAGACCCAAATTAAATCATCATTCACAAGGACAAGGTAGTCCTAAGGACAAATAAAAGATTCCTCCTTAAGGTAGAGTCCAAATTTCACCTGAACCAGTCCATCACCCCTCTGGCTGTATGGCAGCTGCAAGTGATGTTCCCTTGCTAGAAATTTGTAAAGCAGCTACCTGGAAAACAGTACATACCATCACAAGGCACTATTGTCTGGATATACAGTCCAGAAATGATACCAGATTTGGCTCTGCTGTCTTGCAGAACCTTTTCCCTAAATAGGCTCTGTACTCAGCCTCCCAAGGTACTGCTTTATAGTCTGCAACAGTAAGCGACCACTTGTCACTTGTGAAAACAGCTAGTAATGCTCATCAGGCTTACAAGTGTAAAAATTAAAAAATAAATAAAAATGAAAAGCATAGGTAGGGATTAATGGGATGTGAAGAAAAAATTACCATAATAATGTTGTTTCTGCCACGGGATCCCTCACTATGATTACCAAACCCACCCTACCTCTCTTTCTAGAAGCTGGAAAAGGTTCTCCAAGAATCATGTGCATTGCCTACAACCAGTTTTTGAGTGTTTCAAACAACATGAAGTCTTACTATATTCTGACATATGCAGTGAGTCCCAACCTTCGAACTGCCCCGGAGGTGAAAGAGTTAACTTTCCATGCCAGGCATGGGACGCTGAGCTCGAGCTCGGTTGAGACTCTGTCTGTTGATCTTCAAACTCAAACCGTCAGATTCTTTACTCTGCCTCACTGAACAGTCGCTCCGGAGATTTCTCCTTCTGCTCGGTTCATTTTGTCGGTTAAAGTACTGTTTTTCTCAGTTTTCAGCCGAATTTAAGCCGCAACCTGTCGGTTCAGTCTCTGTCTGTGGTATTTCTGAGTACTAGATAGGTTTTACATTATTTCTATTCTGTGTGGAAGTTGTAAATGGTTTATCGGTTCGGTTTGAACCGATCAAGTTGTTTAAAAAAATCTTAATTTGTGATTTAGAGTGTGGTTACTGGTTCTTATCGGTTCTAAAAAAAAACGGATTTTATTACGGTTTTTTCCACGACCCATGACATGGTTGGGAACCGATAAGAGGGTCTTGCCTGGCAGATTGTCATAAAAGGGTAAGTTTGGTTAGGACTGGCACTGTCTGAGAAACCCAAAAGAAAAACCGGACCCACTGGGTTTCAACACTGCAGTGTGTGTGGGGAAATCTTTGCCAAGGCTGACCCCTACACCACCTGTGTTTATTGTCTGGGGTTTGACCACCTCAATGCAGACTGCCAGATTTGCAAAAATTTCCCTGCAGCTACCCTAGAAAAGAGAGCTGGTAGGCTCAGAGAAAGGGAGGCCAAAAAGTCCACTGAACCGGATGGCCAGCCCGGTTCGGCTCAAACCAAACCAGAAGGAGTGCCCTCCGACCAGGGCGAGACTTCTTCGGGCAAAAGGAGAGTCGATTCTGAGGTGTCAGTTCCAGCTAAAAGAACTAGAAAAGAAAAATCAGCTGGTGTGGAGCCAAAACTTTCCTCTCCAACCGCTGAAGAGATAGCCAAAGCGATCAAAATTGTTCAGTCGCTTTCCCCGGTTCTGACCGAACCGGCACCATCAGGCAGGTGCTCGGTTCAGCCGGTTCCACCGGTTCAAGATTATGAGTTAGAGGAGTTTTATGAACTGGAGGAGGAGGAGGAAGAGGAGTATGAGGAAAGTGAATGTGATTTGAAAGTCTGGATGTGCCCATTGACCCAGACATCTCCCCAGACAGACCTTCAGGGTGTCTCCTCCCAAGCTTTCTGAGTCCCCTCCCATTTCATGTTCTATAAAAAGTGGCTGAAACCTCCAGCTTCCTATGGAGGAAGCTGTGGATGACCAGGAGGAGCCTGACTATGTAGAAATGATGGATATCCCAGAGTCTAGGAGGCTGTCTATTCCCTTGCACAAATCTTTTGGGAAACAGACATTTAAAATTTTAAAGACTCCAACACTATACCTCCTGTGGATAAAAAGAATGGACAAGAGGTATACATTGTCACGCCTCAGACAACGGAGTTCCTCACACAACAATGCAGCCATGTTGGGGTAGTGCAGGCTGCAGCCTGTGGTAAAACAAACATTCCTTGGCTTCACACCCGGACAAGGACTCCAGGAGGATTGATGCCATGGCAAAGAAACAGTACATAGCAGCATCCTTGGGACTCAGACAGGCCAATTATATGGCCTATACTGCTAGGTATCAAAAATCCAGATGGGACACTGTTATGGCCCTAGCAAAACAGGTCCCTGGCCAGCTGGCCAAGGAGCTGGAGCAGGTGGCTGCTGATGGTATTGAGGCATCCAAGGTGCAATTCCATGCTGCAATAGACTCCAGTGATGTGTCTTCTAGAGTCATGGTTACATCTGTGGCACTTCGAAGAATGGCTTGGCTCAGATGTACTAGCCTGTCACAGGATACCCAGACTAAGGCCATGGATTTTCCTGTTGTGGGTAATTCTCTATTTGGGGAGCAAACAGAGAATTACATGAAGAAAATGGATGAATATAGGACCACCTATAGATGCACAGGCCAAGGAAAAGGCAGGCCACCTCAGAGGCAGCTCCCAGGGCAGGGCAGGCCTTTCAAGGCCTTTACCAAGCCCAGGCCTCTTTCTGCTTATGCCCAGAGGGGGTTCTTTAGAGGGAGAGGCAGCGGGCACAAGCAGGCCTGTTCCACCCCTCAGCCCAAAGCCCCTGCCAAACAGGCACCCTGATGGGGTTGCCAGGGCCGATTCTCAGCTACCTGTAGAGGGCAGGCTGGCTTACTTTGTCCAGGACTGGGAGTCTCTGACATCAGACAAATGGGTCCTGGAAGTAGTAAGCCAGGGACTGGTTCTCAGATTCAAAAAGTTTCCAAAGATGAGAACCAGATCCTTTCCACCTGCAAATCCATCAGAGGCACTTGACCTAGAGGCAGAGGTGTCTTCCCTCCTGGCTCTCAGAGCTGTGGAAAGGGTTCCACCCCTACACCAGGGCAAAGGGTTGTACTCCAGGTACTTCCTTACCCCAAAAAAGACAGGAGAATGGCGGCCCATCCTGGATCTCAGATACTTAAAGAAGCACCTTTTAAAACCAAAATTCAAAGTGGTGACTCTGGGAATTATTCTACCCTCTCTAAGGCCAGGGGACTGGCTAGCATCCCTGGACCTCAAGGATGCCTACTTCCATATTCTCATCAGAAGCTCCCATCGAAAGTACCTCAGGTTCGAGCTGCCCTCAGGCCATTACCAGTTCAGAGCAATGCCCTTTGGCCTCACCTCTGCTCCAAGGGTATTCACAAAATGCCTGGCAGTTGCAGTTGCTTCTCCAAGAAGGCAGAAAATTGTCATCTTCCCTTACCTGGACGACTGGCTCATAGTAGGCCAGTCCCCAGACCAAGTCAAGTTACACCTACAGATAACTCAGCAACTGCTCACCTCTTTAGGTTTCCTTCTGAATCTTTCAAAGTCAGTTCTAGAGCCTGTCCAGCTCCTCACCTTCATAGGCGCAGAGCTAGACACAGAGAAAGCCAGAGCCTTCCTTCCCTTGGACAGGGCAAGGACCCTGGTCTCTCTAGCCTCCTCATTCACCCTGCAGGTGTCTCGACCAGCAAGGCATTTTCTACAGCTTCTAGGGCACATGGCTGCTTCTACAGCAGTAGTGCAGGGAGCAAGATTTCAGATGAGGGACATTCAGTTCCATTTGAGAGCCTTTTGGTCTCAAAGGAAGCACCCTCTGACCAAATTGATCCCAGTAACTCAAACCCTGATCCAGGCCCTACAGTGGTGGCAGGATCAGAGCAATCTGAGACAAGCGGTTCCTTTTGTCACTCAGTCTCACTCCTTAATCCTTACTACAGATGCATCCCTCTTGGGGTGGGGAGCTCACATGGGTGACCTCACCACCCAGGGGTTGTGGCCCCCTCAGGAATCTCTGCTCCACATCAATCTGTTGGAACTCAGAGCAGTATTTCTAGCACTTCAAGCTTTTTCCAAATCTGTTCAGAACAAAGTTGTACAGGTCAGAACAGACAACACCACCACAATGTGGTACATCAACAAGCAAGGAGGCACTCGGTCTATGGCCTTGTGCACTGAAGCAATGAAGTTGTGGTCTCTGGCTTACTCCCTGAACACCTCCCTTATGGCAGTTCACCTCCCAGGCAAGGACAATGTCCTGGCAGATGCTCTCAGCAGGATTTCCCAGGGCCATCACGAATGGTCACTGGATCCCCTGGTCTTGGAGGTGATATTTTCCAGATGGGGCACCTCGCAGATAGATCTTTTTGCAGCCCCAGACAATCACCAACTTCCCCTTTTTTTGCTGCAGGCCCCCAGTGTTGGGCTCAGTCCCTCTGGACGCTTTAGTTCTCAATTGGGAAGGGAAGTTTCTTTATGCTTTTCCCCCCTTCCCTCTCCTGTTCAAAGTGCTAGTCAAAATCAGATCTCAACACTGCAAGATGATCCTGATTGCTCCAGACTGGGCCAAACAGCCCTGGTATCCACTCCTACTGTCCTTAGCAGTCCATCTTCCCCTGTGTCTTCCATGGAATTACAGCCTGTTAACCTGTGCTCAGGGGAGGGTTTGGTACCCGAACCTCAAATCTCTCAATCTCAAGGCCTGGCTCTTGAAGAGTTAGAGTTTGCTGATTTACACCTCTCCCAAGGTGTAATGGATATCCTGAAGGCTTCTAGAAAACCTTCCACCAGGGCTACTTATAATTCCAAATGGAAAAGGTTTTCCATATGGTGCTCTGGAAAGCATATTTCCCCAGAATCTGCTGATTTGCCCACGGTCCTGGATTATATGGTCCACTTAAATACCTTGGGGCTGGGGCCAGCTACCCTGAAAGTGCATCTGGCAGCTGTGTCTGCTTTTATTTCAGCAGGTAAGCCCTCTTCTCTTTCTGCTCACCCTGTATTCTCCAAGTTTTTCAAGGGATTGCTTCACACCAACCCTCCATTCAGGGACCCAGCCCCCGCCTGGGACCTTAATGTTTGCATTGCTCAGCTTATGCAACCCCCCTTTGAGCCTTTGTCTTCAGCAGAGCTTAAGTACTTGACTTGGAAAAGTGTATTTCTGGTAGCCATCACTTCTGCCAGATGCATAAGTGAATTACAAGCTTTGTCAGTGGAGCCTGATTTTATCTCCTTTCACAGAGATAAGGTGGTCCTCAGGACTAACAGGAAGTTCTTGCCTAAGGTGGTTTCAGATTTCCACCTTAATCAATCTATCTCTCTTCCAGTGTACTTCACTGACCATTCCTCCTCTGGCGAGAGGAGGCTGCACAACAGATGTGAAGAGGCCCTTAGTTACTACACAGAGCGTACCAAGGGTCACAGGTTTGACTCCCTCCAACTGTTCCTCACTCATGGTGAGGTTGGTAAAGGGAAACCTGCCACTAAAAGATCCATTGCCAGGTGGATTGTCTCTTGTATCCAATTTTGCTATGAAAACTGGGTAAGGTTCCCCCTCAGGCCTGAGGGCTCACTCTCAGAGGTACAGCTGCTTCTCTGGCTGCTGCCAGGGACATCCTATTCTAGAGATATGTCAAGCAGCTACCTGGAAACAGTTCACATTTTACCAAGCATTACTCCCTGGACATCCAGGCTAGGAGTGATGCTTGGTTCTTCAACTGTGCTTCAGAGCCTATTTCCTAAGTAGGTTCTGTCCCTCCTCCATGGAGGTACTGCTTTGTAGTCTGCATATGTCAGAATATAGCAAGACTTCATGTTGTTTGAAGAAAAAATTACTCACCTTAGTAATGCTGTTTCTTCTAATGGAGTCTTGCTATATTCTGACCTCCCCCCCCCGCCTGCCCCTCTCAGAACCTCTGTTTTTGGGATGTCGGTGGGCAGTGCAGTGTTGGCACTTAGTAGGTGCCCACCTTTTTGTTTTCACCCCTTCTTTTCTTGGGGTGAGTTGGCATTGTGTTTTTCATTTTTGGGTCTCCTGACTTGAGTCTTTGTTTTGGGACCAAAAATGTGTTTTATGTTTAGTAGCCAGTTGGCTAGTGTAGGTTTACAGCTTCTACTCAGGACCTTAGTGAGTTTAGCTCGTAAAGATCTGACGGTTTGAGTTTGAAGATCAACAGACAGAGTCTCAACTGAGCTCAAGCTCAGCATTCCATGCCTGGCATGGAAAGTTAACTCTTTCACCTCTGGGGCAGTTCGAAGGTTGGGACTCACTGCATATGTCAGAATATAGCAAGACTCCATTAGAAGAAACATTACTAAGGTGAGTAATTTTTTTCTTTTGTTGCATAACTTTGGTGTGCCATGTTTTGTCCCAGTAGGGGCCCAGTATTGCTTTGGGCTCTCTATTTTCCTTGTTTCAGTATAGCTAAATTAGTGGTCACTGCTCCCTTAGCTATCAAAATAAATCTGACATTAGAGGGCAGAGTGGAGTATGACCACACAGCAGAGATTTGAATTTCATTCCATTGTTCTCTGATTTGCATAAAATTCCACTGTATGGGGCAGCTCAGATCTGCAGGCTGAATGCAATAGTAAGCATAGTGAGGGATCCCTTGGAAGAAACAACGTTACTATAGTAAGTAATTTTTTTTTCTTGCACAAGCAAACATAACAAGCATTTGTCAATGCTAAACATTGCTTGCTTGTATTTTCTGTTTAGGTATTTGGCACTAATAGTGCATTTGTAGCACAGTGTGATGCACCCCCACTCTAGTAACTGTCCCTCTCTCACGTCCTGGTCTCTCCCCCCAGTAACTCAATGTCCTTCCCTCACTGCTGGTCTATGATACGGCAGGACAGATGAGTGGGAGTGTGAACCAACAGGAAAACTGTCTCCAATGCGCCGCACTTCACCGGTGCAATTGCTTCTGCTCCTCTCTGGGGGGGGGGAGGGGATGGGTCCAGGAAAAGAGAAACAAGAGACACATATTGACTCTTAGGACTGCGAGTGGACATCGTGGGTCAGCACTGTCAATGTCAGCCACTGCAAAACACTGCTGTCTCCCCACTGCTTGCTATGTCCAGGACTGAGACACAAAGTGACAGAGACAGAGATAGACTGCGACAAGTGTGAATTACTCACTGTGTCAGATGTCTCTCTGTCTCTGTGAATTCAGCACTGTCTCACTGTCTCACTGGTGCATGCTGCAGCCCACTCACCCGCTCCTTGGTCTGCCTCTATCTTACTGTGCGACTGTCAGCTAAACAATGTAGCGCAGGGAGTGGCACACATAATGGATCATACTCTGACAGCACTCCAGCATTATGGTGCACAGAGTGACAGCACTACAGGATCATCAGGAGCTACCTCTGACTGCTGGAAGTGGAAGGCAGGGGAGAGATGTGGCAGAGAGCTGCAGGGACAAGTATGCAATAACCCACAACAGGGTGTGTGGTTACTGGGGATGATTTACCTACACACCGTGGAGTGGGTTATTGCTAGAGATGAGCGAAGTCTGAGAAATTTACTACACAAGATAATTCGTGGATTTTGTGGAGCGATTTCACAAAATGTTCTCAAATTTCACAGCGAAATGCAAAATTTCACCTGTGAATTTCACACTTTGCCCACAAAATTTCATACTTCATGGTAAAAACTGCAAATTTCGCAGAACATTTCATGCAAATCATGCTAATTGAAGTTTTAGCGGGCCAGCCAGAACTCTGCAGATTCTGCAAAGCGAGAATTTTCTGCAATTTGCTGGAAAGTTGCGGGCGAAGTTTAACTTCACAACATCTCTAGTTATTGCACTTATAACATGAGTTATGTTTAAACAAAAAATAGCAAGAGAAGTGTTTTTTTTTGCTTTTAAACAGATAGAAAGGTGCTGTATCCTGTCACCTTATAAAATAGTCCTTACCAAATAATGCATACTGCACTGGTGTTATGCACATAAAAATGTCACAGAGACACTACAGACATGATCTGTGACACTGTGTAGGATCGTTATTGTGCCAGTCCCCTCCTCCCATGCAGACTGCAGTCAAACCTCTCTCTCTCTCTCTCTCTCTCTCTTTCTCTTTCTCTTTCTCTCTCTCTCAACATGTTGTGGGTCAAAATGTTGTGGGATTTCATGTCATTCTCTGTCACACTCTCTGAACCAAGTCAACAACTTTGGGATAACCATAAGTATTCATTTACTCACTGTCACTCCCCAGATGTCTCCGGCTCTCTCCCCACACACACTGAGATCAACATCCACAGAAACAACATCCTGTACTTAACACCGCCAGGCCTACTGCAACAGCTTCTGTACTGGTTCAGAAGGTCTTAGCACGGGGAAGAACAACGGTCGCTCTCTGTGCTCCTCACACTTGTCAATATCTCTGTGTTACTTTCATAACTGTGCTTGCCTGAACTACTGTGTAGCTGCTGCCTATGAGTACCACAACATAGGACTAACAGAGAGCCACACTCCAGCAGGAGCACCCACTCGCATGCTGGAACTCCCACCTGTAACTTGTGATAGTTGTAACCCCCCCCAGCACCACGGGACATTCCTCTCCTCTTTACCCTTATATTCTCTCAAATCTACTGCAGTAGTAATTTCTCCACTGTCCTTTGTCTTATTTCACATTTCTACCATGAAGGGGTGGCCTCCCATCATGGTATCTCTTCTATTCTACCCCTCTAATGTTCTCTGTTGTCCCTGTGGTGCCTGTGTTTTGAAATGTAAGGTTACCATTGTAAACAGGAATGGTAATAAAATAAGCAGCCCCAATTAGGTTCAAAAACAAGCAAGCATCTCAACATATAGTCATGCTGTAGTTAAATAATAAAATGAGGTACTTTACAAGAAATATAAGGTTAAATAGTTATTTTCCTTGCGTGTTTATGTAAGAAATGAAGCCCTTACCTGGTCCACTTGCTGTCTCACTTGCTGCAGGTACTGCACTCTAAGGAGCCAGTGGCAGCTCCTAACATATATTTATAGGGCACAGGTGTGGCAAGTCAGCACCAGAAGGAAGGGGTTAAACCCTTGAGTTTTAATTACACTTTGTTTCTGTCTTGTGAAATTAATTAAGAGGTGGTTCATTCTGGGTATAATCAAGCCCAATCAATGTATTTTTTTATGGTCAGGCTGATCCCCCTACCTAATGTATTAGGGTAGAGATTAAGTGTATTAGAATAGGGGGTGGATCAGCTGATCAATGATGTCAGAGTGTTCACCTATATAAGGTGGAGGTTTGTGCAAGAGAGCAGATAGTATAGGAGCACAGAGGATAGTAGATGTGCTGGGGCTAAGCTCATCTACTCTGTGGCAGTACTCAAGCTGTTAAAATTACTGATAGTCTCAAGTTGAGAGAAAGCCATTTTTTTCATGTTGTTGGCTTTATTTTCTTTACAGTTAATTTCTGAAAAGTTTATTTTGAGTTTTTTTTTGTAAATAAATTTCACACAAAGTCTTGTGTGTTCTAAAGAACGTCTGTGTCTGGCTTATCACTTCCCATGCCCGTTCACAAAGTGGTGTCAGAAGTGGGATATACTGGTTGTCCAAGCTATATTGGGGGAAACCAGCTTAGTACCAGACCTGGTACTGTGATAAGAAAGAACAATGGCAACTGGCACAGATGATACCAAAATGATGGGAGCTGTGACTCAGTCACAGACAGAGAAAACCGGTGTACCCCTACATCCTGGTTTGGAGACTTCAGTAAGGCAAAAGTTACCAAAGGAGCAGTCCACTAGTGATAGTGAAGAAGAAGAGCGACAGCAGAGATGATCAGAGGTAGATGACAGACCTCCTGAGGGCCTTTCGGATCTGCTACACTGGTTGGCAGTTTGCCAGTTGGAAATCGAACGCCAGAGGGACATTGATGCACAGGAAAGAGAGAGAGCACCGTCGCCAAGATATGAGGTGGGCAGAAACTTTACAACTAATTCAGACCATGGGGGCTGGACAGGAAAATGGGGGAAATAATAACACTAACCCCAACAATCCCCGAGACATTAAACTAACTAGGATAACTGTCAATGAAGATACTGAGTCATACCTTACCATGTTTGAGAGAGTTGCTAAAGCATGTGACTGACCTAAATCCCAATGGGTAGTGCGATTAGCCCCCAACCTCTCCGGGAAGGCCCAGTTAGCATACGGGAATATGGATCCCTGTCTTGCAGAGGACTACGACATGGTGAAACAGGAAATTCTTAAAAGATATGACATTAATGCTGAGACATATCGGCAGCGTTTTCGTGCCTTGAAACATTCCCCCCATGATCCTCCTTGGGGAAAACATATATAAGACTCAGAGAACTATGTAATAAATGGATTCAGCCAGAAGGAAAGTCTCGAACTGACATTATAGAACTTTTGGTACTGGAACAATTTTTACAAATCTTGCCGAATGAGGTCCAGATTTGGATAAAAGAACATAATCCCGAGTCCACTGAAATAGCTGTGACACTGGCTGAGGACTTTCTGACAGCCCATCAACCTTTCAGAAAAGGAGGACAGAGACAATCTGAATCTAGCGAAACCACAGACTGGTCTGGTAAGAAATGTTCAGAATGCCTATTCTAAAAAGGAAGAGTGGGAGAGAAGAGGGAGGAGTGGACAAAGAATGAGAACTGTTCCATCTAACATTGTATGTCACAATTGTAAAGGACTAGGACATATTGCCCGTTTTTGTCCATCAAAGAAAACCGATATGGCACACTTAGCTTTACTAAATTCTGGGTATATGTTTTCTGATATTATTATAAAAGGGAAAAATGTCATGGGACTCTTGGATTCTGGCAGTAAGAATACTCTGATTAGGGAAGATTTAGTATCTACAATGCAAAGAGGGGATCCTATGCATGTCATTTGTGTGCACGGTGATTCACACCAATACCCTACTGTACGACTGTCTATGGGAATACGGGGGGTAACATCTGACATTTCTTCTGGTGTAGTCCCACATCTCCTTGTCCCCGTAGTGATTGGGCATGACTATCCTGGGTTTGCCTCACTACTACAGGGCCCAGAGTAAAGAAGAGATTGTGCTAGGAAAAGTGTTTCCCTTTGAAGGAGAAGTAGTCAACCCCCCTGAGAAGGATAGGAAAACCCGTAAAGCAAAGAAATTATTAAAACACAAGTGGCAACAGGAACAACAGGGAGTGAAGGTAGAAAATAATCCTGTATTTGTTAAGGCAGAAATGAAAGAGCAACAGAAAGGATGTCTCTCTGCAACCATTTTTTTACAGGTGGGGAAAAGAGAAAGCAGGTACCCTGAAATACAGGAGAAAAATGGGTTATTATGTAGAGTTTGTACCAACCCAACTACCCAAGAAACAGTGGACCAATTATTAGTACCCCAATGTTACAGACAGGAAATTTTAGCACTGGGGCATGATGTTCCTTGGGCTGGGCATACAGGGAGAGACAAAACCTCCAGTAGAATACTGCAAAGATTCTTTTGGCCTGGGATACATGGGGACATAGCTCGATACTGTCAGAAATGCCATAAATGTCAAATCACTGCCCAAGCCACTAGAAAGGAAGTAATGCCACTTAATCCCTTGCCACTAGTGACTACACCTTTTGAGAGAATTGGAATGGACATTGTCAGCCCTGTTGATAAAAGTAAAAAGGGAAACAAATTCACCTTGGTGGTGTGTGATTATGCCACCAAGTATCCCGAAGCTATACCCATGAGAACGGTCACGACCAAAAGAATCGCAGAGGAACTGGTGAAACTCTTTAGCAGAGTTGGAATACCTAAAGAGATTCTCACTGATAGAGGGCTAACTTTAACGCTGAACTACTAAGGAACTATACCGCCTTCTGGGGATAGTAGCTATAAGAACCTCTCCTATCATCCCCAGACTGATGGTTTAGTTGAAAGGTTTAATCAAACCCTTAAGCGTATGATAAAGAAATTCATACATGAAGAGGGGCATGATTGGGATTTATATCTTCCCTTCCTTCTTTTGCCTACCGGGAGGTTCCCCAAGCATCCACAGGGTTCTCACCTTTTGAACTTTTATTTGGAAGAAACCCTCGGGGACCCCTGGATGTAGTTAAAGAGTGCTGGGAGGACAACACAGAACTAAAATCTCTAGGAATAGCAAAGTATATGAAGCAATTAAGACAAAGATTGGTGCTATATAATGAAAAGGCTCATGAAATGGGAGTTAAGGCACAAATCCAGCAAAAACAATACTATGATCAAGGTACGGCCAAAAATAAATCCTTCTCTCCTGGGGAACAGGTATTGTTACTTTTGCCCACTTCTACACATAAGCTTTTAATGAAATGGCAAAGACCCTACAAAATAATTAGACAAGCAGGACCTGTTACTTATGAAATTGAAACCCCGGACAAAAGACAAAAAATGAAAATTTACCATGCCAATCTATTGAAACGTTGGCACGAAAAAGGAACTACAGGGGTGAGTCTCTCCGTAATTCCAGAACCCAGAGAAACTGAAATAGAGTTGGCATATGGCAGACTGGAAAAGAGAACAGGAGTAGATGATGTTATTATAAACCCAGAACTTAATGTACAACAAACACAGGCAGTAAGGTCCTTGTTGAATGAGTTTAGCAAAACATTCACTAATACGGGCATGGCTAAAGGTGTAGAACACCACATGTGCACAGATGCTAAACCCATAAGGAAAAAGGCATACAGACTCCCAGAACGCCTTAGAGAGGAGATAAAAAAGGAGATACAAAAACTAAGATCATTACAGAATATAGAACCTTCTAAGAGTCCATGGGGTTCCCCTATGGTAATTGTCCCAAAAAAGGAAGGAGGAATTAGACTGTGCTTGGACTTCAGGGGCTTAAATCAGGTGGCACAGTTTGATGCTTATCCTATGCCTCGTGTAGATGACATAGTGGATAGAATTGGCAAAGCCATTTATATCTCTACACTAGATCTCACAAAGGCTATTGGCAGATCCCTAGAAGAATCCGCCAAGGAGAAAACTGCTTTTAGTACTCCCATGGGTCTTTTCCAGTTTTGAACCATGCTGTTTGGGCTACATGGGGCTCCGGCTACCTTCCAGTGGTTTATGGACCAGGTATGGGCACCTCATAACACCTATTGTGCAGCGTACCTGGATGACATGGTTGTCTTTAGTTCATCCTGGGAAACTCATTTACAAAATCTTCAAGCAGTTTTCTCTTCTAGCCAACAGGCAGGACTAACTATCAACCCCACAAAATGTACTATTGCCATGAAAGAGACAAGATACCTTGGTTTCATACTGGGAAATGGTCTTATTAAGCTAGGGATATCGAAGGTGGAACAGTAGCCCAGTGTCCCATACAACACCAAGAAACACGTGCGGTCTTTCTTGGGTCTTGCAGGTATTACAGAAGATTCATTCCGAACTTTGCTTCTGTTGCTTCTCCATTGATAGATTTAACTAAAAAGAAGTTTGGGAATCAGATAAAATGGACTCCTGAATGTGAGGAAGCATTTAATAAAATTAAGGCAGCCCTATGCTCCTCCCCAGTCCTGCATAGTCCTGACTTCGCATACCCATTCGAGGTACATACAGATGCCTCAGGATCAGGTATAGGGGCAGTGTTGAGCCAAACGATGGATGGAGAGGAACATCCTGTAATATATATTTCAAGGAAACTCCACGATAGGGAACAAAAGTATGCTACCATCGAGCAAGAATGTCTGGCAGCCAAGTGGGCGATTGAGTCCTTGAAATTTTATTTATAGGGTGCCCATTACTTAATAACTGATCACAATCCTCTGCTTCCTATCACAAATGAAGGACAAAATAATAGAATCATGAGATGGTACCTGGCCCTGCAACCTTATAGTTTTACAGTACAACACAGAGCAGGCTCAGCTCATATGAATGCAGATTTTGTCCAGACATGAGGCAGCTTAGGTACCACCAACCCTAAAATAGATAATTGAAAATCTGTATCAATGTTTAACACATAGGAAAGAAGGTTAAGAGATACAGTCATGACACCCCAGGGCTATTTAATAAATGTGGACGTTTATGCTTTTGACGATTCACATCTATCTGTAAAGATAATTCTAATGTTTGAAATGGGTGCCCTGGGGTGGAGCTTTCAAAGAGAGGGTGGGTGAAAGCTCCATTCTACCCTCAGGGATTGGGTAGGTTGTCTTGAAAACTCCGGGATTTATTGAAATAAATGGTGGTTTTCACTTAACATTGGGGGTGTGTGATAGTTGTAACCCCCCCCAGCACCACGGGACATTCCTCTCCTCTTTACCCTTATATTCTCTCAAATCTACTGCAGTAGTAATTTCTCCACTGTCCTTTGTCTTATTTCACATTTCTACCATGAAGGGGTGGCCTCCCATCATGGTATCTCTTCTATTCTACCCTCTAATGTTCTCTGTTGTCCCTGTGGTGCCTGTGTTTTGAAATGTAAGGTTACTATTGTAAACAGGAATGGTAATAAAATAAGCAGCCCCAATTAGGTTCAAAACAAGCAAGCATCTCAGCATATAGTCATGCTGTAGTTAAATAATAAAATGAGGTACCTTACAAGAAATATAAGGTTAAATAGTTATTTTCTTGCGTGTTTATGTAAGAAATGAAGCCTTACCTGGTCCACTTGCTGTCTCACTTGCTGCAGGTACTGCACTCTAAGGAGCCAGTGGCAGCTCTAACATATATTTATAGGGCACAGGTGTGGCAAGTCAGCACCAGAAGGAGGGTTAAACCCTTGAGTTTTAATTACACTTTGTTTCTGTCTTGTGAAACTAATTAAGAGGTGGTTCATTCTGGGTATAATCAAGCCCAATCAATGTATTTTTTTATGGTCAGGCTGATCCCCCTACCTAATGCATTAGGGTAGAGATTAAGTGTATTAGAATAGGGGGTGGATCAGCTGATCAATGATGTCAGAGTGTTCACCTATATAAGGTGGAAGTTTGTGCAAGAGAGCAGATAGTATAGGAGCACAGAGGATAGTAGATGTGCTGGGGCTAAGCTCATCTACTCTGTGGCAGTACTCAAACTGTTAAAAGTACTGATAGTCTCAAGTTGAGAGAAAGCCATTTTTTTCATGTTGTTGGCTTTATTTTCTTTACAGTTAATTTCTGAAAAGTTTATTTTGAGTTTTTTTTTGTAAATAAATTTCACACAGTCTTGTGTGTTCTAAAGAACGTCTGTGTCTGGCTTATCACTTCCCACACCCGTTCACATAACTCTACTAGCTGCTGGGGACTGCAGAAAGCATATGGGGGACACAGACACAGGGGGTAACTATTAGACAGAGAGACAAAAGCATTTATGCAGACTGACTACAACTTCGGGCACTCTCTTGGTCTCTCACACACGACCACTTCTGCCCAACACTGCTACACACACACGGACACACGGACACACGGACACACGGACACACGGAGAGAGACAGAGACACACAAAGGACCGGACTGCACTACTGTGCTCAGAACCTGTACCTGCTGATGCTGTCCACCTGCTGCCTCTGTCACTGGGTATCTGTCTCTCTCTCTCACCTTACTCTCTGTCTCTGCCGCTGTGTGCCAATACATACACGGGGGGTGGGGGACATTCTTGGGGGGCGCACTGGGATGTCGCCCATATGTGCAACTTACTGTGTTTCTGTCACTCCCTGACCTGACTGCTCTTTCTCTTTTGCGAGGTGCCTCACTGCCGTCCTGCCACACAGTCATATCTTCGTCACTACCACTATAACGGGATTGCACAGCCCTGGGGAATTGCCTGTGCTCCGTTACCCGTAGCACATGGGTTGCTTGCCATACTGGCTGGGTAAAGGGGGGACACTCTCCACATGGAACTATAATAGGCCTGAAATGGACAACAGAGAGAGAGAGAGAGAGAGAGAGACACACACACACACACTTTGTGAGATCAGGCTGGATATATCTGTCGGAAAATGCCGCTCTCCTGGCCCGTTGTTCACTCAAGATTTTACATGGCAAAATAGAGACCAGAGAGGCAGGGGAAGTTAAAACGAATGAAGTGCTCCAATGAGAGAGCACTTGGCCCTTTGAAGTGTTCTCTCATTGAAGCGGTTCATTCATTTCAACTACACAAAGTTTCCGCCCATAATCTGTGAACCACTGTCATACTTAGCTTGCATGATCATTGGTCTATCAAGGATGAGCCCAACACAGCTTGACCTGCATTTGGCTAGTCAGTGACACACCTCTGAAATGCCATTATCTGTAGCAAAACGTTTCTTGCACAAGTGCATGCAACATAAAAATTACTCACCATAGTAATGTTGTTTCTTCTTGGGAATTCTGCACAATGGTATATACTCCTACTTCCTCTTCCAGAACCTGAAAACTAGATTTACGAAAATCAGCTCTTTGCATTAAAGATCCGTAGCAATCATAATGAGAACATTCTTTTTTTTACATGTTTTTCCTTTGGCAGTGTAATGTAACCCCCCCCCCCCACAAATTGGGGTTTACTATAATGTCTTCCTGGGCTCCTTAATGCCTACTGTCAGGCTGGAGTCCTGTCTTAAGTAGTTCTTTGTCTCTGTGTGAGAGTGCCATATTGAGCCTCTGCGCCTGTCTCTTTAAGAGCATAGCTAATCTGTGTTTAGAAATCAGTCTAGGCTGGGTCCAAGTGATTTAGGGCTTGCAACTGGCAGACAGTGTATTATTTTGCTCCATTCTGCAGCTGCTGCTTGTGCAGAGGGAGCCTATACAGGAACTGTGGATCTTCCACTCATTCACACTAATGGGACTACACCGGAGGTGCTAAGACCCTGTGGGAGCCAAAAATCTTCAGGAGGGCCGGCACAGGGATAGGACCATGCATGTGTTTGCCGTGAGACTATCTCATGCCATGTAGGCTATCTCAGCGTTGACCCTCCAACTGCCTCACTTCCTTTTCTCCCGCCATCGAGTGTGCTTCGATAACGATGTCGCTCTCCTGCCAGGAGTCAAGTATTCATCTATACGAAGGCATCTATAGCCGTTCAGTATCCAATTAGCTTACCATTTTTAGTGTTCTTTTCTTATTAAAAAAAAATAAATATAAAAAAAGAAGACGATGAAGTGAAAGAAGAAGAAATTCTCAGCCTACCATCAACGGAGTCGACCTTAGACGGTAGCGGTGACAGTAGGGAGACTTTGAAAGCTGTGATGGCAGTGGGGCTGTGTTCGGTCCACCACCCTGTGTGGAGGGGGAGTCCTACCACAGGCAGTCCGGTGCTCGGGGGGACAGTAGGCCCAAAGCACGAAAGTAGCAGTCCCATTCCCGACCTCAACTAGGGACCCGGCTACACTTGACCTTGAGCTCTTCTTCCTCCTGTTGGTGGAAGAAGAATCGGTACCTCTCGAGGTCACCCTATGGTACATCTGCGCAGGGGTCATCGGTGGTGGAGAGTGGTAGGCCTGAACTGACTCTGGTGGGTTCCTCTGTGGCTCCACTCTTAACGGCTGTGATCTTCAACACTGGATCCTGTCTTTGTTGTCGATGGGGTACCAATGAGCAGTTTCATCTTTGGGTGCCCTTTAAGAGCAGGGGGTACAGCATCTTACTGGTTGTCCTGGACTGTGGACCAGATTCTGGGGCCTTTGGGCCTCTGAGCCACTGGGCCATGGCTGGGTCGGTCGGTCAGGCCAGGATGTGCACTGTGTCCTCACCGGTGCCTACGCCATTGACTCCTCGTGCCTACCCCCTCTCCCTTTTTTCCCCACAGGGGCCATCATGGCTACTGCTTTCCCTCTCCCCCTTTGTCTTCAAGTCTAGGTACAGCAGCGGTTCTGGTGCCGTATTTGGTGCCGGTGCCATATTGGTGCCAGTACCAGGTTTGGTGCTGGCACCAGGTTGGTGCCGGTGCCAGGTGTGATGCTGTGCCAGGTGTGGTGCTGGTGCCATAGATGATGCCAGCACCACATGTGGTGCCATGTGGTAGTGGCCCCATGGGTGGCGCTGTTGGCAGGTGTGGCACCGGGTCTGGCACCAGGTTTGGCACTGCATCTGGCACCAGGTCTGGCTCTGTGTGTGGCACCATGTGTGGTGCAGGTGCCACGAATGGTGCTGAATTCTGCACCAAACCTGGTGTCAGCATCTCCCATGTTCCTGGCCTAGACCTGCCTTTTGGAAGTTATTCTGGGGTAGAAGTGGATCTGGATGAGTCTCTCTCTCTTCTGCTTTGTTGAAGACACAGCAGATAGCTCATTTTATGGGCTGGAATGCAAGCCTTCTGTATCAGTGTGATGGGAAATCTTCTTCCAGTTTTTTCCTCAGGGATATGGGGTCCACCATAACATTTCAGTCTCCATCTGTGGACCAAAGCGGACTTCTACATCTTGAGTTCCTACATTCCTCAGTATGAGTACATCCTGTGTAACACACTCAATACAATGGTTGAGAGCCTCCCGAAATCTAATGCTCCATTGCTAGGGGCATATAGCCCAATAATCAGCTGAAAGCTCTGCCTCTAGGGCAACCGCTGCTGGCAGCAGGTGGTTAACATCTCCTTGACGGTGCTTATCTGTTCAGCCCTCAGGTTGATCTCTGGAGGTCACTCAGAACAATAGGGCTGCCATTTTAACAGTAGGCAGTGCCTGCTGCCTCTCAGAGGGACGGGAAATGTCGACATCCTTGTAACAGAGTCCTTTCAAGGTAGAGGCCTAGGTGCCTTTTTCAGGAACCAACCCCTCAGCCATGAAGAGAATGCAGTAGAGAGCACAGGGTCCAAAAGCGCCCTGTACCAACCTCTGTGGATCCAGCCCAGGTCCCACCCCAGTTGTCTGAGGGGGACATCTCTTGGCAGTAGGAGAGGTGTCTAATTCAGTTTTACAACCAGTGGAAGTCCATTACAGTGGACATATAGGTCATCAGGATTGCCCGAGAGGGATACTCTCCCAATTTTGTAGATTTCCCCAGACCTTCCACCCAGATGGCAGCCCTGTCTGTCTGCCTTTCAGTCGCACTCTCTGTGCTTCTGAGATACGGGGCCTCTGCGGAAACTGGGCAGTAGAAGTTGTTCCACAGAGGAACGGAGCACAGGTTCCTATTTCCATTGCTTCTTGTTCCAAGATAACAGGCAGCATGCACCCATTTGTTGACCTTGGAAGGTTAAACAAGTACCTGTTCAGGGAGGAGTTCACTAAAACCTTGGCATTCAAGTCTTCACTTCCTGTACATTTGGCTCCTAGCCAGCCCATCTGGGCAAGAGACACAGGAAGCAGTCACCACAGCTTCTCAGTTGTTCTCTCCAGGGGGTTCTCTGATTCAGGGAAGATGCCAGTTTCATCTTCCCAGCAGCTCCTCTTCTTAGGAATCCTCATGGATACCTCCAGGGTATCAGTTTCAGTTGCAGAGGATGGGGGAAACAAAATCTTTAGATGGCTTGTTACACCACAGAAAATGACTCTATTTGGGCCCCTTTTGGTTGAGTGGATGCTGGGACTCTGGGCGTCCTCCGCGGTAAGCAGTGGTCTCCAACCAGGCATCCGCAATCCTCCGTACAAAATGACATAGCCTTGGACAAAATCTCTCATGTGGGGCTCACTGTCAAGACCTCCACACTCAGGTGTGGAGCCAGGAGGAACCTCATCTTGTCAAAAATATCTTCGAGATGAGAGCTATCTTATAAGCAAAGTCCTGAAGGATGCTCTTTGCCATGAAGTGACCATACTTTGGAGAGACATCAAAGCTGTGGTGTATTACATCAGCAAGCAGGGTGAGGCATCCTCCCACCCTCTCTGCAGGAAGGCCATGAGGTTGTGAGAGTGGTACCTCAAGCATGATGTATCAGTTCAGATTTCGTGCAGTCGCTTTTGACAATTGGGGCAGTTTGGACCTGGTTCTTTTATGTCCTCTCTCCCTGTACATTTTCCTCCTCTTCCCTTAATTCTGAGGATGCTGCTTAAGTTGTAGGCTCTGGGGGGCAGGATGATTCTCATCGTCCCAGACTGGCCTCTGCAGATATGATTTGCATTGATCTACAGTCTGTCAGAAGTCCCCCCAGGCAACTACCTCTATGAGTGGACCCTCTGACATAGGGACTTTAGTCCATCCTAGCCTGCACTCCCTTCATCTCCATGCTGGACCCCGAAGGAAATTGAACTGTGCAAGCTTTAGGTTTCCCAGACCATTGCGGACATCTTCTAAGCTGTGCATAGGCCTTTCACCGGGAGGGCTTACACGGCTAAATGGATACCCTTCTCCATCTGGCATGCAAGTCTCATCTGGACTCTTCGGTTGCCCACCGAAATCAAACAAAGGGGCAGAGGACACTGCAGAGCAGGACACTGCAGCACAGGAGTTAGCACAGCAAAACCCACCCAAAACAGGGACCAAAGCAAAAAGGAAATCCAAAACACTTCTGATCATAGGAGACTCCATGATTCGGGGAGTTGATACCTACCTCCAGCCGGGGGTAATGGTCAGATGTCTCCCAGGTACATCAGCGTGGAGAGACACTGACCACATTGCTAATATCATGCAGGAAGCAGGAGAAAACATTGATGTCCTGGTACACATAGGGACTAATGATCTCACCAGCTGGTCAGTTGTGGAGACTACAGAACACCTGACCAGACTGGATGACAAACTGTCATCCATTTTGTCCGGCATCTCCTTCTCTGAGATCCTGCTGGTCTAGGAAGGGGGGCACATGGATGGAAGGTCAGAGAAGGGGAGATAGGGGAGCTAAACATGTGGCTCAAGGGCTGGTGCCAGGAAAAAGGACACAAATTTGTAGGTAACTGGCAACAGTTTTGGGAGCAAAAGTTCTTAAATTCGATGGACTGCATCTGACTAAGGAGGTAGTCAGTGCATTGGGGCAGAAGTTTGACGTCTTTGCAGAATATTTAAACTAGCAAATGGGGAGAGGGGTCCAGCACTCGATACGTTGAATGAGAAGAACACACTTCCCCCCTCAGCTAGTGGTCAGACAGAAGTTCAGTATGTTTGTAGTTCATTTGCATCACCAGGTAAGGAGAAAGGACAAATGCTCGCAGTCTGGGAAACAAGATCCCAGACCTGCAGGCAACAATGACAGAGGCTAAACTGGACATAGTAGCTATTAGCGAGACATGGTTCACCAGTAACCACACTTGGGAGACTTCAGTACCTGGCTATGTACTGTTCAGAAGAGACTGAGGTGCAAAAACGTGGGGGTGGAGTGGCTCTTTATGTCGATGAAAATATCAAAGCTACAGAAATTCAGAATACTCATAAGGAACCAGAAGAACTGTGGGTTACCCTGGAAACAGGAAATGGAACAGCCATACTCCAGACCAGGGGGAGGACATAGACACATTACTGTTAGAAGATATACAAAACATGACAGCTAAAGGGGAGGTTCTGATAAAGGGAGACTTCAACATGCCAGATACAGATTGGTCAATAGCAGCAGGAACATCTGCCAGAACTAGACACATAGTGGATTCCCTGCAGGGGGAGGGCCTCAAACAACTGGTAGAACAACCCACAAGAGACAGGGCTATCCTAGATCTAGTACTGACTAATGGGGAAAGGATCACAGATCTCCAGGTAGGTCACTTGAGGGCCAGTGACCATCACTTGGTATGGTTCAATTTGGCCACTAGAACTAAATCATCCCATTCCAAGGCAAAAATATGGGACTTTAGAGGAGCCGACTTTGATAAGTTGGCCAGCAGAGTTAAGCTAGCCCTGGCAAGAAGAAATACAGTTGAGGGGGGTATAGGCAAAGTGGGCAAGCATTAAGAATGCAATACTTGAAGCAATATCCCATTGTGTTAGAGAGAAAAGCAAAAGCAAAAGAAGAAGGAAACCACTCTGGTTCTCAAAAGCAGTAACAGAAAAGTTCAAAGCCAAAAGGCTGGCCTTCAGGAAATATAAGGGAATGCAGCGGGATGAAGATAGGGAGGCATACCAAACTTCTCTAATGGAAGCAGGGAAGGCAGTAAGGCAGGCAAAGGCCCAAACCGAGGAAAAACTAGCACACACATTAAAAAAAGGTGATAAGACTTTCTGTAGATGCATTAGTGAAAGGAGAAAATCCAGAGGGGGTATTGCTAAGATCATAGGGTATGGGGGGGTGATGAGGAGGACCAAAGGAAAAGCATCTATCCTAAATAGATACTTCTGCTCAGTATTTATTGAGGAGAAGGTAGGGCAGGGGCCACAGCTCAGCACCATGGACACGAGGGATGGAGATGTGCACTAGTCCCTTCACAAAAGAGAGAATCCTACAGGAGCTCACTAAGCTCAGGGTGGACAAGACAATGGGGACCTGATGGCATACGTCCCAGGGTACCAAAGAAGCTAAGGGTGGAACTAGCAGAGCCATTATCAGAACTGTTTAGTGAGTCTCTGAGCACAGGAGAGGTCCCAGAAGACTGGAGAAGGGCTCATGTGATCCCACTCCATAAGAGTGGTAACAGGGAGGAGGCAGGGAACTACAGACCAGTCAGTCTTACCTCAGTAGTGGGCAAGATTATGGAGGTACTCCTTAAGGAAAGGATAGTGCAACACCTGGAATCCATAGGAGCACAGGATCCAAGACAGCATGGGTTTGCAACAGGAAGGTCCTGTCAGACCATGGTGTCCTACTGGCGTGCCTGCAGGTCTTTTGCGGGCTGTTGGGTACAGTCCTTAAACGGTTCCATTCATTCCTCACAGGCAGGTCTCAGAAGGTTGCCACTGGAATATATTCCTCTGGTGCTTTCTCCCTGTTCTGTGGGGTACCGCAGGGCTCCATTTTGGCCCCCCATGTTGTTTGCAGTGTATATGCTGCCATTGGGAGATATCATCAGGTGATACAGCCTGAGTTTCCCACTGCTATGCAGATGATACTCAGCTGTATATGTCCTTTCTGCCCAGTCAAAGTGGTGCACTCTCTGTGCTAAATAATTGCCTTACTGAAATCAGAACTTGGATGAGTTCCAGTTGGCTGAAACTGAATCCAGATAAGACTGAAGTGCTGGTAGTGGACCCATGTAATCCGGGGGCAGGTTTGGGGGCTGGATATTCATCATGCTTGTTTCTTGGTGATACACAGCTCACCACCTCAGACTGGGTGCGAATATCGCCCAGGTTAAACACCTAGTTCCTCAGGATGATCTTCCAACATTGGTCCATGCCTTTGTCACCTCTCATCTTGATTATTGCAATGCCCTCTACCTAGGGCTTTCAGGGGTTGATATCTGCCGCCTGCAGCTGGTGCAGAATGTGGCAGCCAGGCTTTTGACTGGGACTTCTAGGACCAGTCATATTATGCCTGTGCTCTGCGGTCTGCACTGGCTGCCTGTTCAGTGGCAGATCACCTTTAAGGTTGGCTTGCTAACCTTCAAAGCCCTACATGATCAGAGACCCGGCTACCTGAAAGATCTCCTGATTCCCCACCGCCCCCTCCGTCAGCTCCGCTCCACCGATGAGGGATTGCTAGAGATTCCCAGGGTTTGATTAAAGACATCTGGCTCTCGATCCTTTTCTTTTGCGGCTCCAACCCTGTGGAATTCTTGACCTCGTCGGTTGAGAGAGTGCCTGACCGTTGATAGGTTTAAAATTGAATTAAAAACTTATCTATTTAGCCTAGCCTTTCCACAATATGGATATTAATTTACTGTTTTATCTTTACTGGCTGTTCTCATCTTTTGTACAGCACCTTGGCTTGGAAAGGTACTATAAAAATAAAGTTTTGATTGATTGAAAACACAAGATTGTAGACAGGTGGCATCACACCCCCTACATTGTCGTCAGCAAGCTGGAGAATCTGCCAGTCTATAAAGTGCATCCAGAAAATGACCCACGAGCTTTAAATACAATGCACAGAAATCATTTGCTGTCAGGCAAATCATCATCGATTCTGCACCAAAGACACTGCCCCTCCCGGGCCTGCAACCAGAGCTGCAACTAAAAAGAAACAGTAAACCTCTTCCCCAGTTGTTAAAGATTCAAGGCCTTCCCTCAGTCATGCCCTAAATGAAGTTGACTGCCAGTCCGAATCTTATGACAGTGAGTGTGAAGCCCCCTATTACCCACCCTATGAACTGAGTCAGTTGTTTCAAGAAACCCTTTGTGCAATTTTGGAGATGAAGTTGGACCCTCAGGACTGTCTAGCTCTCCAGCCTTCTCCACAGCCCCTGTGCCCCCTGAAAGTGAGATGCAAAGTGTGACTTCTGATGTAACTGACTCCTTGTGTCTTGTGGAATTAGCTGAGCCCCAAGAAAGAGAGCCAGAAACAGAAAGCACCACTGGTGACAAACTAGAAGGTTTGGAACTGTTTGCAACCAAGGATTCTGACAATGCTATGGAAAATAATGTTGATAAAGAAAATGATTCTGAAACTATCAGTAATGTGTTACGTGATTTTAAATTCCATGGAATTTCCTCTTGATGACAAACCTGGAATTTCAGAGCCAAGTACTGTAAGTAATTTCATTGAACCAGAACTATCAGAGCCAGAAGCTGAAAGTGCTTCCAGTTCAGAACAGACAACCAGTGCAGAGGCAACCCTTTCTTTAGAAGCAGACTTACTGACAAGCAATGAGCCAGGACTGAGCAGCCCAAATGCAACTGTTGAAAGAACCGAGCCTGTGCCTACCCCTCCCTGAAAGCCTGGAAGAGTCACAAAGCCTGTGATACATCTCAGTTATGACTCCCCAGGAAGGCCTGTAGACCTCCCATTACATGTAGTTCACAAAGGGGTGTATATTTCTGAGAACTCTCTTCCAAAATGGGGCTACTCTGCCACATCTAAGCTAATAGTAAAGCCCTCCAGTCAGTGTACTGACACCCTTGTCTCATGCGGCCCTAGTGTAGCTGATAGGGATAGGCCCCAAGCCATGTGGGTTAGTGTACAGGAGATGTAGTACAAACAACAATTTTAAGAGTAATGTGTTTAACTGTTTGAATCTGCTATGAAAAGTGTTATGAAAATTGTGTGCTTATGAAAATGTCATTGCAAATGGAAAAGTACTGTTATAATGTTATAACCAGCTCATCTTACTGATGCATCAGCTTTTATTTTATGGTATACCAATAAAACATGCATATATTTCATGTACAGTATTTTTCTATAGACTCTTATAGTATGTGTAGACTTGAAGCAGACGCCAAGTTTTTCCAGGCAGGAAAGAGTGTAACCCCCCTACAAACTGGGGTTTACTATAATGTCTTCCTGGGCTCCTTAATTTCCACTGTCAGGCTGGTGTCCTGTCTTAAGTAGTTCTGTGTCTCTGCATGAGAGTGCCATATTGAGCGTCCGCACCTGTCTCTTTGAAAGCATAGCTAATTTGTGTTTAGAAATCAGTCTAGGCTGGGTCCGAGTGATTTAGGGCTTGCAACCAGCCAGACTGTGTTATTTTGCTCCATTCTACAGTCACTACTTGCGCAGAGGGAGCCTATATGGGAACTATGGTTCTAACCCCATGTATTCTTCTACATTCCTAACTCTCTGCAGTCTGCCTCCTTAGTAGAACTGCCCAGAGCAAATGGAACTTTATGCAAATGATGGAACTATCATTGGCTCATGACACATATTCAAACTGCTGCCCTTATCGATGCAACGTTCCGTCAATGTCTCAGATTTCTTACTCCGCCAGATGAGTCAAGACGCCCAGGAGACTTCCCCTTAGGTTATTTTGTGGCTCATTGCGAAGTATAAGTATCATATACTTTATTATTCTTACTGCTGCCTTTGTTTATTGTTAAATTCTTTCATACATTTTAGTTTAGTTTAGTTTGAGTTTAATTTTGTCAATTTCTTGGTTCCTCATAGTTCGGAATAACTGCTGAGGAACCGGGTAGTTTATTAGCCTTTGTGGAACTTTTTTCCACTATTTAGGTTACTATTTGGTAGTTTAAATTTGTTTAAATTATCGCTTTTGAAACTGCTGACTTGGTTTCTTTGAACCGCTAACCTGGTTCCGAGTTTAAAATTCTTGGTTCATTTTCAGAACCTGATCGGTTCCGGAACCGACCGCAAAAAAAAAAACAAAAAAACCTTACGTTTATTTCTTTTGCGGTTGTGGTTTTTCTCCTGGAGATGGAACTGTTTGAAAAACCAAAGAAAAAGACTGGTCCCCCGTATTTTAAAAATTGTCTGAAGTGTGGGGATGTTTTTGCCAGAGCAGACAAGCGTGAACGCTGTGTGGTCTGCCTGGGAACTGAACATCTTTCTACAGACTGTGAAATTTGTAAGTCTTTTCCACAAAAAAACAGTGAAAAAAAGATTGGAAAGGTTGCAAAAGAGACTTGACAAGGGTGCTTCGGGCTCTGACCAGACAAAACCCTTCAAATCTGTGTGTGAAACAACTGTCTCTCCTTTATACACTCCCGAAAAGGGTGATTCAGGCACCTTAAAAAGGATGGGTAGTCCAACAGACTCTCTGGCCCCCCTCCAAGAAAACCAAAAAGACAAAGCATGTCGAACCTCAGGGTAAACAAAAAGGGTTTTCTTCTGTGCTTCACAGCCTGCCATCTGGGGAGGAGATTGCCCAGGCCATGAAAGTCATTCAGGCTATACAAGGCTTTATACCTGCCCCTGCCCTCCCTCCTCCAAGGGTTCAAGAACCAACACCTTCCTCTGAACTCCCCTCCCAGGAGATGGAGTATGGGGATTATGATGAACCAGAAATTGATGATGGTGAGCCCATTGAACCAGAGATCTCACCAGAGAGAAAATTTGGCTCTCCTCCCAGACCAGAAGATTTTCTTCTCATTTTTCCTTTGTAAGGAAAATAGTGGATGCTCTTGACCTAGCCACTGCAGAGGTCATAGAAGATGAGGAGGAGGCTGAATATCTGGAGATGATGGGGCTAACACCCACAAAGAAAATTCTCCTGCCAATAAATAAATTCTTTAAAAAAAGATTTATTTAAAGTCTTGCAGATCCCAAATTCTGTCCTGCCTCTGGATAAAAAGGCAGATAAGAAATACCAGCTGGACAGAGAAGGGGCTGGATTTTGTTACTCACACCCTGATCATCAGGGTATAGTCTAGCAGGCAGCCTGTGAGAAGACGAGGGTTCCTCTATCCTCTCATCCACCTGAGAAGAATTCTAGGAAGATAGACAGCATGTCTAAAAAGGGGTATTTAAACGCCTCCCTGGGGGTAAGACAGGCTAATTACCAGGCCTATGCTGCACAGTACCAAAAAACACTGTGGCAATCAGTTTTGGCAATATCAGAGAAGGCTCCTTCCCCTCTCTCTCTGACGACCTAGCAGAAACAGCAAGGTTTGGACTGGAAGCATCTAAGTACCAGTTCCAAATGGCAGCAGATGCCAGTGACAAAGCTGCTAGGTGGATGGCTCTGACTGTAGCCCTGAGAAGGCTGGCATGGCTGAGGGCTGCTAATCTGACACAGGACACCCAGGCTAAGGCCATGGATTTTCCTGTTGAGAATCACTCTCTCTTTGGTAAACACACTGAAGATTATATGAAAAAGGTGGATGAGTACAACGTCACCTACAAAAGTAACTCCTCCAAGGAAAGGCTTGCTCCTTCATATAGGCCTTATGGGAGGGGAGGCAGAGGAAGGACACCCTATGGTAGGTCCTTCTATCAGGCACAGGCTGTTCCACAGCTGCAGCCTTACCTACAGCAGACTGTACTATAGGGCCAGAGGTAGGAGGGGGTCCAGAAGAGGTTCCCACTCTACCAGATTCAGTCACAACCAAAACATAATCCCTGACTCAGTTGTCAAGTCCCCCTTCCTAGCACCAGTAGGGGGCGGACTGACCCATTTTTTCCAGGCCTGGCAGGCCATCAGCACAGACAAGTGGGTTTTGGAATTAGTGAGTCAGGGTTTGTTCCTGAGTTCCAAGTCTCTCCTTTCTCTGAACTCAAAGCTGTTCAAACCAGCTTCTCTTCAGGAAAGAAAGCTTTTGGAGAAAGTGGTTCAAACCTTGCTCCACATAAAACCAGTGGAGCCTGTACCAAGGGAAATATCAGTTTTTCACTACCTCGACAACTGGCTAGTCATGGGAAAGTAATCACAACAGGTGAGAGATCACCTGGTAACAATACAAAATATGTTAGTCTCTGAGATTCCTGATAAATCAAGAAAAATCCATTCTTAATTCAGTACAGGTCCCACACTTCATGGGAGCAGAACTGGACACTTTGCAAGGAAGCGCCTTCTTTCCCAAGGACAGGGTCCAGAGCATCCTGCAACTGATTACCTCATTCCAGTTGGGCAAGCCATGTCCAGTAAGGCAATACTTTCAGATTTTGGGACATATGGCTGCAGCAACAGGAGTTGTCTCAGGAGCAAGATACAGAATGAGGGATATTCAGTTTAATCTCAGAGCACACTGGTACCAAAGAAAAGACAAAATGTCAAAACCATTTCCAGTAACAAAAACTGTGCTTCAAACACCATGAAGTCTTACTATATGCAGTCAGCCACTGCAGCTGAACTGCCCCGGAGAGGAAAGAGTTAACTCCAGAGAGTCTGGAGTTCCACAGCGAGAGGGCGCTATACCAAAGCTCTATCTGGCCAGTTTCAAATGAAACTGTCAGATTCTTTACTCTGCTTCACTGAACAGTCGCTCCGGAGATCAGCTCCTTCACATCGGTTCATTTCTCGGTTCAAGCGAGTATTTTCGGTTCATTTGAACCGCAAAAATATTTATTTTACGCATTTGGTTAAAAGCTCTATCTGGTAAACCGTAGTAGAAAATTTAAAGTCTGTGTGAAATTCAATTATCGGTTTGGTTTTGAACCGATCGGTTTGCTTAATTTAACGTTTTAAAGTGTGGTTGGGCTTTTAGAGTGCGGTTCCCGGTTCTTATCGGTTCTAAAAAAACCTTGCTTTTAAAATAGGTTTTTTCAAATACCCGTGACACGGTTAGGAACCGATAAGGGTGTCTTGCCTGGCACTGCCATCAAAAGGGCAAGTTTTTGGTTAGGCTGGCATTATGTCTGAGAAACCCAAAAGAAAAACTGGGCCCACTGGGTTTCAACACTGTGATGTCTGTGGGGAAGCCTTTGCCAAGGCTGACCCACACACCACTTGTGTTTATTGTCTGGGGGCTGACCACCTCCTGTCAGACTGCCGGGTGTGTAAAAATGTCCCTGCAGCCACCCTGGAAAAGAGATTGGGCCGGCTCGGGAACGAGAGGACAAGAAGTCCGCTGACCCGATGACAGCCCGGTCCAGTACCCACTGGACCAGAGGAGTGCCCTCTGACCAGGCGAGACTTCCTCGGCCAAAAGGAAGGCTGGTTCAGGGGAACCAGTCTCAGTGAAAAAGACAAAGAAATCAGTAGGTTTGGAGTCCAAAATTGTCTCTCCAACTGCTGCAGAAATAGCAAAAGCCATGCAGATTGTCCAGTCACTGTCTCAGGGTCCTGCCGAACCACCTACAGTTGGTAAAAGGTTGGTTCGTTCAGTGCCAGTGGTTCAGGAGTATGATGTTGAGGAATTTTATGAACCACAGAGAGGGAGGACGAATTTGATCATTACATGTGTGGCTGGGAGGGTCTGGGCGTGCCCATTGAACGGACATTTCTCCAGACAGACCTTTAGAATCTCCTCCTATTCTGTCTGAGTCCCTTCTCATTTTATGTTTTACAAAAGGTTGCAGAAACCCTCCAGCTTCCTTTAGAGGAAGCTGTGGATGAGCAAGAGGAGCCTGATTATGTAGAAATGATGGATATACCAGAGTCTAGGAGGTTGTCTATTCCTTTGCATAAGTCATTTAGAAAGCAAACAACAAAGATTTAAAAATCCTCATTCTGTCCCTCCTGTAGATAAAAAAATGGACAGAAGATATACCTTGTCAGGCTCTGATACAGACTTCCTCACTGAGCAGTGTAGTCATGTAGGTGTGGTACAAGCTGCAGCCTGTGACAAGGCTAATATTCCTCTGGCCTCACATCCTCCTGATAAGGATTCCAGGAAGATTGATGCCATGGCGAAAAAACAGTATATGGCAGCTTCTTTGGGACTCAGGCAGGCAAATTATATGGCTTATGGCAGCTGAATATCAGAAATCTAGGTGGGACACAGTATTGCAGTTAGCCAAGCAGGCCCATGGCCAGCTGGCTAGTGAGTTGGAACAGGTGGCTGCTGATGGCATTGAAGCCTCTAAAGTTCAATTTCATACTGCTGTTGATGTTAATGATGTTTCCTCTAGGGTCATGGCCACTTCTGTAGCTTTCCATAGGTTGGCATGGCTCAGATGCACTAATCTGTCCCAAGATACTCAGTCAAAGGCTATGGATTTTCCTGTTGTGGGTAATTCTCTGTTTGGGGAACAAACAGAAAACTATATGAAAAAGATGGATGAATACAGAACTACCTACAAAAGTGCCCAGGCTAGGAGAGGTATGCCACTCCACAGAGGCACGCTCCCAGAGGTAGGGGCAGGCCTTTTCACATGCCTTTTACCAATTCAGGCCTCCTCTGCATTTGCACAGGAGGTTTCTTTAGGGGGCAGAGGTAGACGGGGCACAAGTAAACCATCCCCTCCCTCAGCCTAAGGCTCTGCCAGCAGGCACCCTGATGGGGTGCCCAGGGCCGATTCTCCTGTACCAGTGGGGGCAGGTTGGTTTATTTCAGCCAGAACTGGGTGTCCCTAACTTCGGACAGGTGGTTCTGGAGTAATAGGCCAGGGTCTGGTTCTCAGCTTCAAACAGTTTCGAAGATGAGAGCCAGACATTTCCTGCAAATCCTTGAAGCCCTTGCTTTGGAAGCAGGGTTTCTTCTCTTTTGGACTGCAAAGCAGTAGAAAGGGTCCCTCCTTGCCATCAGGGCAGGGCTGTACTCAAGATGCTTTCTTACCCAAAAAGACAGGAGAATGGCGGCCCATTTTAATTTAAGGTACCTGAACAAGCATCTTTTGAAACCAAAGTTCAAAATATTAACTCTGACAATGATTTTGCCCTCCTGAGGCCAGGGGACTGGTTAGCTTCCTGGACCTCAAGGATGCCTATTTTCATGTTCTGATCAGGCCTTCTCACTGAAAGTACCTCAGGTTGAACTACCCTCAGGCTACTACAGTTCAGGGCAATGCCCTTCGGCCTTACCTCTCGCCAAGGGTATTCACGAAATGTCTAGCTGTGGTAGTGGCTCATTTAAGAAGGCAAGGGATTGCTGTGTTTCCCTACCTGGACAACTGGCTCATAGTGGGTCAGTCCCAGATCAGGTAAAATCCCACTTGCAAGTCACCCAGCAGCTTCTCACTTCCTGGGATTCCTGCTGAATTTACCAAAGTCAGTTCTCAAACCAGTTCAGGTACTAACTTTCATAGGTGCAGAATTGAACACAAAGTTAGCCAGGGCATTTCTCCTCGGAAAGGGTAGACAGACTCATTGCCCTGGCATCCTCCTTTACCCTGCGGGTCTCTCGACCAGCAAGGCATTTTCTGCAACTCCTAGGGCACATGGCTGCTTCCACAGCTGTAGTGCAAGGAGCAAGATTCCAGATGAGGGACATTCAGTTCCATTTGAGGGCCTATTGGTCTCAAAGGAGGACCCCTTTCCAAATTGGTTCCAGTGACCAAACCCTGATCCTGGCCTTACACTGGTGGCAGGATCAAAGCAATCTAAAACAAGGGGTCCTTTCATTCCGTTCCCTCCCTCACCCTCACTCGGATGCTTCCCTGTTAGGGTGGGGAGCTCACTTGGGTGGCCTGTCCACTCAGGGAGTGTGGTCTCCCCAGGAATCTCTGCTCCACATCAATCTTTTTGAACTCAGAGCTGTCCTTTTAGCTCTTCAGGCGTTTTCAGCTTCTGTCCAGAACTAAGTAGTTCAAGTCAGGACAGACAACACCACAACAATGTGGTACATCAACAAGCAAGGGGGCACTCGGTCATCAGCCTTGTGCACCGAAGCAATGAAGTTGTGGTCTCTGGCTTACTCCCTGAACACCTCCCTGATAGCAGTTCACCTTCCAGGGAAGGACAATGTCCTGGCGGATGCCTCAGCAGGATTTCTCAGGGCCATCACGAATGGGCTCTGAATCTCAGGTGCTGGGGTCAGTCTTTGCCAGATGGGGCACCCTCAGATAGATCTTTCGCAGCCCCAGACAACCACCAACTTCCTCTGTTTTGTTGCAGGCCTCCAGTGCTGGGATCAGTCCCCTGGACGCCTTTCAGTTGGATTGGAAGGGAAGTTCCTGTATGCCTTTCCCCCTTTCCCCTTCTTTTCAGGGTACTAGTAAAATCAGATCTCAGCCCTGCAAGGTGATTCTGATTGCTCCAGATTGGGCCAGACAGCCCTGGTACCCACTGCTTCTGTCCTTGACAGTCCACCCTGCCCTGAGCTTGCCCAGAGTCCACGACTTACTGGCCTGTGCACAGGGGAGAGTGTGGTATCCGGACCTCAAATCCCTCCATCTCAAGGCATGGCTCTTGAGGAGTTAGAATTTGCTGACTTACACCTTTCTCAAGGTGTTTTGGATATTTTAAAAGCTTCAAGGAAGCCTTCCACTAGGGCCACTTACAATTCTAAGTGGAAAGGTTTTCCATCTGGTGCTCTGAGAAGCAGATTATCCCAGAATCTGCTGATCTGCCCATTTACTGGACTATTTGGTCCATTTATATTCCTTAGGCCTTAGGCCAGCTACCTAAAGGTTCATCTGGCAGCTGTCTCTGCTTTTCTGTCAGCAGGAAGCCTGCCTTTCTTCTCACCCTGTGCTTTCCAAGTTTTTTAAAGGGTTACTTCACCAACCCTCCTTTTAGAACCAGCTCCGCTTGGGACCTGAATGTTTGCATTGCTCAGTTAATGCAACCCCCCTTTGAGCCTCTGTCCTCAGCAGAGCTCAAGTTTCTGACTTGGAAAACTGTTTTCCTAGTGGCTATCACTTCTGCCAGATGCATAAGTGAACTACAGGCCCTGTCAATGGAAGAAGATTTTATCTCTTTCCACAGAGATAAGGTAGTCCTCAGGACTAACAGAAAGTTTTTGCCTAAAGTGGTTTCAGATTTCCACCTGAACCAATCCATCTCTCTTCCAGTATTTTTCACTGAGCATTCTTCCTCAGGTGAGAGGAGTCTGCACAGCTTGGACGTCAAAAGAGCCTTAAGCTACTATTTGGAACGCACCAAGGGTCACAGGTTCGAATCCCTCCAACTCTTCCTTACCTGTGGCGAGGTTGGCAAACGAAACCTGCCACTAAGAGGACAATTGCAAGGTGGATTGTCTCTTGTATCCAATTTGTTATCAAAACTAGGTAGAGAACCCCTCAGGACTGAGGGCTCACTCCACCAGGGTACAGCTGCATCTCTAGCGGCTGCTAGAGATATTCCCATTCTGGAAATCTGTCAAGCTGCTACTTGGAAAACAGTTCACACTTTTACCAAGCATTATTCCCTGGATATTCAGTCCAGGAGAGATGCTCATTTTGGCACAGCTGTAGCTTCAGAGCCTATTTCCTAAGTGAGGTTCTGACCCTCCTCCATGGAGGTACTGCTGTGTAATCTGCATATAGCCATAATATAGCAAGACTTCATGGTGTTTGAAGAAAAAATTACTCACCTTAGTAATTGCTTTTCTTCTCATGGAGTCTTGCTATATTATGACCATCCTCCCTCCTACCCCTCTCAGAACTTCTACTTGGGTAGGGGTGGCAAATTAGTGCAAGCACTGTGTCATGCCATTTTAGTTCTTCCCTTCACCCCCTTTATTTAGGGTTGGGGAATTAGGTATTTCTGTTTTAAGTAATATGTTGGCCCTTCCTGGACTTGAGTCTTGAGGAGGGGTCTAATAGTGCTTGTTAGGAGAAACTAATAATACTATTCATTGTTATTATTATTATTGCTGTTTATATTGTTGTTATTCCTACTAGTAGGTAGCCACTTGGCTAGTGTAGAGCTTTCCACACAGACTTGTTGCTTAGTGTTAGCTTCGTAAAGATCTGACAGTTTCATTTGAAACTGGCCAGATAGAGCTTTGGTATAGTGCCCTCACGCTGTGGAACTCCAGACTCTCTGGAGTTAACTCTTTCCTCTCCGGGGCAGTTCAGCTGCAGTGGCTGACTGCATATAGTCATAATATAGCAAGACTCCATGAGAAGAAAAGCAATTACTAAGGTGAGTAATTTTTTCTTCAGTCTCTACAGTGGTGAAAGGAAGCACACAATCTAAGAGAAGGGGGTCCATTTCAAAGGGAAAACCCATCAGTTATCCTTACAACAGATATCACTCTGTTAGGATGGGGTGCTCACTTGGGAGAGCACACTACCCATGGCACCTGGTCAGGTGCAGAGTCACTCCTCACATAAACTTGTTGGCACTCTGAGCAGTATTTCTGGCTTTAAAAGTCTTCTGTCATCTGGTACAGGGCAAAATGGTGCAGGTCGGAACAGACAACACCACCACAATGTACTATATAAAGAAACAAGGGGAAACAAGATCAGAGCACAGAGGCCATGAAAATATGGGAGTTGGCCTACTCACTAAAGGCTTCCCTACAGGCCATTCCTTTACCAGGCAAAGACAATGACCTGGCAGATGCTCTAAGCAGAATCAACCAGGCACATCAAGAATGGTCTTTAAATAGACAGGTACTGTACTCAGTGCTCAGAAGGTGGGGCACTCCAGAAGTGTCTCTCTCTGCCTCTTAAGAAAACCATTTACTGCCCCTATTCTGTTGCAGACCTCCAGCCAAGGGTACAATTCCACTGGATGCCCTGACTCGACTGGTCAGGAAGACACCTGTATGCCTTCCCTCCTTTTCCTCTCATCTTCAGAGTCCTGATCAAGCTCAGGTCACAACCTGCATCTATGATCCTAATAGCACCAGACTGGGCCAGACAGCCATGGTACCTCTTACTGCTGTCCATGTTGGTGTCCAGACCGATACATCTTCCCAGGAGGCACAATCTCTTGACCTCCCACCAAGGGAAAATCTTGTACCCGAACCTCAAGTCTCTCAGACTCAAGGCTTGGCTCTTGAGGACTTAGAATATTCAAGTCTAAAACTCTCTCAAGCAGTGATATCCTGAAAGGATACAGGAAGCCTTCCACTAAGAAAACCTATTCTGCAAAATGGAAAAGGTGCTATATTTGATGTGATGCCAAGAATATTTCTCCTGCTCTGGCAGAAATCCCACTGTTACTGGAATACCTCACATACTTGCATTCTCATGGGTTAAAATATACATCCCTAAACGTACACCTGTCATCAATTTCAGATTACATTTCTGCTGGGAAAAGTGTTTCCATAGCAGCTAATCCCATTTTCAAAAATGTCTTCAATGGTTTGTGCCATATACACCCTCCTAATAAGGAGCCAGTGCCAGTCTGGGACCTGAACATATGCATTGGTCATCTCATGAAACCTTCTTTTGAGCCCATGTTTTTGGCTCATCTTCAGTATGTCACATGGAAAACTGTTCCTGGTTGCTATCACTTCTGCCAGAAAGATAAGTGGACTACAAACACTAGGTATGGAGAAGGACTAGCTCTCATTTCACAATGGTAAAGTTGTGCTTTGAACTAACAGGAGATTTCTTCCTAAGGTCATTTCTTATTTCCACCTAAATCAATCCATAACACTGCCAGTCTTCTTTACTGAACATGCCAGCTCAGAGCTCAGGTGAGCGCAGACTCCATAGTCTGGATGTAAAAAGGGCATTAAGTTACTATGTGACCCACACCAGGGACCATGGAGGTGATAAGCAACAGCTTTTTCTCACTTATGGGGATGTGGGGAAAGGTACCCCAGCATCCAAGAGATCTATATCTCGCTGGATAGTTCAGTGTATTCAGTTTTGTTATTCAAAAGTTGGAAAACAGGCCCCAACAGGCCTGAGGGCCCATTCAGCTTTGGCACAGCTGCTTCTGTAGAAGCCTGAAGGGATATTCCCTTCGTGGAGATCTGTAAAGCAGCTACTTGGAGAACAGTACACACTTTTGTTAAACACTGCAGTTTGGACATACAGTCCAGAAGTGATGACAGATTTGGCACAGCAGTCCTGAAGAACCTCTTTCCTAAATAGGTTATCTGCCCACCTCCAAAGGTACTGCTTTGAAGTCTGCAGAGAGTTAGGAATATAGAAGAATACATGAGGTTAGAAGAAAAAAAATACTCACCTTAGTAATCTTGTCTCTTCCAATGTATTCCTCTATATTCATAACTCTCTATCCCTGCCTCCCCTTCTAGAACAAAAGCCTCTGCATTCCTACCTGAGACTTTTTGGTGTATTAGTCCCAAACACAGGCATACATGTTTTAATCCTGGTGGGAACTGATTCTCCCTTTCTTTTTCCAGGTGATTCTGGCACTTCAGAAAGGGGTTTTGTTAATTATTTATTATTATTATTGTTACTGTTATATAGATTTCATGCAGTCTTAAGACATATTTAGTAGTCACACTATATAGGCGTAGTTAGGTAATATAGTATGGGTTGCCTTGTAGGCACCTTAGAAATCTGAGACGTTGATGGAATGTTACAGCAGATAAGGGCAGCAGTTTGAATATGTGTCACAAGCCAATGATAGTTCCATCATTTGCATAAAGTTCCATTTGCTCCAGGCAGTTCTACTTAGGAGGCAGACTGCACAAGAGTTATGAATATCAAAGAATGCATTGGAAGAAACAAGATTACTAAGGTGAGTAATTTTTTCCTTATTTGCTGTTCATCTGCTGTTATAGTAAAGATAGAGAAGTTTGTCTAACCTGCTTTTATTGCAGCTTGAATATTTCGATGGGAGCCACCATGTTAGGTCCAGGACTTCCAGTAATTGGACTAATCGAACCACTGGGGATCTAAAATGGAGCTTGTCCCCAAGGGTCTTGTGGGAAGGAAATTTTGTAGTTTTGTAGTTTTGAGTGTTGGCACCTAAATGGACCTGGAGGGGGAGTCCTTACTGTGACTGACAGTTCCTTCAGCCAACCGAACATTTTGAATTACCAGGGAAATGCCCAGAACTGCCTGAAGCAGTGGACAGTTAGAATAGACAGTGGAAGAGTGAACAGCTCGCGCTTTCGAGCAGCTACTCCCAGAAGGAGCATAGGGGAATTGGTGGGAAGAGGCTAAGCTAGCCTTCCTGCCATGTTCTCCTGCAATAGAACTGCCTGTTGCAGAAGTCAGACCCGTCCGATTTCCAGCCTTGGAAATGCGGTAGAAGAAAATAAGTTTTTTGGTGCTACTTCTGATTTGGACCGAAGACTTGCTCCTGAAGTGATCAGCCCAGCTTGTGAGAGAATTAGTCTCGGATCGAAAGGTTTGCACAGTAAAGCTGTCAATTTGCAACCGGACTGAATCCAAACTGTTGTTTGAAGAAGTTACTGATATAAATGTGCTGAATGTGTTTTGTGGGTCATGATTTGATTCCCCATGGTCAAATCTGTTACACCAGCTGAAGGCTTCACCAACAGAAGATCACAAACTTTTCCAGAACTGTTCATCCTGCCTGGGCCCTGCCATCTTGGCCTAGGCCACTACTCCTGCATCAGAGACCATCTCGGTGAAAGACCGGCTTGGGGATTCGGCCCCTGGCCCAACATCATCTAGCAGGTAGCGACCACCTGGAAGTGAGTCTTGGCCCAGCTACCCCCAGCCTCCTTGATCACCACCATGAGGTCTGTTTCAAACAACATGAAGTCTTGCTATATTATAGACATTAGCAGTTTGATCCAGCTCTAGAACTGCTCCGGAGTGAAATGGTTAAAACCATTCCAAAATAGAATTTTGGCACGAGAGCAGCTCTATCTGTGTCATTTCAAACTTGAACTGTCAGATTCTTTACTCCGCCTCAGTGAACAGTCGCTCGAGATTTCTTCTTCTGCTCGGTTCATTTCTCGGTTTAAAAAGTGTTTTCTCGGTTGGATTTAACCAAGAATAGTTTTATTTTAACCGCAAAACCGTTCGGTTCAAGCTCTATCCGTGGTAACCGTAAGTAAATGAAGGTTTTGTCTGTGTGGAACTTGTGAGTTATCGGTTCGGTTTTGAACCGATCAGTGGGTTTAAAACTCATTTAAAACTAAAAGTTACTATTTTAGAGTGCGGTTCCCGGTTCTTATCGGTTCTAAAAAAAACGGATTTATTACTTTTTTTCCAATACCCGTGACACGGTTAGGAACCGATAAGGGTGTCTTGCCTGGCACTGCCGTTAAAAGGGCAAGTTTTTGGTTAGGCTGGCATTATGTCTGAGAAACCCAAAAGAAAAACCGGGCCCACTGGGTTTCAACACTGTGATGTTTGTGGGGAAGTCTTTGCCAAGGCTGACCCACACACCACATGTGTTTATTGTCTGGGGTTTGACCACCTCCAGTCAGACTGCCAGGTATGTAAGAATTTCCTTGCAGCCACCTGGAAAAAGATTGGGCAGGCTCAGGAGCGAGGCCAAAAGTCCGCTGACCGGATGGCCAGCCGGTTCGGTGCCAACCGAACCAGAGGAGTGCCCTCTGACCAGGGCCAGACTTCCTCGGCAAAGAAAAGCTGGTTCTGAGGAACCAATTCCAATAAAGAAACAAGAAAATCAGCAGGTCTGGAGTCCAAAATTCCTTCTCCAACTGCTGCAGAGAATGCAAAAAGCCATACAAATTGTCCAGTCACTGTCTCAGGGTCCGTCCAACCACCACTATCTGGTAAAAGGTCGGTTCGTCCGGTTCCAGTGGTTCAGGATTATGATATTGAGGAATTTTATGAACCAGAGGAGGGGGAGGAGGATTATGAACAGTATGAATGTGGCTGGGAAGGTCTGGGTGTGCCCATTGAACCGGACATCTCCCCAGACAGACCTTTAGAATCTCCCCTTATGCTGTCTGAGTCCCCATCTCATTTTATGTTTTATAAAAAGTTGCTGAAACCCTCCAGCTTCCTTAAGAAGAGGCTATGGATGAGCAAGAGGAGCCTGATTTTGTAGAAATGATGGATATTACAGAGTCTAGGAGATTGTCTATTCCTTCACATAAGTCTTTAGGAAACAAACAATTAAAATTTTAAAAGCTCCTAATTCTGTGCCTCCTGTAGATAAAAAGATGGACAGAAGGTATACATTGTCAGGCCCTGATACAGAATTCCTTTCTCAGCAATGCAGTCATGTTGGGTAGTTCAGGCTGCTGCCTGTGATAAAGCTAATATTCCCTTGGCCACATCCTCCTGACAAGGATTCCAGGAAGATTGATGCCATGGCAAAAACAGTATATGGCAGCCTCTCTGGGACTCAGGCAAGCAAATTATATGGCTTATGTAGCTAGGTATCAGAAATCTAGATGGGATACTGTTATGCAATTGTGAAAGCAGGCCCATGGCCAGCTAGCTAGTGAACTAGAACAGGTGGCTGCTGGTGGCATTGAAGCCTCTAAGGTTCAGTTTCATGCTGCTGTGGATGTTAATGATGTTTCCTCTAGGGTCCTTGCCACATCTGTAGCTTTTCGTGAGGTTGGCCTGGCTCCAGGTGTACTAGTTTGTCACAGGATACCCAGACTAAGGCTATGGATTTTCCTGTTGTGGAAATTCTCTGTTTGGAGAGCAGACAGAGAATTACATGAAGAAGATGGATGAATATAGGACTACTTACAAGAGTGCCCAGGCTAAGGAGCGGCAAGCCACTCCTCAAAAGCATGCCCCCAGGGGTAGGGGTAGGCCTTTTCACAGGCCTTTCTACCAGACTCAGGCCTCCTCTGCCTATGCTCAGAGGGGCTTTTTCAGAGGCAGGGGCAGACGAGGGGTGGGCAGACCTGCTCCCACCCCCCAGCCTAAAGCTCCTGCGAAACAGGCACCCTGATGGGGTGCCCAGGGCCGATTCTCCTGTACCAGTGGGGGGCAGGCTGGCTTACTTCAGTCAGAATTGGGCTTCTTTAACCTCAGACAAGTGGGTTCTGGAAGTAGTAAGCCAGGGTCTGGTTCTCAGCTTCAAAAGTTTCCCAAGTTGAGAAGCAGACTTTTCTACCTGCAAGTGCTTCAGAGACCCTCGCTCTGGAAACAGAGGTCTCATCCTGTTAGCTCTCAGAGCAGTAGAAAGGGTTCCTCCCTGCATCAGGGCAGGGGTCTGTATTCCAGATACTTCCTTACCCCAAAAAAGACAGGAGAATGGCGGCCCATTTTAGATCTCAGATATCTGAACAAGCATCTTTTGAAACCAAAGTTCAAAATGGTAACTCTGGCAATAATTTTACCTTCCCTAAGGCCAGGGGACTGGCTAGCCTCCCTGGACCTCAAGGATGCCTATTTCCATGTCCTAATCAGAAGATCCCATCGAAAGTACATCAGATTCAAACTGCCCTCAGGTCATTACCAGTTCAGAGCAATGCCCTTCGGCCTTACCTCTGCTCCAAGGGTATTCACAAAGTGTCTAGCAGTGGCAGTGGCCCACTTAAGGAGGCAGAGGATTGCTGTTTTTCCCTATCTAGATGACTGGCTCATTGTAGGCCTGTCCCCAGAACAGGTAAAATCTCACCTGCAGGTCACCCAGCAGCTTCTCACCTCCCTGGGTTTTCTGCTAAACCTGCCAAAGTCAGTTCTGGGGGGCAGAATTGGACACAAAGCTAGCCAGAGCCTTTCTTCCCCCAGAAAGGGTAAGGAATTTAGTGGCTCTGGCCTCTTCCTTCACTCTGCAGGTCTCTCGACCAGCAAGACACTTTCTGCAGCTCCTGGGGCACATGGCTGCATCCACAGCTGTTGTGCAGGGAGCCAGATTTCAGATGAGAGACATTCAGTTTCACTTGAGAACCTTTTGGTCTCAGAGAAGAGACCCTTTCCAAGTTGGTCCCAGTGACTCAAACCTTGATCCTAGCTCTCCAGTGGTGGCAGGATCAGAGCAACTTAAGAGCGGGGTCCCTTCATTTCCCTTCTCACGACTTGACTCTCACTACAGATGCTTCCCTTCTGGGTTGGGGAGCCACATGAGCGACCTTTCCACTCAGGGAGTTTGGTCTCCCCAGGAATCTCTGCTCCACATCAATTTGCTGGAACTCAGAGCTGTCTTTTTAGCTCTTCAAGCTTTTTCTGCATCTGTCCACAACAAGGTGATACAAGTCAGAACAGACAACACCACAACAATGTGGTACATCAACAAGCAGGGGCACTCGGTCTTCAGCCTTGTGCACCGAGGCAATGAAGTTGTGGTCTCTGGCCTATTCCTGAACACTTCCCTCATAGCAGTTCATCTTCCAGGAAGGACAATGTCCTAGCGGATGCCCTCAGTAGGATTTCCCAGGGCCATCATGAATGGTCCCTGGATCCTCAAGTGCTGGGATAGTTTTTGCCAGGTGGGCATCCTCAGATAGATCTTTTGCAGCCCCAGACAATCACAAACTTCCTCTGTTCTGTTGCAGGCCTCCAGTGCTGGGCTCAGTTCCCTGGATGCCTTCTTCTGGATTGGGAGGGAAGTTCCTCTATGCTTCCCCCTTTCCTCTCTATTCAAAGTACTAGTAAAAATCAGATCTCAGCCTTGCAGGGTGATTCTGATTGCCCCGGATTGGGCCAGGCAGCCCTGGTACCCACTCCTTCTGTCTCTGACAGTCCATCTTCCCCTGTGCCTCCCCAGGAATCACAATCTGTTGACTTGTGCCCAGGGAAGGGTTTGGTATCCGGACCTCAAATCCCTCAACCTCAAGTCCTGGATCTTGAGGAGTTAGAGTTTGCCGATTTACACCTCTCTCAGGGTGTTCTTGAGATCCTAAAGGCTTCCAGAAAGCCTTCCACTAGGGCTACTTATAGTTCTAAATGGAAAAGGTTTTCCATTTGGTGTGCTGGGAAAAATATTTCCCCAGAATCTGCTGAATTGCCCATTTTGTTAGATTACATGGTACATCTTAATTCCTTGAGTCTCAGACCAGCTACCCCGAGAGTTCATTTGGCAGCTGTGTCTGCTTTTGTGTCAGCAGGAAAGTCATCCCTCTTTCCTCTCATCCTGTATTTTCCAAGTTTTTTAAGGGATTACTCCATACTAATCCTCCCTTTGGGAACCGCCCCTGCTTGGGACCTTAATGTTTGCATTGCCCAGTTAATGCAACCCCTTTGAACCTCTGTTTTCTGCAGAGCTTAAGTACCTAACTTGGAAAACTGTTTTCTAGTGGCTATCACTTCTGCCAGACGCATAAGTGAATTGCAAGCCTTGTCAGTGGAGACTGACTTTATTTCTTTCCACAGGGATAAGGTAGTCCTTAGGACTAATAGGAAGTTTTTGCCTAAGGTGGTTTCAGATTTCCATCTTAATCAATCTATCTCCCTTCCAGTATTTTTCACTGATCACTCCTCTTCGGGTGAGAGGAGGTTGCACAGCCTGGATGTTAAGAGGCTCTTAGTTATTATATAAAGTGTACCAAAGGTCACAGGTTGAATCCTCAACGTTTCCTTACCTATGGTGAAGTTGGGAAGGCAAACCTGCCACTAAAGAGATCAATAGCCAGGTGGATTGTCTCTTGTATCCAATTTTGTTATCAGAAAGTGGGCAGGGCCCCCGCTTGAGGGCTCATTTTACCAGGGTACAGCTGCCTCTAGCTGCTGCCAGAGATATCCCTTATTAGAGATTTGCCAGGCTGCTACTTGGAAAATGGTACACTTTTACCAAGCATTACTCCTGGATGTCCAGGCCAGGAGAGATGCTCGGTTTGGCACAGCTGTTCTTCAGAGCCTATTCCCTAAGTAGGTTCTGCCCCTCCTCCATGGAGGTACTGCTGTGTATTCTGCTAATGTCTATAATATAGCAAGACTTCATGTTGTTTGAAGAAAAAATTACTCACCTTAGTAATGTTGTTTCTTCTAATGGAGTCTTGCTATATTATAGACCTCCCCACCCTGCCCCTCTCAGAACCTCTACTTGGTGGGGTGCGGGCAACTTAGTGTGGGCACTACTTATGTCCTGTTAGCATTTTGTCCCCTTTGGGACTTTGGGGTGTGTATGTGTACGTGTGTGTGTTTATTATACTTATGTTCCATTTTCATATTATTAGAATGGTGTTAGTATTTCTGTTCCCCTGACTTGAGTCTTGGGTGTTGGGACCATCAATGGTTGTTATTATTTAGGTAGCCATTTGGCTAGTGTAGGTTACAGCTTCCACACAGACCTTAGTGAGTTTGGCTCGTAAAGATCTGACAGTTCAAGTTTGAAATGACACAGATAGAGCTGCTCTCGTGCCAAAATTCTATTTTGGAATGGTTTTAGCCATTTCACTCCGGAGCAGTTCTAGAGCTGGATCAAACTGCTAATGTCTATAATATAGCAAGACTCCATTAGAAGAAACATTACTAAGGTGAGTAATTTTTTCATCTCGCCTGCACTGCAGCCGGGTCCTAGCAGTGAGTACAAATCAGGGTAGCTCCCTGCAACGAAAGCAAAAATCATTGTGGCACCATCTAATTGTTTTCTTTTACTGGGTTCTTGCAATGGACTGAGCCATCTGGCTTGTATTTCAAATAATTGGGCTGTGTGCATGCTTATCTATTTTTCTTTTCTTAAGGGCCTTGACATCAGCTGCCACACTGGCCACCCTGGGCAATGCTTCAGGCTAGCCTGCATGACATTCTGGGTACCCAGGGTTGTTGAACTGTCAAGCTGGGACTTAAAGTGCATGCCAGACAATCCTGATTTAAATCAGAGTGCTAATCATTCTGCTAGATTCACGCCCCTCCTTTGTTCACTGCCCCTAAATAAACCTGATTGTCTTTCTTCTTATTTAACCTGGCTAGTGTGCATATTATCAGTGGGGTTACAATATTAAGATTGTATTGCTGTTTGGCTAACCTTATTTTCCAGGGGGTCTCCAGGGCCGTTGCTGCATGTCCAGCCCTGTTGGTAAGTGAGAGGGGTGTGAGCACATTATTACTACTGCCTATTGAATGTGAATGTACCATTGTGTCATTTCTTAGGCCACTAGATGGGTTGGTGGGTGGTTATAGCCTTCAAGAGGGCTATACCAGAGCAGATAAGCAACCCCAATACCATTTCTCTGGGTGGAGGCACATAATTTGAGAACTCAGGCCCCTCAATCTGTGCATTGGCTTACAGGCAGGGGTAGTAGCCCTTAGAATAGCGCCGTCTAGGTGTTACAGTAATAAAATGTATCAATTAAACATGTATTAATGTCTCACAGTGTCTTTATTTCTCAAAGTGATATTTTGTGCCTCCTTAATGGTAGTTTACTCATCTGGTAAAGGTGATTGTGGAGGGTAGTCCTCCAATGTACTCCATTTCTTACAGCTTGGGTATATAAGTCCACATGCTAGACTGTCAATGCACATGTGACTTTCTGAAATTAAATCTAAGCCCCTTCCCCTACACTCTGCACACCAAGTCCAGTTTCAATGTATTTCAAAGTCTGTTCATCTGAAACAAAACTGGTTAGGCAGAGAAGACTTGTGACCAAGAAACACACATAACCATAACATAATAGGGTTTCTGTTATTTATTACCTGACCACAGTACAGGCTATCTGTTATCAGCCCATATGACATGCTGGTTGACCACCATTGTTGTGTCCCTATCCGTTCATGTTTTGTGTCCTACAGGTGGGTTGTGGAGTGCCTTAGAGGACAACCCACCCCACAATCACCTTTACCAGCTGAGTAAACTACCATTGTGAGGTTTCGTCTCTGAGGCTCTCCATTTCTTACAACTTGGGATCTAAGAAGCAGTACTCCATTTCCTCAGGGTGAGGGAGACAGGGCATGAGTTGGATCAACAGACACTGCAGCCTGTAACACAGAATGGCCAAAGTTCATTTTTGTGTAATGTGCAGTCTGTAGTGTCTTGTGAATGTGTGAACGGACGCCCGTGTGGCAGTTGCACAATATTCTTCCGCTGTGGACATGTTTCTCAAGGCCCATGATGTGACCACCGCTCGTGTAGAGTATGGTTTAAAGTCTGGTGGCAGTGGCCTGCCAGCTGCTTTATATATTTCCTGTATTGCCTGTTTGAGCCATCCAGCTGTGATTGACCTGGATGCTGCTAAGCCTTTTCATGGTCCTTGCATGACTGCAAACAGTTTATCCAATTTCTTGAGATGATCTAGGAGAGTGAATTTGGGCACCTAGATTTGGAGGGTATGTGGAATTCTCTGAAACAAAAAATAGAAACAATAACCATTTCATTTCATTTTTATTGGTTATACTGGAAAGGCATGTGAGCATTGCTGCCCGTTTCCACAAGCGTCCAGTTACATACAACAATCATGAGACATGACATAGGCTTAAACATTTAACTAACAGCGAGGGTTAATAAAATGGTACATAAATTTAAGATAATATAGACTAAAGGGCAAACCATAAACTAGCCTTGGTTAATTAACAAATACATGGTGACAGTAAGCATTCAGTGAGGGTTTAACAATAATATAATATAACTGTGGGAAACAAAACAAAAATGTAAGTGCAATCTAAAACTAGCCTAGTTGGATTAACAATACTACAAGTGCTAGAAAGAGAGGGCCAGTGCCTGAGGTAGATAACAAAGAAAACGAGGTCAAAAAAGTGCAGAATGGGAGCCAGATTAGGGCTGTGAGCAGGTGCAGGTGGTAGAGAAATGTCTCCTGATATTGTGTTTGAAGGCATTTGTGGAGGGACAGAGTTTTAGTTCTGGAGGGAGAGAGTTGAAGAGCTTGGGTGCCATAAGAGAGAGTGTTTTCTGGCCTTGAGTGGTCTGGCAGAAAGGAACAGTGAAACAGAAAGTGGAGGACAGTCTAGTGGTCCTTGTGGTGGTGGCTGTCTGGAAAAGAGAGGTGAGGCAATCAGGGAGCAGTCCACGGGAGAGTTTGAAGAAGAAGGTGGCCATCTTGCAGTTGAGGCAGGCCTCAAGGGAGCCAACTGGTGAGCTTATGAAGGTCACAGTGGTGTGTGAGTTTAGGGAGACCAGAGGCAAAGTGGATAGCGTTATGGTAGGAGCTTCGAAGTCTGGAGAAAGTTTTGATGGAGAAGCAGGGGAGGAAGACAAGTGAACCATAGTCAAAGACATGGAGGAGGAAGCTGGAGACTAAGAGGGATTTGGATTCCCTGTTAAGGAAATGCTTGGTTCTGTGGAGGATACCAAGTTGTTGGTGGTCTTTTTTGATTGTGAGGCTAGTGTGAGCATTGAAATTGAGGTGGCTATCCAGGAGTAAACCAAGGTATTTGAATTCACTGACTCTTTCAATGGTGTTACCAAGGTTGTCATAGAAGGAGAGGTCAAAGCCAAGGGGTTTGTGGGGGCTGGAGAAAACCATGAACTTAGTTTTCTTTGAGTTGAGTAGAAGACCTTTGGATGTGAACCAGGTGTGAAGTCTACTGAAATCAAATTGGAGTTTGTTAATGAGATCGTTGGGGTTTTTGTCCTGACAGAAAAGGGCTGCATCAGCACAAGAATGAGTTCTGAGGTGGTGCAAATGTCAGGCAGGGAGTTAATGACCAGAGAGAAGAGAAGAGGGCCCAGGATAGATCCTTGGGGGACACCGTATTTGATGGGGCAGGATTCAGAGAGGACACTGCCAATGATGGTGAGATGGGATCTGCCTATTAGGTAATCCTTGAACCAGAGGCAGACCTCTAGTGAGAAATGGAGGCCAGCCAGGGTACGGAAGAGGACTTCATGATCAATGAGGTTGAAGGCTTTGGTGAGGTCTATAAATGCAGCACTGGTGTAGAGGCCTTCGTTGTTAGCTTTATTTATTTATTTATTATTTTGGGAGATACCTTTGAGCCAAGGCTCTTTTGCAAAGGTTCCACGTCAGGGAAATAATACAGAACATAGTGAGGACAATAACAAGTACAGTAGTTTCAAGCAGCCATAGGCTTTGTCTATGGAGTGGGTGAACTTGATCAGGGCAGTTTTGATATTGTGTCGAGCACGGAACCCATGCTGGGCCTCTGTGAGCAGGTTGTATTTGGAGAGGAATTCCGAGGTTTGCCTGTGGACCACTTTCTATAAAAGTTTGGAGAGAGAGGCAAGGAGGGAGATGGGATGGTAGCTGAATACTAGATCCTTGGAACCAGATTTGTGAAGAGGTTTAATTTATTTTTTTACTTTTATTTTATTTAGTTTTTGTTGAGTAAGTGCACTAGACAACTTCTGCCTATTTTCAGGCACGACGGAGGGGGGATACAGATGAATGCCAACTGACTTTGAACCAGATTAAGCTGTTGGTGGTATTTAGTGACGCACTTCCAAGCTTTCGGGAAGGACCCCGTGCAGAGGGAGTGGTTGAGATTAACCATAAAGCATGTTCCTGTTAAGACGAAATACAATAGAGCAGGAAGGGTACCTCCATGGCTAAATAAGAAAATTAAGAGATGGACGAAACTCAAAGGTAAAGCATACAACAAAACCAAAGCTAGTGGTTCAACAGAAGCATGGTCTGAGTACAAGCCAGCTATCAAAAAATATAAACAATGTATCAAAACTGCAAAGCGGGAGTATGAAATAAAACTGGCTACTAGGGAAAATGACAATTATAAATAATTTTACAGTCATATAAGTCATATTCAAGGGCCAAACAAACAAATTGGGTTGTTGGTTGATATGAATGGTACTATATTGGATGACAATAGCCGGATTGTGGAACTTCTTAATAATTATTTCACATCTGTGTTTACAAAAAAAAAAGGTATAAATGATGCCAGAATAATAATAAACAAGGATAAGATTAAAAAGAGATTATCCAAGGTGGAGTCTAATAAGTCTGTTGGCCCTGATGGGATTCACCCCAGGGTAATTAGAGTACTTGCTGAGGTTCTGGCTGAACCTGTTACCAAAATATTTTAGCTCTCCATGGATACTGGTTCTGTGGTGGAAAACTGAAAAGAGGTAAATATCAGTCCAATATTTAAAAAGGGAGTGCACAAATTATAGACCTGTCAGTCTGACGTCCATTTTGGGCAAGATCATGGAAGGCATAATAAAGGAATTGATTGAGGAGTCCGTATTCTGTGAAGGAATGATTGATGGTATACAGCACGGATTCACTAGGGGCAGATCTTGCCTAACAAATTTGGTAGCATTTTATGAACCTGTCTCTAGTGCCCTGGATAAGGGATATCCGTTCGATGTAATTTACTGTATTTGTACTTGTCCAAGGATTTCGACAAGGTTCCACATGATAAATTAATAGATGTCCTTAGAGAAATTGGGCTAAATAAAAGGATAGTGAATTTGATAATGGCCTGGTTGAAAAATATAAGGCAGAAGGTCAACATCAGAGGAATAATGTCAGAATGGGCAGCTGTATCTAGTGGAGTACCGCAAGGGTCTGTTTTGGGACCATGTGTGTTTAAAGAGCAGCTGACACCTTCTGGAGAACTTTAACAAAACATAACATTTAGACGCATTTCAGCTTGCATTTCACATTAGTTTTGTATTCTTCCTCCCCATTATTTATTACTGAGGTCATTTGCATGACAACAGGATTTTTGCTCCCGAAGTGTTCATCTATTCCTGTTGCTTTCTCCCTACCTGAGGTCATAATGCCCTGCTTGTGACATCACAGTTACTCCCATGGCAATGGACTGTGATGTCTCAACAGAGCAATATGACTTGAAGTAGGGAGTAAGCTACAGAGTCAGATAAATGCTAAGGGAAATCTAAGGGATAAAATCATGTGCTCATCAGATTTACTCAGTAATAAATAACAAGGAAGAGAAATATATAGAATACATATGGAATGCAAGCTGAATTGTACCTAATTTTTATGTTTTTCATAGTATTCTTTTTGGTGTCAGTAGCAAGTGCCGAAAGAAACAGGAGTATGGCATCCTAAATTTGCAGATGACATTAACCTAGGGGCAGTTGTGAGTCAGATATCTGACATTCAGAGATTACAAGAAACATTACTGAAATTGAAAGCCTGGGCAAGACGATATAGGCTGGAGTTTAACATGAATAAATGTGTTTGTTAAAGAGGACGTGGGATTTTAGACACAGGAACAGGCAGACAAGACTTTTTGGTGCATAAAAAATGCTAGGAAGCATTTATCAATTTATTGTAGCATAAATTGAGCAAAAAATTGATTAGTTATTTCATATAAATAAACAAAACCACTGCTTTGCCCTGCAGTAACCTGACTTTTCCTTCAGTTTAACTGTACATAGCCTAGCACAGTATACGATTTCAGTACATATACGAGTTTCATCAGTCCCTAAGTAATCTCCCAGAACATGAATAACTGATCGAGATCAAAGTATTTTATGGATTTAAAGAGGAAAGCAAAATTATTTAAGGGAGTTTTAACTCCCAACCAGAGCCCTGGTAGGGTATGGAGTGTCGGCCGTCCCTCTCCGTAAAGCTCTGCCCCAGGGTCCCATTATACAGTACTACTCAGGATTGTAACTCCTACATTGGCTATAACAAAGTAATACATATACAGTACATACCCTGGGGCTAGCACATTTCAAATTTGGCAATATCATACAGCCTGGACTGACTGATATATCCCCACAGTCATATTTACCGAGGGTACTAACAGCCCCAAACCATTTTAAGTACAGTATCAGGCACCTATTCCAAAAGTATGCACCTTCTGATATTTCAGTTGGAGGTCATTTCTAATAATCTCCTTTTGCTTGGACCAAAAGAAGAAAAAAAGATAACAGATTAGTAGACAAAGGCAGATCAGAAGAGAGAAAAGAGTCTTGTCTAAAGGTAGCTACCCTATCAGGCTAGAAAATATGAAGGAAGACAAGGAGAGATGAAGAGAGACAAAACTGTTGGTCCAATATTACACAGCAGGCAGTCATCACCTTTCCTTTTCCCTGGAATTGGATGGAGCTAGGCCCACCCTCACCAAAAGCTCCACCCCAGGGTCTCTTAATGAGTAATCATCCTAGTGATGTACCAGCTACTCACTGACACATTACTTTACGCTGGGGCTAAATATAAAAAGAAAACATAGGAGATCAAACCACCTTCCTATTCTTCTAGTCTAAATGTACTTCCATCAGTACAAAAGGGGTATTTACTACAACTTTCTGGGTTTTTTATCCTAGAAACAGCTAGTAGTAGTAGTAGAACACAGTTAAATGCTGGCAACCATCTGGTACCTCTTAACCTACATGGGTGCCTCCCCCTTTTCCATGGGTGCTATCTCTTTAGGCCCTCCCACCTTTGGGTTCCACCTCCTACCCGTCTGTCAGGTATCCCCTCGCACACAGCACTGGTTTCCACATAGGCAGCCACCTGTCTAGACATTTCTGGCCAGTAATATTTTGATGTGATTTCACTCAGGACTTCCCCATGGTTTAAGAGTCTAGAGTGCCTGGAGCAAACAGTCTCCAGCACCTCCCTCCCTCCTATAGGCCACAGGCACCACCACCCTGGCATCTACTTGCCCAGTATGGGGATTGGGTTTCATGTGATGAAGAACACCCTTCTTTAGTTCATACCACCACAACTTAATTCCCATACACCCATTTAACATTCTACCCTCATGTACAGAGACATAAGCATGTAAGCTGGTTAACTCAGCATCCCTGGCCTACAACTTTTCCCAGTCAATAGGTGGGGTACTAGCCATTACATTGACCACACAAGTCCCTTTGACCACCATAGTCTCTTGCCTCTTGCTTGCAGTTTTCACTCCAGCACATTGTCCCGATACAGTCTTACCTGGGGTCTTCTCATGCCCCCCCTTCTTGAGAACCATTGTCCTCCAGGTAACAGCCTGGGAAAATGGGCAACAATGGGACTTCCAACATCACTGGACGCAAAGATACTGTCAGGGGATCTTCTTCCTCCATAATCCATGGTTCCTCATCTGTACTCTCCAAGTGGATCTCCTCCAACAGCACCTGGTAATGGTGCTCAGCCTCCCTCTGACATTGGTCCGCCTCCAGCCACTTCCTGCTGAGACAGTTCACCAGTCAGACAAATTCCACCATCTGATCTCCAGATCTCTTGGGCTGCCATGGTACCTTGTCCAGGTCACCACCTCTGGTAGTTCACATCCTTGAATCTGGCCCCAAACAGTACCAGGGCTGGTACCACCTGACTGGAATCCTCCGGATTCCTGGAGTTCCAGCCAGATCCCACTTCTAAAACCAAACTGTTAAAGAGGATGTGGGATTTTAGACACAGGAACAGGCAGACAGGACTTTTTGGGGCATATAAAATGCTAAAAAGTGTTTATCAATTTATTGTAGCATAAACTGAGCAAAAATATGTACAGAAAATAAAGAAGATTAGCTATTTCATATAAACAAACCAAACAAAACCACTGCTTTGCCCAATAGGGTTACCAGGCCTTTCCCCTCAGCCTGCTCAGCGAGTTTGTGTGAGCCCATACTCTCAAGATGTCCTCTGTACTACACAGTCAATTCTCCACTGACTTCCTATCTTCTGTCTTGCAGCACAGGAGAGCTATTTATACCCACCCTCCTGTGATCATATGACCCCAGCATCATCAAAACAACAAAACTTAGATTTAAGCCCTTTTTTTAATTATATAAGTACTAAGGGCTTACTAACATGTCTACAAACACAATCATGTTATCTCCACAATATAAATTAGCCCACATAAACAGTTAACTGATAGGAAGAAGTGGTATTTTCCCACTCCTGTTTGATTGACAGCTGCCACTGTATGAAGAGGGACCACTAGAGGCCACTGGTGGCCTAAAGGGCACCTAATCTGGCACTGCTGTATGGACTAGACACAGGTAAGCACAGGTTCACCTGAATTTCTCCTATTAACCTAAGCCAGCCATGCCTTCTTTTCTGTTATACATGTAAAGCTAAAAGCAACTCTTTGGTGGGTTTTAAACCAAAAAGAAAACAATAGGCCACAGGACCTTTCAGCGGCTTTGAAAATGTGCTTCTGTGATTCATGCTGGCCTTAACTCAGGCCTTTCAAATAGGCTCTAAACATATCATTATAAGTTCTAGAATGTTTTAAACCAAACAGCTACAGGCTGCTGTACCTATTGTGAGACAGGAGTAGAGCTGTAAGACTAAAATTAAAAGGAACAGTTCTTTTTATCTTTCCCCAACGGCTGCAACATTTAGCTGCTTTACTTTTCTTATTGGCCCTGTGCCAAGGGCCAGTTTTCAATAGACAAACATCCTCCATTTCTGGAGGAAAGAGCTGGAAGCATGCAAACAGCTTCCTTAGGGAACCTGGCGAGGCTTTAGTTTCACCTCCGCTAATGTCAGGTTGTTTAGAGACTTTCTTTGTCTCCTAGATGCGGATGCATGGTGCATAGAGCACACGGGGCTAAGAATGAGAGAGAGAGAGGGTTTATACACTGAAATATTTATTCAAACAACATGAAGTCTTGCTGAATTCTGACAAGTGCAGTTAGCCCCAGCCTTTAAACTGCCCCGGAGACAATGTGTTAACTTTTCTATGCAGGGCATAGAATGTTGATCTCGAGCTCGGTTGATGTCTCTGCCTGTTGTATTTTGAACTGCAACCATCAGATTCTTTACTCCGCCTCACTGAACAGTCGCTCCTGAGATTTCTCCTGCAGCTCGGTTCAAAGTCGGTTGGAGTGTCGATTTTCAGTCCGTTTTCTACCGAAATTTAGTTTCCGCATAGTTGGTTCAAGTCTCTGTCTGTGGTACCGTGAGTACTAGATAGGTTTTTGTTCTGTTTTCTGTGTGGAACTTGTAAAAAGTGTGGATCGGTTCGGCTGAACCAATCGTTCAGGTAATTTTGGTATCTTACTTTAGTGTGTGGTTACCGGTCCGTATCAGTTCTAAAAAAAAACGGGTTTTAGTACGTTTTTTCCAAGACCAGTGATACGGCCAGGAACGATAGGAGTCTTGCCTGGCGTGTTGCCAAAAAGGTAAGTTTGGTTAGGTTGGCCATGTCTGAGAAACCCGAGAAAAAATGGGCCTACTGGGTTTCAACACTGCAGTGAGTGGGAGGTCTTTGCCAAGGCCGATCCCCACACCATCTGTGTTTATTGTCTGGGGTTTGACCACCCCGATTCAGACTGCCAAATTTGTAAAATTTTCCCAAGTCTACCCTTGAAAAGAGATTAGGTAGACTGAGGGAAAGGGAGGCCGAGAAGTCCGCTGACCCGGATGGCCAGCCCGGTCCGGTTCCGACCGAACCAGAAGGAGTGCCCTCTGACCAGGGCGATACTACTTCGGGCAAAAGGAGATCCGATCCCGAGGGTCGGTTCCAGCAAAAAGGAACGCAAAGAAAATTGTCCGGTTCGGATCCAGAATCTCATACTCCAACCACCGAAGAAATAGCCAAAGCGATTCGTATTGTGGAATCGTTTTGCCCGGTTCTGACTGATCCGGCACCTTTTGGCAGGGGCTCAGTTTGGTCAGTTCCCCCAGTTCACGATTATACCCTGGAAGAATTTTTTATGAACTGGAGTTTGAGGAGGAAGAAGAGTTGGAAGATGAATATGGTGATGGTGAAAGTCTGGATGTGCCTATTGACCTGGACATCTCCCCAGACAGATCTTCAGGTGTTTCTCCTCCTAGGCTTTGAGTCCCCTTCCCACTTTATGTTTTACAGAAAGGTGGCTGAGACCCTCCAGCTTCCTATGGAGGAGGCAGTGGAGGATCAGGAGGAGCCTGACTATGTAGAGATGATGGACATTCCAGAGTCCAGGAGACTGTCTATTCCCCTCCACAAATCTTTTGGGAAACAGACACAAAAAATTCTGAAGTCTCCCAATTCCATACCTCCAGTGGATAGAAGAATGGACAAGAGGTATACATTCTCAGGATCAGATACGGAGTTCCTTTATCAGCAATGCTGCCATGTTGGGGTTGTACAGGCTGCTTCCTGCGATAAGGCAAACATTCCCTTGGCATCACACCCCCCAGACAAGGACTCCAGGAAGATTGATGCCATGGCAAAAAAGCAGTGCATGGCATCTTCCTTGGGACTCAGGCAGGCAAATTATATGGCCTATACAGCCAGATACCAGAAGTCCAGGTGGGACACTGTACTGGCACTGGCTAAACAGGCCTCCCCCCAGCTTGCCAAGGAGCTGGAGGAGGTGGCTGCAGATGGGATTGAGGCATCAAGAGTTCAGTTTCATGCTGCTGTGGACTCCAATGATGTGTCATCAAGAGTCATGGCTACATCTGTGGCTCTTGATGAATGGCTTGGTTCAGATGTCTAGCTTTCAGAGGATACCCAGGCTAGGGCCATGGATTTTCCTGTAGGAGTAATTCTCTGTTTGGGAGCAGACAGAGAATTACATGAAGAAAATGGATGAGTACAGGACCACTTAAAGGAGTGCTCAGGCCAAGGAAAGGCAGGAAACTCCTCAAAGGCAGCAGTCTAGGGGCAGGGGCAGGCCCTTTCAAAGGCCTTTTTACCAAGCACAGGCCTCCTCTTCCTTTTCACAGGGGGTTCTTCAGAGGGAGAGGCAGAAGGGGGATGATTAGGCCTGCATCCACTCCTCAGCCTAAAGCCCCTGCCAAGCAGACACCCTGATGGGTCTGCCTGCGTTGACTCTCCCATCCCAGTAGGGGGCAGGCTGGCTTACTTTGTCCAGGACTGGATGTCTATTACATCAGACAAGCGGGTCCTGGAAGTAGTAAGCCAGGGACTGGTTCTCAGCTTCAAAAAATTTCCACAGATGAGAGCCAAATCTTTTCCACTTGCAAATCTTTCGGAAACCCTTGCCCTAGAGGCAGAGGTTTCTTCTCTCCTAGCTTTAAGAGCTATAGAGGGAGTACCTACCCTACACTGGGGCAAAGGACTGTACTCCAGGTACTTCCTGACCCGGAAAAAGACAGGAGAGTGGCGACCCATCCTGGACTTAAGATATCTGAACAAACATCTTTTAAAGCCAAAGTTCAAGATGATAACTCTGGGAATTATCCTTCCCTCTCTAAGGCCAGGGGACTGGCTAGCCTCTCTGGACCCCAAAGATGCCTACTTTCACATTCCCCTCAGGTGCTTCCACAGAAAGTACCTCAGGTTCGAGTTGCCCTCAGGCCACTATCAGTTCAGAGCAATGCCCTTTGGCCTAACATCAGCTCCAAGGGTTTTCACAAAGTGCCTGGCAGTAGTTGTTGTCTTCCTAAGAAGACAAAAGATTTCCATTTTTCCATATTTGGACGACTGGCTAATAGTGGGCCAGTCTCCAGATGAAGTCAAGTCAGACCTGCAAGTGACCCAGCAAGTGTTCACTTCTTTAGGATTTCTTCTCAACCTACCAAAGTCAGTTCTCGAACCAGTGCAGCTCCTCACCTTCATAGGGGCAGAGCTGGATACAGTAAAAGCAAGAGCCTTCCTTCCCCTGGAAAGGGCAAGAGCTCTCATGGAGCTGGCTTCTTCATTCAGCCTTCAGGTGTCTCGACCAGCAAGGCATTTCCTTCAGCTCTTGGGCCACATGGCAGCTTCTACAGCAGTGGTTCAAGGCGCAAGATTCCAGATGAGGGACATTCAGTTCCACTTAAGAGCTTTTGGGTCCCAGAGAAAGGATTCCCTTACCAAACTAATCCCAGTGACTCGAACCCTGATCCAAGCCCTGCAATGGTGGCAGGATCAGGACAATTTGAGGCAAGGGGTTCTATTTGCCACTCAATCTCATTCAGTGGTCCTTACCACAGATGCTTCCCTGCTGGGCTGGGGAGCCCATTTGGGGGGTCTCACCACCCAGGGACTGTGGTCGCCTCAGGAATCTCTTCTACACATCAGTCTCTTGGAACTCAGGGCAGTGTTTCTGGCACTGCAGGCTTTTTCCCAATCAGTACAGAACAAGGTGGTTCAGGTCAGAACAGACACCACCACCACCATGTGGTACATCAACAAGCAAGGAGGCACTCGATCTATGGCCTTGTGCACAGAAGCAATGAAGTTGTGGTCCCTGGCTTATTCCCTGCAAACCTCTCTGATAACAGTTCACCTCCCAGGGAAGGACAATGTCCTAGCAGATGAACTGAGCAGAATACCTTAGGGCCATCACGACTAGGCCCTGGATCCTCTGGTGTTAAAGGTGATTTTTTCAAGATGGGGCACTCCAGAGAGAGATCTTTTTGCAATCACCAACTTCCTCTTTTTTGTTGCAGACACCCAGTCTTGGGCTCAGTCCCCTGGATGCTCTGATTCTGAACTGGGAAGGGAAATTTCTGTATGCTTTTCCCCCCTTCCCTCTCCTGTTCAAAGACAGTCCGTAGGTTCAACCATTTCAGTTCTGCTTTTGGCAACAGTTCGAATGGGTGTGCTGTCATGGCCTTCTGCACCAGTTTAAGGTCCCATGGTGTGATAATTTCCCTTTGCCTCAGATGAATGTTGTTTGCCACTTTCAGGAATTGCAAAATGTCTGGGTGTGCTTCTTGTTGACAGCTTCCGATTTGTCCCAGGGCTGCTCTTATGGCCGCCATTTGTACTCTTAGACATGCTGGTCATAGGTCCTTGTCTAAGCCATTTTGTAGTTCAAGTAATATATCTGCAGTTGAGGCAGTAATCCAGATTTACCTGTTTGGAGGAGCACGACATGGAAATATTGACCATGGTCTGGAGTATGTAGAAGTCATTGATCCTCTTCAAGACTGTGACATAGCATCTGTAACCTTTGGGTGATAACTGGCTTATAACAGTGTTTCTCTTTCAGCAGCCAGGCAGTTAGATTGATGATTCATGAGTTGAGGTGTTTCACTGGCCCTTGTTGAAGTAAATCCATGCAGTCCAGTAACCTCCATGCTTTGTTTATTGCCATTGCTACAATGGTTGTAAACCATGCTCTTCGGGGTCGGTATGGGACATGAATTAGTATTGCTGTTGCCCCCATTTGTCTGATTTTCCTGAATACCTGTGGAATCAGTGGAATGGGTGGGAATATGTAGGTCCTGTCAAATTGCCACTCCACAGACAGAGCATCCACCCCAGATAATTTGCTGTCCCTGAGCCTTGAAAAGAACTTCAGAGTTTGCATGTTCATGTATGTGGCCATGGGGTCTATCTGTACTTGCCCCATCTCCTTTTGAGCATCGCGAACACCTGTGGGTGTAGTTGCCATTCCCCCGGTGGATTTGCTGTCTGCTTAGCCAGTCCACCATTTTATTCAATTTTCCCACGAGGTGCACACCTGTGATGTGAGACAGGTGTTTCTGTACCTATGTGAGTACTTTGGCTGTTTCTGCCATCATTCGTTTGCTTCTGGTTTTACCTTGTTTCACTAGGTATGCCACCTTGATCTTGTTGTTTGAGCAAATTAATATGTTCTTGCCCCTGATCATGGTGCTGAAATGGATCAGGGCCCAGAACACCCGTTGTCGTTTCCAGGATGTTGATTGATAGTTTCAACTCCCTGGACGACCATGTTCCTTGCGCCATGTGTTGGCCTGTTGCACCTTCAGGCTGGAATCTGTGTCTATGACTATTTCATTCTGTATGTCTAGTGGCATGTCCCTGGTTAAGTTGTTTCTAATCATCCACCATTGCAGGGAAGATAGCATCTTTGGGGTATCATTCAATGTGGCTGCCATCTTGTATTCCACCTGTGCACCCTGCTGTATGACCATAATCATGAGTAGTCACATGTTCCACCTGGCCCATGGAGTTAGGTTGATGCATGATACAATGGAGCCTAACATTTGTGAAACCTGTTCCAGCATTGGACTGGTGCCTCTATGAGTGTCCCCAGGTGTTCTATGACCTGAGTGGGTACCAGATAGCTCTTGGGTTGATTTGTGAACCATCCATAATTTTTCAGGCATTGTAAGACTTCTTCCATCTGTGTCTGGAACTCACTGTTGGACCCAGTGTGTATTAGCAGTCTTCCAGGTAAGGTATCACCAGCAGCCCCTGCTCCCTCATGTTTGCTGCCAGTACTATGGATACTTTCATAAATACTGTGGAGGCTAATGCTAGCCCAAAATGCATTTTTTATGGTTTGCACTGCACCGAGCGGTTCAAGAACTTCAAATCCAGGACTGGGGGAGTATCCTGTCTTTCTGGGTACTGTTAAGAACATGGAGTATATCCCTTTTCCTCTTTCTTCTTGTGACGTCTCTGCTATGGCTTTCTTGTCTAGCAGCTGTTGGATGATTTGTTTTACTTATTGTGGTTGTGCTTTCTTTTATGAAATGGGGGATGTCACCAAGCTGTTTCTCATGGGTAAGTGTGTCAGTTCTATTGTGTAACCCTTGCTGACAATCTGTAGGATCCATTTGTCTTTGGTTTTCCTCCCCCATATGTGGACGAATTGTAGTAGTCGTACTGCTATGGGGGGGATGTGTCATGTTGGTTGTGTGCTGCCGTCATTGCTTAGACTGCTGTTTAGCCTAGTAATTGTTGCTGAATCTTCCCCTGTTGACAGCACTCTGGCTGAGGGAGCTGTTCAAACACCATGAAGTCTTGCTATATTAGGACTTCTTGCAGTCAGCCACAGCACTTGAACTGCCCCGGAGAGGAAACAGTTAACTCCAGAGAATCTGGAGTTCACAGCGCGAGGGCGCTGTGCCAAAGCTCTATCTGGACAGTTTCAAATGAAACTGCTAGATTCTTTACTCCGCGTCACTGAACAGTCGCTCCGGAGATCAGCTCCTTCAGCTCGGTTCATTCTCTGTTCAAGCGAGTATTTTTTCGGTTCATTTGAACCGGCGAAAAGTATTTATTTTACCGCATTTCAGTTAAAGCTCTATCTGGTAAACTGTAAGTACAATATTGAAAGTCTGTGTGGAAATCCAATTATCGGTTCGGTTTTGAACCGATCGGTTTGCTTAATTTAACGTTTTAAAAGTGTTTTGGGGCTTTTAGAGTGCGGTTCCCGGTTCTTATCGGTTCTAAAAAAACCTTGAATTTTAAAAGGGTTTTTTCAAATACCCGTGACACGGTTAGGAACCGATAAGGGTGTCTTGCCTGGCACTGCCATTAAAAGGGCAAGTTGTTGGTTAGGCTGGCATTATGTCTGAGAAACCCAAAAGAAAAACCGGGCCCACTGGGTTTCAACACTGTGATGTTTGTGGGGAAGCCTTTGCTAAGGCTGACCCACACACCACTTGTGTTTATTGTCTGGGGGCTGACCACCTCCTGTCAGACTGCCAGGTGTGTAAAAATTTTCCTGCAGCCACCCTGGAAAAGAGATTGGGCCGGCTCAGGGAACGAGAGGCCAAAAAGTCCACTGACCCAGATGGCCAGCCCGGTTCAGCACCCACTGGACCAGAGGGAGTGCCCTCTGACCAGGGCCAGACTTCCTCTGGCAAAAGGAAGGCTGGTTCAGAGGAACCAGTCCCAGCAAAAAAGGCAAAGAAATCAGCAGCTCTGGAGTCCAAAATTGTCTCTCCAACTGCTGAAGAGATAGCTAAAGCCATACAGATTGTTCAGTCTTTGTCTCAGGGATCTGTCGAACCCCCTACAACTGGTAATAGGGTGGTTCGTTCAGTCCCAGTGGTTCAGGATTATGATGTTGAGGGTTTTTATGAACCACAGCAGGGGGAGGAAGAATTTGATCAGTATGTTTGTGACTGGGAAGGTCTGGACGTGCCCATTGAACCGGACATTTCTCCAGACAGACCTTTAGAATCTCCCCCTATGCTGTCTGAGTCCCCTTCTCATTTTATGTTTTACAAAAAGGTTGCAGAAACCCTCCAGCTTCCTTTAGAAGAGGCTGTGGATGAGCAAGAGGAGCCTGATTATGTTGAAATGATGGATATTCCAGAGTCTAGGAGGTTGTCTATTCCTTTGCATAAGTCATTTAGGAAGCAAACAACAAAGATTTTAAACAATCCTCATTCTGTCCCTCCTGTAGATAAAAAAATGGACAGAAGGTATACTTTATCAGGCCCTGATACAGACTTCCTCACTGAGCAGTGTAGTCATGTAGGTGTGGTGCAAGCTGCAGCCTGTGACAAGGCTAATATTCCCCTGGCCTCACATCCTCCTGATAAGGATTCCAGGAAGATTGATGCCATGGTGAAAAAACAATATATGGCAGCTTCTTTGGGACTCAGGCAGGCTAATTATATGGCTTATGTGGCTAGATATCAGAAATCTAGATGGGACACAATTTGCAGTTAGCCAAGCAGGCCCAGGGCCAGCTGGCTAGTGAGTTGAACAGGTGGCTGCTGATGGCATTGAAGCCTCTAAAGTTCAATTTCATACTGCTGTTGATGTTAATGATGTTCCTCTAGGGTCATGGCCACTTCTGTAGCTTTCAGAGGTTGGCATGGCTCAGATGCACTAATCTGTCCCAAGATACTCAGTCAAAGGCTATGGATTTTCCTGTAACGGGAAATTCTCTGTTTGGTGATCAAACAGAAAATTATATGAAAAAGATGGATGAATATAGAACTACCTACAAAAGTGCCCAAGCTAAGGAGAGGCATGCCACTCCACAAAGGCACGCCCACAGGGGTAGGGGCAGGCCTTTCCACCAATCTCAAGCCTCCTCTGCCTTTTCACAGAGGGTTTTTTTCAGAGGCAGAGGTAGACGGGGCACAGGTAGACCGTCTCCCTCCCCTCAGCCTAAAGCTGCTGCCAAGCAGGCACCCTGATGGGGTGCCCAGGGCCGATTCTCCTGTACCAGTGGGGGGCAAGTTGGCTTATTTCAGCCAGAACTGGCTGTCCCTAACTTCGGACAGATGGGTTCTGGAGGTAGTAAGCCAGGGTCTGGTTCTCAGCTTCAAACAGTTCCCAAAGATGAGAGCCAGGCTTTTCCACCTGCAAATTTACAGAAGCCCTTGCTTTGGAAGCAGAGGTTTCTTCTCTTCTGGACTGCAAAGCAGTGGAAAGGGTTCCTCTTGCCATCAGGGCAAGGACTGTACTCAAGATATTTTCTTACCCCAAAAAGACAGGAGAATGGCGGCCCATCTTAGATTTAAGGTACCTGAACAAGCATCTTTTGAAACCAAAGTTCAAAATGTTAACTCTAGCAATGATTTTGCCTTCCTGAGACCAGAGGACTGGCTAGCTTCTCTGGACCTCAAGGATGCCTATTTTCATGTCATGATCAGGCCTTCTCACTGAAAGTACCTCAGGTTCGAACTGCTCTCTGGCCACTACCAGTTCAGAGCAATGCCCTTCGGCCTCACCTCTGCTCCAAGGGTATTCACAAAATGTCTAGCTGTGGTAGTGGCTCATTTAAGAAGGCAAGGGATTGCTGTGTTTCCCTACCTGGATGACTGGCTCATAGTGGGTCAGTCCCCAGATCAGGTAAAATCCCACTTGCAAGTCACCCAGCAGCTTCTCACTTCCCTGGGATTCCTGTTGAATTTACCAAAGTCAGTTCTGGAACCAGTTCAGGTACTAACTTTCATAGGTGCAGAATTGAACACAAAGTTAGCCAGGGCATTTCTCCCTCAGAAAGAGTGGACAGACTCATTGCCCTGGCATCCTCCTTTACCCTGCGGGTCTCTCGACCAGCAAGGCACTTTCTGCAACTCCTAGGGCACATGGCTGCCTCCACAGCTGTCATGCAGGGAGCAAGATTTCAGATGAGGGACATCCAGTTCCATTTGAGGTCCTATTGGTCTCAAAGGAGGGACCCCCTTACCAAATTAGTCCCAGTGACCAAAACCCTGGCCCTTCAGTGGTGGCAGAATCAAAGCAATCTAACACAAGGGGTTCCCTTCATACCCATTTCCCACTCCCTCACCCTCACCACGGATGCCTCCCTGTTAGTGTGGGGGGCTCACTTGGGCGACCTTTCCACTCAAGGAGTGTGGTCCCCTCAGGAATCCCTGCTCCACATCAATCTTTTGGAACTCAGAGCTGTCCTTTTAGCTCTTCAGGCTTTTTCAGCTGTTGTCCAGAACAAAGTAGTTCAAATCAGGACAGACAACACCACAACAATGTGGTACATCAACAAGCAAGGGGCACTCGGTCATCAGCCTTGTGCACCGAGCAATGAAGTTGTGGTCTCTGGCACTCCTGAACACCTCCCTGATAGCAATTCACCTTCCAGGGAAGGACAATGTCCTGGCGGATGCCCTCAGCAGGATTTCCCAGGGCCATCACGAATGGGCTCTGAATCCTCAGGTCCTGGGGTCGGTCTTTGCCAGATGGGGCACCCCTCAGATAGATCTCTTCGCAGCCGCAGACAACCACCAACTTCCTCTATTTTGTTGCAGGCCTCCAGTGCTGGGCTCAGTCCCCCTGGACGCTTTTCTGTTGGATTGGAAAGGGAAATTCCTATATGCCTTTCCCCCCTTCCCTCTCCTCTTCAGGGTATTGGTAAAAATCAGAACTCAGCCCTGCAGAGTGATTCTGATTGCTCCAGACTGGGCCAGACAGCCCTGGTATCCTCTTCTCCTGTCCCTGACAATCCACCCTCCCCTGAGCTTGCCCAGGACCCACGACTTGCTGACCTGTGCACAGGGGAGAGTGTGGTACCCGGGACTCAAATCCCTCCACCTCAAGGCTTGGTTCTTGAGGAATTAGAATTTAACTGATTTGCACCTTTCTCAAGGTGTCCTGGATATTTAAAGGCTTCTAGGAAGCCTTCCACTAGGGCCACTTACAATTCTAAGTGGAAGAGGTTTTCCTTCTGGTGTTCTGAGAAACAAATTATACCAGAATCTGCTGACTTGGCCATTTTATTGGACTATTTGGCCCATCTAAATTCCTAGGCCTTAAGACCAGCTACCTTGAAGGTTCATCTGGCAGCTGTTTCTGCTTTTGTTTCTGCAGGAAGCCTGTTTCCTTTCCTCTCACTCTGTGTTTTCCAAGTTTTTAAGGGTTACTTCACACTAACCCTCCTTTCGGGAACCAGCCCTGCCTGGGACCTGAATGTTTGCATTGCTCAGTTAATGCAGCCTCCCTTTGAGCCCCTGTCTTCTGCAGATCTCAAGTATTTAACATGGAAAACTGTTTTTCTAGTGGCTATCACTTCTACCAGATGTATAAGTGAATTGCAAGCCCTGTCAGTGGAAAAAGATTTTATTTCTTTTCACAGGGATAAGGTAGTCCTCAGGACTAACAGAAAGTTTTTACCCAAAGTGGTTTCAGATTTTCATCTGAACCAGTCCATCTCTCTCCCAGTGTTTTTCACTGAGCATTCTTCCTCGGGTGAAAGGAGACTGCACAGCTTGGATGTCAAAAGAGCCCTAAGCTACTATGTGGAACGTACCAAGGGTCACAGGTTCGAATCCCTCCAACTCTTCCTTACCTATGGAGAGGTTGGCAAAGGGAAACCTGCCACTAAGAGGACAATTGCAAGGTGGATTGTCTCTTGTATCCAGTTCTGTTACCAAAAACTAGGTAGAGAACCCCCCTCAGGACTGAGGGCCCACTCCACCAGGGGTACAGCTGCATCTCTAGCGGCTGCTAGAGATATTCCCATTTTGGAAATTTGTCAAGCTGCTACCTGGAAAACAGTTCACACCTTTACCAAGCATTATTCCTTGGACGTTCAGTCCAGGAGAGATGCTCGCTTTGGCACAGCTGTGCTTCAGAGCCTATTTCCTAAGTAGGTTCTGACCTCTCCATGGAGGTACTGCTGTGTATCTGCATATAGTCCTAATATAGCAAGACTTCATGGTGTTTGAAGAAAAATTACTCACCTTAGTAATTGCTTTTCTTCTCATGGAGTCTTGCTATATTAGGACAACCCCCCCAACCTACCCCTCTCAGAACTTCTACTTGGGTAAGGGGTTGGCAAATTAGTGCAAGCACTGTGTCATGCCATTTTACTTCCTCCCTACTCCCCCTTTTTCATTGGGTTAGGGAATTAGGTAATCTGTTTGTTAAGTGGTATATGGCCCCCTTCCTGGACTTGAGTCTTTTTGGGAAGGGGGGGTCTAATAGTGCTTGTTAGGGGTGATACTAATAATAATATTACCTACTTTGTTGTTATTATTATTCTGTTGTTGTTGTTGTTGTTTTTCCTACTAGTAGGTAGCCACTGGGCTAGTGTAGAGCTTTCCACACAGACTTGCTTCTTATTTCAGCTTCGTAAAGATCTGGCAGTTTCATTTGAAACTGTCCAGATAGAGCTTTGGCACAGCGCCCTCGCGCTGTGAACTCCAGATTCTCTGGAGTTAACTGTTTCCTCTCCAGGGCAGTTCAAGTGCTGCGGCTGACTGCAAGAAGTCCTAATATAGCAAGACTCCATGAGAAGAAAAGCAATTACTAAGGTGAGTAATTTTTTCTTGTTGGTGTTATAGCTGCTCATGCTATGTGTGGGATAAAAACTGGAATTCCTGTTCCCTTAATAGAGTTGTTTCCTGTCTCTGTAACCCTTGTTTCTCTGAAAGCGATGTCTTACTGGAAGGTAGGTGGAACCTGTGTTTCCGTCTTGTCCCTGTGCTTTCTTGTCCCACTTTAGATATTTCTCTGGCCAATTGCTGAATACATGTGTACCCTGAATGTTAGCTTGTTGAGCATTTCCTTTGACTCATTGTCCGCATCCCACATTTTCGGCACGATATCTCTTCTAGCTCTATTTGTGAGCACTGCTGCCCTGGCATTTACCCTCAATGAGTCAACCACTATGTCAACCAGGTATTTTGCCATCTGCATGGTCTGTTCCATAAGCACGGACTCTGGAAAGTTGGGTGTAAGAGTTTTTTTGTATGTCTTTCCTCCAGGTCAGTTGTGCCCTGGTAGTGTGTATAGCTATGGTTGCCACTCTGGTGCCCAGGCCGGCCAGCTTGAAGGTTTTCTTGAAGATGTGCTCCACTTTCCTGTCTGTGGGGTCTTTAAGCCCAGATGTTCCTTTGGACGGCAGCACAGTCTACCACCATGGCACTGCACCAAAGCCTCAACTTGTTCTCCTCCAGTGGACACATTTTGTTCCAGGAAAGCCTAGTTCTAACCCCAGGAATCACTCATTATGATTAAAGTGATGCAGTCAGCCTCCTGTATTGGACTGCCCAGAGAGATGGAATTATACGCAAATGATGGAACTCTCAAATGGCTCATGCCAATTTCAAACTACTGCCCTAGCAACTGCTGCACTCTGAGTACTTCAGATTCTTTACTCCACCTGCCTAGTGAAGACATCCCAGAGAGCTCTCCTTCAGGCTCTTCAAAATCTGTTTATCTGGTTGATAAGTAGTATTTTTAGTTTATATTTCAAATTGCTGCCTTAGTTTTAGTTTATTTTATAATTTGTGTGAATATTTTGTGTAATTAGCGGTTCCTTGGAACCGAGGGTTCCGCTATTTCCAGTGAGGTTTTTAACTCAACTTAGTGATATTTGTTATTTTTTGCAGTCGGTTCCTTGCCCATTTGTACCTGTTTTATTTTTATCTAAATTTATAAATTTCTCGGTTCCCTTTTTCTGTCAGGAACCGAGTAGCATTCGATTCCTGGAACCATTAGCGGTTGTTTTTATTTAAAATATTTGGTTCCAAGGAACCGATAATTTTGTTATAGTTTACTTTAACGATTCCTGCTCAATGTCAGAGGCCCCTGTTGTCAAGCCTAAAAAATGCACAGGACCCACTGGTTTTAAATATTGTGAGTCTTGTGGTCAGATTATAACAAAAGCAGACAGACATTCCCTTTGTGTTTTTTTCCTCTGGGTACTAGCCATATTTTTGCAAATTGTGGTATTTCTAAAATATTTTGCCCTAAAACTCTTAGGAAAAGGTGGCCTCTGCTTCTGTTACTACTGGGGGAAAGTGGTTTCTCCACCTCTGGCACAAAAAAGGATGGAGGTAAAACTAAGGATCCTGACAAAGGATCAAATAAGGTTGAACAGGGTAAGTCAAAAAGGTCAGTGGAGTCAGGGACTGAACCTATTCCACGTAAGAAGAAATACAAGGAAAAGCATGTCGCTGCACCTCTGGCTGAGAAGGCTAAGGAGCTCCCAGCAGGCAAACCTGGTATGCCCTCGGCTGAGGACATTGCCAAGGTCTTACAGGTCTTGCAATCAGTGCAGGTTGCAGTCCTGGTTCCCACACCGACTGCTCCAGTTCCTGAGCCTGTTCCAGTTCCTCAGGAACCACAAGCCACCTTTTGGTGAGGATGATGATGCTGATGATGATAATGATGATTTTGATGAGGAACCGATAGATCCAGAGGTTTCTCCAGAACAAGAGTTTGGTTCCCCCAAGGGGTCCCGAGGATTATATATCACATTATACTTTTGTGAAAAGCATGGTGGAGACCCTCAACCTCCCTCTGCAGGAGACAGAGGAGGATGTGGAGGAAGCAGAATTTTCAGACATGATGGGGCTTGCCCCCACAAAACGTTTATTACTGCGTATGCATAAGTCCTTGAAAAAAGGCAGCATTACAAATATTTCAAACTCCCAATTCCATTCCAGGAGTGGACAAAAAAGTTGATAAGAAATATCAGCTTGATAGGACCACAGCTGATTTTCTTTTCAGCCACCCTGATCCTGAGCGGGTGGTGGAGGCTGCTGCCTGCGACAAAGCCAGGATTCCTCTGGCTACCCATCCTCCTGACAAGGATTCTCAGAAGATGGATGAATGGGTAAAAAAGGGTACATGGCTGCCTCTCTGATAGTTAGACAGGCCAACTACATGGCTTGTGCAGTGCAATACCAGAAGGCACTCTGGAATACAGTGCTAGCCCTGGCTGACAGGGTGCCAGGTGAGGTGGCAGTTGACCTACAAGATACAGCAAGAGCTATACTAGATGTCCATGGTTATGGACACTAATGATTCTGCAGCCAGATAAATGGCACTATCTGTCTCCCTTAGGAGATTTACGTGGCTCAGGGCCACAAACCAGACCTTGGACACCCAGACCAAGGCAATAGAATTCTCATTCGAGAAAAACTTGTTATTCAAACAACATGAAGTCTTGCTGTATTCTGACTATTGCAGTTAGCCCCAGCCTTTAAACTGCCCTGGAGAACAAAGGGTTAACTTTCTATGCAGAGCACAGAATGCTGAGCTCGGTTAAGGTCTCTGTCTGGAGCCCTTTGAAATCCAACAGTCAGATTCTTTACTCCACCTCACTGAACAGTCACTCCAGAGATTTCTCCTTCAGCTCTCTTCGAAAGTCGGTTAAAGACTCGGTTAATTTGTCAGTTTTAAACTGAATTTATTTCCGCACAGTCAGTTCAGTCTGTCTGTGGTACCGTGAGTAATAAATAGATAGGTTTCATTCTGTGATTTTCTGTGTGGAGATGGTAAAGTATTAGATCGGTTCGGCTGAACCGATCACTTGTAGTGAATCCTTGTGTTTTACTTTAGAGTGTGGTTACTGGTCCTTATCGGTTCTAAAAAATACGTGTTTTGAATGAATGTTTTTTTACAATACCCGTGACACGGTTAGGAACCGATAAGGGAGTCTTGCCTGGTGGTTGCCATAAAAAGGGTAAGTTTGGTTGAGTTGGCCATGTCTGAGAAACCCAAGAAAAAAACCGGGCCCACTGGGTTTCAACATTGCAGTGAGTGTGGGGAGGTCTTTGCTAAGGCCGATCCCCACACCACTTGTGTTTACTGTCTGGGGTTTGAACACCTCGATACAGACTGCCAAATTTGTAAACATTTTCCTAACTCTACCCTTGAAAAGAGATTAGGTAGACTGAGGGAAAAGGAGGCTGAGAAGTCCGCTGACCTTGATGGCCAGCCCGGTTCGGTTCCGACCGAACCAGAAGGAGTGCCCTCTGACCAGGGCGATACTTCTTTGGGCAAGAGAAGAGCCAATCCTGAGGGGTCGGTTCCTACAAAAAGGAAATGCAAAGAAAAATGACCGGTTTGAATCTAGAGATTCATGTTCCGACTGCCGAGGAGATAGCCAGAGCGATTCGGATTGTGGAATCGCTTCACCCGGTTCCGACCGATCCGGCACCTTTTGGCAGGGGTTCGGTTTGGTCGGTTCCCCCGGTTCAAGATTATACCCCTGAAGATTTTTATGAACTGGAGTTTGAGGAGGAGGGGGAGTTTGAAGATGATGGTGTTTTACATAAAAGTGGCTGAAACCCTCCAGCTTCCTATGGAGGAGGCAATGGAGGATCAAGAGGAGCCTGATTATGTGGAAATGATGGATATTCCAGAGTCCAGGAGACTGTCTATTCCCCTTCACAAATCCTTTGGGAAGCAGACACAAAAAATCCTGAAGTCTCCCAATTCTGCACCTCCTGTTGACAGAAGGATGGACAAGAGGTACACACTATCAGGCACAGATACAGAGTTTTTATACCAGCAATGCAGTCATGTTGGGGTAGTGCAGGTTGTAGCCTGTGACAAGGCAAACATTCCCTTGGCTTCACACCCCCCAGACAAAGACTCCAGGAAGATTGATGCCATGGCAAAAAAACAGTACATGGCATCTTCCTTGGGACTCAGGCAGGCAAATGATATGGCTTATACAGCCGGGTACCAGAAGTCCAGGTAGGACACTGTACTGGCACTGGCTAAACAGGCCTTCCCCCAGCTAGCTAAGGAGCTGGAGGCGGTGGCTGCAGATTGGACTAAGGCATCAAACGTACAGTTTCATGCTGCTGTGGACTCCAATGATGTGTCATCAAGAGTCATGGCTACATCTGAGGCTCTTCGGAGAATGGCTTGGCTCAGATGTACTAGCCTCTCACAGGACACCCAGGCTAAGGCCATGGATTTTATTATACTGTTTAATTCTCTGTTTGGGGAGCAGACAGAGAATTACATGAAGAAAATGGACGAGTACAGGGCCACTTATAGGAGTGCTCAGGCCAAGGAGAGGCAGGCAACTCCTCAAAGGCAGCAGTCTAGGGGCAGGGGCAGGACTTTTCATAGGCCTTTTTACCAGCCACAGGCCTCTTCTCCCTTTTCACAGAGGGGGTTCTTCAGAGGGAGAGGCAGAAGGGGGATGAGCAGGGCTACATCTACTCCTCAGCCTAAGGCCCCTGCCAAGCAGACACCCTGATGGGCCTGCCTGGGTTGACTCTTCTATACCAGTAGGGGGCAGGCTGGCTTACTTTGTCCAGGACTGGATGTCTGTTACCTCAGACAAGTGGGTCCTGGAAGTAGTAATCCAGGGACTGGTTCTCAGCTTCAAAAAATTTCCAAAGATGAGAGCAAGATCTTTTCCACCTGCAGGTCTCTCAGAAATCCTTGCCCTAGAGGCAGAGGTTTCATCTCTTCTAGCCTTAAGAGCCATAGAGAGAGTTCTTACCCTACACTGGGGCAAAGGCCTGTATTCCAGGTACTTCACTACCCCGAAAAAGCCAGGGGAGTGGCGACCCATCCTAGACCTAAGATACCTGAACAAACATCTTTTAAAACCAAAGTTCAAGATGGTAACTCTGGGAATAATTCTTCCCCCTCTAAGGCCAGGGGACTGGCTAGCCTCCTGGACCTCAAAGATGCCTATTTTCACATTCCCATCAGGTGCTCCCACAGAAAGTACCTCAGGTTCGAGTTGCCCTCAGGCCACTATCAGTTCAAAGCAATGCCCTTTGGCCTAACATCAGCCCCAAGGGTTTTCAAAAAGTGCCTGGCAGTAGTTGTTGCCTTTCTAAGAAGGCAAAAGATTTCCATTTTTCCATATCTGGACGACTGGCTCATAGTGGGCCAGTCCCCAGATCAAGTCAAGTCAGACCTGAAAGTGACCCAGCAAGTGCTCACTTCCCTAGGATTTTTTCTCAACCTTCTCAAGTCAGTTCTTGAGCCAGTGCAACTCCTTACCTTTATAGGTGCAGAGCTGGATACTGTCAAAGCAAGAGCCTTTCTTCCCCTGGAAAAGGCAAGAGTTCTTATAGAACTGGCTTCTTCCTTTAGCCTTCGGGTGTCTCGACCAGCAAGGCATTTCCTCCAGCTCTTGAGCCACATGGCAGCTTCTACAACAGTGGTCCAAGGGGCAAGATTCCAGATGAGGGACATTCAGTTCCATCTGAGGGCCTTTTGGTCCCAGAGGAAGGATTCCCTTACCAAACTGATTCCAGTGACTCGGACCCTGATCCAAGCCCTTTAATGGTGGCAGGATCAGGACAATTTAAGGCAAGGAGTCCCATTTGCCACTCAGTCTCATTCAGTGGTCCTTACCACGGCTGCTTCTCTTCTGGGCTGGGGAGCCCATCTGGGGGCCCTCACTGCCCAGGGACTGTGGTCCCCTCAAATTCCTTCTCCATATCAATCTCCTAGAACTCAAGGCAGTTTTTCTGTCCATGCAAGCTTTCTCTCAGTCAGTGCAGAACAAGGTGGTTCAAGTCAGAACAGACAACACCACCACCATGTGGTACATCAACAAGCAGGGAGGCACTCGGTCTATGGCCTTGTGCACAGAAGCCATGAAGTTGTGGTCCCTGGCTTATTCCTTGCAAACCTCTCTGATAGCAGTCCACCTTCCAGGGAAGGACAATGTGCTAGCAAATGCACTGAGCAGGATCTCTCAGGGCCATCACGAATGGTCCCTGAACCCTCTGGTCTTGAAGGTGATTTTTTCAAGGTGGGGCACTCCAGAGATAGATCTCTTTGCAGCCCCAGACAATCACCAACTTCCTCTCTTTGTTGCAGACCCCTGTCTTGGGCTCAGTCCTCTGATGCTCCGATTTCTGAACTGGGAAGGAAATTTCTGTATGCCTTCCCTCCCTTTCCTCTACTGTTCAAAGTTTTAGTCAAAATAAGGTCACAACCTTGCAAAGTGATTCTGATTGCTTCAGACTGGGCCAGACAGCCTTGGTACCCCCTGTTGCTGTCCCTAGCAGTCCATCTTCCCCTGTCTCTTCCCAGGAATTACAACCTGTTAACCTCCTCTCAGGGGACAGTCTTCAGTCTCTCAATCTCAAGGCATGGCTCTTGAAGAGTTAGAGTATGCAGATTTGCATCTTTCTCAGGGAGTTCTGGATATTCTCAAAGCCTCTTGAAAACCCGCCACTAGAAAAACCTATAACTCCAAATGGAAGAGATTCAGCATTTGGTGTTCCGAGAAACATGTTTCCCCAGACACTGCTGAATTGCCTACAGTTCTGGATTATATGGTCCATTTGAATGGCTTAGGCCTCAGACCAGCTTCTCTCAAGGTGCACTTGTCAGCTGTTTCTGCTTTTCTGTCAGTGGGGAAGTCTTCCTCACAATCATCTCATCCTGTGTTCTGTACATTTTTTAAAGGATTACTTCATACCAGTCCTCCCTTTAGAGACCCTGCCCATGTCTGGGATTTAAATGTTTGCATTGCTCAACTTATGCAACCCCCCTTTGAACCTATGTCCTCAGCACAGCTTAAGTACTTGACTTGGAAAACTGTGTTTTTAGTAGCCATTACCTCTGCCAGACGTATCAGTGAATTGCAAGCCCTGTCAGTGGAACCTGATTTTATCTCCTTTCATAGGGATAAAGTGGTCCTTAGAACCAATAGAAGGTTATTGCCCAAAGTGGTTTCAGATTTCCACTTGAATCAGTCTGTCTCTCCCTGTTTTCTTCACCAATCATTCTTCTTCAGGAGAGAGGAGGCTACACAGTTTAGATGTTAAAAGGGCCCTTAGCTACTATAGAGAGCGTACCAAAGGTCACAAATGTGATTCCCTCCAGTTGTTCCTCAATTATGGAGAAGTGGGAAAGGGCAAACCTGCCACCAAGAGAACTATTGCCAGGTGGATTGTGTCTTGTATACAGTTCTGCTATGAGAAATTAGGAAAGATTCCATCCACAGGCCTGAGGACTCACTCCACCAGAGGTACAGCTGCTTCCCTGGCTGCTGCCAGGGATATTGCTCTCTTAGAAATTTGTCAAACAGCTACCTGGAAAACAGTCCATATCTTTACCAAGCATTACTATCTGGATATCCAGGCTAGGAGTGATGCTCGGTTTGGCACAGCAGTACTTCAGAGCCTATTCCCAAAGTAGGTTCTTTCCCTCCTCCATGGAGGTACTGCTTGGTAGTTCAGTATTAGTAGAATACAGCAAGACTTCATGTTGTTTGAAGAAAAAATTACTCACCTTAGTAACTATGTTTCTTCTAATGGAGTCTTGCTGTATTCTGACCTCCTTCCCTGCCTCCCCTCTCAGATCCTGTTTTTGGGAAGTGGGTGGGCAGGTGCAGTGTTGCACCACAGGGGTGCTCCTTTTACACCCTCTTCTTTTTGTTTGGGTGTTTGTTTTACTATTATTCTTATTTGGATTGGTTTTTGGTTTTTGGTTTCCTGACTTGAGTCTTCCTTTGGGAATCTGAAACGTTTTGTTGTCAGTTGGCTAGTGAAAATGTTACAATTTCCACATAGAATAGTTAGTGAGTTTTTGCTAGTAAGAATCTGATGGTTGGATTTCAAAGGGCTCCAGACAGAGACCACAACCGAACTTGAGCTCAGCATTCTATGCTCTGCATAGAAAGTTAACCCTTTGTTCTCTGGGGCAGTTTAAAGGCTGGGGCTAACTGCAATAGTCAGAATACAGCAAGACTCCATTAGAAGAAACATAATTACCAAGGTGAGTAATTTTTTCTTTGGTGACAAAACAGAGGCCTGTATGAAGAAGGTAGAAGAATACGAGGCTACCTATAGAAATAATTCTAAGGATAGGCCTTCCACATCCTATAGGGCCCAAACTAGGGGAGGCAGGGAAGGGGACCCTATCCCAGACCATTTTTCCAGGCTCAGAGCTCTCAGCTGCAATGGCAGCCTAGAGGATATTTTCAGGGAAGGGTCAGGAGAGCTATGAGAAGAGCTTCTCCCTCCCCTGTGATTCAAGCACAACCCACTCAGAACCCCTGATGGGCTGGTTCAGGTTGCATCCCCTGTCATAAATCCACCAATGTGTGGCAGGCTGGCTCACTACCTCCAGGACTGGCATACCATCACCACAGACAAGTGGATCCTGAAGGTAATGAGCCAGGGTCTGGCACTCAGCTTCAAATCTCTCCCCAAGATGATAGCAAGAACATTTGCACCAGTTACATCTGCAGACAGGATTTTACTGGAAGCAGAGGTAAAACATCTGCTGGTAATTAAGGCAGTGGAGCCAGTGCCCCTAAACAAGAGGGGCAAATGCTTCTACTCCAGATACTTCCTCACAAGAAAAAAGAATTGGGATTCGTGACCTATTAGTAGGGGTATCACAAGTCGGAAGAGGGAGGTAATAATCCCTCTTTACAAGACACTGGTTAGGCCCCATCCGGAGTACTGCGTGCACTACTGGAGACTGCATCTTCACAAGGACATTAACCAAATTGAGGCAGTCCAGAGAAGGGCAACCAAAATGGGCAGGGACTGCATCAGAAAACATATGAGGACAGATTAACGGAGCTCAATATGTATACCCTAGAGCAAAGGAGAGAGAGAGAGGTGATATGATCGAAACATTCAAACACCTTAAGGGCATTAACAAGGTGAAAGAGTCTAATATGTTTCAATATAAGAAAAATAGCAGGACAAGAGGACACAGCATGACATTAGAGGGAGGCCAATTGAGGGGTAATGTGAGGAAGTTCTTTTTCACAGAAAGGGTGGTTGATGCATGGAACTGCCTAGCTCAGGAAGTGGGGGATACGAATACAGTGCAGAGCTTCAAACAGGCATGGGATAGGCATAAGGGAGCAATACAGATTAGTATGAATAGATAGGCCATTGACAGAGCAAAGGCTGATGGCACATTCATAGGGCAGAAAAAGAAATGGGCAGACTGGATGGGCCTTGCGGTCCTTATCTGCCGTCAACTTCTATGTTTCTATATGTTTCTGTCCTGGATCTAAGACTTCTAAGCAGGCACATTCTGAAGCCAAAATTCAAAATGGTCACTCTTGCAATAATCATTCCCACTTTACAAAAGGGAGACTGGCTAGCCTCCCTAGATCTAAGGGATGCTTATTTTCACATCCCCATCAGACCTTCTCACAGAAAGTACTTGAGATTCAGACTGGCCTCAGACCATTATCAGTTTGCAACACTTCCTTTTGGCCTAACTTCTGCCCCAATGGCTTTCACAAAGTGTTTGGCTGTGGTAGTGGAGTTTCTGAGAAAACAAGGGGTGTCAGTCTTTCCCTACCTGGACGACTGGCTAGTAGTGGGCCCATCTCTGTGGCTTACCGAACAGGCCTTAGCATTAAAAAAATCTACTCTGGAGTCCCTGGGTTTTCTCATAAATGAGCAGAAACCTCAGCAAACACCAGTTAAGGTACTAGAATTCATTGGTGCAGAGTTAAACACCAGTCTGGGCAGAGCTTTTCTGCCACATGGCACGGTAAACAGCATTCTACAGATTGCAAGCTCATTTGTGCCAGGAAAACCCAAACCAGCCAGAGAATTCCTCAGGCTTCTGGGTCACATGGCAGCTGCCACCACAGTGGTACTCGGTTCCAGATTTCAAATGAGAAACATTCAGCTTCACCTGAGACAATATTGGTTGCAGAGGACAGACCCTCTGTCCAAACTGGATCCCAGTCACTTACAGCCTGCTACAGGCACTGCAGTGGTGGCTAGACAAGCACAACCTTCGGGTAGGTGTGCCTTTCATAAAGGAACAACCTTTCTTAATTCTTACAACAGATGCATCCCTTCTGGATTGGGGAGCACACATGTTGGATTACACAGCAAGTGGCACATGGTCTCCTCAAGAATCCCTGTAGCATATACAGTAAATCTATTGGAGCTCAGGGCGGTGTTCCTAGCCCTGCAGGCATTTGCTCCACATCTTCAAAACAAAGTGGTGCAGGTCAGAACAGACAACACTACTACTATGTATTACATCAACAAACAAGGAGGAACCAGATCATCCCCAATGTGCACAGAAGCAATGAGGCTGTGGTCCCTGGCATACTCCATGAAGGTATTCCTATCAGCCATACATCTTCCAGGAAAGGGCAGTGTGCTGGCAGACTCCCTCAGCAGGGTAAGTCAGGACCACCATGAGTGGTGCCTGACTCCCCAAATACTCAGTTCGATTTTTTTAGGCAATGGGGCACTCCAGAGATAGATCTCTTTGCCTCTGTAGAAAATCACCAGTTACCAGTGTACTGCTGCGGACCTCCTCTCAGGGGCACACTACTCCTGGATGCATTGGCACTGGACTGGACAGGAAAGTTCCTGTATGCATTCCCTCCTTTTCCACTTGTAACCCCTAGGTGGTGCTATCCCAAGGGCTACTACCCCTGCCTGCTTGGCTAGTAGCAGGTTAAGGGGCCTGGGTAATGAAACAGGTGCCTCCACCCAGAGGTCAGGGTTGTTAGTGGTCAAACTAACCTGGGCACAGCCCTCCAGGACACTAACCCCCCCTCTTTACCTTCTAGTGGCCTGAACAATATACAATAATTACTTTCACAATGACCCTTATTCACCAGGCAATTACCCACACTGTTTGCACTTCCCACCAGGGCTGATTCCTCTAGCTTGATCCTGGGGACCCCCTGTAAAACAAGGTTAAGCACAACAAATAGCAACAGTACAATACTTTTGGCACAAACTGGAACCACAGTCAGGTTAAATGCAAACAAAGTTAAATCTGATTTATTCAGGGGACTTGAACAAGGGAGGGGCATAATCAGGTTGATTTGCTTAAAAGCTATATTAATGAGACAGTTATGCATGCAGTTCAGAGTCCCTACCCATCACACACTCTGGGTACCCAGGTATGAAAACGGTGGGCTAGCCAGGAATGTTGCAGCTGGTTGGGGCCCTGTGATGGAAGAAAGCAACATACACAACATACACTATTTGTAATCCGGAACTGGAGGGCTCAGTTCATGAAAGAAAAGGCAACAAGACAATCAGATGACAACACTTTTACATTTAGCTGTTGTTGCAGAGAGCTACCCTGATGTTTACTCGCGATACCCAATACTGGACACAGGCAGGATGAAATCGAGACTGCAGGTTGTTGAGCTGGAATGCCCAGAGAAGCAGGGCCCACACGAATCACTGAGGCGTCGTTCCTGTTCAAGGTGTTGAGCAGGGGGCTGATCCCCAAGCTGGTCTCTCCTCGATGACTTTCTCTGCGTAGCAGGTATTCTGGCTGGGCCAGTGTAGCAGGGCCCAGGCAAATGGAAATGGATATGCATTCAGTCCGTGGAGCTGGATACAGCCTCCAACAAGCAAAACACAGTGCAGACACACTGTGGGGAATCAAATCACAACCCACTATAAGCACACAGCACATTCACATGTAAGGATATTCCACTGTACCAGGCAAATGGCTCTCCAGTTGCAATTACAGAGTCTCTGCACAATCCAGGAGTTCAGAGGTAGTTGGAAGTCCTGACAGGCTGATCGCATTCAGCAAATCTTCGGTCATCTTCAGGTTAAAGCCTGGTCACAATTTAGTGGCTTAATTCGCTCTCCAAATTTGGATTTAGTCCAAAAAACAAAAGCTCAAGTTCCTTCTCAGGAACAGCAGGCGGGCAGGCCGAATGCAGGCCAAACCCAGACCTTTCCACAGTTCTCCCACGTGAATCCACTATGGATTGCTGCTCAAACTATCTCGAGCTGTTACTACTTCACTTTCCAACTCAGATCTAACTGAAACTGCAAGCAGTGTGGAACTTTCCCCAAGATCCAAAAGGTTTGGTTGGCTGATCTGTCTGTCAGTCACAACAACGGCTCTCCCTCTGGGTTATTTTAGGTGCCAAAAGCTCCAAACTACAATTTCTACAATTTTTGTTCCACCAAGCCCCTGTAGGCAGGCTCCATTTTAGAGTCCCAAATGTACTGATTGGCCCATTCTGCAGTCCAGGACCAAGATGATGGAAACAAACAGAACTGTCCATGCTGCAAAGAAGGCAGGTTAGAACAAACTGCAATATTATTACTATTCTAACAAATGATCAGCAAACAAGTACAGCTTCTAACAGAGATCCCTCTCAGATTAATTATGACTGCAATCCAGGCAGCTCTTAAAGAGACAGTACCCAGAGGCTATACAGGCACTCTCTGGCAATACATCTAAACTGCTAAAACGCAGAACACCAGCCTGGCAGTGACCATTTAGGCAAGTTCAAGGAGGACTTTTTGGGAACCCCCATTTGTAGGGGGAGTTAAACCCAGATATTCAGGAACCTACTGAAATTAAGGTGCCAACCGGTGACTGATACTGGTGGCACCAGATTGGGCGAGGCAACACTGGTATTCACTTCTGTTGACTCTATCAGTAGTTTCTCCAATTCATCTGCCCAGGAGGCACAACCTGCTGACTTCCTCTCAGGGCAGAATACTGTACCCCAGCCCCAAATCACTGAGGCTCAAGGCCTGGCTCTTGAGGACTTAGAGTATGCTAATCTTAAACTGTCAGAACAGGTGCTGACAGTACTTAGGGGTTCCAGCAAACCTTCCACTAAGAAAACATATTCTGCTAAGTGGAAGAGATTTTACATATGGTGTACAGGTAAGGGCGTTGACCCATCCAGGACTGATTTAGCCATTCTCCTAGATTACCTAACACACTTGCATTCTTTAGGCTTGAAGCCTTCAACCCTCAAGGTTCATTTGGCTTCAGTCTCAGCTTATCTGTCTGCTGGTAAAGAGAGATCCATGGCCTCTCATCCAGTCTTCAGGAAGTATTTTAAGGGCCTTAACCTCTTGTACCCTCCCTTGAGGAATCTGGAATCCGAATAGCTGCATTGCCAAGCTCACAGATGCTCCATTTGAACCAATGGCAAGGGCAGATTTGAAGTATATCACTTGTAAAACTGTTTTTGGTTGCTATTACTTCAGCCAGAAAGATCAGTGAGTTACAGGCCCTGTGCACAGATGTAGACTACATCTCATTCCACAGGGATGAAGTGGTCCTCAGGACCAATAGAAAATTCCTTCCCAAAGTGGTGTCTGATTTCCATTAAAATCAGTCCGTCACTTTACCTGTCTTTTTTTACAGAGAACTTCAGTTCTCCAGAAAGGAGGCTTCACTCCCTTGATGTCAAAAGGGCACTTAGCCACTATATTGACAGGACCAAGTCTTACAGACCAGGTCAAACACAGCTCTTTCTTACGTATAGAGAAGTAGGTAAGAGTAGACCTGCCACAAAATGTACAATTACTTGCTGGATAGTGGCATGTATACAGTTTTGTTATTGTAAAGTGGTTTAAACAGGCACCCCTGGGCCTGAGGGCACATTCCACCACGGGCACAGCTGCTTCAGTGGCAGCTTCAGGAGAAATTCCGCTACTGGAAATCTGCAAAGCAGCTACATGGAAAATAGTACACACCTTCACAAAGCATTACAGCCTGGATCTACAATCCAGAAGTGATGCCAGATTTGGTACAGCAGTGCTGCAGAACCTGTTTCCTAAATAGGTTTTCTGACCAACCTCCAAAGATACTGCTTGGTAGTCTGCATCAGTTTAATCATAATGAGTGATTCCTGGGGTTAGAAGAAAAAATTACCATAGTAATCTTGTTTCTTCAAAGGGATCACTCATTGTGATTAAAGCACCCATCCTGCCTCCCCTACTAGAACCTATGAAAGTTGTTCTGTATCCCTGTTTTAGGGTGTTTTTTCTATATAGGGCAGGTTAGAGACTCACTTTTTTGTTAACTAGTTGGTTCTTTTGTAGTCTCAAGTTTTTTAGGTTTACTTCTTGAGATGTTTTTGACCTGAGAGGACAAAAATTCTTTTATAGAAATATTATTTTAAGCTAGTGGATATTATACCCAGTTAGGCTACGTAAGAATCTGAAGCACTTAGAGTGCTGCAGTTGCTAGGGCAGCAGTTTGAAATTGACACGAGCCAACTGAGAGTTCCATTATTTGCTTATAATTCCATCTCTCTGGGCAGTCCAACACAGGAGGCTGACTGCATCAGTTTAATCATAATGAGCGATCCCTTTGAAGAAACAAGATTACTATGGTGAGTAATTTTTTCTTCCATCACCTCCCACTCCTTGGCTACAACCTCATCTATGGCCTTGAATGTGAGGAAGGTGGTGTTGTGTTTGGCTGCAGGTTGTAGTTTAGCTATTATTCAAACAACTTGAAGTCTTGCTGTATTCTGACAAGTGCAGTTAGCCCCAGCCTTTAAACTGCCCCGGAGAACAAAGGGTTAATCTTTCGATGCAGAGCATAGACTGCTGAGCTCGAGCTCGGTTGATGTCTCTGTCTGTTTCCCTTTGAAAACTAACCATCAGATTCTTTACTCCGCCTCACTGAACAGTCGCTCTGGAGATTTCTCCTGCAGCTCGGTTCGAAAGTCAGTTGAAGTGTCAGTTTTTTGTCGGTTTCTAACCGAAAAAGTTTTCCGCATAGTCGGTTCAGTCTCTGTCTGTGGTACCGTGAGTACTAGATAGGTTTTGTACTGTGTTTTCTATGTGGAACTTGTAAAAGTGTGGATCGGTTCGGCTGAACAGATCATTTGTTTAATTCTTGTGTTAACTTTAGTGTGTGATTACCGGTCCTTATCGGTTCTAAAAAAAAATGTGTTTTGAACGTTTTTTTCCAAGACCCATGGCACGGTTAGGAACCGATAAGGGAGTCTTGCCTGGCTGTTGCCAAAAAAAGGGTAAGTTTGGTTAGGTTGGCCATGTCTGAGAAGCCCAAGAAAAAAACCGGGCCCACTGGGTTTCAACACTGCAGTAAGTGTGGGGAGGTTTTTGCTAAGGCCGATCCCCGCACCACCTGTGTTTATTGTCTGGGATTTGAACACCTTGATTCAGACTGCCAAATTTGTAAAAATGTTCCCAAATCTTCCCTTGAAAAGAGATTAGGTAGTCTGAGGGAAAAGGAGGCCGAGAAGTCCGCTGCCCCGGATGGCCAGCCCGGTTTGGTTCCGACCGAACCAAAAGGAGTGCCCTCTGACCAGGGCGATACTTCTTCAGGCAAAAGGAGAGCTGAACCCGAGGGGTCGGTTCTGACTAAAAGAAAGTGCAAAGAAAAATCGTCCAGTTCGGATCCAGAAGTCCATGTTCTGACAGCCGAAGAAATAACCAGAGCGATTCGGATTGTGGAATCGCTTTGCCCGGTTCCAACTGATCCGGCATCTTTTGGCAGGGGCTCGGTTCGGCCGGTTCCCCCGGTTCACGACTATACTCCTGAAGAATTTTATGAACCGGAGTTTGAGGAGGAAGGGGAGTTTGACGATTATGATGGTGATGGTGAAAGTCTAGATGTGCCTGTGGAACCAGACATCTCCCCAGACAGACCTTCAGGTGTATCCCTTCCTAGGCTTTCTGAGTCCCCTTCCCATTTTATGTTCTTCAGAAAGGTGGCTGAGACCCTCCAGCTTCCCATGGAAGAGGCAATGGAGGATCAGGAGGAGCCTGATTTTGTAGAAATTATGGACATCCCAGAGTCCAGGAGACTGTCTATTCCCCTCCACAAATCTTTTGGGAAACAGACACAAAAAATTCTGAAGTCTCCCAATTCTATACCTCCTGTGGACAGAAGAATGGACATGAGGTATACACACTCAGGCGCAGACACATAGTTTTTATATCAGCAATGCGGCCATGTTGGGGTTGTACAGGCTGCTGCCTGTGATAAGGCAAGCATTCCATTGGCTTCACACCCCCAAGACAAAGACTCAAGGACGACTGATGCCATGGCAAAAAAGCTGTACATGGCATCCTCCTTGGGACTCAGACAGGCAAATTATATGGTCTATACAGCCAGGTACCAGAAGTCCAGGTGGGACACTGTACTGGCACTGGCTAAACAGGCCTTCCCCCAGCTAGCCAACGAGCTGAAGGCGGTGGCTGCAGATGGGATTGAGGCATCTAAAGTTCAGTTTCATGCTGCTGTTGACTCCAATGATGTGTCGAGTCATGGCTACATCTGTGGCTCTTCAGAGAATGGCTTGGCTCAGATGTACTAGCCTCTCACAGGATACCCAGGCTAAGGCCATGGATTTTTCTGTAGTGGGTAATTCTCTGTTTGGGGAGCAGACAGAGAATTACATGAAGAAAATGGATGAGTACAGGACCACCTACAGGAGTGCTCAGGCCAAGGAGAGGCAAGTAACTCCTCAAAGGCAGCAGTCTAGGGGCAGGGGCAGGCCTTTTCATAGGCCTCTTTACCAAGCACAGGCCTCTTCTCCCTTTTCACAGAGGGGGTTCTTCAGAGGGAGAGGCAGAAGGGGGATGAGCAGGGCTGCATCCACTCCTCAGCCTAAGGCCCCTGCCAAGCAGACACTCTGATGGGCCTGCCCAGGTCGACTCTCCTATTCCAGTTGGGGGCAGGCTGGCTTACTTTGTCCAGGACTGGATATCTATTACATCAGACAAGTGGGTCCTGGAAGTAGTAAGCCAGGGACTGGTTCTCAGCTTCAGAAAATTTCCAAAGATGAGAGCCAGATCTTTTCCACCTGAAATCTCTCGGAAACTCTTGCCCTAGAGGCAGAGGTTTCATCTCTTCTGGCCTTAAGAGCCATAGAGAGAGTACCTACCCTACACTGGGGCAAAGGGCTGTACTCCAGGTACTTCCTTATCCCAAAAAAGACAGGGGAGTGGCAACCCATCCTAGACCTAAGATACCTAAACAAACATTTTTTAAAACCAAAGTTCAAGATGGTAACTCTGGGAATAATCCTTCCCTCTCTAAGGCCAGGGGACTGGCTAGCCTCCCTGGACCTCAAAGATGCCTACTTTCACATTCCCATCAGGTGCTCCTACAGAAAGTACCTCAGGTTCGAGTTGCCCTCAGGCCACTATCAGTTCAGAGCAATGCCCTTTGGCCTAACCTCAGCCCCAAGGGTTTTCACAAAGTGCCTGGCAGTAGTCATTGCCTTTCTAAGAAGGCAAAAGATTTCCATTTTTTCATATCTAGATGATTGGCTAATAGTGGGCCAGTCTCCAGACCAAGTCAAGTCTCACCTGCAAGTGACCCAGCAAGTGCTCACTTCTCTAGGATTTCTTCTCAACCTTCCCAAGTCAGTTCTTGGACCAGTCCAGCTTCTTACCTTTATAGGGGCAGAACTGGACACAGTCAGAGCAAGAGCCTTTCTTCCCCTGGAAAGGGCAAGGGTTCTTATAGAACTAGCCTCTTCCTTCAGACTTCAGGTATCTCAACCAGCAAGGCATTTCCTCCAGCTCTTGGGCCACATGGCAGCTTCAACAGCAGTGGTCCAAGGGCAAGATTCCAGATGAGGGATATTCAGTTCCATCTGAGGGCTTTTTGGTCTCAGAGGAAGGATTCCCTTACCAAACTGATCCCAGTGACTCTGACCTTGATCCAAGCCCTTCAGTGGTGGCAGGATCAGGACAATTTAAGACAAGGGGTCCCATTTGCCACTCAGTCTCATTCAGTGGTCCTTACCATGGACGCTTCTCGTCTGGGCTTGGGAGCCCATCTGGGGGCCCTCACTGCCCAGGGACTGTGGTCCCCCCAAGAATCCCATCTCCATATCAATTTCCTAGAACTCAGGGCAGTTTTTCTGGTCCTGAAAGCTTTCTCTCAGTCAATGCAGAATAAGGTGGTTCAGGTCAGAACAGACAACACCACCACCACCACGTGGTACATCAACAAGCAGGGAGGCACTCAGTCCACAGCCTTGTGCATGGAAGCCATGAAATTGTGGTTCCTGGCTTATTCCCTGCAAACCTTTCTGATAGCCATTCACCTTCCAGGGAAGGACAATGTGCTAGCAGATGCACTGAGCAGGATCTCTCAGGGCCATCATGAATGGTCCCTGGACCCTCAGGTGTTGAAAGTGATTTTTTCAAGGTGGGGCACTCCAGAGATAGATCTCTTTGCAGCCCCAGACATTCACCAACTTCCTCTCTTTTGTTGCAGACCCCCAGTCTTGGGCTCAGTCCCCCAGGATGCTCTGATTCTGAACTGGGAAGGGAAATTTCTGTATGCCTTCCTTCCCTTCCCACTCCTGTTCAAAATTTTAGTCAAAATAAGGTCTCAACCTTGCAAAGTGATTCTGATTGCTCCAGATTGGGCCAGACAGCCTTGGTACCCCCTGTTGTTGTTCTTAGCAGTCCATCTTCCTCTGTCTCTCCCCAGGAATTACAACCTGTTAACATCCTCTCAGGGGAGGATTTGGTACCCCAATCTTCAGTCTCTCAATCTCAAGGCATGGCTCTTGAAGAGTTAGAGTTTGCAGATTTGCATCTTTCTCAGGGGGTTCTGGATATTCTCAAAGCTTCTCGAAAGCCCTCCACCAGAAAGGCTTATAACTCCAAATGGAAGAGATTCAGCATTTGGTATTCTAAGAAGCATATTACTCCAGATACTGCTGAATTGCCTACGGTTCTGGATTATATGGTCCATCTTAATGGCCTAGGCCTCAGACCAACTACTCTCAAGGTGCACTTGTCAGCTGTGTCTGCAGTTCTGTCAGTGGGGAAGTCTTCCTCACTATCTTCTCTTCCTGTGTTTTGTAAATTTTTTAAAGGATTGCTTCACACCAATCCTCCCTTTAGAGACACTGCCCCTGCCTGGGATTTGAATGTTTGCATTGCTCAACTTATGCAACCTCCTTTTGAGCCTATGTCCTCAGCAGAGCTTAAGTACTTGACCTGGAAAACTGTGTTCTTAGTAGCCATTACCTCTGCCAGGCATATCAGTGAATTGCAAGCCCTGTCAGTGGAACCTAATTTTATCTCCTTTCACAGGGATAAAGTGGTCCTTAGAACCAATAGAAGGTTCTTGCCCAAAGTGGTTTCAGACTTCCATTTAAACCAGTCTATGTCTCTTCCTGTTTTCTTCACTGATCATTCTTCCTCAGGAGAGAGGAGGCTACACAGTTTAGATGTTAAAAGAGGCCTTAGTTACTACATAGAGCATACCAAGGGTCACAGGTTTGACTCCCTCCAGTTGTTCCTCACTTATGGAGAAGTGGGAAAGGGCAAACCTGCCACCAAGAGAACTATTGCCAGGTGGATTGTGCCTTGTATACAATTCTGCTATGAAAAACTGGGAAAGATTCCACCCTCAGGCCTGAGGGCTCACTCCACAAGAGGTACAGTTGCTTCCCTGGCTGCTGCCAGGGATATCCCTCTCTTAGAAATTTGTCAAGCAGCCACCTGGAAAACAGTCCATACCTTTACCAAGCATTATTCTCTGGATATCCAGGCTAGGAGTGATGCTCAGTTTGGCACAGCAGTACTTCAGAGCCTATTCCCAAAGTAGGTTCTGTCCCTCCTCCATGGAGGTACTGCTTGGTAGTCTGAACTTGTCAGAACACAGCAAGACTTCAAGTTGTTTGAAGAAAAAATTACTCACCTTAGTAATTATGTTTCTTCTATTGGAGTCTTGCTGTATTCTGACCTCTCTCCTTGCCTCCCCTCTCAGAATCTCAGAACCTGGTTTTGGGAAGTGGGTGGGCAGGTGCAGTGTTGCACCTCAATGATGCTCCTTTTACACCCTCATCTTTTGTCTGGGTGTTTATTTTATTATATTCCTGTTTGGTTTGGGTTTTGAATTTTGGGTTTCCTGACTTGAGTCTTCTTTTGGTAATCCAAAACATTTTGTTGCCAGTTGGCTATTAAAATTTTTTTTACAATTTCCACATAGAATAGCTATTAGAGTTTTGCTCTTAAGAATCCGATGGTTAGTTTTCAAAGGGAAACGGACAGAGACATCAACCGAGCTCGAGCTCAGCATTCTATGCTCTGCATAGAAAGATTAACCCTTTGTTCTTCGGGGCAGTTTAAAGGCTGGGGCTAACTGCACTTGTCAGAATACAGCAAGACTCCAATAGAAGAAACATAATTACTAAGGTAAGTCATTTTTTCTTTTGGACTGTGGAGGTGGTGGTGCCACCTCAAATTCCACCATGGCCTTGATGGTGTGAACTATATCGTGCACCTGCTTGGGAAAGCATTTCTTGGTCATGAGAGATTGTGGGTCTTGCAGTGGCTCTGTCCCTGCCTCTGATTGCCTTTCTGACTCCTTGTCCAAGTCTTGTGCATCACTGTTCAACAGTGGGGAGGTCAAAGTCACAGGGTTTGTGGGGTGCCTAATGTGCTCCGGTTGTGTGGTGGTATTCCATGGTCCTGATAACTCAGATAGCTTCTGTGGAATACTGGACATGAATTGTTGTTGGGCCTGGATAATTTGTTGGTTTTGTAATATGATGGTGTTAATGTCTGAGACATCTCTTCTAAGTTCCTTCCTGGGCAGCAAATAATCATTAGTGGTACTGTCATGGTCCTGGGTGTTGATTTCCTGCGATAAGCCACTGGCGCCTTCCGATGAGAACGCCGACTCAGAGACTTCTGTTGGGTCCTCTGCACAGGATAAACATAGTGCTGCAACACTGGTCAGTGGCAGGGATACAATGCATGTCTTGCATTTCTTTGCTGTTGTCACATTGCCTAGAAGACATGGAAATTTAGGCTCATGGTTAGAGGTTGGTGCATTGCTTGTAGTTACTATGTTAGTATCATGTTTTGCCTGTACTTGTATCCTAAGGATTGTCTCCAATTCCCCATCTGTGGGTATTAAGTTTTTGTAGTCCCAGCTGCTGGACTACAAAATCTGGCCTCTGAAAATGATGTAATCCGAGTCATTTCCTGTCTGTTTCCTGAAGTTACCAGTGCAGCTCTAGACTACAAATATGGCCAATGGAAGCGACATTGATCAGGTCACTTTCGATTTGGACCTGTTACTTTTTGGAACCCTCTCCCTCCTATTAGTCTTGGCCCTGTTGTCTGACTTAATTGGTGCCATTTCCCTGTTGTGGGTGAGTGTACTTGGCCCTGTACAAGCTTTCCTTGGCTCTGGCCAGCTCCCAGATGTGTAGGACTTCTAACCCCAGGAAATCTTCAGTATGATTGACTCTTGCAGTGAGTTTCCAGTTTTGAACTGCCCGGAGAATGGAACTTATGCAAATGAAGGAACACTCATTGGCTCATGCCACCTTTCAGACTGCTGCTCTTACCAACTGCTGTGTTCTGTAATGCTCAGATTTCATTCTCCGCCTGTCTAGTCAAGATGCCTCGGAGATCTCCCCTCAGAAGTCACACTGTTTCATTGCTTTTCATGAAATAAGTAAGTGTTTTATTTTTATTTCATCTGCTGCCTTTATCTTCTTTTGTATGGTTTTGTGCTAGTTTAGTTTTAATTTTACCTCAGTTTCTCAGTTCCTCTTCAGTTGTGAGAAACCATTGAGGAGCCAGCGTTTATTTTTATTTATTTATCTTTTTATTTTTACTTATACTGTTGACCCAGATCTGTCCTGCTATTTTCTGTGTGTTTCTATTAAGATCGCTGTCTTTTCCCCCCTTTGGGAGCCGACCGTTTGCTACCCTCAGTGAGTTAAAGGAACCGGCACGTGTGTAATTTTTTACATAACTTGCGATTAAGGATCTGAGTTAAAACATCTTTTTTCTAACCCCAGGAAATCTTACTGTATTCTGACATATGCAGTATGGTCCCGCCATAGTACTGCCCTGGAGCTGAAAAGGTTAATAGAACCTATGCAAATGATAGAATGCTAGGCTCGAGCTCGGTTTTCAAACTACTGTCTCTGGTAAGCAACCTGTCAACCGTCAGATTCTTCACTCTGCTTGACTAGTCAGACGCCTTGAAGAATCCTCTGCATCTTTACTCAAGATATTTGGTAAGTTCTCGGTTTCTGTCCACTTTGCTGATTGGGAACCGAGATTTTTTTCTTTTCTTCTTTTTGCTAAGGTAATTCTCACACATTTTCTGTTTTTCTGTGGGAACACTACCAGGCTAAACCTCAGTTCATTCTTAGCTCATTAAACTGACCTAGAAAAAAAAAAAGCTTTGTCTTAAAGGGGTTCAGCAAATTTCCTGTTGGCTGTGTTTCAGACTCCTAAGAAAAGAACCAGTCCAACAGGTTTGCAGCACTGTACTGAGTGCAGGAACACTTTTGCTAAGGCTGATTCCCCATCTTATGTGTGTGTGTTCTGTCTTGGGGTTGAGCACTTAAAGACAGATTGTGAGATATGTCAAAATTTTCCTCATTCGATGCTGGATAGGTGCTTAAACCAACTGAAGGAAAAGATGTCCGAAACAACCACTGTCCCAGTTATGGACAAATCTCCTGCCTCAAAAGTTGCTGATGAACCGGACAAAACGCTCTCTGACCAGGGTATCGGTTCGCAGGGGAAAAAACGTACCACTGAACAGGTCGCTGAACCACCGACCGTGGGCAAGAAAAACAGGAAGGAGAAACATGGGCCAAAAGAACCACAACCGTTGAACCCAACAGTTCCGACCACAGAGGAGATAGCTAATGCAATCCAGATTATTCAATCCCTTCAAACTTCTGCTGGTTCAGTTCCGTGGTCCTCGGTTCAGAATCCTGCAGTTCTGCCCCCAGGTTCTTCCTCAGTTTCCGGCCCCCACAATTATGAAGTTGAGGATCTTTGGGGACGATGAGGACAGTGATTATGATGAAGATGAGGACCTAGGGGAGTGTCTGGAACCAGATGTTCAAAGCCCAGGAAATCTTACTGTATTCTGACTTATACAATATGGTCTCAGCATAGGACTGCACCAGAGCCGAAATGGTTAATAGAACCTATGCAAATGATGGAATGCTAGACTCGAGCTCCGTGTTCAAACCACTGTCCCTGGTAAACAGTTCTAAACTGTCAGATTCTTTACTCTGCTTGCCTCAGTAAGATGTCTCTGGAGAGCTGTCCTTTCATCACTTGAAATTCTTTATTTTTCTTGGTTTTACTTAGTAAAACGTTGTTTTATTCAGTATTTAGAGCACTGTCCTTGGTTTTCAGGTAGAATTTGTTCAGATTTTAGTGTTGGAGGGGTAAGTAATCGGTTACTTCCTCTCGATGGTTAACCGAGAGAAAACCGGCATCTCCTTTGGGTTTTTCCCCTTCTATTACTTTATTTTGTTTGCTAAGGCAGATCCACATTTAATCTGTGTCTTTTGTCTGGGGTTTGAACACCTCGACAGACTGTGAGATCTGCAAACAGTTTCCTCAGTCTGTGGTTGAAAGACGGTTGAAGAGACTGCAGGAAAAGATGTCTGAAAAGGCTGCTGACCCACCCATTGAAAATCAGTTCTTCCTCAGAATGAACCAGAGGAGCTGCCCTCTGAAATAGGCAACAGCTCTTCTGCTAAGAAAAGAATCACAGACACGGCTGTTGAACTGGCCATTGCGGGTAAGAAAAAACTAAAAGAAAAATGCCAGGAACTGCAACCAAAGAAATCAGCGGCTCCTTCTGCAGAAGACATCACTAACGTTATTCGCATAATGCAGTCTGCAAGTCCCGGTTCCAGTTGGAAAGCAACCACAACCGGTAATGGTTCAAACTTCTGGTTCAAACCAGGCTCCTGGTTTAACAGACCTTGGGGGGGGGGGACATTTTGCAGAAGAAGAGGAGGAAGAAGAAGATGATGAGGAGGAGGAGGAGGAGGAATTTGGGAGGCAATTGATCCAGAGGTTTCCCCAGATCCTCATAGACCAGATTCTCCTGATAAGGAAACTGAAGATGTCACTTCATATTTTACTTTTACAAAGCAAATTGCTCAAACCCCTGACCTCCCTACTCAGGAATCCACTGAGGATGAGGAGGAAGAGGATTATAGGGAAATGATGGATGTGTCAGCATCAAAGAGATTGCTGCTGCTACTGCATAAATTCCTTAAGAAACAGGCACTTAAAGTCTTGCAGACACCCACTTCTGTGCCACCTGTAGAAAAGAAGGCGGACAAGAAATTCTGGGTTGCCAAAAGTGGGGCTGAGTTCCTTTTTGGGCTCCCTAGTCATGAAGGGGTAGTGCAGATTGTGGCTTGTGACAAAGCTGGCATCCCCCTGGCCTCTCACCCTCCGGACAAAGATTCTAGGAGGATGGACTCCATTGCAAAAAATGCATACCTGGCATCTTCCCTGGCTATTAGACAAGCCAGCTATATGTCATATGTGGCCATGTATCAGAAGAACCTTTGGTTCATGGTGATGGAAATAACCAAATGAGTTCTATCTCCCATGGCAGCTGACCTAGAGGAGGCTGCAAAGAGAGGGACTGAAGCTGAAAATACACAGTTCAGGATGGCAGTGGACTCTAATGACACTGCATCCAAATGGCAGCATCAGTGTCCTTAAGAAGGTTTGTCTAGCTTACTTATTAATAGTTATAGTTATGCTTAGTTTATTTATTGTAACATCAGAATTACAACCCTTTGAGTCAGGGACTCGTTTCCAAAGGCTCCATGGCAGGTTACAGAGAATTCAAGTTAATACAAGTTATAGTTACAGACAGATACAGTACAATGAGCTAATATACAAGACAGTAGGGTGCAACCAGATATTGCAAACAGGGAAACTGCAATTATATACAGGTGAAGCTGTGAGCCTATATAGTCAGGTAGCTAAAGTAAGTAATCAAATTAAACAAGCTGTGCCCTAATAAGACTAGGTAAAGCAGTCTAGATAGACTTTGTCTCTGGAGTGGACCAAAATACAAGTGGTGAAGGTAGGAGGGTGGCCCTACGGGGCCTGTGACTCAGCGCTGGGGACACGTACAAGAGCGAGTGGAGAAAATGTGACTCCTGAGGGCTTCTTTAAACTGGCCAATCTTTAGTAAACTGGTAACTGTGGAGGGGGGAGGGAGTTGAACCAGGATAGGGCCCTGTGGAAGAAGGTCCTTTGGGCTAGGGAGGTCCTGACCCTCGGGACCATGAGTGAGGACTTGGAAGCGCTGTGAGTGGAGATAGAGGGGGTGGCAGGGTGAAGAGATGAAGCAACTCCTGGGGGGGGTAAGACAGAGAAGTATTTTTTTGGCCATGAGGCAGGATTGATATTCAAGTCTCTCTTTGAAATTAAGCACATTGGCAAGGGAATAAAGTACACAGATATGTGTGCGCCAGTCCGCGCTGGTCAGGAGCCTGCAGGCCTTATTAATGGACATTTTACTTTTGCTGAGAGCAGTGCTGTCTGCGGCTGCATAGACCAGCAGGCCATAGTCAATTAAGGAGAGGACCGACGAGGTGATGGCCAGTTGGAGCGCTTCAGGCAACAGACAGTCTTTGTGGTGGTAAAGAAGGCCGATACGTGCGTTGGTGGCAGATGAGAGGGCTCTGATGTGGGAGTGGAAGGTGAGGGCTGAGTCAAAGATGATGCCCAGGTATTTGTAGGAGTATATTTGTTCAAGGGGATGGAGAGAGCTGGAGAGTACCTGCGGGGGGGGGAGTCTTTAAGTTTGCTTTGGTGATGAGCAAAGAGCATTGTCTTCGTTTTTTTCAGGTTAATGACCAGTCTTCGGTCCATGAACCAGCGCTCAGTCTGGTTGAAAGAGTGCTGGAGGGTAGTCTGGAGAGTGGTGGGATTTGGGTGCGAGCCAAAGAGGACCACGTCTTCAGCATAGAGGAGAACCTTACCAGGGCAAGAAATGGATAGAGAATTGAGATATAGACTGAAGAGAAGAAGTCCAAGGATGGAGCCCTGTAGGACTCCTGAGTGGACAGGGCGGCTGCTGGAGAGGGTGCTGTTTATTTTGATGCATTGGGTCCGGGAAGATAGATAGCTGGTGAACCAGGCAAGGGGTCCTTGGGAGAAGCCAGATTGCAGGACAGAGTCCAGTAGGAAGGAGTGGCTAACTGTATCAAAGACCTTGGAGAAGTCGATGAAGACAGCGTCCGCTAGGTGATCTTTGTCAAGGGTGGAGTGGAGGAAGTTAGAGAACTGAAGGAGAGCAGCAGTAGTAGTGCTATGGCCCTACCAGAAGCCATGCTGCTATCTGCAGAGCAGGTCATGGGTGACAAGGTAGTCAGTAAGCTGGTCTGCCACTATTTTTTCCAGGGCTTTGGAGAGAGGGGAGAGAATGGAAATCAGTTAGACAAGTGTTGGTGCATGCTTCATAAGAATCTGACAGTTTAGAACTGTTTACCAGGGGCAGTGGTTTGAAAACCTAGCTCGAGCCTAGCATTCCATCATTTGCATAGGTTCAATTAACCATTTCAGCTCTGGGGCAGTCCTATGGTGAGACCATACTGCATAAGTCAGAATACAATAAGATTCCCTTGGAAGAAACAAGATTACTATGGTGAGTACTTTTTTCTTTCCCCTGATCCCCAGCATCCTCACTCCCCTGATAAGAGGTCAGAGGACTTCACTACCCTGTTTGCTTTTATGCAGCAGGTTGCTCAAACCTTGGACCTCCCCACTCAAGAAGCAACCGAGAAGAAGGAAGAGGCCCACTATGTAGAAATTATGGATGTAGCTCCAGCTAAGGAGCTTTTATTCTCCATCCATAAATCTCTCAAAAACCATGTGCTAAAACTTTTACAGACACCAACTTCCATTCCTCCAGTAGACAGGAAACTGGATAAAAAGTATTGGGTGGCCTAAAGTGCAGAATTCCTTTTTGGGCACCCTAGCCATGAAGGGGTGGTACAGGCTGCTGCCTGTGATAAGGATGGTATATCCCTGGCATTTCAGCCTCCTGATAAAGATTCCAGGAAGATGGACTCAATGGCCAGAAAGATTTATCTGGGTTCTTCTCTTGGCCATTTGACAGGTCACCTACATGGCTTATGTAGCCAGGTTTCAAATGAGCTTGTGGAGCACAGTAGCAGATATTTCTAAGTCCTGTCCAGCACCAGTGGCATCTGACCTAGCAGAAGCTGCAAAAAGAGGCATTGAGGCATCTAAATTCCAATTCAGAATGGCTGTGGATGCCAATGATACTGCAGCCAGTTTCATGGCTACCTCTGTATCACTAAGGAAATTTGCATGGTTTAGGACTACCAATCTCTCTCAGGACACCAAAACGAAATCACTGGAGTTCCCCTGCGACCCTTCATCCTTCCTTGGCCAGCAGACCGAGGCCCATATGAGAAGATGGATAAATACAAGGTGGCTTATAGAAGTGCAGCTGCCAAGAAAAAAGCAGCTACCTCACCGAAACAGCAAAACAGTGGAGGAAGAGCAAGGCCCACTACAGGCCTTTCTTCCAAACTCAAGCCCTTCCTTCCTATCAACCCCTAGAGGGGCTATTTCAGGGTCAGAGGTAGAATAGGTATTGGTAGGGCTGGACCCAGTCCTCAACCGACCCCACAAGTGAAGCAGACCCCTGAAGAGTCTGTCAGAGTCGCCTCCCCTCTCCCAGTAGGGGGCAGGCTCGCCCACTACCTCCAGCTCTGGCAATCAGTAACTACAGACAAGTTGGTTCTGGAGGTAGTGGGCCAAGGCCTTACCCTCAGTTTCAAATCTTTGCCTAAGCTGAGGACAAGAGCCTTCAGTCCTCCCTTCCCATCAGAAGCCCAACTACTAGAGGAGGAGGAGGTAAGAAAGCTGTTGCAGGACAAGGCAATGGAACCTGTACCCCTACTTCAAAAGGGAAAGGGATTCTACTCAAGGTACTCCCTCACAGTAAAGAAAACAGGGGAGTGGTGACCCATTCTGGATCTCAGACAATGAAACAAATACCTGACAGAACCAAAATTCAAGATGGTCAACTCTGTCAACCATCCTACCCACACTCAGTCAAGGGGACTGGCTGGCTTCAGTAGATCTGAAAGATGCCTATTTCCATATTCCCATCAGACCATCACACCGAAAATTCCTCAGGTTCAGGCTCACATCAGGCCACTACCAGTTCAAAGCAATGCCTTTCAGCTTTTCCTCAGCACCAAGAGTGTTTACAAAGTGCCTGGCAGTTGTAGTGGCACACCTCAGAAGGCACGGTGTTAGTCTTCCCCTATCTGGATGACTGGCTGGTAGTGGGACAGTCTCCTCGGCAGGTTTCAGACTCCCTAACCTTGGTTCAAAGGGTCCTACAGTCCCTGGGGTTCCTCCTAAACCCCCAAAAGTCAGTGTTGACCCCAATCCAGCTACTGGATTTCATAGGGGCAGAGCTAGACATGGTGGCAGGAAATGTTTTTCTCCCTCAAGGAAGGGTGGAAACATTAATTCAGTTGGCCAACTCTTTCTGGTTGTCCAGTCTTAGGCCAACAAGGCACTTCCTCCAGCTGTTAGGCCACATGGCAGCCACAACAGCAACAGTTTTGGGAGCCAGGTTCCAAATGAGAGACATTCAGTTCCACCTCAGATCTTATTGATCACAAAAAAGGGACCATCTGTCCAAACTGGTACCAGTCACCAAATCTCTACTCTTAGTGCTTCAGTGATGGCAGGAAAGAGAAAACCTAAGGCAAGGTGTACCTTTCCTGCAACAGCTTACCTCAATGGTACTGACCACAGACGCCTCCCTCCTAGGGTGGAGAGTACACATAGGAGATCAGACAGCTCACGGCACTTGGATCAGAAAGGAGAGCCTCCTTCATATAAACCTGTTGGAGCTCAGGGCAGTGTGCCTGGGGATCCAGTCTTCTGCCTCGGTACTCAAAGGCAAGGTCATGCAGGTCAGGACAGACAACATAACCACTATGTACTATATAAATAAGGAAGTGGGCACAAGGTCCTCCCCCCTGTTCACAGAAGCCATGCTGATATGGAAGCTGGCTTATTCTCTGAATCTTTCTCTAACAGCTGTGTATCTGCCAGGGAAGGACAATGTCCTAGCAGATGCCCTGAGAAGAATCAATCAAAACCACCATGAATGGACACTGAACAAACAGGTTCTCCAAACAGTGTTCAGAAGGTGGGGCACCCCAGAGGTGGACCTGTTTGCAGCCCCAGACAATCACCAAATACCACAGTTCTGTTGCAGCCCTTGTGCAGTGGGAACAGTGCCAATGGATGCACTACTGATGGACTGGATGGGGACGTTCCTATATGCATTTCCCTCTTCTCTCTATTTCTCAGAGTTCTAAACAAACTCAGGACACAGCCAGCAACCATGATCCTCATAGCACCAGACTGGGCCATGGTACTCCCTGCTTCTGCTTCTGTCAGAGAGCAGACCAATATACCTACCCAGGAGGCACAATCTCCTAACTTCCTCACAGGGCAGAATCCTTTATCCCAACCTGCATTCCCTCAAATTCAAGGCCTGGCTCTTCAAGACCTAGAATATGCTGACCTTAGGTTGTCAGAGAGGGTTATTCAGGTGCTCAGAGGCTCCAGAAAACCTTCCACAAAACAATCCTACTCTTCAAAATAGAAGAGATTTTCACTCTGATGCCAGCAGCAGGAGGTGGTCAGTACTCAAGCCAGCATATCAGTAGTACTGGACTACCTGGTGCTCCTTCATTCTCTTGGCCTCAAGCCCTCTTCCTTAAAGGCTAATCTAGCAGCAGTCTCAGCCTATCTCTCAGGTGGTAAGGAATCTTCCCTGGCTTCAAATCAGGTGTTCAAGAAACTTTTTAAGGGACAGAAAGTATCAGCCTGAAAGGTCAGGGGCTGAGTTCTTATTTTCTCACCCTAACCACGAATGGGTGGTACAAAATGCAGCCTGTGACAGGGCTAAGATGCCCATAGCATCACACCCTCCCGAGGATGACTCTCGGAAGATTGATAGTATGGTTAAGAAGGGCTACCTAGCAGCCTCTTTGGCCATAAGACAGGTCAACTACATGGCCTATGTGGCACAATATCAGAAAACCCTATGGCAATCTGTCATGGCCATGGTGGACAAGGCCCCTGCAGGATTGGCAGCTGACCTGACCGAAACAGCCAGGTGTGGATTGGAAACCACTAAGTACCAGTTCCTCATGACAGTAGATGCCAATGAGACTGCTGCCAGATGGATGGCATTTACTGTAGCCTTGAGATTTGCTTGGCTGAGGGCCACAAATCTATCCCAAGACACACAGGCCAAAACCATGGATTTCCCTTGTGAGAACAACTCACTATTCGAGGATAAAACAGCGGCTTACATGAAAAAGGTGGACAAATACAAAACCACATATAAAAGCAATGCAGTTAAAGATAAACCTTCAACCTTCTACAGGCCATATAGAAGGGGAGGTAGAGATAGGTCAGAATATGGCAGACCTTTTTTCCAGGCCCAGGCCACCCCACAGTACCCTCAGCAGACAGGTTAATTTAAGGGCAGTGGTAGAAGGGGCTCCAATCATGGGAATAAAGCCAACCAGGCTCCACCCCAACTGAAGCAGAATCCCTGACATGGTTGCCAGGGTCGCCTCCCCACTTCCAATAGGGGGCAGACTGGCTCACTACTTCCAGGCTTAGACAAACATCACCACAGACAAGTGAGTCCTGGAAGTAGTGAATCAGGGTCTGGTCCTCAGTTTCAAATCCTTCACCAAGTTAAGATCAAGGATTTTCAGACCAGCTTCCATCTCAGAAAAGAAACTTCTATAGGCAGAAGTGACCAACCTTCTGCAATGAATGGCAGTAGAATTGGCTCCCTTGCTACAAAGGGGGAAGGGTTTTACTCAAGGTACTTCCTGACCATAAAGAAAAATGGGGAATGGGGACCCATTTTAGACCTGAGAGTTCTGAACAAGCATCTGAGAAAGTCAAAGTTTAGAATGGTAACCTAGGTATGATCCTGCCTATGCTTCATAAAGGAAACTGACTGGCATCATTAGACCTAAAAGATGCATTCAAACTACAAGAAGTCCTAATGTATTCTGACATATGCAGTAAGATCTTCTTGTTGTACTGCCCCAGAGAGGAAAGAGTTAAAGCCTACATTCTAAGTAGACATGCGCTCGGTTTCAAACCACTGTCCCCTGGTACATTCTATTCAACTGTCAGACTCTTTACTCCACCTTACAGTGAAGATACCTCGGAGATTTCTCCTCAGCATCTTGTCGGTTAAAGTGTTTTTTCACTGCAGTTTTCGTCTACTGGTAGTTTAAAACAAGTTTCAAATTACTGTCCCTTGGTATAGATACAATTGTCGTTTAATTTTCCTCAAACAAGGTAAGTCTCAGTTCTTTGGCAATTGCTGTTCAACTGTGAGGGAACCGAGTTCTTTTTGTTACTTTTGCTTCTTTAAAGTATAGTGTTTGGACCTGTTAGCTCTGGTTAATAAAAGAATGAGTTTGTTGGTATTTTTCCTGACTGCTAACACTGGTCTATTAACCAGGACTGCACTTAATTTACTTATCCAGCCTAACCGCCATTGGGATAAGTCCAGATATGGAGTCACAGAAACCCAAAAAACAGACTGGCCGTACTGGATTTCAGCAATGTATTGAGAGTGGGGAAACTTTTGCCAAGGCCGATCCCCATGCTACCTGTGTTTTCTGCTTAAGGTTTGATCACTTTCAAGCAGACTGTGACATTTGCAGAAATTTCCTTCAGTCGACGCTGGACAGGCAACTTAACTGACTGAATGAAAAATCAGCTGAAAAATCCACTAACACAGATGGCCAGACCGGTTCGGGTTCAAAAGAACCAGGGGGGGTGCCTTCTAACCAGGCGATACCCCTTCAACTAAGCAAACGATGGAAATAGCCCGTGAAACAGCTACCGCTAAAAGGAAAAAGAAAGAAAAACATACTGAACCGGCTCCTAAGCCGTGGACGGTTGCGGTTCCAACCACGGAAGAAATAGCTAATGCAATACGCATTATCTAATATTTGCAAACTGGCCAAGCTGAACCGGTGCAACACCCAGTTACTCCTCAACTGGTTCAAATTCCTGGAGACTTTTCTGAGTGTGATTATTCCTAGGATCAGGAATGTGAGCAGGAGGAGGAGGATGAAGAGGACTATTATGATCCTATCGAACCAGAGGTATCTCCAGAGCATGGGGGAGGCATTTCTCCACCTAAGCAGTTGGAGGATTCCCATACACATTTTTCCTTTATGCAAAAGGTGGCTGAAATCCTCCAGTTACCAGTTCAGGAGTCCTCAGAGGAGGAGGAGGAAGAACTGGATTATGTAGAGATGATGGATGTCCTTGCCACTAAAAGGTTAGTGATACCCATTCATAAGTCTCTGAAGAGACAGACATTAAAAATTTTGAGTACCCCTACTTCTGTTCCCCCTGTGGATAAGAAGGCAGATAGGAAGTACCCAGTTGCCAGGAATGGCACAGAATTTCTGTCTGATCACCCCAGCCATGAAGGGGTAGTCCAGGCTGCTGCCTGTGAAAAGGCAAGCATATCACTGGCTTTCCAGCCTCCTGAAAAAGATTCCAGGAGAATTGATTCGATGGCAAAAAAGGCATACCTTAGCTGCTCCCTTATTGGCAGGCAAGCTTCCTACATGGCCTATGTGGCAAGGTACCAAAAGAAGCTACGGGAAGCAGTATCCTCTCTTATAGCTAAGATCCCAGCTGACTTGACTGCAGATTTGGGTGCGATGGCAAGGAGTGGAATAGAAGCTTCTAAGCAGCAATTTCACATGGCTGTGGATGCCAATGATTCAGCTTTAGGGTTATGGCTACCTCAATCTCTATGAGGAGATTTTCGTGACTCAGAACCATGAATCTCTCTCAAGATACCCAGACAAAGGCCTTGGATTTTTCTTTGGTTCAGAATTCCCTCTTTGGGGAACAAAACGAAGCCTGTATGAGGAAAATGGATGAATATAGAACCTCCTATAGGGGTGTGGCAGCCAAAGAAAAAGCTGCCATCCCTCAGAAACAACAAAGTAGGGGAGGCAGGGGCAGGGCCTATCAGAGACCTTTCTATCAGGCCCAGGCCTTCCCTTTCTACCAACAACAGCATGGATATTTTAGAGGAAGGGGCATGAGTAGTGCCACTTGTTCCAGCCCAGCTTCCCAACCCAAGGGCACCAGCTAAGCAGGATCCCTAAAGAGCCATGGTCACCTCCCCGGTTCCAGTAGGAGGCAGGCTTGCCTACTACCTCCAGAAAAGGAAGTCCATAACATCAGACAAGTGGGTTCTGGAGGTAGTGGGCCAAGGCCTTGCTCTGAGTTTCAAGTTTTTTCCCCGGCTGAGAGCAAGGTTGTTCAAGCTTGCCAACCAAGTAGAAACCATTCTACTGGAAGCAGAAGTAGCAACTCTTCTTCGGAACAGTACAGTGGAACCTGTCCCTCTGTTCCAAAAAGGGAAAGGACTGTACTCAAGGTACTTCCTGACCTTGAAGAAAAATGGGGACTGGTGACCCATTCTGGATTTAAGATTCCCGAACAAACATCTAACAAACCCAAAATTCAAGATGGTCACTCTGGCCATGATCTTAACCACTCTCAGGCAAGGGGACTGGTTGGTATCCATAGACCTCAAGGACGCCTATTTCCATATCCCTATCAGGCAGTCACAGGAAATACCTAAGGTTCAGACTGCCATCAGGTCATTACCAGTTCAGGTCCCTGCCCATTGGCCTAACTTCAGCTCCCAGAGTGTTCACAAAATGCCTAGCAGTGGTGGTAGCACACCTAAGTTGTTTGGGGTCTCAGTGTTCCCCCACCTGGACAACTGACTAGTGGTAGGACAGTCTCAGCAGCAGGTGGCAGAGGCTGTAGCCCTCACTCAGAGCACCTTATGTTCTTTGGGCTTCTTAATAAATACCAAAAAGTCAGTCTTGAAGCTAGTCCAGCACCTACAGTTCATAGAGAAAAAGTGATGGGAAGGTCAAAACTTCCACCAGGGAAGGTGTACAATCTAGTACAGCTAGTGGACTCTTTCAGGCTCCACTCTCCAAAGCCAGCCAGATATTTTCTGTGGTTATTGGGACACATGGAGGCCTCAACAGCTGTAGTACCAGGGGCAAGGTTTCAGATGAGGGACATTCAGTTCCATCTGAAGTCATTCTGGTCCCAGAGCAGAGATCCTTTGTTAAAACTGATTCCAGTGACTTCCAGTTCTGGTATGACTGCTTAATCATCGTTTTTACTTGGGCTCCCAAGCCAAATTACAATAATGAAACCTCTTACCTTAAAAATGTTCGCCTGCTTCATAACGAACCCAACAACAAAACAATCAGGAGACTACAGCAGTTAAAACCTCCTCCAATATTTTCCTTGGCTGATCAGAAACCGAGCAAACAGATTCCTACTGTTCACCAACCTAGAGGGGAAGGGAGCCAAGAGTCTGAAAGGGAGAGAGCAGCGTGGTAAAGACCAGTAAGGCCCACAATCCTCAAATACCGCCGAAAATGAGCAAACAGCACAAATGTCGGGCAAGGGTGGGAAAAAGGAGGGGAGTGACCCTCTACTGGGCTCACAGCCCAAACAAAACATTTTAAGGGCTATAGCAGAGTTCCGAGAAGAAATGAAGGGTTCAATCCAGGAACTCAGAACGGACTTGGGAATGCTGCAACAACGAATGGATGAGGCTAACACCCAAATATCGGCCAACTATAATAAAATCGAATCCTTCGAATCTGCGATCCTCTCCTTAGCTTCTGCACAACTGCACAATTCTTTGAGGTAAGAAGACATGGAGAATCATGGAAGGAGAGAGAACATATGGGTTTTTGGCCTGCCAGAAGGGGAGGAAGGTTCTGATCCTCTGGCCTATGCAGACCACCTCTTTAGGTCAGTCTTAGAGCTCGGTCCAGACTATTAATTGGACTTCAAGCGAGCCCATCGAGCTCTCGGTCCCAAACCTTTGGCTAAGGATGCCAGACCCAGATCCTTCATGGTCAGATTCCAAAGCTTTCAATCAAAAGAAACAATGTTAAGAAAAGCGTGGCAGAAGGGTAAAATAATGATGGGATCACACCGCCTAATTATGGACAACGATTACACTTCTTATACCCAGGGCCAAAGAAGAGAATATGCACCTATATTTCCCATCCTGAGAACACTACAGATAAAATTCAACACCCCATACCCCATTAAGCTCACTGTAATGCTACCAAATGGTCCGGTCACCTATAATTCAGCCTCTGAGGCAAAAGAAGACCTTTTCCAGTGAGGGATGATTAAGGAGTGCCTGTCGGGTCAGAAAGCCATTAAGCCAGAGTCACGTGATGCAGTGCTCTTGCTAGCTGCACTCTCAGAGAGCTCTGCCTAACCCCTGTCCAAAATCGGTATTAATTACTTATCATCTGTGAATCCACATTCAAAATCGGACTAATTGCAGCCTGGATACAACGGAGCATCTGACTGGGACGCTGATGGAAGCAGAAATGCCGAAAGCACCCCCTAAACATACCCCGCCAGCAACCCCGGAAAAGGCCTCGAAGAAATCACGGGCCTTACTGCAACAGCCTTCCCAGTCCTGCAGCCCTGGCACTGAGGAGAGGAACCGCTTACTGCGGCAAGATTCCTTGAGGAATTCCACCCATTTAAAGCTGAAATGGCAGAAATGGCTTCTGAAATCAAGAATATTATCTCTACCTTAGACGACCTGGCAAGGAAAATCTCAGACAATGAAGCGCGGGTAAGATCCCTGGAGAATCGAGTGGATAAGATCGATCCAATAATTGCACACATAAACCATCGCATTGCAAAACTAGACTCAAAGGTGGAAGACCTCAAGGGCAGAAGTCGACAGAACAATGTTGTCCTTATTGGCCTACCTGAAAAGGAGGAGACCCGGTGAAATTCTTTCAAAAGTTTGTTGAGAAAATAGCAGGTCCCTCTCCCTTTGGCCCCAGCTACGGCATTGAAAGAGCACATCGTGCCCTCCGACCTATTCCACCTCAAGGAGCACCCCCTCGCATCTTTATGGCCAAATTCCTAAACTATCAGGAGAGACAGATCTTCTTGCAGAAAGTAAAGGAGGCTAAAGATCTGCAATGGGAAGGCATAAGTCTTAGAGTGGCTCAAGACCTACCGCTATCGGTTCGACAACGGAGAGCCTCCTTCCACCCGTTTGTTTCCAAGCTAATCGCGGTGGGTATTAAGTTTAAAATGTCGTACCCGGCCAAATTACACGTCTACACGGCTGATTCCTGGAAGATGTACGAAGATCCAGAAGTGGCCTCTGCTGTGCTTCAACTAGCATTACCCACCCTATTTAAACCTAAATCAGGGTTTAGTTTGCTCCCATTATGAACCTTTCCTTCTCATTGGTTAAAAGTTTTTGTGTTTCTGACCTTTTGCATTAAGGAAAAGATGTGCGATCTCCTCCTGAGTTACCTGGGGCAAGGTGATTAAGGGAGATCCAGTGAGTGAGCCGGAATCTCTCGACGGTCCATTTGGATACCAGGGAATTGTGTGTATGATGGCGTTACGTGAACTTTGACTATTGTTTATAAGAACTTTACCGCAGAGGAGTGCTTCCGAGATTTAAAACTGTCTACACGTTTCTGAGCTCAAAGGCATCACTTGGACAGATGTATAAATAATGGGACGGTTGCAATCAATGTTTTTGGGGTTGGGGCTTGCAGCGTTTAATGGGTTGGTGGTACATGGGTCCCTCCATTATTTTTCCGTTGCACTACTGGGGTTTCGTAGTCTGAGAGAGCCAGAACCACGCATATAGGCATGCCTTCATCTTAACTTGCCGTGGGTATGTTTGGGTGTTGCAACCAAGGGATAGGCATTTCCATCCCCTTTATGGTTAAATTTAATCCTATAAGCATTGGAGCACGGTCGGTCATGGTGCGCTTGTTACCCTAGGGCATTATTGGGGCGCACTGGCTGTTTTCAAATGGGCTGAATGTTACTTTCTGGGAGTATTCTCGGGCCCACGGTTCCGGAGCTGCAGCTCATCTGGGCAAACTGAGGTGGGAGGCAGTGGAGAGCTGTTGATAAGTGAGCCCGGAAAACACGAGTGCCCTAGGGACACAAACCTGAGTTCAGTTAGATGTTAGTAGGAGGGCCCTGGACTAGGTTTTGGATTTTATGTCCAGTGCCCCGAGTAATAGTTCTACTTTAGCTGTTAAAGATTTACTGATACTTTATTTAGGGTTTAGTAAGTAAAGGGCATGCAATAGTCTGGTTTTGGAAGGGACAGGGGGTGGCGGGTGGGAGGATACAAGCAGCAAGAGCTGTTGTCATGGACCGCATAATGGGTGGGCTAGGGGATGGGGGAGGGTTGGGGGTTTAGAGGTTACTGACGGTACTTTATTTTGGGCTTTATTTGGACGGGGGGGGAGGGAGCACAAGACTTTATGATTAGAACCTGGGGATATCGGGTAGGACTTAGTAGGTCAGTGTATAGAGTTAATAATAAGGATCATGGCATCACATAAGGTTATTAAATTTCTAAGTTGGAATGTCAGAGGAGCGCGACAGAAGTCTAAACAGTATCGAATTCTGAAGCATGTAGATGTTGTGAAAGCAGATATAGTGTTTTTACAAGAGACACATTTACTTCACACGGAGAGCAATAGTATGAGACATTTGCAGATGGGGATGGTCTTCTCCTCACAAGGCAACACGCAGAGGAGATTACCGAGCTAGGCCTAGCTTGGAAGTCTGAATCCATTAAATATTTGGGCCTTATCCTGACTAGGAGCATGTCACGAGTATGCCAGTTAAATCTGGATTCCCTGGTGCATACAATTGACTTAGATTTGAAAAGATGGGCGCAGCTTCCAGTTTCATTATGGGGAAGGATAAATTTAGTTAAGATGAATGTATTTCCCCAGTTGTTTTATCCCCTTAGTATGTTAAATATTTGGTTACCACTTTCATGGTTCAAAAAACTCCACGGGCTTATAGCCAGTTTTGTGTGGGGATACAAGAAAGCGAGGATAGCCTACCATAAGTTGGCTGCGCCAAAACCATTGGGGGGGTTAAGGCTGCCACACTTTGCTCTTTATTTTTGAGTAGATCATGTCAACAAATATCTTAGGTGGGTACAGGGCATGGATCTTTTAACTCAGCTACCGTATGTACCTTTGTGGATACAAATTGAGTTAGCTCTCATTAAGAAACATGGTCTCGCACCGGAGGCCTTGCTCTACCTTAGTCCTAAACTCCTCCCCCCCTCAGAAAATCTCCGATAGGGATCTCTGTGAGGACCCACACGCAGCTTTGTAGTTTTCTAAATTATGATCATCTCAGGGATTGGTCACAACCCATTAGGGGCAATCCGCGTTTCCTAATTGATAATAAGCTCCTTAGTCCCACTTGGTTGGCCCTGCCTGATGCGTGCCGTTTAAAAGATCTCCTCACAATTGATGGAAAGGTACTTTCCTTGCTGGAGATCCTGAATAAATTTAAATTGCCCACTACGGTGATTTTTAAAGTGTATCAGCTTCGTCACCTTTTACTTAGCAAAATGGGCATGATGCCAATGCAGACCCTGAGAGTAGAATTCTATGGGACCCTAAGTCCTTTGGTGGGCCTCTCGCATGCAGTCTCCAGGTTATACAACGTTCTATTTAATTGGGCCTACTCTAAGAATTTGGCTCCATGCTCTTACTGGGCTTCAGTGTTCCCCAAGGAGGAACTTAATTGGACTGCCCTTTGGCAAAACTGCCACAAATTCATCCTGCAAGACTGACTGAGACTGATACAATTTAAAATCCTTCATAACATTTACTACTCTCCACAGAAGCTGGCGAGTTTAAAAATGGTGGCAGTCCCAACATGTAATAGGTGTCATCTAGGGAAGGGGGATCTGATGCATATTTTCTGGAACTGTCCGAAGATAATTCCACCTTGGGCAACCATTGAAAATGGAATGGATCCTTTACTGGGTCTGGAGGACCTCTTCACACCTGAAATATGCCTGTTGGGGGATGTAACTCGTATCTCAGTCAGGAATAGGAAGTTCCATATGGCTCTAATTTCGGCTACCCTTAAAAAAGTTGTTCTTAGACACTGGAAAGACTCTGTCATGATCAGTTATACTGAATGGCTGGAGGAACTACTTGCCAGCCAGAGGGCTGAAAGGATGATAGCCGTTCTTCAAAACAAACTCTCTAGGTTTGATAGGATCTGGGGTCCCCTTTACACCACTTACTCATTATAGGGTACAAAGATCCCCTTCTGGGTAAGGAGAGCACGATAGGTTGTCTTGTGCTGGGGGATGGTGGAGGGAGGGATGGGGTGGGAGGGGTTTTGAGGTTATGGCAGAGGATGGATCCTGTCATTATCTGTAATATGTATGATTGTGTACTCATATGGCTGTACCTGTTTCTCCTGGATGCATTCTCTGTAACTATAACTGTAATAAAATTTTAATGGAAAAAAAAGAAAAAGAAAGCCATTAAACCTATCCATCCTAGACAACCTGAGGTGGATGCACAGCCTTCAGGACCTAATCTGGCTCTATAAGAAATGTTGAGGAGAATTCATCTTCTGAGAAACCCTGCATTGACTGTGGATCAGAAGTCCTGAGTCTTGGTTTCTTTTGTGCCCTCCTGGCATCTGGGTAGACCATAGAGGGGAGGCTTGGGGGGCGGATTGACTGGGGGTGGACCTTGGGGCAGAATGGGGAATGACTGCCAACCCGAACAGTGGAAAATAACATAAAGATCTAACATAAATTTTGGCCTTACACTGTAATGTTGGGTAATTGTGTCCCCTCGATGGCTGATATATAGTCTGGCTGGGAGGTCCCGGTGGACACCCCATTCTATCATGTCCCTCCTCCTCTGTCTGCTTGCTCCCTCTGACTCACCTCACACTCCCTGGATCTCCCACTGATTAGTCTTTGCTGGTGGGGGTCCCTGGGGAGAGGTCTCCTGGGGGCTGGGGGAGGCTGGGAGGGGTCTGACCCAGGTGAAGAGGAGGAAGAATATTGGATGATCCTGACTACGGGTGGATGGATCTAAGTGCATTTTAGTCAGACTTCAGTTCGGGTTGTTGAGACATTTGAACTAACATAAAGTATGGTGGCTGTAATAGACTAAAAACTGTGATGACCCTTTAGAACAGAAGTCAACAAAACACTTAACTTCAGAAAGAGAACATTCTCTATTGTTGTCATCGCTTTTCTCTCTTTCCTTTCACATTCTCTCCTTTTCTCCCCTTCCTCCTCTTTATCTTCCCTTCTATCTGTCTTAAGTTTAAATGCCATGTAGGAGTTTGTAGTTGTTAATGGGGGGGGAGGGGGTGGATTGGGAGTGGGAAGGGATATGGGTGATTTATAATATCTAAGGTAATTATTTTCAATCAAAAATATGACCCAACTCACAATAATAAGTTTAATAAATGGAAAAATGCTCCTTGGAGAATGATCAAGAGGGGAATTTGTTGGCTAGATAGAATATGGGCATCATCCTGTATATGAGACAGGGGAGAGGGACTTAGAGCAAATTAATGGTATTTTGGCCATTGCTGGGGGGGGAGTATCCTTGGGGCATGTCCCTCCCTGGATGCCTTTACTCATTTTTCCATTCGTTGATATTCCCTTTCCGGGGAGGTCTAAGTATCCATACCCTGATGTGGATAAAGGGTTTAAAGGGAGTGTCAGGATAAGTAAGCTCTTATAGCATTAGTCTGTCATGGGTGGAACGAAAGCCATTCCTATCCTCTGGCCACACTCTGGGGGAAGGGAATACACATTTGTCAGTACAAGGTAGGGGGGAAGGTCTGACACCTTAGATCCAACTCAACTCACACACTAAGACCAATACTGATGTGGAATCGGGGGGGGAGTTGGGAGATTAGATCGGAGGGAAGATCTGGTAAAGTACTCTACAACCAGGGAAAAGGGAGGTCGTAAATCTAGGTGGGGGGGCCAGAGAAAACAGTAACATCGGACCAACTAGGAGGGGAAAACACCATCCCCCAGGGGACCTTCCAACTCAGGAAGGGGGGAAACCCCCTTCTTTGGAAACAGGAGATCCCCGATCAAACCTGGTCCCCTTTAGGAGACTGGTTTGAGATTATTATAAGGTGGTCTGGGTTTATCACCTTAAAAATGGAAGCACTCATGTACATAGTTTTTTGTTCATAAAGTAATGTTGACTGTTACATCTAGTTTCGGTTTTGCTAACTTGAATGAAATGAGACACCGGAGACATTACTGCACTTTGTATATTATTACTTTATTAAAAATACTTCAGAAGCAGTTAGGCAAGAGTCCAAGAAAAACAACAAGCGAAATGGCTGCTGAAACTGACCGACTTGTTTTTGATATGTTAGGAGGAATGGTCCAGGAGACGAAAGGCTGGAAGGATCTGAAAAAGAATAAATAAATAAGGGGTCAATAAATCTTATAGTATGGATAGATACAGACTTTAAACCTATAAGAAACAAAAATACTTAAATGACTACACAGCCAGTAAAGATTTATCCCCTAAACATCAACGGACTCCATAGCCCCATTAAACAATCATGGATGATGCAGCATCTTAACAGACAAAGGGCGGATATAATCTTTATACAAGAAACTCACCTCTCAGAAGTCAAACACCAGAAATTGTCCTGGAAGGCAGATATGTTGTCCACTCCTCCTCCTCCTCTCACCCGGGCGGACGCAGGAGGGGAGTGGCTATAATGATCCCTGCCACTACCCAATTTAAAATAAATAAAGTTCATTCTGATGGACTAGGTCGATATACCATTATTCAAGGATGACTATATAACCAAGAAGTTACCTTGGCTAATATATATCTGCCCCTGCAGACTAAGACATCAATAATTCGATCGATCCTGGCCAAGATCTTGGATTCGCTCAAGGAGCAGTTAATAATGGCCGGTGATTTCAACATGACCCTACAGCCTAACCTAGACTCATCAAATCCTAAAATCTATCATCTCTCCAACTCTGTAAAGTTTTTTAAAATACAACTCGAACATTTGGGTCTGGCTGAAATCTGGCGAAAAACTTTCTCTTCTTTCCCAGGATACACATACCAGTTGAGTAGATTCCACTCCTACTCAAGATTAAATTATTTCTTTACTACATGTGAACACTTCTCAACAGTGGGGAACATTGCTATTTGCCCAAATATTCTGTCCAATCATCACTCACTTATGTTAAAACTAGATTTAGGTAAGAAGCCTAAACATACTCTCTGGAGACTCGACCCTTACTATCTAAAAGATAAACAATTCACTGACCAGATGAAAAAGAGGATCCCACAATTCTTCGAAGAAAATAATTCTCCTTCGGGAGCCACCTTGTGGGATGTGATAAAAACCACCATAAGAAGTGAAATTATTGCCTACGCCTCTAAAAAAAAAATAGAGAGAGTCCAGATATAAAAATCTTATTACTAGCTTACAAAATTGTTAACTACTGTACAGAGAAGGAGATAAAACATTACAAATTAAAATTAGAGATACAAAAGCGGCTATCCAAAAAATTATGGACACCAAGATTCAGATGTCCCTAATATATTTAAAACAAGCTAATTATGAAGGGGGCTCAAGAGGGACACGCAGATTAGCACAGAGGTTGAGGGCCAGAAAAAACACAGTGACTATATTAAAAATCAAACACCCTAAAACGGGTGAGATAATACATAGAGAAGAAGAAATAAGGCAAACTTGCATTTTACCACCAATAACTATACACGCCACAAACAACATCAACCTTGGAACAAAGACAGGACTTTTTGGCCCATCTGCATCTACCAAAATTTACAAATTCAGAAATTAAAGGCTCCTATAGTAGCCGAAGAAATAAGTACAGTGATTGCTAACCTATCTACAGGCCGTTGTCCGGGCCCGGATGGGTTTACAGAGAGTGGTATAAATCCTTTAACAAGGAATTGTCCTCCAGACTTCTCCAACTATATAGAGAGAGATAGCCGAGGGCAAGTCCCCCCCCAACATGGGAATATGTAACGATAGCAGCAATTCCCGAACCAAACGGGAATAAACTAGAACCATCTTCATATCACCCAATATCCATTCTAAATTCAGACTATAAAATCTACATGGCCATCTGGGCTGCCAGAATTGAAAATATTCTCCCAACAATAATTCACCCAGACCAAGCTGGCTTCATTAAGCAAAGATCCACTACAGACAATATTAGAAAATCCCTAATCTTAATCGAATAAATCCAAGCCCGAAAAATACCAACAGCTTTTATAAGCCTCGATGCAGAAAAAGCATTTGATCGGGTTCACTGGCCCTTCTTATGGGACACATTGAGGGAGTTTGGATTTCCAGACACACTTTTGAATTGACTAGGTCAAATTTACCTCTCTCCCAAAGCTTATGTGCGAATTAATGGCGGACTCTCTTCACCATTTCCACTGCACCAAGGCACAAGACAGAGTTGCCCACTATTCCCTCTACTATTCGTAATATATATTGAACCCCTAGCTGTAGCATTAAGAGCATCAACAAAAATAGAGGGAATTCCCTTGGAACAAACGGAACACAAGATCAGTATATTTGCAGACTTCATTCTCCTTTCTCTCCTATCTCCCTCAGACTCGATCGTAGAGGCATGGAAAATCCTAAAAAGATATGAAGAATTAGCCGGTTTCAAATTAAATATATCCAAAACGAAAGCCCGCTCATTTAACTACATCCCTCTGAAAACTCTTAAACAAAGTTTGCCCTTAAAATGGAACTCTATAAAAATAAAGTACCTAGGCATACATATCCCCCAAAATGTGCAGGTAATTGAGCTAATTAACTATGCATCCCTTTCCATTTCAATCCAGAAGGATCTGGACAGATGGACCCAACTCCCACTTTCCTTGTTTCAACACATTGAAACAAATAGAACCAATGTCCTACCTCGTCTTTTATATTTGTTCCAAAATATTCCATATTTCCCATCCTCATACTTTTTTAAATCATGGGACAACATGATATCCTCATTTGTTTGGAACAAAAAAAAAAAAAACATGAATCCGTCTCTCTCTATATTAAAGTTGTCCTTAACCCAGGGTGGAACTAATCTCCCAGACCTCAAACATTATGCAGAGATGGCATTTCTCTGTATACTACTCCTTTGGCTTTCTGACAAATTTGAATCCCCCTGGAAGAAATTGGAGTTTCACTTGAATGATCTATACGATATTAAAAAGATTCTGTTTTCTTTCCCTGGGAAAACTCCTCCTTTAAAAGATTTTACAGAAATCTCATCGCAGGTTCTTAAGAATTGGTTTCAATTACGTAAAAAAGAACCATTCCAATAAATCTACGAATACAGTAAAGTGATCTCAGAGGACGAACTTTTTGTTCCGTCCCATACTGACTTGTCTTTGTCTCGCTGGAGAAGACTTGGGCTAGAACAGGTGTTCCAGTTTCTGGGTCCCAAAGAGGTGTTAACATTTGATGACCTAAAGCAGAAATTCAATCTATCAAATGCTGAGCAGTTCAGATATTTTCAAATAAGAAACCATATATTATGATATCGTATCATCCTGGTTAATCTGACCCACCCAGTCCCTCCCCTTTTAAAATTATTTTCTGATCATTCCCTAGGTAATTCTTGGAATCATTTAATTGGAAACTTGAACAAAATCACATGAGACCTAACTAAAGAATCAACAAATTCAATACTGGCAAGTTGGAACAAAGACCTAGACCTTAAAATAGCAACAGAAGCATGGTCCTCCACAGCCCGTAGAGTGGTTAAAATTACCCAGTCACATATATGGAGAGAATATTCATGGAAGTGTAGATCTAGGTTTTTCAGGTCTCCAGTGCGGCTCGCGAAATATCTTCCAGCAGAATATGGGATTTGCTGGAGGGGGTATGGGTGTGAAATGGCTGATATTGCCCATATAATGTGGCAATGTCCACTATTGATGTCTTTCTGGTTAAACCTTCAAAATGAAATAACAGACAGCCTGGGAGAAAATGTTGATCTTACAGCTGAGATGGTTTTGGTAGCTATTTACCCGGACCATTCCCCCCCCCCCCGGACAAAAACCCTGCTGCTTATTTTTTTGCTGGCAGCCAAAAAGTCCCTTACAAAAAAATGGATGTCTCATGACATCCGTACCATACATGATTGGAGACGAATTATGATGTCAATATACCAGATGGAAAGCACAACAGCTAAGATGAATAACCAGTCTCTGTCCTTTACCAGGCAATGGCAGTGATGGTCCTTACATCAGGCAGTGGTAGATCCTGACTTTTGCCCATAGCAAGGCCTAGAGGGGTAGGGGGAGGGAGTAGGACATTGGGAGGAGAGATCTATCTGCCCTTGATAACCTTTTTGCCATACCAAAATACTAATGTAATAAATCTAAATTTCTTTATTTTAATTTAACCAGAGGATGTAAAAGAACTGTAAAACTGAAATATTTTACTGAATGTCAATGATTGTAAAGTGTCTCATGGATTCTTGGAAACATCTTAATAAAAAACAGATACAAAATAAAACTGATTCCAGTGACTTCCACGCTACTTCAGGCTTTGCAGTAGTGGCAGGACAGAAACAACCTCAGATTAGGTGTCCCATTCCTTCAGGAAAACTCCAGAGGTACTTACCACAGATGCATCCCTTCTGGGTTGGGGTGCTTATCTGGGGGAGCATACAGCTCATGGCACATGGTCTCCTCAAGAGTCCCTTCTGCACATAAACCTGTTGGAACTCAAAGCAGTGCTGTTGGCTCTTCAGTCCTTTTCTTCCATGATTCAGGGGAAGGTGTTGCAGGTCAGGACAGACAACACCACCACCATGTATTACATCAACAAGCAGGGTGGCATAAGGTCTGCTCTGTTGTGCACAGAGGCCATGAAGATTTGGAATCTGGCCTACTCCCTCGAGGTAACTCTGTCAGCAGTTCGCCTCCCTGGGAAGGACAATGTCCTGGCGTATTCTCTCAGCAGGATCAACAAGAACCACCATGAGTGGTCACTGAATCTGCTAGTTCTCAAGGATATCTTCAGGCAGTGGGGCACCTCAGACATAGACCTATTTGTAGCCCCAGACAATCACCAGTTGCCTTGGTTCTGCTGAGGCCTCCAGTACTGGGCACAGTGCCCTTGAATGCACCTCTTCTGGACTGGTCAGGGAAATTCCTGTATGCCTTCCCTCCATTTCCCTTACTGCTCAGCGTACTGACCAAGCTCAGAAGTCAACCAGCAGCAATAATCCTGATAGCCCCAGACTGGGCCAAACAGCCTTGGTACTCAATACTATTAGCCCTGTCTTCGACCAGCCTGATTTGTCTGCCCAGGAGGCACAACCTATTGACCTCCTCCCAGGGGAGGATCATGTACCCCAAGTTGGGGTCCCTCAGACTGAAGGCCTGGCTCTTGCAGAGTTAGAGAATGCTGGATTGCAGCTCTCTGATACTGTTCTAGATATCCTAAAGGTTTCCAGAAAACCAGCTACTAGGAAAACCTATTCCTCCAAATGGAAGAGGTTCACCATATGGTGTGGTCAGGCCACAAGGGGCGGGTATTCCACTCCTGTTAGATCATCTGGCTCATTTACATTCATTAGGCCTCAGACCCTCTACCCTGAGGGTACATCTGGAAGCAGTTTCTGCTTATTTGTCAGCAGGAAAATCTTTTTCCTTAGCCTCTGATCCTATATTTAATGGTTCTTTAAAGGGCTGCTACAGATACATCCCCCTAATAGGTAGCCTACCCCTTCATAGGATCTAAATATTTGCATAGCACAATTGATGCAATCCCCCTATGAACCTATGTTCTCAGCAGAGCTGAAATATGTGACATGGAAAACTGTATTTTTAGTAGCCATCACTTCAGCAAGACGAATCAGTGAACCACAGGCCTTATCAGTGGAACCTAACTATATCTCTTTCCATAATGATAAAGTGGTCCTCCTAACAAATTGGAAATTCCTCCCCAAAGTGGTTTCTGATTTCCACCTTAACCAGTCCATAAACTTGCCTGTCTTCTTCACTGAACACTCTAGTTCAGGGGAGCATAGGCTGCATAGCCTAGATGTAAAGAGGGCTTACTACTGGGATCTGACCAGAGACCATAGGGGTGATAATAGCTAGTTGTTCCTTACCTATGGGGAAGTGGGCAGGGTACGTCTGCCACTAAAAGGACCATCGCAAGATGGATAGTGTCTTGCATCCAGTTCTGTTATGAGAAACTAGGGAAGGATCCCCCTGTGGGCCTGAGAGCTCATTCCACCAAGGTACAGTTGCTACTATAGCAGCTGCAATTGATATTCCCTTGTTGGAAATCTGTACAGCAGCTACCTGGAAAACTGTACACACATTTACCAAGCATTATAGTCTGGATGTTACAGTCAGACTAGAAGTGATGCCAGGTTTGGAACAGCAGTTTTGCAGAGCCTCTTTCCTAAGTAGGTTCTGTGCCCTCCCCCAAGGAAACTGCTTGGAAGTCTGCATATGTCAGAATACATTGGGACTTCTTGTAGTTTGAAGAAAAAAATTACTTACCACAGTAATGTTGTTTCTTCTAAAGGAGTCCTAATGTATTCTGACCTCCCACCCTGCCTCCCCTACCAGAACCTGGAGTCTCTGTACTCCAGCTTATACATTGTTTGTTTGTTTATTTACTCTGGAAGTTGGTCTTTTCCATTGGGCATCTGTGACTTGAGTCTTTAGCCCACACTGGGGTTGGTAGGGTTCTAGTAAAAATCCTGATACAAATTCTAGTAAGCATATTCATATTGATATTGATTTCAGTCTATAAATAAAGTTTTTTTGGGTTGCTCGTAAGAATCTGACAGTTGAATAGAATGTACCAGGGGACAGTGGTTTGAAACTGAGCGCGTGCCTACTTAGAATGTAGGCTTTAACTCTTTCCTCTTTGGGCAGTACAACAAGAAGGTCTTACTGCATAAGTCAGAATACTTTAGGACTCCTTTAAAAGAAACAACATTACTGTGTTAAGTATTTTTTTCTACTTCTACATCCCCATAAGGGAGTCTCACAGAAAGTACCTAAGGTTCAGACTACCTTTGGGTCACTACCAGTTTTCAGTGCTGCCATTCAGCATCACTTCGGCTCCCATGACATTCACAGAGTGCCTGGCAGTGGTGGTGGCATACCTAAGAAGGCATGGCATTACATTATTTCCCTACCTGGATGACTGGCTCATGGTGGGAAAATCACCACAGCTAGTAAGGGATGCTCTAAGGTCCACCCAGGATCTCTTAGAATCTCTAGGGTTCCTGATCAACACCAAAAAGTCTGTTCTACAGCTGGTTCAGATATTGAATTTCATAGGTGCGGAGCTCTACACCCTAAGGGGAAGGGCCTTCCTCCCCCAGGAAAGATGGACAGCATCCTACAGATTGCTGGGACTTTCAGTCTCAGTTCACCAAGGCCAGCAAGGCATTTTCTACAGCTACTCAGACACATGGCTGCAGCCACAGGCACAGTCATGGGTTCCAGATTTCAAATGAGAGACATTCAGTTCTACCTCAGGGCACATTGGTGCCAGAGAGGAGACCAGCTCTCAAAGCTGATACCAGTAACAAAAGTAGTAGTAGTATTAGTATTAGTAATATTTTATTTGGTACAATGCCATGAAATGGATAAAACACCATTGTGCAAACTCATTTTCAAGGTGATCCTGTTATACATTCATACCGTTACCTTACACACATTCTGCATAAATATTGACACATAATACATAAATTACAAAAACACTTTACATGTAGTCAGTGAGTACAATATTTACATTAAGTCAGTAAGACCGAGAAACCATGAGACAATATTTGGGGAGTCCAAAGTATTGCTGACAAACAAAACAGTACTGCAGGCCCTGCAGTGGTGGCAGGACAGGGACAACCTCAGAGAAGATGTCCCTTTCCAACAAAAGTCTCCCTCCATAGTCCTCACAACAGATGCGTCCCACCTGGGTTGGGGCACATCTGAAAGATCACACAATGCATGGCACTTGGTCCCCCACAGAGTAACTCCAGCATATAAATCTGCAGGAGCTTAGAACAGTGCTTCTAGCTGTGCAAGCTTTTGCTTCCATGGTACAAGGCAAAGTGGTGCAGGTCAGAACAGACAATACCACCACCATGTACTACATCAACAAGCAGGGTGGGACGAGATCCCACCCTCTGTGCAAAGAAGCAATGAAAGTGTGGAGTCTGGCCTACTCCTTACAGGTTTCTCTGGTAAACATTTATCTGCCAGGAAAGGACACCTTAGCAGACACATTCAGCAGAATCAACCAGAACCACCACAAATTGCCTCTAAATTGACAGGTGCTAGAGGTGGTATTCAGGAGATGGTGCACCCCAGAGATAGATATCTTTCCCTCTCTGGACAACCATCAGTTGCCCAAATTCTGCTGTAAGCCTCCAGCAAAGGGAACGGTACCTATGAATGCTCTTGTGCTAGAATGGTTGGAGAGGGAGCTGTATACCTTTCCTCCATTCCCATTGATACTCAGGGTCCTGATCAAGCTCAGGTCCCAGTTAGCGTCAATAATTTTAATAGCACTAGACTGGGTCAGGCAGCCATGCTACTTACTTCTGCTTTCCCCGTCAGTAGGCCCACCCATATACCTCCCTCAGAGGCACAATCTCCTAAACTTCTCACAGGGGAGGATACTGTACCCGAACCTCAGGTCACTCAGGCTTAAGGCCTGGCTCTTGAATATATAGAGTGTGCTGGTTTATACCTCTCAGAGAGTGATCTTAATGTCCTGAGGGGGTTTAGGAAACCCTCGACAAATAAAATGTATGCTTCCAAATAGAAGAGGTTTTCCATGTGGTGCTCTGTTAATAATGTAGTGCCCTCACAGATAGAGTTGCCAGCCTTGTTAGACTACCTCATCCATCTACATTCTCTGGGCTTACAGCCCACCACTCTCAAGGTTCACTTGGCCTCAGTCTCAGCTTACATTTCAGCTGGAAGAAGTGTTTCCATGGCATCCAACCCTATCTTTAAAAAGTTTTTCAAGGGACTGGCTCATCTGCACCCCCTCACAGGAAACCAGTACTAGCATGGGACCTCAATGTCTGTATTGCCAAACTCATGGAACCTGCATTTGAGCCTATGGCTACAGCACATCTGAAATTTGTGACCTGGAAAGCTGTCTTCCTGGTTGCCATCACTTCAGACAGGCGGATTAGTGAACTACAGGCCTTGTGTACAGAGCTGAATTAATCTTTCACAGAGATAAGGTGGTTCTCAGGACTAATAGAAAGTTTCTACTGAAGGTAATTTCTGACTTCCACCTGAACCAGTCAATCACTTTGCCAGTTTTCTTTACTGAACTCTTTAGTTCAGGGGAGTGCAGACTGCATAGCCTAGATGTCAAAAGAGCTTTAAGTTACCATATTGACCATAAGAAGGCCCACAGACAGGACACACAACAACTGTTCCTGACTTATGGGGATGTGGAAAAAGGAAAACCAGCCTCTAAAAGGACTATTCTGCATTGGATAGTGCAGTGTATCCACTTCTGTTACAGTAAGGCTGATAAGGATCCCCCAATAGGCCTGAGGGCCCATTCCACAAGGGGTGCAACTGCTACAATTGCAGCAGCTAGAGACATTCCCCTGCTGGAAATCTGCAAAGCAGCTATATGAAGAACAGTACACACTTTTACAAAGCACTACTGCTTGGATACTCAATGCAGAAGTGATGTCAGGTTTGGAACAGCAGTGCTGAAGAGACTATTTCCTAAATAGGTTCTGTACTGTCCTCCAAAGGTACTGCTTTGTAGTCTGCAAGAGTTAAGCATATTGAATAATTCCTGGAGTTAGAAGAAAAAATTACTTACCTTAGTAATCTTGTTTCTTCCAAGATATTCTTCAGTTTGCTTAACGCAAGCTGGACTTCTGCATTAAAAGGGGTTTATACCCTTGCTGTGTTGTAAGTTTTTGAACCCAGATGGTTTTTTTTCCCCTTCTTTGGTTCTGTCTGACTGTTTAAGGGACATGTTATGGGGGATTTTGTTGTTTGAAAAAAAAATACTATTATAAGGATAGCTTAGTTAGGGGGTCTTACCCCTTCAGGCTGTCATGAAATCTGAGCATTATAGAACGCAGTAGTTGTTAAGGGCAGCAGTTTGAATGGTGGCATGAGCCAATGAGTGTTCCATCATTTGCATAAGTTCCATTCTCTGGGCAGTTCAACACCAGAGGCTGACTTCAAGAGTTAAGTATAATGAAGAATATCTTGGAAGAAACAAGATTGCTAAGGTGACTAGTTTTTTCATTCTGCACATACCCAATGAGTGCAATGTGCTATGCCCAGGATAGCGGCAGCCTTCTGTGCATATGTGCAGCTCCTGCTGGGTCCCACAGTGAACTCTGACCCCCGGAAATGGGAAGCATGGGTATGCTTCCAAGCAGGACTGGCCAAGGAGGAAGCAATAAAACATTCAAGATGGCGTGAAGAAAAGGACAATAAAACATCCAAGATGGTGGCGCTGCTCCTACTGGGTCCCACAGTGAAATCTGATCCTCGGGAAGCCCGGGTGTACATCCAGACAGGAGGTGGTGAGCAAGGGGAAGGGTTGTAATGCTGAAATGGATTATTAGAGTGTCTTTTACTAGACAAGCTGAGAAATACATATTGAATAATAATGTACGTGTTTGAACCTTGCAGTGGCATCTAATATCTGCCTAAGCCTTATGTCTGATAGCTGATATGTTAATGGGAAGTCAGAAAGCATGAATTTCATCTACAGCAACATGACCCCAGTACATACTACTTAACTGATTTGTTTGCAGGTGTGTCTTAGTGAGAGTTGCAACTCTGGGTAGATTTGGGGGTGAGCTGAGGGTTCGAGAAAGTTATTGCTTGCAAGTACAATGAGTGTTCAAATTGTTATCCTACACCGTCTTAAAAGTAAAATTTACTCTTCTTTGTTTTTACACTGATTGAATGGCTTGAAAATTAACAGCTTGTCAGAAACAGTACTTTTTTTTAGAAAGGGACATGATATGCAATGATATGGGGTACGTTTTTAGAGATATCTGGAAAACAGAAACCAGATATAACATTTCTGCTATTCAGAACATGTAGCAATGCATACATAAATCTTGATCAATAAATATCACCATTTCTAGGATCTTGGATATATTGTTCATCCACACTTATTAGCATGTCCCCTTTCCCTTTAAGGATCCACCGGAAGTCATCAAGTTGGCTCCTCCCACCCACCCGGGTGGTATATACCTCGGCTCCTCCCCATGACATCAGATCTTCCTTTCTGCTGGAAGATCCAGGTTGCCTCCCTCATGCTCACACAATTTACAGACCCTGGCTTTCAAAACTTCAGGTTTACCGAAATCAAAACTCATTCGAGTTAGCGATCGTGCTTTTACGTCTTTGATTATGGAAGAAAAATCTTCCCCAGGATTTTGCCAGTGTCCTTGCTGCCAGAAGATGCCAATTCCCACCTCATATGCGTCTACTGCCTAGGTGTCGGCTATGACACCTCGTCCTGCAGCTTTTGCTTGCCCTTCTATCCCAACGTTCTGGACGACTGCCTGGCACATTTAAAATTGGGAATTGGGTAGACTGGAGAAAAGGGACCCTCCAGTGAAGTCCAAGGAGGCTAGGTAGGTGGCTTCTAGGGCTGTGGGCTCTGCCAAGCAACTGGAATGCATGCAGGTATTCAAGAAAGAAGCGGCTTGTGCCGCCGACTCTCGGGGCTTCTTCGTTCCTCTCAACCTGGGCTCTTCTTTCTCGGACTCCTTTCGGGAGTTGTGTCAGTCTCTTCCCACCTGGGGAGAGGTGCCTGTGGGCTCACACTCCTCCCAGTAGGTAGGAAAATGGGTAGACTGGGTGGGCCAAGTGGTCCTTATCTGCTGTCAAAGTCTATGTTTCTATGTAAACCTTTGTCTCGGCAAAGGTGCTCTTGGGACCAAGAGAGGTCCCAGTCCCAGGAGCATACGGTCGAGACTGCTTCTTCGGCCGTTGGCTTCTCAGACCCTCTGTCGGGCCAGCTGACCTAGGATGCAGTCGATGAGGTCGAGATTGTCATTGACCCGATTGACCCTCTGTCACCGGCTCCGGCCGACGACTTCTTGGAAAGGACTCCGGTCCTTGTCTTCCCCGATGAGGAGACCCAGACCGCGGGTGTTCCCATTGAGGACCCAGTTCCGGACCCCCGGAAGTCACTGGTCCAGCCGGTGTCTCCGGAGTGGCTGAGTCAGCCCATCCAATTTTGGTTGAGGTCTAGAGCCCACTCGAACAAAAGGCCGAGGAAGAGCCATAAGCGCTCTAAGAAGAGGTAACGCCACTGGTCATCCTCATCCTCCTCGGGTGAGGAGAGGCTCCGGCGGAAACTCCGGCAGCGCTATGACGACCTCATGTGGCAACAGCTGATCTTGTCCAGGCACAAGCCTACTCTGGCTCCCTCCCTGGCCATTACTTGGCTGTCGCCTCCTAGGTCAAAGCTGACCCCTCCGGAGCTGAAAGCTTCGGTTCCCCCACCCACAGGGAGGGTAATTCCACCTCTTCATCCTAAACCGGATTGTGGTGGGACCACCACCTAAGCAGCCTGTGAGAGGGGCTCCTTCTAAAGAAGACAGACTGGACACTGGGCTCCCCCAGCGTTTATTGGTCACGGTCACCCTGGACTGCCCTTGGTGCGTCGAGGGTGATTTAGGCAGCAGGCCGTAGTATCCTGACTCCTCGGATTTGGACATCGCCGAGCTTCACTCTCATCTGGGGGATGATGAGTCGTCTGTTGACCTAGGATTCCAAGGGATCCTTTGCCTCATTTCTGAGTCCACAGGGATGCCCCTGGAACCCATCCAGAAAAAGGCAGAGTACCCTCTTATGGACATCCTTAAAAGAGGGGACACCCTGACAGAGGCCTTTCCAGTGGTGGAGGCCATTGTTGGTCCAGCCTTTGAACTCTGGCAGCATCCTGCCTGTTGCCCAGCTCCATCTGCCTCCAGGGCCCACAAGTATGTGGTGCCAATGGGGTCCCTAGCGGGGTTCACAGAGCACCCATCGGCCGAAAGCCTGGTGACTGCCTCTGTGTTCAGGCATACTGGCAGTTCTGCCGACATGGATCAACCTCCCAATAAAGAGTCCAAGCTCTTGGACCATTTGGCGAGGAAGGTTTATGCAGCCTCCTCCTTGGGCCTTCGTCAGGCAAGTTCGTCTGTCATCATGGCGCACTTCTCTCACACCCTTCTTGGGTTGTTGGATGAGGTCCTCCCACATCTCCCCATGGACATGCAGACCATGGTCAAGCAGGTCTGAGACTAGGGCTGAGCTGTTGCCAGACAGCAGCTCCAGATGGCCCTGGACATTGGGGATTCTTGTGCCAGCTTGATGCCACAGTTACCTCCCATCACAGGGCTTGGCTGAGACTCTCCTCCTTTCCAGTAGATACTTAGCATAAACTAGCTGATGTGCCCTTCCTCTGGATTGATTTGTTCAGCCCCGGAGTGGTTGGTCACCTTCAGCACATTGAGCAGTCCAGTGCCACCTTGGACGCTACTTTTGTGAAGGGTTCTTCAGGCAAGAACCAGCAGAAGAAGAAGCCCTTTTGGCATTCTTCCCCTGCGGCTCGGCAGTCCTCCTTTCAAGGGAGACAGCAACACCAGCAGCAGACTCAGGCTTGGTGCCCTCGGCCCAAGTCCGGACCCCAACAGTCCTGCAAAGGAGGCCGAGGTTAAGGTCCTGGAGCCTCTTCCTCCTCCAAGCCTACCCAGATGGGGTGGGGGTTGCCTCCCCCTCTCCTGTCATGACAGCTCTGGGTCCTCCCATGGGGGGCCAGCTCCGCCACTTCCTTTCTGCCTGGTCTGCTATCACTTCAGATAGGTGGGTTCTCAAAGTGGTCGGTCAGGGACTGCCTCTAGAGTTTGAGCAGTACCCTCCCAGCCGAGCCCATGCCCCTTGGGAGGAATGGATATCCACTCACACCCAGTCGGCTCTTTGAGACGACATTGCTCAGCTCCTCAAGGAGGCTATAGCTCCAGTGATGGATCCTTCAGCAGACCCAGGCTTCATCTCCAGGTACTTCCTGGTGCCCAAGTGAATGGGGGGCTGGCACCCCATTCTAGATCTCCACTACCTGAATCAATATCTCAGGTCTCGCACCTTTTGGATGGACACTCTGTCCCAGATCATACCATCCTTGGAATGAAACATGTGGTTTTGTTTACTGAATTTGCAGGATGCGTTCTTTCACATCCCAATCAGTCCGTCCCATCAGAGATTCCTCTGCTTCAGGATTGAAGGAACCCTGTATGAGTTTTGAGCCAAGCCATTTGGCCTGTCATCAGCCCCACGGGTCTTCACCAAATGCATTGCAGTGGTGGCGGCCCATCTACGGTGTCGGGGGATCAGAATTTATCTCTACCTCGACGACTGGCTTCTGGCAGGTCACTCCCTTCAGGAGGTGGAGAGATCTAGGGCTCTGGCCCTCCAGACCTGCTCCCAACTCTGCCTCCTGATCAATGAGGCCAAATTGGAACTCGTGCCTTCTCAGGTGATGGGCTTCATCGGGGCAGAGCTCGACTCTTGTCAAGCTAGAACTCTGATCCCGGCGGACAGGGCGGAGGTTCTTTCCTCCTTTGCCAAATCATTTCTGGTTGGGCATTTGCGCCCTGCCCGGGACTTTCTGTGCCTTCTGGGTTAAATGGCAGCATGCACCTCAGTGGTCCGTTGGGCCCGGAGACACATGTGCCCCCTTCAATGGGAGCTGGCCACCCAGTGGACTCAGCGCCATGGTCAATTCAACCAGCTGATCACTGCAACCCAGAAGATGTGAGATGCTCTCCAATGGTGGACTGTCCCAGACCCGTTGCAGGAAGGGATCCCGTTAGTCCGCCCCGAGCCAACGGTCATTCTCACAACCAGTGTCTCTCTCATGGGCTGGGGAGCCCACATGGGGGACAAAAGGGCCCACGGGCTCTGGACCTCTGAGGAGTCCCGATGCCACATCAACCTGTTGGAGCTCAGAGCAGTCAGACTGGCACTGTCAGCTTTCGCTCCTCAGCTCTGGGGTCAAGTGGTTCAAGTCCAGACAGACAATACCATGACCATGTACTACCTCAACAAACAGGATGGCACGCACTCCTGTTTGCTGTGCAAGGAGGCGCTTCACATCTGGACCCTCTTGAGCCAGTTGGAGATGGATCTCCTAGCCATCCATGTGGCAGGAGCCTCGAACCATCTGGCAGATGCTCTCAGCCGCTTAGGCCAGACATCCCACGAGTGGTCTCTCCATCCAGAGGTAGCTTACAGTCTGTTCTTCCTTTGGGGCAAACCGATGGTGGACCTGTTTGCCTCCAGGAAAAACACCAAGCTGAGGCTGTTTCATGCCCGCCCCCCTCAGCAGGGCTCACTGCAAGGGGATGCCTTCTCGAGGCCATGGACCCCAGGCCTCCTCTATGCCTTCCCTCCATTTCCCTTGATCCACAAGGTGCTCCTCAAGGTGAGGAGGGACAAGGCGAAGGTGATTCTGGTAGCCCCAAACTGACCGTGCCAGTACTGATATCCAGATCTCCTCAGCCTCAGCTGCAGGCCTCCAGAGCAGCTCTGTACATGTCCAGACCTGGTATCACTCAATCAGGGGAAGGTATTCTACCCAGACCTTCAATCCCTGCACTTCACAGCCTTGTACCTGAGTGGCTAGAGTTCCAGGCTTTGGGTCTTTCCGAAGATGTCTACACTGTGGTGGAGGCATCTAGAAAGGAATTGACCAGGAAGTATTATGCCTTCAAATGCAAAAGGTTTTCCATTTGGTGTCAGGGCAAGGGCCAGGACCCTCTGTCCTGTCCAGTGGCTAACATTCTCGACTACCTTTGGTCTCTCTCCAAAGGGGGTCTATGGTCATCGACCCTTAGGATGCACCTGGCAGCCATCTCTGCTTTCCGCGCATGGGCCGGTCAGCCGACCTTGGTGTAGGAGACAGTGGTCGGTTGCATTTTCAAAGGCCTGGATCATGTATCACCTCCGGTGTGTGAAGCTCCACCTCCGTGGGATTTGCTGCTGGTACTGGCAAAGCTCATGGGCAAGCAATTCAAACCCATGCACAAGTGTGAGTTGTCACACTTGTCATGGAAGATGGCCTTCCTGGTGGCTATCATGTTAGCCAGAAGGACAGAGGAGATCCAGGCGCTTTCGGTGGACTCCCCTTATCTGGGCTTCCACAGGGACAAAGTTATCCTGTGCCCCAACCCGAAATTCCTTCCGAAGGTGGTGTTAGAGTTTCACCTTAACGAGGTGTTAACTCTGCCAGTTTACTACCCAACCTACACCTCAGAGGCTGAGAACAGGATCCATACCTTGGACCTGAGACGTGCTCTCTCCTATTATAAGGAGAAGACAGCAGAAATTCGGGGAGAAGTTTTTTCTCCAGCTGTTTGTCACCTACGCTGAAGCCACTTCTGGCAGACCTGCAGCGAAGTGGACCATTGCAAGATGGATTGCATCATGCATAGGTCTGTGTTATAAGTTGGAAGGCAAGGAGTCTCCCAGAGGGATAAGAGCTCATTCCACCTGCCATACTGCTGCATCAGTGGCTACTTCCAGGGACATCCCTATCCAGGAAATCTGTCGGGCTGCTACCTGGAAGTCAGAAAACACCTTCATCACCCACTACCACATTGACCTTGAGTCACACCGGGATGCTGGTTTTGGGGGCCTCAGTTCTCCAATCATCGTTCCTTAAGTAGGGTTGTGCACCTTGCCTCCCTCCTCCCAGAGAACTGCTAGGAGTCTGCCAATAAGTGTGGATGAACAACATATTCACGATCCTAGAAGAACAGGTTACTCACCTGTAACAGTAGTTCCAGGAGTGGTATATGTTGTTCATCCACACGGCCCCACCCGACCTCCCCGGCTGTGGACGCACAACACCTGGCTTCCAGCAGGCTAAGATCTGGCATCATGGGTTGGAGCTGAGGTATATACCACCGGGGTGGGTGGGAGGAGCCAGCTTGAAGACTTCCAGTGGATCCTTAAAGGGAAAGGGGACATGCCAATAAGAGTGGATGAACAACACATATAGGGGATATGGCATGAGTTAGCGTGTCATACGCTTTTTATCTTCACAAGAGGTCTGTGACCTCTTGATCCCTCAAGACTGGCGTAGCCACGAGTGAGGGAGCAAGAGGGCACAGACCTTGAGTGAAGATTGAAAAGTGTTTGACACGCTAACTTATGCCATGTCTGCTTTATACAGTGAGCCTGATGGAAAAAAAATGCCCACATCTGTCTTTGTAATAATTTTACCGTTGGGTCTGAAGCCGTGGGTCCACTGTAGCGTGAGTAGGCATCCGTGTGGAGTCATTATGACGTACCGGATAGTGGAAATAACAGACGTGACGTACCCCATTCATAAGATACATTTTTTTATCTCTGAATCGGGTACGTCAGCAGGCAGGATACAGCTTTTATCTGCCTGAATTTTCCATCACGCTTATTATATAAACCACTCCTAGAACTACTGTTACAGGTGAGTAACCTGTTCTTACAGAAGATGTCTGTGTTTCTTTGTAAGATTAGACGTCAGTGCCTGGAATCGAACCTAGTGACAACTAATGCTTCAAACCCCGAAGGATCCCTTAGTATGCTTAATTGTAGCAGTTAGCCTCCTATGTTGAACTGCTCCAGAGAGATTGGAAGTTGAAACGTATGTAAATGATGGAATAATTCACAGGCTTGTGCCAGTAATTCAAACAACTGCGCCTAGGTGCTGCTGCGCTCTTAACAGTTCAGATTCAGTTCTCCGCCTGCCTAGTAAGATGTCTCGGAAAGCTCTCCTCTGCGTTTCACTGTATTCATCGTTTTCCATGAGAAATAACAAACTTAATTTTATTTCGTCCTATGTTTTAGGTTAGTTTAGTTTCTAGATTTTTTTTACTGTTTTCAGGTGGTTCTCTCCAGTTCCAGGGAACAGGGAAGAACCCTCGATTTAGTGGGTTTTACCACCCTTTCTTTTTTTTTTTTTTCCTCTGTTTTATTACTGTTTTCTGGTTTATGCTCCAGTTCCTTTTTTAGTGATTAAAGAGCTAGTGTACTGCTTGGGATTAATAGTAATTTTTAGATGCAGTCTGCTGTCACTTCTTATATCTCAAGTATTTTTTCTTTTCTCTTTGTTAATTAGAAGCTTTTCCACCTGGCAGTACTGGGGTGATGTGTGGAGCAGCATTCTGTCTGGAGGAAAAAAAAAGTCAGTTTTGTTCCTCCCACTACATCGTCAGAAATGAGACCAAACATCTTGAGGCACCAAAATCCTTGCAGCCTGAGCAGTGAGTCTCAAAAACTACCAATCAAAATGCAGGAAACTGTGACATCACTAGTAACAAGGGAGAGCCAGTCCCTGCTGCTTCATGTGAAAGTGAAACCTGGCAGTGAGAAATGGTTTTCATTGGTTACTAGTGATGTCATAGTCAGTGTGGTCTCAGTGTTGATGTAGTGGGAGGAACAGAACTGACACCCCAGGCAGAGTGCTGCTCCACACATCATCCAAGTACTGCCAGGTGAAAAATCTTCTAGTTAGCAAACAGAAAAAAAAAACTACTTTAGATATAAGAAGTGATAGCTGACTACATCTGAAAGTTAAAATTAATTGCAGTCAGTTTTCTGGCAGTACACTAGCTCTTTAAAAACAGGATTCTTATTTCATTTACCCCTATTCCTCCACAAAATCACCCACAAAAAGCATCTTATTTCACCTGGGCCCCAATAATCGCAGAGCCACAGAGGTACCTCCTTACATTAAAATGCATATCAGCTCCATGGGGCTAGAACTTTTTACATATGCTACAATTTCCGGCAACTCCAAAGAAGGAGAAAGAGCTTATAGACAGTTACTGCAAGGATATATGGTCATTCTCTTGGAACTTGGGTGTTTTGCCTGAACTGGAAATTCTTCTCTTCAAAGAAATCTAGATTTAGTAGTTGCCGTATTGATCCTTGCAAGAATAGATACAGAAGCAAATGATTTGATACCTTTTAATGGACCAACATAGATGTAACAACAAGAATAAAGTGCTCTAGCTTTTGGACCAACCAGTCCTTCTTCAGAAGCTCATGGCAGTTATTTAGAAAATACAATACTTATAACAGCTAGATAATGCAGAGAAAAACAGAAAAAAATCCCCATTGGTTTAAAATACTCATTTAAAAAAACAAAAAAACAGAAGATGATGTTAGAGAAGTTTAACAGTACCATACTGCCTTCAGCCAGGAGGAACCCTGGGTCAAATGTGCTTGGTGGAATACACATACAAAGAATCCTACTGCATATAAATTTAATTGACGTAAGATAACACTGCTGAAGCAGATAACTCCTAAATCAAGCTATGAGTGTCACAGTTTGTATAAGGATGTGATTACTGAAAGGCAACCCCCACCAAATTCCAAAGATTCAAAGAAGCACAGGCCCCACGTCTCTATGGCGCTGGTAAGCCACCCTAACATTTGCTCTTACTTTTCATTTTCCCTGGTCAGGCCATGCCTTTGACCCATGCAGAGAAGCGAGCAGCTTCTCCCACCTGGTCCCTGGGCACAAACACTGAATCCTTCAGGGATTCCAGGAATTTCCTTCGTCTAAGCAGTTCCTGATTGAACTTGGGAGCCTTGATTCACCTGTAAACACTTCTCTTTGTGCAGCCCTCCATATCCCTTTCCTACCATGGAGCTGCAGCTAATATGGGCCTAAAGGCCTGCTCATAAATGGAGGCCCTGGGGCCTGCCCCAGACATGGGCATGGCAGACCCACAGTGTACCTAGGCTGCAGACCACTGCCCACTGCCACACCTTGAACTGCCCTGCCACATGAAGGATCCAGTACCCTGCCACAACCCAGGCCCTCCAAGCAGCTCAAGTCCTCCGCCGGTACCCTTGGCATCCTGTCCCTGGAGTGTCCCTCTAAGATGACAAAGTGGATGGTCCCTGAGCTTTAACTGCATGCCACTATCCAACTCCTGAGCTTGCTATAAGCATCTAGCCAGGAGTAACCCTCCAAGGCCTGCCCGAAGACCTGCAGCCTGCCTGACCCTTGATTGATAGGTGCCCCAGGACCTGCTCCTCCAAGCTGGCCCCTTACCGTGTGGAAGCTCTCCTGTGCCCCCTCATCCACGTGGGCCACCTTGCCACACCAGGTATGGGAGGGGACCACTGCCACTGGCCCTTCCCCTGCAGGAGCCCTTCCATGACTCCCACAACCCTGGCAGAAAAGGCAGACACCTCCGCGGGAAACACTGGGGTCCTCCCTAAGACCCCACCTTCTTCCTCCTACCAGGCCCTTCTCCAACTCGCACCAGGAAGCCCCAACTTCCAACGATGCCACCAAGCTATCTGGTCAACCTCCCTTGGAGTACCCATTCTCATATCGATGCCACGTCGCTGCACCCACCCACTCTCATTACTCACTTGGGGGCCTCCTCTCACCCCTTAACAGGCCCAAACTTGGACCACCAAGTTCCTGCCTTTCCTTCCACTCCCCTGCCAGTCCCTCCTAAACTTCCTGTTCCTCCTTTTATAACCCACAAAACCCTGCTCTCTGCTTCCACCTCATGGCGATCAGCAGAAAATATACCCCCAGAGCACTAATAAATCCCTAAGCTCTGGGAACAGTATTGGGGTGGCCCTAAAGGAAGCATAAGCCTCTCTCAAAAGAGATGAGGCTTACAAACATGGGGACTGGGAAATTGCTCAGTCTCTCTTCCCAGTACACACAGTTACTGCCGCTTGAAACAGCAACAGTCTCTAAGTTTCTAACCCCAGCAAGGGAAAATACCACTTTGCAGGACACTTTCTCTCCAGCTGCAGAATTATGCTTTAGGTTCTGAACTTCACAGTCTCCGATTCTAACCCCAGGAATTATGATTATTATGATCATTATGATTATTATAATCAGGAATTATTATGAATTATGATTATTATGATCCGGAATTATTATCATTATGATTAAACTGATGCAGTCAGCGTCCTGTGTCGAACAGAGAGGGAATGGAATTTAGAACTATATGTAAATGATGGAACTCTCATTGCCTCATGCCAGTTTCAAACTGCTGCCCTAGCAACTGCTGCACTCTAGGTGCTTCAGATTCTTTACTCCACCTGCCAGTGAAGATGTCCCAGAGAGCTCTCCTTTAACTTACTTCTAAAACCTTAATTTGGTAGATAAGTACTGTTTAAATTATATATATTCTGAATTGCTGCCCTTACAACTTTAGGTAGACTAGTTATTTAGTGTTTTTTTTTGTTTTTATCGTTTTTAGCGGTTCCCTCATGGTTCCACGGAACCGAGGGATCTGCTATTACTGAGAGGTTTTTACCTCAATTTTTGTTTAAAAACTACTTCATCTAATTATTTCCTTATGGTTCTGTCTTCCAATTATATTTTAAACACTTTTTAGTGTTTTTGCGGTTCCCCTTTTTCTTCAGAGCACCGATTGACGCTTGGTTCTCGGAACTGATAGTGGTTGTTTTTATTTAAAATTGCCGGTTCCAGGGAACCAATCCTTTAAATTTAGCAATTATTTACTGTAGCCTACTCAATGTCAGAGGTCCCTAGTCCTATACCTAAAAAACGCACTGGACCCACAGGGTTTAAATATTGTGAGTCTTGTGGCCAGGTTATTGCTAAAGCTGATAAGCATTCCCTGTGTGTTTTTTGCCAGGGAACTAGCCATATTTTTTCTAACTGCAAAATTCTAAGACTTTCTGTGCCAAAACACTTAAAAAGAGGTCTGAAAAATCAGAAGAAATGGCTTCTACATCTGCTAATGTATCAGAGGAAGCTCCCTCTCCCTCTGTGTCCAAAAGGACAAGTCTAAAGACTCTGACAAGGGTCCTGATAAGCCTGATAATAAAAAAAAGGCTGTGGAGACAGTGGCTGAGACTGTCAGCTCAAAAAAAAATATAAAGAAAAACATGTTGCTGCACCTCTGGCCGAGAAGGCTAAGGAGCTCCCAGCAGACAAACAGCAAACTATGTTCTCAGCAGAGGACATCGCCAAGGTACTACAAATTTTACAAGCCTTGTAGGCTGTGGGTCCGGTTCCAGCCCAGGTCCCAGCACCCCAGGTGCCTCAGTTTATTTATGAGGACACTGAAGTTAAAGAAGAGGAGGAGGAGGAGGGGGAACCCATAGAGCTAGAGGTTACCCCAGAGCAGGAGTTTGGCTGTCCTCCCAGGGCTCCTGAGAATTACACATCACATTATGCCTTGGTCAAAAATAAGATTGAACGCCAGCCTGGTGGCACTGAGGGTTGAGGTGTTGGATGCCACACCTCACACCACATCGGTGACCCGGGTTCGGGAGCAAGCTTAGGTCTCCGGGGCTGGCCGGGGAGGAGAAGATTGAGCGTACAACAATAACTCGCCTCTCCTGGGGTTAGGGTGGGAAGTGTCTCCCAGTACTTGTGACACCCTGCAGAGGCAGGGAGTACTGCACTCAGGAGCACTTGCGGAGGCCAGGAAAGAGGTGTTGGCAGGCGTCCTCGCAGGCCCGGCGTGCATGGGAGGCCTTGTGCCCTCCACCCACTGAACATCGTTGCATGTCCGTGCTCTGGGAAGGGGGGGAGGGGAGAGCACACCAGAACAAGGAAAACCCTGCTGTGCGGGATAGGTGATGGCACCCAACCCCAAAGCCCTCTACTGGATTCCACCACCCAACCCCTTATTCCCTCCTCCCAAGCCCACCTGCAGCAGTTCCGTCCAGAGGCGCCAAGAGGGTGGCCCCACTCTGGGGGGGGTTAAGCCCGGGGTGCCAAGCTGCAGAGTGGGGGAGGCTCGGGATGGGGGGGCCTCAGGTGGGCAGGATCAGGTCAGGATGCTTGAGAGAGGCCCCACAGGCAGTGACCGGAGGGAAAAAGAGGTTAAAAAAATATATACATAGATACATACATAGATACATAGACAGTGTCGGCAGATAAGGGCCTATGGCCCACCCAGTCTGCCCATTTAAGTTTGTAAGTTCAGTTTATGTTTTCCAGGAAGTCTGTTGCCCCTTACCCCTGACCTCCAGAATTCCTTTGTCTATCCCATGCATTCTTAAATCCCGTGATTGTTTCAGCCCCCATCACTTCCTCTGGCAGGGTGTTCCACTTGTCCACCACCCGCTCTGTGAAGAAATTCTTTCTCACGTTTCCTCTGAATCGTCCCTCCCTCCAACTTCATCCCATGCCCTCTAGTCCTGGAACATCTTTTTGCTTAAAAATAGTGCATTCCTGCACCCTGTTCCTCCCTGTAAGATACTTGTATGTCTCTATCATATCCCCTCTCTCCCTCCTCTCCTCCAGGGAGTACATGTTCAGTGCCTTCAACCTGTCCTCATAGGACTTGTGGTGCAATCCATGCACCATCTTTGTTGCCCTCCTCTGAACCTTCTCTACCCTGTCCATGTCTTTACGTAGGAAAGGTCTCCAGAACTACACAGTGTACTCCAGGTGCGGCCTCACTAGTGTCTTGTATAGTGGATATATATGTATATATGTATATATCTTGTATAGTGTATATATATGGCTGACACATTAAACCTCCCACTCTAAGAGACAGAGGAGGATGTGGAGAAGCAGATTTTATGGAAATGATGGGGCTAGCTCCAACAAAGCATCTGCTACTGCCTATGCATAAGACCCTGAGAAAATCTGTATTGTAAATCTTGAAGACCCCAACCACTGTGCCTGGGGTAGACAAGAAAATTGTCAAGAAATATCAGCTGGATAGAACCACTGCCAATTTTCTTTTTACCCATTCTGACCACGATGGTGTGGTACAGGTTGCAGCATGTGAAAAGTCCAGAATATCTCTGGCATCCCACCCCCTGATAATGACTCTATGAAAATGGATGGGAGATAAAAAAAAAAAAAAGAGAGGGGTATATGGCTGCCTCACCCCATGTGAGGCAGGCAAACTACATGGCACGGCCTATTCCATACAGTACCAGAAATCACTTTGGAATTCTGTTTTGGCTATGTCAGACAGAATCCAGGGTGAAGTGGCAGTAGATTTACAGGAAACTGCCAGGGCTGCACTGGATGCCACCAAGTACTAGTTCCACATTGTAGTGGATGCAAATGACACAGCAGCAAGGCTTATGGCCCTTTCTGTTTCACTAAGATGATTTGCCTGGCTGAGGGCTACAAACTTGACCCCAGACACCCAGGCTAAGGCTATGGACTTCCCATGTGAGGGAAACTCATTGTTTGGTGACAAAACAGAAGTCTACATGAAAAAAGTGGAGGAATACAAGGCTACCTGTAGAAGTAATTCCAGGGAAAGGCCTTCTACCTTCTACAGGTCCCAGTACAGGGGAGGCAGGGGTAGGGGTTCATACCCCAGGCCTTTCTTTCAGGCTCAGGCTATACAACCCTACTAGCCACAGAGGGGTTATTTTAGAGGGAGGGGCAGATGGTCCATGAGAAGGCCATCTCCCTACACACATCCCAGCCCACACAGAACCCCTGATGGGCTGGTCTGGGTTGCCTCTCTTCTACCACCACCACCACCCCCCAGTAGGTAGCACATTAGCTCACTACCTCCAAGTTTGGAATCACATCACCACAGACAAATGGGTACTGGATGTAGTGAGCCAGGGACTGACACTCTGCTTCCAGTCACACCCCCCCCAGGCTGAGAGCAAGAAACTTTGCCTCAGTCACCTCTGCAGACAGGATCCTCCTGGATGCAGAGGTAAAACGCCTCCTAGCCATCAAAGTAATGGAGACTGTTTCCCTTGTGCAAGAGGCAAAGGCTTCTAGTCAAGATATTTCTTACCAAAAGGAAAAATGGTGACTGGCTACCAAGCTCTTAAACACATTCTGAAGCCAAAATTGAAAATGGTGACTGTGTCAGTAATCATCCCCACACTACGAAAAGGGGATTGGCTGGCATTCCTGGACCTCAGGGATACCTATTTCCACATGCCAATCAGATCAATCCACAAAAAGTACCTGAGTGTTCCCCTATAGATGACTGACTAGTCGTAGGTTGATCCTGCCAGCATACAAAGCAGTCACTGGCCCTCACAAGGTCTACTCTGGAGTCCCTGGGTTTCCTCATACATGAGCAGAAGTCACAGCAGGAACCAGTATGGGTACTGAACTTTATTGGAGCAGATCTAGACACCAGTCTAAGCAGAGCTTCCTGCCTGCGTTCTTTTACCCTGGGCAGGCTCAGACCTGTCAGAGAATTCCTCAGGCTACTGGGACACATGGCAGCTGCTACCACAGTAGTCCTAAGATCCAGATTCCAAATGCAAGAAATTCAGTTTCACTTAGGACAGTACTGGTCTCAAAGGACAGACCCACTGTCCAAACTGATTCCAGTCACTCACAGCCTGATACAGGCACTGCAGTGGTGGCTGGATCTAGACAACCTCAGGGTAGGTGTGCCCTTCCTAAAGGAGCAGCCCTCCCTGGTTCTTACAACAAATGCCTCACTACTGGGCTTGGGGAGGGCACACATGTTGGATCACACAGCAAGTGGCACATGGTCCCCCCAAGAATCACTGCTGCACATCAATCTACTGGAGCTAAGGGCAGTGTATTTGGCCCTGCTAGCCTTTGCTCCTCACCTGTAAAACAAGGTAGTACAAGTCAGGACAGACAATACCACAACCATGTACTACATCAACCAGCAAGGAGGAACCAGGTCCACTCCTCTATGCTCAGAAGCAATGAGCCTGTGGTCCCTGGCATACTCTATGCAGGTAACACTAACAGCCATGCACCTTCCAGGGAAGGACAGTGTTTTGGCAGACTCACTAAGCAGGATCAGTCAAGACCATCATGAATGGTCACTGAATCCCCAAGTACTCAGTTCAGTTTTCAGAAGATAGGGCACCTCAGAGGTGAATTTGTTTGACTCCGCAAAAAAACATCAGTTGCCCCTGTTCTGTTGCAGGCCACCACACAAGGGGACAATCCCTTTGGATGCAATGGCCTTGGAGTGGACAGGGAAGTTCCTATACACTTTTCCTCCATTCCTAATGGTGCTCAAGACTCTAGTGAAACTAAGGTCCCAACCAGCTGCAATGAGTCTGGTGGTGCCAGACTGGGCCAGACAGCCTCGGTACTCCTTTCTGCTAACTCTGCCAGTAGCCCCTCCAAATCATCTGCCCAGGAGGCACAATCTGCTGACAGCCTCCCAGGGCAGGATCCTGTATCCGAGCCTCAAGTCCCTGAGGCTCAAGGCCTGGCTTTTGAGGACCTAGCATTTGCTAGCCTTAAGCTGTCAGGAGAGGTACCGACTGTGCTTAGAGGCTCTAGGAAACCTTCCACTAAGGAAACATATTCTTCTAAATGTAAGAGGTCAGATTTGGAAAGGTCAGTACCCTTGCCTGAACACCATATGGAAAAACCTGTCTGTCCTTCTGGGCTACTTGACACATTTGCACATACTGGGCCTGAGGCCATCCACCCTTAAGGTACACTTTGCTGCAGTCTTAGCATACCTATCAGCTAGCAAGAAGAGGTCCATGGCCTCTCATCCAGTATTCAAAAAATACTTTAAAGGACTAAATCACATGCACCCTCCTTTGAGGCAGCCAGTCTCTGCTTAGGATCTAAATATCTGCATTGCCAAGTTCATGAAGCCTCCCTTCGAACGTGTGACTACTGTAGATCTGAAGTATGTCACTTGGGAAACTGTCTTCCTGGCGGCCATCACTTCTGCCAAGAGGATCAGTGACTTATAGGCACTGTGCACAGATGTGGATTACATCTCATTCCACAGGGACAAGGTGGTCCTCAGGACTAATAGGAAATTTCTTCCTAAGGTGATATCTGACTTCCATCAGAATCAAACTATGACTCTACCTGTTTTCTTCACAGAAATCACTAGTTCCCCTGAAAAGAAGCTTCATTGCCTGGATGTCAAAAGGGCCCATAGCCACCATATTGTCAGAACCAAGGCATACAGACTAGAACAGACTCAGCTGTTCTTTACTTATGGTGAAGTGGGCTAAGGAAGAGCTGCCACAAAATGTACCATTGCTCGCTGGATAGTGGCATGTATACAGTTTTGTTACAATAAAGTGGGTAAACAAGCTCCCCTGGGCCTTAAGGCTCATTTCACCAGGGGCACAGCTGCAACAGTGGCAGCATCAAGGGATATCCCACTGCTGGAAATCTGCAAGGCAGCTACCTGGAAAATGGTGCACACCTTTACAAAGCACTACAGCCTGGATCTCCAGTCCAGAAGTAATGCCTGGATCTCCAGTCCAGAAGTAATGCCAGGTTTGGCACCGCAGTTCTGCAGAACCTGTTTTCGAAACAGACTCCCTCACCAACCTCCAAAGGTACTGCTTGGTAGTCTGTATCAGTTTAATCAAAATGAGTGATTCCTGGGGTTAGAAGAATAAATGACTCACCATAGTAATCTTGTTTCTTCAAAGGGATCACTCATTATGATTAAAGCACCTACCCTGCCTCCCGTACCGGAACCTTTCAAAAAAAAAAAAAGTGCTTACAATAAGTGGAGGGAATTTTTTGATCTACATCTCTGCTTTAGCATAAGGCACTTCTAAAATTCACACATTTGAACCAGTTGGTGTTCTTACTGAGCTCACCTTTTGGGTTTTGGCCTCAGGGAAATGTGATTTCAAACAACATGAAGTCTTGCTATATTATAGACATTAGCAGTTTGATCCAGCTCTAGAACTGCCCCGGAGTGAAATGGTTAAAACCATTCCAAAATAGAATTTTGTCACGAGGGCAGCTCTATCTGTGTCATTTCAAACTTGAACTGTCAGATTCTTTACTCCGCCTCAGTGAACAGTCGCTCCGGAGATTTCTCCTTCTGCTCGGTTCATTTCTCGGTTTAAAAAGTGTTTTCTCGGTTGGATTTAACCAAGAATAGTTTTATTTTAACACGAAAACCGTTCGGTTCAAGCTCTATCTGTGGTAACGTAAGTAAATGAAGGTTTTGTCTGTGTGGAACTTGTAAGTTATCGGTTCGGTTTTGAACCGATCAGTGGGTTTAAAACTCATTTAAAACTAAAGTTACTATTTTAAGTACGGTTCCGGTTCTTATCGGTTCTAAAAAAGCGGATTTATTCGTTTTTCAATACCAGTAACACGGTTAGGAACCGATAAAATTGTCTTGCCTGGCACTGCCGTTAAAAGGGCAAGTTTTGGTTAGGCTGGCATTATGTCTGAGAAACCCAAAAGAAAACTGGCCCACTGGGTTTCAACACTGTGATGTTTGTGGGGAAGTCTTTGCCAAGGCTGACCCACACACCACATGTGTTTATTGTCTGGGGTTTGACCACCTCCAGTCAGACTGCCAGGTATGTAAGAATTTCCCTGCAGCCACCCTGGAAAAAAGATTGGGCAGGCTCAGGGAACGAGAGGCCAAAAAGTCCGCTGACCCGGATGGCCAGCCTGGTTCGGTGCCAACCGAACCAGAGGGAGTGCCCTCTGACCAGGGCCAGACTTCCTCGGCCAAAAGAAAAGCTGGTTCTGAGGAACCAATTCCAGTAAAGAAAACAAGAAAATCAGCAGGTCTGGAGTCCAAAATTCCTTCTCCAACTGCTGCAGAGATAGCAAAAGCCATACAAATTGTCCAGTCACTGTCTCAGGGTCCGTCCGAACCACCACTACCTGGTAAAAGGTCGGTTCGTCTGATCCCAGTGGTTCAGGATTATGATATTGAGGAATTTTATGAACCAGAGGAGGGGGAGGAGGATTATGAACAGTATGAATGTGGCTGGGAAGGTCTGGGTGTGCCCATTGAACGGACATCTCCCCAGACAGACCTTTAGAATCTCCCCTATGCTGTCTGAGTCCCCATCTCATTTTATGTTTTATAAAAAGTTGCTGAAACCCTCCAGCTTCCTTTAGAAGAGGCTGTGGATGAGCAAGAGGAGCCTGATTTTGTAGAAATGATGGATATTCCAGAGTCTAGGAGATTGTCTGTTCCTTTACATAAGTCTTTTAGAAACAAACAATTAAAATTTTAAAAGCTCTAATTCTGTGCCTCCTGTAGATAAAAGATGGACAGAAGGTATACATTGTCAGGCCCTGATACAGAATTCCTTTCTCAGCAATGCAGTCATGTTGGGTAGTTCAGGCTGCTGCCTGTGATAAAGCTAATATTCCCTTGGCTTCACATCCTCCTGACAAGGATTCCAGGAAGATTGATGCCATGGCAAAAAACAGTATATGGCAGCCTCTCTGGGACTCAGGCAAGCAAATTATATGGCTTATGTAGCTAGGTATCAGAAATCTAGATGGGATACTGTTATGCAATTGGCCAAGCAGGCCCATGGCCAGCTGGCTAGTGAACTAGAACAGGTGGCTGCTGATGGCATTGAAGCCTCTAAGGTTCAGTTTCATGCTGCTGTGGATGTTAATGATGTTTCCTCTAGGGTCATGGCCACATCTGTAGCTTTTCGTAGGTTGGCCTGGCTCAGGTGTACTAGTTTGTCACAGGATACCCAGACTAAGGCTATGGATTTTCCTGTGGGAAATTCTCTGTTTGGAGAGCAGACAGAGAATTACATGAAGAAGATGGATGAATATAGGACTACTTACAAGAGTGCCCAGGCTAAGGAGCGGCAAGCCACTCCTCAAAGGCATTCCCGGGGGTAGGGGTAGGCCTTTCACAGGCCTTCTACCAGACTCAGGCCTCCTCTGCCTATGCTCAGAGGGGTTCTTCAGAGGCAGGGCAGACCTGCTCCCACCCCTCAGCCTAAAGCTCCTGTGAAACAGGCACCCTGATGGGGTGCCCAGGGCCGATTCTCCTGTACCAGTGGGGCAGGCTGGCTTACTTCAGTCAGAATTGGGCTTCTTTAACCTCAGACAAGTGGGTTCTGGAAGTAGTAAGCCAGGGTCTGGTTCTCAGCTTCAAAAGTTTCCCAAGTTGAGAAGCAGACTTTTCTACCTGCAAGTGCTTCAGAGACCCTCGCTCTGGAAACAGAGGTCTCATCCCTGTTAGCTCTCAGAGCAGTAGAAAGGGTTCCTCCCCTGCATCAGGGCAGGGGTCTGTATTCCAGATACTTCCTTACCCCAAAAAAGACAGGAGAATGGCGGCCCATTTTAGATCTCAGATATCTGAACAAGCATCTTTTGAAACCAAAGTTCAAAATGGTAACTCTGGCAATGATTTTACCTTCCCTAAGGCCAGGGGACTGGCTAGCCTCCCTGGACCTCAAGGATGCCTATTTCCATGTCCTAATCAGAAGATCCCATCGAAGTACCTCAGATTCAAACTGCCCTCAGGTCATTACCAGTTCAGAGCAATGCCCTTCGCCTTACCTCTGCTCCAAGGGTATTCACAAAGTGTCTAGCAGTGGTAGTGGCCCACTTAAGGAGGCAGAGGATTGCTGTTTTTCCCTATCTAGATGACTGGCTCATTGTAGGCCAGTCCCCAGAACAGGTAAAATCTCACCTGCAGGTCACCCAGCAGCTTCTCACCTCCCTGGGTTTTCTGCTAAACCTACCAAAGTCAGTTCTGGAACCAGTCCAGGTACTCACCTTTATAGGGGCAGAATTGGACACAAAGCTAGCCAGAGCCTTTCTTCCCCCAGAAAGGGTAAGGAATTTAGTGGCTCTGGCCTCTTCCTTCACTCTGCAGGTCTCTCGACCAGCAAGACACTTTCTGCAGCTCCTGGGGCACATGGCTGCATCCACAGCTGTTGTGCAGGGGCCAGATTTCAGATGAGAGACATTCAGTTTCACTTGAGAACCTTTTGGTCTCAGAGAAGAGACCCCCTTTCCAAGTTGGTCCCAGTGACTCGAACCTTGATCCTAGCTCTCCAGTGGTGGCAGGATCAGAGCAATTTAAGAGCGGGGGTCCCCTTCATTTCCCCTTCTCACGACTTGACTCTCACTACAGATGCTTCCCTTCTGGGTTGGGGAGCCCACATGGGCGACCTTTCCACTCAGGGAGTTTGGTCCCCCCAGGAATCTCTGCTCCACATCAATTTGCTGGAACTCAGAGCTGTCTTTTTAGCTCTTCAAGCTTTTTCTGAATCTGTCCACGACAAGGTGATACAAGTCAGAACAGACAACACCACAACAATGTGGTACATCAACAAACAGGGGGGCACTCGGTCTTCGGCCTTGTGCACTGAGGCAATGAAGTTGTGGTCTCTGGCCTATTCCCTGAACACTTCCCTCGTAGCAGTTCATCTTCCAGGGAAGGACAATGTCCTAGTGGATGCCCTCAGCAGGATTTCCCAGGGCCATCACGAATGGTCCCTGGATCCTCAAGTGCTGGGGATAGTTTTTGTCAGGTGGGGCATCCCTCAGATAGATCTTTTTGCAGCCCCAGACAATCACAAACTTCCTCTGTTCTGTTGCAGGCCTCCAGTGCTGGGCTCCAGTTCCCTGGATGCCCTTCTTCTGGATTGGGAGGGAGTTCCTCTATGCTTTCCCCTTTCCTCTCCTATTCAAAGTACTAGTCAAAATCAGATCTCAGCCTTGCAGGGTGATTCTGATTGCCCCGGATTGAGCCAGGCAGCCCTGGTACCACTCCTTCTGTCTCTGACAGTCCATCTTCCCCTGTGCTTCCCAGGAATCACAATCTGTTGACTTGTGCCCAGGGAAGGGTTTGGTATCGGACCTCAATCCCTCAACCTCAAGGCCTGGCTCTTGAGGAGTTAGAGTCTGCTGATTTACACCTCTCAGGGTGTTCTTGAGATCCTAAAGGCTTCCAGAAAGCCTTCCACTAGGGCTACTTATAGTTCTAAATGGAAAAGGTTTTCCTTATTTGGTGTGCTGGAAAAATATTTCCCCAGAATCTGCTGAATTGCCCATTTTGTTAGATTACATGGTACATCTTAATTCCTTGGGTCTCAGACCAGCTACCCTGAGAGTTCATTTGGCAGCTGTGTCTGCTTTTGTGTCAGCAGGAAAGTCATCCCCTCTTTCCTCTCATCCTGTGTTTTCCAAGTTTTTTAAGGGATTACTCCATACTAATCCTCCCTTTCGGGAACCGACCCTGCTTGGGACCTTAATGTTTGCATTGCCCAGTTAATGCAACCCTTTTTGAACCTCTGTCTTCTGCAGAGCTTAAGTACCTAACTTGGAAAACTGTTTTCTAGTGGCTATCACTTACTGCCAGCACGATAAGTGAATTGCAAGCCTTGTCAGTGGAGACTGACTTTATTTCTTTCCACAGGGATAAGGTAGTCCTTAGGACTAATAGGAAGTTTTGCCTAAGGTGGTTTCAGATTTCCATCTTAATCAATCTATCTCCTTCCAGTATTTTCACTGATCACTCCTCTTTGGATGAGAGGAGGTTGCACAGCCTGGATGTTAAGAGAGCTCTTAGTTATTATATAGAGTGACCAAAGGTCACAGGTTCGAATCCCTCCAACTTTTCCTTACCTATGGTGAAGTTGGGAAAGGCAAACCTGCCACTAAGAGATCAATAGCCAGGTGGATTGTCTCTTGTATCCAATTTTGTTATCAGAAAGTGGGCAGAGCCCCCCCCCCCCGGTTTGAGGGCTCATTCTACAAGGGGTACAGCTGTGTCTCTAGCTGCTGCCAGAGATATCCCTTTATTAGAGATTTGCCAGGCTGCTACTTGGAAAACGGTACACACTTTTACCAAGCATTACTCCCTGGATCTCCAGGCCAGGAGAGATGCTCAGTTTAGCACAGCTGTTCTTCAGAGCCTATTCCCTAAGTAGGTTCTGCCCCTCCTCCATGGAGGTACTGCTGTGTATTCTGCTAATGTCTATAATATACAAGACTTCATGTTGTTTGAAGAAAAATTACTCACCTTAGTAATGTTGTTTCTTCTAATAGAGTCTTGCTATATTATGGACCTCCCCAACCTGCCCTCTCAGAACCTTTACTTGGTGGGGTGCGGCAACTTAGTGTGGGCACTACTTATGTCCTGTTAGCATTTTGTCCCTTTGGGACTTTGGGTGTGTGTATGTAGCTGTGTGTGTTTTATTATACTTATGTTCCATTTTTCATATTATTAGAATGGCTGCTAGTATTTCTGGTCCCCTAACTTGAGTCTTGGGTGTTACGCATCAATGGTTGTTATTATTTAGGTAGCCATTTGGCTAGTGTAGGTTACAGCTCCACACAGACCTTAGTGAGTTTGGCTCGTAAAGATCTGACAGTTCAAGTTTGAAATGACACAGCTAGAGCTGCTCTCCTGCCAAAATTCTATTTTGGAATGGTTTTAACCATTTCACTCCGGGGCAGTTCTAGAGCTGGATCAAACTGCTAATGTCTATAATATAGCAAGACTCCATTAGAAGAAACAACATTACTAAGGTGAGTAATTTTTTCTTTGGGGGGTGACTTAATTTACTTTTAACAATAAGATTAGCTAGAGGGTGTTTCACCCTATTAGGCTTCACAAAGAATCTGAAGCACCTAGAGTACAGCAGTTTGAAATTGGCATGAGCCAATGAGAGTTCCATCATTTACATATAGTTCTAAATTCCATTGTCTCTCCGAGCAGTTCAACACAGGAGGCTGACTACATCAGTTTAATCAATGTAATCATAATGAGTAATCCCTTTGAAGAAACAAGATTACTATGGTGAGTAATTTTTTTATTCTCAGCCACCACACCGAATTGTCTCTTTCTGCACTGCAGGCCAGTCCACTGCTTGGTAGCAGCAAATCTCAACAGTATCTCTCTCTCAAGCTGCAGATCCCACTTCTCACAGCCTAGGGTTCCAATCTGAGCAGCAACTCTCCAAAAGTTCTAATGCAAATTCACAAAGGTGCAGGTTCAATTCTCACCCTGGAAACTCTCACAGTCCAGTCTTTTCCCATGGGAATAAATGTTCTTCCAGGTGTTCTGCAGCTTGTCCCAAACTGTGGCCAGGCAAGGCCTTTTGGAAAAACTACAGGCCTGCTGGGCTAGCAAGCCCAAAGCAGTTTCTCACTCTCCAAATCCTCTCAGGGTTCTCTCTTCCCAGGCAAAATCAGTCCCTTTTATCATCTCTGAAACAGCCCTCTTTAGTTGGCTGACACCCTTGACCATCAAGGCAAATTAATATTCATTTGGCTGGCTTGACACCCTATTGGTCCTTAGAATGGGTTCCAAGAAAAGTCCCTGTCTTTCACCCAAAAGTCCTTTTCCAGTCCCATAAGTCCTCTTGAACAATCCTGCTTTCAGATTGGCTGATACAGGGGTTGAAGGGGAACATCATGGCTGCTCCATTTTCAGACCCAGCACAGTCCCACTTTTCAATATTTATTGCAGCCACACAATTAACATTCTGTAAACATTTTCCCAAATTCACAATAGTAGCCCTGCTGCCCTGCAACCCGATTGCAGTGTTTTAAATTTTCATTCAATCACCCGTCTGTCATTGCTGCCGAAATACTGTCCCCCCAAAGGCAGCAGGCAGGCTCATCCATATTCATAAATGGCTCATTAATATTCATGAGCCCAAGCTTTAGTACAATTGGCACTCTCAAATTAAATAAACTTATGGCTTCTAATTCACTGCCCTCATATCTTCGGACCCCACTATGTTGGCTGTGGGGATTGGGAACACCGAGGGAACCTTTTGGCGACTGCAACGGTGGTCCAAAAATATAAATGCACTACTGCACATGTGTGGACTGCCCAGCTGCACCGAAGTGCAGAAACAGCCAGCGGTACCACGGAAGGAACGGGAGACACATGGGTAAGTCCAACGAAGCTGTGGGGGCTTACACAAGTTTTATTAGATGTCCATGAGTATTGGATATTATGTAACACCTTTTGTTTATTTCTTTATCCTTTAATCTGAATGATTAGCAGTGTGCTCTGAGAAAAAAAATTTAAGATTCCCTCTCGGGGTCTGGCACCAACCATGCCAACTTGTATTCAGCTTCAGACGTGGTCCCCCAACAAACTGGAAAGAGGACATGTTGTGGTTTTCTGGTTTGGACTCTAGTAATAAAAAAAATCTTTATTTTCATATACTGCATATAGTACTACATAAGTTTTCTTCTGTTTTATTGTAGTTTATTCTTGGAATTAGTATTTTATTTGTTCCTGTCTTGTTCTCTGTCCCTGTTTTTCATTTTCTTCATGGGGAAAAGGAACTGAGACACTTGGGGTAGGTGGCATTTTTACAGGCAGGTATGTGACCATTTGCATGATGGTGGCTACGTCTGCCCCAAAAGTTTTGGCAACCGAAGGTCCTAGTGCCTCTGGCACCAAGACCACAGAGGGTTGCTCTATGGAGCAGATACTCAAAAATATAAAAAGTTTCAGTAAGTAACGTTCCTTTTTCTTTAGTGCTCAAACTATTACACATACAGATCACCTTGAAAAATAAACATGAGTTTCAAACAACATAAAGTCTTGCTGTATTCTGACATAATGCAGTTAACCCCAACACTTGAACTGCCCCAGAGAGGAAAGAGTTAACTCTATGCAGAAGCATAGAACGTTGAGCTCGAGCTCGGTTTTCAAACCTCTGTTTGTGGTACTTCCCAATGTAACTGTCAGATTCTTTGCTCCGCCTAACAGTGAAGTCGCTCCGGAGATTCCTCTGCTCAGTTCGGTAAAGTTTAAAAAGCGTTTGGTTTAAACCGTTCTATTTGTTGTTTTTTCAGATTTCCAGCCTCTGTCTACGGTACAGGTAGTGTAGTAGATAGGTAGTGACTGTGTTTTAGTTGGTAAAACTGTGGGAATTGTTCTTTTCTTCGGTTTCTTATCGGTCGGTCTGGTTAGGAACCGACCTTATTTCTACTTTGTTTTAAAACTGATTTTTTTCTGGGATTAGAGTGGTGTTTCGGTACCGATCAGTTTCAAAAGAACCAGGCCTTTTCTGGTTATTTTTCAAAACCCGTGACACGGTTTGTAACCGATCGGTTATTTATTACCTGGCTTGAAAGCTGCTATAGGGTAATTTAGTAGGTTGGCCATGTCTGAGAAACTAAAGAAGAAAACTGGTTCCACTGGGTTTCAACACTGCACCGAATGTGGGAAGGCCTTTGCCAAGGCCGACCCCCACCTCATCTGTGTTTATTGTCTGGAGTTTGACCACCTCAAGCCAGACTGCCAAATTTGCAAAAACTTTCCTAAAGCCACTCTAGAAAAAAGATGGAGTAGGCTGAAGGAAAGGGAGGCCGAGAAGTCCGTAGATCTGGATGGCCAGCCCGGTTCAGTTGCGGCTGAACCTGAGGAGGTGCCTACTGACTTAGGCGATACCTCCTCGGGCAAAAGGAGAGCCGATTCTGAGGGGCCTGTTCCGCCAAAAAGGAAACAATAGTCTGCCGGTTCGGATCCTGTACCACATACTCCAGCCATGGATGAGATAGCCAAAGCGATTAGCATTGTTCAATCGCTTCGCCCGGTTCCGTCTGAACTGGTACCACTGGTTAGGCAGTCAGTTCGGTCGGATCCGTCTCCTTCAGATTACAATCCAGGTGCTTTCTATGAGGAGTGGGAGGCATACGAAGACTATCCTGATGATGAAGATGATGACCGGGGGGTCTGGATGTGCCCATTGAACCGGACATATCCCCAGACAGGCCTTCTAATGTCTCCCCTCCCAGGCTTTCTGAGTCCCCTTCACACTTCTTGTTCTGCAAGAAGGTGGCTGAAACCCACCAGCTCCCATTGGTTGAAGCTGTTGAGGAGGAAGAAGAGCCTGATTTTGTGGAAATGATGGACATCCCAGAGTCCAAAAGGTTGTCTGTCCCTCTTCATAAGTCCTTAGGGAAACAGACACAAAAACGTTTACAAACTCCTAATTCATTACCTCGTGTGGACAAAAGAATGGACAGGAGGTACATGTTATCAGGCTCAGGTACGGAGTTCCTTTATAATCATAGCAGTCATGTTGGGGTAGTGCAGGCTGCAGCCTGTGACAGGGCTAACATTCCTTTGGCTTCACACCCCTTGGACAAGGACTCCAGGAAAGTCGATGCCATGGCCAAAAAACAATATTTGGCATCCTCTTTGGGACTCAGGCAGGCAAACTATATGGCCTACACAGCCAGGTACCAGAAGTCCAGGTGGGATACTGTTCTGGAACTGGCTAAACAGGCCTCCCCCTAGCTATCCAAGGAGCTGGAGGAGGTGGCTGCGGATGGAATTGAGGCATCTGAAGTACAGTTTCACGCTGCTGTGGACTCCAATGATGTGGCATTTAGAGTCATGGCTACGTCTGTGTCTCTCAGAAGACATGCTTGGCTCAGATGTGCTAGCCTATCACAGGATACTCAGACTAAGGCTATGGATTTTCCTGTAGTTGGTAACTCTCTGTTTGAGGAGCAGACAGAGGCTTACATGAAGAAAATGAATGAATACAGGACCACTTACAGGAGTGCACAGGCCAAGGAAAGGCAAGCCACTCCACAAAAGCAGCAGTCCAGAGGCAGGCCCTTTCACAGGCCATTTTATCAAGCCCAGGCCTCCTCTCCTTTCCCACAGAGGGGAGTTTTTTGAGGGAGGGGCAGGAGCGGGATGAGCAGGGCTGCTTCCTCCTCCCAGTCTAAGGCTCCTGCCAAGCAGACACCCTGAGGTGTCAGCCCGGGTCGACTCCCCTATCCCAGTAGGAGGCAGCTTGGCTTACTATTTTCAGGCCTGGAAGTCTGTGACCTCAGACAAGTGGGTCCTGGAGGTAGTAAGCCAGGGACTGGCCCTCAGCTTCAAAAGGTTCCCAAAAAGGAGGGCCAGGTCTTTTCCACCTGCATCAATCTCAGAAACCCTTGCCCTAGAGGCAGAGGTTTGCTCTCTCCTGGCTCTCAGAGCCATAGATAGGGTTCCTACTCAACACAGGGGAAAAGGTATGTACTCCAGGTACTTCCTTACCCCAAAGAAAACAGGGGAGTGAAGACCTATCCTGGACCTAAGGTATTTGAACAAACACATTTCAAAACCCAAATTCAAAATGGTAACTCTGGGAATAATCCTTCTCTCTTTAAGGCCAGGGGATTGACTAGCATCCCTGAACCTCAAGGATGCCTACTTCCATATTCCTATCAGATGCTCCCACAGAAAGTACCTCAGGTTCGAGTTGTCTTCAGGCCATTATCAGTTCAGGGCCATGCCATTCAGCCTAACATCAGCTCCAAGGGTGTTCACAAAGTGCCTTGCAGTAGTGGTGGCTTACCTCAGAAGACAGGGTATTACCATTTTTCCATATCTGGACGACTGGCTAATCATAAGTCAGTCATCAGACCAGGTCAGGTCGACTCTGCAAACCACCCAGGACTTGCTCAACTCTCTGGGGTTTCTTCTCAGTCTTCCAAAATCTGTCCTTGAATCAGTACAACTTCTCACCTTCATAGGGATAGAATTGGATACTATCCAAGCAAGTGTTTTCTTTCTCCTGGCAAGGGTGAAGGTCCTAGTAGATCTTGCTTCCTCTTTTCAACCTCAGATTTCTCATCCAGTGAGACAGTTCCTTCAACTTCTGGTCCACATGGCAGCCTCCACTGTAGTGGTACAGGGAGACAGATTTCAGATGAGGGATATTCAGTTCCACCTAAGGTCCTTTTGGTCACAGAGAAGGGACTCTCTCACCAAACTGATTCCAGTGACTCAGACTCTGGTGCAAGCTCTCCAAAGGTGGCTGGACCAGGACAACCTCAGACAAGGAGTTCCATTTTTCCTTCAAGTCCCATCAGTATTTCTAACTACAGATGCCTCTCTCCTAGGTTGGGGAGCTCACCTGGGAGCCCTGATAGCTCAAGGGGTCTGGTCTCCACAGGAGTCTTTCCTTGATATCAATCTCCTGGAACTCAGGGCAGTTTTCCTAGCCCTCCAGAGCTTCTCAGATTCAGTCAAGGGTAAGGTGGTTCAAGTCAGAATAGACAACACCCACCACCACAATGTGGTACATCAACAAGCAGGGAGGCACTTGGTCCATGGCCTTGTGCACAGAAGCAATGAAGCTGTGGTCTCTGGCCTAGTCTCTTCAGACCTCCCTGTTGGCAGTTCACCTTCCAGGAAAGGACAATGTACTAGCAGATGCCCTGAGCAGAATTTCACAGGGACATCACGAATGGCCCTTGGATCCTCACATCCTGAAGGTCATCTTCTCCAGGTGGGGCACTCCAGAGATAGAGCTCTTTGCAGGACCAGACAATCATCAACTTCCCCCTGTTTTGTTTTGGACCAGATTAGAACTCAACCCTGCACAGTGATACTAGTGGCTCCAGATTGGGCCAGACAGCCTTGGTATCCTCTTCTGCTGTCCTTGACAGTGTCATGTCCTCTGTCTCTTCCCAGGAAATACAATCTCCTGTCCTCCTCCCAGGGGCAGATCTGGTACCTCAGTCTCCAGTCTCTCAACCTCAAGGCCTGGCTCTTGAAGAGTTAAAATATGCAACACTACATCTCTCTCAGGGGAGTTCTGGATATTCTGAAGGTCTCCAGGAAACCTGCCACTAGAAAACTTACAATTCCAAATGGAAGAGGTTCAGTACTTGGTGTTGTCAGAAAGGCATTGTGCCTGATTCTGCAGACATCTCCACAGCCTTAGATTATCTAGTTCATCTGAATGGTCTAGGCCTTAGGCCTGCCACCTTGAAGGTTCATCTAGCAGCTGTCTCTGCACTTCTTTCAGAAGGGAAGAGCTCTTCCCTGGCATCTCATCCTGTTTTCAGGGAAGTTTTTCAAAGGTCTGGTTCACATTAACCCTCCCTTTAGAGAGCCTACTCTGCCTTGGGATCTTAATGTCTGCATTGCTCAGCTTATGCAGCCACCCTTTGAACCTCTGACTTCAGCCGAGTTGAAGTACTTGACCTGGAAAACTGTGTTCCTGGTAGCTATTACTTCTGCCAGGCAGATTAGTGAATTACAGGCCCTGTCAGTTGAATCTGCCTTCATATCCTTCCATAAGGATAAAGTGGTCCTAAGAACCAATAGGAGGTTCTTGCCTAAAGTGGTATCGGATTTTCATCTGAACCAATCTATATCTCTCCCTGTGTTTTTCACTGACCACTCTTCTTCTTCTGGGGAAAGAAGACTACACAGTTTGGATGTTAAAAGGGCTCTTAGCTACTACATAGAGCATACTAAGGCAAACAGAAATTACTGTCTTCAATTGTTTCTCACTTATGGTGAAGTGGGGAAAGGTAAGCCTGCCACGAAAATAACTATTGCCAGGTGGATTGTTTCTTGTATACAATTCTGCTATGACAAATTGGGTAGAACACCCCCGTCAGGCCTGAGGGCTCACTCGACAAGGGGTACAGCTACTACTCTGGCTGCGGCCAGAGATATACCCTTGTTAGAGATCTATAAAGCAGCCACCTGGAAAACAGTACATACATTCGCCAAGCATTACCCCCTGGACATCCAGGCTAGGAGCGATGCTAGGTTTGGCATAGCAGCACTGCACAGCCTGTTCCCAAAGTAGGTTCTGCATTCCCTCCTCCATAGGGGACTGCTTGGTAGTCTGCATTATGTCAGAACACAGCAAGACTTCATGTTTGAAGAAAAAATTACTTCACATAGTAATGTTGTTTCTTCTAATGGAGTCTTGCTATAATTCTGACCCCCCCCGCCTTCCCTCTCAGAACCTAGTTTTTGGGAAGTGGGCTGGCAGGTACAGTGTTACACCTCAGGGGTGTACCTTGTACCCTCCCTCTTAAGAAGTGGGGTAGCTGTTATTATTACTTTTCTTTTGTTTTTATAGTTAATATTGTCACTACCTTTCCTTCTTGGGTTCTCAACTTGAGTCTTTTTGGACCCAAATTTTTTGCCCTTTGGCTATATGCTTTGAACAATTTCCATACTATAGTACAGTACTTACTTAGTTTGCACGTAAGAATCTGATAGTTACACTGGGAAGTACCACAGACAGAGGTTTGAAAACCGAGCTCGAGCTCAACATTCTATACTTCTGCACAGGGTTAACTCTTTCCTCTCCGGGGCAATTCAAGTGCTGGGGCTTACTGCATTATGTCAGAATACAGCAAGACTCCACTGGAAGAAACAACATTACTATGGTGAGTAATTTTTTCTTGCTGTTCACCACTGTATAGCTAGTTCTTGTAAAATAACTGATACTTTTTAAACATAAATCGGGCTTGAAGATTAGTAAATAAAACAATTTAATATTTCACATTTCTTATGTTTCATTTTGTCTTGTCTTATAGGCTTGCCTAGATAGAAATCCAGAAGCTTTTCGACCTAAAATAGGAAAAGGAAGAATAGGAGATGTAAAACCACGACATAACAAAGGGTGCAATTGTAAACGATCAGGCTGTTTGAAAAATTATTGTGAGTGTTATGAGGTAAGTGCACACTGGACTATGTTACATTTATTTGGTATCATTTTTTTAACAGATTTAAACTATGTGGATTTCTCCATAGCTACAGTACATACTTGCAGATTCCAAACTGAGGAGCCAGCACCCAGAACTGTAGAATAGAATTTGAACTTGACCATATGCACTACACCATGCCTATCCACAGCCAACCATCAGATATTTTTTTTTCTGCTGAAAGAAGAAGTTGGATTTAGTGCCACTCCATGCTGTAGTGGCTCCATTTCATTGTTATACCACTTTGTTGATTTGTTCCATTTTGGTTTGGTTTCTTTTACTTTTGACATCATTCCCTCACCTCTGTACTATTTTGTCCCTATTTACTCAATACTCACTTCTTCTGTGCCTTTATCCCCTTTCTGCAGCTCCTGTATGAGGGCTTACTTCTAGCTACATGAAGGAGACTGGTCCTGCTCTGGATCTGAAGGATGCATACTTTCATATCCCAATCAGACAGATTTAGTCTAGTTGCCATATTGGTCCTTGTAAGAACAGATCCAGAAGCAAATGGTTTGATACCTTTTATTGGACCAACACTGATGTTACAAAAAGAACAAAGTGCCTAAGCTTTCGGACCAACCAAGTCCTTCCTCGGAAGCCTATGGCAGTTATTTAGAAAAACTATTAATAACTGCCATAAGCTTCCGAGGAAGGACTTGGTTGGTTCGAAAGTTAGGCACTTTGTTATTTTTGTAACATCAGTTTTGGTCCAATAAAAGGTATCAAACCATTTGCTTCTGGATATATCCTAATCAGGAAATACTGTATAAGGGTGTGTGAGTAACCGATAGTATGTCCTGAATACCAAGAATTATGCACTGTTTGTTATTTGGATACAAATAACAAATAATGGCACTATTATTGCCCTGCCCCATCTAAGTGCTGCTGCTGACAGTGCTGAGACTGTCCTCTGAGTCCTGTCCCATGTTCTCAGTCTCCAACAGCCACAGTGACAGTCACCCAGCCCCCAGTTTTCCCTCAAGTCGAATCCTCTCAACTTCATATCAGAGGCCAGACTCCCTCCCTTCCAGCTCAGAAAGATGGTCCAGGTGAGGGTGACTGACAGCCATATCCATCTATCCAATGCAATGCTCACTGACCTTATGGGGATGACTCAGGTGCTCACCAGGAGAGCAGAATTTAGAGAACGTAAAGAGAATATGATTTCCAAGGTAAAACAGGGGTTGGGTGTTTGGGTCAGGAACCAAGTTGTCATTTCCTACACATGGCAGGCAGGCAGTAGCAAGGTGGGAGGAGGGAGGGTGCTGCTTGGGTGGAGGGAGTGGGAAATATATTGGATTTAGCACAAGTAAGCACACAAAAATGGAGGCTGGCCATGCAGGTGTGTGGGTTGTGCCGGTTACTTATTCTGGGAGTTTTTTTTTTTTTTTTTTTAAATATTACTACTTTTTTTATGAACCAGCAAAAGTCTAGAGACCAGCCACACCAACTGCCAATGATTGTATATTCTTGTTATAGTTTATTCATAGAACATATACAGCAAAGATCCCCCACTGCAAAGCCCAATGTTTCACCCTTCATGAGCTTCTTCACGGTAGACGATCTATGTGTAAAAGATATATAACAATATCAGAGAAAATTTAACACACCAATATATTACAATAGTGAACACTCCTCAGTATTCCATTTAAACACAGGCAAGAAGAAACACCCTGACTGTTCATAAAATTCTTTTAAAATTAAGTCAACTTTATTGATTTTCAAAATACACACAACATGAAACATACATTCTAACCCCAGTAATGCTCAGGATATTCATAACTTTGTGCAGTCAGCCTGGTGGGTTGAACTGCCTGGAGAGATGGAACACATGCAAATGATGGAATTCTTTGCACGTGAGCATCTTTCAAATACTGCCTCTACCAACTGTAGTGTTCTAACCCCTTTAGATTTTTCTCTCCGCCTGAAAGTCTGGTCGCTCGGAGTCTCTGTCGCCCTCTTTCGCGTGAAGAAAGATAAAAATCATCAAAAACCATAAGTATACTTAATTTTTTTTACTGCCTCTACTGATTGTCAGTTTAGATCTAGTTTATTATTAAAGTAGTTGTTTTTTCTCGCTTCCTTGTGGTTCGGCATAACCTTGAGGGATCCGAGTTAGTTTAGTTTAATTTGGGTTCTCTGACTAAAGAACCTATATTATTTTCGATAAATTTTGGTGCTTACAAACTTTATTTGTAACTGTCTTTTATGGGTTACAGAACCACTGAACTGGTTCATATTTCATCTCCCTGCTCGGTTCCTTCGGTTCCTTATCGGTTCCGGAACCAACCACAAAAAAAAAAAAATGTATAAATGCTGTTTAAATAACCGCAACAGTATCTGTTATTTAGCGGTTGGTGTTTTTCCTCTTTGCTTCTCACCATGGCAGAGAAACCTAAGAAGAGAACCGGGGAGCCCGGGTTTAAAAACTGTTTAAAGTGTGGAGATGTGTTTGTCAAGGTAGACAAGCACACCTTATGTGTAGCTTGTCTGGGTTTCGAACATCTGGACCAGGAATGTGTGATATGTAAAACTTTTCCAGATAAAACTGTGGAAAAGTGCCTTGAACAGCTCAATAAAAAGTTTCCTAGGGGTCCCTCAGTCTCTGACCAGCTGACACCCCAGTCTGTTGTGGCTGAACCCACAAGTGCTACTACCCCTGCCCCGATACGGGCGAAAAAGGGGTAAAAAGAGGAAAAGAACTGGCTGACTCTCCGGTTCCCTCAAAGAAAACAAAGAAACTTAAACATGCAGAACCCTCTCCTGTTAACCCAGGGACTTCTGTGCAGGTGCCTGCAATGCCTTCAGCTCAAGAGATAGCTCAGGCATTCAAAATTATTCAGACTCTGCAAAGCATCATCCCTCAGCCTACTGTCCCCTCACAGGGTCCTCAGGTTGCTAGTACTGTGTTGCCCTCTGCACCGGAGCAATTATTTTTTAAAGAGGATGATGAGCCTTATGAGGAGGATGAACCTATCCCCCAGAGGTGTCCCCTGAGCAGGATTTTGGTTCACCTCCCAGGGTGTCTGAGGATTTTTCCTCCCACTTTTCCTTTGTAAGGAAAATGGCAGATGTCTTAGATATCGCCACTACAGAGCAAGTGGAGGATGAGTAGGAAATTGAGTACCTTAGTATGATGGGTTTAACACCCACAAAGGTCCTCCTCTTACCAGTATATTCATTTTTTAAGAAGGATGCTATGAAGCTCCTGCAGACCCCTAATTCTATTCCTCCAATCAACAGGAGAATAGACAAAAGGTACCAGTTGGATAGGGAGGGAGCTGACTTTTTCTTCTCCCATCCCGACCATCAAGAGATAATACAACAGGCAGCATGTGATAAAGCTAAGGTCCCTCTGTCCTCACATCCACCAGACAAGGACTCCAGAAAATTGGACAGTATGGCCAAAAAAGGCTATTTGTCAGCCTCACTGGCCATGAGACAGGCTACTTTCCAAGCTTATGCTGCCCAGTATCAGAAATCCCTATGGCAGTCGGTACTAGCAATGTCCATGAAAGCCACCTCACCCTTGTCAGATGACCTGGCTGAAACTGCCAGGTTTGGGCTAGAGGCGGCTAAGTACCAGTTCCAGATGGTTGCTGATTCGAATGACACTGCAGCCAGATGGATGGCTAACACAGTGGCTCAGAGGAGGTTTGCTTGGCTTAGGGCTACAAACCTCACTCAAAATACCTAATCGAAGGCCCTGGATTTTCCATTAGAAGGAAATTCTCTTTTTGGGGAATTCACGGTGGCCTATATGAAGAAGGTGGATGAATATAAGGCTACTTATAGAAGCAACTCTGCCAGAGACAGAGCTTCTTCATCCACCAGGCCCTATGGAGGGGGGCAGAGGTCGCTCTTTCATGACAAGACCTTTTTTCCAGCCAGTAGCCATGCCCCAATACCAGAAGTACCCCCAACAGGGCTACTCTAGGGGTAGAGGTAGAAGGGGCTCTAGGTGAGGGTCTCAGGCACAACTTCATCCCCAGCCTAAACAGAACCCCTGAGATGCAGGCCGCCTCCTCCCTACCTGTCGGAGGCAGACTGTCCCATTTCCTCCACCTTTGGTCAACCATCACCACAGACAAGTGGGTGTTGGAGTGTAGCAAAGGTTTGTCTCTGGACTTCAAATTTCTTCCTCTAAAAATTCCAGGGTTTCATCTCTCCTCCCTAGCAAAACTTAATTGCTAGAGGCAGAGGTTCAAAAGCTGCTACAGCTCAGAGCAGTGGAACCAGTTCCTACAACCCTGAAAGGAAGAGGTTTTTACTCCAGATACTTCCTTAACAACAAAGAAAAATGGGGAGTGGCGGCCAATTTTGGATCTCAGAGCTTTAAACAAACACCTGAAAAAGCCAAAGTTCAAAATGGTAACTTTGGCTCGGATTCTGCCAACAATCCAAAAAGGGGACTGGCTGGCATCTCTGGACTTACAAGACACCTATTTTCACATCCCCATAAAAGAATCTTTCCAGAAATATCTCAGATTCAGACTCCCATCAGGTCATTATCAGTTTGCAACCCTGCCCTTCGGCCTTTCCTCTGCACCAAAGGTGTTTACAAAATGCATAGCAGCTGTGGTGGCATTTCTTCGAAGACAGGGAGTGACTGGCTGGTGGTGGGCAAATCACCAGAACAAGTCAGAACCTCTCTAAAGCTCACACAGGATCTTTTGGAGTCATTGGGTTTCATAATAAACCAGAAAAAATCTGTCTTAACCCCTACACAGACTTTACAGTTCATAGGGGCAGAGATCAGTACTCTACAGGCCAGGGCCTTTTTGCCACTGGACAGGGTGCAAAGCCTTCAGGCCATAGCAAATGCCTTCAAGTTGCACAGGCAAAAAACAACCAGGCAATTCCTGCAGCTCTTGGGTCATATGGCTGCATCCACAGGCACAGTGCAGGGTTCCAGGTTTCACATGAGAGACATTCAGTTTTATCTCAGGAATTATTGGAGTCAGAAAAAAGATCCCTTTTCAAAACTCGTTACAGTGACAAGGGCACTGTTACAAGCCCTTTTGTGGTGGAAAAAGGAATCCAACTTTAGGCAAGGAGTCCCTTTTCAGAAGGAGGATCCTTCACTAGTCCTCATGACAGATGCATCCCTTCTGGGCTGGGGCACCCATCTGGGGGAGCACATAACTCAGGGTACCTGGACAGAAGCAGAGTCCCTTCAGCATATAAACTTGCTGGAACTCAGAGCAGTGTGGCTGTCACTAAAAGTTTTCTCTACAGTGGTGATGGGCAAGGTGGTACAGGTCAGAACAGACAATACCACCATGTACTACATAAACAAGCAGGGAGGCACTAGATCAGGTCCCCTATGCACAGAAGCTATGAAAGTTTGGACTCTGGCATATTCCTTAAAGGTGTCCTTGCAAGCAATCCATCTGCCAGGAAAGGACAATACCTTGGCAGACACACTGAGTCAAATCAATCAGTCCCATCATGAATGGGCACTGAACAAGCAGGTGGTGCAGGTAATTTTCAGGAGGTGGGGCATTCCAGAGATAGACTTGTTCGCATCCCACCAGAACCACCAGTTGCCTCAGTATTGCTGCAGACCACCGGCCCAGGGCACAATCCCTCTGGATGCCCTGGTACTGGACTGGTCAGGCAAGTTTCTTTATGCCTTCCCCCCCCTTTTCTTCTGGTTTTCAGAGTACTACTGAAGCTCAAATCCCTCTCAGCTTCTCTGATCTTGATAGCTCCAGACTGACCCAGGCAGCCATGGTACTCTCTTCTGCTCTCCATGTCAGTGAGCAAACCAATAAGTTTGCCTCTCAGGCACAATCTCCTGACCTCCAATCAGGGAACATTGTTGTACCCAAATTTCAAGTCCCTCCACCTCAAGGCATGGCTCTTGAGGAATTACAGTATGCAGACTTAAACCTTTCTGAAGCTGTATTAACTATCTTGAAAGGTTATAGGAAGCCCTCCACTAAGAAAACGTATTCTGCTAAGTGGAAAAAAATGTTCTTTTTTGGTGCTCTGGTAGGAATTTCGCCCCAAATGATGCAGGAGTCTCAGTGGTGTGGGATTATCTGACTCACTTACATTCACAAGGTCTACAACCCAGTTCTCTAAGGGTTCATCTTGCAGCAGTGTCTGCATATCTTTCTGCTAGGACAAAGGTGTAAGTAGCATCAGATCCCATTTTCAAAAGATTTTTTAAAGGCCTGTTACATTTGCATCCTCCTCACAGGGCACCAGTGCCCGCTTGGGATCTTAATATATGTATAGCCAGATTAATGAGGACTCCTTTTGAGCCCATGGCTACAGCCCATTTAAAGTATGTTACCTGGAAAACAGTTTTTCTAGTAGCAATTACCTCAGCAAGAAGAATCAGCAAGCTTCAGGCTCTCTGTGTTGACCAGGACTACATCTCCTTTCACAGAGATAAGGTAGTCCTCAGAACAAACAGACAATTCCTTCCCAGGGTCATTTCAGATTTTCATCTGAACCAATCAATCACTCTGCCTGGCTTTTTCACAGACGATACAAGCTCTGGTGAAAGAAGACTCCACAGTCTGGATGTGAAAAGAGCTCTCAGCTATTACATGACAGCTACTAAGAGCCATAGGCAAGACAAAAAACAACTTTTCCTTACATATGGGGATGTCGGAATGGGCAAACCAGCCTCAAAAAGATCCATTTCTCGATGGATTGTCCAGTGTATTCAATTCTGCTACACTAGAGCAGGTAGGGAGTCCCCAGCTGGGCTGAGGGCACACTGGACAAGAGGAACAGCTGCCAGTCTTGCAGCTGCTAGGGAGGTTCCATTATTGGATATTTGTAAAGCAGCTACGTGGAAATCAGTACACACTTTTACAAAGCATTACAACTTGGATGTTTTGTCCAGAAGTGATGCCAGGTTTGGCACAGCAGTCCTGCAAAGTCTGTTTCCAAAATAAGTTCTGTGCCCACCTCAAGGGGTACTGCTTGGTAGTCTGCACAAAGTTATGAACATCCTGAGCATTACTGGGGTTAGAAGAAAAAATTACTTACCATAGTAATCTTCTTTTCTTATGATGCTCAGATATTCATAACTCCCTCCCATCCTCCCTTCCAGAACTTCAGCCTCTGCACTCGTATACTAGTGCCACATAGCCATACCCTTCTGGGTACACTTCTCTATACCAATAGATTTAAACAAGAGTTTTTCTCTCTTATAGTTTCTCATGCTGTTTGGTGAACACCATTGTTTATTGATGTAGTTCCTCCTTAAGAAGTTTTTGGGTGAATTCTCTTTATTAGGGTAACCTAAAAAAAAAAAAAAATAATAATTTTTATTAAAAATTAGCTGTTGGATTTTTTTCATAATGCCTGACTTCCAGGCTTCTTACAAATCTAAAGGGGTTAGAACACTACAGTTGGTAGAGGCAGTATTTGAAAGATGCTCACGTGCAAAGAATTCCATCATTTGCATGTGTTCCATCTCTCTGGGCAGTCCAACCCACCAGGCTGACTGCACAAAGTTATGAATATCTGAGCATCACTGGGAAGAAAGAAGATTACTATGGTAAGTAATTTTTTCATACCAGAATAAGTCAGATACAAACATACAACAAATCCATGTCATCCCCCCCCCTTATCCTACCCTCCTCCCACCCCTCCCTTTGGCATCAGTGTGTATCTAACATGAAGAGAGTGCAGAGACTAACCAGACTGTGAAAGAGTGCCCACCTTCTGTTTGTCAGAGGGTCAGTGTTTCTGGGCATTATCTTGGACTGTCTAACTTTCTTGTATTTGTTGTCTGTCTGTCTGTCCATGTCCTTAGTATTGTGTTTGTTGGGCTGGCCACCCATTTTGTTCATTTATGTGTTGTGTTACAGTCCTCTGATGCTCCCAGTTTCACATGACTCCCTGGACTTGTATCAGAGCACATAGACTTAATGTTAAAAGTGCTCTTAGATTAGTCTGTGTAGAACTGAGCATTTATATATGTTCTATGTATTGATGCCTGCACTTATATTTCTGCAGGTCTTTCCACAGGTAGCGTAATCTTAATATGGGCACCCCATACAGAAATCTGGGCTACATGCAGCCGTTTATACAGCGAACTTGTTTCATAATTGTATTTTCTACATTTACCGCATTGTGATGTATCCTATGTTATGTAATCCCGGGTCGCTCCTCAAAAAGGGACCTCCGGGGCCCAGTGGGCTCACCCGGTCACCAAAATTTAACAAAATAAAATAAAAATAAAACTCAACCATGCAGTTTCCTGTTGCACAAATGCAACATGCTTGTGTTTCAAACAACATGAAGTCTTGCTATATTATGACATATGCAGTGAGTCCCAACCTTCGAACTGCTCCGGAGGTGAAAGAGTTAACTTTCCATGCCAGGCATGGAACGCTGAGCTCGAGCTCGGTTGAAAAGTCTGTCTGTTGTTCTTCAAACTCAAACTGTTAGATTCTTTACTCCGCCTCACTGAACAGTCGCTCCGGAGATTTTCTCCTTCTGCTTGGTTCATTTTATCGGTTAAAGTATTATTTTCTCGGTTTTTTGACCGCATTTTAAACCGCAACCGGTCGGTTCAAGCTCTGTCTGTGGTATTGTAAGTACTAGATAGCTTTTACATTTAATTCTTCTATGTGGAACTTGTAAACAGTTATCGGTTCGGTTTGAACCGATCAGGTTGTTTTGAAATATATTAATCTGTCTTTTAGAGTGTGGTTACCGGTTCTTATCGGTTCTAAAAAAAAACAAATTTTATTACAGTTTTTTCCATGACCTGTGACACGGTTGGGAACTGATAAGAGGGTCTTGCTTGCTGATTGCCATAACGGCAAGTTTAGTTAGGACTGGCACTATGTCTGAGAAACCCCAAGAAAACCGGCCCACTGGGTTTCAACACTGCAGTGTCTGGGGAAGCCTTTGCCAAGGCTGACCCCCACACCACCTGTGTTTATTGTCTGGGGTTTGACCACCTCAATGCAGACTGCCAGATTTGCAAACATTTTCCTGCAGCTACCCTGAATAAGAGAGTTGGTAGGCTCAGGGAAAGGGAGGCCAAGAAGTCCGCTGACCCAGATGGCCAGCCTGGTTCAGTTCCAACCGAACCAGAGGGAGTGCCCTCTGACCAGGGCGAGACTTCCTCGGGCAAAAGGAGAGCCGACTTGGACGAGTCGGTTCCTGCAAAAAGGACAAGGAAATCAGCTGGTGTGGAGCCAAAACTTTCCTCTCCAACTGCTGAAGAAATAGCCAAAGCGATTAAAATTGTCCAGTCGCTTTCCCCGGTTCCGACCGAACCGGCACCATCAGGTAAGCGTACGGTTCGGCTGGTTCCACCGGTTCAAGAGTATGATTTAGAGGAATTTATAAACGGAGGAGGGGAAGAGGTATGAGGAGTGGAATGTGGATTTGAAAGTCTGGATGTGCCCATTGAACTGGACATCTCCCCAGACAGACCTTCAGGAGTGTCTCCTCCTAGGCTTTCTGAGTCCCCTTCTCATTTTATTTTTTATAAAAAAGTGGCTGAAACCCTCCAGCTTTCTATGGAGGAAGCTGTGGATGATCAAGAGGAACCTGACTATGTGGAAATGATAGATATCCCAGAGTCCAGGAGACTGTCTATTCCTTTGCATAAATCTTTTGGGAAACAGACAGTAAAAATTCTAAAAACTCCTCATACTATACCTCCTGTTGATAAGAGAATGGACAAGAGTACATTGTCAGGCTCTGATACGGAGTTCCTTACACAACAATGCAGCCATGTTGGGGTAGTCAGGCTGCAACCTGTGACAAGGCAAATATTCCCTTGGCCTCACACCCCTGACAAGGACTCCAGGAGGATTGATGCCATGACAAAGAAACAGTACATGGCAGCATCCTTGGGACTCAGACAGGCAAATTATATGGCTTATGTTGCTAGATACCAGAAATCAGATGGGATACTGTTATGGCTCTAGCAAAACAGGTCCCTGGCCAGTTTGCCAGGAGCTGGAGCAGGTGGCTGCTGATGGTATTGAGGCATCTAAGTGCAATTCCATGCTGCAGTGGACTGTAATGATGTGTCATCAAGAGTCATGACTACATCTGTGGCACTTCGCAGAATGGCTTGGCTCAGATGTACTAGCCTGCTCACGAGGATACCCAGACTAAGGCCATGGATTTTCCTGTTGTGGGTAATTCTCTCATTTGGGGAGCAGACAGAGAATTACATGAAGAAAATGGATGAGTATAGGACCACCTATGAGTGACAGGACAGGAAAGGCAGGCCACTCCTCAAAGGCAGCCTTCCAGGGGCAGGGGCAGGCCTTTTCCAGGCCTTTACCAAGCCCAGGCCTCCTCTTGGCTTACGCCCAGAGGGGTTCTTTAGAGGAGAGGCAGGCGGGGTACAAGCAGCTTGCTTCCCACCTCAGCCTAATGCCCCTGCAAGCAGGCACCCTGATGGGGTGGCCAGGCTGATTCTCCACTACCTGTGGGGCAGGCTGGCTACTTTTGTCCAGGACTGGAAGTCTCTCACATCAGACAAGTGGGTCCTGAAGTAGTAAGCCAGGGACTGGTTCTCAGCTTCAAAAATTTCAAAGATGAGAACCAGATCCTTCTCCTCCTACAATCCACCAGAGGCACTTGCCCTAGAGGCAGAAGTCTCTACCCTCCTGGCTCTCAGAGCCGTGGAAAGGTTCCACCCTACACCAGGGAAAGGGTTGTACTCTAGGTACTCTTACCCCAAAAGACAGGAGAATGGCGGCCCATGCTGGATCTCAGATACTTAAACAAGCACCTTTTAAAACCAAAATTCAAAATGGTGACTCTGGGAATTATTCTGCCTCTCTAAGGCCAGGGACTGGCTAGCGTCCCTGGACCTCAGGATGCCTACTTCCATTTCTCATCAGAAGCTCACATGAAAGTACCTCAGGTTCAGTGCCCTCAGGCCATTACCAGTTCAGAGCAATGCCCTTGGCCCACCTCTGCTCCAAGGGTATTCACAAAATGCCTGGCAGTAGCAGTTTTCCACCCAAGAAGGCAAAAATTGCCATCTTCCCTTACCTGGACGACTGGCTCATAGTAGGCCAGTCTCCAGACCAAGTCAAGTTACATCTTCAGATAACTCAGCAACTGCTTACCTCTCTAGGTTTCTTCTGAATCTTCCAAAGTCAGTTCTAGAGCCTGTCCAGCTCCTCACCTTCATAGGCGCAGAACTGAACACAGAGGAAGCCAGAGCCTTCCTGCCTTTGGATGGGGCAAGGACCCTGGTCTCTGGCCTCCTCATTCACCCTGCAGGTCTCTCGACCAGCAAGGCATTTTCTACAGCTCCTAGGGCACATGGCTGCTTCTACAGCAGTGGTGCAAGGAGCCAGATTTCAGATGAGGGGACATCCAGTTCCATTTGAGAGCCTTTTGGTCTCAAAGAAAGGACCCTCTAACCAAATTGATCCCAGTGACTCGAACCCTGATCCAAGCCCTACAATGATGGCAGGATCAGAGCAATCTGAGGCAGGGGGTTCCCTTTGTCACTCAGTGTCACTCTTTAATCCTTACTACAGATGCATCCCTCTTGGGGTGGGGAGCTCACATGGGTGACCTCACTACCCAGGGACTGTGGTCCCCTCAGGAATCTCTGCTCCACATCAACCTGTTGGAGCTCAGAGCAGTTTTCTAGCACTTCAAGCTTTTTCCAAATCTGTTTCAGAACAAGTTGCTACAGAGTTAGAACAGACAACATCACTACAATGTGGTACATCAAGGCAAGGAGGCACTCAGTCTACGGCCTTGTGCACGGAAAGCAATGACGTTGTGGTCTCTGGTTTATTCCCTGAACACCTCCCTTATGGAAGTTCACCTCCCAGGCAAGGACAATGTCTGCAGATGCTCTCAGCAGGATTTCCAGGGCCATCACGCAGATGGTCACTGGATCCCCTGAGTCCTGGAGGTAATATTTGCCAGGTACTGGGCACCCATGAATGATCTTTTGCAGCCCCAGACAATCACTAACTCCCTTTTTGCTGCAGGCCCCAGTGTTGGGCTCAGTCCTCTGGATGCCTTAGTTCTCAACTGGGAAGGAAAGTTTCTCATATGCTTTCCCCTTCCCTCTCCTGTTCAAAGTGTTAGTCAAAATCAGATCTCAATCCTGCAAAGTGATTCTGATTGCTCCAGATTGGCCAGACAACCTGGTATCCACTCATACTGTCCTTAGCTGTCCATCTTCCCCTGTGTCTTCCCAGGAATCACAATCTGTTAACCTGTGCTCAGGGAAGGGTTTGGTACCCGAACCTCAAATCTCTCAATCTCAAGGCCTGGCTCTTGAAGAGTTAGAATTTGCTGATCTACACCTCTCCCAAGGTGTAATGGATATATTGAAGGCTTCCCATGGCTCCTTACAATTCCAAATGGAAGAGGTTTTCCATATGGTGCTCTGGGAAGCATATTTCCCCAGAATCTGCTGATTTACCCACAGTCCTGGATTATATGGTCCATTTGAACACTTTGGGGCTCAGACCATCTACCCTAAAGGTGCATTTGGCAGCTGTGTCTGCTTTCATTTCAGCAGGTAAACCCTCTTCTCTTTCAGCTCATCCTGTATTCTCTAAGTTTTTAAGGGATTGCTTCACCAACCCTCCGTTCAGGGACCCTGTCCTGCCTGGGATCTTAATGTTTGCATTGCTCAGCTTATGCAACCTCCCTTGAGCCCTTGTCTTCAGCAGACCTCAAGTATTTGACTTGGAAGACTGTGTTTCTGGTAGCCATCACTTCTGCCAGACGCATAAGTGAATTACAGGCTTTGTCAGTGGAGCCTGATTTTATCTCCTTTCATAGAGATAAGGTGGTCCTCAGGACTAACAGGAAGTTCTTGCCTAAGGTGGTTTCAGATTTCCACCTTAATCAATCTATTTCTCTTCCAGTGTACTTCACTGACCATTCCTCCTCTGGCAGGAGGCTGCACAGCAGATGTGAAGAGAGCCCTTAGTTACTACATTGAGCATACCAAGGGTCACAGGTTTGACTCCTCCAACTGTTCCTCACTTATGGGGAGGTTGGTAAAGGAACCTGCCACTAAAAGATCCATTGCCAGGTGGATTGTCTCTTGTATCCAATTCTGTTATGAAAAGCTGGGTAAGGTTCCTCCCTCAGGCCTGAGGGCTCACTCTACCAGAGGTTCAGCTGCTTCCCTGGCTGCTGCCAGGGACATCCCCATTCTAGAGATTTGTCAAGCAGCTACCTGGAAAACAGTTCACACTTTTACCAAGCATTACTCTCTGGACACCCAGGCTAGGAGTGATGCTCGGTTTGGCACAGCTGTGCTTCAGAGCCTATTTCCTAAGTAGGTTCTTTCCCTCCTCCATGGAGGTACTGCTGTGTAGTCTGCATATGTCATAATATAGCAAGACTTCATGTTGTTTGAAGAAAAAATTACTCACCTTAGTAATGTTGTTTCTTCTAATGGAGTCTTGCTATATTCTGACCTCTCCTCCCCGCCTGCCCCTCTCAGAACCTCTGTTTTTGGGATGTGGATGGGCAGTGCAGTGTTGGCACTTAGTAGATGCCCACCTTGTTTTTTCACCCCTCTCTTTTTCTGGGGTGACTGGGTGTTGTGTTTTTCATTTTTTGGGGTCTCCTGACTTGAGTCTTTGTTTTGGGACCAAAAAATGTGTTGCTATATTTAGTAGCCAGTTGCCTAGTGCAGGTTTACAGCTTCCACACAGGACCTTAGTGAGTTTAGCTCATAAAGATCTGACAGTTTGAGTCTGAAGAACAACAGACAGAGTTTTCAACCAAGCTCGAGCTCAGCGTTCCATGCCTGGCATGGGAAGTTAACTCTTTCACCTCCAGAGCAGTTCGAAGGTTGGGACTCACTGCATATGTCATAATATAGCAAGACTCCATTAGAAGAAACAACATTACTAAGGTGAATAATTTTTTCTTTTTTCCTTTGGTACTGAAGGAGCGGGCCAAGCAACACAAGAGTGGACTTAGGAGAGCGAGGAGCTGCCACCCCGAGAAAAGCAATTGTTGTTTTGTTTCCTCCTCCTCGGCAGTGTGGCTTGTCGGGCTAAGTTTCCCTAATTCTACTGCTCGAATGTGCACAGTAGTGCACAGACGTTCAGGCTCCACTCTGTAAAGAAAATTATTGTTGTTTCAGTTAGGCAGCAAGCACACCTCCCTTGCACTCACATTTTGGTTGCAATATTTGGTTTGGTTTTAAAATGCAGATGTGAAAATACTTACCAAAACGGTAAGCTTGAATTCTGGTGCATATGTTTCACGAAGCTTGGAGTCAGACGGCAGGCTCTTAGTACACCTTCTCAGCAGTCTGCAACTATAGAGCCGGCTGGCCATTTCCTTTCATTATTTATTGATGCAACTGCTGGGGGTGGTGCTTCTGAGAACAAAATTAAGGAAAATCCTGGATTCAGGTATTGTTATTGAGGTGCATTTTTATACTGCTCTTATAATGAGAAATGTATGTAAATAAATAAAATTAAACGGAAACTGTTTTAGTGATGGGTGGTGACTAACCCATCACATGGGGATAGTCCTATATATATTCTGAGTGAATGTCTAGTTAGTTAGTTCATAGGGAGGTGTTGAAGGTGAAGCATCTTGTACCAGCTAGCTATTTCTAGCTGTGTGTTTATTTTTGCTGTATAAAAGCCTCATTTTTTTTTCTTTTTTCTTTTGCCAAAAGTAAATCCTCCTATTAAGTTGTTCTGCTAGAAAAGAATAAACATTATTCAAACCACATGAAGTCTTGCTGTATTCTGATTATTGCAGTTAGCCCCAGCACTTGAACTGCCCCAGAGAGTAGAGGGTTAATTTCTGTGCAGAGCATAGAACGTTGAGCTCAAGCTCAGTTCAAACCTCTGTCTGCTGCACTTTGAAGCACAACCATCAGATTCTTTACTCCGCCTAACAGAACGGTCACTCAGGAGATTTCTCCTTTGCTCGCGGTTCGAAAGTCGGTTAAAGTCCTCAGTTTTACCGATTATCTTTCGCAAGTTGCGGTTCAGATCTCTGTCTGTGGTACAGTAAGTACTAGGTTGTGAACTAGACATAGTAAACTTGTGGAAATTGTAAAAACTGATTTCTCGACCGGTTCGGCTGAACTGGCCGTTTAGTGAATTATATATTCTGTCTTTGTTTCTAAACTTAGAGTGTTGTTACCGGTCCTTATCGGTTTTTAAAAAAACTCATTTTTTTGTGTTTTTATCCAATACCTGTGACACGGTTAGAAACCGATAAGGGTGTCTTGCCTGGTTGTTTGCCATAAAAAGGGTAAGTTTGTGGTTAGGATGGCTACATCTGAGAAACCCAAAAGAAAAACCAGGCCCACTGGGTTTCAACACTGCAGTGTGTGTGGGGAGGTCTTTGCTAAGGCTGATCCCCACACCACCTGTGTTTATTGTCTGGGGTTTGACCACCTCGATTCAGACTGACAAATCTGTAAAAATTTCCCTATGTCTACCCTGGAAAAAAGATTAGGTATCCTTAGGGATAAGGAGGCCGAGAAGTCTGCTGACCCGGATGGCCAGCCTGGTTCGGTTCTGACCGAACCTGAGGGAGTGCCCTCTGACCAGAGCGATACTTCTTTGGGCAAGAGGAGAGCCGATCCTGAGGGATCAGTTCCTACAAAAAGAAAAAGAAAAGAAAAATCAGCTGATTAGGATCCAGAGACCCATTTTCTGACTGCCAAAGAGATTGCCAGAGCAATACGGATTGTAGAATCGCTTTGCCCGGTTCTGTCTGATCCGACGCCTTCTGGCAGGTGTTTGGTTCGATCAGTTCCTCTGGTTCAAAATTATGCCCCTGAAGATTTCTATGAACTGGATTTGGAGGGGGTTGAAGATGATGATGATGATGATGATGATGATGGTGTGGAAGGTCTGGATGAGCCTCCCCATTTCCTCAGACAGGCCTTCTGATGTTTCCCCTCCTAGGCTTTCTGAGTCCCCTTCCCACTACATGTTTTACAGGAAAGTGGCAGAAACCCTCCAGCTCCCTGTGGAAGAAGCTGCAGAGGAACAAGAGGAACCTGATTATGTGGAGATGATGGACATCCCAGAGTCCACAAGACTGTCTAGTCACCTTCATAAGTCTTTTGGGAAACAGACACAAAAGATTTTAAAAACTCCAAATTCTGTACCTCCTGTCAACAGAAGGATGGACAAAAGGTACACCTTATCAGGTTCAGGTACAGAGTACTTGTATCAACAATGCAGCCATGTTGGGGTTGTGCAGGCTGCAGCCATGATAAGGCTAATATACCTTTGGCTTCACACCCCCCAGAGAAAGACTCTAGGAAGCTGGATGCCATGGCAAAGAAAGTACATGGCATCCGCCTTGGGACTCAGGCAGGCTAATTATATAGCCTATGCAGCCAGGTACCAGAAGTCCAGGAGGGACACTGTACTGGCACTGGCTAAGCAGGCCTCCCCCCAGCTAGCCTTGGAGCTGGAGGGGGTGGCTGCTGATGGGATTGAGGCATCTAAGGTATAGTTCCATGCGGCTGTGGACTCCAATGATGTGTTATCTAGAGTTATGGCTACATCTGTGGCTCTTCGGAGAATGGCTTGGCTCAGATATACTAGCCTCTCACAGGACACCCAGGCTAAGGCCATGGATTTCCCTGTGGTGGGTAATTCTCTGTTTGGGGAACAGACAGAGAATTACATGAAAAAGATGGATGAGTATAGGACAACCTATAGTAGTGCTCAGGCCAAGGAAAGGCAGACAACTCATCAAAGGCAGCAAGCTAGGGGGAGGCCTTTTCATAGGCCTTTCTACCAAGCACAGGCCTCTTCTCCCTTTCCTTAGAGGGGGTTCTTCAGAGGGAGAGGCAGAAGGGGGATGAGCAGGGCTGCATCCATCCCTCAACCTAAGGCTCCTGCCAAGCAGACATCCTGATGTGTCAGCCCGGATCGACACCCCCATTCCTGTAGGAGGCAGGCTGGCTTACTTCGTGCAGGACTGGATGTCTGTTACCTCAGGCAAGTGGGTCCTGGAGGTGGTAAGCCAGGGGCTGGTTCTCGGCTTCAAGAAATTTCCAAAGTTGAGGCCAGATCTTTTCCACCTGCAAGCATCTCCGAAACCATTGCCTTAGAGGCAGAGGTTTCATCTCTTCTGGCTCTAAAAGCTGTACAGAGAGTTCCTACATTGCACAGGGGCAAAGGTCTATACTCCAGGTACTTCCTTACCCCAAAAAAGACAGGGGAGTGGCGACAAATCCTAGACTTAAGATACATGAACAAACATCTTTTAAAACCAAAATTCAAAATGGTGACTCTGGGAATAATCCTTCCCTCTCTAAGGCCAGGGGACTGGCTAGCCTCCCTGGACTTAAAAGATTCTTACTTTCACATTCCCATCAGGTGCTCCCACAGACAGTACCTCAGGTTCGAATTGCCTTCGGGCAATTATCAGTTCAAAGCTATGCCCTTCGGCCTGACATCAACTCCAAGGGTATTCACAAGATGCCTAGCAGTAGTAGTGGCCTTTTTAAGAAGGAAAAATATTTCCATATTTCCATACCTGGACGACTGGCTCATTGTGGGGCAGTCCCCAGACCAAGTCAAGTCAGACCTTCAAGTGACTCAGCAAGTGCTCACTTCCCTAGGATTCCTTCTCAATCTTCCCAAGTCAGTTCTCAAGCCTGCACAGCTCCTCACCTTCATAGGGGCAGAGTTGGATACAGTCAAAGCAAGAGCTTTTCTTCCCCTGGAAAGGGCAAGGGCTATTGTAGAGCTGGCTTCTTCATTCCACCTTCTGGTCTCTCAGCCAACAAGGCACTTCCTTCAGCTTCTGGGCCACATGGCAGCTTCTACAGCAATGGTCCAAGGGGCCAGATTTCAGATGAGGGACATTCAGTTTCACCTGAGGGCCTTTTGGTCTCGGAAGAAAGATTCTCTAACCAAACTAGTTCCAGTGACTCAGACTCTGATCCAGGCTGTCCAATGGTGGCAGGATCGGGGCAATCTCAGGCAAGGAGTCCCATTCGTCACTCAGTCTCACTCTGTGGTCCTAACCACGGATGCTTCTCTACTGGGCCGGGGAGCCCATCTGGGGGCTCTCACAGCCCAGGGACTGTGGTCCCCTCCAGAATCCCTTCTTCATATCAATCTCTTGGAACTCAGGGCGGTCTTTCTGGCCCTGCAAGCTTTCTCCCAGTCAGTGCAGAACAAGGTGGTTCAGGTCAGGACAGACAACACCACCACCATGTGGTACATCAACAAGCAGGGAGGCACTCAGTCCATGGCCTTGTGCATGGAAGTCATGAAATTGTGATCCTTAGCTTATTCTCTGCAGACCTCTCTGATAGCAGTTCCTGTTGAGTACCTAGAGACCAGTGGGGCACAGGACCCAAGGCAACATGTGTTCACAGCGGGAAGGTCATGTCAGATGAATCTAATAGATTTCTTTGACTGGGTGACCAAAGTGGTAGACCAGGGAGGGGCTGTGGACATGGCCTACCTAGACTTTAGCAAGGCATTTGACACAGTCTCACACAAAAGATTAATAATCACATTAACCAGCCTGGGAGTGGGGCCCAGGGTGGTAGCCTGGGTAAAACATTGGCTGGACAACAGGACACAGAAGGTAATTGTAAATGGAGTCCACTCTGAAGAAAGAGGGGTTACTAGTGGTGTACTGCAGGGTTTAGTACTGGGTCCAGTCCTTTTTAATGTCTTTAAGTGACATTGCAGAGGGACTGGAAGGAAAAGTATGCCTCTTTGCAGATGACACAAAGATCTGCAACAGGGTTGATACACAAGGAGCCGTGGAAAGGATGAGAAGGAACTTGGCAAGGTTGGAGGAATGGTCAGAAGTATGGCAGCTAGGATTCAATGCAAAGAAGTGCAAAATAATGCACCTGGGAAACAAGAACCCAGGGGAAGATTACACAATTGGGGAGGTAGTAACAACAACAAAATGAAAGGGACCTGGGATAATCATATCAGATGACCTTAAGGTTAGCAAGCAATGTGAGAAGGCAGTAGGGAGGGCTGGGGTATACTGGGATGCATAGGAGGCATCACCAGCAGAAAACAGGAAGTTGTTATCCCTCTGTACAGACAGTTGGTGAGACCCAATCTGGAGTACTGCGTCCAGTTCTGGAGACCCCATCTCCGCAAGGACATAGACAGGATAAAGGCAGTCCAGAGGAGGGCAACTAAAATGGTGCAGGATCTGCAAGAGAAGCCGTGCAAGGAGAGACTAAAGGAGCTTAATATGTATACCCTTGAGGAAAGAAGGGAGAGGGGGGACATGATAGAAACTTTTAAGTACCTCAGTGGAATCAACAAGGTCCAAGAGGGTAGCATCTTTCAGAAAAAGAAACGTGCAAGAACAAGGGGACACAATTTAAAGATAGAGAGGAGGGCGGTTCCAGGGCAATGTGAGGAAGTATTTTTTCACAGAGAGGGTAGTGGATGCATGAAACAGTCTTCCTGAGGAGGTTGTGGGGTCTAAAACTGTGGGAGAATTCAAGAATGCATGGGACAGACATAAGGCAGTTCTTGTGGAGGGCAGGAAGGAATAGGCTGTTGGTTAACTAGGATCTGCGGCCTATCCTGTAGGTAGGGAAATGGGTAGACTAGGTGGGCCAAGCGGTTCTTATCTGCCGTCAAAGTCTATGTTTCTATGTTCACCTTCCAGGGAAGGACAATGTGCTAGCAGATGCATTGAGCAGGATCTCCCAGGGCCATCACGAATGGTCCCTGGACCCTCTGGCGTTGATAGTGATTTTTTCAAGGTGGGGCACTCGAGAGATAGATTTCTTTGCAGCCCCACACAATCGCCAACTTCCTCTGTTTTATTGCAGACCCCCAGTCTTAGGCTCAGTCCCTCTAGATGCTCTGATTTTGAACTGGGAAGGGAACCTTCTAAATGCCTTCCCTCCCTTTCCTCTACTGATCAAGGTTATGGTCAAGGTAAGGTCACAACCTTGCAAAGTGATTCTGATTGCTCCAGACTTAGCCAGGCAGCCTTGGTACCCACTGTTGCTGTCCCTAGCAGTCTATCTTCCCCTGTCTCTTCCCAGGAATTACAACCTGTTAACCTCCTCTCAGGGGACGATTTGGTACCCCAATCTTCGGTCTCTCAAGCCCAAGGCATGGCTCTTGAAGAGTTAAAGTATGCAGATTTGCATCTGTCCCAAGGGGTTCTGGATATTCTCAAAGCCTCTCAAAAGCCTGCCACCAGAAAAAACTTATAACTCCAAATGGAAAAGATTCAGCATTTGGTGTTCCAAGAAGCATATATCCCCAGACACTGCTGAATTGTCTACAGTTCTGGATTATATGGTTCATCTTAATGGCCTAGGCCTCAGACCAGCTACTCTCAAAGTACATTTGTCAGCTGTTTCTGCTTTTTTGTCAGTGGGAAAGCTTTCCTCACTGTCATCTCACCCTGTATTCTGTAAATTTTTCAAGGGATTGCTTCATACCAATCCCCCCTTTAGCGATCCTACCCCTGCTTGGGATCTTAATGTTTGCATTGCTCAGCTTATGCAACCCCCTTTTGAGCCTTTGTCTTCAGCAGAGCTTAAGTACTTGACTTGGAAAACTGTGTTCCTGGTAGCTAGTACCTCTGCCAGGTGTATCAGTGATTTGAAAGCTCTGTCAGTGTAGCCTTATTTTATCTCATTCCTTAGAGATAAGGTGGTCCTTAGAACTAATAGGAGTTTTTTACCTAAAGTGGTTTCAGATTTTCATCTGAACCAATCTATGTCTCTCCCTGTGTTCTTCACTGATCATTCTTCTTCAGGAAAAAGAAGTTTACACAGTTTGGATGTTCCAAGAGCCCTTAGTTACTACATTGAGTGTATTAAGGCTCACAGGTTTGACTTCCTCCAGTTGTTAATCACTTATAGGGAAGTGGGGAAGGGCAAACCTGCCACTAAGAGAACTATTGCCCGGTGGATTGTCTCTTGTATTCAATTCTGCTGTGAGAAGCTAGGCAAAATACCTCCCACAGGCTGAGGGCTAATTCGACTAGAGGTACAACTGCTTCCCTGGCTGCGGCCAGGGATATTCCTTTGCTAGAGATATGTAAAGCAGCCACCTGGAAAACAGTCCATACATTTACCAAGCATTACTCCCTGGACATCCAGGCTAGGAGTGATGCTCGGTTTGGTACAGCAGTACTGCACAGCCTATTCCCAAGGTAGGTTCGATTCCTTCTGCCATGGAGGTACTGCTTGGTAGTCTGCAATAGTCAGAATACAGCAAGACTTCATGTGGTTTGAAGAAAAAATTACTTGCTTTAGTAATTATGTTTCTTCTAATGGAGTTTTGCTGTATTCTGACCTCCCTCCCTGCCTCCTCTCTCAGAACCTGTTTTTGGGAAGTGGGCTGGCAGGTGCAGTGTTGCACCCCAGGGGTGCATTTGGGTACTCCCTCCTTTTAACATAGAAACATAGAAACACAGAATTTGACGGCAGATAAGAACAGCTTGGCCCACCCAGTCTGCCCATTTCCCTACCTAATGGATAAGCTGCAGATCCTAGTTAACCAGCAGCCTACTTCTTCCTACCCCCACCCCATAGAATTGCCTTATGACTGTCCCATGCATGCTTGAATTCCACCACTGTTTTTGACTCCACAACCTCCTCTGGAAGGCCGTTCCATGCATCCACAACCCTCTCTGTGAAAAAATACTTCCTTAAATTACCTCTGAGCCGCCCCCATCTTCAAATTGTGCCCCTTGTTCAAACAACATGAAGTCTTGCTATATTATAGACATTAGCAGTTTGATCCAGCTCTAGAACTGCTCCAGAGTGAAATGGTTAAAACCATTCCAAAATAGAATTTTGGCACGAGAGCAGCTATATCTGTGTCATTTCAAACTTGAACTGTCAGATTCTTTACTCCGCCTCAGTGAACAGTCGCTCTGGAGATTTCTCCTTCTGCTCGGTTCATTTCTCAGTTTAAAAAGTGTTTTCTCAGTTGGCTTTAACCGAGAATAGTTTTATTTTAACCGCAAAACCGTTCGGTTCAAGCTCTATCTGTGGTAACCGTAAGTAAATGAAGGCTTTGTCTGTGTGGAACTTGTAAGTTATCGGTTCGGTTTTGAACCGATCAGTGGGTTTAAAACTCATTTAAAACTAAAAGTTACTATTTTAGAGTGCGGTTCCCGGTTCTTATCGGTTCTAAAAAAAACGGATTTATTACGTTTTTTTCCAATACCCGTGACACGGTTAGGAACCGATAAGGGTGTCTTGCCTGGCACTGCCGTTAAAAGGGCAGGTTTTTGGTTAGGCTGGCATTATGTCTGAGAAACCCAAAAGAAAAACCGGCCCACTGGTTTCAACACTGTGATGTTTGTGGAAGTCTTTGCTAAGGCTGACCCACACACCACATGTGTTTATTGTCTGGGGTTTGACCACCCAGTCAGACTGCCAGGTATGAAAGAATTTGCCCCAGCCACCCTGGAAAAAGATTGGGCAGGCTCAGGGAACTAGAGGCCAAAAAGTCCGCTGACCTGGATGGCCAGCCTGGTTCAGTGCCAACCAACCAGAGGGAGTGCCTCTGACCAGGGCCAGACTTCGTCGTAAAGAAAAGTTGTTCTGAGGAACCAATCTCCAGTAAAGAAAATAAGAAAATCAGCAGGTCTGAGTCCAAAATTCTTCTCCAACTGCTGCAGAGATAGCAAAGCTACAAATTGTCCAGTCACTGTCTCAGGGTCCGTCCATCCACCACTATTCGGTAAAAGGTCGGTTCGTCCGGGTCCCAGTGGTTCAGGATTATGATATTGAGGAATTTTATGAACCAGAGGAGGGGAGAGGATTATGACATATGAATGTGGTTGAAGGTCTGGGTGTGCCCATTGAACCGGACATCTCCTCAGACAGAATTCCTTAGAATTTCCCTATGCTGTCTGAGTCCCCATCTCATTTTATGTTTTATAAAATGTTGTTGAAACCTCCAGCTCCTTTTAGAAGAGGCTGGGATGAGCAAGAGGAGTCTGATTTTGTAGAAATGATGGATATTCCAGAGTTTAGGAGATTGTCTATTCTTTACATAAGTCCTTTAGGAAACAAACAATTAAAATTTTAAAGCTCCAATTTTGTGCCTCCTGTAGATAAAAAGATGGACAGAAGTGGTATATTGTTAGGCCTTGATACAGAATTTCTTTCTGCAGCAATGTCAGTCATGTTGAGGTAGTTCAGGCTGCTGCCTGATAGAGCTAATATTCTTGGCTTCACATCCTCCTGACAAGGATTCCAGGAAGATTGATGCCATGGCAAAACAGTATATGGCAGTATCCTGGGACTCAGGTGCAAATTATATGGCTTATGTAGCTAGGGTATCAGAAACTAGATGGGATACTGTTATGCATTGGCCAAGCAGGCCCATGGTCCAGCTGGCTAGTGAACTGGAACAGGTGGCTGCTGCTGGCATGAAGCTCTAAGGTTCAGTTTCATGCTGCTGTGGATGTTAATGATGTTTCTAGGGTCATGGCCACATCTGTGTTTCTGTAGGTTGGCCTGGCTCAGGTGTGTACTAGTTTGTCACAGGATATCCAGACCAAGGCTATGATTTTCCTGTAGGGAAATTCTCTGTTTGGAGAGCAGACAGAGAATTACATGAAGAAGATGGATGAATATAGGACTACTTACAAGAGTGCCCAGGCTAAGAAGCTGGCAAGCCACTCCTCAAAGGCATGTCCCAGGGGTAGGGGTAGGCTCACAGGCCTTCTACCAGACTCAGGCCTCTTGCTCATGCTCAGAGGGGCTTTTTCAGAGTAGGCAGATGAGGGTGGGTAGACCTGTCCCACCCCCAGCCTAAAGCTCAGTGTAAACAGGCACCTGATGTAAGCTCAGGGCCATTCTCCTGTACCAGTGGGGGGGGGCTGGCTACTTCAGCCAGAATTGGGCTTCTTAACCTCAGACAAGTGAATTCTGGAAGTAGTAAGCCAGGTCTGGTTCTCAGCTTCAAAGTTTCCTGTGTTGAGGATGCAGACTTTTTTTCTACCTGCAAGTGCTTCAGAGACCCTCGCCTGGAAACAGAGGTCTCATCCCTGTTAGCTCTCAGAGCAGTAGAGTTGTTCCTCCTGCATCAGGGCAGGGGTCTGTATTCAGATACTTCCTTACCCCAAAAAGACAGGAGAATGGCGGCCCATTTTAGATCTCAGATATCTGAACAAGCATCTTTTTGAAACCAAAGTTCAAAATGGTAACTCTATAATGATTTTACCTTCCCTAAGGCCTAGGGGACTGCTAGCCTCCCTGGACCTCAAGAATGCCTATTTCATGTCCCAATCAGAAGATCTCATCTAAAGTACTTCAAATTTGAACTGCGCCAGGTCATTACCAGTTCAGAGCAATGCCCTTCAGCCCACTTCTGCTCCAAGGGTATTCACAAAGTGTCTAGCAGTGGCAGTGGCCCACTTAAGGAGGCAGAGGATTGCTGTTTTTCCTTATCTAGATGACTGGCTCATTGTAGTCCAGTCCCCAGAACAGGTAAAATCTCACCTGCAGGTCACCCAGCAGCTTCTACCTCCTGGGTTTTCTGCTAAACCTACCAAGTCGGTTCTGAACCAGTCCAGTACTCACCTTATAGGGGCAGAATTGGACACAAAGCTGGTCAAGCCTTTCTTCCCCAGAAAGGGTAAGGAATTTAGTGGCTCTGGCCTCTTCTTCACTCTGCAGGTAACTCGACCAGCAAGACACTTTCTGCAGTCCTGGGGCACATGGCTGCATCCACAGCTGTTGTGGTGGGAGCCAGATTTCAGATGAGAGACATTCAGTTTCACTTGAGAACCTTTGGTCTCAGAGAAGAGACCCCTTTCCAAGTTGGTCCTAGTGATTCAAACCTGATCCTAGCTCCAGTGGTGGCAGGATCTATAGCATTTAAGAGCGGGGGTCCCTTCATTTCCCCTTCTCACAACTTGACCTCACTACAGATGCTTCCTCTGGGCTGGGAGCTCACATGGGCGACCTTTCCACTCAGGGAGTTTGTCCCCAGGAATTTCTTTCTCCCCATCAGTTTGCTGGAACTCAGAGCCGTCTTTTAGCCTTCAAGCTTTTCTGCATCTGTCCACGTGAAGGTGATAAGGTCAGAACAGACAACACCACAACAATGTGGTACATCAACAACAGGGGGCACTCGGTCTTCGGCCTTGCACCGAGGCAATGAAGTTGTGGTCTCGGCCTATTCCCTGAACACTTCCCTCAGCAGTTCATCTTCCGGGAAAGGACAATGTCCTAGCGGATGCCCTCAGTAGGATTTCCCAGGGCCATCACGAATGGTCCCTGGATCCTCAAGTGCTGGGATAGTTTTTGCCAGGTGGGGCATCCCTCAGATAGATCTTTTGCAGCCCAGACAAGTCACAAGCTTCCTCTGTTCTGTTGAAGCCCTCCAGTGCTGGGGCTCAGTTCCCTGGATGCCCTTCTTCTGGATTGGGAGGAAGTTCCTCTATGCTTCCCCTTCTTCCTATTCAAAGTACTAGTCAAAATCAGATCTCAGCCTTGCAGGGTGATTCTGATTGCCCTGGATTGGCCAGCAGCCCTGGTACCCCTCCTTCTGTCTCTGACAGTCCATCTTCCCTGCCTCCCCAGGAATCACAATCTGTTGACTTGTGCCCAGGAAGGGTTTGTATCCTGGACCTCAATCCCTCAACCTCAAGGCTGGCTCTTGAGGAGTTAGAGTTTGCTGATTTACACCCCTCTCAGGGTGTTCTTGAGATCTCAAAGGCTTCCAGAAAGCCTTCCACTAGGAGCTACTTATAGTTCTAAATGGAAAAGGTTTTCCATTTGGTGTGCTGGGAAAAATATTTCCCAGAATCTGCTGAATTGCCCATTTGTTGGAATTACATGGTACATCTTAATTCCTTGGGTCTCAGACCAGCTACCTGAGAGTTCATTTGGTAGCTGTGTCTGCTTTTGTGTCAGCAGGAAGTCATCCCTCTTCCTCTCATCCTGTGTTTTCCAAGTTTTTAGGATTACTCCATACTAATCCTCCTTTGGAACCGGCCCTGCTTGGGACCTTAATGTTTGCATTGCTCAGTTAATGCAACCCCTTTTGAACCTCTGTCTGCAGAGCTTAAGTACCTAACTTGGAAAACTGTTTTCTAGTGGCTATCACTTCTGCCAGATGCATAAGATGATTGTAAGCCTTGTCAGTGGAGACTGACTTTATTTCTTTCCACAGGGAGGTAGTCCTTAGGACTAATAGGACGTTTTGCCTAAGGTGGTTTCAGATTTCCATCTTAATCAATCTATCTCCTTCCAGTATTTTTCACTGATCACTCCTATTCGGTGAGAGGAGGTTGCAAGCCTGGATGTTAAGAGAGCTCTTAGTTATTATATAGAGCGTACTCAAAGGCACATGTTCGAATCCTCCAACTTTCCTTACCTATGGTGAAGTTGGGAAAGCAACCTGCCACTAAGAGATCAATAGCCAGGTGGATTGCCTCTGTATCCAATTTTGTTATCAGAGTGGGCAGAGCCTGCGTTTGAGGGCTCATTCTACCAGGGGTACAGCTGTGCTCTAGCTGCTGCCAGAGATATCCTTTATTAGAGATTTGCCAGGCTGCTACTTGGAAAACGGTGCACACTTTTACCATGCATTACTCCCTGGATGTCCAGGCCAGGAGAGATGCTGGTTTAGCACAGCTGTTCTTCAGAGCCTATTCCCTAAGTAGGTTCTGCCCTTCCTCCATGGAGGTACTGCTTGTGTTCTGCTTATCGTTCATAATATAGCAAGACTTCATGTTGTTTGAAGAAAAATTACTCACCTTAGTAATGTTGTTTCTTCTAATGGAGTCTTGCTATGTTGAACCTCCCCAACCTGTCACTCTCAGAACCTCTACTTGGTGGTGGGCAACTTAGTGTGGGCACTACTTATGTCCTGTTAGCATTTTGTCCTCTTTGGGACTTTGGGGTGTGTATGTGTACTGCGTGTGTGTGTTTTATTATACTTATGTTCCATTTTCATATTATTAGAATGGTGTTAGTATTTCTGGTCCCCTGACTTGAGTCTTGGGTGTTGGGACCATCAATGGTTGTTATTATTTAGGTAGCCATTTGGCTAGTGTAGGTTACAGCTCCACACAGACCTTAGTGAGTTTGGCTCAGAAAGATCTGACAGTTCAAGTCTGAATGACACAGATAGAGCTTGCTTCGTGCCAAAATTCTATTTTGGAATGGTTTTAACCATTTCACTCCGGGGCAGTTCTAGAGCTGGATCAAACTGCTAATGTCTATAATATAGCAAGACTCCATTAGAAGAAACAACATTACTAAGGTGAGTAATTTTTTCTTCTTGCACACCTCTTTTTTTGAAAGATGCTACCCTCTTGGACTTTGTTGTTTCCCTTGAGGTACTTGAAAGTTTCTATCATGTCCCCCCTCTCCCTCCTTTCCTCGAGGCTATACATATTAAGCTCCTTAAGTCTCTCTTCATATGTCTTGCGGTGCAGACCCTGCACCATTTTAGTTGCCCTCCTGGACAGCTTCCATCCTGTCTATGTCTTCATGGATACTGGGTCTCAGAACTGCATGCAGTACTCAGATGGGGTCTCACCAGCTGTCTGTACAGATGGATAATAATTCCTGTTTTCTACTGGTGATGCCTCTCCTATGCATCCCAGTATCCCCAGCCCTCCTTGCCCTCACATTGCTTGCCCACCTTGGGTCATCTGATATGACTGCCCCAGGTCCCTTTCCATTTTTTGTTGTTAGGTATCTCACCCCCATTGTGTACTCTTCCTGGTTTTTGTTTCCCAGGTGCATTACCTTGCACTTCTTAGCATTGAATCTAAGCTGCCTACATTTGACCATTCCTCTAACCTTGCCAAGTCCCTTCTCATCCTTTCCACCCCACCTTGTGCATAAACTCTGTTGCAGATCTTTGTGTCATCTGCAAAGAGACATACTTTTCCTTCCAGTCCCTCTGCAATGTCGCTTATAAAGACATTGAAGAGGACCGAATCCTAATATCTGAACCTGCGGTACCCCACTAGTAACCCCTTTCTTGAGTGGACTCATTTACTATTACTCTCTGTGTCCTATTCTCCAGCCAATTCTTTACTCAGGCTGTCATCTTGGGACCCACCCCAGGCTGGCTAACTTGTATATTAATCTTTTGTGTGGGACTGTGTCAAATGCCTTGCAAAGTCTGGGTAGGCAATGTCCACAGCCCCTCCCTGATCTACTACTTTGGTCACCCAGTCAAAGAAATCTATCAGATTCATCTGGCATGACCTTCCCGCTGTGAATCCATGCTGCCTTGGGTCCTGTGCCCCTCTGGCCTCTAGATACTCGACAATTCTTTCTTTCAGAAGTGATTCCATCATTTTCCCTGTCACTGAGGTTAAACTAACAGGTCTGTAGTTTCCAGCTTCTGCCTTGCTCCCACTTTTGTGAAGGGGAATCACATCTGCCCTCCTCCAGTCCTCGGGTATCACCCCATCCTCCCATGATTTGTTAAATTGGGTAGTCAGTGGTGTCTCTAGTTCTACCCTTAGTTCTTTTAGAATTCTGGGATGAATCCCATCAGGCCCCATTGCTTTGTCCATCTTCAGTTTTAAGAGTTCTTTCAGAACCCTTTCTTCTGTAAATGGGCTGGTATCAACTTCTGTATCCAGAGTGTTTCTACTGTTGTTTTAGGTACCTCCCCCTCTTCATTTGTAAATACTGAGCAAAAATATTTGTTTAGTATCTCGTCTTTTCACAGTCACCCTCTGCCCACCCTCCTCCCCTTTATTAAGCCTCACTATCCCTCCCTTGGTGTTCCTTCGCTCCCTGATGTACCTATAAAAGTTTTTATCCCCTTCTTAACTGGGTTGGCTATCTTTTCCTCGGTTTGGGCCTCTGCTGTTCTGACTGCCTTCCCAGCTTCCTTTGCTTTAACTGATACAGTTCTCTGTCCTGCTCCTTCTGTGATTCCTTGCTTCCTAAATGCTTTTTTTCTCTTGAACCTTCACTGCCACTTCCTTTGAGAACCATAGTGGTTTCTTACATCGTTTTGTTTTGTTTATTTGCTTCACACAAAGGCTTGTTACCGCTGTGATGGCAGTTTTTATTATTCCCCATTGTTCTTCCACCTCTCCTTCCTGCCCATTTGCTAGTGCATTCCTTAGGCACTCACCCATTTTGGCAAAGTCAGCCCTCCTAAAGAACAGTACTTTTGCCTTTGTATGGCTTGGCTCTATTGCTGTGTTTATTGTGAACCATACTGTTCGATGGTCGCTAGTTCCCAGATGGCTACCCACTGCTACACTTTAGATCCCTCTTCATCTCCATTTGAGAGAACCAGGTCAAGATTGCTCCCTCCTGAGTGGGCTCCAATACTAGTTGTCTCAAGGCATGCCCCTGTAGGGGCATCTAGAATAACCCCACTCCTTCAAGTGGCTGCTGCAACTGCACTCCAGTAAACATCTGCATATTCAGATCACCCATCAGCAATATCTCCCCTTTTTCTGCCATTCTAGTATACTTTCTATCATTTCCTTGTCCATTTCTTCCCCCTGAGAAGGAGGTCTGTATACAACCCCTGTGCAGATTGTGGTGCCATTGCCTGTCTCCAAATTTACCCACAGTGCTTCTTCTCCTCCTCCCTGTTTACCCTTTTGTTCTGTTGCTTTGATTCCTTCCCTTATGTAAAGAGCTATTCCTCCTCCTCTTTTACCCTCCCTGTCCCTCCTGTAGATAGTGTATTCTGGTATGTTTACGTCCCAGTCATGGTTTTGTGTGTACCATGTTTCTGTGACTGCCACAATATCCAGATGGTCCTCCTCCATCAAGGCCACTAATTCAGGAAGCTTGTTACCCAGACTACGGGCATTAGTACTCATTGCTCTCCATTTTTGATGGCTTTACCTTCTGTTGCAGCATCCCCACTGACCTTTCTACCTCGGTCTTTTTCTCATTTAGTACCCTGTTTTTGTAGGAGAGGCTGGGATTTTCCTGCTGCTTATCAGTGCCTCCCTTGACTAGTTTAAAAGCTTGCCAATGAAGCATTTAAACCGATTGCTCAAAAGACTTGTTCCTTCCTGGACAGATGCAGACCATCCTGCCAGTATTGGCTGGTGTCCTCCAGGTGGAACCCCAGTCCCCAATGAAGTCAAACCCCTGTGCTCCACACCATTTTTCAACCATTCATTAAACTGCATGGTGCAAAGTACCCTCACCTCACCCATGCCATTGACAGGCAGCACCTCTGAGAAGGATACTGTGTGTGCTACTTGTCTTAGGCCCCTCCCCAACTCTACAAAGTCCTCCTGTACTGCTCTAATCTCATGATGAGCCAAGTCATTTGTCCCTTGGTGGACAATGACGTCCAGCTCAGACTCCCGTGCAGCTGTTCTCGTGATCCTGAGGATGCACTTCCTGTCCCTCCAAGCCATGGCACCAGGCAGGCATCTTACTTCAGTTTTCCCTGCTCCCCCCAGTTCTATCCCCCTAATAATTGAGTCCCCCACCAGGAGCTGCTTCCTTTCCCTGTGGTGTCCTCTGCCTCCCTCCTGTGGGCCTCCCTTGTGACAGTTGTCCTCAGCCTCCTTAGTCTCCTCTGTGGATGCATCCATAGGGGAGCTATGCTCCCCCAGAATGGTGTATGGATTGTGGAGTAGAACTGACTGGGTGTGCCTCTGTTCCACCATCCTCACCCTCCCTGAGCCCACTGTGGTCCAACTGCTGTGCTTTCTTCGCAACCTCTGAGGTAGTGGTGGTGGCTCCAGTGCTCCCTGGATGGGGGAGGTTCCCTTCCTACTGTCCAGTGTGGCCTGGGGGAAGGTTCCCTTATTACTGTCCAGTGTGGCCTGAAGATGGGCAACTTCCTCCCTCAGGGCAGAGAGTTGTCTGCAAATAGAGCAGCATCTCAGCCTCCAGAAAGACTCCCAGAAGACTGCTGCCCCACATCCATTACATTGCACTACTCCCCACATGTTTATCTACTTTTTGTGTGTGTGTGTGTGTGTGTGTGATTGGTTTGTTATATAGAAATATATATATTATACAATATGTATGCTTATATTGTCAGTGCAGTGTGCTAGAGAGGATATGACAGTGATATGCACCTTGCACTCTTGAGGAAATGATGTCAGAACCCCAGGTATAAAGGAACTATTTCCAGTGTTGGGTGGGGTGAGGGCAGGCGAGGTTGGACCTAAACTGTGCCCTCATGAAACAATCAGCTAAAAGCTCTGACCCACCGCTGCGATGAGTGCCTTCCTGTCAGCAAGATGCCCTACACAACAATTTGACAGAGAAAATACCCTGCTAATCAAACAGAGAAAAATCCAGACATCCAAGCCAGACACAGGTAAACCTCCCCAGCCCCAAAACAGCCTGGTGGTTTGTGCTCTGAAAGCAGTCAGTCCCAGAATAAGTCAGCTGTGCTTTAAACTCTTCCTGCACTGAAAATCTTAAGAATTGTAACAAAAGTAAAGCTAGATCCACCTCTCTCTGTTGCTTGAAAGACTGTCTTTCCTGATAATTCTAAGTTTCTTATTTCACCTTTCAGTTAAAAGTAGCCTCCACCTGCAGAATATCTGGTACAAACCAAAGACAATTGTAAGGTCCACCTCCCTCTGTTGTGAGCACAACTCGCTTTCTTGCAAATCCTATGTTCAGTATTGCAGCTTCCAGCCAGAGGTAGCTTCACCTGAAGAATATTAGCTTAAGTTGTTCACTATCTGGTTTTTGATTTTGGATTTCTTGACTTGAGTCTTTTGGGGATCCAAAATATTTGGTTGCCATTTCGCTAGTAAAAATTTTACAATTTCCACATAGTAGTTAGTTAGTATTAACGCGTAAGAATCTGACGGTTGTGCTTCAGAGTGCATCAGACAGAGGTCTGAACTGAGCTTGAGGTCATCGTTCTATGCTCTGCATAGAAATTAACCGTCTACTCTCCCTGGCAGTTCAAGTGCTGGGGCTAACTGCAACAGTCAGAATACAACAAGACTCCATTAGAAGAAACATAATTACTAAGGTGAGTAATTTTTTCTTTTTGTTGCTTAAGTCATTACTGCCTCTTAGTCCTTCTGTCTTATCACAGCCTTTCACAGAGACCTTGCCATAGAGTTAGTCTGCAGTGTGTAAAGGGTGTGCAGTTGCTCCCAGATTCTCTTGTACTTTGGTAGGTGAACGTGCAGGCTGACAATCATTTGTTCAGTTCGCAACTTGAACAACAGTTCTTGTAACCACTCTGTGTATTAAATTCTTTCTGCATATTGCCAATGACGCAGCACTAATTTTTTAAGAGATAGGGCTATACTAGCCACCAGCAGGGGATCAGCCCTTTATCTAATGGTAGACCATAATGAGGTAATTTGGGGTCATTCCCAGAATATATGGAAGAGGCTGTCCTCTGCTTGCTGACATCTTACGCATTGTGGGGACTGAGCTCTGCCCATTTTATGGAGCTTTACCAGGGTCAAATTCATATTGCTGAGGAACTGAAACTGCATTATCCTCAATTGGTCTTGTGTGATGCAAGTGTGACAGTTCTTCCAAATCTTGCCCCAATCTAATTCTAGATGAGGAAACTGAGAGGTCCAATACCCAGAAGCCCCATCCAAGGAGAGGAAGGCTCTGTCAAATAAGCTAGCATAAATTTTAAATACTGCATGGGGCAGCATGGCTATGAGAGAGCGGGAGAGGGAGCACAAGAACTACCCACTACCTTTCTCCTCCATGAATAGATCATTCAAACAACATGAAGTCTTGCTGTGTTATGACAAATTGCAGTTTGTCCCACCATTAGAACTGCTCTGGAGGTGAAAGAGTTAACTCCCATTCTAAGAATGGAACTTGGAGCGCGAGCTCGGTTAGAGAAGCTCTGTCTGGGTTATTTCAAACCTAAACTGTCAGATTCTTTACTCCGCCTCACTGAACAGTCGCTCCGGAGATTTCTCCTACTGCTCGGTTCATTTCTCGGTTTAAACAGTGTTTTCTCGGTTCAAATCAGCCGAGAATATTATTATTTTAACTGCAAAACCGTTCGGTTCAAGCTCTGTCTGTGGTATCGTAAGTAATTTCAGTTTATTTTCTGTGTGGAACTTGTAAATGTTATTGGTTCGGTTTTGAACCGATTTGCATGTTTTAAAACTTGAATTGAAGGTTTTAGAGTGCGGTTCCCGGTTCTTATCGGTTCTAAAAAAAACGGATTTCATTACAGTTTTTTCCAAGACCCGTGACACGGTTTGGAACCGATAAGGGTGTCTTGCCTGGCACTGCCGCTTAAAAGGGCAAGTTTTTGGTTAGCTGGCATTATGTCTGAAAAACCCAAAAGAAAACCAGGCCCACTGGTTTCAACACGTGTGATGCCTGTGGGGAAGTCTTGCCAAGGCTGACCCACACACCACATGTGTATATTGTCTGGGGTTTGACCACCTCAATTCAGACTGCCAGATTTGTAAAATTTCCTGCAGTCACCCTGGATAAGAGAGTTGGCAGGCTCAGGGAACGAGAGGCCAAAAGTCCGCTGGACCCGATGAGCTGAGCCCGTTCGGTGCCAACCGAACTGGAGGGAGAGCCTCTGACCAGGGCGAGACTTCCTCGGCAAACGTAAAGCTGGCCTAAGAGGAGCTAGTTCCAGTAAAGAAAACAAGAAAATCAGCAGGTGTGGAGCCCAAAATTCCTTCTCCAACTGCTGCAGAGATAGCAAGAACTATTCAGATTGTCCAGTCACTTTCTTGAGCCGTCCAAACGCCACTGTCTGGTAAAAGGTCGGTTCGAGTCGGTTCCACTGGTTCAGGAATATGTTGTTGAAGAATTTTATGAACCAGAGGAGGGGAGGATGATTATGAACAGTATGAATGTGACTTTGAGGGTCTGGGTGTGCCCATTGAACCGACATCTCCCCAGACAGGCCTTTAGAATCTCCCTGCTTTCTGAGTCCCTCTCACTTTATGTTTTACAAAAGTTGTTGAACCCTCCAGCTTCCATTGGAGGAAGCTGTGGATGAACAAGAGGAACCTGATTTTGTAGAAATGATGGATATTCCAGAGTCTAGAGATTGTCTATTCCCTTTATAAATCATTTAGGAAACAGACAATAACGATTTTAAAAACTCCTAATTCTGTGCCTCATGGGACAAAAGATGGACAGGAGGTACCTCTGTCAGGTCCTGATACAGAATTCCTTTCACAGCAATGCAGTCATGTGGTGGGTTCAGGCTGCAGCCTGTGATAAAGCTAATATTCCTTTGGCTTCACATCCTCCTGACAAGGATTCCAGGAAGATTGATGCCATGGCTAAAAAACAATACATGGCAGCGCCCTTGGGAGTCAGGCAAGAAATTACATGGCTTATGTAGCAAGGTATCAGAAATCTAGATGGGACACTGTCATGGCTCTTGGCCAAACAGGCCTCTGGCCAGCTTGCTAGTGAGCTGGAACAGGTGGCTGCTGATGGCATTGAGGCATCTAAGGTGCAGTTTCATGCTGCTGTAGATTTTAATGATGTATCCTCTAGAGTCATAGCTACGTCTGTAGCTTTTCGCAGGTTGGCCTGTCTCAGGTGTACTAGCTTGTCACAGGATACCCAGACTAAGGCTATGGATTTTCCCGTGGTTGGAAATTCTCTGTTTGGGGAGCAGACAGAGAATTATATGAAGAAAATGGATGAATATAGGACTACCTATAAGAGTGCTGAGGCTAAGGAGCGGCAAGCCACTCCTCAGAGGCAGGCCCCCAGGGGTAGAGGTAGGCCTTTCACAGGCCTTTTTACCAAACCCAGGCCTCCTCTGCTTATGCTCAGAGGGGGTTCTTCAGAGGGAAAGGCAGACGGGGTGTGGGCAGGCCTGCTCCCACCCCTCAACCTAAAGCACCTGCCAAACAGACACCTCTGATGGGGTGCCCAGGGCCGATTCTCCTTACCTGTAGGGGCAGGTTGGCTTACTTTGTTCAGAACTGGGTGTCTCTAACTTCAGACAAGTGGGTCCTGGAAGTAGTAAGCCAGGGTCTGGTTCTCAGCTTCAAAAGTTCCCAAAGATGAGAATCAGGTCTTTCCCACCTGCAAACTCTTTAGAGACCTTACTTTAGAAACAGAAGTCTCAACCCTCCTGGCTCTCAGAGCTGTAGAAAGGGTTTCTCCCTCACACCAGGGCAAGGGTCTGTACTCCAGATATTTCCTACCCAAAAAGACAGGAGAATGGCGGTCCATTTTAGACCTGAGATATCTGAACAAACACCTTTGAAACCAAAGTTCAAAATGGTAACCTGGCAATGATTTTACTCTTCTCAAGGCCAGGGACTGGCTAGCCTCCTGGACCTCAAGGATGCCTATTTTCACGTCCTTAATCGAAGCTCCCACCGAAAGTACCTCAGATTCGAACTGCCCTCAGGTCACTACCAGTTCAGAGCAATGCCCTTCGGCCTCACCTCTGCCCCAAGGGTATTCACAAAATGTCTGGCAGTAGCAGTGGCTCATTTAAGAAGGCAAAGGATTGCTGTCTTTCCCTATCTGGACGACTGGCTCATTGTAGGCCAGTCCCCAGAACAGGTAAGATCTCACCTGCAAGTTACCCAGCAGCTGCTTTCCTCCCTGGGCTTCTTGCTCAATCTTCCAAAATCAGTTCTGGAACCAGTTCAGGTGCTCACCTTCATAGGTGCAGAATTGGACATAAAGCAGGCCAGAGCCTTCCTACCCTTAGAGAGGGTAAGGAACTTGGTGGCTCTGGCTTCTTCTTCACTCTGCAGGTCTCTCGACCAGCAAGACACTTTTTGTAGCTGCTGGAGCACATGGCTGCGCCCACAGCCGGTGCAAGGAGCAAGATTTCAGATGAGGGACATTCAGTTTCACTTGAGAGCCTTTTGGTCTCAGAGAAGAGACCCTTTCCAAGTTGGTCCCAGTGACCCGAACCTGATCCAGGCCCTCCAGTGGTGGCAGGATCAGAGCAATTTAAGACTGGGGGTCCCTTCATTCCTCTGTCTCACTCCTTGACTCTCACTACGGATGCTTCCCTCCTGGGGTGGGGAGCTCACATGGGCGACCTCTCCACTCAGGGAGTGTGGTCCCCTCAGGAATCTCTGCTCCACATCAATTTTCTGGAACTCAGAGCTGTCTTTTTAGCACTTCAAGTGTTTTCTGCATCTGTTCAGAACAAAGTGGTGCAAATCAGAACAGACAACCCACAACAATATGGTACATCAACAGAGCAGGGGGGCACTCGGTCTTCGGCCTTGTGCACCGAGGCAATGAAGTTGTGGTCTCTGGCCTATTCCCTGAACACTTCCCTCATAGCAGTTCACCTTCCAGGAAAGGACAATGTCCTAGCAGATGCTCTCAGCAGGATTTCCCAGGGCCATCACGAATGGTCTCTGGATCCTCAAGTACTGGGGATAGTTTTTGCCAGATGGGGCACCCCTCAGATAGATCTTTTTTCAGCCCCAGACAATCACCAACTTCCACTGTTCTGTTGCAGGCCCCCAGTGTTGGGCTCAATCCCCCTGGATGCCTTTCTCCTAGATTGTAAGGAAGTTTTTATGCCTTCCCCTTCCCTCTCCTATTCACAGGTGCTAGTCAAAATCAGATCCCAGCCTTGCAGGGTGATTCTGATTGCCCCAGATTGGCCAGGCAGCCCTGGTACCCACCTTCTGTCACTAGCAGTCCATCTTCCCTGTGTCTCCTCAGGAATCACAACCTGTTAACCTGTGCACAGGGGAGAGTTTGGTATCTGAACCTCAAATCCATCAACCTCAAGGCCTGGCTCTTGAGGAGTTAGAATTTGCTGACCTACACCTTTCTCAGGGTGTTCTTGAAATCCTAAAGGCTTCTAGGAAGCCTTCCACTAGGCTACTTACAATTCTCAGTGGAAAAGGTTTTCCATTTGGTGTTCTGGGAAACATATTTCCCCGGAATCTGCTGATTTGCCCATTGTTTTGGACTATATGGTCCACCTTAATTCCTTGGGACTGAGACCAGCTACCCTGAAAGTACATTTGGCAGCTGTCTCTGCTTTTGTTTCAGCAGGAAAGCCCTCCTCTCTTCCGCTCACCCTGTATTTTCCAAGTTTTTTAAAGGATTACTTCATTCTAATCCACCTTTAGGGATCTGGCCCTGCCTGGGACCTCAATGTTTGCATTGCCCAGTTAATGCAACCTCCTTTGAACCTCTGTCTTCTGCAGAGCTTAAGTACTTAACTTGGAAAACTGTTTTCCTAGTGGCTATCACTTCTGCCAGGCGCATAGTGAGTTGAAAGCCCTGTCAGTAGAAACTGACTTTATTTCTTTCCACAGGGATAAGGTAGTCCCTCAGGACTAACAGGAAGTTTTTGCTAAGGTGGTTTCAGATTTCCATCTTAATCAATCTATCTCCCTTCCAGTGTTTTTCACTGAACATTCCTCCTCTGGCGAGAGGAGATTGCACAGTTTAGATGTTAAGAGGGCCCTAAGTTACTATATAGAACATACCAAGGGTTACAGGTTTGAATCCCTCCAACTTTTTCTCACTTATGGTGAGGTCGGAAAAGGGAGACCTGCCACTAAGAGATCAATTGCCAGGTGGATTGTCTCTTGTATCCAATTTTGTTATCAGAAACTGGGGAAAGTTCCCCCTTCTGGCCTGAGGGCTCATTCTACCAGAGGTACAGCCGCGTCTCTAGCTGCTGCCAGGGACATCCCTATCTTAGAGATATGTCAAGCAGCTACCTGGAAAATGGTGATCGCACTTTCACCAAGCATTACTCCCTGGATGTCCAGGCCAGGAGAGATGCTCGTTTGGCACAGCTGTGCTTCAGAGCCTATTCCCTAAGTAGGTTCTGTCCTCCTCCTCCATGTGGAGGTACTGCTGTAGTCTGCAATTGTCATAATATAGCAAGACTTCATGTTGTTTGAAGAAAAATTACTCACCTTAGTAATGTTGTTTCTTCTAATGGAGTCTTGCTATATTATGACCTCTCCCCCAGCCTGCCCCTCTCAGAACTTCTACTTGGGTATGGGGTGGGCAGCCTAGTGTGGGTGCTAGTTATGCCCATTATATGTTTACAACCCCTTCTTGGGGTTTTGGGGTGTGATGTTTTTATTTTATGTCATATTATTGCTTATATTATATTATTACTTCTGGTCCCCTGACTTGAGTCTTTGTGTTGGGACCAGGAGTATGTGTTAATAGTCAGGTAGCCAGTTGGCTAGTGTAGGTTACAGCTTCCACACAGACCTTAGTGAGTTTTGCTCATAAAGATCTGACAGTTTAGGTTTGAAATAACCCAGACAGAGCTTCTCTAACCGAGCTCGCGCTCCAAGTTCCATTCTTAAAATGGGAGTTAACTCTTTCACCTCTGGAGCAGTTCTAATGGGACAAACTGCAATTGTCATAATATAGCAAGACTCCATTAGAAGAAACAACATTACTAAGGTGAGTAATTTTTTCTTTTTGTTAATCAGCATATGACGGATTTGGTAAATTTAGAAAAGTTGGGCTCTCTCTACATTATAAATCCTCATAATGTCTCCAGAAGTGCTGCAGACTTCTCTGAAAAAATCTCTAGCACTTGTCTTTGTTAGTTGCAGGATTCAATGTGACTGAATTGTTTTGCTTCCTATTTTAAAGTTAGGATTTCCCAGAAGTGGCTGATTCAGGTCCATATTATGTTTGTATTTCAAGAAGGAGCATAGCTGGGTGTTAATCTTCACCGAGACTGCAATCGAGGAGTTACACAGCCCGGGGAAGATCCTTCGGCTTAATTTGCATAAGAGCATTTGGGGACATTCCCTTTGAGCTAATTACCTCTTTCTCTATCTTAAGCCATATGGGAACATATGGGAGTGCATTCAAATTCTCCGGTGCTGCAAGCCAGCGCAGGTACTTACTTGCTTGACTAGTCCAATAGTACAACCCAAAATGCGGCAACCTAAGTCCCCCCTGGGTTTTGGAGGCAGCCATTTTGTGGTACAGCCATCTCGGGGGGTTACTCAGCCATATAAATTCTGTGATAATGGCATGTGCTTCCTTAACCCACTTAAGGGGCAACCATAAATTTAACAGATTAAGCGGGTAAAATATTATTGGTAAGATATTCATTTTCACCAACAATGCGCCCCCAGAGGGATAGAGGTGGGGCATTCCATCAGGCTAGGTTCTGCTGGACTACCTGGAGTACTGCATCCAAGTTAAGTTGCTGCATTCTAAGGTCACATCTAGCCAGATTAATGCCTAGATATTTAAGGCTATGAAGGCTCATTTGTATTCCAGCTTCCATTACCTCACTTTTAAGTGTTCTAGTATTTAGGAGAAAAACTGGGGTTTTACCCAGGTTAGTTTTCTTGTTAGAGAGCAAACTGTATTATTTAATGGTCTGTAATGTGGCCTGAATTGAGGTCCATGGTTGAGAAAGGTGTAGCAGTATATCGTCCGTGTAAGCTGATAATTTCCTCTCCTGGGTCTCCAACTTTATGCCCTTTAAACCTGGGTTCCCTTTGAGTTTAATAAGTAAAGGCTCTATATAAATATTGAACAACAGCAGCGATGATGAGCAACCTTGCCTGGTACCCGAATATAATGGGAAGGTGGAAGAAAAGACTCTGTTACAATATATTCTGGCACTTGGGTTCCCATATAGGGCATAGATCCATTGAATAGACTGTGGTGGGAATCCAGATCTGTACATGATTTGGAATAAAAATTGCCAGTCAACTCGGTTGAAAGCTTTCTCCACATCCAGGGACAACAGGATAGCCGGTTGGTCCGAGTTCCTGGACACGGAGAAGATGTGGGCCAGTTTATGTAGATGGTCTGAGAAGGTCCTTCCTGCCATAAACCCACCTGTTCTTGGCTTATTGAGGTGGGAAGCACTTTATTTAGCCTATTTACCAGTAGCTTGGCTAAAATTTTAATATCATAATTCAACAGTGAGATTGGTCTGTAACTGGTGGCTTTATCCTCCTTCCCTGGTTTGTGTAGAACTACTATTAAAGCTTCAAGTATCTGTAGGATCAGCTGAGAGCACACATTGAAACAGTTTGTGTGGCCAGGGAGTTAATTTCTCGCCAAAAACCTTATGAAAATTAGAAGAGAACCCGTCTGGACCTGGGGCTTTGTCCAGTGGCAAGGATTTAATAACCATCTGGATATCAGCTTCATCGAAGGAAACTACCAAGCTTTCCTTTTGGCCTTCATCTAAAGTTGGCAGAGGGATGGCAGCAAGATGGTCATCAACCCTTTTCATGTCTGGGAGTTCTGTCATTGGGCTGAAAGGCTAAGATAGTAATACTGAAATTTGGTAGCAATTTCCTTTGGAGCGAGTTTCAGGGTTTCATCATATGATGAACAGATGGCTTTTATGATGCTTGCTGCCTCTTGTTTCTTAAGCCTTACTGCCAGAAGTCAAATGGCTTTTTCACCCTGATCAATATAAGTTGCCCAAGTTTGTAATATGGCAAATTCGGCTTTCTCGTGTAAGAGCTCACTGTATTGATCCTGAAGCCCCAGAAGCCTATATCTATCCTCCTCCTCACTGGTGTTGGATGAGAGGTGTGCCTCCAGGTTTTGTATCTGGGATAAGAGGTCTGAGGCCTTCCTCTCCCATGTATGTTTCCTGGTAGATGCTAGGTGGTTTAGTTTCCCCCAAAGAAATATTTTAGTGCTCTCCATTCCATATTGGCTTTACCCGTGGAGTTCAGGTTAGCCGAGGTGAAGTGATCTTTTGATTTAGAAACCTGATTAATTACCCACTCCTCCTTTAACATTTGATTATTAATTTTCCAGGTGGTTTCTTTTGGTTGGTTAGGAGAAAAAGACAATTAGCACCATACTGAGGAGAGGTCCGAGATCACTCCTGGGTCCATTTCACATCCCAGTATGCCCATCAGGAGTGTGTGGCTGATCAAAAAATAATCAATTCTGGATGAGGTCCTGTGCACCATGGAATGGAATGTGTATTCCCTGGAGTTGGGGTTCAACATCTGCCAGGGGTCACACAGACCAAGCTGGTCGGATAAATCTCATAGGGATCACTGAGCCAGAGATAGTCCCTGCCTCCTCCTATCTGATTTGTCTAAATCTGGAGTGAACGGTAGATTCCAATCCCCTCCCAAGACAATAGGAAGAGTTAAGAAGGGGGTCAAAACCGAGACTAATTCCGTGAAAAAGGAGGGAGTGTCTGCATTGGGACCATATATACAACGCAGGAATACCTCTGCCTGCTCCAACGTTCCCTTTAGGAATAAGTAGCGACCATTGGGGTCTTGAATACATTGCTCACAGGCAAAGAAGGATTTCTGAGAGAGTAATATGGCTACCCCTCTACTTTGTGTGCTGTTCCCGGCTGTAAACACTTGGCCAATGTACTGTCTATGGAATAGGTTTACTTCAGTTTCCAATAAATGTGTTTCTTGCAAAAATCAGAGCCAACATCCGCCTGAACCAGCAACCTCCATAATCACTTGGCCATAAAGAGCAAACTCGAGCAGTCCAGGAAGAGGGTACAACCTCGCGCCAAAGAGGATGTACATTCCTGGAAGGCAATGGCTGCAAATACTAGGAGCCTAACCAACAAACTTCCTGAACTCACAGCCATCTTGGAAACAAAAAGGTTGGACTGGGTGGCTGTAACAGAAACGTGGTTCAGGGAAAACCATGGATGGGATAAGGCCATTCCCGGTTACAATCTGTTCAGGAATGATAGGCGGGGGGGGTAGCCATTTACATTTGGTAGGAAATAAAAGCCACAGAAATAAAATGGCAACCTGAGGACTTTGAGTCACTGTGGCTAACAGTAGACATGGGCAAGGGAAAACCCTTCAGAATCTGCATCGTATACAAGCCCCCAAATCAAGGAGATAAAGGAGACAAAGACATAATAGAGGAAATCCACAAAATGTCTGATAAAGGCGATGTAATACTGGTGGGGGACTTCAACCTACCGGATATTAACTGGAGCACACTAACGGCAGCAACAAGAAGAAGCAGGGACTTCTTATTGTCACTACAAGGCATGGGACTCTGCCAACTTGTTAAAACCCAAGCAAGGGGAGATGCCATTCTCGATCTTGTCCTTACAAACTCGGAAAGGATCAAGGACATCAAACTGGGATGCCATATGGGCAACAGTGATCATTGCATGGTAAGCTTTAAGGTAAACATAACACAGGACACCAGCCACTCAAGGATAAAGGTGTTAGAATTCAGAAAGGCTGACTTCCAAAAAATGAGGAACACCATAAGTAGCCAGTTAATGGAAATAGAGGTTGAGGAGGTGGAGGTCATGTGGGGGAGACTTGAGAGCAATAAAGACTGCCACAGATCAATGTGCCAGATGGGTCAGCAAAGCAAAAAGAAAAAGAAATCCTCTATGGTTTTCCAAGGATGTGGCTACCACGGTCAAAGAAAAATAGAATGTGTACAGCATATACCAGGAAACCAAAACTGGGAAAGACTGGGAGTTGTACAAGGAAAAAATGAGTCTGACAAACAAATTAGAAAGGCAAAAGCCCAGACAGAGGAAAAAATAGCAAAAGGGGCAAAGAGAGGAGACAAATCATTTTTTAGATACATTAGGGAATGTAGGAAGGCAAAAGGGGGATAGTAAAGATTGCTACTGAAGAAGGGAAATGCACCAAACATGACCCAGAGAAAGCCGAAATCCTCAACAAATACTTCTGCTTCGTGTTTACCAAAGAAGACCCATGGGATGGCCCAGCCCTGAAAAAAACACAACACCCCAGGACCAGGGGTAGACACGAGTCCCTTTACGGAAGCCGAAGTATGGGAGTCACTAAATAAACTAATAGTAGACAAAGCCATGGGACCAGATGAGATGCACCCCAGAATCCTTAAGGAACTGGGGGCAGAATTAGCAGCCCCTCTGGCACTTCTATTCATGAAATCCTTGAAGAGCGGTGTGGTACCTGAAGACTGGAAAAAGACAATAGTGGTTCCACTTCACAAATCAGGCAGTTCCGAAGAGGCTAGTAATTAAAGACCAGTTAGCCTCACGTCTATAGTACAGAAACAACTGGAGACACTTCTCAAACAGAGGATTATAGCATTCCTCTAAACTAGCTGCCAACAAGACCCTAAACAACATGGTTTCACAGCAGGTAGGTCATGCCAGACAAACCTGCTCGGGATTTTTGACTAAGCTACAAAAATAGTGGACAACGGTGGGGCAGTAGATGTGGTCTACCTAGACTTTAGTAAGGCCTTCGACTTGGTTCCACACAGAAGGCTGGTAAAGAAACTTGACAACACAGGGGTTGGTCTAGAAGTAGTCAGAAGGGTACAAAACTGGTTACAAGGCAGAACCCAGAGAGTACAGGTTAATGGAACGCAATCGATGGAAGGCAGGGTGACCAGCGGGGTGCCCTAGGGCTCAGTGCTGGGGTCTCTGCACTTCAATGTTTTTATAGCAGACATCACTGATGGACTGGAAGGGAAGGTGTGTCTGTTCGCAGATGACACCAAGATATGTAACATGGTGGACACCTCAGAAGGAGTGAGCAAGATGGAAGCTGACCTCAAGAAACTAGAGGAATGGTCTGGAGTGTGGCAGCTGAGATTTAACGCCAAAAAATGCAAGGTCATGCACATAGAAAAGAAAAATACAAGAAAGGAGTATTACCTAGGAGGTGAAAGACTGGTGGCCTCAAACCAGGAATAAGATCTGGGAATCATAATCTCAGATGACTTGAAGGTTAGTAAGCAGTGTGAGAAGGCAACATTGAAGGCCAACAGAATGCTGGACTGTATTGGGAGGGGAATCACGAGCAGGAGGAGAGAGGTGGTACTACCACTGTATAGATCGCTGGTCAGGCCTCACCTAGAATATGGTGTCCAGTTCTGGAGGCCTCACCTCAAAAAGGACATTGACCAGATGGAAACAGTACAGAGAAAGGCGACAAAAATGATTCAAGGTTTACAGTACATGTCCTATGAGGAAAGACGTAGAGAACTGAATATGTACTCCCTGGAGCAGAGAAGAGAGACTGGGGACATGATTGAAACATTCAAGTATATAAAAGGCATTAACAAGGTACAGGCACAGGAACTTTTTCACTTCAAGACGGGATCCAGGTCCAGGGGATATGACCTCAGGCTGCAAGGAGGGAGGTTCTCTACCAACACAAGGAAGTTTTTCTTTACAGAAAGAGTGGTGGACGCCTGGAACAGCCTGCCTCAAGAGGTTGTGGGGGTCAACACTGTGGGGGGATTCTAGAATGTATGGGATAGACACAAGGGAGCCCTGCCTACAAAGGGCAACTAGAGTGTCAAAATAGGTTTAAAACAAATGGGCAGACTAGATGGATTTAGCAGTCTCCTTCTGCCGTCAACTTATATGTTTCTGTGTTTCTGTTTCCAAAAATGATATGTCACCTTTGAGGTACTGGAAATGTTTAACAATTTGATACCTTTTAGATTTATTACGGGCTCCTCGAACATTCCATGTGATAATTTTCATGTATTTAGCCATCCCTTCTGCCTGAGTGTGCACTCTGAATATAACACTGACACCCTTAATCTCTGCAACCCTGGTTTCGGTGACTTACCTGATGCCATTTCACCCTACTCCTCCTCCCCAGAGCAACCCCATAACAAGCTAAGTATTTCCCCCCACTAAAATCTCCTAAACATATTTTATTTATTTTTATTTAGTAGAAATTGGAATTGCAAACCTTTGAGTCAGGGACTCATTTACAAAAGCTCCTCACCAGGAAACAGATAGTATATACAAATACAGACATAGTTACATAGAGTACAGATCGACTTAGGGAACACTATACATGTATGTACATAAATACAAGGCATAAAATCCATACACGAGCAAAAGCTCTATACAGGAAAACACTATACATGTATGTACATAAATACCAGGAATACAATTCATAAGAGAGTGAAACTCTATACAGGTTTATACAGTGATGTAGCTAAACCATCTAGTACACCAGAGACAGCAATTTGGGTTTTGTTATAAATAAAAATAGGTAGTAACTTAAAACAAACGTGGTGACACTTGGGCAGCTACATGTTCTGCCAGGGCATGAGACAGTGGGGGGGGAGGGGGTCCCCAATGAGGTGGGGGAAGCAAACAGCTATGTGCAGTTACAGCTGTGGGTGGTGATTAGGTGTTGCCTAAGGACAGATTTGAAGGGCACTATTCTTAGTTGAGATGCGATATCAGAGGGGAGGGCATTGCTTCAGGTCAAGGCCCGATATTGGAAGGACTTTTGAGCCAGGGATGTCCTGACCCTGGGCACTTGGAGTGTACACTTGAGTGCGCTCTGGGTGGAGATGGCAGAGACGGAGGGGGTGAGGATGGAAATTAGGCCTCGATGTGCAAGGCCTGCAACAATTTTCTTGGTTAGGAGGCAGGTTTGGTAGTGCAACCTTTCCTCAAGGCTGAGAAAATCAGCAAGGTCATATAAGGTACATGTGTGGCTGAGTCTGCTGGAGCCTGTAAGTAGGCGGCAGGCTTTGTTCAGGGACATTTTGATTTTATTGAGTGTGGTTTTGTCTGCTGCACCATACACCAGGATGCTGTAGTCCACTAGGGATTGCACAGAGGAGGTAATGGCCAGCCTTAGGGCTGCAGGTGGTAGACAGCTCTTGTGGTGGTACATTAGGCCAACGTGTATGTTTATGGCTGTAGTGAGGGTGTGTGCATGGTCATGAAAAGAGAGAGCAGAGTCGAAGGTGATGCCCAGGTATTTGTAGTTTTTCACCTGCTCAAGGGGAAGAAGGGTGCTAGACAGAACAGTGAGTGGGGCGCCCCTGGATTTGCTTTGGGAATGCGAGAATAGCATGTGCTTCATCTTTTTTAGGTTAATTACAAGGCGACGGTCCAGAAACCAGGATTCCGCCTGATTAAAAGAGTGCTGCAGGGCACTTTGGAGGTGGGAGGGGGTCTGGTGGGATGTGAAAAGGACTGTGCCGTCTGTGTAGAGGAGCATTTTTTTCTGAGCAGGAGCTGGGGAGTGTATTTAGGTACAGACTGAAAAGCAGCGGTACAAGGATAGAGCCCTGTGGGACACCTGAGTGGACCTGCTGAGTGCCGGAGAGGGTAATGTTGATTTTCACACACTGTGACCGGGAGGTGAGGTAGTTGGAGAACCAGGACAGAGGGCCGTGTGAAGAACCTAACTGGGAGAGGGTGGATATGAGGAGCGGGTGGCCGACGGTATCGAAGGCTTTCAATAGGTTTGTGTAGACTGCACCCATGAGGGGCCCTTCATCCAGGACTGTGTGTAAATAGTTGGAAAACTCGATGAGGGCAGTAGTGGTGCTATGCCCCCTGCAGAAACCATGCTGTTCCGCACAGAGGAGATTGTGTTTGTCAAGGTATTCGGTCATTTGGTCAGCCACAACTTTTTCTAGGGCTTGCGAAAGGGGGCCAGTATTGAGATCGGTCTGTACTTCCTGGGGGAGGTACGGTCCCCACCTTTGTGTATGGGGTAAGCACTGCAGTCTTCCAAGAAGGGGGAATTGGCCGTGACAGAGTAAGTAATTGAGAAGGCTGGTAAGGGGTGCAAGGACTGCGTCCAGAACTAGGCGAAGGAGTTTTGGATCCAGTGTGTCATTACTGTAGCCAGTGTCACTGAGGCCTTTAGGTAGGTAGGATTTGGCCTCAGACAGTGTGAGGGCCCTGAAGTGGAAATGGGGGTAGTGGGGGGGCAGGTGCAGGGTTGAAGAAGTTTGTGGGGAGGACTGCACTGAGGTCTAAGAAAGCTTCATTGAGTCGATCGGTGATACACTGTGGGTCTGTGGTGAGTGAGCCATTTATGTCAAGCTGGGCGGGTGGGGGCATTGTAGACTTTCTGTACAGGTCCTTAATATTATCCCAGAACTTCCAGGCGGACCCCAAGGAGGAGGCGAGCGTGGATCTGTAGTAGTCTGATTTTGCCTTGTGGATGGCCCAGGTGCATTTATTGCGTGCAGCACTATAGGCTTGCCAGATTCAATTGCTCTGTGCCAGAGGTTATCTCTACTACGCAGTTGCTTGACTATATCTGGGGTTATCCATGGGGAGTTATGCTCCTTAATAGATGATTTAGTAAGGGGAACAAAGAATTGTCACACGTTGCATTAAATGATCAGACAAAGTAACCGAAAGCAGTGTCAACGTCAGGAGCTAGTTTAATTGGGGACCAGTCCCAGCTGGCAAGGTACCCTCTAAGTTGTGTTAGCTTGCCAGGGTGAATGGGCCATTGGAGGACAGTTTTTGGTGCTGCTTTTTTCATTTTACAGGACCAGGAGAGGGTGGTAGGAGAGTGGTCACTGAGAGCATTGGGCAGTATGGCGGTGCTGGTGATTTTATGAGGTCTGTTCAAGAGGACAATGTCCAGAAGTGTGGCAGTGCCTTTGGTAGGGTGGAACCGGGTGGAAGTAGTTACCAGCTGTGTAAGGTCGAGGGCTGCTATAGCATCCTTGGCTTGGGAGGCAGAGCTGGAGTGCCAGTTAATACTGAGATCACCCATCGTGATCTGTTCCAGTTTGCTGGGCAGACTGGAGAGGTGCTCTAGAAGTGACTGAAAGGCAAGGAACTGGTGCCGAGGGGGATATAGGTGGCCGTGAATATTAGGGGGTCTCTGGAGGCACCAGTGGAAATATTGAGGGAGATTGCCTGGGCACCATGCTCCAGTTGAGGTGGGGGGAGGGCAAGCCCTTGCAACGTGTCTCTGAGGTATATCATGGAGCCATCTCCATGTTTCCCAACCCTGTCTTCCTGAAAGAGTGTGTAACCTGGTATGGTAATAAAGTGATCAGCATTTTTTTGTTTAGCCATGTTTCCACTAGTGCTAGGTGTTGGGCAACCCAGCCCTGTAGGTCGGCAAATTTTTTAAGGAGACTGCAAATATTCATCAAGGCCATATGTAGACCAGTGGATGTGGGGGGGGGGCAGTTAGAGCTGTCTGCTAGAGGGCCTGGGTTGTGGTGGATGTTGCCTGACAGTAGAAGTAGGAGGGAGACAAGTTTGAAAAGAGCCATGTGCTTTCTGCTTTGGTTGGGCTGGGTACCGTCCGTGGACCGGATCTGGAGAAAGATAGGAATGGGGAGGGACACAAGAGCTGGGATTGCCAGATAGAAGGGGAGCCAAGGGGAGTCCAGGGAGGAGGGGAGTGTGGACAGATGAGCTGGTGGGGGGTGCAAAGGGGGAGTGCTTGACACCATAGGTGGGCTGGGGAGTGGTAGGGTGTGGAGAGTGAGAGGGTGGGTTGGCAGGGGAGAGGGACCTGCTGGGGGGGGGGGATATGTCAGTGCTAAGAGACAGCAGTATGAGTAGCACCAGTCTGGTAGGCACTCGATGTATAGTCATATTTGTCATGGTCTGAGATAAAAGAGGTCACAAGTATCTTACTGAAATGTGGCAGCCTCTTTGGTGCAGTAGCAGGGTCATAGATTCAGATCACACCACTGAATGCTAGGACATAGGTAATTTGCTTTAGGTATGAAGGGCCCAGGACTAGAAGTGTTAGGGGAGAGCAGTGGGAAAAGGATTGCAACCTACACATGATTGTTGCCCTCTAATGGCTTTGCAGTATAATTTGCAAATGGTCTGGGCTAGGAAAAAGCTATTTAAACTGTAGCAGTAGCAATTAGTTTAAAATAAATGCAGTCACTAGTCTTGTTCTAAGTTAATTTGAGAGACAGTGCAGTTTTAACAAAATCCAAAACCAGTTTAAGCAGTGTAAGAATACATTCTAAATAAATGCAGTCACTAGTCTGGATTCTAATTAATAAGAGAGAAGATGTAGCTTTAACAAAATCATCACTGGTGTAGCAAGTACAATCAAAACCAGTTTAAGCAGTTTAAGCAACATTATAAGCAGTAATACAGTATGTAATCCCAAAATAAACTGAAATCCACTATTCTAACCCCAGGAAGTACTCATTATGATTAAACATAATGCAGTCAGCCTCCTGTGTTGAACTGCCCGGAGAAATGAAATTGTATGCAAATTATGGAATTCTCAAGTGGCTCATGCCACTTTCAAACTGCTGCCCTAGCAACTGCTGCACTCTGAGTGCTTCCGATTCTTTACTCCGCCTGCCTAGTAAGGACGTCCCAGAGAGCTCTCCTTGAACTGTCTTCAGAATAAAGTTTATCTGTGGATAAGTAATCATTTTAGTTTAAATTTAAAATTGCTGCCTTAGAAACATTGTTTAGTATAGTTTAGTATTATTATAGTAGTTTTTTGTCTCTATTCGCGGTTCCCTCACGGTTCTTTGGAATCGAGGGTTCTTCGTCTGTTTGGGAGGTTTTTACCTCAGTTTTCTTTATTTTATATATTTAGTGATCGGTTCCTTGAACCGCTTTATTTTTTGTTAAATTACTGTATTTATCGGTTCCCTTTTCATTCAGGAACCGAATAGTGATCGGTTCCAGGAACTGCTAGTGGTTGTTATTTTAAAGATCATCTGGTTCCGAGGTGCTTTAAATAATGATTTATTGTAAGTAATATTTTTGTCTATCAATGTCAGAGGTCCATTTAGATAAACTTAAAAAATGTACAGGACCCACGGGTTTTAAATATTGTGAGTCTTGTGGGCAGCTTATAACAAAGCAGATAGACACTCTTTGTGTATTTCTTGTTTGGGTACAAGTCATATATTTGCCAACTGTGATATTTGTAAGACCTTTTGCCCTAAAACATTAAAGAAAAGGTCAAACATTTTAGAAGATATGGCTTTTGCTTCTGCTGCTGGTATGGATAATTCTGTTTCTTCCTCTTCCCATAAAAAGGATGGAGGTAAAGCCAAGGATCCTGACAAGTATTCAGATAAATCTGAACAAGGTAAAACAAAAAGGGCTTTGGAAACAAGCTCTGAACCTGTTCCATTAAAGAAACAGTGTAAAGAAAACATGTCGCTGCACCTCCGGCCGAGAAGGCTAAGGAGCTCCCAGCAGACAAGCATATTATGCCATCGGCTGAGGACATTGCTAAGGCACTTCAAGTGCTACAAGCCCTACAGGGTGCAATCCCAGTTCCTACACCGACTGCACCGGTTCCTCCTATAGTCCCAGCATGGCAAGAACTGCTGCAAGTGTTTGGGGAGGAGGAGGAGGATGACTTGCAAGGGGAACCTATAGATCCAGAGGTCTCCCCTGAGCAAGAATTTGGGTCCCCTCCTAGGGGTCCTGAGGAATACTCCTCCCACTATGCTTTTGTTAAGAGCATGGTGGAAACCCTGAACCTTCCTCTTCAGGAAACAGAAGAGGATATGGAGGAGACAGATTTTCTGGAGATGATGGGGTTAACCCCAACAAAACGTCTGCTTCTGCCCATGCATAAATCTTTAAAAAAGGCTGCAGTGCAGATTTTTACAAATCCAGCCTCTGTCTCTGGTGTGGATAAGAAAGCTGACAAGAAATATCAAGTGGACAGAACTACAGCTGATTTTCTGTTTACTCATCCTGATCCTGAGGGAGTAGTACAAGCTGCTGCCTGTGCCAAGGCCAGGATCCCCTTGGCTACCCATCCACCAGACAAAGATTCAAGAAAAATGGATGCTATGGGAAAGAAAGGGTACATGGCTGCCTCTTTATTAGTTAGGCAAGCCGATTACGTGGCATATTCAGTGCAGTACCAAAAAGCTCTATGGAACACTGTTCTAGCTTTGGCTGATAAAGTCCCATGTGAAGTGGCTGTAGACTTACAGGACACTGCAAGGGCTGCACTTGATGCTACTAGGTACCGATTTCATATAGCAGTGGATGCCATTGATACTGCATCCAGGTTAATGGCTTTGTCTGTTTCACTCCGGAGGTTTGCATGGCTTAGAGCCACCAACCTGACTTTAGACACCCAGGCCAAAGCAATGGATTTCCTCCTGGAGAACAATTCATTGTTTGGGGATAAAACAGAGGCATACATGAAGAAGGTGAAGGAATGTAAATCCACCTATTGGAGAAATTCCAAGGATAGGCCCTCCACCTCTTATAGACCCCAAAGTAGGGGAGGTAGAGGTAGGGGTTTTTACCCCAAACCCTTCTTTCAGGCTCAGGCCTCTCAGCCTCAGCAGCAGGTCAGAGGTCATTTTAGAGGAAGGGGCAGGAGAGCCATGAGACGAGTGGCTCCTGCACCACAGGTTCAGGCACAGCCCGCACAGAACCCCTGACGGGCTAGTGCAGGTTGCATCCCCTATTGCAGGACCACCAGTAGGTGGCAGACTGGCTCATTACCTTCATGCTTGGCATTCAATCACCACAGACAAGTGGGTGCTGGAGGTAGTGAGCCAGGGTCTGGCACTCAGCTTCAAATCATTTCCAAATCTGAGAACAAGAACCTTTGCTCCAACAACAGCTGCAGATAGAATTCTGCTGCAGGCAGAGGTAAAGCATCTGCTAGCAATTAAAGCAGTAGAGGTAGTGCCTCTAACAAGCAGGGGCAAAGGTTTTTATTCTAGGTACTTCCTCATAAGGAAGAAAAACAGGGATTGGCGACCTACTTTGGATCTAAGACTTCTGAACAAGGACATCGTGAAACCAAATTTCAAAATGGTCACTCTTGCAATAATCATTCCCTCATTGCAAAAGGGAGACTGGCTAGCCTCCCTAGATCTAAGGGATGCTTATTTTCACATTCCCATCAGACCATCTCACAGAAAATTCTTGAGATTCAGCATGGCTTCAGGCCACTACCAGTTTGCAGCTCTCCCTTTTGGATTAACTTCAGCACCAGGGGTTTTTACAAAGTGCCTATCAGTGGTGGTAGAGTTTCTGAGAAAACAAGGTGTAACAGTCTTTCCCTACCTGGACGACTGGTTAATAGTAGGACAGTCTATGCAGTATGCAGTGCAGTCACTGGCACTAGCAAAATCTACTCTGGAGTCCCTGGGATTTCTGATAAGCGAAGAGAAATCTCAGCAGGTACCAGTTCAGGTGCTGGAGTTTATTGGAGCAGAACTAGACACCAGACAGGGCAGAGCCCTCCTGCCACAAGACAGGGTGGCAAGCATTCTGCAGATTGCAAATTCCTTTGCGTCCTGGAGACCCAAATCAGCCAGATAATTTCTCAGGCTACTGGGCCACATGGCATCTGCCACTGCAGTGGTAATGGGCTTCAGGTTTCAAATGAGAGATATTCAGTTCCATCTCAGACAGTATTGGTCTCAAAAGACGGATCCTATGTCCAAACTGGTTCCAGTCACAAAAAGCTTAGTCCAGGCTTTACAATGGTGGCTGGACAAGCACAACCTCAAGGTGGGTGTACCTTTTATACAGGAAAAACCCTCAGTAATCCTCACAACAGATGCCTCTCTGCTAGGTTGGGGGGCACACATGTTAGAACACACAGCAAGTGGCACATGGTTCCCCTAAGAGTCTCTGTTGCACATAAACTCTCTTTGGAGCTCAGGGCTGTTTACCTGGCTCTAAAACATTTGCTCCTTACCTACAAAACAAGGTGGTGCAAGTCAGAACAGACAACACCACAACCATGTATTACATCAACAAGCAAGGAGGTACCAGGTCAGATCTGCTGTGCACAGAAGCAATGAGACTGTGGTCCCTGGTATATTCCATGGGAGTATCCCCGTCAGCTATACACCTTCCAAGGAAAGACAATGTGCTGGCAGATTCTCTAAGCAGGATACGTATAGACCACCACGAGTGGTGCCTGAATACCCAGGTACTCGGTACAATTTTCAGGAAATAGGGCATTCCAGAGGTGGATCTCTTTGCCTCCGCAGAAAACCACCAGCTTCCACTGTACTGTTGCAGGCCTCCTCTAAGGGGCACAATTCCCCTGGATGCCATGGCCCTGGATTGGACAGGGTAGTTCCTGTACGCATTCCCTCCCTTTCCTTTGATCTTTTGGACCCTACTGAAATTGAGGTCCCAACCAACAAAAATGATACTGGTGGCTGATGATTGGGTGAGACAGCACTGGTACTCTCTCCTACTGTCTCTGTCAGTGGTTTCCCCAATCCACCTGCCCAGGAGGCACAACCTGTTAACCTCCTCTCAGGGCAGGATCCTGTACCCCAATCTCAAATCACCAAGGCTCAAGGTGTGGCTCTTGAGGACTTAGAATTTGCTAACCTAAACCTATCAGAGCAGGTGCTGACAGTGCTTAGGGGTTCCAGGAAGCCTTCTACTAAGAAAAAATATTTCTCTAAGTGGAAAATATTTACTATATGGTGTACAGGTAAGGGTGTGAGCTGTTTCAGGGCTGATCTGGCTATTCTTCTAGATTACCTTACACATTTACATTCCTTAGGTCTGAAGCCTTCCACCCTCAAGGTTCACTTAGCTTCAGTCTCTGCTTACCTGTCAGTTGGTAAGGAGAGGTCTGTGGCCTCTCATCCAGTATTTAGAAAATATTTTAAAGGCCTTAATCTTCTACACCCTCCCCTAAGGGAACTGGTTCCAGCCTGGAATCTAAATGCTTGCATTGCTAAACTCATGGATGCACCATACGAACCTATGGCAACCGCAGATTTGAAGTATGTCACTTGGAAAACTGTTTTCCTGGTTGCCATTACTTCAGCCAGAAGGATCAGTGAATTACAAGCCCTGTGCACAGTTGTGGACTACATCTCATTCCACAGGGACAAGGTGGTCCTTCGGAATAATAGAAAATTCCTTCCCAAAGTGGTATCTGATTTTCACTTGAATCAGTCTATCACTCTACCTCTCTTCTTTACAGACAACTCCAGTTCTCCAGAAAGGAGACTCTGTTCCCTTGATGTCAAAAGGGCACTTAGCCACTACATTGACAGAACCAAGTCCTACAGGACAAGTCAGTCACAGCTCTTTCTCACATATGGTGAAGTTGGTAAGGGCAGAGCTGCAACAAAACATAGAATTGCTCGCTGGATAGTGGCATGTATACAGTTTTGTTATAGTAAGGTGGGTAAACAGGTACCTCTGGGCCTGAGAGCACATTCCACCAGGGGCACAGCTGCTTCAGTGGCAGCTTCAAGAGAAATTCCACTACTGGAAATCTGTAAAGCAGCTACATGGAAAACAGTACACACCTTCACAAAGCATTACAGCCTGGGCTTGCAATCCAGAGGTGCTGCTAGGTTTGGTACAGCAGTACTGCAGAGCCTGTTTCCAAAATAGGTTCTCTGCCCAACCTCCAAAGGTACTGCTTGGTAGTTTGCATTAAGTTTAATCATAATGAGTGATTCCTGGGGTTAGAAGAAAAAATTACTCACCATAGTAATCTTATTTCTTCAAAGGGATCACTCATTATGATTAAAGACCCTCCCTACCTCCCCTATTAAAACCTATAGAAGTCGCTCTGCAGCCCTGCATTGGGGTATTTTCTTTTCTCATATATTGGTTAAGGTAGAGACTCACTTTGTTTAACCAGTTGGTGTCCAAGTGGTCTTAAAGTTTCTTAGGTTTGCTGGTTAAGGATGTTTTGACCTGAAAGGGCAAAAATGTTATTTTAATGTAAATTTTTAGCTAGTGGGTCTTTTACCCAGTTAGGCTCCGTAAGAATCTGAAGCACTCAGAGTGCAGCAGTTGCTAGGGCAGCAGTTTGAAAGTGGCATAAACCACTTGAGAATTCCATAATTTGCATAAAATTCCATTTCTCCTGGCAGTTCAACACAGGAGGCTGACTGCATTAAGTTTAATCATAATGAGTCATCCCTTTGAAGAAACAAGATTACTATGGTGAGTAATTTTTTCTTCCCAATCCATTAAGTAAACATATAATGAACATGTGTACCAACATAACACTGTGAAATCCAATACCCCCCACCCGCCAAATCATAGTTTTCTTGGTCCACGATGTACAGTCTCTCCGACCAGTGCACGCCCATCTCCCGCCCTCCCCCGAAAGTGAATTTACTGACAACGGCTCAGTGTGAGTTCTCCCTTTGGTTGAAGCGAGCCTGCGCTTAAATGAATTCCCTTACAGAGGGAGCTTCAGGTCAAGTCAAAGTTCATTGGCAGGAAAGAAACTCCATTGAGCAAGCTCATTTACAAGGAGGTCCTGAGAGACAAGTAATATGCAATCCATGTACAATAAGCCAAGGCCAAACATATAACAGGAATACACAGGGCAATGTACATTAACATACAGCTTTCTAAGGGAAATGTATACATGGAGTAAAATAATTTACAAGATTAAGACATTGTGGAGCAACAGTCAGGCATACAGCTTCACAAGAGAAAGTTTTTAATTTTTTTTTTGTTATTTTAGTTTTTGTTGACTGGGTAAGTGCACTAGACAAATCCTGCCTATTTTCAGGCATGACACGGGGAAGGGGGATACAGATGATTGCCAACTGACCTTGAACCAGATTAAGCTGTTGGTGGTATTTTTAGTGAATGAGGGAAATTTGGCCAGGACACTGGTGAAATTCCCCTACTGGCTGCCTTGTTGCCACCAGTACGGTTCCCGTTGACGTCACGCTGTATCATGGCAGATGATTTTCAGCATTGCACCGGGATGGAGGTTGGAGAGAGCACAGTATCTGATTTTTCTACTTGTGAAGCAGCTAATGATATTTCTGGCTTACCTAAACAGACATCGACGCTGGAAACAGCACCAGAGGATAATGCTAGATTTCCGGAGTTGGCTGGTAATATTCCAGCATTCGGGAGATGTTCCATGGCCCCTGCGAGTGTCCCGGGGGTCTCTACTTCCGATTCGACGAGTACCTCTGATACACAAGGAGTTACGACGCTGCACAGCACCACGGAACGGACTTTCCAGGTAGATGCGGTAGTGGGGAATGCTTTTTCGGAGGGACCTAGGACGTCACAAGCCCTGCACCGACAGTTTGGACTTTGGGAGGAAGCGCAGCAGGAACCATCTAAAGACTGGTCGGAGGAATCTGCTCTATTAGATGCTGGATGGAAAAAAACGGTTTCGGGACAATGGATTCCAGATTCTACATGGTCTTCCTTTTCATCGACCTCCTCACCTTCCACGCATGCCACCGATCCTGTAATACTGGGCCCAGGTACTTCTACTGTGCACAATAATGTTATTGATGAGAAAACTGCAGTTTCTGAGGGTGGGGAGAATGTCTTGGCTTTATCTAAGCCAAGCGCCTCCGTTATTGAACCTACTATATTGTCTGGGGAGCATAAAAATGAAGTGTTATCAAAAGATGGGGAAGAATTACCTCCAGTAAAACCCTCTATGTCAGATTTATTTAAGAATAAATTAGAGCAGGCCCCACGACGTAATGCTGTCAGGATAAGGTATAAAGGAGGCCTTCAGGAGCATCCTGACAGATATTATGTTTTCAAACAACTTTTAAAACTTTCTATGGGTTTCTCTCCTTCAGATAGTTATGCTTTAATACATATTGCAGGAGAAGATTCATTTGACATTAGCTTTCAAACTAATTTTCATTTAGAAAAGTTTTGGGACAAATATGTAATACACAAAAATACACCTTTGTGGACCCCTTTCTTTGCAATTCCGCTTACTAGACCACAAATTCGTTATGTCACCATAATGTTTCGTAACGAAGGAGTTAATGTGAGTGATATCTACCATTGGTTGCAATCAAAATGTGATATTTTAAGTCCTCCTGAAGCTTTGTTGGATTCTGAGGGGATTTGGACTAGAGGGTGGAAATTTAAAGTTAAACTGTTTCAAGTCAATTCAGAAATAGTACATCTTCCTAATAGCTTCTTTTTGGGAAAAGATAGGGGGGTCTGCTTTTATGGGGGACAACCTAGAGCTTGTTACAAGTGTGGGGCTCGAACCCATATTAGTAGCGTGTGTGATGTGTTAAATGCCCTTATGTGGAGGTTTGGTCACTCAATGGATATGTGTAATATCTTCCAATGTAACCTATGTGACGAAAAAGGTCATGCCTTCCATCAGTGTCCTTGAGCACGACGGAACTGCACAGAAGGCTGGGATCAGGATGACTTGTTAAAAAGCTCACACAAAAAGCAGGCCCTCCTGAAAACATTCCTTCTCTGACCCCAGTTCCTCAGGTTACAAGTAAACCAGTCAACTCCAAAACAGTAGACATTGGGTTAAAGGAACCTCAGCTGCTAGCTGATAAAAATATTTCCAAACCTTCTGTCTCTGGGAAACAAACTCTTGGTTTTTCTATGCCTCCTCCTTTTGAGACAGCCAAAAGCAGACGTCTCACTAGGGCGTCTCTAAAGCAGCCTCCCTTGAATCCACTTCCCACTGAAAACTTTTTTTCACCATTACAAGATGATATTAGGGATTCGGACCTTGAATCAGATATCTCACATGTATCAGAACTAGTTACTGAGGATGAAGATAGTAAGGCAACAGAACTGGCTAAGGAAAAGAAAGGAAAAAAGGGTAAAAAACGGAAAGTTAGCCAAAAAAATGGTACTTGACTCTAAACCCTTTTTGGTTTCATGACTACAATTAAGATAGCATCTTATAATGTTTGTAGTATAAAAGCACTACAAAGGCAATTACCTTTACTACAGTATTTAGCTTCTTTAAAATTGGATATCATTTTATTACAGGAAACTAGGGTAACGTCTCTTTTTGATATTCGGCACTTACAAAGAAAATGGATTTGGGGGCCTTCTTTTTGGACCTTTGGATCCGATAGTGCTGATGGTATTGGAATATTATTTGGGAATACGGCATTTAAAATATCCAAAGTGATTGATGTTAGACCGGGTAGAGTTTTAATTTTAGATTTTTCTTTAGGAGATTACTTTTTTCGTCTGGTCAATATATATGCGCCTCAGACAAAGTTAAAGCGGATTGAGTTGTTTGAGGATATTAAGCCTTTTTTATACACTAGAAGACACATTATATGGGGAGGAGATTTCAACTGTTCCCTAGACATAACTGCCCGTAAAAATTCCGGAAAAAAGATATATTGTGACACAAACACTCTTATTAAAATTATTAAAGATGCTGACCTTCAAGATGTTTATAGGAAAATGCACCCACAAGGTGGAGCAACTTATTTCAGGCATACTTTTTCTACTCGTATAGATATGCTTTTCATTTCTCATTACATTTTTCCGCTATCTTGTAAGGTTCATCCCACTGAATTTTCAGACCATTCCATTATAATTTGTAATCTTTCTCTAGCCAATATACCCCCTAAATTATCCTCTAAAAATCAACGTTGGAGGTTGAACATTTCTTTCTTACAAGATGCGGCTTCCTTTTCCAAACTAGAAGCCTTTTTTCTAGCTAAATCTACTACCATGGATTTGTTTGACTCCCATTATGATTGGTGGTTACAAACTAAGCGGGAAATTAACAGTTTATTTCTTAATTGGGGCAGGACTAAAGCTAATTCAGACTACATGAAATATCTTTTGTATAGAAATCAGCTTTATAAATTAATGTCCTTTCCTCCTACAGATCGTTTCCTATATGCTTCTCAAATTTCAGATATAAAGCAACAAATGAAATTATTTCAGTATGATAGAGCAAAGTCCTTTAATCTAGAATTTAAATTTGGTATCAAACACAGCCCCATGTCTGATCCATTTCAAGCTTGCAAAACTCGTCTAACACATACTTTAATGTCAGGACTTATTAACTCACAAGGAGATTTAATTACTACTGATATGGGAATGTTATCTATTATTCAGCAACATATTCAAGAGTGTTTCTCATCTAAAACATTGTTATCTACTAACAATTTTCCATTACAACACTTTAGCTCTTTACCTTCGCTTTTGGAGAGTAATTTAATACTTTTAACCAAACCTATCTCTGCTTTCAAAGTAGGAGAAGTTATTAAACAGTTAAAAAATGGATCTGCTCCAGGTCTAGACGGCATTCCTAATGAGTTCTATAAAATCTGTATAAAATATATGGAGTTTTTTTTGCCCCTAGTTTTTAATTCTATTTTGAATTCAGCTATAACATGCAAAGATTTTTCTATCTCACTTATGACTTTTATTTTTAAAAAAGGTGACAAAAGTTCTTTATCTAATTGGAGACCAATTAGTCTCCTGAACAGCGATTATAAGATATTAACTAAGATCTTACATAATCGTTTATTAAAAGTAGCGGAAATTCTTATACATCCTGCTCAAACTTGCTCTATTCCGAATAGGAAAATGCAACATAATCTTTTTTTAATAAGAGATCTTTTTTCGAATACTCTGCATAATTCCCTTCAATCGGGATTAATAGTAGCACTAGATCAGGCTAAGGCTTTCGATACAGTTTGTCACTCTTATCTGTACTTTATTTTATTAAATTATGGTATTCCAAAAACTTTCGTTCACTGGGTAATTAAACTCTATAGCCAGGCAATTACTATCCCCATTGTAAATAGTTTGATGGGAACTGAAATCGAAATTAATAGAGGTGTTAGGCAGGGATGCCCCCTAAGTCCTCTATTATACACTTTTGTTCTGGATCCTGTTATTAGATGTATTATTTCAGATCAACAGATTATCGGAATCTCACCTTCTCCTTCCTTAGAAAAACTTAAAGTTATGGCCTTTGCAGATGATGTTACTTTATTATTAGCAAATACTGCATCGTTACAGAGGGCGCTAGATATTTTCCTTTTTTTTGGACATTTTTCAGGAGCCTCCCTGAATATCGAGAAAAGTTTTATTTTTTCATTACATCACACTTCTTCACGTTTCCAAATATTTTAATATATCCATATCATATACACCCCAAAAAATTTTGGGGATATGGTTTGGGGTTGAAGATATGGCTCTTTACAATTGGGAGAAACAATTGGTAATTGGGGAATCTAAAATAAATTTATGGAAAAGTTGGACTTTTGGTAAACAGAAAAGGATCGCTATTATTAAAACATTTTTATTACCTCTTTTTCTCTATCTAAGTCATATTTTCCCTCCACCCATATCTGTTGAAACCAGATTATATAGTATTTTCTTTCAAATGCTCTGGGGCAACAGACTCAACCCTGTTAAAAGAGATTTTACATATCTTTCAAAGAAAGATGGGGGTTTACAGATGATTAATCCCATTGTTTTTTTTCATTCTATTTTTTTATTTTCCTCCTTTCCATTTATATGGATCAAACCTTTTCTGACATGGCATTATTGGGTCCAGTCTGTTTGGCACAAATACTTTTTCAAATGGTCTATGTTTCCTCCGAAAATACTTTCTTCAGATGGTTTACCTAACTATGGGCTTTCCACCTTTAAGAAATTGCACCAATGGAAGATACCCTTACACAAATTACTCACTTTGACTAGAAAATCCTTTTACAATTATATTGTCTATGATATTCAAAAGGTTACACTTTTATTTCCACATTGTACCCCATTAAAAATGACTTTCGCTTTGCATAAACTGACTGATTTCAGGATTCCAGCTAAAATTTGGGACATAATTTGGATATCTGCACATGGGAGATTAGGTGTTAGGTGGAATATGAAGTATAAACCTTTAGTCGACAGATATTGTTTGAGACTAAAGTGTATTAATGTTGAAGAAAGCCAACATCACTTTTTCTTAGAATGTATGGATAGTAAGGCCTTTTGGAATGAGGCAGCAACACATTGGCATATGCCACATTTAGTTTCTTTAACATACAATATTCTTGTTTTAGGTGATTATACAGGGATATGGACACGATATCATAGAAGTACATTGAATGTTTTCTTTGCTTTATTACAGTATTTTTTGTGGCAGGCTCGTTGTAAATTTGTATTGCAACAACAGCAGACATATTCAGTAATACTTGATTCTGTTCATACTGAATTACTTGCGCTTAGAATGAAAGATATCCAGCATTATTCAAATGTGAAAGTTATGGATTTATGGAAATGTTTTCCTATCTTTTGGTGATGTCATTCTTTTTTTGATCCATATGCAAAAAATATTATTTTTTTATTATTTATGTACTGTATTATTATGCATGGTTCTTCCTTTTATGAAATTTTCTTTCGTGATGTTATGTTTCCTTTGTTCAATAAAACTTCCCCAACTCTTTTCAATAAGTGCCATGGGATCGTTAACATCCACCTGAACTACCACCAATCCAGGCAGATGGGACCTCGGTTTAACGTCTCATCCGAAAGATGGCACCTCAGAAGTGCAGCACCCCTCTCATGCTGCACAACAGTGTCAGTACTGGGATATTAACCAAGTGCCAGATGTGGGAACTGAACCCACAGCCCTCAGATCTCCTGGCCTCAGAGGTGAGTGTGCTACCTACTGAGCCACTGACATTGAAAATATATACATGGAGCAGGGTAATTTACATGGTTAAGACATTGCAGTACACAGCCAGGCATAAACGGTCAGATAGATGGCATGGTTAGCAGTAGGCAGTAATTAAAACTTCCAATGATAACAGTAGCAATGAGAAAACCTGGAAATGATGGTATGGGATTATAGGAGAGAAGAGAAGGAGGAGTCAGTCGTGAGTAATGGGGAGGAGGTGGAGCGGAAGGTAGGACAGGTAGTGGTAATAGTGGAGAGAGGGGGAACCTGTGTTGTCAAGAAGATTGAGGGGGTGGGGAAGATGGCCCTGAATGGTGGAGAGGAGGTGGAGTGAGTAGGTAGGCTAGGTAGGGTAGATGTGGTAAGGGTGGATAGGGAAGAATAGTGTGGAAGGCAAGTAGGGTAGTGGTCAGGTAAGTAGAGATCGAGGCGTGGTGGTGTAGTTCTGGTAAGATGGGGGTAAGATGGGGGATGGAGAAAGGGAGAGGGTAGGTGAATCAAGGTAAGTATATGGGATGGGGACCTTAAGTGAGCTTCTCCTTCCATTTCCCAAGTCCAGACTCTTCACAGCTCTAAACCTTCCACCTTCTGTTAAGCTGTCTGAACTGGATGCGAAATATTCGGGTGGGGTAACATTAACAACCTTGTAGCTTCCCCCATTCTACTAAAAACAGACAAACTAACAATTAGATAACTCCAACACAGTAACTATTGTGCAGGTTATAACTGGTTTCTGGCTTTCTGGCCCCAAGTAACAACAATGTTTGGCTTCTGAATCTCCTCCCGGTACAGCCAGAAACAATGAAAATTAACTGCTCTTCCTTTCAGTGACTGTTTATCCTTGTCTTTAATCATGTCAAGAGTAGTAAATTGCCACCGAAGAAATCAAAAGTCACCAATTAAAATAGTGTTCAGTTCAAATAATTGCAAAATTCCTTGATGCCTTCTCAAGAAATTCAACACCAGAAGTGAAACCCTGTCGCCTTCAGAAGCACTGCAGCCTTGTGCTGCTGAGATCCAGAATGTCTATATAGCAGCCGCCACAGTCAAGCTCATTGTCCGGGCACAGCAAACTTGGGGTCCTGCTGCAATTGTTATTCCTATCCCACCCCTTGAAGTGAACAAATCAAAGAGAAACACTCATTGTTTCATCCTTCAGATCACTGTCAGCATTCGTTACCACTGCTTGAAGAAATCAAGGCCCATCTCTCCTGTGCAAATTGCGTTAGAATAGTGAGCAAACTTCTGTAATTTCAAAGGGCGGGGGATTAAGGTCCATATTATACATGTTGAGGACATATTACCTCTGTGGCAGGTCACTGCTCTGGAGCCCTGGTCCGAGAACAACAAAATGTTGGCCCCTTAACTGATCGAGACCCTAATATGTCCGGCCACTTCCTTTCAACGATTCTTAAACAAGTCGGGCAATGCTTCCATCAGGGAGGTTTCTGCTGATTTTGGGTCTTCAAAGCTGGCTCAGTTACTGGTTAATAGCATTTGGAATCTCGCTGGGTATCCCATTCTGAATTTAATGCCCGCCACAATTGGTTTGGTTACAATGGGATGGAATGAGGCCCTCCTCTGTCTAACTGAAACCGGTAAATCCAGCACCACACGTAACTTGGCTCCCTCTCACTTGACTTCTTGCAGTACCTTAATTTTGCTTAGGAAATGTTGCCGTTCCTGATAGTTCAAGAAGTGGAAGATTAGTGGACGAGGTGGCACTCCAGCAGGAGGCATGGGGCACAGGGCTCGGTGCGATCGTTCGGTGGCATAGGTAGGCTCATATGGTGATGGGCCTACTAGTTTGAGAATTTGTTTTTGGGTAAATAGGATAGGGTCAGAGCCCTCTTCCTTTTTGGGTAGCCCAATAACCATGGCATTGTTCCTCCAGCTCTGATCCTCCAAGTCCTCCACCTTGGCTTCGAGCCGAGCCATCCATTGTTTGGTTGCCACTAGTTCAGTATCCATCTAGTCGGCTTTTTTTCCAGGGACCTGATTCATGTCTCACTGTCCCCGGTTCTCTTGGATAAGTCTTCTAGAGCCACTGCCACAGACTTAAACTCCAAGGTGAGTGATTGCAGCTCCAAGGTTGGAACTCTGCTAAGAATCAGTCCACCGTTAGGAGCTTCTGCTCCACCTAAGCTGTTGTGGGGCGGACACTGGTAGTAGGCTGAGGCTTTGTTTTTTTTGCTGGCCTTCTCAGGCATTGGTGGTGGCATGTGTTTAGGCAGTGCCGCTCGCATTTCCACCTCCATGCTCCAACTTTGGGGCTCAGATGAGCTTCTCAGCAGAATAGGCAATCTCTTGCACAGGTAAGTGCTGAAAAAGTGAATGAAGAGTTTAGAACTGTACAGATTAATTCAGAGTTAGTGGAAGCATTTTGCTGGAGCTGCTACTCAGAAGGCTGCATCACGTGACTCCCATAAAATTCTTTTAAATACATTTATATATGTTTCAAAATTTCTAATCACAGGCAACAGTGAGTGAACACTAGCAAATGCAGTGATGGAATGTGGTCCAGCATCTTGATGCATATCATATTATATTTTCAATAGGCTTCCTAAGAGACTAAATAACATGCAGTCAACCCTTTTAATCTAATAATCCTCTCAAAATGCTAAACCAAGGTTATATGAACAATTACATTGTAATGTAAAATAAAAATAACAAAAATAAATAATCTACAAATAGGAATAAGAATTTCATAATGTCAAAGCCCATACCTAGGCTCTCTTGAATGCGTAGTGTCATTCAGATCCAAAAAAATTACCTTCATAGATCAATGAATAATTGATTCTTACAAAATATTATTTTCATAAAAGTGTAAATAATCCATCTATATAATAATGGCTTTATGTATGTGTACCAGTGTTATGAACTCTTCTCCTATCTGGTATCAAAATCAGATCTTACCTGTGTCAGTCTTCACCATTCATCACTGTTGAGTGTCTGCCGGAGACTTTTTTTTGGAGGAGGGGCTGGCCCTGTTGGCGCCACCCACGAGGCCGACGTATTCAAACCTCAGGAAATCTTACTGTATTCTGAATAATGCAGTATGGTCTCACCATAGGACTGCCCCGGAGCCGAAATGGTTAATGGAACCAATGCAAATGATGGAATGCTAGGCTCGAGCTTGGTTTTCAAACCACTGTCCCTGGTAAACAATCTCTAACCATCAGATTCTTTACTCCACTTGCCTCAGTAAGATGTCTCTGGAGAGCTCTCCTTCATCGCTTGAAGAAAGTTTATTTTTCTCAGTTTTATATCAGTTCATCATCACAGACAAGTGGGTTCTGGAAGTAGTGGGCCAGGGTTTGGTACTTGGCTTCAAAACCAAACCAAAGCTAAGATCAAAGGCTTTCAAGCCTTCTTCCTCATCAGAAACAGCCCTACTGGAAAAGGAAGTGTCATCCCTTCCGTTGCTTCAGGCAGTAGAGCCAGTCCCTGTCCTTCAAAAAGACAAGAGTCTGTATTCCAGGTACTTCCTTACATTAAAGAAAATGGGAGTGGCGTCCCATTCTGGACCTCAGATACCTGAACAAGCATCTGGCAAAGCCAAAATTCAGGATGGTCACTCTATTCACCATTATACCTACTCTAAGACAGGGAGACTGGCTAGCTTCCCTGGACCTAAAAGATGCTTATTTCCATATCCCAATCAGAAGGTCTCGCAGATGGTATCTCAGATTCAGGTTGCCATCAGGCCATTATCAATTCAGAGCAATGCCCTTCGGATTAACATCTGCTCCAAGGGTATTCACAAAATGCCTAGCTGTCGTGGTAGCACACTTAAGGCGGCTAGGAGTGTCGGTGTTTCCCTATCTGGACGACTGGCTCATTGTAGGCCAGTCACAGCAACAAGTGAGAGGGGCACTCTCAATCATTCAGACCACCTTGTCCTCCCTGGAGTTCCTAGTCAATCAAAACAAGTCTGTCCTAGAACCAGTGCAGTTGCTCCAGTTCATAGGAGCAAAACTGAATACAAGGACAGGAATGGCTTACCTTCTTCAAGATAGGGTGGACAGCCTTGTTCAAATAGCTAGGTCTTTCTCACTGCATGTTCCCAGACCAGCAAGGCATTTTCTGCAGCTGTTAGGGCACACAGCAGCCTCCACTGTAACTGTCCTAGGAGCCAGGTTCCAGATGAGACACATCCAGTTTCATCTCAGGGAGTACTGGTCCCAAAAGAAAGATCCCTTATCAAAGCAGGTCTCAGTCGCAGCCACCCTTATTCAAGCTCTGCAGTGGTGGCAGGTAAGGGAACGCCTCAGACAAGGGGTACCTTTCCTAATGCAATCCCCTTCTCTGCTGCTTACCACAGATGCATCCCTTCTAGGCTGGGGGTACATCTGGGGGATCACACTGCCCACGGCACATGGCAAAAGCAGGAATTCCTTCTGCACATTAATCTACTAGAGTTCAGAGCAGTTTTTCTAGTCCTTCAGTCTTTTGCCACTCAGATGGTAGGGAAGGTGGTGCAGGTCAGAACAGACAACACAACCACCGTGTACTACATAAACAAACAAGGAGGCACAAGGTCAACCCATCTTTGCACAGAAGCTATGAGAATTTGGACACTAGCTTACTCTCTAAAGGTGTCCCTTTCAGCTGTTCATATCCCAGGTAAGGACATTGTCCTGGCAGATGCACTCAGCAGGATGAACCAAAAGAAGAATTACTCACCTTAGTAATTATATTTCTTCTAATGGAGTCTTTCTGTATTCTGACAATTGCAGTGATTCCCAACCTTTGAACTGCCCTGGAGAACTAAGGGTTAACTTTCCATGCAGGGCGTGGAATGCTGAGCTCGAGCTCGGTTGAAGTCTCTGTCTGGAGTGATTTGAACTCAAACCATCAGATTCTTACGAGCCCAACTAAACTAAAAATTCTATGTGGAAATTGTAAAAATTCTACTAGCTAACTGGCTGAAAAGTTTTGGATTCCCAAGGAATACTCAAGTCAGAAAACCCAAAAATTAAACCCAAAAATAACAATAATAAATAAGCACCCAAACAAAAAGGGAGGAGGGTGCCAGCAAATACACCCAAGGGGTGCAACACTGCACCTGCCCACCCACTTCCCAAAAACAGGTTCTGAGAGGGGAGGCAGGGAGGGAGGTCAAAATACAGCAAGACTCCATTAGAAGAAATATAATTACTAAGGTGAGTATTTTTTTCTTCAAACAACATGAAGTCTTGCTGTATTCTGACAATTGCAGACTACCAAGCAGTACCTCCAAGGAGGAGGGACAGAACCTACTTTGGGAATAGGCTCTGAAGTACTGCTATGCCAAACCGAGCATCACTCCTAGCCTGGATATCCAGAGCATAATGCTTGGTAAAGGTATGGACTGTTTTCCAGGTGGCTGCTTTGCAAATTTCTAGGAGAGGGATATCCCTGGCTGCAGCCAGGGAAGCACCTGTACCTTTTGTGGAATGAGCCCTCAGGCATGAGGGTGGAGTTTTACCCAGTTTTTCATAGCAGAATTGTATAAAAGACACAATCCACCTGGCAATAGATCTCTTGGTGGCAGGTTTGCCCTTTCTGACTTCTCCATAAGTGAGGAACAACTGGAGGGAGTCAAACCTGTGACCCTTGGTAAGCTCTATGTAGTAACTAAGGGCTCTTTTGACATCTAGACTGTGTAGCCTCCTCTCTCCTGAGGAAGAATGATCAGTGAAGAAAACAGGGAGAGACATAGACTGGTTTAAATGGAAGCCTGAAACCACTTTGGGCAAGAACCTTCTATTGGTTCTAAGGACCACTTTATCCCTATGAAAGGAGATAAAATCAGGTTCCACTGACAGGGCTTGCAATTCACTGATACGCCTGGCAGAGGTAATGGCTACCAAGAACACAGTTTTCCAAGTCAAGTACTTAAGCTCTGCTGAAGACATAGGCTCAAAGGGGGTTACATAAGCTGAGCAATGCAAACATTCAAATCCCAGGCAGGGGCAGGGTCTCTAAAAGGGGGATTGGTGTGAAACAATCCTTTAAAGAATTTACAGAACACAGGATGGGAAGATAGTGAGGAAGGCTTCCCCACCGACAAAAATGCAGAAACAGCTGACAAGTGTACCTTGACAGTAGCTGGTCTGAGGCCTAGGCCATTAAGATGGACCATATAATCCAGAACTGTAGGCAATTCAGCAGTGTCTGGAGAAATATTCTTCTTAGAACACCAAATGCTGAATCTTTTCCATTTGGAGTTGTAAGTCTTTCTGGTGGAGGGCTTTCGAGAAGCCTTGAGGATGTCCAGAACCCCTTGGGAAAGATGCACTTCTGCAAACTCTAACTCTTCAAGAGCCATGCCTTGAGATTGAGAGACTGAAGATTGGGGCACCAAATCCTCCCATGAGAGGATGTTAACAGGTTGTAATTCCTGGGAAGAGACCGGGGAAGATGGACTGCTAGGGACAGCAACAGGGGATACCAGGGCTGTCTGGCCCAATCTGGAGCAACCAGAATCACCTTGCATGGTTGAGACCTTATTTTGACTAAAACTTTGAACAGGAGTGGGAAGGGGGGAAAGGCATACAGAAACTTCCCTTCCCAATTCAGAATCAGGGCGTCCAGGGGGACTGAGCCCAAGACTGGAGGTCTGCAACAAAAGAGAGGGAGTTGGTGATTGTCTTGGGCTGCAAAGAGATCTGTCTCTGGAGTGCCCCACCTTGAAAAAATCACTTTCAACACCTGAGGGTCCAGGGACCATTAGTGATGGCCCTGAGAAATCCTGCTCAGTGCATCTGCTAGCACATTGTCCTTGCCTGGAAGGTGAACTGCTACCAGAGAGACTTGCAGGGAATAAGCCAGGGACCACAACTTCATGGCTTCTGTGCACAAGGCCGTGGACCGAGTGCCTCCCTGCTTGTTGATGTACCACATGGTGGTAGTGTTGTCTGTTCTGACTTGAACCACCTTGTTCTGAACTGTGAGAACGCTTTTAGAGCTAGAAAAACTGCCCTGAGCTCTAGAAGATTGATGTGGAGAAGGGATTCTTGGGGGGACCACAGGCCCTGGGCAGTAAGGGACCCCAGGTGGGCTCCCCAGCCCAGAAGAGAAGCATCCATGGTAAGGACCACTGAACAAGGCTGAGCAACAAAAGGAACACCTTGCCTTAAATTGTCCTGATCCTGCCACCACTGGAGGGCCTGGATCAAGGTCGGAGTCACTGGAATCAGTTTGGTAAGGGAGTCCTTTCTCTGAGACCAGAAAGCTCTCAGGTGGAACTGAATATCCCTCATCTGGAATCTTGCCCCTTGGACCACTGCTGTTGAAGCTACCATGTGGCCCAAGAGCTGAAGGAAATGCCTTGCTGGTCGAGATACCTGAAGGCTGAAGGAAGAAGCTAGTTCCATAAGAGCTCTTGCTCTTTCTAGAGGAGGAAAGGCTTTTGCTCTGAGTGTGTCCAGTTCTGCCCCTATAAAGGTAAGGAGCTGGACTGGTTCGAGAACTGACTTGGGAAGGTTGACAGGAAATCCTAGGGAAGTGAGCACTTGCTGGGTCACTTGCAGGTGAGAATTGACTTGGTCTGGAAACTGACCCACTAATAGCCAATCGTCCAGATAAGGAAATATGGAAATCCTTTGCCTTCTTAGAAAGGCAACTACTACTGCCAGGCACTTTGTGAAAACCCTTGGAGCTGAGGTTAGGCCAAAGGGCATTGCTCTGAACTGGTAGTGGCCTGAGGGCAACTCGAACCTGAGGTACTTTCTGTGGGAGCACCTGATGGGAATGTGAAAGTAGGCATCTTTGAGGTCCAGGGAGGCTAGCCAGTCCCCTGGCCTTAGAGAGGGAAGGCTTATTCCCAGAGTTACCATCTTGAACTTTGGTTTTAAAAGATGTTTGTTCAGATATGTTAGGTCCAGGATGGGTCACCAATCCCCTGTCTTTTTGGGGGTCAGGAAGTATCTGGAATACAGTCCTTTGCCCCAGTGTAGGGTAGGTACTCTCTCTATAGCTCTTAAAGCTAGGAGAGAAGAAACCTCTGCCTGTAGGGCAAGGGATTCCGAAAGATTTGCAGGTAGAAAAGATCTGGCTCTCATCTTTGGAAATTTTTTGAAGCTGAGAACCAGTCCCTGGCTTACTACTTCCAGGACCCACTTGTCTGATGTAACAGACATCCAGTCCTGGACAAAGTAAGCCAGCCTGCTCCCTACTGGAATAGGAGAGTTGACCCGGGCAGACCCATTAGGGTTTCTGCTTGGCAGGGGCTTTAGGCTGAGGGGTGGATGCAGGCCTGCTCATCCCCCTTCTGCCTCTCCCACTGAAAAAACCCCTCTGCGAAAAGGAAGAAGAGGTCTGTGCTTGGTAAAAAGGCCTTTGAAAAGGCCTGCCCCTGCCCCTGGACTGCTGCCTTTGAGGAGTTGCCTGCCTTTCCTTGGCCTGAGCACTCCTGTAAGTGGTCCTGTACTCATCCATTTTCTTTATGTAATTCTCTGTCTGCTCCCCAAACAGAGAATTACCCACTACAGGAAAATCCATAGCCTTAGCCTGGGTGTCCTGTGAGAGGCTAGTACATCTGAGCCAAGCCATCCTCCGAAGAGCCACAGATGTAGCCATGACTCTTGATGAGACATCATTAGAGTCCACAGCAGCATGAAACTGAAACTTAGATGCCTCAATCCCATCTGCAGCCACCGCCTCCAGTTCCTTGGCTAGCTGGGGGGAGGTCTGTTTAGCCAGTGACAGTACAGTGTCCCACTTGGACTTCTGGTACCTGGCTGTATAGGCCATGTAGTTTGCCTGCCTGAGTCCCAAAAAAGATGCCATGTACTGCTTCTTTGCCATGGCATCAATCTTCCTGGAGTCCTTGTCAGGGGGGTGTGAAGCCAAGGGAATATTTGCCTTGTCACAGGCAGCAGCCTGCACTACCCCAACATGGCTGCATTGCTGATATAAGAACTCAGTATCTGAGCCTGAGAGTGTATACCTCTTGTCCATTCTTCTATCCACAGGAGGTATAGTGTTCGGAGACTTTAAGATTTTTTGTGTCTGTTTCCCAAAAGATTTGTGGAGGGGAATAGATAGTCTCCTGGACTCAGGGATATCCATCATCTCTACATAATCAGGCTCTTCTTGATCTTCCACAGCCTCCTCCATAGGAAGTTGGAGGGTTTCAGCCACTTTTCTGTAAAACATAAAGTGGGAAGGGGACTCAGAAAGCCTAGGAGGGGAAACACCTGATGGTCTGTCTGGGGAGATGTCCAGTTCCACAGGCACATCCAGACCTTCACTTACTTCATAATCCTCAAATTCCCCTTCCTCTTCAAATTCTGGCTCATAAAAATCTTCAAGGGTATACTCTTGAACCGGGGGAACCAACCGAACCGAACCCCTGCCAGAAGGATCCGGATCGGTCGGAACCGGACAGAGCGATTCCACAATCTGAATCACCCTGGCTATCTCTTCGGCGGTCGGAAGATGAACCTCTGGATCCGAACTGGTTGATTTATCTTTGCGCTTTCTTTTTGTCTGAACCGATCCCTCAGAATCGGCTCTCCTTTGCTCCGAAGAAGTATCGCCCTGGTCAGAGGGCACTCCTTCTGGTTCGGTCGAAACCGAACCGGGCTAGCCATCTGGGTCAGCGGACTTCTCGGCCTCCTTTTCCCTCAGTCTACCTAATCTCTTCTCAAGGGTAGATTTGGGAAAATCTTTACATATTTGGCAGTCTGAATCGAGGTGGTCAAACCCCAGACAATAAACACAGGTGGTGTAGGGATCGGCCTTGGCAAAGACCTCCCCACACTCACTGCAGTGTTGAAACGCAGTGGGCCTGGTTTATTTCTTGGGTTTCTCAGACATGGCCAACCTAACCAAACTTACCCTTTTTTCGGCAACTGCCAGGCAAGACTCCCTTATCGGTTCCTAACTGTGTCACGGGTATTGGAAAAAAATGGTTAAAACACATTTTTTTTAGAAACGATAAGAACCGGTAACCACACACTAAATATAACAAAATTCACAATCAAATGGTCAGTTCAGCCGAACCGACTGCACTTTTACAAGTTCCACACAGAAATAAAGAACAATTCCTATCTAGTAATCACGGCACCACAGACAGAGACTGAACCGACTATGCGGAAACTTTTTCGGTTTAAACCGTCGAAAAACTGAAAACTTTGACCGACTTCGACCAAGCTGAAGGAGAAATCTCCAGAGCGACTGTTCAGTGAGGCGGAGTAAAGAATCTGATGGTTTGAGTTCAAATCACTCCAGACAGAGACTTCAACCGAGCTCGAGCTCAGTGTTCCATGCCCTGCATGGAAAGTTAACCCTTAGTTCTCTGGGGCAATTCAAAGGTTGGGAATCACTGCAATTGTCAGAATACAGCAAGACTTCATGTTGTTTGAATCATCATGAATGGTCACTGAACAGACAGGTCTTACAGACCATTTTCAGGAGGTGGGGCACTCCAGAAGTGGATTTGTTTGCAGCTCCAGACAATTACCAGCTCCCAAAGTATTGTTGCAGACCTCCCACCAGGGGAACAATTCCTTTGGATGCACTCCTGTTGAATTGGACAGAGAAATTCTTGTATGCTTTCCCTCCATTCCCTTTACTGCTGAAAGTCTTGAACAAACTCAGGCTTCAACCAGCCTCAATGATTCTCATTGCCGCAGACTGGGCCAGGCAGCCTTGGTACTCCATACTTCTCTCAGTGTCAGTAGCCAAGCCACTCAGTCTTCCCTGGAGGTACAATCTATTGACCTCCTCTCAGGGCAGAATCATGTACCCCAACCTATTATCCCTCAAACTCAAGGCATGGCTCTTGAGGATCTAGAGTATGCTGACCTGCATCTGTCAGAAGGGGTTATGGATATACTGAGGGTTTCCAGAAAACCCTCCACTAAGAAAACTTATGCCTCTAAATGGAAAATATTTTCCTTTTGGTGCCAGAGCAGAAGCCTGGATCATTCTCAAGCTAACATTTCGGTTGTCTTGGACTATATGGCTCATTTGCACTCCACAGGTTTAACTATTTTCACTCTGAGGGTGCATTTGGCAGCTGTTTCAGCTTATTTATCAGCGGGAAACACTTCTTCGTCCTCTTTGGCTTCAAAGTCAGTGTTCAAAAAATTCTTTAAAGGGCTACTACATTTACACCCACCATGCAGGGGGGCCCACTTCCATGTGGTACCTGAATATTTGCATTGCTCAGCTCATGCAACCTCCATTTGAACCCATGTCCTCAGCAGACCTAAAATATGTGACCTGGAAAACCGTATTCCTGGTTGCCATTACCTCTGCCAGGAAGATCAGTGAACTCCAGGCTTTATCCACAGAGCCAGGATATATCGCAGTCCACAGGGACAAGAGAGTCCTTAGAACTAGTAGAAAGTTTTTGCCTAAGGTGGTATCTGATTTCCACCTTAACCAGTCAATTACCTTGCCAGTCTTCTTTACAGATCATTCCACTTCAGGTGAACGTAGACTGCACAGCCTCGTTGTAAAGAGGGCAGTCAGCTACTATCTTGACCACACAAAGGGTCACAGACAGAATCAAACCCAGCTCTTCCTTACCTTTGGAGAGGTAGGGAAAGGCAAACTTGCCACAAAGCGATCCATTGCCAGATGGATTGTAACCTGTATCCAGTTCTGTTATGGCAAGGTGGGTAGGGAACCACCTGCAGGCCTCAGGGCCCATTCAACTAGAGGTACTGCAGCCTCCTTAGCAGCTGCTAGGGACATTCACCTAGTAGATATCTGCAAAGCTGCAACTTGGAAAACAGTCCACACATTTACAAAACTACTGATTGGACATCCAAGCCAGAGGTGATGCCAGGTTTGGCACAGCAGTCCTGTAGAGCCTGTTTACTAAATAGGTTATAGGCCCACCTCCAAAATGCAGTGCTTGGTAATCTGCATTAGTCAGAATACAGTAAGTTATACAGGGGTTTTAAGAAAAAATTACTCACCTTAGTAATTTTGTTTCTCCTAAGGGAATCTTACTGTATTCTGAGCTCCCTCCCGTCCTCCCCTTCTGATACCTATGGTCATTGCATTACAGTTGTGCTACAGTTGTTGTAAACCTGGGGAGTATATACTGTTTTTATTTTGGGCATCTGTGACTTGAGTCTTCTGGGATGCCTAGGTTTTTTGGAAGTATTTGAAACAGGGGTAATTCCCACTTATTTTCTCCTGCCATTTCTGGTGTAGGGAGGTTTTCATGATTGTTAATATTATTACTATTATTCTTACTATTGTTATTTTATCCTCAATTAAGAGGAAACTGCTTAGTGCATACTTCGTAAGAATCTGACAGTTAGAGAATGTTTACCAGGGAGAGTGGTTTGAAAACCAAGCTCGAGCTTAGCATTCCATCATTTGCATAGGTTCAATTAACCATTTCAGCTCTGGGGCAGTCCTATGGTGAGACCATATTGCATTAGTCAGAATATAGTGAGATTCCCTTAGAAGAAACAAGATTACTAAGGTGTGTAATTTTTTCTTACGTGGCACTCACAGGTGGCCAGTAATGGCCATTGGGTCCTCCTCCACCTCAGTTCTGCTACACCCGCTGTTGAGATAGCACCTTTAGCCACTCGAGACTGATCGTAGCCAAGTTTTAATGACTCCACAGTTTGACACCATTCAGCCTTCGACTCTGCCTCGGTTCTTCTACTTGACGCCGCTCCAGATCAGTAAGATCTTATCATTTATTTGTGTGTGACGGCGAGTCTTTGCTTGTTTTTGGATTGTGTTGCCGTTCCATCATGTCTGGTCATTGGGACAAAAAGCATTCTAAAAAAATGGGTCAGCCCCCTCCTATGCATCGGTGTTCTAGTGGCTGACAGATTTCCATGACTGACTGACATAACGTGTGCCTCTCCTGTCTTGGACCCCAGCATGACATGGATTCCTGCGATGCCTGCTTCTTGATGGAACATCAAGTTTTAGAGCACCGCACATTAAAAGTTGGCAGAGCCCCACCAACTTTTGGGGGGCGTTGTCGCTCGTGCCGGTCAAAGCTCAGGACTCTCTGCCCTACCTCTGGGTCCCTTCCTGAGCTTATATGGTCCAGTGAAGATGGGGCCTCCTCTTCTTCTAGCCTTTCCGTAGAGGAGGTCCCTACTGCAGTGCCAGAGGGCCGGCCAGCTCCATTCGGGGCCAGGCCGGGAGCACCGCTTTGGCAGTCACCTCCTTGGAGGTGCAGGCTCCCCCGTTGTCGGGGCCCAAGGCTACGGGTCCTGATGTGGAGCATTCCTCAGCACCATCTGTCACCACCGCCTCAGATCCCGGAGCCACACATGGTGCTAGAGATCGGGTCGGCACTGCGAGGGGTGCAGGGCCAGGTCACGGCCCCGTTCGAGGTGTCGTGACTGGGGGATCCCTTGGGGCCGCCAAGCCAGAGCCCTTCATAATTGTCTCCTCCTCGGAGGCAGATGATTCTGAAGTGGATCTGGATTGGCTGCCTGATTCTTCTGAATCAGAGGGGTCCCCATGGCCTAGCACCCTTGCACCTCCCCAGGTGCCCCCTCCGGCAGCTCAGGTGACTGCAGCTCATGGTGATCCCCCAGCCAGTGGTGGCTCGGGGGCCAGCTGTGGCCTGGTGGGCCCTCTGCTGCTGGGGTGACAATAGGGTTCCTGAGTGAGGGAGTGGCTGCTGTTCCCAGTGCCATTCCTCCTCTCAGGATTAAGATCAAGCCCCCTCCCCTTGTGGCCCACCCTCCCTGGGGGCCCTTGGAGTTGAGGGAGCCCTTGGCACAAGGGTTAAGTAAGAGAGCTTCCTTGGAGTCCTCAGGGTTGAGGATAAGGGGCAAGGGACCATGGCACACTTCCATGACTCCCTGGGATCGGGGAAGGAGCCTTAGTGCTGAGCCCTTTGTCCTCACCTCAGTTTTTCCCACAGAGGTCTCTCTGGGTGGGGCTGGGGTCCGACCTTCTGGATGCATGTGGTCCCGGTCCCCTCATAGAGTATCTCACCCTACAGGGTTAAGCCCTCGCTGTTTTGATTTTCAAGATAGGACAGTGAATCTGCAGACATGTAATTTTCCTCTTATGCCAGGCTCTCCTGTAGACTCTGCTAGCCCTGGCAGAGGCACGTCACATCAGGTGACAGGCTCACCTGTGCCTCTGTGCCCAGTTCCCCTTCTCCCAGGCCACATTGGTCCTCTGGGGCTTTTGACCTGGGATCAGTTCAGGTCTCTGGCTGCTGCTTTCCCTCAATACGTTAGGTCCATGGATGATCAGGTCTTCTGACCAGTTCCCCCACCACAGCCAGAGTCTGCCTCATCAAGTTCCTTGACCTCCTCGTCTTCCTCCACTGGGGAACAGGAGCCTTCCGTCCACCTGTCCTCAGACGCTGATTAGGCCCAGTATCAGCACTTCCTGTTGAGGTTGGTTAGGGATTTGCACATCTCCCGTTACATGAAGGACAACACAGAGTGTGTGACACAGGCCTTCCTAGATGAATACGGGGCCCACCATTTGGTGGTCCCATCCTGGCCAGTTCCCTTCCGGCAAGCATTGTACAGCACCTGGCAGTGTCCATATTCCCTAGAACCAGCCCCTATGGACTGTCTCAGGTGGAATTGCGCAACCCTCGGTTCTCCAGGTGCCTTGCCTCATCCACCTTCTGGACTGATGTGGCTGGACACCCCTTTCGGGCTTCGAAGCCTGGTCCGCGACATGCCTCCTGAGACTGACTTTTGAGAGTTGAATCAGTTGGGGCAAATCAGCGCAGAGCCTGTTGCTGAGCATATCACATCAGGCACACCATGTTGCTTACAACAGGCACCTGTGGGCGATGTTAGGTTAAGCTTTAGCATCAGTGCCTGATTTGGAGGCTACCCGGCATGCTAAAGCCCTCTCTGCTATAGGCCTGGAGTTGGCAAGGCACCAATCAAGGGCATCATATGATGCCAGTGAGGTCACTTCATGGCTTGTGGGGACAGTGATCTGCATTAGGCAGATGGCATGGCTTTGCCTGTCGATGTTGTCACCTTTGGCCCAGTGCAGGTTACTGGCTTCCTCCTTCCAGGGGACCCATCTCTTTTCTCGCAGGGTGAGACAGGTGCTTCAGGGGCACCTTCCTTCCACTAAGGTCCAGGGGACCCCGTCTCACTCTGACCAGTCCCAGCCTTAAACCAGCTAGTGGAGGGTCCCCCTCCCCCCGTTCTCCCCCAGGGGAGGGACTGAGGGATGTCTTTGCCTCAGGGTTATTGGGCCCCCTTCGGGGGTGCTCAGTACTCACCCAACAGTGATGAATGGTGAAGACTGACACAGGTAAGATATGAAAATGATGTACCTACCATAATTCTTGATCTTCCTGTGTATCTTCATCATTCATCACTGAATCCTTCCCACCTTCCTCTCTTGAGGCCTCAGTCTCTGAGACGTGCTGCCTCCCTCTTGCCCTCCCCCCCCAGAGTTTTCTCCACTCCTGACAGTTGTCGGGTGGGAGGGGGTTGGTGGGGCAAGATCAGGTTTGGGTGAATCTCGAACCCTTCGGGGTTTATTCCTTAGGGTCTCCAAGGCGGCCCCCTCCTCTTCTGGACCTCCTTGAATGACCTGCTTAGAAAGTTTTTTTCCAGTCCAGGAGTGGCACCTCAGGCTTCCTGGGATGCCTTTGCCCTTTCTTCAAACCCCAGGAAATCTTACTGTATTCTGACAAATGCAGTATGGTCTCACCATAGGACTACCCTGGAGCAGAAATGGTTAATAGAACATATGCTAATAGTGGAATGTTAGGCTCGAGCTCGGTTTTCAAATCACTGTCCCTGGTTGCACTTCCTGCAACCATCAGATTCTTTACTCTGCTTGCCTCAGTAAGATGTCTCCGGAGGGTCTCCTTCACTTTCATTGAAGAAATTTTGTTTCTCTGTTTTTTTCTAAAGTCTGTTGTTTATTTTCAGTTTCTGAAGCACTGTCCTTGGTTTACAGGTAGAATTAGCGTAGATCATTAGTTCTCTCACTGTGATAGTGAGCCTCCCTCAAGTCATGGAACAGATTCCGAGCCTCCCTCAAATTTGGAAACAATCTTGGGCCTCCCCATAGAAAAAAAATCATACTTTTGCACAGTACACCAGAAATCAAGCGGGACTAATAATGTTGATGGAGTATAGTCTCTTTTTATTCAACTTAGTGTTCTCCACCCCAACCCCACGCCCCAGGTTATCCTTGTCTCTCCTCTATTCTGACTCTTGGACCCTTATTACGCTACTTCCTCTCAATCTGGAACAACTAACCTAGCCACATCATCTCTTCCCCGTCTTAAGCATCTTCTTGTACCCTTACCGAGGTCACATCTGAAACATGCATTGGCTCAGTGTGCCTTTCCCAGATACCAATTTCCATATAAATAAATACCTACTGTAGAAACAAGCCTTGACTCAGTGTGCCTTTCCCAGTCACTAATTTACATATAAACACATACTGTAGAAACAAGCCTTGACTCAGTGTGCCTTCTTAGTCATCAATTTATATGTAAATATACACCTACAGTATAAACAAGCTTTTGCTCAGGGCCTTTCCTGGTCACCAAAGTGTGCATAAGTAAAGAAATTCACCTGCCACTATCCATATTTAGTTTGCTTCATTCCTTCACACAATACATCCAAAACTTAAAATTTAAATGCTGTACATTATCAGACTTGACTGGGCCTCCCCTGGAACAGTGTGGGGAACCACTGGTCTAGATTTAGTGGATATTTGGTGAGTTTCTTTGGTTCCTTCTCAGTTTCTCCAACCAGAAGGAACCGATATTGTTTTGATTTTTACAGTTTAATTTTAACTTCTATTGCCGTCCGGTGAGGTGGTTTAAACAAGCATTTGTGAATGCCGAATGTTGCTTGCTTGTATGTGCTGTGTAGGTATTTGGAAGTCAGTGGAGTGCAAATATTGAAAATTTGCAAACTTACGAGCATGCGTAGGAACTGCGCAACACATGCTCGTGAAACAGTCATTTTTAGGAAGTTTGCGACCAAATTTTCAACATAGTCATTTTAAGACCTCTGCTCATGAACAGTGTCACTGTGATTTTCTTAATGTGTCCCATACAGTGATTTCGCACACCGACTGCGCCATTGTGCGCTAGATGGACGGAAACATATTTTGGGTGAGATGTGAAAAATGACAGCTGCACTGCTCATAAGGAGGTGTGTTAAAATGACAATGTTGAAAATCTGGAGTGAAAATATTGAAATTCGCAAACTTACGAGTGTGCGTGGAGAAGTGTAGCATGAGCTCGTGAAAACAGTCATTTTAGGATTTTCCACCGATTTTCAACATAGTCATTTTAAGACCTCTGCTCATGAACAGTGCCACTGTGATTTTCTTAATGTGTCCCATACAGTGATTTCGCACACCGACTGTGCCATTGCGCGCTACATGGGCGGAAACACGTTTTGGGCGAGATGTGAAAAATGACCACTGTACTGCTCATAAGGAGGTGTGGTAAAATGACAATGTTGAAAATCTGGAGTGAAAACATTGAAAATTCGTGAACTTACTGGCGGTGTAGGATGCATAGCATGACGCCAGAAAAAGTCATTTTTAGATTTTCACTTAAATTTTCAACATAGGCTTTTTGAGAGCTCCACCTATGAATACTGGCAGTGTCGTTTCATTAATTGCGCGTAGCGTGATTTCTGCAGTGATCGCTAAGTCACCCTTCAGGCCCGAGTAATGCCATGACAGTGCAAGAATTCATGAGGAGGTGTCCCAAAAACCCCATGTTAAAAATTTGCTGCAAAAATTCCAAAAAATGACTGAGATATGCAACAAAGTTGAAAAAACCCTATCTATCCCATTATACAGCTTACCGGCATTTCCTCAGTTCGCGGTCGGCTTTGAAGAGTGCAGATGTGTTCCCGGTCCACGAAGATCGTCAGCGCCAGACTCCGGGAGGAGGTATGGTGAGGGGGGTGGGGAGGCAGGGTGCGCAGTGGGTGGGTGCGGGTTGTGGGGGCAGGGACTGCGAGGGACCGTTTTTTCTTTACAGGGTTTTTTTTGTTTTAAAAGACGACGCGGGACGCTTTGCCATGCTGGGGTGGGCTCCCAGCGTGGCAGCTGAAAAACTGTTTGGGGGCTGGAGCCGATGGGGGATTGGGCACCCCGTCAGCCATAACAATCTTTGCCACGCTGGGGTGGGCTCCCCAGCGTGGCACACGACTCTCGGGGGGACAGGGTGGAGTCGGCGGGGATTGGGCACCCCATCGGCTATCGATGAGTTGCCATGCTGGGGTGGGCACCCAGCGTGGCATGTGCAACTCTGTTTGGGGGGGATGCAGCACAGCTGATGGGGGATTGGGCACCCCCTTCGGCTATACAGTGTGGGGGGGCGAGCACAGCAGAGTGTGTGTGTGTGTGTGTGTGTGTGTGTGGGGAGCGCGCATGAGCAGGCAATATCTTATCGCTGCTCACTGAAGCATAGCTCCCCCTTTCAACTGTACTCCACTGCATTTTGGAGCTGTCATAGACAGCTCCAGCAGGCATTGGAGAACTGGGGACGCGCCTGCAAACACACTGACTAAATTGGAAGAGGGCTGCCACACCTCCGAAAACTCGGATGATGGCACAATGTTTCTTGCACATGCGTGCAAGCAACATAAAAAAAGTGGTTTTACCTGGGTAACTCTCGGTCCTTTGGTTTATCTTGTGTTCAGTGTCACAGACCAAGAAACGAACGGGCCCCACAGGTTTCCAACATTGTACAGAGTGTAGGGAACTGTTCACTAAGGCAGATCCTCATTTAATTTGTGTTTTTTGTTTGGGGTTTGACCACCTCCAAGAGGACTGTGATATTTGCAAAATCTTCCCTCAGTCAATGCTTGATAGGCGATTTAAGCGACTGCAGGAGAAGATGTTTGATAAGGCTGCTGAACCGGCTAAGGACAAACTGGCCACGGGCCAAGTTGAACCGGAGAACCAGCCCTCTGACCAGGGTGATGGTTCTTCTACCAAACAGTGCCCTGCAGATCCTGCTGCTAACCCAGCAACCGGGGGGAAAAAGAAAAAAGAAAGAAAAGCATGTAATGGTCGAACTGCAACCGAAGGGGGTAGTGGTTCTGACTGCGGAGGAGATAGCAAACGCTATACGGATAATTCAGGCTTTGTAACCGTACACTCTGGTTCCAGTTGGGAAGGCCCCTTCAGTTCCTCCTACACCGGTTCCAAGTTCATTGGAAATTGGACAGAAACAGTTAGCTGATAAAGAGGAGGAGGGCCCGTTGATGAGGATAAGGATTATGGGGAGGTTATTAAACTGGAGGTTTCCCCGGATCATCACCATTCTGACTCCCCTGATAAAGGACATGAGGATTTTACCTCTCATTATGCCTTTATTAAACAGGTGGCTCAGTCTCTTGATCTTCCTACACAGGAGTCTACTGATGAGGAGGAAGAAACAGGACTATAGGGAGATGATGGATGTACCTGTCTCAAAGAGGCTGCTGGTACCTATCCATAAATCTCTTAAGAGGCAGGTTCATAAGATCCTGCAGACTCCTACCTCTGTGCCACCAGTAGATAAAAAGGTGGACAAAAAATATTGGGTTGCCAAGGCTGGGGCAGGCTTCCTGTTCGGACACCCTAGCCATGAGGGAGTGGTACAGGCTGCTGCCTGTGACAAGGCTGACATTCCCCTGGCTTCCCACCTGCCTGATAAAGATTCAAGGAGGATGGACACCATTGCAAAGAAGACATATTTGGGATCCTCTCTCCTTATCAGACAGGCCTCTTATATGGCATGCATAGCCAGATACCAGAGGACCTTGTGGGATATGGTTATGGAAATTATTAAATCTGTGCCAGCCCCTATGGCAGCTGACTTAGAAGAAGCTGCAAAGAGGGGCATTGAGGCTTCTAAGGCACAACTCAGACTGGCTGTAGATAATAATGACACTGCAGCCAGACAGATGGTTTCCTCTATTTCTCTCAGAAGATTTGCTTGGATTAGGATTACCAGCCTGACCCAAGACATGCAGTCCAAGGCTTTGGACTTCCCTTGTGAGCCCTCCTCTCTGTTTGGTGAGCAAACGGAGGCTTAGATGAAAAAAATGTGTAACCTCTAGGTGGCACTATCCCAAGGGCTACTACCCCGGCCTGCTTGGCTAGTAGCAGGCTAGGGGGCCTGAGTTCTGAAACGGGTGCCTCCACCCGGAGATCAGGGTTGGTAGTGGTCAAGCTAACCTGGGCACAGCCCTCTGGGACACTGTAACCCCCCTCTTTCCCCTATAGTGGCCTGAACACTGTACTATAATCACTTTCACAATACCCCTGGTACACCACACAAGTACCCACACTGTTTGCACTTACCACCAGGGCTGGTTCCTCTGGTTCGACCCTGGGGACCCCCTGTAAAACAAGGTTATCCACTGCAAATAGCAACAGTACAGTACTTTGAGCACAAACTGGAACCACAGTCGGGTTACATACAGAAAAAGTTAGATCTGATTTATTCAGGGGACTTGAACAAGGGAGGGGCAAAATCAGGTTAATTAGCTTAAAGGTTATATCAATCAAGCAGTTATGCATGCACTTTGAGTACCCCACACAGTCCACCTCTGGGTACCCAGGTGGAGAAGAGATGGGCTAGCCAGGACCATTGCCCTGGGTTGCAGCTGGTTGGGGCCCTGTGATGGAAAACACAACATGCACAGTACGCAATGTTTCTAATCCGGAGCCAGAGGGCTCAGTTCGTAAAGGAAACGAAACAACAAGACAATCAGATGACACACTCAGATTAAGCTGCTGTTGCAGGGAGCTACCCTGGTATTTACTCACAATACCGAAGACTGGACACATGCTGGACGAAAATCGAGACTACAGGTGGTTGATCTGGAATGCCAGGAGAAGCAGGGCCCACATGAGTCACAGAGGCGTCATTCCTGTTCAAGCGTAGAGCAGGGGACTGATCCCCAGGCAGGTCTTTCGTCGATGGCTTCTCTGTGCAGTGGGTAGTCTGGCTGGGCCAGTCTGGCAAGGCCCAGACCACATGGAGACAAATTCAGATGCAGTCCATTTTGGGCTGGATACAGCTTCCAGCAAGCAGAACACAGTTTACACTGTGGGGAACTAACTCACAACCCACTAGCAGCTCATAGCACATTTACATGTATGGGAATTCTACTGTACCAGGCAAAAATGCTCCCCGGTCACAAGTGCAAAGTCTCTGCACACACCGGGAGCTTAGGGGTAGCTGGAACTCTTGACAGGCCAATCGCATTCAACAAAATCTTCGGTCTTCTTCAGGTTGAGCCTGGCCCACTTCAGTAGCTTACTTTAGTCACACAAACTTGGATTTAGTCCAAAATAATTCTCTTCTCTCCCTGTCAGGAGCAGCTGGCAGACACGCAAGCCGAAGACTCAGCCCTTTCACAGTTTTCCCATGTGAATCCACTCAGGATTGCTGCCCAAAATACACTTGAGCTCTTCTCATTTCACTTCCCTGCTCAGAACTAACTGAAAATTGCCAGCAGCCCAGGACTTCCCCAAGATCCAAAAGATTTGGTTGGCTGATTTGGCTGTCAGTCAAAGCTAGAGCTCCCCCTTCAGTTGCAAAAAAGGTGCAAAAAGTTCAAAACTACAATTCCTACAGATTTTGACTTCAGACAGCTCCTGTAGTCTGGCTACATTTTAGGTCCCACCAGAACTGATTGGTCCAATTTGTAGTCCAGGACCAAGATAGTGAAGACAGAATAAAGCAGTCCTTGCTACAAAGAAAGCAGGTTAGATAAACTACATTATAATTATCACTCTAAATGATTTTCAGCAAATAGTTACATCTTTCAACAGAGCTCCCTCTCAGATTACTTAGGCTGCAATCCGGCAGTTCTTAAAGAGACAGTACACAGAGGCTATACAGGCTCTGGTAATCACATTTAAACTGCTAAAACGCAGGACACCAGCCTGGCAGTGAGCATTTAGGCAAACTCAAGGAAGACTTTTTGGGAACTCCCATTTGTAGGGGGGTTACACCCTTCCCTGCCTGGGGAAAACTTGGCATCCACGTCAAGTCTGTACCATCATAACATTGAAAATGCAACATATACGAGACATTTATACCATTAGCATGCTATACAAGTGTTACCTGATTCATCAATTGGCATAACTTGTCTCTTTACTATACATTTCAACGTACTCCACTATATCATTTCCATTCTGACAAGACATTATGCATATTTCACACAGGTAAACTGAACATTACTATACAGAATCATGTAATAACTTCTTGTACTCTAAACAATGCAAGAGGGGGCCCTTCCCTATCAGCTAACTTGGGCTGGATGGAGCAGGGGCACCATGGTGAGAGGGCAGAACAAGTAACCTGGAATGGGCCCTCAAGCTCAATTTGGGCAGTGAACTCTGAGAGACATAAACACCTTTGTGGACTACATCGAGAGGCAAATTCACTGGCCTCCCAGGGGAATTGTAACTGAAGCACACCACTGGCTTGACAGCTAGGCCAGTCTTTCTGGGGTGAACAACCACAGTTTCTGTACTTTCAGCAATGATCTTGGAGCTTTCATCACTTGTGAGGGGTGCCTCTACATGAAGGAGAATGTCCAAGCTGGGAACAGTGTCAGCCCCTTGCTCTGTAGTCTCTGTTTCTACAACACTTGGCTCATTTTGAAGACACTCTGGTAATGAAGGGGGGCTGTCAGCACTCTCATAGTGTTCCTCAAGTTCTGGCACATCACCAGAAAGACTCATACCATCAGCCTCTCCTTCAGGCCAATCATACAGTTACACAATACACAAAGACTCAGCATCCTCAGACGTGATACTTCGCATTTCACCTTCAGGGAGCATTGGCTCCAAGGATGATGCCGGGGCATTAGGCAGTCCAGAAGGCCCAGCTTCATCCCCATAATTCAACATAGGATTTCCATGAAACAACTGACTCAGTGCATATGAGGGTTAATAGGCATTATCACACTCACTGTCGTCCGAGTTAGACCTGCAGTCACTATCATTCTGGGCCTGCTGCGGGGGAAGTCTTAAATCGGCAACCACGGGGGCAGGCTGACTCTGTTTCTTTCTTGCAGCAGCATGAGTCACTGGTCCAGGGGAATCAATCTCAGTGGGTTCAGCCTCAATTATAACTTGACCAATAGGTACCAAGTGGTTATGGTGCATGGTCTTGACAGCTTTAGAGTTATTCTCTTGGCACACTTTGTACACTGGCAAATCATCCAACTTTCCAACTATGACATGGAGAAGATGGTGCCATCGATCAGCAATTTTGTGTTTTCCATGCAATCCTAAATTTCGCAGCAACGCATGGTCTGCAGACCTAAGCTCTTGAGCCTTTACTTTTCTATCATGTCTCTCTTTGTTGGCTAGATTTCTTTTGGCGGCCATTGTCTGGGCCAGTTGATAGGTATGGTTCAATTGAGCTTTCAGTTTTTGTACATATTGCAGGTAATCTTCGGCTCGGACGCCATCAGGAGAAACCCCAAAACAGACAGCAACAAGCAGCCAGGCCTCTCTCCCAAATATGAGGTGGTGGGGAGAGAACCCGGTAGCATCATTCTTCGTGCAATTGTATGTGTGTACCAAGGTGCTTATCTTTTCAGTGGAGGGTGCCTAGCACGTCTAGCAGGGTGCGGTTAAAGCGTTCTGGTTGAGGATCCTCCTGCGGGTGATAAGGGGTGGTTCTCGACTTTCACACACCCCCATAGAGAGAGCATTTCTTTGATTAGCCGACTCTCAAAGTCCCGGCCCTGATCAGAGTGAATTCGCTGGTGGGCACCATAGTGGATGAAGAAATTTTCCACTAGCACCTTGGCCACGGTAGATGCTTTTTGATCTTTGGTGGGAAAAGCTTGTGCATACTGTGTGAAATGGTCTGTAACCACTAGCACAATGGCAATGTTTCGCTGATCGGGCTCTAAACTCAAGAAGTCTATGCAGACTAGTTCCATTGGGGTGCTGGTAGTAATGTTGACAAGGGGGGCAGCCCTCTGAGGCAGGGCTTTTCTCTGCAGGCAGCGACTACAAGTCCTTACATGGTGCTCATCATTGGCCCTCATCTTGGGCCAGTAGACTCGAGATCGTACTAGGTCAAGGGTCTGGTCAATACCGAGGTGGCCCATATGATTGTGGAGTGACCTCAGTACCAAATCTTTGAAGGCTGTGGGCAGGATCAATTGTTGCTTGTCTATTTGGCTACCTCGATCTACAGTCTCTCTATACAACAAATGATTAAGCAGCTTCAACCTGGGGCCTTCTTTAAACAATAAGGCAGTTCACAGATCAGAGGAACGCAACTTGGACATATCTTTTCCTGCACGAATGGCGTCAAGTGCTGGCTGAATCATAGGATCTCGGGATTGAGGCCACTGAATGCTGTCATTGTCAAACTGAGGTGGTGCACTAATATCTAGAGCAGAGAAGTGGCAATACGCAGCCGGTATGCAGGTGTCAGAGGGGCCCAAGCAATCTACTAAGCAGTCCGCTGAGTCCGTAGACATCTGTTCATTTCTATAAAACTTTTGGCACAATGCTTGAATGTCAGGTTCAAACAGCCTGACTCAGTCGCTCTTGGAAAATGGGCCTCCGGGATAGGGTGTCAGCATCAATATGATTCAGGCTTAGTCTGTATTCGACAGCATAATCATATGTTGACAATGCAGAAAGCCACCAGTGCCCCATGGCGTCTAACTTAGCTGAAGTCTGTACATAGGTCAATGGGTTATTGTCAGTTCTCACCGATATTTTTGCCCCATAGAGGTAATCATGAAACTGGTCGACAATGGCCCATTTTAACGCAAGAAACTCCAACTTGTGCACAGGGTAGTTTCGCTCTGACAGGGTCAAGCTTCTACTGGCGAATGCCACTGGTCTCAAACCATCCTCATGGTCTTGATAAAATACAGCTCCTAGACCCTGCAGACTGGCATCAGTATGCAGCACATAGGGTTTGGTGGGATCAGCATAAGCGAGGATGGGGGCGTGGGTGAGCTGGTATATGACTTCCTGGAAAGTTGCTTCACAGTCAGGCATCCAATAGGACCTGAAAAGTTCACCTGGGTGGAAATATGCATCATCTGGTTCTTTGACGGACCCTTTTTTGTATTTCTGATTGGTAGGAGGGTAACCCTGGGTAAGATTCAAGAGTGGCCGAATCACTTTGAAATAGTCCTTTATGAACCAGCGGTAGTAGCCACAGAATCCCAGGAAATGTTGTTGTTCTTTCAAATTGTGGGGCTGGGGCCAAGTAGTCAAGGCTTCAACTTTACTAGGATCAGTCTCTATCCCCTCTCTAGACACTATGTGCCCCACATACTTCACAGAGGTGTGGAAAAACTGGCACTTGTCGATGGACAGCTTGAGGCCGAAATCTTCCAGTTGGTCTAGTACTTTGAACAGTCGACTCTCATGTTCCTCTAGGAGCTCCCAAACACAATGACATCGTCCAAGTACACCAGGCATTCCAGCAAATTCATGTCTCCCACCACTCATTCCATCAGTCGCTGGAAGGTGGCTGGGGAACCCGATATCCCCTGTGGCATTCTCAGGAATTCATAGAACCCCAAAGGACAGATGAAGGCTGCCTTCTCATGGTCCTCCAGAGCCATCGGAATCTGGTAATATCCACTGCAAAGATCCATCACCAAGAACCATTTGCTCCCATTCAAACAATCCAGAGCATCTTCTATACGGGGCATGGTGTATTGATCGGGGATGGTCCACCGATTCAGAGTTCAATAATCAACACACATTCTCACAGATCCATTCTTCTTATGCACAGCCACAATGGGAAAGCATATGGGCTCCTGGATTCTTGTATCACACCAGCCGCAGGCATTTCCTGCAAGTGTCTTCTCACATTGTCTATGTCTGCAGGAGCTAGGCGTCGAGACCTCTCTTGAAATGGCCGTTCATTGTGCAGGCGTATGTGATGCTCCGTACCCTGGACACATCCCACGTCCCATTCCTTCAATGAAAACACTTGATCTCTCTGGGTAAGTTTCTGGCTAATTCTAGTTTTCCATTCAGCTAGCAACGGGGAGTCACAAAAATCAAACAAGTCGGGAGTCACTCTATCTGTCTTGCCAGGGTGCTTGTTGCTGGGCAACACTGCAGTGTCTGCGCAGTGTACCATAGCTAGGGTGCATCCTCTGTTCACCTGGATCTCCCGATCTGACACATTATGAATCTGGACCATCACTCGTCGTGCATAAGCATGAGCACGAGCTGGCAAGATGCTGGGCTTAACCAATAATCCTTCCAGCAATTTTCCATCGCCTGGTGCATCCAACATCAGTATTTTGTTCTTGACATCTTTGCAGAGGCGGACCTCCCCTTGAATGGTACACTGGGCATTAGGGGCCTGTGCCATTGAATCAGGATCCTTCTTCCACACGACCCCTACCGGTTCATCCTGGTCCACTCCCTTGGGCTTCTGCTGCAGATCATAGGCCCTCTTGATCAGAGCGGGAATTCTTAGGGCCTTCTCAGTCTGTCATCCTTGTTTCTCATGTCAGAGTTGTGCCAGTCTCCCAAACATATGGGAGTTGGTCCCAATTAACAGGGGAACCCCATCATACAGTCCAGTAGGGGGACACACTAAGGCCAGTGTCTCAACTTGCTCCTCTACACCAGTTACAGCTGCAGAAAATGACAACCAGAGGCGGACATATCCTAGGTAGGGATAAGACTTGTCGCTCAGTGCCCACACATGTAGGCCTTCCAGGGATTATAAGGGCACAGCAGATAAGTGTTGTTAATACCAGTTCTTAAATACAATGGTCACTTGCGACCCACTGTCCAGCCCAAGTAGGAATACCATTCACAGCCATGGTAGTCTCCATTAAAGGGCCCACTATTTTGGACCAGTCTGGAGCGACAGCAGCAGGGGCCTGGACAGATGATTTAGCCACATAGGGATCTGAGTTACTACTTCTTGAACCCTCACTGTGGTCATTTTGGGCACTCCTTGAATGCTGGTTCATTCTCCGAAGCTCTCCTTGAAGCCTGTATACAACTTTATCTAGGTCTTTTGTGGACCGGCATTCTCTCTTCATGTGCCCACCTTTCCCACAATTATGGCAAAATATGTTTTCTGGGATTTGGGGTGGCCGAGGCATCACACTGGGAGCTGGGGCGGTGGTACTACCAACTGAAAACCTTGGTGCCATCTCTGTCTGCTGTGTGGTGAACATTTGGAGACATCTCGTCAATTCTCTTACTTCCATAGTCAAGGCATCGAGTTTTGAGCTGCTGTTAGCAGGAGATGCCTGGGTGGACACCCCAACCCCCATAGCAGATGCTGTTGGATAAGGGCCGGTGTCTGTACTTGCAGGAGCGGCCTTCATAAAGAGACTGTTTTTTGTTTCCCTGAACTCCCTCAGCAGTTCATCCCATGGTGGCACACCCTCATTAGTCCCCACTTCAGAAGGGCCTTCTGATGCCGTGATCACTTGGGCTGCGCTTACCCTCGAATTACAATCCCCCTCTTCATCTTCAACCTCCTGGAGTTCTTTTATCAAGTCACAATAGGCCGGTGGGTTACCCCTTCTATCTGGGAGCCTTAATTGAAGGAGCTGCAATTTAAAATGCTTTGCATGTTGTAGTATGTGCCCCAACCTCACATGGTTTAAGTCACCCTCGGCTACCCCACCTTTTCAGTAAGCCTTTTGCAGCGCTCTTTCCAGAAGAGTAACATATGCAGACAAACTTTCCCCTGGCCATTGTTTTGTACCTTGAAATTTCCACATCAAGTTCTCCCCTGACTCAATGCTCCCAAAATTGCCTTTGAGTGCAGATAGGTACTTCTGGGTAGATGCATCAGGGTTTGTGGACCTCAGAAATGTAATGGCCTCTAGGGCGGGACCCCTCAAACTTTCTATGATCCTTTTCCATTTCTCAGCCTCTGCACATTGCCATTCAGGTACCAAAAGTGCAACACAATCTATCCAGGTCTCCCAATGATCCTCCCCTTGGGGGGTGGGGAGGGTGCTGGAGAAGATTCTCAACCTTTGGTAAGAGTCGTGACTAATGGCAGGTACAGACATAGGAGTCAGCATTGGCATGGGCACAGAAGGAGGGGCAATAATGGGTGCTGGAGCGGAAGGGGGTATTTGGGGAGGAACACCCCCAGGTGGCAAGAATAGTTTCTGTAAGTCCTCCACAGTTTTCCCTTCCTCCAGCAACAACTTTGCAAATTTCTCCTCAAAAGTCTCAGATAGTGGGGGGGGGCTCATTCTCCCCGGGGTCTTTACTGTCTTTAGTTATCATTCTCCAGGCAGTGAGGGCTCCTTCGGGGGTGATGGTCTGTGGCACTTTGGAACTGTCTACTGGATCCTTACACTCTACTAATGCCATGAAACTTTGGGCGAGCAGATTAGCCTGTCGACTCACCACCATAGGGTTTTGTAAACATTCAATCTTGGAAAGTACTCCCTTTACAGTATCCTTATTGGTACCATGGGGACTATCCAGGATAAGTATAGCATTTTGGGGGTCGATCTCCTGCCCAGTACACCACACCACCAACTGGTGTACAGCCACTTCTGTTGGGGTAGCCATTTATTTTTAACAGCAATTCGCAAATTTGGCCACTAGAAGACACAAAATCTCAGAAGTGAGCCTCCAAGATGTAACCCCTAGGTGACGCTATCCCAAGGGCTACTACCCCTGCCTGCTTGGCTAGTGGCAGGTTAAGGGGCCTGAGTTCTGAAACGGGTGCCTCCGCCCGGAGATCAGGGCTGGTAGTGGTCAAGCTAACCTGGGCACAGCCCTCTTGGACACTGTAACCCCCCTCTTTCCCCTCTAGTGGCCTGACCACTGCACAATAATCACTTTCACAATACCCCTGGTACATCACACAAGTACCTACACTGTTTGCACTTACCACCAGGGCTGGTTCCTCTGGCTCGACGCTGGGGACCCCCTGTAAAACAAGGTTATGCACTGCAAATAGCCACAGTACAGTACTTTGAGCACAAACTGGAACCACAGTCAGATTACATGCAGAAAAAGTTAGATCTGATTTATTCAGGGGACTTGAACAAGGGAGGGGAAAAATCAGGTTAATTAGCTTAAAGGTTATATCAATCAAGCAGTTATGCATGCACTTTGAGTCCCCCCACACAGTCCACCTCTGGGTACCCATGTGGAGAAGAGATGGGCTAGCCAGGACCGTTGCCAGGGGTTGCAGCTGGTTGGGGCCCTGTGATGGAAAACACAACATGCACAGTACACCATATTGTAAATCCAGAGCCAGAGGGCTCAGTTCGTAAAGGAAATGAAACAACAAGACAATCAGATGACACACTCAGATTAAGCTGTTGTTGCAGGGAGCTACCCTGGTATTTACTCACGATACCCAAGACTGGACACAGGCTGGGCAAAAATCGAGACTACAGGTGGTTGATTTGGAATGCCAGGAGAAGCAGGGCCCACACAGTTCGCAGAGGTGTCGTTCCTGTTCAAACGTGGAGCAGGGGGCTGATCCCCAGGCAGGTCTCTTGCCAATGGCTTCTCTGTGCAGTGGGTAGTCTGGCTGGGCCAGTCTGGCAAGGCCCGGACTGCATGGAGACAAATTCGGATGCAGTCCATTTTGGACCTGGATACAGCTTCCAGCAAGCAGAACACAGTTCACACAGTGGGGAACTAACTCACAACCCACTAGCAGCTCATAGCACATTTACATGTATGGGAATTCTACTGTACCAGGCAAAGCACTCCCCAGTCACAATTGCAAAGTCTCTGCACACACCGGGAGCTTAGGGCTAACTGGAACTCCTGACTGGCCGATCGCATTCAGCAAAATCTTCGGTCTTCTTCAGGTTGAGCCTGGCCCACTTCAGTAGCTTACTTTAATCACACAAACTTGGATTTAGTCCAAAATAATTATTTTCTCTCCCTCTCAGGAGCAGCTGGCAGACATGCAGGCCAAAAACTCAGCCTTTTCACAGTTTTCCCATGTGAATCCACTCAGGATTGCTGCCCAAAATACACTTGAGCTCTTCTCATTTCACTTCCCAGCTCAGAACTAGCTGAAAACTGCCAGCAGCCCAGGACTTCCCCAAGACCCAAAAGATTTGGTTGGCTGATTTGGCTGTCAGTCAAAGCAAGAGCTCCCCCTTCAGTTGCAAAAAAGGCGCAAAAAGTTCAAAACTACAATTCCTACAGATTTTGACTTCAGACATCTCCTGTAGTCCGGCTACATTTTAGGTTCCTCCAGAACTGATTGGTCCAATTTGCAGTCCAGGACCAAGATAGTGGAGACAAAACAAAACAGTCCTTGCTACAAAGAAAGCAGGTTAGACAAACTACATTATCATTATCACTTTAAATGATTTTCAGCAAATAGTTGCATCTTTCAACCAAACTCCCTCTCAGATTACTTAGGCTGCAATCCGGCAGCTCTTAAAGAGACAGTACACAGAGGCCATACAGGCTCTGGTAATCACATTTAAATTGCTAAAACGCAGGACACCAGCCTGGCAGTGAGCATTTAGGCAAGCTCAAGGAAGACTTTTTGGGAACCCCTATTTCTAGGGGGGTTACAAATAGATGATTACAAAACAGCCTACAAAAGTGCTGCAGCCAAGGAGAGGGCCTCTACCCCTCAGAAAAACCAAGCAAGGGGAGCTAGAGGTAGGGGTCAATATAGGCCTTATTTTCAGCCACAGGCCTACCCCCAGTATCCACAGCAGAGGGACTATTTCAAAGGCAGGAGCAGAAGAGGTGTAACCCAAACTAACCCCAGGCACCAAGCAGCATCCCAGCCTAAGCAGACACCCTGAGGTATCTGTCTGGGTTGCCTCCCCAGTCCAGATAGGGGGCAGATTGGCCCACTACCTCCAGGAATGGAAAACCATTACTACAGATAGATGGGTTCTGGAGGTAGTGGGACCAAGGATTGACTCTCTGTTTCAAGTTACAACCAAGGCTGAGAGCAAAAGTTTTCAGACCATCCTTTCCCTCAGAAACAAAGTTGCTAGAGGAGGAGGTACTGAATCTGTTATCCTTGGGAGCAATAGAACCAGTTCCTCTGTCACAGAGAGGAAAGGGTCTCTATTCAAGATACTTCCTCACACTGAAAAAAACAGGGGAGTGGCGACCCATATTAGATCTCGGGCACTTAAACAGGTATCTACTGAAGCCAAAGTTCAAAATGGTGACCCTGAGCATTATCCTTCCAACCCTAAGACAAGAGGATTGGTTGGCATCATTGGACTTAAAGGATGCTTACTTCCATATACCCATAAGACAGTCCCACAGAAAATTCCTGAGATTCAGACTGCCATCAGGTCACTACCAGTTCAAGGCAATGCCTTTCGGACTTACTTCTGCTCCAAGGGTTGTTCACAAAATGCTTGGCTGTGGTTGTGGCACTTCTCAGAAGACAAGGGGTAGTGGTGTTTCCTTACCTGGACAACTGGCTAGTCATAGGGCAGTCTCCACATCAGGTGAAGCAGTTTCTGGCACTGACACAGGAGCTCCTCCAGTCTTTAGGGTTCCTGGTCAATCTAAAAAAGTCAGTACTACAACCAGTGCAGCTCCTGGAATTAATAGGAGCCGAGCTGGATTCAGTGAGGGGAAAGGCTTGTCTCCTACAGTCAAGAACACATACCCTGGTTCAACTGGCAGGCACTTTCAAGGCTCAACGCCTCAGGCCCACCAGACACTTTCTACAGCTGCTGGGCCATATGGCAGCTTCAACAACTACAGTGTCAGGAGCAAGATTTCAAATGAGGGCTGTCCAGTATCACTTCAGATTATATTGGCATCAGAAATCAGATCCATTGTCAAAACTGGTTCCAGTCACACAAACCGTCCTGCAAGCACTGCAATGGCGGCTGGACATAGACAACCTCAGACAGGGAATTCCTTTCCTTCAGGAGCTTCCTTCCCTGGTGTTAACTACAGATGCTTCCCTACTAGGGTGGGGAGGACACTTAGGGAGCACACTGTTCACGATACATGGCTCAAACAGGAATCACTGCTTCACATCAACCTGCTAGAGCTCAGGGCAGTCTTCCTAGCACTTCAGGCATTCAGCAACCTGCTACAAGGAAAGGTAGTACAGGTCAGGACAGACAACATGACTACAATATACTACATAAACAAGCAAGGGGGCACAAGGTCTACACCCCTGTGCACAGAAGCCATGAGAATATGGGGTCTCGCCTATTCTCTGGGGGTTGTCTTTTCAACAGTGCACCTTCTAGGGAAAGACAGTGCATTGGCAGACGCACTGAGCAGGATAAATCAGAACCATCATGAATGGGCCCTGAACAGGCAGGTGCTACAAGTGGTATTCAAGCGGTGGGGCACTCCAGAGATAGACCTCTTTGCTGCCCCAGACAATTACCAGCTTCCCAAATTCTGTTGCAGACCTCCAGTCTTGGGCTCAGTCCCAGTGGATGTACTCAAATCTGGACTGGACAGGGAAGTTTCTATATGTCTTCCCCCATTTCCCTTGCTACTGAGGGTCCTGAACAAGCTCAGATCCAAGCCTGCCACAATGACCCTCATTGCTCCAGATTGGGCCAGGCAGCCATGGTATCCCCTAGTCCTGGCATTGTCAGTGTCCAGACCAATCAGCCTTCCCAGGAGGCACAACTTGTTAACTTCTTCCCAGTGTAGGATTCTTTACCCCGGCCTTCAGTCCCTCAGGCTCAAGGCGTGGTTCTTGAGGACCTAGAATATGCAGATTTGCACCTTTCAGAAGGCGTTATGGAGGTCCTTAGGGTTTCTAGAAAGCTCTCCACCAGGAAGATTTACACATTCAAGTAGAAGAGATTTTCCATTTGGTGTGAAAAAAAAGGTCTGGATCACACTCAGGCAGGTTTGCCAGTAGTCCTGAATTACTTGGCACACCTCCATTCCCTCGGCCTTCGGCCTTCTACACTCAGGGTGCATTTGGCTGCTGTATCAGCCTATCTGTCAGCAGGTAAGGCATCATCACTGGCTTCAAACTCAGTATTTAGAAAATTCTTTAAGGGTTTGCTTCATTTGCACCCTCCACATAGGGCCCCCACCCCAGTGTGGGACCTCAACATATGTATTACATAGCTCATGCAACCACCTTTTGAGCCTATGTCATCAGCTGACCTCAAATATGTAACTTAGAAGGTTGTCTTCCTAGTTGCAATTACCTCAGCCAGAAAGATCAGTGAGCTCCTGGCCTTGTCCATAGATACTGATTATATTGCATTTCACAGGGACAAGGTAGTCCTTAGGATCAATAATAAGTTCCTTCCTAAGGTAGTGCCTGATTTTTATGTCAACCAGTCCATTACACTACCAGTCTTTTTCACTGATCATTCTTCTTCAGATGAACATAGGCTGCATAGCCTGGTTGTTAAAAGTGCTATCAGCTATTACCTGGAACATACAAACGGCCATAGAGAAGACAGGACCCAGCTTTTTTTGACTTATGGGGAAGTGGGAAAATCTAAACCTGCTACAAAGAGGTCCATAGCATGGTGGATTATGGCATGTATTCAGTTTTGCTATAACAAGGTGGGCAAGCACCCCCCTCAGGGTCTTAGGGTCCACTCTATGAGAGGAACAGCTGCATCCATGGCAGCCTCTAGAGATATCCCTTTGTTGGAAATCTGTGAAGCAGCTACCTGGAAGACGGTTCACATAATCACCAAGCATTACTGCCTCGATACTCAAGCTAGGAGTGATGCCAGGTTTGGCACAACAGTTCTGCAGAGCCTATTTCCTAAGTAGGTCCTCTGCGTGCCTCCAAAGGCACTGCTTCGGTTGTCTGCATTTGTCAGAACACAGTAAGATCTTCTGGGGTTTGAAGAAAACATTACTTACCATAGTAATCTTGTTTCTTCTAAGGAAATCTTACTTTATTCTGAGCTCCCACCCTCCTCCCCTGCTAGGACCTACAGGGCACTGCATACTGTCTGTACAACTAAAGTTGGAAACTTGTGGGTACCTAGTAGTTTATTGGGCATCTGTGACTTGAGTCTTAGTGATGCCCTCTGTTATCTAAGAGGTGCTTTTGTCCCCTAACAGGGGTTCTACTAATTGTTAGATTAGGTTTGTTAGATAGTATCTTTTAGCTTCTGCATGCTTTGTAAGAATCTGATGGTTGCAGGAAGTGCAACCAGGGACAGTGATTTGAAAACCGAGCTTGAGCCTAACATTCCACTATTAGCATAGGTTCTATAAACCATTTCGGCTCTAGGGCAGTCCTATGGTGAGACCATACTGCATTTCTCAGAATACAGTAAGATTCCCTTAGAAGAAACAAGATTACTATGGTAAGTAATGTTTTCTTCCCTCCCTTGAGGAGGGTATGTTCCGAAGTGTCGCTTTTCTCCCCCCCCAAACCTGTTGGGGTTTTCGGGGGGGGGTGAGAACTGTGATACTTTCTAAATATAGATGGGATTGAGGCTGGTCTGGTGGCCTCCCTCCAAATTCTGGTGGTGCAACCAATCCTTGGTTTTCTTGTCATTTCACTCAGCCTCTAGGCAGTGTTGGCTCTGTCTCTTGGTCATTGGGGCATAACTGTGGAACTTCTTGCAGTTTTTCTGTGGCTTTCCCTGGTAAATTCTCTATGCTTATACCCTCCAGGGTGCAGCAGTTCTGGGCTGGCCAGGGTTCATGCCCCGGTGTACCATCTTAGAGCCACTTCCTCACCTGATTGGAGCCAAGCCACTCCCCCCATCCCATACCTAGATTCTCTCTCTCTCTCTCTATATATATATATATAAATATATACCTTACTCTTTTCCTTCTCCTCCCTTCGTCGCTCAGGGACTGGGGCATCCTGGCCCACAACCCTCAGGCCCCCCCTTTCTCTTTACCTGTCCTCTTGTTGGCATACTCTTTTTCAGCTTCTTCCTTTCCTTTTACTGTCCCTTGGGCTCTCTTGCCCCACCCTCCTTTCTCTTTACTTACTTCCTCTGTCTTTCTAATGTGCAGAACTGAGGTGGAGAAGGACCCAACGGCCATTACTGGCCAACCCGCCAGCCACATAACACGTCAAGCCCCTCGTATGTGCCCCAAAAAGTCTCCTACTTGGTGCCTGTCTCCAGCAGACACCCAATAGTGATGAATGATGAAGATATACAGGAAGATCAAGAATTACGGTAGGTACATAATTTTTATTTTTAACATATTATTAATTGCAAATGAAAGTGGTTTGTGTATGACTAAAATTTTTTATTCTCACCCCAGGGTCCTTTAGCATCAGTAACAATGTGCAGTTAGCTGACTATGTTAAACTGTCTCAGAGGTGAAGAGTATGATAATGAATATAATGAATTAGCCAATCAGGAAAGAGCTTGAGGGCATGCTGAGCTGAACCTGCCTAGATGGCACCAGAATTTTTTCTCTGCTTGACTGAGAAACACTGCCTCTGGGGTGCTCTTTCTCTTAGCCAAAGAAAAGGTTTTTTTCCTTCTTGGTAGCTATAACATTTTTTTCTATACTTTTATAGTATGCTGAGTAGTTTTTCTTGTGTTTTTAGCGGTTCCCGGGAACCGTGTTTTTCCTGCCAGTTCCATGGTTCCCTCGTTTTATTTTCTGACTAAAATATTAACCGCGTTTAGTTATTTCAATGGTTCCATTCTTTATTTTCACCGCAGTTCCCTTTTTTTAAGTGGGAACCAACGTTTTTCAAGTTTTTTCTGTAAAATGTCACAGTTCTTTACGGCGAGGGAACCGACCGCATTTCTTTACTTGATCCTACCTGGGCTTTATTTTTCTGGGGATTTCTTTGAATTAGCATGGCAGGAAAGAAACAATTACTCACCTTAGTAATTATGTTTCTTCTAGTGGAGTCTTGCTGTATTCTGACAAGTGCAGTTAGCCACAGCCTTTAAACTGACCCGGTGAACAATGGGTTAACTTTTCTATGCATGGCATAGAATGTTCATCTCGAGCTCGGTTGATGTCTCTGCCTGTTGTTATTCGAACTGCAACCATCAGATCTTTATGAGCAAAACTCACTAAGTGTTCTGTGTGGAAACTGTAACATTTTAACTAGCCAACTGGCAGAAAAATAATGTTTTGGGTTCTCAAAGGAAGACTCAAGTCAGGAAACCCAAACACAAAAACCAATCAAATGAAATAACATCTCGCCCCATGAGAACAGAGGGTGTAGAGGGGGCATCCCTAGGGTGCCAACACTGCACCTGCCCACCCACATCCCAAAAAATCTAGGTTCTGAGAGGGAGGCGGTGGGGGGAGGTCAGAATACAGCAAGACTCCGCTAGAAGAGACATAATTACTAAGGTGAGTAATTTTTTCTTCAAACAACATGAAGTCTTGCTGTATTCTGACAAGTGCAGATTACCAAGCAGTACCTCCATGGAAGGGGGACAGAACCTACTTTGGGAATAGACTCTGAAGTACTGCTGTGCCAAACCGAGCATCACTCCTAGCCTGGATATCCAGAGAGTAATGCTTGGTAAAAGTATGGACTGTTTTCCAGGTGGCTGCTTGACAAATTTCTAAAAGAGGGATATCCCTGGCAGCAGCCAGGGAAGCAGCTGTACCTGTTGTGGAATGAGCCCTCAGGCCTGAGGGTGGAGTTTTACCCAGTTTTTTATAGCAGAATTGTATACAAGACACAATCCACCTGGCAATAGATCTCTTGGTGGCAGGTTTGCCCTTCCAAACTTCTCCATAAGTAAGGAACAACTGGAGGGAGTCAAACCTGTGACCCTTGGTACACTCTATGTAGTAGCTAAGGGCTCTTTTAACATCCAAACTATGTAGTCTCCTCTCTCCCGAGGAAGACTGATCAGTGAAGAAAACAGGGAGAGATACAGACTGATTCAGGTGGAAATCTGAAACCACTTTAGGCAAGAACTTTCTGTTAGTTCTAAAGACCACTTTATCTCTGTGAAAAGAGATGAAATCAGGTTCCACTGACAGGGCTTGTAATTCAGTGATACATCTAGCAGAAGTAATGGCTACCAAAAACACAGTTTTCCAAGTCAAGTACTTAAGCTCTGCTGAGGACAAAGGTTCAAAAGGGGGTTGCATAAGCTGAGCAATGCAAACATTAAGATCCCAAGCAGGAGCATGATCCCTAAAGGGGGGATTGGTGTGAAGTAATCCCTTGAAAAACTTACAGAATACAGGGTGGGATGACAGTGAGGAAGACTTGCCTACTGACAGGAAAGCAAAAACAGCTGATGAGTGTACCTTGAGAGTAGCTGGTCTGAGGCCTAGGCCATTGAGATGGACCATATAATCCAGAACCGTGGGCAATTCAGCAGTGTCTGGAGAAATATTCTTCTTAGAACAACAAATGCTGAATCTTTTCCATTTGGAGTTGTAAGTCTTTCTGGTGGAGGGCTTTCAAGAAGCCTTGAGGATATCTAGAACCCCTTGGGAAAGATGCACATCTGCAAACTCTAACTGTTCAAGAGCCAAGCCTTCAGATTGAGAGACTGAAGATTGGGGTACCAAATCCTCCCCTGAGAGGATGTTAAAAAGTTGTAATTCCTGGGAAGAGACAGGGGAAGATGGGCTGCTAGGGACAGCAACAAGGGATACCATGGCTGCCTGGCCCAGTCTGGAGCAATCAGAATCACTTTGCAAGGTTGTGACCTTATCTTGACTAACACTTTGAACAGGAGAGGGAAGGGGGGAAGCATACAGAAATTTTCCTTCCCAGTTCAGAATCAGAGCATCCAGGGGGACTGAGCCCAAAACTGGGGGTCTGCAACAAAAGAGAGGAAGTTGGTGATTGTCTGGGGCTGCAAAAAGATCTGTCTCTGGAGAGCCCCATCTTGAGAAAATCACCTTCAACACCAGATGATCCAGGGCCCATTCGTCATGGCCCTGAGATATTCTGCTCAGTGCATCTGCTAGGACATTGTTCTTCCCTGGAAGGTGAACTGCTATCAGAGAGGTTTGCAGGGAATAAGCCAGGGACCACAACTTTATTGCTTCTGTGCACAAGGCCGTAGACTGAGTGCCTCCTTGCTTGTTGATGTACCACATGGTGGTGGTGTTGTCTGTTCTGACCTGAACCACCTTGTTCTGTACTGATTTGGAAAAAGCTTGCAGTGTCAGAAACACTGCCCTGAGTTCCAAGAGATTGATGTGAAGAAGAGATTCCTGAGGCGACCACAGTCCCTGGGTGGTGAGGTCCCCCAATGGGCTCCCCAGCCCTGCAGGGAAGCATCTGTGGTAAGGACCACTGAATGAGACAGAGTGGCAAATGGAACCCCTTGCCTCAAATTGTCCTGATCCTGCCACCATTGCAGGGCTTGGATCAGAGTTCGAGTCACTGGGATTAGTTTGGCAAGGGAATCCTTTCTTTGGGACCAAAAAGCTCTTAAGTGGAACTGAATGTCCCGCATCTGGAATCTTGCACCTTGGACCACTGCTGTAGAAGATGCCATGTGGCCCAAGAGCTAAAGGAAATGCCTTGCTGGTCGGGACACCTGGAGGCTGAATAAAGAGGCCAGCTCCATGAAAGCTCTTGCCCTTTCCAGGGGAAGGAAGGCTCTTGCTTTTACCGTATCCAGCTCTGCCCCTATGAAGGTGAGGAGCTGCACTGGTTTGAGAACTGACTTTGGTAGGTTGAGAAGAAATCCTAAAGAAGTGAGCACTTGCTGGGTCACTTGCAGGTATGACTTGACTTGGTCTGGGGACTGGTCCACTATGAGCCAGTTGTCCAAATATGGAAAAATGGAAATCTTTTGTCTTCTTAGGAAGACAACAACTACTGCCAGGCACTTTGTGAAGACCCTTGGGGCTGAGGTTAGGCCAAAGGGCATTGCTCTGAACTGATAGTGGCCTAAGGGCAACTTGAACTTGAGGTACTTTCTGTGGGAGCACCTGATGGTAATGTGAAAGTAGGCATCTTTGAGGTCCAGGGAGGCTAGCCAATTCCCTGGCCTTCGAGAGGGAAGGATAATTCCCAGAGTTATCATCTTGAACTTTGGCTTTAAAAGATGTTTGTTCAGGTATCTTAAGTCCAGGATGGTTCGCCACTCTCCTGTCTTTTGGGGGGTTAGGAAGTACCTGGAGTACAGTCCTTTGCCACAATGTAGGGTAGGTACTCTCTCTCTATAGCTCTTAGAGCTAGGCGAGAAGAAATCTCTGCCTCTAGGGCAAGGGTCTCTGAGAGATTTGCAGGTGGAAAAGATCTGGCTGTCATCTTGGGAAATGTTTTGAAGCTGAGAACCAGTCCCTAGCTTACTACTTCCAGGACCCACTTGTCTGATGTAACAGACATCCAGTCCTGCACAAAGTAAGCCAGCCTGCCCCCTACTGGAATAGGAGAATCGACCCAGGCAGACTCATCAGGGTGTCTGCTTGGCAGGGGCTTTAGGCTGAGGGGTGGATGCAGGCCTGCTCGTCCTCCTTCTGCCTCTCCCTCTGAAGAACCCCCTCTGTGAAAAGGAAGAAGAGGCCTGTGCTTGGTAAAAAGGCCTTTGGAAAGGCCTGCCCCTGCCCCTGGACTGCTGCCTTTGAGGAGTTACCTGCCTTTCCTTGGCCTGAGCACTCCTGTAAGTGGTCCTGTTTTCGTCCATTTTCTTCATGTAATTATCTGTCTGCTCCCCAAACAGAGAATTAGCCACTACAGGAAAATCCATGGCCTTAGCCTGGGTATCCTGTGAGAGGCTAGTACATCTGAGCCAAGCCATTCTCCGAAGAGCCACAGATGTAACCATGACTCTTGATGATACATCATCGGAGTCCACAGCAGCATGAAACTGAACTTTTGATGCCTCAATCCCATCTGTAGCCACCTCCTCCAGCTCCTTGGCAAGCTGGGGGGAAGCCTGTTTAGCCAGTGCCAGTACAGTGTCCCACCTGGACTTCTGGTACCTGGCTGCATAGGCCATATAATTTGCCTGCCTGAGTCCCAAAGAAGATGCCATGTACTGCTTCTTTGCCATGGCATCAGTCTTCCTGGAGTCCTTGTCTGGGGAGTGTGAAGCCAAGGGAATATTTGCCTTGTCACAGGCAGCAGCCTGCACTACCCCAACAAGACTGCATTGCTGAGATAAGAACTCCATGTCTGAGCCTGAAAGTGTATACCTCTTGTCCATTCTTCTATCCACAGGAGGTATGGAATTGGGAGACTTAAGAATTTTTTGTGTCTGTTTCCCAAAAGATTTGTGGAGGGGAATAGACAGTCTCCCGGATTCTGGGATGTCCATCATCTCTACATAGTCAGGCTCCTCCTGATCCTCCACTGCCTCCTCCACAGGAAGCTGGAGGGTATCAGCCACCTTTCTGTAAAACATGAAGTATGAAGGGGACTCAGAAAGCCTAGGAGAAGAAACTCCTGAAGGTCTGTCTGGGGAGATGTCCGGGTCAATAGGCACATCCAGACTTTCACCATCACCATAATCATCTTCCAACTCTCCTTCCTCCTTAAACTCCGGTTCATAAAATTCTTCCAGGGTATAATCTTGAACCGGGGGAACCGACTGAACCGAGCCCCTGCTAAAAAGTGCCGGATCAGTCGGAACCGCGCGAAGCGATTCCACAATACGAATCACTTTGGCTATTTCTTCGGCGGTCGGAGTATGAGATTCTGGATCCGAACCGGTCGATTTGTCTTTGCGTTTTCTTTTTGTTGGAACCAATTCTTGGAATTGGCTCTCCTTTGCCTCAAGAAGTATCGCCTGGTCAGAGGGCATCTACTGGTTCGGCCAGAACCGAACGGCTGGCCATCCGGGTTAGCGGACTTCTCGGCCTCCATTTCCCTCAGTCTACCTAATCTCTTTTCAAGGGTAGATTTGGGAAAATTTTTACAAATTTGGCAGTTTGAATCGAGGTTGTCAAACCCCAGACAATAAACACAGGTGATGTAGGGATCGGCCTTAGCAAAGACCTCCCCACACACACTGCAGTGTTGAAACCCAGTGGGCCCAGTTTTTTTCTTGGGTTTCTCAGACATGGCCAACCTAACCAAACTTACCCTTTTTTCGGCAACTGCCAGGCAAGACTGCCCTATCGGTTCCTGACTGTGTCACGGGTCTTGGAAAAAACCATACTAAAACCTGTTTTTTTTAGAACCGATACGAACTGGTAACCACACACTAAAGTAAAACGCAAAATTTACCTGAATAATTGGTTCAGCCGAACCGATCCACACTTTTTACAAGTTCCACACAGAAAACAGAACAAAACCTATCTAGTACTCATTGTACCACAGACAGAGACTTGAACCTACTATGCGGAAACAACATTTCGGTAGAAAACCGACCGAAAACCGACACTTCAACCGACTTTGAACCAAGCAGCAGGAGAAATCTCCGGAGTGACTGTTCAGTGAGGTGGAGTAAAGAATCTGATGATTGCAGTTCGAATAACAACAGGTAGAGACATCAACCAAGCTCGAGATGAACATTCTATGCCATGCATAGAAAAGTTAACCCATTGTTCTCCGGGGCAGTTTAAAGGCTGGGGCTAACTACACTTGTCAAAATACAGCAAGACTTCAAGTTGTTTGAACCCTAAAATGAGGACAGGATCCACGGGTTTTAAAAACTGTTTAAAGTGCCACAGGGTAGTGGCTAAAGCTGATACCCATGACCTGTGTTTAAGGTGCTTACGTCCAGATCATTACTGTTCACTTTGCTCTAAATTTTGTTCAAAGACTTTAAGAAATAGAGCAAAAAGACTTAGAATTATGGCTGAAGAAGGGTCTTCCTCTGTACCTAAACAAAGACCCAAGGCTACCGATGAGGGGCCATCTAAGAATAAAAATACTAATCAAGGTGCTGATGAGGCATCTTTAAAATCAAAGAATAAAAAAGGTGCTGATGAAGTGCCTTCAAAAGGAAAACATGGTAATTCAGGTGCTGATGATGTGTCTGGCAAATCTAAGGCTTCTAAAGGGGCTAATGAAGTTCCTTCTAAATCAAAGAATTTAAAAGGTGCTGATGAAGTGCCTGGTAATAAAAGAAAATCAGATTAGGTCACTGATGAGGTGCCTGCCAAGAAGCCTTATAAGGAAAAGCATACCATTGCCCCTCCCAGTTCAAACAAAGGTGAGACGTCAGTGGGCAAAAAACATAAAGATAAATCAAAGAGCACAGAACCTCAGGGTGGAGATCTCCCAGATATTCAGGGAGTCGTATCCCGTGTGGAAGAAATGGCTAAAGCCTGGCATCTTTACCAGACCCTACAGGGCATGGGGTCATTTTTTAGTACCCCTGCCTTTCCCAGGCAGCCTCTCAGCTTAGCTCCTTCAGATGCAGGAGGCTATGTTAGGGAAGATAATGAAGATTTCTATGATAATGAGCCTGATAATATATCAGAGGGTAACCCATTGGAACATGATGTTTCCCCTGATCCTCATTTCAGAGCATCTCCAACAGACCAGGAGGACACCTCCTCCATGCTGACCTTTTTACAGCACATAGTGGACACCCTTGACCTTCCCTCTCAGGAGTCCACCCAGGACGAGGATAAAGACCAGGATTGCAGAGAGATGATGTGTCTCCCTCTTCCAGAAAAGGTGGTGCTTCCTATCTATAAGGCTTTCAGAAAGAATACCATGAAACTCCTCCAGACACCTACTTCTTTGTCTGGAGTAGATAAAAGAACAGACAAAAAGTACCAGGTATCTAAATCTGATACTGACTTCCTGTATGTACACCCCGTCCATGAAGGGGTAGTACAACAAGTAGCCTGCGACAAAGCTAATGCCCCCCTCTCCTTTCAACCCTCCAAGAAGGATTCAAGGAGACTGGATTTCATGGCTAAAAAGTCCTATACTTCAGCCTCTGTTCTCCTTCACTTTTCCTCCTACTTGGCATACACAGCCAAGTATCAGAAGCCCTTTGGAAATCTGTCCTGGCCACAGCCCAGCAGAAGTCTGACATGATGGTACAGGACTTAGTGGAGACAGCTAAAACTACCCTGGAAGCCACCAAGTACCAATTCCATATGGCAGCTAACAATGATGCAGCCTCCAGGGTTATGGCCCATGCCATCTCCCTGAGGCATTTTGCTTGGCTGAGAATAACTACTCTGACACAGGATACACAAAGCTATGGACTTCCCTTGTGATCAGAATGTCCTGTTGGATTCCAGGATGGAGGATTATATGAAAAAGGTTGATGAGTACAAAACAACCTATCAGAGCAACAAGGGAAAAGGGAAGGCTCCTGTCACCCAAAAACCTCAGAATAAAGGGAACAGGGGTAGGGGGTACTACCCCAGACCCTATTTTACCTTTCCTTTCCAGGTTGACTACTCTCAGATGAGAGGCTTTTACAGAGGAAGAGGTAGGAGAGGACAGAGGAACCCTAACCCTATTCCTGCCCCTGCCCCTCAGCCTATGCCCTGACTCCAACATTCAGGTCACCTCCCCTCTGCCTGTAGGGGGCAGGCTCTCCCACTACCTCTATTCCTGGACCCTCATCACTCAGACAAATGGGTTCTGGAGGTAGTGGAAAAGGGCCTACCGCTTCAGTTCAAAAAGCTGCTAGCCCTCAGGGGTTCCAAACTGTCAAAGCCCTTAACCCCAACAGAGAAACTTCTGTTGGAGTTAGAAGTAAAACACCGCTTGGCAGCAAAAGCGGTGGAAAGTGTACCTGCACATTAACTAGACAAGGGTCTCTATTCCAGGTACTTTCTGATTCCAAAAAAAAATAATGGGGAGTGGCGACTTATTCTCGACCTCAGATACTTGAACAAGCATCTTCTCAAGCCAAAATTTAAAATGGTCACCTTAAGGATGGTAACACATTCCTTTCAGCAGGGAGACTGGCCAGCATTCCTCGACTTCAAGGATGCCTATTTCCACATCTCAATAAGACAGTCTCACAGAAAGTTTCTGAGATTCAAGCTCCCATCAGGGCACAATCAGTTTGCAGCCATGCAATTCGGCCTGACATCTGCACCAAGGGTATTCACCAAATGTCTTGCTGTGGTGGCAGCACATCTCAGAAAACAGGGAATCTCAGTCTATCCCTACCTGGATGACTGGCATATTGTGGGGAGAACTCCTTTGCAGGTAAAAGTGTCACTTTCCTTAACAAAGGACACTGCATTCTCTGGGACAATTGCGCACTCAGCAAAGCAGAGCTTTTCTTCCACCAGAGAGAATCCAAAACTTTTTATCAGTGGCAAATTCTTTTATCCTGGGCCAGCCCAGGCCTGCCAGACATTTTCTGAGGTTCCTAGGACACGTGGCATTTATGACTGCTGTGATCCCAGGAGTCAGATTCAGAATGATGGACATACAGTACCACCTATGGTCTCATTGGTCACAAAAGAGCCATCCTCTGTCCAAATTGCTTTCAGTCACAAAAACATTGCTTCAGGCTTTACAATAGTGGAAAGAAACAGCCAACCTTTCAGTAGGATTTCAGTTCCAGGATCCCTCTCACACAAAAATCATCACTACAGATGCTTTTCTGCTGGGATGGGGGCTCCTCTAGGCAGCACTTCTGTCTGTGGCACCTGGACTCCAAAGGAACCATATCAACCTGCTATAGCTCAGTGCCATCTACTTTGCACTGAAGGCCTGTGCTCCACAGGTCAATGGTCACACAGTATGAATCAGAATGGACAACACTGCTATGTTTTACATAAACAAGCAGGGTGGCTCAAGATACAGTGTGTTGTGCATGGAAGCCATGCGAATTTGGTCTCTGGCCTACTCCTTGGAGGTCAGCCTATCCGCCATACACCTTCCGGGCAAGGACAACAAAAGGAGGGGGGCAGGTAAGAATCTGCCTTGATTTTGGAAAAACTTAATCAAATGTCTGAATTTGACAGCTATCCTATGCCCAGGATAGATGATTTGGTAGACAGATGGGGAAGTGCTAAGTATATCGGTATGCTCAATCTTAACAAAGGTTACTGGCAAATTCCCCTAGCTAAAGAATCCAGAGACAAAACTGCATTTGCTAAGCCTACTGGATTCTGTCAATTCACCACCATGCCATTTGGGCTACATTGTGCACCCGCCGCATTTCAGCAGCACATGGACATAGTCCTAGCCCCTCACTCAGGTTATTGTGCAGCTTCCCTGGATGATGCTGTGGTGTATAGTCCAGACTGGAAAAGCCATCTGGATCACCTACAAACAGTTATCCAAGCTATCAAAAATGCAAGCCTGACCATTATTCCTACCACATGTGCATTGGACATGCAGGAAACTAGATATTTGGGGTATATTTTGGGAAATGGAGAGGTAAAACCAGAAAATTCTAAGATAAAAGCTGTAGCTTACATGCTTGTCCCTAAAACAAACACGTCAGGTCATATTTAGGGCTGGCTGGTTACTACCAGAGATTCGTCCCCAACTCTTCCCAACTGGCTACTCCCCTCCCTGAACTTGCAAAGAAAAGATATCCAAATAATGTAAAATGGACTCCAGATAACGATGAAGCTTTTAGGGCCAACAAGGCTGCATTATTTTCAGTACCTGTTTTAAAAAGCCCAGACTTTGAAGAACAATTTCTACTACAGACAGATGCATCAGAGGTAGGCGTAGGTATTGTACTTAGCCAGAATGAAGATGGGAAGGAACATCCCATTCTATATGACAGAAGGAAGTTGCATGACAAGGAGAAAAAAAGGTACTCCACTAGTGAAAAGGAAGCCCTTATGGCCAAGTTGGCAATGGGGTCCCTTAAATTTTATTTGCTAGGAGCTGACTTTGTGCTTATAACTGATCATAATGCCACTCCACTAACCTTACTAAATCTGTCTCCTCTGTTCTCTCCCACAGCACAACACAAGCTCCCCTCATGGGTGCAGGTCATGAGGGTCGGATACCCTCCCTAGAGCCTCCTTGGAACAGACCCCTTAATGTTGCAGTCAGGTAAAGATTCCCCGAGCTGAAAGCTGGCAAGCCCATAAGCACTGCTAATATTCTCCAGCTTGCTCGGAGAAGGAGGCCCACTTTCCCATAGGCAGGTTATCTGTGGCTGCCACTAGTGGCCGCTAACTATCTGTCCCAATTTCAATCACTATTTAGAGATTCTAACTAAACCGCTTCTCCACTATCTGACTCCCTCGTCCTGCTGCTAGGAAATGTATTCCTTGCCTTTTCTCCTCTCTGTGTCTCTTCTTCTCTGCATGTCCCTCCCCTGCTCTGCCCCCACACATACACAGCCCGCTACACCTCATATCTTCTCTGTTTGTGCCCCACCACCACCTCTCTGGTTACACCTACCTGCCATCACCCGCACCCCCGCATCTCCATCACTATGTCCCACTTCTCCTGCCTCCTGGTAGCCCTCGCCCACCCCTCCCCAGTAACATCATTTTCCCTAAGCTGCTATGTAGCCCTGAAGTACTGGGCTTCGCCCCATCTCATACTGTAAACAAACAGCCCCACCCCACCGCAGACCCCTCACAGCATGCTCATAAGAGAATCCTGCAATGTATCTTATCCAGGATCGCTATCATTCTCCTGCTACTCTCTGGTAATATACACCCCAATCCACGTCCCTTGGCCACCCCTCCTCCCAGATCAAAGCAATCTAAAGGCCTCATGCTGGCAGCCATCAACATCTGCAGCCTCTTTAAAAAATTTGCCCTGCTACAAGCCTGGGGTTGCCTCCACAACCCTGATGCTCTAGCAGTAGTCAAAACGTGACTACCACAGAATACCCCAGACTCTGTTGTTACCCTGCAGGGCTATACACTGTTCAGATCAGACAGATTGGGGAAAAGGGATGGGGGTTATGCATTTTACCTCCAGGACTCCCTGCACGGCATCACTATTGAAACAACACCCCTCAGTGCTGGTGCCCAGAATCTCACCCTAAAGGTTGCTGTTGGCAACTCTGGCAGATCACTTTACCTGATGTCAATCTACAGGGGATTTCAACACAAACTGGCTTGCCCCTCAGACGTCCTGTCTCAGGGAGGCAGCTGCTACCCAAAATCTATCTCAGATGGTACTCCCCTCTACCAGGTTAAACAGCAGGGGCATCAGTTCCCTCATTGATCTCTTCTTCACTAATCGTCCTGAGCATATACATGACATCCAGGTCCTATTTGATTTGCTCATTGATCACTCCCCAGTCACCTGCCACTGGTCCAATAGCTGGAAATCTCCTCCTCCAAGGATCTCTAGGCACCACCAGCTGAAGAAAAGCTCCCTAGTACATTTCCGCAATCACCTCCTAAATTTTGACTCGTTTACTCTCGATCACCTGACCTCAGTGGATGCCGCTCTGTCCTTCTTCATGAGCTCCTTCCAAGCCACCTGTGATATATGTGCCCCCTTCATGAAGCAGACTGTAAAAAATCAATCCTCTCCCTGGATAAATAAGTCCTTGCTTAACCAAATGACGGCCTGCGATAACCTGTGGCACCGTACCTTGGAGTCCGGCTGCCCTGCTGATCGTCAACTCTGTCATGCTGCCCGAAACTCCTGCACCTGAGCTATCCGCCAAGCTAAGATGGTCTATTATCAGGCCAGACTCACCACCACCTGGTGAAATGGGAGGAATTTCTGGGAGAATATTAAGGAGCTAAGTGGTAAGTCCTTCTCCTCGCCCTCATCCATGCTGATCGTTGATGGGACTCCCACCCAAGGCGCTGGCAAGATTGCAAATGCTTTTAATGCTGCTTTCTCAGACCTCAGTTCTATCCTCCCCCCCTTATTTCTTCTCTACCTCTACTGGTCAGTTCCCCCCTCCTCCCTGGGGCCCCACATTTTTGCTTTAAGACAATCTCCCCTAGCGCCACCCACCTCTATCTCTCCAAGTTCCTTGGTAAAACCAGACAGAGTGGCTACTCCCTAGACATAAAAATTCTCTCCTTGGCTCTTGACACAGTACTACCCCCTCTAACCAAAATCTTCAATATGTTTCAAACAACATGAAGTCTTGCTGTATTCTGACTATTGCAGTTAGCCCCAGCCTTTAAACTGCCCCGGAGAACAAAGGGTCAACTTTCTATGCAGAGCATAGAATGCTGAGCTCGAGCTCGGTTGAGGTCTCTGTCTGGAGCCCTTTGAAATCTAACTGTCAGATTCTTTACTCTGCCTCACTGAACAGTTGCTCCGGAGATTTCTCTTTCAGCTCATTTCAAAGTCGGTTAAAGTCTTGGTTAAGTTGTCGGTTTTTACCGAATTTATTTCCGCATAGTCGGTTCAGTCTCTGTCCGTGGTACCGTGAGTACTAGATAGCTTTTGTTCTGTTTTTCTGTGTGGAAACTGTAAAGTGTTAGATTGGTTCGGCTGAACCGATCATTTGTAGTGAATCCTTGTGTTTTACTTTAGAGCGTGGTTACCGGTCCTTATCAGTTCTTAAAAAAACGTGTTTTGAACATTTTTTCCCAACACCCGTGACAAGGTTAGGAACCGATAAGAGAGTCTTGCCTGGCAGTTTCCATAAAAAGGGTAAGTTTGGTTAGGTTGGCCATGTCTGAGAAACCCAAGAAAAAAAACGGGTCTACCAGGTTTCAACACTGCAGTGAGTGTGGGGAGGCCTTTGCTAAGGCTGACCCCCACACCACCTGTGTTTATTGTCTGGAGTTTGATCACCTCGAATCAGACTGCCAAGTTTGTAAAAATTTTCCTAAATCTACCGTTGAAAAGAGATTAGGTAGACTGAGGAAAAAGGAGGACAAGAAGTCCGCTGACCCGGATGGCCAGTCCGGTTCGGTTCCGACCGAACCAGAAGGAGTCCCCTCTGACCAGGGTGATACTTCTTTGGGCATGAAGAGAGCTGATCCTGAGGTGTCAGTTCCTACAAAAAGGAAACACAAAGAAAAATTGACCAGTTCGGATCCAGAGGCTGAGGAAATAGCCAGAGCGATTCAAATTGTGGAATCGCTTCTCCCGGTTCCGACCGATCTGGCACCTTTTCGCAGGGGTTCAGTTCGGTCGGTTCCCCCGGTTCAAGATTATAGCCCTGAAGATTTTTATGAACCGGAGTTTGAGGAGGAGGGGGAGTTTGAAGATGATGATGATGATGGTGAAAGTCTGGATGTGCCTGTGGAACCAGACATCTCCCCATACAGACCTTCTGGTGTATCCTAGGCTTTCTGAGTCCCCTTCCCATTTTCTGTTATACAGAAAAGTGGCTGAAACCCTCCAGCTGCCTATGGAGGAAGCAGTGGAGGATCAGGAGGAGCCTAATTATGTGGAAATGATGGACATCCCAGAGTCTAGGAGACTGTCTATTCCCCTTCACAAATCTTTTGGGAAACAGACACAGAAAATCCTGAAGTCTCAAAATTCTGTACCCCCTGTTGACAGAAGGATGGACAAGAGGTACACACTATCAGGCTCAGATATGGAGTTTTTATACCACCAATGCAGCCATGTTGGGGTAGTGCAGGCTGCTGTCTGTGACAAGGCAAACATTCCCTTGGCTTCACACCTCCCAGACAAAGACTCCAGGAAGATTGATGCCATGTCAAAAAAACAGTACTTGGCATCTTCCTTGGGACTCAGGCAGGCCAATTATATGGCCTATACAGCCAGACACCTGCAGTCCAGGTGGGACACTGTACTGGCCCTGGCTAAACAGGCCTCCCTCCGGCTAGCCAAGGAGCTGGAGGAGGTGGCTGCAGATGGAACTGAGGGATCAAAAGTACAGTTTCATGCTGCTGTGGACTCCAATGACATGTCATCAAGAGTCATGGCTATATCTGTGGCTCTTTGGAGAATGACTTGGCTCAGATGTACTAACCTCTCACAGGACACCCAGGCTAAGGCCATGGATTTTCCTATGGTGGGTAATTCTCTGTTTGGGGAGCAGACAGAGAATTACATGAAGAAAATGGACGAGTACAGGACCACTTATATGAGTGCTCAGGCCAAGGGGAGGCAAGCAACTCCTCCAAGGCAGCAATCTAGGGGCAGTGGCAGGCCTTTTCATAGGCCTTTTTACCAAGCACAGGCCTCTTCTCCCTTTTCACAGAGGGGGTTCTTCAGAGGGAGTGGCAGAAGGGGGATGAGCAGGGCTGCATCCACTCCTCAGCCTAAGGCTCATGCCAAGCAGACACCCTGATGGGTCTGCCCGGGGTAGCCCTCCTATCTCTGTAGGGCATAGGCTGGCTTACTATGTCCAGGACTGGATGTCTATTACATCAGACAAGTGGGTCCTGGAAGTAGTTAGCCAGGGACTGGTTCTCAGCTTCATAAAATTCCCAAAGATGAGAACCAGATCTTTTCCACCTGCAGGTCTCTCAGAGACCCTTGCCCTGGAGGCAGAGGTTTCATCTCTTCTGGCTTTAAGAGCCATAGAGAGAGTTCCTACCCTACACTGGAGCAAATGTCTGTACTCCAGAGACTTCCTCTCCCCAAAAAAGATAGGGGAGTGGTGACCCATCCTAGATCTAAGATACTTGAACAAACACCTTTTAAAACCAAAGTTTACATAGATACATAGATACATAGACAGTGTCGGCAGATAAGAGCCTATGGCCCACCCAGTCTGCCCATTTAAGTTTGTAAGTTCAGTTTATGTTTTCCAGGAAGTCTGTTGCCCCTTACCCCTGACCTCCAGAATTCCTTTATGTCTATCCCATGCATTCTTAAAACCCGTGATTGTTTCAGCCCCCACCACTTCCTCTGGCAGGGTGTTCCACTTGTCCACCACCCGTTCTGTGAAGAAATTCTTCCTCACGTTTCCTCTGAATCGTCCTCCCTCCAACTTCATCCCATGCCCTCTAGTCCTGGAACATCTTTTTCGCTTAAAATAGTGCATTCCTGCACCCTGTTCCTCCCTGTAAGATACTTGTATGTCTCTATCATATCCCCTCTCTCCTCCTCTCCTCCAGGGAGTACATGTTCAGTGCCTTCAACCTGTCCTCATAAGACTTGTGATGCAATCCATGCACCATCTTTGTTGCCCTCCTCTGAACCTTCTCTACCCTGTCTATGTCCTTACATAGGTAAGGTCTCCAGAACTGCACAGTGTACTCCAGGTGCGGCCTCACTAGTGTCTTGTATAGTGGAATTATGACCTCCCTTTTCCTGCTGGTGATGCCCCTTAAGATGGTGACTCTGGGAATAATTCTTCCCTCTCTAAGGTCAGGGGACTGGCTAGTCTCCCTGGACCTCAAAGATGCCTACTTTCATATTCCCATCAGGTGCTTCCACAGAAAGTACCTCAGGTTCAAGTTGCCCTCAGGCCTGCATCAGTTCAAAGCAATGCTCTTTGGCCTAACATCAGCTCCAAGGGTCTTCACAAAGTGCCTGACAGTAGTAGTTGCCTTTCTAAGAAGGCAAAATATTTCCATTTTTCCATACCTGGACGATTGGCTTATAGTGTGTCAGTCTCCAGATCAAGTCAAGTCAGACCTGCAAGTGACTCAGCAAGTGCTCACTTCTCTTGGTTTTCTTCCCAGCCTCCCCAAATCACTTCTCGAACCAGTTCAGCTCCTTACCTTTATAGGGGCAGAGCTGGATACTGTCAAAGCAAGAGCCTTTCTTCCCCTGGAAAGGGAAGGGAAGAGTTCTTATAGAACTGGCTTCCTCCTTCAGCCTTCAGGTGTCTTGACCAGCAAGGCACTTTCTTCAGCTTTTGGGCCACAAGGCAGCTTCTACAGTAGTGGTCCAAGGGGCAATATTTCAGATGAGGGTCATTCAGTTCCATCTGAGGGCCTTTTGGTCCCAAAGGAAGGACTCTCTTACCAAACTGATTCCAATGACTTGAACACTGATCCAAGCTCTTCAATGGTGACAGAATCAGGACAATTTAAGGCAAGGGGTCCCTTTTGTCACTCAGTCTCATTTGGTGGTCCTTACCACGGATGCTTCTCTTTTGGGGTGAGGAACTCATCTGGGGGATCTCACAGCCCAAGGACTGTGGTCCCCTCAGGATTCCCTCCTTCATATCAATCTCCTGGAACTCAGCGCAGTTTTTCTGGCCCTGCAAGCCTTCTCTCAGTTGGTGCAGAACAACGTGGTTCAGGTCAGAACAGACAACACCACCACCATATGGTACATCAACAAGCAGGGAGGCACTCGGTCTACGGCCTTGTGCACAGAAGCCATGACATTGTGGCCCCTGGCTTATTCCTTGCAGACCTCTCTGATAGCAATCCACCTTCCAGGAAAGGACAATGTGCTAGCAGATTCACTGAGCAGGACCTTCCAGGGCCATCATGAATGGTCCCTGGACCCTCTGGTGTTGAAAGTGATTTTTTCAAGGTGGGGCACTCCAGAGATAGATCTCTTTGCAGCCCCAAACAACCACCAACTTCCTCTCTTTTGTTGCAGACTCCCAGTCTTGGGCTCCATCCCTCTGGATGCTCTGATTCTGAACTGGGAAGGGAAATTTCTGTATACCTTCCCTCCTTTTCCTCTACTGTTCAAAGTCCTAGTCAAGATAAGGTCACAACCTTGCAAAGTGATTCTGATTGCTCCAGACTGGGCCAGACAGCCTTGGTACCCTCTGTTGCTGTCTCTAACAGTCCATCTTTTCCTGTCTCTTCCCAGGAATTACAACCTGTTAACCTTCTCTCAGGGGAGGATTTGGTACCCCAATCTTCAGTCTCTCAATCTCAAGGCATGGCTCTTGAAGAGTTAGAGTATGCAGATTTGCATCTGTCTCAGGGGGTTCTGGATATTCTCAAAGCTTCTCGAAAGCCTTCCACCAGAAAGACTTATAACTCCAAATGGAAAAGATTCAACATTTGGTGCTCTAAGAAGCATATTCCTCCAGACACTGCTGAATTGTCTACAGTTCTGGATTATATGGTCCATCTTAATGGCCTAGGCCTCAGACCAGGTACTCTCAAGGTACACTTGTCAGCTGTGTCAGCTTTTTTGTCAGTGGGAAAGCCTTCCTCACTATCATCTCATCCTGTGTTCTGTAAATTTTTCAAAGGATTGCTTCATACCAATCCTCCCTTTAGGGATTCTGCCCCTGCCTGGGACTTAAATATTTGCATTGCTCAACTTATGCAACCTCCTTTTGAGCCTATGTCCTCAGCAGAGCTTAAGTACTTGACTTGGAAAACTGTGTTTTGGTAGCCATTACCTCTGCCAGACATATCAGTGAACTGCAAGCCCTGTCAGTGGAATCTGATTTTATCTCCGTTCATAGAGAGAAAGTGGTCCTTAGAACCAGTAGGAGGTTTTTGCCTAAAGTGGTTTCAGACTTCCACTTGAATCAGTCCATATCTCTTCCTGTCTTCTTCACTGATCATTCTTCCTCAGGAGAGAGGAGGCTACACAGTTTGGATCTTAAAAGAGCCCTTAGCTACTACATAGAGTGTACGAAGGGTCACATGTTTGATTCCTTCCAGCTGTTCCTCACTTATGGGGAAGTGGGAAAGAGCAAACCTGCCACTAAGAAAACTATTGCCAGGTGGATTGTGTCTTGTATGCAATTCTGCTATGAGAAACTGGGAAAGATTCCACCCTCAGGCCTGAGGGCTCTCTCTACAAGAGGTACAGCTGCTTCCCTGGCTGCTGCCAGGGATGTCCCTCTCTTAGAAATTTGGCAAGCAGCCACCTGGAAAACGGTCCATACCTTTACTAAGCATTACATTCTGGATATCCAGGCTAGGAGTGATGCTCGGTTTGGCACAGCAGTACTTCAGAGCTTATTCCCGAAGTAGGTTCTGTCCCTCCTCCTTGGAATTACTGCTAGGTAGTCTGCATTAGTCAGAATACAGCAAGACTTCATGTTGTTTGAAGAATTACTCACCTTAGTAATTGTGTTTCTTCTAATGGGGTCTTGCTGTATTCTTTCCTCCCTCCCAACTTCCCCTCTCAGAACCTCTTTTTTGGGAAGTGGGTGGGCAGGTGCAGTGTTGCACCCCAGAGATGCCTATTACACACCCTCCTCTTTTTGTTTGGGTGTTTTTGTTGTTATTGTTATCCTTTATTGGAAAGGATTTTTGGTTTTGGGTTTCCTGACTTGAGTCTTTTTGGGAATCCAAAACTCCTTGTTGCCAGTTGGCTACTAAGAAATTTTACAATTTCCACATAGGATAGTTAGTAAGTTTTTGTTCATAAGAATCTGACGGTTGAGTTTCAAAGGGAAACAGACAGAGACCTCAACCGAGCTCGAGCTCAGCATTCTATGCACTGCATAGAAAGTTATCCCTTTGTTCTCCGGGGCAGTTTAAAGGCTGGAGCTAACTGCAATAGCCAGAATACAGCAAGACTCCATTAGAAAAAACATAATTACTAAAGTTACTCACTTTAGTAAAATGAGCCTCCCTGGTGGCCAGTGGTAACCCCCCCATCGCCCAGTCATGGGCATAAGTAAACAGAGCCAACCTGGCGGGCCAGTGGTGACCCCCTTCTGTCATCGGCAGGCAGCAGCACCCCACCCACAAGCCGCCCAGCCGCCCGCCGAATGATAGCGTGCAGTATGGACTGTACGCCTATTTTTCCAATGCATTCATTCACATATCAGGCCTGTGTAGTACAGTATTGTCTGCATGCCCCAGCATACAGTCCATACTGTACGCTGTTATTCGCAGGCGGCTGGGCAGCGCTTATGGATGGGGTGCTGCTGTCCGCCAATGATAAGGGGAGTGCTGGGTGGTGGGGACCTCAGTGAGCGGGTGGGGAGGGGGGTCACCACTGGACCACCAGGTAGACCCTGTTTACTTATGCCCATGATCGGGCGATGGGGGGGTTACCACTGGCCACTAAGGAGGCTTATTTTACTTATGTCCGCAAACGAGCGATGGGGCGGGGGGTACACTGCTCCCATGGCAGGGAGCTTGTGGCCGGTGTTCTGGGTGGGCGGGTGGCCACCCACGGCTGACGGCTGCTGTGTTGCACCCTGCAATGCAACAGCTCACCTGAGGGTGGTCAGGACTTGTTCCTGGTTTTTCAGGCACATCTTGCACCCCTCTGAGTGGCGCAAGGCTGGATTGTGCAAGCATATGCGCCACACATCCCGGGCTGAATACCTGGATGTGCCACATGTATATATGGGCACACCCCTGCACTTGCCCCGGCACATCGGGTGTTGCACATCGCAATTTGCTCCTTTGAATATCATGCCGGTGCACGCTGGTGGGTTGTGCATGGTGCATCCCTGTTGCGCCATGTGCAACCCCTTTGAATAGCCAGGCCAGGGAAGCACACAGCTGGAGGAAAGATACAAACCAGAAGCAGGAAAACAAACACCGAAGTCCAGCAGAGACACACAGAAACAGCAGGTTGAGGGGGTAGGCCCCAACCAGCTCAGAGGACAAACCAACAGAACCTCCGGCTGCAAAGAAAAAATGCTTCATAATGAGGCTGAGAGGAACTGCTTATATAGCTATGGAAGTGGGAGTGGCTGGTGCTTGGCTACTGAACTCCAGGCAAAGCCTTTCCAATTATTTGCAATTCCTTTTGACGATGCTGGAGGAGCTTCACCTTCTCCACTATGTAGGTCACAGTCCTGCATGTGCAACACTGTCCTTCCTAGGGAAGTACAGCTCCGAATCCACTGTGATCCCTCTGTGGCCTCAACCTTTCATGGAGGAGTCGCACAGCATCTGGCAGTTCTCCTCAGCCTCTGTTTCAGTCCCAAGGGACTGCCAGCACAGGTACTGCACACCTCCAGGTCTCCAGAAGCTATGCCCCACCCCTCCTCAGGTTTGGAGTGGCTGGACACCCCCTCCGAGCGTCATCACCCCAAGCGCAACTATCTCCCAGAATCTGATTCAGCTAAGTTTGATCGCTGGGGTAGGAGAGTTTTCTCCTCGGTTCGCCTCCTATTATCTATCTCAGCACACCAGGTACACCAGGTAGCCTATATCAGGTGCTTGTGGGCTACGCTGGGGCAGATTCTCATGGTCATGCCTGATCATGAAGCAACCAGATGAGCCATCATCATTTCCACATGGGGCCTGGAGCTAGCGAGACACCAGGCAAGGGCATCATACAATGCCAATGCAGTAGCCTCCAGTTTGGTGTGAACAGCAGTCTTCATCAGGCAGATGGCATAGTTTCATCTTTGCCAGTCGTCACCCTTGACCTGCTGTAGTGTGATTGCCTCACCTTTCTGGGGAGCCCATTTTCTCTCCTGAGGGGTCAGGTAAGTGCTGTCAGAGCACTCTCCCAGGCCATGGGAGCCTCCGCCTAATCCTGACCAGTCTCGGGTCCCACCGGACCCATGAGAAGCCCCCCTATTCCTGTGCTGTCCCCCACAGGGGTCTGAGGGAGACTTTTTTCCCCTCAGGTATGTGCCAGCACTACCTAGGTGGTGCTTGCTACTCACCCACCAGTAATGAATGGTGAAGGTTAATCTCTGGCAGATATGAAAATTATGTACTCACCATAATTCTTGATCTTCTAAGATATTTTCACCATTCATTACTGTTTACCACCCACCTACCCCTCATGGCCAGGCTTTAGGGCAGTGCCACCTCCCTGTTTGTCTTCTCCCTCATTAGGGCCAATATCTAGCTGACACCCCCTGAGGGCTCTGTGTTTTGGTCAGGGAGGAGGAGATTCTCCCTTCTCCTTAAATTTTAGAGGGAGAAGGCAAGCATGGACAGCAGACCTTCCTTTCCTCCTCCTCCTTATAAAGAAGAACTTTCTCTAGACCACCTAGGGATTGTGTTGGCTCTGATTATAGAGGTGCCAGTTCACCCCCTAATTTTCTTTCAGGGGCTGATTTTGAATTCTGGATCAGACCGACTTCAGTGCCATGTTACTGTTGTATGGCACACTATGCCTGTTGTAGGCACGAACTGCAAGCCTGGACCAGATTGGCAACTTGTTCTCATTACCCTGCAGTTTATTCTTTTTGTTCCTGGGACCTGCAATATTAGCTAGCATGACCCATGGGGGGGGGGGCTGTCTTTTCTAACACCTATTCTGGGGTACCTTTAAGGGGTACCCTCACCAATCTTTCTTCTCCTCTAATCCTTATGCCTTAGGGAAAGCTAATCCTTGAGGAATACCTTTTGGATCTCCTTCAGGTTTCAGTTTATATCCTTTCCTTTTCCTGTCCCTTGGCCTCCATTGCCTCACTCTCCCTTTTTCTCTTATCTAGTTTCCTCTCCAGCAAGCAGAACTGAGGAGGTTGGGGGTCCTGTATTGGTTACTGGCCAATCCTTGAGTGCCACATTGTACGTCAGCCTTGAGCATGGTGCCATCTCCGACATCGGTCCCCCTCCTTAAAAAGCTTAAAGCTACATGCTCCCTCAGGGTCTGGGGCCGTCAGCTTATACCTACCAGTAATGAATGGTGAAGATATCTTGGAAGATCAAGAAATACGGTATGTGATTTTAGTTTTTGGGGGTCCAGATGTCATTTTTCCAGGGTTTTTTTGGTGTGGGGGGAGACATTTTCCATCTCATTTGCAAGGGAGTCCCAAATTAGACCAGCCCTTTTGCTGCTTCTGCAAGAGCCATTTGCTCAGGGTGGTTGCTCTATCTTTAACTACTATTTTTCACATTCTGGGATAGATTCACAGAATGTTTGGATTTCCCACAGCTGTGGGAAAAACCCGATGTAAGTAGGTTGCCACTTGCAGATCCACAGGTTGCTGCAGTTTTTCACAGCTGCAGGTATTCACAAAGGTGGAGCCAGATTAAGACTGGCTCCATGATTTACAGCAGCTTGTGGGTGGTGTTGCCAGGGAACTGTCCTCAGCTGCAGAACCCTGTTACATCCGGTGGGACCAGCCGTAACTCTTCCGCAACTGCTGCGACTGTAAATCAATCACCACAACTGCAGAGATTTCGATCCGCAAATAAAGTTCTGGCATGGGACTTCATCCCAAATCCTTTCATGAATCTAGCCCTCTGTCTGGCTACTGGTAAGATGTTGTGACCCATTTTTCAACCCACTATTCTTGTGCCACCTCATAGGCCCAACACTTAGTCTCTAAGGTGGTAGTCGGGCTCTAATTGTTTTTTTATCCTGTATCATTTTTTGATCTCTTTAGGCTAGAAAATATCTAGTCCTCTTTTTCATTTCTTGCCACTTTGTTTCTTTCCTGGTGAACAGAACAGAGGAGCTTGAGAGCACCGACGACAGTTATTCGCTCGTGTGCAGCATCACGTCATGTATGCGTATGAGGTCAGTAGCCAGTGTCGGCTCCCTCCTGGTAAGAAAAAAGCTCCCATGGGGTCCTAGTGCCTCCAGCCCTAGAACCATAAATATGAATTAGTGGTGAAGATATTCTGGAAAAGCAACAATTAACAGTATGTACATAATTTTCATTTTTTTCTACACATCACCAGAGGGCCATTGAACTGAAAAGCAGATTGAGTTCTGGGATGGCGACAGGATGTGGATGCCAGATGAGCCTCCATCATCCTAATATAACACCCCAGAAAGTGTGTGGCCATGAGTTGATCCACACCCAAGTAAATTTTTTCTGTTCCAGGTCTCTGGGAAGCGAAAGCCGAAGACATTTGATCTGTTAAGTGCCCTGTGGGCGACCCTACCAAATTTTGTTGTGCAGAAGTAGGACATTGACCATATTTGATATGCACAGGTTTATTATGTTGCATCATGCTGCATGTTTTCTTACAGGCTGTGAAGAGAACAAGGGTGGCACAGGTCACTGACCTCCTAATATGGGTATGACGTAATAGCTGAGAACATTTCTAATTAAGTATGCTGCTTGGTTGACTGAAAAGTGGGGCAGTTGAAACTGCATGCTAACAGTTGTATGTCTGCACTGCTCTAGATTATGTTGTTAGACAATATGACAGATACTTTAGATCCCAAATGTTGCAGCGATGACCAATAATATGACAATGCCAGCTAAGTTATTGCACCATTTTATGCAGTAATGTGTGACTCTCCTTTCTTGTGGGGGGGATTGGTGTGTGTGTGTGTGTGTGCATGCGCATGCATGTGTGTGTGACTTATAAGGCTCATTAGGCAGCGAGAGCTCCCAGTGTAGGCAATTTGGAGACCCAAGGTTGTTAGGAATAGGCTACGGGTTATCTGATCTCCAAGGGTATGCTTGTGCACATTGTAAGTGAATGGATTCAGCCCTGGTAGGGAAGGTGGGACTGGCCACTCTAGCCAGCAGCATGAGGGATCTGGATCCTGAGTTGGGTAGTTACGTGCTGGGAAGGATTCCTTAGATGATGTTTGTGGTGCTCAAGTGGATGGGTTATATAAGACTCAGTGCCTGACCACTAGGCTTGGAAGGGAGGCCTGTAGCTCCCAGTGTGCCAGTAGGAGTGACTGACATCTGTGTATGCATGCATGGGCAACCATGGTACCACACTTGTCCTTGGCAGGAGGGCATGGGCAGCAGATAGGGGTGTCTGCTCCTCAGTAGACATCAGAGCATTGGATAACTTTGGGGGCTGAGTTTGTTTGGAAGGAATTTTGTCCTGGTGAGAGCGGTCATTTTGCAGGAGCCCATGCTGGTCATGTGGCACAGGGTGGCCTGATCAACCTCCTGGTGTAACGGGGTGGGATCTTTCATGCCAATCCCTTTCTTGGGTTTCCGGGGATAAAAACATTTCATGGAGGGAGAGTGTAACACCCATTTCCTATGAAAGAGGTGGGTATAGTATGTACATCAAAGCACTAGTTGCCTGTGCACCAGTTGCTCTGCCCTTCAGTAATGGAGGAATGGAGTCTAGGGGCAGAAGTATAAATAGAAGGTATTGGCAGGGGTGTGGGGTTACACCTCATGAGTTCCCGCATTGAAGGGAGGTGGCTAGTTAACGAGGGGGTAGTTACTGTCCATGTTAACACCAGTGCGCAGGTTTAGGTCCTGTGGGGATTTGGGAGTCCTATCAGACTTTGCTCAGTGACTGGGCACCGAGTTTGAGGAGGCTTGCAATCCCTCTGGTGGCCTAGAGTATTGGTGGGAGTTGGAAGGAGTCCCAGATCTTGGCTCATTGGCAGGTAACCAGGATCAGAGTGGCATAGAACCCTTTGCCAGGCTATTTCTGTTTTTAACATTGAGGAACAGAAGGATTCAGGCTTGGGTATTTGGGAGGGTTTTTGGGGGATCTGGTAGCCATGCATTTGTGGGGCCAGATTGAACCATCCACCATTTGTTGAAAGGGTGGGTGCCATAGTTCGGGGGCATGGGTGTGCCTTCACTAGGCATCTGTGCTCAGGCACACTCTCAAGTTTATCCCAGGGGCCTCTGTGCAGTCAAACTGGGGTTTAGAAGTTGCTGAACAGCCGGCACAGGTGGACAGGAGCACAGAGGGTACAAACTGATGGATTCCGAATTTGATGTGGCAAAAGTGGGTTCCCAGTGGACATCCTCTTAAGGGATGTGCATCAATGACTTTCAGGTCTGGAGGGCTGCCTGGAGATGCTTGAGTAGAGTGAGATACCAGAGCTGATAATGGGGACTAAGGAGATTGAATCAGCAGTGAAGTGAAGGTCAGAGGAGGGCACTGTCTGAGGTAACAACTGGACCAAGGTAAAGAGCATGTATCCTGCCTTTAAAGAGTGGAGTGGTGGGTTGAGGCATAGAAACTTAGAAGTTGTTGGCAGATAAGGACCTCTTGGCCTACTTAGTCTACTCTATTTTCCCTACCTACAGTGCCACCGCAGACCCTACTCGATCTCTGGTCTCCCTTCCTTGCCTTATTTCTAAGGTCCCCTTATGTCTATCCCATGAATGCTTGAATCCTGTTACCATTTTAGCACCCACCACCTCCGCTGGGAGGCTGTTCCAAGTGTCCACCACCCTTTCTGTAAAGAAGTATTTCCTCATATCTCCTCTGAGTCTCCCCCCCTCCAGTTTCATAGCGTGACCCTTTGTTCTCAAGCATCTTTTTCTATGTAAAATACTATCCTCATGTACCTTATTAATTCCTGTGTGGTATTTGAACATTTCTATCATGTCCCCCTTTCCCTCCTTTCCTCTAGTTAGTACATATTTAATTCCTTGAGTCTTTCCTTATAGGGCTTTTGATACAGACCCTTTACTAGTTTGGTTGCCCTCTTCTAACCCTAGGAATCACTCATTATGATTAAACGTAATGCAGTCAGCCTCCTGTGTTGAACTGCCCGGAGAAATGGAATTTTATATAAATTATGGAACTCTCAGTTGGCTCATGCTACTTTCAAACTGCTGCCCTAGCAACTGCTGCACTCTGAGTGCTTCAGATTCTTTACTCTGCCTGCCTAGTAAGGACGTCCTGGAGAGCTCTCTTTGAACTGTCTCTGACTAAAGTTTATCTGTAGATAAGTACTCGTTTTCAAATTAATTTTAAATTGCTACCTTAGAAACATTGTTTAGTATAGTAGAATTAGTGTTTTAGTAGTTTTTTATTTATATCCACAGTTCCCTCACGGTTCCTTGGAACCGAGGGTTCAGCATCTATTTTAAAGGTTTCCTAAATCAATTTATTATTATTCAGAGTGATTTAGCAATCGGTTCCCTGAACCACTTTAGTTTTGTCCAAATTTAGTAATTTTCTCAGTTTCTTTTTCTTCAGGAACCGAATAGTGCTCGGTTCCAGAAACTGATAGCAGTACTTATTTTAAAGTAATCAACAGTTCCGAGTTACTTTAAATAACAGTGTTTTGAAGTAATCTTTTTTGCCTAGCTTAAATGTCAGAGGTCCATTTGGATAAACCTAAAAAACACACAGGACCCACAGGTTTTAAATGTTGTGACTCTTGTGGGCAACTTATAGCAAAAGCAGACAGACATTCCCTCTGTATTTCTTGTTTGGATATAAGTCACATATTTGCCAGTTGTGATATTTGTAAGACCTTTTGCCAAAAACATTAAAGAAAAGGTCTAAAATTTTGGAAGAGATGGCTTCTGCTTCTGGGGATAATTCTGCTGCTTCCTCCTCCCACAAAAAGGATGGAGGTAAAGCCAAGGATCCTGATAGGAGTTCAGATATATCTGAACAAGGTAAAACAAAAAGAGCTGTGGAAACAGGCACTGAACCTGTTCTATTAAAGAAAAAGTGTAAAGAAAAACATGTCGCTGCATCTCCGGCCGAGAAGGCTGAGGAGCTCCCAGCAGACAAGCATATTATGCCTTCGGCTGAGGACATTGCTGAGGCATTACAAGCCCTACAGGGTGCAATCCCGGTTCCTACACTGACTGCCCCAGTTCCTCCTACAGCCCCAGCAAGGCAAGAAGTGCTGGAAGTAGTTTGGGGAGGAGGAGGAGGATGACTTTGAAGGGGAACCTATAGATCCAGAGGTTTCTCCTGATCAAGAGTTTGGATCTCCTCCCAGGGGTCCTGAGAAATACTCTTTCCACTATGCTTTTGTTAAGAACATGGTGGAAACCCTGAACCTTTCTCTTCAGGAAACAGAGGAGGATATGGAGGAGGCAGACTTTCTAGAAATGATGGGGTTAACCCCCATGAAATGTTTACTTCTGCCCATGCATAAATCTTTAAAGAAGGCTGCAGTGCAGATTTTTAAAACTCCAACCTCTATTCCTGGTGTAGATAAGAAAGCTGACAAGAAATACCAACTGGACAGAACTACAGCTGATTTTCTATTTACCCATCCTGATCCTGAGGGAGTAGTCCAAGCTGCTGCCTGTGACAAGGCCAGGATCCCATTGGCTACCCATCAACCAGACAAAGATTCAAGAAAAATAGATGCTATGGGAAAGAAAGGGTACATGACTGCCTCTTTATTAGTTCGGCAGGTCAGTTACATGGCATATTCAGTGCAGTACCAAAAAGCTCCATGGAACACTGTTCTAGCTTTAGCTACTAGGGTCCCAGATGAAGTGGCTGTAGACTTACAAGATACAACAAGGGCTGCACTTGATGCTACTAGGTACCAATTTCATATGGCAGTGGATGCCAATGATACTGCATCCAGGTTAATGGCTTTGTCAGTTTCACTCAGAAGGTTTGCATGGCTTAGAACCACCAACCTAACCTTAGACACCCAGGCCAAAGCAATGGATTTCCCACGGACAACAACTCCTTGTCTGGGGATAAAACTGAGCCATACACGTAAAAGGTGGAGGAATATAAATCCACCTATCGGAGCAATTCCAAGGATAGGCCCTTCACCTCTTATAGATCCCAAAGTAGGGGAGGTAGGGGCAGGGGTTTTATCCCAGACCTTTCTTTCAGGCACAAGCCTCCCAGCCTCAGCAGCAGGCAAGAGGTTATTTTAGAGGAAGGGACAGGAGAGCCATGAGAAGAGCGGCTCCTGCACCACAGGTTCAGGCATAGCCTGCACAAGAATCCCTGATGGGCTAGTGCAGGTTGCATCCCCTATTAAAGATCCACCAGTAGGTGGCAGACTGGCTTATTACATTCACACTTGGCAGTCCATCACCACAGACAAGTGGGTGCTGGAGATAGAGAGCCAGGGCTTGGCACTCAGTTTCAAATCATTCCCAAAGCTGAGAACAAGGACCTTTGCTCTGGAAACAGCTGCACACAGGGTTTGTTGGAAGCAGAGGTAAAACATCTGCTAGCAATCAAAGCAATAGTGGTAGTGCCTCTAATAAGCAAAGGAAAAGGTTTTTATTCCAGATACTTCCTCATAAGGAAGAAAAACGGGGATTGGTGGCTTACTTTGGATCTAAGACTTCCCGAACAAGCACATTTTGAAGCCAAAGTTCAAAATGGTCACTCTTGCCATAATCATTCCTTCCTTGCAAAAGGGAGACTGGCTAGCCTCCATAGATCTAAGGGATGCTTATTTCCATATACCCATCAGACCTTCTCACAGAAAAGTCTTGAGATTCAGACTGGCTTCAGGCCATTATCAGTTTGCAACTCTCCCCTTTGAGCTAACTTCGGCACCAAAGGTTTTTACAAAGTGCCTATCAGTGGTGGTAGTTTTTTTGAGAAAACAAGGTATAGCAGTTTTCCCCTACCTGGATGACTGGTTAATAGTAGGACAGTCTCTGCAGCATGCAGTACAGTCACTGGCACTCACAAAATCCACACTAGAGTCCCTGGGATTTCTGATAAACGAAGAGAAATCTCAACAGGTACCACTCCAGGTGCTGGAGTTTATTGGAGCAGAACTAAATACCAGACAGGGCAGAGCCCTCCTGCCACAGGACAGGGCAACGAGCATTCTGCAGATTGCAAAATCCTTTGTTCACGGGAGACCCAGAACAGCCCGAGAATTTCTCAGGTTACTAGGCCACATGGCATCTGCCACAGCAGTGGCAATGGGCTCCAGATTTCAAATGAGAGATATTCAGTTCCATCTCAGACAGTATTGGTCTCAAAGGACGGATCCTATGTCTAAACTGGTTCCAGTCACAGAAAGTTTAGTCCAGGCCTTACAATGGTGGCTGGATGAGCACAACCTCAGGTTGGGTGTACCTTTTATAAGGGAACAACCTTCAGTAATCCTCACAACAGATGCCTCTCTTCTAGGCGGGGGCACACATGTTAGAGCACACAGCAAGTGGCACATGGTCCCCCCAGGAGTCTCTGTTGCACATAAATCTCTTGGAGCTCAGGGCTGTTTACCTGGCTTTAAAAACATTTGCTCCTTACCTGCAAAACAGGGTGGTGCAAGTCAGAACAGACAACACCACAACCATGTATTACATCAGCAAGCAAGGAGGTACCAGGTCACATCTACTGTGCACAGAAGCAATGAGACTGTGGTCCGTAGTATACTCCATGGGAGTATCCCTGTCAGACATACATCTTCCAGGGAAGGACAATGTGCTGGCAGACTCTTTAAGCAGGATAAGTCAGGATCACCATGAGTGGTGCCTGAATACTCAGGTACTCAGTACAATTTTCAGAAAATGGGGCACTCCAGAGGTGGATCTCTTCGCCTCCCCAGAAAACCACCAGCTTCCAATGTACTGTTGCAGGCCTCCTCTAAGGAGCACAATCCCCCTGGATGCCTTGGCCCTGGATTTGGCAGGGAAATTTCTGTATGCATTCCCTCCTTTCCCTATGATATTCAGGACCCTACTGAAATTGAGGTCCCAGCCAGCAAAAATGATACTTGTAGCTCCGGATTGGGCGAGACAGCACTGGTACTCTCTTCTGCTGTCTCTGTCAGGGGTTTCCCCAATCCATCTGCCCAGGAGGCACAGCCTGTTAACCTCCTCTCAGGGCAGGATCCTGCACCCCAATCTCAAATCACTGAGGCTCAAGGCATGGCTCTTGAGGACTTAGAGTTTGCTAACCTTAATCTATCAGAACAGGTGCTGACAGTGCTTAGGGCTTCCAGAAAGCCTTCTACTAAGAAGACACATGCCTCTAAGTGGAAAAGATTTACAATATGGTGTACAGGTAAAGGCTTGAGCCCTTTCGGGCTGATTTGGCTATTTTCTAGATTACTTTACACATTTACATTCCTTAGCCTGAAGCCTTCCACTCTCAAGGTTCACTTAGCTTCAGTCTCTGCTTACCTGTCAGTTGGTAAGGAGAGTTCTATGGCTTCTCATCCGGTATTTAGAAAATATTTTAAAGGCCTTAATCTTCTACACCGTCCCCTAAGGGAACCAGTTCCGGCCTGGAATCTAAATATTTGCATTGCTAAACTCATGGATGCACCATTTGAACCTATGTCAACCGCAGTTTTGAAGTATGTCACTTGGAAAACTGTTTTCCTGGTTGCCATTACTTCAGCCAGAAGGATCAGTGAATTTCAAGCGCTGTGCACATATGCGGACTACATCTCATTGCACAGGGACAAGGTGGTCCTTAGGGCTAATAGAAAATTCCTTCCCATGGTGGTATCTGCTTTTCACTTAAATCAATCTATCACTCTACCTGTCTTCTTTACAGACAACTCCAGTTCTCCAGAAAGTAGACTCTATTCCCTTGATGTCAAAAGGGCTCTCAGCCACTATATTGAAAGAACCAAATCTTACAGGACAAGTCAATTACAGCTCTTTCTCACATATGGTGAAGTTGGTAAGGGCAGAGCTGCAACAAAACGCACAATTGCTCGCTGGATAGTGGCATATATACAGTTTTGTTATAGTAAGGTGGGTAAACAGGTACCTCTGGGCCTGAGAGCACACTCCATCAGGGGCACAGCTGCTTCACTGGCAGCTTCAAGAGAAATTCTGCCACTGGAAATCAGTAAAGCAGCTACATGGAAAACAGTACACACCTTCACAAAGCATTACAGCCTGGACTTGCAATCCAGAGGTGATGCTAGGTTTGGTACAGCAGTACTGCAGAGCTTGTTTCCAAAACAGGTTATCTGCCCAACCTCCTAAGGTACTGCTTGGTAGTCTGCATTACGTTTAATCATACTGGGTGATTCCTGGGGTTAGAAGAAAAAATTACTCACCATAGTAATCTTGTTTCTTCAAAGGGATCACTCATTATGATTAAAGACCCTCCCTACCTCCCCTACTGGAACCTATAGAAGTTGCTCTGCATCCCTGCATTAGGGTTTTTTCTTTCTCCTATATAGGTTAAGATAGAGACTCACTTTGTTTAGCCAGTTGGTGTCCATGTGGTCTCAGTTTTTCTTAGGTTTGTTGGTTAAGGATGTTTTGACCTGAAAAGGCAAAAAATATTATTTTTAAGATTTGTTAATTTTTAGCTAGTGGGTCTTTCACCCAGTTAGGCTCCGTAAGAATCTGAAGCACTCAGAGTGCAGCAGTTGCTAGGGCAGCAGTTTGAAAGTGGCATGAGCCAACTGTGAGTTCCATAATTTACATAAAATTCCACCTCTCCGGGCATTTCAACACAGGAGACTGACTGCATTATTTTTAATCATAATGAGTGATCCCATTGAAGAAACAAGATTACTATGGTGAGTAATTTTTTCTTCTGTACCATCTCCAACTTATCCAAGTCCTTCCGGAGATGGGGCCTCCAGAACTGGATACAGTACTTGAGGTGAGGCCTCACCATCAATCTGTACATGGTTAACACTACCTCCTTGATTCCTCTGGTGAAACCCTTCCCTATTCACCTGAGCAGCCTGCAAGCTTTCCCCACTGCCTTATCATACTGCTTTGCTACCTTCAGGTCGTCAGAAATAATTACCCCCAGGTCCCTTTCCTGTTTTGTAGTTGCCAACCTCCTCATCCAATATGTACATTGCCCTTGGGTTTCTGTGGACCAAGTGCATGATTTTGCACTTTTTTGCATTGAAACCCAGCTGTCAAACCCTTGACCAGCCTTCCAGCTTCTTCAGATTGTCCCTCGTTTTTTCCACCTCCTCCTGGTGTGTCCATTCTGTTGCAGATTTTTGTGTCATCCACGAACAGGCAATTTTTCCCTTCCAGGCCTCCTGCAATGTCTCTAATAAAGACATTAAAGAGGACTTGGCCTAGTACTGACCCCTGTGGCACCCCGTTAGTCACTTTGCCTTCTTCAGAGTGAACACCATATACCACCACCCTCTGAGTCCTGTTGCTTAGCCAACTTCTTACCCATTTTACTATTTTCAAACAACATGAAGTCTTGCTGTATTCTGACAATTGCAGTTAGCTCTAGCACTTGAACTGCCCCAGAGAGTGAAGGGTTAAAATTCTATGCCAGGCATAGAACGTTGGGTTCCAGCTCGGTTGAAAACTCTGTCTGTGACACTTTGAAACCAAACTGTCAGATTCTTTACTCCGCCTCACTGAACAGTCACTCTGGAGATTTTCTCCTTCTGCTCGGTTCAAAGTCGGTTGAAGTTGACGGTTTAGTCCGCATTAAATTCTGTTTATCGGTTTGAGACTCTGTCTGTGGTACCATAAGTATGTAGGATAGTATTTGTGTGGAAATTGTAAAACTTTTTCGATCGGTTTGGCTGAACCGACCCTGTAGACAAAAATCTTGTGAAAATGTTTACTGTGTGTTTACCGGTCCATATCGGTTTAAAAAAAACGTGAATTTAAAGGTTTTTTCCAACACCCGTAACACGGTGAGAAACCGATAAGGGAGTCTTGCCTGGTGGTTGCCTTATAAAGGGTAAGTTTTGTTAGGTTGGCCATGTCTGAGAAACCAAAAAAAAAAACGGGCCCACTGGGTTTCAACTGCAGTGTGTGTGGGGAGGTCTTTGCTAAGGCCGATCCCCACACCACTTGTGTTTACTGTCTGGGGTTTGACCACCTCGATTTAGACTGCCAAATTTGCAAGAATTTCTCTAAGTCTATGTTGGATAAAAGGTTAGGCAGACTTAGGGATAAGAAGGCAGAGAAATCTGCTGACCCGGAAGGCCAGATGATTCGGTTCCTACCGAACCAGAAGGAGTGCCCTCTGACCAGGGTGATACTTCTTCGGGCAACAGGAGAGCCGATCCTGAGGGATCGGTTCCTACAAAGAGAAAACGCAAGGACAAATCGGCCGGTTCAGATCCAGAACTTCATGTTCCAACCACTGAAGAGATAGCCAGAGCAATTCAGATTGTGGAATCGCTTCGTCCGATTCTGACCGATCAGGCGCCTTCTGGCAGGGGTTCGGTTCGGCAGTTCCCCCAGTTCAGGATTATTCCCCTGAAAATTTTTACGAACCGGAGTTTGATGAGAAGGGGGATTTTGAAGATTATGATTATGACGGTGAAAGTCTGGATGTGCTTGTGGAACCGGACATCTCTCCAGACAGACCTGGTGTTTCCCCTCCTAGGCTTTCTGAGTCCCTTCCCCACCTTCTGTTTTACAGAAAAGTGGCTTAAACCCTTCAGCTTCCTATTGATGAGGCTGTGGAGGATCAGGAGGAGCCTGATTTTGTAGCGATGATGGATATCCCACAGTCTAAGAGACTGTCTGTTCCTCTCCATAAGTCCTTTGGGAAACAGACACAAATAATTCTTAGGTCTCCTAACTCTGTATCTCCTGTTGACAAGAGAATGGACAAGAGGTACACCTTGTCAGGCTCAGATACGGAGTTTCTTTATCAGCAATGCAGCCATGTTGGGGTAATGCAGGCCCCTTGGCTTCGCACCTCCAAGACAAAGACTCCAGGAAGATAGATGCCATGGCAAAGAAGCAGTATATGGCATCATCTTTGGGACTCAGGCAAGCTAACTATATGGCCTATACAGCCAGGTACCAGAAGTCCAGGTGGGACACTTTACTGGCACTGGCTAAACAGGCCTCCCCCCAGTTAGCCAAGGAGCTGGAGGGGGGTGGCTGCTGATGGGATCGAGGCATCAAAGGTGCAATTTCATGCTGCTGTGGACTCCAATGATGTGTCATCAAGAGTCATAGCTACATCTGTGGATCTTCAGAGAATGGCTTGGCTCAGATGTACTAGCCTTTCACAGGATACCCAGGCCAAGGCCATGGATTTCACTGTGGTGGGTAATTCTCTGTTTGGGGAGCAAACAGAGAATTACATGAAGAAAATGGATGAGTACAGGACCACTTACATGAGTGCCCAGGCCAGGAGAGGCAGGCAACTCCTCAAAGGCAGCAAGCTAGGGGCAGGGGCAGGCCTTTTCACAGGCCTTTCTACCAAGCACAGGCCTCTTCTTACTTTTCTCAGAGGGGGTTCTTCAGAGGGAGAGGCAGAAGGGGGATGAGCAGGGCTGCATCCACCCCTCAGCCTAAGGCTCCTGCCAAGCAGACAGCCTGATGTGTCATCCCGGGTCAATTCCTCCATTCTGGTAGGAGGCAGGCTGGCTTACTTTGTCCAGGACTGGACATCTGTTACCTCAAACAAGTGGGTCCTGGAGGTTGTAAGCTAGGGGCTGGTTCTCAGTTTCAAAAATGTTCCCAAACTGAGACCCAGATCCTTTCCACCTGCAAATACATCAGAAACCCTTGCCCTAGAGGCAGAGGTTGCCTCTCTACTGGCCTTAAGAGCCATAGAGAGAGTTCCTACCCTATACACGGGCAAAGGTCTGTACTCCAGGTACTCCCTTACCCCAAAAAAGACAATGGAGTGGCAACCCATCCTAGAGTTCAGACACCTAAACAAGCACCTGCTAAAGCCAAAATTCAAAATGGTGACTCTGGGAACATTCTTCCCTCTCTGAGGCCAGGAGACTGGCTAGTCTCCCTGGACCTCAAAGATGCCTATTTTCACATTCCCATCAGGTGCTCCCACAGTTTTCAGCTCCAGGGCTGTTTACAAAGTGCCTAGCAGTAGTGGTGGCCTTTTTAAGAAAGAAAAAGATTTCTATCTTTCCATACCTGGATGACTGGCTCCTTGTGGGCCAGTCCCCAGACCAAGTCAAGTCAGATCTGCAGGTCACCGAGCAAGTTCTCACTTCCCTGAGGTTCCTTCTCAGTCTTCCCAAGTCAGTTCTCAAGCCAGTACAGCTCTTCACTTTTACAGGAGCAGAGCTGGACATTCTCAAGGCAAGAGCTTTCCTTCCTTTGGAAAGGGCAAAAGCCATCTCTCAGCTGGCCTCTTCCTTCCTCCCTCTGGTTTCTCGACCAGCAAGACATTTTCTTCAGCTTTTGGGCCACATGGCAGCTTTCACAGCAGTGGTCCAAGGAGCCAGGCTTCAGATGAGGGACATTCAGTTCCATTTGAGGACCTTTTGGTCCCAAAGGAAAGATCCTCTTACCAAGCTAGTTCCTGTTACTCAGACCTTAATTCAGGCCCTTCAGTGGTGGCAGGACCCGGACAATCAGAGGCGAAGTGTTCCATTTGTCACTCAGACTCACTCTGTGGTTCTTACCATAGATGCTTCCCTTTTGGGATGGGGAGCCCATCTGGGGTCTCTCACGGCCCAGGGACTGTGGTCCCCTCAGGAATCCCTGCTTCATATCAACCTCCTGGAGCTCAGGGCAGTACTTCTTGCCCTACAAGCTTTCTCTCAGTCAGTAGAGAACAAGGTGGTTCAGGTCAGGATGGACAACACTACCACCATGTGGTACATCAACAAGCAGGGAGGCACTCAGTCCATGGCCTTGTGCACGGAGGCCATGAACATATGGTCCCTGGCTTATTCCGTACAGACCTCTCTGGTAGCAGTCCACCTCCCAGGAAAGGACAATGTGATAGCAGATGCATTGCACAGGATTTCCCAGGGCCATCACGAATGGTCTCTGGATCCTTTAGTGTTGAAAGTGATTTTGTCAAGGTAGGGAACTCCAGAGATAGATCTCTTTGCAGCCCCAGACAATCACCAACTTCCTCTGTTTTGTTGCAGACCCCCAGTCTTGGGCTCAGTCCCTCTGGATGCTCTGATTTTGAACTGGGAAGGGAAATTTCTTTATGCCTTCCCTGCTTTCCCTCTGCTGTTCAAGGTTCTAGTCAAGGTAAGGTCACAACCATGCAAAGTGATTCTGATTGCTCCAGACTGGGCCAGGCAGCCTTGGTACCCCCTGTTGCTGTCCTTAGCAGTCCATCTTCCCCTGTCTCTTCCCAGAAATCACAACCTGCTAACCTCCTCTCAGGAGAGGATTTGGCACTCCATTCTCCAGTCACTCAATCTCAAGGCATGACTCTTAAAGAGTTAAGAGTATGCAGACTTACATCTGTCCCAAGGGGTTCTGGATATTCTCAAAGCTTCTCAAAAGCCTGCCACCAGAAAAACTTACAACTCCAAATGGAAAAGGTTCAGTATTTGGTGTTTCAAGAAACATATACCTGTATCCCCAGATACTGCTGAGTTGTCTACAGTTCTGGATTATATGGTTCACCTTAATGGCCTAGGCCTCAAACCAGCTACTCTCAAAGTTCATTCGTCAGCTGTTTCTGCTTTCCTGTCAGTGGTGAAGTCTTCCTCTCTGTCATCTCAACCTGTATTCTGTACATTTTTCAAAGGATTGCTTCATACCAATCCCCCTCTTAGGCATCCTACTCCTGCCTGTGATTTGAATATTTGCATTGCTCAGCTTATGCAACCCCCTCTGAGCTTATGTCCTCAACAGAGCTCAAGTACTTGACTTGGAAAACTGTGTTTTTGGTTGCTGTTATTTCTGCCAGACGTATCAGTGGATTGCAAGCCCTGTCAGTGGAGCCTGACTTCATTACATTCTATAGAGATAAGGTGGTCCTTAGAACCAATAGAAGGTTCTTACCTAAAGTGGTTTCTGATTTCCACTTAAACCAATCCATGTCTCTTCCTGTGTTCTTCACTGATCACACCTCTTCAGGAGAGTGGAGGCTACACAGTTTAGATGTTAAAAGGGCCCTTAGTTACTACATAGAATGTATAAAGGGTCACAGGTTTGAATCCCTCCAGTTGTTCCTCACTTATGGGGAAGTAGGTAAGTGAAAACCTGCCACCAAGAGAACCATTGCCAGGTGGATTGTGTCCTGTATCCAATTCTGCTATGAGAAACTGGGAAAAACTTCACCTTCAGGCCTGACGGCTCATTCCATCAGAGGTACAGCTGCATCTCTGGCTGTGGCCAGGGATTTTCCGTTGTTAGAAATTTGCCAAGCAGCCACCTGGAAAACAGTTTATACCTTCACCAAGCATTAGTCTCTGGATATCCAGGCTAGGAGTGATGCTAGGTTTGGCACAGCAATACTTCAAAGCCTATTCCCAAGGCAGCTTCTGTCCCTCCTCCTTGGAGGTACTGCTTGGTAGTCTGCAATTGTCAGAATACAGCAAGACTTCATGTTGTTTGAAGGAAAAATTACTCATCTTAGTAACTGTGTTTCTTCTAATGGAGTCTTGCTGTATTCTGACCTCCCTCCTTGCCTCACCTCTCAGAACCTGTTTTGTGAAGTGGGTGGGCAGGTGCAGTGTTGCACCCCGGGGGTGTCATTAGCCCACTTCCTGTAGTGTTGGGTGCCTTGTGTTTGATTAGTCAAGAGTTTATTTCTTATTGCTTGGTTTTTGGTCTTTGGGTTTCCAGACTTGAGTCTTTTGGGAATCTACTGTAAAGTCTTTGTTGCCAGTTGGCTAGTAGGAATTTTACAATTTCTACATTATATAGTCAGTGAGTTTTAGCTCGTACGAATCTGACAGTTTTGTTTCAAAGTGTCACAGACAGAGTTTTCAAGTGAGTTCGAGCCCAACATTCTATGCCTGGCATAGGATTTTAACCCTTCACTCTCCGGGGCAATTCATGTGCTGAAGCTAACTGCAATTGTCAGAATCCACAAGTCTCCATTAGAAGAAACACAGTTACTAAGGTGAGTAATTTTTTTGTTTGACCTACTCCTGGTCTGTCCAGCTTGCTCACCAGTCTTCTTTGTGGAACGGTGTTGAAGGCCTTACTGAAATCCTGGTAAGCAACATCCACCGCTCCACCCTGATCCACTTCCCTGATCCACCCAGTCAAAGAACTTGGTCAGGTTTGTCTGGCAAGATGTCCCTCCATGAAACCATGCTGTCTTGGATCCTGTAATCCTTTGGTCACAAGGTATTCCCCAGTCCTTTCCTTCAGTAGTTATTCCATTACTTTACCCACCACCAAAATCAGGCTGACAGGTCTGTAATATCCTGCCTCCTCCCTGTTATCACTTTTATGAAGTGGCACCACATCTGCCCTCCTCCAGTCCCTTGGTTCTTCACCCATATCTAGTGATAGGCTGAACAGGGAAGTTAGAGGCGCAGCCAGCACCTCCTTGAGCTCCCTCAATATTCTATGGTGTACCTCATCAGGCCTCATTGCCTTGTCCACTTTTGGTTGTGCTAGTTCCTTGAGGATTCTCTTCTCTGCAAAAGGACTAGTGTCCACCTCCTTTCCTTTAATGTCCTTGTCCCTTATCTGTGGCCTGTCACCTATCCCTTCCTCCGTAAATACTGAAAACAATTATTTGTTCAATATGCCTGCTTTTTTTGGTCCTCTTCCACACAAATCTCCCCTTTCTGTTTTAGCCTCACTATCCCTCTTTTGATCTTCCTCTTTTTACTGATATAGCTAAAGAATGTTTTATCCCCTTTTTTTGCTGACTTGACAATATTCTCTTCAAACAACATGAAGTCTTGCTGTATTCTGATTACTTGCAGTGATCTCCAATCTTTGAACTGCCCCAGAGAGAAAGAGTTAACTTTCCATGCAAGTCATGGAACGCTGAGCTCGAGCTTGGTTGAAGCCTCTGTCTGCAGTTGTTTGAACCCCAACCGCCAGATTCTTTACTCTGCCTCACTGAACAGTCGCTCCAGAGATTTCTTCTTTGCTCGGTTCAAAAAAAGTCAGTTAAAGTGTCGTTTTTTTTCTCTCGGTTTCAACCGAATTTCTGCAATCTAACCTGTCGGTTAAGTCTCTGTCTGGGGTACCATGAGTACTAGATAGGTTTCCATATTAGTTTTCTGTGTGGAACTTGTAAACATCAGATCAGTTCAGTTTGAACCGATCAGGTTTGTGGAAAGTTTTCTATTCTTATTAGAGTGTGGTAACCAGTCTGTATCGGTTCTAAAAAAAACAGATTTTATTACATTTTTTTCCAAGACCCGTAACATGGTCAGGAACCAATAGGGGTGTCTTGTCTGGTGGATTGCCTAAAAAAAGGGTAAGTTTTGGTTAGGATTGGCCATGTCTAAGAAACCCAAGAAAAAAAAACGGGCCCACTGGGTTTCAACACTGTAGTGTGTGTGTGGGGAAGCCTTTGCTAAGGCTGATCCCCACACCACCTGTGTTTATTGTCTGGGGTTTGACCACCCTCGATTCAGACTGCCAATTTCTAAAGTTTTCCCAAAGCTACCCTGGATAAGAGAGTAGGTAGACTGAGGGAAAGGGAGGCTGAGAAGTCCGCTGACCCAGATGGCCAGCCCGGTTCGGTTCTGACCGAACCAGGAGGAGTGCCCTCTGACCAGGGCGAAACTTCTTCGGGCAAAAGGAGAACTGATTCTGAGGAGTTGGTTCCGGTTAAAAGAAAAAGAAGGGATAAGTCAGCCGGTTCAGATCCACAGGTTCTCACTCTGACTGCTGATGAAATAGCCAAAGCGATAAGGATTGTTCAGTCGTCAACTTCGGTCCCGACCGAACCAGCACCATCGGTCAGGGGCTCGGTTCGGTCGGTTGCCCCGGTTCCGGATTATACTTTAGAAGAATTTTATGAACCGGAGGAGGAGGAGGGAGAGTATGAAGATAGTGATGGTGATTATGAAAGTCTGGATGTGCCCATTGACCCGGACATCTCCCCAGATAGACCTTCAGGTGTTTCTCCTCTTAGGCTTTCTGAGTCCCCTTCACATTTTATGTTTTACAAAAAAGTGGCTGAAACCCTCCAGCTTCCTATGGAAGAAGCAGTAGAGGATCAGGAGGAGCCTGATTTCATTGAAATGATGGACATCCCAGAGTCCAGGAGATTGTCTATTCCCCTCCATAAATCTCTTGGGAAACAGACATTTAAAATTTTAAAAACTCCTAATTCCATACCTCCTGTGGACAAAAGAATGGATAAGAGGTATACTCTTTCATGCTCAGACACAGAGTTCCTTTCCCAGCAATGCAGCCATGTTGGGGTAGTGCAGGCTGCTGCCTATGATAAGGCAAATATACCCTTGGCTTCACACACCCCAGATAAGGACTCCAGGAGGATTGATGCCATAGCAAAGAAACAGCTCATGGCAGCATCCCTGGGACTCAGGCAGGCTAATTATATGGCCTACACAGCTAGATACCAGAAGTCCAGGTGGGACACTGTTATGGCTCTAAACAGGCCCCTGACCAGCTTGCCAAGGAGCTGGAGCGGGTGGCTGCAGATGGGATTGAGGCATCCAAGGTGCAATTTCATGCTGCTGCTGTGGACTCCAATGATGTTTCATCTAGAGTCATGGCTACATCTGTGGCCCTTCGGAGGATGGCTTGGCTCAGATGTACTAGCCTGTCTGAGGATACCCAGGCTAAGGCCATGGATTTTCCTGTCATTGGTAACTCTCTGTTTGGGGAGCAGACAGAGAATTACATGAAAAAAATGGACCAGTACAGGACCACCTACAGGAGTGCTCAGACCAAAGAAAGGCAAGCCACTCCTCAGAGGCAGCATTCCAGGGGCAGGGGCAGGCCCTATCATAGGCCTTTTTACCAAGCACAGGCCTCTTCTTCCTTTTTGCAGAGGGGGTTTTTCAGTGGGAGAGGCAGAAGAGGGATGAGCAGGCCTGCTTCCACCCCTCAGCCTAAAGCCCCTGCCAAGCAGACACCCTGATGGGTCTGCCCAGGCCGATTTTCCACTACCTGTAGGGGGCAGACTGGTTTACTTTGTCCAGGACTGGAAGTCTTTAACATCAGACAAGTGGGTCCTGGAAGTAGTAAGCCAGGGACTGGTTCTCAGCTTCAAAAAATTTCCCAAGATAAGAACCAGATCCTTTCCACCTGCAAATCCTTCAGAGGCCTGTGCCCTAGAGGCAGAGGTCTCTTCCCTCTCGGCTCTCAAAGCCATGGAAAGGGTTCTAGCCCTACACAGGGGAAAAGGTTTGTACTCCAGGTACTTCCTAACCCCCAAAAAGACAGGAGAATGGTGGCCCATCCTGGAGCTGAGATATTTAAACAAGCACCTTTTAAAGCCAAAATTCAAAAGGGTGACTCTGGGAATAATTCTTCCCTCTCTAAGGCCAGGGGACTGGCTAGCCTCCCTGGACCTCAAGGATGCCTATTTTCATATTCCCATTAGGTGCTCCCACAGAAAGTACCTCAGGTTCGAGTTGCCTCAGGCCACTATCAATTCAGAGCAATGCCCTTTGGTTTAACATCAGCCCCAAGGGTGTTCACAAAGTGCCTGGCAGTAGTTGTTGCTTCCCTAAGGAGAAAAAAGATCTCCATCTTCCCATACCTGGACAACTGGCTCATAGTGGGTCAGTCCCCAGACCAAGTCAAGTCACATTTGCAGATAACTCAGCAACTGCTCACTTCCTTAGGATTCCTCCTAAATCTTCCAAAGTCAGTTCTGGAACCAATGCAGCTCCTCACCTTTATGGGGCGGAGCTTGATACAATAAGCGCAAGGGCCTTCTTTCCCCTGGACAGGGCAAGGACACTAGTAAATCTGGCCTCTTCTTTCACCCTTCAGGTGTCTCGACCAGCAAGGCACTTCTTGCAGCTCCTGGGCCCACATGGCAGCCTCTACAGCAGTGGTGCCAGTAACTCAAACCCTGATCCCGGCTCTCCAGTGGTGGCAGGATCAGGACAATCTAAGGCAAGGAGTTCCTTTTGTCATTCAACCTCATTCTCTAATCCTTACAACAGATGTCTCCTTCTTGGGCTGGGGAGCCCACTTGGAGATATGACTACCCAAGGGCTGTGGTCACCTCAAGAATCTCTGCTTCACATCAATCTCTTGGAACTCAGAGCAGTGTTTCTGGCACTGCAAGCTTTTTCCAAGTCTGTTCAGAACAAAGTAGTCCAGAACAGAACAGACAATACCACCACAATGTGGTACATCAACAAGCAAGAGGGCACTCAGTCTATGGCCTTGTGCACAGAAGCTATGAAGTTGTGGTCTCTGGCCTATTCCCTGCAAACTTCTCTAACAGCAGTGCACCTCCCAGGGAAGGACAATGTCCTGGCAGTTGCTCTCAGCTGGATATCTCTGGGCCATCACGAATGGTCCCTAGATCCCCTAGTTTTGAAGATGATTTTCTCCATATGGGGCACTCCACAGATAAATCTTTTTGCAGCCCCAGACAATCACCAACTCCCACTTTTTTGCTGCAGACCCCCAGTATTGGGCTCAGTCCCCCTGGATGCTCTAGTTCTCAATTAGGAAGGGAAGTTTTTGTATGCTTCCCCCCACTTCCCTCTCCTGTTCAAGGTACTAGTCAAAATCAGGTCTCAACCCTGCAAAGTTGTTCTGATTGCTCCAGACTGGGCCAGACAGCCCTGGTACTCACTGTTGCTGTCCTTAGCAGTCCACCTTCCCCTGTCTCTTCCCAGGAATTACAACCTGTTGACATCCTCTCAGGGGAGAGTTTGGTATCCGAATCTCAAATCTCTCAATCTCAAGGCCTGGCTCTTGAAGAGTTAGAGTTTGCTGATCTGCATCTCTCTCAAGGTGTTTTGGATATTCTAAAGGCTTCTCAAAAGCCTTCCACCAGAAAGACTTACAACTCCAAATGGAAAAGGTTCACTATGTGGTGCTCTGGTAAGCATATTTCTCCAGAGTCTGCTGGGTTGCCTACAGTCCTGGACTATATGGTTCATCTCAATATCTTGGTACTCAGACCAGCTACACTAAAAGTATATTTAGCAGCTGTTTCTGCTTTTTTGTCAGTAGGTAAGCCCTCTTCTCTTTCAGCTCATCCTGTATTTTGTAAATTCTTCAAGGGATTGTTGCACACCAATCCCCCCTTCAGGGACCATGCTCCTGCTTGGGACCTAAATGTCTGCATTGCTCAGCTTATGCAACCCCCTTTTGAGCCTTTGTCCTCTGCAGAACTTAAGTACTTGACTTGGAAAACTGTGTTTTGGTAGCCATTACCTCTGCACACATCAGTGAGTTACAGGCCCTGTCAGTGGAGCCTGATTTTATCTCTTTTCATAGAGATAAGATGGTCCTAAGAACTAATAGGAAGTTTTTGCCTAAGGTGGTCTCAGATTTCCACCTTAACCAGTCCATGTCTCTTCCTGTTTTCTTCACTGACCATTCTCCTCTGGAGAGAGGAGGCTGCACAGCTTGGATGTGAAAAGGGCCCTTAGCTACTACAGAGAGCGCACCAAGGGTCACAGGCTTGACTCCCTCCAACTGTTCCTCACTTATGGTGAGGTTGGTAAGGGAAAACCTGCCACTAAAAGATCTATTGCCAGGTGGATTGTCTCTTGCATACAATTCTGCTATGAAAAATTGGGTAGGACTCCACCCTCAGGCCTGAGGGCTCACTCTACTAGAGGTACAGCTGCTTCCCTGGCTGCTGCCAGGGATATTCCTATCTTAGAGATATGTCAAGCAGCCACCTGGAAAACAGTCCATACTTTTAACAAGCATTACTCTCTGGATATCCAGGCTAGGAGTGATGCTTGGTTTAGCACAGCAGTACTTCAGAACCTATTCCCAAAGTATGTTCTGCCCCTCCTCCATGGAGGTACTGCTTGGTAGTCTGCAAGTTGTCAGAATACAGCAAGACTTCATGTTGTTTGAAGAAAAAATTACTCACCTTAGTAATGTTGTTTCTTCTAATGCAGTCTTGCTGTATTCTGACCTCCCCCCTGCCTCCCCTCTCAGAACCTGGTTTTTGGGATATGGGTGGGCAGGAGCAGTGTTGGCACCTAGAGGTGCCCCCTTTTTCTCACCCTCCTTTATTTTGTCTGTGTGTTGTTTTGTTTTTTTGGTTTCCTGACTTGATTCTTTGCTATGAAACCAAAAAACCCTGTTTATTAAATTTAATTGCCAGTTGGCTAGTGTTAAGTTTACAGTTTCCACACAGAACGCCCAGTGAGTATAGCTTGTAAAGATCTGGCGGTTGGGGTTTAAACAACAGCAGACAGAGGCTTCAGCCGAGCTCGAGCTCAGCGTTCCATGCCTTGCATGGAAAGTTAACTCTTTCCTCTCTGGGGCAGTTCAAAGGTTGGAGATCACTGCAAGTAGTCAGGATACAGCAAGACTCTATTAGAAGAAACAACATTACTAAGGTGAGTAATTTTTTTCTTCACTTTGCGCCTTTGCATTTCTAACTCTTTTCCCTGCCTCCCTTTGTTTCCCCTGATATCTCTCCCTGTCCTTCTCCTCCTGTGTCATCTTCTTTACCTTCTGTATGCTAGCTTTCAAACAACATGAAGTCTTGCTGTATTTTGACATATGCAGTTAGCCCCAGCACTTGAACTGCTCTGGAGAGGAAAGAGTTAACTCTATGCCAGAGCATAGAACGTTGGGCTCGATCTCGGTTCAGACCTCTGTCTGCTGCACTTCAAAGTGTAACCATCAGATTCTTTACTCCGCTTAACTGAACAGTCACTCCAAAGATCTCTCCTTCGCTTGTCTGTTCGATCTCAGTAAAACGTCAGTTTTTAAACTGTATTTGGTCTTATTTTTTTGCTTCAGATCTCTGTCTGCGGTACAGTAAGTGTTGTAGGTAGTGGACTTTAGTTTAGTTACTGTTTGTTTTCTGTATTTTGTGTGGAAATTGCAAAGTTTTTCAATCGATCAGGTTCAGAACCAACTGTACTGGTTGAATTTGTTCTCTAATTTCTTAGTGTGAGCTACCGGTTGCTATCGGTTTCAAAAAACTGTATTTTGAGACCTTTTTTCCACAGCCCGTAACACGGTTGGTAACTGATATGGGGGTCTTGCCTGGCTTTAAAGCTGCTAAAGGTTAAGTGTTAGGATGGTTACGTCTGAGAAACCTAAGAGAAAAACTGGGCCCACTGAGTTTTAACACTGTAGTAAGTGTGGGGATGCCTTTGCTAAGGCAGACCCTCACACCACCTGTGTTTATTGTCTGGGGTTTGACCACCTAGATTCAGACTGCCAAATTTGTAAAAATTTCCCGAAGGCCACCCTGGATAAGAGATTGGGTAGACTTAGGGAAAAGGAGGCTGTGAAGTCCGCTGATCCAGATGGCCAGCCTGGTTCGGTTCTAACCGAACCTGAGGGTGTGCCCACTTACCTGGGCAAAAGGAGAGCTGATCCTGAGGGGTCGGTTCCATCTAAGAAGTAGAGAAAATTGGCCGGTTCAGATCCAGAACCGCAATGTCCAACAGCCGAGGAGATAGCCAGAGCGATAAGTATTGTGGAATCGCTCCGACCGGTTCCATCTGATCCGGCACCTCTCAGTAGGCACTTGGTTCGGTTGGTTTCTCCAGTTCTGGAATATTGTCCTGATGAATATTATAAAACGGATTTGGAGAGGGAGGAAGGTTATGACGATGATGATGGTGATGATGGTGTGGAAGGTCTGGATGAGCCCATTGAACTGAACATCTCCCCAGACAGACCTTCCAATGTTTCCCCTCCTAGGCTTTCCGAGTCCTCTTCCCACTGTTTGTTCTACAAAAAGTGGTAGAGACCCTCCAGCTCCGCCTGGTTGAAGTTGTTGAGGAACAAGAGGAACCTGACTATGTAGAAATGATGAACATCCCAGAGTTCAAGAGGCTGTCTATTCCACTCCATAAATGTTTTGGAAAACAGACACAAAAACTTCTCCAGACACCAAATTCATTACTTCCGGTGGATAAGAAAATGGACAGGAGGTATATGCTGTCAGGCTCAGGTACAGAGTACTTGTTCCAGCAATGCAGCCATGTTGGGGTTGTGCAGGCTGCAGCCTGTGAAAAGGCTAATATACATTTCGCTTCACCCCCCTCCCAGATAAAGACTCCAGGAAGGTCAATGCTATGGCCAAAAAACAGTACTTGGCATTCGGGACTCAGGCAGGCAAACTATATGGCCTACACAGCCAGATACCAGAAGTACAGATGGGATACTGTTCTGGAACTGGCTAAACAGGCTTCTACCCAGCTAGCCAAAGAGTTGGAAGAGGTGGCTGCTGATGGGACTGAGGCATCTAAGGTCCAATTTCATGCTGCTGTGGACTCTAATGATGTGTCATCATGAGTCATGGCTACATCTGAGTCTCTACAAAGATTTTCTTGGCTCACATGTACTAGCCTCTCACAGGACACCCAGGCTAAGGCCATGGATTTCCCTGTGGTGGGTAATTCTTTGTTCTAGGAGCGTGGATATGTTGTTCATCCACACTGTCTGGCATTGTCCCTTTCCCCTTTAAATCTTGCCGGAAGTCTTCAAGCTGGCTCCTCCCACCCACCCGGGTGGTAAATACCTTGGCTCCACCCGGCTCCACCCCATGACGCCAGATCTTCCTTTTCGCGGTTCCCATGGGGTCTTTGGTGGGCTTCACTGAGCATCCCTCAGCAGAAAGCCTTGAGACTGCCTCAGCATTTAGGTGAATGGGCAGCTCTACGGATACTGACCACCCTCCGGACAAGGAGTCCAAAAATATGGACCACTCGGCCCGGAAGGTTTACGCAGGTGTACACAGCATCATCCCTGGGTCTTCATCAGGCTAGCTCAGCAGTGATCATGGCACACTTCTCTCACGCCCTTTTGGGGTCGCTTGATGAAGTCCTCCCACATCTCCCAGCAGACATGCAGACCACGGTCAAGCAGGTCAGGACCAGAACCGTGCTGTTGCTAAACAGCTCCAGATGGCTCTGGACATTGAAAGGTGATTCTTGTGCCCGTTCACTGGCTACGCGGTAGCTTCTCGCCGTGGGGCTGGGCTGAGATTATCCTCCTTTCCGCGAGATACTCAGCACAGTTTCAGCTGACGTGCCCTTCCTTGGCACCGACCTCTTGGTCCGGGAGTGGCAGGTCATCTACAGTGCATTGAGCAGTCTAATGCCACCTTAGATGCCACCTCTGCTAAAGGTTCTTCGGGCAAGAACCAGCAGAAGCGCAAAAAGAAGTCCTTTCGGCATTCTTCCCCTGAGGTCAGACAGCCCTCCTTCCAGGGAGGTCAGCAATAGCAGCATGCTCAAGCTTGGCGCCCTAGGCCCAAGCAAGGTCCCCAACAGCCCCACAAAGGAGGCCAAGGTGCTGGTCCAGGTGCCTCCTCCTCCTCCAAGCCTGCACAGTGATGGGTCGGGGGTGGCCTCCCCTGCACCTGTCATGCCAGTTCTGGGTTCTCCCATGGGGGTCCGGCTCCCCCACTTTCTTTCCGCCTGGTCCAGTATCACTTCGGACAGGTGGGTTCTGGAAGTGGTCGGACAGGGACTGCCTCTAGAGTTCAAGCAGTACCTCCCCAGCTGGGCCCGTGCCCCACGGGAGGAAAGGATCTCAGTTGGCGCTTAGTCGGCCCTTCGGGATGACATTGCTCAGCTCCTCCTCAAGGAGGCAGTAGCTTCAGTGCCGGATCCTCCTTCAGACCCAGGCTTCATCTCCAGGTACTTCCTGGTGCCCAAGCGGATGGGGGGGTTGGTGCCCCATTCTAGATCTCCATGACCTGAATCAGTATCTCAGGTCTCGCACCTTCCGGATGGTAACTCTGAACCAGATCATACCATCCCTGGAGTGAAACATGTGGCTCTGTACACTGGATCTTCAGGGTGCATTCTACCACGTCCCAGTCCGTCTGACCCATCAGCGGTTCCTCCGCTTCGGGGTCAAAGGGACCCTGTGCGAGTTCAGATCCATGCTGTTCAGCCTGTCATCGGCCCCAAGGGTCTTCACCAAATGCATCGCAGTGGTGGCAGCTCATCTATGGCATCAAGGGGTTCACATTTACCCCTATCTGGATGGGCGAGTTCCTCCCTTCAGGAGGTGGAGAGGTCCAGGGACCTGACCCTCTGAACCTACTCCACCTGGGCCTCCTAATCAACTAGGCCAAGTCAGAACTCGTGCCTTCTCAGGTGATGGGCTTCATGGGGCAGAGCTCGACTCCTGTCAAGCCAGAGATCAGCTCCTAGTGAACAGGGCAGAGGTTCTTTCCTCCTTTGCTCAATCATTTCTGGTTGGGCACTTGCGCCCAGCCCGGGACTTCCTGTGCCTCCTGGGTTACATGGCGGTGTGCACCTCAGTGGTCCGCTGGGCCAGATTGCATATGCGCCCCCTTCAATGGGAGCTGGCCGCCCAGTGGTCTCAGTGCCAGGGTCTCTTCGACCAGCTGGTCACGGTCACCCAGAGAATGTGGGATGCTTTCCAATGGTGGACCGTTCCGAGTCACTTTCAGGAAGGAATCCCATTTGTCCGCCCCGAGCCGACGGTCGTCCTTATGACTGACGCCTCCCTCATGGGCTGGGAGCCCCATGGGGACAACAGGCTCATGGGTTCTGGACCCCGCCCCAGGAGTCCCAATGCCACATCAACCTGTTGGAGCTCAGAGCAGTCAGACTGGCCCTGTCAGCTTTCGCTCCTCAGCTCCGGGGTCAAGTGGTTCAAGTCCAGATGGACAATACCACGACCATGTACTACCTCAACAAACAGGGCGGCACGCCTCCCTGTCTGCTATGCAAGGAGGTGCTCTGGATCTGGACCTTCATCAGCCAGCTGGAGGTGGATCTCCTAGCCATCCATGTGGCAGGAGTCTCGAACCCCCTGGCGGATGCTCTCAGCCGCATAGGCCAGACATCCCACGAGTGGTCTCTCCATCCAGAGGTAGCTTACGATCTGTTCTCCCATTGGGGCAAACCGTTGGCAGACCTGTTTGCCTCCAGGGAGGACACCAAGCTGAGGTTGTACCATGCCCGTCCCGCTCAGCAGGGTTCACTGCAGGGGGATGCCTTCTCGAGGCCATGGACCCCAGGCCTCCTCTATGCCTTCCCTCCATTTCCCTTGATCCACAAGGTGTCACTCAAGGTGAGGAGGGACAAGGTGAAGGTGATCCTGATAGCTCCAGATTGGCCTCACCAGTTCTGGTATCCAGATCTCCTCAACCTCAGCTACAGGGCCCCGGAGCGGCTTTGTACACGCCCAGACCTGATATCATTGAACCAGGGGAAGGTCTTCCACTCGGATCTTCAATCCCTGCACCTCACAGCCTGGTTCCTGAGTGGCTAGAGTTCTAGGCTCTGGGTCTTTCTGAGGATGTCTACACCGTGGTGGAAGCATCTTGATAAGAATCGACCAGGAAAAGTTATGCCTTCAAATGGAAAAGATTTTCCATTTGGTGTCAGAGAAAGAGCCTGGACCCCTTATCCTGCTCTGTGGCTAACATTCTAGACTACCATTGGTCCCTCTCCAAAGGGGGTCTTTGGTCATCAACCCTTAGGGTGCACCTGGCAGCCATCTCTGCTTACCGGGCGTGGGCCGGTCAGCTGACATTGGCACAGGAGACGGTGATCAGGTGCTTTTTCAAAGGCCTGGATCACATATCCCTCGGTGCATGAACCTCCACCTCTGTGGGATCTCTTGCTGGTTTGGCAAAGCTCATGGGCAAGTCATTCGAACCCATGCACAAGTGTGAGCTCTCACACTTGTCATGGAAGACTGCCTTCCTGGTGGCTATCACATCAGCCAGAAGGACTGGGGAGCTCCAGGCACTTTCGGTGGGCTCCCCTTATCTGGTCTTTCATAGGGACAAAGTTGTCCTGCGCCCCCACCCAAAATTCATTCTGAAGGTCGTGTCAGAATTTCAGCTCAACCAGGTGTTGACTCTGCCGGTATATTACCCTAACTATACCTCGGATGCCGAGTACAGGCTCCATACTCTGGACCTCAGACTTGCTCTCTCCTACTATAAGGAGAGGACGGCAGAAATTCGGGAAGAGGTTCGCCAGCTGTTTGTCACCTACGCTGAAGCCGCTTCTGGCAGACCTGCAGTCAAGCGGACTATTGCAAGATGGATTACATCATGCATAAGTCTGTGTTATGGTGGTGGGCAGGAGCCTCCAGAGGATAAAGCTCATTCTACCTCCATACTGCTGCTCATTGACTGCTTCCAGGGACATCCCTATCCAGGAAATCTGTTGAGCTTCTACCTGGATGTCAGAACACCTTCATTACCCATCACGCGATCGACTTGAGTCACGCGTGATGCTGGTTTGGGGCCTCGGTTCTCCAATCTCTTTTTCCTAAGTAGTGGGTGTGCTTGCCTCCCTCCTCCCAGAGAACTGGGAGTCTGTCAGACAGTGTGGATGAACAACATATCCACGCTCCTAGAATAACAGGTTACTCCCTGCAGTAGTTCTAGTGAGTGGTATATGTTGTTCATCACACCACCCGACCTCCCGGCAACGGCACAACCTGGCTTCCAGCGGGCTAGATCTGGCATCATGGGGCGGAGCTGAGGTATTTACCACCCATGTGGGTGGGAGGAGCCAGCTTGAAGTCTTCCGGCAAGATTTAAAGGGGAAAGGGACAATGCCAGACAGTGTGGATGAACAACATATACCACTCCTAGAACTACTGTTACAGGTGAGCAACCTGTTTTTTGGGGAGCAGACAGAGAATTACATGAAAAAGATGGACGAATACAGGACCACCTACAGGAGTGCACACGCCAAGGAAAAGCAGGCAACTCCTCAGAAGTGGCAATCTAGGGCAGGGGCAGGCCTTTTCACAGGCCTTTCTTACCAGGCACAGGCCTCCTCTCCTTTTCCTCAGAGGGGGTTCTTCAGAGGGAGAGGCAGAAGGAAGATGATGAACAGTGCTGCATCCTCCTCCCAGTCCAAGGCTCCTGCCAAGCAGACACCCTAATGTGTCAGCCTGGGTCGACTCCCCTTTTCCAGTAGGAGGCAGGCTGGTTTACTACTTCCAGGCCTGGAAGTCTGTTACCTCAGACAAGTGGATCCTGGAGGTAGTAAGCCAGGGACTGGCTCTCAGCTTCAAAAAATTTCCAAAGCTGAGGGTCAGGTCTTTTCCACCTGCAAACATCTCTGAAACCATTGCCGTAGAGGCAGAGATTTCTTCTCTGCTGGCTCTCAGAGCCACAGAGAGACTTCCTACTCCACACAGGGGCAAGGGTCTGTAATCCAGATACTTCCTTACCCCAAAAAAGACAGGGAAGTGGTGGCCCATCCTAGACCTAAGATACTTAAACAAGCACCTAGTAAAGCCAAAATTCAGAATGGTGACTCTGGGAGTAATTCTTCCCTCTCTGAGGCCAGGGAATTGGTTAGCCTCCCTGGACCTCAAGGATACCTACTTTCACATTCCCATCAGGTGCTCCCACAGAAAGTACCTCAGGTTCGAATTGCCTTCAGGCCATTATCAGTTCAGAGCAATGCCCTTTGAACTAACATCAGCACCAAGGGTGTTCAGAAAATGCCTAGCAGTAGTAGTAGCCTTTCTAAGGAGACAAAACATTTCAATTTTTCCATACCTGGATGACTGGCTCATTGTGGGGCAGTCTCCAGACAAAGTCAAGTCAAGACAAACTTGCAAGTGACACAACAATTGCTGACTTCTCTGGGATTCCTTCTAAAGTTGCTTCTCGAACCAGTGCAACTCCTGACCTTCATAGGGATAGTTGACACTGTCCAAGCAAAAGTTTTTCTTCCTTTGGCAAGGGTAAAGGCCCTTACAGACCTGGCTTCTTCTTTCCGCCTTCTGGTGTCTCCACCAGCAAGGCATTTTCTTCAGCTTCTGGGCCACATGGAAGCTTCCACTGCAGTGTTACAGGGAGCCAGATTTCAGATGAGGGATATTCAGTTCCATCTGAGGTCCTTTTGGTCTCAGGAAAAAGATCCTCAAACCAAACTGATTCCAGTGACTCAGACTCTGATCCAGGCTTTCCAATGGTGGTTGGATCAGGACAGCCTCACGCAAGGAGTCCTATTCATCGCCCGGACTCATTCTGTGGTATTAACCACAGATGCATCTCTCCTGGGATGGGAAGCTCACTTGGGAGTCCTCACAGCACAGGGAGTGTGGACCTCTCAGGAGTCTTTACTTCATATCAACCTTCTGGAGCTCAGGGCAGTGTACCTGGCTCTTCAAGATATCTCAGACTCAGTACAGAACAAGGTGGTTCAGGGCAGGACAGACAACACCCCCACCATGTTGTACATCAACAAGCAGGAAGGCACTCAGTCTACGGCCTTGTGCACAGAAATCATGAGATTATGGTCTCTGGCTTATTCCCTGCAGACATTTCTTGTAGCAGTCCACCTTCCAGGGAAGGACAGTGTGCTAGCAGATGCTCTGAGCAGGATATCTCAGGGCTATCACAAATGGTCCCTGGATCCCCTAGTGTTGAATTTAATTTTCTCAAGAAGGGGCACTCCAGAGATAGATCTCTTTGCAGCCACAGACAATCACCAACTTCTTCTCTTCTGTTGCAGACCCCCAGTCATGGGCTCAGTCCCCCTGGATGCTCTAGTTCTGGATTGGGAGGGGAAATTTCTATATGCCTACCCCCTCTTTCCTCTGTTGTTCAAGATTCTAGTCAAGATAAGGTCACAATCATGCAGTGTGATCCTGATTGCACCAGGCTGGGTCAGGCAGCCTTGGTATCCTCTATTGCTGTCCCTAGCAGTCCATCTTCACCTGTCTCTTCCCAAGAAACACAATCTGTTAACCCCCTCTCAGGGGAGAATATGGTATCCCAACCTTCAGTCTCTCAACCTCAAGGCGTGGCTCTTGAAGAGTTAGAATATGCAAGACTGCATCTGTCTCAGGGGGTTCTGGATATTCTCATAGCCTCTCAAAAACCTGCCACCAGAAAAACTTATAATTCCAAATGGAAAAGATTCATCATTTGGTGTTCCAAGAAGCACATATCCCCAGATACTGCTGATTTGTCTACAGTTCTGGATTACATGGTTCATCTTAATGGCTTAAGCCTGAGACCAGCTACCCTCAAAGTACACTTGTCAGCTGTTTCTGCATTTCTGTCAGTGGAAAACACCTCCTCACTGGCATCTCACCCTGTTTTCTGTAAATTCTTCAAAGGATTGCGTCATACCAATCCTCCCTTTAGGGATCCTATGCCTGCTTGGGATCTTAATGTTTGCATTTCTCAGCTTATGCAACCCCATTTTGAACATTTGGCCTCAGCAGAACTTAAGTACTTGACTTGGAAAACTGTGTTCCTGGTAGCTATCACTTCTGCCAGGCATATCAGTGAATTATAAGCTCTGTCAGTGGAGCCTGATTTTATCTCATTCCATAGAGATAAGATGGTACTTAGAACCAACAGGAGGTTATTACCCAAAGTGGTTTCAGATTTTCATCTGAACTAGTTCATGTCTCTTTCTGTATTCTTCACTGATCATTCTTCTTCAGGAGAAAGAAGATTACACAGTTTGGATGTTAAGAGGGCACTTAGCTACTACACTGAGCGCACTAAGGCACTTAGGTTTGACTGTCCTCAGTTGTTTCTCACTTACGGCGAAGTGGGAAATGGTAAACCTGCTACTAGGAGAACTATTGCCAGGTGGATTGTCTCTTGTATACAATTCTGCTATGAAAAGTTAGGCAAAATACCCCCCCCCCAGGCCTGAGGGCTCATTCGAGTAGAGGTACAGCTGCTTCTCTGGCTGCTGCCAGAGACATACCCTTGCTAAAAATATACAAAGCAACCACCTAGAAAACAGCCCATACATTCACCAAGCATTACTCTGTGGATATCCAGGCTAGGGGTGATGCTAGGTTTGGCACAGCAGTACTGCAGAGCCTATTCCCAAAATAGGTTCGATACCCTCCTCCTTGGGGGTACTGCTTGGTAGTCTGCATATGTCAGAATACAGCAAGACTTCATGTTTGAAGAAAAAATTGCTCACCTTAGTAATTGTGTTTCTTCCAATGGAGTCTTGCTATATTCTGACCTCCCTCCCTGCCTCCCCTTTTAGAACCTGTTTTTTGGGAAGTGGGCTGGCAGGTACAGTGTTGCACCTCAGGGGTGTTCTTGGCATTCCCCCCTTTTAGAAAGGGGGAGTGGGTTCTGTTTATGTTGTTTTTTGTAATTATGTTGTTCACTACCTGGTTATTGTTTTGGGGTTCTCAACTTGAGTCTTTTGGGACCCACAAAATTGGTTGCCTTTTGGCTAGTTGATTTACAATTTCCACCTAGGAAGTGTAGTTAGTTAGTATTAGCTCATAAGAATCTAACGGTTACACTTTAAAGTGCAGCAGACCAAGGTTTGAACCGAGCTCGAGCTCAACGTTCTATGCTCTGGCATAGAGTTAACTATTTCCTCTCTGGAGCAATTCAAGTGCTGGGCTACCTACATATGTCAGAATACAGCAAGACTCCATTAGAAGAAACACATTTACTAAGGTGAGTAATTGTTTCTTTTTGCCATTACTTTCTCTGCAGCTTCTTTAGAGAACCATAGCAGCCTCTTTTTTCCTCTTTCCCTTGTTAACCTGCCCGACACAGAGGTTTGTTGCTTTCTCAATGTCCTACTTTATTCTTGCCCACTGTTCCTTGACTCCACCCAGTTTCCCTATCCCTGATAGGGTGTCCTTGAGGCATTCTCCCATTTTCTTAAAATCGCCCCTCTTGAAGTCTTATTGTGGTTTGATTCTGGCCCAGTTCTTATACTGAATCACGCCATACAATGATCACTGGTTTCCAGGTGGTTACCCACCATGACGACAGCAACATTGTCCATGAGTGGGCTCCTCAACTACTTGCCTGAGGAACACCCCCTGGATGGTTTCCAGGATGTCCCTACTTCTAACTGTTGCTGCAGCTGGGAAGCTCCAATCCATGTCTGATAGATTGAAATCTCCGACCAGCAATACCTTCCCCTGGCTTGCCATCCTTTGGATTGCTTTCAACATATCCTTGTCCACCTCCCCCCACCCCCTCCATGCTGGAGGTCTGTAGATGACTCCTGTTTGAATAGCAGCCTCCCTTCCGTGTCTCCAGGGTGACCCACAGTACCTCCACTCCTCCCTGCTTCCCCTGTATTTCTGTAGCTTTTATGTTTTTCCTCGCCTAAAGAGCTACTGCTCCCCCTGTTTACCTACCCTGTCCCTTCTGAATAGAGCATAACCTGGTATGGCTGCATTCCAATCCTGGTTTTTATTGCACCAGGACTTGGTAATTGACTATTTCCAGATCCGCTTCTGCCATAGTGGCCTCTAGACTTTGAGCAGTTGCACACATGGCTCTTCAGATTGTACTGCCACCCCTTTTCATTTTACCCATTTGCACTCCCTCATTTCCTTCACTGTTCTTCTTACTACCTCCTTTTCCTTCTACCCCCTGGAATCCCATGCAATCTTATGTTAATTGGTTCTGTTTGAGATTTCTCTCCCTCTGGATTCCCACTACTGACCTTGTAAGCCTGCGGGGAGGGGACAGTGTATGCCTCCCTGCCTCATTCTGCCTCCCTCTTTGGCTAATTTAAATGCTCACCAATGTAGTATTTTAACCATTCACTGAGGATCACAGTTCCCTTCCTGGATGGATTCAGGCCATCTCCCCTGTTCAGGCCTTTATCTCTCCAGGTGGGGGCCCCAGCCCCTAATTAATCCATATGCCCTCTCTCTGCACCAGGGACTTCAACATATGGTTGAGGAAATGGTGCGGAGAAGAGGGTTTCAGATACATTGAGGATAGGGGTTCCTTTTGAGGAACTATTTATTTATCTATTTAACAGACTTTAGGATTACAACCTTTGAGTCAGGGACTCATTTACAAAGACTCTGCATCAGAAAAAAGAAACATAAACACTTAATATATATATAGACATTGAATGGCAGCTAAAGGTTACAGTTTTTTCAGTTATACAATATTGCAGAATCAAGATCAGCTATACATTGCATTGAACATGTTACCAAGAGCTGTATTTTACAGTTTTCAAGAGAACAATAAGTTTGCTGATAGAGGAAGGGAGTAACAGGCTTGATATTTACAGCGAAGTAGAGAATTACAGATATCTTGTGAGTGCAGCCAAAAGATGCATTGTTAATAGGTGATGTTTGGTAGCCCTATCGGCAGGAGCTCAGTGGTGGGGTGGTCCCATAAGATGATAGATAGATGACTCGGCACTAGCTGGTACATTGGCAGCGCTGTGAAGCGAGAATGTGCCCTTTGAGGGCTGACTTGAAAGGTCCTAATTTAGAGATGAAGGAGATGTTGGAGGGGAGTTTGTTGTACCAGGCTGGGGGCCCTGTGTGGGAATGACCTTTGGGCTAAGGAGGTTCTAACCCTCGGGATGGACCACATGTGTCAGTTGGCAGTGTGGGTGTTCACCGAGGTGTGGGAGGATAGGAGAGAGGTAGAAACCTCCAAGGGGGTAAGCCCCAGGTGTATTTTCTTTGTGAGGAGACATGTTTGATAAAATAGCCTTTCATCCAGGGCGAAGAGATTTGTCAGGGCATATAGGGTACAGGCATGGGTGCGCTTGTCTGCCCCGGAGAGGATTCTGCATGCTTTGTTTATGGCCAGGTGGATTTTGTTAAGGGCTGTGTGGTCAGAAGCCGAGTAGATAGTGAGTCCATAATTGACTAGGGAGAGGACTAAGGAGGTGGCATCCAAATTAAGGGCTTCCAGAGGTAGGCAACAATTGTGTCGATACAGTAGGCCTATACAAACATTTATGGCTGATAGAGTGTCAATGTGTGAATGGAAGGAGAGGCTGGAATCAAATGTAAGGCCCACGTATTTATATGTATGGACCTGTTCTAGAGGAGGAAGAAGAGAGTGGGAGAGGATTGTTAGCTGCGCATTCTTGGCTTTATTCTGTCAGTGGGCAAAGAGCATGGTCTTTATCTTTTTAACATTAGCCACAAGTCTTTGGTCTATGAACCAGTTTTCAAGCTGGTTAAATGTGTGTTGGAGGGAAGACTGCAATACTGTAGGATCTGGGTGTGAGGCAAAATGAACCACGTCGTCCACATAGAGTAGTAGGTTGCCAGAGCAGGAATTCGGCAAGATGTTTAGGTAGATGCTGAATAATAGAGGGCCGAGGATGGAGCCCTGGGGAACCCCAGAGCGGCTGGCAGGGTGGTTGAGAGGGTGTTGTTTATTTTGACAAATTGTGATCTAGCTGTGAGGTAACTGGTAAACCAGGAGACAGGTCCTTGGGACAGTTCTATGTGGCGGAGTGTGCTTAAGAGTAAGGGGTGGGAGACTGTATCAAAGGCCTTTGACAGGTCGATTAAGACAGCTCCAGCTAGGTGTTTTCTATCCAGGGCAGAGTGAATAAAATTAAAGAACTCAGTGAGAGCTGTAGTTGTACTGTGCCCAGATCTGAAGCCATGCTGCTTCCTGCAAAGTAGGTTACGAGCAAGCAGGTACTCAGTGAGTTGGGTGGCTATAATTTTTTCGAGGGCTTTCAAGAGTGGTGGGAGAATGGGTATGGAACGGTAGTTACTGGGGGAGGTGCTGTCACCACTCTTCAGTATTGGGGTGACTGTGGCAATCTTCCAGGCTGCGGGGAACTACCTCAGACTTCGGGAGCAGTTAATGAGGTCAGTCAGTGGGGAGAGGACTGTATCTTGTACTAGATGTAGGATTCTCATATCCAAAGAATCTTTGAATAGCAAGAGCCACTGAGTGCTTTAATGGGATAAGACCTTGCCTCATTCGTAGCAATCACCCTGAGATGGAAGGGGGATGCTGGGTGTTGGGGGTGGGGTTGCAGGAGTGGGGTCAAAGAAGTTATTTGGGAGTACTGCACTAAGGTCAGAGAATGATGAGTTGAGGCAGTTGGCAATGGCCAGTGGGTCAGTGGTAGGGACATTGTTGACAGTTAGTGGGGGGGAGCCAGGATTTGCCATTGAGTTCCTTGATATTGTCCCAGAACAACTGAGCATTCCCCCAGGAGGAGGCAAGGGTCAATTTGTAGTAGCCTGATTTGGCCTGTTTTACGGCCCAAGTGCATCTGTTACGAGCCGCTTTATAGGCTTGCTTGTCCGTCTGTGTGCTGAAAGTGACTGCTTTATGCCAGAGATCATCTCTGTGTTTTAGCTGTTGGAGCAGTGCAGGCATGATCCAGGGGGCATTACATTTCTTGGATTGCACTTTTGCTAGTGGTGTATAGATGTCACATGTTTTATTAAATGAACAGGTGAAATAATCAAGGGCTTCATCTATAGTAGTGGCACAGGAGAGGGGGGACCAGTCCCATTAAGTTAAGTATTTTCTTAGTTTTGTGAGGCCTCCGGGTCAGAGACAATGCCAGGCAATATAGTTTGGTTTGGGTGTCTGCTGAAGACATGACCAGGAAAAGAGGATGGGTGAGTGATCGCTTAGGGAGTCTGGAAGGACCACTAGGTCAGAGATTCTGTGGGGATGGTTGGTGAAGAGAAGGTCGATCAGGGTGCTAGAGCCGTTAGTGGGGTTCACCCTGGTAGCTTGGCTGACCAGTTGGGTCAGGTCCAATCTTATCTGTGTCAGTCTTCACCATTCATCACAGATGGGTACTGGCCGGAGATCAGGACCCTGCGGGAGCTTTTTTTTTTTTTTTAAAAAGGGGTAAGCGGAGCCGACACAGCATCGGCGCTGCCCTCGAGGCCGGCGTACTGCGTGGTGCTCGAGGTTGGCCGTTAGGCTGTGTCGACTCCGCTCTGCCTACAGTTCTTACGTCTCCGCGTCGAGGGTCACCTGGTGGGAAGCTTTCGCTGTAATTTGGGCCTTCAGCCTGCTCAAAAAAAATCGGCGTCAGTCCATCGGTCAATCTACGGTTCTGGGTTCAGCCTCCACTCGGCGTCGCCAGTAAGATCTTTCCTTTTATTTCAAATTGTGTGACATCGAGTCTGTTTTGTGGTGTTTTTTTCTCCGTAGGTCATGTCTCGGTCGGAGGGCAAAAAGTCTTCTAAGGCGGGTTGCCCCCCATGCGTCGGTGCCCGTGCGGCCGGAAATATTCTGTCGTTCACGGCGCCGACACTGCTCGCGGTGCCGTGGGACAGGATCCGGTGTCTTCTTTCGCCATGTCTCGCCTTGGCACCGTTGGTTGTGCACGGCGCCATGTCTGCGCGGCTCAGCGCCCGTAGAAGACCCTTGGCTGTCGGTGATGTCCTCGGTGCCGTCCACGCTCTCGGTGCCGCTCGTGGTGCTGAAGGGCCGGTCGGTGCCGTGTTCAGCACCGAGTCCGCCCTCGGGGCCGTTGGCGCTGCTTTGGTCCTCAGTGCCGCTCGTGGCGCCAAGGGGCCTGACAGTGTCGTCGTTGGCGCCGAGGTTGCTGCTAGGGCTGCTGTTGGCACCGTCTCTGTCCCTGGTACTGCCCCTGGTGCTAGTGTACTTGACAGCGCTGCATCTGGCCCTGGCTCTGGACCTTTGGCCCGAGCTGCCCTGGCGCCTTCTGCGAGCCCCACCAGCGGGGTTGCGGAGGGCACGGGTGCCGTCTCGGGCACAGCTCTGGCTGCTGGGTCCTCTGGCAAAGTTGGTTTTGCCCACCCTCCTACTGTTTGGCTCAGAGCCTCGGACTCTACCTCTTCGGAGTCGGAGTCGGGCTCAGAGTCAGACGGGCAGTCACACCCTTCGGGGTTGTCTGCGGAGGAGGGTGCTCCCGTGGTCTCGTTGACAAGTCGTAGCCAGCCCCCTACTGAGGAGAGTCAGGCGGCCCCCGAGGCTAGGGTCAGTGGTGCTGACCAGCAGGCAGTGGTGCGTGCCACCATTGCTCTGCAACCTGGCCTTGGGGGTTTTATTGACCCCTCGGTGGTGGTACCCCCTCCAGTGGTGTGTCTTGATCGCCCAACTTTGGGGCCCATCGAGAAGCCTGCAGGAGGGAAGGGTGCTGTTCCCTGGGTCTCCCCTTCAGGGGCAGCCCAGAGATGCCAGCTACCTAGGCTGGCCCTCTCAAGCAGGAGGACTCTCTCGGACTCTGAGGGGTCGAGGGGTGTGGGGTCGGTGTTTCGGCCTTTCTCTGGGGTCCTCCCGGGCCCTGGGTGAAGCCGAAGTGCAGATTTCCACCCTTCCCCTTCTGGTTCCTTGAGGGAGTCCCATTCTTTTGAGGCAGGGGACTGTCCTTCTGGACTTTTAAGGCCCCGGTCGCCTCACTGGGGGGATTCTTCTGGGTGCAGCCAAGGCAGTACCAACGTGGTTGTACAGCTGTCGGCTGTGGAGTCTTCCGGGGCACCCTCCTCGGGTGCTCATGGTCCACTCCCTAGCCCTGGCGGAGGTCAGCCGACTTCCTTTCTCGGCTCTGCCCCTATCCCTCTGCCACATTCTCCAGTGCTCCCAGGCATTCTTGGTCCTAGTGGCCCTCTCACCTGGGAGCAGTTCAGAACAGTGGCTGCTTAGTTCCCTGCCTACGTTAGGGCTATGGACAGGCAGGTTTTTCAACCTCCCCCCATGCAGCTACCCTTGGAACGTATGGTGACCTCCAGCTCCTCATCCCCCTCTTCTGGGGGAGAGGAACCCTCTGTCCACATCTCTTTGGCTGCTGATCTCTCTGAGTACCAGCGCTTCCTTGTGAGGATGCTGGAGGACTTGCACCTTTCTCCCTCTTCTGTTAGCAATCCTGAGCATGCGGCGCTCACCTTTCCAGGCGATTTTGGTGAGGCCACCCTTGTGGTGCCGCCGTGGCCTGCTCCCTTTCAGGAGGCATCCTTGCATTTCTGGCAGAGGCCCTTCTCCGGAGTTCCTGCCCCTAGGGACCTCAGCCAGAGGTATTGCACTCCCCCGGAGTCTCCAGGTTCTATGCCTCATCTGCAGTCTGGCTTGATGCATCTGGACACCCCGATGGGCTTCGCGCCCTCCACCGTGACCAGCCCCCGGATCAAGACTCCTTGGATTTTGATTTTTGGGAGGAGGCCTTCTACTCAGCATGGTTGCTCCTTTCTATTTCCGCTCACCAGGCCCACTATGCAGCCTACAACAGGTTCTTGTGGTCCACGCTAGGTCAGATCCTAGCTGCTTTGCCTGACTCGGAGCAAACCAGACAAGCCATCGTGCTCTCTGCACGTGGCCTGGAGCTAGCAAGGCACCAAGCGAGGGCATCTTATGATGCCAACGAGGTAGCTACCAGTGTCGTAGGGACAGCGATCTGCACCAGGAGATCGGCGTGGCTACCGTCTTTCCCAGTTGTCACCCTTGGCCCGGTGTAGGGTGATTTTCTCCGCCCACCAGGGAACCTACCTCTTCTCCCGTAGAGCGAGACGGCGCTTGTCGGGGCAGCTTCCTTCCCCCTCCGGGAGACCCCGTCTCGCTCTCCCCACTTTCGGGCCTCCTCACGCCCAGAAGGTTCCCCCCCTTAGTGTGTCACCCACTGAGGGCTAAGGGACTCTGTCCCTTAGGGTGTAATGAATCAACCCCTTTCGGGGGGCTTGGTACTCACCCATCTGTGATGAATGGTGAAGATTGACACAGATAAGATATGAAAATTACGTACCTACCGTAATTCTGATCTTTCTGTGTATCTTCACCATTCATCACAACCACCCCCCATCCTCCTGGGGCCTCAGTCTCTGGGCCCCCGTGGCTCCCCTCTCCTTTTGGAGTGGGGTAAAGTAGGGACACACAGGGGGTATTCTCCTTTAAAGGGTACAGCTCGAGCAGCACTCCTTCTCTACTACATGTCTCCACCCCGATGGGGTGGGAGTTGGTGGTTGCCCTCCTCCTGTTCTCCTTCTGGTTTCCATCCAACTGTTTCAAAAAAAAAAAAATCTCTTTTTTTCACCAAACATCTTTCCTGAGAGAGTATTAAATCCCTGTACCCTGTCCTTCTTCCAGAATAGCTGACTCTGCTTCTGGGGTATTGCCAGTTATTCTGTGCCTTGAATTCTGGCAGACAGCTTTGCTACTCCTTGCAGTTCCTATACAATCTGGTGACGGACAAGGGTCTTGGATCCTAGTTACCTCTCACTCTCTCCTAAATTTTCTCCCCTCCCTTCCCTCCCTTCTTCCGCTTCCAGACATTGGGGCCCCTACCCAATCCCTTTAGTCTCATCTCTTCTCTGCTGTCCTCTCAGTCATTATTTCTCCTTTTAGTTCAGTTTTTCCTTTCCTTTTTATGTCCTTGGACTCTCTTGTCCCACCCTCCATCCTTCCTCTTACCTCTCCGCGCGACTCAGAACTGGTAGGCAGGTGGAGTGCGACACAGCCTAACAGCCAGCCCTCGCACACCACACTGATGCGTTGGCCTCGAGGGTGGCGCTTGATGCTGTGTCGGCTTGCCTTTCAAAAAAAAAAAAAGCTCCCGGGGTCTGATCTCAGCCAGTACCCATCTGTGATGAATGGTGAAGACACACAGAAAGATAAAATTACGTAGGCGTAATCTTTCATGTGAGCGAAGGTGTCCTTGGCATGGAAGCCGAACTGGCAAGCCAGTTCACATTAAAGTCTCCAGCTATGATGTGTTTCCATTTTGGGGGGGAAGCCGGAGATGTAGTTAGCAAAGGATTGTATAGCAGGCGCTTGGTTTCTTGGGGGGGGGCATATGCGACAGTAAGAATTTCAGGGGCTCTGGAGGGATCTGGAGTAAGTTTTAATGATAAGGCTTGGGCACCATGGTTTAATGGAAGTATTGGAAGGCCATGGCATATCATGGAGTCACAGACATACACAGCGCACCCCTCACCACATTTGCCCACTCTGTTGGCTCTGTGAAGGGTGAAGCCTAGGAGGATGAACAAAGTGTCACGTGTTTTTTTTGGAGAGCCAGGTTTCTGTGAGGGCTAGCACATCTTGCTGATGTTGCAGTATCCAGCAATGGAGACTTTCTTTTTGGTTAAGCTGCAAATGTTCATTGTAGCTTTTCTAAGCCCGTGGTGTGATAGGCTAAGGCTGGGCATGATGGGGCCTAGGTTAGGATGAACATTTCCTGAAATTAGTAGGAATATGGCAAAGACTCTGATGAGAGCAAAAAATTGCCTTATTGTCAAGGATAGCTGCCACCTAGTTATAGTGTGGGTAGTACATGGGATTGCGAGGGTGATGAGCGTTGGAAAAGATAGGAAAGTGATCCGGCATGGAGGTTGATGGTGGCACATGACTGCAGGAAGCTATGTGGGGGGGATGGGGGTGCATGACAGGCACTGGCAGTGTGGGTGGTAGTTGGTGATGGTTCGTGGGGTGGGAAGAAGACCCTTGAAGGGAGGACTAAGGGGTCCAAGAAGTAGGATAGTAAGAGCGATCAGTAGGAGCCTGGGTGGTCCACATGACAATGGGTGCCCAGCAAATGGCGATAAGGGGGCAGTGGGCCAGTGTCAGTATAAGGGGGTGCACACCGATACCCATAATTGTGGTGGTCTCTATGGCACAGCGTTAGGGTGATGGACTATGGTTTGCTAGGGTGTAGTAATTTGCTTTAGGGAAGAAGGACCCAGGATGTGAAGTGCTTAGGGGAGAGCAGTGGAAGAGGAATGCAATCTCCAAGAGTTGTTGTCCTCTAGTGGCTTTGCAGTATAATTTGCAAATGGAAAAGTAGACACAAGAACTTGTTTTATATTATTAAAAAAGAGACAGCTCGGGAAGGGTAGAGTCAAGAGCCAATAAGAGAAGGGGAATAGCGTTATGCCTGATCAGAGCTCGGGAGCAGTAGTAGTGCAGCCAAATGGCCTGAAAGGCAAAAAGCGCCAAGTTCAATCTCGTTGGTAGCTGTGGGCTGCTCTTCCAAATGTTTACCTGGTTGTAGGCTGAGAGGCAGGTGGGTCAATGCAGAACAGCTGCTGGTTCAGAGCAGCTCCTGCGGCTTGCAGGAGGAGGCAGTCACCTGAACTGGCATGATGCCTGGGAATGGAGAAGAGTCTGTTAATTTAAGGCCAACAGGGACAATGGGCACTAGAAACCTCGGTCCCAAGCAGACAAGGAGATAATGGCAGGGGGAGGTTTTCAGGGCAGGGCAGTCAGATTATTAATGCAGCTGAACAGCACCTTCAGAAAACAGCTGTTACACTTGGGGTTGGGGGGTGCTTACTGTAGATGCTGCAAAGCCAGGAAAAAAAAAAACAGGACATGGAGGGGAGAGAGTATGCACACAGTAATTGTGGTCTGATAGTTCAGAAGAACAAAAGTATTGGACACAGGGACTACAGTAATAATGATCAAGCTCTTACGGGGTGACGTCCTGCATCCATCCAGGAGGGGAACTGTGATCCTCAGTGAACAGTTTAAATGCTACGTTGGCAGGCATTTAAACTAGCCGAGGTGGCAGGAGGAATAAGGCAGGAAGACATCATCTGCCCCCCCCCATATGCTTACAAGGTCAGCAGTAGGAATCCCAAGGGTGAGATGTCCCAAAAGGAACAAACACAAATAGATAACCAAGGGGAAGAGGAAAGGGAAAAGACGAAAACAAATAGTGGAGGAAATGGGGAAGGGCAAAAGGGCAAGATGGGGGGAGGTGGCTGTATGAAATGGAGAGCCATGTGTGCAAATGTTTGAAGTCTGGGGAGCAATTGACAGACCTAGAGGCCACCAGGGCAGCAGCAGACCTGGACATAGTAGTAATTACAGAGACCTGGTGCAATGAAAACCAGGACTGGGATGTAGCCATACCAGGGTATGCTGTATTCAGGAGGGAGAGGATAGGAAAAAAGGGAGCAGGGGTGGGTCTTTATGTGAGGGAAAACATAAAAGTCACAGAAATATAGAGGGAACAGAGATAAGCAGAGGCACTGTGGGTTACTCTGGAATCAGGGAAGGGGGACACTATTCGAATAGGAATGATCTGCAGACCTCCAGTACAGGGAGAGGAGATAAAAGGTATAAGGATATGATAAGAGAAATCCAAGGGATGGCTAACAAGGGGGAGGTATTTCTAGTGGGAGACTTCAATCTACCAGCTGTGGATTGGAGCCTCCCTGCTGCAGCAACAGTTAAAAGTAGGGAAATCCTAGATTCTCTGCAGGGCATTCATCAGGCAACTAGTTAAAGAACCCACTCATTGGGAGTCAATACTTGACCTGGTACTGTCAAACGGGGACAGTGTCACTGAAATCATAGTGGGAAGCAACCTGGGTACCAGCGATAATCATACAGTGTGGTTCAATATAAGGACTGGGCCAGAATCAAACCACACTAACATGAGGGTCCTGTACTTAAGGAGGGCCAATTTCAAGAAAATGGGAAAGTGCTCAGGAAAGCCCTACCAGGGACAGGAAAAAAATGCGTAGGGTAGAGGAACAATGGGCAAAAATACGGAAGGCCATTGAGAAGGTAACAAACCTCTCTGCAGGCAGGTTAAAAAGAGCAAGAGAAAATGGTTCTCCAAGGAAGTAGCAGAGAAAGTAAGGGCAAAGAAACAATCATTCAGAAGGTTCAAGTTGACACAGAAGGAAGAGGATAGGGAGGTTTATCAGGAGAAACAAAGGGAGGCAGGGAAAGCAATTAGGAGAGCAAAGGCAAAAATGGAGGAGAACATTGCCAAGTCTGTACAAAAGGGGGATACAACATTCTTTAAGTTCTTTAAGTACATAAGTGAAAAGAAGAAGAACAAGGCAGAGATAGTAAGACTAAAAGGGGAAGAGGGAAGTGTGGAAAAAGACCAGAAGAAAGCAGATATATTAAGTACTTTTGTTCAGTATTCATGAAGGAAGGGGTAGGTGATGTGCCACAGATAGAGGAAAGGGTATTAAGGGAAAGAAGGTGGACACTAGCCCTTTTACAGAGGAGATAGTCCTCAGGGAGCTAGCAAAACTAAAAGTAGATAAGGCAATGGGGCCAGATGGAGTTCACCCCAGGATAATGAAGGAACTAAGGGAGAAGATGTCTGCCCCTGTAATGGCCTGGTTCAATCTATCACTGGATACGGGGGAAGGTCCGGGGGACTGGAGCAGGGTGGATGTGATCCCAGTACACAAAAGTGGAAATAGGGAGGAGGCAGGGAACTTACAGATCTATAAGCCTGATTTCGGTGGAGGACAAAGTTATGGAAACGCTAGTAAAAGAAAGGACTGGGGAATACCTTATAACCAGTGGATTATATGATCTGAAGCAGCATGGGTTCAAAAGGGGAAGATCTTGCCAAACAACCCTGATCAAGTTTTTCGACTGGGTTACTAAGGAGGTGGATGAGGGTGGAGCGGTGGATGTGGCCTACCTGGTTTTCAGTAAAGCTTTCAATATTGTTCCACACAGAAGACTGGTAAACCAGCTGGGCAGCCTAGGAGTGGGTCCAAAGGTAGTAAAATGGGTACAAAATTGGCTAGGTAACAGGACTCATAGGGTGGTAGTAAATGGGAGTCCCTCGGAAGAAGTTACGTTAACCAGTGCCTCAGGGGTCAGTATTGGGAACAGCCTTCTTCAGTGTCTTTATTCTCAACATCACAGAGGGTCTGGAAGGGAAAGTATACCTGTTTGTGGATGACACAAAAATCTGCAACAGAGTGGACACACTGGGGGGGGGGGTTGTTGAAAAAAATGATGGAAGATCTGAAAAAAATGGAAGACTGGTCAAGGGTTTGGCAACTAGGCTTCAACGCCAAAAAGTGCAAAATTCTAACCCCAAGAATTCTTCAATATGCTTAACTCTTGCAGTTAGCCTCCTGTGTTGAACTGCCCCAAAGAAAATGGAACTTATGCAAATGATGGAACACTTATTGGCTCATGCCACTATTCAAACTTCTGCTCTTACTAACTGCTGCATTCTATAATGCTCAGATATCATTCTTCACATGTCTAGTAAGATGCCTCGGAGACTGCTCCTCAGTGACATTGAATTTACAAATCATTTTTCTCACCCCAGGGGTCCTTTTGCTTCAGTAACTGATTGCAGTAAGCTGACCCTGTAGCACTGCCCCAGTGGTGGAGCCATGAATATTCATGAATTGAATTGGCCAATGGGAAAAGAGCAATAGGGTGTGCTGTCTGGAGTCTGCCCAAAGGGCATCACAATATTTTCTCTGCTGACTGAGAAACACTGCCTCTGAGGTACTCTCTCTCTCTCTTCTAGAGAAAAACACTTTTTACCTAAACAAAAGGGTTATACTTGTGTTGCTTTGTGAGTATTGCTTTAGTTTTTCACCGGTTTTGTGTTTTTAGTGGCTCCTGGAACTGCATTTTTCCCCTTTTCTCTGCGGTTCCCCACGGTTCCCTTTTCAGTTTCCTGAGGTAACTTTTTACTGTGTCTACTGTTTTTGACAGTTCTTTATTTTAAATCAGTAGCGGTTCCCTTTTTTCACTGGGAACTGCTATTTTCTTTGGCTTTCCTAGCCATTATTGTTATTTTGAACCACAGTTCTTACCATGAGGGAACTGACTGTTAAATTTAAATCTTCCCCATTGAGAATTGACATTTTTCTCTGTTCTGACTTATTGGCATGTCAGAACAGCCTTAAAAGAGGACTGGACCCACAGGTTTTAAAAATTGTGTAAAGTGTCACATGATTGTGGCTAAAGCTGACACCCATGACCTGTGTTTACAGTGCTTAGATCCAGCTCATTTTAGTACTCTTTGGCCTGGATATTCAGACTGCACCTGGCAGTGGTGCAAGCCTGGGTGCAGCACAACTGGGATGCGCCGGGGCCAGGACCAGGTGATATTCAACAATGATGCACCATGGCACAGCACCATTGAATATGACACGGACTGCACATGGCGCAGTAGTACTGCGCCGGTGCAAGTCACAGATAGGGAGCACGAGGATGCACCAGCACAACTGCAGTTGCACTAGGAGCATCACCAGCGACATTCAGTAGGGGGCATGCAAATGAGGCCATAATATATGCAAGGCACAAATGGGGCCATTTGCATGTCATTATGGCCCCATTTGCATGCCTTGCACAGGGCAGCCCGGTAGCTTGCCTCTGGTGCCCTGCACAGCATGATGTGTACACAGTAGGGGTCCCAAGGCCTCCCCCACCCCATAGCCGCAATTGCGGTTAATGCCATAGGACACACAGCTCCCTGGCAGTCTTGTGGTAACCCCTCCCTCCGGATCGCTGGTAAATGTAGAAATACTCATTCCCTGGTAGTCTAGTGGACCCCCCCTCCCTCCCGATCACCGGTAAATGTAGAAATACTCATTTCCTGATAGTTTAGTGGACCCCCCTCCCTCCCAATAAATGGTAAATGTAGAAATACTAATTCAAACAACATGTAGTCTTGCTGTATTCAGACCTAATGCAGTTAGCCCCAGCACTTGAACTGTCCCGGAGAGGAAAGAGTTAACTCTATGCAGAAGCATAGAACGTTGAGCTTCAGCTCGGTTTTCAAACCACTGTCTGTGGTACTTCCCAGTGTAACCGTCAGATTCTTTACTCTGCCTAACAGTGAAGTCGCTCCAGAGATTTCCTCTGCTTGATTCGGTAAAAGTAAAAGCGTTCGGTTTAAACCGTATATTTTTTGTTATTTTCGGATTTCCAGCCTCTGTCTACAGTATAGGTAGTGACTGTGTTTTATTTCTGTGAAAAAGCTGGAAATTGTTCTTTTCTTCGGTTTCTTTCTGGTCGGTCCAGTTTGGAACCAACCCATTCTGTTTTTAATTTTATTTCTGGGATTAGAGTGGTGTTCCGGTACTGATCGGTTTCAAAAGAACTGGACCTTTTGCTGGTTCTTTTGAAAAGCCCGTGACTCGGTTTGTAATCGATCGGTTATTGTATTACCTGGCTTGAAAGCTGCAATAGGGTAATTTGTTAGGTTGGCCATGTCTGAGAAACCCCAAAGAAGAAAACTGGTCCCACTGGGTTTCAACACTGTACTGAGTGTGGGGAGGCCTTTTGCTAAGGCTGACCCCACCTCATCTGTGTTTGTGTCTGGGGTTCGACCACCTCAAGTCAGACTGCCAAGTCTGTAAAAACTTTACTAAATCCACTCTAGACAAAAGACTGAGTAGGCTGAAGGAAAGGGAGGCCGAGAAGTACGTAGATCTGGATTGCCAGCCCGGTTCGGTTGCGGCCGGATCTGAGGAGATGCCTACTGACCTAGGCGATACCTCCTCGGGCAAAAGGAGAGCTGACCCCGAGGGGTCAGTTCCAGCAAAAAAGTAGGGTAAGTCTGCCGGTTCGGACCCGGTATCGCACTCTCCAGCCGCGGATGAAATAGCCAAAGTGATTAGCATTGTTCAGTCGTTTAGACCGGTTCCATCCGAACTGGTACCGCCAGTTAGGCGGTCGGTTCGGTCGGATCCGTCTCCTCGGATTATGATCCAGTAAGCTTATTAGAAGGTGGGAGGAGATAGACACTATCCCGTGATGATGATGATAATGATGGCGATGACGGGGGTCTGGATGTGCCCATTGAACCGGACATCTCCCCAGACAGGCCCTCAGGTGTCTCTCCTCCCAGGCTCTCTGAGTTCCCTTCACATTTTTTGTTCTACAAAAAGGTGGCAGAAACCCTGCACCTTCCCTTGGTTGAAGCTGCAGAGGAGGACAAAGAGCTTGAGTTTGTGGAAATGTTGGACATCCCAGAGTCCAAAAGACTGTCCATCCCTCTTCATAAATCCTTGGGGAAACAGACACACAAAATTTTACAAACTCCTAATTCAATACTTCCTGTGGATAAGAGAATGGACAGGAGGTATTTGTTATCAGGCTCAGCTGCGGAGTTCCTTTATAGTCATTGCAGCCATATTGGGGTAGTGCAGGCTGCAGCCTGTGACAGGGCTAACATTTCTTTGGCTTCACCCCCCCAGATAAGGACTCCAGAAAAGTGGATGCCATGGCCAAAAAACAGTATTTGGCATCCTCTTTGGGACTCAGACAGGCTACTTATGGCTACACAGCCAGGTACCAGAAATCCAGTTGGGATACGGTTCTGGAACTGACTAAACAGGCCTCTCCCCAGCTAGCCAAGGAGCTGGAAGAGGTGGCTGCTGATGTAATTGAGGCATCCAAAATGCAATTTCATGCTGCTGTGGACTCCAGTGATGTGGCATCTAGAGTCATGGCTACATCTGTGTCTCTCAGAAGACATGCTTGGCTCAGATGTACTAGCCTTTCACAGTATACCTAGACTAAGGCTATGGATTTTCCTGTAGTAGGTAACTCTCTGTTCAAACAACACGAAGTCTTGCTGTATTCTGACAATTACAGTGATTCCCAACCTTAGAACTGCCCCGGAGAACAAAGAGTTAACTTTCTATGCAGGGCATAGAATACTGAGCTCGATTGAAGTCTCTGTCTGGAGTGTTTTGAACTTAAACCATCAGATTCTTTACTACACTTCACTGAACGGTCACTCCGGAGATTTCTCCTTCAGCTCGGTTCGAAAGTTGGTTTAAGTTTCAGTTTTCATCAGTTTTTTAAACCGAAAAAGTTATCCGCATAGTTGGTTCGGTTTCTGTGTGTGGTGCCATGAGTACTAGATAGGAATTGTTCTGTTTTTTCTGTGTGGAACTTGTAAAAGTGTGGCTCCATTCAGCTGAACCGGCCATTTGATAGTGAAATATTGTGTTTTGTGTGTTTTACTTAGAGTGTGGTTACCGGTTCTTATCGGTTCTAAAAAGAAACGTGTTTTAGTGCGTTTTTCCAATACCGGCCGACGGTTAGAACTGATAAAGGGGTCTTGCTTGGCGGATGCCATAAAAGACAAGTTAGTTGGGTTGGCCATGTCTGATAAACCCAAGATAAAATGGACCACTGGGTATCAACACTGCAGTGGGTGTAGGGAGGTCTTTACTGAGCCGATCCACACCACCTGTGTTTATTGTCTGGAGTTTGACCACCTTGATTCAGACTGCCAAATATGTAAAACTTTCCCAAATCTACCTTGAAGAGATTAGGTAGACTGAGGAAAAGGAGGTCAGAGATCCACTGGCCGGATGGCCAACCTGAATGCAGTTCGACCGAACCAGAGGAGTGCCCTCTGACCAGGCGATGCAACGGGCAAGGAGAGCCAATTCAGAGGATCAGTTCCGACAAAAAAAAAAATGCAAAGACAAATTGACCGGTTCAGATCCGCAGGTTCATGTTCCGACCACCGAAGAGATAGCCAGAGTGATTCAGATTGTGGAATCGTTCCATCCGGTACCGACCTATCCGGCTCCTTCTGGCAGGGGTTCGGTTCGGTTGGTTCCCCCGGTTCAAGATTATACCCTCGAAGATTTTTATGAACTGGAATTTGAAGAGGAAGGGGAATTTAAGGATGATGATGGAAGTCGGGGTCTGGATGTGCCTGTGGAACCAGACCTTCAGGTATTCCCCTCCTAGGCTTTTTGAGTCCCCTTCTCACTTTATGTTCTACAGAAAGGTGGCTGAAACCCTCCAGCTTCCTATGGAGGAGGCTGTGGAAGATCAAGAGGAGCCTGATTATGTAGAGATGATGGACATCATGAGTTCAGGAGACTGTCTATTTCCCTTCACAAATTTTGTGGAAATAGTACATAAATCTAAGTCTCTAACACTACACCTCCTGTGAATAGAAGAATGGACAAGAGGTATACACTTTCAGGCTCAGACATCGAGTTCTTATCTCAACAATGCAGCCTTTTGGGAGTAGTGCAGACTGCTGCCTGTGACAAGACAAATATTCCCTTATTCACACTCCCCAGACAAGGACTCCAGGAAGACTGATGCCATGGCAAAGAAGCAGTACATGGCATCTTCTTTGGGACTCAGGCAGGTGCATTACATAGTGCCTATAGCTGAGTAGCAGAGTCCAGGTGGGACACTGTACAGGCACTGGATAAACAGGCCTCCCCAGCTAATAAGGAGCTGGAGGAGGTGGCTCAGATGGGATTGAGGCATCTAAGGTTCAGTTTCATGGTGCTGTGGACTCCAATGATGTGTCATCAAGAGTCATGGCTACATTTGTGGCTCTTCGGAGGATGGCTTGGCTCAGATGTACTTGCCTCTCACAGGATACCCAAGCTAAGGCCATGAATTTCCCTGTGGTGGGTAATTCTCTGTTTGGGGAGCAGACAGAGAATTACATGAAGAAAATGGATGAGTGCAGGACCACTTACAGGTGCTCAGACCAGGAGGCAGGCAACTCCCTCAAAGGCAACAGTCTAGGGGCAGGGCAGGCCTTTCAGGCCTTTTGCCAAACACAGGCCTCTTCTTCCTTTTCTCAGAGGGGTTCTTCAGAGGGAGAGGCAGAAGGGGGATGAGCAGGGCTGAATCCACTCCTCAGTCTAAAGCCCCTGCCAAGCAGACACCCTGATGGGCCTGCCCAGGTCGACTCTCCTATTCCAGAGGAACAAGCTGGCTTACTTTGTCCAGGACTGGATGTCTATTACATCAGACAAGTGGGTCCTGGAGTAGTAAGCCGAGGACAGATTCTTAGCTTCAGAAAATTTCCAAAGACAAGGACAGATCTTTCCACCTGCAAATCTCTCGAAACCCTTGCCCTAGAGCAGAGATTTCTTCTCTCCTGACTTCCAAGAGCTATAGAGTACCTGCACCCTACACTGGGGCAAGGGACTGTACTCCAGGTACTTCCTGGCCCCCCAAAAGACAGGGGAGTGGTGACCCATCCTAGACCTAAGATATCTAAACAAACATCTCTTAAAACCACAGTTCAAGATGGTAACTCTGAGAATAATCCCTGAGGAAGTGCGTATGCACGAAACCGGTCGGGGCTTGTGAGTCTGCCTTTATTGCCACTGCTTCTTTACAGGCATGTAATACAATAAATGTTGTTTTCATAAACTGAGACGGATGCTGGTGCTGCCCTTTTTTTGGATTGAACTCTGAGAATAATCCTTCCCTCTCTAAGGCCAGGGGACCAGCTAGCCTCCCTGTACCTCAGAGATGCCTACTTTCACATTCCCATCAGGTGCTCCCACAGAAAGTACCTCAGGTTCGAGTTGTCCTCAGGCCACTATCAGTTCAGAGCAATGCCCTTTGGCCTAACCTCAGCTCCAAGGGTTTTCATAAAGTGCCTGGCAGTAGTAGTTGCCTTTCTAAGAAAGCAAAGGATTGCCATTTTTCCATATCTGGACGACTGGCTAATAGTGGGTCAGTCTCCAGACCAAGTCAAGTTTCACCTACAAGTGACCGAGCAAGTGCTCACTTCTCTAGGATTTCTTCTCAAGCTTCCCAAGTCAGTTCTCGAACCAGTCCAGCTTCTTACCTTTATAAGGACAGAGCTGGATACTGTCAAAGCAAGAGCCTTTCTTCCCCTGGAAAGGGCAAGAGTTCTTATAGAACTGGCTTCTTCCTTCAGCCTTCAGGTGTCTCGACCAGCAAGGTATTTCCTCCAGCTCTTGGGCCACATGGTAGCTTCAACAGCAGTGGTCCAAGGGGCAAGATTCCAGATGAGGGATATTCAGTTCCACGTGAGAGAGCTTTTGGTCTCAGAGGAAAGGATTCCTTACCAAACTGATCCCAGTGACTCTGACCTTAGTCCAAAGCCCTCCAATGGTGGCAGGATCAGGACAATTTAAGACAAGGTGTTCCTTTTGTTACTCAGCCTTGTTCAGTGGTCTTTACTACAGATGCTTCTCTTCTGGGCTGGGGAGCCCATCTGAGGTCCCTCACTGCCCAGGGGCTGTGTCCTCCCAAGAATCTCTTCTCCACATCAATCTCCTAGAGCTCAGGGCAGTTTTTCTGGCCCTAAAAGCTTTCTGTCAGTCAGTACAGAACAAGGTGGTTCAAGTCAGAGCGGACAACACCTCCACTATGTGGTATATCAAGAAGCAGGGAGGCACTTGGTCCACGGCCTTGTGCACAGAAGCCATGAAGTTGTGGTCCCTGGCTTATTCCCTGCAAACCTCTCGTGTAGCATTTCACCTTCCAGGCAAGGACAATGTGCTAGCAGATGCACTAAGCAGGATCTCTCAGGGCCCTCACAAATGGTCCCTAGACCCTCGGGTGTTGAAAGTGATTGTTTCAAAGTGGGACAATCCAGAGATAGATCTCTTTGCATCCCCAGACAATCACCAACTCCCCCTCTTTTGTTGCAGACCTCCAGTCTTGGGCTCAGTCCCTCTGGACGCCCTGATTCTGAATTGGGAAAGGAAGTTTCTGTACACCTTTCCCCCCTTCCCACTCCTGTTCAAAGTTTTGGTCAAAATAAGGTCTCAACCTTGCAAGGTGATTCTGATTGCTCCAGATTGCACCAGAGAGCCCTGGTACCCCCTGTTGCTGTCCCTAGCAGTCCATCTTCTCCTGACTCTTCCCAGGAAGTATAACCTGTCAACATCTTCTCAGGGAAGGATTTGGTACCCCAATCTTCAGTCTCTCAATCTCAAAGCATGGCTTTTGAAGAGTTAGTTTGCAGATCTGCTTCTTTCCCAAGGGGTTCTGGATATCCTCGGCTCAAAAGCCCTCCAAGAAAGACTTATAACTCAAATGGAAGAGATTCAGCATTGGTGTTCTAAAGCTTATTTCTCAAACACTGCTGGATTGCTTACGGTTCTGGATTATATGGTCCATCTTAATGGCCTAGGCCTCAGACCAGCTACTCTCAAAAGTACACTTGTCAGCTGTTTCTGTATTTTTGTCTGTGGGGAAGTCTTCCTCACTGTCTTCCCATCCTGCGTTCTGTAGGTTTTTTAAAGGATTGCTTCACAGCAATCCTCCTTTTAGAGACCCTGCCCCTGCCTGGAATTTGAATGTTTGCATTGCTCAACGTATGCAACCCCCCCCCCTTTGAACCTATGTCTTCAGCAGAGCTTAAGTACTTGACTTGGAAAACTGTGTTCCTGGTAGCCATTACCTCTGCCAGGCATATCAGTGAATTGCAAGCCCTATGAGTGGAACCTGATTTTATCTCATTTCACAGGGATAAAGTGGTCCTTAGAACCAATAGAAGGTTCTTGCCCAAAGTAGTTTCAGACTTCCATTTAAACCAGTCTATGTCTCTTCCTGTTTTCTTCACTGATCATTCTTCCTCAGGAGAGAGGAGACTACACAGTTTAGATGTTAAAAGAGCCCTTAGTTACTATATAGAGCGTACCAAGGGTCACAGGTTTGACTCTCTCCAGTTGTTCCTCACTAATGGAGAAGTGGGAAAGGGCAAACCTGCCACTAAAAGATCTATTGCCAGGTGGATTGTGTCTTGTATGCAATTCTGCTATGAAAAACTGGGAAAAACTCCACTCTCAGGCCTGAGGGTTCATTCACTAAGAGGTACAGTTGCTTCCTGGCTGCCTTGAGGATATCCTCTCTTAGAAATTTGTCAAGTAACCACCTGGAAAACAGTCCATATCTTTGCAAGCATTACTCTCTGGATATCCAGGCTAGGAGTGATGCTCTGGTTTAACACAACAGTACTTCAGAGCCTATTCCCAAAGTAGGTTCTGATCACTCCTCCTGGAGGTACTACTTATTGGTTGCAATTGTCAGAATACAGCAAGACTTCATGTTGTATGATGAAAAATTACTTAGTAATTATTTTCTTCAATGAGTCTTGCTGTATTCTGACCTCCTCCCTGCCTCCCCTCTCAGAACCTGTTTTTGGGAAGTGGGTGAGCAGGTGCAGTGTTACATCCCAGGGGTGTTTCAAACAACATGAAGTCTTGCTATATTATGACATATGTAGTGAGTCCCAACCTTCGAACTGCTCCGGAGGTGAAAGAGTTAACTTTCCATGCCAGGCATGGAACGCTGAGCTCGAGCTCAGTTGAAACTCTGTCTGTTGTTCTTTAAACTCAGACCGTCAGATTCTTTACTCCGCCTCACTGAACAGTCGCTCCGGAAATTTCTCCTTCTGCTCGGTTCATTTTATCGGTTAAAATATTGTTTTTCTCGGTTTTCGACCGAATTTAAACCTCAACCGGTCAGTTCAGACTCTGTCTGTGGTATTTGTGAGTACTAGATAGGTTTTACATTAATTTCTATTCTGTGTGGCACTTTAAATGGTTTATCGGTTCAGTTTGAACCGATCAGGTTGTTTAAAATATCTTAATCTGTCATTTAGAGTGTGGTTACCGGTTCTTATCGGTTCTAAAAATAACTGATTTTATTACGTTTTTTTCCACGACCTGTGACACAGTTGGGAACCGATAAGAGAGTCTTACCTGGCGGATTGCCATAAAGTAAGTTTGGTTAGGACTGGCACTATGTCTGAGAAACCCAAAAGAAAAACCGGGCCCACTGGGTTTCAACACTGCAGTGTGTGTGGGGAAGTCTTTGCCAGGCCGACCCACACCACCTGTGTTTATTGTCTGAGGTTTGACCACCTCATTGCAGACTGCCAGATTTGTAAAAGTTTCCTGCAGCTACCCTGGAAAAGAGATTTGGTAGGCTTAGGAAAGGGAGGCCAAAAGTCCGCTGAACGGATGGCCAGCCAGGTTCCATTCCAACCTGAACTGGAGAGTGCCTCTGACCAGGCGAGACTTCCTCGGGCAAAGAGATCCGACTCTGAGGAGTTGGTTCCAGCAAAAAGGACTAGGAAATCAGCTGGTGTGGAGCCAAAACTTTCCTCTCCAACTGCTGAAGAAATAGCCAAAGCGATTAAAATTGTCCAGTCGCTTTCCCCGGTTCCGACCGAACCGGCACCATCAGGTAAGCGTCCGGTTCGGCCGGTTCCACCGGTTCAAGAGTATGATTTAGAGGAATATTATGAACCGGAGGAGGGGAAGAGGAGTATGAGGAGAGTGAATGTGGATTTGAAAGTCTGGATGTTCCCATTGGCCCGGACATCTCCCAGACAGACCTTCAGAGTGTCTCCTCCTAGGCTTTCTAGGTCCCTTCTCATTTTATGTTTTATAAAAAGTGGCTGAAACCTCAGCTCCCTATGGAGAAGCTGTGGATGATCAAGAGGAGCCTGACTATGTGGAAATGATGGATATCCCAGAGTCTAGGAGACTGTCTATTCCTTTGCATCAATCTTTTGGGAAACAGTTAAAATTCTAAAAACTCCTCACACTATACCTCCTGTGGATAAGAGAATGGACAAGAGGTACACATTGTCAGGTTCTGATACGGAGTTCCTTACACAACAATGCAGCCATGTTGGAGTAGTGCAGGCTGCAGCCTGTGACAAGGCAAATATTCCCTTGGCTTCACACCCCCCTGACAAGGACTCCAGGAGGATTGATGTCATGGCAAAGAAACAGTACATGGCAGCATCCTTGGGACTCAGACAGGCAAATTATATGGCTTATGTTGCTAGATATCAGAAATCCAGATGGGATACTGTTATGGCTCTGTAAAACAGGTCCCTGGCCAGTTTGCCAAGGAGCTGGAGCAGGTGGCTGCTGATGGTATTGAGGCATCCAAGGTGCAATTCACGCTGCAGTGGACTCAAATGATGTGTCATCAAGAGTCATGGCTACATCTGTGGCACTTGCAGAATGGCTTGGCTCAGATGTACTAGCATGTCACAGGATACCCAGACTAAGGCCATGGATTTTCCTGTTGTGGGTAATTCTCTGTTTGGGGAGCAGACAGAGAATTACATGAAGAAAATGGATGAGTATAGGACCACCTATAGGAGTGCACAGGCCAAGGAAGGGAAGGCCACTCCTCAAAGGCAGCTTCCCAGGGGCAAGGGCAGGCCTTTTCATAGGCCTTTTTACCAAGCCCAGGCCTCCTTTTCTGCTTATGCCCAGAGGGGGTTCTTTAGAGGGAGAGGCAGATGGGGAACAAGCAGGCCTGCTTCCACCCCTCAGCCCAAAGCCCCTGCCAAGCAGGCACCCTGATGGGTTTGCCAGGGCCGTTTCTCCAACACCTGTAGGGGGCAGCCTGGCTTACTTTGTCCAGGACTGGGAGTCTGACATCAGACAAGTGGGTCCTGGAAGTAGTAAGCCAGGGACTGGTTCTCAGCTTCAAAAAGTTTCCAAAGATGAGAACCAGATCCTTTCCACCTGCAAATCCTCCAGAGGCACTTGACCTAGAAGCAGAGGTCTCTTCCCTCCTGGCTCTCAGAGCTGTGGTAAGGGTTCCACCCCTACACCAGGTACTTCCTTACCCCAAAAAAGACAGGAGAATGGCGGCCCATCCTGGATCTCAGATATTTAAACAAGCACCTTTTAAAACCAAAATTCAAAATGGTGACTCTGGGAATTATTCTACCCTCTCTAAGGCCAGGGGACTGGCTAGGATCCCTGGACCTCAAGGATGCCTACTTCCATATTCTTATCAGAAACTCCAATTGAAAGTACCTCAGGTTCGAGCTGCCCTCAGGCCATTACCAGTTCAGAGCAATGCCCTTTGGCCTCACCTCTGCTCCAAGGGTATTCACAAAATGCCTGGCAGTAGCAGTTGCTTCCCTAAGAAGGCAAAAATTGCAATCTTTCCTTACCTGGACGACTGGCTCGTAGTAGGCCAGTCCCCAGACCAAGTCAAGTTACATCTACAGATAACTCAGCAACTGCTCACCTCTCTAGGTTTCCTTTGAATCTTTCAAAGTCAGTTCTAGAGCCTGTCCAGCTCCTCACCTTCATAGGCACAGAGGTGAACACAGAGAAAGCCAGAGCCTTCCTTCCTTTGGACAGGGCAAGGACCCTGGTCTCTCTGGCCTCCTCATTCACCCTGCAGGTGTCTCGACCAGCAAGGCATTTTCTACAGCTCCTGGGGCACATGGCTGCTTCTACAGCAGTAGTGCAGGGAGCAAGATTTCAGATGAGGGACATCCAGTTCCATTTGAGAGCCTTTTGGTCTCAAAGGAAAGACCCTCTAACCAAATTGATCCCTGTGACTCGAACCCTGATCCAGGCCCTACAGTGGTGGCAGGATCAGAGCAATCTGAGACAAGGGGTTCCTTTTGTCACTCAGTCTCACTCCTTAATCCTTACTACAGATGCATCCCTCTTGGGGTGGGGAGCTCACATGGGTGACCTCACTACCCAGGGATTGTGGTCCCCTCAGGAATCTCTGCTCCACATCAATCTGTTGGAGCTCACAGCAGTTTTTCTAGCACTTCAATTTTTTTCCAAGTCTGTTCAGAACAAAGTTATTCAGATCAGAACAGACAATACCACCACAATGTGGTACATCAACAAACAAGGAGGCACTTGGTCTACGGCCTTGTGCACAGAAGCTATGAAGTTGTGGTCCCTGGCTTAATCTCTGAACACCTCCCTCTCAGCAGTACACCTCCCAGGCAAGGACAATGTCCTGGCAGATGCTCTCAGCAGGACATCTCAGGGCCATCACGAATGGTCACTGGATCCCTTGATCTTGGAGGTGATATTCTCCAGATGGTGCACCCCACAGATAGATCTTTTTGCAGCCCCAGACAATCACCTACTTCCCCTTTTTTGCTGCAGGCCCCCAGTGTTGGGTTCAGGCCCCCTGGATGCCTTAGTTCTGAATTGGGAAGGGAAGTTCCTGTATGCTTCCCCTTCCCTCTCCTGTTCAAAGTGCTAGTCAAAATCAGGTCTCAACCCTGCAAAGTGATCCTGATTGCTCCAGACTGGGCCAGACAGCCCTGGTATCCTCTCCTATTGTCCTTATCAGTCCATCTTTCCCTGGCTCTTCCCAGGAATTACAACCTGTTAACTTGTGCTCAGGGGAGGGTTTGGTACCCGAATCTCAAATCTCTCAACCTCAAAGCCTGGCTCTTGAAGAGTTAGAATTTGCTGATTTACACCTCTCCCAAGGTGTTATGGATATTCTGAAGGCTTCTAGGAAGCCTTCCACCAGAACCACTTATAACTCCAAGTGGAAAAGATTTTCCATATGGTGCTCTGGGAAGCTTATTTCCCCAGAGTCTGCTGATCTGCCCACAGTACTTGACTACTTGGTTCATCTCAGTAGCTTTGGTCTCAGACCAGCTACACTAAGGGTGCACCTGGCAGCGGTTTCTGCTTTCATTTCAGCAGGTAAGCCCTCTTCTCTTTCAGCTCACCCTGTTTTCTCCAAGTTTTCAAGGATTGCTATACCAATCCTCCATTCAGGATCCTGCCCTGCCTGGGATCTTAATGTTTGCATTGCACAGCTTATAGACACCCTTTGAGCCTTTGTCCTTAGCAGAGCTTAAGTACTTGACTTGGAAAACTGTGTTTCCGGTGGCCAATTACTTCTGCCAGAGCATAAGTGAGCTTGCAAGCCCTGTCAGTGGAGCCTGACTTTATTTCCTTCCACAGGGATAAGGTGGTCCTAAGGACTAACAGGAAGTTTTGCCCAAGGTGGTTTCAGACTTCCACCTTAACCAATCTATGTCTCTTCCTGTGTACTTCACTGACCATTCCTCCTCTGGTGAGGAGGCTGCACAGCCTAGATGTGAAAAGAGCCCTTAGCTACTATATAGAATGCACCAAAGGGTCATAGGTTTGACTCCTCCAACTGTTCCTCACTTATGGTGAGGTAGGCAAAGAAAACCTGCCACTAAAGATCCATTGCCAGGTGGATTGTCTCTTGCATATAATTTTGCTATGCAAATTAGGTGAAGTCCCTCCCTCAGGCCTGAGGGGCTCACTCTACCAGAGGTACAGCTGCTTCCCTGGCTGCTGCCAGGGATATCCCTATTCTAGAAATATGTCAAGCAGCTACCTGGAAAACAGTTCACACTTTCACCAAGCATTACTCCCTGGACATCCAGGCTAGGATTGATGCTCGGTTTGGCACAGCTGTGCTTCAGAGCCTATTTCCTAAGTAGGTTCTGTCCCTCCTCCATGGAGGTACTGCTTGGTAGTCTGCTACTGTCAGAATACAGCAAGACTTCATGTTGTTTGCAGAAAAAATTACTCACCTTAGTAATGTTGTTTCTTCTAATGGAGTCTTGCTGTATTCTGACCTCCCCCGCCTTCCCCTCTCAGAACCTTTGTTTTTTGGGATGTGGGTGGGCAGTGGCAGTGTTGGCACTCAGGAGGTGCACCACCTTTTTTGTTATCACCCTTTCTTTGGGTGAGTGGGTGTTGTGTTATTTCATTTTTGGGTCTCCTGACTTGAGTCTTTGTTTTGAGACCAAAAATGTGTTATTATGTTAGTAGCCAGTTGACTAGTGTAGGTTTACAGCTTCCACACAGGACCTCAGTGAGTTTAGCTCGTAAAGATCTGACGGTTTGAGTTCAAACAGCAACAGACAGAGTCTCAACCGAGCTCGAGCTCAGCGTTCCATGCCTGGCATGGAAAGTTAACTCTTTCATCTCCGGGGCAGTTTGAAGGTTGGGACTCACTGCTACTGTCAGAATACAGCAAGACTCCATTAGAAGAAACAACATTACTAAGGTGAGTAATTTTTTCTTTCCTGCTACACCCTTCCTCATACATGACCTATATAGCCAAATACCAGAAGGCCCTCTGGTGTTCTATCATAGCCATTGCCCAGCACAAGCCAGACACAATGGTTCAAGACATTATGGAACCTGCAATGACTGCCCTGGAGGCTACTAAGGTCCAGTTCCACATGGCAGCAGATAATGATGAAGCCTTGAGGGTTATGGCCCAGGCCATCTCTTTTAGGTTATTCGCCTGGTTTAGGATGACCAATCTGTCACAGGACACCCAGTCCAAAGCCATGGACTTTCCCTGTGACCAGAATTCTCTCTTTGGTGACAGAACTGAGGCCTACATGAAAAAAGTAGATGAATACAAAATGGCCTACCAATGCAATACAGCCAAAGAAAAGCCTGCTAGTAACCAAAGAGCACAGGGTAGAAGGACTAGGGTTAGGAGTTGCTTCCCTAGACCTTTCTTCCCATATCCTATGCCGGACTACTCTCAGATGAGGGTTTTCTTTCAGAGGAAGAGGCAAAAGAGGGCAAAGGATGGGTACCTCCATCCCTGCTCCTGCCTCTCAGGCTAAGCTGATTCTAGTGTCCAGGTCACCTCCCCTCTACCAGTAGTGGGCAGGCTCTCCCACTACCTCCATATCTTATCTGTGTCAGTCTTCACCATTCATCACAGATGGGTATCTGGCCAGAGGTCAGGACCCTGCGGGAGCTTTTTTTTTTTTTTAAAAAGGGTAGGTGGAGCCGACACACCATCGGCGCCGCCCTCGAGGCTGACGCACTGCGTGGCGCTCGCGGGTTGGCCATTAGGCTGTGTTGACTCCACCTGCCTGCCAGTTCTTCATCTCCCGCCATAGAGGTCACCTCGTGGGAAGCTTTGAAGAAAATCTTAGGCCTGCTTCAATACCAATCCTTCGGCGTCAAGTCCGTCAGTCTCCTGCTGGTTCTGTTTTTTGCCTCTACTCGACGTCGCCTGGTAAGATCTTTCCTTATTTTTTGTATTGTCGGGACGTCGAGTCTGTTTTGGTGTTTTTTTCCATAGGTCATGTCTCGGCCGGAGGGCAAGAAATCTTCTAAGGCGGTTGGCCCCCATCTGCGATGGTGCCCATGCGGCTGAAAATTTTCGTCACCATTCCAACCTGACCGGTGTCTCGTATCTTGGCCCGGCGTCATGACATGGACTCGTGCGACACCTGCTTCTCCATGGACTGCCGTGTCCTCAAACAATGTGTGTGGAAAGTAGGGTGAGCTCCTCCGACTTTTGGGGGTTGGGTTCGCACTCGTCGGGCCAAGCCATGCTTTCTCGGCCTTTTCTCCAGGTCCCCTCCCGGTTCTATATGGGCTGAGGAGGAGGGAGCCTCGGCTACTCGTAGCCTAGCCATTGCCGAGGCTTCTTCCACGGCGCAGGATGCCCGTCCTGCTCCTTCCCGGGAGCAGGCAGGAGGTGCCGCCATGGCAATAGCCCCTTCAGGGTGAAGGCTCCCCCAGTGTCATTCTCATGGCTCAGAAGGCCCAGGTCGGCGCCATCCTCGACGCCGTCGGCTGGCGCTGTCGGAGTCCTCTGCACCGTTCATGGCACCGTGGGCCCTGACGGGGCTGTCGTTGGCGCCTACTTGTCATGTGGTGCCGTGGGCTCTGTCGACGCCATTTGCAGCACCGACACTGTTTGCGGCACTGTGAGATTCACTGGGACGTCGTCCTTCGCCATGTCTCGCCTCGGCGGCGTGCTCGGCACCGAGGTTGAGCACAGCGCCATGTCCTCGAGGCTTAGTGCCATGGGGCCTTCAGTTCCATCAGTCGGTGCTGTTCACGGCACCGTCCATGCCTTCTCGGCAAGTGAGGCGGCGCCGGGGCAGAGAGAGCGTGCCGGCGCCGTGTCCCTGCGGGCCATCCGCCGGTGCTGCCACGCCCTCCGTGCCACTTGTGGTGCCAGGGAGCCAGGTGGTGCTGACGCCGGTGCCAAGGGTACTGCCGGGTCTGTCGTCTGTGCCGTCCCTGTCCTCGGTGCCGCTCCCAGTGCCTTGAGACTGGATGGTACCGCGACTGGTCCTGGCTCTGGATCTCGGGATTGGGCTGGGGCCATGCCTCCCTCTGATCCCACTTGCAGGGTTGTGGGGGGCGCTGGAACTGACTCGGGCCCAGCGGTGGTCTCCGGGCCTGGTGGTAGGGATGGTTCTGCTCGCCCTCCTACGGTTTGGCTCAGGGCCTCAGACTCTACCTCCTTGGAGATGGAGTCGAGCTCTGAGTCGGACGTGCAGTCTCACCCCTCGGGGTTGGCTGCTGACATGGGCAGCATGGTGGTCTCTTCGACCAGTCGGAGCCAGCCCCCTTCTGAGGTGAGGTCGGTGGCTACCGAGACTAGGGTCAGTGGTGCTGACCAGCAGGCAGTGGTGCGCACCACCATAGCTCTGCAGCCTGGTCTTGGCAGGTTCACTGATCCCTCAGTTGTGGTACCCCCTTCAGTGGTGTGCCTTGATTGCCTGACTTTGGGGCCCATCGGAGCACCTGCAAGGGGGGAGGGTACTGCTCCCTGGGTATCCCCTCCGGGGGCTGCCCAGAGATGCCAGCTACCTAGGCTGGCCCTCTTGAGGAGGAGGACTCTTTTGGACTCTGAGGGGTCGAGGGATGTGGGGTCGGCATGTCGGCCTTTTTCTGGGTTCCACCTGGGCCCTGGGAGAAGCTGTAGTGCAGATTTCTGCTCCTCCTCCTCCGCGGTCTCTTTGAGAGAGTCCCGTTCTTTTGAGGCAGGGGACCATCCTTCTGGACCTTTACAGCCCCGGTCACCTCACTGGGGGGATTCTTCTGGACGCAGCTAAGGCAGTACCGATGTGGTTGTGCTGCTGTCGGCTGTGGGGTCTTCCGGTGCACCTTCTTCCACAGGTGCCCATGGTCCGCTCCTTAGCACAGGCGGAGGTCAGCTGACATCTCTTCTCAGCTCTGTCCCTATCCCTCTGCCAAACTCTCCTGCACTTCCAGGCATCCTCGGTCCTAGTGGCCCTCTCACCTGGGAGCAGTTCAGAGTGGTGGCTGCCCAGTTCCCTGCTTACGTTAGGCCAATGGACAGCCAGGTTTTTCAACCTCCCCCTGTGCAGCCACCCACTGAACAGATGGTGACCTCCAGCTCCTCATCCCCCTCTTCAGGGGGAGAGGAACCCTCTGTCCACATCTCTCCGGCTGCTGATCTCTCTGAGTACCAGCGATTCCTCGTGAGGATGTTGGAGGATTTGCACCTCTCTCCTTCCATTGTCAGCAATCCTGAACACGCGGCGCACACCTTTCTAGGTGATTTTGGCGAGGCCACCCTTGTGGTGCCGCCCTGGCCGGCTCCCTTTCGGAAGGCGTCATTGCGTTCCTAGCAGAGGCCCTTCTCCGGAGTTCCTGTCCCAAGGGATCTCAGCCAGCGGTATTGTGCACCCCCGGAGTCTCCAGGTTCCATGCCTCATCCACAGTCTGGTTTGACGCAGTTGGATACTCCTGATGGGCTTCGCGCACTTCACAGTGACCGGTCCCCAGATCAAGACTCCTCGGATTTTGATTTCTGGGGTAGGAGGACCTTCAACTGCACAGTTACTTCTCTCTATCTCTGCACATCAGCCCACTACGCAGCCTACAACAGGTTCTTGTGGTCCAGGCTAGGTCAGCTCCTAGCCTCATTGCCTGACCGCAGACAAACCAGACAAGCCATCGCACTCTCTCGCGTGGCCTGTTGCTATAAGGCACCAGTGCAGGGCATCTTGCGGCCTGCCGAAGTAGCTACCAGGGTGTTAGGGACAGCGATCTGCAAGCGTTCGGCATGGCTCACGTCTTTCCCGGTTGTCACCTTGGCCGGCGTAGGGTGATTAACTCCGCCCACCAGGGAACTTACCTTTTTTCCTGCAGAGTGAGACGGTGCTTGTCGGGCCAACTTTCTTCCCCCTCCGGGGAACTCAGTCTCTCTCTCCCCACTCTCGGACCTCTCCAGGCCCTGAAGGTTACCCCCTTAGTGTGTCACCCACTGAGGGCTAAGGGACTTTGTCCCTTAGGGTGTAAAGAAACAACCCCTTCGGTGGGGCCTTGGTACTCACCCATCTATGATGAATGGTGAAGATTGACACAGATAAGATATGAAAATTACGTACCTACCATAATTATGATCTTTCTGTGTATCTTCACCATTTATCACAACCCCACCCACCATCCCCCTGAGGCCTCAGTCTCTGGGCCCTCCTCTCTGTGACTCCTCTCCTCCTTAGAGTGGTAAAAGTAGGGACACACAGGGAGTATTTTCCAGGAAGAGTGGATAGCTCAGCGGCACTCCTTCTCTAGTACCTTTGTCTCCACCCCTGTGGGTGGGAGCTGGTAGCTGCCTCCTTCTCTCCTCCTCCCTGTTTCCATCCAACCTATTTCTCCTAAAAAAGAAAAAAAACTCTTTTTTTCACCAAACATCTTTTCTTGAGAGAGTACTGAATCCCTGTATCCTGTCCTTCTTCCAGAATAGCCGACTCTGCTTTCTGGAGTATTTGCCAGTTATTCCGTGCCTTGAATTCTGGCAAAAAGCTTTGCTACTCCTTGCAGTTCCTATACAATCGGGGACGACCAGGGTCTCGGATATCTTATACTTCTCCTCTCCTAAATTCCTTACCCACCTACCCCTCCCTTCTTCCGCTTCCAGAGATTGGGGCCCTCCATCCCCTTAGTTTCTAACCTCTTTCTTTGCTGTCCTCTCAGTCATTATCTCCTTTAGTTCATACATCCTTTCCTTTTTCATGTCCTTGACTCTCTTGTCCCACCCTTCATCCCTTCCTCTTACCTCTCCAGTGACTCAGAACTGGCAGGCTTGCGGAGTCGACACAGCCTAACGGCCAACCCGTGAGCACCACGCAGTGCGGCGGCCTCAAGGGCGGCGCCGATGGTGTGTCGGCTCCGCCTACCCTTTTAAAAAAAAAAAAAGCTCCCACGGGGTCCTGACCTCCAGCCAGATACCCATCTGTGATGAATGGTGAAGATACACAGAAAGATCATAATTATGGTATGTACGTAATTTTCATTTTTGGACCCTCATAACCTCAGACATGTGGGTCCTGGTGGTAGTGGGAAAGAGTCTATCCCTTCAATTCAAAAATGTCCATCATTCAGGGGCCCCTTTCTGTCAAAATCCCAGTTTCCTACAAAGAAACTTCTTCTGAAGGCGGAAGTCAAAAAGCTGCTCTCAGCAAAAGCAATAGAGAAAGTACCCCTTTCACACAGGGCAGAAGTCTCTGTTCCAGATACTTCCTGGCAAAGACAAACAATGGGGAGTGGCGATCTATCCTTTCACCCATGCTGATTTTTAAAAAACAGTTTAAGCCAAAGGAATTTTAACAATTTTTTATCTGTTTTTATACATGATCTGGACTTTAAGTAAGTGTACTCTTTCAAACCAACTGTTATTTTTCTGATGAAGAATTCTATGTAATTCAAAAGCTCAAGCTCCTATTTTCTTTTGCAACATCTATATTGGTCCAATAAAAGGTATCAAATCATCTCTTTTTTTCTGGATCTTTTGTCACAAGGACTAATATGAACAACATAACTAATTTTCTGTTGCAGGCTGATTATGAGATTTGTAAGACTTTCCCTGCTGAAACTGTGAAAAACCTTTAGAATGTTTAAAAAAGAAAATGACTGCTCTTCTAGTCCGTCTGATCAGACTTCAGATTTACCAACCCCTTATCCTAATGAAAAAGAGAGGGCTAAGGATCCGGAGCCACTCGCTTCTGACAAAGGCGAGTCTTCTAAGCCTAAGTGATCTAGGGAACCGGCTGGCTACCTGGTTCCGGCTAAGAAAAAACAAAAACACACTGAACCCCTGCTGGAAAAGTAAAGGAGCTCTCAGTGACCCAACCATCCATACCTACAGCCAAGGCAGTGGCTCAGGCTTTACAAGTGCTTCAAGCCTTACAAACTGCAGCTTCCCAGGGTTTGTTACCGGTTCCAGTACAACCGGAACTGGTATGTCAGACAGTTCCAGCTTTGCTTCTAAATATGGTTCCTCCAGCGGTTCAGTGCTCGGTTGCACAGGCTCTGGACCCCTCCTACAAAAAGTATGAGGAGGGGGGAAAAGGAAGATGAACCAATAGAACTGGAACAACTTATAGCAAGTAACTAGAACAACTTAAAGGAAGTAACTGGAAAAAACTGCAAATCTGTCCCAACCATGCACAGTATTGATGGCGTACCCACCCTGGATCCCAGAACAGTTGCAAACTCATTCAACAACGCCTTCATGGACTTAAGTGGGGTATTCCCCGGGACAACTTCTGCCTGTCTGACACTGCTGTCACTAGACAGAAAAATGTCCTGGCCTCCTCCTACACCCCATTCTATTTCAAAAACATCACAGCCAAGGAAGCCCGAAAATACCCCCAAAAGGTTCTAGGCAAATCTAGGTAAAGCAGCGACATCCTGGACCTGAAATTTGTTGAACTGACCTTGGATGAAATACTGGCTCCACTTACACAAATTCTCAACACTTCACTCAGGTACACGCACTTCCTCGCAAAGTGGAATTCTGCAATTGTGACACCAGTCTTCAAGAATGGTGATCAGGCACTAAGTGAGAACTATTGTCCAATTTCTATTCTACTGCCTCTTTCGAGAGCACTTGAGAGAATAGTTGTGGACCCACTTGGCGAATACCTGGAAAAGTATCCGCTGCAATGCCCACAGCAACTCAGATTTAGAAAGGGTCACAGAACCACTACAGTGCTGCTTGAATTTATGGGTTACATGCACAATTCCCTCAACCAAGGTCTTCTTGTTGGTGTAGCCTACATCGACTTATCTAAAGCATTTGACATGGTGAACCATGTACCACTGATCAAACAGCTTGAGATCAATGGTCTCTCTACTGACACTGTGGCATTGTATACCAACTACCTGCTGAACAGGACTCAGCAAATTAAGATTGGCAATACCCAATCCGATAGTCGACCAGTCAACTCTGGAGTGCCACAAGGGTCCATTTTGGGCCGCCTTTATTCAGCATTTATCTAAACCAACTCTCATCTGCTGGCCAGTGTCATCTACTGTTTTATGCAGATGACGCTGTTCTGTTCATCAGTGTCTTAAACCCACTCGCTCTTGAATGCAAACTCCAGAGCAACTTCTTGGCTGTAGAAGGTTGGTTTAATGAACAGAAACATGTGATGAACTATACAGAGATGAAATGATGATGTTCTCCACCACCCAAAATTGGTAGAGAACCTACCCTCTTATCACAAACAAGGTGGGATCTCCACTGGAGCTAGTGCAACAGTTCAAATATCCAGGGATCACATTGGATAGCACAATGTCTTTTGACCTCCACATCGACAAAGTCACTAAGGCCGTCAATACATGCATTGGACTGCTACACAGACACAAGTGCAGTCTAACCTCTGAGGCTCTTAAGCTAGCTGTGCAAAGTTCCCCGGTGCCCCTCATTGACTGTGCTGGTAATTTATGGTTCAGCTACAGATACTGCCCTTTGCCACATAAAATTACCATTAAACAAAGCCTGCCGACTTGTTACGGGAGCCAAATACCTGATGCACACGTGTGACCTGTATGCCCAGACTGACTGGCTACAGTTCTCGGCAGACTTCTCTACCAGTACTGTTTACTGCTGAAAAAAAGTTAGTCTTGGCCTGGTACCCACTGGGATCCAGAATCTTCTCTCCCCCAATGATAACCGTCGCTGCACTTGTGGCTCAGATAGTCAGATCTTTAAAATTCCCCACTGTTGCACCTCCTTGGGTCAAAGGTCCTTTGTCTATCATGCCTCTGGATGGTTGAACTCTACATGCTGATATCTCATCACTAACTTCGATTGGTCCCTTTAAAAGAAAACTAAGACAACAGCTAATTGCGAATGCCAGCTGTGACTGTTTACAACAACTTACTTGCTACATTTCTAGAGACTGTTCCTCCGGCCCTGGATCCTGTCCAATTGCCAGTCCACTCCTACATTGCCTACAGTGCATCTATCCTGTCTCCTGTCAGCATCTACATTGCCTGTTTTTTAATCACTTTTGTTCATATTTCCCCCATAGCACTCTGTCCTTGCCTGCCTTCTTCTCTCCCTACCCATATCCCTCCCATCCTTCCATACTTAATTTTATTTATTCACCCTCCCCTCCCCTTCCCAGACGCAGGCCCAGTAACCTGTACTCTCCCCACCCCGCTTTCATTCCCGATCCTGTTCCACTCTTGCCATCAGATGTAGCCCACTGGGCTTATTCCTTTCGTCTTTTCCTCTTCCCTTAGTTCCTGTCTGTCTTTTTTCTGTCCCATATCCTTTGTAATAATGCCTAAGTTATTGTAACTGACTCTGGCTATTTGCACATAGCTTTTGTAATAATGCCTAACTTATAGTAACTGACTCCGGCTATTTGTACAGAGCCTATGACTGTGACTTTACTAGTTATAACCATTCTTGTACAATGGTGTTGCTATTTGCTTCTCCCTAATCTGTACAACGTTCTTATTGTTCGTTTGCTTGCCGTGGAACCTATGTAATGAGCTTGTCCTCAAAGGTGTTAATCCAAGATTTAAAATAAATAAATAAATAAAGGTTTCTCCAGATCAGGAGTTTGATTCCCCTCCTAGGCTACTAGATGATTATTCCACACATTATACCTTTGTGATACAAATGGTAGAGGCCATTGATCTTTCCACAAATGAGACTGTGGAAGATGAAGGGGAGGAGGAATTCTTAGATATGATGGGTCTAGCACCCACTAAAAGACTGTTGTTTCTTATTAACAAATCTTTAAAGAAACAAATCATGAAAGTCCTGGAAACACCAAATTCTGTTCCACCAATAAAGCTAATAAGAAATATCATCTGGGCAGGTCAGGGGATGAGTTCCTTATCTCTCACCCTGACAATGGAGGTGTAGTCCAAGCTGCAGCCTGTGACAGGGCTAGAGTTCCCCTGGCATCCCACCCACCTGAGAAGGATTCCAGGAAGATGGACACCATGGCCAAAAAGGGTACTTAGCTGTCTCTCTAGCTATTATACAGACAAATTATATGACTTATGCTACTCAGTACCAAAAAACCTTTTGGAACTTGGTGATGGCCATGGTGGACAAGGCACCACATGGACTTGCTGCTGACCTGGCAGAGACAGCCAGATGTGGACTGAAAGCCACTAAATACCAGTTCCACAAGGCAGTGGATGCCAATGACACTGCGGCCAGATGGATGGCTTTGACAGTGGCACTAAGGAGGTTTGCTTGTCTGAGAACCACAAACCTTACTCAAGATACCCAGACTATGGCTATGGAATTCCCATGTGAAAATAACTCCCTGTTTGGCAATAAAACAGAGGCTTACATGATGATGGTGGATGAGTCCAAGACCACCTACAAGAGTAATGCCACAAAGAAGAAGGTTTCACCTCCTACATTCCATGAGGAAAGAGAAGTAGAGGTAGGTCAGGCTATAGGAGATCGTTTTTCCAGGCCCAAGCCACACCTGACTACTAGCAGTAGAGGATATTTTAGGGGCAGAGGCAGAAGGGGCTCTAGGTGTGGGGATCAAACCTCACAGTCGACAGCCTAAACAAAACAGACTCCCTGATATGCTAGCCAGGGTCACCTCCCCACTACCAGTAGGGGACTGCCTGGCTCACTACTTCTAGGCACGGGAAACCATTACCACAGACAAGTGGATTCTGGAAGTAGTGAGTCAGGGTCTAGCCCTCAGCTTCAAATCTTTCCCCAAACTAAGGCTGAAACTTTTCAGACCAGCATCCCCTACAGAAAGGGCACTTCTGCAAACTGAAGTGTCCAACCTTTTGGTAGCAAAAGCAGTGGAACCAGTACCTCCTCTCCAAAGAGGGAAAGGATTCCTATTCAAGATACATCCTAACCTTAAAGAAAAATGGGGAGTGGCCACCCATTTTAGACCTAAGAGCTCTGAACGAGCACTTAGCAAAGCCAAAGTTCAGAATGGGATCCTTCCCACTCTTCAGCAAGGAGACTGGCTGGTATCACTGGATCTGAAGGATGCCTACTTTCACATTTCCATCAGGGAATTCCCATAGAAAATACCTCAGGTTCAGACTACCCTCAGGTCATTATCAGTTTGTAGCCCTGTCATTCGGCCTAACCTCTGCTCCTGGGGCATTCACAAAGTGCTTAACACTGTTGGTGTTGCATCCTAGGTGGCAGGGTATCACAGTGTTCCCCTACCTGGATGACTGACTAGTCATAGGACAGTCACCAAAGCATGTAAAGGATGCTCACAAGTCCATCCAGGACACCTTAGAGTCCCTGGGGTTCCTGATCAATTCCCAGAAATCAGTACGTCAAGCAGTGGAAGTACTAAATTTCATAGAGGCCAAGTTGGACATCCTTCCTCCCTCAGGACAGGGTCAACAACATCCTGCACATTGCAGCATCATTCAGTCTCAACAAGCCAAGGCCAGCAAGGCATTTCCTGCAGTTGTTGGGCCACAAGGCTGCAGCCACAAGAACAGTTCAGGGTTCCAGATTTTAGATGAGGGACATCCAGTTTCACCTCAGAGTGCAGTGGTGCCAAAGGAGGGATTCTCTTGCAAAGCTGGTGCCAGTGACAAAAAACCTTATTGCAGGCTCTGCCGTGGTGGCAAGACAGAAGCAACCTCAGGGAGATGGTTCCATTCAGAAAGGAATCTCCCACGCTGGTACTCAAAACAGATGCCTCCCTTCTAAGGTGGGGAGCACACAGTGCATGGTACCTGGTCCCCTGCAGAGTCACTCTTGCACATAAATCTGTTGGAACTCAGGGTAGTGTTACTAGCCCTGCAGTCTTTGACATCTCTGGAAAGAGATGGGGTGGTACAGGTCAGAACAGACAAAACCACTATAATGTACTACATCAACAAGCAAGGAGGGATGAGGTCCAATTTGCTGTGCACAGAGGCAATGAAAGTGTGGAGCCTAGCGTACTCCTTACAGGTGTCCCTGATAGCTGTCCAACTCCCAGGGAAAGACAACACCCTGGCAGATGTGCTCGGCAGAATCAACCAAAACCACCATGAGTGGTCTCTAAACAGACAGGTATTGGAAGTGGTATTTCGAATGTAGGGCACTCCAGAGATAGATCTTTGTGTCAAAAGAGAACCATCAGTTACCTCAATTTTGTTGCAGGCCACCAGCAAAGGGCACAGTGCCCATGGATGCCCTGGTGCTGGATTGGTCGGGGAGGAGCCTGGATGCATTTCCTCCATTGCCTTTATTGCTCATGGTCCTGATCAAACTGAGGTCCCAGTCAGCTACAATGATTCTGATAGCTCCAGATTGGGCCAGGCAGCCATGGTACTCACTACTGCTCCCCATGTCAGTAGCCCAACCCATACACCATCCTTATACCAAATCATTGCGACTGCTTTATCTAGCTCTTATCTCCCCTTCATCTGTCATCCTGCCTCTTCTACTTTGTCTCCTATCCCTTCCCCTCATGCCCTCTCACCTCCTCCTTTTACTTTTCCCTCCACTTCCCCCAAGCTTATTTAATTGGTATTGCTTTGTCTATCTCCTGGCTCCTTTTCACCTGACATCCTGCCTTTTCTCCATCTCCACTCCCCTCTTCTCCTGCACCAGCACCCACCCCCTTCACTTGTTACTCTTCCCTACACCTCCTCCTTTCCCTCACTCCTCATCCGCTCTGCTCATCCTGGGACCAGCGTCCCTCATACCCCTCTCCTCCTTCCCTTCCCCTCTCGCCTTTCCTGCCCCGCCCACCCCTGGCCACACTTTCCTTCCTCCTACTCCTGCCCCCCTACCACACACCCCACTTTGTGTGGACTTTACATCCCCTCCTGCATCCTGTGGTTCCCCTCACCTCTCCTCCTCCCCTTCCTGTTCCCCTTTTCCTATCATACCACTCTTCCCTGTTTTCCCACCTTTCCTCCTCCTTCTCCACCCCTCCCTCTCTAAGATATTCCCTATGAAACATAGAAACATAGAATTTGACAACAGATAAGGACCGCTTGGCCCACCCAGTCTGCCTGTTTCCCTCCCTAATGGATAAGCTGCAGATCCTAGCTAACCAACCACCTACTTCTTCCTACCTCCACCCCCTAGAATTGCCTTATGCCTGTCCCATGCATTCTTGAATTCCACCACTGTTTTTGACTCCACAACTGTGTCAGGAAGGCTGTTCCATGCATCCACAACCCTCTCCTTGAAAAAATACTTCCCACATTACCTCTGAGCCATCCTCCTCAGCTTCAGATTGTGCCCTCTTGTTCTTGCACACCTCTTTTTCTGAAAAATGCTACCCTCTTGGACTTTGTTGATTCCCTTGAGGTACTTGAAAGTTTCTATCATGTCCTCCCTCTCCCTCCTCTCCTTGAGGCTATTCATATTAAGCTCCTTAAGTCTCTCTTGATATGTCTTCTGGTGCAGACCCTGCACCATTTTAGTTGCCCTCCTCTGGACTACCTCCTTCCTGTCTATGTCTTTGCGGAGACTGGGTCTCCAGAACTGCACGCAGTACTCCAGATGGGATGTCACCAGCTGTCTGTAGAGAGGGATAACAACTTCCTGTTTTCTACTGGTGATGCCTCTCCCTATGCATTCTGGTATCCCCCCAGCCCTCCTTAGTGCCCTCTTACATTGCTTGCTCACCTTTAGGTCATCTGATATGACTACCCCCAGGTCCCTTTCCATTTTTGTTGTTGTTAGTATCTCACCCCCCATTGTGTACTCTTCCCCTGCATTTTTATTTCCCAGGTGCATTACTGTGCACTTCTTAGCATTGAATCTAAGCTGCCATACATTTGACCATTCCTCCAACCTTGCCAAGTCCCTTCTCGTCCTTTCCACCCCACCATGTGTATCAACTCTGTTGCAGATCTTTGTGTCTGCAAAGAGACATACTTTTCCTTCCAGTCCCTCTGCAATGTCACTTATAAAGACATTAAAGAGGACCAGTCCTAGTACTGAACCCAACAGTACCCCACTAGTAACCCCCTTTCTTCAGAGTGGACTCCATTTACTATTACCCTCTGTGTCCTGTTCTCCAGCCAATTCCTTACCCAGGCTATCATCTTGGGACCCACTCCCAGACTGGCCAACTTGTATATTAATCTTTTGTGTGGGACTGTGTCAAATGCTTTGCTAAAGTCTAGGTAGGCCATGTCCACAGCCCCTCCCTGATCTACTACTTTGGTCACCCAGTCAAAGAAATCTATTAGATTCGTCTGACATGACCTTCCAACTGTGAATCCATGCTGCCTTGGTGTCTTGTGCTCCTCTGGCCTCTAGGTACTCAACAATTCTTTCCTTCAGAAGTGATTCCATCATTTTCCCAATCAATGAGGTTATACTAACAGGTCTGTAGTTTCCTGATTCTGCCCTGGTCCCACTTTTGTGAAGTGGAATAACATCTGCCCTCCTCCAGTCCTCAGGTACCACCCCATCCTCCCATGATTTATTAAAGAGGGTAGTCAGTGGTATCACTAGTTCTACCCTTAGTTCTTTTAGAATTCTGGGATGAATCCCATAAGGCCCCATTGCTTTGTCCACCTTCAATTTTAAGAGTTCCTTCAGAACCCTTTCTTCTGTGAAAGGGCTGGTATCAACCCTCGTATGCTGACTCGATCTCCCCTTCTCCCTTGCCTTACCCACTTTCCCCTTCCCACTCTCACCTTATCCCCTTTTCTCCCCCTACACCCTTCTATCCCTAGCCTCCTACCTACCCATCTGCACTTACTGACCTGCATCAGCACTTTTGACTAGGTCCTGTGCGGACTGCTTAACCGTAACTGCAACCTGTGATCCATGTCTGTTTACCTTGTTACTACTATTGATTGTAATTGCACTGTATTGCAATTTCTTGTGTCTGCCTCCCACTTTCTTGTGTATCCATATGTTGTTGTACCCTCTTCAATGTGGAACCTCTGTAAAAGAACCTCTGGTTCAAAGGTTGTAATCCTAGAACTCAATAAATAAATAAATATACCTCCCTCAGAGGCACAACCTCCTAACCTCCTCATAAGGGAGGACACTGTACCCGAACCTCAGGTCTCTCAGACTCAAAGCTTGGCTCTTGAAGACTTAGAGTATGCTGATTTGCAGCTTTCTGAGGGTGTTTTGAATGTCCTAAGGGGCTCAAGGAAGGCCTCCACCAAGAAAAGCTATGCTTCAAAATGGAAAAGGTTTTCCATATGGTGCAGTAGTAACAGTGTAGTGCCTTCTCAGGCAGGGTTGCCAGTCTTGTTAGACTAACTTACTCATCTGTATTTTCTGGGTTTGCAGCCCACTACCCTTAAAGTCCACCTGGCATCATTTTCAGCCTGTCTCTGCTGGAAAGGCTGTCTCTGTAGCATCCAATTCCATCTTCAAAAAGTTCTTCATAGGGTTGGCCTACTTGCACCCCCCTTCACAGGGAACCGGTGTCAGCATGAGATCTTAATGTCTGCATTGCCAAACTTATGGAACCCCCATTCAAGCTCATGACTACAGCACATTAGAAATCTGTGACTTGGAAAACTGTCTTTCTGGTAGCTATCACTTCAGCCATATGAATTAGTGAGCTACAGGCCCTGTGTATAGAACTGAACTACATCTCCTTCCACAGAGATAAGGTGGTTCTTAGGACTAATAGGAAATTCCTGAACCAGTCAGTCACCTTGCCAGTCTTCTTTACTGAACACTCTAGCTCAGGTGAGCACAGGCTAGATAGCCTGGATGTTAAGAGAGCTTTGGGCTACTATATTGATCACACCAAGGCCCACAGGCAGGCCAGGCAACAACTGTTCTTGATCTATGAGGACGTGGGAAAAGGAAAACTAGTCTCCAAGAGGACTATTTCACACTGGATCATAGCATGTATCCAGTTTGCTATAGTAAGGATGGTAAGGAGCCCCCAGTAGGCCTGATGGCCCATTCCAGAGACGTTCCTCTGCTAGAAATCTGTAAAGCAGTTACATGGAGAACAGTACATACATTTACAAAAGCACTACTGCTTGGACACCCAGTCCAGAAGTGATGCCAGGTTTGTCACAGCAGTGCTGCAGAGCCTGTTTCCCAAATAAGTTCTATACCCACCTCCAAAGGTATTGCTTCGTAGTCTGCAAGAGTTAAGCATATTGAAGAGTTCCTGGGGTTAGAAGAAAAAATTACTTACCATATTAATCTTGTTTCTTTAAAGGTATTCTTCAATATGCTTAACTTGCCCTCCCTAACTCCCCTTCCAGAACCAGTTGGCCTCTGCTTTACAGTTGGACTTCTATATTAAGATGGGGTTCTACCCTGGTTGTGTTGCAACTCTTTTGAATCCAGTTGGGTGTTGTTACTCCCTCTTTCTAACCCCATGTATTCTTCTATATTCCTAACTCTCCGCAGTCTACCTCCTAAGTAGAATTGCCCCGAGCAAATGAAACTTTATGCAAACGATGGAACCATCATTGGCTTGTGCCACTTATTCAAACTGTTGCCCTCATCTACTGCAACATTCCGTCAACGTCTCAGATTTCTTACTCCGCCTGACAAGTTAAGACACCCAGGAGGCTCCCCTTAGGTCGTTCATTGGCTAATTGTGAAGTATTAGTTTCTTATACTGATCTATTCTTACTGCTGCCTTTGTTTAATGTTTAATTATTTCATATGTTTATTTAGTTTAGTTGTTTAAAGTTAATTACATTATTTTCTTGGTTCCTCATGGTTTGGGATAACTGCTGAGGAACCGGTAGTTTATCTTAGTTGGTGGAACTTTTCCACTATTTAAAATATTTTTTTAATTATTTCAAGCTGTTGTAAGCATTGTTTTTGAAACTGCTGAACTGATTTCTTTCAACCACTAACCTGGTTGCTGTGAACCACTAACCCGGTTCCAAGTTTAAAACTCTTGGTTCATTTTTGGAACCTGATTGGTTCCTGAACCGACTGCAGAAAAACAAAAAACATTATTGTATGCGGTTGTGGGTTTTCTCTCCTGGAAATGGAGTTGTCAGAAAAACCAAAGAAAAAGACTGATCCCCCAGGTTTTAAAAATTGTATTACATGTGGGGATGTGTTTGCCAGAGCAGACAATCATGAATGTTGTGTGGTCTGCCTGGGAACCAAACATCTTTCAACAAATTGAAATATGCAAGTCTTTTCAACAAAAGACAGTAGAAAAAAGTCTAGAAAGGTTGCAAAAGACTGGATAAGGGTGCTTCAGGCTCTGACCAGCTAACACCCTCCAAATCTGCGGGTGAAACTGCTGTCTCTTCTTTACACACCCCTGAGAAGGGTGATTCAGGCACCTTAAAAAGGGTGAGTGGTCCGGCTGACTCTCCGGTCCCCTCTAAGAAAATCAAAAAGACAAAGCACGTCAAACCCCAGAAATAACCTACAGGGGTTTCTTCTGTGCCTCACAGCTTTCCAACTGTAGAGGAGATTGCCCAGTCCATAAAGGTCAATCAGGCAATACAGGGTTTTATACCTTCTTTTTTTTTCAAATTATTTAACCAGGTGAGACACACTAAGCTGAAAACTCAGGGTCACACAGCATGCAAGTGGGGGCTGTGGGATTCAAACCCTGGTCTCCAGATAAGCAGCTCAGAGCCTTAAGCTACTCTGCCATACTGCCTCCTTCTCCTACCCTCCCTTCTCCAAGGGTTCAGGAGCATACTCCTTCCTCTGAATTCCCATCCCAGAATATGGATTATGGGGATTATGATTTGCCAGAGGCTGATGATGGTGAGCCCATTGAACTGGAGCTCTCACCAGAGGAGGAATTTGGCTCTCCTCCTAGACCAAAAGATTTTTCTTCACATTTTTCCTTTGTAAGGAAAATAGTGGATGATTTTGACCTAGCTACTACAGAGGCCATAGAAGATGAAGAGGAGGCTGAGTACATAGAGATGATGGAGTTAACACCAAGAAAATTCTCCTCCCTATAAATAAATTATTTAAAGATTATTTATTTACCATTCTGCAGAACCCAAACTCTGTCCCGCCTCTTGATAAAAATGTGGATAAGAAGTATCAGCTGGACAGGCAAGGGGCTAAATTCCTCTATTACCACCCTGATCATTAGGGTACAGTTCAACAGGCAGCATGTGAAAAGGCAAGGGTTCCTTTGTCCTCTCACCCACCTGAGAAGGAGTCTAGGAAGATAGACAGTATGTCTAAAAAAGGTTATTTAGCTGCCTCCCTGTGATCAGAAAAACTAATTACCAGGCATATGCTGCACAGTCTCAGAAAACACTGTGGCAGTCAATTTTGACAACGTCAGATAAGGTTCCTTCCCCCCCCCCGATGATATAGCAGAAACAACCAGATTTGAACTGGAAGCATCCAAATACCAGTTTTAAATGGCAGCAGATGCCAATGATAGTGCTGCTAGGTGGATGACTCTAACCATAGCCCTGAGAAGGCTGGCATGGCTGAGGGCTACTAATTTAATACAGGATACCCAGACTAGAGCCATGGAATTTCCTGTTCAAGATCATTCTCTCTCTTTGGTAAACATACTGAAGAGTATATCAAAAAGGTGGATGAGTACAAAGCTGCCTATAAGAGTAACTCCTCCAAAGAAAGGCCTTCTTCCTCATACAGGCCTTATGGAAGGGTGAGGCAGAGGAAGGACACCATATGGCAGGTCCTTCTACCAAGCACAAGCTGTTCCACAACTGCAGCCTTACCCACAGCAGACTGGGTACTATAGGGCCAGGGGTAGGAGGGGCTCCAGAAGAGGTTCCCACTCCACCCAGCCTCAGGTACAGCCAAAACAAAATCCTTCACTTTATTGTCAAGGCCACCTCCCTGGTACCAGTAGGGGGCAGACTGACTTACTTCTTCCAGGCCTGGCAGACCAACACCACAGGCAAGTGGGTTTTGGAATTAGTGAGTCAGAGACTGTCCCTGAGCTTCAAGTCTCTTCCTCCTCTGAAATCAAGGCTGTTCAAACCAGCTTCTCTTCAGGAGGGACAGCTTTTGGAAAAAGAGGTTCAAACCTTGCTCCACATAAAAGCAGTGGAGCCTGTACCTAAGCTTCAGAGAGGAAGAGGTTTTTATTCTTTGTACTTCCTAACCAAAAAGAAGAGTGGGGAGTGGTGGCCCAGTTTAGACCTCAGACATCTGAACAAGTATCTTATAAAACTAAGATTCAAAATGGTTACATTGTCTCTGATCTTGCCAGTCATTCAAAAAGGAGATTGGCTGGCATCTCTGGATTTAAAGGATGCCTATTTCCACATCCCTATAAAGGAGTCTCACAGAAAGTACCTCAGGTTCAGACTTCCTTCAGGGCACTACCAGTTCTCAGCCCTGCCCTTCAGCCTCACCTCAGCACCCAAGGTATTCTCAAACTGTCTGGCAGTGGTAGTGGCATACCTAAGAAGGTTGGGAATTTCAGTTTTTCCCTACCTCAACAACTGGCTAGTCATGGGAAAGTCATTGCAACAGGTGAAAAATCAATTGGCAATAACAAAAAATCTGTTACAGTCTCTGGGATTCCTGATAAACCAGGAAAAATCCATTCTCAATGCAGTACAAGTCCTGCACTTCATTGGAGCTGAACTGGACACTGTAAAGGGAAGAACATTCCTTCCAAAGGATAGGGTCCAGAGCATCCTGCAACTGATTATCTCATTCAAGTTGGGCAAGCCATGTCCAGCAAGACAATATTTGCATATTTTGGGACACATGGCTGCAGCAACAGGAGTTGTCTTGGGAGCAAGATATTGAATGAGGGACATTCAGTTTCATCTCAGGGCACACTGGTGCCAAAGAAAAGACAAAATGTTAAAATGAATTCCAGTAACCTGTGCTCCACTCTCTACAGTGGTGGATGGATACATACAATCTAAAAGCAGGAGTTCCCTTAAGAGGGAAAACCCATCAGTCACCTTTACAACAGATGCCTCTCTGTTATGATGGGGTGCTCACTTAGGAGAGCACACTACCCATGGCACTTGGTCAAGTGTGGAGTCACTTCTTCACATAAACCTGCTGGAACTCCGAGCAGTATTTCTGGCTTTAAAAAGTTTCTCCCACCTGGTACAGGGCAAAGTGGTGCAGGTCAGAACAGACAACACCTCCACAATGTATTACATAAACAAACAAAGGGGGACAAGGTCAGACCCCCTGTGCACAGAGGCCATTCATGTCCTACGCAAGGACAACACCCTGGCAGATGCTATAAGCAGAATCAACCAGGCACATCACACATGGTCTCTAAACAGGCAGGCACAGTACCCAGTGTTCAGAAGATGGGGTACCCCAGAGGTGGATCCCTTTGCCTCTCTCAAGAATCACCTTCTGCCCCTATTCTGTTGCAGAACACCAGCCAAGGGTACAATCCCACTGGATACTTTGGTGCTGGACTGGTCAGGAAGGCACCTATATGCCTTTCCTCATTTTCCTCTCATCTTCAGAATACTCAGATCAATCTCAGGTCACAACCTGCATCCATGATCCTGATAGCACCAGATTGGACCAGACAGCTATGGTACTCCCTAGTATTGTCCATGTCAGTGTCCAAACCAATACATCTTCCCAGGATGCACAATCCCCTAACCAGAGGAAAATCTTGCTTCTGAACCTCAAGTCTCTCAGGCTCAAGGCCTGGTGCTTGAGGACTTAGAATTCTCAAATTTAAATATTTTTCAGGCTGTTCTGGATATCCTGAAAGGCTACAGAAAGCCTTCCACTAAGAAAACCTTTTCTGCAAAATGGACAAGTTTTTCAATTTGATCTGATGCCAAACAGATTTCTCCTTCTCTGGCAGAAATCCCAGTATTACTGGAATACCTCACATATCTGCATTCTCAAGGATTGAAATACACATCTCTAAAAATGCATCTAGCATCAATTTCAGCTTACATTTCTGCTGGGAAAAATGTTTCCATAGCAGCTAATCCTATTTTCAAAAAGTTCTTCAAAGGTTTGTCCCATCTGCACCCTCCTGTTAAGGAACCAGTCCCTGTGTGGGATCTGAATATTTGCATTGCTCAGCTCATAAAACCTCCTTTTGAGCCTATGTCTTCTGCTCATATACAGTATGTCACATGGAAAACTGTGTTTTTGATTGCAGTCACTTCTGCCAGAAGGATAAGTGAACTACAAGCATTAAGTGTGGAGAAGGACTATCTTTCCTTCTATAACGACAAGGTAGTGCTTCGAACAAACAGGAGGTTTCTTCCTAAGGTGGTTTCTGATTTCCACTTGAATCAATCCATAACATTGCCAGTTTTCGTTACTGAACGTGCCAGTTCAGGTGAGTGCAGACTCCATAGTCTGGATATAAACAGGGCATTAAGTTACTATTTGACCCACACCAAGGGTCATAGAGGTGATAAACAACAACTTTTTCTCACTTATGGGGATGTGAGAAAAGGCACCCCAGCTTCCAAGAAAGCAGTCTGTCACTGGATAGTGCAGTGCATTCATTTTGCTATTCAAAATCTAGAAAACAGGCCCCTGCAGGCCTCGGGGCCCATTCAACTAGAGGCACAGCTGCTTCCATTGCAGCCTCAAGAGATATTCCCTTAGTGGAAATCTGTAAATCAGCTACCTGGAGAACAGTACACACATTTACTAAACATTACAGTTTGGACATAAAGTTCAGAAGTGATGCCAGGCTTGGCACAGCAGTCCTGCTGAACCTCTTTCCTAAATAGGTTCTCAGCCCACCACCAATGGTACTGCTTTGAAGTCTGCAGAGAGTTAGGAATATAGAAGAATACATGGGGTTAGAAGAAAAAAATACTCACCTTAGTAATATTGTTTCTTTCAATGTATTCTTCTATATTCATAACTCTCCCTCCCTGCCTCTCCTTCCAGAACCAGAGCCTCTGCATTTCTATATGAGTCTTTTTGGTTGCTAGTCCCAAACGCAGGCATACATGTTTTAATCCTGGTGGGATTTAAATTGTCCTTACTTTTTCCAGGTGATTCTGGCACTTTAAAAAGGTTTTTTTGCTATCATTATTATTATTATTGCTATTGCTATCAGCATTAGTGTGCTAACATATAGTTTATACTGTCTTAAAACAGTTTTAGTAGTTTTATTACATAAAGCGTACTCAAGTAGTGTAGTATAGAATGCCTAGTAGGCCTCTTAGAAATCTGAGATGTTGATGGAACGATGCAGCAGATGAGGGCAGCAGTTTGAATAAGAGGCACAAGCCAATGATGGTGCCATTATTTGCATAAAGTTCCATTTGCTCCGGGCAGTTCTACTTAGGAGGCAGACTGCAGAGAGTTATGAATATAGAAGAATACATTGGAAGAAACAATATTACTAAGGTGAATAATTTTTTCTTTTGGTCGTATCTGATTTTAATAGGTGACACTTTATGGGGGATCCTTGTTATTTCAGTATTAGTATTGTTAGGATAGCCTAGTTAGGGGGTCTTACCTTGCAGGCATGATGTCCTCAGGGCTAGAGATTGAGGAGAAAAGACAATTCTTGTTCTTCTTGATCTCTCTTCAGCATTTGACACATGTGGACCATTGTGTTTTGCTTGACCACCTCAGGGAACTCTGCGGACTCACCAGAACTGTCATCTGCTGGTTTGAGTCCTTTTTAACCAATAGGATGCAATGGGTTGTGATGGGGAATTTCTCCTCCACCTCAGCCTCCTATCTTCTGGAGTACCTCAGGGGTTGGTGTTAGCCCAAATGTTGTTCGCAGTGTAAATGCTACCCCTGGGAGGGATCATTAGGAAGTATGGCTTGGGTTTTCATTGCTATGCTGATGATACCCAGCTATACTTATCCTTTTCCCCAGGGACATCCAATGTGGTAGATGTGCTAAACAGCTGCCTTGCTGAGATCAGTAATTGGATGGCCTCTAGCTGGTTGTGACTAAACCCTGATAAGACAGGATGGCCTCTGGATCAGAGACCGGACTTGTTCTGGGATCTGTTCCATTGAAGGCCTCATCTAGGGTGCGAAATCATGGTGTCATTTTGGATAGGAGTTTGACAATGGAGGTGCAGATATCTTCCACTGTCTGCTCCTGCTTTTTCCATCTCAGAAATGTCGCCAGGATAAATCCCCTTGTTCCACCTCTGGACCTCCCCATTTTGATACATGCCTTAGTTACATCAAGGCTTGACTACTGTAAAGTGCTTTATCTCAGGATCATGGGAGGATCTCTCAGTAGACTGCAGATAGTGCAGAACGCAGCTGCCTAGTTATTTACTGGGCAGCCAAAATGTTGCCATATTACACCGGTGTTGCTTGAGCTGCACTGGTTGCCAGTCAGGTGGAGGATCCTTTTCAAGGTGGGTCTTCTCACCTATAAGGCCCTACATGGTCAGGGCTCTGGTTACCTGTTAGACCTTCTTGCACCTGCACTCTCAGTTCGCCCCCTCTGTTCCTCCTGTGGGGTTCCCCTGGTGATTCCCAGGATGAGGCTGAAATTGGCCAGCAACAGGGTGTTTAGTGTCGCCGCCCACATCCTGTGGAATTCACTGCCCCTCGGGGTTAAGGGCCCCTACTTTGGAGGTATTCAAGGCCCTCTTATTTGCCTAGGTCTTTCTGGATTAAGCTGCTCATCTAAAGATCAGACCGCAGCTATTGGTAATTTGATGTTTAGTTTATTATTTATGGGAAAGGTTTTTATGTGGAGTTAATTACCTATATGTTCATATTTTTCTTTTTGTGTTTTATTGATTTTGTTTTTTGAGTATTTGTCTATTTATTTGTACAGCATGCAGAGCCTCCAGGATTGGGCATCTTTTTAAAAAAATGTGCCTTGCCTTGCCCAGGCTGCCATGAATCTGAGCATTATAGAATGCAGCAGTTGGTAAGGGCAGCAGTTTGAATGCTGGCACGAACCAATGAGTGTTCCATCATTTGCATAAGTTTCATTTTCTCCGGGGCAGTTCAGCACAGGAGGCTGACTGCAAGAGTTAAGCATACTGAAGAATACCTGGGAAAAAACAAGATTACTATGGTAAGTAATATTTTTTTTTGTATTATATATTTATTAATTTTTCTGCAAGCCAAAACTTACAAAACATTGCATGCACAGGAGGATATCAATATGGAATAATACACCAAACTTTTCATAGACAAACAAATGTAAGACACCTCCCCAACAGTTACCACATGCGGGAATAACCCATTGGCAAGTAACCTTAAAATCCCTGGAGCATGCAGCTTATGGAAGAACACGGGAAACAAAAAATTATAAGCATGTTTGCTAACCCCATCAGTTATCAGAGTCCAGCGATTTCCCCATTAAGTATACAGAGCAAACCTACAAAACTCCCAAATAACAGAACAAGTAAACAAAAACTCCCTCCCCCAAGGCAAACGCAATGATGTTAATGCATATCTCAATATAGGACAGGAAAAGAACCATATCTTGTCTGTGTCAATCTTCACCATTCATCACTACTGGGTACTGCACCAGAGCTAGGACCCCATGGGAGACTTTTTTTTTTATGGGCGGCGTCGATGCAGGGCTGGTGCCACCCTTGAGGCCGACGTTCCATGTGGCGCTCGTGGGTTGGCTGTTATCTGTCGTTGACACCGCCCTAGTCTCAGTTCTTATTCTGCCGCCGTCGAGTGCAGACCTCGTGAGGAGACTTCTATCAAGTGTGTGTTCACGGCCTAGTGTTTTGCAGCCTAGTTTTCAGAGTTCTAGGTTCTGTTTCACCCTGCTCGACATCATTTCTGGTGCTGGTAAGGCTGTTTCATTTATTACTATCGATGTCAAGTACTGTTTTTGTTGTTTACTGTGTGGTTATGTCTTGTCCGGGGGGCAAGATGTCATCGAAGGCGGGGCGGCCACCAATATGTCTGTGCCTCTGTGGCCACCTTTATTCTGTGATGGATCAGCATGACTGTTTTCTCTCCAGGCTCAGCCTGGCCCATGACATGGACAACTGTGATGCCTGCTTCTCTGTGGACCGTTGAGTTCTTGAGATCTGCGCGTTTTAAGTTGGACATGCGTCGCCGACTCTCGGGGGGCGGGTTCACAGTCTGCAGGCCAATGTCAGGACTCTCAACCCTTCCTCCAGGTCCCCTCCCAGTCCTATATGGCCTATGGAGGAGGGGGGCCTCCACCTCTTTCAGCCTTGCTGTGGTGGGGGCTCCTTCTGCAGTGCAGGAGGCCCAGTCTGCCCCCCTTGGGGGCAGGCAGGAGGCACCGCTATGGCAGTCACCTCTTTGGAGGTGAAGGCTCCCTCTGTATCATGTTCTGGGCCTCTGGGCCTGGGCCTGGACCTGCACCTTCCTAGGTGCCGTCTGGTGGTACCGCCCTTGGCTCCAGTGCAATTTGCAGTGCTGGAGGTCTGGAGGGTCATCGCCAGGCCATCTCTCAGTGTCGCTGTCTTTCTTGGCACCATTCGTGGCACCGGGGATGTCAACAACATCATGGGGAGTGCTGTGTCAGGTTCTGGGTCTGTCTCTGGTTCTGGTGCTGTGCACAGCTCCGGGGCTGGAGTTGGCACATTTCCTGGCTCCAGTGCCATTCATGGCATCAGGGATGGGGGCAGCACAATGGCTGGTGCTGACCTTGGCTCTGGACCCATTCACTGCACCAGGGTGGAGTGTGGTGCCGCACTTAGAGTCATTCCCAATTCAGGCACCATTCATGGCACTGAAGAGGGTTGTGGCATTGGTCACGGTGCCATGCTTGACTCCAGTGCTGACTGTGGTGTCATGGCTGAAGGTGGTCTGGCTCATGGTCCAGGAACTGGTGGGGATCGAGGGGTGATCTGGCATTGGGCTTCTGGGTCTACCTCCTCAGAGGGGGACTCTGGGTCTGATCCAGATTGGATCCCGGATTCTTCAGAATCCTCCAATCCCTCAGTGTCCAGCACCTCAGCTCCCACTCAGCCTCCCTCTGAGGGTCAGCCATTGCCAGTAGGTTCTGCTGTCAGTGGGACTGACCAGCCATCATTGGTCCACGTGGCACTGCTGTGCAGCCTGGGGCCACTGGTACATCTTCTCCTTCAGCTGGGGTGCCCCTTCTCTGCTGTATTTGGACAGTCCAAGTTTGGGACAACCCAGGGCACCCCAAGAAGGGGAGGGTACTGTTCCCTGGGTGGATTCTTCAGAGTCTACCAAGAGTCGTCAGTTACCTAGGCTAGTGGCTATGAGGACGCAGTCCCTCTCAGACTCTGAAGGGTGTGGTGCAGCGCGCCCTCACCGGGACCCAGCCAGGTTCTGGGAGCAGCCGCAGTGCAGACCCTCTGTCTTCCCTGGAATGGTCCTTGAGAAGGACTTCAGCTTTGGAGGTCAGGGGCCATCCGCCTGGACTCTCATGGTCCTGGTCACCCACGGGGTGTTTCTTCCCATGGGCACAGCTCTGACCGTTCTGATCTGGTTGAACAGCTGTTAGCTACTGGGATCTTCGGGTCTCCCTCCCTGTGGGGAATTTCCCCTAGGCCCCCCTGCCTTGACAGAGGCCATTCTCCTGCTGCTAGAAGCTTGTCCCCCATGCCTCTGCCTCCATCCCTGGCTATCCTAGGCATTTCCGGTTCTAGGGGACTTCTTACCTGGGAACAGTTCAGAGGTTCAGCTGCAAATTTCCTTACCTACTATAATGCCCTGGACCAGCAGGTGTTCCACCATGTTCCCATGCAGCCAGACCTTGAATCTCGGTGCTCACCTGCATCTTCATCCTCCTCCTCCTCAGAGGGAGAGGAATTGTCTGTCCACATCTCCCCAGCATCTGATCTTTCATCGTATCAGCGCTTCCTCGCGAGGATGCTGGATGTGCTCCATCTTACTCTGGTCCCTGTGAGCAATCCTGAGCATGTGACACGTGCCTTCTTAGGTGAATACAGTGTGGCCAACTTGGTGGTTCCTGCCTGGCCTGGCCCCTTCTGGGAAGTGTCACATCGGCTTTGGCTACATCCCTTCTCCACTGTTCCAGCCCTGAGGGACCTGTGCCAATGGTGCAGCACCCCCCAGGTCTTCAGGTACCTTGCCTCATCCATCTTCGGGTTTGACTTGCCTGGGCATCCCCCTCTGGGCCTTGCGCCCCCCACCATGACCGACCCCCAGGCTCGGACTCTGTGGACTTCGATATTTGGGGAAGAAGGATTTTCTATTCAGCATGGATCCTTCTTTCCATTGCTTCACATCAGGCCCACTTTGCTTCCTATACTAGGTTCTTATGATTCAGGCTAGGACAGCTCCTAGCCTCAATGTCTGATATGGAGGAAACCAGACAAGCCACTGCCTTCTCTGCTTAGGGCCTGAAACTAGCAAGGCACCACGCAAGGGCATCTTATGATGCCAGTGAGGCAGCCTCCAGAGCTATAGGGACAGAGATCTGCATTAGGTGGACAGCATGGCTTCGCTTATCCCAGTTTCACCCCTGGCCTGGCGAAGGGTGATTTCCTCTGTCTGCTGGAGAACTCACCTCTTCTCCTGCAGGGTGAGGAGGCAGCTTTTGGGGCACTTTTCTTCCCCCACTGGGGGTTCCACATCTAACCCGGGCCAGTCTTAGGCCTCCCCAGGCCTGTAAGGGTTCTCCCCACCAGTGTCTCCCCACTGGAGGCTGAGGGACTAGTCCCTAGGAAGTATTGCCCCTTCGGGGGCCTGCACTACCTGGTAGTGATGAATGGTAAAGATTGACACAGATAAGATATGAAAATTACGTACCTACTGCAATTATTGATTATTGATCTTTCTGTGTATCTTCACCATTCATTATTACTGGGTACTGCGCCAGAGCAGGCAGGGCCACCGAGGGAGCCTCCCATTCCCAATGGACATCGTGGGCAAGCCATGGATTGCCCCCCGAGTCGGGTCCATGAGAGCAGGCCCCCCAAGTGTGCATAGTAGGCAATGGATGGTGGAACGGGCACATCATGCTGGAGGGCCAGCATTTTTGCTGCTTTTTGCTGCCCTGGGGCAGGGACATGCAATTATGCCAGCATTCACCCCACCCCCTGATGTACTGGTGCTGGTCACTGCAGTGTCTCCAGCCTCCGCCAGGGGTCCATCAAGTGCTGGACACTTTCCCCCCACCGGAGAAGGAGAGCAGTCCCCAGGATGCTCGATCCTTCTCCCCCCAGCTGGCCTTCTGACTCCTGGGTCTGTTTCTGAACCCAGATCATCGGTGTCACATGCAGAATTCTAACTGCTGCACTGGCAGGCTGGCTCAGTGTCCTGTATTGACCTGACAAGCTGGTTTAGCATGATCTGTATAGTAGGTAGAGATGCTCCATCTTGAGGTGTATAACTTAGTGCTGTGGCTTCACTGGCTGGCAAAGGCTGCTCTTCAAGCTGCTGTTGAGTTTTCTTCTGCACAAAAAAGTTAGAGGATTAAGCAACAGTGTCCCAGTTTTTTCCCTTAGCAGCAATCTTGTGCACTTCATGCACCACTCAAGTATCATAGGGAGTAGGAATTTCAACTTTAACATATATTTTAAGCAAATTTTCTGGGAGCTTAAAAGAATTGCTGCTTCCTACAAGCTGCTTAGCAGCACTCCTGATTATTTTTTTCTTATGCACATGGGGCACAGAAACCCAAGGGCAATATATCATTTATGGGTGGGGGGTGTTAACAACCACAAAACAGGAAAGGGATCTGGGATTCATCATATCTGATGACCTGAAGGTAGCAAAGCAGTGTGATAAGGCAGTGGAGAAGGCTGGTAGAATGCTGGGGTGTATAGGGAGGGGTATCACCAGCAGCAGAGGGAGGTAGTGTTACCCTTGTATAGACTGATGATGAGGCTCTACCTAGAGTACTGTGTCCAGTACTGGAGGGCCCCATCTCCAGAAAGACATAAATGGGTGGAGGCAGCACAGAGAAGGGCAACCAAAATGGTGAATGGCTGCATCAAAAGCCCTACAAGGAAAGATTTAAGGAATTACATATGTACTCTTTAGAGGAAAGGAGGGAAATGGGAGATATGATAGAAACATTCTAATACCTCAAAGGTATTAATAAGGTACGGGAGGGTAGCATTTTGCTTAGAAAGAAATGTTCAAGGACAAGGGGCATGATATGAAGCTGGAAGCAGGGAGACGTAGAGGAGATATGAGAAATACTTCTTCATGCAAAGGGTGGTGGACATCTGGGACATCCTCCCATATGGAAAATAACTATATCTCGAGTATATGTTTTAGGATATATTTTAAATAGTTTTTGAATTATATCCAAAAATAGATGTGTGTAATGGTTTCCAAATATATGCATTATATCTCAGATTGGCTGGTTTTGAAATATTTGAGATATAGCTGATGCATATATTTCAGATATATCTTCAATACTATTTATTGTATATATCATATAATTATCTTGTTAATATTTTGTGAATTATTATTCTCCCATATGGAAAATAAATATATTTTAGATGTATTTATTAAAGTGTATTTATTTGCAGAATATATGTGACAGATATGTATCAGATATATCATAAATATGTTTCCATGATATCTTTATTATAGGTGCATGATATATATTTTATATATCTGTGTATACATTTTGAATATTAAATAGATACACTTTTTATATAGTTGACATATTTCTAAAAGAGTTTTTTTAAATATATGCATTGTTAAACATATCTTAAAATACCCTTTGAAATTCCTCTTATTAACATCCCCTTAGATGATTACAGTATAGAACACTTATTATTTAATAATGCACCATTACTACTGATTTACAGATTACACATATATACTTACACATAGATCTTTCCTCTTGATCTCATTATTTTATGACTCATATTGGTATTTATATCACCCCTGTTTGATTCCATTTTATGTCGGGGTGAGTTCCAACATGTGTTTATTTTTTGCTCTTTACCTTTCCCTCTGGTTTGTAAGATGATGCTAGCAATTTAAAACTATTTTAAAAATGAAAATTACCATGCTTTTGGTTAATAAACTGTACATTTGAAATATGCAAATTAGTTATGTACATCTGTAAACAGTACCATAGCAAGCATTTGCATAAATATATTTGATATGTATACAAAAATATATTCCGCATATATTCTACACATACATTATCTTGCAAGCAAACAAGATTCATAATTTACTGAAAGCAGAAGCTCCAGAGGCACTTCTTGGATTTTCCATCACAAAATTTATTTGTACAGTAAAAGAAAAGTTGTTAAACAAAAGCCAAAAGTAGCAATAGTGAAAAACAGACTTCCCACAGTGCAAATATTTCACTCTCTTGAAAAGGCACGGGAACAGCACAAAATGCCAGTCCAGTAGGGAGGTTTGACTTTTACTATGTGTATTGCTACTTTTGACTTTGGTCTTACATTTTATTTTTTATGTAGAAATAGTACATTCAGCATATATTTACAGAATGTATCCCATTTGTATTTTAAATGTATATGTAATATATATTCCAGTCATATTTATAAACTATCAAACATATTTATTTGCTATGTGAAACCTGTATTTACAATGTATTATCTGTATATATAATACATATATTACAGATACTTTCCAGATGTATATCAGGCCAAACCTATTTTAACATATATGAAATATATCTCAGAATATAAATCTGTAATATATTGAAAATATATGTTTGCTAACGTACACTTATTGTAGAAATTCCAGAGTAAAATTACGCTTGCATAAAACTGTAATGATGTTTCATTTTAGAGTCCATAAAAACATTAAAAATTAAAAAAAAATTATTTGACAGTATACAAAACATATACATTTAGAATACCAATACCAAACGTAAGACATACCTCATTGAATTCTGCAAATATCTAAAGTATAACTGGAAAAATGCACAGATATCAGAAATATGTGATGTATTTGGCATATTCAGATATAATATAGATATTAACAAAATACAGTATAGTTCTTTTCCATATGGGCTTATATGAAACAATTGCTGGTGATCCACAAGAGACCAATGGTAACATAGATTATGAAAAATGCATATTATTGGGCAACGAGGCAGAGCCACTTGGGCCTTTGACAACCAAAAAAGTATAAACTGCTTTACCCAAGTTCAAAACTGTTCTTTTAAAGGTTGAGTATTTTTGTATACAAGTCTTTATAATTTAAACATATTTTATTAATATAATTTTGGAGTTTCTATGACAATTACCATAGATAAGGGCCTCAAAAAAGTAAACAGGCACAAGTAAATCATAATATTTATCTTGGACATATTCAGAATGATATATATATATATATATATATATATATATATATTTATTTGGTTAAAATAGAACTGCATGAACAGGTTGTGAAAACTTAATTTAAAAAATATATTTCAAATATATATATAATCTCAAAGATGTTTCCAACTTATGATACATCCTGAACCACTCTGTGAATATCTTACATATATCTAAAAATGTATCTGAAAACTGTGACTCATATCTGACACTTCTGTGAATATTTTGAATATATCTGAAAATATATATAAATACTTTGAATAATATCTGACTTGTGTTTGAATCATTCTGTGAATATCTTGAATATATCTGTAACTATGACTAATATCTGACATATATTTGAGATATATTTAAGGACACTAGGATATATTTAAGATATTTAAAAAATATAGATCATTTCCATATGGGCTCCCAGGAGAGGTGGTGGGTACAGAAATGGTAGCAGGATTCAAACATGCATGGGATAAAAACAGCGGTTCTTTAGTACCAGGGCGGGGGTGGTAAGGCCAGAGATCAAATAGGGTCTACAGTAGTATGGTAGGTAGGGACATTAGGGCAGACTAAGTGGGCCAAGGGGTCCTTTTCTGCTGACAGCTTCTATGTTTCTCTCTGCACCATTTCTTCAATCATGCGTTAAATTTCCTGATGCGGAGAATCCTGTCCTCCCCCCTGTTGTAGATAGGTAGCACCTCTGAAAAGGTCACAGATCGTGCTACTTGCCTAAGATCCCTTCCAGATTCCCTGAACTCCTCCTGAAATATCACTGGCTCATTCCTGGCCAGGTCATTAGTCCCTAGCTGGACAATGACGTCCAGCTCTCCCTCCCTTCCTACTGCCCCAGCGATCCCTTGGATCCTTTTTACATCCCTTTGAGCCGTGGCACTGGGAAGGCACCTAACCTCCCCTCTCCTCATCCTTACCTTCCCCCAGCTGTATCCACTTCACTATGTAGTCCCCATCAGGATTCCCTTCCTTCTCCTCCTCTAGGGTACTCTGCCACCCCCTTGGGGGTCTCCAGTATGGAGGACCACCACATCCACCCCAGTCACTGCTTTGGGTGGCTCTGTTGGACATTCCTGTTCAGCTTGTATGGCATAGGAGTTTTGCAGTGGTACCAGATGGTGGCTTTGCTTGTGCTGTACCACCCTTACCTTTCCCCGAGCCCACCATTGTCCAGCTGCACCTCCTACTTGGCATCCTTTGAGGTAGCAGTGGTGGACTTGGTGGTCTCTGGGTGAGGAGTAGGTCCTCTGAACCCAAACCAACTCAGACTTTAGTCTGGCCACCTCCTACCTCAGCCCAGAGAGAGATGTGTGCAGATGGGCAGCAACGTAGCCTCCAGAAGGTCTCCCTGAGGACTGCCATCCCACAGCCACTGCACTGCACCACTCTCATCATCCTGTACTTTCTACTCTCACTGTAATTTTATCCCTTTGAATTCCTTTTATTCCCTATATAATGAGTTTCACCTGTCCCTAGGTTCCTGTGTCCCCTCACTCCAGCCAACACAGAACAGTTGCCACCAGGTCGCCCACCTGTTGCCTAAAAAGAATATCTAGCAAATCCCCATACTACCCCTTCCTCAACAACTCTTTCAAGCAAGCCCCACTCACTGTCACCCAAGGAGAATTTCTAGCTCATCTCCTCACCCACAGTTACACAACTATGAATTTCCGTCACGTACCGACTCCCATTGCTTCCCCGAATAACTTATTAGCCAGACTGCATCCTCATACTTATAAAACATTGTCCAGCAAGCCCCCTTACCCCTTCAGCACACTGTTATTATCTTGTCCCCGCAATTACAGTTTCACAATAGTAATTCCAGCAAGTCCCTCTCCCTACTTACTGCTTTCTAGGGTTAGTTACGCCACAAGTCTTTACACTCTCAGTTACACAGCAGCACTATCCAGCAGGCCCCTAGTCCCATGAAAATGGCATTATCCAGACTCAGGTATCTAGCAAGATCTTCCTGGACTTGAGTCTTCACCATTTATTTATACTGCTGGGTTTGACCTGGAGGTGCTGGGATCCTGCTGGAGCCAAAAATCTTCAGGAGGGCCGACGCCGTAGTAGGACTACTCATGCGCGGCATCACGAGGCTGGTTCACATCATAGAGACTGTCTTAACATTGACCCTTCAACTGCCTCAGTTCCTATTTTCCCACTATCGAGTGCACTTCAGTGACGATGTCTCTCACCAGCCGAGAGTCAGATCTTCACATCTGTACATCAACAACATTCAGTTCATTTTAGTTTCATCTAGTTTAGGACTATTCCTTTCTTATTTTCTTCGGTTAAAAAAAAGTTATTCATACTTCAGTTTCTTCAGCTCTGCTGCCCTACTGAACAACAGAGTCGGCCATGGATGGTGACAGTGATGGTGGGGAGTCTCCTTTGGAGAGCTACTCTGCTAGCTGGGCTGAGTCCGGTCTGGAGGGTGGAGGTCTGTCTATGGGCAGTCCGGTGTTCAGGAGGGATGACAGTCCTCCTGTAAACACAAAAAGAGGTGATCCCATTCCTGATCCAGGCTGGGGATCTGGCACCACTCACCCTTGGGTTCTTCCTCTTCCTGTCGGAAGGTGAAGAAATGGTGCTGCTCTACCAAGAGGTTTTCTACTTCCGTGAGTGGGAGGCATTCACCAGCACCATTAGTTTCCCTAATGAGTTTGATCCATGGTCTCGGGCCCAGAGTCCTTCACTGTCCTCTTGTGGGGCCTCTGGTGGGCAGTTTCATCACTGGGCAGCTCTTATGGAGCAGTGGGTACAGTGTCTGTCCCACTTGCCTCTCCCTGTGGACCCGGTGCCATGGCCTTCTGGCCTAGGTGCCTCGGGGCTGTGGCTGGGGCCTTCAGACCAGGTGAAGCATTTGGCTCTGGCAACAGATCCTGATCCCTTGATGGTGACCATACTGTCAATGCCGGTTCCACGTACTGACCTCCCTCTGTCTGTATCTTCGCAGGGGCCAGCACAGGTACCTTCTCCAGTCATGTTGGTACAGGTTTCTCTTCTTAGGCCTGGTCTGGGTTCTCGGGCTGTGCTGGCTCCCATGGGGCCAGCGCTGACCGCGGTACTGGTGCTGTGGATCTTAGCCCCATTTCTGATGCCGGCTTCTTTTGGACCAGTGCTGGCATTAGTTCCTTCAGGGCCGGCACCTCCTCCAGTGTCAATTCTTGCTCCAGGCCCAGTGTCACCTGTCTACCCACTCCTTAGGCCGGGCCTTGGACTTGCTTTTCCACACCTCTTCTGGCTTATTCCTCCAAGGCGGATCTGGAGGAGGACAAGTCTGACCCTGACCTCATCAATGCAGAGGCCAGCAATGATGATACCTTCTATAGTTTGGAGAATCAGCCTTCAGTTCCTGCTTCTGTCCCTTAGGAGGACTTCTTTCAGTTCTTACTCAGAAACATGAAGGCAACTCTGGCTCTCAAGACCTATGCTCCTGATCCTGGTAAGTAGCTGCATCTTGAGTGGTTCCATGTTCCTAACATTCTGGTTAACCTAACACCTCCCATTCTCCCAGCCTTTGAAACCCTATCTGAGGCTGTGTAGACCAGGCCTGCTTCTATTCCCTCAGTATCCAAATCTGTGAACCAGAAATATGGTCCTCCTAAAGACTTTTATTTTTTGCCTCCCAGTCTATTGCAGACATTCTTGTTATTCTCACAAAGAATGAAAAAGCTGTCCTTCCTCAGGAAGTCACAGCATACCCTATCAATAAAGAATCTTGTAAGATGGACACCATGGGAAAGAGGGCTTTCATGCCCACTACTTTGGGCTTGCATATAACCCCCTATCAGGAGTGCTTCTCTCAGTACGAGTATGTTCTTTGGACTTCTTTTAAGTCTCTCATTGAGTCTTTTCCAGAATCTGATTCCAAGCTCAAAATTCTCCAGACTGTTACATGTGGAACTGAATCCAACAGTCATCAATTGAAGGTGGCTATGAATGCTTACGATACTGCCTCTCAAGCTACCACTGCTGGAGTCTGTATCAGAAGGCACTCTTAGCTGTGGATTTCAGGATTTCCTTCAAACACCCAGCAGCAGGTGATGAATGTTCTTTTTGATGATACCTACCTGTTCGGCCAGCAGGTTGAGCAATCCCTGGAAGCTTTTCAAAAAACCAGAACAGCCATCAAATCTGCCAGACCAGATCCTACACATCTGCAGAGTGGCAAAACATGTCAGTTTTTTTGTTACAGACAGTCTTTTCATGGGAGAGGCCGAGGAGTCCCAAACAGGCACCATTCTCATTGACCGTAAAAGAAAACACAGCAGAAGGCACAGGCCCTGAAAGCCACCCTCTAAAACTCTGGCCCTGGTCTCACCTCAGCTGTCCGAGGTGGACCTTTTCTCAGTGATGGGGGCATATGACTCTGCTCTACAGACCGTGGAAGTTCTTCACCTTAGACAAGTGGGTGTTAAGAATCATCCAGGAAGGGTACTCCCAGTTTTTCAGAGGTCCTCCCAGACTGTCCGCCCAAATGGCAGCACACTCTGTCAGTCACTCAGTCAGACCTCCTCACTTCAGAGATGACTCTTTTCAGAAACTGGGCAGTGGAAATAGTACCCTTTGCGGAATGCAACACAGGTTTCTATTCTCATTACTTTCTGATTCCGAAAAAGACAGTGGGCATGTGGCCCATTCTCGACCTCAGAAAAATGAAAAAGTTTCTGTATCACAGAAAGTTCAAGATGGCCTCCCTAGGAATCCTCCATCCACTTTTCAAGCCACAGGACTGGTTGGAATCCCTAGACATGCAAGATGCCTACCAGCACATTCTGATACACCCAAGCCACCACAGGTTCCTACACTTTGTGGCCCTAGGCCAGCACAATTAATTGAATCCTGCCTTTTGGGCTCTCCTTGGTGCCTCAAGTCTCTACAAAGTGCTTGGTGGTTCTTGCAGCACATCTTCAAAAGCTTGGGGCTCGGGATGCAGGGCTTTCCCTATCCAGATGCCTAGCTTCTGGCAAGTCCATCAAGGCAGGGTGCAGAGGAAGCAGTGACCACAGCAACTAAGTTCTTTCCGACCTCCATCAGGGTGCTGCTCAGGGGAAGTCACAGCTTCAACCTTTGCAGCAGTTCCTCTTCATAGGAGCCCTCTTGAACACTATGGAAGTGAGGGCCTTTCTCCTGGAGGACAGGTAGAAGACTTGGTTTGCTGGCCAAGGCACCTAGCTTCACCTGAGCTTTTTCCTTCTAAGACTGCTTGAAAGGCAGAGTAGAGAAACTTACCAGAGCAAGGGAGAAGGATTAAGATTTAGTTTGGCTAAGCAGATTTACTGTGTGGTGGTGTTTTTATTTTTTACTCACAGGGATTGCTACTGTTTGTTGCTAACATTTCATTGCTTTATTTTTTCTCTGATTCAAATTGTTGTTGCTGGTATACCTTCTTCTGCATTATTACAAGGTGTGCCTACAGGTGTGTGCTAACAGATTACTCCTGTAATCTTCTGATTCAAATTGTCTTTGCAAGGTATATCTTCTGTTACTGCTTTATTTTTCTCTGGAGCAAAGTGTTTCTTACAGCGTATATCTTCTCTGAAATTATTACAGGTGGTGCTTTACAGGTTTTACAGTTTTATCTAACATTAGGATAAGCTTCAGGGTTACTGCATTTGTTATTGACTGATTGTTTCTGCTCTTACCTCCTTGTTCTTTCGTCCGTGGTTCTTCTTTTTAGGCAGGGAAGGGCCCAGTCACCCACCCCACCCCCATCCCCAACCACCCCACGCTACACTCTTTTATAGGGTACCACAGTTGTGACATTTCCTGTGGCAGAGCAGGAAGGGCGGATCAGTGGAGCCTCCACAAGGTGATCTCATTTACAGGGCACTAGTAATTTAACTTGTTATAACAAGTTAAACAAAGCACAATTAAACCATTACTTGCATTTTTTTCCTTCTAATTACTCTGACTAGGTTACAAACCCAGCAACTTATTTGGAATGGATTTCATTAACTGCAGGTACTGTGGAACAATTTTCAGAAGGACAGTCTTACAGGATTTAGGACACTGTCCACATGCTGGGCCTTTTGAGATCTTAGGGCTCAGCCCGGGCAGCATGGGCAGAGATTGCACGCCTCAAATTTCATATTGAAGAGGAAATACATTATAAGAACCACCTGCCATTTCCCAGCATCCAACAGAAAAACCTCGACGCAGAGGGTAGTTGGTCCAGGAGGTTGGCAGGTGGTTAGGAGGAGCAAATCAGGTGCCCCATCACTCTCTGCTCTCCAGCACATTACCTCCAAAAACCATATAAACACTACAAACAGGTATCTGCCTCTATCTCTGAAATCAAATAAAGAGGCAGAAGACACTGCAGAGCAGAACACTACGGCACAGGAGCTAGCACAACAAAACTCACCCAAATCAGGAACCAAAACTAAACAAGCACAAAGGAAATCCAAAAAACTTCTGATCATAGGAGACTCCATGATTCGGGGAGTTGATACCCATCTCCAGCCAGGGGTGATGGTCAGATGTCTCCCAGGTACATCAGCATGGAGAGACACTGACCGCATTGCTAAAATTGTTCACAAAGCAGGAGAAAACATTGATGTCCTAGTACACATAGGGACTAATGATCTCGCCAGCCGGTCAGTTGTGGAGACCAAGGAACACCTGACTAGGCTGGGTGACAAACTATCATCTATTTCGTCCGGCATCTCCTTCTCTGAGATCCTGCCAGTCTGGGAGAGGGAGCAGATGGACGGAAGGTCAGAGAAGGGAGATAGGGAGCTAAACACGTGGCTCAAGGACTGGTGCCAGGAAAAAGGACACAGATTTGTAGGGAACTGGCAACAGTTCTGGGAGCGAAAGTTCTTTAAATTTGATGGACTGCATCTGACTAAAGAGGAGTCAGTGCATTGGGGCAGAAGTTTGATGTCTTTGCAGAATATTTAAACTAGCAAATGGGAGGTGCAGCACCCCATACGTCGAATGGGAAGAACACCCTTCCCCCCTCAGCTAGTGGTCAAACAGGAATTCAGCATGTTTGCCGTTCATTTGCATCACCAGGTAAGAAAAAAGGTTTGTCTCCCCATACGACACACAGGAGTAATGCCAAACTTCACCCAACAACTAACACACCAAAATCTGGCCAATGGAAAATCATGTACACAAATGCTCACAGCCTGGGAAATAAGATCCCAGACCTGCAGGCAATAATGTCAGAGGCTAAACTGGACATAGTAGCAATTAGTGAGACGTGGTTTACCAGTAACCACACTTGGGAGACTTCAGTACCTGGCTATGTATTGTTCAGAAGAGACCGAGGTGCAAAAGGGGAGGAGGGCCCCTGTATGTTAATGAAAATATCAAAGATACAGAAATTCAGAATACACATAAGGAGCCAGAAGAACTGTGGGTCACCCTGGAAACAGGAAATGGGACAGCCATAAGAACTGGGGTTGTCTACAGGCCCCAGACCAGAGGGAGGACATAGACACATTATTGTTAGAAGATACAAAACATGACAGCTAAAGGGAGGTTCTGATAATGGGAGACTTCAACATGCCAGATACAGATTGGTCAATACCAGCAGGAACATCTGCCAGAACTAGACTCATAGTGGATTCCCTGCAGGGGAAGGCCTCAAACAACTGGTACAGCAACCCACAAGAGACAGGGCTATCCTAGATCTAGTACTGACTAACAAAGAAGGGATCACAGATCTCCAGGTAGAAGGTCACCTGGGAGTCAGTGACCATCACATGGTATGGTTCAATTTGGCTACTACATCTAAATCATCCCATTCCAAGGCAAAAATATGGGACTTCAGAGGAGCTGACTTTGATAAGATGGCCAACAGAGTTAAGCTAGCCCTGGCAAAAAGAAACACAGGTGAGGGGGTACAGGCAAAGTGGGCAAGCATTAAGGATGCAATACTTGAAGCAACATCCTATTGTGTTAGACAGAAAAGGAAGTGCAAAAGAAGAAGGAAACCACTTTGGTTCTCAAATACAGTAGCAGAAAAGGTCAGAGCCAAAAGGCTGGCCTTCAGGAAATATAAGGGAACACAGCGGGATGAAGATAGGGAGGCATACCAAACTGCCCTAAGGGAAGCAGGTAAGGCAGTAAGGCAGGCAAAGTCCCAAACTGAGGAAACACTAGCATGAACAGTAAAAGAAGGTGACAAGACTTTCTATAGATACATTAGTGAAAGGAGAAAATCCAGAGGGGTATTGCTAAGCTTAATGGAGAAAAGGGAGCATGTGAGGAGGAGGACCCTGTAAAGGCATCTATCCTAAATAGATACTTTTGCTCAGTATTTACTGAAGAGAAGGTAGGCAGGGCCACAGCTCAGCATCATGGACACGGGGAGGGAGGTGAGCACTACCCCTTCACAAAAGAAAGGGTCCTCACAAGAGCTTGCTAAGCTCAGGTGGATAAGGCAATGGGACCTGATGGCATACATCCCAGGGTACTTAAGGAGCTAAAGGAGAACCAGCAGAGCCATTGCAGAATTGTTTAGTGAGTCTCTGAGCACAGGAGAGGTCCCAGAAGACTGGAGAAGGGTTTATGTGATCCCGCCCCACAAGAGTGGTAGCAGGGAGGAGGCGGAACTATAGACCGTCAGTCTTACCTCAGTAGTGGGCAAGATTATGGAGGCACTCCTTAAGGAAAGGATAGTGAACACCTGGAATCCATAGGGGCACAGGATCCAAGACAGCATGGGTTTACAAAAGGAAGGTCCTGTCAAACTAATCTCATAGATTTCTTTGACTGGGTAACCAGAGTGGTGGACCAAGGGTGAGCAGTTGATGTCGCCTACCTTGACTTCAGCAAAGCTTTCGACACTGTTCCACATAGAAGATTGATAAATAAGCTGGGTAGGCTCGGGTGGGTCACAAGTTGGTCAACTGGGTGGCAAACTGGTTGACGGGCAGAAAACAGAGAGTGGTGGTAAATGGTATACAGTCAGAAGAGATGCAAGTCACAAGTGGGGTACCTCAGGGATCAGTCCTGGGGCCAGTCCTCTTCAACATCTTCATTAGTGACCTTGCAGATGGACTAGAGGTAAGGCTTGTCTGTTTGCAGATGACACCAAGATCTGCAACAGAGTAGATGATCCAGATGGGGTGGGCAGAATGAGAAGAGATCTGGATAAACTAGCAGAATGGTCAGAAGAGTGGCAACTGGGATTTAATGCAAGGAAGTGCAAAATCATGCATATAGGGAAGAGAAACCCTGAAGCCACCTATAGGCTGGGAGGGGAGTTGCTAGCAGTCACAAAGGAAGAAAGTGACTTGGGCATCATCATCACTGATGACCTAAAATCATCCAAGCAGACCTCTAAAGCAGTAGGTAAGGCTAGGGGTGTTAGGGTGTATTAGTAGGGGTATCACAAGTGTAAGAGGGAGGTAATAATCCCTCTGTACAAGACACTGGTTAGGCCCCATCTGGAGTACTGCGTGCAGTATTGGAGGCCACACCTTCACAAGGACATTAACCAAATTGAGGCAGTCCAGAGAAAGGCAACCAAAATGGTGCAGGGACTGCATCAGAAGACATATGAGGACAGATAACGGAGCTCAATATGTATACCCTTGAGCAAAGGAGGGAGAGAGGTGATATGATCGAGGCATTCAAACACCTTAAGGCATAAACAAGGTGAAAGAGTCTAACATGTTTAAATATAAGAAAAATAGCAGGACAAGAGGACACAACATGAGATTAGAGGAGGCCGATTAAGGGGGAATGTAAGGAAATTCTTTTTCACAGAAAGGGTGGTGGATGCATGGAATGGCTTACCACAAGAAGTGGTGGCTATGAATACAGTGCAGGGCTTCAAACAGGCATGGGATAGGCATAAGGGAGCAATACAAATGACTATGAATAGATAGGCCACTGACAGAGCAAAGGCCGATGGCACATTTATAAGGTAGAAAAAGAAATGGGCAGACTGGATGGGCCTTGCGCGGTCCTTATCTGCCGTCAACTTCTATGTTTCTATGTTTCTATGGACAGAAGGAATGCCATCCTTCAAATGGTGCATTTCATCATGGAGAACAGCCCCATGTGGGCTCACTCCATGCAGCAGATGTTAGGGCTCATGGCATCCTCAGTTTTCACAGTACCTCTAGCACGACTGCACATGATGATCACTCAGTGGATGCTCAGCACACAGTGGTCTCCAACAAAGCATCCTCAGTGCTACCTTGTCAGAGTGACAGTACCCCTTCATCGGTCACTTGCATGGTGGATGCAAGAGGACAACCATCTTCAAGGTCTCCCCCTTTGCTCCACCAGAATCTCAGGTAACTCTTACCATGGAAGCATCTCTCCTTGGGTGGGGACCCCACTGTCAGGGCCATCACACCCAGGGAGTCTAGACTCAAATGGAGTTTCACCTCCATATCAATGTCCTGGAGATGAGGGCAGTCCTTTATGCCCTTTGAGCCTTAGTGGACTTTGTCTGTCACAGAGTAATCCTTCTGTAGATGGACAACAAAGCAGTGATGTATTACATCAATAAGCAGGGGGAGCACACTCCTACCCGCTCTGCAGAGAAGCTATGAGGGTGTGGGAGTGGTGCCTCGAACAGTAGGCTCTGATTCTAGCAGATTATCTACCAGGGGCTCAGAACAATCTGGCGGACCAACTCAGCAGGACAGAAGCAGATCCTCATGAGTGGTCGCTAGCTCCAGATGTTATTCAGTTTTTCTTTGATGAGTGGGGAACCCCAGATCTGGACCTTTTTGTGTCTCTACTCGATGCACAACTGCCTCAGTTCTGCTCCAGAAATCCAGAACCCAGTGTTTTCTGTCAGGAATATTTCAGGCTGCAATGTTCAAAGGGTATTGCTCAGGTATTACTCAAGTTGGAGGCTCAGGGGTAAAATGATTCTCAATGTACCATACTAGCCTTGACCGATTTGGTTCCCATTGCTCAACACGTTGTCAGTGACCCCTCCAAGGCAGCTGCCTCTGTGGATGGATCTTCTGATAAAGGGATCCCTGCATTTCCTTCATTTCCATGCCTGGCTCCTGAGGAGATAGAGGTGAACAGGTTCAAAGTTTCTCAGATGCTCTCAGAAACCCTCTTGGCTGTGTGCAAACCTTCCACTAGGAAGACATGCACAGCCAAATGGAAGCGTTTTTCAGAATGATGCATCAAGGCCCATATGGACCCATTCTGGTGTCCACCGGACAAGGTTCTCGAGTACCTATTAGACCTTTCAGATGCTGGGCTGCAGTATTCTTCAGTAAAGGTCCACCTCTGTGCAGTTTTGGCCTACCACGAGCCAGTACAGAATATGACCCTGGCTCAACTGCATCTTTTCAAGAGATTTCTCAAAGGCATTCCACACACCAGACCACTGGTCAGGAAACCAGTTGCCCCCTAGGATATTAATCTCATGCTAGACATGCTCACTCATAAACTCTTTGAGCTTCTGGCTATATGCAATCTCAAGTTCCTAACCTGGAAAACGGCTTTTCTGGTGGCCACCACTTCTCTTTGTAGGGTCTCCAAAATACATGCTTTGGTCACAGACCCTCCATATACCATCTTCTACAAAGACAAGATGGTTCTTCATACACATCCCAAGCTCCTACCCAAGGTGGTTTCAGAATTCCACTTAAACCAGCCTTTGGTATTGCCCACTTATTTTTCTAACTTCCAGAATGAAGGAGAATGCACCTTTCACTCCCTGGACATTAAAAGAGCCCTCCAGTTCTACATTGATGAAACCAAGGACATTCAGTAATCCAAGCAACTCTTTGTTTCCTTTACTGCTACCCGGCTGGGTAAGTCAATAACCATTAAGTGCATTTCCACTTGGATAGTGGCATGCCTTCACACACTGCTACTCTATGGCCCAGGTAAAATTAGAGGGCCAAGTTCATGCTCACTCTACCAGAGCGGTTGCTATATCCCTAGCAGAAATTTGCTCTATCCCCATTGCTGAAATTTGCAAAGCAGCTGTCGGGAGCTAAATGCATACTTTCGTTAAGCACAATGCTCTGGATGTCCATGCCTGGCAGCATGCTTCATTTGGCTGTACTATCCTTAATGGACTTCTGTCCTGAGTGAGCTCTGTCTCCTACCACCCGGCATAGGGGATTTTTCTGTATCAGCTTGGTACTCCAACCCAGCAGTATGAATAAATGGTGAAGACTTAAGTCCAGGGAGATGTGAAGACTACATGCTCACTGTGATTCTTGATGTAACCCCCCCTACAAATTGGATTTACTATAATGTCTTCCTGGGCTCCTAAATGCCCACTGTCAGGCTGGTGTCTTGTCTGCAGCAGTCCTATGTGTCTGCATGAGAGTGCTCTAGCGAGTCTCTGCATCTGTCTTTTTAAGACAGCACCTATTCTGTGTTTGGAAATCAGTCTGGGCTGGGTCTGAGTAATTAAGGCTTATGACCAGCCAAACCGTCTGTTATATGGCTCCATTCTACAGATGCTATATGCGCAGAGGGAGCCCTGTTAGGAAATGTAATTATTTACTGTTTATCTATTAGAGTAATAACGATAAAGGAGTTTGTCTAACCTGCTTTCAAACTGCAGCTTGAGCTTTTGAATAGGGGCCACCATTTTGGTTCTGGACTTCCAGTATTGGACCAATCGAAGCACTAGGGACCTAAAATGGACATTGTCTCCAGAGATCTTGTGGGATGGGAATTCTGTAGTTTTTGTAGTTTTAAGTGTTTCGTGCCTAAATGGACCTGGAGGGGGAGACCTTTCTGTGACAGACAGTTCCCTCAGCCAGCCGAACCTTTTGGATTACCAGGAAATCCCCAGAACTGCCTGAAGCAGCAATCAGTCGAGAGTTGGAGGCAGAAGAGTGAACAGCTCGAGCTGTCGAGCAGCTGCTCCTAGTAGGAGCATTGGAGAATTGGCAGAAAGGCTCTGCTGGCCTGCGTGCCGCATTCTTCTGCCTTTGAGCTGCCAGTGCATTTCCGTTTGACGGTATACGTTGGCAGTGGTAGGAAGAATAGAACTGCTGTGGTGACTGAAGTTTTGACTGAAGACTTGCTCCAGAAGTGAACGGCCTGCCTGAGAGGGAAAATAGCCTCAGAGAATAAGGAATGCGCAGTAAAGCTGTAATTCACAACTGGACTGTATCCAAACTGTGGCTTAAAGAACTTTCTGAGTTAAGTGTGCTGAATGTGTTTCATGGGTCATGATTTGGTTCCCCACGGTGAATCCTGTTACGCTCACTGGAGTCTTTTCCAGCAACTGATCATGAGTTCTTGCAGAACTGTCAGTCCTGCTATGGCCTTGTCTTCTTGGCCTAAGCCAATGCCCCCAGTCTCTAGATCATCGTGGGAAAAGACCCGCTTGGGGATTTGGCCCCCTGCTCAACACCATTGAACATGTAGTGACCTCCAGGAGGTCAGTCTTGTAGGCCCTGCTTCCCCATGCCTGCCAAATTAATGCCATGAGGTCTTCATCTCACCTGTCCTATACCCTGATCTGGGTAGCGTCAGTACAAATCAGGGTAGGTCCCTGCAAAAACAGCTGCAAATCATTGTGTGCCATTTGATTGTTTTGTTTTGGGTTATTGAAAAGTGACTGAGCCATCTGGCTCGGGATTACAATTATTTGGGTTGTACACATAACTGTTTTCCTTCCTAAGGGCCCCAACAACAGCTCTAATGCCGGCCACCCCGGGCAACGCTTCAGGCTAGCCTGCATAACAGACTAGGTACCCAGATTTGCGGGACTGTTAAAAAGGGGGACTTACAGTGCATGCTGAGTACACCTAGATAGAGTGTCAGTCATGCTATCAGATTCATGCCCCTCCCTTGTTAATTTTTCCTGAATAAATCGGATTGCTTTGTTTCACATTTAACCTGGCTAGTGTGCATATTATTAGTTGGGGTAAAGTGGGAATATTGTACTGTTGCATATTTGACCTTATTTTCCAGGGGATCTCCAGGGCAGATGCAGCTGATCCAGCCCTGTTGGTAAGTGCAAGGGATGTAAGCATATTATTACTGTTAATCAGTGAATGTGACTGTCCTATGTTATTACTGCTCAGGCCACTAGAAGGGTTGGTGGGTGGTTATAGTGGGTGGTATAGATGGCTATACCAAAGCAGTTAAGCTAGCCCAATACCATTCCTCCAGGTGGAGGCACCCGTTCACAGAACTCAGGCCCCTCAACCTGTGCTTAGTCTCACAGGCAGGGGGGTAGTCTGTAGGATAGCGCCACCTAGGGGTTACATTGATCTTCTTGGACAAGTCTCTTTTATACACCTACCATCCCTGAGCTCGCTCTCTCTGTTTCTTGTTCTTTACCTACCTTGCTTCAGTTTGGACTGTGAAGACTCGGTTGTTTAGCTGACCTTCTTTATAATCTGAGAGGCTATCTTATGCCCTTGTTAGCTTAGATGTTTACTTAGTTACACTGCACTTTCTCGGTTAAAAAGGATCTGAGGCGGTTGGAGGATCAACACAGAGATAGCTTGTATGGTGCGAGTCACCCTTGCGGTGCCACTCATGCATGATCCTACCTTGGCTCCAGCCCTCCTAAAGATTTTTGGCTCCTACAGGGTCCCAGTGCCTCCGACACAAACCCAGCAGTATGAATAAATGGTGAAGACTTGTCCAGGAAGATCAAGAATTATGGTGAGTATGTAATTTTCATTTCCTCCCCCCACCAACCTCTTTATTGCCCCGCAGCAATGAAGTCCTTACCTGTGGTCTGATGAAAAGAGTCCTTGGCTGTCTGCTGTCTCCTGGGCTGACACCGGGCAGACTCCATTCACTGCAGTCCTTGCCACATGGGTCCTTAACTCAGAAGGCCGCAGTGTGGGGGGCTGTTTGGTGATTGTATAGCTAAATAGGACAATGACAGGAAAAGGCTATCAGTACTGCTGCCTGATAGGCTCTTCCACGAGGTCAGAGGTCACTCACACTGGATTGGCTGGCTTGAGAGGAGGGGACGCGGTTTAGCCCATGATTGGTTTGCACCTTGATCCAGCTACCATAGCTACTCACTCAAGCTGCTGTGCTCCTCACAGCCCTGCCTTCTCCTCTAATTTTGTGGTGAGGTCTCTTAATTGCCATAGGGTTTTAAACCCCCAGTATTCCTTTGTTTAGGGCACTCATGCTGGATTGGCTGGCTTAAGAGTAGATGACACAGCTTAGTCCATGACTGGCTTCTGCCTGGAGCCTTGAAGCAGCCACCCTAGCTCTTCACTCAAGCCATTTCACTCAAGATGTCAGCTCTTTTGTGTGCAATGGAGGGCTGCTTTCCCTTATCAGTAGTCCCTCACATTCCTGCTTTCTCCTGCAATTTTGTGGCCACACCATCTGCTGAACTGGCATCTAGGGTTCAGGAGCAGACACTGGATGCTAGTGGTCAGCTGAGGGGGGGGGGAGATTGAGCATCTGACTGGCTGCTCTCCTTTCCTCAGGAGGTGGGGCAAGCCATGCCCCTCTAATACTGCCACCAAGTGAATGTGTGGTAATAAGACAGTGAGAGCAACTCAGTAGGGGCTGGCTGGCAGCAGGCAGATGCAGCAGGGCTGCATCCTTGCACATCACTAGGTTGTGGAAAGAAAGTGGAAAAGCAGGTCAAGCTACAGGATGCCTTACCCACCTGCTCTGGCCAGCACCATTGCCTAAGACTCTACCCCTGTCTCCAGGGTGGGGACAGACTTCCTCTTCCTGGCCTTGCAAGGGGGTTGCTAATCTGTGGGGGAACCTACTGGTAAGTCCTGGAGGAGATGGTTGTCAGGCTTGAGGGGGAAGTAGGGGCTGAGAGCCTGCCATTCCCAGTGGGAGAAACAGCTATATATAATAATAATAATAATAATAATAATAATCATCATCATAACAATAAAAATGGGATGACACCGTACAAAATGTGGATGCCAGACAGTAAGTATGGCATCTGATTGGGTGTTAGCATGACAAAATAGTACCTTCTATAGGAGAGGTGCATAGGGGTGCCAAAAAGGGAGAGAAGAATCTCACTTACTGGAAAACAGTGTTTGCCAAAAGTAGTTAAAGTAGCAGTGTAATGAAAATGGGTTAAAATTTGACCCCACATTTTTTTCTTCCTAATCAATGCCAGATGTCTTCCAGTTTATTTTGGTGGTGGAATTTTTAGTTTCCATTATCATTTAAGAATTATATAAAAGTTTTTAAATAATCTATAAAATATTATTTCTCAGGAAATAAAGATGGCCATCTCATTTTTGCATAGAAATAATATTGAAGACCTGAGGAGGGTAAGAATCCAGACAAAAATGCGAATGTACAGTAAACAGCATTGAAAGCGTATAGAAAACCCAAATCAACAGTTCTGCCAATATTTTTCATAACCATAGCATAAAATTAGCTTTCTGGAATAACTATTTTTGTTGCACTGCTGCTTTAAATGAAATAGGGCCTATTTATGAATTGTGATACAGGGTACCGAACCCAACTTGGGCTAAGAGTATAATTGTGTACTGCAAAGGACCACATATGAACTATCAGTGTGGTGCTAAGAGTGATTATTTGTGTGACGCTGTGGCTGTTTTTGATACCTGAAGTGAACAAAGAAAGGCAATGAATGCTAAATGTGTTTGCAAGGGGACTTCCTGTAAGCCATAACATCCCGATGTTACTTGATATGGGAGTTGCATTGGGCCATGCCCACCCCCATCTGAGCAGACTATAAACTCGGCAGGACAGGCTGAAAAGGGGTTGCATATATTTTACGTTTAGTAATAATCAATAAATGTCTAATCCAAACATTCTTCTGCTGAAAGCCTTCTCAACTTTGTTTAATATAATTGTTTAGTGCAGATACTTAAAGACACTTTGGAATGTTGAGTTTAGGTTTGTTTATCTTCAGTACTGTTTGTGTTCAAACAACTTGAAGTCTTGCTGTATTCTGACCGGTGCAGTTAGCCCCAGCCTTTAAACTGCAAACAAAGGGTTAACCTTTCTATGCAGAGCATAGAATGCTGAGCTCGAGCTCGGCTGATGTCTCTGTCTGTTTCCCTTTGAAAGCTAACCATCAGATTCTTTACTCCGCCTCAATGAACAGTTGCTCTGGAGATTTCTCCTGCAGCTCGGTTTGAAAGTCGGTTGAAGTGTTGTTTTTTCGTCGGTTTCTAACCGAAAAAGTTTCCTGCATAGTCGGTTCAGTCTCTATCTGTGGTACCGTGAGTACTAGATAGGTTTTGTACTGTGTTTTCTATGTGGAACTTGTAAAAAGTGTGGATCGGTTTGGCTGAACCGATCATTGCTTAATTCTTATGTAACTTCAGTGTGTGGTTACCGTCCTTATTGTTCTAAAAAACGTTTTTGAAACGTTTTTTTCCAAGACCCGTAACATGGTTAGGAACCGATAAGGGAGTCTTGCCTGGCGGTTGCCAAAAAAAGGTAAGTTTGGTTAGGTTGGCCATGTCTGAGAAACCCAAGAAAAAAAACGGGCCCACTGGATTTCAACACTGCAGTGAGTGTGGGGAGGTCTTTGCTAAGGCTGATCCCCACACCACCTGTGTTTATTATCTGGGGTTTGAACACCTCAATTCAGACTGCCAAACTTGCTAACATTTTCCCAAATCTACCCTTCAAAAAGATTAGGTAGACTGAGCGAAAAGGAGGCCGAGAAGTCTGCTGACCCAGATGGCCAGACTGGCTCAGTTCCGACTGAACCAGAAGGAGTGCCTTCTGACCAGGGCGATACTTCTTCAGGAAAAAGGAGAGCCGATCTCGAGGGGTCGGTTCCGACTAAAAGAAAGTGCAAAGAAAAATCGTAAAGTTCGGATCCAGAAGTCTATGTTCCAACCGCCGAAGAAATAGCCAGAGCGATTCGGATTGTGGAATCACTTCACCCGGTTCCGACTGATCCGGTACCTTTTGGCAGGGGCTCGGTTCAGTCAGTTCCCCCGGTTCATGATTATACTTTGGAAGAATTTTATGAACAGGAGTTTGAGGAGGAAGGGGAGTTTGAAGATGATAATGGTGATGGTGAAAGTCAAGATGTGCCTGTGGAAGTGGACATCTCCCCAGACAGACCTTCAGGTGCATCCCCTTCTAGGCTTTCTGAGTCCCCTTCCCACTTTATGTTCTACAGAAAGGTGGCTGAGACCCTCCAGCTTCCTATGGAAGAGGCAATGGAGAATCAGGAGGAGCATGATTTTGTAGAAATGATGTACACCCCAGAATCCAGGAGACTGTCTATTCCCCTCCACAAATCTTGGGAAACAGACACAAAAAATTCTGAAGTCTCCCAATTCTATACCTCCTGTGGACAGAAGCATGGACAAGAGGTAGACAATCTCAGGCTCAGAAATAGAGTTTTTATATCAGCAATGTAGCCTGTGATAAGGCAAGCATTCCCTTGGCTTCACATCCCCCCAACCCAGACAAAGACTCTAGGAAGATTGATGCCATGGCAAAAAAGCTGTACATGGCATCTTCCTTGGGACTCAGACAGGCAAATTATATGGCCCATACAGCTAGGTATCAGACGTCCAGGTGGGACACTGTACTGGCACTGGCTAAACAGGCCTCCCGTCAGCTAGCCAAGGAGCTGAAGGCGGTGGCTGTAGATGGGACTGAGGCATCTAAAGTTCAGTTTCAAGCTGCTGTGGATTCTAATGATGTCTCATCAAGAGTCATGGCTACATCTGTGGCTCTTCGGAGAATGGCTTGGCTCAGATGTACTAGCCTCTCGCAGGATACCCAGACTAAGGCCATGGATTTTCCTGTAGTGGGTAATTCTCTGTTTGGGGAGCAGACAGAGAATTACATGAAGAAAATGGATGAGTACAGGACCACCTACAGGAGTGCTCAGGCCAAGGAGAGGTAGGCAATTCCTCAAAGGCAGCAGTCTAGGGGCAGGGGCAGGCCTTTTCATAGGCCTTATTACCAAGCACAGGCCTCCTCTTCCTTTTCACAGAGGGGGTTCTTCAGAGGGAGAGGCAGAAAGGGGATGAGCAGGGCTGTATCCACTCCTCAGCCTAAGGTCCCTGCCAAGCAGACACCCTGATGGGCCTGCCCGGGTCGACGCTCCTATTCCAGTAGGTGGCAGGCTGGCTTACTTTGTCCAGCACTGGATGTCTATTATATCAGACAAGTGGGTCCTGGAAGTAGTAAGCCAGGGACTGGTTCTCAGCTTCAGAAAATTTCCAAAGATGAGAGCCAGATCTTTTCCACCTACAAATCTCTCGGAAACCCTTGCTCTACAAGCAGAGGTTTCATCTCTTCTGACCTTAAGAGCTGTAGAGAGAGTACCTACCCTACACTGGGGCAATGGGCTGTACTCCAGATACTTCCTGACCCCAAAAAAGACAAGGCAGTGGCGACCCATCCTAGACCTAAGATACCTAAACAAACATCATTTAAAACCAAAGTTCAAGATGGTAACTCTGGGAATAATCCTTCCCTCTCTAAGGCCAGGGGACTGGCTAGCCTCCCTGGACCTCAAAGATGCCTACTTTTACATTCCCATCAGGTGCTCCCACAGAAAGTACTTCAGGTTCGAGTTGCCCTCAGGCCACTATCAGTTCAGAGCAATGCCCTTTGGCCTAACCTCAGCCCCAAGGGTTTTCACAAAGTGTCTGGCAGTAGTAGTTGCCTTTCTAAGAAGGCAAAAGATTTCCATTTTTCCATATCTGGATGATTGGCTAATAGTGAGCCAGTCTCCAGACCAAGTCAAGTCTCACCTGTAAGTGCCCCAGCAAGTGCTCACTTCTCTAGGATTTCTTCTCAACCTTCCCAAGTCAGTTCTCAAACCAGTCCAGCTTCTTACCTTTATAGGGGCAGAAATGGACACAGTCAGAGCAAGAGCCTTTCTTCCCCTGGAAAGGGCAAGGGTTCTTATAGAACTAGCCTCTTCCTTCAGCCTTCGGGTATCTTGACCAGCAAGGTGTTTTCTCCAGCTCTTGTGCCACATGGTAGCTTCAACAGCAGTGGTCCAAGGGGCAAGATTCCAGATGAGGGATATTCAGTTCCATCTGAGAGCTTTTTGGTCTCAGAGGAAGGATTCCCTTACCAAACTGATCCCAGTGACTCTGACCTTGATCCAAGACCTCCAATGGTGGCAGGATCAGGACAATTTAAGACAAGGGGTCCCTTTTGCCACTCAGCCTTGTTCAGTGGTCCTTACCATGGACGCTTCTCTTCTGGGCTTGGGAGCCCGTCTGGGGGCCCTCACTGCCTAGGGACTGTGGTCTCCCCAAGAATCCCTTCTCCGTATCAGTCTCCTAGAATTCAGGCCAGTTTTTCTGGCCCTGAAAGCTTTCTCTCAGTCAGTGCAGAACAAGGTGGTCCAGGTCAAAACGGACAACACCACCACCATGTGGTACATCTACAAGTAGGGAGGCACTTGGTCCATGGCCTTGTGCATGGAAGCCATGAAACTGTGGTCCCTGGCTTATTCCTTGCAAACCTCTCTGGTAGCAGTCCACCTTCCAGGGAAGGACAATATGCTAGCAGATGCACTGAGCAAGATTTCTCAAGGCCATCACGAATGGTCCCTGGACCCTCAGGTGTTTAAAAGTCATTTTTTCAAGGTGAGGCACTCCAGAGATAGATCTCTTTCCAGCCCCAGACAATCACCAACTTCCTATTTTTTGTTGCAGACCCCTAGTCTTGGGCTCAGTCCCTCTGGATGCCCTGATTCTGAATTGGTAAGGGAAATTACTGTATGCCTTCCCTCCCTTACCACTCCTGTTCAAAGCTTTAGTCAAGATAAGGGCTCAACCTTGCAAAGTGATTCTGATTGCTCCAGATTGGGCCACACAGCCCTGGTGCCCCCTGTTGTTGTCTCTAGCAGTCCATCTTCCCCTGTCTCATCCCAGGAATTATAACCTGTTAACATCCTCTCAGGGGAGGATTTGGTACCCCAGTCTTCAGTCTCTCAATCTCAAGGCATGGCTCTTGAAGAGTTAGCCTACGGTTCTGGATTATATGGTGCATCTTAATGGCCTAGGCTTCAGACCAGCTACTTTCAAGGTACACTTGTCAGCTGTTTCTGCATTTCTGTCTGTGGGGAAGTCTTCCTCACTATCTTCTCACCCTGTGTTCTGTAAATTTTTTAAAGGATTGTTTCACACCAATCCTCCTTTTAGAGACCCTGCCCCATGCCTGGGATTTGAATGTTTGCATTGCTCAATTTATGCAACCTCCTTTTGAGCCTATGTCCTCAGCAGAGCTTAAGTACTTGACTTGTAAAACTGTGTTCTTGGTAGCCATTACCTCTGCCAGGTGTATCAGTGAACTGCAAGCCCTATCATTGGAACCTGATTTTATCTCCTTTCACAGGGATAAAGTGGTCCTTAGAACCAATAGAAGGTTCTTGCCCAAAGTGGTTTCAGACTTCCATTTAAATCAGTCTATGTCTCTTTCTATTTTCTTCACTGATCATTCTTCCTCAGGAGAGAGGAGGTTACACAGTTTAGATGTTAAGACAGCCCTTAGTTACTACATAGAGCGTACCAAGGGTCACAGGTTTGACTCCCTCCAGTTGTTCCTCACTAATTGAGAAGTGGGAAAGGGCAAACCTGCCACCAAGAGATCTATTGCCAGGTGGATTGTGTCTTGTATACAATTCTGCTATGAAAAACTGGGAAAAATTCCACATGAGGTACAGCTGCTTCCCTGTCTGCTGCCAGGGATATCCCTCTCTTAGAAATTTGTCAAGCAGCCACCTGGAAAACAGTCCATACCTTTACCAAGCATTACTCTCTGGATATCTAGGCTAGGAGTGATGCTTGGTTTGGCACAGCAGTACTTAAGAGCCTATTCCCAAAGTAGGTTCTGTCCCTCCTCCATGGAGGTACTGCTTGGTAGTCTGCACTTGTCAGAATACAGCAAGACTTCAAGTTGTTTGAAGAAAAAATACTCACCTTAGTAATTATGTTTCTTCTATTGGAGTATTGCTGTATTCTGACCTCCCTCCCTGCTTCCCCTCTCAGAACCTGGTTTTGGGAAGTTGGTGGGCAGGTGTAGTGTTGCACCTCAGGGGTGCTCTTTTTACACCCTTTTCTTTTTGGGGGGTGTTTATTTTATTATATTCCTGTTTGGTTTGGATTTTGAGTTTTGGATTTCTTGACTTGAGTCTTCTTTTGGGAGTCCAAAACTTTTTGTTGCCAGTTGGCTATTAACATTTTTTTTACAATTTCCACATAGAATACTATTAGAGTGTTGCTCGTAAGAATCTGACGGTTAGCTTTCAAAGCGAAGCAGACAAAGACATGAACTGAGCTAGAGCTCAGCATTCTATGCTCGACATAGAAGGTTAACCCTTTATTCTCTGTGGCAGTTTAAAGGCTGGGGCTAACTGCGCTGGTCAGAATACAGCAAGACTCCAATAGAAGAAACATAATTACTAAGGTGAGTAATTTTTCCTTATGTTTGCCAGGCCAAAATTATGTGCTCTTCTATCTGCAAGTGTATTGGCTGTAAGAATTATGAAGAAAGTCCAGAAAGAAAAACATTGATGTGTATGTCTAATTACAATGAAATAGAAGCCTGTGAACCAGGAATTCAGAGAACAAAACAATTTGAACCAGAGTCTAGCCTTCGAAAACTATCGCTGTTTAACACAGACAGGTAAATGTAAAATTAAATGCAGTAGATTATTCTTTATTCACAAAGTCTGGAGTATACAGTTCTAAATGTTTGCAGTGGAATTCACTTGCTTTTTTTAAAATTATTATTCTAACAGTACAGCTTCTTATCCATATCAACACACACACACACACACACACACACACGAACATCATTCCAGCTCAAGGAGTCGAAACCCTTAACCATCCAATCAGTGTCAAAATGCAACTGTATGACAACTTCCACCTCTCATGCGTGGTCCCTGCAACTGTCAGTTCTGTATCACTCCACGTTGTCAGTAGGGAATAATTACATATGGGTAATGTGCTCCCCCACTGATATTGTGGTACAGCTCAAAGCTGTGCCCAGCATAGAACCCTAAGAACATGAACATTCTGAATACAACAGTTACTCAATTTTGGCTCTACCACTGAAAGGGTAGCATGCATAGAGCACAGCTCTCTGGAAGGTTGCATTTTATTTCTTCTGCTTAATGCTTATTTTTCTGTTTTCAGTGACTAGACAACGCTGATACAAGTTGGGGCTACCTGGTAACAGGGAGCACCATTAAATTTAGAAATAATACTTCTTAAGCTGCGGCTTTCATATTGACTAACCTGCTAGACAGTACTCATTCTAGTTTCTGCAGTGCCTGAATGGGGACCATTTGCCTGTAGTAGGGTGTCTTTTCTTGTTTGTCAAGATCTACTTCTCATTGTAGCCTGGTGCCTCAGGTAAGCAAGAGTTATATGATTTTTGTGTGGGGGCTTAGTCAGGTTGGGTGGCCCTGTTCTCTTTAATCCCCCCATTCCACCCAACAACTCCAGTGGTCTGTGTGCATGTGTGTGTGCGTGTATGTGTGTGAGTGAACTGGGAGTTTAAAGAGGAGTTTACTCAGATCTTCCTGGACATAAGTCTCCACCACTCATTCACACTAGTGGGATCTGCGCCGGAGGCACCAGGACCCATCGGGAGCAAACTTTTTGCTGGAGGGTCGGCGCGAGAGATGGCGCCGTGAGGCATGGCGCCGCGAGCGGTGGCTCACGTGGTAATGACCATCTCGGCGATGACCCTCCAACCGCCTCAGTTCCTTTTTTCCCGCCGTTGAGTGCACTTCAGTGACAACGTCGCTCGCCTGTCGGGAGTCAAACTTCAAACTAGCGCATAGTTTTCAGTTTATTTTTTTGTAATTTTATCTCGATAGTAGTATTGCTTAATTTTATTCTGTTATATTTTAAAATTTAACTTATAGTAAAGAAGTCTCGGCCTACTGGACGGAGTCGACCATGAGCAGGTCAGGTGACGGTAGGGAGACTTCGTATGAAAGCTGTTCAGTCAGTCGGGCTGGGTCCGGTCAGCCCCCTTCTCCTCAGCGGGGTTCCGACAACGGTCAGTCCGATGCTCGGGGATGGCGGTCCCCGCCACATAAAAATAAACGGTCGCGATACTGGCACCGCTCGACCTCGAGCTCTTCTTCGCCCACAGGTCAAAAGAGAAGGCATCACCGAGGTCGCCCTCTGATACGCTCTGCTGGCCGACGGTCGGTTATCGTATTTAGTTGCCGGTCTCCTCCTTCGAGTCGCCAACTTCCGGTTTCCGCCGTTTCGACATCGGAGCCCCACCCCGCCTATAGGAGGGCTCCAGATGAGCAGTTTTCATCAGTGGGCCGCTTTGGAGCGATGGGCTCGGAGGTTGTTTCTTCTGCCTGCCTGGTTCTCCCAGAGCCTTCGGCCTGCGCGGGCGATCAGGCAGGGCGGTTGGACCTTCCTAGTCGTGCGGTGCCTCCTTCGGTGCCAACGACTCCGTGCTTAGGTGTTTCCCCCCCCTCACATGGCTGCGGCGCAGGGGGCCACACCGATGCCCTTATCTCCTGGTTTTTTCCCTTCACTTGCTTTCCAGGTTCCAGGGGTGTCCTCGGCACCTTCTGCAGGGTTGCTGCGCTTGTCAGCGCTGTTTTTGGTGCTGCGGGGCCTTGCGGCACCGTCCGTGGCGCCGCCGGGTCTTGCCGGTGCCGTCCAGCGGTGCGGCGGATCTCGCCTTGCATGTAATGCCGTGTGTCTTCAGCGGCGCCGCCCGGCACCGCTGAGGTGCGCAGCGTGCGCTTGCGGTGCCAGTGTGCTTCTTGGCGCCGTACCTCTCGGCGCCCGTTTACCGACTCTTCGCCTCCTCGGCGCCGGGGCCCTCGGGAACTCTCCCTTCTATCTGCTCTTTCTTCTTCTCCTATTTTCCTCCTTTCCTGTCCAAGCAGTCCTTCCTGGACTATCAGGAGATGATGTTGAGCCTGACCCAGACCTCGGTTTGGGTGATGAAGTGGAGAAACAGGATCCTTCACGCTACAGAGCCTGTGGTCGAGGACCTATCCTTTAAGTCTCTGTTGAGGAACCTGAGATCCACTCTTTCTCTCCAGACTACGGACATCGATTCTGGGACAATATTAAGACTCCAGTATCTTCATGCTTCGGAGATCCCTACGGATTTGACTCCTCCGATTCAACCCTCCTTCGAGACGCTGTCTCAAATGGTATGGAATAATCCTGCTCTTATTCCTTCAGTGGCTAAATCCATTGATAAGAAATATTCAGCTCCCAAGGATCGTCCCATTTTGGCATCCCAAGCCTTTGCGGATCCTATTGTAGTCCTGGCAGAGAATGACAAGGTCATTCTTCCTCAAGCTACTACAGCTCGACCTATTAACAAAGAGTCTCGTAAAATTGATACATTAGGTAAGAGAGTCTTTGCTGCCTCCACTTTAAGTATGTGTATTGCCAGCTATCAAGGCTATTTTTCTCAGTATGAGTATATCCTGTGGCACTCTATGAAACGAATGGTTGAAGCTCTTCCAGATTCCGACTCCAAGTCAGAGCTCCTTCTAACCGTTATCAGAGGTATTGAGTCCAATAACCAGCAAGTCAAAGCCGCCATGGACGCTTTCGACACTGCTTCTCATTCAGCAGCCGCAGGTATTTGTACTCAACGCCATTCCTGGCTCCGTACTTCTGGCTTTACGAATGATGCTCAGCAGCAGGTAATGGCGTTGCCCTTTGATGGCTCCTATCTTTTTGGGCCTCAGGTAGAGCAAGCCCTAGAGGCCACTCAGAAGACTAGGTCGGCCATTAAGTTGGCTAGACCCCCGCCTACCCCCTCTCGGGGGCATGTAGGCAAACGTCAGTTTCATAGTCGACAGTCCTTTCGAGGCAGAGGCAGAGGAAGCTTCCATAAAAGCCAACCTGCCCAACCTCAAAAGAAGGCGCAGCAGAAAGTGCAGGGGCCTAAAGCCCCCAGCGCTACCTTATGAATTGCCGGCCCCAGTTCCATCCACACTGCCCGAGATGGAACTTTCTCCTCCGGTGGGAGGTCGTCTGATGTACTTCTACAATCAGTGGAAGTCTATAACCTCGGACAAATGGGTCCTTCGGATAATTCGCGAGGGTTATTCTCTCAATCTTTTGGAAAACCCCCCGAATTGCCCTCCCAAACGACAACCCAGGTTGTCGACCTCTCAGTCAGACCTCCCACCCGAGATCCAGGGCCTTCTAAACAACAGGGCAATAGAACTGGTGCCCCCGCATCAGCAAAACACAGGGTTCTACTCCCATTACTTTCTGGTTCCAAAGAAATCTGGGGGGATGCGCCCCATTCTAGACCTCAGAAAGTTAAACAAATTCCTCCCCAGGGAGAAATTCAAAATGATTTCCCTAGGTACCCTGTTACCTTTGCTGCATCAGCACGACTGGCTGGCCTCCCTGGATATGCAGGACGCTTACCAGCATATCCCCATCCACCCGACCCATCGCAAATTCCTGAGGTTTGTAGCTCTGGGTCAGCATTATCAGTTCAAAGTCCTGCCTTTTGGGCTATCCTCGGCCGTGGGTTTTTACAAAGTGTTGTGCAGTTCTCACAGTGCATCTCAGGAAGCTCAAACTCTGAGTGTTTCCCTACCTAGACGATTGGCTCCTAGCGAGTCCTTCCAGCCAAGGGACTCTGGAAGCTGTTCAAACGGCCTCTTGCCTTCTTACGTCCATGGGAGTTCTGCTAAATCTGAAGAAGTCACAACTGCAACCCTCCCAGAGGCTCCTTTTCATAGGGACTCTTCTGGACACCTCTTCCACGAAGGCTTTCCTTCCAGAGGACAGAAGACTCGACATCCTTCAGATGGCCTGTTACATCGGAGAGAACCGATCGGTCACAGCTCTCTCGATGCAACGTATGTTGGGTCTCATGGTGTCCTCAGTGTTCACTGTACCCCTAGCTCGGTTACACATGAGGACCACCCAATGGATGCTCTCCGCTCAGTGGTCACCGACCTCTCACCCCCAGTCTTATCCCATCAAGGTGACGGAGCCCCTAAGAAGGTCTCTCACCTGGTGGTCTCAAGAGAGCAATCTCCTGGAAGGATTCCCCTTTGCTCCTCTGGATCATCAGATCTCCATCACCACAGACGCATCGCTAATGGGATGGGGAGCTCACTGTCTCTCTCTCCACACTCAAGGTGTATGGACTCAGCTCGAAACTCAGCTCCACATAAATGTTCTGGAGATGAGGCGGTCCTCTATCGATCCAGTATTGAAAGATGTTCTTTGTCACAAGAACATTCTCTTCAAACGGACAACAACGCTGTGATGTATTACATCAACAAGCAAGGCGGTGCTCACTCTTATCCCTTTGCAGGAAGCAATGAGAGTGTGGGAGTGGTGCTTGAGCACAAGTCTCTAATTCAAGTGGTATATCTGCCGGGTGTACAAAACGACTTAGCAGATCACCTCAGCAGGACGGAGGCAGACCCTCACGAGTGGTCTCTCGACCCAGCCGTAGCTCGGTCACTGTTTGAAGAGTGGAGGACTCCAGACCTGGACCTTTTTGCATCCCCACTCAACGCAAAACTGCCTCTCTTCTGCTCCAGAAATCCAGGGCCTGGCATTTTCTGTCAGGATGCGTTCAGGCTGCGGTGGACAAAACGCTTTCTTTACGCCTTTCCACTGCTTCCTTTAATTCAGAGAGTTCTCCTCAAGTTCAAGTCTCAGGGGACCAAGATGATTCTCATTGCTCCCTCCTGGCCTCGGCAACTATGGTTTCCTCTACTCAACAGTATGTCGGCAGCCTCTCCGAGACCACTTCCCTTGCAAATCAATCTTTTGACTCAGGGTTCGTTGGTCCATCCCAACCTGAGGTCACTTCACCTTCATGCTTGGCTCCTGAAGAGGTAGAAGTGAACCGGTTCAACGTCTCTCGTAGAGTCTCAGACGTCCTTCTGGCTGCTCGGAAGCCAGCTACCCGAAAAACTTACTCTTCTAAGTGGAAACGCTTTTCTCTCTGGTGTGCAAAGTCCTCTTGGAATCCCTTTTCCTGTCCTCCAGACAAGGTTCTGCAGTACCTTTTGGACCTATCAAACTCAGGTCTCCAGTACTCCACGGTTAAAGTTCACCTTAGTGCCATTTCGGCATTCCATGAGCCGGTTTCTTCCTTGTCTCTGGCTCAGTTACCTATGGTGAAGAGATTTCTTAAGGGAATCCTGCATACCAGACCCCCTGTTAGACGTCCGGTCGCAGCCTGGGACATTAACCTTGTGCTAGACATGCTCACTCCAAAGCCTTTCGAACCCCTAGCTACCTGTGAGCTAAAATTTCTTACCTGGAAGACAGCCTTCCTAGTGGACATTACCTCAGCCCGCAGGGTCTCTGAGATACATGCCCTGGTTACGGACCGTCCGTTTACTGTGTTCCATAAGGACAAAGTAGTTCTTCGTACTCATCCTAAATTTCTTCCCAAGGTTGTGTCAGAATTCCATCTAAACCAACCTCTGGTGCTTCCCTCTTACTTACTTCGAACTTCCAAAATGAAGGAGAGCGGTCTCTTCATTCCTTGGATGTTAAGATAGCCTTGCGGTTCTACTTAGATAGAACCAAGAATGTTCGCAAGACTCAGCAATTGTTTGTTTCCTTCAGCGAGACCCGGCTGGGTCAGCCTGTCGCTATCAGATGCATCTCATCATGGTTAGTGGCATGTCTTCGACATTGCTATTCCATGGCACAGGTTAAATTGGAAGGTAGAGTGTACGCTCACTCTACTAGGGTGGTCGCGGCATCCCTAGCGGAAATTCGCACTGTTCCAATTGCAGATATCTGCAATGCCGCCACTCTGGAGCCTGTAGTGCATACTGTTACATTATGTACTGGATGTTCATGCCAGGCGCCATTCCGCCTTCGACAGAACTATCCTTAATGGACTTCTATCTTAGACGTGTGAGCTCTAGCTCCCCTGCCGCCCTTTTGGGGGATTATCAGCTTGGTACTGTCCCACTAGTGTGAATGAGTGGTGGAGACTTATGTCCAGGAAGATATGAAAATTACTTACCTACCATAATTCTTGATCTTCTTGGACGAGTCTCCACCACTCATTCACACGCCCACCCTCCATCCCCCAAGCTCACCGCTGTGTTGGTCTTCACTCCCTCAAATCTTTAGGCCATGAAGACTTCTTTGCTGACCCTTCTTACACGGGTCGTCTGGACTATCTTATGTCCATTTTGTAAGGTTAGGTTTACTCTTTACGTTGATTCGCTGCACCTCCTTGGTAAAAAGGTACTGAGGCGGTTGGAGGTCGTCGCTGAGATGGTCATTACCCATGACCACCGCCGCGGCACCATCTCTCACCACCCTCCTGCAAAAAGTTTGCTCCCGATGGGTCCTGGTGCCTCCGGCGCAGATCCCACTAGTGTGAATGAGTGGTGGAGACTCGTCCAAGAAGATCAAGAATTACGGTAGGTACGTAATTTTCATTTTTTTTAGGTCTCTCTGATAAGCAAGAACTGTTCAGTGCCACTGCTGCTAGGTGTTTCTCCTGTTTATGTGCCATCCCTCACACTCTGGGAGTTCTTTAGTTTGGTTCTGAGTCTGAGTCTGGGTCTGGGGCTTTGTTGTTTAGTTGACTTCTGCCCCTTTCAGACCACTGGTTTTGTTTTGTTTTTACTTTGGGCAGAGTTGTGTGGCAGTACTATCCATGGCTAAGCGTGACGATTCATGCTGTTTTTGTCTGAGCCACCTTGTGTCTGGCATTCCGTCAGTGGGCTGTAGGTGCTCCACACTCTCACCAGTTGTTTGTGGTGGCCTTGCTTACTCCACACAAGTGCTAGAAGGGGCATGTGTCCAATAGGAGCATGATAGCATCCCAACATTACCCTTGTACATATGACGTCAATGTGTTCACACGTATTGCCTGCTGACTGTAGCTCTTAGCTTGCCTGTGCAAGAAGCACCATGATGTGAAACAAAAGAATACTATAGTTCTTCTAGTTGTCTGACTTGGTCCAAGTATTGTAGCTCCTGAATTAGAGACCCTTGTCTCTCATTTAGATGGCGGAGCTGAGTGCACTACTAGATGACTTTTATGTTCACCATGCACGCTAGCACAACTAGAACATTTTGCTACGTACAGGGTTTTGAGAGGTGTGTCATGATGGTCCAGTGCAAGAGACTATACAGGGGTTTGACCAGTAATCAGCAAGTCTGTTCATGACACTGTTCAGGCATGAAAGTGCGTAAACTTCAAAACAATGTGCTGACAGACACATTCATAAATCAACTCTTTCAACAAACACAGCTGATTTCATCATGTGCTCTTAGCCTGCCTGCTCCCTTCCTCGTCAACATTACAGAAATGGAAACTGAAACAGCATGTTAAATATTGGTTGCCTACTAAACTGGTGATAAAAGTTTACCCCCTTCAAAATGCAACAACTTGCACATTTACATACTTAGCATTTTCTTGCTACTAGTTTCAGTTGGGCATGTATTCTCTTTTAAGAAAGATTCATACCTCATAAATGTCACACTTTCCTAGCAAGGAATCTCCTAAAAAGATTTACACAGTTTTTCTACCCTCTTAAGACACTAACTGATAAGCACTGTCTCAGACATATGCCATGTCTTTTGTGAACTATCCAGGCTAAATATATAGCAATCAGCAGGCATTTTTTACTATGCTTTTTGGGAACATAGAAACATAGATTTTGATGGCAGATAAGGACCGCTTGGCAAACCCAGTCTATCAATTTCTCTACCTAATGGATAAGCTGCAGATCCTAGTTAACCAGCAGCCTACTTCTTCCTACCCCCACCACCTAGAATTGCCTTATGACTGTCCCATGCATGCTTGAATTCCACCACTGTTTTTGACTCCACAACCTTCCTCCGAAGGCCGCTCCATGCGCCCACAACCCTCTCTGTAAAAATACTCCTTAAATTACCTCTGAGCCGCTCCTTCTGTCTTCAAATTGTGCCCCTTGTTCTTGCACACCTCTTTTTTGAAAGATGCTACCCTCTTGGACTTTGTTGATTCCCTTGAGGTACTTGAAAGTTTCTATCATGTCCCCTTCTCCTTCTTTCCTTGAGGCTATACATATTCAGCTCCTTAAGTCTCTCTTCATATGTCTTCCGGTGCAGACCCTGCACCATTTTAGTTGCCCTCCTCTGGACAGCCTCCATCCTGTCTATGTCTTTGCGGAGATTGGGTCTCCAGAACTGCATGCAGTACTCCAGATGGGGTCTCACCAACTGCCTGTACAGAGGGATAATAACTTCCTGTTTTCTACTGGTGATGCCTCTCCCTATGCATCCCAGTATTCCCCCAGCCCTCCTTGCTGCCCTGTCACATTGCTTGCCCACCTTTAGGTCATCTGATATGACTACCCCCAGGTCCCTTTCCATTTTTGTTGTTGTTAGTATCTCACCCCCCATTGTGTACTCTTCCCCTGGGTTTTTGTTTCCCAGGTGCATTACCTTGCACTTGTTAGCATTGAATCTAAGCTGCCATATACTTGACCATTCCTCTAACCTTGCCAAGTCCCTTCTCATCCTTTCCACCCCCATTTATATTGAGCTACAGCAAAAACACACACACACCATCCTCATGGCAACAACATTTGAAATAAATTCTGCAATCTAATACGTTATAAAACAATAAAGAGACTGTTTATGTCAGTCTTGGTTATGTGGAACCCAGTGAAGTTCAGTTTACAGTAGATTTCCTCTAAATATTTCTTATCCTATATTTTGTATATTGGATAGCACAGGGGAGATGCTACATCTCATTCTCATAGGAATCTTCATTCTACACTTTTTTGCACTGTATTTATTCAGGATGTTCCAGATTAGATGCAATATCTTGATCTTCCCTGTATGTATCATCACCATTCATCACTGGTGGGTTATACACCCAAGGCACTTTGATCCCACAGGAACGTCTAGATTATAATTTTTTCTGGGGGGGGCATGCACCAGGGATGGCACCACCCATGAAGGTGATGCACAGCATGCTGCTTGAGCGTGGGACAGTAATTGACGCAGACTCCTCCCTCACCTCAGTTCTCTCTTAACTGCTGCTGAGAGTGCATCTTGTGGGAGCTGAAGAGACGTTACTTCGCAATTATAGTTCTAGTCATCACCAAAGTTCTGTTCGTCGTTACTCGATGCCGTAGATCTTCACATGGCTGAGACCATTCCTGTTCCTATATTTTTTCTTGTTTCCATGGCACCAAGTCTAGTTTTGTTTTATTTTATTTTGTGTGTGGTTGATCATGTCCCTGTGCCCCTGTGGCAAGTCCATCTCCATAACAAATTGCCATGATTGATGTCTATATTGCCTGGGACCTCAGCATGACATGGACAACCATGATGCAAGCTTCACCATGGATCACTAGGTCCTTGCAACACATGCATTGAAGGTGGGTTGGAAACCTCCCACTTTCAGAGGACAGCATCAGTCCAGAGATATCAAGGCAAGAACTTTGCATCCCCTGGGTCATCCCCCCTTGTGACACTTGGACAGCTGGTTCTGATCACTGTACCATTTTTGTAATATAAAAATGTGTTTTGGACTGTCTGTCATGAGAGATGCTGAGAAATCTGGTGCTCTTGGAGTGACCTCACTACCCTCCCCAGGTCTCAGCTGAAAGATGAAAGCCATGAGATAATTATAGGCTGGACAATGCTTGAGTTGAGGATATCCTGTGTAGGTGGCTAATTGTAGCTTGCCAGATGCCAAGATAGATCATATCCATTTTATGATGTTTGGAGGGAAACCCAGGTTATTACACATGGGTGCAAAGTTGTAAATGTTCCTTTGATGCCTGTGTGAGAGAGGATGCAGCTAAAGATGAAAGGAGGATCTTGGAAATTTACAACCTTGCTTGGGAAGTCACACGGAGAAAATGAGTTATGCTGAGGTTACAGAATTTAATAATTGGAAAAGACATCCTGTTTTTATATAAATATATTTTTTTATGTATTCTGATAGGGAGTAGCTAGGTGACCTCATGGAAAGAGGTGGGGAAAACCAGCTTTCAAACATTATTCTGTTTTCCTTCAGAGACATTTCTATCTGGACTCTGACAAAGAAACATCTGTGAGCACTTTAAGCAGGTATTTAGAGAGAGAGAGACAAATCTAAGTGCTGTAATAGGAATTGCACTGTTAAAACCTGTTTTGTTTAAGAGATTTGTATGTCATGTGACATAATAGTTCTATATTTTATGGTTTACATATTTTTTATCTATTTTAGTAAAACTCTATTTTCAGAGCCTACTTGGTCTGTCTTTGAATTTCTTTCCTTTACAAGTAGAGTATATATGGTTAAAGCAGACACTGTACATAAGCTTGAATGGTGATACCAAACTGGAAAAAGGTAAGCGTTTTAAATCGGAGGTCTTTTATTACAGTTTTTAAGAGTTCATTCAAACAACATGAAGTCTTGCTATATTATGACATATGCAGTGAGTCCCAACCTTAGAACTGCTCCGGAGGTGAAAGAGTTAACTTTCCATGCCAGGCATGGAACTTTGAGCGCGAGCTCGGTTGAAAACTCTGTCTGTTGTTAATCAGACTCAAACTGTCAGATTCTTTACTCCGCCTCACTGAACAGTCGCCCGGAGATTTCTCCTTCTGCTTGGTTCGTTTGTCAGTTAAAAGTATTATTTTATCGGTTTTTGACCAAATTAAACCGCAACCGGTCGGTTCAAGCTCTGTCTGTGGTATTGTAAGTAATAGATAGGCTTACATTTATTTTATTCTGTGTGGAACTTGTAACGCCGTTCGGGTTTGAACCGATCAGGTTATTCTCAAACTTTACTAGTCCTTATTTAGAGTGTGGTTCCGGTTCTTATCAGTTCTAAAAACGGATTTCATTACGCTTTTTTCTCGACTTGACACGGTTGGGAACCGATAAGAGAGTCTTGCTTGGCGGATTGCCATAAACGGGCAAGTTTGGTTAGGCTGGCACTATGTCTGAGAAACCCAAAAAAAACCGGGCCCACTGGGTTTCAGCACTGTAGTGTTTGTGGGGAAGCCTTTGCTAAGGCTGACCCACACACCACCTGTGTGTATTGTCTGGGGTTTGACCACCTCAATGCAGACTGCCAGATTTGTAAGAATTTTCCTGCTGCCACCATAGAAAAGAGAGTTGGTAGGCTCAAGGAAAGGGAGGCCAAAAAGTCCGCTGACCCTGATGGCCAGCCCGGTTTGGTTCCAACCGAACTGGAGGGAGTGCCCTCTGACCAGGGCGATACTTCCTCGGGCAAACGAAGAGCCAGCTCTGAGGAGCCGGCTCCAACTAAAAGGACTAGAAAGTCAGCTAGTGTGGAGCCAAAAGTTCTTTCTCCAACCACTGAGGAAATAGCTAAAGCAATTCAAATTGTCCAGTCACTTTCCCCGGTTCTGACCGAACCGACACCATCAGGGAAGTGCTCGGTTCGGCCAGTTCCACCGGTTCAAGATTATGATTTTGAGGATTTTTATGAACCGGAGGAGGGGGAAAGGGAGTATGAGGAGAGTGAATGTGGTTTTGAAGGTCTGGATGTACCCATTGAACCGGACATCTCTCCAGACAGACCATCAGGGGTTTCTCCCCCCAGGCTATCTGAGTCCCCTTCTCATGTTATGTTCTATAAGAAAGTTGCTGAAACTCTCCAGCTCCCTTTTGAGGAAGCTGTTGATGACCAAGAGGAGCCTGATTATGTAGAAATGATGGATATTCCAGAGTCTAGGAGACTGTCTATTCCTTTGCATAAATCTTTTCGGAAACAGACAGTAAAAATTCTAAAAACTCCTCACACTATACCTCCTGTTGATAAAAGGATGGACAAGAGGTATACATTATCAGGCTCTGATACGGAGTTCCTCACACAGCAATGCAGCCATGTGGGGGTAGTGCAGGCTGCAGCCTGTGACAAGGCAAATATTCCTCTAGCTTCGCACCCCCCTGAAAAGGACTCCAGGAGGATTGATGCCATGGCAAAGAAACAGTACATGGCAGCATCTTTGGGACTCAGACAGGCAAATTATATGGCTTATGCTGCTAGGTACCAGAAATCCAGATGGGATACTGTGCTGGCCCTGGCAAAACAGGTCCCTGACCAGCTTGCCAGGGAGCTGGAACAGGTGGCTGCGGATGGTATTGAGGCATCCAGGTGCAATTTCATGCTGCAGTAGACTCTAATGATGTGTCATCAAGGGTCATGGCTACATCTGTGGCACTGCAGAATGGCTTGGCTCAGATGTACTACCCTGTCACAGGATACCCAGTCTAAGGCCATGGATTTTCCTGTTGTGGGCAATTCTCTGTTTGGGGAGCAGACAGAGAATTCCATGAAGAAAATGGATGAATATAGGACCACCTATAGGAGTGCACAGGCCAAGGAAAGGCAGACCACTCCTCAAAGGCAGCATCCCAGGGGCAGGGCCAGGCCTTTTCATAGGCCTTTTTACCAAGTCCAGGCCTCCTCTTCTGCTTATGCCCAGAGGGGGTTCTTTAGAGGGAGAGACAGATGGGGTACAAGCAAGCCTGCTTCTACCCCTCAGCCCAAAGCCCCTGCCAAGCAGGCACCCTGATGGGGTGGCCAGAGCCGATTCTCCACTACCTGTAGGGGGCAGGCTGGCTTACTTTGTCCAGGACTGGAAGTCTTTAACATCAGACAAGTGGGTCCTGGAAGTAGTAAGCCAGGGACTGGTTCTCAGCTTCAAATAATTTCCAAAGATGAGAGCCAGGTCCTTTCCACCTGCAAATCCATCAGAGGCACTTGCCCAAGAAACAGAAGTTTCTACCCTCCTGGCTCTCAGAGCTGTGGAAAGGGTTCCACCCCTACACCAGGGCAAAGGGTTGTACTCCAGGTACTTCCTTACCCCCAAAAAGGCAGGAGAATAGCGGCCCATCCTGGATCTCAGATACCTAAACAAGCACCTTTTAAAACCAAAATTCAAAATGGTGACTCTGGGAATTATTTTACCCTCTCTAAGGCCAGGGGACTGGCTAGCGTCCCTGGACCTAAAGGATGCCTACTTCCATGTTCTTATCAGAAGCTCCCATCGAAAGTACCTCAGATTCAAACTGCCCTCAGGCCATTACCAGTTCAGAGCAATGCCCTTCGGCCTTACCTCTGCCCCAAGGGTATTCACAAAATGCCTGATAGTAGCAGTGGCCCACTTAAGAAGGCAAAAGATTGCCATCTTTCCTTATCTGGACGACTGGCTCATAGTAGGCTAGTCTCCAGACCAAGTCAAACTACACCTTCAGGTAACTCAGCAACTGCTCACATCTCTAGGTTTCCTTCTCAATCTTCCAAAGTCAGTTCTAGAGCCTGTCCAGCTTCTCACCTTCATAGGTGCAGAACTGAACAAAAGAGGCCAGAGCCTTCCTTCCTTTGGAAAGAGCAAGGACCTTGGTCTCTCTGGCCTCTTCTTTCACCCTGCAGGTCTCTCGACCAGCAAGGCATTTTCTGCAGCTCCTGGGGCACATGGCTGCTTCTACAGCAGTTGTGCAGGGAGCAAGATTTCAGATGAGTGACATCCAGTTCCATTTGAGAGCCTTTTGGTCTTAAAGGAGAGACCCTCTGACCAAATTGATCCCAGTGACTCGAACCCTGATCCAAGCCCTTCAGTGGTGGCAGGATCAGAGCAATCTGAGACAAGGGGTCCCCTTCACCCCTCAGTCTCACTCTTTAATCCTTACTACAGATGCATCCCTCTTGGGGTGGGGAGCTCACATGGGCGATCTCACTACCCAGGGATTGTGGTCCCCTCAGGAATCTCTGCTCCACATCAATCTGTTGGAACTTAGAGCAGTTTTTCTAGCACTTCAAGCTTTTTCCACCTCTTTTCAGAACAAAGTTGTACAGATCAGAACAGACAACACCACTGCAATGTGGTACATCAACAAGCAAGGAGGCACTCGGTCTATGGCCTTGTGCACCAAAGCAATGAAGTTGTGGTCTCTGGCGTACTCCCTGAACACCTCCCTTATGGCAGTTCACCTCCCAGGCAAGGACAATGTCCTGGAAGATGCTCTCAGCAGGATTTCCCAGGGCCATCATGAATGGTCACTGGATCCCCTAGTATTGGAGGTAGTATTTGCCAGATGGGGCACCCCCGCAGATAGATCTTTCTGCAGCCCCAGACAATCACCAACTTCCCCTTTTTGCTGCAGGCCCCCAGTGTTGGGCTCAGTCCCTCTGGATGCCTTCCTTCTCAGTTGGGAAGGGAAGTTTCTCTATGCTTTCCCCCCCTTCCCTCTTCTGTTCAAGGTGCTAGTCAAAATCAGATCTCAACCCTGCAAGATGGTCCTGATTGCTACAGATTGGGCCAGGCAGCCCTGGTACCCACTCCTTATGTCCTTAGCAGTCCACCTTCCCCTGTGTCTTCCCAGGAATCACAACCTGTTAACCTGTGCTCAGGGGAGGGTTTGGGTACCCGAATCTCAAATCTCTCAATCTCAAGGCCTGGCTCTTGAAGGGTTAGAGTTTGCTGACCTACACCTCTCACAAGGTGTATTGGATATATTGAAGGCTTCTAGGAAGCCATCCACCAGAGCTATTTATAATTTCAAATGGAAGAGATTTTCCATTTGGTGCTCTGGCAAGCATATTTCCCAGAATCTGCTGACTTACCCACAGTCCTGGATTATATGGCATTTGAATACTTTAGCTGAGGCCAGCTACCCTAAGTGCACCTGGCAGCCGTGGTTCGCTTTCTTATCAGCAGGTAAACCCTCTTTCTTTCGGCTCATCCTGTATTCTCCAGTTTTCAAGGGGTTGCTTTCACACCAACCCTCCATTCAGGGACCCTGCCCTGCCTGGGATCTTAATATTTGCATTGCTCAGCTTATGCAACCCCTTGAGCCCTTGTCTTCAGCAGAGCTTAAGTACTTGACTTGAAAACTGTGTTTTTGTAGCCATCACTTCTGCCAGGCGCATAAGTGAATTACAGGCATTGTCAGTGGAACCTGATTTTATCTCCTTTCATAGAGATAAGGTGGTCCTCAGGACTAACAGAAAGTTCTTGCCTAAGGTGGTTTCAGACTTCCACCTTAATCAATCTATGTCTCTCCCTGTGTACTTCACTGACCATTCCTCCTCTGGCGAGAGGAGACTGCACAGTTTAGATGTCAAAAGATCCCTTAGTTACTACATAGAACGTACCAAGGGTCACAGGTTTGACTCCCTCCAACTGTTCCTCACTTATGGTGAGGTTGGTAAAGGGAAACCTGCCACTAAAAGATCCATTGCCAGGTGGATTGTCTCTTGTATCCAATTTTGCTATGAAAACCTGGGTAAGGTTCCTCCCTCAGGCCTGAGGGCTCACTGTACCAGAGGTATAGCTGCATCTCTGGCTGCTGCCAGGGACATCCCTATCCTAGAGATATGTCAAGCAGCTACCTGGAAAACAGTTCACACTTTTACCAAGTATTATTCCCTGGACATCCAGGCTAGGAGTGATGCTTGGTTTGGCACAGCTGTGCTTCAGAGCCTATTTCCAAAGTAGGTTCTGTCCCTCCTCCATGGAGGTACTGCTGTGTAGTCTGCATATGTCATAATATAGCAAGACTTCATGTTGTTTGAAGAAAAAATTACTCACCTTAGTAATGTTGTTTCTGCTAATGGAGTCTTGCTATATTATGACCTCCCCCCCGCCTGCCCCTCTCAGAACCTCTACTTTTGGGATGTGGCTGGGCAGTGCAGTGTTGGCACTTAGTAGATGCCCACCTTATTTTTTCACCCCTCCTTTTTGGGGTTTTTGGGTGTCATGTTTTTAATTTTTTGGATCCCCTGACTTGAGCCTTTGTTTTGGGACCAAGAAAAATGTGTTCTTATATTTAGTAGCCAGTTGGCTAGTGTAGGTTTACGGCTTCCACACAGAACCTTAGTGAGTTTTGCTCATAAAGATCTGACAGTTTGAGTTTGATTAACAATAGACAAAGTTTTCAACCGAGCTCGAGCTCAAAGTTCCATGCCTGGCATGGAAAATTAACTCTTTCACCTCCAGAGCAGTTCGAAGGTTGGGACTCACTGCATATGTCATAATATAGCAATACTCTATTAGAAGAAACAACATTACTAAGGTGAGTAATTTTTTCTTTCTGTACACCTAGTTAGGTGCCCATAGGCAAAGATATCTGGCCCCCCGAAGACAGTATTATCTGCACCTATGCATTGGGTACACTAGCAAGAGGTTCACAGTTTGAATCCCTCCAAGACCTGAGACTAAAGGTTGATCCGAACCCACAAAACAGACCAGGAGGGTTACCCTGTTTCTGTTAACTGTTCACAAGACTGCACTCGGAGTTTGGCACTTTTGGAGTAGAGGGCTGACCTGGGTTTGTGACAGATTGGTTGGCAGCGGTGGCAAAGTTTTGGTATTACAAGCTTTTATTGTTCAGCGTGTCAGCATGAGACCGTAAGCTCACTTGCAAAGAAAGAAAAAGGCAGTGATTTATTTTTAAAAAGGAAACAGAACTATATCACTTGGTGTACAGTCAAGTTCCTACACATTTTTTTTTTTCTAAAAGTACAAGTCAGAGTAACAGTAGTGAGGGAAGAAGATGGCTTCCGACTACAGCAGGCACACTATAGACTCCTTAAAGCAGTTTTGCAGGGACAGAGGAGTCCTGTTTGTGGTGAAAGCCAGCAAGCAGAGCCTCATAGATGCCCTGATGGTAGCAGATACCCAGAGCAGTGAGTCAAGGACCATGGCCAAAAAGGACCAAACCTTGAGTGTGGCAGGCTAGCAGCCAGTGCAGTGTCCAGTTCTTATAAGGAGAGCAACAGGGCCACTGTCAGTGAAGGGCCACAGCAGGAGGGAAAGGTCACCAGTATCCTGGATCTGGAAGTACTCAGGCTGTAAATTGAGTTGTGCAGGATGGAGCTGGAGTTCCAGGAGAAGAGGGAGTGAGAAAAGCAAGAGGCAGACCGTGAGGCAGAGCAAGAATGCTGAGAGACAGAGCGTGAGGAGTGAGAGTGCCAGTGAGCTGCAGAGGAGAAGAGAGAGGAGCACCAGAGGCAACATGAACTGAAGAAGCTACAACTTCAACCAGCGGCACCAGAGCAGGTAAGTGGCTTGGGTTTAACTGGGACTACAGGACTGGGTTACAAATCAAATTACAAATTAGTAACCGAATTTAAAGAGGGGGAGGATATGGATGCCTTTTTAAATTCTTTTGAAAAAGTTTGTATTCAGGCTAAAATTCCTAGAGAGTCCTGGAGCTTCCAGCTATCCCTGCTACTTACTGGGAAAACGCGGGGTGCATTGGGTCAAATGGACAATGAGGACAGTGATGATTACAGCAAACTTAAAGCTGCACTGTTAAAGTGTTTGAATTAACTGCTGAATCATACAGAGCTAAATTCCATAAGCTCAGGAGAAGTCCTGACATGAGCTACGAGGAGCTAGCCATGAAACAACATCAGCTTTTAAAACATTGGTGGGAAGGAATTAAGGCAAACTCTGTTGATAAAATTGAAAATGTGATTTTATTAGAACAGTTTTATTGGGCATGCCCAGCCAAGCGAAACACCTGGCTAGAGGACTGAGATCCCAAAACAGTGCAAGAGGCTGCTACACTCTCGGACCACTATGCCAAGAGCAGACCTGCTCTGAGTGCGAATGGGGTGGGCGTGGCAGTGCAGAAAGGCAAAAGCACACCTTCAGGGCAGCTAAAACCCTCACTGCCTCCACCAAAACCAGTTAGCCCCAGGTTTCAGAGAAAATATTTTTTCTGAAAAGAAAAGAGAATGTTGGTTATGTAAAGAAATTGGGCATATTTCCAGTGTCCCAAAAAGGTGAGCAATAATATTCAAGGTGGTGCTAGAAAAGAAGTGGGTTGTTTGTGTGTCCCTGGCAGCATGCCTGTGAACGTGAGGGAATACATGCACCCAGTCATGGTGAATGGTGCACAGACACAGGGGTTAAGGGACACAGGGGCAACCCTGACCTTAGTAAAGGGGGATCTGATACAGCCTGGTCAGCTTATACCCAATAAATATGTCACTGTACAGGACTTTGTGGGTGGGGAGAAAACATTGCCCCTCACTAGTGTTCTCTTAGACTGAGGTAAAACAGGGGGACCTGTGCAACAGGTAGCTGTAGCCCAAACCTTAGCAGTGGATTTGATCCTGGGCAACACTCTTCAACCAGGGATGGTATGTGCAGTTACCTGTAAACATGATGCAAGGGAAAAGTGTAGTTCCCTGAACCCCACAGAAGCTATTGTGGAAACCACTGAGAGACTGGTTCCCCAGCCTGTGTCTCCTGATATGAAGATTAATGAAAAGGGGGAAGAAATTTCCCCAGTAGCAAGTAAACACACAGCTACAGAGGGTTACTCCAATGAGGGAGGGGTGACCCATTGTCAGAGGGTTGGGATTGACAGTGATCCTGAAGGCCCTGATGCTAGTGCTAGGGACCCTAGTTTAGTGACTGAAGGGGATCTGTCCCATGTCGTGGGAATGTGTGAAGGGTTTGCAGCTGCTCAGAGGAGTGACCCTAGTTTAGAGAAGCCGAGGGCTTGGGCAGACTCTGACGGAGCACAAGGAGGTGATGGCAGAGATAAGGTTTATTGGGAAAATGGACTTATGTATACTCGGGCTGTGCAGACAGAGAGAGGAGTGCTAGGCAGGCAGCTTGTCATTCCCCAGGGGTATCTTGAGCAGTTGCTCAAAATTGCACGTGATATTCCCTTGTCTGGTCATCTGGGAATCACGCACACTATGCAGCATTTAGCCCAGAATTTCTACTGGCCTAACTTCACCCAGAGAGCAGGTGAAGGAGTATTGCAGATATTGTAACCGGTGCCAAGAAATAGGGAAGGTGGGCAAGAAGACCCAAGCCACCCTGATTCCATTGCCCATAGCAGAGGAGCCATTCCAGAGGTTGGGAATGGATATTGTGGGGCCTTTCAATACCCCCAGCTCCTTAGGGAAGAGATTCATCCTGACTGTGGAGGATTATGCCACACGGTACCCAGAGGCAGTCACCCTATCCTCACTGAGGATGGACAAAGTGGCAGATGCCTTACTTGGGATTTTCTCCCATGTTGGATTTCTGCAGGAGGTAATCACCGATCAAGGAGGTTCCTTCATGTCGGACCTGATGAAATGTTTATGGGAGAAGTGTGGGGTGGTGCAGAGATGCACAACACCGTATCACCCACAAGCCAATGGTCTTGAGGAAAGATTCAATAGTTCCCTAAAGTTAATGCTCTGGGTGTTTGCTGATCAGCATGGGAGGGACTGGGAGAAATACCTTCCTCACCTGTTGTTTGCATAGAGGGAGGTGCCCCAAGAGTCAGCAGGATTTTCCTTCTTTGAACTCTTATATGGATGCTGGGTATGTGGGCCCCTAGACTTGATCCAGGAGGACTGGGAAGGCAAGCACGCCACCCAGGGAACTCCTATTGTGGATTATGTTCTTAGGTTTAGTGAAAGGCTGAAGGAGCTTATGAGGACAGCCCAGAGCAACCTGGCAGCTGCCCAACAGAAACAAAAAGTGTGGTACCATCGCAGAGCCAGAGCTCGCTCATACATGGTGGGTCAGGAAGTCATGGTCTGGAAAGACAAGCTGCAGGCTGAGTGGGCAGGACCGTACAAAGTGGTTAGGAAGGTAAATGACGTGAACTACATTGTGGAGTTACCTGACAGAAGACAGACAGAAAGGCTGTACCATGTCAACATTATGAAGCCATATGCAAATAGAGCTGACATGGTGTTTGCAGTGTGTAGTCATGGGGAGGGGATGGATGAAGGAAACCACCTTCTGTACTTGCTGGAAGAAAGTAAGCAGGAGTCCTCTGTGGAGGCAATACAATTGTCTCCCCAGCTGGCCCCAGACCAGATCCAGAAAGTAAAGAGGTTTTAGCAGACTTTGCCCCATTATTTAGCACCAAGCCTGGACTATCCCCCTTAGTGATGCACGATGTGGAGACAGGGACACAGATGCCCATACGGCAGAAAGCATATCGGGTGTCAGAGGCTGTCCAAAAGGACATTAGGAGGGAAGTGGAGGAGATGCAGGATTTAGGGGTAATCCAGAGATCCCACAGCCCCTGGGCCTCACCCGTAGTCCTTGTGCCTAAGCCAGATGGCTCTACTCATTTCTGTGTGGATTATCGTGGACTGAATGCAGTCACGAAGTCAGACACCCACCCGATGCCCTGGACGGATGAACTCCTGGACAAGTTGGGAGGGGCAATCTACCTTACGACTATTGACCTGACCAAGGGGTATTGGCAGGTAGAATTGACAGACAGAGCTAGAGAGAGGTCAGCCTTCATCAATCCGATAGGCTTATTTGAGTTTAAAGTAATGCTTTTCAGAATGAAGAATGCCCCAGCCACTTTCCAAAGGTTGGTGAACCAGGTGTTAAATGGTGCTGAGGAGTATGCCATGGCATACCTGGATGACATTGCCATCTTTAGTACCAGCTGGGAGGAACATCTATCCCACCTTAGGGAAGTGCTGGGCAGGAACAGAGGGCCAGCTCACTGTCAAAGCCGAGAAGTGCCAGGTGGCCATGGCAGAAGTGGCATACCTCGGGCATGTGGTAGGCCGGGGACAGCTCCGTCCTAACCAAATAAAGATAGAGGTAATCCAGGCGTGGCCCAGACCAGAAACACAGAAGCAGGTCAGGAGTTTTCTAGGGACAGCAGGGTACTACAGCAAATGTGTACCCAATTACAGTGCCCTGGCTACTCCTCTGTCTGACCTGACAAAAAAAAAGGATGCCAAAGAAACTTATCTGGGGTCCAGCCTGTGAGGAAGCCTTTTCCAAACTAAAAGAGGCACTGTGCAGTGCTCCTGTTTTGACAAGTCCTGACTATAGCAAAACCTTTATAGTTCAGACTGTCGCCTCAGACATGGGTATTGAGGCAGTGCTGAGTTAGACATTCAGCCAAGGGACAGATCATCCAGTAGTGAACCTGAGTAGGAAGTTACTTCCCAGGGAGCAAGCATACTCCATGGTGGAAAAGGAGTGTCTTGCCATAGTGTGGGCCCTAAAGAAATTAGAGCCATACATATATGGGCAGCATTTTGTGGTGCAGACTGACTACAACCCCCTGGTTTAGCTGATGCAGATGGGAAAGAACAATGGTAGATTGCTAAGATGGAGGCTTGCTTTGCAAAGGTATGATATGACAATAGTACTTAAGGCTGGAGCCAAAAATCAGAACTCAGATGGGCTGTCTAAGGTCTATGAGGAGTGAACTGATTTGGGAAGCTCATCCCATGTAGGAGCTAGAGCCCCCAAATTCAGTGTAGGTGGGGAGGAATTGTGGCACTTGGAAAGCTGGTTCTGATCACTGTATTATTTTTGTTATATAAAAATGTGTAATGGACTGTCTGTCATGAGAGATGCTGAGAAATCTGGTGCTCTTGTAGTGGCCTTGCTCACCCCCCCCCAGGTCTTATCTGAAAAATGAAAGCCATGAGATAATTACAGGCTGGAAGAGGCTTGAGTTGAGGATATCCTGTTTAGGTAGCAAATTGTAGCTTGCTAGATGCCAAGATAGATCATAGCCATTTTATGACATTTGAAAGGAAACCCACGTTATTACACATAGGAGCGACATTGAAAATGTTCCTTTGATGCCTGTTTGAGAGAGAATGCAGCTAAAGATGAAAGGAGGATCTTGGAAATTTACATCCTTGCTTGGGAAGTCACATAGAGAAAATGAGTTATGCTGAGGTTACAGAATTTAATACTTGGAAAAGACATCCTGCTTTTATATAGATATATATTTTTTATATATTATGACAGGGAGGAGCTAGGTGACCCATGCAAAGAGGTGGGGAAAACCAGCTTTTAAACATTATTCTGTTTTTCTTCAGAGACACTTCTATCTAGACTCCGACAAAGAAACATCTGTGAGCACTTTAAGCAGGTATTTAGAGAGAGAGAGACAAATCTAAGTACTGTAGTAGGAATTGCACTGTTAAAATCTGTTTTGTTTAAGAGATTAGTGTGTCTTGTGATATAATAGTTCTATATTTTATGGTTTACATATTCTTTATCTATTTTAGTAAAACTCTATTTTTAGAGCCTACTTGGTCTGTCTTTGAATTTCTTTCCTTTACAAGTAGAGTATATATGGTTAAAGCAGACACTGTACAGACGCTTGAATGGTGATACCAAACTGGAAAAAGGTAAACGTTTTAAATCTGAGGTCTTTTATTACAGTTTTTAAGGGTTCATTTCTGTACACCTAGTTAGGTGACCGTAGGCAAAGATAAATGGCCCCCAGAAGACAGAATTATCTGCGCCTATGCATTGGGTATGCTAGCAAGAGGTTCACACTTTGAATCCTTCCAAGACTTGAGACCAAATGTTGATCTGAACCCACAAAACAGACCAGGAGGGTTACTCTGTTTCTGTTAACTGTTCACAAGATGGCACTCGGAGGTTGGCACTTTGGGAGTAGAGGGCTGACCTGTTCAGTGGATTTGTGACACCCTTTACTATATTTACCGGTGGGGAGTGGGCCACAGTTGGTTCTGGCCTCGCTTGAACCTCTGGCTAACCAGAGTGGTCAGGTGGATAGTCAGCCTCCTCCGGGGGGGCCAGTTGAGCATCGCTGTTGGTTGTCGGCCTCCTTGGAGGTGTGATCACCCCCGGTGTTGCAGTTGGAGCTATATACTAGTCCTGAACCAATGGGGCCCTCAGCTCTACCTGCCAACTCTGCTCGGGCTTCTAGCCCCTTTCCTGGGGTTGATGAGCAGGGTGGGGTTGTGGTTTGAGCTAGGCCTATATCCGATGCTGCCAGTGGCCAGTAGATGCAGTAGAGTAATATGGTGGCCTCTCTCCTGGTCGTCCTGGTCTCCTCCTCTTCAGAGGAGGATGATGGGGATGTCCCTGAGTGGTTACCCAGCTCTGAGGAGTCTCCCAACTCTGAGGAGTCATGTCACCTACCTAGGCCTAGGTTCCAGAGGTATCTTCATCTTCTGCCTTCCTGGCTGGGTCTTCCCTTGGGGCAAACTCTTCCGAGTCTTCTGGCACTGTTGGCGGTGCCGAGGAGGAGGGCAGCGCTGAGGATGGTGCCAGGTCTGGGGATGGTGCCAGATATGGGGAGGGCACCAAGTCCGGAGCTGAGTTGGGCGCTGGCACCACCTTTAGTGCCAGGTCTGGCATTGGCGCTGGGGTGGTACCAGTCCAGATTCCACTACAGAGGTGGGTTTGGGGATGGTTCTGACAGGTTCTTTAGGGTCTGGAACCATCCCAGAGCTCCCTCTGTCAGTACCCCAGGGACGACCGAGGGGCAGGTCCCTTTCTGAAGGGAAGGGTTTGAGAAGGCCTGGGGTGGTTCAGGGGCATACTCCCAGAGCTGCTGGTGGCTCAAGGAGGAGCCACAGTGCCGACCCTTCACATTTTCACTCTCCTCAGTGGGAGGGATCTGCATCAGGTGGGACTAGGGGCTACTTGCAAGGGCCAGACTGGCCCCAATCTCCTCACTGTGGGGCTCTTTTCCTTAGGGCACCACTTGGGCTGCTCCTGTACAGTTGGACAATCTACAGTGGGCACTTTGCACAGCCCCACCCTTTGGGAGGGGTCACCTGTGCATTCTTGAAGCCCTAGCAAGGATCCTCCTCTTGCTCGCAAGACTTCTCCTCCTCCCTCGGATCCACTGCCTTGCCCTCCTGTTCTCCCGGGCATTTCAGGTTTTGCTGGGCCCTTGTCCTGGGACCAATTCAGAGCCTCGGCTGCAGCTTTTCCTCACTACTTAAGATCTATGGACCAGGTCATCTTCAGACCAGAAGCCCCTGCTGCACCAGAGTCTGAATCAAGCTCTTCTATCACCTCATCCTCCTCCCCAGAGGAAGAAGACTCATTGGCCCATCTGTCATCAGACGCTGACATCACCACCTATCAGTGGTTCTTGTTGAGGTCATTGGAAGAACTCCACATGTCTCACTTTGCAAGTCGTGATGCTGCTCATGTGATGCGTTGTCTTCCTGGGGAGTTCTCAGAGAATATTATTCCTCCATGGCCTGTTCCATTTCTGTAGTCATCACATCAGGTCTGGCAGAACCCCTCTGCCCCCTTCTCTGCCCCGAGGGACCGCCAGTGCAGATATCATGCACCCCATGGGTCTCCAGGTTCCATGTCTCACCCCATTTCTGGGATAGAGCTCCTGGATTCCCCCTTTGGGCATCGTTGCCCAAAATGCGACTGCAACCTGGAGTCTGACTCAGTTGAGTTTGACCACTGGGGGAGAAGGGTTTCTCCATGGCGTATCTCTTTCTCTGTATATCAGTTCATAAGGCCCACATGGCTTCCTATGCTAGGCAGTTATGGATGGTGCTAGGACAGCTCCTAGACACCCTGCCTGACTGTGATGTAACCAGGCAAGCCACCTGGTGTTCTGCTAGTGGCCTAGAGCTAGCAAGGCACCAGTCAAGAGTGTCATATGACACTAATGAGGTAGCATCTAGGCTGGCAGGAACTGCAATCTGCATAAGGTGGATGGTATGGCTTTGCCTTTCTAGGTTATCACCCTTGGCCCAGTGTAGGGTGATTGCCTCCCTTTTCCAAGGAGCCCATTTTTTCTCTCACAGGATGAGATGTAAATTAAGAGGGTGTCTTCCTTCTCCCAGATAATGGGAGTCCCCATCTCACCCTGACCAATTGCAGGCCTCGCTGGGCCCATAGGGGGCTTCTTCCCCATGTGAGTCTTGCCCACAGGAGGCTGAGGCAAGCTCTTTCCTCGGGGAGGTGCCTGATCCCCTTCGGGTGGCTTGGTACTCACCCACCAATGATGAATGGTGAAGATACATACAGGGAAGATATGAAAATTACATATCTACCGTAATTCTTGATCTTCCTGTATATCTTCACCATTCATCACTGTTTCCCACCCACCTTCCCCTCTTGGGCCTCAGTTTTTGGGCAGTGCCTCCTCCCTGCTTGCTTTCCCCATAATTGAGGTCAATTGTGGGCAGAGTCCTGCTGTCTTCGTGGGTTCACTGTTCCCTCTGTTGGGCATCAGTGGTCCTCCTTGGAGGGAGGGCAAGTGAGGCCGCTTGCCCTTTTCTGATGTGGGCTCCTCGGGACCTCTTCTGTGCAATCTGAATGAGGACCCTTGCGGGGAGGGGGGGACCAGAGTCCAGACTGGTGTCCTGGACTTGGAACCTTTGCAGAGCATAGAGGAGTTTAGGGGCTCTGGGGACTCCCTTCCCTTTTCTTTCTCCTTTTTGGTTAGCCTGGCTGGTTAACCTGGGTCAGTTTCTCTTTTTTTCTCCTCAAGAAGAACCCCTTGGTCAACCTATTCCTTCCTTGCCCACTGGCTTGGAATAGGTAAAAGAAAATCCTAGGCCTTTCTGCTGAAAGGCTTGAGTTGAAGGAAAGGGATCCTGCCCCAGGGTGGGTCCTGTCCCCACCTCCGTGTCTTTGGGATAGACTTGAGAGACCCTGGCACCCACCCTCTGTGAGTTGGAAGAATACGGCCTCTAGGTTAACTCCGCCTCCAACTTCTTTCTGATGTGCCCACCATGTTCAATTGGTCTTGACATTTTTCCAAATGACAGACCATTCTGATCTTCTCTCCCTCATCCTGCTTGGTTGGTTAGGGAGAATGGAGGCGGATGTTGTTCCTTCTAGTACCAAGATGCTCCCTGGTGTCCCTAGGGAGGTAGGATGCCAGTTGGTCTCTCTCTCTCTCTCTTTCTCTCTCTCCCCCCACACCCCTCCACTTCTCTATCCTCTTGGGACTGCCCAGTGGTTGAGGCCTCCCTATACCATACCCTCAGGTAGCCTCCTTCCCCTCTTATGTCAGCTTTGTTATCCTTTCTGTTTTATATCTTTTCCTTTTATTATCGCTCCCTTGCCCCACCCTCTTTCTTCACTATATCTGTTTTTCACTCTCTCTGGTGGACAGAACTGAGGTGAGGGAGGAGTCAGCATTGGTTACTGGCCAGCGCTCTGGCAGCATGCTGTGTGTTGCCCTCGTGGGTGGTGCCGGCACCAGCTCCTCCCCCAAGAAAAATTTCTAAGCTAAAAGCTCCTGCGGGGTCATCGCACCTCCGGTGTATAACCCACCAGTGATGAATGGTGAAGATATATACAGGAAGATCAAGAATTACGGTAGGTGCCTAATTTTCATTTTTCAGTAGGGTCATGATTTTACCATTTTTATAATGTAATTATTCAGAGTAGCCTAGTCCAGATGTAAAATATTGTTTTCTGCATGTTCTGATTTTACACAATGCAACATAATATTGTGTAGCTATAGAGCCCCACTGAAAATAAGATGCCTCGTCTCCTGTGAACTATCCATGCTAAATATACAGCAATCAGCAGGCATATTCTAGGAAAACACATTGAAACCGTCTCTCAGCAGATTTGTGTTGTGCAAATTCATTAGAAATAATGGGTAAAAGTATGACTACACTGTAAGTGATATTTTACAGGATATGCCAGTTGAGATTTGATATATCATGTATCGAAGCTCAACTGGCATATCCTGTAAAAATTCTACATTTAAAACAGTTTAAATGCTTTACCCGAATGAAATAAATATTTTAAATATCGACTTGGCTAGTCTTTTCTCATAGGTCTTATCCCATATGCCCTACACCATTGTTGTTACCCTCCGCTGCACTGTCTCCACCCTGTCTATGTTTTTTCTGAGATGGGCCTCCAGAACTGGATACAGTATTGAAGGTGCAATCTCATGAGTGTCTTACACAGAGGCAAGATGACCTTCCTCTTTATACTCCTGATATCCCTTCCTGTGCATCCAAGCATCTGGCTAGCCTTTCCAGCTGCCTTATCACACTGCCTAGTTTCTCTTGGGTCCTGCGAGATGCTAACTCCCAAGTCCCTTTGCTGCTTTGTGACTGTCAGAACCTCCCCACATAGTTTGTACTTTGCCTCTGGGTTCTTGTGCCCTATCTGCATGATCCTGCACTTCTTTGTATTGAATTCCAGCTGCCATTCATTAGACCATTTCTCCAGTTTTTTTTATTGTGTTTATGCCCCCGTTTTTCCCCGTTTTCGCCCGACTCCCCATGCCGCAGCCTGTGCATGCACCCGTGGAGGCACATGCACGCTGTGGTTCTGCAGCACCCTCCCTCTGCTTGTCACCTGCCTGCCTGTGCTACCTTCAGGCCTCTACCTGGGGGCAGTTGGACTGTGAGAGGTGACAGGGTCCCTCCCCGGGAGAGGAGAACTGCCTTGTGGCTGCTCAATCCTACCCCCCTCCCTCCCCCTAGCTGGCCTTCAATGACCCGGGCTCATTCCTGAACCCTGGTGGCCGGTGTAGTGTGGGATGTGGCATCCAGCGGCTCAACCCTCAGCACCACAGGGATAGCTCACCAGTTTTTTAAGGTCTTCATTCATTCTTTCAACACACCCTGGCATGTCCACCCTATTGCTTACCTTTGTATCCTCTGCAAAGAGAAGTAGGTAAGTAAGTAATAAGTAAAATTTATTTCAAGGCGCCCTTCCTACACACAGGGTGCCTTTACAAAATTTCACATGCAGCATTTAAAACCACAATAAAAAATAACATCATATCCATAATAAAATTTATGTTTACGAAAATGCTTGATTAAATAAAAAAGTCTTCAGAGCTCTTTTAAAACCCTCCACAGTCAGGCTATTCCGTACCTGGCAAGGCAGAGAATTCCACAGGGTGGGAGCCATAAAGTTAAATGTTTTTCCATCAGATGTTTTTAAGGCTACCCTGGGAATCTCTAGCAATCTCTCGCCAGAGGATCAGAGGGAGCGGAAGGGGCAGTAAGAAGTCAGGAGTTCTTTCAGGTAGTGGGGTCCCAAACCGTGTAAGGCTTTATAGGTCATTAAAATTACCTTGAAAGTGATCCACCACTGTACAGGCAGTCAGTGCAACTCACGCAGCACTGGTGTTATATGGCTGGATCTTGGGCTTCCAGTCAACAACCTAGCTGCCGTGTTTTGCACCAGCTGCAAGCGCCGAATATCCACTCTCGGCAGCCCTAGATAGAGGACATTGCAGTAATCCAAACGACTGGCAACTAAGGAGTAGACCAGGGTAAGAAGGTCCTCTGATGGAACCAAGTGTTTTGCCCATGCTATATTTCTTAGATGGAAAAAGGGTGATTTGACTATGGCCGACACCTGTGCCCTCAGGGTTAGGCCCTCATCAAATATAACACTAAGGTTATGCATCTGGCCAGATGCCATAAGTGGGGTCCACCCCAAGAAATAGACCTGAGGGTTTTCCCACCCATGGACTTGACATCCTCACTCCCGGTTGCACCACCAATACCTCTGTTTTTCCCGTGTTCAACTTCAACCAATTAGCACTCATCCAGTTCTGTATCTCCAGGAGGCAGTTGTTAAACACTATACTTGATTCAGACTCCTGCCCGGGCACAAAAGACATATAGAGTTGAGAATCATCAGCATAGCAATGAAAATTCAACCCATACCATCTTATAATATCCCCCAATGGCAGCATATACACTGCAACTAACATGGGGGACAACACCGAACCCTGTGGCACCCCACAGTGCAGGCAGTGAGAGGTCGAGGAATAAATCCCCGACACCACTCTCTGAGTCCTACCCTGCAGGAAAGATTTAAATCAACTGTGGACCACCCCCCTTAGTCCACAGAGAAACCACAGGCATTCGAGAAGCACCCCACGATCTATGGTGTCAAATGCTGCTGAGAGATCAAGGAGAACCAAGATAGAACAAGCTCTGATCTCTCGCTATCAGATCAATAAGCACCCATACAAGAGCCGTCTCAGTACTAATGCCATTTCCTGAAGCCCGACTGAAGAGGGTCATAGATATTGTGGTTGGTTAAATGATCTTCCAGCTGCAAAGCGACCACCTTCTCGATAACCTTTCCCACAAAGGGAAGGTTCAAGACTGGTCTGTAGTTTTCTGGGCAGTCGGGAAAAAGTGAGGGCTTTTTCAGAAGGGGGTGCACTACTGCCTCCTTCAAGGGATATGGAAAGATCCCTCTCTCCAATGATACCACTACTATCCCATTAAGGATCAGGCCAATGACCTCTACACACCCCATATGTAGGTGAGTAAGGCCTGGATCCAAACTACAGTAGGATGGACGCAAAGTCTGGATAATCCTCGCTATATCCATGACTGCTGGTTGACTAAAGGTGGACCATGTTGGTTGAGTATTAGTGCTCCTCGGTTGATTACTGCAAGACCCAATGGGGAGGCATTGGCTGATCTCATCCCTGATAGCGGACACCTTATCAGCGAAGAACGTCACAAACTCCTCACACTGTAACTGTGACAAAGCTCGACCGGTTTGGAGACAGACTGGATTGCACAGTCTGTCCACAGTCCAGAAGAGCTGGGCCGGTCTAGTCTTTGCTGTCACAATTTCCCTGGACAGGAACTCTGCCTTCTTATGGGAAATTGCTAACTGATAGATCTTATAATGTTCTGCCAGTCTAATCTTGTCCACTTCCAGGCATGTTTTCCGCCAATGTCTCTTCAGTCTTCGGCCCTGTCTCTTCAACTCACAGATCTCCCCTGTAAATCATGGAGCCCCTGGGTGGAGAGTACAGGGACAAACTCAGAATGCAGCAATGGCATCCAGGGCCCCCACAACTGCCTTATTATAGGCTAGCACCAAGGGCCCTGGATCAGTGCTATCCATTGGCAATCCCGAGAAGTCCAGTTCCATCATAAGGCCTTCTGAGGTAACTCCTCTCAAAGGACAGAACTGTACTATCTCCTTAGGTGCAGGCCTCTTTCAGGGGCTGCAAAACTGAACCTCAGGGCGTGATGGTCAGACCAACTGATAGGCTCCACCTCCACATCAGAGATTTCCATCCCCAGATAGAATATCATGTCCAGTGAGTCCCCCCCCCCCATTGAGTTGCAGACATAACAATCCGTGTCAGGCTCAACGAATCCATCAGTTGGTGGAGGTTTTGTCCAAATAGTATGAGTTCATCGTCTACCCTGGCATTGAAATCCCCCAGAATTAACCATCAGGGGGAGGCACCTGCACCCACAATACACTCGAAGGAGCTGGTATACCCAACTGGCACCTCCCTGAGTTCAAGTTCCTGTCTAAAACAGATTGCAACTCCCCCGCCCCTACGGTCCACTGTTGGGTGGTGAATCACCGAGAACCCGGCTGGAACTGCAGACTCCAAAATAGGGCCCGCATTTTCATCTAGCCAGGTCTCAGTGATGCAAGCTAAGTCCACAGATGCAACAAGATCCACCACCAATGCGGTCTTGTTTCTGATGGATCTAGCATTGCTCAACACCGCCCGAAAGGGATGGGACTCTAAGGATGACTCCACTTCCTGCCTGACCAAGTCGGTGCCCTTGGGTATAGGTACAAGGCATGATGGACCTTGCTCCTGTATCCATTTCACCCCAGGGCGCCTCCTGGTTCTAACTGTCCCTATCCGCTCACTCCTTTCCCATCCCCAGCAAGAGTTCCGGGATCTCCTATTCCCTGCACTCCTTCGTCTCACAATGCCGAATACTTGGCATTTCCTATAAACTTCAGAAGGAAGTGAGGGACATTCAAATGGTCAGAGATCCCTCAGTCTCGAGGGGGAGTACCGCCTGACTGTGTTCTTGCCACCAAACACATTCAGATTCTAAAATAACACTCAATCGTTAAAAAAATCCACCAAATCAACACTTTTACTTTAAGAAAACCACCCCACTCCCTACTTTAATATTCAAATCAAAAACCTAATACTAAATATACATCTATTAACAATTGTATACATAACTAAAACATAAAACCAAAACCATACTCCTCTCAGATTACAACTCCTCCACTCTCTCTCTCGCTCACTGAGTGAGGGAAAAGAGGGAAGGTCCACAAATCCTACCCACTGTCTCTCACACAGAAGGGGAGAACAATATACAATACAACATTAAAATGAATACTTATTCAAACTAAAAATAAACTATTAAATCAACACATAATTTCAATTCACTTTATAGTCCTAGTCAGTCCAATATTTCTTCTTTAATCAGCTTTCACGCTCTTTTTTGTCCAAATGCAAAAGGTGGAAAAGCTATACACAAAGCTCACACCTTAAGGAGCCATGAATGCCATTCAGCCTCTCATGTGGGCTCTCACTTCCACATAGGAACCAACAAGCAGTCACAAATCCTGGGAGTAAATTCAAAATCGGTTCTGTGATCCCATTCACTTTTTACAAGCAGATTTGTTCCAGGCATTACATACCTCACCATTACCACTCCCAGTTTAGTCACCGATCAAACAGGTTCTGGTAGCTGGATCCATTCCATGTCTCCTCACCATCTTCACTCCAGCCGGAGTCGAATTAAAATATTATACCTACACAGGCATTAAATCCACGGATAATATTCAGGAACTCAACCCAGCTGTAGAACCTCTCCCCAGACCCGTTCTGCACCATGGCTGCCCACCAGCAACCACTAAGCAGAATGGAAGTACTACGGAGCCGACCGCCCAACAGCGGCAGACCCACAGCACACCACCAGGTCGGGTTAAGGCCAAGAAAAAATTCTCCCAAACATCCACAGATCCACTGCCCAGTAAGAAAGCTAGCAACTTCAGTCAGAGCACAATATAATCCACTCTCCACAACCCAGCTACTGAAGCAGATAGGAAATTTCACTATGCTACCAGAAATGCCTTCCCCTCCAGTCCCTCTGCATTGTCCTCAAACAAAGACATTGAAGAGACCCGGCCCCAATACCAACCCCTGTGGCACCCTGGTCATCACATCTCCCTCTCCAGAGTAATCCCTGTTTACCACAACCCTCTGACTCCTGCAATTCAGCCAGTTTTCCACCCACAGAACTATTTCAGAATCCACCCTAGGTTGTGCAGTTGTTAATCAGCCTTCTATGGGGATGGTGTCAAAGGCCTTTCTGAAGTCCAGTAGGCCACATCCACCGCACCTCCCTGGTCCTACCTTAGTTACCCAGTCATGCAGTAGATTAGTACAATGAGTTAGTGAAAAACACAGTGCTTATCCAAAATACAGTAAAAGTTAGGTTTAGATGTAGAAGTAAATAAATGCCATATAATGACTCTACCAAGCCACAGCGATGGAAATGTTTCTGCTATCCTTCACATTGCCGCAATCCCACTGACATCGCTAACACATCCCAACCATGACCCACAACACGTCGACACAGACTGCCACATTTAACTGTATCAACTGTGTGTGTGGTGGGGCAATGCTCTATGTGTGCAGACAGTGCACTGCTATATTATATTTGAATATATATGCATATATGTGTATTTGTATTAGCGTGTGTGTATCACAACAACTAGAAAGTGCAGTTAGGATGCTCTTTGGTTAGTGCAAAAAGTGCTAGTCTACATTTCAAACAACATGAAGCCTTGCTGTATTCTGACATTATGCAGTTAGCCCCAGCACTTGAACTGCTCCAGAGAGAAAAGCGTTAACTCTATGCCAGACCGTAGAATGTTGAGCTCGAGCTTGGTTCAAGCCTCTGTCTGCTGCACTTCAAAGTGTAACTGTCAGATTCTTTACTCCGCCTAACTGAACAGTCGCTCTAGAGAAATCTCCTTTGCTTGTTGGTTCGGTCTCAGTAAAAGGTCACTTTTAAACTGCTAATTTTATTATTTTTTCGGTTCAGGTCCCTGTCTGCAGTACAGTAAGTGTTGTAGGTAGTGGACATTAGTTTATTTTCTGTGTGTGGAAATTGCAAAACTTTTCAATCAGTCCAGTTTGGAACCGATTGTTTTCTTTCTTTATTCTGTAAGTCTTTGGTTTATTTGTATTAGTGTGAGGTACCAGTCCCTATTGGTTTAAAAAAAACTGATTTTTAGACTTTTTTCCACAGCCCGTAACACGGTTGGTAACCAATAGGGGGGTCTTGCCTGGCTTTAAAGCTGCTAAAGGGTAAGTGATTAGGATGGCTACATCTGAGAAACCCAAGAGAAAAATCGGGCCCACTTGGTTTCAGCACTGTAGTGAGTGTGGGGATGACTTTGCTAAGGCAGACCCCCACACCACCTGTGTGTATTGTCTGGGGTTTGACCACCTTAATTCAGACTGCTGTAAAAATGTCCCAAAGGCCACCCTGGACAAGAGATTGGGTAGGCTTAGGGAAAAGGAGGCCGAGAAGTCTGCTGATCCGGATGGCCAACCTGGTTCGATTCCGACCGAACCTGAGGGAGTGCCCACTGACCTGGGCGATACTTCCTTGGGCAAAAGGAGAGCCGACCCTGAGGGGTCGGTTCCGTCAAAGAGAAAAAAAAATAATAATCCGGTTCAGATCCAGAACCGTCACGTCCAACTGCCGAAGAGATTGCCAGGACGATTAGTATTGTAGAATCACTCAGTTCAGTTCCAGCAGATCTGGCGCCTCCTGGTAGGTGCTCTGTTTGGTCGGTTCCTCCAGTTCTGGAATATTGTCAGGATGATTACTATCAACCAGATTTGGAAGGAGAAGAAGGGTATGATGATGACGATGATGATGATGGTGTGGAAGGCTTGGATGAGCCCATTGAACCGGACATCTCCCTAGACAGGCCTTCCAATGTTTCCCCTCTTAGACTTTGAGTCCCCTTTCCACTATTTGTTTTACAAAAAAGTGGTGGAGACCCTCCAGCTCCCTGTTGTTGAATCTGTTGAGGAACAAGAGGAGCCTGACTATGTAGAGATGATGGACATCCCAGAGTCCAAAAGGCTGTCTATTCCCCTCCATAAATTTTTTTGGGAAACAGACACAAAAAATTCTTCAGACACCAAATTCATTACCTCCTGTGGATAAGAGAATGGACAGGAGGTATATGCTATCAGGCTCAGGTACAGAGTACTTGTTCCAACAATGCAGCCATGTTGGGGTCATGCAGACTGCAACCTGTGACAAGGCTAATATACCTTGGGCTTCACACCCCTCAGATAAAGACTCTAGGAAGGTGGATGCTATGGCCAAGAAACAATACTTGGCATCCTACTTGGGACTCAGGCAGGCAAACTACATGGCCTACCCGGCCAGATACCAGAAGTCTAGGTGGGATACTGTTCTGGAGCTGGCTAAACAGGCTTCCCCCCCAGCTAGCCAAAGAGTTGGAGGAGGTGGCTGCTGATAGGATTGAGGCATCCAAAGTCCAATTTCATGCTGCTGTGGACTCTAATGATGTTTCATCATGACTACATCTGTGTCTCTTAGGAGATTTGCTTGCCTCAGATGTACTAGCCTCTCTCAGGACACCCAGGCTAAGGCCATGGATTTCCCTGTGGTGGGTAATTCTTTGTTTGGAGAGCAGACAGAAAAAGACATGAAAAAGATGGACGAGCATAGGACCACCTACAGGACTGCACAGGCCAAGGAAAGGCAGGCAACTCCTCAGAAGCAGCAATATAGGGGCAGAGGCAGGCCTTTTCAAAGGCCTTTCTACCAGGCACAGGCCTCCTCTCTCCTTTTCCTCAGAGGGGGTTCTTCAGCAGGAGAGGCAGAAGGGGGATGAGCAGGGCTGCATTCTCCTCTCAGTCCAAGGTTCCTGCCAAGCAGACAAGCTGATGTGTCAGCCCAGGTCAACTCCCCCTTTCCAGTAGGAGGCAGGCTGGCTTACTACTTCCAGGCCTGGAAGTCTGTTACCTCAGACAAGTGGGTCCTGGAGGTAGTAAGCCAGGTACTGGCTCTCAGCTTCAAAAAATTTCCAAAGCTGAGGGTCAGGTCTTTTCCACCTGCAAACATCTCCAAAACCATGGCCCTAGAGGCAGAGATTTCCTCTCTGCTGGCTCTCAGAGCCATAGAGAGAGAGTTCCTACTCCACACAGGGGCAAGGGTCTGTACTCCAAATACTTCCTTACCCCCAAAAAAAGATAGGGGAATGGTGGCCCATCCTAGGTCTAAGATACTTAAACAAATACCTAGTCAAGCCAAAATTAAAAATGGTGACTTTGGGAATAATTCTTCCCTCTCTGAGGCCAGGGTATTGGTTATCCTCTCCGGACCTCAAGGATGCCTATTTTTACATTCCCATCAGGTGCTCCCACAGAAGCTACCTCAGGTTCAAACTGTCTACAGGCCATTATTAGTTCAGAGTAATGCCCTAGGGACTAACATCAGCACCAAGGGTGTTCACAAAATGCCTAGCAGTAGTAGTGGCCTTTCTAAGGAGACAAAACCTTTCCATATTTCCATACCTGGACGACTGGCTCATTGTGGGGGCAGTCTCCAGACCAAGTCAAGTCAAACCTGCAAGTGACCCAGCAATTGCTCACTTCTCTGGGATTCCTCCTCAATCTTCCAAAATCAATTCTCAAACCAGTACAACTCCTGACTTTCATAGGGGTAGATTTGGACACTGTCCAAGCAAGAACTTTTCTTCCCCTGACAAGGGTAAAGGCCCTTACAGACCTGGTTTCTTCTTTTTGCCTTCTGGTGTCTCAACCAGCAAGGCATTTTCTTCAACTCCTGGGCCACATGGCAGCTTCCACTGCAGTGGTACAAGGTGCCAGATTTCAGAAGAGGGACATCCAGTTCCAGTTCAGGGCTTTTTGGTCTCAGAAAAAAGATCCTGTAACCAAACTGATTCCAGTGACTCAGACTCTGATCCAGGCTCTCCAATGGTGGTTGGATTGTGACAGCCTCAGACAAGGTGTGGAATTCATCACCCTGACACATTCTGTGGTATTAACTACAGATGCTTCTCTCCTGGAGTGGGGAGCTCACTTCAGAGTTCTCACAGCACAGGGAGTGTCCCTTCAGGAGTCTCTACTTCATATCAATCTTCTTGAGCTCAGGGCAGTGTACCTGGATGTGCAAGCTTTCTCAGACTCAGTACAGAACAAGGTGGCTCAGGTCAAGACAGACAACACCACCATGTGGTACATCAACAAGCAGGGAGACACTCAGTCTATGGCCTTGTGCATGGAAGCCATGAAATTATGGTCTCTGGCTTATTCCCTACAGACATCTCTAGTAGCAGTCCACCTCACAGGGAAGGACAATGTGCTAGCAGATGCTCTGAGCAGGATATCTCTGGGCCATCACAAATGGTCCCTGGCTCCCCTAGTGTTAAAAGTGATTTTTTCAAGATGGGGCACTCCAGAGATATATCTCTTTGCAGCCCTAGACAATCACTAATTCCCTCTCTTCTGTTGCAGACCCCCAGTCTTGGGTTCAGTCCCCCTGGATGCTCTACTTCTGGATTGGGAGGGGACATTTCTGTATGCCTTTCCCCCTTTCCTCTGTTATTCAAGGTTCTGGTCAAGATAAGGTCACAATCCTGCAAAGTGATCCTGATTGCTCCAGACTGGGCCAGGCAGCCTTGGTATCCTCTATTGCTGTTCCTAGTAGTCCATCTTCCCTTATGTCTTCCTAAAAATCACAATCTCTTAACCTCCTCTCAGAGGAGGATTTGGTACCCCAACCTTCGGTCTCTCTACCTCAAGGTGTGGCTCTTGAAGAGTTAGAATATGCAAGCCTGCATCTGTCTGAGGTGGTTCTGGATATTCTCAAAGCCTCTTGAAAACCTGCCACCATAAAAACTTATAATTCCAAATGGAAAAGATTCAGCATTTGGTGTTCCAATAGGCAGATGTCTCCAGATACTGCTGATTTGGCTACAGTTCTGGATTGTATTGTTCATTTTAATGGCTTAGGCTTCAGGCCAGCCACTCTGAAAGTACACTTGGCAGCTGTTTCTGCATTTCTGTCAGTGGGGCAGGCTTCTTCCCTGGCATCTCATCCTGTTTTCTGTAAATTTTTTAAAGGGTTGCTCCAAACCAACCCTACCTATAAGGACCCTACTCCTGCTTGGGATCTTAATGTTTGCATTGCTCAGCTTTTGTAACCCCCTTTTGAGCCTTTGGCCTCAACAAAACTTAAGTATTTGACTTGGAAAGCTGTGTTCCTGGTAGCTATTACTTCTGCTAGGCGTATCAGTGAATTACAAGCTCTATCAGTGGAGCCTGATTTTATCTCATTCCATAGAGATAAGGTGGTCCTTAGAACTAACAGGAGGTTCTTATCCAAAGAGGTTTCAGATTTTCATCTGAACTGGTCCATGTCTCTCCCTGTGTTCTTCACTGATCATTCTTCTTCAGGAGAGAGAAGATTACACAGTTTGGATGTTAAGAGGGCACTTAGCTACTACATTGAGCTCACTAAGGCACTTAGGTTTGACGGTCCTCAGTTATTTCTTACTTATGGTGAAGTGGGAAAGGGCAAACCTGCTACTAAGAAGACTATTGCCAGGTGGATTGTCTCTTGTATACAATTCTGCTATGAGAAGCTAGGCAAAATACCCCCTTCAGGTCTGAGGACTCATTTTACTAGAGGTACAGCTGATTCTCTGGCTACTGCCAGAGATATACCATTACTAGAAAAATGCAAAGCAGCCACCTGGAAAACAGTCCATACATTCAGCAAGCAGTACTCTCTGGATATCCAGGCTAGGAGTGATGCTAGGTTTGGTACAGCAGTACTGCAGATCCTATTCCCAAAATAGATTTGGTCCCTCCTCCATGGAGGTACTGCTTGGTAGTCTGCATAATGTCAGAATACAGCAAGAATTCATGTTGTTTGAAAAAAAAATACTCACCTTAGTAACTGTGTTTCTTCTAATGGAGTCTTGCTACATTCTGACCTCCTCCCTGCCTCCCCTCTCAGAACCTGGTTTTGGGAAGTGGGCTGGCAGGTACAGTGCTGCACCTCATGGGTGCACTTAACACTCTCCCCTTTGTAGGGAGGGTGAGTGGGTTATGTTTATGTTATTTTTTTTAGTTATGTTTGTTCACTACCTAGTTTTTGTTTTGGAGTTCGCCACTTGAGTCTTTTGGACCCAAAACATTTGGTTGCCTTTTGGCTAGTTAATTTAAAATTTCCACCTAGCAGGTGGAGTTAGTTAGTATTAGCTCATAACAGTCTGAAGGTTACACTTTGAAGTGCAGCAGACAGAGGTCTGAACCAAGCTCAAGCTCAACGTTCTATGCTCTGGCATAGAGTTAACTCTTTCCTCTCTGGAGCAGTTCAAGTGCTGGGGCTAACTGCCTAATGTCAGAATACAGCAAGACTCCATTAGAAGAAACACAATTACTAAGGAGAGTAATTTTTTCTTCAATGCCACATATGGTTTCCTGAGTTCCTTGACACTGATGTATGTTCCGCTATCTCCTGTGTTCCATTTTCCTAGGCCAGGCTTCAGTCTAGCAGGATTAGCTCCTGACTTGTCAGAGGTGGAGGCAGAACATGATGAGTCCGATCCTGACCTGATTTTGTCTGACGACATCGAAGATGACTCAAACTATGACTTGGAAGGCAAGCCTTCTGTCTTGGCAGAGTCTTGAGGACCTCTCTTTCCAGTCCCTTCTTACGAATATGGGATCCACCCTGGCCCTTCAAACCTCCTCTGTGGACCCAGGAAGTCTCTTGCACCTCGAGTTCCTTCATGTTCCCAACATTACTATGAATCTAACCCCTTCTGTTACCCCCCCTCTTTTGAGACCTTGTCACAAGCAGTGTGGGCCAGGCCAGCAACTATCACTTCTCTGGCTAAGACCACAGACAGGAAATATGCCCCTCTAAAGGAAAGACCCTTCCTGTCATCGCAACCTGTTGCAGATGATTTGGTGGTGCTTGTGGAGAATGACAAGGCTGCCCTCCTCCAGGAAGCTTCAGCACAGCCTGTCAATAAGGAATCTCACAAGACTGACACCTTGGGAAAATGGGCCTTGGAGCTGCAATCTTGGGCATGTGTATTGCCAGTTATCAAGGACATTTCTCTCACTATGGGTACACCCTTTGGAACTCTCTTAAGTCAATAGTCAAGAACCTCTCAGAGTTTGACATGAACATGCAGCTTCTCCAGACCATCACCGGGGCACTGAGTCCAATAGTCATCAGCAGGGCTACTGGAAAATTGCAGAAAAGGTTACCAAAAATTGCGGACCATTTTGCCAAAATTGCGGAGGTTCTACTATAGACCCGGAGTGCTTCACAGTAAATCTTTTAATGTTTTCTGCAGCATATATTAGTCAGTATAAATTGCTAAATGAATACACTGATACCTGAATAAGTTTTTAAGCATAAAGAAAAGTTTGTGTTCCTAAAAAGAATACTAAACTGATAAGCTATCATAAGCGTTGCCTATCTTCCAAAATTTAAAAACACCTTATACAATGCTAAATAGATTCTAGAAAGTGAACCACAGCAAATCAATATTAAATAAAGCCAGAAGAAATATATATTTTTTGTTTCTGGCTGTAGAATAATGAAGCATAATCAACAGCTGTTTACAGTGCTCTGTCAGCTATTCACCAATTTTGGTACAAGAAAAAATAGGCAGATAGAGTGGTGAATAATAGAGTTTCAATGTGTTTACACAACTGGATGAGGCATGTGATGATGCTTATGTAACTTGATTTGCTTTGTGGCTTTCAGCCTCTCTATCCATGGGATATACCACCCTATAGGGGTATGACGCAAGGAATCCTAGAGGAGGGTTCCCCACCCCACAGGTGCCGGGAATGAATGCACCGGTTAAAGGTAGGTTAGAAAGAAGCACATGGGTAAGAGAGACAAGCCGCTGGAGGAGGAGGGATGGATTGTGGGCAACGAAAAAGAATCCTGAGGAGGCCCAGGATGTTGGGGCCTTTTAGGCTCGATGGGGAAGTGACGTTGTTGCTCCGCTCATTGAACCTCGGGCTTAAAGCCCCTCCCATTCAATGTGCTTATGCAACTGGATAAGATATGTGATGATGCTTGTGTAACTTGATTTGCTTTGTGGCTTTCAGCCTCTCTATTCGTGGGATATACCACCCTGTAGGTGTCCGACGCAAGGAACCCTAGAGAAGGGTCCCCCCCTACAGGTGCCAGGAATGAATGCGTTGGCTAAAGGTAGGTTAGGAAGAAGCCCAAAAAGAATACCCAAAGATGTCAAGCTTTGAAGACACAAGGATGATGAATGAATTATGTAAAGGGCTAACTTCCTAAGGAGAGAGGGGAAAGCTGGGCCACCATCCGCCTCCATCCAACAGCGGAACCTAACTTACTAACTAACGAGAAGAAGGCACTAACTCTAACTAATATTATGACCATTGGCACGGAGGAGAGGAAAAACCCTCTTGAGGAGGAAACCTCTGGGGATCCAAGGCCTAGGTCGCCTTCCCTCCAGGCTGATGACGTTTGATTTAAAGACATATGTTAGTAATGAGAATGGTTCATGGATGAGGGATATAGGTAGGTTAAAGAGAAGGATATTAGTAGAGAAGATGATGGGATAGGGGATTACCCCAAAAGAAGGCACAGCTTGAAGGAACATGAGGCAGCGATGAAGACTGAAGATGATGATCACCTCAGGAGGGCAGCTCCAGGGAGAGGTATGTATCCAGATGCTGTTTGAGAATGATGAAGACTGACGATGATGATGATGATGATGATAGCTGCAGGTGTGCAGCAGATTCAATAAGGCAGCATAGGAGTCAATGATAGAAATGCTCGAGGAAGCGATGTAAATAGATTACAGATGAGTGACTGAAGACCAGAGTCATGAACCTGGAGATATAAGAGAATGGAGAGAAAGCCATGAAGGCTGGAACAGTGAGGTACATAATGGATGATGGTACGAAATGGATGATGTACGATAAAGGAAGCAAAGCCAAGAAGGCTGATACAGGTAGAGGTGAGGTATAGACTGAATGATGTACGATATTGGAGTAAAGGCAGAGGAATCGAGGATAGGTATGCTCGAAAGGAATGCACAGGTTGGAGCAGAGGAGACGAGGAGGACACAGAGCAAGTTAAGGAACTGGAACAATGAGTTCAGCATGGTGCTGAGGAAGGGAAAGCAGGAAGGAAAGGGAATAGGTGCTGATGAAAGGACAAAGGATGGTAGGGAGGTCAGGCGAAGTCAGGATAGTTGCAGGCTTGACTGGAGTGAATCCTTGATGGTTGGGATGAGCAAGGTAAGAGGGGATGAGAAGTATACTGATAGAGTAATAGGAATAGATAAGCAGGTTGATATGAGGTATTGTAGACAAGAGAGGGGCAAATCTGAATGTATGACTACGAGGCAATAGAAAGCAAAAAATAGGAAATGAGGCAGCGGGGCAGTTGAACCCCAAAAGAGGCAGCCGAGCTGAAGAAAATCTGGTCGTTAGTCATTCATTCTGGGACTCTCATATGATGGGCAATGACGGCTGTAGCATACTCAACAGGCAGAAGAAAACACCACTGGACAGGGTGCTGCAGTCGGAAACAGCAGAACAAGCACCGTAGCAATGGCTGTAGGTTTTCCTTAAATGCAATTCCTACCAGGAGCATGAGTGCAGAGAGGGTGGGGGGAGAAGGACAAGGATCGAGCAGTCAAGCAAAGGAAGACCAAAGGAGAGGGTGGAGGAGGCATATCGAGCGAGCGAAGCTGAGATAGGGATGCAACTAAAGGAGCAGAGGAAAGGTCAGATGAATTTTTTTTTTTTTGAGGACGTAAGCCATTTTAGGATGGCTGGTATGATAAGCAGGGGAGAGATAGAAGAGTTAGTACAGGTCAACGGAGCTACAGAGAGAAATACATCACAGAAAAATAAAAGAAGGACCCCACGAAAGACAAGATCCAGAAAGGCAACAGGCCTGTTCTAGGGACAGGGAAAGTATGATTTAGAAAACGGGATGCCCCCAATGAAATGAAATAAGACATTAAATCTGATCTAACCTGAGTAAATACAGTGAGAAATGAACGAGGGAGGCCCCAAGGAAAACAACTTGTCACATCCAATGGAGGCGCATTAGCAAATACCAGGTTGCGTAGCACAACGAGGTGCGCACACACAGGTACCTGCACACTGCATAGGAGCCCAGACGGATGCAATGGAAGAGCAGGCATAGCAGGCTAACAAAGTCCACGGTTCCACACCACCATGGAAATGAACAAAATTCGATGCGGAACTGGACAGACGAACGGAGACCGTACACTGTGTCACCTTCTGAGTCTCTCACACGAATACAACGTACACTACCCAGGCTGAGTGGTAACCTGCGAAGATCGTGGCCAGGAGCTGTACTGCTGAGCGGTGGCCGAGGGATCCAGATTGCATTCACAGTGAGCAGAGGGAGGAGGTATCTCCTGGCGCTTGATGATGGGGCAGATGATGGGGCAGATGAGGGATGCAGAACCGTGCAGCGGCCAGAGAAGCCGAGACCGCAGCTGATTCATGTTTCAGTTTGAGAAGCAGTGAGAGACTGCCCAAGCAGCAGCAGCAGCAGCTAGTATGGCCCATCCTAACTAGAAACGAGAAGGAACAAGCCGGCAGGAGGGAGAGGCAAACCACTGAGGAGCGAGGTGGAAGAGGGAAAGGCAAACCAGAGTCAGGCATAGAACAGCTGAAGGCACAGTGTACAGAAAGGAAAGCAACAGGGCTGCGGAGCGAGGCAGGAAGTAGGCTGCAAAACAGGGAAAACTGCACATCAAATAAAAACTACGCAATGAGAGCACACAGTATGGGACGAGGAAGGAGCAATAAAGAAAAACAGCATGGAGGAACGAATGGGTGGCCGGAGGCTGCTGCAGAAACAAGAAATTGAAGCAGCAGTCCAAGATGCACAGGAGAGCAGCGCCTCTGGCTGCAATAAAAAAGAATCCTGAGGAGGCCCAGGATGTTGGGGCCTTTTAAGCTCGATGGGGAAGTGACAGTTGTTGCTCCGCACATTGAACCTCGGGCTTAAAGCCCCTCCATTTAGTAAAATATTGTTGAAAATGTTTAATAGTCATAATTTGTACTGTAGGTACTGTACACTATTTTTGAAATCACACATTTAAACATTAAATCTGGGGGTTATTGGGGCTGGCAGTATAATCTAGAGGTTAGAGTAACAAACTGTGAATGAGCGGACTACATCTAGCAGACCTGGGTTTGATTCCTATAACCTTCACTTGCATACTGTGTGATTCTGAGCAAGTCACTTAACCTCCTCAATGCTCCTGGGTTGTACTTAACCTCCTCAGTGCTCCTGGGTTGTACCTGAAAACAGGCACTTGTGCCTAGTGGGCATTACGTGGTTACCAAAAAATTAAAAAAAATACCAATATATTTGTACTGCATCATATAGTAGCCAGGGTACCCTGTAATTTACCTTTGTTTTACTCTGGCTGCAATGATTTTGTTTAGTTAAAGATAAATGTTCAGATACATTTTGTGTTTCATAAGCTTGTTTTTAGACTTTAGTCAGGCTTTTATTGTAGTCTTTGCATGTGAGCATCTAGAGGGTAGTTGCTAAGAGTGAAATCACTGTTAGCAACTAGCTTATTCAAGTTTAAAATAGTCAGGGCCATCCAGAAATCCCCCGTTATTTGAATCAAAACTAGTCTGAATGAAAGTATGCTCACAAGGAAAAACTTGCCCTGCCACTTACAAAAATACTTCATAGTTACCACCCCATTTAGGTGAATTGGATAATGCGAACTTTTTCTCCCATCTTTTGTTTGTCTGTGTGGCAACAAAAAGTTTTCTGATAGACTGCTTCAACACAAAACAAATGTTAAGTGTTTAAGTGTACTTATGTTTGGCCAGTGGATTTTGAAGCCAAACAAGACAAGGATTTAAAAGAAATGAGTGTCACATAAAACCCTTGCCCTACCTTGCATTGCACTGTTTCAGCCAAAACCAAGTCTGCATACAAAATTGTCAATATATTTGAGAGCATTTTATTAAAAATGTTAATAGTTTTTACACAGCTCAATATAAAAACTCAAAAATTGCAAGAAACTGCATAACATGTCTGTTTTTGCGGAAAATGGTGAAAATTACGGCTTCCGCAAAAAAATTGCGGGCACAATTTTCCAGAGGCCCTGGTCATCAGCTTAAAGCTTGTATGGACGCCTATCTCACTGCGGCCAAGGCGGCTGCTGCTGGGATCTGTATTAGACAGCACTCCTGGCTCAGAACATCAGGTTTTTCACCCGATGCTCAATAGCAGGTCAGGAATGTACCCTTTGATGGTGCTTGTCTGTTCAGCCCTCAAGTAGATCAAATGCTAGAGGCCACTCAAATAACCAGAACTGTCATTAAAATGGCCAGGCCAGATCCTTCTCCCCTCAAAGGGGTGGGAACCATCCTCACTTTTGTAACAGGTAGTCCTTTCGAGGTAAAGGCTGAGGTGCCTTTAACAGAAACCAGTCTCCTCAGCCACAAAAGAAAATGCAGCAAAAGGCACAGTGCCTGAAAGCGCCCAGTGCCACTCTCTGAACATCTGGCCCCAAACCCACCTCAACTGTACGCTGTTCAAGCCCTGAATGATGTTCTCTGTCACAAAGTAATCCTTCTTCAGCTGGACAACAGGGTGGTGATGTACTATATCAACAAGAATGGTGGAACGCACTCCTACCCTCTGTGCAGGGATGCCATGAGGGTGTGTGAATGGTGCCTTGAGCACAATGCTCTGATTCCGGCAGTCTGCCTGCCAGGAACTTAGAATGACCTGGCAGATCGCCTGAGCAGGACAGAGGTGGATCCACACAAATGATCACTTGCAACAGACATAGTGCAATCACTATTCGATGAGTGGGGCAGCCCAGACCCAGACCATTTTCATCTCCACTCAATGCAACAAGGCCACTATTCTGCTCCAGAAATCCAGAACCTGGTGTTTTCTGTCAGGATGCATTCAGACTTCGGTGGACAAGACACTTTCTGTATGCATTTCCTCCTCTTCTGTTAGTTCAGAGGGTGCTGCTCAAATTGGAGGCACGGGGGGCAGGATGATTCTAATCACCCTATACTGCCCTCAACAGATATGGTTTCTGCTGATCAATAAGTTATCAGAGATCCCACCGAGGCAACTTCCTCTGTGAATGGAACTATGACATAGGGGCCCCTGGTCCATCCCAACCTGTACTCCCTTCATCTCCATTCCTGGCTCCTGACGAGATAGAAGTGGGTATTTTAAGGTTTCTCAGAGAATCTCAGAAATCCTCTTGGCAGTGCATAAACCCTCCACTAGGAAGACTTACACAGCTCAATGGAAGCGTTTCTCAATTTGGTGTGTGAAGTCCCTTCTGGATTGATTCCATTGCCCACCAAATAAAGTGCTGGAGTACCTCTTAGACCTGTCAAACGCAGGACTACAATACTCGACAGTGACGGTACACCTCTAGCAATTTCTGCCTATCATGAGCCAGTACAGAGCATGACACTGGCTCAGTTACCGCTAGTCAAGAGGTTCCTCAAGGGCATCCTGCACACTAGACCCCCAGTCAGAAAACCAGTGACTGTGTGGGATATTAACCTCATGCTAGATATGCTTACTCGTAAACCTTTTGAGCCTCTAACCACCTGTGACTTGAAGTTTCTAACATGGAAGACAGCCTTCCTGGTGGCCATTGTTTCCGCTTGCAGGGTCTCTGAAATACATGCCTTGGTCACAGACCCTCCGTATACTGTCTTTCACAAGGCCAAGGTGGTACTTCGTGCTCACCCTATGTTCCTGCCCAAGGTGGTTTCGGAATTTCACCTAAATCAGCCCTTGATTCTCCCCACTTATTTTGCTAACTTTCAGAATGAAGGGGAATGCACCCTTCACTCTCTGGATGTCAAGAGGGCTTTATGATTCTACATCAATAGAACAGGGGAGATTTGTAAAACCAAGCAACTCTTTGTATCGTTCAGCATGGCCCAACTGTGCCAGCCAGTTGCCATTAGATGCATTTCTGCTTGGATAATGGCAAGCCTTCGCCATGCTACTCGATGGCGCAAGTCAAGTTAGAAGGCTGGGTCTATGCCCACTCTACCAGAGCAGTGGCAGCATCCCTAGCGGAGATCCATAGCGTGCCCAGTGCAGAAATTTTCAGAGTGACTTCTTGGAGCTTGGTGCATACCTTTGTGAAGCACTATGCTCTACATGACCATGCCAGACAGCACACTTCCTTTGGCAGGACAATCCTTACTGGACTTCTGTCCTGAGTGAGCTCTGTATCCTGCCACCACAAGTCTTCACCATTCATTCATATGCTTGCCCACTATCCCCTGAACTCACTCATCCTGTTTCTGGTCTTCACTCCCTTGTTGGTCTGGGCTGTGAAGACATTGTTGAATTGACCCTTTTTACATGGGTTAACTGGGCTATCTTATGCCTGGATTAGGTTCGGTGTTTCCTTGGTTGGTTTATGCTGCACCCTCCTCAGTCAAAAGTACTGAGGCTGTCCAGTGGTGTGAAGAGTTGAAGTGCTGGGCCACACCACCTCGCGCCATGCGGTGACCCAGGTTTGGGAATGAGCTTGGGTCATCGGGGGTCGGCAGGGGAGGGAGGAGATCGAGGATCTGGAGGTCTGCTCTCTCCACCCGGGGAGGGTTCTAGGGGACGTGTGGCACAGGGGCGACCTCTGGTGTAGACCAGGGGAATGCCGAGCCTGCGTCACTACGCATTGAGAGGGGGCGGTGCTGCAGAGGGCATCGGCAATAGTGCCATTGACGCCATTGCATGACCGAGCATCTGGGGAAACCGGAGGAAATATGGAAATACCCTGCCCTCTGGGATAGGCGACAGCACCACCTACCATCAGCCACACTCCACAGGCCATACTACCTCCTGTCCTGGGCTGAGCCCAGCCTGGCCCAAACTGTAGATAGAGCACCCTGGGCGGTTAGGGTGGCCCTTTCTCGGGGGGCTCAGAGCCAAGGGGATAGCTGGGCTGGTGCCAGGATGCAGGGGGAGTTTCAGGCTAGGAGGTAGAGTTGGGGATATGGTGGATGCCTGAGAGAGTTCCCCATAGTGGCAGTGAAGAAACAGAGTGTAAAAAAAAAAGTACTGAGGCGGTTGGAGGGTTGACACTGAGATAGCCTACACAAGCGCAAACCAGTCTCACAGTGCCACGCATGCATGGTCCTACTTTGGTGCCGACCCTCCTGCAGATTTTTGGCTCCCGTTGGGTACTGACGCCTCTGGTGTAGTACCAAGCAGTATGAATGAATAGTGAAGACTTGTCCAAGAAGATCAAGATTTATAGTAGGTTCTTAATTTCCATTTACCGGGCCCATTTGTTTCACTCAGCTCCTTCCACCTCACTGCCCCTCACCTTCTCTTGTCCTTCCTATCCTTTTCACTCTCTCTCTCTCTCTCTCCTCTCTCCCCTTCCCCCTTTTTTCTTCACTTTCCTCTCTCCCTCTCATTCCCCTCCTCCTTCTCCTATCCTCTCCTCCTCACCTCATTTCCCCTTACCTGCCCCATATCCTCCCCTGCCCCCTTCCCCATTCTGCCCCCTCCACCTCATTCTCCTCCCCATCTCCTCTCCTCCCTCCATCCTCCTTCTCCTACCCTCATGCCCCTTACCTGCCCCCAATCCATCCCCTCTATGCATGACCCCTGACTAAATCTTCTTTATCAATCACCCTGTGTTGATCCTCTATTTCAACTACCCATGAGGACTCAGCTGCACTAATACCTTGCATCTTACCTGTATATGATTGTAAATGCTGTAAAACACTGTTTATCATGACAAGTGAATCTACTGTTCACAGTATTGTACTGTATCTGCACTGTTATCCTTGTATCAATCCCCTCCCCCTCCTCCCCTCAGGAAGGATCTGGAAGCTAGTTAATTCAAAGCTCAGTATGTCTTTCCTGGTGAAATGCTTTAACAAACAAATGAATAAATAAACAAACATATTTGTCCCCCTCTCCAATTGGAGTGGCAGCTTGGCTGTTAAAAAATAAACAGCTATATTACTGGTGGCATGGTTATTTTTATCAATGGTTACTTGCATCTTGCTTTTGGTCTGGCACATTGAGGCTCTGTCTCAGTGTAACCCCTAGATGGCGCTATCCCAGGGGCTACTACCCCTGCCTGATTTGCCACTAACAGGTTGAGGGGCCTGGATCCAATGGCGGGTGCCTCCACCCAGAGGTCAGGGTTTGCAATAGTTAAACTTACTTGGTCACAGCCCTCTGGGACACTGCAACCCCCCTTTCTTCCCACTAGTGGCCCACACAATATAGCAGAATTACCTTCACAGTATACACTTACCCCAAGGCTGGTTCAGGCACCGGACATCCTGTAAAATAAGATACAGTGCAACAATCACAGTACAGTACTTTAACATAGACAAATACCTCAGGCAGTATAACTTTGTTGAAACAAACAGCTCTGATTTATTTGGGGGATATAACAAGGACAGGGAAATCAGGTTAATTAAACATCACTTTACTATCTACCTATGGCTCTGTGCCAGGCCTATCCCTACCAGTTACTGTCCTGGGTACCCAGGCCTAGTGGCTAGTCCAAACCGTGGCAGCTGGTAGGGCCCTTTCACACAGAGAAAAGGAAAATTAAACAGTCAGCAGTACAGTAATTCCATTTGGATTTAATGTGGCAATTCAACAGGAGCGACCCAATTAGTACTCACGACCTCCAAAGAAGATATGGTCCTTCAATGTCAGCAGGGCTACTTTTGATCTCCAAGAGACTCCTCACACATTTATATGGTAAAAAGAAAGCACTATACCAGGCAGGCTGCATCTGTATCCCAATCGTAATTACTGCACAATAACCAGGAGAACACACAGCAGATTCAGTTCCTGACAGACCGAGTGTAATTCAACAATTTCTTCAGTCTTCTACAGGGTGAGCCTGGTTTCTACTCTTCAGAGATCCTTTGATTCTTTTCACAGGACGGATTCAGTCCTAACAAGCAGTTACACAAGTTGTAGACCGGAACTCTGGGCCTTGCACACGTTTTTTGACTGAAACTGTGCACTGAAGGAGCACAGGGTTTCTTTCCCCTTCACTTTCAGATCTCAAACTGAAACTCCCAACAGACAAAAACCGGGCACTTCCTTTGAGTTCCTCCCAGTTCTTGACTGGATTGGCTGTCACTCACAATAGACTGCTGCTGTTGGTCCAAAAGGCACCCGAAGTCTAAACTACATCTCCCAGAGTCACTGCCCATACAATCCTCTTGTGGCTGGCTCAGATTATGAGTCCCAAGTTCTGATTCGTCCAAGGCATCATTTTAGAGCTAGTTTACCCCACACTGATTGGTCCAGTTCAGCAGTTCAAAACCAGAATGGGGAACTAGGCAGACAGTTCTGACTGCAAAGAAAGCAGGTTAGACAAACTGTAATTTTATTATTACTGTAAATGATTTCTGGCAATCAGTTACATCTTTCAGACAGGTTCCTTTGCACTCCTAGTGACTGCAAAATGGGGTGAATTACGGCAGCTTGAGTGGTACTCAATCAAAGAAACACACAGTCCCCCATACAACTAATTATGTCTGCAAGCAGACAGCTCTTAAAGAGACAGTACCAGAGGTTCTAAAACACTCACTGATAAATGGCTTAAACGCCAAACACCATTCAGGCTTGGAGCATTCAAGCAAGCTCCTGAAGTCTTTGGAACCCCCATTTGCAGGGGGTTACACCTTTCCTGGTTTGGGAAAAGCTTGACGTCTGCTGCCAAGCAAGTACCCCATAAGTTTCAACTGCAACCATATACATTTGCATTAGGCTCACACATGTAATCATCAGTCAATACATCATTTTACCAAGAACCATTTCTGAAACATTGCAGTACGTCACTCTTTACACAGTATAACACACACATTGTACCATAACTCAAGTTATTACCTCTTGTACATGAAACCTGAAGAGAGGGGACCCTTCCCTATCAGTTACCTTGGGGCTGGATGGGGCAAGGGCACCATACTTAGAGGGCAACACAAGTAACTTGGAGTTAGCACTGATGCTCAGTTTGGGCAGTGAGCTCGGGGACACATACACTCCTTTATGGACAACATTGAGAGGCAAATCCACAGGCCTCCCAAGGGAATCATAACTGAGGTGCACCACAGGCTTTACAGCTCGACCAGTCTTTCTAGGGGAACTGTTACAGTCTCTGCACTCTGAGCCTCATTTTCAGCATTGTCCACACTTGTCAGGAGTCTCCATGGGGTGAGAGGCTAGAACTTGGGGCACTTTCAGCTCCAGGAGTTACAGTTTCTGAGTCCACAACATTTGGCTCATGGAGAGCTTTGACACTGGCAGTGGACTGTCAGGGCACTCAAAATACTCTTCTTGTTCGGGTGTATCACCAGTCTGCCCCAATCTATCATTTTCTTCCCCTGAAAGCTCAAACAGTTCAACCATGCACAATGATTCCATTTCATCTGATCTGATGCTTTGCACTTCACTTTCTGGGAGCATTGGCTCCAGGGATGAAGCTGGGGGCATAGACAGTCCAGAAGGCCCAGCTTTGTCTCCAGTATTGACTAGGGGATTGCCCCGAAACAATTGACTCAGTTCGTAAGAAGGATAGTATTCAAAGTCACTCTCACTTTCTTCTGATATGGACTGACAGTCATGCTCAACTGGGACTTGTGCAGGGGAACACTTTAACTCTGCTTCTGTAGGTGCAGACTTCCTTGATCTTTTCTTAGCAGCAGCTCTAGTCACTGGTCCAGAGGGGGCATCTTCTGGGGGCTCAGACTCAATCAGGATTTGTCCAATGGGTAGTAAATGATTTCTATGCATTGTTTTTACATCTTTTGAATTGTTCTCAGGCCTTACTTTGTACACTGGCAGATCATCTAGTTTGCCCACTACAATGTGAGGGAGATGGTGCCATCTGTCAGCAATCTTGTGTTTGCCATGCAGTCCCAGATTTCTTAGCAATACCCGATCTCCCTCCTGGAGTTCCTGTGCTTTCACCTTTTTATCATACCTTTCTTTGTTGGCCAGATTTCTTTTGGCAGCCATGGTTTGAGCCAGTTGGTACGCATGAGTTAGCTGGGCCTTTAACTTTTGCACATACTGTAAATAGTTGTCAGCTTGAACCCCATCAGGAGAGACCCCAAAACACACATCTACCGGTAGTCGAGCTTCTCTTCCAAACATCAGGCGGTAGGGGGAGAACCCAGTGGCATCACTTTTGGTGCAGTTATAAGCATGTACCAGGGTGCTAATTTGTTGGCTCCATCTAGGCTTGTCCTTTGGGTGCAGGGTGCCTAGCATATCTAGCAAAGTGCGTTGAAACGTTCAGGCTGTGGGTCCCCTGGGGTGGTAAGGAGTGGTTCTGGACTTTCTCCCCACAGAGAAAGCATCTCTTTGATCAGACGACTCTCAAAGTCTCTCCCTTGATCAGAATGGATTCTTTGTGGAGCCCCATAGTGAACAAAAAGTTTTCACAGTACTTTGCTACAGTGGATGCTTTCTGGTCTTTGGTGGGAAAGCTTGGGCATATCTCGTGAAATGGTCAGTGACCACCAGCACATTACTGATATTTTTTGATCTGACTCCAAACTCAGAAAATCAATACAGACCAGCTCCATGGGTGCACTGGTGGTTATGTTAACAAGGGGCAGCCCTCTGGGGCAAAGCTTTCCTCTGTAAGCAGCGACTACAAGTTCGTATGTGTTGCTCCACATCAGCCCCCATCTTAGGCCAATAGAATCTGGATCTCACCAAGTCAAGTGTTCTGTCTATACCAAGGTGCCCCATGTGGTTGTGCAAGGACCTCAATACTGAGTCTCAGAGGCAGTGGGCAGCACCAGTTGTTGTTTGTCTACTTGTCCCCTCTGTCTACTGTTTCTCTATATAACAGTTTATTGATCAGTTTCAACTTAGGACCTTCTTTGTATAACAGTGCAGTTCTCAAATCAGTGGAGCGTAATTTGGACACATCTTTTCCTGCATAGAGGGCTTCTAAAGCTGATTTGATCATAGGATCGCGGATTGAGCCACGAAACTGTCATTGTCCAGCTGAGGCAGTGCACCAATGTCTATTGCAGAAAAGTGGCAATAAGCAGCAGGTATGCAATTCTCAGAGGTCCCAAGCAATCCACCATGCAGTCCACTGCGTCCGTGGACATTTGTTCCTCCCTGTCAAACTTCCGCAGAGTGCCGAATGTCAGGTTCTGCCAATCGGACCCAATCATTCTGGGGAACAGGCCTCCGGAGAGAGCATCAGCATCTATGTGGTTCAGACCTGCTCGGTATTCGAGAGCATAGTCATATGTAGATAATGCAGAAAGCCACCTGTGCCAGTGGCATCCAACTAGCTGAGGTCTGCACATAGGTCAAAGGATTATTGTCAGTTTTACTAGTATTTTAGCCCCATACAAGTACTCATGGAATTGGTCAACAATAGCCCACTTCAAAGCTAGGAACTCTAACTTATGTACAGGATAGTTCTTTTCGGATGGGGTCAGGCTTCTACTGGCAAGGCCACTGGTCTCAGGCCATTCTCGTGCTCTTGGTACAACACAGCCCCCAACCCTTGCAAGCTAGCATCAGTGTGCAGGACGTAAGGTTTTCTTGGATCGGCATAGGCCAGCACTGGAGCATGGGTAAGTTGATATATGATCTCATGAAAAGCAGTCTCACAATCAGAGTCCAGCGGGCCCAAATACTTCACTCGGATGAAAATACACTCTTTCAGTCTTGAGGGACGCTGACTTTTGGTATTTTTTGTGGGTTGGGGATACCTTGAGTAAGGTTAAGTAAAGGCGGATCACTCTTGAATAGTCCTTGATGAAACGCCATAATAACCACAGAATCCCAGGAATCTTTGCAGTTCTTTTAGATTTTGGGCTGTGGCCAGGTGGTCAAGGCCTCAACTTTACTTGGTCGTCTCTATTCCTCGGTGGATACTATGTGTCCCACATACTTTACTGATGTTTGAAAGAATTGACACTTATCAATGGACAGTTTAAGGCCAAAGTCCTCCAGTCGATCCAATACCTTAAATAATCTGCTCTCATGTTCCTCCAGTGAGCTGCCAAACACAATAACATCATCTAGGTATACCAGGCACTCTAGTAAGTTCATGTCCCCACTGCACGCTCCATCAATCGTTGAAAAGTGGCTGGGGCACCTGAAATCCTTGAGGCATCCTCATGAATTCATAAATAGCGGACAGATAAAGGCTGTCTTCTCACGGTCCTCTGGGGCCATCGGGATCTAGTAGTACCCACTGCGGAGATCCAGCACAGAGAACCACTTGCTCCCGTTTAGGCAGTCCAAAGCATCCTGAATGCGGGCATTGTGTACTGATCAGGATAGTCCGCCGTTTAAGGTGCGATAATCCACGCACATCCTTACTGTCCCATTCTTTTTCCTCACTACCACAATGGGGAAGCATAAGGGCTTCTGGATTCTTGTATTACACCAGCCGCTAACATCTCTGCAGATGCCGTCTCACATCATCTATATCAGCAGGTGCCAGGCGTCGAGACCTCTCGAAATGGTCTTTCGTCATGCAGCCGGATATTGTGCTCAGCTCCTTGCACGCATCCTACGTCCCATTCCTTTAAAGAAAACACCTGGTCTCTCTGGGCAAGCTTCTCACTGATCCTCACTTTCCATTCAGCTGGCAGCGGGAGTTGCGAAATCAAACAAGTCAGGCGTTACTCTGTCATTCTTCCTGAACTCTTGCTGCTGGGTAGCACTGCAGTGTCTGCACAATGCACATTAGCCAGGATGCAACCTCTATTTACTCGAATGTCTCTTTCAGACACATTATGAACTTGGACCATTACCCTTCTGGCATAAGCATGGCTCTAGCGGGCAAAATACTAGGCTTGACCAGCAGTCCCTCTGGCAATTTTCCATCGCCTGGTGCATCCAACATTAATATTTTATTCTTAACATCCTTTCTGATACGGACCTCTCCTGTAAGGTACACTGGGCATTTGGTGCCAGGATCAGAGACTCAGGATCCTTCTTCCATACAATTCCGACCGGTTCCTCTGGTTCTATATTTTCAGCATCTCTCTGTGCCTCATAGGCCTTCTTAATTAAAGCCGAACTCTTAAAGCTCTACTAGTCTTTGACCCCTGTTTTCATAACACAAATGTGCCAGCCTTCTGAACATATGAGCATTTGTTCCAATCAACAAAGGGACACCATCATACAGTCCAGTGGGGGACACACTAAGGCTAGGGTCTCTACTTGTTCGGCCACTCCAGCCACGGAGGTGGGGAAAGACAGCCAAATTCGGATATACCCAGAATAGGGTAGCCTTTCACTTAACCCCATACATGCAGTCCTTCTAATGGTTGTAAGGGTACGTCTGACAAATGCTTCTGATACCAATCTTGAAACATAATTGTCACTTGGGAGCCACTGTCTAATACAGCTCTTGTAGACACTCCATTTACCTTTACAGTGGTCTCCATGGAGGGACCCACTATTCTGGACCAGTCTGAGAGGCGGTAGTGGGGGCCTGGGCAACTGACCTTGCCACAAAAGGACGTGAATTAGCATTTTGGTGCCCTCACTGGGATCATTTCGTGCACCTCTTAACCACTGATTTGTTCTCCAAGCTCTCCTTGTAGCCTATATGCAACTTTGTCAGTGTCTTTTGGGGATTGGCATTCCTTTTCATGTGCCCATCCTTCCCACAATTATAGCAAAACATACTTTTGGGTTTGAGCTGGCCGAGGTGCCACACTGGGAGCAGGGGCGGGGTATTACTAACTGGAAACCTTGGTGCCATCTCTGTCGCGCGTGATAAGCATTTGGAGACATCTCGTCAGTTTCTCCACTTCCATGGTCAAGGAATCGAGTTCGGAGCTGTTATCAGCAGGAGATACATGGTGGGTATCCCCACCCCATAGCAGATGCAGTCGGATATAGGTCGGGCCTGTATTTGCAGGCGTGGCTTCATAAAGGGACTGTTTTGAATTCCGGATCTTCTCAACAGTTCGCCCATTGTGGCATATCTTTTCCTTATCAGAGCACTCATTGACTGCCAACCTCTGCCCCTGAACTTCACTTGATGGGCCACCCTCAGTCACTCGGGTCATAGCCACAGCTATTGGTGCAGGTCCCTCCCGAGGTCGCCTTTTCTCAACTCCTGAATTTCTCTCATTAACTCATCATAGAGGGTGGGATTCCAGTCGATTTGCCAGGCGAATCTGAAGCAACAGCAGTTCTGAGAAGGGGCAGACTTAAGGATTCTGTCCAGTCTGGTTCGGTCCAGTTCAATCGCTGGCAAACTACCCTTTCTGAGGCATTCTTGCAACAATTTTTCCAGCCGAGACATACACAGACAACTCCTCCCTTGGTACTGTTGTGCATTTCTTACTCTCCACCATAGGTCCTCATCAGAATCTGGGCTCCCATACACATTCTCCAAGGCCTCAAGATAGGCTTGTGCAGTCGCTCAGGGTTACTGGCCCGCTTAGCACGGATGGTAGCCAGGGCAGGACCTCGGAGGCTCTCACTAACCCTCTTTCGCTGCTTCCTAGCATTGCCATTCTAGCACTTGGGGGCAACATAGTTCTATCCAGGTCTCCCAGTCATCCTCCCTTGGGGGTGGGAGGTGCCAGAGAAGATCCTCAACCTCGGTAAGAGTCGTGACTAATGGCAGGTGCAGAAATAGGAGTCTGCATTGGTTCAGCCACCATTACGGGTACTGGAGCAGGAGAGGGTGTTGGGGAGGAACACCCCAGGTGGCAAGAATAGTTTCTTCAAGTCCTCCACAGTTTTCCTTCTCCCAGCAACCATTTAGCAAATTTCTCCTCAAAAGTTTCAGATAGTGGTGGGGCTCATTCCCCGGTCTTTACTGTCCTTAGTTATCACTCTCCAAGCAGTGAGGGCTCCTCTGGGGTAATGGTCTGTGGTACTTTGGAGCTATCTATGGGATCCTTAAACTCTACTAGGGCCAGGAAAGTGTGGGTGAGCAGATTAGCGTGCCGACCCACCACCACAGGATTTTGTAAACCTTCCACCTTGGAAAGTACTCCTGCACAGTGTCCGTATTGATACCCAGGGGGATGTCCAGGATAAGCATAGCATTTTGGGGTCGATCTCCTCCCAGTACACCACTCCACCAGCCGGTGCACAGCCACTTCTGTCGGGTACCCATTTATTTATTTATTTATTTTTTCCCTTAACAGTGGTTTGTAAATATGGCCACTAGAGGACACACAATCCCAGCGGTGAGCCTCAAAATGTAACCCTAGATGGCGCTATCCCAGGGGCTACTACCCCTGCCTGATTTGCCACTAACAGGTTGAGGGGCCTGGATCCAATGGCGGTGCCTCACCCAGAGGTCAGGGTTTGCAATAGTTAAACTTACTTGGTCACAGCCCTCTGGGACACTGCAACCCCTTTCTTCCCACTAGTGGCCCACACAATATAGCAGAATTACCTTCACAGTATACACTTACCCTCAAGGCTGGTTCAGGCACCGGACATCCTGTAAAATAAGATACAGTGCAACAATCACAGTACAGTACTTTAACATAGACAAATACCTCAGGCAGTATAACTTTGTTGAAACAAACAGCTCTGATTTATTTAGGGGATATAACAAGGACAGGGGAAATCAGGTTAATTAGCTTATCACTTTACTATCTACCTATGGCTCTGTGCACAGGCCTATCCCTACCAGTTACTGTCCCTGGGTACCCAGGCCCTAGTGGCTAGTCCAAACTGTGGCAGCTGGTAGGGCCCTTTCACACAGAGAAAAGGAAAATTAAACAGTCAGCAGTACAGTAATTCCATTTGGATTTAATGTGGCAATTCAACAGGGAGCACCCGAATTAGTACTCACGACCTCCAAAGAAGATATGGTCTTTCAATGTCAGCAGGGCTACTTTTGATCTCCAAGAGACTCCTCACACATTTATATGGTAAAAAGAAAGCACTATACCAGGCAGGCTGCATCTGTATCCCAATCGCAATTACTGCACAATAACCAGGAGAACACACAGCAGATTCAGTTCCTGACAGACCGAGTGTAATTCAACAATTTCTTCAGTCTTCTACAGGGTGAGCCTGGTTTCTACTCTTCAGAGATCCTTTGATTCTTTTCACAGGACGGATTCAGTCCTAACAAGCAGTTACACAAGTTGTAGACCGGAACTCTGGGCCTTGCACACGTTTTTTGACTGAAACTGTGCACTGAAGGAGCACAGGGTTTCTTTCCCCTTCACTTTCAGATCTCAAACTGAAACTCCCAACAGACAAAAACCGGGCACTTCCTTTGAGTTCCTCCCTGTTCTTGACTGGATTGGCTGTCACTCACAATAGACTGCTGCTGTTGGTCCAAAAAGGCACCAGTCTAAACTACATCTCCCAGAGTCACTGCCCATACAATCCTCTTGTGGCTGGCTCAGATTATGAGTCCCAAGTTCTGATTCGTCCAAGGCATCATTTTAGAGCTAGTTTACCCCACACTGATTGGTCCAGTTCAGCAGTTCAAAACCAGAATGGGGAACTAGGCAGACAGTTCTGACTGCAAAGAAAGCAGGTTAGACAAACTGTAATTTTATTATTACTGTAAATGATTTCTGGCAATCAGTTACATCTTTCAGACAGGTTCCCTTTGCACTCCTAGTGACTGCAAAAATGGGGTGAATTGGCAGCAGCTTGAGTGGTACTCAATCAAAGAAACACACAGTCCCCCATACAAACTAATTATGTCTGCAAGCAGACAGCTCTTAAAGAGACAGTACCAGAGGTTCTAAAAACACTCACTGATAAATGGCTTAAACGCCAAACACCATTCAGGCTTGGAGCATTCAAGCAAGCTCCTGGAAGTCTTTTGGGAACCCCCATTTGCAGGGGGGTTACATCAGTATCCCAGAATACCTTTAAACTGTGCCACCTTTGGTATGCACCCCCCTATTCAAACAACATGAAGTCTTTCTGTATTCTGACAATATGCAGTTAGCCCCAGCACTTGAACTGCTCAGGAGAGGAAAGAGTTAACTCTATGCCAAAGCCTAAAACGTTGAGCTCGAGCTCGGTTCAAACCTCTGTCTGCTGCACTTCGGAGTGTAACCGTCAGATTCTTTACTCTGCCTAACTGAACAGTCGCTCTGGAGATCTCTCCTTCGCTATTGATTCGGTCCAGTAAAAACATTGGTTTTAAACCGCTTTTTTCATTTATTTCTTCGGTTCAGATCCCTGTCTGTGGTACAGTAAGTACTTTAGGTAGTGGACTAGTGCTGAATTTGTGTAAATTGTAAAAGTTATATTTCAATCGGTTCAGCTAAACCGGTTGTCTGTTGTTTTTTCTTGTATTTTTATCGTTTTTTTCAACACCTATGACACGGTTAGGAGGCGATAAGGGGATCTTGCCTGGCTGTTGCTGAAAAAAAAGTGGAAGTTGTAGGATGGCTTTGTCTGAGAAACCCAAGAGAAAAACCAGGCCCACTGGGTTTTAACACTGCAGTGAGTGTGGGGAGGCCTTTGCTAAGGTTGATCCCCATACCACCTGTGTTTATTGTCTGGGTTTTGACCACCTGGATTCAGACTGCCAGATCTGTAAAAATTTTCCTAAGGCTACCCTGGATAAAAGATTGGGCAGGCTTAGGGAAAAGGACGCCGAGAAGTCCGCTGACCCGGATGGCCAGCCGGTGCGGTTCCGACCAAACCTGAGGGAGTGCCCACTGACCTGGGCGAGACTCCCTCGGGCAAATGGAGAACTGATCCTGAGGGGTCGGTTCTGGCAAAAAGAAAGAAAAAGGAGAAATCGGCCAGTTTGTTTCCAGAACCTCATCGTCCAACCGCTGAGGAAATTGCCAGAGCAATTAGAATAGTTGAATTGCTCCATTTGGTTCCAGCTGATCCGACGCCTCCCAGTAGGTGTTCGGTTCAGTCAGTTCTCCGGTTCAGGATTACTCCCCTGAAGACTCTTATGAACTGGATTTGGAGGGGGATGAAAATTATGATGATGATGATGATGGTGTGGAAGGTCTCGATGAGCCCACAGAACCAGACATCTCCCCAGACTTTCTGGTCTTTCCCCTCCTAGGCTTTCTGAGTCCCCTTCCCACTTTATGATCTACAAAAAAGTGGCAGAAATCCTCCAGCTCCCTGTGGATGAAGTTGTTGAGGAGCAAGAGGAGCCTGACTAAGTGGAGATGATGGACATCCCAAAGTCCAAGAGATTGTCTATTCCACTGCACAAATCTTTTGGGAAACAGACTCAGAAGTTAATTAAAACTCCAAATTCTTTACCTCCAGTGGACAGGCTAATGGACAAGAGGTATATGTTGTTAGGCCCAGGTAGGGAGTGCTTGTACCAGCAATGTAGCCATGTTGGAGCTGTGCAGGTTGCATCCTGTGATAAGGCTAACATACCCTTGGATTCACACACCCCCAGATAAAGACTCCAGGAAGCTGGATGCCATGGCTAAAAAACAGTACATGGCACCCTCCTTGGGACTCAGGCAAGCTAACTACATGGCCTACACAGCCAGATACCAGAAGTCCAGATGGGATACTGTTCTGGAACTGGCTAAACAGGCCTCCCCCCAGCTGGCCAAGGAGCTAGAGGAGGTGACTGCTGATGGGATTGAGGCATCTAAGATCCAGTTTCATGCTGCTGTGGATTCCAAAGATGTGTCATCAAGAGACATGGTTACAACTGTAGCTCTTCGGAGACTGGCTTGGCTCAGATGTACTAGCCTATCACAGGACACCCAGGCTAAGGCCATGGATTTCTCTGTCATCGAGAATTCCCTAGGGAGCAGACAGAGAATTATTTGAAGAAAATGGATGAATACAGGGCCTCCTACAGGAGTGCACAGGCCAAGGAAAGGCAGGCAACTCCTCAGAAGCAGCAATCTGGGGCAGGGGCAGGCCCTTTCACAAGCCTTTCTACCAGGCACAGGCCTCCTCTCTTTTTCCTCAGAGTGGGTTCTTCAGCAGGAGAGGCAGAAGCGGGATGAGGAGAGCTGCATCCTCCTCTCAGTCTAAGGCTCCTGCCAAACAGACACCCTGATGTGTCAGCCCAGGTCTACTCCCCAATTCCTGTAGGAGGAAGGCTGGCTTACTACTTCCAGGACTGGAAGTCTGTTCTCTCAGACAAGTGGGTCCTGTAGGTAGTAAGCCAGGGACTGGCTCTCAGCTTCAAAAAATGTCCAAAGCTGAGGGTCAGGTCTTTTCCACCTGCAAACATCTCTGAAACCATTGCCCTAGAGGCAGAGGTTTCATCTCTGCTGGCTCTCAGAGCCATAGAGAAAGTTTCTACACCTCACAGGGGCAAAGGTCTGTACCCCAGATACTTCCTTACCCCCAAAAAAACAGGGGAGTGGCAGCCCATCCTAGATTTAAGATACTTAAACAAGCACCCAGTAAAGCCAAAATTCAAAATGGCGACTCTGGAAATAATTCTTCCCTCTCTAAGGCCAAGGGACTGGCTAGCCTCCCTGGACCTAAAGGATGCCTATTTTCACATTCCCATCAGGTGCTCCCACAGAAAGTACTTCAGGTTCGAACTGCCTTCAGGCCATCATCAGTTCAAAGCAATGCCCTTTGGCCTAACATCAGCTCCAAGGGTGTTTACAAAATGCCTAGCAGTAGTAGTGGCCTTTCTATGGAGACAAAACATTTCCATAATCCCATACCTGGATGACTGGTTCATTGTGGGTCAGTCTCCAGACCAAGTCAAGTCAAATTTGCAAGTGACCCAACAAGTGCTCACTTCTCTAGGATTCCTCCTCAGTCTTCTCAAATCAATTCTCGAGCCAGTGCAACTCTTGACCTTCATAGGGGTAGAGTTGGATACTGTCAAAGCAAGAGCCTTTCTCCCTCTGGCAAGGGTAAAGGCCATTATAGAGCTGACTTCTTCTTTCCACCTTCTGGTATCTTGACCAGCAAGGCATTTCCTTCAACTCCTAGGCCACATGGTAGCTTCCTCTGCAGTGGTCCAAGGGGCCATATTTCAGATGAGAGACATCCAGTTGCATTTGAGGGCCCTTTAGTCTCAGAAAAAAGATCCTGTAACCAAACTTATTCCAGTGACTCAGACTCTGATCTAGGCTCTCCAATGTTGGTTGGATCAGGACAACCTCAGGCAAGGGGCTCCATTCATCTCTCAGTCTCATTCTGTGGTTCTAACCATGGATGCTTCTCTTCTGGGGTGGGGAGCTCACCTGGGAGCCCTCACAGCTCAGGGAGTGTGGTCCCATCAGGAGTCTCTTGTCAACATCAGTCTTCTGGAGCTCAGGGCAGTGTACCTGGCTGTACAAGCCTTTTCGGACTCCAGAGATATATCTTTTTGTAGCCCCAGACAATCACCAACTTCCCCTCTTTTGTTGCAGACCCCCAGTCTTGGGTTCAGTCCCCCTGGATGCTCTAATTCTGGATTGGGAAGGAAAATTTCTGTATGCCTTTCCTCCTTTTCCTCTATTGTTCAAGGTCCTAGTCAAAATGAGGTCAAAATCTTGCAAAGTGATCCTGATTGCTCCAGACTGGGCCAGACAGCCTTGGTACCCCCTGTTGCTGTCCCTAGCAGATCATCTTCTTCTATCTCTCCCCAGGAATCACAACCTGTTAACTTCTTCTCAGGGGAGGATTTGGTACCCCAACCTTCGGTCTCAATCTCAAGGCATGACTCTTGAAGAACTAGAATACGCAAATGTGCATCTGTTCAAGGGGTTCTGGACATTCTCAAAGCCTCTCAAAAACCTGCCACCAGAAAAAATTATAACTCCAAATGAGAAAGATTCAGCATGTGGTGTTCCAATAAGCACATATCCCAAGATACTGCTGATTTGTCAATCAATCAAACAAAATCTTTATTTATCCAGGCAGGCACCATTGAGCAAGGCTCATTTGCAAGGTGGACCTGGTCATGAATAAATCAAAGCACAGTACAGAAGCAGGTATACAAAAAGCAATAATATACAAGGAAGAAAAAGTATATACAGTGTATACAGTACAGTACAAGGTTGAAATAAATAAAAAAAAACATTATTTTACAGTTGAAGAAGTCAGCAGATGTTCAATCAACCATAGGCATACAGGGGTTATAAGCAGAGATCTTTTGAGTGAGGCAGCTGGCAACTACATATATAGGGGAAAGAGGCCGTATATGGGGTGGCAGGTTAGAGAGGTAAAGAAGAGGAGGGATATATTACCGACAACTGGGGGAAAAATTGAGCTAAAACCACAGAAAGTGACGATGGCTGTCGTGTACTTGTTTATTATGATAATGACGGAGGAGGGGTAGATAATTGGGACACTACTATGGATGGGGTGGGACTTTAGCCAGGCTGGAGTGGACAGGGAAGGGTGGACGCTGTAGGAAGAGTTAATAGGGAAAGAGTGAGAGCTAGGGGTAGAAACATGGCGAGCATCAGGATGGAAAGGGGGAGTTGCAGAATTAGTGGGCTAGTGGTGAGGAAAACATTTGCAAGGTGTCTACAGTTCTGGATTACATGGTTCATCTTAATGGCTTAGGCCTCAGACCAGCTACCCTCAAAGTACACTTGTCAGCTGTTTCTGCATTTCTGTCAGTGGGAAAGACCTCCTCACTGGCATCTCACCGTTTTCTGTAAATTCTTCAAAGGATTGCTTCATACCAATCCCCATTTTAGGGATCCTATGCCTGCTTAGGATCTTAATGTTTGCATTGCTCAGCTTATGCAATCCCTTTCTGAGCCTTTGTCCTCAGCAGAACTTAAGTACTTGACTTGGAAAACTGTGTTCCTGGTAGCTATTACCTCTGCCAGGCATATCAGTGAATTGCAAGCTCTGTCAGTAGAGCCTGATTTTATCTCATTTCACAAAGATAAGGTGGTCCTTAGAACCAACAGGAGGTTCTTACCCAAAGTGGTTTCAGATTTTCATCTGAACCAATCCATGTCTCTTCCTGTGTTCTTCACTGATCATTCTTCTTCAGGAGAGAGAAGATAACACAGTTTGGATGTTAAAAGGGCTCTTAGCTACTACATTGAGCATACTAAGGCACTTAGGTTCGACTCCCTCCAGTTGTTCCTCACTTATGGTGAAGTGGGGAAGGGTAAACCTGCTACTAAGAGAACTATTGCCAGGTGGATTGTATCTTGTATACAATTCTGCTGTGAGAAACTAGGCAAAGTACCCCCCTCAGGCCTGAGGGCTCATTCGCCTAGAGGTACAGCTGCTTCTCTGGCTGCTGCCAGAGATATACCCTTATTAGAGATATGCAAAACAGCCACCTGGAAAACAGTTTATACATTCACCAAGCATTACTATCTGGATATCCAGACTAGGAGTGATGCTAGGTTTGGTACAGCAGTACTGCAGAACCTATTCCCAAAATAGGTTCAACTCCCTTTTCCATGGGGGTACTGCTTGGTAGTCTGCATATTGTCAGAATACAGCACGACTTCATGTTGTTTGAAGAAAAAAATTACTCACCTTAGTAATTGTGTTTCTTCTAATGGAGTCTTGCTGTATTCTGACCTCCCTTCCTGCCTCCCCTCTCAGATCCTGTTTTAAGGGAAGTGGACTGGCAGGCGCATTGTTGCACCTCAGGAGTGTACTTGGCACTCCCCCGTTTTATACAGGGGGAGTGGGTTATTCATATATTTTGATAATTATGTTTGTTCACTACCTAGTTTTTGTTTTGGATTTCCCGACTTGAGTCTTTTAGGAATCCAAAACACTTGGTTGCCTTTTTGGCTAGTAAATTTTACAATGCCCACATATAGTCGGGGTAGTTAGTATTAGCTCGTAAGAATCTGACGGTTACACTTCAAAGTGCAGCAGACAGAGGTTTGAACCGAGCTCGAGCTCAACGTTCTATGCTTTGGCATAGAGTTAACCCTTTCCTCTCTGGAGCAGTTCAAGTGCTGGGGCTAACTGCACATTGTCAGAATACAGCAAGACTCCATTAGAAGAAACACAATTACTAAGGTGAGTAATTTTTTCTTCTTTCTCCCTCTAAGAATTGGTATTCAAGTTTTATTTGGTTGTTTATTTATTCTTCCTATATCATCTTCCAAGAATCAATCTTCACCATTGATTCATACTTATGGGTCTAGGACTGGAGGCACTACGGCCCCGGGGGGGCCATTTTTCTATAGGAAGGGAGCCAATGTTGGCTACTGGCGTCACCTGCACACCTCACATGGTGTCACATGCCAGGCAATAACCACCATAGACTCCTTCATGCACCTCAGTTCCATTCTTTCCACTGTCAAATGCATGGCTGGGAGCGACATTGCCTCACTTCATCAACTGTCTCTACATTTTAAACTGTGTCACCACTAAAGTTTTATTTATGGGGCCTTCTCCCTTTGTTATTTTTCATCTCAGTGATGCCAAAACCTGAAAGAAGATAAGGGGACTAAGAAGATGAAGAATGTCCAGCAGGCTCCCATCTTTCGACAGACTGGCATCAACTCTGCTGGATCTGCCTTGGCTCAGACCAAGATATGGTCTTTCGATCTCTCACCTCGGTCCTGTAAGCATACGGCTTTGGGGATCTGACAACTTCACAGATATATGCATATATTCCTCATGGAAATGTACTGGCTGCTGTAGTTTAGGTTTTAGTTAGACTTATTTATAAAAACTTACTAGCTCTGCTTTTGGTATGAAACTGCTGAATACAGGTTAAAACCGTGCTTGACCATATATGGAATGTCAGGATAAAATGTGTACTTGCAAAAGGCAGTTATTACAGGGAAAAACTGTGCTTGACCATCGATGGAATGTCAGGATAAAATGTGTACTTGCAAAAGACAGTTGTTTTTCTGTGAGACTGAAAATGCTCAAGCTTAGGTAGAATTGTGTAACAATTTTATCTAGCAGAAACTGCTGCAATCGTACAAATCTGAAACTTACCATATAAGGCACTGTCTTAGACAGGGGAAGTTTAAACAATAAGCCATAGCCATGAAAACTAAATAAACAGAGGATCTATTAGGGGTCTCAATTGAGTTAGAGCCCATACTGCAGATTGGGCACACTGCTCCCAGGTCCCAGGATAGATGTGTACTTTCCTGTAGTTTGGAATAGCTGATAATAAATATTTTATACACTGAATTGTGTCTATTATGGCATCATTACTCACCAAATTCTAGAAGGATCCAAGTTCACTAGGGTTCCGTATTTTGGCAGTCCCTTCCTGGCACCTCTGGTGTCAAGGAAGCACAGGGTCCTTCTTGACCTCACCCCACTGAGGTGTCAGAGGCCCTGGGGGTGTGAGTAAGGTGAATATCTGGCTCCTTCTGGGTGGTTGGCTGTGAACCTCCTTCATCTGTCTGTCTGTCCTGCACAGAAGACGTCCCCGGTGGTGAGGTCAAAGCTATATGCTTAATCTTCCCCGGTGGACACCATGGTGTCGTGGCCTGGTGTTGCCTGGGTTCTTTTTTTTTTATTATTTCTATTTATGCTCCTCCAATCGGCTGCCCCATTCTGACCAACCCCCCCAGCTCCATCCCCCAGAATAGTCGGCGCTTACCTGGTACCCAGCCCAGGAGCGGAGCCTGCAGGGAGTCAGTCATCATTCTGCTGCCGCCGGTGTTTTTTCTGCCTCCAGTTATCACCCAGGAACCCAAGGAGTAGGAGTGCATGCGTGTGGAGGAGCGCATGCACCCTATGTCCCCGGTTATGTCTCCTTTCCCCCACCCCATGGCCTAACGCCTGGCCCCCTCTGAGCCCGTGCCACTCCTAGCCCTCTGCTAGGCGTCACCATCCAACCAGGGTGCCGCATCCCTCTCCGGAGGAAAGCCTGCCCTATTGGCAGCTCAATCCAGCTCCACCATCCCCCCCCCGCTACCAACCTCCGACGACCCAAGCTCGCTCCCCAACCCGGGTCTCTGGCGTGCCGCGAGGTAAGGCGTCCAGCGCCTCAGCCCTCAGTGCCACCGGGCCGGCAGCATTGCCTGGGTTCTTGACGCCATTCTTGGTGCCATTGAGTGGGATGCCATCAACCATGATGTTAGGTCCTCATCCCAAGTGGTAGGACCAGTGCTATACACTTGGTCTTCCCTGGTGGACACCGAACATGGCCAGATGCTACTCTAGGTCCTGGTGCTGTTCTCGGTGTTGGTGAGTGGGATGGCAGCAGCCATAATGTCAGGTCCTAATGGGACCAGTGCCATTTGCTCAGTCTTCCCAAGTGAACACCATGGTTTTCTGACCTGGTGCCCCCTGGCTCCTTATGCTGTTTGCGGTGCTAGTGAGTGGGGTGGCACTGGCTGCAACATCAGCTCCTCTCCTGACACCATTTGAGGTATTGGAAGAGGGACAGACTTTGGGGCTGGGTGTGTCAGCTGGCCAGGGTGGTGGTGGTCCTTTCCCTGGTAGTCCTTGTGGCACCGTGGGGAGGGATGATGCCACCCCCAGCGATGGCACAGCATGGACCATGATGTCAGTTCAGTGCCCAGCACCAGGTGTGATGCCTGTGACGGTGTTGGCCGTGGGGCCATCCCAGTTCTGGTGCCATGCGTGACACTGGTTCGGTTTCTGATGCCTCATGTTACTGGGGATGGGGATGGCTACAGGTCTTGTGTCTGACCTTGTGTCAGGCAGCGCGAAACTGGTATTGGATTTGATGTCAGACCTGCTGTCAGGCTGACCTGGCATCAGTCCAATATCAGATTTGGTATTGGACCTGATGTCGGGCCAACATCAGGCCTAGTGTCAGATCCAGCATCAGACGTGATGCCGGGCTCATAACTGGTGAGGACTAGAGCTACCCCGATGGGATTGTATGGCTTCACTCTCCTCACCTAGGGGAATCCCCCCATGGGCGTTGACTTATTTGTTCCTCTTTCATAGGTCAACCTTGTTTGGGTGGTCTTGCCAGGCCCTCTTCTTGGGCAATGGCTTCTGAACACACCTGCAGCCTAGGTGTAGGCTCTGCAGCCTCTAGTTTCAGCTTCCCTCTTGGGCCTATACCACCTCTGCCTGAATTCCATGGATCATATGCCCTCTGGGGCCAGTCACCTGGTGTCAACATGGAGGTGTGGTTGGTGCCTTGTACCAGTACCATAGACAGGTCAATTGGGTCCAGTTCCAAGCTGGTTTCCTGGCACCACCCACTTTCTTGTTCAATGCCTCCTGTCCATCAGCATCCTCTTCTGAGATCACAAGAATTCTCCACATGCCCTCAGCCTCTGAGTAGGCTCTGTCCCAGAGATTCCTGTCTGACATGTTGTGAGCTCTGGACGTTGGCACAATTGTCACTTGCAATACCATGTTCTTGCAGCTGGGTCTCCTTGGAGCTTTCAGTGATGCCACCTGTCGTCCCTCTCTGGCTCAGAGCATTTGAGGAATGTTCAAGGACATTTTGAAGACAACGGTATGCACCCATCGGCTCTGCAGGTATGGTACTTCACAACACTTCAGGGATTAAAGTAGTGCAGACCTGACGGGGCCTCATCACCTGATGCATGACTGACCTCCCTATGCTGACTGTGCTCAGTCAGACATTTCAGTAGGAGTGTGTTTACCTTTACTCACACCATGATGTGCATTGCTGTACATCAGGCAGCTTACAACAAGTGCCTGTGGGTGCAGTTAGGTCAGCTCCAGCTGCCATGCCTCACTTGGAGTTAGTCAGGCAAGCCTTTTGCCATCTGCCAAGAACATGGATTTGGCAAGGCACCAGGCAAGGGTCTCCTATGATGCCAATGAGTTGGCCTCCAGACTTGGGGGAACTGAAGTGTGCATTCAGCAGATTACATGGCTTTATCTCCCATGACTGGTTGCTATGGCCTGGCATGCAGAGGGTTGAGAGTATTTGTTATGCTCAGGGGGAGCCAGGTCCTCCCCTTTTTTAGAAGATTGGTACTCGGACCCATAGGTATAAATCAATGGTGAAGACTGATTCCTGGAAGATATGGAAATCACGTACTTACTGTAACTGTTGATATTATAGAATATCTTCACCATTGACTTAGATTTCTGCCCACCATCCCACGCTCACCTGATAGCCAGGATCTCTTGGAGCTCACCCTATAGGCACAGGTAGAAGATGACTTTGTGTGTCTTCTCTGCCATGTTCCTGTGGTGGCAGTCTCACTTGTTAAAAAAAAAAGGGACCGGGGGAGTCATTTGTGGCCCTTCTACCAACCAGAAAAAAAAATACTTGTACCCTCCTCCTCCCTGTTAGTTGATATATGCAACATTTTCCCTGTGCGTTATCCAACCTACTGCGCTAAGCAGATGCTCTGCCTCTTTGAGAGGTGCGATGCACATTGTTTTTTGGATCGGTGTACTAGATTTACACAGGGTATATCCCTGTAGTTGAAGGAAGAAGCAGGGCATGTTCTTTTTCATGTTTCATTTCTTTTGTTCATATTCCTTGACCTTTCTGGACCTTATCTTCACCATTGATTCACACTGATGGGTTCTGAGCCGGAGGACCCAAAAATCTTCAGGAGGGCTGGCACTGAGATAGCTGCGTGCATGTGCAACACCACAAGACTATCTTGTGCTACATAGCCTGTCACAGCAATTGCCCTCAACAGTCGAAGTTCCTTTTTTCCCACCATCGAGTGCGCTTCAGTGATGACATCGCTCGCCCACTGGGAGTTAAATCTTCATGTCTACATGACAACAGGGTTCAGTTTGATCCATTTGCAGTATATAGCTAGTGTTTTGTTATATTTTTGTTAGTTTAAAAAAGAAACAACTTACTTTTATCAGTTTTCCTCTCAGCATTACCGAACAGCAACCAATGACCATGGATGGCAACAGTGATGGTAGGGAGCATCTTCAGGCATGCTCCTCTGGCAGCAGGGCTGTGTCCAGTCCACCTCTCTCTGGGGAGGGTTCTGATGATGGACGGTCCTGTGATTGGGAGTGAAGACAGTCCTCTCGTGAACACGAAAATAAGTGGGCCCATTCTCGATCCGGGTTGGGGACCTGGTACTGCTTGACCTCAGGTTCTTCCTCTTCCTGCCAGAAGGGGAAGAAATGGTACCACTCAAGATGGCCCACTGGTAGGTGTGCCAAGAGGCATTCTAGGTCCGGTAGCAGGGGGGACCTTCCCTTAACTTGCTTGGTGATTCCTGCTCGTGGTCATTCCAGGTCTCGGGCCCTGAGCCCCTCACTGTCCTGTTTTGGGAATTCTGGTGGTCAGTTTCACCATTGGGCAGCCCTTGTGGAGCAGTGGGTATAGTGTTTGGCTTGTTTGCCATTTCCGGCAAATCTAGTGCCCAGTCCCTTGGACTTGCAGTTGGGGCATTTCAGCTAGATAGAGTGTTTGGCTCCATCAGCAGATCTTAATTCCTTGTTGGTGACCACGCTGCTGATGCCGGTTCCACTCGCTGTACCCCCTCGCAGTGTCACTGTACAGAGTCCAGTTCAGGTACCTTCTCCAGTCACATCAGTGCTGGCTTGGCTGTCTCAGAGGGCTGTATTGGGTTCAGCATCAGATTCAGGCCTTTCGTGACACACCTGGCGATGCCGATCTTGGGTTCTTCGGCACCATCCCATGATGCCGGCTCCTTTGGTGCCAACACCAGTGCCAGCTCCCTTGGTGCTGGTACCTTTGTTACCAGTGCTGGTGCCAACTCGTATGGGGCTGGCACCAGGCCCTGTGCAACTTCCTTCGGGACCGGCACCGGGTTCAGTGCCAGCTTCCTTGCCAGTGCTGGTGTTGCCTGTCTATCCAACTCCTAGTCCAAGCTAGGCATTTTAAGGTCCACTCCTTTTCCAGCTCCCCTTCCAGGAGAGAAGTTGGAGGGGGAAGAGTCTGACCCTGACCTTACTCTGTCTGAGGGCAGTGACAATGACTCTTTTTACAGCCTGGAAAATCCAGCCCCAGGTCCCACTCCTGTCCCTCAGGAGGATTTTTCTTTCCAAACCTAGCTGTGAAATATGCAGGCAACTCTTGCCTTCAAGACTTCTGCCCTCGACCCAGGTGAGTGGCTACGTCTAGCGTGGCTTTATGTTCTTAACATTCCAGTTACCCTCACACCTCCTGTTCCTCCAGTTTTTGAAACCCTTTCAGAGGCAGTGTGGGTTAGACCTGCTACCACTCCTTCTGTCTGCAAGCAGATAGACCGTAAGTATATTCCTCTTAAGGATAGACCTATTTTGGCTTCCCAGCCTATCGCAGATAAAATTGTTATCCTTCTGGAAAATGACAAGGCCATCCTCCCTCAGGAGGTTATGGCGCACTCCATTAATAAGGAATTCCATAAGCCTGACACCATGGGGAAGAGAGCTTTTGCAGCTGTTAACCTTGAACATGTGAATAACCAGCTAGCAAAGGAATTTCTCACAGTATGAATATGTCCTTTGGATCTCTCTCAAGTGACTTGCAGAGTCCTTACTGGAGTTTGACACTAAGCAGAAAATCCTTCACACCAACAGTCATCAGCTAAAGGCAGCCATGGATGCATATAATACTGCCTCTCGCTCTGCCGCTGCTGGAATCTGCATAAGGAGACATTCCTAAATTCAGACTTCAGGCTTTCCAACTGATGCCCAACAGCAGGTGATGAACATTCCCTTCAATGGCACCTACTTGTTCAGCCAACAGGTAGAACAGTCCCTTGAGGCCGCCCAAAAGACTAGGACAGTCATCAAGTCTCCTAGACCAGCAGCTTCTTATCCACAAAGAGGGAAGGGCCATCAGTTCTTCCACAACAAACAGTTCTTTTGTGGAAGAGGCAGAGGAGCTAACACCAAACCCCAGGCTCAATTGCAAAAGAAAATGCAGCAGAAGGCACGAGCCCCAAAAGCACCTAGTGGCACCTTCTGAAGCTCCAACCCCAGCTCTACCTCAGCTGCCTGAGGCAGACCTCTCCTCCCCAGTGGGGGGGGAGGTCTGACTCAGCTATACCATCAGTGGAAGTCCCTCACCATGGACAAGTGGTTTTTAAGGATCATCTGAGAGTGATACTCACTGAACTTTTCAAAAATCGACCCAGACTATCCACCCAAGAGGCAGCACACTCTGTCAGCTGCCATGTCAGACCTTCTCACTATGGAGCTAGCAGTCCTTCTGAACAACAGGGCAGTGGAAGTAGTACCTCATGCAGAATGCAACATTGGCTTCTACTCCCATTACTTCCTTGTACCAAAGAAGACAGAGAGTATGCACCCCATCCTCAACTTCAGAAAACTAAACAAGTTTCTGTATTGAGAAGTTCAAGATGGTTTCCCTAGGAATCCTACTGCCACTTTTTGAGCCACAGGACCGGTTGGCATCCCTGGACATGCAAGACACCTACCAGCACACTCCGGTACACCTCAGCCACCACAAGTTCCTCCACTTCATGGCTTTGGGCCAACATTATCAGTTTAGAGTCCTGCCCTTTGGGCTGGCCTCAGTGCCTCGAGTCTTTACAAAGAGTTTCGCAGTTGTCTCAGTGCACCTTTGAAAGCTCGGGCTACAGGTCTTCCCCTATCTGGATTGGTTACTAGCAAGCCCATCCAAGCAGAGCACAGAAGAGATAATGACCACAGCAGTTAATTTTCTAACCTCCATGGGGGTCCTGCTGAACTTGGAAAAATCAAAGCTTCAGCTTTCTCAGTAGCTCTTTTTCATATGGGCTGTCCTGGACACTGCCAAAGTGAAGGCATTCCTCCTGAAGGACAGGAAGAAAGACCTCCTTCAGATGGCACACTTCATCATGGAGAACAAGTCTGTTCAGGCTCACTCCATGCAGCGGATGTTGGGCCTCATGGTCTCTTCAGTCTTCACATGCCTCTAGCATGACTGCACATGAATACAACTCAGTGGATTCTCAGCATGCTGTGGTCTTCAACAATGCATCCCCAGTCTTACCCCATAAAAGTGACAAAGCCTCTGCTTCGGTCTCTTACATGGTGGGCATAGGATGACAACCTTCTTCAAGGTTTTCCCTTCTCTCCACCAGAGCCACAGATAACCCTTACCACAGATGCATCCCTCTGGGCATAGGGGGCCGACAGTCAGGGCCACCACACCCAGGGAATCTGGGGCCCAGTGGATTCTCATCTCATATCAGTGTTTTGGAGATGAGGGTAGTGCTATATGCCCTTCAAGCCCTAGTGGACCTTGTCTGTCACAAGGTAATCCTCCTTCAAAAAGACAAGTCAATCATGTACTACAGCAACAAACAGGGAGGAGCACACTCTTGCCCTCTTTGTAGGGAAGCAATGAGAGTGTGAGAATGGTATCTGGAACAGGATGCTCTGATCCAGACAGTTTACTTGCCAGAGGCTCAGAACAATCTGGCAGACTAGCTCAAGTCAGATGGAAGCAGATCTGCATGAGTGGTCATTAGCACCAGACATCGTACAGTCTCTTCAATGAGTGGGGAACTCCAGAGCTGGACTGTTTTGCATTCCCACTCAACACAAAACTGCCTCAATTCTGCTCCACAAATCCACACCTGGCATTTTCTGTCAGGATGTATTCAGGCTGTAGTTGACAAATCGCTTTCTGTATGTGTTTTCTCCTCTTCCACTAGTTCAGAGAGTACTGCTCAACCTGGAGGTGCATGTAGAGGAAATGATTTTGATTGCCCCATACTGACTTTGACAGATATGGTTTCCATCGATCAACAACTTGTCAGTGTCCCCACCATGGCCTTTACCTCTGCAGAGATCTTCTGACACAGGGGTCTCTGGTCCATCCCAAACTACACTCCCTTCATCTTCATGCCTGGCTTCTGAGGAGATAGACATGAAGTGGTACAAGGTTTCTCAGATGGTCTCTGAGATCACTCTGTTGCTTGTAAACCTTCCACTAGAAAGACTTACACAACCAAAATGGAGGTGTTTCTCAGACTAGTGCTTCAAATTCCATATAGATCCATTCTGATGTCCACCAGACAAGGTTTTGGAGTATCTATTGGACCTTTCTGATGCTGGATTGCAATACTCTTTTATTAAGGTCCATCTAAGTGCTGTTTCAGCATACCATGAGCCAGTCCAGAATCTTACTCTGGCTCAACTGCCTCTTTTCAAGAGGTTTTTAAAAGGTATCCTGCACACAAGGCCCCCAGTAAGGAAACCTGTCGCTCCCTGTGATATCAACTTTATGTTGGACATGCTCTCTCGCAAGCCTTTTGAACCCCTGGCTACGTGTGATGTCAAATTCCTAACTTGGAAAACTGCATTTTTGGTGGCCATCACCTCTGCCTGTAAGGTCTCTGCAATACATGCTTTGGTCACAGACCCTCTGTATACTGTCTTCCATAAAATAAGGTGGTTCTCTGCTCAGAATCTCATGTTCCTGCCTAAAGTGGTTTTGAAGTTCCATCTAAACCAACCCTTGGTGTTGCCCACATACTTCCCCAATCTCTAGAACAAGGGGTAGTGCACCCTCCACTCTCTGGATGTTAAAATAGCCCTTAGGTTCTACTTTGATAGAACTAATGGTATCCAACAGTCCAAGCAACTCATCATCTCCTTCAATCCAAACCAGCTAGGTCAACTGGTTACGATCAAATGTATTTCTGCTTGGATAGCAGCTTCTCTTCACCAGTACTATTCTATGACACAGGTCAAGGTGGAAGGCCAGGTTCATGCCCACTCCACCAGAGTGGTTGCTACATCCGTGGCAGAGATTCACTCTGTTCCCATCACTGATATTTGCAGTGCGGCTACTTGGAGCACAGTGCACACTTTCATCAAGCACTATGCCCTGGATGTCCATGCCAGACAGCATGCTCTTTTGGCAGGACAGTCCTCAATGGACTCTTGTCCTGAGTGAGCTCCATCTCCTACTGCTCTGCTTGGGGGATTTTTGTCTGAGCTTGGTACTCAAACTAATCACTGTGAATCAATGGTGAAGATACAGTCCAGGAAGATATAAAAATTATGTACTGACCGTAACTCTTGATCTTCTTGGACCATCTTCACCACTGATTCACATGCCCATCCTCAATCCCCCGGGCTCACTCTCTCTGTTTATTGGTCTTCACCTCCCTTTTTTAGGTTTGGGCTGTGAAGAAACTGTTATTGTTGACCATTCTCACACGTGTCCCAAGGGGTATCTTGTGCCCTTGCTTGGTTAGGTGTTTAGTTAGGTTATGCTGCACCTCCTCAATAAAAAAGGTACTGAGGCGGTTGAGGGACATTGCAATGATAGGCCATGTAGCACGAGCTAGTCTCACAGTGCTGCGCATGTGCACAGCCTATGTCAGCGCTGGTCCTCCTGAAGATTTATGGCTCCTGCAGGGTCCTAGCAGCTCAGAACCCCATCAGTGTGAATCAAAGGTGAAGACGGTGCAGGAAGATCAAGAATTACAGTGAGTACATAATTTTTATTTACTTCTTTCTGTGCTTTTGGCTTCACCCACTCTTCCTGGAGCATGACAGAGGAGATAACCACATCTTGCCTCCCTAGAACTGCTAGTCCTACAACTATTATGCTTGCCATCCCAACATTTTTCTCATGCATCATAGAGAAAAGACATTTATGCATTATGCTGGAGTTTACGCAAGTTCTATCCAGTGGCATGGAGTAATTTCTTTTTTGGGAGTACCAATGCCATTTTTCTATCTTTGGACATTTTTGCCATCTTATATGCAAGGGGGTGCCAAATTGGACTTAGCGTATTGCTACTTCTGCCAGATCCATTTGCTCAGGGGTGCTGCCCCATCTTTCTCACCCCAAGAATCCCTCAGCATACTTGACTAGTGCAGTTATGCCAGCTGGATTCAGCTGCCCTGGAGGTGGAGTTATGCTAATGATGCCATGGAATTAGCCAATCAGGTTGTAGTAAGAGATTGTTGCCTGTAGGTGCTGCTTTTAGAGTGTTTTAGTTAGTTTTTAGTGCTTTGTCCTGGCTATCAGCCAGCAAGCCTTAGATAAAGTGGCTCAGGAACTGGCAGAAACTGTTCAAACTGCCCTGGAAGCCACAAAATATCAGTGCCTTAGTTCCCAGGAACCGTGGAAAGTCTCCTCTCTTTTCTGCATTCCTGCACTTTTTTTCTGACTGAAAAACATTGCGTCTGTGGTAAAAATTCAACGGATTTTATATTTTAACATTATTCTTTTCAGCAGTTACCTATTTTAAGGGGTGTACCAGGATTTTGAACCACACTTCTTTATTTTCCTCAGCTAGTAGTCGTTTTTCCATGGTTCCACAGCACTGAGAGCCTTCTGAATTTTTTGTTTGGGAACAAATTTGTCTGGATCTTCTGACAAATTGGCAGGTCAGATAGACCCAAAACAAGGCTAGTCCCTTTGTTTTTCTCAAAATGTTAAAGCCCTTTAGATTGTGGTCAAGGCAAACTGTCACAATCCTCTTTTTACTATTTGATGCCAGTAAATCCTTTTTCTGTATGTGAGCTTTACATTTTAAATTGCTCAAAAACACTAAGAAATCAGCCATAAGGCTGTAGATTTAGTAGTTGCCGTATTGGTTCTTGCAAGAATAGATCCAGAAGCAAATGATTTGATACCTTTTAATGGACCAACATAGATGTAACAAGAACAAAGTGCTCTAGCTTTCGGACCAACCAGTCCTTCTTCAGAAGCTCATGGCAGTTGTTTGGAAAATACAATACTTATAACAGCTAGATAATGCAGAGAAAAACAGAAAAAATTCCCCATTGGTTTAAAATACTCATTAAAAAAAACAGATGATGTCAGACAAGTTTAACAGTACAATACTGCCCTCAGTCCGAATGAACCTTGGGTTCAGATGTTCCTGGTGCAAGACACATATAAGGAATCCTACTGCACATAAATTTAATTGACATAAGAAATTCTGACTTTTCAATCTGCCTCCCCCACTATTAAAAATTCAGAAGAGGGGTCCTCCTCTCATCAAAAGTCTCAAGACAGGTTTTCCAAGGACCCCATAGATAATTAGTCTAATAAAAATAATAATGACCAAGCCAGACAAAAAAGATATTCACAGCAGGTCCCTGATTCAGGGCCTGCTAAAAAGAAACAACAAGAAAAATATATCACTGCCCCTCCTGCTGAAAAGTAAAGGGAGACAACAAGATATACCCTCTGCGGAGGAAATGGCAAAGGCTTGGCAACTATACCAAACTTTTCAGGCTAAGGGCTCTCTTCTGGGTGCCCCAGCTGGTCCTGCTACACCTATCCCCTCTAACCCTGGTCTCGACCAGGTTATTTTCTTTGAGGGGGGTGATAATGAAGAGGAGGGTGAACCTTTAGGACCTGATGAAACTCCTGACCAAGAATTTGGTTCTTTTTCCCATGGCCAGGAGGATTTTTCTTCTTATTTTACCTTTGTCCAGCACCTGGTGAACATTCTTGACCTTTCTATTCAAGAGTCCACAGAGGAGGATGAGAAGGCAGACTTTTTGGATATGATGGGTCTCCTTCCTCTTAAAAAGCTGCTCCTTCCAGTTCATAAGTCCCTTCGTCGGGCTGCTTTCAAACTTCTTCAGAAGCCCACCACCATACCAGGGGTGGATAAGAAAACAGAGAAAAGTACCAGCTAGATAAATCTAATGAGGAGTACCTTTACATAAATCCAGACCATGAAGGAGTAGTGCAAGTTGTAGCTTGGGTCAAAGCACAGAGGCCCCTTTCTTCCCAGCCTCCAGAAAAAGAATCCAAAAAACTGGATACTACGGGTAAGAAATCTTACACCACAGCCTCACTACTATTTCGCCTCTGTACTTACATGGCGTACACAGCTCAGTACCAAAAAGCTCTCTGGAGCTCTGTCCTGGCTATCAGCCAGCAAGCCTTAATTAAAGTGGCTCAGGAACTGGCAGAAACTGTTAAAACTGCCCTAGAAGCCACAAAATATTGGTTCCATATGGCAATGATACAGTATCTACAGCTATGGCTCAAGCCATCTCCCTCAGACAGTTTGCCTGGTTGAGAACTACTGATCTCCCCCAGTAACCCAAACTAAAGCTACAGATTTCCCCTGTAAGAATAATTCTCTTTCTGGAGACAAAACAGAGACATACATGAAAAAGGTGGAGGAATGCAAAACCACCTATCAGAATAATGCAGCTAAAGAGAAACCCTCTACCTCCTACAGACTCCAAAGAGTGGGCAGAGGTAGGGTTACTATCCCAGGGCCTTCTATCCAATGCCAATGCCCCTGGCCTTGGATTACTCTCATATGAGAGGATTCTTTAAGGGAAGAGGTAGAAGGGCTCAGAAATGTACTGATCCCCCACCCTCAACAAAAACTCAATCAAAACAAAACTCCTGACTGGAAAGCGCAGGTTGTCTCCCCTCAGCCAATAGGAGGAAGGCTGACCTACTACCTCCACCACTGGCACCACATCATCACAGACAAGTGGGTGCTGAGGTGGTAGGTCAAGGACTTACCCTGCAGTTCAAAAAATTTCCCACTCAGCAGGGCCACAGGAATGTAAAACCCCTGACCTCCACAGAGAAAATTCTGCTAGAGTTAGAGGTAAAGTCTCTCCTGACAGCAAATGCAGTGGATAGAGTTCCTGTCTCCCAATGGGAAAAAGGCCTCTACTCCAGATACTTTCTAACCCAAAAGAAAAATGTCGACTGAAACACGGAGACAGGCAATCCACTCTAGACCTCAGGTATCTAAACAAGCACCTGTGCAATCCCAGATTCAAAATGGTCACCCTGTTAGTGGTGATCCCCTCTTTACAACAGGGAGACTGGCTAGCCTCCCTGGACCTAAGAGATGCCTATTTTCGCATTCCAATCAGGCCATCTCATAGAAAGAATCTCAGATCCATACTGCCCTCTGGCCATTGCCAGTTTGCAGCTCTGCCCATCCACCATTCTTCAGCTCCCAGAGTTTTCTCAAAGTGCCTAGCAGTGGTGGCAGCCCATCTCAGAAGACAGGAGGTCTCTACCAGGATGACTGGCTGATAGTGAACAAGTCTACCCAACATGTCGGAGACTCTCTCAGCCTCACTCAGTGCACCCTGGAGTCCCTGGGTTTCCTGATCAATACATAGAAGTCCCAAGTCAAGCCAGTTCAACTCCCAGAGTTTATCAGGGCACAGCTGGACACACAGCAAGGCAAAGCCCTGCTCCCTCTGGACAGAGTAGAAAACCTCCAGACCCTGGCACACTCATTTGTCTTTGGCCAACCAAGGCCAGCCAGGCACGTCCTCAGACTTCAAGCCACATGGCATCTACTACAGTTGTAGTGCCAGGGGCCAGGTTCCAGATGAGAGATGTCCAGTACCATCTCAGAGCCCATTGGTCTCAAAAGAGGGACTCCCTATCAGAACTGGTTCCAGTCACAAGGATATTCTTACAAGCCCTGGAATGGTGGAAGGACAGAGACAGCCCCAGGGAAGGAGTTCCTGTCCAGCAGGGGGAACCATCAAGAGTGCTCACTGCAGATGCTTCCCTCCTAGGATGGGACAGACAGACTAGTCCAGACTGGCAGACCAGTTCATAAGCAGTGTGTGGTCTCCCAGAGTGCAGGTATCACATAAATCTCCTCAAACACAGACCTGTGCACCTGGCTATCAAGGCCTTTGCTCCCCAGCTCAAAGGTCAATCTGTCCAAGTCAGGACAGACAACACCACTGCTATGTTCTACATTAACAAACAGGGAGGCACAAGATCCACAAAGCTCTGCACAGAGGCCATGAAGATCTGGTCTCTGACCTACTCCTTAGACAAGCAGCTCACTGCCATTCATCTGCCAAGCAAAGATAATGTGCTGACAGACTTCCTGAGCTGCATCAGTCAGGGCCACCACCAGGGAACCCTAAACAATCAGGTGCTGGCCACAGTCTTCAGGCAGTGGGGCACTCCAGAGATAGATCTCTTTGCCTCCAAACACAACTACCAGATTCCTCCGTACTGTTGCATGCCTCCAACTCTGGGATCATTGCCAGTGTGGATGCCCTGTCTCTGGATTGGACAGGGAGGTTCCTGTAAGCTTTCCCTCCATTTTCCCCTGATTCTCAGGGTCCTGCTAAAATTCAGAAGCCTGCCATCAACCATGATTCTAGTGGCTCCAGACTGGGTGAGGCAGTCTTGCTACACCTTGCTTCAAACGCCATGAAGTCTTGCTATATTATGACTATATGCAGTCAGCCACTGCAGCTGAACTGCCCCGGAGAGGAAAGAGTTAACTCCAGAGAGTCTGGAGTTCCACAGCGCGAGGGCGCTATACCAAAGCTCTATCTGGCCAGTTTCAAATGAAACTGTCAGATTCTTTACTCCGCTTCACTGAACAGTCGCTCCGGAGATCAGCTCCTTCACATCGGTTCATTTCTCAGTTCAAGCCAGTCTTTTCTGTTCATTTGAACCGCCAAAAAGTATTTATTTTACCGCATTTCGGTTAAAAGCTCTATCTGGTAAACCGTAAGTAGAAAATTTAAAGTCTGTGTGGAAATTCAATTGTCGGTTCGGTTTTGAACCGATCGGTTTGCTTAATTTAACGTTTTAAAGTGTGGGTTGGGCTTTTAGAGTGCGGTTCCCGGTTCTTATCGGTTCTAAAAAAACCTTGCTTTTAAAATAGGTTTTTTCAAATACCCGTGACACGGTTAGGAACCGATAAGGGTGTCTTGCCTGGCACTGCCATCAAAAGGGCAAGTTTTTGGTTAGGCTGGCATTATGTCTGAGAAACCCAAAAGAAAAACCGGGCCCACTGGGTTTCAACACTGTGATGTCTGTGGGGAAGCCTTTGCCAAGGCTGACCCACACACCACTTGTGTTTATTGTCTGGGGGCTGACCACCTCCTGTCAGACTGCCAGGTGTGTAAAAATTTCCCTGCAGCCACCCTGGAAAAGAGATTGGGCCGGCTCAGGGAACGAGAGGCCAAGAAGTCCGCTGACCCGGATGGCCAGCCCGGTCCAGTACCCACTGGACCAGAGGGAGTGCCTCTGACCAGGCGAGACTTCCTCGGGCAAAGGAAGGCTGGTTCAGGGGAACCAGTCTCAGTGAAAAAGACAAAGAAATCAGTAGGTTTGGAGTCCAAAATTGTCTCTCCAACTGCTGCAGAAATAGTTAAAGCCATACAGATTGTCCAGTCACTGTCTCAGGGTCCTGCCGAACCACCTACAGTTGGTAAAAGGTTGGTTCGTTCAGTGCCAGTGGTTCAGGAGTATGATGTTGAGGAATTTTATGAACCACAGGAGAGGGAGGACGAATTTGATCATTACATGTGTGGCTGGGAGGGTCTGGACGTGCCCATTGAACCAGGCATTTCTCCAGACAGACCTTTAGAATCTCCTCCTATTCTGTCTGAGTCCCCTTCTCATTTTATGTTTTACAAAAGGTTGAGAAACCCTCAGATTCCTTTAGAGGAAGCTGTGGATGAGCAAGAGGAGCCTGATTATGTAGAAATGATGGATATACTAGAGTCTAGGAGGTTGTCTATTCCTTTGCATAAGTCATTTAGGAAGCAAACAACAAAGATTTAAAAATCCTCATTCTGTCCCTCCTGTAGATAAAAAATGGACAGAAGATATATCTTGTCAGGCTCTGATACAGACTTCTCACTGAGCAGTGTAGTCATGTGGGTGTGGTACAAGCTGCAGCCTGTGACAAGGCTAATATTCCTCTGGCCTCACATCCTCCTGATAAGGATTCCAGGAAGATTGATGCCATGGTGAAAAAAACAGTATATGGCAGCTTCTTTGGGACTCAGGCAGGCAAATTATATGGCTTATGTGGCTAGATATCAGAAATCTAGGTGGGACACAGTATTGCAGTTAGCCAAGCAGGCCCATGACCAGCTGGCTAGTGAGTTGGAACAGGTGGCTGCTGATGGCATTGAAGCCTCTAAAGTTCAATTTCATACTGCTGTTGATGTTAATGATGTTTCCTCTAGGGTCATGGCCACTTCTGTAGCTTTCCGTAGGTTGGCATGGCTCAGATGCACTAATCTGTCCCAAGATACTCAGTCAAAGGCTATGGATTTTCCTGTTGTGGGTAATTCTATGTTTGGGGAACAAACAGAAAACTATATGAAAAAGATGGATGAATACAGAACTACCTACAAAGTGCCCAGGTTAAGGAGAGGCATGCCACTCCACAGAGGCACGCTCCCAGAGGTAGGGGCAGGCCTTTCCACAGGCCTTTTTACCAATTTCAGGCCTCCTCTGCATTTGCACAGAGGGGTTTCTTTAGAGGCAGAGGTAGACGGGGCACAAGTAAACCGTCCCCCCTCCCCTCAGCCTAAGGCTACTGCCAAGCAGGCACCCTGATGGGGTGCCCAGGGCCGATTCTCCTGTACCAGTGGGGGGCAGGTTGGTTTATTTCAGCCAGAACTGGGTGTCCCTAACTTCGGACAGGTGGGTTCTGGAGGTAATAGGCCAGGGTCTGGTTCTCAGCTTCAAACAGTTTCGAGATGAGAGCCAGACATTTTCCACCTGCAAATCCTTCAGAAGCCCTTGCTTTGGAAGCAGAGGTTTCTTCTCTTTTGACTGCAAAGCAGTAGAAAGGGTCCCTCCTTGCCATCAGGGCAAGGGGCTGTACTCAAGATACTTTCTTACCCCAAAAAGACAGGAGAATGGCGCCCATTTTAGATTTAAGGTACCTGAACAAGCATCTTTTGAAACCAAAGTTCAAAATGTTAACTCTGACAATGATTTTGCCCTCCTGAGTCCAGGGGACTGGTTAGCTTCCCTGGACCTCAAGGATGCCTATTTTCATGTTCTGATCAGGCCTTCTCACCAAAGTACCTCAGGTTGAACTACCTCAGGCCACTACCAGTTCAGGGCAATGCCCTTCGGCCTTACCTCTGCGCCAAGGGTATTCACAGAATGTCTAGCTGTGTAGTGGCTCATTTAAGAAGGCAAGGATTGCTGTGTTTCCCTACCTGGACGACTGGCTCATAATGGGTCAGTCCTCAGATCAGGTAAAATCCCACTTGCAAGTCACCCAGCAGCTTCTCACTTCCCTGGGATTCCTGCTGAATTTACCAAAGTCAGTTCTCGAACCAGTTCAGGTACTAACTTTCATAGGTGCAGAATTGAACACAAAGTTAGCCAGGCATTTCTCCCCTCGAAAGGGTAGACAGACTCATTGCCCTGGCATCCTCCTTTACCCTCAGTGGTCTCTCAACCAGCAAGGCATTTTCTGCAACTCCTAGGGCACATGGCTGCTTCCACAGCTGTAGTGCAAGGAGCAAGATTCCAGATGAGGGACATTCAGTTCCATTTGAGGGCCTATTGGTCTCAAAGGAGGGACCCCTTCCAAATTGGTTCCAGTGACTCAAACCCTGATCCTGGCCTTACACTGGTGGCAGGATCAAAGCAATCTAAAACAAGGGGTTCCTTTCATTCCGCTTCCCACTCCTCACCCTCACCATGGATGCTTCCTGTTAGGGTGGGAGCTCACTGGGCACCTGTCCACTCAGGGAGTGTGGTCTCCCCAGGAATCTCTGCTCCACATCAATCTTTTGGAACTCAGAGCTGTCCTTTTAGCTCTTCAGGCATTTTCAGCTTCTGTCCAGAACAAAGTAGTTCAAGTCAGGACAGACAACACCACAACAATGTGGTACATCAACAAGCAGGGGCACTCGGTCATCAGCCTTGTGCAGCGAGCAATGAAGTTGTGGTCTCTGGCTTACTCCTGAACACCTCCCTGATAGCAGTTCACCTTCCAGGGAAGGACAATGTCCTGGCGGATGCCCTCAGCAGGATTGCTCAGGGCCATCACGAATGGGCTCTGAATCCTCAGGTGCTGGGGTCAGTCTTTGCCAGATGGGGCACCCCTCAGATAGATCTTTTCGCAGCCTCAGACAACCACCAACTTCCTCTGTTTTGTTGCAGACCTCCAGTGCTGGGATCAGTCCCCCTGGATGCCTTTCAGTTGGATTGGAAAGGGAAGTTCCTGTATGCCTTTCCCCTTTCCCCTTCTTTTCAGGGTACTAGTAAAATCAGATCTCAGCCCTGCAAGGTGATTCTGATTGCTCCAGATTGGGCCAGACAGCCCTAGTACCACTGCTTCTGTCCTTGACAGTCCACCCTACCCTGAGCTTGCCCAGAGTCCACGACTTACTGGCCTGTGCACAGGGGAAGTGTATATCCAGACCTCAAATCCCTCCATCTCAAGGCATGGCTCTTGAGGAGTTAGAATTGCTGACTTACACCTTTCTCAAGGTGTTTTGATATTTTAAAGGCTTCATGAAAGCCTTCCACTAGAGCCACTTACAATTCTAAGTGGAAAAGGTTTTCCATCTGGTGCTCTGAGAAGCAGATTATCCCAGAATCTGCTGATCTGCCCATTTACTGGACTACTTGGTCCATTTAAATTCCTTAGGCCTTAGGCCAGCTACCTCTAAAGGTTCATCTGGCAGCTGTCTCTGCTTTTCTGTCAGCAGGAAGCCTGCTTCCTTTCTTCTCACCCTGTGCTTTCCAAGTTTTTAAAGGTTACTTCACACCAACCCTCCTTTTCGAGAACCAGCTCCCGCTTGGGACCTGAATGTTTGCATTGCTCAGTTAATGCAACCCCCCTTTGAGCCGCTGTCCTCAGCAGAACTCAAGTTTCTGACTTGGAAAACTGTTTTCCTAGTGGCTGTCACTTCTGCCAGACGCATAAGTGAACTACAGGCCCTGTCAGTGGAAAAAGATTTTATCTCTTTCCACAGAGATAAGGTAGTCCTCAGGACTAACAGAAAGTTTTGCCTAAAGTGGTTTCAGATTTCCACCTGAACCAATCCATCTCTCTTCCAGTATTTTCACTGAGCATTCTTCCTCAGGTGAGAGGAGTCTGCACAGCTTGGACGCCAAAGAGCCTTAAGCTACTTTTTGGAACGCACCAAGGGTCACAGGTTCGAATCCCTCCAACTCTTCCTTACCTATGGCGAGGTTGGCAAAGGGAAACCTGCCACTAAGAGGACAGTTGCAAGGTGGATTGTCTCTTGTATCCAATTTTGTTATCAAAACTAGGTAGAGAACCCCCTCAGAACTGAGGACTCACTCCACCAGGGGTACAGCTGCATCTCTAGCGTGCTAGAGATATTCCCATTCTGGAAATCTGTCAAGTTGCTACTTGGAAAACAGTTCACACTTTTACCAAGCATTATTCCCTGATATTCAGTCCAGGAGAGATGCTCGTTTTGGCACAGCTGTGCTTCAGAGCCTATTTCCTAAGTAGGTTCTGACCCTCCTCCATGGAGGTACTGCTGTGTATCTGCATATAGTCATAATATAGCAAGACTTCATGGTGTTTGAAGAAAAATACTCACCTTAGTAATTGCTTTTCTCTCATGGAGTCTTGCTATATTATGACCACCTCTCCTCCTGCCCTCTCAGAACTTCTACTTGGGTAGGGTGGCAAATTAGTGCAAGCACTGTGTCATGCATTTTAGTTCTTCCCTTCACCCCTTTATTTAGGGTTAGGAATTAGGTATTTCTGTTTTAAGTATAGGTTGGCCCCTTCCTGGACTTGAGTCTTGGGGAAGGGGGTCTAATAGTGCTTGTTAGGGAGAAACTAATAATACTATTATTCATTGTTATTATTATTATTGCTGTTTATATTGTTGTTTATATTGTTGTTATTCCTACTAGTAGGTAGCCACTTGGCTAGTGTAGAGCTTCCACACAGACTTGTTGCTTAGTGTTAACCGTAAAGATCTGACAGTTTCATTTGAAACTGGCCAGATAGAGCTTTGGTATAGCGCCCTCACGCTGTGGAACTCCAGACTCTCTGGAGTTAACTCTTTCCTCTCCGGGGCAGTTCAGCTGCAGTGGCTGACTGCATATAGTCATAATATAGCAAGACTCCATGAGAAGAAAAGCAATTACTAAGGTGAGTAATTTTTTCTTCTAACCCTCTCAGTCAAATGGCCCATTCGCCTGTCCCCCACCCACAGTCTCCTGACCCTGCCTCAGATGGGGATAACATACCCCAGCATGGAGTCTCTTTGCCTCAAAGCTTGATACTTGAAGAGCTAGAATTCCTAGACTCTCAGTATTCAGAGCAAGTCCTGAGAATCCTTCGACTGGTCAAGAAAACAAGTACCAAAAGACTTATGCTTCTAAATGGATGGGATTTTCTTTCTGGTGTAAAGACAGGCAGATTGACCCTCTGCAAGCTAGCCCGTCCTCCATATTAGACTATTTGGTACACTTACAAGCATCAGGCTTTACAGCCTCATCACTGAAGGTTCACTTGGCAGCCATTTTGGCCTATATGTCCATTGGTAAGGAGAAATCTGTATTATCTTCCTGGACATAAAATCTCCACCACTCATTCACACTAGTGGGACTACGCCGTCGGTGCTTGGACCAAGTGGGAGCCAAACATCTTCGGGAGGGACAGCACCGAGGGGGGACCACACTTGCGTGATGCTGCGAGACTGGCTTGTGCCCTATAGGCTACCTCGGCATTGACCGTCTATCCACCTCAGTTCCTTTTTTCCTGCCATCGAGTGTGCTTCAGTGACATCGTCGCTCACCTCCCGGGAGTCAAATCTTCTCATCTATACAACAGCAGCATAGTCGTTCAGTATTTTGATTAGTTTTAGTATATTACTTACTTATTTATTTATTTATTTTTTAAAAAAGTTTTTCCTTTTTGTCTCTATGAAGAACAGAGAAGTCTTCTTCAGCCCGCCTTCAACGGAGTCGACCATAAACAGGGCCGGTGATGGTAGGGAGATTTCACATGAAAGCTGTTTCAGCAGCAGGGCTAGGCATGATCCGCTGCTCTTTATGGAGGGGGTCTGGCTACAGGCAGTCTGGTGCTTGGGAGGAAGGGTGGTCCTCCCTAAAGTGCAAAAAGAAGCGGGCCCATTCCCGATCTTCATTGGGGACCAGGCACAGCTCAGCCTTGGTTTCTTCTTCGTCCCACTGGTCGAAGAAGAAATGGTATTGCTTGAGGTCACCCTCTGGTACGTCTGCATGAAGATCATCTGAAGCGGGGGACAGGAGGCTGACCCCGACTCTGACTCTATCAGGGTTGCCTGTGGCCTTAGTTCCCAGTGGCATCGCAAACTCCAGAGCCCTTCCTGCCCCTGGAGGTCCTCCCCTGATGAGCAGCTTCATCATTGGGCAGCTCATATGGAGCAGTGGGTTCGGTGGTTATCCCGACTTCCCGGGTCTGCGGAGCTGACCCCGGGCCTTCGGACCTGGGGGCTTCAGACCCGTGGGTGGGGCGGTTCGGTCAACCTAGTTGCATGGCACCTTCTTTGGTGCCATTGACCCTGCACCCTTGTGCTTTTCCCCCCTCACATGGCAGTGGCACAGGGGCCAGCACAGGTACTACGTTCTCTTACTCATGTTTTCAGATCTTCAGCCTTGGGGGCCCCTGATTTTGGGTTGGGGTCTCCAGGCACTCACATAGCACCAGTTGTGGCACAGCCTTCCACTCTGGTTTTGGCAGTGCCGCAACCTGCACCACATTTTTCTATGCTGGCACCACAATGGGTGATAGGATTTTCAACTTCGATTCAAGGAGCACCTCCTTCTGCTCTCTTTCCTCCCTTTCCTTTATATACTACCCCTCCTGGGCTAGTAGGATATGATGTTGAGCCTGATCTTGATCTGCGATTAGGAGACAATTTCAATGAAGATTAATCCTTTGGAGTGGAAAGTAAGCCCTCTACTTCAGCAGAGCCTTTGGTCAAAGACCTATCCTTTAAATCTCTCATGAAGAATATGAATTCCACCCTCTCCCTCCAGACTTTGGTTGATCCTGGAAAGCTGTTGCGCCTTCAATATCTGCATGTCCTTGAAATCCCTGTGGAATTTACACCTCCGGTACAGTCCTCCTTCGTGACTCTTTCACAGATGGTGTGGGACAGTCCGGTACTTATTCCTTCTGTGGCTAAGTCCATAGACAGGAAGTACCCTCCTCCTAAGGACTGACCAATTCTGGCCTCTTAAGCCTTTGCAGATGCCATAGTGGTCTTGGCAGAAAATGACAGAGCTCTTCTCTCTCAGGAGTCTATGGCTCATCCAGTAAATAAGGAATCCCATAAAATTGACACCTTGGGGAAGCAAGTCTTCACTGCTGCTACCCTAGGAATGTGTATTGCTAGCTACCAGGGCTATTTCTCGCAATATGCGTATACCCTCTGGCATTCGCCAAAAGCCTCTGTAGAGGCTCTTCCAGAGTCGGACGTTAGTTCAGAGCTTCTCCAGACTATTAGTAGAGGCATTGAGTCCAATAATCAGCAACTTAAGGCTGCTATAGATGCCTTTGACACTGCCTCGAGGACAGCGGCAGCTGGGATATGCACCTGATGCCACTCATGGTTACGGACTTTGGGGGTTCACAAATGATGCGCAACAGAGTCATGAATTTTCTATTTGATGGAGTTTTTCTGTTTGGCCCACAGGTGGAGAAGGCACTGGAGGCCACTCAGAAAATTAGGACTGCTATTAAGATGGCCAGACTGGCCTCTGCTGCCCCTCAATGAGGCTGAAACCACTGACAGTTTCATAACTGTTAGTCCTTTCATGGTAAAGGCAGAAAGGGCTTCAGCAAGAACTAAGCCCCCCAGTTGCAAAAGAAAATGCAGCAGAAAGCACAGGGCCCGAAGGAGTCTAGTGCCACCCTCTGAAATTCCAGCCTAGGTCCTACCTCAACTGTCCAAGGGGGACTCTTCTTCGGCAGTAGGGGGACATCTGGCTCAAGTTTTATATTTATTTATTTGTTTGTTTGTTTATTTATTTATTTATTTATTCATTTATTCATTCATTCATATCTCAGATTAAAGTGCCTTTGAGTCAAAGACTCTTTTATAAAGGTTCCACATCAGAGTAAAGACAACATAACAAAGAACTAAATACAAGGCAAGTGGAATACATTGTACATGGCGTTGGCTGGCAGTATAGCCTAGAGAAACATAGAAACATAGACTTTGACGGCAGATAAGGACTGATTGGCCCATCTAGTCTGCCCATTTCCCTACTTACAGGATAGGCTGCAGATCCTAGTTAACCAACAGCCTATTTCTTCCTACCCCCCACAAGAATTGACTTATGTCTGTCCCATGCATTCTTTGAATTCTCCAACAGTTTTAGACCCCACAACCTCCTCAGGAAGGCTGTTCCATGCATCCACTACCATCTCTGTGAAATAATACTTCTTCACATTGCCCCTGAACCCCCCCATCTTTAAATTGTGTCCCCTTGTTCTTGCATGTCTCTTTTTCTGAAAGATGCTACCCTCTTGGACTTTGTTGATACCATTGAGGTACTTAAAAGTTTCTATCATGCCCCCCCTCCCTTCTTTCATCAAGGGTATACATATTAAGCTCCTTTAGTCTCTCCTCATACGGTTTCTCTTGCAGACCCTGCACCATTTTAGTTGCCCTCCTCTGGACTGACTCTATCCTGTCTATGTCCTTGCGGAGATGGGGTCTCCAGAACTGGACACAGTACTCCAGATGGGGTCTCACCAACTGTCTGTACTGAGGGATAACAACTTCCTGTTTTCTGCTGCTGATGCCTCTCCCTATGCATCCCAGTATACCCCCAGCCCTCCCTACTGCCTTCTCACATTGCTTGCTAGCCTTAAGGTCATCTGATATGATTACCCCCAGGTCCCTTTCCTTTTTGTTGTTGTTACTACCTCCCCCCCATTGTGTATTCTTCCCCTGGGTTCTTGTTTCCCAGGTGCATTATTTTACCTTCTTCCATTGAATCCTAGCTGCCATACTCTGACCATTCCTCCAACCTTGCCAAGTCCCTTCTCATGCTTTCCACGCCTCCTTGGTATCAACCCCTGTTGCAGATCTTGTGTCATCTGCAAAGAAGCATACTTTTCCTTCCAGTCCCTCTGCAATGTCACTTATGAAGACATTAAAAGGACTGGACCCATACTGAACCTTTGCGGTACCCCACTAGTAACCCTCTTCTTCTAGAGTGGACTCCATTTACAATTACCTTCTGTGTCCTGTTGTCCAGCCAATGTTTTACCCAGGCTACCACCCTGGGACCCACTCCCAGGCTGGTTAATTGACTATTAATCTTTTGTGTGGAACTGTGTCAAATGCCTCGCTAAAGTCTAGGTAGGCCATGTCCACAGCCCCTCCCTGGTCTATTACTTTGGTCACCCAGTCAAAGAAATCTGTTAGATTTGTCTGACATGACCTTCCCACTGTGAACCCATACTGCCTTGGGTCCTGTGCCCCACTGGCCTCTAGGTACTCAACTATTCTTTCCTTCAGAAGTGACTCCATCACTTTCCCTACCACAGAGGTCAGACTGACAGGTCTGCAGTTTCCTGCCTCTGTCTTGGTCCCACTTTTGTGAAGGGGAATCACATCTGCCTTCCTCCAGTCCTTGGGTACCACACCATCCTCCCACGATTTATTAAAAAGAGTAGCCAGTGGTTTCACTAGTTCCCCCCTTAATTATTTTAGAATTCAGGGGTGAATTCCACCAGGCCCCATTGCTTTGTCCACCTTCAGTTTTAGGAGTTCTTGCAGAACCTTTTCTTCTGTGAAAGGACTGGGATCGACCCCCCCTATCAAGAGTGCTTCTGTTAATTGGATTAGGCACTTCCCCCTCCTCTTTTGTGGATACTGTGCAGAAATATTTGTTCGGTATCTCTGCTTTTTCACTGTCCCCCTCTGCCCACCCACCGTTCATTCTATTCAGCCTCACTATCCCTCCCTTTGTCTTTCTATGCTCGCTGATGTACCTATAAAAGGTTTTATCCCTTCTTAACTGAGTTGGCTATCTTTCCTCAGTTTGGGCCTTTGCTATTCTGACTCTCCCTGCTTCCCTTCTGCCTTAACTGCTACAGCTCTCTGTCCTGCTCCTTCTGTGTTTTCTTATACTTCCGGAATGCTATCTTTTTCTTCCTGACTTTCATAGCCACCTCTTTTGAGAACCATAGAGGCTTTTTTTTTCATTTTGATTTGTTTATTTGCTTCACACAAAGGCTTGTTGCCTTTGTGATGGCAGTTTTGATGATTCCCCATTGTTGCTGCACACCTCCTTCTAGCCTGTTTGCTAGTGCTTTTCTGAGGCACTCTCTCATCTTGCCAGAGTCAGCCCTCATGAAGTCCAGTACCCTCACTTTTGTATGGCTTGACTCTGTAGCTGAGTTTAACGTGAACCACACTGTTTGATGGTCACTTGTTCCCAGATGGCAACCGACTTCTAGATCTGAGATCCTCTCACTGCCCCCGTTTGAGAGTATGAGGTCTAAGATTGCCCCCTCATGAGTGGGTTCCAAAACTAGCTGTCTGAGGCCTGCCACCTGTAGGGCATCAAGAATGTCCCTGCTCTTGGATGTGGCTGCAGCAAATGTGCTCCAGTTAACATCTGGCATATTCAGGTCTCCCATCAACAGAATCTCCCCTTTCAAACAACATGAAGTCTTGCTGTATTCTGACAATAGCAGTGAGTCCCAACCTTCGAACTGCCCCAGAGATAAAAGAGTTAACTTTCCATGCCAGGCATGGAACGCTGAGCTCGAGCTTGGTTGAGACTCTGTCTGTTGCTGTTTGAACTCAAACTGTCAGATTCTTTATTCCGCCTCACTGAACAGTCGCTCCGGAGATTTCTCCTTTGCTCAGTTCAATTTGTCGGTTAAAGTACCGCTTTTCTCGGTTTTCGACGGAATTTAAACCGCAACCTATCGGTTCAGTCTATGTCTGTGGTATTCGTGAGTACTAGATAGGTTTATATTGTTTTCTATTCTGTGTGGAACTTGTAAACAGTTAATCGGTTCAGTTTGAACGGATCAAGCGGTTAAAAAATCTTAATTTCTACTTTTAGAGTGTGGTTACCGGTTCTTATCGGTTCTCAAAAAAACAGATTTACTACGTTTTATTCCACGACCCATAACACGGTCAGGAACCGATAAGAGGGTCTTGCCTGGCGGATTGCCATTAAAAGGGTAAGTTTGGTTAGGGCTGGCACTATGTCTGAGAAACCCAAAAGGAAACCCGGGCCCACTGGGTTTCAACACTGTAGTGTGTGTGTGGGGAAGTCTTTGCTAAGGCTGACCCCCACACCACCTGTGTTTATTGTCTGGGGTTTGACCACCTCGATTCAGACTGCCAGATTTGTAAAAATTTTCCTGCAGCTACCCTAGAAAAGAGAGTTGGTAGGCTCAGGGAAAGGGAGGCCAAAAAGTCCGCTGACCCGGATGGCCAGCCTGGTTCGGTTCAAACCGAACCAGAAGGAGTGCCCTCTGACCAGGGCGAAACTTCTTCAGGCAAAAGGAGAACCGATTCTGAGGAGTCTGTTCCGGTTAAAAGAACAAGAAGGGAAAAATCAGCTGGTGTGGATCCAAAAGTTTCTTCTCCAACCGCTGATGAGATAGCCAAAGCGATAAAAATTGTGCAGTCGCTTTCCCCGGTTCTGACCGAACCGGCACCATCAGGGAGGCGCTCGGTTCGGCTGGTTCCACCAGCTCCAGATTATGATTTAGAAGAATATTATGAACTGGAGGAGGAGGAAGAGGAGTATGAGGAAAGTGAATGTGGTTTTGAAAGTCTGGATGTGCCCATTGACCCGGACATCTCCCCAGACAGACCTTCAGGGGTGTCTCCTCCTAGGCTTTCTGAGTCCCCCTCCCATTTCATGTTTTACAAGAACGTGGCCGAAACCCTTCAGCTTCCTATTGAAGAAGCTGTGGATGACCAGGAGGAGCCTGACTATGTAGAAATGATGGATATCCCAGAGTCCAGGAGGCTGTCTATTCCATTACACAAGTTTTTTGGGAAACAGACATTTAAGATTTTAAAGACTCCTAATTCTATACCTCCTGTGGATAAAAGAATGGACAAGAGGTATACTTTGTCAGGCTCAGATACGGAGTTCCTTACCCAGCAATGCAGCCATGTTGGGGTAGTGCAGGCTGCAGCCTGTGATAAGGCTAATATACCCTTGGCTTCACACCCCCCAGATAAGGACTCCAGGGGGATTGATGCCATGGCAAAGAAACAGTACATGGCAGCATCCTTGGGATTCAGGCAGGCCAATTATATGGCCTATACAGCTAGATATCAGAACTCTAGTTGGGACACTGTCATGGCTTTAGCTAAACAGGTCCCTGGCCAGCTTGCCAAGGAGCTGGAGCAGGTGACTGCTGATGGTATTGAGGCATCCAAGGTGCAATTCCATGCTGCAGTGGACTCCAACGATGTTTCATCTAGAGTCATGGCTACATCTGTGGCACTTCATAGGATTGCTTGGCTCAGATGTACTAGCCTGTCACAGGATACCCAGACTAAGACCATGGATTTTCCTGTTGTGAGTAATTCTCTGTTTGGGGAGCAAACAGAGAATTACATGAAGAAAATGGATGAATACTGGACCACCTATAGGAGTGCTCAGCCACGGAAAGGCAAGCCACTCCTCAGAGGCAGCATCCCAGGGGCAGGGGCAGGCCTTTTCATAGGCCTTTCTACCAAGCCTAGGCCTCCTCTTCTGCCTATGCTCAGAGGGGGTTCTTTAGAGGGAGAGGCAGAAGGGGTACAAGCAGGCCTGCTACCACCCCTCAGCCTAAACCCCCTGCCAAACAGGCACCCTGATGGGTTTGCCAGGGCCGATTCTCTACCACCTGGAGAGGCTGGCTTACTTGTCCAGGACTGGAAGTCTTTAACATCAGACAAATGGGTCCTGGAAGTAGTAAGCCAGGGACTGGTTCTCAGCTTCAAAAAATTTCCAAAGATGAGAACCAGATCCTTTCCACCTGCAAATCCCTCAGAGACACTTGCCCTAGAGGCAGAGGTCTCTTCCTTCTGGCTCTCAGAGCTGTGGAAAGGGTTCCACCCCTACACCAAGGGAAAGGGTTGTACTCCAGGTACTTCCTCACCCCCAAAAAGACAGGAGAATGGCGGCCCATCCTGGATCTCAGCTATTTAAACAAGCACCTTTTAAAGCCAAAGTTCAAAATGGTGACTCTGGGAATAATTCTGCCCTCTCTAAGGCCAGGGGACTGGCTAGTCTCCCTGGACCTCAAGGATGCCTACTTCCATAATCTTATCAGAAGCTCCCATTGAAAGTACCTCAGGTTCGAGCTGCCCTCAGGCCATTACCAATTCAGAGCAATGCCCTTTTGGCCTAACCTCTGCTCCAAGGGTGTTCACAAATGCCTGGCAGTAGTAGTTGCTTCTCTAAGAAGACAAAGGATTGCCATCTTCCCATACCTGGATGACAGGCTCATAGTAGGCCAGTCCCCAGACCAAGTCAAGTTACACCTACAGATAACTCAGCAACTGCTCACCTCTCTAGGTTTCCTTCTGAATCTTTCAAAGTCAGTTCTAGAGCCTGTTCAGCTCCTCACCTTCATAGGCACAGAGCTAGATACAGAAAAGGCCAGAGCCTTCCTTCCCCCTGGACAGGGCAAGGACCCTTATCACACTGGCCTCTTCATTCACCCTACAGGTGTCTCGACCAGCGAGGCATTTCCTGCAGCTCCTGGAGCACATGGCTGCTTCTACAGCAGTGGTGCAAGGAGCAAGATTTCAGATGAGGGACATTCAGTTCCACTTGAGGGCCTTTTGGTCTCAGAAAAAGGACCCCCTAGCCAAACTGATACCAGTGACTCGAACCCTGAACCAGGCCTTGCAGTGGTGGCAGGTTCAGAACAATCTAAGACAGGGAGTTCCTTTTATCACTCAGTCACACTCTTTAATCCTTACTAAAGATGCCTCCCTCTTGGGGTGGGGGGCCCACTTGGGAGACCTGACCACCCAGGGGTTGTGGTCCCCTCAGGAATCTCTGCTTCACATCAATCTGTTGGAACTCAGAGCAGTGTTTCTAGCACTTCAAGCTTTTTCCAAGTCTGTTCAGAACAAAGTTATTCAGATCAGGACAGACAATACCACCACAATGTAGTATATCAACAAGCAAGGGGGCACGCGGTCTACGGCCTTGTGCACAGAAGCAATGAAGTTGTGGTCTCTGGCCTATTCTCTGAACACCTCCCTCACAGCAGTAGACCTCCCAGGCAAGGACAATGTCCTGGCAGATGCTCTCAGCAGGATATCTCAGGGCCATCATGAATGGTCACTGGATCCCCTGGTTTTGGAGGTGATCTTCTCCAGATGGGGCACCACACAGATAGATCTTTTTGCAGCCCCAGACAATCACCAACTTCCCCTGTTTTGTTGCAGGCCCCCAGTGTTGGGCTCAGTCTCCCTGGATGCCTTGGTTCTCAACTGGGGAGGGAAGTTCCAGTATGCTTTTCCCTCCTTCCCTCTCCTGTTCAAAGTGCTAGTCAAAATCAGGTCTCAACCTTGCAAAGTGATTCTGATTGCTCCAGACTGGGTCAGACAGCCCTGGTACCCTCTCCTGTTGTCCTTAGCAGTCCACCTCCCCTTGTCTCTTCCCAGGAATTACAACCTGTTAACCTGTGTTCAGGGGAGGGTTTGGTACCCGAATCTCAAATCTCTCAATCTCAAGGCCTGGCTCTTGAAGAGTTAGAGTTTGCTGATTTACACCTCTCTCAAGGTGTTCTGGATATTCTAAAAGCTGCTAGGAAGCCTTCCACCAGAATTACTTATAATTACAAATGGAAAAGATTCTCCATATGGTGCTCTGGAAAGCATATTTCCCCAGAGTCTGCTGACCTGCCCACAGTCCTTGACTATATGGTCCATCTGAATAGCTTGGGACTCAGACCAGCTACACTAAGGGTACATCTGGCAGCTGTCTCTGCTTTTATTTCAGCAGGTAAGCCCTCTTCTCTTTCAGCTCACCCTATATTCTCCAAGTTTTTCAAAGGATTGCTTCATACCAATCCTCCATTCAGGGACCCTGCCCCTGCTTGGGACCTTAATGTTTGCATTGCTCAGCTTATGCAACCCCCTTTTGAGCCTTTGTCCTCAGCAGAGCTTAAGTACTTGACTTGTAAAACTGTGTTCTTGGTGGCCATCACTTCTGCCAGGCACATAAGTGAGTTACAAGCCCTGTCAGTGGAGCCTGATTTTATCTCTTTCCATAGAGATAAGGTGGTCCTCGGGACTAACAGGAAGTTTTTACCTAAGGCAGTTTCAGACTTCCACCTTAACCAATCTATGTCTCTTCCTGTGTACTTCACTAACCATTCCTCCCCTGGTGAGAGGAGGTTGCACAGTTTGGATGTGAAAAGAGCCCTTAGCTACTACATAGAATGTACCAAGGGTCACAGGTTTGACTCCCTCCAACTGTTCCTCACTTATGGTGAGGTAGGTAAAGGAAAACCTGCCACTAAAAGATCCATTGCCGGGTGGATTGTTTCTTGCATTCAATTTTGTTATGAAAAACTAGGTAGGATTCCACCCTCAGGCCTGAGGGCTCACTCTACCAGAGGTACAGCTGCTTCCCTGGCTGCTGCCAGGGATATTCCTGTCTTAGAGATATGTCAAGCAGCTACCTGGAAAACTGTTCACACTTTTACCAAGCATTACTCTCTGGGTATCCAGGCTAGGAGCGATGCTTGGTTTGGCACAGCTGTGCTTCAGAGCCTATTTCCTAAGTAGGTTCTGTCCCTCCTCCATGGAGGTACTGCTTGGTAATCTGCTATTGTCAGAATACAGCAAGACTTCATGTTGTTTGAAGAAAAAATTACTCACCTTAGTAATGTTGTTTCTTCTAATGGAGTCTTGCTGTATTCTGACCTCCCCCCCTGCCTTCCCCTCTCAGAACCTTTGTTTTTGGGATGTGGGTGGGCAGTAGCAGTGTTGGCACTCAGGAGGTGCCCCACCTTTTTATCATCACCCTCTTTTCTTTGGGTGAGTGGGTGTTGTGTTTATTTCATTTTTTGGGTTTCCTGACTTGTGTCTTTGTTTTGGGACCAAAAAATGTGTTATTATAATTAGTAGCCAGTTGGCTAGTGTAGGTTTACAGCTTCCACACTGGACCTCAGTGAGTTTAGCTTGTAAAGATCTGATGGTTTGAGTTCAAACAGCAACAGACAGAGTCTCAACCGAGCTCAAGCTCAGCGTTCCATGCCTGGCATGGAAAGTTAACTCTTTCATCTCTGGGGCAGTTCGAAGGTTGGGACTCACTGCTATTGTCAGAATACAGCAAGACTCCATTAGAAGAAACAACATTACTAAGGTGAGTAATTTTTTCTTCTCTGCCATTCTAAGAATGCCTTCTATCATATCCTTGTCCATTCCCTACCCCTGACATGGGGGTCTGTACACAAGCCCTGTGCGGATTGTGGTGCCCTTTCCAGTCTCCAAGGTGACCCACAGTGCCTCCTCTCCTCCCTGTTTACTCTTCTGTTCAGTTGCTTTTATCCCTTCCTTTACATGGAGAGCTACTCCTCCCCCTCTTCTCCCCTGCCTGTCTCTCCTGTAGGTTATGTACCCTGGTATGTTAACACCCCAGTCATGGTTCTCTGTGTACCATGTTTCTGTGACTGCTACGATATCCAGGCATCCCTCTTCCATCAAGGCCACCAGCTAGAGGTTAGAGTAATGAGCTGTGAATTAGCTTGGTACAACCAGCAGACCTGGGTTTGATTCCTATAATCTCCACTTACATACTGTGTGACTCTGAGCAAGTTACTTAGCCAGCCCAGTGCTCACAGGTCACCCTTGAAAACAGACACTTGTGCCTAGTGGGCCTTACCCAGTTACCAAACGAACAAAATAATAAATAAATAAAAGTTACAAACAGGTAAAGAGGCAACAATTCAGGTTACAGCAAGAGTTACACTCTGGTTAAACTTTTACATTCAAGTTTCAGTAAGAAGTGCAGTAGGTTTCGGGACTTAAGGAGGTACACAGGGGGAAGAGCTGAGAGGGGTGGTGTCAGAATCTGACATTGTCAAAGGAGTGCAGAAGAAGACAGAGAAGGGAAGGATGCTATCAGGATTTGTCATTGTCAGGTGGAGAATTGGGAGATGAGATGGAGGACAGAGGGTTGGTAGGGAATGTAGTGGGTGATGGGAGGGGAGACGGGTAGGAGTAGGACAGTGGGGGAAGGGGAGAAAGGGCAGGCAGGGGTCTTTGAGCAGTGTTTTGAAAGAAAGTGCAAGGAGAAGAGGGAGCACAGGATGGGAGATGGGAAGGTAGGTACAGGAAGGTGAGGGGAAGGGAGAGGAGGGACAAGTAGCAGGAACAGGGAAACATAGAAGGGTAGAAGGGGTGGGGCAATGGACAGGGGGAGGTCAGGATGGTTAGGGTGCAGGGAGAAGGCAACATGTGAGGCCAAAAAGGGCCTAAGTGTGGCAATCACAGCTGCTAATAGAATTGAGGTGCTGTCTAAGTTTCTGTTTGAATGGACCCAGTTTAGGTTCTTCTAGTATGACAACGGGGAGTTTATTTATCCAGTCAGGAGCACAATACCTGAAGGATTGTTGGACTTGCGTGATCTAACAGAAAGGGGTCAGGTAAGTGTGCCTGGTTTTTCAACCACTGGAAGTCAGTCAAGTTGGACAAATGGGTCCTTATGATAATTCACGAGGGTTACTCTCTGAATTTTTCAGATACCCCCTGGACATACCTCTCAACCTTTTGTCACTGAAATGAAGCACATTGACATTTCTGGACACTCAAAATGAGGGACATAGACCCTCATAATGAGGGACCCATCCTTAAACATGGAGATACAGGCTCAAAACACTATGAAAACCATAGCTTTTAATTGTACAAAGTTAATGTAGGATTTCAGATTTTAGAATATTAAGAATTTGTGCTTGAAAGTCTGAATTTACAGCACATTCTCTGTGTGGGTAGCACCTTTTCCATGAGGGACAGATGATGGACAGAGCCGTTTTAACGGGTAAAATGAGGAATGTCCCTCATACTGAGGGGCACTTGAGAGGTATGTTCCCAGATCATCCACCCAAATGACAGCCCAGACTGTCTATCACTCAGTCAGACCTCCTCGCTTCTGAGATTCAGGGCCTTTTGAACAACAGGGCAGCAGAAGTAGTTCTGCAGGAGGTACGGGACACAGGATTCTACTCCCATTACTTCCTAATTCAAAATAAAAAAGTCGGTATGCACCGTATTCTAGACCTAAGGAAGTTAAACAAATTCCTCTTCAAAGAGAAATTCAAGAAGATATTGCTCGGAACGCTTCTACCTCTGATTCATCAAAATGATCAGCTGGCCTCCCTGGACATGCAGAATACCTACCAACATGTTCCCGAGCACCCAAGCCACCACAAGTATCTCCAATTTGTGGCTCTGGATCAGCACTACCAAATTCAGAGTCCTGCCCTTTAGGCTGTCTTTAGCGCCTCAAGTTTTTACAAAGTACTTTGCAGTACTCACAGCGCATCTCAGGGAATGCAGAATTCAAGTATTCATGTATCTGGATGACTGGCTCCTAGCAAGCTCCTCCAGACAAGAGACACAGGAAGTGGTGGCCATGGCTTCCAGGTTCCTCATATCTATGGGAGTCCTGTTGAATCTGGAAAAATCACAGCTGCAGCCCTCCCAAAAACTCCTCTTCATAGGAGCCCTCCTGGACACCTTTAAGGCAAAGGCCATCCTTCCAGAGGACAAGAGAAATGATATCCGCCAAGTGGCTCACTTCATCGAAGAGAACGGCTCGGTTTGTGTTCTCTTGATTCAGCGGATGCTGGGTCTCATGGTGTTATCAATGTTCACAGTGCCTCTGGCTCATCTTCACATGAGAACCACTTAGTGGATGCTCAGTACTCAGTGGTCCCCAACCACACATCCACAGTTCTTTCGTATCAAAGTGACCGAAACCCCTAAGACAGTCGCACACCTGGTAGACTCTGGAGGACAACCTTCTTCAAGGCTTTCCCTTTGTCCCACTGGAGACACAGATCACCATCACCACAGATGCATCTCTAATTTGCTGGGGAGCTCACTGTCAGGATCTTCACACCCAGGGTCTGTGGAATCAGGACAAGTCTCAACTACACATAAATGTCTTGGAAATGAGAGCTGTTCTATATGCTGTCCAAACCCTGAAGGACATCTTCTGTCGCAAAGTAATTCTCCTTCAGACGGACAATAAGGCAGTGATGTACTACATCAACAAGCAGGGTGGCGCACACTCTTACCCTCTGTGCAAGGAGGTGAAGAGAGTGTGGGAATGGTGCCTGGAACATGAAGCCCTGACACAAGCAGTTTACCTGCCTGGAGTCCAGAACGATGTAGTGTATTGCCTCAGCAGAACGGAGGCGGATCCATATGAGTGGTCTCTCAACTCAAACATTGTGCAATTGCTCTTTGTAGAGTGGGGCACACTGGACCTGGACCTTTTTGTGTCCCCACGCAACACAAAACTGCTTCTATTCCACTCCAGAAATCCAGAAGCTGGTATTTTCGGTCAGGATACATTCAGACTGCGGTGGACAAGATGCTTTCTGTACACATTTCCTCCTCTTCCATTAATTCAGAGGGTGCTGCTTAAACTGGAGGCACAGGGGGCAGAATGATCCTCATCACCCCATGCTGGCCTTGTCTGATTTGGTTTCCATTAATCAACAGATTATCAGAAGTTTCACCGAGACAACTACCACTTCAAATGGACCTTCTGACCCAGGGCCCAGTTGTTCATCCCAACCTGAGGTCCCTTCATCTCCATGCCTGGTTCCTGAGGAGATGGAAGTGGGTAGATTTGATGTCTCCCATAGAGTCTCAGACATTCTTCTAGGAGCATGTAAGCCATCCACTAGGAAAATGTACACGGCGAAGTGGAAACAATTCTTCATCTGGTGTGCAAAGTCCTCCCTGGACCCCTTTTCTTGCACACCAAAGTCTTAGAGTATCTGCTAGACCTGTCAAATACAGAGCTACAATACTCGATGGGGAAGGTACATCTCTATATGATTATGGCTTATCATGAGCTTATCCACAATATGTCGATGGCTCAGCTGCCCTTGGTTAAGAGGTTTCTTAAGGGTATCCTCAACACTAGGCCACCAGTCAGGAGACTGGTAGTTACTTGGGATATCAACCTTGTGCTAGACATACTCACTCGTAATCCTTTCGAGTCTCTAGCAACCTGCAAGTTGACGTTCCTGACTTGGAAGACTGCCTTCCTTGTAGCCATAACTTCCACTCGAAGATTGTCTGAAATACATTCCTGGTCACAGACCCTCCTTATACAGTATTTCACAAGGACAAGGTGGTTCTCAGAACTCACCCTAAATTTCTTCCAAAAGTAGTCTCGAAATTCCAACTGAATTAGCCCTTGGTCCTTCCGACCTACTTTGTGAACTTTCAGAATGAAGGGGAATGTACCCTACAGTCTCTGGATGTTAAAAATGTTTTGTGGTTCTACACTAACAGCACAAAAGAGATCCGCTAGTCCAAGCAACTCTTTGTCTCATTCAGCATGGTCCGGCTGGGTCAGCCTGTTGCCATCAGGTGTATTTCGGCATATTTGGTAGCATGTCTTGACCATTGCTACTAGATGGCGCAGGTCAAGCTGGAAGGCATGATGTATGACCACTCTACCAGAGCAGTCGCAGCATCTCTGGCAGAAATACGGAATGTGCCCATTGCAGACATCTGCAATGCAGCTACTTTGCACACCTTTGTGAAACACTACAACTTGGATGTCCATGCTAGACAGCATCCGTCCTTTGGCAGGACAATCCTCAATGGACTTCTGTCCTGAGTGAGCTCCTTTCTCTCCTGCCACCCTTCTCTGGGGATTATTTTGGCTCAGTACTCTCCCACTAGTGTGAATGAGTGGTGGAGACTTTATGTTCAGGAAGATATGAAAATTACATACCTACTGTAATTCTTTATCTTCAAACAACATGAAGTCTTCCTGTATTCTGACAAATGCAGCTGCCCCAGAGAACAAAGAGTTAAACTCTATGCAAAGCATTGAGCTTGAGCTTGGTTTTCAAACCACTGCCCTCGGTACATTCTAGTAACTGATCAGATTCTTTACTCTGCTCATCAGTGAAGACGCCTCGGAGATTGCAACTCTTCTGCTTTGGTTGAAGTGTGTTTTCATCAGCTTTTTGACCACCGTTTATTATTTTTAGTTGTTATATTTCAAACCTCTGTCTTCGATATAGTGTAGGTTTCTTGGTTGGGTAAGTGTTCGATTCCTGATTGCTTCCGTCTACCGTGAAGAGACTGAACTTTTATTTTCCCTTTACATTTAGGTAAAAATAGAGTTTTACTTCTTTTTAGGGATCTGGTTAGAAGTTCTGACCAAAACCGAGTTTTCTTCTCATTTTTTTTTTCCGGCGCTAAACTGTTGTTCTGTTAGAACTTTGTCTCTCTTCTTACCGGCTTAACTAAGCCACCAGGAGTAAAATTCAAAATATACATATATTGATCCACTAGGGGTGCTAAACAGGATGGCAGCTTAGATCACAGCTCTACAACCCAGAGGGAAATATCCATTAAAATCCTTTCTTTTCTGACCAAGTTCTACCTCATCAACCTACAGAAGGTATGGAGTACTGTACAAGGATTCTGGGAAACACTTCATTATTACAGAAAGCTCTGATCTTAGTGGGAATAAAATTTCCTCAAGTGAAGTGGCCTTGAAAAGCAGGCCTGCAGCATGGCAGACTCGCATTTACCACAAGCCTGGGAACAGCCATCGGTGGAAACGATGTTTGGCCAACTCATGGCACAGATGTCGCAGGTCACTGTTACGACTAATCGAAACACCCAGGTAGTACAAAGCCTGGAGGCTAGGATGCTCCATACTGAGCAGCGGTTTCAATGACTGAGAGACAAATACAGGACTGTCGGCAGCATTAAGGGAGCAAAAGCACAACATTCAAATGATGCTCAGCAAGACAGATGACCTTGAAAACCGAGGTTGGCGCAATAATCTTACATTCTTGGGATTCCTGGAGCTAGTGGAGAGGAAAGACACCAAAGTGTTTCTGCAGTTAGCTATCTCTGAAATGCTGCAGCTAGATCCATCGAGACCCTTTCAGGTGGAATGCGCACACCACACATTGGCCTCCATGCCCAAAGCCCAGGACAGGCCATGGCCTATTATGTCTAGATTTGTAAACTACAGAAACAAGGAGGAGGTCCTGGCCAGAGCCCGGCAATGCCAGCAGGTAACATGGAGGTCAAACAAAATCTTTATCTTTCAGGATTTTTCTAAAGAGCTGTTAGATAGGCGCAGGGCCTACACTGATGTACGGCACACAATGCACAAACTTGGGCTGCCGCTCTCCCTGTGATACCCGGCCACTATATGGGTGGTTCACAATGGGGTTCCAGTTTCTTTTGACTCTCCTAACTCCCTCATGGAATTTTGACACTGCAACTGGTCGAGGGATCCAAAGTAAATACCCCGAAGTCCCCACCAGTAAAAGAGCAGAGGGGCAGTACCATCGCGCTACTCCTCCGGTTAACCAGCCCGGGATCTGGCAGGACTTCAGGGACCAGACTTGGGAGCTCCCCCCAAGGGTGAACATAAAGAGGCACTCATCCAAAAAGAATGGTCGCCGGGAACACCCCTGGGAGCGAGAACAGGCGGACGCATCGGGAGCCACCTACATGGAAACCAAAGCTCCTGACATAGAAACATAGAAACATAGACTTTGACGGCAGATAAGGACCGCTTGGCCCATCTAGTCTGCCAATTTCCCTACCTACAGGATAGGCCGAAGATCCTAGTTAACCAACAGCCTATTTCTTCCTACCCCTCCCCACAAGAATTGCCTTATGTCTGTCCCATGCATTCTTGAATTCTCCCACAGTTTTAGATCCCACAACCTCCTCAGGAAGGCTGTTCCATGCATCCACTACCCTTTCTGTGAAATAATACTTCCTCACATTGCCCATGAACTGCCCCCCTTCTATCTTTAAATTGTGTCCCTTGTTCATGCGTCTCTTTTTCTGAAAGATGCTACCCTCTTGAACTTTGTTGATTCCACTGAGGTACTTAAAAGTTTCTATCATGTCCCCCCTCTCCCTTCTTTCCTCAAGGGTATACATATTAAGCTCCTTTAGTCTCTCCTCATACGGCTTCTCTTGCAGACTCTGCACCATTTTAGTTGCCCTCCTCTGGATTGCCTCTATCCTGTCTATGTCCTTGCGGAGATGGGGTCTCCAGAACTGGACACAGTACTCCAGATGGGGTCTCACCAACTGTCTGTACAGAGGGATAACAACTTCCTGTTTTCTGCTGCTGATGCCTCTCCCTATACATCCCAGTATACCCCCAGCCCTCCCTACTGCCTTCTCACATTGCTTGCTAACCTTAAGGTCATCTGATATGATTACCCCCAGGTCCCTTTCCTTTTTTGTTGTTGTTACTACCTCCACACCCATTGTGTATTCTTCCCCTGGGTTCTTGTTTCCCAGGTGCATTATTTTGCACTTCTTTGCATTGAATCCTAGCTGCCATACTTCTGACACCCTACAAGGTTTCCACACCACCAATAGGTTTGAATTCCTGTGACCCTGCTCCCCAGATCCACAGCCTGATGGCATTGTCGCACCCATGGAGTGTGGGCCTCCTCCTCTGCTGAATCCAAATTACCAGACCCCTCTGACTTCCCCATGCCAGCCACAGAGTGGAGCCATGACCAACGGAGCACAGCACCCACCAAAGTTTTCCGGAGAGGCCTCTCCCTTTGTCAGTGATCCTGCCTCCTCCACGAACCAACCGGAGCAGATGCAAATTCCCAGACCGAAGAATGGTGAGACCTCAGCTGCGTGGTCAGATAAGTAGTGCTTTTGTTTATTTCTTGGTTCCTTTTGCTAAAACCTTGGGGAAAGTCAGATCCAGGGCAAGACTGGCGCAGCTTTCTCGGCGATTGCGGAGAGAGACTCCAGCCATTCTACATTTGCCAAATCTGCATCACTCAAGTTTGGTCACTGCCGGGACTTCCCCCACCCTGGGTCTGGCCCGCAATCTGTGCCGCTACCTTACAACTGAAATGCCCCACTGCCATACCGGGAAGGATTCACAGGGGCCGACAAACAAGCTCTGACCAGCAAGGGCTAGTAGGAAGCCCTCGTCTAACTTGGTGGCACGGAGGAGTATCAGTCACCTCCACAAGCTCTGACAGTTATGTTGAAGAGTATAGTCCCTCATACAGGTGGAGAGGGGTACGGGGGAGGGCATCCTGGTGTAGGGTTGTTTCAAACTTGTGTTCCATTTACTGTTAATGTTCAGTATGTTTGGTATGAATGGTTAGGCATAATAAGTTCCCTAATGGCCTGCTGTTTTTCCAGGTAGGACCTGGCTCCTCCAGGATGAGCAGCTGGGTTCCCGACCTGGGCTCAGCTCGGGGGCTGCTCGAATCCTGGCCTGTACTGCAGAGTCAGGGCTGAGGTACCTGACTTCTGAAGCAAGGGGCCCCCTCAGAGAGGGACCAGAACAGACAGTTCCTCCATGGACCAACCCCCTCCACATACTCTTTTCATAATAGTCCCCTGTATTGAGGGCACTGCTGGTCCCCATCGGAGGCCTCTTAAGACCCAGGTACACCAAAGGAGGTTACTATCTCAACCCCCCTCCCAATTCATTCACTCCACGGTCAGCGAAGCATAGCTCCATCTTTTGCTACCCCACTCCTCCTTCAGTAATATTGGTGCAGTTTCAACACCCCTGTGTGGTTACAAGGAGATCACTGGATCAACATTGTGATCGGGTTGATGATGGGACCCTGTAGGGGAGTCTATCTCCCCCGAACTCCTCCTGACACACACAGGGGTTCATTATCACAGGATAGTGCGCTGGGAAAAGAGGCCGGCATACAGCGGAGATCTGCGGCCGATGGGAAGCCTTTATTTACCCAAAATGCACGGAAGGTTGTGCACACTGTACATAGGTGGTTTATATATATATATGTTTGTAACCCCCCTGCAAATGAGGGTTCCCAAAAGTCTTCCAGCAGCTTGCCTGAATGCTCCAAGTCTGGGCAGTGTTCGGCATCTGAGCTGTTTAAATGTGGTTCCAAGTGAGTGCTATTTGAGCCTTCGTGTACTGTCTCTTTAAGAGTTGTCTGCTTGCAGACTTAATTAGTTTGTATGGGGGGGCGCTGTATATTTAATGCTCGAATCCTGCCCACGCTGTGGAGAAATCGCTCTGTTTCTGCAGTCGCTAAGAGCGCAGAGGGATCCTAAATGAAAGATGTAACTGTTTGCCTGAAACCAGTTAGAGTGTTAAGTAAAATGCAGTTTGTCTAACCTGCCTTTCTTGCAGCTGGGACTCTGTGTGTGTTACCCCTCCATTTTGGACCTAAACTGCTGTGCTGGGCCAGTTGGGTAAAGGGTTCCCTAAAATGGAGCCTGTGGACGAATCAGAACTTGGACTCTTAATTTTGAGCCAGCCACAAGGGAATTGCATGGGCAGTGACTCTGGGAAATGTAGTTTTGACCTTGACGCCTTTTTCTACCAACAGAGGGAGTCTTATTGTGAGTGACAGCTGAATCAGCCAACAGAATAGTGTGGAGCAAAAGGAAATGCCCTGCTCTGTGACTGGAAAGATCAGATCAGTTGTGGCAGTGAAGAGAGAAGGAACTGTGTGCTTCTGCAGTGTATAGTTTCACGTGGGAAGCGCGTGTGAGGCCCTGAGTTTCGGTCTGCAGCCTTTGTGAGTGCCAGTTTGGACTGAATCTGAGTTGTGAGGAGAAAGAAGCACTAGAAGTGTGGAAACCAGGCTCACCCTGTAGAAGACTGGAGAAATTGCTGAATCGCGCTCGGTCCGTCAGGAACTGAAGCTGCTGTGTGTGCTCCTGGGTATTTTGCAGTAATTGCAATCGGGATTGAGGAGCAGCCTGCCTGGTATAGTACTTTTCTTTTACATATCGGGGGAGGGAATGGACAAGGATATGATAGAAGGCATTCTTAGAATGGCAGAGAAAGGGGAGATTCTGTTGATGGGAGACCTGAATATGCCAAATGTTAACTGGAGCACATTTGCTGCAGCCACATCCAAGAGCAGGGCCATTCTTGATGCCCTACAGGTGGCAGGCCTCAGACAGCTAGTTTCGGAACCCACTCATGAGGGAGCAATCTTAGACCTCGTACTCTCAAACGGAGGCAGGGAGAGGATCTCAGATCTAGAAGTGGGTTGCCATCTGGGAACAAGTGACCATCAAACAGCATGGTTCATGTTAAATGCAGCTACAGAGTCAAGCCATACAAAAGTGAGGGTACTGGACTTCAGGAGGGCTGACTTTGGCAAGATGGGAGAGTGCCTCAGAAAAGCACTAGCAAACAGGCTAGAAGGAGGTGTGGAGCAACAATGGGAAATCATCAAAACTGCCATTACAGAGACAACAAGCCTTTGTGTGAAGCAAATAAACAAATCAAAATGAAATAAAAAGCCACTACGGTTCTCAAAAGAGGTGGCTGTGAAAGTCAGGAAGAAAAAGATAGCATTCCGGAAGTATAAGGAAACACAGAAAAAGCAGGACAGAGAGCTGTACCAGTTAAGGCAGAGGAAGCAGGGAGGGAAGTCAGAATAGCAAAGGCCCAAACTGAGGAAAAGATAGCCAACTCAGTTAAGAAGGGGGATAAAACCTTTTATAGGTACATCAGCGAGCGTAGAAAGACAAAGGAAGGGATAGTGAGGCTGAATAGAATTAACGGTGGGTGGGCAGAGAGGAACAGTGAAAAAGCAGGGATACTGAACGAATATTTCTGCTCAGTATTCACAAAAGAGGAGGGGAAAGTGCCTAATCCAATTAACAGAAACACTCTTGATAGGTGGGTCGATCCCAGTCCTTTCACAGAAGAAAGGGTTCTGCAAGAACTCCTAAAACTGAAGGTGGACATAGCAATGGGGCCTGATGGAATTCACCCCAGAATTCTAAAAGAATTAAGGTGGGAACTAGTGAAACCACTAGCAACTCTTTTTAATAAATCATGGGAGGATGGTGTGGTACCCGAGGACTGGAGGAAGGCGGATGTGATTCCCCTTCACAAAAGTGGGACCAAGACAGAGGCAGGAAACTACAGACCTGTCAGTCTGACCTCTGTGGTAGGGAAAGTGATGGAGTCACTTCTGAAGGAAAGAATAGTTGAGCACCTAGAGGCCAATGGGGCACAGGACCCAAGGCAGCATGGGTTCACAGCGGGAAGGTCATGTCAGATGAATCTAATAGATTTCTTTGACTGGGTGACCAAAGTAGTAGACCAGGGATGGGCTGTGGACATGGCCTACCTAGACTTTAGCAAGGCATTTGACAGTCCCACACAAAAGATTAATAGTCAAATTAACCAGCCTGGGAGTGGGTCCCAGGGTGGTAGCCTGGGTAAAACATTGGCTGGACAACAGGACACAGAAGGTAATTGTAAATGGAGTCCATTCTAAGAAAGAGGGTTACTAGTGGGGACCGAGGGTTCAATATTGGGTCCAGTCCTTTAATGTCTTCAAGTGACATTGCAGAGGGACTGAAGGAAAGTATGTCTCTTTGCAGATGACACAAAGATCTGCAACAGGGTTGATACACAAGTAGGTGTGGAAAGGATGAGAAGGGACTTGGCAAGGTTGGAGGAATGGTCAGAAGTATGGCAGCCAGGATTCAATGCAAAGAAGTGCAAAATAATGCACCTGGGAAACAAGAACCCAGAGGAAGAAGAATACACAATGGGGGGGAGGAAGTAACAACAACAAAAAAGGAAAGGGACCTGGAGGTAATCATATCAGATGACCTTAAGGTTAGCAAACAATGTGAGAAAGCAGTAGGGAGGGCTGGGGGTAAACTGGGATGCATAGGGAGAGGCATCAGCAACAGAAAACAGGAAGTTGTTATCCCTTTGTACAGACAGTTGGTGAGACCCCATCTGGAGTACTGTGTCCAGTTCTGGAGACCCCATCTCCCCAAGGACATAGACAGGATAGAGGCAGCCCAGAGGAGGGCAACTAAAATGATGTAGGGTCTGCAAGAGAAGCCGTATGAGGAGAGACTAAAGGAGCTTAATATGTATACCCTTGAAGAAAGAAGGGAGGGGGGGACATATTAGAAACTTTTAAGTACCTCAGTGGAATCAACAAAGTCCAAGAGGGTAGCATCTTTCAGAAAAAGAGACGTGCAAGAACAAGGGGTCACAATTTAAAGATGGGGGGGGCGGTTCAGGGGCAATGTGAGAAGTATTATTTCACAGAGAGGGTAGTGGACACATGGAACAGCCTTCCTGAGGAGGTTGTGGGATCTAAAACTGTGGGAGAATTCAAGAATGCATGGGACAGACATAAGTCAATTCTTGTGGGGGGTAGGAAGAAATAGGCTGTTGGTTAACTAGGATCTGCAGCCTATCCTGTAGGTAGGGAAATGGGCAGACTAGATGGGCCAATCAGTCCTTATCTGCCGTCAAAGTCTATGTTTCTATGTTTCTATATAAATGTGCATAGTGCTTGTGGGGAATCACTATTTCAAATCCCCTGTACAGTGAATTGTGTGCTGAAGCTGGAAGTAAACCCCAGCTTTATTTGGACTATATCCGTTTGCTATCAACTGCAGTGGGGTCCAGTCACAAGGACCTTCTCCTCATGCCCTGCTCTTCTGGCAATCCTGAGGGACATTCTCTATCCGATCCTCAGCTTAGGTGTTATGAATACAAATCAGGGTATTCCTCTGCAGCTTGTTTTCAATCACAAGTGTGTCACTTAATTCTTGTTGTTTCACTGTTTCATGGACTGAGCACTCCGGTTCCGGATTACAATTGGGTGTCATGCATATATTTTCTTCTACAGGGCCCTATCCATCTGCACCTGGCGGCCAAGCCCAGGCAATGGACCTGGCTAGCTCCCCCCCCCCCAACCTGGGTACCCAGAGTGTGACTTTTCAGACCCTGTATGTGTGCACAGTACTGTGATTTGAATATTTCCAAACCAAATCAACCTGATTGCCCCCCTCCTTGTTACTGTCCCCTAAATAAATCAGATTTATTGTTGTTATACTATATACTGTCTGTGGTGTTGGTACTTACGGAAACAGTATTGTGTTTTGCTGTGTATGTTGTTTAACCTTACTTTACGTGGGGTCCTTGGAGATGTGCTGCAGAATCAGTCTCGAGGGTAAGTGGTATCTATATGAGTGAACAGTATGTATTCGTGGGGTATTGGGGCTGTAACTCCGGTGTACTGTGTGAGCCACTAGAGGGAATAAAAGGGGATCTCAGTGTCCCAGAGGGCTGTGACCAAGCTAGTCTAACCACTACAAACCCTGATCTCTGGGTGGAGGCACCCGCCATAGGACCTAGGCCCCTCAACCCGTCCATAGTTAAACAGGCAGGGGTAGTAGCCCTTGGGATAGTGCCACCTAGGGGTTACATGTTACTGTTTGTTTTTACTGCAAGAGACACACACAAGGTTACTGCTAGATGTTAGATTGAGGTCAGATGCTGCTGTCAGGGAATGACTGTCTTATTCACTCTCTCCATGCCTGGCACTATATTAAGGGGACTTGTCTCTCCTGGGTGGACTGACCTTGATTCCAACCCGCTGGTTTACTTTGATACATTTCCTCAAAAGATACTTGCTCCCACTTACCAATAGGTGATTTAACCTGTTTGACGTGGAACATCAGAGGGCTCAATACCCCCAACAAAAGGAAACAGGCATTGTAGCATCTTAAAAGGTTGGGAGCGAAGGTCGCGATGCTACATGAGACCAAACTCACAGGAGGGGACCATGATAGACTGAAACGGGATTGTGTGGGTCAAGTCATACATGCCCTGGCCCCTTCCAGAAAGAGAGTAGTAGCTATACTGCTTCATAAGCAGCAACATTGGAAACTGGTGCATAAGGTGAGTGACCCTGGGGGTAGATGGGTGGTTGTATTCATGGACACAGGGGAGGACCTCTACTCCTGGGTAATGTGTATACCCCAAATGAAGGCTCACCCTCCTTCTTCCATGGGTTAGCCCAGGCATTGAGCTCTTTAGCCCCTGGTGATACCTCTATAATACTAGGGGGGACTTTAATCTCACACTGGACCCGCTACTTGACAGATACCCCTCCAACACAGAGCCCCACTTCAGGGCATCACTGGCATTGAGCCAGCTACAGCAAGATATGGGTCTTACAGATATCTGTAGGGTATTTCACCCCTCCCAACGAGACTACACCTTCCATTCCCCAGTGCACAGTTCCCTCAGCCAGATAGATCTCTAACTCACCTCTCCAGCAATCACCAGGAACACCAATGACACCTTCATTCACACCCTGGTCATCTCGGACCATGCCCTCATATGCCACTCCTTCACCTTGGGTCTCCCACTCTCTACCTCTCCGTCCTGGAGGTTGGATCCATTGTTGCTTCGCGATCCAGACTTTCCCCCCCGGCTTCAAAAGGAAGCCTCTGAATTCTTTCGGAATAACCACATAACAGATACCACAGCAGGTAATACCTGGAAAGCATTTAAAGCTACCCTGAGGGGATGTGATAATGGGATTTGCAAGCAGGCACTGGAAAAGGAGGGAACAGCACCTTAAGGAGCTTGAAAAACAGCTCCAAGAAGCGGAAGCTATCTTTAAGGCCCCGCGCGTCCCTTCCCTTAGGTCAGAGGCAGGATACCGAGTGACAAGTAAACAAACTTTTATCTAGAAAAGTGGAGATCTCTATTATTAGGCTTAAGCATAAATACTGGGAAGGGGGAGAGAAGGGGGGTAATATCCTTACATACCGTCTCAAAAAGCAGCAAGCCAAAAGGCACATTGCTGCCTTAGTGGATGCAGGGGGCAAGACTCACACCTCGATGGAAGGCATCAATCACATAATGGTGGACTTTTACTCCATGCTGTACAAATCCTCCAGAGCACCTGACCCCAAGGGGTTCCTCCCATTTCTAGACTCCTTACACCTTCCTAAAATCTTGGAGGATCAGGTCTTAGACTTAAGGTGCCCCCCCTTCAGAGAGGCGACCATCACTATCCTGCCTAAGAAGGGTAAAGACCCTTTAAAAGCATCCAGCTATTGGCCCGTATCCCTTTTGAATGCTGACAGAAAGGTGCTAGCCAAATTGTTAGCTAACAGATTGAACCCTCTCCTTCCCAGTCTGATCCACCCATCCCAGGTACGTTTTGTTAAGGGATGATTTAGTGCAGATGATATTAGATCGCTGGTAAACCTAATTCATAAGGCTAAAATATTGTCATCCCCTTCTGCAGCAATAGCAATAGATTTTGAAAAGACCTTTGACTCCCTGGAGTGGGACTATGTCCATCATGTGCTTGGCAACATGTGGTTGGGGCCGGGCTTCCGGGCCTGGATAGGAGCTATATATTCCCTTCTCGCAGCTCGGGTACTCACCAACTCAACGCTGTCTCTCCCTTTCATACTGGGAAGGGGCACTCGTCAGGGCTGCCCTCTTTCTCCTCTACTTTTTGTCCTGGCAGTGGAATCCCTGGCTGCGGCTATTAGACAGAATATATTAATTTCAGGGATACGAGTGGGAGAAAGGGACTACCCTACTCTTATATATGCTGATGACCTGTTGCTCCCTATAGAAGATATTGTCACCTCCCTCCCTCCGTTATTGAGAACTCTGTCGGAATCTACTACATTCTCAGGGCTCAAGACTAATCAGTCTCTAACTCTAACTGTACCTCCCACATGGTTAGCTAGCATGGACTCCGTTGGGCCCTGGATGGACTCACGTACTTGGGCATCAATATCACTCCTAATTTGTATAAATTCTGGGAAATGAATATGAAGCCACTTTTGGCATCCATTCGTACAGAGCTGGATAGATGGAGGTCTCTCCGACTCACGCTCGTAGGTAAAATTTCGGCAATTAAAATGGTCACTGCACCTAAAATTATGTACCTCCTCTCTCACATCCCTTTGAAAATCCCCCAATACTGGTTTAGTAAGCTGGATTCTCTGCTGGGCTCCTATATATGGAAGGGCAAGAAGCCTAGGTACAGCAGAAATAAGCTGAGAGTGCATTGGACAGATGATGGCTGGGGCCTTCCGTGGCTCAAGGGATATAAATGGGCCTTTCAGATGGATCAGACACTAAAATGGTTCACATCCCCAGAGCAAAACTCCCCTCATTGGCTAGCTATGGAGAGAGAGGTCTGTGAACGGGCACATTTATCTTTGCTGTTGTTTAATCGCCCCCCCAAGGGCATTCAATCCCATCCTATGATAGGCCTCTCTCTGGAATACTGGACCAAGGTGCATAAGAAGTTGGGTACCATCCCCTCTACCCTAAGACTCATTCCACTATGGGGCAACAGTGAGATCACTATCAATAAGCAATCAATTTCCTGGCCCTCGTGGGAACTAGGGATGCTATCAAAGCTCCGGGATATGTTTATCCCTGGCACAGATTCTCTCGATTCATTCGAAGGGTTTCGGAGGACATATGGAATCCCATCCAGGGATTTCTGGTGCTTCCTCCAAATAAGCAGCATGATTTCTGAATACACATGCAAGCAACACCATAGCCAGCAAGTCTTACAGGTAGAATCCTGGCTGGCTCTAGTTAGAAGCCAGTCTAGCCGAATTTATGCAGCCCTTCGGGACACCATTCCGTCCCAAGCAGAGGAGTCTAAGCATAAATGGGAGCAGGCACTGCAGGCCCACATTACAGATCTGGAATGGAAGACATGTCTCAGACTTGCACATGGGGTGTACCCCGATACTACAAGCCAGCTAATCCAGAATAAGATTTTGCATTCATGGTATAGTAACCCTGCGGTTCTTGCCCAGGCTAAACTGGTCCTATCTGACCTCTGCTGGAGATGTCAGGAGCTCCCTGGTGACCTAATCCACATATTATGACACTGTAGGAGGATCCAGCCCTTATGGCAGGCAGCTGGTGAGATGGTGTCCAGTATTCCTCAAAAACCCATTCCTATGTCCCCCCAGCTGCTGATACTATAAATCCAGACCTCAGAGCCCCACCTAAACCCCTCAGAGATAAAATTACTCCTGACCCTAAGCAAGCAAGTAAAAAGACTCCTCTTGAGGAAATGGCGGATGCTGGTAATCCCAGCAGTTGAAGAGGTATTTAGCTCCTTGGTTCAGGTAGCCAACTGATCCAGAATGTCGTATGATGTTGCTGGTATCCTCCCTAAATATATCAGCCTGTGGAAACCCTTTCTATTGTACTTAAAACCCAGGGAGGGAATCTGCTGAATTTGTGTCACATCACTTTTGTAAACCATCCTCTTGTGTTTTGAGACTGAGGCTAGAGTGGAAGAGATACTTTTTGTGGTTCAGGGAACCCCTGTACATTAGTACATAGCAACTTGGAATATCATGAATACTTGCTAGTTTATTCACTGACGATCTGTAGATAGGTTTGTTTTGTGTGTGTTTTCTTGTATTTTGCAGTTCCGGATTGGAGGGAATTGGCCCTGGACCATCTTAGAACTCTATGGTTTTGCCAGGAATGCAGGTACCATCATAAATAGTCCAGGTAAGCCAATTTATAAGGTATTTGTAGGACACGAGCAACAGTGGGTAATACCCACATAGGTCACTTCCCCGGATGGCCAGTTGTTGTTCGTGCATCCAGGGAGACATACAGTTAATTTGCTGTCTGACTGTTTCAGGCTCTGCTCCTCAGGTTAATACAAGGTTGTCCCTCTAATTGTATTAGCTCAAATGTATGTAACAGGTCTGTAATATTATTGTCATGTATCCAACAGTTTTACTCCATGTAATGCTTGTTAAAGTCAAAATCAATAAAAAAAATTTTTAACCACAAAAAAAATTATAGACATATATTTATCCGGGCCTGACTAAGCCATTTGCGGATCAATTCAAATTGGGCTTTGCTTAACCAGGCTAACTAAGCAATTGGGGTCAGCATTAAATTTTGAAGGGTTATGTTACAGAAATACAAGAGAAAAAATGGTCCCCTTGGGTTTCAGCATTGTACCGAGTGTGGGGAGCAATTTGCTAAAGCTGATCCACACTTAGTCTGTCTATACTGCTTGGGTTTTGACCACTTGCAATCAGACTGTGATATTTTTAAAACTTCCCCCAATCTATCCTCAATAGAAGGCTGGGTAAATTGAGGGAGAGAATGGAAAAATCTTCTCAGGAGGTTGAGTCCGGTTCAACCGAACCATCTGACCCTCCTAACGAACCCGCTGGTCAAGATGAACCTTCGTCGGTTAAGAGATGGTCAGAGTCCATTCTGGATTCTGCACTGTCCAAAAAATGTAAGAAAACTGGTTTGGAACCATGCAAACAAGCAGTTGCAGTTCCAACCGCCAAGGAGATTGTGAAGGCCATTTACATAGTACAGTCACTGTAGACCGGTTTGGGTGAACTGGCTCAGTGACCATTTGGGTAATTACTGGTTCAGATGCCTGCCAGTTTGAGTCTTTCAGAGCCTTGGACCCTGAGGAATACTATGGCTCAGAATGTAAATATGATGAGGAAGAAGAGGATGAAGGTGAACCCATTGATCCCGAGGTTTCCCCTGACCATCAACAGTACGAATCTCCTCCTCACCCCGTTTCAGAGGCCACCTCTTATTTTTCTTTAATGAGGTAGGTGGAAGAGACCCTGCAGCTCTCTGTCCAGGAGGCTAGGCAGGAGGAGGATGAAGAAGAGGATTACAGGGAGATGATGGATCTCCCTGTTTCCCAGGGACTGTCGATCCCTATTCACAAGTCCCTTAAAAGGCAGACTCTAAAGATCCTCCAGACCCCTAGTTCTGTCCCTCCCCTCGACAAAAAGAGGAACAGAAAATATGTCCTAACTGGCAATGGCACAGATTTCTTGGCCAGCCACTGCAGCCATGTGGGGGTGGTTCAGACTGCAACCTGTGAGAAAGCTGGCATTCCCTTGGCTTCCCACTGCCCTGACAAGGATTCCAGAAAAATGGATTCCCTTGCCAAGAAAACTTATCTGGCATCCTCCTTGGGCATTAGGCAGGCTTTTATATGGCCTATGCCTCCAGATACCAGAAATCACTTTGGGAATCTGTTGAACAGTTGGCTCAGAAGGCTTCTCCTGAATTAGCACCAGACCTTCAGGAACTGGTCACCAAGGGTATATAGGCATCTAAGTCCCAGTTCCACATGACTGTGGACTCCAATGATGCAGCTTCTCAGGCTACTATGGCATCTGCCGTTTCTCTCAGATGGTTTTCCAGGCTAAGATGTACTAATTTATCCCAGGATACTCAGAATAATGCTCTGGACTTCCCCTCACTCAGAACTATTTGTTTTGGGGACAGACTGAAGCTTACATGAAAAAGATAAATGAATACAGGGTGGCATACAAAAGTGCTTCAGCCAAAGAAAAGTCTGCCACTCCTCTGAGACAGCAGACCAGAGGGAGCAGGGGCAGACTTTACCCCAGGCCCTTCCATCAGGCCCAGGCTTTTTCCTCTTTCCAGCAACCCAGGGGTTTCTTCAAAGGAAGGGGCACGAGAGGTGCTGGTCATACTGCTTCCACCTCCCAGTCCTCTACCCCTACTAAGCAGACCCCCTGAGGAGTCTGCTCAGGCTGCCTCCCCTATCCTTGTAGGGGGAAGGCTGGCCTACTACCTCCAGACATGGCAATCCATCACTTCAGACAGATGGGTCCTGGAGACAGTAGGCCAGGGCCTTGCTCTCAGCTTCAAGCTGTTTCCAAGACTGGGAGCAAGAGCTTTCAAACCTGCCAACCCTTCAGAAACAGCTTTGTTGGGGCAGAGGTTTCCACTCTACTTCTCTCAAAGGCAGTGCCACCTCAGAACAGTGGAAAGTTGTTGTACTCCAGGTACTTCCCTCCCCCTTAAAGAAAAACGGGGAGTGGCGGCCCATCCTAGATCTCTGATACTTGAACAAACATCTCACAAAGCCAAAGTTCAGAATGACCAATCTGGCTACAATCCTGCATACCCTCAGGCAAAGGGACAAGCTGGCATCCCTGGATTTAAAGGATGCCTACTTCCACATCCCCATCAGGCAGTCCCACAGAAAATACCTCAGATTTTGACTACCTTCAGGCCACTACCAATTCAGGGCCATGCCTTTCGGGCTGACCTCTGCACTAAGGGTGTTTACAAAGTGCCTAGCAGTGGTAGTGGCATACCTAAGAAGGCAAGGGGTTTCTGTTTACCTTTACATAGACAACTAGCTGCTGGTGGGTCAGTCCTTCCAGCTGGTAAAAGAAGCTTCAGATCTCACCCAGGATACAATTCAGTCACTAGATTTCCTGGTGAATTTCAAAAAATCAGTCATGACACCTGTTCAGGTTCTGGACTTCATAGGGGCAGAACTGGACACCATCCAGGCAAAAGCCTTTCTGACTCCAGTAAGGGCACATGCCCTCACTTACCTTGCAGAGTCTTTTCATTTTCAAGTCCCTTGACCAGTAAGGTACGTCTTGCAGCTTCTGGGACACATGGTCTCCACCACAGCTGTGGTCCCAGGGGCCAGGTTCCAGATGAGGGGTATTCAGTTCCACCTGAGATCCTTCTGGTCCCAAAAGAAGGATTCCCTGTCCAAGCTGGTTCCAGTGTCTCCCATCTTACTGCAAGATCTCTAGTGGTGGCAGGACATGGACAACCTCAGAATGGGAGTCCCCTTTCTCCCACAGATCCCCTCTCTGGTGCTGACAACAGATGCTTCCCTGCTAGGCTAGGGTGCTCACCTGGGAGAGAACACAGCCCATGGAACTTGGCTTCATCAGGAGTCTCTGTTACACATCAACCTTTTGGAACTCAGGGCAGTGTTTCTGGCAATTCAGGCATTTGCTAATCTGTTACAGGGCAAGGTGGTGACGGTCAGGATGGAAAACTAGTACCATGTACTACATCAACAAACATGGGGGAACAAGATCCTCACTGCTTTGCACATAGTCCATGAGGATTTGGAATCTGGCCTACTCCCTGAACATCTCCCTGTCAGCAGTCCACTTTCCAGGGAAGGACAGTGTCCTAGCCGATGCTCTAAGCAGACTCAGCCAGGGCCATCATGAATGGGCTTGAACAGGCAAGTTCTCCTGTCAGTGTTCAGGAGATGGGTGCCAGAGATAGATCTCTTTGCAGCCTCAGACAACCACCAGTTGCCCCTGTATTGTTGCAGGCCTCCTGCCCAGGGCTCTGTGCCACTGTAGGCACTGCTGCTGGACTGGTTGAATAGGTTCCTATACGCCTTTCCTCCCTTTACCCTGATTTTCAGGGTCTTAGTCAACCTGAGGTGTTAACCTGCTACCATGATTCTCATAGCCCCAGACTGGGTCAGGCAACCATGGTATCCAATGCTACTGTCTCTGCCAGTGGCCAGTACAGTTTACCTCCCCAGGATGCACAACCTGCTGACATCCTCTCAGGGAAGGATCCTCTACCCAAACCTCCAGTCCCTTTGACTCAGGGCCTGGTTTTTGAAGACTTAGAATATGTAGGCCTGCACCTCTCTGAAAGTGTTCTGGACATCCTGAGAGTGTTCAGGAAGTCTTCCACTAGGAAAATCTACTCCTCTAAGTGGAAGAGATTTTCCATTTGGTGCTCCTAACAGGACCCGAATCCACAGCAGGCTGATCTCCCAGTGCTCTTGGATTATCTGGTATGCCTTCAGTCACTACAACTACAGCCACCTACCTTGAAGGTGCATTTGGCAGCTGTCTCTGCCTACCTGTCAGCAGGGGAGGGCTCTTCTCTAGCTGCACATCCAATGTTCAAGACATTCTATAAGGGGTTGCTCCACTTCCATCCTCCTCACAGGGAACCTACCCCAGCATGGGATCTCAATATATGCATAGGCCAGCTTATGCAGCCTCCCTTTTAACCCATGTCCTCAGCAGAACTCAAGTTTCTGACTTGGAAGGCTGTACTTCTAGTGGCCATCACTTCCACCAGAAGGATCAATGAGCTCCAGGCCTTGTCAGTGGAGCCATCTACATTGCCCCCCACAGAGACAAATTTGTCCTTCGAACTAATAGAAAGTTCCTCCCCAAAGTGGTCTCTGACTTCCATCTTAATCAGTCCATCACACTACCTGTGTTCTTTATAGACCATTCCAGCTCAGGTGAATGCAGGCTCCACAGTCTGGATGTAAAGAGGGCCATCAGTTACTACATGGACAGAACAAGAGAGCAGAGGAAGGATTGTTCCCAGTTGTTCCTTACCTACCTATGGTGAGGTGGGCAAGGGCAGACCATAGAATAGACCAGCCACAATAAGGACCATAACCAGATGGATTGTGGCTTGCATCCAGTTTTGCTATAGCAAACTGGGGAAGGACCCACCAGCAGGCCTGAGGGACAATTCCATTAGGGGGGACTGCTGCCTCAATAGCAGCTGCCAGGGATATCCCCTTACTGGACAACTGTAAAGCAGCCACCAGGAAGACTGTTCACACATTCACTAAGCACTACTGCCTGGACACCCAGGCCAAAAGTGATGCCAGGTTTGGCACAGCAGTGTTGCAGAGCCTATTTCCCAAGTAGGTTCTGTGCCCACCTTCAGGGGACACTGCTTTACAGTCTGCATTTGTCAGACTACAGCAAGACTTCATGTTGTTTGAAGAAAAAATTACTCACCATAGTATTGTTGTTTCTTCTAATGGAGTCTTGCTGTATTCTGACCTCCCATCTTGCCTCCCCTCCAGAACTTGGAGAAAAGAGTGGATCTTCCTGGACATAAGTCTCCACCACTCATTCACACTAGTGGGATTGGCGCCGGAGGCACTAAGACCCATCGGGAGCAAACTTTTTGCTGGAGGGTCGGCGCGAGACACGGCGCCGCTGAGCAGGCGCCCCGCGAGCAGCTGCTCGAGCGGTAATGACCATCTCGGCGACGACCCTCCAACCGCCTCAGTTCCTTTTTTCCCGCCATCGAGTGCGCTTCAGTGACGACGTCGCTCGCCTGTCGGGAGTCAAACTTCAAACTAGCGCATAGTTTTCAGTTTGTTTTTTTGTAACATTATCACGATAGTAGTATCGCTTAGTTTTATTCTATTTTTCGTAAAATTTTTCTAATATTTAAATTTAACTTACTTGAAGAAGTCTCGGCCTACTGGACGGAGTCGACCATGAGCAGGTCAGGTGACGGTAGGGAGACTTCGTATGAAAGCTGTTCAGTCAGCCGGGCTGGGTCCGGTCAGCCTCCTTCTCCTCAGCGGGGTTCCGACTACGGTCAGTCCGATGCCCGGGGGGATGGGCGGTCCCCCCGCCGGCATAAAAATAAACGGTCGCATTCTCGGCGCCGTTCGGCCTCGAGCTCTTCTTCGCCCAAGGTCAAAAAGAGAAGGCATCACCGAGGTCGCCTTCAGATGTCTGGCGTCGACGGTCCGGTTATCGCTGTTGTTGCCGGGTCTCTTCGGAGTCGCCAACTTCCGATAATCGCCCCTCCCCGCCTATAGGTAGGGCTCCAGATGAGCAGTTTCATCAGTGGGCCTCTTATGGAGCGATGGGCCGGAGGTTGGTTCTTCTGCCTGGCTCGGTTACCTCGGAGCTCGGGCTCCTCCGGCGATCAGGTAGGGCGGTTGATCTTCCTAGTCGCTGCGCGCCTTCTTCGGTGCTAGCGACTGCTTAGGTTTGCCCTCACATGGTTGCGCTAGGGGCCTCACCGATGCCTTATCTCCTGGTATTTTTCTTCTTGTTTTCCAGGTTCCTGGGGCTTTTCCGCGCCTTCTGCAGGGTCTGTGGCCGGTCGGGCGCTGGCTGGGCCGCCGGAGCTGCGGGCGCTGCTATGGCGCCTGCTGGTCTCTCGGGCGCTCATGGTGGGCACAGGTATCTCGCGGCGCCGCTGTGGTGTTACACTGGCGGCGCTGTCAGCGCGCTGCTCGCGGCGCTGCTTCGCGGGCGCTGCTCCCGCGCGCCGTCATCGGGCGTTAGGCCGTCCGGTGGCGCTGCTGGCTGCGCCAGTGTGCGGCGCTGTCTGCGGGCGCCGCTGTGCTGCGCGGGCACTGCAGTTTCTTCGGGCGCTGTGCGCCTCGTGCCGGGTTTCAGCCTGCTTTGGTTGCCTCGCGCTCGGCAGCCCTTGGGACTCTCCTTGTTTTTCTGCCATTTCCTCCTCTCCTAATTTTCACCTTTCCTGTCCAAACAGTCCTTTCTGGACCATCAGGAGATGATGTTGAGCTCTGACCCAGACCTTCGGTTGGGTGATGAAGTGGAGGAAACAGGATCTTTCTTTGCTACAGAGCCTGTGGTCGAGGACCTGTCCTTTAAGTCTCTGTTGAAGAACCTGGGATCCACTCTTTCTCTCCAGACTACAGACATCGATCCTGGGAAGATATTAAGACTCCAGTATCTTCATGCTTGGAGATCCCTACGGATTTGACTCCTCCGATTCAGTTTTCCTTCGAGACGCTGTCTCAAATGGTATGGAATAACCCTGCTCTTATTCCTCAGTGGCTAAATCCATTGATAAGAAGTATTCAGCTCCCAAGGATCGTCCCATTTTGGCATCCCAAGCCTTTGTGGATCCTATTGTAGTCCTGGCAGAGAATGCATAGGTCGTTCTTCCTCAAACTACTACAGCTCGACCTATTAACAAAGAGTCTCGTAAGATTGATACATTAGGTAAGAGAGTCTTTGCTGCCTCCACTCTAAGTATGTGTATTGCCAGTTATCAAGGCTATTTTTCTCAGTATGAGTATATCCTGTGGCACTCTATGAAAAGAATGGTTGAAGCTCTTCCAGATTCGGATTCCAAGTCAGAGCTTCTTCTGACCGTTATTAGAGGTATTGAGTCCAATAACCAACAGGTCAAAGCCGCCATGGACGCTTTGACACTGCTTCTCGCCTCAGCAGCTGCGGATTTGTACTCGGCGCCATTCCTGGCTGCGCATTTGGCTTCACGAATGATGCTCAGCAGCAGGTGATGGCGCTGCCTTTTGATGGCTCTTTTTGGCCTCAGGGTGAGCAAGCCTTGAGGCCACTCAGAAGACTAGATCGGCCATTGCTGGCCAGACCTCCGCCTGCCCCTCTCGGGGCATGTGAACAGACGCCAGTTTCATAGTCGCTAGTCCTTTCGAGGCAGAGGCAGGGGAAGCTTCCATAAAAGCCAACCTGCCCAACCTCAAAAGAAGACGAGAGAAAGCGAGGGACCTAAAGCTCCCAGCGCTACCTTATGAGTCGCTGGCTCCAAGTTCCATCCACTTTGCCCGAGGTGGAACTTTCTCCTCCGTGGAGGTCGCTGATGTACTTCTACAACCAGTGGAAGTCCATAACCTCAGACAATGGGTTCTTCGGATAATTCGGCGAGGGTTACTCTCTCAATTCTTGGAACCCCCGAATTGTCCTCCCATACGATAACCCAGGTTGTCGGCCTCTCAGTCAGATCTCCTCACCGCTGAGATCCAGGGCCTTCTGAACAACAGGGCAATAGAACTGGTGCCCCCATGACTGCGAAACACAGGGTTCATTCCCATTACTTTCTGGTTCCAAAGAAATCTGGGGATGCGCCCATTCTAGACCTCAGAAAGTTAAACAAATTCCTCCCCAGGAGAAATTCAAGATGATTTCCTAGGTACCCTGTTACCCTTGCTGCATCAGCACGACTGGCTGGCCTCTCTGACATGCAGGATGCTTACCAGCATATCCTCGTTCACCGACCACCGCTAAATTCCTCAGGTTTGTAGCTTTGGGTCAGCATTATCAGTTCAGAGTCCTGCCCTTTGGGTATCCTCGTATGAGGATTTTTACAAAGTGTTGTGCAGTCCTCGCCAGATCTCAGGAAAGTCGGACTGAAAGTGTTTCCTCATTGGACGATTGGCTTCTAGCAAGCCCTTCCGCCAAGGGACTTTGAAGCCGGTGCAAACGACTTCGCCTCTCTCACGCTCCATGGGAGTTCTGCTGAATTTGAAAAAATCTCAACTGCAACCTCCCAGAGGCTCCTTTTCATAGGGACGCTCTAGACACCCTTCAGCGAAGGCTTTCCTTCCAGAGGACAGAAGACTCGACATCCTTCAGTATGGCCCTGCTACATCAGGGAGAACCAATCGGTTACAGCTCTCTCGATGCAACGCATGTTGGGTCTCATGGCGTCCTCGGTCTTCACTGTCCCTCTGGCCCGACTGCACATGAGAACCACCCAGTGGATGCTCTCCACTCAGTGGTCCCCGACCTCTCACCCCAGTCTTATCCCATCAAGGTGACGGAGCCCCTTCAGGTCTCTCACCTGGTGGTCTCAAGAGAGCAATCTCCTGGAAGGATTCCCTTTGCTCCCCGGATCATCAGATCTCCATCACCACAGATGCATCGCTAACGGGATGGGAGCTCACTGTCTCCCTCCACACCTCAAGGTGTATGGACTCAGTTCGAACTCATCTCCACATAAATGTCCTGAGATGAGAGCGGTCCTCTATGCAATCCGAGCTCTGAAGGATGTCCTTTGTCACAAGAACATTCTCCTTCAAACGGACAACAAAGCAGTGATGTATTACATCAACAAGCAAGGCGGTGCTCATTCTTATCCCTTTGCAGGAAGCAATGAGGTGTGGAGTGGTGCTTGAGCACAAGTCTCTGATTCAAGCGTTTATCTGCCAGGTATACAAAACGACCTAGCAGATCACTCCAGCAGAACGGAGGCAGACCTCACGAGTGGTCTCTCGATCCAGCCGTAGCTCGTCCCTGTTCAAAGAGTGGGGACTCCAGACCTGGACCTTTTGCATCCCCACTCAACGCAAAACTGCCTCTCTTCTGCTCCAGAAATCCAGGGCCTGGCATTTTCTGTCAGGATGCGTTCAGGCTGCGGTGGACAAAACGCTTTCTTTACGCCTTTCCACCACTTCCTCTAATCCAGAGAGTACTCCCACGTTCGAGTCTCAGGGGACCAAGATGATTCTCATTGCTCCTTCCTGGCCTCGCAACTATGGTTTCTCTACTCAACAGTATGTTGGCAGCCCTCCGAGACCACTCTTGCAAATCAGTCTTCTGACTCAGGGTTCGTTGGTCCATCCTAACCTGAAATCACTTCACCTTCATGCTTGGCTCCTGAAGAGATAGAAGTGAATCGTTCAACATCTCTCGAGAGTCTCAGACATCCTTCTGGCTGCTCGAAGCCAGCCACTCGAAAACGGACGCTTCCAAATGGAAACGCTTTTTTCTCTGGTGTGCAAAATCTCTTGGAATCCTTTTCCTGTCCTCCTGGCAAGGTTCTGGAGTATCTTTTGGACCTATCAAACTTAGGTCTTCAATACTCCACAGTTAAAGTTCACCTTAGTGCCATCTCAGCTGCCCATGAGCCGGTTTCTTCCTTAACTCTGGCTCAGTTACCCATGGTGAAGAGATTTCTAAGGATTCTCCATACCAGACCCCTGTTAAGCGTCCAGTTGCAGCCTGGGACATTAACCTGGTGCTGGACATGCTCACTCGGAAGCCTTTCGAACCCTTAGCTACCTGTGAGCTAAAATTTCTTACCTGGAAGACTGCCTTCCTGGTGGCCATTACCTCAGCCCGCAGGGTCTCTGAGATACATGCACTGGTTACGGACCCTCCGTATACTGTATTCCATAAGGACAAGGTAGTTCTCCGTACTCATCCTAAATTTCTTCCCAAGGTTGTGTCAGAATTCCATCTGAACCAACCTCTGGTACTTTCCCGCTTAGCTAATTTCCAAAATGAAGGGAACGAGCTCTTCATTCCTTGGATGTTAAGAGAGCCTATGGTTCTATTTAGATAGAACCAAGGATGTTCAAGACTCAGCAACTGTTCGCTTTTTTCAGCGACACCCGCTGGGTCAACCTGTCGCTATTAGATGTATCTCTTCATGGTTAGTGGCATGCCTCGTCATTGCTATTCCATGGCTCAAGTTAAATTAGAAGGTAGAGTGTACGCCACTCTACTAGGGCGGTCGCTGCATCCCTAGCGGAAATTGCAATGTTCCAATTGCAGATATATGCAACGCTACCTCTGAGCCTCAGTGCATATTGCACACTATGCACTGGATGTTCATGCCAGGCTACATTCCATTCGCAGAACTATCCTTAATGGGCTTCTATCTTAGACGCGTGAGCTCTGGCTTTCCTGCCGCCTTTTGGGGATTATCAGCTTGTACTCTCCCACTAGTGTGAATGAGTGGTGGAGACTTATGTCCAGGAAGATAGGATAATTACGATCTACCTATTCTTTTGATCTTCTTGGACGAGTCTCACCACTCATTCACACGCCTACCCTCCATCCCTCCAGCTCACCGGCTGTATTGGTCTTCACTCCCTCAAATCTTTAGGCCGTGAGGACTTCTTTGCTGACCCTTCTTACACGGGTCATACGGACTATCTTATGTCCGCTTTTTAATGTTGGGTTTACCTTTTCGTTAGTTGCGCTGCACCTCCTTGGTAAAAAGGTACTGAGGCGTGTTGGAGGGTCGTCACGAGATGGTCACACTGTCAGAGGCCGCTGCTCGTGCGCCAGGTCTCGCGGGCGCTGCTCTCACACCCTCCAGCAAAAGTTTGCTCTCGATGGGTCTTAGTGCCTCCGGCGCCAATCCCACTAGTGTGAATGAGTGGTGGAGACTCGTCCAAGAAGATCAAGAATTACGGTAGGTACGTAATTTTCCTTTCTCTGCACTTCAGTGATATTTATTTCACCCACCAGTGGGTAGGTTGTTTTTCTTGGGTATCAGTGACTTGAGTCTTCTTCATGCCCTATATAATGGTTGTGTTTGCCCCTGAGGGTGCTTAAGTCTGGTTATAAGATTTTCCTTTATCTTTCTATTAGTAATCTTTGTAAGAATCTGATCAGCTCAGTGACAGCGCTAGGGGTTTTAAAACATGGGTCAAATTAGACCCATAGGTGTAAAAAATGTGGGTCAAAATGAGAAACAACTGGGTCCAAACCTAATCGTAAGTAGAAATTTCACTAGTACAGAAGCTTAAATTTGTTGAGTGAAAATACTTTTCTATTGTTTAATTTTCCATCTTTCAGCTATTGTTAGAGACAGGTGCACCACTTTGGACCCACTGTCCTGTGGAAAGTGGGTCATTTCTGGGCAGGCTGCAACTTTTTCCCTTTTTGCCCTATCTAGCGCTGTCTCTGGATCAGCTACTAGAATGTACCGAGGGCAGTGGTTTGAAAACCGAGCTCAATGTTCTATGCATTTGCATAGAGTTTAACTCTTTGTTCTCTGGGACAGCTGAATAGTCTGTCATACTGCATTTGTCAGAATACAGCAAGACTCCACTAGAAGAAACAACATTACTATGGTGAGTAATTTTTTCTTCTTTGACGAGTTTCCACCACTCATTCACACACCCACCCACCCACCCACCATTCCCGGAGCTCACTTATCTTGTTTTTGGTCTTCACTCCTCGATGGTTGAGCCGAAGACTCTGTTGTGTTGACCCTTCTTATATGGGTCATTCAGACTATCTTATGTCTGACATTGTTTAGTTTCAGTAGGTTAGTTTATGCTGCACCTCCTCAGTAAAAAAGGTACTGAGGTGGTTGGAGGGTCGATGCCGAGGTAACCTATATGGTGCGAGCCAGTCTTGTGATGCCACAAATGCACGGTCCTAACTCGGCACTGGCCCTCCCAAAGATTTTTGGCTCCTGCTTGGTCCTAGTGCCTCCAGCGTAGTCACAGTAGTGTGAATGAGTGGTGGAAATGTCATCCAAGAAGATCAAGAATTAAGGTAGGTATGTAATTTTCATTTGTCATTCCATCTTTAAAAAATTCTTTAAAGGCCTACTGCACCTTCAACCCCCACTTAGGGAACATGTTCCCCCCTGGAATTTGAACCTTTGTATAGCTAAGTTGATGGAGTCTCTGTTCGAGCCCATGGCTACTGCAGATTTAAAATATGTCACCTGGAAAACTGTTTTCCTAGTGGCAATCACTTCAGCCAGAAGAATTTCAGAACTGTAAGCTTTTTGCACTGAACCTAACTACATTATTTTCCACAGGGATAAAGTAGCTCTCAGGACTAACAGGAAATGTCTTCCCAATGTAGTGTCTGAATTTCACCTTAACCAGTCTGTAATGCTCCCTGTCTTTTTCTCAGACAAATCCACTAATGGTGAGCGCAGGCTTCATAGCCTGGATATTGAAAGAGCACTGACCTACTACCTGGAGCATGCCAAGCAGCTCAGGTCCTTTCACACTCAATTGTTCCTTGCCTATGGTGAGGTGGGTAAAGGCAGGCCAGTCTCTATGAGAACTATCTCTCATTGGATAGTCTCCTGCATCCAGTTCTGTTACAGTAAGGCTGGCAGACAGCCACCTCAAGGCCTCAGGGCCCACTCCTCCAGGGACACTGCAACCTCAGTGGCAGTAGCAAGAGACATACCCTTGCTCAACATCTGCAAAGCAGCTACCTGGAAGATTGTGCACACCTTCACAATGCACTACTGCTTGGATGTACAGCCCAGCTCAAATGCCAGATTTGGCACTGCAGTCCTGCAGAATCTGTTTCCAAAGTATGTTCTGTTCCCTGCTTCCAACTACACTGCTTTGTAGTCTGCACTAGTCAAGCATACTGAGGGATTCCTGGGGTGAGAAGAAAAAAATTACTTACCATAGTAATATTGTTTCTTCCAGGGGATCCCTCAGTATGCTTGACCTCCCACCCAGCCTTCCCTCACATAACCTGGATGAGAATAGTCTGCAGACCTCGCCTTAGGCCAGATTTTTTTCTGTAAGTTAGAACAATAAAATGTGCAACATTCCACAGTGAAACATGATGTATATAGTTTGCTTAGAGGCGAGTTCTCTTTCCTTGTTTTTCCTTTTTTTCTTCTGTAGTACTAGGATAGGTTTAGGGTTTGGAGCATTTTGCCCCTCAAGCTTCTAAATGAATCTGACTGGAGTACAGCAGCACCTACAGGCAGCACTTTCTTACTGCAACCTGATTGGCAAATTCCCTGGCATCATTAGCATAACTCCACCTCTGGGGCAGCTGAACCCAGTTATCATAATTGCACTAGTCAAGCATACTGAGGGATCCCCTGGAAGAAACAATATTACAATGGTAAGTAATTTTACCTACCACTTTCCAAACTATGTCTGGCTAGTGGTAAGAGGCTGTGGCTCTGATTAAACATGCTATGTTTGTACCACCTAGTAGGCCCAACCCTTAGTCTCTAAGTTGGTAGTCGGCTTCTAATTGGTCTATTTTATTTACTATATCCATTTACTATCCCTTTGGGCTAGAGAGAATCTAGTCTTCTCCTTTATTAATTTTCCACTTTGTTTCTCTCCTGGTGAACAGAACTGAGGTGCATGAGGGAGCTGAAAATGGCTATTGCCTAGCACACGCAACACCACATGAGCTGTGTGAGGTGTGAAGGTGACATCAGTAGCTGATGCTGGCTTCTTCCCTGTAGAGAAAAGCTCCCGCAGGGTCCTAGTGCTTCTCTGCTTAGACCCGTAAGTATGACTCAGTGGTGAAGATATTCTGGAAAATCAACAATTACACTAAGTATGTAATTCACATTTTTATTCTGTCCCTTTAGGCTAGTTGTTCACAAGCCACAGCTTGTGTTTTTCCTACTTTTTGCTTCTCTCCTAACAAACAGAACAGAGATAGGCAAGGGAGGCAATAACAGATCTTCCAAGAATTATTCATCACCATTGATTCCCACTAGCGGATTTAAGCCGGAGGCATACCTCTCAACCTTTTTTCACTGAAATGAGGGGTACGGACATTTAAAATGAGGGACACATCCTCAAACATGGAGAAACAAGCTCAGAACACTATGGAAACCATCATGTTTACTGGCAAAAAGTTTATTTTTTATTTAGTCATCTTAGAATTTTGGGCCCTATCCACTAAGCAGGTGGTGGTACATGGAAAAGTCATGTACCCTGCCTGCAACCCTGCACCCCATGGACAGGTGCACCCATTCTGGCATTCACCAATGCCAGCTGTCTGTCTGTGGCTCCTCCCCCTAGTGCACAGGGCTCCACAGGGCAGTTGGGGGAGGAATCATTGTCCTGGGTGGGCATCCAATAGTATGCTCCCCTGGAACCTATAGTGGATCTCACGTGTAGGGCGGCACGGGTCCAGGGCTGTGCATGCTGTTTGAAGGCACCCAGACCCACATGACACCATCCCATCCTGGCTCCTGAAATTTCCAGCGCTTACCCCCCCCACTGCCCAGCGATCAGGGGCAGCATGGTGTGCCCTGTCCAGGTCCCCTGGCAACTGGATGCCTATGTCCAAGGGAGCACACAGTGGGTTATGGCAGGATGTACCCTAGCATATCCTGCGCCACCCTCCGCACCCATGTGGCCAGCACTATGTGGGTCAGTGACTACCGCATAGTGCTGGCACACCCCCAGAATGCCCCCAGCATGGAGCTGTCCATGGACATGGGGCATCAGGTGTGATAAGTCTGCATGCTCCCCCTTTCAGCATGTCACACAGTGGGCACAGTGGGTGCAGAGTGGCTACGCGCCCTAGTTACGCGTGCATAGTCACTCTGCCCCAGTATTGCATAGGACCCATTATGAATTTCTGTTTTAAAGTCTGAAATTACAGCACATTCTTTGTGTGGGCAGTACCTTTTCCATGAAGGACTGATGATGGACATAGCAATTTTGAGGGGTAATATAAGGGACTTCCCTCCTAATCAGGGAAAATTAAAGGTATGGGTGCCAGAATTTTTCAGAGACAGTGATGTGCTGGGGCCATCTCACACCAGTTTGCCTGAGTTGGTTGCTAACTCTATTAAGTTGTTGTACTGCCACATGCAAATCGGTACTTCCAGTACTTTAATAAAGTAATTTGATCTGCCTTTTTAGGGATGTGGGCAGAGCCTATAGCACTTTTGCAATTTCATAGTAGCTCTAAAAAATGGGCCAATGGTAGAACCTTCCGTGTATCCTTCTGAAAGCCAAATGAAGCATGAACCCCCTGCCATGATTGGCCACTACAGAGTAACAGCTGCACTGTTTCGGCTGTTATTTCTGCATTCTGGTGCATGTACTGCGCATGTGCAGTTCTGCTGGCATCATCATTCAGTAAGCCTTTGGAAATGATCTAGTTGGAAAGACAGTGCTGTTTTGAAAGACCCACAAAGAAAGTTTTTATTTTGGGATTTCCCGAATGAGCCTTCCTTGTAAACTGCGTTGCTGAGTCAATGTAAATCAATGGATTGTGTGTTTCAGGACCAGGTCGAAATGGATGGATGGCCAGTCCCTACCACAAACTTCCCCTATATCCTGAGGTAACTGGCATATGAAATCTGAACTCGTAAGGTCAAGCCATTAATTTGTCTTGTCTTGTCTCTTTTTTCCCTGTAACCAGAACCATTCCCAGCTGTTTGTCTCTATTTATGTACGCAGTGATGTCAGGTGCTCTGATGACAATGCCAGAATTGCAACACTTCAGGGATCTAATACATTTTAGACACTTTCGACTCAGTGGCGCTTTACAGAATATGGCTGAGTTGGCTTATTGATACCGTGTCAGTTTTATTGATTTTCAGAATAGGCTCAGCATATTTAGAGACGTGTGATTTGAGAAGCTGACATTAAAATAAAATAATAAAAAGTTCTAGTTCAGTCTGTCCGTCAGCATATGAAGCACCCTGTGAATTATTTGGCACTTAAACATTCTCTTTTGCTTAAAAAAAAGCCACACGATCTTCCCCCCGAAGCATTTGTGACCATGGTATTACATAATTTACACCACGTTTCCACAATATTTTATTTTACCTGTATACTAGTACTTTAAATATAATCATTTCTTGAATGTATATCACCAAACTGAATTATAATCACATGCATTTTCAGTCTAGTATTGTGCATTTCCGATGTTTAATTATTCTGCTTTCCTCCATATTTATGGTTTTAACCCATCAGCTGTACAAACATTTACTAAATAATTCTGCACAAAGTGACTTCACTAGACTTTTTGCCTCTTTTAGGAACATTTCATTTAAAATGATAGGCATAAAGCATTTCTGCAAATATCAGTATTGGAACATTGTATTGGTAGAAAATAGTAAAACAGAGGGCCAAATAAATAATCTGTAAACATCGATGTGCGCACCATTTTTTTTTAATACTTAGTTTATTGGAAACATTTCATTGCAAATTACAACTTTGGCACTTGCTTACAAAATTTATCATTGAATATGCCATGTCTGTTAAAACAAGAAAAACAATAATAGTTACATGCAGATAAGAATATTTCCATTCTCGATAACTTCCTACTACACAGTCTAAAAACATTAACAGGTTAATTAATTAATCATATTAACCTTTAGGGGACATGTAAATATCTTAACTATGAATATGATAAAGAAATAAAACCTTTATAATGAAAGACTAGGAGAGACAGAGAATTTGGGGGGGGGGGGTTACGAGAGGGAATTTCTACATATATTTTATTATATTATGTCCTTATAAAGGTCCCAACAGGTCCATCTGTTCACATATAAATTTATACAATGGTTAAGAGCAAAAGTAATTCTCTCCATTATTTGGATTTGATTAACTATCCCTAGCCAGTCTAACATCTCTGGTGGGGACTGCTAAAGCCATCTCTTTGTAATACATTTCAGGGCAGCACTACATACCATAATACCATAAATATTGCCCTTCTTTGCTCTTGATGTCTGAGGGATAGAGCCCTAGTATTATATTTTCTGGGCCCATCCTAATGTCTAACCCAAATATTTCCTTAAGATGTTGCTTTATTTTGCCCCAGTAAGTTTGGAGTATTGGGCACAACCAAAGACTATGGGCCATGTCTGCATCTAAGCAGCCACATCCCCTCCAGCATGATGCATTGGTTCTACTACCCATTCAAGCCTGTCTGCCCGGGGTCAGGAAATACCTGACTTTAATCCAAAGGGAAATCAGGTTTCTTGCATGTAGGTCCCTATTGCTGGAATTTGCTGCCCCTTGATGTACGCCTGGCCCCAAATCATGCTACTTTTAAGAAGGGGCACCGCTCCCTCTTTACCGCACGTGCTCATTGCACCTGCTTCAACCCACCGTAGATCTTGGCTCCCTTTGCCTCAGCTGCCCACAGTTTCTCTCCCCTTCTGTGGTGTGAGCTGGCACCCTGCTCCTTCAGCCTCCCCATAAATTCTATCCCCCCATCCCTTTCCTTCTCTCCTCTTCTCTCTCTCTAGGCTGTATCTCAGCATTACCTCTCTCCCTGCCTCCTTCCAATAGCTGTTTTTTTTTCAGTTTCAGCTGGATGTAATGCTACCCTGTGGCATTTTTATGCACTTTAAATGCAATATTACTATTACTGTTTACACACAAGCATTTACCTTCTATTTGTATAATTACACTTCTACGTGCCTTAGTACCAATATTGTCTGAATCTTGTTTCACTTCTGATTGTGATATATTGCATATTTCTTGACACTGTTTTCTATGTATCTGTATCACTCTGTGTTGTTGACCTCCTGGGTCGTGCTTGAAAATAATCACTTTTGTGTCTAGTGCACCTACCGAGTTATCAAAAAATAAATAAATCTTCCAGGCAAATTATTGCCAATTCGGGGATGACGTGGTTTGCCAACTACTCCTAAAAGTCAGACACTATTTTATTTGGTTTAACTGTATTCCCAGCTCCTGCTCCCACCTCCTTTGGAGGGAAAATGTACTGTATGTTCAATCTGCTATCAAATTCCAATAAAGCATTGTTATTGTCCCTTTACCATGTGTTGATTCCCAAATTATTTCAAATGCCTTAGGGAAAGGTCTAAAGTCTTCATATTGTATATCTTTCTGCAACATACCATTCATGTAATTTCTTAGTTGATAATAGTATATAAGGTCCATCTTTGCCCAGGCAAAAGCAACCCTTGCACTTTCAAAAGGCAGAATCATGTTCCCATGCAGTAACTGCCTAGAGGTAAACAGCCCCTAATCAGCCTGCTTTTGGTATCAGTTAGAGAGACTGGCTGGGACAAAAGTCTTGTCTGCATTCCACCCAGTGTATTTCCAAATTGTTTGTCTTGTATAAATGAAAGGTGCATGCCCATGGTTAAGTGGGGGAAGAGCTCCTCCCCCACATCCTATTTCAGCCAGCAGGCTGAACACTGCCCTGCTTAGAGCGAGTCGCACTCACCCCACCATCCTCCCCTGACACCTCCTTCTTCTGCGGCACTCTCATCCCACTGGGGGGTCTCATAATACTGGACTAAGCATCCTTCCTACGGTGGGATACAGAGAAAGGCCAAAACTATCAAATCATAACAGTGACTCATCAGTTCAAGCATCTAAGCACCCTGCATATACTATCCAGTTCATATGTACTATAATCACTGACTTGCTTATGTCTATGCTAAAGTACCTAAGCACGAATCATTTCATACTACTAGTACCTTGCAAGCATTGTCCGACTTCCTGGTCTGGCCTCTATATCCAAACACAACCTACATCATCCAGCTACAGTATGTAACATAAGCACTGAGTTCTGAACCACAGTTAACTCATTTTAGTACCCTGGTACCATCCCTGCAAAGTTGTCCTTACTGAAGACAGAGACATAACTAACTCAGCGGGGCGGCCCTGAGGGTCAAAAAGACTGGAACATAATTGTGTTCTACCGGTTTGCTGCAATTCGAGCTGTTGCCAATGGGCCTGATAACTCTGGTGGGCCTAGTGTGATCTTTATCTGGGCTGCAATAAAGTAATCCCCTATATGCAGACAGGCCCTTCCCCCTTCTTGTTTCGGTAGAAACAATGTGTTCTTAGATATTCTAAGGCACTTATTTCCCCAAATAAAAGCCATAACCCATCTCTGCCAAACATTAAATTCTCTCTGTGGAATCATGCATGGAACTGTTTGAAATAAGTATAGCAATCTCTGCAAGATATTAGTTTTGATTATTTGTAATCGTGAGTAAAATGGGAGAGGTATACAGTCCCATCTCTGTAGGTCTGCCCGTAATTGCTTTATCAATGCTGGGTAATTATTAACAAATAGTGTGGGTGGGAATTTACCTAACCTAACCCCAAGGTACTTAATAACTTCACAATCCCACTTCATAGGGTATTCAGATTTAATATCTTCTGGAACTGCGTCTGACAAGACCAACACTTCTGTCTTGGACCAGTTTAAGGTATAGCCAGAAAGGGCTGAGAAAAGCTTAATTTGTTTAAATGCCTCTGGCAATGACTCAGTGGGATTTGTCAGATAAAGGAGGATGTCACCCACATAGAGAGTCATTTTATGGATAGTGTTCCCCACAGTTATCCCAGTTATTTGATTATTTACCCATATGCTCTGAGCCAGAGGCTCTATATACAGAGCAAAGAGCAAAGGGGACAGGGGGCATCCCTGCCTGGTACCTCTCTCAAGCTTGAAGGAGCTGGATATATGAGGATATATGACCATTAGCCTTTCTATATGAAGTGGGACTATCATATAATTTAGAAATCAGATCCAAAAAGGGGGCAGGAAAGCCAAAGCCAGCCAGGGGGCCCTTAAAAAAGTCCAGGATACCTGGTCAAAATCCTTTTAGGCATCTAGACTCATCACATAGGCCGAAGTTCCTGATAATTGTAAGTGCTCAATTAGGTCCACTGATCTCCTAATATTATCAGAAGTTTGCCTTCCTGGGACAAAGCCTGTTTGATCTAAATAAATGATCTCTAGGTGAAGTTTTTCTAACCGTCGGGCCATAACCCTCCATTAGTATTTTATAGTTAGTGTTTAATATGGAGATCAGTCTATATGAAGAGCAAATAGTTGGGTTCCTGGCCGGCTCTGGCAGTACTGAGACAATGGCTTGGGCCCAAGATGGAGCACATCTACCCTCCTCCGACCATTTAGCATTATATGCTCCCTGAATTAGAGGGACAATAACCTCCTTAAATTTTCTGTAAAACTCATTTGGAAGACCGTCAGTACCAGGGCACTTTCCTGCTTTTAGACAAGATATCTCTGTTTGTATCTCACCCACTGTAAATGGGGCAATTAGGGTCTCCCATTTTTGGTTGGAAATTTTGGGTAGCTATAGGGGTGACAGATATATTTCAATTTCTTCTGAGGCAGGACTGGCTCCTTTTCTATATAAAGTCTGATAAAAATGTTTAAATGACTCTGCAATCCCCTCCAGATTATACTTCCATGTTTTAGTTTTAGGATCTAACATTTTTGGGATGCACTCCCCAGCCTTACGTTGTTGGAGCCTGCAAGTTTAAAGTCTTAATGCCCTTGGGCTGCCCTCATAATATCTTTGACAAAGGTAAAGTAGTTTTTGTTTGACTTGATAGTCTAGTATTTCCAGCAACTCCTTTTTTAACTTTATTAATAGCTTTCCCCTGTCTCCATCTGGCTGCTGCTGCTGCTGTTGTTTTTCCAAAGTGTTCATCTGATCCTGCAACCTAACCCTTCCTGCTTCCCTCAGTTTTTTTATTTCTAGATGAAATCTCTATAAATTTTCCTCACACTGTTGCCTTGACTGTGTCCCATAATACCTCTGGTGAAACTTCTGGATCTGCATTTTCCCTTACTGCCTGCTCTATTACTTTTATTATTGTTTCCCTGGTTTCCTTAGCATGAATCAAGGAAAGGTTCAGTCGCCAAAAGGTAGTGTGTCTGATGGGGCCTATTTTAAGTTTCATATAGATTGGGGAGTGGTCCGATAAAACTATATCATCTAGCCATGAGTCAGAACACAATGCTATAGAATATCTGGGCATCAAGAAATAGTCTAGTCTTGAATATGTTTTATGAGCCGATGGAAAAAAAAAAAAGAATACTGCCTACTTCCCTTGTGCATCTGCCTCCAAATATCTACGAGACCAAGTTCCCCCAGTAATTTTACTACTCTCTTAGCCATCCCACATTCCTGCCTGGCAGCTCCACCAGAAGTATCCATATGTGCATTGAGCCGTATGTTTAAATCTCTCCCTATAATGAGGTGGCCTTCTGCCCAATCAGAGATTTTAAGGAAAACTTCTTTATAAAAAGAGAAAACTGAACCGGGAAGGGGGGGGCATACACTGAGACTAATGAGACAGTAATACCACTGTATTTACCCTTTAGACCCACACAACATCCTTCCCTATCTTTAATTGAGTCCACCACCTCAAAAGGACATTTATTAGATACAAGAATTGCTACACCCCGCCGTCTGCCCTTCTTGTAAGAAGAGGACAGGGTTGTTTGGTAACCACATTTTGTAAGTTTCTCATGCTCCTCCTTGTTTAAATGAGTCTCTTGGAGCATTATAAATGCCCCTTGTGACTTGCGCAGAAAGGACATTGTTCTGCTTCTTTTAATTGGGTGCGTTAAACCATTCAGATTGAAGGACAAGGTGATTACATCAGACTTATCCATTTTCCAGCTGAGATAGTTGGTGACTCTGATAATACCCCTTATTCAAATATGCTATCAGCTTAATCCCCATGTCTCTCCTCAACAACTTCCCCCATTCCTTAAAGAGAAAGTCTCCAGAAAAACTTGAAACCTTGAACTGTACTAAACAATGCCACATCAAAACCAAGATGTAGAAAAAGTATTGATTATAGAACATTAACAGGTTGTACTTCCAACAATGAAAACCCCTAATGCTCAAAGCAGGGGTTTCTAGTACCAGCCATCACCCTTCCCATGAGGATCACCAGAACGAGGAGTATGCCTTACCACACCAAGTGTGATTCTCTTCGAGAGCCTTAAAGAAGAATACTGATATGGCTGTTATGTGCACTAACAACAGTATTCAAGTTGTGACATCAGTTAAACCACTGTTACCAAAATAAACTTTGCTTAGTTAAGGCAAGCTAGTTCCCCCCCCCCCAATAGGAAACATTTTGAAATGATGCATTTTTAAGGAACAAAAGAAAATCATACTGCTTATGTTCAACTTTGAAATTAACACATTAAGTTAAAGTCACTTCTGGTCAAAGTTATGTCTATAAGAAGCAAGAAAAGACCTAAAGTATGTCCTTTAGATAAAGTTCCTACTGGAAACTGTTTTAACCACGAGTGTCCCAGTGGAAAGTCTCTGAGCAAGCTTACAAGTATTCAAGAAGGAAAACAAAACATTCTGTCATCAGGACAGAAGTTCTTTAAAACTGCGTTTTCAGCCTGGCAGTGACCGCATCAAAGAAAACCAAGAAAAAACAAGCTTTTTCAGTGCTTGTTTATTTCTACTCCATTTAGTGGTGCTGTAACTTTGCCAAAAGGCATCTTACCCAACCTTCAGAACACACAGCCTTTTATTCAGTCCTGGGCATCATTTTACTGGCCGTTGCGACTTTCCTGAAATTTCTGGAGCAACATTCGCATTGCTTGGAGGGGCGCACTTGATGACGTATCTATATCGTGTCTTCTCTTCCTTCTATCTAGTGAGACTGCCCAATCCGGGGAGCACTCCGATGTCTTCTGGCATAGTCAGTTCTTGTTGGAGGGGGCTTGGAACTCCTTTAGGCCCTTTTCCATCAGCACTCTTCTAGCCTCCTCTGGTGAGTCATATATTTTAACTCCCACTGGCAAAAAAATTCTGATTTTAGCAGGGCAGGGTGTGTGAAAACGAGGACCCTTGGCTTTAAATACTTTAATTATATCGGAATATTGCAGACGTTGCCATTGATTTCTTGAGGATAATTGTGGTCAAAAAACAATCTATTGTTGAAATATGAGACCTCCTTCTGTCTCCAAGCCCTCAGCAAAATGTCCTCTTTTGTCTTCTAGCTGTTAAATTTAATAATTATAGAGCGTGGCCTAGCTTTTTCATCAGTGGGCTTGGGCTGCAAAGCTTCATGGGCCCTCTCAATATTTAACTGGTACACTTTTGGTAAGTGCAGGACATCCACCAACAAATTGGTGAGAAAGTCGGACATCTGGCCAGTTTCAGAGCCCTCGGGGAGGCCATATAGTCTAACATTCTCCCTACATGAGTGACTTTCTAGATCAATGCATTTCTCCTGCAGTCTTTCTGTTTGGACCATCAGCGCTTGAAGTATTATGCCCGTTTAAATTGTACCATCCTCATTCTGTGCAATCCGTTCCTCTGCCGTTTCAACTCGCTGCTCTAATATTGTTAATTTTTGATTCAGATTCTGAATTCTAGCTTTGTCTTGGCTCTCATTTCTCTGATTTCCTTAAAGAGCTGTTCGAAGCGTGAGTGAGCTAACTGGTCGGTTTCCTCTTCAGTATCCACCACGTTAGCCGGTGAAGGGCTTCTGCTCAGCCTACTGGTGGATAGATGTAATCTTCAGTCATCTGGTGGATTTGATTTGCTTTTAGGCTTTTCCCAACCTGGTTTGTCCTTGGAGTGATTAGTAGATGATTTTGAGTTAAATTGCTGCAGTACTGTAAGTGAATTTTGTTTCCGCTGAGCAAACAGGGTAGGGAGCTCCTCTCACTTGCTTGCTGTTGGCTCCGTGACATCACTGGAAGTCTACCAATGTGTGCACCATTTTAATCTTCACAGCATTCTGTGTGCCCCCCCACCAACTCAAGTGGCACACTAGGAGCCCACTCCAGTGTGCCCAAAGATTTGTTTCTGCCCCCCCAACTCATGCGGCACACTGGGAGACCACCCCAGTAAGCCTATCTTTTTTTTCTTTCCCAATCCCCCACCAACATTGGGGTGCCCAATCCCCATGTTGGCATCCTGCACAACCCCCCAGTTATGTGGCACACTGGGAGTCCACCCCAGTGTGCCCAAATGTTTTGTTTTTCTGAAACAAGAAAATGGTCCCTTGTTGTCACTCCACTCAAATTTTTTTCCTGTAAAAAAGAAAACAGTCCCTCATTATCGCTCCAGTCCCCCTTCCCTATTCCCACCCTCCCACTGAGCACCCCCCTCCCCACACCCCCTTTACCCCATATTTACCTCTGGAGGTTGGCACTGTCTTCTTCTCTGGATCAGGACATGTCTGCACTCTTCAAAGCTGAACCACAAACTGAAGAATCTAAGGTAAGTGTGCTATAATGCCATTCAATGGGGTTTTCAACGTACGGTTGATAAATCAGCCATTTTTTTGGAATTTTTGCTTCAAATTTTCAACATGGAGTTTTTGGGACCCCACCTCATGAAACTGTCACTATCATTTTGTTACTCGGTTGCAAAAGGTGATTTTGCAGTCGCTACGTGGAATCACCTTTTGGGACCAATTCACAAAATGACAGTGCCACTGTTCTTGAGGTAGGATCCTAAAAAGCCCATGTGGCAAATCTGGTGAAAAAGTTCCAAAATATGACTGCGTTATAAGTGTGCATTGCACAGTTTCTACGCACGCTCCTAAGTTCGCCACATTTTAATATTTTTACTCCACATTTTCAACATTGCCATTTTTGCACACTTCCTTCAAAACAGTACAGCTGTCATTTTCCACAGCCTGCCCAAAACATGTTTTAGCACCTGTGGCACAGAATAGCATGTTTGCTCTGCGAAATCACCTTTCAGGACAAGTGAACAAAATGACACCGGTACCCTTCATAAGGAGGGGTACCAAAAAGGCCATGTTGAAAATTTAGTGTAACACCTCCAAAAGATGGCCACGTTACACATGGACATTGAATAATTCCTAAGCACACGTGTAACTTTGGTCACTTGGTAGATTTTCACAGCCCTACTAGTTCTGGCTAGATTTTGTTTTATCTGCAGTGCTGTCTTTGCCTGATTGAAATGTATGCTGCTGACTGTCTGTGGGAGAGGTCAGGTCAGGATGGATGGGGGCTCATGCCCTGGCAGTGATTGTAAGGTGCCTGGCCTCATTTAATAAGTCCTTCCTCCTGGTTTCTGCCTGTCTGCCCACAGCCTCCTCTTGCTGTCTCTCTGTCTCTCTCTCCCTCTCTCTCTGCATGTTCCCTGTCTTGCTTTGCTGCACTGTAATTGCTGTGGCCAATCACATCCTTCAGCACATCCATCCTCACCAAACCCCATTAGAGAAATGGGTTGCTTAATCTTTACATTACGTGTGAGTGAGTGAGTGAGTGCAGGTGGGACTTGTCTTCTGGAGTCAGAGCTTGCAGCCTGGTGCAGAATGTGCCATTTTGTTTTGCATCACATCTTGACTCATAAGTATCAGCCACTAGCATGTGGCACCACTGCCTACCAAGTGCCCGTGCATTGTGGAGTGACCATTGTGTCTGCCAGCGGCCACAGTGATTGGTGCATGCTGCAGCCAGCATTCTTTGGTTCAGGGAGTGGGGACATGACAAAACTGTGAATGCTGTCTTTGCAGTTTTTTATGGTAGAGTACTGCATCCAAAATCAACAGAGACAAGAGAATACTGTCCAGATGCAAAGGAAGCAATTTTCTTCTGGAAACCAGGATAGCCTCTGGCTAATAGTCATCGGGGAACAAAGTAGAACAGTTCTAGAGTCAGGTATAGTGTCAATCCACTTATAAAAAAACACACACTCATCTTGGTGGCCTGACCCCTGGGCAAAGGTGAGGGGTGCCAAGTGAGGAAGCTATGGCACATGCCTGGGCTGGGGCGCTTAAGACTGCAATATCCTGAGGTTCCATAACCCTGAGTTAACTTGTTACCATAGCAAGTGGTGCCTGTCCCCATGACAATCCCTTCAGCAAAGCCATTAAAACTAAAAGTCTTAAAGAGGGAATTCGGAGGTAACAGTGCCAAAAATTTTGAGCCTATCTGCCACGCAAGGAAGCAGTATCTTGAAGAATCACAATGAGCCCCTAATTTTCCATGTTATAGTTTTATTGTTATTTAACTTTTCTCAAATCGACTAAGACCCTGTTTGCCACTGCTCTGTGCTGGCTGCCGAACTAGAAGTGGCATGCACTCCGGATCCTCTTATCAGAAGGTGTCCTGACAGTTCATTCATTCAGCAGAAAAACTGAATCAATGTTGTCTGTATTGTCTGAATACTGTTCCAGTACTATTTTGTTTTCTCCCCAGCCCCTCCTCGACAGCCACTCCTTTGGGCTTGCCAAGGGCCCCTGCCACCATCTCACCACCCTCCTTCAATACTGCAGCCCGGTTGACCTGACGTATCCCTTCATCGGGGGGGTGGCCCTTCCGGGGTGCCACCAGGAGCACAGACTGGCCCAAAGGGCATTCCCAATGTATGCAGGGCTTAGTGGGGGGTCAGCGTGGACACCTCCAGGCTTTTTTGTGAATGGGGGACTGTTGGCCACCATCCAGCTGGCCAGGTGGCCAATTATTTTGTTTTTTGCATGCCCAGCACCCCCCACCCACAATGTAGTTGTACACCGCAGCATATGTGGCTGAACGCAGAAGTGATACATGGTCACCCATGCTGCAACATGCGCTGCCCCAATGGGCCACCAGGTGCAGCTCCAGGGTGGTGCAAACTTGCACCCCCCTCCGGGAGGAGAGCATCCTACTGGACACTCTGAGCCCTCCCTGCCGGCCTCCGCTCCTGTCATCCCGGGCTCGGGCGCCAACCCGGGTCACCAGCATGCCAGGCAATCCCCCATCACCTGGTGCCATGGAGCTGGCTTGTTTCAGTACTATTTATTGTCAAGCCACTAGTATTTTAGTTTTGCATTAACTTAAAAAAAAAAAAACTAAAAAAAGTTGCATTTGCTTGTGCTTTATATCCTCTGTTTGCTATTTAAGAAATTGTGATTGCTCAGAGCTGTCAGTGTCTGACTGTATTCATTCTAATTGAAATGTATTCATCCAGTTCTTTAAAAGTTACTGCTGTTTAACACATAAAAAAAAAAAAACTAACACCATTTAACTTTATGTATATTTTTATTGTTGTTAACGAATGTTTTGCCCCTAGGCTGCATCCCTACTCATATTTTGCTAGTACTGCACAATACAGTATATGCTCTACTCTGTCAGACTGTGCTATCGGCATGTCATATTTGTGTGTACTGTACTGAATCCAATATTTTTCTGAGCTTATGTATTGGTGTTTGGTGTATGAGACTCCACAACACAACAGCTCACTAAGGGCTGTATCCTGCTTCTACTGGCATGTGTCATGAATTGAGCATAAAGAATGAGGACAGAGCCATCCCGGTGGTGCTGAGGCTTGAGGCATTGGACACCACACCTCGCACCACACCAGCGACACTGGTTCAGGACTAAGCTTGGGCGCCGGGGGTCAGCAGGGGCGGGAAGGTATTGAGCGTCCCCAGAACAGCTCTCCTTTCCCGGGGGCAGGGCTTTGGGGATATCCAGTGTCCTAGTGACCCCAGGTGGAGACCAGGGGTACTGCAGGATCATGGACCAAAAAATTGTGTGGGCGAGTGTGGTGGACGCTGACAGGGTTGCTGTGCTCTATGGCGTCATTGCATGCCATGCTTGGGGGGAGGAGAAGTATGAAAAGACCCCTTTGGGCTGTGTGGAAGGCTAAGGGTTAACAAATGGATGCTTGACAGTAGTGCAGGAATTCTGCCAGACTTTTATTTGCAGGAACCAATAATAAAGAACCAAACAAAAACAAACTGGACGTCCATAAAATAACATAAAATAAATGCAGGACAAACAGCAGGCTTCTTTCCATTGTTCCAAACATATATAGGAGTAGTACTTTCCTTCTCTACCGCTCCAAGGTGTTTACAATACAACAGCCAAATCGAATCTGAATCATTTCATACAATAGCCTGGCATTTAAAGGGTGCAAAGAAACAGGATTGGTTCACTCAGCAATCAATCGTATACCTCTTTTAAGAATTCAAACAAAAGATGTTATTTTGTGCAACTTTTAATACAATAAACTACCTAATCATTTAACATATATATCTTTGATGCTAACTCCTTTCCCTAAGATTAATTTTAATCCTTAGGTTCCAGTTCTGAAATGCCGACAGGCACTGCCCCAGCTTTCCTGCATATAATGAGGATGAAAAGGGTCGGACGGCTCTTAAGAAGCAGGACAGCTGAGCGGGTCTGTGGCATTTCGGAAGTGTTGAGCATTCATTTTTTAAAAATTAATTTAGCCAGGGTTAAAACCCAGTTTATCCTTTTGGGAAGCTAAAAGATACGTCCTCTTGACATGGGCAATCAATGCCTTGCCTGCCCGTTCCCTTTTTAGTTCTTATAATATTTTTTCCCAATACGGAAAGTGCAGCTGCATGAATGTGCGCACTTTCGAGAGGGAACTGGGAAGACAACAGTGTATTCGGAAAACACAAAACACAGGCTCTAGGTAGGTGGATTCTTTCTTTTAAGGAGATTACAGGACACAAGATACCGAGGCAATGTGGCCACTTGCACTGCCACACTCTAATCGAGGCATTTAAAAAAAAAAAAACAGCAACCGAGTGCGACATTGAGTTGCAGGGACATCTTTTTTGGTACAGGGAACGGAGCTAAGAGGCAGATAGAATACGACATTTCCCTGCCAAGTCCCTCTATCTCAGGAGACTGTCCCGCTTGTTAGCTGAGCTTTACTTGCTCTTGAAGCTTATTTATTGTCAACGTAATTCCCTCATGGCTCTCTCCTTTCTGGTCTCAATAACATAGCAGAATGGAAAACTTGGGGGGGGGGGGTTATAAAGAGTAGCAACCTTTCTATTGTTACAGGGGAAATTAGTTTTTAATACCCAAGTTGAAAAGTGACATCGATGGACTTTCCATAAATTGAACAAATGTCAGAAAGGGGATTTATTCTAAATAGTGTGTAATAGATGGCCAGTCTATTACTCACTATTTACCCATTAACAAATACAAACAAACACACACACGCAGACAGCATTCATTCCACAAGACAACAACATATACTGAAAATAAGGGAGGGGGGGGCTACCATGCCTTTTCCACAGGCTGGATAGGCAATGGCATCCCAGTGCCTCGCTGCCACACTCCTGAAACTGGACCTCTGCCTCTGCCCTTTGATCTCCTCGTGAACCTTGGCCTGGTGGGCCTGTGGGTGAGCTAACATCCTTGAGGAGGTAGGTGGTCAAAGTTGGTGGTAGAACGGTAGGTGAGTGGACTGCCCGATAGAGTTCTGGACCCTCGTGAGAGATAAAATAGACTTGGGGGGATGAGGACAGAAAAAAAATTACCAGCTCCACCACAACTCTTGTGGACTGACCACTCAAAAAAAAAAAATCTAGTCAGATCCAACACGGCTGCTATACTTTAACATGACACAAAGTTTTTATTTATTTTGTTTTTTTTTTTGTTACAGAAGTCCTTCAAAAATATAATGCTTTAATTGTTATAGTCTACTTTGAATGATTTTGTCATTAAAAGTGTGATGTGTTACATTTTAGTGGTGCAACCGCAAAGCTATTTTGTCCATTATGCATAGGTTTAGGTACAACACCACTTGGTTATTGATGTTTTGCTGGGCTTGACCTCTGAAGGTAAATCATGCATGCATCAATGTGTGACTACTGTTATATTGTATAAGGAGCTATCCACAGCTTTACAGCAGCAACAACACAAACCAACTCCCTCAGACACATTTGTAAATCTGCCTCCCTCAGTTCCCCATATACGGTATAGCAATAGTCACACACCAATATATGCAGTTTTTGCACCTAAACCTATACATACTGGAACAACAGCTCTGGGGTTGGACCCCTAAAATGTATCACAACACACCACACTGTCCAGTGATAGTCGTGATACCCCCACCAGCTACTCTGTTCTGAGTCACTGCTTCTGAGACACCCCTTTCACCTGCCTGTAACAGTGCTATAAGCAGGGGTGTCACAAAAGTCTGTGCCCAGGTTTCCATGAGTTGCCCTGCCTTGTGCATGCATTGGCAATTTGACCTCCTTGCCCTTCCCTACATGGTCCTTATAGTAAGAGGCTGTGGCTCTTTGAAGTTATAAGTACTCTGGCTGCAGTTGATAAACCAAACACAACACTCCAGTGTTTCAGGCATCAAGCATTTTGTGCATTAAGATTCTAGATTGGCTGTCTCCTCCTGACCTGCCTTGTACCATGTCATTGATGGGAAATTAACTGGATTGGATCACCCACCTAAATTATAGTGAACTGTCTATGGGGGAACCCATGGAGCTGTCAAGGGTGACTCTACCAACATTGGGAAGGATGAGCTCTGGGTTGGGGTCACCTATTTCTTCTCGGATGAGGAGAAGTAGATGATCAATGACAGGGTGGTGACTTAGCCGAGTGTGAATCTGACCAGAGGACAGATGCATGGGGAAAATACCAAATGCATCACCAATGCAGACTGCTAGAATACCACAAAAACAGCAAAAGATACATTTTATAGAAACTTCTAATTCTGTAATGGCATGCTAGACACACACCAGGTGCACACATAATGAAAAATGTCCTGAGTTTGTATACTGTATTTTATATTTTCCCTACGCTTCTGTAAATACCATATCAAAGTGATCTCTTCAAAACAGCCAAGGGAAGCAAGGAATTACCGCAAGGAATCTGCTGAGTCCATTGAGCAGACAGGTCATTGGAAAGTGGACCAATGATAAAGTACTCCTGGGAAGGCTAAGTTGTGTACCCAGTTCTGTACTCTGCTGAGGGTAACTGTGAGGGTTGATCAGGGGGCTGAACTTAGACATGGACGTCTCTTCTGAGGTCAGTTCTCCTACCTGTTACCAAGTCCAGTCTCAGTTCTAGATTAGTGTGCAGCTCTGGGGTTTATACACCTGTACTTCTACATAGGGATTAATGTACAGCCAAACAAAGAAGTAATTGAGACTACAGTGTGAATTTCTTCTGTTTTCCTGCACATAAACACAGGCAAAAGCAATCAGCTGTTCTGAATAGGTGGCACTCTTACCGGAGCATGAAAAAGTGTTTTCTTTGTAGGACAACTGGATCATGCATAATAGGCTGAGTGATTGTAACCCCCAGGGGGCGCTATCCTAAGGGCTACTACCCCTGCCTGCCCCAACTGTGACAGGGTGAGGGGCCTAGATCCGTTGGCAGGTGCCTCCACCCAGAGGTCGGGGTTAGAACAGTCGAGATTGACTCGGTCACAGCCCTCTGGGTTGTTGCAACCCTCCTTCTTCCCACTAGTGGCCCACACAAATCAGCTACAGTGTCCTTACCATATACACTTACCCCCCCCCGGCTCGCACCACTCAGCTCACTCCGGGGACCCCCTGTAAAGTAAGGTACAGTTACACAATATTTATTGTACAGTATTTCGCCATTAATACACAAACTAGCCAGTGTACTTTTGCAAAACAAGAAATCAGATTTATTCAAGGGGGTGATAACAAGGACCAGGGGGAAATCAGGGTGATTGGCTTTCCACTACAATGTATGACTATCTAACAAGGCTCTGTGCACAGGCCTACTCTATAAGTTATTGTCTATGGGTACCCAAGCCCTAAAGGCTAGTTCCTCGATGCAGCTGGTTGGGTCCCTGACACAAATGAACATTGAATTCCTACGAAGATTAGATGGAGCCAGCAGGCTCAGTTAGTGTAGTCAGCAAAGCAAACTGGAGATCTTGCCCTTGCTAGAACATTTAACAGGGAGCTACCCTGATTTAGTACTCAATGACTCCAGAAGAAAAACTCTCCCAACACTCACAGGGCTGAGCCTGAACTTTAGACACTTCCCCACACATTTATATGGAAAAACAACAGAGGGGTACCATACCAGACAGCTGCTCCTAGGGTCTGACCGAATTCACAGCTAATCGGGAGTCTCACTGCAGCTTCACTTTCCTGACAGACCGAGCGCAATTCAGCAGATTCTCCAGTCCTCTACAGGGTGAGCCTGGTAGGTAGCTGCACTTTTGCACAGCCTCTTCTGACCGCTGCCCCACGGATTTAGTCTGTAGCTCGCCAGCGATTCAAATGGCCGCCTCTGGCCTTTCACGCACTTCCCACGTGAAAACTCAACGGTGCAGGAGCCCAGAGCTCCTTCCTCATTCACAGCCACAATGTCTCTGCCACTTGGCAGTATGGGGCAATCCTCTCAGCTTGGGCACCACCTGATCTCATTGGCTGGCTACAGATGTCAGTTAATTAATCTTGCCCTCAGTGGTGCAAAAAGGCGCCATGGCCCAGACTTCACTTCCCAGGATTACTAGCTGTATCTTCATTGGTCAGCCGGCTCCCTAGAGAGTCCTATTTCTGGTTGGTCGCCAGTTACTCCATTTGAGATACCCCCCTGCCCCTATTGGACCCTTCAGACAGTACTGGTCCAAAATGGATGGGCACAGCACACACAGTCTCAGCTGCAAAAGAAGCAGGTTAGACAAACTATAATTCCACCAACATGCTAGCTAATTATGGCCAGACAGTTACATCATTTAAAAGGGCTCCCTCTGCGCATACAGCGACTGCCAAAGGGGAGTGATTTCACCGCAGCTCAGGTGGGATTCGAACACAGAAACACCAGTCCCCCCATACCAACCTGCTGGAGCCTGCGAGCAGGCAGCTCTTAAAGAGACAGTACGGGAGGCTTTGGAAGCACTCACAACACCCATATTTAGGCGCCATTACGCCGAACACCAGTTAGGAGGCAGCATTCAGACAAGCTCCGGGAAGGCTTTCAGGAACCCCAATGTGTAAGGGGGTTACATGATAATATCTGCAGTTTTTTAAATAAAGACAAAGGGCACATTAATTCATGATTTCACTGCCTAACAAAAAGTGGCATCCGCATTTTAGATTGCTCAGTGTGGTTGCGCATATCACTGTCAGGTAAACATGAGTGAAATCAGCCAAGAAGATTAATTGAGATTTCCAGGAGATGTATAGGCATGTGGGCTATTTATGTAACAGTACTCTGTTTCATGTACACAGACATACACAGTAAAAATAGAGGTGGGCAAGCCAGAGCAGGCTCAAGACTGGCTTGAGCTTAGTGCCTGGCTTGGCTCGACTCGACATTTATAAGCAATTGAGAGCCAAAGTCAACCCAAGCCAGTTATGGTCAACATAAGAATTTTTCCCAACTTTAGTAGTTAGTGTAGTGTCTGAAACATTCAACTCCTATGTGGAGAATAGCCTGCAGTAGCCAGGACTTGGCTCGTGTTTTGACTTGTAGAGTCGAGTTACAGGACCTGTGATACTGGTTCGACAACTATGTTGTCGACCAACATCACTATGATGGATTTATGTCACCCACAAGTTGTGGGTGACATAAATCTGGCAGGAGACCATGGTTGTTTTTCTACTGGGGGGCTTTGCCCCCGAACACCCCATGCGGAGGGGTCTGACTGTGCACCCCCTCGAACTTAAGGATTATTACCTGAGTCGGAGTTGATTTGGGGAGGGAGTGCAGGACTGGGGGACAGAATGCTGGGGTCTTGGCTGTACCATTACAGAGAACTGTTGATGTTGTCGGCATCGACGTGTTTGCTGTAATGCTGTCGCTGTACAGAGGGCATATCCAAGTCAGACCCCTGGCTCGGCTCTGGCTTGGCTCTAGGTGAAAAATTCCAGGCTTATCCACTTCTAAATAAAAAAAAAATAAATAAAATAGAGACGACTGCCTTTTTTTTTTTTACAAAACATGCTCACCCTGGCACACCTCAGAAAGAGTCGTCAATTGTCACTGTGGAGCTTTTTTAAAAATAAAAATCACCCTGCAACACATTGATTCTACTGATGTTTTTCTTTTTGATTTTGTCAGTGTGTGTGTTTTCTAAAACAGAGTACTTTTACATAAATAGTGTCATGCCCCACTAAAAAAGCAAAAAAGGCTTTTGCACTGTGGTGCAGTGGCAGTGCTCTTCGGAGGCTGGCTAACACTCAAAACAGTCACAAAAATCCAAGAGTGGAGGGCATTCAGGGTAAACTGTGATCATAAAGTTCAGCTGGGTAATTTAATGCACAAATGCAAATCCACAACAATTGCTTTTTAAAAAAAATATATATATACATTATTTCCACAATCTACTGTTAGCAACCAGTAAATGCCTATGAGTTGAAAGTAAATGTTTGTTTAAATACTGCTTTCATTGTGGATTTGTATTTTTACATTGAATAACCCAGTTGAACTGTATGGGCACGGGCCAGTAATTTTATTATTCGTCCAGCCTACCCCGAGTGTTCTCCATACGTGTGTTTTAAAAAAACATACTAAAAAAGGCTTGCATCCCCATATACACCACTATCACCCGAACGTACAAACACACTAACACACTCGATTGCCAGAAAATCACAGCAATTATAAAAAGAAGCAGGAACATAATTAGTGTACAAAGATTGAAAGATCAATATCAGAATAAGGGCAATAACAATTACTGTATTATATAGAAAAATACACAGTCACGTTATGAGCAGCAAAAATACTTTATTAATTGTATGGTAAGTAGTCACAGTGGCTAATGTGTTAAAAAAGGTAAGTAAGCAATAATATCCTACAGGGTGGGCGATATTGGGCAATACTGGACCACCTGGGGTATAATGAGGCCAGACGCCGCAGGTAGAGGGCCTTATAGCCCCAGGAAAGTCCAGTATTACCCCAAACTGCCCACCCTGGAGGCTATTATTGCACTTAGAAAATGGCCCACTGTATTTTATGTGTTTGAAAAAAATATTTTTATGTTTAATGTTAACAGTCTTACTTTTTTAAATAAAATAGTTTCTCCACCTGCATTAAGTTGTCTGTTTTTGATCTGGTTGTCATAGTTTCCTGCTCCCCCCCCCCCCAGACTTAGTGCTTAATTTCAAAGTGTTTTTTTATTGTTTTATTTTTTGTTGGAATATGTGGCTGTTAAGCATGCAGAACCAAAGATTTAAATGTTCTCCCTTGCCTGCCACTGCTGCCTTTTATACTGTCCCCGACTGGCAGACAGAGAGCGCATTAATATTCATATATGTCATTAATATTTATCAATTAGTCCCACTGAAATCATTGACAGTCTTTCAGAAGATACTTTTGGGAGTCCTCAACCACCCACTCCATGTCTCTGGATCCCGATAAGCAGATTCTGGAGATTGGGAGCATGGAGGGAGCCTTCATTTTGCTGCGGGAGCAGTTTAAAAATGGAAACCCACTATCGCGTATTCATGGACCCCCAGCTTATACATTCCAGGTGCTGCTGTACGGTGGGTCCACAGCTTTGCTCTTCTGGCCCCTCTCTTGAAGGAAATGCATTGCTGAGATAAGACAGAGACTTAAGAGGCAGAACAAGTCCCGGGACCGACAGCGGTGAGAGGGAGAGACAAGGCAAGCCTGCACCCTTGGGGGGGGCTACACATTAACAAACAAGCATTACTCAATTCCGAATGTTGATTGCGTTGGTCTGTTGAGCTTGATCAGTAGCCCTGTGTCACTCGCTCATTCTGTTTCTCCCGGTGGTGTAGGCTGCACCTTTGTACGGGGCTCCTGGCTGCTTTGGCAGGTTTTTTATGCCCACAAAGAAATGTACAGCAGTCCAGACACAGGTCTATTGAGCTACCTCTCTCTCCCTATCTCACTCGTTCCATTTCTGCCGGCGCTGCAGGCTGGCCTTTTGTACAGGGCTCCTGCCTGCGTTGCCGCCTTTCAAACAACATGAGGTCTTCCCGTATTCTGACTATTGCAGTTACCCCCAGCCTTTAAACTGCCCCGGAGAGCAAAGGGTTAACTTCTGTGCAGAGCATAGAATACTGAGATCGAGCTCGGTTGAGGTCTCTGTCTGCAGCCCTTTGAAATCCAACCGTCAGATTCTTTACTCCGCCTCACTGAACAGTCGCTCCTGAGATTTCTCCTTCAGCTCGGTTCGAAAAGTCGGTTAAAGTTTACGTAAAAGTGTCGGTTTTAAGCCGAATTTGTTCCGCTTAGTCAAGTTCAGCCTCTGTCTGCAGTACTGTGAGTACTAGATAGGTTTTACCTAATTCTGTGTGGAAATTGTAAACTTGTTTGATCGGTTCGGCTGAACCGATCACTTTTAGTGAATTTCTGTCTTTTACTTTAGAGTGTGGTTACCGGTCTTTATCGGTTCTAAAAAAACATGTTTTGAATGTTTTTTTCCAGCACTCGTGACACGGTTAGGAACTGATAAAGGAGTCTTGCCTGGAGGCTGCCATAAAAAGGGTAAGCTTGGTTAGGTTGGCCATGTCTGAGAAACCCAAGAAGAAAACCAGGCCCACTAGGTTTCAACACTGCAGAGAGTGTGGGGAGGTCTTTGCTAAGGCAGATCCCCACACCACCTGCGTTTACTGTCTGGGGTTTGAACACCTCAATGCAAACCGGATGGTCAGCCCGGTCTGGTTCCAACCAATCCAGAAAGAGTGCCCTCTGACCAGGGTGATACTTCTTTGGGCAAAAGGAGAGCTGATCCTGAGGGGTCAGTTCCTACAAAAAGGAAACGCAAAGAGAAATCGACTGGTTCTGATCCAGAGGTTCATGTTCCAACCACCGAAGAAATAGCCAGAGCGATTCAGATTGTGGAATCGCTTCGCACGGTTCTGACTGATCCGGCACCATTTGGCAGGGGCTTGGTTCGGTCGGTTCCCCTGGTTCAAGATTATACCCCTGAAGATTTTTATGAACCGGAGTTTGGGGGGGGGGGGTTCGAGGATGATGGTGACGATGGTGAAAGTCTGGATGTGCCTATGGAACCGGACATCTCCACAGACAGACCTTCTGGTGTTTCCCCTCCTAGGCTTTCTGAGTCCCTTCCCCACTTTCTGTTTTACAGAAAGGTGGCTGAAACCCTCCAGTTTCCTATGGAGGATCAAAAGGAGCCTGATTATGTAGAAATGATCGACATCCCAGAGTTCAGGAGTCTGTCTATTCCCCTCAACAAATCCTTTGGGAAGCAGACACTCAACATCTTGAAGTCTCCCAATACTGTACCTCCTGTTGACAGTAGGATGGACAAGAGGTACACACTATCAGGCTCAGATATGGAGTTTTTATACCAACAATACAGCCATGTTGGGGTAGTGCAGGGTGCTACCTGTGACAAGGCAAATATTCCCTTGGCTTCGCACCCCCCAGACAAAGACTCCAGGAAGACTGATGCCATGGCATAAAAGCAGTTCATGGCATCTCCCTTGGGACTCAGGCAGGCAAACTATATGGCCTATACAGCCAGGTACCAGAAGTCCAGGTGGGACACTGTACTGGCACTGGCTAAACGAGCCTCTCCTCAGCTAGCCAAGGAGCTGGAAGAGGTGGCTGCTGATGGGATTGAGGCATCAACAGTACAGTTTCATGCTGCTGTGGACTCCAATGATGTGTCATCAAGAGTCATGGCTACATCTGTGGCTCTTCGGAGAATGGCTTGGCTCAGATGTACTAGCCTGTCACAGGACACCCAGGCTAAGGCCATGGATTTTCCTGTAGTGGGTAAATCTCTGTTTGGGGAGCAGACAGAGAATTAAATGAAGAAAATGGATGAGTACAAGACCACTTATAGGAGTGCTCAGGCCAGGGAAAGGCAGGCAACTCCTCAAAGGCAGCAGTCTAGGGGCAGGGATAGGCCTTTTCATAGGCCTTTTTACCAAGCGCAGGTCTCTTCTCATTTTTTAAAAAGGGAGTTCTTCAGAGGGAGAGGCAGAAGAGGGATGAGCAGGGCTGTATCCACTCCTTAGCCTAAGGCCCTTGCCAAGCAGACACCCTGATGGGCCTGTCCGGGTCAACTTTCCTATTTCAGTAGGGGTCTGGCTGGCTTACTTTGTCCAGGACTGGATGCCTATTACCTCAGACAAGTGGGTCCTGGAAGTAGTAAGCCAGGGACTGGTTCTCAGCTTCAAAAAATTTCCGAAGATGAGAGCCAGATCTTTTCCACCTGCAGGTCTTTCAGAAATTCTTGCCGTAGAGGTAGAGGTTTCATCTCTTCTGGCCTTAGGCGCCATAGAGAGTTCCTTACCCTACACTGGGGCAAAGGTCTGTACTCCAGGTACTTCCTTACCCCAAAAAAGACAGGGGAGTGGCGACCCATCCTAGACCTAAGATACCTGAACAAACATCTTTTAAAACCAAAGTTCATGATGGTAACTCTGGGAATAATTCTTCCCTCTCTAAGGCCAGGGGACTGGCTAGCTTCCCTGGACCTCAAAGATACCTATGTTCACATTCCCATCAGGTGCTCCCACAGAAAGTACCTCAGGTTCGAGTGCCCTCAGGCCACTATCAGTTCAAAGCAATGCCCTTTGGCCTAACATCAGCCCCAAGGGTTTTCACAAAGTGCCTGGCAGTAGTCATTGCCTTTCTAAGAAGGCAAAAGATTTCCATTTTTCCATATCTGGATGACTGGCTTATAGTGGGCCAGTCTCCAGACCAAATCAAGTCAGACCTGCAAGTGACCCAGCACGTGCTCACTTCACTAGGATTTCTTCTCAACCTTCCCAAGTCAGTTCTCGAGCCAGTGCAGCTCCTTACCTTTATGGGGCAGAGCTGGATACTGTCAAAGCAAGAGCCTTTCTTCCACTGGAAAGGGCAGGTGTTCTTATAGAACTGTCTTCTTCCTTCAGTCTTCAGGTGTCTCGACCGGCAAGGCATTTCCCTCAGCTCTTGGGCCACATGGCGGCTTCTACAGCAGTGGTCCAAGGGTCAAGATTTCAGATGAGGGACATTCAGTTCCATCTGAGGGCCTTTTGGTCCCAGAGGAAGGATCCCTTTACCAAACTGATTCCAGTGACTCGGACCCTGATCATGGCCCTTCAATGGTGGCAGGATCAGGACAATTTAAGGCAAGGGGTCCCATTTGTCATTCAGTCTCATTCAGTGGTCCTTACCATGGATGCTTCGCTTCTGGGCTGGGGAGCCCATCTGGGGGCTCTCACTGCCCAGGGACTGTAGTCCCTTCAGGAATCCCTTCTCCATATCAATCTCCTAGAACTCAGGGCAGTTTTTCTGGCCCTGCAAGCTTTCTCTCAGTCAGTGCAGAACAAAGTGGTTCAGGTCAGAACAGACAACACCACCACCACCACCACCATGTGGTACATCAAGAAGCAGGGAGGCACTTGGTCTATGACCTTGTGCACAAAAGCCATGAAGCTCTGGTCCCTGGCTTATTCCCCTGCAAACCTCTCTGATAGCAGTCCACCTTCCAGGGAAGGACAATGTGCTAGCAGATGCACTGAGCAGGATCTCACAGGGCCATCACGAATGGTCCCTGGACCCTCTGGTGTTGAAGGTGATTTTTTCAAGGTGGGGCTCTCCAGAGATAGATCTCTTTGCAGCCCCAGACAATCACCATCTTCCTCTCTTTTGTTGCAGACCCCCAGTCTTGGGCTCAGTCCCTCTGGATGCTCTGATTCTGAACTGGGAAGGGAAATTTATGTATGCCTTCCCTTCCTTTTCTCTACTGTTCAAAGTTTTAGTCAAGATAAGGTCACAACCTTGCAAAGTGATTCTGATTGCTCCAGACTGGGCCAGACAGCCTTGGTACCCCCTGCTGCTGTCCCTAGCAGTCCATTTTCCCCTGTCTTGTCCCAGGAATTACAACCTGTTAACCTCCTCTCAGGGGAGGATTTGGTACTCCAATCGTCAGTCTCTCAATCTCAAGGCATGGCTCTTGAAGAGTTAGTGTATGCAGATTTGCATCTGTCTCAGGGGGTTCTGGATATTCTCAAATCCTCTCAAAAGCCCACCACTAGAAAAACCTATAACTTCAAATGGAAGAGATTCAGCATTTGGTGTTCCAAGAAACATATTTCCTCAGACACTGCTGAATTGCCTACAGTTCTGGATTATATGGTCCATTTGAATTGCTTACGTCTCAGACCAGTGACTCCCAAGGTACACTTGTCAGCTGTTTCTGCTTTACTATCAGTGGGAAAGTCTTCCTCACTATCATCTCATCCTGTGTTCTGTAAATTTTTTAAGGGATTGCTTCATACCAATCCTCCCTTTAGAGATCCTGCCCCTGCCTGGGACTTAAATGTTTGCATTGCTCAACTTTATGCAACCTCCCTTTGAACCTATGTCCTCAGCAGAACTTAAGTATTTGACTTGGAAAACTGTGTTTTTAGTAGCCATTACCTCTGCCAGATGTATCAGTGAATTGCAAGCCCTGTCAGTGGAACCTGATTTTATCTCCTTTCATAGGGATAAAGTGGTCCTTAGAACCAATAGAAGGTTCTTGCCCAAAGTGGTTTCAGATTTCCACTTGAATCAGTCTATGTCTCTTTCTGTCTTCTTCACTGATCATTCTTCTTCTTCAGGAGAGAAGAAGAGGCTACACAGTTTAGATGTTAAAAGGGCCCTTAGCTACTACATAGAGCGTACCAAGGGTCACAGGTTTGATTCCCTCCAGTTGTTCCTCACTTATGGAGAAGTGGGAAAGGGCAAACCTGCCACCAGGAGAACTATTGCCAGGTGGATTGTGTCTTGTATACAGTTCTGCTGTGAGAAACTAGGAAAGATTCCACCCTCAGGCCTGAGGGCTCACTCCACCAGAGGTACAGCTGCTTCCCTGGCTGCTGCCGGTGATATTCCTCTCTTAGAACTTTGTCAAGCAGCCACCTGGAAAACAGTCCATACCTTTACCAAGCATTACTCTCTGGATATCAAGGTTAGGAGTGATGCTCGGTTTGGCACAGCAGTACTTCAGAGCCTGTTCCCAAAGTAGGTTCTGTCCCTCCTCCATGGAGGTACTGTTTGGTAGTCTGCATATGTCAGAATACAGCAAGACTTCATGTTGTTTGAAGAAAAAATTACTCACCTTAGTAATTATGTTTCTTCTAACGGAGTCTTGTTGTATTCTGACCTCTCTCCCTGCCTCCCTCCCTGCCTCCCCTCTCAGAACCTGTTTTTGGGAAGTGGGTGGGCAAGTGCAGTGTTGCACCTTGGGGGGCTTCTTTTACACCCTCCTCTTTTTGTTTGGGTGTTTGTTTTATTATTATTCTTATTTGGATTGTTTTTTGGTTTGGGGTTTCCTGACTTGAGTCTTCCTTGGGAATTCAAAACTCTTGTTGCCAGTTGGCTAGTAAAACTTTTACAATTTCTACATAGGATAGTTAGTGAGTTTTTGGCACGTAAGAATCTGACAGGGTTGGATTTCAAAGGGCTGCAGACAGAGACCTCAACTGAGCTTGAGCTCAGCATTCTATGCTCTCCATAGAAGTTAACCCTTTGTTCTCCAGGGCAGTTTAAAGGCTGGGGCTAACTGCGATAGTCAGAATACAGCAAGACTCCATTAGAAGAAACATAATTACTAAGGTGAGTAATTTTTCCTTTTCTGCACACAAAGCAATCCGCAGCAGTCATGATAGAGGTCTGTTGAGCTTGCTCACTGCCCCCTCTCACTCGCTCATTGTGTTTGTCCCGGCATTGCTGGCTGCCCTTTTGTACTGCACTTCTGCCTACGTTGGCACCTTTTTCTGGCCACAAAGAAATCTGCAGCTGTCCTGACACAGCTCCGTTGAGGTGGGTCACTCCCCCTCTGTCACTCACTCATTCTGTTTCTGATGGTGCTGCAGGCTGCCCTTTTGTACTGCGCTCCTGGCTGTGTTGGCACCTTTTCCTACCAACAAAGAAATCCGCAGCTGCCCCGACAGAGCTCCATTGAGGTCACTCACTCTCCCTGTCTCATTCGCTCATTCTGTTTCTCATGGCACTGCAGGCTGGCTTTTTGTACTGGGCTTCTGCCTCCGCTGGCATTTTGTTCTGCCCACAAAGAAACCTGCAGCAGTTTTGACAGAGCTCTGTTGGCCTCACTCACTCCCCCTGTCTCACTTGCTCATTCTGTTTCTGCCTGCGGTTCAAGCTGCCCTTTGGTACTGGGCTCCTGACTGCGTTGCCGCCCTTTTTTGCCCACAAAGAAATCTGCAGCAGTCATGATAGAGCTCCATTGAGCTCGTACACTCACTCCCCCTCTCTCACTTGTTCGTTCTGTTTCTCCCGCCGCTGCAGGTTGCCCTTCTGTACTGGCCCCTGCATGCATTGCTGCCTTTTTCTGCCCATAAAGAAATCCACAGCAGTCCCAACTGAGCTCCGTTGAGCTCACTCAGTCCCTCTCTCTCACTCGTTCATTCTGTGTCTCCCACTGCTTTAGGCTGCCCTTTTATACTGGGTTCCTGCCTGCATTGCCAGCTTTTTCTGCCCACAAACACATCTGCAGCAGTCCCGAAAGAGCTCCATTGAGCTCTCTCACTCCCCCTCTCTCAGTCACTCATTCCGTTTCTGCCGGTGTTGCAGACTGGCCTTTTGTACTGGGTTCTTGCCTGCATTGCTGCCTTTTCCTGGCCACAAAGAAATCTGCAGCAGCCATGATACACCTCCTTTCAGCTCGCTCACTCCCCCCCTCTCAGTTGCTTGTTCTGTTCATCCCAGCGCTGCAGGCTGCTCTTTTGTACTGGGCTCCTGCCTGCGTTGCCACCTTTTCCTGCCCACAAAGAAATCTGCAGCTTTCCCGACAGAGCTCTGTTGAGGTTGCTCACTCACTCCCCCTGTCTCACTCGCTCATTCTGTTTTTCCTGGCACTGCAGGCTGCCCTTTTGTACTGGGCTCCTGCCTCTGTCGGCATTTTTGTCTGCCCACAAAGAAATCTGCAGTGGTCCCGACACAGCTCCATTGGCCTCACTCACTCCCCCTGTCTCACTTGCTCATTCCATTTTTGCCGGCACTGCAGGCTGCCCTTCTGTACTGGGCTCCTGCCAGCATAGCCACCCTTATCTGCCCAAAAGAAATCCGCAGCAGTAACGATAGAGTTCTTTTGAGCTCGCTCAGTCCCCCTCTCTCACGTGCTCATTCTGTTTGTCCCACCACTGCAGGCTGCCCTATTGTACTCAGACTCTGCATGCATTTCTGCCTTTTCCTGCCCACAAACAAATCTGCACCAGTCCCAACAGAGCTCCGTTGAGCTCACTCACTCCCCCCCTCCAGCGCTGCAGGCTGCTCTTTTGTACTGGGCTCCTGCCTGCATTGTCGCCTTTTCCTGCCCACAGAGACAACCACAGCAGTCCCAACAGAGCTCAGTTGAACTCGGTCACCCCCCCCCAGTCACTCGATCCTAATCTGTACCAAACACTGATTTCTGACAGTGACTGCGGTATTCTAGACCGGAAGCATGGAAACACATTTCAGCCAGGATGTGAAAAATGACAGCTGTACTGTTCATAAGGAGGTGTGAACAAATGCCAGTGTTAAAAATCTGGCATGAAAATATTACTAATTTGCAAACTTACAAGGGTGCATGGCACCTGCACAACACACGCTCATAACAGTCATTTTAGGTCCTCTGCTCATGAACAGTGTCAGTGTGATTTTCATAATGTGTCCCGAACATGGATTTCCCACAGCGACCACGCTGTTCTGCGCCGGAACTGCAAAAACACATTTTGGCCAGGATGTGACTGTTCATAAGTAGGTGCAGAAGAATGGCAATGTTGAAAATCTGGAGTGAAAATATTATAAATTTGTGGAATTACGAGACTGCGTGCGCATTGCACAACGCACACTAGTAACACAGTAATTTTATGGAATATTGTCACCAAATTTTCAACATAGGCATTTTAAGACCTCTGCTCATGAACAGTGCCACTGTCAGTTTCTTAATCTCTGCAGAACACTAATTTCCCACACCGACTGTGCTATTCAAACAACATGAAGTCTTGCTATATTATGACAATTGCAGTTTGACCCAGCCTTCGAACTGCTCCGGAGGTGAAAGAGTTAAGTTCCATGCCAGGCATGGAATCTTGAGTGCGAGCTCGGTTGAAAACTCTGTCTGTTGTGCTTCAAACTGTAACTGTCAGATTCTTTACTCCACCTCACTGAACAGTCGCTCCGGAGATTTCTCCTACTGCTTGGTTCATTTTGTTAGTTTTAAAGTATTTTTTCTCGGTTTTCAAACCGCATTTGTCTAAAATTAAACTGCAACCGGTCGGTTCAAGCTCTGTCTGTGGTATCGTAAGTAATAGATAGGTTTTACATTTTATTCTGTGTGGAACTTGTAAATGGTATTATCGGTTCGGTTTGAACCAATCAGGTTGTTGTAAAAAACTATTTTAAATTGTATTAGAAGTGCGGTTCCTGGTTCTTATCGGTTCTAAAAAAGACGGATTTCATTACGTTTTTCCACGACCCGTGATACGGTCTGGAACCGATAAGGGTGTCTTAACGGCTAAGGGCGTTAGCGAGACAGGTTCTGGTTAGGCTGGCATTATGTCTGAGAAACCCAAAAGAAACCGGGCGACTGGGTTTCAACACTGTAGTGTCTGTGGGAAAGCTTTGCTAGGGCTGACCCACACACCACATGTGTCTATTGTCTGGGGTTTGACCACCTCAATACAGACTGCCAGATTTGTTTGAATTTCCTGCAGCTACCCTGGATAAGAGAGTTGGTAGGCTCAGGGACAGGAGGCTAAGAGTCCAGCTGACCCGTATAGCCAGCCGGTTCGGTTCCAGCAGACCCAGGAGAATGCCCTCTGACCAGGGGTGAGTCTTCCTCGGGCAAGGAGAGCTGACTCAGGAGTCAGTTCCAGCTAAAAGGACTAGGAAATCAGCAGGTGTGGAGCCAAAAGTCTTTCTCCAACTGCTGCAGAGATAGCCAAAGCGATCAAAATTGTCAGTCGCTTTCCCGGTTCCGACCGAACTGGCACCATCAGGTAGCGGTCGGTTCGGTCGGTTCCTCCGGTTCAGGAATATGATATAGAGGATTTTATGAACCGGAGGGGAGAATGAGGAGAGTGAATGTGATTTTGAGAGTCTGGATCTGCCCATTGAACCGGACATTTCTCCAGACAGACCTATAGAAGTGTCTCCCCCCAGACTTTCTGAGTCCCCTTCTCATTTTATTTTTTATAAGAAAGTGGCTGAAACCCTCCAGCTTCCTATGGAAGAAGCTGTAGATGACCAAGAGGAGCCTGACTATGTAGACATGATGGATATCCCAGAGTCTAGGAGACTGTCTATTCCTATCCACAAATCCTTCAGGAAACAGACAGTAAAAATTTTAAAAGCTCCCCATTCTATACTTCCTGTGGATAAGAAAATGGACAGGAGGTACACTTTGTCAGGCTCTGACACGGAGTTCTTCTCACAACAATGCAGCCATGTTGGGGTACTGCAGGCTGCAGCCTGTGACAAGACAAATATTCCCTTGGCTTCACACCCCCCTGACAAGGACTCCAGGAGGATTGATGCCATGGCAAAGAAACAGTACATGGCAGCATCTTTGGGTTTCAGACAGGCAAATTATATGGCTTATGTTGCAAGATATCAGAAATCCAGATGGGATACTATTATGGCTCTAGCAAAGCAGGTCCCTGGCCAGCTTGCCAAGGAGCTGGAGCAGGTGGCTGCTGATGGTATTGAGGCATCAAGGTGCATTCCATGCTGCAGTGGACTCTAATGATGTATCTTCGAGAGTCATGGCTACATCTGTGGCTTTTCGTAGAATGGCTTGGCTCAGGTGTACTAGCCTGTCACAGGATACTCAGGCTAAGGCCATGGATTTTCCTGTTGTTAATAACTCTCTGTTTGGGGAGCAGACAGAGAATTACATGAAGAAAATGGATGAGTATAGGACCACCTATAGGAGTGCACAGACCAAGGAAAGGCAGGCCACTCCTCAGAGGCAGCTTTCCAGGGGCAGGGGCAGGCCTTTTCACAGGCCTTTTTACCAAGCCCAGGCCTCCTCTTCAGCCTACGCCCAGAGGGGGTTCTTCAGAGGGAGAGGCAGACGGGGTACGAGCAGGCCTGCTACCACCCCTCAGCCTAAAGCCCCTGCCAAGCAGGCACCCTGATGGGATGGCCAGGGCCGATTCTCCATTTCCTGTAGGGGGCAGACTGGCTTACTTTGTCCAGGACTGGAAGTCTTTAACTTCAGACAAGTGGGTCCTGGAAGTAGTAAGCCAGGGACTGGTTCTCAGCTTCAAAAAATTTCCAAAGATGAGAGCCAGATCCTTTCCACCTGCAAATCCATCAGAGGCTCTCTCCTTAGAAACAGAAGTTTCAACCCTCCTGGCTCTCAGAGCTGTAGAAAGGGTTCCTTCCCTACACCAGGGCAAAGGATTGTACTCCAGGTACTTCCTTACCCCAAAAAAGACAGGAGAATGGCGGCCCATCCTGGATCTCAGATACCTAAACAAGCACCTTTTAAAACCAAAATTCAAAATGGTGACTCTGGGAATTATTTTACCCTGTCTAAGGCCAGGGGATTGGCTAGCATCCCTGGACCTCAAGGATGCCTACTTCCATGTTCTCATCAGAAGCTCTCACCGAAAGTACCTCAGATTCAAACTGCCCTCAGGCCATTACTAGTTCAAAGCAATGCCCTTCGGCCTCACCTCTGCCCCAAGGGTATTCACAAAATGCCTGGCAGTAGCAGTTGCTCATTTAAGAAGGCAAAAGATTGCCATCTTTCTTACCTGGACGACTGGCTCATAGTAGGCCAGTCTCAGCCAAGTCAAACTACACCTTCAGGTTACCCAGCAGCTGCTTACATCTCTAGGTTTCCTTCTCCAATCTCCCAAAGTCAGTTCTAGAGCCTGTTCAGCTACTCACCTTCATAGGCGCAGAACTGAACACACAACAGGCCAGAGCCTTCCTTCCTCTAGAAAGAGCAAAGACCCTGGTTTCTCCGGCCTCCTCCTTCACTCTGCAGGTCTCTCGACCAGCAAGGCATTTTTTGCAGCTACTAGGGCACATGGCTGCTTCCACAGCAGTAGTGCAGGGAGCAAGATTTCAGATGAGGGACATTCAGTTCCACTTGAGAGCCTTCTGGTCTCAAAGGAGAGATCCTTTAACCAAACTGATCCCAGTAACTCGAACCCTGATCCAGGCCCTACAGTGGTGGCAGGATCAGAGCAATCTGAGACAAGGAGTTCCCTTCATCCCACAGTCTCATTCCTTGACCCTTACTACAGATGCGTCCCTCTTGGGGTGGGGAGCTCACATGGGCGACCTCACCACTCAGGGGTTGTGGTCCCCTCAGGAATCTCTGCTCCACATCAATCTGTTGGAGCTCAGAGCAGTTTTTCTAGCACTTCAAGCTTTTTCCACGTCTGTTCAGAACAAAGTGGTACAAGTCAGAACAGACAACCCCACTACAATGTGGTACATCAACAAGCAAGGGGGCACTCGGTCTACGGCCTTGTGCACTGAAGCGATGAAGTTGTGGTTTCTGGCTTATTCCCTGAACACCTCCCTTATGGCAGTTCACCTCCCAGGCAAAGACAATGTCCTGGCAGATGCTCTCAGCAGGATTTCACAGGGCCATCACGAATAGTCTCTGGATCCCCTTATCCTGGAAGTGGTGTTTGCCAGGTGGGGCACTCCTCAGATGGATCTTTTTGCAGCTCCGGACAATCACGAACTTCCTCTTTTTTGCTGCAGGCCCCCAGTGTTGGGCTCAGTCCCTCTGGACGCCTTCCTTCTCAACTGGGAAGGGACGTTTCTCTATGTGTTTCCCCCTTTCCCTCTCCTTTTCAAGGTGCTAGTCAAGATCAGGTCTCAACCTTGCAAGATGATCCTGATTGCTCCAGATTGGGCCAGACAGCCCTGGTATCCACTTCTTCTGTCCCTAAGTCCACCTTCCCTGTGCCTTCCCAGGAATCACAATCTGTTAACCTGTGCCCAGGGAGGGTTTGGTACCAGATCTCAAATCTCTCAATCTCAAGGCCTGGCTCTTGAAGAGTTAGAGGTTGCTGACTTACACCTTTCTCAGGGTGTACTCAATGTTTTAAGGCTTTGAGAAGCCTTCTACCAGAACTACTTATCATTCCAAATGGAAAAGGTTTTCCATATGGTGCTCTAGTAGAGTATTTCCCAGAGTCTGCCGGCTTGCCCACAGTTCTGGATTATATGGTGCACTTAAATGCTCTGGGTCTGAGACCAGCTACCCTAAAAGTGCACCTGGTAGCAGTGTCTGCTTTCTTATCAGCAGGTAAACCCTCTTCTCTTTCAGCTCACCCGGTATTCTCCAAGTTTTGCAAGGGATTGCTTCACATCAACCCTCCATTCAGGGATCCTGCCCCTGCATGGGATCTTAATGTTTGCATTGCCCAGCTTATGCAACCTCCTTTTGAGCCCATGTCTTCAGCAGAGCTTAAGTACTTGACTTGGAAGACTGTGTTTTTGGTAGCCATCACTTCTGCTAGGCGCATAAGTGAACTACAAGCATTGTCAGTGGAGCTGATTTTATCTCCTTTCATAGGGATAAAGTGGTCCTCAGGACTAATAGAAAATTCTTGCCCAAGGTGGTTTGGTTTTCACCTGAATCAATCTATGTCTCTCCTGTGTACTTCACTGACCATTCCTCCTCTGGTGAGAGGAGATTGCACAGTTAGATGTCAAAAGAGCCCTTAGCTACTACATAGAGCGTACCAAGGGTCACAGGTTTGACTCCTTCCAACTGTTCCTCACTTATGGTGAGGTAGGTAAAGGGAAACCTGCCACTAAAAGATCCATTGCCAGGTGGATTGTTTCTTGTATCCAGTTTTGTTATCAAAAACTGGGTAGGGTTCCTCCTTCAGGCCTGAGGGCTCACTCTACCAGAGGTACAGCTGTGTCCCTGGCTGCTGCCAGGGACATCCCTATCATAGAGATATGTCAAGCAGCTACTTGGAAAATAGTTCACACTTTCACGAAGCATTACTCCTTGGACATCCAGGCTAGGAGTGATGCTCGGTTTGGCACAGCTGTGCTTCAGAGCCTATTCCCTAAGTAGGTTCTGCCCTCCTCCATGGAGGTACTGCTGTGTAGTCTGCAATTGTCATAATATAGCAAGACTTCATGTTGTTTGAAGAAAAAATTACTCACCTTAGTAATGTTGTTTCTTTTAATGGAGTCTTGCTATATTATGACCTCCACCCCTACCTGCCCCTCTCAGAACCTCTGTTTTGTTTTTGGGACGTGGGTGGGCAGTGCTATGTTGGCACCTAGTGTTTGCCATTTTTGTTTGCTGTTATATTTTCATTTTCTTGGTCCCCTGACTTGAGTCTTGCTTTTGGGACCAGAAAATGTGTTATGTTAGTAGCCAGTTGGCTAGTGTAGGTTTACAGCTTCCACACAGAACCTTAGTGAGTTTTGCTCGTAAAGATCTGACAGTTACAGTTTGAAGCACAAAAGACAGAGTTTTCAACTGAGCTCGCGCTCAAGATTCCATGCCTGGCATGGAACTTAACTCTTTCACCTCCGGAGCAGTTCGAAGGCTGGGTCAAACTGCAATTGTCATAATATAGCAAGACTCCATTAGAAGAAACAACATTACTAAGGTGAGTAATTTTTTCTTCTGCACCAGAAGTGCGAAACCACATTTCAGCCAGGGTGTGAAAAATGACAGCTATACTGTTCACAAGGAGGTCAGGAAAAATGCCAATGTTGAAAATCTGGGGTGAAAATATTGCAAATTCGCAAAGTTACAAGCATGCGTGCAACTGCGCAATGCAGGCTCGTAAAACAGTCATTTTTGGGATTTTTCCGACCAAATTTGCAACATAAACTTTTTGAGAGCCCACCTCATGAACACTGGCACTGTTATTTCATTAATTGGTCCCGAAAGGTGATTCCATGCAGTGATCGTGAAATCACTTTCCAGGGCCAATTAACATCATGACAGAATTCATGAGGAGGGGTCCCAAAAACCCCATGTTAAAAATTTGGTGCCAAAATTCCAAAAAAATGCCTGAGATATGCATCAGAGTTGAAAAAACTCTATTTATTCCATTATACAGCATACCAGCATTTCCTCAGTTCGCAGTCGGCTTTGAAGAGTGCAGACGTGTTCCCGGTCCACCGAAGATCGTCGCGCTGGATTCCAGAAGTAAGTAGGGGTGAGGGTGTGGGGAGACAGGGTGCGCAGTGGGTGGGCGTGGGTTGCATGGGGCAGGAGACCGCCGTGGGACCGTTCCTTTTTACAGGTTACAACAACAAAAAAGACATCATGGAACCGTTTTTCATTTGCAGGGGCATATGAGCACGCTGGGGTGGGCTTCAGCATGCCAACAGAGTCTTCCTTTTTTTGGGGGGGTCAGCTGTAGCCGATGGGGGATTGGGCACCCCCATCGCCACACAACAAAAGTGGGAGGAGGACATAATGCCGACGGGGAGTGGGCTCCCCCATCGGCAACATAAATATTGCGGGCACTGCAGCCGATGGGGATTGGGGCCCCCATTGGCAACTAAACACAGTCGGGGGGCACATATTGCCGAGGGGGATTGGGCACCCTTCAGCAGCTGAGGTTAATATTCTTTGTGAACAACCATGTTCACAAACAAAAAAAAAAGCATTCTTACCTTGTCAGAACCTCCACCTGGTTCAACTTGCTACCTACAGAAATATCCAACATTGCCACGATTGGTGCTTTTAAGTGTAAACTGCATCAACACCCTGTGACTAGTGCCTTCTGTGATTGCTTCTTATAATCCCCTCCAGGCGTGCTACCCTCAAGCATCCCTCCTCACTGCCTCAGCTCCTCCTCCTCTCCTACCCCCCCCATTACTGGGTATAGGATGAATCTAGCTCCTTTTCTTTTTCATCCCCCCTTTCCTCCTCCCTTGCTGTTTCCCATCTACCACATACCCAATGCAATGCCCTCCCCATTTATCCCCCCTCTATTTCTCTCTCTCTCTCCCATACCACCCCCTCACCACCACTTTTCTTTCTCTTTTCCCACTAACCCACTCCTAACAAAGTGTCATGGAGCCGCCTATGACTTGTACTGTATAATTAACTCACAAACACAATTCCTGGACAATGCCTTTGGCTGCAATTATTGTAACCTTGTCTTTTTTTTTTTGTAAGTTCCATTGTAATGATCATGTTCTGTTTTGTACCTTATTGTCCTTATTGTCTTGACGTGGAACCTTTGTAAAAGAGCCCTCGGCTCAAAGGTGTCATCCGAAATACAAACAAATAAATAAAAATAAATAAAAAGATTCTGCCCTGTAATGACGGGTCGCTCTCTCATTGCAGCGAATGGCTGATGCTGCAATGACGAGGCAGACCCTGATTGCATTGGCTGATTTTTCATAAGTTGGTGGCACGCTGGCTGAACTCGTGTCAGCAGCAGCGTGCCACAGCATTGGGGGAAGCGGTACAAGCCTTTACAGGCTGTGGGGGCATTGGCCACAACAGTGCCGCACCTCCACAACCTGCTTGTGGAGAAACCTGCCACAACATGTTTCTTGCGCATGCGTGCAATCAACATAAAAAGCACTGTGTTACCTGTGTGTTTTTGTAAAGGGCTTTTGAGGGAGTGGAGTTGTGTAGGATGACTTGGGGGGGGGCTTGGCCAGCTGCCAACTCATCCCCTCAACAACAGAAAAATAATGATGTCTGGTCAGTTTAAAAATTTGGGGTGCCCATTGATACCCTAAGTAATGGGGCACCCCAAATTGGCACTCATTTTCCAAAGGGCTCTATTAAAAAAATATCTGCACACATCTGGAGTGTTTTCAGCCAATCAGGTACCGAGGATTTTCTTGGCCATTTTCTAAATAAAAAGTAAACAATGCTGTCCAATTGCCAGTCCCCCACCCACAATCCAACCATAACAATTGCTATACCCATTTTCAAACTCCACTACATAGAGAATACACTATATTTCCAGGAACAGCTTGTTCGAATCCCACCACTACTGGCAAAAGAACACATACAGCTAGCAAAAGTATCCACTTATACTAATATAAAAAATTGTATTATTATAAGATACTACCCAATTTCACTGCAGCCTTCCATGCAGTGACCTACATATACATTACTCTCACTTCCCTAGCCAGCTGCTAAATGACAATTTTCTATTATCTGCTTATTGCAACAGCTGATGCAGTATGCAGGTGATCATAAACTGGTATTCGGCGGCTGGCTGTGGAGATGGGAGAATGGTGCTGTATGTGCTACTAGCCAAAGAGTAACAAAGAGTAAAACAATGGTACTGGAATGCTTGATAATTCTAATTACTGATGATGAAGGGCAATAAGCCCTACAAGGAAAACCCTACGAAGAAAGACTCAGGGAGTTAAATACGTATTCTCTAGGGGAAAAAAGGGAAAGGGGAGACTTGATAAAAACATTGAAATACCTCAGAGGTATCAATAAGGTACAGGAAGGTGGCATTTTACACATAAAGAGATACTCAAGGACAAGGGGGCATGATATGAAGCTGGAAGGGGGAGACTAAGAGGGGATGTGGGGGAATACTTCTTTACAGAAAGGGTGGTAGACATCTGGAACAGCCTCCCAGCAGAGGTGCTGGGTACCAGAATGGTAACAGATTTTAAACATGTATGGGATAGATACAAGAGGACCTTGGTAACAGGTCAGTGGGGGGTAAGGCCAGGGATCAGTTAGGGTCTATGGTAGCAAAGTAGGTTGGGACCTTAGGGCAGACTAGGTGGGCCAGTAGGTCCTTTTCTGCTGACAGCTTCTATGTTTCTATGTAATAACATAGGTATTGTGGTGGGTAATGGGAGTGGTGGGTAAACATGAATCAAGCAGCAAGGGCTGTGAGAGGTGTTTGAGGGTTTACAGTTAGTGAAATGAGGCAAAATGGAAATCAAATCAACAAAAGCATGCATGTCAGTAAACATATTCACATTGGTACCGTATATCTTCATCTCCTGAAAACATTTGTTTTAGAAAAAAAATTGAAAGAAATAAAAAATGTGCAATCAAGTTGCCACAACCCCTTTCACCTACCAACTCAAAACATTCAATGAACTCACATTCTAATCTAACATGAGCAGGCATAAATTTCCATGAATCACGGGTTGAAATCCCACAGCACCCAGCTTCTGAATAAATCCAACTACTGTAGCACCAGTAGACAACTGCATGAATATAATATAGTTGTATTAATATACAATGATCCCATAGTTGACTTGAGCATCACCATCCATTCAGGGACCAGAGCATACAACCCACTTATGATCGGTTGCATATTAGAGAGATTATACTGCTGGTTAAAATAAAGGATATTGATCAGTTTGAACTTTGCAGTTAGACATTTTCACATTAGGAAATCACAAACTACGCAAGCCGTCAAAAGTTCATAGAGAGAAGCAATGTTTCTATTAAAAAACATAGAAACATATAAGCTGACAGCAGATAAGAACAGTGTGGCCCACCTAGTCTGCCACTTTTCCCTACCTAAGGCAATACCACAAACCCTAGTTGATCTGCGGCTTACCCTTTCTTCCCTGTTTTGAAAGTACTTATGTCTATCCCATGCATTCTTGAATTCCCTTACCGTTTCTGGCCCCACCACCTACAAAAGGGAGGCTGTTCCAAGTGTCCACTACTCTTTCTGTGAAAAAGTACTTCCTCACATTGCCCCTGAGCCTACCCCCCCAGCCTCACATCATACACCCTTGTTCTTGTACACTTTCTTTTCTGAAAGATGCTACCCTCCTGTACCTTGTTTATACCCCTGAGATACTTGAATGTCTCTGTCTTATCCCTCCTCTCTCTCCCCTCTCCTCTCCTCCAGGGAACACATATTGAGGTATTCTAGTCTTTCCTCATATGACGTTTGGTGTAGTCCTTGCACCATTTATGTTGCCGTTCTCTGGACTGCCTCTTTCAAACAACATGAAGTCTTGCTATATTATGACATATGCAGTGAGTCCCAACCTTCGAACTGCTCCGGAGGTGAAAGAGTTAACTTTCCATGCCAGGCATGGAACGCTGAGCTCGAGCTCGGTTGAAACTCTGTCTGTTGTTCTTCAAACTCAAACTGTCAGATTCTTTACTCCGCCTCACTGAACAGTCGCTCGGAGATTTCTCCTTCTGCTTCGATTCATTTTGTCAGTTAAAGTATTGTTTTTCTCGGTTTCGACCAAATTTAAACTGCAACCAGTCGGTTTGTGGTATTTGTGAGTACTAGATAGGTTTTACATTAATTTCTATTCTGTGTGGAACTTGTAAACGGTTTATCGGTTCGGTTTGAACCGATCAGGTTGTTTAAATATATTAATCTGTCATTTAGAGTGTGGTTACGGTTCTTATCGGTTCTAAAAAGCGATTTTATTACATTTTTCCATGACCCGTGACACGGTTGGGAACCGATAAGAGGGTCTTACCTGGCGGATTGCCATAAACGGGTAAGTTTGGTTAGGACTGGCACTATGTCTGAGAAACCCAAAAGAAAAACCGGGCCCACTGGGTTTCAACACTGCAGTGTCTGTGGGGAAGTCTTTGCCAAGGCTGACCCCCACCCCACCTGTGTTTATTGTCTGGGGTTTGACCACCTCAATGCAGACTGCCAGATTTGTAAAAATTTTTTCCTGCAGCTACCCTGGAAAAGTGAGTTGGTAGTCTCAGGGAAAGGGAGGCCAAAAAGTCCGCTGAACCGGATGGCCGGCCCGGTTTGGTTCCAACCGAACCGGAGGGAGTGCCTTCTGACCAGGGCAAGACTTCCTCGGGCAAAAGGAGATCCGACTCTGAGGAGTCGGTTCCAGCAAAAAGGACTAGGAAATCAGCTGGTATGGAGCCAAAACTTTCCTCTTCAACCGCTGAAGAAATAGCCAAAGCGATTAAAAATTGTCCAGTCGCTTTCTCCTGTTCCGACCGAACCGGCACCATCAGGTAAGCGTCCGGTTCGGCCGGTTCCACCAGTTCAAGAGTATGATTTAGAGGAATATTATGAACCGGAGGAGGGGGAAGAGGAGTATGAGAAGAGTGAATGTGGATTTGAAAGTCTGGATGTGCCCATTGACCCAGACATCTCCCCAGACAAACCTTCAGGAGTGTCTCCTCCTAGGCTCTCTGAGTCCTCTTCTCATTTTATGTTTTATAAGAAAGTGGCTGAAACCCTCCAGCTACCTATGGAGGAAGCTGTGGATGATCAAGAGGAGCCTGACTATGTGGAAATGATGGATATCCCAGAGTCTAGGAGACTGTCTATTCCTTTGCATAAATCTTTTGGGAAACAGACAGTTAAAATTCTAAAAACTCCTCACACTATACCTCCTGTGGATAAGAGAATGGACAAGAGGTACACATTGTCAGGCTCTGATATGGAGTTCCTTACACAACAATGCAGCCATGTTGGGGTAGTGCAGGCTGCAGCCTGTGACAAGGCAAATATTCCTTGGCTACACCCTCCTGACAAGGACTCCAGGAGGATTGATGCCACGGCAAAGAAACAATACATGGCAGCATCCTTGGGACTCAGACAGGCAAATTATATGGCTTATGTTGCTAGATATCAGAAATCCAGATGGGATACTGTTATGGCTCTAGCAAAACAGGCCCCTGGCCAGCTTGCCAGGAGCTGGAGCAGGTGGCTGCTGATGGTATTGAGGCATCCAAGGTGCAGTTCCATGCTGCAGTGGACTCCAATGATGTGTCATCAAGAGTCATGGCTACATCTGTGGCACTTCGCAGAATGGCTTGGCTCAGATGTACTATCCTGTCACAGGATACCCAGACTAAGGCCATGGATTTTCCTGTTGTGGGTAATTCTCTGTTTGGGGAGCAGACAAAGAATTACATGAAGAAAATGGATGAGTATAGGACCACCTATAGGAGTGCACAGGCCAAGGAAAGGCAGGCCACTCCTCAAAGGCAGCTTTCCAGGGGCAGGGGCAGGCCTTTTCATAGGCCTTTTTACCAAGCCCAGGCCTCCTCTTCTGCTTATGCCCAGAGGGGGTTCTTTAGAGGGAGAGGCAGACGGGGTACAAGCAGGCCTGCTTCCACCCCTCAGCCCAAAGCCCCTGCCAAGCAGGCACCCTGATGGGGTTGCCAGGGCCGATTCTCAGTTACCTGTAGGGGGCAGGCTGGCTTACTTTGTCCAGGACTGGAAGTCTCTGACATCAGACAAGTGGGTCCTGGAAGTAGTAAGCCAGGGACTGGTTCTCAGCTTCAAAAAATTTCCAAAGATGAGAACCAAATCCTTTCCACCTACAAATCCACCAGAGGCACTTGCCCTAGAGGCAGAGGTCTCTTCCCTCCTGGCTCTCAGAGCTGTAGAAAGGGTTCCACCCCTACACCAGGGCAAAGGGTTGTACTCCAGGTACTTCCTTACCCCAAAAAAGACAGGAGAATGGCGGCCCATCCTGGACCTCAGATATTTAAACAAGCACCTTTTAAAACCAAAATTCAAAATGGTGACTCTTGGAATTATTCTACCCTCTCTAAGGCCAGGGGACTGGGTAGCGTCCCTGGACCTCAAGGATGCCTACTTCCATATTCTCATCAGAAGCTCCCATCGAAAGTACCTCAGGTTCGAGCTGCCCTTAGGCCATTACCAGTTCAGAGCAATGCCCTTTGGCCTCACCTCTGCTCCAAGGGTATTCACAAAATGCCTGGCAGTAGCAGTTGCTTCCCTAGGAAGGCAAAAAATTGCCATCTTCCCTTACCTGGATGACTGGCTCATAGTAGGCAAGTCTCCAGACCAAGTCAAGTTACATCTACAGATAACTCAGCAACTGCTCACTTCTCTAGGTTTCCTTCTGAATCTTTCAAAGTCAATTCTAGAGCCTGTCCAGCTCCTCACCTTCATAGGCGCAGAGCTGAACACAGAGAAAGCCAGAGCCTTCCTTCCTTTGGACAGGGCAAGGACCCCTGGTCTCTCTGGCCTCCTCATTCACCCTGCAGGTCTCTTGACCAGCAAGGCATTTTCTACAGCTCCTGGGGCACATGGCTGCTTCTACAGCAATAGTGCAGGGAGCAAGATTTCAGATGAGGGACATCCAGTTCCATTTGAGAGTCTTTTGGTCTCAGAGGAAACACCCTCTAACCAAATTGATCCCAGTAACTCGAACCCTGATCCAAGCCCTACAGTGGTGGCAGGATCAGAGCAATCTGAGACAGGGGGTTCCCTTTGTCACTCAGTCTCACTCGTTAATCCTTACTACAGATGCATCCCTCTTGAGGTGGGGAGCTCACATGGGTGACCTCACTACCCAGGGATTGTGGCCCCTCAGGAATCTCTGCTCCACATCAATCTGTTGGAACTCAGAGCAGTTTTTCTAGCGCTTCAAGTTTTTTCCAAATCTGTTCAGAACAAAGTTGTACAGGTCAGAACAGACAACACCAACACAATGTGGAACATCAACAAGCAAGGGGGGCACTCGGTCTATGGCCTTGTGCACCGAAGCAATGAAGTTGTGGTCTCTGGCTTGCTCCCTGAACACCTCCCTTATGGCAGTTCACCTCCCAGGCAAGGACAATGTCCTGGCAGATGCTCTCAGCAGGATTTCCCAGGGCCATCACGAATGGGCACTAGACCCCCTGGTCTTGGAGGTGATATTTGCCAGATGGGGCACCCCACAGATAGATATTTTTGCAGCCCCAGACAATCACCAACTTCCCCTTTTTTGCTGCAGGCCCCCAGTGTTGGGCTCAGTCCCTCTGGATGCCTTAGTTCTCAATTGGGAAGGGAAGTTTCTCTACGCTTCCCCCCCTTCCCTCTCCAGTTCAAAGTGCTAGTCAAAATCAGATCTCAACCCTGCAAGATGATCCTGATTGCTCCACATTGGGCCAGACAACCCTGGTATCCACTCCTACTGTCCTTAGCAGTCCATCTTCCCCTGTGTCTTCCCAGGTATCACAGTCTGTTAACCTGTGCTCAGGGGAGGGTTTGGTACCCGAACCTCAAATCTCTCAATCTCAAGGCCTGGCTCTTGAAGAGTTAGAGTTTGCTGATCTACACCTCTCCCAAGGTGTAATGGATATACTGAAGGCTTCTAGGAAGCCTTCCACCAGGGCTACCTATAATTCCAAATGGAAGAGGTTTTCCATATGGTGCTCTGGGAAGCATATTTCCCCAGAATCTGCTGATTTACCCACAGTCCTGGATTATATGGTCCATTTAAATACCTTGGGGCTGAGACCAGCTACCCTAAAAGTACATTTGTCAGCTGTGTCTGCTTTTATTTCAGTAGGTAAACCTTCTTCTCTTTCAGCTCATCCTGTATTCTCCAAGTTTTTTAAGGGATTGCTTCACACCAACCCTCTATTCTGGGACCCTGCCCCTGCCTGGGATCTTAATGTTTGCATTGCTCAGCTTATGCAACCCCCCTTTGAGCCTTTGTCTTCAGCAGAGCTCAAGTACTTGACTTGGAAGACTGTGTTTCTGGTAGCCATCACTTCTGCCAGATGCATAAGTGAATTACAAGCTTTGTCAGTGGAGCCTGATTTTATCTCCTTTCATAGAGATAAGGTGGTCCTCAGGACTAACAGAAAGTTCTTGCCTAAGGTGGTTTCAGATTTCCACCTTAATCAATCTATTTCTCTTCCAGTGTACTTCACTGACCATTCCTTCTCTGGCAAGAGGAGGCTGCACAGCTTAGATGTGAAGAGAGCCCTTAGTTACTACATAGAGCGTACCAAGGGTCACAGGTTTGACTCCCTCCAACTGTTCCTCACTTATGGTGACGTTGGTAAAGGGAAACCTGCCACTAAAAGATCCATTGCCAGATGGATTGTCTCTTGTATCCAATTCTGTTATGAAAAGCTGGGTAAGGTTCCTCCCTCAGGCCTGAGGGCTCACTCTACCAGAGGTACAGCTGCTTCCCTGGCTGCTGCCAGGGACATTCCTATTATAGAGATATATCAAGCAGCTACCTGGAAAACAGTTCACACTTTTACCAAGCATTACTCACTGGACATCCAGGCTAGGAGTGATGCTCGGTTTAGCACAGCTGTGCTTCAGAGCTTATTTCCTAAGTAGGTTCTGTCCCTCCTCCATGGAGGTACTGCTGTGTAGTCTGCATATGTCATAATATAGCAAGACTTCATGTTGTTTGAAGAAAAAATTACTCACCTTAGTAATGTTGTTTCTTCTAATGGAGTCTTGCTATATTATGACCTCCCCGCCTGCCCCTCTCAGAACCTCTGTTTTTGGGATGTGGGTGGGCAGTGCAGTGTTGGCACTTAGTAGATGCCCACCTTGTTGTTTCACCCCTCCTTTTTGGGGTGACTTGGTGTTGTGTTTTTCATTTTTGGGGTCTCCTGACTTGAGTCTTTGTTTTGGGACCAAAAAATGTGTTCTTATGTTTAGTAGCCAGTTGGCTAGTGTAGGTTTACAGCTTCCACACAGGACCTCAGTGAGTTTAGCTCGTAAAGATCTGACGGTTTGAGTTTGAAGAACAACAGACAGAGTTTCAACCGAGCTCGAGCTCAGCGTTCCATGCCTGGCATGGAAAGTTAACTCTTTCACCTCCGGAGCAGTTCGAAGGTTGGGACTCACTGCATATGTCATAACATAGCAAGACTCCATTAGAAGAAACAACATTACTAAGGTGAGCAATTTTTTCATTTTGTCTATGACCTTCTGGAGATGCGGCCTCCAGAACTGGATACAGTACTCCAGATAAGGTCTCATTAATGATCTGTACGTTGGCATAGCCACCTCCTTTTTTCTGCTGGTGATACCTCTCCCTATGCACCCAAGCATCTCACTGGCTCTCCCCACAGCCTTCTCACATTGTTTGGTTACCTTTAGGTCATCAGATATGATTAGCCTTAGGTCCCTTTCGTGATTGGTGGCCGGCAGTACCTCTCCCCCCCATCTTGTACTCCTTCCTTGGATTTCTGTGCCTCAAATGCATGATTTTGCATTTCTTTGCTTTGAATCTTAGCTGCCACACTCTTGAGCACTCTTCAAGCATGTTTAGGTCCTTTCTCATTTTTGCATCACCCCTTCCCCCGGAGTATCAACCCTGTTGCAGATCGTAGCCTCATCTGCAAAGAGGCATACTTTTTCATCCAGACCATCTGCAATGTCACTTATGAAGACATTAAAGAGGACTGGCCCCAGCATGGATCCCCGTGGCACCCTGCTGATCACCCCTCTCTCCTCAGATTGAATGCCATTTACCACCACCCTATGTGTCCTGTAATTCAATCAGTTTCTGACCCAGTTTACCACCTTGGGGTCCACTCCCAGGCTTCCCAACTTATTTACCAACCTCCTATGTGGGATGGTGTCGACGGTCTTGCTGAAATCTAGGTAGGCCACATCCACCGCCCTTCCCTGATCTTCCTCCCTGTTTACCCAGTCAAAGAAATCTATTCCTAACTGCATCAGACAACATTATCTGAATCTTTCACACTCATCACGTATTCAGCAACAGCATATTACAGGATTTATCTAGTGTATTGTTTTACCTAATAATCCAAACAAAAACATGCTTGTCATAAATACGTGATCACAATAAGACAAGTTGTACAAAAATCAGCAGTAACCCACACCACATTTAAAAGACTTAAAGGGATGGCTAATAACTGTTTTATTTCAAAACGTATTCTTTATCATGTGAATAAAAATGGCCTTTGCTAAATTCATGTAATAACAAAAAAAAAGACATGCTTTATTTCCCTGGAAAATCTAATGCTTCTTTCTTCATGCACACCTTACTGACAGCTTCTCTGAAATCTGTGTGCCTCAGGAAAAAATTGCAACTATATTTAAACTATGACTTGCAGTTTTAGTGCAATGCTCCTTTAGGATGAGCAACCAGTACAGTTCTTTTGTGATAAACTGAGCCCCAAACTAGGCTCCATATTACAGTAAATACAGAGTAAAAGCTGGAAAAAGCAGGATCCCACTGAAAACAAGATAGCATCTGACCTATGTTATCCTAACTACAGTAAATGCAAAAAAAAATGTGTCAAAACAGGACCCTACTGAAAAAAGCGTGGAGACATTTTGCAAGAGCAGACAAGCATGAACGCTGTGTAGTCTGCTTGGGAACCGAACATCTTTCTACAGACTGATATTGCATCTCAGCTGGGTTATCCTGGGCAAATGAACTGCAAAACTATGTAGAACACATGACCCTACTGCAGAACCCCACCAAAAGGAGCTGTTTCATCTTAAATGATCTGCCCTAGAAAAATACATTATCAAAGCAGGACCACACTAAAATCGAGATGTTACATCTCACCTATACTATACCAGCTAAATGCAGTATAAAACTGTGTAAAAAAACAGGAGGCCACTGCAAATGACATATTCTAACCCAAGTATTCTATATTCCTAACTTTCTGCAGTCTGCCTCCTAAGTAGAGCTGCCCGGAGCAAATGGAACTTTATGCAAATGATAGAACTATCATTGGCTCATGACACATATTCAAACTGCTACCCTTATCTGCTGCAATGTTACTTCAACGTCTAGGATTTCTTACTCCGCCTGACAAGTCAAGATGCTCAGGAGACTTCCCCTTAGGTCATTTTGTGGCTCATTGCAGAGTATAAGTATTTTATACTTTATCATTCTTACTGCTGCCTTTGTTTATTTTTAAATTCTTTCATACATTTTTAAGTTTAGTTTATAGTGTTCATTTTATTATTATTCTCGGTTTCTCATGGTTCAGGATAACCGCTGAGGAACCAAGGGTTTTGTTAGTTTTTGTGGAACTGTTTCTGTTATTTTTGTATATATTTTAGTGTTTAATTCATTTAAATAACTGTTTTTGAAATTGCTATACCAGTTTCTTATAATTGCTAACCCGGTTGCTGTGAACTGCTAACCCTGTTCCGAGTTTAAAATCCTCGGTTCATTATTGGAACCTGATCGGTTCCGGAAACCGACAGCAAAAAAAAAAAAAAGCTTTATCTTGTTTGCGGTTGTGGTTTTTCTCCTGGAAATGGAATTGTCTGAAAATCCTAAGAAAAATACTGGCCCCCCAGGTTTTACAAAGTGCTTGAAGTGTGGAGACATTTTGCAAGAGCAGACAAGCATGAACGCTGTGTAGTCTGCTTGGGAACCGAACATCTTTCTACAGATTGTGAAATCTGTAAGTCTTTTCCACAAAAAACAGTTGAGAAAAGGTTGGAAAGATTACAAAAGAGACTAGACAAGGGTGCTTCAGGCTTTGACTAGCCAACACCCTCCAAATCTGCGAGCGTAACAGCTGTCTCTTCCTTACACACCCCTGAGAAGGGTGATACAGGTACCTTAAAAAGGATGGGTGGTCCGGCTGTCTCTCTCTGGTCCCCTCCAAGAAAACCAAAAAGACAAAGCATGTCGAACCCCAGGCTGATAAACCTAGAGGGGTTTCTTCTGTGCCTCACAGCCTGCCATCTGCGGAGGAGATTGCCCAGGCCATGAATGTCATTCAGGGTTTGCAGGGCTTAATACCTGCCCCTACGCTACCTCTTCCACAGGTTCAAGAACCAGCTCTTCCCTCTGAACTCCCCTCCCAGAAGATGGAGTATGGGGATTATGATGAACCAGAAGCCGATGAAGGTGAGCCCATTGAACCAGACATCTCATTAGAACAGGAACCTGGCTCTCCTCCCAGGTCAGAAGATTTGTTTTGCCATTTTTCCTTTGTTTGGAAAATAGTTGCTGCTCTTGACATAGCTACTACAAAGGTCATAGAGGATGAGGAGGAGGCTGAATATCTGGAGATGATGGGGTTAACACCCACAAAGAAAATTCTCCATCCAATAAATAAATTCTTTAAAAAAGATTTATTTAAAATCTTGCAGAACCCAAATTCTCTTCCACCTCTGGATAAGAAGGCGGATAAAAATTATCAGTTGGACAGACACGGGGCTGAATTTCTCTGTTCTCACCCTGATCATCAGGGCATAGTCCAGCAGGCAGCCTTTGAGAAGGCAAGGGTTCCTTTATCCTATCATCCACCTGAGAAGGATTCAAGGAAGATAGACAATATGTCTAAGAAAGGGTATTTAGCCACCTCCCTGTGGGTAAGACTGGCTGATTACCAGGCCTGTGCTGCACAGTATCAGAAAACACAGTGGCAGTCAGTGTTGGCAGTGTCAGAGAAGACCCCCCTCCAGTCTCTCTGAAGACCTAGCAGAAACAGCAAGGTTTGGACTGGAAGCAACTAAGTACCAGTTCCAAATGGTAGCAGATGCCAGTGACAGTGCTGCTAGGTGGATGGCTCTGATCATAGCACTGAGAAAGCTGGCATGGCTGAGGGCTACCAATTTGACACAGGATACCCAGGCTAAGGCCATGGATTTTCCTGTGGAGGATCACTCTCTCTTCCAAAAGCATACTGAGGATTATATGAAGAAGGTGGATGAGTACAAGGCCACCTATAAAAGTTAACTTCTCCAAGGAAAGGCCTTTTTCTTCCTGTAATCCTTATGGGCGAGGAGGCAGAGGAAAGACACCCTATGGTAGGTCCTTCTCTCAGGCACAGTCTGTTCCACAGCTGCAGCTTTACCCACAGCAGACTGGGTACTTTAGGACCAGGGGTAGAAGGGGCACCAGAAGAGGCTCCCACTCTACCCAGGCTCAGTCACAGCCAAAACAAAATCCCTGCTCAGTTGTCAAGGCTGCCTCCCTAGTACCAGTAGGGGCCAGACTGACTTACTTTTTCCAGGCCTGGCAGACCATCACCACAGACAAGCGGGTTCTGGAGTTAGTGAGTCAGGGTCTGTCCCTGAGTTTCAAGTCTCTTTCTCCCCAGCTCTTCTTATAGAAAGAAAACTCTTGGAAAAAGAGGTTTAAGCCTTGCTCCACATAAAAGCAGTGGAGCCTGTACCAAGGCTTCAGAGAGGAAGAGATTTTTACTCATGGTATTTACTCACCAAAAAGAAAAATGGAGAGTGGTGGCCTATACTAGATCTCAGACTTCTAAACAGGTATCTAGTAAGACCAAGGTTCAAAATGCTCACTTCATCCCTGATGTTGCCAGTCATTCAACAAGGAGACTGGCTGGCATCTCTGGATCTGAAGGATGCCTATTTCCACATCCCAATAAGATAGTCACACAGGAAGTATCTCAGGTTCACACTTCCTTCAGGTCACTACCAATTCTCAGCCCTTCCCTCCAGCCTCACCTCAGCACCCAGGGTGTTCACAGAGTGTTTGGCAGTGGTAGTGGCATATCTAAGGAGACTGGGAATGTCAGTCTTCTCCTATCTCAATGACTGGCTAGTCATGGGAAAGTCATCACAACAGGTGAAAGATCACCTGGTAACAATACAAAATCTGTTACAGTCTTTGGGATTCCTGATAAATTAGGAAAAATCCATTCTCAATCCAGTACAGGTCATGAACTTCATAGGAGCAGACCTTGAAACTTTGCAAGGAAGACCTTTCCTTCCCAAGGACAGGGTCCAAAGCATCCTGCAACTGGTTATCTCATTCAGGTTGGGCAGGCCATGTCTAGCAAGGCAATACTTGCAAATCTTGGGACATATGGCTGCAGCAACAGGAGTTGTCTTGGGAGCAAGATACCGAATGAGGGATATTCAGTTCCATCTCAAAACACACTGATGCCAAAGAAAAGTCAAAATTTCAAATTCAGTTCCAGTAACAGAAACTGTGCTTAGGTCCCTACAGTGGTGAAAGGAAGCACACAATCTAAGGGAAGGGGTTCCTTTTCAGAGGGAAAATCCATCAGTTATCTCTACAACAGATGCCTCTCTGTTAGGATGAGGTGCTCACTTGGGAGAGCACACTACCCATGGCACCTGGTCAGGTGCAGAGTCACTCTTCCACATAAACTTGTTAGAGTTCTAAGCAATATTTCTGGCTTAAAAGTTTTGTCTCATCTGGTACAGGGCAAAGTGGTGCAAGTCAGAACAGATAACACCACAACAATGTACTACATAAACAAGCAGGGGGAACAAGGTCAGACCCTCTGTGCACAGAGGCCATAAAAATATGGGACTTGGCCTACTCTCTAAAGGCCTCCCTGCAGGCCATTCATGTACCAGGCAAAGACAATACCCTGGCAAATGCTCTAAGCAGAATCAACCAGGAACATCATGAATGGTCTATAAACAGACAGGTTCTGGACTCAGTGTTCAGAAGGTGAGGCACTCCGGAAGTGGATCTCTTTGCTTCCCAGAAGAACCACCTCCTGCCCCTACTCTGTTGCAGACCACCAGCCAAGGGCACACTTCCACTGGATGCTCTGTTCCTAGACTGGTCAGGAAGATGCCTGTACGCCTTCCCTCCTTTTTCTCTCATCTTCAGGGTCCTGATCAAGCTCAGGTCACAACCTGCACCTATGATTCTAATAGCACTAGTCTGGGCCAGACTGCCATGGTACCCCTTACTGCTGTCCATGTCGGTGTCCAAACTGATACATTTCCCCAGGAGCTGTTGACCTCCCACCAAGGGAAAATCTTGTCTCCGAACCTCAAGTCTTTCAGACTCAAGGCTTGAGTCTTGAGGATTTAGAATATTCAAATCTAAATCTTTCTCAAGCTGTTCTGGATATCCTGAAAGGATACAGAAAGCCTTCCACTAAGAAAACCTATTCAACAAAATGGAAAAGGTTCTCTATTTGGTGTGATGCCAAGGAGATTTCACCTGCCCTAGCAGAAATCCCAGTAATACTGGAATACCTCACATATTTGCATTATCAAGGGTTAAAACACACAACCCTGAAAGTTCATTTGGCATCAATTTCTGCTTACATTTCTGCTGAGAAAAATGTTTCCATAGCAGCTAATCACATTTTCAGAGTTCTTCAAGGGTTTGTGCCATATGCACTCTCCTATTAAGGAACCAGTCCCAGTGTGGGACCTGAACATATGCATTGCCCAGTTCTTGAAACCTCCTTTTGAGCCTATGTCTTCTGCTCACATACAAAATGTCACATGGAAAACTGTGTTTCTGGTTGCAACCACTTCTGCCAGAAGTATAAGTGAACTACAAGCACTATGTATGGAGAAGGACTACCTCTTCTTTCATAATGACAGAGTAGTGCTACAAACAAACAGGAGGTTTCTTCCTAAGGTGGTTTCTGATTTCCACTTAAATCAATCCATAACACTGCAAGTTTTCTTTACTGAACATGCCAGCTCAGGTGAACACAGACTCCATAGTCTGAATGTAAAAAGGGCATTAAGTTACTATGTGACCCACACCAAGGATCATAGAGGTGATAAGCAACAGCTTTGTCTCACTTATAGGGATGTGGGGAAAGGTACCCCCGCTTCCAAGAGATCAATATCTTGCTGGATAGTCCAATGCATTCAGTTTTGCTATTCAAAAGTTGGAATACAGGCCTCAGCAGGCCTGAGGGCCCATTCAACTAGGGGCACAGCTGCTTCTATAGCAGCCTTAAGAGATATTCCCTTCAAACACCATGAAGTCTTGCTTATATTAGGACCTTTGCAGTATGCCCCTGGCTTTTGACTGCCCCGGAGATGAAATAGTTAACTCCAGAGAAATCTGGAGTTCCACATCGCGAGGGCGCTTATTGAAAGCTCTATCTGGGTTGTTTGAACCCAAACTGTCAGATTCTTTACTCCGCTTTCACTGAACAGACGCTCCGGAGACCAGCTCCTTCATTTCGGTTCGTTTTGCGGTTTAAAGTACTTTTATCGGTTCATTTAACCGAGAAAGTGTTTAAAATTACCGCGGTTTTCCGTTTAAAGTTCTATCTGGTAACCGTAAGTAAAATAATTTTAGTCTGTGTGGAAACTCATTATCGGTTCGCTCTGAACCGATCAGTTTGCTTTAAAAATTGTTTTCTTTGCATTTAGAGTGAGGTACCCGGTTCTTATTGGTCCAAAAAACCTGCAATTAAAGTGTTTTTTCAAATACCGTGACACGGTTAGGGGACCGATAAGGGTGTCTTGTCCTGCAAGGCCTGAAACAAAGGACAAGTTTGGTTAGGCTGGCATTATGTCTGAGAAACCCAAAAGAAAAACCGGCCCACTGGGTTTCAACACTGTGATGTCTGTGGGAAGCCTTTGCCAAGGTTGACCCACACACCACTTGTGTCTATTGTCTGGGGCTGACCACCTCCTGTCAGACTGCCAGATATGTAAGAATTTCCTGCAGCCACCCTGGAAAGAGATTGGGCAGGCTCAGGGAACGAGAGGCCAAAAGTCCACTGACCGGATGGCCAGCCCGGCCCAGCTATGCTGGACCAGAGGGAGTGCCCTCTGACCAGGGCCATACTTCCTCGGCAAAGAAAGGCTGGTCCTGAGGAACCAGTCAAAGCAAAAGGACAAAGAAATCAGCTAGTGTGGAGTCCAGTTTGTCTCTCCTTCTGCTGTAGAAATAGCTAAAGCCATACAGATTGTCCAGTCTTTGTCTCAGGGACTTGTTGAACCCTCTCTGGTTGGAAAAGGGGTCTCGCTTCAGGTCCAGTGGTTCAGGATTATGATGTTGGGATTTTTATGAACCACAGGAGGGGAGGAAGATTTTGATGATTGTAATTGTGATTGGGAAGGTCTGGAAGTGCCAATAGAACTGGACATTTCTCCAGACAGACCCTTTGAGTCTCCCCTTATTGTCTGAGTCCCCATCTCATTTCAGATTTTATAAGAAAGTAGCAGAAACTCTCCAGCTCCCCTTAGAAGAGGCTGTGGATGAGCAAGAGGAGCCTGACTATGTGGAAATGATGGATATTCCAGAGGCTAGAAGGTTGTCTATTCCTTTACATAAGTCATTTAGGAGACAAACCACTAAGATTTTAAAAAATCCTCATTCTGTCCCTCCTGTAGATAAAAAAATGGACAGAAGGCATACGTTGTCAGGCCCTAATACAGACTTCCTTACTGAACAGTGTAGTCATGTAGGTGTGATGCAAGCTGCAGCCTGTGACAAGGCTAATATTCCCCTGGCTTCACATCCTCCTGATAAGGATTCCAGGAAGATTGATGCCATGGTGAAAAAACAGTATGTGGCAGCTTCTTTGGGACTCAGACAGGTTAATTATATGGCTTATGTGGCTAGATATCAGAAATCTAGATGGGACACTATATTGCAGTTGGCCAAGCAGGCCCATGGCCAGCTGGCTAGTGAGTTGGAACAGGTGGCTGCTGATGGCATTGAAGCCTCTAAAGTTCAATTTCATGCTGCTGTTGATGTTAATGATGTTTCCTCTAGGGTCATGGCCACTTCTGTAGCTCTCCATAGGTTGGCATGGCTCAGATGCACTAATCTGTCCCAAGATACCCAGTCAAAGGCTATAGATTTTCCTGTTATAGGAAATTCTCTGTTTGGAGAACAAACAGAAAATTACATGAAAAAGATGGATGAATACAGAACTACTTACAAAAGTGCCCAAGCTAAGGAAAGGCAGGCCACTCAACATAGGCATGCCCCCAGGGGTAGGGGCAGGCCTTACAATAGGCCTTTTAACCAATTCCAGGATTCTTCTGCTTTTGCACAGAGAGGATTTTTCAGAGGCAGAGGCAGACGGGGCACAGGCAGGCCCTCTCCCCAACCTAAAGCTGCTCCTGCCAAGCAGGCACCCTGACGGGATGTCTGGGGCCGACTCTCCTGTACCGGTGGGAGGCAGACTGGCTTATTTCTGCCAGAACTGGTTGTCCCTAACCTCGGACAAATGGGTTCTGGAGGTGGTAAGCCAAGGCTTGGTTCTCAGTTTCAAACAGTTTCCCAAGATGAGAGCCAGGCACTTTCCCCCCTCAAGTCTTTTAGAAACCCTCGCACTAGAGCGGAGGTTTCCTCTCTTTGGACTGCAAAGCAGTGGAAAGGTCCCCCTTGCCACCAGAGCAAGGGTCTTTACTCAAATACTTCCTGACCCCAAAAGACAGGAGATCATGGCCCATCTTGGATTTAAGATTTCTGAACAAGCATCTTGTAAAACCAAAGTTCAAAATGCTGACTTTAGTAATGATTTTGCCATCCTTGAGGCCAGGGACTGGCTAGCTTCCCTGGACCTCAAGGCGCCTACTCCATATTCTAATCAGGGCCTCTCACCGAAAGTACCTCAGGTTCGAACTGCCCTCAGGCCACTACCAGTTCAGGGCAATGCCCTTGGACTCACTTCTGCTCCAAGAGTTTTCACAAAATGTCTAGCTGTAGTAGTGGCCCACTTAAGAAGACAAGGGATAGCTGTGTTTCCCTACTTGGACGACTGGCTTATTGTGGGTCAGTCATCAGAGCAGGTAAAATCACTTGCAAATCACCCAGGAACTCCTCACCTTTCTGGGTTCCTGCTGAATGTTCCAAAGTCAGTTCTCGAACCAGTTCAGGTACTAACTTTTATAGGTGCAGAGCTGAACACAAAGTTAGCCAGGGCATTCCTCCCTCTGAAAGAGTGGACAAACTCATTGCCCTGGCATCTTCTTTCTCCATGCAGGTCTCTTGACCAGCAAGGCACTTTCTGCAACTCCTGGGGCACATGGCTGCCTCTACAGCTGTTGTGCCAGGGCAAGATTTCAGATGAGGGACATTCAGTTCCACTTGAGGTCCTATTGGTCTCAAAGGAGGGACCCTTACCAAATTGGTCCCAGTGACCAAGACTCTGATCCTAGCTCTCCAGTGGTGGCTGGATCGAGCAACCTGTCCTCAGGGGTCCCATTCCTTCCTGTCCTCACTCCCTCATCCTCACCACGGATCGTCCCTGTTGGGTTGGGGGCTCACCTGGGTGACCTTTCAACTCAGGAGTTTGGTCCCTCAGGAATCTCTGCTTCACATCAATCTGCTGGAGCTCAGAGCTGTCTTCCTAGCTCTCCAGGTTTTTTCAGAAACTGTCCAGAACAAAGTTGTTCAAGTCAGGACAGACAATACCACAACAATGTGGTACATCAACAAGCAAGGGGGCACTCGCTCTTCAGCCCTATGCACCGAAGCAATGAAGTTGTGGTCTCTGGCCTATTCCCTGAACACCTCTCTGATAGTGGTTCACCTCCCAGGGAAGGACAATGTCCTAGCGGACGCCCTCAGCAGGATTTCTCAGGGCCATCACGAATGGGCTCTGAACCCTCAAGTGCTGGGGTCAATCTTTGCCAGCTGGGGCACTCCTCAGATAGATCTTTTTGCAGCCCCAGACAACCACAAACTTCAACTGTTTTGCTGCAGGCCCCCAGTTCTGGGGTCAGTCCCCCTGGATGCCTTTCAGCTGGATTGGGAGGGAAAGTTCCTCTATGCTTTCCCTCCGTTCCTCTACTCTTCAGGGTTTTAGTAAAATCAGAACTCAGCCTTGCAGGGTGATTCTGATTGCTCAGACTGGACCAGGCAGCCTTGGTACCCTCTTCTTCTGTCCCTATCATTCCACCTCCCTGACCTTGCCCAGGGCTCACGACCTGCTGACCTGTGCACAGGGAGAGTGTGTATCGGATCTCAACTCCCTCCACCTCAAGGCTTGGTTCTTGAGGAGTTAGGAGTTGCTCATTTACACCTTTCTCAAGGTGTCTTGGATATTTTGAAGGCCTCAGAAGCCTTCCACTAAGAGCCACTTATAATTCTAAATGGAAGAGATTCTCATTTGGTGTTCTGAGAGGCAAATCACCCCAGAATCAGCTGACCTGCCTATTTTGTTGGACTACCTGGTCCACTTAAATTCCTTAGGCCTCAAACCAGCTACCTTAAAGGTTCATTTGGCAGCTGTTTCAGTTTTTATTTCTGCAGGAAAACCAGTTTCTCTTTCTTCTCACCCTGTGTTTGCCAAATTTTTCAAAGGGTTACTTCATACTAATCCTCCCTTTTGGGAACCAACCCCTGCATGGGACTTGAATATTTGCATTGCCCAGCTAATGCAACCTCCCTTTGAGCCTCTGGATTCGGCAGATCTCAAGTTCTTAACTTGGAAAACTGTTTTTCTAGTGGCTATCACTTCTGCTAGGCGTATAAGTGAATTGCAAGCCTTGTCAGTGGAAGAGGATTTCATTTCTTTCCACAGAGATAAAGTGATCCTCAGGACTAACAGAAAGTTTTTACCTAAGGTGGTTTCAGATTTTCATCTTAACCAATCCATCTCTCTTCCAGTATTTTTACTGAGCACTCCTCTTCTGGTGAGAGAAGCTTGCACAGTTTGGACGTAAAGAGCCCTTAGCTATTATTTGGATCGTACCAAGGGTCACAGGTTCGAATCCTCCAGCTCTTCCTTACCTATGGAGATGTGGGTGAGGGGAGGCCTGCTACTAGGAGGTCGATTGCTGAGGTGGATTGTCTCTTGTATCCAGTTCTGTTATCAAAAACTGGGCAAGGGCAGCCCTCAAGTCTGAGGGCTCATTCCACCAGGGTACAGCTGCATCTCTAGCGGCTGCTAGAGATATTCCCATTTGGAAATCTGTCAAGCTGCTACCTGGAAGACAGTCCACACTTTCACTAAGCATTATTCCTGGACGTCCAGTCCAGGAGGATCTCGCTGGCACAGCTGTCCTGCAGAGCCTATTTCTAAGTAGGTTCTGACCCTCCTCCATGGGGGTACTGCTGTGTACTCTGCAAAGGTCCTAATATAAGCAAGACTTCATGGTGTTTGAAGAAAAAATTACTCACCTTAGTAATTGCTTTTCTTCTCATGGAGTCTTGCTATATTAGGACAACCCTCCCTCCTACCCCTCTCAGAATCCCTACTTGGGTATGGGGTTGGCAAATTGGTGCAATCACTGTGTCATGCCTGTTTAGCTTCTAGTTTCCCCCCTTCTTTTCTTTCTTGGGTTAGGAACTAGATAGTTTCTGTTTTTTGTTAATTGGTAGCTGGGCCCTCTCTGGACTTGAGTCTTTGGGCAGGGGCCTTAGTAGAGATTGTCAAGGGTTATCCTAACAATATACGTGATACTGTTTTCTTTATTGGTGTTGTGTTTTGTGGTTCTACTGTTAGTAGGTAGCCAATGGCTAGTGTAAGCTTTTCCACACAGACTTGCTATGTTAGTTTAGCCTCGTAAAGAACCTGACAGTTTGGGTTCAAACAACCCAGATAGAGCTTTCAATAAGCGCCCTCGCGCTGTGGAACTCCAGATTTCTCTGGAGTTAACTATTTCATCTCTGGGGCAGTCAAAAGCCAGGGGCATACTGCAAAGGTCCTAATATAGCAAGACTCCATGAGAAGAAAAGCAATTACTAAGGTGAGTAATTTTTTTCTTACTGGACATGTATAAAGCAGCTACTTGGAGAACAGTGCACACTTTTACTAAACATTACAGTTTGGACATACAGTCCTGAAGTGATGCCAGGTTTGGCACAGCAGTCCTGTAGAACCTCTTTCCTAAATAGGTTCTCTGCCCACCTCGAAAGGTACTGATTTGAAGTCTGAAGAGAGTTAGGAATATAGAATACATGTGTTTAGAAGAAATAAATAACTCACCTTAGTAATCTTATTTCTTCCAGTGTTTTCTTCTATATTCATAACTCTCCCTCCCTGCCTCCCCTTCCAGAACCACAGCCTCTGCATTCCTATCTGAGTCTTTTTGGTTAGTTAGTCCCAAACACAGGCATACATATTTTAATCCTTGTGGGAATTAATTCTCCCTTTCTTTTTCCAGGTGATTCTGACACTTCAGAAAGTTTTTTTTTAACATTATCATTGTTATTCTGATATAGAATTCATGCTGTCTTAGATTTAGTTAGGTAGTATAAGATCGGTTGCCTTGTAGGCTCCTTAGAAATCTGAGACGTTGATGGAACATTGCAGCAGATAAGGGCAGCAGTCTAAATATATGTCACGACCAATGATAGTTCTATTATTTGCATAAAGTTCCATTTGTTCCAGGCAGCTCTACTTAGGATGCAGACTGAAGAGAGTTATGATTATAGAAGAATACATTGGAAGAAACAAGATTACTAAGGTGAGTAATTTTTTCTTACATCACAGCTGGTCTATCTTAAGTTAATATATATAGTAACGTATATAAGCAGGACCTTGTACAACAGCAATGCAAGCCATGAACATTCAGCATTGACAAGTTCTTGTTTTCATATCTGTTTTTGTGACTCTCAAATAGTATGTCTTGTTTCATGAAGTTGTTTAAAGTGCACAGGGCAAGAGTTTCAAGATTCTTCTAAATTAAAATGCTTTTTCTGGAGCTACTTGGATGATTTCTGGAGGTTTACCAGGAGGTTGTTAATTTGTTTTATAACCCTTTTAGTTCAGCAGAGTAATTTGCAATGTTATGTCCTTTATGCTTTGCTGAGTCTCTGATGAAAGTCAATCAGTGTATGTTTGCACTGTTTACTTTTGATGAAAGTGTGTGTGTGTGTGTGTGTGTGTGTGTGTGTGTGTGTGAGAGAGAGCTCGAAAGATCACTGTTTACTTTTGATGCTGTTTTAAAAGGGACTTCTGTTTCTCTTGGTGACATCTCACACTCCACACCCAACTTAGACAGCAGATCTGTTGAATGTGGGGGTATTCCACTCCCTTCTAATAACACACTACTGGGGGGAGGGGAGGAACACAGTTTAGTTAATGCAGAAAGCAGGGACTTGATTTAATTCCACTCCTGTGTAACAACAAAGGTGTTCTGCATTAGCAGTTCAGACCCCTTTGTCTGATGACAGCAATACATCTGCATGGCTCCACCTATGCAGCCGTAATAACTATTATTATGTTTGAGTTAAAGGGGAACAGTCAGTATAAAGGGACCCACACATACCTCTCAACCTCCTTCCTCATAAATCAGGGACAAGGCTTAAAAAAATCAGGGGCAAAGGACCAAAATCAGGGACACATCTTCAAAACTGGTGATATCCCCTCAGAAAGCTGGTAGAATAAAAGGCTTAGTGTAAAATGCATTTTCTAATGAGGAACAAGTCTGTAGCTTTAATGTCTGACATTATTTTGTGCTTTCAACTCCCACTGTTTGGTCACGGAAACACAATTTTTAGGAGGGACAGAGTAAAATTTTGAGGCAAAATCAGGGACAGTTGAGAGGTATGGACCCACACTCAAGTGTGGGGTTGGTCCCAATGTGTACTTTGTATGCAAAACATTTTGGTTTACTTACTGTTTACTGTAGTACAATATAGTAGATTGTAGCAGACTAATTTTTCTTACCTGTACTGTAGGTTGACATCTTCTGTTACAACAAATCCCAGAATTCCCTACAGACGACATCAGAGCAGTAGGCAGCAGTGAGAAGATTCAATAGTCTGCAGTGCATGTTAGAGTTTATATAAGCTCTGATCTTTTTGTTTGTTGGTCCCACTGTCCTCCGTGGACTATGTACAGTCACTGAGGACTGTACAGTACTTAGCCCCCAGAGAGAAGGAGTTCTGGAAAACATCTCACTGGAGAATGTAAAAACTCTTAACCTACACTGCAGGCTATTGAATCTCCCCCTGCTGCCTACCGCTGAGATGTCAACTGCAGTGGATTCTGGGATTTGTAGTAAAAGAAGATGTCAGCCTAAAACTAAGCAAAATTAGTCTGGTGTAATCTACTACACTGTACTACAGTAAACAGTAAGTAAACCAAAATGTTTCACAAAGGGCACATTGGGAGCAGCCCCTCATTTGAGTGTGGGGTCCTTTGTGCTGGCTGCTCCCTTTTAATGAAGACTACAGTTTGTCTGCTTCCTGAATTTTGTCACCCTAGCCCCTCTTCATTCTCTTCCCCAAAGTCTTTTGTCGTGCAGAGTGCAGTATGATAAATGATTGTCTTAAGAGGGTGGGAAGTGACAATCTTTGGGATAGCAGGCAGTCTTCTCCAGTTTTTATATTTGCTTGCATGCATGTGCAAGAAACATAGTGCCATCATCCGAGTTTTCCAGAGGTGTGTCAGCCTCTTTCAATTCAGTCAGTGTGTTTGCAGGCGCAGTCGCAGTGCTCCAATCACTGCTCCAGCTGTCTATGACAGCAGTTGAAAATGCAGTGGCATACAGTTGAAAGGGAGAGCTCCACTTCAGTGAGCAGAGCTCCCCCCCTCAACATGCATGCACGCATATTGCGTGTTCATGCACCCCCCCATGCACATACTGTATAGCCGATGGGGGTGCCCAATGCCCCATTGGCTCCATGCCCCCCAAATAAAGCTTTCCAGGTGCCACGCTGGGAGCCCACCCCAGCGTGGCATACGTCCATATGGCCGATGGGGTGCCCAATCCCTGTCGGCTCCAGCCCCCAAAGCCTTACAGCTGCCACGCACAGGAGCCATCCAGCGCATGGCACACATCTATGTGTGAGGGAGCCAATCCCCATCGGCTCCATGCTCCCTCCAAAGCATCCTGGTGCCATGCTGGGAGCCCACCCCAGCGTGGCAAAATGTGTTATGGCCAACGGGGGTGCCCAATCCCCTGTCGGCTCCAGCCCCCCCCAAACAGCCTTCCAGCTGCCACACTGGGAGCCCACCCCAGCGTGGCAAACATCCCTCGTCATCTTATTAAAAAAAAACACCCTGTAAATACAAAAACTGTCCCTCGGCGCTTCTCCCTGCCCCCCTCCCACAACCTGCACCCACCCACTGCACACCCTGCCTCCCCACACCCCCCTCACCCCATACTTACCTCCGAACCTCGGTGCGACGATCTTCAGTGGACTGGGAACACGTCTGCACTCTTCAAAGCCGACCGTGAACTGAGGAAATGCCGGTAAGCTGTATAATGGGATAGAGAGGGTTTTTTCAACTTTGCTGCATATCTCAGGCATTTTATGGAATTTTTGCACCAAATTTTCAACATGGGGATTTTGGGACCCCTTATCATGAATGCTTTCACTGTCATGGTGTTATCGGGCCTGAAGGGTGATTTCGCAGTCACTGCACAAAATCACCTTTCAGGACTGATTAATGAAATGACACTGCCAATGTTCATAAGGTGGGCTCTTAAAAAGCCTATTTTGAAAATTTGGTGGAAAAATTCCTAAAAATGACTGTTTTACGAGCGTATGCCAGTAAAGTTCCTTTACGCATCGTCAGAAGTTCGCAATTTTCAATATTTTCACTCCAGATTTTCAACATTGCCATTTTACCACACCTCCTTATGAGTAGTACAGCTGTCATTTTTCACATCTCGCCCAAAACATGTTTCCGCCCACGTAGCACACAATAGCGCAGTCGGTGTGTGAAATCAATGTACGGGACACATTAAGAAAATCACAGTGACACTCTTCATGAGCAGAGGTTGTAAAATGGCTATGTTGAGAATTTGGAGAAAAAATTCCTAAAAATGACTGTTTTATGAGCGTGCGTTGCAGAGTTCATACGCACGCTCGTAAGTTCGCGAATTTTCAATATTTTGACTCCAGATTTTCAACATTGCCCTTTTACCACACCTCCTTATGAGCAGTACAGCTGTCATTTTTCACATCTCGCCCACAATGTGTTTCCGCCCATGTAGCGCACAATGGCGCAGTCGGTGTGCGAAATCAATGTATGGGGCACATTAAGAAAATCACAGTGACACTGGTCATGAGCAGAGGTGTTAAAATGGCTATGTTGAAAATTTGGTGAAAAAATTCCCAAAAATGACTGTTCAAACAACATGAAGTCTTGCTATATTATAGACATTAGCAGTTTGATCCAGCTCTAGAACTGCCCCGGAGTGAAATGGTTAAAACCATTCCAAAATAGAATTTTGGCATGAGAGCAGCTCTATCTGTGTCATTTCAAACTTGAACTGTCAGATTCTTTACTCTGCCTCAGGGAACAGTCGCTCCGGAGATTTCTCCTTCTGCTCAGTTCATTTCTCGGTTTAAAAAGTGTTTTCTCGGTTGGATTTAACCGAGAATAGTTTTATTTTAACCGCAAAACCGTTCGGTTCAAGTTCTATCTGTGGTAACCATAAGTAAATGAAGGTTTTGTCTGTGTGGAACTTGTAAGTTATCGGTTCGGTTTTGAACCGATCAGTGGGTTTAAAACTCATTTAAAACTAAAAGTTACTATTTTAGAGTACGGTTCCCGGTTCTTATTGGTTCTAAAAAACGGATTTATTACTGTTTTCCAATACCGTGAACGGTTAGGAACCGATAAAGGTGTCTTGCCTGGCACTGCTGTTAAAAGGGCAAGTTTTTGGTTAGGCTGGCATTATGTCTGAGAAACCCAAAAGAAAACCTGGCCCACTGGGTTTCAACACTGTGATGTTTGTGGGAAGTCTTTGCCAAGGCTGACCCACACACCACATGTGTTTATTGTCTGGGGTTTGACCACCTCCAGTCAGACTGCCAGGTATGTAAGAATTTCCTGCAGCCACCCTGGAAAAAGATTGGGCAGGCTCAGGGAGCGAGAGCCAAAAGTCCGCTGACCCGGATGGCCAGCCCGGTTCGGTGCCAACCGAACCAGAGGGAGTGCCCTCTGACCAGGGCCAGACTTCCTCGGGCAAAGAAAAGCTGGTTCTGAGGAACCAATTCCAGTAAAGAAAACAAGAAAATCAGCAGATCTGGGTCCAAAATTCCTTCTCCAACTGCTGCAGAGATAACAAAAGCCATACAAATTGTCCAGTCACTGTCTCAGGGTCGACCGAACCACCACTATCTGGTAAAGGTCGGTTTGTCCGATCCCAGTGGTTCAGGATTATGATATTGAGGAATTTTATGAACCAGAGGAGGGAGGAGGATTATGAACAGTATGAATGTGGCTGGGAAGGTCTGGGTGTGCCCATTGAACGGACATCTCCCAGACAGACCTTTAGAATCTCCCCTATGCTGTCTGAGTCCCCATCTCATTTTATGTTTTATAAAAAGTTGCTGAAACCCTCCAGCTTCCTTTAGAAGAGGCTGTGGATGAGCAAGAGGAGCCTGATTTTGTAGAAATGATGGATATTCCAGAGTCTAGGAGATTGTCTATTCCTTTACATAAGTCTTTTAGGAAACAAACAATTAAAATTTTAAAGCTCCTAATTCTGTGCCTCCTGTAGATAAAAGATGGACAGAAGGTATACATTGTCAGGCCCTGATACAGAATTCCTTTCTCAGCAATGCAGTCATGTAGAGGTAGTTCAGGCTGCTGCCTGTGATAAACTAATATTCCTTGGCTTCACATCGTCCTGACAAGGATTCCAGGAAGATTGATGCCATGGCAAAAAAACAGTATATGGCAGCCTCTCTGGGACTCAGGCAAGCAAATTATATGGCTTATGTAGCTAGGTATCAGAAAACTAGATGGGATACTGTTATGCAATTGGCCAAGCAGGCCCATGGCCAGCTGGCTAGTGAACTAGAACAGGTGGCTGCTGATGGCATTGAAGCCTCTAAGGTTCAGTTTCATGCTGCTGTGGATGTTAATGATGTTTCCTCTAGGGTCATGGCCACATCTGTAGCTTTTCGTAGGTTGGCCTGGCTCAGGTGTACTAGTTTGTCACAGGATACCCAGACTAAGGCTATGGATTTTCCTGTGGTGGGAAATTCTCTGTTTGGAGAGGAGACAGAGAATTACATGAAGAAGATGGATGAATATGGACTACTTACAAGAGTGCCCAGGCTAAGGGTGGCAAGCCACTCCTCAAGGCATGCCCCAGGGGTAGGGGTAGGCCTTTTCACAGGCCTTTCTACCAGACTCAGGCCTCCTCTGCCTATGCTCAGAGGGGCTTCTTCAGAGGCAGGGGCAGACGAGGGGTGGGCAGACCTGCTCCCACCCCCCAGCCTAAAGCTCCTGCGAAACAGGCACCCTGATGGGGTGCCCAGGGTCGATTCTCCATTACCAGTGGGGGGCAGGCTGGCTTACTTCAGTCAGAATTGGGCTTCTTTAACCTCAGACAAGTGGGTTCTGGAAGTAGTAAGCCAGGGTCTGGTTCTCAGCTTCAAAAAGTTTCCCAAGTTGAGAAGCAGACTTTTTCTACCTGCAAGTGCTTCAGAGACCCTTGCTCTGGAAACAGAGGTCTCATCCCTGTTAGCTCTCAGAGCAGTAGAAAGGGTTCCTCCCCTGCATCAGGGCAGGGGTCTGTATTCCAGATACTTCATTACCCCAAAAAAGACAGGAGAATGGCGGCCCATTTTAGATCTCAGATATCTGAACAAGCATCTTCTGAAACCAAAGTTCAAAATGGTAACTCTGGCAATGATTTTACCTTCCCTAAGGCAAGGGGACTGGCTAGCTTCCTGGACCTCAAGGATGCCTATTTCCATGTCCTAATCAGAAGATCCCATCGAAAGTACCTCAGATTCTAACTGCCCTCAGGTCATTACCAGTTCAGAGCAATGCCCTTGACCTTACCTCTACTCAAGGGTATTCACAAAGTGTCTAGCGGTGGCAGTGGCCCCTTAAGGAGGCAGAGGATTGCTGTTTTCCCTATCTAGGACGACTGGCTCATTGTAGGCCAGTCCCCAGAACAGGTAAAATCTCACCTGCAGGTCATCCAGCAGCTTCTCACCTCCTGGGGTTTCTCTAAACCTACCAAAGTCGGTTCTGGAACCAGTCCAGGTACTCACCTTTATAGGGCAGAATTGGACACAAAGCTAGCCAGAGCCTTCTTCCCAGAAAGGGTAAGGAATTTAGTGGCTCTGGCCTCTTCCTTCACTCTGCAGGTCTCTCGACCAGCAAGACACTTTCTGCAGCTCCTGGGGCACATGGCTGCATCCACAGCTGTTGTGCAGGGAGCCAGATTTCAGATGAGAGACATTCAGTTTCACTTGAGAACCTTTTGGTCTCAGAGAAGAGACCCCTTCCAAGTTGGTCCCAGTGACTCGAACCTTGATCCTAGCTCTCCAGTGGTGGCAGGATCAGAGCAATTAAGAGCGGGGTCCCTTCATTTCCCTTCTCATGACTTGACTCTCACTACAGATGCTTCCCTTCTGGGTTGGGGAGCCACATGGGTGACCTTTCCACTCAGGAAGTTTGGTCCCCAGGAATCTCTGCTCCACATCAATTTGCTGGAACTCAGAGCTGTCTTTTAGCTCTTCAAGCTTTTCTGCATCTGTCCACGACAAGGTGATACAAGTCAGAACAGACAATACCACAACAATGTGGTACATCAACAAACAGGGGGCACTCGGTCTTGACCTTGTGCACCGAGGCAATGAAGTTGTGGTCTCTGGCCTATTCCCTGAACACTTCCCTCATAGCAGTTCATCTTCCAGGGAAGGACAATGTCCTAGCGGATGCCGTCAGCAGGATTTCCCAGGGCCATCACGAATGGTCCCTGGATCCTCAAGTGCTGGGGATAGTTTTTGCCAGGTGGGGCATCCCTCAGATAGATCTTTTTGCAGCCCCAGACAATCACAAACTTCCTCTGTTCTGTTTCAGACCTCCAGTGCTTGGCTCAGTTCCCCTGGATGCCCTTGTTCTGGATTGGGAGGGGAAGTTCCTCTATGCTTTCCTCCCCTTTCCTCTCCTATTCAAAGTACTAGTCAAAATCAGATCTCAGCCTTGCAGGGTGATTCTGATTGCCCCAGATTGGGCCAGGCAGCCCTGGTACCCCTCCTTCTGTCTCTGACAGTCCATCTTCCCCTGTGCCTCCCAGGAATCACAATCTGTTGACTTGTGCCCAGGGAAGGGTTTGGTATCGGACCTCAAATCCTCAACCTCAAGGCCTGGCTCTTGAGGGAGTTAGTTGCTGATTTACACCTCTCTCAGGGTGTTCTTGAGATCCTAAAGGCTTCCAGAAAGCCTTCCACTAGGGCTACTTATAGTTCTAAATGGAAAAGGTTTTCCATTTGGTGTGCTGGGAGAAATATTCCCCAGAATCTGCTGAATTGCCCATTTTGTTAGATTACATGGTACATCTTAATTCCTTGGGTCTCAGGCCAGCTACCCTGAGAGTTCATTTGGCAGCTGTGTCTGCTTTTGTGTCAGCAGGAAAGTCTTCTCCTCTTTCCTCTCATCCTGTGTTTTCCAAGTTTTTTAAGGGATTACTCCATACTAATCCTCCCTTTCGGGAACCGACCCCTGCTTGGGACCTTAATGTTTGCATTGCCCAGTTAATGCAACCCCTTTTGAACCTCTGTCTTCTGCAGAGCTTAAGTACCTAACTTGGAAAACTGTTTTTCTAGTGGCTATCACTTCTGCCAGATACATAAGTGAATTGCAAGCCTTGTCAGTGGAGACTGACTTTATTTCTTTCCACAGGGATAAGGTAGTCCTTAGGACTAATAGGAAGTTTTTGCCTAAGGTGGTTTCAGATTTCCATCTTAATCAATCTATCTCCCTTGCAGTATTTTTCACTGATCACTCCTCTTCAGGTGAGAGGAGGTTGCACAGCCTGGATGTTAAGAGAGCTCTTAGTTATTATATAGAGCATACCAAAGGTCACAGGTTTGAATCCCTCCAACTTTTCCTTACCTATGGTGAAGTTGGGAAAGGCAAACCTGCCACTAAGAGATCAATAGCCAGGTGGATTGTCTCTTGTATCCAATTTTGTTATCAGAAAGTGGGCAGAGCCCCCTTCCCCTGGTTTGAGGGCTCATTCTACCAGGGGTACAGCTGTGTCTCTAGCTGCTGCCAGAGATATCCCTTTATTAAAGATTTGCCAGGCTGCTACTTGGAAAACGGTACACACTTTTACCAAGCATTACTCCTGGATGTCAGGCCAGGAAGATGCTCGGTTTGGCACAGCTGTTCTTCGAGCCTATTCCTAAGTAGGTTCTGCCCTCCTCCATGGAGGTACTGCTGTGTATTCTGCTAATGTCTATAATATAGCAAGACTTCATGTTGTTTGAAGAAAAATTACTCACCTTAGTAATGTTGTTTCTTCTAATGGAGTCTTGCTATATTATAGACCTCCCCAACCTGCCCTCTCAGAACCTCTACTTGGTGGGTGCGGGCAACTTAGTGCGGCACTACTTATGTCCTGTTAGCATTTTGTCCCTTTGGGACTTTGGGGTGTGTATGCACGCGTGTGTGTGTTTTATTATACTTATGTTCCATTTTCATATTATTAGAATGGTGTTAGTATTTCTGGTCCCCTGACTTGAGTCTTGGGTGTTGGGACCATCAATGGTTGTTATTATTTAGGTAGCCATTTGGCTAGTGTAGGTTACAGCTTCCACACAGACCTTAGTGAGTCTGGCTCGTAAAGATCTGACAGTTCAAGTTTGAAATGACACAGATAGAGCTGCTCTCGTGCCAAAATTCTATTTTGGAATGGTTTTAACCATTTCACTCCGGGGCAGTTCTAGAGCTGGATCAAACTGCTAATGTCTATAATATAGCAAGACTCCATTAGAAGAAACAACATTACTAAGGTGATAATTTTTTCTTTTTAGGAAACACGTTGCGCAGTTCCTAAACACGCTGTGAAGTTCTTGAATTGTAATATTTGCACACCAGATTTTCTTAGTGCCATTTTACGCACTTCCTTATAAGCAGCACAGCTACCATTTACATCTCACCAAAATGTGTTTCCGACATGTAGTGCACAATGGTACAGTCGGTGTGAAAACAATGTTTGGGACAGATTAAGAAAATCACAGTGACACTGGTCATGAGCAGAGGTCTTAAAATGGCTATGTTGAAAATTTGGTGACAAAACTCCATAAAATGACTGTGTTACGAGTGAGCATTGCGCAGTTTCCACGCACCCTCATAAGTTCGTGAATTTGTAATATTTTCAGTCCAGACTTTCACCAGTGGCATTTTTCCACACCTCCTTATGAACAGTAAGGCTGTCATTTTCCACAACATGGCCGAAATGTGTTTTCACACTTTCAGCGCAGAAATGAATGGTCACTGTGGGAAATCATTGTTCGGGACAGATAAAGAAAATCACACTGACACTGTTCATGATCGGAGGTCCCAAAATGCCTGTGTTAACAATCTGCTGTAAAAAAATCCCCAAACTAGTTACATTATGGGTGTGCGTTGCCCAGTTTCTATGCACACTCCTGACTTCACCAGTTTTTTAAATATTTTCACAGCAGATTTTCAACATTGCCATTTTTTACACCTCCCCATGAACAATACTGCTGTCATTTTTCACATCCTGTTCGGAATGTGTTTTTGCACCTGTGGTGCCAAATGCCGTAGTCGCTGTGCAAAAGCAGTGTTCGGCTAACAAACTGATATTGCCACTGTTCATGAGGTGGGGGTCACAAAAAAGACATGTTGAAAATTTGGAGTGAAAATACCAATGAATGCCTGAGGTGTTAGGGTTTCCAACCATAACGCCCCACCCTGTATAGAATGACAGGCATCAGGGGTGTGACTTGGTATTCTTGCCTGTAATGCTTATACCATTCAACCCCCACCCACACCCTGCAGCCAGTGAGAGGCATCAAGGTGTGCTTCAGACTCTTTGGCCCCAAACTTCACCCCATTCTCCTATACCGCACCCATCTCACCATATTTCCTGATGGAATGGGGTGCGCATGAGAGCCAAAGACCCCAAGGCACACCACAACATTTGTCAGTGTCTGCAGGGTAGGATGTGGTGAAATGGTGTGGTCGTTATGCCTGATGACCCAAAGGCACACCCCAATGCCTGTCACTCTCTGCAGGGTGGTGGGGTTGGCTTCAGTTCAATACTTCAATGCCATTCCTATTATGCAGCTCTGTAACTTCTACACTACCAAAGCCAATGCTAGCAAGCAAACATTCGGCTTTGACAAATGCTTGTTAGGGCTGCAGGAAGGTAGAGTCTGCAGCCCTATTGCATCAACTCTAAAAATGAGCTACAGAATTCAGACCATAGAACACTTCTTTTGGAGTTTTCGAATGATCCGTCCACTTTGCAGTCCTTCAATTTAACCCTTGTAGTGCTGTAGACTAAACTTCTCTCCAGGGCTCAATCAAATAGATTCATTTTAGTGATTTCAGCAGCCTAAGGATTAAGAAACAAATGCTGGGGTCAATCACCTCTCCTCCGCAAACTTGTAATGGTTCAGTGAGTTAGTACAAGAAACACATGTTTACTTTTGAATCCAACTTGGTAAATAGAATTTTTAGAATTAATGCAAGAGGGCTATTAATTAGGCCAGTTTCAACACTGTTTTCTCAGCTTTTTATGTTTGCTTGCACGCATGTGCAAGAAACATAGTGCCACCATACGAGTTTTCATAGGTGTGCCACCTCACTTCCAATGCCCTGCTCCTTTTTGCAGGCATGGCCGCACTGCACCAATGAATGTCCGAGCTGTCTATGACAGCCATTCAGATGCAGTGCCGTACAGTTCTGAGAAAACCACCACTACAATCAGCGGTGGTAACGTGTAGGCAGTTTGCATGCTGCCATCGGCCATTGCCCCCCCATGAACACCTAGGTAGCACGCTGAGAGCCTACCCCAGCACACTCATGCACTCCCCTCCACCCCTGCACAGTGTATGACTGACGGGGGTGCCCAGTCCCCCATCGGCTCCACTGCCCCCAAAAGCAAACTTCCAGGTGCCACGCTGGGAGCCCACCCCAGCGTGGCAAAAGTCCCACGTCGCCTTTATGAAAAAAACACCTAGAACAAAAGAAAATGGTCCCTGGTTGACTCTCTTGCCCCTTCCCCCAACCCATGCCCACTCTCTGCGTACTCCACCTACCCACACACCCCTCACCACATACTTACCTCCGGTGACTGGAGCGATGATCTTCGGTGGACCAGGAACACGTCTGCACTCATCAAAGCCGACCACGAACTGAAGAAATGCCGCTAAGCTGTATAATGACATAAATGTTTTTTTTTCCAACTTTGGTGCATATCTTTACCATTTTTGGGAATTTTTTCACCAACTTTTCAACATGGGGTTCTTGGAACCCCACCTCATGAACTCAGCCACTGTCATTTTGTTATTTGGTCCCAAAAGGTGATTTTGCGGTCACTGCGTGGAACCACATTTCGGGACTGAGTAACAAAATGACAGTGTCACAGTTCATGACGTAGGCCCCCCCCAAAACCCTATGTTAAAAATTTGGTGAAAGAATTCCCAAAAATGACTGTTTTACAAGCGTGCGTTGAGCAGTTTCTATGCAGGCTCATACCTTCCAGAATGTTTTACTATTTTCACTCCAGATTTTCAACATTGCCATTTTACCACACCACCTTATGAGGAATACAGCTGTCATTTTTCACATCTTGCCCAAAATGTGTTTTCAAGCATGTAACACACAATGGCGTGGTCGGTGTGTGAAATCCATGTTTGGGACAGATTAAGAAAATCACAATGACACCGTTCATGAGCAGAGGTCTTAAAATTGCTATGTTGACAATTTGGTGACAAAAGTCCATAAAATGACTGTGTTACGAGCGTGCATTGCGCAGTTTCCAGGCACCCTTGTAAGTTCACGAATTTGTAATATTTTCAGTCCAGATTTTCAACACTAGCATTTTCCCACACCTCCTTATGAACAATACAGCTGTCATTTATCACACCTTGGCTGAAATGTGTTTTTGCACTTCCGGTGCAGAAATGTGCAGTCACTGTGGGAAATCAGTGTTCGGGACAGATTAAGAAAATCACAGTGAAACTGTTCATGAGCGGAGATTCCAAAATGCCTTGTTGACAATCTGCTGTAAAAATCCTCAAACTAATTACATTACGAGTGTGCGTTGCGCAGTTTCTACGCACACTCATGACTTCATCAGTTTTTTTATATTTTCACTCCAGATTTTCAACATTGCCATTTTTTGCACCTCCCCATGAACAGTACAGCTGTCATTTTTCACATCCTGTTCGAAATGTGTTTTCACACCTGTGGTGCCAAATGGCGTAGTTGCTGTGCAAAATCAGCTTTCAGCTAACAAACTGATATTGCCACTGTTCATGAGGTAAGGGTCACAGAAAACTCATGTTGAAAATTTGGAGTGAAAATACCAACAAACGCCCAGGGCGTTAGGGTTTCCGACCATCACTCCCCACCCTGTAGAGACTGACAGGCATCAGGGGTGTGACTTGGGATTGTCGTCTGTAATGCTCATGCCATTCCACCCCCATCCACAACCTGCAGCCAGTGGCAGGCATCGAGGTGTGCCTTGGACTCTTCGGCCCCAAAGTTCATTCCATTCTCCTATATTGCACCCATCTCACCATATTTCCTTATGGGATTGGGTGAGTGTAAGGCTCAATGACCCCAAGGCACACCATGACACTTGTCGGTGTCTGCAGGATAGGGTGTGGTGAAATGGCTTGGGTGTTATGGCCGACGACCCAAAGGCACACCCCAATGCCTGTCAGTCTCTGCAGGGTGGTGGTGGGGTTGGCTTCAGTTCAATACTTCACTGCCATTCCTATTATGCATCTCTCTAACTCCTACACTACCAGTGATAATGCCAGCAAGCAAACATGCGGCATTGACAAATGCTTGTTTCTGTTTGTTTCTTATATTGTTCCTTCCTAGTCATGGTTGGGCTAAGCATTTATCAAAACATATCAAGTGGAGGTTTGCAGCATATGAACTTAATGTGCTTTATAAACAATTTTTATTACATATACTGTACTTCTGTGCTAATTTATTTATGCCTCTTTTTTGCTCCTAAAACATTTCTGGAGTATTGTAAGATGAGGACCGTCCTTTCCTACTTAATAGGAGTAATCTTTTTTCATTTTGTTTTCTATTTGCGGTTTACATTTGTTTCTTTCAGCTTACTGAATTCTGTCATTTTTGTTACCCTAGCCCCTATCCATTCTCTTCCCAACCGAGTCTCTTGCCACACAGAGTGCAGTAAGAGAAAGGGTTGTCTTAAAAAGGTGGGAAGTAATAATCTTTGGGATAGCAGGCAATCTTCGCTTGCATTTTTTTTGTTTATTCCTTATATTGTTCCTTCCCAGTCATGGTTGGGCTAGGCATTTATCAAAGCACACCAAGTTTGTGTTTGCAGTATATGACATTAATGTGCTTTATAAATAATTTTTATTACATATATTTATACACTAATTCACTTATGCCTGGTTTTTTTTTTTGCTCCCAAGGCATTTATGTGGTATTGTAAGAAGATGAGGACCCTACTTTCCTACCTACTGGGAACAATCCTTTTTTCAGTTTTCCTATTTTCAATATGCTTTCATTTATTATCACTCTTTCTTATTCTACATCCCTCTGTAAAAAAGGAAATGAGGCAATTGGGACTGACGCTTCTATTTAAAAAGAGGGCATGCATATGTCATCATGCACATGTTGGCACAGTTCCAAAAAAATTCCAGCACTGGTGGGGTCCCAGCACCTCTGGCATTAAGACTGAAGAGTGTGACTCTGTGGAGGAGATACACTAAGTGATCAAGAGTTAGTGGTGAATAGCTTTCCATTCTTTGAAAAAGATGAATTTTGAAATGTTTGAAGCTAGGAATGTAATAGAAAGCTTGCTGTTTGGTTGATGTAATGGTGTCCTACTAATATAGGTTCCATGCATTAATGCACATCAATATAGATAAATCCACTTTAACTGTAATATTATTTAGTTTAAAATGAGTCAGTACTCTTTAAAATGTATTGAAAAAAACAGGCATCCAATTTCTTTATGGATGACAATATTTGATATTAGTATTGATCACTGTATCAGAAGTACTAAAAGTATTTAATAAAGATGAATCACACTATTTTGTAGTTATTTGATAGGGTTTCAAAAGGGATTGCAAGGTATGAAAACTCATAAGAATATAGCCCACTAGCCATAGAGGTATTAAAAGAACACCATTTGACACAGAAATGTGTGATTTGCTTAAAAATGGTGTTGGCTGTAGTAAAGAAAATTATGTAGTTTTCCATGTATTGTATATCAAATAGAGAATACTGGATGGGCAACTATACACAACCATTGTGTTCTGCCACAGAGGGGATCTGATTCTCTTTGATCTTGAGAACAAAGCTGAAGAGGTCAGTGGGAATCAGAACCCCAAAGTGGCAGAACACACTGTTTATGCATAAAGTAGCTCATATTGTAATTTTTATAGTGTATAGTATTATGTGAAATGTGTGCATTGTGTTTTTCTTTCTTTCAAAATGAAGCTGATTTGTGCAGTCTCTAGAGGTCCTAGAATGCTGTTCTACCATAGAAAGGCACAATCACATTTCATGACCTTTGAACTGTGTAGTACAACAGCATTTTGAAAAGGATGGATTTCTATATAGAACAATGCTCTACTACACACTATACAATGTTATAATTTTACATTATATATAGAATAAAATATGGGGTGTTGTGTGTAACGAGAATTTTACACACACCTGAACTGTTGGATGCCACATAAACCCTGAGCGCAAAGCTCAAGGGGTTTATCTAGGCATCCAATACAAAGGGTGTGTGTAAAATTTGAGTTTACACATAACCCCATATTTTATTTTATATAATTGCTGGGTTTTGCTTTTTCGCCACACCATTTATATAAAATAAGTGACATTCTAGTGTGGCCGTGGTCCGGTTGGCTTTTAGCATGGTCCGTGGTCGCTTTATGGCACTTACGTTTTTTTTCTGTTTTTTTTTCTTTCCCCATCTGGTCTCTGCTTTACTAAAGAGTATTTTCTTTTTTTACAAAGTAACTTACCACTGAGTCGCAGTGCAGTTTCGGGCAGGGTGGCGAGCAGCATAAAACCCGAAAGAGTTGTGGCTAGTGCATGCACAGAGTAAGGGAAACCTAGCAGGTGTTTGCTGTTATAAACACTCCTTTATAAAAGCAAATTACACCACAGGTTTTCCTATGGGAGAAAGCGAAACTCAGTTATTATGTATAGTTAATTACTGAATAAGTTGTCTATCAAGATAATATGAAGAAAACCTTGCTTCTATTCAGCTACTCAGGAAAGACATTTACATGAACAACAATATAACATGTTTTTTCACAGGTAATGTGCTATGTACACTATACAAAGTTTCTGAAGCAAAACAGTTTTTTTTTACAAAATGTTCTTCTTTTTAGGTTGTCATTTACGTGTATTACCTGGGAAGTAGTAGAAGCAACATGTGCTTGTCTGCTGGCACAGGCTGAAGAGACAGAAAAGGAAGGTTATTCAGCTGCTAAAGTAGAACAAATGGTCTTGGAAGAATTTGGGCGATGTCTGTCTCAGATTCTTCATTCCTTGTGGCAAGCTAAAGAGCTGCAATAATAGTAACACTGCAGCTTTAATACATTGTAATTTTGTGATGTTACTAAAATTTATAGTGCATCTTTAACATTCTAAAACTGTCCTGAAAGGCTAATCTATAGTAATACAACAGTGTTTTGATCAGTCATCTGTATAGTGTAGGTCACCTGGTTTGTCTGGCAAGATATTTAAGACATTTTGGAAACAGAAATAAATGCTCCACAAATGAAAAACATGAAAGTAACATCATAGTTTTCAAAATAATTATGCTTGATTATTAAAAGATACAGTAAAGTTCATCTATCACCTATTATCTGAGGCACTTCCAAAGTACTGTACTTACGCGGAGAAAATGTTCAAATTTCTCTGCAAGCAACTAAATTAGAATGAGTTATATTTTTTAAATGAGAGTTTCTTTCCACATGAATTGAGTTTGCACACCTTTAATCTTACAGCAGTCATGGCGGAAGAGATGCAAAAATAATGGGGCAGAGACAAAAAAAAAAACGAAATTAGGTAGGTAAATCAGAGATGTATGAATTTGTGAGGCTGGATATCATTCTTTGGGAAATTAAAAGTCCTGCCTGGATCTTGTCTGCTCCATGTGCCCTGGCACTAAAATGGTCCCAATGGTTTCTCACAAATTACCTCTCTGTCCTGCTGGCAGTATTTACTAAAGTCACCATCTCCCCAGCACAGTTGCATATGGATCAAAGAGCTAGAAGGCTGGTACTGGTAGCACAGCAAGGGAAGACACAACATTTAATAAGGATCCCTATTCCAGTCCTAGTAGATACCAGTAAAACATGGAGATGGGCACACACCACTAATCTTCTATAAAATCTTTTTTTAACAAAATGACATAAAGGAATAACTCATACTCAAAAACCTAAGAAGTGCATAATTGCATTTTGAATACCATATATTCTGTGTCATTTGTTTCACATTGTCACCGGATAAATCTGTAGTGATTATGTCATCCAGCTAGAGTGACTGACACACTTACAAAACTGTGACATCAGCACAAACCACTTTGTGCCCGAGCATTCTATGATAGTTTGATTGTTCGGTTTGAGTATGCCAGTGAAGGGAGCTGCATCTAGCACTCTGGGCTCTTTAGCCAAGACTTTTCCATGTCTTTTATTGTTTTTTTATCCCATTTAGTAACTTAGGGCAGCGAAATCTCTGTTTGCTAACAACAGTTCTTTCCTAAATTTAAATTGTACCTGTTTTTGCCTCTCTAATTGTCTCTGTTGTCTTTAACCCTCAGCTCATGGGAGTTCTGGGAATTCTGCCAATCTTCCAGACTCAATATTTCAGTGCATGAGATAAATATTTTGAAACTATCAAGCCTTTTCTGCTTATGATCTGCCTTCTAGCCTGGTGTCTGCCCTAGAAATGAGAGTGGTCTTTTATGCCCGCCTTCATTTTCAGGACCAGTTCAAGTCTCAAGCTGTGAAGGTATGCTCAGACAACACAGTGACAGTCACGCACATTAACACTCAAGGAAAAACATGCTTGCAGATGCTCTAAAGGTGCTTCACTGGGTGGAGCACAATCTTCTGTCTCTTCCAACCATTAATAGGAGAACTAAATGTTCAGGCTGACAGGTTCGGTCACCAAGCTTTGCATCCAGGAGAGCTGTCACTTCATCCAGAAGTGTTGTATCTTCCGTGTCAGTGTTTGGAGACCCCACAGATGGACCTCTTTACCCACCAAGGAAAATTCTTAGGTTCCCAAGTTCTTCAGCTGCTTCAGATGTCCACAAGCATAAGTAATGGCTGCTTTGTATCAGACATGGAGATTCTAGTTAGTTTTTTCTTTCCTGCTCTGCTATTGATCCCAGTGGTACCAAGAACAATTCAGCCATTGAGATGAAACATTCTCCTAGTAGAGTAGGTAAGGTCTTGAGTATAAGAGCTGGTGAGCTGGTAAGTCTTTCAAATCAGGGACTGTTCCAGCTTCCCATTTGCAAGAACTTTCTGGGGAAAGATCATGTGTTTCACCTGAATCCAGACAAGCTGAAACTTCATGGCTCCTAAGGGGAAGAAACTGTTGGAGTTTGGTTATCCTGCTAAGGTGCAGAACGCACTAATGTCCTCTAGGAAAGTTTCCACATTCTCTGCATATGAAGAAATTTGGAACACCTTCACTTGAGCAAGGGATTTGGATTAAGCAGAAGAAAGCTTCTGCAGCACAGATTCTCGACTTCTCAGGATGGTGTAGATAAGGGCCTAGCACTGAGCTTCCTCTAGTGTTTGGTTTCCACTCTGGGAGTGGTATTGTGGCCTATAAATGGCTTCTCAGTGGGAACGCATTCCAACATTATGAGGTTCTTTCATGTGGTCAGTTTGTACAGGTGTCCTTTCTGGTCACCTATGCCCCCTTGTGATCTTAATTTGGTTATTGTCACTGTCTGCAAACTTCCTTTTGAGCATTTATCCACTATTTCTAAGGACATTCTTTTCATCAGTGTGTTTTTTTCTGGTAGACATCTGCTTGTGAGAAGAACTGGTGAGCTTCAGGCTCGCTGTAGGAAAACTTCTCATATTTCATGAGGACAAGGTTGTTCTTCGGACTGTGCCCCCTTTCCTCACAGAAGTACCTACTGCCTTCTAAGTGAACCAAGAGGTGTGCCTTCCATCTTTTTACCCAAAGCCTGCAGATTAGAAATAAAGACATTTGTGTATGTTTGCTGTATGCAGAGTGGTCAAAACATACCTGATACAAACAGAAGGATTTTGTTGGTCTAGTAACCTTTTCAGCCCCTAGGAAGCTGCCAAAAAGGGGCAAAAGGCTTCCAAGGCTACTTCGACTAGGTAGGTCAGATCATATATAACAAAGGCTCATATGGCTTGGAAACTAAAGCCACCAGCTCCTGGGCCAAATGAGCAGAGGCTGCAGTCTCAGAGAATTGCAGGGCAGCCACATAGTCTTCCCTATATACCTTCACCATGCATTACAGGCTTGACATTCAAAGTTCATCTGATGCACCTTTTGGTTGCAAAGTGTTGCAGGCAGAAGCCTCATAACAACATGGGATGCTACACAAAGAAGACATTCTATCAGACATACTGTAATTTTTTTTCTGTTAGCTCCAATGTTGTTACTGGGACCATACCTAACAACTGATTTAAACTGACATGGAGAATATTGTCAGTATGATTCAGTAGACTACCATTATGTGATTTTCTTGAAAACACATATTCAAATGTTCTCTAAAAAAGAAATTATTTTATACATGTACATAGCTTGTCATTCTGATGCCTTTTCAATTATAAACCTTTTTTTCTCAATTGAAAAGCTACTATTCAGGGAGGCAGCATAGCACAGTGGGTTAAGGCTCTGACCTGCAGATCTGGAAACATGGGCTTGAATCCCACAGCCACCTAGGTGCATACTGTGTAATCCTGAGCAAGTCACTTAATTTCCTTGTGCTCCCAGTTCACATCTGGAAACAAGCTTCAGCTTAATGTGCAACTCCTGGTTAAATAATGTTCCCTTTCCCTATTCAAACAGAAGTTTTTAACCATGGTCAAACTGTCGTGCTTTATGCTGATGACTCTTGTGGGTCCATGAATACTGGAAGAAGGGATACAGACATACAGAGGTCAGAATGTTATAGAGCTTCTTGATCTGTCCTCAAGCTATGTTACTTTTTCATTCTTTTATGTTATCCAGGTTGTGTTTGGTGTTTTTTAGGCATGTCATTAGTATGGCTATATTCATTATTATTGATATTACTATAGCTGTACTACATGGCAAGAAATGTTGACTGATTAGCTAGAGGCTGCGGAGCTCTCATGCCACCAACATTTTGTGATTATGTCACAGCTTTGAGCTGTTCACTGACTCTAGCAGGGGTGCATCTTATCCATTTGTAATAACTTCCCGGTAACAATGTAGGATCTGACAGAAAAAAGAATCATAATGTCTGAGAGAATGTCTTCCCTGTACTGCACAGCATTGTAGTAAACTGAACAATCTGTCACAAAATGTTAGGACAGTCAGGGTTCCAGTATAATCTCACTGCTTTGTGAGTTTGTAAGCCTCCCTAGTAGAATGATGTAATTATCCAGCAGTTACAAAAAATCCAAATTATAGTAAACCCCATGGAGTTTCTTGAATTCAAATCTGAATACTCACACAGTCAGTGATAGGGCAAGATATTGTCACCTTCAAAATCTAATGAAGACTAAGTCAAAACACATTAGCTTCTGTGTCTTTTTTGAGTGGAGTTTGTTCGGGTTTTGAAATATGCTCTGCTAATGTACCATATTTTACAGTAATAGAATGGGGAATTTGTATTTCTTCCATCTTTTTGTCTTACTTTCATAACACAAAAAATGATTTGAACTTTTTTATTAGAATTATTCTTATTTGTAGCTAGAGTAGCAAATAATACAGCAGTCAGAGTTATGCACTTTGAAGCATCTTTCTGCTTTATGCTGCTGTTTGGGTATTTGTAAATATAATGTTAAAAAATCTATAGCAAGCCTTTCTCAAAGTTACAGCTACTGTACTGTATTTGGCCACTGAGTGGCAGTGCTACTCCACATTTGAAAAAAGAGAATTTGTCAATGGAAAGTTATCTCAAAAGCTTATGTAACTATATTTTTGTCTATCTCTTTACCACACTAAATTTCCTTGACAATCACTCTTTATCTCTTCAGCAATTTTGAAAGGGTGCCCTAATTACAACATAAATATGATAGACAGACAGATAGATAGGTAGATAGATAGATAGATAGATAGATAGATAGATAGAGAGATGAGATGAGATGAGATGAGATGAGATGAGATAGACAGACAGACTTTTCTTTATTTAGCACTTTTTCTGAGCTCACATTGCCTTACAGTATTTGGGCAAAACAAATGCAAAAATACAGCTTTATATTAATATAAAAACATACACAGTTAAAATAAATAAATATATACAAATTTATAGTCCCCCTATAAGATGACACCCTAATTGCAAGGTAGATGAATTTAATTTTTATATGGCCTAAACTGCAGCTTTATGAATTAAACATTTTACTACCTTATTTTAAAGGGAACATAAAAACTTGTATATAATATTATTTAATATAATTTGAAATATGGGCTTGTGTGAAGTCTGGTTCATAAACTATTGTTTCTTTAGTATCATATGTTTGTTTTAAAATAGTCTGAACCCAGTGACATCAGTTGAGTGGAAGCCTAGAGCAAAGCTTTCAATGCAGGGATTCTGCTCAACTGAAGTCACTAGGCTCTGAAATGGATATGTAATTAAAAATTAAGATTGAAAAGGAAAACACAGCATTAACATGACACCCTAAATAAAGAAAAATAAGACTGTTTCAGAACAAACTCATGAAATAATACACTGAGGATATTAAACAGATGTATAATGTGGGTTGGGAGAAACGCAGCATCCGATCAGTGTAGTCACCCTGTGTGGCCATGAATTAAGTAGCCTAGTTAATGCATGGTTTAGCTGAGCAACTCTGGAGATCTTTCTCTGGGTCTTGTTATGTGCTGGGGAGCAAATGTTGAGTGGCAGCCATGTCACGTCCCAAGTTAACGAGTGGGAGTATGGAATTTCTCCTGTGTGCTGTATGTCTGTCACTGTGCCAACCAAGAGTTCAGGTACAGTGAAGGTAGTTACCCAACCTGCACATGATCTGTGGATAAATAATGAGAACTGTTTCAGAAGTGGTAGCCTCATTCAGTATTCATGTGCAACCATCCAGTTTTGGCTGAGTGTCCTCACAGCACCCAGGGTGCTGATTAATCTCCAATAACCCCATACCCTATTGTGGGTTATTGCTTACATCACACATGCTCAGATTTTGAGTCATATTAAAATATATTAAAAAAACAGCAACCAAGATTTCTCACCACAGGTGTTCTTCTATATTCCTAACTCTCTGCAGTCATCCTCCTAAGTAGAACTGCCCGGAGATAGAACATTATGCAAATGATAGAACCTATCATTGGCATGTGCCACTTATTCAAACTGCTGCCCTTATCAGCTGCAACATTCCACCAAGACACCTTGGAGACGTCCCTCTCAGTCATTCCTTGTGTGGTTCTTCACTGAAAATAAGCATTTTATTTTAATTATTCCTACTGCTACCTTTATTTCTGTTTAAATTCCTACCATTAGTTAGTTTAGCACTTATTTTAGTGTTTTTGGTTTCATTTTATCGGTTCCTCACAGTTCGGGATAACCATTGGGAAAGTGAGTCTTAAATCCCTTTGCAGAGATTGTATTTCTTTATCGCTGGTTCAGTTTAGTGCGTATTTTAGTGTTTTTGGTTTAATTTTCTCAGTTCCTCACAGTTTGGGATAACTGTTGGGGAATCAAGTCTTAGATCCCTTTGCAGAGATTTTATTTCTTTATCTCCGGTTCGGTTTAGTTATTTTTAGTATTTTATTTTAAATAAATTCTTGATTTTGTTAACCACTAACCCGGTTGAAGTTGTTCAGTTCTCAGTTCAGTATCAGAACCTTCGCCGGTTCCTGAACCGACTGCAATTGCAAAAAAAAAGTTTACTTTATTTACGGTTCTGTTTTTCTTAATCATTTTGATGATGGCAGAAAAAACAAACAAAAAGACTAAACCCCCAGGGTTTAAAAACTGCCTTAAGTGTGGGGACATTTTTGTAAAGGCAGACAAGCATGACTTATGCTTATCTGAAATGAACATTTTCTGCAAATTGTGATATCTGGAAATCATTTCCACAAAAGACAATTGACAAGAGGCTTGGAAAGTCTCCAAAGAAAACTTGAGAAGGGTGCTATGGGTTCTGACCATCCCATACCATCTAAACATGTGGGTGAAACTGCACTATCCAAACTGAGTACCCCTGACAAGGGTGAAGCAGCTTCCAGCAAAAGGGTGGGTGAACCGGCTGACTCCCCAGTTCCTACCAAAAAGACAAAGAAAACAAAGCACGTTGAACCCCTGGCTGAGAAACCAAGGGGGGTTTTATTTGTGCCTCACAGTCTGCTATCCTCAGAAGAGATTACTTAGGCCATGAAGGCCATACAGGCTTTGCAGGGTCTTATACGTGCTCCAACTCCTCCAACACCGGTTCAAGTCCCAGTTGGACCTTCTTCTGTCCCTACTCCATCCCAGGAGCAGATGGAGTTTGAGGAGTATGGTTTGCCTGAAGTAGATGAAGGTGAGCCTATTGAGCCTGAGATCTCTACTGAACAGGAATTTGGGTCTCCTTCTATAGCAGAGGATTTTTTCTCTCACTTTTCCTTCATAAGGAAAATAGTGGAAGCCATTGATATGGCTGCCACAGAGTTTATAGAGGATGAGGAAGAGGCCGAATACATGGAAAAGATGGGGTTAACACCCACAAAGACGATATTACTCCCTATCAACAAGTTTTCCAAAAAAGGCTTGTTTAAGATTTTTCAAACTCCAAATTCTGTCCCCCCTCTGGACAAGAAGGTGGACAAAAAGTACCAGCTGAACAGACAGGGGGTTGAGTTCCTCTTCTGTCACCCTGACCATCAAGGGACAGTCCAGCAAGCAGCCAGTGAGAAGGCAAGGGTGCCAGTGGCATCACATCCACCTGTGAAGATTCATGCAAAATAGAGAGTATGGCCAAGAAGGGCTACCTGGCAGTCTCACTGGGAGTCAGACAGGCTAATTACCAGGCTTATTCTGCACATTATCAAAAGTCACTGTGGCAGTCAGTATTGGCCATGGCAGATACGGCTCCTTTGGGCCTCTTGGATGATTTGGCTGAAACAGCCAGGTTTGGGCCGTAAGCAGTAGAATACCAATTTCAGATGGCAGCAGATGCCATTGATAGTGCTGCCAGATGGATGGCCCTTAACAAAGCTCTTAGGAGGTTGGCCTGGCTTAGGGTCACCAGTCTTATACAAGATACCCAAACCAAGGCTATGGATTTTCCCATGGAGGATCATTTACTATTTGGACTGAGGCTTATATGAAGAGGGTGGATGAGTACAAGGCCACCTATAAGAGCAACTCGGCAAAGGAGAGTCCCTCCTCCTCCTACAGGCCATACAGAAGGGAGAGACAGAGGTAGAGCAGCCTCTATCAGACTCTTTTGTCAGGCCCAGGTTGTCTCTCAATACCAGCAATACCCACAGCAGACAGGGTACTTCAGAGGTAGAGGTAGAAGGAGCTCCAGGAGCCCAGGCCCAGCCCCAAGCAAAACAGAATCCCCGGCTCATTGGTCAAGACCGCCTCCCCTGTCACTAAGTTTCAAGTCCTTCCCTCCCTCCCTTGCGAACAAGTGTTCAAAACCAGCTTCCCTCCTGGAAAAGAAACTATTAGAGAAGGAGGTACAAGCCTCCTGTTTAAAGCAATGGAATATGTTCTATCTCAGCAGAAGGGAAGGGGTTTCTACTCAAGATATTTCCTCACCAAAAAGAAAAAATGGGGAGTGGCAGCCTATTCTAGACCTCAGACTACCGAACAAGTACTTAGTAAAGCCAAAATCAAGATGGTCACATTCGCAATGATTCTGCCAGTCATTCGGAAGGTAGACTGGCTAGCATCTCTGAACCTAAAATATTCCTATTTCCACATTCCCATAAGAGAATCCCACAGGAAATATCTCAGATTCAGACTTCCATCAGGACATTATCAGTTTTCAGCCCTACCTGTCGGTCTCGCCTCAGCTCGAAGGGTATTCACAAAATATCTGGCAGTGGTGGTGGCACACCTAAGAAGGTTAGGTGTATCAGTCTTCCCCTATCTCGATGATTGGCTGGTGGTGGGAAACTCACTCTAGCAGAAGCAAGATCACTTGCAGGTAACACTAAACGTTTTACAGTCACTAGGGTTCCTGGCAAATCGGTAGAAATCTGTCCTCACTCCAGTACAGGAACTGCACTTCATAGGAGCAGAACTGAACACCTTAGAGGGAAGAACCTTCTTCTCTCAAGACAGAGTGCAAAGCATCTTACAAATAACTGCTTCTTTCAGACTGAATGCGCCAAAGCCAGCAAGACAGATCTTATCTGTGTCATTCTTCACCATTCATCACTGGTGGGTTCTGACCGGAGGAACAGGACCCCTCAGGAGTTTTTTTTTTTGTAAAGAGGAAGGGACGACATTGAGACGGCGCCACCCTTAAGGCCAACGCATTGTGTGGTGCTCGCGGGTTAGCCAGTAACCGATGTTGACTCCTCCTCAGTCCCAGTTCTGCTTCTCCCACCATCTAGCCAATGCTACCTCATGTGGAGTGAATTTACTGTATCAGCGGTGTAGTCTGTCGAATCAGCTGCATTTTTCAACACCGTCGACTGGTAAGACCTTTCCTTTTTATTTTTCGACAATGCCAAGTACTTTTTCGTCTATTATTTTCCATATTGTCATGTCTCATTCATGGGACAAGAAGAAACTTTCCAAGGTGGGCAGGCCTCCTATGCGGCGGTGTCCCTGTGGCCGGCTTTTCTCTGTCTTGGACCAGAATGACCAATGCTTGACCTGTTTGGGCCCAAATCACGATATGAATCGTTTCAATGCCTGTTTTTCCATGGACCATCAAGTTTTGGAAATGCACGTGTTTAAAGTCAGACGTGCGCCACTGACTTTCGGTGGACAGTTGTGCACCAGGGACACCAAGTGCAGGTCTCTTGACCCCTTTCTCTGGGTCCCCTCCTAGTTCTATATGGCCCGTGGAGGAGGGGGTTTTCACCTCTTCATGCCTCACCTCGGGGGAAACTCCTTTTATGGTGCAGAAGGCCCGGTCTGATTCCTCCGGGAGTCGGGCAGGAGGCATTGTCCTGGCAATTGCCTCCTCGGAGGTGAAGGCTCCCCCGGCATTGCAGCCGAGGGTCTCTGGGCCCAGCCCAGTGTTTTCCTTGGTGCCATCTCAGATCCAAAATTGGGGCAGCAATGTGGGCAGTATGGAGCCAGTCCTCAGCACTCTCCCTGATCCCGGTGCCATGCGTGGTGCCAGTGATCATGGTGGTGCCATGGGCAGTGCTGGCCACCTCGTGGTACCGCTCACGGTGCCGGGAACGGAGGAGTTCGTGGGGTGGTCTGGGTCTGTGCCTCCTCAGTTGAGGATGACAATTTGGAGGTGGACCCAGACTGGCTCTCGGGTTCTTTGGATTCCTCCGACTCCTCTTTGCCCAGCACTATGACTCCGGTTCAACACTCCCTCTTCAGACTTGGAAGTTACTACAGGCACCAATGTCGGTGGTCCCGACCAGTCTTCCAGTGCTGGGAGCGGCATCAGAGGACCTTCCGGAGCCAGTGGTTCTCATTCTCTTCTAAGTGGTGTAGCCACTGCTATGGGTGCTCAGGCTGGGCCCATTTCTAATTCGGCTAGGGTGCCTGGAGCAGGGGAAGGTGCTCTCACGGCAGCCGTCTCTCAGGGGTCAGATACTGTGATCAAGCTTCCTAGGTTGACTCTGAGGAAGAGGCCCCTCTCAGAGTCTGAGGGGTTGAGGGGACAGAATCAGAGGAAGTGTCCCTCCCCTGGAGCCCACAGGGGATCAGGTAGGAGTCGCAGCTCCGGTCCTGTCTTTTCCCCTGAAGTCTCCCCGGGAGGAATCTCATCTTTAGAGGCTAGAGGCTGCCCTTCTGGGCTCATGCAGCTCTGGTTGCCTCTCAGTGGGGATTCTCTTTTAGGGCTCAGTCCTGACCATTCCAGTCTGGTTGAATGACCTTGGACTGCTTCGGCCAACAGATCTTCCCAAGTTTTAAGGTCTCCTGTTTGGTTCCCTAGCCCTGGCAGAGGTCACCCCCCTTCTTGGAGGTGTTTATCCTCCTTACTTATGCCAACCCTTCCCTCTCTCCCAGGCCACTCCAGTCCTATGGGATACCTGACCTGGGAACAGTTCAGATCCACAGCTGCGCTATTCCCTACCTATTATAGGTCCATGGATGAAGAGGTGTTCCACCATTCTCCTGTGCATCCAGTGCCTGACTCATTGGACTCATCAGCTTTCTCATCTTCCTCACTTGAGGGAGAGGATCTTTCCATCCACCTATCCCCAGCTGCTAACTTGTCCAGTTATCAGCATTTCCTTTCAGGGTTGGTCAATGAGTTCCTCATTTCTACACTAGGAAGTCACAATCCTGAGTGGATGGCAAGCGCTTTTTTAGGTGAGTTCAGTGTGACCAACCTGGTGGTTTCTGCCTGGTCCTCCCCCTTCAGGGAGGCATTGTATCGCACCTGAAGAAGTCCTTCAACCCCCTCTCCAGCCCCGAGTGACTACCGGTGCAGGTACTGCACATCCCTAGGATTTCCAGGAGCCATGGCTCACCCTTCTTTGGGTGTGATGCTCCTAGATACACCTTCTGTGCATAGATGCCCAAGACGTGACCGACCCCAGAGACAGACTCTGCTGAGTTTGACTTTTGGGGGAAGAGAGTGTTCTCTTCAGCATGTCTCTCTCTTTCTATTTCAGCTAATCAGGCCCATCATGCTGCCTTTAACAGGCACTTATGGTCCTTACTAGGACAAATCCTAGTATCTCTGCCTGACTCAGAGGTGACCAGACAAGCCATTGCCCTATGTGCATGGGGTCTGGAGCTTGCGAGGCACCAAGCAAGGGCACTCTATGATGCCAATGAGGTAGCATACAGGCTGGCGGGGACAGCGATCTGCATTAGGTGGATGGCATGGCTTCATCTATCCAGGTTCAAACAACATGAAGTCTTGCTGTATTCTGACAATTGCAGTTAGGTCCTGCCTTTCAACTGCCACCCCGGAGAACATAGGGTTAACTTTTCTATGCATGGCATGGAATGTTCATCTCGAGCTCGGTTGAAGCCTCTACCTGTTGTTATTCGAACTGCAACCATCAGATTCTTTACTCCACCTCACTGAACAGTCACTCCGGAGATTTCTCCTGCTGCTCGGTTCAAAGTCGGTTGAAATGTCAGTTTTCTTTATTTTTCTATCGAATTGTTGTTTCCACATAGTCGGTTCAAGTCTCTGTCTGTGGTACCATGAGTACTAGATAGGTTTTTGTTCTGTTTTCTGTATGGAACTTGTAAACTGTGGATCGGTTTGGCTGAACTGTTCATTCTGAGGTAAAATTTGTACTTTACTTTAGTGTGTGGTTACTGGTCCGTATCGGTTCTGAAAAAAAAGACGGGTTTTAGTATATTTTTTTCCAAGACCCGTGACACGGTCAGGAACCAATAGGGGAGTCTTGCCTGGCGGATTGCCAAAAAAAGGGTAAATTTGGTTAGGTTGGCCATGTCTGAGAAACCCAAGAAAAAAGACGGGCCCACTGGGTTTCAACACTGCAGTGTATATGGGGAGGTCTTTGCTAAGGCTGATCCCCACACCACCTGTGTTTATTGTCTGGGGTTTGACCACCTCGATTCAGACTGCCAAATTTGCAAACATTTTCCAAAATCTACCCTGGAAAAGAGATTAGGTAGACTGAGGGAAAGGGAGGCCGAGAAGTCCACTGACCTGGATGGCCAGCCCGGTTCGGTTCCGATCGAACCAGAAGGAGTGCCCTTTGACCAGGACGATACTTCTTCGGGCAAAAGGAGAGATGGTTCCGAGGAATCGTTTCCGACAAAAAGAAAAAGAAAAGACAAGTCGACCGGTAAGGATCCAGAATCTCTTACTCCGACCACCGATGAAATAGCCAAAGTGATTAGGATTATGGAATCGCTTCGATTGGTTCTGACTGAACTGGAACCATTTGGCAGGGACTCGGATCGGTCGGTTCCCCCGGTTCTGGATTATACCCGGGAAGAATTTTATGAACCAGAGTTTGAGGAGGAGGGAGAGTATGAGGATGATTATGGTTATGGTGAAAGTCTGGATGTGCCTATTGACCTGGACATCTCCCCAGACAGACCTTCAGGTGTTTCTCCTCCTAGGCTTTCTGAGTCCCCTTCACACTACATGTTTTACAGGAAGGTAGCTGATACCCTCCAGCTTCCTGTAGAGGAGGCAGTAGAGGATCAGGAAGAGCCTGACTATGTAGAGATGATGGACATCCCAGAGTCCAGGAGACTGTCTATTCCCCTCCACAAATCTTTTGGGAAACAGACACAAAAAATTCTTAAGTCTCCCAATTCTATACTTCCTGTGGACAGAAGAATGGACAAGAGGTATACTCTTTCATGCTCAGATACGGAGTTCCTTTTTCAGCAGTGCAGCCATGTTGGGGTTGTACAGGCAAACATTCCCTTGGCATCACACCCCCCCTGACAAGGACTTGAGGAAGATTGATGCAGGGACAAAGAAGCAGTACATGGCAGCATCTTTGGGACTCAGGCAGGCTAATTATATGGCCTATGCAGCCAGGTACCAGAAGTCCAGGTGGGACACTGTATTGGCACTGGCTAAACAGGCTCCTACCCAGCTTGCCAAGGAGCTGGAGCAGGTGGCTGCAGATGGGATTGAGGCATCGAAAGTTCAGTTTCATGCTGCTGTAGACTCCAATGATGTATCATCAAGAGTCATGGCTACATCTGTGGCTCTTCGCAGAGTGGCTTGGCTCAGATGTACTTGCCTCTCACAAGATACTCAGGCTAAGGCCATGGATTTTCCTGTAGTGGGTAATTCTCTGTTTGGGGAGCAGACAGAGAACTGCATGAAGAAAATGGATGAGTACAGGACCACTTACAGGAGTGCTCAGGCCAAAGAAAGGCAAGCAACTCCTCAAAGGCAGCAGTCCAGGGGCAGGGGCAGGCCTTTCCAAAGGCCTTTTTACCAAGCACAAGCCTCTTCTTCTTCTTTTTCGCAGAGGGGGTTCTTTAGAGGGAGAGGCAGAAGGGGGGTGAGCAGACCTGCATCAACCCCTCAGCCTAAAGCCCCTGCCAAGCAGTCACCCTGATGGGTCAGCCCAGGTCGATTCTCCTATACCAGTAGGGGGCAGGCTGACTTACTTTGTCCAGAACTGGATGTCTCTTACATCAGACAAGTGGGTCCTGGAAGTAGTAAGCCAGGGACTGGTTTTCAGCTTCAAAAAATTTCCCAAGATGAGAGCCAGATCTTTTCCACCTGCAAATCTCTCAGAGACCCTTGCCCTAGAGGCAGAGGTTTCTTCTCTCCTAGCTCTCAGAGCTATAGAGAGAGTTCCTACTCTACACTGGGGCAAAGGATCGTACTCCAAGTACTTCCTAACCCCAAAAAAGACAGGAGAGTGGCGACCCATCCTGGACCTAAGATGTCTGAACAAACATCTTTTAAAGCCAAAGTTCAAAATGGTAACTCTGGGAATTATCCTTCTCTCTCTAAGGCCAGGGGACTGGCTAGCCCCCCTGGACCTCAAAGATGCCTACTTTCACATTCCCATCAGGTGCTCCCACAGAAAGTACCTTAGGTTCAAGTTGCCCTCAGGCCACTATCAGTTCAGAGCAATGCCCTTTGGCCTAACATCAGCCCCAAGGGTCTTCACAAAGTGCCTGGCAGTAGTTGTTGCCTTCCTAAGAAGACAGAAGATTTCCATTTTCCCATACTTCGACAACTGGCTCATAGTAGGTCAGTCTCCAGACCAAGTCAAGTCACACCTGCAAGTGACCCAGCAAGTGCTTACTTCTTTAGGATTCCTTCTCAATCTACCAAAGTCAGTTCTCAAACCAGGGCAGCTCCTCACCTTCGTAGGTGCAGAACTGGATACAATAAAGGCAAGAGCCTTCCTTCCCCTGGAAAGGGCATGGACCCTCATGGAACTGACCTCTTCATTCAGCCTTTAGGTGCCTCAACCAGCAAGGCATGTCCTTCAGCTACTGGGCCACATGGCAGCTTCCACAGCAGTGGTCCAGGGTGCAAGATTCCAAATGAGGGACATTCAGTTCCACTTAAGAGCTTTTTGGTCCCAAAGAAAGGATTCTCTTACCAAGCTAATTCCAGTGACTCGAACTCTAATCCAAGCCCTGCAATGGTGGCAGGATCAGGACAATTTGAGACAAGGGTTCCATTTGTCACTCAGTCTCATTCAGTAGTCCTCACCACAGATGCCTCCCTGCTGGGCTGGGGAGCCCATTTGGGGGAACTTACCACCCAGGCACTGTGGTCGCCTCAGGAATCTCTGCTTCACAGCAATCTCTTGGAACTCAGAGCAGTGTTTCTGGCACTGCAAGCTTTTTCCAAATCTGTACAGAACAAGGTGGTTCAGGTCAGGACAGACAACACCACCACCATGTGGTACATCAACAAGCAAGGAGGCACTCAGTCTATGGCCTTGTGCACAGAAGCATTGAAGTTGTGGTCCCTGGCCTATTTCCTGCAAACCTCTCTGATAGCAGTTCACCTCCCAGGGAAGGACAATGTCCGAGAAGATGCACTGAGCAGAATATCCCAGGGCCATCACGAATGGGCCCTAGATCCCCTGGTGTTGAAAGTGATTTCCTCAAGATGGGGCACTCTAGAGATAGATCTTTCTGCAGCCCCAAACAATCACCAACTTCTTCTCTTTTGTTGCAGACCCCCAGTCTTGGGCTCAGTCCCCCTGGATGCTCTGATTCTGAACTGGGAAGGGAAATTTTTGTATGCTTCCCCCTTCCCTCTCCTGTTCAGAGTGTTAGTCAAGATAAGGTCACAACCATGCAAAGTGATTCTGATTGCTCCAGACTGGACCAGGCAGCCATGATATCCCTTGTTGCTGTCCCTAACAGTCCATCTTCCCCTGTCTCTTCCCAGGAATTACAACCTGTTAACATCCTCTCAGGGGAGGATTTAGTACCCGAATCTTCAGTCTCTCAATCTCAAGGCTTGGCTCTTGAAGAGTTAGAGTTTGCAGATTTGCATCTTTCCCAAGGGGTTCTGGATATCCTTAAGGCTTCTCGAAAGCCTTCCACCAGAAAGACTTACAACTCCAAATGGAAAAGATTCAGCATTTGGTGCTCTAAGAGGAATATTTCTCTAGACTCTGCTGAATTGCCAATGGTTCTGGATTATATGGTCCATCTTAATGGCCTAGTTCTCAGACCAGCTACTCTCAAGGTACACTTGGCAGCTGTGTCTGCTTTCCTGTCTGTAGGCAAGTCTGCCTCTCTGTCATCCCATCCTGTATTCTGTAAGTTTTTGAAGGGATTGCTTCACACCAATCCCCTCTTTAGGGATCCTGCTCCTGCTTGGGATCTTAATGTTTGCATTGCTCAGCTTATGCAACCCCCTTTTGAGCCTTTGTCCTGTTTTTGGTAGTCATTACTTCTGCCAGACATATCAGTGAATTGCAAGCCCTGTCAGTGGAATATGATTTCATCTCTTTTCACAGAGATAAAGTGGTTCTTACAACTAACAGAAAGTTCTTGCCTAAAGTGATTTCAAATTTCCACCTCATCCAGTCTATATCTCTCCCTGTTTTCTTCACTGATCATTCTTCTTCGGGAGAGAGGAGGCTACACAGTTTGGATGTGAAAAGAGCCCTTAGCTGCTAGATAGAACGTACCAAGGGTCACAGGTTTGAATCCTTCCAGTTGTTCCTCACTTATGGAGAAGTTGGGAAGGGCAAACCTGCCACTAAGAGATCTATTGCCAGGTGGATTGTTTCTTGTATTCAATTCTGCTATGAAAAACTGGGTAGAACTCCACCCTCAGGCCTGAGGGCTCATTCCACAAGAGGTACAGCTGCTTCCATGGCTGCTGCCAGGGATATCCCTCTCTTAGAAATTTGTCAAGCAGCCACCTGGAAAACTGTCCATACTTTTACCAAGCATTACTCTCTGGATATCCAGGCTAGGAGTGATGCTCGGTTTGGCGCAGCAGTACTGCAGAGCCTGTTTCCAAAGTAGGTTCTGTCCCTCCTCCATGGAGGTACTGCTTGGTAGTCTGCAATTGTCAGAATACAGCAAGACTTCATGTTATTTGAAGAAAAAATTACTCACCTTAGTAATTATGTTTCTTCTAGTGGAGTCTTGCTGTATTCTGACCTCCCCCCACATCCCCTGTCAGAACCTAGTTTTTGGGATGTGGGTGGGCAGTGTTGGCACCCTAGGGGTGCCCCTTTTACACCCTCTTTTTTCTTTGGGTGGAATGTTGTTTCATTTGATGTTTTTTATGTTTTTGGGTTTCCTGACTTAAGTCTTCCTTTGAGAACCAAAAACATGATAATTTTGCCAGTTGGCTAGTAAAAATTTTACAGTTTCCACAGAGAACACCTAGTGAGTTTTTGCTCATAAAGATCTGATGGTTGCAGTTCGAATAACAGGCAGAGGCTTCAACTAAGCTCGAGATGAACATTCTATGCCATGTATAGAAAAGTTAACCCTATGTTCTCTGGGGTGGCAGTTGAAAGGCAGGACCTAACTGCAATTGTCAGAATACAGTAAGACTCCACTAGAAGAAACATAATCTCTAAGGTGAGTAATTTTTTCTCATCACCCATGGCCCGGCAAAGGGTGACTGCCTCCACTTTCCGGGGAACCCACCTTTTCTCCCACAGGTTGAGGCAGGAACTTAGAAACATAGAAACATAAAAGTTGACGGCAGATAAGGACCGCAAGGCCCATCCAGTCTGCCCATTTCTTTTTCTACCTTATAAATGTGCCTTCGGCCTTTGCTCTGTCAGTGGCCTATCTATTCATAGTCATTTGTATTGCTCCCTTATGCCTATCTCATGCCTGTTTGAAGCCCTGCACTGTATTCATAGCCACCACTTCTTGTGGTAAGCCATTCCATGCATCCACCACCCTTTCTGTGAAACTAATTTCCTCACATTCCCCTTAATCGGCCTCCCTCTAATCTCATGCTGTGTCCTCTTGTCCTGCTATTTTCTTATATTTAAACATGTTGAACTCTTTCACCTTGTTTATGCCCTTAAGGTGTTTGAATGCCTCGATCATATCACCTCTCTCTCCTCCTTTGCTCAAGGGTATACATATTGAGCTCCGTTAATCTGTCCTCATATGTCTTCTGATGCAGTCCCTGCACCATTTTGGTTGCCCTTCTCTGGACTGCCTCAATTTGGTTAATGTCCTTGTGAAGGTGTGGCCTCAATACTGCACAGTACTCCAGATGGGGCCTAACCAGTGTCTTGTACAGAGGGATTATTACCTCCCTCTTACGACTTGTGATACCCCTACTAATACACCCTAACACCCCCTAGCCTTACCTACTGCTTTAGAGGTCTGCTTGGATGATTTCAGGTCATCAGTGATGATGATGCCCAAGTCTCTTTCTTCCTTTGTGACTGCTAGCAACTCCTCCCAGCCTATAGGTGGCTTCAGGGTTTCTCTTCCCTATATGCATGCTTTTGCACTTCTTTGCATTAAATCCCAGTTGCCACTCTTCTGACCATTCTGCTAGTTTATCCAGATCTCTTCTCATTCTGCCCACCCCATCTGGATCATCTACTCTGTTGCAGATCTTGGTGTCATCTGAAAACAGACAAGCCTTACCCTCTAGTCCATCTGCAAGGTCACTAATGAAGATGTTGAAGAGGACTGGCCCCAGGACTGATCCCTGAGGTACCCCACTTGTGACTTGCATCTCTTCTGACTGTACACCATTTACCACCACTCTCTGTTTTCTGCCTGTCAACCAGTTTGCCACCCAGTTGACCAACTTCTGACCCACCCTGAGCCTACCCAGCTTATTTATCAATCTTCTATGTGGAACAGTGTCAAAAGCTTTGCTGAAGTCAAGGTAGGCGACATCAACTGCTCCCCCTTGGTCCACCACTCTGGTTACCCAGTCAAAGAAATCTATGAGATTAGTTTGACAGGACCTTCCTTTTGTAAACCCATGCTGTCTTGGATCCTGTGCCCCTATGGATTCCAGGTGTTGCACTATCCTTTCCTTAAGGAGTGCCTCCATAATCTTGCCCACTACTGAGGTAAGACTGATTGGTCTGTAGTTCCCCGCCTCCTCCCTGCTACCACTCTTGTGGAGCGGGATCACAAGAGCCCTTCTCCAGTCTTCTGGGACCTCTCCTGTGCTCAGAGACTCACTAAACAATTCTGCTAATGGCTCTGCTAGTTCCTCCTTTAGCTCCTTAAGTACCCTGGGATGTATGCCATCAGGTCCCATTGCCTTATCCACCCTGAGCTTAGCAAGCTCTTGTAGGACCCTTTATTTTGTGAAGGGAGTAGTGCTCACCTCCCTTCCCCCTGTGTCCATGATGCTGAGCTGTGGGCCCTGCCCTACCTTCTCTTCAGTAAATACTGAGCAAAAGTATCTATTTAGGATAGATGCCTTTACAGGGTCCTCCTCCTCACATGCTCCCTTTTCTCCATTAAGCTTAGCACACCTCTGGACTTTCTCCTTTCACTAATGTATCTATAGAAAGTCTTGTCACCTTCTTTTACTGTTCATGCTAGTGTTTCGTTTGGGACTTTGCCTGCCTTACTGCCTTACCTGCTTCCCTTAGGGCAGTTTGGTATGCCTCCCTATCTTCATCCCGCTGTGTTCCCTTATATTTCCTGAAGGCCAGCCTTTTGGCTCTGACCTTTTCTGCTACTGTATTTGAGAACCAAAGTGGTTTCCTACTCCTTTTGCACTTCCTTTTCTGTCTAACACAATGGGATGTTGCTTCAAGTATTGCATCCTTAATGCTTGCCCACTCTGCCTGTACCCCCTCACCTGTGTTTCTTTTGCCAGGGCTAGCTTAACTCTGTTGGCCATCTTATCAAAGTCAGCTCCTCTGAAGTCCCATATTTTTGCCTTGGAATGGGATGATTTAGATGTAGTAGCCAAATTGAACCATACCATGTGATGGTCACTGGCCCCAGGTGACCTTCTACCTGGAGATCTGTGATCCCTTCTTTGTTAGTCAGTACTAGATCTAGGATAGCCCTGTCTCTTGTGGGTTGCTGTACCAGTTGTTTGAGGCCCTCCCCTGCAGTGAATCCACTATGAGTCTAGTTCTGGCAGATGTTCCTGCTGGTATTGACCAATCTGTATCCGCATGTTGAAGTCTCCCATCATCAGAACCTCCCTTTAGCTGTCAGTGTTTTGTATATCTTCTAACAGTAATGTGTCTATGTCCTCCTCTGGTCTGGGGCCTGTAGACAACCCCAGTTCTTATGGCTGTCCCATTTCCTGTTTCCAGGGTGACCCACAATTCTTCTGGCTCCTTAGTGTATTCTGAATTTCTGTAGCTTTGATATTTTCATTAACATACAGGCCACTCCTCCCCTTTCACACCTCGGTCTCTTCTGAACAACACATAGCCAGGTACTGAAGTCTCCCAAGTGTGGTTACTGGTAAACCACGTCTCACTAATTGCTACTATGTCCAGTTTAGCCTCTGACATTATTGCCTGCAGGTCTGGGATCTTATTTCCCAGGCTGTGAGCTGTGAACTTCAGGGTGACTTCCTTCTCCCGGCCAAGGGAGAACCCCACCTCATCCAGACAAGTTTCAGGCCTAATTAGGCCTGTAAGGGTTCCCCCCTCTGGTGTCTCCCCAACAGGAGGCTGAGGGACTTCCTTCCCTCAGGGAGGTACCAGGTCCTCTTTGGGGGGCTTGGTAATCACTCACCAGTGATGAATGGTGAAGATTGACGCAGATAAGATATGAAAATTATGTCCTTACTGTAATTCTTGATCTTTCTGTGTATCTTCACCATTCATCACTGCTTCCTGTCCTCCTTCCCCTCTTGGGCCTGAGTCTCTGGGTAATGCATCCTCCCTGTTTGTTTTCTCCAAATAGTGACCCTTGTGGTACTTCTCTGATACCTCTTGGCTCCACTCCTCTTCTGAGGGTATCAGGGGTGTCTTAGGGAGACAAGCATGGAGACAATCCTCTTAGAGATCACCAGGGTCTCCTTGTCATCCAGACAGGACCCTTCTCCTTGGTCAGAACCATTCTTGGATCCTCCTCTCTGCTTTAACCTAAAACTCTAGGGGCTCTCTTTAAGGCAGTGTTGGTAGGGCCCTGGTGATCTCTCCCTCCTTCCCTCCCTTCCTTCCTTTCTTCCTACCGCTGCTTTAAGTGGTCTTCCCTTGCAGGGTTCCCCTCTGGGGAATCACTTTCAAGCTCCTTAAAAATAATCCTCCCCTTCCATCATCTCTCCTTCTCGGAGGTGACACTCCTCTAAAACCACTTGGGAGGCTTATTTTGTCAGGAGGACCCTGCTTCAGGGTGGGTCCTGTTCCCATTCCAGGTTACCCTTCAGACAAGAGGGGGAGACACTAGCCTACTTCTTTTTCAGACTCCAGTGAGGACTCCTCAGAATTGGTGCACTGCTCTACCTCTCCTGGGCTTCAAGCCAGCCATTATCTCTGGATAATCTCAGTTAGAGGGTTTCTTCTCTGTTCCCTTCCTGGAGAAAAGAAATGTGGCTTAAAAGCAGTAATGCCCATCTTCAGCCCTCAGGCAGTCCTCTGGGCCCCTGTGAGTAAGATGCAGTTTCTCCCTTTCTTCTCTCTTTTCTCTGTTCTACTTCTTCTCCCTCCCTTATTCTATCCCTCCCTTGCTTGCACAGAGGTTGGGACCCCCTGTTCCAGACCCCTCGGCGGCTGCTTCTTTCTGTCCTCTTATGCGGCATTATTCCTTCCTTAGTTTTACATTCTTTCCTTTTCCTATCCCTTGGGCTCCCTTGCCCTGCCCTCTCTTGTTTCACAGCTACTGCTTAGCATGCAGAACTGGGACTGTGGAGGAGTCCGTGTCAGTTGCTGGCCAACCTGCGAGCGCCACACAATGTGTTGGCCTCGAGGGTGGTGCCATCTTGATGTCAGCTCCTCCTTTTTACAACAACAAAAAAAAAGCTCCCTTGGATTCATGTTCCTCCAGCCAGAACCCACCAGTGATGAATGGTAAAGGTGCACAGAAAGATAAAAAATTATGGTAAGTACATAATTTTCCCTTTCTGCAGCTTCTGGGACACATGGCTGCAGCAACAGTTACAGTTTTGGGTGTCAGGTTCCAAATGAGAGACATACAGTTTCACCTCAGGGCACATTGGTGCAAAAGGAAAGACACTCTTTCAAAGCCAGTTCCAGTAACAAGAATGTTGCTGCAAGCCCTTCAGTGGTGGAAGGAAGCAGACAACCTCTGGGAGGGGCTACCTGTTGAATAGGAAACCCCATCAGTCATTCTTACAACCGATGCCTCTCTGTTATGGTGGAGTTCCCACTTAGGGGAACACACCATCCAGCGCAGAGTCACTCCAGCATATAAATCTGTTGGAGCTAAGGGCAGTGTTCCGGGCACTGAAAGCATTTGCACCACTACTGCAAGAAAAAGTGGTACAGGTCAGGACAGACAACACCACAGCAATGTACAACATAAACAAGCAAGGGGGGACAAGGTCAGATCCCCTGTGCATGGAAGCAATGAAGATCTGGAGTTTGGCTTACTCACTGAAGGCCTCTTTACTGGGCATTCACGTGCCAAGGAAAGTCAATACCCTAGCAGATGCCCTGAGTAGAATCAATCAGGCCCACCACGAGTGGTCCATCAACAAGCAGGTACTGGCAGTATTCAGGAGGTTGGATACACCAGAGATAGATTTCTTTGCATCCCTCAAGAATCATCTGCCCCTTTTCTACTGCAGACCACCAGCCAAGGGTACAATCCCGTTAGATGCTTTGACACTGGACTGGTCAGGAAGAAGCCTATATGCTTTTCCCCCTTTTCCTTTTATTTTCAGAGTTCTGATCAAACTCAGGTCACAGCCTGCATCAATGATCTTGATAGCACCAGACTGGGGCAGACAGCCATGGTACCCTCTATTACTCTCTATGTCTGTAGTAAAACCAATACATCTACCCAGGAGGCACAAGCTGCAGACCTCCCATCCGGGCAGGATCCTGTACCCGAACCTTAGCTCTCTCAGACTCAAAACATGGTTTGAAGATTTAGAGTATGCACATTTGCAACTCCCTCAAAGTGTCCTGGATATCCTGAAGGGCTACAGGAAGCCTTCTACTAAGAAGACCTATGCTTCAAAATGGAAGAGGTTCTCTGTTTGGTGTGCTTCCAAGGGTACCTCCCCCACTCAAGTGGGGATACCAGCTGTCCTGTTATTATATTATCTACTTACATTCCCAGGGTCTGCAACATACATCCCTGAAAGTGCATTCAGTGTCAATATCTGCTTACATATCTGCTGAAAGGAACACCTCAATGACATCCAATCCCATTTTCAAAAGGTTCTTTAAAGGTCTGTGCCACTTGCACCCACCTATTAGGGAACCAGTACCAGCTTGGGACCTGAACATATGCATTGCCCAGCTCATGAAACCTCCATTTGAGCCCATGGCTTCAGAACACCTAAAGTATGTTACCTAAAAAACTGTTTTCTGGTTGCCATCACCTCAGCTAGAAGAATTAGTGAGCTTCAGGCCTTGTGTGTTGAGAATCAAATCAAAATCAAATCAAATCAAATTTTATTTGTGATGCGCGTTTCAAAATATCAAAGCGCAGATACATAATAAAAAATCATCACAATAAATATAAATATAAAAACAATTAAACATAGAAACATAGAATTTGATGGCAGATAAGGACCGCTTGGCCAACCCAGTCTGCCCATTTCCCTACCTAATGGATAAGCTGCAGATCCTAGTTAACCAGCAGCCTACTTCTTTCTACCCCACTCCCTAGAATTGCCTTATGACTGTCCCATGCATGCTTGAATTCAACCACTGTTTTTGACTCCACAGCCTCCTCCGGAAGGCCGTTCCATGCATCCACAACCCTCTCTGTGAAAAAATACTTCCTTACATTACCTCTGAGCCGCCACCTCTATCTTCAAATTGTGCCCCCTTGTTCTTGCACACCTCTTTTTTTGAAAGATGCTACCCTCTTGGACTTTGTTGATTCCCTTGAGGTACTTGAAAGTTTCTATCATGTCCCCCTCTCCCTCCTTTCCTCGAGGCTATACATATTAAGCTCCTTTAGTCTCTCTTCATATGTCTTCTGGTGCAGACCCTGCACCATTTTAGTTGCCCTTCTCTGGACAGCTTCCATCTTGTCTATGTCCTTGTGGAGATCGTGTCTCCAGAACTGCACACAGTACTCCAGATGGGGTCTCACCAGCTGTCTGTACAGAGGGATAACAACTTCCTGTTTTCTACTGGTGATGCCTCTCCCTATGCATCCCAGTATCCCCCCAGCCCTCCTTACTGCCCTCTCACATTGCTTGCCCACCTTTAAGTCATCTGATATGACTACCCCCAGGTCCCTTTCCATTTCTGTTGTTGTTAGTATCTCACCCCCCAACTGTGTACTCTTCCCCTGAGTTTTTGTTTCCCAGGTGCATTACCTTGCATTTCTTAGCATTGAATCTAAGCTGCCATACATTTGACCATTCCTCTAACCTTGCCATGTCCCTTCTCATCCTTTCCACCCCACCTTGAGCATCAACTCTGTTGCAGATCTTTGTGTCATCTGCAAAGAGACATACTTTTCCTTCCAGTCGCTCTGCAATGTCGCTTATAAAGACACTGAAGAGGACCGGTCCTAATACTGAACCCTGCGGTACCCCATTAGTAACCCCCCTTTCTTCAGAATGGACTCCATTTACTATTACCCTCTGTGTCCTATTCTCCAGCCAATTCTTTACCCAGGCTATCATCTTGGGACCCACTCTGAGGCTGGCTAACTTGTATATTAATCTTTTTTGTGGAACTGAGTCAAATGCCTTGCTAAAGTCTAGGTAGGCCATGTCCACAGCCCCTCCTTGATCTACTACTTTGGTCACCCAGTCAAAGAAATCTATTAGATTCGTCTGGCATGACCTTCCGCTGTGAATCCATGCTGCCTTGGGTCCTGTGCCCCTCTGGCCTCTAGGTACTTGACAATTCTTTCCTTCAGAAGTGATTCCATCATTTTCCCTATCACTGAGATTAAACTAACAGGTCTGTAGTTTCCTGCTTCTGCCTTGCTCCCACTTTTTTGAAGGAAATCACATCTGCCCTCCTCCAGTCCTCAGGTACTACCCCATCCTCCCATGATTTGTTAAAGAGGGTAGTCAGTGGTGTCACTAGTTCTACCCTTAGTTCTTTTAGAATTCTGGGATGAATCCCATCAGGCCCCATTGCTTTGTCCACCTTCAGTTTTAAGAGTTCTTTCGGAACCCTTTCTTCTGTAAATAGGCTGGTGTCAACTTCTGTATCCCGAGTGTTTCTATTGTTTGTTTTAGGTACCTCCCCCTCTTCATTTGTAAATACTGAGCAAAAATATTTGTTTAGTATCTCTGCCTTTTCATCGTCACCCTCTGCCCACCCCCTCCCCTTTATTAAGCCTCACTATCCCTCCCTTAGTCTTCCTTCGCTCCCTGATGTACCTAAAAAGGGTTTTATCACTTTTCTTAACTGAGTTGGCTATCTTTTCCTCAGTTCGGGCCTTTGCTGTTCTGACTGCCCTCCCAGCTTCCTTTTGCTTTAACTGATACAATTCACTGTCCTGCTCCTTCTGTGATTCCTTGTACTTTCTGAATGCTTTCTTTTTCTCTAGAACCTTCACTGCCACCTCCTTTGAGAACCATAGTGATTTCTTACATCATTTTGTTTTGTTTATTTGCTCCACACAAAGGCTTGTTACCTCTGTGATGGCAGTTTTTATTATTCCGCATTGTTCTTCCACCCCTTCTTCCTGCCCATTTGCTAGGGCAACAGGGATACCTCTTCAAAGGCTCGTTCAGATAAATAACTCTTCAGAGATGCCTTGAATGACTCTGTGGACAGGCACTCTTGAATCCGATGAGGTAGAGAATTCCACAGAGTTGGGGCCACAAAAGAAAAAGCTCTGGCCCCAGATGACTGAAGACGAACCCTGGGAATCTCTAGCAATTCCTCATTGGTGGAGTGGAGAATTATCTTTCCTTCCTTAGAGACAAGGCAGTATTACAGATGGAAATTCCTCCCCAAGGTAGTGTCTGAATTTAATTTGAACCAGTCCATTACCCTGCCAGTCTTCTTCACCGAACATACTAGTTCAGGTGAGTGCAGACTCCATAGTCTGGATATTAAGAGGGCATTAAGTTACTACATGACCCACACCAGAGATCATAGACAAGACAAACAACAGTTGTTCCTGACTTACAGGGATGTGGGTAAAGGTAACCTAGCTTTAAAGAGGTCAATTTCTTGCTGGATAGTCCAGTGCATTCAGTTTTGCTATTCAAAAATTGGCAAGGAGCCCCCAGCTGAGCTGAGTCCTCATTCCACAAGGGGCACAACTGCTACCACAGCAGCAGCCAGAGATGTTTTGTTAGTGGAGATCTGTAAAGCAGCTACCTAGAGGACAGTACACACTTTTACTAAACACTGTAGTCTGGACACTCACTCCAGAAGTGCTGCCAGGTTTGGCACAGCAGTCCCATAGAGCCTCTTTCCAAAGCAGGTTTTGTGTCCACCTCCAAAGGTACTGCTTTGAAGTCTGCAGACAGTTAGGAATATAGAAGAATACCTGGGGTGAGAATAAAAAAATATCATAGTAATCTTGCTTCTTTTAGGGTATTCTTCTATATTCATAACTCTCCCACCCTATCTCCCATTCCAGAACCAAAGCCTCTGCACTCCTAACTGAGCATTTAAAAATGGAGTCCCAAACACTGGCACATGTTGTTTAAACCTTAATTGGTGTAGTTTTTCCTTCCCTTCTTTTTCCAGGTGATTCTGGCATTCACGGGGGTTAAGTTCATGTTATCATTTGTGGTTTCTATTGTTCTAGACAGTATAGTTTTGTTGTAGATAGATAGATAAGTATAGTTATAGTTAAAATTGCCTTGCAGGCGCCTTAGAAATCTGATATGTTGGTGAAATGTTGCAGCTGATAAAGGCAGCAGTTTGAATGACTGGCATGAGCCAATGATAGGTTCTATCATTTGCATAACATTCTATCTCAAGGCAAGCATACTTAGGAGTCTGACTGCAGAGAGTTATGAATACAGAAGAATACCCTGAAAGAAACAAAATTACTGTAGTAAGTATGTTTTTCTTATTTTCCCCTAACTGAACAATTTAGAACTGCACTGAAACAAAATAAGTATTTTTTCTTATTTTCCCCTAACTGAACAATTTAGAACTGCATTGAAAAAAAAATATATGCCGTATGTATTGACTGTTCCAACTGTACTCAAGAGTTGAAACTATGTATCTCTATTATTTCAGACAGCCTAAATTTTCAAAGTCTTCCAAACTCTGAATTAATTTACAGACAGACTATGGAGCATTTCTGGGGTCAGACAGACTATGGAGCATTTCTGGGGATCACATGCAACCATCCTATGACATTCAAGAAGAAAAGGAATGCATTTTTTGAATGAATAGAGAGACACATACTCTACACCAGTGAAAAATAAATGGAGTGAACAAATCATGTTATTTTGGGATAAATATTTATTTTCACTTACAAAACATGTTATTTCCACTAGGAATGTGGAAATAGAACACACTGAGCAATGGATAAGACAGAAAGTTTACAATAAAAAGATTGTTTCAAGCTAAAGCAAGGCAAAACAGTAATAACATTTTAATAATAGTGTGGTATATGTCAAATACATAATGGGTTACAGTGAAATAACATTTATCTACTCTCGAATGGCAATACCTTAATTACTAACTTGTGCATTTGCTACTCATGAGTTATGGGTCTTGCCACTCATTAATAGAGATTTATTAATTTAAAAACTGGCAACCGGGAAAGGCACACTGAGCCAAGGCTCATTTTCAGGTGCGACACAGGGAAGGGGGAACCAGGAATACAGACAAAGTTAAAAATTAAACTTACAAAGCATCAGATTGCATATATATATGCAAACATCACAGGTGTGGGAGAAAGTGTGGAGAGTCAGGTAAATATTAACAAATATCATGGATTACTGCCAAGATATGTAGACAGATGTGCTGAAATACAATAAAGTGCCAGGTGCCTACTGGGGACAGTGACAGTATTACTGGATGCACAAGAGAGAGAGGAAGGAAGGTCAAAGAAAGGTCAGGAGGGGGTTGACTGGTACAAGGGGAACAGAGATAAAGGTGTTGTCACATTGCAACACATTATGTATTCCCTATATTTACCACTATGCATTTTAGAAAATCTTAAAAACTGAAAAAAGCTTACTGATATGAAATTTAACACATTTTTGGTAGTAACTTTTATACCTCTTAAGACATCTGTGATTGAGAAGTGAAAAATATATATTTTTTAAAAATAAAACTTTTTGAATATGTTACAGTAATTTCTTGAAGACTTGACCTCAGAATTCCAGTGACTTTATTTGAGCAGGGGCATCATTTTCTTCATTATGGGTCGAGGGAGCACTCCCAACCAATTGAAGCATACATTCCCCTGCATGTGAGACACTCGTATTCTACATAGTGTGTCTAACATGCAGTTGTTCCAATAATGGGCTTGTTTGGTGAGTTTTTATAAATGTGGTATTCTTAGATCAATAATACATTACTACTTCCCTAGACAGCACTCATATTTGTAAAAGTGGTAATTTTTTGCATTCTTTGGATGCTGGAACTGTTCACCTGTGGTTTGCTTGTTGTCGTACCCTTACTTTACTGTATGTATGAGTCCATTCTTGAAAATGTACTGTGAGAGCAACATCAGGGGCTGTATGGACCTATAAAATATAATTGCGTGCATTTCATAAACCTTAACTCACAAGATGTTTTTGCCCTTTTTTTAGTTTTCACAATTTCCAAATTTGTGCTAACTAGCTCCTACCTGTTTCTTTATAGGAGATAATATAGGCACCCACCTTATATTAAGTAACATACTCATTGCTTAACTTCTCATGATACCCTTTTGCTTTTATCACCCGATATTATCTCCTACTGTTTATTTATTTTCCTTATTACCTGATTTTGCTTTTGTCATGCATCAGGTGCTGATGTTCCATTGAACAATAAAATATGTTTTTAAAAATCACTGTTTTTAAATGGCATTCTTTTATTGTTAAAAAATCCAGTTGGACAAGAGTCTGTTTATAAGGTTATAAATAAAAAGGGTCATGTTTGTGTAGTTGTAACACACTCATGGAGCTCCCCTAAAGTTACTGTAACTACTCAAGTATCATTTGTGCAGGTTATAGGTGTAGGTGGAAGCACACAAATGAGCTAAAAACCTTATAACATGCACGGGAGTCTGAGCTGGACATCACTGTCCACCTAGGGACAAATGACTTGGCTCATCATGAGTTTAGAGCAGTGCAGAAGGACTTTGTAGAGTTGGGGAGGGGCCTAAGACAAGTAGCACACACAGTATCCTTCTCAGAGGTGCTGCCTGTCAGTGGCATAGTTGAGGCAAGAATACTTGAAAAAATGGTGTGGAGCACAGGGGTTTGGCTTCATTGGGGACTGGGGTTCCACCTGGAAGAACACCAGCTTATACTGGCAGGATGGTCTGCATCTGTCCAGGAAGGGAACAAGTCTTTTGGGCAATCGGTTTAAATGCTTCATTGGCAAGCTTTTAAACTAGTCAAGGGGGGAGGCACTGATAAGCAGCAGGAAAATCCCAGCCTCCCCCTACAAAACAGGGTACTAAATGAGAAAAAGATCAAGGTAGAAAGGTCAGTGGGGGATGCTGCTGCTACAGAAGGTAAAGCCATAAAAAAATGGAGAGCAATGAGTACCAATGCCCATAGTCTGGGTAACAAGCTTCCTGAATTAGTGGCCTTGATGGAGGAGGAACATCTGGATATCGTGGCAGTCACAGAAACATGGTACACACAGAACCATGACTGGAACATAAACATACCAGGATACACTATCTACAGGAGGGAAAGGGAGGGTAAAAGAAGAGGAGGAGGAGGAGTAGCTCTCTACATAAGAGAAGGAATCAAAGCAACAGAACAAAAGGGTAAACAGGGAGGAGAAGAAGCACTGTGGGTCAGTTTGGAGGCAGGCAATGGCACCACAATCTGCACTGGGGTTGTATACAGATCCCCCTCTCAGGAGAAGGAAATGGACAAGGAAATGATAGAAAATATACTTAGAACAGCAGAAAAAGGGGAGATATTGCTGATGGGTGATCTGAATATGCCAGATGTTAACTGGAGTGCAGCTGCAGCAGCCACTTCTAAGAGTGGGGTTATTCTAGATGCCCAACAGGGGGCATGCCTTAGACAACTAGTATTGGAACCCACTCGAGAGGGAGCAATCTTAGACCTGGTTCTCTCAAATGGAGATGGAGAGGATCACAGATGTAGAAGTGGGTAGCCATCTGGGAACTAGCGACCATCGAACAGTATGGTTCACAATAAACACAGCAATAGAGTCAAGCCACACAAAGGCAAAAGTACTGGACTTCAGGAGGGCTGACTTTTCCAAAATGGGTGAGTGCCTAAGGAATGCACTAGCAAATGGGCAGGAAGGAGGGGTGGAAGAACAATGGGGAATAATAAAAACTGCCATCACAGAGGTAACAAGTCTTTGCGTGAAGCAAATAAACAAAACACAACGATGTAAGAAACCACTATGGTTCTCAAAGGAGGTGGCAGTGAAGGCTCAAGAGAAAAAGAAAGCATTCAGAAAGTACAAGGAATTACAGAACGAGCAGGATGGAGAATTGTATCAGTTAAAGCAAAAGGAAGCTGGGAAGGCAGTCAGAACAGCAAAGGCCCGAACCAAGGAAAAGATAGCTAACTCAGTTAAGAAGGGGGATAAAACTTTTTAGGTACATCACGGAGCGAAGGAAGACTAAGGGAGGGATAGTGAGGCTTAATAAAGGGGTGGGGGGTGGGCAGAGGGTGACGATGAAAAGACAGAGGTACTAAACAAATATTTTTGCTCAGTATTTACAAATGAAGATGGGGAGGTACCTAAAACAAGTAATAGACACACTCTGGATACAGAAGTTGACACCAGCCCATTTACAGAAGAAAGGGTTCTGAAAGAACTCTTAAAACTGAAGGTGGACAAAGCAATGGGGCCTGATGGGATTCATCCCAGAATTCTAAAAGAACTAAGGGTAGAACTAGTGACACCACTGACTACCCTCTTTAACAAATCATAGGAGGATGGGGTGGTACCTGAGGACTGGAGGAGGGCAGATGTGATTCCCCTTCACAAAAGTGGGAGCAGGGCAGAAGCAGGAAACTACAGACCTGTTAGTTTAACCTCAGTGATAGGGAAAATGATGGAATCACTTCTGAAGGAAAGATTTGTCAAGTACCTAGAGGCCAGAGGGGCACAGGACCCAAGGCAGCATGGATTCACAGCGGGAAGGTCATGCCAGATGAATCTAATAGATTTCTTTGACTGGGTGACCAAAGTAGTAGATCAGGGAGGGGCTGTGGACATGGCCTACCTAAACTTTAGCAAGGCATTTGACTCAGTTCCATGCAAAAGATTAATATTCAAGTTAGCCAGCCTTGGAGTGGGTCCCAAGATGATAGCCTGGGTAAAGAATTGGCTGGAGAATAGGACACAGAGGGTAATAGTAAATGGAGTCCACTCTGAAGAAAGGGGGGTTACTTGTGGGGTACCGCAGGGTTCAGTATTAGGACTGGTCCTCTTCAATGTCTTTATAAGCGACATTGCAGAAGGACTGGAAGGAAAAGTATGTCTCTTTGCAGATGACACAAAGATCTGTAACAGAGTTGATGCACACGGTGGGGTGGAAAAGATGAGAAGGGACTTGGCAAGGTTAGAGGAATGGTCAAATGTATGGCAGCTTAGATGCAATGTTAAGAAGTGCAAGGTAATGCACCTGGGAAACAAAAACCCAGGGGAAGAGTACACAATGAAGGGTGATATACTAACGACAACAAAAATGGAAAGGGACCTGGGGGTAGTCATATCAGATGACTTAAAGGTGGGCAAACAATGTGAGAGGGCAGTAAGAAGGGCTGGGGAGATACTGGGATGCATAGGGAGAGGCATCACTAGTAGAAAACAGGAAGTTGTTATCCCTCTGTACAGACAGCTGGTGAGACCCCATCTGGAGTAGTGTGTGCAGTTCTGAGACCCAATCTCCAAAGAACATAGACAAGATGGAAGCTGTCCAGAGAAGGGCAACTAAAATGGTGCAGGGTCTGCACGGAAGACATATGAAGAGAGACTAAAGGAGCTTAAATATATAGCCTCGAGGAAAGGAGGGAGGGGACATGATAGAAACTTTCAAGTACCTCAAGGGAATCAACAAAGTCCAAGAGGGTAGCATCTTTCAAAAAAGAGGTGTGCAGGAACAAGGGGCACAATTTGAAAATAGAGGGGGGCATCTCAGAGGTAATGTAAAAGCATTTTTTCACAGAGAGGGTTGTGGATGCATGGAACAGCCTTCCGGAGGAGGTGGTGGAGTCAAAAACAGTGGTTGAATTCAAGCATGCATGGGACAGTCATAAAGCAATTCTAGGGGGTGAGGTAGAAAGAAGTAGGCTGCTGGTTAACTAGGATCTGCAGCTTATCCATTAGGTAGGGAAATGGGCAGACTGGGTGGGCCAAATGGTCCTTCAAACAACATGAAGTCTTGCTGTATTCTGACAGTAGCAGTGAGTCCCAACCTTCGAACTGCCCCGGAGATGAAAGAGTTAACTTTCCATGCCAGGCATGGAATGCTGAGCTCGAGCTCGGTTGAGACTCTGTCTGTTGCTGTTTGAACTAAGACTGTCAGATTCTTTACTCTGCCTCACTGAACAGTCGCTCCGGAGATTTCTCCTGCTCGGTTCAATTTGTCGGTTAAAGTACCGCTTTTCTCGGTTTTCGACCGAATTTAAACCGTAACCTGTCGGCTCAGTCTTTGTCTGTGGTATTCGTGAGTACTAGATAGGTTATATTATTTTGTATTCTGTGTGGAACTTGTAAACGGTTCATCAGTTCAGTTTGAACTGATCAAGCTGTTGAAAAATCTTTATGTGTACTTTTAGTGTGTGGTTACCGGTTCTTATCGGTTCTAAAAAAAAACGGATTTTATTACGGTTTTTTCCATGACCCGTAACACGGTCAGGAACCGATAAGAGTGTCTTGCCTGACGGATTGCCATTAAAAGGGTAAGTTTGGTTAGGACTGGCACAATGTCTGAGAAACCCAAAAGAAAAACTGGGCCCACTGGGTTTCAACACTGCAGTGTGTGTGGGGAAGTCTTTGCTAAGGCTGACCCCCACACCACCTGTGTTTATTGTCTGGGGTTTGACCACCTCAATGCAGACTGCTAGATTTGTAAAAATTTTCCTGCAGCTACCCTAGAGAAGAAAGTTGGTAGGCTCAGGGAAAGGGAGGCCAAAAAGTCCGCTGAACCGGATGGCCAGCCTGGTTTGGTTCAAACCGAACCAGAAGGAGTGCCCTCTGACCAGGGCAAGACTTCTTCGGGCAAAAGGAGAACTGATTCTGAGGAGTTGGTTCCAGCTAAGAGAACAAGAAAGGAAAAATCAGCTGTTGTGGATCTAAAACTTTCTTCTCCAACCGCTGAAGAAATAGCCAAAGCGATAAAAATTGTGCAGTCACTTGCCCAGGTTCCGACTGAACCGGCACCATCAGGCAGGCGCTCGGTTCGGCTGGTTCAAGATTATGATTTAGAGGAATATTATGAACCAGAGGAGGAGGAAGAGGAGTATGAGGAAAGTGAATGTGGTTTTGAAAGTCTGGATGTGCCCATTGACCCTGACATCTCCCCAGAAAGACCTTCAGGAGTGTCTCCTCCTAGGCTTTCTGAGTGCCCCTCCCATTTCATGTTTTATAAAAAAAGTGGCTGAAACCCTCCAGCTTCCTATGGAAGAAGCTGTGGATGACCAGGAGGAGCCTGACTATGTGGAAATGATGGATATCCCAGAGACTCCTAATACTATACCTCCTGTGGATAAAAGAATGGACAAGAGGTATACATTGTCAGGCTCAGATACGGAGTTCCTTACACAACAATGCAGCCATGTTGGGGTAGTGCAGGCTGCAGCCTGTGATAAGGCTAATATCCCCTTGGCTTCACACCCCCCAGACAAGGACTCCAGGAGGATTGATGCCATGGCAAAGAAACAGTACATGGCATCATCCTTGGGACTCAGACAGGCCAACTATATGGCCTATACTGCTAGGTATCAGAAATCCAGATGGGACACTGTCATGACTTTAGCAAAACAGGTCCCTGGCCAGCTTGCCAAGGAGCTGGAGCAGGTGGCTGCTGATGGTATTGAGGCATCCAAGGTGCAATTCCATGCTGCAGTGGACTCCAATGATGTGTCATCTAGAATCATGGCTACATCTGTGGCACTTCGTAGAATGGCTTGGCTCAGATGTACTTTCCTGTCACAGGATACCCAGACTAAGGCCATGGATTTTCCTGTTGTGGGTAATTCTTTGTTTGGGGAGCAAACAGAGAATTACATGAAGAAAATGGATGGATACAGGACCACCTATAGGAGTGCCCAGGCCAAGGAAAGGCTGGCCACTACTCAGAGGCAGCATCCAAGGGGCAGGGGCAGGCCTTTTCACAGGCCTTTCTACCAAGCCCAGGCCTTCTCTTCTGCCTATGCTCAGAGGGGGTTCTTTAGAGGGAGAGGCAGAAGGGGTACAAGCAGACCTGCTTCCACCCCTCAGCCAAACCCCTGCCAAACAGGCACCCTGATGGGTTTGCCAGGGCCGATTCTCCACTACCTGTAGGGGGCAGGCCGGCTTACTTTGTCCAGGACTGGAAGTCTCTGACATTAGACAAGTGGGTCCTGGAAGTAGTAAGTCAGGGACTGGTTCTCAGCTTCAGAAAATTTCCAAAGCTGAGAGCCAGGTCCTTTCCACCTGCAAATCCCTCAGAGGTACTTGCCTTAGAGGCAGAGGTCTCTTCCCTCCTGGCTCTCAGAGCTGTGGAAAGGGTTCCACCCCTACACAAGGGCAAAGGATTGTACTCCACGTACTTCCTTACCCCAAAAAAGACAGGAGAATGGCGGCCCATCCTGGATCTCAGATACTTAAACAAGCACCTTTTGAAGCCAAAATTCAAAATGGTGACTCAGGGAATAATTCTACCCTCTCTAAGGCCAGGGGACTGGCTAGTTTCCCTGGACCTCAAGGATGCCTATTTCCATATTCTCATCAGAAGCTCCCATCAAAAGTACCTCAGGTTCGAGCTGCCCTCAGGCCATTACCAGTTGCTCCAAGGGTGTTCACAAAATGCCTGGCAGTAGTAGCTGCTTCTCTAAGAAGGCAAAGGATTGCCATCTTCCCATACCTGGACGGCTGGCTCATCGTAGGCCAGTCCCCAGACCAAGTCAGGTTACACCTACAGATAACTCAGCAACTGCTCACCTCTCTGGGTTTCCTTCTGAATCTTTCAAAGTCAGTTCTAGAGCCTGTTCAGCTCCTCACCTTCATAGGTGCAGAACTAGATACAGAAAAGGCCAGAGCCTTCCTTCCCCTGGACAGGGCAAGGACCCTTATCTCACTGGCCTCCTCATTCACCCTACAGGTGTCTCGACCAGCAAGGCATTTTATGCAGCTCCTGGGGCACATGTCTGCTTCTACAGCAGTAGTGCAGGGAGCAAGATTTCAGATGAGGGACATTCAGTTCCATTTGAGAGCCTTTTGGTCTCAGAAAAAGGACCCTCTGATCAAACTGATCCCAGTGACTCGAACTCTGATCCAGGCCTTGCAGTGGTGGCAGGATCAGAGCAATCTAAGACAAGGAGTTCCCTTTGTCACTCAGTCTCACTCTTTAATCCTTACTACAGATGCCTCCCTCTTGGGGTGGGAGGCTCACTTGGATGACCTGACCACCCAGGGGTTGTGGTCCCCTCAGGAATCTCTGCTTCACATCAATCTGTTGGAACTCAGAGCAGTATTTCTAGCACTTCAAGCTTTTTCCAAGTCTGTTCAGAACAAAGTTATTCAGATCAGAACAGACAATGCCACCACAATGTGGTACATCAACAAGCAAGCAGGCACTCGGTCTACGGCCTTGTGTACAGAAGCAATGAAGTTGTGGTCTCTGGATTATTCCCTGAACACCTCCCTCACAGCAGTACACCTCCCAGGCAAGGACAATGTCCTGGCAGATGCTCTCAGCAGGATATCTCAGGGCCATCACGAATGGTCACTGGATCCCCTGGTCTTGGAGGTGATATTCTCCAGATGGGGCACCCCACAGATAGATCTTTTTGCAGCCCGACAATCACAAACTTCCCCTTTTTTGCTGCAGGCCCCCAGTGTTGGGCTCAGTCCCCCTGGATGCCTTAGTTCTCAGTTGGGAAGGGAAGTTCCTGTATGCTTTCCCCCCTTCCCTCTCCTGTTCAAAGTGCTAGTCAAAATCAGGTCTCAACCCTGTAAAGTGATCCTGATTGCTCCAGACTGGGACAGACAGCCCTGGTATCCTCTCCTATTGTCCTTCACTGTCCATCTGCCCCTGGCTCTTCCCAGGAATGACAACCTGTTAACCTGTGCTCAGGGAAGGGTTTGGTACCCGAATCTCAAATCTCTCAATCTCAAGGCCTGGCTCTTGAAGAGTTAGAGTTTGCTAATTTACACCTCTCCCAAGGTGTTATGGATATTCTAAAGGCTTCTAGGAAGCCTTCCACCAGAACTACTTATAATTCCAAGTGGAAAAGATTTTCCATATGGTGTTCTGGGAAGCTTATTTCCCCAGAGTCTGCTGATCTGCCCACAGTCCTTGACTATATGGTCCATCTGAATAGCTTGGGACTCAGACCAGCTACACTAAGAGTGCATCTGGCTGCTGTTTCTGCTTTCATTTCAGCAGGTAAGCCTCTTCTCTTTCAGCTCACCCTGTTTTCTCCAAGTTTTCAAGGATTGCTTCATGCCAATCCCCATTCAGGACCCTGCCCTGCTTGGGATCTTAACGTTTGCATTGCTCAGCTTATGCAACCCCTTTGAGCCTTTGTCCTCAGCAGAGCTTAAGTACTTGACTTGGAAAACTGTGTTTCTGGTGGCCATCACTTCTGCCAGGCACATAAGTGAGCTCAAGCCCTGTCAGTGGAGCCTGACTTTATTTCCTTCCATAGGGATAAGGTGGTCCTCAGGACTAACAGGAAGTTTTTGCCTAAGGTGGTTTCAGATTTCCACCTTAACCAATCTATGTCTCTTCCTGTGTACTTAACTGACCATTCCTCCTCTGGTGAGAGGAGGCTGCACAGTTTAGATGTGAAAAGAGCCCTTAGCTACTATATAGAACGTACCAAGGGTCATAGGTTTGACTCCCTCCAACTGTTCCTCACTTATGGTGAGGTTGGTAAAGGAAAACCTGCCACTAAAAGGTCCATTGCCATGTGGATTGTCTCTTGTATCCAATTTTGCTATGAAAAATTAGGTAAGGTTCCACCATCAGGCCTGAGGGCTCACTCTACCAGAGGTACAGCTGCTTCCCTAGCTGCTGCCAGGGATATTCCTATCTTAGAGATATGTCAAGCAGCTACCTGGAAAACAGTTCACACTTTTACCAAGCATTACTCCCTGGATATCCAGGCTAGGAGTGATGCTTGGTTTGGCACAGCTGTGCTTCAGAGCCTATTTCCTAAGTAGGTTCTGTCCCTCCTCCATGGAGGTACTGCTTGTGTCTGTTAACAGTCAGAATACAGCAAGACTTCATGTTGTTTGAAGAAAAATACTCACCTTAGTAATGTTGTTTCTTCTAATGGAGTCTTGCTGTATTCTGACCTCCCCGCCTCCCTCTAAGAACCTCTGTTTTTTGGGATGTGGGTGGGCAGTGGCAGTGTTGGCACTCAGGAGGTGCCCCACCCTTTTTTTGTTATCACCCTTTCTTTGGGTGAGTGGGTGTTGTGTTTATTTCATTTTTTGGGTCTCCTGACTTGAGTCTTTGTTTTGGAACCAAAAAATCTGTTTTTATGTTAGTAGCCAGTTGGCTAGTGTAAGTTTACAGCTTCCACACAGGACCTCAGTGAGTTTAGCTCGCAAAGATCTGACGGTTTGAGTTCAAACAGCAACAGACAGAGTCTCAACCGAGCTCGAGGTCAGCGTTCCATGCCTGGCATGGAAAGTTAACTCTTTCATCTCCGGGGCAGTTCGAAGGTTGGAACTCACTGCTACTGTCAGAATACAGCAAGACTCCATTAGAAGAAACAACATTACTAAGGTGAGTAATTTTTTCTTATCTGCTGTCAAATTCTATGTTTCTATGTAACATGATCCAGATTTTGTTTTATTTCCCATGGATAATTCAACTTCTATAAAGTTGTCCTCCAAGTGGATTATCTAGGCTAGAATGCAAGCTCTAATAAGGATTCATCCATAACCATACAGATTGCATTCTGGCAACTATGCATGGGCTACCCAATGGGTATCTGGGTTGGGTAGTGCGGATATCACCTATTTATGGCCAGGTTGGGTAGTTCAGGTAATGTACCCTGGACCTGGAGGCCTTATTATTAGAGGTAGCCCTGGACAGAGCAGCAATAACAGAGACCTGATACACTGCAAATCATGACTGGGACACAAATGTTCCAGGTTAAGCTTTCTTCAGGAGGGATAGGGGGAGCAAAAAAAGGGGGGGCGGAGTGGCCCTGTACATAAGAGAGGGTATAAAAGCAGCAGAGGTGCAAGGTAGACAGGGTGAGGCCGAGACACTGTGTGTCACCCGTGAGCCAAGCAATGGCATAGCAATCCACATGGGAGTGATCTATAGACCTCCAGCATGGGGGAGAAGGTGGATAGGGAGCTAGTGGATCAGATTCATGAGTTGGCTATAAAAGGTGAGGTACTACTGTTGGGTGAGTTCAATATCCCAGATGTGGATTGGACTATCCCAGCAGCTGCTTCAACCAGGAGCTGAGACATACTGGATTCCCTACAGGGGGCTGGCCTCAGACAATTAGTGGTTGATCCCACCAGAGACAGGGCAATGCTAGACCTAGTAATGACCAATGGGGACAGAATTGCAGACATCCAGGTGGAAGGTCACCTAGGATCCAGTGACCACAACATAATGTGGTTTAGCATGGACACAGGGACTCAGTCAAGTCTCGTGAAGGTTTTAGACTTCAGAAGGGCAGACTTTGCTGAAATGGGGAGAAGATGTATCAAAGTAGCCCTGTAAAAGAGGAAGGGGGGGTTGAAGAGCAGTGCAGGCACCTAAAAGGAGCCATAGTGGAAGTGATGAACCAATGCATCAGATTGGTATCCAAAAGCAAGAAAAGAAGGAAGCCACTACGTTTCTTGAAAGAGGTAGCAGTCAAAGTAAGGGCTAAAAGGGTGAGTTTCAGGAAATATAAGGAGACCCAAAAGGAGGAAGATAGGGAGGTGTACCTAGAGTGTTTACAGGAAGCAGAAAAGGCTGTTAGGAGAGTGAAGGCATGGACTGAGGAAGGATTAGCTCAGAAGGTGAAGAAAGGGGACAAGGCATTCTATAGGTACATCAACGAAAGAAGAAAAGGTGGGGGTGTGGGGATTGTTAGGCTCAAAGGGGTTGAAGGAGAGTGTAAGGAGGGAGACGTAGAAAAGGTGGAAATACTGAATAAATACTTCTGTTCAGTATTTACTGTAGAAGGGGAGGGTCAGGGTCCACAGTTGGGTAACAGATATGAAGGGGGGGAGGGGTGGACACCAGTCTGGTCCCAGTGGAGAGAGTCCTGTAGGAGCTCATAAAACTGAAGGTGGACAAAGCCATGGGACCAGATAGCATACACCCAAAGATAATAAGGGAGGTGTGAAGAGAGCTTGCAGCGCCTCTGGCAACCATGTTCACCAAGTCACTCAACACAGGAGTGGTCTCAGAGGACTGGAAGAGGGCACATGTAGTCCCTCTACACAAGAAAGGTAATAGAGAGGAGGCGGGAACTATAGGCCGGTCAGCCTCACCTCAGTAGTGGGAAAGATCATGGAAGCACTGCTTAAAGAAAGAATAGTGGCACAGTTGGAATCCAAAGGTGCCCAGGATCCAAGGCAACATGGATTCACAGCAGGAATGTCGTATTAGATGAATTCGATAGATTTTTTTGACTGAGTGGCAAAGGAAGTAAATCAGGAGGGGGGGCGGTGGACGTCACCTACCTTGATTTGAGCAAGGCCTTCAACACCAACCACGCAAAGGCTGGTTAACAAGATGGGCAGTCTGGGCATGGGGCTCAAGGTGGTAGATTGGGTTAGAAACTGTCTAACAGACAGGAGGCAGAGGGTGGTGGTGGGGGGGTGACCAGCTGGGTACCTCAGGGATCAGTCCTTGGGCCAGTCCTGTTTAATATCTTCATTAGTGACATTGCAGGAAGACTGGAAGGACACCAAGATCTGCAACAGGTTGGATACTCCAGACGCAGTGGAGAAAATGAGGAGGAACCTGGGGAATCTTGGAAAATGGTCTGAGGTGTGGCAGCTGAGGTTTAATTCAAAGAAGTGCAAAATAATGCACCTGACAAGAATGAACCCTGGGAAGAGCTACAGGATTTGGGGGGGGGGTGCTGATGATCACCAAGGAGGAAACGGACTTTGGAGTTATCATTTCAAATGACCTAAAGGTGTCTAAGCAGAGTACCAGGGTTGCAGGGAGGGCCAGTGGCAATTTGGGGTGCATAGACAGAGGTATCACCAGCAGAAGGTGGGAGGTTTTGATGCCATGTATAAAACACTAGTGAGGCCTCACCTAGAGTATTGCGTACAGTTCTGGAGGCCGTAACATTGTAAGGACATTGACAGGGTGGAGGCGGTCTAGAGAAGAGTGATTAAGATGGTACAGGGCTTGCACCAGAAATAATATGAGGAAAGATTAAAGGACCTCAGTATGTTCTCACTGGAGGAGATGAGGGAGAGAAGGGGGATATGATAGAAATGTTGAAATACCTTAAGGGTATAAACAAGGTGCAGGGGTGAGACATTTTCCAGTATAGGAGGAATGAAAGAACAAGGGCGCATGACATGAAATTGGAAGGAAGCAGTTTAAGGGGAAATGTGAGGAAGTTTTTCTTCATGGAGAGTGTGGTGGACACATAGAATAGTCTGACACAGGAGGTGGAGAGAGCACGCACAGTGGAGGGATTTAAACATGCCTGGGACAGGCACAAGGGAACTTAGAGCTGGGAAGGGGTGGTGGAAAGTCGCTGACCAGTTAAAGGCAGAGGACGCAAACAAGTGTAGGGCTTACAGGCAGACTGGCTGGGCCTAGCAGTCCTTATCTGCTGACAATTTTTGTGTTTTTATGTATTACCCTACCCAACATAACAGTGTAGTTCTTGAGTCGGGTAGTTTGAGATGGGTAACAGGTAACGGGTAACAGGTTACTTAATGTATTAGAGAGCTCAACACTCTGTTGTGGTCTCCAAACAGGCATTCAGAAGGGCTGCCTGTGGGGTCCTTCATGAAGTTTGCAGCAGATCGGAGGCACATGAGACTGGGCTGACATCTGATTGGATAGTGGTGTCAAGGGCTGTGCTGCAACTCTGCGGGTGGCTCAGACTAGTGCAGGCAGCTCAGTGGAAGCAGTACATCCTTTGCTCTTATTCTGCAATCTGCAGCACGTTCATGACTGTTTTGGAAAAAGATCTGAGAAAGATTTTGTTGAAGTTTACAGTATAAAAAACATTACATAATGCTCGTATGCCAGGACATTTTAGAGGGGCCAAGGACAGCAGAAAGGACACCACGAGAGTAAACTGAGAGAAAAAAGGCAGCAGGGGGACTATGGAAAAAAAAAAGGGAGGGAGATCTAACAGTTGCCCTCAGAGGTGGTGCTGGGGTGGGAGTGAAGGACAGCAGGAGCAATAAAGGAGAAAGAAAGGCAGCAGTGGTAGGAGACTGTGAATAATCTCATGGGGAGGGGTATCTAACAGGTGCCCTCAGAGGTGGTGCTGGGATGGAAACAGAGAAGAGCAAGATGGAGGAAAAGACACAGACAAAAACACAGGAGGCAGCTGGTTTGAAATTAAAAGTCGAAAGTACAGTATTACACTGTTTTTCAGGAGTCCCTGAGCCCCACCATTTATTACTGTGTCATGGTCAGTTACACTGTCTATCTCTGCAGCAGTTAGTGAAAGCCTTTTAGGGCTGTATTACACTGTTTGTGAGGTGCTCTCGAAGCTTGAGCCTTGTCATTTATTATTGTGGCATAGTAAGCTACACTGTCTCTGCAGCAGTTAGTGAAAACCTTTTCTAACCCCAGGAATCACTCATTATGATTAAACTGATGCAGTCAGCCTCCTGTGTTGAACTGCCCAGACAGATGAAATTATATGCAAATTATGGAACTCTTAATTGGCTCGTGCCACGTTCAAACTGCTGCCCTAGCAACTGCTGCACTCTTGAGTGTTTCAGATTCTTTACTCCGCCTGCCTAGTAAGGACGTCCCTGAGAGCTCTCCTTGAACTGTCTTCTGACTAAAGTTTATCTGTTGATAAGTACTCATTTTTAGTTTAATTTTAAATTGCTACCTTAGAACATTGTTTAGTATAGTTTATTTAGTGTCATAGTAGATCTTACTTCAAGAGGGCTCTTGCAGTAGGTAATTACATATTGGACTGATGCCGGCAGGCGACTGGACCCCACAGAAAAATTTCTAGCTAGCAGTCCCTGGCGAGGGACTACCCCCACATCAGGTGACCGGCGTCAGGGGACGTCGGTATAAAGGGGCAGTCCCTCACGCCCGCCTTCCAGTTCTTTCCTGCCGTAAGCCTATGCCAGTGCCTCGCGGAAAAGTTCCTTGCTCGTCAGGCTCCTTCATCGGTTATTTTACCGAGTTTTTTCACTTTTTCTTAGTAATCGTCAGTCATTCATCGGTGTACGTCGTCCCCTACACCCTCCGAGCAGAAAAATAAGTGCGACTCGTGAGGCGCCCAACTCCCTCACAAGGATGGCCATTCCCTGTGCCTTTTTTGTCTAGGCCCTGACCATCAGGTAGAGAAGTGCCAGCACTGCCTGAGTTTCAAAGCGGCCACCCGGAGAAGGTGGCAGCAGTCCCTGGAAGTCCACATTCTCAAAAAGAAGATGAGCTCCATGGAAAAAGAACTCAAAAAACTTTGGCAGGCATCAACTTCCCCTGAAGTAAGAGGAAGGATAAGGAAAAGCACCGGACAGGGCTCCTCTCCACCATGACTCCCTGAGAGTCGCCGTGATGATAACATCCCCCTGGGACTGCTCCTCAACAGCTGCCTTAGAGGCTTCTAAGGCGGCGCCAGCCTGCTCCGCTGGCGTTCAGGCCGGCCGGGCGCCTCTGGCTCTTGAGAGCTTCCGCCCCTGGTGTAAAGCCACGGTTTCATGGCCTCGGCGTGGGTGGCTCTGATAAGCCAGATGTTGGCCCTTCCGATGTCCACACAGAGAGGGTGATAAAGTCGCCAGACCCTTTAGGGGCGACGCGCGACCCTCTTCCGCCAGACCAGGCTGCCCTCGCCGCCAGCCTGCCTCTGTTGAGGTTCCGTTCGTCGGATGACAGCCGCTCCGGCCCGCCGGATCACACTGGCAAGATGCACTTGGCCCGTCCGACATCCACACAGCAGATGAGCTGATGCGGACCTTCCCACGTCCATTGTTCCCGGCTCCCCGCAGCCTTTGCTGCTCTACGGGGCCCCTGAGTCTCCTCAGCCCGACCCCGGGGATTTTTCCCCTCCATCCCTGGGCAACACTGAGGTCCCTGTTCCACCTTTGTCAGACCAACCTCCTGCTGATCTGACATCGGCTCCCCGGACACCGGCCCCGACGCCGGCTCCTTGGCCACTGGCTCCGACGCTGGTGGTACCGACTCCAGGTGACATCCCACTTCCGGATCCGGCCCCGATGCCAGGCCTTCTGCCCCAGCCCTGCCCACGAGGCATCGGGTGGGGCCATCTCCTCCGGCAGCTCCCCCGGCTCCAGGGTACCCGACCCTATCGTATCCAATGCCATCATACCCAGGACCACAGTATCCGATGCCGAAGTACCCAACACTGGCCTACCCGACGCCGCAGTACCCGATGCCACAATACCCGACGCTGGGCTTCCCGCTGTCAGGTTATGGATACCCGCTCTATGGGTATAACGCATACCTGTACCCCCTCCTCTTCCTCCACCACCCCCCCAGCTGCTGGTGGAATTGCAGGAGACTCTAGCCTCCTGGTGGGCTGAGGCCAAGGCTCGGCTCATCAGAGAGGTGGAGAGTCATCTTCCGATGATGGTGCCGGTACCAGTTCCCCTACGTCCACAACAACAAACTCCCTCCCCTCCTCCAGACACCAGGGCTAAACCCTCTGGGTCCAGAGAGGGGCAGGACACGCTTCCCCAAGGGCTTCCCAAGGTGTCCATTCCTCCCCCAAGATGGGAAAGGGAGTCTTCTTCTTCTTCAGTTTCTTCTTCTTCCTCCTCGGATGCCTCCGACGGCTGCTCTGAGAAGGACGATGAGCCTTGCTCTCTGTCAAAGCCCAAGCCAAGGACTCCTCCGAAGTCTCCTCTGGTTGATCCTTCCTTCACGGAGCTGCTACGTAAAATCCAGGCAGTGCATAAGTGGCAATCCTTGGAGCCAGATCCACAGCAGTTAAAACTTGCTTAGCATCTGGATTTGCCCGTGACAGCTCCCACCTTGGTGCCACCCTGAATCAAGCCTCATGCCCACCTTGTTACCATGATTTGGAAACAACCGTCAGCATTAGCCCCTCTTCCACGGAAGTCGAACAGGCTATACCAGGCTCTAGAGGGTGTAGACTCTTTAGATTCCCACCCTCGAGCTGACTCGGTCGTGATTAGCGCCGCTCACGGCAGTCAGCTAATTCAAAACACCTTAGCTCATTGCCACTTGATACAGAATCCCGCCTTCTGGACCAGTATGGCAAGAAGATTTTCGCTTCTTCCACGCTGGGGATCAGGGCCCTGAACTATGTCAGTCACATGGAGGATTACCAGAAGGCAATTCTTTCTGAGGTGGAAACCAAATTGGACTCCCTACCAGACTCTCAAGTCAAGCAGGAACTGTCTGACCTCGTCCGCTCTGCACGTTCGGCCAGTCGAAACATGCTTCGTGCGACTTACGATGCAGTGGACACTGCTGGACGGAGCTCAGCTTTTGCCGTAGGCTTATGACGTCATGCTAGGCTCAGTGTGTCAGGGTTGGTCCCGGAAGTACAGTCTGCTATACAGGAAGCGCCCTTCCGGGGGTCGGTGATCTTCAGGGGTGATGTCAAGGACATCATCACCGATCTGCAGGAGAAGAGGATGGCACTAAAGTCCGTCAACTCAATGTACCATCCCCATCAACCGCAGCGCCGTCCCTTTCGCAGACAGAACCGGGTGAGGAGACCTCCGGGAAAGCGGCCCACTAACGCCAGGCCCCTTCAGCTGCCAAGCCCCCTCCACCCAAAAAATCAGCAGGTGCTTCAGCTGCAGTGCTGCCCCACACCACCTGACTCTTTCCCTCTCCCACAGCCTCTGGGGCTTCCCGGAGGAACCGGTAGGAGGGAGGTTCTCCCTCCACCTTTCAGGCTGGGAGAGGATAACAACAGATTCATGAGTGCTTCAGCTAATCGCAGAAGGACACTCAATAGAGCTTCTACAGAAACCACCTCGTCACCCTCCCCAAAGGTTGTCATACTCTCAGGAACATCTTCTGGTCCAGGAAGAGATTTCAGCACTGTTGCTGAAACAGGTGATAGAACCTGTCCCCCTTCCCCTACAGGGAACGGGTTACTATTCCCACTTCTTCCTGGTCCCGAAGAAGACAGGAGATGTAAGACCTATCCTAAATCTCAGTTCCCGAACCTATTTGTGGAACACAAGAGGTTCAGAATCTCTCACTGCAGAGCCTTCTGCCTCCTACCTTTCGGGCCAGTGGCTGTGTGTGCTCTGGATATGCAGGATGCCACTGCCATATATCCATTCGCCGTCCCACATCCAAATATCTCCATTTTGCTTTCAGGGGACCACTACCAGTTCAGACACTTCCATTTGCCTCTCCTCAGCTCCCCGAGTATTTACCAAATGCCTTGTGGTGGTGGCAGCCTACCTGCATACCCGGGGAGTGCAGATTTTCCCATACCTGGATGACTGGCTCCTGGCGGCCTCATCCAGTGAGGAACTCCAGTGCTGCCTCTCCCTTACCCAACAGGTCTTTGCCTGCCTGGGTATTACCATCAGCCATTCCAAGTCTCACTTGATCCCATCCCAGAGACTCCAGTTTATTGGGGCTATACTGGACATGACCCTGGTTAGGGCCTTCCTGCCAGTGGACAGGGCGGCCACTATTCAGACTCAGGTAAGTCTGTTGTCCGGCTGCAGGTGAGTCACTGCAAGGTCAGTTCTTCACCTTCTTGGGCTCATGGTGGCTGCTATCCCGACAGTTCCTCACGCTCGGCTCCACATGAGGGTTTCTCAGTGGACGCTTCGCTCCCAATGGGATCAATTGGAGGATGACTTGGATCAGCTGGTCCTGGTCCCCTCTCCCATGGTTCAAGACTTGCAGAGGTGGATGGTCAGAGAAAACCTGTTTTGGGGAGTTCCATTCTTCCTTCTTCCCCCCCTTCCAGACTCTGACCACAGATGCCTCGGGTGAAGGTTGGGGAGCCCATCTCGGTCCTCATCAGACCCAGGGCTCTTGGTCCAAGCTCGAACAAACACTTCACATCAATGTGCTTGAGCTCCTGGCAGTGCTTTATGCACTCCAAGCCCTCCATCTGTATCTCCTTCCAGGCCACCTAGCCGTCCAGATGGACAATATGTGTGTGGTATGGTACATCAACAAACAGGGAGGGACTCGGTCCTCTTTGCAGGGAAGCAATGAGAGTGTGGGATTAGGTGACTCAAAACGACCTTCACCTTACGGCAACTCATGTTCCGGGAGTTGAGAACACCTTGGCAGACAAGCTGAGTTGCTCATCCGCCCAGGCCCACTAGTGGGAACTGGATCAAGGGGTTCTAGATGATATCTTCCTACGTTGGGGAACACCACAGGTCGACCTGTTCACTTCCCTTCAAAATGCAAAGCTTCCAGATTTCTGCTCGCTCGTTCAAAAGTGAGGCATTTTCTGGAGAAACGCTCTGTCTCTAGATTGGAAGGACAGATTTGTCTATGCCTTTCCCCCCAATTCCTCTGATCCCACGGGTCTTGCAAAACCTAGGTTCAGAAGGAGCACAAATGATTCTGATCGCTCCATTTTGGCCCAGGCAAGTTTGGTTCTCTCTTCTGCAACAATTCTCAGAGGAACCTCTGCTCCCTCTTCTTCTGTCATGATGTTTACTGACCCAGGATCGGGGGACCCTGGTCCATCCAGGTCTCAAGTCCTTACGGCTACATGCATGGCTCCTGCAGACATAGCTCAAACCTGCTTTGGAGTTTCTCCCCAGGTGGCGGAAATTCTGGTAGAGGCTAGGAAACCCTCCACTAGGTCTACCTCTGCCATGAAGTGGAAAAGGTTCACAATCTGGGCTGCTTCAAAAGACGTTGAGCCTTTCTCCTGCCCCGCGGGACATCTGCTGGAGTACCTACGCCATCTCTTTGACCTAGGTCTTAGTCATTCTTCTCTGAAAGTCCACACGGCGGCCATTTTGGCCTATCACATTCCCTTTGCAGACAGATCATTTGCTCAACTGGAAGTCTTTCCTCAGAGGGGTTCTCCACCTGAGACCTCCTATTCGAGTTCCCGCCCCTCCTTGGGATTTTAATTTTGTTCTTGAGAAACTAACTCTGCCTCCTTTTGAACTGGCAGCCTCTGCAGACTTGAAGTTCCTTTCTTGGAAGACACTTTCTCTCTTGGCCATCACCTCGGCTCAGAGGATTTCCGAACTCCAGGCCCTGATGTGTAAAATTCCATACTTGATTTTCCACAAGGGACGTGTGGCTCTGTGCACCAATCCTAAGTTTCTCCTCAAGGTGGTAGCAGAAGCTACATTGCACCAGTCCATAGAGTTATCCGCTTTCTTTATGCAGTACTCCAATCAAGGGGAGTACTTACTACATACTATGGATGTTCACCAGATTCTGAGATACTACATTAACAGGACAAAGGATCTCAGAAAGACTGATCAACTGTTTGTCTCTTTTGCACCCAAAAGAGAAGGCAATGCTGTTTCTAAGTAATGCCTATCCAGATGGTTGGCTCATTCCATCACTTTCTGTTATGACAAGTACAACAAGACCCTTCCAGGTCAAGTAAGAGGCCACTCCACCAGAGGAGTTGCTGCCTCAGCGGCTTGTTTCAAGAATGTGTCAGCGGCAGATATCTGTGCTGCTGCCACTTGGACTTCCGTCCATACCTTCACAAAACATTACAGTTTGGATATTGCCTCTCGCCGTAGAGCAGGCTTCGGGTTGGCTGTCCTGCAAGACCTCCTTTCTTAAGGCCTTCACAGCTAAAGGATCTACTCTGAGTAGCTTTCCTCCTCCCGTGTGCTTCTTCTTGTTCCAGACTGCTTGGGACTCAGTCCTATATGTAATTACCTACTGCAAGAGCCCTCGAGAAGTAAGATAGTACAGTTACAGAAGAACTTACTGTAACAGTAGATCTTCGAGAGAGTCTCTTGCAGTAGGTAATACCTTCCCGCCCTCCATCTCCCTAAGCTTTTTCAGCTCCTTTTCCAGTGAGGGAAATACTCACTTCTCTCTCATCTGTCCTCCTTTGGCCTTTGGCAGGAAAGAACTGGAAGGCGGGCGTGAGGGACTGCCCCTTTATACCGACATCTCCTGACGCCAGTCACCTGACGTGGGGGCGGTCCCTCGCCAAGGACTGCTAGCTAGACATTTTTCTGTGGAGTCCTAAAGCCTGCCGGCATCAGTCCAATATATAATTACCTACTGCAAGAGCCTCTCTCGAAGATCTACTGCTAAGGTAAGTTCTTACGTAACTGTACTTTTTTTTTTTTCTATTCGCGGTTCCCTCACGGTTCCTTGGAACCAAGGGTTCCGCGTCTATTTATGAGGGTTTTACCTCAGTTTTCTTTATAAAATGTATATTTAGCTGTCAGTTCCTTGAACCACTTTAGTTTTGTTTAAATTTAGTGTAATTCTCAGTTCCCTTTTCTTTCGGGAACCGATTAGTGCTTCATTCCAGGAACTGTTAGAGGTTGTTACTTAAAGAGAAACCTCCGGTTCTGAGGTATTTTGAATAACGGTTTTGGGAAATTTATCTTTTTGTCTAGCTACAATGTCAGAAGTCCATTTGTATAAACCTAAAAAATCACAGGACCCACTGGTTTTAAATATTGTGAGTCTTGTGGGCAACTTATAGCAAAAGCAGATATACATTCTCTGTGTATTTCTTGTTTGGGTACAAGTCATATCTCTGCCAATTGTGATATCTGTAAGACCTGTTGTCCTAAAATATTTAAGAAAAGGTCTAAGATTTTAGAAGAGATGGCTTCTGCTTCTGGTGTGGATAATTCTGCTTCTTCCTCTTCCCATAAAAGGGATGGAGATAAGCCAAGGATTCAGACAGGAGTTCAGAAAAATCTGAACAAGATAAAACAAAAAGGGCTGAGGAAACAGGCTCTGAAACTGTTCCAGTAAAGAAAAAGTGCAAAGAAAAACATGTTGCTGCGCCTCCGGCCGAGAAGGCTTAAGGAACTCCCAGCAGGCAAGCATAGTATGCCTCAGCCGAGGACATAGCTAAAGCCTTACAGGTTTTACAAGCTCTACAGGGCGCAATCCTGGTTCCTACACCGGCTGCCCTGGTTCCTCCTCTAGCTCCTGCAAGGCAGGAATTGCTGGAAGTGTATGGTGAGAAGGATAAGGATGACTTTGAAGGGGAACCTATGGATCCAGAAGTCTCCTCAAAGCAAGAGTTTGGGTCTCCTTCTAGGGGTCCTGAGGAATATTCTTCCCACTATGCCTTTGTTAAGAACACGGTGGAAACCCTTAACCTTCCTCTTCAGGAAACAGAAGAGGATATGGAGGAGGCAGCCTTTTTGGATATGATGGGGTTAACCCCCATGAAACATCTGCTTCTGCCCATGCATAAGTCCTTAAAAAAGGCTGCATTACAGATTTTTAAAACTCCAACTTCTATCCCTGGTGTGGATAGGAAAGCTGACAAGAAATACCAGCTGGATAGAGCTACATCTGACTTTCTGTTTACTCATCCGGGTGCTGAAGGAGTAGTACAGGCTATTGCCTGTGACAAGGCCAGGATCTCCTTGGCTACCCATCCACCAGACCAAGACTCAAGGAAAATGGATGCCGTGGGAAAGAAAGGGTACATGGCTGCCTCTTTATTAGTTAGGCAGGCTAATTACATGGCAGATGCAGTGCAGTACCAGAAGGCTCTCTGGAACACTGTGCTAGCTCTGGTTGATAAAGTGCCAGGTGAAGTGGCTGTAGAGTTGCAGACTGCAGCAAGGGCTGCACTTGATGCTACCAAATACCAATTTCATATGGCAGTGGATGCCAGTGATACTGTATCCAGATTAATGGCTTTGTCTTTTACGCTTAGGAGGTTTGCGTGGCTCAGAGCCACTAACCTGACTTTAGACACCCAGGCCAAAGCAATGGCTTTTCCCCTTGAGAACAGCTCCTTGTTTGGAGATAAGACTGAAGCATACATGACAAAGGTGGAGGAATATAAATCCACCTTTCGGAGCAATTCCAAAGATAGGCATTCCACCTCTTATAGACCCCAGAGTAGGGGAGGCAGGGGTAGGGTTTTTAACCCCAAACCTTTCTTTCAAGCGCAGACCTCAACAGCAGGCCAGAGGTTACTTCAGAGGAAGGGGCAGGAGAGCCATGAGAAGAGCGGCTCCTGCATCACAAGTTCAGGCACAACCCACACAGCACCCCAGATGGGCTAGTGCAGGTCACATCCCCTATTGCAGAACTACCAGTGGGTGGCAGGCTGGGTCACTATTTTCATGCTTGGCATTCAATCACTACAGACAAGTGGGTGCTGGAGGTAGTGAGCCAGGTCCTGGCACTCAGCTTCAAATCATTCCCAAAGCTGAGAACAAGAATCTTTGCTCCAGTAACATCTGCAGACAGGATTCTGTTGGGAGCAGAGGTAAAGCATCTGCTGGCAATCAAAGCAGTGGAGACAGTGCCTCTAATACACAGGGGCAAAGGTTTTTATTCCAGGTACTTCCTCACAACAAAGAAAAATGGGGATTGGCAACATATTTTGGATTAAAGACTTCTGAACAAGCACATTTTGAAACCAAGGTTCAAAATGGTCACTCTTGCAATAATAATTCCTTCATTACAAAAGGGAGACTGGCTAGCCTCCCTAGATCTAAGGGATGCTTATTTTCACATTCCCATCAGACCATCTCACAGAAAATTCTTGAGATTCAGGCTGGCTTCAGGCCGTTATCAGTTTGCAGCTCTCCCTTTTGGACTAACTTCAGCACCAAGGGTTTTTACAAAGTGCCTATCAGTGGTGGTAGAGTTTTTGAGAAAACAAGGTATAACAGTCTTCCCCTACCTGGATGACTAGTTAGTAGTAGGACAGTCTCTGCAGCATGCAGTGCAGTCACTGACACTAACAAAATCTACACTGGAGTGCCTGGGATTTCTTATAAACGAAGAGAAATCCCAACAGGTGCCACTTCAGGTGCTGGAGTTTATTGGAGCACAACTAAACACCAGACAGGGCAGAGCCTTCCTGCCACAAGACAGGGACCCAAAACAGTCAGAATTTCTCAGGTTACAGGGCCACATGGCATTTGCCACTGCAGTGGTAATGGGTTCCAGGTTTCAAATGAGAGATATCCAGTTCCACCTCAGACAGTACTGGTCTCAAAGGACAGATGCTCTGTCTAAACTGGTTCCAGTCACAAAAAGCTTAGTCCAGGCATTGCAATGGTGGATGGATGAGCACAACCTCATTGTGGGTGTACCTTTTATAAGAAAACAGCCCTCAGTAATCCTCACAACAGATGCCTCTCTTCTAGGTTGGGGGCACACATGTTGGAGCACACAGCAAGTGGCACATGGGCCCCCCAAGAATCTCTGTTGCACATAAATCTTTTGGAGCTCAGGGCTGTCTACCTGGCTCTAAAGACATGTGTTCCTTGCCTTCAAAACAAGGTGGTGCAAGTCAGAACAGACAACACCACAACCATGTATTACATCAACAAGCAAGGAGGTATCAGGTCAATCCTACTGTGTACAGAAGCAATGAGATTGTAGTCCCTGGTATACTCCATGACAGTATCCTTGTCAGCCATACACCTTCCAGGGAAGGACAATGTGCTGGCAGACCCTCTCAGCAGCATAAGTCAGGACCACCATGAGTGGTGTCTGAATACTCAGATACTCAGTACAATTCTCAGGAGATGTGGCATTCCAGAGGTGGATCTCTTTGCCTCCACAGAAAACCACCAGCTACCAATGTACTGTTGCAGGCCTCCTCTAAAGGGGCAAAATTCCCCTGGATGCGATGGCCCTAGATTGGACAGTGAAATTTCTGCCTGCATTCCCTCCCTTTCCTGTGATATTCAGGGACCTGCTGAAATTGAGGTCCCAACCAGCAACAATGATACTGGTGGCTCCGGATTGGGTGAGACAACACTGGTATTCTCTTCCACTGACTCTGTCAGTAGTTCCCCCAATCCATCTGCCCAGGAGGCACAACTGGTAACCTCCTCTCAGGGCAGGATCCTGTATCCCAATCTTAAATCACTGAGGCTCAAGGCATGGCTCTTGAGAACTTCGAATTTGCTAACCTTAAGCTATCAGAGCAGGTGCTGACAGTGCTTAGGGGTTCCAGGAAGCCTTCTACTAAAAAAACATATTCTTCTAAGTGGAATAGGTTCTCCATATGGTGTACAGGTAAGGGTGTGAACCCCGCCAGGGCTGATTTGGCTATTCTCCTGGATTACCTTACACACTTACATTCCTTAGGCCTGAAGCCTTCGACTCTCATGGTCCACTTTGCTTCAATCTCTGCTTATCTGTCAACTGGTAAAGAGAGATCCATGGCCTCTCATCCAGTATTCAGAAAATATTTTAAAGGCCTTAACCTTCTGCACCTTTCCATGAGGGAACCGGTCCCGGCCTGGAATTTAAATATCTGCATTGCTAAACTCATGGATGCACCATTTGAACCTATGGCAACCGCAGATTCGAAGTATATCACTTGGAAAACTGTTTTTCTGGTTGCTATTACTTCAGCCAGAAGAATCAGTGAATTACAAGCCCTGTGTACAGATGTGGACTACATCTCCTTCCACAGGGACAAGGTGGTCCTCAGGACCAATAGAAAATTCCTTCCCTAGGTGGTATCTGACTTTCACTTAAATCAGTCTATCACTCTGTCTGTCTTTTTTATGGAGAACTTCAGTTCTCCAGAAAGGAGGCTTCATTCCCTTGATGTCAAAAGGGAACTTAGCCACTACATTGACAGAACTAAGTCTTACAGATCAAGTCAAACACAACTCTTTCTCACCTATGGTGAAGTTGGTAAGGGCAGAGCTGCAACAAAACATACAATTGCTCGCTGGATAGTGGCATGTATACAGTTTTGTTATAGTAAGGTGGGTAAACAGGTACCTCTGGGCCTGAGAGCACACTCCACCAGGGGCACAGCTGCTTCAGTGGCAGCTTCAAGAGAAATTCCACTACTGGAAATCTGCAAAGCAGCTACATGGAAAACAGTACACACCTTCACAAAGCATTACAGCCTAGATTTGCAATCCAGAGGTGATGCTAGGTTTAGTACAGCAGTATTGCAGAGCCTGTTTCCAAAATAGGTTCTCTGCCCAACCCCCAAAGGTACTGCTTGGTAGTCTGCATCAGTTTAATCATAATGAGTGATTCCTGGGATTAGAAAAAAAAATTACTCACCATAGTAATCTTGTTTCTTTAAAGGAATCACTCATTATGATTAAAAACCCTCCCTGCTTCCCCTACTAGAACCTATAGAAGTTGTTCTTCATCCCTGCATTAAGGGGTTTTCTCTTATATAGGTTAAGGTAGAGACTCATTTTGTTTAACCAGTTGGTGTCCAGGTGGTCTCGAGTTTCTTAGGTTTGTTTGTTAAGGATGTTTTGACTTGAAAGGACAAAAAATATTATTTTTAACATTATTAGCTTTACCTAGTGGGTCTTATACCCAGTTAGGCTCCGTAAGAATCTGATGCACTCCGAGTGCAGCAGTTGCTAGAGCAGCAGTTTGAAAGTGGCATGAGCCAATTGAGAGTTCCATAATTTGCATATAATTCCATCTTTCTGTGCAGTTCAACACAGGAGGCTGACTGCATCAGTTTAATCATAATGAGTGATCCCTTTGAAGAAACAAGATTACTATGGTGAGTAATTTTTTATACTGTTTGAAAGGTGTTCTCTAGAGCTGAGCCCTGTCATTTATTACTATGACATAGTTAGCTACATTGTCTGTCTCTGCAGCAGTTAAAGAAAGCCTTTTACAGCTGTATTACACTGTTCATTAGGTGCCCCGAGGCCCGAGACTTGTCATTTATTACTGTGACATAGCTACATTGTCTGATTCTGCAGCAGTTAGTGAAACAATATCCTTTCACAGCTGTGTCTACTATGTCTCATATTTCTCACTCTAAGTCTACTAAAAGGAAGCAGAGTGCTGCTACACGTGCAACTGTTAATGATATGGATGGTATGAATCATAGCACTAATGAAGAACATAGCGACAATAGTAATAACTGTGGTGGACCTGTGTTCTACCTCTGAAGTATGTTAGGACCACAAGAAATAATTCTCTACTTTTTCTATCCTTCCCCCCCTCTTAAAATCTACTGCATAGTAGTTTCTCTAAAGTCTGTCTATGCCTTTTCCAGGTTACAGTGGATTGTCCACCTACAGTAGCCCTGTCCTATCCCCTTAACTCAGTCCCTCATTTTGCATCCTTTCTTTTTCAATTCTTTCCTTGGAGTTCCCATGTAAGAAGTGCCTAGGAATATATAAAAGGCACTTAGAAATGCCAAGATAAATTATTAGTGGCATAAGGAATGAGTGCACTCATATAAACATTGTAATGGTGCCTATTTAAGAGGCTGAAACCATTAAATACACATAGGCCCAGATATTCAAATTGCGCCAAAAAAGTGCGCAACAGGAAGAGCAAGTGTAAGTCCACTATGCCCATGTGCAAGAAGCGCGATATTCAAAAACTGCACAGGTCAAGATGCGCCTGCGGCACACGACTGAATATCGTACCACCTGCGCCATAGCACAACCAGGGATGTGCAGTGGCGCAGTTCAGATGCGCCATAGGGCAACCAGGGATGCTCAGTAGAGCAGGCCAGCAGTGCAACAGCACAACCAGGGATGCTCAGTGGAGCAGGGCAGTAGTGCAACAGCACAACCAGGGATGCACAGGGACAGGATGCAGGGGCCCACCACCCATGCCACAGATGGGCAGAAGAGCACACGGCAGAACAGACATCATCCCCCCACACCCCATGCACTGCACAACCGGTGGAGAGCTGGAATAACCACTGGCCCATGAATACCAGCAACAAACCCACAGCTGGGGCATGGTGCCCCAGCACACCCCCTGGCAAACTGTGACCGGCACACAAGGAGGTCCGACCACCCCATGCCACACCATCCCACCAATGCAGAGCACACCCCTGCACCATGATCCCCAGACACCCTGCCCAGGAGCAGCGTCCACCAGTGCAGGACACCCATGCATGCCACCACCCACACTGTGACAATGCAACCCTGTGCACCACAGAACCATGCAAGGCAGTGCCACCACGAGCACCCATCAGTGGGTGGCAGCAGACAGCAATGCAATGACTGCATATACAATGCCACCTCACACGTCCCCCCGAGGTACAGCTGAGAGACCGACCATGCGTCGGCACACGAGGTACCCCACACGTTACAGGGTATGCCCTGGACCCCCCCACCAGTGGCACATCACCCTGCACACCCTCCCAAGGACACACCCTGACCCAGCACTGGCCACAACAGCCAGCGCAGACACCCACAGTGGTGCATGGAATCATGCACCACACAGGATGCAACACAGTGCATGGACAAACACCCACCCATACCCAAGGGCACACCAACACAGGGACACAGTAACGGGGCAACCAAGCCCCCAGTGTGTGGCCACAGAAACTGTGTACACATGGCCAGAACCCCTCCATGGCACAGGAGTGCCAGCCATGCTGCGCAGGCACCATGAAGCTGTACGCCACCAGCATGTGCCCGGAGCACAAGTGACAGACAGTGGTGCACATCCCCTGTGACACAGACAAGCGACATCATGGAGGTGGGACAACAACAGCGGAGGCCACAGTGTCACCTGAGGCAGACATGCACCACACCAGTGACAGGAGGCAACCCGGCATTGTGCCGGGTACAGTGGCTGTCCAGGCTGGACAGCCACCACTGACATGCCAGCAGACCGTGCAGGTCACAGACATGCAAGGGTGTCAGCTGCACAGGCCATGGACTGTCTGACAGGTGCACCATGGACACAGAGCATGCACCATGGACCACTGCACACAGTCATCCAGTGCGCAGGGAACAACACCCAAACCACAGACAGTGACTGATAGCTACTCCCACACCATAGTCACTTCCCCTATGGACACACACATGCCCATGACTGCACCACCCCTGACGCCATGCACACCACTGCAGCTGAGCACCTATAGCCTGCTGCAAATCAGAAACCACCACAGTAGGCATAACAAAGCAAATGTATTTTAAAAGATCAAAAACAACTATTTACAGCTATGTACAAAAGGTTGGGGGGAGGGCCACAAATAAGGTGGGGATGGGTAAGGGGCAGGGGTGAACAAATGGTAGAGGGAAGGAGGGGTGTGAGGGTGGGTCCAGGGGGGTAGGGAAAATCATGGGGCTTAACATGCTCAGAGGGAGCCCCGCTCCCCGCTCTGACTGCACCTCCCGCCATGCCTCTGTCGGACTCCCAGATGGTCTATTCACTCCAATATCTCCAGGAAGGCCCTGGCCACCTGCAGTATCTCCTGCAGCATCTGTTGGATGGTCTGCAACTGCCATCCACCTAGGACAAGGGAGCAGAGTCAATAGGTGTGAATGCACAGCCCCCTGCAGCCCACCCACTGTGCATGGCATACGGCCGTGGGACATGCCTCTGTGATGGTGTGTGACCAACCACAGTGATCGTGTCCACAAGACCTGCCCACCCAAGTGCACACAGCCATGCGGACCACTGCACACACCCACCGTCCAAGTCCTGCACAGCACCATCGTGGCTGTACAGTGACATGGCTATGCGGTGCGAAGGCAGTGGCACAGCCATGTACTCCAGTGCATGCATGGACCACCATTGATGCACTCAAGACATGCAGTGCCACTGGACAGTGCTGACTGTACCAAGTTGGGTGCATGGCAGTGGTGTCAATGGATGGTGACCATGTCCCGCTGCCCGCCCTGTTACACAGCATGCAAAAATAATCATGGATGTAAGGCATTCACCATCATCAGGCTGGTCCCTGTGCTGGTCTTGTCTGGCCACCCTTGCTGCATGATGTGCCTCATGCCGCAGCCTCCCCTCCTTGGCATGCCTCCTCAGGGCCCAGGGTGCAAACATGGAGAGAGGAACATCAGTACAATCTGGTAGCAAAGTCCACCTGCCCCCAGGTGTGTGCAATCCCACACAGCCATACCGATCTGCCCCCAACCCCTATACCACCACCATGGCTCACACTGGACGCCCCCCCATGTGCTGGACACATGCCACCGTGATACCCGTATGGACATTAACAGTGTATGGATGGGGCACCTATCTGGCTGTTGAACTGCGCCCCTCCTGGTGCATGACCGTAGGCAGGCAAGCCTGTCTGGGTCCCGACGCTGCAGGTCCCCATCGCAGTGCCTGCACTGCTCGGCCGTGCACTCCATGCCCGTCGCCTCCTTCAGGGCCACTGCCACTTCCTCCCACATGGCATTCCTGGCCCTGTCCAGGGATGCCTTCCCAAATAGAGCAGCAGCAAGGGGCTCCACCAAGTTCACTAGGTTGGCCAGTTCAACCTGGATCCAGATTGGTGCCCATCTCCATGTCATCCTCCAATCTTTCAGGTGCTCTGTAGCGCATGTCTGCCACATCTGAATGCTGTGCGGTACTGCGCTGCCATTCCCCATCGCACTGTCACCGAACAGTGCGATAGAGGTGCACCCATGTGGACGCATGGTGCCTAGGGGCAAAGGTCAGCACAGGGTCAGGGGACTGTCGTGCACAGCGTGATTGGTACTCACCGCATGTAGCACGGTAGGGCACCTGTGTGGCACTTCCTGTAGTGGCCTACCGTGCTGCGACCTCACAGTATCTACGGTGCCCCAGTGCCAGAGCGCCATACATATGAACAGCACAGTAGCGTCACTGGCACAATGGTGGCCGTGCCCTGAACTGCCTCCCATGTACAGCACGTCAGCAGCGTGGCAGGCGTCGGTGTCAGCACCCTGGGCATGCGCCATTCTGTGTCCACTGCACATGTCACAGAAATGCATCCTTGCCTGAGCACGTTCAACGCAATTGTGCAAGGTGCAACAGCGCGATATTCAGCCGGCATATGCAAATCGGCTAATCAGCTATTCAATGGCGCAGATACTGCATTAGCATCCACTTAAAATTGCGCCTCGCCTCATTTGCATGCATTGCGCTATATAAATGTGACATTGGGCTGTAGAGGCCATAGTCTGGTATTGCAGTCCATTGTGGTGAGTTGCATGCTGTTTGGGAGTGTGGACTGTGGTGTGTGGGACATGCATGGGACTGCACAGTCACAGGTAACACCTGTCATTCCCATAGGATCAATAATGAGTGATCGTGAGGTGGAGGGAGGCCAAAGTTCAGCAAGGCAGAAACAGATGCCCTGTTTGAAGCCTACCTTGACCAGGAGCTGCTGCTCAGCAGACAACAGGGAACACCACAGACCCATGCTGCTGCATGGGGAGAGGTGGTGCGTGCCGTCATCCTGCATGGCAGCCACCAGCGGTCTGTGCAGGACTGCAAGAAGAAGGTGGGCACGGACAGGCAGAGGATTAAGGATAAGGTGGCTGCCATCAGGGCAGCATGGGTTGCGACCGTTGGGGAACAGCCGGCCGTGCAACACCTGACCCCACAAGAAGAGCGGGTTGTTGGCAGCATGCAGCGTTGTGCCATCGAGGGTGTTCCAGGTGGTGGATTCCAGATGGGTGGTAGTCCGTCACTGCATGGTAGGTCCTGATCTGTCACTGGGGGGGATGACACAGGGTAGGGCATATATAGTAATGCTACTGTGTTCCTTTACAGCTCCTGAGTGTCTACATGGGTCAGCGGTGGTGGGCTCGTCCACTGAGGGCGATACTATGGACACAGAGGATGGTCCGTCCACCTCCATAGGTGTCCGAGGGTTAGGGCAACAGTGGGCCCGCCTGGCTGTCTGGACTGATGTTGGTGGAGCAGGTGCGGAGGAGGCCCTGCCCGTGTCTCAGCGTGCCAGCGTCCATGGATGCCAGCATGCTGAGACTCGGACTGGTGCCGGATCTGTCACTGATGATGATGGAGCTCACATTATGGACAGTGATACGTGTGGGCTGCAGGATGGCCACACAGCAGGTTACAGCACGGGCATAGCTGTGGGTGGTGCTGCCGTGGAGGCCTGCGTGATGTCACAGTCCCGTCCTGTGCCTGTCTGCACAAGTGGGGCAGCACTGGTGTGTGTGCAGGACAGTGGGGCTGTTGCGGCCGCTGCAGCAGCACCATTGAGCCCTGGAGAGCGGTAGCCAGAGGGGCAGTGTCTGCAGTCGGCCAATGGCCATGGGGGTACAGTGTCGGGGGGCAGCGTCAGTGCACCACCTGTGGACATGCCCAGGCATGGCCCTGGTGTGCAGTGCCCACCCTCAAGGGGTGCTGCCCATCAGGGCCGTGAACACTGTGAGGGACAGCATGCCAATCAGGCGGATGACCTCTTAGATGAGCACACCTGCATACTCCAAGATTCAGTCGATCAGCAGTTGCAGCTTGTGATGGCGGTGGATGCACTCAGTGCGGCCCTGTGCCAGGCAGAGGAGTGGCGCAGCAGGGACACCAGTCTGCTCCTGGCAGGGATGGACCAGCTGTGGGAGGATGTGACCGCCGCCATTGACAGGCTGGCACAGACAATCACAGCTGTCATGGCCACAGTGGGCACACAGTTATTTGCCCATGTGTCGCAGACACCGCGCAGTGCAATGTCCACCCCCCGCTTCCTCGCGTCATCGACACCCTCCTTGTTGACACCGGGTTCAGCTGTGGGCATCCCGAGCACGCCTGGCGCAGGCATGTTCGGTGTGCTGCAGACCCCTGCGTGAGCACGGTTGTGTTCACGCAGCGGAACCCCTGGGGGACCATCGATGCCACCCCATGAGGCCATTGGTCAGCCTGCTACTGCTGGCGGGTCTCGGTGGGGCTGCCCATGCATCCATGGCAGCCGTGGCACGGTGGTGCATGACTGACCTATCTCCTACCAAGGCTACTGTCTGACGCTGCCCTGTGTGCAGTGTGTTGTTCAATGTGCAATGCATGGGTGGGGTACCTGGCCCTGCACACACACACACACACACACACACACACACACTGTTCCATCTGCACACCCTCCCAGCTGCTGGCTGATGTGGTGTGTGCATGATGATGCCTGCGTTATGCTATCTGTCACTGTGCAATGGTGCCCAGTGTCTGACACACGCACAATGACAGGCACTGGGCGTGGTGGTCTGTGAAAGTGTGTGTGGCTAGGGGTGGCAGTTGGGGTCGGTGTGCCTCCTACCCTTTGTGCATGTCTTGTGAGGGTGTGTGTGTGTGTGTGTGTGTGTGTGTGACCGTGTGCTGTGTTAGACCTTGCCCATCCCTGATGGCGTGTGCGGTTCCCTGCTCAGCCAATTCCCTTTATGACAAGCACCCCGGGGTTTGTCCATGTGTTTGTGGGTTGTGCCCATGCCATTGGTAGTTGCACATGGCCCCATGACTTACCTGGGTTGGTTGACGTGCTTCTCTGTGATGGTGTCCAGATGCAGCTGCATCATCTGGATCACTCGGGGGTGCCTTCGACCAAGGGGGAGGCTGCCCATCACCATCTTCACCAGTGTCCTCATCGTCCCCATCGCTGTCCCCCCCTTCAACCTGTACAGCTATCCCACAGTCGTTGGCCATGTTGTGCAGGATGCAACAGGCCAGGAATAGCCCACAGGCCTTTGAGGGGCTGTACTGTAGGGTACTGCCAGATGTGTCCAGGCAATGGAAACGTGCCTTCAGCATCCCAAACACCCGCTCGATGACATTGCATGTGGTGGCATGTGCCTCATTGTAGAGTTGCTGCGATGGGGTCGCGGGCCACTGGTATGGTGTGAGCAGCCAGGGACAGAGTGGGTATCCACTGTCACCTGTGTGTAGAGGGTGGACATTAGTTTGGTGATCAGCGCCGCCTGCCATGGGCTCATCTAGGCCAGTAACCATGTCACCTCTGACTATGCTCCTCCAAGATCCATGTCTTTCGTGTGATTTGCATACTCACCCACTAGGTGGCCAGTGGGGATGTCCCCACTCTCAAACCTGTGGCACAGTGCAGACTGGTGCCAGATGAAGGCATCATGTGCTCCCCCAGGGTGCATGGCACAGACATTGGTTATGCGCCCCCTGGCATGGCACATCACCTAGCAGTTGATGCTTGCATACCCCCTTCCGATTCATGTATGCGACCCCTTTGGGGCCAGGTGGCATGCGGATGGCCACATGGGTGCAGTCTATGGCCACAAGCATGCCAGGCATACATGCTACCCTGTGGAACTCCTGTATGTTTGCTGTGCACTCCACTGGTGTGCTGCAGAAATGTATGTACTCCGCAGAATGTGGCAGCAGTGCGCTGAGGAATTGGGTGAGTAGGCGTGACGCGGCTGACTAGGTTATGCCTGTTGTGTCCCCTGTTGGTCTCTGGAAGGTACCCATGGCAAGCAGGCACATGACAGCTGTCACTTTGTCTCCACTGACAGAGCATGGCTCTGTCATGTGGGTGCCTGCATCACATCACTGCACAGCTCACAGAGCCACTCAGGATCACCCGGTTCAGGTGGTACCGGCCCACGATCTCAGTGTCAGTGTACAGCTCGAAGCTGGTGCAGGCTCAGTACTGCCTGTTGGGGGCATACCGCCGTTGGGCCCTTCCATGGCCGTGCCCCCTGCTGCCTGCCTTCTCACACCCCTCATTACTGCCTCCATCTGAATGGTGGCACTGGCCATGTCCCTGGCTTGTGTTACCCCCCCGGCAGCTGTTTTACCATTCCCACTGCTGTCCTTACTGCTACTCCCCCTGTACCAGGAACAACTCCCAGTATTGGAAGTACTGCCCACTGTCTATGCCCTCAGTCCTATGTGTCACTTCCCCCTTTTGTCCTGTGCAGTGGCACAGGCTTCCCACTCCTTCCCTGTTCCTGGTGGTTCCAGGTGCTCTGTCCTGCTCCTGCCCTGTCCTGCTCACAGCTACTGTGTGCCTGCTTGCAGTTCTCCCGCATGTGGCTTTCCTTTAGCATTCTTGCACCTCTCTCTTGTTCCTTTTTATTTTGGATCATTTCCGCTATCGCGCAACTTCCGTTTGCTCCCCTATTGCGCATGGCGCATGTTGTTGAATATCACACTGCGCCATTTATTCATGGTTCCTCCCCTTCAGTTGCGCATGCATTCATTACCATTGCGCTCTTGCGCATTGTGATTTGGAGGGGCTCATCGGCCTCCCGCTGAATATCGCATAATGGCGCATTTTCGGACTTGCGCTGGTGCATCCCTGTTGCGCATGGCGTAACCCTTTTGAATATCTGGGCCATAATGTGTATTTGCAGGTAGAGCCTGCTTATGTTTAAAGGATTTGATAGTCCCTAATAAAATGAGATTGGGTGTATAAAATTATAAATGCAGATATCTGCAGACTGTATTGACTTTGCTGAAATTCATTATATACTAAGCCTTGATAAAAAAAAGATTTTTAAAATGTGTTTGATAGAAGATTAAAAAGGAAGGCTAATAGCTGAATAAATACGAATGTTGGCTAAAATCCTGACACTATCCTTGCTAAAAAAGGGCTAATAAGGTGCTTTAGATTTATGCAGAGCATAAAGGGAATTATAAAGTGCTTTCATGCAGTTCATAGGAAAGCTTATAAAAATGGGTTTTATGAGTTAGCAGAAGGTACTGGCAGCGGAGAAAAGCCGTACCTCTGCTGAAGCCCTTCCCAAAAAAATGTTTGTTTGCTTGCTGGTATGAAAAACCAGGAGAAAAGTAAACCCAGATAAGAGTGTATTTTTTTTCATTCCAAGTCCACTCTCTCGACTGTATAGTACAAGGCAGTACTAGGGAATGGAGAGAGAGCTGGCAGTGGCAGAATAAATAGAAAAATGCTGCCACTCTCTTTACTTTTTTATATGCTGAAAAGAAGCTGCTAAAAGAAAAGTACAGCCGCTAACGAAATAACACGGAGCGCGATTTAGAAACGGAGTCACAAAGCTTTTACTTTCACTTCTTGCCGCTGCCGCGCCATACAGAAAAACAAACCACTAGCTCTCAGAAGAGTTTATTTTTTCATTGTCCCCAGGCATGTTTAGAGACTGGGAGAGAGCTAAATAACAAAAGTAAAGGAGTTGGAGCACTCCTTGCTCCCTCTCTCGGTTCTCCAGTGTAAAGAATAGGAGTGGGTAGCTGGTAGAGTGCCAATGGAAATATTTCAGCCACCACTCCACAAAACTGATTTAGTAATGAACACTTCAGTGGTAATATAACAAGGGGCCTACAAACAAGATTGTCACCCTCATTTTTCTGCATTTAGAGCCCAGTACAAACAGAAAAAGGCTCCTCTTTTTATATTATACATATATACACTTAAGGAAAGGAAAATATGTAATGTAAAAGGCTTGGTAAAAGTATCTGTTTTTCAAATAACTTGAAGTCTTGCTGTATTCTGACAAGTGCAGTTAGCCCCAGCCTTTATACTGCCCCGGAGAACAAAGGGTTAACCTTTCTATGCAGAGCATAGAATGCTGAGCTCGAGCTCAGTTGATGTCTCTGTCTGTTTCCTTTTGAAAGCTAACCATCAGATTCTTTACTCCGCCTCACTGAACAGTCGCTCTGGAGATTTCTCCTGCAGCTCGGTTCGAAAGTTGGTTTAAGTGTAATTTTTTTGTCGGTTTCTAACCGAAAAAGTTTCCCACATAGTTGGTTCAGTCTCTGTCTGTGGTACCATGAGTACTAGATAGGTTTTGTACTGTGTTTTCTGTATGGAACTTGTAAAAAGTGTGGATCGGTTCAGCCGAACCGATCATTTGTTTAATTCTTGTGTAACTTTAGTGTGTGGTTACCGGTCCTTATTGATTCTAAAAAAAAATGTGTTTTGAAATGTTTTTTTCCAAGACCCATGGCACGGTTAGGAACCGATAAGGGAGTCTTGCCTGGTGGTTGCCAAAAAAAGGGTAAGTTTGGTTAGGTTGGCCTTGTCTGAGAAACCAAAGAAAAAAACGGGCCCACTGGGTTTCAACACTGCAGTGAGTGTGGGGAGGTCTTTGCTAAGGCTGATTCCCACACTACCTGTGTTTATTGTCTGGGGTTTGACCACCTCGATTCAGACTGCCAAATTTGCTAAAATTTTCCCAAATCTACCCTTGAAAAGAGATTAGGTAGACTGAGGGAAAAGGAGGCTGAGAAGTCCGCTGACTTGGATGGCCAGCCCGGTTCGGTTCCAACTGAACCGAAACGAGTGCCCTCTGACCAGGGTGATACTTCTTTGGGCAAAAGGAGAGCCAATCCCAAGGGGTCAGTTCCTACTAAAAGAACGCACAAACAAAAATCGTCTGGTTCGGATCCAGAAGTCTATGTTCTGACTGCCGAAGAAATAGCCAGAGCGATTCGGATAGCGGAATCGCTTCGCCCGGTTCTGACGATCTGGCACCTTTTGGCAGAGGCTCGGTTCAGTCAGTTCCCCCGGTTCACGATTATACTTTGGAGGAATTTTATGGACCAGAGTTTGAGGAGGAAGGGGAGTTTGAAGATGATGATGGTGATGGTGAAAGTCTAGATGTGCCTGTGGAATTGGACATCTCCCCAGACAGACCTTCAGGTGTATCCCCTCCTAGGCTTTCTGAGTCCCTTTCCCACTTTATGTTCTACAGAAAGGTGGCTGAGACCCTCCAACTTCCTATGGAAGAGACAATGGAGATCAAGAGGAGCCTGATTATGTAGAAATGATGGACATCCCAGAGTCCAGGAGACTGTCTATTTCCCATCACAAATCTTTTGGGAAACAGACACAAAAAATTCTGAAGTCTCCCAATTTTATACCTCCTGTGGACAGAAGAATGGACAAGAGGTATACATTCTCAGGCTCAGAAAAATAGTTTTTATATCAGCAATGCAGCCATGTTTGGGTTGTGCAGGCTGTTGCCTGTGATAAGGCAAGCATTCCCTTGGCTTCACACCCCCCAGACAAAGACTCTAGGAAGATTGAGCGTCTTCCCTGGGACTCAGACAGACGAATTATATGGCCTATACAGCTAGGTACCAGATGTTCAGGTGGGACACTGTACTGGCACTGGTTAAACAGGCCTCCCCCCAGCTAGCCAAGGAGCTGGAGGCGGAGGCTGCAGATGGGATTGAGGCATATAAAGTTACATTTCATGCTGCTGTGGACTCTACTGATGTGTCATCAAGAATCATGGCTATATCTGTAGCTCTTCGGAGAATGACTTGACTCAGATGTACTAGCCTCTCGCAGGATACCCAGGCTAAGGCCATGGATTTTCCTTTAGTGGGTAATTCTCTGCTTAGGGAGCAGACAGAGAATTATATGGAGAAGATGGATGAGTACAGGACCACCTACAGGAGTGCTCAGGCCAAGGAGAGGCAGGCAACTCCTCAAAGGCAGCAGTCTAGTGGCAGGGGTAGGCCTCTTCAAAGGCCTTTTTACCAAGCACAGGCCTCTTCTTCCTTTTCACAGAGGGGGTTCTTCAGAGGGAGAGGCAGAAGGAGGATGAGCAGGGCTGCATCCACTCCTCAGCCTAAGGCCCCTACCAAGCAGACACCCTGATGAGCCTGCCTGGGTCGACTCTCCTATTCCAGTAGGGGGGCAGGCTGGCTTACTTTGTCCAGGACTGGATGTCTATTATATCAGACAAGTGGGTCCTGGAAGTAGTAAGCCAGGGACTGGTTCTCAGCTTCAGAAAATTTCCAAAGATGAGAGCCAGATCTTTTCCACCTCCAAATCTCTTGGAATCCCTTGCCCTAGAGGCAGAGGTTTCTTCTCTTCTGGCCTTAAGAACCATACAGAGAGTACTTACCCTACACTGGGGCAAAGGGCTGTACTCCAGGTACTTTCTGACCCCAAAAAAGACAGGGGAGTGGCGAGCCATCCTAGACCTAAGATATCTAAACAAACAGCTTTTAAAACCAAAGTTCAAGATGGTAACTCTGGGAATAATCCTTCCCTCTCTAAGGCCAGGGGACTGGTTAGCCTCCCTAGACCTCAAAGATGCCTACTTTCACATTCCCATCAGGTGCTCTCACAGAAAGTACCTCAGATTTGAGCTGCTCTTAGGCCACTTTCAGTTCAGAGCAATGCCCTTTGGCCTAACTTCAGCCCCAAGGGTTTTCACAAAGTGCCTGGCAGTAGTAATTGCCTTTCTAAGAAGGCAAAATATTTCCATTTTTCCATATCTGGACAATTGGATAATAGTGGGCCAGTCTCCAGACCAAGTCAAGTCTCACCTGCAAGTGACCCAACAAGTACTCACTTCTCTAGAATTTCTTCTCAGCCTTCCCAAGTCAGTTCTCAAACCAGTCCAGCTTCTTACCATTATAGGGGCAGAACTGGACACAGTCAGAGCAAGAGCCTTTCTTCCCCTGGGAAGGTCAAGGGTTCTTATAGAACTAGCCTCTTCCTTCAGCCTTCGGGTATTTTGACCAGCAAGGCATTTCCTCCATCTCCTGGGCCACATGGCAGCTTCAATAGCAGTGGTCCAAGGGGCAAGATTCCAGATGAGGGATATTCAGTTCCATCTGAGAGCTTTTTGGTTTCAGAGGAAGGATTCCCTTACCAAACTGATCCCAGTGACTCTGACCTTGATCCAAGCCCTCCAGTGGTGGCAGGATCAGAACAATTTAAGACAAGGTGTTCCTTTTGCCACTCAGCCTTGTTCAGTGGTCCTTACCACAGATGCTTCTCTTCTAGGCTGGGGAGCCCTTCTGGGGGCCCTCACTACCCAGGGGCTGTGGTTCCACCAAGAATCCCTTCTCCATATCAGTCTTCTAGAACTCAGGGCAGTTTTTCTGGTCCTAAAAGCTTTCTCTCAGTCAGTACAGAACAAGGTGGTTCAGGTCAGAACGGACACCACCACCATGTGGTACATCAACAAGCAGGGGGGCACTCGGTCCATGGCCTTGTGCACGGAAGCCATGAAATTGTTGTCTCTGGCTTATTGCCTGCAAACCTCTCTGGTAGCAGTTCACCTTACAGGGAAGGACAATGAGCTAGCAGATGCATTGAGCAGGATCTCTTAGGGCCATCACGAATGGTCCCTGGACCCTCAGGTGTTGAAAGTGATTTTTTCAAGGTGGGGCACTCCAGAGATAGATCTTTTTGCAGCCCCAGACAATCACCAACTCCCTCTCTTTTGTTGCAGATCCCCAGTCTTGGGCTCAGTCCCCTTGGACGCCCTGATTCTGAATTGGGAAGGGAAGTTTTTGTATGCCTTCCCTCCCTTCCCACTCCTGTTCAACTTTTTAGTCAAAATAATGTCTCAACCATGCAAAGTGATTCTGATCGCTCCAGACTGGGCCAGGCAGCCTTGGTACCTCCTGTTGCTGTCCCTAGCAGTCCATCTTCCCCTGTCTCTTCCCAGGAATTACAACCTGTTAACGTCCTCTCAGGGGAGGATTTGGTACCCCAGTCTTTAGTCTCTCAATCTCAAGGCATGGCTCTTGAAGAGTTGGAGTTTGCAGATCTGCATCTTTCTCAAGGGGTTCTCGATATTCTCAAAGCTTCTTGAAAGCCCTCCACCAGAAAGACTTATAACTCCAAATGCAAGAAATTCAGCATTTGGTATTCTAAGAGGCATACTTCTCCAGATACTGCTGAATTGCCTACGGTTGTGGATTATATGGTCCATCTTAATGGCCTAGCCCTCAGACCAGCTACTCTTAAGGTACACTTGTCAGCTGTTTCTTCGTTTCTGTCTGTGGGGAAGTCTTCCTCACTATCTTCTCATCCTGTGTTCTGTAAATTTTTTAAAGGATTGCTTCACATCAGTCCTCCTTTTAGAGACCCTGCCCCTGCCTGGGATTTGAATGTTTGCATTGCTCAATGTATGCAACCCCCTTTTAAGCCTATGTCCTCAGCAGAGCTAAAGTACTTGATTTGGAAAACTGTGCTCTTAGTAGCCATTACCTCTGCCAGGCATATCAGTGAATTGCAAGCCCTGTCAGTGGAACCTGATTTTATCTCCTTTCATAGGGATAAAGTGGTCCTTACAACCAATAGAAGTTTCTTGCCCAAAGTGGTTTCAGACTTCCATTTAAACCAGTCTATGTCTCTTCCTGTTTTCTTCACTGATCGTTCTTCCTCAGGAGAGAGGAGACTACACAGTTTAGATGTTAAAAGAGCCCCTAGTTACTACATAGAGTGTTCCAAGGGTCATAGGTTTGACTCCTTCCAGTTGTTCCTCACTAATGGAGAAGTGGGAAAGGGCAAACCTGCCACCAAGAGATCTATTGCCAGGTGGATTGTGTCTTGTATGCAATTCTGCTATGAAAAACTGGGAAACTTCCACCCTCGGGCCTGAGGGCTCATTCCACAAGAGGTACAGCTGCTTCCCTGGCTACTGCCAGGGATATCCCTCTCTTAGAAATTTGTCAAGCAGCCACCTGGAAAACAGTCCATACCTTTACCAAGCATTACTCTCTGATATCCAGGCTAGGAGTGATGCGGTTCTACACAGCAGTACTTCAGATCCTATTCCCAAAGTAGGTTATGTCCTCAGCCATGGAGGTACTGCTTGGTAGTTCAGACTTGTCAGAATACAGCAAGACTTCTAGTTGTCTGAAGAAAAAATTACTCACCTTAGTAATTATGTTTCTTCTATTGGAGTCTTGCTGTATTCTCACCTCCCTCCCTGCCTCCCCTCTCAGAGCCTGGTTTTGGGAAGAGGGTGGGCAGGTGCAGTGTTGCACCTCAGGGGTACTCTTTTTACACCCTCTTCTTGTGTGGGTGTTTATTTTGTTATATTCCTTTTTGGTTTGGGTTTTGAGTTTTGGGTTTCCTGACTTGAGTCTTCTTTTTTAGCAAATAACTTTATTTTCTTAATACAGATTTTATCATGTACAGAAAACAGAACAATTTCCATCTTGTGACTAAACAAGCACATACATGTTTAAAGTTGGGAAGCCATAACTAAAAGAAGGAACCCACCCCCCCAAAAAAAATCTCTATACCAACTCATCCCCATCCCACCCTGCAGCAACCCCACCTTCCTTTGGCCCAATTACACATGAAAGGATAACAATATAACAAGTTGGACCCTTTTAGAGATTTTGGCACAAACCTGTAGCAAAGAAATAAACCAAACATAGTGGAAAGGGGGAAATAAATAAAGAAGAAGATACTGTGACACCCCAACGTAAGCGTAGTGATGGGAATACAACCTTAAAGGAAAATCCCATGGCATTATAAATATATGAGGGGTTCATAGACATTGTAAAAAGGAAAGGGAGAATCAGATGGGAGCTAATTCAATATCCAAATTTATCTTTAAGGATTGAAAAAAGCTCTCCCCAACATTCCTGGAATTTCTTCCTAGAGTGAGAGAACCTAGCCACACATCTTTCTGCATTTAAAGTGGTAAGAAATTCCACCCACCATTCTCCAAAAGAAGGTTCCCGTTCCTCCTTCCAATGTTTTAGAATTAACCACTTTGTAACCATGGCAACCAAAGCTACTTGGACTTTTTGAAAAAAAGTGGGGATAGATGAATACATGCCTAAAAGGCAGGTGTCCTCCTCAAAGTATGAGGCAATTCTAAGAAATGGTGCCACCCGCCTTTTGATCGTGTCCCAAAATTTTGCAATCTTGGGGCACGACCAAAGTTTATGATATAATGTAGCAAAATCAGAACCACAATCCTTACATTCTGCAGAAGACAACCTGCCCATCCGATATAATTTACTAGGCGTATAATATAAGTTGTGTAGAAAGTTAAACTGGATGTCTCTCAATTTGTTTTGCTTAATTAGAAGGAAATTGTCAGTCCAGATACTTTTCCATATTTTATCTGAAAAATCCTTAGTACAACTGTTTTTCCAATAATAGGATATAGGGAAGGGATTCACCCAGGTCTGACTTAAGATTCCCTTATACAATATGGCAATTGACTTTCGACCTTTGGACAATTCCCAAAGGGTAGTTAAGACTTCCCCCGCATGATCCGACCATGGTGTTCTGCCCAGAAAATGTTTAATACAATGGCGTATTTGCATTAATTGAAACCGGAATTTAGAAGGAACGTTGAACTTATTTTGTAAGGTAGAAATAGAGGCCATTGAGTTCCCCGAAATAAAGTCTGTTAAACATAACTCATGATAGGATCCCCAGAGTTGGGTTTTAACAATATTCTTGGCTATTTTTAAGTTTGGGTTATTAAACAAAAGTTGCCTCAGATCCTTTATAGGGTGGATCCGGAGCAGGGTACATAATTGTTGTAAAGCTGTCACATCCCACCCAAGTGGAGAGTCTCTGAGCTTTAATGGAATATTTGACCAAGGCAAGACTGCAGGAATTTGATTGCTGGTTATCCAAATGTAACCACGTGGGGCTATCCGAGACATTTGCCTTGGGAGTAAACCAGTGCAAAAATCTGTTAGCTTGAATTGCCAAGTAGTAAACAAAAAAGTCTGGTAACTGTAGCCCCCCCCATGCCCTAGGCCAAGTAAGCTTCCCATAAGCCCTTCGTGGAGCCTTCCCTTTCCATAGAAAATTTGAGCATATTCTCTGGAGAGACAAAAAGAAGGATTTAGAAAGATAAATATTAAGATTATTAAGGGTGTAAAAAAAACCTGGGCAAGATTGTCATTTTCAAAACATTTGACCGCCCCCAAAAGGATAACGGTAAATTTTTCTACCTGGCCAAATCTTCTTTTGTCGTTTTTATCAAGGGGTCCAAATTAAGTTCCTTAAGTTTACTAGTATCTTTAGAAATTTTGATACCTAAGTAGGTTAGATGCTCTTTTTCCTATTGGAGACCCATACTTTCAATTTGGTCCCTCGTAACTAGAGGGGATAGGGGATATACCATAGTTTTATTTTTATTGAGCTTATATCCTGAAAACTCACTAAATTGTGATATAATTTGAAGGGCATGAGGAAGGGATTGTCTGCTATTGGAAATATGCAGAAGTAAATCGATGGTGAACAGAGATAGCTTAAGTTCCAAATGTTTGAATTGCATGCCCCTTATCCCCTGTTCTAAGTTAAGAACTCTAGCTAAAGGCTCTATATACAAATTAAACAAGTAGAGAGAAAGAGGGCATCCCTGCCGCGTGCCTCGACAAAGTGCAAAAGGACCCGAAAGGTGATTATTGCACTGTAACCTTGCTGATCGACAACGACACAAAACTCGAATTTGATCAATAAAGGACTATGGAATACCAAATTTGGAAAGGACCTCAAACAAATATGTCCACTCCACCCTGTCAAATGCTTTTTATGCATCCAGGGACACCAAGACAGCTTCCAGCTTGGGGTCCCTGGATGCAGAAACCAGGTGAAGTAGTTTCCTAAAATGATCTGATGAGGTACGTCCCGCCACAAACCCTGCCTGTTCAGTGCCTATCAAACACTTCCATACTCCTGCCAAAATTTTTGCATAGCTTTTAACATCAATATTAAGCAGGGGAATAGGACAGTAATTGCTGATCACAGTAGGATCCTTCCCTGGTTTGGGCAGGAGAATTATTCTCGCTTCAGATAGTGACTGGTCCTTGACTGGGAAGGATCCCCAGTAAGTATAAAGCTGTAACAACAGAGGAAGGAGATACCTTTTAAAGGTTTTATAGAACAGGCTTGTAAAGCCATCTGGGCCCGGCGCCTTGTCTGGCTTTAAAGAGTCAATCACCGCCGAGATCTCCTCCACAGTGATTGGAGCTGTCATATGGATCTGGTTATCTCCTGATAGGGTAGGCAAGTCTGCACTAATTATAAAGGCTGACATTGCTTCATATTGGGCACCCACTAAATAATCGAGGGAGTATAATGCTTGGTAATACTCTCTAAAGAGAGTTAACATCTCAGGTGGGTTAGCCACCAAAGAACCTGATTGTGGGTGTTTAATGGCTGCAATCCATTTTGATGCTGACCATTGCTTTAATTGCCAAGCTAGTAGTTTATTTGCTTTGCTGCCCTGGCCGAAGCTTTTAATAGGGAAGCAGATCTCTCTACTTTCTCTAATAAAGTACTTGCATAATGTGTTCTTAGTCTAATAAGTTCCTGTTCTTCTAGAAATGATAGGTTGTCCACTATTTTAATTTCCAAATTCCTAATTCTCTGCAGACATATATTGGTTTGGATTAAATTTTTCTTTTTTAGTACTGTAGCAGTACGTATAAGTTCCACCCTCCATGTAGCTTTTAGAGCTGCCCAGACCAGGTCCACCGCAGGAACTGAGTTATAATTAACCTGAATGGAGTCCTGCAAAAATTGTTGAAATCTTGAAATTATTTGTTTATCCTTTATCAAATTATTATTTAACGACCACGTATGGGACCTAATAGGAACGTTGGGTAACTCTAGATGGACTGCAGTTAAGGAATGGTCAGAAATTACACGGGCAAATATTTTTGATTCAATGATACATGGGATTAACCAATGACTGACTAGAAAGAAATCAATACGAGAATAGCTTTTGTGCACTGGGGAGTAAAAGGTAAAATCTCTAGCTGATGGGTTAAATAATCTCCATGGATCTATAAGACCTAGTGAGGAAATAAGTTCCCCTAAGCCTTCTGAGCTGAAGATAATCCCACCCTTCTAAGGTATGTACGATCCAAGTCACTTGCCTGAACTAAATTCCAATCACCTCCAATTATAATAGGGTATTGGAGAAAGGGAGCCAATACCGAGGCTATGCGGATAAAAAAGGAAGGGGTTTCTACATTGGGCCCATAAATTGACCCCAATACTATATCAGAGTTCCCCAATTTACCAAAAATGAAGATAAACCTTCCCTCAGGATCATTGACCGTATCCACTGGAGTAAAGGGTAATCTTTTGGCTATCAGCAGGGCCACGCCCCCCTTACGAGAGCTGAATCCCGCTCCAAAAACCTGTCCCACTCAGCACTTTTTAAAAAACTTTAGCTGTTCTGGAAGCATGTGTGTTTCCTGAAGAAACACTATCATAGGGTCGAATTTAGCAAGATGGTTTAATATAACATATTTTTTTCTATTATCCTTCCCCCATTAATATTCCAAGAAAAAATATTCAGGATGTTAAGCATAGATTATCAAATGATTGTGCTACACAGAGCAGATGATTTGAAGGGCTGTGCTGCCACCACCCCTACCCTCCCAAAAAAAAGAAAAAACTACCCTCATTTTATCCCCTAAGCGAACTAAAGCTAAAATAATTAGAAAAAAAACTTAAACTATGTACAAGTCTCCTCGCTCGAGCCCTAAGCCCACTCCTTAAATCCTGGACCATGATACTCTCAAAGGGAGAGCAATGTCCAGTCACCTCTCAACCTATTAAAAAAAGTCACAGAGATAAACTATTTTCACTCCCTCTTTCATCCCACTAATGTAGAACCACCACACCCAAATATAGGAGTAGTAAAAAAAAGTAAAAAATTCAATAACTCATCATTTTATACATCTAACTTCCTCTGTTGGATGCAAAAAAAGAAATTAGTAAACCAACCCACTTTCCAGCTAGGATAATCACTGAACTGTGTACAACTTTAAACAGTAATCTTTTAACGTAACCTAAAAGACAGGGAAAAAGGACAGGGAGAAAACAAGGAACAATATTATGATATAAACTTAATATCTTTGACAATACCTGAGTTTCCTATTAGTAAATCTCATTTTAGAACCCTCTAGTAAAATAACATAGGAATTTCTCCCAAAATAATGTTCTAAAGTTAAAGAGAAAACACATTTTAAACTATCATAAAATGCTGCCTCCTAGACCGTGGTTTGCGATCCTGGGCAATACTAAACTTCTGTGCACTTTGCCAGACAAATAAAAAGGATAAAAAAAAGAAGCACAAGAACGACTAGACAGCATGTTACTGGGCTGTCCCAACTCAGGCTCCTCTATCTTACTGTCTCTTTTATCCCATGAGCTTACTGCCTAGTTCCCACTATAATTCCAGAAATTTAATACCTAACTTGCTCACAACTAATAAAACATTAAACTATATGCAACACTAAGTTGTAATCTTTTAACATGCCTTTGAAAAGCGAAAGACAAAGATCTCATTTTAATCAGAACTTCATGTCCTTGGCAATTACCGCTTGCCTATTAATAAAGGGTCATTTGGCACCATCTAGTGGATAAACTAAGCAACAAGCTACACAAGAGCTCCCTCATAAATTAACATTAGGTGTAATTAGAGGAAAATTAAACTTTAAACTGCTATGGAATGGTGCCTCCAAAACTGTGCTTTGTATTCCTTGGTAGTATTAATCTTCTCTGCTCCATGCCAAACCGGAGAATCAAACAAAGCTGCACAGGAACGATTAGACAGGATAATACTAATCTATCTCCTCTCGAATATTCTTTACTAGTGTCTCTTTAGTCCCAAGTTTAAACTACACTACTTCCTTCTCATTTGGCAAATAGGTCAGGGTAATTTCTTTGCAGAGTCTTCGTGGCCTCTTCCACTGAGTCAAAATGCTTGGCTACTTCTGGGAGGGTAACCTCTAATTGGACAGGATATAGAAGGTGATGGTGTATACCTGCTGACCACAACTTTGAAGTTATAGGCCGGAATGAAGTGCGTAACTGGCGAGTTTTTAATGTTAAGTCTGGTACCAGTCTCAGCTTTTTACCCTCCCAGAGAATAGTTGATAACTTCCTGGCTTCCTTATTAATAAATTCCCGATCCAAATAATTTAGTAATTTAAAGATGATCAGCCTAGGTGGGTCAGCCGAGGAGGGTTTAGCGCTGAGTGATCTGTGTGCACATTCAATAATGAATTCTGGACCATTGGGAGAGTGTCCCACTGTCTTTTTCAGAAACCTCTGCAAAAATTGAATGGTATTAGGGCCCTCTTCTCCCTCGGGAAGACCCAACAGCGCCAGATTGTTCCTCCTATTTCTCCCCTCGAGGTCATCCAAATGGTCCTCAAGTTTAGAAAGGCTCCTTTTAAGCTCCACCACCTCAGGCTCCATCTTATCTTGCTTTCTCTCCACCGAAGCTACTCTTGCTTCCATGTTGATTACTCTTCGGGCTAGCTGCGTGAGCGCTGGCTTAAAATCAGCTACATCTTCAATTAATTTCAGCAGAGCCTCCTTGATAGTTGTGAGCTCTAAATAAATATGCAAGGACGAAAGCTCCTCTGGAGATGATTGGGGAGAAGAGCTGCGGCAAGGGCGCTTGGCCTCCGATTCTTGTATGGCCTTCATGGCTGATTGTTGAGTGGACATGTTTAAAGGTATGCCCATCTCCATTTGCATTCAAAAACAGCATCTGCATTCCCCGATTACTTTATCTTTCAGTTGTTAGCGTTGGCAAGCAAAATATATCTGTTTTTTTTTATTTAGGTCGGTGAAGGAATGGAACTCCGACGAACACGTCCTATTCCTTCCTCAGCATCATGTGACTCCCTGACTTGAGTCTTTTGGTAGTCCAAAACGTTTTGTTACCAGTTGCCTATTAAAAATTTTTTTTACAATTTCCACATAGAATACTATTAGAATGTTGCTTGTAAGAATCTGATGGTTAGCTTTCAAAGGGAAACAGACAGAGGCATCAACTGAGCTCGAGCTCAGCATTCTATGCTCTGCATAGAAAGGTTAACCCTTTGTTCTCCAGGGCAGTTTAATGGCTGGGGCTAACTGCACTTGTCAGAATACAGCAAGACTCCAATAGAATAAACATAATTACTAAGGTGAGTAGTTTTTTCTTCCATACTCTACCCATGCCCCTGTGCCAGACTCACCTGAATCCAGGAACCAGAGAAAATGAACAGTATAGGAAAACAGTGCCCTCACATGCCCTGTTTTATATTGTACAGAGCTGCCACTCTCCAAAGAGTGGGAGGGACTAAGGTCTCATTATACCCTCTTTAAGCATGCAAGGCTGTTTTCTGGATACTGGATGTTTGCTATTACTTACAAACCTACTTCATTTAATAAATATACACAGATGTTTATGTGTATGGGTAATTGTACCTGATTCTTTACCTTTAAAACTAGATAACTGTATGTTTTAGTTAAGAAGCAGGTCAGGTGACCCAGGTAGTCACTATAAATATCCCTCCTAGTTAGGGGGATAGGCAGTTGAGCCTTGACTACCATAGTGCAAGGAGCTACTGAAGAAGTAGTTGAGGACTGACCACAGAGTACTGTGGAAAGCTACTATTGTAGCTGTATTTGTTTTGCTTTTCTTATTTTAGTTTATTATTTTTGGAGAAAATAAATATCACACTTCGGTGTGTTTTAAAGGATTTTCCTGTGTCTGTGTTATCCATCCCACACCCTGTTACAAAAGTGGTGTTAGAAGTGGGATAGGTTACTGGTTGTCCAGGCTACTTGGGTGAAACCAGTCAACTGATACCAGTCCTGGTATCCGGACAGCACACTGCAGACAGGATGGCCAGTGAACTGAAGGACCAGAAACTCGATGTGCATGGTGTGCAGACCAGAGCACAAGTCTTGAAGACAGGAGAGGAATTATTACCAGGATTGCCAGAAAGTGGAGGAGCCCAGAGGAAGATGATGACGGAGGGTACCGGAGTCCTAGAGGAAGAGGAGGACAAAGAGAACGGATCATATGAGGAACCACCAGAGGATGTCACTGGACTACTGAAGTGGCTGGCAATTAAACAGATCAAAATGGAGTGGCAACAAGAAAAGGACAGAAGAGAGAGAAAATAAGAGAGGAGGCGGCAGGACCAGAGATGGGCGGACACCCTGAGGGCCCTGCAACTGATTGGAATGGGACAAGAAGGTCAAGGGGCCAGGACAGGTAATCCTAAAGATATTAAGCTTACAAAAATGAGCCCCACAGATTAAAGCTTATATGACTACTTTTGAAAGGGTTGATAGAGCCTGTGGGTGGCCTCAGTCCCAATGGGTGGTGCATCTTGCCCCTTATTTAACTGGTAGAGCTCAACTGGCTTATAGTAACATGGACACTAGAAGCACAGGAAACTATGAGCTAGTCAAAAAGGAGCTTCTCAAAAGGTTCAACATCAATGCCGAAACCTACTGGCAGAGATTCAGGTCCTTAAAGCACCACCCAACGATGCCCCTAGGGAGACCTACATCCTCTTAAAGGAATTTTGTTTAAAGTGGTTACAGCCAGAGGGTAAAACTGTTATGGCCATTATTGACTCCCTAATGGTTGAACAATATCTGCAAATTTTACAAGCTGATGTACAGATATGGGTCGGGGAACACAACCCTGAAACAGCTGAGCAAGCCATTACCCTGGCAGAAGATTTTCTGTCAGCACGCTAACCTGTGCGCAAGAGTTATAGAACTACCAACCCAACCACTGCCCCTGCATCACAATCTGTGAAAAGTAATTCTTATAACAAACCATCTTCTTGGCAGTATTACAAAAGAACTGAAGGGAAGGCTGGCCAAGGTGAAAAGCATTATAACCCCAACATCATATGCTGGAATGTCCAAGGGGTTGGTCATCTTGCCAGGTTTTGTACAAATAAAAGTAGTGAGCCTGCTCATTTGGCTTTCTTAAATGGTGGGTACTATTGGGAGGGCTTTAAGCCCATGGTTCAATGGGCGGAGCAACAAATGTCACTCTCCCATCGAGCTTAAAGCGCCACAACATCCTGGACTTTGCCAGGATTCTTTTTCATTGCAGCCGGAGGCTGGGTCCCCCATGCTGCCTGCCTGGCTCCTCATTCATGCTCTGCTTTCCTCCAACCTGCATTCCTGCAGTCGCTCTGCATTTTATTGCTTTATTCATTCGTCTCCCCGGTAGGAGTCTCGTTGTTTTATCTGTGGGCTCTGGCATCTCTTCAGTCCATTCCCGTGTACCGCTGCTTCATTTTGCCCTCCCGTTCTCATCCTCTCTACTCATATTGTTGCCGCTAGGTGCAGGTCGGCTCCTCTGGGGTGATGTCACCCACCATGCTGGCTTCAGTTGTGCCTTGCTGCTTACATTTTGTTTTGTCAGTTTCGTTCTGCTGCTGTTCCTCCCTCCCCTCAGTCTCTGTTCCTCGTTCTGCCACTCTCCCAGCCACCGGTCATGTAGCTCGATTCCTCCCGTCTCCTCCCCCCCACCCTGTCTGCCGCTTTGGTGGCTGACTCTTTCCATCCATTCACTGACATACTTTCTTCGTTTGGCCTCAACTTTCTAGCGCAGCTGCTGCGTGCATGCTTATTCCTACGCACAGGGCTGGTTGCAGCGATGCCCTTCTTCCATGCCGGTGCTCCTGTTTCTTCTCTCTCTCTCTCTATCTCTCTCTCTCTCTCTCTCTCTCCCTCCTCCTCCTCCCGCATGTGACTCCACTGCTCCATTCCTCACTGAACCCCTTGTTCCCTCCTGCAGCTGCTCCTTGCGTTCACGCTTCAGGTCTGCAGTGGTACTTCTCCAGCTTTCTGTTCCTATGCCTTCTGTCCTCAATTGGTGGCTTCTACCTTCTGTCATGCCGCCCCCTCGCCGCTCCTTGTGGGTCCCTCCCTATCTTGACGCTCCTCTTCTCAGCTTGTGCACCTTTTCATTTCTCTTCCATCCTCTGTTCACTTTGAATTAGTAGATGCAGCTCTGACACAGATCTAGTTTTAATGTTCTGGGACATAACCAATTAGCAACCACTGGCTGTATATGGACTATGGTAGGTGTAAGGAGTACAACACTTTGCAACCAATGTTCGGCTCTCCTGCTGTAACTGCCTATGGGGAGAAGATAACTAACTCTTGCATCATTTTAGTTTTTACGTATTCTGCAACACTGGTTGGTTTCCTTTGTTTATTGTGGCTGCATCAGTAAGTACTGTCATTTTCACTACTTGATCACGCTGTCTCTGCTCTTTCCTTTGCTAATCTACTTTGATCAGCTCTGTCCTTGCACCCAACACTTGCTACGTTCCTCTGTATTTTCTGCTTTCAAACCCTCCACCTCTGATGTTTGTCGGTGCTCCAGTGCCCCTGCAAGTGCCCTCTCTACCTTGTCTGCCTACCTCCTGGGCCATTGCTGTTTTCCTGTTGTGCCCCCCCATGCCTTGTGTGTCTTTTGTTTGGCTATGTGTGGTCCAGTAGGTGGCGCCATTTGCCCATCCATGGTCCTCTTCGGATGCTTTCTGCCTAGTTTTCAGTCTGATATTTCATAAGCCTTACCGATTCCAGCCTTATGGCTTCCCACCATCATCGTACCTCATATGATTCCTATTTTTACCTTCCTCGAACTGGTGCCTTTTCTCATCCCCACCAACTCTGTTTGACCTACATTTGACATTTCTTTTGGGCATACCGATCACACCTCACTTGCTACCTCATTGATCCGAGGCTCTCCTGCCCATGTATCGGGTTCCTGACTCTGGTCCTCATTACCCATTTCTTATCTCATCGAGCCTCCCTTCCTGGATACATTCCGTCATCAGCTGTTACAGATTTACTCCAGTCATGGTTTCACTCCTTATCGTCTGATTTGCTTGCATTCCACCATATCTCACCTCAACCTGCTCATCTCTTTCAGTCAATCCGTCAGTATGCCTTAGCAGCCTCCCTCTAACCTGCAGTGTCAGTCACCTTGCTTCAACTCTGTCTCCATTCCTGGCCATGCCTTCCTGTCCATCGCCCCTTGCTACAGGCTGGCTGCAGGCTATCCACTATCATTCAAGTTTCTTTCACATTCCTTTCTGAATCTAACTCATATTGAGGGGCCTACTTCATCACAACGCTCTATTCATTTACGGCTCTACCTCCTTTTGAGGAGTCTACTTGGTCACATTGCTCTATCACGCGTATCACCCCTCTAGTTCGCATACCCTCTGGTCCCTGACATTCCTTTTTGGCCCCACAGTATATCTCCTTTTGAGGAGCCTCATTACTTGCATCTCTCTATTGAATCCTCTGATCTCTCATCACCCACACATCCAGATCTACTCGTTCATATCGCATGTTCATGCCTTATCGGCCTCAGTGTCTATTTCCTCACCTTGCTCAGTCGGGCTACCTCTCAATTGATCTTATGCTCCTTGCTTCAGGTTTCATGCCGCCGCAATTGGTGGTGGCTGTGGTCCCGGTTTCTCCAGCCACCGCATGGCTCTGCAACCCCCCAGTGTGCCAGCATGCCTACTACCGGACCGAACAGTTCAGAATTCTTGGGATCTTTCACTGCGGCCACCTCTCTGATCTTGCTGAACACACAGCTTGCCAACTTTTGGATGCTGCCCCTATTTCCTTCACCTTTGGCTACCTTCTCATCCTGCAACGCTAGGAACCGAATGCTACTAGCTGCATCCTTCCGTGTTATCCTCAATATTCTCCCTTGGGAATCTGTCTACTTCTGCACTGCAGGTCTAACCTTTCTTAGTTTCTGGTCTCTCACCTAGTAGACTGCTCCACATGCTGATTATTGCCTTCTGCATATCTTGGTGTTTTCTGCTGTTTTCCCTTACCCCCCCCCCACTCTGAGGATATGCCCTGTAGTTCTGCTTGCATTCACCAGCTTCAACAGGTATGTATGCTTCCTCTGTATATTTCTTGTAGTATTCCGACCTTTTTGACCATGTTTCTCCTTACCCTTCTCTTTAGTAGGTTTGATAATTTGTATATCTCCAGTGTTTTGTATGACTTTTGTTCCTTCTGCAGCCAATCATCTTGGTCGTCCCATGCCCATCTACTTCAATTGACTCTGAGCTTCATTTTTTCCTATCTCACTTTCCCCATCAACTACTCCTGATTCGGTGTGCCTTCATTCTGCTCCCTCTCCTCAGCTCTTTCAGCAAACTCCGCCGTCCTGGTTTCAATCCAGTCATGGCTTCTATCTCATCATATTTATCAATTCACTAAAAAGTCTCTCTAGGTTCCTTTTTGAATTTAAATGGGGGGATGAGACTATGAAATGGATATCCGTGAACTAGTATCAAAATGTTTTAGTCTCACTCAAAACCCTAAGCTATGATACATTTTGAATAATAATCACTTAATTGATATTTTATTATGAAATTTAAAATGTTAAGGTTCAAAATGAATCAAAACAAATCACAAAGAATCATATTTGTATCTGTTTTAAATTTACTCCCTTATTTTATTGGTTTTATCCACATGGTAACGTTTCAGAACTTTAAAATCATTCCTTCATCAGACCTGGAGCTTAGAATTCTCTGTAAAAATGAAATACAACATATTTTAGAAAATTTTCTGTTAGAATGATATTCTCGTAATATAGTATCAAGATGTTTAATACAAATAAACAGGTGGAACAAACCTGATTCAATTACAAAATCATAAGCGAGAAAGTGGTGTGGGGAGCACGCGAGAAATTCTCAAAATGACTTCACATATAGAAGTCTATAAAAAATAAAGAAATATAATTCAAAAATTTCATTTGATTCTTTGGTATGGTTTTCATTTTGTTATAAAAGTAAAAGTTAGCGGGAGGGGTTCCATTCTATTCTGTAAGATACTTACTAAGAAAGTGTTTTCTATCCACTACTAGCGTGGTTTAAGGCGTTTGTCACCAAAATAAAACAGTGCATCATTAAATTGCTACAATAGTCAAAGGGCCAAAATGTGCACTTCTTCTGAATGCTTTTAAATTCAGCCATCTGGAAATAAAAATTAAAAGTTCTTTACAAAATGTATTGTTTCATTTTCCCCAGAATTTAAAATGTTTTATATGTTCTAAAGAAAAACTTACTAGCAAAAGATCCAATTAGCTTCACTTGGTATTGTTAACCCATAATCCAATATGAAACAAATGTTTCCGTGAAGCGCTGTAATGAAAACCAATGCAGATCAGAACCCAAACTTATAACCTTGTTATTTGCAATTTCAAGAAAAATGTTTTTTTTAATTGCAGTCTGTGATTACCTTTCTTGTGAAAACGCAATATTGCCTTGTTTCTCTATCATGTTGCGATTCCCATTCAGGATAAAAAATCAACTAGCAAGACTCGCGTGGAACAATTGGATGTTAGTTCTGATCGTCATTATTCTGAACCATTTTAAAACTGGGAAGTGATTCACTTTTGTATAAAATCCTTGCTACATTTCGTTTTTTGAAAAGAAATGGCCACTTTGTTATAAACCTTTTAAATAGCCATTGGGCATAAAAAATATAACATAGATTATATAGCAGAAGGGGCCAAAGTGAGGTTTTATCACTTTATTTCTTTAAAGAGACTGGGCCACACAGGTGACATCTCTTTGACGTCAGCACGCCACCAGGTGTGTATGTACGTGGCCCAGCCCTTCTTGCTCACCTTAGAGGTGTAACTGTTTGTTAAGCTAAGCATTGTTTGAGTGGGTAATGGCGCCGGGAGCTCCATGCGAGTCTTGCAAGTGAAGCTAATTGGATCTTTTCCTAGTAAGTTTTTCTTTAGAACATATAAAACATTTTAAATTCTGGGGAAAATGAAACAATATATTTAGTAAAGAACTTTTAATTTTTATTTCCAGATTGCTGAATATAAAAGCGTTTGGAAGAAGTGCACATTTTGGCCCTTTGACTATTGTAGTAATTTAATGAAGCACGGTTTTATTTTGGTGACAAACACCTTAAACCACACTACTAGTGGACAGAAAACACTTTCTTAGTAAGTATCTTACAGAATAGAATGGAACCCCTCCCGCTAACTTTTACTTTTATAACAAAATGAAAACCATACCAAAGAATCAAATGAAATTTTTGAATTATATTTCTTTATTTTTTACAGACTTCTATATGTGAAGTCATTTAGAGAATTTCTTGCATGCTCCCCACGCCACTTACTCGCTTATGATTTTGTAATTGAATCAGGTTTGTTCCACCTGTTTATTTGTATTAAACATCTTGATACTATATTACGAGAATATCATTCTAACAGAAAATGTTCTAAAATATGTTGTATTTCATTTTTACAGAGAATTGTAAGCTCCAGGTCTGATGAAGGAACGATTTTAAAGTTCTGAAACGTTACCATGTGGATAAAACCAATAAAATAAGGGAGTAAATTTAAAACAGATACAAATATGATTCTTTGTGATTTGTTTTGATTCATTTTGAACCTTAACATTTTAAATTTTGAAATAAAATATCAATTAAGTGATTATTATTCAAAATGTATCATAGCTTAGGGTTTTGAGTGAGACTAAAACATTTTTAAACTAGTTCTATCTCATCATGCCTCGATTTATCTATTTATTTGCTTTGCCTTTCATATCCTCTGGCCTTCCATGGCTGACTCCATCTGACCTTCCATCGACCCGGGCATATGTGCCACCTCATCCAGCTCGCCCTCCTGCCCCCTTGCGGAGCCTTCCTTCTTCAGGAGTCTACTTGTTCCATGTCATCCGTAGTTGATCCCTTCATCAGTGATCCTTCGTCTCCTTAGCCCCTCAGCTCTATGATGCCTGGCCTCGACCTGCTTCGCTCATTCAATCCCTCTCTCGTCAGTTTGCTGTCAAGTCTGCACTGTTCCTTTGCTCCATCTGGCTATGCCTATCCTGATTCATGTACCGCCTAATCCGACTCACCCCCTTGCAGTTCTCCTCCCATACAGGCTGGGTCCTATGCTACCCTATTGCCCTCCCTATCATCCTTCGTCATTTCATATCTCGTTCTCCAGTACCTGCCTTCATGGCGTCCATCACTCATCATACTTCATCCATTCCTGTTCTCTTCCTCAGCTTAGTGTTATTCTCGTCCTGACCGTCGTGGATTCTTTCCACTCTTGGCTTCCCTCCTCTTCGTATTTCATCCCATTTGACTCTTCTTGATTGCTGTCCTGCACTTGACCTCTGGTTTGCAGACCCTCTGGTTCCTGATGCGCCTTCTTGGCCTCAGTGTCTGTCTCCTTTTGAGAAGCATCATTGTTCGTATCGCTCCATGGTGCCTGATATCTTAGTTCAAGTTCTTTTCCTGTTCATTCCCGTCTCCTCTTCTTCCAGTTCCATACCAACTCTTCAGGATTCAGCCATTATAAGCTTCCTTCCGTGCTTCGCTTCACTCGTCATCATACTTTGTCCAATTTTGCTCACTCCTCATCGTACCTTGTCCAGTTTTAATCCTTGATCACTTCACCTGAGTTGCCTCTGGTTCCAGATCTCCCTTCTTGGCCTCATAATCTACCTCCTTTCAAGGTGCCTAATTTCTTTACTTCCTTCGCACCAGTTCAATTTCGGTTCTTTCCTGTCTCCTTCTCTTCCAGTTCAGTTCCGGCTAACCAGGCTTCCCTCCGCTCTTGGCCTGCTCTCGATATTCTTTTTGGGCGTATCTATCATAATTCCTATGCCACCCATCACCTGCAGCCATTCTGCCAAATGTATCAAGTTCATAACACCAGTCATATCGAGTTCATGAATCCAGTTATCATTCAGTCAGCATTACCTCAAGGTTCATATCTTTACATCATTTACTCGAACATTCTTATCATTGAATTCCATACTACTTCTTTGACTACAACCTCAGGGTCTAATAGTTCAGAGTCTAATCGCTTACATCGCATAATCAAACATGCCTCTTCAATCTCAGTGTATGTTCACTTACATCGCTCAGTCAAGCCAGTTTGCATTATCATTTGAAAGGGACCTTGGAGCCTATATTACACAAGAGCTTAAGTTTGATAAACATAGGAATATGATAATAAGGAAATGCTATGGTATTTATCATTATACAATGAGAAATATCAAGAGTCGGGGTGCTGAGGTACTTGTGCCATTGTATAGGTCCCTGATTAGACCCCACTTGGAATACTGTACTCAGTTTTATGCACCGTATACTGTTGAGGGGAAACATAAAATTGAGAAAGTACAAAGAAAGATGACAAAACAAATTGAAAACATGAAATATAAGTCATAAGGTGGAAGACTGTATACACTAAATCTTTACTCCATGGACTATAGAAGAATTAGAGGTGATCTTTGTCTGGTATTTAAAGCTTGTTCTAATGAAGTCCTTCAATACACATTAGGACTTCATAAACAAAACACAAATGATCTAAATACTAGGTCACATAAATATAAATTCAAGGGTGAAGTTAATAAAACAACAAAAAGGAATCATTGGTTTACTCAAATAGTTATTGCTATATGGAATAAACTCCCTAGTTATATAATTGAAAGCAGTGATATGGAGATATTTAAAAAAAGATTAGATACATTTATGGTAGATAAACATTTTTATTACTACCATTAAAATATTTATGGTGGCAAGTTCTCCAAAGAACCTTAGTCTATTGAACTTGTAATGATTCTATGATGAGTCCTCATCAGCACATCTGGAATCTCCTCATGAGCACATCTAGATACCCCTTGCTCCTCTGTCTCATACATGGATTTACTCCCTCCCAGCCTTGCTCCTCTGATCTACTATCTCTCATCGACTACTCTAGCATATCCTCCTTGGGTCCCTGCTACCTTATGTTCCTCATTTTATCCATGCTTCTTTTGAGTTTTCCCTATCCTATCATCATCCTCCTTACTTATATCCCTCATCTATGAACCATTCTCTCTATCAACATATGCCCTCAAATCAAACATTGTCAGCCTAAAGGGAAGGCGACCTAGGCCTTGGATCCCCAGAGGTTTCCTCCTCAGAGGGTTTTTTTCCTCTCCTCCGTGCCAATGGTTATAACATTAGCTAGAGTTAGTGCTTTCTTCTCATTAGTTAGGTTCCGCTGTTGGATGGAGGTGGATGGTGGCCCAGCTTTCCCCTCTCTCCTCAGGAAGTTAGCCCTTCTTCTCACAGAATTCATTCATCGTCCTCACCTCTTCAAAGCTTGACATCTTTGGGTATTCTTTTTGGGCTTCTTCCTAACTTACCTTTCACCGACTCATTCATTCCCGGCACCTGTAGGGGGAACCTTCCTCTAGCGTTTCTTGCGTCATACCCCTACAGGGCGGTATATCCCATGGATAGAGAGGCGGAAAGCCACAAAGCAAATCAAGTTACACAAGCATCATCTGATGATATCTCATTCAGTTGTGTAAGCACATCGAATGGGAGGGTTTTAAGCATGTGGTTCAATGGGCAGAGCAACAAACGTCACTCCCCCATTGAGCTTAAAGCATCACAACATCCTGGGCTTTGCCAGGATTCTTTTTTGTTGCCCACCATTCACCCCTCCTCCTCCAGCGGCTAGTCTCTCTTCCCCGTGGGCTTCTTCCTAACCTACCTTTAGCTGACTCTTTCATTCCCAGCACCTGTTGGGGGGAACCCTCCTCTAGGGTTCCTTGCATCGTACCCCAACAGGGTGGTATATCCTACAGACAGAGAGACAGAAAGCCACAAAGCAAATCAAGTTACACAAGTATCATCTCATATTATCTCATTCAGTTGCGTAAGCACATTGAACTTACTGATGTGACTATTGAACAACAGACTTTCATAGGTCTCATAGATTTGGGGAGAAAGCAGATGCTGATATGCCTTGAACTTGTAGAAGGGACACAAATTGGGGGTCCAGGAATGGACATTGTGTGTGGGGACACTCATCAATATGCAGCTGTGGACATTGAACTAGACAGTCAAGGGCAAAGCATCAAAATCACTGCTGGACTGGTACCTAAATTGCCTGTGCCAATTGTTACTGGGCATGATTACCCACATATTTCAACACTGATAGCTGAGAAGGAGTCAGTCTCTGCTGTCACTACCAGAGCAAAAACATGAAAAGCACAGACATTGGGGGACACGTTCCTTTTTGAAGAAGAAATTATTGAGGCACCAGACCAAGATCAGAGATCCTTGAACCACAAGAAAATGTTGCAAAGGCAGTGGAGATAAACTGTGACTGGACTACCGGAACAGCAGATACAGGAGGTATTTGTTGGTATAACTATGGCCAAAGAACAACATGAAGATGTGACAGTAAAATCTTTTTTCCAACAGGTGGAAAAGAAACAAAGTGATAGGGCCCCTAAATATGAGTTGAAATGTAATATTTTGTACAGGGTCTGTACTCATTCAGAGACAGGTGATACAGTAGAGCAACTGATGGTACCTGCAAAATATAAGGAGCCACTATTGTTTCTAGGGCACGACCTACCATGGGCAGGCCATGTGGGTAGGGATTGAACCCTACAAAGGTTCAAACAATGGTTCTTTTGACCTGGGATTTATGAGCAGGTGGCCAAATATTGTCAGGCTTGTGAGGACTGTCAGAAGGTAGCCCTCATATGAAAGAAAGAGATGGTGCCCCAGTACCCTTGCCATTGCCAAGAGTCAGTATAGCCCAGTGGTTTAAGGCTCTGAGCTGCAAATCTGGTGACATCCAGCAGACCAGACCTGGGTTTGAATCCCACAGCTTTCACTTGCATACTGTGTGACCCTGAGAAAGTCACTTAACTTCTCTGTGCTCCCAGGTCGCTTCTGTAAAAAAGCTTTCAGCTTAGTGTGCTACTCCTGGTTAAACAACTAAATAAATTGGTAACATACCCTTTTGAGAGGATAGGGATGGATGTTGTTGGACCCCTCTTAAAGAGTTCCAGAGGGAATCAGTATATATTTGTCATCTATGACTACACTTCAAAATATGCTGAAGCTATTCCTATGCGTTCTGTCACCACTCCCAGAATAGCAGAAGAGCTGGTGAAGGTGTTTGGTTGCCTAGAGATTCCCAAAGAAATCCTGAAATATAGAGGAAGTAACTTCAATGCTGCCTTGAGAAAGAGCTGTATAAACTCCTTGGAATAGTACCAGTTAGGACCTCCACATATCACCCACAGACAGATGGGTTGGTAGAGAAATTCAACCAAACCCTCAAGAGAATGTTGAGGAAATCCATACATGAGGAAGGGCAGGACTGGGATAAATATTTACCCCTGCTGTTGTTTGCTTACAGGGAGGTTCCCCAGGCCTCAACTGTTTTTTTTTGCCCTTTTCCTTAATGTATGAGAAAAACCCTTAGGGGCCCCTTGATGTGGTAAAAGAATTGTGGGAGGCAGGCACAGATATTAGACATGTGAACATTGCGGTGTACATGGGACAGCTTAGAAAAAGACTGGTATCTTACACCACCAAGACACACCAGAATAGCCTTGAGGCCAAAAAGGTATAGAAAAAACACTATGTTCAGGCAGTAGGTGTGAAAGAGTAAGTGGTGGGAGACAAGGTGTTACTGTTGTTGCCATCATCAGACAACAGACCTCTGATGAAGTGGCAGGGGCCCTACACAGTGTTAAGGCAGACAAGTCCTGTCAATTGTGAGTTAGAAATCCCTGACAAGCACCCAGGAAGGAAGACATACCTAGTAAACTTGCTCAAAAAGTGGTATGAGAAACCAGAGGCAAGTTTTGGTATGGTGGTGATTGCAGAAAGAAGGGAGTCAGAGCTGGATGTGGCGTACCATAGGCTTGAAAAGGCAACAGAAGGGGTAAAGATACCCATTGACCCTGCCTTATTACCTAACCAGAAAAAAGAACTGGAAACCTTGTTGCAGACATATTCCACAACATTCACCAGTATCCCTGTGAGAGCCATTGGTTTGAGCACCTCATAAGAACAAATTCCCCTCCTAGCCGGCAAAAACCCTATCATCTGCCTGAAAGAGTAAGGGTAGGGGTGAAGGAGGAGATTGATAAATTGAAACAACTGGGGATTATCGAACCTTCAAAGAGTGCTTGGGTGTCTCCCATTGTAGTGGTACCCAAAAAGAAGGGAGGGATATGCCTGTGTTTAGATTTCAGAAAACTGAACCAGGTATCCCAGTGTGATGCTTACCCCATGCCCCGCAGTGACGATATCATCGATAAGATAGGGAATGCCCAATACACATCTACCCTTGACTTAACAAAGGGTTACTGGCAGCTTCCACTGGACAAAGCGGAAGGGAAAAAACACCTTTTAGCACCCTAGTAGGGCTCTTTGAATTTGCTACTATGCCTTTCGGTCTTCATGGTGCCCCAGACACTTTTCAGAGGTACATAAACTATATTCTGACCCCTCATACGAGTTACTGCTCTGCTTATTTGGATGACGTGGTCGTGTATAGTCTTGATTGGAGAACCCATCTAGTAAACTTGTATGTTGTCATTTAGTCCATCAAAGCAGCAGGGCTCACAATAAACTCCCAGAAGTGTGCCATTGCGATGACAGAAACAAGGTACTTATGTTCAAACAACATGAAGTCTTGCTGTATTCTGACAATTGCAGTGATTCCCAACTTTTGAACTGCCCTGGAGAACAAAGAGTTAACTTTCTATGCAGGGCATAGAATGCTGAGCTCGAGCTCGGTTGAAGTCTCTGTCTGGAGTGATTCAAACCTAAACTGTCAGATTCTTTACTCCGCCTCACTGAACCGTCATTCCGGAGAGTTCTCCTTCAGCTCGGTTTGAAAGTCGATTAAAGTTTCAGTTTTTGTCGGTTTTTAAACTGAAAAAGTATCCGCATAGTCGGTTCAGTCTCTGTCTGTGGTGGCATGAGTACTAGATAGGAATTGTTCTATTTTTTCTGTGTGGAACTTGTAAAAGTGCGGCTCGGTTCAGCTGAACCGGCCATTTCATAGTGAAATTTTGTGTGTTTTACTTAGTGTGTGGTTACCGGTTCTTATCGGTTCTAAAAAAAAAGCGTTTTAGTGTGTTTTTTTCCAATACCTGTGACACGGTTAGGAACCAATAAGGGAGTCTTGCTTGGCAGTTGCCATAGAAAGGGTAAGTTGGTTAGGTTGGTCATGTCTGAGAAACCCAAGAAAAAAACTGGGCCCACTGGGTTTCAACACTGCAGTGAGTGTGGGGAGGTCTTTGCTAAGGCCGATCCCCACACCACCTGTGTTTATTGTCTGGGGTTTGAACACCTCGATTCAGACTGCCAAACATGTAAAAACTTTCCCAAATCTACCCTTGAGAAGAGATTAGGTAAACTGAGGGAAAAGGAGGCTGAGAAGTCCACTGACCCGGATGGCCAGCCCGGTTCAGTTTCAACCAAACCAGAAGGAGTGCCCTCTGACAAGGGTGATACTTCTTTGGGTAAAAGGAGAGCCGATTCCGAGGGATCGGTTCTGACAAAAAGAAAACGCAAAGACAAATCGACCAGTTCGGATCCAGAGGTTCATGTTCCGACTGCCGAAGAGATAGCCACAGCAATTCAGATTGTGGAATCGTTCCGTCCGGTTCCGACCGATCTGGCTCCTTCAGGCAGTGGTTCGATTCGGTTGGTTCCCCCAGTTCAGGATTATACCCTCAAAGATTTTTATGAACCAGAATTTGAAGAGGAAGAGGAATTTGAGGATGATGATGTAAGTGAAGGTCTGGATGTGCCTATGGAACCAGACATCTCTCCAGACAGACCATCAGGTGTTTCCACTTCTAGGCTTTCTGACTCCCCTTCTCACTTTATGTTTTACAGAAAGGTGGCTGAAACCCTCCAGCTTCCTATGGAGGAGGCTGTGGAAGATCAAGAGGAGCCTGATTATGTAGAGATGATGGACATCCCAGAGTCCAGGAGACTGTCTATTCCCCTCCACAAATCTTTTGGGAAACAGACACAAAAAATTCTAAAGTCTCCTAACACTACACCTCCTGTGGATAGAAGAATGGACAAGAGGTATACACTTTCAGGCTCAGACACGGAGTTCTTATACCAGCAATGCAGCCATGCTGGGGTAGTGCAGGCTGCTGCCTGTGACAAGGCAAATATTCCCTTGGCTTCACACCCCCCAGACAAGGACTCCAGGAAGATTGATGCGATGGCAAAGAAGCAGTACATGGCATCTTCTTTGGGACTCAGGCAGGCAAATTACATGGCCTATACAGCCAAGTACCAGAAGTCCAGGTGGGACACTGTACTGGCACTGGCTAAACAGGCCTCCCCCCAGCTAGCCAAGAAGCTGGAGGCCGTGACTGCAGATGGGATTGAGGCATCTAAGGTTCAGTTTCATGCTGGTGTGGACTCTAATGATGCGTCATCAAGAGTCATGGCTACATCTGTGGCTCTTCAGAGGATGGCTTGGCTCAGATGTACTAGCCTCTCAAAGGACACCCAGGCTAAGGCCATGGATTTTCCTGTAGAGGGTAATTCTCTGTTTGGGGAGCAGACAGAGAATTACATGAAGAAAATGGATGAGTACAGGACCACTTACAGGAGTGCTCAGGCCAAGGAAAGGCAGGCAACTTCTCAAAGGCAGCAGTCTAGGGGCAGGGGCAGGCCTTTTCAAAAGCCTTTTTACCAAGCACAGTCCTCTTCTTCCTTTTCTCAGAGGGGGTTCTTTAGAGGGAGTGGCAGAAGGGAGATGAGCAGGGCTGCATCCACTCCTCAGCCTAAAGCCCCTGCCAAGCAGACACCCTGATGGGTCTGCCCAGGTCGACTCTCCTATTCCAGTAGGGGGCAGGCTGACTTACTTTGTCCAGGAATGGATGTCTATTACATCAGACAAGTGGGTCCTGGAAGTAGTAAGCCAGGGACAAGTTCTCCACTTCAAAAAATTTCCAAAGATGAGAGCCAGATCTTTTCCACATGCAAATCTCTTGGAAACCCTTGCCCTAGAGGCAGAGGTTTCTTCTCTCCTAGCTTTAAGAGCCATAGAGAGAGTACCAATCCTACACTGGGGCAAAGGACTCTACTCCAGGTACTTCCTGACCCCCAAAAAGACAGGGGAGTGGTGACCCATCCTAGACCTAAGATATCTAAACAAACATCTCTTAAAACCAAAGTTCAAGATGGTAACTCTGGGAATAATCCTTCCCTCTCTAAGGCCATGGGGACTGGCTAGCCTCCCTGGACCTCAAAGATGCCTACTTTCACATTTAAACAACATGAAGTCTTGCTGTATTCTGACTATTGCAGTTAGGTCCTGCCTTTCAACTGCCCTGGAGAACAAAGGGTTAACTTTTCTATGCCTTGCATAGAATGTTCATCACGAGCTCGGCTGAAGCCTCTGCCTGTTGTTATTCGAACTGCAACCATCATATTCTTTACTCTGCCTCTCTGAACAGTCGCTCTGGAGATTTCTCTTTCTGCTCAGTTCAAAAGTCGGTTGAAGTGTCGGTTTTTGGTCGGTTTCTACCGAATTGTTGTTTCCGCATAGTCGGTTCAAGTCTCTGTCTCTGGTACCGTGAGTACTAGATAGGTTTTTGTTCTGTTTTCTGTGTGGAACTTGTAAACTGTGGATCAGTTCGGCTGAACCGATCATTTTGAGGTAAAACTTGTACTTTACTTTAGTGTGTGGTTACCGGTCCATATCGGTTCTAAAAAGAAACGGGTTTTAAGTAGGTTTTTTTCCAAGACCCGTGACACGGTCAGGAACCGATAGGAGAGTCTTGCCTGGTAGATTGCTGAAAAAAGGATACGTTTTGGTTAGGTTGGCCATGTCTGAGAAATCCAAGGAAAAAACCGGGCCCACTGGGTTTCAACACTGCAGTGTGTGTGGGGAGGTCTTTGCTAAGGCTGATCCCCACACCACCTGTGTTTATTGTCTGGGGTTTGACCACCTCGATTCAGACTACCAAATTTGCAAGAATTTTCCCAAATCTACCCTGGAAAAGAGATTAGGCAGACTGAGGGAAAGGGAGGCCAAGAAGTCCGCTGATCCAGATGGCCAGCCTGGTTCGGTTCCAACCAAACCAGAAGGAGTGCCCTCTGACCAGGGCGATACTTCTTTGGGCAAAAGGAGAGCCAATTCTGAGGAATTGGTTCTGACAAAAAGAAAAAGAAAATACAAATCGACCGGTTCGGACCCAGAATCTCATACTCTGACCGCCCATGAGATAGCCGAAGCGATTAGGATTATGGAATCGCTTAGATCGGTTCCAACCAAACCAGCACCATCTGGCAGGGGCTCGGTTCGGTCGGTTCCCCCTGTTCCGGATTATACCTTGGAAGAATTTTATGAACCGGAGTTTGAGGAGGAGGGAGAATATGAGGATGATTATGGTGATGGTGAAAGTCTGGATGTGTCTATTGACACGGGCATCTCCCCAGACAGACCTTCAGGTGTTTCTCCTCCTAGGTTTTCTGAGTCCCCTTCACAGTATATGTTCTACAGAAAGTTGGCTGATACCCTCCAGCTTCCTGTGGAGGAGGCAGTAGAGGATCAGGAAAAGCCTGAGTATGTTGAAATGATGGACATCCCAGAGTCCAGGAGACTGTCTATTCCCCTCCACAAATCTTTTGGGAAACAGACACAAAAAATTCTTAAGTCTCCCAATTCTATACCTCCTGTGGACAGAAGAATGGACAAGAGGTACACAGTCTCAGGCTCAGAAATGGAGTTCCTTTTTCAGCAATGCAGCCATGTTCTCAGGGCAATGGACAAAGGGATACCCACTGGTGCAGTCTTTATAGACTTATCCAAGGCGTTCAACCTTGTCGACCACAACTTGCTGCTACAGAAGCTGCAAAATATAGGCCTACACAAACATGCCCTGAAGTGGTTTGGGAGCTACTTATCAGGCAGGGCACAGAGGGTCTCATGAAAAGGGACCATGTCTGACCCACTACCCCTAACCCAGGGTGTATCTCAGGGCTAATTCTAGGCCCCCTTCTGTTTTCCTTGTTTACCAACGACCTGTGTACCCACTGGGGGGAGAGCTCAGTTGTGCAGTACGCTGATGATACTGTTATCTTCCGACCCCAGAGTGACATGGTTGCCCCAGGCCCTCTACTCCTAAAGGATCTCACTTCACTAGAGACTTGGCTACGTAAGAACAGAATGGTACTAAATGCTGACAAGACCAATGCTATTCGGGCCAAGATCTCTGGGACTCGACAGGTCCTGATCCCTCTCCTTAACCTCACTGTCTGGTAAAGCCATTAACGTAGTCCCCTCCCTTAAATATTTAGGCCTCACGTTGGATCAGAATATCACATACAAGGAACACATGGACCAGGTCACCAGGACCCTACATCGGAAACTTGGCACCCTGTACCGAATCAGGGACCAACTCATCCTCAGGGCCAGGCTCTCCATAGCTACCAGCGCCCTTCTACTCCAACCTGGCCTTTACGGCCCTATTATACAGGGCATGGCTAAACAAGAGATTACTAGGATGCAAACCCTATATAATAAAATAGCTCATTTCACAACCTTAGACCACCTGAGACGCCACCACTGTGACACTTTGGCTACCGCTGGCCCACATTGGTCGCCCGCCTCCAACCCCCCTTGCTTGTCCAGGCCTACAAGCTTCTCAAACCCCACGCTCCACCAAGCATTGCCAGGACCATAACCCTCAAACACAACCCAAGGAACCTAAGGACCTCAGATAGAATGCTATTAGAAGTTCCTAAGGTAAGGACAAATGGTGGTGGAAGATCCTTTTCCTCCCAAGCAGCCTGCCAATGGAACAAGCTCCCACCCCAGGTCCAGGCCTCCTCCTCACTCATGAACTTCCACACCAGGCTTAAGTCCCATCTGCTGACCTCAAGCGCATGCCACTGTCATGGGACTTAAAGCTCCAAAGGTACTCCCCTCCTCTCCAACTCTCGTCTCCTAGCTTAACCTTCCTACTACCTGCCTTATACAGACTGCTCGCCAGAGGCCACGTGTAACCCCTGAATAAACTATATGCAAAGTACTACCAATTGCTTACATGTCATGATGATAACCATGTCTGTACCCATGCCTGCATCCTCTGCTTTTCTTTTACCATGCCTGTAAGCCATGCCTGTATCCACTGCTTCTCTTTTACCATGCCTGTAACTATGCCTGTATCCACTATTTTTCTTTACTGTAACCACCTCATGATGTAACTCACAATACCTCAAATGTTCCTTATGTCCTTGTTCATTTATAGCTTGTATTGTTATCCCGGGGCGCCCCTGAAAAAGGGACCTTCGGGGCTCAGTGGGCCTACCCGGTCACCAAAACATAATAAATAAATGTTGGGGTTGTACAGGCTGCTGACTGTGATAAGGCAAACATTCCCTTGGCATCACAGCCCCCCCAGACAAGGACTCCAGGAAGATTGATGCCATGGCAAAGAAGCAGTACATGGCAGCATCTTTGGGACTCAGGCAGACTAATTATATGGCCTATTCAGCCAGGTACCAGAAGACCAGGTGGGACACTGTACTGGCACTGGCTAAACAGGCTTCTGCCCAGCTTGCCAAGGAGCTGGAGCAGATGGCTGCAGATGGGACTGAGGCATCAAAAGTACAGTTTCATGCTGCTGTAGACTCCAATGATGTATCATCAAGAGTCATGGCTACATCTGTGGCTCTTCGGAGAATGGCTTGGCTCAGATGTACTAGCCTCTCACAGGATACCCAGGCTAAGGCCATGGATTTTCTTGTAGTTGGTAATTCTCTGTTTGGGGAGCAGACAGAGAATTACATGAAGAAAATGGACTTAAACAGGACCACTTACAGGAGTGCTCAGGCCAAAGAAAGGCAAGCATCTCCTCAAAGGCAGCAGTCCAGGGCAGGGGCAGGCCTTTCCAAAGGCCTTTTGCCAACATGCTTCTTCTTCTTCTTTTCGCAGAGGGGTTCTTAGAGGGAGAGGCAGAAGGGGCGAGCAGACCTGCATCAACCCCTCAGCCTAAAGCCCCTGCCAAGCAGTCACCCTGATGGGTCAGCCCAGGTCGATTCTCCTATACCAGTAGGGGGCAGGCTGACTTACTTTGTCCAGAACTGGATGTCTCTTACATCAGACAAGTGGGTCCTGGAAGTAGTAAGCCAGGGACTGGTTTTCAGCTTCAAAAAATTTCCCAAGATGAGAGCCAGATCTTTTCCACCTGCAAATCTCTCAGAGACCTTTGCCCTAGAGGCAGAGGTTTCTTCTCTCCTAACTCTCAGAGCTATAGAGAGAGTTCCCACCCTACACGGGGCAAAGGATTGTACTCCAGGTACTTCCTAACCCCTAAAAAGACAGGAGAGTGGCGACCCATCCTAGACCTAAGATATCTGAACAAACATCTTTTAAAGCCAAAGTTCAAAATGGTAACTCTGAGAATTTTCCTTCCCTCTCTAAGGCCAGGGGACTGGCTAACCTCCCTGGACCTCAAAGATGCCTACTTTCACATTCCCATCAGGTGCTCCCACAGAAAGTACCTCAGGTTCGAGTTGCCCTCAGGTCACTATCAGTTCAGAGCAATGCCCTTTGGCCTAACATCAGCCCCAAGGGGTCTTCACAAAGTGCCTGGCAGTAGTTGTTGCCTTCCTAAGAAGGCAAAAGATTTCCATTTTTCCATACTTGGACAACTGGCTCATAGTAGGTCAGTCTCCAGACCAAATCAAGTCACATCTGCAAGTGACCCAGCAAGTGCTCACTTCTTTAGGATTCCTTCTCAACCTACCAAAGTCAGTTCTCGAACCAGTGCAGCTCCTCACCTTCATAGGTGCAGAACTGGATACGGTAAAATCAAGAGCCTTCCTTCCCTTGGAAAGGGCAAGGACCCTCATGGAACTGGCCTCTTCATTCAGCTTTCAGGTATCTCGACCAGCAAGGCATTTCCTTCAGCTACTGGGCCACATGGCAGCTTCCACAGCAGTGGTCCAGGGGGCAAGATTCCAAATGAGGGACATTCAGTTCCACTTAAGAGCTTTTTGGTCCCAAAGAAAGGATTCCCTTACCAAACTAATTCCAGTGACTTGAACTCTGATCCAAGCCTTATAATGGTGGCAGGATCAGGACAATTTGAGATGAAGGGTTCCATTTGTCACTCAGTCTCATTCAGTGATCCTCACCACAGATGCTTCCCTGCTGGGCTGGGGAGCCCATTTGGGGGTTCTAACCACCAAGGGACTGTGGTCGCCTCAGGAATCTCTGCTTCACATCAATCTCTTGGAACTCAGAGCAGTGTTTCTGGCACTTCAAGCTTTTTCCAAATCTGTACGGAATAAGGTGGTTCAGATCAGAACAGACAACACCCCCACCATGTGGTACATCAACAAGCAAGGAGGCACTCGGTCTATGGCCTTGTGCACAGAAGCAATGAAGTTGTGGTCCCTGGCAAACCTTTTTGATAGCAGTTCACCTCCCAGGGAAGGACAATGTCCTAGCAGATGCACTGAGCAGAATATCCCAGGGCCATCATGAATGGGCCCTAGATCCTCTGGTGTTGAAAGTGATTTTCTCAAGATGGGGCACTCCAGATAGATAGATCTTTTTGCAGCCCCAGACAATCACCAACTTCCTCTTTTGTTGCAGACCCCAGTCTTGGGCTCAGTCCCCTGGATGCTCTGATTTTGAACTGGAAGGAAATTTCTGTATGCTTCCTTCCTCTCCTGTTCAGAGTGTTAGTCAAGATAAGGTCACAACCATGCAAAGTGATTCTGATTGCTCCAGACTGGGCCAGACAGCCATGGTATCCCTTGTTGCTGTCCCTAACAGTCCATCTTCCCCTGTCTCTTCCCAGGAATTACAACCTGTTAACATCCTCTCAGGGGAGGATTTGGTACCCGAATCTTCAGTCTCTCAATCTCAAGGCTTGGCTCTTGAAGAGTTAGAGTGTGCAGATCTGCATCTTTCCCAAGGGGTTCTGGATATCCTTAAGACTTCTCGAAAGCCTTCCACCAGAAAGACTTACAACTCCAAATGGAAAAAATTCAACATTTGGTGTTCTAAGAAGAATATTTCTCCAGACTCTGCTGAATTGCCTACGGTTCTGGATTATATGGCCCATCTTAATGGCCTAGGTCTCAGTCCAGCTACCCTCAAGGTACACTTGGCAGCTGTTTCTGCTTTCCTGTCTGTAGGCAAGTCTTCCTCTCTGTCATCTCATCCTGTATTCTGTAAGTATTTCAAGGGATTGCTTCACACCAATTCCCCCTTTAGGGATCCTGCTCCTACTTGGGACCTTAATGTTTGCATTGCTCAGCTTATGCAACTCCCTTTTGAGCCTTTGTCCTCAGCAGAGCTTAAGTACTTGACTTGGAAAACTGTGTTTTTGGTAGCCATTACTTCTGCCAGACGTATCAGTGAATTGCAAGCCCTTTCAGTGGAATCTGATTTCATCTCTTTTCACAGAGATAAAGTGATCCTTAGAACTAACAGAAAGTTCTTGCCTAAAATGGTTTCAGATTTCCACCTCAATCAGTCTATATCTCTCCCTGTTTTCTTCACTGATCATTCTTCCTCGGGAGAGAGGAGGCTACACAGTTGGGATGTTAAAAGAGCCCTGAGCTACTACATAGAGCGTACTATGGGTCACAAGTTTGAATCCCTTCAGTTGTCTCTCACTGCCCAGGGGCTGTGGTCCCCCCAAGAATCCCTTCTCCACATCAATCTCCTAGAGCTCAGGGCACTTCTTCTGGCCCTAAAAGCTTTCTCTCAGTCAGTACAGAACCAGGTGGTTCAAGTCAGAACAGACAACACCACCACCATGTGGTACACCAACAAGCAGGGAGGCACTCAGTCCACAGCCTTGTGCACAGAAGCCATGAAGTTGTGGTGCCTGGCTTATTCCCTGCAGTTCACCTTCCAGGCAAGGACAAAGTGCTAACAGATGCACTGAGCAGGATCTCTCAGGGCCATCACGAATGGTCCCTTTACCCTCAGGTGTTGAAAGTGATTTTTTCAAGGTGGGGCACTCCAGAGACAGATCTCTTTGCAGCCCCAGACAATCACCTACTCCCTCTCTATTGTTGCAGACCTCCAGTCTTGGGCTCAGTCACCTGGACGCCTGGTCCTGAATTGGGAAGGAAGTTTTGTATGCCTTCCTTCCCACTCCTGTTCAAAGTTCTGGTAAAAATAAGGTCACAACCTTGCAAGGTGATTCTGATTGCTGCAGATTGGGCCAGAGAGCCCTGGTACCCCCTGTTGCTGTCCCTAGCAGTCCATCTTCCCCTGTCTCTTCCCAGGAATTACAACCTGTTAACATCCTCTCAGGGAAGGATTTGGTACCCCACTCTTCAGTCTCTCAATCTCAAAGCATGGCTCTTGAAGAGTTAGAGTTTGCAGATCTGCATCTTTCCCAAGGGATTCTGGATATCCTCAAGGCTTCTTGAAAGCTCTCCACCAGAAAGACTTACAACTCCAAATGGAAAAGATTCAGCATTTGGTGTTCTAAGAAGCATATTTCTCTAGACACTGCTGAGTTGGCTACGGTTCTGGATTATATGGCCCATCTTAATGGCCTAGGCCTCAGACCAGCTACTCTCAAGGTACACTTGTCAGCTGTTTCTGCGTTTCTGTCTGTGGGGAAGTCTTCCTCACTATCTTCCCATCCTGTATTCTGTAAATGTTTTAAAGGATTGCTTCACACCACTCTCCTTTTAGAGACTCTGCCTCTGCCTGGATTTAGAATGTTTGCATTGCTCAACTTATGCAACCCCCTTGAGCCTCATGTCTTCAGCAGAGCTTAAGTACTTGACTTGGAAAACTGTGTTCCTGGTAGCCATTACCTCTGCCAGGCGTATCAGTGAATTGCATGCCCTGTCAGTGGAACCTGATTTTATCTCATTTCACAGGGATAAAGTGGTCCTTAGAACCAATAGAAGGTTCTTGCCGAACATGGTTTCAGATTTCCATTTAAGCCAGTCTATGTCTCTCCCTGTTTTCTTCACTGATCATTCTTCCTCAGGAGATAGGAGGCTACATAGTTTAGATGTCAAAAGTGCCCTTAGTTATGACATAGAGCGTACCAAGGGTCACATGTTTGACTCCCTCCAGTTGTTCCTCACTTATGGAGAAGTCAGAAAGGGAAAACCTGCCACCAAAAGATCTATTGCCAGGTGGATTGTGTCTTGTATGCAATTCTGTTATGAAAAACTGGAAAAAACTCCACCCTCAGGTCTGAGGGCTCATTCCACAAGAGGTACAGGCTGCTTCCTGGCTGCTGCCAGGATATCCTCTCTAGAAATTTGTCAAGCAGCCACCTGGAAAACAGTCCATACCTTACCAAGCATTACTCTGGATATCCAGGCTAGGAGTGATGCTCGGCTTGGCACAGCAGTACTTCAGAGCCTATTCTCAAAGTAGGTTCTGTCCTCCTCCTTGAGGTACTGCTTGGTAGTTCTAATTGATAGAATACAGCAAGACTTCATGTTGTTTGAAGAAAACATTACTCACCTTAGTAATTATGTTTCTTGTAATGGAGTCTTGCTGTATTCTGACCTCCCTCCCTGCCTCCCCTTTCAGAACCCGTTTTTGGGAAGTGGGTGGGCAGGTGCAATGTTGCACCCCAGGAGTGTTTTTTGCTGCACCCTCCTCCTTTTTGTTTGGGTACTGATTTATTATTGTTATTTGTAGTAGACTGGTTTTTGGTTTTTGGATTTCCTGACTTGAGTCTTCCTTGGGAATCCAAAACTTTTTCAGCCAGTTGGCTAGTAGCAATTTTTACAATTTCCACATAGAATTTTTAGTTTAGTTGGGCTCGTAAGAATCAGACGGTTTAGGTTTGAATCACTCCAAACAGAGACTTCAACTGAGCTCAAGCTCAGCATTCTATGCCCTGCATAGAAAGTTAACTCTTTGTTATCTGGAGCAGTTCAAAGGTACTATTGGTGATGCTAGGAAAGAGGGGCAGGATGGGAGGGGGGAAAGGGTGGAAGGTGGTTACCCTTAATGCTAGGAGCCTTGGGAGAAAAACTGCAGAGTTACAGGTACTCATGGCAGAGGGAGAGGTGGACATTGCAGCCATCACAGAAACATGGGCCACCCAATACAATGACTGGGACCTGTCTGTACCAGGGTACAGGTTATTTCATAGGGACAGGGTGATTGGGAAAGGAGGGGGGTGGCACTATATGTGAAGGAAGGACTGAAATGTGTAAGGGAGGAAGGGGAGGAGGGTAGTATGGAGTCACTTTGGATGCAAATCCAAGATTCCGAGAATAGGATTCTTAGAATGGGAGTGGTGTACAGGCCACTATCTCAGATGGAGAAGTTAGACAGGGAACTAGAGGGACAGATCAGGAGGACCTGCGAGAAGGGTAGTGTGATGATTGTGGGGGACTTCAACATGCCAGGAGTGGACTGGAGTGCCCCAACAACCAGGAACAGAAGGGAGCAGGTACTGCTGGATGCCTTCCAGGACAGCTTCCTGCTGCAAATGGTCAGTGAACCAACCAGGTTAGGGAATACCCTTGACCTTGTGCTGGCAAATGGGGACTTTGTGAGAGAACTTACAGTGGAGGAACTGCTGTCAGGGAGTGACTACCACTCAGTATGGCTCACATTGGATATGGGCAAGGAAGGAGTGGAATCTGGCACAAGAGTGCTGGACTTCAGGAGGGCCAACTTTGGGAGGATGGGGGAAGTGGTAAAAGGGTACTTGGCCAGAATTCAATCTAGTATGAACACTAACCAGAGGTGGGAGCACATAAAGCTGGGGATAGTGGAGGCAACCAAAACCTGCTGCAAAGCCCAGAGCAAGAAGGCTAAGGCTAAGAAACCAAGCTGGTTGAGCAAGGAGGTCATGGAAAAGGTAAGGAAGAAAAGAGCTGCCTTTAGGAAGTACAAGAAAACAGAGGGGGAGGACAGGGAGGAGTACTTGACAGAATCGAAGGAGGTGACAAGGGCAGTAAGGGGAGCCAAAGCATCTATGGAACTCAGGCTGGCACAAGGCATTAAGAAGGGGGAGAAGGACTTCTTTAAGTACATTAGGGAGAAAAGGAGCTGTAATGACCACATAGTAAGGATTAGGAAGGAGGGGGTAGGGTGGAAGCAGGGTGCGATAAGGCAGAAGCACTAAATGAGTACTTCTACACAGTATTTACTAAAGAGAAGAGGGGGGTGACACCCAAAGTGGGAGAAATGGCAGAAATGGGGGGGGAAGGGGTGACAGATGGGGAAATCATGGAGGGCAGAGTTCGAGAGGGTTTGAAGGCACTGAGGGTGGACAAGGCGCCAGGCCCAGATGGCACCCACTCCAGGGTACTGAAGGAGCTGGCACAGGTCCTTGCAGAACCTTTGGCAGACCTTTTTAATGCCTCACTACATCCGGGGTGTGTACCTCAGGACTGGAGAATGGCTCATGTGGTGCCCCTCCACAAGAGTGACCCCAAGGATGAACCGGGAAACTACAGACCAGTGAGCCTCACATCCATCATGGGTAAGCTAATAGAGACTATCCTGAAGGAGAGGCTGGTGGCCCTCCTAGAGGCCAAAGGACTACAGGACAGCAGACAGCATGGCTTCATACATGGCAGATCCTGCCAAACCAACCTGGTGGAGTTCTATGACTGGGTAACTAGGCAACTGGACAGGGGCCATGCAGTGGATGTCCTGTATCTGGACTTCAGTAAGGCATTCGACTCCAGTGCCACATGGAAGGCTGGGAAGGAAGTTAGCAGGGGCGGGTGCAAAGCTGGTGAGATGGGTAGGAAACTGGCTTCAGGGAAGGCAACAGAGGGTGGTGGTGGGTGGGAGCTCTCACACCCAAGGGCAGTGATGAGCGGTGTTCCACAGGGCTGGTGTTGGGACCAGTGTTGTTTGGGATATTCATTGCAGACATATCATGGGACATCAAGAGCAAGATCAGTCTGTTTGCTGATGATACTAAGGTAGGCGTGGTGGTGGATGACCTAGGGGATGGCAGGGGTTGCAGGATGATCTGGCAAAGCTTGAAACCTGGTCAGACACCTGGCAACTGGGGTTTAATGCCAAAAAGTGCAAGGTGCTGCATTTTGGGATGAAGAACCCAAGGAGGAGTTACCAGCTGGGGGGAGTGCAGCTAGCCCAGACAGAGGAGGAGAAGGATCTGGGTGTGCTCATTACAGGGTCAATGAACAACTCGGCACAATGTAGGAAGGCAGCTGCAAAGGCCAACAAAATGCTGGGTTGTATTGCAAAGTGTATATCCTCGAGGAGGGAGGAGGTGATTCTGCCACTGTATAGGTCATTAGTTAGACCACACCTGGAGTACTGCGTGCAGTACTGGTGCCTGTATCTGAAGAGGGACATTGAGTTACTGGAGGGGGTGCGCAGGGTGACAAAGATGATCAAGGGCTGTGGGACTTATCATACGAGAGGAGGTTGAAGGAGTTGAACATATACTCACTGGAGGAGAGGAGGGATGGAGTGACATGATTGAAACCTTTAAATACATGAAAGGAATAAACAAGATGGATACAGAGGGGCTGTTCAAAGTAAGGAAGGGGAGGGCCACCAGGGGCCATGATGTGAGACTGGAGGGAGGAAGATTCAGGAGGGAGATGAGGAGACACTTTTTTACAGAGAGGGTGGTGGCTGGGTGGAATGCATTACCTGCAGAAGTGGTATCCAGTAGAAAAGTGGACTGCTTCAAAAGGGGATGCGACAGGACAAGGGGGAGGGTTAATGAAGGGGAAGGGTGGAAGGGAGGTGCAGCTGCAGAATAAGGGGTGCTAGCTGCACATTCGAGCAGACTTGGTAGACCTCGAGGCCTTTATCTGCTGGCAAATTTTGTATGTTCGTAATACAGCAAGACTCCATTAGAAGAAACATACTTACTAAGGTGAGTAATTTTTTCTTTCCTGCTATGGAATGGGCAGGTGAAACCTGAAATTGACAAGTTAGAGGCAGTAGCAAAGTGTCCAGTATCAATTATGAAGACACAGGTTCATTCTTTTTTGGGCTTAGCTGGGTATTACCATCACTTCATACCCCATTTTGCATCTATTGCCATGCTCCTCTCAGACCTTACCACAAAGAGATGTGGAAATCAGGCGAAGTGGACTCCCAAGTGTGAGGAAGCTTTTCAGTCAATAAAAGCTGCACTCTGTTCCTCGCCTGTACTAAAGAGCCCCAACCTTGATCTCCCTTTTGAAGTACACACGGATGCCACAGGGACTGGTATAGGGGCCATTCTGAGCCAGACCATAGATGGCGAAGAACACCCAGTGATTTATATATCATGGAAACTCCATGACAGGGAACAGAGGTATTCAACAATTGAAAAAGAGACCCTAGCTGTAAAATGGGCCATAGAAGCGTTATGCTTCTACCTTTGGGGTGCTAGATTTGTCCTGGTTACTGATCATAATCTGTTATGCTAGTTGCACCAGATGAAGGACAAAAATGCACAAATAATGAAGTGGTACCTGGCATTACAGCCACAGTTTTACAATTAAACATAGAGCTAGTACTTTACATAAAAATGCAGATTTTCTTTCCAGGCATGAGGCCATGGAAAACTGAGTGTAACTATGTAAATATGTATATCTGACTGTTGATTGATATGGTACATAGGAGTATCAAAGACATATAAGCACCAGGGTAAATATATGTTGTATGCATAGAAATATTGTTGTACATATGGATGTTAGTATGTACTGTTTAAGGGACCCTGGGGTGGAGCTTCTAAGTGAGGGTGGGTGAAAGCTCCAACTACACCCCACATACCTTGTCTAGGTTAATGTTATGGGGTTTGTGGGTTTGAAAACCAGCATTAGTTGAAAGCTAGTTTCCTCTTAAGGAGGGAGAGGTCTGGTGGACCTGTGCTCCACCTCTGAAGTATGTTAGGACCCAAGAAAACAATTCTTTACTTTTTCTATCTTTCCCCTCTAAAAATCTACTGTGCAGTAGTTTCTCTAAAGTCTATCTATGCCTTTTCAGGTTACGTTGGGTTGTCCACCTACAGTAGCCCTGTTTTATCCCCTTAACACTTATTCCTTCATTTTGTATCCTTTCTTTTTCAATTCCTTCCTTGTAAGTTATGTGTAAGAAGTGCCTAGGAATATTTAAAAGGCACTTAGAAATGCCAAGATAATTAAAGAACTGTCATCAACAGGATTTCTTAATGTCTGAAAGCCCATAAAAAGCTAATTTGATTGAGCTATTATGTTGATCTGTGAATCTTTGCAGTCCAGAGTTATTCATATGTAAATCATTCTGTAATTAAGGGCTGGTGGCAGTCATATGTTTTGGGCTCCTGACAGGAAAAGATGTCACCGAGGGTCTAGGTCCTCCTTTGACTGTATTTAATCCAACAGGTTAAATAGGAAATCGACTGTTTTATTAAGTGTGTATTTAAGGTGATCTTACTTCGAGAGGGCTCTTGCAGTAGGTAATTACGTATAGGACTGACGTCGGCCGGCGGCAGGACCCCTGAAAAAATTTTCAGCTAGCAGTCCCTGGCGGCCGCCCCTCCCGTCAGTGACGACGGCGTAAAGGGCGTCCCAGACGCCCGCCTCCAGTTCTTTCCCGACCTCCACTAGGTCCACTTTCCACGCCTATGAAATGGAAAAGATTTTCATCTGGCTGCGGCTAGGAATGTGGAACCCTTTCCTGTCCTGTGACCATTCTGCTTGAGTACATGCGCCATCTTTGACCTGGGTCTCAGTCACCTCTTTGAAAGTCCATATGGCGGCTATTTCAGCCTACCATGTCCCTTTCTCTGACAAGTCATTTGCCCAGCTGGAGGTATCCAAAACTTTCCTCAGAGGGGTCCTTCATCTCAGGCCCCCTGTCCGGATTCCAGCTCCCCCATGGGACTTGAACTTTGTCCTCGAGAAACTTACCCTTCCTCCTTTCGAGCCTGCAGCTTCCGCAGACTTGAAGTTTTTATCATGGAAGACGCTCTCCTTGGTGGCCATTACTTCTGCTCGCAGAATTTCCGAGCTCCAGGCCCTGATGTGCAAAATTCCTTATCTGATTTTTCACAAAGAACGAGTAGCTCTTCGCACGAATCCCAAGTTTCTCCCGAAGGTGGTAGCGGAATCTACCTTGAATCAGTTCATTGAATTACCTGCCTTCTTCACGCAGTACTCAATCAGGGAGAATACCTGCTCCATACCATGGATGTTCACAGGATCCTGAGATACTACACGATAGGACGAAGGATCTCGAAAGACTGATCAGTTGTTTGTCTCTTTGCTCACAAAAGAGAAGGCAATGCTGTTCTAAGCAATGCCTATCAAAATGGTTGGCCCATTGCATCACTTTCTGTTATGACAGCACAACAAGACCCTCACTGGTCAAGTCAGAGGTCACTCCACTGTGGAGTAGCAGTCATGGCTTGTTTCAAGAACACGCCTGTGGCAGACATCTGTGTTGCTCCACTCTGGACTTCAGTCCATACCTTTACTAAACATTACAGTTTGGACATTGCCTCTCGCCGTAGAGCAGGCTTCGGGTTAGCTGTCTTGCAAGGCCTCCTTTCTTGAGACCTGCTAGATTATTGGCTACTTTTTGGAGTAGTTCCTCCTCCCGGTGCCTTTTCATTTGTTCCAGACTGCTTGGGATTCTGTCCTATATGTAATTACCTACTGCAAGAGCCCTCTCGAAGTAAGATAGTACAGTTATGTAAGAACCTACCGTAACAGTAGACCTTCGAGAGAGGTTCTTGCAGTAGGTAATACCTTCCCGCCCTCCATCCCCCTAGGCTTTTTCAACTCCTTTTCCATTGAGGGAAATGTCTGCTTCTCTCTTGTCTGGGCCTTCTGGGCCTGTGGCGGGAAAGAACTGGAAGGCGGGCATCTGGGACCTCCCCTTTATACCGATGTTGTATGACGCTGGTCACCTGACGTGGGGGTGGTCCCCGCCAGGAACTGCTAGCTAGAAATTTTTCCGTGGGGTCCTGCCACCGGCCGGTGTCAGTCCTATATGTAATTACCTACTGCAAGAGCCTCTCTCAAAGATCTACTGTTACGGTAAGTTCTTACGTAACTGTACTTTATTACAACACTTTCTACACTTATAATAATTGTTTTGCATGTGCATTGAAACTAGTGAGTTATCACCTTTACATTTCAAGCTATTAGCAAAAATAATCCATCTTCAGAATTATTTTAATCTCTAGGCTTACTGCCAGTGCCAGCTGATCATCAAGAACTACACATCTCAAGGTTGACTCTGATGCCAACAGGTATTGGGGCCCCATATCAAGATTTCTAAACCCTGGCTTTGTTCATGTCAGTACAGAGTTCTGGGACTGCTACAGCACCAACTTCTGTATTTTTCCATTCTCTCTCTCTTGCAGCCTTTTCTCTTACAATTTCAGGTGTGAACTCAGGTCTACAAGATGCAAATGTGGCTATTTACCTACTGGCCTGGCATCATGGGGCCAGCCTTGAAATGTGTAGCTTTTGATTTTCAGCTGACAGTGTAGCTGTGAACAAGCTTTGTTCATCCATCAGAATGGGTTTTGAGCATGTGTTAAGATTCTGAAAATATTATACTCTTTCTATCCAGATTTGACTTGAAAAGAAAAGAATAGGACACAGTTACTTGTTTATTAATGGCAAAAACTCATAGATGGACAACATTGTTAAAACATGCATAACCTGAAATGCATTATTAAAATATAGAATAATATATGAGTGGGTATGTGTAACCAGAATTTTACACAAACCCAAGGTGTGGGATGCAAAATAAACCCCATAGGGTTTATAAAAGCATTGTACAGTGAGTGTGTATGTAAAATTCTGGTTTCAAACAACATGAAGTCTTGATGTATTCTGACTATTGCAGTTAGCCCCAGCACTCAAACTGCCCCAGAGAGTAGAAGGTTAATTTCTATGCAGAGCATAGAACGTTGAGCTCTAGCTCGGTTCAGACCTCTGTCTGCTGCACTTTGAAGCGTAACTGTCAGATTCTTTACTCCGCCTAACTGAACGGCCACTCTGGAGATTTCTCCTTTGCTCACGGTTCGAAAGTCAGTTAAAGTCCTCGGTTTTACCGATCATTTTTTGCAAGTTTCGCTTCAGATCTCTGTCTGTGGTACAGTAAGTACTAGGTAGTGAACTAGACATAGTAAACTTGTGGAAATTGTAAAAATTTATTTTTTGACTCGGTCGGCTGAACTGGACATTTAGTTATTTATATATTCTGTCTTTATTTTTAAACTTAGAGTGTGGTTACCGGTCCTTATCAGTTTAAAAAAACTGCTTTTTCTTGTGTTTTTTTCCAATACCCGTGACACGGTTAGAAACCGATAAGGGTGTCTTGCCTGGCTGTTTGCCATAAAAAGGGTAAGTTTGTGGTTAGGATGGCTACAGTGCCTTCAGAAAGTATTTACCCCCTTGGATTTTGTCACATTTTGTTGTGTTACTACCAGAATTTTTAATGCATTGAAATGATTTTTCCCCCTTGATTCACACAGCATACTCAACAATTGGGGCAAAAATATGTTTATTGTGTAACAACAATTTATGAAACATTAAAAACTGAAATATCTTGTTTACTTAAGTATTCACCCCCTGAGTCAATACTTTGTAGAAGCGCCTTTGGCAGCAATTATAGCTTTGAGTCTTCTTGGGTATGTCTGTATCAGCTTTGCACATCTGGATTTGGGGATGTTTGCCCATTCTTCCTTGCAGATTTGCTCAAGCTCTGTCAAGTTGGATGGGGAGCGTTGGTGAACCGCAATCTTAAAGTCTTTCCACAGATTCTCAATGGGATTCAAGTCTGGGCTTTGGCTGGGCCACTCAAGGACATTCACCTTCTTGTTCTGAAGCCACTCCTGTGTTGCTTTGGCTGTATGCTTGGGGTCGTTGTCTTGTTGGAACGTAAATCTTCGCCCCAGTCCAAGGTCTATTGCAGACTGATGCAGGTTCTCCTCAAGGATGTGCCTGTATTTGGCTCCATTCATTGTTCCCTCTATCCTGACAAGTGCCCCAGTCCCTGCCACTGAAAAGCATCCACATAACATGATGCTGCCACCACCATGTTTCATGGTAGGGATGGTGTTACACGGGTGATGAGCTGTGTTCGGTTTGCGCCAGGCATAGCGCTTTGCATTCATGCCAAAGAGTTAAATTTTTGTTTCATCAGACCAGAGAATCTTTTGCCACATGGTCTCAGAGTCTGCCACATGCCTTTTTGCAAACTCCAGGCATGCTATTATGTGGCCTTTTCTCAGGAGTGACTTCCGTCTAGCCACTCTCCCATAGAGGCTACATCTGTGAAGTGCTGCAGAGATCGTTGTCCTCTGGATAGGTTCTCCCATCTCAGCCTTGGAACTCTGCAGTTCATTGTGGGTGGTCATTGCCTTGGTCACTTCCTTGACCAAGGTCCTTCTGCCCAGTTGCTCAGTTTGGGAGGACGGCCTGCTCTAGGAAGAGTCTGGGTGGTTCCGTAATCTTCCATTTCCTAATGATGGACTTGACTGTGCTCCTGGGAACTTTCAACACCCCTAGAAATGTTTTTATACCCCTCCCAGATCTATGCCTCCTCACAATTCTATCACGGAGTTCTACGACAGCTCCTTGGTCTTCATGGTAGAGTTTCTGTTCTGACATGCACTGTCAACAGTGGGACCTTATGTAGACAGGTGTATTTCTCTGAATCATGTCAACCATTTGAACTGACCACAGGTGGACTCCAGTCAAGTTTTGGAGTGATCTCACAAGGAAATTGGATGCACCTGAGCTCAATTTGGAGTGTCATAGCAAAGGGGGTGAATACCTATCAAATCAAGACATTTCAGGTTTTTATTTTAAATTACATGTACAAAAAATTCCAGAAGTTTCATTCCACTTTGACATTATAGAGTAATTTGTGTAGATACTTGACAAAAAAATCCCATATAAATGTATTTTAATTTGAGTTTGCAACATCACAAAATGTGACAAAATCCAAGGGGGGTGAATACTTTCTGAAGGCACTGTACATCTGAGAAACCCAAACGAAAAACCAGACCCACTGCGCTTCAACACTGCAGTGTGTGTGGAGAGGTCTTAGCTAAGGCTGATCCCCACACCACCTGTGTTTATTGTCTGGGGTTTGACCACCTCAATTCAGATTGCCAAATTTGCAAGAATTTTCTCAAGTCTACCCTGGAAAAGAGATTAGGTAGGCTTAGGGATAAGGAGGCAGTGAAGTCTGCTGACCTGGATGGCCAGCCCGGTTCGGTTCTGACAGAACTTGAGGGAGTGCCCTCTGACCAGGGTGATACTTCTTCAGGCAAGAGGAGAGCTGATCCTGAGGGATCGGTTAATACAAAAAGAAAAAGAAAAGAAAAATCGGCCGATTCAGATCCAGACACCCATTTTCTGACTGCCGAAGAGATTGCCGATGCGATAAGTATTGTAGAATTGTTTCGTCCGGTTCCGTCTGATCCAGCACCTTCTGGCAGGCGCTCGGTTTGGTCAGTCCCTCCAGTTCAAGATTATGCCCCTGAATATTTCTATGAACCGGATTTGGAGGGGGATGAAGGTTATGATAATGATGATGATGATGGTGGTGGTGTGGGAGGTCTGGTTGAGCCCATTGAACCAGACATCTCCCCAGACAGGCCTTCTGGTGTTTCCCCTCCTAGGCTTTCTGAGTCCCCTTCCCACTACATGTTTTACAGGAAAGTGGCAGAAACACTCCAGCTCCCTGTGGAAGAAGCTGTAGAGGAACCTGATTATGTGGAGATGATGGACATCCCAGAGTCCACGAGACTGTCTATTCCCCTTCATAAGTCTTTTGGGAAACAGACACAAAAGATTTTAAAAACTCCAAATTCTGTACCTCCTGTCGACATAAGGATGGACAAAAGGTACACCTTACCAGGTTCAGGTACAGAGTACTTGTATCAACAATGCAGCCATGTTGGGGTTGTGCAGGATGCAGCCTGTGATAAGGCGAATATACCCTTGGCTTCACACTCCCAGATAAAGACTCTAGGAAGCTGAATGCCATGGCAAAGAAACAGTACATGGCATCCGCTTTGGGACTCAGGCAGGCTAATTATATGGCCTATGCAGCCAGGTACCAGAAGTCCAGGAGGGACACTATACTGGCACTGGCTAAGCAGGCCTCCCCCCCAGCTAGCCTCGGAGCTGGAGGGGGTGGCTGCTGATGGGATTGAGGCAGCTAAGGTACAGTTCCATGCTGCTGTGGACTCCAATGATGTGTTATCTAGAGTCATGGCTACATCTGTGGCTCTTCGGACAATGGCTTGGCTCAGATGTACTAGTCTCTCACAGGACACCCAGGCTAAGGCCATGGATTTCCCTGTGGTGGGTAATTCTCTGTTTGGGGAGCAGACAGAGAATTACATGAAAAATATGGATGAGTATAGAACCACCTATAGGAATGCACAGGCCAAGGAAAGGCAGGCAACTCCTCAAAGACAGCAGGCTAGGGGTTGGGGCAGGCCTTTTCACAGGTCTTTCTACCAAGCACAGGCCTCTTCTCCCTTTCCTCAGAGGGGGTTCTTCAGAGGGAGTGGCAGAAAGGGGATGAGCAGGGCTGCATCCATCCCTCAACCTAAGGCTCCTGCCAAGCAGACACCCTGATGTGTCAGCCCGGGTTGACTCCTCCATTCCTGTAGGAGGCATGCTGGCTTACTTCATCCAGGACTGGATGTCTGTTACCTCAGACAAGTGGGTCCTGGAGGTGGTAAGCCAGGGGCTGGTTCTCAGCTTCAAGAAATTTCCAAAGCTGAGGGCCAGATATTTTCCACCTGCAAGCATCTCTGAAACCATTGCCCTAGAGGCAGAGGTTTCATCTCTACTGGCTCTAAATGCTATAGAGAGAGTTCCTACATTGTACAGGGGCAAAGGTCTGTACTCCAGGTGCTTTCTTACCCCAAAAAAGACAGGGGAGTGGCGACCCATCCTAGACTTAAGATACCTGAACAAACATCTTTTAAAACCAAAATTCAAAATGATAACTCTGGGAATAATCCTTCCATCTCTAAGGCCAGGGGACTGGCTAGCCTCCCTGGACTTAAAAGATGCCAACTTTCACGTTCCCATCAGGTGCTCCCACAGAAAGTACCTCAGGTTCGAATTGCCTTCAGGCCATTATCATTTCAAAGCTATGCCCTTCGGCCTGACATCAGCTCCAAGGGTATTCACAAAATGTCTAACAGTAGTAGTAGCCTTTTTAAGAAGGAAAAATATTTCCATATTTCCATACCTGGAAGACTGGCTCATTGTGGGTCAGTCCCCAGACCAAGTCAAGTCAGACCTTCAAGTGACTCAGCAAGTGCTCATTTCCCTAGGATTCCTTCTCAATTTTTCCAAGTCAGTTCTCGAGCCTGTACAGCTCCTCACCTTCATAGGGGAAGAGTTGGATACAGTCAAAGCAAGAGCTGTTCTTCCCCTGGAAAGGGCAAGGGCTATTGTAGAGCTGGCCTCTTCATTCCACCTTCTGGTCTCTCGGCCAGCAAGGCACTTCCTTCAACTTCTGGGCCACATGGCAGCTTCTACAGCAGTAGGCCAAAGGGCCAGATTTCAGATGAGGGACATTCAGTTTCACCTGAGGGCCTTTTGGTGTCAGAAGAAATATTCTCTAACCAAACTAGTTCCAGTGACCCAGACTCTGATCCAGGCTCTCCAATGGTAGCAGGATCAGGGCAGCCTCAGGCAAGGAGTCCCATTCATCACTCAGTCTCACTCTGTGGTCCTAACCATGGATGCTTCTCTATCGGGTTGGGGAGCCCATCTGGGGACTGTGGCCCCCTCAGGAATCCCTTCTTCATATCAATCTCTTGGAACTCAGGGCAGTTTCTCTGGCCCTGCAGTCTTTCTCTCAGTCAGTACAGAACAAGGTGGTTCAGGTCAGGACAGACAACACCATCACCATGTGGTACATCAACAAGCAGGGAGGCACTCGGTCCACGGCCTTGTGCATGGAAGCCATGAAATTGTGGTCCCTAGCTTATTCTCTGCAGACCTCTCTGATAGCAGTCCACCTTCCAGGGAAGGACAATGTGCTACCAGATACATTGATCAGGATCTCACAGGGCCATCACAAATGGTCCCTGGACCCTCTGGTGTTGAAAGTGATTTTTTTCAAGGTGGGGCACTCCAGAGTTAGATCTCTTTGCAGCTCCAGACAGTCATCAACTTCCTCTGTTTTGTTGCAGACCCCCAGTCTTGGGATCAGTCCCTCTGGATGCTCTGATTTTGAACTGGGAAGGAAAATGTCTATGTGCCTTCCCTCCCTTTCCTCCATGGTTCAAGGTTCTGGTTAAAGTAAGGTCACAACCTTGCAAAGTGATTCTGATTGCTCCAGACTGGGCTAGGCAACCTAGGTACCCTCTGTTACTGTCTCTAGCAGCCCATCTTCCCCTGTCTCTTCCCAGGAATTACAACCTGTTAACCTCCTCTCAGAGGAGGATTTGGTACCCCAATCTTTGGTCTCTCAATTTCAAGGCATGGCTCTTCAAGAGTTAGAGTATGCAGATTTGCATCTGTCCCAAGGGGTTATGGATATTCTCAAAGCCTCTCAAAAAACTTACAACTCCAAATGGAAAATATTCAGCATTTGGTGTTCCAAGAAGCATATATCCCCAGACACTGCTGAATTGTCTACAGGTCTGGATTATATGGTTCATCTTAATGGCCTAGGCCTCAGACCAGCTACTCTCAAAGTACATTTGTCAGCTGTTTCTGCTTTTTTGTCAGTGGGAAAGCTTTCCTCACTGTCATCTCACCCTGTATTCTGTAAATTTTTCAAGGGATTGCTTCATACCAATCCCCCCTTTAGCAATCCTACCCCTGCTTGGGATCTTAATGTTTGCATTACTCAGCTTATGCAACCCCCTTTTGAGCCTTTGTCTTCAGCAGAGCTTAAGTACTTGACTTGGAAAACTGTGTTCCTGGTAGCTATTACCTATGCCAGGCGTATCAGTGAATTGCAAGCTCTTGTCAGTGGATACTGATTTTATCTCATTCCATAGAGATAAGGTGGTCCTTAGAACTAATAGGAGGTTTTTGCCTAAAGTGGTTTCAGATTTTCATCTGAACCAATCTATGTCTCTCCCTGTGTTCTTCACTGATCAGTCTTCTTCAGGAGAAATAAGTTTACATAGTTTGGATGTTAAAAGAGCCCTTAGTTACTACACTGAGTGTACTAAGGCTCACAGGTTTGACTCCCTTCAGTTGTTTCTCACTTATGGGGAAGTGGGTAAGGGCAAACCTGCCACTAAGAGAACTATTGCCAGGTGGATTGTCTCTTGTATTCAATTCTGCTATGAGAAGCTAGGCAAAATACCTCCCTCAGGCCTGAGGGCTCATTCAAGTAGAGGTACAACTGCTTCTTTGGCTGTGGCCAGGGATATTCCTTTGCTAGAGATATGTAAAGCAGCCACCTGGAAAACAGTCCATACATTTACCAAGCATTACTCCCTGGACATCCAGGCTAGGAGTGATGCTTGGTTTGGAACAGCAGTACTGCGGAGCCTATTCCCAAGGTAGGTTCGATTCCCTTCTCCATGGAGGTACTGCTTGGTAGTCTGCAATAGTCAGAATACAGCAAGACTATGTTGTTTGAAGAAAAAATTACTTACCTTAGTAATTATGTTTCTTCTAATGCAGTCGTGCTGTATTCTGACCTCCCTCCCTACCTCCCCTCTCAGAACCTATTTTTTGGAAGTGGGCTGGCAGGTGAGTGTTGCACCCCAGGGGTGCATTTGGGTACTCCCTCCATTTAGAGAGGGGGAGTGAATTATATTATTAATTTAACAGACTTAAGTTGTTCACTACCTGGTTTTTGATTTTTGATTTCTTGACTTGAGTCTTTTGGGGATCCAAAATATTTGGTTGCCATTTGCTAGTAAAAATTTTACAATTTCCACATAGTAGTTAGTTAGTATTAGCTCGTAAGAATCTGACAGTTGCACTTCAAAGTGCAGCAGACAGAGGTTTGAACCGAGCTCAAGCTCAACGTTCTATGCTCTGCATAGAAATTAACCCTCTACTCTCCGGGGCAGTTTGAGTGCTGGGGCTAACTGCAATAGTCAGAATACAGCAAGACTCCATTAGAAGAAAAATAATTACTAAGGTGAGTAATTTTTTCTTTTATACACACGTGCTCACACACACACACATATTATTTTATTTAATTAATGGTGATATTCTTCCCTTTCAGCACAGTTCAGTTAGTGCAGCACTTATGTTAGAGATAGACACAAACACACACACACACACACACACACACACATATACATACAGCCTGTCTCTCCCTTTTTTTCTTTTTTCTTTATATTACAGTGGTAACGACATTCTGGAAAGTCGTGGTCCATCAGCATTGCTGCATAATGTAAGGCGTGCTCTAAAGGTATGAGCGGCAGGATCAATAAGATTTATTTTTTTAATTTTCAAGGCAGGATCAACTAGATAGATATTTAAAAATATTTAAAATCGTACTTGTCTTAACAGTGTGTGGTAAAGCTTGAGTGCTAATACCTGTGCTCAGTAATAGAGCCACCATGTTGGGCAAGATGTATGAACAGTATGGTTCACAATAAACACAGCAATAGAGTCAAGCCATACAAAGGCAAAAGTACTGGACTTTAGGAGGGCTGACTTTGCCAAAATGGGTGCGTGCCTAAGGAATGCACTAGCAAGTGGGCAGGAAGGAGGGGTGGAAGAACAATGGGGAATAATAAAAAGTGCCATCACAGAGATAACAAGCCTTTGTGTGAAGCAAATAAACAAAACAAAACAATGTAAGAAACTACTATGGTTCTCAAAGGTAGTGGCAGTGAAGGTTCAAGAGAAAAAGAAAGCATTCAGGAAGTACAAGGAATCACAGAAGGAGCAGGACAGAGAACTGTATCAGTTAAAGCAAAGGAAGCTGGGAAGGCAGTCAGAACAGCAAAGGCCCAAACTGAGAAAAGATAGCCAACTCAGTTAAGAAGGGGATAAACCTTTTATAGGTACACCAGGAGCGAAGGAAGACCAAGGGAGGGATAGTGAGGCTTAATAAAGGGGAGGGAGGGTGGGCAGAGGAGACTATGAAAAGGCAGAGATACTAAACAAATATTTTGCTCAGTATTTACAAATGAAGAGGGGAGGTACCTAAAACAAACAGTAGAAACACTCTGGATACTGAAGTTGATACCAGGCCATTTACAGAAGCAAGGGTTATGAAAGAACTCTTAAAACTGAAGGTGGACAAAGCAATGGGGCCTGATGGATTCATCCCAGAATTCTAAAAGAACTAAGGGTAGAACTAGTGACACCACTGACTACCCTCTTTAACAAATCATGGGAGGATGGGTGGTACCCAAGGACTGGAGGAGGGCAGATGTGATTCCCCTTCACAAAGTGGAGCAAGGCAGAAGCAGGAAACTACAGACCTGTTAGTTTAACCTCAGTGATAGGGAAAATGATGGAATCACTTCTGAAGGAAAGAATTGTCGAGTATCTAGAGGCCAGAGGGCACAGAACCCAGGCAGCATGGATTCACAGCGAGAAGGTCATGCCAGACGAATCTGATTGATTTCTTTGACTGGGTGACCAAAGTAGTAGATCAGGGAGGGGCTGTGGATATGGCCTACCTAGACTTTAGCAAGGCATTTGACACAGACCCACACAAAAGATTAATATACAAGTTAGCCAGCCTGGGAGTGGGTCCCAAGATGACAGCCTGGGTAAAGAATTGGCTGGAGAATAGGACACAGAGAGTAATAGTAAATGGAGTCCACTCTGAAGAAAGGGGGGTTACTAGTAGGGTACCACAGGGTTCAGTATTAGGACCGGTCCTCTTCAATGTCTTTATAAGCGACATTGCAGAGGGACTGGAAGGAAAAGTATGTCTCTTTGCAGATGACACAAAGATCTGCAACAGAGTTGATGTACAAGGTGGGGTGGAAAGGATGAGAAGGGGCTTGGCAAGGTTAGAGGAATGGTCAAATGTATGGCAGATTATATTCAATGTTAAGAAGTGCAAGGTAATGCACCTGGGAAACAAAAACCCACGGGAAGAGTACACAATGGGGGGTGAGATACTAACAACAACAAAAATGGAAAGGGACCTGGGGTAGTCATATCAGATGACCTAAAGGTGGGCAAGCAATGAGAGGGCAGCAAGGAGGGTTGGGGTATACTGGGATGCATAGGAGAGGCATCACCAGTAGAAAACAGGAAGTTATTATCCTCTGTACAGACAGCTGGTGAGACCCCATCTGAGTACTGCATGCAGTTCTGAGACCCAATCTCCGAAAGACATAGACAGGATGGAAGCTGTCCAGAGGAGGGCAACTAAAATGGTGCAGGGTCTGCACCAGAAGACATATGAAGAGAGACTTAAGGGAGCTTAATATGTATAGTCTCGAGGAAAGGAGGGAGAGGGGACATGATAGAAACTTCTCAAGTACCTCAAGGGAATCAACAAAGTCCAAGAGGGTAGCATCTTCAAAAAGAGGTGTGCAAGAACAAGGGCACAATTTGAAGATACAGGGGGCAGCTCAGAGGTAATTTAAGGAGTATTTTTCACAGGAGGTTGTGGATGCATGGAACGGCCTTCCGGAGGAGGTTGTGGAGTCAAAACAGTGGTGGAATCCAAGCATGCATGGGACAGTCATAAGGCAATTCTAGGGGGTGGGGGGAGGAAGAAGTAGACTGCTGGTTAACTAGGATCTGCAGCTTATCTAGTAGGTAGGGAAATGGGCAGACTGGGTGGGCTAAGCAGTCCTTCAAACACCATGAAGTCATGCTATATTAGGACTTCTTGCAGTCAGCCACAGCACTTGAACTGCCCCGGAGAGGAAACAGTTAACTCCAGAGAATCTGGAGTTCACAGCTCGAGGGCGCTGTGCCAAAGCTCTATCTGGACAGTTTCAAATGAAACTGCTAGATTCTTTACTCCGCTTCACTGAACAGTCGCTCCGGAGATCAGCTCCTTCAGCTCGGTTCATTCTCGGTTCAAGCGAGTATTTTTTCGGTTCATTTGAACCGGCGAAAAGTATTTATTTTACCGCATTTCAGTTAAAGCTCTATCTGGTAAACCGTAAGTACAATATTGAAAGTCTGTGTGGAAATCCAATTATCGGTTCGGTTTTGAACCGATCGGGTTTGCTTAATTTAACGCTTTAAAAGTGTTTTGGGGCTTTTAGAGTGCGGTTCCCGGTTCTTATCGGTTCTAAAAAAACCTTGAATTTTAAAAGGGTTTTTTCAAATACCCGTGACACGGTTAGGAACCGATAAGGGTGTCTTGCCTGGCACTGTCATTAAAAGGGCAAGTTGTTGGTTAGGCTGGCATTATGTCTGAGAAACCCAAAAGAAAAACTGGGCCCACTGGGTTTCAACACTGTGATGTTTGTGGGGAAGCCTTTGCTAAGGCTGACCCACACACCACTTGTGTTTATTGTCTGGGGGCTGACCACCTCCTGTCAGACTGCCAGGTGTGTAAAATTTTCCTGCAGCCACCCCTGGAAAAGAGATTGGGCCGCTCAGGGAACGAGAGGCAAAGTCCGCTGACCGGATGGCCAGCCCGTTCAGCACCCACTGGACCAGAGGGAGTGCCCTCTGACCAGGGCGAGACTTCCTCGGCCAAAAGGAAGGCTGGTTCAGAGGAACCAGTCCCAGCAAAAAAGACAAAGAAATCAGCAGGTCTGGAGTCCAAAATTGTCTCTCCAACTGCTGCAGAGATAGCTAAAGCCATACAGATTGTTCAGTCTTTGTCTCAGGGATCTGTCGAACCCCCTACAACTGGTAAAAGGGTGGTTCATTCAGTCCCAGTGGTTCAGGATTATGATGTTGAGGGTTTTTATGAACCACAGGAGGGGGAGGAGGAATTTGATCAGTATGTTTGTGACTGGGAAGGTCTGGACGTGCCCATTGAACTGGACATTTCTCCAGACAGACCTTAGAATCTCCCCTCATGCTGTCTGAGTCCCTTCTCATTTTATGTTTTACAAAAGGTTGCAGAAACCCTCCAGCTTCCTTTAGAAGAGGCTGTGGATGAGCAAGAGGAGCCTGATTATGTTGAAATGATGGATATTCCAGAGTCTAGGAGGTTGTCTATTCCTTTGCATAAATCATTTAGGAAGCAAACAACAAAGATTTTAAAAATCCTCATTCTGTCCCTCCTGTAGATAAAAAAATGGACAGAAGGTATACTTTATCAGGCCCTGATACAGACTTCCTCACTGAGCAGTGTAGTCATGTAGGTGTGGTGCAAGCTGCAGCCTGTGACAAGGCTAATATTCCCTGGCCTCACATCCTCCTGATAAGGATTCCAGGAAGATTGATGCCTGGCGAAAAAACAATATATGGCAGCTTCTTTGGGACTCAGGCAGGCTAATTATATGGCTTATGTGGCTAGATATCAGAAATCTAGATGGGACACAATTTTGCAGTTAGCCAAGCAGGCCCAGGGCCAGCTGGCTAGTGAGTTGGAACAGGTGGCTGCTGATGGCATTGAAGCCTCTAAAGTTCAATTTCATACTGCTGTTGATGTTAATGATGTTTCCTTTAGGGTCATGGCCACTTCTGTAGCTCTCAGAGGTTGGCATGGCTCAGATGCTAATCTGTCCCAAGATACTCAGTCAAAGGCTATGGATTTTCCTGTAATGGGAAATTCTCTGTTTGGTGATCAAACAGAAAATTATATGAAAAAGATGGATGAATATAGAACTACCTACAAAAGTGCCCAAGCTAAGGAGAGGCATGCCACTCCACAAAGGCACGCCCCAAGGGGTAGGGGCAGGCCTTTCCACAGGCCCTTTTACCAATCTCAAGCCTCCTCTGCCTTTTCACAGAGGGTTTTTTTCAGAGGCAGAGGTAGACGGGGCACAGGTAGACCGTCTCCCTCCCCTCAGCCTAAAGCTGCTGCCAAGCAGGCACCCTGATGGGGTGCCCAGGGCCGATTCTCCTGTACCAGTGGGGGGCAAGTTGGCTTATTTCAGCCAGAACTGGCTGTCCCTAACTTCGGACAGATGGGTTCTGGAGGTAGTAAGCCAGGGTCTGGTTCTCAGCTTCAAACAGTTCCCAAAGATGAGAGCCAGGCTTTTTCCACCTGCAAATTCTACAGAAGCCCTTGCTTTGGAAGCAGAGGTTTCTTCTCTTCTGGACTGCAAAGCAGTGGAAAAGGGTTCCCCCTTGCCATCAGGGCAAGGGACTGTACTCAAGATATTTTCTTACCCCAAAAAAGACAGGAGAATGGCGGCCCATCTTAGATTTAAGGTACCTGAACAAGCATCTTTTGAAACCAAAGTTCAAAATGTTAACTCTAGCAATGATTTTGCCTTCCCTGAGACCAGAGGACTGGCTACTTCTCTGGACCTCAAGGATGCCTATTTTCATGTCATGATCAGGCCTTCTCACTGAAAGTACCTCAGGTTCGAACTGCTCTCTGGCCACTACCAGTTCAGAGCAATGCCCTTCAGCCTCACCTCTGCTCCAAGGGTATTCACAAAATGTCTAGCTGTGGTAGTGGCTCATTTAAGAAGGCAAGGGATTGCTGTGTTTCCCTACCTGGACGACTGGCTCATAGTGGGTCAGTCCCCAGATCAGGTAAAATCCCACTTGCAAGTCACCCAGTAGCTTCTCACTTCCCTGGGATTCCTGCTGAATTTACCAAAGTCAGTTCTGGAACCAGTTCAGTTACTAACTTTCATAGGTGCAGAATTGAACACAAAGTTAGCCAGGGCATTTTCTCCCCTCGGAAAGAGTGGACAGACTCATTGCCCTGGCATCCTCCTTTACCCTGCGGGTCTCTTGACCAGCAAGGCACTTTCTGCAACTCCTAGGGCACATGGCTGCCTCCACAGCTGTCGTGCAGGGAGCAAGATTTCAGATGAGGGACATCCAGTTCCATTTGAGGTCCTATTGGTCTCAAAGGAGGGACACCCTTACCAAATTAGTCCCAGTGACCAAAACCCTGATCCTGGCCCTTCAGTGGTGGCAGGATCAAAGCAATCTAACACAAGGGGTTCCCTTCATACCCATTTCCCACTCCCTCACCCTCACCACGGATGCCTCCCTGTTAAGGTGGGGGGCTCACGGCTACCTTTCCACTCCAAGGAGTGTGGTCCCCCAGGAATCTCTGCTCCACATCAATCTTTTGGAACTCAGAGCTGTCCTTTTAGCTCTTCAGGCTTTTTCAGCTGTTGTCCAGAACAAAGTAGTTCAAATCAGGACAGACAACACCACAACAATGTGGTACATCAGCAAGCAAGGGCACTCGGTCATCAGCCTTGTGCACCGAAGCAATGAAGTTGTGGTCTCTGGCTTACTCCCTGAACACTTCCCTGATAGCAATTCACCTTCCAGGAAAGGACAATGTCCTGGCGGATGCCCTCAGCAGGATTCCCAGGGCCATCACGAATGGGCTCTGAATCCTCAGGTCCTGGGGTCTGTCTTTGCCAGATGGGCACCCCTCAGATAGATCTCTTCGCAGCCCCAGACAACCACCAACTTCCTCTATTTTGTTGCAGGCCTCCAGTGCTGGGCTCAGTCCCCCTGGACACTTTTCTGTTGGATTGGAAAGGGAAATTCCTATATGCCTTTCCCCCCTTCCCTCTCCTCTTCAGGGTATTGGTAAAAATCAGAACTCAGCCCTGCAGAGTGATTCTGATTGCTCCAGACTGGGCCAGACAGCCCTGGTATCCTCTTCTCCTGTCCCTGACAATCCACCCCTCCCTGAGCTTGCCCAGGACCCACGACTTGCTGACCTGTGCACAGGGGAGAGTGTGGTACCCGGACCTCAAATCCTCTCCACCTCAAGGCTTGGTTCTTGAGGAATTAGAATTTGTTGATTTGCACCTTTCTCAAGGTGTCCTGATATTTTAAAGGCTTCTAGGAAGCTTTCCACTAGGGCCACTTACAATTCTAGTGGAAGAGGTTTTCCTTCTGGTGTTCTGAGAAACAAATTATACCAGAATCTGCTGACTTGGCCATTTTATTGGACTATTTGGCCCATCTAAATTCCCTAGGCCTTAGACCAGCTACCTTGAAGGTTCATCTGGCAGCTGTTTCTGCTTTTGTTTCTGCAGGAAGCCTGTTTCTCTTTCCTCTCACCCTGTGTTTTCCAAGTTTTTTAAGGGGTTACTTCACACTAACCCTCCCTTTCGGGAACCAGCTCCTTCCTGGGACCTGAATGTTTGCATTGCTCAGTTAATGCAACCTCCCTTTGAGCCCCTGTCTTCTGCAGATCTCAAGTATTTAACATGGAAAACTGTTTTTCTAGTGGCTATCACTTCTGCCAGATGTATAAGTGAATTGCAAGCCCTGTCAGTGGAAAAAGATTTTATTTCTTTTCACAGGGATAAGGTAGTCCTCAGGACTAACAGAAAGTTTTTACCCAAAGTGGTTTCAGATTTTCATCTGAACCAGTCCATCTCTCCCAGTGTTTTTCACTGAGCATTCTTCCTCGGGTGAAAGGAGACTGCACAGCTTGGACGTCAAAAGAGCCCTAAGCTACTATGTGGAACGTACCTAAGGGTCACAGGTTCAATCCTTCCAACTCTTCCTTACCTATGAGAGGTTGGCAAAGGGAAACCTGCCACTAAGAGGACAATTGCAAGGTGGATTGTCTCTTGTATCCAGTTCTGTTACCAAAACTAGGTAGAGAACCCCTCAGGACTGAGGGCCCACTCACCAGGGTACAGCTGCATCTCTAGCGGCTGCTAGAGATATTCCATTTTGGAAATTTGTCAAGCTGCTACCTGGAAAACAGTTCACACCTTTACCAAGCATTATTCCTTGGACGTTCAGTCCAGAGAGATGCTCGTTTTGGCACAGCTGTGCTTCAGAGCCTATTTCCTAAGTAGGTTCTGACCTCCTCCATGGAGGTACTGCTGTGTAATCTGCAAGAAGTCCTAATATAGCAAGACTTCATGGTGTTTGAAGAAAAAATTACTCACCTTAGTAATTGCTTTTCTTCTCATGGAGTCTTGCTATATTAGGACAACCCCCCCAACCTACCCCTCTCAGAACTTCTACTTGGGTAAGGGGATGGCAAATTAGTGCAAGCACTGTGTCATGCCATTTTACTTCCTCCCTACTCCCACTTTTTCATTGGGTTAGGGAATTAGGTAATCTGTTTGTTAAGTGGTATATGGCCCCCTTCCTGGACTTGAGTCTTTTTGGGAAGGGGGCGTCTAATAGTGCTTGTTAGGGGTGATACTAATAATAATATTACCTACTTTGTTGTTATTATTATTCTGTTGTTGTTGTTGTTGTTGTTTTTCCTACTAGTAGGTAGCCACTGGGCTAGTGTAGAGCTTTCCACACAGACTTGCTTCTTATTTCAGCTTCGTAAAGATCTGGCAGTTTCATTTGAAACTGTCCAGATAGAGCTTTGGCACAGCGCCCTCGCACTGTGAACTCCAGATTCTCTGGAGTTAACTGTTTCCTCTCTGGGGCAGTTCAAGTGCTGTGGCTGACTGCAAGAAGTCCTAATATAGCAAGACTCCATGAGAAGAAAAGCAATTACTAAGGTGAGTAATTTTTTCTTATCTGCCATCAAATTCTATGTTTCTATGTCTAGCCCACCAACAGTGAAACTATATGCCAGTTAGCTTTCTGTGGTCATGATTGATTGACAGGTGTTGATTACAACCTCCTGGTTGTAACCACACATATCAACTGGGAGGTTGTAACTGGAGATAAATGTCATTATCTCTATGTAAAAAATGATCACCATTAATTAAAGAGAATGTTTTTTTTCATTTGTAATTTATGGTATTTTTCAGTTTTTTTTCTACCCTCCCCCCGGGTCATGGCGTCAGGATCTGGTGTCCCCATCTGACCCTCCCCAAACTTGCGTCACCGCTCCAACCAGTTGCGCTGCCCACCGGACCTCCAGCCAGTGGGAGCGGGACTATGGCAGAGTGGGCATCCACTCTTTGATGGGGAGAGCCATGGTTCAATCCTGCTCCAACCCTCCCCTCCTTGAGCCGGCTCCCCGGTGACCCAAGATCATTCCTGAACCCGGGTCACTGGCGTAGTGCGAGATAAGGCACCAGCACCTCAGTTCTCTGTGCCACCAGACCGGCCACTATTAAAGAGTATTTTACTTCTTTTGATGAAGTTAAAATTATAACAGTTTCTTACTGAAATACTTTGGATGGAATGGGATGTTCTACCGTAACAATGCCAGAATTCTGTTGGATTATTAGCAGGCAGTATAGCACAGTGGTTAAGGGCACTGAGCTACAAACCTGTACTGACATGAACACAGCCAGGGTTTAGAAATCCTAATATGGGGCCCCAATTCCTGTTGGCGCCACATAGCCAGCCTTGAGATGTGTCATTTTTGATGATCAGCTGACACTGGCAGTATAGCCTAGAGATTAAAGCAATTCTGAAGATGGATTATTTTTAGCAACAGTTTGAAATATAAAGGTGATAACTCACTAATTTCAATGCACATACAAAACAATTATTATATAGGTAGGAAGTGTTGCAATAACACCTTAAAACACACTTAATAAATCAGTCGATTTCCTATTTAACCTACATAGATACATAGATACATAGACAGTGTCGGCAGATAAGGGCCTATGGCCCACCCAGTCTGCCCATTTGAGCTTGTAAGTTCAGTTTATGTTTTCCTAGAAGTCTGTTGCCCCTTACCCCTGACCTCCAGAATTCCTTTATATCTATCCCATGCATTCTTAAATCCTGTGATTGTTTCAGCCCCCACCACTTCCTCTGGCGGGGTGTTCCACTTGTCCACCACCTGTTCTGTGAAGAAATTCTTCCTCATGTTTCCTCTGAATCATTCTCCCTCCAACTTCATCCCATGCCCTCTAGTCCTGGTACATATTTTTCGCTTAAAAATAGTGTATTCCTGCACCCTGTTCCTCCCTGTGAGATACTTGTATGTCTCTATCATATCCTCTCTCCTCCTCTCCTCCAGGAGTACATGTTCAGTTCCTTCAACCTGTCTTCATAGGACTTGTGATGCAATCCATGCACCATCTTTGCTGCCCTCCTCTGAACCTTCTCTACCCCTGTCTATGTCCTTACGTAGGTATAGTCTCCAGAACTGTACACTGTACTCCAGGTGGGGCCTCACTAGTGTCTTGTATGCGGAATTATGACCTCCCTTTTCCTGCTGGTGATGCCCTGCCTATACATCCCAGCATCCTATTTGCTTTCCTGCTGCCTCTCGTCACACTGTTTCCCTACCTTGAGGTCATCAGAGATGATAACCCCAAGATCCCTTTCCTGTTTGGTGCATGCTATATCCTCACCCCCAACTGATATATTGTGCCAGGGTTTTGTGCCCATATGCATTATCTTGCACTTCTTTGCATTGAATTTCAACTGCCAAACCCCTGACCATTCTTCAGGTTTCTGCAGGTCCCTTCTCATTCTGTCTACACCCTCTGGTGTGTCTACTCTGTTACAGAGCTTTGTGTCATCAGCATACAGTGAAATTCTGCCTTCTAGGTCCTGCGCAATGTCACTGATGAAGATGTTGAATAGGACCTGTCCCAGCACTGATCCCTGTGGTACCCCACTGGTCACTCTTCCCTCTGTGGAGTGACTGCCATTTAGCACCACCCTCTGTGTCCTGCCACCCAGCCAGTTACATACCCACCACACTACTGTCCTGCCCACACCCATATTCCCCAGTCTGTGTAGTAGTCTTCTATGTGGCACAGTGTCAAAGGCCTTGCTGAAGTCCAGATAGGCCATGTCCACTGCCCTCCCCTGATCCACCTCCCTAGTCACCCAGTCAAAAAATTCAACGAGGTTGGTCTGACATGACCTCCCCCTAGTGAAACCATGCTGCCTTGGGTCCTGTAGTCCATTGACAACCAGATGTTCCACCAATCTCTCCTTCAGTAGTGCTTCCATGATCTTCCCCACTACCGAGATGAGGCGGACTGGTCTGTAGTTCCCTGCTTCCTCTTTGTTCCCACTTTTGTATAAGGGGACTACATCTGCTGTCCTCCAGTCTTTGGGTACCTCCCCTGTTTCCAGTGATCAGCTAAACAGGATAGCCAGAGGTTCAGCCACCACCTCTCTTAGTTCTTTAAGGACCCTGGGGTGCCCCATCTGGACCCATTGCTTTATCAACTCTTATTACTTCCAGTTCCTTCAGGACCCTTTCTCGTGTAAAGGGACTTGTCCATTTCTGCACCATTCTCACCCTTGTACTCCTTCAGACCCATTACCCTCCTCTTCCTCAGTAAAGACTGAGCAGAAATACCTGTTCAATATGTCAGCTTTACTGTTGTCATCCTCCACGTAGCTCCCATCCTCTCCCTTCAGTCTCACTATCCTCCCTTTGTCTTTCTTTTTTCACTTATGTACCTGTAAAGGTTTTGTCCCCTCTACCACTGATTTTGAATGTGTTCTTCTGTCTGAGCTTTGGCTTCCCTTACTGACCTCCCTGCCTCCTTTGCTTCTCCTGGTACTTCTCCCTATCCCTTCTGCCTGTGTCTTTTGTATTGCCTGAATGCAATCTTTTGGCTTTCACTTTCTTTGCTACCTCTTTGGAAAACCATAATGGTCTCCTCTTCCTTTTCCTCTTGCTAACCTGCTTAATGCATAATTCTGTTGTTCTTGTAATCCCCATTTTAAATACTGCCCACTGTTCCTCAACCTCTGATTCCTGGCCCATTCCCCTTAATGCCTCTTTCAAGTATCTCCCCATTTTCCCAAAGTCTGCCCTCCTGAAATCCAGGATACGTGTTTTTGTGTGGTTTGGTTCTGCTCTTTCTGTGATTTCAAACCACAATGACTGGTGGTCACTGTTCCCCAGGTGCTCCCCCACTGTTACCCCATCACACTGTCCCTGTTTGTGAGCACAAGGTCCAGTATTGCTTCTGCGAGTTGGTTCCATGACCAGTTGCTTGAGGAAGGCACCCTGAAGGGAGTCCAGGATAAATCTGCTCCTAGTTGATGCTGCTGCTGGGATGCTCCAGTCCACGTCTGGAATATTGAAGTCTCCAACCAGTACTACCTCACCCTTGTTCTGCCATCCTTTGGATGGCTAGCATCAGCTCCCTATCTGTTTCTTCTTCCTGGGCTAGTGGTCTATAAACCACACCTGTGCGGATGGCTGTCCCCATTTTCCTTTCCAGCTTAACCCACAGTATCTCTCCCCAATTTTGTTCCTCCTGGATCTCTGTGGCCCTTATGTCATTTTTCACATACAGTGCCACTCCTCCTCCTTCGTGCCTGCTCTGTCTCTTCTGAATATGTTGTAGCCAGGTATGGCCATCTCCCAGTCGTGGTTATCATTACACCAGGTTTTAGTGATGGCCACAATGTCCAGGATCTGACTGCACCATGACAGCCTCCAGATCTTCCATCTTGTTGCTAAGGCTCCTGGCATTTGTCACATGGCTTTCCATGATTTGACCTTCCTAGACTGTTTGCTGTTCTACTCCAGCCCCTTCCTTGGTTGTCCTTTATCCCTGGTTCTCCTTGCTGTCTGCCCTTCTGCTGAATTTTGCCCTTTTCTGCCTATCCACCTCTTGGGCACTAATCTCCATCTTTTGCACCTGCTTTGAAGAGATAGCCACTCCTTTGGTTCACTGGTTCCACTGCTAGCTGTGGGGGTGAGCAAATGGTACCCTCCTTGCTGGCCTGCCACCCCTTTGCTAGTTTAAATGCTTGTCAATGTAGCATTTAAACTTATCATTAGTCTTGGATTCCCCTGCAGGATGGATGCAGGCCATCAAGCTTGAACAAACCTCCATCCTCCAGGTGGGTCCCCAGTCACCAATGAATCAAACCCTTCCTCACAGCACCAGTTCTTCAACCATGAGTTAAAGTTCCTGGTACATGCACTCCTATGCTCTCCTTGCCTCCATGAGGTAGTACCTCTGAGAAAGTGACAGAATTAGCTACTTGCTTGAGACCTCTCCCCAATTTACTAAACTCTTCCTGAACTTCCTTTGGCTCCCCATTTGCCAGGTCATTAGTACCTAGGTGGATAATGACATCCAGCTCACCCTCCCTTCTTGCCTTCCCAGTGATCCCCAGGATCTTCCTTCCATCCCTCCATGCCGTGGCACCTGGTAGGCACCTCACCTCCCTGTACTCCCCCTCCTGTGTTCCTAGCTGGATCCCTCTTAAGATGGAGTCCCCCACCAGGATTCACTTCCTCCTCCTCTGGGGTCCACTGCTTTCCCCCGCTGAGGTCACCTCCTTGGCTAACCTCCACATCCTTTCCTTCCACTTCTCTGGGTACCTCTGTTTGGTTGTCCTCATTTGCCAGTGTGGCATATGAGTTCTTGAGTGGAATAGGATCTGGGATGTGCCTCTGCCTGACCACTCTAACCCTCCCTGAGCCCACTGTCATCCAAGTGCTCCTCGTTCTCGGCATCCTTTGAGGCAGTTGCATTGGACTGGGTGGTCTCTGGATAGGGGTGATGGTACTCCTGACCCAGTTTACTTCTGCTCTGAGTCTGGCTACCTCATCCCACAGTCCAGAGAGATGCATGCAGATAGGGCAGCACCTCAGTATCCAGAAGGTCTGCCTGAACATGGCTGCCCCACAGCCACTGCATTGCACCACTCCCCACATTATACTGCAATTATACTGCTATTCCACTACTTGTCTGCTACTGAAGCTCTCCTAGTTCCATTTTTATTAATTTACTGTCCTAAAACTCCTGCTACTGATCCTCAGATAATTTTCTTTAAAAAAGTAAATAAATAAATAAATAAATGAGTCAAAACACTTGTCGTGCTGAGGGCGGGCTTCTTCCCCCTTATGCACCTCCTACTTCACACCCCTTACTATACCCTGTGTTTAGCTCCTGTCAATCAGATTTAACAGGGCATATAATTAAGAGTTGGGGGGGCAAAAATTTTGCAGCAATTAAAGACAGCACAGAATTACACCACCACTACATTTTAAATTTTCAACAGCCCAAAAACAATTCTAAGTAAAGACAACAAAGAAAGTACAGTGTCACTAAAAGCCCACAATCTAAGTTTAAAAGAAAAATAGCAATTACCAGTTACTATAAAGCACTGAATTGAATATGTTTCCTTCCTTCCCTTCTGGCTTCTTCTGAGAAAATAAAACTCTACTTGCTACCTCAACTCAGACTAAGCCCCACCTCCAGTTATCACATAGCTGAGGTCAGAGGCCAGACAGAGGCCAGACCATTAACACCCTTCACCCAACTACAGGGCAACCTGTTGGATTAAAGGAAAACTACACCCTCATATCTTCTAAATGTTATTTGTTTCCATGTCAATAGATAACTCTTTTCATGTAGCTGTTAGGGATGTATGCAAATGCTTTAGTCTGTTTTCACAGTTCATACTAGGCCCTGTTACTGTCCTAGGAGGCTCCATTTCATGGTTGTTGAAATCTCACTGTCCTTGAAAGCTACATTAGCATATGAGAACATGATGCGTAATCACCCTTTAAACTCCCCAGTATGCCTGTCTGCTTAACTCATCTTAAAAGAACCAAGTTGCTAGAAGGTGTGAAATACCACATTTACCTTCAGTGAGCTTTGCAAACTGTCTGAGTTATAATGCAGTTTTTTTCCCTTAAAACTTCATGCAGTTTATGAGTTTCCAGAGAGTTTTTGCAGAGTATTGGTAATTTCAGCATATAGATACATGGTATAAATGGGTGATCTGACATCATGTTCTCATATGCTAATGCAGTTCTCATGGACAATGAGATTTCAACAACCATGAAATGAAGACTCCCAGGGCAGTCACAGGGGGCTACCATGAGCAGTGAAAACAAATTAAACCTAACACATATAGCCCTAGCAGCTAGAGGAAAGGAGTTGTCTGTTGACATGGAAACAAATAAAATGTAAATGGTATGAGGGTGTAGTTTTCCTTTAAATACAGTGAAGGGAGAACTTAGACCCTAAGTGACATCATTTCCTGTCAGGAGCCCAAAATATATGGCTGCCACCAGCCCTTAATTACAGGGTGATTTACATATGAATAACTCTGGACTTCAAAGATTCACAGATCAACACAATAGCTCAGTCAAATTAGCTTTTTATGGACTTTCAGACCTTAAGAAATCCTGTTGATAACAGTTAATTAGTGGCATAAGGAATGAGTTCACGCATATAAATGTTGTAATGGTGCCTATTTAAGAGGCTGAAACCATTAAATACACTTGTAACCCCCTGTGGGAGCTTACCTGAAGTGCTCTGCTTTGATCACCATTTTCTGCCAGCAGGCTTGTCATTTCTTTGCCCCATTGGGTGTAATTTCTTCTTTGTGAAGGCTGGCATGCTGTTTTGGTGGGCGCTTTCCCAAGAGCATGAAGCACTTTGATGTGCTGACCACAATTGCGGTCGGGCAAACAGGGAGACTGTCCATGGTCCCCGTGCCCATCCTGGTATACATGGGGACCAGGGACCTGTGGAGAGTCGGGAAGAAGCTTGAGGGAGTAGCCACAGGGGAACTTACATGACGGGGCCACTCGAAGCTCATGAATATTAATGAGTGGCCCCATACATATGGATGTGATGCTGCCTGCCACCTGGGGGGATTGTATTACGGCAGCAGTGACAGCCAAATGGTTGGGACCACAGCCCTGAGAGTGGGCTCATTTGATAGAGGACCGTTGGGGATACTTTCCGGTAGGGTGATGGTGCAGATGAGGCTAAAATGTTGGGCTGCACCAGGCTAAGAAGGGGAGAGACTGTACAAACTGGAATGGACTCCATTGAGCTGAAAGGGAGCTGACATATTTATGACCCTTAACCCCTTTCTTTGTAGTGAATCTGTGATCTAGGCACCCAAAACTGTGACAGAAAGACTCCTGGGAAAAGGAGGGGACTAATTTTGGCACCTAGATCATGCCCCAATAAACGAGCAGGAAACATTGATTTCTATGGATATCAATTATTGAAAGGCTTCAACAGCCAATCAGAGGACCGGGATTTCAGCTGATACAAGGAGGACTTACTGGGATTTAATCAGTCTGTTGCTAGGCTCTGTATGAGTCAGGGCTGTGTTGTAAAAGCAGACTGTGAATTTCAGGGGCTTACCCAGGCCTTAATCTGCATTGTGTGATTGCTGAAGGATTCCCCAGGTGCTGGAAGCAGGACTGGATTGCAAAGGAGAAAAGAGAGAAAGAGAGACTGAACAGATCCTGTTTCCCCAGGTACTGAGAAGTTGCTGAATGAGTATTGGGAGAGACTAAAGGTGGCAGATACCCTGCACTGGGAAACTGAGCTAACTGGAAAGACTGAGCAGATTATCTGAGTCTTTACAGTGCTGCTGAGAAGTCACTTGCTTGTGTGTCCTACAACTACATTTTCTTGAAAGAGGCAGAATGTCTCAGGTCGTGGGGTGCTAACCAGAAACTGTGTGTGTCCTGAGTGAACTGGTTAAAGTGGCTGAGATTGGTGGACTTGCACAGCTGAGTAAAAGAGTTGGACACTGCTAAGCTGAAAGTGTGGACTGGAGTGCAGGTTTTTTTTTGTTGCTGAATCCCCCCCATTGAATTACACTGATTGAGTCAGGGGCTAGCACCTGCTCAAATTGGCACTGGACTTCAGTGGAGTGATTGCCTATGAGCTTTATGTGTGGAGAGCTCAGTGCAGGGACTGCAGAAGGACCCCCACCGTTTGGGAGTCCTCTCCTGGAACCAGGAAGGGAACTCACTAACCCCTTCCAAGTGGGACTCACTGTCTCAGGAGGTCATGGGTCTTGCACCTGAGTGCTAGGGCACTCTCATCAGGGAGCCAGGCTGTGGAGCCACTCCCAGGTCTGGGGCTTCTGGGGCTGGTGTTGTTCTGCCACAGTGCTCTGCACCAGGCCAGAAGTGGCTGAAGGTGACAAGCGGCCAAAATTGCAATCAGGGTGACCAGCTGCTAGATCCTTGAGCAAGTTCCATCTTGGCAGAGGGATCCTGGCTAGCATATTTCTGTGTTGCTGCATTAAGATTCAAGGAGCCTCCACTTCCCTTGGTGCAGAGGTCAACTAACTGTGAGTACCCATGACCCAGTTCCTGGGAAGGTCAAGGAGGAAATTGTATTTGTTCTGTTTAAAGTTCAAGCTTCATCATTTCAGGGCTACAAGAGCTGGCCACCTCATGGCACCAAACAAGCCTGCAACTAATGGGTACCCCTAGGGACAATTCAGGGGCACTTATACCAGTGGGGAGGGTTGGCCTGCGGACCCCTATGTTCACATTGCATATTATTCTAACCTTTTCTTTGCCTTCACAGCTACCCGGTGTCCTGGTATCCCTTTCCCTATTTCTTGCCCCCAAATAAAGCTGTGAATTTGTTGTTTGAATCTATTGTGGTGGTGAACTTCATTGCATGTGCTCATTATTGAATTGTATGGTTTATAGAGGGACAAAGTACTTGGGGACACAGTGTGCATCGTGGTTGGTGGGGGAGGTGAATAGGTACAGCATCCCAGGGGGCTGTGCCAAGCGGATATCTGGCCCACTGATACTTTACTGTGGGTGGAGGCACCGTGCTATTTTCACCTTTTTGGGGGAATAAACCTCCAATAGTCACCATAGCAGGACCCATATCCCTTGCTGGGTATCAGGGACAGCTGGCAAGGGGGGGTAGGTCTCTGGCATATGGTGCCAGAGCTACATCTTGGAGGCACCACTGGGATCTCCTGTTTACCAGCCATGCATGCACTGGAAGATCAGAATGTCGAGGCCCCTGAAGGATCCTCATTCCCTAAGTCTGCTCTGCCCCAGCCCAAGTTCAAGCCTACTGGGGAGGATAAGCTGAGGCTGGTGGAATGGAGTGGTGTGGGGGAATGAAAATGAATCCCCAAAAGTCTTTCCTCTTGCTGGGGGTACCCACCCGAGATGGAAGAGAGGGAGGTTGAAAATTATGTGTCCACCATAAAGAGATTGGTAAAAGTTAAAATTCAAGGGAAAATGTGTGACTCAGCTATAGGTACATTGACCATGTTGATAGAGAGTACTCAATCTATAGAAGCCAATTGAATGCCTGAGATTTTGATGGTGGAGGGGTTGACTGTGGCTCTACTGGTAGTAACCTCTTTCAGTGTGATCTACATGGGTGAAGGAGGTCAAGGAGCAGGGTCTGTTCCTAAGATGCCCAAGTGTGAGAGACCCCAGCCTGGTTCCATGCCTGTGGCCTTTGAGTCATACTGCAAGATGAAAATGTTTTCAGGGGTTAAACCCACCCCAAATGGTGAGGACAATTTGGAGGCCTGGATAGATGGTGCCACCCTGTTAATCCAAGATTGGAAGTGTTCTGAAGTTGAGAAGTGGAAATGATTAGTAGATAATTTATGGGGTCCCACCTTAGAAGTAATACGTTCTTTACGAATCACAGATCCTGAAGCCCCAGCCCAGTTACTGTATGTATCTCGGCTTTGGAGAGTGTATTTGGAAACTCTGAAACCTGTGAGGATGTAATGTGGAAGTTCAACACCACTAGGGAGTGAGAGGGGAAACAGTTGCCTGCTTTCCTGGCCTGGCAAGAGAGGGCCTTGCAGAAGGTATTCCAGAAGGGGAGAGTAGCAGCCCAAGATCTAAATCAGATCAGATTGGAGCATGTGGTGAAGGCTGCCTGTCATTCCCTGTTACTAGTACTGCAGTTGCATTTAGCAGATAGGAAAAGTAATCCCCCTCCATATTGGGTTTTGGTCCAGGAGGCCGAAGAAGAGCTGGGTCACAGGGGGATGTATGGGGTACCCACGGCAGTGATGCAGGTGGAATGAGAGGTGCCCCCTGGTGATGTACAGGGATTACAAACATTATTAAGGGAATACAAGGATGCAATCACTTCAGCTAAGCTGGTTGTGGGTTCAAGTTCCTCAGAAGCTCCTGGGATGAGTAGCATGGTCCCTAATGTAGGTCCAACCACATTTGGTACTAGGCCCCCTGCCCAGATACCTCCCCTCCGACCCTGGGGTTAAGGCCCAAGTGGATGAATTAGGGTGGCTGAGTTAGAGAGGGTGGGGGTGCCGGTTGCTGCCCAAGGAAATGAGAGGGTTGTAGAATGGAGTCATGTAGCTCAGAGTGTCCCAGAAGGAATGCCTGGGGCTAGCCAGATGCCACCAGACCAGCTGCGGCCCCAGGAACTGATTATTTGCTATAGGTGTGGGGGTAAGGGCCATCTACAATAGTGGTGTAGGGCATCTTTAGATCAATTAGCTAACAGAGCCAAGGCACCCACTAACACAGCCCGCAAGCAGGGCAACTACAGAGGGGCCTGGAAAAGGAGCACACTGGGGCCCCTGGAAGATCCAGCTCCAGATCCATAGCTCACACAAGAGTCTCATCTGGCAGAACCAACACAACAATGCCAGTGGATATGCATAAATTAGTGGGACCAACAACTGAACTAAGATCATCATCAACTCAGTCCCCACTCGGGCTGTTCTGAATAGTGGCTCCCAGGTTACAATCATCTTCAAATCCTGGTATGATCAGCACTTACCAGATGTGGAAATCCAGACGCTTGAGGGACTGCATGTGCGGAGCCTCAATGAGAAGGCATACCCTTATCTCGGCTATGTCAAGGTATGGATGGCATTTCCTACTAAAGTGGCTGGAATGAGAGAAGCTGTAGATACTTTAGCTTTGATTTGCCCTGAAGCTAAATACTTCAATGGAGTGCCGGTATTGGTGGGCACAAATGCCCATATGTTTGGATATCTGGTCCAACTGTGTCATGCTTGAATAGCTGAACAAAGAGGAACAGAATTCCAGTTGCATCCCCTGGTCCAGGAGGCCTACCAAAAGAAGGGGCAATCCCCTGCAGAGGAGCTTGATGATCCAGTGGGAAAAGTGGGTAAAAGGGATGGAGATGAAATTGTGCTCCCACCAAATGCTGAATGCAGCATTGCTGGTGTAGTGAGACTGAAAAAGGACATCAAGAACCAGATATTGATGTTGGTTGCTCCGGATGAACATGGATTGTTGGTGGGTCTGTTAGTCAATCCTAGTGTCCTGCAAGCCAGGGAAATGCATATGTTCAAAGGGTGAATGTACAAGTGAAGAATGTTACGATAAGGAGGTGGTGGTATAGAACGGACAGACACTGGCTTAGATATATTGTGATGACACAGCAGTGCATACTGCTGCAGTAAGCAGAGGTGCTTCAGTGGGACTTGATCCAAGTTGTTCGACTTGAGTGACTCCCCATCCCAAATGACTGGAAGGAGAGAGTGAGGAAGAAGCAAGCTGCTAGGATGAATGTATTCTCCTTGCATGAATGGGATGTAGGGTGCATGTGTGGACAGCAGCATTGGATACGACTGACTGATGATAAGCCTTTTTGGGAGAGATCAAAGTGGCTGGCCCCAGCTGATACAGATGGCGTCTGGTGGCACTTGCAGGATGCTGGACATGGGTATTATCCAGGAGTCCCAGAGCCCCTATGAGTCACCCATTGTGGTGGTGTGAAAGAAAACTGGGGACATATGCATGTGCATGGACTACCACACCCTGAATAAACGGACGGTGCCAGACCAGTACATTATGTCCCGAGTGCAGTACGCACTGCACTGTTTAAATGGAAGCCAGTGGTTCTCAGTTTTGGACTTGCGGAGTGGCTATTAACAGATCCTGATGGACCCTTAGGACTGGGAGAAGATGGCCTTTATATGTTCCCTTGTGTTCTATCAGTTTCTGAGAATGCCCCAAGGGATCTCGGGCCCCCCTGCCACCTTTTAGCGCCTGATGGAGAAGGCCATCTGGGATATGAATCTGCTGAAGTGTTTGGTCTACCTGGATGGCATCATCATGTTTGGGAAGACCCTGGAAGAGCATGAGTCCCAGTTGACGAAGGTGTTGAACCGCCTGGAAGAGTTTGGATTAAAGCTCTGCATCGACAAGTGTCAGTTCTTCTGGACCTCGGTCAAGTATGTGGGGCACATCATCTCCAAGAAAGGAGTACAGACTGATCCCAGCAAGGCTGAGGCCCTCAGCATCTGGCCCAAGCCACACACCTTGAAGGACTTGCAGTGACTTTTGGATTTCTTCGGCTATTACAGGAGATTTGTAAAGGACTACACCCAGGTGATGTGGCCCCTTTTGAATCTCCTACGGGGTATCCATCCACAAACAAGAGCAAGAAGACTGCCAAATATGTCCATTATTTCTGTCCCTGAACTCTTCAGTGAGAGGTGGAATGGGGACTGTGATACAGCTTTTGAGGATATCATCTATTGCCTGACCCATGCCCCGGTACTAGCCTATGCAGACCCGCAGAAACCCTACATCCTTCACACCAATGTCAGTTTCAGTGGATTAGGGGCTGTATTGTATCAGGAGCACCCGAAGGTTTATGTCCAGTTGCATTCACCAGTCAGAGTGAAGGTATTCTGTCCATAAGCTGGAGTTCCTGGTGTTGAAGTGGGTCATAGTTGATCAGTTCCATGACTATTTGTATGGGGCCAAGATTACTGTGAAGACAGATAATAATCCCCTTACTTATGTACCAACCACGGGCAAGCTGGATGCAGCTGGTCATAGGTGGCTGTCAGCCTTTTCCACCTATGATTACTGCATGGAGTACCGCCCAGGTCTAAACCATATCAGTGCAGATGCTTTGTCTCAGTGGCCCCAAGCCTGTAACGATGAGAGCTCAAACTGGGTGTGCATCTCAGAGCAAACTATAAAGGTGCTATGTAAGAAGCATGATGGCGAGGAGATTTTTACCATGGAAGACACCCCTTATCTAGTAGACTGTCTGGGAGCTTAGTGGGATTGTCTTCCAGTTGCCTACTGTCGGCTGGCCACCCTATATGCCAGATCTCTCCTGTAATTGACTACCCAAGACCTGCAGCAGGATCAGAGGGCCAGCCCAGTCACCGGGCAGATTGTGGAAGTGTTGAAGTGGCAAGGGAGCCAGGAGCAAGTGGACACCATCATTCCTCAGGCTCAGCTGTTGTTGCGTGAGTGGCCTAAACTATGTTTAAAGAAGGGGTTGTTGTATTGAGAGACCCAGGATCAGCAAGGAGGCCCCACGAGAGCAACTGGTACTCACAGAGAAGCATATTGAGACTGTGCTGAAAGCCCTGCATGATGTGTGGCAATTGGGAACTAAATGCACTCTGAATCTGGTCAAGAGCCGGGTTTATTGGCTGAAGATGGGGACAGATGTAGAGGCATCCTACAAGAGTCGCATGAGGTGCATAAAGCAGAAAGCACTTCCCAAAAGGGATGCTGTATTAATCAACATCAAAACTAGTGGCTCTATGGAGCTGGTATGCATAGAAGGAAAAATTACTCACCTTGGTAATTTTGTTTCTTCTAATGGAGTCTTGCTGTATTCTGACATTATGCAGTTAGCCTCAGCACCTGAACTGCTCCAGAGAGGAAAGCATTAACTCTATGCCAGAGCATAGAACGTTGAGCTCAAGCTCGGTTCAAACCTCTGTCTGCTGCACTCTGAAGTGTAACCGTCAGATTCTTACGAGCTAACACTAACTACCCCCACTATGTGGAAATTGTTTCATTTTTACTAGCCAAAAAGGCAACCCAATATTTTGGATCCCCAAAAGACTCAAGTCAAGAAATCCAAAACAAAAACTAGGCAGTGAACGAAATAATTACCAAACCATATAAATAACCCACTCCCCCTGACTAAAGAAGGAGAGTGCCAAGTACACCCCTGAGGTGCAACACTGTGCCTACCAGCCCACTTCCCAAAAACCAGGTTCTGAGAGGGGAGGCAGGGAGGGAGGTCAGAATACAGCAAGACTCCATTAGAAGAAACACAATTACCAAGGTGAGTATTTTTTTCTTCAAACAACATGAAGTCTTGCTGTATTCTGACATTATGCAGACTACCAAGCAATACCTCCATGGAGGGAATCGAACCTATTTTGGGAATATACTCTGCAGTACTGCTGTACCAAACTGAGCATCACTTCTAGCCTGGATATCCAGAGAGTAATGCTTGGTGAAAGTATGGGCTGTTTTCCAGGTGGCTGCTTTGCATATCTCTAATAAGGGTATATCTCTGGCAGCAGCCAGAGAAGCAGCTGTTCCTCTAGTCGAATGAGCCCTCAGGCCTGAGGGGGGAACTTTGCCTAGCTTTTCATAACAGAATTGTATACAAGAGACAATCCACCTGGCAGTAGTTCTCTTAGTAGCAGGTTTGCCCTTTCCCGTTTCACCATAAGTGAGAAACAACTGGAGGGAGTCAAACCTAAGAACCTTAGTACACTCAATGTAGTAGCTAAGAGCCCTTTTAGCATCCAAACTGTGTAATCTTCTCTATCCTGAAGAAAAATGATCAGTGAAGAATACAGGAAGAGACATGGATTGGTTCAGATGAAAATCTGAAACCACCTTGGGTAAGAACCTCCTGTTGGTTCTAAGGATCACCTTATCTCTCTGGAATGAGATAAAATCAGGCTCCACTGACAGAGCTTGTAATTCACTGATACACCTGGCAGAGGTAATAGCTACCAGGAACACAGTTTTTCAAGTCAAGTACTTAAGTTCTGCTGAAGACAAAGACTCAAAAAGGGGTTGCATAAGCTGAGCAATGTAAACATTAAGATCCCAAGCAGGAGTAGGATCCCTAAAGGGGGGATTGGTATGAAGCAATCCTTTGAAAAAATTACAGAAAACAGGGTGAGATGCCAGTGAGGAGGGCCTTCCCACTGTCAGAAAAGCAGAAACAGCTGACAAGTGTACTTTGAGGGTAGCTGGTCTGAGGCCTATAGGCCATTAAGATGAACCACATAATCCAGAACTGTAGACACGTCAGCAGTGTCTGAGGATAATAGCTTCTTGGAACACCAAATGTTGAATCTTTTCCATTTGGAGTTATAAGTTTTTCTGGTGGCAGGTTTTCGAAAAGCTTTGAGAATGTTCAGAACCCCTTGAGACATATGCAAATTTGCATATTCTAACTATTCAAGAGCCATGGCCTTGAGATTGAGAGACCGAAGGTTGGAGTACCAGATCCTCCCCTGAGAGGAGGTAAATAGGTTGTGATTCCTGGGAAGAGATGGGGAAGATGGACTGCTAGGGACAGCAACAGGAGATACCAAGGCTGCCTAGTGCAGTCTGGAGCAATCAGGATCACTTTGCAAGATTGTGACCTTATCTTGACCAGGACCTTGAACAGTAGAGGAAAAGGAGGGAAGGCATACAGAAATGTCCCTTCCCAATCCAAAATCAGAGCATCCAGAGGGATTGAATCCAACTGGGGGTCTGCAACAGAAGAGAGGAAGTTGGTGATTGTCTGCAAAGAGATCTATCTCTGGAGTGCCCCACCTGGAAAAAATAACTTTTAACACTAAGAGATCCAGGGACCATTCGTGATGGCCCTGGGAAATCTGCTAGCACATTGTCCTTCCCCGGGAGGTGGACTGCTACTAGAGAGGTCTGTAGAAAATAAGCCAGGGACCATAATTTCATGGTTTCTGTGCACAAGGCCGTAGACTGAGTGCCTCCCTGCTTGTTGATGTACCACATGGTGGTGTTGTCTGTCCTGACCTGAACTGTCTTGTTCTGTACTGATTCCAAGAAGGCTTGCACAGCCAGGTACACTGCCCTGAGCTCCAGAAGATTGATGTGGAGAAGAGACTCCTGAGTGGACCACACTCCCTGAGCTGTGAGAGTTCCCAGGTGAGCTCCCCACCCCAGGAGAGAAGCATCCGTGGTTAGAACCACAGAATGAGATTGAGTGATGAATGGGACTCCTTGCCTGAGGTTGTCCTGATCCAGCCACCATTGGAAAGCCTGGATCAGGGTCTGAGTCACTGGAATAAACTTGGTTAGAGGATCTTTTTTCTGAGACCAAAAAGCCCTCAAATGGAACTGGATGTCCCTCATCTGAAATCTGGCCCCTTGGACCGTTGCAGTGGAAGCTGCCATGTGGCCCAGAAGTTGAAGGAAATGCTTTTCTGGTCGAGACACCAGAAGGTGGAAAGAGGAAGCCAGCTCTATAATGGCCCTTACACTTGGCAGAGGGAGAAATGCTCTTGCCTTGACAGTGTCCAGTGCTACCCCTCTGAAAGTTAAGAGTTGTGCTGGTTCGAGAACTGATTTGGGAAGATTGAGGAGGAATCCTAGAGAAGTGAGCACTTGTTGGGTCACTTGTAAATCTGACTTGACTTGATCTGGAGACTGACCCACTATGAGCCAGTCATCCAGGTATGGGAATATGGAGATGTTTTGTCTCCTTAGAAAGGCCTCTACTACTGCTAGGCACTTTGTAAACACCCTTGGAACTGATGTTAGGCCGAAGGGCATTGCTTTGAACTGGTAATGGCCTGAAGGCAGTTCGAACCTGAGGTACTTTCTGTCAGAGTACCTGATGGGAATGTGAAAGTAGGCATCCTTTAGGTCCAAGGAGGCTAGCCAGTCCCCTGGCCTTAGAAAGGGAAGAATTATTCCCAGAGTCACCATTTTGAATTTTGGCTTTAGTAGGTGCTTGCTTAGGTATCTTAAGTCTAGGATGGGCCGCCACTCCCCTGTTTTTTCGGGATAAGGAAGTATCTGGAATATAGACCTTTGCCCCTGTGAAGTGTAGAAACTTTCTGTATGGCTCTGAGAGCCAGCAGAGATGAAGCCTCTGCCTCTAAGGCAATGGTTTCAGAGATGTTTGCAGGTGGAAAGGACCTGACCCTCAGCTTTGGAAATTTTTTGAAGCTGAGGGCTAGTCCCTGGCTTACTACTTCCAGGACCCACTTGTCTGAGGTAACAGACTTCCAGTCCTTGAAGTAGTAAGCCAGCTTGCCTCCTACAGGAATTGGGAAGTCAACCTGGGCTGACACATCAGGGTGTCTGCTTGGCAGGAGCCTTAGGCTGAGAGGAGGATGCAGCCTTGCTCATCCCCCTTCATACAACATGAAGTCTTGCTGTATTCTAACAGTCTGCAGCTAGCCCCAGCACTTGAACTGCTCCGGAGATGAATGAGTTAACTCTATGCTAAGAGCATAGAACGTTGAGCTCAGGCTTGGTTCAAACCTCTGTCTGCTGCACTTTCAAGTGTAACCGTTAGATTCTTTACTCCGCCTAACTGAACAGTCATTCCGGAGTTTCTCCTGTCACTTTCGGTTCACGTTAGTGAAAATTGTCGGTTTAATCCGAAAATGTTATACTTTTTCCTCAGTTCAGATCCCTGTCTGTGGTACAGTAAGTAGTAGAAATAGTGGACTGTAGTGAATTCTGTGGAAATTGTAAATCTTAAAAAATTGTTACTGTCGGTTCGGCTGAACCGATCAGTCTTTGAATCTGTGGTGATTCCGGTGCTTATTGGTTCCAAACAAATTGTGTTTAATGTTTTTTTCCAATACCCATGACACGGTTAGGAACCGATAAGTTTTTCTTCTCCTGGCCTGAAACCGTGTAAAGGGTAAGCCTTCTTTTTACTGTGGCCATGTCTGAGAAACCCAAAAGAAAAACCGGACCCACTGGGTTTCAGCACTGTCGTTTGTGTGGGGAGGCCTTTGCTAAGGCTGATCCCCACACCACCTGTGTTTATTGTCTGGGGTTTGACCACCTTGATTCAGACTGCCAAACATGCAAAAATTTCCCTTAGGCCACCCTAGATAAAAGGTTGGGCAGGCTTAGGGAGAAAGAGGCCAAGAAGTCCACTGACCCAGATGGCAAGCCCGGTTTGGTTCCAACTAAGGCCATGGATTTCCCTGTTGAAGGTATTCTCTGTTTGGATAGCAGACAGAGAACTACATGAAAAAGCTGAATGAGTTCAGAACCACCTATAGGAGTGCTCAAGCCAAGGAAAGACAGTCAACTCCTCGGAGGCAGCAGGCTAGGGGCAGGGGCAGGCCTTTTCACAGGCCTTTCTACCAGGCACAGACCTCCTCTCCTTTTTCTCAGAGGGGGTTCTCTAGAGGGAGAGGCAGGAGGGGGATGAGCAGAGCTGCATCCACCTCTCAGCCTAAGGATCCTGCCAAGCAGACACCCCGAGGTGTCAGCCCGGGTCGACTCCCCAATCCCTGTAGGAGGCAGGCTGGCTTACTACTTCCAGTCCTGGACATCTGTTACCTCAGACAAGTGGGTCCTGGAGGTAGTAAGCCAGGGACTGGCCCTCAGTTTCAAAAAATTCCCAAAGCTGAGGGTCAGGTCTTTTCCACCTGCAAACATCTTCAAAACCATTGCCATAGAGGCAGAAGTTTCCTCTCCGTTGGCTCTCAGAGCCATCAAGAGAGTTCCTACATCCCTCAGGGACAAGGGTCTGTACTCCAGATACTTACTTAACCCAAAAAAGACAGGGGAGTGGCGGCCCATCCTAGACCTAAGATACTTAAACAAGCATCTCCTAAAACCAAAGTTCAAAATGGTGACTCTGGAAATAATTCTTCCCTCTCTAAGGTCAGGGGATTGGTTAGCTTCCCTGGTCCTCAAGGATGCCTACTTTCACATTCCCATCAGGTGCTCCCACAGAAAGTATTTCAGATTCAAACTTCCCTCAGGCCATTATCAATTCAGGGCAATGCCTTTCGAGCTAACATCAGCACCAAGGGTCTTTACAAAATGCCTAGCAGTAGTAGTAGCCTTTTTAAGGAGGCAGAACATCTCTATTTTCCCATATCTCGACAACTGGCTCATTGTGGGGCAGTCTCCAGACCAAGTCAAGTCAAATCTACAAGTGATCCAGCAAGTGCTCACTTCCTGGGATTCCTCTCCAGTCTTCCAAAGTCAGTTCTCAAAACAGTGCAGCTCCTCACCTTCATAGAGGTGGAGTTGGACACTGTCCTGGCAAAGGCCTTTCTACCCTTGTCAAGGGTAAGGGTCCTCACAGACCTAGCTTCCTCATTTCGTCTCCCAGTTTCTCACCCAACAAGATATTTTCTCCAATTACTGAGCCACATGGCAGCTGCCACTGCAGTTGTTCCAGGGGCCACGTTTCAGATGAGGGACATCCAGTTTCACTTGAGGGCTATTGGGTCCCAGAAAAAAGACCCTTTCACCAAACTGATTCCAGTGACTCATACTCTGATCTATGCTCTCCAGTGGTGGTTGGATCAGGACAACCTCAGACAAGGAGTCCCATTCATCTCTCAGACTCATTCTGTGATCCTGACCACAGATGCTTCTCTCCTGGGATGGGGAGCTCATTTGGAAGACCTCACAGTGCAAGGAGTGTAGTCCCCTCAGGAGTCACTCCTCCATATCAAACTTCTAGAACTCAGGGCAGTATACTTAGCCTTACAGGCTTTCACGAATTCAGTACAAAACAAGGTGGTTCAGGTGAGGACAGACAACACCACCACCATGTGGTACATCAATAAGCAGGGAAGCACTCGGTCAACAGCCTTGTGCATGGAAGCCATGAAAGTCTGGTCTCTGGCCTGTTCTCTACAGACATCCTTGGTAGCAGTCCACTTTCCAGGGAAGGACAATTGGTTAGCAGATGCTTTGAACAGGATTTCTCAGGGCCATCACGATTGGCCCCTGGATCCTCTAGTGCTAAAAGTGATATTTGTAAGATGGGGCACTCCTCATATAGACCTCTTTGCAGCCTCAGACAATCACCAGCTTCCTCTCTTTTGTTGCAGACCCCCAGTATTGAGCTCAGTCCCCCTGGATGCTCTACTGTTGGATTGGTCTGGGACATTTCTGTATGCCTTTCCCTCCTTTCCTCTATTGTTCAGAGTTCTGGTCAAGATAAGGTCACAATCTTGCAAAGTGATCCTGATTGTGCCAGACTGTGCCAGGCAGCCTTGGTATCCTCTCTTGCTGTCCCTGGCAGTCCATCTTCCATTGGCTTTCCCCACAAAACACAAACTGTTAACTTCCTCTCAGGGAGAATTTGGTATCCCAATCTTCAGTCTCTCAATCTCAAAGCTTGACTCTTGAAGAGCGAGAATATGCAGATATGAATCTGTCTCAGGGGGTTCTGGACATACTCAAGGCTTCTCGTAAACCTGCCACTAGAAAAACCTACAACTCCAAATGGAAAAGTTTGGTATTTGGTGTTCTAGTAAACAGATATCACCAGACTCTGCTGATTTGTCTGCAGTTCTGGATTATATGGTTCATCTCAATAGCTTAGGCATCAGACCAGCTACCCTCAAGGTGCATCTATCTGCTGTTTCTGCATTTTTATCAGTGGGGAAGCCTTCTTATCTGGCTTCTCACCCTGACTTCTGTAAAATTTTTAAGGGACTACTTCATACTAATCCTCCTTTTAAGGATCCTACTCCTGTTTGTGATCTTAATGTTTGCATCGCTCAGCTTATGCAACCACCCTTTGAGCCCTTGACCTCAGTAGAATTGAAATACTTGACTTGGAAAACTGTGTTCCTGGTAGCCATTACATCTGCCAAGCATATCAGTGAATTACAAGCTCTGTCAGTGGAGCCTAATTTTATTTCTTTCCATAGAGATAAGGTGGTCCTTAGAACTAACAGGAGGTTCTGACCCAAAGTGGTTTCAGATTTTCATCTGAACCAGTCCATGTCCCTTCCTGTGTCCTTCACTGATCATTCTTCTTCAGGAGAGAGAAGATTACACAGTTTGGATGTTAAAAGGGCAGTTAGCTACTACATTGAGTGGACTAAGGCACTTAGGTTCAACTGTCCCCAGTTGTTTCTCACTTATGGTGAAGTGGGAAAGGGTAAACCTGCTACTAAGAGGACTATTACCAGGTGGATTGTCTCTTGTATACAATTCTACTATGAAAAGCTAGGCAAAGTACCTCCCCTCAGGCCTGAGGGCTCATTCAACTAGAGATACAGCTGCTTCTCTGGCTGCGGCCAGAGATATACCCCTCTTAGGGATCTGTAAAGCAGCCACCTGGAAAACAATTCATACTTTTACCAAGTATTAGTCTCTGGACATCCAGGCTAGGAGTGATGCAAGGTTTGGTACAGTAGTGCTGCACAGCCTATTTCCTAAGTAGGTTCTGTACCCTCCTCCTGGGAGGTACTGCTTGGTAGTCTACATACTGTCAGAATACAGCAGAACTTCATGTTGTTTGAAGAAAACATTACTCACCTTAGTAATTGTGTTTCTTCTAATGGAGTCTTGCTGTATTCTGACCTCACTCCCTGCCTCCCCTCTCAGAACCTGTTTTTTGGGAAGTGGGCTGGCAGGAACAGTGCTGCACTCCAGAGATGCATTGGCTCCCTCTCCTTTGAGAGGAGCTGTGCATAGTGGCTTTTCTGTTGTTATTTATGAAGTTATGTTAAGTTCACTACCTGAGTTTTTTGTTTTGGGGTTCTCGACTTGAGTCTTTTGGATTCCAAAACTTTTGGCTGCCCCTACGGCTAGTGTTTTTTTACAATTTTCACATTATAGGTGTACTTAGTTAGTCTTGGCTCATAAGAATCTGACGGTTACACTTGAAAGTGCAGCAGGCAGAGGTTTGAACCAAGCATGAGCTCAATGTTCTATGCTCTTAGCATTGAGTTAACTCTTTCATCTCTGGATCAGTTCAAGTGCTGGGGCTAACTGCATACTGTCAGAATACAGCAAGACCCCATTAGAAGAAACACAATTACTAAGGTGAGTCATTTTTCTTCTGTCTCTCCCTCTGAAGAACCCTCTCTGGGAAAAAGGAGAAGAGGCCTATGACTGGTAGAAAGGCCTGTGAAAAGGCCTGCCCCTGCCCCTAGCCTGCTGCTTCTGAGGAGTTGCCTGCCTTTCCTTTGCCTGTGCACTCCTATAGGTGGTCCTGTACTCATCCATCTTTTTCATATAATTCTCTGTCTGCTCCCCTCTCTATCTGCTCCCCAAACAGAATTCTCAACAACAGGAAAATCCATGGCCTTAGCCTGGGTGTCCTGCAATAGGCTAGTACATCTGAGTCAAGCCAGCCTCCAAAGAGCCACAGATGTAGCCATGACTCTTGATGACACCTCATTGGAGTCCACAGCATTATGAAACTGAATTATTGATGCCCCAATCCCATCAGCAGCCACCTCCTCCAGCTCCTTGGCAAGCTGGGGGGGGCCTGTTTAGCCAGTTCCAGAACAGTGTCCCATCTAGACTTCTGGTACCTGGCTGTGTAGGCCATATGATTAGCCTGCCTGACTCCCAAGGAAGATGCCTTGTACTTTTTCTTTGCCATGGCATCCAGCTTCCTGGAGTCTTTATCCGGGATGTGTGAAGCCAAGGGTATGCTGGTACAAGTACTTCATACCTGGGCCTGACAATATATGCCTCTTGTCCATTCGCCTGTCCACAGGAGGTAAAGAATTTGGAGTCTTAAGTAACTTATGTGTCTGTTTCCCAAAGGATTTGTGAAGGGGAATAGACAATCTCTTGGACTCTGAGATATCCATCATCTCCACATAGTCAGGCTCCTCTTGCTCCTTGACAGCTTCACCAAAGGGAGCTGGAGGGTTTCGGACACTTTCCTGTAAAACATTAAGTGGGAAGGGGACTCAGAAAGCCTGGGGGGAAACACAAGAAGGTCAATCTGGGGAGATGTCTGGTTCTATGGGCTCATCCAGACCATCTACACCATCATCATCATCATCAACATAATAATAATCTTCAACCCCTCCAAATCCAGTTCATAATAGTCTTCAGGGAAATTATCCTGAACCGGAGGAACCAACTGAACTGAACACCTGCCCAAATGCATTAAAACAGCTGGAACTGAACAGAGCGATTCCACTATACTAATTGCCCTGGCAATTTTTTCGGTGGTTGGACAATGCTGTTCTGGATCTGAACCAGACGATTTTTCTTTCCTTTTTTCTTTTTGCCAGAACCGACCCCATAGGATCGGCTCTCTGTTTGCCTGAGGGAGTCTCGTCCAGGTCAGTGAGCACTCCCTGGCTGGCCATCCGGGTCAGTGGACTTCTCGGCCTCCTTTTCCCTAAGCCTGCCCAATCTTTTATCCAGGGTGGCTTTAGGGAAATTTTTACATATTTGGCAGTCTGATTCTAGGTGGTCAAAACCCAGACAATAAACACAGGTGGTGAGCAAAGGCCTCTCCACACATCACTGCAGTGTTGAAACCCAGTGGGCCCAGTTTTTCTCTTGGGTTTCTCAGACGAAGCCATCCTATCACTTACCCTTTTTATGGCAACAGCCAGGCAACACACCCTTATCAGTTTCTAACCATGTTATGGGTGTTTGAAAAAAACAATGAAACATGTGTTTTTTTAGAACAGAAAAGGACCGATACCTCACACTAAAATCAACTTAAAAAAAAAGATACAGAAAAATACAGACTACCTGTTCAGTCGAACCAGTTGAAAAACTGTTTTTTTACAATGTCCACACAATTTTCAGAACTAGTCCACTACCTATGTACTTACTGTACCGCAGACAGGGATCTGAACCGAAATAGAGAAAAAATATTGGTATAACTGACGTTTTAAACCGGACTGAACTGTTAGCGAAGGAGAAATCCCCACAGTGACTGTTCAGTTAGGCGGAGTAAAGAATCTGATGGTTACACTTCAAAGTGCAGCAGACAGAGGTTTGAACTGAGCTCGAGCTCAACGTTCTATGCTCTGGCATAGAATTAACTCTTTCCTCTCTGGAGCAGTTCAAGTGCTGTGGCTAACTGCATAATGTCAGAATACAGTAAGACTTCATGCTGTTTGAATTCCTTATGCTGGAGCCCAACTCATGAAATATCCCCAATGTATTGGTGGTCACAGAACATTTCACCCACTATGCTCAAGCCTACACCACCAAAGATCAGCAAGCTACCACCATGGCCAAGATATTGGTGGAGAAGTTTTTTGTGCACTATGGCATCCCCCAGAGGATCCACTCGGATCAGTGCTGTGATTTTGAGAGTCGACTCATCAAAGAGTTACTGTTGCTGTGGGGCATCAGGAAGTCCCGGATCATGTCTTATCATCCCCAAGGTGACTCCCAACCCAAAAGATTTAACTGGACTCTGCTAGACATGCTGGGCACCTTGGATCCCCAGAACAAGCGTACTTGGAGTCAGCAGGTGAGCACTCCAGTCCATGCCTACAACTGCATCTGAAATGATGCTATGGGATTCACTCCTCACCAGTTCATGTTTGGGAGGGAAACCTGTCTGCAGGTGGACCTGTGTTATGGAGTCTTCTCGGATGGAAGAGGAGCAGGAGATTACCTTTAGTATGTGAAAACTCTGAGACAACTAGATGATGCATACCGGCTCACGTCTAAGATGGCCAACAAGAGGAACCAGACAAATAAATAGTGCTATAACAAGAAAGTGGGGGCTCAAGATCTGGAAGCGGGAGACAGAGTGCTACAACGTTAGTTGGACATACAAGGAAAGCACAAGATAGCCGACAGATGGGGAGACACCCCATATGTTGTAGTGGAGAAGCTTTCAGACCTGCTGGTGTACAACATTCAGCCTGAGGGAGAAAATCATGGGCATATGGTTATTCATTGTAACCATCTGCTGCCCATTGGTGACAAGGTAGTGAACACTGAAAACATTGCAGAAGACCGTTCCTCAACCCCCCCACTACTCAAGCTGCTGCACGCAGAAGAGAGAGGCAGAGAGACAGTGATGCCATGGGGTTTGGGCCTGCCCAGTGTGGGGAGGTCTCAGGTGAAGAAGACATGGAAGATGAGTCTGAGGGGGAGGATAGAGAGACCTCCCATAGTCATTACCCTACCCAGAAGTTGGCCAGGTTGTTTCACGGATCTCCCCTCATCAGGGATATGCCTAGAAGGCAGGGTAGGGTCAGGGAATCTGTTCCAGCCGAGCCCTTCAGGGGACCACTCCGGACTTGAATACTGGTCCAGCTGAGCCACTTGAGTGGTACCAGAGCAGCTCCCTTGAAGATACACCCGGGGAATGGATGCAGGGTGATTCTGATGATCTAGATGAGGAGGAGGAGGAAGATGCATCTTTTGAAGGGCCCACAGCAGAACTGAATACTGATCTGACTGTGCCTTTTGAAGGAGCCAGGGTTAGTCCCCCTAGAGTTGTGCCTGAAGATAGGGAAGTGTTAGAGTCATTCACCCCTCTAGTGGAGGACAAAGATGAATACAGAGAGTGTGAAGATGATGAGGAAGACATCAATGACCCAAGGGTAGGTAGGGGCATAGGTATTCAGGAGACCCCTTATAGAACAGGGGGGACAATAAGGCCTGTCCTTAAGTTAATGTATGATGCCCTTGGGGTCCCTATGGATTTACCCCTGTTTGTTGTGCATAAGGGAGTGTACATTACTTTTAGATCCTTACAGAAGGTGGTCATGTGCCTTGTTGATGCTAAGCCCCCTAGGTCAGAGAAAAAGATGACCCGCAGAAGGAGAAGGAGGTGAACAGGGTACCTCACAGGTCTGAGGCAACATAATGTATTCTGTAGAATTTTAGTACCTAATATCTGATGAGATAATCTGAAGGGGTGCTACTTTCATATGGCCAAAAGGGGCTCAGAGGAGGAAAAGAATTGCAAAATGTAAATAATGAGGCATCCTTTTCAGATATAAGCTAAGAGGCTGAGGCAGTGAATGCTGATAGAGATGATGGTTGTAATGGGGACTGGGAATGTGATAACCCAGGCTATGTCCCACATAATGATGACTGCATTTCTAGTTCTTCTGAACCTTGTGGTGATGAGTTCAGTTGATTCGATGACAGGTAGGAGAGGATGCCACTGTAAGGCATTAGAGGCAAGTGCAGAAAAAAAATCATATGCTAAAAGTAAGAATAAAAAGATGAGTATGAATCAGATCAGTTCATCTCAACAAGGAAATGGCAGTGTAGGGTTTCCTCCAGGTTCTTTGACTGTACAAGGAATAGTGCCAGGCACCATGGCACAAAGCAAAACAAAAAGTAAATCTTTAGTGTGTACTTTATTTTATTTTGACCCTACAGACAACTCTTGAGCTGTATAAAGTCTGTGCAAAAAAAGCATCACTCATGGTGGCAAAGTGGCAAATTTTGGAACATCAGTAATGATGTGACATGCCAAGGCAAAATGCCCAGTGGAGTGGGGCAGAGCAGGGGACAGTGTGGTTGGTATGGGCGGTAGTGGAAGTGATGGTGTCGGTAACCATAGTGACAATGAACTAGCAGCAGAAAGTGACACTGAATCACTTGCTGTGCACTCTTCCCAGACAAACATAGCTTGTTTTCTGACACCATTAACTACTGGAAAACCCCAAAGTAGTACTCCACGTGAAAAAATGCATGAAAAATACATTCCCCCCAAAATGACAAATATCTGAGGACTAGAAATTCAAAAACCATTGCTATTCTATTGTTAGAAGGGTTAATGGAATATTAGGAAACATTAGAAAACATATCCATAGCAAGGATAGTAAAGTAATTATACCATTTTACTCTTTGCTGGTCAGGCCTAATCTGGAATACTGTGTACAGTTTTGGGCCCCACACACCAAGGCTGAATTAAAGTTCTAGAGGGTGAACAGCATACGGCAACAAAAATGTTAACAAAGGTCCAAAACCTAATTTATGAGGATAGATTGGTTGAATTGGTTCTGTTTTCTCTGGAATACAGAAGACTAAGGGGTGACTTGTGTTTGATATACAGAACATTTGAAAATCACAATCTAATGGAATGCCTTGGGTTAGAATTAAGAAACCAATACTATAATACTAGGGTTTATGTATTACAACTAAAGGGTAAAAAGAATTATACCAACAAAAGCTGCTCATGGTTTAGTTAAAGCATGGTAACAGTTTGGAATTCTCTCCCACACGAAATATGAATGAATTGAAATTAAAACTAGATGAATATTGTAAAAAGAATAATATTTGGGATTACCACCTTTAGGGAAATGACAAGTAGTTATGGGCCATAGCCTTACTTTGCTAGAATAATACCTATTATACCTAAAATCTCATCAATTAAGATTAAAAGAAAGTGTTGCGAGTACATCAAAATTTACCCTCAAACGTCCAACATGACAGTTGTTAAAAAGAGCCATTGCAGGGCTGTTGACAGATTGTCATCTCCCTTTTGCTTTTGTTACCAAAAAGGTTTCCTCAAGTGCATGAACCAGAATGAATCATGATGCACCATTCCCTGTAGAACATATTTCTCGAAAAGGCTGGTCTACAGTTGTATGACTTGGTATGTACTGAAGTCATTGAGCAGTTGAAACTCTGAGGTGAAGCAACCAAACAATTGTCTACATGTCTGTTACAGTTCATTGAGCATGTTTTCAGTCAGAAAGTAATAATCTCTGCTCTACCATAAGCAGTAGGAAGCAGGCTCTATTATGTGCCACCACTTCTGAGGAAAAGCACACTGCTGTGAGTATTTTGCAGGAGATGGAAAAACAATTCCAACAATTTCAGAAATGGCTTACTCCATATTCTTTATCTCCAAGGTTCATAGTGTCAGATAATGGTGCTGACATAGTCAAAGCTGTTAGAGATGGCAACTACCAACACATATCATTGTTTAAGTCTTCTCATTCATAATTTCTTAAATGGAAACAGAAATGTTGAAAACCTGTTAGGTCTTGCTAGGAAAATATGTAGACATTTCAGCAACTCTGTGAAAGCACAAAAAATCCTGAAGGGGCTGCAGAAGTCAAACAACTTACCACTGCATACATTACAGCAGGAAGTTCCAACCCACTGGAATTCAACATTTTATATGTTAGAAAGACTTCTTGAACAGAAAAAAGCTGTACATGACTACACCATGTGAATCAAAAAGGTAACGTAGACAACATGCTCAGTTCCAGCAGTTGGAGTCTACTTGACTCTTTGGTCACCTTACTGGAGCCATTTGAGGCTGCCACACGTGATGTCAGTGTGGACAGTGCAACTCTGAGTCAAATTGTTCCTCAAATAAGATTTCTTCACATTTTCATTGCTGACATAAAAAAAGACTTTCATTCAAAAGAAGACACCACCGCTGTTATGCTGGCTGATGACTTGAGTCTCAGACTGTTGACTGATCAGAGAATAGATGCCATCCTTAAGAATAACACCTATGTGTTAGCTATGTTGCTAGATTCCCACTTTAAGGGGAACATTGAAGCCATCCTCTTTGAAGGGGAAGACATTGGTTATTGAAGAGATCATCTGCTAACAAAATAAATGCTGACAATTTCCCAGTTGTCCCAAATACTGAATTGTGCAATTCTGACCCAGAACATGAGCAACAGCCTACAAACAGTGACACTGAATATGATGGCTAGGTAGTGTACAAAACAAACAAAAAATACCGTGTAGAGTTGCGTACTGACAAATTTGATAACTTAACATCGCTTACTCCTCTCTCTCAGCAGCTGCAGCTCTCCCTCTTAAAATAAATCCTGCTATGGTCATAGACCGTTCATGTTTATCATTTTTCTGACAATGTTGGCACTGTTATTTAAATTTGAATTCACTATTTTTTTTATTTGTTACATTTTCTTATCAAACATGTTCCACATGTCACATACTGTTCCAGTCCTGCTTATACTGAGGTTCATACTGAAGAGTGTCAGAAGCAGAAAGCAAAATTGTCCATGGGGCTCCTGTCTGCTTAATCCTTATTGCCATAAACCTTCTTTGTCCAGTAGCCATTCATCGAGTGTATGATTAAAAAAGATTTTACTGTTACAAACTATAATGTCCACAGGAAGTGAGTCCCAAGCCTTTATCACTCTAAGAGCAATCCATAAACCCTGTTTAACATTATTATGTTGTCTGTACTGCAGTGGTAAAGGATGGCCATGGATATTGATGTTGAGCACTATATGAGCCTTATATCAAAGTTGTTACTGCAGTTTCTTCCATTGGCATCACTTTCCCTCAGTTTTACTGTCATTCTCCTTAGACACGCACTACTGACTCAATATGCCATCACCACTACCACCATGCCAGCCACATGTGCCTTACTACTCTAAGTTTTGTCAGCCATCAGTTTATTATGTTTGATACCCACCATGGGTATAATTTTTGGAAACAGCAGCAGCCTCACTCAGAACAGCTGCGCCTCTAGCACCTACCTCATCAATGCCTGCCATAGGTATAATTTTTGGAAACAGCAGCAGGCTCATTCAGAGCAGCTGCACCTCTCACATCTGCCTCATCAAAGCCCGCCATGGGTATAATTTTTGGAAACAACAGCATAATCATTCAGAGCAGCTGCATCTCTTGTACCTACCTTAGCAATGCTCGCCATGGTTATACTTTTTTGAAACAGCAGCAGTCTCACTTGCAGAAGCTTTGCCTGTCATTCCTGCCTCAGCAATGCCCACCATGAGTATATTTTTTTGAAACAGCAGTAGGCTCACTAAGAGCAGCTCTGCCTCTCGTACCTACATCAACAACGCCCACTATGAGTATAATTTTTTGAGACAGCAGCAGGCTGATGTACCTGGTCAGATATCTCCCAGGTACATCAGTGTGGAGAAACACTGACTGCATTATTAAAACTGTACAGGAAGCAGGAGAAAACATTAATGTCCTGGTACACATAGAGACTAACGATCTCTTCAGCTGGTCAGTTGCGGAGACCAAGGAACACTTGACCAGGCTGGGAGACAAACTGGCATCCATCTCATCTGGCATCTCCTTCTCTGAGATCCTGCCAATCTGGGAGAGAGAGGCAGATGGACAGAAGATCAGAGAAGGGGAGATGGGGAGCTAAACATGTGGCTCAAGGGCTGGTGCCAGGAAAAAGGACACAAATTTGTAGGTAACTGGTAGCAATTTTGGGAGCGAAAGTTCTTTAAATTCAATGGACTGCATCTGACTAAGGAGGGAGTCAGTGCACTGGGACAGAAGTTTGACATCTTTGCAGAATATTTAAACTAAACAATGGGGAGAGGGGTGCAGCACCTGATACATTGAATGGTAAGAACACCTCCCCCAGCTAGTGATCAAACAGGAGTTCAGCATGTTTGTAGTTCATCTGTTTCACCAGGTAAGGAAAAAGGTCCAGCTCCCCCATACGTCGCACAGGGGAAATGCCGGACCTGACCCAACAACTAACGCACCGAAATCTGGCCAATGGAAAATCATGTTCACAAATGCCTGCAGTCTGGGAAACAAGATCCCAGACATGCAGACAACAATGACAGAGACTAAACAGGACATAGTAGCCATTAACAACACATGGTTCACCAGTAACCACACTTGGGAGTCTTCAGTACCCCGCTATGTACTGTTCAGAAGAGACTGAGGTGCAAAGGGGGGTGACCCTTTATGTCAATGAAAATATCAAAGCTACAGAAATTCAGAATACACATAAGGAGCCAGAAGAACTGTGGGTCATCTTGGAAACAGGAAATTGGACAGCCATGCGAAATGGGGCTGTCTACAGGCCTCCAGACCAGGGGGAGGACATAGACACATTACCGTTAGAAGATATACAAAACATGACAGCTAAAGGGGAGGTTCTGATAATGGGAGACTTCAACATGCCAGACACAGATTGGTCAGTACCAGGAGGAACATCCGCCAGAACTAGATACATAGTGGATTCTCTGCATGGAGATGGCCTCAAACAACCCACAAGAGACAGGGCTATCCTAGATCTAGTACTGACTAATGGGGAAAGGATCACAGATCTTCATGTAGGTCATCTGAGGGCCAATGACCATCACATGGTATGGTTCAATTTGGCTACTAGAACTAAATCATCTCATTCCAAGACAAAAATATGGGACTTCAGTGAAGCTGACTTTGATAAGATGGCCAACAGAGTTAAGCTAGCCCTGGCAAGAAGAAATTCAGGTGAGGGGGTACAGGCAAAGTGGCAAGCATTAAGGATGCAATACATGAACAACATCCCACTGTGTTAGGGAGAAAAGCAAGAGAAAAAAAGGAGAAAACCACTTTGATAATTAGAAACAGTAGCAGAAAAGGTCAGAGCCAAAAGGCTGGCTTTCAGGAAATATAAGGGAACACAGCGGGACAAAGATAGGGAGACAAGGAAAGGCAGCAGGAAAGGGAAGCAGGAAAGGCAGTAAGGCACGCAAAGGCCCAAACCGAGGAAACACTAGCACGAACAGTAAAAGAAGGGGACAAGACTTTCTATAGATACATTAGCGAAAGGAGAAAGTCCAGAGGGGGTATTGCTAAGATCAAAGGGAATAAGGGGGAGTGTGTGGAGGAGGACCAAGGAAAAGCATCTATCCTAAATAGGTACTTCTGCTCAGTATTTACTGAGGAGAAGGTAGGGCAGGGCCCACAGCTCAGCACCATGGACACAGGGGGGAAGGAGGTGTGCACAAGTCCCTTCAAAAAAGAAAGGGTCATACAAGAGCTTGCTAAGCTCAGGGTGGACAAGGCAATGGGTCCGGATGGCATACATTCCAGGGTACTAAAGGAGCTAAGGGTGGAACTAGCAGAGCCATTATCAGAATTGTTTAGTGAATCTCTTAGCGCAGGAGAGGTCCCAGAAGATTGGAGAAGGGCTCATGTGATCCCGCTCTACAAGAGTGGTAGCTGGGAGGAGGAAGGGAACTACTGACCAGTCAGTCTTACCACAGTAGTGGGCAAGATTATGGAGGCACTCCTTAAGGAAAGGAGAGTGCAACATCTGGAATCTTTAGAAGCACAGAATCCAAGACAGAATGGGTTTATAAAAGGAAGGTCCTGTTAAACTAATCTCATAGATTTCTTTGACTGGGTAACCAGAGTGGTGGGCCAATGGGGGGTGCAGCTGATGTCACCTACCTTGACTTCAGCAAAGCTTTCGATACTGTTCCACATAGAAGATTGATTAATAAGCTGGGTAGGCTCGGTTGGGTCAGAAGTTGGTCTACTGGGTGGCAAACTGGTTGGCAGGTGGAACACAGAGAGTGTTGGTAAATGGTATACAGTCAGAAGAGATGCAAGTCACAAGTCACAAGTGGGGTACCTCAGGGATCATTCCTGGGGCCAGTCCTCTTCAATATCTTTTTCAGTGACATTGCAGATGGACTGGAGGGTAAGGTTTGTCTATTTGCAGATGACACCAAGTTCTGCAACAAATTAGATGATCCAGATTGGGTGGGCAGAATGAGAAGAGATCTGGATAAACTGGCAAAATGGTCAGCAGAGTGGCAACAGAAACCAAGAGAAAGGACTGCTGTGTGACTGAACTTCTCCGCTGGGACTAAAGTAGAAGAACTTTTGCATTTGGACCTTTAATTTAGGGTAAAAAACTAACATACAAAACAAAAACAAAAAAGTATGTGCTTGGGTTAACTGAACTGAATGGGTAACTGAAAAGTCATCTAGGTGTAAATCTCAGGTGACTGAAAGGACTTAACTGCTGTGAGGTTTAAATTACTTGTAGAAAGATCTGGTAAGTAGGGGAGAGGCTTAGCTAGGGAAGCTACATTTAAAGACTGCCTTAGAAAGATTCTGCTAATAGCTTGGCAGAAGACACCAAGAGAAAGGACTGCTGTGTGACTGAACTTCTGCTGGGACTAAAGTAGAAAACTTTTGCATTTGGACCTTTAATTTAGGGTAAAAAAACTAACATACAAAACAAAAACAAAAAAAGTGTGTGTTTGGTTAACTGAACTGAATGGGTAACTGAAAAGTCATCTAGGTGTAAATCTCAGGTGACTGAAAGGACTTAACTGCTGTGAGGTTTAAATTACTTGTAGAAAGATCTGGTAAGTAGGGGGAGTGGCTTAGCTAGAAGGAAGCTACATTTAAAGACTGCCTTAGAAAGATTCTGCTAATAGCTTGGCAGAAGACACCAAGAGAAAGGACTGCTGTGTGACTGAACTTCTCTGCTGGGACTATATTGCCCTCCTTCCCTCCCCTCCACCCCCCCACCCAAAGCTAGTTCTATTTTTATAGGCACAGGATTTGACTGACAACAGGAACTTCCTGTTTAGGGGCAGGAAGTGAGTGATCACAGAACCACCAAGACCCACCATCCTAGAAGGGCAAGAGTAGCCTCCTGCCCCTCTAGCTGCTGGAGGTCTGCCTCTGAACAAGTAAGTGGTCTACTGAGAAATATAGGATATTCTTGTCTCAGAACAGGACAATCAGGAGCTTAAAGGGCACACAGGCAGAAAGTAAGGAGAGAGAGAAAAAACAGATGAAAGAGTAAGGATTGCAAACAGTTAAGGGTCAGAAATAAAACATGATTGGAGTGGTGCAGTGCAGTGGCTGTGGAGCAGCAGTCTTCGGGAGATGTTTTGGAGGATGCGGTGTTGTCCCATCTGCAGGCACTCTCTGGGCTGAGGGAGGAGGTTGCTCATCTCCAGGCTGAGTTGGCCAGGATTTGTGGGACCTCCTCTTCCATCCAGGGACCACCAGTGCCACTGCCATTGCCTCAGAGGTGCCAAGAAAGAGAGCGGTTGGACCACAGTGGCTCAGGGAGGGTGAGGTGGTGGAACAGAGGCACATCCCTCCAGTTGTACCTCTCCACATTCCTATGCCATTCTGGCAAAGTGTGGTTCCTCTATGGAGGCACCTACAGTGGAGACCAAGGAGGATGTTGGGAACCTCCACAAAGGAGACCCACAGAAGGGTGGCAGGGGACCCTGCAGGGAAGGAAACAACTCCTGGTGGGGACCCATTGTTAGAAGGTAGAACTGGGCAAGGAAGGGAGAGGGAGGTAAGGTGCCTGCCTGGCGCCATGGCTTGAGGGACAGGAGCGAATCCTCAGGATTGCCAGAGCAGCTGCACAGGGAGGGAGCTGGATATCATTGTCCACCTAGGGACAAAATGACCTGGCTAAGAAAGGGATTAGAGAAGTGCAGGAAGAGTTTGTGGAATTGGAGAGGGCCTTAGTCAAGTAGCACGCACGTAACCTTCTCGGAGGTGCTACCCATCTATGGCATAGGAGAGGCTAGGATGTTCCTCCATTAGGGATTCAATCAGTGGTTGAAAAACTGGTGTGGAGCTCAGGGATTTGGCTTCACTGGGGACTGGGGGTCCACCTGGAGTGATGCAAGCCTATTCTGGCATGATGGGCTGCATCTGTCAGGGAGGGGAACCAGGATCCTAGGTGATAGGTTTAAATGCTTCATTGGCAAGCTTTTAAACTAGCCAAGGGGGGAGGCACTGGAAAGGAGCAGGAAAATCCTAGCCCCCCCAAACAATCATGGTAGTAAGTGTGGCAAACACCAACATGGAGGTGTCGATAGGGAGAAGGGCAGGGGTAAATGGAGAAAGTGACAAAGGCAAGAAGGACAGAGATGGGGCAAAAGGGGGTAAGGCCATCAGGAAATGGAGGGTAATGAGTACCAATGCCCGTAGTCTGGGCAACAAGCTCCCTGAGCTGGTGGCCTTAATGGAAGAGGGATGCCTGGATATCGTAGCAGTCACAGAAACATGGTACACAGAGAACCATGACTGGGATAATATAACCTACAGGAGAGACAGGCAGGGAGAAGAGGGGAGGAGTAGCTCTATGTAAAGGAAGGGATAAAAGCAACTGAACAAAAGAGTAAACAGGAGGAGAGGAGGCACTGTGGGTCACCTTGGAGACTGGAAAGGGCACCACAATCTGCACAGGGGTTGTGTACAGACCCCATGTCAGGGGGAAGGAATGGACAAGGATATGATGGAAGGCATTCTTAGAATGGCAGAGAAAGGGAGATACTGTTGATGGGAGATCTGAATATGCCAGATGTTAACTGGAGCACATTTGCTGCAGCCACATCCAAGAGCAGGGCTATTCTGATGCCCTACAGGTGGCAGGCATTAGACAGCTAGTTTCGAACCCACTCGTGAGGGAGCAATCTTAGACCTTGTACTCTCAAACGGGGCAGTGAGAGGATCTCAGATCTAGAAGTAGGTTGCCATCTGGGGACAAGTGACCATCAAACAGTGTGGTTCACGAAACTCTTAGCTACAGAGTCAAGCCATACAAAAGTGAGGGTACTGGACTTTAGGAGGGCTGACTTGGCAAGATGGGAGAGTGCCTCAGAAAAGCACTAGCAAACAGGCTAGAAGGAGGTGTGGAGCAACATGGGGAATTATCAAACTGCCATCACAGACGCAACAAGCCTTGTGTGAAGCAATAAACAAATCAAAACGAAAGAAAAGCCACTATGGTTCTCAAGAGAGGTGGCTGTGAAAGTCAGGAAGAAAAAATAGCATTCCGTAAGTATAAGGAAACACAGAAGGAGCAGGACAGAGAGCTGTACCAGTTAAGGCAGAAAGAAGCAGGGAGGGAAGTCAGAATAGCAAAGGCCCAAACTGAGGAAAAGATGGCCAACTCAGTTAAGAAGGGGATAAACCTTTATAGGTACATCAGCGAGCGAGAAAGACAAAGGGAGGGATAGTGAGGCTGAATAGAATGAACGGTGGTGGGCAGAGGGGACAGTGAAAAGCAGGAATACTGAACAAATATTTCTGCTCAGTATTCACAAAAGAGGAGGAAGTGCCTAATCCAATTAACAGAAGCACTTCTGATAGGGGGTCAATCCCAGTCCTTTCACAGAAGAAAGGGTTCTGCAAGAACCCTAAAACTGAAGGTGACAAGCAATGGGTCCTGATGGAATTCACCCCAGAATTCTAAAAGAATTAAGGAAGGAACTATGAAACCACTGGCTACTCTTTTAATAAATCATCGGAGGATGGTGTGGTACCCGAGGACTGGAGGAAGGGGATGTGATTCTCCTTCACAAAAGTGGGACCAAGACAGAGGCAGGAAACTACAGACCTGTCAGTCTGACCTCTGTGGTAGGGAAAGTGATGGAGTCACTCTGAAGGAAAGAATAGTTGAGTACCTAGAGGTCAGTGGAGCACAGGATCTAAGGCAGCATGGGTTCACAGTGGGAAGGTCATGTCAGACGAATCTATTAGATTTCTTTGACTGGGTGACCAAAGTAGTGAGACCAGGGAGGGCTGTGACATGGCCTACCTAGACTTTAGAAAGGCATTGACACAGTCCCACACAAAAGATTGATAGTCAAATTAACCAGCCTGGGAGTGGGTCCCAGGTGGTAGCCTGCAAAACATTGGCTGGACAACAGGACACAGAAGGTAATTGTAAATGGAGTCCACCTGAAGAAAGGGCAGTTACTAGTGGGGACCGCAGGGTTCAGATGAGCCAGTCCTTTTAATGTCTTCATCAGTGACATTGCAGAAGGACTGAAGGAAAAGTATGCCTTTTGCAGATGACACAAGATCTGCAACAGGGTTGATACACAAGGAGGCGTGGAAAGGATGAAAAGGGACTTGGCAAGGTTGGAGGAATGGTCAGACGTATGGCAGCTAGGATTCAATGTAAAAAAGTGCAAAATAATGTATCTGGGAAACAAGAACCAAGGGGAAGAATACACAATGGGTGGGGAGCTAGTAACAACAACAAAACAGGCAAGGACCTGGGGTAATCATATCAGATGACCTTAAGGTTAGCAAGCAATGGAGAAGGCAGTAGGGAGGGCCGGGGTATACTGGGATGTATGGGAGAGGCATCAGCAGCAGAAAACAGGAAGTTGTTATCCTCTGTACAGACAGTTGGTGAGACCCCATCTGGAATACTGTGTCCAGTTCTGGAGACCCCATCTCCAAGGACATAGACAGGATAGAGGCAGTCCAGAGGAGGGCAACTAAAATGGTGCAGGGTCTGCAAGAGAAGCCAGATGAGGAGAGACTAAAGGAGCTTAATATGTATAACCTTGAGGAAAGAAGGGAGAGGGGGACATGATAGAAACTTTCAAGCACCTCAAGGAAATCAACAAAGTCCAAGAGGGTAGCATCTTTCAGAAAAGAGACTTGCAAGAACAAGGGGACACAATTTAAAGATTGAAGGAGGGCAGTTCAGGGCAATGAGGAAGTATTATTTCACAGAGAGGGAGTGGATGCATGGAACAGCCTTCCTGAGGAAGTTGTGGGGTCTAAAACTGTGGGAGAATTCAAGAATGCATGGGACAGACATAAGGCAATTCTTGTGGGGGGCAGGAAGATAAAGGCTGTTGGTTAACTAGGATCTGCGGCCTATCCTGTAGGTAGGGAAATCGGCAGACTAGATGGGCCTAGCGGTCCTTATCTGCCGTCAAAGTCTATGTTTCTATGTTTCTATGTAACAGGGGTTTAACACAAAGAAGTGCAAGATAATGCACATAGGGAAGAGAAACCCTGAAGCTAACTACAGGTTGGGAGGGAAGTTGCTGGCAATCACAAGGGAAGAAAGAGACTTGGGCATCATCATCATCACAGATGACCTGAAATCATCCAAGCAAACCACTAAAGCAGTAGGTAAGGCTAGGGGGATGTTGGGCTGTATTAGTAGGGGTATCAAAAGTCGTAAGAGGAGGTAGTAATCCCTCTTTACAAGACACTGGCTAGGCCCCATCTGGAGTACTGCGTGCAGAACTGGAGGCCACATCTGCACAAGGACTTTAACAAAATTGAGGCAATCCAGAGAAAGGCAACCAAAATGGTGCAGGGACTGCATTGGAAAATATATGATGACAAATTAACGGAGCTCAATAATGTATACTCTAGAGCAAAGGTTGGGAGACAGGTGATATGATCGAAACATTCAAACATCTTAAGGGAATTAACAAGGTGAAATAGTCTAACATGTTTCAATATAAGAAAAATAGCAGGACAAGAGGATACAGCATGAAATTAGAGGGAGGCAGATTAAGGGGTAATGTGAGGAAGTTCTTTTTCACAGAAAGGGTGGTAGATGCATGAAATGGCACTCCTCAAGGAAGTGGTGGATATCAATACAGTGCAGGGCTTCAAACAGGCATGGGATAGGCATAAGGGAGCAATACAGATGATTATGAATAGATAGGCCATTGACAGAGTAGAGGCCTATGGCACATTCATAAAGCAGAAAAATGGGCAGACTAGATGGGACTTGCGGTCCTTATCTGCCGTCAACTCTATATTTCTATGTTTTTCATTCAGAGCAGCTGCACCTCTTGCATCTTCGTCATCAATGCCCACCATGGGCATCATTTTTTAAAACAGCAGCAGGCTCGATCAGAGCATCTGTGCCTCTCATACCTACCTCAGCAATGCCTGCAATGGGTATATTTTTTTTAAACAGCAGCAAGCTCTCTATGAGCAGCTGTGCCTCTTGTACCTGCCTCAGCAATGCCCACCATGTGTACAATTTTTGGAAACAGCAGCAGGCTCAATCTGAGCAGATGTACCTCCTGTACCTGCCTCAGAAATGCTCACCATGGATATAAATGTTTGGTAACAGCAGCCGGCTCACTCAGAAAAAATAGAAAACATTGAAAAAAAAGTCAGCAGAAGGAGACCAAGGGTCCATCTCGTCTGCCCATTTGTTCCTTGGACTTTCTCAGCTCCCAGGACCTAACCCCCCTTCTGCCTAATGCCTCCTACTGCTCCTGTTCCTGTTGCTTTTGATTGTGCTTTAGTCTTGTCCCACCCCAGCTTGAAAGATGTCTTGGACTTTACTTCCACAACCTCAGCTGGCAGTTTATTCCATGGCTCAACAACTCTTTCTGTAAAATAGTGGTCTTACTTCGAGAGGGCTCTTGCAGAAGGTAATTGAGTATAGGACTGAAGCCGGCAGACGTCAGGACCCCATGGAAAAACTTCTAGCTAGCAGTCTCTGGCGAGGGACCACCCCACGTCAGGTTACTGGCATCAGGAGATGTCGGAATAAAGGGGCGGTCCCTCATGCCCGCCTTCCAGTTCTTTCCCGCCATTAGCTCATGCCAGCGCCTCGCGGTAAAGTTCCTTGCTCATCAGCCTCTATCGTCGGTATTTTGACTGAGTATTTTTCGATTTTTTCATCATTCATCAGGTATTCATCGGTGTATGTCATTCCCTACACCCTCCGAGCACAAAAACAAGTGCGACTCATGCGGCGCCCAACTCCTGCACAAGGACAGCCATTCCCTGTGCCTCTTTTGCCTAGGCCCCGACCATCCAGTGGAAAAGTGCCAGCACTGCCTCAGTTTTAACGCGGCCACCTGAAGACAGCGGCAGCAGTCCCTGGAGGTCCATATTTTGAAAAAGAAAATGAGCTCCATGGAGAAGGAATTGAAAAAACTCCGGCAGATGTCCACTTCCCCTGAAGGCTTTCGTAAGAAAAAAGATAAGGAAAAGCACCGGGACAAGGGCTCCTCATCCACTCGCGACTTCTTCGGAGTTGCCGTGTTGCAGGTAACGCTCCTCGGGGACCGCTTCCAGCAACGCTGCCTTAGAGGCTTCTAAGGCGGCATCGCCAGCCTGTTTGACTCATGCTTGGGCCCTTGCGCCCTCGGCTTTTGGAAGCCTCTACTCCGTAAAGCTACACTGTACAGCCTACTGGTGAGCTGCTTTCTGATAAGCCGGACGTCTGCTCCTCCAATGCCTGCACTGAGAAAGTCAGTAAGTCACCTGACCCTTTACTGCAGCGCATGGACCCTTTTCCGCCTGACTAGGCAGCCCCTTCATCGTGTCCTGCCTCCGGCGAAGGGTCCGTTAAGTCAGACGCTGGCTCCTTCGGCGCCCGCCCGGATCCCGCTGATAAGCCGAATGTCAGTTCGCCCGACATCCGCACAGCAGAAGAGCTGACGCCGGACCCTCCCACGTCCATTGTCCCTGGCTCTCGGCAGCCTTCGCTGCCCTCCGGGGACCCTGGGTCTCCTCAGCCCGACCACAAGGATTTCTCTCCCCCATCCCTGGGCGATGCTGAGGTTCCTGTTCCACCTTCGTCAGACCCTCCAGCTGCTGATCCGACCGATCTGACATCAACTCCCTGGACACCGGCACTGATGCCGGATCTGACGCCAGTATTGCAGACTCCAGGCGATGTCCCGCTCCTGGATGCAGCCCCAACGCCGGACACTCCACCCACTGGGCCTTCTGCTCCAGACCTGCCCATGGGTCTCCGGCCAGGCCATCTGCTCTGGCAGCCCCCCCAGTTCCCAGGTATCTGACCCCATCGTCTCCGACACCATCTTACCCGGGGCCACAGTATCCAACGCTTCAGTACCCAGCACCAGCCTATCCAATGCTGCAGTACCCGGTGCCTCAATACCTGACGCCAGACTTCCCACTGTCAGGTTACAGATACACGCCTTATGGGTATAATCCATACCCATATCCCCCTCCTCCTCCACTGCCCCCCCAGCCACCAGTGGACTTGCAGGAGACTCTGGCCTCCTGGTGGGCTGAGGCCAAGGCTCAGTTCACCAGAGAGGTGGAGAGTCATCTTCTGATGATGGTGCTGGTCCCAGTTCCTGTACGTTCACGATGACAAACTCCCTCCCCACCTTCGGACACCAGGGCTAAACCCTCTGGATCCAGAGAGGGGCAGGACATGCTTCCCCGAGGGTTTCCAAAGGGGTTCATTCTTCCCCCTCACCGGGAGAGGGAGTCTTCTTCATCTTCATCTTCTTCTTCCTCGGACACCTCGGACGCTTCCGATAGTTGTTCCGAGCAAGATGATGAGCCACACTCTCCGTCTAAGTCCAGGCCAAGGACTCCTCCCCAGGATCCTTCCTTTACGGAGTTGCTACGTAAAATCGAGGAGGTCCATAAGTGGCAAACCTTGGAGCCAGATCCCCAGTGTAAAAAACTCGCTGAGCATCTGGATCTGCCCGTGACAGCTCCCACCTTGATGTCACCGTGGATTGAGCCTCATGTCGACCTTATTACCACCATTTGCAAACAGCCGTCGGCTTTAGACCCACTTCCTAGGAAGTTGAACAGGCTATATCAGGCTCCTGAGGGTGTTGACTATTTAGATTCTCACCCTTGAGCTGACTCGGTCATAATTAGCGCCGCTCATGGCCAGACAGCTCACCCCAAACATCTCAGCTCGTCTCCAGCTGACAAAGAATCCCGTCTTCTGGACCAGTATGGCAAGAAGATTTTCGCTTCTTCCACTCTGGGTATTAGGGCCCTAAATTATGTCGGTCACATGGGGGATTATCAGAAGGCAATTCTTAGGGAGGTGGAATCCAAATTGGACTCCCTTTCGGACTCTCAAGTCAAGCAGGAAGTGGCTGACCTTGTCCGCTCTGCACATTTGGCCAGTCGGCACATGCTTTGTGCGACTTACGATGCAGTGGACACTGCTGGTAGGAGCTCAGCTTTCACCATAGCTTACGACATCATGCTTGGTTCCGTGTGTCAGGGTTGGTCCTGGAAGTGCAGTCCACCATTGAGGAAGCACCCTTCCGGGGTTCGGTGCTGTCAAGGACAGCATTACTGACCTGCAGGAGAAGGGGATGGCACTAAAGTCTGTTGACTCTATGTAGCATCCCCATCAAATGCAGTGCCGTCCCTTTCGCAGACAGAATCAGCCCAAAGTGAAACCCCAGGGAAAGCGGGCCACTAAACATCGGGCCCCCCAGCTGCCAAGCCCCCACCCAAAAAAGCAGCGGGTGCTTCAGCTGCGGCGCTGCCCCACACCACCTGACTCCTTCCCTCTCCCTCAGCCTCCGGGCTTCCCGGAGGAACCGGTAGGAGGGAGGGAGGTTTTCCCTCCACCTCCAGGGCTGAGAGAGGATAACATCAGATTCATGGATGTGCCAGCTAATCGCAGAAGGATACTCAATAGAGTTTCTACAGAAACCACCCCGTCACCCTCCCCCAAGGTCGTCGTACTCACAGGAACATCTTCTTCTGGTCCAGGAAGAGATTTCAGCACTTTTGCTAAAAGAGGCGATAGAGCCCGTCCCCCTTCCTCTACAGGGAACAGGTTACTATTCCCACTTCTTCCTGGTCCCGAAGAAGACAGGAGAGGTAAAGCCTATTCTAGATCTCAGTTCCCTGAACTTATTCATGGAATACAAGAAGTTCAGGATGCTCTTCCTGCAGAGCCTCCTGCCCTCCTCCACTTGGGACAGTGGCTTTGCGCTCTGGATATTCAGGATGCTTACCTGCACATATCTATCTGCCTTTCTCACCGCAAATACCTCTGTTTTGCTTTTCAGTGGGACCACTGCCTGTTCAAGGCACTCCCATTTGGCCTTTCCTCGGCTCCCCAAGTATTCACCAAATGCCTTGCTGTGGTAGCAGCCTACCTGCATACCAGGGGGGTGCAGGTTTTCCCGTACCTGGAAGATTGGCTCCTGGTGGCCTCGTCCAGGAAGGAACTCCTGTGCTTCCTCTCCCTTACCCAGCAGGTCTTTACCTGTCTGGGCATTACCATCAACCATTCCAAGTCTCACTTGATCCCATCCCAGAGGCTCCAGTTTATCGGGGCGATCCTGGACACGACCCTGGGCAGGGCCTTCCTGCCACCAGACAGGGCAGCCACACTCCAGATTCAGGTAAGCCTGCTGTCCGGCAGCAGGCAGGTCAGTGCAAGGTCGGTTCTTTGCCTCCTCGGACTTATGGCGGCTGCTATCCCAACAGTCCCTTACGCTCAGCTCCACATGAGGGTCTCTCAGTGGACGCTACGCTCTTAATGGGATCAGTTGGTGGACGACTTGGACCAGTTGGTCCTAGTCTCCTCCCCCATGGTTCAAGACTTGCAGTGGTGGATGGTTTGAGAGAACCTTCTTTGGGGAGTTCCATTCTTCCTTCCTCCCCCTCCCAGACTCTGACCACAGACGCCTCAGGCGAAGGTTGGGGAGCCTATCTCGGTCCTCACAGGACCCAGGGCTCTTGGTCCAAGCTCGAAAAAACACTTCACATCAATGTGCTTGAGCTTCGGGCAGTACTTTATACTCTCCAGGTTCTGCATCTGCATCTTCTTCCCGGCCACTTAGCCGTCCAGATGGACAGTATGTGTGTGTGGTATTGTACATCAACAAACAAGGAGGGACTCGTTCCTACCCTCTTTGCAGGGAAGCGATGAGAGTTTGGGATTGGGCAGCACAACACAACCTTCACCTTATGGCAATTCATGTCCTGGGGGTCGAGAACACATTAGCAGACAAATTAAGTCACTCGTCTGCTCAAGCTCACGAGTGGGAACTGGATCAGGGCATCCTAGACGATATCTTCCTATGTTGGGGAACACCATAGGTGGACCTGTTATCTTCACCTCTAAACACAAAGCTTCCCGACTTCTGCTCGCTCGTTCAAGAGCGAGGCATTTTTTGGAGAGATGCTCTGTCTCTAGATTGGAAGGACAGATTCATTTATGCTTCCCCCTCCCGATTCCTCTGATCCCGCAAGTCTTGCAGAAACTCGGTTCAGAAGGAGCACGAATGATTCTGATCGCTCCTTTCTGGCCCAGGCAAGTTTGGTTCTCTCTTCTGCAACAATACTCAGAGGAGCCTCCTCTTCCTCTGTCATGACTTTTACTGACCCAGGATCAGGGGACCCTTGTCCATCCAAGTCTCAAGTCCCTTCAACTGCATGCATGGCTCCTGCAGACATAGCTCAAGCCCGATTTGGGGTTTCACCCCAAGTGACTGAGATTTTGGTGGAGGCTAGAAAACCCTCCACTAGGTCTACCTAGGCCATGAAGTGGAAATGGTTCACAATCTGGGCCACTTCAAAAGGCTTTGAGCCTTTCTTGAGCTCTGTTGGGTGGCTGCTGGAGTACCTGTGCCATCTCTTTGATCTGGGTCTTAGTCATTCATCTCTGAAAGTACACATGGTGGCCATTTCGGCCTACCATGTTCCCTTGCAGACAGGACGTTTGCTCAACTGGAAGTCTCTAAGACTTTTCTCAGAGGGGTTCTTCACTTGAGATTCCCTATCCGAGTCCCCGCCCCTCCTTGGGATTTGAATTTTGTTCTTGAGAAGCTTACTTTGCCTTCTTTTGAACCAGCAACCTCAGCAGACATGAAGTTCCTTTCATGGAAGACGCTCTTCCTAGTGGCCACTACTTCTGCTCGGAGGATTTCTGAGCTCCAGGCCCTGATGTGTAAAATCCCGTACTTGATTTTTCACAAGGAACGTGTGGCTCTGAGCACCAGTCCTAAGTTTCTCCCCAAGGTGGTAGTGGAATCTACATTTTTCCAGTCCATAGAGTTACCCACTTTCTTTATGAAATACTCCAATCAGGGGGAGTATCTATTACACACTATGGATGTTCACCGAATTCTGAGATACTACACTAACAGAACAAAAGATCTCAGAAAGACTGATCAACTGTTTGTCTCTTTTGCCTACAAAAGAGAAGACAATGCTGTTTCTAAGCAATGCCTGTCCATATGGTTGGCTCATTGCATCACCTTCTGTTATAACAAGTACAACAAGACCCTTCTGGGTCAAGTGAGAGGCCACTCCACCAGAGGATTCGCTGCCTCGGTGGCTTGTTTCAAGAATGTGTCAGCGGCAGACATCTGTGCTGCCGCCACTTGGACCTCTGTCCATACCTTTACAAAACATTACAGTTTGGATATTGCCTCTTGCCATAGAGCAGGCTTTGGGCTTGCTGTTCTGCAAGGCCTCCTTTCTTAAGGCCTTCACAGCTAGAGGATCTACTTTGAGTGGCTTTCCTCCTCCCGTGTGCTTCTTCTTGTTCCAGACTGCTTGGGACTCAGTCCTATATGTAATTACCTACTACAAGAGCCCTCTTGAAGTAAGATAGTACAGTTACGTAAGAACTTACCGTAACAGTAGATCTTCGGGAGAGGCTCTTGCAGTAGGTAATACCTTCCCGCCCTCCATCCCCCTAAGCTTTTTCAGCTCCTTTTCCAGTGAGTGAAATATTCACTTCTCTCTCGTCCGGCCTCTTTGGCCCTTGGTGGGAAAGAACTGGAAGGCGGGCGTGAGGGACCGCCCCTTTATACTGACGTCTCCTGACGCTGGTCACCTGATGTGGGGCGGCCCCTTGCCAGAGACTGCTAGCTGGAAGTTTTTCTGTGGGGTCCTGATGCCTGCCGACTTCAGTCCTATATGTAATTACTTACTGCAAGAGCCTCTCTCGAAGATCTACTATTACGGTAAGTTCTTATGTAACTGTACTTTTCCTAAGCTCCATCTTGAAGCCCCCCCCGTCCAACTTCCACTCGCCTCTAGTGTTAGAGTTGGAAACTCTGTTGAACAAGTCTGAGAATGGCACCTTATTTATACCTCTCGGGAACTTGTATATTTCAATCATGTCTCTCCTCTCCTTCCTTGTCTCCAGTGAGAACATATTTAATGCTTCCAGACACTCCTTGTACAAGTACCATTGAAGGCCTTGAATCATTTTGGTTGCTCCTCTCTGGACAGCCTCCAACCTGTTTATATCCTTTTTCAGAAGTGGACTCCAAAACTGGACACAGTACTCCAGATGGGGCCTTACCAGGGACCTGTAGAGTGGCAGTATTACCTCCTTCCTCCTGCTGTTGAATCCCCTACCTATGCACCACAGCATTTTGTTGGCCTTGCTATAAGCTTTGTTGCATTGCCTTGTCTGTTTAAGGGTGCCGCTTATGATGACACCTAGGTCCCATTCTTCCTGTGTGGTGCTGAGCCGGACTTCATTGAGGTGGTACTCTGTCCTTGGGTTCCCTTTACCCAAATGCATCACCTTACATTTTTTGGCATTGAATTTCAGCTGCCTGACATTGGACCATCTTTCCAGTCTGTGTATGTCTTTTTGTAGGTCTTTAACCGCCTCCTTGCTGTCAACCCTTCCTCCTGTCTTGGTATTATCCATGAATAGGGCAATGTTGCCCTGAGAACCTATACTGAAGTCATTGATAAAGGCATTAAACAGGACTGGCCCCAACACTGAGCCTTGGGGAACACCAGTAGTGACCACACCTTCATCAGACCTCACCTCATTGACCATTACTCTCTGTTTTCTATCCCTAAGTCAATTACCTACCCAACTAACTATGCACTTGGCTGAAGCCAGGTTCTACAACTTTTTCAGCAGGCAGTTGTGCGGCACCTTACTGAAACTGAAGTAGAGGAGGTCCACTGGGTGGCCTATGTCCAGTTCCCAAGTGACCCTGTCAAAAAATGTGATTAGGTTCGTTTAGCATGACCTTCCGCCACAAACCCATGTTGTCTGTCATCCTGTAGACCGTTCTTATCTAGGTACTCTACCAGGTCTTGTTTTATTAAGGTTTCCATCAGTTTCCCCACTACCGAGGTAAGGCTGACCAGTTGGTAGTTACGTCTTACTCCCAACTACCTCCCTTCCTTGTGGAGAGATTGCACATCAGCTCTTCTCCAGTCTCCCCTGCACTACCCCATCTGCAGTGATCTGCTGAATAAATATGCAAAGGAACTTACCAATTCACTTCCTAGCTCCTTTAGCACCCTCGGGTGCATTCCATCAGGCCCTGGTGACTTGTCTTCCCTGAGCTGATCCAGGGCCTCTCTAATCCTACTGTTGGTGATTGATGGTGTTTCCATTTGTGGAACACCTTTGTCAGCAACCTTGATACCACTGTCTGGTACTGGTCCTTTGTGTTGCTTGGTGAACACTGAGCAAAAAAAGTTGTTCAGAACAGTGACCTTCTGCCTGTTCTCCTCCAATATTCTGCTACCATTTTTTAGTCTAACTATTCCTCCCCTTTTCTTTCTTTTTTTCTCGAATATATCGAAAAATGTTTTTTTCCCCCATTTTTTTAACCCTTCCACAAGCCCAAGCTCTGTTGCGGCCTTAGCTGATTTCACCATACTCTTTGCGTCTTTGTTCTTCTGAATGTAGGCTTCCCATGTGCTGTCTTCCTGAGTTCTTTCATAGTTCCTATAGGCTTCCCTTTTGGTTCTGATTGCGGTCCTTACCTGGTTACTAAACCATATTTTTTTTGTGTTTGTTCTTTTTGTTCACTGTTCTTACATACATCCTGGTAGCCTCTAAAATGGCTAACTTAACCAGCCCCCCATATTCTTCCACATCTAAATGCTCCAGGATCCTTAAATACTTGCTTCTGACTACATACCTCATTTTGCCAAAATTGGCTCTTCTAAAGTTTAAAACCTCTGTCTTGGATTGCAATGTTTCTACCCCTAGGGATAACTCAGAGCACACAGAGTTGTGGTCGCTATTGGCCAGTGGCTCCCCAACCCCTGTAGCACTTATTACCTCCTAGTTAGTGAGGACCACATCCAGGATGGTGTCCAGCCTACTTGGTGCACTATCTAGTTGTGTAAGTAGGCAGTCTTGTAGGGTATCAACCACATTTTGGCTCCTAGTAGAACCTGCCACTGGGATGCTCCAGTTAACATCAGGCATATTCATGTCTCCTACCACCACTGTACCACCTTTTTGTGCTACACCTCTGATCTCCTCTAGGAGTTCTTCAACCCTTCCCTCAGCCTGCCCCGGTGGCCAGTATACCATACCTATGTGGATCCTCTCCCCTGTTTCCAAGCTGAGTATCATCCACAGGGATTCCAAGCCCTCCTTTTTTATGCTATCTACTGAGATGGCATTTATCCTGTCCTTTATATATAATGCTACCCGTCCCCCTGCCCTCCCTTCTGTCCTGTCTGAACAGGGCATTACCTGGGACTGAAAGGTCAGAGCAGCTGCACCTCTTGCACCTGCCTTTTTCACCCAATGGCCTAATAGACAAATTACTTATTTAACCATTAAATGGCTTTCTATTTTACTAACTACTGCAGACAATCTGGCTGGCAATGTCAGATTAATGAAGAAAAGTCAGGGCATATCACAGTGGCCCTATAGAAGAATGCCTTATATACCCATAATACTAAAGACTGTATTTGGAAACAGTAGCAGGCTTGCTCAGAGCAGCTGCGCCTGTCTTGTCTGACTCAAGACAAACTATTTTGAATAGTTTTCTATGTTTAGGGCAGTCAAAAAACAAAGTCTCTGTTGCCAGGTGTGGGTATAGGATGACACAATTTCAGGAAGACCACAAATCAGGTGCATAAAAAATGCACAGTTGTGTTTATCATTTTATTTTCAAGTAAAATATACAGAAAGCAAAATGGTAAGTCAGACAACTGCTTAGCTTCAACAGTTCCTAAGGCTTTCCTCCAGCCTAGCATGAATCAAACAGTGTGAAAGCATACATTATCAGGAGGTCTTCCACCTTCCTCAGTTAGCATCCAGCTGACCACCCTATCTATCCTCTCTCAGCACTAAGGTATTACTTCTTATAAGCTCACTAGAAGCTGGAAAAATTTTCCACTGCCTTTTGATTAACAACAGACATAACTTAAAATTAACCACTATGGGCCACTGTTGCTCCATAAAGAACTGTTATTTGGCAACGACCTGGAGCACAGAAGAACTTGTTTACAACATCAGAAAATGTTAGACCCAAGGTCAGAACATTCTGTGCTCTTCTAAACTCTCCTGCAGGGTCATATTACCTCATGCTGTCTGCTGCAAAACATATTTTAGAAGGGGGCTGCTAACATCTAGAAAAAGCAGACACAAACTTTTGTTATTCTTCTATTAAAACTACCCTCTTAGTTTTTTAACTGTACTCTTAGTTTTGTTATAGCCAGCCAAGCAGCATGTTGGACATTATACAAAACATATAAACTGCTTGGGGAAGGGGTTTCAATTTATCCCAGGGGTGACCACTATGACAGGGGTCTCCCTGTCACAAATCCCCCCACTATGAGGGCAACCATCCTACGGTTGTCCAAATCTCAACTAACACCCTGGAAAGGTGTGGAGCTTTGGCCCACTCTCACCAGAAGCACTGTCTCAGGATCCCTTTAAAAAAAAAAAAAAACATTTATGAAGTATCCTATTCATAACACTACAAATACCATGAGACATCTTAAATTATTCTGAAATTAGTCTCTCCATTAGTAGACTACAATATCATAACATACATTTCGGAGAAAGAACCATTAATGGCAGTTTTATGCCATCTACTAACTTTCCCTAACCAGATACACTTGCACGGCTGGACCATCTGGCACCCAGTAGAACTTTCTATGGTGGGAGAACTACCTTGCTCCATCCCCACTTAAACATTTAAAGGTAGGTTAGTAACATACCATGCTGTATGCCTAACAGCCTGTCCCTAACCTCTGGGTTTATGTATTAAATGTATACACTATTAGTGGTGTTGGCTACCACCTAGTCTTTTCTGTTCTACGTGGGAGTCTTCCCCTGTTCCAAGGGTGCCATCTCTTTCCCTTTTCCCTCTGGGTTACTCCTCCTACATCACTATCAGAGGTCACTATCTGTGTACCCCATAACAGGTCTTATAGTATGCTGCTACCTACCTATACATGCCTGGCCAATAGAAATACAGGGTGAGTCTAGCCAATACCTTCCCATGGCTCACATGCCCTGAGTGACTGTGGTGCACATCCTTCATCATCTTTTTCTTATATGCTACGGGCACCACTACCTGGGCATCCACTTGCTTCATCCAGAGGTTGCTCATAAGATATAGAACTTCCTTCCTAAGTTCATACCACCATAACCGGTCCCCCACACCACCATTAACCTGTCTCCCATCCATGATTTTTACATATTCTCTTAACTGGGTAACTTCAGGATCCCCCACCTGCAACTTTCCCCAGTCAGCACCAGGAGAACAACCATTTTTCATAGGAGGAGGTTTAAAACATGCAAAAGTTCCTTCAGCCAAAATGGCTTCTTCCATGTTGCCTGAAGTCTTCTGCCTCAGTACTACATTGCCAGTCAAAGTCTTACTTGGGGTCTCCTCCTCTCGTGCTCTATTCTCCTCCAAATAGCAGACCCGAAAAATTGGCAACAAAAGGATCTCCACAAATGTTGGTCACAAATGCTCCATCAGAGGGTCCTCTTCCTCCAGAGCCCATGGATCCTGCTCCATCAATTCTTCCTCAACATCCTCCAAGTGGGACCTTTCAAGTAGCTCCTGTCATCTGCACTCCACCTCTGTCCAGTGTCGGTCAGCCTCCAGCCACCTCCCACTCATCCAGTGAAGAAGCCATATCAGGGTCTCCATTTGGCCATTAGGTCCATCTCATCCCATCCATGCTGCCTCACCCAGGTCACCATCTCCACTAGGTGCTGTTCTCCTCATCTCTGGCACCATGCACATCTGCTGTGTATCCTAGGTACCAGGTCTGGTACCACTGACTGAACTCCCCCTGATTCCTTGGACGTCCAGTTAGGTCCCCCTTATGACATCATATGTCACTGGGTGTAGGTTTAGGATAGCACAATTTCAGGCAGACCACAAATCAGGTGCATAAAAAATGTTTGGTTATGTTTATCATTTTATTTTCATCAAGTGAAATATACAGAAAGCAAAATGGTAAGTCAGACAACTGCTTAGCTTCAACAGTTTCTAAGGCTTTCCTTCAGCCTGGCATGAATCAAACAATGTGAAACCATACACTATCAGGAGGTCTTCCACCCTTCCTCAGTGAGTATCCAACTGACCACCCTATCTATCCTCTCTCAGCACTGAAGTAGGGCTTTTTATAAGCTCACAAGAAGCTGGAAACATTTTCCACTGCCTTTTGATTAACAACAGACATAACTTAAAATTAGCCACTAGGGACCACTGTTGTTCCATAGAGAACAGTTATTTGGCAGCCACCTGGAGCACAGAAGAACTTGTTTACAACATTCAAAAAGGTCAGACCTGAAGTCAGAACATTCTGTACTCTCCTAAACGCTCCTGCAGAGTCATATTACCTTATGCTGTCTGCTGCAAAATATACCTTAGAAGGGGGCTGCTAACATCTAGAAAAAGCAGGCACAAACTTGTCTTATTCTTTTATTAAAACTACCCTCTTAGTTTTGTAACTGTACTCTTAGTTTTGTTATAGCCAGTCAAGCAGCATGTTGGACATTATACAAAACATATAAACTGCTTGGGGAAGGGGTTTCAATTTATCCCAGGGGTGTCCACTATGAAAGGGGTCACCCTGTCACAGTCTTTCACATTTTGTCATAGTCAGAGTAGAGTGATATGGTAGTAGAATGATTAGGGTAGTAACTACTCGACCCTAACCAACTACCCATTTTGCATTAGGATACTTTTAGGGTACCTTAGTGTAGTTTGGAGGTACCTGCAGGCATTGTTTAATGTAGGGTGTTTTACTACCCACCCATGTCTATTGGCAACAGGCCCTCAAACAACTCAGTGCAACATGATGCCTAGCTGGTCGGGGAAATTATGAGATCAGCCAGATCAGGTGCAGTGGTGTTCCTTGGAAACATCAATCTCCTGGGCATAGACTGGCATCTTGAAGGCCTAATAGCAAGGCTGAGGCATGTTTCAAACAACATGAAGTCTTGCTGTATTCTGACAATTGCAGTGATTCTCAACCTTTGAACTGCCCCGGAGAACAAAGAGTTAACTTTCTATGCAGGGCATAGAATGCTGAGCTCAAGCTCTGTTGAAGTCTCTGTCTGGAGTGATTCAAACCTAAACCATCAGATTCTTTACTCCGCCTCACTGAACGGTCGCTCCGGAGATTTCTCCTTCAGCTCGGTTCAAAAGTTGGTTAAAGTTTTCAGTTTTCGTCAGTTTTTAAACTGAAAAAAGTATCCGCATAGTCAGTTCAGTCTCTGTCTGTGGTGCCGTGAGTACTAGATAGGAACTGTTCTGTTTTTCTGTGTGGAACTTGTAAAAGTGCGGCTCAGTTCAGCTGAACTGGCCATTTTATAGTGAAATTTGTTTGTTTACTTAGTGTGTGGTTACCGGTTCTTATTGATTCTAAAAAAAACGTGTTTTTAACCGTTTTTTTCCAATACCTGTGACACGGTTAGGAACCGATAAGGGAGTCTTGCCTTGCGGTTGCCGAAAAAGGGTAAGTTTAGTTAGGTTGGCCATGTCTGAGAAACCCAAGAAAAAAATGGGCCCACTGAGTTTCAACACTGCAGTGAGTGTGGGGAGGTCTTTGCTAAGGCTGATCCCCACACCACCTGTGTTTATTGCCTGGGGTTTGACCACCACGATTCAAACTGCCAAACATGTAAAAACTTTCCCAAATCTGCCCTTGAGAAGAGATTAGGTAGACTAAGGGAAAAGGAGGCCAAGAAGTCCACTGACCTGGATGGCCAGCCCAGTTCGGTTTTGACCGAACCAGAAGGAGTGCCCTCTGACCAGGGCGATACTTCTTCGGGCAAAAGGAGAGCTGATTTCGAGGGATCGGTTCCGACAAAAAGAAAGCACAAAGATAAATCGACCGGTTCGGATCCAGAGGTTTATGTTCTGACATCTGAAGAGATAGCCAGGGAGATTCAGATTGTGGAATCACTCCGTCTGGTTCCGACCGATCCGGCTCCTTCTGGCAGGGGTTCAGTTCAGTTGGTTCCCCTGGTTCAAGAGTATACCCTTGAAGATTTCTATGAACTGGAATATGAAGAGGAAGGGGAATTTGAGGATGATGATGTAAGTGAAGGTCTGGATGTGCCTGTGGAACCGGACATCTCCCCAGACAGACCTTCAGGTGTTTCCCCTCCTAGGCTTTCTGAGTCCCCTTCTCACTTTATGTTTTACAGAAAGGTGGCTGAAACCCTCCAGCTTCCTATGGAGGAGGCTGTGGAAGATCAAGAGGAGCCTGATTATGTAGAGATGATGAATATCCCAGAGTCCAGGAGACTGCCTATTCCTCTCCATAAATCTTTTGGGAAACAGACACAAAAAATCTTAAAGTCTCAAAACATTATACCTCCTGTGGATAGAAGAATGGGCAAGAGGTATACACTTTCAGGCTCAGACACAGAGTACTTATATCAACAATGCAGCCATGTTGGGGTAGTGCAGGCTGCTGCCTGTGACAAGGCAAATATTCCCTTGGCTTCACACCCCCCTGACAAGGACTCCAGGAAGATTGATGCCATGGCAAAGAAGCAGTACATGGCATCTTCTTTGGGACTCAGGCAGGTGAATTACATGGCCTATACAGCCTGGTACCAGAAGTCCAGGTGGGACTCTGTACTGGCACTGGCTAAACAGGCCTCCCCCCAGCTAGCCAAGGAGCTGGAGGTGGTGGCTGCAGATGGGAGTGAGGCATCTAAGGTTCAGTTTCATGCTGCTGTGGACTCTAATGATGTGTCATCAAGAGTCATGGCTACATCTGTGGCTCTTCGGAGGATGGCTTGGCTCAGATGTACTAGCCTCTTGCAGGACACCCAGGCTAAGGCCATGGATTTTCTGTAGTGGGTAATTCTCTGTTTGGGGAGCAGACAGAGAATTACATGAAGAAAATGGATGACTACAGGACCACTTACAGGAGTGCTCAAGCCAAGGAAAGACAGGCAACTCCTCAAAGGCAGCAGTCTAGGGGCAGGGGCAGGCCTTTTCAAAGACCTTTTTACCAAGCACAGGCCTCTTCTTCCTTTTCTCAGAGGGGGTTCTTCAGAGGGAGAGGCAGAAGGGGGATAAGCAGGACTGTATCCACTCCTCAGCCTAAAGCCCCTGCCAAGCAGATACCCTGATGGGCCTGCCCTGGTTGACTCTCCTATTCCAGTAGGGGGCAGGCTGGCTTATTTTGTCCAGGACTGGATGTCTATTACATCTGACAAGTGGGTCCTGGAAGTAGTAAGCCAGGGACTGGTTCTCAGCTTCAAAAAATTTCCAAAGATGAGAACCACATCTTTTCCACCTGCAAATCTCTCAGAAACCCTTGCCCTAGAGGCAGAGGTTTCTTCTCTCCTAGCATTAAGAGCTGTAGAGAGAGTACCTACCCTACACTGGGGCAAAGGACTGTACTCCAGCTACTTCCTGACCCCCCAAAAAACGGGGGAGTGGCGGCCCATCCTAGACCTAAGGTATCTAAACAAACATCTCTTCAAACCAAAGTTCAAGATGATAACTCTGGGAATAATCCTTCCCTCTCTAAGGCCAGGGGACTGGCTAGCCTCCCTGGACCTCAAAGATGCCTACTTTCACATTCCCATCAGGTGCTCCCACAGGAAGTACCTCAGGTTCGAGTTGCCCTCAGGTCATTATCAGTTCAGAGCAATGCCCTTTGGCCTAACCTCAGCCCCAAGGGTTTTCACAAAGTGCCTGGCAGTAGTAGTTGCCTTTCTAAGAAGGCAAAAGATTTCCATTTTTCCATATCTGGATGATTGGCTAATAGTGGGTCAGTCTCCAGACCAAGTCAAGTCTCACTTGCAAGTGACCCAGCAAGTGCTCACTTCTCTAGGATTTCTTCTCATCCTTCCCAAGTCAGTTCTTGAACCAGTCCAACTTCTTACCTTTATAGGGGCAGAACTGGACACACTCAGAGCAAGAGCCTTTCTTCCTCTAGAAAGGGCAAGGGTTCTTATGGAACTAGCTTCTTCCTTCAGCCTTCAGGTATCTCGACAAGCAAGGCATTTTCTCCAGCTCTTGGGCCACATGGCAGCTTCAACAGCAGTGATCCAAGGGGCAAGATTCCAGATGAGGGATATTCAGTTCCACCTGAGAGCTTTCTGGTCTCAGAGAAAGGACTCCATTACCAAACTGATCCCACTGACTCTGACCATGATCCAAGCCCTCCAGTGGTGGCAGGATCAGGACAATTTAAGACAAGGTGTTCCTTTTGTTGCGCAGCCTTGTTCAGTGGTACTTACCACGGATGCTTCTCTCCTGGGCTGGGGAGCCCACCTGGGGTCCCTTACTGCCCAGGAGCTGTGGTCCCCCCAAGAATCCCTTCTCCACATCAATCTTCTAGAGCTCAGGACAGTTTCTCTGGCCTAAAAGCATTCTCACAGTCGGTGCAGAACAAGGTGGTTCAAGTTAGAACAGACAACACCACCACCATGTGGTACATCAACAAGCAGGGAGGCACTCAGTCCATGGCCTTGTGCACAGAAGCCATGAAGTTGTGGTCCCTGGCTTATTCCCTGCAAACTTCTCTTGTAGCAGTTCACCTTCCAGGCAAGGACAACGTGCTAGCAGATGCACTGAGCAGGATTTCTCAGGGCCATCATGAATGGTTCCTGGACCCTCAGGTGTTGAAAGTGATTTTTTCAAGGTGGGGCACTCCAGAGATGGATCTCTTTGCAGCCCCAGACAATCACCAACTCCATCTCTTTTGTCACAGACCTCCAGTCCTGGGCTCAGTCCCTCTGGACACCCTGATCCTGAATTGGGAGGGGAAGTTTCTGTATGCTTTTCCCCCCTTCCCACTCCTGTTCAAAAAAATGGTAAAAATAAGGTCTCAACCTTGCAAGATGATTCTGATTGCTCCAGATTGGGCCAGACAGCCCTGGTACCCCCTGTTGCTGTTCCTAGCAGTCCATCTTCCCCTGTCTCTCCCCAGGAATTACAACCTGTTAACATCCTCTCAGGGAAGGATTTGGTACCCCAATCTTCAGTCTCTCAATCTCAAAGCATGGCTCTTGAAGAGTTAGAGTTTGCAGATCTGCATCTTTCCCAAGGGGTTCTGGATATCCTCAAGGCTTCTCGAAAGCCCTCCACCAGAAAGACTTACATCTCCAACTGGAAAAGATTCAGCATTTGGTGTTCTAAGAAACATGTTTCTCCAGACACTGCTGTATTGCCTACGGTTCTGGATTACATGGTCCATCTTAATGACCTAGGCCTCAAACCAGCTACTCTCAAGGTACACTTGTCAGCTGTTTCTGCATTTTTCTCTGTGGGGAAGCCTTCCTCACTATCTTCCCATCCTGTGTTCTGTAAATTTTTTAAAGGGTTGCTTCACACCAATCCTCCTTTTAGAGACCCTGCCCCTGCCTGGGATTTGAATGTTTGCATTGCTCAACTTATGCAACCCCCCTTTGAGCCTATGTCTTCAGCAGAGCTTAAGTACTTGACTTGGAAAACTGTGTTCTTGGTAGCCATTACGTCTGCCACGTGTATCAGTGAATTGCACGCACTGTCAGTGGAATCTGATTTTATCTCCTTTCACAGGGATAAAGTGGTCCTTAGAACCAATAGAAGGTTCTTGGCCAAAGTGGTTTCAGACTTCCATTTAAACCAGTCTATGTCTCTCCCTGTTTTCTTCACTGATCATTCTTCCTCAGAAGAGAGGAGGCTACACAGTTTAGATGTCAAAAGAGCCCTTGGTTACTACATAGAGCATACCAAGGGTCATAGGTTTGACTCCCTCCAGTTGTTCCTCACTAATGGAGAAGTGGGAAAGGGCAAACCTGCCACCAAAAGATCTATTGCCAGGTGGATTGTGTCTTGTATACAATTCTGCTATGAAAAGCTTGGAAAAACTCCACCCTCAGGCCTGAGGGCTCATTCCACAAGAGGTACAGCTGCTTCCCTGGCTGCTGCCAGGGATATCCCTCTCTTAGAAATTTGTCAAGCAGCCACCTGGAAAACAGCCCATACCTTTACCAAGCATTACTCTCTGGATATCCAGGCTAGGAGTGATGCTCGGTTTGGCACAGCAGTACTTCAGAGCCTATTCCCAAAGTAGGTTCTGTCCCTCCTCCTTGGAGGTACTGCTTGGTAGTCTGCAATTGTCAGAATACAGCAAGACTTCATGTTGTTTGAAGAAAAAATTACTCACCTTAGTAATTATGTTTCTTCTAATGGATTCTTGCTGTATTCTGACCTTCCTCCCTGTCTCCCCTCTCAGAACCTGTTTTTGGGAAGTGGGTGGGCAGGTGCAGTGTTGCACCCCAGGGGTGCTTTTGGCTTACATCCTCCCCCTTTTTGTTTGGGTGCTGATTTATTATTATTTTTAGTACATGGGGTTTTGTTTTTGGGTTTCAGGACTTGAGTCTTCCTTGGGAATCCAAAACTTTTTTCAGCTAGTTGACTAGTAAGAATTTTTTACAATTTCCACATAGAATTTTTAGTTTAGTTGGGCTCGTAAGAATCTGACAGTTTAGGTTTGATCACTCCAGACAGAGACTTCAACTGAGCTCGAGCTCAGCATTCTATGCCCTGCATAGAAAGTTAACTCTTTGTTCTTCGGGACAGTTCAAGATCACTGCAATTGTCAGAATACAGCAAGACTCCATCAGAAGAAACATAATTACTAAGGTGAGTAATTTTTTCTTCTGGTCCACATCGAAGAACTGCTTCTTTGAGAAACATGCTTAACAGGGTCTAGGTCTGAGGACATCCTCAGCCTTGCTCTTAGCAGTGAGAAGGGACAAGATCTCCCAGTACAACCACATTCGAAAATAGTGGTGCTATACGAAATGCAAGCAAACAAACCAACATAGGTAAAACCACACTACAAATAAAGGCATATGGAACCAAGGTATGCTGAAAATATGCAGTTTATTGAAAACCAAACTGAGTGAAAAAAACAATGAGGACAACTGTACCAGTACCCCGATGCTTCAAAACTCATAGTGATGCAGCTACATAACCTTTATTTTTAGTGCACTCTCAGTAGCGAGGGTGGTGTCATGTCTAGCATGAATATCAAGGAACTCATGGAGGCAGTGACCACAACTGGTTGCTTTTTTCACTGCTGATAAGGAAGACTAGCAGGACCTCAGCTACCAGGACCACAACAGATATTTCTCAGCCACTAACTCCTTCTGAAGCACAACCAGAACAAAGCACAAATAATTTTCATGCAAACTAAATAGGTACCAGTAATTTTCCTGCAAAAATTATTAAACCTTTAAAAATGGTCACCAACAGTCACTGAGGGCAGGATTCACAGAAGGGATGCACCCAGCGCATCCAAGATGCACCAGAGCATCCCCAAAATGCACCAAAGGGTGATTCAGATAGAGAGCCGATGCGCTGGCAGAACCCCGATGCGCTGGCACAACCCCGATGCACCGCATACCACCAGTAATGCTATGTGGCGCAGCCGGAGGGGCTGTGATGAGGGGGCGTGGCTTCATGGCGACTGGTGCAGCCCCACTGTGAAGCCCATCTCTGTGGTGCAACCCCAGGGCAAGTCTGGGGATGCTGCTGACAGAAAGATAAGTCTAGAAAACTAGACTTATGTCGGTGACCACCTACAGGTAGGCTGCCACTCTGCGACAGCAGCATGGGTGCCCTCCCACCCTGGCAGTCCACTGAGCTCCCCCCAGCCCCAAGCTCCCATACAATGCTGCCCCTGGCAGCGGTAATGGACATGGTGCCCCCCCAAGCCCCCTGTACAAAGCCACTCTCAGCGCCATCAACAGTACTGAACCCCTCCACCCTAAGCCCCTGTAAAGTGCCGCTCCCAGTGACAGTAGTAGTAGTAGAGATGACCACCCCCGATCACAGGTACGATGCCGCTCCTGGTGGCAGTAGTAGCAATGATGACCCCCCTGAGCACCCGTACAATGCTGCTCCCGGCGGTGGTGAATATCGAGGCAAAACCCCTCCCAGCCCCAAAGCCCCGATGCACCACCGCCGGGAGCAGCACTGCATAGGCGCTGGGGTGTCATTGTCATCATTGCTACTACTGTTGCCAGGAGCGGCATTGTATGGGTGCCTGGGGTCACTTCTATTACTACTGCCTCCAGGAGTGGCTTTGTACAGGGACTTGAGGGGATTCAGTACTGTTGATGCTGCCAGGAGTAGCTTTGTATGGGGGCTTGGGGAGGGTTGCCAATATCTTTACTGCCTCCAGATGTGGCATCCTATGGAGACATGGGGGGGTTCATTACATTCAGCACCGCTGGGAGCGGCATGGCTTGGGCTGAGGTCGGGCGGGGAGGGGCAGTGGACACACTTTGGTGCATTCTGCTGGGGCATCGAGCCGGCGCTATGCAAATGGGGCCATAATGGCATGCTAATGGCCCCATTGCACCATGCATGCCTAATGGCCTCATTTGCATGCCCCTGGCTGTGAATCACGTTTTTGGGTGAAGGGCATCCTGAGATGCCTGTCCGATTGGGCTCACAACCTGTCATGGGGGATGCGCGAGAGCAGCCTGGGATGCTCCGGGGCATCCTGGGCTGGGCGCACCTGTGCTATTCACAGAGGGGATGCGCCGGGGGCATCTCTCTGTGCCTCCTCTTTGAATAGCCCATTTTACACTCAGTGTATCTCCCCTGTGCCTCGGCAGCCGAGATGCACTGGGCGCATTTTCTTTGTGAATCCTGCCCTTAGAGTTCAAAAGAAATGTGGTAGATGTGGTTGTCCAATTGAGGATGTGGAAGAAAAAAAAACTACTATGTTGCTGCAGGTGGTACCATTTATTGGACTATAAAAGATTTTTTTTTGAGAATTGTTTTTCTCAAAAGCAATTTTATAGTCCAATAAAAATTATCACTTGCATCACATTTGTTGCTTTTTTCTTCTATATTAGAAAACAACTTACTTTCGGGTGTTACATGTCATATGTTAACATGCAGTATCTAGAAGGTACATTTTTCAAGTAATTTTCCACAATAGTTTCAATATTCTTTAATCAAAAAGAGTGCTTAGCAGTATTCATCAATTTTGATAAATAAATAGCAACATTTGTATTTTGTAAAGCAATACTACAAGATTCAAAACCCTTTATAATGTGCCAAAAACGCTGCTTGATTTCTTTGTGGAAATTAAATAGAGAGGTAAAGTAGCCCAAGGGATGGCTGATCAAGTGAAGTTCAAATGCGACAGCAGATTTAAAATGTCAGTTGTAACTGCACAGCCTTGAAGCTGCCCCTACAGAGGAGGTTAACAACCTGCTCCACTGTAGGGGTTGCTAACTTGGTGGAACCTGGTATCTAGCCTTCCCTTGGCCACCCGGTTGACTTCTTAAGTGTACTACCCAACCCGGGTCACCAGTGTGGGAGCACGTTGCCCTTCCCACTGGGCCACTGGCAGTAGGAAGTTCTTTTCTGACAATTTATTTTGAACGTTTAGTAACTGTGATCATATTTGGAGGTTTTAATAATTTTTGCAGTAAATTTACTGGTCTTTATTAAGAGTACATCTAAAGTATTTACGTTTTGTGCTGGTCTTGCTATAGAAGATGGTGGTTGAGCAAAACAATATAGGACAGGTGCACACTGCTGACTTACCTTGGAGCTGGGACTGTTACTGTTCTGTATGTAACCTCTGGCACCAGGAACTATGAACTTCAGAAAAGTGGGCGTTTTTTTTTAATTCTCTTATCTCTCAGGACAGTGATCAGGGATATACCCATATGTCCATGTTTAAGACACCCCAACCCTGTCACCTCACTTTCCTCCGGGACTTATGTGACATTGTCTGGTAGTCCATGGCTTGCCCTCCATGAATGGGCCTGCCCCCAAGACTGGGGACTAATCCCAAAGGGGTGGGACCAAAATGTTAATCCAGTAGAGGCCTGCCCCAGCTTGACTGATTCAGGGGCTGCAGGGATGTCATGGTGTTCAGCTTAGGGATTTTTCTCTTAGTTTCTCCCCACCCCCAAGGCTTGTGCCATCCATGGTCATCATGGTAGCAATGTATGCTGAGCATGTGCATATGCTTGGATCACTTGCTTCAGCCTCACCTACCCACTCTGCAGGCTCCTCTAGCTTGTATCCCCACCTGTGGTTACTGAGATGGCACTAGTGCAACAGAGTAAGCCAAGATCCCTCCCCAGAGGAGGAGGAAGAGGAGAGTATTCATTCATTGAAATGATCAGTTCTCTTCCACTCAGCTGACCCCGATGACCAGGGTTCACTTGTGAACTCTGGTTGTCAGTGCCATGAGTGTTAGCACTACTGCTGCACCAATGGGCCAGCCTACCAGAAAGACTAACTTTCCCAAGATAAAGAATCCAATGTCCAAAGATCTGGAGCAGCTGCTTTAGCCTGGTAATGCAGAGCACATGTGTAATTCATTGAAGAGGGTGCTCAAAGCAGCCATAGAGGTCTGCATTCCTTAAAGCAATAAGGGGAAAAAGCCAAGAGGTGGACCCCTAGCTAGTCAACAGAGATCTAAAGCAACTGGTCTTAAACAAAAAAGTCTTTGATCACTGGAAAGACACAGGTTGCCTCCAGGCCAGAGATGAGTACAAAGTAACACTGAGGGACTGCAACACTGGAACACTGGAAGCCAAGATGTCAGAAGGAGCTGCAGACAACACCAAAGCCTTATTCCGGTGCATAAATGCAAGGAGGAAAGGGAAGAAGAAGACTGCGGCCCTGAAAATTTGAATAGAGGAAGGAATCCGAGAGAGCAAGAGGATGTGATGGAGATGCTGACAAATATTTTGCTATAAGGGCTCCCAGGAGAGGATGAGTGCTCAGGAAGGCCAGTGGCAGCAGGGGTAGCCATGATGTAAATGTTCCAAAGTATTCTGCGAGCTGCGGGAGTGGGGGGGGCATGCATTAGCAAAAAGGTAGCCAACCCCAGTGAAATCCACATACCAAAAGTAGCATGCACTCCAAAGTTGCTGTCCACACACAGACTATAAATCTCAGGCTTTCAGGCTTACTGCTGTGGTGTGTTTGAAAATGAATCCCTACTGGGGTCCCCTGCCTAGCATTTCTAATTCACCTGCCATGTTCTTGGATTCTTAGTTTCAAAGCTCTGATTGTGCATCCTATATACAGTTTTCTACAATCACACCAGAGGGGTGCACCAGGTTTTGTTTGAATGTCATCTGCTGTTAATTATCAGCACTATATAAATCATGAGTATACTCCCAATTGCCACACCCCCTGATGAAGGGTTAGTTTGGACCTGAAGCGCCGGGGCTCGAGTGGCCAGTGAGCATGTCCTATCACTGGCAGGTATTATACCAACTTGAATTATAATAAATCTTTGGGATTATTCAAAGTCGTGTGTGGACAGCAACTTTGGAGGGTGTGCTACTTTTGGTGTGTAGCCACGATGTAGCCTGTGAACATCACACCCACACTGATAGCTGACTACTTGGCTAAAATCAACATAGCCAATTGCAAGGGTAGACAGTATACAACCCAGGACTGTAGTACAGCTAAGGGAATAATTGACATGGCCACTTACAGTAATCTTTCATGACCAACTGGACAAGTGTGTGCTGGAGTACTGGAAAGTGGCCAGTGTGGGCTCCATATCCAAGAAGAAGGCATGGTTGCAGAGGTAGTGCGAGCAAGTGGTTAGAGAACCAACCTGGGAACTGGAAGATCACAGGTTCAAACCCCTCTAGAGCCAAATACTCACGGTGTGATCTTGGGCAAGTCACTTAATTTTACAGTGCTCCAGCATACCCAGCTGCAAAAGTGGATAGAAGCAAGACCCCCACTGCACATGAGATATTGCATCTCAGGTAGACGATCCTGGGTAAATAAACTGAAATATAAAAAATGCTGCAGTGGCTTGGTAGCCCCTGGACCTGCAGATCCTGTGTCTGGTGCTGAGCTCCATGCAGCCTGGAATGAAGTGACAGAGGTCGCAAACAAGGTTGCTCCTCTGGGTGTCTGGGTAACCCTGCAAAGTTGTCCCTTAAGTACTGTACCAAACAAGGGGATTATGATGAACAAAATATGCCCAGTTGTTGGTTCAGGGTCTGTCTGAGGACCTACAGAAAATTAAGGTACTGTGAATGGTTATGTGTTCACTATAAGGGTCCTAAAAGGAAATGAGACAGATCGAAGGCAGCAAGCTAGATGGATGGTTGGAGGCTGAAGCACCCATGAGGGCTCCTTAATTTTGGGTCCAGTCCTTTGCTTGACTGATACCATTAGGTTGTGCCAGGGCATGTACTCATTCTGCAAGATCTTCCAAGAATCAGTCTTCTCCCTAGAGTCCCATTCCTGGGTCTTAGCAGGAGGTGCTAGGACCTAGCACTGGCTGTTGGTACCAGTGCACAAGTGACACCACATGGTGCCACATGCTTACCAGTAACTGTTGCTGATGCTTCAGCTTACCTCAGTTCTATTTTTTCCATCGCTGAATGCACACCACGGGAGCTAATCATCATTACCACAGTTTGCTTTTCTTCTTGGTATTTTCTCTTGGATTATTTCTTTTCCCTCAGACAGTCTGGTTCTTTGAAGAAAGGTAAGAAATATTTCCATTGCTTTTGTCTGTGTAAGTGTGGCAATAATATTGCTAACACATACCAGCATTCTGTTTCTGGGCCTGCCTTGGGAGGGACTACAACATAGACTCCTGTGACACCTGCTTCTGCTTTGACCACCAGACCATTGACATACAGTGACTGAAGATGGGTCACCCTGCACCCACCTTCAGCAGCAGGCCTCAATCCAGGAGATCCTAAAGTAGGTCTTTGGGCTCTCCTCCCCACCCCTCACTGTGTTGTGGTGGTGACAGGGTCTCTGATAGTGCTGTTGGATGGACCAGCCATCCTCTACTTCTGGGTAGCCAGTGAAGAACCCACCATGGCCCATTCCCTCTGAGTGACAGATCACCCTAGTGATGGGGCCAACTCCTTTGGCGTTGGTCACCTGTCTGGTGATGTTGATGTGGACTGAGAGCTCTCTATAGTAGACAGAGTTTACTGGAGGACGGTGCCCTTTTCCTAACTGCAGTGGGACTTACTAAGCAGGGTTCCTAAATTAGGATGCTGTTCTCAGGCAACATAAGGTATTCTTACCTTTAAGGACATTTCTGAATGTGCCAAAATATCAGAGTGAATATCATAGAGAGAGTGAACAAAGTTATTGGAGGGTACTGTATATCAATCATGAAACATTGCTCAAAGTTGTGACTTGAGTATGGATAAATAAAGAAGAGGATTACAATAGTGTCTGGGTTATTGGTGTAAACCCCATCATTGTCCTTTTGAGTTGATGGAGTCAGCAGCGGTTTCCCCCAAGACTGAATATTGGTTTCCTATTTTGAAAAAGAAAGGACAACCTAGAAAACTTAGGTGAACATTGATGTCAATGCCAAGCTCAGTGCAGATGCTGGTGTCAGTGCCACCCCCAGTGTTGACTCTATTAGAGTGTTGGCTGGGGAGCAGTGACTGTCAGTGTGCGGTTCTCCTCAGTCACTGGTACAGATGTCAGCACCAGACAGTGCCTAGGCTTCACAATGGGGTCTACCCAGTCAGGGACGCTTGCTGTACACTCTATGGCTTCCCCCCTCAACCTCCAGTCTGCTGTCTCCTTTGAAGGATGAGGTTCAAGCATGGCTGGCTCTTCCTGCTCCTCCCCTAGGGTGAAGAGGCTGTCAGGGTCTCATGATTATGCCCAAAGCATGAGTTCAGCAACATCCCAAGTCACCTCATCTCCCTCTAGGCCTAAGCCTCACGTGCACCTGGCCTGATTCAATAGAGTGGTCATGACCATAATATCTCCAGGTCCTTTGTTGCCAGATCAGCACTGCCTCTGGATGGAGGAATCATATAGGGAGTCATGCAGGGCTTAGTTCCTGGCCCCTTCCCCTGATCTCTATACAGGCAGTTTCCTACCCTCTTCTCCCTTGGAATCTTCTGTGGACAGTGAGTCATCCTTCATATGGCTTCAGCTGTTGAGTACATTTTATATTAGTGATTTGTAGGGGATATGATGGAGGTGATGGGAGTTCCATTTTACTTTAGTCGTGTTCAGATTGCCCTGCCTCTGGGGCTCACTGGTGTTCCCAATAGTTACACCAAGGTCATGTACACTTGGCATAGAACAATAAAGGAAGTGACAATGACAGTTTGGAGGTGCCCATACACCACTCCTCCCATTCCAAGGGCCCTCTGTCTGCATTATTGCACACTTACTGGGTTGAGAGGAGATAAAAATCAAACCTAATGCTAGACTTAGGGTGCTCTATGTACTCAGCCTTGGATGGGTGAGTATTCTTCTAGCATGGATTCTACTCATTTCACTTCGGCTCAGTCCATCCTGTCCATAGCCTCACATCAGACCCATATGGTCACATATTGGCACCATTCATGGATGCAGGTGCACAATCTGCTCTCAGCAATGCCTCCTTGCGAGTCAATCAAGCAAGACATGAATTTTTCGATAAGGAATCTGGAGGCAGCCTGGCATTAGTCAAGGTATCATACAATGAAAGCAAGGTGGTCTCTGTGATTGTTGGATTAGCTGTCTGCATCAGGCAGATTTCTTGGCTTCACCTGTCCCAGTTAGTACTGTTGGCCTATTGAAAAGTGTTGAACTACCAGTTCTACACAAGGAGGCATGGAAATGATGAGAAGGGACTTGGCAAGGTCGGAGGAATGGTCAGAAGTATGGCAGCTTGGATTCAACGCAAAGAAGTGCAAAATAATGCACCTGGGAAACAAAAACCCAGGAGAAGAGTACACAATGGGGGGAGGGGTAGTAACAATAACAAAAATGGAAAGGGACCTGGGGGTAATCATATCAGATGACCTTAAGGTTGGCAAGCAATGTAAGAAGGCAGTAAGGAGGGCTGGGGGGATACTGGGATGTATAGGGAGAGGCATCACCAGCAGAAAGCAATAAGTTGTTATCCCTTTGTATAGACAGTTGGTGAGACACCATCTGGAGTACTGTGTCCAGTTCTGGAGACCCCATGTCTGCAAGGACATAGACAGGATGGAGGCAGTCCAGAGGAGGGCAACTAAAATGGTGCAGGGTCTGCAGGAGAAGCCATACGAGGAGAGACTAAAGGAGCTTAATTTATATACCCTTGAGGAAAGGAGGGAGAGGGGGGACATGATAGAAACCTTTAAGTACCTCAGTGGAATCAACAAAGTCCAAGAGGGTAGCATCTTTCAGAAAAAGAGATGTGTAAGAACAAGGGGACACAATCTGAAGATAGAGGGGGGATGGCTCAGGGACAATGTGAGGAAGTATTTTTTTCACAGAGAGGGTGGTGGATGCATGGAACAGCCTTCTTGAGGAGGTTTTGGGGTCTAAAACTGTGGGAGAATTCAAGAATGCATATGACAGACATAAGGCAATTACTGTGTGGGGTACGAAGAAATAGGCTGCTGGTTAACTAAGATCTGCAGCTTATCCTGTAGATAGGGAAATGGGCAGACTAGGTGGGCCCAGCGGTCTTTCAAACAACATGAAGTCTTGCTGTATTCTGACAGTATGCAGTTAGCCCCAGCACTTGAACTGCTCCGGAGAGGAAAGGGTTAACTTTATGCAGCAGCATAGAACGTTGAGCTCAAGCTTGGTTTTCAAACCTCTATCTCTGGTATTTCTCAGTGTAACCATCAGATTCTTTACTCCACCTAACAGTGAAGTCGCTCTGGAGATCCCTCCTCTGCTCGGTTTGATAAAGTTTAACAAAAGCGTACGGTTGTTCAACCGATTTATTATTTGTCTACGGTACAGGTAATGTTGTAGATAGGTAGTGATTTATTTTTTGTGGAAATTGTTTTTTCCTCGGTTTCCGTTCGGTCAGTCCGGTTGGAAACCAATCTTTTGTTTATCTTTGCATTTTCTGGGATTTAGTAGTGGTGTTCCGGTTCCTATCGGTTAAAAAAAACCCGGACTTTTTCTGTTTTTTTTTCCACAGCCTGAAACACGGTTGGTAACCGATAGGGGAGTAGTACCTGGCTTGAAAGCAGTAAAGGGTAATTTGTTAGTGTGGCCATGTCTGAGAAACCCAGGAAAAAAAATGTAACCGCTGGGCTTCAACACTGTACTGAGCATGGGGAGGCCTTTGCCAAGGCTGACCCCCACCTCATCTGTATTTATTGTCTGGGGTTTGACCACCTCAAAACAGACCACCAAATCTGCAAGAATTTTCCTAAAGTCACTCTGGAAAAAAGGTTGAGAAGGCTGAAAGAAAGGGAGATCGAGAAGTCCGCTGATACAGATGGCCAGCCCGGTTCGGTTGCAGCCGAACCTTAGGAGGTGCCCACTAACCTGGGAGATACCCCCTCAGGCAAAAGGAGATCTGACTCAGAGGGGTCGGTTCTGGCAAAAAGGAAAAGAAAGTCAGCCGGTTCGGATCCAGCACCGCATACTCCAACCGCTGACGAAATAGCCAAAGCGATCAGTATATTTCAGTCTCTTCTCCCGGTTCCGTCCGAATCGGTACCGCTGGTTAGGACGGATCCGACTCCATCAGATTATAATCCAGATGCTTATTATGATGTGAAGTGGGGGGGGAGAGAGATGAAGAGTATCCTGAGGATGACAGTGATGATAATGATTGTGAACGTCTGGTTGTGCCTATTGAACCGGACATCTCCCCAGACAGGCCTTCTAATGTCTCCCCCCCAGGCTTTCTGAGTCCCTTTCCCACTTCTTGTTCTACAAGAAGGTGACTGAAACCCTCCAGCTCCCAATGGTAGAAGCTGCTGAGGAGGAGGAAGAGCCTGATTTTGCTGAGATGGTGGACATCCCAGAGTCCAAAAGATTGTCTATCCCGCTTCATAAATCTTTGGGGAAACAGACAAAAAAGATATTGCAAACACCTGACTCCTTACCTCCTGTAGATAACAGAATGGACAGGAGGTACATGTTATCAGGCTCAGGTACAGAGTTTTTATATAGTCATTGCAGCCATGTTGGGGTAGTGCAGGCTGCAGCCTGTGATAGGGCTAATATTCCTTTGGCTTTACACCCCCCCAGACAAAGACTCTGGAAAGTGGATACCATGGCCAAAAACAATATTTGGCATCTTCTTTGGGACTCAGGCAGGCTAACTATATGGCCTACACAGCCAGGTACTAGGATGTCCAGGTGGGGTACAGTTCTGGAACTGGCTAAACAGGCCTCTCCCCAGTTATCCAAAGAGCTGGAGGAGGTGACTGCTGATGGAATTGAGGCATCCAAAGCACAATTCAAAGCTGCTGTAGACTCCAATGATGTGATATCATGGCTACATCTGTGTCTCTCAGGAGATTTGCTTGGCTCAGATGCACTAGCCTTTCCCAGGACACCCAGGCTAAGGCCATGGCTTTCCCGGTGGTGGGTAACTCTCTGTTTGGGGAGCAGACAGAGGCTTACATAAAGAAAACGGATGAGTATAGGACCACCTACAGGAGTGCACAGGCCAAAGAAAGGCAAGCCACTCCTCAGAAGCAGCAGTCTAGGGGCTGGGCCAGGTCTTTCCACAGGCCTTTTAACCGAGCCCAGGCTTCCTCTTCTTTCCCACAGAGGGTGTCTTTCTAGGGAGAGGTAGGAGGGGGATGAACAGGGCTGCATCCTTTTCCCAGTCCAAGGTTCCTGCCAAGCAGACACCCTGATGTGTCAGCCCGGGTCGACTCCCCTATTCTAGTAGGAGGCAGGCTGGCTTACTCCTTCCAGGTCTGGAAGTCTGTTACCTCAGAAAAGTGGGTCCTGGAGGTAGTAAGCCAGGGACTGGCCCTCAGTTTCAAAAGGTTCCTAAAAATAAGGGTCAGGTCCTTTCCACCTGCAATTATCTCGGAAACCATTGCTCTAGAGGCAGAGGTTTCTTCTCTACTGGCTCTCAGGGCTGTAAAGAAAGTTCCTACTAAGCACAGGGCCAAAGGTCTGTACTCCAGATATTTCCTTACCCTGAAAAAGACAGGGGAGTGGCAACCCATCCTAGGCCTAAGGTATTTGAACAAACACATCTCAAAACCAAAATTCAAAATGGTGACTCTGGGAATAATTCTTCCCTCTCTAAGGCTAGGGGATTGAATAGCATCCCTGGACCTCAAGGATGCCTATTTCTATATGCCTAACAGGTGCTCTCACAGAAAGTACCTCAGGTTCGAGTTGCCTTCAGGCCATTATCATTTCAGGGCCATGCCCTTCAGCCTATCATCAGCTCCAAGGGTGTTTACAAATTGCCTTGCAGTAGTAGGTTTTATCTGTGTCAATCTTCACCATTCATCACATTTGGGTTCTGACCAGAGGTCACGACCCCGAGGGGGCTTTTTTTTTTTGATGGGCAGAGTCGAGGCACTGACTGCACCGCCCTTGAGGTCGACGCACTGCATGGTGCTTGCGGGTTGGCTGTTAGGTGTCATCGACCCTGCCCTTCCGCCAGTTCTTTGTCTCCTGCCGTAGAGGTTGCACCTCTTGAGGAGCTGCTTTCAACAGGCCTACTGCTGTTTCAACTCTGTGTCGTCGACGCTGAGTATACTTTCCTGAGTTTCCTGATGATTCTGTTTTCGCATGTACTTGACGCCACTGTGGTAAGACTGTTCCTTTCTTTATTTGTCAGCGACATCGAGTCTTTGTTTAAATTGTTTTTCCATCGATCATGCCAATGTCGGCGGGGGGCAGAAATCATTGAAGACGGGGTGGCCCCCTATGTGTTGGTGCCCGTGCGGCCGCAAGTACTCCGTTACCGACCAACATGATCGTTGCCTCACGTGTCTTGGCCCGCTTCATGACATGGATTTGTGCAATGCCTGCTTCTCCATGGACCATTGTGTCATCGAGTAACGTGCATGGAAAGTTGGATGAGCTCCTTCCAACTTTCGAGGGACGGGCGTGCACTCGTCGGGCCAAGCCACAGTCTCTCGGCCTTTCCTCCGGTTCCCCTCCCAGTTCTATATGGACCGTGGAGGAGGGAGCTTCTATTTCTAGTAGCCTAGCCATGGCAGGAGCCCCTTTCGCAGTGTAGGAGGCCCAGTCCATTCCCCTTAGGGGACAGTGGGAGGCACCACTCTGGCAATCACCCCTTTGGAGGTGAAGGCTCCCCCGGTGTCATTTCCTTGGCTGGGAAGCCTGCGTTGGCACCATCCTCAATGCCATCCGTAGGTGTCATCTTGGGCCCCGGTGCCATTCGTGGCACCATGGGCCCTCATAGTGCTGTGGTCAGCACTGGTCCACCACTCGGTGCTGCCTCCTCTGTTGACACCATTCGTGGTGCCAATGGTGCTGATGGCACCGTGGGAGGTTCTACGGTGTTGTCTTTGACCGGTTCTTACCTCGGCGCTATTCGCGGTGCCGAGGCTGGGGACGGCGCCGTATCTAGGTCTGGTGCCACTTGTGGTGCCAAGTGAGGACACGGCACCATGGGAGGTGCCACCCTCGGCACCACTCATGGCACCGAGGGAGCTGTTAGTGCCATCACGGTGCCATCCCTGACTTCGGTGCCACTCGCGGCAGTGTGGGTCGGGACGGTGCCACGGCAGGCATCGACTCCATTTCTGCTACCGCTCTCAGCGCTGTGTCTTCGGGCACCATTGGCAGTGCCATTGGAGAGTTTGGCACCAGCTCTGGTGCAGACACCTGGACTGGTACCTCCTTTGGTCAGGATGGCAGCGGGCATCCACATACAATCTGGCACCGGACTTTGGTCTCTACCTCCTTGGAGACGGAGTCTTACTCTGGCTTGGACCAGCTGTCCGACTCTTTGGAGTTGGCGGCCCATGTGGACACCCTGGTAGTTTCTTCGGCTGACTAGAGCCAGCCTTTCTCTGAGGAGTGGGTGGTTGCCCTTGAGTCTAGGGTTAGGGCTGCTGACCAGCAGGCAGTGGTGCAGGTCACTATTACTCTGCAGCCTGGGCTCAGAGGGTTTTCTGTCTCCTCAGTTGGAGTACCCCCTCAGGTGGTGAGCCTGAATCGCCAAACTTTAGGGCCGATCGGAGCACCCATGGGAGGGGAGGGTGCTACTCCCTGGGTGGTCCCCTCAGGGACTGACCAGGTCTGTCATCTGCCTAGGCTGGTGTTTTTGCGAGGAGGAGGGCTCTTTTAGATTCCAAGGGGTTGAGGAGTCAGGGTTCAATGCTGCAACCCTTTTCAGGGACCAACCCGGGTTCAAGAAGGAGTCATAGCATGGACCCCCAAACTTCTCTCTCTGTCTCCTCAAGAGGGCCCTGGTCTTTGGATGGTAGGGACCGTCCTTTTGGAATTCCACGGTCCCGGTCACCTCACGGGGGAAATCTTCAGGGCACAGCCTATGCAGTTCCAGCACGGTTGATCAGCTGTTGGCTGTTGGGTTTTCTGTAGCCCCTTCATCTCTTGAGACTCCTGGTGTGCTCTCTTGCCTGGACAGAGGAAGGTCGCCTTCTGCCGTTGGCCTTGTCCCCACTCCTCTGTCACCATCTCCTCATCTCCTGTGCTCCCAGGTATTCTTGGTTCTAGGGGACCTCTCTCCTGGGAGCAATTCAGGGGTGTGGCTGCTCAGTTCCCTTCGTATGTCAGGGCCATGGAAAGACAGGTGTTCCACCATCACCCTGAGTAGCCAACCCCTGGATCTCTGAGGTCCTCCGCTTCCTCATCCCCCTCTTCAGGGGGAGAGGAGCCCTCTGTCCACATCTCTCCTGCTGCTGATCTCGTAGAGTATCAGTGTTTCTTCATGAGGATTATAGAGGACCTGCATGTCACCCCACCCACTCAGCACAATCCAGAGCATTCGACGTGCACCTTCCTAGGTGATTTCGGTGCGGACATCCTAGTGGTGCCTGCCTGGCCTGCTCCTTTCCAGGAGGCATTGTTGCGATTCTGGCAAAGACCCATTTCCAGAGTCCCAGCTCCTAGTGATCTAAGCCAGAGGTGGTGTGCCCCCCCCTTCGAACCCTCCACCATGACCGGCCCCTGGATCAAGATTCTATGGATTTTGACTTTTGGGAGAGGAGGACCGTCTACTCGGCACAGTTGCTTCTTTCAATTTCTACACATCAGGCCCACTATGCTACCTATGATAGGTTTATGTGGTCCAGGTTAGGTCAACTTCTAGCCTCTATGGCTGATTCAGAGGTAACCAGGCAAGCCATTGCACTCTCTGCACGTGGCCTGAAGTTAGCAAGGCACCAAGCGAGGGCATCTTACGATGCCAATGAGGTAGCTTATAGGGTCATAGGGACAGTGCTTTGCTCTAGGGGGACAGCATGGCTGCATCTTTCCCGGTTGTCACCCTTGACCCGGTGTAGGGTGATTTCCTTCACATACCGGAGAACCCATCTTTTCTCCCGTAGGGTGAGGTGGCGTCTGTCGGTGCAACCTCCTGCCCCCTCTGGGGGGGTCTCCATCTCACTCTCCCCAGTCTCGGGCCTCATCAGACCCATAAAGGTTCTCCCTCCCAGTGTCTCACACACTGAGAGCTAAGGGACTTAGTCCTTTAGGGTCTAGGGCCCCCTTCAGGGGGGCTCGGTACTCACCCAAAGGTGAAGATTGGTGAAGATTGACACAGATAAGATATGAAAATTATGTACCTACTGTAATTCCTGATCTTTCTGTGTATCTTCATCATTCATCACGATCCCATCCTCCATCCCCCTGGGGCTTCAGTCTCTGGGTCCCCCTCCCTCTGTGTACCCCTCCCCCATTCATTTCCGGTGGTCAGAAGCGGGGTGACCTTGGGCACACAGGGGGGAATTTTACTTTCTGACAGTGGGGGAGAGGGATCGGGGAGAGGGCACTTCTCTCCTAAAATGCCTCGGCTCCACCCCTTTGTGGTTGGAGTCGGTGGTTGCCCTCTCTTCTTTTCTCTCTCTCACTCTCTTTCTTTCCTTTTTCTCCTCCATTCCGGTCCTTAGGGACTCATCCCTTAAATTAATTTAAGAAACTTTTGTTTCTCACCTCTAGATATGTGGTTTCAGGGGGAGGACAACCTTGCATCCTGTCTTTCTTCCAGAATAGTCACTTCTGCTCATGTCAGGAGTTTATTGCCGGTGATTCTGTGCCTTGAATTCTGACAATTCTCCCTTCTGGCTACTCCTTCTCAGTTTCTATACAGTCTGGAGACAGTCAAACATTCAGGGCATGTCCTCCCCTTCCCCATTTCTAATTTTTCCCTCCCTCCCTCTTCTTTCTGCTTCCAGAGATTGGGGCCCCTTCCCAATCCCCTTAGATAGCTAACTTTCCTTCTGTCCTCTCCGGTGTTTATTTCTCCCTTTATTTATATATCTTTTCCTTTGTCTGTCCCTTGGACTTCCTTGTCCCTCCTCCTCCCAACCCTTCTTACTCTATGGTGACTCCAGAACTGGTGGGAGGGCAGGTCGATGACCCCTAACGGCTGGCCAATCAGCAAGCACACAGGCGTCATCCTCTGAGGCGGCACTGGCCGGTCGTCGACTCCGCCATCCCCCCAAAAAAAAAAACGCTCCCACTGGGTCGTGATCTCCTGCCAGAACCCAAAGGTGGAGAATGGTGAAGATACACAGAAAGATCAGGAATTACAGTAGGTACGTAATTTTCAGTTACCTTCCTCAGAAGGCAGGGTATATCTATCTTCCCCTACCTGGATGACTGGCTCATTGTAGGCCAGTCCTCTGACCAGGTCAAGTCAATTCTGCAAATCACTCAGAACTTGCTCAGTTCTCTGGGGTTTCTACTCAATCTTCCAAAGTCAGTTCTTGAACTAGAACAACTCCTTACTTTCATAGGAATAGTGTTAGATACTGTTCAGGCAAAGGCCTTCCTCCCATTAGCAAGGGTAAAGGCCCTTACAGATCTTGCTTCCTCATTTCGACCTCTGGTCTCTCACCCAGCAAGACGCCTTCTTCAACTCCTAGGCCAGGTTTCAGATGAGTGACATTCAGTTCCACCTAAGGTCCTTTATGGTCTCAAAAAAAAGACTATCTCACCAAATTGGTTCCAGTGACTCAGACTCTGGTCCAAGCTCTCCAGTGGTGGCTGGATCAGGACAATCTCAGACAAGGTGTCCCATTCCTCAGTCAAGCTCTTTCAGTAGTCCTAACCACAGATGCTTCTCTCCTAGGTTGGGGAGCCCATTTGGGAGCCCTCACAGCTCAGGGTGTTTGGTCTCCACAAGAGTGCCTTCTTCATATCAGTCTTCTGGAACTCAGGGTAGTATTCCTGGCCCTTCAGGCTTTCTTGGACTCAGTCAGAGACAAGGTGGTGCAGGTCAGGACAGATACCACCACAATGAGGTACATCAATGAGCAAGGGGGCACTCGGTCCATGGTTTTGTACACAGAGACCATGAAACTGTGGTCTCTAGCCTGTTCCCTTCAGGCTTCCCTGACAGCAGTTCATCTCCCAGGGAAGGACAATGTGCTAGCAGATGCTTTGAGAAGAATCTCCCAGGGACATCGTGAATGGTCCCTGGATCCTGTCATCCTGAAAGTAATCTTCAACAGATGGGGCACTCCAGAGATAGATCTCTTTGCAGCCCCAGACATTCATCAACTCCCCTTCTTCTGCCGCAGACCTCCAGTCCTAGGGACTGTTCCTCTGGATGCTCTCATATTGGATTGGAAGGACAGGTTCCTCAATGCCTTTCCTCCCTTCCTTCCCTCTGTTGTTCAGAGTTCTAGTCAAGATCAGGTCTCAACCCTGCACAGTGATACTGGTGGCTCCAAACTGGGCCAGACAACCTTGGTACCACCTGTTGTTGTCCCTGGAAGTGTCACCCCCCCTGTCTCGTCCCAAGAGACACAATCCCCTAACCTCTCTCAGGGCAAAATTTGGTACTCCAGTCTCCAGTCTCTCAATCTCAAGGCCTGGCTCTCGAGGAGTTAGAATATGCAGGCCTGCATCTTTCTCAGGGAGTTCTGGATATTCTGAAGGTCTCCAGGAAATCTTCTACCAGACAAACTTTTAATTCCAAATGGAAAAGATTCACCATTTGGTGTTCTCAGAAGGGCATTCTGCGTGATACTGCAGGCATTGCTACATTCTTAAATTATCTGGTTCACCTTAATGGCCTAGACCTTAGGCCTGCAACTCTAAAGGTTCACCTAGCAGATGTGTCTGCATTCCCTGGCATCTCATCATGTTTTCAGTAAGTTCTTCAAAGGTCTGGTTCATATCAACCCTCCCTTTAGAAAGCCTACTCCAGTTTGGGATCTGAATGTCTGCATTGCTCATCTTATGCAGCCACCCTTTGAACCTCTGGCTTAGGCCAAGCTTAAATACTTGACCTGGAAAACTGTGTTCCTGGTAGGTATCACTTCTACCAGGCGAATTAGTGAATTTCAGGCCCTGTCAGTTGAACGTGACTTCATCTCCTTCCATAGGGATAAGGTGATCCTGAGAACCAATAGGAGGTGCTAACCCAAAGTGGTGTCAGATTTTCAACTGAACTAGTCTGTGTCTGTACCTGTGTTTTTCACTCTTCTTTGGGGGAAAGAAAATTACACAGTTTGGATGTTAAAAGGGCACTTAGCTACTACATATAGCATACTGAGGCACACAGAAATTACTGTCTTCAATTATTTCTCACTTATGGTGAAGTGGGAAAAGGTAAGCTTGCTACTAAAAGAACTATTGCCCGGTGGATTGTCTCTTGTATACAATTCTGCTATGACAAGTTGGGCAAAGCACCCCCTTCAAGCCTGTAGGCTCACTCAACTAGGGGTACAGCTTCTTCTCTGGCTTGCTAGAAATCTGTAAAGCAGCCACCTAGAAAACAGTCCATACATTCACCAAGCATTACTCTCTGGATATCCAGGCTAGGAGTGATGCTAGGTTTGGTACAGCAGTAGTGCAGAGACTATTTCCAAAGTACTGTAGGTTCTGCATTCCCTCCTACTGGGGGAACTGCTTGGTAGTCTGCTTATTGTCAGAATACAGCAAGACTTCATGTTGTTTGAAGAAAAAATTACTCACCATAGTAATGCTGTTTCTTCTAATGGAGTCTTGCTGTATTCTGACCTCCTTCCCTGCCTCCCCTCTCAGAACCTAGTTTTTGGGAAGTGGGTTAGCAGGTACAGTGTTGCACCTCTGGGGTGTACCTTGTACCCCTCCCTCTTAAGGATGGGGTAGATGTTTATTACTGTTGCTTTTATGTTTATATTTTTGTCACTACCTTTTTTCTTGGGTTCTCGACTTGAGTCTTTTGGACCCAGGTTGTTTCTTTTTGGCTTTAAAGTTAAACAATATCTATACTTAGTACTTAGTTTGCTTGTAAGAATCTGACAGTTACACTGAGCAGTACCAGAGACAGAGATTTGAAAACCGAGCGTGAGCTCAACATTCTATGCTGCTGCATAGAGTTAACCCTTTCCTCTCTGGGGCAGTTCAAATGCTGGGGCTAACTGCACATTGTCAGAATACAGCAAGACTCCATTAGAAGAAACAACATTACTATGGTGAGTAATTGTTTCTTATCTGCCATCAAAGTCTATGTTTCTATGTTATTTCTTTTCCCTGTGGACTAAGGATGGTACTGTTAAGACCCTTCCATCATTTCAGCCTCAGGAGTCCACCACCTGGCGCTGAGCATCCCTTGGTTGACCTCGACCATCTCTCAGGTGCCCTCCCCATGCACTGAGGCCCAAGGTTACTTGGAACCTTAGTGGTTACAGGGTTCTTCCTGGATAGGGAAGCTTGTTATACTGATGCAGGTTGGGACTTTATGAAGAAGAGTGATTCTTGGAAAATGGAGAAGTTACAGTACTTTCCATAACTGTAGCTCTTCCAGGATATCTTTTCCTTAGAGTACCACACACCTACCCATGGTCTCCCTCTATCTTTGGGTTAGGGCTACTGCTGAGCAGCTCACCTTGTGGAGGAAACAGCTATGTTAGCATTATTTTCCCATTTGGGTGTTGCCCCACTTCAGGACTTGTTTGGCTCTTTGCCTAAAAGCGAAAAAAGAAAAAGAAGAAGAAATGAAATAATAGAAACTAGTGGGTAAGCAAAAAGAAGAAAATGACTCACCATAATAATGTTGTTTCTTCTAATGGAGTCTTGCTGTATTTTGACAATATGCAGTTAGCCCCAGCACTTGAACTGCCCCGGAGAGGAAAGAGTTAACTCTATGCAGAAGCATAGCACATTCTCTGTCTCTGGTACTTACCAGTGTAACCGTCTGATTCATACGAGCAAACTAACCTAACTAAGTACTAAACTATGGAAATTGTTTATTATATAGCCAAAAGGCAACAATTTGGGTCCCAAAAAGACTCAAGTCGAAAACCCAAGAAAAAAAGGTAGTGATTATATATACATATAGGGGATATGACATGGCCTGACTGAAGAAATCATACTTATCTTCATGGGAGGCTAATGATATCTCACGAGTGGCGAAGTCACGAGTGAGGTATCTTGATGTCATTGGCCTCGAGTGAAGATAAATATGATATCTTCAGTCAGGCCATGTCATGTTCTGTTTATACAACGTATGTTTTGGGATCTGCGCAACAGAATCCCCCCTCCCCAATTCTGATCTCATCACAATCCTTAGTGGTTTTGTGCCCCTCTCAGGTGACTTATTTTTATTTATTTATTTCTAAGAATCAGTTTACAACCTTTGAGCCAGAGGCTCGTTTCCAAAGGTACTTCATCACATAAAGACATGCATTGTGTTTTTGGTTACATAGCATAGATTTGCAAAACAATAGGCATTCAACAGAGGCGCCACGTCACACTGTGGTCAGACAAATACAATTAGGTTACAGGGTACATGTAATTGACAACAGGTGTTACACAAGTTTGTATCAAGTGAGCAATCTAGTTGGTAAACACTGAAACAGCTGGCACTGACCAGGTTAAACAGAGGCATGGTGTACAGAGAAGTGGTGGGGATGGCTAGGTGGAGAGCTGCTAGGTGGAGAGCTGCCCGGGGGGCGTTGTCAAGAGTAGCAGAGGTGGAGGCTATGTTCAGAGACAGGAGCAGTTACGAGTGCTGATGATGTGGTTCCAAAGGTGGTTTTGAACTTGGAGATGGTGGTGGCATTGGTGATGGGGGCAGGGAGAGAGTTAAACCAGGTTGTGGCTCTATAGCAGAAGGACCTCTGTTAACGGCTGGTTCTTGATCTGGGGACCATTAGAGTGGTCTTGTAGGAAGACCGTGTTGCAATAGTGGGAGGGCTCTGGTGGATGGATGCCGTTACCCCAGGGGGGGAGAGCCCGAGTAGGGTTTTTTTTGTGAGGAGACAGGTTTGGTATCGGAGCCGTTCATCTAGGGTAAGCAGGTTAGCCTCGACATACAGCTGACAGGTGTGTGTGTGAGCCTGGGGGCACCAGTAATCAATCTTCAGGCTTTATTCAGGGTTAAGTGAATTTTGTTGAGTGCAGTGGTGTCGGCAGCACCATATACTGGTAGACCATAGTCTACAAGGGACAGAACGGATGATGTAACAGCGAGCCGGAGAGCATTTGGGGGAAGGCAGGTTCTATGGCGGAAGAGGATGCCAAGTCGTGTGTTAGTGGCAGATGTTAGGGTGTCGATGTGGTTGTGAAATGTGAGGGTTGAGTCGAAGGTAACTTACTAATGCTCCTCCACAGAACTTTCCATATCCCCCCACAAAACATTCCATATCTGCCACCTAACTTTCAAGCAGCATTTGTGATTTAAAACATTTGTTGTTTGTGTCATTTCACAGTGTTCACCAATCAAGCACTTTGTTTTTTTGCTTTAAAGTAGCGTGACCGAGAATTGCATATAGCAGTAAATGAAGTCCTGCTAGTGATTTAAACTTAGACATACAGACCCGGATATTCAGAAGGGTTGCGCATGGCTCCATTCACATATCTGGATTGTGTAGTACGGTATGGGCTGCACGCCCATTGGCTCATGCTGTGGACCAATGGGTGTATGGCCCTACCATACGGTGTCAGTTGGCGGGCAGCGGAGCAGCAAGCGGGTGGGGAGCTGCTGCCCACGGCTGACCGGGGGGAGTGGGGTGGTGGGGCTCAGTGGGCGGATGGGGAGGGGGGTACCGCTAGTTCACCAGGGTTGTTTTGGTGTGGCATTATTTTCTACTGATGCCCGCGATTGGGCTGCGAACAGCCTACTGGACCACCGGGGATATTGGATGATTATTATGTTCTACATATGCCCGCGATCAGGCTGCAAGCGGTCCACTGGACCACCAGGGATATTGGACGATTGATTTCTTCTACATATACCCGTGATCAGGCTGCGAGCGGTCCACTGAACCACCAGGGATATCGGATATTTAATATATCCTACATATGCCCACGATCGGGCAGTGGGGCACTTTTCTGCGATGTGCAGGGGGTGTCAGTCCCCAACGGCTGCAGCCTGGCAGGGCGCAAGGCGCAAGTCATCGGGGATCAGTGCACCTACATGTAAATGGGGCCATAATGACATGCAAATGACCCCATTTGTGCCTTGCATGCGTTATGGCCCCATTTGCATGTGCACGTTTGAATATCGTGGTTGTTGCACCTAGCACAATGGAACTTATGCTAGCGCATCCCCCTGCTCCACTCTGGCCACTAGCACTGGCACAGTGCACTGCAGGTGGCCAGGGTGCAATAATCAGCGATGCTGTGCCATGGCGCAGTTCCATTGAATATCACCCTGCCAATGCCCCTGAGCAGCCAAGTTGCACTGCACCCAGGCTTGTGCCACAGCCTGGCACAGTCTGAATATCCGGGCCTCTGTGTGCAAAAAAAGTAACATAACTGTCGTTTTTATGCTAATTTGCCTTCGTTTTATGTATAAGTGCTTATGTGCTTGATTCTGCCATTTACAGAGTGTCCTACCATTGCACCACTTTCAGTTTTAATATGCTTATGTAGCATAGCTGAGCGCTGTTAGTTGTACATGATGACATTCTGGTAGAAGGACTGCTAGTGCTGGAAAAGTAACAAACGTATGTATTTTACTTTCATTTACTCAGGTTTGTGGAAAAGAGGTTTCCGATTGTAGCAAGCAGAGAGGGAGTGCAATGCGAGGAAATCAGCAGCCTGAGAACAGTAACCAGGAGTGAGAGTGCTTGTTGCTATGGCAACGGTGACTTAGGCTTGCTTTTTTTTTTTTTGAATCTGCCAACTCGCTGGTTGCACACTCCATGTCATGTTGTTACTTGGCATACTCTGATATAGAAAGCTGGGTAAATTTAAGATGAAGTAGACATGTTTCTTTCTTTTTGAAGAGAGAGAGCATTATTTTAAATGTGTACTGTGCATGTACTGACAGCGCTTAATGACAGGAAGAAAACTGAAAGTGGTTACATTGCTACGACAGTCTGGCAGGATCAACCAGATAAGTTCTCTTTTACAAAACTAAGGAAAGTTAAGATTAAAAATAGTGTTTTGCTGTTTTTTGTGCCTCACTGTAAATCTTGATTTACAGCTGTAGATAGCGCTCAGTTACAGTACAAGAAAATGAAAGTTCCACATATCAGAGTGGTTTCAGAATGATGTATAGGAGTATGAAGATATCTCCATTACGCATAGGAACATGAACATATCAATATTATCTTCACTGCCTAGCTCAGCTATCACATTTTACGTGTTTATTTATCCCAAAACATACATTGTATAAATACATATATATATATATATATATATATATATATATATATATATATATATATATATAAAACATAACAATAGTAACAATAAAACAACTACCCCACCCTTAAGAGGAGGTACAAAGTACACCCTGAGGTGCGACACTGTACCTGCCAGCCCACTTCCCAAAAACTAGGTTCTGAGAGGGGAGGAAGGAAGGGAGGTCAGAATACAGCAAGACTCCATTAGAAGAAACAACATTACTATGGTGAGTAATTTTTTTCTTCAAGCAGCATGAAGTCTTGCTGTATTCTGACAATATGCAGACTACCAAGCAGTTCCCCAAGGAGGAAGGAATGCAGAACCTACTTTGGGAACAGGATCTGCAGTACTGCTGTGCCAAACCTAGCATCACTCCTAGCCTGGATGTCCAGATAGTAATGCTTGGTGAATGTATGGACTGTTTTCCAGGTGGCTGCTTTACAGATTTCTAGCAAGGGTATATCTCTGGCTGCAGCCAGAGTAGCAGCTGTATCCCTAGTCGAGTGAGCCCTCAGACCTAGAGGGGGTGTTTTGCCCAATTTGTCATAGCAAAATTGTATACAAGAGACAGTCTACTTGGCAATAGTGCTTTTAGTAGCAGGCTTACCTTTCCCCACCTCACCATAAGTGAGAAACAATTGAAGACAGTCACACCTGTGTGCCTTAGTATGCTCTATGTAGTAGCTAAGAGCCCTTTTACCATCCAAACTGTGTAATCCTTTTTCCCCTGAAGAAGAATGGTCAGTGAAAAACACAGGCAGAGACATAGACTGGTTCAGATGAAAATCTGATACCACTTTGGGTAAGAACCTCCTACTGGTTATTAGGTCCACCTGATCCTTATGGAAGGAGATGAAGTTAGGTTCGACTGACAGGGCCTGTACTTCACCAATCCATCTGGCAGAAGTAATAGCTACCAGGAACACAGTTTTCAAGGTCAAGTACTTCAGCTCGGCCAAAGTCAGAAGTTCAAAGGATGGCTGCATAAGCTGGGCAATGCAGACATTAGGATCCCAAGCCAGAGTAGACTCTCGAAAGGGAGGGTTAATATAGGAAAAGGGGAAATTGTTTAACCAGGAGAGGCACACTAAACTGAAGCTTGATTCCAGGTGCGACCTGGGAGCTCAAGAAAGTTAAGTGACTTGTTCAGGGTCACTTACTATGCAAGTAAGGGCTGTGGGATTCAAACCAAGATCTCCAGGTTTGCAGATCAGAGCCTTGAACCACTGTACTATACTGCCTCCCAAAATATGAACTAGACCTTTGAAAAACTTACTGAAAACAGGATGAGATGCCAGGGAAGAGCCCTTCCCTGCTGAAAGGAATGCAGACACAGCTGCTAAGTGAACCTTCAGAGTTGCAGGCCTAAGGCCTAGACCATTAAGATGAACCAGATAATCTAAGGCTGTAGCAATGCCTGCAGAATCAGGCACAATGCTCTTCTGAGAACACCAAATGCTGAATCTTTTCCATTTGGAATTATAAGTTTTTCTAGTGGAAGGTTTCCTGGAAACCTTCAAAATATCCAGGACTCCCTGAGAAAGATGCAGGCCTGCATATTGTAACTCTTCAAGAGCCAGGCCTTGAGGATGAGAGACTGGAGATTGGGGTTCCAGATCCTCCCCTGAGAGGAGGTTAGGAGATTGTATCTCTTGGGAAGAGACAGAGGACGTGACACTGCCAGAGACAGCAGCAAAGGATACCAAGGCTGTCTGGCCCAATCTGGAGCTACCAGTATCACTGTGCAGGGTTGAGATCTGAATTTGATCAAGACTCTGAACAACAGAGGGAAGGGAGGGAAGGTATAGAGAAACCTGCCCTTCCAATCCAGAATGAGAGCACCCAGAGAAACAGTCCCCAGGACTGGAGGCCTGCAACAAAACTGAGGAAGTTGGAGATTGTCTGGTGCTGCAAAGAGATCTATCTCTGGAGGGCCCCATCTGGAGAAAATGACCTGTAGTATGGGAGGGTCCTGGGACCATTCGTGATGCCCCTGAGAAATTCTGCTCAGAGCATCTGCTAGTACATTGTCCTTTCCTGGAATGTGAACTGCTATCAGGGAAGTCTGAAGAGAATAGGCTAGAGACCACAGTTTCATGGCTTCTGTGCACAAGGCCGTGGACTGAGTGCCCCCCTGCTTGTTGATGTACCACATTGTGGTGGTGTTGTCTGTCTTGACTTGGACCACCTTGCCCCTGACTGACTCCAAGAAAACCTGAAGGTTTAGAAAAACTACCCTGAGTTCCAGGAGATTGATATGAAGGAAAGACTTTTGTGGAGATCAGACCCCTTGAGCCGTAAGGGCTGCCAAAATGGACTCCCCAACCTAGGAGAGAAGCATCTGTAGTTAGGACTACTGAGGGGACTTGAGAGAGAACTGGAACTCCTTGTCTGAAGTTGTCCTGGTCCAGCCACCACTGAAGAGCTTGGACCAGAGTCTGAGTCACTAGAATCAATTTGGTGAGAGAGTCTCTTTTCTGAGACCAAAAGGACCTTAGGTGGAACTGAATGTCCGTCATCTGAAATCTGGCTTCTTGCACCACTGCAGTGGAAGCTGACATGTGGCCCAGGAGTTGAAGTAACTGCCTTACTGGATGAGAGACCAGAGGCTGAAAAGAGGAAGCAAGATCTGTTAGGGGCTTTACCCTTGTCAGAGGGAGGGAGGAAGGCCTTTGCTTGCATAGTATCTAATTCTATCCCTATGAAAGTAAGACATTGTACTGGTTTGAGAACAGACTTTGGGAGATTGAGTAGAAACCCCAGAGAACTGAACAAGTCTTGAGTGATTTGTAGAGCTAACTTGACCTGGTTGATTGACTGACCTACAATTAGCCAGTCGTCCAGATATGGGAAAATGGAAATACCCTGCCTTCTGAAGAAGGCAACTACTACTGCAATGCACTTTGTGAACACCCTTGGAGCTGATGTTAGGCCGAATGGCATGGCTCTGAACCGATAGAGGCCTGAAGGCAACTCGATCCTGAGGTACTTTCTGTGGGAGCACCTGACAGAATATGGAAATAGGCATCCTTGAGGTCCAGGGATGGAAGCCGATCCCCTGGCCTTAGAGAGGGAAGAATTATTCCCAGAGTCACCATTTTGAATTTTGGTTTTGAGATGTGTTTGTTCAAATACCTTAGGTCTAGCATGGGTCATTACTCCCCTGTCTTTTTTGGGGTAAGGAAGTACCTGGAGTACAGGTCTTTTCTCCTGTGCTGAGTAGGAACTTTCTCTATGGCTCTGAGAGCCAGAAGAAATGAAACCTCTGCCTCTAGGGCAAGGGTCTCTGAGATGGATGCAGGTGGAAAAGACCTGGCCCTCAGTTTTGCAAACCTTTTGATGCTGAGGGCCAGTCCCTGGCTTACTACCTCCAGAACCCACTTGTCTGAGGTAACAGACTTCCTGGCCTGGAAGTAGTAAGCCAGCTTGCCTCCTACTGGAATGGGCGAGTTGAACTGGGCTGACACATCAGGGTGTCTGCTTGGCAGGAGCCTTGGACTGGAAAGAGGATGCAGCCCTGCTCACCCCCCTCCTGCCCCTCCCTCAAAAGAACCCCCTCTGTGGGAAGGAAGAGGAAGCCTGAGCTTGGTAGAAAGGCCTGTGGAAAGGCCAGCCCCTGCCCGAGACTGCTGCTTCTGAGGAGTAGCTTGCCTCTCTTTGGCCTGGGCACTCCTGTAGGTGGTCCTGTACTCGTCCATTTTCTTCATGTAAGCCTCTGTCTGCTCCCCAAACTGAGGGTTACCCAATACAGGGAAATTCATAGCTTTGGCCTAGGTATCCTGCGAAAGGCTTGTACATCTGAGCCAAGCATGTCTCCTGAGAGACACAGATGTAGCCATGACTCTTACTGCCACATCATTGGAGTTTACAGCAGCAGCATGAAATTGCACTTTGGATGCCTCAGTTCCTTCAGCAGCCACCTCCTCCAGCTCTTTGGCTAGCTGGGGAGAGGCCTGTTTAGCCAGTTCCAGAACCGTATCCCACCTGGACTTCTGGTACCTGGTTGTGTAGACCATATAGTTAGCCTGTTTAAGTCCCAAAGAAGATGTCAAATGCTGTTTTTTGGCCATGGCATCAACCTTCCTGGATTCTTTGTCTGGGAGGTGTGAAGCCAAAGGAATGTTAGCCTTGTCACAGGCTGCAGCCTGCTCTACCCCAACATGGCTGCCATGACTGTATAAAAACTCCATACCTGAGCCTGATAGCATATACCTCCTGTCCATTGTCTTATCCACAGGAGGTAAAGAGTTAGGTGTCTCTAAAATCTTTTTTGTCTGTTTCTCCAAGGACTTGTGAAGAGGGATAGACAATCTTTTGGACTCTGAGATGTCCATCATCTCTACAAAATCAGGCTCTTCCTCCTCCTCAGCAGCTTCAACCATTGGGAGATGGAGGGTTTCAGCCACCTTCTTGTAAAACAAGAAGTGTAAAGGGGACTCAGAAAGCCTGGGAGGGAAGATATTGGAAGGTCTGTCTGGGGAGATGTCCTGTTCAATGGGCACATGCAGACCTTCAAAGTCGTTATCTTCATCCTCATCCTCGTGATACTCTTCATTTCCCTCCCACTCCTCATAGAAAGCATCTGGATCGTAATCCGATGGAGTCAGATCTGACCAAACCGACTGCCTAACCAGCGGTACTGGTTCGGATGGAACTGGGCGAAGCAATTGAACTATACTAATCACTTTAGCTATCTTGTCAGTGGTTGGAGTATGCGGAGCTGGATCTGAACCGGCTGACTTACGCATCTTTTTCGACAGAACTGACCCCTTGGAGTGGGACCTCCTTTTGCCCGAGGAGGTATCGCTTAGGTCAGTAGGAACCTCCTCAGGTTTGGCCACAACCAAACTGGACTGGCCATCTGGATCTAAAGACTTCTCGACCTCCCTTTCCTTCAGCCTACTCAATCTTTTTTCCCAGAGTGGCTTTAGGGAAGTTTTTACAAATCTGGCAGTCTGTTTTGAGGTGGTCAAACCACTGACAATAAACACAGATGAGGTAGGGGTCAGCCTTGGCAAAGGCCTCCCCACACTCAGAACAGTGTTGAAACCCAGTGGGACCATTTTTTTTCTTGGGTTTCTCAGACATTGCCAACCTAAACAATTACCCCTAAAAGCTTTTTAAGCCAGGTAATAACCAACCGATAGGTTACAAACTGTGTTACGGGTTCTGTAAAAGAACCATAAAAGGTCAGGTTCTTTTGAAACCGATTGGCTCTGGAACACCACACTAAATCCCAGAGAAATTAAAAACAAGCAAAAACAAGCAAAAAGGTTGGTTCCTAACTGGACCAACCGATGAGAAACTGAGACAAAACAATTTCCACAGAATTTTAAATAAAAGACAAGTCACCACCTATCTACCACACTACCTGTTTCATAGACAGAGGCTGGAAATCCAAAAATATTAAAACGGTTAGAAAAACTGAATGCTGATTCAAACTCTACCAAACCGAACAGAGGAGAAATCTCCAGAACGACTTCACTGTTAGGCGGAGTAAAGAATCTGATGGTTACACTGGTAAGTACCAGAGGCAGAGGTCTGAAAACCGAGCTCGAGCTCAACGTTCTATGCTTCTGCATAGAGTTAACTCTTTCCTCTCTGGGGCAGTTCAAGTCCGGGGGCTAACTGCATATTGTCAGAATACAGCAAGACTTCATGTTGTTTGAACAAAAAAAAAAGAAATTAAAAAATAGAAACTAGAGAGTTTCTGGAAAAAAAAAACTTCCTTTCATCTTTTCCTTCCTCTCAGTCTCCCTGATCATGGTACATCCCCATTTCCTATTTGTGGGTAGTCCTATATTGGCAAGGAGAGTTTACCAGTGATGTCATAGTGATGTCATACAATTCTGCAGGCATCACAGCCTTGAGTTCTTGCCCCAGATATGGAACTTGGAATGTTTCAAATTCAGACTCTGCACTGTGGTCATTCTCTCTCTTACACTTTAAACATTAGATTTGTTTTTCTGCTGAATAACACAGATGCCTCAAAACCCTGTTTCAGTTCTCTGGAATCACAGGTACGACAGTTTTCATTAGTTTCCAGTTTGATGGTCCTAAAGTAAAATTGCATTTTCTTATTTTTACAGAGCAGTTTGACTCAGCAGTACTTCCTCAGTGGTTGCCCAATAATTAAAATGACAACACACTAATAACAACTTTAGATCTTTTCCGTTGAACTGGCATGGCTGAAAGGCCTAAAAAGACAAGTTCAACAGGTTTTAAAAGTGCAAATCCTAGGGCTGTGTGGAATGCTCAAATTTTGACAGAACAGAATTCTGTGGAATTTCACGAAATTTTATGGAATTCTGTCAGTAATGGAAGTTTGACATTTTACATGAAAAATGGTTTTCCCAGATTAATAATCTGCAGTTTTCCCACACTTATATAACTGCAGATTCTTTCTCTGAATCTGTGGAAAAATATTCAGTAGTTTACATGATCCATGGAAAATTATTCCACGGTTTACACAGAAATAATTTTTGGAATTCAACATAATTTAAAAAGAAATTCCAAAAAGCATTTTGGAAGCAGAATTGCCATTTTGCTCCAATTCTGATGGCAGTGTTCCACACTCCACAGAGCCTAGTAAATCCTGACACAAGCTTCTGGTGAAGGCAGATCACCACAAATGGTGTTTTGACTGCCTGGGCCTGGACCATGGTCTCTGCAGAGTTTTTTGCCCTAAAACACAGAACGAGAGGGTAGCAAAAATGCAATTTCTGTCAGCTCCAACATCTACTTCCTTGTCCTTACAGTTTTCCCCAGTCAAAAGTACTGATAAAATAATGGAGAGGGTTACCTCTGATGGTAGAAAGCAACACAACTGTGCATCAGTAGATGTCTCACTCTCACAACAGTCCTTGCCTTCAAAGAGGATTGAAAAATGCTTCCAAAAGCCATCTCTGTCAAAGGAGCCTGACACAGATGTGAAGCCATTGTCAGATCCTAGTAAAGAGCACAGATCATCCAGTAGGGGGAGCTCTGATTATGCTGATATCAAAAAGCATAAAAGGCTCTCTGACCAGCTGTTACCTAAAATGTCTGGGAAGAGGAAACACAGTCCCCACCTTGAAAGGGAACCAAGGCAACCCACTCCACATCAAATAGAGCTCTCTCTAGAGGACATAAAAAGGATGTGACTATTTTTCAAGGCTATGCAGACCTTGGAAACCCTGTGACTGCCTTCCCATCCCTGTACCATGAACAAAATATGGGTGAGGAGGAGGAAGAGAAACTGATAGACCCCAAAGTGTACACTGAGCTGGACTTCTGTTCCCCACCTAGAGTGAATGAGGACTTTTCTTCCTATTCCTCATTTGTGAAACAAATGACCACAACTCTTAACCTCAAATTCACTTAAATAGAGGTGGTTATTGAGAAAGCCAAGCTCATGGCTTTGATGAGACTGACATCCTTGGAAAGAGTCTCAGTTCAAGCCCATACATGCATAAGAAAGGCCATAGTCAGGGTTTCTGTAGCGCTCCACATTTTCAATGAGTAATCATAACAACTGGGTATACACCCCTACCAGGGGAAGTGCACAGTCCAACCTTTTGAAATGTTGGGCATATGAGGATTCCATGCAATTGCAGTTCCCCAGTTTAACTGTGCCATTCACAGGGGGCAGAACTACTATTATCTTCTCTCAAGATTTCAAGATTCAAGACTTCAAGATTTCTTTTGGGCTGCAATTCTGCATAGCAGGCTAGGGCTCCCTGTTTTCAGGGGGCACCCCTGAATTAAAATTGTACCTGTTAAGCTACGGTTTTTAAATTGATTAACTTGCATTCCCACTTTCTCTATGTGGATATGAGCCGTTTTCACTGCCTGAGTAGGGTGTTTTAATGGTCTCTGATTTAAAAACAAAAAAAAAAGGAAAAAATGTTTTAATAATCAGTCAAGGTGCCACAGGTAGGTACAACTTATTTTTTGGGAGTGTAGGATCTCGGGGGGGGGGGGGCCTCAACTCTAGCATCAGTTCTTGTTACCCACCCCCTCCCTAAGCTTCAGGTTTTGTGTTTCTTATTGTTTTACAGTTAATGTGTGATTTGGGTACATTTTAATGCTTTTTTGGTGTTTCTGTGAGATTTAGCCCAGTAAGACAATAGGGCTAATTAAGTAATAATGACCAAAGAGCCAGTCATTTCTTAGAGATTAATGACCATCTGGGGGGAAGGGTGGCCTGAGGCACAGCCAAGTGCCACCCCCTCCCAGCCAGCTGTTAATCAAAAGGAAATGATCGGCTCTGAGGTCATTATTGCAATTATGAGTCTAATTGCAATAATGATTTCCTTCATTTCTGTTTTACTTAATTTTTCTTTTGTAGTGGCATGAGTGGAGATACAATTAGGTAGGTAGGCATTTCTGGGGCAGTGTGCAGCACTTCATGAATATTAATAGCAAGTCAGACATTGTCATAACGAGGGACTGGTTTCTTAGCCAGTGTTTGACTTCAGCGCAGAAAAAAAATATCGAAATTGGATGCAGGTATTGCCATTGTTTTGTTTTGTGGTAGTGGCCATTTACATTTTCAGGGTCGGCAGTCAGACTTTTCTGTCAGATTTTGTGTGGGTACAGCGGATTCATATAGCACTACACTAAAGAGCTGAAGTAACGTAAAGATCTGAGTGGCTGCCACCCAGGTCACTTCTATGAGATTTCAGAACTGCGCTACAGCCAATCAGAGACGTCAGTAGCATCATGAATAATGAATTAGACTTATAATAGTTATTTTTTAGATTTGGAGTAGGCAGAGAACTGACAGAGCTGGAACAGCCTGGGCTGCCTCAAGCCTATGATGTCATTTAGAACTCTTGCAGCAGCATGAGCCACTTTGGAATTTTCAGTTATCTACAGCTGCAGGCAGATTTCTGATATTAGTAGCAAGCAGATAACAACTCTTTCAACATAGTTTAACCTGGGGTTTCTCTATGTGTGTTTTCAGTATATAGCAGCATGACTTAGACATTCAGCAGTCCTGGGTTTGATTCTCATGACCTCCACTTGCATGATGTGTGTCTCTAAGCAAGTCGTGTAAGACATGTTGTGGAGATTTTTAGCCTATACAGAAAAATCTGGGACTGATTATTATTTTCTACCTCATAATTATTTATTTGGCATAATTATTTCTTCTTGGATTTGTGTCTCAGATCAAGCCGTGAAAGACACACTGCAGAGATTTTTAGCCTATACAGAAAAATTTTGGGCTGATTATTATTTTCGACTTCATAATTATTTAGTTAGCATAATTATTTCTTCTTGGAACCATGACGTATTGGAAACCATTATTCAGTGTAAGACTGTTAATCAATGTAAGACCTGCAAGGGTGATAAGGCACTTCCCCATGGGTTCCTTCTGCTGTCATTGTGTTGCTCAGCACCCCTAAATGGTTCTCCGACCTGGGGAGGGAGAGCACCTGGTTGTTTTTGGCAGTGGCAGCAGAATTGCGAAGAAATTACTTTGTGGCTCATGAGTGAGCTTGAGCCCTGGTATCCCACAGGACACCCCTGCAGATACACCCAACCTCAGTCAGGCCCCTCAGGTTGGAGGTGGAGCATTTAGGCATGTCCAGGTGCACCACAGTGAGCTTAGGCTGCAATGACAGATGTACAGGCAGACCCTGACCTGGCCTTTTCAAAGCTAGGAGGATGATTATGGGGATCTTGGTGAAGCTCCTGACCTTAACTTAATTTTGAAAATAAATAAATAAACCCTTCTCTTTTGGATAGCTGAGTAATGTAGTCCATTACAACTCAGGAGGTAGAGTCTGTGGAGATGGCGGATGTCAATTTGACTCTGTCTGCATCTTTTTGGACAATATATGACCAAAATTATTGAGCAACACTAGGCAGGTGCGGCTAAAAAAAATCTTTCCAAAAATGTCACAGTTCCTCCTTTATTGAGTAAAAGGTCCCCCAGTGGGAAGCTCCTCCCCTGATAGACAACACAGTCTGTATTGCTGCAGAACACCACCCTGCCTATAGAAGGCTCTGGCCATATCAGTCATGTCCAAGTGGTGGTTACCATGTACTGGAGGTGTTTCTGCCGCTATCAGTACACAACAGTTGTAAGTTTTTTATGCTGCTTTTATTGGCCAGAGCCTTCAAATAAGGTCACTACCATGGCCAGTTTCATTCCACTACTCTGAAGGTGCAAACCTTTTCTGCAATTCAGAGCCATGGACCCACCTTCTGGGTGGGTATCACTGGAGATTTTCATGTCAGACCACTTGGCCCACCTATGGTTTTGGCCATGAGGACCATGCGACTTGGTCATTGGTCTGTTCAAGCTTCATAAGCTAAGTTATGTTACTTTCTGTTGAGGGAGGCTTATGGTTTGATCCCCCACCCACCCAAAAAAACAAAACAAAAAAAAAAAGATTTTGCAGTAAAAAGGGCTATCTTCAGTGTCAAACAACAGCACAAGTCTATCATAACCCAAGGGGGTCAAGGTAATGGCTGGTGCAGACAGTTCTGAGGGGGGTTCCATTCCTCTCATAATTGGCTCCAGAGAATGGAGGAACCTACTCAGGTCACAAGGTTACAGTATCAGAGGAGCACTGGAAGCACCATGCCGAAGACCCAGCACTAATCCTGGTGCCCTCACCAGAAAGCATGTGGGCCCACTACCCTCTTGAGGAGTTTTTTTCCTCGAGATGGGCCAGAACAATGTCAGATGCCTTTTTAAGGGATATTCTCCATCCCAGTTCTTCCTGAGGCAAAAAGGCCAGATGTAGTAAGAGCGTCACTGGGTCAGAACATAGCCGACCACAATGCCATTGGCATTAACAGCGTGGCAAAAATGCTGTCAATTTTATTTTTGAGGGGGTCTCCACCCCCGCACCCCCATCCCACTCTGGGAGGAGCGAATCATGGGGCAAGTTAAATTTGTGGGGCTATGAAATACTATTTCCACGGCCCCTTGTAAAAAAAAAAAAACAAGTCCTGATTCCTGCGAAATGGTTGGAGACCAGGATTAGAATCCTCATCTCCACTGTCTCCCAGCCAAGCTGCTCCCTGCCCAACCCTCCACGCCACGGGAGCAGCTCAGCCAGCCTCTGGAATTTTGCTGCCCTTGTCCGGTGGCAGCACCATGGACATTGACCAGGGGAATGCATATTGCAAGCACTCTACATCCCTGCTCACTGTCTGTGGTAGCACTATAGGGACTAGTGCTCTCTTGCTTGGCACTAATCCTGTGGCGTGAATCTGACCAGGTACCAGTCAGAGCTCCTGACCACATCTTTCCTCAGGACCATAGTACAGGTCCCGCTAAATCAAACAGGGTTGTGGATCATATGGTTTCATTTTATAGTCCCCAGGAAGTGGGGGTTTTGCCAGGCCTTTAGTCTTCAAGTGCCTGAACAAGTGTGCTCCAAAATCTTTTAGGATGGAGCCCCAGAGCCTTCGCTGGGTTGCTCAGTCAAGGATTTTTTAAGCCCGATTGCATCTGCCAAATGTTTACCATCATATTCCTCAGTCCTACTGAGAGTTCCTCAGGTTTTGATATTGAACCAACATCCAAGCAAGGTGCCTTCTTTCACTCGAGCATCAACCCCACAGAGTTCCTCAAAGGTGTTGATAGTCCTGGTGGCTTATTGTCTATCCTGTCTGAATGAACTTATTATTCATGCAACAACATTATCTCTGGCAAGAGGTTGTTCCTCCACACTCTAAGTCTACTAGAGCTGCATGGCTAAGGGTGACTGAGACCAGAGCTCCCCCAAGCTGTCTCTGACCTTGGACAGCCAGGGGGTAGTTTTTTGCCACAAACCAAGGAAGGTTCCCCTTTCTGGAAGGTGACTTTTGTCAAAGTCCACTGTTTCAGGATGCAGTCCTCTGCATCTGCCCTAGGTCTGCTGTTTTTAGTTCTCAGGATAGGCAGTGATTCCCAATCCTATGGGTTCACTTCTAGGTGAGGGCCTATTCAACTGTTTTTTTCTGTCAGTCTATGATTCCTCATTGGAGGCTTAGCAGCCAGTTCCCACCCCCTCTCAGTTTCGTCACTCCCTGAGTTGGTGAGTGTATGTTCAGGATCTCTGTAGAGTTTCCCAGAGTTAATTATCACAACAGATGTCAGCTTCACGGCTGGGAGCAGGCAGAAGCCAGCCTCCCACTTGGGGAACAGGGTCGGTCTAGGATCAGCATCTCCAGGAGTTGGAGAAGGTCTGCCTAACCTCCCTTAGGTCTCAACCATGGTGCTAAGCATGGGCATACATTCTACCAGTCCAAGTAGGTATGAAAGATTTTTGAGAGGTTGATGACCTGCGAATGTTCTCATGGCAAGAGTACTGAACCTTCAGGTGGACTGCCTATGCTGCAAAAATGTTCATCCCATGGAGCAGCGGTTGAACCTGTACAACTGATTGGTCGACATCAGTTTGCTGTTCACATCCAGCCACAATGCTCAAATCCAAAAAGATTTTCAGTCTTCTTTGGTCTCCACAGCCAGGAGTAGTGTTTGCTCTGCCTTAAGAGTGGCTCTCCAGCACAGAGTCTGCTTACGCCACCAATTCTCCTTTAAGTTTAAAAAAATAAATCAATAATGTAAAGGATGCTCTAAAGTGATGCCTCTTATTAGCTGCAGAGTGGCCAAGAAGACTGTGGTTCTTGGACTTGATGAATCTTGTTCAACAACACCCTTCCATCCTCTGGTGTAGGGACCTGCTATCAGTGTCTCTCTCTCTCTCTCTCTCTCTCCCCCCAAAAAAATGGCAGCAGTGAGACAGCTTGCGGCTTGGCTTCTGAGATTCAGAGGCCCCCTTTTACATATGGAAAGAATGGATAAATATAGGTTTTCCAGGGGACTTCTTGACACCTACTGTATGCCAAACATTCTCTGGGTCAGCAGCCCATGCTCCGGTAAGTGCTACCTCTCCTTTTTACCTTGGGCCTGCAGGGAAAGTTATCCTTCACCAGCCACTATTCTGCACTTTTTTGGGTTCTCTGCAAGAAGGCATGACAAAGAGGTTGACATCAAGCCCACTATCAGACCAGGTTCTGCTTTGCAGTATCCTGGGATCTTCCTGGACCTAAGTCTCCACCACTCATTCACACTAGTGGGATTAGGGCCGGAGGCACTAGGACCCATCGGGAGCAAACTTTTTTGCTGGAGGGTCGGCGCGAGAGATGGCGCCACGAGACACGGCGCCGCGAGCTGCGGCTCGAGCGGTAACGACCTTCTCGGCGCCGACCCTCCAACCGCCTCAGTTCCTTTTTTCCCGCCGTCGAGTGCGCTTCAGTATACGACGTCGCTCGTCTGTCGGGAGTCAAACTTCAAACTAGCGCTTAGTTTTCAGTTTGTTTTTTTGTAACATTATCACGATAGTAGTATCGCTTAATTTTATTCTATTTCGAAAATTTTTTCTAATATCTTAAATTTAACTTACTTGAAGAAGTCTCGGCCTACTTGACGGAGTCAACCATGAGCAGGTCAGGTGACGGTAGGGAGATCTGATGAAAGCTGTTCAGTCAGCGGGCTGGGTCCGTCAACCTCCTCTCAAGAAACTCAGCGGTTCCGGCTAACGGTCAGTCCGATGCCCGGGGATGGGCGGTCCCCGCCAGGTATAAAATAAACGGTCGCTTCACGGCACCGCTCGCCTCGAGCTCTTCTTCGCCCACAGGTCAAAAGAGAAGGCATCTCTCGAGGTCGCCTGGTATGTCTCGCGCACGACGGTCGGTTATCATTGCTAGTTGCCGGTCTCCTTCTTCGAGTCGCCAACTTCTGGTAATCGTCGCTCTGACATCGGAGCCCCTCCCGCTTATAGGTAGGGCTCCAGATGAGCAGTTTCATCAGTGGGGCTCTTATGGGCGATGGGCTCGGAGGTTGGTTCTTCTGCCTGGCTCGGTTGCCTCGGGCCCTCGGGCCCCTCCGGCGATCAGGTAGGGCGGTTGGACCTTCCCTGTCGCTAGCGGGCGCCTTCTTCGTGCCTGCGACTCCGTGCCAGGTGTTTCTCACATGGCTGCGGCGCAGGGGCCACACCGATGCCCTTATCTCCTGGTTTTGTTTCCTCTTGCTTTCCAGGTTCCTGGGCTTTTCCGCGCCTCTTCTGGAGTCTGTTGGCTTGTCGCGCCATTTTTGGTGCCGTGGTCTTGCGGAGCCGCCCGCGGCGCTGTTGATCTGGCGGCGTTATCGGCGGCGCTGGTCGGGCGGGCGCTGCAGTGCGGCGCTGGTTGCCGGGCGGCGTGCGGGCGCTGCCGGTTTGGGGCGCTGGGGGCGCTGGTCGGCTTCGGGCGGCGCTGCTGTGGCGCTGCTGGCTTGGTGGCGCTGGCTGGGTTCGTGGCGCTGCAGCGGCGCTGCCGGCTTGGCGGGCGCCGTGCGGGCGCCATCGGCTTGTGGGCCAGACGCGGCGCTGCTCGCGGCGCCGCTTGGGGTTTTATGGTGCCGCTATGGGCCAGGCTCTCTTGGCGCTGCAGCCTCCTTGGTGCCGCTCGCCCGCTTTCGCCTCGGCGCCGGGGTCCTCGGGACTCTCCTTGTTTTTCTGATATTTCTCCTCTCCTAATTTTCATTCCTTTCCTGTCCAAACAGTCCTTTCTGGACCATCAGGAGATGATGTTGAGCTCTGACCCAGACCTTCGTTGGGTGATGAAGTGGAGGAAACAGGATCTTCTCTTCTACAGAGCCTGTGGTCGAGGACCTGTCCTTTAAGTCTCTGTTGAAGAACCTGAGATCCACTTCTTTCTCCAGACTACAGACATCGATCCTGGGAAGATATTAAGACTCCAGTACCTTCATGCTCGGAGATCCCACGGATTTGACTCCTCCGATCCAGTTTTCCTTCGAGACGCTGTCTCAAATGGTATGGAATAATCCTGCTCTTAATCATTCAGTGGCTAAATCCATTGATAAGAAGTATTCAGCCCCAAGGATCGCCCTATTTTGGCATCCCAAGCATTTATGATCCTATTGTAGTCCTGGCAGAGAATGACAAGGTCGTTTCTTCCTCAACTACTTCAGCTCGACCTTATTAACAAAGAGTCTCGTAAGATTGATACATTAGGTAAGAGAGTCTTTGCTGCCTCCACTCTAAGTATGCGTATTGCCAGTTATCAAGGCTATTTTTCTCAGTATGAGTATATCCTGTGGCACTCTATGAAAAGAATGGTTGAAGCTCTTCCAGATTCGGACTCAAGTCAGAGCTTCTATTGACCGCTACTAGAGGTATTGAATCCAATAACCAACAAGTCAAAGCCGCCATGGACGCTTCGACACTGCTTCTCGCTCAGCTGCTGCAGGATTTGTACTCACGCCATTCCTGGCTGCGCTTCGGGCTTCACGGCGATGCTCAGCAGCAGGTAATGGCGCTGCCTTTGATGGCACCTCATCTTTTCGGCCCTCAGGTGGAGCAAGCCTTAGAAGCCTCCTAAAGACTAGATCGGCCATTAAATGGCCAGAACCTCCGCCTGCCCCTCTCGCGGGCATACGAACAGACGTCAGTTTCTTAGTCGTCAGTCCTTTCGAGGCAGAAGCAGGGGAAGCTTCCATAAAAGCCAACCTGCCCAACCTCAGAAGAAGACGCAGCAGAAAGCGCAGGGGCCTAAAGCCCCCAGCGCCACCTTATGAGTTGTTGGCCCAAGTTCCATCCACACTGCCCGAGATGGAACTTTCTCCTCCGGTGGGAGGTCGTCTGATGTACTTCTACAACGAGTGGAAGTCCATAACTTCAGACAAATGGGTCCTTCGGATAATTCGCGAGGGTTACTCTCTCAATTCCCCCCCCCAAATTGTCCCTTCCCAGACGACAACCCAGGTTGTCGGCTTCTCAGTCAGACCTCCTCACCACCGAGATCGAGGGCCTTCTGAACAACAGGGCAATAGAACTGGTGCCCCCGCATTTGCGGAACACAGGGTTCTACTCCCATTTCTTTCTGGTTCCAAAGAAAACTGGGGGGATGCGCCCCATTCTAGACCTCAGAAAGCTGAACAAATTCCTCCCCAGGGAGAAATTCAAAATGATTTCCCTATGTACCCTGTTACCCTTGCTGCATCAGGGACTGGCTGGCCTCTCTGGATATGCAGGATGCGTACAGCATATCCCGTCCACCCGACCCACCGCAGTTCCTCAGGTTTGTAGCTTTGGGTCAGCATTATCAGTTCAGAGTCCTGCCTTTGGCTATCCTCGGCCTGAGTTTTACAAAGTGTTGTGCAGTTCTCGTGGCGCATCTCAGGAAAGGCGGACTCGAGTCTTTCCCTACCTGGACGATTGGCTTCTAGCAAGCCCGCCCAGCCAAGGGACTTTGGAAGCCGTGCAAACGACTTGCCTTCTCACGCCCATGGAGCTCTGCTGAATCTGAAAAATCCCAACTGCAGCCCTCCCAGAGGCTCCTTTTCTTAGGACGCTTCTAGTCACCTCTTCCGCGAAGGCTTTCCTTCCAGAGGACAGAAGACTCGACATCCTTCGGATGGCCCGTTACATCGGGGAGAACCAATCGGTTACAGCTCTCTCGATGCAACACATGTTGGGTCTCATGGCGTCCTCGGTGTTCACTGTACCCCTGGCCCGGTTGCACATGAGAACCACCCAATGGATGCTCTCCACTCAGTGGTCTCCGACCTCTCACCCCCAGTCTTATCCCATCAAGGTGACGCAACCCCTTCGAAGGTCTCTCACCTGGTGGTCTCAAGAGAGCAATCTCCTCAAAGGGTTCCCCTTTGCTCTTCCGGACCATCAGATCTCCATCACCACAGACGCATCGCTAATGGGATGGGGAGCTCACTGTCTCTCCCTCCACACTCAAGGTGTATGGACTCGCTCAATCTCATCTCCACATAAATGTCTTGGAGGTGAGAGCGGTCCTCTATGCGATCCAAGCTCTGAAGGATGTCCTTTGTCACAAGAACATTCTCCTTCAAACGGACAGCAAAGCTGTGATGTATTACATCAACAACAGGCGGTGCTCACTCTTATCCCCTTTGCAGGGAAGCAATGAGGGTATGGGAGTGGTGCTTGAGCACAAGTCCACTTCCTTGCAAGTCAGTCTCTTGACCCAGGGTTCGTTGGTCCATCCCAACCTGAAATCACTTCACCTTCATGCTTGGCTCCTGAAGAGATAGAAGTGAATCGGTTCAACGTCTCCGTGGAGTCTCGAGCATCCTTCTGGCTGCTCGGGAGCCAGCCACCACGGAAAACATATCGCATCCAAATGGAGCGTTTTCTCTCTGGTGTGCAAAGTCCTCTTGGAACCCCTTTTCCTGTCCTCCTGACAAGGTTCTGGAGTATCTTTGGACCTATCTAACTCAGGTCTCAGTACTCCACAGTTAAAGTTCACCTTAGTGCCATCTCAGCGTTCCATGAGCTGGTTTCATCCCTGACTCTGGCTCAGTTACCTATGGTGAAGAGATTTCTTAAGGGGATTCTTCATACCAGACCCCCTGTTAAGCGTCCAGTTGCAGCCTGGGACATTAACCTGGTGCTGGACATGCTCACTCAGAAGCCTTTCGAACCCCTAGCTACCTGTGAGCTAAAATTTCTTACCTGGAAGACTGCCTTCCTGGGGGCCATTACCTCACCCGCAGAGTCTCTGAGATACATGCCCTGGTTACAGACCCTCCGTATACTGTCTTCCATAAAGACAAAGTAGTTCTCCGTACTCATCCAAAATTTCTTCCCAAGGTTGTGTCAGAATTCCATCTAAACCAACCTCTGGTACTTCCCGCTATTTCGCTAATTTCCAAAATGAAGGGAACGAGCTCTCATTCCTTGATGTTAAGAGAGCCTCATGTTCTATTTGGACAGAACCCAGGATGTTCTGCAAGACTCAACAACTCTTTGTTTCTTTCAGCGACACCCGGCTGGGTCAACCTGTCGCTATCAGATGCATCTCCTCATGGTTAGTGGCATGCCTTCGACATTGCTACTCCATGGCTCAGGTTAAATTAGAAGGTAGAGTGTACGCTCACTCTACTAGGCGGTCGCGCATCCCTGGCGGAAATTTAATGTTCCAATTGCAGATATCTGCAACGCCGCCACCTGGAGCTCAGTGCATACCTTCATACACTATGCACTGGATGTTCATGCCAGGCTACATTCCGCATTCGGCAGAACCATCCTTAATGGGCTTCTACCTTAGACATGTGAGCTCTGGCTCTCCTGCCGCCCTTTTGGGGGATTATCAGCTTGGTACTCTCCCACTAGTGTGAATGAGTGGTGGAGACTTAGGTCCAGGAAGATAGGAAAATTACGTACCTACCGTAATTCTTGATCTTCTTGGACGAGTCTCCACCACTCATTCACACGCCCACCCTCCATCCCCCGAGCTCACCGCTGTGTTGGTCTTCACTGCCTCAAATCTTTAGGCTGTGAGGACTTCTTTTGACCCTTCTTACACGGGTGCGCGGACTATCTTATGTCCGTGTTTTTAATGTTACAGTTACTCTTTCGTTAGTTCTTGCACCTCCTTGGTAAAAAGGTACTGAGGCGGTTGGAGGGTCGGCGTGGCGAAGGTCAGCACTGGCCGAAAGCCGCAGCTCACGGGCGCCGTGTCTCGCTGGGCGCCATCTCTCGCGCCCACCCTCCAGCAAAAAAGTTTGCTCCCGATGGGTCCTAGTGCCTCCGGCCCTAATCCCACTAGTGTGAATGAGTGGTGGAGACTCGTCCAAGAAGATCAAGAATTACGGTAGGTACGTAATTTTCCTATTTTTGGCATGAGGCCTGATAGGTGCGTGTTTTGTAGGACACATCTGGTGTTCTATCTCCTGTTTGCCAGGGAATCCAATTTGGGCTCTGAATTCTTCTTGCAAGAAGTTTTGTGAACACACACATCCATTTCACTGGATGTATTGTTTTACAAGGTCTGTTTTTCCTAGTGGCCAGGTGTTCATCCAGGAGAGTGGGTGAACTCCAGGCTTTGTCTCATGAGGAGATTTACCTTCTTATGCATAAATACAAGTGGTACTCAGGACAGTTACGTCTTTTGTCCCAGAAGTGCTCATGGCATTACTTGTGAACCAGGAAGCATGCTTTCCATCCCTTTCTATGCAACCTTCTCACCCCAAGAGAAGGATTTGCACAAGCTGGATTATATCTGGCAGTTAAGTGCTACCTTAATGAGCAACTGAGTGTCGTAACTCAGATAGTCTATTTCCCTTAAAGCAGCTAAACTACATCAAGCATCTAGGCTACCCCAGCTAGATGGGTGTGGGTCTGTGCTGCTAAGACCTCTGTCATAAAAAAAAAAAAAGATAAGCCTCTGGCTCTCTTCAAAATTTACTCTATGGTGGCAAGGTCAACTTTCTCGGCAGAGAGATGCGACACCTCATTTTTAAAGCTATGTAAGCCAGCTACATGGCTTTCTCTCCACACTTTCATAAGTATCACAAATTAGTTGTCAGAGTTTTTCTGCTAACATACCTTTGGTCGCAGAGTGTTGCAGGCAGCAGTTTGCAGGTATTTCTTGATATTTTTAGGTGCATGGGATAATATTCCCACTCCTGTTTTTTTTCTGGGTAAGGCTTCTTAGAACACAGTTGTTATGATTATCCATTGACAATGTGGAGCGCTACAGAAAGAATAAATTAACTTTGTACTTACCATAATTTTCTTATCTTCCTGGACATAAAGTCTCTACCACTCATTCACACTAATGGGAACTACACCGGAGGCACTAGGATCCAGCGGGAGCCAAATATCTTCAGGAGGGCCGGCACTGGGGTAGGGCTGCAAGGAAGCGGCACCATAAGCCTGGTTCACGTCATGTAGGCTACTTTGGCATCCACCCTCCAACTGCTTCAGTTCCTTTTTTCTCGCCGTTGAGTGTGCTTCAGTGATGACGGCGCTTGCCCACTGGGAGTCAAGTCTTCACGTATATACAACAGCAGCTACAGTCATTTTAGTATTTGATTAAATTTTATTTTTTTTATTAGTTCAGTAAAAGTAAAACAATTTTTGTCAAAGAAGAAGTCTTCATCCCTCCTTTGACAGAGACAGCCATGAATGGGGCAGATGACGGTAGGGAGACTTTGCATGAAAGCTGTGTTATCAGCAGGGTTGGGTCTGGTCCGCTGCCCTCTCTGGTGGTGGGGTCTGACTATGGGCAGTCTTGTGCTCGGGGGAAGGAGCGGTCCTCCCGAAAGCACAACAAGAAGTGGCTCCATTTTCGATCCTTATCGAGGACTCAGCACTGCTCGACCTCGAGTTCTTCTTTGGCCTCCTTGTCAAAAAAGAAAAGGTACCACTCGAGGTCGCCCTCTGGTATGTCTGTGCGTTGATCGTTGGTGGCCAGGGGCAAGGGTTTGAATCTGACTCTGGGGTCTCCTTCAGCCTCTGTTCCTGGTGATTGGCATCCTCGACTTCGGAGTCCCTCCCCACCCCCTGGGGGGCCTCCAGTGAGCAGTTTCACCATCGGGTGGCTCTTATGGAGCAATGGGTTTGGTGGTTGTCCCGTCTGCCTGAGCCAGCCAGTCCATCTTCAAGGCCTTCAGGCCTTCCGGTTTCAGACCTGCAGGCAGGGCAGTTGGGGCTTCCTAGTCACATGGTGCCTTCTTCGGTGCCATTGACGCAGTGCTCTAGTGCTTTTCCCCTCATATGGCTGTGGCACAGGGGCCAGCACAGGTGCATTTTCCTCCTACTGAAATTTTCAGATCTCCCTCCCCAAGTGGGGTGTTAGGAGACTCTGGTTCTGTGGCACCGGGTGTGGCACTGGCTCCTCTGGTGCCAGCACCATGCCTGGTGCCGTGTCCACCTAATGCCCTTTGTCTGTGTTTTCGTACGCACTCTGTGCTGGTGCTGGGGGCACCTTTGGTGCCATGTGGGGAACCAGGGTTCTCAACTTTGATTCACAGAGCTCCTCCTTCTCTTTTTCCTCCTTTTCCTATATACTCTGCCCCTTCAGGGCTAGTAGAAGACGATAATGAGCCTGATCCTGATCTTCAATTGGGGGATGACTTTGATGATGATTTCTCTCTGGGGGTGGCAAATAAACCATCTTTTCCAGCACAGCTTCTAGTCAAGGACCTTTCCTTTAAGTCTCTGCTTAAGAGCATGATCACCTCTCTCTCTCTCTCTCTCTCCAGACTTCAGAGACTGATCCTGGAAAACTGCTACATTTGCAGTATCTGCACATCCCAGATATTCCTGTGGAATTGACCCCCCCCGCAACCTTCTTTTGAGACTGTCTCTCAAATGGTGTGGGATAATTCTGCACTTATTCCCTCTGTGCCCAAGTCCATGGATAGGAAATATGCCCCTACCAAGGAGCATCCTATTCTGGCCTCGCAAGCCTTTGCTGATGCCATAGTTGTCCTGGCAGAGAATGACAAAGCCGTTCTTCCTCAAGAATCTACGACACGCCCAGTAAACAAAGAATTGCACAAAATTGACATGTAGGGGAAGTGAGTCTTAGCTGCCTCCACCCTGGGCATGTGCATTGCTAGCTACCAGGGTTATTTCTCTCAGTATGAGTATACCCTCTGGCATTCGCTCAAGGCCATCGTCGAATCTCTTCCAGATTTGAACGTTAGCCCAGAGCTTCTTCAGACCATTACTAGAGGCATTGAATCCAATAATCAGCAGCTTAAAGCTGCTATGGATGCCTTTGACACTGCTTCTAGGGCAGCAGCAGCTGATATATGCACCCAACGCCACTCTTGGTTACACACGTTGGGATTCACTAATGATATCCAGCAGAGAGTTGTGAGTTTACCTTTTGATGGTATGTATCTGTTTGGTCCTCAGGTTGAGCAGGCACTTGAAGCCACACAGAAAACTAGAACGGCTATCAAAATGGCCAGACCGCCATCTGCAGCCCCTCAACTGGGAGGGGAACTGGCAGCAGTTTCATAACCGTCAGTCCTTTCATGGCAAAGGCAAAGGGGACTTCAACAGAAATCAAGCACCCCAGCCACAAAAGAAAATTCAGCAAAAGGTACAGGACCCCAAAGTGCCTAATGCCACCCTCTGAGATTCTGGCCCAAGTCCCACCTCAGCTGTCCGAGTGGGACTCTTCCTGAGCAGTAGGAGGATGTCTGACTCAATTTTACAACCAGTGGAAGTCAGTCACATCAGACAAGTGGATTCTCAGGATAATCCACAAGGGATACTCTCTAAATCTTTTAGAAACCCCTCCGGATCATCCATCCAAATGATAGCCCAGGCTGTCTAAGATTCAAGGCCTTCTGAACAACAGGGCAGTAGAAGTACTTTCGCTGAATCAGCAGAACACATATGTCTATTCTTATTACTTCCTAGGTCCAAAGAAAACATGTGGCATGCACCATATTCTTGATCTAAGGAAGTTAAACAAATTCCTTTACAAAGAGAAGTTCAAAATGATATTTCTCAGCTCTCTGTTACCTCTGATTCATCAAAATGACTGGCTGACCTCCCTAAACATGCAGGATGCCTACCAGCACATTCTCATACACCCAAACCACCACAAATACCTCAGATTTTTGGCATTGGTTCAGCACTACCAATTCAGAGTCCTGCCCTTTGGGCTATCCTTGGCACCTTGAGTCTTTACATAGTGCTTTTCAGTTCTCGCAGTGCATCTCAGGAAACTCAGAATTCAAGTGTTCCCATATCTGGACGACTGGCTTCTGGCGAGCCCCTCCAGCTTAGAGATTCAGGAAGCCATGGCTATGGCTTCCAAATTCCTCACGTCCATGGGAGTTCTGTTAAATTTGGGGAAATCGCAGCTACAGCCCTCCCAGCAGCTCCTCTTCATAGGAGCCCTTCTAGATACTGCCTACACAAAAGCCTTACTTTGGGATGACAGAAGGAACAACACCCTTCAGATGGCCTACTTCATCAGAGAGAAAGACTCGGTCCAAGCTCTCTCGATGCAGTGGATGCTGGGGCTTATGGCTTCTTGATTGTTCACTGTGCCTCTGGCTCATTTTCACATGACTACTCAGTGTATGCTCAGCACTCAGTGGTCCCCGACCACACATCCCCAGTCCTTTCACATCAAGGTGACGGAATCTCTAAAATGGTCACTCTAGAATCCCAGATCTCCATCACCACAGATGCATCCCTACTCAGATGGGGAGCTCACTATCGGGACCTCCACACCCAAGGTCGATGGAGTCAGGACAGGTCTCAACTCCACATAAATGTTCTAGAAATGAGATCCATCCTGTATGCAGTTCGAGCTCTGAAGGACATTCTCTGTCACAAGATCATTCTCCTTGAAATGGACAACAAAGCAGTGATGCACACCCAGTCAGTTGTTCCACTCCACAATCCATACACCATTCTGGGGGAGCATATTTCTCCTATGGATCCACCCGCAGAGGAGACTAAGGAGGGTGCAGACAACTGTCAGAAGGGAGGCCCTCAGGAAGGAGGCAGAGGGCACCACAGGGAAAGGAAGCAGCTTCTAGTGGGGGACTCAATTATTAGGGGGATAGAACTGGAGCGAGCAGGGAAAACTGAAGTAAGGGACCTGCCTGGTGCCATGACTTGGAGGGACAGGAAGCGCATCCTTAGGATCACGAGGACAGTTGCAAGGGAGTCTGAGCTGGACGTCATTGTCCATCTAGAGACAAATGACTTGGCTCACCATGAGATTAGAGCAGTGCAGAAGGACTTTATAGAGTTGGGGAGGGGCTTAAGAGAAGTAGCACACACAGTATCCTTCTCAGAGGTGCTGCCTGTCAGTGGCATGGGTAAGGCGAGGGTACTTTGCACCATGCAGTTTAACGAATGGTTGAAAAAATGGTGTGGAGCACAGGGGTTTGGCTTCATTGGGGACTGGGGTTCCACCTGGAGGGACACCAGCCTATACTGGCAGGATGGTCTGCATCTGTCCAGGAAGGGAACAAGTCTTTTGGGCAATCGGCTTAAATGCTTCACTGGCAAGCTTTTAAACTAGTCAAGGAGGGAGGCACTGATAAGCAGCAGGAAAATCCCAGCCTCCCCCTACAAAACAGGGTACTAAATGAGAAAAAGACCAAGGTAGAAAGGTCAGTGGGGTATGCTGCTGCAGAAGGTAAAGCCATCAAAAAATGGAGAGCAATGAGTACCAATGCCCATAGTCTGGGTAACACGCTTCCTGAATTAGTGGCCTTGATGGAGGAGGAACATCTGGATATCGTGGCAGTCACAGAAACATGGTACACACAGAATCACGACTGGGATGTAAACATACCAGGATACACTATCTACAGGAGGGACAAGGAAGGTAAAAGGGGAGGAGGATTAGCTCTCTACATAAGAGAAGGAATCAAAGCAACAGAACAAATAGGGAGGAGAAGAAGCATTGTGGGTCAATTTGGAGGCAGGCAATGGCACCACAATCCGCACAGGGGTTGCATACAGATCCCCCTCTCAGGGGGAGGAAATGGACAAGGAAATGATAGAAAGTATACTTTGAATGGCAGATAAAGGAAAGATATTGCTGATGGGTGATCTGAATATGCCAGATGTTAACTGGAGTGCAGTTGCAGCAGCCACTTCTAAGAGTGGGGTTATTCTAGATGCCCAACAGGGGGGCATGCCTTAGACAACTAGTATTGGAACCCACTTGAGAGGGAGCAATCTTAGACCTGGTTCTCTCAAATGGAGATGGAGAGAGGATCACAGATGTAGAAGTGAGTAGCCATCTGGGAACTAGTGACCATCAAACAGTATGGTTCACAATAAACACAGCAATAGAGTCAAGCCATACAAAGGCAAAAGTACTGGACTTCAGGAGGGCTGACTTTACCAAAATGGGTGAGTGCCTAAGGAATGCACTAGCAAATGGGCAGGAAGTAGGGGTGGAAGAACAATGGGGAATAATAAAAACTGCCATCACAGAGATAACAAGCCTTTGTGTGAAGCAAATAAACAAAACAAAGCTATGTAAGAAACCACTATGGTTCTCAAAGAAGGTGGCAGTGAAGGTTCAGGAGAAAAGGAAAGCATTCAGAAAGTACAAGGAATCACAGAAGGCGCAGGACAGAGAATTGTATCAGTTAAAGCAAAAGGAAGCTGGGAAGGCAGTTAGAACATCAAAGGCCCGAACTGAGGAAAAGATAGCCAACTCAGTTAAGAAGGGGATAAAACCTTTTAGGTACATCAGGGAGCGAAGGAAGACTAAGGGAGGGATAGTGAGGCTTAATAAAGGGGAGGTGGGAAGAGGGTGACTGTGAAAAGGCAAAGATACTAAACAAATATTTTTGCTCAGTATTTACAAATGAAGAGGGGAAGGTACCTAAAACAAACAATAGAAACACTCTGGATACAGAACTTGATACCAGCCCATTTACAGAAGAAAGGGTTCTGAAAGAACTCTTAAAATTGAAGGTGGACAAAGCAATGGGGCCTGATGGATTCATCCCAGAATTCTGAAAGAACTAAGGGTAGAACTGGTGACACCTCTGACTACCCTCTTTAACAAATCATGGGAAGATGGGGTGGTACCTGAGGACTGGAGGAGGGCAGATGTGATTCCCCTTCACAAAAGTGGGAGCAGGGCAGAAGCAGAAAACTAGAGACCTGTTAGTTTAACCTCAGTGATAGGGAAAATGATGGAATCACTTCTGAAGGAAATAATTGTCGAGTACCTAGAAGCCAGAGGGGCACAGGACCCAAGGCAGCATGGATTGACAGCAGGAAGGTCATGCCAGACGAATCTAATAGATTTCTTTGACTGGGTGACCAAAGTAGTAGGTCAGGGAGGGGCTGTGGGCATGGCCTACCTAGACTTTAGCAAGGCATTTGACTCAGTCCTACACAAAAGATTAATATACAAGTTAGCCAGGCTGGGAGTGGGTCCCAAGATGATAGCCTGGGTAAAGAATTGGCTGGAGAATAGGACACAGAGAGTAATAGTAAATGGATTCCACTCTGAAGAAAGGGGGGTTACTACTGGGGAGCCGCAGGGTTCAGTATTAGGACTGGTCCTCTTCAATGTCTTTGTAAGTGACATTGCAAAGGGACTACAAGGAAAAGTATGTCTCTTGCAGATGACACAAAGATCTGCAACAGAGTTGATGCACAAGATGGGGTGGAAAGGATGAGAAGGACTTGGTAAGGTTAGAGGAAGGCTAATGTATGGCAGCTAGATTGAATGCTAAGAAGTGCAAGGTAATGCCCTGGGAAACAAAAACCCAGGGAAGAGTACACAATGGGGGTGAGATACTAACAACAACAAAATGGAAAGGGACCTGGGGATAGTCATATCAGATGACTTAAAGGTGGGCAAGCAATGTGAGGGGCAGTAAGGAAGGCTGGGGATACTGGGATGCATAGGGAAGGCATCACCAGTAGAAAGCAAGTTGTTATCCCTCTGTACAGACAGTTGTGAGACCCCATCTGGAGTACTGTATGCAGTTCTGGAGACCCAATCTCCGCAAGGACATAGACAAGATGGAAGCTGTCCAGAGGAGAACACAAAATGGTGCAGGGTCTGCACCGGAAGACATATGAAGAGACTAAAGGAGCTTAATATGTATAGCCTCGAGGAAAGGAGGAGGGGGACATGATAGAAACTTTCAAGTACCTCAAGGGAATCAACAAAGTCCAAGAGGGTAGCATCTTTCAAAAAAGAGGTGTGCAAGAAGAAGGGGCAATTTGAAGATAGAGGGGCGGCTCAGAGGTAATGTAAGGAAGTATTTTTTCACAGAGGGGGTTGTGGATGCATGGAACGGCCTTCTGGAGGAGGCTGTGGAGTCAAAAACAGTGGTTGAATTTAAGCATGCATGGGACAGCCATAAGGCAATTCTAGGGGTTGGGGGTAGAAAGAAGTAGGCTGCTGGTTGACTAGGATCTGCAGCTTATCCATTAGGTAGGGAATTGAGCAGACTGGGTGGGCCAAGTGGTCCTTATCTGCCGTCAAATTCTATGTTTCTATGTCTATGTTTCTATGTACTACATCAACAAACAGGGCAGAGAACACCCTTACCCCTTATGCAGGGAAGCAATGAGAGTGTGGGAGTGGTGCCTAGAGCACAAGGCTCTAATTCAAGTGGTTTACCTGCTGGGAGTACAGAACGATCTGGCAAATTGTCTCAGCAGAACGGAAACAGCCTCACGAGTAGTTTCTCGACACAAATGCCATGCAATTGCTGTTCGAAGAGTGGGGAAGCCCAGACCTGGACCTTTTTGTGTCCCCACTCAATACAAAACTGCCTCTATTCTGCTCCAGAAATCCAGAAACTGGCATTTTCTGTCAGGATGCATTCAGACTGCGGTGCTGTTCAAACTGGAGGTGCAGGGGTCAGAATGATCCTCATCACCCCTTTATGGCCTTGTCAAATCTGGTTTCCATTAATCAACAGATTATCAGAAACTTCTCCAAGACAGCGTCCACTTCAAAGGAACTTGCTGACCCAGGGCCCAGTGGTCCACCCCAATCTGAGATTCCTTCACCTCCACGTCTGGCTCATTAGGAGATAGAGGTGAGTAGGTTTGACATTTCATGAAAGGTCTCAGATATTCTGATAGCGGCACCAAAGCCAGCTACTAGAAAAACTTACATGGCTAAGTGGAAGAAGTTCTCCATCTGGTGCGCAAAGTCCTCTTGAGACCCTTTTTCCTGCCCGCCAAACAAACTCCTGGAGTATCTTCTGGACCTGTCAAATACAGGTCTGCATTACTCAGCCATAAAGGTTTACCTCTGTGGGATCTCAGTGTATCATGAGCCCGTACACTCGGTGTCTCTGTCTCAGTTACCTTTGGTCAAGAGGTTCGTTAAGGGCATACTACACATTAGGCCACCGGTCAGATGACCGGTAGTCACCTGAGACATTAATCTTGTGCTAGACATGCTCACCCATAAACCTTTCAAGCCCTTAGCAACTTGTGAGCTGAAGTTTCTGACCTGGAAGACTACCTTCCTTGTAGCCATTACCTCTGCTTGCAGAGTGTCTGAAATACATGCCTTGGTTACAGATCCCCCCCCCGTATACTGTATTTCACAAGAACAAGGTGATTCTGCAAACTCCTCCTAAGTTTCTCCCTAAAGTGGTTTCAGAATTCTATCTGAACCAATCTTTGGTCCTTCTGACCTACTTTGCGAACTTCCAGAATGAGGGGGAGCGTACCCTACATTCTCTGGCTGTTAAGAGAGCTTTGCGATTCTATTTAGACAGAACTAAAGAAATCTGCAAATCAAAACAACTGTTTGTCTCTTCTAGACTGGCCCTGCTGGGTCAGCCAGTTGTTATCAGATATATTTCGGTGTTGCTAGTGGCATGCCTTTGCGAATGCTACTCCATGGCACAGGTTAAGCTGGAAGGCAGAGTATACACTCATTCTATCAGGGCAGTCACGGCATCTCTGGCAGAAATTTGAAACATGCTCATTACAGACATCTGCAATGCAATTACTTGGAGCACTGTGCACACTTTTGTGAAGCACTACACACTGGATGTCCATGCCAGGCAACATCATTCCTTTGGCAGGACAATCCTTAATGGACTTCTGTCCTAAATGAGCTCTTTTCTCCTGCTGCCCTTCTTGGGGGGATTATTTCAGCTCTGTACTCTCCCATTAGCGTGAATGAGTGGAGGAGACTTTCTGTCCAGGAAGATACGAACATTTCATACCTACCATAATTTTTGATTTTCTTGGATGAAGTCTCCACCGTTCATTCACACGTCCACCCTCCATCCCCCGAGCTCACTTATCTGTTTTTGGTCTTCACTCCCTCAATAGCTGGGCTGTAAAGACTTTGTTGAGTTGACCCTTCTTACATGGGTCATTCGGACTATGTTATGTCTGACATAGGTTAGTTTTACTAGGATAGTTTATGCTGCACCTTCTTGGTCAAAAAGTTACTGAGGCGGTTGGAGGGTCAACGTCAAGATAGCATACATAGCATGAGCCAGGCTTGCGGTGCCACTTCCTCGCAGCCCTACCTTGGCTCCAGCCATCCTGAAGATGTTTGCCTCCCTCTGGGTCCTAGCGCCTCCGGCTTAGTTCCCATTAGTGTGAATGAGTGGTGGAGACTTCATCTAAGAAGATCAAGAATTACAGTAGGTACATCATTTTCATTTCTGTTAGCTCCAACATCATCAATGGGGCCCGCCCAGGAGCCTGCTCCTGTGGGAGAATCTTATCCGATGTTGGAAGAGAAGTTTAGTTCATTAATATCCCTACTCAGATTTCTTTCTCTGTTCTGCTGTGCTGTACTCTGATATAATTAAAACATAATGTAACCCCTAGGTGGCGCTACCCCAAGAGCTACTACGCCTGCCTGCTTAACTACTAACAGGGTGAGGGGCCTAGGTCCAATGGCGAGTGCCTCCACCTAGAGGTCAGGGTTTGCAGTAGTTAAACTAGCTTGGTTACAGCCCTCTGGGACACTGTAACCCCCCTTTCTTCCCACTAGTGGCCCACACAATGCATCAGGAATATCTTCACAATGTACACTTACCCCAGGACTGGCTCTGTCGACTGGATTCTGGGGACCCCCTGTACAACAAGATGACACAGTGCAAAAACCACAGTACAATACTTTAACATAAACGAATACCTCAGTCAGTGTAACTTTGCTGAAACAAACAGATCTGATTTATTTAAGGAGCTGTAACAAGGACAGGGGGAAATCAGGTTAATTAGGTTAAACACATTAATAATCACAGTACTGTCCACATATTCAGAGTCCCAAATTGTCACTTTCACCGGGTACCCAGGATAGGGGGGGCTAGCCAAGATCGGTGCAGCTGGTTGGGGCCCTGTGATGGAAAAACACTGGCACAATACCCAAATTGTAATCGAGAGCCAGTTGGCTCAGTTCGTGAAGAAATGAAAAAAACAACAATTAGATAACACACTTACAATTTGATAAACAGATGGCAGGGAGCTACCCTGCTTTGTACTCACAAACTCAATGCTGGGAAGTGGATGGAAGGCAGATTGTCCTGGATTGCCAGGAGGAGCAGACCATGTGGGCAAGGTCCTTGTGACTGGACCCCACTGCTGTTTAGAGCAAATGGATGTAGTCTGGATTAAGCTGGGGTTTACTTCCAGCTTCATGCACTCAATTCACTGTACAGGGGATTTGAAACGCGATTCCCCACAAGCACTACACACATTTATATGTAAAAGGAAAGTACTATACCAAGCAGGCTGCTTCTCGATCCCGATCGCAATTACTGCACAATACCCGGGAGAACACACAGCAGATTCAGTTCCTGACAGAAAGTGGATTCAGCAATTTCTCCAGTCTTCTACAGGGTGACCCTGGTTTCTACTCTTCAGATCTCCTTGATTCTCTTCACAGGTCGGATTCAGTCTGAACTGGTGCTTGCACAAGCTGCAGACCGAAACTTAGGGCCTTACACACGAATTCCCGTGCTAAAACTACACACCGAAGAAGCACCCAGCTCCTTCTCTCTTCACTGCCCAAACTGATCTGATCTTTCCAGTAGACAGAGCCGGGCATTTCCTTTAAGTTCCTCCCAGTTCAGTTGGCTGGTTTGGCTGTCACTCACAGTAAACTCCCCCTGATGGTGGAAAAAAGGCACCGAAGTCAAAACTACATTTCCCAGAGTCACTATCCTTACAATCCCCTTACAGCAGGCTCCAGAGGACAGTCCAAGTTCTGATTCGCCCAGAACAGGCTCCATTTTAAGGGATCCCCACCATGATTGGTCCAATTCAGCAGTTCAGAACCAACATGATGGAGCTACTCTGCACTGTCCTTGCTACAAGAAAGCAGGTTAAATTAAACTGCATTTTCATTATTACTCTAACAGGTTACAAGCAAACAGTTACATCTTTGAAGAGTGCTCCTTCTGCCCACTTAGCGATGGCAGAAACGGAGAAATTTGTCAGTAGCTTGAGCAGGACTCAAGCAGGAAACACACAGTCCCCCATACAAACTAATTATGTCTGCAAGCATACAGCTCTTAAAGAGACAGTACCAGAGGCTCTAAAATCACTCACAGATAAACGGCTTAAATGCCAATCGCCATTCAGGCTTGGAGCATTCAAGCAAGCTCCTGGAAGACTTTTTGAGAACCCCATTTGCAGGGGGGTTACATACACAAGACCAACATAGGGAATGAAATCATTTTCACTAAAGAACTAGATCAGTGGGTCAGTATGTGCTGACTAAGTGCAGAGAAAGGACATGCAGTCTGTTGCTGCAAACTGATGCATTGAAGAAGGGATATGCCATTGCTTAAGGTTATCCCCGTGTTTTAAATAAACATCACACAGAGAGTCTGTGTTGAACTTGAAGTTCTGTGACTAGTCTATCTGTTATCCCACAACCCCTCCAAAGGCAGCTCTAGTATACACAACACAGTGCTACACATTTGAGCAGACTTGATAGACTGACGTGGCCTTTGTCTGCTAGCATTTTCATATGTTCGTATGTATGTTCGTAATGTTGAACATTCGGGCAAGTCTAAGGAATGGGAGGATTGCAATCTGCCCCGATCCCATGACTAGTGCTGGTGGTGCTTGTGCTTCTTGCCCCACTGAGAAGGGCTCTCCCCAGTGGTCTGGAGGGCCCAATACATTTCATGGAAATCCTCCCTGAAGGACCCTGACTTTGAAGCCAGCTGGAAGCAGTACTGAGATCAATGAGGTACTCACCACTCCACAGTCACCTCGTCCTCAAGATACTCAAGTTGAGGAGCAAACCTAGCAACTACTGATGCCTTTTTGTGGCTCTTAGGTTGATCCTTCAGGTCTCATTTTGAAGATCGACCGAGGACAAGTCTGGCCTTGCAGTCTTCCAGCGATGTGGTGCTACCCTGCCAGGCAGTACAGACAGGACACATGGGGGTTGGTGTTTGACATTTTCTGCTGATAAGTCATGCAGAACTTAAAACCGCATGGTAGCTTTCCCTTTTCCATGCCGAGATCAATTGTTGAAGGCAAAGTCAGGGGAGGAAAACAAAGTATAAGTCTGTAGAAGAAATAATTATCACCAAAGGCACTATGTGGAATCCTTGAAGTCTATAGAGCAGAGAAGGAAGAGACCAGTCCCTTCCAGTGGAAAGAAAGATCTGATGTCACAGGGCAGAGCAAGAGAATGTACCACCCAGGTGGTGGGAGGAGCTTAGCTTGAAGACATCTGATGAATCACACCATTCCAGTGGAACTGCAAGAGTGTGAATAGTGAACTGTATCCACACCCTTAGAACTGTAGGCAACCCTGCCTGAATTGGGATTATCTTTCTGGGACCTCAGCAATATGAGAATATTTTCTACTTAGAGGAATATGTTCTCCTTGTTGCTAGTTTTCTAGAAACCTTCAGCACTTTTAGCACCTCCTCTGAGAGACTTTAACAAGAAAATTCTAACGCCTCAAGAAACATGTCCTCAGGTGTAACGTTCTGAGTTCTGGAAATGTTATTTTGCCCTGAGACAGGAGCAGCAGGTTGCAGCTCAGCAGTTGGTTGATTGGAGTCCTGCTGGAAAGGGTCACGAGAATTGAGTACCAAGTCTGTCTGGACCAGTTTGAGACTATCAAGATATTTTTTGCTAGCTCTTTCCTAAACTTTATGAACACTCTGTATGAGTGGGAAAAGGTAGGAAGGCATACAGGAACCTCCCTGTCCAGTTCAGAACTAGGGTGTCCTCTAAGACTGTGCCCCTTGCTGGAGGTCTGCAACAAAACTGTGGGAGCTGAATGTTTATCCAAAAGGCAGACAGATCTATTTCCAGTGTGTCTCATCTTCTGAAGACTGAGGCCAGCACCTGCTAGTTCAGAGCCTACACATGGTTTACTTGGCTGATTCTGCTTAGGGTGTCTGCTAGGACACTGTCCCTGCCTGACAGATATACAGCATACAGATTTACATCCAGGGAGTAGCTATTTACCAGAGCTTCAGGCTTTTGTGCATAGTTTTCAGGAGCTTGTTCCTCCCTGCTTCTTTATGTACAGTACACTAAAATAGTTGTGGTACTTTGTGTTCAGATCTGGACAGACTGACTTTGTAGTTGGGAGAAGGATTACATTGCCAGCAGTACTGCCCTGAGCTCTAAGATACTTATGTGCTCCTGAGGCTCCTGTTGGCTCTAGATGCCACTTACTGTAAAAATAAATCCACTACAGCACCCCTCTCTAGGAGCAAGGCTTCTGTTGTGAGGACCCTTGTTGGTGATTGCTGGAGAAAGGGATTGCCCTCTCTGAGGCTGCTTTTCCCCTTACCACCATTCTAGTGGCCAAAGGTCTTTGTGACTGGCATTAACTTGGACAGTGGATCTCACCTTTGAGACCTGTGATGCCTTAGGTGATACTGAATGTCCCTCATCTGAAATCTGGCCCATGGTATCACAACTGTATATGAGGCCATGTGCCCTGGTAACTGCAGGAAATCCCTTGTAGGCTTTGGTAGGGCCAGGATGTAGGTTTCTGTAGTAGCAGTAAGATTGGATACCCTTAGTTGGGCTGGCAGTATAGCCTAGAGGTTAGAGTAATGAGCTGTGAATGAGCTTGGTACATACAGCAGACCAGACCTGGGTTTGATTCTCATAACCTCCGCTTGCATACTGTGTGACTCTGAGCAAGTCACTTAACTGCCCAGTGCTCCCAGGTCACCCCTGAAAACAGGCACTTGTGCCTAGTGGGCCTTACCCAGTTACCAAAGACTAAAATTAAAAAAAAAAAAATAGCCGTGGAAGGAAAGTCTTCCCCTGTGGGGTATCCAGCTCTGCACCTATGAAGTCTAACACCTGAACCGGTTCTGTTTGGGACTTCTGCAGATTTATTAGGAAGCTCAGATTCTCTTTAGGGTGCTCTTTACCCTTTGGATAGAGCACCTTATCTTCTGTTCTACTTTCCCTGAGACTAGCCAGTCATCGAGGTAGGGAAAAACCACAACATCTTGCCTTCTGAGGTGTACTGCCACCATGGCTAGGCACTTTGTAAGACCAAAAGATAGGGCTATAAACTGATATTGTCAGTGTCCCATCCTAAAGTAGAGGTAGAGAGTGTGTGTGTGTCTCTAACTGAAACGTGGAAAACCGGTGTCTTTCAGATTCAGTGACCCCAGCCAATTTCCTGATTGTAAAAATGGTATCACTGTGTCCAGTGTGACCATCTTGAATCTTTCCTGTTTCAGTTCAGTTCAGTTTATTGTGTAGGGATAGCTTCCATTCAGCATGCTCATTCACAAGGCGGTCCCTGATACAAAGTACTAAACATCACAGATGATCAGTACAAAGATACATCATAGTAATACAGCAGGTATATCACGGTACATAGAGTAGATTGGTTGTAACAAATACATAAAGGCAAAAGCATCACATGACAGTAAGTATACCAACACCTAATAAAAATCACAGAAAACCAATACAAATAGCACAACATAGAAAAACAGTAGGGATATCACAGTACATCGAATAGATTGGTTATAGCAATACATACAGAGAAATTAGAAGCATCACTTAACTGTAAGTTTACCACACCTAATAAATATGGGAGATAACAACTTAGGTAGAATAGATGGGAAGGAAGGAAGGAAGGAAGGAAGGAAGGAAGGAAGAGGAAGGAAGGAAGGAAGGAAGGAAGGAAGGAAGGAAGGAAGATGCATTCCAGAAGATGCATTCCAGTATACACAGAAATCTACAAAGACATTAGGAGAGGGATGGGGAGAAGGTAGACCCGCTAGGGAAGTTAAGTGCAGTTGCAGGTCTCAGCAGTGATCTCATGCACCCTATCAATGAACCCCCTAACCGGGATAAGGGTATGGAGTTTTAGGGTAGCTTGAAGCTTACTCCAAAAGCAGGGAAGAGAAAAGCTTATAGATGCCCTACTAAACCATGTCCGATAATTTGGCACATTCAGGGTAATATATGCACATTTTCTGGGGGCGTAGGTGCTAGCTGAGCATGAGAAGAAAGCTGATATATAAGGAGGGAGCTTATTGAGGAGTGCTTTATATGTCCAAGTATAATTGTGCATCATTCTCCTGGTGGATAAGGAGGTCCACTTCATCGCCTCATACAAGGTACAATGATGGGTTCTGGCTGGGGCATTACCTTTTGTGTTTACCAGGACAGACACACTAAACTGAAAGCTTGTTTGCAGGTTCAACCTAGGAGCACAAGGAAGTTAAGTGACTTGCTCAGGGTCACACAGTATATAAGTGGGGGCTGTGGGATTCAAATCCAGATCTCCAGGTTTGCAGCTCAGAGCCTTAAACCACTGCGCTATACTGCCTCCTTAATTGCATTGGTAATGAAATGGATGGCCCAGTGATAGAGCATGTCTAACTTACACACGTAGATGGGTGCACAATTGTTACAGAGGATATCAGCATAATCAAGAAGAAACACGAAGGTGGCTTGTGCCAGTCTAGTTCTGGACTCTCAGGAGAACAATGATTTGTTCCTGAAAAAGAAGCCAAGCCTAAATTTCAGTTTTTTTGTGACAGCTTCGACATGTGATGAAAAGGACAGATGTGAGTCAAGTATGAATCCTAAGTATTTAAAGTGATTCACCACTTCGAAAGAGTCTCTGAATAGGGTGGTGATGGGAGCATAGTGGTTTGCCATGTGGCATACTGAGGGGACACTAGGGGGATAGAAGAACATAACCTTTGTTTTGGTTTTTTTTTGCATTTAGGAGCAGTTTGTCTGTTATCAAATTATGCTGAAGTTTGACAAAATCAGACTGGAGAACAGAACATACTTGACTAACTGTAGGTTTCGATATGTAGAGGACCGTATTGTCTGCAAATAAGTGAATACCGGAGTCTGTGATGCCCGAGCCCAGATTATTTACATAGAACAGGAACAACAACAGATCTAGAATGGATCATCGTGGGACCCCTCTTGCGACTGGCAAGAATGACGAGGAGGTTCCGTTCATGTTAATGCATTCATGTCGATTTCCTAGGTAACTTGTAAACCAGGATACTGTAGCATCCAACAAGCCATGGGACTTTAAGCTGTCAAGCAGCAGGAGGTGATCCATGGTATCAAAGGCCTTACTAAGGTCCACAAAAACCACACCGGTGACATGTTTGCTGTCCATGGCCACCAACCAGTCATTAGTAACTTTGGACAAATCTTGGATGGGATATCATTAGCTGACTCTAGGGTGCTTAGGTAATAGTTTTCTTTAGTATGCCTAATCAGTTTAGTGCAGGCATTTCGACATATCCTGAATGCTGTCCAGTCTGCGGGTGTTTTTGTTCATCTGGCAGTTGCCCAAAGCTTATCTCTTTTTGTTACCATATACTTAATATCAGCAATGAATCAGAGGCAGGAAGCTTATTTCACTCTATATGTTCTGACAGGTGCATGGAAGTCTATGACACTGTACCTATAAGTATTGCATTAAAGCAGGCCAATGCCTCAGTAACTGATGGAGCTAGGTAGAATTATTGCCAATTAATGTTGTGCAGGTCAGCTAGGAAGTCTGCTGGGTTAAAGCATCTGAAGGATCTTTTAGCTATCATCATACTTGGATTTAGCAATTTAGGAAGATTCCTGATACATACTACAATATTATGGTCACTCAGGGAGTTGTGCCAGACTGCTTCATGTGTGATTTTATAGGGTCTATTTGTCAGAATGACATCAGTTAGAGAGCCATGGGAGTGATTTGTGTGGCCTAGCCTCGTGGCTTCTGAGAGTAGTTGTGCGAGTCCAAATTCATCACAGATATTCTTGAGTGGTACTGATTTGTTATTAAACCAGTGCATGTTTAGGTCACCTAGAATCAGTGTCTTGTCAGTGCTGACATCTAGGAATTGATGAAAATGTGATAAAATACCAAAGCTTGCAGAAGGAGGTCTATAGCAACCAATAATGTTCAGTGATTCTGAGGCTGATATATTAATTATAACAGCTAAGTATTCAAATTGTTTAGGCTTGGAGCAGGAGTTAATAACAGAGACAGAGTATTTATCATTGATGTAGATGGCCACCCCTCCACAACTAGTAAGCCGGTAGCCTATGACTTTAGCGACCGCGATTGGGCACCTACCAAAATGGCGACTCAGTCACGGGACTTTAGACCACAGCGATGCGGGAGTGATGGTGACTGGATGGGGAGGTGCGCTAATATAGCGACATCTGGTTGCTATATGTATTCGTGTGCATGGGGGGGGTGAGCACGCTGCATGTGGGGTGGGACGGGAAGGAGGGATTGTGAAGGGTGGTGCTGCAGTGAGCTGCCAAGCCACTCCCGTGTCATGGTGGGTAGGTTCAGAATTGGGGCATGAATGGTGATGGGTTCGGGTCCAGGCGCAGGTGCCTTTTGTTGTGCCTGGCCTGAACTTTTCATGGGGGGGTTGCACCCCCCTGGAGTTGAGAATCCTTAAGTAGGGGGTGCAGGGGGCAAAGTGTAAAATCTAAGTCCCCGGTGCTGTTTTGCTGTGTGCCGGGGACTGCATCGCTGAAATATTTTTCCGGCGATGTTTTCACCGTTATCACATAAACCCAGTAAGCCTATCTACATGGAAGAGAGAATATGATGGAAGTGAAACAGCATGATCTGTAACATGGTCTTTTAACCATGTTCCTGTCAGGACCAGAACATCTGGCATAGTGTGGGTGACCCAAGCTTGCAGTTCAGTGAACGTTTTCTGAATGCTGCATACAGTATGTTGATCAGCATAAATTTTAGTCCTTTTGTTGCAGTGAAATCCTTGGGTGTTATAGACAATGGTGCTGGACCAGGATTTGGCTCCACATTGCCAGAGCATAGGAGGAGTATCAGGAGAACTTAAAGTAACCACAATCTTCAAAAGAGAGTGCGCTTTATATGAGTAGAAGCATACTTATAACTTACAGTGGGAGCTCAATTCCCCTCTGAAGGGCTGAATGATAGTTCACTGTCTTAAGTAGAAGGAAAATAGCCTTGAATTTAGTGTTTGATATGTTTGTTCAGGTATCTTAGATATAAAATGGGTTGGAACTCCCCATTTTTCTTGTGGGTGAGGAAGTATCCTGAGAAAAGCCCTTTGCCCCACTGTAAGTTAGGGACATGTTCTACTGCTTTTGTCTACAGCAATTTCTTTACTTCCAGCATAATTCTTTATGTTGGTAAATGAACTGGAACCTTTGGGGTTTCTGTAGTATTGGGAACCTCTTGAACTGCAGGGACAGTCCCTGACCCACTACTTTCTGAATCCACTTATCTGTGGTAATTTTTACCCATTCGTGGAAGTAGTGGTTCAGACTTCCCCCCCCACTGCCACTGGCAATGGTTCAGCAACCTGTATAGAACTGTCCTGGGTTTTGTTTAGGCTGTAGCTTAGGAACTGTATTGCAGCAGCACACTTGGAGACGCTCCTGCATCTGCTTTTGTAGTTAGCTCTTTGGAGTTGGTATTTATAGGGGGTGTAGGGCCTTGGATAGTAGACCCTACTCCTGCTTCCTCTTCCATATGGCCTGTAGGAGGTGGAGGTCTTTTCTTTTTCACTGTTATTTTTGCAAGTGGTCTTGTACTCATCCACTTCTTCATGTAAGCCTATATTTTGTCACCAAAAAAGGAGTCCCTCAAAGGAGAAATCCACGGTCTTAGTCGGGGTAGCCTTGGAAAGAATGGTAGCCCTTAGCTAGGAAAACCTCCTCAGTGTCACTGCATGGACTAGGACCCATGAAGCAGAGTCACTGGTGGAGACATTCATGTGGAACTGGTAATTTGTGACATCCAGGGCTGAACTTTTTGTGGCAGCCAGGTCCTGTGGCACAGCACCATCAACTTTATCAGCCAGTGCCAGCATTGCATTCATACTGTTTTCTGGTACTGGCCTGTATAAGCCAAATAGGTTGCATGCCTCAGGAGCAGGCAAGTTGTCTTATAGGCTTTTTTTGCCCATAGTATCCAGTTTCTTGGAATCCTTCTCAGGAGGCTATGCTGAGAACAGCACAATGGCTTTCTTGCAATTAGCTGCTTGGACCACTTCTTCATGATCAGGGTGAGTGGACAGGTATTCCACCTCTGTCAGTCCACCCAATATTCTTTTCAACCTTTTAACAACACCAGCCACTGAATTAGGATCTGACATAATTTTTGCAGTAGCTTTTTTTTTTGAGTAATTTGTTGATGGTAGGTAGATATGTAAAAATGTTATTGATCGGTCATAAGACCATTACAATTATCATAAAAATAGGTCCATCAAAGTTAAATAAATATATTGTTACATATTCATATCTTAAGTAACAAATCACAAAAACAGTTTTAAACCTGATACAAAACCAGAATAAAAAACGTGGTCAGATATTAATATCTCATAGAGAATCAATATAACACAATTCAAGATGTCTAGTCAGGTCACAATGAAAATACAGCATCAATATTGTGATTAAACCCAATGACCCAGTACAACAGTATTACTGATTTGAAGTAATTAAGTGAAGCCCTCTTTGGGAAATTACTTTAAGAAGGAAGACCACGGGGCCCAACACTTTAGGGTCATATGATTTTAGCAAATAGGTCAAAAGTTGTTCAGGCTGTTATTGCTGTTGACCCAATAAACTTCCTAGTAAGGAGTGCCTACATTTTTCATACAGCGGACATAATAATACCAGATGTAAAAGGTTATCTTGTCCTAGTCCACAACTGCCTAAAAAATCCCTGCCCTTTTCCCCTTCGTATTGTCCCCTTTTTTGATTAGTTAAAAAAGATTAAAATCTAAATCTTGATAGAACTATCCCTTGTCTTGAATTTGCTAAAACGCAGAGATATTTCTCAAGTTTGTGTTCTCTCTTGTTTTTAGCTAGCCACAGACAAGCCTTAGAAAGCCTGCAGGCCTCCAAATCCCTCTGGATGAAAATATCTCTAACTCTGTTGTTAATTATCATTTTGATGCTATCCAGGGGGTATCTAAGGTTATCAGTAATTATACATAAAAGGACATAAGGTTTAATAAGGTCCTCAACCACTGTCATGCAGGGGAAGGTTGTTTTGTGATATTTGGAATTTATAGCTTCCTCCAAGCATAGGAGGGGGAGCCTGTCCGGGGGCAGCCTAAAGATCTTAATCCAGTAATTAATTCATCTTTGAGCACAACACTCGACTGACAACTGACCTAACTCGGCTCTGACCACGGCCGAGGGGGCACTATTTGGGACACCCATACTTTTCTTATAAAATTTATTTAGATTAGTATCCAAAATCCCTCCAGAGTATAATCCCCAAACATCTGCTCCACACAATAGTTGACTTTTAATCTTTGCACATGCTACCAGTAAATTCCCCTTTATTGATTTCCCTCCATATTTACAGGAAAAAGATAGTAGTATTGGGAGGAAACTATCAGCCTTAGATTTTACAGTTTTCAAATGAGCTCCCCATATTCCGTTAATGACTAACTGTAAGTCCCAAATAGCAGAATTCCTTCACAACCTTGAGTTTGTGGCTATTCATATGATATTGGTGTGTTTTTTTTGTTGCCCCCAAAAAATACAACTTTAGTTTTGCCATAATTTACTTGTAAGTCTGCTTTCAGATATTTAAGTTGAAATTTTTCCAGACTCCTGGTCATGCCCAGATGACTGACGGAAAGTAAAGCAACATCATCAGCATAGGTTAAATATGGTATTGCTTTTAAGGCGATTTTGGGGGAATGAAAATCAGAATTAGGCATTTCATTCAATACTGCAGTAAAATAAAGATTAAACAGTAGAGGTGCCTGTGTACACCCTTGCTTCACCCCAATATTATTTTGAAACCTGCCACTCAGTTCTCCTGAGTCACTATATCTGACAATGGTATAATTATTTTGATGTATAAGTTGGATCATCTCTAAAAATGATGGTTCAATTCCAAGTTCCTGCAATCTTCCCCATATAAGAGCTCTACTGACCTTGTCAAAGGCTGCTTTGAGGTCTATAAGAGTGCAAAACGTTTTTGATTTTTAACTACTTTATATTTATGAATTATATGAGTCAGTGTGAAGCATTGGTCAATTGTTGGGTGTTCATTTATAGATCCCGCCTGTGCTTTATCTATTATGTTGTTACTCTCAACCCGTATCATTAATCTGTTGTTTAGAATTCTTGTAAAGACCTTCCCCAAGGTGTCTAAGAGGCTAATCGGCCTGTAACATCCGGGGTTCTTCCTGTTGCCCTTTTGAAATATTGAGACAATGATGTTTAATTTCCAACTTTTTGGTATGTTTCCTGTTTTCCAGATATAATTGAATAGATTGTGCAGGAAAAGAATCCAGAAATATTTAGCTCTTACTATTGCATCCAAAGGGACTCCATCCGATCCTGGAGATTTTCTTCTTCTGAATGAATCTAGAGCAGCCTCTAGTTCTAAGAGTGTAATCTCTATTTCAAGGACAAACTCTCTCCCTTTGGGCTAAGAATCAACCGTGCCAGATAGATAGTTCGGATCATCCCTATAAAATATATTTTTTTAAATGATTAACCCATATGTTGGCGCAAAAATCATAATTATATTGAGACCCATAATGAGCTCTCAATATAATTATGTTTTTTGTGCTAAAAATTTACAATATTCCAAAAAGTTTTACTGTCTTTAGATAAGACTGCTTTTTGAAGGTCAGTCCATAGTTGCCTAATATACCTCTGTTTATTCTTAATCAGAACCTCCCTATATTCCTTTCTTGTCTTATTCATTAATTTGTTGTTGTTCCTATAAGGTTTTTGTTTCAATGATCTAAATATTTTGTTTAGCAGTCTTCTTGAATTTTTACATTCAGTATTGAACCAAGAAAAACTTTCTCTGACCTGCGTTGGAATGTCTTCAAGTATTATGTAAGCAACTGTATTTATGATAGAGTTAAATTCAGAAATCATTAGAAGACCAAAAGGCTGCTCTGCCAGTGCTAACAGGCTTGACAGTATCCCTTTACTCTCGAGAAGTGCCACAAAGTTTTGTCCCTCTATTACGTTCCATTCAATGCCCCATCTTTTTCTTTCAATCTTTAATTCTAGCACCATATGTTAACTTTCGGGTCTGGACACCAATTGTAAAGAGAAACAATTATTAATCAGATGAAAATTCACCCAAATATAATCAATTGTGGAGGATCCATTCCCACCCATGAAGGAATATTCCCCAGCTAAGTCAAGTGGAGATCTCCCATTCAGGAGCAGCAGATTCTTTCTGGACAAAATTTCATTGAAATCAGTATCTTTTTTTATTGACCATTTTATCTTTGAAATTTCTTATAAGTTAATTTTGTATGGCAGATGGCAGTAAGAGCTTCTGTTATATCGTCAGAGCAGCCCTACACATTTCCAAGCCTTGCTTTAAAATCACCCATCAAAACTATATTTCCTTCCAGACTATCATTTTGTATATTATCAATCAAGTTTCCTAGTGAGTTGAGATAATTAACATCCCCATTGCTGCTGCCAACTGGATGAGGATAGACACTGATGATGCACCATGTCTTTTTATTTTCTTCTATTATTTTAACAGCAAGTAAGCTGCTACTAGGGATACTGATTTCTTTTGTAGTAATGTTATTATTGAATTTAATGAATATGACTAGACCCCCCATCCCCTCTTCCACACCACTTAGTTTTTTTTTTTGCTTTCTTACAGTATGAGATATAGCCACTTAACAGCAGATTACCTGAAGCCCAAGTTTCCTGTATTCCAATGATATGAAATTGCTTCAAATAGTTACTTGTATCAGGGTCCCCAGTTTTTTCCCCCAGTCCTGATGAATTCCAAGACAGAATTTTGATTGCTTCCTTGTTAAAGGGTAACAACTCTCCTGATCCCAAATTGTTTAAGTTACTTATAGTCCCTGTACTAATGTCAGGCCCCTGAGGTCTCCCCTGTAGAATGCCCTGTTGTCAATTCTCCACGGAGGCCCGAGTCTCATGCTTATTGAAGATTTCAGCCAGGCTTTCCCACATTTTGGATTTCATTTGTATGTCACTTTGTGGACAAACAACCAGCCCTAGCTCATTCTCTATGCAAAAGTAAATCCCAAGATCATCCAAAATGCTTTGCTTTCTCAGGATTTCCCTTACAATATTTTCTTGTTTAACACAAAACAGAACTTGCCCATCAAGCTCCTGTCTAGACACTTTGCTTATATGGTGGCTGCTGACTTGTAGGCCCAAACATACATTGAGGAAATCAATCAATTTACTTTTTAAATTGAATTTGGCCTCATTTGGTAGTTGCTTCAGTCCAAAAATAGAAACTGAAGTTTCAGTCTTGCTTGTACTATTTATGTTTTTGTTTAAAAAAAATTCAGGAAAAAGGTCCATCAGCAGGGTAACTTCTATTACCACAATATCCATGCCTGCTAGGCCTTTGGCTGTTTGAATTATTGCATTCAAAACGTCAAACTGATCTGTTACCAACAGGACCAATTCAGTTCCATGTATTGGTCTAATAATACTAATCAGATTGTTTACAAGTCTGCAGCCATAAAGTAGTGAAGATTATAAAGCAGTTACAGATTCTGACAATTTTTTATATGTTTCATTTGGAAGACATGTTACCCTGAACAATGGTAAGACAAAATGAGAACCTAATGTTTTTCTCAGGAATGATTTAAAATGTTTATTCTTACTAATCACTGTAATATTGCTTAATGACGGCCCTCTACAAGTGGATTCAACAGACACCTTCCCCCCAGTCATTTGATCATTGGTGTTATTACTATTTTTAGGGTCCATATGAATTTTATCCTGCCCTTTTTTGTTCCTTAGGTCCTATGGCTACTTGGGAACTCTTTTCTCTAGTTTTTGATTTTCTTGAGATCTTTTTGTACTTTAGTCTGGACCTCTTTCTGTTCCCTGCTTTTTGTTTTTTCTTCTTTGGCCATTGTTGTCTGGATCATGATCTGAATTGAGTTCTAGTATCTTTCCTGTTAATTTCATTCTCCTTTGTTGAGACGTCATTAATTAACTTCTTTTTATTTTTATTTCTGACATATGAAAAGGGGGAATTCTCAGTATCAGATTTGTGTGATGTGGCCTTTGATTTACAATTGGCCTTACCCCTCTTGGTATTAGGGACTAAGAAGCTCTTTTCTTGTGTTTCAGAGTCTATTTCCTGTAATTCTCCTTTATGCCACAAATATGGATGATATGTGGATAATTCTCTGCATATACTGCTGTCTCTTAAGTCTTTAGCTGGAAGCATAATACATTCAGATTGATGACTCAGCACACTCTGACCTACTGAAGAAATTTCCATAGATGTTTCCTCAATATTCACTGAGGGTTTAAAGGCGGATTCCATAACTGTGACCCCCTTATCAGATATTAAATCCAATACATTAATGGAGTTAGAATGAATGGGGCCCGGGGTTATAGGCAAAGAATCTAAATTGTCACATGTAATGTGAACACTGGACTTCTTGGAAGAGGAATTCCGTTCAATTGCTTCTAATTTAATTCTGTTTTCAAGACAGATCCTTTTTATGAATGAAATGTCCTGCTTGATTTCTAATAACTGCTTGAAAAAAAGTACATTAGAGTTAATTGGGTCTCTTAAGACTGTTAATACTGTATGTCTTTTGATATGCCCTCAATGTCAGGTGTGTTCAGGCACTTGGGACTCATTGTCCAGGAGCTAGAACTGCTGAGTCTAGAAAACAATTTTCTGGGCTCATCTTGAAATCTTACTTTACCAAGATTCACTTGAAAATTATCCTCCTCAGACACCTGACTTTGTTCAGTCCTATTCACTTTACTATGGTTTCTGGTATCAGTAGGGGATTTAGCAGGCAAAGTTAGACTGGGGGCTGAGCAATTGTGAATTTTATCAGTATTGCTATCATTATCTTTATTTCCCAGCTGCAGTGTTTCTCTCATGTTTCTGACCTCTGAGTCTAAAACAGATAAATTATGAAAGATTTCAGAAAAATCGATCCTTGCATCAGGAAACTGCCCAATTTCAGGCTCTTGATTTTTTTATCACCCTTGTGTTTACCTCATACTTAACTGTTATCAGCATATTAAACAGAGGTGAATCAGTTTCCTCTACAGGGATGTTTTCAGTGACCTTCTTATACTTGATGGAACCTGGATTTAACTGGATAATAGGAGAGCCGAAAACATTTTGGATATCACCATTGTCTCCATTAGGTGTTGAAATAAATTGTGTCAAAGCCCCTTTTCTGAGGTCTAGCTGGTTTATGTTGTTATATTTGTTTCTTCTTAATTTGCCCTTATATGATTTGTTCTGAATTTTGCCCAATACTTTCATTGCAAGAGTCTTCGGTGAGAGGGGTCCTTTAGTTTTAACTTAACCCCCCCATTATCATTGTCACACTGGTCCCCTATGCTTAATAAATTAGTGCCAGTAAAACCCTTGTTCTTACTGCACGTAGTAGCTTGCAAGTTATCCAAGATATCAGTGGTACCATTAGTAATAATGAAGTGATAATATTGCAATTGCTTTAAACTTAAATACAGAAATATAACAGATGTAATAAAAACTGAAACTAGACAGATTGAACAACTTTAACTTAAAAAAAAAATCTATTTCTGTTTCCCCTTCTCTCCTTGATCGAAAAATCGAACAGAGTTATTAGATTACTGATACTCCTGGTGGGCAATTTAAAATAGCCAGACAATAGGAGTGCCCAGTTAATCCCAGATGGTAGTCGCAGCAGAGACCTTTGGCCTTTACATAACGTGGAGTCCTAGTCCATCTTGAGAATCAGAAGATAATTCAAATTGCTCCAAACAGAATGATAGTCAAGAGTTTTTTATTTTAAATTTGCTAGGTCAATCCACTCCTGGCACACCTCAAATAGGTGCCCGTTGTCCAATACTAGTGATGAGATAATCCAGTCATTCACTAAATATTCACAAGGGAAAAAGGAGAGGAAAAAAAGCGCTCAGTGTCCCTTCAAATGCAGACAAATCTTAAGAAAAACAGCAGTTAACTCTTAAAAGACCAGATATTTGAATTCAGTAAATAAAAATAAGTCTAAAATCAGACTAAAATACATAATTCTAATATGCTGTAATATGCTCTATTATGCTCTAGTGTGCAAGAAATTCAAAATGGCCTAAGACAGCCTCTGCAGTTTATTCAGTTAGCTTAACTCTAACTCTCTGCAAGACAGCTGTCCAGTCACACAAAATTATAAATTTTATTTATAACTGTTCTTACTTGTGTGCCCTTTGCTTAACAAAATCCAGCTCCCCGAGAGTATCTCGCTGTCTAGCTATGAGCTATGATACAGTCAACCTTTCGGGAGGTTTACCAGTCAGCAGGAAATGGGCAAAAAATCGGTGAAAGCAACTCTCAGTCAATGCATGCTAAACAATGCTGATCAACCAGCTAAATTATTTTTGGCTTGCACACAAACACAACACAGCCGATGAATGAGCGGCTGTAAGAATTTGCCCAGGTCCTCAAAGCAACAATGAAAAAATGTTATAAAAAATGAAGGAGAGAAATTTTTCAAAGCAGTAAAACAGCCCAATGGCACTCAGGAGCAAAAAGAACAATAGTCTATACAAATGGCAAATGCTCAAATAACAGAGTTTTGAGCATGCGCTGTTTAAAAAAAGCAGATCACGTGCTCTCAGCGGCGTGAATTTTCAAAACCTGCACGTCAAAATTCAGAGTTTAATTTTAATTTAGGTAAATCTGATTTGGTGACACACTCCTTCATAGATGTTAAATGTTAAATATTTATATATTTATATTTATATGCATCAGGTACACCCTCTACACCAGGTACACACTCTCTACCATAATCAAAGCTACTAAATTGTTTTGGAGTTATCTGTTCAAGCCCAATATATTATTCAGTCAGTCAAATGCATCACTCAAACAATCAGTCATGTAAAATTAAAGAAAAATACTCCCCCACAAAAGTTTTTTCTATTTTAGCAATTTTTTCTTTGTAGCAAGGTCTTGCGGGTCTTGTGGTTGGAAAAAGAAGTGAGTAGGTAAGGAGTCCCCGATTCCCCACAAAAACCTTCACTCTCACAGTCATCTAGTCAGCTATTTTATGTCCCTGTAACACTCCAACACAGATGCCGATGGCTTCAGTCTGAGGCACAGACACACAGAGCTTCTGCGCTGTGTCATTCTTGTGAATGAAAGCTTACAGTACACACTGCAAGCCCATTGGTCGACAGTGTCAACCAATGGGATTGTAGTGCATGCAGTAAGCTGTCATTCAGTGACAGCTCAGTCAGTGGGCAGCCGTGGAGGTGTGTGGTGGGCTGTGCTGCCCATTAGCTTCATGGTCATGCTGCTGGGACAGGAGATCGGGGTGAGGTGGGGTGTGGGTACCTCAGTGGGTGGGGGGTCCACTTAGACTACCAGGGAATATGGGACATTATTTTTTATGACAACAGCGGGGTTCAGGGATGGGAGGGGGTTCCACTATACTACCAGGGAATATGGGACATTATTTTTTTATGACAGCAATGGGGTTTGGGGATGGGAGGAGGTACCACAAGACTACCAGGGAATATGGGAGATTACTTTTTATGACAGCAATGGGGTTTGGGGATGGGAGGGGGGTACCACTAGGCTACCAGGGAATCTGGGAAATTATTTTTTATGGTACGATCAGAGTTCAGGTTGAGTGGGAGGCCACTAGACTACCACGGAATCTAGGGAGTGTCATTCTACAGAACATTTGGGGATGGGGGCACTAGACTACCAGGGAGGGACTCCCATACATAATACTACATTTGCAGTGATCAGTGTTTAGTGCTGTGGGGTGGGCATACAGTACAGAACTGCCTGGGGGATGGGGGGGTTTGCAGGCCACCAGGCACATCCTGCCAGACACATGCAATTGGGGCCATAATGACATGCAAATGGCCCAGTTTCCACCTTGCATGTCTAGTGGCCCCATTTGCTGTTTTGGGCTGAATATCTGGAATTTGGTTATGGTGCATCCCCAAGATACACCACATATCCCCATTCCAGGTATTCATTCTGAACAGGGTGATGCACTGGTGCATCATTGGTGGCCCTCATTTGTGCCACTCACTTTATCTGATATATTCAGATGAGATGCACAATTGCACATCTCATTTGAATATAGCATTGTATTGTGCAGGCCCATTTCTTTTGGGCGGCACATCTAGATGCGTGATGCAGACTTGGGAGTTGAATATGGGGGCTAATTTACACAATTTAAAGCCTGTGGGTCCTGTTCTCATCTTACCAGGTCTATCAGTCATGCCAGTCCTTGGACTGCTAGTGTTGGAACCCATTCGGATGAGAGCAGTCTTAGACCTAGTACTCTCAAATGGGGCAGAGAGAAGATCTCAGATCTAGAAGTGGGCAGTCATCTAGGAACAAGTGACCACAAAACAATGTGGTTCATGATAAACACAGCTGCAGAGCCAAGCCATACAAAAGTGAGGGTACTGGACTTTAGGATGGCTGAATTTGTTAAAATGGGAGAGTGCCTTAGAAAAGTACTAGCAAAAAGGCAAGAAGGAGGGGTGGAGAAACAATGAGGAAACATCAAAACTTCCATCACAGAGGCAACAAGACTTTGTGTGGAAGCAAATAAACAAATCAAAAAGAAAGAAAAAAACACTATGGTTCTCAAAAAGGTGGAGGGGAAGGTTAGGGAGAAAAAGATAGCGTTGAAGAAGTATAAGGAAACAGGACAGAGAACTGTACCAGTTAAAGCAGAAGGAAGTGGGGAAGGCAGTCAGAATAGCAAAGGCCCAAACTGAGGAAAAGATTGCCAACTTGGTTAAGAAGAGGGATAAAACCTTTTACAGGTACATTAGGGATTGAAGAAAGATCAAGGGAGGAATAGTGAGTCTTAATAAAGGGGAGGCGGGTGGGAAGACAGGGACAGTGAAAAAGCAGGGATACTGAACAAATACTTCTGCTCAGTATTCACAAAAGAAGAGGAGGGGAGGTACCTAATCCAACCAATAGAAGCACTCTGGATACGGGGTCGATACCAATCCTTTCACAGAAGAAAAGGTTCTGAAAGAACTCCTAAAACTGGAGGTGAACAAAGCAATGGGGCCTGATGGGATTCACCCCAGAATTCTAAAAGAACTAAGGGGAGAACTAGTGACACCACTGACTACCTTTTTTAACAAATCATGGGAGAATGGTGTTGTACCTACAGACTTGAGGAGAGCAGATGTGATTCCCCTTCATGAAAGTGGGAGCAAAGCTGAGGCAAGAAACTACAAACATGTTAGTTTGACCTCAGTGGTTGGGAAAATGATGGAATCACTTCTGAAAGAAAGAACTGTTGAGTATCTAGAGGCCAGTGGGGCACAGGACCCAAGGCATTATGGATTTATAGCGGGACAGTCATGTCAGATGAATCTAATGATTCCTTTGACTGGGTGACCAAAGTAGTAGACCAAGGAGGGGCTGTGGACATGGCCTACCTCTACTTTAGCAAGGCATTTGACACAGTCCCAGACAAAAGATTAATAAACAAATTAGCCAGCCTGGGAGTGGGTCCCAGGATGGTAGCCTGGGTATAAAATTGGTTGGACAACAGGACACAGAGGATAATAGTAAACAGAGTCCACTGCAAAGAAAGTGGGGTTACTAGCGGGGTACCGCAGGATTCAGTACTGGGTCCAGTCCTTTTTAATGTCTTTATAAGTGACATTGCAGAGGGACTAGAAGGCAAAGTATACCGCTTTGCAGTTGACACAGAGATCTGCAACAGCGTTGATACACAAGTGGGGGGTAGAAAGGATGAGAAGGGACTGGACAAGGTTGGAGGAATGGTCAAAAGTATGGCAGCTTAGATTCAGTGCAAAGAAGTGCAAAGTAATGCACCTGGGAGACAAAAACCCAGGGGAAGAGTACACAATAGGGGGAGGTATTAACAACAACAAAAGTGGAAAGGGACCAGGGGTGTAGTCATATCAGATGACCTAAAGGTAAGCAAGCAATGTGAGAAGGCAGTAAGGATGGCTGGGGGGATACTGGGATGTATAGGGAGAGGCATCACCAGTAGAAAACAGGAAATTGTTATCCCACTGTACAGACAGTTGGTGAGACCCCATCTGGAGTACTGCGTGCAATTCTGGAGACCTCATCTCTGCAAAGACATAGACAGGATGAAGGCAGTACAGAGGAGGGCAACTAAAATGGTGCAGGGTCTGTAACAGAAGCCATATGAAGACAGAATATAGGAGCTTAATATGTATACCCTTGAGAAAGGAGAGAGAGGGGAGACATGATTGAAACTTTTAAGTACCTCAAGGGAATCAACAAAGTCCAAGAGGGGAGCATCTATAAGAAAAAGAAATGTGCAAGAACAAGGGGACACAATTTGAAGATTATGGGGGGACAACTCAGGGGCAATGTGAGGAAGTATTTTTTCACAGAGAAGTGGTGGACACATGGAACGGTCTACCTGAGGAGGTTGTGGTTTCAAAAACAGTAGGGGAATTCAAGAATGCATGGGGCAGACATAAGGCCATTCTGGTGAGGGTAGGAAGAAGTAGGCTGTTGGTTAGCTAGGATCTGCAGCTTATCCAATAGGTAGGGAAATGGGCAGACTAGGTGGGCCAAGTGATCCTTATCTGCCGTCAAAGTCTATGTTTCTATGTTTCAAACACTGAAAGACCTGTATAAAATAATCCAGTTCCTCTTATTTTGAAGTATAAATATTTTTTCCCCTCAAAAATGAGAGGGAACTGCTTGAATAAGCCTTGGTTGCATGTGGTTTCATATTTAACAAGCATTTGTTGATGCCGAGTGTTGGCTTGCTGGCATTTTCATTGGTAGTGCAGGAGTTAGAGAGATGCATAATAGGAATTGCTGACCTTACCTGGCACCCACCACAGCAATATGTAAGATGGACGAGTGGTCAGTAACTCAGTAAGTTAACAAGAACAGAAAGCAACTAAAGAAGGCATTGGGGCATTAAAATGAAGCCAGCAAAGTAAGCATTTAATTAACAAAATTACATCTATCTAGTTATCTGGTTGGGGTAGCTGGCTGCTTCAGGGGAAAGTGGGACGATCGCAAGCAGCAGACCTAATGTGATGCTTCAATTACAAAGCTGACTGAATGGGGACACTGGCATATTAATTGAGCATTTGTCAATGCTAAATGCTTGATGCTGCCCCGTGGCAAAGACTGGATGATCTCCGAGCTAACAGGGAATGGAGGGTGGGGGTGACAGAGCACGCAGAGGGAGGGAGCAAGACGGGTTTTGATTTTCTTCTAACGAGACACTGGACGTAGGGTGGGGTTGGGAGAACACACAGAGCATCAGTCTTTGGGCTGTGAGCTTACATGAATTTAGATCACTGTTTGTAGCATATGTAATCTGTTGCAGGCTAAAATGAACCCTATTTGCACTGCACTGATTCAGCTCATGCTTTTATAGGTCTAATACTACACTGTGGACAAAAAGTCGCACCATGAGAGGGTCATGAAGTCGGCGGTCTTTGGTTGTGGAAGCTACATTTGTTCCATGACCATTTCTACTGGCGACCACCTTTAATTTCAACGTTTTGTTCAATGCATTTTGTCCGCAGCGAGCATCACCGTGACGTTCTGTCCATATGCCCTGTTATGAATGTTTACATGTTTTTTTTGTACGATTTTGGACATGTGTTGTAATTTACCCAATGTTCCACTACTGTTTATTGTACAATACCGTGTGTTCCAACTGTCGCATAATCTTACAATGTTGTATTGTTTGTATTACCCACATACTATTGTAACTGATCATCCTTCACAACCCTATGTAACCCCCTCCCCCCTGGTCGCACCGTGAGACGAGCAACTGGCTGTTCAGTGTGCCCTCCTGGTGAAACATTTCAATAAATATATAAATAAAAGGCTGAAGCAATATTTCAAGGTGACTTCTCTCTTCAGGCAGAGAAACAAATCTAATGTTACGACACTAGAGGGAGCGTGACATCAGTGCAGAGTCTGAACTTTACATACTAAAATTTGCATACGTTCTATCTACAGGGCCTCACACTCTGGCAAGAAGATAATGCTTAAAGCACAATTGATGAATTCCTGAAGTCTGAATCAAGGGAAAACAACTCCAGCCAGCATAATAGTAGTAGTAGTAGTAGTGCTAGTAGATTTTATTTATTTAAAGCACCCTTCCCCGAAGGTTTAGAGCACCCTTACAACATATAAATCATAAACAGCATACCGTAATTCATTCAAACATCTAATATCTAACTAATATAAATATAATAAAAATTAATACATATTATATACCTTAAATTCTAAAGCAATAACACTGCTTATCTTTATTTAATCGCAGAAGACTTGTTGAAATAGAAATATTTTCAGTTTTTGTAAAATATTTCTATGGAGGGGGCCTCCCTCAGGTGTCCAGGCAACAAGTTCCAGAGAATCAGAGCAGCCACCTCAAATACCCAATCTCCTGAAGATTTCAGTCTCACCTTGGGGACCTCCAGGAGGCTCTACCCAGCTGACCAGAGAGAGAGAGAGTGTATTGGGTTATAGGGATGCAGAAGCCCCTCGGATAACCTGGACCCAGCTTGTGGAGGGCCTTATCGGTCAGCAGACCTATTGTAAAGGAGATGCACCAGCACCTCGGCAGCCAGTGCAGTTCGTGCAGCACCGGTGAAATATTACATGATCTTGGAAGGCCTATCAATAGCCATGCTGCAGCATTCTACAGCAGCTGCAGTGCTGCAGCACACCCCCTTTGACCCCGAGGTAGAGCTCATTACAGTAGTTGAGCATCGAGATTACAAACACATATCAGTGTGGCCAGATCATCAGAAGTGACAAGGGATCTCATTCAGGTGATATTTCGGAGATGGTAAAATCCATCTCAGACAACTGCCAGCACCTGAGCATCCAGATGTGTTAGCTCGCCATCCAGAAGCATGCCCAGATTTTTCACTTTGGTGGAGGTCTCCAGTTTGGACATGCCAATATAAAGTGCTAAATCCTCCTCAGAGGTTTCCACTACCCCCTCCGACCTGGCTCAACCACTAACACTTCAGTCTTCCTTGGGTTGAGGCCCAGTCAATTTGATGACATCCACACGGGATAGATGGTCATGTGTTGGCTGCCTAAAAGAGTGCATCTCCTCCCTGCTCCTCTCCGCCATTACCCGCTATTTTGTTCTTTTTCTACAACTTCTTGGTTAATTTTAGAGCTTTTAACATACCTCCTCTGATCTGCAGCACCTCAGGTGACTTGATTGTACCTTGTCCATGTGAAGAAATAGATGCGGAGATTAAAGTTCCCCTACCGCATCACATGTCTCCCTCGACACCGGAGAAGGAGAAATATGCTTAGAGGGCCAAGCAGCAGGCCACAGCTTCTTCTAAGCTTGCTACAAAGGGGACCACCTTGACCGAAGAGAGGTTCCTTGAAGAAATAAAGCCCTTACAACTGGCGGTCTCCGCGCCTACGGAGGAGCTTCAACGGCTCTTTTATTCCGTTGACTCCCTCACAACTAGGGTTGCCGACTCTGAAGCCCGGCTCTCCTCAATGGAGCAATGGAGGATTAAACTGGACCCAGATGTTTCTACCTTGTGCCAGAGGTTCCGCCGGCTTGAGGACAAACTAGAGGACCTTGAGGGCCAGAGTCGGCACAATAATTTAGTTCTGTTTGGCCTGCCAGAGAAAGAAGAGGGCAACAATCCTATCCAATTTATGCAGAAGTTTTGTGAGCGGATAGCAGGCCCTTCACCCAATGGGCTGCAGTATGTCATCGAACGAGCCCACCGCTCCTTGCACCCACCGCTACCACCAGATTCTCCACCTAGACTCCTCAGCCCAGATATTCAAAAGAGTTGAGCCATGCACAATAGGGTTGCGCCTGTGCAAGTCTGAAATTGCACCATTCTGCGATATTCAGCAGGAGGCAGTTGCGCCCCCGAAATCATGCTGAGCAACAGCGCAATGATAATGAAGGCATGTGCAACCGAAGGGGGAGGAACCATGCACAAATGGTGCAGTGCGATATTCAACGACTTGCGCCATGCACAATAGGGGAGCTAGCGGAAGTTGCGCCATAGCGGAAATGAGCCAAAATAAAAAGAATCAAGGGAGAGGCACAAGAACGCTACAGGGAAGCCACATGAGGCAGAACCCGAGGCAGACAAGCAGGGCAGGAGGGACAAACAGGGCAGGCCATGGAAAGGGCACTCTGAACACCTAGGCACAGGGAAGGTGTGGGGAGCCACAGCTAGTGCAGAAGGGGGAAGTGCCACACAGCACAGAGGCCACCACAGGCAGGTGTTCCCAGTGCAGGGCAAGTAGCAGAGAGGACAGTAGGGGAATGCAGCAACAGCTGCCGGGGGGGGTGAACACAAGCCAGGGACATGGCCAGTGCCACCTTCCAGATGGACGCCATTATGAGGGGGGTGAGAAGGCGGGCGGCAGGGGGCGTGGCCGTGGAAGGGCCCGTCGGCGGTATGCCCCCAACAGGCAGTACTGAGCCCGCACCAGCTTTGAGTTGTACACTGATACTGAGATTATGGGCTGGTACTGCCTGAATAGGGCAATTCTGAGGTGGCTCTGTGAGCTGTGCAGTGATGTGATGCAGGCACCCACACGACGGAGCCATACCCAGTCAGTGGAGACTAAAGTAACAGCCTGCATGTGCTTGCTCACCAGGGGTACCTTCCAGAGACCAACTGGGGACACCACAGGCATAACCCAGTCGGCCACGTCACGCCACCTCACCGAATTCCTCAGCGCACTGCTGCCACATGCTGTGGAGTACATCCATTTCCCCAGCATACAGGCAGAGCGCACAGCAAACATACAGGAGTTCCACAGGGTAGCACGTATGCCTGGCATTCTAGGGGCAATAGACTGCACCCATGTGGCCATACGCACACCACCTGGCCCCGAGGGGGCCACATACATCAATCGCAAGGACTATGCCAGCATCAACTGCCAGGTGGTGTGCAATGCCAGGGGGCGCATAATCAATGTCTGTGCCACGCACCCTGGGGGAGCACACGATGCCTTCATCTGGCACCAGTCAGCACTGTGCCACAGATTCAAGAGTGGGGACGTCCCCACTGGACACCTAGTGGATGAGTATGCAAACCACATGGACAATCATAGGGCCTGGGGGGGCATGGCCAGAGGTGACATGGGTAGTGGCCCACATGGCCTGGGGCAGGGCGATGCTGATCACCAAACTAACCTCCGCCCTCTACACACAGGTGACAGTGGATACCCACTCCATCCCTGGCTGCTCACACCCTACCAGTGGTCGTGACCCCATCGCAGCAATGCTGCAATGAGGCACACGCCACCACATGTAATGTCATTGAGCAGGTGTTCGGGATGCTGAAGGCACATTTCCATTGCCTGGACACCTCTGGCGGTGCCCTACAGTACAGCCCCTCAAAGGCCTGCGGGCTATTCCTGGCCTGTTGCATCCTGCACAACATGGCCAACGAATGTGGGATAGCCGTACAGGTCAAAGAGGGGGACAGCGATGGGGACGATGAGGACGCCGGTGACTATAGTGATGGGCAGCCCCCCTTGCCCTACGGGAGCCCCGACTGATCCAGCTGGCACAGCTACACTGGGACACCATCACGGAGGAGCACTTCAGCCAACCCAGGTAAGTCATGGGGCCATGTGCAACCACCAGTGGCCAAGGCACAACCCACAAACATGCATGGACACACACTAGGGGTGCTTGCCGTCAAGGGAAGTGGCAGGGCACAGAAGCACACACACAACCAGGGATGGGTGAGGATTAACATGCCATGTGGATGGACACACACACGCACACACACAATGCACCAAACGTGCACAGAGGGCAGGAGGCACACTGACCCAGAATGCCAACCTTAGCAACACACATGTCCACAGGCCACCATGCTCACTGCCTGTCCATGTGCGTGTGTCAGATGCTGAGCACCATTGCACATTGGTGTACAGTGCAATGCAGGCATCATCATGCACATGCAACTGCGGAAAGCAGCCGTGAGGGTGTGCAGGTGGACTGTGTGTCCGCGTGCAGGGCCGGGTACCCACCCGTGCACTGCCCACTGAAACACACAATGCACACAGGGCAGCACCAGACAGTAGCTGCACTGGGAGACAGGTCAGTCACGCGACACAGTGCCCCGGCCTCCACGGATGCGTGGATGGTCCCGCTGAGACCTACCAGCACTGACAGGCTGACCAGTGGCCTCATGGGGTGGCACCGATGGTCCCCCAGGGGTTCCACTGCATGAACGTGACCGTGCTTGCGCAGGGGTCTGCAGCACACTGAACATGCCTGTGCCAGGAGTGCTCGGGATGCCCACAGCTGAACCCGGTGTCGACAGGGTTGGAGTCGCACGATGTCAGGAATGGGGGGTGGACAGTGCACTGCGTGGTGTCCACAATGCATGGGCATCTGACTGTGTGCCCATTGTGGCCATGACAGCAGTGAAAGCCTGTGCATTCTTGTCAATGGCAGTGGTCACATCCTCCCGCAAATGGTCCATCCCTGCCAGGATCAGTGCGGTGTCCCTACTGTGATGCTCTTCTGCCCACTCCAGAGCCACACGCAGTGTATCCACGGACGTCACAAGCCGCATCTTTTGCTGGACTGATGCTTGCAGTAGGCGAGTGTGCTCGTCCAAGAGGTCATCTGCCTCCTCGGCATCCTGTCCCTCAGGGTGTGCATGGCCATGATGATCAGCACCCCTTGAGGGTGGGTGCTGCGCAACAGGACCAGGTCTGGGCATGTCCACAGGTGGTGCACAGATGCTGCCGCTGAACCCTGTAACCCCAAGCCCATTAGCCGACTGCTGATGCTGCGTCTCCGGCTGCCGCTCCCCAGGGCTCATTGGTGCCACAACAGTGGCCACAACAGTCCCACTGTCCTGAACAGACACCAGTGCTGCCCCACTGGTGCTGACAGGTACAGGCTGGGACTATGCTGAGATGCAGGCCTCCACGGCAGCACCACCCACAGCCATGGGTGCGAATTGCCCTGCTGTGTGGCCATCCCGTGGCACACACGTGTCACTGCCCATGATGTTAGCATCATCATCACCGGTGATGGACTCTGCACCAGCCACAGTCACAGCATGCCGGTATCTGTGGACGCCAGCACGCTGGGACACAGACAGGGCTTCCTCCGCACCTGTTACAACGACATCAGTACGGACAGCCAGGCGGCCCCACTGTCGCAATGATCCATGTATACCTGTGGAGGTGGATGGGCCCTCCTCCAACTCCAGCTGACTGTCCTCAGTGGACAGGCCCAGCACCGCTGACCCATGCAGATGCTCAGGATCTGTTATGGAAAGCAAAGTCGCGTTACTGCATGTGATCTACCCTGCCCCACCCCCATAGACAGACCATGACTTACCATGCAGTGATGGGCCACCACCCATCTGGAAGCCACCACCTGGAACATCCTCAATGGCACTGCGCTGCATGCTTCCAGCAAGCCTCTCTCCTCCTGTGGGGTCAGCTGTACCACCTCCGGCTGTCCCCCACCTGGTGCAGCATGTGCTGCCCTGATGGCAGCCACCTTCTCCTTTATCCTCCTCCTGTCCGTGCCCATCTTTTTCTTACACTCCTGCACGGAGCGCTGGTGGCTGCCATGCAGGTTCACAGCACGTGCCACCTCCTCCCATGCAGCAGCATGGGCTTGAGGTGTTCCCCGCCGTCCACTGAGAAGTGGCTCCTGATCCAGGTAGGCCTCAAACAAGGCTTCGGTTTCGGCCTTGGTAAAAGTTAGGCCTCCTCCGCCTCCCACCACTGTGTTCCTCCTCTCCAACAACCTGCTCGGTCATTATGTAGCCTGTATGAATGGCAATTGTTACCTGTGACTGTGCAGTCCCATGCATGTCCCTAAATCCACAGTTCACACTCCCAAACAGCATGCAACTCACCAATAGACTGCAGTAACCGACTATGGCCACTGTAGCACAATGTCGCACTTTTATAGCGCAACCCATGCAAATGAGGCGAGGAGCAACTTTAAGTAGATGCAAATTGCAGTGCTGTGCCATTGAATGGCTGATTAGATGATTTGCATATGATGGCTGAATATCGCGCTGTTGCACTATGCGCAATTGTTTTGAACGTGCTAAGCCAATAGTGCAGTTCTGTGACATGCTTGCACACACTTCACTGCGCATGCCCGGGTTGCTGACGCAGGCGTCTGCCACACTGATGACGTGCTGTGCGTGGTAGGCAATGCAGGGCATGGCCACCATTGTGCCAGTGGCGCTATAGCGATAGTCACTACATGGTGCTGTGGCACTGGGCCATCATAGGTGCAATGGGCCAACTGCGCCGTAGGCTGCTATAGAGCTGGCACACAGGCAGCCAATCGTGATACATGCATTGTGGTCCAATGGTGCTGTGCATGTCCATGCGCCAGAGACCCTTGACCCTGTGCCCGACCTTTGCCTCCTAGGCACCATGCGTCAGGCATGGGTGCACCTCTATCATGCTGTTCGGTGACAGCACGATAGGGAATGGCAGCGCTGTACCACGCAGCATCTGCACATGGGGAGAAGGGCTGCAGAGTGCCATACTGCCAACTACAAAACCGAGAATGTCATGCAGAAGGGCAGCCCAGTGGTCTGCTATTGAACTGGCCAACCTAGTGGCCATTGTGGAGCCACACCATGGGCCTCTGTTCGGGGAGGCGCCCCTGGACAGGGCCAGGACCCAGAAAGTGGCCATTGCCCTTGAGGAGGCCACTGGATGGGGAGGAGTGCCGAGCCAGTGCAGGCACTGATACGGGGACCTCACCGGCAGAGGGGCGGAGTTAACTGCGCCTGTGGGCATGTGCCAGGAGAGGCACAGATGCCACGCGACCAGGTGAGGTTCCGTCAACACACTTTTATCGTCCATATGGGTAACAGTGTTGTATGTGTCAGCACATATGGGAGGGATCATCCGGGGTTGGCTGTGGTGGTGTTCACAGGGTGTGGGGTGGGTGGGTCTGGTTTGGTGGGAGGACACACACCTGGGGGCAAGTGGACTTTGCTACGGGATTGTACTGATGTTCCTCTCTCCATGTTTGCCCACAGGCCTGGAGGAATGCCGCCATGCACGGGAAGAGCAGCAGCGGGAAGAGCATGGTGCAGCCAGGCAGGGCAAGGGCCCTCACTGCCCACTTGACGGCCCCATGAAGGTGAGTGCCATACATCCGTGATTACTATTGCATGCTGTGTGACAGAGTGGGCAGCGGGGCATGGCCACCATCCATCGACACCACTGCCATGCACGTGACTTGTTACAGTCAACACTGTCCAGTGGCAATGCATGTCTGGGAGCATGTCAATGGTGGTCCATGCGTGCACCAGGTACATGGTTGTGCCACTACCTTTGCACCACATTGCCATGTCACTAAACGGCCACCATGGTGCTGTGCATGACTTGGCCGGTGGGTGTGTGCAGCACTCTGCATGGCTGTATGCGCCTGGGTGGGCAGGTCCTGTGGATTACTGCGGGTGGTCACACACCATCACAGAGGTATGTCCCACGGCCGTATGCCATGCACAGTGGGCGGGCTGTATGGGGTTGTGCATTCACACCTATTGACTGTGCTCCCTTGTCCTAGGTACCCGTCAGCTACGTGAAATCCGGGAGGCATTGTGGGAGATATTGTTGATGGCAAGGGCGTCGCTGGACATCCTGAGATGCATTGACGAGACCGGGGTCCTGAGGAGGCAGAGGGCCCGGAGGAGTCAGAGCGGGGAGAGGCGCTCCTGCTAGGGATACATCAGTCCCAATATTCCCCTACCCCCTTAGACCCACCCTCACACCCCTCCTTTCCCATCCCATTTGTCCACCCCTGCCCTTTACCCACCCCCACCTTGTTTGTGGCCCCCAACCTTGTATATAGTTCATGCATTGTATATAGTTGAATGTTATATATTTTTTCAATACATTTAATTTTGATACTAATACTGTGGTGGTCTCAGATTTGCAGCGGCTATAGGTGTTCAGCTGCAGTGGTGTGTGGTGCCAGGGTGGAAAGTGTCATGGGTACGTGTGTGTGTCCGTGTGGAGGTGACTATGGTGTGGGGTAGCTATCAGTCAGTGTGTGTGGTGTGTGTGTTCAGCCCTGTGCACTGGATGACGTGTGCAGTTGTCCATGGTGCATGCTCTGTGTCCATGGCTCACCCATCGCCCATCCATGGCCTGTGCAGCTGACACACATGTCATGACCTGCATGGTCCGCTGGGATGTCAGTGGTGGCAGTCTCTGCAGGGCAGCCACTGTACCCGTCACATTGCTGGGTTGCCTCCTGTCACTGGTGTGGTGCATGCCTGCCTCAGGTGGCACTGTGGGCACCACAGTTGTTTCCCCACCTCCATGCTGTGCCTTGTGTGTGTTGCAGGGGATGTGCCCCACTGTCTGTGACTTGTGCTCCGGGGGAATGATGGTGATGTACAGGTCCATAGTGCCTGCGCAGGGTGGCTGGCACTCCAGTGCCATGGAGGACTGTGGGTTGTGTGTACACAGTTTACATGGGCCCACACTGGGGGCTTGGTTGCCCCACCACTGCGTCCCTGTTTTGTTGTGCCCTTGGGTATGGGTGGGTGTCTGTCCATTCACTGTGTGGCATCCGGTGTGATGCATGCTTCAACACACCACTGTGGGTGTCTGTGCTGGCTGTTGTGGCCAGTGGTGGGTCGGAGTGTGTCATTGGACTATTGTGCAGGGTGCTGTACCACTGGTGGTGGTGTCAAGGGCATGCCCTGTCCAGTGTGGGGTACCTCATATGCTGATGCATGGTAGGTCTCTCAGCAGTACCTCGGGGGGACTGTGCGTGGTGGTACTGTGTCTGCCATTATTGCACTGCTGTGTGCTGCCACCCGCTGATGGGTGCTCGTGGTGGGGCTGGCTTGCATGGTTCTGTGGTGCACAGGACTGCAGTGTCACAGTGGGGGGGTGGCATGCATGGGGTTTCCTGCAGTGGTGGTCACTGCTCATGGGGGGGTGTCTGGGGGTCACGGTGCAGGGTGTGCTCTGCATTGGGTGGATGGTGTGGCACGGGGTGGTCAGCCCTCCTTGTGTGCCACTCACAGCTTGCCGGTAGGTGTGATGGGGCACCATGGCCTGGCCGTGGGTTGTTTGCTTGTCTCCATGGGCCAGTGGTTATTCCAGCCTTCCCCCAGTTGTGCAGTGCATGGGGATGTGGGGGGATGATGTCTGTTCTGCTGTGTGTTCCTGTGCCCATCTGTAGCATGGGTGGTGGGCCCCTACCTCCCTGGTTGTGCAGTTACATTACTCTGCTGCTGGGGGGTGTCCCTGGTTGCGCTATGGCACCTCTGGACTGCACAGCTGAACATCCCTTGTTGCGCTATGGTACATCAGATCTGCTCAGCTTCCCCTCCCTAGTTGTGCTATGGTACAGGTGGTGTGATATTCAGTCGTCGGCTGTAGGCGCAGTTTGGCCTGCTCGGTTTTTTAATATCCCGTCTCTTGCGCATGGGTGCAATAGACTTGCACTTGCTCCTGCTATTGCGCACTTTTTGGGTGCAGTTTGAATATCTGGGCCCTCATCTTTTAGCTTTTGAATTTCCTAGACAAGCAGTATATCTTGTCAAAGATTAGGGAGCTGAAGGACCTGCTTTGAGAGGGACATCGTTTACATCTAGCACAGGATCTGTCTCAGTCAGTAAGAGCCAGACATACAGAGCTACATCCACTTGTCTCCAGATTCATTGAGGCAGGGAAACCATTTCAGATTTGATATCCTGCTGTGTTGCAAATTCTACATGAAGGCAAGTGGCATTCACTGGATACCCCTGCTCAAGCTGCTTCAGAGCTCAAGAACTGGTTTTCTGATCTGTTTAACTGACATCTGAGGATTCTTTGCCTGCTCCAGTTCAGTATTATTATTCAGCACTGTGGTTTTATGTTGTATGCAGCTCCTGTGGAAATGTCTGGACTTTGTGGACTATTTTGGGACATGCCTGCCATTTTGTGTGTTCATCAATTTGCTCTCCAGCCCACTGTTTAATGAGCTCCTCTTTCTTCCCCTCCCTATGGCTTTGTAAGGTGTGCCCTAGCTACCTTCTCTCCTCTGGTTTTTAACATTTGCCTGGGCCACCTTGCATTTGACACTCCTCCTTTTCCGATGGAGACTGCTGCAAGGGATCTTGTTATGCACTCAGTTATAAGCCTCTGCGGCCTAAATCTGCATATTGGATGCGTCAGTAGGATGCTGTTTAGCTGACTCTGCTCCCTGCGTTTCTGCTGATAATGTGAAACTGAACCCCACCATTCCCCATAGCCATTTCTCCCCCTATACTGGACTATTACTTTGCCTATGAAGGGACCTTGGCTCCAGAGGGGTGAGTAGAACATGGTCATTGTGGGGAAATGATTAGTGCCACCCCAGATATCCATACCGGGTAGCTTATTACCTCAAGATTCTCTATGCACATTGTCATCAGGACTTTTTGGAGCTCCAGATCTTGGGGCAATCATGTTCTGTTTTGGGTGGACTTATTGTTGTGTTACTTGCATTTATTGCTCCTTTTTTCTTTGCTTTTCATATGTGCTGTAATAATGATGTTAGAGTGAATTATAAGGGGGTTTCTTCTAGATTACTGTTATGGGGAGACATGCCCTCCCCGTTACTGACTGTCACCCAATTTGTGTATCTTTTTATTGAGTCTACAGTTGGTCCCCTGTAGTACCTCTTTGAACTGTGTTATATTTGCTTCATTAACTATTATGACCATAGATTTCCGGTCTGGTAATATGTTTTTTTTGGGTGACATTGAGGGGGTAATCTCTTTAGTTACTCTAATTATTCAGCTTACGGCCTTACTAAAATGTGACTGTTAAACTGCTCTCTGTCTTATTGCTATCTGTGTAGACAGGGGTATAGACCTTGAAGAAAGATTTTCTTTACTATTTCATTGGCGTGGGGGTAGTGGAGAGGGTTGGTCTTGGGTAGTGATTTGTAATCACCTTGGATGGGGATGTGTTAGAGTAGTTGTTAGGGCCGGTTGTTAGTATTAAGTCGATTTATTAATTTTATGTTTGGGGCTTTTGAGGGGGTTATTGGAACTGTTTATGGGAGGATGGGGGGTTGGAGGGTGCTCGTCTGTGACCCTGCTCTCATTGTGGTTTTGTGGGTCTGGGTGTGGTCACTCTTCCTATTCTGGACCCGGTGTTAAGTGATGGTTTAAACTATACGTGGACCGTGCTGTTTTATTAATTGGAATGTTATGGGAGCTCAGGATAGGTGCAAATGTTCAATGATTTTGTGCCACCTAAAACAGCTGTAGACAGGGGTGGCCTGCTTGCAGGAATCGCACCTTCGTAGTGAGGATGTACACCTTTTCAGACGGGAGTGGGTTGTCAGGCTTATGGGTCTGGTATCTCCTTCAAACGTTGAGGGGGGGGTAGTTATTTTGATTGCAAAATCTATAACATTCCAACTCATCCAGGAGCTTTGGGACCCTGCAGGATATTATATTATTGTCCGAGGAACTACTGGTATTCATCCCATTGTGACTGGTTCAGTATATGGCCCAAATTCAGACTCTCCTCACTTTTTCACCCAGTTTATTCCTCTCCTAGTTTCAGACCCTCCCTCACCTATATTGATGGGGGATGACTAGAATATGGTTTTTCAGTCGGACCTAGACCACTCAGATGCTAAGGCTGTCAGCCTCTCCCCAGCTCAGCGAGCACTTCGTGACCTGATGGAGGGGGATGGCCTTGTTGACATCTGGTGAGTGCTCAATCTAAGGGCACACCAGTATTCCTTTTATTCACCTCCCCACAAGACCTTTTCCAGGATAGACTATTTCCTGGTTAGTGCTGCATGCTTACCTGGCATATTTACCGCAGACATTCACCCTATGGTCCTTTCTGACCACTCCCCAGTTGGAGTCCAGTATTTAATGGGCGAAGGCTTACGGCGTGACTCCATATGGTGTCTCAACACCCAACTGTTGCAGACCTCTGACACCCTGTCTCACATCCAGCAATTTATTTCCACTTTCCTGGATCTCAATAGGGGTTCTATTGAGCATGTGGACACTCTCTGGGCAGCCTTTAAATGTGTGCTTAGAGGGGAGTTCATATGGCTCTCCTCAGTCAGGTTCGATCGGTAGGTTAAACTCGATTGGCTTCTTAGTGATATTCAACAACTGGAAGGCTCTCTGACTTGTTCTTCACCCAGTGCAGACTGGGCTAGGTTGCACCCCCTTCATTCACAGTATATGGAAATCTTGGCTCAGAAAGCGGAGTTGGCACTCCATCATACCAAGATGAAGTATCTGGATGCTAAAGAAAAAGCTAGGAAGCTTCTTGCCCTGCGGCTGCGCCAGGCCAAACTAGCTAAATTTATTCCAGGAATACGGCCTCACCCAGAAGCCCAGGTGGTCACCAATCCCAAGTAGATGGCTGCTGTTTTTTGCAATTACTACACAAGGTTGTATGCAGTTGACCTGACTCTAGACCCCACTCCAGAAACCATTACGGCCTTTCTGGACTGGGCCCCCTCCTGACTCTATCTTCCCTTACTGTGTCCTCTCTAGGTGCCCTTATCACCATAGCAGAGGTGGAAGAAGCCATTCAACAACTGCCACAGGATAAACCACCCGGACTCAATGAGCTAACTAACAACTTTTATATAGCTTGTGTTTCGGAGGTTGCCCCTTTGCTTGCAGAAGTTTTAAATTTCTGGTTTGAGACTGGGATGGGATGGGTGAATTAGCTTTTTGAAGCCTTGGTTACACTTATACAAAGCCGGTAAAGACCTCTTGCTGGCGGAAAGTTATTGTCCCATTTCCTTCCTGAATTCAGACATTAAGATCCTCTCTAAAATTTTGGCTACCCGGTTAGCTCCTGTCGTGGGCCCTGTCATTGGACATGAACAGGCTGGTTTTACGTCCAGCCGGTATTCCGGGGATTACCTCAGGAAACTCTTAGATCTGCTTTCCATGCCCAGAGAAAACAAGTCCCCAATGGTTTTGGATTCTCTGGATACTGAAAAAGTCTTCAATTGGGTTGCCTGTAACTTCTTGTTTGCCACCCTACAGAGATTTGGGATCCCCTTGTATTTCATTAAGGGGGTGTAATTTTTGTAAGCTGTTCCTATCAGCCCACATTTGGTGCAATGGTCACCTCTCAGTCCCTTTTTCCTTACAACATGGCACTTGGCAAGAGTGCTCCCTGTCCCAGCTCTTATTCAGTTTTTATTTGGAAATGCTCATTCGGCGTCTATGTAACTCAAATGATCTGAAAGGGATTCCAATAGCAGGCAAATGTTACGTCCTGTTCGCATATGCCAACGACCTACTACTACACTTGGAGTACCCTTTGGTGTCTATCCCAGCTCTTCTTCAGGATATTGCTACTTTCTCCAGGGTTTCCTTCTATAAATTGAATGTCTCTAAGACAAAAGTCTTTTTCCTCAATAGTAGGTTGTTGTTGCACATCTTGAGCCTGGGTCTTTCATGGAGCCTGGTGTTAACTTATCTGGGAGTCAAGATTTCCCACTTGGAGCCAACCATGGTTAAGGAGAATTTTTCTAGGCTTATCGATGTATCTATGTATCTATGTAATGTCTTGCCTCATCTTTTATACCCCCTAGTGATGCTTGGATTTCATCTCCCTAAGCACTGGTTTTCTCATCTGCAATGGCTGTTCAATTTATTTCTTTGGAAATCCTCTGCCATTCATAGAGTATATATTAAGCTGGTTGCCCCTAAGCCGAACGGAGGTCTAGCTCTCCCTTCGGTATTTCTGTATTATGGTGCCCAACATGCCAATAAATTCTTAGGATGGGGCACTTGGTTCACCCGGCCTGATCTTCCCACATATAGTCCTCTGGCTGGACATTGAGAGGCTCCCCAGCCAATAGGGCAGGTTGTTTCTTAATAGCCTGCCGTACCTCAGGCCTTCTCAGCTTCTGTCTCCTCACGTACACCCCAATAGAGTGGTCACAAAGTCTGGATGTAATTGCAATCCTGTCTGGATGCAATTGCAATCCTATCTATCTCTGGCATGGTCTACAGCAACCTCCCAACCCACGTTCAATAATCCTCACTTTAAAATAGGTTGCTGTCCCATTTCGACTTCCTTCTATCTCAAACAGAGTTCTTGCAAGCTGGCTGATATTGCCCATGTAGATGACATAGTTCCTTTTCAGACTCTGCAGGCTCAGTTCCAATTAAGGGGAATAGACTTGTTTAAGTACCTCCAGATTAGGGGCACAGTGACTACCTTTTTGGGTCCTAAACCCTGGTGTCTAACTCAGCTAAATGGGGTAGATTTTCCTTTTTGTATTGCATTACAGCCCCTTTCGGTGCCTCGCGTACTACAAGCATTTTCAGTCTGTGACCCCCATCTCCCTACTGGTTTTGTCATTATTGGTTCTACGCTCAATTATCAGATGATAGGGATTACTGAAGGCTCCTTGGAAAAATTTGTATAGATTTATAAAACAGGATCAGCTCTGTTTTGTACAGTTTAACATCATGCATGATTTGCATTTTACCCTGCTAAAGCTATACAGGATGGGCAAATTACTCTAGCCTTCATGCACTCAGTGCCAAGAAATCCCCAGTTCCCTACATCATATGTTATGGAAATGTGTCAAGATTCAGCCATTTTGGCTTTCCATGCAGAGAGTCCTGGACTTCCTTTTGCAATTGGGTGACCTTTTCACCCCAGTGAGTTATTTACTGGCTATTTTTCCTTCTGGCACCCCTAATATCAGGAAAGCCCATTTGTCACTTGTGGTTTCTACAGCTAAGCTTGTTATGCTATGACACTGGAAGGATGAGGCTTCCCCATCCTTCTTAGAGTGGCATCATGAGATCCTGTTCGCTCTCCAACTGGAGAAACACATAGCATTGATGCAAAAGAGATCCCAGGTTTTCTCGCGAACATGGGAATCACTCTATATGTTATTGTCCCTCTGGGGCACTCAGGGTTCCACATGATCTCACCTTGACCCCCCACTTTTGGCCCCTTACTGTTTTGGAAGGCACCTATCCTGCTTTGTGGTCTAGCAGTTTAGTTGGGTCACAGACAAGAGGGAGAGGTTGGAAGTGGGTAGGGTGGGATGGCTATTTATTTTTGGTTTTGCCTCACTTATACTAAATAAAAATATAAAGAACAAATTTGATGACATCCAAGACCAGATCTCGGACAAGCACTCATCCAGCAGGTCAACTGCATCTGTTCTTTCCAGGGCAAAAGACAGGTAGAGCTGGGTATAATCAGCATAGCAATGAAGCCCAAGCACAAGCCACTTTATGACCTCACCAGGGGCAGCATATACACTATGAATAACATGGAAGAGAGGACAGAACCTTGGGGCATGCCACAGGACAGGGCCACTGAGCTTGAGGAATAATTCCCCAACACCATCCTCTGGGTCCTACCTGAATGAAGGACTCAAACTAACTGATGACCTTGCCAATGAGTCCAACATACTCCCTCAACCTATCCAATAACACCCGATGATGCACAATGTTGAATGCTGATGATAGATTGTTATGCCTGGGTTATATACCACCAAATGACCCACATGTAACCATAAACTTATACACTTACAAGTCTTAGTCCCTTACCACAGTCTCATAATGTTTTACCTATATGATATGTTTCTGCCATACTGTTTCTAGTTGCCACATATATTCTTTGTACTCATAATCACTCATATTCTGTAGTTTTCCACTATTGTGACATGTTTTGTGCTTTTGTAATTACGTTGTAAGTATTTCCAGGCTCACTGTCTGGCAGTAAGAACTGATAACATTTATTCTGTTGTTCACAATACATTTTCTTTGATTCTTCTTTATTCCTTATGTGATTGCCCAAGGTAGCCACCTCAGGGGTGTAGCTACAAGCGTGCAGGGAGTGCACTGGCACCCGGGCTCACAAGGTTTGAGGGACCCAAATCATAATTTTTATGTTTATTAAAAACTGGGGAGGGGTCCTGTAACATCACCTTGCACCCAGACCCTCTAGAAATCTGCTACGCTACTGAGCTGCCTTATTTACATGCCTTATCCAGTGCTGTATGTTTATCATATCTGTAACTGAACTCCTATCAGTCATATATAATTGTACACACCAGCTCCTCAGAGAGAAAGAGACCATACTTGAGGAATGGTGGAAATCGTCTCCCTTGTGATTGCTTTGCTTCACTTGTTATGGTGTGAGTATTGTAATAAACTTCTTTTATTACTTCCACTTGTTGTTACTTTCTTTGTCTAGCATACCATGCAAAGAACCTAAGGTGTGACCTTTTCACATATGACAAATGGTGAACCAGCCAGTCATAGTTTTGTCTGGCAAAAAATATCATTCATTTTACTTACATAGAACACATCAACAATTTTTCGTTTACACATAATCACTGTGGTGTTCACATACCTAGTTTCTAGTTTTGTATTTTATGATCTGACCATATGTAAATACCCCTGTGTCTACTCCTGTATAGGACTACTTTCACAGTCACCCTATCTGCAGAAAGTGGTTTCATCCCTGAGATCACCCCACAAACCTCCTCCATCATCATAGGTTGGAACTCTCTCCAGGAAGACTGAACGTGAATGTCTCCACAAGGCCTAGCCCTGTCAGATTGTAACAATCCCCCGGAGAACTCCAGCCCTAATGGAGGACACCTTGTCTAAGAAGAACCGAACAAACTCCACACATTTTGCTCTGAGAATGCTCTAATGGGTTCCAGACAGGCTGGATGTAAAGTCTATTCACAACCCGAAGAGCTGAACCAGTTGGTCTTTCCCAGCTGCAATCGCCTAGGCTTTTTTCCAGGCGATTGCATTCTGATACTCATCATAGTAAGCCATCAGAATCAAGTTTGCCTTCCTGGGACCTGGTCTTTCTGCAATGCCTCTCAACCTTCCCCCTGGTTTTTAATGTTCTCAGCTTGCCATCAAACCAAGGTGAGCTAAGATGTAGCACCAGGGGCGTACAGGACTGGCACTATAGGTCCAAGGCCTCCATGGCAGCCCTATTATTTATTTAGATTTTGGCAACCAGGTAAGCCCTCTGAGACCAGAGATCCCTTTTTCAGGGTGACCTGGGGTTAATTACTACAACCACTTTACATCAGGTGAGGATTCTAGTGACATACTATAACTCAGTTACAGAGTACATACATAGTCAGTGGGTATATTAGACAATAGTTGGTAGAAACAGATAGAAACAGTTATATTACAACAGGTTCACAGTGTTTTAACATTAACCATAGGTAATCTAAGGAGAGAAGAGCATAGGTCAGTTGGCAAAGAAAGGGGTTTGGTTTAGGACATGATCAAGCGGTTACAGACACAGAGGCTCAGCTCAAGTAGTACACTTTGAGTCCAGATTTGAACCCGGGGAGTGAAGGTTTGTCAAGTAGGCTTGCTGGGAGTGAGTTCCACAAGTGGGAAGCCACGTATTGAAAAGAACGCTTACCTTGGTTGGTGTGAACCCGGGGATGTCAAGGAGACGACTTGCTGTGGACCGTAGGGTTCAGCAGGGGACTTTGGGAGTGAGCAGGCCACTCAGGTGAGGCGGGTGACCAAGGGATGTGAATTTATACATCAGGCAGGCAGTAGAATAGGATAATTTAAGCCTTAGGGTAGGCCAGTGTAGGTCTGTAAGTGCCTCACAGTGATGTCTCCTTGGGGAGGAGTTGGTTCCAAAGCAGGCTATTCGGTGATAGAGAGCGGTAAGTTTGATTAACTCAATCTCCCAGAAGGACTGGAGTAGAGGAACCATACAGCAATGAGGGAGGAGGTTACAGTTAGCTATGGTTCGCCGTGCTTCTCCGGAGAGGAGTTTCCCACTGATATAGGAGGCCAAGCCTCTGATGTATGGATCTAGTTAAGGCATCAATGTGTAGTTTGTAGGTTAACTCCTGGTCGAGGAGAACCCCAAGGTACCTGAACTGGTCTGAGACTTCTACTTGCTTTCCAAGGGCTGATGAGAGTTGGAGTAGCCCACCACGATCACTGCCCAGACATCGTCCCAAAGAGGACTTCTTTGTTTTTTCTTCATTTAGCTTTAGAGAGTTTGCAGTAAACCAGACTTCAAGAGCTGAGCAGCTGGCCTGAAGATTGGAGGAGATAACAGAGGGTTGGGGGTCACTGAAGTAGATTATGGTGTCGTCCGCATAGAGGATAAGGTTGTAGAAAGCACAATCCTCTTCGATATCATTTAGGAATAGTGAGAATAGTAGAGGGCCCAAGATGGAGCCCTGGGGTACCCCAGAGGTCATTGGTCTGGGGTTAGATTGTTCTCCTCTCCATTGGACTTTTTGGGATCTGTTTGTCAGGTAGCTCATGAACCAGGAGAGTGAGAGCTGATCCAGGCCAAGACGATGAAGTTTGGTAAGGAGAAGCTCATGGTTGACCAGGTCGAAGGCCTTGGATAGGTCAATGAATAGGGCGCCCGTTGGGATACCTTGGTCCATGGCGTTGAGAATGTCAGATGTTAGACAGATAAGGGTGGTGTCAGTGCCATGGTCTTTCCTAAAGTCATGTTGTAGTTTGGAGAGGAGTAGGTGTTGTTCCAGGTAGTCTTGGAGTTGATTATAGACAAGTCTTTCCTTAATTTTCCCCAGGGAGCAGAGAAGAGAGATGGACCTGTAGTTTCCTACTCTATCCTGAGTTCCGTTTTTGTGGACTGGGACAATGGTCACAACCTTCCATTTACTGGGGACCATCCTGGAGACCGTCCCTTCTTGGAGGGACCTATTAATGAGCAGGGTGACAGGATAGGCTATGGCCGGGGCTGCAGCCCTCAACAGCCGAGGTTCTATGAGGTCATTTCCAGGAGAGGAGTCTGGGTTTATTTTCCATAGGAGGGGAGTACTGTTGCAGGCTTAACTAGTTTCAGGTGGAATAAGGGCGAGGTAGTCTCTGTCTACATTGGGGAAAAGGGGTTCCCAGGCAATGGTGGGAGGCATCCATATGGGTTTGTAAAGGAGGCACAGAAAGTGGCCGCCACTTTAGCTGGGTCATTGGTAAGTGAATCCCCGATTAGGAGTGAGTCATCATGTTCTTTTTTAGGGCCTTTGAGAAGAGAGTTTATGTGGCTCCAGAATTTCTTTGGGTCACGTGGGTGGACAGTTTGGAGGTCCCTGAGGAATTTGGATTTGGCCTGTTTTGCAGTTTTTTTGCAAAGGTTTCTCAGGCAATGCATTTCTCCCAGTCTGGTTTACGGCCAGAGGATTTGTAGAGTCCCCACGCCTTGTCTCGGAGTCGCATGGTCTGCTTTAGTTTAGGGTTTAGCCATTTGTGGCATTTTCCCTGTACCCTGAGCTTTTTCCAGGGGGCATGTAGGCTAGCTAAGGACAAGAACGTTTTAGTGAAGTATTCCAGCTCTTCATCAAGTGAGGGAAGGGAGACAATGGGGTCCCAGTCGACTTTCCAAAGGTCGGAATAGAGGTCAGCGGGTACAAACCAGCTGAAGTTCCTTGCTTCAATCACCCTGGCAGTGACCTTAAGGGGTTTATTGGACCAGGCACGGAAAATAGGGGAGTGGTCGCTCAGGAGTCAGACATAATCCCAGCAGTCAGTAATTGGTCAAGGCAGGAGATGAGCACCCAGTCAAGTAGTGTGTGATTGCCAGACTTTGATGTTATGCCTGGTTGGCAAATCAATCACTTGGGTAAGTGATGAGCCCAATATTAAATTCTTGATTTTGGTGGCACCAGGGGAAAGCCAATTAAGGTTGAAATCCCCGAGGAGGATGGTCTCACCCAAGGGGTGACTGTGGAGGGCATTTGTAAGGGATTCTAGGGAGGAGGCAGCGGTTTGGGGTGGGAGGTAGGCACACCCTATAAAGAGAGGCTTGGTATCTCCCAGGAGTATTTTGACAAATAGTACCCCTCCCAGAGATTCATTTTGAAAGGGGAGATCAATCTGTGTTGCTTCAGGGAGGAGTTGAGGTAGATAAGAACCCCCCCTTTTTTTCCTGCTCTTTCCTTTCTGATGGCCTGATAGCCAGCCAAATTGACTTCATGGGGGAGGATTTGAGGCTTTAGCCATGTTTCTGTCACTGCTAGGACATTCAGTTTGTAGAGTAGGGTCCAAGCCTCAAGGTTAGGCATTTTGTGCCTTAGGCTCCCAATGTTCATATGCACCAGCTTGAGCCCACAGGTGGTTGCCCAGAGGGGGTTAGTGGGGTAACTAAGGGTGAGGTTAGGAGAAAAGGGACCAGGGTTGGGTTCAATGTCCCCCCCCCAAGCATTAGCTTGAGCCTAATCGAGAGGATAGTGGAATTGGGATGGGGGGCTAGGTGGGTCATATCGGTACAGGTCGAAGGCAGGATTATGACTGAGGATGGTTGGGGGTGGTCCTTGTATGCTTAGTCTGGGCTTATTTAGCCCTCATGCCAAGGATGATTTTGAATTTGAGGAAGCAGAAGTTTGAGGGAATGACTCAGCCCAGCAGCCAGAGATAGGGAGGTTTCAGTAAGTTCTCTGACTTGGGTAGGATCCCTCGTGGGGAAGAATTCTGTTATGCTAGTCAGAGTTTAGGGCTGAGGTGTGGGAGTGCATCCAAATTGCAGTTTTGTCACAGGTTTTTAGCTCAGAAGAGGGAAGGGATATAATTTTAAGTTACTACAGCTGCCAGCAGATGATGCAGTCGGCAGCAGGGATTTAAGCAGTTTTAATGGGTAGGAGGCTGACAATACAGTTTTTGGTAAGACCTGTAGTGGAGAAGTCTGATAATCTGCAGATGGGAAAGTGAGCTGATAGGTTATGCAGCTCACGTGCTCACTGACCACTGCTATATAAGCAGATGTTCACCAAGAGGCGGTGGTGGGGTGTGGGGAGGAGCTGGTGCACAGTTGCCAGCGGGCTCGACTGGAGAAGCTTTTATAGGCATTGAATGTTTGCCCAGGTGCATCGTCAGCAGACAAGAAGGAGTTCTTAGGCAGTACCTATGGTCCATTTTCAGGGCTCCGGTGCAGTTAAGGGAAGGGTGCTCCTTTGGGGAGGGTTTCTCCGTTTGCCCCATGACCTCTGCTTGTATGGGTTTTGCTGGGTAGGAAACGGTGCTGCTCCGTGGGGAGGGCTGCTTGAGAGCACCTTGTGACCTTTTCTCAGGGTATCTGTGGATGGAGAGGAGATAAGTGGGCTTAAGTAAGGTGAAGAGGAAGAAAAATGCAGCAGAGTGCTCAGGTTACAGGAAATCTGGGAGGCATTGTGGAGATATTGTTGATGGCAGGCGTCGCTGGACATCCTGAGATGCATTGACTAGACCGGGGTCCTGAGGAGGCACAGGGTCGGAGGAGTCAGGAGGGGGAGAGGCGCTCCTGCTAGGGATACATCAGTCCCAATATTCCCCTACCCCCTTAGACCCACCCTCACACCCCTCCTTTCCCATCCCATTTGTCCACCCCTGCCCTTTACCCACCCCCACCTTGTTTGTGGCCCCCCAACCTTGTATATAGTTCATGCATTGTATATAGTTGAATGTTATATATTTTTTCAATACATTTAATTTTGATACGAATACTGTGGTGGTCTCAGATTTGCAGCGGGCTATAGGTGTTCAGCTGCAGTGGTGTGTATGGTGCCAGGGTGGTGCGGTCATGGGTACGTGTGTGTGTCCGTGTGGAGGTGACTATGGTGTGGGGGTAGCTATCAGTCAGTGTCTGTGGTGTGTGTGTTGTGCCCTGTGCACTGGATGACTGTGTGCAGTTGTCCATGGTGCATGCTCTGTGTCCATGGCTCACCCATCGGCCCATCCATGGCCTGTGCAGCTGACACACATGCATGTCTATACGACCTGCATGGTCCGCTGGCATGTCAGTGGTGCAGTCCCTGCAGGGCAAGCCACTGTACCCGTTCACATTGCTGGGTTGCCTCTGTCACTGGTGTGGTGCATGCCTGTTCTCAGGTGGCACTGTGGCACCACAGTTTTTCCCCACCTCCATGCTGTGCCTTGTGTGTGTTGCAGGGATGTGCCACTGTCTGTGACTTGTGCTCGGGGGAATGATGGTGATGCTACAGGTCCAGTAGTGCTCATGGCAGGGTGGCTGGCACTCCAGTGCCATGGAGGACTGTGGGTTGTGTACATTATTTACATGGGCCCACATCTGGGCTTGCTGCCCCACCATGCGTCCCTGTTTTGTTGTGCCCTTGGGTATGGGTGGGTGTCTGTCCATTCACTGTGTGGCATCCGATTGTGATGCGTAGCTTCAACACACCACTGTGGGTGTCTGTACTTGCTGGCTGTTGTGGCTGGTGGTGGGTGAGGTGTGTCATTGGACTGTGTGCAGGGTGCTGTACCACTGGTGGTGGTGTCAAGGGCATGCCCTGTCCAGTGTGGGGTACCTCATGCTGATGCATGGTAGGTCTCTCAGCAGTACCTCGGGGGACTGTGCGTGGGTAGTACAGTGTCTGCCATTGCACTGCTGTGTGCTGCCACTGCTTGTGGGTGCGTGGTGGGGCTGGCTTGCATGGTTCTCAGGTGCACAGGACTGCAGTGTCACAGTGGGGTGGCGTTGCATGGGGTTTCCTGCAGTGGTGGTCACTGCTCATGGGGGGGTGTCTAGGGTCCCGCGGTGCAGGGTGTACTCTCATTGGGTGGATGGTGTGGCATGAGGTGCGGTCAGCCCTCCTTGTTGTGCCACTCACAGCTTGCACCGGTGAGTGTGATGGGGGCCACCATGGCCTGGCTGTGGGTTGTTTGCTTGTCTCCATGGGCCAGTGGTTGTTCCAGCCCTCCCCAGTTGTGCAGTGCATGTTGGGATGGGGATGATGTCTGTTCTGCTGTGTGTTCCTGTGCCCATCTGTAGCATGGGTGTGGGCCCCTACCTCCCTGTTTGCAGTTACATTACCTGCTGCTGGGGTGTCCTAGGTTGCGTTATGGCACCTCTGGACTGCACAGCTGAACATCCTTGTTGCGCTTATGGTACATCAGATCTGCTCAGCTTCCTCCCTAGTTGTTATGGTACAGGTGGTGTGATATTCAGTAAGTCGGCTGTAGGCGCAGTTTGGCCTGCCGTTTTTAATATCCCGTCTCTTCGTGCATGGGTGCAGCCAGACTTGCACTTGCTCCTGCTATTGCGCTTTTTGGGTGCAGTTTGAAGATCTGGGCCTCATCTTTGAGCTTGAATTTCCTAGACAAGCAGTATATCTTGTCAAAGATTAGGGAGCTGAAGGACCTGCTTTGAGAGGGACATCGCTTACATCTAGCACAGGATCTGTCTCAGTCAGTAAGAGCCAGACATACAGAGCTACATCCACTTGTCTCCAGATTCATTGAGGCAGGAAACCATTTCAGATTTGATATCCTGCTGTGTTGCAAATTCTACATGAAGGCAAGTGGCATTCACTGGATACCCCTGCTCAAGCTGCTTCAGAGCTCAAGAACTGGTTTTCTGATCTGTTTAACTGACATCTGAGGATTCTTTGCCTGCTCCAGTTCAGTATTATTATTCAGCACTGTGGTTTTATGTTGTATGCAGCTCCTGTGGAAATGTCTGGACTTTGTGGACTATTTTGGGACATGCCTGCCATTTTGTGTGTTCATCAATTTGCTCTCCAGCCCACTGTTTAATGACTCCTCTTTCTTCCCCCTCCCTATGGCTTTGTAAGGTGTGCCCTAGCTACCTTCTCTCCCTCTGGGTTTTTTAACATCTTTGCCTGGGCCACCTTGCATTTGACACTCCCTCCTTTTCCCGATGGAGACTGCTGCACAAGGGATCTTGTTATGCACTCAGTTATAAGCCTCTGCGGCCTAAATCTGCATATTGGATGCGTCAGTAGGATGCTGTTTAGCTGACTCTGCTCCCTGCGTTTCTGCTGATAATGTGAAACTGCACCCCACCATTCCCCATAGCCATTTCTCCCCCTATACTGGACTATTACTTTGCCTATGAAGGGACCTTGGCTCCAGAGGGGTGAGTAGAACATGGTCATTGGGAAATGATTAGTGCCACCCAGATATCCATACCGGTAGCTTATTACCTCAAGATTTTCTATGCACATTGTCATCTAGGACTTTTGAGCTCCAGATCTTGGGGCAATCATGTTCTGTTTTGGGTGGACTTATTGTTGTGTTACTTGTATTTATTGTCTCTTTTCTTTGCTTTCATATGTGCTGTAATAATGATGTTAGAGTGAATTATAAGGGGTTTTTCTAGATTACTGTTATGGGGAGACATGCCTCCTGTTACTGACTGTCACCCAATTTGTGTATCTTTTATTGAGTCTACAGTTGGTCCCCTGTAGTACCTCTTTGAACTGTGTTATATTTGCTTCATTAACTATTATGACCATAGATTTCCGGGTCTGGTAATATGTTTTTTTTGGGTGACATTGAGGGGTAATCTTTTAAGTTACTCTAATTATTCAGCTTACGGCCTTACTAAAATGTGACTGTTAAACTGCTCTCTGTCTTATTGCTATCTGTGTAGACAGGGTATAGGACCTTGAAGAAAGATTTCTTTACTATTTCATTGGCGTGGGGGTAGTGGAGAGGGTTGGTCTTGGTAGTGATTTGTAATCACCTTGGATGGGGATGTGTTAGAGTAGTTGTTAGGGCCGTTGTTAGTATTAAGTCTGATTTATTAATTTTATGTTTGGGGCTTTTGAGGGGGTTATTGGAACTGTTTATGGGAGGATGGGGTTGGAGGTGCTCGTCTGTGACCCTGCTCTCATTGTGGTTTTGTGGGTCTGGGTGTGGTCACCTTCCTATTCTGGACCCGGTGTTAAAGTGATGGTTTAAACTATGTGGACCGTGTTGTTTTATTAATTGGAATGTTATGGAGCTCAGGATAGGTGCAATGTTCAATGATTTTGTGCCACCTAAAACAGCTGTAGATAGGGTGGCCTGTTTGCAGGAATCGCACCTTCGTAGTGAGGATGTACACTTTTCAGACGGGGGTGGGGTTGTCAGCTTATGGGTCTGGTATCTCCTTCAAACGTTGAGGGGGGGTAGTTATTTTGATTGCAAAATCTATAACATTCCAACTCATCCAGGAGCTTTGGGACCCTGCAGGATATTATATTATTGTCCGAGGAACTACTGGTATTCATCCCATTGTGACTGGTTCAGGATATGGCCCAAATTCAGACTCTCCTCACTTTTTCACCCAGTTTATTCCTCTCCTAGTTTCAGACCCTCCCTCACCTATATTGATGGGGGATGACTAGAATATGGTTTTTCAGTCGGACCTAGACCACTCAGATGCTAAGGCTGTCAGCCTCTCCCCAGCTCAGCGAGCACTTCGTGACCTGATGGAGGGGATGGCCTTGTTGACATCTGTGAGTGCTCAATCTAAGGGCACACCAGTATTCCTTTATTCACCTCCCACAAGACCTTTTCCAGGATAGACTATTTCCTGGTTAGTGCTGCATGCTTACCTGGCATATTTACATGCAGACATTCACCCTATGGTCCTTTCTGACCACTCCCCAGTTGGAGTCCAGTATTTAATGGGCGAAGGCTCACGGCGTGACTCCATATGGTGTCTCAACACCCAACTGTTGCAGACCTCTGACACCCTGTCTCACATCCAGCAATTTATTTCCACTTTCCTGGATCTCAATAGGGGTTCTATTGAGCATGTGGACACTCTCTGGGCAGCCTTTAAATGTGTGCTTAGAGGGGAGTTCATATGGCTCTCCTCAGTCCAGGTTCGGATCGGTAAGGTTAAACTCGATTGGCTTCTTAGTGATATTCAACAACTGGAAGGCTCTCTGACTTGTTCTTCACCCAGTGCAGACTGGGCTAGGTTGCACCCCCTTCATTCACAGTATATGGAAATCTTGGCTCAGAAAGCGGAGTTGGCACTCCATCATACCAAGATGAAGTATCTGGATGCTAAAGAAAAAGCTAGGAAGCTTCTTGCCCTGCGGCTGCGCCAGGCCAAACTAGCTAAATTTATTCCAGGAATACGGCCTCACCCAGAAGCCCAGGTGGTCACCAATCCCAAGTAGATGGCTGCTGTTTTTGCAATTACTACACAAGGTGGTGTGCAGTTGACCTGATTCTAGACCCCACTCCAGAAACCATTACGGCCTTTCTGGACTGGGCCCCTCCTGACTTATCTTCCCTTACTGTGTCCTCTCTAGGTGCCCTTATCACCATAGCAGAGGTGGAAGAAGCCATTCAACAACTGCCACAGGATAAACCACCCGGACTCAATGAGCTAACTAACAACTTTTATATAGCTTGTGTTTCGGAGGTTGCCCCTTTGCTTGCAGAAGTTTTAAATTTCTGGTTTGAGACTGGGATGGGATGGGTGAATTAGCTTTTTTGAAGCCTTGGTTACACTTATACCAAAGCCCGGTAAAGACCCCTTGCTGGCGGAAAGTTATTGTCCCATTTCCTTCCTGAATTCAGACATTAAGATCCTCTCTAAAATTTTGGCTACCCGGTTAGCTCCTGTCGTGGGCCCTGTCATTGGACATGAACAGGCTGGTTTCACGTCCAGCCGTATTCGGGGATTACCTCAGGAAACTCTTAGATCTGCTTTCCATGCCCAGAGAAAACAAGTCCCCAATGGTTTTGGATTCTCTGGATACTGAAAAAGTCTTCAATTGGGTTGCCTGTAACTTCTTGTTTGCCACCCTACAGAGATTTGGGATCCCCTTGTATTTCATTAAGGGGGTGTAATTTTTGTAAGCTGTGCCTATCAGCCCACATTTGGTGCAATGGTCACCTCTCAGTCCCTTTTTCCTTACAACATGGCACTTGGCAAGAGTGCTCCCTGTCCCAGCTCTTATTCAGTTTTTATTTGGAAATGCTCATTCGGCGTCTATGTAACTCAAATGATCTGAAAGGGATTCCAATAGCAGGCAAATGTTACGTCCTGTTCGCATATGCCAACGACCTACTACTACACTTGGAGTACCCTTTGGTGTCTATCCCAGCTCTTCTTCAGGATATTGCTACTTTCTCCAGGGTTTCCTTCTATAAATTGAATGTCTCTAAGACAAAAGTCTTTCTCCTCAATAGTTAGGTTGTTAAGCGGCACATCTTGAGCCTGGGTCTTTCATGGGAGCCTCGGGTGTTAACTTATCTGGGAGTCAAGATTTCCCACTTGGAGCCAACCATGGTTAAGGAGAATTTTTCTAGGCTTATCGATGTATCTATGTATCTATGTAATGTCTTGCCTCATCTTTTATACCCCCTAGTGATGCTTGGATTTCATCTCCCTAAGCACTGGTTTTCTCATCTGCAATGGCTGTTCAATTTATTTCTTTGGAAATCCTCTGCCATTCATAGAGTATATATTAAGCTGGTTGCCCCTAAGCCGAACGGAGGTCTAGCTCTCCCTTCGGTATTTCTGTATTATGGTGCCCAACATGCCAATAAATTCTTAGGATGGGGCACTTGGTTCACCCGGCCTGATCTTCCCACATATAGTCCTCTCTGGCTGGACATTGAGAGGGCCCTAGCCAATAGGGCAGGTTGCTCTCTTAATAGCCTGCTGTACCTCAGGCCTTCTCAGCTTCCCCGTCCCTTACGTGACACCCCAATAGAGTGGTCACAAAGTCTGGATGTAATTGCAATCCTGTCTGGATGCAATTGCAATCCTATCTATCTCTGGCATGGTCTACAGCAACCTCCCAACCCACGTTCAATAATCCTCACTTTAAAATAGGTTGCTGTCCCATTTCGACTTCCTTCTATCTCAAACAGAGTTCTTGCAAGCTGGCTGATATTGCCCATGTAGATGACATAGTTCCTTTTCAGACTCTGCAGGCTCAGTTCCAATTAAGGGGAATAGACTTGTTTAAGTACCTCCAGATTAGGGGCACAGTGACTACCTTTTTGGGTCCTAAACCCTGGTGTCTAACTCAGCTAAATGGGGTAGATTTCCCTTTTTGTATTGCATTACAGCCCCACTCGGTGCCTGCGTACTACAAGCATTTTCAGTCTGTAGACCCCCATCTCCCTACTGGGTTTTGTCATTATTGGGTTCACACGCTCCAATTATCAGATGATAGGGATTACTGGAAGGCTCCTTGGAAAAATTTGTATAGATTTATAAAACAGGATCAGCTCTGTTTTGTACAGTTTAACATCATGCATGATTTGCATTTTACCCTGCTAAAGCTATACAGGATGGGCAAATTACTCTAGCCTTCATGCACTCAGTGCCAAGAAATCCCCAGTTCCCTACATCATATGTTATGGAAATGTGTCAAGATTCAGCCATTTTGGCTTTCCATGCAGAGAGTCCTGGACTTCCTTTTGCAATTGGGTGACCTTTTCACCCCAGTGAGTTATTTACTGGCTATTTTTCCTTCTGGCACCCCTAATATCAGGAAAGCCCATTTGTCACTTGTGGTTGCTACAGCTAAGCTTGTTATGCTATGACACTGGAAGGATGAGGCTTCCCCATCCTTCTTAGAGTGGCATCATGAGATCCTGTTCGCTCTCCAACTGGAGAAACACATAGCATTGATGCAAAGAGATCCCAGGTTTTCTCGCGAACATGGGAATACTCTATATGTTATTGTCCTCTGGGGCACTCAGGGTTCCACATGATCTCACCTTGACCCCCCACTTTTTGCCCCTTACTGTTTTGGAAGGCACCTATCCTGCTTTGTGGTCTAGCAGTTTAGTTGGGTCACAGACAAGAGGGAGAGGTTGGAAGTGGGTAGGGTGGGATGGCTATTTATTTTTGGTTTTGCCTCACTTATACTAAATAAAAAAATATAAAGAACAAATTTGATGACATCCAAGACCAGATCTCGGACAAGCACTCATCCAGCAGGTCAACTGCATCTGTTCTTTCCAGGGCAAAAGACAGGTAGAGCTGGGTATAATCAGCATAGCAATGAAGCCCAAGCACAAGCCACTTTATGACCTCACCAGGGGCAGCATATACACTATGAATAACATGGAAGAGAGGACAGAACCTTGGGGCATGCTACAGGACAGGGCCACTGAGCTTGAGGAATAATTCCCCAACACCATCCTCTGGGTCCTACCTGAATGAAGGACTCAAACTAACTGATGACCTTGCCAATGAGTCCAACATACTCCTCAACCTATCCAATAACACCCGATGATGCACAATGTTGAATGCTGATGATAGATTGTTATGCCTGGGTTATATACCACCAAATGACCCACATGTAACCATAAACTTTTACACTTACAAGTCTTAGTCCCTTACCACAGTCTCATAATGTTTTACCTATATGATATGTTTCTGCCATACTGTTTCTAGTTGCCACATATTATTCTTTGTATCATAATCACTCATATTCTGTAGTTTTCCACTATTGTGACATGTTTTGTGCTTTTGTAATTACGTTGTAAGTATTTCCAGGCTCACTGTCTGGCAGTAAGAACTGATAACATTTATTCTGTTGTTCACAATACATTTTCTTTGATTCTTCTTTATTCTTATGTGATTGCCAAGGTAGCCACCTCAGGGGTAGCAGCTACAAAGCGTGCGAGGAGTGCACTGGCACCGCTCTAAGGTTTGAGGGACCCAAATCATAATTTTTATGTTTATTAAAAACTGGGGAGGGGTCCTGTAACATCACCTTGCACCCAGACCCTCTAGAAATCTGCTACGCTACTGAGCTGCCTTATTTACATGCCTTATCCAGTGCTGTATGTTTATCATATCTGTAACTGAACTCCTATCAGTCATATATAATTGTACACACACCAGCTCCTCAGAGAGAAAGAGACCATACTTGAGGAATGGTGGGAAATCGTCTCCCTTGTGATTGCTTTGCTTCACTTGTTATGGTGTGAGTATTGTAATAAACTTCTTTTATTACTTCCACTTGTTGTTACTTTCTTTGTCTAGCATACCATGCAAAGAACCTAAGGTGTGACCTTTTCACATATGACAAATGGTGAACCAGCCAGTCATAGTTTTGTCTGGCAAAAATATCATTCATTTTACTTACATAGAACACATCAACAATTTTTCGCTTACACATAATCACTGTGGTGTTCACATACCTAGTTTCTAGTTTTGTATTTTATGATCTGACCATATGTAAATACCCCTGTGTCTACTCCTGTATAGGACTACTTTCACAGTCACCCTATCTGCAGAAAGTGGTTTCATCCCTGAGATCACCCCACAAACCTCCTCCATCATCATAGGTTGGAACTCTCTCCAGGAAGACTGAACGTGAATGTCTCCACAAGGCCTAGCCCTGTCAGATTGTAACAATCCCCCAGGAGAACTCCCAGCCCTAATGGAGGACACCTTGTCTAAGAAGAACCGAACAAACTCCACACATTTTTGCTCTGAGAATGCTCTAATGGGTTCCAGACAGGCTGGATGTAAAAGTCTATTCACAACCCGGAAGAGCTGAACCAGTTGGCTCTTCCCAGCTGCAATCGCCCTAGGCTTTTTTCCAGGCGATTGCATTCTGATACTCATCATAGTAAGCCATCAGAATCAAGTTTGCCTTCCTGGGACCTGGTCTTTCTGCAATGCCTCTCCAACCTTCCCCCTGGTTTTTAATGTTCTCAGCTTGCCATCAAACCAAGGTGAGCTAAGATGTAGCACCAGGGGGCGTACATGGACTGGCACTAATAGGTCCAAGGCCTCCATGGCAGCCCTATTATTTATTTAGATTTTGGCAACCAGGTAAGCCCTCTGAGACCAGAGATCCCTTTTTCAGGGGTGACCTGGGGTTAATTACTACAACCACTTTACATCAGGTGAGGATTCTAGTGACATACTATAACTCAGTTACAGAGAGTACATACATAGTCAGTGGGGTATATTAGACAATAGTTGGTAGAAACAGATAGAAACAGTTATATTACAACAGGTTCACAGTGTTTTTAACATTAACCATAGGTAATCTAAGGAGAGAAGAGCATAGGTCAGTTGGCAAAGAAAGGGGTTTGGTTTAGGACATGATCAAGCGGTTACAGACACAGAGGCTCAGCTCAAGTAGTACACTTTGAGTCCAGATTTGAACCCGGGGAGTGAAGGTTTGTCAAGTAGGCTTGCTGGGAGTGAGTTCCACAAGTGGGAAGCCACGTATTGAAAAGAACGCTTACCTTGGTTGGTGTGAACCCGGGGATGTCAAGGAGACGACTTGCTGTGGACCGTAGGGTTCAGCAGGGGACTTTGGGAGTGAGCAGGCCACTCAGGTGAGGCGGGTGACCAAGGGATGTGAATTTATACATCAGGCAGGCAGTAGAATAGGATAATTTAAGCCTTAGGGTAGGCCAGTGTAGGTCTGTAAGTGCCTCACAGTGATGTCTCCTTGGGGAGGAGTTGGTTCCAAAGCAGGCTATTCGGTGATAGAGAGCGGTAAGTTTGATTAACTCAATCTCCCAGAAGGACTGGAGTAGGGCGGAACCATACAGCAATGAGGGGAGGAGGTTACAGTTAGCTATGGTTCGCCGTGCTTCTCCGGAGAGGGAGTTTCCCAATTGATATAGGAGGCCAAGCCTCTGATGTATGGATCTAGTTAAGGCATCAATGTGTAGTTTGTAGGTTAACTCCTGGTCGAGGAGAACCCCAAGGTACCTGAACTGGTCTGAGACTTCTACTTGCTTTCCAAGGGCTGATGAGAGTTGGAGTAGCCCACTACGATCACTGCCCAGACATCGTGTCCCAAAGAGGACTTCTTTTGTTTTTTTCTTCATTTAGCTTTAGAGAGTTTGCAGTAAACCAGACTTCAAGAGCTGAGCAGCTGGCCTGAAGATTGGAGGAGATAACAGAGGGTTGGGGGTCACTGAAGTAGATTATGGTGTCGTCCGCTTAGAGGATAAGGTTGTAGAAAGCACAATCCTCTTCGATATCATTTAGGAATAGTGAGAATAGTAGAGGGCCCAAGATGGAGCCCTGGGGTACCCCAGAGGTCATTGGTCTGGGGTTAGATTGTTCTCCTCTCCATTGGACTTTTTGGGATCTGTTTGTCAGGTAGCTCATGAACCAGGAGAGTGAGAGCTGATCCAGGCCAAGACGATGAAGTTTGGTAAGGAGAAGCTCATGGTTGACCAGGTCAAGGCCTTGGATAGGTCAATGAATAGGGCGCCTGCTGGGATACCTTGGTCCATGGCGTGCTGAGAATGTCAGATGTTAGACAGATAAGGGTGGTGTCAGTGCCATGGTCTTTCCTAAAGTCATGTTGTAGTTTGGAGAGGAGTAGGTGTTGTTCCAGGTAGTCTTGGAGTTGATTATAGACAAGTCTTTCCTTAATTTTCCCAGGGAGCAGAGAAGAGAGATGGACCTGTAGTTTCTACTCTATCCTGAGTTCCGTTTTTGTGGACTGGGACAATGGTCACAACCTTCCATTTACTGGGGACCATCCTGGAGACCGTCCCTTCTTGGAGGGACCTATTAATGAGCAGGGTGACAGGATAGGCTATGGCCGGGGCTGCAGCCCTCAACAGCCGAGGTTCTATGAGGTCATTTCCAGGAGAGGAGTCTGGGTTTATTTTCCATAGGAGGGGGAGTACTGTTGCAGGCTTAACTAGTTTCAGGTGGAATAAGGGGCGAGGTAGTCCTCTGTCTACATTGGGGAAAAAGGGGTTCCCAGGCAATGGTGGGAGGCATCCATATGGGTTTGTAAAGGAGGCACAGAAAGTGGCCGCCACTTTAGCTGGGTCATTGGTAAGTGAATCCCCGATTAGGAGTGAGTCATCATGTTCTTTTTTTAAGGGCCTTTGAGAAGAGAGTTTATGTGGCTCCAGAATTTCTTTGGGTCACGTAGGTGGACAGTTTGGAGGTCCCTGAGGAATTTGGATTTGGCCTGTTTTGCAGTTTTTTTGCAAAGGTTTCTCAGGCACCGGTACTTCTCCCAGTCTGGTTTACGGCCAGAGGATTTGTAGAGTCCCCACGCCTTGTCTCGGAGTCGCATGGTCTGCTTTAGTTTAGGTTTAGCCATTTGTGGCATTTTCCTGTACCCTGAGCTTTTCCAGGGGCATGTAGGCTAGCTAAGGACAAGAACGTTTTAGTGAAGTATTCCAGCTCTTCATCAAGTGAGGGGAAGGAGACAATGGGGTCCCAGTCGACTTTCCAAAGGTCGGAATAGAGGTCAGCGGGTACAAACCAGCTGAAGTTCCTTGCTTCAATCACCCTGGCAGTGACCTTAAGGGGTTTATTGGACCAGGCACGGAAAATAGGGGAGTGGTCGCTCAGGGAGTCAGACATAATCCCAGCAGTCAGTAATTGGTCAAGGCAGGAGATGAGCACCCAGTCAAGTAGTGTGTGATTGCCAGACTTGATGTTATGCCTGGTTGGCAAATCAATCACTTGGGTAAGTGATGAGCCCAATATTAAATTCTTGATTTTGGTGGCACCAGGGGAAAGCCAATTAAGGTTGAAATCCCCGAGGAGGATGGTCTCACCCAAGGGGTGACTGTGGAGGGCATTTGTAAGGGATTCTAGGGAGGAGGCAGCGGTTTGGGGTGGGAGGTAGGCACACCCTATAAAGAGAGGCTTGGTATCTCCCAGGAGTATTTTGACAAATAGTACCCCTCCCAGAGATTCATTTTGAAAGGGGAGATCAATCTGTGTTGCTTCAGGGAGGAGTTGAGGTAGATAAGAACCCCCCCTTTTTTTCCTGCTCTTTCCTTTCTGATGGCCTGATAGCCAGCCAAATTGACTTCATGGGGGAGGATTTGAGGCTTTAGCCATGTTTCTGTCACTGCTAGGACATTCAGTTTGTAGAGTAGGGTCCAAGCCTCAAGGTTAGGCATTTTGTGCCTTAGGCTCCCAATGTTCATATGCACCAGCTTGAGCCCACAGGTGGTTGCCCAGAGGGGGTTAGTGGGGTAACTAAGGGTGAGGTTAGGAGAAAAGGGACCAGGGTTGGGTTCAATGTCCCCCCCCCAAGCATTAGCTTGAGCCTAATCGAGAGGATAGTGGAATTGGGATGGGGGGCTAGGTGGGTCATATCGGTACAGGTCGAAGGCAGGATTATGACTGAGGATGGTTGGGGGTGGTCCTTGTATGCTTAGTCTGGGCTTATTTAGCCTCTCATGCCAAGGATGATTTTGAATTTGAGGGAAGCAGAAGTTTGAGGGAATGACTCAGCCCAGCAGCCAGAGATAGGGAGGTTTCAAAGTAAGTTCTCTGACTTGGGTAGGGATCCCTGCGTGGGGGGAAGAATTCTGTTATGCTAGTCAGAGATTTAGGGCTGAGGTGTGGGGAGTGCATCACAATTGCAGTTTTGTCACAGGTTTTTAGCTCAGAAGAGGGAAGGGATATAATTTTAAGTTACTACAGCTGCCAGCAGATGATGCAGGCTGCAGCAGGGATTTAAGCAGTTTTAATGGGTAGGAGGCTGACAATACAGTTTTTGGTAAGACCTGTAGTGGAGAAGTCTGATAATCTGCAGATGGGAAAGTGAGCTGATAGGTTATGCAGCTCACGTGTACCACTGCTATATAAGCAGATGTTCACCAAGGGCGGTGGTGGGGGTGGTGGGGAGCTGGTGCACAGTGCCAGCGGGGCTCCGACTGAGAAGCTTTTTATAGGCATTGAATGTTTGCCCAGGTGCATCGTCAGCAGACAAGAAGGAGTTCTTAGGCAGTACCTATGGTCCATTTTCAGGGCTCCGGTGCAGTTAAGGGAAGGGGTGCTCCTTTGGGGGAGGGTTTCTCCGTTTGCCCTTGCGACCTCTGCTTGTATGGGTTTTGCTGGGTAGGAAACCGGTGCTGCTCCGTGGGGGGAGGGCTGCTTTGAGAGCACCTTGTGACCTTTTCTCAGGGTATCTGTGGATGGAGAGGAGATAAGTGGGCTTAAGTAAGGTGAAGAGGAAGAAAAATGCAGCAGAGTGCTCAGGTTACAGGGTTGTAGGATTAGCTTTAGGTTTAAAGTTAATTGAGCTGCGTAGGTCCCTCGGACAAGGCTAAACTGGCAAGCAGGGTAGAGCTGAACAGGGACACAGAGAACTTAAACAGTAGTTTGTTAAATTAGTAAATCAGTGCAGGCAGTGGTAAGCAGCCAGTTAGCAATGCTTATATAGTAGAAAGATTGTGGCAGAGCTGTGCTGGGTAACAGAAATCTTAAACAACAGTGTTCTAAGTTAATTACTCTGAGCAGGCAGCGTTTTTTCTCAAATTAAGATAGCAGCCATGTTTACTGGGGGCAGTGCTTTCCAGTGTAAAATATCATTGCAGAGCTGTGCTGGGACACTGAAATCTTAAACAGCAGTTTTCAAATTAATTAGACTGAGCAGGCAGCATTTTTTTTTCAATTAAGGTAGCAACCAGGCTTAGTGGGGGCAATGCTTTGCTGCGCCAAGTTTTAAATTTGAAATGTCCAGTTCTGCCAGCAGTACCTCCGGTCAGCACAGGATAACTAACAGTCCCCCAACAGGCTCCACACCACCAATCTGGAACCCTCCTCCACTGAATCCAGAGCTTCAAGGGGTAATAGCCATCCTAAAGACCCCACCATGGGGGGAGACAAGCCATTGGAGAGCAGAGGATGGGATAAATACCTGGAGAAGGTGGATGACATTGCTGGAGGGGCTGACTAGAAGAGAGCAGACTGATGTAAGAGAAGAATAAATAGAGAATAGGAAAAAAAATAAGTAACACACACTAAACCACAGATTGATTTTAATCTGAAACTTTTAAGTGAATAGTATAAGTAATACTTATATACAAAAAAATACTGACCGTAAGAGAAATAACTCAATCTCTGGACTAAAATTTACAGTGTCCAAAATAACCCCCATGGTAACAACAGCAATGACTCGACATTCCAATCCATTTACCTTAAGAGAAATAGTCAACATTTTACCACAGGATTAAAATATGGATGTAATTATATTGTTTTGATACTATATATTCATTTAAACTTTCTTTTTATTAGATTTAATCTGACATTCAGGCAACAGAAACAATACAAAATAAAACATAAAGCCAGTATACATAAATTACTTAGCTAACATGCCACTGTTGAGGCAATAACTAAAAATAAAGTAAAAGACTAATAAACGACCTTCTAGTGGGTATGACCAAGCATGGCCTTTAACAAAAGCAAAGCACAAATGCATCATAAGGTATTATCTTCACTTTCAAAAGAGCCCATGAGTTAGTCAGTACAAAAGAATGCGTGTTGCAATTTTTTACCTTCATATACTTATTTTTTGTAAGTCCCAGGAATAAAATCACAGTGAGGGAAGCAAAAGTACCAGAAAATTAAACTCCCCATCAAAGTTTTTAATTCCCTATACTGACAAGACAAAAGGGCTAAAGAGCTGCTCACCACACTAAAGAAAAGTTACTTACTGTAACTCCAGATCTTCAAGAGTATCTTCTCCAGAGGGCCACTCTTTGTGCTCTTAGGGCCAGAGGTGTTATGACCATGCAGGAACAACCCTTTTTTCCAGGGTTCCGACAACAGTGTCAGCAATGGTGCATTTGGGACACTGCATGTCAGGACCTGTAACTGTCATCATCACCTTAGCTGCCTCAGTTTGGTATGCCCCCCAACAGCGACACTAACACAGTGACCTACGTCGCTGTTGACAAAATTGACAGTTCGTCAACAGGTCGCTGTGTTGGTGTGCCTGAAACAGGGGCACACTGTCTCCCAGTTCTGTACCCCCTCCCTGAATCAACTCTGACTCGGAGCTGATTATAACTAGTATGGTGGTGCAGAGGGCAGAGCCCCTGCATGCTGAGGTTTGGGGCAAAGCCCCATGATAGAAAAATGGACCGGGAGACAATCAGGATTTATGTCAGCTGCAACTTGCAGTCTATATAAATCCCGTTGCTGTGATGCTGGTTGACAAAAGTGTTGTTGAACCGGCAGCATAGAGCCTCTCAGTTCTGGTAGCAAGCAGAATAAAAGAAAAAGACGCACCATGCTCGTAGTAAGATTAAAAAAAAACTGATAAAAACAGAGCAAAGAAAAAATTAATATAAATGACATATAACCTAAAAGGAGCAAAGGAAAGAGCTTCCCTCCCTGGGATGCCACCACTACATGTGTAGGCAGCTTGCATACAAATAACATGCAAGAAATCCTGAGTCAGGGCCATCACCCACAAAAAAAAAATAATCACCATTGTAATGTTGTTTCTTCTTAAGAGATCCATCAGTAGTATTCACAATGTACAATCAGTCCCCAGAAATGAGCTGCCCCGAAACTGGAACTTATGCTAATTATGGAACTTCAAAAAATTAGAATTATACTTCTGGTTCCGGTCGCCTAAAAAATGGAAGCCTAAACCTAGAATTCCCGACTCGATCAGCACCAATCCATTGGCATGCAGCTCTAAAATACCAACACCCTGTCTGAAAACCATTGTAACGAAGACTTTATCATGCCCTCAAAACTGATGCACAAAGATGGTTTGAACGGCACGCATACGAAGCTGAAATTTCCAATCCAGGGTGCACAGCAGCAGGCCACACTCCACAGCGAGATCGCCAACTTAATTACCTAAACCATGGCCACCTTAAACAGTATAGAGGAAGACTTCACAATACCCTCTAAAACCCTATGCAGTACCCTCCAACAAATGAACAACACCCCGACCAGGCTAGAGCAAAGAGCCATGGAGGACAGGCAATGCTCAACAGACCTGACTGAATGAACGGAACACCTGGAAGAAACAGTATCGTAATATACCTCTGTCTCTGACATCCATAACGCAGCCCTAAGAAATCTACACCATAGAGAACTGGCCCTTCAACAGCAACTCGAGGACCTTGAAAATAGAAACAGGCGGAACAACCTGCATTTACTTGCCTACCAGAAGATACTGAAACTGGAGCCATGACTCAATTTATGAGTAGTTTTCTGAAAGAAATTCTGAATCTCGATAGGGATAGAGACTTGGGAATAATATGTGCACACAGGTCGTGGATTGCAAAACCTAAAGACCCCAAAGGCCCGACCTCGATCAGTAATCATGGCTTTTATTGATTACAGAATTAAGGAGGAAATACTCAGGGCAGCCTGGTCCAAAAAGCAGGTTCTCTTCGGTGATGCCCACCTATTCTTTGATCAGGACTACACCCCCCCCCCCAGGCTCTGGCTCGCAGGCAAAAAGCATATACAGTGGTAAAATTAATCAGACAGGTGGGCCATCAAGCACAACTCGAGTACTCTGCAAAAATAAAAATAAATACCTTGGAGGGATGGCAACATTATCAGGAGATAGTAGAGGCTGTAAGCTGAGCCAGAAAACATGGCATACCCTTCCATGAAGATGGCGCTGGAGCAATGGACAGATCCCTCATAAGGAAAGCATGAGAAGTCAGGGACCCTAAAAACACCTAAACAGCACTAGGAGAGGGAATCAGTGTGGTGTGGGACAGTGTATGCACCAAAGAAGTCTCCCAGAGAGCCAACTAACAAGCTGTCCATCGCGTGGGCTCTCCACTGGAAGATGCCGCAACTTGAACTGGCTAAGTACTGTATTTTGTTCTAATTAATTCTTTCTCATGGCCAATATTTCTTAAAGGGAAGAAGACATTTTTTTTTAGGGACTCCGTCCGGTTGACTGCCCATGAAACTCAGGCAGGGGATGGAGCAAAGAGCCTTACAGCGTAGCAGCGGCCAGATATATTTTTTCTCCTTTACACTAAGCACTTGCATTTCATTAAGCTACATCTGAACTTGATAACCTTGGAGACTCAGACTGGCATATTTCTGAGTGTTCTATTTCACTAATTTCTGACACCCCAGATTAAGCCTAAAATTTGAGATTAGATCCCTATACAGTAATTTAAATCATTACCTATAAAGGATATGAGTTCATGCTTATTTTTTTCTTTTCTTTAAATGTAATTTGAGTTAAACATACAATTTTCTAAAGAATAAGCTAGAAATAAGAGTTATCTACTTGTGAAAATAGTGAAGCATATCAAGTTCACTTGGAACTGATTTCTCAGATTTATCCAGAATGAAGTGCATGTATACTTCCACTAGTTGACATTTGTTAATCTGATGACAGTTTTGCATCAACTGTATAATGGAACCACGTAACACATCTGATATTTAATAAACATGAAGTTATAAGAAAAAAAATTAGAATTACATTCAAACTCTACTCTGTGGTCACGCTCCACCTGCCTTGTGACGTCAGATTTATTTCTAAATCTAGGGTGAGCGTTGACCATAAAGTACCAAAATGGCTACCAAGAAAATATTAAAATAAAGTTCTAAAATTTTGAAAGACAGTAATGGATAAGGCAGAACAAAATATATATTGAAAAAAACTTTTGAAATCAGACCACTCAGCAACAATTGTAAAGGCGCTGTAACAAACAATGCTCAAGCCAACAGAACAGAACAGCACTGATTCTTGATAGAATCTATTTCCAGGTTCTGGAAGGGGAGGTAGAGCAAGGGACTGAGGACCAGATATTCAAAACTTTTTCCCAGGGCTAACTTAGCACTGCACGGTGGGAAAACTTAGCCCGGAGCATAAAGCAAGCTAAATTCAAAAGGAATTGCCCGGGGCTAAACAGTTTCTGAATATAGCATGGGAATGAGGCCAAGCAAACAGGGCTGGGAGTGCAGGGCAAACATAGCCCTAGAATAAGACGGCTCTGAATATAGCAACCAGGAAGTGCAAACCACAACAGCAACAAAGTGCACAGTGACATGAAGGTAGGTAGAGGTGAACTATGTGGCCAATGTGTGTGCCAGCAAATGCGTGGACCCAGTACAGCTGCAGGCAGCAGCAGATGTGAAAGAACAATTTTCAAAACTGTTTAATAGTCCCTGAAATGTTTGCGTGGCTTTAGAGCAGAGCTAAGCCGTTTGCCCGGTGCTAAGATTTGTCATATTCAAAAGTGACATGCAAATGATCCTACTTAGGTAGTCTCTGGGCAAACATCCAGATTAGCATCTCATTATGCCCTGATTTGCATGCAGTTTGCCCAGTGTTACTGCAGGGTCCCACAGCTCCACCTGTAGGTCAGTCTGGAAGTACAGGGGCTAGACAGGATTGGTCGCAGCTCCACCTGTAGGTCAGTCTGACAGTGCAAGATGGTTGCTGCAGACTACGTGTATGCAGTACTGCATAGCATTGTCTACCCCAGGGGACAACACAGCATAGGCACAGGCAGTGGTGGTGGTGATGCATGCAACTGTCAGACTGTAGGGCATGCTACAGTGCACAGCAGACACCACGGTAGCAAGGGAGCCAGTAGTGTGAGGAACACAGCAATGCCTATGGTGTGTAGGGTAGTGAAGACCACTGCACTGTACACAGGGACAAGCCCACCTTGCACGTGTGTACTGCCAGTGGGCATCACTGTCACAGTGTTGTGTGACCCACAGATGCTGCACCTCTGGCATGGGATGCTCATAGTGACATAGACATGGCCAACTGTGTGTGCTGTGGTGTATGTACAGCTGTGCGGTATGTGACTGGGGGGGCATGTATGATCAGACAGGCACACTGGTATTGGGGTAGTCACAGTACTGGCCCATGTGCACTGCATGCTGTGTTCCAGCCTTGTGGCTGCACCCGGTCTGTGGTGAGGCCTGGCCACCCGTACACCCTCCCCTCAGCATTCACCATGCCCACAGCGCTGCATGTGTGTGCTGGCATCTGTTGGTCACCACAGACGTATGGTCTGCAGCTGTGTGCTGTATGTCCACACTACCATGGTGGGGGCCGGGCCACCACATACTGCCTGGCATGGCTGGGACTGGTGGCAGCAGCTGGCATCATTGTGGTGCCATCAGTGAGCAGCATGTTTCCTCCATGTCTGGCATTTTTTCTGTGTCATAGTCATATGTTAGGGTTGTGCAAGGCTGCGCTAAAGTCATGCTAATGCCGCACATGGCCACAATGTCGAGCAAAGCTGTTTGCCTAGAGTTAAGACCAGCTTTTCCTGGGCTGTAATTTATACCGCGCAAAGGGTCCTCTAATTCACGATAATCACATTAGCGTGGCACTAGTCGCTGAATATCCCATAGCACCTGTATTCATGTTCAGGTTGCCCCTTGCATATAATTATGGTCTGCTCAGCGCTAATGCGGTTTGCGCATGCTATTTGGCCTTTTGAATATAGCAGCCCACGCTAATCCTGTGTTAAACCTGCGCAAACAGCTAGCGCGCCACGCAAAGTTTTAAATATCTGGACCTGAGAATACTACTGATGGAACCCTTAAAAAGAAACAACATTACTACAGCGAGTAATTTTTATCTTCTAACTTGAGGAATATATCAGTGTATTCGCGAACTACAGATTACATAGCAGTACCTTGGGAGGCTAGGTTTAGAACCAATTTAGGGAAAAGATTCTGCAAGACAGCAGTGCCAAGGCTGGCATCTCTTCCGGACTGTATGTCCAGAAGGTAAAGTTTTGTGAAAGTGTGTATTGTTTTCCAGGTAGCTGCTTTGAAAATTTCTTGCAGGGGGATACATCTTAATGCTGCCACAGAGGCAGAGTTGCCTTTTGTAGAGTGTGCCCTAAGGCCTCTTGGGGGGCAATTTACCAGCTTTGTCATAACAGAACTACCTGTATGTGCATGAAACTATCTAAAAATAAATGGTTTTCCTGGATGCTGGTTTATCTTTCCCCACTTCACCATAAGTGAGGAAAAGCTGTGTGCTACTGGAACTAATATCCTTTGTCCGGACCAAGTAGTAATGTAGTGCTGTTCTGACATCCAGGCAGTGGAACATGTGTTCCCCTTCTCAATGAAGAACAGAGGAAGGACAATTGATTGAATTAGAAGAAATTCAGATACCACCTTATGGAGGTATTTCCTGTTTGTCCTCAGGACTAACTTGTCCCTATGAAAAAATTATGTACTTTGGATCTATGTAGAGGGCTTGGAGCTCGATCAACCTTCTAGCAGATGTCATAGTTACTAGGAAAGTACAGTTACGTAAGAACTTATCATAACAGTAGATCTTCGAGAGAAGCTCTTGCAGCAGGTAACACATATATAGGACTGATGCCACCTGGTGGCAGATCTCGGCATTTCTTTTTCTCTAGCAGTACTGACGTGGGACCACCTACCCGGCATTGGCCCTGCCTCCGATGTCACGTAGTATAAAGGGTGTAGGTGGTCCCCATGTGCTCCAGTTCTTGCATGCCAAAGCCAGGCCAACGAACAACAGACACTGTGGCAGAAAAAAATTCCACAGAACTACAAAATTGCAAGGCCGCAAAGGGATCTGAACTAGACCCTGAGCAGAAAGCCTCATTCCTGGGGGAAGGAGGGAGGGAAATCATACCTGCTGCAAGAGCTTCTCTCGAAGATCTACTGTTATGGTAAATTCTTACTTAACTGTACTATCTTACTTCGCGAGGAAGCCCTTGCAGCAGGTAACACATATATAGGACTGATTCCCAAGCATTATAAACTAAAGACAACCCTTTCAAAGGGGAGTCAAACACACAGAACACACTCAAGGTCTAAACTTAAAACAACCATGAGTGGTAAAGTAAAGGAGAGGCAGGAACCCTTCAAGAGACAAGACCTGTCAGGAGAGAAGGCCCTGGAGGACCGCCAGGTCAAAACCTGTGCGATGTCTGGAAACAATGTCCAGACTGTAGTGCCTGATGAAAGTATGGACAGAGTGCCAGGTTTTGGCAGCGCAAATGTCAGCCACTGACACCCTCTTGATAGCTGTGAAGAAAGTAGCCATCGCTCTGGTGGAATGAGCCCTAACAGAGCCCGGAAGGGTCTTGTTAGCCTTCTGATAGCAGAATGAAATATAGTTTACTAGCCAGCATGAGAGTGTCTGTTTTGTAACCAGGCATCCCAAGGACCTATCCGAAAGGGATACAAACAGCTGGTCCAATTTCCTGGTTACCTTTGTTCTGGATAGGAAGCATTGCAGGGTGCAGTGCACATCAAGGGTGTGCAACAGCACTTCCCCCCTATTGGAATGCTCTGGATAATATACCAGGAGCTGAACCAATTGGTTAAGAGTGAGCTCCGACATGACCTTGGGAAGAAATTTCGGATTAGTCCTTATGGAAAATAAGATAGCGCTCCGACACATTAGGACATTATGCTCCGAAATGCGTCAAGCTGAAGTGACTGCCACCAGGAGCAAAGTCTTCCAAGAGAGATATCGGAGCTCACAAGTCATGGTCCTTTCAAAGGGAGGAAGTGTAAGCCACTCCAAAAGAACAAGTCCCAATGGGGAACAGGGTCCCAAACCGGAGGACGGAGATGCAAGATCCCCTTCAGAAAGGTTTTGACCACCTCCAATTGAGCTATGGTCCTGTCCTGAACACAGTGATGATAGGCAGAAACAGTGTCCAGGTGTACTTTAATGGAGGAGTAGCTGAGACCAGACTCCGACAGGAATAGCAGGTATTGTAGAACTGAGATAACCGGACAGACCAGAGGGTCAAGCCTCCTGGCTGCGGCCCAGAGACAAAAGCATTTCCACTTCATGGCATAAGTGGCCCTGTTAATGGGCTTCCAAGCCTCAACCAAAATCCAGGCACTATCATCAGAAACTCCAGAGCGAAGCTTTGCGAGGCCCACAGGAGCCAAGCATGCAGGTGAAGGGAGCATAGGTTGGGATGAACCAAGGTCCCCTACTGCTGAGAGAGTAATTGACCCGAGAGGGGAAGAGGCCATGAAGCTTGCACCGACAGACACTGGAGAAGCGAGAACCAAATCTGTCTGGGCCACAGAGGGGCTATCAGAATCATAGTGACCCTCTCCAACTGGGCTTTGAGGAGGACCCACTGCAAGAGAGGAAAGGGAGGGAAGGTGTAAAGAAACCCCCCGCTCCAAGATAGGGACAATGCGTCTTGCCAGAAAGCTCCAGGCTCGGGATCAAGCGAGCAAAAATTGGGCTGCTTTGCATTACAATAAGATGCAAAAAGGTCCAAATCCGGCGTTCCCCATCTTGTGAAAATCTCGTCTGCTATGGACTGTAGCAGGGACCACTCATGGTAGAGGGAATTTTCCTGGCTGAGAGCATCCACGAGTACATTCGTGCAGCCCGGCACATGGATTGCTGAAAGATGGAGGTGGTGCTCCACCATCCAGTTCCACATTCTCATAGCCTCTAGACAAAGAGGGTAAGTGTGAGTACCTCCCGGCTTGTTGATGTAAAACACCACTGAGGTGTTGTCCATCTGAATAAGGAGGTGTCCGGGCAAAAGAAAAGGAGCCAGAGCCTGGAGGGAGTACAGGACTGGTCTGAGCTCGAGCGTGTTGATATGCAGGTTCTCCTCTAAAGGAGACCACATCCCCTGCATTCTGTGAGTCCCCAGATGAGCCCCCATCCCATCCCGAATGCATCTGTAGTGAGCATCTGGACAGAGTTTTCCGGCTGGAAGGGAGGTCCTCAGCAGAGATGCTGGGGAGACGCCCACCAGCGGAGTTCGCAATGAATTGGCTCTGAAATCCTGACCGGCAAGTCCAAGTTGTCCCTGGTCTGGTTCCATTGGACTCGAAGAGCCCACTGAATGGTGCGCATGCGCAGTCTGGCAAAGGGGACCGACACTATGGCGGCTGCCATATGACCCAGAAGCCTGAGAATGGACCTGGTGGGAGCCACGGAAGCTGAACAGCTTTGGGACGCCAGAGCCTGGATGTGCTCTGCCCTGTCCGAAGGGAGAAAGGCTTTCCCCAAGGTGGTATCCAACAGAGCGCCTATAAATTGCAGATGCTGGAAGGGAAGATCTGAGACTTTTCTGGATTTACAGTGATCCCCAGACATCGACAAAGGGAGAGCATGTCCTGGATAGTCTCCCACAAGATGCGACCTGGATGGGACCAGGAGGAGGCAATCATCTAGATACGGGAACTAAAAGTGGCAGTCTCGGCACAGGGCTGCTGCAATGATGGTGAGGCACTTGGTGAAGACTCTGGGAGCAGAGGAAAGGTCGAAGGGAAGGACCTTGAACTGAAAGGCTCAACCCTTGAACTTGAACCTCAGGAATCTCCGATGACTGTGGCAAATAGGGAAGTGAAGGTAAGCATCCTGCATGCCCATAGATGCTAGCCAGTCCCTGACCAAAAGGAAGGGGATGAGATTCGGTAGTGACACCATGCAGAATCTGCTGTAAGCAACCCATTGGTTGAGGTCGCTGAGATCCAAGATTGGCTGAATGTCCCCCAACTTCTTGGGAACCAGGAAGATGTGGGAGTAAAACCCAGAGTCCCCTTCTGCCTCTGAAATGCATTCTATGGTGTCCTTGTCTAGAAGAGACTGGATCTCCCACCTGATGGGAGCCCTGTGGTCTCTGGTGTAGTAAGAAGGGAGCGGTGGCCTGTCCTGGGGTAGAGACTCAATCTCTATGGAGTGCCCGAACTCCACGGGGTCAAGGACCCATCTGTCGGAGGTCACTTCTCTTCATGCACAAGCGTAGTGAGAAAAATGACCTCCTACCCACTCTCCTGATGACAGGTCTGGGAGGGGAAGGTCGCCTGCATAGTCAGGTGGAAGGAGGGGGTGGGAGGGCAGCTGCTGGAGGTCAAGCCTATCTAGAGGGGTCAGAAGCAATGCCTCAGTGACCCCTTCATTGACTAAAGCCACCCTGTTGCACGTGTGGCTGAGCACAGGGTTGCTGAGGCTGATGTCCCTCTCTGCTACAAAAACAGGGCTGCTGAAAATGCTTCCATTTCAGGCAGTACATAGACTGCTCCATGCAGACTGCTTTGCCAGAGTCCTGCAGTCTAACTATAACCTTCTCTGTGTCTTTTCCGAAGAGCACAGAGCCTTTGAAAGGGTCATCCAGAAGTGTAGTCTGTATCTCTGGGTTGAACCCTGAGACCCAGAGTGAGAAGTGGCGCTGAAGGCAAATTCCAGTAGTGGCCGCCCTCGCTGAGGTGTCTGCAGAGTCGTACGCAGCTCAAAGAACGTGGGTACCCACATCTGAGCCCGTCTGTAAGAGTTTAGCAAGTTCTGCCCTCTGGGGGCAGTCCAGCAAACCTTGCAGAATGTCCAATCCTTGGTCCCAAAGGGCATTTTGGAATTGGACCATGTGAGTCAAAAAGTTTAGACTACGGATGCTGCAGGTGGCAGACGAGTACATCCTGCGACCTAAGGAATCCAGCTGCTTAGAGTCCCTGTCTGACGGCTGGGTACTTAGGTGCTTCGGCCTCCGTGAACAATTGTGCATGGCTGAAATGACCATGGAGACCACTGTGGAGTGTTCAGCCAAGTAAGAATGGTCCTTGGGGGCCCAGTATAAGCAGTTGGCCTTCTTGGGCACCTCAGAGGATGCATGCGGATGCCTCCAGGTAGCTAGGGTAACATCCTGAAAGGTGTCCACCAAGGGAGGGATGACCACTGGCCTGGGATCCTTCTGGAACAGATATCTTGCCAGGTGTAAGCGTCCAGGGTCCAGGGCCTCCGTATCCCATCCCATGTTCTCCTGAATGTGCCGCATGACCTTCAGGAAATTGGGGTCATTGGGAGGAGATTTCGGCTGGTCCTCAGTGCCACCAGGGAGCGAGCCCGGGTCCGAATCAGGGTAGGAATCTGATTCACCGTAGGCAGAGAAAGAGGAGGAAAAGGAAGAAATCATTTGTCATCTCCTCTTATGCCTGGGCCATTTAGGAGAAGGAGAGCAAGAGGAGAAGGAAGGAAGGAGACCTAGTCCTCCTGCGCTTGACCTTGCACTTCCTGGGGCTGGCCAGAGACTTCTCCCCCTCAGTCCCAGATGGGACCGGCGTTGCCTTCCCATCAGGCTGAGGGACAGGAGAAGCTTTTGGAGGAGGAACAGGGTGGGCTACTAAGTCTTGTTTGACTGTGTCCCACCAGTGTGCAAAAAGTTCCTTGACTTGGGACATCCCCAACTTTGGAGAGTCCGGTCTAGCAGTCAATGTCGGTAAGCCCCCCAGGACCCCAGCGTCAATAAGGACTGACATTGGTGGGGCGGGTGACGCCAGTGAAAACTCCTCAGCTGCATCAGTCAGATACGGCATCGGGTGGACCGGTGAATGGCGATGTTGAAGGGACTGATGACGGCTGCAGGACTGCCTTGTCCGGCACCGGTGGGGGAACCAGAGGTGCAACCGGTGTTGGTGCTGGGGCATTGTCCGATGGACACCCCTTAGCCAGAGGAGGATGGGGCAGTTGGAGGAAGACGAGGCCTTAGAAGGCCTATCAGCCTTGTGTTTGCTGAGTGGTGTCAGTCCAACTCAACAGACGGATGCCGGACATGCCTATGTTTAGGTGGAAAAGAGGAGGCCTGAAAGGCAGAATGCCACAAAGACAGCTTGGCCTCCTGGGGGTTGAACGAAGCCAAGCAGGAGGATTTCTTACCTGAAGCCGGCACAGGGCCTGTGTTGGAGTGCCTCTTGTGGCCAGAGAAGCCTGATATGGATGGTTTCTTGGAGCCTACCTCGGAGTCCGAAGGTTGTGATGCCACTGCGGCGCCAGTGTCTGAAGTCCGAATCCTGATGGACTGTATGGTGAGAGCCTTGGGAAGTGAGGCAGGAGGGTTCAGTGAGGAGCTGGAATGACCAGTGGAGTTGGAAGACCTGGGCCTAGAAGGCAAGTGGTCTCGGCCCCGATGGTGGTGCTTTTCCTTTCCCTTCCCTTCTTAGGAGTAGGGGAGCGGGACTCCCTCCCAGAGGATGTGTTCTGCTGCATCTGGGCCAGTTGCTGCTGTGCTAGATGGGCCTGGAGCAACTTTTGTCTTCGGATCCTGGGCCTACTATTGAAGGCCTGGCAGTGGGTACAGGCGCTGGTGTCATGGTTTAGGCCCAGGCAAAAAATGCAGTCTGAGTGATCGGCCTTGGCCGGGATCTGCCGCCCACAAGAGCACTTGTTACAGTGCCCGGTCGGAAGGGATGACATACGTCATCGAAAAATCAAAGAAAAATCAAAGTGGAACTGTTCTAGAGTTGAGGAACCCATAGGTGAGCCGAGAGCTGACTGGTGAGTTGCCGCAGCAGGGAAGAACTGGTGTATGTGGGGACCATCTACGCCCTTTATACTACGTGATGTCGGGGGTGGGGCCAACACCGGGTAGGCGGTCCCACATTGGTACTACTAGAGAAATAGAAATGCTGAGATCTGCTGCCAGGTGGTGTCAGTCCTATATATGGGTTACTTGCTGCAAGAGCTTCCTCTCGAAGTAAGATTATTGTTTTCCAGATTCATTCGAATGCTGTTATGCAGAGCGGATGTGCGAGCTTGAGCTCTGGCTGATCCTGCCCCCCCGATGGCCTAAATGCAACCGGAATTTACTGTTAAATAACCATTTCAAATTGCGTGTTTTTGAAGTAAAAAATAATATTTTAACATTGGTTAACATAATTAGTAGTCACACAATAAGTTGTGCATTTGGTTTAGACAAGCGGAAGAAAGACGGATATAGGTAATACAAGCATCACCACTGCACAGATTGATGATGTTGGATAACTAAGGTCTAATTTCAACCATAGCCTACTTGAAATTTTTCCTGATACATTGTTTTCTTAAAGTAAACTGGTGACATTTTTCGAGGTGAAGGATCCAATGATACAGAGCTGTGTTTTACAACAGTTTTACTCACTTTACTGTTTTCCTCAGAATTGGCCAGCTGACAAGACTCTCACATATTTATAAATATAACTAGTGCCGATCAATAAATCCTTATATAAAACTATGGCTGAGAATCTGGTAACTATGTCGGAAGGGTCAGAAACAGGTTTTGAAAATAAGAGTATTAAAAAAGGCTCACTGGAGAAGGATGATAATGCTCCAGGAGGCTCTCAAGCACCAGAGGCAAAAAAAACTAATACAGATCAGCCTTTGACTGTTCTACATTTTGATTCGCTTATGCAGGAAATCAGTAACATGACCCTTACCTTAAACAACATGGCAGAAGATATTAAATCTGTTAAAAATGACTTATCAATACAAAAATTCAGAATATCAGATGTAGAAGCTCGTGTGAGTAGTCTAGAGGACAAAGCTAACAAAGATCAAACAGTTAAAGTGACAAATAACCGTCACATAGCTGATTTATTGGCCAAAGTAGAGGATCTTGAGAGCAGGAGCAGAAGAAATAATTTAAGGGTATTTGGACTTAAGGAAGGGGTGGAGGGATCTGATCCCATTGGATACATTAATAGAATGCTAATCTCAATTGCAGGCTCACCTCCAGGTGCTGCAAGATTTTTCATAGAAACAGCTGATAGGTCTTTAAAGCCCAAACCCAGTCAAATTGAGAGACCATGATCACTGGTGTTCCGACTGCTTGATTTTCAGCAAAAGGTTTTTATACAGAGAGCTCTGAGAAATTCAGTATAGATCTCTTTTGAGGGAAACAGTATCAAAATCTTTAACGACCTTCCTCCAAAAGTAATTCGCAGAAGGGATGCTTTTTATCCCATTAAGAAATGTCTGAGAGAGGCTGGTCTTAACTATGGACTTTTATACCCCACTAAACTTAAAATCTGGTCATCAGATGGAACCGGAGAACACAATGGGATGGAAGCAGCAAAACAAGGACTTAAGAGAGACTTTCCTGCACTTTTTGGAAATTTTGACTTTCAACAACAGAGCACATTTTCTATCATCTAAATGTAGTCATATATGAATTCTGGTATCCTGCTCCTCGATGGGGGCAGGACAATGAAACAAAATACTTCTTTCTGTTGAATACTCATTGATCTCTGTGTGCCCGAGTCTCCAACTGGTGGTTATCAGCCTAAAAACGGTTATAAAAATAGAGGTATTAATGGCTGCTGAATGTGCACTATCTTAGTGTAAGATCAAGTAATAGGTGACAGGGGGGTCGCCCTCTAGGAAAAGGGGTCTCCTGAGATGGCAAAGTCACATTAGCGGACGATGCCTTGGTCACACTTTTTAAGTATTAAAACACATGCAAGGGTCACAGGTCCACCGATTAGGTTACATCGGGGTATCTTGTTTGAGTTATCCATGTTAGAGGGGATAACTTTATGGCCCTAGGAAATTAAAGTTCTAAAATAAATAATTACATGAAAGTGGTGCACATTTAGTAGTTAGAAGCTTTGAAGTTGTTAACTAAAATCCCATTAGCTGGAAAAGAAGCCTTTAATTTAATAGTGTTGGGAGTTCGGGTACACATGGTGATGGGGAAATAAGTATTGCAATGTTTTCTCTTTAGTGACCGGAAACTAAGCCCTGGTTTTGAATGTTGGGTGTCTTCTTTCTTGATCCCTGTTTTGGGTTCGGAGCCGAAATACCCAGAATTTTTCAGTTTCAACCATATTGGGGGAAGGGGGAAAAAAGCAAGGTTTTTTACTCACTCTTGTTTAAATTAATGATTTTCTTCTGCAGTTTCTGGAGCACGCACTGAGGTTACAAAGAACTGGTTGCGAGCAAGATGTGACTTCTCACGTGTGCCTGCATGGGTACACATTACGTTCAAGGAGACTATTGAGTAATACATGGGCAAAATGGAGGTATGCTCGTGTTAAGTGTGGAGGATTTCTGGCCTACAGTTTTACAGAATATAGTAGGACTAAACATCTGATCATTTCTACACATAAGCGACTACATAACTTGCTAAGAATTCTTTGTTGGGTGCAACATAACAAGGGGGTTTTGTATAAGAGGTATTGGGAGTACCTGCAGGCTAAAGAGCATCATTTTTATGTTGAAAGTTTGGGTCGGATTGGACAAAGTGCAATATTTTCGATCTGCTGAATGAATATGACTCTCCCAAAGTGATTGCAATAATAAATGGGAGAAGAACAAGGGATTTACATAAAAGACCTGTATTCAATGTTTATTTGACATGGTTACAGTTTATATTTATGCTGTATGTTAACAATGAAATGTTTGTTACAGGGGACTTCATTTATTTAGATATCTAATAGTTTTAAGTAGGTTGACTTTAGTGCACGTTTATAACAGGCAAACCGTTCAATAAATAAATTGAAATCTTAATTCAATTATTTAAAGGGTTTAAAGCATTAATAGTTAAGAGGGGTGAAGGGACATTCCTGTGTTTCATATATTTCTTCTGTTTCAGTTTAAGTAATACATTTGGAGCCCTGTGGTTGGGTTTTGGCCATTGGGAGGTAAAGAAGCTTAAGATAAAACTCCATTCTACAGTGTTTGAGAATGTCTAGGGAAGGGGAAGTTTTAGGTAGTGGTCAGCAAATTGATACAGAAGGTGAACGACTTTCTCATTTGATTTTAACTAAAGTAATGCATGATATATGTTGTTTTAGGACAGCTGTTTTCATGTTTCTCCTGATAATCTCATTATTATTTTTTTACTTCTTCTTTTTCTACTTCTCTATTACTTCTTTCTTTTCTGTGGCATCAAGCATCAAACTTAAGCTACTCAGGGTGACGCCTTATATGACTAGAAAGGGAGACTGAGATCAAACTCTACAGTTTATTTCTGGGACTGTACCACATAAATGGTATATTGTCAGATATGGCTATCATTAATTCCTTTACATTGGTCACATGGAATGTTAGGGGACTGAATCATAAGATTAGAAGATATTCAGTAATTAGACATTTTAAAAAGTTAAATATATAATTTGCTTTCTTACAAGAGACTCATTTAAAGAAGGATCATTGTAATTTAACGAGGAGAGAGTGGTGGGACAAGTGTTTGGGGCAGGAAATAGCTCTAAAAAAGCAGGGATCCTGATTTTGGTAAATAGGAATGTAGACTTTAAAGTAGTGACACAAATTATGGATATCAAGGAACAAATTCTGATTATACAGGGCCTTATTAAGGGGGAAAGTTTTACTTTAGCTGCCGGTCCAGTGACGGATCTCCTTTAAAGTTGGGATACTGACATATAAAGCCCTACACTGACAGGGCCCTGACTACCTGAAAGAGCTCCTGATTCCTTATCGCCCTGAGTGACCACTTCATTTGGCCGATGAAGGGTTGCTAGAGATTCTGAGGGTAACTTTAAAATCTATGGGAGCCTGGGCATTTATGTTTGTAGCTCCAACCTTCTGAAATTCTCTACCCCATCGGATTAGGGAGTACACGACTGTGGGGGGATTCAAACAGGCTTTAAAAATATTCCTGTGGAATAAGGCATATAGTGAAGATGTTGGCTGACAAGTTTGTATTTATTGAATGTGATGATGTTTTTATATGTTTTAATTGCTTTGATTGTTATGCGCCTTGGTTTTGAAAGGAGCACTATAAATAAAGAATTATTATTATTATTTAATATTTATGGCCCGACATCAGTTAACCATGATGTTTTTAACACCATTCAGGATAGGTTAAAGAGCATACTACCCACAAATATTATTATTGAGGGAGACATGAATGTTATTCTGGATCCAAATCTTGACAGAACCAGATTTAAAGCAGGTTGGTCTGAAGCAGAGTGTGATCTGTTTGACTTAATCTTGACCCATGAGTTAATTGACATCTGGAGAGTGCTGCATCAGAACATAAAATAATTTACATTTTGGTCGACATGTCATGGCTCAGGCTCAAGGACAGACTATTTTTTGATTGAGAAATCCTTGGTTGGAAGGGTAAATTATACAAATATTGAATCTATGGTTATCTCTGCTCATACGCTGGTATTGTTAAACATCTCAGGTTTACAAAATACTCATAAAACTAAAAGATGGAGGATTAATAATGGGATTTTGGACAATATGGATTTGGTAAGAGGTATCAAGCTGGATATTATTGAATTTTTGCGGTTGAACAATTTAGAAGGGATTAAAAAAGGGTTAGTGTGGGATGTGATCAAATGTTATTTAAGGGGCACGCTGATAAGCAAATGTTCTTTTCTTAAAAAACAAAGAGAGAAAAAACAGGCAGAGATTCTAGGAAAGCTTAAAAGTTTGGAATAAAACTAGAACAAGCAGATACGAAGGAGCTATGGAAACAATGGACAAAACTTAAAATTGAATATAATGATCTGATTAATTTTGAAGTTGAATTTGCTGGTAGGAAAGCAAAACTTAAATACTTAGATACAGGATCTTGTGCATTAAAGTTACTGGCTATTAGATTAAAGCAAAATGATAGTTCAATGGCCATTACAGCTGTTCATTCTCTGACAGGTAAAAAGGAAATATGTATTGATTATAACAAAATTAACACAATTCTATGAGTTCTATAAAAACATATATAAATCTGATAATATCAATACTAATAGGGATTATTTAAGTTTCTTTAGAGATTTACCAGATGTGAAATTATCTTAGTTTCAGGTTAAGGAATTGGAAGCAGATATTTCATCTGAGGAAATTCTGAAATTATATTAAGTCTCTTAAGAAAAATAAAACCCCTGGCCCAGATGTTTTTTCAGAAAATTTTTACCATATTTTTGCTAAAGAATGAATCCCTGTACTTCAAAAGTTATACACAGATGCACTAGAGGATGATACACTTTCTAGTGACCAAACTAGGTGCTTGATAACTCTTATTCTAAAACAAGAAAAGGATTGGGTTGATTATAATTACAGGTCCATATCTTTGATCAATACACATATGAAAATTCTAGCTAATACTGGCTAGTAGGGTAGGATTATTGACCCCCTTTCTAATTTCAAAACAGCAAACAGGCTTCACGAAAGGCAGAATCTCAGCTGATAATATAAGGAAGATCTTTCACATATACGGGACCATGAGTAGGTTAGATAATTTATGTGGTCTTCACGCCATAGATGCTGAAAAAGCTTTTGACAGAATCTTGTGGCCTTACATGTTCTATGTTCTCCTGAAGTATGGTTTTCCAGAAAAATTTATTAAGCTCATCAAGGTACTCTATAATAATCTGACTTCTGCGGTTGTCACTAATGGAATGGTGTCCCCCCACTTTGAAGTTGCTAAAGGTACTAGACAAGGCTGCCCACTATCCCCTTTACTATTTAATTTGACAATAGACCCTTTATTAAGGAAAATTAATTTGGACAAAGATACCACTGGAGTTCATGTAACCAGAGTTGAATTATGCACCTCTGCTTACGCTGATGATCTTATGATTGCACTAAGAGATATAGAAATTTCTGTTCCTAGAGTATTAAAGGTAATACAGGAATTTGGAGAGATATCAGGATATAAGTAAAATTTTTCTAAATTCAACTTTCTGTCTCGATAATAACTGTGATAAAGGGCTGGTTGTCAATTTAGGTCTGTCATGGGAGACAGAATACATTAATTACCTAGGTATCAGATTGTATAAAAATGTATCTCAAACAATGATGAAGAACTTAGTTATTATGAGAAAGTCAATTAAAACTTCCTTAGCAAAATGGAATAAACTTCCTTTGGGCACCTTGGGAAGAATTGATACAGTTAAGATGATGCTTTTACCTAAAATACTATACAGTCTTATTATGCTCCCGTGTGCCATTGATAAGAAGTGGTCAAAGAATGAATTTGGAATTTTCTAAGTTCATCTGGGAATGTAAAAAGATAAGACTGGCCTACAATAAACTTACTCATGCCAAGAGCAGAGGTGGTTTAAAATTGCTGGATATTTTTCTTTACTATTTAGCAGCTAGGCTAATTCAACTCTCCAAAGGCTTTTAGATACAGATAGGGCAGAATATATTCCAGAATGGGTACAGATTGAACAAAACATATGTGCTAAGAGGGGAATCAATTTAAACTCAGTGTTCTTTTCTAAAAGAATCTCATTTCCTTCTAATAAAATTATGACTGACTCCCTCAGAATATTAAGATACATCTCAGAGTCTTTTAAACTTAACTTTTCAATCTCCAAATTACAACTATTATGGGGTAATGTTAATTTACAACTAATTCCTAGTTTATCGGTAAGACATGAATGGGCTAGAAGGGGAATAAATAAAATACAGGAGGTATTGGGAGGTAATTCTAGTTTTTCATATGAAGCTCTAGTCAGGAAATATAAAATATCAGAAATAGGTAAGAAATTCTATGAGGAACTAGTCCAGAATCTACAAACTCTACTAGACCTAAATAATCCACAATCACAAGAATCAAAGTCCTTTATTGCAGCTATGCATTGTTCTCCTTCCATCTCATCAGTATGTAAGTCTCTTCAGAAAATCTCTAGGGGGTTTTGACAGATCTGAGTCAATGGTGGTCTCAAGAACTCGACAGTGTGGGGAAAGAATGGGATTTAACTAATATCTGGAACTTTGCAGGTAAGGTATTTAAAAATTTGAACCTAAGAATTATGCATTTCAAGACTCTACATACTATTTACTTTACACCAGTACACATGCATAAAATGGGGTTAAGAAAAGATTTAATTTATCACAAATGTAAGAAAGAGAAAGGAACTTTGATTCATATATTTTGGACTTGTTCTGAAGTACAGAAACTATGGGAAAAAATAATAACAAATTTTGAAAAGATTCCTAATATAGAGGGCAAATTAAATTTAGAAACTTGCATTTTAGGACATTCTGAGACAGGACAAGGTTGGTCTCAGGAACAAAAACACTCTATTTTATTAATTGGAAGCTTAGTTAGAAACTCTCTCTTAAAATATTGGATGGAGGAAACAGTCCCATCGTATAGGGAGTGTTTATCCCAGATTATAGAGAACCTTAGAACAGAGAAGTTAGCACTAGCTCTAAATGGTTTAGCTCACAAATTTTCAAGTAGATATGCTGCAATAGAACAACATATTAAATTAATAAAGGACCCTCACTCAATTAATTTGTGGTTAGGTTTGATGCTTTTTATTATTTAGTACGGCAGATTTCTCACTTCTTCTTCTTTCCTGTCTATTTCTTTTTTTGTGTTTTCTTGGTCTCATTAGCCTTCTACCTTTACTCTTGGGGCTGGATATTCAAACTGCACCATTCATAGGCGCAAGCCCTTGAGCTGCGCAAAATAGTTGAGCAGGGGTGTGTCCTGGGTGATATTCAAAGGAGTTGCGCTATTGAGCAACTCCTTTGAGTATCACCCCCCAGCCACAGCCACTGTGCATGGTGCAGTGGAACTTGTGCCACTGCAAGTTGACAGAGTGGAGCATTCAACTTGCGGTGGCGCAAGTACCATTGCGCCATGCGCAAAATCACGATATTCAAAAGGTAACATGCAAATGGGGCTATAATTCATGCAAGGCACAGGTGGGGCCATTTGCATGTGATTATGTCCCCATTTGCATGCCATTAGCATGTAGGTGCACGATCCCCGAGGACTTGCGCCTGGCGCCCTACCAGGCAGCAGCCATCGGGGACCGACGCCCCCTGCAGCCGATTGCGAGCATAGTGGCCTCCCCCACCAGCCGATTGTGGGCATCAATAGGCTCCCACCCCTCCTCCTGTACATATCCCTTGTGGTCCAGTGGACCAAATGCCCGATCGCTGGTGGTATGTATAATAATTCCCCACCCCTCCCGTTCACATCCCTGGTGATCCAGTGGACTGACATGCCCGATCGCGGGTGGTATGTGTGATAAAACCACCCCTCGAACATAGCCCTGGTGGCTAGTGTCCCCACCCACCACCCCGCTCCCCGGCAGCGGTGGCAGCATCCACCCGCCTCGCCCGCCCGCCCGCTGACTGACTGCCGGTGAATGCTGCCCCGATGGTGCAGAGCAAGAGCCAATGGGCATGCAGCCGCCATACATGACAGTCCAGATTTGTGAATGACATTCACAAATCTGGACTATCATCTTCTGACATGGGCACTGCGTCCATTAGCTCTTGCTCTGCGCAATGGCGTGCGACTCACGGGCAGTCAGTGTAGGCCAAGCGGCGGCGGCTGAAGTGATGGTCTCCGCCTCGGCTGCTGAAGGCGAAATGGAGGGACTCAGAGTGAGTGGGGTGGGGACACTAGCCCCCAGGACTATGTTTGGGGGTGGTTTTATCACACATACCGCCCGTGATTGGGCATTTCGTCCACTGGACCACCAGGGATGTGAACGGGAGGGGAGCTTACATTGATGCCCGCGACGGGCTGGTGGGGAGGAGGAGTACACTATGCCTGCGATCAGGCTGCGGGGGCATAGGGATTCATTAGCCAGCCATACAGGTGGCAGTTGCTGTGTTGTGTTTCTGCACACAGCAGCTCACCTGTGGGTGGCCCTCGACTTAAGCTCTTTTGGCTCAAAGTCCTGCAGGCGCGTTGGGGGTTAAGGCCAGAATAACCTCTGCACAGCCCGGCTGAATATCGGGCTGTGCAGTTTATGCATGGTTCCTCTCCCTCCAGTTCAGCATGCATTCATCTGCATTGCGCTGTTGCTCAGCATGTTTTCTGTGACGCAACTGCCTCCTGCTGAATATCGCAGAATGGAGCAAGTTTGGACTTGCACAGGCGCAACCCTATTGCGCATGGCGCAACCCTTTTGAATATCTGGCCCTTGGTCTATTGATAAGAGATAAAAATACAATGATTAATATATGAAATGTGAAAAAGGGAAAAAAGAAAGGACAAAAAAGATGGTTTAGATACTATACTAATTATTAGAAGGTAGTTATTTATTATTTTTTATTATTAGGTATTAGAGATAAAGGAATAAGATATGGTTAAGAAAGGTATTGTATATATTTGACTGACCTGGGCAATGTGCATTGGGTATTTTTATTTTAATAAAAATTATTATTAAGGGAAAAAAAAGATTATTGTTTTGTGATAGTGATATACTTCAGTGCTAGGGCTGAACTAAATTAGAAAATTCCGACTTTGCAGAATATTTGCAAAATTCTAAAAAGTTCTGTGAAGGTTTGCAGAATTTCCCAAAATTCTTTAATTGGTCATAACTTAGTCTTATAGCTAGAGATCTAACATTTGGCATGTACACTGTTTGAAGATGATCTAAAAGACACCAAGCTGCATGGCATTTGAATGAGGGGTGAGGAAGTTATGGGGCTCAACGTCTGGCAATTATTCATATGAAAATTTCTGAAAATATTGCTATGCTAACAACTCAGCCACCATTGCAGCAAAATAACTGAAAATGTATATGCATACTTTATTAGAAAAGTCTTAGAAACTGCTAAATAAAGAGGTAGTGGATAACATAAATTAAAGTTACAGGAGTTAAAAATTTCAAATTACACTATTTGTTAAATTGTGTGACGTTTTTCAAAATATATGGATGTTTATGGCTCCACTGCTACTGCAGGTATACATTCAAGATTTGGCATGCATGCTCAATGTAAATACTAACATACTAAAACACCAGCAGAATAGGCCTAATGGTCTTTCGTGTATGCTCGTTTGGTCAGCTTCCACCCTGGGTGCTGACCTTGCTGCCCCCCTCACCTCCTCTGGCTTCTCCCTTCCCAGTTCCAGATATTCTTGCTGCATTGGATTTTGCTTCCAGAACCCTTCCCTGTACCTGTCCCACCCCTCTTGAACCCCTCCACTGTCTCTGCCTCCTGCACCCCTAGGCAAGTGCATTCCATAGCTCCACCACCCTTTCAGTGAAGTAACACCTCCTTCTTTCTCCCTGAATCTTCCCTCCAGCTTCCACCCATGCCCTCTAGTGGCCCCTCCTCCTTCCTTCTAAGCACCCTGGCTGTTTCTCCCCTATTTACCCTCTTCATGTACCTGAAGACCTCTATCATGTCCCCCGGTCCCTTCTCTCTTCCAATGTGTACATATTTAGCTCTTTGAGCCTCTCCTCATAGGTCCTGTCCCCCAAGCCCCAAATCATTTTGGCTGCCCTCCTCTGGACCCTCTCCAGGAGGGTAATGTCCATCTTTAAGTGTGGCCTCCAAAACTGCACGCAGATGTGCCATGGAATCTAATTAAGCTAGATAAATTTGGCTTAGTAGGTTAAAATTTATTGTGGATACTTCTGAAATTACTAATTGGTAAAATTTGTTCAAAAATTTATGGAGACTTCCAGTTCTGGCTACAAGAGGGATGGCATGCTAAACTGGCAGTTTCAGGACCAGACCCCTAAATAAGCTCTACAACTGCATCAATTTCATTGAAAAACAACATTAATTACACCTGAAAGAGCTGTAACAAGATCAGATGGGCAGGAGAAAATGGTTGGAGGCTGTTGCAGGAAAAATAAGGCAAGAAGAAACAAGTGCTCAACAGGTGTCCTCCATGCCTCCGACAGCAGGAATGGCAATTATAAACTCCCAACGGTCTGAGCAGGAGCCCACAAATGTGACAATACTTGTGGAGCTTAAAGACTTCAGAATGGAGGTCTGACATCTCAAAATGGACCTCCAAGTGGGCATAGCCAAGACTGAAAATAAAACCCAGGAGTTGCAGACCCAGGCAAGTGCCACTAACAACCAAATGGACAGGTTGGAGCAGGTGGTGCTACACATGCTACAAGAGTGCTAGACCCTGCAGAACAAGTGTGGTGACCTGGAAAACTGATCAAGAAGAAAAAACATTAGAGTCTCTGTATTTTTCTGAAAATACAGATAGCAACGACATGGGTGCTTTTATAGAGAGGCTATTATGATAAATACTGCAACTCGACCTGGAGTATCCACTGGATATAGAGAAGGCACACAAAGCCCTCATGGCTAAACTGCGGCGGTGCACAGAGGACCATCCATGCTCGATTATCATAAACTTCTTGAGTTACTAGACACAACAGAATATATTAATCAGAGCCTGGAAGATATGGCAAGTTAAATACCAAAATAATAGACTTTTTTTTTTTGATAATGACTACTCCACAATAATTGCGAATAAACGGAGAGCTTATGCACCAATACTGAGAACACTGAAAGCACAACAATTAAAATTTCAAACCCTTTACCTTGCTCGGCTAATGGTTATGTTTTCTGATGGTCCTAAGGGGTTTTCAGTGCCCGAAAAAGCAGTGGAGGACCTCCAATTCCTGGGTATAGACGTTTCCTTAGTCCAACGCCGATCAGAGACCCAGTATGCTGCATATACTCTCAGCACCGTGTGGAACAAATCAACCACAGGTTCTGACAAGAGAAGGCATGGTCTGGCTACCATGGCCAAAGTGAAGCAACTATTGCAAACTATTCAAAGGCTGGAACAACCATGAGGTACAAGGCAGAAGAGTCATCCTGGATTTACTCCTCTTCTTTTTTGTCAGGACTACATTGGCTGTGAAAAATTTGGGGGTCTCTGAATTACTCACTACAATCCTACAGGTATGACTATACTCTCCTCACAGTGCTATTTAGACCTCTCATAATAACCAATAAAGGGAGCAGCATGGATTTATGCTATGGGAAGCATCACTTTCAGATCTTCAACTCCGTTTGTAAAGGTATACAACTGGGTGACAGTACTTTGGGGGGAGGTCAGGCATTTCCCACTTGACATTAAATTTCATGCTTTCATGGTAACCGTGTGGTGCCGTGGTTGCAAGCAGCATCTTCTAAATTTCAGCTGAAAAGGTGTGCACGCCAGAACTTTTAAACAGGGAATGAATGTCTGGGCTTGTCTCTCTCCCTCTAAACAAAAGGAACAGGAAAATTTACCTCAGATAGGGGAAATCATGACAGTCAACTGATGGTCAGAGTATTTCACTCCTTCAGAGGCTCTGGCATGAAACAGCAGGTATCGAAGCTATGCAGCAAATTTCACACAGAGGTCGCACTACAGCAGAGGGTCTGAACTAGTGTTGTGTGCTGTGCTATGCAAACAAGGAGGCTGCAACAATCAGCAGGCAGAATACTGTTTTGAATATGTTAGTATAAAATAATTGAAAATCCACTGCACATTGCTTGCAATAGCACAATGAACGAGATAGTTAGCCACAGACTGTTGAACAGAGAGTTGCGGAAAGGTACAGGGCCGGGGGAGTACAAACTAAAGGAGACATGTTGGATGTCTGACAGCCCCAATCCCACAAGGTAAAGAGCGATCACTAAGACTGCACAGCACCAGGGCACACTATCCTAATAGGAATCCAAGGAATAAACTCTATTGCTGTGGTGGTGGGGGGGGAGGTGACAAGCCACTTAGCTGTGATATGTTACGAGGTGGAGAAGGAGGACATGCATTGAGCTGACCACAGGGAACATAAGGGGGGTGTAAACTGCGGGCGGGGGTAAAATGACAACAGAACTTTGCCTTGCAGTTACCAGGGGAACCAAGTAAGAATACTGCTTGGCGCTGTTACTCCTTTAGAGATGAGGAACATGCAGCTCCCTTCTGTCACATACAACAGGGAAAAAGAAGAGAATGAGGCTTTAATGTTTAAGTACCAATCGTAACTTGAAAGCTGTACTACTCGAACAGTATATCAGATTCATTTTACAAAGGCGTAATTCAGCGCAGAGTGGGGAGCAGGGTTCGATCTTAACATTGTTTTACTAGCCCTGAACCTAGTGCAAATTGATCAGGGCTAGTGCAGCTAACCCTCTACTTGTCCGTCTTGATTAGTGTAGGTTTTTCATGGCTGTTAATGAAGTTGAAAAAGTCCCTACTTTAGCAGGCTGTAGTCCTTTTGCTAATCTCCCTCAGTGTTCCAGGAGGCCTGGTGTGATTAACAGCTCATTAAGAGCTGCAATTATCTGGCAGTTCAAGAGGGGGAACCAACAAAAGACTTGATGCGAGTCATTATCACTCAATTGTTAGGACACTCAGCTAGTGTGCATGCTGTGATCAAGGGTAGAGTGGTTAAGTCACTAGCTTTCAGTTTGCTGAACTTGTCTTTGATTTGTCCCACAATGTTAAGACCAGTGTGCCTCATTTCCCAACCTTCTGAGTGTCTGCTTCCAACAATGCAGTGATACAATGCTATGATGTATACATGGTCTGCCCACCCAGGTGGTCTGTCAACTTTATACTTTCCCTTGACACCACTGCAGTCTGGACTTTGAAGGGGCCATCCATATACCCACAGCTACCATTACTGACTGCTGTAAGGGTCCACAGCTCTTCGTAATGGATCACACCAGTCAATGCCATCCATGCAACCCCACCCTTATACCACCCAGCATGTCATTTCATCCTAAAAACAATGCTTTGAAGTGTGTATGGTACAAAGCAAAACCTTAATAAAATATATAATTTGAAAGGTTAAATAGGTATTCCTGGTGTGCATAGATCATCCTCTACAGAAAGAGAGATAGTACAGCATCATGCCTGTATACTGCTTCCCCTTTGGCCGATGAAAGGACACTGTTATGAAAAATCTGTTGTTGTTGTTGTTGTTAGGGCAGAGCATGTTAAAATCAATATTTTTGTGCCTGGTATATATAAACAGATATGTCAAAGTTTCTTATATCCCAAACCCCCTGTGTTTGTTTAACTCTCCCCAAAGAAATTTAGAACTGCCCTGGCTCACTTTGCAGTGTAAAAAAAACTTTCAGAAATGCAGGTCTGGTTAATCACAGGGTGGGGGGATGAGAGTGTCTTTCTCTGCCTGACTCTGTACATTGCCCTGCAGTTCAGGGTAGGACTGTGGTGAGGGACATGATGATGTTGGGTATTGTGTGTGCAGAGCTAGGTCTGCTTGACTTGAACATTTGCTATTATGCTATCATCTAGTTTGGTGGGGAGAAGGATGAAGAAAGAGGAAGCAAGGGACACATGGTAAAAAACAGTCGGAGTATGCACTGCACTTTTTTTGCTGGGGCAGGAAGCAATGTGGCAGCAGGGTAAGTATGCAATAATCAGAATATTTCTTGGCTCATATTTTCTCTGTATAACTGATTAAAATTTACCATTATTATTGTGGGCTAGTGCAACCATCTGCAGGCTAGTGCAATTTTTAATCAACTTGTCTGGTTGGCTAGTGCAAAAAAAGTTAAGGTTGACCCCTGGTGGGGAGGGAAGAAAAACGTTGAATCACATCTGTGCATGGCAGCTGCTGGAGTCAATGGGGGGGGGAGAGGGAAGGTTGTTAGGGAGGGGGACTGCTAAGACTCTCTAGAGGTGCTGCACTGGCAAACCATGAAGTATTGGAAGGGGCACATAGGGAAATGCCCATCCCTTTAGCATAGCAAATAGGGAAACATGGCAGCTGCTATGCACTGAAATGGAAGGAAACGTGGATTTACTACATGTCTGCAGGAATATATGTGCATGCCTCTCAACTGTCCCTGACTAGCAGCCAGGGATATTGTTGATTTTGCCTTAAAATTTCCCTCTGTTCCTCATGGAATTAGGGTTTCTGTGACTGTACAGTGGGGACTCTAAGCAGAAATAATGTCAAACTTTAAAGCTACTGTACATACATGTTTTTCATCACAAAATGTATCTTACAGCCAGCTCAGTGGTATGGAGGGCTGAGGCATCGCTGCCTTACCTCGTGCCACACTGGTGACCCGTGGTCATGTGTAAGCGGGTCACTGAGGCTTAGCCAGGGAGGGAGAGGATTGAGCATCCAGAGGACTACTCTCCTCTGTGGTGGAGGGGTGGGGATGGAGTCCACTGCTTGCCTTGCCCCTAGCAGCAGCTGGGCACTGGCACAGTGTACCCACAGACAGAGGGGAGGATGCAGAACAGATGCCCGGCATGCAGTGTGTGGAAGCACATGCGGTTTGGCCATTGGTGTCATTGCACGCTCCCGCGCCACACTTGGGGAAACAAAAAGGAGGTGAAAATGGTGGCCAGCCAGCAGGATGACACCTGTCCCCTGCAGGCTCCACATCTGGCTAGTTAGACACCTCGGAGTGTGAGAGGTCAGTCTTAGTGGATGTAGTGGATGTTGGGGTGATTGGGCTGGAGGGACCAGTGGATGGGGGCCAGTAGACATGAGGATAAAGTACATGCCAAAAAAAATGCATCTTATACAAGCTCCCTTATTCTATTAGCTTTCTTAGTTAATATTATCCCCAATTTTTAAGATGCATCCCCGATTTGGAGTTTGTATCCCTGTTTTTTTTTAAAGCCTTGTCCCTGATTTGTGGGGTAGGGGGTTGAGAGGTGTGTATATGTGAATGATTAATTGATAACGTTCCCGAAAATAAAATGACTCAATATTAAAAATTGTAATGAAGAGTCTGCAGGATAGAGGCTTGTTGCTCCCCTTTGTTCTCCCCTTAGAACAGGCAATCAGTGGCAAATCAGTGCCCTGGGGAACGAAATGTGGAATACCTTCCAGTCAATTATAAGAACATCTAATGTCCCCCTGTAGTGGGGAGGGGGAAGGAAAGGGGGAAGAAAGAAGGGAAGGGAAAAAAGAGAAAAGCACACACAGTAAAGGAATTTACACAGAGCTGGGTCTGTACAAGAGTTTGAATGCTTGCTTGACCCCACCCAACCCCATGAGCCTGTGAAACGATGGGATACCTGTTCGGTGTGGAGATGCTTGAACACTATAACATGGTAGAAGCTGGCACCTCTGTATAAAACAGTCAGTGTTGGGAACATGCTGGCTCTGATGTGACTCCCTAACACTTCCTATGAGAGATATGCCACTGGGACTAAGTATTAATGGTAATGCAGAGCATTAGTGGGAACTGAAGAGACAATAAGTCAGAAGAGAATGGGAGAAACCAGCACGAGAGAAACCTCAACACTAGGAAAAGTGCCCCGTATAGGCTGCACTCTTCATGGTTACTTCTAAAGTTAGAGTCTAACAGCACTTACCTGCCCAGACTACGAACCTAGCTGTCTCATGACAAAGGGGTCTGCTGCTGCAGAGCCCTGATTTTTGTTCCGGAATCCAGCCAACAACTTTTCTAGGAGGTGAGTGAAAGGGGATATTCCACCTCTTCCTTCCCTCCTTGGTAGCAGTTACTGCTACGAGGGCCCATAGTAGATGCTGTTTTCTATCCCTCAAGGAAATTTTGAATTATCCTCAATTACTGTATAAGATTAGTATATCTCACTACCTTGGAAGTACTTTTCTTTGTTGTCTGCTTCTAGTTTTTGATCTTCCAGCACCCTAAGAGGGGTGACAGGAAAAGCCAAAGTTGTAAATGTTATATAAGCCACTCAGAAATGCCTGGCTGGCAATTTTTTTTTTTTTTAGTCTTTGGTAGCCGGGTAAGGCCCACTAGGCACAAGTGCCTGTTTCCAGGGGTGATTAGGGAGCACTGGATGGTTAAGTGACTTGCTCAGGAGTCACACAGTACACAAGTGGAGGTTGTGAGAATCAAACCAAGGTCTGGTCTGCTGGATGTACCAAGCTCATTCACAGCTCGTTACTCTAACCTCTAGGCTATACTGCCAGCTAGCCATTTGTTGAAGGTTCCCTAATAAGTTACATTGCCTCTTGAGTAACTGTTAGTTGTAGTTCAAAAGGTTCTTTGTTACCTCTATCCTAGTAAGATGCTAATAAAAGAGGGCAGGATGGGTGGGGGAAAGGGGCGGAAGGTGGTCACCCAGAATGCTAGAAGCTTTGGAAAGAAAACTGCAGAGCTACAGACTCTCATGGCAGAGGGGGAGGTGGACATGGTGTCCATCACCGAAACATGGGCCACCCGATACAATGACTGGCACCTGTGAGTATCAGGGTACAGGATATTTTGTAGAGATACAGTGAATGGAAAAAGAGGGGGGTGGCACTATATGTAAGGGAAGGACTGAAGTGAGTACGGGAGGAAGGAGGGAGGAGGGTAGTATAAAGTCACTATGGATGCAAATTCAGGATTCCAAGAATAGGACTGTTAGGATGGGAGTGGTGTACAGGCTGCCCTCTCAGACAGAGGAGTTAGACAGGGAACTAGTGGGACAGATCAGAAGGACTTGTGAGAAGGGTAGTATGGTGATCGTGGGGGACTTCAACATGCCAGGAGTGGACTGGAGTACCCGAACAACCAGGAATAGAAGGGAGCAGGTACTGCTGGATGCCTTCCAGGACAGCTTCCTGATGCAAATGGTCAGTGAACCAACCAGGTTAGGGAATACCCTTGATCTCATGAAGGCAAATGAGGAATCTGTGAGGGAACTGAGGGTGGAAGAACCACTGGTGGGGAGTTACCACCACTCAGTATGATTCACAGTGGATATGGGTAAGGAAGGACTGCAATCTAGCACAAGGGTGCTGGATTTCAGGAGGGCTAACTTTGGGAGGATGGGGGAAGTGGTAAAAGGGTACCTGGCCAGAATTCAACCTAGGATGGGCACTAACCAGAGGCGGGATTTCACAAAGCTGGGAATAGTGGAGGCAACCAGAACCTGTAGCAAGGCCCAGAGCAAGAAGTCTAGGGCAAAGAAGCCTAACTAGGTGAGCAAGGAGGTCATGGAAAAGGTAAGGAAGAAAAGAGCTGCCTTTAGAAGGTACAAAAAAACAGGGAGGGGGAAGACAGGGAGGTGTACCTGAAGGAATCGAAGGAGGTGACAAGGGCAGTGAGGGCAGCTAAGGCATCTAAGGAGCTTAGGCTGGTGCAGAGCATTAAGGAGGGGGAGAAGGACTTCTTCAGGTACATCAGGGAGAAAAGGAACTATAATAACCATACAGTAAGGATTAGGAAGGAGGGGGTGGTGGGTGGAAGCAGGGGGTGATAAGGCAGAAGCACTAAACGATTACTGCTGCTTGGTATTTACTAACGAGAAGGGGGTGATACCCAAAGGGGGAGGAAGGGCAGGAACAGAGGGGGAAGGGGTAATGGATAGGGAAATCACAGAGGGCAGGGTTCTGGAGGGTTTGAGAACACTGTGGGTGGACAAGGCACCAGACCCAGATGGCATCCACCCCAGGGTACTGAAGGAGCTGGCAGAGATCCTGATGGGACCTTTGGCAGACCTATTCAATACCTCACTACACTCAAGGTGTGTACCTCAGGATTGGAGGATGGCTCATGTGGTGCCCCTCCACAAGAGGAGCCCCAAGGATGAACCGGGAAACTACAGACTGGTGAGCCTCACATCCACCAACCTGGTAGAGTTCTGTGACTGGGTAACTAGGCAATTGGATGGGGGCATGCAGTGGATGTCTCATACCTGAACTTTGTGAAGGGGTTATGGGATAAGAGATGGACCAGACACCGAACTTCAAGTTCAACATACAATCTCTGTGTGATGTTTATTCAAAATACAGCAGATAACCTTAATCAATGGCATATCCCTTCTTCAGTACATCAGGTTGCAGCACAGACTATGTATGTCCTTTCTCTGCACTTAGCCAGCACCTACTGACTCACTGAACTTTGATCTAACTTAACAGTTGAGATTCAGCTTCCACCCCCATGTGGGTCTTGTTTGCTTGTGTGGTGGGGGCTCAAATAAGAAAAAGCAAGCTAAAGACAAAGAACCTCAGTGTAGAAGCACTGAAACATGGATTACCCCAAAGGGCATTGACAATAAGTCAAGTTTCAAAAAAACACAACATCACACATACTTCCATAATGCAAAGCATCATAGCATATATGTAAATCACCATGACATTTCAGACTTGTTCAACTTACAGAAATTTACATGCATTTTAAATAGCACAACTAACTTAATTTCTATAATATACAGTCACCAAGTACTTTTTACCTTTATCAAAAAACACCTAGTGCCATGGTATTTTTAACATTTACAGGTTTTATACACGTAAGGTATATACATCAAGGTATTTTATGACATAGTGCTATTACATATTAAATCCAACAATGATAAACACAGCCTGTTGTTCTACATAAGCTTGGAAGTCACCACAATAACCTCTCTGTATGAGGACCTGAGAGGGAAAAGGAAAATTAAAGAGGACAATATAGCATAGTCAAGAAAGGGGAGTGGGACCCATAGGTGGTCAACCTTATGAACTAGAAATTGTAAAGGATAGATTAGGCTAAGAAACAGAAGAACTGTTGCAACAGATTTAAGAAAGGTCAGTCCTCAAGAGTGGTAGGATCTCCCTGTCACACATCCCCCACTTTAAGAGGGAAGCAGTTATTTTGGACAGCTTACCACCTTCCTATCCCAGAAAGGGATGGAGCTTCCAGCCATCCATCTTCAGAAGCTTTGTCTCATGGTCCCTATTAACAATAAACATTCCATCACAAACATAGTGGATATCATCATTCTTTACCAAGAGGCATTAACACATTTCTCAACAGAGACTAATGGTACAGTTTGGCAACATTAGCACCTTTAGCCTGCAGTATACCCCAGTCAATACTGTTAAAGGTTTAGCTATATCAATACAAGAAAAAGTTCCTTCAACCTCACAGACTTCTTCTTGCTTGCTTGGAGTCTTCAACCCTAGCACAATATCACTAGGCACAGTCTTACGTGGGGTCTCACATTCAAGTTCCATACTTGCATCTCTGACCTCCAACAAGTAACATCCTGGGGGACACAGACAACAAAGGAATATCCTGCTCAGTGAGGGGGTCCTCCAGCTGAGCTCACAAAAACTTCTCCTCTGATTCTTTACCCAAACTGTCTGGCAGGGACCTCTCAAGCACCTGGCACCGGTGTTCCGCCTCTCTGCATAGTCAGTCTGCTTTGACTTCACAGTAGTTCCTCATCCCTTTGCTTCTCTTTGTCATCTTCAGGCTTGGTCTTCCTATGAACTCCCAGGTCCAGTCCAGGCAGCAACTTCTCTCCCAGTCTGTCGGCCATGGTTCTGGTCAGAACTCCATGGACTTTCTTCTCCGGCAACTCCTGGTGCATTGGTCCACCTGGGCTATCTGGACGATATCCACCAGAAAATGTCCTTCTTCGGCCAGTCCAGATGTGTCCAGCAAGTTATCCCACTTCTCACACCAAGTCTGTGAAGGGGTTGTGGGATAACAGATAAACCAGACACCAAACTTCAAGTTCAACACACAGTCTTTACGTGATGTTTATTCAAAATGCAGCAGATAACCTTATGCAATGGCATATACCTTCTTCAGTAAATCTGTTTGCAGCAACAGACTATGTATGTCCTTTCTCTGCACTTAGTCAGCACCTACTGATTCACTGATTTTTGATCTAACTTAGCAGTTGAGAGTCAGCCTCCACCCCATGCGGGCCATGTTTGCTTGAGTGATGGGGGCTCAAATAAAAAAAAAAGGTAAAGACAAAGAACCTCAGTGTAGAAGCACTGAAACATGGGTTACCCCAAAGGGCATTGACAATAAGTTAAGTTTCAAAGAAACACATCACCACACATACTTCCATAATGCAAAGCATCATGGGATATATGTAAATCACCATGACATTTCAGACTTGTTCAACTTGCAACAATTTACATGCATTTTAAATAGCACAACTAACTTAATTTCTATTATACAGTATACAGTCACCAAGTACTGTTTACCTTTATCAAAAACACCTAGTGCCATGGTATTTTCAACATTTACAGGTTTTATACACATAGGGCTGGATATTTAAAATGCACTGGAGCAACCATGATTGTGCAGGAGCATGCAAGTATGCAGCAGCCAGCAGGCTGAGCAAGCACAACAGGCAAAAGGGGAACACAGGCAGGGCAGCACAAGAACAGAGTGCCAAGCCAACCATGGCATATCCAAACCACAAGGGGACAGTGTGCACAGCAGAGACACATGGCCATAAGGTAACAGAGTATGCCAGTCGCACAAGACAAACACAGGTTGCAAAGCACACCAATCCACCCACCCTGATGGCACAGCTGCCGGCAGGCCCATGGTACTGCACCACCACAACTCTGACAGGCAACACCGTATGGAACAGTGCCACAGCCATGGTGTGAGGGCATCAGGCACATAGAGTTGGTCTGATGTAAAGGAGACACAGAAGCACAGGGAACAAGGGGCACAAGGTACACCAACAGGCAGGAATACAGGGCATCGTACAGCACACCAGCACTGGCAAGGGCAACACGGCAGGTGGAGGGCAGGCCAGCACAGGCAGACAGGGACATAAGGTGGTGGACTGCACACAGGGCAGATGCACAGCCAAAGCCCATGGGCACGTGAGACAGAGGGACACAGCACACAGGACCCTGTGCATACAGCAGCACAACCTAAAGGGCACAGCACTGGGACTGAAAGGGATACACCCAAGAGCACTACACAGCAATGTCAGCAAAGTGCAGCAGCCTGCATCCAAAGGAGACACATAGATGTGCAAAAATATAATACCTTTACTTTAGAAAACACAAACAACAACAGAGGGGTGCCAACAGGGCACGCAACAATAAACTGGGAAGGGGAAATGCAGGGAGGGGCAATGTGGGCAACAAGGGGAATGGGTCTAGGAGCAAATATACAGGTGAGTAATGGGAAACAACCAAAGCGAGGAGGGCAGGGGAAGTCCAAGGCACAGCAGGGAGGGGGGACAGGACTAGTGACGCTGACACCACAGCAATGTTCTCAGCCAGTGAACCACCCATACCAGTTCATGGGTGGCCTCAAGATGGCACCAGCCAATCCTTATCAGGACAATTGTGCACCCAATGTTCCTCTGGATGAGATGGCGGAGGTGCAACATACCTTTGCCAATGAGCTCTGGCCACCGTCTTCAGGTCCATGGCCCAGCCTGACCTAGGAGAAGGGACACAAAACAGGCAATAAGTGTCAGGCAACAAGGAGGCCAAGCCCCACCCATGTGTGTACAGGACAGCTGATGCGCCCACCTGTGGATGGAACCAGCAACGGCATGTGCACAGTGGACAGCAATAGTCAACCCTGATGCATCCCACAGCCAGACTGCATGGCCTCCAGGGAGTGACATGCACCCAGACCTCTGCAGTGTGCCCCACAGTGCTGGTGTGAGGTCCCCCAGGGCAGGATGATAGACCCCCAGCAGCAGTCACACACATCATGGGAGATGCGTGCACACACTCTCCCTACCAGGGACAGTGATGGAATGCCACCACATAGAAGCCATGTGCATGGAGCTGCCACACACTGCGTAATACAGCACAAGCGGTGGAGGCAGGAACCTCCCCAAGCAGTGACAACGCATGGCAGCAGTAAACTTGGATAGACCACACCACACATCTCACTCCCACCCATGCCCCATACACCATGCTGCACACACTCACCTGCCTGTCCAGGCACCAATGTAGCAGCAGCACCCCATTACCCTGCTGCCTGGCCCATCCTGCAGCCACCCTGACCATCCTGCAGTCCTCTGGTCCTGTGGATGGAACAGAGATAGAGAAACAGACATGAGTGACATGCCATGCACAGGCCACCCAAGCACTGACACAGTGCACACCACTGACACAGCATGGGCAGAGACACTGATCTACATGTGGGGCACCATGCACTGCACAGGGGTGCAGTGCAGCACTGTAGGACATGCACTCCCCACCAGCACTGCACCCCCCAGGCAGCTGCACTGGCAGCGCATGTAACAGCACAGGTATTGGACAATGGGAGCATGGCACAGTGCAAGGGGACACCTACCTGGCTGTGGCACAGACCCCCCTCGCACCCAGTCCTGCAGCCTGCAGAAGGGTGCTGGATCCCACCTGCGGAGGTCTCCATAATGGTGGAAGCATTGCTCCCTGGTCTGCAGCACCCCTGTTCTCCGCTCCAAGCCCACCGCTACCCTGTCCCAGACCTGGGACCATGGCACCTGGAGGTCTGCCACACCAAGCAGTTGAGCCATCATAGGCTCCACCAAGGCCACTAGATTAGACATTTCCACATTGCTCCAATTCACAGCACGGCACATACATGACCCTGAACATGCCATTACTGCTGTCTGCCGCAATGTGCCTGATCACGAGTACTGTGGTCTGCAAAGCATGCATGTGGAACTGCGCAGTGCATGATGCACAATAGGGAACTACGGACCATGGCTGCACAGCACAGAGATGCGTGATAGACATGCACAGCAGAGGCCTATCGAGCACTAACGCACATGTGCAACGCAGCACGTTAAGGTGGGACTACAGGAAATGCGGCGTGATCACATCTCACCCTACATGACTCTGTGCAATGTCATGCGTGCGCCAATCAAGCATGGTCAAGCAATGCGCAGTAGTTGGCATGGCGCATCTGGCACAGAAGCATAATGGGGCAGGCAGCGCACTGGGTCTGCATGTGCAGCATTTGCACAAGTTTGCATATGCAATAGGGGAACATCACACAGCGCACACATCTGTGTGATAGGCTACTCAACGTGTTGCCACCCATGGCGCACACACATGCTGTGCAGCCACGTACTGCGCATGAGCTGGGAATGTGCCAGCAAATAGCTCTGGAGCAGTCGTATTGTGCAAGGTGTAATTCTGCAATATTCAGCCGGCGTACGGAAATAGCCTCATGAGCCAATGCCAGGTGCAGTCATGCACATTAGCATCTCATTACAATTGCACTGCTGCTCATTTGCATGCATTGAGCCATAAAAGTGCCACAATACAGCACAGGTCACTGGCAGGCATTGCAGCCATTGAGGTAATGATCATCACACTTTATGATATAGCTGTGCATGCTGCCAGTGCTGCACTGTTCCAGGTTGGACTGCCAAGCTGCCAATTGGGCCAATGTCTGACTGTCCACAGGTGGCAACATGTCTGAGACAGAGGGAGCTGAGGATCAGGAGCTTGCATGGAAGCACAGGCCCAGCTTCACTAAGGATGAACAGCAGGCCCTGTTCAAGGCCTACCTTGACAGGGAGCCACTGCTCAGTGGAGCCACTGACACCCTGAAGGATCATGCCACCGGGTGGGAGGAAGTGGCAACATATGTGAATGCCCATGACAGACATAACAGGCGTGCACAGGAGAGCAAGAAGAAGATGGGAACAGACCGTAGGTGTATTAAGGAGAAGGTGGCTACCATCAGGCTGTCTCGAAGCAGGATGGGCAGGGGACCGGACACCGCACCAGTACTGACGGTGAGTGAGGAGATGGTGTCAGCAACCATCACCAGTGCCACCATAGAGGGTGTCCCAGGAGGTGGATTCCAGATGGGTGACAGCACATCACAGCACTGTGAATCTGTTGTCATCATATGTGAGTGTGGGAGGGTGTGCTGGCTGGCAGCTTGCAAGTGTGACTGCAGCAGTGATGCATGCCCATGGCTTGTGTGGCATGCAGCTGTGCATGCCACACATGGTGCCAATGTGCATGGTACTGGCCACCTGTGTGCAGTGGAACAGCAGCATGGGCACTGTACTGTGGTTGTGGGCTGTGGTCCAGGGTGTGCAGTGCTGCATGGCTGCCCCACAGCACTGCCTGTGCAGTGCACACCGGTGGCACAGCATGGTCCACAAGGGTGCACAGGCAGCTGTGCAGCATACCACTGATGTTGTGGCCCATGGGAGGGGGACCATGTATGTCAGCCATGTGTTGGTGCAAAACCATGTGCTTCATCCACTCACCATGACTGGCCTGGCATGTGCACCACCTGTGGCATGACTGCCCTGATGTGCGGTGCTGCACAGGCATCCCCTGTTGCATGAAGGCACAGTGGTGGCATGCATGCCTTTTTCACACTGGCCATGGCAGCAGTTGCCATCAGTGGTGGTATGGCACCCACGCAGCCACCATCTGAACATGGCCGCATAGTGGTGTATGGCACCGCTGCTGTTGCCGCCGCAGGGGCCACTGGCGCAGTCACTCGTGCCACGGGGCCAGCCCAGTAGGCACAGGGGCTATGGCAGTGGGCTGCAGTGGCCACTGTGCAGCACACCACAGGGGCCGCTAATGGGGGGCACCCACACAATTCCCACCACCTGTGCGGTCCCCTGTGTAGTGTCCCCAGGTGAGGAATGTTGCATGGCATGCTGCCTCACCCCCAGCAGGTTGACGTCAGCCCCAGGATGTGCAAGGTGCTTATAGGCTGGGCGAGCACACTAGGCTGCTGCAGTCATCCATGGACAGCCAGGCAACACTCAGGGATGAGATCCGTGCACTGCAGGTGGAGTTGCACCAACTGTTGCAGGAAGTAGGCTGTTGGTTAACTAGAATCTGCAACTTATCCAGTAGGTAGGGAAATGGGCAGACTGGGTGGGCCAAGTGGTCCTTATCTGCCATCAAAGTCTATGTTTCTATGTTCTATGTTTCTATGTTTCTATGTCCGAGCGTGGGAACATTGGGCATGCCCAGCTGATCGGTGAACTCCGGTAGCTGTGGGAGACCATAACCACATCGCTGGACTGCATTGCTTACACCACTGCCACCAGATTTGCATCACTGGTGTCCACTGGGCATGGCAGGGTGCTTAGGACTCCCCATAGTGCAACATCGACACCACCGACTCGGTGTCTGGTGACCCCAGCATGGCTGATGCTGGGCTGTGACATGCTCATCCCTGACACACCCGGCAGTAATGCAGCCTTAATGGCTTGAAAAGCTTCATCACACTCTGGTGTCCATTTCACATTATTTGGGTACCGTTTTTTCGTTGAGTTCAGTGAGGGGAGTAGCTAACTCAGCAAAGTTGGGAACAAATCTCTGATAATAACCAGCCAGCCCTAAAAATGACCTGATATGTTTCTTTGTTTTAGGGACAGAGCTGTTAGTTACAGCTTCTATTTAGACATTTCTGGCTTAACTTCTCCATTTCCCAACACACAGCCCAAATATCTGGTGTCCTGCATGCCCAATGCACATTTGGTAGGATTAATAGTCAGGCCTGCATTTTTGATAGCTTGGATAACTGCTCATAGGTGTTCCAGGCAACATTTTCTGTCTGGACTGTACACCACAATATCATGCAGGTATGCAGTACAATAACCAGTGTGAAGTGATAACATTACACCCATGTACCACTGAAATGTGTCTGGCACACCATGTAAACCAAATGGCATGGTGGAAAACTGATAGAATCCAACAGGAGTGGCAAATGCAGTTTTGTCTCTGGTTTCTTTAGCTAAAGGGATTTGCCAGTAACCCTATGTGAGATTGAAGGTACTGATATAATTTGCACTCCCCAGTCTGTCCACCAAATCACCTATTCTGGGCATAGGATAACTGTCAAATTCTGACACTTGATCAGGTTTCCTAAAATCAAGGCAGATTCTAACACCCCCTTATTTTTTGTTTACAGTTACCACTGGTGATGACCTAGCACTTCTCAACTCTTCTATGATGCCCAGTTCTTTCATTTTTTTGTATTTTCTTAATCACGTCAGCTCTTAATTGCTCTGGTAACCTGTATGACTTTTGTCTAATAGGGTGAGCAATCCTTGGCACTATCACGTGCTCGACCCCTTTTACTCAGCCTGGTACTGTGGTAAAAGTACTGTTAAATGTCTTTAGCACATTACGAATTTCTGCAGTTTGTTCTGAGGTTAATGAAACATTCACCTTTACGCATCAGCAGTTACAGTTTAGTTCAGTCTATCATTAGCTACATCAATATCTTCTTTATCAGTTTCTGGTAAAACTAGCAACGCAGATTTTAATGTTTTTTCAACCCATTTCCTGAGGAGGTTAGCAGGGTATATTTTTTTTATTTTAATTTTAGTCTTTGGTAAGGCCCACTAGGCAAAAGTGCCTGTTTTCAGGGGCAACGTGGGAGCACTGGGCAGTTGAGTGACTTGCTCAGAGTCACACAGTATGCAAGTGGAGGCTGTGAGAATCAAACTCAGGTCTAAGCTGCTGGATGTACCAAGCTCGTTCACACCTCTTTCCTCTAATCTCTAGGCTATATTGCCAGCCCAGCCAGCTTTCATATCTTAGTAGGATTTTTTCTGTCAGGGGTCTCAATCTTGTAGTTAACAGTGCCAGTATGTCTAAGCACTCTATAAGGCCCTTGCCACTTCATTAACAGTTTATTTTCTGTTGTGGGTAACAGCAGCAAAATCTTTTCACCTGGCTCAAAAACTTTTTATTTTACCCCATGGTCATAATATACCTTCTGCTGGTTTTGGGTCTCTTCCTGATTGCTGAGGGTGATTCCAATATATTTTGCCAGCTTCTTTCTTAGGACACACATATAAAACATTATAGATTGTTTCTGAATGGGCTTATCTTCCCATGTTTCTTTTATCACATCCAGTGGCCCTCTTGGTTGCCTGCCATACAGCATTTCAAATAGTGAAAACCCTGTTGATGCCTGTGGCACTTCTCTGTAAGCAAAAAGTAGGTGAAGCAAGTATTGGTCCCAATCTTTCCCTTCCCCTTTTACAAATATTTTAACATGCATTTTAGAGTTTGTTTAAAATGCTCAACAAGCAGTGAAACCTAATAGTCTGAACGGCTCCTTAATTAATGCAGCACCAAAATTACTGCCCTGATCAGTAAAAATTTATTTAGGTATGCCCACTCTGCTGAAAATTTTTGCAAGCTCTGCTGCCACTTTTGAAGCTGTGACAGTACACATTGGAACTATGTCTGGGTTTCAAGTAGCATAGTTGCATACTACCAGGATAAATCTACTACCTTTTTACTTTTGTCTAAAGGACCAACCACGTCCATTGCAATTTTTTAAAAAGGCACATCTATCAATGGTAGGTGCACATGTGGCACCTTGTTTTTTTTAGTGATGGGCTACTTTCTGACACTCAGCACAGGAATTACAATAGGTAGCAACATCTCCATGAATTCCAGGCCAGTAGAATCTATACAGCAATCTGGCAAAGGTGCAATCCCTCACTGAGTGACCAGCCATAGGACTATCATATGCTATCTGTAACAACTCTGTTCTGTACTTTTGTGGTATAACCAATTGTTCTGTCTGTTCCTGTGTCTGAGGTTTAATCCAAACTCTGTACAGTAACCAATTACATTTTTTAAACATTGGTCCACCCTGTTTTAGTTTCACCCCCAGCTGCTTAAAATAACCCTGGAGAGAAACATTATTAGCTTGCTCTGAAACAAAATCACAATCAGTTATCAGTTTAGCTTCAGCATTTTCATATTTAACCCTTTATGTCCACCAGTCATTTGTTGCCACAGTTTCTTCAGGCATCGTCTTTCTTTCCTGGTTTTCTGGATCTTGGAGCTATGCTCAAACAAGTCCGAATCAAAATCAGCAAAAGGAAAAGAGTCCCCACCATCTGAGATTTTCTTTGCCTGAGCTCTTGTTACCACAGCTGCTGAAACATCAGGATTTACTCCTTCTTTGATTAACTCAGTAAATCCTGGAAAGTAATTTCGAATAATCACTGGTATAGGTAACTTAGGTACTACCCCCACTTTCATTTGGTGTGACACACCCTTAATGGTCAGAGTCACTTTGGTGGTGGGATAGTATTGAGTGTCCCTGTGGATGCAGATGACACCAGTACATGGTCCCTTTGCACAGTGTTTTCCCAGCACTTCAACATGCACTAGGTTCTGTCTGTTTCCCAAATCAATGAGTCCCTTTACAGTCTCATCCCCACCTTCACATCTGTTAAGTACATGCCCCAATTTGCCAAGGACAACTCTGCTCAAGTGCCACTCTCCTTACTATGGCAGTTTCTTGTAATATGGCCTGGTTTATTATAGTTATAGCAAATAACGTCTTTGGGCACAGATTTGTTACCCCCAACAGAGTTCTAATCAGACTTGGAGTTTAAATGGGAAAGAGTGTCTTGGCTGTTACCTCGCTGCTGTGGCATCTGTCTGGCCGTTTAGTAGTCCTCGGACAAAGAAACAGCCTTTTCCCCACTTTCTGATTGGTGTTCTTTTACCCAAAGCTGCACATCTGTAGGCAGGATGTTGATGAATTGCTCCATTGCAAATGTGTTGATGATCTGTGGAACTGTTTTGCCCTCTGGTTGGAGTCATTTTATCAGGAGTTCTCCGAGTCGGGTGGAGGCTTCTCGAGGATTGTCGACTGAGTTGTACTTCAGAGATTGAAATCTCTGCCTTGTAGGTCTCTCCTAAGATGTCATACCTTTTCAGGATTTTGCTTTTCACCAGGTCATAGTTTTCTGACTCTGCAGTGTCCATATTGCTGTAGGCAAGTTGGGCTTTCCCCTGCCAGGTAGGGTACCAGTCTGATTGTCCATTGCCACTTTGGCCATTGGCAGGCTGTGACAAATCTTTCAACAGTTGTCAGGTATGCCTTAATATCATCCGAGGGACACAACTTTGTAAGTTTAATGGCTTTTAAGTTGCTTGTGCTTTGTTGCTCATCTGGGTCTGTGCCAGATCATCTGCCTTTGATAGCTTGCAAGGCATCCAGCCATCACTCCTCCTGTCTCTGCATCTCTTCTCTCATCTGCTGCTTCTCTCCTGTCCTCTGTTTCTCCATCCTTTTTTGTTGTATAGCCCACCATTTGAAAAAATTCATCAGGTTTTTCAGGTTCTGTCACTGCCTGTTCTTTTACCATAACTTGTGCTGGCAGTACAATCTCAGCTTCAACTTCTGTCTCTGCTAGTTTGGCTGCCATCCTCCTGGTAACTACTCCTGGACTTGCTGCTGCTTTCTCTTTGCTTGCCTGGTACTAGGTCCAGTACCCACGCACAAAACTTCTGGCTTAGAGTATGCATGGCGTAAATCCCAGAGCTAACGCCATCTGTCATTGAGGCACAGGTCAAGAAGCATAAGAAAACCTGGAGCAACTGTAAAATTTGCACAAGAGTTTTATTATGAATAACAATAAAATAAACAAATAAAACTGTTCAGAATAACTATTTACAAAGGCAGGATAAACACAGAAGATCCATCTGAGTTTTCCTTCAATCTCTGTGCCTGTCTTGCAAGCAATTGCAGCTTTTTCTTTTTATAAGTCCTTGCAACCCCCCTTCTTAACAAGCATCCTGTTTTTTCTAAAATGTTCTTGTATATTTCAGGCAAGTGCAGGCAGCAACACAATGTCCCAGAATTGAGGCTCCTTTTCCACAGCTTCTGCAAAAGATTTAAAAATTGCATTTCAGGTTAACCCCTTGAGTTCCAAATAGCTTTGCAATCATATCAAACTATAATTATATACATTTCAACAGTAACACTATATAATTTCTAAACAAAGGAATCTCAATATCAGTTACATTTCCACATAATGATCTGCATATAATTTTATACCAGCAGATCTGCATTGGAGGAAAAGACAGAACAGTAAGTGAGGGTAGAGGGACAGTGAGAGGCCAAGAATTGCGAGACTGTCGGGGTGATCAAATCCTAGGTCTCACAGGAAAATTTGGTTGTGCAACCAGGCAAACAAGAGACAGGAAAGGAAAGAACAGAGCAGATCCCTGCATTCAAACTCTCTGTAACAACTGAGACAGGGTTCTATTCAACCCTGTCACACCAGTTAAGGGGTTTGACCCCAGAAGGCCTGATGGTGGTGCTGGACCTCTTGGATTTTCTAAATGCATGCTTGGATCCAGAAAACCTACTGCAGGTCTATAACAAAGCCATGATGGATGCTCTGGATTGCATTGCTCCAGTCCATGTTCATCCTCTGTCCATTCTTCCCTGGCCCCCATGGTTTGATGGGGCCTTGAGGGAGATGAAGAGGGTTGGGTGAAGGTTGGAGTGTTGCTGGTGGAAATCTGGCCTTGATGCCAATAAACTTAGATTGATGGCACATTATGCAGACTATCAATTAATGATCTCCCATTAGAAGGCAGAGTTCCTGTCTGGGGAGATTACTGCTGCACAGAATCGACCAGCCCAGCTCTCCAGAACTGTGAACAGACTGTGCAATCCTGCCTCTCTGCAGTTATAGTGAGCTTTGTCACAGGAGAAATGAGATGAGTTCACTTGCTTCTTTGCAGTTAAGATTGCTGACATTAGGCCAGAGATCAGTTCAGCCCGCTCTAATGGGAGCAGCGGTGATTGGTGGGAGGTTGCAATGCCTCGGGCTTGTTGGTCGGCTTTTGATCAGGTGGCGATCTCAGATGTCATGATGGTCATCCAGAATATTTGGCTGACCTGTTGTGGTTTGGATCCAGACACAACCTGTCTCCTTGTGGGATGTGTGGAAGTCATCAGCCCAGTCCTTGCTGAGATAGTCCGGTATTCATTAGAGACCAGGGAGTTTCCTGACTCCTTGAAGGAGGCAGCAGTGACCCAGCTCCTCAAGAAATCCTCTCTTGACCCGGACTGTCTCCTGAACTACAGGCTAGTCTCTAACCTTCCCTTTGCAGGGAAGGTTATTGAGAAGGTGGTTGCACTGCAGCTGGAGGGCCATCTTACTATCCATGACATCTATGACCCCTTCTAGTCAGGATTTAGGAAGAAGCATAGTACTGAGATGGCCCTTGTTGGCTTGTTCGGGTGCTCAATGACCTTCTTATAGCGAGAGATCAGAGGAGCTGTTCCAGCTTGGTTCTCCTTGATCTCTCCATGGCATTTGACACAGTGGACCATGGGATATTGCTAGAGCATCTGCAGTTAATCTGTGGACTGTTGGGCACAGTCTTCAGATGGCTTCAATCTTTCCTCACCAGCAGCTTTCAGAGAGTAGTGTTTGGGATTTATACCTCCGACACTTTCTCCCTGCCATGTGGGGTACCGCAGGGCTCTGTGCTGTCTCCCATACTGTTTGTGGTGTACATGTTGCCACTGGGGGACATTGTAAAGTGATATGGTCTGAGTTTTCACTGATATGCAGCTGATACTCAGATGTACATGCCCTTTGTGCACAGACAGGATTTGGCGGCCTTGGTAATTAACAAATGCCTATCCAAAATCCAAGATTGGATGAGTGCCAACTGGTTGAAGCTGATTCCTGACAAGACTGAGGTATTGGTGGTAGACCCAGGTCATCGTGTAGAGTTGTCCTCAGCAGGTCAGGCAACTGGTCTTGTGATAGGAGGCTGCCAGCTGAGGACCTCTGAACGGGTGCAGAGTCTGGGTGTTATTCTTTTTATTTTTGTTTATTTATTTATTGAGAGATCGGAAATTACAACCTTAGAGCTAAAAGCTCCTTTACAAAGGATCCTTGTCCAGACATAAGCAGTGGGTAACAAAAAGGGGTGGGAGACAGTAGCAGCCAGAAGCAGTGTCAACAATCAGCATATAGTACATACAGTAATCACAGCATTATAAGCAAGCAAAAATGGTTGACTACAGTAATCAAACAGTATAAGGTAAGGTAAAGCATAACACAACATACTATAACAGATCAAGGCACAGGTAAAGAGTACAATGACATAATGTACCCTTGCCAGCATCAGTAAGAAAGTGCATAAACAGTACCAGCATTAGCAAGAGAGATCATATGGGAAACTATCACAACTACGCCAGTACCCAATCTGTTACAGTGGGGAATCACTTATGGAATGCAGTCAAAGGGAGAGTATGACACAGGCTTAGGGCCAGGAAGAGAGACAGGTAGGCAACAGAACTATAGGGAGAATGGTTAGCATCGAAGAGGTGTGTGGGGGGGATGACATTATGGCACAAGCCAGTGTACTGGGGGAGGGTGAAGGTGAGGCAGTAGGGGAAAAACTGTGTAGGTCTTGGGAATGGGGGTGGGGTGAAAGGCTGGTGAGCCAGGGCAGTTGGGGAGGAGGAGAGGCAGTAGAGGTTGAACTGGTGTAGGTTGTGGGATTGGGGGAGGAGTGAGAGGCTGGTGAGCCTGGGCAGCTGGGGAGGTGAACTTCAAGTCATAGGATTAGCCCATACGGGGGCAGAGGCCAGAAATGGTGCCTCAAGGTGAGTGCCCAGATGTAGGGAGTACCAGGTTATGTCAATTGTGACAGTAGCAACGATCTGGAGGGGAGATAATATTTCAAAGCTCAGATTTAAAGTGATCAAGGTGAGAGAGGCTTGTGGTGCAGGGAGGAAGCTCATTTAACCAGGCAGGTGCCCTGACAGCAAAGGCTTGTCTCCCTAGGGCAGTTCTCCAGAATGGGACTGCCAGGGCTTGCCTTGAGGTACTTCTCATTGTATGTTCATTATGAGCAGGGTGGAATAAGGCCTTGAGAGAGGGATGCGCAAGCCCAAGGAGGGTCTTCTTGATGAGGGAATTTTAGCTGTGATTATTTGCAGTTTAATTATTTATGGTTTCTATTTTAACTGTTGTCAAGCGCTTTGATATGTATGAATTGTGCTATGTATATAAAATACAAAATCACACATGCCCACACAATGCAAAGCATCATGGGCTGCATATGCAAATCACCACAGAATGTTATGCTGGTTCAACTTTAAGCAGAATTGCATGGTGCCAAAAGGCCTCTCACACAGATTGCAAAGGGTGATAACAGATGACATAGACACGTGTTTCGTCCTACCAGGACTCATCAGTATGCCTCATCTGTTTGATACCCCAGTGGAATGGATCAGCTGCCCTAAGACAGTGTGTCTTGGATATGTTGTGGTGAACCCATTAAAATAAAAAAACTATTTAAAAGACAAAGAACCTCTGTATGTAAAGCCTATTATTATTTATTTTGTTTACTCAGTTTTTAAGTCAAAACCTATATGTTATGTCTTGTATAACGGTAAAGGGGCCAGCCACAGGTAGTTATAAGCATAAAGTAAATAATGTGTGTTAAATAAAATACTATGCCCCCAGGTTTCCATCTATTTCTTTTGAACATAAAATAAAATATACCAAAGAAATGCTGAAAAAAATGCATTAGCAAATTGATGTTAACCTCTTATACAAGCATGTAAACGGTATTATAAAAAGGGTCTGAGAAATGGAGCTTTCTGATTGGCTGAAAATATTCTAACAGCCTTATGTTAATCTTTTATTAACATACATGTAGAGCTTAACCATATGTTGAACAAGGTTTAACACTGTTTAAAACATGTTTTATTATAATAGCAATAAGGCATTCCCGGGGATTATGTTAATGGTCAGTTAATCTCCCTCTAGGGGCATGTGGCACTCGGCTACACCTCGTGACACAGTACACCCCTAGAAGGTGATTAACAGACCATTAACATAACCCTTGGTCATGCCTTATTGCTTAATTACATACTGTTCTTTCATCTGTTTGTTGTTAAATGGAAAAAAATACAATAAAATTATAATTAAAAAAAAATTAATGGACACATAATAGGTAATGCTGCTGGCCGGCCCAGTGGCGCAAAGGGCTGAGGCACTGGACGCCTTACCTCATGTTACGCTGGTGACCTGGGTTTGGGAACGACCTCAGGTCATCATAGAGCTGGCATGGTGGGGAGGGAGGCAGCAGGATTGAGCAGCCGAAAGGCAGCTCTCCTCTTCCAGGGAGGTTGTCCACCCCCCCCATGTAGCTCCTCTCCCATCGGGTGGAGGACCGATGGATAGTGTAGGTAGAAGGGAGTGGTGGCAATTGCCAGGGGTTGGGTGGAACGGCCTCAGAGTGCGTGTGCGCCTCCATGCACACTCACTGCCATGATTGCCGGGGTCCCAGGTTGGGGAGAAAATGGGGAAAACTCCACAACAATTTTCAATATAGAAAAAAATGGTAATGCTAGAATTCCACTTGTGGAATTTAACTTTCACAAAGCACTTATCACCCCTGAATCAACCTGCACTAGTACTGTGATGCTGCTATGCCCCTCCAGGACTCCTGTGACAATGATGCTCATTATCACACCCCATCATTATTGAAGATATCGATATCCTCTATCACACTGACTTAAGTCACAACTAGTTGTAAGAATTGACATCACCTGGTGCCACTGCTCTAAAACAGTAAAAATATACATTACTATCTACAAGGTTGTTAAAGAGTCAGCAGGTGACACTGTACTGAAACAATGCTGCATGTGCACATGCTTCTGCAAGTCATTAAGTCTGTGAGCTCTGGTGCTTAGGTGGCATACTGCATGAAGACAGACTAGTGCAGTGATGTCCTTGACTATTCCTCATGGTTCATCACTCAAAATAGTGACCTGACACTTGGCACCACTATATATTTACTATGGAGCCTGTGACAGAGTTGAATAAAGGCCTGTCCCAAGAGTTCAACACAAGGATCTATTCTATCCTCTCCTTTTCTGTCTCGTATCTGTCTGGCTGCACAGTCAAATTTTCTTGTGAGACCTAGGAATTGCTCAGTCTGATGGTCTCACAGTTCTCTGCCTCCAGCTAACTCTCCATTTCACTTGCTGTTTTGGTCTTTACTTCACCCTTGCGTATCTGTGATTATAAAAAAATTATGTGTGAATCTTTGTGAAACTGGATCCTTGGGTTTGAAAATGTATATTGTTTTATTTTTGAAATACTGCGAAAGCTATTTGAAACTCAGAGAGTTAACATGATATGTAGCACAAGCTCATTTGCAGAGTTGTCAACAGGAGGTGAGTTCTGGGACACCGTATTCTGTTTTGTTGCACCTGCAAAGAAATTGACAAAGTTCTGATACATTTTGTGAGAAACAGGATATTTCTTAACAAGCTCAGGATGAAGAGGTTAATTGCCAAGCAAAGACTTCTTATAGAAAGAGCAGCAATGTTCTTGCTAAAGAGAGCAAGAGAGAGAGAGAGTGAGAGAGAGACAGACAGAGAGGCTAAAGCTTAGAATGAGAGATACCATCAGAGGAAGGACTTTGTTCTTTTTAAACTGCCTATGTTAAAAACCCAGTTCCAACAGGGGCTTCCAGCTTGAAGTGAAATACTTGATTGTTTGCCTGAATCTACGGGAATAAAATATGGAAATTCAGTTTCAAATGACAACAGTTTCAAGTGTGTTTTCTGCTGCCTGTCTGCTGCGCTGCTACTTAGACACTTGTTTTTCTTTGTTAAAAACCACTGTGTACAATTTGTTTTTATTATCTTATTGTTACTGGAAATAACAAAACACTACTTGTGAATTTTATAACTGCTCCTGGTTTTCCTATGCTTCGTGACCATTGCCTCAATGACAGTGGTGTCAGACTAAGTGGGATTTATGCCGTGCATACTCTAAGCCAGGAGTTTTGTGCATGGGTACTAGACCTAGTACCAGGGAAGCATAGAAGACAGGCATGGATCCTTCAACAGCAATCCCAGGAGTGACTACCAGATAAATGGCAGCCAAACTAGAAGCAACAAGCATTTGTCAATGCCGAATGTTGTTGCACTGACATTGGCAGTGACGGAGGTGGAGAGGCATAGCTCTGTGAGTTTGTTAATGTGTCCCAAAAGGTGATTTTGCACAGTGAGTACACCACTGTGCGGCACAGCTGTGGAAATGCATTTTGGGCACGCTGTGGAAAATGGCAACTGGACTGTTGATAATGAGGTATGCACAAATGCCAGTGGTGAAAATGTGGCATGAAAATATTGCAGATTGACAAAGTTACAAGGGTGCCTGGAAACTGCGCAATGCAACACAGTCATTGCCTGGACTTCCGCCACCAAATTTTCAAGATAGGCATTTTAGGACCTCTGCTGAAGAATAGTGTCACCGTCATTTCCTGAAAGTGTCCCGACAAGTGATTTTACACAGCGACCATGCAATTCTGTACCGGACGTGCGAAAACACATTTCAGCAAGGATGTAAAAAATGACAGCTGTACAGTTAACAAGAAGGTGTGGTAAAATGCCAATGTTGAGAATGTGGCGTGAAAATATTATCATACGGTGTGTTGCTATGAATTGTTACGCATACATTGTGAAACAGTCATTTTATGGAGTATTGTCACCAAATTTTCAGCATAGCTATTTTAGGACTTCTGCTCATGAACAGTGTTACTGTCATTTTCATAATGTGCCCCAAACACTGATTTCACACAGCGAACACGCTATTCTGCGCTAAAGTGCGAAAACACATTTCGGGCAGGATGTGAAAAATGACGGCTGTACAGTTCACAAGAAGGTGCAGTAAAATGCCAGTGTTGGGCATCTGGCATGAAAATAGTGTGAATGTGCTAACTTACGCGCGTGCGTTGTGCAGTTGCTACGCACGTTCGTAAAACAGTCATTGTTTTGGAATTTTCCCACCAAACTTGCAAAATAGGCTTTTTGAGAGTCCCTCTCATGAACAGTGGCACTGTCATTTCATTACTCAGTCCCGAAAGGTGATTCCGCACAGTGACTGCGAAATCACCTTTTCGGGAAATAACGCCATGACAGTGCAAGAATTCATGAGAAGGGTTCCCAAAACCCCATATTGAAAAATTTTAATAAAATTCACAAAATGCCCAAGATATGCATTAAAGTTGAAAACCCTATTCATTCCATTATACAGCTTACCGCATTTCTTCAGTTTGTGGTTGGCTTTGAAGAGTGCAGAGCGTTCCTGGTCCAGAAGATCGTCGTGCTGAACTCCTGAGTAAGTATGGGGTGGGGGGGTGAGGGAGGCAGGGTGCACAGTGGGTGGGTGCGGTGAGGAAGGGAGCATCGAGACTACGAGGGACCATTTTCATTTATAGGAAAAAATGAAAAAAAACATTCTGGGACAGTTTTTTTTTTTTTGCGGGGATTTGTCACACTGGGGTGGGCTCCCCAGCATGCCACCTAACTGTTTTAGGGGTGTCTGTAGCCGAGCGAGTTAGGCACCCTCATTGGCACACAACATGGGAGGGGAGGAGGAAGTAATGCTGGCGGTTGGGCACCCCCATCGGCACACAAAGAAAGCGGGGGGGCCCGAGCCAAGGGGGATTGGGCTCCCCCCTCAGCATTCAACAATTGGGGGGTTATGCAGACGGGGAGTGGGCTCCTCCTTCGGGAAACACATAGAAAGCAGGGGGGTTAACCGACAGGGGGATTGGGCACCCCCGGAGTTGGCAGTAGTTAGGCGGCCACCCGCTCGCTGACCATGCACATAATGGCGGCGAGCACAGCAAGAAAAGGACTACTGCATATGATGAGCTTTGCTTGGATTGCAGTGGACCTTTTCTCAAATGTGCTCACCGCAGTATGTATACGTGGTGTGGCGCCGGCATGCAGGCTGATTGGGGAATGCGGGACGCACCTACTGGTGCATGTCCTGCATTCGCCCAACAGCGACCCCGCCTCCAAAGCTGCACTGTCCCACGATGTTGGCTGTGCAAGCACACCAACATAAAAATGAAAGTCCAAACTGAGACTGTACAGCCAGAACCAGTGATGGAAGAAGAACTGGATGGGACAGAACCCTAAAACTTGTCTGCCTTCTTTAAATGGTGGGCTATACAACAAAGAGAAACAGAGAAGCAGAGAAAAGAAGAGATGCAGTGACAGGAGCAGCAGAGAAGAGAAGAGATGCAGCAATGGCCAGTGGTCTTGCAAGTTATCAAAGCTTGGGGATCTGGCACAAGTACAGCAGAGTAACAAAACACAAACAACTTAAAAGATATTAAACTTACAAAGTTGTGCCTCTGGGATGATCTCAAAGCATAATTGACAACTTTTGAAAGGGTTGCCACAGCCTGCCAGTGAACAGCACAGCAATGGGCAATCAAGCTGGTACCTTACCTGACAGATAAAACCCAACTTGTCTACAGTGATATGGACACTGCACAGTCAGAAAACAATGACTTTGTGAAACGAGAAATCCTGAAGAGATATGAAATCTCAGGCAAGATCTACAGGTAAAGATTCTGGTCCCTCAACATATGAACATACAAAGAAGCCAGAAGAAGAAGACCATTTGGTCGATCAAGTCTGCTCATATTGCAGGGTCCACAGCTTGAGCTACTGTCCCTGCCCTCCCTCCCCACTACTCCCATCCTCCAGATCTTTACTTTCCTCCTATGCCTATCCCAGCCTCTCTTAAAGCTATCCACTGCATTCTGTGAGATGACCTCTTCTGGCTGTGCATTCCAAGTGTCCACCACCCTTTCAGTGAAGAAGTGCTTCCTGACCTCCCTTCTAAACCTCCCACCCTCCAGCTTAAGGCTGTGTTCCCTAATGTTATGATTGCCACTCAGCTTAAAGAGACTCTCCTTATCAACCTTATTCATCCCTTTCAAGTACTTGAAGGTCCCAGTCATGTCCCCTCTCTCTCTCTCTCCTGTCTTCCAGGGAGTACATGTTCAGTACCCTCAGCCTCTCCTCATATGCCCTACCCTGTTGAACCACTATCATCTTTGTAGCCCTCCTCTGGATGTTCTCCAGCAGGTTAATGTCCTTTCTGAGGTGTGGGCACCAGTATTGAATTCCATACTCTGGATGCAGCCTTATCAGTGACCCGTACATGGGTAGTATAACCTCCTCTTTCATACTACTGATCCCCTTAGATGTACATCCCAGCATCTTGTTTGCCTTTGCTGCTGCTTTCTTGCACTGCGTGGAGTGTTTCAGGTCACTAGAGATCATCACTCCCAGGTCCTTCTCCTCCTCCTCTGATGTAGATACTTGGACTCCACCCAGGTGGTACTCTGTCCTGGGATTCTTGGCTCCAATATGCATAACTTTGCATTTTTTGGCATTAAAGCCAAGCTGCCAGATCCTGGACCACCTCCCCAGCTTTTCCAGATACTCCTGTGGGTCCGGTATCCCTTCAGCTGTGTCCACTCTCTCGCAAAGCTTGTTGTAATCCGCACATTTTGCCCTTAATGCCATCTTCAATGTCATTGATGAAGACATTGAACAACACCGACCCCAGCACAGAGCCCTGTGGGACCTCACTGGTTACCTCTCTCGTACCAGATAACTTCCCCCCACAACCACCCTCTGGGTTCTGTCCCTCAGCCAGTTTTCCATCCATCTGGCCATCCTTTCCTCAACCCCAAGATCCACCAACTTCCTGATCAACCTTTTGTGGGGCACAGAGTCAAAGGCCTTGCTGAAATCAAGATAGAGGATGTTTACTACTTGGCCCCTGTCTACTGTTTTAGTGACACAGTCAAATAGGTCAATCAGATTCATTTGACATCATCTCCATCCCATGAACCCATGCTGCCTCATATCCTGAAGACCATGCTCCTCTAGATATTCCACCAACCTTTCCTTTAATATGGTCTCCAAGAGCTTACTCATAAAGGAGGTCAGACTGACTGGTATGTAATTTCCTGGGTCATCCTTAGGACCGCTTTTGTATAGGGACACTACATGTGCTGTTTTCCAGTCCTGCGGTACCACGCCTGACTCTAATGAACTATTAAATAGGTCTTACAGTGGCCCTGCCAGCTCCTCAGCCCATGAAATACCAGTCACTCGACAATCCTCGAGAAGCCTTCACCCGAATCAGAGAACTCCTTATTAAATGGCTCCAACCAGACAGCAAAACAGCCCTACTGATCATCAACATATCTGCAATGGAGCAATTCATAACATCCTGCCTTCAGACATACAGCTCTGGGTAAAAGAACACTGACCATAAAGTGGGGAAAAGGCTATTTCTCTGGCTGAGGATTATCAGATGGTCAGACAGACACCACAACAGTGAAGTAACAGCCAAGGACCAGTAAGACTTTTTTTCCCCGATTTAACTCCAGGTCAGACAAGAACTCTGGTGGTGGTGGGGGGGGGGATCTGAACCCAAAGGGCTCAATTCTCAAAGGAGGCTGCATCCAGCACAGGCTGCAGCAAACAGCAGCTTGCACCAAAGCCCGGTGCACCAGGGAACCCAGCACCAGATTCTGGTACAGGAGGGGTTCCGGCAATTAAGTCCCCACACTTGTGGCAGTCTCTCCCATGTGGCAAACACCTGGCACACAGAAGGGTTTTCTGCAGGCTCCCTGCATTAGAGCAAGCAGTACCCCCTTCCTGTTCCTCAATACTGACCCCAGTATAATAAAAAAACACCACCCCTGCAATCCCCGAAGGTGACATACATAAAAAGTGATGCCATGATCTCCGAACCGTGATGATTGCATCCCCCCAATCCTCGAAGATTACATTACTTAAATGTGTCATGCCCTGATCCTCAATCCTGCATTAATAAATGTATACAGTAGTTACATGCCTCATTCTCTGAAGGGTACAGTAATAAACAGTAAGTAACATGCTTCCGATCCCCGAAGATTACATTAATAAAATTGTTTCATGTCCTGATCCCCAATCCCATTACATGAATTAGTATTACATTTCATGCCTTGATCCCCGTAGATTATAGTAAGGAAGAGTAACTTTCATGCCCCTCTCCCCAATCCCTGATGTTGCCAATATGAAGATGAACTATGTCCAATGACCCCCTCCCCGACCCCAAAGGTGCCAGCACTAATAGTAGTAATCAAAGCCGGTGACCAGCACAGCCCACCTCACACCTCTGTGGCTGGCTGCCGACTGAACTGTCAATATGCCTCAAGTTGCTACTTGAGAACATATTTCATACTTACTGAAACGAAGAAGAGCACAAACGATTCCACTGTGGGACCCACTGTTGATCTTTGTCACTACTTTGGGTACTATGGGAGGAGAAGAGGCAGGTGGGGGCTAATGGGGGTAATTGTGGAGATGGGGATTGTGGCTTAGCTTGTGCAAGGGTGGGTGGGCAGCTATGATAGGGGGGCACAGTTTATTACCAATACTGGATGGAGAGAGTGTTTCAACTGTCAGGTGCCAAATTGGGTCAGATTTCAGAATCCATGTCCAATTTGGCATCCTTTGGATGCAATGTTTTGGGTTTCTGCAGCGCTACTTTTTCCAGTGCTCTTCTACACGCTTTCCACACTTAAAGGCTGGCTGTTGTACACATGGACAAACTTATAAGTACTGTGCTGGGAGCCCTGGAGATTGCCACCAGCCATCACACAATGCAGACAGAGTTCCCACCCCATACGGCCTTTCTTGGTAACATTCATCAAAAGAAATGTAAATGAAGTCAATAATAAAACCAAGTACAATATTTCAAGAAAAATAGTTTATAAAGTCAGCCAAATAGTTCAAAACAAAACTGTGGAGACAGTGCACTAGTACAAAAAACTGAACTATAATAAATCCTACATGAAAATGTGCAAAATGTGGAAAACAGACAAAATTATACAGTGAAAAACAAGAACAAGTGAACTAAAATCTACAGTACGTTAACTACAGTATAAATACATGAAATGTACAAAGGTACACGAAATGTGGAAAATAGTGTAACAGAATCCATGAAAATATTGAATTAAACCTTATGTAAATACCTCAAATGTGCAAAACTTATTACAGTACATCCAACAAAAACAGTGCAACAAAAATAGTGACAACTGTTAAACAAAAAACCCATCTAAATAGGAAATGGGCAAAATGATGCATCAAACATGTGGAAAACGTGCAAAAATCTAATCCAGCTACTTATTGTACATGACCTGGGATAGCAGTTTCAAATTGTCTACCAGCAGGTTCCCTCTTTGATCTGTGTGATCTGTCCATACACAGAGAAGGATCTCTCCACATCTGCACTCGACACCGATATCCAAATTGTTTCGACAGCAGCTTTGGATAGTATTGTTAGTTGCAGCCGCATTGAAAGCCAGTACTGTCCCAACGGCAAACTCCAATATGCTTGGAAGGTCTCTTACGTCTTGCTTATATATCCCATTTCTTTACGCAAAGTTATGCACCTGGGTACAAAAAAAATCCCAATACCTTATATGTCCTGGGAGGTGCTATTCTAAATACATCTCATGTAGAAAAGGACTTGGGTATCATAATATCTAATGATTTAAAACACTCCAGGTATATTAACAGGGTAATAAATAAATCCAATAGGGTAATCTGGTCAATCAGACGTAACATCAAATCTCACAACTCAGAAGGGATGCTATCATTATACAGAGCATATGTCCGACCCCACCTGGAATACGCCTCTCAGTTGCGATGCCCCTTCAGGAAAACAGACTGTAATCTCTTGGAAAGAGTTCAACGTAAATATACAAAACATATGCATGGTCTGAAAAATGAACCATACGAAACTATCACTCAATCAATCAAAGTCTTTATTTAACCAGGCGATTACCATTGAGCAAACTCATTTTCGAGGTGGACCTAGGTTTGTTAAAAAGGAACAAGAGACAATATACATGGGATGCAACACACAAGAAAATAATAATAATACAAATAAAGTGAGATACAATAATTGAGTATATACAAAGTATCAGCAGGTAGCACTGACAGTAGTATATGTTTGGAACAGAAGATACAGCTAGTTTTGGGTAGGACACAATTTTTCATAAAAGTAAAGAAATATACACATCAGGTGCACCGAACACAAATAAAACCTAATATAAAAAGATACATAGTGATAGGGTATGAAGAATTTAGAGCTGGAACCAGGGTCAAAGGAATGTGGAAGGGACAGATATTGGGGTAGAAAAAGGGGAGAGGGAAGAGTCGATTATAGATGTGATCAGTATTTTAAGAGTAGTAGAGTGTGCTTGGACTTATAGGAGTCACTATTTAGGGTAGACAGGCACAGGACTCCTTATTATGATGTAGATATAGAGATTTAAAAGCTGCTAGGCTGATGGGGTGAGTTAATTTCAAAGTTTTTTGCAGCTTGTTCCACAGTTAAACATATAGAAACATAGAAGTTGATGGCAGATAAGGACCGCAAGGCCCATCCAGTCTGCCCATTTCTTTTTCTACCTTATAAATGTGCCATCGGCCTTTGCTCTGTCAGTGACCTATCTATTCATAGTCATTTGTATTGCTCCCTTATGCCTATCCCATGCCTGTTTGAAGCCCTGCACTGTATTCATAGCCACCACTTCTTGTGGTAAAGCTATTCCATGCATCCTACCACCCTTTCTGTGAAAAGAATTTCCTCACATTCCCCTTAATCGGCCTCCCTCTAATCTCATGCTGGTCCTCTTGTCCTGCTATTTTTCTTATATTTAAACATATTAGACTCTTTCACCTTGTTTATGCCTTAAGGTGTTTAAATGTCTCGATTATATCACCTCTCTCCTCCCTTTGCTCAAGGGTATACATATTGAGCTCCGTTAATCTGTCCTCATATGTCTTCTGATGCAGTCCCTACCATTTAGTTGCCCTTCTCTGGACTGCCTCAATTTGGTTAATGTCCTTGTGAAGGTGTGGCCTCCAATACTGCGCAGTACTCCAGATGGGGCCTAAGCAATGTCTTGTACAGAGGATTATTACCTCCCTCTTACGACTTGTGATACCCCTACTAATACACCCTAACACCCCTAGCCTTACCTGCTGCTTTAGAGGTCTGCTTGGATGATTTTAGGTGTCATGATGATGATGATGCCCAAGTCTCTTTCTTTCTTTGTGACTGCTAGCAACTCCTCCCAGCCTATAAGTGGCTTCAGAGGTGTCTCTTCCCTATGTGCATGATTTTGCACTTCTTTGCATTAAATCCCAGTTGCCACTCTTCTGACCATTTGCTAGTTTATCCAGATCTCTTCTCATTCTGCCTACCCCATCTGGATCATCTACTCTGTTGCAGATCTTGGTGTCATCTGCAAACAGACAAGCCTTACCCTCTAGTCCATCTGCGAGGTCACTAATGAAGATGTTGAATAGGACTGGCCCAGGACTGATCCCAGAGGTACCCCACTTGTGACTTGCATCTCTTCTGACTGTATACCATTTACCACCACTCTCTGTTTTCTGCCAGTCAACCAGTTTGCCACCCAGTTGACCAACTTCTGACCCACCCGGAGCCTACTAGCTTATTTATCAATCTTCTATGTGGAACAGTGTCAAAAGCTTTGCTGAAGTCAAGGTAGGCGACATCAACTGCTCCCCTTGGTCCACCACTCTGGTTACCCAGTCAAAGAAATCTATGAGATTAGTTTGACAGGACCTTCCTTTGTAAACCCATGCTGTCTTGGATCCTCTGCCCTATGGATTCCAGGTGTTGCACTATCCTTTCCTTAAGGTGCCTCCATAATCTTGCCACCACTGAGGTAAGACTGACTGGTCTGTAGTTCCCCGCCTCCTCCCTGCTACCACTCTTGTGGAGCGGGATCACATAGAGCCCTTCTCCAGTCTTCTGGGACCTCTTCTGTGCTCAGAGACTCACTAACAATTCTGCTAATGGCTCTGCTAGATTCCTCCTTTAGCTCATTAGTACCCTGGGATGTATGCCATTAGGTCCCATTGCCTTATCCACCCTGAGCTTAGCAAGCTCTTGTAGGACCTTTTCTTTTTGTGAGGAGTAGTGCTCACCTCCCTCCCCTGTGTCCATGATGCTGAGCTGTGGGCCTGCCCTACCTTCTCTTCAGTAAATACTGAGCAAAAGTATCTATTTAGGATAGATGCCTTTACAGGGTCCTCCTCCTCACATGCTCCCTTTTCTCCATTAAGCTAGCAATACCCCTCTGGACTTTCTCCTTTCACTAATGTATCTATAGAAAGTCTTGTCACCTTCTTTACTGTTCATGCTAGTGTTTCCTCAGTTTGGGACTTTGCCTGCCTTACTGCCTTACCTGCTTCCCTTAGGGCAGTTTGGTATGCCTCCCTATCTTCATCCGCTGTGTTCCTTATATTTCCTGAAGGCCAGCCTTTTGGCTCTGACCTTTTCTGCTACTGTATTTGAGAACCAAAGTGGTTTCCTTCTTCTTTGCACTTCCTTTTCTGTCTAACACAATGGGATGTTGCTTCAAGTATTGTATGCTGAATGCTTGCCCACTTTGCCTGTACCTCCTCACCTGTGTTTCTTTTGCCAAGGCTAGCTTAACTCTGTTGGCCATCTTATCAAAGTCAGCTCCTCTGAAGTCCCATATTTTTGCCTTGGAATGGGATGATTTAGATGTAGTAGCCAAATTGAACCATACCATGTGATGGTCACTGGCCCCAGGTGACCTTCTACCTGGAGATCTGTGATCCCTTCTTTGTTAGTCAGTACTAGATCTAGGATAGCCCTGTCTCTTGTGGGTTGCTGTACCAGTTGTTTGAGGCCCTCCCCTGCAGGGAATCCACTATGAGTCTAGTTCTGGCAGATGTTCCTGCTGGTATTGACCAATCTGTATCTGGCATGTTGAAGTCTCCATTATCAGAACCTCCCTTTAGCTGTCATGTTTTGTATATCTTCTAACAGTAATGTGCCTATGTCCTCCCTCTGGTCTGGGGCCTGTAGACAACCCCAGTTCTTATGGCTGTCCCATTTCCTGTTTCCAGGGTGACCCACAGTTCTTCTGGCTCCTTACGTGTATTCTGAATTTCTGTAGCTTTGATATTTTCATTAACATACAGAGGCCCTCCTCCCCCTTTTGCCTCGGTCTCTTCTAACAATACATAGCCAGGTACAGAGTCTCCCAAGTGTGGTTACTGGTAACCACGTCTCACTAAGTGCTACTATGTCCAGTTTAGCCTCTGACATTATGCCTGCAGGTCTGGGATCTTATTTCCCAGGCTGTGAGCATTGTGTACATGATTTTCCATTGGCCAGATTTTGGTGTGTTAGTTGTTGGGTGAAGTTTGGCATTACCCTGTGCATCGTGTGGGAGACAAACCTTTTTCTTACCTGGTGATGCAAATGAGCAGCAAACACAGCTGAATTCCTGTTTGACCACTAGCTGAGGGGAGGGGTGTTCTTCCATTCGGCATTGTAAGTGCTGCACCCTCTCCCCCATTTGCTGAATTTAAATATTCTGCAAAGGCGTCAAGCGTCTGCCCCAGTGCACTGACTCCCTCTTTAGTCAGATGCAGTCCATCAAATTAAAGAACTTTCGCTCCCAGAACTGTTGCCAGTTCCTACAAATCTGTGTCCTTTTCCTGGCACCAGTCCTTGAGCCACGTGTTTAGCTCCCCTATCTCCCTTCTCTGACCTTCCGTCCATCTGCTCCCTTCTCCCAGACTGGCAGGATCTCAGAGAAGGAGATGCCGGACGAAATAGATGATAGTTTGTCACCCAGCTTAGTCAGGTGTTCCTTGGTCTCCACAACTGACCGGCTGGCGAGATCATTAGTCCCTATGTGTACTAGGACATCAATGTTTGTGAACAATTTTAGCAATGCGGTCAGTGTTTTTCCATGCTGATGTACCTGGGAGACATCTGACCATCACCCTTGGCTGGAGATGGGTATCAACTCCCCGAATCATGGAGTCTCCTATGATCAGAAGTTTTTTGGATTTCCTTTGTGCTTGTTTAGTTTTGGTTCCTGATTTGGGTGAGTATTGTTGTGCTAGCTCCTGTGCTGCAGTGTCCTGCTCTGTAGTGTCTTCTGCCTCTTATTTGATTTCAGAGATAGAGGCAGATACCTGTTGTTAGTGTTTATATGGTTTTTGGGAGTAATGTGTTGGAAGCAGAGGTGATGGGGCACCTGATTTGCTCCTCCTAACCACCTGCCAACCTCCTGGACCAACTACCCTCTGCGGTCGGGGTTTTTCTGTTGGATGCTGGGGAAATGGCAGGTGGTTCTTATAATGTATTTCCTCTTCAATATGAAATTTGGGCGTGCAATCTCTGCCCATGCCCGGAGCTGAGACCTAAGATCTCAAGGCCCAGCATGTAGGAGAGTGTCCTAAATCCTGTAAGACTGTCCTTCTGAAAATTGTTCCACAGTACCTGCAGTTAATGAAATCCATTCCAAATAAGTTGCTGGGTTTGTAACCTAGTCAGAGTAATTAGAAGGAAAAAGGAAAAAAAATGCAAGTAATGGTTTAATTGTGCTTTGTTTAACTTGTTATAACAAGTTAAATTACTAGTGCCCTGTAAATGAGATCACCTTGTGAGCCCCACTGATCCGCCCTTCCTGCTGTGCCACAGGAAATGTCACAACTGTGGTACCCTATAAAAGGAGTGTGGCGTGGGGTGGTTGGGGATGGGTGGTGGCTGGGCCTTCCTACCTAAAAAGAAGAACCACGGATGAAAGAACAAGGAGGTAAGAGCAGAAACAATCAGTCAACAACAAATGCAGTAACCCTGAAAGCTTATCCTAATGTTAGATAAAACTTAAAACCTGTAAGCACCACCTGTAATAATTTCAGAGAAGATATACCCTGTAAAAACACTTTGCTCCAGAGAAAAATAAAGCAGTAACAGAAGATATACCTTGCAAAAGACAATTTGAATCAGAAGATTACAGCAGTAATCTGTTAGCACACACCTGTAGGCACACCTTGTAATAATGCAGAAGAAGGTATACCAGCAACAACAATTTGAATCAGAGAAAAATAAAGCAATGAAATGTTAGCAACAAACAGTAGCAATCCCTGAGTAAAAATAAAAACACCACCACACAGTAAATCTGCTTAGCCAAACTAAGTCTTAATCCTTCTCCCTTGCTCTGGTAAGTTTCTCTACTCTGCCTTTCAAGCAGTCTTAGAAGGAAAGAGCTCAGGTGAAGCTAGGTGTCTTGGCCAGCAAACCAAGTCAAGGGAGCACAAAGCTGATGGCTGCTCTGCCAATGCGAGATTTTGCTTTGTAAACATAAAGGTAGTTATATGAGGTGCTTCTCAGGGCATACTTCCCCAGAGTGCACAAAGGTAAACAGACAGAGATATACTGGGGCAGTTTATTTGAGATAGCTTTGTATGTCAAAACCGCAGCATTTTTTTGCCGTCTGTAAGCAAGGGATGACCATCCCACTGCTGTGTACAATGCACAGTGGTGGGTTGAGTATGGAAGACCCGTGATAAATCTTATGGCTCTGTGATAAAGCGTATCTAGTTTGGCTAGGGTACCTGTAGGTCCCTGACTATATAGAAAGTCTTTGTAATCCAATAGGTAAAGAAAGGTGGTTTGAACCAGTTTCAGTTTAGCCTCTCTTGTGAGGAGATTATTAATCCTAAAGAACAGACTAAGTTTTTGCCTAAGTTTCTTTGCCAGTTCTTCTAAGTGATCTGTGAAAGTAAGTCTATGGTCTAACCAGACCCCCAGGTACTTGAAATTTGGTATGTAGTCCAACTGCTCACCTAGAATGGCAGTGATCTGTGGGAGTGTCCCAGCAATTGCAGGATTTATTGCATTTTGAAGGGGCAAGAAGAACATTGCTTTGTTTTTTTTTGCATTTAAGAGCAGTTTCTGGTTTATAAGCTGATGTTGCAGCAGATTAAATTCATTTTAAAGGGCTTTACAGGCAGCTTCAGGTGTGGGGCTACTAGCATAGAGTACCGTACCATCCACGAATAGGTGTATTTGTGCTTTGATGGGGGCATCTAAGTTGTTAACATAAATGGTGAAGAGCAAGGGACCAAGAATGGAACCTTGCGGTACACCCCTCAATAGGGGCTTTGGTGGAGAAACTTCCCCTTCTGACTTTACTTGTTGAAGTCGTCCTGAGAGGTAGTTGGAGAACCATTTAAGGGATAGGGAATCCAAACCAATGATCTGCAGGGACGACAGAAGCAGTCTGTGATCAACGGTATCGAACACCTTGCTTAGGTCTAAGAAAACTGCGAAAAGTTTTTTTTTTGTCTAATTCAAGCTGCCAGTCATTTGTTACCTTGGCTAGAGCAGAGATTGTACTGTGCTGTGCTCTAAAACTGGATTGTAACCGGTTGAGCAATTTTTCTGATTCCAGGTACTGCTGAAGCTGGGAGTTCACTATTTTCTCCAGCATCTTTGACAGGATTGGAAGTAGGGAGATTGGCCTATAGTTATTGAGGTCACTAGGATCTCCTGACTTAAACAAAGGGACCACAAGTTCATTTTTCCAAATGGGCGGTAGGTCACCCTGGGACAAGGATAAGTTGAAGAGATGAGTAATTGGGACTGCGAGGACAAGGTAGCCGACCTTTAAGAAGTACGGGTCAATGAGGTTGGCCCAGCACTTTTCCTAGTGTCCAGCTGAAGGAAGATCTTCGACTTCTTTCAGGAGGTAGGCTGCAGAGAGAAGGATGGACTGGGGATGGGTTTTCTTGTGTATCCAATCTAAGTTGTTGGCAGAGGATATCAGCGGGAGAGAGTCAAGGCTAGCCCTGCAGTGGCAAAATGATTATTGAGAGCATCGAGGATAGACGGTCTGTTGGAGATGACAGTATTGTTGATCAATAATTTAGTAGGTAGGGAATTTACAGTGGTGTGACCTTCAATGTCTTTGATAGTCTCCCAGAATTTGGAGGCATTTCTTGAGGAGCTCTCCAGCTGAGAGCAGTAGAAATTAGCTTTGGCTTCTCTGACCATTTTGGTGCAGAAGTTCCTCGCCCTCCGGAAAGAATTCCAGTCATTTATTAAATTTGTTTTCCTAGCAGTTCTCCAGAGCACATCCCTACTCAGCAAAGCATGTTTCAGGTCTTCTGTAAACCACCGACAGGCTTTGTTTCTGGCATGATCTTTTACTATGGGAGCATACTTGTTGAGAGCCCCTAGCACAATTTCTGAGAAAATATCATAAGCCATAGTCAGGGACTTGGCTAGATAGAAGTCCTGCCATCACATGGAGTCTCTTAGGTCTGATATATACCCATGGAGATCAAAGTTGCGTATGCACCTTTTAAGGAGAATTTTGGTACAGTTGTGGATTTAAGAGTGGATCTTACACACCCGATGAAGCAATGGTCATTAATATCAGAGAAAAGATGCCAGCATGGGAGAATAAATGGGGTTTGTTAACTAAAATGATATCAAGAGAGTACTGTTATTAGGGTTGAGCTTGTTAGGATGAGTAGATTTGTTTATTAGCTGTGACAACCCAAGGGAATCACAGAATATTTTAAGTGGGGTGGATGCACTGGAGAGCCAGTCTAAGTTGAAGTCCCCTAGTATGATACACTCCGAAGATGCCGAACCCAGGATGTTTTGAAATGTTTTAACAACTGTAGTCCAGCTGATGGGGGTCTGTAGCAACTATTATACATAATAAGACACCGTTGGCAATTTCCTTCTTTAAGGACAAGCTTTCGAATTCTTTTGGGACAGAGGTTTAGTCAATTATGGAGGCAGGGAATTTATTCTTGATGTAAATAGCTACCCCACCACCTCTGGTTTGCTTGTCGGCTCTGAACAAAGAGTAGGAGGGGATGTTAACTTCATTGTTACTGGTCGCCAGTCAGAGCCAGGACTCCGTAATCACCAGAACATCTGGAGCAGTATAACATACCCAGGCCTGAACAGAAGTGATTTTTTTTTAATAGGCTACATACATTAACATGCAAGAATGTAAGCCCCTTGAGGCTTTGTAGCTCTGCTGGGGATTCCATGGGTGCCAGAGGGCATGGATTAAGCTCAACATTTCCTGAGCATAGTAAAAGCAGGAACAAGAGTTTCCTGCAGAGTCCTAGGAGAAGTGTGGGTGACTGGATCTTCTTCCGGTTACGTGATTTGTCTCTGCGGCAGTATAGGGAGTTCTGAGGCTAGTTCCCAGTTTTCCTGATGCTGCATACAATAATCTCTGACCGAGAGGAGTCAATGGGAGTAGGGGGGAGTATGCAGAAGGTGGTGTAGCCCTGTGGGCAGGTTCTAGGAGAGTTCCTGTATGCCAGTGCAGGTGAAGGACCAGCAGCGGGTTAGGGGAAGTTAGAGCACTTACAAGTTCTTCTACTTGATAGGTAAAGTCCCAGTCGGACAATGTAGAAAGAGAGCCATTCTTCACTCTAGGAGTTATTTTTTGATTCATGTTCGGGTCCAATACATATAACATGAGCAGAGACAAGCATAGATGGGCCTTGCGGTCCTTATCTGCCGTCAACTTCTATGTCAACTTCTATGTAGAAGCAGGTAATATGCCCTCATTATGAAACTATCACCCAATGGGTACTACAAGTGCAGGCAAGAGAAGGGATTCTCGGTGGAATGCATGGGACACACCCTGGGCTTCACCAGCCTCCTTGCTCCTTACAGTCCTTAGTATGATCCTTAGTAGAAACATAGACTTTGACAGCTAATAAGGACCGCTTGGCCCACCCAGTCTGCCCATTTCCCTACATATTGAATAAGCTGCAGATCCTAGTTAACCAACAGCTTACTTCCTTCTACTCCCCACTGTAATTGCCTTATGTCTGTCCCATGCATTCTTGAATTCCCTCACTGTTTTTGACCCCACAACCTCCTCAGGGAGGCCATTTCATGTGTCCACCACCTTCTCTGTGAAAAAGTACTTCCTCACATTGCCCCTGAGCTGTCCCCCTTCTATCTTCAAATTGAGCCCCCTTGTTCTTGCACATCTCTTTTTCTGAAAGATGTTACCCTCTTGGACTTTGTTGATTCCCTTGAGATACTTTAAAGTTTCTATCATGTTCCCCCTCTCCCTTCTTTCCTCGAGGGTATACATATTAAGCTACTTTAGCCCCTCTTCATATGGTTTCTAGTGCAGACCCTGCACCATTTTAGTTGCTCTCCTCTGGATAGCCTCCATCCTGTCTATGTCCTTGTAGAGATGGGGTATCCAGAATTGCATGATTTGCTCCAGATGGGGTCTCACCAACTATCTGTACAGCGGGATAACAACTTCCTGTTTTCTACTGGTGATGCTTCTCCCCATGCATCCCAGTATCCCACCCAGCCCTACTTACTGCCTTTTCACATTGCCTGCCTACCTTTAAGTCGTCTGATATGACTACCCCCAGGTCCCTTTCCATTTTTGTTGTTGTTAGTACCATCCCATTGTGTACTCTTCCCCTGGGATTTTGTTTCCCAGGTGCATTAGTTTGCACTTCTTTGCATTGAATCTAAGCTGCCATATTTCTGATCATTCCTCCAACCTTGCCAAGTCCCTTCTCATCCTTTCCACCCCCCTTGTGTAGCAACCCTGTTGCAGATCTTTGTGTCATCTGCAAAGAGGCATACTTTTCCTTCCAGTCCCTCTGCAATGTCACTTATAAAGACATTAAAGAGGACCGGCCCCAGTACTGAACCCTGCGGTACACTGCTAGTAACCCCCTTTCTCTGGGTGGACTCATTTACTATTATCCTCTGCGTCCTGTTGTCTAGCCAATTCTTTTCACCAGGCTACCACCCTGGGACTCACTCCCAGGCTGGCTATCCTGTTTATTAAACTTTTGTGTGAGACTGTGTCAAATACCTTGCTAAAGTCTAGGTAGGCCATGAACACAGCCCCTTCCTGGTCCACTACTTTGGTCACCTAGTCAAAGAAATCTATTAGATTCATCTGACATGACCTTTCTGCTGTTAATCCATACTGCCTTGAGTTCTGTGCCCCGCTGGCTTCTAGGTACTCAAGTATTCTTTCTTTCAGAAGGGGTTCCATCATTTTCCCTACCACTGAGGTCAAACTAACAAATCTACAGTTTCCTGCCTCTGCCTTGCTCCCACTTTTGTGAGGGAGAATCACATCTACCTTCCTCCAGTCCTCAGGTACCATGCCCTCCTCTCAAGGTTTGTTAAAAAGGTAGTCAGAGGTGTTACTAGTTCTCCCCTTAGTTCTTTTAGAATTCTGGGGAGAATCCCGTCAGGCCCCATTGCCTTGTCCACCTTGAGTTTTAGGAGTTCTTTCAGGACCCTTTCTTCTGTGAATGGACTGGTATTGACCCCTCTATCCAGAGTGCTTCTATTGTTTGGTTTAGGTATGTCCCCCTCCTCTTCTTTTGTGAATACTGAACAAAAGTATTTGCTCAATATCTCTGCATTTTCACTTTCACCCTCTGCCCACCATCCCTCCTTTTATTAAGTCTCACTATCCTTCCTTGTTTTCTTCACTTACTAATGGACCTATAAACGGTTTTATCCCTTCTTAACTGAGTTGGCTATCTTTTCCTCGGTTTGGGTCTTTGCTATTCTGACTGCCTTCTCCGTTTCCTTCTGCTTTAACTGGCACAGTTCTCTGTCTTGTTCCTTCTGTGATTCCTAATACTTTCTGAATTCTATCTTTTTCTCCCTAACCTTCCACGCCACCTCTTTTGAGAACCATAGTGTTTTTTCTTTTCGTTTTGTTTTGTTTATTTGCTTCACACAAAGGCTTGTTGCCTCTGTGATGGCAATTTTGATTTTTCTCCATTGTTCCTTCACCCCTCCTTCCTGCCCTTTTAATAGTGCATTCCTTAGGCACACTCCCATTCTGCCAAAGTCAGCCTCCAAAAATCCAGTACCTTTGTTTTTGTATGGCTTCACTCTATGGCTGTGTTTATTCTGAACCACACTGTCTGGTGGTCACTTGTTCCCAGATGGTTACCCACTTCTAAATCTGAAATCCTCTCACTGTCCCCGTTTGAGAGTACCAGGTTTAAGACTGCTCCCTCCTGAATGGGTTCCAATACTAGCTGTCTGAGGCATGCCCCCTGTAGGGCATCGAGAATGACTCTGCTCTTGGATGTGGCTGCAGCAAATGTGCTCCAATTAATATCTGGCATATTCAGGTCCCCCATCAACAATATCTCCCCTTTTTCTGCCTTTCTAAGGATGCCTCATATAATTTCCTTGTCCATTTCCTCCCCCTGAGATGGGTGTCTGTATACAGCTCCTGTGCAGCTTGTGGTGCCATTTTCTGTCTCCAGGGTGACTCACAGTGCCTACTCTCCTCCCTGTTTACCCTTTAGTTCTGTTACTTTGATCCCTTCCCTTATGCAGAGAGCTACTACTACTCCTCTTTTACCCCCCCGTCCCTCCTGTAGATTGTGTACTCCGGAATGTTGACATCCCAGTCATGGTTCTCTGTGAACCAGGTTTCTGTGGACTGCCATGATATCAAGTCATCCCAATTCCATTAAGGCCACTAGTTCAGGAAGATTGTTACCCAGACTACAGGCATTGGTACTCATCGCCCTCCATTTTTTGATGGCCTTACCCCTTGTAGCCCTATGCCTGTACTTACTGCCTTTGCCTTTTTATCCATTTACCCCTGCCCTGCCCCCTACTGACCTCTCTACCTTGGTGTTAACCTCGCTAACTACTCTGTTTTGTTGGGGGAAGGCTGGGAATTCCCTACTCCTTTTCCGTGTCTCCCCCTTTTCTAGTTTAAAAGCTTGTCAATAAAACATTTAAACCTATCACTTAGGATCCTGATTCCCCTCCCGGACAGATGCAGACCATCATGCCAGTATAGGCCTGAATCCCTCCAAGTGGACAGCTGGTCCCCAATAAAGCCAAATCCCTGTGCTCCACACCATTTTTTCAACCATTCATTGAATCCCATGGTGCGGTGTACCCTAGCCTCACCCACGCCATAGACAGGCAGCACCTCTGAGAAGGTTACTGTATGTGCTACTTGTCTAAGGCCCTCCCCAACTCCACAAACTCCTTAGTATAATCGTTAATGCTGTTTGTTTGTGCAGTGCAAAGAGAGAGGAATGTAATTGACGTACCATGTGAAGTCCCTATTCAGTTTTAGTAGGTTTGTGGGGTCCAGACTATGACAAGACTTAAAGAATTCTACTGGCATTTTTTTCCCATGTGCTCTGAAAGCTTGTTTAAAGTGACATCATATGCTCTTTTGGAACATTGCAACCTGCTCCTGCTTGACCCATGGCCTAAGATTCTTCAAGTTCTCGTCGGTTCTTTCACCAAATACTTCAGTCTTCAAGACTTCAGCTTCAAATTGTTGTATTATTCCAAGACGTTTGTCAAATACCGAAACACCAAGGGCTTCTCCTTGCTTTGCACAAGCTCGATTGCATCAATAAGGTCATCGCAGTTTTCAGCAATGAATGCAGTTTGTACCTGCAGCTCTGTGAACCACTCTTTGAATAGCTTTTTTAAGGCACCTAGGGAGTTGGCATCACTGGTTTCATCCTGGAAGAACTCTCTCAGGTGATCAAGATACACTGAGTGGTACTTCACTGCTTCAAACCAGGTGTTCCAATGGGTTAAGAAAGGAACAGGAGGCAATAATTTTCTGTCCACTCCCGTCACCTCCAGAAATGCTATTTACTGATGTTTACATTTGGGTGACTGCTGAAATGCATATTTTATAAATGCCACAGGCTTATTCACTTGCTCAAAGTGGTCAAACCATGTGTCGCTCACCAATGATAAGACATTTGCCTAACAAGCCACATGGATTACATGGTCACCAATAAGGCCACCTAGCACATCGTTAAACCACTTTAGCATGTACCATGCATTATCACTGATGAATGCAGCCTCTTGTTCCATCTTCACTCCATATTTTTGCAATGCCTTTAAAACACTTTGAGCAACAGTGGAATGGTTCATCACTGGCAGCTATGTTGTGTTGGCTATTATGGATTTTCCACCCTCCATTACAAAGATCATGTTCAAAATACAGTGGGAGTCTGCATCAGTTGTTTCTTCGCACATTACCATGAGTGTCTTCCCTTTCACGAGCTGGCAACTTCCCTCCTCCATTTTCCTATTCAATTGGGGCAAGAAGTTTTGTCTTAAGGTGTCGGCCTTTGGAAGAGCCCCAGTTCCTTTGATGTACTGTACTTCCCCATCCAGTCTCTCAAGCAGAGCTGATCCATCTTTTCAATTCGTATATTTGCACCACAACAAGCCCTCAATGTGTCCAATACAATTTCCTCCCATGCTGCAGCTGCAGATGTTGTGGCACTAAAGTTGATGTGCAGGGCCAGCTGTCTGGTATTATTCTTCTGGCTTGCATTCTTTGTATGTGTTTTACTGTTGCAGTGATCCACCACTATATCCTTCCTGACATGGTCAACAAGGTGGTCACAGAAGCAACAGAACATCTTCCCTCCATTCTCATACATGCTGTTGGACTGAAACTGCAATGTACAGCCCTTTGTAGTGACGCTGGAGACTTTTGCCATTTTGCGTGGTGGTGTAGCCATTGCAACATGTAGTGAGGATGACTGCAAAGAACTATAAGTGAACCACAGCTGGAGATATGGACAACAGCTTCAGAACTGTACTACATTAAGGTTCAAAATCTCACAGCTAATTCCTTGCCATGGATGAGAGTAGGAGGAGCAGCTGCAGAAAACATGCTGACCTCGGCAGCTCATAATACATACTAAAATATCAAGAGAATACCAGCATCAGAATCTCACTGCTATATCATGGCCATGGATAAGAGTTGGAAGGAGCAGCTACAGAAATCATGCTGACCTCAGAAGTTCACAGTCTGGACTAGAATATAATTTATATCAAGGTTAGAAGATTGACATCAAAATATATACCTGCTAGTAATTCCTGGACACAGTTGAGCGAGTCTAGAGGAGCAGCTAAAGAAATCATGCTGGAAAAACAGTGGCACACACCAAAAAATGAGGGTGTTTCTGGTGTAGACAGCAGAGTGTTTGACTATTTTGTTGGCAAAATAAATGGTATCTCTTTTTACTTGCAAACCTTTGCCATTTTGCCTCATTTGTTAGTTTGTGCCACTGTTTTTCTAACTTGAAGTCAATATAGGTTTGCAACCTTTACTGTGGCACCCCCCTTGAAAATAAATCATGCTGACCTCAGAAGCTCTCACAATCTGGACTAGAATACAACAGTAGAGCATTGGCATCATAATACATCCCTGGTCACAGCTGAGAGTTTGGAGGGGCAGCTAAAGAAATCATGCTGACCGCAACAGCTCTCACAATCCAGACTAGAATATCAAGTCTAGAACACTGGCATCAAAATATATCCCTGCTAATAATTCCTGGTCACAGTTGAGAGTCTGGAGGAGCAGCTACAGAAAATCACACTGACCTCAGCAGCAGCTGTCACAATTCAGACTAGAATTATCAAGAGAAGAATACCGGCATCAGAATCTCACTGCCAATTCATGGCCATGAATGAGAGTCAGAAGGAGCAGCTACAGAAATCACACTGACCTCAGCTGCTCACAGTCAGGACTACAATATCAACATCAAAAATATATCCTTGCTCATTCCTGGCCATAATCGGGAGTCAGGAGGAGCAGCTACAGGAATCACTCTGACCTCAAAAGTACTCTCAGTTCATACTAGAATATCAAGAGTAGAATATTGGCATCAAAATATCATTGTTTATTCCTGGCCATGGATGAGATTCAGGAGAAGTAGCAACAGAAACCACTTTGACCTCAGAAACTTACAGTCAGGAATAAAATACATCAGGATCAAAATCACACAGCCAATTCATGATCATATGAGCCATGGAGAGAATCAGGAGTACAGCAATTGGAATCAAGGACTGCACCATCACTTGCCATCAAGACCAAGCTGGCAAACTGAACTACAATGGCAAGAATCAAGATGAGCAATTACACACCATATAATACTGATGAGGATGAGCAGAGGTACACAACATAAAAGGCAGTAATAAGAATGACAAGAATAATGAGTCGACAACAGCCCTTCATGATATGGAAAGTCTTTTGTACCTTCAGACACACTTGGTCAACCATGTGCATGTGGCAGTGGACAAGCTATCAAGCAACATACAGTTACATCAGTATTGGACACCAGGAATATCAAGACTAAACTCATGTCCCAGCAGTGGTGAACATAAAATGTAACGCAATACAACATATTTATGCAATAGGCATGGATTCAAAAGTGATTACTTAAATTCTGTTATTTGAGCTACTGTGTAAATAAATGCATTTATACAGTAGCTACATCAGTGTTTATGTACATAGTAACCCGGCATGTAGCATTTATGTACACATACTGTATATGTCACTGCCTCCCCTCCACCAGTCGGCAGACACTACTTCAATGAGAACCATGATAAAGACTGCAAAGAAGCACAACTGTATCTTTTTAAAAACAGAGGACTCAATGCAGCAGATCACTAAGCAGCACCTTTCAAGGAGCCTAACACACACACACACACACACACACACTAAGGCCAAAATCTGGGCCACAAACACAGCATTAGCGTTTTTAACATGAAAGACCCACTAGTGGGCTAAAATAAAGCAAACTGCACCAGTTAAAAATGACAGGCTTGCAGCAGATCACAACTGGCAGCACTTTTAAGACCTAAAAATATAATTGAAAAGTTAATACATAGCCCATAGAAAAATGTATGCGTAGCCAATAGAAAGACTCCCACATCATCATCCTCCGCCTCAATGCATTTTCCTATTCTCAGAAAATGAAAATAAATAATGGATTGACCTACTGGCAAAACTATCAAACTTGTGCCTCCACACAAGGGTGGCCTGGGCCAAAAACCAATGTAGAAGGTGAGAGCTATAGCCTATGAACCTAACAGGTTTGACTGGGTCAATGGGGGGAGGCCTTGTTGTGGTGGCCCATCTTGCCACCAACACCCTCCTGCTCTCTGTAAAATGGCAATCCTGCAATACTACCTTACTGGGCTTAAAATCAGATGCCCATATATTTGATATCTTGGGAGTTACAAACCCTGTTCCACTCAAGATGATGTCTCTACATGCACATCCCAACCATTCATTAGTGCATACGTGTATACACACACGCACACACATGACCATCTAATCACTGGGCCACAGAACTCTCCATGGGGGCCTCCAGGGACTACCAGGATGACTCCAGCCAGGGTTGGAGCCAGGATTCAGGTAAGTGAATCATCTTCTTTGTACTTATTTTCATCTGGGTTGATAGGAAAGCCTTGTTGTGGCAACCTAGCTTGTCACGAATGATTCCTCAATCAACCACCTGAAAAAACACTCCCTCAGATATCTGTTGCCCCCAAACAGTGAACCAGACACACCTACCTACTTGCTTTGAGTGAAGCAACAGAAGCACAAGGTGAGGTGCTGTTAGCAGGTCTGAGAATCGGGCAGCAGGGGTTGGCTGGTGGTTCATATAGCCTATGAACCTAACAGGTTTGACTGGGTCAATGGGGGGAGGCCTTGTGGTGGTGGCTCATCTTGCCACCAACACCCTCCTGCCCTCTGTAAAATGGCAATCTCATCGAACAGTATGGTTCACAATAAACACAGCAATAGAGTCAAGCCATACAAAGGCAAAAGTACTGGATTTTAGGAGGGCTGACTTTGCCAAAATGAGTGAGTGCCTAAGGAATGCACTAGCAAATGGGCAGGAAGGAGGGGTGGAAGAACAATGGGGAATAATAAAAACTGCCATCACAGAGGTAACAAGCCTTTGTGTGAAGCAAATAAACAAAATGAAATGATGTAAGAAACCACTATGATTCTCAAAGGAAGTGGCAGTGAAGGTTCAAGAGAAAAAGAAAGCATTCAGGAAGTACAAGGAATCACAGAAGGAGCAGGACAGAGAACCGTATCAGTTAAAGCAAAAGGAAGCTGGGAAGACAGTCAGAACAGCAAAGGCCCAAACTGAGGAAAAGATAGCTAACTCAGTTAAGAAGGGGGATAAAATCTTTTATAGGTACATCAGGGAGCAAAGGAAGACCAAGGGAGGGTTAGTGAGGCTTAATAAAGAGGAGGGAGGGTGGGTAGAGGGTGACTGTGAAAAGGCAGAGATACTAAACAAATATTTTTGCTCAGTATTGACAAAGGAAGTGGGGGAGGTACCTAAAACAAACAGTAGAAACACTCTGGATACAGAAGTTGATATCAGCCCATTTACAGAAGAAGGGTTCTGAAAGAACTCTTAAAACTGAAAGCGGACAAAGCAATGGTGCCTGATGGGATTCATCCTAGAATTCTAAAAGAACTAAGGGTAGAACTAGTGACACCACTGACTACCCTCTTTAACAAATCATGGGAGGATGGGGTGGTACCCGAGGACTGGAGAAGGGCAGATGTGAGACCCCTTCACAAAAGTGGGAGCAAGGCAGAAGCAGGAAACTACAGACCTGTTAGTTTAACCTCAGTGGTAGGGAAAATGATGGAATCACTTCTGAAGGAAAGAATTGTTGAGTTTCTAGAGGCCAGAGGGCTCAGGACCCAAGGCAGCATGGATTCACAGTGGAAGGTCATGCCAGACAAATCTGATAGATTTCTTTGACTGGGTGACCAAAGTAGTAGATCAGGGAGGCTGTGGACATGGCCTACCTAGACTTTAGCAAGGCATTTGACACGGTCCCACAAAAGATTAATATAGAAGTTAGCCAGCCTTGGAGTGGTCCCAAGATGACAGCCTGGCAAAGAATTGGCTGGAGAATAGGACACAGAGAGTAACAGTAAATGAGTCCACTCTGAAGAAAGGGGGTTACTACTGGGGTACCGCAGGGTTCAGTATTAGGACGGTCCTCTTCAATGTCTTCATAGCGACATTGCAGAGGGACTGGAATGAAGTATGTCTCTTTGCAGATGACACAAAGATCTGCAACAGAGTTGATGCACAAGGTGGGGTGGAAAGGATGAGAAGGAACTTGGCAAGGTTAGAGGAATGGTCAAATGTATGGCAGCTTAGATTCAATGCTAAAGTGCAAGGTAATGCACCTGAGTAACAAAACCAGGGAAGAGTACACAATGAGGGGTGAGATACTAACAACAACAAAATGGAAAGGACCTGGGGTAGTCATATCAGATGACCTAAAGGTGGGCAAATAATGTGAGAGGGCAGCAAGGAGGGCTGGGGGATACTGGGATGCATAGGGAGGGCATCACCAGTAGAAACAGGAGATTATTATCCCTCTGTACAGACAGCTGGTGAGACCCCATCTGGTACTGCGTTGCAGTTCTGGAGACCCAATCTCCATAAAGACATGAGACAGGATGGAGGCTGTCCAGAGGAGGGCAACTAAAATGGTGCAGGGTCTGCACCAGAAGACATATGAAGAGACTTAAGGAGCTGAATATGTATAGCCTCGAGGAAAGGAGGGAGAGGGGGACATGATAGAAACTTTCAAGTACCTCAAGGGAATCAACAAAGTTCAAGAGGGTAGCATCTTTCAAAAAGGTGTGCAAGAACAAGGGGGCACAATTTGAAGATAGAAGGGGGGGCCGCTCAGAGGTAATTTAAGGAGGTATTTTTTCACAGAGAGGGTTGTGGATGCATGGAACGGCCTTCTGGAGGAGGTTGTAGAGCCAAAAACAGTGGTGGAATTCAAGCATGCATGGGACAGTCATAAGGCAATTCTAGGGGGTTGGGGTAGGAAGAAGTAGGCTGCTGGTTAACTAGGATCTGCATTTTATCCGTTAGGTAGGGAAATGGGCAGACTGGGTGAGCCAAGCGGTCCTTATCTGCTGTCAAAATCTATGTTTCTATGTTTCTATGTTTCAATAGCAATATAGATCCATAGCAGCTCAAGTCCTTTAAAGGTCTGAGTTCACCAAGGCATCAGCTTCCAACTCCAGCCAAGATAGAGCAGTCATCTACAATGTTTATCCTTCAAGTTGGACAGCAGCAGTTTATGACCTACATCCTTCAGGTGTGACAGCAGCAATAACATCACTATGACCTCCATCCTTCAGGTGTGACAGCAGCAACAGCACTATGGCCCCCATCCCCTCAGGTCTGATGGCAGCAGCAACAGCACTACGGCCATCATCGCTGAGGTGTGACGGCAGCAGCAGCAGCACTACAGCCCCCATCCCTCAGGTGTGATGACAGCAGCAACAGCACTACGGCCCCCATCCCCCCAGGTGTGACAGCAGCAGTGACAGCTGCATTACTAAAGCTGCCATCCATCAGCTGTGACTGCATCACTGTAGTCCCCACTAGTCCCAATCCCAGTAATGCCCATGCCCCACTTGCCCAAGCTGGTGGGAGGTCAGACGTGAATGAAGCCGAACCACCAGATGCCAAAGTGTACTCCCATGGTTCAGTGCAGTGCAGAAGAAATCCACAAGTGAATAGTTGAAAGCCTGCAGGAATGGGGAGGACATGCATGACTGAAACCTATAAGTTCAACAGGGGTATAAACAAGGTGAATAGGGAGGATGACCTGTCTCTGTTAGAAATATAGATTCAGTCAACAGGGGGCATGACCCCTCCCAATTTAAGACAGACAGCTTCCAATGCACATGCCTGCCCCCCCAACATAGACAGCTCTATGCATATGGACAGAGTGAGCATATATTTCTCATTTCTGAAGTAAGGCGAGTAAAGCCAACTTTGTTGGAGTACAAAGTAAGTTTTGGTTCAAGTGCTTTAAGTAAAATATAACTCATAAGTCTCTCAGAGACAAACACACACACACACACACACACACACACACACACTCACACATATATATGCACAACCAGCAACAGCCCCACTCTGTTCACTGGCACCATATGGTGAATATGCCCCAAATCCAATACAGGCCTACCCTGCACCAACCTGTCTAGTCCAACCCATGACACCGAAATGGACAAAGCTAGCCCCCCACTTCACACAATATAGCCAGCACCACCCCCTCAACTGAACAGTTGGCTCCTTCAAGAGCACCATCCTACAAGCCTACCCTGCACCACCAACAACATGGCCCGTTCCACCAATCCAACCTGAATGGACACAACCAGTTCCCCACCCCACCAGGATGCAGAGCAGGTAGCTAAGGAGTGAATAGAGGGTCTACAGCTCAGTTCAACTGATGTCCCAGGCATTCAGGTCTCTGTGGCCAGTACCACCCCTTCAGTCAGACAGTCTGCTGCTTTACACCCCACCCCAACACAGGCCTATCCTGTACTAACATATACAGGCAATCCTGCTCATATCACTTAAACAGATTCTGCTGGCTCCCTCACTCCACCAACATGGCCAATATCCCCCAATGAAATGTTGGCTCTCAACATCCGCACCAATACAGGCCTCTCTTGCACCAGCATGGTCAGACCTACCAACCACACCTGAACAGACACAGCCAACTCCTCACCCCACCAATATGGTTAGTAACTGCCCAAATGAACAGCCAGCTCCCTTTCCCACCACCCATGTATGGCCGCTCGTACCCACTACACGTAAGTGGATACACCAAGGTCCAGTCCAACCACCCCACCAACACAGCCAGCAGGGAGTGCTGTGTTGCTACAGCCTCTATACCACCCCCAAACAGCCAGAGATCCAACACAGCTTAATTTCTGCAGCAAAAATTAAATAAAAAAAGTATTTTTGGCTACAATGGACATTGGATAGCTAAGGAGTGAAGAGTTACCAGGTTACATTGTCTAGCATCTGATTCCAGACATCCTGGTTCCCCCCACCGAGCATAGAGTACACTTCTATTCAGGATGGAGAGAGGATTGAAAAGTGGAAGTAGGACCTATCGGCAGATCAGTTCTTCTGTCCGTGTTGCCCGAGCCCAGGCATCCAGGTGTTCCCCCCATGGGTAGCTATAAGAGTGTGCTCCATTCTCCGAGCACATTTGCTAACATTAGAAGCACATTTTTTAAATCTAAATTTAGTGTTATCATGCTTCTGCAAAGTACTAGGAGCGTGGTCCATTTTGAATTATTGTAAATGGCTCTGGGACTTTAGCACATGCCCCAGAATGACTTATGCTCATTTTAGTTTTAATAGAGCCATTCAAACCAGCTATACCCAATCACCCCATCTTATGTCTGTGTTTTTCCTGATGTGAGCAGTATTAATGTGTACACATGCAGGGCAGCCAGAGCCATACATTTTTTCAGCTAAAACTCTTGAAAGAGACGTATTCTGCTGTGATAGTGGATTAGGTTGTGCTGGAGTAACAGATTTGCAGAGGCAGGCATGCACAACTAGTGCCAGCATAAGTCAAGGATGTCTGTGGCAGTCAAGACAAGAGACTGGCTGCGTAGAATGGAATGGGTGGTGGGGGTGGGACTGCCATCGGAAGGAGAGACCAAGCATACTGTAACTGTATACATGACCATTCATTAACAAATTAAAGCAGTGGTCGTTCAGTGGGTGCCTGGAGCCAGAAGTACTAGCCCTGGCTTTGGCCTTTTCTTCTTTAGACTTTTGGGGCTGTGATACAGGAGACAAAGACAGCAGATTTGGGTAAGAGGATCACCACCAAGCACATCGAGAGTTGCACTGGGTTTCAGTGCTTGGCCATTCAAAAACAACTACAACCACAGGCCTTGGATGCTCTGTCCCTCTGACTTTGGACTTTTGGCCAGGAGGCCAGTTATCTCTGACCTCTGCCTCTGTGTTGGAGGCTGCTTAGGTTAGTTAGGAGTGGACATACGGGCAGAAGCAGAGTAAGTTGAGACTGAACTGGAGAGTCCAGACTAGGTTATCCACACAGGTGATCAAAGGTATTTTGTCAGGTGACCTGCCTGAAATAACCTATCAGCCCATTCTTCCATCAGCAGGTTATACCAACTGAACACTAGTGGCCACTGTAACATATCTCTCACTCTCTTAACTTATAATGGTATCCCTTCTGTTTACTTCCCTACTGATATCCAGGTTCTACACCTGCTCTCCAACTCTCGAGGCACCTAGACCTCTACACTATAATATTAGCACTTCTTCTGCTGCTTTATTTGATTATTGCAGACCCATCTACGACAAACCTCACACTCATACCAAATTGATCCTGATGGCCTATACCCACGCACGTATCACGCTAACCATCCCACCTTGTACACATGCTATGCACTGTACCTCAGCTCTCCCACTCCGCAGACCCCAACCCCCACCACCCATATAAGCCTCACTAACGTTCCTTCACTCTACCCTTACCTTTCTTTGCAGCATCATTCCTGTCTCCCAGTCCCCACCACCAGCACTAAAGGCCCTACACCCTACCAGGCCCAGTGTCATGCATCCAAACTGTGCAGGTGCACCCTCGCCATGGAACACCTCCTACTCCTATTATTATCTGGCAACATCCACCCAAACCCAGGACCACCCCGCTCTAAGGCCCTCCTAAACAACTGCATGTTTGTTGCTAGCCACTTGACATATGCAGCCTACCTAAAACACACCCCTCTCCAAGGCTGGATTGCCCAGCATGCCCGGACATACTAGCCCTATCAGAGACCTGGCTCACTGATAAAATTCCCAATACTGCTGTCTCCTCAGTAATTATATCTTCTTCCGGACTGACAGGACCAGCAAGAGAGGTGGAGGCTGTGCTATTTATGTTAACTCGCTCAATGCCACCGTGCATACCTCAAGACCCCAATTTGGAGCCCAGACGCCACAGTCAAAACTCAGGCTGGGTACTAAAACTCTCCACATCATATCGCCTACATCCTCCTCTAGAAACCAAAACCCACGCTTGAATATCCTCCGCATTATCTCCCACCTACCTAATACTAGTGAAATCATCCTTATGGGTGACTTCAATGTTAACTGGCTATACCCAGCTTCTGCTAGCTACAAAGACACTTACCTGCTGCTCTCGATCTTACCCAAATAGTCACCTCCCTACCAGAAGGGACCATAAATCCAGGACCTCCACATTGTTAGACCCATCTTTCACCAACAGGCCACATAACCTCTCCATGAAACCGTGCTGTCTGACTCTATCAGTGACCACTACTCTGTAACTTGCAGGTGGTCAGGTAAATTGCCCCTGCCCCCAAAAATCTCATGGCAGAGAAGGCCTCAAAGATGAGGCCTCGAGAACCTCAAAGCCCACCTATCTCAGTCCGGCAACTGGCTCCCATTTACAACACGCCCAGTTCAGCTTGACACTGTGCTCACTCATTTTATAACCACCTTCAGCGAAGCATGTGATATATTCGCCTCCCCCTCTCAAAGCAAGCTTGTGAGAAACCAGAACCACCCCTGGATCTCACCATCGCTTCTAAACCTGCTACAACATAGAGATAACCTTGGCACAAGGCCCTCAACTCCCAACGCACCCAGGATAGACAACCTCACCGAGGCATGCAACAATGTACCTGGCTGCGTGCAGGTTAAAGCGAACTTACTAGCAACCCCTCACCCTCCTGGGTGATGGGAAAAAATTTTGAATAACATAAAGAACTCAGTGGAAAATCCTGCCCCTACTCCCTACCCAACTCAACCCTAATGGGGTTGATACACAGGATCCTGCCACCATCGCTGAGGCCCTAAACTCCTCCTTTTCGGACCTCTCCCATATCCTCCACCCTGATGTCTCCCACCTGGCCCCACCCCACCCTCCTCCCGAAACCCAGAGCAGTGTCAACTTGCCTCCCTTTGGCTGTGTGAGTCATCTCGTGCGGTGAGGCTAAACTCTATCACTCTTTCTCAAAGCCATAGCTACCACCCTGTTACAGCAAACTCCCTTGATCTTAAACTCATCTCGGCTTACTGCGACGCCACTCTTCCCCACCTTACAAAAAATCCTCAACCTCTCGCTATGCCATGGTCAGTTCCTCTACCTGAAAAGAGCCATAATCACCCCTATTCTAAAGAGTGGTGACCCTACCAACACCAACAACTACAGACCTATTTCTATACTGCCACCCCTCCAAAGCTCTGGAAAATAGTCTCTGACCAGATAACTGAATACCTTACTAAATATAACCTTCTCAGCCAGGAACAGCATGGTTTCTGGACTGGCCATAGTACCCGTCACTGCACTTGCGGAGTTCACCTCATTCCTCCATGAGGCCCTCGACCAAGGCTCAATCACAGGGGCGGTCTACGTGGATCTGACCAAGGCATTTGACACGGTCAGTCACGAGCTACTGCTCTGTGTCCTCCACAGCTTAATGTGTCCCCTGAGGCAATGGCCTGGTTCAGGGACTACCTCTTGGGACGGTCGCAACAAGTCAGGATAAACACCACCCTCTCCACCTCCAAAACAGTTTGTTTGTCCCACAGGGGTCTATACTTGGCCTGCTTTTTACTCTTCCTTAACTCTCTCCTCAAGGCATGCAAGTGGTCATCTACTACCTCACGCAGACGTATGCGGTACTGTATTGGAAACATTCTCAACCAAGCCTCCAACTGGCCTTACAGGGCTTTTTTCGTGAACTAGAGAACTGGTTTACGGACCACCTACTTTAGACCATATCAACTATTATAAAAAACTAAACCATGATCTTTGTTCTCGTCATCAAAGCCCACATAGTCAGTTGGCCCACTAATTAAGAACTCTCAAGATGACCATCTGGAACACGAATCAAGCTTCAAATACCTGGGCATCACATTAGACACCTCCTCTCCTACTATAGTCACGCCAACTCCTCCTCCTCCGCTGCCAACTCAGAGTGGGCATACTTACTGTCTCAAGCACTGTCATCCCCGCAGGCTATTTTTGCAGTCAACTCTCCATCCTCTCCCTCATTGACTACGGATTGTTATATACAGCTCCTTGAACCCTACTTACGCTAAGCAGTATAAACGTAACCTTGAACAAAGCATGCCGGCTAGTAACAGGCAGCGACTTCACTTACCCACACCTGTGATCTTTATTCTTGACTGGTTGGCTAAACTTCCAGCAAAGACTAAGGTACCACACATGCATCCTCGCGAAAAAGATACAACTTCAGATAGCCCCACAGGCCTACTCTCCCATTATCAGTGCTGCCCCCCAGGCGCACCACAAGACTCCACAACTATCCCTTCTTGAGTCCCCTCTGTAGAACATCCCTAGGGCAGAGATCATTCGCCCACCGCTCCCTCTCTGGCTCCAACACGCTACCACTCCCTCTCACAGACCCTCAGCATCTCTTTTCAAATCGGGTCTCAAAGTTTTACTACTTGAGAGTTAAAATGCACCTGTGGCTAATTTTGCAGCCCACTCTATTTGCTTCCTCACCTCATACATCTCCTGACACAGGGCCTCTTGACCCCAAGTACCTGCACCTACTAGTTTCTGTCATAGGATTTCTAGAATGTTGATTAATTGCCTTTCTGTTTTAATAAGAGCAAACCTGTACTGCGTTTGACAGTACTGAAAATGTATATACTGCCTGTTTTTGTTCATCTTAATCTATACATGTCCTCCTCCACCCCCTGTAACCGACATGGAGCCTTTGCAAAAGAGTCTGTGACTCAAAGGTTTGTAATTCCGATTATATTCAATAAACAATAAACAATAAAAGGTTGGGGGTCAAAACTGGCATTGGCCCACTAGCCACATGCTGGAAGATTTTGAATTGGACCAATAAAATTTTTCTTTAGCTGGGCCTCCTGACTTGTGCTGGAGAAACAAAATATTTAAATAAGCTCGCCAGTTGAGCTGTGGAAAAGACCGGGATCAGTACTTTCCCAACCACTTGTCTTGCTGGCTAGCAGCTGCAAGACTTAATTTTGTTTTCAGGATGGAGACCAAATCAGCCAGTGGAGAGTGGACTGTGCTACCAGTCGGTAGCTCAGTTCATCTAGTGTCTGATTCTGGGCATTCAGGTCTATCTCCCCCCACCCTAATCAGGCACACAGACATCACATTTTTCATCCTCCACCTGCACCAACATCTAACCAAGGAGAATGCAGTGGCAGTGGTGCACTCCAGAGATGGCTATATATGCTTGGGGTATTTCAGAACATTAATTTATGCATGTTATTTACAATAGATTTTCTCCCGCTACCCCACCAACACATCCACTGTGTCACCACCCCACCCCACCAACGTGGCCACTGTGTCCCCACCCCACCAACATGGTCATTGTGTCTCCACCCCAGCAACATGGCCACTGTGTCCCCACCCCCCCACCGACATGGCCACTGTGTCCCCACCCCCCACCACCAACATGGCACCTGTGTCCCCACCCCACCAAAACGGCCACTGTGTCCCCACCCAACCAACACGACCACTGTGTCCACACCCCATCCCACCAACATGACCACTGTTTCCCATCCCACTCAGGTGTGATGGCAGCAGCGGCATCACAACAGAACCCACCCCTTAGCCTCATGTACCAAAACTTGTCTGTCAGAGCTCAGACAGAAATTAAGCCTAACAACCAGATGACAAGGTGAACACTCTCGGTTCAGTCCCATCTAACATTTAACTTCCTGAATTGGTGTCTTTGTAAACAAAGTGCATCCCGCTAAAACATCCACAAGTAATTAGTGTGGAGCTAATGGAGAGGCACACGCATATCTCCCAAAGAATAAACACATCCAGAAATAGCACCCACAGTAAATTGGCCACTTTCTTGCTTGGTTTCCATGAAAAGGGAGCCTCTTAGTTTTCATGTCGGAGCTCAGACACATTAAACTCATCTCCAAAAGTTCCCACACCTCACCCAAGTGGACACAGATTGCCCTGGCACCAACACGGCAGTCCCCGCACACCACCCAAGAGGACAGACATCACAGGAACCAACACTGCCAGCCCTCCATACCACCTACACAAGTGTAGTATGCTCAGGTAACCTTTTTGTATGGAAAAAACTAATATTTCACCCTCAGTTTTTGTCACAAACACCTCCAGATACCCACGCACATGCCTAGGCTCTCCACGTAACACATTATCTACACTACTCTCACATATGCAGTTCACCACCACCACGCACATGCAGGTGAACTGACAACAGCAATACAAACCCACCAAAATGGCTTAATTCAGTTTGATGTGGTTTAATAAAGATTTTTTTTGTCTTGAGTGTGTCTGTCTTTATTTTCTTTTTTTTTTACAATTAATTGAGGACAGTCCAGCTGAGAAGCAACATATGTCTCTGGAACCACCCTAACACAGATGGTCCCTGAACCAACACTGGTGTCAGTCCGATGTCACTCAAGAAAACACAGCCTGCTCCCCACCCCATTCACCCTAACACAGATAGCCCCTGCGCCAACACTGGTGTCCATCCCACTCTGCTCAAGCAAACACAGCCTGCTCCCCAACCTCCCGTCCTAACAAATGGCCAGCCCTCCCGAATGGATCCAAAGTTTGGGAATCTCTAATGTCTGAATATTCTTTTGACTGGGAAACTATATGGAATAATATGTATACTTACAGTATCTGACTCAAGACTGGCTGCAACTTACTCAACATCAAATTTTGCACAATATGTACTACACCCCAGTTAAATTAGCCAACATTGGTCGTTTTCCCTCTCCCTGCTGTTCCAGATGTGTCAAGGTGGATGGTACACTACTACATGTCTTTTGGTTATGTGAGAAAGTGTCTTCCCTGTGGGTGAGCATTGAAGAGAGAGTGGACCCCCTTTTGGGTTTGCGAAGACTTTTTTTCCCTGAAGTTTACATCTTCCGTGACTTTGCGCAGATTCAGGTAAAACAAAGGAGATACCATATAGTTCTCATCTCTCTAGCGCTCACAAAATTGGTATTGAGGCATTGGCTTGACCAGTCACTTATTACCTACTCTGTATGGCTACATGAACTCTCCTTTTCCTTATGAACTGAGCATCTAATTGCTAGCACATGTAATCATGTACCCCTATTTCATAGGAAGTGGGGCAAATTATTTGCCCTTTACCTGAACTAACATTTTCGTCTTCTCCCTGGCGCCTAATATTTCATCCTTTGCATACACAATTATAACTCTAACTTTGTATTAATAAGTATTGAGATTTCATTTTATTGGGATCTTATACACTCCACTGAGGGAGGGAGGGTAGGGTTAGGGTGGGTTGGGGGAAGGGGAGAATATTAGTTTTTATCCTAACAGTTTTTTCTGTTGTATCCTTTATTGTTATGTATGGTTTTATTAAAACAATAAAGCTTCTTCAATTTAAAAAAAACCAAAACAAATGGCCAGCCCAACCACAGGGACACACACACACACACACACACACACACACACACACACCCCTCCCAGTTCAGCAAGCCTACATAAATATCACTATATATAAGAAATCCCCATCAGTTTCCCACCAGCCACCCCATTACAGACAGACAACCATCCACCACTGAAATTAAACTCAGACAGCCCTGGCATCAACAATAACAGCCCTCCACCCCACACAAGTGAACATAGACAGTCCTGCAACCAGTTCCCCTCCGATCTACACAGGCGCATGCACTCAGCGCTCTTCCACACACCTGCCCAGACTCCCCCGCAGTCTGTACCCAGTGTAATAGGGTATGAATGGTATGAGGACCCACCCTAGATCATAAGTTGCCCCCTACTCACATCAGCCACCTACAAGCTCTCAAACAGTTGATCATATAACAAAAAAATAAATAAACATATTTGACTAAGTGCAGCCATGGTTGGTATTTTATTTATTTATTTGGAAAATGTTTCACCAGGAAAGACAACGTGAGCTATAAAACAGCTAATTTCCAGAAGCATCCGGGGTTACAAGAATTGGGAGAACAGGAACACATAGCAATATATGAGCAATACAAGTACAGTTATAAAAAAAAAACACAAGTGAAGTACATTTACGGAGCAGAAAAACCCTGGCCTACCAGCTAGGGTGGACAAAATCAAATAGGATAATACATACATTGCAACAACCCTAGGAGAAGGTGATAAAAAAGGACAAGGGTTAGAGTATGGATAACTCAAGAGAAGTGCTAGAGATAGTAGGTGAAGCACAAGCTTCAAAGTGCTAATGTAAACCCTGGTGAAGGCTGATTATAAGACATAGTGGGGAAATAGGATGGATGAGGGGGTAGAGGAAGAGGGAGAGAAGAGGAACCTGGGAAGGTCTATCCGCCAACAGGATGCCGGAACCTCTGCTGGGGAGAAACATGACAAGTAGAGAGGGAAGGGGGGAGAGAAGGGAGGTGAGGGGGTGAAAGAGAGGGACGGGATAACTGGAGCAAAGAAATTGAGAAGTAGGGGGAATGACAGAGGAGAAGAAGAGATAACCAATCTATACCCCTTCAGGATGATGCAAACCCTGCAAGGGGGATGGACTAGGAAGTGGAGAAAGGAGGAGGGAAGAGGGGTAGAGAGAGAGAGAGAGAGCCAGGAGCAATACTCCCCATTATGCAGAGAACCCTGAATGGGGGACTGGGCCTGACAGCAAGAAAGGGAGGGATGGAGAGAGAGCCAGGAGCAGTGCCCCCAGGATCCAAAGAACCCAACAGGGGGACTAGTCCTGATAGAAAGGAGGGGGAGAGAGAGAAAAAGCCAGGAGCAACACCCTCCAGGATGTAGAGAACCCTGCAGGAGGACTAGGCCTGGCAGTAAGGAGAAGAGAGAATGGGGGCAGGGCAGGAGGAGAGAAGTGAGAGGGTGGTCGGAGGGGGGAAGAGGGAAAGTTGGAGTGCCAGCATTAGAATGTTGCGATAATATAGTAGGTAGTGGATGGTAGTAGAGTGACAAAGTGACTCAGTAGGATTGTAGTAGGGGTGGGGTGGAGGGAGAGGGTATAGATAGGTGGTAGTGAGTGTAGAAGAGGAAACACAAGAGGAATGAATCACTTAGAAGACTAGAAGGTAAGACAGTGATGGGAAAAAGAAGATAGATTCACAAAAGTGGGGAGGGTTATGAGGGGAGGGGCTTGGAATAAGAACAGTTAGGAGATTAGAGGGTAGGGCTAAAGGAATTATGCATCCTGGGGATTGAAGGGGAGCTAAAACAAGTATAGTCAGGGGAAAGGTTGTGTAAGACTAAGGAGATAGAAGAAAGGGAAGGAGGAGAGCCTGCTAGGAGAAGGTAGCGAGTTCCTAAGTTTTAGGAAGTGGTAGGAGAAAGCTTCCTGGCCTATGGAGGTAGAGCGACATGGAATGGCTACAGTGTGCACGCCCGAGGATCTGAGAGGGAGGAAGGAGGTGGAGTAGCGAGTGAGGAGGAGAGGTAGGAGGGGAGAGAACCAAACCAGAATTTGGAAGTAAACTTGGCACAGTGAAAGAGACGCTTGCACTCTTGGGAAAGCTAGAGAATGGTATAAGATGCGAAGATGTGTGCTGCAAGGGGAGTCAAGAGCGAAGCGACAGAAAGTGAAAAGCGTATCCAATCTGGCAAGGAAAGACTTAGGTACAGCACTGTAGACTATGTCGCAATAGTTAAAAATAGGGAGTATCACTTTCTGAACAAGATCATGCCTAATCAGTAGAGGTAAGGAACTACGGTTCCTGTAAAGAGCGCCGAGCTTAGGGCAAAATTTTTTTCAGGATGGCATCAATATGTACAGAAAAGTTAACATGTTGGTTAAACCAGACACCCAGGTATTTAAAAGAGGAGGTGTCCTCTAGTGTTGTCCCGTCAAAGTTGTGGAAGGAGGGAAGGGAGGGTAGCCTAGAGAGTCTCTGCCTAGTGCCAAAGATCATGGAGACAGTCTACTTGGCATTGAAGAATAACAGATGTGAGCTTAACTAGTTTTGAACATTATTGAAGTCAAGTTGTAGTCTGGAAGTCACTTCGGAGGGAGTTTGGCCAGAGGTGTACAAGACCGTATCGTCAGCATACATATGGATAGTGGAAGAGAAGCATACTGATGATAGGTCATTTAAAAACATTGAGAATAAGAATGGGCCAAGAATCAAGCCTTGAGGCACACCAGTAGAGATGGGTAATGGTGGTGACAGAGAGTCAGCTATTTTAACAAATTGAGTTCGGCCTACTAGGTAGGCTCGTAACTAGTTACAGGTTGTCACAGACAAGGCAGCTGAGGAGAAGGGGGTGGGAGACTGTGTCGAAAGCCTTGGCCAGGTCAGACAAAGATGGTAGAAGTAATGTGACCTCTATTTATGGCTGAATGTATAGAATCAGTTAGTCTAAGTAGAGAAGTGGTAGTAGAGTGAATCTTCGGACAACTAGATTGGAAAGGAGTGAAGAAAGAGGAGTCATCAAGGAAGGAGGAGAGTTGGGAGAGAATAAAGTGTTCCTGGAGTTTAGCCAGAGTGGGTAGAAACGAGATGGGGCAGTAGTTCCCAGGGGATGAGAGATCACCTTTCTTTAGTAGGGGCAGAACTGTAGCATGTTTCCAGGCTTCAGGGATAGTCACAGCATGGAAGGATAAATTGAGGAGGTCAGCGAGAGGAAGAGAAATAACTGGAGCAGAGAGGCACAGCAGTTTAGGGTCAAGGCCATCAGCAGAGCTGCCCTTTGTTGGGTTTATAGAGAGCAGCACCTTTAGGGTGTTGTCTTGAGAGATGGGTAAGAAGGCAAAACTCTCCGTGAAATGGTGATGTTGGGAGGAATTGGGAGGCAGGAAGGAGGTAGTGGGGTGAGATGGGAGGGAGGCTAATAGGGTGCAGGTGAAGGAAGTAAAGTAGAAGTTGAATTCCTTTGCTACTGTAGGGTGGTCGGCAGTGAATTGGTTGTTTATAATGAGCAGAGGCATGGGGGTTGAGATTGGAAAGACATGAGAGAGTGTACTACTGTACTTTCCAAAACATGGACAGGTTATTTATGTTAGTATTAAAGGTGGACTGGGAATATTATGCTTTGGCCAGCTGGATGGGTTTGGTACAGGCATTACGGAGTGTCCAGTAGGCAGCGTAGTCATGAGGGAGTTTGGAGGATTTGTGGGCTTTCCATGCTTTATCACGCAAATTTTAACAGGCCAGGAGTCCAGGGGTTACCCATGGAAGGTGACTACCACGCACTCTAACTTGTTTCAGGGAAGTATGTTTGTTCCAGATAATTATGAAATTATCTTTGAAATAGGTCAGGGCCTGATCTATAGTATTGGCTGTGATTATAGGGGCCCAGTTGATGAGATATAAGTCAATGTGCAGAGATGCAAGGTCTAATGTTTTGTAAGCAAAAATCATTAGTAGTTTGTGGGAAGCTTTAGGTCTATGTACTTTCTTAACTAGGTAGATCATATGATGACCACTAAAAGCATCAGGTAGTAGGCCAGACTGGAGAACCCCGTGAGGATGGGAGGTAAGGGCCCAGTTGAAGAGAGTGTGGTTGTAGGATTTGTGGTTTAGATGAGTAGGTTCTGTGATTAACTGGGCCAAGTTAAGGGCAGCAATATCAGTGCGAGTCTTAGCCAGGGCAGGATATGGCCAGTTCAGGATTAGATCCCCTAGCAGGTATAGTTTTTCCAGAGGCAGTAAGTGACCCAATAGTAGTGATTAGATTAGTGGCTACAGAGCGGTGTAGACCCAGATGGCAATAAGCTCCTGCAATGAAAACTGGAACGCAGAAGGGAAGAGATAGTCTTATGATGAGGACTTCATAGCTTTTGGGGTCAGTGGATGATAGGACAGTAGTAATTTGGAGAGAGGAGGAAGAGTAGATAGAAACACCCCCACCCCTACCAGTGCGGTCCTGGTGGGAAATGGCATAACCAGGAATTGCGATAGGTGCATCAGGGATTTTATTAGTTAACCAGGTCTCTGAAACAATGATGTCTGGATTTAGGGATCCTACAAGTGGAAGTAGCAGGTCAAGTTTAGGGAGAAGATAACGAATGTTAATGTGAAGGACTTTTAGGCCACGGGGAAGTGTAAATGGGGATGAAGCATAGGCAGGGGAGGGAGGAATGGATTGGACAGAGGTTTTACTAAGTAAGGGACTAGGGTTGGGACTAATGTCACCTGAGGGAGGAGCAAGAGAAAAATAATGATGAAATGCAGCTTAGTACTCTTGAACCAATGTTTGTTGGATGACACAAAGGAACAAGGAGCAATTGAATGTTGAGAGACGAAGTTTAAGGAGGCATAATAGGGTGTAGGAGTATGGTATAAACATAAGAGAGGCGGAAGGCCGTGTAGAGAAGTGGGTCCAGGTATAAAAATGAGACATAGGAGTTGACACTTGGTTGAAATAAGGGGTTAGTAGGGTAGTCATGATAGCAAGGGGAATGTGGTGGGGAGTGGGAGTATTTAACAAATTAACAGGCCGGAGAGCGAGCAAGGTGAGAAGTGTGAGGAAAAGGAATAGGGGAGAGAAATAGAAAGAGATCATGTTTCCTGAAATAGAGAGAATGTATAGAAATGCTATCAATGCAGAAAGCTGCAGATGTGTCTATAAACACAGTGATATAAGGTACGAGGGTAGCTAAGGGAACGGAAGCAGCAGATGTGATCTATAAACACAGTGGTATGAGGTGTGAGGGAAGCTAAGGGAATGGAAGAGGGAGAATGGGTTAGCCAACTAGGAGGCTGACAGAGAGCTAGTGGTGGCCAATAGAGAGGGGGTAGGTAGTAGACGGAGCTATGGTGTATTTAATAGAGGTCGGGCCATTGCGGATGGGTGGGAAAAGATATAGCAAAATATAGCAGATATAGCAGTAGTTGGCCCAAGTAAACCAAAAATTAGCAGTTCTGTTTAAGAAGCAGAAGGCTGGAGGATTAGTCCAATCAGATTTAAAGCCACAAAGGCAGCATCCAGTGGTGGGCCAGGAGCTAGAAGCAAGGCCCAATCAATGGCTGCTTGGTGGTCCCCGAGCTTTCAGCAGACTGTACCTGGGCAGGGAGCTTTGCCAGTGGGCAGGAGAGGTGGCACGGTCGGTTGGTTATTCAGCCGCAGCCACAGGGATTGGTGGAGTGCACGATCAGAGGCAAACATACATCTAAAAGGGGACATTTGAGAGGAAGGCAAAGGTTAAGAAGGCAGACACAATGGGAGCAATTAGTTGAAATCAGGGGGCATGGAGGGCAAGAGAGAATAGATAGAGAGGGCGGAAGGAAGGGAAGAGAGACTGTTTGGGGGTCGTTTAGCCTGGCACCAACAACTGTGGCCTAGACTAAAGAATAGCAAGGAAAGTAGAGAGTGACTAGGGGGGCAAGGGATCAGCTGCAGGAAAGAAGAAAAAGAATAAAGGGGAGAGGTAGGATAGGGATGTTTAAGTAGGGAGCGCAGAGAGGGGAGAGATTCAGCAAATGAATAATAATCTACAACTGTGCCATCTAAGCACAAATTAACTTGAAAACCAAATAATTTCTTTCCTTCCAGCAACATGAGTTAAAACACTGTAAAGTCCCCTGTTAAAATCCAAGACCTCCCACAGCCCAGGCAACTGAAATACACATTACTGGAATGGTACGTTCTGGTAACCAATCACCCCCAGGTTAGGTCACCAACATGGCCAGCTCCCTAGGCACATGCCAGGGTATCCCCACCACCACCACCACTGTGACCCCACACACTCATGCCTTCACCCACCACCAACACAGGCAGCTGCCTACACATACACCCAACACCGTCAGCCCCTCCCCCCCCAAATACACACTATTTTAACCTTGGTCTATCAGAAGGGCCTTGTCATGGCAGCACAGCTTTCTACTAACACTCCCCACCTCATTACCAACTGGTTAAGGAAAAAATAATGCTCCCAAAATAAGCTCCCAGTTCAGGAATGCTCCAACCTTCAGCCTCCCAGCTTGGCAAGCCCCATCTTGAGCCTTTCAGCTCGGCAAGCCCCACCTTAAGCCTTCCAGCTTGGCAAGCCCCACTTTGAGTCTACCCACCTGTTCCCTTAATACATATCCAGCTCACTCTCTCTCTCTCACACACATATATGGATGCCCAGCAACCCCCCTCCCCACACACAGGATACAGAGCGGGTTCCTTAGGAGCTAAAGGAAAGTTGCCAGCTCAGTTCATCTAGTGTCCCAAGCATCCAGGTATCTATAGCCAGTACCACCCCTTCAGTCGAACAGTCTGCTCCCACACCCACCACCACACCAGAGGCCTACCCTGAACCATCAACACATGGCCAATCAAACCCACCCCACAAACTAACACAGCCGGCTCCCTCACCCCACAAATATGGCCAGTAACTCTCACTCCAAAACAATCTCCCTCACCCTGTTATTGAGGCACAGGTCAGGAAGCATAGGAAAACCAGGAACAGTTTCAAAATTCGCAAATAGCATTTTATTATTAATAACAAAATAAAAAAATAAAAATTGTTCAGTATAACTATTTACAATGGCAGTACAACCATAGAAAGCAGAGTCCTTCTTCTGAGTTTTTCTTCTCAGTTTCCAATCTCAGTCTCTGTCTCTGTCTCTGTCTCTCCCTCTTGCAAAACATTGCAGCTGTTTTTATAACAAGTATCTTGAGAGAGCTCGTTAAGAGAACATTCTGCTCCTCACACAGTGTTCTTGTCAGTTTCAGCAGATGCAGCAAAAAGAATATAATGACCCAGAACTGACCTCTTGTAGCCAGCTCTGCATAGATTTTGCATCCAGCATTCTCAGGTTAACCCCTTGAGTTCCAAATAGTTTTGCAATCATTTCAACAGCATAACTATTAACATTTTTAAACAAAGGGATCATTAGTTATATTCCCACATAATGACTCACATATATTTTTATACCCACAGATATGCAAGGGGCGGGGGAAGACAGAAATAATGAGGGAAGGCAGAGCAATAGTGAGAGGCAGAAAATTGCAAGCACATTGGCTTTTGGATGATAAGGTGTTGTGCACCTCTGGTACCATCCTACACTTCTCCCACAAACATTTCATCAGGTCTGACATGAAGGAACCCCCTCGATTGGTGATAACCTCCTGTGGAAACCCAGCACAGGAGAAAATCCCTAGTAAGGCATCTGCCACTTTGTCTGTCCTCAGTGACGATGGGGCAACTGCCTGTGGATACCGGGTGGCATAATCCACCACAGTCAGGATGAACCTCTTCCCGGAGGAGCTGGGGGTATTTAAAGGCCCCACAATATCCATTACCACCCTCTGGAATGGCTTCTCCACTATGGGCAATGGAATTAGGGCAACTTGGGTTTTCTTGCCTGCCTTCCCTATTTCTTGGCACCAGTGACACAACCTACATTACTCCTTCACCTGCTGGGTGAAGTTGGGCCAATAGAAATTCTGGGCCAATCGCTGCATAGTGCGCGAGATTCCCAGATGACCAGACAAGGGAATGTCATGTGTAATCTTGAGCAACTGCTCATGGTACCCTTGGGGAACAACAAACTGTCTGCCTATCACCCCTCCCTCTGTATTTATAGCCTGAGTATACATCAGTCCATTTTCCCCAAAAAACTTATGTTTACCGTCACCTCCCTGTGCTCCATCAGAGTCTGCCCAAGACCTCAGTTTCTGTTTATTAGGGTCACTTTTCTGACCAGCTGCAAACTCCTTATACAGTCCCAAGGCATGGGACAGGTCCCCTTCAGTCTCTAAACTAGGGTCCCTATCACTAGTGTCAGGGCACTCAGGATCACCATCATCTCTAAACCTCTGATAATGGGTCACCCCCTCCTTCCTCGGAGTAACCCTCCATAGCTGTGTGGTTAACTGCTACTGGGAAAATTTCTACCCTCTTTTCATTAGTCTCCATATCAAGAGACACAGTCTGGGGAACTAGACTCCCAGTGGTTTCCTCAATGGTTTCTATGGGATCCGAGGAATTACAATTTCCCCATCCGCTTGTCTACAGGTAACTGCACACACCATCCCATTTGAGATTATTGCCAAGGATGACGTCAACTGCTAATGTTTTGGCTACAGTCACCTGTTGTACAGTCCCCCCTGTTTCACTCCAGTCTAGGAGAACACTAGTGAGTGGCAATGTCGTCTCCTCACCAGTGAACCCTTGCACAGTTACAAATTCATTGGGTACAAGCTGACCAGGTTCTACCAGATCCCCTTTTGCCAGCTTCATGGATGCCCCTGTGTCCCTTAACCCTTGTGTTTGTACAGCATTCATCATGACTGGGTGCATGTGTTCCCTCGTGTTCACAGGCATGCTTCCAGGGACACACAAACAACCCACTTCTTTCTTAGCCCCATGTTGCATATTGCTCGTCCTTTTGCAACACTGTCTGGCAATATGCCCAGTTTCTTTACAAACCCAACATTTGTTTCTTTTCTCAAAGAAATCTTTTCTTTGAAACATGGGGCTAACTGGTTTCTGTGGAGGCAGTGAGGGTTTTAGCTGTCCTGAAGGCGTGCTTTTCCCATTCTGCACTGCCACACCGCCCCATTCGCTCTCAGAGCAGGTCTGCTTTTGGCATTGCAGTCCAAGAGTTCAGCAGCCTCTTGCACTGTTTTGGTATCTCAGTCCTCCAGCCAGGTTTTTAGCTCTGCTGGGCATGCCCCAAAAAACTGTTCTAACAAAATAGCATTTTCATTTTATCTACTGAGTTTGCTTCAATTCTTTCTCACCAACGTTTTAAACACTGGTGTTGTTTTGTGGCTAGCTCCTCGTAGCTCATGTCAGGTCTTCTCCTGAGCTTACGGAATTTAGCTCTGTATGCTTCTGCAGTTAAATCAAACTTTTTTTAAAGTGCAGCTTTAATTTTGCTGTAATCATTACTGTTCTCATTGTCCATTTGACCAATGGTAAGTAGCTGGAATAGCTGGAAGCTCCAGGACTCTCTAGGAATTTTAGCCTGAATACAAACTTTTTCAAAAGAATTTAAAAAGGCATCCATATCCTCCCCCACTTTAAATTTGGCTATTAATTTGGAATTTGATTTGTAACCTAGTCCTGTTGTCCCAGTAAAACCCAAGCCACTTACCTGCTGTGGTGCCGCTGGCTGGAGTCGTATCTTCTCCAGTTCGTGTTGTCTCTGGCACTCCTGCTCCTCACGGTCAGCGTCTCAGCATTCTCACTCTCTCTCTCTCTTCTCCTCTGCCTCGCGGCATTCTCACTCTGCATCACAGCGTTCTCGCTCTGCCTTCTCTTCTGCAGCTCGCTGGCACTCATGCTCCTCACAGTCTGCCTTCCGCTGTTCCTGCTCTGCCTCTCGGTGTTCTCGCTCTACCTCACAGCCTGCCTCTCTCTTCTCTCTGTCCCCCTTCTCCTGGAACTCTAGCTCCATCCTGTGCAACTCAGTTTGCAGCCTGAGTACTTCTGTATCATGGATACGAAATAATTACTCACCTTAGTAATTATGTTTCTTCTATTGGAGTCTTGCTGTATTCTGACAAGTGCAGTTAGCCCCAGCCTTTAAACTGCCCCAGAGAACAAAGGGTTTATCTTTCTATGCAGAGCATAGAACGCTGAGCTCGAGCTCAGTTGATGTCTCTGTCTGTTTCCCTTTGAAAGCTAACCGTCATATTCTTACGAGCAACACTCTAATAGTATTCTATGTGGAAACTGTAAAAAAAGTTTTAATAGCCAACTGGCAACAAAAAGTTTTGGACTACCAAAAGAAGACTCAAGTCAGGAAACCCAAAATTCAAAACCCAAACAAAGAAGAATATAATAAAATAAACACCCACACAAAGAAGAGGGTGTAAAAAGAGCACCCCTTGGGTGCAATACTGCACCTGCCCACCCACTTCCCAAACACCAGGTTCTGAGAGGGGAGGCAGGGAGGGGAGGTCAGAATACAGCAAGACTCCAATAGAAGAAACATAATTACTAAGGTGAGTAATTTTTTCTTCAAACAACTTGAAGTCTTGCTGTATTCTGACAAGTGCAGACTACCAAGCAGTACCTCCATGGAGAAGGGGCAGAACCTACTTTGAGAATAGGCTCTGAAGTACTGCTGTGCAACCGAGCATCACTCCTAGCCTGGATATCCAGAGAGTAATGCTTGGTAAAGGTATGGACTGTTTTCCAGGTGGCTGCTTGACAAATTTCTAAGAGAGGGATATCCCTGGCCACAGCCAGGGAAGCAGCTGTACCCCTTGTAGAATGAGCCCTCAGGCCTGAGGGTGGAATTTTTCCCAGTTTTTCATAGCAGAATTGTATACAAGACACAATCCACCTGGCAATAGATCTCTTGGTGGCAGGTTTGCCCTTTTCCACTTCTCCATAAGTGAAGAACAACTGGAGGGAGTCCAACCTGAGACCCTTGGTACGCTCTATGTAGTAACTAAGGGCTCTTTTAACATCTTAATTGTGTAGCCTCCTCTCTCCTGAGCAAGAATGATCAGTGAAGAAAACAGGGAGAGATACAGACTGATTTAAATGGACGTCTGAAACCACTTTGGGCAAGAACTTTCTATTGGTTCTAAGGACCACTTTATCTCTGTGAAAGGAGATAAAGTCAGGTTCCACTGACAGGGCTTGCAGTTCACTGATACGCCTGGCAGAAGTAATGGCTACCAAGAACACAGTTTTCCAAGTCAAGTACTTAAGCTCTGCTGAGGAAATAGGCTCAAAAGGAGGTTGCATAAGTTGAGCAATGCAAACATTCAAATCCCAGGCAGGGGCAGGGTCTCTGAAAGGAGGATTGGTGTGAAGCAATCCTTTAAAAAATTTACAGAACACAGGATGAGAAGATAGTGAGGAGGACTTCCCCACAGACAGAAATGCAGAAACAGCTGACAAGTGTACCTTGAGAGTAGCTGGTCTGAGGCCTAGGCCACTAAGATGGACCATATAATCCAGAACCATAGGCAAATCAGCAGTATCTGGGGAAATATGCTTCTTAGAACACCAAATGCTGAATCTCTTCCATTTGGAGTTATAAGTCTTTCTGGTGGAGGGCTTCCGAGAAGCTTTGAGAATATCCAGAACCCCTTGAGAAAGATGCAGATCTGCAAACTCTAACTCTTCAAGATCCATGCCTTGAGATTGAGAGACTGAAGATTGGGAATCAAATCCTCCCTGAGAGAATGTTAACAGGTTGTAATTCCTGGAAGAGACGGGAAGATGGACTGCTAGGGACAACAACAGGGGGTACCAGGGCCCTCTGGCCCAATCTGGAGCAATCAGAATCACTTTGCAAGGCTGAGACCTTATCTTGACTAAAACTTTGAACAGGAGTGGGAAGGGAAGGAAGGCATACAGAAATTTCCCTTCCTAATTCAGAATCAGGGCACCCAGGGGGACTGAGCCCAAGACTGGGGGTCTGTAACAAAAAAGAGGAAGTTGGTGATTTTCTGGAGCTGCAAAGAGATCTATCTCTGGAGTGCCCCACCTTGAAAAAATCACTTTCAACACCTGAGGGTCCAGGGACCATTCGTGATGGCCCTGAGAAATCCTGCTCAGTGCCTCTGCTAGCACATTGTCCTTCCCTGGAAGGTGAACTGCTACCAGAAAGGTTTGCAGGGAGTAAGCCAGAGAGCACAATTTCATGGCTTCCATGCACAAGGCTGTGGACTGAGTGCCTCCCTGCTTGTTGATGTACCACATGGTGGTGGTGTTGTCCATTCTGACCTGAACCTCCTTGTGCTGCACTGACTGAGAGAAAGCTTTCAGGGCCAGAAAAACTGCCCTGAGTTCAAGGAGATTGATATGGAGAAGGGATTCTTGGGGAGACCACAGTCTCTGGGCAGTGAGGTCCCCCAGATGGGCTCCCAGCCCAGAAGAGAAGCATCCATGGTAAGGACCACTGAACAAGGCTGAGTGGAAAAAGGAACCCCTTGTCTTAAATTGTCCTGATCCTGCCACCATTGGAGGGCTTGGATCAAGGTCAGAGTCACTGGGATCAGTTTGGTAAGGGAATCCTTCCTCTGAGACCAAAAACCTCTCAGATGGAACTGAATATCCCTCATCTGGAATCTTGCCCCTTGGACCACTGCTGTTGAAGCTGCAGAGGAAATGCCTTGCTGGTTGAGATACCTGAAGGCTGAAGGAAGAGGCTAGTTCTGTAAGAACTCTTCCCTTTCCAGGGGAAGAAAGGCTCTTGCTCTGACTGTGTCCAATTCTGCCCCTGTAAAGGTAAGAAGCTGGACTGGTTTGAGAACTGACTTGGGAAGGTTGAGAAGAAATCCTAGAGAAGTGAGCACTTGCTGGGTCACTTGCACGTGAGACTTGACTTGGTCTGGAGACTGGCCCACTATTAGCCAGTCATCCAGATATGGAAAAATGGAAATCTTTTGCCTTCTTAGAAAGGCAACTACTACTGCCAGACACTTTGTGAAAACCCTTGGTGCTGAGGTTAGGCCAAAGGGCATTGCTCTGAACTGATAGTGGCCTGAGGGCAACTGGAACCTGAGGTACTTTCTGTGGGAGCACCTGATGGGAATGTGAAAGTAGGCATCTTTGAGGTCCAGGGAGGCTAGCCAGTCCCCTGGCCTTAGAGAGAGAAGGATTATTCCCAGAGTTACCATCCTGAACTTTGGTTTTAAAAGATGTTTGTTTAGGTATCTTAGATCTAGGATGGGTCATCACTTCCCTGTCTTTTTTGGGGTCAGGAAGTACCTGGAGTATAGCCCTTTGCCCCAGTGTAGGGTAGGTACTCTCTCTATAGCTCTTAAGGCCAGAAGAGATTAAACCTCTGCCTGTAAGGCAAGGGTTTCTGAGAGATTTGCAGGTGGAAAAGATCTGGCTCTCATCTTTGGAAATTTTCTGAAGCTGAGAACCAGTCCCTGGCTTACTACTTCCAGGACCCACTTGTCTGATGTAATAGACATCCAGTGCTGGACAAAGTAAGCCAGCCTGCCCCCTACTGGAATAGGAGAGTCAACCTGGGCAGGCCCATCAGGGTGTCTGCTTGGCAGAGGCCTTAGGCTGAGGAGTGGATGCAGCCCTGCTCATCCTCCTTCTGCCTCTTCCTCTGAAGAACCCCCTCTGTGAAAAGGAAGAAGAAGCCTGTGCTTGGTAAAAAGGCCTTTGAAAAGGCTTACCCCTGCCCCTAGACTGTTGCCTTTGAGGAGTTGCCTACCTCTCCTTGGCCTGAGCACTCATGTAGGTGGTCCTGTACTCATCCATTTTCTTCATGTAATTCTCTGTCTGCTCCCCAAACAGAGAATTACCCACTACAGAAAAATCCATGGCCTTAACCTGGGTATCCTGCGAGAGGCTAGTACATCTGAGCCAAGCCATTCTCCGAAGAGCCACAGATGTAGCCATGACTCTTGATGACACATCATTTGAGTCCACAGCAGCATGAAACTGAACTTTAGATGCCTCAATCCCATCTGCAGCCACCACCTCCAGCTCCTTGGCTAGCTGTGGGGAGGCCTGTTTAGCCAGTGCCAGTACAGTGTCCCACATGAACTTCTGGTACCTAGCTGTATAGGCCATATAATTCGCCTGTCTGAGTCCTAAGGAAGATGCCATGTACAGCTTTTTTGCCATGGCATCAACCTTACTAGAGTCTTTGTCTGAGGGGTGTGAAGCCAAGGGAATGCTTGCCTTATCACAGGCAGCAGCCTGCACAACCCCAACATGGCTGCATTGGTGATATACAAACTCTGTTTCTGAGCCAGAGAGTGTATACCTCTTGTCCATTCTTTTTTCCACAGGAGGTATAGAATTGGGAGACTTCAGAATTTTTTGTGTCTGTTTCCCAAAGATTTGTGGAGAGGAATAGATAGTCTCCTGGACTCTGGGATGTCCATCATTTATACAAAATCAGGCTCCTCTGGATCCTCCATTACCTCTTCCATAAGAAGTTGGAGGGTCTCGGGCCACCATTCTGTAGAACATAAAGTGGGAAGGCGACTCAGAAAGCCTAGGAGAGGATACACCTGAAGGTCTGTCTGGGGAGATGTCCGGTTCCACAGGCACATCTAGACTTTCACCTTCACCACCATCTTCAAACTCCCCTTCCTCCTCAAACTCCAGTTCATAAAATTCTTCCAAAGTATAATCGTGAACCGGGGGAACCGACCGAACCGAGCCCCTGCCAAAAAGTGCCAGATAGGTCGTAACCGGGCTAAGCAATTCCACAATCCGAATCGCTCTGGCTATTTTTTCGGCGGTCGGAACATGGACTTCTGGATCCAAACCGGATGATTTTTCTTTGCATTTCTTTTAGTCGGAACCGACCCCTCAGAATCGGCTCTCCTTTTGCCCAAAGAAGTATCGCCCTGGTCAGAGGGCACTCCTTCTGTTTCAGTCAGAACCGAACCGGGCTGGCCATCCGGGTCAGCGGACTTCTCGGCCTCCTTTTCCCTCAGTCTACCTAATCTCTTTTCAAGGGTAGATTTGGGAAAATTTTTGCAAATTTGGCAGTCTGAATCGAGGTGTTCAAACCCCAGACAATAAACACAGGTGGTGTGGGGATCGGCCTTAGTAAAGACCTCCCCACACTCACTGCAGTGTTGAAACCCAGTGGGCCTGTTTTTTTTCTTGGGTTTCTCAGACATGGCCAACCTAACCAAACTTACCCTTTTTTCGGCAACCGTCAGGCAAGACTTCCTTATCAGTTCTTAACTGTGTCACGGGTCTTGGAAAAAAGCGTTTCAAAACACGATTTTTTTAGAACCGATAAGGACCGGTAACCACACACTAAAGTTACACAAGAATTTAGCAAATGATCGGTTCAGCCGAACTGATCCACACTTTTTACAAGTTCCACACAGAAAACACAGTACAAAACCTATCTAGTACTCATGGTACCACAGACAGAGACTGAACCGACTATGCGGAAAACTTTTTCAGTTAGAAACCGACGAAAAAACGACACTTCAACCGACTTTCGAACCGAGCTGCAGGAGAAATCTCCGGAGCCACTGTTCAGTGAGGCGGAGTAAAGAATCTGATGGTTAGCATCAAAGGGAAACAGACAGAGACATCAACCAAGCTTGAGCTCAGCATTCTATGCTCTGCATAGAAAGGTTAACCCTTTATTCTCCGGGGCAGTTTAAAGGCTGGGGCTAACTGCACTTGTCAGAATACAGCAAGACTTCAGGTTCTTTGAATGGTGACCTTCCCCTGCTGCTGTGGCCCTTCACTGACAGTGGCCCTGTTGCCCTCCTCATTGGATCTGGACACTGCACTGGCTGCTAGCCCTGCCACACTCAAGGTCTGGTCATTTTCAGTCACGGTCCGTGACTCGCTGCTCTGGGTATCTGCTACCATCAGGGCATCTATGAGGTTCTGCTTGCTGGCTTTCACCACAAATGGGACTCTTCTGTCCTCTCCCAACTTCTTTAAGGAGTCTACAGTGTGCCTGCTGTAGTCAGATGTCATCTTCCCTCACTACTGCTACTCTGACTTGCACTTTAGAAAAAAAAATTAAACGGGTAGGAACTTGACAGTATGCCAAGTGATATAGTTCTGTTTCCTTTTTAAAAATAAATCACTGCCTTTTTTCTTTCTTTGCAAGTGAGCTTACAGTCTCAGCTGACACACTGAACAATAAAAGCTTGTGATACCAAAATTATGCCACCGCTGCCAACCAATCTGTCACAAACCCACTCAGCAGGTCAGCCCTCTATTCCCAAAGTGCCAACCTCTGAGCGCAGTCTTGTGAACAGTTAACAGAAACAGGGTAACCCTCTCGGTCTGTTTTCTGGGTTCAAATCAACCTTTGGTCTCAAGCTCTGGAGGGATTCAAACTATGAACCTCTTGTTAGCATACTACTACAGTACTTAGATTTGTCTCTCTCTCTAAATACCTGCTTAAAGCACTCATAGTTGTTTCTTTGTCAGAGTCTAGATAGAAGTGTGTTTGAAGGAAAACAGAATAATGTTTAAAAGCTGGCTTTCCCCACCTATTTGCATGAGGTCACCTAGCTCCTCCCTGTCAGAATATATAAAAAAAAATCTATATAAAAACAGGATGTCTTTTCCAAGTATTAAATTCTGCAACCTCAGCATAACTCATGTTCTTCAAATGACTCTCTTTGATCTTATGATAAGCTTCCCCCTTCCAGGACATGAAAACATATTTTATGACTTCGCACTAAAACGTCACAACCTGCTCTTCTTCCTCTAAGCATTATCAAAGTTTATGATTTTCCCTCTTAGCAATTACAGCTATAATTAACTTAGTTAAAGTCTGTAATTAGCTTCGGGCCTTCCAGGTAACACCTTGTATCTAAAACCTGTGTGTGTGTGTGTGTGTGTGCCATACTCACATGCTGTTTCAGCATTTCTCAAGAGAGACAGTCCATAATCCATTGTTATATTACAAAAAATGATACAGTGATCAGAACCAGCTATCCAAGTGTCACAGCAGGGATAGCAGGAAGCTCCAGGACCCTCTAGGAATATTTGCCTGAATACAAACTTTTTCAAAGGAATTTAAAAAGGTATCTACATTCTCCCCCTCTTTAAATTTAGCTATCAAGTTGGAATTTAATTTGTAACCCAGTCCTGTAGTTCCAGTTAAACCCATGCTACTTACCTGCTCTGAAGCTGGTGGTTGGAGTCGTAGCTTCTCCAGTTCATGTCGCCTCTGGTGCTCACACTCTTCACGGTCAGCCTCTCGCTGTTCTTACTTCCTCTCCTCCTCCTCTGTGGTTTGCTGGTGCTCATGCTGTTCACGGTCAGCTTCTCACTGTTCTTGCTCCCTCTTCTCCTCTGCAGCTCATTTCTCGAGCAGCATCTCTCTGGAACTCCAGCTCCATTCTGCACATCTCAATTTGCAGCCTGACTGCTTCTGGCTCCAGAATGCTGATGACCTTTCCCTGCTGCTGTGGCCCTTAGCTTGCACTGGCCATACTGCCCTCCTCACTGGATCTGGACACTGCACTGGCCACTGGCCCCTCCATGCCCGAGGTTTGGTCCTTTACAGTCACAGTCTGTGACTCGATGCTCTGGGCATCTGCTGCCATCAGGGCGTCCATGAGGTTCTGCCTGGTGGCTCTCACCTCGTGCAGGACTTCTCTGTCCTGGTACAACTGCCTCAAGTAGTCTGCAGCATATTGGCTGTAGTTGGAAGCTCTCTTCTTCCCTAACTATGGGTACTCTAATTTGCACGTTAGAAAAAAATAAAACTGGTAGGAACTTGACTTAAGCAAAATGATATAGTTCTGTTTCCTTTTTAAAAATAAATCACTGCCTTATTTTGCAAGTGAGCTGTACAGTATTAAACTGACACATCGAACAGTTAAAGCTTGTGTTACCAAATTTATCCGCACCACTGCGAACCAAATCTGTCACAAATGCACTCAGTAGGTCAGGCCCTCTGCTCCCACAGTGCCAATCTCAGAGCACAATAGTGTGAACAAGTAGCAGACAGGGTAACCCTCCTGTCTGCTTTTGGGTCCGAATCACCTTTAGTCTCCAGCTCTGAGGGGATTCAAACTGTGAACCTTATGCTAGCATACCAAGTGTACAGGCTCAGATACTTTTTAGTTTTTTCAGAATTAGTGAAAAACAGCAGAAAATTCCATTTGTGTGCACTTTTTCATCAAACAAATGAAAATAACTTAAAAACCAAAAATTATAGTATGGTACTTTGAACACAAAAGTTGTTCAGCTTAAAAATATCTACAAAATGAGATGTGTTTCATTTCAGGTTTTCTATAATCAGCAAAACATGGCAGAAAATTCACTTTTTTGACTAACAAATGCCCCCTACAAAAGGAAAAACAAAAGAATTGCATAAATGGAATATGCAATGGAAAACTCGTGTAATAAATGATTTATCTGCACTTGAGCAGTTTGACCTCGGACACCTCACTTGTGGCTTACGCCACTCATGAGGTTACCTGAGGTCAAACTGCTCTTGTGCAGATAAATCATTTGTTACACTTGCTTCCATTGCATATCCCATAGATATATATATATATATATATAGCTACGATATGCAGCAGGGACCTGTGGAATACATGGTTTACTTTCACTAGAGCTTTTTGCCCTTGGGTAACCTCATTAGTGATGTAAGCCACCAGTGATGTGCACAAGGGCAAACAGCTCGAGTGAAAATAAATCATGTATTCCACAAGGTCCCTGTTGTGCATTTCATTTATGCAATATGCGGGGACCTATTTTTTTCTTAGTAGGATTTTGTTGTTTTTATTTTACATGTCAAAGTTTGGTGGGGTTTATTTGTGAAGTAATACACGTCCACTTCTGAGGAGCTGCACTGCCATGACCATTGCCATGGACCCAGTGTCATGCCAGCACATTGACCTTGCAGCATTTATACAGAAACATAGAAGTTGATGGCAGATAAGGACTGCTAGGCCCATCCAGTCTGCCCATTTCTTTTTTTTTACCTTATAAATGTGCCATTGGCCTTTGCTCTGTCAGTGGTCTATCTCTTCATACTCATTTGTATTGCTCCCTTATGCCTATCCCATGCCTGTTTGAAGCCCTGCACTGTATTCATAGCCACCACTTCCTGAGGTAGGCCATTCCATGCATCCACCACCCTTTCTGTGAAAAAGAATTTCCTCACAGTCCCCCCTTAATCGGCCTCCCTCTAGTCTCATGCTGTGTCCTCTTGTCCAGCTATTTTTCTTATATTTAAACATGTTAGACTCTTTCACCTTGTTAATGCCCTTAAGGTGTTTGAATGTTTTGATCATATCACCTCTCTCCCTCCTTTGCTTAAGGGTATACATAGTGAGCTCCGTTAATCTGTCCTCATATATCTTATGATGCAGTCCCTGCACCATTTTGGTTGCCCTTCTCTGGATTGCCTCAATTTGGTTAATGTCCTTGTGAAGGTGTGGCCTCCAGTACTGCACACAGTACTCCAGATGGAGCCTAACCAGTGTCTTCTAACGAGGAATTATTACCTCCCTCTTATGACTTGTGATAACCCTACTAATACACCCTGACATCCCTCCAGCCTTACCTACTGCTTTAGAGGTCTGCTTGGATGATTTCAGGTCATCGGTGATGATGATGCCCAAATCTCTTTCTTCCTTTGTGACTGCCAGCAATTCCTCTCCCAGCCTATAGGTGGCTTCAGGATTTGTCTTCCCTATGTGCATGATCTTGCACTTTTTTGCATTAAACCCCAGTTGCCACTCTTCTGACCATTTTTCTAGTTTATCTAGATCTCTTCTCATTCTGCCCACCCCATCTGGATCATGGATCTGGATCAAGAGTACAGTGGTGACTCCCTTGACCTGAAACTGCTGGCACAAATCCGCGAAGAAATCTTAGAACCACTTACAAAGATCTTCAATCTCTCGCTTAGATTGGGCCATTTCCCCTCTCTCTGGAAGAAAGCCATTATCACACCGGTTCATAAAAGTGGAGATAGGACACTGCACACCAATTACAGACTTATCTCACTCCTCCCCCCACTATCTAAAGCGCTGGAGTGAATAGTGTTGGACCAACTAGTTGAATTCCTGGATAAGTACAATGTACAGTGCCCAGAGCAGCATGGCTTCAGAAAAGGCACAGCACCACCACTGCACTACTGGAATTTACAACCTTCATCCATGCCACACTTGACAAAGGGAATTGTGGAGAGGCAGTATTTATAGACCTTACCAAGGCATTCACACAGTTAACCACCCCTACTGCTCAAGCAACTGTCCTCCATTGGGATCTCCAGCGATGCTTTCCATGGTTCACCAGCTACCTTGATAATCGGATCCAATGTGCAAGGATTGCAGGGATCTCTTCGGATGAGAAACTGGTCCACTCCAGTGTCCCCCAAGGGTCTATTCTGGGCCCTCTACTCTTCTCCCTCTTGATCAACAATCTCCCCAGTGCCTGCCACCAAAAAATATTACTATACACAGATGATGCAGTCCTGTTTTCCAGCCACCATGACATTACAGTCCTTGAATCCCAGCTGCAGCTCAACTTCAAGCGCATCGAAGACTGGTTCAGTTCTCATAAACTTGTCCTGAACCACAGCAAGACTAAAGCCATGTCCTTCTGTAACCGACAGAGCAGGCACAATTCTCTGTCCCTCACCATCAAGAACCATGCTGGGAACCCACTCGTACATGCCAAGGAATTCAAGTACCTTGGTATTACTCCGGATAATACCCTCTCCTATACTCGGCATATTGACACTGTTGCCAAGACTGCCAATATACGGATTGGACTACTACACAAACACAAGCACTGTATGCCTGCGGATGCCCTTAAACTAGCCATCTACAGTTCTGTCACCTCTATCATTGATTACGGCCTTGCCATCTATGGCTCTGCCTCAACAAGTGCCCTCCGCAGGATCTCAGTTGCTCTCAACAAAGCCTGTCGACTACTAACGGGTGCAGCCCGACAAACTCACACCTGTGACCTCTATGCACAGGCCAGCTGGCTACCCCTATGCAGCAGAATACAATACCAGACCCGCTTACTTACCAAAAAGATTCTCCTTGGCCTCATGCCACCTGGTGTTAGCTCACTCCTTGCTACCTACAGTGGCACTCAACAAACATGTGGTGCCCAATCTCTACCCTTTCAGGTTCCCAGATGTCATACCTCCATGGGTCAGCGGTCCTTTATCTATAGAGCCGCTCAATGGTTCAATTCCCTCAATAAAGAAGCAATTTCCTCTACTACACTTGAACCCTTCAAAAGGAATCTCAAACTTTACCTCACCACTACCACTCAATGTGACTGCTTCTCTGAACAGAGATCTCTCTAAACACCTCCCAGCTCACTCATGTCTCACAGCCCGCCCTTTCCCAGTCTCATTCCCTCTGGCACTGGGCCTTCCTTGTGACTCCTTTCCCGCTTCACATCTCCATTGGTACAAGACATTTTCCACCACCATCGGACAGTGGCCCAGTAGCCTGCCAACTTCCTCTCCCATGTACGCCTGCAATACTAACTGCCTATGGTGCCCTCTATCTCTTTATTGTTACCGCAGCCAGCTGCCTACCAAGCTGCTCGTTATATGAATATTATCTCAAAGTATGTTATAACTGAGTATCTTTATTTTTTCTTTTAGTTGTTTTGGTTGTTTATTGTGCATTCTTTTACTACCTCTGTATGTATGTTGACCCTCATCCTTTGACGTGGAACCTTTGTAAACGAGCAGTTTCTGCTCAAAGGTATTTGTAATCCGAGAATTTAATAAATAAAAAAAAATCATCTACTCTGTTGCAGATCTTGGTGTCATCTACAAACAGACAAGCCTTATCCTCTAGTCTATCTGCACTGTCAATAATGAAGATATTGAAGAGGACTGGACCCAGAATTGATCCCTAAGGTACCCCACTTGTGACTTGCATCTCTTCTGACTGTATACCATTTACCACCACTCTGTTTTCTGCCTGTCAACCAGTTTGCCACCCAGTTGACCAACTTCTGACCCACCCTGAGCCTACCTAGTTTATTTATCAATCTTCTATGTGGAATAGTGTCAAAAGCTTTGCTGAAGTCAAGGTAGGTGACATCAACTGCTCCCCCTTGATCCACTACTCTGGTTACTCAGTCAAAGAAATCTATGAGATTAGTTTGACAGGATCTTCCTTTTGTAAACCCATGCTGTCTTGTATTCTGTGCCCCTATGGATTCCAGGTGTTGAACTATCCTTTCCTTAAGGAATGCCTCCATAATCTTGCCCACTACTGAGGTAAGACTGACTGGTCTGCAGTTCCCTGCCTCCTTCCTGCTACCACTCTTGTGGAGCGGGATCACATGAGCTCTTCTCCAGTCTTCTGGGACCTCTCCTGTGCTTAGAGACTCACTCAACAGTTCTGCTAATGGCTCTGCTACTTCCACCCTTAGCTCCTTAAGTACCCTGGGATGTATGCCATCAGGTCCCATTGCCTTGTCCACCCTGAGCTTAGCGAGCTTTTGTAGGATCCTTTCTTTTGTGATGGGAGTAGTGCTCATTTCCCTCCCCCCTGTGTCCATGGTGCTGAGCTGTGGGCCCTGCCCTACCTTCTCTTCAGTAAATACTGAGCAGAAGTATCTATTTAGGATAGATTATTTTACAGGGTCCTCCTCCTCACATGCCCCCTTTTCTCCTTTGAGCTTAGCAATGCCCCCTCTGGACTTTCTCCTTTCACTAATGTATCTATAGAAAGTCTTGTCACCTTCTTTTACTGTTCGTGCTAGTGTTTCCTCAGTTTGGGACTTTGCTTGCCTTACTGCCTTCCTTGCTTCCCTTAGGGCAGTTTGGTATGCCTCCTTATCTTCATCCCGCTGTGTTCCCTTATATTTCCTGAAGGCCAGCCTTTTGGCTCTGACCTTTTCTTCTACTGTATTTGAGAACCAAAGTGGTTTCCTTCTTCTTTTGCACTTCCTTTTCTGTCTAACACAATGTGATGTTGCTTTAAGTATTGCATCCTTAATGCTTGCCCACTTTGCCAGTATCCCCTTCCCTGTGTTTCTTTTTGCCAGGGCTAGCTTAACTCTGTTGGCCATCTTATCAAAGTCAGCTCCTCTGAAGTCCCATATTTTTGCCTTGGAATGGGATGATTTAGATGTAGTGGCCAAATTGAACCATACCATGTGATGGTCACTGACCCCCAGGTGACCTTCTACTTGGAGATCTGTGATCCCTTCAGATGATAAGTAAATCTAATGTTTGTTTGAAAATGTGGTAATATTGTGGCAGCTCTTAGGAAGTGAGGTATCTGATAGCGAGTGAGTGAGACAGGTGAAAACTGGAGTGAGGCAGGCAGAGAAACTGTTTTTGTAGTTTGTTTTTTGACCAAATTATTTAGTGCATCTGTTGGTGCTGTAATAGATGACTGTTGAAATAGATGCCGTGCTGTTGGCCAGAGATCATCGCTGAGGTTCTGGAGTCAAATGTCCTGTATTTAAAATAAGGTTCTTTTTTTTTTTATTTGTGGAGGCGAAGCAAGAGGGCTGGGATGAAAGGAATAATGTAAGCCATAGTTGTAGATTTGCAGCAAACTGCAGTGTACAGATTAAAAATAGAAATGCATTGTGGTGAGTATCAGTGAGTTTTGAGAAAGCGAGTATGTTGGTGGAGCAAAGGGGATGGTGATTTAACTATCTCCATGAGAAATTAATTCATGGAACTAAGAGCTGTGGAGTGTACTGTACTTTCTCTTTTGTGTGGAAGAAGTGCCGTTCAGTTGGGGGAAGACACATCATGATGAGACACCTAAACATAAACTCATCATGTTGTATCTACAATGTACATAAATCCTGATGACATAGCTACTATGTACATAAACAAAATTTATGTACACAGTAGCTCAAATATCAGGATTTACACATAAAGGTACAGTATAGGAGAATAGGGTGAGTGTTAGGGCTGACGACTCAAGGCACATCCCCTGTTGGTGTGTGCAGGGTGGGGTGCTAGAGTTGTAAATCCTAACATCATATTTCCCTCCTTTTTACAGTTTGATATTACCCCTAACTGATACAGTAATGTAGTATTTTGCAAAGAATTTCCTTACTTTTTGAGATAATGTAATTGTAGCCTTACTTGCCTGTGAGAGCGCACCCCTCTATAGATGCTTATATGTATGCAGCTGTGGAAGGGAACTGAGCTTCCATTTATAGGACAAGAGTGACCAAATTGGCAGGATAGCCATCTTATTACCACATCTTATGTACGTGGTACAGAAAATTTTAAAATCCCCACCAAATCGTAATTCTGCACAACTGCAATGCCATTCCGCACCATAGGTGTTAAAACACATTTTGGCCAGGATTTGAAAAATGACAGCTGTGATATACATGAGGTGGGGTAATATGAAGTCTATGTTGAAATTTTGGGGTCAAAGTCTTTAAAATTTCCTAAATCATGACTGTGTGTAGTGCAATTGCAATGAATGGTCATAACGTTGCCATTTTTACATATTTTGACCCCATATTTTCAACATAGGTTTCTTACGACCCCACCTCATGAACATTATGACTGTCATTACAGAAATCCTGGCCAAAAGGTGAATTCACCAAGTGACCACAAAATCACCTTTCGGGTGCATAACAACAGTCGTATTGTTCATGAGGTGGGGTGCCCAAAAGGCTATGTTGAAAATTTGGGGTCAAAATGTCAAGCAATGTCTGAATTATGAATAAAAGTTGAAACCCCCCATCAAAATAATGTACATTCAACCACATTTACCTTAGTTTCTCATATTGCAGTCACCAGTTCCAGCAGCAAGACATGTCTTTGATCAGAGAGTGGGTCTTGAACCTCGGACCTGTTCAAGTGAGTCAGGCTGTGTGGGAATATACTGGGGTGTCTGGATGCTGAGTGGGAGGTGAGGTTTGGGGGGCTGATTGGTGAGGAACTTTATCTTTTACTACAGGTTTGAAAAAAAAAACATTGAGGGACCATTTTCTTTTTTCAGGATTTGCCTGCAAGGGGAGGGTGGTGGCTACCACTAGACACCAGGGAATATTATGATTATAATGGGGGTGGGATTGGCAAGTGGGGGTGCCACTAGACACCAGGGAATATTTTCCAAATAATGAGGATGGTGATCAGCGAATGGAGGGGTGCCACTAGACACCCAAGAAAATTATCCTGATAATGAGGACAGCGATTGGTGGGTGGGGGGATGCCACTATACACCAGGGAATATTTCTCTAATAAAGGGGACGGCGATCGGCAGTTGGAGGGGTGCCACTAGTCTAGACAACAGGCAATATATAGTTGTATGACGGGGATGGTGTTCGGTGGGTGGGGAGGGTGCCACTAGACACCAGGTAATTACTGCCCTGATAACGGGGACGGTGAGCGGAGATGTGGAATGACTCAAAAATAGGAGTATTTGCTTATGGCTACACAAATTTCCAAGGCGAACATTAGTCACAACCCCTGGCTTATTACAGATTTATATTAAATAACATTCTCTCTAGATATATATATATATATATCACTGGATTTGTTTGTATGCTGCCAGTAATAGAAACATAGAAACTTAGAAGTTGACTGCAGATAAGGACTGCAAGGCCCATCCAGTCTGCCCATTTCTTTTTCTACCTTATAAATGTGCCATTGGCCTTTGCTCTGTCAATGGCCTAGCTATTCATACTCATCTGTATTGCTCCCTTATGCCTATCCTATGCCTGTTTAAAGCCCTGCACTGTAGTCATATCCACCACTTCCTGAGGTAGGCTGTTCCATGCATCCACTACCCTTTCTGTGAAAAAGAACTTCTTCACATTACCTCTTAATCAACCTCCCTCTAATCTCATGCTGTGTCTTCTGGTCCGGCTATTTTTCTTATATTGAAACTTGTTAGACTCTTTCACCTTGTTAATGCCTTTAAGGTGTTTGAATGTTTATATCACATCACCTCTCTCCCTCCCTTGTTCTAGTGTACACATATTGAGCTCCGTTAATCTGTCCTCATATGTTTTCTGATGCAATCCCTGCACCATTTTGGTTGCCCTTCTCTGGACTGCCTCAGTTTAGTTAATGTCCTTGTGAAGATGTGGCCTCCAGTACTGCACACAGTACTCCAGATGGGGCCTAACCAGTGTCTTGTAAAGAGGGATTATTACCTCTCTCTTCCAACTTGTGATACCCCTTAGCCTTACCTACTGCTTTAGTGGTCTGCTGGGATGATTTTAGGTCATCGGTGATGATGATGCCCAAGTCTCTTTCTTCTCTTGTGACTGCCAGCAACTTCCCTCCCAGCCTATAGGTGGCTTCAGGATTTGTCTTCCCTATGTGCATGATCTTGCACTTCTTTGCATTCAACCCCAGTTGCCACTCTTCCGACCATTTTTCTAGTTTATCCAGATCTCTTCTCATTCTGCCCACCCCATCTGGATCATCTAATCTGTTGCAGATCTTGGTGTCATCTACAAACAGACAAACCTTACCCTCCAGTCCATCTGCAATATCACTGATGAAGATATTGAAGAGGACTGGCCCCAGGACTGATCCCTGAGGTACCCCACTTGTGACTTGCATCTCTTCTGACTGTATACCATTTACCACTACTCTCTGTTTTCTGCCCATCAACCAGTTTGCCACCCAGTTGACCAACTTCTGACCCACCCGAGCCTACCCAGCTTATTAATCAATCTTCTATGTGAAACAGTATTGAAAGCTTTGCTGAAGTCAAGGTAGGTGACATCAACTGCTCCACCTTGGTCCACCACTCTGGTTACTCAGTCAAAGAAATCTATGAGATTAGTTTGACAGGACCTTCCTTTTGTAAACCTATGCTGTCTTGGATCCTGTGCTCCTATGGATTCCAGGTGTTGCACTATCCTTTCCTTAAGGAGTGCCTCCATAATCTTGCCCACTACTGAGGTAAGACTGACTGGTCTGTAGATCCCTGCCTCCTCCCTGCTACCACTCTTGTGGAGTGGGATCACATGAGCTCTTCTCCAGTCTTCTGGGACCTATCCTGTGCTTAGAGACTCACTAAACAGTTCTAATAATGGCTCTGCTAGTTCCACCCTTAGCTCCTTTAGTACCCTGGGATGTATGCCATCAGGTCCCATTGCCTTGTCCACTCTGAGCTTATTGAGCTCTTGTAGGACCCTTTTTTCTGTGAAGGGACTAGTGCTCACCTCCCTCCTCCCTGTGTCCATGGTGCTGAGCTGTGGGCCCTGCCTTACCTTCTCTTCAGTAAATACTGAGCAGAAGTATCTATTTAGGATAGATGCTTTTACATGGTTCTCCTCCTCACATGCCCTCTTATCTCCTTTGATCTTAGCAATACCGCCTCTGGACTTTCTTCTTTCACTAATGTATCTATAGAAAGTCTTGTCACCTTCTTTTACTGTCTGGGTATATGCTATTGGCTGAGCAGAGAATCCTAGAGTATCTTACATTACCCAATACCCTGAATAGCCTTGTTTCATCTCTGTCACACACACACACACACACACACACACACACACACACACACACACAGAGTACTCCCTCACATAGAGTACAGAGTCGTTCAGAGTGTGAATGAATTATTTACAGCAATTTATTATGAACCAAGTTATTTAATTTTTGTTATTTAAAAATCAAGTGTGCGTGTGTGTGTGTGTGTGTGTGTGTGTGTGTGTGTGTATGTGGGGCGTGGGGGGTTGTTAGGGAGTCTTTGCTTTTACCACACTGTATTGGGAGCTCCCTTAATGTGTTGCTTGTAGTGAGTACCTGGCAGGGGGGATAGAAGACTGAGGGGTGACTAAAGCCGAGATTGTAACACACTACTGTGCTCATATCTTTTTGTGCCTAATCCCTATAGCTATAAATGTGCACTTAAGCTCTGGGGGAGCTCTCGGCTTAAGCCAGTGCTGCTGTGCTATGGTGGGTGGAGAAGTGCTATGGTGGGTGGAGAATGGGATCAGTTAATTGGGGGGGGCAGATGTGGACTTTGCCAATGGATACCCTACAGAAAGGGCTGTTACCGACTTCAAGATAGCTGTATGAAACAAACAGGAATGGAAACACTCTCCAATTTTCATCCATGAAAAAGGTTCTTTTTTTGTGACTCGTAATACGAAAAAAGATTCTTTTTTTGTATCACCCGGTCACAAAAAAAGATTTATAATACTAAAAAAACCTTAAAGAGAATTTCTCCAACAGTGAACTGCAGATTACACCTAATGGGTCCCCCAGCAGCCAGATAGATGTGTTGGTGTCTCTCAAGGATGTTAGTTTTCTAGCTTTTAAAATTTTTTTTTTTAAGAAAAAACAAAAACAAGATGGCAGCAAGTGAAAAAGGATTATTCCCATATGAAACAGGATTCCTTTTTCATGTCATACAGCTATCTTTTAGTGCTTACTGAGCATGCTCAGAAACAATTTTTTCAAATTTTTAAAATGCAATAACTTATAAACAGCTTATTATTTTTACACCAGACTAGCAAAAGGCACATCTGTGTGCTAGTCCTTTTCTGCCCTTTAAATTTTAGGCCAAAATTCCAAACCGTCTGGACTGTAGGCAAGTTCAAAGAAAAATTGCAGCAAAGCCAATGAGCGAAAAAATTATTTTTTCTAACCCCAGGAAATCTTACTGTATTCTTACATATTGTAGTATTTTCTCACCATAGGACTGTCCCAGAGCTGAAACAGTTAATAGAACATATGCTAATGATAGAATGCTAGTCTCAAGCTCAGTTTTCAAACCACTATCTCTGGTAAACAACCTGCAACCGCCAGATTCTTTAATCCACTTGCTTAGTCTCAGAGAACTCTCCTGCATCTTTCCTGAAGATTATTTTTCTTGGTTTTAGTCAGTACCAATATATTTATTTGCATTTTTGAACCGCTGTCTCTGGTATTCAGGTAAGCTAGTTTAGATTTAGCATTATTTAGGTAAGTTTCTCGGTTCCCTTCCAGTTCCCCTAACCAGGTGGAAACCAAGCCTTTTGTCTTTTTTTAAGGTAAAAGCTTTCTTTATTTGATTTTTCCCTGGTACCTACTGATTTGTTTGTTATTTGGGATTCTAAACTGGGATGACACTCTGTTCTGCCTTCGGTTGTGAAACCGACCGAGAGGAAAAAAAAGGGGGTTTAAAAGTCTGAGTACCAGGGAAGTCTGGTCTTTTCACTATGTCTCAGACTCTTAAAAAAGAACCGGCCCCACAGGGTTTTAGCATTGCAATGAGTGCGGGGAACCATTTGTTAAGGTCAATCCACATTTGGTCTGCATGTTCTGCCTCAGGTTTGACTATTTGAAGGCAGTCTGCAAAATATGTAAAAACTTTCCACAGTCGACGCTGGACAGGTGACTTAATCAGCTGAAAGAAAGAATGTCCAAGAAAACCGCTGATCTGGTTACGGACAAACCGTCTTCTTCTCAAATTTCTAAAGAACCAGAACAAACACCCTCTGACAGGGGGGATGGTTCACATAGTAAAAAACAAACTGCAGAAACTGATGCTGAACTGGCAACCGTGGCAAAGAAGAAGAAGGAGAAACATATTGGGAAAGAACAGCAATTGATGAACCCAACAGTTTCCACTGCAGAGGAAATTGCCAATGCCATGAAGATAGTACAGTCACTCCAGACTGCTGCCAGTTCGGTTCCATGGTCCACTGCCCAGGTTTCCTTGGTTCTACCTCCAGGTTCTTCCCTAGTTCCCAGTTCTTTTGAACCTTATACTGAGGATTATGGGGATGATGATGATGACTATGATGAAGATGATGAGGAATTAGGTGAATCCCTGGAACCTAATGTTTCCCCGATCCTCAGCATCCCGAATCCCCTAATAAAGGATCAGAGGATTTCACCACACTTTTTGCATTTATGCAACAGGTGGCACAGGCTTTGGACCTCCCCATTCAAGGAGCAACAGAGGAGAAGGAGGAAGAGGAACCAGACTATGTAGCAATGATGGATGTGTCATCAGCTAAAAAGTTATTGTTTCCCATCCATAAATCTCTCAAGAAACATGACTTTAAGATTTTGCAGCTCCCTATATCCATCCCTCATGCAGACAAAAAAACAATAGGAATTACTGGGTGGCCATGTCTGGGGCTGAGTTCCTTTTTGGGCACCTCAGCCATGAAGGGGTGGTGCAGGCCACTGCCAGTGACAAGGCTGGCACCCCCTGGCATCTCATCCACCTGACAAGGATTCCAGAAAAATGGACTCGATGGCCAATAAGTCCTTCTTAGGGTCCTCATTGGCCATTAGGCAGGCCACTTCTATGGCTTATGTGGCCAGGTTTCAAAACAGTCTCTGGGGCACAGTGATGGAAATCTTCAAAGCTTGTTCTGTCCCTATGGCATCTGATTTGGCAGAGGCTGCCAAGAGAGGCATTGAAGCATTCAAATTTCAGTTTAGGATAGCAGTGGATGCCAACAACACTGCTACCAGGCTAATGGCTACTTCGGTGTCTCTGTGAAGGTTTGCCTGGCTTAGGACTACCAACCTATTACAGGACACCCAGACAAAGGCTCTGGATTTCCCCTCTGAACCCACATCTCTCTTTGGGCAGCAGACTAAAGCCTATATGAAGAAAACGGATGAATATAAAATAGCCTACAAGAGTGCTGCTGGGAAAGCAAGGACAGCTACTTCCCAGAAACAGCAAAATAGAGGTGGTAGAGCTCAGGCCCATTACAGGCCCTTCTTTCAAACCTGGGCCCTCCCGGCTTACCAGCCACAGAGAGGTTACTTCAGGGGTAGGGGCAGAAGGGGCAGTGGTAAGGCTGGACCCAGCCCCCAGCCATCCACACAGGCTAAGCAGACTCCATGAGGGGTCTGCCAGGGTTGCCTCCCCTCTTCCAGTAAGGGCAGGCTAGCCCACTTCCTCCAGTCCTGGGAATCCATCACCACAGACAAGTGGGTCATGGAGGTGGTGGGCCAAGGTCTTGCCTTCAGCTTCAAAGTCATGCACAGGCTGAGGGCAAGAACCTCCAGGCCTTCCTAACAATTAGAAGTTCAGCTACTGGAGAAGGAAGTAATAAAACTGTTGCAGGAAAAGGCAGTAGAGCCTGTCTCCTTGTCCCAAAGGGGGAAGGGATTCTACTTAAGATACTTCCTCACAGTAAAGAAAACAGGGGAATGGCGACCCATCTTGGATCTTAGATACCCAAACAAGCATCTTGAAAAAACAAAATTCAAAATGGTCCCTCTATCCACCATCCTACCTACCCTCAGACAAGGAGCCTTGCTGGCATCAATAGACCTGTTGGATGCCTATTTCCACATCCATATCAGGCAATCCTACAGAAAGTACCTCAGGTTCAGGTTACCATCAGGCCACTACATACAAAAAGCCCCCCAAACAAACAGAAAAAAAAGGAACGTCCAACTAATGCAGAATGCAGAAACCACATTAGTTTTTCTGGGTAGAGCAGAGCATAGCACAGCACATGAGGTCCTGTAAAAGCAAGCATGACAGCTGTTTGCTACAGGGCAGAAGGGAAAGTTTTTAATGCGGTTGTGACTTGAGACAGGGAGCTCATGTTAGGGGCACATACAAAACATGGACAGTCTCTCCGTGGCAAGGCAATGCTGCTGATTGATAATGCCACCTGTACTACTGCTTACTGTATGTACTTATGACGGAAGTTGCTTTTCAAATGGCTAGTTTGTTTTTTGATACTACATGTGCCGTAGTCTACATTAGTCTGCTATAAAAATGCTTAACTTCCGCTTATCCGAAACCCTGCTTATCTGAATGTTTTTCTTGTCCACCACCCACCCACCCACACACACTGCATTCACAAGGTCAAACTGCACATGGAGAAATAACACTGATATTTCCAGATGGGCCATGGCATATGCAATTTATGTAATGCCATGTGTGGTTTTTTTTTTTTTGGTGGTGTTTTTTTTTTTATGGCCTCGATCTTTTTGTTTCCAGTGTGAGTTTTAATGGCTGGTGCTCATAGTAGTAGATAGGGTCAGTAGCGTGGTAGCTAGGGTCCCTATGTATGTCTATTGCCAATGTGGCATTTGACTGGCTGCTTTTTGGTGTGGGCAGACTAAAGAGTTTTGTAAATATGGTGGCAGCAGCTCCCATTTAGCAAGGGAGCAAGGTTTCAGTGCAGTACTTTTGTTTTATTTTTATTTTGCTTTAAAATGTTTGGTAGCTGGTTGATCCTGCTTTCTGTTATTGTCTGCCCATTCACATAGTACAGGAGGACATTGCCGGCCAGCAGAAGTACTGTGAGCTGGTGAGAGGTAGGGAGTGGAAGTCATGGGTGGGAAGGAATGGAGGTATTGGCTGCAGTATTTTTGGTTTTGGGCAGGGTGTGAGGGTTTCTAAAGGAGAATTTTTTTTTTGTAAAAAAAAGAATCTCTCAGTGTGAATACTGGTTTCACACTGAAGAGGTTCAGAATTGCAGCCAGTACATGTATAAAGTTGGAGCTGTAATGAGGGACAGTTTAAGTGTAGTTTGTGCCCCTGGTGCAGTTAACTGCAGATAGTGCCTCTCATGGACCTGCTGTGAGGATGTATGACCTACAGTGAGGATAAATGTGATATTTTCACTGTAGGTCACATGACAATGAAAATATTGTCAATATCTGCCCTTTTCTTGCCTCAGGGGTCCTTTAGCATCAGTAACAAGGTGCAGTTAGCTGACTAGGTTGAACTGCCTTGGAGGTGGAGATTATGATAATGAATCTAATGAATTAGCCAATCAGGAAAGAGCTTGAGGGTGTGCTGATGAAAGCCTGACTGGAAGGCACCAGAATTTTTTCTCCACTGACTAACATTGCCTCTGGGGTGCTGTCTCTTTTGGCCAAGACAAAAATGTTTCCCATTGTTGGTAGCTATAATTTTTACTTCTTTATTTATTTCTTAGTGTGCTGAGTGTTTTGAATTGCTTTTTTGCAGTTTCCTTCGGTTCCCAGTAACCACATTTTTCTTCGGGAACTGCGGTTCTGTCCTATATTTTCTGAATAAAAAGTTTCCTGCATTTGTGTTTCTCGATGGTTCCTTTTAATATTTAAATTGTGGTTCCCTTTTTTCAGTGGAAACTGACATTTTTCCTTTTCTTCCCCCAGTTTTACTTCTACAAAGTCATGGGTCTTTTCCGCGAGTGGAACGGCCACATTCCTTTACCTTGCCCTGTTTGGGCTTCATTTTTTCAGGGGTTTGTTAGTTTTTGGCATGTCAGAGACCCCTAAAAAGAGGACTGGACCCACAGATTTTAAAAATTGTTTGAAGTGACACAGGATAGTGGCTAAAGCTGATACCCATGACCTGTGTTTAAAGTGCTTGGGTCCAGATAATTTTTGTGCTCTTTGCTCTACAGTTGCCCAAAAACTTTGAAAAATACAGCTAAAAGATTAAGAATTATGGCTGAAGAAGGGTCTTCCTCAGTACCTAAACAAAGACCCAAGGTTACCAATGAGGTGCCTTCTAAAAATGGAAAAACAGTTCAAGGTGCTGATGAAGCAACTTCAAAACATAAAAATAATAATAAAAGTACTGAATGAAGTGTCTTCAAAAGAGAAAAATAAAAATAAAGGTGCTGATGAAGTGTCTGGCAAATCTAAGGCTATCAAAGGTACTGTTGAAGTGCCTGGTAAACCAAAGCCTTCAAAAGGTGCCAATGAGGTGCCTACAAACAAAAGAAAAGCTGATAAGGTCACTGATGAAGTGCATTCCAAAAAACCTTACAAAGAAAAACATACCACTGCCCCTCCCAGTTCAAACAATGGTGAGGTATCATAGCTAAAAAACATACAGAGAAAACAAAACATACAGAATCTCAGAAGGACGCCCTTACAGATATTCAAGGAGACCTACCTCCTGTGGAAGAGATGGCTAAAGCCTGGCATCTGTATCAAACTCTTCAAGGCATGGGATCCATATTTAATACCCCTGTCTTGCTCAAGCAACCTTCCAGTTCAGCTCCCTCAGAGACAGGGGCCTTTACTGGTGAGGATTATGATGATTACTATGGAAATGACCTGGACGATGAATCAGAGGGTAACCTAGAACCTGACATTTCCCCTGATCCACATTTTGGAGCCTCTCCATCAGATCAAGAGGATACCTCCTCTATACTGACTTTTCAGCAACACATGGTGGACACCCTAGACCTTCACTCCCAGAAGTCCACTCCAGAGGAAGAGGATGACCAGGATTACAGAGAAATGATGGGTCTCCTTACTCCAAAAAAGCTGGTACTCCCTATCTATAAGCCTTTTAGAAAGAATACAATGAAACTACTCTAAACATCTACTTCCTTGCCTGGAGTAGATAAATGAATTGACAAAAATACCAGCTCTCCAAACCTGACACTGAGTTCCTGCACGTACATCCCAGCCATGAAGGGATAGTACAGCAGGCTGCATGTGACAAAGCAAATACTGCTCTCTTCACTCAACCCCCTGAGAAGGAGTCAAGGAGACTGGACTTCATGGCTTGGAAGTCCTATTTTTCAGCCCTCTTCTTCTTCTCTGACTTTCTTCGTACACAGCCAAGTACCAAAAGGCCCTTTGGAATTCAGTCCTGGCTATAGCACAAAAAAGTCTGATTCTATGGTTCAGGACTTGGTGAATACAGTTAAAACTGCATTGGAAGCAACAAAGTACCAATTCCATATGATAGCTGATAATAATGATGCAGCTTCTAGAGTTATGGCCCGGGCCATTCTTTGAGGCGTTTTGCCTGGCTGAGAACAACCAATTTGACACAGGACACACAGTCCAAAGCTATGGACTTTCCCTGTGATCAGAATGTTCTTTTTGACTCCAGACCAGAGACTTATATGAAAAAGGTTGATGACTACAAAACAACCTATCAGAGCAACATGGCCAGAGGGACGCCTCCTGCTACCCAAAAGCCTCAGAACAAAGGTAACAGGGGCAGAGAGTACTACACTAGACTCTTCTACCCTTTCCTGTACAGGTGGATTACAGACAAAAAAGGTGGCTCTACAAAGAAGCAGGCAGGAAAGGACAGAGGAGAAGCAACCCTTTCAAACAACATGAAGTCTTGCTGTATTCTGATATATACAGTGATCACCAACCTTTGAACTGCCCCAGAGAACAAAGAGTTAACTTTCCATGTAGGGCATGGAGCGCTGAGCTCGAGCTCGGTTGAAGCCTCTGTCTGCTGTTGTTTAAACTCCAACCATCAGATTCTTTACTCTGCCTCACTGAACAGTCGCTCCAGAGATTTCTTCTTCGCTCAGTTCAAAAAAAGTCGGTTAAAGTTTCGTTTTTTCACTCTGTTTCAACTGAATTTCTGCTTCTAAACCTGTCGGTTTAAGTCTCTGTCTGTGGTACCGTGAGTACTAGATAGGGTTTTTCTATATTAGTTTCTGTGTGGAACTTGTAAACATTGGATCGGTTCGGTTTGAACCAATCAGGTTTGTGTAAAAAACTTCTGTCTTTATTAGAGTGTGGTAACCGGTCCGTAACGGTTCTAAAAAAACCGGATTTCATTACGTTTTTTTCCAGGACCTGTAACACGGTCAGGAACTGATAGAGGTGTCTTGCCTGGCGGATTGCCGAAAAAAGGGTAAGTTTTGGTTAGGATTGGCCATGTCTGAGAAACCCAAGCAAAAAACCGGGCCCACTGGGTTTCAACACTGTAGTGTGTGTGGGGAAGCCTTTGCTAAGGCTGATCCCCACACCACCTGTGTTTATTGTCTGGGGTTTGACCACCTCAATTCAGACTGCCAAATTTGTAAAAGTTTTCCCAAAGCTACCCTGGATAAGAGAGTAGGTAGACTGAGGGAAAGGGAGACCGAGAAGTCCGCTGACCCGGATGGCCAGCCTGGTTCGGTTCCGACCGAACCAGAAGGAGTGCCCTCTGACCAGGATGAAACTTCTTCGGGCAAAAGGAGAACCGATTCTGAGGAGTCAGTTCTGGTTAAAAGAAAGAAAAGGGATAAATCATCCGGTTCAGATCCACAAGTTCTTTCTCCGACCGTTGATGAGATAGCCAAAGCGATAAGGATAGTTCAATGGCTAACTTCGGTTCCGGCCGAACCGGCACCATCTGTCAGGGGCTCGGTTCGGTCAGTTCCTCTGGTTCCGGATTATACTTTAGAAGAATTTTATGAACCGGAGGAGAAGGAGGAGGGAGAGTAAGAAGATAATGATGATGATGATGGTGATTATGAAAGTCTGGATGTGCCTATTGACCCGGACATCTCCTCAGACAGACCTTCAGGTGTTTCTCCTCCTAGGCTTTCTGAGTCCCCTTCCCACTTTATGTTTTACAAGAAAGTGGCTGAAACCCTCCAGCTTCCTGTGAAAGAAGCAGTAGAGAATCAGGAGCCTGATTTTGTTGAGATGATGGACATCCCAGAGTCCGGGAGATTGTCTATTCTTCTCCATAAGTCTTTTGGGAAACAGACATTTAAAATTCTAAAAACTCCTAATTCCATACCTCCTGTGGACAGAAGAATGGACAAGAGGTATACTCTTTCAGGTTCAGACACAGAGTTCCTTTCCCAGCAATGCAGCCATGTTGGTGTAGTGCAGGCTGCTGCCTGTGATAAGGCAAATATTCCCTTGGCTTCACACCCCCCAGATAAGGACTCCAGGAGGAATGATGCCATGGCAAAGAAACAGTACATGGCAGCATCTTTGGGACTCAGGCAGGCTAACTATGTGGTCTACACAGCTAGATACCATACGTCCAGGTGGGAGACCATCATGGCTCGAGCTAAACAGGCCCCTGACCAGCTTGCCAAGGAGCTGGAGTGGGTGGCTGCGGATGGGATTGAGGCATCCAAGGTGCAATTTCATGCTGCTGTGGACTCCAATGATGTTTCATCTAGAGTCATGGCTACATCTGTGGCACTTCGGAGGAAGGCTTGGCTCAGATGTACTAGCCTATCACAGGATACCCAGGCTGAGGCCATGGATTTTCTTGTCATTGGTAATTCTCTGTTTGGGGAGCAGACAGAGAACTACATGAAGAAGATGGACAAGTACAGGACCACCTACAGGAGTGCTCAGGCCAAAGAAAGGCAAGCAACTCCTCAGAGGCAGCATTCCAAGGGCAGGGGCCTTTTACCAAGCCCAGGCCTCCACTTCTGCTTTTGCTCAGAGGGGGTTCTTTAGAGGGAGAGGTAGAAGGGGTATGAGCAGGCCTGCTTCCACCCCTCAGCCTAAAGCCCCTGCCAGGCAGAACACCCTGACGGGTCTGCCCGGGCTGATTCTCCAGTACCTGTAGGTGGCAGGCTGGCTTACTTTGTCCAGGACTGGAAGTCTTTAACATCAGACAAGTGGATCCTGGAAGTAGTAAGCCAGGGACTGGTTCTCAGCTTCAAAAAATTTCCCAAGATGAGAACCAGATCCTTTCCACCTGCAAATCCATCAGAGGCCCTTGCCCTAGAGGCAGAGGTTTCTTCCCTCTTGGCTCTTAGAGCCATAGAAAGGGTTCCTACCCTACACAGGGGCAAAGGATTGTACTCCAGGTACTTCCTAACCCCCCAAAAAACAGGAGAATGGCGACCCATCCTGGATCTGAGATATCTGAACAAGCACCTTTTAATGACAAAATTCAAAATGGTGACTCTGGGAAGAATTCTGCCCTCTCTAAGGCCAGGGGACTGGCTAGCCTCCCTGGACCTCAAAGATGCCTATTTTCACATTCCATCAGGTGCTCCCATAGAAAGTACCTCAGGTTTGAGTTGCCCTCAGGCTACTATCAATTCAGAGCAATGCCCTTTGGTCTAACATCAGCCCCAAGGGTGTTCACAAAGTGCCCGGCAGTAGTGGTTGCTTTCCTAAGGAGAAAAAAGATCTCCATCTTTTCATACCTGGATGACTGGCTCATAGTGGGTCAGTCTCCAGACCAAGTCAAGTCACATCTTCAGATAACTCAGCAACTGCTCACTTCTTTAGGATTCCTCCTAAACCTTCCAAAGTCAGTTCTGGAGCCAGTACAGCTCCTCACCTTTATAGGGGCGGAGCTGGATACAATAAGAGCCAAGGCCTTCCTTCCCCTAGACAGGGCAAGGACACTAATAGAACTGGCCTCTTCTTTCACCCTTCAGGTGTCTCAACCAGCAAGGCACTTCTTGCAGCTCCTGGGCCACATGGCAGCCTCTACAGCAGTGGTCCAGGGGGCAAGATTTCAGATGAGGGACATTCATTTCCATTTGAGAGCCTTCTTGTCCCAGAGAAAGGATTCCCTTACCAAACTAGTCCCAGTGACTCGAACCCTGATCCAGGTTTTGCAATGGTGGCAGGATCAGGACAATTTAAGGCAGGGAGTTCCTTTTGTCACTCAGTCTCATTCACTAATCCTCACCACAGACGCCTCCCTCTTGGGCTGGGGAACCCACTTGGGGGATCTTACCACCCAAGGGCTGTGGTTATCTCAAGAATCTCTGCTTCACATCAATCTCTTGGAACTCAGAGCAGTGTTTCTGGCACTGCAAGCCTTTTCCAAGTCTGTTCAGAACAAAGTAGTTCAGATCAGAACAGACAATACCACCACAATGTGGTACATCAACAAGCAAGGGGGGACTCAGTCTACTACCTTGTGCACAGAAGCAATGAAGTTGTGGTCTCTGGCCTATTCCCTGCAAACTTCTCTGGCAGCAGTTCACCTCCAAGGGAAGGACAATGTCCTAGCAGATGCTCTCAGCAGGATATCTCAGGGCCACCACGAATGGTCCCTAGATCCCCTAATTTTGAAAGTGATTTTCTCCAGATGGGGCACTCCACAGATAGATCTTTTTGCAGCCCCAGACAATCACCAACTTCCTCTCTTTTGCTGCAGACCCCCAGTCTTGGGCTCAGTCCCCCTGGATGCTCTGGTTCTCAATTGGGAAGGGAAGTTCCTGTATGCTTTCTACCCCTTCCCTCTCCTGTTCAAGGTGCTAGTCAAGATCAGGTTTCAACTGTGTAAAGTGATTCTGATCGCTCCAGACTGGGCCAGACAGCCCTGGTACCCACTGTTGCTGTCCTTAGCAGTCCACCTTCCCCTGTCTCTTCCCAAGAATTACAACTTGTTGACATCCTCTCAGGGAGGGATTTGGTATCCGAATCTCAAATCTCTCAATCTCAAGGCCTGGCTCTTGAAGAGTTACAGTTTGCTGATCTGCACCTCTCTCAAGGTGTTCTGGATATTCTTAGGGCTTCTCGAAAGCCTTCCACCAGAAAGACTTACAACTCCAAATGGAAAAGGTTCTCTATTTGGTGCTCTGGTAAGCATATTTCTCCAGAATATGCTGGGCTGCCTACAGTCCTGGACTATATGGTTCATCTCAATGGCTTGGGACTCAGACCAGCTACACTCAAAATACATTTAGCAGCTGTTTCTGCTTTTTTGTCAGTAGGCAAGCCCTCTTCTCTATCAGCCCATCCTGTATTTTACAAATTCTTCAAGGGATTGTTGCACACCAATCCTCCCTTTAGGGACCCTGCTCCTGCTTGAGACCTTAATGGTTGCATTGCTCAGCTTATGCAAACCCCCTTTGAGCCTTTGTCCTCTGCAGAGCTTAAGTACTTGACTTGGAAAACTGTGTTTTTGGTAGCCATTACCTCTGCCAGTCGCATCAGTGAATAGCAAGCCCTGTCAGTGGAGCCTGATTTCATCTCTTTCCATAGAGATAAAGTGGTCCTTAGAACTAACAGGAAGTTTTTGCCTAAGGTGGTTTCAGATTTCCACCTTAATCAGTCTATGTCTCTCCCTGTTTTCTTCACTGACCATTCCTCCTCTGGAGAGAGGAGGTTGCACAGCCAGGACATAAAAAGGGCCCTTAGCTACTACATAGAGCACACCAAGGGTCACAGGTTTGAGTCCCTTCAGTTGTTCCTCACTTATGGAGAGGTCAGTAAGGGCAAACCTGCCACTAAAAGATCTATTGCCAGGTGGATTGTTTCTTGTATACAATTCTGCTACGAAAAATTGGGTAGAATCCCGCTCTCAGGCCTGAGGACTCACTCTACTAGAAGTACAGCTGCTTCCCTGGCTGCTGCCAGGGATATTCCTATCTTAGAAATCTGTCAAGCAGCCACCTGGAAAACAGTCCATACATTCACCAAGCATTACTCTCTGGATATCCAGGCTAGGAGTGATGCTCTTTTTGACACAGCAGTGCTTCAGAGCCTATTCCCAAAGTAGGTTCTGTCTCTCCTCCTTGGAGGTACTGCTTGGTAGTCTGCAATAGTCAGAATACAGCAAGACTTCATGTTGTTTGAAGAAAAAATTACTCACCTTAGTAATGTTGTTTCTTCCAATGGAGTCTGGCTGTATTCTGACCTCCCCCCACCTCCCCTCTTAGAACCTTGTTTTTGGGAAGTGGGTGGGCAGGAGCAGTGTTGGCACCTAGAGGTGCCCCTTTTCCCCACCCTCCTTTATTCTGGGTGTGTGTTGTGTTTTGTTTTTTGGGCTTCCTGAATTGAGTCTTTGCTTTGAAACCAAAAAACCCTTTTTATCAAATTTAGTTGCCAGTTGGCTAGTGTGAAGTTACAGATTCCTAACAGAACGCCCAGTGAGTATAGCTCGTAAAGATCTGACGGTTGGAGTTTAAACAACAGCAGACAGAGGCTTCAACCAAGCTCAAGCTCAGTGTTCCATGCCCTGCATGGAAAGTTAACTCTTTGTTCTCTGGGGCAGTTCAAAGGTCGGTGATCACTGCATATGTCAGAATACAGCAAGACTCCATTAGAAGAAACAACATTACTAAGGTGAGTAATTTTTTCATGCCTGCTCCTGCCTCTCAGCCCAGGCCCTGACTTCAGGGCCCAGGTCACCTCCCCGCCACCCATAGGGGGCAGCTTCTCCCACTGCCTCCGTTCCTGGACTCTCATCTCTTCAGACAAGTGGGTCCTGGAGGTAGTGGAAAAGGGCCTAACTCTACAGTTCAAAAAGCTGCCAGCCCTCAGGGGCTGTCTACTGTCAAAGCCTCTAACCCCAACAGATAAACTTCTGTTGGAATTGGAGGTAAAACACCTATTGGCAGCAAAAGTGGTGGAAAGAGTACCCTTGCACCAGCAAGGCAAGGGTCTCTATTCCAGATTCTTTCTGACTCAGAAAACAAATAGAGAGTGGTGACCTATACTCAACCTCAGATACTTGAACAAGCATCTTCTCAAACCAAAATTCAAGATGGTCACCCTAGGGATAGTAATACATTCTCTTCAACAGGGAGACTGGCTAGTCTCCCTGGATCTCAAGGATGCCTATTTTCATATCCCAATAAGGCAGTCCCACAGAAAATTCTTGAGGTTCAAGCTCCCTTCAGGGCATTATCAGTTTGCAGCTATGCCCTTCGGCCTGACATCTGCTTCAAGGGTATGCATCAAGTGTCTGACCGTAGTGGCAGCACACCTCAGAAAACAAGGGATCACAGTCTATCCTTATTTAGACAACTTGCTCACAGTGTGTAACACTCCTCTACAAGTAAAATAGGTGCTTGACCAAACAAATGGCACCTTACATTCCCTGGGCTTTCTCATAAATCAGGAAAAATCCCACATGGATCCAACTCAGACCCTTACTTTTGTAGGGGCACAGTTGGGCACTGAGCAAAGCAGGGCCTTTCTTCCACCAGAAAGAATCCAAAACGTTTTATCTGTGGCAAACTCATTTTCATTCTGGGCCGGCCAAGACCAGCCAGACACTTCTTGAGGCTCCTGGGTCCTATGGCGTCCATGCCTGCTGTGGTCCCAGGAGTCAGATTCTGAATGAGAGACATACGGTGTCACCTTCACTCTCACTGGTCTCCTGCACTAAGAAACACATGCAGCTCCTCCAAATCCCAGCTTCTTGTCCCCAGATGCCGGACCTCCCTATACCAGAGTACTTTCAGCTACGGGGCCCTGAACTGGATGACTGCACTTCCCAGTTCCATTTCCACTGAAAGTAAGCTTGGTCATTTCAAATCCCTCCTCTGGGATCACCTCCACTCTGCCAGCACCTGTGACTGTTATCGATTCTGGCCTTCACCAGTCTCTCTCCTCAGTCCTCCACCTGCGTCCTCTACCCTCTAACTTCCGCCTCCTCTGACAAAGGACTCTCATCCTGCCTCCTTACACATTTGACAAATGATTTCCTTCCTGCCTCTCCCCAACCAGTTTTCTACTTTGCCTCTTCTTCTCATCTCCTTTTTCTCCTATGTACTATGATGTATTAAACTACTGATTGCTATATATTAACTATTATCTGTTACATATTAAGATGCATTAAACTATTGTTTCTTATGTTTAATTATGTACTGAACTCTGCTGAATGACCCAATGTACATCACACCCGTTATGCTACCCTCCTTTGTATGTTTACCAATTGTATTTTCCCAAGCAATGTTTGTATTCTAACATGGAGCCTTTGTAAATGAGTCTCTGACTCAAAGGTTTTAATTCCCAAATCTCAATAAATAAATAAATCCATCCTCTGTCCAAACTGGTTCCAGTAACAGAGGCACTACTTCGGGCCTTACAATGGTGGAAAGAAATACCAACCTATCTGTAGAAATTCCATTGCAAGCTCCCTCACCCACAAAGATCATTACCATAGATGCATGTCTTCTGGGGTGGGGAGCTCATCTGCACATCTCTTCTGTCAGTGGCACATGGACTCCAAAGGAGTCATCATGCCACATCAACCTTCTAGAACTCAGTGCTGACTACCTACCACTGAAGACCTTTGCTTCACAAGTTAAGAATCACACAGTGCAGCTCAGAACAGACAACACCACTACTATGTTGTACATCAGTAAGCAAGGTGGCATGAGGTCGAGTGTGCTGTGCACAGAGGCCATGAGAATTTGGTCCCTGGTCTGCTCACTAGATGTCAGTCTATCAGCTGTACACCTACCGGGCAAGGACAATACCCTGACAGATGCCCTTAGCCACATCAGTCAAGGGCACAACAAATGGACTTTGAACAAACAGGTCCTTGCCACAGTCTTCAGAAGGTGAGGCACTCCAGAAGTGGATCTGTTTGCCTCTCACCTCAACCATCAGCTTCCTCTGTACTACTGCAGGCCTCCTGCCTTGGGAACCCTTCCAGAAGATGCCCTCTCTCTGGATTAGTCAGAGAAGTTCCTATATGCCTTCCCTCCATTTCCTCTGATTTTCAGGGTACTTCTGAAACTCAGGAGTCAGTCAGCAACAATGATTCTAGTGGCACCGGCCTGGCCAAGGCAACCTTGGTATCCTCTCCTGCTAGCCCTCTCTTGCAGCAAACCTATTTGACTTCCCTTCAGTCACCTCTCCTGACTGCCTCATTTAGAAGTGACTTATCCAGACTTGCAATCCCTTCACCTCAAAGCTTGGCTCTTGAAGTGCTAGAGTTCCCTGCCACGCAATATTCCAAACAAGTATTGAGAATCTTGAGGATGGCCAAAAAGCCCAGCACTAAAAAGACTTATGCAGCTAAATGGAAAAGATTTTCCATCTGGTGCAAGGGAAAACAGATCACTCTTCTCAAAGCATCAGTCTCTAATCTTTAAAACTATTTAGTGCACATTCAGGCCTCGGGTCTAAAGCAACTTTGGCCTACCTTTCTATTGGAAAGGGAAAATCTGTTTTATCCTTGCCTATTTTCAAACAGTTTTTCAAAGACCATCTCTACCTTCAGCCTCCAATCAGGGATCCTGTCCCTCCTTGTGATCTTAACCTGTATATAGCCAAGCTCATGGAGCCACCCTTCGAACCTATGGCTATTGTTCATCTGAAATATGTCACTTGGAATTCTGGTGCCTTCCAGGCAGGCTGTCCTCAGCACACCCTCAAGCTCTTTCCTGATTGGCTAATTCATTAGATTCATTATCATAATCACCACCTCCAAGGCAGTTCAACCTAGTCAGTTAACTGCACAACATTGTTACTGATGCTAAAGGACACCTTGGAAGAAAGAAGATTACTATGGTGAGTATTTTTTTCGTATATCTTCACATGCATTATATATATATATATACACACACACACACACACACACACACACACACACACATGTATATACAACACCAGTGGTGAATACATTGGTTAAATAAATCATGTTATTTTTGGATAAATATTTTCACTTAGAACATCATTTATTTCACTTGTCAATGTATTTAACGTAGAACATGTTATTTCCACTTTGAATCTAGAAATAGAACACAGAGAACAATGGGCCATATAAAGAACTTACAATGGAAAGAAAGGCAGTTTTAAGCTAAAACAAGGTAAAACACCAGTAAAAACATCACAGATGGTGTGGTACTGCATATATCAAATACGTATTCGGTTGCAGTAGAATAATACATTTTTCTCCACACGAGTGGTAATACCTTTATGACTAACTCATGGCTTCACCACTCTGAGTTATGGGTCTTACCACTCACAAATGGAGATAAATGTGTATATATATATATATATATATATGTATATTTTTTTTTAATGCAAAAAACTGCATTACTGCATCATTTAGGTTTAAAGCACAAAAAGTCAGGAAATTAGAACATTAGGGTTGACCCCAACCCTCCACACCCCCATCCTCCACAGACTGACAGATGCTGGGGTGGGTCATTGGGGTTGTGAGGCCCAACTCTCACTTCATTCCATCTGTAAGCAGGTTGACATGCTACAGCAAAGGAGAATGGGGTGAGATTTAGGCCTCACAACCCCAATGACACACAGTCTGTAGAAGATGCAGGGTGTGGGGTATGGGGGTTAGAGGTCAACTGTAATGTTCTCATTTCCTGACTTTTCTGCTTTAACCCTAAATGATGCAGTAACACAGTTTTTTTTGGATAAAATTTCCTTACTTTTTGAAAAAGTGTAATAAAGTGACCCATTACTGCATAACAGCATAATATAAGTAGTAAAAAACATGTATTGGTGGGACCGCGGGGCCCACCAGGTTGCCAAATGATATTGCACATTACTGCATAACAATATACATGTGGCATAGCTGTACAGCATCCCTATACAGCAATGAACCCTTGGAACACAAATGTAACAATATGTCATGAGCTATGCAACCTACTAAAAATATTCCACTACAGGCTTACTGTGCAGTTTAAAATCTTGTTCCAGATGTAAGCCACCAGTAGCAAAGAGTCTGTATCTCACTTTGTTTCCAAGATAATGGTGAAAAGGTGATCTAAGCTGCCAGTAGTGAAAAGTCTATATCTCACTTCGTTTCTGACATAACGGCGCAAGGTGATCAAAGCCACCACTAGCGAAAAGTCTATATCTTGCTTTGTTTCTGAGATAATGGTGCAAAGGTGATGTAAGCAACCAATAGCGAAAAGTCTGTATCTCACTTCGTTTCCAAGATAACAGCGAAAAGGTTATCTAAGCCACCAGTAGCGAAAAGTCTGTTTCTCGCTTTTTTCCGAGATAATGGCGCAAAGGTGATCTAAGCCGCCAGTAGCAAAAAGTATGTATCTCACTTAGTTTCCGAGATAACAGCGCCAGAAAGCATGACAGAGACCGCTATGTAATCCTATGGGAAAAATGCCAAATTCATCATGGAATAGCTCTGCAACTAATTAATTCCACAAGACCTAAACAGCATAATTCATATCTGTAGGGCATCCTCTCAAAACCCTGAAAATTTCAAGTAAAAAGACCAAACCATTAATGAGATATGCAATTTTAAAGTTTTTATGACTTTAAACATTTATCAGCCGCAAGACAGCAAAATTATCAACCGCTTCTGAGACCAAAGATAATCTTCGGCCACGAGTGAACATCAGGTCTTCCAATTTCTGGCCATCTGGTCTTCCACAGGGCCATCTGGTCCTACAAATACAGCTATCTGGTCGTACAGTAGCAGAGGAAGCTCATGGCCGAAAATGATCTGGCGGAGGAAGAGTTTTCAGGCTCGCAAACAATGATTTTAAAACTTTAAAACTCTATTTTTTGACAGAACAGAAGGAAACCAACAGCATGGCTCGATGGTGGGGGGGGGGGGGAGCGCCTTGAGCTGAACCCATGCCTCATGTACTTCAGAAGTGACCCGTGGAGTGAAATATGAGTTTTTCTCCGACCACAAACTGAAAACAAAATGGCAGGTCTCAGCCAATAAATTTCTGGCGGCCGAAGATTTTTCCGCCATGAGCCTGCAAATTCTTTGACCACGAGGGAAGACCAGATGGCCAGAACCCCATTCTTTCACAAATTATACATATACATTTTCCCATAGGGTTATAATAGGAACTTCAAACTTTAAGAACTTTTGAATGGATTAATATTTTTTCACCAAACAAAATGTGAAATGCTCCTTGACCCAAGTGCTTTCTATATCCTAAGTTTCAGACCATTAGCTCACATGGTGGCTGCACAGTGCCATGGACAAGAAATGCTCAAAACTGGTGAAAAGTTTATTTTTTTGTGCTTCTCTGTGCAAAAACCGTATGTCCGACCAAAACACAACTCGGTAAATCAAGAGATGTACCATATCAGACCATGCATTCTAAATGTTGTGCAAATACATTGAAAGGTTGCAATATATATATATATATATATATATATATATATATATATATATACAGTATATATATATATATATATATATATATATATATATATATATATATTTGTCAAATGGGTAGAAATTGCTGTTCATTTCTTGGACCTTGAGCACCACATGACCGTGTATATATCAAACACGACACACCTGCACTTTTATCCCCCTCCAAAACAATTTTGACATTTTATAAGATAGATAAACCATTCTGAGGTGTGCGGTCATGCTCTGATATACGCACGGCTTGGGCAGTTGACACACTCAACCTGCAGCCTCATGCGTACAATGCACACCAAGGCATGTGTATATCAGAGCTTGACCGCACACCTCAGAGTAGTTTATCTATTACATATATTATGGTAGCATGGTAGTACTACCGTAGTTAGGGTTGAGGAGCCCTTTTAAGGTTAAAGGGTCAAACTTTGCACCTTAATACCTTTGGCACCATTTAACAGATTTGCCTGAAATTTGGAAAGCATGATCAAGAATCACACAACTTGGGATCTGCCAAGTTTTGTACCGGTTGCATATATGGCTGCAGAGTTATTAAGCATGATCTGCGCACTCGTTCACGCTATTTGGTGAATTATTTGCCGTTGCCTACAGGTCGCACGTTTTGCGCCACTGATCCAAAATCTTCAGGGAATGTGTGGCTGGCGTGCCCAATGTGCCTTTTGAAGATATAATGGAAAAATATTAAATGGTTCAAAAGTTATTCAAAAAACAAGTTCCCATTATAAGTCAATGGGAAAAGTTAATAAAAGTTCGACACTTTCGCAAATGCACTTTTTACTTTCACAAATGGCCCTAGTACTTTCGCAAATCCACCATTTTGTTTTCAGTTGGTGATCAGAAAAATGCTTGGCATTTAAATTTGGGACCATCTAAAGACACAATTATTTTTTTGTGTTCACCTAGTCAGAGCCTGACGATGCTAGCCATGTCTTTATGTTGGGGTTAAACACCCTAGAAATATGTTTTTCCAAGTTCTGAAAAAAAGTACTTTGCATAGTACTTTAGTACTCGCTGACGCCGCAAATCCAGCAAAAGCTTCAAAAATCACCAAAGTACTTTTGCAACACTATGGCGAAAATGACAGGAGTTCTTTGCCACCTTACTGCAAAAGAACAGTTAGGTCTTTTGGCCTGAAATTTGGAAGGAAGGCAACCGACATGTCACAGATGTGCCTTTTGGTGGTTTGGTGAAAAAATATTGTACAATTGCAAAGTTAAGGTACTCCGAAGTTGATGCTTTTTCCCATAAACTAACATGGTGGCGTACGCCGCGCCTTTCGGGGCTCGTATCTCGAAAACGGTGTGAGATACAGATGTTTTGTCACGAGATGCATAGCCTTATGGGCTATGTAGTATAAAACAGTAGCCAGGAAAATAATGATTTCTGTGAAATTTAAATTTTTTTTCTACGTCATACGGTTGCTAAGATATTTGCAATTAAGTACTTCCAATGCTCTTTTTAAACTTCCATTGCCATTACAATGCATACATTCTTTGTACACTCTGTGTTTCTCTATGCAGTTCTCCAGCAAAAAGAGGATATGCACTTCTGTTACTGTTACTGTTACAGTTACTGTTTCCCCTTGCGTTTATGTACTTGTTAGTGTTACCGTTCCCGTGTGCGCCACCGTGTGTGTTACCCTTTGCGTTGTCATTTGCCCTTGCATTTTCATTACTGTTACCATTTGTGTTTCCACCTTGTGTTTGCATTGCTGTTCCTGTTACTATGTCACAAGCCATCACATGGCAGGAACACAAGGCCCAAAGGGCCCCGTGCTCCCGCCGCTGCATTACATTCAGTATTTCTCATCATCATTCTCTAAAAGGAGAAATTAGAGGAAAAACTCTATTTAATACATCAATTAGGGTTGTTCCACAGCAAAAAGTAAGGAAATTGATGTTAGGTTGAACCCCCCAGACACCTCAGCCCTCCCCCCAACCGCATCGGGTGCGGGTTGGTTTGTCAGTCCTAATCTCAGCCTCTTTCTCCTATACCTCTGCTTCTTTACACATGTGATGGGGTGAGAGTAGGTGACAAACCCAACATGCACCTGATGCAGGTTGGGGGCTGGCTGGAGGAGTCCAGGGGGGTTTCAACCCTAACACCGAATTTCCTTACTTTTGTCGCTGTGGAACAACCCTAATTGATGCATTAAGCAGAGTTTTGCCTCTAATATATATATATATATATATAGAGAGAGAGAGAGAGAGAGAGAGAGAGAGAGAGAGAGAGAGAGAGGGAGACAGAGAGAGCAATAGCCGCACACAAGCTATGCATCCTGACAATTGACAACACTGGTTTTCCTATTTTTGTAAATATTAACCAGGGTAAACTTCTAAAGTTTAAGAATCCCAAAAGGGACTTTATAAAAGGGCTTGAAGAAGAAGGATGAGGGAACCTTTACAAATAAAGCTTCTTCCAATGCCCATGGACCCACATCAGCCTTTCAAGTTGATTGTAACAGATATGCCCCACTTTCTGACACCGGCTTCAACCCCTGTGAGAGGTATGATGCCAATGTAAACATCTGCTCATATTGGTTATCCTTCCATCCATGGGGAATACTTTCAATGATGTTTCTTGCATCAGAACATTCTGCATGAATTAAGGAATTTCCCAGCATAGGTTTGCAATAGGGGGCACAAAAGCATACATTCAAGAACTCTGTTGAGTATTTAGGCTGGATTTTCAGACCATCAGGACTAAGCCCAATTCTGCAGTTACCGTTGCATGCCGAATTCTCCGCAGCTGCAGAGATTCATATCTTCAGCAGGCGCAGCTGCGGGGGACATTATGCCTTTTCCCATTTCGGTGCAGCCACACTGAAAAAACAGCTGCAAGCTGCCATAAATCATGGAGCTGGATGTAAACCTGCTCCACTTTTGAAAATACAGTAGCTGCGGGGAAAGACAGTGGCTCCACAAGTGAAGATCCACTTGCACCAGTTTTTCCACAGCCACACAACTTTCAGGGGCTCTGAAAATCTAGCCCTGATCCTCATGGTCTGTGCACATGATGTTAAGATTACAGGTGTTGAGCCAGTCAGTGAATAGGGATATGATATCAGCACCAGTACCCCCAACACAAGAATTGTTTTTTTCCCTGAATGTGCTTGCAATTGTTTGTGCCATTAAGGCCTGTGGGAACTGAGTTAATTTAACTCTGGGCTATTGCTTTTTGTCCCATGTTTGTTTTATAATGTCAGTATATTTTAGAATGTATTAAATATTGCTATATACTGCACATCTCTGGACGTGGATTGTACTTTACATGCATATAACCTCCCACTGTAAAAGCAACTTTATTTGGGGCATGAATACTGCTATCGCACTTTGACTCATGCAATGCCATCATGCATTGACCAGCAGTACACATATTACCTACCCAGGACCTCTGGTGGGAGTAGAAGTCCTATTACCGGTACCTGCAATTTGCCCAGATACAGGCATTTCCTGACCTACAATGAATTCAATGATGATTCTCTGCATTTGCATTTAGAAGCAACCCCACTCCACTTAGAAAGATGGTCAGAAAGGAATATTTTCCTTTATTGCATGGAAAACTTTTTAGGCATGCATATTATCTATTACTGAGCATATTCTATGCACAATGAAAATCTTAAGTGGTTGGTTCTTATACCAAAATGATATGAGCAAGAACACACTTACAGCCATAGTTTTGTTCTCAATGGATGTCTTAGCATGTCACTGATCAAGCAAGCAATAACACATGACGAGTTCTGGGTTATCTCCTGATAAGAACACACTGAGGTGCGTTGTTAGGCACAAGGCACTTGAGCCGAGTGCCATATGCACCTGGGCGTGCTCTTATCTGGAGATAATCCACACCTCGGAGTGTGTTATTGCACTTATAAAATTGGTCCCTTAGTAAAAACATTAAATAAAAATGCAGATAAGAATTTTAAGTAAAATTATTAAAAAATATGATGTTATGAATTTAAAGAGAGAAAAAGTAGTCCATCTCATTTTATTATTGGGAAGATGCTTGATTAAGTAGGGGGATTTGGTGCATGTTTGTTTGGTCCTGCCATCTTCCTCTGAGAAAGACAATTATGACAATATGTTTTTTCTTTTTGTGTATGTGTTTTTTTTTATGATTGAGAGTAGTGCAAATCAGTTACTTACAGGAGCAGGGAGCACGGGATCTCATCAGCTGCTATGGTTTTGATAGTCTCTGTCTGCCCCCCTCGCAACACAGACACAGTTGTCAACAATATGCTTTTGGCTTTGTGTGTGTGTTTATGAGGATGTGATGAAACACAGAAGGAGTTTTTCTGTCAGAAGTGGGATTGAGCATGTCCACTGGGTGCCGTATTCAACCCTTCCGTGATAGCGCTTCCACAATTACAGTTTCGGCAGCTTGGTGTGATGTATTTTTAATTGAAATGGTAACTGAGAATGTTGAAATAAATAATTGTATATCGTTAAAGAATTAGTGGAGGAGCAGGACAAGAAGAGTTATGATGCCTTCTGCAAGAGCAGGTTTGGGGTACGATCATTATTTGAAAGCCACGGCATGTGCAAATTGCTATGCTGATCAGATAGAGTTGTGCTCGCAGTTTTTTAAGGTTAGATTTTTATTTAATGAGAGAGAAAAGGAATGAAAACATTTTCCTATGGTGCTGTTGTACTGTAAGTGGTGTCTCTGGTGTCTAGATAGTGTTGGCAGTAAGAGTGTAGTGTGTAGGTGCGGGTTTGAAAACAAAGCCGCAAGTAGGGTGAATAGTTGAGAGTGGGAGAGCTTGGCAGACAATTATGTTTGAAAACTGGCATGCATAGATCTCTGATTGTACTGCGTCCTGCTTGGCATTACAAGTACCAGTTACTATGTATATGTGCTGATAAGGACATGGCTACTGGTACCTGTTAACCAATCAGGATGCAGCATCTCTCGTACCCATTTTATAAGATCTATTAGTACAGTATTAAAGCAAGTGCAATAAATTTAGGCAAAAATATTTACTCTACCTTTTTTTCACCAGAAAAGATTTCAGACGTCTTCCAGTTTTTGTTTTTGTGGTAAAATTTTTTAGTTCCTCTAAAATATGAGTATTTTACAAATGTTTCAATTTATTTTTTTTTTTCAAGAAAAAAACATGGCTGCCACATTTGACTTAGAAATAGCATTATAGACCTGGCAAGTATTAGGACTGAGAACATACTGTAAAAAAAAAATGTATCTATATGGAGCGCAATATAGGAGATACCTAGAAAAGTAGATCTGACAGCTATTATTTTTATTAATTGTAACTGAAACTAGATTTTTTGGAAAAACATTTTTGTTGCACAGCTGCATTAAAATGAAGCAATTGGGCCGGCCCGGTGGCGCTGAGGGTTGAGGCACTGGACGCCACACCTCGCGCCACGCCGGCGGCCCGTGTTCGGGAATGGGCACGAGTTGCTGGAGGTCGGCAGGGTGGAGATGGATTGAGCGTCCGGAGGACTGCTCTCCATCTCCAGGGTGGGGGGATTTGGTCGGCCGGTGCTTGTCTGACCCCTAGCGGAGGCTGGGGATCAACAGCACGCAGCCGTAAGACAAGGGGAGGGCGGGACGTGGCAGACGCTTGACTAGTGCGTGCACGGGAGCGTGCGCGCACTCAGTCGCTGGCGTCATTGCACGCCATGGCCCGTCGGGAGAAAAACAAGGGAAAAATGGGTGTCCGGCTGCACTGCGTCGTTCCCTGGTGCCATTCCTGGAGGACGCCTCCCTGGCATGGATCCGTTGTGGTGGGTCGAGTCGCTCCTCACCACCCTGCCGCGAAGGGTAAGTCGCGGGGTGCGGAAGGAGGGTCTCATGTCCGGGGATGGCGCTGAAGCAAGCATGATCTTTCGAAAGGTTGTAACCGGAGCTCCGAGAGAAATAAACACCCAAAAAAAAAAAATTGAAGCAATTAAAACATCCCTCAATGAGTCTATTTCAAAAGTATCTAAGTGTGAGACTTAGTATTCACATACTGCAGTGATAATATACAACTAGGAGAGGAAAGGCATGTCCAGATTGGACAGGCGCACTCACTCCTATCAATGGTATGAGTTTCAGTGTGTTTTTGAAAAGGGTACTATTTGATGTGGGATCAGTGTTTGTGTGCGTCTTTGTGTCCATGGGTGTATGCAGGCATAATCCAGGTACTCCATGGTGTACTATTTCATTTAAGGTAATATCAAACAAGTCCATGATATACAAAATATGGAAGAGCTGACTTTTAAGGTACACTTGAGACTCCCCACTTTCGTGAGGAGATGGGCCTGCTGAACTCTCCACAGAGATGCTCTGTATGCCAGCTCAAATTAATTTTCTTGCCAGGGGAAGGCTGACCCCAAAAATAATCTGCTCCCATTCTTAGGTATTTCATTCAGAAATGGTACACTATCAGTACCACCGCTATGTTTATTAATGGAGATCCTCTCTTCTGACTCTCATCGGGCTATGATGCCATACTTCTTATTACTCTGTCAAGTACTGTATTTTTTAAAGCTACTTATAGTACAGCAGTTGCCAACTTTTTGCACTTTTTCTTGTGCAATGCTCAATGTACCCAAGTTGTATAATAAATATGAATAAAAAAAAAGACTCTGAACTGAAGCCTTTGTCTATGAAAACATACCGCAGAACCAGATGTTCTTTTCCTTAACTTTATTCATGGTAGTCGATAATAGAAGGATTGGTTATGTAGAAGAATATATTGATGCTTTCTTGCTCTGGCATCTTCCTTCCCCCCACTACTTGCTCAGTCCATCATGGCAATCAAAATACAGTACTTTTGTTGCTCTGGATACTTGATTGATGTTGCACTCAAACACATTGTTAGAAACATAGAGACACAGATTTTGTCTGCAGAAAAGGACCTTTGGGCCAGTCCTGTCTGCCCCTTGTCCCTGCCTCCCTACTGGGTCATAATGTCACATGCTTAATAGTGTATGACATTATGGCTAACCCGGTACTGCGCAGTATGCTACTGCTACTGGTGCAATACCGCGTATACTGCTGTATGTGGTATTGCACCAGCAGCGCTCTCCCAGGCAGAAGATAAGACTTCTGCTGGGAGTAGGTTTAGATAAGCAGCTGCCGTGGCTCACAGGACTGAGCCAGAGCAGTAGGAACCCAGGTGCTGCATCTGGGACCAGGTTTGATTCCTGGTCCCAGAAACATTTTATTTTTTACGACTTGTGCACTCCCTGATTTGGACCCCCCCCCCGGAGTTGAGAATCTTTAGTGGGGGGGGGTCTGGGGGTGCAGCCCCCTGTAACAGGGGTGTGGGGGTTGAGCCCTCACAGAAAAAAAGACTTCAAACAACTTGAAGCCTTGCTGTATTCTGACAAGTGCAGTTAGCCCCAGCCTTTAAACTGCCCCGGAGAACAAATGGATTAAAATGTCTATGCAGAGCATAGAATGCTGAGCTTGAGCTCGGGTTGATGTCTCTGTCTGTTTCCCTTTGAAAGCTAACCATCAGATTCTTTACTCCACCTCACTGAACAGTCGCTCTGAAGATTTCTCCTGCAGCTCGGTTCAAAAGTTGGTTGAAGTGTTGTTTTTTCGTCAGTTTCTAACCAAAAAAGTTTCCCACATAGTCGGTTCAGTCTGTGTCTGTGGTACTGTGAGTACTAGATAGGTTTTGTAGTGTGTCTTCTGTGTGGAACTTGTAAAAAGAGTGGATCGGTTTGGCTGAACCGATCATTTTTGCTTAATTCTTCTGTTAACTTTGGTGTGTGGTTACCGGTCCTTATCGGTTCTGAAAAAAACATGTTTTGAAATGTTTTTTTCCAAGACCCGTGACATGGTTAGGAACCGATAAGGGAGTCTTGCCTGGTGGTTGCCAAAAAAAGGGTAAGTTTGGTTAGGTTAGGTTGGCCATGTCTGAGAAACCCAAGAAAAAAACCGGGCCCACTGGGTTTCAACACTGCAGTGAGTATGGGGAGGTCTTTGCTAAGGCCGATCCCCGCACCACCTGTGTTTATTGTCTGGGGTTTAAACACCTCGATTCAGACTGCTAAATTTGTAAAGATTTTCTCAAATCTACCCTTGAAAAGAGATAGGTAGACTGAGGGAAAAGGAGGCCGAGAAGTCCTCTGACCCGGATAGCCAGCCCGGTTCGGTTCCGACTGAACCAGAAGGAGTGCCCTCTGACCAGGGTGATACTTCTTCAGGCAAAAGGAGAGCCGATCCTGAGGGGTCAGTTCCAACAAAAAGAAGGCACAAAGAAAAATTGTCCGGTTCGGATCCAGAAGCCCATGTTCCGACCGGCGAAGAAATAGCCAGAGCGATTCGCATTGTGGAATCGCTTTGCCCGATTCTGACCGATCCGGCACCTTTTGGCAGGGGCTCGGTTCGGTCGGTTTCCCCAGTTCATGACTATACTTTGGAAGAATTTTATGAACTGGAGTTTGAGAAGGAATGGCAGTTTGAAGATGATGATGATGATGGTGAACATCTAGATGTGCCTGTGGAACCAGACATATCCCCAGACAGACCTTCAGGTCAATCCCGTCCTAGGCTTTCTGAGTCCCCTTCCCACTTTATGTTCTTCAGAAAGGGGGCTGAGACCCTCCAGCTTCCTATGGAAGAGGCAATGGGGGATCAGGAGGAGCCTGATTTTGTAGAAATGATGGACATCCCAGAGTCCAGGAGGCTGTCTATTCCCCTCCACAAATCTTTTGGGAAACAGACACAAAAAATTCTGAAGTCTCCCAATTCTATACCTCCTGTGGACAGAAGAATGGACAAGAGGTATACACCCTCAGGCTCAGAAACTGAGATTTTATATCAGCAATGCAGTCATGTTGAGGTTGTGCAGGCTGCTGCCTGTGATAAGGCAAGCATTCCCTTGGCTTCACTCCCCCCAGACAAAGACTCTAGGAAGACTGATGCCATTGCAAAAAAGCTGTGCATGGCATCTTCCTTGGGACTCAGACAGGTGAATTATATGGCCTATACAGCTAGGTACCAGAAGTCCAGGTGGGACACTATACTGGCACTGGCTAAACAGGCCTCCCCCCCAGCTAGCCAAGAAGCTGGAGGTGGTGGGTGCAGATGGGATTGAGGCATCTAAAGTTCAGTTTCATGCTGCTGTAGACTCTAATGATGTATCATCAAGAGTCATGGCTACTTCTGTGGCTGTTCGGAGAATGGCTTGGCTCAGATGTACTAGCCTCTTGCAGGATACCCAGGCTAAGGCCATGGATTTTCCTGTAGTGGGTAATCCTCTGTTTGGGGAGCAGATAGAGAATTACATGAAGAAAATGGATGAGTACAGGACCACCTACAGGAGTGCTCAGGCCAAGGAGAGGCAGGCAACTCCTCAAAGGCAGCAGTCTAGGGGCAAGGGCAGGCCTTTTCAAAGACCTTTTTACCAAGCAAAGGCTTCTTCTTCTTCTTCCTTTTCACAGAGGGGGTTCTTCAGAGGGAGAGGCAGAAGGGGGATGAGCAGGGCTGCATCCACTCCTCAGCCTAAGGCCCCTGCCAAGCAGACACCCTGATGGACCTGCCCGGGTCAACTCTCCTATTTCAGTAGGGGGCAGGCTGGCTTACTTTGTCCAGGACTGGATGTCTACTACATCAGACAAGTGGGTCCTGGAAGTAGTAAGCCAGGGACTAGTTCTCAGCTTCAGAAAATTTCCAAAGTTGAGAGCCAGATCTTTTCTACCTGCAAATCTCTCAGAAACCCTTGCCCTAGAGGCAGAGGTTTCATCTCTTCTGGCCTTAAGAGCCACAGAGAGAGAGTACCTACCATACACTGGGGCAAAGGGCTGTACTCCAGGCACGTTCTGACCCCAAAAAGACATGGGAGTGGTGACCCATCCCAGACCTAAGATATCTAAACAAACATCTTTTAAAATCAAAGTTCAAGATGGTAACTCTCGCTTCTCTTCTGGGCTGGGGAGCCCATCTGGGGACTCTCACTGCCCAGGGACTGTGTTCCCCCCAGGAATCCCTTCTCCATATCAGTCTCCTAGAACTCAGGGCAGTTTTTCTGGCCCTAAAAGCTTTCTCTCAGTCAGTGCAGAACAAGTTGTTCAGGTCAGAATGGACAACACCACCACCATGTGGTATATCAACAAGCAGAGAGGCACTCAGTCCATGGCCTTGTGCATGGAAGCCATGAAATTGTGGTCCCTGGCTTATTCCCTGCAAACCTCTCTAGTAGCAGTGCACCTTCTAGGGAAGGACAATGTGCTAGCAGATGCACTGAGCAGGATCTCTCAGGGCCATCACGAATGGTCCCTGGACCCTCAGGTGTTGAAAGTGATTTTTTCAAGGTGGGGCACTCCAGAGATAGATCTCTTTGCAGCCACAGACAATCACCAACTTCCTCTCTTTTGCTGCAGACCCCCAGTTCTGGGCTCAGTCCCCCTGGATGCTCTGATTCTGAATTGGGAAGGGAAATTTCTGTATGCCTTCCCTCCCTTTCTACTCCTGTTCAAAGTTTTAGTCAAAATAAGGTGTCAACTTTGCAAAGTGATTCTGATTGCTCCAGATTGGGCCAGACAGCCTTGGTACCCCCTGCTGTTGTCTCTAGCAGTCCATCTTCCCCTGTCTCTTCCCAGGAATTACAACCTGTTAACATTCTCTCAGGGGAGGATTTGGTACCCCAATCTTCAGTTTCTCAATCTCAAGGCATGGCTCTTGAAGAGTTAGAGTTTGCAGATCTGCATCTTTCTCAGGAGGTTCTGGATATCCTCAAAGCTTCTCGAAAGCCCTCCACCAGAAATACTTATAGCTCCAAATGGAAGATATTCAGCATTTGGTGTTCTAAAAAGCATATTTCCCCAGATACTGCTGAATTGCCTATGATTCTGGATTATATGGTCCATCTTAATGGCCTAGGCCTTAGACCAGCTACTCTCAAGGTACACTTGTCAGCTGTTTCTGCATTTCTGTCTGTGGGGAATCTTCCTCACTATCTTCTCATCCTGTGTTCTGTAAATTTTTTAAAGGATTGCTTCACACCAATCCTCCTTTTAGAGACCCTGCCCCTGCCTGGGATTTGAATGTTTGCATGCTCAAATTATGCAACCTCCTTTTGAGCCTATGTCCCCAGCAGAGCTTAAGTACTTGACTTGGAAAACTGTGTTCTTGGTAGCCATTACCTCTGCCAGGCATATCAGTGAATTGCAAGCCCTGTCAGTGGAGCCTGATTTTATCTCTTTCCATAGGGATAAGGTGGTCTTCAGGACTAATAGGAAGTTTTTGCCTAAGGTTGTTTCAGATTTCCACCTTAATCAGTCTATGTCTCTTCCTGTTTTCTTCACTGACCATTCCTCCTCTGGGGAGAGGAGGCTGCACAGCTTGGATGTGAAAAGGGCCATTAGCTACTACATACAGCGCACCAAGGGTCACCGGTTTGACTCTCTCCAGTTGTTCCTCACTTATGGAGAAGTGGGAAAGGGCAAACCTGCCACCAAGAGAACTATTTCCTGGTGGATTGTGTCTTGTATACAATTCTGCTATGAAAAACTGGGAAAGATTCCACCCTCAGGCCTGAGGGCTCACTCTACAAGAGGTACAGCTGCTTCCCTGGCTGCTGCCAGGGATATCCCTCTCTTAGAAATTTGTCAAGCAGCCACCTGGAAAACAGTCCATACCTTTACTCAAGCATTACTCTCTGGATATCCAGGCTAGGAGGATGCTCAGTTTGGCACAGCAGTACTTCTCAGAGCCTACCCTCAAAGTAGGTCTTTCCTCCTCCATGGAGGTACTGCTTGGTAGTTCAGACTTGTCAGAATACAGCAGGACTTCAAGTTGTTTGAAGAAAAAATTATTCACCTTAGTAATTATGTTTCTTCTATTGGAGTCTTGCTGTATTCTGACCTCCCTCCCTGCCTCCCCTCTCAGAACCTGGTTTTGGGAAGTGGGTGGGCAGGTGCAGTGTTGCACCTCAGGGGTGCTCCTTTTACACCCTCTTCTTTTGTTTGGGTGTTTATTATATTTCTGTTTGGTTTGGGTTTTGAGTTTTGGGTTTCCTGACTTGAGTCTTCTTTTGGTAACCAAAATCTTTTTGTGCCAGTTGGCTATTAAAAGGTTTTTTACAATTTCCACATAGAATAGCTATTAGAGTGTTGCTCGTAAGACTCTGATGGTTAGCTTTCAAAGGGAAACAGACAGAGACATCAACCGAGCTTAAGCTCAGCATTCTATGCTCTGCACAGAAAGTTTAACCCTTTGTTCTCCAGGGCAGTTTAAAGGCTGGGGCTAACTGCACTTATCAGAATACTGCAAGACTCCAATAGAAGAAACATAATTACTAAGATGAGTAATTTTTTCTTGTGCCTCATGGCATAAATTGAGCTGCATTGGTAGTGCGATTTTGTCATGTGGCATAATTGTTTGTGACATTATGACACCGTGCCCCCTGACTATTCCATCACCAATGACCCTAGCTGGTCATAAGTGTCATTCCCTCACCCTGTACTTTACCTAATATGCCCTTCTGCCTATGCTAAGCATACCTGAAGCTCCTCACAGTCTTTTCCCCCACTACCTCCTCTGGCAGGCAGTTCCACTCATCCACCACCCCTTCTGTGAAGAAGTATTTCTGCACATCTCTCCTAAACTTCCTCCCTTCAGCTTCACTGCATGCCCCCTTGATCATCTAGGAATAAATATTCACCAACTGAGTCACACCAATTGGTTCTGAGGCAGAGGTGCTAAGACACCACAGGAGCAAAAATGTTTTAGGAGGGCCAGTACTGAGGTACTTGGCACACATGCAGGGCACCACTAGACTGGCTCAGGCTGCATGGGTTACCTTGGCACAGGCCCTCAACCACCTCAGTTCCTTATCTCCAACTGTCAAGTGCGCTTTAGTGACGATATTGCTTGGCTGCTGGGAGTCAAAACTTCACATCTGTATGACATCAGCCTTCAGTTCTTCTCACTTTTAATGTTTAAAGATAGGGTTTGTTATTTTTGTGTCAGTTTAGTGATTTTACACAATAATCTCTGCCACTCTTAAACTGAGCAATGGTTGATGGCCATGGATGGTGATGGTGATGCTAGAGAGCCACTTCATGCATGCTGCTTCAGTGGTGGGTCTGTGTCCAGTCCACTTCCCCCTTTAGGGGAGGATTCTGACGATGGGTGGTCCTTTGTTTGGGAGGCAGGACAGCCCTCCCGCAAACACAAAAAGAAGTGGGCCCATTCCCTATCCCATTCAGGGTTCAGCACCACTTGGTGTCGAGTTCTTCCTTTCAGAAGGGGAAGTGGTCACCCTCTGTGAGGTTTGCTGCAAGGCCTTCAGTGTCTTGAAGCAGAAGGCCTCCCTCAGCACTGTTACTATTACCAATGACCTCTTCCTGTGAGACATTGAGGTCTCAGGCCCAAAGTCACTCCCTGTCTTCTTTTGGGGATGCCAGTGGGCAGTTTCAAAACTGGGCAGCTCTTATGGGGCAGTGGACACAGTGTCTGGCTTGTTTACCCCTTCTTATGGAGCAGGCCCCAGGTCCTTCTGGGCTATGGGCATTGGAGCCACATTTGGGACCTTCCAGTCAGTTAGAGCATCTGACTCCATCAGTGACATCTGGATCTTTGCTGGTGACTGTGCTACCAATGTCTGTTCCACTGGCCGTACCTCCATTCAGTCTCACTACTTTGGTACCAGTCCCAGTGCCTCTTCTGGTCACTCCAGTGCTGGCCGGAACTTTGGCACCGCAAGCAGCTGCAGGCTTGGTGCCAGATTCAGGCCCTTTGGAGTCTGGCCTGGAGCCATGTCTAAACACAGCATCTGGCACCACCCCTGGTGCCAAGAGGGCCCTCAGCGCCAAACCTAGTCTCTACCACATTGCCGCCTCCAGTGCTGGCTCCACTTCTGCTGGTGCCAGTGTAGCAGGTGTTGCCTATTCATAAGTCTGGGTTAGGGAAACTGAGATCCACCCCTCTTCCAAACCCTCTCCTCAGAGAGGATCTGGAGGGGGACAAGTCTGACCTTGAACTCATCATATTTGAGGGCGACGATGATGACTCTTTTTTTAGCCTACACACTACAACTTCAGGCCCTTCTTATGCTCCCCAGGAGGACCTTTCTTTTCAGTCTCATCTCCACAACATGTATGCTATGCTTTTTTGAGTCTTCTGCCATTGACCTGGAAAAAATTCTCCGCCTGAAGTGGCTCAACATTTCTACCATGCCGATCAATCTCATACCCCCTATTCCCCCTGCATTTGAGACTCTTTCAGATGCAATATGGAATAGGGCTGCATCTATTCCCTCTGTCTGTAGGCAGATAGACTGTAAGTATACTGCCCCTAAGGACAGGCCCATCCTTGCTTCTCAGCATATTGCTGACAAGATTGTCATTTTGGCTGAGAATAACAAAGCCATTATTTCTCAGAAAGTAACTGCACACCCCATTAATAAGGAATCATGCAAGACAGACACTATGGGTAAAGGACTTTCTCTGCTGCTACCCTTAGCGTGAGGATAGCCAGCTACAAAGGTCATTTTTCTAAGTATGAGTAGGGTGTTTGGACCTCTCTTAAGACTCTGCCAGAACCCCTGCCTGAATCTGAGATTAAACACAACATTCTTCAGGCTGTTTCTTATGGTATTGAGTTTAACAGTCATCAGCTAAAGACAGCTGTGGATGTCTTTGACACTGCCTTATGCTCTGCTGCTGCAAGAATTTGCATTAGAAGACTTTCCTGTCTTCGGATATCTGGCTTCTCCAATGATGTCCAGCAACAGGGTATGAATGTCTCCTTTGATGGTTCTTACCTGTTATGATTCCCCACCTAGTATAATAAAAAAAATTCCCTGGTAGTCTAGTAGTCCCTTTTCCCACTCAATCATCCAACTGATATAAAACAGAATGTCACCTGGTTTCCAGTGTAACCCCCATATCAATCTCCTCTATAGTCAAGTCAAATATTTCCCTGGTGGTCCAGTGGACTTCCTCCCATCTATGATCCCCTGTAAATTGAAAGGAACTCTGTCCTTAGTGGTCTAGTGGATCCCCTACCCTGGTAGATAGTGCCCCACCATCCCACTCCCTTATCCTGAAACCCAGCCGGTGACCAGCACAGCCATCCTAGATCACCACAGCTGGCCACCAACTGAACTCTCAATTTATTTATATATTTATTGAATTTTGTTGACCAGGTAGGCCCACTGAGACTCAAGTCCCTTTTTCAGGGATGCCCTCATGGGGGGGGGGGTGCAGATGGTATTCAGCTGAAACATAACTAGATTAAGCTGTTGGTGGTATTTCTAATGAATGTGGGAAATCTTGCCAGGGCACCGGGGAAATTCCCCTACTGTTCTGATGGGGGTACTGTGCTGAGTCCTGGAGGATTCAGTCATGCAGGAAACAGCACTGGAATAGGACATTTGAGACCCGCGAAGTCCACGGGTGATTCAGAGTGAGAACACAGTTAATATGGATATCATGAATAACACGGACATGGATACTATAATTGTCTCTAATAATACTACATCCAACAGACAGTATGGTGACCACTGAACAAAACCTGGAAGCTAAGGCGGACAAATTAAAAAAAACAAATGGAAGCAGCCCACAAAGAATTTCAAAATACTCAAAAACAGCTGGAAGAAGAAAAAAAAACATAAGCACTTACAAGGTTCTTCTCCAAACAGTTCAGGAAAAAGGTCTACACACCCTAAAGTATTTCAGTTTGGCACTGTAACAAACTCCCTGGATGGCACTGCAGGACAACCTATGCAACCCAGAGAAAAAGCCTCATTGACGGAGTGGAACCCAGCCTCCGCTCTTCAAAGTACAGGCTGGACACTAAACTCTCAAAGTATCAGGACACCCAACCCTGACATATCCTTGCCAGGGTCCCCTAAATGGAGACCGCAGTATCCTTTAGCAGAATTGGCTGAGACTGGCACATCAAACCAGCAGCGGGATGGCATCTGTGATAGAGCAGGAACAACAACTGGATACCCAAAACAATACAGGTATGACAGATGAAAGTGATCAAGATATCTCAGAGGAAGTATTTTATGAAACTACAACTGTAATTACTGCACAAAATGTAATAACTGCTTCCGAAACTCCTAATGACCAGGAAAGTGCTAGCACAGTCAATACTGACTCAGAGACTACCACAGGGGAAACTAGAACTAATTATTTGGACACTGATAATAATTAAAGACAACAAAAGACCACTTATGTTAGTTTATTACATAAACCAGTGGAAAATGCTAAATGCTGACATGCGGTTTGGTTACGGTACATGGGGGGCCTGGCCACCCCCCCAGACAGATTTTTTTTGTTGGCAAAAAAACTTATCAAAGACAAAATGGGGTTCTCTCCATCATAAACTTATGCCCTTATCCATGCTATTGGCAAACAAACTTTCAACATAAGTTTTCAGAATGAAAACCTTCTTAACAGGTTCTGGGCTCTCCACAGCCAATAAAAGCAAGACCCTGAATGGCAACGTTTTCAAGTAAAACCACTCACTAAGTCTACAATAACAGTTGTAACTATACTCTTTCACAATGAAGGAGCTGACATTTCTTACTGGTTAGAAAAACATGGCGATATACAGGGAACACCAGAACCTATGATTGACCAGGAAGGTTTTTGGACAGGAGGTTGCAAATTTTGAGTAAAACTATGGCAAAATGAGACAGGCATTCAACATCTTCCCAACTGTTTTTTGGGGGGAGAGTTAAGGGCATCCTATTCTATTCCAGACCAATCAATTCATGTTTTAAATGTGTCTCAACTAGACACATTAGTATTAATTCTGGAAAAATCAAATGCTCTGTCTGTGGGGAGCTGGGCCACTCAGGGCATACCTCTCAAGTGTCCCTCATTACGAGGGACAGCCCTCATTTTGCCCCTTAAAATTGCTCTGTCCCTCATCCGTCCCTCATGGAAAAGATGCTCCCCACACAAAGAATGTGCTGTAAATTTAGACTTTAAAGCAGAAACTCTTAATATTCTAAAATACTAAATCCAAATGAAACTTTGTACAAGTAAACACTATAGTTTTCACAGTGTTCTGAGCTTGTATCTCAATGTTTGAGGATGTGTCCCTCATTCTGAGGGTCTGCGTCCCTCATTGTCCCTCATTTTGAGTGTCTAAAAATGTCCTTGTCCCTCATTTCAGTGACAACAGGTTGAGAGGTATGACTCAGGGTATCATTGTAGGACAACTCCTAGATGTAATCTTTGCAATGCTTATGGTCACCTATTTATTACCTGTCCTTGGGCAGCCCATAATACTGCCAGCACTGACTACACTGAGCAGGAGTTCTGTACTAACAAAGCAGCCAGAGCACAACACCAACCTCCCCCCAGCCCCAGAGCCTCATACCACTAAAGCTAATAGACCTCCATCAGGTGAAGAGAGAAACAGAAATGCAGCTAATACAGCACAACAAACTTCTCCTCCTCAAGAACTTGACATAGAAAACACTATTACATATCCCGAAGCCTCCACTAGCTCACCAACTCAGATGCCTCCCCCACCTGACATGGAGACAGAAAGATTTCAGGTGGTGCAGAAAGGAAGAAAAATAAACCCTCCACCTGTGGTTGCCACAACAGATGAGTTACCTCTACAGAACAGTTATACTGTATTACAATGGGGAGATACAGAAATGGAGGAAGAATATGATTCTGCCTCAATTTCCTTCAGAGCATCTTCTCAAAGGGACATACCCTCAGATCCAGAAGAAGTTCACAATGACAAATCAACACAAGAACAACCAAAAAAGAAATGGGGGACTAGATCTAAGGCAAAAAAAAAAGGACCTAACATTACCCACAAAAATGGATTTATACCACCTGATGGTAACATCCCTTAGCACCAATAGCATCAACTCATAAAGCAAAAGGGGAGCTACCTTTGTTTATTCTGAAGAACATTACTTTGATTTGATGTTGCTTCAAGATACCAGATTGCACTCAGATGTAGAACTTCAAACAGCAGCCAAAGACTGGTTTGGGGGCAGAAGTATATGGTCTATGGGAGATGATACATGCTGTGGTTTGGGTATTGGGATTAATAATGAGAAAAATACCATACAGAATGTTATAGATATTTTTCCAGAGCATACCACGATACTTGATATGGTGGTTTTAGAGAATGAATTTAGAATTATTAACATTTGTGCTTTCCAATCTAAACATAATAGAGTAGAACTTTTCAAACTAATCAAGCCCTATCTCTTTACATCCAAAAAAACAATATGGGCTGGAGATTTTAATTGTGGGAGACTTAGAATGGATACTGGGTGCAAAACCACTAAAATACGTTGTGACACAGTTTGCCTAAACAAAATATTACTTCAAACAGGCTTAGTGGAGAGCTTTTCTCAGTACCAAAAAAAAAAAAAACACTCCTACCTACCATAGAGGGAAGCTGTCCTCCAGAATATTTTTTTTTAATGCTGTCTCCATCTTTTCCTGTAGAGTCAGTCCATTCATGGCTTATGGCCACATCTGACCATGACCTCATAGGGGTTAAGACTGCAAACTTCAAGAAATAGTCTCAGGTAAGGGATACTGGAAACTAAATAACACACTACTTACAATCCCTTTAATACTGAAAGGTTTACAAAATATCATTACAGCTAGGAAATCTGTAGAGTTTTTATATGACTCACCCATGTCATGGTGGCTAGATGGTAAAAAATATTTCTCAGATTTCTTGAAACTAGCTGGGTGACTACAAGGGAAATATAACAAACTACAATATAATATATTTAGGGATATGCTATACAGACATATTATTCTGAACAGTACCACACAAATTGATTATTCTAGTCAAATTGCAGAAATAAAATATAAAATGACAGACTCTCAGTATAACCGAATGAATTCCCTTATTCAAGAACAAAAAATTGGCACTCACGGTACAGCCCCATCTATTGATCCATTTGAAAACTGCTGCAATAGAAGGAAAGTTAGACCAGTGGAATGTTTAATTTCAGGTCAAGGAACCCCAGAAACTACCAACCTAGGCATTCTCAAAATAGTGGAATCCTACCTGAATTGAACAATGGGACAACAAAAACCATGTAGCCAAAATATAACATCTTGGTTACATCAAATCCAACTCCCTATGCTACCTAAAGACATACAACAAACATTTATTCAACCTATAACCAAAAAATAAGTTATTGCTACTATACAACAGTTAAACACAGGAGCTGCACCTGGCAAGGATGGCTTCACTGCAGAATTTTATAAATATATAAGCACTGAATTGGCAGATGAATTAGCCAGAGTCTTTAATCATGTCCTAACATCCAAAGAAATTCCTCATGAAATTCGGACTGGCCTTTTGATATTCATATAAAAAAGGGGAAAAGACAAGATTGCAAAACTGGAAACAGATTATGAAACTGTGACTTTAAAGTCTTAATAAAAATTTTAAGTAATACACTATCACTAGGACTACCTTATTTGATTCACTCTTCTCAAATATGTTCTATACCTGGCAGGAAGATGACAGACATTTTACTTCTGATCAGGGAAATATTAAATAAAGGGACTGAAGAAGAAATAACTGGATACATGATGTGCCTGGACCATCATAATCCAGAAGCAAATGATTTGATACCTTTTATTGGACCAACATAGATGTAACAAAAAGAACAAAGTGCTTTAGCTTTCAGACCAACAAGTCCTTCCTCTGAAGCTTTGGAAGCAAGGACTTGTTGGCCCGAAAGCTAAAGCACTTTGTTCTTTTTGTTATGTCTATGTTGGTCCAATAACATGTATCAAATCATTTGCTTCTGGATCTGTTCTTACAAGGCCCAATATGGCAAAGACTAAATCTGTATGGACCAACATAAAGCAGCTGACTCTGTAATACACCACTACCTATGGGAAGTGATGAAAGTGGATACAGACATGCTATACCCAAACCTCTGTATCCCCATATATAAATGAATTGATAGGGAATTCCTGCCCTAGAAAACAAGGGGTAAGACAAGGATGCTGAATGAGTCCTTTAATATACATTCTGTCTTTAGATCCCCTGATCAGGCACATACATCATAACCAAAATATTACTGGGTTATCAGTCTTATGTTCAGACCCTGAAATAAAAATATTAGCATATGCTGATGATTTGATACTCATTTTAGTAGATAAATTATCAGCTAACACAGGCAAAGTAATAACAAAAGACTATGAAGAAATATCAGGCTCCTCCATAAATTACCAGAAAAGCAAAGATATCCCAATAGAACCTATACGCCTAGAAGATGAGAAAATTATTGGAATACAGCTGTCAACACAACTAATCAAAGTTTTGGGTATATTCTTTGGCCGAGGAGACTTGGCCCTTATTAATTGGGAAATGACTTTATGTAAAGCATGTACTAGGGTTAAAACATGGAGCCCTTGGTATATGGGCAAAAAGAAAAGTTTATTTGGTCAAGACCTTCCTACTCCCTATGTTTCTCCATCTTAGCCATATATATATATCCGCTGCCAACTACACTAGAAACCCAGTTTTTAGGATGTTTTTTTCTATTGTATATGGGCAGCAGATTAAACTCCATCCAACGCAGCATTACCTAGTTATCAATTTCAAAAGGGGGATCAATATGATCACCCCCATAGCTTTCTTCCATAGCATCTTTATATATACCAATCTAACACCTGTTCTTATGAATATAACCTTATGTTGGACCCCCTGGATCTACAATGCCATTTTTCCTATTCTCTCTACGTGTGAACTTGCCTCTCCAATACACAAATAAAAATCCTTACAGCATTTACCACTTTATCTACAATATTGCTTTAAAAAAATAAAACAATGGCAGATCACAAAATCATCTATTATCCAGCAAAGTCAGAATGCATTCTACAACACTATCCAAAACAAACATTTTCATGTAGTACCTCCTTTTTTCCTAACAAATTGACAGATAATATACCAATTAGTCAGATGTTGTTAGACCCCCGAACCCCAGAATACATGTGGGATACTGTATGGTTATGCACTCATGGGAACTTAACGTTAAAAATAACCTAAAGCATATGGAAGAGAAAGATAGAGGATTGTGTATGCGCAAGCATACACAACAAGACAGTTGCGATCGAGAGGTTTCCGTGGTAACCTGAGACCTCGAGAGCGTAGCTCGAGAGGTCCGTTACCACGGAAACCTCAAGATCGCAAAACTGCCTTGTTTGTGTATGGTTGCTCATACACAATCTTTTATAGTGTATGGGCAACCATAAATACCACTCGTGAACACTCGGGGGAGCTTACTTCTGTGTCTGCCGCCAAAGTGCCGCCTTCCGTGTTGCCGTGCGCACCGCTCTATTGAGCATGCGCGAATGTGTTCGATCTTGTTGTGCTGCACCGGTGACGCACTGGGTGCAGCACAACAAGATCATGACGCACCGAGTGAAGGACAACAACGCTGTTCCAGGCATGGATTTCCATGCGGAACAGCGTTCCACCATACACTATACATGAATTGCCCTAGAGATAGCTGTTTGAACATTCTGGAGACCATGGAGCATTTATATTTATGAATGTCCCTACATAACCATATTTTGGCAATGAATGACTTGCCAGTAGAGCCATTCTCCCTTCTACAACATACCTCCAGATGTCTTTTTCCTAGGGATTATACCTCCTACATGGAGGAAAATGAATATAAGTACAATGAGACTAGTGTTAACATGTATAAAATACTGGATCTGGAACACTAGATGTAAATTATCCTTACAACAAATAGTCTCACAAGACCAATTATACTACCAAATCAAATTTACATTGCAAACCATCAAGGAAAAGAAAATAAGACAATACCCTCAAGACAAAATAAAGGAATGGTGGGGATCCTTATTAATGTCTCTTTATATATTACACATAGAAATCCGATGTCAGAACATAATCATGTGTATGTGTTTGAAATGTGAAGGATAAAATGTTTAGTGTATGTAAAGAGCTGAGAAATTTTTTTATCTTTTTCTTTCCTTTGTTCATACTACAAGTAGGGTTTTTGATGCTATGATTTACTATGAAAGGGCAAGGGTTTTCTTTTGCTATTTTCATAGTATGAATCAAATACTGCATGATTTCTGATTTTTCAAGTGATTTTCTGTATGTCTGTAATATGTTCTTTTCTTATTGATGTTTTTGTTTTACCATTTTTTCATTTGATTTGTAACATGTATTTCTTTATTATTTTTTGAAATCATAAATAAAAAATTCCCTACTCATCAGTAGGGGGAACCTCTATCTCCCAAGATGGAGGAGTCAGTGTTGGAGTGAATGGATGTGGAGGCTGTGGTGGAGTTCTCTCACCCAGTCAGTAATTACCTAGAGGATAATGTTTTTTTGGAGACTATGTAGCAGGATGAGCAAGTTAGTGCTTACCAAAGTTCATCTGTGTTGGAAAATACCACTGCTTCTTCCAATAATGCTAAGCTGAAAATGAAGGAGAAGCACGATGTGTGTTCTGTGACCATGGAGATCTTCATGCTGGATGCTGGAAAGGAGAGCCCCACTTCAGGAGAGGAACAGCGGGCAACAGAGAAAGCTGCTGAGGGAATGCAGCTTCCGGGAGATGACGTGGGTGTGACTAGCCAACCAGATGTGGTATTGGCATCACAGCTCATGCAGAAGCAGTTTGGGCTGGCAGAAGCTAGTGAGGCACTGGAAGACAATTGGTCCATCTATGTTTCACTCCAGAGTGCAGGGTAGACACAGAATACCTTGGGGTAGTGGATTCCTGATGAGACTTGGGATAAGGGAAATGGAAGTGTTTTAGCTACTACAACAAACAGGCCTGCAACGATAGCCAAAACTGGAGCTCTGATAGAGATGCTGGGAACAGCACAAAGGTACCGGGAACTATAGCTACTGAGGCTCCAAATCAGACTGCTCAAATTGTTTGTAATTCTCTTATGGAAGCCCCTAGTACTTCAGCAGGGGGGATTTCTTGATCTAGTTCACGAAGTCTGCACATACAATCTGGGACTTTCAGTCAAGAAAAAGGGACAGATATAAACTTTCATGCTGAAAATGCGAGGGGGGATTCTGAAACTTCTGTTATTGTTGAAAGATCTAATGAAAATATAGGGGGTTCATCTACTAGTGTAGGCTCTGGCACTGGTGGTAGCTCTTGTAATAATAATAGGGCTTCTTCTGAAATTGCTGGGGACACACTTGATAGTACTAGGAGGTAGAGAATACAAACAAACAAGCACTCCAAAAGCCAAAAATAAGCACACCAAACGTATAGCATGGGAGCAGTGAAAAACTGCAGCACACTAGCTATAAGTTTGGTGCACTACTACAGCTTTTAAATCTTTTCATTTGTGTTCTCTTTCTTGTTCTTTATTTAAATACCCGCTCATTTCATGTAGCACTAAGGCACCTGTGTTTGGACTCTAGTACTAGGAGGTATGCTGGAAATAATAAAGGGCTTCACTGTCAGACTTTTTTAAAAATAAGCTTGAACAAGCCCCAAGAAAAAAATGCAGTGAGGCTAAGGTATAAGGGAGGCCTGCCTGAGTACCCAGAAGGTATTATGTAGCAAGACAGCTGTTGAAATCATCCATGCTGTTTACACCAGCTGATATATATGCTCTGATTCACGTGTCTGGTGAGAACACATTTGACATCAGTTTTAAAACAAATACAGGGCTGCAGAGATTTTGGTGGAAGTATAATGCTTTAAAGCAGACCCCTCTTTGGACCCCTTTTTATGCAATTCCTCTTACAAAACCAATGATTAAGATGGTCACAATAATGTTTCGAAATGAAGGGGTAAATAGTCAATGATATTTATCATTGGTTGCAGAATAGGTATGACATTTTGAGACCATCGGAGGCAATTATTGCTTCAGAAGGCCTATGGACAGGATGGTGGAGGTTTAAAGTAAAGTTGTTCCAGGTTGACTCTGAAATTGGGCATTTGCCAAATAGCTTCTTTGTAGGAAAGGATAGAGGAGTATGTTTTTATGGAGGTCAGCCACAGCCCTGCTATAAATGTGGAGCTAAGACTCATTTAAGCAGTACATGTGATATGATAAAATGCCCGCTATGTGGGGGTTATGGTCATCCCAGCACTTCCTGTGAAGATGTCTTTCAATGTAATCTATGTGATAAGAAAGGCCATGCCTACCATCAATGCCCTTGGGCTTGGAGAAACAGGGCTGAGGGTTGGGATCAGGAGGATCTGGTACAATCTGCTCAGGATAGATGGAGAGGACCAGGGCCTTCTAACCAGCCATCACAGTGTCCCCAGGAGCAAGATGAATGTGCAGAGCAGGCTAGGGAGGACATACAAATCCATACCAATGAAAATGAAGGAGTGGGAAGGGTAGAACATACTACCCCACAGATAGATCAGAGAAGGATGGGCAACAGAATGAGATGGTAGGTGAGCAAGGAAAAACAGGCAGGCTGATAAGCAGCAGACAATGCCCCCGTCCAGCTGAGAAAGTTATGTTAAAGACAAGAAGGGTTACTAGGGCAGCGGAAAGACAAATCCCACCAGTTTTTGTTGTACCAATGCAGAATACCTTTGCTCCCTACAGACAGAAGGGGGAAAGTCTGATTTAGAATTGGATGTATCTCTTCACTCTGAAATGATATCGGAAGTACAGGAAGAGGAGAAGAGCCAATGAGTACAGCAAAAAAGGAAAAAGGTAAAAAGAGGAAAAATAAGGCATGCCAGCATGAAGAAGATTAAAGAGCTCCTTAAGAAGAGGCCAAAGAGTACAACAAAACAGAAAAAAGATAAAAAGAGGAAAAATAAGGCATCCCAGCATGAAGAAGATAAAAGAGCTCCTTGACAACATTTTTTAGTAATGGCCACTCTAAACCTAGCTTCTCTTAATGTACAGTATGTAGTTTGAAGAACTACAAAAAATGAATCTCAATACTTGCCTATTTAAAATAACTACATGTTGATATAGTCTTCTTGCAAGAAAATTAATGCAATGTATAGCTGATCTTGATTCTGCAATATTGTATAACTGAAAAAAAAGTTAAGAAACTAGATTAAATTCACTTTTTGAAATAGAGCAAGTTAGGAGAAACTTGGTATGGAGTTCTTCATTCAAACAATATGAAGTCTTGCTGTATTCTGACTTATTGCAGTTAGCCCCAGCACTTGAACTGCTCAAGAGAGGAAAGAGTTAAATTCTATGCAGAGCATAGAACGTTGAGCTCGAGCTTGGTTCAAACCTCTGTCTGCTGCACTTTGAAGTGTAACCATCAGATTCTTTTCTCCGCCTTACTGAACAGTCACTCCAGAGATTTCTCCTTAGCTCTCGGTTCGCGTTTTAAAAATCGACAGTTTTACCGATATTCTTGCATTTGTTTTTCGGTTCAGATCTCTGTCTGTGGTACAGTAAGTGCATAGGTACTGGACTTGGCTAGAAAAAGTGTGTGGAAATTGTAAAGTGAATTTGTGTGACCGGTTCAGCTGAACCAGTTTCTGTTTTAGTGATTGTTTTCTTTTTTCTGTACAGGAAATTTAATGGGAGGTACAGGTCCTTATCGGTTTAAAAAAAAGTGTTTCTCATTTTTAAAATACTAAATATTCCTGATTAGAAACCGATAATAAGGGTGTCTTACAGGAGGTTGCCATAAAAGGGTAAGGGTTTAGTTATGGCTTTGTCTGAGAAAACCAAGAAAAAAAACGAGTCCACTGGGTTTCAGCATTGCAGTGAGGGTGTGGAGGCCTTTGCTAAGGCAGACCCCCACACCACTTGTGTTTACTGTCTAGGTTTTAGTCACCTAAAGTCAGACTGCCAAATCTGTAAGAATTTCCCCTAAAGCTACCCTGGACAAAAAGTTGGGCAGGCTTAGGGAAAAGGAGGCCGAGAAGTCCGCTGACCCGGATAGCCAGCCCGGTTCAGTTCCAACCGAACCAGAAGGAGTGCCCTCTGACCAGGGCGAGACTCCTTCAGGCAAAAGGAGAGCCAATTCTGAGGAATCGGGTCCATCAAAAAGAGAAAGAAAAGACAAATTGTCCAGTTCGGATCCAGAACCGCATCATCCAACCGCTGAGGAAATTGCCCAAGCGATTCATATAGTGGAATCGCTTAGTTCAGTTCCGACTGATCCGGCGCCTTCTGGCAGGCATTCGGTGAGGGGGATGATGATTATGATGAAAAGGGTGATGATGATGATGATGGAATTGAACGTCTGGATGAGCCTACTGAACTGGACATCTCCCCAGACAGGCGTTCTGGTGTTTCCCCTCCCAGGCTTTCTGAGCCCCCTTCCTACTTTATGTTCTACAGGAAAGTTGCAGAAACCCTCCAGCTCCCTATGGAGGAAGCTATTGAGGAACAAGAGGAGCCTGACTTTGTGGAGGTGATGGACATCCCACAGCCCAAAAGGTTGTCTATTCACCTTCACAAGTCTTTTGGGAAACAGACACAAAAGCTGTTAAAAACTCCAAATTCATTACCTCCTGTAGACAGATGGATAGAAACATAGAAACATAGACTTTGACGGCAGATAAGGACCGCTAGACCATCTAGTCTGCCCATTAACATGGGCAGACTAGATGGACAAGAGGTACATGCTGTCAGGCTCAGGTACGGAGTACTTGTACCAGCAGTGCAGCCATGTTGGGGTTATGCAGGCTGCAGCCTGTGATAAGGCTAACATTCCCTTGGCTTTACCCTCCCCAGATAAAGACTCCAGGAAATTGGATGCCATGGCAAAAAAGCAGTACATGGCATCCTCTGTGGGACTCAGGCAGGCAAATTACATGGCCTATACAGCCAGGTATCAGAAGTCCTGGTTGGACACTGTACTGGCACTGACTAAGCAGACCCCTCCCCAGCTTGCCAAGGAGTTTGAGAAGGTGACTGCTGATGGGATTGAGGCATCAAATATTAAATTTCATGCTGCTGTGGACTCCAACGATGTTTCATCTAGAGTCATAGCTACATCTGTGACTCTTCGGAGACTGGCTTGGCTCAGGTGTACTAGCCTTTCTCAGGATACCCAGGCTAAGGCCATGGATTTTCCTGTGGTTAATAATTCTCTGTTTGGGGAGCAGACAGAGAATTATATGAAGAAAATGGACAAATACAGGACCACCTATAGGAGTGCACAGGCCAAGGAAAGGCAGGCAACTCCTCAAAGGCAGCAAGATAGGGGCATGGGAAGGCCTTTCCATACGCTTTTCTACCATGCACAGGCCTCCTCCTCCTCCTCCTCCTCTTTTTCTCAGAGAGGGGTTCTTCAGAGGGAGAGGCAGAAGGGGATGAGCAGGGCTGCATCCACCTCTCAGCCTAAGGTTCCTGCCAAGCAGACACCCTCAGGTATCAAGCCAGGGTTGACTCCCCAATTCCTGTAGGAGGCAGGCTGGCCTACTATTTCTAGGACTGGAAATCTGTTACCTCAGACAAGTGGGTCCTGGAGGTAGTAGTCCAAGGACTGGATCTCAAAAAAATTCCCAAAGCTGAGGGTCAGATCTTTTCCACCTACAAACATCTCTGAAACCATTGCCCTAGACGCAGAAGTTTCATCTCTTCTGGCCTTAAGGGCCATACAGGGAGTTCCTACAATACACAGGGGAAAGGTCTGTACTCCAGGTACTTCCTTACCCCGAAATAAACAGGAGAGGTGGCCCATCTTAGACTTAAGATACCTAAACAAACATTTGTTAAAGCCAAACTTGAAAATGGTGACTCTGGGAATAATTCTTCCCTCTCTAAAGCCAGGGGATTGGCTAGCCTCCCTGGACCTAAAGGATGCCTACTTTCATATTCCCATCAGGTGCTCCCACAGAAAGTACCTCGGGTTCAAACTGCCTTCAGACCATTACCAGTTCAAAGCAATGCCTTTCGGCCTAACATCTGCTCCAAGGGTGTTCACAAAATGCCTAGCAGTAGTAGTGGCTTTCCTAAGGAGAAAAAATATCTCCACGTTACCGTACCTGGATGACTGGCTCATAGTGGGTCAGTCTCCAGACCAAGTCAAGTCAGATCTAAAAGTGACCCAGCAAGTGCTCACTTCTCTAGGTTTCCTTCTCAATCTTCCCAAGTCTGTTCTTGAGCCAGAACATCTGTTGACTTTCAGAGGGGTAGAACCAGACACTGTCAAAGCAAGGGCATTTCTCCCATTGGTAAGGGCAGAGGCCATCATAGAGCTAGCTTCTTCCTTCCACCTTCTGGTTTCTTGACAAGCAAGACACTTTCTTCAGCTTCTGGGCCACATGACAGCTTCCACTGCAGTGGTCAAGGGGGCCAGATTTCAGATGAGAGACATTCAATTTCATCGGAGGGCTTTTTGGTCTCAGAAGAAAGATCCTCTGACCAAACTGGTTCCAGTGACTTAGACTCTGATTCTGGCTCTTCAATGGTGGCAGGATCAGGACAATCTCAGGCAAGGGGTCCCATTCATTTCTCAGTCTCATTCTGTGGTTCTAACCACAGACGTCTCTCTCCTGGGTTGGGGAGCTCACTTAGGAACTCTCACAGCCCAGGGACTGTGGTCCACTCAGGAGTCTGTTCTCCACATCAATCTTCTGGAACTCAGGGCAGTGTACCTGGCTCTGCAAGCCTTCTCAGAATCAGTACAGAACTGGTGGTTCAGGTCAGGACAGACAACACTACCACCATGTGGTATATCAACAAACAGGGAGGCACTCGGTCTACGGCCCTGTGCATGGAAATCATGAAAATATGGTCCCAGGCTTATTCCTTACAGACATCTCTGGTAGCAGTCCACCTTGCAGGAAAGGACAATGTGCTAGCAGATGCATTGAGCAGGATTTCCCAGGGCCATCATGAATGGTCCCTGGATCCCCTAGTGTTAAAAGTGATTGTTTCATGATGGGGCACTCCAGAGATAGATCTCTTTGCAGCCCCAGACAATCGCCAACTTCCTCTCCTCTGTTGCAGACCCCCAGTCTTGGGCTGAGTCCCTCTGGATGCTCTGATTCTGAATTGGGAAGGGAAATTTCTGTATGTCTTCCCTCCTTTTCCTCTACTGTTCAAGGTCCTGGTCAAGATAAGGTCACAATCTTGCAAAGGGATCCTGATTGCTTCAGATTGGGCCAGGTAGCCTTGGTATCCCTTGTTGCTGTTCCTAGCAGTCCATCTTCCCCTATCTCTTCCTAGGAATCACAATCTGTTAACCTCCTCTCAGGGGAGGATCTGGTATCCCAACCTTCAGTCTCTCAATCTCAAGGCATGGCTCTTGAAGAGTTAAAGTATGCAAGTTTGCATCTGTCTCAAGGGGTTCTAGACATTCTCAAAGCCTCTCAAAAATCTGCCACCAGAAAAACCTATAACTCCAAATGGTAAAGATTCAGCATTTGGTGTTCTAAGAAACATATCTCTTCAGATACTGCTGACTTGTCTACAGTTCTGGATTACATGGTTCATCTCAATGGCCTAGGCCTCAAACCAGCTACTCTCAAAGTGCATTTGTCAGCTGTTTCTGCTTTTCTGTCAGTAGGAAAGCCTTCTTCACTGGCATCTCATCCTGTTTTCTGTAAATTTTTCAAGGGATTGCTTCATCCCAATCCTCCCTGTAGGGATCCTTCCTCTACCTGGGACCTTAATGTTTGCATTCCTCAGCTTATGCAACCTCCTTTTGAGCCTTTGTCTTCAGCAGAGCTTAAGTACTTGACTTGGAAAGCTGTGTTCCTGGTAGCTATTACCTCTGCCAGACATATCAGTGAATTACAAGCTCTGTCAGTGGAGTCTGATTTTATCTCATTCCATAGAGATAAGGTGGTCCTTAGAACCAATAGGAGGCTCTTACCCAAAGTGGTTTCATATTTTCATTTGAACCAATCCATGTCTCTTCCTGTATTCTTTACTGATCATTCTTTTTCAGGAGAGAGAAGATTACACAGTTTGGATGTTAAAAGGGCCCTTAGTTACTACACTGAACATACTAAAACACACAGGTTTGACTCCCTCCAGTTATTCCTTACATATGGGGAAGTGGGTAAGGGCAAACCTGCCACTAAGAGAACTATTGCCAGGTGGCTTGCCCCTTGTATACAATTCTGCTATTTGAAGCTAGGCAAAATACCACCCTCTGGCCTGAGGGCTCATTCGACTAGAGGTACAGCTGCTTCCCTGGCTGCTACCAGGGATATTCCTTTACTAGAGATATGCAAAGCAGCCACCTGGAAAACAGTTCATACGTTCTCCAAGCATTACTCTCAGGATATCCAGGCTAGGAGTAATGCTCGGTTTGGTACAACAGTACTGCAGAGCCTATTCCCAAAATAGATTTGAATCCCTCCCCCCCCCATGGGTGTACTGCTTGGTAGTCTACAATAAGTCAGAATACAGCAAGACTTCATATTGTTTGAAGAAAAAATTACTCACCTTAGTAATTGTGTTTCTTCTAAAGGAGTCTTGCTGTATTGTGACCTCCCTCCCTGCCTCCCCTCTCAGAATCTGCTTTTTGGGAAGTGGGCTGGCAGGTGCAGTGTTGCACCCCAGGGGTGCATTTGGGCACTCCCTCTTTTTAGAGAGGGTGAGTTGGTATGTTTCTTTATTTTAATAATTATAAGTTGTTCACTGCCTGGTTTTGATTTTGGATTTCTCGACTTGAGTCTTTTGTGGGATCCAAAATATTTGGTTGCCATATGGCTAGTAAATTTTACAATTTCCACATAGTAGGATTAGTTAGTTAGCATTAGCTCATAAGAATCTGACGGTCGCACTTCAAAGTGCACCAGACAGAAGTTTGAACTGAGCTTGAGCTCAACGTTCTCTGCTCTGCATAGAATTTAACTCGTTCCTCTCCGGAGCAGTTCAAGTGCTGGGGCTAACTGCAATAAGTCAGAATATAGAAAGACTCCATTAGAAGAAACACAGTTACTAAGGTGAGTAATTTTTTCTTTTGGACTTTTGGTACAGATGTGGCTGATGGGATAGGGATACTATTTAAAGGTATAAACTTTTCTGTGACTAGAGTAATTGATATTCTCCCTGGAAGAACCTTAATTTTGGACTGCAAGTATAGTGATTTTTTTTCCGGTTCATCAGCACATATGCTCCACAGACAAGGACTACCAGAATAGAGTTACTCGATACAATAAACCACATCTATATACAAGAAAGCATGTAGTTTGGAGCAGTGATTTCAATTGTAGCCTAGATGTGAAAGGTTCAGGGGAAGTTTTTAGAAATGTTTACTCTGATTCACATGCAATAAAAAAACATAATAAATGGGGCTAACTTGACAGATGCTTATAGATATTTTAAAAAAAACATTTAGGAGCTACTTATCACAGACACAACTATGCAACAAGGATAGATTATTTATTTTACTTCAAAGCATTGCAAACCAGTCAAAATACATGTTAAGCCTACTGTATTCTTAGATCATCACATTATTCTAGGTTAATTTAGTTTAGCAAATACACCCCCTAAAGCTTATTCTCAGGCTCCCAGATGGAAACTGAATGCTTCAGTCCTAGGATGGGAAGAAATTAATAAGCAAGTAAAAAACCTACTTGAGGCTAGATTATCCATGCAGTGTATATGTGATCATTTATGGGAGTGGTGGCTGAATACCAAAAAGGATGAAAAACAATTATTTATTTTGCATGGGAAGAAAAAATCGAATACAGATTATATGAAATACTGGGGATATAGAAATCAGTTGTATAAATTAATGTCATTTCCACCTAAAGAATGTGTTAAATATAAGGCTCAAGTCACAGAAATAAAAAAAAATGATTGTTTACATATCAATATGATATGGCGAAATACTTAGATGCTGAAATGAGGCATAGGACAACAAAGTCATACTAACATACTAAAATGCCAGCAGAATAGGCCTAACGGTCTTTCGTGTCTGCTCGTTTGGTCAGTCCCCAACCTGGGTGCTGACCTTGCTGTCCCCCTCGCCTTCTCTGGCTTCTCCCTTCCCAGTTCCGGATATTCTTGCTGCATTGGATTTTGCTTCCAGAACCCTTCCTGTACCAGTCCCACCCCTCTTGAACCCCTCCACTGTCTCTGCCTCCACCAGCCCCCTAGGCAGTGCATTCCATAGCTCCACCACCCTCTCAGTGAAGTAGCACCTCCTCCTTTCTCCCTGAATCTTCCCCCTCCAGCTTCCAGCCATGCCCTCTAGTGGCCCTTCCTCCTTCCTTGAAGCACCCGACTGTTCCTCCCTATTTACCCTCTTCATGTACCTAAAGACCTCTATCATGTCCCCATGGTCCTTCTCTCTTCCAATGTGTATATATTTAGCTCTTGAGCCTCTCCTCATAGGTCCTGTCCCCAAGCCCCAAATCATTTGGTTGCCTCCTCTGGACCCTCTCCAGGAGGTTAATGTCCCGCTTTAAGTGTGGCCTCCAAAACTGCATGCAGTACTCAAGGTGCGGCCTCACCAAGCAGTTATACAGAGGGAGTATCACTTCCCTCCTTCTGGAGGTGATCCCCCTAGCGATGCATCCCAGTATCCTGTTGGCCTTGGCTGCTGCCCTCCTACAAGTCTCAGAGTTGTTCATCTTGACATCCACCACCACCCCCAGGTCCCTCTCAGCCATCGAGACTTGTAGCATTCCCCCCCCCCAGGGTGTACACTTGACCTGGGTTTCTGGCCCCCAGGTGGAGTACCTTGCATTTCCCTGCATTGAAGTCCCCAGCTTCGGATCCATATATGGCTTGTAAGCAGTGGTTGGACAACACAATTATGACAGGCCTTTATAGGCTGGATGGCTCTTTAGAGATTTCAGATTTAGGTATGCTATTAATGGTACAGGATTCTTTAGCTATTGAATTTGCCACCAGCACTCATAAAGAGGAACAACTGGCTGACTATCTTACTGCTCTGGCTCCACAGTTAGTTGGGGATGACCAAGAGAGATCGGAATGGGCAGTTTCTCAGGAGTAGATTTTTGATATGATTAAAGACTTGAAAACAGGGACTGTGTCTGGGTTGCGGTTACCTCCCCCCCGACAGTGACATTTCATCAGCGAGGTCCCCCAAAGTGACTACAATGCCATGCCACTCTGGGAAACCCACTGGCCCTAGGCGCTGTCTGTCAGGGGGTCCTGCACCCCAAATCATCTCCGACTCGGAGTTGATAATCCTGAGCAGTGGTGGTGCGGGGGGTTCAGTGGGCGAAGCCCCCAGAGAAAACACAGTCAGACTGTGGGAACTGGCAGCCAACTGCAGAATGCGGTCAACCTGCAGGTGTCACTGATGGGGTGTTCAACAAAAGTTTTGTGGAGCACCCGTCGTGGATCCCCTGGGTTGGATGGGCTGGCAAATGATTTTTATAGAGAATTTGCTCAGGAGGTAAGTGTAGTTTTAGAAAAAGTCTTTAATTACATCTTGGAAAAAGGAGGAGTAATCTCAGATCTAGGGATGGCTGTTATTAGTTATACATATCTATATATATATATATATATAAAAGGATTTTATTTATTTATTGAATTTTGTTGACCGGGTAGGCCCACTGGGCCCCAGAGGTCCCTTTTCAGGGCGACCCGGGTAAAAATAACATACAGGTAAACAGAACAGTAAAGCAGGTAAGCAGAGCTGTAAAAATAACATACAGGTAAACAGACAGTACAAGTAGGTAAGCAGGCTGTAAACTTGTGTAAATACAAATGGTTTAACAGTGATAACACACATAAGGCAAATTCCATACTGTATAACTGTGAAAGACTTAATGGCATTTACATCTGGAAGGTGGAGAGGGAGGAGGGGCCGTGGCATAAGGTCAGTTCCTTATGCATTGGCAAGTGCTCCTGGAGAGCAGGTGTGCTTTGAGCTTAGGACCGGAAGCAGGGCTCACCCTGCCTCCTGCACTCCAGTGGGAGTTTGTTCCAGTGGGAAGGTGCAGTAAAGCAAAGGACCTGGACCCAGCTTTAGTCTTTGTTTTGGGGACCACAAGGAGGTTTTGTCCTGAGGCGGAGACTGCTCAGGTTGGTTTTGACACTAACTAGTCCTTTGAGACTAGGGAGGTAAGAGCCACAGAAGCTTAAAAGCGAGACATAGTGTGGGAGTAGATGAGGCGGGCTTCCAATGACGGCCAGCTGAGCTTGGATTGAGCCTCCGTGGTGTGTCCTAGGGTGTGATAATGTTGCAAATTGGACAAACTTATTGTATAAGGTCTGGAGCCTGCCAAGTTCCGTAGAGGCCATGCCTTGAAGAACAGGTGCCGCATAAGTGAGCTTGGGAGAAGGATGCTAGTTCGATGGCAACTCTGGCTTAGGATAATCTGGTCCTTTATTCTGTAGAGGATACCGAGTTTTCCATGTATGGCTTTGGTGAGATTGGTCAACATGATTTTTGGGTGAAGCCTTGGTCCAAGGTTAGCCCTAGGTATTTAGTGGAGGTAACCACCTCAAGTTTATCACCCCTCTGGACTGCAGATGAAGACAGCGACCTCTCGGTTCCCAGGATCTGGGCCCGAACAACATCGCTTTAGTTTTACTGGTATTTAATGCCATTTTATTCCAGTGAGCCAGTCCTCCATCTGAAGAATGTCCTCTTGGAGGGCATTCCCCAGTTCTCCTAAGTTAGGGGAGGCTCGGAAAATGACAGCATCGTCTGCGTATTGGATGACGTTGCTGCTCCCACAATGTAAGTGCAGATCGTTTATAAACAAAGTGAAGAGAAGGGGACCAAGTATTGACCCCTGAGGTACTCCTACTTTGAGCAGAGCAGACTGGGAGACATAGTCCTTCCACTTGACCCTCTGGGTCCGGCCCATAAGGTAATTAGCAAACCATCCTAGGGCATTTGCGTCCATGCCAACAGCGCACATTTTTTGTAAAAGGAGGTTGTGGTTTACCAGGATAAGAATTCCCTGAGAAATTGGAGACCTATAAGTCTTTTAAATAGTGACTATAAAATTTTAGCCTGCAGCAAGTTTCCCAGAAATTGATATATACAGCACAGACCTGTTCTATCCCAAATAGAAGTATTAAATATAACCTATACTTATTAAGATAATTCTTTGAAAGAGGTAGCTCACAGGATATGGCTGGTTACATCATAGCATTGCACCAGGCCAAGGCCTTTGACAAAGTAGAATATCAATACTTATTTCAGGTTTTAGCTAGATATGGGTTTCCTCAGAAAATGGTGACATAGATAAGTATTCTTTATGAAAGGGCATGTTTTGCTCCCTCTATTAATGGATACCGTGGAGAAGTTATCCCTTAAAAAAGAGGAATGCTGCAGGGATGTCCCCTAAGTCCATTACTCTACCTCTTTGCACTGGACCCAATAATTAGACAAATTAAATGGGACAATCAAATTATAGGGCTAGCCCCATGTCCAGGATTACCATCTGAAAAAATAACTGCTTATGCGGATGATGTTTGCCTCTTGGTTCAGAACAAAGAATCTGGGCATAAGGCATTGCCGTCTTTTTAGGGTTTCTCTCGAATATCAGGAGCTCAAATAAATATGGAGAAAAGTGTGTCTATTCCAATGGGGTTTGTGAGGAAACACAGTTGGGATCTTGCAGGCATCAGAATAGAATATTCCCCTCAAAAAATATTTGATATCTGGTTTTGTAAGGAAGATACAACCATATACAATTGGCAAAAACAGTTAGACATCTATGAATCTAGTTAGGATATGGAAAAATTGGAAATTAGGGAAGAAAAATAATTTTGATAATAAAAAAGTTCTTATTACCTATATTTACATTCTTTAGTTACATATATGCCTCCCCCCGTGCAGTTGGAAATTAGATTCTATAGTATTTTTTTTTTCAAATGTCGTGGGGAAGTTGTTTGAACCTCATCAAAAGGGACATTACTTGCCTTCCAGTCCAAAAAGGAGGATTAAATATGATTAACCCAGTAGTTTTCTTTCATTCTTTATTTATATATAACATTTGTAGGAGCTGTGAGAATCTGTAGCAGTTTTCTTGGCAATCCTGGAAAGGGAAACCTTTACAGACATATATGGGGAAGTGGAAACAGTACCCTCCTAAATTATTACATCAGTTGAACATACCTGAGTATGCTATAGCTTCATTACGTAAGATTAGGCAGTGGAAACTGGAAAAGTGAACAATTTTTACACTTGGGTGGAAACAATTATATCATCAAGTGGTTTTTCACACACAGTAAGTTTCTTTAATATTTTCAGAATGTGCTCCTTCCAAAATGCCTCAGGTCCTGGCAATATTGACTGATACTAGAATTCCACAAAATATGTGGGATATGAATTGATTATGCTGTTATGGAAAATTGGGGGTGAAAGGAAACCTGAAACATAAAGCAATACAGAAGAGATTCTTGTCCCAAACAAACATGTATTAATGTTGAGGAAACTATTCAGCATTTTTTTCTTGAATGCCTGGATACTACTCAAGTCTGGATAGATATAGCTTACAGATGGCAATTGTCATTTGTCACTAGAATTAATTATCAGAGTCTCATACTAGGGGATTTTTGGGGAATCCAGAGGATTTTTCATGCTAGCACGCTGTGTGTTGTTTTTTTTCAATCATAAAATATTACTTATGGCAGAGTAGGTGTTGGTCTGTATTGCAGCAGATCCATTCCACCCCTGCTGTAGTGATTGCACAGATAGAAACAGCTATTTTTCAAGTTAAAGACAGTGACATCAGTAGATATTCTCCTGAAAAGGTTGCTCTTTTGTGGAAACATTTGAACACTTTCTTATAATGGAAAACAATGAGAAGCAGGTGGAGATGCTTTTATTAAGTATGAATGATGAATTGAATAAAAGCTGCTTGTACGGAGATTAACTAGAAGAAATATCTTTGTGGGGGTTACTTGAAGAAGGAAAACAAATGAGTTTGTGTTTTTTTTGCTCAGCCATTGTGTATAAATCATGGAGAACTTTTGTATAATTTGTATGTGATGTAATGTTTCTTTGATTTTTCAATAAAATTCCCCTACTCTTTTCAAGAAGTGCCATGGGATCTTTAACGTCCACCTGAACAACCACCAGAACAGACAGACAGGACTTTGGTTTAATGTCTCATCCAAAAGACAGCACCTCAGGAGTGCAGAATCCCCTTCTTGATGCACTACAGTGTCAGTATTGAAATTTACCCCAAGTGCCTAGTGTGGGGCTAGAACCCACAACCTTTCGATCTTCCGGCCTCTGAGGTGAGTGTGCAACCTGCTGAGCCACTGACTTTGAAAATGAGCATGTACTCACTGAGAGGTCAGTCAGCATTCAGCCATGGAGAAGACAGGAGGGCTGTGCTTGTAGCCAGCTCAGTTTCGGGATGGGGGGCATAGTAATGGGGCAGTACCAGCCAAGGTGGGAGAGGTGGGGATCCACCTAACTACCAAGGCCAAGATTCCATTCAATTTACAGGGGGTAGGGAATGGGAGTGGGGTCCAGTAGACCACCAGGGAAATGTTTTACTTGACTATATAGGGGATCGGGATGGGGGGGGGGTTACACTGGAAACCAGGGGACATTCTGTTTTATATCGGGTGGATGACTGAGTGGGAGGAGGGACTGCTAGACCATCAGGGAATTTTTATTATAATGGGCAAGGGATCAGGTGGGGGAGGGACCTTTAGACCACCAGGCATACAGTATATCTTTTTTTTAATCAGGCTGCTGTTCGGTGATCATGGGGAGGAGGACACTGGCCACCAGGATTTATTCTTGTTTTCTCTCGGGCCAGCAATCTGTGAATAGTAGTGTGGGAGGGACCACTAAACCACCAGGGACACTTCAAACAACAAGAAGTCTTGCTGTATTATGACTATTGCATTAGCCCCAGCCTTTAAACTGCCCCAGAGAACAAAGGGTTAACTTTCTATTCAGAGCATAGAATGCTGAGCTCGAGCTCGGTTGAGGTCTCTGTCTGCAGCCCTTTGAAATCCAACCGTCAGATTCTTTACTCTGCCTCACTGAACAGTGGCTTCGGAGATTTCTCCTTCAGCTCGGTTCGAAAAGTCAGTTAAAGTCTCGATAAAAGTGTCGGTTTTAAGCCGAATTTGTTCCACTTAGTCAGTTCAGCCTCTGTCTGCGGTACCGTGAGTACTAGATAGGTTTTACCTATTTCTTTTTTTTTCTACTTATTCTTTATCCACTCCTACTGTCCCTTCCAACCACCACTCCTTCCATCCTACAAGGAGTGACGACCTCCCAACCTCTACCGACCAGCTTGGTCTGCCCCTTAGAGTGCCATACTGCCACTGGGGCCCTTGATGGCCCGGATTACCCCCCCCGGGCAGGGTGAGGAGAGAACCCACCTTTAACCTCCTCTTTCCCCTGCGGCGAGGTGCACATTGGGGTCTGCCCCTGGCTGGTGGGTGGTGAGACCGGCTCTGGAGGAATTCATCTAGGTGACTGGAGGGCATTTTCCTCCAAGTAGTTTCCCCCCTTAACCCCGCCCCCTGAGAAACTGGTGCATAGAGTCTGCATGCTGATGCATGCTCCTCTCAAGCACCTAACCATGTCCCCCCTTCCCGGCTCCGGTAGCCAAAGCCACCAAGCCCCTCGAGAGTCAGTGCATCCACTGACCCTCTCAGGATGTTGGGCTCTCCAAAGCACCCCTGGCATCCCACCCCGAGGGAGGAGAGCATCCGTTGGGATGCTCCATCCTCCCTCCCCCAACTGACTCCTGCCAACCCAGGTCCATTCCTGAACCTGGGTCACCAGCGTAGCATGAGGTGTGGCGTCCAGCACCTCAACCCTCAGCGCCATCGTGCCAGTGGTTTTACCTATTTCTGTGTGGAAATTGTAAACTTGTTTGATCGGTTTGGCTGAACTGATCACTTTTAGTGAATTTCCATCTTTTACTTTAGAATGTGGTTACCAGTCCTTATCGGTTCTAAAAAAAACGTATTTTGAATGTTTTTTTCCAAGACCCGTGACATAGTTAGGAACCGATAAGGGAGTCTGGCCTGACGGTTGCCATAAAAAGGGTAAGTTTGGTTAGGTCATGTCTGAGAAACCCAAGAAGAAAAGCAGGCCCACTGGGTTTCAACACTGCCGTGAGTGTGGGGAGGTCTTTGCTAAGGCTGATCCCCACACCACCTGTGTTTACTGTCTGGGGTTTGAACACTTCGATACAGACTGCCAAATTTGTAAAAATCTTCCTAAATCTACCCTTGAAAAGAGATTAGGTAGACTGAGGGAAAAGGAGGCCGAGAAGTCCGCTGACCCAGATGGTCAGCTCTGTTCGGTTCTTACCGAAGCAGAAGGAGTGCCCTCTGACCAGGGCAATACTTCTTCAGGCAAAAGGAGAGCCAATCCTGAGAGGTCGGTTCCTACAAAAAGGAAACGAAAAGAAAAATTGACCGGTTTGGATCCAGAGGTTCACGTTCCGACCGCTGAAGAAATAGCCAGAGTGATTCGGATTGTGGAATCACTTCGCCTGGTTCCGACCGATCTGGCACCATTTGGCGGGGGCCTGGTTCCCCTGATTCCCCTGTTCAAGATTATGCCCCTGAAGATTTTTATGAACCGGAGTTTGAGGAGGAGGGGGAGTTCGAGAATGATGGTGACGATGGTGAAAGTCTGGATGTGCCTGTGGAACCGGACATCTCCCCAGACAGACCTTCTGGTGTTTCCCCTCCTAGGCTTTCTGAGTCCCCTCCCCACTTTCTGTTTTACAGAAAGGTGGCTGAAACCCTCCAGCTTCCTATGGAGGAGGCCATAGAGGATCAAAATTAGCCTGATTATGTGGAAATGATGGACATCCCAGAGTAAAGGAGACTGTCTATTCCCCTCCACAAATCCTTTGGGAAGCAGACACTCAAAATCTTAAAGTCTCCCAATACTGTACCTCCTGTTGACAGAAGGATGGACAAGAGGTACACATTATCAGGCTCATATACAACGTTTTTATATCAACAATGCAGCCATGTTGGGGTAGTGCAGGCTGCTGCCTGTGACAAGGCAAATATTCCCTTGGCTTCACACCCCCCAGACAAAGACTCCAGGAAGATTGATGCCATGGGAAAAAAGCAGTACATGGCATCTTCCTTGGGACTCAGGCAGGCGAACTATATGACCTATACAGCCAGGAACCAGAAGTCCAGGTGGGACACTGTACTGGAACTGGCTAAACAGGCCTCACCCTAGCTAGCCAAGGAGCTGGAGGAGGTGGCTGCTGATGGGACTGAGGCATCAAAAGTACAGTTTCATGCTGCTGTGGACTCCAGTGATGTGTTATCAAGAGTCATGGCTACATCTGTGGCTCTTCGGAGAATGGCTTGGCTCAGATGTACTAGCCTCTCACAGGACACCCAGGTTAAGGCCATGGATTTTCCTGTAGTCGGTAATTCTCTTTTTGGGGAGCAGACAGAGAATTACATGAAGAAAATTGACGAGTACAGGACCCTTTATAGGAGTGCTTAGGCCAAGGAGAGGCAGGCAACTCCTCAAAGGCAGCAGTCTTGGGACAGGGGCAGGCCTTTTCATAGGCCTTTTTACCAAGCAGAGGCTTCTTTGCCCTTTTCACAGGGAGGGTTCTTCAGAGGGAGAGGCAGAAGAGGGATGAGCAGGGCTGCATCCACTCCTCACCCTAAGGCCCCTGCCAAGCAGACACCCTGATGGGCCTGTCCGGGTCGACTCTCCTATTCCAGTAGGGGGCAGGCTGGATTACTTTGTCCAGGCCTGGATGTCTATTACCTCAGACAAGTGGGTCCTGGAAGTAGTAAGCCAGAGACTGGTTCTCAGCTTCAAAAATTTCCGAAGATGAGAGCCAGATCTTTTCCACCTGCAGGTTTCTCAGAAATGCTTGCCCTAGAAGCAGATGTTTCATCTCTTCTGGCCTTAAGAGCCATAGAGAGAGTCCCTACCCTACACTGGGGCAAATGTCTGTACTCCAGGTACTTCCTTACCCCAAAAAAGACAGGGGAGTGGCAACCCATCCTAGACCTAAGATACCTGAACAAACATCTTTTAAAACCAAAGTTCAAGATGGTAACTCTGGGAATAATTCTTCCCTCTCTAAGGCCAGGGGACTGGCTAGCCTCCCTGGACCTCAAAGATGCTTATTTTCACATTCTCATCAGGTGCTCCCACAGAAAGTACCTCAGGTTCCAGTTGCCCTCAGGCCACTATCAGTTCAAAGCAATGCCCTTTGGCCTAACATCATCTCCAAGGGTTTTCACAAAGTGCCTGGCAGTAGTCACTGCCTTTCTAAGAAGGCAAAAGATTTCCATTTTTCCATATCTGGACGACTGGCTCATAGTGGGCCAGTCTCCAGACCAAGTCAAGTCAGACCTGCAAGTGACCCAGCAAGTGCTCACTTTTCTAGGATTTCTTTTCATCCTTCCCAAGTCAGTTCTTGAGCCAGTGCAGCTCCTTACCTTTATAGGGGTGGAGCTGGATACTGTCAGAGCAAGAGCCTTTCTTCCCTTGGAAAGGGCAAGAGTTCTCATAGAACTGGCTTCTTCTTTCAGCCTTCAGCTCACCCGACTGGCAAGGCATTTCCTTCAGCTCTTGGGCCACATGGCAGCTTCTACAGCAGTGGTCCAAGGGGCAAGATTCCAGATGAGGGATATTCAGTTCCATCTGAGGGCCTTTTGGTCCCAGAGGAAGTATCCCCTTACCAAACTGATTCCAGTGACTCGGATCCTGATCCAAGACCTTCAATGGTAGTTGGATCAGGACAATTTAAGACAAGGGGTTCCATTTGTCACTCAGTCTCATTCGGTGGTCTTTACCACAGATGCTTCCCTTCTGGGCTGGGGAGCCCATCTGGGGGCCCTCACTGCCCAGGGACTGTGGTCCCCTCAGGAATCCCTTCTCCATATCAATCTCCTAGAATGCAGGGCAGTTTTTCTGGCCCTGCAAGCTTTCTCTCAGTCAGTACAGAACAAGGTTGTTCAGGTCAGAACAGACAACACCTCCACCATGTGGTACATCAACAAGCAGGGAGGCACTCGGTCCATGGCCTTGTGCACAGAAGCCATGACGTTGTGGTCCCTGGCTTATTCCCTGAAAACCTCTCTGACAGCAATCCACCTTCCAGGGAAGGACAATGTGCTAGCAGATGCACTGAGCAGGATCTCACAGGGCCATCACAAATGGTCCCTGGACCCTCTGGTGTTGCAGGTGATTTTTTTCAAGGTGGGGCACCCAGAAATAGATCTCTTTGCAGCCCCAGACAATCACCAACTTCCTCTCTTTTGCTGCAGACCCCCAGTCTTGGGCTCAGTCCCCCTGGATGCTCTGATTCTGAACTGGGAAGGGACATTTCCGTATCCCTTCCCTCCCTTTCCTCTACTGTTCCAAGTTTTAGTCAAGATAAGGTCAGAACCTTGCAAAGTGATTCTGATTGCTCCAGACTGGGCCAGACAGCCTTGGTACCCCCTGTCGCTGTCCCTAGCAGTCCATCTTTCCCCTGTCTCTTCCCAGGAATTACAACCTGTTAACCTTCTCTCAGGGGAGGATTTGGTACCCCAATCTTCAGTCTCTCAATCTCAAGGCATTGCTCTTGAAGAGTTAGAGAATGCAGATTTGCATCTGTCACAGGGGGTTCTGGATATTCTCAAAGCTCTTGAAAGACCACCACTAGAAAAACCTATAACTCCAAATGTGAGATTCGGCCTTTGGTGTTCCAAAAAACATATTTTCCCAGACACTGCTGAATTGCCTACAGTTCTGGACTATATGGTCCATTTGAATGGCTTAGGCCTCAGACCAGCGACTCTCAAGGTGCACTTGTCAGCTGTTTCTGCTTTTCTGTCAGTGGGGAAGTCTTCCTCACTATCATCTCGTCCTGTGTTCTGTAAATTTTTTAAGGGATTACTTCATACCAACCCTCCCTTTAGAGACCCTGCCCCTGCCTGCGACTTAAATGTTTGCATTGCTCAACTTACGCAGCCTCCCTTTGAACCTATGTCCTCAGCAAACCTTAAGTTCTTGACTTGGAAAACTGTGTTTCAAACAACATGAAGTCTTGTTATATTCTGACATATGCAGTGAGTCCCAACCTTCGAACTGCCCCGGAGATGAAAGAGTTAACTTTCCATGCCAGGCATGGAACGCTGAGCTTGAGCTCAGTTGAGACTCTGTCTGTTGTTCTTCAAACACAAACCGTCAGATTCTTTACTCCGCCTCGCTGAACAGTCGCTCCGGAGATTTCTCCTTCTGCTCGGTTCATTTTGTCGGTTAAAGTGCCGTTTTCTCGGTTTTCGACTGAAGTTAAACCGTAGCCTGTCAGTTCAGTCTCTGCCTGTGGTATTTGTGAGTACTAGATAGGTTATATTTTACTCTGTTCTGTGTGGAACATGTAAACGGTTCATCGGTTCGGTTTGAACCGATCAAGTTGTTTAAAAAATCTTCAATTGTACTTTTAGAGTGTGGTTACCGGTTCTTATCAGTTCTAAAAAAACGGATTTTATTACACTCTTTTCCACGACCCGTGACACGGTTAGGAACCGATAAGAGGGTCTTGCCTGGCGGATTGCCATAAAAGGGTAAGTTTGGATAGGACTAGCACTATGTCTGAGAAACCCAAAAGAAAAACTTGGCCCACTGGGTTTCAACACTGTAGTGTGTGTGGGGAAGTCTTCGCCAAGGCTGATCCCCACACCACCTGTGTTTACTGTCTGGGGTTTGACCACCTCAATGCAGACTGCCAGATTTGTAAAAATTTTCCTGCAGCTACCCTGGAAAAGAGAGTTGGTAGGCTCAGGGAAAGGGAGGCCAAAAAGTCAGCTGAACCGGATGGCCAGCCCGGTTCGGTTCAAACCGAACCAGAAGGAGTGCCCTCTGACCAGGGCGAGACTTCTTCAGGCAAAAGGAGATCTTACTCTGAGGAGTCGGTTCCAGCAAAAAGGACTAGAAAATCAACTGGTGTGGAGCCAAAACTTTCCTCTCCAACTGCTGAAGAAATAGCCAAAGCGATCAAAATTGTCCAGTCGCTTTCCCCGGTTCCGACCGAACCGGCACCATCAGGTAGGTGCTCGGGATTGCTGGTTCCACCGGTTCAAGAGTATGATTTAGAGGAATATTATGAACCGGAGGAGGGGAAAGAGGAGTATGAGGAGAGTGAATGTGGATTTGAAAGTCTGGATGTGCCCATTGACCCAGACATCTCCCCAGACAGACCTTCAGGAGTGTCTCCTCCTAGGCTTTCTGAGTCCCTTTCTCATTTTATGTTTTATAAAAAAGTGGCTGAAGCCCTTCAGCTCCCTATGGAGGAAGCTGTGGATGATCAAGAGGAGCCTGACTTTGTAGAAATGATGGATATCCCAGAGTCTAGGAGGCTGTCTATTCCCTTGCATAAATCTTTTGGGAAACAGACATTTAAAATTCTAAAAACTCCTAACACTATACCTCCTGTGGATAAGAGAATGGACAAGAGGTACACATTGTCAGGCTCTGATACAGAGTTCCTTACACAACAATGCAGCCATGTTGGGTAGTGCAGGCTGTAGCCTGTGACAAAGCAAATATTCCCTTGGCTTCACACCCCCCAGACAAGGACTCCAGGAGGATTGATGCCATGGCAAAGAAACAGTACATGGCAGCATCCTTGGGACTCAGACAGGCCAATTATATGGCTTATGTGGCTAGATATCAGAAATCCAGATGGGTCACTGTCATGGCTTTAGCAAAACAGGTCCCTGGCCAGCTTGCCAAGGAGCTGGAGCAGGTGGCTGCTGATGGTATTGAGGCATCTAAGGTGTAATTCCATGCTACAGTGGACTCAAATGATGTTTCATCTAGAGTCATGGCTACATCTGTGGCACTTCGAAGAATGGCTTGGCTCAGATGTACTAGCCTATCACAGGATACCCAGACTAAGGCCATGGATTTTCCTGTTGTGGGTAATTCTTTGTTTGGGGAGCAGACAGAGAATTACATGAAGAAAATGGATGAGTATAGGACCACCTATAGGAATGCACAGGCCAAGGAAAGGCAGGCCACTCCTCAAAGGCAACTTCCAGGGGCAGGAGCCTTTTCTAGGCCTTTTACCAAGCCCAGGCCCCTCTGTTTATGCCCAGAGGGGGTTCTTAGAGGAGGAGGCAGACGGGTACAAGCAGGCCTGCCCACCCCTCAGCCCAAAGCCCTGCCAAGCAGGCACCCTGATGGGGTTGCCAGGGCCGATTCTCAGCTACCTGTAGGGGCAGGCTGGCTTACTTTGTCCAGGACTGGAAGTCTCTGACATCAGACAAATGGGTCCTGGAAGTAGTAAGCCAGGGGACTGGTTCTCTCAGTTTCAAAAGTTTCCAAAGATGAGAACCAGATCCTTTCCACCTGCAAATCCATCAGAGGCACTTGCCTTAGAGAGCAGGAGTCTCTTCCTCCTAGCTCTCAGAGCTGTGGAAAGGTTCCACCTCACACCAGGGCAAAGGATTGTATTCCAGGTACTCTACCCCTAAAAAAGACAGGAGAATGGCGGCCCATCCTGGATCTCAGATACTTAAACAAGCACCTTTTAAAACCAAAATTCAAAATGGTGACTCTGGGAATTATTCTACCTCTCTAAGGCCAGGAGACTGGCTAGTGTCCCTGGACCTCAAGGATGCCTACTTCCATATTCTCATCAGAAGCTCCTCGAAAGTACCTCAGGTTCGAGCTGTCCTCAGGCCATTACCAGTTCAGAGCAATGCCCTTTGGCCTCACCTCTGCTCCAAGGGTATTCACAAAATGCCTGGCAGTAGTAGTTGTTTCTCTAAGAAGGCAGAAAATTGCCATCTTCCCTTACCTGGACGACTGGCTCATAGAAGGCCAGTCCCCAGACCAAATCTAATTCAGCAAATGATACCCGGAGTCCTCTGTTTTGACATTGATTTCTTTTTTAATTTCATTAACTTCACCCCTATGTTTCGCTCCTACGAGCTTGATCACAGGGCTTCATTACCATCTATTTCAGAGAAACAAATACATTTTGTTGAATTATAAATTTCAATTTCACTTTTTCTATATAAATTAAATGGATATTCATTTCAAGTATCTACCTGCGAAACACATTTCTAAGTGTTGAATCACTCTGAAACTTCAATGTTCCTTCTGGAATAAATAAATAAACTGCAATGTGATAATTGCTTAAACTCCAATATACAACGCTTTGTAGCAGCAGACTCTGTCCAAAATGTAACATAAGTAAATACTTAAACTTTCCCAATATCAAGCATACCTCAAGATAAGGTCAAAACGTGTGGTTTTTTTCACTTTCTATCTCTTTAAAAAATCTCTAAATACAAAAGAACACAAATTTAGTGTGAGCCTTTCAACTTATAAATACAAACTGGTATCTCTAAAGCAATTTAAACTTTTAAACTTCCCCGTTAAATAATATAGCTCACCTTCTTAATACAGTATGCTGATTCTTGTCATTACCTATCCGAATTCCACAAAAGCGAGTAAAATATTTTTAACATTACTTTTAAACAAAGCCGTAATGGCGCCTGCTCACATAAAACGCTATAACGTTGTGATCTTTCTTTCGGCTGCTACGCCTCTTAAGCAGCCTGAATTTCCCGCGGGAGTGACGTGTCACTTTCCTGAAACCTCGAGATGCGAGCTTACATAACCGAACACACTCCACTCAATATTGTGGATGTGCGCGAAGGACAGGCTGCTTTAAAATGGACTTAGACAGTTGCCAAAGCCGAAACTCATTAAATGAATATTTTGTAATGGAAGAAAGTGATCACCCACATGAAGCAACAAGGGTGTTTGCATATTAAAACAATTTGGTGCAAACTATGTTTGAAACATATTCAAAATACAGAGAGACTTTATCAAACAAAACAGACAATATAATGGAGTGCCATCTTCTATCACAATTCATCTTGACATCTCATACAAGAACATAACTGTGTACAGCAATAGATTATGGCTACTACATGTATTGGTATTAAAAAATTTAATAACAAACTATTTCTGCGTAGCAAACTAATTTTATAGACCATTTGGTTCACTCCAATGTTATCTCCCAATGATGTAATACAGAGTCCATACAGATATTTATAGTAATGAACGGCATAAAATGCAAATGCACCAATTATGTATAATTTAGAATAAATGCCAATACCCAAGTTCTCTATTTATTTATGTGCTCTTATAAGTTTTTATATACATGCCTGCCAATTACTGTCCACATTCATTCCTATATTTGGATCCAAGGTTTTTAAGTAAAAAATCCATTTCATTTCAGCCTTATCTAACAATTGTGTATAGTTGCCACCTCTGTGTGGCATTTTTACTACCTCGAGACCCCAGAACCTTAGAGACGCTCCTGTATGTCCAGCCTCATTAAAGTGCAAAGCTACTGGCGATTTGTCATTTTGATTTCTGATATCACTCTTATGTTCCAAAATTCGGACCTTAAGAGCCCTTTTGGTTTGACCTACATACAATTTGTCTCATACACACTGCAACACATAAATCACATTCCTATGTTGCAGTCTATATGTCTCTGATAGAAATTCTTCACCAAAATGTGGATGTTTAAAATCGGCCTCTTTACTAGTATTATTGCAGACTGAACATCTGCCACATTTAGTCATACCTGGTTGTAGGGGTCCAAGCAGTAATTGACATTGATTTGTGTCCTTATGTAAAAATTGCGAATGTACTAATTTATCTTTTAAGTTTCTAACTTTTTTAGACACAATGATGGGTCTTGGTTGTAAAGATTTAATTCTGGGATTGTCCATGGAAACCAAGAACCAATGTTTATTTATAATCTTTCTTATTTCTGTCATTTTATGGTTATATTTGGTGGCAAATACTAGTCTTTCCTGTTTCTGCTTTTGTTTTTTATTGAAAAGATGTTCTCGAGTTACTTTATCTATTTTAGATTATAAATAAACATTGGTTCTTGGTTTCCATGGACAATCCCAGAATTAAATCTTTACAACCAAGACCCATCATTGTGTCTAAAAAAGTTAGAAACTTAAAAGATAAATTAGTACATTCGCAATTTTTACATAAGGACACAAATCAGTGTCAATTACTGCTTGGACCCCTACAACCAGGGATGACTAAATGTGGCAGATGTTCAGTCTGCAATAATACTAGTAAAAAGGCCCATTTTAAACATCCACATTTTGGTGAAGAATTTCCTATCAGAGACCATATAGACTGCAACACAGAGAATGTGATTTATGTGTTGCAGTGTGTATGTGACAAATTGTATGTAGGTCAAACCAAAAGGGCTCTTAAGGTCCGAATTTTGGAACATAAGACTGATATCAGAAATCAAAATGACAAATCGCCAGTAGCTTCGCACTTTAATGAGGCTGGACATACAGGAGCGTCTCTAAGGTTCTGGGGTCTTGAGGTAGTAAAAATGCCACACAGAGGTGTCAACTATACACGATTGTTAGATAAGACTGAAATGAAATGGATTTTTTACTTAAAAACCTTGGATCCAAATATAGGAATGAATGTGGACAGTAATTGGCAGGCATGTCTATAAAAACTTATAAGAACACAAAAATAAATAGAGAACTTGGGTATTGGCATTTATTCTAAATTATACATAACTGGTGCATTTGCATTTTATGCCATTTATTACTGTAAAAATCTGTATGGACTCTGTATTACATCATTGGGAGATAACATTGGAGTGAACCAAACGGTCTATAAAATGAGTTTGCTACGCAGAAATGGTTTGTTATTATACTTTTTAATACCAATACATGTAGTAGCCATAATCTATTGCTGTACACAGTTATGTTCTTGTATGAGATGTCAAGATGAATTGTGATAGAAGATGGCACTCCATTATATTGTCTATTTTGTTTGATAAAGTCTCTCTGTATTTTGAATATGTTTCAAACATAGTTTGCACCAAATTATTTTAATATGCAAACACTCTTGTTGCTTCATATCGGTGATCACTTTCTTCCATTACAAAATATTCATTTAATGAGTTTCGGCTTTTTGGCAACTGTCTCGTCCATTTTAAAGCAGCCTGTCCTTCCGCACACATCCACAATATTGAGTGGAATGTGTTCAGTTGCTTTGCAATGCTCTCGCATCTCACGAGAGTTTCAGGAAGTGATACGTCACTCCCGTGGGAAATTCAGGCTGCTTAAGAGGCGTAGCAGCCGAAAGAAAGATCACAACATTATAGCGTTTTATGTGAGCAGGCGCCATTACGGCTTTGTTTAAAAGTAAAGTTAAAAATATTTTACTCGCTTTTATGGAATTCGGATAGGTAATGGCAAGAATCAGCATACTGTATTAAGAAGGTGAGCTATATTATTTAACAGGGAAGTTTAAAAGTTTAAATTGCTTTAGAAATACCAGTTTGTATTTATAAGTTGAAAGGCTCACACCAAATTTGTGTTCTTTTGTATTTAGAGATTTTTAAAGAGATAGAAAGTGAAAAAAACCACACGTTTTGATAATTTCTTGAGGTATGCTTGATATTGGGAAAGTTTAAGAATTTACTTATGTTACATTTTGGACAGAGTCTGCTGCTACAAAGCGTTGTATATTGGAGTTTAAGCAATTATCACATTGCAGTTTATTTATCTATTCCAGAAGGAACATTGAAGTTTCAAAGTGATTAAACACTTAGAAATGTGTTGCGCAGGTAGATACTTGAAATGAATATCCATTTAATTTATATAGAAAAAGTGAAATTGAAATTTATAATTCAACAAAATGTATTTGTTTCTCTAAAATAGATGGTAATGAAGCCCCGTGATCAAGCTCGTAGGAGCGAAATGTAGGGGTGAAGTTAATGAAATTAAAAAAGAAATCAATGTCAAAACAGAGGACTCCAGGTATCATTTGCTGAATTAGATTTGGGAGCACCACAGAAGGAGTCTAAAGAACATCATATTGATCACCATTTCCCAGAACGTTGTTGTTTTGTGCAGTCCCCAGACCAAGTCAAGTTACACTTACAGATAACTCAGCAACTGCTCACTTCTTTGGGTTTCCTTCTAAATCTTCCAAAGTCAGTTCTAGAGCCTGTCCAGCTCCTCACCTTCATAGGCGCAGAGCTAGACACAGAGAAGGCCAGAGCCTTCCTTCCCCTGGACAGGGCAAGGACCCTGGTCTCTCTGGCCTCCTCATTCACCCTGCAGGTGTCTCGACCAGCAAGGCATTTTCTACAGCTCCTGGGGCACATGCCTGCTTCTGCAGCAGTAGTGCAGGGAGCAAGATTTCAGATGAGGGACATTCAGTTCCATTTGAGAGCCTTTTGGTCTCAAAGGAAGGACCCTCTGACCAAACTGATCCCAGTAACTCAAACCCTGATCCAGGCCCTACAGTGGTGGCAGGATCAGAACAATCTGAAACAAGGGGTTCCCTTTGTCACTCAGTGTCACTCTTTAATCCTTACTACAGATGCCTCCCTCTTGGGGTGGGGGGCTCATATGGGCAACCTCACCACCCAGGGCTTGTGGTCCCCTCAGGAATCTCTGCTCCATATCAATCTGTTGGAACTCAGAGCAGTATTTCTAGCACTTCAAGCTTTTTCCAAATCTGTTCAGGACAAAGTTGTACAGGTCAGAACAGACAACACCACCACAATGTGGTACATCAACAAGCAAGGAGGCACTCGGTCTATGGCCTTGTGCACCGAAGCAATGAAGTTGTGGTCTCTGGCTTACTCCCTGAACACCTCCCTCAGGGCAGTTCACCTCCCAGGAAAGGACAGTGTCCTGGCAGATGCTCTCAGCAGGATTTCCCAGGGCCATCACAAATTGTCACTGGATCCCCTGGTCTTGGAGGTGATATTTTCCAGATGGGGCACCCCGCAGATAGATCTTTTTGCAGCCCCAGACAATCACCAACTTCCCCTTTTTTGCTGCAGGCCCCCAGTGTTGGGCTCAGTCCCCCTGGATGCCTTAGTTCTCAATTGGGAAGGAAGTTTCTCTAGCTTCCCCCTTCCTCTCCTGTTCAAAGTGCTAGTCAAAATCAGATCTCAACCCTGCAAGATGATCCTGATTGCTCCAGACTGGGCCAGACAGCCCTGGTATCCACTCCTACTGTCCTTAGCAGTCCATCTTCCCCTGTGTCTTCCCAGGAATTACAACCTGTTAACCTGTGCTCAGGGGAGGGTTTGGTACCTGAACCTCACATCTCTCAGTCTCAAGGCCTGGCTCTTGAAGAGTTAGAGTTCGCTGATTTACACCTCTCCCAAGGTGTAATGGATATCCTGAAGGCTTCTAGAAAATCTTCCACCAGGGCTACTTATAATTCTAAATGGAAAAGATTTTCTATATGGTGCTCTGGGAAGCATATTTCCCTGGAATCTGCTGATCTGCCCACAGTCCTTCATTATATGGTTCACTTAAATAGCTTGGGGCTGAGACCAGCTACACTGAAAGTGCTTCTGGCAGCTGTGTCTGCTTTTATTTCAGCAGGTAAGCCCTGTTCTCTCAGCTCACCCTGTTTTCTCCAAGTTTTTCAAGGTTACTTCACACAACCCTCCATTCAGGGACTCTGCCGCTGCCTGGGACCTCAATGTTTGCATTGCTCAGCTTATAGCAACCTTTTGAGCCTTTATCTTCAGCAGAGCTTAAGTACTTGACTTGGAAGACTGTGTTTCTGGTAGCCATCACTTCTGCCAGGACATAAGTGAATTACAAGCTTTGTCAGTGGAGCCTGATTTTATCTCCTTTCATAGAGATAAGGTGGTCCTCAGGACTAACAGGAAGTTCTTGCCTAAGGTGGTTTCAGATTTCCACCTTAATCAATCTATGTCTCTTCCAGTGTACTTCACTGACCATTCCTCCTCTGGCGAGAGGAGACTGCACAGTTTAGATGTGAAAAGAGCCCTTAGTTACTACATAGAGCATACCAAGGGTCACAGGTTTGACTCCCTCCAACTGTTCCTCACTTATGGTGAGGTTGGTAAAGGAAACCTGCCACTAAAGATACATTGCCAGGTGGATTGTCTCTTGTATCCAATTTTGCTATGAAAACTGGGTAAGGTTCCTCCCTCAGGCCTGAGGGCTCACTCTACCAGAGGTACAGCTGCTTCCCTGGCTGCTGCCAGGGACATCCCTATTCTAGAGATATGTCAAGCAGCTACCTGGAAAACAGTTCACACTTTTACCAAGCATTACTCCCTGGACATCCAGGCTAGGAGTGATGCTCAGTTTGGCACAGCTGTGCTTCAGAGCCTATTTCCTAAGTAGGTTCTGTCCCTCCTCCATGGAGGTACTGCTTTGTAGTCTGCATATGTGAGAATATAGCAAGACTTCATGTTGTTTGAAGAAAAAAATTACCCACCTTAGTAATGTTGTTTCTTCTAATGGAGTCTTGCTATATTCTGACCTCCCCCCCGCCTGTCCCTCTCAGAACCTCTGTTTTTGGGATGTGGGTGGGCAGTGCAGTGTTGACACTTAGTAGGTGCCCACCTTTTTGTTTCACCCCTTATTTTTTGGGGGTGAGTGGGTGTTGAATTTTCATTTTTGGGTCTCCTGACTTGAGTGTTTGTGTTGGGACCAAAACATGTGTTTTATGTTTAGTAACCAGTTGGCTAGTGTAGGTTTACAGCTTCCACACAGGACCTTAGTGAGTTTAGCTCGTAAAGATCTGACAGTTTGAGTTTGAAGAACAACAGACAGAGTCTCAACTGAGCTCAAGCTCAGCGTTCCATGCCTGGCATGGAAAGTTAACTCTTTCATCTCCGGGGCAGTTCGAAGGTTGGGACTCACTGCATATGTCAGAATGTAGCAAGACTCCATTAGAAGAAAAAACATTACTAAGGTGAGCAATTTTTTCTTTTAGTAGCCATTACCTCTGCCAGACATATCAGTGAATTGCAAGCCCTGTCAGTGGAACCTGATTTTATCTCCTTTCATAGGGATAAAGTGGTCCTTAGAACCAATAGAAGGTTCTTGCCCAAAGTGGTTTCAGATTTCCACTTGAATCAGTCTATGTCTCTTCCTGTCTTCTTCACTGATCATTCTACTTCAGGAGGGAGGAGGCTACACAGTTTAGATGTTAAAAGGGCCCTTAGTTACTACATAGAGCGTACCAAGGGTCACAGGTTTGATTCCCTCCAGCTGTTCCTCACTTATGGAGAAGTGGGAAAGGGCAAACCTGCCACCAAGAGAACTATTGCCAGGTGGATTGTGTCTTGTATACAATTCTGCTATGAGAAACTAGGAAAGATTCCACCCTCAGGCCTGAGGGCTCACTCCACCAGAGGTACAGCTGCTTCCCTGGCTACTGTCATGGATAGTCCTCTCTCAGAAATTTGTCAAGCAGCCACCTGGAAAACAGTCCATACCTTTACCAAGCATTACTCTCTGGATATCCAGGCTAGGAGTGATGCTCGGTCTGATACAGCAGTACTATCGAGCCTATTCCCAAAGTAAGTTCTGTCCCTTCTCCATGGAGGTACTGCTTGGTAGTCTGTAATAGTCAGAATACAGCAAGACTTCATATTGTTTGAAGAAAAAATGACTCACCTTTGTAATTATGTTTCTTCTAATGGAATCTTGCTGTATTCTGACCTCCCTCGATGCCTCCCCTCTCAGAACCTGTTTTTGGGAAGTGGGTGGGCAGGTGCAGTGCTGCACATCAAGGGTACTTCTTTTACACCCTCCTCTTTTTGTTTGGGTGTTTGTTTTATTATTATTCTTATTTGGATTGTTTTTTTTTGGTTTTGGGTTTCCTGACTTAAGACTTCCTTGGGAATTCAAAACTCTTGTTGGCAGTTGGCTAGTAAAAATTTACAATTTCTACATAGGATAGTTAGTGAGTTTTTTGCTCGTAAGAATCTGACAGTTGGATTTCAAAGGGCTGCAGACAGAGACCTCAACCGTGCTCGAGCTCAGCATTCTATGCTCTGCATAGAAAGTTAACCCTTTGTTCTCTGGGGCAGTTTAAAGGCTGGGGCTAACTGCAATAGTCAGAATACAGCAAGACTCCATTAGAAGAAACACAATTACTAAGGTAAGTAATTTTTTCTTGTGTTACTATAATGAGACAGTGATCAGTCATCAGTGAATGGCGGGGAAGGACCACTAGACCAACAGGTACTGTGGCTGCATGTCAGGCAGGGGTCAGGGGGGTGCATTAGGCTCCATGCAGCCCATGTAAATAGGCCCATAGTGGGCATGCAGATGGTGACCTAGCACCTTGCATGCTCACTGGGCTCATTTACATAGGTGCTTTTATGAATTGGACATAGTGCACCAGTGCTATCTGTTACGGGGTCTTTCACTTGACTGCAGATTGGAGTGGTACTAGTGGGTTAGCGCTGGAAGTACTGGGATTACTGCTAATGCAACCTAGCTCTATTCACAGTCGGATAGTGTGATGCATTATCCAGATGTGAATAGCAAATTTTGCATCCTGGGCAATCGCAAATCACAATGCAAAATTTTCATTGCCTTTGAGATTTTTTTGTGAATCAGGATCAAGGACTTTTCAGTATTCCTCTAATACTGGTATTATATATGTATTAGATCTGTTACATTTCGGAATCCACCTGGTCAGTTTACCCATTTTAAAAACTGGTTTGATAACATTCTAGGACACTAGAATGTATAATAGATTTTCACAGAATTTCCTTATTACTGTACTTTGAGGTTTTTGTAATTTTAGCAGCAATATGATAGGATGTTAAGAGTATTTAAAATCTCCTCTTTAGATACTCTATAATCTGTGTTCCTAAATCTATTTCTATAGAGTGTTTTTTTAACTTTACCATCCACCACCATCCTTCATGCACCCTCCCCTTTTTTGTTGTGGATATAATTTATAATGATGATTCAGTGTGTTTACGTAACTGGATATGATATGATAATGCTTGTGTAACTTGAGTAACTTGAATTTTATGTGGCTTTCCACCTCTCTATCTGTGGGATATACCTCCTGTAGGGGTACGATGCAAGGAATCCTAGTGAGGGTCCCCCCCCACAGGTGCCGGAAATGAATGAGTCAGCTAATGGTAGGTTAAGAAGAAGTCCACGGGTAAGAGAGGCTAGCCATTGGAGGAGGAGGGGTGGATGGAGGGCAATGAAACTGAATCCTGAGGGCGTCCAGGAAAAGTGACTTATAATAGCTCAATGGGGGAGTGACGTTGTTGCTCTGCCCATTGAAACTCGGGCATAAAGCCCTCCCATTCAATGTGCTTATGCAACTGGATATGATATGATAATGTTTGTGCAACTTGAGTAACTTGAATTTTATGTGGCTTTCCGCCTCTCTATCCGTGAGATATATCTCCTGTAGGGGTATGACACAAGGAACCCTAGTGAGGGTTCCCCCCTACAGGTGCCAGAAATTAATGAGTCAGCTAAAGGTAGGTTAGGAAGAAGCCCAAAAAGAATACTTGAATTGTCAAGTGTCGAAGAGAGAAGTGATTAATGAATTCTGTGAGAAGGGCTAACTTCCTGAGGAGAGGGGGAAAGCCGGGCCACCATCTGCCTCCTCCAACAGCGGAACCTAACTAGCTAATAAGAAAATCCCTAATTCTAACTAATAGTATGACCACTGACATGGAGGAGAGGCAAAACCCACTTTGAGGAGGAAACTTCTGGGGATCCAAGGCCTAGGTCACCTTCCCTCCAGGCTGATGATGTTTGAATTGAGGATGTATATTTTTGAAAGAAGGGTTCAGTAACTAGAGGTATGTGAGTAGTGAGGATGATGATGGAATATGGAAGATCCCTAAAAGAAAGCACAGATCAAAGATGGAACATGAGGCTGCGCGCAAATCGAATGTGAACATGGGGCAAAATGAATATCGATGGTGATGATCACCGCAAGAGGTAGTAGGGCTGATGAGGTAGCATAAGATCGATAATAGGTATGATCGATTAAGTGAGATGAGGAAGTAGAAATTGAGGTTGATAAGGCACGATTATGTGATGTGAACGATTAGATCCTGTCGTTGTGGTCAATGAGTAGCATCAGAGTCAATGATAGACTGCTCGAATGAATGACGAAACTAGATAAACCTTGCTGGAACTAAGGAAGGTATGCTCGAGTAGTCGATGTGAGACAGTAGATCTGGAAGCAAGGATGGGAGGGAGTAAATCCATTTATGAGTCACAGCAGCAAGCGTATCCAGATGTGCTCATGAGGATATTCCAGATGAGTCAATGAGGAGAGGAATAATATTGCAGACTGGCTTGATGGAGCGATGCACTTGATAGAGCGATGCAAGTGAGCAGACATTGAGGTCGAAGAGGCATTCTTGACTATGCGATGTAAACGATTAGACCCTGAATGATTAGACCCTGAGATTATAGTCGATAAGGTAGTATGGTACTGAATGATAGGAATGTTAGAGTAAGCACTGTAAATAGATGGGCTTTGAAGTAATGCTATGTTAAAGATGACTGGATTCATGAACTCGATATGACTGGGTTTATGAACTCGATACATTCAGCAGGATGGCCATGGCTAATAGGTGGCATAGGAATTATGAGAGGTATGCCCAAAAAGAATGTCAAGAACAGGCCAGAGTGGAGGAAGCTTGTTGGGCTGGACGAACTGGAACCGGAGGATGGGAAGAACCGAAAATGAATTGGCACGAAGGAAGTATAGCAATTAGGTGCTTTGAAAGAAAGTAGAGTCCGAGGCGAAGAAGGGAGATCCGGAACCAGAGGCAACTCAGAAGAAGTGATTGAGGATCAAAACTGGATGAGGTACGACGAGGAGTGAGTAAAATTGGACTAAGTATGATGATGAGTGAAGAGAAGAGTGGAGGGAAGCATATGAAGGCTGAATCTTGTAGAGTAGGTGTGAAACTGGAAGAAGAGGAGACGGGAATGAATAGGAACAGAACTTGAACGAAGGTATTGGGCACCAGGGAGTGAGACAAACAGTGATGCTCCTCAAGAGGAGACCGATACCAAGGCCGAGAAGGCGCATCAGGAACCAGAGGAAAAGCACAGGATGGCGATCAAGGGGAGTCAAATCTGATGATGTACAATGAGGAGGGAAGCCATGAGTGGAAAGAATCCACTATGGTGAGGATAAGAATAAGCACTAGACTGAGGAAGGGAACTGGAATGGATGAGGTACGATGAAGTATTGATGCCAGGAAGGCAGGTACTGGAAAACGAGGTATGAAATGACGAAGGACTGTAGGGAGGTCAAGAGGGTGGCATAGGACCCAGCCGATGCAGGAGGAGAACCGCATTGGGGCAAGTCAAATTGGGCAGTACACTATCCAGGATAGGCATGGCCAGACAGAGCAATGGAACAGCGTAGACTTGGCAGCAAACCATGCAAAGGCATTTCTAGAGAGGTAGTGGACGAGATGAGCATGTCGAGGCCAAGCATCACAGAGCCAAGGGGCTTAAGGAAATGAAAGATCATCGACAGTGGATGACATGGAGCGAGAAGACTCCGTGAAGGAAAAAGGCTCCTCAAGGGGGCAGGAAGGTGAACTGGATGAGGTGGCACAGAGGTCAGGGTCAATGGAAGGTTGGATAGAGTCAGCCATGGAAGGCCAGAGGATAGGAATGGTGAAGCAAAACCCTGGACGGAACTCTACTGGAAAACTGTACCAGCTTCAGATACCTGGGTGTGTGGCTAGACCAACACCTAGATTTCTCTGCTTACATCACCTCTCTACACAAGCGGCTACTCCCTAAACTTGGGGCACTGTACCGTAACAAAAGTTTCCTCCCCACACCAACAAGGCATGCCATTGTACAAAAAATGATCTTCCCCATAATTGACTATGGTGACATAGTTTACTCCACCGCCACCGGGTCCGCCTTGGCCAGCCTAGACATCCTGTTCCACTCATTCTGCCGTTTCATCCTTGGCTGCCACCAATCAACTCACCACTACGATCTCTATAGCTCATTAACTCTACCATCCTTACATGACCACAGACAAACCAACTGCGCCAGATTCGCAGCCAAATTCTGGTCCAACTCCCCCCCCACACCTGACCTCTGCCCTCTCCCAACAGCCATCACCAATGTACTCCCTTAGATGGATTGACCATAAACTGCTCCATGTCCCATTTATGCGCACATCCAAAGACCAGGCCGCTTTTAATTACCAATTACCTCAGACCTGGAACGCCCTACCTGCCCCCATCCGACATGCACCAAATACCTCCCTACGGAACAAATTACTCAGAGTACATTTCACCTCCAGTTGCTCCTGCTTCAGCTAAGAATTCTTGCTTAAATGTCTCGCTGCTATGATCTCATATGTATTGAACAGTATCTACCCTCTGTATTCTCTATACTGATTGTATGTATCCTACCCTTGACTGTAATTTTCCCCCAACTATGTAATTTTTCCCACACAAATGAAATGTAACAATCCTTGCACAACTCTGTACTGTCTAAGCATTACTAATATGTAAGTGGGTCTCGGACCCCAGGTCACATCTGGAATTGAGCATGTTGCTCAGTACGCTTTCCTGGTAAAACTCGTAAATAAATAAATAAATAAATAAATAAGCAAAGGAATGGAGAAATTGTGGCATGATGAAGAGAGAAGCCATGACCAGATTGAAACCAGGATGGCTGAGTTTTCTAAACGAGCCGAGGAGAGGGAGCAGAATGAGGGCACGCTGAAGCAGGAGTAGTGGATGGGGAAAGAGAGTTTTTTTTTTTTTTGCAAGAAGTAGATTGAAGAGTCAGGGATGCAATGGCCAGAAAAGCAAGGGATATCCAGAGGTGCTCATGAGAAGACCAAGGAAGCAATGATGATGGAGAGAAGCTATGAAGGCTCAAGAGATGGAAGAGGAGATATAAAATGAACTTGAAATTGAACCTGTATGATAGAGGAGAGCAGCCAGCCAGCCCTTAGCAAAGGGCAATGGACAGGAAAGCATGTCCTTGATTGGATACCAAGTCAATTTGAGGTAGCAGGGACTCGAGAGGGGTATGCGTGAGTAGTCGATGTGAAGGAACAGACCTACATAAGGGTTAGAGGAGCAGAGCAGGATGATGGATGAGTGAGGGATATCCAGAGATGGGTATGAGAAGTGGAGGGATCAGGTCGAATGAGAACCAAGTTTGAAGGAGCAATGTGAGTAGGTAGACACTGAGGCTGATGGGCATACCCGGAACCAGAGGGAAGCAATAACTAGAATATGTGTGGCATGAAGGGCTCAAAAGAAACACTGAAAGTGGTCGTGAATGGATTGAATCCTTGATAGCCAGGGAAGGTGGTTTATTTTTTGTTTGTTTGCATAGACAAAATGAGGGACATACTGTAGTGGAGACCCAAGGAGGATACATTAGAGTGGACGATAAAGCATAGTAGATCACAGGAGAAAGCTGGGTGGAGTAAAGCCATGCATGAGACAGAGGAACGAGGGATAGTCAGGTTGAGCATGCAAGGATCAAAAACTGAAGGAGGTATGATATGGAGGGAGCACAATCTAATGCTGTATGATAAGGAGGGAGCTTAGAGCAGAGTGAAGCCATGATGGCTGGTACTAGGAAAGGCACTAGGACAAGGAAGGTAAAATTAGGAAACAGAAGAGGTACAATGAGGGATTGAAGCGATGGATGCTGGCACGGGAAAACGATGTATGAAAGAACAAATAATGGAGGGGTGTCAATGGGGTAACATAGGACCTAGCCAATATGGGATGAGAATGACAGTAAGGTGAGCTGGATAAGGGCAATATGAGATGACAGTATGAACGTACTGAAGCCAAGAGGGCTGGTAGAGGCAGGAACCCCAATAACATTGAGAGCAGGCCAGATGGAGTCTGCGGAGGTATGCTGATTAGTCATCCAAGGCAGACAATTTGAGTGAACTGCCGTACGTGACAGGATAGGGAAACCCCAAAAGAAATGCCCCTGCCATGGCTAGGTGAGGAGGCAGACCAGAAGGCCCAAACCAAGGTGAAATGGCACCAAGGTGCTCAGGAGAAGCTGTCAAATGCAGGATAGATCGAATTGGACCAGACTGGGTTCCAAGGTAAGAGGTGCAGGAGGGGCCGGAGGACCAAGGCCCAAGAAGAACAGGGGCCAACGCAAGCTACCGGACTGAGGTAGGCAGCTTTTATTGCAAACACGCCAGAGGCCAAACGAGGATGTTCCCCAAATGATGAGGACTTGACGGATGTAGTAGTACAGGAAAATCCAAATAACCCCAGCAATCCAAACTGCTAGACAAGATCGTGAAAGGAGATAGAGATGGGAAAGAGCAAGAAACAGAGAAAACAACAGAGCAGAGATAGCATGAAAGACACGCCCCACGCAGTGGAAACCTAAACATGAAAGCATTTAAAATGCAGCGGGAGAGAGAGAGGGTAGAGTTGCAAAACTAGTATCATAGACTTAGCGGAGAAAATTGTACCCCCAGAATGCCAGAAACAAATAGCTGACGGAACTGATCTAAAACAAAGCACAGCTGGGGAAATGGCAATGCTCAGGGCACACAACAAGCTAAGGGCAGGGAGTTCAACATGAACGATGACGAGCTGAATGGCAAGCTATAGATCAGGAATATAATGGATGTAAATGCAATTGAGACATTGTGACACAGGACATTGTGATAGTGACACCTTAGAGCTAGACAAAGCGACAGGATGCCACAATGGATCCAATAATGCCAATAGAAGATGTGCAGTGATATGGAGCCATTTGAAGTAATCAACCATAGGTGGCACACTGTGCCGCCAAACCTTCCAGACTGTGAATCCGAAAAATAGAGAAAACGGCCCTTTTAATAGGTTGACAAGAAGTACTCTGTACAGACAGTTGGTGAGACCCCATCTGGAGTACTGTGCTCAGTTCTGGAGACCCCATCTCCGCAAAGACATAGACAGAATGGAGGCTGTCCAGAGGAGGGCAACCAAAATGGTGCAGGGTCTGCACCAGAAGACATATGAAGAAAGACTAAAGGAGCTTAATATGTATACCCTTGAGGAAAGGAGGGAGAGAGGGGACATGATAGAAACTTTCAAGTACTTCAAGGGAATCAACAAAGTTCAAGAGAATTGGCATCTTCCGGGAAAAAGAGGCATTCACAAGAACAAGGGGCACAATTTGAAGATAGAGGGGATGGCTCCCAGAGGTAATGTGGGAAGTATTTTTTCAAGAGAGGCTGTGGATGCATGGAACAGCCTCCTGAGGTGGTCGTGGCGTCAAGAACAGTGGGGGAATTCAAGAATGCATGGGCCATCATAAGGCAGTCCTAATGGGGGGTAGGAGGAAGTAAGCTGTTTGTTAATTAGGATCTGCAGCTTATCTGTTAGGTAGGAAAATGGGCAGACTAGGCGGGCCAAGCGGTCCTTATCTGCCATCAAATTCTATGTTTCTGTGTTTCCATGGCAGCACTCGTGCAGTGTGGGACACAGACTGCGGTTTGATGCACTGAAGCAGATGAGCAGGAGAAGCCTAGTACGGGTAACGGAGCAGGCAGAGGAATGGAGATGCTGGAAGGTGGGTGATGGCTAAACAATGCGGCCGCTGCAGCCAGGAGACCCAAAGCAGAGTCAGTCCCACTCTCAAACCAGTGACACACGGTGGGAGATTGCAGATGAAGCAAAGTACAGGTTGGGATAGGAAACTGAGGTACTCCCACTCTCTCTCCTGCTCGCTGAGAAATGCAGCCGTAGCAGACTCCAGAACAGCACAGAAAGAGAGCAATTGAGGTGAGGAACGAGACGAGATGGGGAAACGGAGAATGAAGGTGAGAGAGAGTCACTGGCAGCCAGAGGCAGCCACTAAACGGGAAAAGCGGGCAGGAGAAGCGAGAAATAAGCAGCAGCAATCCAGACTGAAGGAGAGCAGAGCAACGCCTCCGGCTGCAACGAAAACTAATCCTGAGGGCATCCAGAAAAAGTGACGTATTTGAGCTCAATGGGGGAGTGTTGTTGTTGCTCCGCCCATTGAACCTCAGGCTTAAAGCCCTCCCAGTGTAAACAAAAGTGGAGGGTGTTAGTAGTCTTATAATGATTCATAATTTCTTTTACAATAATATCACAGATGGTGATTATGGTACATAAGAAACGGAGTAAGTAATAAACCATGACACAATGTGTATTGTAGAATTTTAATGCACACTCAAGGGGTGTAGTAAGGCATGAGGTCAAAGGCTGAGTGTCTGCACATCCCTGGGAAGTGCAATAAAATCCTATGATGCACACTCTGGAGGGGCTCATTACACTTATAAAATGGCTCTAAGTAGGGGTTTTGGGGAGGAAAATGAGATTCAGCATCTGACTCTGTGTTTATAAATAGTTAATCTACAGTCAGGTGTCGTCTCTCAGCCAATGAAATGTCTAGATCGTTTCTTGCCATTGGCTAATGTTGGATTTATTAATTACTCTTTTGTTGTATATATATTAACATTGTAGCCCCAATTATGTCACCAGATTGTGTGCATCTTACAGCCTGGTTTATAAACTTTATCACTATCGGCAGATCAGTTAAAGATACTTATAAAAAAAAGTAAAAGCTGTAGATATGCGCCATCCACGGTTACAATAAAGCCAGTGGGAGTAGACAGTACTGATTTAAAGGGCAGTGCCATATACCATATGCATGGATTTGTAAATAGAGGAGATGGGGAATCACATATAAAGGAGACAGTGGTGTTGCCAGAAACTAGCTCCATACTTGAGAGGCAGGGTGCCTTGAAGTACAGGAGAGTTTTTCATTTGTACACTTGAAATGTCACTTTAATAAAAGCATTACTTTTTGATCACCTACCCTAGCATTTTCAGTGTATTTGTTTGTCTGTGAGAGCCCTAACCAAACAAAGAATGTATTGGGGGGTGAATATATGATGGGGACCCAGTCTAGAGTGCCTGTCATTGTATGGCATGTGGAATTAACCACTGGTAGGCATATGCAGCTGGAAAGAGTCCAGAGTCTGGGAGGTCCACTAGTTTTCAGGAGTTCAGCTTGCTTTTTTCATCAATTCCAGCTATTTCTGTTTCTTTTAGCAGTTCCAGTTTTTACGGCTGCAGTGAGCACAGCCCTTCAGATGTCTTGTGATTAAAAAAACACTGACCAGAGTACAACTGAAGAACAATTTAGGAGTTCCATCACAGTCTCACCCGCAGTCCGTGAAGCACTCTGCTGTCTCCATTAACTCCAGCAGTCGCACAGCACTATTTGTTGCCAGTCAGTTCCACACGGCGTCATGCATACGCAACAGAGCTTACTGTGCCCAAGATGGCCATCATGACCTCTGTGCACATGCGCATGTTTTGCAGTCACAATGTGCATGTGCAGCAGAGCCCACAATGCCTAAAATGGCTGGTGACCATTCCGTGCTCATGCTCGTTGATTGCACCTTAAAACAAAGCCAGTTTTTATTCCAGAGGGCAGCCGAGTAGTACATATTGTCACATCAGTTAGATGGGGTCTGGAGATATGAGGGCTGTGGTGGAGAAGCCACAAAAGTATTTATTTAAAGAGCGCTGACCAGGCGGAAGGGGACCAAATATTATACATATTAATAAACTGCTCATTAATAATACTAATGACTCCCACCTGCCTTCTGCTCATTGGTGCTCTTTAAACAAATACTTTTGTGACTTCTCCACCACAGTCCTCATGCCTCCAGACCCAACAAACTGATCTCAGTGTCTGGGAACACCAGGGGAGCTCCTGATGCACTGCTATCATGGTGAGAAGATGGATGCACTCTACCACACATGCATAGATCACCAGCTTGAACATTTTCAGTGCTGCTGCAAGCAGTTCCATGTCTCTGCTCCTCTGGACCCTCTTTAGCAGGAAAAATGTTACCTGGGGCCAGACGGAGACTCAGGGAGCATCAGGGACTTGGGCCAAAGTGGTGGTGAGCAAATGGGGGGAAAAGGACCTCCACAAGCTCATCTGCAGCTGTCTCAGCTCTGGCCAGCATTTGTTTTGTTAGTTGTTATCCCTTTGAATTCCTTCTTCCATATGTGAGGTTGGGGAGTTGTGGTGAGTCTAGCACCTGCACAAGGGAATATGTACCTAGTGGCCCTCCTCTTTGTTTGTTATTTTCTTATTTTAAGGATTCAGCTCCTACAGGTGACATCCTTGAGGAAGTGAGGAGAGAGACAGCAGCTCCAGTTTCTGTCACCCATGAAGACCAGGTGTTCGCAACATGTCAAAGCTGGTGACTTCTGCTCTACTTGGCAGCATAGACTTTACTTTTACCATAGCGTTTTTAGTAAGACATTCCCTTAAAGACTTTTCTTCTAGTGACTTTTAATCATGAAAGACTTTCATCCTAGTAGCTTTTAGTCATTTTTACAAAACAAAATATGTTGAACTTTATAAAATAATAAAAGAGAAGTATTTTTTTGTGGGAGATTTTTGCCTTTTTCAACTTTGAGGTTGAGAAGATGGAGCCATGCCCACTAAGTTGTCCACAGTGAAATATTCAGTTTAAATGTTTTTCTGTCAGGTGCAGTCAGTCAAGGAGATTGTATTATTATACATAAGTGGATTCTACCAGGCTTTTCAGAGCAAAGAGAAAGGAGAGGAGGAGGAGGAGGAGGAGGAGGAGGAAGATGAACCTGCTGACAAAGTGTGTTGAGAGGTACTGCAGGGACCTGGTATCCCCAGGACCTGTAGATCCCATGTATGAAGCTGAGCTTCATAAAGCTCGGAATGAAGTGGGGGGGGCATATGAAATGTTGCCCCCCTGCAGGACTGGCTCACCCAGCTTGGTGTCCCTGAAGTAATAACAAGGGATTGTGATGAACAAACAGTGTCTAGTTGCTGATTAGGGCTCTGCCTGAAAACCTACAGGAAATTAAGGTGCTGTGGATGGTTATGGGTGTTCCCTTAAAGATCCCAAAGAGAAAGAAAAGAAGGAAGACAGCAAATGGATGAATAGTTTGCGCAGCCATGAGAACTCTTTTACTGATGGCCAGGTCCTCTGCTGCATCTGTTCCAAGTATACGTCATTAGGGTTATGCAATGGTACATGCTGCATGCTATTTATGAAACTTGCAGCTAGCAGACTGTGTACAGTACTGATTCCTCATCTACTCGGTGCCCCGTGGTCCCACCAGAGACCTTAGAGACCCTAGTTTGCTTCCTTCCATGGTGTAAGTCACCATGGTACCCAACAACCAGGGTTTGCATAGGTAATAGATATATTATATATATATATATATATATATATATATATATATATCCGTGTAACAGTTTGCTGCTGCTGCTTTGTTGTCCTCAGGACTCTCTTGAAAACATGTGATGAACCTAAATGAGGTTATCCTGGTGCGTAGAAATTTAAAATAAAATGTTTCTGATATAAATGTTTGCAAATTCATTTGAAACTACCAAGCTTGTTAATTTTACAGGATCTAGTATAAAAGGTTAAAACCCATAATTTAAAATCTTTAACTACATTTTATATGCATAGACATCTACCAAAAGAAAAAAGAATAATGTGGGTGATTATCATGCATCAATGAGAAAAGATGCACAAAATAATGTTCGTAATTAGATATCATTATAGCCCTATTTTTCATTTTGGAAAAGGACAGTAACTTCAAACACATTATTGAAAGACACAGTCTCTAAGAAGCAATCATTAAAAAAAATTAGGCCCTGATAACAGTACAGTATTTTCATAAATCATAGTCTAATTGTATGGCTCACACAGCCAAACAGAGCAAAAACATCCTGTGTATAATATATGATGCCCATAGGCCAACATCAGAAATAGTGTGGATGTTTTTAAGTTAATATATTTCAGTAAATATTTAGAAAGTTAGCAGTGGACTGAGCCTTGTAGGACAGGGGAGGTTAGAGATTTCTGCATCAGGAGCTTCAACTCATAGTTGAAGGAATGATGTAGAGAAGAGGGGTTAAGATACATTGGGGACTAAGGACCTATCTGGAGGGATAAGGGCCTGTACAGGGGTGATGGCCTGCATCCATCTAGGAGGGGAATCACAATACTCAGTGAACGATTTAAATGTTACTTTCAAGAACATTAAAACTAGCTGAGGGGGGTGGTGGAAGAAATCAGGGAGGCATAAACTGCACCCCCCAGGCAGTAGCAGATGATAGAATGGAAGACTTGAGGGGAGTGCAAAATAAAGTAAAAGTAGATTGGTTGAAATGAAAGGGGATGAGAACATGATCTATAAAAGGAAGGAAAAGCAGGAAGGGAAAAATAGAGACAGATGGGTAGCAGGCAGAGAGATAATAAAATGTGAAAGGCCATGTATGCAACCGCAAGAAGTCTAGGAAATAAAATTCTGGACCTGGAGACCATCTTGGTGGAGGCAGACCTGCATATTGTGGTCATTACTGAGTTGTGCTGTACAGGAAACCATGACTGAGACATGGCCATACCAGGATACACTCTGTTCAGGAAAGACAGGGTGGGAAGGAAAGGAGGAAGGGTGGTGCCATACATAAGGGAGGGTATTAAAGCAACAGAGTCACAGGGAATCCAGGAGGGAATGGAGGGATTGGAGGTACTGAGGTTCACCCTGGAGATGGAAAATGGAGCCACTATTCATACTGGCATGATATACAGACCTACAACATGGGGAGAATTTAGATAAGGCACTCACAAAAGCCATTAGCACAATAGCAGGAAAAGGGGAAGTGCTATTGGTGGGGGACTTCAGTCTGCCTGATGTAGATTGGAGCCTCCCAGCCACAGCTTCAGTTAAAAGCAGGGACATTCTTGACTCCTTCAGGGGGCAACTAGTCAGGGAGTCCACTCATAATGGGGAAATACTGGACCTGGTACTCACCAACAGGAACAGTGTGGCAGACGTCAAGGTGGGAGGCCACCTGGGGACCAATGATCACCTTACAGTATGGTTCAACACAAGGATGGCAGTGGAAGCTAACAACACAAGGACAAGAGTCCTGGACTTCAGGAGGGCAGATTTCAAAAAAATGGGTAAATACCTCAGGGACCACCTAACAGGGGGTCATGGGTGGGGTGGAAGAAAAGTGGGCTAAGCTAAGGGAAGGCATAGTGAAGGCAGCAAATACCTGCACAAAGGAAGTGAGTAAAAACACGAGGAAAAAAGAGACCACTATGATTCTCAAAGAAAGTGGCTGAAAAGGTTAAGGCTAAAAGGGTGGACTTCAGGAGGAATAGAGACACAGAGGGAAGAAGACAGGGAGGTATACCAACAGAAGCAAAGGGAGGCAAGGAAGGCTGTGATGCCAGTGAGGAGCACAAAGGTGCAAACTGAGGAAAGAATAGTCCAAATAACTAAAGGAGACAAGACATTTTTTAGGTGCATAAGTGAAAAGAGGAAGACAAGGGGAGGAATTATGAGATTAAGAAGAGCAAGTGAAGACTGTGCAGAGGAGGATCAGGAAAAAGCTGATATCCTGAGAAGATACTTATGTTCAGCTTTCAAAGAGGAAAGGGGATGGAATGGGCCGCATAAAAGCAACAAGGATCTGGGGGGTAGCTTTTTTTCAGAGAAAAAGATGCATGAGAACAAGAATATCTGCAATGAAGCTGGAAGGGATAAATTCAAGAGAGATATGAGGAAGTACTTCTTCATTGAAAGAGTGGTGGATACCTGTAACAGTCTTCCAGAGGGGGCTTCAAGCATGCATTGAATAGGCACAAGGGAATCTTAGTAGAAAGCAGGGGGGTGGGCGTATAGTGTGTTTGGTGACAGCATTGGCAGGAAAAAAAATGGACAGACTGAGTGGGCCAAGTGATCATTATCTGCCATCAAATTCTATGTTTCTTAATTAAAAACAAAAACAGAGCACATGGAGCTACAATCGAGGAAGTCCAGCATTCACATCATTGGTTTACCAGTGTGGACGGAAGGGAGCAAACTAGTGGCATTGATGCAGAAATGGCTGGCTGAGTTCTTGCATCTGGGTCAGGAGATAAGAGAGATTGAAATTAAGAGAATGTTCCACTCTTCAGGGTGGCCCTAAGCTGGTGGCAGGAGGCAGACTAAGGCACTTTGTATTTCAGTTGCTGAGGTACAGGGACAGACAGTGGGTGATCCAAGCCACTAAACAGGCTGAGCCACAATGCATCAAGGACTCACTAGTACTTATGTTCCCCAACAATAACCTGAAGCTGCAGCCATGATGCTGGGGATTTACCTAGATTAAATACTGCTTGCCCAAATTAGCCTGTCAAGCACCTGCTTCCTTCCACACACTGCATTCACTGACTGGGCTGCAAACTCTGCTACTTCACTAGTCTAATTAAGGTTGAAGCACATTTGGATGAAGAGTGAAGAGGAGAGTGCTCTAGAGGAGTGCTTGGGGAAGAACCAGTGCCCTACGCTGACTTCCTGACCTCTTCCAAGTGGTATGTTAGCATTTGTAGTTTCTAATGAGGAGTCCTGCCCTCCCATTGTTAGCCAGTAGGTTACCTTGTGGCTGCACTGTAAGTTCATAATGGCCGAGTCACCGCTTGTTTCCTCCCGGTTATAGGTTGCTCTGATTTAACCATTAACTGGGTACAGGGAAGGGCTGGGATTTATCCCCATTGATTTAGTAGGGCAATGGGAACTGATTTGGTGACTAGTGGCATTTTGGGACTTGGGTGGGGGAGAAGGTACAGTGGCTAAGACAGTGCTTGTGTCCTGCGACTTGGACAAGACATAATATCCTCAACCTAAGACTTTACTGCCAATAAGTCCTCCCCCCTTTCTCTGCAGACCACCCTGGGTATCTGAGATGAGATTCTTTGAGGGCTCACCAGGTATGCCTGTGTCTTGACTATGGATTCTGGTTAGTGCGATGACCTTGACTTGAGACTGAACTATCACTTAGATTGGACTTGGCATGTCTTTACAGTTACCTGGTGCTCTCAGCCCAATGATTACAAAAGATAATCTGTCATTTCATTTAGATGCTTTCTGTTACTGTACTGGAGAGTGGGGGATGTATTGTCCCTCATTCCTGACATGGCATTTTCTGTGTGTTTTGAAGTTCATATAATTTCGGTGCCTGGCCTCCCTGTGAGGGTCATGTTTTCAATTTTCCTTTTTATCTGTTGCCCTCTTATCCTTCTGTAACATGGGATGACTATATGAGATTGTGGTGCTTTTCTTTTTAATCACACTACTATCCGGAGTGATATTCCGATGTGATGTTGCTTCAGCTGAGCAAGAATCTGTTGCATTTACAGCAGAAGTTCCACTACATTTGCTTGGCAATTACTTGGGTCACCATTTTGGTGCTTGGACAGGGGGCTCCACTTTTGGGATTGTTTTCTAGAGCTTGGTGGGGGGGGGGCAAGTAAATGGGGACAAGATTCTTGTTCCTTAGTTTATGTTACCAACACTCAGTGCCATACAGTACAATAATTTTTTTCATCCATTTGAGCAAGGGTCATAGCGATCACTCCTTTAACCCAGCTACATGAGGTGGGGGACACCACTGATACTAGACAGTTAGTACCGTGGCTGGGGTAGTTAATGTAATGATGTGGAATGTCAGCAGTTTAAAGCACATTATCATAAACAAGAGTGTGCTAGCATATGTAAACACATTCTGGTCAGAGCCGATATGGCTGTGGAGAGCTTTTGGGATGTTTTTACCCATTATTTCTAATGAATTTGCACAATGCAGATCTGCTGAGAGGCAGTTTCAATGTAGTCTTCCTTTTATTTATTTTTACAATGTATTTTCCTAGAATATGCATGCTGATTGCTATATATTATTTATTTTATTTATTTATTAAAACGTTTCATCAGGAGGGCACACTGAGCAACAAGTTGCTTGTCTCATGGTGCGACCTGGGAGGAGGGGTTACGTAGGGTTGTGAAGGATGATCAGTTACAATAGTATGTGGGTAGTGCAAACAATGCAACAAGATTATGCAACAGTTGGAATACAAGGTATTTAAGCAATAAAGCATGACCAAGGGTTATGTTAATGGTCTGTTCATCACCTTCTAGGGGTGTACTGTGGCACGAGGTGTAGCCAAGTGCCACATGCCCCAGAGGGTGATTAACTGACCATTAACATAACCCCTGGGAGTTTCTTATTGCTATTATAATAAAAAATGTTTTTAAACAGTGTTAAACCTTGTTCAGCATATGGCTAAGCTCTACATGTATGTTAATAAAAGATTAACATTAGGCTGTTAGAATGTTTGCAGCCAATCAGAAAGCTCCATTTCTCAGACCCTTTTTATAATGTACAATAAACAGTAGTGGAACATTGGGTAAATTACAATACATGTCCAAAAATGTCCAAAAGAACATAAAAACATACAAAACAGTAATAAAGTGACAGAACCATTTATAGTGTATGAGTGTATCAGGAGCAGGCTCGAGGTAGTGTGCAAGTGCTGTTGGAGTAAAAAGGATGGGATAGGGTGTGCACATGGATGACCCAGAAGGCAGGTGGAGAAGAGAGGGGGAGAGGCAAGAACTGAATATGAGGAGAGGGGGTAGCTGTTTCTTGATTCCCCCTTCTGGATGTTGAAAACCCTGCTGGGGGGGTTAGGGTAGGAAGGCAAAAACAGGGGGTAAATATTAAGGAGAGTTAAAGCAGGAACAGCCGAGGGAGAGGTAACTGTGTAGGGTGGAGGTAAGGGAGTAGCTGGAGGAGGAGTGTTATATTTCAGAGGGGAGGAAATTCCAGATTTTAGGGAAGCGATGGGTGAAACCAGTCTAACCGATGAGGGTTGAGTGGTGAAGGACTGGCAAGGTCCGGGTATCATTTGATCTGAGAGAGTGGGTGGGGGGAAATGGAGTGGGAGACAGGATGAGAGATAGGAGGGCAGCACTTTGAACCAGAATTTGGAGGTTAGTTTGGCACAGTGTGAGGTGTATCTGTGAGACAGTGGAAGGAAGGTAAGAGAGCAATAGAGTTTGCAGTGGTGGTAACAGGAAGGGGAGTCAAGAGCAAGCTGCAGAAGGAGTTAAAGAGAGTGCCCAACTTGGACAGGGAAGATCCTGTTGTCATTCTGGATAGGAATTTGAATATGGTGGCGCAAACATCCTCCACGGTCCGCTCCTTTTTTTTCTATCTCAGAAATGTCACCAAGATAAAGCCCCTTCTTCTGCCTCTGTACCTTCCCACCTTGATACATGCCTTAGTTACATCAAGGCTTGACGACTGTAATGCGCATGTTTGAATATCATGCTATGGTGCATTGTTGGAGTTGCATGGCACATCTCACATTTCCACCAGAATGCGCTGTGCATCTCCTTACACATTTCTGTACTGTATTTACTCAGGTTGTCCCAGACTAGAAGAAATACATTATCAAAATGGAAAACTCATGACCCCACTAAAAACAAGATATTGCATCTAGTCTGGGACAACCTGAGTAAATACAGTGCAGAAATGTGTAAATGAAGATCCCTATGACAATGAGATTTAGCATCTCCCCTTCGCTATCCAGGATACAAAATATAGGATAAGAAATATTTAAAGGAAATCTACTCTAAACTGAACTTCACTATGGTCACTGACATAAACAAACAGTTCCTTTATTGTAACAGTCACACAGGAGTCTGGTGTGCATATTTTATGGGATACATACAAACAGAGGTGAGAAAGAATACATGCCTCAGCTGGGACTTGAACCCAGGCTGCCCAGAATACCATTCTGATTGTACTAACCAACTGCACTACTGAGACAACTGGAAACTGGGCCATCCTCGAGCACATTAATCTTTCTCAAATGCACAACCCAATGGTAACACAAATATTTACTTGTAACAATCACACAAGAGTGTGGTGTGCATATTTTATGGAACACGTACAAACAGAGGTGAGAAAGAATAAGTGCCTCAGCTGGGACTTCAACCCAGGCCACCTGGCAGTATTGTGGCCATGAAGATGGTGTGTAGTGTGTGTGTGTGTGTTTGTGTGTGTGTACAAAATATAGGATATACTTAAAGAAAATCTACTCTAAACTGAACTTCACTGTGTTCACTGACATAAACAGTTTTTTTTTTATAACATATTAGAATGCAATATTTATTTTGAATGTTGTGGCCATGAGGATGGTATGCATAGAGTGTGTGTGTGTGTGTGTGTGTGTGTGTGTGTGTGTTGTTGTAGTTCAATAATTTTTTTTCCCAAAAAGATGGTAAAAATGACTTCTTATTGATACATTTTAGTCTAAGCAGTTCACTGAAGACCGGCATATGTCTGGATTTGCTGGGGGAAAGGGTGACATTTATGAGGTATGAAACTTTCTTGAAAGTCACCAGGTTCCCAAGTTAAACTAGTATCATGAAGCTGTTTAAATGCTTAGTATTTAAATGTGCAAATCTCCAGTTTCATAGGCAACCAATATTTAACAAATATTTAATAAGCTGTTTCAGTTTTCTATGGCATCTGATAAGCAGCCTGGAGTTATGTCTCCAACATGCTTAACAGAAAGAAGAGAATATTTTACTTCAGTTGGCATTGAAGAATACATTGAAAAGTTTAAAACATGTGTTCCAAGATACTCCATTTTCCAGCTACAGATAGCAAGAGGGCTGTAGGCTCCAGAGCTTAAAAAAATAGTGTAAATCATAGACTTGCTGGGGTAAGGGTGACATTTACGAGGTATGAATCTTTCTTGAGAGACAATACATTCCCAAGTTAAACTAGTATCAAGAAGCTGTTTAAATGCTTATTATTTAAATGTGCAAATCTCCAGTTTCATTGGCAACCAATATTTAACAAATATTTAACAAGCTGTTTCAGTTTCCTAATGGCATCTGATAAGCAACTTAGAGTTATATCTCCAACATTCTTAACAGAAAGAAGGGAATATTTTATTTCATTTGTCATGGAAGGATACATAGAAATGTCCAAAACGTGTTCCATGAAACTCCATTTTCAAGCTATAGATAGCAAAATGGCTGTAGGCTCCACCCACAGCCATAAAAAGAGGCAGGTGAATGTATTGTTTATACAAGAGACTCATATGAACGTCACTGAGTCATATAAACTCCAGAAATGCTGGGGAGCTAAGGTGCTAGCCTCATACTTTAATTCAAACATCCAAGAGGCTACAATTTGGATTTGCGGAAATTTCCTATTAAAGTTTGAATCAACATCACTTGATCCTAATGGCTGACATTCCCCAGACTAGTGTAGGGGAGGACCTATTTATGTTTTCCTTGGTCTGTGTCCCAATGATGTAGGACTGTTTTTATTTTTTCAAAACTCTCTTTTTAACTTGTCAATTTTCAGAGTGGAAAGATAATCAGGGGGAGGTCAGTTGTATTTCTGATACTGTTTTGGATAGGATCTTGCCCTTCCCTATGACCATGTCCATGAGTTTGCTAACTCTGGCTGACTTACTGAAGGATCGTAGGGTGTTGGATCTCTGGGGTACTTTACACTTCTCTGAGAATATTCCTTTTATTCCCATGCACATAAAAATTAGGCCTGTCTGATACGTTTCTAGGGCCCTCTGCTTAATTGCATGTATGGGAGATAATAAATAGAGCCCTATCCTGATTTCAGACCATACGCCTATCTATTTACCACTGTTGGACCCTTATGGATTCTTCTGGTCCACACCTAGAGGCCAGATTGCTGAAACAGGCAGCTTTTATCCCATACATCTCAAAATAGATAAATGTTTTAAGTGCCAACAGGTTACCAAAAGTTTCTCATTTCTGCATCTGGGACATGCAGAAAGCATATGTTCATGAAGTGGTGATCTACTTAGCCAAACCCAAAAGGACCTTAAAAGATTGCCTATATTCTCTCTCTCTCTGATCCAGAATGGGGGAGCTGAAAAAACAGCACATGTCCACCGGTTCCCATAGATATTTAGGGAATTGGATAATGTCAAGATTAAATATACTACCATTTCTATATCACTCACTTTGTCAATGGGGAAGATATTTAGCACATACGTCCCAACTTTTCTCCTCATTCACCCTACCTGAATCATGCAGCTGCTTCTGCTCACAGTCTTATCTATACACAGTGTATCCATGCATGCAGCACTTTACTCACTGTGTTACGCTAACATGCAACCCATGTACAGATTAATTACTGCAGTAGCGCAAGTTGTATAAACATTTTCTTCCCTGTGTTTAAAGTATATAACCGTAGTTCTACTGTAATCATACTGTATTGTATACCTGCAAATTCCCTTGCACTTGTTGTCTTTTGTTGTGCCTGACTATAAACCCTTTGAAAATAGGCACTGCCTAAAGGATTTTATGCAAAATCAGTCAGTCAATCAATCAATCAAGCAATCAATCTATCAATCAATAAAAAGTAGGTAATGTGCACCTCTGCTGGGGTAGTGGTACAACTCCAAACCAGAGACCTAAGCATAGACCCCCAGGGATATGGTACATTCCAGCTGTATTCCACCTCAGTTTTAGTCTGTACCATGATAGGGGTAGCATCATGGAAGAACCCTCTGCAAAATGTATATGTTGTTATTTTTTAACTAGGATTGCGTAACTCTGGGCAGGTTGGGGCTTCCTGGTGACAGGGGGCACTCCTAACTTTAGAAATCATGCCTATTAAGCTGAGCCTTTCAGATTGAATAACCTGCTAGCTAACTTCCATTTATAGAGTCTCAGTGCCTGGATGGAGGCCTCATAGGGTATTATGCTGTGGTAGGTCTGCAAGAAGAAATGTCTAGCCTGGTGCCTCAGGTAAGTCATTTTTATCTCGCAAAATGAAGCAAAATACAGGGCACTCACTGAGAGATCATATCAGACAATCACTTTATTATATCAAAACAAACATACTGGGGCAGTTTTCCTGGATGTGTGTATTTTGAGATTTTAAAGTAATTATCTGCTATGACTGCTCAGTGAGTGTACTGTATTTTTCTTCATTTTACATGGTTTGAGTTTTCTCTGGTGGCACAATTAGGAGCTTACTCTGTGCACCAATCATTTTTTGGTTTTAAGAGTAATTTTTATCTGTTTTGGGGAATGTTTAGTCAATCGGTTTATTGGTTTCTTATTCCCTTCCCTCTTTCACTCCCCTTCCTGCATTTTTTTTTTGTCTTAGACAGGCAATTAGTGATGTTTTTATTTATTTATGACTTTGTTGACTGGGTAGGTGCACTGATCCCAGAGACCATTTTCAGGCATGACCTGGGCCACGGTAGGCGGCACAGAGTAGAAACATCAGAATAACAAGAACATAACAAGAGCAGGTAATACACAGTGAAAGGTTACAGTTGTTACATTTGGCAATACATGGTGGCAGTAGTTGAGGGACAACAAATAAAGCAAAGTAAGGCTCATGGTGGTACAGTTTCAGTAAATAAGGGAACCTATTTGGCCCTACCCCTGGAACCTATGGAGGTGGGGGCTAGTCCTTAAAGCAGTGGCAGGTGGATGCCAACAGGAGCCAGTCTTTGAGGCCAGTCTTGAACTGGCGGTGAGTGTTTATGGTGCGCAGTTCAGTGGGCATCTTGTTCCATAGCGTGGGAGCTGCTACAGACAGGGCTCTAGCACCCATGTCCTTAGCTACCCTGGGGATTTTCAGGGAAGGGATACTGGAGGAGTGTAGGCAGTGGTGTGAGGTTTGGACAGTGAGAAAGGGAGCAAGAGGGGATTTCTGGCCAATACGGATGGCAGAATCAATAAAACTGTACAGTGCAGGGTCAAAGTGGGCTTGTAGTGGGAGTCTCCCCAGTGTAGTGTAGAGTGTACAGTGGTGCGTGGAGAAAGGGGCTAGCAGGGAGAAGTGGCAGGCACTGTTGTATGATACCGATATTTTTGCCATAGTGGATGCGGAGGTCCTGGAGTAGATGGGAGAACAGTAGTCCAGGATAGGTAGCAGGTTTCCCTGGATGATGGCATGGTGGGCCTCAGGGGTGAGGTATTGCCGGTATCTGTAGGCAACCCCTAGTTTTGGGTGAAATCTTAGAACCAGGGAGTTTATGTGTTCTGTAAAGGGAAAGGGAGGGGTCAAGTACAACTCCTAGATATCTGAAATGTTTGACGTCCTCTAGAGCATGGCCATCAGGGGACGTGATGATTAGGGGTGGCTTAGATTTGCATTTCGTTAGGAAGGGCTTAGATCTGAACAACATTGCTTTTGTTTTTTTGTCATTGACCAGAAGGAGGTTGTCAGAGAACCAGTTGTGGGCTGTGGTGTAGTTTTGTGAGAGGGCTGCAGAGATGAGGGTAGGAGACTTTCCGCTGGAGAAGAGCAAGAGGTCGTTGGCGTAAAGGATTGAGTGACAGTTGAGACTATCTGTTGGAGGGGAGTTAATGAATAAGGAGAAAAGGAGGGGTCCCAGCATAGAGCCTTGGGGGACCCTAGTAAATACAGGCAGGGTGGGCGAGTGGGTCAGGCCAATGCACACAAACTGGGAGCACCCTGTAAGGTAGCTTCTGAGCCAGGTGGTGACCTCTGGAGAGCAGCCAAGGTGATGCAATTTGGAGAGGAGGAGCGAGTGATTATTCAGTTTGAAGGCTTTGGAGAGGTCAATGAAGACTGTGCCACTTGCATTTCCACGGTCCATGTTTGTGAGGATGTGGTCAGTTAGGAGTGTGAGGGCAGTGGTGGTGGAGTTATTCTTGTAGAAGCTGTGTTGTTGGCTATGTAGTAGGTCATATTTACCTATGTAGTCAGGAAGTTTGTGGTGGACGGCTTTTTCCAGTAGCTTGCTTAGGTGAGGAAGGATGGAGATTGGGCGATAGTTGTCTGTGGATTCGGGTCCCCGGCTTTATGAATGGGAATGACCTTTGCAGGTTTCCATGTATCAGGCATGGAGGAATTGGTCAGGGTGAGGTTGAAAATGAACGTTAGGGGGGCGATGATGGCAGGGAAGATAAGTCTAAGGAAGATGGGATAATCCATCTGCTCCAGGGGAGCCGTAGTTTGGGAGGGTCTTTAGGAGTTTAGCTATGTCAGCATGTGAGAGTATTTTGAAGAAAAAGGGGGGAGGCAGAGGTTAAGAGGTATGCCCAGCGGGTGATGTCGTGTGGGCCTGCAGGGGGACAGGGCTTTTTGCAGGTCATTTGAGAGTTTGCTCAGATATATAGTGAGGTTGGAGAATTTGTCATTTGTTTTTTGTCTGATATGCCTGTTTCTCCCTAGAATTACAGTCTGTGGGTATAGTTGTGAACTGCAAGTGTTTAGTTGGATAGTCAGTTACTCACTTTTCCTACCCCTGCATCTACTAGCATGTGTGGGGTTTTGGCAGATAGGAGGCTGCTGCTGTTTAATTTTGCCATGGGCTGCTTGCTTCTCTCTCGAATTATATCCTGTGTGTTTTTTTCTCCTCTGCTGAGTCGATTGCTTAGGGGGGTGGTTATGGTTAAAACATACAACTGGTACCACAGAGATTGCTGTCTGGTCTTGTGTTTTGGGCTCCCCTTCCTCCTCTTTTTGTGAGACATTGCTCCATTCAATGTTTTGCTGTTCTTTGTTTTTTTCTTCTAGCTGGATTGGGGATTCCTTCCAGCCATTTTGATTAGTGCGTTGTGCGTTTTTACTTGGCAGCATTTTTTCAGTGTTAGCTGACCACTTGACAGAGTCATTGAATTTCAGCACTTTGCACACTGTCTGGCTCGGCTCTTGATAGCTGTTTTGTCCTGTAGCACTTTGCATGATTCTGCTTGCAGGGCCAACTGCCATTATTAGCTGAACACTTGCCAGAAGTGTTTAATTACAGTGCTTCGTGGCATACTGTAGCACAGCAGTGTGAGTTGAGCAGGGGTGTGCATGAGCAAAGCACACCCTGATGCAATGACATCATGCACTCCACATGACACAGGCTCTCATGTCCACTAAACTGCATGGGCTACAAAACATCTGGCAGTGGACCACTAACATGGCACAGGACCACTAGTTGTCAGTTCAGCAGACACAGTGAGTTTCTTCATTTTTGCCACAGCATTTCTAGGTGGGGTGGTTGTTAGGAGGTTTTAACCACTGTCACTGACTACTGGCTTCCAGAGTTAAGGAGAAGTATATAGTGCTGAAATCTCATGGTTTTTGAGCTGGGAAGATAGAGGGTCCCTTAGGGCCTTATTGTTCTATGCAATTTTCCTTTCCCCTTGCCAAGTCCTCTTGCATTGTTCAATGGAGTTGTCCTTTTCCTTAGTCTCTTGTAGCGAGGTGTGAGTTATGGGATTACTTCGGAGCCTGTGGGGACCAAGCCTTGCTATGTTCGCCCTGTAATTTCAGCACAGGGGATATCAACTTAAGGGGGTGCAACTTAGCATGCAAGGATATACTGTATAGAGTTTTGCTGTTCAGTCACATGAGAGAACAGTTTCTATGGTGGTCTTGTCCCTTCAGGCAGAAGTACCTTCCTGCAAAGTGTGTGATTAAGTGTCATAATTGTTAAGGTGTTGAAGGTTTTTTTTACTGCCTAACTGTGTAGATCAGTTTAGGGACAGTGTATCTGTGTTACATCATCAACCAGATGGATGCCCAAGGTCCTCCAGTGCACAAGGCTGCAGGCTACAGTGCTTTCTCATGCTCCTTTTTTTCCAAGAATGAGCTTGAGGAGGCAAACATGGAGCCTCTGACATATGCAATAAAAAGTCTTAATTTTTTCTTTCAGGTATTTGTTGCGGGACCATGGCTTATCACAGAGCAAAATCAGCAATACATTTAAGACCTGCAGTAGGATTATCAGGCCTGTCATGCAAGGGACCTGTGAGCTGCACTGTGTAATCCACGCTAATGTTTTATTCCCCCCACCCAGCTGGACCCTTGCGTTGGGGTAGGGGGTGCACCTGGAGTACTAATGGCAGTGGAAAAGCTGAGTTACAGAATGTCCATATTGTTTCTTCCTACTTGAAATACCCTGTATTCAAGTTTGCCAGTGATCTGCAGGTATAACCTGCAAAGACACCTGAATCCATATGGATCCCTTTGGTCAGAGAGGAGTCCCTAGAGGCACAACCAGGTGTGCCAGAGTGGAGCGAACTAGCTCACCATTTTGCAGGCTGCCCCTGATCTTGATGGTAGGTCAAGAGGAGGATATGGGGGTTATAACTAATCCTGACTAAACTTGAGCCAGAGCAGTCATGGGGAAGGTGCCTCTCTGAGGAGGAGGAGGAGGAGCAGCTGAAAACACAAGGTGGCAGTTTCCCCCATTTTTTGTCGGCTTTTCTGGCTCAAGGCTCCTTTCATATGTTGCAACCTGTCGGCCTAGGCTCTGAAAAGTGTGTTTTTTTTTCCTTTTAGCCTTCTATTATTATGTATGTGATAGATTTGAATGGCCTAGGGTAGCCAAGTCACAGTTTCCTGGGTAATCTGTCCGGTTGTCTTGTCTACAGAATCCCCTTTTTATTGGTGTGTGGTTCTGGAACCAGATGAGGTATATGTGGAAACCTGAAGAACTCCACCTTGCTTGATCACCTTATGCAGTCTGGTTAGACACCAAGGCCAAGGGCGAGCAGAGCCAGGGTGTGCAGAGTGAGCTGAACCTCAGTCACAGCATCTATGCCAAGGTAAGCCTGAGTTCTTCTCAAGGGGCCTCATTGGCATACCCTCCATCATCAGGTGGCAGCATTCACGTATGTTGGCCTGGTTGCTTTATTCAGGTACCTTAGAGGCATGTCCTTCAGACTCAGGCATAGATTGGTTGGGGAAACCTATTCTATGGTGGCATACAGGTGAGAAGTAGCTACTTTGTCAGCCCATATGGCTCATTCCTGTTAAAATGTGTTGATGTCATGTACCTTTCTGCTGCTGACTTGATCTTTGGCCAGAACTGTATGAAGCGTGACTGTATCCAACTCCCATTTCGTAGTCGAAGGTAATCTTAGTGTTCGGTCCAGCAGAAATAATGGCAGGTGTGGGAGCTGACTCTGCAGTTTGAAAGGTTTGTGTTGCCCTTTTTTCTTTGCAGCAACTCCATCACACACTCCAGACCTTGTAGTCCTCAGGAAGTCACAAGGCTTCAGTCTGTTCTGGTTTTGTTCTATTAGAATGAGTTTATCTTCCTGGACTAGAAGTCTTCACCATTCATTCACATTAATGGGACTACACTGGAGGCAATAGAATCCAGCAGTTGTCAAATATCTTCAGGACGGCCAGTGCTGAGGTAGGACCGCACATGCTTGGCACTGTGAGGCTGACTCGCACCTGTATGGGCTATCTCAGCATCGACCCTCCCAACTGCCTCAGTTCCTTTTCTCCCACTATTGAGTGCACTCAAGTGAAGATGTCGCTCGCCCGCCGGGAGTCATACTTCTCATCTTTATGACAGCAGCTTTTAGTCGTTTAGTTCATTAATTTTAAATGTTATTTCTATTTCTTGATTAAAAAAACAAAAACAAAGAAAAAGATTTCTCTCAGTCCTGCCCATCAACAGAGTTGGCCTTGGACGGTCTTGGTGATGGTAGGGATTCTTCTTCAGAAGGCTGCTCCAGCAGCGGGGCTATGTCTGGTCCACTGTCCTCTCCAGAGGGGGGAGTTCCAACAATGGGAAGTCCGGTGTCCGGAAGGGAGGACAGTCCTCCCGTAGATGCAAAGAAGAAGTGGGCCCATTCTTGATCCAGGTCATGAACCTGATGCTGCTTGGCCTCGAGCTCTTCCTCTTCCCATCAGAAGAGGAAGAAACAGTACTCCTCGAGGTCACCCTCTGGTATGTCTGTCAGGGAGTCTCCGGTAGTCCAGAGCCCTCTGGGTTTCCCGGTGGCTTCTGCTCTCAACGGCCTGGACTGTCGTCACTGGGGACCTTCTCTGTCCCTTGAGTGGGTTCTGGTGGACAGTTTCATCTTTGGGCAGCTATTTGAGCAGTGGGTTCAGCACTGGCTTATTACCATTGCCCGTGGTTCTGGTGGTGCGGCCTTTAGGCTTTGGTGCCGCTGGACCGTGGCCAGGATTTCAGTCCAGGTTCTGTGTTCGGTGCCTTCTTGGTGCCGAAGTGGCATATGCTGCCTCTGTGTGCCTACCCCCTCACTCTTCCCTGCAGGGGCCAACACAGGTACCACTCCTCCTCCTCCTCCTTTCTCCAGGGATGGCTGTTCTCTGGGCTCCTCGGCTTCAGTGCTGCCTGTGGTGCCGTCAAAATCAGTGCTGACTGTGGTGCTGTTGATGTTGGTGCTGCCTGAGGTGCCATCGACTTCGGTGCCAAGCGTGGTGCTGACTACTTTTGGTGTCATGTGTGGAACCGTTGGTGCCACATGTGGCAGCTCCATTGACTTCTTGATGCTGCCTGCCATGCCATTGACTTCTTGGTGCCACGTACAGCATCGGGGCTTTGGGGTCTATCCCTTGCCCAGCTTGGCCTTGCTGGGGCATTTCCTGTTTCTTGGGGTGGATGTGGAGCATGATGAGTCTGATCTGGACTTCATCATTCTGACAATGGCAAGATGGCTTGTTTTACAGCCTGGACATGAACTCATCCCAACTGAACACTGTTCCAAGCCATATCTTTCAGTCTCTCCTTAAGACATGGGTTCTGACCTGGTTCTGCACTCCGATGTAGACCTGGGAGGGGGGGCCTTTATGCTCTGCCCACCCTTCTTGGTGTCTAGTCGCACACTGTGTGGGGAAGGCAAGCTCTGATTCCTTCGGTGGCCCTCCCAGGGAGGGACATTTTTAATTTCTATTGTTGTCAGGCCAGAGAGTGATGAGAATGTTCTCCCTCAGGAGTCTGAAGCTCATCCTGTCAATATGGAATCTCACAAGGTTGACACCTTTGGGGGAAATGAGCTGCCTCCAGGGCAGCTGCTGCTGGGATCTCTGTCAGGCAACTCTCCTGACTTAGAAAATCTGGATCTCTAATGATTCTCTGTGTTGGGCACTCAAGTAACTGCCTTCAGAACAACTGGACTGGCTTCTTCAGACCCTCAAGGGGGCTGGAACGGTCGTCAGATCTGCAACAGGTAGTCAACCATTAGCCATGAAGAAGACGCAGCTTGAGGCTAAAGGCATGAGGGCACCAAGTGCCACTTCTGAGATTGTAGCCTGGGTTCCATTTTAACTGCCTGGGGTGGATCTTCACCCTGCAGTGAGAGATTGTCTGACTCACTTTTAGCCTAGGACAGTCTATAACAATAGACAAGTGGGCCCTTCAGATTTTCTGAAAGAGGTACTCCCTCAACCTTCAGAGGCTTCCCTGACTGTCTCCCCAAGTGTCAGCACAGTCTCTCCACTTCACAGTCAGACCTTATCTCTTCAGAGATTCGAGGTCTTCTTTGTAGTCATCTGGTCTCTAAAAGAACAGATGCATGTGACCTATTCTCAAACTCCGGAACAGGACAGGTCTTTGTTCAGGGCAGGATGGTCCCCTTAGGGGCTCTCCTACCACCTCCCCAGCAGATTGACTGGTTCGCATCCCTGAACATTCAGGACACTTCCATGAAGGTACTGCTGACCTTGAAAAGTTACAGCTCAAGCCTCTCAGCTTCATAACTGCTTCTGGCTGGTCCACTTGAGGACCACACAGTGGATGCTCAGCACATGGTGGTCTCTGACCACACTCCCACAGTCCTTCCACATAAAGGTGGCAGAATTCCTGACAAGATCACTTGCAGGGTGGACACAGAGAGACAGGCTTCTACAAGGACTACTTTGCCCCACTGGCTCCTCAGATCACCATCACCACGGATGCATCTCTGATCGGTGGGGGAGCTCACTATCAAGACCTCTGCACTCAGAGAGTGTGGAACCATGAGGAGTCTCATCTTCATAAATCCTGAGTCCTGAAGGATGTCCTCTGTCTTGAGGTAATCCCCTTCAGATGGACATTAAGGCTATGATGTGTTACACCAACAAGCAGGGTAGGACGTGCTCCTACCCTCTGTGCAGGGGGACCATGAATAGGTGGGAGTTATGTCTTGAGCATGATACCCTATTTCAGGTAACCTCCTTGCCAGGAATTCAGAATGACCTAGCAGATCACATCAGCAGGTTGGAGGCGGGTTCCATGATGGTCATTCTCCCCAGCTGCATACCATCACTATTCAGCGAGCGGGACAGGCCAAGCCTGGACTTTTTCTTGCATCCCCTCTCAACACAAAATTGCTTCTATTCCACTCCAGAAATCCAGAACTTCACGTTTTCTGTCAGGATGCATTCAGACTATGGCGGACAAGACATTTTCTGTACGCATTCCCTCCCATTCCTTTAGTTCAGAGGATGCTGCTCAAGCTGAAGGCTCAGGGGGACAGAATGATTCTCTTCACCCCACATTGGCCTCATCAGATATGCTTTCCACTAATCAACAGGTTGTCAGAAGTCTCCCCAAGGAAGCTCCGCTTCAGATGGCCCTCCTGAGACAGGGACCCCTGGTCCATCCCAACCCGCACACCCTTCATCTCCATGCCTGGCTACCTGAGGAGATAGAAGTGGGTAGGTCTGTGGTCTCTCAAAGGATCTCAGCAATCTTCTTCACTCAAGCCTTCCACTGGAAACTTGCATGACTGGGTAGAAGTGATTTTCCAATTGGTGTGCAAAAAAAGTCCACACTGGATACATTTTAATGCCCATTGAATGAAGCATTGGAGTACCTCTTAGACCTGTCAAATGCAGGACTGCAATTCTCAACATCGGAGGTTTGCCTCTTTGCAATTTCCACCTACCTTGAGCCAGTGCAGAACACATCACTGGCTCAGTTACCACTACTCAAGAGATTCCTCAAGGGTATCCTACACACTGGACCATCGGTCAAGAAACCGATGGCTGTGTGGAATATCAGCTTCATGCTAGATATGCTCACCTGTAAACCTTTGAGTTTTTAGACACCTGTGATTTGAGGTTTCTGACCTGCTTTCTTAGTGGCCATTATTTCCATTTGCTGATTTTCTGAATGCCCTGCTTTGATCTCAGAATCTTCATATACTGTCTTTCACAAGGACAAGGTGGTACTTCGTACTCACCCAAAATTCCTCCCAAGGGTAGTTCAGGATATCACCTTAACCAATCCCTGGTTCTTCCCTCTTAGTTTGCCAGCTCCAGAATGAAGGGGAATGAACCCTTCATTCTCTGTATGTCAAGGGGGATTCTATAATTCTACATCATCAGAACTAGAGTTTTGCAAATCCAAGCATCCTTTAGTATTTTCAGCATGGCCCTACTGGATCAGCCTGTTGCCATGAGATGCATATCTGCATGGTTGGTGGCATGTCTTCATCACTGCCACTCAATGGCGCAGGTCAAGTTGGAAGGCCGGGGTTACGCCCACTCTACCAGAGTGGCTGCGGCATCCCTGGCAGAAATTTGTAACATACCCATTACAGATATTTGCAAAGCGGCTACTTGGAGCTCTGTGCTCACCCTTGCAAAGCACTATGCTCTGGATGTCCATGCCAGACAGCACACTCCTTCAGCAAGACAATCCTTAATGGACTTCTGTCCTGAATGAACTCTGTCTGCTGCCGCCCTTCTCGAGAGACTGGTTTTTAGCTTAGTATTCTCCCATTAGTGTGAAAGAATGGTGAAGACTTCTAGTCCAGGAAGATATGAAAAGTACGTACCTACTGTAATTCTTGATCTTCTTGGAAGAAGTCTTCACCATTCATTCACCCACCCACCCACCATCCCCCAAGTTCATGCATCCTGCTTTTAGTCTTCACTCCATCGTCGCTTGGGCTGTGAAGACGCAGTTGAGTGGACCCTTCTTACATGGGTCATCCGGGCTGTTTCATGCCCAGATTAGGTTAGGTGTTTCATAAATTAGTTTATGCTGTACCTCCTCAATTGAAAAGGAACTGAGGTGGTTGGAGGGTCGACGCCGAGAAAACCCATACAGGCACAAGCCAGCCTCGCAATCCCACACATGCATGGTCCTACCTCGGCACTGGCCCTCCTGAAGATTTTTGGCTCCTGCTGGGTCCTAGTGCCTCCAGTGTAGTCCCATTAGTATGAATGAATGGTGAAGACTTCGTCCAAGAAGATCAAGAATTATGATAGGTACGTAATTTCCATTTCGGCACATGGCAGCCAGGAGATGGTCCAGTCAGCTGCAAATGACATCTGAAAATTTGCAATCTGGGGATGTCTTGCTTGGCTAGTTGCCCCCCCCAGGAGTCTAGCGGCAGTTCCAAATGTTGGGGGCGGGAATCCAGTTATTGTTAGAGCCACCCTGAGGCAGGAAGGGACTTCCCATACCTGCCTTCAGGGAGGATTACTCATCAGTCTGCTGAGCAGTGGGGGGAAATGCCCCTGTATCATTAACTCCAAGCCTAGGGATCTCAGTTGATACACCTTCAGACATGGCATCCCAGACCAGGGTCTGCATAAAACCCCGCAAGCCTGGACTGCTGTCAGTGTGTCCCAACTTGGAGGTTCCCCATTTTTCTCTTCAGTTGTCTAGACTAGTCTGGCTCAGGATGACATTCTGGAGGAATTCCAAGCTAGCATAAAGGGGGCACTCCCTGTAGACACTTCAAGGATGATGTGTCCCTAGACCATTTTCTGATTCAGGAGGTCTGGGCCTTCAGTATCAGAGTGTTCAGAGTCATGTTGGGTAAGCAAAAGGCATATTTGGAATGAATGCCTACATTTCATGGCCCAGGTTGGTCCATGGATGATCATAAGGAATTTTTACAACATTAGCAATAGGGCTTTCTCCACAATCCTGGAGGCACAGGGATTCCAGCCTGCTCATGGGAGCATCCCGAGACCTTCAGTGGACAGCATATGTCCACTGTCTAGCAGTGTTTCCTTTTCCCCAGCAGGAAGCAGAGGTCATGCAGTCAGCCTAGGCTATGGCTATGCACACTCAGGCAGATGATTCTTCATCCTGGGGTATTTTGTCCTGTAGAGCAGAATGCTAGTCCACCTCAGGTCAGACTATATGACTATAGGAGATATATCAGGTGTTGGGATCCTTCGCCTGAGTCTGGTGGACTGTGGGAGGAGGTAGTCAATGCCAGGCAGTGAAAACATTTTATCAACTATGCCTGTTAAGTGCCTTCTCTGTTGTCCTGGATTGGTCAGGGATTCTAGGGCAGTATTGTCTGTACTGGTCCAGGATTCAGGGAGCAGTGAAAAGTTCACCCTGATGGTGTCACAATGAAAAGGAAGACCATTTTTTAAAGTTCTCCTAGTGAAAAGGAAGACCATATTTTTGAAGTCCTGGTCAGCACAACTATGCATGTAGTCACATTTCAGTGGCCTATGTCATAATTCAGAAATGTTCTAATCTTGGTCAGCAGTCTCTGAGAAGCATTCCCTTCAGCAGATGGCTTTAGACTTTGGAAAATCTTTGCCTTTCTTGTGGTTAGAAGACCGGAGTGTTAGGGCTCTCGAGACCATGGCATTACACATTCTCAGTGGTGTTATGGCTGGCGGTAGTCACCAATGACTCCATAATAACTACATGGATCAAAACTGTATTTTTGGACAGCAGAGTGGGAAATCAAAAATGTTTCCCTTTTTTCGTTACCACACTGGGTATTGCAGCTGATTAGGCATGCAGACAAGATAATGCACTCCTTTAAGGTCTGAGAATTGTGGAGTAGTTAATGGGTCAGAAATTTCTTTTTGTTGTTCTCTCAGGCATTTACTGTTATTTTTGGCCCGAGCTGCGCAATCGGTGCAGACTTTGCAGTCATAACAGCAGTAGAATAAAGCCCTTTGATTTGGACAGCTGTGCTTAGGACAGAGTTTTCTTCCTTTCTGGATGCTTTGGCATCCTGTACTGAGAGGACCAATTTTGCACCATAATTTGACAATCGATAATGTAACCACTTAATCTAACCTTTTTCCAAGGCCCTACAGGAGTGATGCCATGAACCCCACAGTCATGGCCATCCAGTGCTCAGTTTTGACAAGATACTGTTATCAGATGAATCCAGTAGTTACCTTTTAGGGACAATATTCCCCCACCCCTTCCCTACATAGATGGGTACTGCTTTTTAGAACCCATGTGTATTAAATATGTTCCCTATTGACAATGTAGAGCAATATAGAAATGAGAAATTCCATCATACTTGCCATAATTTCCTTTTCTGTTAGCTCCAACATTGTCAATGAGGCCTTTCCCTGGAGCCATCTGCTCATTTGGAGAATATTTCCCAATATAAGGGGAAAGAGATCTTGATGTTTGGATGCAGCCGAACCTGAAGTTTCCTCTGCATTGCAGTAATATTAGTAATAAGGCCCTGAAAATCCTGGGTAATATTAAATGTAATATTTGCAGTTGTTTTGCTACCACTATATAGATCCTTGATTAGACCCCATCTTGACTACTGTTCCGCATTCTGGTCTCCAGCAACCAAAAAGGAAATAGCAAAAATTGAAAAGGTACAAAGGAGATTTACCAAATGTGTCTATGGCACTTGAAGATGGATTACAACAATAGATTAAAATATGTAGAACTCTAAAGTCTAGAACAGAGAAGGAAAAGAGGCAATCTGTTGTCACTATATAACATAATAGATGGCAAGCATTTATGTGCTGAACTTGGCCTACTCGTCAGAGAAAATGGTTATAACACAAGAGGTCATAGGAAATGATTGGTGGTCAGAAGGTTCCAGACCAATCTTAAATGTTCATACTTCACTTGGAGAGTGGTGGAGTTATGAAATGAACTACCTGAAAATGTTGTTGAGGCCCAGAATAAAAAGGAGTTAAAAAACTACTGGATATCTATCTGCTCAAGGGTCCGACACAAGATGATACCACTAAGTAGTGGGGGAATTGGCTCAAAGAACCCTCAGGTCCATTCCTATTCCTTATAAAACCTTAGTAAACCTTAGTATGTCTATATTTTTATCTGTATCTATGTAGATGTACATTGTTTATTGTACTGCTATTCACCTACAGTGATCTGTCATGGTTCAGGATTCATTATCTGGAACTGGATAACTTTGTACAAAAACTTATAGTTTGTGTAATGAACAATAGATTTCAATAGGAGACGTACTGTGCAAGGTTATGTTTGCCTGTGGAACCTGTGTGAATATCAGCCAGTCATGTGTACTCCTTTATACCCCTTCTAACTAAATGTTTTCTCTGCATTTAAAGATGAGTTTTCAGGAGTAGAACATAAGATCTGATGTTGGAGTTCACAAATGGCAGACAGACATCTCAAGAAGGGGCTCTATTCTTCAGGACAGATAGGCCTGCATTTTCCAGTTTTCTCTGGTTATTTTCTGAGATATGTTTATGCAGGGGCTTATCCCTGGGTATGCTTTTTGTAGTAGTAATTAATGGTAGTAGCATTTTGTGCATTAAGTTAATAGGCTGTATTTTGTGCACTGCGTTGACAGAAGTGAACCGAGGTAGAATGCAACTCTAATGTACCATGTCCCTGGGTGGTCTGTGCTGAGGTCATAGCTGTAGAGCTGTACCACTACCCTAGTAGGGCAGCACATTACTCATATGTGTTAAACACCTTCCGCATTAACAATGCTGGAGCTAACAGAAAAGGAAATTATGGCAAGTGTGATATAATTTCTCCTTCTCATGGCTCATATAGAGCAACAGCTTCTGTCACAGATAGGGTTTTGTTTTGAAGAAACAGATCAGGTAACAATACTGGTGTGGCAGCTAAAAAAACATGGACAAAGACAGAACAATTACTCAGCTGAAAGGTATAGATGGCAGCCACCTTTATGGGGCTGAGTTTATAAACAGAGTGTTTAAGCCCTTCTACCTGTATGCTAAGAATACAGTATGTCAGAGTTCAATACAGGTTCTACAGCCTCTCCAAACTCATTTCTCCACTGGATGGATTTGGACCCCCTGTCTGCTCTACAAAATAGAGCCTTGGCTGATGCTCACCTAATCCGGTGCATGGTGAGCCTGCTATTAGTAAACTAAGAAGTAGCAAATCTGCTGGCCCAGATGACTTTCCCTTCAATCTCTATAAAGTCCTGCTCCCCTCTCTTGACCTCCCTCTGTTGGCTATGATGGAGGAGGCATTAAAGAAACACTTCCACACTCCCTTAGTATGGCAAAAATCATGGCTCTTCTTAAGCCTGGGAAGGATCCTACTAGCTGCACATCATACAGATTGATTTTCTTGCTCAATGCTGATCATAATACAGCAAAAATAATTGCTGCATGGTTTGAGCCCATACTCCCATGGATCATTCACAAAGATCAGTCGACTTTGGTTTCAGGCTACCAGCCCAGGGCCAATATTAGACATACTCTGAATGTGTTTTGGCATTTAAACATTTAAACAAACCAAATCCACCTCCTGTATGCTTGTTAGCACTAAATGTTAAAAAAAACATTCAACTGGGTGGAGTGGGAGTCCAAGTTCCAGGTGCTAAACATGTTTAAGTTTGGCCTGCATATCTGCAGCTGGAATAAACCGGCTATTAAACCCCTCAAGTGCAAATTCTTACTAATACTGTACAGTAGTTCCCTATTCTCACCCTTACTTTTATAAGGGGAACCAGACAAGGCTGTCCCTATATCCTCGTATGTCGTAGCAGTAGACAATCTCATCTGTGCTATACGGAACCATTGGAGCATTTAAGTGGGGACCAAAGAACTTTCTAGCAATGAGAATGTATTAGTGATGTCATACAAGCGGTAGCATCTCAGTCCTCAGCTGTTGTCCCAATGACAGAACTTCAGAATATTAAACTTCAAACGCTGCAGTGTTGCAGATGTACTGTATTTCTCTGCTGAAGAGATCAGATACCTTAGAGTCATGCCCCAGTCCTAGTGGCTACTTTTTCAAGTTTGTGAATGTCATTTTGTTATTTTGTAACATTCTAAAGTTGTTCAACACTCTGTATTAGAATAGTTTAATTTTATGATATTTTAACTTTTTTTTGGTTCCATTCCAGTTCCCAGAACTAAGAAAACCAATGTTTATGGGATGTATGTGGAATACTGTACCCAGTTCTGGAGTCCCAACCTAAGGAAAGACAAAGACAGGCTGGAGTCAGTGCAGCACAGGGTAACCAAAATGATTCAGGGCCAACAGGGCAGATCCCATGAGGATCGGTTTAGGGTCTTAACATATACTCACCGGAGACTAGCAGGAAGAGGGTTGATTTGATGGAGACCTTCAAGTTCCTAAAAGGAATGAACCAAGTAGATTGTGAGGACATATTCAGCAGGAATGGTGAATCAAAAACATGGGGAAATGAGTGGCAGCTGTTGGGGGGAGAGAGACTCAGGAGAGACATGAGTACGTTTTATTTTACATAGAGAGTGGTTGAGCTGTGGAACAGCCTACTGGCAGAGGTGGTGAGTGCAAGAACCATTAATGATTTTAAACACAGCTGGTACAGTGTAAAAGGTTTACTAGTTACTCGGGGCCTCGCAGTGGGACAAGGGGCAAGGAGCTAGGCGAAGGCAAAAACCCAGACTAGTCAATAGGTCCTGAGGTAGGATAGGGTATATCAGGGCAGACGGAATGGTCTTTCTTTGCTGACGTTTTTAAGGTTTCTACATTTGCCTTGGTTCCCAGTTTGGGTTTTCAATGCTAAACTATTTCAAATAAAATATCTTTTGGCTTTATTTTTATAATGGCTGTACTTTTCTGAAGTTTACAACCTCTGTAAATATTTTAGTATCCTTTTCTGTCAAACCGGCATGACAGAGAGGACTTTAAAGAGACAGGACCATAGGAAACAATTTTTTTTTGTAATTTGTTGTACTTTATCTCCCAATGGACCAGCCCCCATCAGCCCTACCCCACGCCCAGCCCCGTCATCGACTGCCCCAGAACTTACCTGACCTGGAGTTATGCCCTGAATTGCCCCCCAGGGCAAGGCCTTTGTGAAGGGGCCCTTCTTCCCATTGGACAATGGGATATGGCTCCACAGGTGCCACGGGTCAGTGGTGCTGGACCTGCGATGTGAGGTGGGCAGCATCCTGGTCCAAGTTTTCTGTTTTTTCCCCAGGAAGTGGGACATGCAGTGATATCAAGGGTGCATATGCTGACATCTGCCCTGCCTCCAGCAACTGCTTGCACTGGGTGTCAGACCCCGAAGCTTCCCCACTCCCCACCCCTGAGAGGAGGAAAGAAGTCCATGGGATGCTCAATCCTCCTCCCCCCCTCGACTGGCCCTCCAATGTCCAGACTCACTTCTGAACCTGGGTTGTCACTGTCACAAGTGGTAGCACTACCACTGTGCCAGTAGGCCAGCCCACAGGAAACAAACTTGTAAATCCTACCAATGTTGGTTGGCAAAAACAGATGGCTAAAACATTTGCTTTGATTGTTGGGTCAATATCATGACTTTTAAAATTGTGAACCATGACATGTTTTTTTCTGTCCTAAAACAAAGAAAAGAGGGCAGCTAAACTGCAGTCATCATCTGCACCAACAGTTTCACCAGAGTGCTCTTCCATACAAACAAATAGATAAATTTCTATCAGGCATGAAGGGATTGCCCAAAGATGGGGTACAGATATGATGGGGGTTGTTTTTAAGGAGGAGCATCACTATCCAGCTGTGAGAAAAAAGGATTGCGGTGATGTGCTGCTGTGAGGTCCAAGGTGCAGGTAAGGAACGTGATTTGGGGAAGAATATGGATTTCCATAGATATTGTAGAGGATCTGGACAGGGGGATGCCAGTGGGGGCCATTTTTGTTGATCTTTCAAAGGCCTTTGATGCCTTGGACCATGGCATCCTCCTGTCCAGATTGAAACCCTGTGGTATATCTGAGCCAGTGGTGAAATGGTTTAGAAATTATTTGGATTCAAGACAGCAACAAGTAACTATTAAGGAATGGTCTTCGGGTTTAAAAGTAATTGTTTCAGGTGTACCACAGGGATCTATATTGGGCCCCATATTGTATAATCTTTACATGAACGATTTGAGGCTTGTGCAACAGGGGGTACAATGTCATCTTTATGCTGACGATACAATTATATATTTGGCTGATTCATCAGTGGTACTTATTCAGTCAGTATTACAGCAGGCTTTTGATTATTTACAGGATTTTTTGTTGAGATCTAAATTAGTTTTAAATGAAAAAAAATCCCAGGTAATGGTATTCCATAGGGGGAATGGGGTAAATTTGGAGCAAGATGGATTGCAAATTAAAACTTATACTGGCGGTATTTTGCAAGAAGTTGATAAATATAAATATTTGGGGGTTTATTTAGATAAAAAACTTAACTGGCATAGTCATTTTGAGCATACTTTGATGAAAATAGGAAAGTGTTTAGGATCCCTATGTACAGTAGAATAAGGAATAGTATGTCTCTGGAAGTTAGAAAACTTCTGGTCACTGTGGTGGTATTACCCATGTTAGAATATGGGAACTTGATTTACATGGGTGCATCAAAAGAACAGTTATACAAGCTTGATGTTATGTATAATAAACTGGCAAGATTTATATTAGGTGTACCAAGGATGACACATAGACTAGATATGTATAGGGACTTGGGCTGGTATACCTTATCTCAAAGGAGAGGCTTAAATTTAATTTTATTTGTGATGAAATGTGTATCCGGGAAAGTGCCAGAATACTTGGCAGGGGGTATTGAAATTAAGAATCCTATAAGGGGATTGCGTTCTGCAAGTAGTCTGGAATGTATGATACCAAAACGGAGAATGGTCTGGGGAAATAATCACTTTATAAGTGTTGGACCTCTCCTGTGGAATTCCTTACCTGGGATGCTAAGACCGCTAAATAAGAAATTCCAGTTAAATTTAATAAAGGACTGGCTCGTCGAGCATGTAAGTATTGAGGGGGATTTAGTTTAGGAAAAAGTATGGAAAATCTGTTTTGTATTTATTTTATGTGTTGAGTGTATTGTTTTTAAGTTAGTGTAAAGACATATGTATTTCCATTTGTCTTTCCATGTTATCTTGTCTAATGTTAAGTGATATGTTGTATTTATTATATTGATAAGACTAATGTATAAGTGACCTGAAGAGCAACTGGTTTTGATGCTCTGGACCTCACTGTAAAGGAGCCTTGCTCAGTGGAGTTATCCATATTCATTATTTTATGAATAAAAATTTTACCTACCTACCTTTACCTACCAATACAAGGGTCCAGATGGGTAATGGCATCTGGTCGGGTGAGAGATCCTGAGGGATGGGCTGCAGGGTTTAGTGCCCACTCTGGAGTATCCAGCTGATGCTGCTCTAAGGGAAAGGGTGGGGTCTTTAGGATTTATAGTGAGCCATATGGTGAGAAATAGCCAGTTTGGTGGGACAGTAAGTAAGATAGTGACTCTGGAAAGTAGGTCACCATGCTGGCATGCCATTTAGCACCAAAGTATTTCACTTCAATTTTCCATGTGTTCCCATCCAAGTCATAACTAAAGATCTACTTTCATAGTAAGGGGGTGAAGGAATGCCCATTGTCTGAATATGGAGCCAAGTACTGAATCATGGATGGGAGAGTCTGTAACTGTTGTGTGGGTTAGAACTACCATGTGGTAAAGATCCCAGGGCAAACGAAAGATACAGGCCTCATAGATTTCCATAATAAACATTGACTTCTGTGATGAAATATAGGGTCTCTGTGACTTGCTATAACCTGAATTGAAGTGTAGCCAAATGAATTATCTAGTGTCACCCCAGCAAAGATGAGCAGATGAATTGCAATAATGGGTGTTGTGTAGTTATTTGCTTTTACCAAGCAGAGTTCTGTCTCAGGAGAACTTGTAAAAATGTGGTAGCTAGTGCCAGAAGGTTTGCAGCAGGACCCCCATCAGGACATAGATACAGATAGTCGACAGTGAGGGTGGGGGTTAAACATATATTTCACATATGCTGAATCTACCATTCACTGATACATGTGGACATAGAGGAGGCTTAGTTTATGAGCAACTGGTACTGAACTCAGCAAAAGAGAGAGTCCACAAAATGCCACAAAGAATGTCGGCTATGCTGCCAGCCTCTGCATTATAGACAATTATGGTAGAGAAAAGACATGTGTAAACCAGAGAGGGGTCAAAATTTATTTCACCTACCCTGATCTGGAAGGAGAAGTACAAGCAGCTGCTGAAAAAAAGCAAAATTAAATCTGACTGCTGCATCCCTTGATAAGAATTCCACAAAGATGGACCTTACGGCAACAATGTGTATGTTACTAGCAGGCTCTGTGGGATACTGTTGCTTTTACATGAACACTTACCTCCCCAGGAGAAAACATACCTTGTTCGTACTGTGGAAGACTTGAAGGCTGCTAAATACCATTTTCAAGTGGCTGACGATGTTAATTACACTGCTTCTAGTTTTCTAGCAAAGTCAGTGTCTCCCAGAAGATTTGCTTTGCTTAGTGCAAATGAGTTGCCACAGAACATGCAGAATAAAGCAACAGACTTCCCTTTTTGAGTTTACCTCTTTATTTGGTGACAGAACGTGGGCCTACACAAAAAGCAACTTTTAAAAAATTTACTGAAAAATGGGTTCCTCTGTGCCCTAAAGGTTCCAGCTTACTAGTTCTCAACAGGCTTCTTTTCCAGATTCTTTGTCTCTCACCAAAACTGAGGAATGGTAATGCTTTCTTGACTTGAGATTCCTGAACAGGCACCAGGAAGAAATGATAAACTCAGAATGGTAACACTGCAGGCAGTGATTTCATCCCTGCAAAAAGGACATTGGTTGAGGTCATTTGATCTAAAGGAGCCCTGTTTACACATCCCAATAAAGACCATGCCACAGAAGGTATCTAGATTCAGAATAAAGCCTGCTCAGTACCAGTTTAAGGAAATGCCCTTGGTCTGACTTCAGCAGCAAGAGTGTTCATAAAGTACCTGTCAGTAGTGGCAGCACACCTGTGCAGGCAGGGAATAGTGGTGTTTCCACATCTAGATGACTGGCTTGTGTGTGGAAAAACACGGGAGGAAGCAGAAAACTTAATTCAAACAGTGAAGGGCACACTGCATTTATTAGGTTTCCTTCCATATTTAGAAAAGTTCTTCCTGGAACCCTGCCAACTGTTGGAGTTCATGGTTCAGAACTGAACACATACTGTAGATTTCTAGTATCACATGAGAAGCTACTAGCTGCCAGAGAAGTGCACCACTTCATTAGCAAATATTAGTGTCAAGCAAGTTGACACACACACTGACGTGGTGAAAAGATGTAAGCATTCCTTCATTGCACACCCACAAGAATCTTAACCACAGGTGCATTTCTTCGAGGTTTGGTAGGGCATTTGGAGGGAAGAGCAGTGAATAGGCTATGGAACCCACAGCAAAACTAGGAACACATAAACCTATAGGAGCTTAGGGCTGTGTATCTGTCAATAATGTTTTTTCCCTCCCTTTTGCAGGACCAAACAGTCCATATAAAGATGAACAATATAACTACCATGTATTACAACACATAGATACATAGACAGTGTCGGCAGATAAGGGCCTATGGCCCACCCAGTCTGCCCATTTGAGCTTGTAAGTTCAGTTTGTTTTCCTAGAAGTCTGTTTCCCCTTACCCCTGACCTCTAGAATTCCTTTATGTCTATCCCATGCATTCTTAAATCCCGTGATTGTTTCAGCCCCCACCACTTCCTCTGGCAGGGTGTTCCACTTGTACACCACCGTTCTGTGAAGAAATTCTTTCTCATGTTTCCTCTGAATCGTCCTCCTCAACTTCATCCCATGCCTCTAGTCCTGGAACATCTTTTCGCTTAAAATAGTGTTTTCCTGCACCTGTTCCTCCCTGTAAGATACTTGTATGTCTCTATCATATCCTCTCTCCCTCCTCTCCTCCAGGAGTACATGTTCAGTTCCTTCAACCTGTCTTCATAGGACTTGTAATGCAATCCATGCACCATCTTTGTTGCCCTCCTCTGAACCTTCTCTACCCTGTCTATGTCCTTACAGGGTATGGTCTCCAGAACTGTACACTGTACTCCAGGTGGGGCCTCACTGGTGTCTTGTATAGCGGAATTATGACCTCCTTTTTCCTGCTGGTGATGCCCCTGCCTATCATCCCAGCATCCTATTGCTTACCTGCTGCCTTGTCACACTGTTTCCTTCCTTGAGGTCATCAGAGATGACAACCCCAAGATCCTTTCCTGCTTGGTGCATGCTATATCCTCACCCCAACTGATATATTGTGCCAGGGTTTTTGTGCCCCATATGCATTATCTTGCACTTCTTTGCATTGAATTTCAACTGCCAAACCCTGACCATTCTTCAAGTTTCTGCAGGTCACTTATTCTGTCTACACCCTCTGGTGTGTCTACTCTGTTACAGAGCTTTGTGTCATCAGCGAACAGTGAAATTTTGCCTTCTAGATCCTGCATCAATGTCACTGATGAAGATGTTGAATAGGACGGTCCCAGCACTGATCCCTGTGGTACCCCACTGGTCACTCTTCCCTCTGTGGAGTGACAGCCATTTACCACCACCCTCTGTGTCCTGCCACCCAGCCAGGTTACCTACCAACCACACTACTGTCCTGCCACACCCATATTCCCCAGTTTGTGTAATAGTCTTCTATGTGGCACAGTGTCAAAGGCCTTGCTGAAGTCCAGATGGGCCATTCCACTGCCCTCCCTGATCCACCTCCCTAGTCACCCAGTCAAAAAATTCAATGAGGTTGGTCTGACATGACCTCCCCCTGGTGAAACCATGCTGCCTTGGGTCCTGTAGTCCATTGACAACCAGATGTTCCACCAATCTCTCCTTCAGTAGTGCTTCCATGATCTTCTCCACTACCGAGGTGAGGCTGACTGGTCTGTAGTTCCCTGCTTCCTCTTTGTTCCCACTTTTGTATAAGGGGACTACATCTGCTGTCCTCCAGTCTTTGGGTACCTCACCTGTTTCCAGTGATCGGCTAAACAGGATAGCCAGAGGTTCAGCCACCACCTCTCTTAGTTCTTTAAGGACCCTGGGGTGCACCCAGTCTGGTCCCATTGCTTTATCAACTCTTATTACTTCCAGTTCCTTCAGGACCCTTTCTCGTGTAAAGGGACTTGTGTCCATTTCTGCACCATTCTCACCCCTTGTACTCCCTTCAGACCCATTACCCCCTCTTCCTCAGTAAAGACTGAGCAGAAATACCTGTTCAATATGTCAGCTTTACTGTTGTCATCCTCCACGCGGCTCCCATCCTCCCCCTTCAGTCTCACTATCCTCCCTTTGTCTTCTTTTTCACTTATGTACCTGTAAAAGGTTTTGTCCCTTTACCCACTGATTTTGCAATGTGTTCTTCTGTCTGAGCTTTGGCTTCCCTTACTGACTTCCCTGCCTCCCTTTGCTTCTCCTGGTACTTCTCCCTATCCTTCTGCCTGTGTCTTTTGTATTGCCTGAATGCAATCTTTTGGCTTTCACTTTCTTTGCTACCTCTTTGGAAAACCATAATGGTCTCCTCTTCCTTTTCCTCTTGCTAACCTGTAATGCATAATTCTGTTGTTCTTATAATCCCCATTTTAAATACTGCCCACTGTTCCTCAACCCCTGATTCCTGTCCCATTCCCTTAATGCCTCTTTCAAGTATCTCCTCATTTTCCCAAAGTCTGCCCCCTAAAATCCAGGATACGTGTTTTTGTGTGGTTTGGTTCTGCTCTTTCTGTGATTTCAAACCACAATGACTGGTGGCCACTGTTACCAGGTGCTCCCCACTGTTACCCCATCACACTGTCCCTGTTTGTGAGCACAAGGTCCAGTATTGCCTTCTGCCGAGTTGGTTCCATGACCAGTTGCTTGAGGAAGGCACCCTGAAGAGTCCAGGATAAATCTGCTCCTAGTTGATGCTGCTGCTGGGATGCTCCAGTCCACGTCTGGAATATTGAAGTCTCCAACCAGTACTACCTCACCTTGTCTGCCATCCTTTGGATGGCTAGCATCAACTCCTATCTGTTTCTTCCTCCTGGGCTGGTGGTCTATAGACCACACCTGTGCGGATAGCTGTCCCCATTTTCCTTTCCAGCTTAACCCGTATCTCTCCCCATTTGTTCCTCCTGGATCTCTGTGGCCCTTATGTCATTTTTCACATACAGTGCCACTCCTCCTCCTTCCTGCCTGCTCTGTCTCTTCTGAATATGTTGTAGCCAGGTATGGCCATCTCCCAGTCATGGTTATCATTACACCAGGTTTCAGTGATGGCCACAATGTCCAGGTCTGACTGTACCATGACAGCCTCAGATCTTCCATCTTGTTGCTAAGGCTCCTGGCATTTGCACACATGGCTTTCCATGATTTGACCTCCTAGACTGTTTCACTGTTCTACTCCAGCCCCTTCCTTGGTTGTCATTTATCCCTGGTTCTCCTTGCTGTCTGCCTTCTGCTGAATTTTGCCCTTTCTGCTTATCCACCTCTTGGGCACTAATCTCCATCTATTGCACACTGCTTTGCAGAGATAGCCACTCCTCTGGTTCACTGGTTCACTGCTAGCTGTGGGGGTGAGCAAGCAGGTACCCTCCTTGCTGGCCTGCCACCCCTTTGCTAGTTTAAATGCTTGTCAATGTAGAATTTAAACTTATCATTGAGTGCTTGGATTCCCTCCAGGATGGATGCAGGCCGTCAGGCATGAACAAACCTCCATCTCCAGGTGGGTCCCAGTCACCAATGAATCCAAACCCTTCCTCACAGCACCAGTTCTTCAACCATGAGTTAAAGTTCCTGGTGCATGCACTCCTATGTCTCCTTGCCTCTCACAGGTAGTACTTCTGAGAAAGTGACAGAAGTAGCTACTTGCTTGAGACCCCTCCCAGTTTCCTAAACTCTTCCTGAACTTCCTTTGGCTCCCCATTTGCCAAGTCATTAGTACCTAGGTGGATAATGACATCCGCTCACCTCCGTCTTGCCTTCCCAGTGATCCCCAGTATCTTCCTTCCATCTCTCCATGCCGTGGCACCTGGTAGGCACCTCACCTCCTGTCCTCCCCTCCTGTGTTCCTAGCTGGATCCCTCTCACGATGGAGTCCCCACCAGTATTCACTTCCTCCTCCTCTGGGGTCCACTGCTTTCCCCACTGAGGTCACCTCCTTGGCTAACCTCCCATCCTTTCCTTCCACTTCTCTGGGTACCTCTATTTGGTTGTCCTTGTTTGCCAGTGTGGCATAGGAGTTCTTAGTGGAATAGGATCTGGGATGTGCCTCTGCCTGACTGCTGTAACCCTCCTGAGCCCACTGTCATCCAAGTGCTCCTCATTCTCGGCATCCTTTGAGGCAGCTGCATTGGACTGGGTGGTCCCTGGATAGGGGTGATGGTACTCTGACCCAGTTTACTTCCGCTCTGAGTCTGGCTACCTCATCCCGCAGTCCAGAGAGATGCATGCAGATAGGGCAGCACCTCAGTTTCAGAAGGTCTGCCTGAATATGGCTGCCCCAGCCACTGCATTGCACCACTCCCACTTATACTGCAATTCCACTACTTGTCTGCTACTGAAGCTCTCCTAGTTCTCTTTTTATTAATTTACTGTACTAAAAATCCTGTCACTGATCCTCAGATAATTTTTAAAGGAAAAGAAACCAATAAATAAATAAATGAGTCAAAACACTTGTCGTGCTGAGGGTGGGCTTCTTCCCCCTTATGCCCCTCCTACTTCACACCTCTTAATATACCCTGTGTTTAGCTCCTGTCAATCAGATTTATCAGGGCATATAATTAAGTGTTGGGGGAAGGGGAGTGAATTGAATATGTTTCCTTCCTTCCTCTTCTGGCTTCTTCTGAGAAAATAAACCTCTGCTTGCTACTTTAACTCTGACTAAGCCCCACCTCCAGTTATCAGGTAGCTGAGGTCAGAAGCAAGACAATTAACACCCTTCACCCAACTACAGGACAGTCAGACAAGCCAAGATAAAATTTGCAGCAATTAAAGACAGCACAGACTTACACCACCACTATGTTTTAAATTTTCAACAGCCCAAAAACAATTATAAGTAAAGACAACAAAGAAAGTATAGTGTCACTACAAGCCCCCACAATCTAAGTTTAAAAGAAAAATAGCAATTACCAGTTACTCTAAAGCACTGAATTGAATATGTTTCCTTCCTTCCCCTTCTGGTGCACCTGGCGTGCACATTGAATGTAGATTTATCTACTACCTGGCAGGCAAGAGGAATGCACTAGTGGATTCACTCAGCAGGATAAGTCATGTTACCCATAAATGTTCATTCAACCAGGAAGTGCTAAATTTCTTTTTTGTTTATTTTAAATAGGTGGGCTGGAACTTGACCTATTTGCCTCAAGACACACCAAGCAACTAAATACAAAATCACACATGCCCCCCAGAATGCAAAGCATCAAGGGCTGCATATGCAAATCACCACAGAATGTTATGCTGGTCCAACTTTAAGCAGAATTGCATGGTGCCAAAAGGCCTCTCACACAGTTTGCAAAGGGTGCTAACAGAAGACATAGACACGTGTTTCGTCCTACCAGGACTCATCAGTATGCCTCGTCTGTTTGACACCCCAGTGGAATGGACCAGCTACCCTTAAGGCAGTGTGCCTTGGATCTATTGTGGTGAACCCATTAACATAAAAAACTATTTAAAAGACAAAGAACCTCTGTGCGCAAACACTGAGGCAAGGGTTACCCCAAAGGGTATTTGACTGGGAAGCCAAGTTTCAAGAAAATACAAAATCACACATGCCCCCAGAATGCAAAGCATCAAGGGCTGCATATGCAAATCACCACAGAATGTTATGCTGGTCCAACTTTAAGCAGAATTGCATGGTGCCAAAAGGCCTCTCACACAGTTTGCAAAGGGTGCTAACAGAAGACATAGACATGTGTTTCATCCTCCCAGGACTCATCAGTATGCCTCGTCTGTTTGACACCCCAGTTGAATGGACCAGCTACCCTTAAGGCAGTGTGCCTTGGATATATACACCAAGCAACTACCAAAATAGTGTTGCAGACCTTCCTTAGTGGGGACAGATCCATAGGATGCCCTAATTCTCCCATGGAAAGGCAAAATCTTCCAGGAATCAATCTTCACCATTGATTCACACTAATGGGCTCTGGGCCAAAGGTGATAGGACCCTGAGGAAGCCAGACCTCTTCAGGAGGGCTGGTGCTGAGGCAACCTTTGCACGAGTATGGTGCCACGAGGGGGAGCTCGCAGCACAGGCTTACAACTACAGCATTCAGTTCTATCAGTTTTAATGTTTAAGCTTAGGTTTTGTTGTTTATGTGTCAGTTTAGTAGCAAACAAACAAAAAAAAAAGAATTCTATAGTCTCTCTCAGCCCTGCCGAGTCAATGGTCGATGAACATGGATGGTAATGGAAGGGAACCTCCTCTGGCAAGCTGCCCTGGTGGCAGGGCCAAGTCCAATACACCTCCCCCTCTAGGGGGAGAGTTCTGATGAGGCAGTCCTGTGTTTGGGAGGGGGGACAGCCCTCCCATAAATTCAGAAAGAAGCGGGCCAGTTCTCGACCCTGGTTGGGGCTGTGGCTCCGCTTGGCCTAGAGTTCTTCCTCTTCTCATAGGAAGAGGAAGAAGCTATACCACTCAAGGTTGCCCTCTGCGAGGTCTGCTGTGAGGTCTTCAGTGTCCTAGAGCAGAAGGCCTTCACCGGTGCCATCGGTGTCACCAGTGGCTTCTGCTCATTGGAGTTCAAGGTCTTGGGCCCGGACTTCCTGTTTTCTTGCGGAAATTCTGGTGGGTAGTTCCACCATTGGGAAGCTGTTATGGTGCAGTGGGTGTAGTGTCTGGCTCATTTACCTCTGCCCTCAGAGCAGGTCACAGGCTACTTGGGCTGGAGGCCTTGGAGGTGCAGGCAGGGCCTTCAAGCCAGGCAGAGCATTTGACCCTTTGTTGGTGACCATGCTGCTGCTTCCTGCCCCACTTGCTGCACCCCCATTCAGTGTCACTGCTTTGGGACTGGTCTCAGTACCTTTATCAGCCACTTTAGTGCTGACTGGATTGTTGGCATTGCAGTTGGTGCCAGGCTCAGCTTTTTAGGGCCTGGTCCTGCACCGTCCCTGGTACCAGCTTCCCGCCATCCTCGGCACCGGGAGATCTCCAGGTGCCAGATTCATTCCTGGTCATGACACCACCTCTGATGCCGGCTCCATGTTTTTTGAGGCCGGTGTCACTGGTGTTGCCTATGCCAAGGTCTGGATTGGGGATTCTGTGATCCACCCCCATTCCAGATCCCCTTTCTGGGGGGGAAGGGGTATATGGAGAGAGATGAGTCTGACCCTGAACTAATTATGTCTGAGGGCGGCAACAACGACTCTTCCTATAGCCTGGACTCTTTGGACCCAGGCCCTCCTCCTATTCCTCAGGAAGATATGTCTTTTGAATCTCTGCTCCACAATATGTACTCTACGCTTGCTTTTGAGCCTTCAGCTGTTTATCCTAGATAACATCTCCATTTGAAGTGGTTGAACATTTCCATCATGCCGCTTAATCATTTTCTCCCATCCCCCCCACATTTGAAACTCTTTTGGATGTGGTATGGAATAGGCCTGCTTCTATTCCTTCTGTCTGCAGACAAATAGATGGTAGGCACACTGCCCCTAAGGGCAGACCCATTTATACTTCTCAGCCTACTGCTGATGAAATTGTCATCCTTGCTGGGAATGACAAAGCTATTCTCCCTCAAGCGGTCACTGCACACCTGTTTAACAAGGCGTCATGCAAGATAGACACTATGGGCAAGTGAGCTTTTGTTGCAGCTACCCTCAACAAGAGAATTGCCAGTTACAAAGGGCATTTTTCTAAGTATGAATATGCCCTCTGGACCTCTCTTAAGTCCCTTGCTGAATCTCTTCCAGATTCAGACACTAGACAAAAGATCCTGCAAACTGTCACACATGACATCAAATCTAACAGTCACCAGCTCAAACAACTGCGGATGCCTTTGACACTGCCTCTTGTTCAGTTGCAGCAGCCATTTATATCAGAAGACATTCCTGGCCTCAAACCTCTGGCTTTTCTCAGGATGTCCAGCAACAGGTAATGAATGTTCCTTTTGATAGCACATACCTGTTTGGGCAGCAGGTGAAAAAATCTCTTGAAGCCTCACAGGAAACTAGGACAGATATTAAGACTTTCAGACCTGCTCCAGTTTACCCGCAGAAGGGAAAGGGGCATGGCTACTTTCAAAACAAGCAGTCCTTTCATGGTAAAGGTAGGGGACCTCAAAACCCAACCTCCCAGCCACAGAAGAAAACATGGTTGAAGGCACAGGCCCCAAATGCATCTAGTGCCACCTTCTGAAGCTCCAGCACTGGTCCTGCTTCAGCTACCCAAGACAGACCTCTCCTCTCCTCTCCAGTAGGAGGGAACCTGACACAGTTTTACCATCAATGGGAGTCATTACAATGACAAGTCGGTGCTCAGGATTATCTGAGAGGGATACTCCCTGAATTTTACAGAGCTCCCTCCAGATTATCCACCCAGAAAGAATCACTCTTATCAGCTCACATGTTAAAGCTTCTGGCACAGGAAATTGTGGGCCTTCTGAGCAACAGGGTAATGGAAATAGTGCCAGAGTCAGAGTATAACACAGGCTTCTACTCCCATTAATTCCTCATACCAAAGAAGTCAGTGGGCATGCACCCCATTCTCGACCTCAAGAACCTGAACAAGTTCATGGAGCAAGAAAAGTTGAAGATTATCTCTTTGGAATCCCTGCTATCCTCTCTAAAATCCTGAAATTGGTTATCCTCTCTGGATATGCAAGATACTTATCAGCATATCTTAGTGCACACCAGCCATCACAGATTCCTTTGGTTCATTGTGCTGGGGCAGCATTATCAATTCAGAGTCCTGCTCTTTGGGCTATCCTCGGTGTCTCAAGTCTTTATAAAGTGTTTTGCTGTGCACCTAAGAAAGCTAGTACTTCAAGTCTTTACTTACTTGGATGACTGGCTCATAGCCAATCCATCCAAACAGGAGGTGGAACATAAAGTAGCCACAGTTTCTCAGTTCCTTACAGACATGAGGGTTCTGTTAAACCTGGAGAAATTGCAGCTACAGCCCTCTCAGAAGCTCCTGTTCATTGGAGCCCTTCTGGAGACCACCAGAGTCTGGGCCTTCCTTCCAGATAACATGACAAAAGCAGTCATGTAGATGGTGCACTTCATCATAAAGTACATGTCATGTGCTCATACCACCAGAGCAGTTGCCACGTCCCTGGCAGAGATTAGCTCTGTTCCTATCAGTGATACTTGCAGAGCTGCAACTTGGAACACTGCACACCTTCATCAAGCACTAGGTCCTGGATTTCCATGCCTAGAAGTTCACCTTCTTTAGAAAAAACATCCTGAATGAGCCTCTGTCCTGAGTGAGCCTTGGCTCCTACCACCCTCATCTGGGTGATTTTTCGTCTGAGCTTGGTACTCTGACCCATTAGTGTGAATCAGGGGTGAAGACTGATTCCTGGAAGATGAAAATTATCTGCTCATAGTAATTCTTGATCTTCTAGGAATGTCTTCACCATTGATTCGCACACCCGCTCACCATCCCATGGGCTCTTTCAGTCTGTTGGTCTTCACCCCTTGTTCTTGGTTTAGGCTGTGAAGACCCATGTTACTGATTTGTTGACACTTCTCACATGAGTTCCCAGAGCTATCTTATGCCCTTAGGATAAGTGCACAAGTGTTATTTAGGTTATGCTACATCTCCTTGGTAAAAAAGGTACTGAGGTGGTTGAAGGTTGTGCTGAGGTAAGCCTGTGCCATGAGCTCCCCCTTGCAGCACTGCACATGCACACAACTTACCTTGGTGCCTGCCCTCCTGAAAAGGTCCATCTCACACAGGGTCCTATCACCTCCAGCTCAGAACCCATTACTGTGAGTCAGCGGTGGAGATATTCCTAGAAGATCAAGGATTACAGTAAGCACATAATTTTCGTTTCCTTTATCATCCTCCCACTTCTGACACACAAGGTTGTGTTAAAATTGAGAAAAGAGTTATCAGCAACACTGATTCTATTAGCATTAGACTGAGGGATCCAGCACCCAGGACCCTCTTCTCTAGCACAAAACAATCCAATAATTAGTTGTTCATCATACAAATTGGCCTTTTTTATTGGGCAATAACAGCAGTAAAGTACAGAAACATTGCAGCAATCCCGAACAAATTTCTAACTCAATATTTTGCATACATGGACTATGCTTTTCCAAGAGTGAGCTGCATTTAGTGATGCCATATATATCCATTTCTTAAAGATATGGATATACTTATACATATCAGTTACACACCAGAAAGAGATTCTGTGTTGTGTACAGTAAAACAAAACAAATTCCCAAACCTCAAAAGTGCTTAAGAAAATGTATATTCTTATCACTATACACATACAAAATGAAATGTTTAATACATAGACTCCTTGGGCCTGATATTCAAATATGTGTAAAGTGGAGTGCAAAAATTTGCGTTGTGCCTTGTGACTGCCACGACACCTAAAGATGCTATATTCAGTTGAATAGCACACTGGCGTGGTTCGATGGAACATAGAACCTTGTTGACACAGCACTGAACCACTTAGCATTGTCCCAACAGGCTCCCGAAGTAAGCTGCCAGACTGGACAGCGCCAGAGCAGTATTTCCAATATTCAGAGGGACCTAGGCAAGTAAGCCCATTGGCATGCAAGGTGCTAAAGGGCCATTTGAATGTATATTATGGATTCATTTGCATAGGTAGTGAGGCGGGTTGCGCAGGGCCACCCCAATTGCCCAGATACCAGCGTGTACAAATCCTTGGTGCTAGTGGTGTCCCCCACTGATCGCCGCCCATTCTGTAAGAAATATTATCCCTGGTGCTAGTGGTCCCCTCACTGATTACTGGCCCATTCTGTATATCAGGGCTGTCCAGCCCATGGCTCGTGAGCCACACGTGGCTCACCGAGCCATTTCATATGACTCGTGAAGATAAGGGTAAAAATCACTGATTTTGTGCCGTAAACTGCATTTTTTGCATTTGCGGTTGTATTAAATTACTATCTTTATCCCCGCTAAATTTCCCGTCTCTGTGACTCCCTGACTGTGTTTTAGATGTACTGCATTCTCAGGTACCTACTAATGGCAGTACTTATGTATTACTTTAATGCTGCTTGGTTGCTGACCATCTGCAATTTGCGGTCCATTCTCTTGTACTTAATTACATGTGATTAGCTCTCCCGTTGATGTTCTGTCAAACCCGGAGATAAAGATATCAGCTCTGGTCCATTCTGCTCTAAGGCTGTGGTTTGCAATTTCTGGTCTGATTTGCTGACTTAATCATAAGTGATTAGTGGTCCCATTGATGTTTTTGCAAACCCCAGAGATAAAGTGATGTCTGATGTAAGGCTGATCAATTGCAGTCTTATTTGCTTCCTAATTAAAATGTGATTTGTGCTCCCACTGATGTGCCAGAAAGGCAGGTTGCCAATCATAGTTTGTTCAGCTGTGTATAATCAGGGTTTTGCTACAGATAAAACCACTTAGTAGCTCACTAGCTGACACCACATGCTGATGCTGCTTTTTTGGATTGCCTGAGCTATAGTACACCTCTATGGCTGTCTGTATTACTGGACATACTGTGCAGCTTCATATATTAAAACAGCTCCCAACTTAGCTAAATACTGAAGTGTCACTAAGTGAGTACTGTAATTTTTTTTTAAAACTGCCATTTTTAAAACTAGTTTGGCTGGCTGTTATAAAGTATTTCTGCTGCTGAGATCATATATGTTTAAAATGAAAGCTTTTTTTCTGCATAGTGTGGCTGAAGGTTAAAAGTAAATGTAATGCTGCTGTGCTGAAAACTCTCTAAGAAGCATTTTTATGTTGACGCGCTTGCGCAGCCAACATCTTGCAGTAGTGCAGATTTGGAGGCGCGGCCACTGCTGGGCGAATGCAGGGCATCCATCAGTAGGTGCGTCCCTCATTCTCAATCAGCCTGTGTGCCAGCGCCACACCGTGCATACCTAATATGGCCATGGGATCAAATGAAAGGTCCGCTGCAATGTGAGCTAAGCTCGTCATACGCAGCGGACCACCCGACGTGCTTTCTCTGGTGGTGTAAAAAAGAAAATTAACATGGCTGCATACTGCTGACTTCAGTGGGGGTGCCCAATCCCCCCGTCAGCATACCCTAGCCCAATGTATATACCCGACGGAAGCCCACTCCCTACCCGGCATAATGCATCCCTCCCATTGTTATGTGCTATGGGGTGCCCAATCCCCGCTTTCACTGTGTGCCGGCCAGGTGCTCAATCCGTCCAGCTATAGCATCCCCAAAAAAACACTTAGGTGGCATGCTGGAGCCCACCCCAGTGTGCCAGAGCCTCCAAAAAAATAAAAGTCCCTGATGTTTATTTTTAATTTTTAACCTGTAAAGAAAACTGTCCTCAGCAGCAGTCTTCCCTGCCTCCTCCCGCCCACCCTCGCACCCTGCCTCCCCACCCCCTCACCTCACTGCCTCCGAGTCGATGCGATGATCTTGGTGGACTGGGAACACGTCTGCACTCTTCAAAGCTGACCGCAAACTGAGGAAATGCCGGTAAACTGTATAATGGAATAAATAGGGTTTTTTTTTTTTTCAACTTTGATGCATATCTCAGGCATGTTTTGGAATTTTGGCACCAAATTTTCAACATGGGGTTTTTGGGACCCCTCCTCATGATTTCTGGCACAGTCATGACGTTAATCGGCCCCGAAAGGTGATTTCGCGGTCACTGTACAGAATCACTTTTCGGGACTGATTAATGAAACAACAGTGCCACTGTTCATGAGGGGGGCTCTCAAAAAGCCTATGTTGCAAATTTAGTGGGAATTCTCAAGAAAATGGCTGTTTTATGAGCGTGAAGTGTGCTGTTTCCACACACGCTCGTAACTTCGTGAATTTGTAATATTTTCAGTCCAGATTTTCAGAATTGGCATTTTTCCACACCTCCTGATGAACAGTACAGCTGTCATTTTACATATCCTGGCCAAAGTGTGTTTTCACACGTCCTGCACAGAATAGCGCGGTTGCTGTGCGAAATCAGTTTTTGGAATAGTTTGAGGAAATGATGGTGACACTGTTCATGAGCAGAGGTCCTAAAATATCTATGTTGAAAATTTGGTGCCAAAAGTCCATAAAATGACTGTGTTGTAAGCGTGCATTGGACAGTTTCCACGCACCTGTGTAACTTTGCAAATTTGCAATATTTCCTTGACAGATTTTCAACACTGGCATTTTTTTCACACCTCCTTATGAACAGTGCAGCTGTTATTTTTCACATCCTGCCCAAAATGTGTTTCCACACCCATGGTGCACAATGGTGTGGTCGCTGTGGGAAATCAACTTTTGGGACAGATTAACAGAATCGCAGTGCCACTGTTCATAAGGGGAGGTCCCAAAATGCCTATGTTACAAATGTGGCTAACAAACTCCCCAAAAAATTGGGTTACGGACATGTGTTGCGCAGTTTGTATGCATGCTCATTTCTTCACCAATATTTCATATTGTCACTCCAGATTTTCAATGTTGCCATTTTATTACGCCTCCTCATGAACAATACAGTTGTCATTCTCCACATCCTGCCCAAAAATTTGTTTTCATCCATCTGTCGCCAAATGGCACAGCCGCTGTGCAAAACCACCTTTCAGCTAACTAAGTAATTGTGCCGCTTTTCATGAGGTGGCCTGACAAGCAGCCCATTTTGAAAATGTGGAGTGAAACTACCACAACACGCCTACGGTGTTAGGGTTTCCAACTGTAGCACCCCACCCAGTATAGACTGACAGGCGTCAGGGGTGTCACTTGGGAATCATCGGATGTAATGCTCACGCCATTCCACTCCCCCCACCCTGCAGCTACTGACAGGCATTGTGGTGTGCCTTGCACTGTTCAGCCACAAATGTCACCCCACACTCCTATACTGCACCCACATCAGCGTATTTCCTTATGGAATGGGGTAAGTATAATGCCCAAAAACCCCAAACCACACTCCGACACTTGTCAGTGTCTACAAGGTAGGATGAGGTACAATGGCATGAGCGTTATAGCTGATGACCCAAAGGCACACCCCAATGCCTGTCACTCTCTATAGGGTGGGGGTGGGGTTGGCATCACTTCAATACTTCACTGCCATTCCTATTATGCATCTCTAGCTCTGGCACTGCCAATGCCAGTGCAACAACATTCAGCATTGACAAATGCTTGTTAGAACTAGTTCGGCTGGCTGTTACAAAATATTTCTGCTGCTGAGCTCATGTATGTTTACAATAGATTTTTTTTTTTCTGCAAAGTGTGGCTGAAGTTTAAAGGTAACGGAGAAGTTTAGTTGAGACTAGTCTGGCTGGCTGTTATAAAGTATTTCTGACTTGCCAATTAAAATGTAATGCTACAGAGCACATTGAAGGAAGAAGTTTTAAATGAGCCATTTTGTTTTCAGACTTGCCCATTCACAGCTGCCATGGCTTCTAGTCAACCACCAAAAAAGAAACAACAAATATATTCTCTCCGATCCACCGATGAGGGATTGCTAGAGGTTTCCGGGGTCTGTTTAACGATATCTGGGCTCGATCTTTTGGTTTTACAGGCCCGACCCTGTGGAATTCTCTACCTAGTCGGGTACGAGACTGCTTGACCGTCCAGAATTTTAAAGTTGCACTTAAAACTTATTTATTCAGTCTGGCATACCCAGATTTTAGGCTGATGCTGTTATTTATCGAGTTATAAATTGTTGGACCTTATTAATTTAATTGAGTTGTTATGATTATTTATTATGTTGTTTTATATATGCACAAGCGCCTTGCTTATGAGAAAGGTGCTTTTTATAAATAAAGGCTGATTTGATTTGATTTGATTCACATAACTATAAAAGCGACTGGAAGGAGCAGTATTTCTTAATAAATGTAAATGGTAAAGGTGTTTGATTAATTTGCCACACCAGCCTGTCTGTAGGCAAGAAATGCAATGTGGTGTGGCTCTTTGAAACAACACACAAAAAGTTTGATGTTGAATATCCTCAGCATAGCAAATTGAGAAAAAATAAATTGCAAGAGTTGAAAAGTGCCCTGAGTGCTCAACAAGCCAGTTTTACTAAGCCTGCAATCAAATCTAAAGCTGACACAACTGCGTCTTTCAAGATAGCAGAAATACTGGCAAAAAAGAAAGAACATTTGAAGACGGTGACCTAGTGAAGGACTGTTTACTTGCAGCTGGATACTCCTTGTTTGCTGAATTTAAAAATAAATCAGAGATTTTGAATGCCTTAAAAGATGCCCAGCTGTCTAGGAACACTGTTGCAAGAAGGATTGAAGCAATGTCACATGATGTTGAGGGGTACTTAAACAAGCATTTGTCAATGCTGAGTGTTTCCTTGCATGGTGTATGTGATGGTGTCCATGTCAAACATGTGTGATAATCAAGAAAAGGGAACCTTGGTAACAGGGCAGAGGGGTAAGGCTGAAGAGCAATTAGGATCTATGGTAGCACAGTAGGTAGGGACCTTACAGCAGACTACAGTAAGTGAGCCAGGAAGTCCTTTTTATGTTTGCTTGCACACATGTGCAAGAAACATAGTGCCACCATACGAATTTTCGTAGGTGTGCCTCCCCCACTTCCAATGCCCTACTCCCTTTTGCAGGCGTGGCTGCACTGCGTCAACGAATGTCTGAGCTGTCTATGACAGCCGTTCAGATGCAGTGGCGTACAGTTCAGAAAGAAACACCGCTACAATCAGCGATGGTAATGTGTAGGCAATTTGCATACTGCCGTCAGCAGTATACCGTGCCTACACGTTCGCATTGCATCTAAACTGTCATAGACAATTCTCCCCCACCCATGAACACCCTAAGTAGCATGCTGGGAGCCCACCCCAGCCGTGCTCATGCCTCCCCTGCACACCTGTGTATGGTCACCTGAGGTGCCCAATCCCCCGTCAGCTCTGCTGCCCCCAAAACAGACTTACAGGTGCCACGCTGGAAGCTCACCCCACGTGGCAAGAGTTTGTATGACAATGGGGTGCCCAATCCTCTCGGCTCCACTGTGCCCCCAACAAAAAATTACTTCCAGTTGCCATGCTGGAGCACACTCCAGCGTGGCCAAGCGATCCATATAGCCGGGCAGGGTGACCAATCCCCTGTCGGCTCCACTAACCCCTAAAAAATAAACTTTCAGCTACCACGCTGGGAGCCCACCCCAGCATGGCAAAAGTCCTGCGTCATGTTCTAGAAAGAAAAAAACACACCTGAAAAAAAAAAAAAAAAAAAAAAAAAAAAGTCCCTCATTGACTGTCTTGCCCCCTCCCAACCCACATCTGCCCTCTGCACACCCACCTCCCCACACACCCCCATACTTACCTCCAGAGCCCAGCGTGATGATCTTCGGTGAACTGGGAACACATCTGCACTCTTCAAAGCCGACTGCGAACTGAAGAAATGTCGATAAGCTGTATAATGGCATAAATGTTTTTTTTTTCAACTTTGGTGCGTATCTTGGCCATTTTAGGGAATTTTTTCACCAAATTTTCAACATGGGGTTCTTTGGGCCCTACCCCATGAACTCAGTCACTGTCATTTTGTTATTTGGTCCCGAAAGGTCATTTTGCGGTCACTGTGTAGAACCACCTTTCAGGACCGAGTAACAAAACTACTGTGTCATAGTTCATGAGGTAGGCCCCCAAAACCCTATGTTGAAAATTTGGTGAAAAAATTCCCAAAAATGACTGTTTTACGAGCGTGCATTGCGCAGTTCCTACGCACACTCGTAAGTTAGCAAATATTTAATATTTTCACTCCAGATTTTCAACATTGCAATTTTTCTACACCTCCTTATGAGAAGTACAGCTGTCATTTTTCACATCTCACTCATGTGTTTTTACGCATGTAGCACTCAATGGTGCGGTCGGTTTGCAAAATCAATGTTTGGGACAGATTAAGAAAATCACAGTGACACTGTTCATGAGCAGAGGTCTTAAAATGGCTATGTTGAAAATTTGGTGACAAAAGTCCATAAAATGACTGTGTTATGAGCGTGCAATGCGTAGTTTCCACGCACCCTCATACGTTCATGAATTTGTAATATTTTCAGTCCAGATTTTCTACACTGTCATTTTTCCACACCTCCTTATGTACAGCACAGCTTTCATTTTTCACACCCTGGCCAAAATGTGTTTTCGCACTTCCAGCGCAGAAATGCATGGTCGCTGCAGGAAATCAGTGTTCAGGACAAATTAAGAAAATCACAGTGACACTGTTCATGAGCAGATTCCCAAAATGCCTGTGTTGACAATCTGCTGTAAACAATCACCAAACTAGTTACATTACAGGTGTGCGTTGCGCTGTTTCTATGCACGCTCATGACTTCACCAGTTTTTTTTGTATTTTCACTCCAGATTTTCAACATTGCCATTTTTTACACCTCCTCATGAACAGTACAGCTGTCATTTTTCACATCCTGTTTGAAATGTGTTTTCACACCTGTGGTGCCAATTGGCGTAGTCTCTGTGCAAAATCAGCTTGCAGCTAACAAACTGATATTGCCACTGCTCATGAGGTGGGGGTCACAAAAACCCATGTGAAAATTTGGAGTTAAAATACCAACGAGCGCCTGGGGCGATTAGGGTTTTCGGACATAAGGCCCCACCACCAACCCTTGAGACTGACAGGCATCAGGTGCGACTTGGGATTGTCGCTTGCATGCCTCTCCCGCCTTGCCCCTTCTACCTGCCTATCCCTTGCCCCTCTCCTTTCCTCCCCCAGGCATTTCCTGACTTTTATCCCTTCCCTCCCTCCCCTTTAGAGCTCTTACCCTTACCCTCTACCCTCCAACAATGGCCTTCCTGCCTGCATACCCCCTTCCCTCTCACCTGCAGTGCTTATTTCTAAGATTACCCTTGGCTGGTATGTCATGCTACCTAACATTTGGCACATTTTGAATTAATAGAATTTCCTAAGCCTCAGTCTCTTACTTCTTTTTATTGTGTAACTATGTATTATTATGTTGACCTTTGTATGTATGTATGTATACCCCCCATTCCTTCGACGTGGAACCTTTGTAAACGAGCAGTTCCTGCTCAAAGGTATTTGTAATCCTAGATTTCAATAAAATAAAAATAAAATAAAATGCTCATGCCATTCCACCCCCACCCACACCCTGCAGCCAGTGACAGGCATTGAGGTGTGCCTTGAACTCTTCAGCCCCAGAGTTTACCCCATTCTCCTATGCTGCACCCATCTCACCATATTTCCTTATGGAACGGGGTGAGCAATAGGCCCAAAGAACCCAAGGCACACTGTGACACTTATCGGTGTCTTCAGGGTAGGGTGTGGTGAAATGACGTGGCCGTTATGTCTGACAACCCAACGGCACACCCCAATGCCTGTCAGTCTCTGCAGGGTGGTGGTGGGGTTGGCGTCAGTTCAATACTTCACTGCCATTCCTATTATGCATCTCTCTAACTCCTACACTACCAATGCCAATGCCGGCAAGCGATCATTTGGCATTGACAAATGCTTGTTTGTTTTCATGCAATTGTCCTTGGTAAACGAAGTGAAATACAAATTGGTTTGCTGAGCAGGGTACATGAATGCTGGGAGTAATAAAGAGAAAAAGTATGAGTACCATCTTGTACTCCTCCTGCATTGGAAGCTGTATCTCCCCTGCACCTTGTTTATTCCTTGAGGTACCAGAATGTTTCTATCATGTCCCCTGTCTTCCTCCTCTCCTCGAGCGAGTACATATTGAGGTCCCTTAATGTGTGTCCTTGCAAGTTTTGTGGTTCAAGCCCTGTACCATGTTAGTCACCCTTCTTTGGACCATGTCCAGTCTGTTTATGACTTTTTGATGGTGCTGCCTCCAGAACTGCACACAGTACTCTGTGTGAGGCCTGACCAGGGTGTTCTATAATTGCATCACCACCTCCCTCCTTGTGCTGGTGATACCCCTGCCTATGCATCCCAGCATGCCAGTGGCCCTCCCCACTGAATTTGCATTCTGCTTTGACATTTTCAGGTGTTCTGAAATAATAACCCCCAGGTCCCTTTGTTCCTTGATGATTGCCAGCAACTCCCCTCCCATCCTGTAGCCCTCCTCAGGGTTTCTATGGCCCAGGTGCATAATATTGCAGTTCTTTGAATTAAACCACAGTTGTCATTCCTCACACCATTACTGAAGCCTAGTTACTTTCTTATTTTCCCTACCCCTTCTGTAGTATCCACCCTGTTATAGATCTTGGTGTCATCTGCAAACAGGCAGACCATCTGTTCCAGCCCCTCTGCGATATCGCTAATGAAGGCATTGAACAGCACTGGCCCAAAGACTGATCCCTGCGGTACACCGCTGGTCACCCCCCTGTCCCCAGATTGTACCCCATTTACCACCACCCTCTGTCTATTAGCCAGTTCCTAACCCAGTTCATCATCTTGTGTCCAATCCGCAGACTACCCATCTTGTTAATAAGCCTCTTATGTTGGACGGTGTCGAAGGCCTTGCTGAAACTGAAGTAGGTGACATTCACCAACACCCCATTTACTTTCTTCATCACCCAGTCAATGAAATCCATCAGATTCATGTGACATGACCTATCCACTGTGAATCCATGCTACCTAGAGTCCTGGGCACCGATGGCTTGTAAATGTTCCACTATCTTTTCTTTAAGCAGTGCGTGCATGATCTTCCCAGTTACTGATGTGAGGCTGAGTGGCCTATAGTTCTCTGCCTCCTCCCTACTGCCGAATTTGTATAGATGGACCACATGTGCCCTCCTCCAATCCTCTGGCACCACTCCTGTGTTGAGTGACTCTGTGAACATGGCTGCCAGAGGTTGAAACATAGAATTTGTCAGCAGTGAGCTGGCCCAGTGGTGCTGAGGGTTGAGGCATTGGACACCACACCTCGCGCCACGCTGGTGACTCGGATTCAGGAACAGACTCGGGAACGCTGCCCAGAATGGGGAAGGCCCATGCCCAGGGCATTAGACTGCCTCCGCAAAGTCAGAGACAGTCACTCTGCCCATTGCATGTCCGTGGGCTGTGGGGCATAAAACTGGAGGAAAGAGACAGAGCTGGCAGGCTGCATGATGGCCAGCTGCACCCGTGCCAACCCCCGGTAATCTGGATGTTGGCTTCCAGGGGTTGGGGAGGCCAGCGCCCCTCATCACTGGCCCTGTCATGGGGGGGGCAACCCATGGGGGATGGCCAGGTGGGATGGGTGTGGGAAAGCCTGGCCAGAGAGATGAGTCCCCTCTGAGGGAGGGGCCAGAACCACCTGCCTGCTCCAAGGAGGAGCAGAAAAAAGTGTATATGGGGGAAAATACAAATAAATTGTTGACAGATAAAGACCACTAGGCCCATCCAGTCTGACCATAAGCCATGTACTTGACTGCGGCTTCTGACCCTCCTACAGCTGTACCTCTATGGTTCTCCCATGCCTGTCCCATGCATGTTTAACTCCCACCACAGTACTCACTCCTACCACCTCCTGCAGTAGGCCATTCCATGTGTCCACCTCCTTCTCTGTGAAGAAAAATGTCCTCATATTCCCTCTTACCCTGCCACCTTCCAATTTCATGTCCTGTCCCCTCATTCTTGTGTTCCTCCTGTATTGGAAAATGTCTTCACCCTGCATCTTGTTTATACCCTTGAGGTACTTGAATGTTTCTATCATGTATCCTCTCTATCTCCTCTACTCCAGTGAGTACATGTTGCAATTCCTTAATCTCTGCTTGTTTGTTTTGTGGTGTAAGCTCTGTACCATCTTAGTCACCCTTCTCTGGACTGTCTCCCGCCTGTTTATACCCTTTTGAAGGTGCGGCCTCCAGAACTGCACACAGTACTCCATGTGAGGTCTGACCAGGGTTTTATATAACATCATCACTACCTCCCTCCTTCTGCTGGTGATACCCCTGCTTATGCAACCCAGCATGCCACCATCCCTTCCCACTGCCTGGAAGTCGTACAAGGGAAAAATGTGAGAGTCTAACAAACAAATTAGAAAGGCAAAAGTCCAGACAGAGGAAAAGATAGCAGAAGGGGCAAAGAGAGGAGACAAATAATTTTTTAGATGCACGAGGGAATGTAGGAAGGCAAAAGGGGGGATAGTAAAGATTGTTACTGAAGAAGGGAAATGCACCAAACATGACCCAGAGAAAGCCAAAATCCTCAACAAATACTTCTGCTCAGTGTTTACCAAACAGGACCCATGGGCTGGCCTAGCCCTGAAAAAACACAACACCCCAGGACCAGGGGTAGACACTAGTCCCTTTACAGAAGCCGAAGTATGGGAAGCACTAAATAAACTAAAAGCAGACAAAACCATGGGACCAGACAAGATACATCCCGGAATCCTTAAAGAACTGGGGGCAGAATTAGTAGCCCCTCTGGCACTTCTATTTACAAAATCCTTGAAGAGCGGTGTGGTCCCCGAAGACTGGAAAAGGATAGTGTTGGTTCCACTTCACAAATCAGGCAGTTGTGAAGAGGCTAGTAATTACAGACCGGTGAGCCTCACGTCTTTAGTAGGGAAACTAATGGAGGCACTAACAGAGGATTATAGCATTCCTCAAAACTAGTGGCCAACAAAGAGAGAGGGGACATGATTGAAACATTCAAGTACATAAAAGGCATTAACAAGGTACAGGCACAGGAACTTTTTCACTTCTAGAAGGGCTCCAGGACCAGAGGACATGGCCTCAGGCTGCAAGGAGGGAGGTTCTCTACCAACACCAAGAGGTTTTTCTTCACAGAAAGAGTGGTGAATGCCTGGAACAGCCTGCCCCAAGAGGTTGTGGGGGTCAACACTGTGGGGGGATTCAAGAATGCATGGGATAGACACAAGGGAGCTCTGACTACAAATGGCAACTACAATGTCAAAATAGGTCTAAAACAAATGGGCAGGCTAGATGGACCTAGCAGTCTCATTCTGCCGTCAACTTCTATGTTTTTATGCTTTTGTAGTCTACTTTGACATTTTCAAAGTCATGTGAAATTATAACCCTCAGGTCCCTTTGTTCCTTGGTGACTGTTAGCAACTACCCTCCCTCATCCTGTAGCTGTCCCTGTTGTCTAAACACTCTTGGTATGTAGGATAGACAATAAAAATAATAATAATACAGATTCTTGTGTCTCGGAGTCTGCCAAGAAACATTCGTAAACAAGCAAGGAGTACTAATAAAGTTTATTATGCTACTTACGCCAAGCATGTGACAAAGAAAATCACAAGGGAGATGGGTTTCTCACAACTCCTGAAGAATATATATAATCTACAGAACTGTAGATCTTAGATTCTCTAAGATCTTGTTCTAGCTCTTCCCCGCGCTCCAGCTCTCTGCCCTTCTAGAGAAGTTACAGTAGTGTCTCGAGAGCACTACAATGGGTTGCAGAGCTAAATACTACAGATAACAGCATAGCAACAGAGAGTACAACATAGTTACAGATATGAGAAACTGTCTATTGGTCCTAAGTCATTCTCTATTGGATAATGACTTAGGAGACAGCATTACTAATGAGTATCATATGAGACAGAATATGCTTCCATTAGCATTATAGCTTAGACAAAAGAAATGCTGACAGTTTAAAATGACATGCACATTTCTTACTTACGTACAATATAAAATATTAGATATAACAAAGGCCTTCTGTCTCTGTCAGCTTGCTTAGAGACAAAGAGAACTGCTGACAGGCCTATTACATGGCATATCTGAGTGTAAAATACACTACATATAATTATATGAGAATATGAGTATACAATAATCACTGATGATCCCTCTGAGTCATCTTATCAGTGATTAGGTAGATAATATATGAAATATCTATAAAAGACAAACTAATCTAGATAAATGTATTATAGTGAGATATAATATATAACTATAGGTTAATGCAAAATAGCAGTATCACAGTACAATAGACCAGGAATACAGTGTGAGGTATATGTGTGGTGTATGTGGGATGATAGGGGGCATAACCCAAGTGTAACATCCCCAGGGTTTTTATGCCCCTGGTGCATCATTTTGCACTACTTTGATTTTAAACCTCTGTTGCTACTCCTTAGACCATTTCTCAAGCCTGCCTAGGTCCCTTCTCATTTTCTTCACCCCGTTTGGAGTATATACCCTGTTGCAGATCTTGGTGTCATCTGCAAACAGGCAGACCTTTCCTTCTAGCCCCTCTGCAATGTCACTAATGAAGACATTCGACAGGACGGTCCCAAGCACTGATTCTGGTGGTACCCTGCTGGTCATCCTCTCTCCCCAGATTGTACCCTATTTACCACCTCCCTTTGTCTCCTGTCTGTTAGCCAGTTCCTAACGCAGTTCACCACCTTGTCTACCATGACCAGACTATCATCTTGTTAACAAACCTCTTACATGAGATGGTGTCGAAGACCTTGCTGAAACTGAGGTAGGCGATGTTCAGCCCCCCCGATTAACTTCCTTTATCACCCAGTCAAAGAAATCTATCAGATTTGTCTGACACAACCTACCCGCTGTTGCACCTGACCAGGGTTTTATATAACAGTATCACTGCCTCCCTCCTCCTGTAGTGACACCCCTGTCTATGCACCCCTTTTAATTTTTTCACATTTTGACCCCAAATTTTCAACATAGTCTTCTTATCACTGTACCTCATAAACCCCTTAGATGAAAATTAATCCATGGCAAAACGCCATTCTGCACCACAGGTGCATAAACTCATTTTGGGCAGGATGTGTGAAATGACAGCTGTACTGTACATGAAGATGTGTGAAGAAATGGCTAGGTTGAAAATATGGAGTCAAAATATAAAAAATTTGCAAACTTGCGCATGTGCATAGAAGCGTTTCAATGAGTGCGGGTAATTGTCGTTTGTTGGTATTTTTGCCCCAGATTTTCAACCTGGGCTTTTTGGGACCCCACCTCATGATCAGTGGTGCTATTATTTTGTTACTCAATCCCAAAAGGGGGTTTTGTGCAGCAACTGCACCATTCCACATCACAGTTGCAAGAACATGTTTTGGGCAGGATGTGAGAAATGACAGCTATACTGTTCAAGAGGTAGTGTGGAAAATGGCTATGCTGAAAATTTGGAGAAATAATATTAAAAATTTATCAAGTTACACTCATGCATAGAAAAATTTAAATGAGCACACATAACTTGGATGTTTGTTGGTATTTTTGCTTCAGATTTTCAACATGGGCTTTTTGGGACCCCACCTCATGAACAGTGGTATGATCATTTCAGTACTCTATCTCAAAAGGTGATTTCATGTAGTGACTGCGCCACTCTGTGCCACAGGTGCAAAAATACATTTTGGGCAGGATATGAAAAATGACAGCTTTACTGTTCATGAGGTGGTGTGAAACAATGGCTATGTTGAAAATTTGGAGTCAAAATATTAAAAATAATCAAAGTTACGTGCCTGTGTATAAAAATTTAAATGAGCACAAGTTACTCAGTCAATTTTCAGTATTTTTGCACCAAATTTTCAACATGGGCTTTTTGGGACCCCACCTCATGAACAGTGGCGCTGCTGTTTCATTAATCAGTCCCAAAAGGTGATTCCATGCAGTGACTAAGAAATCACCTTTTGGGACTGAGTAACAAAATGACAGTGACAGTGTACATGAGGTGGTGTCCCAAGAACCCCATGTTGAAAATTTGGTGCAAAAATCTCAAAAAATGGCTAAGATATCAACATAAGTTGAAACCATTGACAGCCATTGTACACTTACAGTTCTTACCTTTCAGTTTGTGGTTCAGCTTTGAAGAGTGCAGATGTGTCCCGGTTCACAGAAGATTGCAGCCTCCAACCTCCAGATGTAAGTATGGGGTAAGGGGGTGCGCAGAGGGAGGGTCGAGATGGGGAGGGGGGACAGGGAAGCTAATGGGGGACTGTTTTCTTTTTTACAGGGTTTAAAACAGCTTAATCTGGTTCAAGGTCAGTTGGAATTCATCTGTATCCCCCTCCCCCGGGTCGTGCCTGAAAATAGGCAGGATTTGTCTAGTGCACTTACCCGGTCAACAAAAACTAAAACAAAAAATAAAATTAAAAAAAAATAGTAATAAAGACATCGGGGGAAGGTTTTCTTTTTTTTACAGACAGGAATGTTTTGGGACACTAGGGGTGAGCTCTCCAGTGTTTGACAGTGGTGGTGGGAGTACTAACAACTGGGGATGCTGGGAGTGGGCTCCCCAGTGTCCCAAACTGTTGGGGGGGTTCTTCCACTGCCAACATGGGGATTGGGCCCCCAGATGTCAGCAAAGATAAGTGAAGGGACAGTGGCAGCAGTGGCATCTGACACTGGGAGTGGGCATCCTAGTGTCAGATTGCATTAATAAAATATTATTTGGGGACAGTGGGGAGTGGGCTCCCCACTGTCCCACAGTGCTGGGGGCAGGAGATACATGACGGGGTGGTGGTGGCACTACACACCAGGGATGAAGGACAGTGGGCTCGCAGTGGGGGGGGGTACCACTAGACACCAGGAATAAACAAGGCAGGGAGGGAGGGAGGGATTACGCTGGGCTGCAGTTGCATCCAGCCCCACTAGCATGGTCACACTTAGTGAAAATGCCTTTGGGCACTGGAAACTCCCAGCCCATATGGAGCTTAGGCTGCTTCCTACTCCGCACAGCTGGGAGAAGAGGAATATGTGTTAAATTTTTCTGTGAGGGAGTGCAAGAGAGAGAACAGCTTGCCAGCTGGTTGGTGTACACTTATGCAAATGAAAGAAATGAAGCATTCTCATTGGTGCACTTCATTTCTTTCATCTAGAGAACAGCTTCCAGCTGTGGAATTGAGACTAGTGTCACAGTCTGGTTGCGTTCTCATTGGTCTGTGAGGGACAAGCCCACTGTAGAGTGCTCTGCATTGTACTTGTCCCTGACACACCTCTGAAATGTTGTTCTACCATAAAATGTTTCTTGTGCACGTGCAAGGAAACATAAAAAGAATCTTGAAGCTTGCAAGTTCATCAGTTTCCAACTGGATGAATCGGCAGATGTTATTGACACTGCCCAATTAATTGTGTTTGTCCGAATGATGTTCTGGGATTTCATTTGCAAAGAGGAACTTCTGAAAATAATTCCACTGAAAGGGAAGACTCATGGAGAAGACATTTTCTAACAGTTCAAGAGATGCTTGGACTCAGTGAAGCTACCACTGCATAAATTGGTTTCAATTACAACAGATGGTGCTCCAGCCATGTTTGGTGCAAATGACTGTTTTGGGCCTACATATCTGAGTGAAGTTTGATTTTCGGCAATGAAAATACTAAAATCAAAGTTAAGGTCAGCACTGACTGATGACCACCTCAATGACTGCATGTGAATGGCAATGACACACTACACACCGGACTACACAAAGTTGGCTGATAATATGCAATGCCAGAGCTCCCACTAGAGTAGCAATGAATAAAAATTTTAAAATGAAAACTATTTTTAAAAATACTTAAAATCTGGTTAATCACTCAATATTGACTATTGCTGTCATTATTTTAACTACGAATCATTCTAAATATGTGTAAATATGGGCATGGTAATTGGCGCACGCGGGGTACAGCATGGGCTGCATGTTGTTGTTGCTCTTGCCCTTGCCTGACTCTAAAATTAAAATGTTGCTCCTGACCCCCAAAAAGGTTGGACATCCCTGCTGTATATTAATATATCCCTGGTGCTAGTGGTCCCCCCTTCCAATCACCATCCCTGCGTGTTGAAATTAAATCCCTGGTGGTAATGGTGCCCTCCCTCCCTCTGATCCCAGACCCTTATGTTGAAATAAATTCCCTGGTGGTAGTGGCATCCTCCCTTCCTATGACTGCCATCCCATATGTTGAAATACATTTTTTGGTAGTAGTGGTGCGCTCCATCCCTCCGATGGCACTGGGTTTAAACAGAGCAGACAACAACAGCGTCGGCATGGAGCCGGGGGAGGAGGATCATGGGGCAAGTTAAATTTCTGGGGCCATGGAATCCTCTTCCACAGCCCCTTGTAAAAAAAAATAAACAAAGTCCCAATCTGTGTAAAATAACTAGAGACCAGGATTAGAACCCTGGTCTTCAATGGCACTGGCCAAGCTGCTTGATACCCCAGCCATCCATACCACAGGAGCAGCTTGGCCAACTTTTTGGATTCTGGTGCCCTTGTGGTGTACCAGCACCATGGACAGCGACCAAGGAAGTACTTCCTGAAAGCACTGTATATCCCCTCTCGCTGTCCGTGCTAGCACTACATGAACTAGTGCCCTGTAGACTGGTGCTATTCATACAGCACTCTTCCAACCAGGTGCCCCCTCCAATCGCAGCCTTGTATGTTGAAATAAATTCCCTGGTGCTAGCAGTGCCCTCCCTCCGATGTCAGCCCTCTATGTTGAAATAAATTCCCTGGTGGTAGTGGTGCTCCCACTCCCTCCGATCCCAGCCCCAACGTGAAAGTTTATATCCCTGGTGGTAGTGGTCCCCCCCAACCGATAACCAGCCCAAAAATACAAACAACCCCTCCCTGGTATCAAGTAGTTCCTCCCATAGCACCAGGCCCCCCACTCACCATTTTCAGATCAGTGGTGCCGTGGGTGCATATGGCGACCAGCACTGCCCTCTTCACACCTCCTCAGATGGTCACCGTATGTTTTATGTTTTATTTTATTCTTTGGTAACTGGGTAAGGCCCACTAGGCACAGGTGCCTGTTTTCAGGTGGTGACCTGACTTGCTAAGAGTCACACAGTATGCAAGCAGAGGTTGTAGGAATCATACCCAGGTCTGTCTGCCGGATGTATGGAGCTCATTCACAGCTCATTACTCTAACCTATAGGCTGTGCTGCCAGCCAGTATGCACAGGCAGGCAGCATGCCTCTTATGAGGACAGGCAGACCCATAAAACATTATGCAATAACAATTTTGTAACTGTTAAGCCAACTAATAAATGTAGGGCATTGGTTGTGCTCAGCATTGAGGACTACATTGATGAGGTCAATTGGCAACTTCAGCTGACTGTTTCTACCAAATTCTTATATTTTACCCTACAATGATTTGATGCATTTCTGCAAGAATCATGATTCGAGGGCATTATTTTGCCCCAGATTAAACAATTCCTTCAGGTAAACCACCTGGTTAGACATACTATTTATGTGGTCCCCAAGGTCCACAAAAGTCTCCATAGTTCCTCAGTGACACTCATAATTGCTGTCATTTGTTTGATTATGGAGCTGCTGTGACAATATGTGGATTCCTTCCCAAGGTGCTCTGTGAAGAACCTGAACTCATACATTATGAGAAGGACACTGGAAGAATTCATCAAGTCATAGACAACATTGTAGTGGAAGAAGAAATTCTCCTTAATAATTTGGATGTGGAGGCTACTTATACACACATTCCACATTGGGGAGGTGGGGGTGTGAAGGCACTGAAATAATGCTTACGTTATAGACTTCCCAGAAACCGCACACACACACACACACACACACACACACATATGCAGGATTACTTCTACAGTACAACTAGCACAGTTTGTGTTCAAATGTAATAATTTTTTATATTCCAGTCAGGAATTACCTGCAGACAAGGGGACAGTGATGAGGGTGAGTTTTGCACCAAACTTCTTTCATTTCTGCCTAGAGAGGTGGAAGTAGAGGACAAATCCAGGTGTGAATGGGTACTTACAAGTCAAGATTTATTTGTTTGACCATAAGGTCATTACAAACTATTAGTAAAAAGTGCAGGTATGAAATACATTAGGTTAATAAACTGATAATGCACATTAAAGGCAAAGCAACGAGACGTATAATGAATGGACCATACATATCATTTTCCAGCCCATTTACAGCTATAGGAAAAATAGTTCATTAGTTGTTATCATGTCCACAGCTCCTGTACCAAACTTTGTTCCAAGGACATTCCAAAGGTATTTTATTAACTAACTTCCAAGAACCCTGTCCTATAAATAAGGCAAGGCAAAATTTATTTTTATGGCGCCCAATCCCAGAGACTCTGAGTGCTAACAAAGTATTACAAATAAAACTACTATTTAAAATCCAGAAATATCAGATAGATAAAAATCAGACTTCAATTAATAAAATTCACTATATAGTACTGATTATTCTGTGAAAGAGGCAAACTCCCTGTCTGTACATACTGTGGCCAGCCAAGGAGGTGTGAGGAGAGCTGTGCAGCACCACCAATATGGATACAGTGAGTGGAGGAGTGCCCAGTGCTGCAGGGGGGAGCCACTGGATGCCAGGGAAGGGTTGTTTGTACTTGCAGGCTGGCAATCTGGGGGGAGGAGGGACTACCACCACCAGGGATATAAACTTTTATGTTGGGGCTGGGAATGGAGGGAGGGAGGGCACCACACCATCAGGGAATTTATTTCAACATAAAGGGATAGCAATCGGGGGGAAGGGGACCACTAGCACCAGGGATCTATTAATATACAGTTCCACCAAGTCAAGGTGAATGAAATTTTGCTGACATCGCCTACAGCGACACATTGCCATTGACATCTCCGACACCACCATGTCCCAACAATGACTGGGGAACAGACTGACACCTTCTCAATACTAATGTCCCTTGCATCTCGGACTTAAGGATTACCGCAACTCCGGGGGATGGATTATGGGGAGGCGGCTTACAGCGGTCACTGTATCCACACATTGTTGCAACAACCTGTTCGACACTGTGGATGTGAAACGTGTTGGTATCGATGTGATGGATTCACTGTAGGGGAGTGAGGAAACAACGGTATACCATTAATATACAGAATGGGCCAGGAATCAGTAGAGGGAACTATTAGTACCAGGGATAATATTTCTTACAGAACAGGCTGGTGATCAGCAGAGGTTGGGATCACAGGGGTGGTTGTGCTCCCCCAGTGGCCAACTGGCTAGGTGGCTGCATTACCTCCAGCAGTCGCTAGGGTTGCCTGGAATTAAGTCGAGGTTTTGTTCAGCTGTATTTGAGCTGCTCAAAACAGCTGTGCTAAACCCTTTTGTGCAGCACAATGCTGCTGAATATGGAGTAGCACACACATTCATGTCCATGGCCCTCCCCTTGCCTGCACACATACATTATGTTTTTGCATGGGTGCTAACCATTTTTGGCCCGTGCAACAGCCTCTTTTGAATATGGGGTTCCAGCACAAACCCCGGTTTGCTCAGGCAAAGACCCATTAGCGCCCACGCATACTTTTGAATATCTGGCTTCTGGTGATCTGATTTGCATCTATGTATGACTGTGATAACATGACACAACATTTCATCTGTAAAACAGATTAGATATTAATGTCTAAAAAACAATCACTGATGCAAATAACATCCAATAACTTTACAGTTTATCAGAGATCATATTCAGTTTTCATACTGAACAGTATGAACTAATCCCATCCATTGTACTAATTAATACTATGTTTAAACTACTGATTCCCACTAATGGGTGCCTATGTAACAGTAGCTAACCACGTAAACAAAACAAAAAAAGGGAACAGAGAAAAGAAAGGGGGGCCAATGAAGGGATTAGAGGAAAATGGAATGTGGTAACTGTGCATACAGACAGCTAACGTAACTGTGAAAAAGGGCCAGTCAACCTTATTTAGATTTTAATTTAAAAAATGGGAACAATGCAAAGACTCCATTCAGGCTTGGCTATTCCCTATCATATAGAGTGTAAACCAGTACACTTTCCTTTTAAAGAGCCACCAACGCCTCAAGAAGAACTTTGGAAAACAGTATTTTTGGACACAAAGCAGCTTATATTTCTCATTAGCTCTGTATTTCTCATCCCCATTATTTATTACTGACATCATATGCAAGAAAACAGGATAGCTGCTCCTTGAGGGTTTATCAGCTCCTTTGCTTCTTCCCAACCTGATGTCATAATACTGTGCTTGTGACATCACAGTTATTCCCATGGCAACAGACTGTGATGTCACAATAGAACATTATGCTTTCAAGTAGGGCGTACACTACAAAGGCAGATGAGCTCTGAGGGATAAAGAACTTGTATTTGTGGGAATTTCTTCAGTAATAGATAATGGGGAGGAGAAATTCACAGAATACATATGAAATAGAAACTGGATTGTGTCCAAAGGTATCCCGTGATAATAGTGAACCAAACTAAGTGACTCACAACTGAGCGCTTCAATCTGGTCGCTTTCTAGATCAGCGATGGGGAAGGGATAGCGTAGGGAGGGAATAGGGAAGGAGGAGAAGAACAATGTGAGAGGAGGGAATAGCAATGGAAGGGAGGGAGTAGTGGGATGGGCTAAATGGGTCTGTGGAGCATCACTCCAGCAAGCTACCCGCCTAGCATAGTGGGTAGGGACACAGACTGCAGTGCTGGTGGTCTTGAGTTTGGGACTCTACCGTGGTATGGTTTCTTTTTTTTTTGTTTTGCAGGCATCTGTGTGTATTTTACGTCCTCAGACCCTCTTTTTTCCTCCAGTGTCTGCCCCCCCCTTGCATGAAACAAATATTTAAACGTTCGCCGATTTGGTGTTCAGCATTTGTTGAGGTGTGCCGAACTGGTTTTCGGCAGATTGTACTCGCTGTTTTGTGAGTTGCTGTGTTATTTTCGCTATCGTAACATGGAACCATGTCCAACTATTATGTTTTCCATAAGATGTCAGCTGCTCTTTAAGCATCAATTTATCAAAATCTCCACCCCTTACATTCTGTTTGACCTTTTCTATTACAGTGAAACATACTTCATGGCTACCCTTCCTTTAAGGTACATTATGTGCCTAGCAACATCACATTCCTCATTGCTGCTTTGAATGGCTCATCTACCCTGATTTTGAAAGACCACTTAGTTTACACCAAATAAAAAACACTTGCAGGTGAATATATGTATTTTAGGGCATTACCATGGCCAAATTAGTGGACCCAGGAATGGGTACGTAGCCCTGGTATCTGCAAGTGCTAAATAAGTTATTCTAAAACATTGACTGGATACTCATGATCTAACTAAAATGAGTAGCATAGGAAAATCCTCAACATTTTAAACACAGAGAAGATGATTACAAATATATCGGGACACCGCTCGGTGTTTCAAAAATATGGGAACCCATGTTTGCCTTATTAACTCTTCCATAGATAATAATTTTTACCAGAATCCAGTATTATTTTTATTGGGAGTGTACGTAGTTCTTTAACCCCTGGTATTTTTGGTGTCTTCCCATTTCTTCTTGTGGAGATACCCAAGGGTCTTTAAGGTACGATAGCTTTCTCTTTCACTGGGAAGCTAGATTTCTAGACGCATTATTCAGGATCATTGTTTTGATTCCAGATGGCCGTCTGGTTTGGGTTGTGGGGACAGTGACTTTGTTTATTGTATTTAGGTGGTATTATCTGTCTGTTAATGGTTGTTTTATTTTTTTTTTGTGTGTGTATGTACTCTTTTTTTTCTTTTTACTCTTCTTTGCTATTTATTATAGTTGTAGTAAGCATAAGTTTTTTTCTTGCTGTTGTATAAAATATCTTTCAATAAAGCACATTAAATAAAAAACACCAGCAGGTGCAATTTGCAATATATATGAGGACAGTAGTGTCACATGTTTTGAAACCTGTCACAGGGACCATGTTGCCATTGTGTGGGTTCAAAAAATGAGTCGTGTTCTCAATAGTTTTGCAGTATATGCAGTGACTGCATTTGTGGCACCTATCCCCCCCTTAATGGTAGATTCCACCCTGTGCTTCTTATAACCTCTGAAGCTATAAGCTATGTACCAGCCTATCTTTTAAATTTGCTGGAGTCCTATCCATTCTAGAAATGTACTAAACTAGTGATTGTAATATTGGTTCAGTAAGCAAATATGGTTCAATGTTTCCCAATGGCTTGCTTAGTCTTTTTTCTTTCTTTTTCCTTTTTGGCTTGCTCAGTTTGCAGTGATTCAGTACTGAATGTGGCCACAAAGCTACGCTGTTTCTGGGCTTTATTCTGTTCTACTGGTGGGTTGCAATAATGTTTCTGCTAACCCCATCTACCCCACATCTGGCAACCTGAATATCTTCTTGTCTGTATCCTGCTGCCTAAACCTACCCCCAAAATCTTAAGATCTGACCTAGCATGCCTCCTCTGTACTAGAATTTCTATATATATTATGGAGTATTGACTTTTAGGGATGTTCTACACCATGTGGCAAGGGTGACAACTGCTATCCTGGATAAGTGTATTTCAATCAGTGGGTTTTCTGTATTAATCTGTAGTGGTATTCACCAAGAGATTCTTTTTATTCTCTACAGTCAGAAAATGAATCCTCCCTTTATTACAATTAATGATGAATTTGAGATTGACATTCATACTTTCCAAGAAAGAGACACATTCTCTTAAAGAGTCAGCATCACCTTTCCACATGATAAGGCTATGATCAACATGTCACCTCTAGGGGACCAGTTGGTCTAGGTATCCATTCAGTAATGTTAGGTGGTGGATGAGCAAAATGGCTATGCAGCTGCTCTGCTCCATGGATCAGCTCTGTGCTTGTCCCCCTTTTGCTCTTTTTAATGCTTTCTAAATTCCATTGATTTGCTGATTTAAGTATGTGGGGCTTTTATTTATCAGCTTTTTAAAATTTTTAAAGAAAAGCTAAATGCAGAGTGGGGAACAACCAGTGCGGCTGTAGTTTCACCACCTCTTGGGATAGTGCTCTTTGTGTGCTTGTTACTGTGAAGCACACATTAAGCATGGGGCTTAATGTAAAGCTGCTGCCCCTTTAAGAGCACTTAGAACTTGTATGTAACAATTTGTTGCACTGCCTGGCAGTGCCATGTAAGCTTGTCAGTCAGAGTATTATTCAGTCTGGGGCTTGTCCTCATGAAGAGAACATCTACTGTACAGCAAATAAACCTGCCTTGTTCTTTATTTTATGCGTCCGACTAGTTATTCGCACAGTCCAGATGGGGTCCTCTGCAGCAGCACCTGCAGCAACCGAGGGGTCTGGCAGACCACAGAGAAGGTAAGGGGTCTTTTAGTGGTGGACCATACAAAAAAAACCACACATGGTGGAGAATGCGGCCCTTCTTCTGTCCAGACCCCATCTCGCGTTGCCTGCGTTGCTGGTTGCCCCACAGTCATTACCCCAGTATGCCTGAATTGTCTGAATGCTCATGCTGATCAATTAACTACAGCCCTGGCAGCCAGAAGAAAGCTGAACTGTCTGGTGAAGCAGCCTGCAGCCCTCGTGCTGTAGAAACAAAAATCACAAAGAAAGAAACAGAAAAAAAAAATCCTCAACATTACTGGCCAGCTAAACAGTCTTTCAGCAAGTTATTTTTTTCCAAGCCTGAGCACCACAGAGCTGCGAACTGTACCCCCCCCCCAGCTCCCACCTTGTGGCAGGCCTGTCCTATTTTGCTGAGCAAACTTCCCTTACAACAGGGAGTGCAGCTACAAAAGAAAATAAAAATCATAAACCTACAAAAGCTCTCCTGCTGCCTTTGACAGTGGCTATTGCAACAAGGGACATCTGGGTGCTGTCGAACCCCCTCCCACCCTCAACTCCATGGCTTAGCGCTGCAACACAAGCCTCCTGCTCCCTGACACACTGGCTGCCCTACTCGACGCCACAGCGTTACTCTGGCGGCTCACAAGAAACGGCCTAGCAGCAATACCTCTGGCTCTCTCCACTTAAAGGCTCAGTCTGCCGCCCGATTACTCCTCTCAGCTGCGGTTTTCCATTTGCCACTGCTGCAGTGGAACGCTCACTGCTGCCTCCCTCCATGGTGCAATAGAGTCCCCAACCCAACAGCAACAGAAACCAAACTGGAGTCCCGCTCCTCAAGCCACAAGGAGCGATCCGCTCCATACAGTTGAACCCCTTTTGCACAGTACAGTACTGGAACTCTGGAGGCACAACCCACACATCTTACCTGCGACTGCAGGGCACAGCATGGTTCAGCTCCTCAGCTCCCTTGCCAAGATCCCAGTGACAACAGCATTTCTGCAGGCCCCTTTCACCTACCAGAAGTACGGAGCTCTGTTCCCTCTCGCATTCACATCAGGCCACTCCTCGGCTTCTCGCTTGCTCCTGTCCCACTCCTGAACAGCCACAGCTCTCAGGCCAGCACTGATGCTCCCAGGCAGCAACCACGGCTCCGCTATATCCCCACTTAGCCACGCAACAAAAGGGAGTGCAGTAAAATAAAAACAAAAAACAGAGCCTCTGCTCCCTGCTTCCCTTTCTCTCCACAGCACCGCTCTTTGTGGAGTATAACCAGGCAGTCCCTCCACAGCAACCATGGCTTCCCTCTCGCTCCTGAAGCTGCAGGAAGTGCACCTCTCCTCACCCAACCACACAAATCAATAAATCAAAATAAAACTGAAGGAACACCATGGGAGCAAATCAGTTCTGGGGGCACAAACTACAAACATGGGGCCAGAAAATAATTAATAAATAAAATGGAGGGGAGCCAACAGAAAATAAACCCCATAAACAAAGCAGGGAGCAATAAATAAACACAGGGGTCACATAAATACTTGAAATAAAGTACAAAGCACAACGAACTAAACGGAAAGTGAACAAATAACTACAGTAAATTCCCCCAACTTTTTGTCACTCACCACCACAGATTCTTCCCGCCATTTCAGTGGGGAGGAAGGACAGCAGAGCGGCTATCGCCATTTTCAACATTGTTAAGCAGCCAGGCAGCCTCGTCAAAGAAATGCTCCATCTTGAGCACAGCAAAAACAAGAAGTCAGGAAGTGAATCTTGACCCCTTGCTGGTGGCCATCTTGCTACAGTCAGGCCAGTCAAATCCCACAGGAACTGCATGTCACAGTTCAGCAGCCATCTTGGCAAGGGCACAAATTGACCTCACTCCATTAAAATTAATGGGAGTCCTATTGAAATGAATGGACACTGTAACAAAAAACTGATTTTTTGCAACGAAACCTTTATTTAAATAACAAACAACGCAGAATTGAGTGGGAATTCTTTATTCAGACATCAACTGATGAACTTTGCTACAAAAAAAAAAATTGTCATTTTGTCTTCAAAGATAATTTTTGCTCAGCACTTCATCTGCAACACGACATCCTGTCTCCTGCAAGACGACAACTCCTTCTCACCCATACGACCTTCCCTCAGTGAAACAATGCTCATCTCCAACCACGATGTCTGACAATGACACAGATATGGGCGCTGGAGCGTCTGGAGTCCTACCTTCACCCACTTCAAGGGCCTGGGGCTACAAAATTGAAACAATCCTCCATGACATCCAGTCTTCTATTTCTGCTCAAGGAGCACCAGCTATGCAAGCTATTCAAGAGGACTTGGCCTACATTAAAGCCATTTCACCACGGTCCACAGTTCATGCCAGCCTACAACCAGTACCCTTCTCAGCCTTGCCTCACGAAGATGCTGTTGACTGGCTGGAACACTTCCAAGCATGGATTTCTTTCAATGGTTGGACTGATCCCTTGCGTATCTCCAAAGCCTTGCGCATGCTTCTGAGAGGGACTGCCATTTCCTGGTTCAACGCACTTCCAGACCAAGACAAAGGAGATATTGCCACACTGTACACCACCTTCAAAGCCCAATTTCTCCAAGCACATCCACCCTGGTTATTAGAGCAATAGCTGTGGAAGTGCACCATGCAACCCTCGGAATCTCTTGAAGCCTTCATAGTGGACATTGAGTCTCACTGCAAATGCTTACAGAAAGCTGAGAAAGAACAAATCACCACCTTTGTCCGGGGACTGCTTCCTCAACTCCGTCTTTATGTAATCCAGCAGAAACCAGCAACCTGGATGGACACAATCCAAGCGGCACGAGTTGCACAACAATCCATAACAATGTCCCAGGCTGCCAGTGTACAAGCACCTCAGTTGTCGCAGTTAGCCACACACACAACATGTGTCCAGCAGCAACAATCAATGATAGAGACGCTCACTACAACTATCAATACTCTGCACCACAGCTCAACTGCTTCTTCTGCTACCTCTGTCAATGTCCTTCGACCATTTCGACAGCGATCTCATCCACCTCCGTCAGTGAACTGCCAGTGGTGTGAATTCAGGGGACATACTGCCACTGTCTGCTGAAAGCTAAAGTACTACAGAAATCAAGAGAACCACAAGCACCCACCACTGCACAATCAGCAAGATATCCGCAAATACTCCCAGGACCAGGGGAACACAGCAACTGACCACCCCACTGACTCTCGCAATTCAAACAAAACGCTTCCTCCCACTGTGAACTCTGGCACACTCTCACTTCCATGGGCAAAGGTACCCATCATCCGATCACCTCTCCTAGCAAACTATGTATGTGTAACCATCGGAGACTGGTCTACGTACACCTTGGTTGACACTGGAGCAGAAATATCAGTTATCAACAGCAGTATTCTGGACAACCAAGCTATTCAACACATACCTAATGTCTCTCCAGCCGACATAAAGTACATTATCACAGCAAGTACAGATACAGTACCTATCACCTGGCATGGTCCATCTCAAGCTCCACTTTGGCTCACAGCAAGCTACTGTCAAATTTTACATAGTGCCTGATCTTCAACCTGCAATAATTCTAGGCCTGGACTTTCTCAAAGCTCACAAAGCCATCCTAGACTTTGCCTCAAACAAATTGTCACTGGATCCTTTGAGGCAACTTGCAGCTATAGATTCAGTCACTGTGCCTCCTCAGTCGTAAATGGTTTTGATTGCCAAGATTTGAGGTGAACCACTTCCACAAGGTGTTGGCATGGTCACAGGATCCCCTGTGCTGCATTCGTCAGGTCTCCTTCCAGGAAATACCTTATTGGCAGTGCATGATGGTGCAGTCTTCCAAAAATACTGCAACTTCACAGATGAGCCAGTGGTCATTTCAAAGGGTGCCACCATCGGAAAGTGTGTCTGCTTGTCTTCAGGGTACCAGCTTCATCTCATGCAAGAACCTCAGCCTGGTTCTACCAACTCTACTCCTGTCAATACTATCACAACCACTCCAGCTTCAACAGCATTACCTATCAGTCAGCGACTATCCTCTTCCAAACTTCCAGCATCTCCAACAGAAAAGCATCAACTTTTGCAATTCCTGGACAATTACCCAGATGTCTTTGTTGGTTCAGATAACAAGCTCGGATGCTGTGATATCCTGCAACACACCATCGAAGTACAGCCCAACCAGAAACCAATCCGTCAACAAGCCTACAAAGTGGGACATAACCAGAAACAAGTCCTCGAGGACATAATCAGAGACATGCTTGACCAAGACATAGTCGAAGAATCTACAAGCCCCAGGGGTGCACCTTGCTTGCTGGTGGTAAAAAAGGACAAAGGGTATCATTTTGTGATAGACTACAGAAAACTCAATGCCTACATGGTGCAGGGTGCTCATCCCTTGCCTACAACTGAAAAAGCTTTAGAGAGTCTTGGTGCGGCCAGTCCTGCTTACTTCACCACTCTAGACCTTCAGAGTGGGTTCTATCAAGTTTCCATTGATCCAGCTTCTCATCCTTACACAGCATGGTGCTGCCACTTGGGATTTTTCCAGTTCAAACATGTGCCTATGGGTCTTCAGAACAGTCCAGCCACATTTCAATGTGTTATGGAAGCCGTACTACATGGATTGTCTTGGAAATCTTGCCTAGTCTACCTGGATGATGTGATAGTCTTCAGTAGAACTTTGCCAGAGCACCTCCAACATCTTCAAGAAGTGTTTGAACGTCTCAGACAAGCCAATCTCAAGCTTCGCCCAGAAAAGTGTTGTTTTGCGCAGCATCAGATTCATTACCTGGGACATGTGGTTAGTTCTCAAGGCATCTCTCCAGATCCAGACAAGCTCTCAGCAGTCAGACTATCCAGAGCCTAACAATCTCAATGACCTTTGAGCTTTCTTGGGTTTGTCTGGCTACTACTGAAAGTTCATTTGCAACTATGCCAAGATTGCAGCTCCACTGTACTCACTCACCAAAAAGGGATGTGACTATAATTGGACTTCTATATGTAAAGAGGCCTTTGACACCTTAAAACAAAACCTAATCTCTTCTCCAGTATTGGCCTACCCAAGGTTCAACCAACCATTCAAGCTCTACTCAGATGCTAGTTCCTTTGCAGTGGGCGCTGTGCTCTGTCAAATTCAAGATGGAACAGAACGAGTTGTCTCCTATGTTGGGTGCTCTCTTTCCTCAGCTGAGCAGAACTATGGCATCACAGAGAAAGAATGTCTAGCCATGGCATTTGCCATGAAAAAATTTGACTGCTACCTTCGCTTCTCCTCCTTTACAGCTATCGTTGATCACTCTGCCCTCCAATGGTTATTTGAAATGAAGGAGCCAGTAGGCAAATTCACCCAATGGATTGCCATGCTGTAATCCTACAACTTTGAAATTCAATACAGACCAGGTTGAGTTCACTCAAATACTGATGGTGTAAGCCAGAGATGATATCCCTCTGCATCCTCCTCAACAGATGAAGAATCCTGCTTACAAGCTCTTCCCTTCCATGCCACGGATGTGCTTCCTGTGGACACTCCTACAGCACCTCAGGTTGCTTTGCTGCTACCAACCGCCTCCACAGAGAGACACACAAATCCTCAGTTACTGCAAGCAGCTGAAGAGCTTCTCATCTCCTCTACATCTGATTTGTCCCTAGCAACTGTTAAAATGCAACAAAGAACTGACACTCAATTTACAGACATAATCTCCTACTTAGAGTCTGGAACCTTACCGCAACAAAAGAAACATCACCAAGATGTACTTTTCTTTGTTCCACAGTACTTCCTCAATGACGGTGTGCTCTTTCACATTTGAACCAAGGAAGGCAAGGGTCATCGCATGGATAGAACTCATGTACAGTTACTGTAGTTGTGCCAGCCTGTCTCATCCCTCGAGTTCTTCTCTCCATTCATGCCTCTCTACTTTAGGGAGGTCATATGGGAATACACAGAACTCTGGAAAAGACAAGGCTTCACTTCTTCTGGCCATACATGAACAGGGACATTGTCCAGTTCGTAAAAGCCTGCCAGCCCTGCTCCCAGAGAAAGCCTCCTGCCAAACCAACAAAGGCACACATCATCCTCATGCCGGTAGCCACTGAACCGTTCCAAAGAGTCAGCACTGACATTCTTGGACCCTTACCAACATGCTCTGCCTCTGGTAACAAATACATACTTGTCTTTGTGAACTACCTGACAAAGTATTTGGAACTCATCCCCCTAAGAGACATTAAAGCCTCCACTGTGGCAAGTGTCTTTCTCACTACAGTCATTTGTTGTCATGGTACCCCATCATACCTACATTCAGATAGAGGCACTAACTACCTGTCCACCATTGTCCGAGAAACTTGCAAACTTCTCGACATAAAAAAGACACATACCACAAGTTACCATCCACAATGCAATGGATAGAGTGAAAGAATGATGGCCACCATTCTCGGCACACTCTCCAAGTATCTGGATGAGACTCACGACACCTGGGACCAGTTTGTTCCCTTTGTGCAGTTTGCATACAATACCAGCCCTTGTGTCGACAGTACAGAATACACCCCCTTCTTCTTAGTCCATGGACATCATCCAAGAACTCCACTGGACAGGGATCTCTCACTGCTAGAGGTGCCCAAGTCAGCCTTTTCTTTCATTATCCCTCTTCTGGAACAGCTGGAACTTGCCCAATGAGTTGCAATCACCACGTTGGGCCAGAGAAAATCGGCAATGAAAAAAATGTCTGCAGCCAAGGCGCATGAGCCTTCATTCTCTGTTGGGGACATTGTTTATTTGTACCGACCTGTTCTTGTTCTGGGCGCCACCAAGAAATTGCTTCGCCCCTGGACTTTTCCCTTCTATATTGTAGAAAAGCTTTCTCTGGTCCACGTTTGTCTGCGACGCAAGTCAGATGGCAAGCTGGTACACAACAAAATCCATATAAACCGACTAAAGCATGGGTACCTGAATAACAACCTTCCAGATGACCCCAGTCCTCCCAGAAATGAAGGTGCCCTTGAGCCTGCCATCCTCTCTGAAGCGGAGATCCCTTCGGACAACCTGCATCTAGTTCCTACAGCTCTTCCCACTCCTGACACTCTCCAGCCGGATTCCAGTTTACCAGATGATTTGCCTGGGACTTACTCTTCTTCTCAACCTTCTTCTTCTCAGGACTCTCTTCTACATGCCACAGTGTACCAGATCAAGAAGATCTTAAGAAAGAAGTTTGTCAATGGATCCTGGACTTACAGAATAAAGTGGTGTGGATTCGTTAGTGGGCAGAAGTTCTGGGTCACTTTTAACGACCTGACCCCCTCTTGTCAATAACTAGTGCAATCCATGCATGCCTCCATTCCCACTGACCAGAAAAGTTGACGGAGGTCTTGAACTTTTGTTACCGGACTCAGTGAAATGTGTTGGGACTAAATCATTTTCTGATTTAACTGTTTGTAGTAAATATCTCATTGTACCTGTCGCTTATGCACCTGTTGCCATGGTACTATTTTCCTGCACTAATGCTTTTTCCCCTTAGGAATGTCTTACCTGCATTAACACTTTTTCTCCTTTAGGAATGTCTCTTTACATGGACAGTCCACCTGTTGATTATACAACTGTTATTAAAGTGTGAGCCTGCATTCTGGGTATCCTCCTGCTGCTAACCTTCCCTTTCTTCCCTTTTTCCTTCTCCCACACTTTAGCACTTGTGGCATGACCAAGTCTCAAGTACTATTGTGTCTCCCTCCTCTCTGGTGCTACTCTGACTGGTCCCCAGTGTAGTCCAGGTTCTTTCCTCCACCCTTCCCTGCAGTGGAGTACTGTTCTGTTTTGTGAAATCTAATGCCTTGTAATGCATGAAAATGTTTTTTTTTTTGCCTTAAAATCTTTACTTAAAATATTTCTTAGAAACTGTTTATAGATTTATTGCTTGTTCGAGTGTTGCTCTCATTCACTGTTCCAGCGGTGATGTGAAGCACACATTAAGCATGGGGCTTAATGTTAAGCTGCCGCCCCTTTAAGAGCACTTAGAGCTTGCACGTAACAATTTGTTGCACTGCCTGGCAGTGCTACGTAAGCCTGTCAGTCAGAGTATTATTCAGTCTGGGGCTTGTCCTCATGAAGAGAACATCTGCTGTACAGCAAATAAACCTGCCTTATTATGCATCCGACTGGTTATTCGCATGGTCCAGATGGGGTCCTCAGCAGCAGCACCTGCAGCAACCAAGGGGTCTGGAAGACCACAGAGAATGTAAGGGGTCTTTTAGTGGTGGACCATACAAAAAAACGCCACATTACCTTTCATCACTGAGAGTTTATAGCAAGTACAATACAGACTGTAAATGACACTGTAAGTCAGATCCTGATTTATATTTTGTATTTTATGCCCTGTACATGCTGAACATTTGTCCTGTGAGTTGGGAGTCTTCCACGGTACTTGGCTGATGCCATTTCCTATAACACAGTGGAGCAGAAACAGTCTTGCCACCATGTGCATTTTGCACAGTGAGGATGTATTTTGACTGGGCTGTGTTTTTCCTGGCCAGTTGTTCATCTGGATTTGAGATCATAATTTTTTCTTCATGGAATTAATTTGTAAAGTGAATCTGTACCTATCTTTATAGAGTGTGGAGTGTGATAATATAGGACTGCTGGGACCACGAGGAATGGCTCTAGGCTCCTGTTGAGGAGAAGAAGAATGTGTTTTGAGACCTATGTAGCATAAAGGAAAATTGTGAGCACCATATGTGCTGCAATACTGGAGATAAATAAAGGTATGATATTGTTGCCTATGGGGCTAATGTGGGCTCTTTAAATTACATGTCTAAGTTACTATGCTCAGTGGAGTGTCTCCCTTGTCTTGTTTTCTTTCCAGGTAATTCTGACCCAGTCTAGGTGTGCTGCAACTGAATGAAAAGCCCTGGAAGCTGGTGAGAGTGTGTTGTACCAAAGGATGTTGATATGTTACTACTAAAAAAACTTAAAGGTCCTGTGGATTTTCAGCCCAAACAAGGAGCAGAAGAGTGAAGAAAAATTCTGGTAGAGAAGGCAAAAATTGCCATTGAAGTCTTGATTGGATGTCATTCAAGAACTTCTTGGCATGTGGCATCAAATGTGGCAGCAACTTTGAGATTTGATATCTGGACACTTTAATAGGGCATAAATTCATTTACCTGGTGCAGGATTGACAAAAAAAAAGTGAAGTGCTGTGCAAACATTTGTGCTGCACCCACGGTTGCACTGGTTGGTCATCGGCTATACACAGTCAGATAGCACGGTGCACTAACTGACTGTGAATATGGGCAGGTGCGGGCAGAGCTTACCTAGGAAAAGCACCAGGAACCTCAGTAGCACTGCCCCCACAGCCAGCATGGAGATTGGCCCACCAACAATAGTGCACATGTGCCAAGTCCTGATTTACAAAAGTGGCATGCAAGGTGCAAATGGCCATTGGCATGCCCATTATGGGCCCATTTTCATGGCCTTTGGTTGGCCTAGTGTGGCCCCCCCTCCACCAGTCCATGCCCCATGTATCCGCATTCCCAGTGGTGAAGTTCTGCCACCACCCCACCCCCAGGCTTCTGATGGCCATCGCCAAGTAAATGCTTTTATTCTGGTAGTCTAGGGTCCTTCCCCCCCCTCCTGGATCACCAACCACATAAGAAAAAGTATTGATCTTCCCCAAATCAGTCTTCACCATTCGTTACTGATGGGTCCTACCAAAGGTTAGGACCCTGCACAGAAAAGAGTACTGCCTCGTTAAACATTTTTGTGTGGGGTGGAGCCAACATTGGGATGGCGCTGCTCTCAAGGCCAATATTCCACGTGGTGCTCGTGGGTTGGCCAGTAACCTACGTCGACTCCTCCCAGCCCTCAGTTCTGTCTTTTCCACCATCGAGGAAGGATCCTGCGAGGGAATCCCTTTGGTAACTGCGTCACTGCCTAGGCTTCAGTCTCTCTGCAGTACTGTAGTACTACAGCAATCACTTTCGGTGCCTGAAGGTTTGTTTTATTTAAAGTTTAATTCGGTGCTGGGTGCCCTTTTTTCCTTTTTGTTTGTTTTTAGCCACAGCAACAGCATATCGGGGTCGGGGCATTGATCAAAGTCAAAACGGTCCGGAGTTGCTCCCATGCGTCAGTGCTCCTGTGGCAACTTCATCATGATCATGGACCCCCATGACCATTGTTTCTCTTGTCTGGGTCCCCACCATCCAATGGACGAGTGCGACGCTTGCTTTTCCATGGATCTTTATACTTTGGTTGTTCATGCAGCGCGATGGGGTAGGGAACCCCCAACTTTCAGTGGGCGTTTATGAACTCGGGACGTGAAAGCAAGAGTCTTGGGCTCCACCCCTGGGTCTGTATGACCCAGCAGGGAATTAACCCCTCTGCTCCTCATCTTGCTGGGGCACGGGGTCCCCGTCTGGAGTTGATGAGAAGGTTGTCTTCCTCTAGGAAGGTGACTGGTCATGCCTTGCAGTCCGGCTCCTCCGTGGAGGACTGGACGACCCCCAAGGTGGAGTCAGGGCTATATGCAGGCTCTCCAAGGGAGGTCCTCTCGAGACCACACACGCCTCCATCTTTGGCTCTCAACACCACCTCCAGTACTGATGAACAGAATGGAGGGGTAGCATGTCTGGGCCTCCTCCTGATGCCTCTTGGGGTTTCAGGAGGTCCAGGGTTCCGGGTGTGGCCCAGTTAGAAGTGGCCCTAGTCTCCTCCCCTGCCTCAGGGGATGGTGACAGGGGCAACCCTGATTGGGTCCCCAGCTCCTTGGATTCCACTTGGGTGTCTCCAGGGCTGTTGAAGTCTCCAGTTCTGGTATGTTAGCCAGAGGATGGTGCCATCATCAGCGTTGCTGCCCCAGACCCTTCTGGGACCATTACCGGTTCTGAGGGACCCTTGCGGGTTCCTCTGGAGGATCCAGAGAGTGTCAGTGCCATGCCCCAGTGTGATGCCACAGTCAGTGCTGAGTCTGTGGTCGGCACTGTGGTCAGCACCGCTCCTCTTGGCAGCACCAATGTCTGTGTCGGCTGTTCCCCTGCCAAGACCAAGCCCACCTTGAAGACTGGTTCTACCTCATTGGCCGGGTCTGGACCCATCATAATCTGCATTGCTGCCGACGAGGATAAACCTCAGGGAGACCCTCTAACCTCCTCTGGAGTGGGGGGGAGTCTTCCCCTTCTAGAAGGGCAAGTCTGGATTCCTCCACTGGGCCTCCTAAGAGGGACATATCATCTTCTCAGAGAAGAGGGCTGTGGATCTGGCTCTAGGCAATGACCCAATGCCCCTGTGCAGTTGGGGGCCGTCACCTGGGGCTGTACAGTTTGACTTCTCTCCTGGGGAGAGGTTCTGCAGTTGGTGGAGGCAGGAGCCTCCCAAGAGGCACTGTTTGGCTCCAGCCTCACCATCCATGGGGTTTCCCTCCGAAGCATCCCCCAGTCTGCCCCTTAGGAGTTGGGCATGCTGTGGAGGAAGGGTTAGCCAGTTCTCCCCCAATCAGAGAACATCTGTGCAACCCCAAATCTTGGGCAGAGGTTCTCCCAGGTCTGGCCAGGCTGTCCCTCCTCTGGTCACTCTGCCTCCTCTTCCCCCCCCTTTTCTGGAGTTTCTTAGCTCTGAAGGCCCCCTATCTTGGGAACAATTCAGGGCTTTGGCAGGGCTGTTCCCTCGCTACTTTAGGGCCATCTCTGAGGTCATTTTCAGACATCCAACATCTGCACTACCAAGCTCCAAATCAGACTCCTTCTCCCCTTCGGCTTCCTCCATAGAGGAAGAAGACTCTTCAAGTCACTTCTCCACTGTGGGGGATCTTATATCCTACCAACGATTCCTAACGGAGATGATGAGGGAACTCCATCTTTTCCACCCAGTTGGATGGAACCCTGATTGTGCAATGCTGTCATTCCATAGGGAGTACAGAGCTGACAGGTTGGTCATTCCTCCCTGGCTGAGACCATTACGGGAGGCATTGCACGTCATCTGACTACATCCCTCCACCCCTTCTCTTGCCCCTAGGGACTGTATGTGCAGATATTGCACAGCAGTGAGGTTTCCAGTTGTCATGCTACAGCCTTCTTCAGGTCTTGGAATCCTGAATTCTCCATCGGGGTGTCAACACCTCAGTGGGGACTGCCTCTCTGACACGGACTCAGCAGAGTTTGATCGATGGGGGAGGAGGCTCTTTTATTCTGCACATCTCCTGTTGCAGGTGTTAGCTCATCAGGCACACCAGGTGACCTCTGCAAGGCACATCTGCTCTCTGCTGGGATAAGTCCTAGCAGCACTGCCTGATGGTGAGAGAAATAGGCAAGCCATTCACCTGACCACCTAGGGCCTGGAACTAGCAAGACACCTCTCCAGGGCATTCTATAACGCCAATGAGGTGGCTGCAAGGCTGGTAGGATGCTCAGTCTGCATTAGGCGGGCTGTGTGGCTTCACCTGTCCAGGTTGTCACCCCTGGCCCAGCGAAGGGTGATGTCCTCACCTTTCTGGGGGGCCCACTTCTTTTCCCAGAGGGACGGCAAATACTTCGGGGGGACCCTCCACCTCTCGGATCTTGGGAGTGTTCGCTGGCCCTTTCAAGTCCTTAGGCCTAGCCAAACCTGGATTGGCCCCCTCCTCCCATGTTTTTCCCCCAAGGGTGGCTGGGGGATGCTTTCCCCCCAGGGTTTGCCTTTTGGAACTCAGACCCATCAGTAATGAATGGAGAAGATTGATTTGGGAAAGATATGGAAATCATGTACTTACCATAATTATGATCTTCCCAAATATCGTCACCATTGATTACACCCACCCACGCTTCCTATGATCAGACTCTGGGCAGTTCAGTCCTTTTCCCCCCCTCCATCCTGTCTCCATGTGGGAGAAAATAGGGGAAAAGGACTTGGTATTGGGTGAACCCTGTGTCCAATCTGGATGCTCCATTCCATTGCTGGTGAGCTATGAGGTTGCTCCACTGCTTCTGTAGGATACTCCCTGGGATCTAACCTCCTTAATTTATTCTCTTTAGCACTGAGCAGTCCTCTGGACTTTGATTCCTGCTTACCCTGGAGCAACCTTCTTTTCCTGGTGTATTACTTTTCGCCATATCTGGTGAATCTTAGGAGGACAATGGGCACACAATTCAGGAGAGAAGGTAGAGATGAAGACAGAAGATAAGAACAGACTTCCATCAATATAGGGGATCAGGCACTATTTTCTCATAGTGCAATGGTCTGCAACTTTAAAGGGAAAAAAAAGGGAAAAGGACTTTCTCAATAGGGACATGTCCCCAGGTCTCTGGCTCTTCCTCCCCTGTGGCTCTCCACCCCCCCTCTTGATTCAGCTTGGGCCCTTAGATCCTGAATCAGTTCCATTTCCCGCCTTTTTTTGGTGGAATCTAATCCATGTGGACTTCATATGGAGAGGAGAGTCCAATGGAGTTGTGCGGAGGGGGCGTGTCGGGGGAAGAGTTGAGCCAGTTTCCGTCTTCCTTCTCTCTCTTCCTCCTGTCTCTCAGTTGTTTTTATTTTGCCTAGATCTTCCCAGTGTTCTGGTCATCCCTTACCTGTCCATCTTTGTTATCCCTCTAGTCTAACCCTAATTCTCCTTCAGCTTTATTTTATTTCCCACCCTTCCCTATCATTCTGGCACCCTGACCCTCTGCTTCGCCAGCTTTTCTTGTTCCTCACCTGGCAGGAAAAAACTGAGGGCTAGGAGGAGTCGGCGTCAGTTACTGGGCAACCCGCGAGCTACACATGGAACTCTGGCCTCGAGGGCAGCACCGTCCCGACGTTGGCTCCACCCAGCACAAACATTTTTAAAGAGGCAGTGCTCTTTTTTCTGTGCAGGGTTCTGACCTCTGGTAGGGCCCATCAGTAATGAATGGTGAATAAATTTGGGAACATAATTACAATAAATAGTAATTTCCATTTCTGTACTGTAGTGGTCTCCCCCCCCCCCCGGTTCCCGATCAATGACCACATATTCTATAACATTTTCCATAGTGTAGTGGTGCTCTCCCCTGCCCTGATCACTGATCCCATATGCTGTAACATTTTTCCATAGTGTAGTGGTGCTCTCCCCTGCCCTGATCACCGATCCCATATGCTGTAACATTTTTCCATAGTGTAATGGTGCTCTCCCCCGCCCTGATCACCGATCCCATATGCTGTAACATTTGCCCATAGTGTAGTGGTGCCCTGCCCCACCCTGATTACCGATCTCCATCCCCAAATGAGGAAAACCTCTTCCCTGGTAGCCTAGGTTCTTTTTCCCCACTCCCACCCCATCTAGTGTGACCCACCACCCTGTCCCCCATCCCAATCTGTGGTCAGCAACCAGCACAGCCTTCCTCTCACCATTGTGGCTGTCCACTGAATGAGCCCTCAAGGAGTGCATACTGAATACAGTATGGCTCATTGACTGTGATTCAGTCAGTGAGCTGTACTGTATACAGTATGTACTCCATGAGGGCTCATTTAGCAGTCAGCCATGGTAGTGAGAGGAGGGCTGTACTGGTTGCTGAATGCAGATTGGGATGGGGGGAGCGGGGTAGTGGGTCACACTGGATGGGGGGGCAGGGACCCTAGACTACCAGGGAATAGGTTTTCCTCATTTGGGGATAGTGATCGGTGACCCGGGTTGGGGAGGGCACCACTGCATTATGGAAAAATGTAATAGCATATGGGATCGGCAGTCAGGGCGGGGGAAGGCACCACTGCACTATGGCAAACTTACATATCCTATGGGGGAGGCGACTGCTGATGGGAGAGCACTACACTACAGAATCTGTATTGTACATATGAGTCAGCAATATGGGAGGGACCGTGGATTACCAGAGAATACCTGTATTACTTTGGGGACAGTGATCAGTGACAGGGAGCCGCAGTACCTCTGCCAACCACTAGGATAGCACAGATTACTGCCAGGTTTTGTTCCGCGGTAATTTCTCCATGCAAGGGCCTTTGCAAAAGCCCCTTGCATTGAGCACAAACTTTGTGAATTGGACTGTGGGTATATGCAGGTCCCCTTCCCCTCATTTGCATTGTAGACCCCTACACAACTTTGCCCAGGCACAAACCCAGTTTACATGGGCAAACTGGGCTTTGTGAATGCTAACTTCAGGCAAAACACAGTTTGCGCCAGGCAAACTGGGTTTGCGCCTAGGCAAAGCTTTGTGAATCTGGCCCCTGGTGTCTAGAAATTTGAGCACAGAGACTTACAGCCAGGTATGGTGGAAAATGCTAAGAGAATTCTACCTATCAGTTCTTCTGGAAATTGAATATTGTGGCACAATGTATGTTTCAAATTTTAGGTAGTCCTTTGCTCCTGTCTGTGCTTTGGAAGCTGAATATTGAAGCAAGATTTAGTTAAAAGTTTTAAAAGAGCCTGGAGTCTTAGCAACGGCTTCCAGCGAAACAGTGCCTTGAATTATGCTGTTGCATGTGTATAAATTACCTTTAAAGGATCTATTACTGGCTGGATCTGATATTTTCTCACTTTGCGACAAACTGAATTTATGTGGGACTAGGGTTAGAAGTTCCTAAAGGTCAATAATTCTGTTGTGAATAGTTCCTCTTTTGCTCTCGTTTTTATGTTGGCTTGCGTGCATGCGCAAGCAACATCTTGCGCTAGTGCTGGTCTTGGGGGTGCAGCTGCTGTTGGGCAAATGCAGGGCACGCATCAGTAGGTGTGTCCCTCATTCCCCAATCAGCCTGCATGCCACCGCCACACCATGCATTCATAATGGGGTGAGCACATCAAAGCAAAGGTCCACTGCAATCTGAGCAAAGCTCGTCATACGCAGCGGTCCTTTGCTTGCCGTGCTCGACACCATTATGACCATGGTCGGCGAGTGGGCAGCCGCCTCATGCTTGCTGACATCGGGGTGCCCAATCCCCCTGTCAGCAACCCCCCCCGTGTTTGTGTGCTGACGGGGGAGCCCATCCTGCCTATATCCCCCAAATGTTGAATGCAGAGGGGTGCCCAATCCCTCGGCCGTGCCCCTCACTGCTCACTGTCTTTGCTCGCTGATGGGGAGCCCACCCACTTTGGCATCACCCCCAACTGTTGAATGCCAAAGGGTGCCAATCCCCTCGGCTCGCACTCTCCCCTTCTTTGTTTGCAGGCAGGGGTGCCCAATCCCCGTCAGCATTACCCTCGTGTTAGGTGTCGGCCAAGGGTGCCCAATCCTCACAGCTATTGACACCCCCACCCCAAAACTCCACTTAGGTGGCACGCTGGGAGCCCATCCCAGCATGCCAATGCTCCTGAAAATGAAAACCGCCGGTTTTCTCTTTTTTTTTTTTTTTTTTTTCCCTGCAAACGAAACCGTCCTCGTAGTCTAGATGCCCCTCCCCCACCGCACCCACCCACTGGGCACCCTGCCTCCCCTCATCCCCCTCACCCCATACTTACCTCCGGACTCCGGCGCGATGATCTTCCGTGGACCGGGAACACGTCTGCACTCTTCAAAGCCGACCGCAAACTGAGGAAATGCTGGTAAGCTGTATAATGCAATGAATAGGGTTTTTTCAACTTTGCTGCATATCTCAGGCATTTCTTGGAATTTTGGCACCAAATTTTCAACATGGGGTTTTTGGGGCCCCTTCATATGAATTCTATCACTGTCATGGCGTTAATCAGCCTCGAAAGGTGATTTCGCAGTCACTGCATGGCGAAATCACCTTCGGGTTCCATTAACAAATGACAGTGCCTAGTGTTCATGAGGTGGCCTCTCAAAAGCCTATGTTCCAAATTGGTGGAAAAAAATCCAACAAATGCCTGTTTTACTTAGCGTGCAGCTATGCAGTTGCTACGCAGGTCAACTGCTGCAAGATTCGCAATATTTTAATGCCAGATTTTCAGTATTGGCATTTTTGTGCACCTCCTTGTGAACAGTACAGCTGTCATTTTCCACATCCTGCCCGAAATGTGTTTCCACACTTCCGGCGCACAATTGCGCAGTCGCTGTGGAAAATCAGTGTTTGGGCCAGATTATGAACATTACAGTGACACAGTTTATGAGCAGAGCTCCTAGAATGCCTATGTTGAAAATTTGGAGCTGATATTCCATAACATGACTGTGTTACGAGCGTACGTTGGCAGATTGCATGCATGCTCATACCGTCGTGCATTTGTGATATTTTCACTCTAGATTTTCACCATTGCCATGTTTTCATACCTCTTGATGAACAGTACAGCTGTCACTTCATATATCCTGCCCAAAATGTGTTTCCACACTTCCGGCGCAGAATAGCGTGGTCGCTGTGCGAAATCACTTCTTGGGACACTTTGAGGAAATGACAGTGACACTGTACATGAGCAGAGGTGCTAAAATGCCTGTGTTGAAAATTTGGTGCCAAACGCCCATAAACTGGCAGTGCTGCAGCGGCTTGCATATTTCCACGTATTCTGCAACTCCGCAAATTCTGTATATTTGTATGCCACATTTTCAGCACTGGCATTTTATTACACCTCCTTATGAACTGTGCAGCTGTCATTTTTCACATCCTGCCCAGCATGTTTTCCCGCACTGCACTAACAAACACCCACAGGGACACCCTAATGCCTCTCACTCTCTGCAGGGTGGGGGTGGGTTGGCATCAGTTCAATACTTGACTGCCACTCCTGTGCTGCATCTCTCTAACTCCTGCACTGCCAATGGCAGCAAGACAACATTTGGCATTGACAAATGCTTGTTTAATCTACAATTTATGTGTTTTTACTGATAATGCCTTAATTATGTGTTGGAACTTAATTATTTGTTTAACTTTTTAATTGCTCCCATGTGTGTCCTATAAGCTCTATTATGCCCATTTTATACTTATGCCTATAAGGTGAGGAATGGGACAAGGTTGCTGAAAATGTTACATTTTTTGTTTTATTTAGTCAACTAATCATATAAACAGTAACGTTTTGATAAACCAAAACTAATCTGGACCACTGGATACTGGATTAGATTAGTCACTTATTTTGTTCTATTGCATGCAGGGGCTGTCTATTTAAGCAATTTATCCCTCCAGGGTGTGGGTACACTGGAGGATTTACCATGGCTGGTGTGATTCGGTCACGAGGCGCAGCCCGAGTGACCGAACCACACCAGTCGTGTTAAGTCCACCAGTGTACCCACACCCTGGAGAGATAAATTTATATTATACAATGTCAAATGTTGTTTCTTTAATGTTTTGTAACTATTTTCTAACTGACTGAGCTCCCTACTACACTTCAAAAGAGGATGTCATTTTATAAACAATTTACCGAGGTGGTTTAGTGAAGCGGCAACAGGACAAATCGCGGCAGTTTTTGTTTGAAGTGAAAGCGACCGGATTAGCACGGTATAAGGTTGGCTGGCACTTTTTCCAGTGGGTACACTGGAGGATTTATCACGGTGGTAATTGTGCCAGCCGACCAATCAGGATGCAGTATTTGGGACATTGGATTTACCACATTGTATAATAAGCAATAAACCATGACAGGGTGTAGGTTATGCTGAGATTTACCCACGCCTGGTGTGGCTTGGTCATGAGGCGCAGCCGAGTGACCAAATCCACACCAGAAGTGGGAAAATCTCAGCATAACCCATACCTTGGAGGGTTTTCTTGCGATTATATAATGTCCCTCTTCACTTTTTATAACGCAAAAAAAAAAAAATACAGTTTTTACTATTTTAAATATTTTTTATTGAAATTATTGTTCCGCCTGAAGAAAAAGTTCCCAGTTGCTAAGTAGAATAATTCCCCACTCACATGATTACTGGAAGAGAGAGTCTGTGAATTTTCACTTGTTTGACCCCCCCCCCCCATCACCACCACCACCATCCTGCAGCTGAATTACTATTATGTGTATGGGAAGAAATAACCTTGTTTCAGTTGTTTTTTTCATTTTTTTTATTTCAACAGAGATCCTGACAGTTTTTAGTCGGTGCCAGTGACAAGCTTGCTCTTTCATATACTTCCGGGTTTGCGTTGGGTTTAGTGTTTCATTTTTACTTTGGCTCTTGTATTTGGGAAGGATTTTTTTTTTTTTGTAGTCAATTGGTTTCTTTTTAATTGTGTACTGAATTGGATCAGATTCACGACATTACTTTAGCAGCTGGTTTCCCACTCGCGTTTTTGTGTCCCCGCTTAACGGGGAGTGAGTGTGTGGCATCCAGGAGGAGTCAGCAAGTCGACAGTTGATGTGAAGTTGATTTTTTTTCAAAGGCATTTCTGTACATTTTACTTATTTAGTTTGCATGTTTTGGAGGAGGCACTGGAGCAGCTGCCGAAATCGGACTAATCAGGAATGCTCTGCATTGGGGAGAAACAGCATGCAGAAGACTGAAGGGGGGATGCAGCATTTACAAGGTACTGCTCAGGGTTTAGCAGCGATTATACAATGGAGCTGCAAGCATGTTTTTTACTTAATGATTGCGAGTGAGGTTCGGGAGGGGCAGCTTCACTAAAACTAGAAAGAGTGATGATATTCAGGAGACAGTGGAGAGACCATGGTGGAGAACACCAGGTATTGTGGCACAGAAATGGATTAGTCCCCCCCCCCCAGTTTCTAGTTGTGAGTGAGTGGTGGGACGATCAGAAGAGGAGAGTGTGACTGATGTATTCTACATTGTGTTGGAAGGATGTAGTGGGGAAAAAGTGAGGAGTGGATGACTATATATTGATTTTACTCTGTTTATCAGTTTACTAATATTTTTTTTTTTAAACAGAATTCTCACTGGGACTGATTGGGGAGTGTGGCAATCCAGGGTGGTATGTGGTGGGAGACGGCCATCATCAGGGATGCAAGATGGTGGTTTTTCACTGCTGACTTTGGGGGTCAGATGGTTTTTAGAGATGCGGCTGACTGGCACCTTTTCCCTTTGATATATCAGAGGATTTACCACGGGTAAAAAGGTGCCAGTCAGCCAATCAGATTCAAGAATTCTCAGACCCATTATATAATTTAGGATGGAGTTAAGTTGTGAAAAGGCTGAGAAATGGAGAGAGGTGCTATCTATTAAATACTACAAGGTTCCAAGTATAACCTACTTAGTATGGCTGTTTCAAGGCAAAACACAAAGTCTAACGGGTTGTATTGTGCCCACTAGGACAGGACCAGGTGCATTCCCGTGCCTTGCTGACAAATGAGTAATCCTAGGATCCTATTCCCAAAATGGCAGCTAGGAACTTTTAAAGGCCTAACTGGAATGTCAGCCTAGGTTCTTTTAACAAGGGCAGACTAGTATGGTGGCCTATGATGGTCTATTACTGCTAAACGGCAAAGAAGTGCCACAGAGAGATTTTTCTGGTTGGCATACTGTGGTTAACATATGTGGTGGAGCCCCAGTAATGCATGAAATGACACTTTCAATCTTTAAAATGAGACAGAAAAGTTAACCATGCTGTGGTATATGGTGTGTTTTTGATGGGAGGGGTTCCTCGCTCCAATAATAATCTTCCTTGTTGTAATCCCTGTTGCCCAAAGGACTGACAAAGCATGTTTTGATGGCAAAATGGGTGTTTGTTTTTTTGGTTTTTTCATCAGGGCACATCTGTGCAACTTGGAAGAACTTCAATAAAATACCTTTGGGGTGTCCTTGGAACAAAGTTTGGTACAGGAACTGTGGACATGATAAAAACTAATGAACTATTTTTCCTATAGCTGTAAATGGTCTGGAAAATTATATGTATGGCTCATTTATTATGCATCTCGTTGCTTTGCCTTTCATGTGGATTATCTGTTTTTTAACCTAATGTATTTCATAACTGTACTTTTCCATTAATAGTTTGTAATGACCTTATGGTCAAACAAAAAAATACTGACTTGTAGGTACCTATGCGCACAAGGCTTTCTCACTACTCCTCCCTCCCTAGGTAGAAATGAGTGAAGTTGGGTGCAAAACTCCCCCTCATTACTGTCCCCTTGTCTGCAGGTAATTCCTGCATGGAATATGAAAAAAAGTAAATTCTAACAGACTGTGATAGTTGTAGAAGTAATCCTATCTGTGTGTATATGTATGTGTGTGTGTGTGGGGGCAGGTCTGGAAAGTCTACAGCCTAAGCAGTATTTAAGTGCCTTTAAGCCCCTTCCCACCCCATCACATATGGAATGTGTGTATAGATAGCCTCCACTTCCAAATTATTAAGGAGAATGTCTTCTTCCACCACAATGTTGTCTATGACCTGGTGAATTCTTCCAGTGTCCTTTACATAATGTATGAGTTCAGGTTCTTCACAAAGCACCTCAGGAAGGAATCCACATACTGTATTGTGACAGTGGCTCCATAATCAAACGAATGCCAGCAATTATGGGTGTCTCTGGGGGCCTGTGGAGAATGTCACGGACCTTGGGGACCTCTTAAATAGTAGGACTAACTGGGTGATCTACCTGAAGGAATTGTTTACTCGGGCAAAATAATGCCCTCAAATTATGATTCTTCCAAAATTCATCAATTATTTTCTTAAGAATCATTGTAGGGTAAGATATAAGACTTTGGTAGAAACAGTCAGCTGAAGTTATGGGAGGCAGTATAGCACAGTGGTTTAAGGCTCTGAGCTGCAATTCTGGTGACATCCAGCAGACCAGACCTGGGTTTGTATCCCACAGCTTCCACTTACATACTGTGTGACCCTGAGCAAGTCACTTAACTTCCTTGTGCTCCCAGGTTGCACCTGCAAAAAAGCTTTCAGCTTAGTGTGCTACTCCTGGTTAAACAACTGGAAAAAAAAAAAGTTCTCTACTGACCTCATCAATATAGTCTTCAACGCTGATCACAACCAATGCCCTACATTTATTAGTTGGCTTAACTGTTAAAGAATTGTAATTGCATAATGTTTTATGGGTCTACCTGTCCTCCTCAGTTACGTTTTGATAGTGCCTACTACTGCAAATGTCTTCAGAAATGTTTTTCACCTCTTGTTCCACTTCTTTACCAACTACTTCTACTAAAGCATGCATCAGGGAGGGAAGTCGATTTTCCTTTAGATTACTGTGGGGTCTAGATATCCAAAGTAGTCACAAATTCTGGATCCTTACTGTATGTAGTACATCCAGTGTTGGTTGAGTATTTTATTACTTCAAGCTGCAGCTGAATCGATATACTGTGGGTTGACCACTGTTTTGATGTGGTTAATATTCATGGTCAGCATCAATGAAAGCAACTTGCTGAGGAGCCATATTTCTGCTGCCATTAGTCCATATTTTGATAGAATAATAACAACGGTCACTTCCTCTGTTGTGGGTGCTACAGGTATTTGTATGGGGACTCCTTAAAGAATGACATGGCTCTAGGGAATTTCATTAAGCAAGGCTGGTCCATCTTTTTCTTTAGGCACAATGAATATTGTAAATGTCCCTCAAATTATCAATGTCTATAAAGATGAATGTAATCACTTGGAACATGAAATGCCTTAAACTCCTGATAAAAAGGAAAAGAGTGCTGGCATATTTAAAGAAGGACTGCCCTACTATAGCCGTGTTGCAAGAAATCCAACTGAACAATGCTGAGCATGAAAAACTAAAGAGTGGTTTGGTGGGACAGGTGCCAAGCATGAGTGGTAGCAATTTTGATTCACAAAAATCTCTGTTTACATATTACTATGATTAAGTGTGACAGCTCAGGCTGATGGATCTAACTATGTGGCCGGTTGTATGGTGTGGATGTTCCTTTTTAAAAACATATTAGCTGAACTATGAAAACAGAACATTTCAGAAATCTGATACTATTCCTTTCACAGCTGAAGGAAAATGTCATTTGGGGGTGGTTATTGTAAACTAAGTTTTGGATCTGCTTCTTTGACTGCTCTTAAACAAAGCTCTATCATACTAGCAGCAGCTTCCCTAATTCAACAACAGCAGGCAGCAATTGGGGATGCATGACTGTTGGAGATGAATGCATCCAAATGTAAAAGTTTTTTCATTTTATTCTCCAGTCCACTAGTCTTATACCCATATTAACCCGTTTTCCCCTTAGTGCCGCTATATGTCCACAAATGGAGCAGACTGCCTACTTGTCCTCATCGGTGAGTGTAATGATGTCACACCAAGAGCCTGGCAGATCAGTTGAACAGGCCCGTAAGAAATTGTAAACTACAAGAACGAGACCAAAATTTGAAAGAAGTATCCATGAACTACGCTGTACCTCCTGTATTGCAGCTCTTGTACTGAATGTGCCATCTAGATGGCCCAGGTCATTCCTTAAAACAATCCCTCTGACTAGTGTACCTACCTGGTTATCAAATAAATAAATTAATTAAGTAAAAAATGAACTACATAAGGAGAACCATGTATGATTAAGCCATGTTGTGGCAAAATATAGCACAGAGGCCTGTTATATGAAATGAAGAAAGATGGTACTGAGATGGAGTCTCGTTCTTGATTTTTGCAGTTGTGGAAATTGCCTACTTGCCTATTCTAATTTTGATCATGTTTCATTAAAATTCAGTTGGGCCTCTAGTATAGAACATTTGCCACCTAGGCCATGAACATTGAACCCGAAACTTATGAATAATACACAGTTCATAAAACAATTAGGTCCTGAAATTAAGAAACTTTTAACATTTAATAAGGGTATGGTGGCTTCATCAGGAGTGTTTTGGGATTCACTGAAGGCTTATATCAGGTGCCGGGCAATTGCTTTCACAACTAAATTAAAGAAGGAATGTTCGCTGAAGGTTGAGGCCACGAAAAAGAGTTTAAGGAGCTTGATAAGCGAAAGAGGCAAACAGTAGATAATAATATGTGCTGAATAATGTGTCAAATTAGACTACAGTATAATGAGCTCACTGATCAATAGATGGAAAAAGCCTTCACCTACCAAACAGCTAAATACTATGACAACAGTAATAAATCGTCCCTCTGCTGGCCATGCAGTTGAAAAAGGAATATGTCCAAAAACATATAGATCTTATCACCTCACTCACTTTAAAAACGTTACTGGTCAGAGAGCTATTAATGAAGAATGTGTTGATTATTTGTGGACTCTCTATACTAGTAGGCAGGGAAACACTACTGGGGATGCCACTAGGGGGGAGTATGTGCCATGGGAGCCAAACATGCCATTATTGGAGGTCTCAGATTGGATGATTTTAAGCTGTCCTTTCACTAGGGAGAAGGTTTTATGGGTCATGGAGTTGCTAGCATCTGGAAACACCCTGGGCCTGAATGGGGTTTCATATGAACGTCCTAACAGATAAAGGCCTTATGGTGTGTCTAGTCTGCTCAGTTGTGCAGCTCCCTATGTATTTACAAGGGGACCTACCCCCCGTTTCTCTTTTGACCTCCCTCAGCTTCCCCCTCTTCCCCCCCCACTTGCTACCTTCTACCTGCAACTTTTTCCCACACCCTGTCCCACCCCCCTTTTGAGCCATCCACTGTTTTTAGGATCATCACCTTCTCTGGCAGTTCATTCCACTTGGCCACCACCCTCTCAGTGAAAAAGTGCCTCCTCATTTCCCTCCTAAACCTTCCTCCTACCAGCTTTAGGCTGTGTCCCCAGTGGTCTTGTTTCTGTTAAGGCTGAAGTGTACTTGAAGGTCTCAGTCATTTCTCCCTTCTTTCCTCAAAAGAGTACATGTTGAGCTCCCTGAGCCTCTCCTCATAGGTGTTGCCCTGCTGGCCCTGGAGCATCTTGGGTGCTCTTCTCTGGACCATCTCCAGTAAGTAGATATCCTTATTAATATCTTAACTGTATTAATCTTCACCATTCATCACTGGTGAGTAATACACCGGAGGCACTAGGACCCCTCACGAGCTATCGTTTAGAGAGATTTTTCTCTAAGGGGAGGAGCCAGTGCTGGAACGGCACTGCCCTGGAGGCTGACACATTGCATGGTGCTTGTGGGTTGGTCAGTAGCCAACACCGACTCCTCCACCACCCCAGTTCTGTGTTTCCTGCTGTTGAGGGTGCATCACCTCATGGGAGCTGACTGTTTACTGTTGTGCACATTGTGTAAAGTTTACTTCAGTCACCAATAGGTTCTGCCACTGCCATTACTCTAAACTGTAGGACATCTACAGACCCGGTAAAATCGTTTCTTTTATTTTCTTGTTTTTCTGGTTTCTCTCATGCACCGAGTCTTTGCTTTAGTTAGTTTTAAGTTGTCCATGATGATCATGTCCAGTTCAGGGCCTTCTTCTAAATCCAAAGTGGGAAGTGCCCCTGCAACAAGTCCATGACTGTAAAGGACTGTCATGCTCGTAGTCTTGCCTGTCTGGGTCCCCATCATGATGTGGACAACTGCAATGCCTGCTTCTCCATGGACAGCTGGGCCCTCGAGGTGCACGTATTAAAGGTGGTTCAGGATCCTCCCACCTTCAGGGGGTGGCATCAGTTCTGGGACGCCAAGGACAGGATGTTGGGCCTTTCCCCTGGGTCTCCCTCTGGTACTATATGTGCTGAGGGGGAGCAGGCCTCAGCTGGTTTCAGTCTCACTGAGACCACAGGCTAGCATGAGGGGTTGATGAACAGTCGACATCTGGGGGGGTCAGCTGAGTACCCCTCACAGTCTGCCACTTCCTCAGAAGCGCGGAAAATCCCAGTGTCGTGGTCACAGCTATACAGCTGGGCCCAAGTTAGCGGAGTCCTTGGTACTACCTATTAGCACCACTTTGGCTCCTGACTTCGCCCTTGGAGCCAGTGGGCAAGGTGGTGCTGCAGTCCGTGCTAGACCCACTTCTGGTGCCGTCAGCAGCACTGGGAATGGGAGACTTTTGAGAGTGGTCTCTCTGCTGGTCTCTCTGATCTCTTCCTCCTTGGAGGAAGATGATTGGGATGATCTGGAGTGGTTGTCTGACTCTGAGGAGTCCCATCATCCTATTAGGCTTAGCCGTGCAGTACTCGGTGTTGCTCTTTTGGTTGTTCCTCCAGTGGGCTCTGTCCTTGGGGCTGGCTCCTCTGGGTTCCCCGATGCAACTCACGGTGCCAGGGACTTACCTGGCTCCAATTCCAGTGCTGGGGTGGGGGTCCACACTGAGGGCTGCACTGAACTTGGGGATGGTGCCATTCCTGTGCTGAGTCTGGGGCCAGCGCCATGCTCAGTGCCAAGTTGGACTCTCACACTGCCTCTGGTGCCAGGTCTGGTTCTGGTACTGTGGGCAGTGCCGTGTTGGATTCTGGTACTGGGGGGTCTGGGACAGTTTCTGGCACCTCCTCTGGTGTTGGGACTGCCTTGAAGCCCCCCATTATATGCACTAGGGAACAACTGAGTAGCAGGTCCCTCTCAGAGGGAGAGTTTGAAGGAGCCTGGATGGCACGTAGACCCACTTCTAGAGCTGCTGGTGGCTCTGGGAGGAGTTGCAGTGTTGACCCTTCACTTTTTCCCTCTCCTGGGTAGGGAGGGTCTGCAACAGGTGGGGTAAGGGGCCACCCTCAGGGGTCAGACCAGCTTGTATCACCTTGCTGTGGGGATCTTTCTCTGGGGAACCACTTTGGCTGCTCCTTTACGGTTGGCCAACCTGCAATGGGCATATTGCGCAGTTCCCCTCCCTTGAGAGGGGTTCCCTGTGCATTCCTGTAGCCCTAGCAGGGATCCTGCTCTGGCTTGCCAGACGTCTCCCCCTCCTTCGGATCCTCTGCCTTCTTTCACTGCTCTACCAGGTCTCTTGGGCCTTTTGGGACCAATGATTTGGGATCAGTTCAGGTCTTCAGTGGTTGCTTTTCCACACTACTTAAGAACCCTAGACCAGGTCATCTTTAGACTAGAACCCCCAGCAGTCCCAGAATCTGAGTCATGCTCCTCTGCCTCCTCATCTTTCTCCCCAGAGGAGGAGGATTCCTCAGTCCACCTGTCCTCAGATGCTATCACCAGCTATCAGCGGTTCCTGTTGAGGTTGTTGGAGGAGCTCCATATATCCCATTTTGCAAGTTGCAATCCTGACCATGCAATGTGGGCATTCCTCAGAGAGTTCAGCCCAGAAAATATTGTTATCCCTTCATGGCCTTTCCCCTTCATGGAGGCAACACATTGGGTCTGGCAGCATCCCTCTGCCCCTTCTCCAGCCCTCTTGAAAGACTGTCAGTGCAGGTATTGCACACCTCAGGGGTCTCCAGTTACTATGTCATGCCCCTTTTCTGGGATAGAGCTCCTGGACACCCCTTCTGGGTATCGTCGACCAAGATATGACCGCCCCCAGAGTCTGACTCAGTTGAGTTTAACCGCTGGTGGAGGAGAGTCTTTTTAGCAGCATGTCTTCTTTTGTGTATCTCAGCACATCTAGCTGCCTAAGCTAAGCACCTATGGATGATGCTGGGACAACTCCTAGTGACATTGCCTGATTCAGAGGCAACCCGGCAAGCCTTTTGCCTTCCTGCTAGGGACCTAGAGGTAGTGAGACACCAAGCAAGGGTGTCTTATGATGCTAATGAGGTAGCATCTAGGCTGGCAGGAACTGCAATCTGCATTAGGCGGATGGCATGGCTTCACCTTCCCTGGTTATCACCTTGGTCCAGCCTCTTCTTGGAGTCCTGGTTACTCCTTGATATTTCCAGGTAACCTGTGCTGGGTTAACTTGGGGCAGGATCTCCAATAATTCCCTAAAAGAGTTCCCTCTCAGGGAGACTTTAAGCCTCCACCTTACTGCTCTGCAGCTCGGGGAATGAAGGGGTCTTTTTCTTAAGTTTCTAGACCTTCCTCAATTAATGGGGTCTAAGTCAGGGGGGATCTGCCCTATGGTGGGTCCTGTGCCCATCTCTATTCTGTAAGGGACAGGAAGCGAGAGACCTGTTTCTCCCTTTTACCCTTCTCTAGTGCACAATGAGGGCACATCCTCTAAGGCTTCAGAGCCCTGGGATGTTTTCAACTCTGCTAAGCCTGTGATCAGCTAGCAAAGTGTCTTGGTTTTCTCATTAAAGTTGTTCCAGCCTGAGTGGCCCCCTGTTCACTCTCTCTCTCTTTCTCTCTCTCCTGTCATGGGGCTCTCCACAACACAAAAAAACAAAAAAATAAAGAGAATGAGGGAGAGGAGTCAACCTGTTGAGTCCCCTCTTTATTCCCACAGGAGACTTCTTGGACTGTCTTTTAGGGTGCCATATATGTCTCTTATTTTCCCTCCCCTCTTTTTCTGTTCTTCCTTCTGTTCTTCCTTCCATTTCTTCTCTTCATCCTCCCTTGGTCTGATCTGTACTTCCCCCTCCTTTAGTGGCTGGCTTATTCATTTTTCAGTTTATATGCTTTCCTTTTACTATCCCTTGGGATCCCTTACCCCACCCTCCTTTTCTTCCTCTGTCTCTTACTTTCCACTCCCTCCACTGAGCAGAACTGAGGCAGTAGAGGACTCAGTGTCGATTACTAGTCAAACCATGAGCACCACGCAATGAATCAGTCTTGAGGGCAGCGCAATTCTGGCTCCTCCCCTTAGAGAAAAATATCTCTAAGCTATAGCTCCCTTGGGGTTCTAGTACCTCTGGCATATTACCCACCAGTGATGAATGGTGAAGATATTCAGTAGAATCAAGAATTACAGTAGGTACGTAATTTTCATATGTGGGCACCAGAACTGCACACTGTACTCCAGGTGTGATCTTACCAGTGACCTGTACAGTGGCCGAATAAACACTCTACTAGACTGAATAATGACAAATCACCCTGAAAACATGGTGGCTTCCGGCGTACTACCTGATGTCATCACTGATCACTCCCCAACCTATTGTGTACGGGGCAAAACCAAACCCACCCTGGGTGGACCCCGCTTAATTACCTTCCGAAACTATGCAAATTTTGACCTGCAACTTTTTTACAAGACATTGCGGCCATGGATTGGTCCTCCCTTCTCTTAACCAGTGATGCTCAGTCTGCTTTTAATATATTCCTGACCCACTTCCTATCACTCCAAAAAAACACTGCAAACTTACGACCCACCATGTAAAAAACAGGCAAACACGCTTGCTTAATTCTGTCCTACTATGTAAACTAAAACATAGGGACAAAAGCTGGCTCTGTTTCAAAAGAACAGGACTATCATCTGACCTCCACACCTACAGGTCACTGCGTAACTCCTGCAAGAAGGATATCAAAAATGCAAAGAGCTCCTACTGCAAAGATCTATTAACCAATTCCTATGGTGACTCTAAAAAAGTTTGGTCCCATATAAGGTTCTTTCTTTGCTCAAATCAGGCTCCTACCCCAAATGCAATGTCACTTAATGGCATTCATTGTAATAATCCTAGAACTATTGCCAACTTTTTTAATAACAAATTCTCTGACTTATCTAGTTATGCCTCTTCTTTCTCTGCCCAACCAAACATATCCTCTCCCCCCCAGGTCAAAGGTCCTCATTTCTTCTTTAAGGCAGTCTCTAGAATTAATGTGCTTAGGTTACTAAACAAGATCTCTGACCACACCACGGCAGACTCAGATGATCTTAAACCCAAGCTCCTAAAGCTAGCTGCCCCCTACATTGCTGCTCCCCTTGCCAAGATATTCACGCTCTCCCTGTGTCAGAGCTTCATCCCTACTATATGGAAGGTAGCTAGGATTACCCCTGTTTTCAAAAAAGGAGATTATAAAGACCCCTCTAACTACCGACCCATAGCCATTCTTTCAGTCCTCAATAAAATCCTGGAGAAACTGGTTGCTGTCCAAACTATTGACTTCCTCCAGAAACATGAACTACTTACCTCTGCCCAGCATGGCTTTTGCAAGGGCCATAGCACTACTACCGCCCTTCTCAAATTCACGTCTGATACTTTAGTGACTATGGACTCTGGGCTTCTCACAGGGGCCATTTTCATCAACATGACCAAAGCATTTGACCTAGTTGATTACTCCATTCTTCTGACCTCCCTGAGATCACTAGGTTTCTCTGCTAATGTCATAAGATGGTTTGGTAGCTACCTGACTGATAGGGCTCAGACTGTGAAATACAATTCTACCCTCTCAGACAAGACCACTATAAACATTGGGGTGCCACAAGGTTCCATTCTTGGACCTCTACTTTTCTCCATATTCATAAATAACATCACCTCTAACCTCCATAGGACAGCCTCTCTACTATATGCTGATGACATTGTGCTTTACACTAGTGTAAAGAGCCTCAATGACATAAATCTGCAACTCTCTCTTCATTTCCAGCATATCCAACAGTGGTTTTCTAGTCACAAGCTGGTCCTAAACGAGGCCAAAACCCAAGCTATGATCTTTGGATCACAGGCAAAACTCAAACATTCCTGCCCAAATTTCAAAGTCTCCTCCGTGAATGGTTCAGCAGTTGAGGTGGTAAACTCTTTTAAAATCCTGGTGTCACACTTGACCCATCACTAAATTTTGACCTTCACATCAAACAGACCTGTAAGCTGGTCAATTCCAAACTGGGTATAGCCTACTGAACCAGCTATGCCCTCATGCCCTCAGCCAGACTTGCCATTGCCCGTGGCATACTCCTGCCCACACTTACTTATGGTGTTGTTACATTTACCTCCACATGCAAATCTAGTTTTCAAAAGTGGGATGTCACATATAACAACATATGTCGATATGCATCCTCCTCTCATCGACTGAAACACCGCTGTCTTCTATATTCAGACCTTGGATGGCTTCCACCCTCTGAGACTAGACTTTATGCTTATGGCTCTGTCATTGACAATATTATCTGACAACAAGTTCCCAAACCCTTGGCTGACCTCTTCCAAAATCTAACACCTTGCTATGGGCTGCGGTCTGCTGACCATGCCCCAGTAGTCATCCCCAGACATAACACCTCCAAAGGAGCATGAGCTTTTGTCTGTCATGCCCCCCTTTACTGGAACACCCTCCCACTAGTCCTACATCAATCCACGTCCCATGCGTCCTTTAAGAAAGGGTTGCGAAACCATCTCAGTACTTCTTGCAAGTGCTCCTGTTTCAAACCACCCTAGCTCACAGTTACCCTCCTGGCATTACCTTTCCTGCCTCTTATTTTACCATGCCATACACTAAGCACTTTTTTCTACCTGTCTTGACCTACCTCCTCATCTTGCCTCATCCTAAATCCCATTTCTGACCTCTCTACGGCTATCTCCCCTACTGTTATTTCTCTCTTTACTCCCCATTTGTCATTACTGATTGAATACTTCTATGTTTACTAATTGCTTCTTTTTTCCTCAATTTTGGTTTTATGTTGTAGCCTCATAACTTGAACCGTTTTTTCATATCTCTTTCTTTACTGTTAATGCACCTACTTTGTCAGTATCTATGCTTTTTGGTAATATATTGTCAAACATGTCAAACCAATTTTGTAATGTCTTTGCCTGTATTTCTCATTCTGTACTCTCCTGGGTCGTGCCTGAAAATAGTCATTGCTATGGCTAGTGCACTTACCCGGTTAACAAAAACTAAATAAATAAATAAATTGCTCTGGCTATGCAACCCAGCATCTGATTTGCTTTGGCTGCTGATGTCTAGACAAATACTGAAAAACAGAGGCAAGAGACCCCTTGTTATCATACATGCTGGGGTAAACAATATCATGCACCAAAGTACACAGAATATAAAAGAAGAATTTGTAGGTCTAACTAATACACTAATGAAACTTGAGTGTGATATTGCTTTCTCTGAAATACTTCCTGTTACCAAAACAGCTAAATATCAAGTTGATAAAATAAAACATAAACAATGGGTTGCGAACATGGTGTGTCAAACAAAACATAGGGTGTATCACCCATTTGGAGGAATTCTATGATAAAAGAGAACTGATATACTGGGATGGCCTTCACCCTAGTAGGCAGGGTACATCATTACTTGGACAGCACATAATTGCCTACATTAACAATAATTTTAACTAAACTCAGAGGGGTAGGGAGTCAAGACACTCACCATTTCTCCTCTCTCCATGGCTCTAGTATGTTTACAATGAATAGTCTTCTAGATCCTGTCATACCAGTCCCAATTGGTGATAAAGATAAGAAAGTTGCTACCATAGTCACTACACCCAACGCAGCAATATCTAATAGGTCCAGTTCAGAGTTAAAATTTTACTAGTTAACACAAGAAGTCTATCAAATAAAATTGGAGAACTATGTTATATATTAAACAAAGAAAATATAGGTATTTGTGGGGTCACCGAGACTTGGTTCCCAGATTCTGATTGGGGGACTGACATACCAGGATACTTCAAGATTGCCAAAAATCACACAGAGAAAATAGGAGGGGGCATTGCCCTCTATATTAACAACAAACTAAACTGTTATGAACTGGTAAATAATAACAACCTTGGTGCTGATAGCAAAATCATATGGTTAAAAGTCAAGTGCTCTGATAAATCATTGACATTAGGTCTCAGTTACCGCTTTCCAAATGTTGATATTGCAGGTAATGATGCCTTTTTGAAGTCTATTGAGGAAATAGAAGTCTATGACGAGTATATACTCATGGGTGACTTTAACCTACCTAATATATCTTGGTCATCACTCGAGGGTAAAGGTTATTTAGAAAATAGATTTGTTGAAATCACCCTACAACATGATCTTGAACAATTGGTAACTGCACCAACCAGAAATAATAACATCCTGGATTTAATATTAACTAATATTAAAGAGACTGGATCTAGCCCTAAATTATTGAACCACTTGGTAATAGTGATCACAACATTGTATTATGAACTCTCAAACATTTCAAAACTGTATCAAATGGCATTATAAAAATCAAAAATTTTGATAAAGCTGACTATGTTAATATAAAAAAGGTTTTTAATACCTGGAACTGGGAAACAGAATTAAAACATTTAAATGCTACTAGTATGTGGCAGGTTATCCAGGGAAAAAGATTTTTGTATTAAGAACTGGGTCCCAGAATGGACAAAATATAATAAAAACAATCAAAGAGTTCCCTTTTGGTAGAATACAAACATAAAGAGAACTATAAATAACAAGAAAAAAGCATTTAACAAATATAAAAAAAAAATCCATCCAAGGTAAATTGGCAAAGGTTTAAAGTTAAAGCAAACAAGACTAAAAAAACTGATAAGGTCAGCAAAGCAGAGACTAGAATACAATCTAGCAACCATAACAAAATATAACAAAAAAAGTTTTATAATTATATAGGGTCAATAAAGGGACCCACCCCCGTGTTGGTCCACTAGTCAAAGACCAACTGCCACTCGTGGAAGAACTAAATACTTATTTCCTGAGTGTATTTCAGTAAAAAGAAGATATCTTGGCAGCTATTCATAGCACTAAACCCAACTCATTATCTGGACCTGATGGAATCCCCCCGAGTTTCATTAAGAATCTCTCAGATGAACTAGTAGGGATACTTACATTATTATTCAGTACATCTATTACAGAAGGCATTGCCATATCAGACTGGAAGATTACAACCATTACACCAATACATAAAGGTGGAGCAGAACAAAACATTACTAATTACAGGCCTATAAGTCTCACTTCATGCATAGGTAAATTAATAGAAATACTTCTGCAACAAAAAATCATTGCTTATTTGCAAGATACAGGTATTTGTGATATATCCCAGCATGGATTTACACAGGGAAGATCATGTCAGAGCAATCTGATTAACTTTTTTGAACCTATCAGCAAGGCCTTAGATATGGGATTTCCAGTGGACGTGATCATTTTCGATTATGAAAAAGCATTTGACTCCGTCTCTCATAAAATCTTAATTGACCAGCTAGTCAGAATCCAGCTCCATTCTAACATTATCAAATGGATGAAATCCTGGCTTGAAGACAGGCAGCAATGGGTCATTATAAGAGGACACAAGTCTGCATGGGGTAATGTCACTAGCGGGGCCCCTCAGGCTCTGTACTGGGACCTATACTGTTTAATATCCTGATTTCTAGTATGCAGATCTCTAATGGGATCTGGATTAATGAAATACCCTGATGACAGTAAGCTTGGCTATGTAGTAAACAATAACCAATCCATCAGGTCTTTACAAACCAACTTGGATAGTTTGGCTAAATGGGCGACGAAGAATAAAATTATATTTAATGTTGCCAAATGTAAGGTTATGCATCTCGGCAAAAATAACAGTTTGGCTGGTTATACACTAGTTCAGTTCAAGTTTATTGTTTGGCATATCATGCCATTACAAATTCAGACATAAATAACAAAATGAAAAATATATAATAAATATACATATCAAACAGACATATCATTAAAAACAGCTTTAAATCAGTATAAAATCACTGATACAGTGCCCAAATATTATATAAAATCAATTCATCACATATTGGTTTCCACCCCTCCTCTGGCTAAACAAATTATCTTTTACCATATTAATCATTCTTGTTCTGACCATATTTCCATAAGATGATATATTAATATTCACCATACTTAATGACAGTTTGTTTATATATAGGGAATCCCATGATACTATTACCTAAATCAGAGTTTCAAATGAAAACCTTTAAGTTCTATATATCTTAAAAGAGAGGCCATAGGGACAAGTACCTCTTCTTCCTCCGCATTTAGTTAGTATGTCAATATGTTATCTGGTTGATAAGTGAGTTGCTGAATTAAATCACCTAGAAGGGAAGACCTCATTTTTTCATACAAAAGACACAGCATGACCATATGTAGTAAATTATCCTGACTTGACCCACATTTACAGTAAAGATCTTCATCTTTTCTTTTCTCAAATCTCCCCTTTCTAACATTACTCGAAAAACATTCAAAGCGAAATCTAGTAACAGCTTTCCTATGTTTTGGGTTTTGTAAAATCTCCAGATGTAGTTCTAATTTGTGAGATCTTTTATTTTTAGCCAGCCACAGGCAGGCTTTAGACAGTCTACTAGTCTCCAGATCTTTTGAATAAATACATTTTTAATCCTAAAGGTAACCGTTGTCTTATTTGGACTAAAGGGAGTCTTAAACAGTCTGTAATAGTTGACAGCAAGCCAAGCGGTTTAATCATTTCTTCTACTACTTTCATGCAGGGGAAAATTATTCATGAATGGAGATATGTTATATCTTCCTCCAAACAGACACGAGGGAGCCTTTCCTGATTCATTTTAAATACTCTTAACCAGTAATTTACTAACCTGTGCTGTATTTGGCAGTCAATTGATACCAAGTTCAACCTGCACTAACAAAGATGGGGCAGCAATTGGAAGCCCTAACATCCTCTTATACAGTTTGTCCAAACAAGGGTCAAGTCCAATTTTACTATTATAGTTAATACCCCAAATGTCAGCTCCATAAAGGAGTTGAGATCTAACCTTGGCATCAATAACCATTAGGTTATATTTACTAGAATTCTCTCCAAACCTGGAAAAAAAGTACAAGAGAGCAGGGAACAACTTCTCTGCCTTTAGTTTAATTTCCCTCCGGTGATCACACCAATTTACATTTTGGCTAGAAATTATTCCTAAGTAACAAAAATTTGTTACTACATCTAATCTGTAATGATTTATATAATATTTAGAATTGCTCCTATTCCCCCCAAAAAAATCAATACCTTGGTTTTACTATAGTTAATCTGAAGATCTGCACTACAGCTTTCTACATAAAATTTATCCAAACTTCTTGTCATGCCTAAATGACTTGTTGAAAGTAGAGCCACGTCATCAGCATGAGCCAAATAAAGTAATACTCTTGCTCCAATTTCTAACCCCAGGAATCACTCATTATTGCACCCTGTGTCTTCTATCAATGTGGCTGGCTGTTTGTCTCTGTCAGTAGTTTAGTTTTTGTGGTTTTTCATGTGTTTCTTCTTGGAGGAACTGGACCATTCTTGGACATAACATCTATGAACATTTCCTGGACTAAGAAACTACAAAACATCACCACCAGGTATAGGCATTCTCATCATAAATCAACTTTTTTTGGAAAACATTAAAAAGCAAAAGTGAGGTCGGTAAATCTTTTATACAAGTTTCTGGGTTGTGGAGTGCTGCATTGAATCCACATTTCTGTCTTACTTTCTTATACGATGTGTGCTTGTCTTTGAGGTCTATTCACAACCATTTTGGAGAACAAAGGGGAAGATTCTAACAAAGGATTTTTACATCCTGCATATGCCCTAGGCTAATGTTCATCACCTTCAGGAATTTAACACTTTCTGGGTCTTTGAGCTACAGTAACAATCAGTTTTCTGGTCCACAGTAGCTCACCATGAGTCACTCAGGAACACTCACCCTTGCTACAGTAAACATTTACAGTCTCCTGCCAAAACTGGCAACTCATAGATTGGGAGGACGAATCTTGCTTCTGATACTGCTATTATGCTTACATGGGATATCTACTTCTGTTCCAATCAACAACCACTATGGAGAGAATACCTCACAACACAATGACTTTACTTCTCCAACCAAATTGCCGAAACACAACATGTGCATGCCTACACCACCCTTATCCTTCTGAAGGGTTGTACCTACAACTCGTTTTGTATACTCAGAAAATACAAAATGACACAACTGGTTCATCTCCCATTCCACACTATTAAACTGTGGTTTCTCCTACTCCTCATCATCCTATTGTCAGGGGGATGTAGAACTTAACCCTGGCCCCTCTGTCCACCACTCTCCCACTGACCTATCGGCTGTCTCAGGAAAAGGGCTTCTCATTGCCCATATGAATATTAGGAGCATTACCAGGCACTTTGTTGATCTCGAGGCATGGACGAAAGTGTACAATCCTGACCTACTGTGCCTATCTGAAACATGGCTCAAGCCTCACATTCTGAACTCCTTATGTTCCTTGCCCAATTATTCCTTGATACAGAGAGATAGGCCTTCCCCAAAACGTGGAGTGGGGGTCGCTATCCTCTATAAAAACCATCTTGATGTTACAGTCTGCCCATCCACTGGCTCACCCTCAGTCTGTGAGTCCCTACACACAACCATTGCCCTTGGTGCAAAAAAACCCCACATTATCTGCACCTACAACCCACCCACTGGAGGTATCACAGGTCTTCAGGATTCTCTTAATCAAACCATCACAAACGCCAAGCAAAACAAGGTCATAATCTTAGGTGACTTTAACCTAAACTGGCTGGGACCAACTCACAGCACACTGCTGACACTAACACAGCGCTATAACCTGCACCAGATCTTAACTGAACCCACTAGAACCACCCCTTCTCTAACTACCTCCACCCTCACAGACTGGGTACTGGTGAATCTTCTTGACCATGTGCAAACTACAGGCATCTTGGCAGATGCTATCATAGACCACTCCCCCACTTTCTGTGTATGGAGCCCGGAGACTGCTCCCCCAACCCCTCCATGCTACATCACAATTACCAACTTTGCCAAACTGGACGTGGAAGCTTTCCTCTATGATGTATCCTGTATCAACTGGTCTGACATCTATCACTCCCATGATGTTCAAAAAGCTCTTGATATCTTCATTGATAATTTCACAGCTCTTCAGGATAAACATACCCCAAAGGTCACCAGAAGAGTCAGGGGTAAACAAACAAGATGGCTACACAAAGACCTGCTGGCTAACCTGCGCACACGGGACAAACTCTGGAAGAAGTATAAAGTGTCCAGACTACCGGAGAATTACAATACCTACAGGGGCCTCTCGGAGCACCTGTAAAAAACAAATAAGAACAGCAAAGAGCATCTACTACAAGGAACTGCTCACAAACTTTGCTGGTGACTCTAGAAAATTCTGGACACACATCAAGACCTTTCTTGGGGCTACCCAGTCATTGATCCCAGGGGATATAATCCTAAATGGTGTACATTGCAATGACTCGAACACTATAGCAAATGCCTTTAACAGATTATTCACAGATCTGTCTCAGTACACCTCATCCTTCGCTTCACCTCCCACAGCATCTCAGCCTTACTGCACACCCCAGAGATCTGCGTCTGGTGCTGACCACTGCCAACTAACTACTACCCCCCCTTTCCATTTTAAAGCTATATCTAGATCTGAGGTCCAAAAGCTATTGCAAAACATATCTGACAACACTATGCCTGGCTCAGATTCACTCGAGCCACAACTCCTGAAGCTAGCAGCACCATTGATTGCCTCACCACTGGCCAAGATTTTTACTCTGTCTCTCTCTCTCGGCACTGTCCAGATCTCTGGAAGATTGCCCGAGTTACGCCTATCCTTAAAAAAGGAGACCCAAAGGATATCAACAACTACAGGCCCATAGCCATCCTCTCTGTGCTAAGCAAGTTACTGGAGAAGCTTGTTGCAACCCAAACCATTGACTATCTCACAGAGAACAACTTTCTCTCAGATACTCCGCATGGTTTCAGAAAAGGGCACAGTACCTCAACCGCTCTTCTCAAATTCTCCACCGATGTACTCTGCAACATGGACAAAGGCCTACTCACTGGAGCAGTATTTATCAATCTTACCAAAGCTTTCATCTTGTTGATCATCCCCTGCTTCTCTCAACCCTGCGTAGGCTTAACTTCTCATCCTTAGTAGTTGACTGGTTTAACAACTACCTATCAAACAGATTACAACTTGTTACATTCAACTCCACTCTCTCGGATGTGACCAGCACTGACATCGGAGTACCCCAGGGCTCCATCCTGGGACCCCTTCTTTTCTCGCTATACATCAACAACATAGATTATGCCATACTCTCCTGCTCAGCTATCTTATACACTGATGATCTTGTCCTCTACTCCAGCGCTGACAAAGTTAACATCATTAACAAAAAGCTGTCCTTGGATTTCAGGAATGTGCAAACATGGCTAAGTGCTAATAAGCTCATCCTCAACACAAAAAGACCCAAGCCATGCTATTTGGCACTGCCCCCAAACTCAGGGCCTGTAAGGAACTCCTCCTCGTCCATGACTCTGGGGGGTCTCTTATCTACTGTGTCACATCCTTCAAATACCTGTTAGTCCTCCTTGATAAATCCCTTGATTTCAGTCTGCACATCTAGTCAACCTGTAAAGCAACAAATGCCAAACTTGGAATCGCCTATAAGACTTGTCAGCTGCTAACACCATCTGCCAAATTGGCAATTGCCAAGGGTATTCTGCTTTCAGCACTGACATATGGTGTCTCCACTTTTGCTAATGCCCATAAGACTGCTCTCCATAAATGGGATGTTGCGTATAACAACATATGTCAGTATGCCTCCTCTTCCCATCGCCTCAAGCACCACTGCACACTGTATAGTGACCTCGGCTGGCTCTCCCCAACTGCCTACTGACTATACTCCCTAGGGACCCTCACAGACTCTGTAATCCGTAACCAAACCCCCTCCTCCCTTGCAGCTCTACTTGTACCACAGACACCTGCTCATGGACTACGCTCGGCAAACAAATTTCTACTCACCATACCCAGGTGTCTTACTTCAAAAAGTTCTGGAGCATTTCACTGCACCACTCCAGCCACCTGGAACTCCCTCCCTCCTGCCCTGAGGCAGGCTAACTCCCACCCAATCTTCAAAAAAGAACTATATCGCCACCTATCACAGGACCCCTGCATGTGCTTTGATCCCACTTAATGCCTCACAGCTAACCACCCTATTTTGCCCAGAACACTGCTGCACTTCTAAACAAGCTTTGCTATAAAATGTCTTTATAGCTGCCACTTAGCCCAGTTTCAGTTATTTGCATGTACTAATGTCACTTTTGTCATCTCTGCATAGCTATATGTATTATCTCGAGTACTGTCTGACTTGATCTGTATTCTAACCTATCTGTACTATATACTATGTACCTGTACTATATATTATTTATTGTATAATCTCATCTCATTTTATGTATGTATTCTCCCGGGTCGTGCCTGAAAATAGTCAACTATGGCTAGCGCACCTAACTTGGTTAATAAAAACTAAATAAATAAATTATGATTAATCAAATGCAGTCAGCCTCCTGTGTTGGACTACCCAGAGAGATGGAATTATATGCAAATGATGGAACTCTCAATTAGCTCATGCCACTTTCAAACTGCTGCCCTAGCAACTGTTGCACTCTGAGTGCTTCAGATTCTTTACTCTGCCTGCCTAGTGATGACGTCCCGGAGAGCTCTCCTTCAACCTCTTCAAAATCTGATTATCTGTTGATAAGTAGTGATTTTCTCTTTTTTTTTCAGATTGCTGACTTAGTTTTAGTTTATTTTGTAGTTTGTGTCATTTTTAATGTATTTAGCGGTTCCTTCACGGTTCCTTGGAACCGAGGGCTCCGTTATTACTAGTGAGGGTTTTACCTCAAACTTTTATATTTGCTATTTTTTGCGGTAGGTTCCTAACCGCATATATTTATTTAAATCTTATATAGGATTTCTTAGTTCTCAGTGTCAGGAACCGAGTAGCGCTCAGTTTCTGGAACCATTAGCAGTTGCTTATAATTGTTATATTCGGTTCTAAGGAACCGATAATTCATTGTTTTTTCTTCAACGATTCCTGCTCAGTGTCAGAAGATCCTGCTGTTAAGCCTAAAAAATGCACAGGACCCACTGGTTTTAAATTGTGTGAGTCTTTGTGGTCAGATAATAGCCAAAGCAGACAGGCATTCATTGTGTATTTTTTGTCTGGGTACTAGCCATATTTTTGCAAATTGTGACATTTGTAAAACTTTTTGCCCTAAAACCCATAAGAAAAGGTTAAAAATATTAGAAGAGATGGCCTCTGCTTCTGCTATTACTGGTGAAACTAGTTCCTCCACCTCTGGTACAAGAAAGAATGGAGGTAAAGCTAAGGATCCTAATAAAGGATCAGATAAAGTTGAGCAGGGTAAGACAAAAAGGCCAGTGGAGTCAAGGACTGAACCTGTGCCACTGAAGAAAAAATATAAGGAGAAGCATGTGGCTGAGCCTCCGGCCGAGAAGGCTAAGGAGCTCCCAGCTGACAAAACTGGTATGCCCTCAGCTGAGGACATTGCCAAGGCCTTACAGGTCTTGCAAGCACTGCAAGCTGCAGTTCTGGTTCCAATACCGACTGCCCCGGTTCCTGTACTGGTTCCACTGTCTCAGGAGCCACAGGCTTCCTTTCCTGAGGAGGAGGAGGATGATGATTTAGAGGAGGAACAGATACGCCGTGCGGTTTCTCCAGAACAGGAGTTCGGTTCCCCAGCAGGGGCCTGGAGGATTATTCCTCACACTATGCTTTGGTCAAAAGCATGGTAGAAACACTTAACTTCCCTCTGCAGGAGACAGAGGAGGATGTGGGGGAAGCAGAATTCCTGGATATGATGGGGTTAACCCCAACAAAACATTTATTACTGCCTATGCATAAGTCCTTAAAAAAAGGCAGCAATGCAAGTATTCCAAACTCCCAATTCTTTTCCAGGAGTTGATAAAAAAGCTGATAAGAAATATCAACTTGATAGAACAACAGCTGATTTTCTGTTCAGCCACCCTGACCCTAAAGGGGTTGTGCAGGCTGCTCTTGCAACAAAGCCAGGATTCCCCTGGCTATCCATCCTCCAGATAAGGATTCTCGGAAGATGGACACAATGGGAAAGAAAGGGTATATGGCTGCTTCCCTCATTCTTAGACAGGCCAATTGCATGGCCTATGCAGTGCAATACCAGAAGGCACTCTGGAATGCAGTGTTAGCTCTGGCTGACAAAGTGCCTGGTGAGGTGGCAGTAGACTTGCAGGATACAGCAAGGGCCAGTTTAGATGCCACAAAATACCAGTTTCACATGGCTGTGGACACTAATGCCTGACTTCTGCACCAAGGGCATTCACAAAGTGTCTGGCCATGGTATTGGAGTTTCTGAGAAAACAAGGAGTATCAGTCTTTCCCTACCTGGACGACTGGTTAGTGATGGGTCCATCTCTACATCTTGCAGAGCAGGCCTCAGCACTAACAAAGTCTACTCTGGAATCCCTGGGTTTCCTCATAAACGAGCAGAAGTCTCAGCAAGTACCAGTTCAGGTACTCAAGTTCATTGGAGCAGAACTGAACACCAGTCTGGTCAGAGCTTTCTTGCCACAGGACAGGGTAAACAGTGTTTTATGAATTGCAAGCTCATTTGTACCAGGAAAACCCAAACCAGCCAGAGACTTCGTCAGGCTCATGAGCCACATGGCAGCTGCCACCACAGTGGTACTAGGTTCCAGATTCCAAATGAGGGCTATTCAGTTCCACCTGAGACAGTACTGGTCACAGAGGACAGATCCTCTGTCCCAGCTGGTTCCAGTCACCCACACTCTCCTACAGGCACTGCAGTGGTGGCTGGATAAACAAAACCTTCAGGTAGGAGTTCCTTTCACAAAGGAACAACCTTCCTTGGTTTTTACAACAGATGCATCCCTTCTGGATTGGGGAGTACACATGTTGGATTATACAGCAAGTGGCACATGGTCTACTCAAGAATCCATGTTACACATAAATCTTCTGGAGCTCAGAGCAGTGTACCTAGCCCTGTAGGCATTTGCTCCACATCTTCAAAACAAAGTGCTGCAGGTCAGAACAGACAACACCACTACTATGTAATACATAAACAAGGAGGAACCAGGTCAGCCCCACTGTGCACAGAAGCAATGAGGCTGTGGTCCCTGGCCTACTCCATGAAGGTATCCCTTTCAGCCATACATCTTCCAGAAAAGGACAATGTACTGGCAGATTCTCTCAGCAGGATAAGTCAGGATCACCAGGAGTGGTGTCTGAATCCTCAAATTCACAGTTCGATTTTCAGGCATTGGGGCATTCCAGAGGTAGATCTCTTCGCCGCTGCAGAAAATCACCAGCTGTCAATATATTGCTGCAGGCCTCCTCTCAGGGGCACACTACCCCTAAATGCATTGGCACTGGATTGGACAGGGAAGTTTCTCTATGCTTTCCCTCCTTTTCCACTGATATTCAGGACCTACTGAAATTGAGGTCCCAATCAGCAACAGTGATACTGATGGCACCAGACTGGGTGAGGCAGCATTGGTATTCACTTCTGTTGGCTCTATCAGTGGTACCTCCAATTCATCTGCCCAGGAAGCACAACCTACTGACTTCCTCTCAGGGCAGGATACTGTGCCCTAACCTGAAATCACTAATACTCAAGGCCTGGCTCTTGAGGACTTAGAGTTTGCAGATCTTAAACTGTCAGAACAAGTTTTGGCAGTACTTAGGGGTTCCAGGAAACCTTCCACTAAAATGACATTCTGCCAAATGGAAAAGGTTTTCCATATGGTGTACAGATAAGGGTATCCACCCGTCCAGAGCTGACCTTGCCATTCTATTGGATTACCTGACACACCTGCATTCTTTAGCTCTGAAGCCTTCTACACTCAAGGTTCATTTGGCTTCAGTTTCAGCTTACCAGTCAGCAGGTAAAGACAGGCCCATGGCTTCTCATCCATTCTTTGGGAAATATTTTAAAGGCCTTAGCCTCTTGTACCCTCCCTTGAGGGAACCAGTTTCATCCCGGAATCTGAATATCTGCATTGCCAAGCTCATGGATGCCCCATTTGAACAGATGGCAACCGCAGATTTGAAGTGTATCACTTGGAAAACTGTGTTTTTGGTTGCTATTACTTCAGCCAGAAGAATTAGTGAGTCACAAGCCCTGTGTGCGGACATAGATTACATCTCATTCCACAGGGACAAAGTGGTCCTCAGGACCAATAGAAAATTCTTCCCAAAGTGGTGTCTGATTTCCATTTAAATCAGTCCATCACTTTACCTGTCTTTTTGACAGAAAACTCCAGTTCTCCAGAAAAGAGGCTCCACTCGCTTGATGCCAAAAGGGCCCTTAGCCACTATATTGACAGAACTAAGTCTTACAGAACAGGTCAGACACAGCTATGAAGAGGTAGGTATGGATAGACCTGCCACAAAATGGACAATTGCTCATTGGATAGTGGCATGTATTCAGTTTTGCTATAGTAAAGTGGGTAAACAGGCTCTCCTGGGCCTCAGAGTACACTCCACCAGGGGTACAGCTGCTTCAGTGGGAGCTTCAAGGGATATTCCACTCTTGGAAATCTGCCATGCAGCTACATGGAAAACAGTACACACTTTCACAAACCATTACAGCCTGGATCTGCAATCCAGAAGTGATGCCAGGTCTGGTACAGCAGCGCTGCAGAACCTGTTTCCTAAATAGGTTTTCTGCCCAGCCTCTAAAGGTACTGCTTGGTAGTCTGCATTTGTTTAATCATAATGAGTGATCTTCCTGGACTAAGTCTCCATCACTTATTCACACTAGTGAGATAACGCTGGAGTTGCGAGGACCAAGCGAGAGCCTAAACTTTTCAGAAGAGTTGGCGCCGAGACAGGACCACGCACATGCAGCACTGCGAGACTAGCTCGCGCCTGTGTAGGCTATCTCAGCGTCGACCCTCCAACCGCCTCAGTTCCTTTCCTCCCGCCGTCGAGTACGCTTGGATGTCAACATCGCTCATCTGCCGGAGTCTAAGTTTTCGTCTATACGACAGCAGCTTTTAACGTTTAATTTAATATTTTAAGCAGTAATTTCTTATTTTATAAACAGGAAAAGAAGATTTTGAAGATGAAGAAAAGAAATTCTTTCCTGCCATCAACGGAGTCGTCCTTAGATGGTAGCAGTGAGGGTCAACATCGAGATAGCCTACACAGGCGCGAGCTAGTCTCGCAGTACTGTGCATGCATGGTCCTGTCTCAGCGCCGACCCTTCTGAAAATGTTATGCTTCCGCTTGGTCCTAGCACCTCCAGCGCTATCCCACTAGTGTGAATGAGTGATGGAGACTGTCCAAGAAGATCAATAATTACAGTAAGTATGTAATTTCCATATTCCTGGGGTTAGAAGAAAAAATTACTCACCATAGTAATCTTGTTTCTTCAAAGGGATCGCTCATTATGATTAAAGCACCCACCCTGCCTCCCCTACTAAAAAACCTATGAACGTTATTCTGCATCCCTGTTTTAGGATATCTTTCCATGTAGGTTAAGTTAGAGACTCACCTTTTTTGTTAACCAGTTGGTTTACTTGTGGTCTAAAGTTTTTTTAGGTTTATTTATTGGGATTTTTTTGAGCTGAGAGGACAAAAATTATTATAGATATAAATAGCATCATAGTTAATGGGTCTTACACCCAGTTTAGGCTACGTAAGAATCTAAAGCACTCAGAGTGCAACAGTTTGAAAGTGGCATGAGCCAATTGAGAGTTCCATCATTTGCATATAATTCCATCTCTCCTGGCAGTCCAACACAGGAGGCTGACTGCATTTGTTTAATCATAATGAGTGATCCCTTTGAAGAAAGATTACTATGGTGAGTAATTTTTTCTTTTGTCTTATGGAATTCTTCATCATACATTTTATTTAATTCAGTGCAAAAAAAAACCAAATGAAACAACAGAAGTACCAGTGAGCAACCCTGTTTAACCCCTATATTAGAGCTAAACCGGTTACTTAATTCACCTTTATTATTGTACCGGACACTGGCATAATTATCCTGATGCATCAACCTAATCATTTCCAGTGGAGAAGGATCTACTCCAGGGCAAAGAGTCTTTCCCAAAAGAGAATTCTATTAACTTTGTCAAACGCTGACTTAAGATCAACGAGCGTAGAATAAAGTTTTTGTTTTTTTACCACTTTATATTTGTGTATAAGGTGTGCCAAAACAAAAGTTTGATCTATTGTTGAGTATTCTTTTCTAAATCCAGCTTGTGCTTCGTCAATTACATTATTTGTCTCTACCCAACAATACAATATTTTATTAATAATTTTTGTAAATAGTTTCCCCAAAGTGTCAAGTAAACTAATCAGCCTATAACAACCCGGAGCCTTTCTATCACCTTTTTTAAATATTGGTATAATGATACTTAGATTCCAACTTCTCAGGATTAACCCTGTTACCCAAACATAATTAAACAATTTATATAAAAAAGGAATCCAGTGGTGCTTAGTCCTAATTATGACATCCAAAGGGACCCCATCAGGACCTGGAGCCTTTCTTCTTTTAAATGAATCCGTTGCATTCGCTATCTCTTTTACTGTTATCTCATCATTAGGTCTATACATTCATTCGCCAGTCCCCATCTGTGTTAATTTGAAAAGATAATCAGGATCCTCCCTGCTAAACATTTGTTTATAGTGAATTTCCCAGGTGTTAGGTTCAATATATGTCTCTATTTTGTCATTGATTTTAGTGCCATATCTAACAATATGCCAAAACAATTATTTATTTATTTATTGTTTATTTATTGTATAGAATCAGAATTACAATCCTTTGAGTCATAGACTCATTTGCAAAGGCTCCACGTCAGTTAAAGAAATAACAATACAGCGTGTAAGAGAAAAAGAATACAGAATAAAACAAAATACAGAAATTAGACATATACAGGTAACATATGTTTACATGAAACTTGTCGTAATACATAGACCGTATGTCCAGGTTATATATTGAGTTACCTCATCTGGGAGAATAGAGAGTTCCCTGGTCAGATCCAAAATAGGAAATAGTTTTGTAGGGTCATGGAGGACTCAGAGTTGCATTGGCAGGACAGTGGAGGGTGGGGGAGACATGAGAGGGTGGGGTAGCAACCTGCTATTCATTTGCTACAGGCTAGTGAGCTGAGCTGGAGTAGGCTCCTGTGTGGCTGCGGTTTCTGTAGTTAAGGTGAGTGGGGTGGTAACAATATGTGAGTGAGATGAGTTATAGTTACAGGTTGCTGAGTCCAGGAGCAGGGTTTTGAGACCTGTCTTGAAATGGCTGAGGCTATGGGTCATGGAGATGGAGGATGGAAGACTGTTCAGCCATATGGGGCACAATAGCGGAAGGATCTTTGTCCAAGTGAGGTTCTGCAGTGGGGGAATAGAAGGGTAGAGTTTGCTGAGCATCTTAGGATCCGCCTATGGGTGGCTGTACGAATGAGTGGGTGGAGGCTGGAGGGGGCTTGCTTAAGGTGTATCTTTTTGGCAAGGAGGCACGTGAAGTACTTAAGCCGGCCTTGGAAATTTAGCCATCCTGTCTGATTATTTGTTGTCCTTTGATTGAAATGCCCTTTTTAACTCCAACCATAGATCTTTAACATATTTTCTTTCACTTTTTACTAGCACTGACTTATACATTTTCCTTATTTGATTCATTTTCTTATTATTTTCCTTATTCGGATGCATTTTTAATATTCTAATTTGTTTGAGATGTTTCCTAGCTTGTTTACATTCCATGTTATACCAAGGCTGACCTGCTTTCCTTTTAATCTTTACCTCCTTTGTTATTGTATAAGCCACTGCACTTGTAATAGAATTATAATCAGATATTATTTGGTTATCGGGGGGCATTATCTACTGATTCCAATAATCTCATTAAAATTCCTGCATTTTGAAAGATGTCTTCAAAATGTTGGGCTTCAGTCATTTCCCACGCAGTTCTATTTCTTTTCAGCTGGATTGATAAAGGTTCATGTCTAATTATTTTATTGATACATTCCTTTTTTATTTAACCTGAGCTCAATACCTGAGTGCTGACTTTCAGGTCTTGTTTTCAGGTACAGAGAATGACATTGGTTAATCATATTTAAACCTGTCCAGACAAAATCAATAGTTGAGAAGCTATTCTCTCCTCTAAATGAGTATTATCCCCTCTAAATCCAAAAGTATCCTTCCATTTAAAAGACATAAATTCCTTTCAATCATCAATCTATGCAGATCTATTCCATGCTTATTTATTACCAAATCCTTTATTTTCCTTATAATTCGCACTTTAGATTTATCATTTAGAGACATGACCTCCTCTATATCATTAGTACAAGCCTGTAAATTGCCTAATCTGGCATTAAACTCCCCCATAATCTACAATCCACATTCTGGATAATCACTCTGAATGCTGATTATTAAATCATTGAGTGTCTTAAAAAAATTAAACTCTCCATGTTTACTTCCTACAGGATTACAATAAACATTAATTATAAACCAAGAATCCTTGTCTTTATCTGTTATTTTAACCACTTGTAGACTACTACTATTACTACTTATTTTTTCAGTTGTTATATCAATATCCAGCTTAATAAAGATTGAAAGCCCTCCAACCCCCTCCCAAATTTCTTTATTTTACTATCCAATTTATTATAAGACTTATATCCATCTAGAAAGGAAATGGTAAGTGCCCATGTTTCTTGTACACAAATCAGATCAAATAGATTCAAATATTCAATCATTTCAGGGTCCCCTAATTTTTTCCCTAGTCCTGATGGGTTCCAGGACAAAATACTAAACTTGTCTTCATTGTTTTTAAACATATCTGGTCTATGGGGATCCATAACGTATAAAGAATTGATTCTTGGTCCCTGTGGACTCCTTCTGACAGAATCTATTTGTCATTGATTCATTAAAGAGAGCATTTTGTATCTTTTTTTTTTGTAAACTTTATTTCGGCAGTGAGTTTATCATTTAACATACCTCCTAAGGAACAGGGACCTGGTCTAACCGATGTCCTTGACTTTGTCAAATCCCACCCATCGGACTCCAAAAGCATCCTTCTTGGTGACTTTAACACTAATTGGCTCTCAGCTGAAGGTGGGTCATTTAAGGACTCCATTATATCAGCTAACCTGACTCAAATGGTTGACCATGCAACCAGAAAGAACTACAGAACTGGGACCTGCAATCTACTCGACTGTATCCTAACCAACCATCCTTCTCGGATCACAAAAACCTCAGTCCTCCCTGACTCACTCATTAACCACTCTCCCATCAGCTGTACCTGGTCAAACAAATTCTATAAGCCCCCTCCAAAAATCATCACCAGCAGAGTCCTACCCTGTGGTCAGCTACCTCAACTCAAATCACACCTCCGTCTGCAGGACTGGTCCCCCATCTTCAAGGCAACAGATACTAATACTGCACTGGAGCAATTTATTCACATTTTCAATGAAGCCTGTAATAAATTTGCCCCCCTCAGAAAGCATAAAGTTAAAGTGCTCTGTAACCCTTGGCCATCAGGAGACCTCCTAAAAAAACTTAAATCCAGGGACCACCTCTGGGAACTGGCTAGAAACTCCGGTAAGCAACTCGACATCCAGAATTATAAACGGGCACGGAACGACTGCAACAAATCCATTCGGCAACAGAAATCTGACTACTATAAATATGCCCTCACTAACTCCTGGAGAAATGTAGGGATTTCTGGAAAAACATTAAAGATGTCACTGGGAAGCAGTCAAAATCTTCACCGAACATACTCAACATAAATGGGCACACTAAACTCAACCCTAAAACTATTGCGAACACTTTTAACATCGCTTTCCCTGACTTTAGCAGTGTTCTCCCCTCTGACTTCTTCCAAAATGCATCAACTCCCACCCCCCAACTCCTCCACCCACGCCTGTCACCCACCTTTCTACTTTAAAGTACTAAAGAAACATCAAGTCCAAAACTACATTGCCAAAGCCATCAGCAAATCTAGAACAAGTAATGACACACTTGACCTCAAGCTATTGGCCCTAACACTTGATGGGGTACTTGGGCCCCTCACCAAGATCTTTAATCTCTCTCTTTCCCTTAGCCAATTCCTGGACAAATGGAAAATGGCCACTGTTACCCCAATTCACAAAAGTGGTGATAAGACTGACCATGCGAACTTCCGCCCTATCTCCATTCTGCCTCCCCTATCAAAGGCACTGGAACATATAGTAGCAGACCAACTTACCAAGCATCTGGACAATTATAATATTCTCTGTAAACAGCAACATGGCTTTAGAAAAGGTCATAGTACATCCTCTGCCTTACTTGAATTCACCGGCTCCATTCACAGCTCCCTCAACAACGGACAACTAACTGGTGCTATTTTCATCCACCTGATCAAAGCCTTCAATATTGTCCACCACTCCCTCCTGCTGAGCCAACTAAAAAATGCTGGTCTCTCCAAAGATTCAATCTCTTGGTTCAAAAGCTATCTTGAAAACCGCTCCCAGCCTGTAAAAATTGGGGATGTGCACTCTGATTCCAAACCTGTCCTCTCTGGAGTCCCCCAGGGTTCAATACTGGGCCCCCTACTCTTCAGCCTGTTCCTTAACACCCTACCAGACTCCTGCACTGAACATATTACCCTGTATGCCGATGATGCAGTAATCCTTGCCACACACCAGGACCTGAAGAAATTGCAAGAAAATCTCCAACTCAGCTTTTCCTCAGTTGAAAATTGGTTCACAAAGTACAAACTGATCCTTAATAAAAAAAAAAAAACAAGGCCATGATCTTCAGCAGCTCCCATAATAAACATAAGCACTTCCAACTCTCCGTTATCACCAGACAAGGTGCCACACTGGAACAGGTCAAAAACTTTAAATACCTTGGGATCACCCTTGACCCTCACTTCTTCTACACTGCCCACATCAACCATGTCACCAAAGCTGTTAACTCCTGGCAAGGCCTGCTATTCCATCATAGGAAACACCTGACACCTGAAGCCCTCGCTGTCACTGTCCAGAGCTCCATCATATCCATCATTGATTATTGCATTATCATTTACGGTGCTGCTACAGCCACCACACTCAAACGTGTATCCACTGCCCTCAACAAGGCCTGTTGACTTGTCACTGGCTCCCAATGCCTAAGTCACATCTGTGACCTCTATTCTCAAACTGGATGGTTGAATCTTGCCAATCGAATAAAACACCAAACTTCTATTATTACTAAGAAAATTTTGCTGGGCCTTGCCCCCCCCCCGGAGTCTGTGCCCTCATACAACTGAGAATCCACACCCGCTATACCAGAGGATCAAAACCTCAGCTTCTGCAAATCCCGCATTGCCGCACAACACAAGGCCAAAGATCCTTTGCTTACCGGGCCGCTAGTTGGTACAACGGTCTTCCCAGCGACATCTCATCCTCACTATCACTCAGCACTTTTAAGTCTCGGCTCCGCCTAACACTCATTGCCTCCAACCTCTGTGACTGTTGTGGCTAAACATGTCTTTTGATTCCATAGCTGAAGATGCCCTTTTGGATCCACATCTACTCCTGTACTTTGCCAGCACCCCCATCTTCACCTCCCCTGCTGGCCCATGACAAATGCCACCCGGCTGCACTACCTCTATTCTTACCCACCTTCCACCTCTCCTCTCTCTGTTTCCCCTCCCACCTACCTCCCCTTTTCTCCCATCCACTTAGTCTCCCTGATTTCACCCTCCTGCTTTCCCTTTCCCCTTCCCAAAGTTTCACCTTATTGTTCTTTTTTCTTCTACAAGACTATGTTTTTTTTTTCCTACTTTATAAACAGTTATCTTTGCTTATGTTTGTCTCAATTGTACCAATGACGTGGAACCTTTGTAAAAAAGCCTCGGCTCAAAGGTATTTGTAATCCTAGAACAAATAAATAAAAAAATTAAAATTTACATATTTGGCTCCGTATTCAGACACACTTTAAAGCGTTACTTACTACACAAATCATGTAACATCGACTCCACTAATTGATTAATTGACCTAATCGAAACAATGGTTTGCTAGTCTGTCAATAAGATTTTACACCTGGCATCTTACATATCTCTATTTATCCGGTTTTTGGATACTAAAAGGCTGGAAATCAGGGTTGGGATAATACTGCTTCAACAGGGGCCCACATGTCCTGGAATTTATCTGCTTGCCCTCTGACATTATATTGTATCTTCTCATATTTCATACAATCCAAAAAACTACTGGCCCATTCAGATATTGAGGGAATAGAAGTTAGCCTCCAGTGCATGGCTAAGACCTTTAACCCCATAACATTCCCTAGCCTTCATAATGCCACATATCTATTCTTTAGGGTAGGTACCAATTTGGGGTCATTCAGGGGGAGGCCCAACAGGATCTCCACAGGGTCCAGCTTAGAGGGAATCCCCACCAGTTTGGAAAGCACTTCTTGAACTCCTGTCCAAAAATTCTGAACTTTAATGCAACTCCAAACCATATGGTAGAAGGTGCCAATATGTATTTGACATTTAGGACATAAAGGAGACTCAGAGTTGATGACATGAACCTACCAGGAGGTGTGATAGGTTCTGAGGAGGACTTTGTATTGTATCACTTTCACTCAGTTGTTAACTGAACATTTCATGCTATTGCTTACTATAGTGTTCCAATCGACCCCTGTCAGACCCTCCGGGTGGAGATCCATTCCCCACTTATCTTTCACATTCTTCAACCAATCTGGAAGGGCCCCAGTCAAGATCTTATATGTTCTTCTCAATGGCTTGAATTTTAAATCCCCTGATTGTCCCCAATACAACTCCTCCAAGGGAGTGCGAGATATCCCTCTCATCTGGTCTTGTCCTCCTGTCAACTTCTCATATGCTTCTCGTAATTTAATATATAGAAGGTAGCGGATATTTTTAATGTTTTTGAACACCAATAAGTCTGCAAAGGGGACAGAGTTACTCTCTAAATGTTTTACTAAATGTAAACCTTTGTGAGCCCAATGTTTTAACACTGGTTCGTCCCATAAGGAGGCACCCCCTACTCCCTGTAGTAATCCAACAAGGGAACTCTCTGGGTACAAGCCCACCTTCACTCCAATCCATTGATGGGCAGATTTCCTGGCCTTCACCAAAGAACCTGTACAAAGGTGCAGAGGGACACAACCAGAGCCAATTTCTCCACACGGAGACAGGACATCATGGTATACTGAGAACCCCCTATTCTCCTCCAATTTGACCCAAGCCGGTTGCTCCTCAGGCTTCTTTAAGATATCCTGAATGTGGGCTAACCTAGATGCTGTCCAATAATATTGTACATTCGAAAGTCCTAGCCCTCCCTTTCTCTGAGGTAGCCACAAAAGAGCTTTTTTAATCCTAGGTATTTTTTTGTTCCATAATAATTGGGTTATGGTCCCTTCGATACTCTTGCTATACTTTAAAGGTTTTTTTAAGGGTACTGATTGGAAGAAATACAAAAATGGGGGCCAAATTGACATCTTCACCAGGTTAACTCTACCCAAAAGAGTCAGGGGCAATGCTTTCCAGGCTATACACTCATCTTTTATGTTCCTAATTAAAGAGTTCATATTGATGTTAACCAAATTTGACAATTTGGAGGGGATTTGTATCCCCAAATATTTAATTACTTTAGAAGGATGAACCACCATTTGGCCCATTCTAATCGGTCCTCCCCCTCCCCTCAGAGGCATCCACTCACACTTGCTCCAGTTAATCTTATGGCCTGACAGAGGGCCATACCATGCAAATAGATGAGACAATTCCCTCATTGCCTCTTCTGGAGAACTAACAAATAAGAGAATCTCATCTGCAAAAAGTGGGATTACATGTTCCTCACCCCTCCACTGAAATCCCTTTATTCGGGAATTGCCTCTGATAAATTGAGCCTTGGCTTCTATTGTGAGTACATAAATTAATGGGGATGGGGGCAGCCTGTCTTGTACCTCTTGTAAGGGTGAAAGGGGGGGATATGATGTTATTAGTGAGAATTTGGGCCTTCGGATTTTTATACAAGCTACCCAACCACTTAGTCTGGAGAGAACTCAGTCCAAATTTCTGCAAAACTGCTGTCAGAAAGGGTCACTCAACCCAATCGAAGGCCTTCTCCAAGCGCCAAAAGACCCCCCGATCCCCCCTTAGGCCACCGATGCATAATGTTTATTACCCATCTAATATTATGCTTAACCTGCCTACTCTTTACAAAACCTCCCTGAGCTGGGTGGACTAACTTGGAAAGAAAAGTTGGCAACCTATTAGCCAATAGTTTGGCCAGAATCTTGTAATCTGCATTTAGCAGTGAAATTAGGTGATAGGATGAACACAGAAGAGGGTTCTTCCCCACCTTAAGCAATTCAGTAATCGTGGCCAAGTTCTGCGTGGGTGGGAGTTCACCCTCCTCCAGCAATTCCTCTATCATCTCCAACATAGTCTGGCCCAACTCATCCCGGAGCAGTTTATAAATCTCAACCGGGATGCCATTGGGACCAGGTGCCTTTCCCCTCTTAGATTCCCACACCACCCTTTTTAATTCTTCTATGGTGATTGGTGCATCAAGTAGTCCTGAATCCAGGTCATTCAATATTCAATTTAGGTATAGTGACTTTCCCCAAAAAGTCGGTTGGGTCTGCCAGCTGTGGGAGCGCCGAAGTATACAGGTGTGAATAATATTTTTGAAATGTTTCATTAATTTTCTACTGATTATAGGTGACCCCCTTGCCCTCCACTTCCACCCCTAATATAGTTATATCCACCCTCTGCCTTTTGACCAACCCTGCCAACCACTTTCCAGCTTTATCCCCTTCAAAATATGTGTAGGACTTGGCCAGAAAGAGGGCCCTTTCAATTTTGTGAGTGGAAATTTTATTTAATTCCCCTTTCAACTTTTTTATGGCTACTGCCTTAGAGTAATCATGTTTTAACATTAACTCCTACTCTTAACTTTGGATCTGGTGTTCTAACTCCTGCTCTCTTTTCAAGTTTGCTTTTTTCTTATACGAGGCATAGGAGATATCTTTACCTCCTATTGAGGCCTTGAGAGTCTCCCATATAGTTTTACTATTAGTATCATCAGGGTGGTTCACCACCAGAAATTCTTGTACGTGTTTTTTTTAATTGATGGATACATTTTTTATCCACCAGAAGGTTGGGATCCAACTGCCATGAGGGAATAACTCTAGGTTCCTTCCTCCCCTCCACTACCACTTTCAAAGGGGCATGGTCTGAAATCAGAATTGGCCCATAGGATGCCTCTACCACATCACCCAATCTGCCTTTTGTCAAAAAAAGGTAGTCCAATCTTGTATAAACTTTGTGTGAGTGTGATTAGAAAGAGTACTCCCTGGTGGATGGATGACAAAATCTCCAAGCCTCTAATAAAGATCTCTCCTCTGTCATGAGGCGAATCGATCTTACACTTTTAGGGGGTGGACCTCTCCTTACCCCTGAATGATCTAGAAGGGGTCCCAGTATGTATTTAAATCACCCCCTAGTATTATATCATCCGGAAGCGGTGCCAACATGGTATCCAAGTGGGTAAAGAAGTCCAGGGAGTCTATGTTAGGGCCATATATCGAAACCAGTGTTGTTATGCAGCCCCCCAAATCCACAACCCTTATCACATATCTGCCTTGAGGGTCAAACTTGATGGACAGAACCTTATGTGGGAATCCCAGTCTAATCCATATAGCTACACCTCGTGCCTTGGAATTGAAGGGCAAGGCTAACATCGTAACCCCCCAAGAACGGCGCAAACCCTCCAGTTCTTCCCCTGTTGAGTGAAGTTCTTGCAAAAATACAACATCCCCCCTCATTTTGTTTTTAATTTTCACCAGTACCCGCTTTCTCTTAGTGACAGTACGTAGCCCATTTACATTTCATGTTACCAATGTTATGTTAGCCATTGCTGTCAAACCCCTTAAGTAACTTACAGTGTCTTTTGTACCAATGTAACAAATGTTTCATCATTCCTTCACTGCCATAATAACTTTTTTTGTTACTTTACTTAACTTCCAACTTTTTTTTCCCCCTTGCCCCCTCAACTTTTAATAACCAACACGTAAATACTAAACAGAAAATTGAATAATAATATCCCCTTCCCTGGTTTACTTCCCTCTGTAACATTTCTTCTCTCTATTCCCTTCCTTAGAAGTAAAAGTTCAACCAAAACTACCCTCTACTTTTCGTGGATTGAGCATCCATTCTTGCAATAATTTTACATTCCCAATTTAACAAAAATAAGGTTTTAATTCCCCTCAACACATGTGCACTAACAGGAACAGATAAATTGCCATACGTGCAAACTACTTGGGGCTACACCCTCCACTCTCCCTCATCCTCACCATACTGCTCCTAAACATTACACAGGGAAATGTCTTAGGATACACTGCCCCCTATTGACTGCTTATGGGGCAGGTTTTCCCAAGAAAATGGATTTAACAGCACTAACATAATAGCTCTTACCTAAACAGCAGAAATACAAAACACCTCCCTATAACTCTTCTTTTAAAAGGGAGTGTGAGAGCTTTAACAAATTAAAGATTACATAATGGAGATTGGAGTCTTCCGGTGTAACCCCCCTTACTGCATGAGAAAACTCAATTTTGCAACATTTCCCCATTTAATTTAAATCTTAGTCAGAGGTCGGAGATTACCCCTTTCAAACAACATGAAGTCTTGCTGTATTCTGACAATTTGCAGTTAGTTCCAGCTCTTGAACTGACCCGGAGAGTGAAGGGTTAAATTCTATGCCAGGCATAGAACGTTGTGCTCGACCTCGGATGAAAACTGTGTCTGTGTCCTTTTGAAACCAAACCATCAGATTCTCTACTCCGCCTCACTGAACAGTCGCTCCGGAGATTTCTCCTTCTGCTTGGTTCTATCGCGGTTAAAGTTTCGGTTTTAGTTCGATTTTCGTTCCGTTTTTCAGTTAGAAACTCTGTCTGTGGTACCATAGATTGGTAGCTGTTGTGTGGAAATTGTAACATTTTTTCTGATTGGTTCGGCTGAACTGATCTTGTAGTAAGATCTTAAAAAAAGAAAAAGTTAGTGTGTGGTTACTGGTCCGTATCGGTTTAAAAAAAAAATTAATTTTAGCGTTTTTTTCCATTACCCGTGACACGGTGAGAAATCGATAGGGGAGTCTTGCCTGGCGGTTGCCATATAAAGGACAAGTTGCTTAGGTTGGCCACGTCTGAGAAACCCAAGAAAAAAAATGGGCCCACTGGGTTTCAACACTGCAGTGTGTGTGGGGAGGTCTTTGCTAAGGCCAATCTCCACACCACCGTGTTTACTGTCTGGAATTTGACCACCTCGATTCAGACTGCCAAATTTGTAAGAATTTCCCTAAGTCTATCCTGGAGAAAAGGTTAGGCAGACTTAAGGATAAGGAGGCCGAGAAAATCCGCTGACCTGGAAGGCCAGCCCAGTTCGGTTCCTACCGAATCAGAAGGAGTGCACTCTGACCAGGGCGATACTTCTTCGGGCAAGAGGAGAGCTGATCCTGAGGAATTGGTTCCTACAAAAAGAAAATGAAAGGATAAATCGTCCAGTTCAGATCCAGAGCTGCATGTTCTGACTGCCAAAGAAATAGCCAAAGCGATTCGGATTGTGGAATCGCTTTGTCTGATTCCGACCAATCCGGCGCCTTCTGGCAGGGGTTCAGTTCAGTCGGTTCCCCCGGTTCAGGATTATTCCCCTGAAGATTTTTACGAACCGGAGTTTGCTGAGAAGGGGGATTTTGAAGAGGATGATTACGACGGTGAAAGTCTGGATGTGCCTGTGGAACCGGACATATCCCCAGATAGACCTTCTGGTGTTTCCCCTCCTAGGCTTTCTGAGTCCCCTTCCCACTTTCTGTTCTACAGAAAAGTGGCTCAAACCCTTCAGCTTTCTATAAAGGTGGCTATAGAGGATCAAGAGGAGCCTGACTACATAGAGATGATGGACATCCCAGAGTCTAAGAGACTGTCTATTCCCCTTCATAGGTCATTTGGGAAACAGACACAAAAAATTCTTAGATCTCCCAACTCTGTACCTCCTGTTGACAAGAGAATGGACAAGAGGTACACCATGTCAGGCTTGGATACGGAATTTCTTTACCAACAATGCAGCCATGTTGGGGTAGTGCAGGCTGCTGCCTGTGACAAGGCAAACATCCCCCTGGCTTCACCCCCCCAGACAAAGATTCCAGGAAGATAGATGCCATGGTAAAGAAACAGTACTTGGCTTCATCTTTGGGACTCAGGCAGGCTAATTATATGGCCTATACAGCCAGGTATCAGAAGTCCAGGTGGGACACTGTACTGGCACTGGCTAAACAGGCTTCCCCCCAGCAAGCCAAGGAGCTGGAGGGGGTGGCTGCTGATGGTATTGAGGCATCAAAGGTGCAATTTCATGCTGCTGTGGACTCCAATGATGTGTCATCAAGAGTCATGGCTACATCTGTGGCTCTTCGGAGAATGGCTTGGCTCAGATGTACTAGCCTTTCGCAGGACACCCAGGCTAAGGCCATTGATTTCCCTGTAGTGGATAATTCTCTGTTTGGGGAGCAGATAGAGAATTTACATGAAGAAAATGGATGAGTACAGGACCACTTATAGGAGTGCCCAGGCCAAGGAGAGGCAGGCAACTCCTCAAAGGCAGCAAGCTAGGGGCAGGGCCAGGACTTTTCACAGGCCTTTCTACCAGGTGCAGGCCTCCTCTTCCTTTTCTCAGAGGGGGTTCTTCAGAGGGAGAGGGAGAGACAGAAGGGGGATGAACAGGGCTGCATCCACCCCTCAGCCTAAGGCTCCTGCCAAGCAGACACCCTGATGTGTCAGCCTGGGGTCGACTCCCCCATTCCAGTAGGAGGCAGACTGGCTTACTTTGTCCAGGACTGGATGTCTGTTACCTCAGACAAGTGGGTCCTGGAGGTTGTAAGTCAGGGGCTGGTTCTCAGTTTCAAAAGTTTTCCAAAACTGAGACACATATCCTTTCCACCTGCAAATACTTCAGAAACCCTTGCTCTAGAGGCAGAGGTTTTGTCTCTACTGGCTTTAAAGGACATAGAGAGAGTTCCTACTCCATACAGGGGCAAGGTCTGTACTCCAGGTACTTCCTTACCCCCAAAAAGACAGGGGAGTGGCGATCCATCCTAGATCTAAGATACCTAAACAAGCACCTAATAAAGCCAAAATTCAAAATGGTAACTCTGGGAACAATTCTTCCCTTTCTGAGGCCAGGAGACTGGCTAGCCTCACTGGACCTCAAGGATGCATATTTTCACATTCCCATCAGGTGCTCCCACAGAAAGTACCTCGGGTTCGAATTGCTCTCAGGCCATTATCAGTTCAGAGCAATGCCCTTCAGTCTAACCTCAGCTCAAAGGGTGTTTACAAAGTGCCTAGCAGTAGTGGTGGCCTTTTTAAGAAGGAAAAGGATTTCAATTTTTCCATATCTGGATGATTGGCTTCTGGTGAGCCAGTCTCCAGACCGAGTCAAGTCAAATCTTCAGGTCACCCAGCAAGTTCTCACTTCCCTGGGGTTCTTTCTCAGTCTTCCCAAGTCAGTTCTTGAACCAGTACAGCTCCTCACTTTTATAGGAGCAGAGCTGGACACACTCAAGGCAAGAGCCTTCATTCCTTTGGAAAGGGCAAAAGCCATCTCTCAGCTGGTCTCTTCCTTTCTCCCTCTGGTTTCTTGACCAGCAAGGCATTTTCTGCAGCTTCTGGGCCACATGGCAGTTTCCACAGCAGTGGTCCAAGGGGCCAGGTTTCAGATGAGGGACATTCAGTTCCATCTAAGAACCTTTTGGTCCCAAAGGAAAGAAAGCTTACCAAGCTTGTTCCTGTTACTCAGACCTTAATTCAGGCCCTTCAGTGGTGGCAGGATCTGGACAATCTGAGGAAAGGTGTTCCATTTGTCCCTCAGACTCACTCTGTGGTTCTTACCACAGATGCTTTCCTTTTGAGGTGCGGAGCCCATCTGTGGGCTGTCACGGCCCAGCTTCTGGAGCTCAGGGCAGTACTTCTTTCCCTATAAGATTTCACTCAGTCAATACAGAACAAGGTGGTTCAGGTCAGGACAGACAACACTACCACCATGTGGTATAGCAACAAGCAGGGAGGCACTCGGTCCATGGCCTTGTGCAATAAGGCCATGAAAGTATGGTCCCTGGCTTATTTCCTGCAGACCTGTCTAGTAGCAGTCCACCTCCCAGGAAAGGACAATGTGATAGCAGATGCATTGAGCAGGATTTCCCAGGGCCATCATGAATGGTCTCTGGATCCTTTGGTGTTGAAGGTGATCTTCTCAAGGTGGGACACTCCAGAGATAGATCTCTTTGCAGCCCCAGACAATCACCAACTTCCTCTGTTTTGTTGCAGACCCTCAGTCTTGGGTTCATTCCCTCTGGATGCTCTGATTTTGAACTGGGAAGGGAAGGGAAGTTTCTTTATGCCTTCCCTCCTTTTCCTCTGTTGTTCAAGGTTCTAGTCAAGGTAAGGTCATAACCATGCAAAGTGATTCTGATTGCTCCAGACTGGGCCAGGCAGCCTTGGTACCCCCGTTGCTGTCCTTGGCAGTCCATCTTCCCCTGTCTCTACCCAAAAATTGCAATCTGCTAACATCCTCTCAGAGGAGGATTTGTTACTCCAATCTCCAGTCACTCAATCTCAAGGCATGGCTCTTGAAGACTTAGAGCATGCAGATTTACATCTGCCCCAAGGGGTTCTGGATATCCTTAAGGCTTCTCGAAAGCCTGCCACAAGAAAAACCTACAACTCCAAATGGAAAAGGTTCAGTATTTGGTGTTCCAAGAAGCACATTTCCCCAGACACTGCTGAGTTGTCTACAGTTCTGGATTACATGGTTTACCTTAATAGCCTAGGCCTCAACCAGCTACTCTGAAAGTTCATATGTCAGCTATTTCTGCTTTCCTGTCAGCAGGGAAATCTTCCTGTCTGTAATCTCACCCTGTATTCTGTACATTTTTCAAAGGATTGCTTCATATCAGTCCCCCTTTTAGAGATCCTGCTCCTGCCTGGGATTTGAATATTTGTATTGCTCAGCTGATGCAACCCCCCTTTGAGCCTATGTCCTCAGCAGAGCTCAAGTACTTGACTTGGATAACTGTGTTTTAGGTTGCTGTTACTTCTGCCAGATATATCAGTGAACTGCAGGCCCTGGCAGTGGAGCCTGACTTAATTTCTTTCCATAGGGATAAGGTGGTCCTTAGAACCAATAGAAGGTTCTTACCTAAAGTGGTTTCTGATTTCCACTTAAACCAATCTATGTCTCTTCCTGTGTTCTTCACTGATCACACCTCCTCAGGGGAACAGAGGCTACACAGTTTAGATGTTAAAAGGTCCCTTAGTTACTACATAGAATGTACAAAGGTTCACAGGTTTGACTCCCTCCAGTTGTTCCTCACTTATGGGGAAGTAGGTAAGGGAAAACCTGCCACCAAGAGAAGCATTGCCAGGTGGATTGTATCCTGTATTCAATTCTGCTATGAAAAACTGGGAAAAACTGCACCCTCAGGCCTGAGGGCTCATTCCACTAGAGGTACAGCTGCATCTCTGGCTGCAGCTAGGGATATCCCCTTGTTAGAAATATGTCAAGCAACCACTTGGAAAACAGTGCATATCTTCACCAAGCATTACTCTCTGGATAGCCAGGCTAGGAGTGATGCTAGATTTGGCACAGCAGTACTTGAGAGCCTATTCCCAAAGTAGGTTCTGTCCCTCCTCCTTGGAGGTACTGCTTGGTAGTCTGCAAATTGTCAGAATACAACAAGACTTCATGGTGTTTGAAGAAAAAATTACTCACCTTAGTAATTGTGTTTCTTCTAATGGAGTCTTGCTGTATTCTGACCTCCCTCCCCGCCTCCCCTCTCAGAACCTGTTTTGGGAAGTGGGTGGGCAGGTGCAGTGTTGCACCCCAGGGGTGTCTTTAGCCCATTCCTGTTGTGTTGGGTGCTTTGGATTTGTTTAATAAAGGAGGCAGTATGGCACAGTGGTTTAAGGCTCTGAGCTGCAAATCTGGAGACCTGGGTTTGAATCCCACAGCCCCCACTTGCATACTGTGTGACTGTGAGCAAGTCACTTAACTTCCTTGTGCTCCCAGGTTGCACCTGCAAACAAGCTTTCAGCTTAGTGTGTCTCACCTGGTAAAATAATTGGTAAAAAAAAAAAATAAGAGTTTTTAGTTCTTATTACCTGGTTTTGGTTCTTTGGGTTTCCTGACTTGAGTCATTTAGGGAATCCAAAGTCTTTGTTGCCAGTTGGCTACTAGGAGTTTTTACAATTTCCTCATTTTATAGTCAGTGAGTTTTAGCTCATGAGAATCTGATGGTTTGGTTTCAAAAGCACACAGACAGAGTTTTCAACTGAGCTTGAGCCCGACGTTCTATGCCTAGTATAGAATTTAACCCTTCACTCTCCAGGGCAGTTCAAGAGCTGGAGCTAACTGCAAATTTTCAGAATACAGCAAGACTCCATTAGAAGAAACACATTTACTAAGGTGAGTAATTTTTTTCTTCTGTGCTTCCCCTTCTTTAACATTAGTTTAATAACTAAAAGTCCAGTGCATGAGGAAGTCTGACTCCATCGAATAAAGATAGACCTCTAAAGGGGGCGGTATCAAAGTTTTGAACCCTCCTGGGCCTTTCCACCATGCCGACTCTCCACCTTGGGTTTGATCTAGATTGTTTCCAAAAGTACTATTCAGACCCCCATGGGGAGACCTGGTAGAAGGGGAAGAGGGAGCCCCCCAATCCAGCCTTATAGGCCCCTACTGAAGTTATGGATCAGTAAATTAGCACCCTCTCCCCCTTCCCCCATCCCCCCTATCTACAATACAGTATCATCTCAATTGGCTTCATATGTAGTCTCAGATCACTTTCTGAGTATCCAAACCCTGAACAAAGTCCAACGCTCCGGAGGGGTCTGTGAAGGCCCTGGTGTTCCCTCCTGACGGCCTTACTATCAATCGTGCTGGATAAGTGAGCGTAAAAGGACAGTTCTTGGCATGGAGCATCCGTCACACTTCCAAAAAGGCTTGCACAGTTTAGATGTTAAATTATTTGAATAGAATAGTCTGGGTAAATACTGACTCTTCTTTGTTGTTCTAAAATGGATCCCGCTCTCCTATCTTGGTACCTCAGGAACTTTACAATGAAATGTCTCGGCCGTTGATCTGGGGGAGGTTTCGGACCGGGAGAATGGTGCGCCCTTTGAATTTCCAAACTGGTATCCTGTGGTAGCTGCAAGGTTGTAGAAAGCCATTTTTGAATAAAGGTAATGTACTCTTTCCCCTCCAGCCCCTCAGGCAATTCGATGATTTGAATGTTACAACGGCACTCGCGGTTTTGGTGATCGTCGATAGCCTGCTTCAAATATTCTATTTCTTTTAGAGCTTTAGCTAGATCTGTTGTTTGAGAAGCAGCCCTATCCTCCTGGTCACTGATTCATTGCTCCATCTCCCCAAGCCACCTTTCATGAATTTCTACCTGCTCCGATGTGGAATTGGCTGCTTGCTGAAGGTGTTGCATTTGAGCAGTCACATTATCGAACCCAGCTTCCATTCTCATTCCTAGATCATATTTTAGGTCTTTTATTAAGTGCTCCAGCTGCTGATAGGGTTGAGTTGCTTTCTGACACTTCACACTCAGCACTGACTCCTGGACAGGTTTGTTTCCTTACTTGATCGGCCTCCCACGCACCGTCTACCAATTTTTCAAGCCCAGCCAGGCCTCTCGCTGGTGTCCCCCGAGGAGTCAATTTAAAAGATATTTTAGCTTGCTTCCTTCCCGATTTTTGAGTAGACAACATCCGTATTCCTTGTCTCACTAAATTTTTATAAAATGTTGAGTTTGTGGCATGGTGTTGAGGGGATTGCAAGTGATGATTACAGAGCTTCCAGTTTAGGCTGCCATCACGCTCTGATGCTAGGTCACGTCCCCCAAGCATTTCACATCTATTAGCGGTTTCAACCAATATCTCTCATTGTTGCCCCTTCTGATGTATAGTTAAAAGTGAATCATCAAATCTGCTTTTATCATCATCAGTACAGACATAAATACCTAATTGATCCAAAATAAGCTGTTTCTTATTTAATTCCTTAACCAGGCTTTCTTGTTTGACAATAAATGTAACCTGTCCATCAAATTCTAATCTCTTAGCTCTATCAGTTAGAGAGTTGCTAACATAAGTTCCCAAACAGACACCCAAAAAGTCAGTCAATTTCCTTTTTAAATTATATTTGTTCTCATTATGCAATTGCTTCAGACCAAAAATAGAAACTAATGTTTCACGTTGAATTATTACATGTCCCTTGTCATTATAAATTTACAGAAAAAGTTCATTCAGGGTCAACAAGTCCCCAGCTTGAATTTCCATCCTCTCAAACTCCTTAGTTTTTTGAACAATAGCTTTTAAAAGATAAAACTGGTTAGTGACCAGCAAAACTAGTTCTGAGGTGGGAATTTGTCTAATTATACTAATAGAATGTTTAACTAGGTTACAACCATCCAATATGTTAGTTAACAAATCAACCAATAAACCAGTCAATTTGTCCTGTGTTTCCTGAGGAATACAGGACACGTTAAATAATGGGAGAACAAAGTCAGTACCAAGAGTTTTTAACATAAATCTTCTAAAATGTTCATTGCCCTCTTGTTCCACTCTATCTGGGGTACTTAATAACAGTTTGGCTGGTTATACACTAAATCATATCCAGCTACAAGTGGTAACATCAGAAAGAGACCTAGGTGTCATTATTTCAAATACCCTAAAATTCAGCACCCACATTAACAAAACGGTTAAAAAGTGCCATGGAACTATTAGCTGTATTCTCAAACATGTCAAGAGCCGGAATCCTGGGGTCATTATTCCATTATATGCTAACTTAGTCAGATCACACATTGAATATTGTACTCCTTTTTGTTCACCCACCTCAATAGGAGGAAAAGCAACTGCAGAGAGAGTTCAAAGGAAAATCACTAGGAATATAAACAATCTAGTTAATACTGAGTATAAAATAGACTCAAATCCTTGGGACTATACTCCCTTGAATACAGAGCTCTTAGGGGTGAATTGTGTTTGGCATACAAGGCTTTTCAAGACCCTGGCTTGTTTGAAACAATTTGCCTTGAGTGGCATGTATCAACAAATAGTACAAGATCACATAAATTAAAACTTGGTTTATGCACGCCTTGATAAAACAGTCAGAAGTAATTTTATTACTCAAAGACTACACCCAATATGGAATTCCCTTCCCATGTCTGTTGTAACAAGTGATAATATTGAACAATTTAAATATAGTCTTGATCAGTATATGGGAGACAGGAAATTATTTTTCTGCCGTTAGGACATAATGGCACGAGTTCATTATGGGCTTGCCCTCGAACTTGTATATACCTATGAACCTATGCTGCTCTCTTGCAGTGTGCAGAGTGTTTCAAATCATTTGTGATTATTACTCCCAGGTTCTTTTCTTCCTCTAAGCTGGTTACCTGAACGCCGCCCCATCAGTATTTAGTCCCTTGATTTTTCACCTCCATGTGCATAACTTTATACTTTTTAGCATTGAACCACAGCTGCAAATGCCAGACCACTTTTCAAACCTAGCCAGTTCCTCCCTGAGGTCCTGTATGCTCTCCTTGGTGCCTACCCTCAAACAGAGCTTGGTGATGTCCACAAATAGGAAGATTTTATCCTTGATCCCATCCGTGATGTCACTTATGAAGATGTTAAACAACACCAGACTGAGCACCGAGCCCTGCGGGACTCCACTGGTCACAGGCCTCCCTTCTGAAATTTCTTCTCTGACTACCACCCTTTGGTTTCTATCCTGCAACCAGCTTCTGACCCATACCATGAGCTTAGCTCCCACCTCCAGCTCCTCCAGTTTCCTGACTAGTCTCCTATGAGGCACCAAGCTTAAGGCCTTGCTGAAGAGCAGATACAAGACATCAACTCCCGGCCCTTGTCCACTGTCCTAGTGACCCAATAGAAGAAGTCAATTAGGTTAGTTTGGCAGGACCTCCCTGACACAAACCCATGATGCCTCTCATCCTGGAGCCCATTTTCTATAGATTTAAATAAAAAAAATGGCCCTAGTAATATTTTCTCCCTGTATGACACCATAGCAGGTGTGCAGGAAAAGGGGAAACTCCCACAGTCATTTCTGGAAACCAAAAGAGTTCTGATTTCTAAGCTGGGTAAGCCAAGGGATGTGGTGTTGTCTTATTGACTGATTTTGCTACTTAATGCATGTTCCAAAATTTATTCCCTCCTTATGGCTGCCATATTGTAGACTTTTACTTTTTTTACCATATTTGGTCTTACTGGTTAGACAGGCTTTGTTGCAGGTCATAATGTGTCATTAAATTTGCAAACTCTGGCACATGCTAGCATGCAGGTGAAGTACCTTGGGAGGATCTAGTCATGGTCTTGCTTGATGTAGAAAAGGCATTTGACTGCATTGAGTGGGACCATCTATGGACTGCTATGGCGACGAAGGGGCTAGGTGGGAACCTTCATCAATCAAGTGCAGCTGATGTACGAGTTCCCCAGTGCAGTGATTCAGACTAATTCCTGGATATCAAAACCATTTGTTCTGCAAAGAAGGACCTGACAGGGGTGTCCCCTCTCCCCTATGTTGTTTGATCTGGTTATAAAGCTGCTTGCATATGCTATAAAGCAAATCTTCATATTAGGGACATTGGAATGAATGGGGCCTCCCCAGTGTTGTCTGTTTATACTGACAACTTGCTTGTAATGGCTATACATATGGAGGGGGTGATTGTCTGCATTGTTGCAGATGGTGGAGGAATTTGGTCATCACTCTGGATATGAAATCAACTGGGGTAAATCTACAGTGATACTGATTAATCAGTTTCCCCAATCACCGGAACTAGACAATCTACCATTCAAACCCAGGAAATCTTACTGTTTTCTAACCCCAGAAATCACTCATTATGATTAAACTGATGCAGTCAGCCTACTGTGTTGAACTGCCTGGAGAGATGGAATTGTATGCAAATGATGGAACTCTCAATTGGCTCATGCCAGTTTCAAACTGCTGCCCTAGCAAGTGCTGCACTCTGAGTGCTTCAGATTCTTTACTCTGCCTGCCTCATAAGAAAGTCCTGGAGAGCTCTCCTTGAACTGTCTTCAGAATAAATTATCCATTAGATAAGTACTTGTTTTAAGTTTAATTTTAAATTGCTGCCTTAGAATTTAGTTTATTTGGTAGTTGTAATAGTTTTTTTGTTTTATTAGCGGTTCCCTCATGATTCCAGGGAACCAAGGGTTCCAAGTCTTTTGGCAAGGTTTACCTCAGTTTTATTATTTAAAGTTTGTATTTGTGGTCGGTTCCTTTTGCTGCTTTTCTTTTCGGGAACCGAATAGTGCTCAGTTCCAGGAACCGTTAGTGGTTGTTTCATTTTAAAACCTCCAGTTCCTAGGTGTTAATAAAAGTTTTGAGATTGTTTTTTACTGTCTTACTCAATGTCAAAGGTCCATTTAGACAAGCCTAAAAAACGCACAGGACCCACTGGGTTTAAATATGGCAAGTCTTGTGGGCAGATTATAGCAAAAGCAAACAGACATTCCCTTTGTATTTCCTGTTTGGGTACCAGCCATATTTTTGATAATTGTGAGATTTGCAAGACTTTTTGTCCTAAAACTTTAAGAAAAGGGCTAAAAAGTTAGAGGAGATGGCTTCTGCTTCTGCTACTGATAGCAGTGCATCTACCTCTATTCCTAAAAAGGATGGAGACAAAGCTAAGGACACTGACAAGAGTTCAGAGAAATCTGAGCAAGGTAAGTCAAGAAGGGCTGTGGAGACAGTTGCTGAGTCTGTCCCACCAAGGAAAAATGCAAAGAAAAGCATTTTGCTGTGCCTCTGGCCAAGAAGGCTAAGGAGCTCCCAGCAGACAAACATAATGTGCCCTCGGCTGAGGACATTGCTAAGGCCTTACAGGTCTTATAAGCCCTGCAGGCTGCAGTCCCAGTTCCTACACTGGCTGCACCGGTTCCTGCTTCAGTTCTTGCCCCTCAGGAACCTCAAGTTATTTATGGTGAGGAGGATTTTGAAGGGGAACTGATAGATCCTGAGGTTTCCCCCGAGCAGGAGTTTGGCTCTCCTTCTAGGGATCCAGAAGAGTACTCCTCTCACTATGCTTTTGTAAAAAGCATGGTAGAGACCCTTAATCTTCCTCTTCAGGAAACTGAAGAGGATGTGTGGAGGAACCAGAATTTCTCAATATGATGGGTCTAACTCCTACAAAATGTCTTCTGCTTCCAATGCATAAGTCATTAAAAAAGGCAGCATTGTAGATATTCCAAACCCCAACTTCTATCCCTAGGGTAGATAAAAAAGTTGACAAAAAGTATCAGCTAGACAGATCCACAACTGATTTTTTGTTTAATCACCCTGGCCCTGAAGGGGTGGTTCAAGCTGCTACCTGTGACAAAGCCAGGATACCCCTGGTTACCCATCCTCCAGATAAAGATTCACAAAAAATGGATGCCATGGGAAAGAAGGGCTACATGGCTGCCTCTTTAATAGTCAGGCAAGCCAACTACATGTAATATGGAGTGCAATATCAGAAGGCACTCTGTAATATAGTCATAGCACTGGCTGACAAGGTGCCAGGTGAAGTGGCAGTGGACCTGCAAGACACAGCAAGGGCTGCACTTGATGCCACTAAATACCAGTTCCATATGGCAGTGGATGCCAGTGACACTGCAGCCAGGCTAATGGCATTAGCTGTCTCCTTTAGGAGATTTGCATGGCTCGGAGCCACCAAACTCGCCACAGATACCCAGGCCAAAGCAATGGATTTCCCCTACTGAAAATAATTCATTGTTTGGTGATAAAATTGAGGCCTATATGAAAAAGATAGAGGAATACAAATCTACCTATCGAAGTAACTCAAAGGACAGACCTTCTACTTCTTATGGACCCCAGACTAGGGGAGGCAGGTGTAGGGGATTTTATCCCAGACCTTTTTTCCAGGCACAGGCCTCTCAGCCGCAACAGCAGCCTAGAGGCTATTTCAGAGGAAGGGGCAGGAGAGCTAGGAGAATAGCTTCTCCCTCTCCTCAAGTTCAGGCACAGCCTGCACAGAACCCCTGACTGGCTGGTAACATAGAAACATAGAATTTGACGGCAGATAAGGACCGTTTGGTCCACCCAGTCTGCCCATTTCCCTACCTAATGGATAAGCTGCAGATCCTAGTTAACCAGCAGCCTACTTCTTCCTACCCCCACCCCAGGTCACATCCCCTATTGTAGAACCACCAGGGGGTTGCAGACTGGCTCACTACCTCCAGGCTTGGCATACCATCACCACAGACAAGTGGGACCTGGAGGTAATGAGCCAGGGTCTGGCACTCAGCGTCAGATTATTTCCCAAGCTGAGAACAAGAACTTTTGCACTAGTTACATCTGCAGACAGAATCTTACTGGAAGCAGAGGTAAAACATCTTCTGGCAATCAAAGCAGTGGAGCCAGTGCCCCTAAACTAAAGAAGCAAAGGCTGTTACTCCAGATACTTTCTCACAAGGAAGAAAAATGGGGGTTGGCTATCTATTCTGGATCTAAGAATACTAAACAGTCACATTTTGAAGCCAAAATTCAAAATGGTCACTCTTTCAATAATCATTACCACATTACAAAAGGGAGACTGGCTAGCCTCCCTAGACCTAAGGGATGCTTACTTTCACATCCCTATCAGACCATCTCACAGAAAGTACTTGAGATTCAGGCTGGCCTCAGGCCACTATCAGTTCGTAGCACTTCCATTTGGCCTAGCTTCTGTACCAAGGGCCTTCACAAAGTGCCTGGCCATAGTGGTAGAGTTTGAGAAAACAGGGGGTAACAGTATTTCCCTACCTGAATGACTGGTTAGTGGTGGATCACTCTCTGCAGCATGCAAAGCACTCCCTAGCACTAGCAAAATCTATTCTAGAATCCCCGAGTTTTCTAATAAACAAGCAGATGTCTCAGCAAATACCAGTCCAAGTATTGGGAGTTCATTGTAGCAGAACTGGATACCAGCCTTGGCAGAGCCTTTCTGCCACAGAACAAGGTAAATAACATTCTGCAGATTGCAAACTCATTTGTGCCAGGAAAACCCAAACCAGCCAGAGAATTCCTCAGGCTGCTGGGTCATATGGCAGCTGCCACCACAGTGGTACTAGGTTCCAGATTTCAAATGGGAGACATCCAGTTTCACTTAAGACAGTACTGGTCACAAAGGACAGACTTGCTGTCCAAACTGGTTCCAGTCACCCACAGCCTTTTACAGGCACTGTAATGGCGACCGGATGGACACAACCTTCAGGTAGTTGTACCTTTCATAAAGGAACAGCCTTCCTTAATTCTCACAACAGATGCCTCACTTTTAAGTTGGGGATTTCACATGTTGGACCACACAGCAAATGGCACATGATCTCCCTAAGAGTCCGTGTTACACATAAATCTGCTAGAGCTCAGGGCAGTTTACTTAGCTCTACAGTCATTCTCACATCTTCAAAACAAGGTGGTGCAGGTCAGAACAGACAACACCACAACCATGTACTACAGCAACAAACAGGGAGGAACCAGGTCATCCCCACAGTGCACAGAAGCAATGAGGCTGTGGTCCTTGGCATACTCCATGACAGTATCCTTATCAGCCAAACACCTTCCAGGGAAGGACAATGTACTGGCAGATTCGCTCAGCAGGATAAGTCAGGACCACCATGAGTGGTGCCTGAATCCCCAGGTACTCAGTACAATATTCAGGAGGTGAGGCACTCCAGAGGTTGATCTTTTTGCATCTGTAGAAAATCACCAGTTACCAATGTACTGTTGCATGCCTCCTCTTAGGGGCACACTTCCCTAAGATGTGATAGCCCTGGACTGGACAGGGAAGTGTCTGTATGCCTTCCCTCCTTTTCCAATGATATTCAGGACCCTGCTAAAATTGAGGTCCCAACCAGCAACAATGATATTGGTGGCACCAGATTGGGTGAGACAGCACTGGTACTTGCTTCTACTGACTCTGTCAGTAGTTTCCCCAATTCACTTGCCCAGGAGGCACAACCTGCTGACCTCGTCTCAGGGCAGGATTCTGTACTCCAACCTCAAATCACTGAGGCTCAAGGCCTGGCTCTTGATTTAGAATTAGCTAACCTTAAACTGTCAGAACAGGTGCTGACAGTGCTTAGGGGTTCCAGGAAACCTTCCACTAAGAAAACATATTCTTCTAAGTGGAAGAGGTTTTCCATATGGTGTGCAGGTAAGGGTACTGACCCCTCCAGGGCTGACTTGGCTATTCTCCTGGATTACCTGACATAGCTACATTCCTTAGGCCTAAAGCCTTTGACTCTCAAGATCCACTTGGCTTCAGTCTCAGCTTACCTTTCACCTGGTAAAGAGAGCTGCATGACCTCTCATCCAGTCTTTAGGAAATACTTTAAAGGCCTCAACCTTCTGCACCCTCCCCTGAGGGAACCGGTCCCGGCCTGGAATCTGAATATCTGCATTGCCAAGCTCATGGATGCACCATTTGATCCCATGGCAACTGCAGATTTGAAGTATATCACTTGGAAAACTATGTTTCTGGTTGCTATTACTTCAGCCAGAAGGATTAGCGAATTACAAGCCCTGTGCACAGATGTGGACTACATCTCTTTTCACAGGGATAAAGTGGTCATCAGGACAAATAGAAAATTCCTTCCCAAAGTGATATCTGATTTCCACTTAAATCAGTCCATCACTCTACCTGTCTTTTTTACAGAGAAGTCCAGTTCTCCAGAAAGGAGGCTTCACTCCTTTGATGTCAAAAGGGCACTTAGCCACTATATTGACAGAACCAAGTCTTACAGATCAAGTCAAACACAGCTCTTTCTTACCTATGGTGAAGTAGGTAAGGGCAGAGCTGCCACAAAACATACAGTTGCTCACTGGATAGTGGCATGTACACAGTTTTGTTATAGTAAAGTGGGTAAAAAGGCCCCCCTTTGCCCGAGGGCACAGTCCACCAGGGGCACAGGTGCTTTAGTGGCAGCTTCAAGAGAAATTCCACTACTGGAAATCTGCTACATGGAAAACAGTACACACCTTTACAATGCATTACAGCCTGGATATACAATCCAGAAGTGATGCCAGGTTTGGTACAGCAGTGTTGCAGAATCTGTTTTTAAAATAGGTTATCTGCCCAACCTCCAAAGGTACTGCTTGGTAGTCTGCATCAGTTTAATCATAATGAGTGATTCCTGGGGTTAGAAGAAAAAATTACTCAGCATAGTAATCTTGTTCCTTCAAAGGGATCACTCATTATGATTAAAGCACCCACCCTGCCTCCCCTACTAGAACCTATAAAGGTTGTTCTGCATCCCTGCATTAGGGAGTTTTTTTGTATATAGGTTAAGTTACAGACTCGCTTTTGTTTAACCAGTTGGTTTCCTTGTGGTCTCAAATTTTTTAGGTTTGTTTCTTAAGGATGATTTTGACCTGAGAGGACAAAATTATTTTATAAAGATTTTATTTTTTAACTAGTGGGTCTTATACTCAGTTAGGCTATGCGAGAATCTGAAGCACTCAGAGTGCAGCAGTTGCTAGGGCAGCAGTTTGAAATTGGTATGAACCAATTGAGAGTTCCATCATTTGCATATAATTCCATCATTCCGGGCAGTTCAACACAGGAGGCTGACTGCATCAGTTTAATCCTAATGAGTGATCCCTTTGAAGAAACAAGATTACTATGGTGAGTATTTTTTTCATTCTGACTTATGCAGTATGGTCTCACCATAGGACTGACCTGGAGCCGAAATGGTTAATAGAACCTATGGAAACGATGGAATGCTGGGCTCGAGCTTGGTTTTTGAACCACTGTCCCTGGTAAACAGTTCTAAACCATCAGATTCTTTAGTCCTCTTGCCTCAATAAGACGTCTCCGGAGAGCTCTCCTTTCATCGCTTGAAATTCTTTATTTTCTCAGTTTTACCTAGTAAGAAGTTATTTTATTTGGTATTTAGATCATTGTCCTTGGTTTTCAGGTAGAAATTGTTTAGATTTTAGTGTTGTAGGGGTAAGTAACAGTTTTTTCCTTTCAGTTGTTAACCGAGAGGAAACCGGGATCTCCTTTGGTTCCCCCCCCCCTCATATTTCCTTTATTTTGTTACCTATTAAAATTGTATTTTACCGACTCTGGTATAGTCATTTTTTGATTGATTTGTAACCAAGGTAGCACCTGGTTTCCAGCACTTAGTGTAACCGACAAAAAAAAAAAAGGTTTAAATTTATTATAGTTGTTTTCTTCTGGGTTATGTCACAGAAAGTCAAGAAGAGAACTGGACCTACAGGTTTCCAGCACTGTACCAAGTGCGGGGAACCTTTTGCTAAGGCAGATCCACATTTAGTCTGTGTCTTTTGTCTGGGGTTTGAACACCTCAAGACAGATTGTGAGATCTGCAGACAATTTCCTCAGTCCACGGTCGAGAGACAGTAGAAGAGACTGCAGTAAAAAAATGACTGAAAAGGCTGCTGACCCAGCCGTTGATAAATTGGTTCCTCCTCAGAATGAACCGGAGAAACTGTCCTCTAAAAGGGGCGATAGCTTTTCAACTAAGAAAAGAACCACAGACACGGCTGCTGAACCAGCCATTGCGGGTAAGAAAAAACGTAAAGGAAAGCATCAGGAACTGCAACCGAAGAAACCAGTGGCTCCTTCTGCAGAAGACATCACTAATGCGATTCATATCATACAGTCTCTGCAAGCCCCAGTTCTAGTTGGAAAGCAACTGCAACCGGTCACGGTTCATTCTCCTGGGTTAACCCAGGCCCCAGGTTTAACAGGCCTTAGTGGGGAACACTCTGCAGAAGAAGAGGAGGAGGAAGAAGAGGAAGATGATGAAGAGGACTTTAGGGGACCAATTGATCCAGAGGTTTCCCCAGATCCTCATATACCAGATCCCCCTGATAAGGGTACAGAAGATTTCACTTCATATTTTTCTATTATGAAGCAAATAGCTCAGACCCTTGACATCCCTACCCAGGAATCTACAGAGGATGAGGAGGAAGAGGATGACAGGGAAATGATGGATGTGCCAGCATCAAATAGGTTATTGCTGCCACTCCATAAATCCCTTAAGAAACAGACACTTAAAGTCTTGCAGACACCCACTTCTGTGCCCCCTACAGAAAAGAAGGCAGACAAGAAATACTGGGTTGCCAAATGTGGTGCTGAGTTCCTTTTTGGGCACCCTAGTCGTGAGGGGGTAGTGCAGACTGCAGCTTATGACAAAGCTGGCATCCCTTAGCCTCTTACCCTCCAGACAAAGATTCTAGGAGGGTGGCCTCCATTGCAAAAAAGTGTACCTGGCATCTTCCCTGGCTAATAGGCAAGCTACCTATATGTCATATGCGGCCAGGTACCAGAAGAACCTTTGGTCTACAGTGATAGAAATAACTAAATCAGTCCCCTCTCCCTTGGCAGCTGACCTAGAGGAAGCTGCAAAGAGAGGGATTGAGGCTGCAGAAACACAGTTCAGAATGGCGGTGGACTCAAATGATACTGCATCCAGACAGATGACAGCATCAGTGTCGCTAAGGAGGTTTGCCTGGCTCAGAACTACCAACCTGACCCAGGATACACAAACAAAAGCTAGGGACTTCCCTTGTGATCCTGTGTCTCTGTTTGGTGAACAAACAGATGCATATATGAAGAAAATGGACGAATATAAGTTGGCCTATAACAGTGCTGCAGCTAAAGAAAGAGTATCTACCCCACAGAAGCACCAGAACAGAGGTGGTAGGGGCAGAGCTCATTACAGGCCTTCCATCCTCAAGCTTTCCCCCAGTAAAAGCAGCACAGGGGATATGTTAGAGGCAGGGGCAGAAAGGGTAGTGGCCGTACTAGCCCCAGTGTCCAGCCAGCAGCACAGATCAAGCAGAAACCCTGAGGTGCCTGCTCGGGTCACCTCCCCAGTACCAGTGGTGGGCAGGCTGGCCCACTACCTCCAGGAGTGGGAAAATATCACCACAGACAAATGGGTCCTGGAGGTAGTGGGACAGGGTCTTGTACTCAGCTTCAAGCTCTTGCCAAGGCTGAGGTCAAGGACCTTCAAACCGTCCTCCCCATCAGAAACAATCTTGCTGGAAGAGGAAGTGTCAAGTCTCCTGTTGCAAGAGGCAACAGAGCCAGCCCCTCCAGACCAGAGTGGAAAAGGCCTATACTCAAGATACTTTCTCACAATAAAGAAAACAGAGGAGTGGTGACCCATATCGGATCTCAGATACCTTAACAAACATTTGTCAAAACCAAAATTCAAGATGGTGAGACTGACTACTATTCTACCAATCCTAAGGCAGGGAGACTGGCGATCATCCTTAGGCCTAAAGGATGCTTAATTTCACATCCCTATAAGGCAGTCACACAGAAAGTATCTCAGGTTCAGACTGCCATCAGGCCATTGTCAATTCAGGGCAATGCCCTTCGAACTAACCTCTGCTCCAAGGGTGTTCACAAAATGCCTAGCAGTGGTCGTGGCACACCTAGGAAGACAAGGGGTAACAGTGTTCCCCTACCTGAATGACTGGCTGATAGTAGGTCAGTCATATCAGCAAGTGAAAGAGGTATTGGCACTCACACAGGATACCCTGTATTCACTGGGTTGTCTGGTGAACCTAAAAAAGTCTGTGCTGGAACTAGTTCAGCTACTCAGATTCATAGGAGCAGAGTAGGACACACAAATAGAAAGGACTTTCCTGCCCCAAGACAGAGTGGACAACCTGTTCAGGCAGCCAACTCTTAGATACGTAGATACATAGATACATAGACAGTGTCTGCAGATAAGAGCCTATGGCTCACCCAGTCTGCCCATTTGAGCTTGTAAGTTCAGTTTATGTTTTCCTAGAATTCTGTTGCCCCTTACCCCTGACCTCCAGAATTCCTTTATGTCTATCCCATGCATTCTTAAATCCCGTGATTGTTTCAGCCCCCACCACTTCCTCTGGCAGGGTATTCCACTTGTCCACCACCCGTTCTGTGAAGAAATTATTCCTCACGTTTCCTCTGAATCATCCTCCCTCCAACTTCATCCCATGCCCTCTAGTCCTGGAACATCTTTTTCACTTAAAAATAGTGTATTCCTGCACCCTGTTCCTCCCTGTAAGACACTTGTATGTCTCTATCATATCCCCTCTCTCCCTCCTCTCCTCCAGGGAGTACATATTCAGTTCCTTCAACCTGTCCTCATAGGACTTGTGATGCAATCCATGTACCATCTTTGTTGCCCTCCTCTGAACCTTCTGTACCCTGTCTATGTCCTTATGTAGGTAAGGTCTCCAGAACTGTACACTGTACTCCAGGTGGGGCCTCACTAGTGTCTTGTATAGTGGAATTATGACCTCCTTTTTCCTGCTGGTGATGCCCCTGCCTATGCATCCTAGCATCCTATTTGCTTTACCTGCTGCCTTGTCACACTGTTTCCCTACCTTGAGGTCATCAGAGATGATAACCCCAAGATCCCTTTCCTGCTTGGTGCATGCTATATCCTCACCCACCAACTGATTTATTGTGCCAGGGTTTTTGTGCCCCATATGCATTATCTTGCACTTCTTTGCATTGAATTTCAACTGCCAAACCCCTGACCATTCTTCAAGTTTCTGCAGGTCCCTTCTCATTCTGTCTACACCCTCTGGTGTGTCCACTCTGTTACAGAGCTTTGTGTAATCAGCGAACAGTGAAATTCTGCCTTCTAGGTCCTGGGCAATGTCACTGATGAAGATGTTGAATAGGACCGGTCCCAGCACTGATCCCTGTGGTGCCCCACTGGTCAATCTTCCCTCTGTGGAGTGACAGCCATTTACCACCACCCTCTGTATCCTGCAGCCCAGCCAGTTACCTACCCACCACACTACTGTCCTGCCCACACCCATATTCCCCAGTTTGTGTAATAGTCTTCTATGTGGCACAGTGTCAAAGGCCTTGCTGAAGTCCAGATAAGCCATGTCCACTGCCCTCCCCTGATCCACCTCCCTAGTCACCCAGTCAAAAAATTCAATGAGGTTGGTCTGACATAACCTCCCCCTGGTGAAACCATGCTGCTTTGTGTCATGTAGTCCATTGACAACCAGATGTTCCACCAATCTCTCCTTTAGTAGTGCTTCCATGATCTTCCCCACTAACAAGGTGAGGCTAACTGGTCTGTAACTCCTTCAAACTACACATCCCAAGGCCAGCAAGGCATTTTCTGCAATTGCTAGGCCACATGGCAGCATCCACAGCAACTGTTTCAGGGTCCGGGTTCCAAATGAGGGACATTCAGTTCCACCTGAGAGTTCACTGGCTTCAAAAAAAGGATTCTCTGTCTAAGCTAGCACCCATCACAGTAACATTTCTCCAAGCTCTACAGTGGTGACAAGACAAGGCCAACCTCAGGTAAGGGGTTCCATTCTTGCAGCAAGCCCCCTCACTGGTACTGACCACATATGCATCCCTCCTGGGTTTGGGGGGGCACATCTGATGGATCACACAGCACATGGCACATGGACAAAGTAGGAGTCACTCCTGCACATCAACTTTTTGGAGCTCAGAGCAATACTCCTTGGTATTCAGTCATTTGCCAGTCTAGTAAAGGGCAAGATGGTTCAGGTCAGAACAGACAATACAACCACCATGTATTACATAAACAAACAAGGGGCACAAGGTCAACTCCACTGTGCACAGAGACAATGAAAATTTGGACCTTGGCATATTCCCTGGAGGTTTCTCTTTCAGCTGTCCATCTTCCAGGAAAGGACAATGTTCTGGCAGATGCTCTCAGCAGAATCAACCAGAACCACCATGAGTGGTCACTGAACAAGCAGGTGCTGGAGGCCAACTTCAGGGGATGGGGCACTCCAGAAGTGGACCTGTTTGCAGCTCCAGGCAATCATCAGCTACCATAGTTCTGTTGCAGACCCCCTATCAAGGGCACAATCCCTCTGGATGCACTTCTGCTGGATTGGACAGGGAAGTTTCTGTATGCTTTCCCTTCCTTACCCTTGCAGCTAAGGGTGCCGAACAAACTCAGAGCCCAGCCAGCAACAATTATTCTCATTGCCCCAGACTAGGTCACACAGCCCTGGTACTCCATGATTCTATCAATGTCAGTAACCAAACCAATCATTCTCCCCAGGAGGCACAACCTACTGTCATCCGCTCATGGCAGGATCATGTACCCCAACCTGCAATCCCTCAGGCTCAAGGCCTGGTTCTTGAAGACTTAGAATATGCAGACTTGCACCACCACTACCTCAGAGATTGCGAAGAAAACACAGCAATTGGACCACAGTGGGCTCAGGGAAGGTGAGGATGGTGGAACGGAGGCACACCCAGTCAGTTGTTCCTCTCCACAATCCATACACCATTCTGGGGGAGCATAGTTCCCCTATGGATGCACCCACAGAGGAGACTAAGGAGGCTGAGGACAGCTGTCACAAGGGAGGCGCACAGGAAGGAGGCAGAGGACACCACAAGGAAAGGAAGCAGCTCCTGGTGGGTGGCTCAATTATTGGGAGGAGCTGGGAAAACTGAAGTAAGGTGCCTGCCTGGTGCCATGGCTTGGAGGGACAGGAAGCGCATCCTCAGGATCACGACAACAGCTGCAAGGGATTCTGAGCTGGATGTAATTGTCCACCTAGGGACAAATGACTTGGCTCATCATGAGGTTAGAGCAGTGCAGGAGGACATTGCAGAGTTGGGGAGGGGCCTAAGACAAGTAGCACACACAGTATCCTTCTCAGAGGTGCTGCCTGTCAAAGGCATGGGTGAGGCGAGGGTAATTGGCACCATGCAGTTTAATGAATGGTTGAAAAAGTGGTGCAGAGCACAGGGGTTTGGCTTCATTGGGGACTGGGGTTCCACCTGGAGGGACAACAGCCTATACTGGCAAGATGGTCTGCATCTGTCCAGGAAGGGAACAAGTCTTTTGAGCAATCGGTTTAAATGCTTCATTGGCAAGCTTTTAAACTAGTCAAAGGGGGAGGCACTGACAAGCAGCAGAAAATCCCAGCCTCTCCCTACAAAACAGGGTACTAAATGAGAAAAAGACCAAGGTAGAACGGTCAGTGGGGGATGCTGCAACAGAAGGTAAAGCCATCAAAAAATGGAGAGCAATGAGTACCAATACCCGTAGTCTAGGTAACAAGCTTCCTGAATTAGTGGCCTTGATAGAGAAGGAACATCTGGATATCGTGGCAGTCATAGAAACATGGTACACACAAAACCATGACTGGGACATAAACATACCAGGATACACTATCTACAGGAGGGACAGGGAGGGTAAAAGAGGAGGAGGAGTAGTTCTTTACATAAAGGAAGGAATAAAAGCAACAGAACAAAAGGGTAAACAGGGAGGAGAAGAAGCACTGTGGGTAAATTTGGAGACAGGCAATGGCACCACAATCCGCACAGGGTTAGATACAGACTCTCCTCAGGGGAGGAAATGGATAAGGAAATGATAGAAAGTATACTTAGAATGGCAGAAAAAGGGAGATACTGCTGATGGGTGATCTGAATATGCCAGATGTTAACTGGAGTGCAGTTGCAGCTGCCACTTCGAAGAGTGCAGTTATTCTAGATGCCCTACAGGGGGCATGCCTTAGACAACTAGTACTGGAGCCCACTCGAGAGGGAGCAATATTAGACTTGGTACTCTCAAATGGAGATGGAGAGAGGATCACAGATGTAGAAGTGGGTAGCCATCTGGGAACTAGCAACCATCGAACAGTATGGTTCACAATAAATACAGTAATAGAGTCAAGCCATACAAAGACAAAAGTACTGGACTTTAGGAGGGCTGACTTTGCCATAATGGGTGAGTGCCTAAGGAATGCAAATGGGCAAGAAGGAGGGGTGGAAGAACAATGGGGAATAATAAAAACTGCCATCACAGAGGTAACAAGCCTTTGTGTGAAGCAAATAAACAAAACAAGACGATGTAAGAAACCACTATGGTTCTCAAAGGAAGTGGCAGTGAAGGTTCAAGAGAAAAAGAAAGCATTCAGAAAGTACAAGGAATCGCAGAAGGAGCAGGACAGAGAACTGTATCAGTTAAAGCAAAGGAGGCTGGTAAGGCAGTCAGAACAGCAAAGGCCCAAACCCAGGAAAAGATAGCCAACTCAGTTAAGAAGGGGGATAAAACCTTTATAGGTACATCAGGAGCGAAGGAAGACCAAGGAGGGATAGTGAGGCTTAATAAAGGGAGGAGGGTGGGCAGAGGGAGACTGTGAAAGGCAGAGATACTAAACAAATATTTTTGCTCAGTATTTACGAAGGAAGAGGGAGATACATAAAACAAACAGTAGTAACACTCTGGATACAGAAGTTGATACGGCCCATTTACAGAAGAAAGGGTTCTGAAAGAACTCTTAAAACTGAAGGTGGACAAAGCAAGGGGCCTGATGGGATTCATCCCAGAATTCTAAAAGAACTAAGGGTAGAACTAGTGACACCACTGACTACCCTTTTAACAAATCATGGGAGGATGGGGTGGTACCGAGAGGACTGGAGGAGGCAGATGTGATTCCCTTCACAAAAGTGGGAGCAAGGTAGGAAGCAGGAAACTATAGACCTGTTAGTTTAACCTCAGTGATAGGGAAAATGATGGAATCACTTCTAAAGGAAAGAATTGTTGAGTATCTAGAAGGCCAGAGGGCACAGGACCCTAGGCAGCATGGATTCTAGCAGGAAGATTCATGCCAGACGAATCTGATAGATTTCTTTGACTGGGTGACCAAAGTAGTAGATCAGGGAGGGGCTGTGACATGGCTCACCTAGACTTTAGCAAGGCATTTGACACAGTCCCACACAAAAGATTAATATACAAGTTAGCCAGCCTGGGAGTGGGTCCCAAGATGACAGCCTGGGTAAAGAATTGGCTGGAGAATAGGACACAGAGTTATAGTAAATGGAGTCCACTCAGAAGAAAGGAGGGTTACTAGTGGGGTACCGCAGGGTTCAGTATTAGGACCGGTCCTCTTCAATGTCTTTATAAGCGACATTGCAGAAGGACTGGAAGGAAAAGTATGTCTCTTTGCAGATGACACTAAGATCTGCAACAGAGTTGATGCACAGGGTGGGGTGGAAAGGATGAGAAGGGACTTGCAAGAGTTAGAGGAATGGTCAAATGTATGGCAGCTTAGATTCAATGCTAAGAAGTGCAAGGTAATGCACCTGGGAAACAAAAACCCAGGGGAAGAGTACACAATGGGGGGTGAGATACTAACAACAACAAGAATGGAAAGGGACCTGGGGGTAGTCATATCAGATGACCTAAAGATGGGCAAGCAATGTGAGAGGGCAGCAAGGAGGGCTGGGGGGATACTGGGATGCATAGGAAGAGGCATCACCAATAGAAAACAGGAAGTTATTATCCCTCTGTACAGACAGCTGGTCAGACCCCATCTGGAGTACTGTGTGCAGTTCTGGAGACCCAATCTCCGCAAAGACATAGACAGGATGGAAGCTGTCCAGAGGAGGGAACTAAATGGTGCAGGGTCTGCACCGGAAGTCGATGAAGAGAGACTTAAGGAGCTTAATATGTATAGCCTCGAGGAAAGGAGGGAGGGGGACATGATAGAAACTTTCAAGTACCTCAAGGAATCAACAAAGTCCAAGAGGTAGCATCTTTCAAAAAAGAGGTGTGCAAGAACAAGAGGCACAATTTGAAGATGGGGCAGCTCAGAGAGGTAATTTAAGGAAGTATTTTTTCATAGAGAGGTTGTGGATGCATGGAACGGCCTTCGGAGGAAAGTCGTGGAGTCAAAATCGGTGGGGGAATTCAAGCATGCATGGGATAGTCATAAGGCAATTCTGGAGGGTGGGGGTAGGAAGAAGTAGGCTGCTGGTTAACTAGGATCTGCAGCTTATCCAGTAGGGAGGGAAATGGGCAGACTGGGTGGGCCAAGCGGTCCTTATCTGCCGTCAAATTCTATGTTTCTATGTTTCTATGCATTTGTCAGAAGGGGTCATGGAAATACTCAGGGGTTTCCAAAAAGTCTTCCACTAGAAAGATTTATTATTCCAAGTGGAAAAGATTCTCAATTTGGTGCCAAGGCAAGGGCCTGGATCACAAACAAGCCACTTTACCTATAGTTCTGGATTATTTAGCACATCTCCATGTTTCTGTCTTAAAATCCTCTACTCTGAGAGTGCACTTGGCAGCTGTCTCAGCTTATTCACCTGCAGGTAAGAGGTTTTCCCTAGCCTCTAACCCAGTATTTAAATTTTTTTAAGGGACTGCTGCATCTGCATCCTCCACATAGGGAACCAACCCCTAATGGGACCTCAACATTTGCATTGCCTAGCTCATGCAGCCTCCCTTTGAACCCATGTCTTTGGCAGACCTCAAGTATGTGACTTGGAAGATAGCATTCTTAGTGGCCATGACTTCTGCCAGAAGGATCAGTGAGCTTCAGGCCTTGTCTACAGAGCCTGGTTACATTGCCTTCCATAGAGGCAAAGTTGTCCTGAGGACCAATAGAAAATTCCTACCTAAGGTGGTGTCAGAGTTCCACCTTAACCAGTCCATCACACTATCTGTCTTTTTCACTGATCACTCTACTCCAGGTAAATGTAGATTGTATAGCCTAGATATAAAAAGGGCAATTAACCATTATCTTGACCACATAAAGACTCTCAGACAGGATCAAACTCAACTGTTCCTCACCTATGGAGAGGTGGGAAAAGGGAAACCAACCACAAAAAGATCCATTGCTAGATGGATTGTGGCTTGCATTATACCTCTCAACCTCCTGCCTCATAAATCAGGGACAAGGCTTAAAAAAATCAGGGACAAAGGACCAAAATCAGGGACACATCTGCAAAATTAGAGATATCCACCCAGAAAGATAGTAGAATATGAGATTTAGTGCAAAATGCATTTTGTAAAGAAGAACAAGTCTGTAATTTTAGTGCTTGACGTGATTTTGTGCTTACAATCCTTACTGTTTAGCGAAGATAACACAAATTTTAGGAGGGCAGAGGAAAAATTTGAGGCAAAATCAGAGACATCCCTTAAAATCAGGGACAGTTGAGAGGTATGGCTTGCATTCAGTTCTGTTACAACAAGGTGAGTAAGCAGCCACCTTCAGGCCTCAAGATTCATCTGACTAGAGGCACAACAGCCTCTTTACCAGCTGCTAGAGATAGTCCCCTAACTGATATATGTAAAGCAGCTACTTAGAAAACGGTACATACCTTCACCAAGCATTATTGTTTGGATGTCCAGGCCAGAGGGGATGCCAGGCTTGGCACAGCAGCCCTGCAGAGCCTGTTTCCTAGGTAGGTTCTTGCCCACCTCCCAAGGTACTGCTTGGGTAGTCTGCATAAGTCAGAATACAGTAAGATTTCCTGGTGTTTGAAGAAAAAATTACTCACCATAGTAATCTTGTTTCTTCTAAGGGAATCTTACTGTATTTTGAGCACCCTCCCTTCCTCCCCTTCTATGAACCTAGGGTCACTGCACTCCAGCTGTACTATTGTGTTGCAAACCTGTGGGTATGTATTTTCTCTTGGGCATCCATGACTTGAGTCTTAGTGGTGCCAGTTCAAATTTTTAAGGGACAAAAAAATGTTTATTTATTAAAAAAAAAGTAGGGGTTAGTTGTTAATAATAGTAGTGCTTAGTTAGATACATTTTGGTGCATGCTTCATAAGAATCTGATGGTTTAAAACTGTTTACCAGGGACAGTGGTATGAAAACCGAGCTTGAGCCTAGCATTCCATCATTTGCATAGGTTCTATTAACCATTTCTGCTCCGGGACAGTTCTATGGTGAGACCATACTGCATAAGTCAGAATACAATAAGATTCCCTTGCAAAAAACAAGATTAATATGGTGAGTAATTTTTTCTTGCAGTAAACTATGATGGGTTTGAGATAGTCGGGAGTAAATATTACTCCTAAAATCAAAGATTCATATAACACTTATTACCCCCTATTAGTGAAGACAGTTCAGATGGAACTGGACTGTTGAAAGAATTTACCGTTATAATTGTCAGGAAGGGCGAATATACTAAAAATGTCTGACGTCCAGGTTTCTATACCTATTTAAAGTTTAACTATCCTCATACCTAAAACCTTTTTGGACAGATAATGGCACTCTTTACATATTGGTTTTGGCAGTCAAAAGTGATATGAATCAATCTGGGCACATTAACACAGCCCTATAATTGAGGCACCTTTGGAGTTCCAAACATAAAATATTACTACTGGGCCTCACAGATGGCAATGACACAGGTTTGGTTTAATACAAGAAGAGATGATATGGGGACCCACCTACAGAGGGGTTGGATGAAAGGTAGTTCCCTACGTTCTTCTATCTTTGTCGCCCCAAAATGTTAATAGCACAAGGCAATCCAGTGCTGGAACACCTAATATGAATCTGGCATGAGGTACAAAGACATAATCAAGTGAATGTGGGTATCTGTGTATGCACTCCCATCTGGGATATTACAGTAGCTTATTCCTTTTTAGCAGAGGTGGGCTTTGGGTTATGGAAGGACAATCATGTGACCTTTACGGGGCAATTATGAGACAGAGGAAATGTTACAGCTTCCAACAGGTCTGAGATAAATTTAATATACCAGCCACCACCTGTTCATGTATTTATAGCTTTGGCACTACTTTAGTGCAGAAGTGGGTAGGGACTTTGGATCTTATTTCTTCCTCCTCTGCAGCACAAGTTTCGGAAGAAGCAGAGAGTGGAAAAAGCCTTATGTCAACTGTATCCCAAAATTTCAAAGTTATGCATCGGCCTCTCCTCCTCAAATAAAAATCAAGTGGCAAAATTGGCTTGGAGAAGATATCAAAGAAGAATTGTTGGCAGAATTGCAGGATTATGCCATTCATATGCCCATGCCTAGTTGCGTAAGAGTGGTTCAGTACATGCCAATACATTAGGCATATTACACACCTGGAAGATTAACAAAAAAAACTCTCATGTACACATGATGCAAGTGTTCCAGATGTGATGCCAAGGATGGGCAGCTACTACTTGCCCACTTTCCTTTTCTAGTCACAGCAATTTTATTGCTATATTGTTGTATATCCGAGTTTTTGCCCCTTCACTAGCCACTACATGGCAATCTTATTGTATTTAGGAGTTGTTGCTCTCCCACTGTTGACATTTTGAAGCTTTCTTCTCTCTCTCATTGTGCTGTATATACCATCATTGTTTTATAGTCTCAATCTTTTTTAACTGTTTGCTCCTCTTTTCCCCTCCTCTGAGTCATGCCTGGAAATAAGATCTGGCTCTGTGCACCTTTGCTGATTACCAGTTTTCAAATAAATAAATTAATAAATTTGCAGTTATTTTGTCCACAACTTAAATAAATTTGCTGTTATTTTGTCCACAACTTATAAAACTATTGGGCAAGAATTATAGGCACACTTGGAGAAATTCTACATAAATAACTATACTTATCTGACACGGAACCTTTGTAAATGAGCACGTGTGCACAAAGGTGTGCTTCTGAATAAAATATATAAATAAATAAATATAGCCAAAGGCAATGCTATTGGGCAATCTGAAGGAGATGAAAGACATCACATCTAGGCAAAATAAATTAATATATACCTCCCTGACCTGCAAAAAGTTAATGATCACATGGGCATGGAAGAATACATCCCCCGTAATTACAAGGAGTGGCTTAACTGTATAACAGACAGTGCCACACTGTAAAAAATAATATATCCTACAGGGAAGGGGGCCTTTTGTGAAAGTATGGTTAGACTGTGTAATCCATGTTGACCAACAGGTCTGTAATGCCATGGAGACTGACCAAGAGAATGCCCTTGGATGAGTGGGGTACTGGTGTCCATTCACAATCAATGGGCCCTATGCACTATTGTGCGGAGTGGCTACGTGCTGTGTATCTGTGACACATAGCCACTCTATACCCATTGTTCCCCCAGTGTGGGATGCACCAAACAGGGCATGCAGCCCCTAGGCATCTGATTCTCTGGCCATGAAGACAGCAACACACTGGGGATGGGGGAGGGCTTGTCTGCACTATGCACCATGCAAAAAGGTGTGCAGTGCAACATGTGGGGGCATACGGGTGTGCAGGATAAATCAGGGGGACCCTGCCATAATAGCTGTATGTGGCCTTGCCCGCGCACCCACAGGGTCCCCCCAGCATGGCAATCAGACCTGAGCATCCTCCCCCCAACACATGGAGCCTCCCCATCCCTGCAGCTCAGAGACCCCCCTGAAAATGTATGCCCCATCCCCAGTGCAGGCAGCGGGTGAAGTGTTCATTGGGCATTGCCACCGGCTAACCCATGGCTGTAGCACCTCCTGCCAGGTCCAGGGGTAGTATGATCAGTGTGGTGGGGGGTCTTGGCTGTGCTTGGGTGAGGGTGTCACTGTCCTGGGGCTGGTGCCCCACTCTGTGTGGGGGGGCTCACTGCTGGGACAGGGCACCACTCTGTTCATGGGAAGATGGCAGGCATAGGGGGTCTGGGGTGGGTGCTGCCCTGTGCTGGGGTGGGGGGTGGCTGTGCCCCTATCAGTGGGGGATGCCTCCAGAGCAGGTGTCAGGGGGGGACTCTACCACCACCGGTGGCCACCCACGCAGCCCACGGGTCCATCTGTGGCTATGTGAAATTAGTGTGGCCAATGCACGATCCTGGTCCCCCTCTGTTCTGCACAGGGGATCCACTCTGGATCTCAAGCAGGGCATTTGATTGGCTGCCCGCCTGGAACCACAACTCTGCCCCTGTCCTCTCTCCATGCACCTGCACGCCAGGAGTGGTACGCACCTGTGGTGTGTACCTTCTGCCCCTTTGTACATAAGGGCCAATATGAACATAAGATCCTATTAAACTGGAGGTAGAAGAAGGTATAAATGTGAGACTGGTATGCTGTAGTTTTTGTTTTAGTAGTGTGTATGTTTTTTCATTATGAACTGTATTGCTTTGTCTCTGTATGTAATGTACATTGTGAAAAAAGCAATAAAGTATATTTGAAATATATTTGACAACAACAAAACATGCAACCTCAGATAGGTACCTAATAGTCTCAGGAATGGTGAGAAAAACAACTTGAGCAAGCCTATGCTGTGGAAATGATCCCAAGCAGATAACACAGAAAAGAGAAGGAAACCTGTCTGGAAGAAAAAAAAGTTGCAAAACATATTTATCGTCTAAGAATCAATCTTCTCCATGGATTTTACTAATGAGTCTGATCCAGAGGTGCTAGGAACTCATGGGAGCCGGAACTTTTCTGCTGGGCTGGTGACACGAGTAGGTCCTACGTGCATGTCATTGCACATGCCCACTGGTGAACAGTGGCAACAGCCCCCAGCTGCCTTAATTCCTTTATTTCTGCCATCAAATGTGCAGCAGAAGCATTGTTGCTCTCCTTCTTGGAGCCAGAACTTCACTGTGTATAAGACGACAGCATTCAGTTCTTCGGGTTTAGGTTAAATACATTAGAGTTTACATATTATTTTTGTCAGTTTAATTTAACATACAAAAATCTGTTCAGTTTCCTCCTAGCCCTACCTCATGCTGAGGGTTGATTACCATGGATAAAGGTAGAGAGTTGAAGAGGCAAGTTCCTCTGACAACGTGGCTGTGTCTGGCCACCACCTCTCTCTCTGGGAGGATGCTCTAGCAATGGGCAGTCCGGCACTTCAGAGGATGAACAGCCCTCTTGGACTTGCAAAAAGAAATTATGCAGATCCCACACATGCTTAGCGTCATTTTTTTTTTTTTTTGCATCATTCTGCCTCAGCCTCTTTCCTCAGAAAGCATAAAGATAAGAAATGGCACCAGTCGAGGTAGTCCTCTGGTTATTCTGCTGTGGGACACTCGAGTTCTGTGGACCCAGGTACCCCACTGTTGTCTCCAGTGACACTGAGGAGGCCTGCCCCTGCAGCATTAAGTTCCCTGTTCTAGAGCCTCTCTATCCAGTACAGGGACTTTGGTGGACAGTTTGGCCATGGAGTAGCTGTTATGGAGTGGTTGATGCAGCATATAAGTGCAGTGGTGCCATTGGTGCCAGCTTCCAACCCTTCAGGGTTGGTTAGGCCGTCACCATCTTTGGTACCAATAGACTTAGTTGCATGACTGACATTGACTCCACACTCCAGACTGGGGTAGTTGTCAGTGTTGCCTATACCTGCCCCACCTGTGGTATTGCTTCCAACCCCTCCAGAGATGTAGGCAGCCACTGTGCTGCTGCCAGCTCCTCAGTGCCAACAAGACTGTCAAAACCATCATTGGTACTGTGTCTGGTGCTGAGATTTGGCCTTTTGGGGCCTGCCTCAAAGCTGGTGCCACCTTTGGTGCCGTATGGACTTTTAGTGCCAGGCTTACTCCTTTCAGGGTCAATCCTAGGGCTGCCCTCGGTGAAGCTGGCCATGCCATTCCTGAGAACCTACCTGGGGCTGAGTCCAGTGTTGCCAAGGACATAGCTCTTGCCATCACCCATTACTGTTGTCTTATGCCCTCCTGAGACAGAAGGAGATGAGTTGAATCAGGACCTTTATCATTACTGGTAAGGAGGATAAGGACTCATACTATGGTCCAGAGAACCCAGAACCAGTTCCAATCATCGTATATCAGGAGGATCTCTCCTCTCAGGCTCTGCTCAGAAATATGCATACTGGTCTAAATTTCAAGCCAGCAGCCATAGATCGGACTAGGCACCTCCAGCTGGAATTCTTAAATGTGCCTATTGTACCAGTCTCTCTTGTTCCTCCCATCCAGCCAGCCCCAGAAACACTTTCTAAGGTGGCCTGGCAGAATCCTACTGGAATCCAGTGTGGGCCGCTCCCTGTGAAAAGAAACAACAGAGAAGAGTCTGCTACAGACAAAGTCTGCCTATGTCCAAACCACCTCTGGAGATAATGACTCACTCACCTAACAATGTACTAAGCTTTTCACATTTTATTATGCCACAGCTGGTGATAGAACTGTTAAAAGTTGCATTGCTAACATTTTGAGGGAAAAACCTTCTGTATCAGGGCAAACAGTTACTGCCCCAAAGGCTTCTGTTCTTCAGCGTCTATAAAAATTATTTTTAAATTCATTAATTTCATTTTGTGGTAAGTAAACAGAGTTGGCGGGCAAGGTGCTGGCTTGTTTACCCTGCAGACTGGGGAATGGCACAGCAGAAATGTGATCTCTAAAAATGCCAACAAGGCTGTATTTACTTACCACAATAGGAAATTAATGAATTTAAAAATAATTTTGATACAGCCTGAAGAATGGAAGCCTTTGGGGCAGTAACTGTTTGCCCTGAGGAAGAAGGTTTGTCCCTTTGAAACATTGACAAGGCAATTTTTAACAGTACTGTACCTGCTGGGTCATAACAAAATGTAATTAAAGCTGACTACATTGTTTGGTGAGTGAGCCATTATATCCAGAGGTGGTTTGGACATAGGTGGCCTGGAGGAAGACTGCTACTGTGGCACTTGTCCCAAAACAGGAGGACAGAAAATACCCAGTACCTAAGTCTAAACCCACAAATTTCACACACCCAATAACTGATGCCATTGTCATTTTGGCTGAGAATTACAAAGACACAGTGCCCAAGGAGATCACTGCACACCCTACTAACAAGGAGTCACATAAGGCAGACACCATGGGAAAACCGGTTCTCACCCCAGGAATTCTTCATTATTCCTAACTCTTGCAGTCAACCTTCTGAGTAGAACTGCCTGGAGAATGGAACATATGTAAATGATGGAACCTATCATTGTCTCATGCCACTATTCAAATGCTGCCCTTATTAACTGCTGCATTCTATAGCTCCTCAGATTTCATTCTCCGCCTGCAAAGTCAGTGCGCCTCAGAGATCTCTCTTCTCAGTCGTGACTCTACTCAAGTGTTAATTCAAAATTATACAATGGCAAAGTAAAATGAATGCATCTGATTGGTGGACTGGTACCGCGAAGCATGAGTAAATCCTGTTATAACTCATGCAAAAAGGTACCAGTCAGACGCATGTTCCTAAAATCAATCCAACCTCAAAATTAAAAATGGAAATGCTGCCATGTAATTCCCCGGTAAAAGCAGTTGAAAGGCAGTCGCACCTATAACCCTGGAGGCTTGCTTTTGCCTATATGATCCCTGTTCTCCTAGTAACATATTTTAAGTGCATGATGAATGTTGAGGTCAGTAAAGTCTTTTTTATTAAAAACGAGGTCTTCAACTTATTGAAGTCACGGACAAAAAGCAGAGCGATGATACTGGGCATGCGCTCATGCATGAACACATGGGCAGAATTACTGCTCCACTTTTCACCCCAGATTTCTGTAAGTTGCAGCCCTCGTTTTTAATAAAAAAAGAGTTTCCCAAGTTCAGCATTCAGCAGACACTTAAAATATGACACTAGCTGAATGCAGACCAAGAGGGCGAGAACGAGCCTTCCATGCCTCCAGTTGAAGCTATCACGGTTTGCCATCCAGCTCAGTGTTTTCGTATCCACTGTTAATTATGAGGCAGAGGCATTTATTTGCTATACAGGCAGTAGCCCAATGTAAGACACTTCTATTATGGCAGCAGGAACAGAGCAGTTTTCGGACTTCTAGAACAGTTCACAGCTACAACTTGAAGCGACGTGCTGTCTCCCTAGCAACAAAGACCTATCTTTTCTAGAGAAGTAATACAATGTTTAAAAACAATTTAATATACAGAAAACCTTTTCTTTTTTACTTTTTTTATACTAAAAAAAATTGGGGAACATTGTATAATTGCAATAAACCACTCCAGGGTGTGGGTTATGCTGGGATTTACCCACTTCTGGTGTGGATTTGGTCATGAGGCGTACACCCGGCATGGCTAAATCCCAGCATAACCCACACCCTATTGTGGTTTATTGCTTAAATGTAAGTATTTTTAAGTTTATTTTTCATCTGCTGCCTTTATTATATGTTTTTATAGTTAGCGCTGGTTTATTTGGTCGAAATTTAAGTTTGTTTTTCGGTTCCTGGTAACCACTGAAAAACCAAGGTTTCCATAGTTTTTACCTTTATTTTTAAGTATATTGTTAGCTATTTTTTTTTTAGCCTAACAGTTAAATTGATTCTTAGTCAGAACCAATATTTTCGGTTCCTTTTCAGTTTGTAGTCACGGTTCCTGATAGGATCCAACTGCGATCACGGATCCGGGTTAAACAGCAAAAAAAAGGAAAAATAAATTTTATTGCGGTAACAAGAGGGTTTTTCATTTTATTAAATGACAGAAAAATCAAAGAAGAAAGCAGGGCCTTCAGGCTTCAAAAATAACACTCAGTGTGGAAAGGTTTTTGCCAAGGCAGACAGACATGATCAGTGTGAAATCTGTCTCAGTGAATCCCACTTCACATCTGATTGTGAGATTTGCAAGTCTTTTCCACAAAAAAGTTGAAAAACAGATGGAAAGACTTAAGAATTGGGCCAGGGAGACAATGGCTCTGACCAGCCTACTCCATCTAAGGCCACGGCTGAAACCGTTAAACTGAAGCCAACCACCCCTGATAAGGGTGATTCTTCACAGGGAAAGTAAACTGGTAAGCTCGTTAAAACTCTGGTTCCTTCCAAAAAATTGAAAAAGACTAAACACACAGAACCCCAAGCTGGAATGCATAAGGGGACTTCTGGTGAAAAAAATTAAATGCCAACAGCTGAGGCTATTGCTCAGGCATTTAAAGTATTTCAGGCACTCCAAGGGATTTTACCGGTTCCACAGACACCTCGGTTCAACAACCGGTAGCTCCAGTTCATTCCTCTCACTCAGAGTACCCAGAGTACGAGGAATATGAGGATGATGATGGGGAACCTATTGAACCAGAGGTCTCTCCAGATCAAGAATTTGAGTCCCTGTTGAGGACTTCTGAAGATTTTTCCTCACATTTTACCTTTGTGACTGCATTGGATATAGCCACAAGTAAAGTAGTGACAGATGAGGAAGAGGCTGAATACCTCGAACTCATGGGGCTCACCCCAACAAAGAAATTGTTGCTCCCCATTAATAAATTCTTTAAGAAAGATAAAGATTTTTCAAACTCCTAACACTGTACCACCCCTGGACAAGAGGACAGGCAGAAAGTATCAGCTTGGCAGGGAAGGGGCTGAATTTCTGTTTACTCACCCTGATCACCAAAGGGTTGTTCACACTGGGGCCTGTGATAGGGCTAGGTTGCCTTTGACATCCCACTCACCAGAAAAGGATTCCAGAAAAATTGACAGCATGGCCAAAGAGGGCTATCTGTCAGCATCACTGTCTATTAGGCAGGCCAGTTACCTGGCATATACTGCCCAGTACTAGAAGTCACTATGGCAGTCAGTTCAGGCTATGGCTGATAAGGCCCCTCCTGGGCTGTCAGCTGACCTGGCTGAAACTACAAGATTTGATCTAGAGGCATCCAAATACCAGTTTCAGAGGGCAGCAGGTGGCCAGTGACACAGCTGCCAGGTGGATGGCACTCACCGCAGCTCTCAGAAGATTTGCATGGCTCAGAGCCACTAACCTCACTCAGGATACCCAGGCAAAGGCCATGGATTTTCCTATGGAAAACAACTCCCTGTTTGGGGATAAGACTGAAGCTTACATGAAAAAGGTGGATGAATATAAAGCCACCTATAAAAGTAATTCAGCAAAAGAGAAGCCCTCTCCTTCCAGTAGGCCACACGGAAGGGAAGAGGTAAGGGTAGGGCTGGTTATACTAGACCCTTCTTCCAAGCACAGGCTATACAGCAGTACCAGCAGTACCCTCACCAGACAGGGTACTTCAGGGGCAGAGACAGAAGGGGGTCAAGGCGTGGGGCTCAGACTGGCCAGGCCCAACCCCAATCTAAACAGAACCCCTGATTTCTTTGCCAAGGCCACCTCCCACAATCCAGTAGGGGGCAGACTGTCTCACTACTTCCAGGCATGGAAAAACATTACCACAGACAAGTTGGTCCTGGAGATAGTGAGTCAGGGATTGTCCCTCAGTTTCAAATCCTTCCCAATATTAAGAACAAGAGTGTTCAGACCAGTTTCAAACTCAGCAAGAAAGCTGCTGGAAGAGGAAGTGGCAAACCTACTGTTGTTGAATGCAGTGGAACCTGTCTCCCCACAGCAAAAGGGGAAGGGTTTTTACTCAAGATATTTCCTCACCACAAAGAAAAATGAGGAGTGGCAGTGTATTGTAGACCTAAGGTTGCTAAACAGGCACCTGGCAAAGCCAAAGTTCAAAATGGTAACCTTGGCAATGATTCTGCCAGTCCTTCAAAAAGGAGAATGGTTGGCATCTCTGGACCTAAAAAGATGCTTACTGTAATTCCACATCCCCTTAAAGGAGTCTCACAGAAAGTACCTCAGATTCAGACTCCCATCAGATCACTACCAATTTTCAGAAATACCATTCAGCCTCATTTCAGCCCCAAGTGCATTCACAAAGTGTCTGGCAGTGGTAGTGACTTATCTAAGAAGGTAAGGGGTAACCTTCTTCCCTTACTGGTGTAATCCCCCTGCAAATGGAGGTTCCAAAAAGTCTTCCAGGAGCTTGCCTGAATGCTCCAAGTCTGGGCGGTGTTTGGCGTTTAAGCTGTTTAAATGTGGTTCCAAATGAGTGCTATTTGAGCCTCCACATACTGTCTCTTTAAGAGCTGTCTGCTTGCAGACTTAATTAGTTTGTATGGGGGGACTGTGTATTTAATGCTCAAATCCCACCCGGGTTGCTGTCAATTCACTCCGTTTCTGCCGTTGCTACATGTGCAGATGGAGCCTTGTTGGAAGATATAACTGTTTGCCAGAAATCATTTAGAGTGACTGAGAAAATATAGTTTGTCTAACCTGCCTTCATTTCAGCATGAACTGTTTCAGTGTAGCTCTTTCATTTTGGTTCTGAATAGCTGACTTGGACCAATCAGGATGATAGGGAGACCCTAAAATGGAGCCTGTGGACGAATCGGAACTTGGACTCTCAATTTTGAGCTAGCCACAAGGGGGATTTTATGGGCAGTGACTCTGGGAAATGTAGTTTTAACCTTAGTGCCTTTTTCCACAAACAGAGAGAGTCTTATTGGGAGTGACAGCCGAACCAGCCAACAGAATGGTGTGGAGCTAAAGGAAATGCCCTGCTCTGTGACTGGAAAGATTAGATCAGTTGTGACTGTGAAGAGAGAAGGAGCTCTGTGCTTCTGCGGTGTATAGTTTCACGCGGGACGCGCATGTGAGGCCCTGAGGTTCGGCCTGCAGCCGTTGTAAGTGCCAGTTTGGACTGAATCCGATTTATGAGGAGAAAGAAGGAAGTCTGAAAAGTGGAAACCAGGCTCACCCTGTAGAAGACTGGAGAAATTGCTGAATCGCGCTTGGTCTGTCAGGAACTGAAGCTACTGTGTGTGTGCTCCCCGGGTATTTTGCAGTATTTGCGATCGGGATCTAGGAGCAGCCTACCTGGTATAGTACTTTCCTTTTATATATGAATGTGCGTAGTGCTTGTGGGGAATCGCTATTTCCAATCCCCTATGCTGTGTACTGTGTGTTAAAGCTGGAAGCAAACCCCAGCTTGTCTCAGACTAAATCCGTTTGCTATCTACTGCAGTGGGGTCCAGTCACAAGGACCTTGTCTCCATGCCCTGTTGTTCTGGCAACCCAGAAGAACATCCACCATCCAGTTCTCAGCTTGGGTATTGTGAGTACAAATCAGGGTATTCCCCTGCAGCCTGCTTTCAATTACAAGTGTGTCATCTAATTATTGTTGTTTCACTTCTTCATGGACTGAGCCATCCGGCTCCGGATTACAATTGGGTGTTGTGCATATATTTTCTTCTACAAGGCCCTGTCCATCTGCACCTGCCGGCCAACCCCAGGCAACGGACCTGGCTAGCCTCCCCCAACCTGGGTACCCAGAGTGTGACTTTTCAGACCCTATATGTGTGCACAGTACTGTGATTTAATTCTGCCAATTAACCTGATTGCTCCCTCCCGAGTTACTGTCCCCTAAATAAATCAGATTTGTTGTTGTTATACTATATACTCTCTGTGGTGTTGGTACTTATGGAAACAGTATTGTATTTTGCTGTGTATGTTGTTTAACCTTATTTTACAGGGGGTCCTCAGAGACGTGCTGCAGAATCAGTCTCGAGGTCAAGTGGTACTTTATGAGTGAACAGTGTGTATACATGGGGTATTGGGGGTGTAACTCCTGTGTACTGTGTGAGCCACTAGAGGGAATAAAACAGGGTCTCAGTGTCCCAGAGGGCTGTGACCAAGCTAGTCTAACCACTACAAACCCTGACCTCTGGGTGGACGTACCCGCCATAGAACCTAGGCCCCTCAACCTGTCAGTAGTCAAGCAGGCAGGGGTAGTAGCCCTTGGGACAGCGCCACCTGGGGGTTACACTTGGACTGTCTGGTAGTGGGAAAATCCCCACAAAAGGTGACAGAGTCTGTAAAGATGACCCAGGACTTACTGGAGGCCCTAGGCTTCCTGGTAAACCTAAAGAAATCAGTTCTTCAACCAGTGCAAGTATTGCAATTCATAGGAGCAGAGTTGGACACACTGAAAGCAAAGGCATTCTTACCCTGGGACAGGGTAAGCAGCATCCATCAAATTGCAGGTACTTTCAAATTAAACAAGTTAAGTCCGACAACACAGTTCCTGCAGCTGCTAGGCCACATGGCAGCAGCAACAGGAGTTGTTTTGGGAGCAAGGTTCCAAATGAGAGACATTCAGTTCCACCTCAGGGCACACAGGTGACAAGAAGGGACTCTCTTGCAAAGTTGGTGCCAGTAACAAAAACTCTGTTACAGGCACTCAAGTGGTGGCAGGTAAAGGACAATCTCAGAGAGGGAGTTCCTTTCCAGCAAGGGCTACTTTCAGTAACCCTCACCACAGATGCTTCCCTCCTAGGTTGTGGGGCACATCTGGAGTCTCATACAATTCACGGCACTTAGTCAAGTGTAGAGTCACTCCAGCACATAAGTCTTCTGGAACTCAGAGCAGTGTTTCTGGCCCTGCAGCTTTTGCGCCCATGATACAGGGTAAGGTGGTACAGGTCAGAACAGACAATGCCACAACCACGTACTACATAAACAAATGGGGAGGAAAAGGTCCAGCCCCTTGTGCACAGAGGCAATGAAGGTTTGGACTCTGGTCTACTCACTTCAGACCTCCCTAACAGCAATCCATCTGCCAGGCAAGGACAACATCCTGGCAAATGCCCTGAGTCGAATCAACCAAGACCATCACAATTGGTCCCTCAACAAGCAAGTACTGGAGGTAGTATTCTGGAGATGGGGCACTCCAGAGATAGAAACATAGAAACACAGGCTTTGAAGGCAGATAAGGACTGCTTGGCTCACCTAGTCTGCCCATTTCCCTACCTATTGGATAAGCTGCAGATCCTAGTTAACCAACAGGCTACTTCCTCCTACTCCCACCAGAATTGCCTTATGTCTGTCCCATGCATTCTTGAATTCTCCCACTGTTATTGACCCCACAACCTCCTCAGGAAGACCATTCCATGCGTCCACTACCCTCTCAGCAAAAAAATACTTCCTCACATTGCCCCTGAGCTGTCCCCCCCCATCTTCAAATTGTACCCCTTTGCTCTTGCACATCTCTTTTTCAGAAAGATGCTACTCTCTTGGACTTTGTTGATGCCCTTGAGGTACTTGAAAGTTTCTATCATGTCCCCACTCTCCCTTCTTTCCTCGATGGTATACATATTAAGCTCCTTTTGTCTCTCTTCAAATGGCTTCTGTTGCAGACCCTGCACCATTTTAGTTGCCCTCCTCTGGACTACCTCCATCCTATCTATGTCCTTGTGGAGACTGGGTCTCCAGAACTACACGCTGTACTCCAGATGAGATCTTACCAACTGTCTGTATATAGGGATAACAACTTCCTGTTTTCTACTGGTGATGCCTCTCCCTCTACATCCCAGTATCCCCCCAGCCCTACTTACTGCCTTCTCACATTGCTTGCTTACCTTTAGGTCATCTGATATGACTACTCCCAGGTCCCTTTCCATTTTTGTTGTTGTTAATACCTCTCCCCATTGTATATAGATATATATATAGATATAGATATATAGACATAGAGATAGATCTCTTCGCATCCCACGTCAACCACCAGTTGCCAAAATTCTGTTGCAGACCACCAGTGGTGGGCACTGTTCCACTGGACACCCTGGCACTGGACTGGTCGGGAATAAAGCTTTATGCATTCCCTCCTTTTCCTCTATTGCTCAGGGTATTGATCAAGCTCAGGTCCCAATCAGCATCAATGATCTTGATTGTTCCAGACCGGGCCAGGCAGTCATGGTACTCCTTACTGATCTCCATGACTGTGGCCCCTCCAGTTCAGCTCCCAAGGAGGCACAACCTATTGACCTCCTCCCTGTATCTGGACCTCAAATCCCTCAGACTCAAGGCTTGGATCTTGAGGACTTGGAGTATGCAGGCCTGCATCTTTCTGAAAGTGTTTTTGAATGTATTGAGAGGATACAGGAAGCCCTCCACTAAGAAGACATATGCCTCTAAGTGGAAGATGTTTTCTTTATGGTGTTCATCTAATAATGTAGTCTCGTCACAGGCAGGGGTGCCAGCCAAGCTGGACTACCTTACCCATTTGCACTCCCTGGATCTGCAGCCCACTACACTGAAGGTGCATTTGGCTTCTGTTTCAACATATATCTCAACAGGTAAAGATGTATCATTAGCTTCCAATCCTATCTTTAGAAAGTTCTTTAAAGGTTTGGACCACCTACACCCACCTCATAGGGAGCCGATGCCTGCATGGGACTCTCTTGACTTAGTTTTCCTCCTGGGGTCGAGGCCGCTGATTTGGGGGCAGAACCAGTCAGATGGTCTGATTATTACACTGTGGGGTTTAGTTTTAGTGCCCCCCTCCGTAGGCCTACCCCTGTGGAGATGGTCAGGTATCGCCCTTTACAAGATGTAAGCTCAGAAGGCCTGGTGGCGATACTTAACCTATCGGCCCTCCCAGTGGCAATCAGTGACCCAGAGACTCTCGTGGTGGCCTATAACTCGGCCATCTTGGCATCTCTGGATGTCATTGCTCCAGTCTGAGTTCACCCTCTCTCCCTTCACCTTTGGTCCCCACGGTTTGATGGGACTTTGAGGGAGATGTGGCGACTAGGATGAAGGTTAGAATGTTGCTGGAAGAAATCTGCCCTTGATGTCGACCACCTTAGATTGATGGATCATTATCAAGTTTATCAATCCGCAATCACCCGTAATCACCTGTCCGGGGAGATTGTGACCGCTCAGAATCGACCAGCTCAGCTTTTTCGAACGGTAGACAGACTGTGCAACCCAGCTTGTCTACAAGTTTGGAAAGCTTTTTCACAAATAGAGTGCGATGATCTTGCTTGATTCTTTGCATCTAAGGTGGCCAACATTAGGGCTGTACTCCAGTCGTCACACTCTATGGGTGGTGCTGTGGATCAGGCCAAGACCGCTACCTCTTGGCTTTCCTGGAGTACTTTTGACTGACCGGAGTTCATGGATGTCATGCGGATTGTCCAAGGTGCTCACCCTATGAGCTGTAGTTTGGATCCTGGACCAACCTCCCTGATTTTGGGTTGTCTTGATTTTATCGGTCCAGTCCTAGCATGGATAGTCTGGTGCTCCTTGGAAATAGGTGAGTTTCCTGGCTCCCTAAAGGAGGCAGTGGTAACACCACTCTTAAAGAAAGCTTCTATGGACCCAGACTTCCATGCAAACTACAGACCAAACTCTAACCTTCCCTTTTTAGGGAAGGTGATTGAGAAAGTAGTGGCTGTGCAGATGGAGAACCATTTGACCATTGATGACATCTATGAACCCCTCCAGTGTGGATTTCATAAGATACATAGTACTGAGGCAGCATTGGTTTGGGTGCTCAATGATCTCCTGATGGCTAGAGACCGGAAAAACCGTTCCATCTTGGTTCTTCTGGATCTCTCATCAGCATTTGACACTGTGGACCATGAGGTGCTACTTGATCACCTGAGGTTCATCTGTCAGGGACAGTCCTCAGGTGGTTTTCATCTTTCCTCACTGGAAGAACTGAGAGAGTGGTGTCTGGAGTTTATTCCTCAGGCCCAGTTTCTCTGTCTTGTGGGGTTCCTCAGAGTTCAGTGTTGTCCCCCAAGTTGTTTGCAGTGTACATGCTGCCCCACGGAGACATTGTAAGAAGGTATGGGCTGAGGTTTCATTGCTATGCCGATGATACCCAGCTCTGCCTATCTTTTGCACCTGACCAAGATAGAACTCTCTCAGCATTTAACAGCTGTCTCATAGAAATCCAGGAGTGAATGGATTCCAGCTGGATAAAGCTGAACTTGGATGATACCGAGGTGTTGGTTGTGGATCTGGCATGCCGGATAGGGGGGCCGGGGGTGGGTTCGCCCTCTGGGCTTTTTCTTGGGGCCGTCTCTCTCCCATCCTCTGAGCAGGTGAGAAACCTGGGGGTAATTTTTGACAAGGGGCTGACTCTGCATTCACAGGTGTCAGCCATTGTCAAATCCTCTTTTTTTACCATCTGAGGAATATCTTCAGGGGTAAACACCTTGTTCCGTCCAATGATCTTCCTATGCTAGTTCACGCCTTTGTGTCCTCACACCTGGATTACTGCAACTCCCTTAACCTAGGGCTACCTGGGGTAGAAATCTGCCACCTGCAGCTAATGCAGAATGCTGCAGCCCGCTTTTGATGGGAACTTTTAGATCCTGTCATATTACATCGGTGCTGCGCGTACTGCACTGGCTGCCAGTACAGTAGCGGATCACCTTTAAAGTCGGTCTTTTGACCTTTAAAGTCCTACACAGACTTGGCCTGGATTACCTGAAAGAGCTTCTGGTTCCCTACTGCCCGGGACGATTGCTTCGCTCAGCCAACGAGTGCTTGCAAGAGATCCCAAGGGTTTGTTTGAAATCTTCTGGGGCTCGTGCATTTATGCACACAGCCCCAACTCTCTGGAATTCTCTACCCCACCGGTTATGGGAGTGCACAACCATGGAGGGATTCAAATAATCCTTAAAAACATATCTGTGGGCTCAGGCCTTTGGTGATAGTTAACTTTGTAAAGGCTTACTCTGTTTCATTTATTTTAGTATTTTATGGTCTGATAATTGATGTGTTTTAAAATTTGTTAGGTGCCTTGACATTTTTGAAAGGTGCCTTAAAAATAAAATTATTATTATTATTAATGTGTGCATTGCTTAGCTCATGGGACCACCATTTGAACCAATGGTATCAGCCCACTTGAAATATGTTACATGGAAAACAGTGTTCCTGGTGGCTATGACTTCAGCCAGAAAGATCAGTGAGCTTCAGGCTTTGTGTGTTGAACAGGACTACATTTCCTACCACAGGGACAAAGTAGTGCTCAAAACAAATAGGAAATTCCAACCTAAGGTGGTGTCTGATTTCCACCTTAACCAGTCCATTACTCTACCTGTGTTTTTCAATGAACATTCTAGTTCAGGTGAATGCAGACTTCATAGTCTTGATGTCAAGAGAGCTTTGAGCTCCTGCATGACTCATACTAAGGACTATAGGCAAGACAGACAACAACTGTTCCTGACCTATGGGGATGTTGGTAAAGGAAAACCACCATCTAAAACAACCATCTCTCATTGGATTGTTCAGAGTATCCAGTTTTGTTACTCAAAAGCTGGAAAGGAGCCCCGGTAGGACTAAGGCCCCATTCCACAAGGGGCACAGCTGTTACCATAGCAGCTGCCAGGGATGTCCCCATACTAGAAATCTGCAAAGCAGCTACATGGAGGACAGTACATACTTTCATAAAGCATTACTGTTTGGATGTCCAGTCCAGGAGTGATTCTAAGTTTGGCACAGCAGTTCTGCAGATCCTATTCCCAAAGTATATTCTGTGCCCACCTCCAAAGGTACTGCTTAGTAGTCTGCAAGGATTAGGAATATTGAAGAATCCCTGGGGTGAGAAGAAAAAAATTACTTACCATAGTAATCTTGTTTCTTCCAAGGTATTCTTCAATATTCATAATTCTCCCACCCTACTTCTCCTTCCAGAATTTGTGGCCTCTGCATCTCAAGCTGAATAATTATAAGTATTACAGCCATAAACTGGCCTGGTCACAAGTTTTTGAGCCCTGTTGGGCATTGTTTTTCTTCTTCAGGTTATTCTGGCATTTCAAAGAGTTTTTCTCCCATGTTGGGAGGTTTATTAATAGGGTGTTATAGTCATAATTATCATTATTACTATTTATTATTATTAGGGATTATAGGGCCCTAGATTCCTAGTTATTAGGATAGGTAGGAAGGGCCTTTCTTTGCAGGTTCTTCATGAAATCTGAGGAGCAATAGAATGCAGCAGTTAGTAAGGGCAGCATTTGAATAGTGGCATGAGACAATGATGGGTTCCATCATTTACATGTGTTCCATTCTCTGGGCAGTTCTATTCAGAAGGCTGACTGCAAGAGTTATGAATATTGAAGAATACCTTGGAAGAAACAAGATTGCTATAGTAAGTAATTTTTTCTTCTATGCCTCAGCTGCTCTTGGCATGAGAATAGCTAGCTACCAGGGCCACTTCTCAAGGTACGAGCACGCCCTCTGATACAAGCTAAAAACTCTGGCAGAGGCTCTGCCAGGTATAGAGGCAAAACAGGAAAAGCTGCTGGCTGTTAAACAAGGTACTGAATCTAACAGCCACCAGTTGAAAGCCTCTATGGATGTCTTTGATGCAGCAGCTTGCTCCACAGCTGCAGGAAACTGCATCAGGCTGCATTCCTGGCTGTGGACAGTGGGTTTCACCCCAGACGTCCAGCAACATATTATGAATATGTCCTTCGATGGCACCTGTCTGTTTGGACAGCAGGTGAAGCAGTCTCTTCAGGAGGCTAATGAAATGAGAAATGACTCTTGAGACTTCAAGGCTGACTCCCTACAACTCATAAAGAGGTAGAGGACACAGCTCCATTCATAATAAGTAGTCCTTTTGTGACAAGGGCAAGGGATCTCAAAACAATAAATCCCAAACTCCCAGGCCCCCCCAAAAAGTGCAGCTGAAGGTACAGGTGCCAAAAACACTCAGTGCCACCATCTGAAGCTCCAGTCTCCGGTCCAATTCAGCTGCCTGAAGTGGACCACTCCCCGCCCCAGTAAGGGGACGCCCATCCAGTTTTACTGTCAGTGGGAATCTACCTCAACAAACAAGTGGGTTTTAAGATCATCTGAGAAGTGTACTCCCTGGAATTGTTGGAACCCCAAAGGATTCTACCCCTACTACTTCCTGGTTCCTAAGAAATCAGAGGGCATGTGCCCTATTCTCAATATCAGAAAACTGAATAAATACATGGATCAAGAAAAATTCTAAATAATTTCTCAGAGATCCTTGCTACCTTACCTGAGGCATCAGGATTGGCTAGCATCACTGAATATGCAAGATACATACCAGCACATACTGGTGCACCCCAACTACCACATGTACCTCCACTTCTGTGTGAAGGGGCAACACAACCAACTCAGACTCCTATCCATTGGGCTTTTCTTGGTGCTGCAGTTCTTTACAAAGTGCTTTACACAGATACATAGATACAGATACACTGTCGGCAGATAAGGGCCTTGGTCTACCCAGTTTGCCCATTTGAGCTTATAAGTTCCCTTTATGTTTTTCTAGAAGTCTGTTGCCCTTTAACCCTGACCTCCAGAATTCCCTTATGTCTAGCCCATGCATTCTTAAATCCCGTGATTGTTTCAGCTCCCACCACTTCCTCTGGCAGGGTGGTCCACTTGCCCACCACCTTGTCTAAGAAGAAATTCTTCCTCACGTTTCCTCTGAATCACCCTCCTTCCAACTTCATCCAATGTCCTCTAGTCCTGAAACATCTTTTTTGCTGCAAAATAGTGTGTTTCTGCACCCTGTTCCTTTTCTCTGTAAGGTACTTGTATGTCTCTATCATATCCCCTCTCTCCTTCCTCTCCTCCAGGAGTACATATTCAAGTCCTTCAGCCTGTCCTCATTGGACTTGTGATGAAATCCCTGTACCATCTTTGTTGCTCTCCTCTGAACCTTCTCTACCCTGTCTATGTCCTTACATAGGTAAGGTCTCCAGAACTGTACACTGTACTCCAGGTGGGGCCTCATTAGTGTCTTGTATAGCGGAATTATGGCCTCCCTTTTGCTGCTGTGATGCCCCTTCCTATGCATCCCAGCATCCTATTTGCTTTACCAGCTGTCTTGTCGCACTGTTTCCCTACCTTGAGGTCATCAGAGATGATAACCCCAAGGTTCCTTTCCTGCTTGGTGCATGCTGTATCCTCACCCCCAACTGATATGTTGTTCCCAGGTATTTAGTGTCCCATATGCATTATCTTGTACTCCTTTGCATTGAATTTCAACTGCCAAACCCTTGACTATTCTTCAAGCTTCTGCTGGACCCTCCTCATTCTGTTTACACCTCAGGGTTTTAAATAACTGCAAAATTGATTAGCACTTTCACTAGTAAAACTGCTAATCAGTTGGAATAATGCATAGCTTGTGTCTCAATTTGTTTAGCAATATAAACTGCTAGAAAATGCATATATGTACTTTGTCGCAATTGATTACGCGTGCTAATCAATTTTGCAGCTGTTTAAAACCCTGCACCCTCAGGCGTGTCCACTCTGTTACAGAGCTTCGTGTTGTCAGCAAACAGGGAAATTCTGCCTTCTAGGTCCTGTGCAATGTCACTAATGAAGATGTTGAATAGGACTGGTCCCAGCACTGATCCCTGTGGTACCCTAGTGGTCACTCTTCCATCTGTGGAGTGACAGCCATTTACTGCCACCCTCTGTGTCCTGCCACCCAGCCAATTACCCACCCACCGCACTACTGTCCTGCCTACTCCCATATTCCCCAGTTTGTTTAATAGCCTTCTATGTGGCACAGTGTCAAAGGTTTGCTGAAGTCCAGATAGACCACATCCACTGTCCTCTCCTAATCCACCTCCCTTGTCACCCAGTTGAAAAATTCAAAGAGGTTGGTCTGGCATGATCTCCCCCCGTGAAAACCATGCTGCCTTGGGTCCTGTAGTCCATTGGCAACCAGATGTTCCACCAATCTCTCCTTCAGTAGTGCTTCCATGATCTTCCCCACTACCGGAGTCAGGTTGACTGGTCTGTAGTTCCCTGCTTCCTCTTCGTTCCCGCTTTTGTATAAGGGGACTACATCTGCTGTCCTCCAGTCTTTGGGTACCTCCCCTGTTTTCAGTGATAGGTTAAACAGGATTGCCAGAGGTTCAGCCACCACCTCTCTTAGTTCCTTTAGGACCCTGGGGTGCACCCCATCTGGTCCCATGCTTTATCAACTCTTATTCCTTTCAGTTCCTTTAGGACCCCTTCTCATGTAAAGGGACTTGTGTCCATTTCTGCACCATTCCCATCCCTTGTACTCCCTTCAGGCCCATTACCCTCCTCTTCCTCAGTAAAGACTGAGCAGAAATATCTGTTCAGTATGTTAGTTTTACTGTTGTCATCCTCCTCATGGCCCCCGTCCTCCCCCTTCAGTCTCACTATCCCTCCCTTTGCCCTTCTTTTTTCACTTATGTACCTGTAAAAGGTTTTGCCCCCTCTACCCACTGATTTTGTCATGCGCTTTTCTGTCTGAGCTTTGGCTTCCCTTAATGACCTCCCTGCCTCCCTTTGCTTCTCCTGGTACTTCTCCCTATCCCTTTCACCTGTGTCTTTTTGTATTACCTGAATGCGATCTTTTTGGCTTTCACTTTCTCTGCTACCTCCTTGGAAAACCATAATGGCTCCCTCTTCCTTTTCCCCTTGCTAACCTGCTTAATGCATAGTTTTGTTGCTCTTATAATCCCTGTTTTGAATATTGCCCATTGTTCCTCTACCCCTAATTCCCTCCCCATTCCCATTAGTGCTTTGTAGTACTCTCTAGGCACCTCAGAAAGTTGGGACTCAAAGTCTTCCCATACCTGGATGACCAATTCGTAAAAAAGCATGTTCAGATCATAGTCAGAGCAGGCAGTGACCACTGCTGCCCAATTTCTAGCATCTGCGGGAATCCTGCTGAACCCAGCAAAGTCACAGCTGGAGCCTTTACAGCTATTGCTGTTCATAGGAGCTGTTTTGGACATGACCTGGGCTCAGGTCTTCCTCCCAGACAGCACACTATGGGCAATCTTACAGATGGCATGCAACATCATGTAACGCAAGACTGTGCCAGCTTACTCCATGCTGTGCATGCTGGGCCTCATAGCTTCCTCAGGGCACTAGGTCAGAACACCAAAAATAAAAGCACCATCAAGTGCAGCGTAGTACAAACAGCACTATCAACAACAGCACCAGGACAAAATACCTTGACACAAAACAGCGCCCATAGTAGCAGTCGTACACCACACCAATGACTGCTACCATTCCCCAAAACACAAAATGTACACTTTTGTACCCCCATTTATTTATATAACCAACTCTGAGGGGAGGGTGGACCTCGGAGAAAAGCAGAAACTTGGGGGTAGGAAGAATTTCTGTCGGGCTGTAAAAAACAAACAACTAACACAAACTTTGGGTGGGTTGGGTTGGGGTGGGAAGAATTATGACTACATGTGCTGGGAGACCGGTAACAGAACCCTGGTCTCCTGAGCTGTACTGGCCGAGCTGCTTGTCCCTTAGACCTCTGTACCACAGGAGCAACTTGGCCAGCCTCCACATTTTCCCTCTACTTTTGCACACCCCGCCTTGCCTTCACAGCCACAGGGGTAGTGGTTACTAAAGTTTGCTATTCTACCCCTGTCACTGTTTAAGACAAATGCAATTTAGGAGGCGCAGTTTAGATTGCACTCTTCTAGCCGCACTCTTCTAACTTGATATGCTTTCTTAGTATTCGCAGTGCCTTCAGGAAGGCTACACATGAGGACAACTCCGTAGATGCTCAATACCCAGTGGTCCCAGGCACCACACTCTCAGAACTACCCCATTCACATGACTCCTAGTGAGGTCTCTGATGTGGTGGCCAGTGAAGGCAAACCTCTTCCATTGCTTTCCCTTCTCTCACTAGAGCAGGAGGTCACTATCACTATGGATGACTCCTTACTGCGGTGGGGAACTTACTGCCAGGGTTTGTAGACAAAAGGAGTCTCAGGCTCATCAAAAACACATTTCCACATAAATGTGCTAAATATGAGTGCAGTTCTTTACAGTCTGCCAGCCCTAGTGGACTTGGTCAACCAAAAGACAGTCCTCCATCAGATGGGCAAGTCTGTCATGTACTATGTCAATAGACAGGGAGGAGCATGCTCTTACGCTCTCTGCAGGGAGGTGGTGAGAGTGTGGTAATGATCAAGTATTCTACCTGGCAGGAGTATAGAACATTCTGGCAGACAAACTTAGTCAAACAGCAGCAGATCCTCAAGAAGGGTCACTAACACCAGATGTTGTGAGATTGCTATTCAATGAGTGGAGCACCCCAGATGTGGACTTCTTTGTGTCTCCACTCAAAGCCAAACTGCCTTGATTCTGCTTGAGAAATCCAGGACCTGACATCTTCTATCAAGGTGCATTCAGACTGCTATGGCACAATCTGTTTCTGAATGCATTCCCTCTGATCCCTCTAATTCAGAGAGTGCTGATCTTAACTATATACAGTATATCTTCACCAGTCATCACTAGTTGGTAATATGCCGGAGGTGCTAGGACCCTGTGGGAGCTGTTATCTTAGATATTTTTTTTGAGGGGAGAGGAGGCGGCAGCAGGACAGCGCCTCCCTCGAGGCCGATGTATTGCATGATGCTCGACGGTTGGCCAGTAAGTACCGACGTTGACTCCTCCTATGCCTCAGCTCTGTGTTTCCCACTGTCGAGAGTACATCACCTCATGAGAGCTGAGCTGTTGCTGCTGCATATTCAAAAAAGTTTGCCCACTTCTACAGACAAAAGGTTCTGCGCTGCCTACACTCGATGCCATAGGATTCTTCAAATCAGGTGAGACTGTTTCTTTTATTTCTTTTACTTGCAGTTTCTACAGCACTGAGTCTTTTTCTGTAGTTATATTTTGTGTTATTTCATGATGATCATGTCTGGTTAGGGGGCCTTCTTCTAAATCCAAGATGGAATGTGCCCCCATGCATTGGTGCCCCTGCAGCAAGTCCAGGACCGTATTGATTGCTGTCTTTCCCGCTTGGGTCCCCAACAAGATATGGACAGCTGCGACATCTGTTTCTCCATGGATCACCAGGCCCTCGAAATGCACATGTTGAAGGTGGGTTGGGATCCTCCCACCTTTGTGGGATGGTGTCAGTCCCAGGATTCCAAGGACAGGACATTGGGCCCTTCCCTTGGGTAACCCTCCAGTACTATACATACCAGGAGGGAGCAGGCCTCAGCTGGTTCCATTCTCACTGAGACCGCAGGCCTGCCAGAGGGGTCAGATGGACAGTTGCCTCCACTGGGGGGGCTGACCAAGAACCCCTCTTGGTCCACCACTTCCTCAGAAGTGCAGCCACCCCAGGTGTCGCAGTTGCAGCTATATGCTGGGCCCAAGCCAATGGAGTCCTCTGAATTACCTCTTGGTGCTGCCTGACCTCCTGATTCCTTCCTCAGAATCGGTGAGAGGGGTGCTATGTGTGGTATGCACTAGGCCAACCTCCAGTGCTGCTGGAGAGTTTCAGGGGTGGTCTCTCTGCTGGTCTTCCTGATCTCTTCCTCTTTGGAGGAGAATGATTGGGATGACCCGGAGTGGCTACCCGACTCTAAGGAGTCCCATCACCCAGTTAGGCCTATCTGTGTTGTTCCCATTGTTGCATCTTCAGGCCTTTCCCTGGTGGGCCCTGCCCTTGGGGCTGACTCCTCTGGATTTCCTGGTGCTGCTCATGGTGCCAGGGATGCTACCTGCACTGATTCTGGTGCCAGGGAGAGGGTTGTCATTGAGAGTGGCACCAGGCTGGGGGACAGTGCAGAGTCCAGGGCCAGCACCGCTCTCGGGGCAAGGTTGGACTCCATGGCAGCACCGGGTCTTTTGCCAGCAATGTGAGTGGTGGCAGGTTGAATTCTGGTACTGGGGTGGGGTCTGGGAAGGTCTAAGCTGACTCCTTTGGTGCTGGGGTCTTCTCAGAGCCCCACCATTACGTGCTCGTGGGAACAACCAAGAAGCAGGTCCTTCTCTGGGAGGGGAAGCTTGAGGAGGTCTGTGGTAGCATGTAGACCCACTTCTAGAACTGCTGGTGGCTCTTGGAGGAGTTGTAGTGCTGACCCTGCACTCCTTCACTTCTTCACTGTCCTCAGCAGGGGGTCTGCAGCAGGTGGGGCTAGGGCTGGCCTGCAAGGAACAGACCAGCTCCGATCACCCCATCATGGGGTCCTTTCTCTAGGGCACCACTTTGGCCACTCCTGTATGGTTGGGCGACCTACAGTGGGTGTTTTGCGCAGTCCCCCCCCAGGAGAGGTCCCCTGCATGCTCCTGTAGCCCTAGCGGGGTCCTGCTCTGGCTCACTGCATGTCTCTCCCGCCTCCTCTGTCTGCTCTCCCAAGCATTTTGGGCCCTTCAGGGCCTCTGACCTGGGTTCAGTACAGGTCTTCAGTGGCTGCTTTTCCACGCTATTTAAGAGCCCTAGACCAGGTCGTCTACTGTCCAGAAGCCCCTGCAGCTCTGAACTGAGCTTTTCTGCCTCCTTGTCTTCTTCCCCAGAGGAAGAAGAAGATCCTTTAGTCCACTTGTCCTCAGATGCTGATATTACCAGCTATCAGAGGTTTCTGTCGAGGCTGTTGGAGGAGCTCCATATATCCCACTTTGCTGGTCACAGTCCTGACCATGCAAAGCGTAGTCTCTTTGGGGAGTTCAGCCCAAAGAATATTGTTATTCCTCTGTGGCCATCTCCTTTCTCTGAAGCATTGCATCGGGTCTGTCAGAAACCCTCTGCCCCTTCTCCAGCCCTGGGAAACTACCAGTGCAGCTATTGCACACCCCAAGGGTCACCAGATTTCATGCCTCACCCTTCATCTGGAATAGAGCTCCTGGATACCCCTTCTGGGCATCGTCGCCCAAGACACGACTGCCCCCTAAAGTCTGACTCAGCCGAGTTTGACCGCTGGGGGAGGAGAGCCTTCTCAGAGGTGCATCTTCTTTTGATGTGTCTCAGCACATCAGGCACATATGGCTGCCTATGCTAGGCACCTATGGACAGTGCTGGGACAACTCCTAGTGACATTGCCTGACACAGAGGCAACCGGGCAAGTCATTTGCCTTTCTGCTAGGGGTCAAGAGCTAGCAAGACACCAAGCAAGCTGACATCAATGAGGTAGCTTCTAGGCTGGCAGTAACTGCAGTCTGCATTAGGGGGACAGTGTGGCTTTGCCTCTCCCAGTTATCATCCATGGTCCAGCATACAGTGATTGTCTCTCCTTTCCAGGGGGCCCACTTTTTCTCCCGCAAGGTGAGATGGGAGTGAGTGGGGCACCTTCCCTCTCCCAGGCATCAGGAGTTCCCATCTCGCCCTGACCAGTTGTGGGCTATGCCAGGTCCTTAAGGGGCTCCTTCCTCCTATGTTCTCCCCCTCAGGTGGCTGAGGGAAGTTACAGCCCTCAGTGAGGTGCCAATATCTAAGCTGATTGGTATTCACCCACCAGTGATGAATGGTGAAGATACATACAGTTAAGATATGAAAATTACATACCTACCGTAATTCTTGATCTTACTGTATCTCTTCACCATTCATCACTGCATCTCACCCACCTTCCCCTCTTGGGCCTCAGCCTCTGGGCAGTGCCTCTTTCCTGCTTGCCTTCCCCCCAATTGAGGCCAATTGTGGGCAGACTCCTACTGGCACCTCCGGGTCCACTGATCCTTCATGTAAGTAACAGGGACCCACTTACGGGGGGAGGGCAATCAGGGACACTTGCCCCCTTATGATAGGGGTCCCTCGGGGCCCCCTCCTCATGATCCTAATGGTGACTCCTTTTCAGGTTTGTTGGCCCCTTCTTTTGAAGGGGCCCTGACATCCAGCCCTGGTCTAGTGTTGACCTCAGGGATCCCCACTGTGGTTGTCAAAAGGTGGAGAGTTTCCAAGGACCTCCAGCCCCCTCTCTTTCTGGAGCCATTGCCTCTGCATTTCTAGTTAACCTGTCTGGGTTAACCTGGGGCAGGGTCCCCCCTTTTTAATCCTCAAGAAGGACTCCACTCAGACAACCTTATATCTCCCGCCTACCATTCCTGGCTTGGAGTTGGTGACATCCTTCCTCTTAAAGCTTAAGCCCCTTCTGTTAAGATTTGGGTTTGGGGAGATCCTGCCCCTGTGTGGGTTCTGTCCCCACTCCAGAGTTATTTAAGGACAGGAACGAGAGACCTATGGCCCCCTTCCATCTCAAGTGGACCAGGGAGGGTGCAACCTCAAGGTTTAATGCCCTGCCTTATAGACTACTCTGCTGAACTTGTGTCCAGGTTTACAGCATCCTTGACTTGCTTTCAATCCTGTCTAGCCCAAAGACTTTTGTGTACTCTGTATCTCTTTCTCCCTCTTCTCTAGTGGTTTATTTGAGGGAGTGGAGTTGAGCAGTAAGATCCCCTTCTGGTCCCCAGGGAGTCCCTTACATCTCTGCTGGGAGTGCCATATGTGTCTCATTTCCTCTACCCTCTCTCTCTTTTCTATTCTGCCTCTCCCACCCTTCTTCCATACCTCCCTTGGCCTGCCCAGTGGTTGGGCCCCATGCCCCAGACCCCTAGGTAAGTTCCCCATCTCTTGTGGCTGGTTTTATTCCTTTTTCTGTTTATATCCTTTCCTTTTACTGTCCCTTGGGCTCCCTTGCCCTCCCTCCTTCTCCTTCTCTTTCTCTATCTTATTTTCCACTCTCTCTGCCATGCAGAACTGAGACAGAGGAGGAGGAGGCATCAGTTACTAGCCAACCCTCGTGCACCATGCAATATGTTGGCCTCAAGGGTGGTGCCATCCTGGTGCCGACTGCTCCCTCTAGAAAACAGTCTGTAAGCTAATAGCTCCCACAGGGTCCTAGCGCCTCCGGCGTATTACCCACCAGTTATGAATGGTGAAGATATGCACTAAGATCAAGAATTACGGTAGGTATGTAATTTTTACTTCATGCTGGATGCTCATTTATTTTTATTTATTGAATTTTGTTAACCGGGTGGGCTCACTCAGACAGATGTCCCTTTATTAGGACCGATCCAGAATTAGTTACATTAAACAGAGCAATCAATACATCATTCTAGGACAGACAACATTCAATATACAGCAGGGATACACAGGAGGACAGTTGACATATGAAAAAAATACAGTTAAGTGATTCAAGTAAGGGTAGTTCAGTACATAATGTGGTTAAGGAAGTTGTAGGACTCTAATGGTAGTTATAAGCACTTGTGGTGATAGCATATGGTGAGGCTACTCCCATGCCTATCTTACCTTATGTACAAGTGCAGTTTGTTACAGGGGGAAGTTCTCTTTGAGAATTTTTTCAAATGATCCTAGAGAGATGCAGTCTTGTGTAGGGACTGGAAGCTCATTCTAGAGCCATGTGGCTTTATTCAGGAAAGCTTGTTGGATGGTTGAGGTCCTGACTTTGGGAACTTCCAGGAGAGGCTGTGCAGAGGAGCAGAGGTTTCTTTCGAGAGTTTTTTTTTTTGTCACTATATCCTTGAGGCTTGGGAGGGAGCCACTTAATATTTTTTATGTAAGGAAGATCATAGGGTCATTTAACCTCTCTTTAAGGGTAGGCCCATTTTGGGAAGTACGTACAGCACAGTGGTGTTCCTTGCTAGCAGTTCCTGCTACAGACCTGCCTATTGTGTGGTAGAGTTGCTTGACTCTGTTTAACTCAATGTCTCCTAGCATGAAGAGAATGGGAGCTCTTTACAGTAGAACTGGGAGTAGTAGAGAGCTGGCATTGAGAGTCAGTCCTCTTTTATGAGGTAAGGCCTGAGCCAGAAGAGCAAACCATGCAGTCCACTTGGGGTCTAAGAGAAAGCACTCGATCAATAAGGACACATAGGTACTTGAAGACACTGAGGGATTCTCCCCTGTCACTACCTATATCACTACCTAGTTTGAGGGATCCAAGAAGCATTAATTTTTTTTTAAATATATTTTTATTGAGTAAAATGGTAGAGACACACAACCATTTGTATTACAGATAGTAGGGATACATGGTGCAAATGCACCTATAATAAATATTTGGATAATACAGGAAAGACATCATGTGGGTGACATCTTCTAAAAAGATTAATTCTCACCCGAGGAGTTCTTTAACATCAGTAACAATAGCAGTAAGCTGACCAGGTTGAACTGCCTCAGAGGTGGAGCCATGAATATCATTAAAATAGAGTGGCTAATCAGAATCAAGCAGGAAGAAGTGCTGAGTGCAAAGAGCCCACAGGGCTTCAGAATTTTTTCTATGACTGTCTGGGAAACACTGCCTCTGAGGTGCTCTTTCTCATTCTTGAGAAACAGACTTTTGCTGCCAAAATATTTACTTTTGTGCTGAGTTTGTAAGTATTTTACATTTTATTATAACGTTAAGGGGTTTTTAGTGGTTCCCTGCCAGTTCCTAGGAACCACACTTTCCCCTTTTTTCCTTGGTTTCTTTTAACTTTTCTGAGGTAAAAATATACCGCGTTTTGAGTATTTAGACGCTTCTTAAGGTCTTTTTAAAGGAGAAGGCTCATATGCATTGTAATATATGGATATTTAAAATAACACTACTGAAAAGCATATAAAAAATTTCCAGTAATACACCGGAGCCAAAGTGATAATACCATCAGTGCCTAGTGATAATACTATCGTTCGGAGCTCATAATACTATTGTTTGAGCTCCGAACGATAGTATTAACAGAAAACTTGAACAGCGCAAACTCAAGATCGTAGCCGGCTTCCGGACATCCCCAAAGCTGTGCGTGGTGACATTGGTAAAACTGCACCTTCTGATTGGATGAGCTTTCTTTGTGGGCGGATCAATAATTTCAAAAAACATGGTGGGCGTCTCTCGCTTAGTGAGAGAAAATTGTTCCTTCGCTTCACTACTCCTACTTGGAGTCTGACTAACTGACCACAGCAACCGTCGCTCGAGAAAAAAAAAGTTGTTCCGCTGTTTCGTTTAGCAGTTTAACACTGCACAATTTAGCGGTTTGAATTTTTAACGTTTTTCAATGTTGCGCAATCACTGGCTCCTTCTCACATGAAAATCACCTCAGCACCCCAGTCAAGATTCCTCATTCTTTGGCAAAGGTAAGCACTGACAATTTCCTCGCATCCATGTATTACAAAAATAACAAATACATTCTTGTGTTACAAGGCAGTTCTTCATCTCGAGGATCTGGGGGCACTTGAAACCTCTCGAGCTTCGCTCTCGAGGTTTGCTGTGCCCCCAGATCCTCTCGATGAATTACTGCCTTGTAATACACCAGAATGTATCCATTATTCTATTTGTCTACAATGATCACTGCATGTAATAAATATATATTTAGGTACCTTACAGTGTTTGGAGTCTTTTTCAGTTTGTCTCCTGAAGGTTGTGCCTGTGAGTGTTCCACTGTGTTGCTCGAAAAACGCCGTTCCCCCGTTGCTCGAATTTTGAAGCCCGCGCCATGTTTCCGATGCGCATGCGCATTTTCGATCACTTTGTGTCATCAGGAATGTCATCACCGCAACAAGTGCTTCCATGTGTAACTGGGCAATGCGGATGTCGTTCCCATGTGTTGAGAATTCGGGGAGTGAATCGCTTTAATTAAACATTTCACTGAGGTAATTTTATAAATATTTTCGATCGTCAGGTGTCCTTTTTACATTGTGGAGCCCAGACAGGTTGTCATGTCCTGTAGACTGAACAAAGTATTGTGTAAAGAAGACAGCATGGTAAATTGTGCACCATTGATATGGACTGACACCACGTGTTGTTGTGTTGCATGCGACTCATTAGCCCAAATGAATTGCGCTTTATGCATCGCAGTAATTTCATTATTTATGTGTCAATACAGTAAATCCCTACATAGGTTGGCCTTCTTTGTGCAGTAATTTGTTGTGCACCGATGACTGGCTGGGAAGGTGTGCTGCAGTAAATGGAGTTGCACTGCATGGTGTTTTAGCGTACTGGGGTTGTATCCCCTAATGTGATTTATTTTATCCTAAATGTTGCAGTATGCCTGGCTGCACGCGTGCTTGGTACAATGTGCTTTTCAATTACTTGTAACCATGCAGTCACCCACCAACACTAAACAATCAGTGATCCTGCAGTCAAAGTCGAAAGAAATGTGTAGTAAAATTGAATAAATGTTTGTTTTACTTGTACTGCATTTTTAATGTTTTTTTTTAATGACTGGTTAAATGAAGTGATTGATTTTACTAGTGTTGGGTGACTGCCTGATTTACAAATAATATAGTATTTCATTATACCAATCATTGGTGTAGCCAGGCATACCCCAAGCACTCCATGGTGTGCAATTGGCTTCCTTTTCTCATGAAAACTGACAAAGGAAATGGTGAACCTTTCTGTAATGTTATGCATTGTATTGTAAAGCAGAAGGACTGGTCATTAATACTGTCTTTTCATCCCAAGGTCAATAAAACTTTACAGGCTGTGTGCTTCTATGTGGTAGCCTTACTTGGCAATGCATGACATTTGTATTTGCCCCTGCATGGCAACAACCATTGTCATGACATAGGAAACTGTTATTTATAGTGCCAAATGAAGCAGCAAACCTGGACCTGATGTACATTTCTGTACTGTGCTATGCCCCGGGGTGGAGGGGCAACTCACCCTAACATGGTGGTGGTGTAGCAGGGAGTCCAGTTGGTGTGTAGATCTGTAACCCCTGGCTACCCCCGGTACCAATAGCACTCCGTCTGCAGCAAATGGAGTTGCACTGAATGGTGTTTCATTTTCCTGGTGTAAGATCCCCAATGTGATTTTTTTTATATCCTAAATGTTGCAGTATGCCTGGCTGCACCCATGCTTGGTACAATGTACTTTTCAATTACTTGTAAACCATGCAGTCACCCACCAACAGTACAAAATCAGTGATGCTACAGTAAAAGTGGAAGAAAAATGTATTTAAGTACAATAAATGTTCGTTGTACTTGTACTGCATTTTCAATGTTTTTTTTACTGGTGGTGGTTGACTGCCTGGCTTACAAGTAATCGAATATTTCATTGTCCAAGCATGGGTGCAGCCAGGCATACTGCAAGCACGGAAAACTAACAAAGCAAATACTGAACCTTTCTTTAATTTTATTCATCGGAGTGTAATGCAGAAGGACTGGTCAGTAATACTGACTTTTCATCCCAAGAGCAATACAACTTTATATGCTGTGGGCTGGTATGTGGCTGCCTTAGGGAGCACTGCATGACATTTGCATTTACCCATGCATATCAACAACCATTGTCATGACATAGAAAACTTGTCTTTATTGTGCCAAATGAGGCAGCAGACATGTACCTGGTAGACATTTCTGTACTGTGCTACGCCCTGGGGTGGAGGGGCAGCTCACCCCAACATGGGGTGGTGGTGTGGTAGCAGGGAGTCCAGTTGATGTGCATATCTGTAATCCCTGGCCACCCCCTGGTACCAAAAGCACCCCCTCCTTGTGCAATCATTTTCGTATCTTTGATTTCATGAGAAATGCAGTTTCATTATGGCATTATATTTCTGTCTCACAGTATCAGTAGTTGTTCATAATATTGTGAAATACTTGGGCCTGATATTGGTGGCCACCCGACCACCCGAGACGTGGGTGTGGGCTGCATTACTGCAGTGAAATCCCTGGTGGTCCAGTGGACCTGCCCCTCAGACCAATTGTGGGCTGCATAACAGTACTACATCCCCTGGTGGTCCAGTGGAACCACTCCCTCGCCTCATCGTGGGCTACATGATGGTCCTATTCCATGGTGGTTCAGTTGACCCTATCTCCAGCCTGATTGCAGGCATGATCACATGAAGACATTCCCTGGCAGTCCAGTGGACCACATCCAACCCGATCGCGAGCTTTGTAAAAATAATTCTACCCCTGGTTGTCCAGCGGTACTCCCCCTGGGCCGTACTGCACTACACAGTCCTGATTTGTGAATGGATACTGCTTGCTGTCAATGGGTCCACTGGACCACCAGGTAATGTCTTCATCTGATTATGCACATGATGTTGCTGTGGGTAGGGTCCATGGGGCCACCAGGGAATATGTCAACATAATTAAGCCTGCGATCTGGCTGAGGGCAAGGTCCAGTAGACCACCAGAGATTATTTCAGTTATGCGAAGCCAGCCATTGGGCAGGTGGCGGTTGTTCCCGTCGGCTGGAGCCTGGCAGGGTGCTTTCCACGTGCCGTGGATGGGTGTGCATGGTACTCCAAGAGGAACCCTGCTATAAGCCTGATATATGCCCAAAAGTACATCCACACCTGCACTGGGTGCCTGGGAATGTGCCCCTGCCACCACTGACCACTAGCCGACAGGGATACCTGGGGCACACAAACAGGTGAGTGCCGTGACAGCCATGTTTGTAGACCCTATTTGCCCCCCACCCCACCTGGTTTCCCCATACCCAGTGCCAACCATGCATCACCCCCTACCACCCAAAAGTATACCACTGCCATCGACTGAGGACCAACCCCACTCACACACAGTCCCTTGTGTGGCCACCACTGTATGTGCTGACATCATGGTACATGCCCTCCCACCCCGAACCTAGTAGTCCTGCCACACATAGGTGTCCATTGCTCCACCCCCGACTATCACCCCTTCCATGTTCCATTCCTTTGTGGTAGCATTGCATGTGAGATTACCAGTCTGCACAGCCCTCTTCGCACTGCCATGGTCCATGGACATGTGACGTGCGCAAGTGTGATCAGCAGATACGCGTCCACGTATGTCAGATGTGTGTCAACGCCACAAAGGTTAGGGGGATGGGGGGTGTTATTGGTACCATGGGTGTGGACACTGTCCTGACAGACAGTGGGATGCGGTGCCAATGGACAAGTGCGATTACCAGTGTGACCAGCATGGTGTTGGCCCTATGAAGGTGGGGCCATGGTCAGGGGGTTTGATCTACTGACTCCAGTGCTGTCCCTGCAGTGTGGGTGAAGCCGGCAAGAACCAGCCCGTAAGTGCAGCATGTGCATGCTGGTCCATGTACCTGTGGAGGGCGTTCACGAACCAGGACACGTTCCCATCCGTGCAAAGGATCCACTACCTGGCACAAAAAATCAATGCTCGGCTTATGGCCTGTACTTTTACTTGTATGTTAAAACTAGGAACATACAGGTAGTGTGCAATGACATTTCTACATGCCTTGTAAGTATTACATTAAATTACTTCGGTTATTTAATTACTGTTGCTTCTTTTGTGAAGTTGATTGTGTGCAAATCTTCATTTATATACTAGGCCATGTCATCGCCATCATCATCTGATGAGTCACAGTTTGCCGACTACAGCTACATTGGAGGCTATGCATTTGAACCTGAGTATACTCCTGAAGAACTTGCTGCCATGGAGAACCTGCCAGATGTTGATGTACACAGTGAGGTTAACATTATCGAAGAGCCTGAGGACAGAACTATGATTCCAACCAGTGAGTGGTGCATCTGTGGTGGATGTGCGAACATGGCCATGAATCGTGAATGTCTGTGTTGTGGTGAGCCCCAAGAATGCATTGAGAAAAAGTCAGAAGAGGGCTTACAATGTCTTGTTCATCACTCCGACTTTGAGGCAGTTTGTCTTCATCGGGCCGTACTAATGACCATAATGACATTACGTCACTATGCGTACATTGAGAGACAGCCTGACAACGATCCAACTGCTAGGTATGCAAAGTGTGAGAAACTGTCTCGACACTCTTATTGTAATGTGACTGTATCATGCCGCTATTACAAGTTGTATATTGAAAGCATGCATACAATATGTATTGTATGAACATACAAATGTCAGTTATGTTGCAGTTATGTGTTATGAACATTGTATGTATGTATAATGCATAACATGGGTCGTATGCACGATCGTGCATAGTGATACTGCACATGGCACTTTGGTCGCATAGCCACCCTGCATGCATTACGCTCCCTGGTATCTGAAACACTTAATGGTAACTGCACACATCAGTGCAGCAAACACACCAACTGTACAGACTAGGACGCATCATGTGTGGTCAGTTTCCGCTTCATGACTTTGCATGATGTACAGCAGGTGGTGGGCACATTGTTCTGGCAACCATGCCATGGTTGACCCTGCCAGAACAATCCTATGTGGCCATGGCTCACAATACAAAGGTTCAAACGACTGTCAGCCACAGCATGAAGTGTGCTGCATCCCCCCCAACCAACACAGCAATTATCCATTCTCCCATTCATGACAGCCAGAGTTCAGACAGGTGCACATGAATGCCTCTTGCATGTACCGGATGTCAGTACAACACCCCATCAGTGGCATGACTGCCATGAAGTCCTCACCCTCCACACTGCACTGCCTTTTCAATCCACCCACCCCGTGAGACCTACACCACCCCACTGTCATCAGTAGCTGCATGTCACTGGTCCTTCATTCAGCATTCAGCAGCACATCCAGCCACTTACCACCTTGGATGCGGGACGCTTCATGTATGCCTGTGCATGTAGCTGATGCACGTGGGCATAATTCAGAGGGTAGGCTGCACAGTAGTTGTGTGGATGTATGCGCCGCAGTCCGTCGATGGATGTTGCAGCGGTAGTGTAGTATGGGGGGAAGGTGGGTGTTGTGTATGACACACGGATAATGCTTGTGCCAGTGTGCGCTAACACGGATATGGGAAGTGCTAGCCATGATGGTAGCCACCTGCTGGACATGTTTTAAGTTCATGATGACGATGTGCTACATTGACATTAATCAGCACCACGATTGCGTTGTGAGGCTCGAGGATGCAGTCCGAGCGTACTTACAGCGCCCATGTTGTTGATTAATCCACAATAACAACACACCGTGGAGTGTGTTATTTTGCGTATATCATGGTGTCAGCACAGTGATAACTAGACATGGCAGTAGGCTGTTGGTTAACTAAAATCTGCAGCTTATCCAATAGGTAGGGAAATGGGCAGACTGGGTGGGACAAGTGGTCCTTATCTGCCATCAAAGTCTATGTTTCTATGAAAGTCACAGAAAATGAGGAAAAGATACACAGTTTGTATCCTTCAGCCAGAAAAAGTAGTTACACTGTTCTAGTGGTAGTGTTATGCATGACTGCAACAGTGCACAGACATTTGTGTGTGCTATCACATTGCACATGGGTCCTGTGTGCACAGATCACAGGCACAGTATGCATACTACCAAACATCAGACATACAGAGACATAGATCACTGCTGTTGGTGGCTACCCTGTGTCACTCTATCTGATGACTTTCAAGTGCAGAGACTGCTGCAGTTCCACACAATGGCCAGTACTGCACTTCACACAGACTATGAACTCCACAGACACAAGGTAGACAGATATAGTGGAGAGAGCATCACGTTTCACCTAACCACTGTGTCATTGTCTCTGTGTCAGTGAGACGCTAACTTGCTCTTTGTGTGTAGCTGTGGTGCTCAGTGCAGCTCACTTGCCTGCTCTTTCGTAGTGCTCTGTTGCAATGTGGCACAGATGACAAAAGTAATCACAGTACTGTCTGTTGCTCTTCTGCCTAACTGCTGAACCATGTACAACAACTGAACAGAGACAGAGAGAGAGAGAGAGACACACAGACACACAGCAGTGCAGGCAGTTTCTGTGCCACTGTGGGTTGCTCTCTGTTGTTCTGGATGCATAATTATAAGTGGGTAATTGTAGTCTGAGACAGACACACAAAGATTTCAGTCTCAAAGCAGGATGGTGACTGTGGCCACGGTGTGTTTCTCTCCCCCTCCACACACTACAAGAACCTCATGCCTCTCATGTCTTTGTGTTCTGCACTGCTACTGTGATACCAGGTTGGCCGTCTGTCTCCCTTCCTCTCTTTCTCTTCACTATCTGTAGCCACATGGGACAGGTTGTTATTTCAAAGGCAACATTAGCTGCTTATACGTTGGTTGAGTAAGTCGACACTGTGCCATATATGTTAACGTTGCCTTTTTTTTTTCCAGAGTATTCAGACATACTGCCTATCGACAATATATCTATTGGGTCTATGGGTTTCTTGGTCGTAAGATCCGAAAAATCATACCATCGTGTGTGGTGCAATGTGTGCATACTGCTTACCTGGATCCTGGAGGAAACTGTACTGGATACATGGATGCTGAAGACTCAGAGGTTGATTTAGCGTTAGCTGACATTGAGGATTCGGACTGACTGTAATTGAAGTTTAGGATACCTGGATGGGTGCATTACTCATTACATTGCATGTATGTCACCTGTGAGTAATTCAGCCATCGAATGGGCTTGCTGGTGGTATAGCACCAAATCTGTATTGCAGTGTAATTAGAAAGTGGACCTTTGTACAAAGAAACATGTTTAATTTCCTTGAAATGCCTGAAATTGAACCAACATCACAATGTAACAAGGTACTGTTTTTGGGATTGTATGGGCATGAAACTTTGGAAATAGTTATACACATTGTCAATATTCACTTCATTTATAAACAACAACATGGAACACATTGTGCATCAATGTGACATATGGGTCCACTGTAGTATTGTAGTAATGAACTCCGACTTCACAACCATGTTTTGGTGTGCGACTTTTGTCTATACACCTTGTATTACTGAAATCATCTGACAACAGTGTGGTAGATCTTACTGCAATTATACAATGGAGCCATGTGTATCATTTTTTTGTGTATGCATTTACTTAGCTATTTGAAAGGCAAACAGGGAACCCCCTGTTTGCTCAGTGACTGAGCATGGTTAAGCCAGTGATATTTGTTACTATGCTCTGCAATATGTCCGGTTTCAGCCAGCATGATGTTACAGGCTGATCGCTTGCAGGTAACCAATGTCTGTGCCCAGTAAAAGGAAATGTTCCCTTAATACGCAAGTGCTTCAGATCAGGTTTTGAATTCCTTTCCTGTCCTCTGTGCAATCTCAGCTCTCATTTACTCATTTTTCTGGATATCATCTTCCTGTGTTGGGGATTTCCTCTTGCTACAAATATAGTCCCACAGGCATGAAGTGCTTGAGTTTGGTTTCACCCCTTTTCTCTTTGTCCCACTTCATGACCAGGCCGTAATCCATGTTGGTTGCTGGATCTGTATTGGGTCCAAATCTGGAATGGCGACTCCATTTTGCTACAAGAAAGGCACTGCGTCCTCAAATTCCTGATGGTAGCCCCCATCCCCCACAGTCTCTCATGGTAGTATAGTGGGCATCAATCAAAGACCCTACACAGAATTGTGCTGCAAAACATACACAGATAAACCTTGGTATCGCCCTTACCTACAGAAACCCAAACTTTGACAACTGTTTGGGTCAGGTATATCCTCCCATACCAAATCATGATAGTGTGAAAAAGCAATACACAGAAGTTGCTCAAATTTGTGCACTGTGACAGCCAACATCTGAGTGACAACACCACCCACTATGAGTCAGTTGCTGTACTGTGCAAAAAGCAGTGTGGTGGCACCACACACCTTCCCAACACTAATGCGCAGGCACCATAATTTGTCAGTTATGCCTTCATCAAAAGTCACAGTACACACTGGCTGCCCATTCAGGTAAACTGTGGCCAGGATATTCAAAACTCACCATGTGCAACCCACCTATGTGGACCAGCGCAATATTCAAAGGGGGATATTGCTCAGTGCAAATCCCAATGCGTGTGGCGCACCAGTAACGTATGCTGTGCAAGTGCGGGGGGCGTGCCCCTGCATATGCGGCTCATTCCGATATTCAGCCCATGATGTGCGGCTCATATGCAGGCAGAAATCCGCCTTATGCCACACATGGGGGGCACAAAGTTGACCCTGAAAAAGCAGGTGTAAGTCAGGGACATCCACAGGCCGGCCGCCGTATTGCTGGTTGCAACACGGCACCTGCCTGCTGTGGGTGCCCACCCAAGACATGGGCCGGGCGTTGCGCCACCCCAAGCCCAATCGTGGGCTGTGTACACTGGAAAGCTTCCTTGGTGGTTTAGTGGACCCATCCCCTGCCCGATCACGGCTATAATAAAGTGAGAAACTCCCTGGTGGCCCAGTGGCCGCATCCAGGCCGATCGCGAGCAAAACGTCCAAACCTGTAGCCTGGTGGTGTAGCGGTACCCCATACCCCACCTGCCCGCTCAGTTCAACCACCCTGATCCCCCACCAGTCAGCAGAGGGCAGCATTTCCCCACCCGCATGCCCCCCTTTGCCCACCAATTGACACCGTACAGAATGTCTGTGCTCCCATTGGTCCACAGCATGGGACAATGGGAGTGCAGACCATACTATACTACATAGTCCCAAGATGTGAATCATCTTGACATCTAGACCACCAGGCTACAGGTTTGGATGTTTGGCCCGCGATCGGGCTGGATGCGGCCACTGGGCCACCAGGGAGTTTCTCACTGTATTATAGCCATGATCGGGCAGAGGACGGGTCCACTATACCACCAGGGAATAATATTACATATTTCATCCACTATCGGGCAGGGGATAGGTCCACTGGAACACCATGGATCCATCCATTTTCTACACTGCCCGCGATTGGGCAGGCACCTGCGAGGAGCAGGGGGCGTCGGTCCCTGATGGCTGCAGCATGGCAGGGTGTGATGCGCAAGTCACAGGGGATCGGCGCACCTGTGTAATGTGGCCATAATGGTATGGTAATGGCCCCATTTACGCCATGCATATCAGATGGACCCATTTGCATATTCACCGCTCAATATCGTGGTTCCTTCGCCTCTGCGCTTGTGCATCCCCCTGCCTTTGACCTGTCACTTGTGCTGGCACAGTGCCACTGCGCCACGTGCAATGCAGATAGCCATGGTGCCATATTCACCGGTGCTGAGCCATGGCGCAGCAACGTTGAATATTGCCTGGTACAAGCTGTGGCACAACCCAGTTGTGCTGCGCTCAGGTTTGTGCCACATCCGGGCCCAGTTTGAAAATCCAGGCCTGTGTATCAATTCCCTTATAGATGTACTGTATGTCGCACAAAGTACAGTACCATGGTTTATCTATGTGTGTTTTGTGTCAGTAACCTGAATATGAGTATGTAGGGTGGATCAGTACAGTAATATGGTGTACTTGCTTTTGATAACTTTTTGAAATTGGAAATACATGCAGCAAGTGTTGATCACTACACTACCAAGGGATGCTTGCAGGAAGGGGTGACATTACAGCAAATATTTTGTCAGATCAGACACAGTATGTGGCTTGATACTGGATATGGGTAGTGAGTGCGCTCCAGTACACACCACGTTTGTCTGAAGAACTTTTTTCTTTATTCTTTAAAACGTGAATATTTCAGAGTCTCTACAAGATTTATCTTCTCAATAGAAGTCATTCTGTCTGGCACATCTGGTTTTGGTAGTGATGGTGGGTTTTTCTGTTTTCCTGTCGGACTTGAGCATCATCACGGGATATGAGGTATGTTTTATCCTCCATTACCTTCGCAACCCAGTGATCTCTTCCTTTGGTTGCACTTGGCTGTACTGTGGCAAGTCCTTTCTAGCACCTTCTTTGCAAACCTTCTGTTTGCGGTTTGCATGAACGTTGTGATCCTAGGGCACACAGTTCAGTTCTGCACATCATACCGTTTAAGAAAAAGTGCTTATTTTTAGGTACATAGTGAATTAATTCGGAGTGGTATACTTCCAGGGGGCCAGTGTGGCAGAACTGGGACAGTTTCACTATATCTCTCAATATAGTTTTATCCCGAACAACTGCAGCCAGCGCATCTGTTGCTGGTGTTCCCGACTATAGCCACTTCTTGTTCCACTGCTCATTTTGGGTCAGTGGCGCATGCTCACATGCATGGAACATGAGTTTATCTGACCACTCATGGATGTTCTGAATGTGATCAAGTATTGATGTCCATCTCTCAACGAGTAGCTGCTCATTACCGTTACACCCAGCTGCTGAAAACCACACATGGTTTTTCACTGACTTAATCCAAGGCTGTAATGGTCGTGTAGCTACTTTTTTGGATTTCTCTCTTAGTTTAGAGGCAATGCTCTTGGCCATGTGCCATACATCATACTGATGGAATATGCTGTTATATTTTGAGCTCATGACTTTTGCAATCTGGACGTGCCTATCTGTCACAATGCACTCAATTTGTAGACCACAATCTAGGACGTGGTCCAGGCATTCGGTGAATGCCGCCTTCTCCATGTTAAAACTTTTCATATTAGGACCTGCTTGTTTCAACACAAAGTGTACTATTTTGTGTGTTTCATTCTCCATAAGGCTGTACGTGCCATATTTTGCCGAGTATCCCGGAGAATCACAGCGGCCATCACCGCACAGTGTTACTTTCTTGTCTTTAAACTCTATATCAAGTCTGCCTGGTGAGCTAGCCATGTATTGTGGACGACAGGGAGCAGGTACAAATCCTGAGTCTTATTGTACATGGATTTAGAAAAGAATTTCAAGTTCATGAATTTAGCAAACTTGGCAACCGACTGATACGTATTACCAGTAAATAAAATACTTGCAGCAGACAGTAAATTACCCACAGCGGTTCTGTTTTCAACCGGCTGCGAGTTCCAATAAAATGCATGATTATTTTCACAGGAACTGCGAATACTCAACAGGGCACCTCTTGAACTCTTACTTCTACCTACTACAGTAAATTGTTTCCCACAGTTTGGGCATGGTATCATATCGAACAATTGCTTTATGCATTGTTCAAATACAATATATTTGTTCTCAGATACATAGTCTGCAGAGTCTTGACCACCACATAATATTTCCTCAAAATTTTGATCTCTTTCATCTGTGAGATTCTCTGTAATGGTATCATCTGGGTAGTAGTCTGGATCACTGTCATGATCGTGCTGCGATTCTTGTTCCACAGAATCTTCGGAATCGGACTGAGAAGATGTATCAACTTCCATTCCATCAATCTGTGTAACAATACATAATGACATGACAACATTTATTTGCTTTTAAGACACAACAACAGAGTACTTGACTGTGCATTCCATATTTACAGTGAATGACAACTCTGTGCCACATGTGTGATGGAAATAGTGCTGTGTGTGTCTGTGTAAATCGAAGAAATGAGCAGTAAGTAACATTGCTCAGCTCAGTAACACTGCACAGCAGGGACTGGAATACCAGAACATATTGTCACACCTAGGGTGCATTGTGATGCATGTGGCCGCAGGCCAAGTGTAGTGTGCGCCAGAAAAGTGACAATATTACATGGAACGAATAAGACACGACAGTTTCTGTGTTTGTTACACACTTTAACACATGGGTATGATGCATAAGCGAAAGCGCGGGCCACCAACGTTATTGTGCAGCATCCTTCCTGTGTGCTAAATAGCGTAACAGGCAGCCTCTGCAGTACTTCTTGCAGTCATGAAATGGCTATGAGAAATACAGATGTATGTGACACCTTACATGTATAGTTTTTTAATAGTGGAACAGTGAAATGGCTGTTCACAATTCTTTTGACATTTTTCATACTCCGACTTTTTCTGTGGGGGACTTCAGGACTTTTCAGCTGTTTGCCATTCCATGTTAAGTTGTTTCTCCCACTTGTACGTCTCATAACACCACCCTTACCAATACCACCTCCTTAACATATTCACTTCCCCTGCTTCATGCAGCTGTAACACACTGCTTAGAGTCCCTGCAATGTAACAGTACCAGAAAAGAAGCACACACTACTTGTATCCTTGGTGAAAAACTAAATTGTGCATTTGACAGAATGGTGCCCTTTACATTACAAATCTGGCATATCTGTGTCATTCACTGTCAATTAAACATATATGACAATGAACATTTATGTCACTACTGCTACACACATTAATATATTGTCAGTTAAGAAGTGATTCAACTTACTGGTTTTCTGTATTGTTACATCGTTCACTTCGTTGTTAAAAATCTGAGATATTATACTGGATGTAGTACAGCTGGCAAGTCGTGGTTGGGGTGATTGACATTGTAAATCAGATGGTCCTGGACGTTATGTGTCAAACTCATGTTCGAGTGATTGGGCCACAAATCCACATTGAAAGTTGCTAGTGCTTTTCTGTACAAAAAGAAGTAAAAACAGGGACATGACAACAGTCAAATGTATGCAATACAAAAAGTGTTGTACAACTAAACCAAGGACATGCATATGCATGTAACGGGGTATTATGACAATGGACCTTTTTCTGAAAATTTCATACTGAAAACAATGACAATGTATTATTAACTGTATTTCCTTGCTGTACCAAGAAATACCCCAAAAACTGTTTATATGTGAAAGTACTATGCATACGATCACGCATTTGCAATGCAGTTTTGGAATATACACTGATATTGTAAGGAAGCCCTGTATTACACAGCTGAAAACTTTCAGCAATAATTCTCAATTGTGTTGCACATTGCAAACTACCACTACATGTGTCTAACACCCTATCCTCAAAATGATGACTTTGTTACTACTATACTGTCAACCAGAAGCAAAAAAAGTGAATAAGTGTTCAAATGACTAACAGGCGATAGGAAGCAGTATAGCGTATAGCATAGTGGTTAACAGCACTGACTGGAAGTGGTGTCTGATGGGATTCAAACCCCGGTCTCCAGGTTTGCCTCTCACTGACCTGCAAACCGGGAGACTTGGGTTTGTATCCCATCAGCTCCCAGACACATGCATACTGTGTTATCCTGAAAAAGTCACTTAAGTTGCTTGTGCTCCCAGGTAGCACCTGGAAACAAGCTTGACTTACTGGCCTGGATATTCAAACTGCACCAGGCTGTGGTGCAAGCCTGGGCGCAGCTCAACTTTGTTGGCATAGGTGTGGCCAGGCGTGTATTCAGCTGACTGCGGCTATGGTGGCAACTGCTTTGAATATGCATCTAACCATCACATGTGCTGGCACAATGGCATTGTACCAGCGCCAAGTGGTCAGAGTGGAGCATTGAGATGCGGTGGCGCGATGCCATTGTGCCATACACAGTACCCGCGATATTCAAACCAGGACATGCAAATGGGGCCATAATTTATGCAAGGCACAGGGGCCATTTGCATCCTTATTATGGCCATTTGCATGCCATTAGCATGCAGGTAAGCCTGATCCCCATGACTTGCGCTGGCGCCTGCCAGGCAGCAGCTCTCGGGACTGGCGCCCCTGCAGCCTGATCGGCGAAAGTCGCATATTAAAAAAACAGCCAACATCCTGGTGGTCCAGTGGATCCCTATGTACCCCAGATCGCGGGCATCACTGAATTCCCCAAGTCCAATATCCTGGGTGGTCCAGTGGACTGCACTGAAAGCCCGATCGTGGGCATCATTCATCCCCAAGTCCGATATCCCTGGTGATCAGTGTACCCCACCTCCACGCCCACTGAGCCCCCTACCACTCTCCCGTCAGATGGCAGCACCCCACCCCGCCCTGCCGCCCTGCTGCCCCACTGACAGCTCGGTAGGGCTGCCGCCCATGGTTCAGGCATGAGCCAATAGGCGTGCAGCTCTACCACGTAGTCAGTCCAGATGTGAATGAATTCATTCACATATCTGGACCAACTAAACGATATGGGCTGCATGCCCATTGGCTCATGGCTCTGAACCAATGGATGTGCAGCCCTACTGAGCTGTCAGTCGGCGGGCGGCGGGCGCAGGTGGGTGGTGCCACCGTGGCTGATGGGGACGGGGTGGTGGGGCTCAGTGGGCGGTGGGTGGGGCACACTAGATCACCAGGGATATCGGAATTTGGGAGGGTGAATCATGCCCGCGATCGGGCTCAGCGCGGTCCACTGGACCACCAGGGATATCGGATGTGGGGGTTGGATGAATGATGCCCGCTATTGGGGCATAGGGGGGTGCCGCCAGGTGCGTCAGGAACAGGAGATGGCCACCCACAGGTGGCAGCTGCTGTGTTGCACCCTGCAATGCGGCAGCTCACCTGTGGGTGGCCAGCACTTGTTCCTTTTTTTAGGCGTAACTTTGTGCAGGCACAGGTAGGGGTTGCGCATGCATGACTCTGCACAGCCCGGGCTGAATATCGGGCTGTGCAGGTTATGCATGGGCACGTCCCCCCTACCTGTGTCTGCATAGATTGCTGATGCACTCCGGCGCATCGGGATTTGTGCGGCACACTTTTCCCTTTTAAATATCACACCAGGGCGCATCACTGGGTTGTGCATGGTGCAACACTGTTGCGCCATGCGCCACCCTTTTGAATATCTGGGCCACTGTGTTTTTTTTCTGGTTAAACAATTTCCGCTTCCCCTTCCCCCTCCAATGATCCACCCTGATACATGATTGGAAACAGCTGCCTTCTCATAATTGTTTTACAACAACACAGCACATTTAGGCCTACACATCATTGTCCCTTACACACCCTCACCTTAACTGTGAAGAGAAGGGTGCATTTATGTGTTGTCAGTTAATGACAATACAGCACTCACTTTCCTCCCTTTCCAAAACCACATGTTATAACTCATGTTCTAAAAATGTAACCAAGCAAAGGAAGTAATATTACGCAGCCGTATTTCTGTGATGCATGTACAAGAGTGCGATGAATACTAACTACAAACACTGCGGCCACACAAAATGTGGAAATGGGGTGATGACACATGTGAAGCGGTGGTATGCAATTGATAACATAATAACTGAGACTAATTTGAAGGGAAACATCAATGAAGAATTGGGCCATGGGTGGGTGTAAGGCATGTCCCAATTACGTGTTCTGCAGATGAATGACTTATTACCTTGTGAATGCTAAATTAGCACCCTTGTTGCTGCCTGATCCTGTCTGTCACCCCCCAACATTTCATACTGTTTTGGACAGTATACCCATGCATATACAATTCACAGTAGATGGCATGGCACAGCTACTTCCTCTATGAAACATCATGAGTGAGACAACAGCTACTGGTTGGTGGCGCTATGCAAAAGTGGAGATGATGACAGGTGACATACTGGATCATCAACATATGATCTTGGTAATTAATCATTTGCAAGGTCCAAATTTCAAAATGAAGCAGAACACATAATTTAGGAATGCCTTACACCCCAGCATGGGCCGATTCTTCATGGACATTTTCCTGCACTGCTGATTGAAACTATAACATACGGTATATTTTATCTTTTCCTTATGCATGTATGTGTGATCACATGCCACTGACAGTGAATCACTGGGCAGTATCATACACTCATAACATCTCATATAGTCCATGTCTATGTCTGTTTGACATGCAATTCCAGGTATTTCAGGCACCAGGGCAGGTTCAGTGTCCAACTGTTCAAAACATGACTGCTGTACTTCAATGTCTGCATCTGTTTCTGTCACTTGAAGTTCATCATTGTGTATGGTTTCTCCATGTTGAATAAGTGACTGTAGAACCTGTCACAATACAATAAATGACATATGATATACATGTTGATTTATGTCTCTTTCACTTCTTAGAAGTCATACCTAAAAATACATACTATGAAAAGCAGTGAAACATGAAGCAATGATCGTGTTTTGTGTGTGAGGTGACTACGCTGTACTTTGAACTGCAGACTGGAATGGCACAGAAGTAAGAAACAGAAAGTGCTTTGCATTATTCTGTTTTCTTGCACTATTAGGAGTGTGTGGTGTGGCACAAGGTACCAGCAACATTGCATGCATCACATGAGCCATGGAGTACAAATAAGCAATAAGGCATAACCAGTGGTTATGTTGATGGTCCGTTAATCACCTTCAAGGGGTATACTGTGGCACGAGGTGTAGCCCACTGCAACATGCCCGTAGAGGGTGATTAACTGACCATTAACATAATCACTGCGAGTGGCTTATTGCAATTATGCTAAAAAAGTTTTTCAGCACTGTTAAACATTGTTTAGCAGATTGTTAAGCTGCACATGTATGTTAATAAAAGATTAACATAAGGCTGTTACAATGTTTACAATCAATCAGAAAGCTCCATTTGTCAGTGCCGGTTTATAACTGTGTTATACTGGTCGTCAGAGGGACTTAGAAATGAGGGAAGTAGAAAATAGTCATGATTTCAAGGAATACTATCTGTTGTTAGGCATGCGTTAACAACTGTGTAATGCACACCTATATCTAGAAACCCCATTCACAATACACATACACATGTTATAAGTGCTGTAAGACAGTCAACGGATGTCGTAATGCACGCCTTGTTGATTGATGGGAGTCGGCCTGTGGTCTCGTGCAGAAATACACCACACAGACGTCCATCACAACTGTGTTACGCACACAGCATTCTGTGTTACTGCTTACTTAACATGTCTCTTTATTGTACATGGGGTACTACTACCTTTCGTGCATGACACCATTGTAACACGATCATATTGCTTGAAATCATTCGCACATTTTATGACACTGAATCCGTGTCCAGCAGCAAGTGTTAGATTCACCTTGTGACAAAATATTACACAAGCAAGAGCACAATACCATGCTGCACCATGGGTGTCATTATCTGTTAATGTATCCAATGTCACGGATTGGTTGCTGGTATACCTGTTTCTGAAAATCAAAGTTGCTACTATTTCATTCTTACAATAAGGGGACAAGAAAAAGGTCGACCATGGCGTGAAACAATGCTGTCCAGTGAGTAGGGACGGGGATAACTAGGATGTGAAGATGGTCATAAGTCAGAAAATCAGTCAGTGAAGTGCAGACAGGACAGTGTCACCAGGGTTACATCTAAAGAGAAAATAGCGGTGACAGGACAGTGGAAGCATGGTCAGTGGAAATCCATTGGTGGGGGAATTGTGTAGAAGGGAGTGATAAGAGGATTACATGGAAAACGAAGGTGGACCAGTAACAGTAAACCGGCAACAACGTTACATGGATGCTGCTGCTGCATGACTAATTTGGGAAGCTGGCTCCAGTGGACAGAGGAAGCAGTAGTTGATGATAGCGTCATGACTGAGTGACAGGGCCAGAACAAATGTATGTGTGTCTGTGCTTGCATAAGTAATCAATAAGACATTCCATGGTGTGCGTCAAACAGATATTACCACACGGCCAGGGCCGTAGTAAGGCACGAGCCCATCCGCTGAGTGTCTTCTGCCACTGGAAGTGCGGTAATATCTGCTCAACACACGCCCTGGACTGTCTTACTACACTTATAAAATGGGAACCTTTTCATGTTAGAAAAGTTTACACCAAAGAGTATGTTTATAGGTAGAAAAAAAAGATGCTTTAATTGCTTATATATGACACAATAGTCCTTCCGCCTACTTAAAAGTGACATCATTATGGAGCTGGTAGTGGTAGTACAGATGTAAGTTTCTTGCAGTGCCCCAGTGCTCTTGTGTAGTACTTGTGTTTTTCATATATATATGTTTTTTTTTTATTTTAATATGAACAAGCTCTGACTGGGGAATTAAATCTGACGGATGCTGAGTGGTGTAAAATGTGACTGCTGCCATGCCATACTGTTTGAATACTGGACCGGTGACTGTTCCTGTGGGGACTTCAAACTCCAAGCCAGTATGGAGGTCAGGCTGTGGACTGCTCTATGCATTTGGGAGTATTCCTGGAAGTAGGACAGCTGTTGTGGTGTGGGAGGCACTGACTGAAGCGCACCCTTTATTTTACTACTTGCAAGTTTTGCTACGATCATTTTTTTTTTCTGTAGTATGAAATAAAAATGACAAGCGAGTGGCTCCAAAGCTTCGTTGAACTGCTATGCTGCAAATACTGGCAACTGTTAAAAAAGTTACGTTCCATGACTACCTCTCAATATTCCATTCAGGGTCATTTATTTCTTTGCCTGTACTTTTTCTTCTAGATGTGTAATACAGATATTACAGTGCTTTTCAAGCAAATAACTGACCTTATCTTTTGATGCCCATTTTATTATTCCATTTATAACATTACTATTAAAAAATAAGATCAGTTAATGGCTAGAAAACAACTGCAATATCTGTATTACCCATGGAATACAAAAAGTACATTCAAATAAATCAATGGCCATACATGGAATGTTCACAGCTAGCCATGGAATGGTCATTTTTGTAAAGGCAGACATTATTTTTGCAGAATAGCAGTTCAAACATAGAAACATAGAATCTGATGGCAGATAAGGACTACTTGGCCCACCCAGTCTGCCCATTTCCCTACCTAATGGATAAGCTGCAGATCCTAGTTAACCAGCAGCCTACTTCTTTCTACCCCCACCCCCTAGAATTGCCTTATGGCTGTCCCATGCATGCTTGAATTCAATCACTATTTTTGACTCCACAACCTCCTCTGGAAGGCCGTTCCATGCATCCACAACCCTCTCTGTGAAAAAATACTTCCTTACATTACCTCTGAGCCACCCCCCCTTCACCAAAACTTGAGATCCACTCGCTGTTGCATTTCAATGTCAGACTTTTTTGTAATACTCATTGCAGCACGTGTCTAGCTGGCAAGCACATTACATTGTTCTATAAATAACCGAAGGCTTCATTTCCTTCTTGCTGTTCAAGTGGATGCTTATTACTAGAGGCTTTCGTACTTGTGGTAGGGTAAATGGCACAGTGTTACTCCATCATGTCCGCAGTGAAAGCACTTAATGTGAAGGCAGAGGTAGCCCGGGCCCAGGCAATGCTGTCTGTGAACATCAGCATGACTCGGGGGATGCAGGAGGTAGTGAGGACCAACCTGGGTCCTAAAGGAACCATGAAACTGAATATGGCAGACCAGCCTGTGACAGTGTGGGATGAAGGTCAGGGCTGATAGAGAAGCTAGATGGTACTGTGAGAGCAGGGTGGGCAGAGGGTCTGAGGGGAAGGTTGGCCTGGAACTCCAGAGGGAGCAGCGGTGGTCATTTCTTTGCAGCTAGCCATAGTCATGGTGAATGAAGGTTCTGTTACTAATGATGGTGGGTGTGTAACTTGACAAACTGCGTGGAGACACAAGGGGTTTCAAGAGACCTGCTGGTTTCCCGATCAACATACAAAGCTCAATAACCAGGAGTTTAGTTTTTAAGGCTGTGGGTTGTGCAGTGGAGGTGCATGCCATGTACCGTGGCTCATCTAGCTGTTACTAAGAGCCGTTCTGCAGAAATGACATAATGAAATGCAAAGTCGGTGGATGGCTCGCACATGCCTATTGGGATATGTAATACAAAAGTTTGCCATGCTTTCATTGATTAGAACTGCAATGGTTGAGTGTGTGTGCACGCGCGCGAGTGTGTGTGTGTGTCAGCAGCCTGCCAAAACCATGATGTCATTTTCTTGGTAGCGGAAGAACTATTTTAGCAGAAGTTCTCATAAAAATGCCTTTTACTGCTTAAAGATGTGCTATTTTGTAGGTGCAAAAAGAACAAAAAAAAATTCACATTTTATAAGCACAGTAACACAGTACACGGTGTGTGCTGAACAAATATTGGCACACTTCCAGGGGCTGAAGGCACCCGGCAGGGCCTCGTGCCTTACCATGCCCCTGTGTATATGGTAATATCTGTTCAACACACACCATGTCATAACTTATTGCTTACATAACAGCAAACGTTTTGTAAAGTTGTCTGACCCAATGTTATAAGAACAATTACCCACACCAGGGTGTGTGGTTACTGCGGATTAATGAAAACACTGTGCCGTGAGGACACTCATGCTCGACCCCACTGCCTCACAATGAACTCAGGGTGCTGATGAATCCCTAGTAAGCACACACCAGGTTGCAGGTTATTGCTGACATGACGCATACCCCATGCTGCATTATTACTTATGTCTCAGAAGAGGAGAAACATGAAAACCAATACTGCATTACTGCAGGATGCTGCAGCACTGTTACAAATGAAATAGCAAAAGTATGGAAATCAGAGTGATGGCTATTACTTTTGGAGGTGGGGGATAGGATTAAGACAGGGAGGGTTGTCCAGCAGCATAAACAGATGGAAATATCACCATTCAAGCAATAGTGTTGGTATGTTAAACAAAGCAACAATGTGTGGAATATACATTGCACGATCATTGCTGAAAGTTACTGCGGAACAAAACAATATTAAATTAGGTTAATACATGATCATGATCCTTGCGCTGCAAGCGACACACAGTATGCACTCTCTCCTTCGGTTTCTTCTGAGTGTTGAGAATCAAAAAGGGAACTGCAGTGTCCCTGATAAAGCGACATGCCTCTCACCCATATACTTCTGCCTTCAATGTGGATTCTGTTTCAAAGCAGTCCTCTTCAAAGTGGATCGAGCACACTACGTGGTTTCTAGACCACTTGGTATGCTTTAAACTCAAGTCCTTGCGACGGATGTTATGAAACCACTGTGCTGCTAGACTCTTGTCATTTCTAGGAAATTGTTTATATAAAATGCCAACAGTTCGTCCAGTCATATTGCTACACCCAGGTACCATACAACGAGGCATGTTCTTACAGTTAAACAAAGCAATATAACAACACAAGATAACTACACTGGACTGAATATTAATATTAAAATAGTATTTTGATTCATAGACCTACACTCACTGAATAGTAATAGTGCTGAAGCTGAAAACAGTCACTAAAGTATGTACAGATATAAATACAGGTGTTTTTTGGAGGGAGAAATATGTGTTGGAGGGAAAAAATAACAACACTGCATAGGCAGCCAATGAAATAACTTTGTGGAAATACATATGACCAATAGCAGGAGGTAGACACTATAACATGAAACAATATTGTTACACTGAAAAGTGTGTATGCACTGAGACTGCTTCAATAAAACTACATGACACCATTTGATTTGGGTTAAAATCCTTTTTATTGCATGAATAGGACAGCAATTATTTATATACTGCATCACTGTGCTTTAATCATGCCAAATGTAAGCTGAGGTAAACAAAAGGACAGCATGCCTCGCACAACACTGATGTCTGCAGTCACAATCGTGGAACTGCATGTGTGTGTCGCTGAACAGCTTCCAATTCAGGAGAGGAACTAAAGTCATACCGCTGTGGTTGCGCCATGGGACTGTTACTTGAAGTGACACCCCATCTCGGCAATTGAGGCGATGACATCATCGGAAGGAGCATGAGGGCTCAAAATGTAGGAGAAACAAACACAACACTATTTTTGCTGATTAATAATGTTTAAAATGCGCAATTCAGATGGAAAACGTGGTCGGAAGATGAGGACACGATGCTGAATACTGCACTGCCTTACAGTAAGTGAAAGTAACACAGAAACGAAGCAGGACTTCCCCTTTAATAGAGGCTCCCTTATTTTACCAGGAACCACTATTTTTTCTGTATTTCTACTGAGTTAAGTTATTTTACAGTTTTTCCATTTTGGGAACCAATGTTTTTCTGTTTCTGACACGTTGTTATGTCAGAAAAGCCAAAAAAGAGGACTGGACCCACAGGTTTTAAAAACTGTATTAAATGTGGCAAAATACTAGCTAAAGCAGATAGCCATGACCTGTGTTCACAGTGCTTGGGCCCAGAACATTTTTGCTCAATTTGCTCTAAATTCTGCTCAAAAACTATTAAAAGGAGGGCCAAACGACTAGAAGAGATGGTCTCTAATAATGCTTCTACTATTAAGGAGGGGTCCACTGCCCTGCTTAAGCCTAAAGATAAAGACCCCTCAGAAAACAAGTCTAATAAAACAATAAAAATGGTGACATGCCAAAAAAGAGAAATGGTGAACAGACCACGGAGTCTGTTCCAGCAAACAACTATGTAAAGACAAGCATACCGCTGTCCTTCCCGCATCAAGGCAAGGGGAGATGCCAGTGGCAAAAAAAGCAAAAAGACAAAGAAAAGAATAAAGAGGGTCAGTCACCCACTGAGATCTCTGACCCTAATAAAGATTTACCCCCGTAGAAGAAATGGCAAAGGCATGGCACCTATATCAAACTTTACAAAATATGTTGTTTTTTTTTCTCTGCTCCCTCTACTCCTGTTAACCCTAGCAGCTCTGTCCCAAACTTTGGGACATCCTGCTACTACGTTCATGGGGATGATGATGATGACATTGATGAAGGTAACAATGAGGACCAGCCTCTGGAGCTGGACATTTTGCCTGACTCACACTTTGGTACCTTTCCAGATGGCCAGGAGGACCGTTCCTCCTTCCTGATCTTCTTACAGCACATGGTGGACATCCTGGACTTCCCTGCTCAGAAGTCCACTGAGGATGATGATGATGAAGAAGATGAAGACTATAAAAATATAATGGGTCTTCCTCCTACAGAAAAGATTGTGCTTCCTACATACAAATCCTTCAAGAAATCCACTATGAAGCTCCTGTAGGCCCCTACTTTCCTGTCAGGAGTGGACAAGAAAGTGGATAGAAAATATCCTCTGGCTAAAAATGAGTCTGATTTTCTTTATATTCATTCCAGCCACAAAGGGGTGGTTCAGGCCGCAGCCTGTGATGAAGCTAAGGTCCCTGTCACCTCTATGCCTCCTGAAAAAGAGTCATAAAAACGAGATGCTATGGCTATAAAAAATCTTATGCTACAGCCTCTGTGCCTTTTTTATGCCTGTCCTCTTTCTTAGCATACTCTGCTAAGTACCAGAAGGCTCTTTGTAGTTCTGTCCAGGCCATTCTTTTGCACAAATATGATAGGCTGTTCCAGGACATTGCTGAAACAGTGAAATCTTGTCTGGAAACTGCCAATACCAGTTTCACATAGCTGCAGACACTAAAGACACAGCAACAAGGGTCATGGCTCAGGCTGTCTCTCTCAGACGTTTTGCCTGGATACGAACAACTAATTTATCACAGGACACCCAGTCCAAAGCTATGGACTTCCCTTGTGAAAATAATTCCCTTTTCAGGGACAAAACTGAAGCATACATGAAAAAGGTGGAGGAGTACAAGTCCACCTATGAAAGTAATGCAGCCAAGCAGAAAGTCTCTACATCCCAGAAGTCTCAACCTAGGGGTAATGGCAGGGGTTACTTCCCCAGGGCATTCTATCCTATGCCCATGCCTTTGGAGTTCTCTCAGATGAGAGGTTATTTCAGGGGAAGAGGCAGGAGGAGTCAGAGGAGAGTTGCCACCACTCTTGTCCCTGCCACACAGTCTAAGTCCTTTTTTTTATATTTAGGTTTTTATAGTCATTTCATAAAATGCATTGTACATATTGGAAAACAAAGTATTGACATACATGTATGTTGATATACAAAACAGTTTGTGCCTTTTCTTTTTTTTTTTTTTTACACACAAATATTCTGTCATGTCTTGTTCCTGTCATGACAGTTGAGCAGAGATCATGTCTTAGAATTTGATGTTTTACTTATTTTGGGGATGACTAGTAGTTCCCCACACACAAGGAGCCTGTTAGTAATTAAAGGAGGTAGTGCTGTCTCAAGTAGGTATTTGGTTTTACCACCTCTTTCTGGATCTTTGTTTTATCAGAACGCACCTTCATTGGAGTGTCCACCACCTCCCTCCATCTGAATGTGGATTACTGGTCCCCCTCACCTTTACAACATGTTCTCCTGGTTAATATACCTGTGATCATTAATCTGTACATTTAATACATCTAGATCAAAAGGAACTGCTGGGCTATTAATAATTTCAGGGGGCTCTGAGACTGTCTCAGGTAGGTAGCTAGAAGGTTTATATCGCATGTGTAATAAATAAACGTTACCTTACATTTTGGCATGCCTGTTATCACATTTGGAATGAGATCTGAGACTGTAAAGTACATACCTTTCCCGCGGGCTAAGTTGATGGCTTTGAGAAGGTAACATATGGTACTTACTAGGTTGCTGTTCTGGAAGGTCTGATTGTTGGTGTTACTTACTTTAAATTCAAGTGGGGGGGGCAGGTAACAGATTCGATGGTGAGCCCAGAAAACAGAGAATATATCACCTTGTTTATCAACTGTAGCATCTTAACTTCTTGCTAATTAGTTTTACACATCTTTGTTGGGTAACTATCATTCCAAGGTTTTTATCTCTGTCAGTTTCCAAAGGCTTCTACATGAAAGTCACATGTCATATATTCAAACAACATAGAGTGGGTATAACAATAAGTGAGAGAAGGAAGCAAGAGAAGGAAGAGAAAGATGTCTAGAGCAAAGGTTCAAGTTTTATACTATTTACACATAGGATGTTCTCTCTCTCTCTCTGAGGTAAGAATTCCTGAGGTTTATGGTTCAGTTCATTGCACAGCTGGGGGGGATCTCAGTCTAAGGGACAAAGTCCCTGTAGTGTTCCAACTGATATGTGACCCATTTACACTATTTGATTTCAAAGGAGGAGTCTCGGTTTTGCAGCTTTGCTGTTACTCTTTCCAAGTTATAAATTTCTAGGGTGAGCTCTCTCCAGCTTTCCTTGGTGGGCAACTTTACAATGTGCCATAACCTTGTGATGGCTTTTTTGGCCGCTAAGATCAGTAACATCAGCAATTTGTATTGGGCAGTGGGAAGCTTTCTACCCTCTGGGGGATGGCCATTAACACCAAAGTACGGGTGATAAGACCAGGGCACTCAAATATGTATATTATTTCATATGTTACTGCCTGCCTGTAGTGGGCAAGAGCTGGACAGTACCACAACACATGAGTTAGGTCTGCCCATCAATGCCCACATCTCCACCAGCAGCATCCCTCTTTGTTGTTTGCATATTTTGCTACTATAGCTGGTGTTCAAAAGAATTTAGTCCGATATTTCCAAGAAAACTCCCTCCAGTAGTTGGCAGATGTTACCTTATATGAAGGGAGCACATATTTATGCCAAAGATCTATGGGGAGGGCTACACCCAGTTCCATGTTCATTTTTTGAGGATTGTCGCTGTGGAGTCCATGGGACGAGCTTGAAGGGCGTTGTATAATTTATTAATTAGTGAGCCTGAGTTTGGCTTTGGATTTAGGATGTCAGGACACTAACCAGCTGAGAGAGGCTGCCCATTATTTGGGTTAACGCATCCTCCTTAGGTTGCAAGTAAGAGTGTAGTTGGAGATATTTGTAAAGCTCCTGTTTTGGGAGTCGACAAGTTGCCTGGAGTGAAACAAAAAGCAAAATTCCTGTAGTGCCTATCAGCTGGTATGTGTGCCTGATTCCAGAGCCCCGCCACCTTATAAGTGCTTGATCGGTTTTGTTTGGTATAACGGTCAGGTCATAGGCTATATCTTGTAGGTAGACCTTTTCTGTCAGTGTGAGGTGCTTTTTTTGTATATTGCTCCATTGACAGAAGGTCTCCATGGTGTATTGGGTATATCTGGTTAGTGGGGTACATCTTGGGGGGGGTTACCAAATAGATATGGACTAGTGTCCTAGGAGTTGTTCAAGGTTTGCTCTATACATTTTCAGTGTGGTTGATATGACTCCACTAACCACTGACAGACAATGCACAGGTGCGATGCCAGTGCATATCGTTCTAAATTAGGGAGGTTCGTACCTACCCTATCCTTTGGGAGCTCTAGGCTAGCACATCTAATTCTTGGTGGCTTGCCCTGCCATATAAATCCTAATATGAGTTTGTCCCATGCTTGTAGGTATAATTTACTTGGTGGGATCAGCAGAGTTTGAAGGAAGTAGAGGATACAAGGGAGCACATTTTGTTGGACTGCTTCCATTCTATTAAACAGCCCTATGGTGAGTTGTGCCCAGCGTGTCATGTCTTCAGTTAATTGCTGGGTTAGTGGCTGATAATTCAGGAGCTCCATATAAGTTACATTTTTAGTTAGTTTTATCCCCAGGTAACATATGACATTCCTATTCCATTTAAATTTGTATTTATTTTTCATCTGTTGTGAAGGAGTATAGTGATATAGTAAAACCTCTGTCTTTTGATCGTTCAGTTTATAGCTAGATAATTTACCAAAGTTTTCTAGGGGCTATGCCCCCTAGAAGGCTTCTTAGCCAAGGTGCTAGGGGCTCACACTGGTGGATTAAAATTCAACATTAGTTGATGCAAATAGTGGCTACTGTGGTTCTTGGAGTGCTTTTTCTGGACTTTATTCTAGGAGCTTCCAGACTGCTGGGATGGACCTCTCTGGGGAGGTTAAGGTTAACAAGATGTCATCTGCAAATAAAGGTATTTTAAACTGCTTGCCTTCAATCAGTAGTCTTAGATCTTACTTCAGCTGCCAGTGGTTCGAGGTACAGCGTGAAGAGAAGTGGGGAGAGGGGGCATCCCTGTCTTCAGCTAGGACTCCATCTAGTCGTAGATATGCTCTAGAGCAGTTGCATATTTTTTGCAGCATTCGAATGAATTTAATCAGGAATCCAAACTGTGCTAATGTGGCCCACAGGAATGGCCAGGCCACCCTGTCAAATGCCTTTTCCGTGTCCAGGCTTGACAGCGTCAGTGGTATTTGTCTTTGGGTTGCATAGTCTATTAGGGTTAAATTGCACCTAACACTAATGTGTGCCTGGCGTTGTCTAACGAAGCCCACCCGATCTTGATCGACAAGATGTAGCAGTAGCTGTTTCAATCTCCGAGCCATGATAGACATGTAGATCTTATAATCACAGTTTAACATGGAGATTGGATGATATGAAGCTGCTTGTTTGGGATCTTTTTGAGGTTTGAGGATGGCCAATATTATTGCATATTTCCATGTTGGGGGAAGGGGTTCTCCTTTCTGCACCACATGGAATGCTTGTGTTAGAAGGGAGGAGGATGAGTTCTCTGTATTTTTTATAAAATTCTACTGGATATCCATCTGGGCCTGGGGCTTTCTGTGTTTTAAATGACATTACTGCTCCTTCTGTTTCTAGTTGAGATATTGGTAGCAGTAAGTTCTGGGCTTGTTCTTGTGTTAATTTGGGTAAGTACAGGCTGTTCAGAAAAGTTTGTATTGTTTTTGGGGGGGATGGGGAGGAGACTCCATTATGTACAGTTGTTGATTGTGTTTGGCCAGGGCTGACCTAATTTCTTTAGGTTTATTTAGTAGTTTCCCCGTATTTAGGTCATGTAGGTGCATTACCCAGGTCTGTGCTCTGTTTGCTCTTAGTTTAGGTGCTAGGTTTTTTGGTCTTGTATTTTCTGTAATTTCTGTTTCATATGTTTTATTTGTGGGATGATGGAGCTGTCTCCTTAATGGAGAAAGGCCTAGAGAGTGGCCAGCATGTTCTGAAGCTCTTGTGCCCCCCCTTCTTTCTTTTTCTGAGCCGAGTAGACTATTATCTCTCCCCTGTGGACCACTTTAATAGTGTCGCATAATATGGTGGGAACAATGTCGGGGGCCCTGGTTTTCTCTTTTTATTCTGGGGATCACTTCTTCTATTAGCTGGTTGAATTCAGGGTCTTTCAGGTGTGAGAGGTTCATTCTCTAGCAAGTATTATGCTGTAGTTTTCCCAGTCTAAATTTAGCATATAGTGGAGAGTGGACAGAGAGCAATGTTGCCCCATGTCTAAGGTCAACAGCCATATCTAAGTGTTCTACTGTCATAAACAGGTAATCTAGCTGTGACACTGTGTCTGTGCAGGGAGCAAAGTGGGTATATTCCTTTCCCATTGAGAAAAGTGTCTCCACAGGTCTATCAGACCAAGGTGGGTCAACGTCTGATGAGATACTTTTGCATGGTGGTGGTTCTATGCTGAATTGGGCCTGTGGTATCTAGTGCTGGGGACAGGGTAATAATAAGATCTCCCCCCAGGATTAGTTGTCCTGTCATCACCAACAGTAGTTTGTTAAAATATTTTTGAGCTGTTATTTTCTTGGAGCCAGGCGGGAGGTACAGTGAAGACAGGGTGACTGGGGTATTGTAAAGTGATCCTACCGTGATGACGAAAGTCCCCAGAGGGTCTATATTTTTTTCTTTTAATTGGAATGGGACTCCTCTAGGTATTAATATGGACACTCCCCTTCTCCTTCCCGAGCTGTGTGAAGCTGCCACAACCATGTGATAACCCATCTTAGTGAATTCTTGGTGTTCTGTTTCCAGTAGGTGCGTTTCCTGTAGAAACAATATATCCGGTATGTCTCTTTTCAGTCTTTGTAGTAATTGACTTCTTTTTTATTTATTTTTATTTATTTAGTTGTTTAACCAGGTGAGACACTTCTTTTAATGGTACTATGTATCCCATTAATGTTGAGCGATATAACCAAGGATGATTTATCCATTTAGTGTCTGGTTAGTTGAGCTAAAGTTGTGGTAGGCCATATCGCCCCCCCCGGCCCTCTGAATGTCTGATCATATAGGTGGAAGAGAGAAGAAAAAGGTTAGCATAGAGGTAGTCTAGGGGACAAAGTAGATTAAAGCATTACTATCTGACAAAGTAGGAAGTGTAGACAGATTGCAACTTGAGTAGATAACCATAACTTCATAACTATTGTGCCAACCGGACAACTTTGTGGCTGTAGGGTATTCTGCCCTGGGTAGAGGTTCCCCACATCTTCATGTAGAGGTCTGTCCATTACCAGAGCCATTGGTCTTTTTTGTTGAGCTTCTAAGGTAGGGGAGGCATATCACCTCCCCTCTTCAGGAGTAGGTCTTGACTCCTGATGGGGGAAAGTCACATATGACTGTGAGCCCCCATAGCTATGCAGTGTTACTAAAAGAGAAATAGGCACCAGACTTAACTTGCCAGTGCCTGTTCTCTAGGTCTGCATCTCTCAAGGGGATGTGCAGTAACAAAACCAGGGATTGTTATAGTAGGCAGACTCCCCCTGTTTCATCTGAGTTTGGCAATAAGTAATATGGGTGGGGACGTATTGTTTATTCCCAGCTTCACCCTTCATTCCTGGGGGGGGCATGGAGAGGGAAGCGGGACCATGGTCTCCAAGGGTGGGGTCCCCAATTCTTCCACCGCTCACACCCACCACTGCTCCTTCATCCTCACCCATCCACACAGCGAGGGGTGGGGTGGGCAAAGCAAAGCAAAGGTCTGTGATTCAATTCCCATTGCAGCAGTTATATTGTTTACACTTTACTCCCTGCTCTCACTGGCCGAAGTGTTACCATTCATGGTTCAATATCCCTTTCCGGGCTGCCCAAACGAGCAGGGTTTCATCCCTCTGCACTCCGAGGGTCTTCCACTTCTGAAGTACCCCCCCTTGTAGTCATTTAAGGTGTGGGTAGTGTTCTGTAAGGCTTTCTTTGGCCCTGTCAGTTTTAGATAGGATCTGCCCATCTATTTGGGGGGCAGTCAAGGACATATCCCGATCTGGCAGGCCAGGGTTCCCTGACTCTCTCTGTGGCTCCATTCATGTGGTGATGTCGCACCCAGTGGGCATTTGTCTATGCTCTACTTCTTTCCCCCAATCCATGAGGATCTTGGTCCAGGCAGGGGATGGCCTCGGGCACAGCGCAGGTATCCCTGGGTTGGTAATCTTAGGGACCACCATATGTCTGGTCAGTCTTTTCCTATCTGGTCTGATCCATCTCGGGGGTCTGGCCCATGTACCACCTCTGGTCAGCATGGTGGAGAGGTCCCAAGGTCTCCTTTTTTAGCTTTCTCCTTGTGCATCCCACCCTTATGTTATAATTAGCTGTTAGCCCTGAGGGTTCAGGGGGATTTCTCTAATTGCTCCAGATTATCGGGGATATAATGTGGTCTCCTATTCTAATTTAGTTCATTCTGTTCCTTTATTTATTTATTTAGATTTTGTTGACCAGGTAAGCCCTCTGAGACCAGAGATCCCTTTTTCAGGGGCGACCCGGGGTTGAGCACACCAACCACTTTACATTAGGTGAGGATACAGTATCATAGTTACAGAGTACATTCACAGTCAGTAGGGTACATTTAGACAGAGCTGGTGAGTACAGTTTCATTACAACATGTCTACAGTAACATTAGTGTTTACCACTTTATTCGAGTGTCCCGGCCTGTCTCAGTTCCCTGATCAAAGCAGCCTATCTATAGCTACTTGGAGGCCCAGCCCAGGCTGGGGAATCACTTCGGGCACTCATGGAGGCAGTATAGTGCAGTGGTTTAAGGCTCTGAGCTTCAAGTCTGGAGACCTGGATTTGAATCCCACAGCCACCACTTACATACTGTGTGACCCTGAGCAAGTCACTTAACTTCCCTGTGCTCTCAGGTCACACCTGTAAACAAGCTTTCAGCTTAGTGTGCCACTCCTAGTTAAACAATCTGAAAAAAAATAAATGTTCGCTGCTCTCGGGATGTCAGTCAGTCTCTTTTCCCTGGGCCTCTTTTCCCTCGTCTGCCCTTCAGTTATGTGTTACTTTCAATTCAACTACCTTTTCCAGACGGGATTCAGGAGGTCCTTCCCTTGAGTGCCCTTCAGCAAGAGGTGGCATTCATAACTACAGTCCCCTGGCCGATCGCCATGCACATCGCCACAAGGCCCATCTCAGCTCTTCCTTGTGCAGTCAGAGGGGGGCCTCTGTCGACACACATTAGCGGTCGGCAAAGATCTCTTTGTCCCGGGGAGCCATATGTCAGGCCCTCTTTACCGTACCACCTATGGACCTGGGTTATTAATTAGATTCTCCACCCCTACTTGGGCAGAGCACTTGTGGGACATTGCCTTCCACCTGCTTCCAGTTTGTTATGGGTCTCAATGGGTTCTGAGAGATCTGCCGTATATCACCATAACCATGTGATCTCATCTAGGCCTCCAACTCTACCTGAGACTGTCCCACTTACTTATTTGTGCGTCCCCTCCTGTAGTCAGATCTCTGACCCTCGCAGTGCCCTCCTAGCGAGTTACAGGTCTCATGGCGGTCCAAGATTCTCCCCAAAGACCAAGTCTATCCATTTCCAGGAAGCCAGTATGTGCTATTCCCAGGCTTCCCTCTCTTCACCCTGCCCGACCATCTGTCACATTTAAACCAGGGTATAGTCACCCTTCCCCCCCCACACCAATATGGGGTTCGGGAGCTCTGTCCTTTGTACATCCTTGACTAGGGGACTTTTTCTAGCTCTCAGGCTCTCCAATTGTCTGTCCAGTGCACCCCATGAGGCCAGTCCTATTATCTTAGCTCCCTCAGCTTACATTTATCTTTTTACTGGTAGGGGCTGGCCTCATTCCTCATGGACCCGCCCTGCGAGTAGCCTTGCTTCTGGGGACCCATGGAGCGGATCTTGTCTCCCTTACTATAAATATAGGGTGGTATTTCGATCGACTGGTCCCATTACACCTGGAGCAAGGCACTTCATGGTCGGTGTTTCCCACCCGCCACCTGGCGGGCCCTGAGGCTAGAACAGTCCCAATCCCCCTCCCTGCGGCACAAGACAATTCTTTAGTTTTACCTTTTAGCTGTACAAAAATGTCATTACTGTGGAGAAATTCTCCCCTTTCAAATCTTTAGCAGTGTCCCACTCTCTTTATGACCCACGTTCTCCCCACACATTCAGCTTAAGTGTCTGCATGGGGGTACCTGTTTTCCTACAGGTAGTAGGCTCTTCATTTGGGTGGTGTTCAGGTGAATTTCTTCAGGCATTCCTTTGCATCCTTGAGTGTCATCAGTCTTTGTTCTCTGCATCTCTTCTCTGCCACTGCTGTCCATGTTAAATCTCTGGGTGTCGGGTCCACTCGGGCGGGCGCTGATCGTCTTTGTAGAGGTATCTGGATGTCTTTGATTTTCAGGTACTGTGTTGCTTCTTCTGGCATCACAAAGTGTCTCGGTCCCTCTGGCATCATGATGATGAGCCATGCTGGGTAGGGAGTCTGAAATTTGAGTTTCTGCATCTTGAGGGTCCTCAGTATTGGCGCATATGCTTGGCTTTTAGCTGCTACATTTTGGAATAGTCATTATCGAAAAAGATTCTTGCATTTTTGTATAGTACTGTTTTCTTCCTCCAGGCCATCAGCAGGATCTGTTGCTTGATAGCAAAATTAAGGAATTTTATGACAACTGACCACGGCCTCTGGTCTCTGGCCTGTGGTTTTGGTGCGAGTGCCCTGTGTGCACATTCAATGTTTAGAGGTCTATCAGGGCCCAACTGCAGAGTTTCCCTGAGCATACCATCGAGAAATGCTGACATATCTTGACCCTCCTCTTCTTCCGGCACTCCGTAAATTCTGAGGTTGCTCCTCCTGGAGTGATTCTCAAGATCCTCAGATTTGTCTTCCAGGTTCCTTTGTTCATTAAGCAAATGGACTACTATTCTTTCTAGTTTGTCTGTACAGGTACCTAGTTCGGCATGTTACGATTCCAGTTCAGAGACCTGGGTCATAATTTTGGATATTTATGCTGTAAATTCTGCCCGGATTGAATGAACTTCCATCCAGAATGCTTTAAGTTAATTTAATATTGTAGTATTGGATGACTGAGCGTGATTTCTGGTAGTGGTCTCCATGTTTTGGACTGTGGTTGGAGTCTGGGATTCTTCAAGTTTGCAATCAGGTCTCATCGATTGCTGTCTGGGCTTTTGTTTTCTTTCTTCTACCTCCCATTAGTTGTTGTGCCTCCGTTCTGCTAATTTTCTTTTAGTATTTTCCACAATTTTCTTAATTTAAGAGGATTTTTGTAATGGGGATCATCAGAGTATTAAGTTCACTGCTGCATCCTCTTTGATGACATCACCACAAGTCCACAGTCTAAGTCCTGACTACTGCAATCAAGTCACCTCCCCTCCTCTAGTAGGGGGCAGGCTCTCTCACTACCTCCAAGCTTGGAACAACATCACCACAGACAAGTGGGTCTTGGAGGTAGTGGAAAAAGGTCTACCCCTATAGTTCAAGCAGTTTCCTGTCCTTCATGGTCCAGCTCTGTCAAACCCTCTATCCTGAACAGAAAGATACCTGTTGGAGCTGGAGATATAGACTCTATTATTACCCAAAGTGGTGGAGAGGGTTCCCTTTTCACAGCATGGAAAAGTTCTCTACTCCAGATACTTCCTGGCATTAAAGAAAAACGTGGAGTGATGACCTATTTTAGTCCTCAGATATCTAAATGGGCACCTACTCAAACCAAAATTCAATATGATTGCCTTTCAAATGGTAATACACTCTCTGCAGCAGGGAGACTGGTTAGCTTCCCTGGATCTCAAGGATGCATATTTTCACATGCCAATAAGGCAGTCCCACAGAAAGTTTCTGAGGTTCAGGCTGCGTTCAGGCCATTACCAGTGTGTAGCCATGACGTTTGGCCTCATCTCTGCTCCCAGAGTATTCATAAAGTGCCTGTCCATAGTGGCAGCCCACTTGAGAAAGCTGGGCATCTCAGTCTTTCCATACCTGGACAACTGGCTCATAGTGGGTAAGACCCCTCAGCAAGTCAGAGATGCTCTAAACCACACAAGACAAACTCTGTCCTCTCTGGGGTTTATAATCAATGAAAAGAAATCCCATCTGGAACCCTCTTAGCTCCTCAACTTCATAGGAGTAGACTTGGATACTCAGCAGGCAAAAGCCTTTCTTCCTCAGGACAGAATTCGAAACTTTCTGACTGCACAGCAAATTCTTTTCAGCTAGGCTAGCCAAGGCCTGTGAGGCATTTTCTACAGCTCCTGGGCCACATGACTTCCATGACAGCTGTGGTCCCAGGGGTAAGGTTTCAAATGGGGGGCATTCAATATAATTTGTGATCCCACAAGAAAACTCCTCTGTCCAAGCTAGTACCAGTGACAAAAACACTGCTTCAAGCTCTCGACTGGTGGAAGGAAGAGGAAAACCTCTCAGTGGGCATCCCCTTCCAGCTACCCTATCCCTCAAAAATCATTACCACAGATGCCTCACCACTAGGTTGGGGAGCTCATCTGGGCAGCTCTTCAGTCAGTGGCACTTGGATGCCAAAGGAGCCCAAAAGCCACATAAATCTTCTGGAACTCAAAGCTGTGTACCTGGCACTGAAAGCCTTTGTCCCTCAGGTCAAGAGATGCACTGTTCAGATCAGAACAGACAACACCGCTGCTATTTTTTACATAAACAAGCATGGTGGCACAAGATATACTGCCCTGTGCACAGAGGCCATGAGAATCTGGTCCCTAGCCTATTCCCTGGATGTGAGTGCCTCTGCCATACACCTCCCGGGCATGGACAATGCCCTGGCAGATGCTGTGAGCCATATCAGCCAAGGTCACAACGAATGGACTCTGAACAGACAAGTCCTTGCCACAGTCTTCAGGAGGTAGGGCACACCAAAGATGGACCTGTTTGCATCCCACCGCAACTATCAGGTACCCGCCACAGATTAATAATGAGAAAATAAGACTTATGTTATATACAGATGATGCTATACTTCTTTCTCAAACACCATTATGGTTTAAAAGGGGATTACAGTAAATCATATTATGACTATACTGAAAAATATCAATTTAGAGCTAGACATTGATAAAACAAAAATTATGGGTTTTGGTAGTAAAGAAAAAAATCCCAATCCATGGTGTATAAACATAAATAAATTCAAGTAATGGAGTATAAGTATCTAGGGATGGTTTTTGAAAGAAACCTTGTATGGAATAAACATATGAAAGAAATAAAAGATAAAGCTTATAAAACAACAAATGCTATAAGATCATTTGCATATAGGTTTGCTAGTTTATTTTTTATTTATTTGTTTTTTGTTTACAGGGTAGGTGAGCTAGCCATAAAGATGACTATTTACAGTCACGACCCGGGAGGATTACAACAAGAGAAAGGAAAAAAAAAATACAACATCATTACAAGTACTGTATGGACAATATAGGAGAAATACATGAGAAAAAAAAAACAAGGTGATTACAAATTGGCTGAGAAAGTATGCATGGTAAAGATAAGAGAAACATGAAGGGAAGGGTAAACGAGATAAAACCATGAACATCTATCTAACATAAAGGAGAGCTGGATAACAGTTACAGTAATCTAGTGAGTACATAGTAAGTGCAAAGTTTAAAACTAATACAGTTTATTGTGTATTAGAAGAGAGGTAGGAAAACAGTCAAATTGTATGATGCATATTGTAGAGGGAAAAAAAAAATGCCGCCATCCAGTGAGAGAAAAAGGGGTAAGGCATTTCACTGGACATATCAATAGGAAGTGATATGGGTAGGGATGAGAAAGCAACCAGTCATGTCGGTGGAGGAGGAAAGAGAGACAGAGTAGTTGTTAAGGAACACAGCAGGCATAGGAGGTAGGCAGAGAGAGAGAGAGATCAAGGGGGCTTAAAACAGGTGCAGGGGTTTGAGGCAAATAGGCAGGCACAGAGCTCTTTTTTAAGGAGCGCATGGGTCGGTGCTTGGCGAAGAGCTAATGGTAGGGCATTCCATTGCTGTGGGGTGTAGTAGGAGAAAGCTTGGGAGCCTTTTAAGGTTTTACACCTTGGCACCTGCAGCAGGGACTTATCAGTAGAGTGTAGACCATAAGAAAGTATTTGAGGGGACAGTAGCCTTGCAAGACTATCAGGAGAGTGAGCCCTAATAGCATGGTCCACTAGGGAGCCAACTGAGTAGAGTCGCAGCACAGCAGGTGCCAGCCATTTAAAGCCTGAGCAGAGTTTGCAGTGGTGTTCAAGCCTAGGGGAGGAGGAGGCATAATGACAAATATTATTGTAGGTGGTGTCCCATACACACAGTGATGACTTGGGTATGGCCGCATATATGATAACTCCATAGGTCAGGGCTGGTAAGAGGATGCTGCTGGCAATAGCCAGCCTGGCAGATGGGGTAAGTGTGTAGCTAGCTCTATAGGTGATGCCTAGCTTTGAGTTTACTAATTTGTAAGTGGTTTTGACATGGAGATCAAAGCTAAGAGATTGATCAAGGACAACCCCAGGGTATTTGAAAGAGATGACTGTATTTATGGGAGGGGAGCCAGGGCAGGAGACCAAGAGGCTATGTTCGCAGGATTTTAGTTTAGTAGTAGACCCAAACAGCATTGCTTGGGTTTTGGCTACATTGAGGACCAGTTTGTGGTCAGATAGCCAGGTTTGAGTTTTCAGGAGGTCAGATGAGAGGGACAAGTTTATGTCAGACAAGTTTTTGGAGCTAGCATATAGGACAATATCATCCACATACAAGAGGGATGAACAGGAGCTGTGGTGGTGCTATGGCCCTTGCAGAAACCATGTTGGGCAGGAGAGAGAAGATTGTCTTTGTGAAGAAAAGCAGTGGTTTGAGTAGCAACAAGCTTCTCAAGAATTTTGCCTAAAACAGATAATATAGCAATGGGTCTATAGTTGGAAGGGTCCTTTGACTCACCTTTCTTGAATACTGGTGTGATTCTGGCAATTTTCCAGATATCAGGAACACAGCTCTGATAGAGGGATAAAGTAAAGATACGGGCAAGAGGAGAGGCTATAAATGGTGCTGCTATAGTCTACTAGTGTTGACCGAGACAGAGTTTAGGAGTTTTAGTACCTCAGACTTGGTGATTGCTTTGAAATGAAAAAATTGTTCTGAAGTATCCGTGTGTGGCTCAGTGTGTATGCTTAAAGGTTGCATAGTGGGGAAGGCCAAGGTGTATTTGGTCAGGTCAGAAAATTGTTTATTGAAGTAATTAGTAAATGTCTGCGGATCATTACAGTGGATCCCATCTAAGATCATGTTATTTGGAGTAGGGGACTGGGTAGACCCCAGGAAGGACCTAACACGTGTCCAGAATTTTCTAGGCTCTCTAGTTGCATCAGTGAGAAGACTTTTGCAATATTTGCTTTTCACAAGTCATGTATGCTTTTTGCATTCTTTACACTGTGCCCTATAGAGGTCAAAGTCAGCTGGAAGACCTGAGAGTTTAAAGTGTTTCCAGCTCATGTCTCTCACTTTAAGTTTGGAAAGGAGGTCCTTTTTCAACCATCTCGTTTGTCTTCCTTTCACTCTGCGTGTAGAGTATGGGGTATGGATATCCTGGAGAATCAGGAATTCATTAAGGAAGAAGTCTAGGGCAGTCTGGGCATCATTAGCTCCACATATTTTGTTCCAATCAATTTGAAAGACATCATTTAGAAAGTGTACTGGGTCAAAACTTGAAAAATGATATACTTAAGGGGCCGGGTAGGGTTTGTGGGGGCCGGAGACCACAGACAGAAAATAGGGGAATGGTCAGTGAGAGCATCAGCATGTATGCCAGCAGTATGTGTGTGTTCAGGCCGATTAGTTAGGGCCCAATCAATTAGGGTGCTAGAGTGTGAGTGCATAGCTGTCCTGGTGGGTTCAGTAATTAGCTGATGTAGCTAATGTAGCATGATTCGGGATTGAAAGTTGGTTTGGCTATTTCCCAGCCAGTTTAAGTTTACATCACCCATAATAATCACTTTGTTTGACCCAGCCAATAGAGATGACTGTTCAAGTAATTCCATAAGACCAGTAAGGCCACTGCTGGGGGTTATAGACACATACAATATGCAGTCTTTTGTACCCCAGGAAAGTGTTGCATGTAATGACTCGCAGTGGGGAGGTCAGGTGTAGGGAGAACAGAGAGATTTAAATTCTCTTTATAATAGATAGCAAAACCACCCCCTCCCCTCTTTGGAAGAGGATCTATCTCTCTGGATAAGGTTGTAGGTGGCTAATAGACAAGAGGAGTCAGCGACTGTAGGTTCCAGCCAGGTCTCTGATAGACAAAGTAGATCTGGCTTGTACAGGGTGACCCACACCTCAAGCTCCAGCTGGTTACGCAGAAGGCTCCTAATGTTGTGATGAGCAATGCGTAGTCCTTTCAAGTTGCAATTCAAAAAGTCGGCATGGGAGTAGGGGGAGCAAGGACCAGGATTTGTCTCAACATCTCCGGAAAGTAGAAATACAATGAGGAAGGCATACCATAGTTTCCAGTGCACAAACCAGGTATAGTGTAGTGGGCCATCATGGTGTGTTAGAGAAACTGATGAGGCAATGTAGATGAGAACCCTATGGAGAAGAAGAGGAGTGGGATCCAGCCTCATTACCTGCAGAACAAGGAGGTTAGAGAAGTAGAAGTCACTGTGTGATTCATAACGATCACTTGCGTTATGGTGGGGGTTAAAGGTAGTCCCAGAGAGGGTACGAAGAAGGAGGAGTGTGATAAGTAGATAGGGAAAGGTAGAGGAGGTCATGGTAATACGATAGGTCAATGTGGGAACCAGATAAGAAAAGCAGGAGAGAGGTTTAGATGAGGATGATTTGCGATGAGTGAGAGTGAGACAAGCCTGTACAGCTTAATAGTGAAAGACCAGCACACTGCCAGTATGGGTGACACTTCCGAGTATACATTATAGCTTAAACGGTTAATGGTAGGGATGCCAGGGGTCAAAAAGTGGGGATACACAGTGCTGAAATGGCACAGAGGCACAGTTAGTCTGAGAGATTGAGGTATGCAAAATACAGAAGGGAAGTAAATAATTGCAAGAGTTTACAGTGCCGCCTCAAGTGGCTAAATGCTATAATCTGCAAGTGGAGAAGTGAGCTGATTGGTTCTACACTTAGCCCTAGCCCTATATAAGGGAGAGTTGACCAAGGGTGGTGGTGGGGGTGGTGGGGCCTCCTCAGTTCAGAAACGCAGCAGCTGCCAGTGGCCGAGGAAGTTCGTGGCTCTCACCTTCGGAGTCTCTGGGGGGGGGTCCGTTCCCAAAACCAAAGCAGAATCTGGAGGGAACAGAGGACAGAGAGGGTAAATTTTAAGAGGTAAGGGCCTTTTGTTTCTCTGAAAGGGGAGGAGGTGAAAGAAAGGGGAGGGTTAGGGTCAGAGGCACTTTGGCTGAAGAATGCTACAATTTGAACTGAAAGCAAGGGTCACGAATTAATTAGCAGGAGCAGTTTGGGTTGAAGAAAACCAGCAATTTTAAATGAAATGAGCAGCTTGGGTCCAAATTAACAGATGTTTAAGCAGAGGTCACAGATTAATTAACTGTAGCAACTCGAGAGCAGTTAGGGCAACAGAAATACAGGTTTAAATAATATGCAGCTCAAGACTTTCTACAAGTTTGTATGCACGTTCCAGTCTGAGTCACCCTAGGGCGTCCTGCTGTTTCAGCTAAGTACAAGTGGGGAGAGAAGTGGTGCCAAGCTAACCGGTTAAACAAAGACTCATGAAACAAACATTCCTGTAGTTAAATCAGGAAATTAAAGCATGAGTGGTGTGGGAGACTATCTCCACTCATGCACCGACAGGGAAAAGGTTGTTTCACAAAGTCCAGGGATTTAAAAGAAAAAGGCGCAAAAGTCCCTCCTCAGTTCAGAAACACAGCAGCTGCCAGTGGCCGAGGAAGTTCATGGCGCTCACTTTTGGAGTCTCTGTTTGAAAGCTGGAGGGAGGGCTTCAGCAGGCTGGCCCTCACGACCGTCCGGCCGTCTGTCCGCCCACCCGCTGGGGGGGGTCTGTTCCAGAAACTGGATCAGAATCTTCGGAGTCTCTGTTTAAAAGCTCGAGGGAGGGCTTCAGCAGGCTGGCCCTCACGACCGTCCATCCGTCCACCCACTGGGGGGGTCCGTTCCTGAAACCAGAGCAGAATCTTCGGAGTCTCTATTTAAAAGCTGGAGGGAGGACTTCAGCAGGCTGGCCCTCACGACCATCCATCCATCTGTCCGCCCGCTGGGGGGGGGGGTCCATTCCCAAAACCAGGGCAGAATATTTGGAGTCTCTGTTTAAAAGCTGGAGGGAGGGCTTCAGCAACTCTTTTAATGCTCAAAAGTCTGCCTCTGAGGCAAAAACTATAAGTCAGACATTATATGGATTTGAGGTTCAGGGATTAGATATAAAAAATAATAGTATGGAAACAATACAAAACTGTTTTATTAGAACAACTTTGGGATTAGAGCCTGTCCAACAGCATTTTTGAGACTAGAGACAGATATGCCATCAATTAGAACAAGAATTATGATAAGGACAGTGAATGTTTGGAAAAGAATGATGAAAATGGAAGATGCCCAATAACCAAAAATGTGGTGAATTTCTGAATAACAGAAAAGCAAAACATGAACAATGCTGGTTCATGGTGTTAAACCAAAAAATAAAGATGTGGGGGCTTGAGAAACTATGGTCAGAAAAGGCAAATGTAAATATTGTTATGTATACTAGCGAACTGATTCAAAAGATTTATGATACAGTTAGACAAAAGGACTTGGAAAATGTCCTCCCCTAGATACTTATATACTATACTATACTATACACAAATGCAAAATTATCAACAGAAGGTGAAAAGTATCTGATGCTTTGTGATAATAAAATGCATAGAAACTTATTGTGTAACCTCAGACTTCATATGATGTGCAGATTCCAGTCATGGCAAAGTAAACAGAATAAAGAATTTCTATGTACCTGTCCTGTAACCATAGAAAAATGATCTATAATGCAGATCCTCCTAGAATGTGACAAACTGACATGTGAAAGGGAAAAGTGAATAAATCCGCTATTAAAAGGAAAAATGTACATGCAGAACTTGGAAAAATGTATTTTTCTTGTTGAATCTTGATAGTATAAATAAAGTGTATTGTATGGCAACATTTCTGCTTGCTGTAAGACATAAAAGTTAGGCATGATATTCCAAGTGTAAGATATAGTTAGTGGGGGAGTAAGATAATTTAGTATAATATAGATATTGTAATACAATAATACAGTGAAATAGTATTATACAAATTTGATACTGTAAACATATGATATGAAATGTGTTTTTTTAATTGATATGTGTTTAATATGGAATTGTCTGTTCCAGCTGATGAATGTTTTAAATTATTGAATGTAATATATTCTTTGTAATTTTAATAAATTGTTTCAATAAACTGAACTGAACTACCTGCTTCCTCTGTACTGCTGCAGACCCCCAGCAATGGGTTTTCTTCCAGCATATGCACTAGTTCTGAACAGGACAGGAATATTTCTGTATGCCTTCCCTCCATTTCCCCTGTTACACAGAGTGCTACTGAAGCTCAGGGATCAGCCTGCGACCATGATCTTCGAAGTTCCAGACTGGCCAAGGCAAGCCTGGTATCCTTTCCTCTTGGCCATGTCCCACAAGAAGCCGATTCAACTTCCTCTGATTCACTGTCTCATCACCCTACCACAAGTAGGGGTGAATTATCCAGACCTGGGAATACCTTCACCTCATAGCCTGGTTCTTGAGGAGCTAGGATTCCCAGATACACAGTATTCCGAACAAGTTCTGAAAATTCTTCACATGGCTAAATAGCTAAGCACAAAGAAAACCTATGCAGCTAGATGGAAAATATTTTCAATCTGGTGCAAAGGAAAAAGAATAGACCCCCTGAAGTCTTCTGTCCCTTCCCTTTTGTACTATTTAGTTCATCTGCAATCATCAGGCCTCAAGGCCTCATCCATGAGGCTTCACTTAGCTGCAATCTCAGCCTACCTTTCCACTGGGAAAGAAAAGTCTATCATTTCTAGGCCCATTTTCAAAAAGCTCTTCAAGGGCCTCCTTCATTTGCAGCCCCCAGTTAGGGAACCTGTTCTCCTTGGGACCTTAACCTTTGCATTGCTAAGCTCATGGAGCCCCCTTTGAGCCCATGGCTATAGCCCACATTAAATATGTTACCTGGAAAACAGTATTCCTAGTGGCTATCACTTCTGCAAGAAGGATTTCAGAACTGCAAGCACCCTGCACTGAGCCTAACTACATAATCCTCCATAAGGACAAAGTAGAACTCAGAACAAATAGGAAATTCCTTCCCAAGGTGGTCTCTGAGTCTCACCTTAATCAGTTCATTACTCTCCCTGTCTTTTTCACTGACAAATCCATTCCAGGGGAAAGAAGGCTTCATAGCCTAGATGTCCGGAGAGCTCTGTCCTATTACATGGAGCATACCAAACAGGTCAGAGGCTTCTCTACTCAGCTTTTCTTCACCTATGGTGAGGTGGGCAAGGGAAAACCAGCCACCAAGAGAATTATCTCTCACTGGATAGTTTCCTGTATTCACTTCTGTTATGCCAAGGCTGGTAAACAGCCCCCTCAAGGCCTCAGGACCCACTACTAGGGGCACTGCTTGTCTCTGTGGCAGCTGCAAGAGACATCTCCTTGCTAAAGGTCTGCAAAGCAGCTACCTGGAAGACTGCACACACATTCATAAAGCATTACTGCCTGGATGTACAATCAAGGTCTGATGCCAGATTTGGCAGGGCGGTCCTGCAGAGGCTCTTCCCTAAGTAGGTTCTGTACCCACCTCCCAACTGTACTGCTTTGTAGTCTGCTATTGTTACTGATGCTGAAGGACTCCTGGGGTGAGAAAAAAAATGATAATAATAATTCTATTTCTTCGCACTGGACACCACACCTCGCGCCACACAGGCACCCAGGGTTCGGGAACGGACTCAGGTCGATTGGGGGTTGGCCAGAGGGAAGTAAGGATTGAGCATCTGGAGGACTGCTGTTCTTCCTCGGGGAGCGGGGTTTGTGCTGCATGCGTCAGCACAACAAGAGGGGTTCAGCCCATGGCCAGGGTACTTGGCTGCCTCCACAGAGGTGATGACAGCTGCTGCACCCATTGCATGGGTGGGAGGGAGAAAAACAAAAAAAGAGGAAAATACTGGGACCTGGCAGGACCCAAGATGGCTCAGATGGGCCGGAGGACGTACACCTCCGAGGAGGGGGGGGGGATCATAGCCCCTGCTAGGTCCACAGAGGTGGTAACAAAATAGTGTCATGATAAAAAAAAAAAAAAATAGGACTCTGCTTCTGTATCTTTTTGCCAAATGTGTTTAGTTTTTTTAATTGTTTTTAGAGCATGTTAATAGTTAATTATAGTGTTTTTATTGTTCAGGCTATTGCATGGTTTTAAAGCCTGTAGGCACAGTCCGTTTAATCATTGTTCTCCTTTCATCTTTGGAAAAATTCTGAAGCCCTGTGGCTCTTTGCACTCAGCACTCATTCCTGCTTCATTCTGATTGGCCACTATTTTAATGAATATTCATGGCTCCACCTCTGAGGCAGTTCAACCTGGTCAGCTTACTGCTATTGTTACTGATGCTAAAGGACCCCTTGGAAGAAATAGAATTACTACGGTGAGTAATTTTTTCTTCTTAACTTATGCTATATAGTAGATAAAGACAATTTCACAATTCCATGAAGTAGGGAGTCATTATAGCCAGACTGTAAAGTTGAATACTATCTTATACTCCTCCCTCCCCCATGGGAGCAGCACCCCCCTGAGAGTCACAGGATGGCCTTTAAGGGAGAAAACCTGAATCTATTCGTGCCATATTCCTATATACATTTTTGCCATTTTACAGTCAAAGATTTAAGTTGATCATGTATGGAAGCTGTAAGTTTTTCTAATTGATAAATATTCAATACAGTCGCCCTGCTGTCTGTCACTGTTGGAATAATCAGAGACATCCATTTACGAGTGTTTGATTTTTTGGCTGCAACTAATTATATGGATAAAAGAGTAATTCCCCATGTTGGTATTACTGATAGTAACACCAATAGATTCTTCTAGACAGTCCTGTAGCTCATTTTGCATTGCACACCAAAATGGCATTAGTAGAGGGCATAGCCAGAAAAGATGTCCTAAGTCAGCTACCTTGCATTTACAAACCCTCCAACAATAACCAAAACTAGCAGGCATATATTTCCTTAATACAGCAGGAGATCTGAAATATCTATAGCAACATTTCCAGGCATATTACCTTCATACTGAAGACTGTGTAATTTTTATGGCTGCCAGAGCACACTTTAACCAGTCATCCATTGAAATAAAAAAATCTAGTTTGGCATTCCATTTATTTAGAACTGTTATTGTTGTGTCCCCTAAAGTATCTCATAGGATGCGATAAAATTGGCCAATCATATGACTCCCCATGTTACCGTGTAGTGTATCAACTAATAATTGCAGCAAGGGTGGTTTTGGGTGAGGTAATTTAGTCTTTTCTGGGTTTTGGCTTTGTATATAGGCTCGTATTTGAAGGAACCAAAAATGATCCCTACACAGCAGTCCATATTCCTTCTGCAAAGCCTCAAAAGAAGTTATATCTGCAGTTGTCAGTAACTGAAATATAAAGTGGATGCCATATTGATGCCAACACCGAAAAGTTAAGTCCATTTGGGCTGGTTGAAAGTACTCATCAGCCGAGAAAAGTCAGAGATAGTAAAATATATATTCAAAAAGTTAGGGTGATATTTCAACTCATACCATATTTTCAAAACTCCCCCAGTGAATATGGAGAAGCTTCACAGAGGAATGGAGTTACCCGGAGTTGAAAATAAAATGGGCGCCAAACTGTGTAGGTCATTCAATGTATATTCTATATCTTTCCAGGGTACTGAGTAGGTGAGTGTAAGCCATAGGAGTAATGCTTTTAGGAAAGTGGTTTTAGCATACCAGTCTAAATTAGGGAGGTTCACTACTCCCGAGGCCAATGGCAAATGGAGAATAGAGTAATGGACTCTAGGGTGTTGTCCCCGCCAAATAAAATGTGATGTTATTTTATTCCATGAAGTAAAATAAAACTGGGGTGGCCACACAGGCACATTTTGAAATAAATACAGTAGGTGAGGAAGAATGTTCATTCTAACCGTTTCCACTTTTTGGAAAAAAGATAAACTTAGCTTACTCCAACTAGCCAGGTCCTGTTGTATCAATAAAGTTAGTGGTTCATAATTTACCAGATCTAAGTTGGAAATATCTTGTGGTATATTTATACCCAAATATTTATTTTAATCCTTCACTAACAGAAAGGTAGTACATTTCTTAAAGAAGATGATGGAGAGAAATTAAGAGTTAAAACTTCAGTTTTTGCAACATTTAATTTGAAACCCACTATGGCTTCAAACGTCAGTTCCCATGTTTTAGCGATCGATTGCTCAGGTAAGAGTACTGTAAGTAGAATGTCATCAGCAAATAGTGACACCTTGTGCTGTGACTGCCCTAGGGGTATCCCTTCTATGCCCTCCTCCCTTCATAATGCTATAGCCAGAGGTTCCATATACAGGACAAAAAGAATGGGGGAGAGTGGGCACCCTTGTCGAGTGCCTCATTGTAAAGAAATTGGGGGGGGGTCATAGCTCCATTCATAGTTCCATTCACTCGAATGAAGGCTTTCAGGCCTCCATAGATATTCTTCAACCAATGTAGAAAGGATTCAGGGAAACCAAAGAATAAAGGGGTGTTCCATTAAAAAAAAAACAGGATACCCTATTGAACACCTTATCGGCATCTAAATTCAGCAGGACTGACTGGATCTTATGTGTTTGTATATATGCTAGCAGGAATAATGTGCTTCTAATATTGTCAGTGGTACTCCATGCCCTGATGAAGCCAGACTGATCAGGGTGTATGATAGTTGGTACCAGGCATTCTAATCGCAACACCCAAATGGCCATAAACAGCTTGTAGTCTACATTTAATATAGAACTAGGATGGTATGAAGAAGGGTCCATTAAATCCTTCCCCAGCTTTGGGAGGGTTGCCAGTACCACATAGGACCAATATGGTGGCAGACATTCGCCACACATTACCTCCTGGTAAATCTGCAGTGAGGTAAGTAGGTAGCAGGAGGCCTAGGGAATTTTTGTACCATTTGGCACTGAAGCCATCTGGATCTGGGCATTTCTGGGATTTAGCTAGTGAAAAGTGAGATGTGATTTCTTCAGGTGAAGGTGGCTCCACTAATGTCTGCTTCTAAGCAAGGAGCATGACTTTTGTCTTTTTGGTGTTAAGAACAAGTTGGTTAGCCACTAGCCAGCCTTCTGATAGAGCAAAGTCAGCATTTAGTCCAGTTTCTATTGCTTTTACATCTGAATAAGTTCTATATAGCACAGCATCATCTGCATATAACAATGCTTGGGCCTGGCCACAGTTAGTGGGCAGTTCATTAATAAAGAGTGAGAAAAGAAGATGCCCTAGTATGGAGCCTTATGGTACTACATCACATATATCACATACTGAGGACAGGCTGCTTCCCCATTTGTGGACTGGGTACGGTCAGAGAGTTAGCTCCTCAACCAATAGACGATATTTAACTGAGCCCCATGTTCTTTAGTTTGGCAATCAGAAGTTCATGGTTTACCAGATCAAATGCCTAAGTCTGTAAAAATAGCACCAGTGGCTTTTCCATTGTCCATGGCCCTGAAGATGTCTGTGGTGAAACGGACAAATGCTGTGACCATTCCATGGTTCTTTCAGAAGCCATGCTGAGCATTGGTGAGCATGGAGTAGGCTTTGATGTAGGTCTCTAGTTGGTTGTATATAAGTCTTTCCTGTATTTTTGACCAAGTACTAAGTAAAGAGATGGGCCGATAGTTCTCTATATGCTCTCTGCATCCTCCTTTATGGACTGGGACTACGTAGGCCACTTTCCATTTTTGGGAAACCACCCCTTGGAGGAGAGACAGGTTAAATATTTTAGTCAGAGGGTAGGCCATCACTGGGGTAACAAGTTTCAGAATCTTAGGTTCTAGGTGATTATGGCCTGCTGACTGGTCAGGTTTTATCTTAAGTATCTTCTCTAGGCTCATGGGAGCAAGATGTCCCTAGTGACCCTCTACTGGCCTTGGAAGATATGATTTCTTCTGTGGAATTGACTGTCAGTCTGCAAAATGAGGATTCTGCCACTGCAGATAAACTTATTGACCCAGAGTCAGCTAGTTCAACCCAACCTGTGCTTCCTTCACCTTCAGGTCTGGCTCCTGAAGAGACAGACATGAACAGATTTAAAGTGAATCATAGGGTCTCTCTTGGCTATGTATAAACCTTTTACCAAGAAGACGTACACAGCCAAGTGGAAATATTTTTCCATCTGGTGTTCCAAAACCCATATGGACCCTTTCAAGTGTTCATTTGAAAAGCTTTTGGAGTATTTGTTGGACCTTTCTGATGCTGGCCTGCAATATTTTATAGTTAAGGTCCACTTGTGTACTATATCAGCATACCATAAACCTGTATGTACCCTCTCTCAGGCACAGCTGCCACTGCTCAAGAGGATACTCTGAAGAATCATGCATAACAAGCCCCCCATCAAGAAGCTGATGGCTCCCTGGGACCTTAATAATATGCTAGTTATGCTCACTCATAAGCCCTTTGAACCTTTTGCAACTTGTGACATGACATTTCTAACTTGGAACGCAGCATTTCTGGTAGTTGTCACCTCTGTATGCAGAGTATCTGAAATCCATGTTTTGATCACAGATCTTCCATATACAGTTTTCCATAAAGACAAGGTAGTGTCCCATACACATTCCAACTTTCTACCTAAAGTGGTATCGAAGTTCCACCTGAATGAGTCTATAATCCTGCCCACCTACTTTGCCAGCTTCCAGAAAGAAGGTGAAAGGAGTCTCCACTCACTGTATGTAAATGAGGTCCTTAGATTTTACCAGGACAGGACTAAGGACTCCAGACCATCAACACAGCTCTTTATCTTTTTTGACCCTCAGCAAAAGGGACAGCCAGTCACAGTTAAATGCATTTCATCCTAGATTGTAAACTGCCTTTGCCACTTTCATGCCATGGCTCAGGTGAAATTGGAGGGCATGGTATGTGCCCCTTCCATCAGAGCAGTTGCTACTTCCCTGGCAGAAATATACTCTGTGTCTCTTGAAGAAATTTGCAGAGCTGCAGCTTAGAACACAGTGCATACTTTTAGCAACCACTATGCCCTGGATGTCCATGCCTGGCAGCATGCCACCATTAACAGGACAATTCTGAATGAATAACTATCTTGAGTGAGCCCTGAGCTCCAGACTTCCAAGTCCAAGGGACTTTCTCTGAGCTTGGTACTCTGACCCATTAGTGGGAAATCTATGGAGAAGATTGATTCTTGGAAAATATGATAGTTACATACTTACGTTAACTGTTGATCTTCCTGAATATCTCCCCCATAGATTTTCACTCCTGCCCACCATCTCCCAGGCTCACTCCAGTATTGTTATGTTAGTCTTCATCTCTTTGTACCTGGTTTGTGCTGTGAAGACACCATGTTACTGGTTTTTAGTGTATCTTCTTACATGGACCACCAGGGCTATTTTATGCCCTTGGGTTAAGTGCATAGGTTACTCATTAGGTTCATGCTGCTCACCTCGATGGTTGAGGTCTGGTGCTATTGTATACCAGTGGACATGTGCAATGACATATGCGTAGGGCTTACTCGCATCAACATCCCTCTAGAAAAGTTCTGGCTCCCACGGGATCCTATTATCTCTGTTTCAGACCTATTAGTGGTAATCTATGGAGAAGATATTCAGGAAGATCAACAGTTACAGTAAATACATACCTTTCACACCTCGATACCAAACTAAAGCAGTCCATAATAGCAAGACTTTTTTTTAATAACTAATCTTAAACCCTTGAAGAACTCTGAAAGAATTCAAGCAGAGTGACCCAGTCTGTGACAGGAATTTAGGTTTAAAAGCAGAAGCCAATTTTAACAAATGCCATTTGCAACTGGACCAGATTCACAGTATTCTGCCATTTGTTCCTACAGTATTTTATCTACAAGTAAATTCTTCAGCCTAGCCATGACTCATTCTTGGTGCCTCAAATGAGTAGTATTTTGTTAAACGTTGTGTTCTTTCTGTAGTGGCTTTAATTTAGTTGCTTTGCCACTTTCTTTTTCTAGTTTAAAACTAGTTATACTTTAGTATAATTTGTCTAATAGCATTTGGTCAACTGTGCTATGTAAGCAACAAGATACAATGAGGTGTGTGTTAGACAGGTCTAATCCATGGCCAGGGGCATAGTATGGCAAGACAGTGTAGGGTGAATGCATTCATCCCCTAGCCATGCATTAGAACTGTCTAATGCACACCTCCAGAGTATCTTATTGTGCTTATAAAATGGGTCCCTGTATTTTACATCAGTGGAAACAATAAAAATAATGGCCCAGATATTCATAAGGGTTGCACATGGTGCAACAGTGTTGCGCCATGCACAACCCACTGATGCGCCCTGGCACGATATTCAAAAGGGAAAAGTGCGTGGCACAAATCCCGATGCGCCAGAGTGCATCAGTAATGTATGCAGGCACAGGTGGGGGGGTGTGCCCATGCATACTCTGCACAGCCCGATATTCAGCCCGGGATGTGCAGAGTCAGCATCTTAACCCCTACCTGCGCCAACTGAGTTGATCCCAAAAAAAAAAACAATGGCCACCCACAGGTGAGCTGCCACATTGCAGGGCGCAACATGGCAGCTGCCACCTGTGGGTGGCCAACCGAGTTCCGATTGCACCTGGCGGCGCGCCCCCATGCCCGATCGTGGACATTTGTATAAATAAACAATAAAGAATTCCCCAATATCCCTGGTGGTCCAGTAGACTGCTGCCTGCCCGATCGCAGGCATTTGTTAAAAAAAAACATGTCCTAGAGTAGATGCTCCTCTGCTAAGCTCCTGCCTTCCGAATACAAAATCGTTATTTATTATCATTAAACTTCATCTAATTCCTCTGCTCAAGAGTTTTCTTGTCTCTGAACAGTGTGCTCTCCTGTACTGGGTTCCTGTGTGGTAAATGGAGGCTTACATGAAGAAAACCCTGCAGAAACATACCCCCCCGCCACCCCCGAGAAGGCCTCGAAGAAATCCCGAGCCTCGAGTGGCCCAGATAAGCCTGAATCTGCGTGTCAAGCTGGGGACTAAGAACCCCTAACACTTAATAGATTTTTAGAGGAATTCAAACCATTCCGGGAGGAGATTAAAGATATGGCAATCGACCTGAAGTCCCTCTCCAGAAAGATAGAGGAAGTCTCCACGATAGTATCAGACAACACTGCCCGAATATTTTCGATTGAGAGAAAGCTGGAAAGCATGGATCCTGAACTTCTACTAATGAAACAGAGGTTGTCTAGGTTAGAAGCAAAACTCGAGGATCTGGAAGGCCGTAGTCAGAGAAATAGTGTGGTAATCCTTGGGCTCCCCGAGGGGGAAGAAGGCCAGAATACCTTTGTCTTTATTCAGAAGTTGGTAGAAAAAGTCACTGGCCCCTCTCCCTTTGGCCCAAACTACATAATAGAACGGGCACGCCGATCTTTGCGACCAAAACCCCCACCCGATGCACCTCTCGTCCCATCATTTGCCGCTTTCTTAATTATCTGGAAAGGCAGCATTTTTTACAGAAAGCCAAAGCCTTGCAAGAAGTCAGATGGGAGAAGGTGAAGCTGAGAATTGCTCAGGATATCCCTGGTTCAGTTCAATTGAAAAGGAAAGCCTTCCACCCGATTGTATCCAAGATTATAGCGGCTGGATTAAAGTTCAGGATGGGGTACCCAGCGAAATTACAAGTCTCTGTAAATGGCTCATGGCTTAATTTAGAGGATCCTGATGCTGCGTTACTAAACCTTAAGTCAGCATTGCCAGACCTGTTTTGCACGACCTGAGAGGGCCTCATGATCTTCAGGGCTCACTGCTACTTCAGAACGAAGTGTTGTTTGGATCTTTGTGTGGACAGTGTTCTTTCCAGAGATGGATTTCACTCGACTTATGCTTCCTAATAGAATTGGTCTACTAGTAGAGGCTCAACCTTACTTTTAACAGGCCCTGGCCTGTTAATGGGAATAGTGTTACAGGGAGAGTCCTGGGGGTTGGGCTCCTGCATCAGATATAACATCGCTTACTCAGTATCCAGGGGAAACACACAGGGCTAGATCTCGGGTTATGCCTCCTGTTTAGTTCTTGGAGGATGGGAACTCGGATTTTCGAGTGATTCCGGGCTTTCAGGGCGCCTTTGAATGGTGGGCTGGATCAGGTTATGTCCACAAGAGGGCGCGGCTCACTCGTTTAATGCAATTCTGGTCATCCAGCCTTGAGATGGATTGCTTTTGTTATTAAGTCGTGCTGGTTTCGTAGGGGGGGCTTCTCAGAGCTAGGGGTACATAACCCCTAGGTAGTTTCTCCCACGGGTTTCCCATCTCTGGATTTTATCTCACTTCTCATCTGGTTTTGTTTTTTCAGGTTTTTATCTTGATGATGGGCTCACCCCTCCATGTTATTTTTCGCTCTGGTTCTGGTTCAAGAAATAGTTCCCTGCAGGGAACAGGCTTTTTTCATCTCCCTCTCAAGACTCGAGTGACGTTTTTTCACACTCACATTTATGGCATCTAGTTCTGTTTCTCTCTCTCTCGTTCAATAGTGGATTCACCAGCAGATGTTTGTAGGCCCTGGAAGCCCGAGACCACTCATTGACTCTATGCCCTCAATAATGCAGCCTATTGACTGCTTTGTATTTTGAATTATAAGGGCGAGCATTTGCAGGGGATACATTTGGAGGGCAGGAGGAGAGGATAAGATCCAGTGCTGTGCTAAGCGTTGCTAGCGACAGTGTGGGGGGTTGGGAGGGGTGAGGGTACGTGCTCTTGTTGAGGGGTGGGGGGTACCAGAGGGTTTGAATTGGGGCTTTCTGCTGGGGGCTAGGGTGGTGGGAGGACCTTAAGCAGCACCGGGGTTAGATTACTCAGGTTACACACCCTGAGTGCAAGGCTGATTCTAGTACCCTCAGAATCCTTAAGTAGATGGCTAAGGAGGTGACTTTTGCAACATGGAACGTCAAGGGGATCAGGAAAAAATCCAAACAATACCAGGTTCTCAAACACTTAAGTCTTTTATGTACCCAGGTTACTTTCCTACAGGAATCGCACTTACTAGAAACAGAAGCCTCACAAGTGAGGAGGCAACAGGTGGGGACGGTGTATGAGGCACAAGGCTCCTCAAACAGCTGTGGGGTTATGATCATCATTAACAGGGGCATACCATTCATCCCAACTCATACTATCAGGGACCCCGAGGGTAGGTTCATTCTAATTATAGGTACTCTCTGGTCAATACCTCTGCTACTGGGCAGTACATATGGTCCCAACGCTAATGACCCTGCGTACTTCATGAGACTTACAAATTCAATCCTGCCTTTCCTTCCCATAAGGATTGTCCTGGGGGGCGACTTTAACCAAGTTGCAGATTCCAATCTTGACAGGTTGGGAGGCGTATCGGGGGGGATCTCCCCAGGTCAGAGGGCCTTTAGAGAATTAGTAGATCAATGCGGGTACTGTGATGTCTGGCATGTTTTAAATCCTGATTCCAAGGAGATCACATTCAGGTCTTTGGTACATGGTTCACAGTCCCGCATCGACTACATATTCATTTCTCAAACTCTTCTGCCCGGGGTTAAGTCCTCATCTATACAACCTGGCCCTGTCTCCGATCACTCTCTGGTGCTGTGTGATCTCTCAATTCATGATGTGTCAAGGAGAGAAACACGATGGAAGCTCAATGACCAATTGCTTAAAGATTCTAGTTATTGCAATACCATAAGGGAACACATTGAGGCCTTTTTTCTGTCCAACCCTTTAAATAGTGCAAAGCCGGATATTATATGGGGGGCCTTCAAGGCTTACATGAGAGGGGTTCTCATAGGCCTCTCGGTGGCTAGGAAAAGAGTTAGGGAGAGAGAATTACTGTCCTTGTTATCCCAGATTCGGGCTCTGGAATCCACTGATTCGGTTAACTCCTCGGAGGAGGACAAGGTGAGGCTCCTAGGGCTGAGAGATAAATATTTAGAACTACTCCGAGAAAAGGCAGAGTTAGCTATCATACACACTAAAGCTAGTTATACTGACCAAGGCGAAAAAGCCGGGTGCCTTCTGGCACTTCACATCAAACAACAAAAATCAGTAAGATTTATCCCTTCAATTAGGGCTTCTGATGATGGATCCCTGAAAACATCTCCCACAGAGATAGTTCAAGAGTTCGCAGTATACTATAAATCACTTTACGGGGACATGGAGTTCCCTCCCAGCCCAGAAAGCATGGAGAAGTACCTGACGGACTCACATCTACCCTCCCTTCCAGTACATTACATACCCTCTCTGGTCTCTTCCATAACTCATGGGGAAATCTCTGAGGTTATTAGTGGTTTACCCTTGGATAAAACTCCTGGCCCTGATGGATTTTCCTCCCTTTTCTATAAAACATTTCGGGATCTTCTATTGCCAACACTTAATAGTTTATTCCAGCACATCTTATCCAGGTCAGAAGTTGATCGCCATCTCTTTGAAGCCTTGATAGTGCTCCTCCCTAAGCCGGATAAAGACCCTGAGCTCGTCCAGAGCTACAGGCCTATTTCTCTCCTAAATCAGGATATCAAGATCCTCTCAAAGATTTTAGCTAACAGGTTATCCGTGGTGCTACCCGAGTTAATAGGTATGAATCAGGTAGGTTTCATGAAGGGATGCTCTTCGGTGGATCACCTGCGTATGTTATTCCATGTCTTCTCAACCTCCAGAGACGATGACTTCCCTGCAGGCTTGGTCTCTTTGGACGCCGAGAAGGCATTTGACCGGGTGAATTGGAGTTTTCTCTTCAAGGTTTTGAGTGCCTCTAACTTTCCCCTGGTATTCATCTCCTGGGTTGCTGCACTATATAAATCCCCTATAGCAAGAATCTCAGCTAATGGGGCCTTTTCAGACTATTTCTCACTTCATTCAGGCACCAGGCAGGGTTGCCCCCTTTCGTCTCTCTTGTTTAACCTATATCTGGAACCCCTCATCCAAAACATTTCTCAAAACATCTCTATACAAGGTATCAGAGTTGGGCGTCATGAGATTAAACTCACAGTGTCCTGATGATTTGCTGATATATCTCTCCCATCCAGTTTCTTCAATACCACCCCTATTGAACGAAATAGCTAGGTTCAGTGCATTATCCAACTACAAGTTGAATGCAAGTAAATCCTTATTTTTCCCACTAAATCACAAGGTATTTAAGGATGATATTTGCCCCTTAGGTTTAGGTTGGACTCCTAAAGTAATTAAATATCTGTGTATAAAACTATCCCGTAACCCTTCGAAGTGGGTCAAAGATAATCTGGATTCTGTCTCACAGGTCATTATACACGACCTCGACAGATGGTCTAAACTTCCTATATCATTATCGGGTAGGATTAACATCATTAAGATGAATGTATTTCCTAGAATTTATTACCCCTTATCTCTTCTCAACTCTTTTATCCCCATACGCTGGTTTAAGAAACTGCACAGTATATTTACCAGATTTATCTGGGCAGAAAAGTATCCTCGGTTGGTCTACCATAAACTAGCTGCCCCAAAATCTGGGGGGGGGGGCTGAGGATTCCCCATATGACACTATATTACTGGGCCAGTCATCAGGCATATTGTCTGAGATGGATCTCCCCAGGCCCTGAAGCGGTACAACCAGTGTGGTTAAGATTGAGTTAGACGCAATTAAATCTAAACGCCTGGATCCCTCAAACCCATTTTATCTCAAGTTGTCTCATGTAAAGATGGTTAACTGTACCACAATAAGTACCTCTTTAAGAGTATATACACAGTTATGTTTATTTCTTCATTACTCCCCTCAGACTGACTTAGCTCAGTCCATTTGGAACTCCCCATCTTTCACTCTTAGCGGAAACTGGATTCCTTCAAACTGGCTGCCTCAACTAGGTGATGGAAAACTGCTTTCCCTGGTAGACAGGGAAGGGCACTGGTTGCCCTCACGTGGAATTATCGACAAGTTCCATATTCCGGACTCAGCTCATTTTAAAGTTATGCAGTTAAGACACCTTCTCATTGTAGCCCTGGGGAGTTCTCCCCCCTCCCAGAAGGTATCAGCTCCGATTCCTGAATTTTCCCAATTGTCCGGTTCTTCTGGCATAATATCCAAGCTATACAAGGTGCTGTACTATAAGAAGTATGGGGACACCTTTGGACCTACTAGTTTCTGGAATTCACTCCTCCCTCAATACCAGGTGGACTGGCAATCCCTATGGAGATCCTGTCATAAGTATGTTTCCCAAGATAGGCTGCGTCTCATGCAATACCACATTCTACATAACATGTATTGTACCCCTATCAAATTAAAAAAATGGAGCTTCTCGAATTCTAGTACATGTACTAAGTGCCTGCAAGAAGAGGGTACTCTCTTGCACATGTTATGGTCCTGTCCCAAAGTCTCTTCCTTATGGAATACAATTAAGATGTTTCTTGATCCCCTACTGGGCCTACAGGAGTACTTCATTCCGGAGGTATGTCTTCTAGGGGACATGTCCCTGGTTAATGCTAGAATTAGGAAATATCAAATCTCTATGGTTGCACTCTCTGTTAAGAAACTTATACTACGTCATTGGAAGGAAAAATCGGTTCCTTCCTTCCAGGAATGGTTACATGAAATCACTGCCAACCTTCGAACAGAGAAGGCAATTGCAAGCCTTCATAACAGACTAGAGATATATAGCAAGATATGGGACCCCCTTCATTCTTTACTCTTGTTACCTCACTGAACTTATATCACACTCTGGTTTTACCCATATGTACCATTGATCCACGCACTGCACGTTAGAGCGACCCAATTTTGTTGATGCTGTAAGGGGGATGGGTGGGAGGGGGGCTGGGCAGTTTTACTGTTCTAGAATTATGTCTCATCATCTCGATTTGATGTAACTGCCCATTATAATGGAAATGTATCAATAAAGTTTAAATTGTGAAAAAAAAAAAAAAAACATGTCCTATATCCCTAGTGGTCCAGTGGACCGCTCTCTGCCCGATCGTGGGCATCTGTATAATAATAGAAAAAAGTCCTATATCCCTGGTGGTCCAGTGGCCCGCTATCTGCCCAATTGCGTGCATCTGTATAATAGGGTGCCAGACGCAAGTTGTCAGGGATCGGTGCACCTGCATGCAAATGGGGCCATAATGATATGTAAATGGCCCCATGTGTGCCTTGCATACATTATGGACCCATTTGCATGTTAACTTTTGAATATCGCGGTTGCTGTGCATGGCGCAATGGAACTTGCGCTAGTGTATCCCCATGCTCCACTCTGGCCACTTGCACTGGCACAGTGCCACTGCGCCATGCACACTGGGGGTGGCCAGGGTGTGATATTCAATGCTGCTGAGCCATGGTGCAGCTCCATTGAATATCGCCCAGTCCACACCCCTGTGCAGCCAAGTTGAGCTGCACCCAAGCTTGCGCCACAGCCTGGTGCAGTTTGAATATCTGGGCCAATATGTTTAAGCATTAAAAACTTAAATCTGTTGCTTAGTTTTTAATAAAGTAGTTCCTCCACCTGGTTATATTATGAAGCTTTTCTGTTTTGGTTTAGGTCTTCTGTCCTTAGTATGCTTCTGTAGTTGTCATTTTTTTCAACTCTATAGTTTTGTTTTACAGTAGGTTTTGGTGTGTTTGTGAAAAAGAGTCTTGTCTAGCTATGACATAGAGATAACAAGAACACTTACTATTTCTATGGGCTGAGAGAGTTAGTAGCATGATTATAGTATCCTCCCCTGAGTTGAAATACAACTCTGATCATTAATATCAAGTAAAAGTGCAACCACGATCGTTGACTCAATCGGGTATTCTTTAATGCTTAAATGTTTAAAAATGTCTGACTTATTTTCTTCTACTGCTGATTAGTGTAGTAATATGAGTAGAGGAGTAGGTGATTAGTGGGCCTGCATACGTGGGAGTACAGAGTACAGTTCTTACAGTACCATAGTAGGGAAGTGAGAGTGTAAGCTTAAGTTTGGTCATTGATAAACCAAAGAAACATAAAATACATACCAGTAAAATGTTTCAGAGGTTAGTTATGCAATGAGTGTGATGGAGAAAACTGATGTTTGATTGCCTGATCCTTACTTCAGTGGAAAGTCCTGTACAAGAGTTGAAGTGAGTGGTGTGGTGGGTGGGGAGTGGCACAGTTCATCAGTGACATGATAAACAGGTCAAATAGACAAAAGAAAGCATAAATATGTAAAACTGTTAGAAGAAATTCAGTGGCCCGGATATTCAAACTGCGCCAGGCTGTGGCGCAAGCCTGGGCGCAGCTCAACTTTGTTGTGTAGGGGTGTGGCCTGAGTGATATTCAGCGGAGCTGCGCTATGGTGCAGCAGCTTTGAATATCGCACCCTGGCCACCCCCACTGTGCACGGCGCAGTGGCACTGCACCAGCGCAAGTGGCCAGAGTGGAGCATGGAGATGCGCTAGCACAAGTGTCATTGCGCCATGCACAGCACCTGCGATATTCAAAAGGGGACATGCAAATTTGACCATAATTTATGCAAGGTGCACAGGGGGCCATTTGTATCTCATTATGGCCCCATTTGCATGCCATTAGCATGCAGGTGCGCCAATCCTCGATGACTTGAGCCTGGCGCCCTGCCAGGCAGCAGCCGTTGAGGACCGACGCCCCCTGCAGCCCGATCATGGGCATTCATGTAAAAGAAACCCCCCCATATCCCTGGTGGTCCAGTGGACCTCTATGTGCCCGATCGTGGGCATTTTGTAGAAGAACAAGCCCTCCTATATCCCTGGTGGTCCAGCGGACCTCTATGTGCCCGATCACGGGTATCGGTATAGTACCCCGTCCAATATCCTGGTGGTCCAGTGACCCATCACTGCCTCGACAGGGCATCTGTAATCAGAATTCTCATTTCCTGATGGTCTATTGTACCCTCCCCACCCACCCACTGAGCCCCACCGCCCGCTCCCCCGTCAGGCAGTGGGCGCAGCACCACACCCGCCTGCCGCCCACCGCCAAACGACCGACAGCTTGGTGAGGCTGCATGCCCATTGGTTCTGGCGTGCAGCCCATACCATACTCAGTCCAGATATGTGAATAAATTCATTCACATATCTGGACTATCATTCTCTTGATATGGGCTGCTGCGTGATAACTCACACTGTGAACCCAATGGGCGTGCAGCCCTACTAGAGCTGTCAGTTGGCGGGCGGCATGGCGGGTGCTGCCACCACCGGGCCGGATGAGGGGAGGCGGTGGGACCCAGTGGGCAGGTGGGGGTACACTAGACCACCAGGGTAGTAGGGGTATTTTATGAGTTACAGATGCCGTGATCAGGCAGCGATCGGTCCACTGGACCACCAGGGATATTGGACGTGGGGGGGTACTATACAGATGCCCGCGATTGGGCACATAGAGGTCCACTGGACCACCAGGGATATAGGAGAGGGAGCTTATTCTTCTACATAAATGCCTGCGATCGGGCACATAGAGATCCACTGAACCACCAGGGATATAGGAGGGGGGGCTTATTCTTCTACACAAATGCCCGCGATCGGGCACATAGAGGTTCACTGGACCACCAGGGATATAGGATGGGGGGATTTCACTACACGGATGCCCATGATGGGGCTTGGGGGGGGCGTCACCAGGTGTGGCAGGAACTCGGGTGGCCACCCACAGGTAGCAGCTGCCGTGTTGCGCCCTGCAATGCGGCAGCTCACCTGTGGGTGTCCATCACTTGTTCCTGTTTTTTTTGGCTTAACTTTGTGCAGGTAGGGGTTGTGCATGCATGACTCTGCACATCCTGGGCTGAATATCGGGCTGTGCAGGTTATGCATGGGCACGCCCCCCCACCTGTGCCTGCATACAGTACTGATGCTTCACAGGCGCAGGATTTAGGCGCATTCTCTCCCTTTTTGAATATCGTGCCGGGGCACATCAGTGGATTGTGCATGGCACAACACCATTGCGCCATGTGCAACTCTTTTGAATATCTGGGCCAGTGTGTTTTGCCTCATACTGGTTCAGGTTACTGTTTATTTACTAGTATGTTACGGAGTGTTAGTGAGATCTGGGGTCTTGGTATGGAGGAAAAACAGCAGCTGAAATTATTTGAGAATTCCAAAGGTTAGCTCAAGGATTTCATAGATGTTCACCATCCTGGTTGGCAAAACTTGTTTTTACCCACTCATTAGACAGATCATATGCATGGGTAACAACCAATCAAGACACTGTATATTCTTAACATTTTAAAACTTTCATTATTAATTATTACAGCAATTCCTCTTACTTAAAGACCGTGGGCCAGATATTCAGAAATGCACCAAAGGCCGGCGCAAGTCTGGAGCAGTGCAAAACTGATGTGCCATGGTGCATCGAGTGCCATATTCAGAGGCTGGGCATGCCGAACTGCACCAGCGCAACCTGGCTGAATATGACACAGATGCACCATGCCACAAACAGAGTTGTGCCATGGTGCAAACAGACATGCACCATGGTGCAGACAGAGCTGCACCATGGCGCAGAAAGAGATGCCCCAGGCAACTGTGGGAGAAGAGCAGCAGAGCAACTAAGGAGGGCATGGCACAGTGAACAGACCCAGGAACAGAGCCAGGGAAGACAGTGTCAGGCCATGGGAGGCCACCACCTGGAGGGCACACACAGGCACCCAGACACCCCAACCCCAGCACACAATGGTGGCACCGATAGCAGGCAACAGGTGGCACCAATGGCCAATGGAGGGCCACCAATGGAGTCACCCCACAGGCCGTAGGCTGTCCCCCCACCCTCCCAGACCACAGCAAACCACACCCAGGACCATGCAGCCAACCACAAATATACCACACACCCTGTGAGCCACCCCATGGGCACCCCAAGGCACAGTTGCTGACCAAGGGGTAGGACACCACCACAGTGGGACACACCACAGCACACAGCAGTGAACCACAGATGCACAACACGCGCACTGACACACGCACACCACAAGGACATATACTGTGCCACTGCAGCATGCCTCCTCACGCCCACCTGCAAAGCAGACACTAACACAGGCAGGTACATCAAAAAATCTATATTGAACAAAACAACTATGTACATGAACAAGAGGGTGTGGGAAAGGGTAGTAAAGTGAGGGAAGGGGACAGGGAACTGGGACAGTGGGAAGGTGGACTGATGGGGGAGGAACAGCAGGGGAAATGGAAATGCTGGGGCAAAAATTAATGGTGGCAATGCCCTGCCACCCCTTAGCACCCTCTCTGTCTCCGGTCCACCAACATCATCCTGTGCATCTGCAGGACTGCCTCCATTGTGGTGGATGTCACAATTATTAACTAGCGGAGCGGCCAGCAGTACAGAGGCATCCACCTCCTCCACTGGACACCTATGACAAGGGATAGGACAGGTGATCAGTGCAATATCTCAAGGTATCATGTCCACCTGTGCACACTGGGCAGTGGGAACACACACCCCTGGAGTGCCCGCCATGGCCACCCACAGGGGGATGGGCCAATGTCTGCCAGCAACTCGGCACACCAGTACATTGCACAGAGGTAGTCCCCGCCACACAATGGCCACCCGACTGCATAATGACAGTCACATGGCACAGTGCACTGGCAGCATCACAGCAACAACAGTGTCAGCCGGGCACACACCCACCCCACCAACAGGTGGCACACGTGTGCAATGGTCACCCCACAGTGGCATGCACCACGCACAGTACGACACACACAGCTTCCATGGCACATGACACAGGGGCCATGCCTGCACCCACTCCCCCACTGCCCCCCAAGTGAAGTGCACAGGATCAAGACAGTGCCTAACTGCCCTCTGCAGCCCCACTGGTGCTGATCCTGCTCCTGCACCGCTTCTGTGGCCCACTGCAGCCTGCTGTGCTGCTCCCACCGCCCTCGCACAGTGGCGATCCTCAGGTCCTGAGGATGGAACAATGACAGGTACACATCTAGACACATCCACAGCATCTGCCCACCACCCCAACCCTGTGCACAGGGTGTGCCCCTGCCCGACATGGCCCTCACGGCTGTATCGCAACACAAGCTGCGGCTGGCAATGCCACTCTGAAATGCGCATGATGACAGTGTACCCCTCTGCAGGGCATTCCAGCCAGCCTAGCCAACACCACAGTACAGCACTAGGGCGCACATGCAAAATGGTCTGACTTACCTGGCCGTGGCACAGCCCCTTGCTGGACACATGCCTGCAGCCATCACAGGCACTCTGGGTCCTGACACACAAGGTCTTCATACCTGTGGCAGCATTGCTCCCCTGTCCTGTCCACCCCAGTGGATTGCTGCAGACTGGCAGCAATCCCCTGCCACACCACTTCCCTTGGGTGCTGCAGGAGCACCTGTCCAAATAGCTGTGGTGCGTGTGACAGGACGCACATCACCAGGTTCACCAGTTCCACCTGGGACCAGTTCCTTGCCCACCAAACACCATGCTGCACCATAGTGCCAATTGCAATGTGGGGAAGCAAAATGGTGACCAGAGGCGCACATGTGCACAACATGCACCAGATGCGTGATGCAAGGGTACATGTGCCGTGTCTGCCCATTGCGCAATGCCGGAGATGTGCGACATGGGCATGGTCAGATGTGGCACGTGGCAGGGGAGTGACAAGGGATTGGGGGGGTCACACCAGGGTTCAGGGGTTGGCCACCACACAGTGCACCCATGCGCAATAGCAGGCATGGAGTACTGTGTGCCATGGTCCCTATTGCCCAGTGGGTGCACAGTGCGCAATAGGTGGTAGCACACCAACCAGTGCATGCGCACGGCAGTCCTGCGCAGTGTGCATGCCTGGGCATTGCACTGCGACTTGCTCCAGAGCAATCTTATTGTGCACAGAGCAAATTTGTGATATTCAGCCGCCACATGCAGATGAGCTCATCAGCCAATGCGTGGTGCACTGGGGAAATTAGCATGTCATTAGTGTTGCACCAATACTCATTTGCATGTGTTGCACTATAAAAGCACCGTGGACCCGGCACAGGACATGAACCAGTATTGCAACCATCTGAAGTAAGTTGCACGTGCTGCTGGGGCACACTGAGCCAAGCCAGCACAGCAGGGGGGACAGATTAGGATGCTGCTGACACTGACACACTGTGCAGTCCATGTCCACAGGTAGCAACATGTTGGAACGTGAGGAGGGTGTGGAGCGTCGGCCTGCTTGCAAACGCAGGCCCAGTTTCACAAAGGCAGAGGCAGTGGCCTTGTTTCAGGCCTACCTCGACAGGGAGCCACTGTTGAGTGGTGCCACGGGCACAGCACAGGCCAGGGCTGGGGCCTGGGAGGAGGTGGTGGCATGCGTGAACCAGCAGGGAAGCCAGCAGCAGTCAGTGCAGGAGTGCTGCAAGAAGGTGGGCACAGATAAGCGGTGCATCAAAGAGAAGGTGGTGGCCATCTGTGCAGCTCAGAAAGCCACCGGCGGAGGGGGGCCTGCTGATGTGCCACAGCTCACAGCGCAGGAGGAGGTGGTGGCAGCCACCATGCACTGCAGCACCGTGGAGGGTGTGCCAGGTGGAGGATTCAAGATGGGTTGCAGCCCATCACTACATGGTACATATGTTGGGCATGCACAGCATGTAGTAGCTGTGTTTGGGGGGGCACTTGTGGGCCTTGCATCACTGACACACCTGTTTTTCTCTTTCAGCACCAGCACACCTACGTGTGGAGAATGGGGCACCAGCAGCAGCCGTGAAGGCAGAACCATCCCTAGGGGACCAGCCATCCACCTCTATGCGGGGGCCTGATAGGCTGCTGCACACCACCACTGTCTAGCCGGATGTCCTTGGCATGGGGTCAAATGAGGCCCTGGATGTGTTTCTACAGGATGCCAGTTCTGGCGTCCTCTATGTGGAAACACAGATTGGGGTGGGGTCTGACACTGATGATGACCTAACCGTGATCCTGAACAGCATGAGTGAGGTTGTAGGGGAGACGCCCATACCAGACACCAACACAGGCGCCACCCAGTGGCCTGTCAGTGGTGGAAAAGCTGCCTACCGCCACTGCGGTTGATGCTGTGTGCACTGCCACAGCTGTGCCATGTGGAGGTGGTGGGGCAGCCATGCAGGTGCTGGGCAGAGTTCAGCAGCCAGATGGACAATGGCAGCAGGCTGCAGGAGACACAGGGCAGCCAGATGCAGGGTCCACTGCCAGGTGCCTGCTAGGGACACCCCCAAGAGGACCCCACTGTGCAGTGCCCACCTGAGCAGGGGGCTATGCAGCATGGACGGTCACCACAGGGGTGTCGGTACCCCACCCAGGGTCCCCAGGATACTGACCAGTTGGCAGAGCACACCCATTTGCTGCAGGCATCTGTGGAGCAACAGGTGCTGCTTGCTGCTGGGGTGCATGCACTGTGCATGGAGGTGCACCAGGTGGCCGAGCAGCACAAGAGGGGCACTGCGCAGCTCCTGGTGGTTATGCAGCACTTGCAGGAGGCCACGACTGCATCCCAGGATCGCATTGCCAATGCGATCATGGATGGCCTTGCTCTGCTGGCTGCCACAGGGTGTGGCCAGCCACCACAGACCCCACACAGTGCACTGTCCACCCCACAATCCCAGCATCAGGTGACACCCACACTGTCGATGCCGGGCTCTGCTGTTGGCATCCTGGAGTCGGCCTGTTTGGGTGCCTACACACCCCTGTATGGACCCAGTCACGGTCCCACAGTTCAACCCCTGGGGGGCTGTTGCTAATGCCCCCTGTGGCCAATGAGCAGCCTGTGGCTGCAAATCAGCCCTGGTGTGGCTGCCCCCGTGGCTGCAGTGGTCATGGTTCCATGTGGTGGCCCGGATGTGCATGCTGCCCTGACTGTAGTTTGCAGCTGCTGCCCTGTGTATGCATGGGTAGCGTATGTGTGTGCATACCACTGGTTTGGTGCCTGTGTGTCACACCGCACGCTGCCTGTGTGCATGCCTGCTCAGCCACTGACCCATGTGGTGTGGGCATGATGAGGGGAGTTCTGCAGTAGTTGTGCCTGTGCACCGGTGCAATGCATCTGATCCCTGTCACTGGCCAGTGCATGGGTGCCCATGTGTGTTGCTGTGTGATGCTGTGTGCAGTTGTGTGTGGATGTGTGCCACTGAATCCCCTACCCCTGTAGCATGCCTCTGTGTGTGCATGCCCATTGCCATGCATGCCCCTGCCTGTGTGTTGTACCTGTGTGTGTGGCCTTTGTGTGGGTTTGGCATCACCTACCTATGTGCACCAAAGTGCTCCTGTGCGATAGTGTCTTGATGATGCCATGCCATCCTTTGCAGCCAGGGATCCCTCTGCCCAAGGGGGGGTTGTGCACCACCCTCTGGCCCACTACCTTCATCGTCCCCAGTACTGTCACCCTCATCAGCCTCAGCAGCTATTCCATGGTCAATGGCCATGTTGTGCAGCATGCAGCAGGCCAGGAATAGGCCACAGGTTTTCGAGGGGCTGTACTGTATGGCACCACCAGACCTGTCTGGGCTATGGAACCATGCCTTCAGCATCCCAAATACATGCTCAATGATGTTTCGCATGTTGGCATGTGCCTCATTGTAGCATTCATCTGCTGGGGATGATGGGCACCGATAGGGGGTGAGCAGCCAGGGCCTCAGTGGATAGGTTCTGTCTCCTTTGTGGGTAATGACATGGTTAGCCCTGTGTCTTCCTTTGCTGTGCCCCTTGCCCATGCCTGGCACCCTCACCAGCACACCCACCTTGCCCTTCCCCATCCCATAGCCTGCTCTGCCCGGCACCCCTTGCCCATCACATACTCACCCACTATGTGGCCCATGGGGATCCCCCATGCTTGAACCTGTGCATCATGTGCACTCCCAGGGTGTGTGGCATGTACATTGGTGATGCACCCCTTGGCATCGCACACCACCTGGCAGTTCACACTTGGGAACCCATTCCTATTCATATAGACAACACTGTCAGGGCCAGATGGCATGCAGATGCCCATGTGGGTGCAATCAATGACCCCAAGCATGCCAAGCATGTGTGCTACCCTGTGGAAGTCCTGCATGGTTGCTGTATGCTCCGTCTGTGTGCTGGGGAAATGGATGTATTCTGAAGCATGTGGCAGCACAACCTTGAGGAACTGTGTGAGGAGGCATGATGTGGCTGACTGGGTTATGCATCTGGTGTCCCCTGTTGGCCTCTGGAAGGTGCCCGTGGCAAGCAGGCACATGTCAGCTGTCACTTTTGTCTCCACAGACATTGCATGGCTCCGTCTTGTGGGTGCCTGCATCTTCTCACTACACAGCTCACAGAGCTGCCTCAGAATGGCCCTGTTCAGGTGGTACCATCCCACAATCTCCATGTCTGTGTAGTTCTCAAGGTGGTGTGGGCACGGTTCCACCTGTTCTGGGTGTACTGCCGATGGGCCCTTCCACAGCCATGTCACTGTTCCTCCTGCACCCTCACACCCCTCATTACAGCCTCCACAGGAAGGGCACACTATCCATGGCCCCTGATGTCCTGTCTACCCCTGGGTGGTCGGCTGCTGTGGGTTGTGTGCCACCCTGGTGCATTGCATGGCACTGTGCCTGTCTGTCCCTCTTGCTGTCTCTCTGCCCCGGCTCACTCTACACTGCCACCTCTGTCACTCTCCCCCGTGGCTGCCTGTGACTATCTGTCTCTCACTGGCTCTGTCTCCCTTGTTCTGTCATTTTGTCTGTCTGTCCCACGTCTTTTTCCACTCCCTCTCTCACTCTCTGTCACCTGGCACAAGTGCTGTCTATGTGCTTGCACCCTGTATTTATAGGCTGAAGTCTGCTCGGCGCATTCAGGTTTTGCTCTGCACTTGTGCCATGGTTCCACGGTTGAATATCGCACTGTGCCAAATATTCATGGGCACGCCCTCTGTTCTTGTGTCTGCATTCATTATAGTTGCACATTGGTGCAATGGGATTTGTGCTGCACAATGGCTCCTGCTGAATATCGCTCCTTGGCGCAAGTCCTCACTTGCACCAGCACAACTCAGTTGCACATGCTTTGAATATCCCGGCCCATGTTTTCTCTTCTAATAAACTGACAGTTGCTTATTTTATTTATCATATTTTAACATGTTAGCAATTACATTATATTTTTATACTATTTGTTTGTTTAATAAATCAAGTGGGGATTTACCTTTATTTTTCAAACTGCTAATAGAAAAAAATTAAATACAATTCTAGTACTGTATTGTGATGTAAGAAAATCTCACCTACAGACTAGTACTTAGGAGTCCAGTGTATTTTAATGAAAAACTATAGATTTATTTTTATCTTTTTCAAAAGAAATAGACACTTTTGTCATCAACAAACTATACCTTTTATGTCCATTTGCTTGATTTGACATTCAGAAACAAAGTACAGGTAAATAGCATATGTTTCTTCTTACAAGTAAAATCTGGTTAGAAGGAAACAAGCACCACTAAATCATAAAAATTGCTTGCAGATTATCAAGGCTCATCTATCTGTATTAAAACTTAACATTTTAAAAAGCTTATTTCGCTAAAAATATCTGCACACAGACTAGCAGTTTCCTATTGAAATACACTGCCTGCTTTTTCAGTAAATACTTTATGACTTATATATACCAGGAGTCAATTTGATTTTTTTAGTAGTACTTGGTAAAATAAAAATAAAATAATGAAAAAGGTAACTAAGCAAACAAATGCATTACCATTATTACCAACGGGTCAAAAGTCCTTATACCTTATATCCTTACTAGGTACGCACTCCTAAAAGATTTGTTTGTAATTTTAAATTAATGTAATTGTTTATTTCCATTAATTTACATCATTACTGATTACCTTGTAACGCATTTAGTGATGCTTAGTATTAAAGGCATTTTATGAAACTGTACTGTATTGCACATTTTATTTTTCTTGTAGGATTCTGAAGGATTCATATGAAATGACTGCCCCTATGTTTACAGTTTCACAGTCCCTGAAACAGTTACTGGTGACATTTGCTCTACAAAATATTTTTTAATACAACTGTTCTATCATTTAGCAATGATACATTTAGTTCCATTGACAGGACAACATGGGCAATGTTAAACTGATTAAAAGGTTATAGGTGCAACATGTTCACCATAACATGAATAGCTAAGTATAATCATTCTGTACTCTGCACACAATGCTAGTAAAATACAACAGGCTTGAGTAGAAAAGCAAATGACATCTTGAGGTTAACTAAAGAAGAAACTAATAATAATTGATATCTTTACTGGCAATCTCAGAATAAAAGTGCATCATGGTTGTCAGCATAATAACTTTTGTTTAGAACACAATGCAGCTATAACAGTACATACCTATTTGAAATATACACTACTGCACCTCCTAGACCAACCATGTTTTCTGTAAAAACTCTTCTAAACCATAAGACAAGCTGTTTATCTTACTGTGGTACTGCAACATTGATAATGATAAAGAGAAGCATTAAAAGAATGATGATACTCTAATATAAAAATCAGGGGGATACATTAGTTACTGATTCAGTCATCTATAGTTGTGACAAATACCTTCTTGGTTTATATAATTTTGCTATATCACTAAAAACTATTTTTTTAGATTTTCCCAAAAATCTGTCCTGTCTTCTAATAGTATTAGAGGCTATGATGATTTGATCCATGAAAAAGATGAACCAGCCTATTACAGTACTGTAAATGTTAGTGATACAGCCCATCGGTCATACTCCAGTAATCAAGCAAGACAGAATTTGAAGTGAAATTAATGTAATATCTTTTAAATTTAGTTACACTGAAAAATACTTTCATAAACTTTCATTACATCATGTACTGAATTTTACACAATTCACTACCATCTACTTAAGAGTTAAAGCTGAGTAACAGAATTATTGCAAATTATATTGCTGGACATGACTCAGCCTAACCATTGACTCTTTTGTTGGTTCTTTTCTTTAAAGTAATTACATTAGTAATAGTTGATTACAGAGCAATCTTCTGTCCCTGTAAAATTAATGTAATTACAATACTTTCAAACGTACATCCATGTATTAAATCCTAATAAGCAATCTAGTGTGAGGCAGCACAATGTGTCAGTGCCTTCATAACAAGTGATACAGTAATGGGTAATTAAATTACTGAAAGCTTCTTTAACTCTGGAAAGCCCTTTATAACAAAATTACCAGTAGTGACAGAAGTGCCTAATGAGAAGGCATATTTTGGAACTGAAGAAAGAGGGGGAGAAAGAGGATTTGCTCTTTTCTTCCTTGGTATTACAGATATTAGATTATTCATATATAATTTCAGCAAAGTGCATAAATAATATCAAAGCAGTACCGTCAACCCTTTTGAGACATAAATGGTCAGATGTACCAAAATAGACATCTGAACATACATTGTAAATAAAGAAAGTATTTCTACTTGTTCTACTTATGTAACTTGTTTTCAAGTGCAAATATTTATTTGAAATGTTCACTTAGCATTGTGTACATGCCAGAACTATGTTTTTTGAAAGATCCCACATATGGCAGACTTCTGTTTTTCTTTTCTGTACATCTTGTCTTTAAAAAAAAGTATTTTTAAGAATACAACTTCAGGAAACAAAAACCTCTGTGCCTGATTTTCAGATTAATAATTTGTATGCCCTCCCAGCTGAAAAGTAGTGCATGGCACTTTTAGGTATCAAAATTACCCTTGCTCTTACAGACACAGGATTCAGAGTATGCAAGTCCAGGTAGAAGCATTTCTTCCTTTCCTTGCAGTGGTTGATCTATTTACAAAAATAATGGAGAGCTAGCAGTAGTGGAGTTTTATTTTGTAAAGTGTGGAGTTTTATTTAGTAAATCCCCTTCCAAGGCTAAAAGTGATGGAATACATTATTTTTTATCATACCTTTTTCTTCTTATTTTTGTCCTGTCCTCCCATGATCCCAAGAACCTCTCAGCATTCTTACCTTTCCCTACTGGATCATGCCAGGGTCTAATGACCATCCATCTTCTTTGGGGTTCATGTTTCCCATAACTTATGTGGCAGTCAGCTCCCCAATCAACCCCCCACCCATGACTGACCCATGAACAGTAGCTGGTCTCTCCTTACTAGTGACATTTTCATGGATACACATTGAGGATGCAGACCAGGGAGAGAGGGGATATCCTCCCTGGACAAATGTGAGGCCACCATCACTGATGGAACTGCTGTTCCAGTGTAGGGGTGCCCTTGATGCCAGACTGGAGTTCTGGTGTAAGTGCCTCCACACTTTTCCACCAACGGGCTTCCTCTAGACCAACACCTGGCAGATAGTTCCTCATAGAATGGCTCCCCTAACCACCTGCAGTCCCCCAAATGGAAGGTGAGAGCCTTAACTGTTAGGCCATTGGAGCAGTTGAAATACATTCTTTACAGAAAGGTGGCGAGAATGCTAGAATACAAGTACATAACAAGTACATGAGGGCAGACATAAACAATATTAAATAACTCTGTACTTAAAAGAATCAATTAATAACATTCATTGACAGTAGGTTAGACTTATGAAAAGCGTAGGAAGGCTATTTCTTAGCCTGAGTTTAAAAATTTCCAACAGTGGTAGAGACACACACAAAATAGCCAGCTGAAGGAGGCTGTATATAGGTGTTCCTGGCATCACACTCCTTTGCAAGACTAGCACAGCAATATGAGATGCAGTTAATGCAGTTTATACAATGAAAAGTCCCCTGGAATGTCTAAACAGTTCAAGTTCCTAAGAGAAATCACAGACTTTTACAGACGAAAGAACTGAGGGTCACAGCAGTTTCTGTCCAGGATGCCCTCCTCCTTTTTGGATAAAATTTATAATTAAAGTCTTGGAGATACCCAAGCTGACAATTTGTAGTCAAAAATAGAAGTGGGATGTTGTTCACTCCAATAGGAGCTCTTAGTGACTGAAGGAGCATGCGAGAGGGATATGCAATTCCTTTACAACACAGTAGTGCACAACCAGGCTGCACAGAAGTTATAGGGACAGTGCCCTCCTGGCCAGCATAGTCCTAAGGAAAAAAGATGATCAGAGACATTTGTTTTTGAACACTAATGAATTGCCAGTACTTAAAAGAAATTAACCCTGTCTTGTGGGTCCAGACAAAGTGTTGTGTGGGCCATAAAATGTCACCCCAGATTGGTTTGATTCAGTGACATGAAACAATAAAGAAAAGGCGATGACATCATATGAACTATTGAAGTGATCCCCACCCCACTTTTATTTTGGAGAGAAAAGGGCACCTGAGCAATAGCAACAGGACAGTACCAGGAGAGGAAAGACAGGCAAGTTCACTAAATACAATCTTGGTAGCAAGAGATACAACAGGTACAAATCAGGGGTCATCTAAAAAAATGATAACACAGATAAGGCAGATGATTCACAAAGTATTATACTTAATGAGATGCAACAGGGCTTTGGTACAGTTAATGAATAGATAACTTCCATGAAACAAGTCCTATCAGAGATAATGGATAAAATGAATAGTTTTAACTGCCGAATGGGGAACTAGAATGGAAGATCAGCAATAAGAACGACCTGCAGTATCTCCTAATGGAGGACATAGAGCTGACAGAGCTGACAGAATTACATGTGAAGGTAGAAGATATCAAAATGAGGTCACACCAAAACAATCTAAAACTAGGTAACGTACCAGAAAAAGCTCAAAGGTAATGATCCTTTTTCTTATTGCAAGGAACTGCTAACTGCAGCCCTGGGCCTCAAATATCTGGAGTAGTGGATTGAAATGGATGTGTCTCATAGAGTCTTTTCAGCCTCCAGTCTAAGAGACCCCCCCCCCAATCGTTTCCAAGAACTTTACACATTTATGCAAAGCCCAAATGGAGAGGGGTATTTATGTGAAGAATATGCATCTGCAGGTGTTTTCAGACTTGCCCCTATATTTCTGTTAAGGAGCAAAGTGTCTGACCCAATGCAGAACTTCGACTATATAGTCTAATTAGTATATCGTTTTTTTAAGAATATTTATTGAGTTTTTATGAGAAATATGACAAACATACAGAGACACAACACTTGGTGACAATGTTTGCAGGTATATACACAATATCAAATCATGACAGGAGCTTTTTTAAACCTGTTAAGTGCCTGGATCTGGTAAAAACCCTGATATACATACAAAAGCAGCTGATGATGGGCCAACCCCGACTCATGTAAACAGTCAATACAACAGTTCCTGCAGTTATCAAAAACAGGTATGATGTATGGTGTTAGCCTAATCATTTTATTACAGCAACCTCAATTATTAGTTCATAAAAAACCTTCTCTTTGAGATGTCATCTAATGGGGTATATCTGTTACACAATTTCTGAATGTAGTAGCATTGCATTTTATGGAGGGATAAAGTCCAGGTATTGACCCTATGCCCTTTTGAACCTCTCCACATGGTTTCTCAGAGTGTATGTGAGGTGTTCTAGAGCCAAAATCTTTAGTATGAGCTCCTCCCGCATGGCTGCCATGGAAGTTACCTTGGACACCCAGCTATTCTGAACACACTTTCTCACCATGACCTGCAAAAACCTGATGTTTCAGGGGTACAGTAACCATTCCTCCTCTTAGAAACATAGAAACATAGACTTTGACGGCAGATAAGGACCGCTTGGCCCACATAGTCTGCCCATTTCCCTACCTACAGGATAAGTTGCAGATCCTAGTTTACCAACAGCAGCCTATTTCTTCCTACCCCCCCCAACAAAGGTTGCCTTATGTCTGTTCCATGCATTCTTGAATTCTCCCACAGTTTTAGACCCCACAACCTCCTCAGAAAGGCTGTTCCATGCGTCCACCACCCTCTCTGTGAAAAAATACTTCCTCACATTGCCCCTGAACCCCCAAATTGTGTCCCCTTGTTCTTGTACATCTCTTTTTCTGAAAGATGCTACCCTCTTGGACTTTGTTGATTTCACTGAGGTACTTAAAAGTTTCTATCATGCCCCCCTCCCTCCTTTCCTCAAGGTATATATTAAGCTCCTTTAGTCTCTCTCCTGGTATGGCTTCTCTTGCAGACCCTGCACCATTTTAGTTGCCCTCCTCTGGACTGCCTCTATCCTGTCTATGTCCTTGCAGAGATAGGATCTCCAGAACTGGACACAGTACTCCAGATGGGGTCTCACCAACTGTCTGTACAGAGGGATAACAACTTCCTGTTTTCTGCTGGTGATGCCTCTCCCTATACATCCCAGTATCCCCAGCCCTCCCTACTGCCTTCTCACATTGCTTGCTTACCTTAAGGTCATCTGATATGATTACCCCAGGTCCCTTTCCATTTTTGTTGTTGTTACTACCTCCTCCCATTGTGTAATCTTCCCCTGGGTTTTGTTTCACAGGTGCATTATTTTGCACTTCTTTGCATTGAATCCAAGCTGCCATACTTCTGACCATTCCTCCAACCTTGCCAAGTCCCTTCTCATCCTTCCACACCTCCTTGTGTATCAACCCTGTTGCAGATCTTTGTGTCATCTGCAAAGAGGCATACTTTTCCTTCCAGTCCCTCTACAATGTCACTTATAAAGACATTAAAAAGGACTGGACCCAGTACTGAACCCTGCGGTACCCCGCTAGTAACCCCTCTTTCTTCAGAGTGGACTCCATTTACAATTACCTTCTGTGTCCTATTGTCCAGCCAATGTTTTACCCAGGCTACCACCCTAGGACCCACTCCCAGGCTGGTTAATTTGACTATTAATCTTTTGTGCGGGACTGTGTCAAATGCCTTGGTAAAGTATAGGTGGGCCACGTCCACAGCCCCTCCCTGGTCTACTACTTTGGTCACCCAGTCAAAGAAATCAATTTAATTCATCTGACATGACCTTCCCATTGTAAACCCATGCTACCTTGGGTCCTGTGACCCACTGACCTCTAGGTACTCAACAATTCTTTCCTTCAGAAGTGATTCCATCACTTTCCCTACCACAGAGGTCAAACTGACAGGTCTGTAGTTTCCTGCTTCTGTCTTGGTCCCACTTTTGTGAAGAGGAATCGCATCCACCTTCCTCCAGTCCTCAGGTACCACACCATCCTCCCATGATTTGTTAAAAAGGGTAGTCAGTGGTTTCAATAGTTCTCCCCTTAATTATTTTAGAATTCTGGGGTGAATTCCATCAGGCCCCATTGCTTTGTCCACCTTCAGTTTTAGGAGTTCTTTCAGAACCCTTTCTTCTGTGAAAGGACTGGGATTGACCCCCCCTATCCAGAGTGCTTCTGTTAATTGGATTAGGCACCTCCCCCTCCTCCTCTTTTGTGAATAATGAGCAGAAATATTCATTCAGTATCCCTTTCTCACTGTCCCTCTCTGCCCACCCACCGTCCATTTTATTCAGCCTCACTATCCCTCCCTTTGTCTTTCTACGCTCCCTGATGTACCTAGTCTTCCACCCCCAGGAGCATGGCTTAAGGAGTAACTGGAATCCTGCAGTCATGAGTCTGTCCTATTGCAGCTGCCAGTACCCCCCAGAAAGACTGCAACTTGCCAAAGGACCAAAAATAATGGAAGTAGGTACTCATCTCTTTTGAGGATCTACCGCATATGGGAGATACTCCTAGGTTAAGTATATTTGCCATGTGGGGGAATGGGGGCTGGCATAAGTGATTGATAAACTTATTTTGGGCCTCTTTGAATTTATTGCAGATGAATAGGCCCATGTGTGATGTACATATATTCTGGAATTAAACATCCCAGGTCCTTTTCCCATCTTCCCCTTGTCTTTAGTGAAGTATCTTAACTCAACAGTCTACTTTGCCTGACTACTGCTAATATTATCTGCTTGGGATTCCTTCTTTTGCTCAATATAAGTTGTTCTAGGGGACCAATATCTGTTGTTAAGTGTTCTTTTCTGTTCAGTCCTCCAACACAATAGTGTATCTGCAGGTATAGACAAATGTGTGTTGGGGATCTCCCTTGTCTGTTGAAGTTCCTCGAAGGATCATAATCCCATTGAACATATGAGGTCCCTTAGGTCCCCAGCAACTGCACTCCCTGCAGTTGCTGCATTGTACATGCTTCATTGCCCATCCTTGGGAGAAAATCAGGGTTATTTGCTAGGGCCACCATTAGGGTTTGTTAAGCTGCTCCCCCTCTGTCTTGACTCATAGAGTGCCAAGCCACCAGTATGTCACCCACCAGGGGATTTTTTCGCTAGTAGGCTTGTATGCTTGCTAAGGCCTCCTAGGGCCAGGTATACATTTTGTGGATAAGGCACCCTTCACACTTCCAATCCAGCCAGTGTGCCCCATTAGATTGGGCTACTCAGTCTTGAATATATTGTGTCTGGGCTGCAAGATAATAAATTTGGATATCTGGGAATTTTAGGTCCTCCTGTTCATTGTCTTATTTGAGCTTTGGTAGGCTGGTTCTGGGCCTCTTACCAGCCCATAGGAATCTCATGTAGGCTGATTCAAGTCTTTTTCTGTCCTCTCTACATAGTCCCACTGGGAGCATTTGCATATTTACATATAGGAGTGATCTACAGGCCTCTAGCCCAGGGAAAGGAGGTAGACAGGACAATAGTGGTAGAAATACACAGGATGACAGCAAAGGGGGAGTTACTGCTGCTGGGCAATTTTAATATGCCAGACATGGATTGGACCATCCCAACAGCTGCCTCAGTCAGGAGCTGGGACATCTTGGAATGCCTGATGTGGACAGGCCTCAGGCAGTTAGTGTTGGAGCTCACCAAGGACAAGGCAATTCTGGCCCTTATATTGACCAGTGGGGACAGAATATATTTATTTATTTTTTTGAATCTTGGATTAACACCTTTGAGCTAAAAGCTCATTTACAAAGGTTCCACATTGTTTTGTACAATACAGACACATAAAGCAATTTACAGTTAATTACAACAGAGGTGATAATTCGTCGTAGCAGGATTTACTGGTTTTGCTGCAGACAGTATACAATTTATACAGAATGAGAGTTTCACAGTGATTTAGAACTAATTTTACAGTAGGGAAAATGAGATAAAAAATTCAAGTGTTAATAAGCTGGCTGTTATGTAGCATAGGGGATAGAGCTGGGGAAAAGAACTGGGAGAATGGTGTGAGGAGGTAGAGTAGAGGTCAGAGAGGCTAGAGTCATGTAGTAGATAGCAGAGGGAGGTGAAAAAGATGGGGGATTGAAGATAGTTGGAGGAGTAGCCACCCCAGAGGGGCCTTTTCAGAGAGGTGGTAGAGATGGTCAGAGCTGAGGAGGTCAAGGGAAGTACAGTAGGGTAGGAGGTGCAGATGGGGGGGTGAGTTGGGGCCCAGGGGTGGGTAGGATGGGAGATGAGGTAATGAAGGTAGTAGGGGAGGAGGCACAGAAGGTGAAGTTAAATGAGAGAAGGATGGTGGGAAAGATAGGGAGGAAGTGCTAGTGATGGGAGGTGGAGGAGAATGGGTAAGATCACATGAGGGGGAGAAGAAGAGGGGAGATACCATGGAAGGGAGTGTGGTAGGAGTGGTAGGGAGGGAATGAGGGATGGAGAGGGCTAGGGGGTGGGTGATTAAGTGCTGGAGATGGACCAAGCCATGGGATGCAGGAGGGAGAAAATGCAAGGGGGTGAGGGCAAGCAGAGCTAGGTGTTACAGTTGCATGTACTTGAGGTGATGAGGTGTTTGTGAAGCAGGGTTTTGAAGTGGCCAATTCTTTGCATTGCTTGAAGGTCGGCATTGAGAGAGTTGATCCATTTAGGAGCTCTGTAGGCAAAAGAGCATTGCCCTAGGGATGTTCTTTGGAAAGGGACTAGAAGCATACTTTCACTAGCACTTCTGGTATTTCTCAGTCAAGTGGATGGACAGAGGAGGTTCTAAACCCCTTGGGGGTTGAGGCCAAGGGCGGCCTTCTTGCCTAGGAGGCAGGTCTGGTACTGGATTCTGTTGTATAAGTTGAGCCACTCTGTGTTAGCATAGATCTCACAGGAGTGAGTTAACCTGTGGGCACCAAGTACTAGCCTGTAAACTTTACTGAGTGTTATTTTTATCCTCTTGAGTGCGGTATCGTTGGCTGCACCGTAAACTGTAAGCCCGTAGTTTATGACTGATAAAACAGAGTTAGACACTGCAAGCTTGAGGGTGGCATCATTTAGACAGTGGCTATTCTTGTATAGTTGACCAAGCCTTGCATTGGCAGCCTTGACTACTTGATCAATATGCACTGAGAATGTAAGGGCATTATCTAGTGTGACCCCAAGATACTTGAAGCTGTTAACCGTTTCAAGTGGAGTGTCCTGATTGTTTTGGGTAGTGAGACAGTATGACCTGTGCTTATTCTGCGCTGAAGCAAAGAGCATTGTCTTCATTTTTTTGTAGTATAGTAGTAGCTTGGAGTTACTAAACTAAGTTTCAATAACAGTAAAGTCATTCTGAAGTCATTTCTCTAGGGCTTGGGGGTTGTGGTGGCTGAAAATAGTACTGCATCATCCACGTACAACAGGACATTGCTGTGGCAGGCCTTAGAGTGGTTGTTGAGAAACAGGCTGAACAGAAGGTGCCCCAAGATTGAGCCATGGGGACCCCAGTTGTGATACTGTGATGTTCTGATAAGGCGTTGTGGATTTTCACTTGTTGACTGCGTCCTGACAGGTAGCTCTGGAACCATTTCACCGATTCTGTGTATAGTCCAATGTTCAATAGTTGACTTAGCAGAAGGTTGTGGTTGGCTGTGTCGAAGGCCTTGTTGAGGTCAATGTAAGTAGCCCCCACTAAGAACCCCCAATCAAGGGCCTCATGCATATAGCCAGTGAATTCCACAAGCGCTGTACTCGTTCTATGAAGCTTCTGAAAACCATGTTGTTCATGGCATTGGAGGCTATACTTGTCAAGATATTCTACTAGCTGGTCGTAAACAATCCTTTCAAGTGCTTTTGAGAGCAGTGGAAGGATAGAGATAGGCCTGTAGTTGGAGTGATTAGACCTATCCCCGTTTTTGAAGATAGGTGTGACCAGTGCCATTTTCCAGGATGAGGGAAATTTCCTGGTAATGAGGGACAGGATTAGGATCCTTGTTAGTGGGGAAAGAACCTCATCTAGTATGTAAGCAAGGAGTTCAAGGTTTATGGGGACTCCGACTGACTATGGTTTCCTTAGAACTTGCTGAAGGTTTTATTGGCTGTGGTTTTGGAGATGATCTTGAGGTAGAAGGGGGGAACAGAATAGCCAGTCTCTTTGTTGATACCTTTAGGATCTGAGCTGGTAACTGGAGTAAGAAAGTCTGGGGGGAGTATACCACTTAGGTCTGTAAAAGCCTTGTTGAAGTGGTTTGCGATTATAGTAGGGTCTTGCATGGGGACACCATTGATAATGATTGTGGGTGATATTTTATAGAATCATGGAAGTCTGGGTGGATGGTCACTTAGGGTCTAGTGACCACCAGGCTGAGAGGTTTAATATTGGTAAAGTGTCACAGTTGTGCCACACAAAGGAGATGGTCCTGGATTTTAGGAGGGTGGGCAATGCTAGGATGGGGATAGGCATCAAAGAAGCCCTGGTGAGGAAGGAAGCAATAGAGGGGGTTTGAGGAGCAGTGGGCACACCTAAAGGGTGCCGTACTTGAGGTGACAAATCAGTGCATTAGAAGAAACAAGGGTAAGAGAAAGAATCAAACCACTATGGTTCTCAAAGGGGGTGGCTGAGAAAATAAGGGCCAAAAAGGTGGCTTTCAGAAAATACAAGGAGACACAGAAGGCAAGGGATAGGTCAGTGTACCTAGATAAACAGTGGGAAGCATGGAAAGCAGTTAAGAGCACAAAGATGAAAACCCAGGAAAGGTTAGCACAGACAATAAAGAAAGGGGACAAAACATTCTATAGATACATTAGTGAAAGAAGGAAGGCCAGGGCTAGGATTGTAAGGTTCAGAGGGGAGGAAGAGGTGTGTGTGGAGGGAGACCTAGAAAAAGCATCAGTAATGAATAAATAATTCTGTTCACTTTACAAGCCCTAGCCTTTGAGAAAGGGTCTAGGAGTGACCTGAAACATGTCACATGGGTGCTTTTTATCTTTTATAGTGTAAATAAATTCCTTCTTTTTACTCTAAATGGTATCAGAATCCATATGTGGTGGTGAGTGCCCACGTTCTTTGTGTGAATGTCTTTAACTTTACAACCTTCTGCGCACTCATTTGCTTGGTTTTGTAGGGAAGGAAGTGAACACCAGTCCATTTACAGAAGGGAGAGTCCAAGAAGAACTCCCAAAACTGAGGGTGGACTAAGCAATGGGACCAGATGGTATACACGCTAAGATATTAAAGGAACTACTGATGGTGCTTGCAGCACCGCTGGCAGCCCTGTTCAGTGTTCCAAGTACCTTTGCACTCCTGTATCCAACAGAAAGGCATACATTGTAGTTTCATTCAAAAGGTTTTTATTCCAGGTACAAATTGTCTCCAAAATTCAGCCTTTCATGCAGTGTAGTTTCAAATGATCCAAACCTCCAACTCCAAACACACTCCCCAGTGCTTTAACCAGGGTGTGATCTTCCTCAGGGGGTGGAGTTAGTTTGAAGTAGCCCCCCTTAAGTAACCAATTTTTTAGGTGAAAACATTGCCTCCTATAACGTTCATATTTAATTGCAACAAACATTTGCTAATCAGTGGCTCTGGGAGGATTTGAACCTATTGTAGTGTAGAATGATGTTTTAACATAAAATTAACAACAAATTAACTTAGAATCAACTGTGTAAAGTAAAGTAGTGGCACTCCATAATTATCCAGCTTACAACATTCCAATATTTAAGTATATTAACAATTCATCACTGCTTAATATGTACAACTAAGTCTGTGCTGTTATACGATTCACAGCTTTACCACTATTTCAAACAGTCATAAACTTAAAAAATTGTAACAACTGATACTGTTCAGCAGTTTACAGAATTGTTTTTCTTTTAACGTATTCACATTCTGTAGTTGGCTTCTCAGAGACTGGGTTGCAAATCTCTTAGAACACGTAAAACATAATCACTAAGTGACTTTCTTATAAACTGTCTGTTACTTTATTTTTCATATAGTGTAAACCAATTTGAGTATCATTTAAAGTTACCTTGAAAAGGTTAATAATTGCTTCTTGGCAAAACTACCAGCTCCCACTCTTTTGTTGCAGGCCTCCAGCAGTGGGGACAGTCCCAGACTGGTCCTGGTCCTGGTCTTTGGTTGGACAGGGAGATTCCTTTATGCATTCCCCCCCTTTCCTTCTTCTTCTGAGAGTGTTGTTGAAGCTCAGAAGGGAGTCTGCAGTGCTGATTCTGATTGCTTCAGATTGGGCCAGGCAGACCTGGTATTCTCTACTACTGGCCCTGTCTAGCAAACCTCCATCACTTTTCCTCTGAGGTACAACCTTCTGACCTTTCCTCAGGGCAGGATAGCATTTCCAGACCCCAGTACTCTGCACCTCAGGTCCTGGTACTTGTGGAGTTAGAATACTCTGGGTTAAACCTCTCGAGAGAGGTTTTGAATGTATTAAACATTTCCAGAAAGCCAGCCACAAGGAAAACGTATGCCTCAGAGTGGAAAAGGTTTTCCCCATGGTATTCTTCCAGGCTGATTAATCCCCTACAGGCCAGCCTGTCCTGCATACTGGAATACCTGATACACCTACAGTATCTGGGCCGTCTCCCTTCTACCCTTGGGGTGCACTTAGCAGCAGTCTCAGCTTAGGCTTCAGCTGGTAGGAAGAGAACTGTAACCTCCTTGGCTATTTTCAAAAGGTACTTTCAGGGTCTGACCCATCTGAACCCTCCTTTCAAAGATCCAGTCACTCCTTGGGACTTGAACATAAACAGTATATTGCCCAGCTCATGGGTGCCCCCCTTTGAGCATATGGCAACTGCTACTCTGAAATATGTTACCTGGAAAACAGTTTTCTTTGTAGCCCTCACCTCAGCCAAGAGAGTGAGTGCGCTCCAAGCTCTGTGTACAGATCCTAATTACATTATCTTCCACAGGGATAAAGTAGTTCTGAGGACCAACAGAAAATTTCTTCCTAAAGTGGTTTCAGAGTTTCATCTCAACCAGTTCATCACGCTCGCTGTGCTTTTCACTGAAAAATCCACACCAGAGGAGCAGAGGCTCCATTCCCTGGATGTTAAAAGAGCTTCAATCTACTACTTGGACTGCACTAAGGATGTTAAATTCACTTCAACACAACTGTTTGTTAACTATGGTGGTATAAGGCAGGGCAAGCCAGCATTCAGGAGGACCATTGCTATCTGGATAGTGGCATGCATACCGTTCTGTCATGGAAAAGACAGCAAACGTCCACCTGAAGGCCTCAGGGCCCACTCCACAAGGGGCAAGTCTGCCTCTGTGGCAGCATCTAGAGTTATCTCCATTCAGCAGATTTGTAAAACAGCTACATGGAAAACAGTACACACCTTTACAAAGCACTACTGTTGGGACATACAGTCCAGAAGGGATACTAGTTTTGGCACTGCTGTCTTGCAGAACCTTTTCCCTAAATAGGTTCTGCACCCAGCCTCCCAAGGCACTGCTATGGAGTCTACACTTGTCAAGCAGTATTCAGGGATTCTTGGGGTTTCAAGAAAAAATTATTCATCGTAGTAATGTTGTTTCTTCCTAAGGGATCCCTCACTGTGCTTGACAATCCCTTCCCTACCTCCCCTTCCAGAACCTGGAAAAGGTTCTCACAGCAGCCTGTTTTTAGTGGCGTTAATCATTTCCTGTTGCTTTTGGCTCACAACTGAAAATGTTGTGAGTTTTTTCCTCATTTGTTTTCTTTCTTTTTTTTAAAAGAGTGTGTTTTTAGGTTAGGATTTTTTAGTAGTCACTTAGCTAGATTTGGTGATCACTGCTCTCCCACAGCTTGAGAAATAAATCTGTTACTAGAGGGAAGGGGAGAGTGGGACCACAACAGAGTTTCAAATTTAATTCTAGGTCTTTCTAGTCAACATGTACTACTGTTTTGATGTACCTTTAATGTACCGTTGTCCTTGTAACTGATGTAGAACCTATAAATGAGCACCCGCTCATGGGTGTAATCCAAGAACTCAATAAAAAAAATGTAAAAAAACAAAACATAAAATTCTAGGCTCTGGGACAGCAGCTCAATCCAGTGGACTGATTGCACTTGTCAAGTATAGTGAGGGATCCCTTAGGAAAAAACAACATTACTACGGTAACTTTTTTTTTTTTCTGCTTGTGATGCCCATCCCTATGCACCACAGCATCTTGCTGGCCCCACCCACTGCCTTGTTGCACTGCCTAGCCACCTTGAGGTCATCCGGTATGATTACTCCAAGGTCCCTTTCCTATTTTAACACTGTCAATACCTGTTCCCCCATTTTATAATCTACCTCTTGGTTTCTATGCCCTAGGTGCATGATTTTGCACTTTTTCACATTGAGTCCCAGCTGCCATACTTTAGACTACTCCTCGAGTTTTCTCAGGTCTCCTCACTATCTCTCCACCCCATCAGGAGTGTCCTGTCCATCCTAACGCAGATTTTGGTGCCATCTGCAAAGAGGCATACCTCCCTTTCCAGCTATTCTGCAATGTCACTTATAAAGACATTAAAGAGGACTGAGCCCTTAGGTACCCCATTGGTCACCCTCTCCTCCCCTGAGTGAGTGCCATTCATGACCACCCTCTGTCGGCCATCTCTCAACCAATTTCATACCAGGTTTACCACCTTTGGACCCACCCCAAACAGCCTAGTTTATTTATGAGCCTCCTATGTGGTACTGTGTTGAAGGCCTTTCTGAAGTCTAAGTAGGCCCTGTCCACCACCCCACCTGGATCTATTTCCCTGGTCACCCATTCAAGGAAATCTGATCATGTTCATTTGACGTGAACCCCCCCCCCATAAATCTATGCTGCCTCAGGTCTTACAACTCGCTGGATTCGAGATTCTCTCCAAGCTTTTCTTTTAAAAGTGTCTCCATTAGCTTCCCCACCACTAACATCAGACTGATCGGCCTATAGTTGCCAGCCTCCTCCTTGCTGCCACTTTTATGAAGTGGGACTACATCTGCCCTCCTCCAGTTCCCCCAGAACCACTCCTGTTTACAGTGAGTTGTTGAATGGGACGGTCAGAGGTACAGTCGCTACCTCCTTGAGCTCTTTCAACATCTCCGGGTGTACTCCATCCAGTCCCATAGCTTTGACCACTTTCAGGTTCACAAGTCCCTTCAGGACTCTCTCCTCTGTGAAAGGACTTGTGTTTACCTCCCTACCCCAAATGCTCCTGCTACTTTTATGTGGTCCATCCCTATCCCCTTCCACTGTGAAGACTGAACAGAAGTATCTGTTCAAGATATCTGCTTTTTCCTGACCCTCCTCTACACAGTCCCACCTTCCCCTCTTAGCCTCACAATCCCTACCCTTAATAATAATAATAATACTCTTTATTTTTATGGCGCCTTTCAAAAGCCAAGGCACCTTACAGATTATAAAAGCATCAAACATTTCAAAGTCTTAAAAATATATTAAACAATTAATACAGTTAAAACAAGAAGGTTCAACACCAAATGCCTGACACCACAAATATGTTTTCAGGGCCTGTTTAAGTCCTTCCACGGTCGTGCACTCCCGTATCTGATGGGGAAGAGAATTCCAGAGGGTAGTGGCTGCATGCATAAATGCATGGGCCCCCGAAGATTTCAAAGACACCCTCGCCTCGGGATCTCTAGCAACCCCTCATTATCTGAGCGGAGCGATCGCCCAGGGCAGTAAGGGACCAGGAGCTCTTTTAGGTAGTCCAGACCGAGTCCATGTAGAGCTTTAAAAGTCAGAAGACTGACTTTAAAGGTAATCTGCCACTGTAATGGCAGCCAGTGCAGACCGTGCAGCACCAGTGAAATTGACAGGAATGAGAAGTTCCCATCAAAAGCTGGGCTGCTGCATTCTGCACCAGCTGCAAGTGGTGGATTTCCACCCCAGGTAGCCCTGGGTAGAGGAAATTGCAATAGTCCAAGCGTAAGGACACAAAGGCATGGACCAGCGTAGGAAGATCGCCATACGGAACAAGGTGCCTAATTCTGGAGATATTCCTCAGATGATAAAAAAAGGATTTGATGACGGCAGACACCCGTGAATGCAGAGTCAGCCCTTCATCAAAAATTACCCCCAGGCTACGCACCCATTCAGAGATCTGGAGTGATAAACCCCCAAGGCAAAGCCCAGAGGGTAAACCACCCCCTCAGCCCCCCATCCGGTGTGCCGAATCCACAACCAACACCTCAGTTTTTTTCGAGTTCAGCTTCAGCCAACTCGAGCCCATCCACTTCTGGATTTCTATGAGGCAGTTATTAAAGACCAAGAAAGCTCCATTCTGGTCAGGTGCAAAAGAAAGGTAGAGCTGGGTGTCATCAGCATAGCAGTGAAACCTCAGCCCATACCCTCTTACAATGTCTCCGAGGGGCAGCATGTACACTGCTAACAACATGGGGGACACACCGAACCCTGAGGAACCCCACATGACAGAGGAACTGAGACCAAGAAATAAACCCTGGACACCACCCTCTGAGTTCTTCCAGTGAGATAAGATGTAAACCATCTGAGGACTACATCTGATAGTCCACAGATGAACCTCAGGCACTCAAATAGAACCCCATGGTCCACAGTGTCAAACACTGAAGAGAGAGATCTAGAAGAACCAAGATGGAATGGTTCTTCCAATCCCTAGCCATCAGGACATCACTGAGCACCCGAACCAGTGCTGTCTTAGTGCTATGCCTCTTTTGAAAACTGGACTGGAGGGGTTCATAGATATCATGGGTGGTCAAATGGTTCTCCAGCTGTATGGCCACTACTTTCTCAATCGCCTTCCTTAAAAGGGAAGGTTTGAGATAGGTCTGTAGTTCACATGGCAGTCGGGGTCCAAAGAAGCTGTCTTCAAGAGGGGTGTTACCACCACCACCTCCTTCCAGGAGCTAGGAAACTAACCTGTTTCCAAGGAGCACCAGACTATCTGTGCAAGGAATGGACCATTGGAATCAATACAACCCAAAATCTGGGAAGTTGGTCCTGGGTCCAAACTACAGCACATAGGGTGCATACTCTGGACAATCCGCATGAACTCCGGTCGGTTGAAGGTACTCCAGGAAAGCTGAGGTGCAGCGGCCATGCACTGATCCAGAGCAACACCCTTAGAGTGTGCTGGATGGAGGGCTGCCCTAATGTCAGCCACCTTAGTTGCAAAGAATTGAGCAAATTCATCGCACTCTACTTGTGAAAAGGCATGAAGGCAGGCTGGGTTGCACAGTCTGTCTACAGTGCAAAAAAGCTGAGCTGGTCGATTCTGAGCGGCCACAATCTCCCCGGACAGGGACTCTGCCTTCTTACGGGTGATTGCAGATTGATAGGCTTGATAATACTCCATCAATCTAAGATGGTCGGCATCAAGGGAGGATCTCCACCAGCAATGCTCTAACCTTCTTCCTAGTCACTGCATCTCCTTCAAGGTAGGGTTGTCAGAACCCTCTAAAGTTCTGGGTTCTAGTTCTAGTCTAGAACTTTTGAAAAAGTTCTAGGGTTCTAATCTTTTTTAGAACTTTTTAGAACTCGAACCCTATTCTTTAATTATGCTGCCAATAATGAGAATAATAATAAAATAAATGTGGAATCAAGGGCATTCTGTCAATAATGAAGGTACTATTGAAATACATGTGACATCAAGGACAGAAAGAACTACAAACTGTTTAGTACAAGAGGGGAAGAAAAATGATCATGTGTGACTTTGATATGACTATAGCTAGGTTTGTCTATGGTTTCTTGATCTGTTTGCTAAAGCCAACAACTTACAAGGTGTTGACTGCTAACAAGCCACCACCCACCCATATGTTAAACATGTTCCTGCTGCAGCTGCATTATAGCTCCTTAGTGAAAATAAATTGGCACATTAACTATTTATGTACTCAGTTATATAGTCTCATCATCATCAATTATGAAAACAAATTACTGATATTACTCTTATCTCAGCTGTTTGCTGCTTTCTCTTTTAAATAAATAAATCTAAAGTTGCTATGTTTAAAAGAAAGTTTGCATAACAAAGTCAATGTACTGCAGCCACAGCACATGGAACTGGTGCAAGACATTATGTAATAATGTAGTAAGTAAAGACATTTGAATACAAAAAATACCAATCATTCTTATTGGCAAGTAATATATGCAATTTTCTAAGATAATGTGTACATATACCAACATTCTTGTTGGCAAATTGAAGTAACACATGCAACTTTCAAAGATAATGCATTGAATTTCCAGCTGATAGATAAATAAAATGTGTATTTCAGTCACATAAAGAAAAAAGAGGTTTCCTCACCACATACTGTGCTAAGGAACATTTAATATAGCTGCAGCAGTTGGCATGTGATGTTTAAAGGACAGTGTCTGTCAATCCTGGCCTTATGCATCAAATTATCACTATTTGTAAAACAAACACATTTAATGATTGGTCACATTCTGTAAAAAACTGCTGATGTTGCTGTTTTTTTTCTGATTCCTTTCTTCTTTTTTAAAGGGGACAGGAAATTTGTGCTACATGGCCACAGTTTGTAATGTCCTTATTAAGAGACATGAAAGTCTTGTCTCCAAGTGAGCCATAGTTAATTGTTCCTTAATGAACACTTGTGTAAAAAAACTGTCTTTCAATTGTATTGTTCTTATGGATAACATTTTGTACTGTTCTTTTTATGTAACCAGTAATTTAAGAATTTTTACTATTATGCCATGGTTTATGTACAACAGAATGTTAAACATGAGCTACTGTCATATGAGACCTATGCTTACAGTTATGTGCCCAACCATGACATAGGTAAAACTCTAGATCACTGTTTTCCTGAACAGACCTGTAACAGAATGCTGCCCACAAAAACATAACAATACAAAATGCAGTTTTCCCATCACTTTCTATTCAGTAAAGTTACATATGGATCCTTTTGGTTTATGGCTAACATTTCTGTAATTGGGAAAATAATAAACAGCTACCAGTTAGAAATCATTTTCTGTCCTGTTGAAAACTGAAAATAGATGCCCCCCATCATTATAAAATCTTGTATGGGACTGGTGCCGGTGTATGTAAAAGACTAAATGGAAATTTAACGGCAGTTTGTTTTGTAGTACCTCTCTATGAGAAGGTACTAAATATCCTAATAGAAGAACAAGATCAAATTGCTAAAATTGCTGGTTTCACAGTCAAATTTATTTCCCCTGATGATCTGTGTAATCAGCTGAGGTTCAATGAATGAAGATAGTGACCCCCAATTATGGAAAAAAGGCTTTCTGATCTCTTTCTTTCATAATGAGAGTCTTGTCTTCAGCAGTTAATCTTCACTCTCTTTCCTCCACTTCACCCAACAGACATACACATTCTAAAAACAAACATCGCTGTAGACTGAATTATAAGGAGTAATTGGTGGCTAGTGATTCCTTTCCCCTCTACTGTGATTGTAATTTTATTATTGATTCCTTTCAAATCTGTAGGTGTCCATCACCCTCTCCAGAAACCATGCTTGCAGTTTTTTAAAAATGTTACATTGTGCTACTTACAACCTCCCAGTTTTGAATCCAATGCACAAGATATGTAAAACACTTTAAATTGTGTGTAGTCCCTCTCCCCATCTCGAACCCATGACAGCAGTTTTACAAGTTAATTTCTTTGGGCAATTTGAACCTCCCAATACCAAACCCATAAGTAATTTATGAATGACAGCTTAGTAATTGGGGTTTCATAGCTCTTGAAACTCACTAGACTAAGATAGTCATCTGACCCTATACCTTCCCTCCACCTCACTGACCACATTTACATTTGTAAAGCAATGCTAATTGGAGACCAGAATCAATGGATAGAATAGGACCCTGTGTGAGTCCAGTTATCTGCATCAGAGGAGGTCAGGGTACTATAAGAGATGCTTACTACTGACATGTATAACTCCCATCCCACAATGAAAGAAAGCAACAGCAGGGCAAACAATACGATGGTATGTATACTGTAGCTCAGGGGATCAGTGTTAGGAGAGTAGGTGTTATCCCTTTGTACTAGTCCACTTGTTAGGCAACATCTTGAGTTTATAGTTCAATATTATTGCCAAAACCTGCAAAAAACATCATTAACATGCTGGATAATGTACAGAGAAGGGCTACAAAAACAATAGTGGGTCATCATAGTGATGCATAGGAGGGAAGATTTAGAGGACTGCAAATGTACTCCAAGATTAACATGAGCAACATGTGCGACTTGATTGTGTGACTGTAAAGTACTTGTTAGGGATAAGAATGGTGGACAAGTGTCCCAAAACTCACAGGGATTAGTGTCCCTACACCAATCAGATTATTAAATATTTTATAGCTCTATGATAATGTTAATTATAAAGTGAGTATAATACATCCAGGTAACTACTTGGCAGAAGACCTGTGAACCCAGTGTTGGTTTCCAATCTCAAATGAACCATGAGAAGCTTCAGGTACATCTGTACTGAAAAGTCTGTACTACCATGCATCTCTGACAGTCGTCTCAGATTAGGCTGTCACCACTACTCACACACGCACGCACGCATACACACACACACACACACACACACATACACACAGACACAATAACTCATACAAATAAAACCCACTGCAGCTGCATTTTTCGTTCCGATAAAGTCAACTGAATATTAATGACAGAAAAGTCAATGTGTAATGCATCTGCATGTAACGGGATGGATGAGTAGCAAAAACACCAACAAACCAGTAACTACATTGATTACAATGTCGTGTTATACTGTATAAATACATTTTATTACTACTACTTACTACAGTTAAATCCAAATGATTACATTTAAACTACAGGAGCTTTGGAAAAAAAATTAAAAACTGGGGCCATTTTTGGAACTTCTTCGACAGCGGTCAAGAAGAGGTGGCCTGAAAACCTTCAGCTGTGGTTATACAGATCTTTAAAAAAAATCAGAACACACTGCAGTGCGAACACATGTAGTCCAGCAATAGGGATGAACTATAGAAAGCAGAGGTACTGCATGGATATGTTTTACATTGATTTTACATCACACTAAGTGTATTATTAAAATAGCTCTAGGTGCTGAATATCTTTTTTAAACTGGTTCTGAGATTGCGCTATTGGCAGGCAGAAGGGATCAGCTGAGGTGATATACCTATTTAAAAATATTCTGTGTGACTTATCAGACAATAAAAGGAAAGTCGTTTAGACTGACTGTACGCCAACTCAAAAAAATTCTGCTATCAGTAACAGCCAGAGCAGGAAGAAATGAATCTCTGAGCTACCCGCACACGTACTGTGCACTACATTATCTGCTTGGGAGCAAATAAAATGCTCAGACAAATGAAGCTAAAAGGGAAAAAAAAGTTGCAACTTGACAGAGAGAGGAGACTGCATGAGTATTACTGAATTGAATGTCAGGGTCTCGCTCTCCTCACCCTGTCAGAGTCTTGAGATGCAGTTGTACTGTTGAACATAACGTTACAGCAGTGCATATGAGGAACTGCACCAAACAAGTGAGTGTTTCCTGCATAAATGTAAATAACAAAAAAAGACTTTCCATTTTTAGATTGCTAGGGATCAGTGGGGGGCGCCCAATAACAACATAAGATTCCACAGTGGCATTTAGTGTTGATGTTAGTCGATCCCTAATCCACCCCCCATAGTGCCCCAGAGAACCACAGCAAACACAGACACCAAGGTACATCTTGTCCAACATGCCCCCTTCCTCTGACTGGTCACTGATCTAAGAACTCTGTTTCCTAGACCCATGGTTAAAATTTATCATGCACTCTCGCCCCCTGTCACAAACTATCTGACAAATGCTGATATAAAACAGAGCTTATAAAAAAATCTTAGCATTAGCGGTGTCATTTTCGTAGCTCTACACAGGAACATATGGAAAAAAAGAAGCTGTGAAAAGAGCATAACGTTTTCAACAGGTAAACCTTCCTCCCGACCCACCGTGTTTTCAAAACAAACACAATTCAAGGAAATTCAAGGCATTATGGCTGGTAATTTTACATCTGTATGTTACCATGCAGACCATTTTCATTTTCAAACACCAAACCCCTACTAGAAAAAATAGAAAAAAACCGTCTAACAAAAAAAAAAAGGTGCTGACAAGTGACAAACTAATGGATGAGACTGTGTGGATGGAACTCAACACAGCACTCCACCGACTTCAGTGACAGCCCCTGATATTTCAAAGAAATGCTTGTTGACCAAATCAAAACTGAAATAAAACATATATATGTAGTTAACAACTGTTTCAGTACTACTATGCCATGTCAAAAATGAGTTTTCATGATGAGCTTGATATCCTACAGGTGCTGAATCATTATTTCGGATGATGATTCAACGTTGTCACTGCCAGCAACCAGGTTTTGCCTTCAGACAGCTAGCAGTTCGTATATATGTGGCTGAACTATAGGGTCGACTCATGAAAATATAAGTCCACACTCTCTTCTCACTTCGGACCCCAAGTAACTAATGTTTTCTCCTATGGTAGTGATGATCATCTGTGAAAGGGTTCAGCTTTGAGAATTATGCGATGTTACTAGGATCTGAGTGCCTGACTTAAAAGGCAGTGTGCATGCACGCGCTAACTACAGCAGAAACTGACAGGAAAAATGACTTTAGCCCTACAATTAACAGAGTTTAGAAAAGACAAAATCACTTCTTCAAACTTAGATCTTTATTTGACAAAGCTATAATAATGACCTCCAGTCAGTAATCATTTTTATCATATTTGCGAATTACCTCCTATCTCATATTTAATGCATTCAAAAGCTAAAAATTTTTTCACGCTGATTCGAGTCTTTTATGGACCTCTAGTGTTCGAAGTTCTAATTAGAACTCGAACACCAGGGTTCGAGGATGGGTCTTCAATCTTTCCTGGAACTAGTTCTGACAACCCTACTTCAAGGCCCTATCAAACCATGGGGATCGAGGATGAAGGGAGAGAGGGACAAACATGGACAGGAGCAAAGATCCAGGTGACTGAAATAATATAGAAACATAGAAACATAGAATTTGGATAGCAGATAAGGACTGCTTGGCCCACCCAGTCTGCCCATTTCTATGAGAAGGTACTAAATATCTAATAGAAGAACAGATCAAATTGCTAAAATTGCTGGTTTACAGTCAATTTATTTCCCGATGATCTAGTATCAGCTGAGGTTCAATGAATGAAAGATAGTGACCTCCCAATTATGGAAAAAAGGCTTTCCTGATCTCTTTCTTTCATAATGAGAGTCTTGTCTTTCAGCAGTTAATCTTCACTCTTTCCTCCACTTCACCCAACAGACATACACATTCTAAAAACAAACATCGCTGTAGACTGAATTATAAGGAGTAATTGGTGCTAGTGATTCCTTTCTCTACTGTGATTGTAATTTTATTATTGATTCCTTTCAAATCTGTAGGTGTCCATCACCCTCTCCAGAAACCATGCTTGCAGTTTTTAAAAATGTTACATTGTGCTACTTACAAACCTCCCAGTTTTGAATCCAATGCACAAGAGATGGTAAAACACTTTAAATTGTGTGAGTCCCTCTCCCATCTCGAACCCATGACAGCAGTTTTACAAGTTAATTTCTTTGGGCAATTTGAACCTCCCAATACCAAACCCATAAGTAATTTATGAATGACAGCTAATAATTGGGTTTCATAGCTCTTGAAACTCACTAGACTAAGATGGAATAGCTGACCCATAACCCTTCCCCACCTCACTGCACTACATTTACATTTGTAAAGCAATGCTAATTGGAGACCAGAATCAATGGATAGAATAGACATGTGTAGTCCAGTTATCTGCATCAGAGGAGATCAGGGTACTATAAGAGATTAGCACTACTGACATGTATAACCCCATCCCCACAATGAAAGAAAACAACAGCAAGGCAAACAATACGATGGTATGTATACTGCAGCTCAGGGGATCAGTGTTAGGAGAGTAGGTTATACTTCCCTTGTAAATGGTCACTTGTTAGCAAACATCTTGAGTTTATAGTTCAAATATTATTGCCAAAACATGCAAAAACATCATTAACATGCTGGATAATGTACAGAGAAGGGCTAAAAAAACAATAGTGGGTCATCATAGTGATGCATAGGAGGGAAGATTTAGAGGACTGCAAATGTACTCAAAGATTAACATGAGCAACATGTGCGACTTGATTTGTGACTGTAAAGTACTTGTTAGGGATAAGAATGGTGGACAAGTGTCCCAAAACTCACAGGGATTAGTGTCCCTACACCAATCAGATTATTAAATATTTATAGCTCTATGATAATGTTAATTATAAAGTGAGTATAATACATCCAGGTAACTACTTGGCAGAAGACCTGTGAACCCAGTGTTGGTTTCCAATCTCAAATGAACCATGAGAAGCTTCAGGTACATCTGTACTGAAAAGTCTGTACCTACCATGCATCTCTGACAGTCGTCTCAGATTAGGCTGTCACCACTCACCACACATGCCGCACGCACACACATACACACACACACACACACACACACACACACACAGACACAATAACTCATACAAATAAAACCCACTGCAGCTGCAGGTATTTTCGTTCGATAAAGTCAACTGAATATTAATGACAGAAAAGTCAATATGTAATGCATCCGCATGTAACGGGATGGATGAGTAGCAAAACACCAACAAACCAGTAACTACATTGATTACAATGTCGTGTTATACTGTATAAATACATTTTATTACTACTACTTACTACAGTTAAATCCAAATGATTACATTTTAAACTACAGGAGCTTTGGAAAAAAATTAAAACTGGGGCCATTTTGGAACTTCTTCACAACGAGTCAAGAAGAGGTGGCCTAAAAACCTTCAGCTGTGGTTATACAGATCTTTAAAAAATCAGAACACACTGCAGTGCGGTACATATGTAGTCCAGCAATAGGGATGAACTATAGAAAGCAGAGGTACTGCATGGATATGTTTTACATTGATTTTACATCACACTAAGTGTATTATTAAAATAGCTCTAGGTGCTGAATATCTTTTTTAAACTGGTTCTGAGATTAGCTATTGGCAGGCAGAAGGGATCAGCTGAGGTGATATATACCTATTTAAAAATATTCTGTGTGACTTATCAGACAATAAAAAGGGGAAAGTCGTTTAGACTGACTGCATGCCAACTTCAAAAAATTCTGCTATCATAACAGCCAGAGCAGGAAGAAAATGAATCCCGAGCTACTCATATTACGACTGTACATACATTATCTGTTTGGGAGCAAATAAAATGCTCAGACAAATGAAGCTAAAAAGGAAAAAAAAAGTTGCAACTTGACAGAGAGAGGAGACTGCATGGGTATTACTGAATTGAATGTCAGGGTCTCGCTCTCCCTCACCCTGTCAGAGTCTTGAGATGCAGTTGTACTGTTGAACTATCTGGTACAACAGTGCATATGAGAACCGTGCACCAAACAAGTAAGTGTTTCCCTGCATAAATGTAAATAACAAAAAAAAGGACTTTCCATTTTTAGATTGCTAGGGATCGGCGGGGCGCCACCAACAACATAAGATTCCACAGTGGCATTTAGTGTTGATGCTTATCGATCCCTAATCCACCCCATAGTGCCCCAGAGAACCACAGCAAACACAGACACCAAGGTACATCTTGTCCAACATGCCCCTTCCTCTGACTGGTCACTGATCTAAGAACTCTGTTTCCTAGACCCATGGTTAAAATTTATCATGCACTCTGCCCCTGTCACAAACTATCTGACAAATGCTGATATAAAACAGAGCTTATAAAAAATCTTAGCATTAGCGGTGTCATTTTCGTAGCTCTACACAGGAACATATGGAAAAAAAAAAGAAGCTGTGAAAGAGCATAACGTTTTTCAACAGGTAAACCTTCCCTCCCGACCCACGGTGTTTTCAAAACAAACACAATTCAAGGAAATTCAAGGCATTATGGCCGGTAATTTTACATCTGTATGTTACCATGCAGACCATTTTCATTTTCAAACACAAACCCCTACTAGAAAAAATAGAAAAAAAAACCGTCTAACAAAAAAAAAAGGTGCTGACAAGTGACAAACTAATGGATGAGACTGTGTGATGGAACTCAACACAGCACTCCACCGGACTTCAGTGACAGCCCTGATATTTCAAAGAAATGCTGATTGACCAAATCAAAACTGAAATAAAAACATATATATACGAATTGACTACTTGTTTCAGTGCTACTATGCCATGTCAAAAAATGAGTTTTTCATGATGAGCTTGATATCCTACAGGTGCTGAATCATTATTTTCGGATGATGATTCAACGTTGTCACTACCAGCAACCAGGTTTTGCCTTCAGACAGCTAACCCAGTTCGTACATATGTGGCTGAACTATACAGGGTCGACCATGAAAAACATAAAGTCCACCACTCTCTTCACTTGGACCCCAAGTAACTAATGTTTTCCTCATGGTAGTGATGATCATCTGTGAAAGGGTTCAGCTTTCAGAGAATTACATGCGATGTTACCAGGATTGAGTGCCTGACTTAAAGGCAGTGTGCATGCACGCTACTACAGCAGAAACTGACAGGAAAAATGACTTTAGCCCACAATTAACAGAGTTTAGAAAAGACAAAATCACTTTCTTCAAAACTAGATCTTTATTTGACAAAGTTACAATAATGACCTCTAGTCAGTAATCATTTTATCATATTTTGGGCGCTATTCTCCTATCTCATTTAATGCATTCAAAGCTAAAATTTTTTTCACGTTGATTCGAGCCTTTTATGAACCCTCTAGTGTTTCGAGTTCTAAATTAGAACTCGAACACCAGGGTTCGAATGATGGGTCGAATCTTTCCTGAACTAGTTCTGACAGCCCTACTTCAAGGCCCTATCAAACCATGGGATCGAGGATGAAGGGAGAGAGGACAAACATGGACAGGAACAACGAGATCCAGGTGACTGAAATAACATAGAAACATAGAAACATAGAATTTGACAGCAGATAAGGACTGCTTGGCCCACCCAGTCTGCCCATTTCCTTACTCTACTGATAAGCTGCAGATCCTAGTTAACCAGCAGCCTACTTCTTCCTACCCCCACCCCCAGAATTGCCTTATGACTATCCCATGCATGCTTGAATTCCCCATTGATTTTGACTCCACAACCTCCTCCTCGAAGGCCGTTCCATGCATCCACAACCCTCTCTGTGAAAAATACTTCCTTAAATTACCTCTGAGCCCCCCTCTATCTTCAAATTGTGCCCTCTTGTTCTTGCACACCTCTTTTTGAAAGATGCTACCCTCTTGGACTTTGTTGATTCCCTTGAGGTACTTGAAAGTTTCTATCATGTCCCCCTCTCCCTCCTTTCCTTGGTATACATCCTTAAAGCTCCTAGGTCTCTCTTCTTATGCTTCCGGTGCAGACCCTCGCCATTTTAGTTAGCCCTCCTCTGGACAGCTTCCATCCTGTCTATGTCTTTGCGGAGATTGGGTCTCCAGAGACTGCACACAGTACTCCAGATGGGGTCTCACCAGCTGTCTGTACAGAGGAATAATAACTTCCTGTTTTCTACTGGTGATGCCTCTCCCTACCATCCCAGTATCCCCCAACCCTCCTTGCTGCCCTCTCACATTGCTTGCCCATCTTTAGGTCATCTGATATGACTACCCCAGGTCCCTTTCCATTCTTGTTGTTGTTAGTATCTCACCCCCCATTGTACTCTTCCCTGGGTTTTGTTTCCCAGGTGCATTATCTTGCACTTCTTAGCATTGAATCTAAGCTGCCATGCATTTGACCATTCCTCTAACCTTGCCAAGTCCTTCTCATCCTTTCCACCCCACCCTGTGCATCAACTCTGTTGCAGATCTTAGTGTCATCTGCAAAGAGACATACTCTTCCTTCCAGTCCTTCTGCAATGTCGCTTATAAAGACATTGAAGAGGACCCGTCCTAATCTGAACCTGCATGGTCCCACTAGTAACCTCTTTTTCTTCTGAGTGGACTCCATTTACTATAACTCTCTGTTCCTATTCTCCAGCCAATTCTTTACCCAGGCTGTCATCTTGGGATCCACTCCCAGGCTGGCTAACTTGTATATTAATCTTTTGTGTGGGACTGTGTCAAATGCCTTGCTAAAGTCTAGGTAGGCCATGTCCACAGCCCTCCCTGATCTACTACTTGGTCACCCAGTCAAAGAAATCTATCAGATTCATCTGGCATGACCTTCCGCTGTGAATCCATGCTGCCTAGGGTCCTGTGCCCTCTGGCCTCTAGATACTCAACAGTTCTTTCCTTTAGAAATGATTCCATCATTTTCCCTATCATGAGGTTAAACTAACAGGTCTATAGTTTCCTGCTTCTGCCTTGCTCCCACTTTTGTGAGAGGAATCACATCTGCCCTCTCAGTCCTCGGTACCACCCCATCCTCCCATGATTTGTTAAAAGGTAGTCAGTGGTCTCACTAGTTCTACTCTAGTTCTTTTAGAATTCTGGGATGAATCCCATCAGGCCCCTTGCTTTGTCCACCTTCAGTTTTAAGAGTTCTTTCAGAACCCTTTCTTCTGTAAATGGGCGGTATCAACTTCAGTAACCAAGTGTTACTACTGTTTGTTTTATGTATCTCCCCTCTTCCTTCGTAAATACTGAGCAAAAAATATTTGTTTAGTATCTCTGCCTTTCACAGTCTCCCTCTGCCCACCCTCCCTCCCCTTTATTAAGCCTCACTATCCCTCCCTTGGTCTTCCTTCGCTCCCTGATGTACCTATAAAGGTTTTATCCCCTTCTTAACTGAGTTGGCTATCTTTTCCTCAGTTTGGGCCTTTTGCTGTTCTGACTGCCTTCCCAGCCTCCTTTTTGCTTTAACTGATACAGTTCTCTGTCCTGCTCCTTCTGCGATTCCTTGTACTTCCTGAATGCTTTCTTTTCTCTTGAACCTTCACTGCCACTTCCTTTGAGAACCATAGTGGTTTCTTACATCGTCTTGTTTTGTTTATTTGCTTCACATAAAAGGCTTTTTACCTCTGTGATGGCAGTTTTATTATTCCCCATTGTTCTTCCACCTCCTTCCTGCCCATTTGCTAGTGCATTCCTTGGCACTCACCCATTATGGCAAAGTCAGCCCTCCTACCATATAACCATATTATAGTCTACCACGAGGGCCTCTGGGTCGCTGCTTGCCACTGGAAGGGTCGATGGGTCAAGTACCACTGCCAGGCCTTCAGAGCTAACATCTCATAAAGGGTGGTACCTGACCATCTCCACAGGGGTAGGCCTATGGGGGTGCTAAAACTAAACTCCACGGTGTAGTGATCGGACCATCTGACTGGTTCCACCCCAGATCAGAAGCCTCGATCCCCAGGAGGAAGACTAAGTCAAGGGAGTGACCGTGTTTATGGGTGGCAGTGGTAACTATCTGTGTAAGGCCCAGCGATGACATCAGCTGGAGGAAGTGCTGTCAAACTGCAAGAATTCGTCATCGATCCAGGCATTGAAGTTGACCAGAACTAGCAGTCTGGGTGACTCAGACACCATGTTGATGACAAAGTCCGCCCACTTCCTGAAGGAACCACTTCTCATCTCTGGGTGGATGGTAGATGAGAGTGATCCTACAACCTACACCTGCCACAACGGTACACTCAAATGACTCAGCCTCCTCAACTGGTACACTCATGAAGTTAAGTTTGGTCTTAAAACAGACTGCAACCCACCCCTCCCCATGATCCAATCACAGGTGGTGAATCACTGAGTACCCAGCAGGAGTTAAAGCCTCCAAAATGGGGCCAGAGTTCTCATCCAGTCAGTCTCAGTGATGCAAGCCAGATCCACTGTTTCTACAAAATCTGAAATAATTGCAGTCTTGTTTTAATGGACCTGGCATTGCATAAAACCACCCAGGTTGGATGAACCTCCAGGGCCACCCAACCACCTGCCCACCAATATTGGTAGTGCTCTTAGGTATGAAAACCAGACATGGCGAACCACATTTTTGTTCCATTTCATCCTAGGGTGTCTCCTGGATCTCAGGACCGAATGTGGTGGCCCTGCTCATTCACCCTCCACTGTTCGCACCCCCACCCCTCCTCCCTTACGAGTGATGTCCAGTGCCCTACAGCGTTGGTATGTTGTAAATTGCAATGGGGAGGAATAAAGGGGTGGAGGGCATGGAGAGTAGAGGGCAAACAGCACACAGCCTTGGGAGCAGACCTCCAGTAAATTGTGGCAATCAGTTTATCAGGCGTCTCGCTGAACTAACCCACAAAACAAATAAAAATAAAATTAAAAAAATCAAAATAACCGAAAATACAACAAAATATAACCCCACACTTATACCCTATCAAAAATAAAACCCTCAAGTCACTGTGGAAAAACCCTCAATTTACCCTTCCTAAACAGAAATACTAAATTCTAAAATATAACCAGCTCAGGGACTAGGGCTGGGGTGGGTCTATTTAAAACAAGTTTCAATCACAGATAAATAGTAACACTCTGATATTACAAATAAAGTCCAAGTGATAGAAGTAAGTCAAATACAAATAAACAATTTTAACTCTCTGGGCCCTCTCACAGCCTCGGGAGTTAGCAGAACACAGCACTCTCACTGTCTGATTAAGGAAAATTATTGAAATATCAGTGTTTCCAGTCCCCAGGCCCTCTCATGCCCCGGGAACCAGTGAGAAAAAATACAAGCACTCTCACTGCCAGCTGAGTAACCATAAATCAAACAGAAAATTTGAAGTTTGACCATAAACAGGTGGGCAGATAAATAAACAAAAAATATATTAGACCAGTTTGAGTTCTGAAGACTCAGAAGACTCCTACACTCCAGTTGATGTCTGTAGTGTAGCTCCAACACCACCTCTCACATAGTGGAGGAATAATCCACAGATAATCCACAGTTATTCAAATTTGAGCAAAGAAATGAAATTTAAAAAAAAAACGGTGTGCACAGCACTCTCACCACCCGTACACCCAAGGAGCAGATGTCAGGAAGGGAGGCAGATCAACTTTCAGGAGCACAGTTCACAGGTAAGAAAAGTGGTCTAACAGCCCCACCGGTAATCCAGTTTAGCACAAGATGCGATCAGATAATAAAATTACAGCCTTCCTTTTTTCACTAATGTACCAAAAAGATCTTGTCCCCTTTAGTTACTCCTATGGCTATCCATTGATCACTTTGCTCCTTTGTGCCCCTCACCATTTTCCCTTCTTCCTCTGCTTGACCTGGTACCTTCCTGTCCTTTTCCCTCTGCATCTCTTTGTACCTCCTGAATGCTAACTTTTTGTAGTATTTATTTATTTCAAATGTTTCACTAGGAACCACATACTGAGCTGCTAATAGCTCATTTCCAAATGCATCCTAGGGGTAAAGGGCCGTTGAGAAGAATCAAGAGATGGAAAAAAACTAAACAGTAATAACAATAATACATTACAAAAATAGTATTGTACAATGGCAAGAAAGAATCCTGGACTCTGATTGGTCAGTCTGGGGCTGAACCACTGATGTTATCCCAGCATAAAATCACAGATCTAGTCCCAGCACACATGACTGCATTAAATGTTTAAAAAAATCAGTCCACAGTCCATGTCCAATTTGCCCATACTTGGCATGACTGCTGTGGCTTTGCCAGTACTTAAAACGTTTTTTTTTTTCAAAAGTAAATCCTACCTTCCACTGTATTAAAACAGTCTAAACACTTCTCAAGTAAATAAAATCTCTATGCCCTGTCACACTAACACATTTCATTCACTGTAGCTCATTTTTGATAAAATTAAACTGAAATGTTGCCAGGAAGCCATCACTTGATTGGCTTCATCATTTCCCCACTCTGCTCAGTATCAGCACTCCCCATCCACCTAAACAAACCAAAATCACTCCAAGACTTACTAATCTACTTTTTCTTTCCTTTATCTCCCATACAAAGTGCTACCGACTGTACTGGGAGAACACACAATTTTATTTATTTATTTAAAGTCTCAGATTACAAGAACCTATGAGTTTAAAGACTCTTTTACACAGGTCCCATGTCATTCAACCAAAAAGACACAATACAAGCACCTTAAGTATACAATAAACTGTAAACACAAGGATACATAAAAGTTTCAAAGGTTGTTAAATGGAATATAATCATACAGGTGAAAAGTGAAAAATAAATAGAACATACATAAAATAGGCTAAATGATTTGAGCCATAACAAGGACTACAGGCAGGAGAGGCAGCCAGAAAAGACTTTGTCAGTAAAAGAGATAGCCTAAGGCAGACTTTGTCCATAAGGGTGTGTGAGGGTGAGAGGTAGCAATGGTGTGGAGGGAGGAGTGTGGGAGGATATATGGGGGCTAGGGAGGCAATCACAGTGGCTGTGTGCAACAAGGTGTGATCTCAGGAGGTGCTTGAAGGAGCCCAGCATGGGTGTGCCAATGATATTGGCTAGAAGCCCATTTAGCCAACTGGGAGCCCTGTAGCTAAAAGACAATTTGGCCTGATTTGTTCGACAAAAGGGACTTGGTAGGCATGATTTGATATATTCCTGGAGAGTACGAGGAGGCTAGGATCATGGGTTAGCAAGAGCTGGGAGTTGGGGGTAAAGCCTAGGCTAATTTTCTTCCTGTATAAGCAGGTGTGGTACTTAGTCCTGTCACTAAGGTTGAGCCAGTTTGTCATGGAGTATAGGTCACACGTATTCATCCTGCTGTGTGCACCCAAGACCAGATGACAGGCTTTATTTAGGGCTAAGTGAATTCTTTTTTAATGTCATGTCATTGGCAGCACCATATATGATTAGACCATAATCAACTACTGAGAGAATGGAACATGTGACTGTCGTTTTGAGGGCCTCTTATTTGCATACAGTGTTTATGCCTATAAAGAACACCCAGCCTACAGTTGGCGCTTTGGAGACCATATTGATGTGTTCTGAAAAGACAGGGCACTGTCGAGGATGATACCAAGGTACTTAAAGGTCTGAACTTGCTCAAGAGGGTGTGGAGACTGTTCCTAATATTGAGTGCAGCTGATTTAAGTCTCTTATGAAGGTTTGTGAAGAGCATGGTCTTGTTTTTTTTTAGTTAATGACTAGTTTGTGCCACGTGAACCAGTCTTCAACCACTGAGAATTTATCTTGGAGACTATGGATTAATGCCTGGGGGTCTGGGTGACTGGCAAATAACACCACGTCATATGCATATAGGAGAAGGTCACTGGGACAGGTGAGAGGTAGGAGTTGAGAAGAGGCTAAACAATAATGGGCCCAGGATAGACCCTTGAGGGACCCTGACTGGACTGGTTTACTGGAGGACAATTTATGATCAATTTTTACCTGCTAGGATCTACCCTCAAGGTAACTTTAAACCAAATCATAGCCCCAGAAGAGGCACGATGGTAATGATTGAGTCAAGTAATAACAATAATACATTACAAAAATAGTATTGTACAATGGCAAGAAAGAATCCTGGACTCTGATTGGTCAGTTCAGTTGGACCAGTGATGTTATCCCAACATAACATCACAGATCTAGTCCCAGCACTCACATGATTGCATTAAATGTAAAAAAAATCAGTCCACAGCCCATGTCCAATGTGCAGTGTCAGTGGCTCAGTAGGTAGCACACTCGCCTCTGAGACCGGAGATCAGAGGGCTGTGGGTTCAGTTCCCACATCTGGCACTTGGGTTAATATCCCAGTACTGACACTGTAGTGCAGCATGAGAGGGTGCTGCACTTGAGGTGCCATCTTTCGGATCAGACGTTAAACCGAGGTCCCATCTGCCTGGATTGGTGATAGTTCAGGTGAATGTTAAGATCCCATGGCACTTATCAAAAAAGTAGGGGAATTTTATTAAAATCATAACAAAGCAAACATACAATGTAAATCCATGCAAAAACACATAACCAAAATAAAAACAGATAGTTAAAAACACTCAAAAACACAAAGAAATAAAAATAAAACCTAAATGCAAACAAATGTTGTCCATCTAAAGAAACATTTGAAAAAGAGTCATAACAAAGGTACAATAGGAGTTGAAATCACTCATATCAAAAACAAAAGAAAACAGGAAAACCTCACTGATTGATAAGTGAATGAGGTGAAAGCTACCCATAGAAACTCCAATATCTTTCCCACTTGCTTCTTTCGAGAAGTTTCACCTCCTCCTTAACAAGATCAATATTCCATTTAATTATCTCATATAGTTCAGTAGGAGGAATACATTTTGTTGAAATAAAAATAACATAGAATCTGCCAAACCCAATATAAAATAATTACAGCTATCAAATTCATTGTACCAGAGTCATATCTAGCCCACTCCACAGGAAAAAGCCCAAACACCAGAGACCTCGGATCCTAATTTCCAAACATATTGCCAATGTTTATGCTCCCAAAGAAACCAAAATTGTATGATATAGGAGCATTCAAAATATAAATGCAACATAGATTCAATTACCATAGAACATGAGTCTCAAAAACAATATCTATCTTGAAGCATCTTATGCTTATGATTACCCTTATATTAATCTTACCATGGACTCCAAGCCAAGAAATATCCCACATGGTCACTGAAATCCTTTTATTAAGTAATCGATCTCCAATCCTAGACCTAAGTCTGAAAAGTCAGAAATGCCTGATCAAAAAATAAGTGTCCAATATAACCTGATAAAGCGTTTCTCGAGAAAGAGGTTACCATATCTGGCGCCACTTTCCAAGATGTTAGTAAATCAAAATCAGAGCCCAATCAGAGGTCAACATATATTTCCATCTATTCTTATGAATAAAACAGGCAGATCTCCATTCTTGTAAAATATCAGTAAGATGATCCGTGACCAACAATGCCCATAAATTATCCTTCTGGCAACAAAGAGGTTTAAGATTAGAGTTCACAAACAGAGAAAATAAAACAACAATTGGGTGAATCATACAAATTCCCTCATATTTATAATCTAAATATAAAATATTTCTTTTAATAGGGTTGAGCCAGCTTCTCCAAAACAGAAAAAATACCCATAAGAGATACAAAACATTATTTAGGAAGTGGAAAAGATGACCAACATATAAAAAAGAGGCAATAAAAAGTCTTAATTAAAAAATTCTCTCCTTGTTCCCCATGGACCATTATTCCACCTATGTACCTTGTCCCTACTATCATTAATATAAATTTGCCAATTGTAAATCGCCATATCTTGTGATCCAAAAAATAGACCAAAAATGTTATGGGGAATCTACCACCCTAATACCTCCAACTGGGAGTCTCCTACCTGAAACCCCTTTCAATTAAAACAAATACTTTTCAAAAATTAAGCTGAAACCAATACAGTGCAAAAGCACAGGCAGAACAGAACATAAGAGGCAGCCCACAAATTCCATGGACTACCACACACAGATCATCCGCATAGCAAATAGTTTTAATATCACACATACCAATTCTAGATACACCGTGGAGATTTGGAGATTTCTGAAGGATACGGATTATGGGGGTCCAATATTAAGATAAACAAAATTGGACTTCATGGACATCCCTGTCGGACCCCTCTATGGATGTAACGAGAGTCCCCAGCCATCCATTAACATAGAGTTTACATAAGCCAATGAGTAACACATACAAAGCCAGTTAACAAAAGGTTCAGGAAAGCCATAAACCGGAGTGTTAACCATAGGAATTCTTGTGAAATACAATCAAGCCTTCTGCTGATCAAAACTAAAAAGATATCCATTTAACAGGTTGGAACTTCCTGAGAGAATAATTCCGCACCAGGATTAAGGCATCTTGAATTGATCGGCCAGGCACGAACAATATTGAGTGTGATAAACTAGAAAGGCTAGTAATTTCTTGATACGATTCCCTAACAACTTTGTGAAAATTTTAAAATCAGTGTTCAACAAAGTAATAGATCTCCAATTATTTAAGTCTGCCTATTCCTTTCTTAAATAAAAAAATCAGTAAACCCTAGTACATCTGCTCTGTGAGACGATCTTCAGACAAAAGGCGTTAAGAACTGCCAATATGGTATTAGGCATGAATTCCCATAGTTTTTATAAATAACAGGAGGCAGGCCATCAGAACCCGGAGCAACCATATCTTTCATATCAGACAAAACTATAGCAACTTCCTCAGCCAAAAAGGTTTCAAAAGGCGTCCTGCTGTTCTTTTGACAAGGTTGTAGATCTGCAGCCTGTAATAACATAGTCATAGCATTAGTTTCTGTAAAGGAGATTCAAATTGTTCCTTAATAAAACTTTCCACACAGTGTATAATCTCAGATGTAGTACTGACCAAATGACCCTGCACAGTTTTTTAAGAGTGTGTAGTTGCTTAGACTGATATCTTGATCTACAATCCTCAAACGGATTTACTTGTCTTTTATTTCCTTTAGTCCCAAATTTCTGTTCAAATTCCAAAGATTTTTGCCGATCATACTGTAATTGCATTAATTAGCTTTTAACATGTTGTATCTGATCCCCACAGTCAGTTTGTGAAGCACACTGTGTGGAAAATAGAGTGCATAAGGTATTCCGTAGCACCCCAGATTACTGGTGATAGCAATCAGATAAATATCGAGAATGGATTTAAAAATCCATAACACAGGTTTTGGAATCCACCCACCAGTCAATTAAAATAGTGTAGACAGAAACCACTGTTCCCCTGTCCAAAACCATATCCCTAAACTCTTTACAAAAGATGAGTCTGACAACAACTGGGTATTAGCTCTCCAAACTCCTGGCCCATTTGAGGTAACATAATTCAGATTGACTTGTAACCCCAATAGATTATGGTCCGAGGTCTCTATGGTAACACCTGCCTTCAAATTTACCAATATTTGGGAACATAACCAATAATCTATTCTGGACGATAACGTCCTTTCAAAAAAGTAATTTGGGCCAGAAGAAAAACATCTAAAGGTTGCTCTCCGTAGTATATTCTTCAGTTCAGTGGTTTCACAATATACCTTCCCCGTGGATTTTGAATCCAGGTTAGTGTTAAAGTCACATCCCACAGTACTATCCTGGTAGTGAATAAATAAGGCTTTATTTTTTAAACATTTGTACCCTGGTGGCTTTTGCTGAGGAGCATTGATATTTATAAATCTATAATTGAAATCCTGCCAAACCAAATCCAGGATCATCACTCTCTGCGGTACCAGATCCACTACCTTTTGAATAAAAACCATGGAAGGAAAAACAAAACCCTATGCCAGAACACATATCCTGACCTAGAGACCAGACAGAGGCTCTCATAAACCATTCTTTGGAAGCTTTTTCTGTCAGAAGTGGTGTAAAGACGAACATTCTGCAAAAATAAACATCATATGCCAAGTTCTGTAAAGCCAAAAGGTTGCCTTCCTCTTATAGTCAGATCTTATACTATTCACATTAAGACTCACCAAGGATAAAGAATGAAAGGCAGGAGACATAGATAACAGCCACAGGAAAGCAAAGGAAACCAAGCAATCATTTATTTTTCTGAGACCTAATGTTCCTTTTCTTTGATCCCCCTTGAGGGGTCTTGTTGTACCACCACCAGATCAGTTTGTGAAGCAGGAGAGACCCATCAAGGTCATCACCTTCCATAATGTCACCCCAACTCTGCAAAGGCTCATAACGATTTTCCACCAGCACAGCTGGCAGTGGACTGCCTTCCACTGGTTTAGCCGATCACAGTCTGTTTCGAACAGGTTGGAAATCAGAGATGAATCCTCCAGACCATCAGGAACATTGGGTAGAAAGGAAGGGGGTTGACTGTTGTGCAGGAGGGGAAATAGGTGGAGGTGATGAAGGAGGAGGGAGAGGAAGGGGGTCCACAACAGTGACCTGAGGTACAGGCCCTTGAGAAGTAGGCCCCAGTGGCTTATTAGGTGGAGATGTAGAAAGGAAGACACTTCAGAAGTATCAAAACCTCTGATTTGTCTCTGGCAGATCTAGTAACATAAAAGTCATGTTCCATATAATCTGCCGAATTGTGAGCAGCCCAAGGGTAGGCAGCAAAAACATGGGAGGTATCCCACACAAATTACAAGTTGGGGACCATACAGGACAACGCAGTGTGCCCCTGGGTTCCACACACAGAACATTTAAGCTGGTCGCAATCTGAGTTCAAATGGGATAGGTACCCACAATGGTAACAGAAGCGAGGTTGTCCAGGGTAAAACAAGATACCAGTCTCTCCTATGTAAAAACAATTGGGAAGATGTTGAATCTCTGCATCAGTCATATTTAATTGAACTGAAAACTTTCAACCCCAGTCCAACCCATTGTCATCAATTAATACTTGCAGTATACCATGTACAGTGCACCTTTTCTCCAACCAATAAAGATGTCCAAAACATTGACCCTTCGTTCCTAAATAAGACGATAATAAACTTAGCCATAGGTCTAGTAATCAGAATACCCACAAATGGCTTCCAAACCGGATGAGATTTCACTGTATAATAAGCCGCCAAAATTTATCAGCAGGTAAAGGAATCAGGGGTCAGGAATCCAGCAGAGACTTGTCCTTGATCCACCCAGCTTTTCCAGCGCTTACCTCCGGGACCAGGACGAGTCATGCGCGTAAAGGAAAAAGGAAATTAATCAAGCTCTGTATTAGGAACCTCTGGCGATATAGTTTCTGAAGCCATACCATCAGTAGCATCCAGCAAACTGCGTTCGCTATTCCGGCTTGAACGGTCGGACTACCAGCAGGTTGTTTCCTTTTCTTGTCCTCTTCACCGCAGGAAGTGTGACCGGAAAGACACGCCTCACTTGCTCCCATGAAGGACTTATCTCCAGTCTCTACTACTGCCAAAATGGCTGTAGGTAGGAGCAAATCCATGGAAGAAACTTCAATATCTCCGACTGGTTCCAAAACAGATGAAGGTCCAAACAGTATATCTTCACACTCCACAGGCTGAGACATACTGAGGCCACACCAGGTGTCTCAGAGGGGCTCCTACTGCAAGAGTAGGGAATTTTTTATTAAAAACTTAAAAGCAAAATATACAAAATCATATTTCTTCATACAAAATCATAATGAAAGAAATCAAAAACATAAATATTACAGCATACATGAACTTTAAACATACATAATCCTTATTTGTACATAACCCCTGTCTCAGCCCCACTAAAAGAGTAGGGAAAAACATTTTATAAACTTCAAAAAGCAAGCAAATAGAAACAGTGTGAAGTCACACAAAAGGAATATACAAATCATAAGAAAAGCAAACAAGTATTAAAGTCATACATTGTCCAAAAAACAAGTAACAATAACCTAAAACATATCCCAATACAGAAAAAAATCCTCCAATCCCTATTAAAGGAGTAGGGTAAGTTTTCAAAACTTAAAACTAAATATACAAAATTGTATAACTACAGACAACATCAGAAGAAAAGAAATCAAAACATAAATAAGTATTACAGCACACATGTTATAGAAAAGAAAAGAAAATTAAAATAAAATACCAACAGAAATTAGTATTTCAACATACAGAAAGGCTTATAATCATACAGTATCCTCGAGCCAACCTGCTAAAATACCTGGGAAAGAATGTAATATTGAAACCTGAAGCAAATCATAACATAGGAAAAGCAAAGCAACGGGTCATCAATCAGAGCCATAAAAGAAAAGAAACAACAACCAGGAATACGTATAAGCCTTATTAACAACCTGTAACAGAAAAAGGAAAAACAGCAGGACCCACTCCTCCCCGCCCCCTATAATAGGTAGTCTCCCTATAGAAAGCTAAAAAGGTATCATAAGAACCTCCCTCAAGAATACCATCAAGAAATGTAATAGTTGCCCACTAAAATATTTTTTATCCATCACAACAACCTCCCAAAAGAAACAGAAAAGCCAACTCACTGTGGCAGAAAGAAATGACTAGGAAAAGGAAATAAAGGTTCCTTAAAGAAACCTCTAACCTGTATCAAGCCAAGTCATCTTCGCCACTAAAGTTTATAAAGATCTGGGTGCACTCTCCTTTCCAGCATCCGCCACCATAGCACATCCTTTCTAATGTTAAATAAAACTTGATTTTCAGTTTTAACAGTTTCTGAAGCGTAAGAGCTACACGAGCCTGCCAAAGCTGAAAGCTAATAAATCCCATTAAAAAAGTCGTATCGTGACAGAGTCGTAAACTACCCATGAGCCAGGAAGTACCCCTCCATACAGATAGCAGATAGCTGACCTTGGAAAGGGTTCATTGGCCAGGTAGCATGGAATTTAGACCAAAAGGACACAACAAAGGGACAATTGAAAAAAATGTTGCAAGGTCTCAATCACTCCTGAACAAGTCTCTTCCCTGGGGCAAAATCTCTCCGATAGTTCCTTATGCTTCAGGTTTCCTTTACCCCCAACTTTTTATGCAGACAAAGCCATAAAAATCCCACATATATTAGGGACTCTTTTACTAACCAAAACTGCACCTTGGAATGTTGGTCAGCAATGGGCAAGTCATGAAACCATGGGTCTGCATAAAAAATCCTGCACCACACAATTATAAAATTTTCTTATGGGATTGTGAACAAAGAGATCTTTTGACAATGTGCTGGACTTTAATTTCCCAAAATATCCCCTGAAAGTGACTAGAGTAAGTAGACAGCCTGGTTTGACGTGGTAAAAATGCAGAAGGGTCTCATTGTTTCAGAAGCTGACCTATACCATCTGCCACCCGAGGTCCATATCTTGCTCTCCCTTTAACAATGGAATCAAATTATTAAAAATAAAAGTACCATGTAGAAACACCACTGGATTCAACATCCCCAAACGACCCTCACCAACAGGTAAATACATGATACCCCTCTTCACTGGATTCAACCTACTCCCTCAAACAAAGAAAAACACTCTATAAAGAGATGCCTCCAAAGAGAGTGGGGGGTAAACTGCTGCCAAAATAAAAAAATACAGCAATAAAAAGTCTTAATGAGATAAACCCGTTTAGCTTTTGTCATCTGTCCCTCATTCCAGAGAGCCACCCTGTCTTGAGCCACCAACAACTGCCTTTCCCAATTATATCTATGGCATCAACAGCCCCAAATAAATACCAAGAATCTCTGATAGTCTCAGTCTACAGGCATGTTCCAAATCAAGGCTGCATCAGCAGCATCTTAGTCTAATGGTAGGATCCCACTTTTCAATTTATTAATTGAGGAGCCAGAAATGTCAGAGAAGGCCTGTAATAGTAAATGAGCTGTTGCTGCAGAAGAACTATCTGCCAAAACCAAGACCAAGACCAAATCATCTGCATACGCGACTGAGACAAACTACGTATCCTCACAACCCACTGACAGACCTGTAATGTTGTTCTGACATGTTCAGGGCATGCAATAAGGGCCCAAAGAAAGCACCCACCCAACGCCGATATACCATGCCCTTCTGCCCTAAACCAACCATTCCACTGGGCAACAAACTAATACCCTATAGCATGTTTGCAACCAACCTATGAATTGTAAAGGAAAGCCATACCTTTTCAAGGTCTCCCACAGGTATACATATTCCACCTAATCAAAAGCTTTCGCTTGATCAAGGCAGACCAGATGACCAAAGATTTCCGTGAAACCCCTTATGTAAAATCTCCTGAGAAGAATCAGGGCATCCTGACTCTCCTATGTGGAACACCACTAAACTGAGAGGGATGTAACAAGGTATCCAAGATCACCCGTAAAGCGATTACATAAAACCTTCATCAAGATTTTATAGTCTGTATTGAGCAGAGACAAAGGCCTCCAATTATCCAAATTTCCCCTATCACCTTTGTTCTTAAAATTAATAACAAAATACCCTGTAACATACTGTCAGAGGAGATTAACAGTTTTAAGCCTACATTCAAGACCTCACAAAATTCCACCCTACACTTCTCAGATCACCTTACAAACCTCATGAGGAGTCCATCAGAACCACTGAGCAATCCCTGTTTTCAAGGACCAAATCGCAGATTGAGTTCATCCAGAGAAATGGGTGTAATTAAATTATCCTGTAAGTCAGGAGCCAAGGTAGGTAATTGCCTACAAGACAACCAACCACAGATGGAAGCCTGTGGAAGAGATTTACTCATAAAAGAGTCAGAAGCATAAGTATGTATTGCAGCCAAAATACCGCCATTAGTCAATGCTTGCCCTCCCCCCCCAGTATTCAAATCACGTCATTCCACAGGATTCTCTCAGAAGCCATATAAATTCAAATGGTAAGGTGTCCCTTTTTTCCCAAAATCCCATACTTATGCTTCGCCCATATCCTGCAAAATCTGTAACTGCAACTGAGGCAGTTCTACCTTTAACCCTCTAATCTTGTTCGAACACCCAGACCCCATATGCTGATGGAAAGTGGACTAGAAATGAAGTCGACCCTTAAATAATTAAGCTCATCATGTCAAAGCCTACCATTAATTCTACCTACCATCTGAAAATATCTCCTAACTTCATGTTTTGTATCCACCCACCAGTCATTTAAGTTATCATACAGAAAAAACACAGACTGGCGTGCCACCAAAAGAGAATGTAACCCTTCTGCTACACAGGGATATCCAGTAAAGTGATATTTAACTTCCAAATCCCAGGACCCTCTGGGCCTCGGGTACATCACATAAGGCAAGCTTAAGTAACCTATGATCAGACGTAGCCACCTCTTGCAAGAATTGTGACTGCACAATAACACCTGAGGAAAGAAAAATAATCAATCCTAGACACCCTGGGACCACAAAAGTATGTATTACCAGATCCTCCAATATTAGGACCAAAGTGTCAACTAAACCAACATCTGCAATTAACTGAGCCAAACAAGCCACATCACAGTAAACCTTTTTCCCAAAGCAGCAGATACCTGGGAGGGTAAGGAACAATTAAAATCACCTCCCAAAATAACCAGATAAAAGTGCATAGAAAGGGGTAAAGTGATTTAAAGAGAGGTACCCTATCAAATTTAGTTTGTGGTGCATAGACATTCAATAAGCATAAAGGCAGGAACTTCACTTAATATCTAAAACAAAGCTCTACCTTCCAAGATTTCAACGTGATGAACCACCTGAATGTGTGAAAGAAAAACAAATCTCAACCCCTACATAAATCCTTCCCTTGTTATCCAACCAGTGGTAGCTGCCATTAATTCCTCATTAGAATGCAAACGAAGATCCTGAAAAAACACAGTCTAAATTCTCATGAACAAACTGAGAAAAGTGTTTTTACTCTTGGCAGGTGTTTAATGCTGTTTTCATTCAAGGATGCCACCCAAAGTGAAAGCGGAGCCATAAGTCACAGAAAAAAAAAATCACTTCAATTTGCTGGAGGCCCTAGTCTCCTCCCGCTCTTACAATCCTGAGGCCTTGGTTCCACATGATCTCCTGAAGGTACCAGAGACTCAGGTTGAAAGGTGTCACAGTAGGCGAACTCTGACACTACCACCGAATCATCCATCAAAACGTCATAAATATTAGGATCTGCCAGGGAGGGACTGAGGCATGGATAGTGGATTTCTTTGCCTGTTTACCTTTCCCTTTAGACACTTTCCTTTCTTACCACCAACCATGGTATAACCCTCATCAGGGGTGCTGGATCTGAGTGGGGGCAAGTACCATCACCTCCCATAACACCCAGCTCAGGTTCAATAGGTGCCACAACTCCAGCTAAGGAACAGCATCAGTTACCAGAGCTGACCCATCATTCAGGGTCTTCCTAGCCGACTGTAGCCCAGTAGAAGAGGCTACAGGAGACACTCCCCATAGGAAAGAGGCCCTGCCGAACTGCCAGCCATATGTAATGATCTTGAACCCCAAAATCCGCTTCAGTCGTGTTCTTAGCAGCCAGAGGACAAGTCTCAAAGACATGCCTATCTCATCACAGAGATTGAATCGAGACATCTGAAAGCAGTGAGCACTAGGATGCCCAGTTTCCCCACAGTGCGTACACTTAGGCACATCACACGAGGTGCTGATATGAGTCTTAGACCCACATTTGAAACAGACCCTGGGTTGACCTGGGTAGAGGCAGAAGCCCTTATCCCTACTCAGAAAAAACAATTAGGCAGATGTATGAGGTCAGTATCTGTAGAATGCAATTTTACTCAAACTTCCAGCCCCCATTCCAGAATCCTCAGCATCCAATATGGGAACAGGATTGCCCTGTATGTCACACCTCTTGGTTAACCAGTTCACAGTATCCACAACATTAACCCCTTGTTCCTAAAAAGGATGGTGATAACACGAAATGGTTGTGTAGTCAAAGGCAAAACAATGAAATCCACCATAAAGTATTCGCTTTTAAATTCAAATAACGGCACCAAAAGGTTTCTAACAAGGCAGGGGTATGATAGCTGATGTCAAAGATAAACTCTTCAGGGACATGGATCAGTACATAAACTTCTGAGGAGAAAACCCCATGCTTTGTTTCAACAGCATTTACCAACTATAAAATCGATCAGGGATTACCCTGGGACCCAAATAACGAGAGACAGATGGCATTTCACCATTTTGCAAGTTCCACGGTTGCGAAAATGACTGGCATAAGAAGGCCTATCAGAAAGGTCAGGAGCGGTGGCTGCACTGCATCTGCAGTAATATCAGAATCCCCAGTGACTAACCCACCCAGAATAGCATCGGAAGGGCAGACTCAAGAGTAGGAGAACCATCACTCAGTACAGGTTTAGGCAGCAGAGAAGCATTAGTAACAGAGCAAACAGTACTTATCTGGGTACTGGGACCTTCCTGTTCATCTCCTACAACTTCAGCTGGCTTCAGCACCACCCAACACAGGGATCCACCCGGCATCCTGTAAAGCCCATTCTGGCGACCAGGTAGCATCTACAATGTCCCCAATCCCATTTTCTGAACAAACAGCAGAAACTGGCCTCTCAATGGCCGTATGCAGCTTACTCGGGCCCACCGCCTCCAGGGCACCTGGTGAATTCTCTGAGCATTTCCTCTTCCTGTTGTCCTCCTGGTCTGACATCCGATTTCCCTGTGCAATCAATTCACTCACTTTAAGGAGTTCCTCTTCCAGACAGCACCACTTGTCTGCCAAACTCAAAAGGCTGTTCTCCTTCCACCTCTAAGGGACCGCTGACTCCAGCGATGTGCTGGCCATCCATCGGTGCATTCCAGCCGCCACCTCAGCCGGATCCCCTGTCTATCATAACTGCCATTACTTCACTTTCCTGTGCCATCGTAGCCTCTGCTGCAGACCTTCCTCCTCCAAGATCAGATCCAGAATGACCACCACGAACAGCAACAGGGTCCCCCTACTGGCAAGGGTAGGGGAATTTCCCGTGTCCTGGCCAAATTTCCCTCATTCACTAAAATACCACCAACAGCTTAATCTGGTTCCAAAGGTCAGTTGGCATTCATCTGTATCCCCCTCCCTAGGTTGTGCCTGAAAATAGGCAGGATTTGTCTTGCACTTATCCGCCAACAAAAACTAAATAAATAAATAGAAGGGTCGATTTACCATATCGACAGCCTTAGTGAGAGTCAATGTACACTGGCCCCACTAGGTACTTCCAGTCAAGGGCATTGTGAATAAAGGAGGTGTAATGAACGAGAGCAGATGTGGTGCTATGATTTTCCTGAACCTGTGTTGTTCAGGACATTGAATACTGTACTTTGCCAGGTACTCCGTTAGCTGGTCAGCTACTATCCTTTCCAGTGCTTTTGAGAGAGGGAGGATGGAGATGGGGTAGCAATTAGAGTGTTGAGCTCGGTCACCACTGTTATGAACCTGGTCACTATTGTGACTTTCCATTGAGAGGAATTGCCTGAGGCAGAGTGATTTGTTCAAGATTATGGTGAGGGGCAAGAGGATTGCATCCAATGTCATGCGAAGCAACTTCAAATCAGCGAGTCACTGCTGTAGCTAATTTACCTAGGAACTTGGAGACAGGTATTTCTTGGCAGTGCTAGGGGATTGTTTTAAGATAGAATGGGGGTGAGCTGGGGATATGTCTGCATTGGTAAGGCCAGATGGGGAAGGGGGTCAAAGAAGTCGGGAGAGTACACCACTTAGATCGGTAAATGCAGCGTTGAAGGTGTTATCTATGATCAGGAGATCTTGGGTGACAGACCCATCCACATACAGCATGGAGGTGGGGGTTTACTGTTACCACTGAGCTCTTTTAGACTGTCACCCCAGGAGTTAGAGTGCTTCCTTGTAATAGTTTCTTTTGGCTTACCTGATGGCTAGAGTGCGGAGTTTTTGGCTTTCCTGTAATTTTGCCAAAGAGTAGGGTTGCCGGTGGCTCATGCTTTATGCCACAGGTGGTCTCTGTTGGCCATCAGGGTAAGAAGGAGGGAGGAAGTGATCCATGGGTTATTAGCTTCTTTTATCCTCATTTTTCCTAGGAGAGAAAATATTACAGGCAGCGTTGAACTTATTTATAAACATAGAAAAATAGAAACAGAATTTGACGGCAGATAAGGACAGCTTGGCCCACCTAGTCTTCCCATTTCCCTACCTAATGGATATGCTTCAGATTCTAGGTAACAACAGCCTACTTCCTCCTACCTCCCACTAGAATTGCCTTATGTCTGTCCCATGCATTCTTGAATTCCCCACTGTCCTTGACTCCACTACCTCCTCAGGAAGGCTGTTCCATGTATCTACAACCCTCTGCATGAAAAATACTTCCACACGTTGCCTCTGAGCTGTCCCCTAAAGTAAAGTAGTTCAGGGTATGGTCAACACAGGTTGCAAGTCCAGCACAGACCAGTTCTAGTTGCAGAGATGGGATATAAGCGGGTGAGTTGACCCTTCTTGAGGACGTGGCAAATGGTAGTTTTGCTAGGAGCTTGGGAGATTTAGTGGACCAGAGGCAGGTGACAGAGGAGTGGTCACTAAGGAGTCGGGGAGAACCCTGACATCAGTAATTTTGTCCGGTCTGTTAGTAAAAATGAGGTCTAGCAGGGTGGAAGTACCCATCCTGTGATTATGCCTGATGGAGAGGCCATTACCTGGGTCAAGTTAATCGCAGTGGTAGCATCCCTGTAGATGTAAGATTTGGATGACAACCAATTCACATTGAAGTCTCCTAGAAACACAATGTCAGCTGAGGAGATTGAATAGATGGTTGATAAAGGCAGTGAAGCCTTTGGAGTGGTTAAGTGGTGGAACATAGCAGTTGACAATGGTGAGAGTTTTGCCATTCTGCCCAGGGAGCAGTTTAACTGCTAATGCTTGGGAGGGGCTCCTGGTGACTACTGTGGGAAGAGCATGCCCCAGGAGGGCTTTTATGTAGTTAGTGCAACCAACACCCTGTTTCCAATCCTGTCAAGTCTAAAGAAGGAGTAGAAATCAAGCTGGATGGCACTATCAACCAACTTAGGGAGAGCCAAGTCTCAACCACTGCCAGGATGTCGGGTTTTGTTTGGATTACCCAAACCTGGAGGAGATCAGTTTTAGCTGGAGACTCCTAATGTTTATAGATGCAATTTCAAGACCTCTATGGATGTTGTTGTTGGGCTGGGGGCACTGAGGAGGCCTGGGGTTTGGGTGAATGTTCCTGGATAACGGGAGTAGAACCAGGAAGTTCCATAGGATGAGGAACTTAAGTGCCTTTAGAAGGCTAACAGGTTTATGATTTCTGGGTTTGCGATTAATAATGATGGTGGGCTGATAGGAGAGGTCAGGTAGTACCAGGAGAAAAGGAGGGTAGGGAGTACCTGAGGGTGGATTATAGGAGAATAGTTGGGGAATATTGGTGGCCATGAGGATGCAATTAGTTTCTGAGGCCCTGGGGACCCCATAGGGGAGGTAATTGGGGGTTAAGGTCAGCACGATTTGCATCCAAACTCTTTACAGAGAGTTTGGAAGTCTCACAGCTCAGCAGTGCGAACAACAGCAGCAGCACGTGATCTTTTAAAACATGCTGTTGCTGAGCAGTGACTTTACTTTGAGTTGCTGGCTTCACTGATTTTTTCTTCCTTCCTTTAGCTCCCGTACAAACTGCTGCCGACTATACCAAGAGACCACACTAAAACATTGAAATTGTTTAGGAAGAGTTCAGAACTTGCACACTTCACCAATCTAAACAACAGCAGCATGCAAGCTCTTTAAATTTTCACTTACCAGTCACTGCCTTCAATCTCTCCCCACTCCAACATCAAAAGCACAGCAAAACCATTATTTAATAAATACCAGGGACATTACAAAGCCTGTAGGGACAGAGATAGAGCAGCTAGCTCAACACGGCAAACAAGAGAGCTGGGGTAGTGAGGAAGACACTGTATGCCAGCAACACAACATACTGGACATAATAGAAATTAAATGCCCATGCCAAATCATGTATAAAACCTTGTAAAAATGTTTTCCTCCACTTTTACTAAAAAAAAAAGAGAGCCATTGTGTAATAGGAATAATGAATGACAGTGTGTGGGTCGTCCTGGGATAACATCACATCTTGAGTGTTGGGCGCCTCAGCCTGCTGACCTCATAGCTAACCACCCAAGACATGACGTTATCCCAGCATGACCTACACCATGTCGTGTATTATTCCTTGAGTCATATACAACAAATACAGTATATCAAAGGCATAATCCAAATTAAAGGCAAATCAGTACAACAAATATGGGTAGTAGTAGGTAAAATTGAGATAGGTTAGTGTAGCCCCCTCCTTTGGGGCTTACCTAAAATGCCTCCCTTCCCCCGTTCCTCCTCCTGGTGATCACCAAGTTCTGCTGCCACAGACTAGTCCTGTAGTTTGCCCTAGGTTCTCGAACAGCCTCCGTATTGGTTTGGAGTCACTGTGCTCAAGGAGCATATTAGATTGCTTCGCCAGCGCTTCCTATGCTGGTTGAAGCGCCTCGCGCACTCGGGGCACCTTTGATGTTTTCCAACTGCTGTTGTGGTCAAACAGAGGAAGTTCTGTGGGTCCTGGTACCGTGTTTATTTAGTAGGGACCCAGGACCTGGTAGCTAAAGAGAGCCCTTTGTGTAACTAAATCAGGAAGCGCCAGAAGCACTGACACAGGACACAAGCGGGGCTAATAAATAATTCATAGCAGCTAATGAATGTTAATGGGAGCACCTGTTCTAGGGGCACTACATTACAGGGATAGTGACAGGAATACTAAAGAATATAAATGTAAATAAATGTGATGGCTGTAAGGGCACGAAAGGAGTTATGTGACAGTGGTGTGTAAAAGCAGATAAGGTATTTAATCTGGCTGTAGCAGGACATTGATTTTGGGACAACGATAAACTGTTTGGGGACTGTACTTTAGCAGCCATTTATTTAGCCATTCAGCCAATCACAAGTCAGGATTTACAGTACAGACTCTCTTGGGACTGGCCGGAGACTGTTGTTGGGGGAAGAAGGAGGAACAATTCTTGGCTCCTAAAATAAAGCCAATTAAGAGACTCGACTTGTTGACATCTTGGGCAGAGAATCATATTGCTGGAACTTTGGTCCTTATAAAGGGAACTGTTCAGAAAAGTTGCATCTTTGGGGCAGTGTGGGACAGTCTTGGTCAAGAGGGAGGAAGGCTCCCTGCAGCTCGGGAGTTAAGGGAAAGGCCTGCTTTGCCTTTCCTCAGCCAAAACACTTGCCTTAAGTATGGGACTGCCAAGTCTGCATACCGAGCTACTTTTCTCCAAAGAAGGAGAAAAAGCAAATTTCCCTGGAGCCAAAATTCCAGACTGAAAGTGAGGTCAGAGCTGAACGGATCCCATTCTGCATCTCAGTGAGAGACTGCTTTGCCTCAGATACTGTGGACTAATTCACAAGCCTGTGGTCACCAGAGTTGTCTCCAACCTATTTGCCAGAGGGAGACCTAAGCTTCCTTGCCAGCTTACATTTCCAGGACTGCTGATTGCAAAGGGAAGCTATGCGGCCTATCACAGAACTGTATCCAAGCTGAACCTGTGCTGCCAAGTAAGGTGTACAAGAGACTGTTGCTGCCTGTAAAACCAAGCTGCCAGATGACCAGAGAAGGAATCAGCTCATGCAGAGAAGATCCTCATGGGTTGCGGCCACCCTAGGGAGGGATGCCAAGATGTGGGGTGAGTCATGTCAGCTCGGGTCCCTGTATCCTGGTCCTTGCTGAAGAGAGCGAAGTCCTGCAGCCTGCAGTTACCAGCCAGAGATCCAAATCCTGCCTCAGGAGAGTCATCCTGAAATCAACCAGATCCTGAGGTCTACGGTTCAGTGGGTAAAAGGGAAGCTCCCTGCAATAAAGCTTCAATTGTTAATGGTACCATCTGATCTTATTTGGCAGTTAGTGTTTAAAGCGACTGGGCCAACCGCCATGGATACAAATGAGTTTTGTGATTTGTTCAAGTGCACTGCTTCTGCTTAATCACCTTTCTTTCCATTAAGGGACCCAAACAGCTACAATGCCGGCCATCCAGAAGCAACGCTCAGGCCTGCACCTAATTAGACTCTGAGTACCCAGCAGCTAGCAAAACTTTTTATGTAGGATCAAATGCTGTTTGATTGCTACAGATTCAAAAAGAGTGCCTTAATTGTTTATCTAAATTCATGCCCTTCCCTTGTTCAATTTCCTAAATAAATCAGATTCACTGTTTGAAGGTTAATCTGGCTAATGAGCATATTATTACTCAGTCTCAAGTCTTTGTGTCAGTGAAAAGGTATACTGTCATTGCTGGTGAACTGTTTCTTTGCAGGGGCACAGGGTGCAAAAGCATTCCAGACCCTGTTGGTAAGTGTGGTCACTGTGAGCATATTATTAGCACTCTCCCTTAATTGTAACCTGAATGCAAAGTAAAAGTGAATTGGGGTAATTTATTTGTAAGGTCAGTAGGTGGGGCTATGGGTAGGTACAACTTCCCAGAGGTTGTGCTAGTTTAACATCTAACCACGTAAAGAATTCTCTGGGTGGAGGCACCGAGTCAAAGATATTACTGTTGGGACCCAGCCTCCTCAACCTCGCTTAACTAGGTAGGCAGGGTAGTAGCCCTGTGGGGGTGGCACCCGGATTACATTAGGCAAGGAAACTACTTTTATAAGTATAAAATGCTGAACAGGTGGTGAGGGAACAGAATAGCCAGGGCAAAACTAGTGGAGGGGAGGAATACAGATGAAGGGTCATGAACCATTGTTGGTGGGAGAGAAAAAATCTCAAGAAAGAGACTTTAGGGAGAAAGCAGAAGTTGCAGAGCTACACTGACAGAGGAAGGAGGACCAGAGTTTCAGAAAGCATTATGAGAAAACTGATTGACCAACAGTAGATTTTCTAGGACTAGAGAGGAATGTGAAGTATCATTATGGAGAGGGTGGGAGGAAGGTGGGGAGAGGACAGTAGGGGTGTAAGATGGAGGGAAGGAACCAAACAGAATTTAGATACAAAGGCAGCACAATGAAAAAGATGCCTGGCATTAAGATTGAGGAATGAAAGGGCAGAGTAGAGAGCAGTGGTAGGTACGAAGAGGACAGAGTCTAAAGCAAAATGACAGAAAGAGTCAAAGAGGGGTCAAGTATGGCAAGGAGGATTTGGGAGCTTCACTATAGGCTATGCCACCATAATCAAAAATAGGAGAATCATCTTTAAAAAAAAAAATCTCTTGGTGGACAGGAAGAAGGATACTCACTTTGTTCTTGTACAGTGCACCAAGCTCAGGGTGGAGCTTTTGGTGTATGGCATCAATATGCACAGAGAAATCAAGAAGACAGTCAAGCCAGACCCCAAGATACTTATCCTTCCATCTTTTCTGCCTAACTCATCCTCGCCTGACTCTCTGGCAGGGTTCTTGGCATACTGAAGAGGCCCAGTCTTTAGGCAAGTTTTTCCTCACCCTCCTCCTCCTTCCCTTTACCATCCCTCTACTATCTCTATATAACTTGTCCTTGCCTACTCCTGCCCCTTATTCTGAGTCCTCGCCTCATTCCACCACTGGCTGCGATCTCCCGCACTCTGAAGGAGCCAGTTCCAGGTATGACTCGTCCTTCCCTACCCTATCCCTTACCCCATCTCTCTCTGCCCCCTTTCTACCCTCCTGCACTTAAACAAAGAAATTAGTTCACTTGAGCTAATAACCTACACTTTTGTTCTGTCTGAGGTGCCCCAGATTGCACTAGCCCTGTGTTAACTTGCCCTCGCAACTCATTTTTTTGCTCACTTTGCTCTGGTAATGTTCCCCGTCTTTATCCTTGCCTTACCCTTGTCTACCCCTGTACTCTCCTTGATGTCCTGTCACTGCACCTCATTCATTTAATAATTGCTAAATAATCTTCCTCTTAACTGTGATCCATTCCTGCAAGGAGTTGGCTCCAAAGCTACATTAAATTTCTGTACTATGTTCCTCAGATATGCCTCTTATAATTAAATGCATATTCCACAGGTATGATACATTTAACTGTATGTTATGCCACAAATATGATTGTAAGATTATTTGTGATATTTTTTAACAATGTCTTGTTACAAATGTAACTGAATGTTTAATTTCTCAGATATGTTAAATGTTAAACTGTATGTCTAATTCTTCATCCAGTTGAACCCCACCCCAGGTCGCACGGAGATGAGCAACTTGTTGTTCAGTGTGCCTTCCTGGTGAAACATTTCAATAAATAAATAGAAAATAAATAAAATACTTAGAAGAGGATACATCTTCAATCATAGCACCATCAAGGGTGTGAAATAAAGGAAGGGGTGAGTCTGAATGCCTCTGATGAGTGCCAAAAGTCATGGACACTTTTTTAGCATTGAGGATAATTGGTTAGATTGGAACCAGCTGTCAAAATCCAGCTGTAGCTGTGAGATAAGGTCATGGGAAGAAGCGCCAGAAGCAAAAGAACTGTATCATCAGCATACATATGAATGGATGCAGAAGAACAGACATAGGGAGGTCATTCAAGAATGTGAAAAGGAGAAGAGGCCCTGGACAAACCCTTGAGGGATGACTGAGCAGATAAGGAGTGGCAATGAAATGGAGCTTCCTATCTGGACAGCTTGAGACCGTCAAAAGTTAAGAATGAAACCAACTTACTGTAGAGTCAGAGACCCACTGCTTTAAGCTAGTCCAGAAGGAGGGATGTGCCACATTTTTGCCTTAACATTTGCAGTCACTTCCTTTGAGAACCATTGTAGTCTCTTTTTATGTTGTCTTGCACATGCTGAAGTAACATCTTGGTGATAGCACATTCAGAGGTGGGTCAGTGTTTGTGAATGCAGGAGTGCGCTTTAGTGGATGCATCCCTCAGCCACCAATTAGCGAGCATGCTAGCGATGACAACAGTTTCAAAGAGAACCACTGAGTTGAAAGAAATCTGCCACTCCAATGAGGTGCAGTTTCCTCATTGGAGTGTCAGATGACAAGGCGCCATTACATGCCCTTCCTGGTGAAACATTCCAATAAATATTGTGGCTCCTGCTGCCTGCCACATAATCCCATAAAACCGACATCGGGGATGCCCAATCCCTGTGTTGGCATGTCCCCAAGTTCAATTTGTTTGCCGATGGGGTACCCAATCCCGTTGGCATCATGCTCCCCAAACTCGTGGCACACTAGGGCCCACAGTGTGCTCCAAATCATCTTTTTACCTGTAATAAAGAAAACCATCCCCAAAGTCCAGTTTCTTTTTTACCTGTAAAAAAAAAAACAGTCCTCATCATCCTGCCAGCGTGGCCCTCCCAACCCACCCACCCTCTGTGCACCCCACCTCCCCCGCATCCCCTCACCCCATACATACCTCCGAGAGCTGGCGCTGTGATCTGCTGTGGAGCGGGAACACGTCTGAGCTCTTCAAAGCTGACCAGAAACTGAACAAAAGGCGGTAAGCTTTATAATGGCAGAGCAATGGGGGTTTCAACTTAGGTGGATATCTCAGCCATTTGGGAATTTTGGTACCAGATTTTCAACACGGGGTTCTTGGGACCCCACTTCATAAACACATGCACTGTCATCTCGTTACTTGGTCCCAAAAGGTGATTTTGTGGTCACTGTGCTCGTTATATGAATATTATCTCAAAATATGTTATAACTGAGTATCTTTATTTTTCTTTTATTTGTTTTGGTTGTTTATTGTGCATCCTTTTACTACCTCTGTATGTATGTTGACCCTCATCCTTTGACGTGGAACCTTTGTAAATGAGCAGTTTCTGCTCAAAGGTATTTGTAATCCAGATTTTAATAAATAAAAAATAAAATAAAAATCACCTTTTGGGACTGATTAACGAAACAACAGTGTCACTGTTCATAAGGTGGGAGTCCCAAAAAGCCCATGTTGCAAATCTGGTGAAAAATTAAAAATGAACTGTGTTACAAGTGTGCATTCGCAGTTTCCACACATGCTTGTAACTTGACAGTTTTAATACTTTCACTCCAGATTTTCAATATTGCCATTTTTCACACCTCCTTATGAACAGTACAGCTGTAATTTTACATGCTGTCTGAAATGTTTTCGTACCTGTGACACACAATGGATGCGGTCGCTGTAGGAAATCAACTTTTGAGACAGATTAACAAAATTACAGTGCCACTGTTCATGAGGGAGGTCCCAAAATGCCTATGTTGAAAATGTTGAAAATCCCGAAATAATTGTGTTACAAGTTGTCGTTGCGCGGTTTCTCGCATGCTCATGACTTCACCAATTTTTCATATTTTTATTCCAGATTTTCAACATTGCCATTTTTAAACCTCCTCATGAACAGTACAGCTGTCATTTTGCAATCCTGCCGAAATGTGTTTTGCACCTGTGGTGCCAAATGGTGCAGTCGCTGTGCAAGATCAGCTTTCAGCTAACAAACTGATAGTGCCACTGTTGATGAGGTGAGGTCACAAAAAGCCCATGTTGAAAATCTGGATGATCTCAACAAACACCAGGGCATTAGGGTTTCCAACCGTAATGCCCACCCTAGAGACTGACAGGCATCAGGGGTGTGTCTTGGGATCATCAGCTGTAATGCTCATGCCATTCAACTATCACCCCCACCCTGCAGCCAGTGACAGGCATCAAGGTGAGCCTTGGAGACTTCAGCCCAGAGTTCACCCCATTCTCTATACTGCACCCATCTCCAGTGTATTTCCTTATGAAATGGGGTGAGCATAGGGCTCGAAGCCCCAAGGCACACCGCTTGTCAGTGTCTGCAGGGTAGGGGTGAGGTGAAATGGCGGAGTGTTATGGCCAACGACAGAAAGGCACACCCCAATGCCTGTCAGTCTCTGCAAGGTGGAGTTAGTTAGCGCCAGTTCAATACTTCACTGCCATTCCTATTATGCATCTCTCTAACTCCTGCACTATGAATGCCAATGTTAGCAAGACAACATTCGGCATTGACAAATGCTTGTTTCTCCTGTTTTACCCACTTCTTTTGCACAGAGGTTTGTAGCCTTCACTATGCTATCCCTTAATTTGTTTTTATTGCATTTTACTTTTAATTTGTCCCACTGGTCCTCAACCCCACCAAGGCCATCCCTTCCCCTGCTCGTTGTTTCTGAAGCATTCATCCTTTTTTTAAATCTGCCCTCCAGTCCAGGACTCTCATCCTTACGTGGTTCACTTCTGCTTATGTTGAACCAGCTGCCACTGATGGTCACTTGTCTTCACTTGGCCTCCCACTCTAACATCTGCAACACTGTCCCTGTTAGTGGACAACAGGTCCAGTATTACCCCATCACGAGTAGGCTTCTAACTGGTTGCCTGAGAGCGCCCCCTGGAGAGTCTAGGATGTCCCTGCTTCTAGCTGAGGCCGTGGCTGGGATGCTCCAAGCTACATCCTGCAGGTTGAAGTTCTGGCCAGCAGCACCTCCCCTTTTTCTGCTGTTGTGGTGATGGCTTCCCGAGTGTTTTATCCAGTTACTCTGCCTGTGTTAGAGGTCTGTATATCACTCCAGTATGAATAGTGGCTCTGGCTCCTGTCTCCAGGGTGACCCACAGTACCTCCAACCCCTCCTCCCCCCTCCCAGCTGCCTTGTGTTTGTCACTTTGATACTCTCCCTTACATAATGCAACAATCCTTCCTCCTTTCTCCCATTATCCTTCCTGAACTGGCTGTAGCTTGGTATGGCCATGTCTCAGTCATGGTTGTCTGTGCACCATGACTCTGTAATGGCCACAATATCCAGGTCTGCCTCTGTCATGATGGCCCCAGATCTAGAATTTTATTCCAAGATTCCTTGCATTTATACACATGGCCCTCCACACCTTCTTCCACTCTGCCTGCAACCACCCTTCCTCCCTTGTGTCCGCCTCTTTCTCCCTCTCTTACTGCAATTTTTGTTCCTATCCCGCTTGTCCTCTACTTCATTGCTGTACCCATTATCCCACTCCTCGGGGATCCTCCTCCCTCAGATCTTTAATTCCTACTGCTTTTAATCTGTGGGGCAGTTTATTCCTCTCTTTTTCCTTCTACCAGCCCCCTCAGCTAGTTTAAATGTTCATCAAGTGACATTTAAACTGTCTACTAAGGACAGTGGTTCTTCTCCCAGGCAGAAGGCCATCACCCTCAGATTCATATCCTTCCAGGTTGGTCCTCCTCCCAATGTAGCCAACTCATTCTTCTCTACACAATTTCTTCATAGAAATATAGAATTTGCCAGGTAGATAAAGACCGCTTGGCTAACCTAGTTTGCCCATTTTTCCCTGCCAATAGCATCACCACAGATCTTATCTGATCTGGCCCATTCACCACCCCCACTTTCCCTTTCCTAACATCCCCTTATGCCTGTCCCAAGCATTCTTGAACCCCATCACTGTTTTTGCCCCACCACATCCACTGGAAGACTATTCCAGGAATCCACCCTCTTTCTGTGAAGTACTTCCTCACATCTCTCCTGAATCTACCCCACCTCCAGCTTCTATCCTTGCCCTTGTCCCTTGAGCACCTTTTTATGAAAACTACTTCCCTCCTCTTCCTAATTTACCCTTGGGAGGTATTGAGGGTCTCTATGATATCCCCTCTCCTTTCTGTCTTCCAGGGTGTGCATATTTAGGTCCTCAAGTCTCTCCTCATAGGGCTTCTGATGCAGACCCTACACCATTTAGTTACTCTCTACTGGACTGTCTCCACTCTGTCTATGTCCTTCCGGAGATGTGGTCTCCAGAACTGGACACAATGCTTTAGGTGGGGTCTTACTAGTGAACTATACAGAGCAATACCACATCCCTCTTTCTGCTAGTGTTACCCCTCCCTATGCCCCAGTATCCACTAGCCTCCCACCTGCCTTGTCGCACTGCCTGGTCATATTAAGGTAGTCCAGTATGATTACCCCAGATCTCTTTCCTGGTTGGTGGCTGACAGTACCACTCCTCCCATTTTGTACTCTGCCCTTGGTTTCTGTGTCCCAAAGTGCATTACTTTTGCACTTTTTCCTGTTGAAACCAGCTGCCATACCCTTGCCCACTCTTTGAGTTTTCTCGGATCTCTGCTCATTCTTTCCATTCCTCCTGGAGTGCCACCTATTGTAGATTTTTGTGTCATCCACAAAAGGCAGACCTTCCTTTCTAGCTCCTCTGCAATGTCACTTATAAAGACATTTCAGAGGACCGGTCCACACTGATCTCTGAGGCACCCCTGGTCACCTTCCATTCTTCAGAATGAACTCTGTTTACCACCACCCTCTTCTGCCTATCCCTTAACCAATTTCTTACCCAGTTTACCACCTTTGGACCCACTCTAAGGTACCCAACTTGCTTACTAGCCTTCTATGTGGAACAATGTAGAAGCCTTACTGAAATCCAGGTGAGGCCACATCACCACTGCATCCTGATCTAAATCCTTGGTAACCTAGACAAAGAAATCAGATTCACTTGAAATGACCTCTGCCTCTACGTGAATCCATTCTGCCTTGAGTCTTGTAATCCATTGGATTCAAGACACTACACAATCCTTTCCTTCAACAGTGACTCCATTAACCTTCCCACCACCAATGTCAGGCTGACTGGTCAAAAATTGCCAGTCTCTTCCCTGCTATCACTATTGTGAAGTGAGACTACTCTGCCTTCCTCCAGTCCTTCAGAACCACTCCAGTTTCCAACGAGCTGTTAAAGGACTGTCAGAGGTGTAGCTACCCCTCAGGCTCCCTCCATACCCTTGGATGCACCTCATCTGGCCTCATTGCTCTGTCCCTTTCAGATTAGTGAGTGCCTTTAGGTACTCTTCTCTGAAAATGGACCAGTGTCCACCTAGCTCCCTCCAATGCTCCTGTTTCTTTTTGTGGCCCCTCCTTCTCCTTCCACTGTGAACACTAAAAAAAAATATTTGTTCAGGATGTCTGCTTCTTCCTGGATGCTCTGTGTGCAGTCCTCTTCTTCCTTATTTAACCTTACGATCCCACCTCTGGTCTTCCTCCTTTCACTTAGATACCTGAAAATGTCTTGGCCCTTTTGTCACCGTCTGGGCTATTCTCTCTTCAATTTGCACATTCACACTCTTTACTGCTCTCCCTGCTTCCTCTGTTTCCCCTGATATACCTCCCTATCATCCTCCCTCTGTGTTGCCTTATACCTTCTGAATGCTACCCTTTTAGCCTTTACCTTTTCTGCCGCCTTGTTTGAGAACTATAGCAGTCTCTGTTTCCTCTTGCTTTTGTTCACTTAGCTTGATGCAGAGATTTGTTGCCTTCCCTATGGCCCCATTTAGCTTCACTCACTGTTCCTCCACCAACCCAGGTCATACCCCTGCCAGGTCATCCTTGAGGCATTCACCTGTCTTTTTAATATCTGCCCTCCTGAAGTCCAGGACCCTTGTCCTTACATGGTTCAATTCTGCAGCCCTCCTTATATTAAACCACACTGTATGGTGATCACTGGTCCTCTTGCAGCCTCCTACCTTCACTTCTGCAACACTGTGCCTATTACTGAATACCAGGTCCTGTATTGCTACATCATGAGTGAGTTCACTGACTAGTTACCTGAGGAATGCCCCCTGCAGAGAGTCCAGGATGTCCCTGCTTCCAGCTGAAGCCACAGCTGGGATATTCCAGTCTATATCCAGCAGATTGATGTCCTCCACGCAGCACCTCCATCATTACCAAGGTCCTGTTCTCTGCAGCAATGTAGACTTAACTTCTGTGGCACTGTTAGGTCACATTCTGCAGCAAGGTTCAAAGTTCTGTGGCACTTTTATGTATAGATAATACAGAGCCAGTATTACAGTTTTGGGGACCCAGCAAGGATGATCTATGAGGAGGACCTAAATTCCACTACATATATCACGAGTTACATAATTTCCTTTAAACCTCCAGTTTATGCTTTCAGTAGCTATTCTGGCTTTTCCGTATTTGTCAAATCTATGCAGAGCTTAGTGCTATGTCATGCAACATTAACAGCTGCTGACAGGGCCCCAACCTACTGGCAGCAAAGCAAACTGCTAAAGTAGTTGTTCCCCAAGGGAACCTGAAGTAACTAGCAATGGAGCACCTAAGATTCCACTCCTCTTGAACACCTATCAGAGCCCATTCACTGTTGCAGTTGGGGTGGTGGATTTGAGGGACACACAGAGGCTCCTACTGCCACCCCTGAAAACTGCCATACATTAAAATACAAAATACTAAACATCTGCAGTGTAAATCTAATTATTTCTTTTCTCTTGCTCTTTCCTTGTTTAATTTTCACATTTTGAATAAATAATCTTTTGCTAAAATATAAAATAAACTACTTTAAATAAGGTGACTCTGGGAGGCTCTCAGTGTGGGGTAGGGAGGATGGTGGAGCTGAGCTGGGCAGAGGATTTACCTGTATTTTTTCCATCTTTTGTTTGTGCCCTTTGTTGCCACCAGCCCCTTCAGTCCCCAGCCCGCCGAGACCCATCGCCTACCATTTCTGAGACTAACCTGGTTCAAGCCAGTACGTGGTAGGTGGTGTGGAGCCTGCGGCGGGCTGGCAGGAAAACATCCTGGCTGGTGTTTTTTTCATCTTGTTTTGTCACATTCCTGTGGTCAAAAGCATGCCATGGTGTGGATGTGTGGTGTAAAGATGCCACATGCACTCAGAATCTTCACCTGGCTGTCTAAGAGGTGGCGCTGCTGCAGCACCTAGCCTCCCTTTGGTGGCAGCCAAGCAGCATCATGCACCATCCCTCTTTCCTGAAGGAGGAGAGCTATCTGAGGCACTGAATCCTCCTTTCCTCAGCTAGCCCACAGTGACTCTGGACCATTCCTGAACCCGGGTTATGGGTGTGGCACCAATATCTTAGCCCACCACACCAATGGTGTAGCTTATTTTGGATTTTAATGTAAAGCACTAGCAGGCAAACTAATGGGCAGGAGCTGTGCCAAAATATTTTCAGAACTTTTTAAAATTTGGTGGAATTTCAAAAGCATTTTGCAGAATGTTATATAAACTGTGGAAACTTTTCTTCAGTTTGCATTGAAGAGTCCATTTAAACTGCAGAATAATATTCCTCAGTTTATGTAAACTGCTGAACAATATTCTCAGTTTATGTAACTATAGAACAATAGTTCTCAGTTTATGTAAACTGTAGAACAACATTCTTCAGTTTATGTAAGCTGTGTAATAATATTCCTCAGTTTACGTAAACTGCAGAACAATATTCCTCAGTTTATGTAAACTGCGGAACAATATTCCTCATTTTATATAAATTGCAGGATGATATTCCTCAGTTTATATAAGCTGCAGAACAATATTCCTCAGTTTATGTAGACTGCAGAACAATAATCCTCAGTTTATGTAAACTGCAGAACAGTATTCCTCAGTTATGTAAACTGGAACTGTATTCCTCAGTTTATGTAAGCTGCGGAACTGTATTCCTCAGTTTATGTAAGCTGTGAACAATATTCCTCAGTTTATGTAAATGGTGGAAAACTATTCACAGTTCATGTAAACTGTGGAAATTATTCAAAGTTTATGTAAACTGCAGAATAATTATTCCACGGTTTACATTAAATTCCATGGAACTTTCCATGGCCGCGGAATGCTGAAAACAATCACTCAATCAATCAATCAAACCTTTATTTAACCAGGCAATAACACTATTGAACAAGCTAATTTTCAAAGTGGTCCTGGACAAAAGATAGCAAAAAAAAAACAATTTACATGGTATACAAAGTACATACAAAACATAATACATCTAATTTAAAACACAACAGTAAATAAATACAGTCTTAAAGATAACAATAACTTGAGCCAAGGCTTAAGACATAGGCTTTGGTAAAGTAAGATGGGGACTACTTGTATGCAGCCTATAAAGTAGAATAATTATGGTAAGAAGGGGCTAAGGGGCAGGCTGGGAACTATGGTAACTCTTCTCCTGTGCTGGAGGACTGTAGATCATGCCAGTGTGAATGAAGGCTCAATTCCATATCTCTAGGGTGACCCACAGTACCTCTGCTCACCCTGTATTCCCTGTATCTTCATTGCTTTTATTCCATCCCTCACATACAGCCCCACCCCTCCTTTTCTTCCCACCCTGTTACTCCTGAACAGAGTATAGCCTGTATGGCCATCTCCGAGTCATTGATTTCAGTGCACCATGACTTGGTAATGGCCACAATATACAGGTCATCCTCTGTCATAACAGACTCTAGGTCTGGAATCTTATTTCCTAGACTTCTACCATTTGCAGTCATGGCCTTCAGGATTCTGTTGCCACTCTGCTACTGCCCCCCCCTTTTTCCTATTTGCCCTTTCTACTTCCTCCCTCTCTTTTAATGCTTCTGTTCCTATCCCTCTTCATTTCTGCCCTGCATCCTTAATTAATTTCCACCCTTGGGGATTCCATTCCCCTTGGGTTCTCTCTACTTTTACTTCAACCTGAGTTAAAGCCATGTGTTGAAGCTCCTGAGTACTGAGTACCCTATCACTCAGTCATACACATGCTGTACCTGTGAAAACTACAGTCCATCTTCCTGCCCCTGAGGTCCCTTCCCAGCTCTCTGAACTATTCCTGCAAAATCCCAGCCCCATTCCTCACTAGGTCTTTGGTCCCAAGGTGGCATGACATCCAGCTCCCCTCCTGTCCTACCGCCCTAGCGATACTTACAATCCACTGTCCATCCCTTCAAGCTGTGGGACCAAATAGGCAGCTTATCTCACTCTGTCCCCCTTTCTGTTACAAAACTACCTCCCTCACCAGAAGCTGCTTCCTCCACTGCTGGCATCCTCTATCACCCACCTTTGGGCCTCTCCTACTGAGGACCCCACATCTTCCTTTGTCACTACTATGGATCTCTCCTTGAGCAGACCTGTCTTGCCAAAGCGATGAAGGAATTTTGAAGTGGCAAAGGCTGGGGAGTTTACTCTGACCTGCCAACCGACCCTCCAGGAGTCCACCACAGCCCAGTCAGCCTTCCTTCTGCTAGGTAACCTCTGGGGCAATGGTCATAGATTCAGTGGCCACTGGTTGGAGAAGAGGTCTTCTGGATCCTAGCAAGCTTGGTTCAGAGACCATCAACCTCCTCCTCCTGCAACCTAGAGAAGTACATGCAGATAGAAATACCTCAGTCTCCAGAAGGTTTCCCTGAAAACTGTAGTTCTGCATCCATTACACTGCACCACTCCCATGATTACCTTTATGCTTTGTTATGTAGTACTGCTGACAGTGCTTTTCCCCATTGCCTCTTTGCTCTTACTTTGGCCCTTTCCTGCCTGCACCTTCTAATGACATTGACCTTGTTATCCTACCTAGATTGGGTGTTTCTTGTTTTCCCTTTTTGTCCTTTGCTTTACTCCTTTCTTGCTACTGCATCTCATTCAACAATGACAAGAAAGAATGCTGAGCTGTGATTGGTCAGTCTGGGACTGGACCGTGATGTTATCCCAGTGCAACATCATGGGTCTAGTCCCAACACAAAATAACTGCATCAACACTTAGGAAATCACTGCATGCAGTCTGCTTCAGTAATCCCTGTTGGACAGCCCACTTCACAGATTCTCTGCATCGCTCAGTAGCCACCACTAGTGAGAACCACAAACAGTGTCAACATCCTCCTTCTCCCACGATTCCCTCAAAAGAAAAATATTTTAAATAAAAAAGCATTATCTGAAATTGCAATTTGATCCCCTGTAACATGCAGCAGCTCTCAAACAGCCATGTCGTCGCTCAGTGGACACACCACTCAGTTCCTCAAAGAAACAGCTGCATTGTTTCTGCCACCTTAACCAAACAAAAAAATTTAAATCAATAAAACCAAAGCCATAAACAAAAGTGTCACACTACAATAACAATATATTTTCACTTCCTCTTATCACTTCTGAAGTGACAGTCAAAATACCAGAAGTAGGATCGTGGTCCTGAAACTGTTCTTGATCCACTTTCTAAGCTGCCAAAAATAAATAAATGAAAAGAACTTCACCCAGTCCCAGCACAGGCAGTGGGGCTGGATGAATAAACACTTCCGCATAATCATGGAAGAAACACCATTGGGGAAGGGTTGCAGAGAAGACTGCAGTCCTCACAGTAAAACAGCACACCTACAGAAGAAAAACATTACAGCAGGCACTATTTTTCATTCAGTATGCCTACCCATATAAAAATCTTATAAAAATAAATTTTTAAAGTACTTTTTAAAATTGTTCTTTTACTACTAGAAATAAGCCATTGTATAATAGCAGTAATGCACTCCGGTGTGTGTTGTGCTGGGATAACGACACTTCTCCGGGTGGCTGGGCACACTCGACCTGCGGCCTCATGACCAACCATCTGAGGCGTGATTTATCCCAGCACCACACACACCCCGGTCATGCATTACTGTTAATTTTTACCCTCTGCCTGCTTACCACTCTACCTTCCCCTTCTTACACTTTCTTAACTGTTTTTGTATCCCTATGCTAGAGAGGGTGTTCTCTGTTCCTCATAACAGGTACTAACAGTACATACAACAATACAAAATTAAAATTAAGCATAATATCTCAGACTTCTTCAATCTGTCAAGGATAACCATCAGGGCTACACTCTTTCTTCACTATTATTTATCTTACTCTTAAACTGTTGGCAATAGCCCTTAGATCGCAACTACATATGAAAGGAATTACAATTAAATACACTAACAACCTGATAGCAATGTATGTGAATGATGTCCTGTTATTCATTTCAGGCACACAAACCTCATTCCCAGTTATCTTGAATTCAATATCAAGGTTCTGACAAATATCTGGTTACAAAGTCAGTTGGGATAAATGTTAAATAATGGTTATGAACCCCAATTTAATATTTCCTTCATGCGACTACTTAGTTACCACCATTGAGAGATGATTTTAAATATCTTGGGTACACATACCTAAAATCCACTTACATTCATTTTAATAAAACAGTAATCATCTGGAGAAGTGTTAGTAGCCAACTGGTCCTTGTACAAACAGAGGAATAAAGTGAGTGATCAATACCTTTTATTGGACCAACAGGAAGACTCTGTGTTGCCTGAATGTTTGTGTTTGGAAATGTCTTGTCAGGTCCAATAAAGGTTTCAAATCACTCACTTTGTTCATCTCTAGTGATCTGGAGACATGTGTGACTTCACGCTAGTGTTATAAGGAAGAATAACATCTTAAAAATGAATGTGCTTCAAGTGTTACTCTTCCTATTTCAAACAATTCTTTTCTCTCTGAATAAACAATTTTTCAGCAGTTTAGAGAAACTAGTGAGGAACTTTTTATGGAAGTGTCAAAGACCTAGAGTTGCTTTGGATAGCTTATTTCAAGATAGACTAAAGGTGGTCTAAACTGTCCCAGCTTCTGGTGGTACAATATGGCTGCCCAAGATGAACAAACATATGACTGTTTTCACTCAGAGACTTCTGCCCAAACTTAGATGGAAATTAAAATAAAAAGTATTCCCTTTGGTGACCAAAGGAACTCCCTCATTGTTAACTCAAGGTATTCTGTAAGATATTGGGATTGCTTAACTGCAAGTAAGTGCACATATAGGACTTGGCAATTTGTACTGAAAATGTTGAATGAGAATATTTATAAATGTGGAGCTTATAGTAGAAAATAATATTACAACATCGAAGAGATCCTTAACATTCAAGTTGCTAAGAATGGCTGTTTGATGACTGATGATACTAAGGTAGAGAGCCTTCTGTATAATGAAAGTAAAATTGCATATTTGTTGAAATATGGTCCCCATTTCTGACATTCATCATTACAGCTATCAGTCCTCTTTAAACACACTTGGTACTGCCCTCCCACCACCCCACACACACCATACTCGACAAAGTCCTCTGGAGCTGCACCCCCATCACAGCCCCCGTTTCACTATACCCCCACCTCTCGCTCTCTGCGGTTGGTTTCAAACCCAATCCCCTGTTTCACTGTCACCCAGCCTCTCGCCATCTGGGATAGTGTTAAACCCTATGCAGTTACTCTCCCATGGTATATCAATGGATTTGAGGTTTCCAATTATAGGCACATGATTTGACTGACAACAGGAACTTCCTGTTTGTGAGCAGGAAGTGAGTGATCACAGAGCCACCAAAGACCCACCATCCTAAAAGGGCAAGAGTAGCTCTCCGGCCCCTCTAGCTGCTGGAGGTCTGCCTCTGAGCAAGTAAGGGGTCTACTGAGAAATATAGGATATTATTGTCTCAGAACAGGACAATCTGGAGCTTAAAGGGCACACAGGCAGAAAGTAAGGAGAGAGAGAGAAAAAACAGAGAAAGAGTAAGGATTGCAAACAGTTAAGGGGCCAGAAATAAGACATGATGGGAGTGGTGCAGTGCAGCGGCTGTGGAGCAGCAGTCTTCAGGAGGCGTTCTGGAGGATGTCGTGTTGTCCCATCTGCAGGCACCTCTCTGGGCTGAGGAGGAGTTGCTCATCTCCAGGCTGAGTTGGCCAGGATTTTTGGGACCACCTCTTCCATCCAGGGACCACCAGTGCCACTGCCGTTGCCACATAGGTTGCCAAGAAAGAGGCGGTTGGACCACAGTGGGCTCAGGGAGGGTGAGGGTGGTGCAACAGGCGCATCCTCCAGTTGTACCTCTCCACAATTCCCTATGCCATTCTGGCAAAGTGGTTCTTCTATGGAGGCACCCGCAGTGGAGACCAAGGAGGATGCTGGGAACCTCCACAAAGGAGACCCACAGGAGGTGGCAGGGGACCCTGCAGGGAAGAAACAACTCCTGGTGGGGACTCCATTGTTAGGAAGGTAGAACTGGGGAGGAAGGGAGAGGGAGGTAAGTGCCTGCCTGGTGCCATGGCTTGGAGGGACAGGGGCGAATCCTCAGGATTGCCAGAGCAGCTGCACAGGGAGGAGCTGGATGTCATTGTCCACCTAGGGACAAATGACCCGGCTAGAAAGGGATTAGAGAGTGCAGGAAGAGTTTGTGGAATTGGGGAGGGCCTTAGACAAGAAGCGCATGGTAACCCTCTCGGAGGTGCTGCCCATCTATGGCGTAGGAGGAGGCTAGGGTGTTCCACACCATAGGATTCAATCAGTGGTTGAAAAACTGATGTGGAGCTCAGGATGTGGCTTCATTGGGGACTGGGGTCCACCTAGGTGATGCAAGCCTATACTGGCATGATGGGCTGCATCTGTCCAGGAGGGAACCAGGATCCTAGGTGATAGGTTTAAAAGCTTCATTGTGAGCTTTTAAACTAGCCAAGGGAGGCACTGGAAAGGAGCAGGAAATCTAGCCCCAAAAATAACGGTAGTAAGTACGGTAAACACCAACATAGAGGTGTCGATAGGAGAAGGGCAGGGGTAAATGGAGAAAGGGACAAAGGCAAGAAGGACAGGGATGGGGCAAAAGGGTAAGGCCATCAGGAAATGGAGGGTAATGAGTACCAATGCCCGTAGTCTGGGCAACAAGCTCCCTGAGCTGGTGGCCTTGATGGAAGAGGATGCCTGGATATCGTAGCAGTCACAGAAACATGGTACACAGAGAACCATGACTGGGATGTTAACATCCAAGGTACATAACCTACAGGAGAGACAGGCAGGGAGAAGAGGGGAGGAGTAGCTCTCTATGTAAAGTAAGGATATAAAAAGCAACTGAACAAAAGAGTAAACAGGGAGGAGAGGAGGCACTGTGGGTCACCTTGAAGACTGGAAAGGCACCACAATCTGCACAGGGGTTGTGTACAGACCCCCATGTCAGGGAGAGAATGGACAAGGATATCATAGAAGGCATTCTTAGAATGGCAGAGAAAGGGAGATACTGTTGATGGGAGACCTGAATGTGCCAGATGTTAACTGGAGCACATTTGCTGCAGCCACATCCAAGAGCATGGCTATTCTTGATGCCCTACAGGTGGCAGGCCTCAGACAGCTAGTTTTGGAATCCACTCATGAGGAGCAATCTTAGACCTCATACTCTCAAATGGGAGCAGTGAGAGGATCTCAGATCTAGAAATGGGTTGCGATCTGGGAACAAGTGACCATCAAACAGTGTGGTTCATGTTAAACTCAGCTACAGAGTCAAGCCAAACAAAAGTGAGGTACTGGACTTCAGGAGGGCTGACTTTGGCAAGATGGGAGAGTGCCTCAGAAAAGCACTAGCAAACAGGCTAGAAGGAGTGTGTAGCAACAATGGGGAATCATCAAAACTGCCATCACAGAGGCAACAAGCCTTTGTGTGAAGCAAATAAACAAATCAAAATGAAAGAAAAAGCCACTATGGTTCTCAAAAGAGGTGGCTGTGAAAATCAGAAAGAAAAGATAGCATTCCGGAGTATAAGGAAACACAGAAGGAGCAGGACAGAGAGCTGTACCAGTTAAGGCAGAAGGAAGCAGGGAGGGAAGTCAGAATAGCAAAGGCCCAAACTGAGGAAAGATAGCCAACTCGGTTAAGAAGGGATAAAACCTTTTATAGGTACATCAGCGGCGTAGAAAGACAAAGGGAGGGATAGTGAGGCTGAATAGAATGAGCGATTGGGTGGGCAGAGGGGACAGTGAAAAGCAGGGATACTGAACGAATATTTCTGCTTAGTATTCACAAAGAGGAGGGAAGTGCCTAATCCAATTAACAGAAGCACTCTTGATAGGAGTCAATCCCAGTCCTTTCACAGAAGAAAGGGTTCTGAAGAACTCCTAAAACTGAAGGTGGACAAAGCAATGGGGCCTGATGGAATTCACCCCAGAATTCTAAAAGAATTAAGGAAAGTGAGTGAAACCACTGGCTACTCTTTTAATAAATCATGGGAGGATGGGGTGGTACCAGAGGACTGGAGGAAGGTGGATGTGATTCCCTTCACAAAAGTGGGACCAAGACAGAGGCAGGAAACTACAGACCTGTCAGTTTGACATCTGTGGTAGGGAAAGTGATGGAGTCACTTCTGAAGGAAAGAATAGTTGAGTACCTAGAGGCCAGTGGGGCACAGGACCCAAGGCAGCATGGGTTCACAGTGGGAAGGTCATGTCAGATGAATCTAATAGATTTCTTTGAATGGGTGACAAAGTAGTAGACCAGGGAGGGGCTGTGGACATGGCCTACTAGACTTTAGCAAGACATTTGACACAGTCCACACAAAGATTAATAGTCAAATTAACCAGCCTGGGAGTGGGTCCCAGGGTGGTAGCCTCGATAAAACATTGGCTGGACAACAGGACACAGAAGGTAATTGTAAATGGAGTCACTCTGAAGAAGAGAGTTACTAGTGGAATGTACCACAGGGTTCAGATTTGGGTCCGGTCCTTTTAATGTCTTCATAAGTGACACTGCAGAGGGACTGGAAGGAAAAGTATGCCTCTTTGCAGATGACAGAAAGATCTGCAACAGGGTTGATGCACAAGGAGGCGTGGAAAGGATGAGAATGGACTTGGCAAGGTTGGAGGAATGGTCAGAAGTATGGCAGCTAGGATTCAATGCAAAGAAGTGCAAAATAATGCACCTGGAAACAAGAACCCAAGGGAAGAATACACAATGGGGGGTAGTAACAATAACAAAAGGAAAGGGACCTGGGGGTAATCATATCAGATGACCTTAAGGTTAACAAGCAATGTGAGAAGGCAGTAGGGACAGCTGGGGGTATACTGGGATGCATAGGAGAGGCATCAGCAGCAGAAAACAGGAAGTTGTTATCCCTCTGTACAGACAGTTGGTAGATCCCATCTGAGTACTGCATCCAGTTCTGGAGACCCCATCTCCACAAGGACATAGACAGGATAGAGGCAGTCCAGAGGAGGGCAACTAAAATGGTGCAGGGTCTGCAAGAGAAGCCGTATGAGGAGAGACTAAAGGAGCTTAATATGTATACCCTTGAGGAAAGAAGGAAAGGGGACATGAGAGAAACTTTAAGTACCTCAGTGGAATCAACAAAGTCCAAGAAGGTAGCATCTTTCAGAAAAAGAGACATGCAAGAACAAAGGGACACAATTTAAAGATGGGGGGCAGTTCAGGGGAATGTGAGGAAGTATTATTTCACAGAGAGGGTAGTGGATGCATGGAACAGCCTTCCTGAGGAGGTTGTGAGTCTTAAACTGTGGGAGAATTCAAGAATGCATGGGACAGACATAAGGCAATTCTTGTGGTAGGTAGGAAGAAATAGGCTGTTGGTTAACTAGGATCTGTGGCCTATCCTGTAGGTAGGAAATGGGCAGACTAGATGGGTCAAGCGGTCCTTATCTGCCATCAAAGTCTATGTTTCTATGTTTCCAGAGGTGTGCTACCTAGGGCAACCAATTAGAAATAGCTTAGTATTCAATTACAGCAGCTCAGTTTTTCTCCTATTTGTCTAATTTGTCATGTAATCGCTCTTTAATGCCTAATGATCAGGCCTCTGTAACCACTGAATATGTGTATTGTCTTATTGTCCACCCTGACGTGGAACCTTTGTAAAAGAGATCATGCCCAAAGGTCTTTCGAAATACTAATTAAACAATTAAACATGATAAGATAAAAAAGAGTGGGGCTCTTGCCCCTCCCAATGCCTGGGACAGCTCTGGTACCTGCCCAAGTATTATTATTAAATTAGAGTAAAATAGTCAACAAATGGTTATGCTGGATGTGCAAGTTCAAGAGAGAACATTTTAGTTTTCTTGACTGAACCAACCACACATCTAAGCCAAAAGTAAAGAAAACAAACTCTGGTCAGAGCCAATTGCTGCCCAGAGCAATTGTGGTGCTTTTATGCGACAAGAGCTCCAGTATGATTTACTTGCTCTTGCTGCATCAGACCTGCCATGGTGAAGACAATGGTTCTGGCCATTCTGAGTACTTTCTTGACCTCTTGGCAAATTCATGCAATTAAAGGACAGCACAAATGATTCACGATTATTGTCAGAATCTGCCCCAAAAATGGTCACAAACTATCCAGTTACAGTCTCTTGACTGACTGAGATCAAGAACAGGCCATACTGAGCAGTTTCTTGACCATTTCGGCAAATTCATGCAATTAGATGAGCTCATGAATAATTCACAAACATTGACAGAATCTGTCCAAAATGGTCCCAAACTGTCGGTTGCTGTCTCTTAACTACTTGGGAGCTAGATCAGGCCATATTGAGCAGTTTTGTGACCATCCTGGCAAATTCTTGTAATTAGTGGAGCTCACCAATAATTCACAAATTAAGATAGAAATTGATAAAATGGTTCCAAACTGTCCAGTTGCAGTATCTTGACTGGTTGGGAGCAAGAAAGGGTCATACTGAGCAGTTTGTGGAATATCAGCACATTCATGCAATTAGATGAGCTCACATATAATTCATGAACATTGACAGAATCTGTCCAAAGATGATCCAGAACTGTCCTGTTGCTGTCTCTTGACTACTTGGGAATTACAATGGACCATATTTAGCAGTTTTGTGACCATTCTGGCAAATTCTTGTAATTAGAGTAGCTCACCAATAATTCACAATTACGTCAGAAATTGACAAAACTGGTCCCAAACTGTCCGGTTAATGTCACTTGATGGCACAGTCCCTGTGTCCAAGATGGCCACTGGAGTTCAGTGCGCATGTACGGCGTCATCGTGCATATGCAAAAGCTCTGGTAGTCGTCTTCAACATAGACAGTGCTGTGTTTTCTGGTCCCCTGTGTTTTCCATCCATTCGACTGCAGCCGTACTTGCCCTGGCCAGAGTTTGTTGCTTGGGGGCTATATTCAAACATGCTTGGGGCAGTCACACATTGCTCCAAACATGTTTGAGTATAGCAAATTTAGTAAACTGTGTTAATTTGCACTAAAAGAAACTTGAGGGGCAGCCTGATACCTTTTAAAATGGGACCATTACTCTGTATTGGTCTTATATATTTGTAATATATTTATATATAGGCTCTGTGTAATTTATTGAACTGTGTGTGTTAGAGGTTTGATTTTAATTAGTGGGTGATGAGTTCATAGGCTGTAATTTCATACAGCAGACCTGCTGTTTCTAGTACATACACACACACACACACACACTCCCAACTTACTTTCAGAAAGACATGTAAACAGCAGGTGTTTACTTCTAAGAAACAGACACATTCTTATTTTATCTATTGTATTTTGATGTGATGGTAATTACTTTCTACTTTTGTAACAAAATATGTGTTAGTGCCATGAAACAAGTAGGTTTTATCTTTATTTTCCACACTGTTAGTAAAAAGAATTCGATAGAATTCTGGTACAATTATTCAGAAACTACCAGCTAGTTAGGAGCCCAATGTATTTCAACGAGAAACTAAACAGATTTTTCTATCTTTTCAAAATAGATACTTCTTTCAGTAACAGACTTTGCCTTTATAAGCAAACTGAATGACTATAGCAAAGGACCCCAAACCTTCAGTCTTTAAGGTGTGCCTCCTTACTAAGCACTTGCTATCAGATAATTTACTGCAGGAAAATTCCATTCTGTGACATTTGACCTATTCCTCTCTACGGATTTCAAGGATGTTTCCTTATCTCTTTAGTTGTATTGTTTTAACCAATTGCTCCTCTAATCTATCACACTGATGTGTAAAGGTTTTTTCTAATATTGCTCTATGTTCTTAAAAGGCAGCTCTTGTAACAGATAAAATGAGACACATAGCAATGAAATAAGAGTCAGATGTAGTGCAGGCAGGCTGAAAGGAAATGAAGCAGAAGACAGACAGAAACATACTGCAGCTTTAAATGAGATAACCTGGACTGAAGCATTGATGTATGCCACTCTGAAGCACTCAGACAAAAAACACAGTCATCATTTCCTGTCAGTTCCTCTCTGTCTCTCTTAGTAATCCAAAATGCCTGCATGGCTCCACCCATGCAGCTGTAAAAATGAGTGGTGGATATAACTTGGAAGAGAATTTTATAAGGCAGGGCCACAAGCACAATGGTACAGTCCTCAGCAGATTTTAAACAAGAAAGGGGCACCTAAAGATGCCCATTTCGCATGTATCTCATTGCCTAGCAGTGGTGTAGGGGTCAGGAGCTCACAGAAGTGTTAGGGCCATCTCATTAAGGGGTTTATATGTGAGGAAAAGAACTTTGCACTCAGCCTGACACCTTATATCAGCCCACCCAGAATCAACATCAATGAAGTGATATGCTCTGGCTTCCATACTGAAGTCAGAAGCCTCACTGTAGCACTGTGAACCAGCTACAGGCAGCAGATTGTAGCCCCACTGGTAGGCCCTTGCACAATGCAATGTAGTAGTCCAGTCTGAAAGCTAGAAAGGCCTGTACCAGTGTGCAAAGATTGGCAGGATCAAATAGTTAGACAGTTTAACAGTTTTTAATCATGGAAATCTGGTGACAGAAAAGGACCCTATGGCACATCAAGTCTGCTTCTTCCCCCACTTATTCATTACCTATGTCACAGGACCTCCCTTCCCCCACTTGCCAACCCCTAATGTCTGTCCCATGCCTCTAAGAATCATACTAAGAATGAATAAGGTGCAGAAGGCCTATAGACCCATAAAGCCCCTGAACTACATATAACTTCAGGTATTAGAACTGGACAGTACATACCTATCAAGTATATTTTTAAATGTGTTTTTGTTGGAACTAATAACAACTTCTAAAGGTCAATTATTCCAAGGTCTAACTATTCTTTGTGAAAAATATGAAGCCCTTTCTTGTGTTCTGAATTTACTTCTCCCTAGTTGCAGCGGGTGACCTCTGGTATTAATATTCAGTTGTTTAAATTTAAACCACATTCCACTATCAACTCAATATCATTGATAATGTCCCAAGTAAATAATAAATCTCCTTAAGATGCCTCTGTTCCAAGGACATTAAATTAAGTTTACAAAGTCTACTATCATAGGAGAGATTTATCAAGAAAGAAAGCTTTAGTAATTCTTCTTTGTATTTTCTCTACCCTATTAATGTCCTTATGCATATATGGTAACCATAATTGGGACATGAAATCTAAATGTGGATGAACGAGGACGATAAAGAGGAAACAGTACTTCAGGATCTCTTGATACGAAATTATGTGTAATTGACCACCAGATTTTATTGGCCTTATTTATTGTATTTGTAATATGAGACTCAAAATTTAAATTTGAATCTAACATAATACCAAGATCTCTTTCCATTAGTTTGGTACCTATAGGTTTGTTATATAGATAATATTGATGTTTTCTATTTTGTTTACCAAAGTGTAAACTGTACACTTTGTTGTATTAAATTTTAAATTCCAGCAAAAGACCAAGTTTCCAGAATATTTAAGTTATTTTGGATAATTGTACATTCACTAAGTGATCTTGCAGTGTTTACAATTCCACAGTCATCCACATACTTTGCAATATTACTTTGAATACTGTGAGATAAATCAGATATGAATATCTGAAATATTACTGGTGCAAGGACTGAGCCTTGCGGAACTCCACTTTGACTGGGTTCCAAGAAGAACTAAATCTATCAATTAACAGATTTTGTCTTCTGTCCTTTAACCAAGATGTAATCCAGTTAGTGATTAGGAGATTCATTTTGAAAGACTTAAATTTTTGAAGTCCAGCAAAACTGCATTACAAAGGATTTTATAATCAAGTTTATCCCTTATGTAATCATAAAACTAAACAACTTGGTAGTTACTGAACACCATTTGATAAACCCATGTTGGCTATGATCAATAATAGATATAGCCATGGACAGCTCATCCTTAATAATTTGTTCTAAAATCTTACACAAAATAGGGTTAAACTAATAGGGCGATAATTATCGGGTTGATTTTTTTCCTTTTGAATAAGAGAATGACATAGGCATCTTTCCAATCTGATGGAATTGAACTAGTCCTCAAGCTTTTTTGTATAATATCTTTAAGAGGGTGCTCAAATGATCCTTAATTAATAATAACATATCACCTGATATACCATCAGGATCTGGTGGAGAACCTTTTTTGGGGTCTAATTTGTTCTTTATGTTATCTAATGTAATGTCCATATAACTGTCCACAGTACCGAGCACAACATCAAAATCGGAGGTAGAATCACTAAAAGATTTACAAAATGGGATTGAAAGCATCTGCCATTTCTATTGTATCTGTGATTTCAAACAACATGAAGTCTTGCTGTATTCTGGCAATAGCAGTGAGTCCCAACCTTGAACTATCCGGAGATGAAAGAGTTAACTTTCCATGCCAGGCATGGGCAGCTGAACTCGACTCGGTTGAGACTCTGTCTGTTGCTGTTTGAACTCAAACCGTCAGATTCTTTACTCCCCTACTGAACAATCGCTCCGGAGATTTCTCCTTTGCTCAGTTCAATTTGTCGGTTAAAGTCCGTTTTCTTCGGTTTGCAACCGACTTAAACCACAACCTGTCGGTTCAGTCTCTGTCTGTGGTATTCGTGAGTACTAGATAGGTTTATTTTGATTTTCTATTCTGTGTGGAACTTGTAAACATTTCATCAGTTCGGTTTGAACCGATCAGGTTGTTTAAAATCTTTATTTCTACTTTTTAAAGATGACCCATAACACGGTCAGGAACCGATAAGAGTGTCTTGCCTGGCGGATTGCCATTAAAAGGGTAAGTTTTGTTAGGACTGGCACCATGTCTGAAACCCAAAAGAAAACCGGGCCCACTGGGTTTCAACACTGTAGTGTGTGTGGGGAAGTCTTTCAAGGCTGACCCCACACCACCACCTGTGTTTACTGTCTGGGGTTTGACCACCCTCGATTCAGACTGCCAGATTTGTAAAATTTTCCTGCAGCTACCCTAGAAAATAGAGTTGGTAGGCTCAGGAAAGGAGGCCAAAAGTCCGCTGACCGGAATGGCCAGCCAGTTCGGTTCAAACCGAACCAGAAGGATGCCATCTGACCAGGCGGAAACCTTGAACAAGGAGAACCCGATTCCAGGTGGTTCTGGTTAAGAAGAACAAGAAGGAAAAATCAGCCGGTGTGGATCCAAAAGTTTCTTCTCCAACCGCTGATGAAATAACCAAAGCGATAAAAATTGTGCAGTCGCTTTTCCGGTTCCGACCGAACTGGCACCATCAGGAAGGCGCTCGAGTTCGGCCGGTTCCACCAGTTCCAGATTATGATTTGGAAGAATTTTATGAACTGGAGGAGGAGGAAGGAGAGTATGAGGAAAGTGAATGTGATTATGAAAGTCTGGATGTGCCCATTGACCGGACATCTCCCCAGACAGACCTTCAGGAGTGTCTCCTCCTAGGCTTTCGAGTCCCCTCCCATTTCATGTTTTACAAGAAAGTGGCCGAAACCCTTTAGCTTCCTATGGAAGAAGCTGGGGATGACCAGGAGGAGCCTGACTATGTGGAAATGATGGATATCCCAGAGTCCAGGAGGCTGTCTATTCCCTTATACAAGTCTTTGGAAACAGACATTTAAGATTTTAAAGACTCTAATTCTATACCTCCTGTGGATAAAAGAATGGACAAGAGGTATACTCTGTCAGGCTCAGATACGGAGTTCCTTACCCAGCAATGCAGCCATGTTGGGGTAGTGCAGGCTGCAGCCTGTGATAAGGCTAAATACCCTTGGCTTCACACCCCAGATAAGGACTCAGGAGGATTGATGCCATGGCAAAGAAACAGTACATGGCAGCATCCCTGGGACTCAAGCAGGCCAATTATATGGCCTATACAGCTAGATATCAGAAATCTAGATGGGACACTGTCATGGCTTTAGCTAAACAGGTCCCTGGCCAGCTTGCCAAGGAGCTGGAGCAGGTGGCTGCTGATGGTATTGAGGCATCCAAGGTGCAATTCCATGCTGCAGTGGACTCCATTATGTTTCATCTAGAGTCATGGCTACATCTGTGGCCCTTTGTAGGATGGCTTGGCTCAGATGTACTAGCCTGTCTCAGGATACCCAGACTAAGGCCATGGATTTTCCTGTTGTGGGTAATTCTCTGTTTGGGAGCAAACAGAGAACTACATGAAGAAAATGGATGAATACAGGACCACCTATAGGGGTGCTCAGGCCAAGGAAAGGCAAGCCACTCCTCAGAGGCAGCATCCAGGGGCAGGGGCAGGCCTTCATAGGCCTTTCTACCAAGCCAGGCCTCCTCTTCTGCCTATGCTCAGAGGGGGTTCTTTAGAGGGAGAGGCAGAAGGGTACAAGCAGACCTGCTTCCACCCTCAGCCTAAACCCCCTGCCAAACAGGCACCCTGATGGGTTTGCCAGGGCCGATTCTCCACCACCTGTAGGGAGCAGGCTGGCTTACTTTGTCCAGGACTGGAAGTCTTTAACATCAGACAAATGGGTCCTGGAGTAGTAAGCCAGGGACTGGTTCTCAGCTTCAAAAAATTTCCAAAGATGAGAACCAGATCCTTTCACCTGCAAATCCTTCAGAGGCACTTGCCCTAGAGGCAGAGGTCTCTTCTCTCTTGGCTCTCAGAGCTGGAAAGGGTTCCACCCTACACCAAAGGAAAGGATTGTACTCAGGTACTTCCTCCTCCCAAAAGACAGGAGAAATGGCGGCCCATCCTGGATCTCAGGTATTTGAACAAGCACCTTTTAAGCCAAAGTTCAAAATGGTGACTCTGGGAATAATTCTACCCTCTCTAAGGCCAGGGACTGGCTAGTCTCCCTGGACCTCAGGATGCCTATTTCATATTCTCATCGGAGCTCCCATTGAAAATACCTCAGGTTCGAGATGCCCTCAGGCCATTACCAATTCAGAGCAATGCTCTTCGGCCTAACCTCTGCTCCAAGGGTGTTCACAAAATGCCTGGCAGTAGTAGTTTCTTCCCTAAGAAGGCAAAGGATTGCCATCTTCCCATACTTGGACGACTGGCTCATAGTAGGCCAGTCCCCAGACCAAGTCAAGTTACACCTACAGATAACTCAGCAACTGCTCACCTCTCTAGGTTTCCTTCTGAATCTTTCAAAGTCAGTTCTAGAGCCTGTTCAGCTCTCACCTTCATAGGTGCAGAGCTAGATACAGAAAAGGCCAGAGCCTTCCTTCCCTGGACAGGGCAAGGACCCTTATCACACTGGCCTCTTCATTCACCCTACAGGTGTCTCGACCAGCAAGGCATTTTCTGCAGCTCCTGGGGCACATGGCTGCTTCTACAGCAGTGGTGCAGGGAGCAAGATGTCAGATGAGGACATTCAGTTCCACTTGAGAGCCTTTTGGTCTCAGAAAGGACCTCTGACCAAACTGATACCAGTGACTCGAACCCTGATCCAGGCCTTGCAGTGGTGGCAGGATCAGGACAATCTAAGACAGGGAGTTCCTTTGTCACTCAGTCTCACTCTTTAATCCTTACTACAGATGCTCTCCCTCTTGGGTGTGGGGCCCACTTGGGAGACCTGACCACCCAAGGGTTGTGGTTCCTCAGGAATCTCTGCTTCACATCAATCTGTTGGAACTCAGAGCAGTGTTTCTAGCACTTCAAGCTTTTTCCAAGTCTGTTCAGAACAAAGTTGTTCAGATAAGGGGCAGACAATACCACCACAATGTGGTATATCAAAAGCAAGGGGCACTCGGTCTTCGGCCTTGTGGCAGAAGCAATGAAGTTGTGGTCTCTGGCCTATTCCCTGAACACCTCCCTTACAGCAGTACACCTCCCAGGCAAGGACAATGTCCTGGAAGATGCTCTCAGCAGGATATCTCAGGGCCATCACGAATGGTCACTGGATCCCTGAGTTTTGGAGGTGATCTTGTCCAGATGGGGCACCCACAGATGGATCTTTTGCAGCCCCAGACAATCACCACTTCCCTTTTTTGCTGAAGGCCCCCAATGTTGGGCTCAATCCCCTGGATGCCCTGGTTCTCAGTTGGGAAGGGAAGTTCCTGTATGCTTTTCCCCTTCCCTCTCCTGTTCAAGGTGCTAGTCAAAATCAGGTCTCAACCCTGCAAGGTGATTCTGATTGCTCCAGACTGGGCCAGACAGCCCTGGTACCCTCTCCTGTTGTCCTTAGCAGTCCACCTTCCCTTGTCTCTTCCCAGGAATTACAACCTGTTAACCTGTTCTCAGGGAGGTTTGGTACCAATCTCAAATCTCTCAATCTCAAGGCCTGGCTCTTGAAGAGTTAGAGTTTGCTGATTTACACCTCTCTCAAGGTGTTATGGATATTCTAAAGGCTTCTAGGAAGCCTTCCACCAGAACTACTTATAATTCCAAATGGAAAAGATTCTCCATATGGTGCTCTGGGAAGCATATTTCCCCAGAGTCTGTTGACCTGCCCACAGTTCTTGACTATATGGTCCATCTGAATAGCTTGAGACTCAGACCAGCTACACTAAGTGTGCATCTGGCAGCTGTCTCTGCTTTCTTTCAGCAGGTAAGCCCCTTCTCTTTCAGCTCACCCTGTATTCTCCAAGTTTTCAAGGAATTGCTTCATACTAATCCACCATTCAGGGACCCTGCCCTGCTTGGGACCTTAATGTTTATGGCTTCAGCTTATGCAACCCCTTTTGAGCCTTTGTCCTCAGCAGAGCTTAAGTACTTGACTTGGAAAACTGTGTTTCTGGTGGCCATCACTTCTGCCAGGCACATAAGTGAGTTGCAAGCCTGTCAGTGGAGCCTGATTTTGTTTCTTTCCATAGAGATAAGGTGGTCCTCAGGACTAACAGGAAGTTTTACCTAAGGTGGTTTCAGACTTCCACCTTAACCAATGAGAGGAGGTTGCACAGTTTGGATGTGAAAAGAGCCTTAGCTACTACATAGAGCGTACCAAGGGTCACAGGTTTGACTCCTCAACTGTTCCTCACTTATGGTGAGGTTGGTAAAGGAAAACCTGGCACTAAAAGATCCATTGCCAGGTGGATTGTCTCTTGCATTCAATTTTGCTATGAAAACTAGGTAAGATTCCACCTCAGGCCTGAGGGCTCACTCTACCAGAGGTACAGCTGCTTCCTGGCTGCTGCCAGGGATATTCTATCTTAGAGATATGTCAACAGCTACCTGGAAAACAGTTCACACTTTACCAAGCATTACTCTGGATATCCAGGCAAGGAGTGATGCTCGGTTTGGCACAGCTGTGCTTCGAGCCTATTTCCTAAGTAGGTTCTGTCCTCCTCCATGGAGGTACTGCTTGGTACTTTGCTATTGTCAGAATACAGCAAGTCTTCATTTTGTTTGAAGAAAAATTACTCACCTTAGTAATGTTGTTTCTTCTAATGGAGTCTTGCTGTATTCTGACTCCTCCTACCTTCCCTCTCAGAACCTTTGTTTTGGGATGTGTGAGGCAGTAGCAGTGTTGGCACTAAGGAGGTGCCCACATTTTTATTATCACCCTCTTTTCTTTGGGTGAGTGAGTGTTATGTTTATTTCATTTTTGGGTTTCCTGACTTGAGTCTTTGTTTTGGACCAAAAATCTGTTATTATATTTAGTAGCCAGTTGGCTAGTGTAGGTTTACAGCTTCCACACAGGACCTCAGTGAGTTTAGCTCGTAAAGATCTGATGGTTTGAGTTCAAACAGCAACAGACAGAGTCTCAACCGAGCTCGAGCTCAGCCTTCCATGCCTGGCATGGAAAGTTAACTCTTTCATCTCCAGGGCAGTTCGAAGGTTGGGACTCACTGCTATTGTCAGAATACAGCAAGACTCCATTAGAAGAAACAACATTACTAAGGTGAGTAATTTTTCTTCTTTCCCATTAATGTTTATAGGGCCTATGTTACATTCTATGTTTTTTTATAGAGTTAATATAATTATATAATATTTTATTGTTTCCTTTTGCTTGTTGAGCAATGTATGTCTCAATATTTTTCTTAGATTGCCTAATTTCCTTTTTACAACTTTTATGCATTCTTTTAAAAGATGCCAGAGTTTTTATACATTTATTTTTAGTGTATTTCTTATATAATTTGTTTTTCTTTTTAATCATTTTATGTATTTTATTAGAAAACCATTTTGGATGGGAAGAGATATATTTTCTTTACCTTGGGAATACATTTGCTTGCAGCACCCAATATAACTGTCTTAATTCAGCTCCATATTTCATTAATATCATTGGATGCTAATAATTCACCAGTTTATATTAGATAAGTACTCATTCAATGCAGCTCTATTTGCCTTATGACAGAAATAAATTTCTATTTGTTTTTCTGAACATAAATGTGAAAACTGAAGTTTAAATGTTACTACATTATGGTCACTGTATCCTAATGGCATAGACACCTAACATTAAGAAATTCTCAATGGTTCACTACCTAATACAATATCAAGGGTGTTTTGGCCCTAGTAGGAGACCCAACAAACTGGAATAAATTTAGTTCTTCACATACTTCAAAAATTCCTTCGATTGATTATAAATAGCTTTCTTACTTACCCAGTCATATCATTTAGATTTAAATCCCCATGAATATCAAATTACCCAAATCTGAAGCAGCAGCCATTTCTAGCATAATTTCCTTCAACACCTGCCTAGTAGAGTTAGGAGCTCTATAACAAAGACCCAAAGTGAAGTTATTATTATTAAAACCAATATTCAGCCAAAGTGATTCAACTAAGTTTACCTTAAATTTAACCTTACTAGAAATATCAGTTACATTCAGATTTGAGTTGCTAAAGAAACTCCCCACCTTTATGGTTATTTTTGCCTAAGTGGAAAAGATAATAGCCTGGGATAGTATTCACCCATGCTGGGTCATTAGGCCACCATATCTCCATGATACCTATAATATCAGGATGCTCTATTTCTATTATAGCCATTAATTCATCAAACTTAGATCCAAGACTACGTGCATTATAGAGATGGAAACTTAAGTAATCTATGCTTTTTTGTTGACTAATTTACTTATACTCCTACTACCCCCCATTTATTGGTTTAAAATCAAAGATGGAATAAAACATTGAAACTGCTTGCAAAGCTTACTTATCCCTACTCTATTTAAATGTAAGCTGTCCTTCGAAATAAGTTGCAATTTTTCTCCTTAAAATATTCCAACAATGAAAAGGATATTTTTGTGCAATCTAGAGTTGATTCTCTCAGTAGTTTTATTTTTTCTGACCTTGCTCTCAGGACTGGGAAAATACTGGAAATACATACTTTACAATTTTTGACTTGATGTTTCCAAGTTCCATAATATCAACACAAATGTCCTTTCATGATCACATCCTACTTTGTTTGTCCCAACATGAAGGATGACACTACATGACTGGGATATTAGATCATCAATCCTTGAAGAAACATCAGCTACCTTTGCTCCTGGTAAGCAATGGATCTTTAACATGTTATTATAAAATTGTTTATTGGCATATTTTATGATTGAGTCCCCAACAATCATAGTAGGGAGTGAAGGGTCTATATCATCGTGGGTAAGAACCCTATCAGACTGAGAGGGGATAAGTAGAGAGAATACTGTATGTTACTATTCTCTACTAAGTTATCTGGACTATTAGAAGTTGATCTAGGAGCATTACAGGTATCACAAACAAAGGCAGTTCTCCTGCCCTTTTAAACTTTCATTTTGAAACAGTCTCCAAACCTTCTTCAGATTCAGATTTAGGGTCTCTAGGTCTTTTGCTGGAGAGGACAGGGTTTACTATATTATGCTGTTCTGAAACATGCAAAGATTTATCCAAGGTTAACCCTGCATTTGTTAGAGAAGAAGTGACTGCAGGGGTATCTCACAAGCATCTACATTTATTTGTGATGAAGTTACATTGAATGGATCCACTGCTGAAGCCACTACTATTTGTCACAGGAACTGGGATCTCTCAACCATATTATCTACAAATAGTTCTAGTTCTCTCAGTTCCTTTGCAGTTTGCAGCTCAGATTTTAAAGTAGAAATTACCTCTTTCAAAACACTTATTTCTATGCAATAAGGACAGTCTGACATAGATCATGTTCTGTCAGTATTTAACAGTGTGCCTGAAACATGTTTACAATTTCCACGTTACTAGCATATCTCCATTGTTCAAAGTGTAAGATACTATATTCTCAGTTGAACCATCCATGCTGAGCTCTTGTCTGGTTTTACTTAAGCTGCAATCACATGTGTTTTTAAAAATACACAATTTCCACTAGGCCAAATTTTTACCGCAGAGCCCGCAGGACCATGCTAGACATGTGTACAGAGATGCGTGTATTCTGTGCAATCTCCGATGCGTAAGCTGCATGCTCACCCACCCATACTCGCTCCACTCTTGGTGCAAACATTTTAAATGGTTAGAGACCTGGAAGTCACAGCACGCGTGACCTATTACAGGTGTCCTGAACCTAGCAACCAACAGATTGAAACAAAAAGAGGTACTTTAGTGGTTTAAGACCCAAACTCACTGCAAGCAGTGAAATTTATCTGGACTCACTAAAACAAGGCTTACAAATTTTAAGATATCCAGCCCTCTGAATCCCTCCACCAATTCTTCCCCATCACTTCCTCTGGTACTTTTCCAGGCATCCACCACCATCTCCATGAAGTAATGCCCACCTCACATTGCCCCTAAATCTTCCTCCCCTAATCTTAGACTATGCCCTCTAGTTTTAACCCTACCTTCCTCTTAAATAAGCTCCTCTCCTTTACCTTATTGATCCCTTCACACACCTAAATGTCTGTATCATTTCCCCCTCCTTCTAGTCTCCAGTGGGTACAGATCCAATTCCTCCACCTCTCTTCATATGACTTCCCTCGCATACTGTGCACCATCTTGGCTGCCCTCTCTGCACCCTCTCAATCCCATCTATGACCTTGTGTAGGTGTGGTCTACAGAACTGACCCCATACTGCAGGTGTGGCCCCACCATGGCTTTTTAAAGAGGCGTCAGTAACTCCTCCTTCTGCTTGTTATGCCTCCCAAAGCATATCAACATTCTATTTGCTTTTCCCACTGCTTTGCTGCGTTGATGACCTACTTTAAGGTTGCTTGATACTAAGATCCCCAGATCCCTCTCCTGCTCAGTTGGCTTAATTACCCCCCGAGTGTAAGTTGTTTGTGGGTTTTACGTCCCATGTGCATCACTGCACACTTTTGGCATTGAATTCCAGCTGCTAAGTTTCCTACCACCCTTCCAGAATCTTCTGGTCATTCCTTATGGCCTCCACACCACAGGGGTATCCAACCTATTGCAGATCTTCGTATCATCTGCAAATAGGCACTCCCTCCCTCCCTTCAGCCCATCTGCTATATCACTGATACAGATATTAAAAGGAGTAGTCCCAGTACCAACCCCTGGGACACCCACTCATCACTCCCATGTCTCTGGAATGTACCCCATTAACCACCACCCTCTGACTTCTGTCCTTCAACCAGTGTTCCACACACCTAGTTATTTCTGTCTCACCCATACACTTTCCAGCTTATTTACCAGTCTTCTGTGAGAGACAGAGTCAAAAGCCTTCCTGAAATCTAGATAGGCCATGTCCACCTCCCTCTCTGATCAATCACCTTTGTCACCCAACCAAAAACTCTATTAGGTTCACCTGACATGACCTCCAGTTGTTAAGCCATGCTGCATATCATCCAGTAGTCCGTTGTCTGTCAGGTAGTTCACTACATACAAACGTATGAATTTGCCAGCAGAAATAGGTCACCTGGTCTATCAAGTCTGCTCAAGTTTGTAGCTAGCACCCACCTTGTGGCTGCTCCACCCCTTCCCAATTACCCCTCACCTTGTCCCATCCCCTCTGAAACTTCCCACTGTCTTACAGGCTATCACCTCCTCTAGTACAGCACTCCATTCTGCCACTACCCTCTCTGTGAAAAAGTGTCTCTCATTTCTGTCCTAAATCTTCCCCCTTAATCTAAAGCTGTGCTCTCTCATGTCCCTCCCCTCCTCAGCCTGAGCATCCCTTCAGTGCCTGCTTTATTTATCCCTTTACATACTTAAAGGTTTCAATCATATCCCCCAGTCCCTCTCTCCTCCAAGGAGTACATGTTCAGCTCTCACAGCCTCCTCATATGGTTTGTCCTCCAATCCCTGGATCATCCTTGTTGCCCCGTGCTGTACCCCTTCCAGTAATTTCACATCCTTCTTCAGATGTGGACACCAGAATTGCACACAGTACTCCAGGTGTGGCCTGACCAGTGCCCTGTGAGAGGCAGGATCACCTCCTGCTCCTGGAGGAGATCCTCTTATGATACAACCCAGCATCCTGTTGGCTTTCACTGCTGCCTTCCTACATTGCTCTGTATTGTTCATCTTCCCCTATTTTATTTATTTATTTTTTATTTATTAAAGTCTCAGAATTACAAACCTTTGTGTCAGAAGACTCTTTGCAAAGGCTCCATGTCAGAAAAAATAACAAGAATACAATATGCAATTAATACAGAATAAAAGATGCAGTAACAGTCAGTATACAAAACAAGGAATCAATGTGGTTACATGCCATACAAACAAGTTACAATCAGTAGTAAGGAGTAAGGGCAGAGGTTATGAGGAGCAAAGAGCAGTGGGAGCAGGGAGGCAAGACAGAGTCCAGGGAAGAGAGGATGAGGGGACAGAGGGAAAGAATAGGGATGAATGGGGTAGAGAAGTAGTAAATGATGCAGTCAATAATTACATTGTCACATAAGAAGTGGCTAAGGGATGGGGACAAGAATTATGGAGGGGAGATAGCAGGACAGGTTAGTAGCAGTCGAGCTGCTAGAGGCAAGGATATGCTGCCGAAGTTTTAGCTTGAAAGGACCAATTTTATTTACAGAAAAAATTTCAGAGGGTAGGTCATTAAGCCAGTGAGGGCCCTATACATGAAAGCCCTCTGGTTCAATGAAGTCCTACAAAATAGGACAAGGAAGGTGACTTTGGATGAGCTTCTGGGAGCCTGAGGTGAAGCAGGGGTTAGGAGATGTTGAGTAGCAGGAGGGAGAGACCCATGGCTATCTTTTTGGCTAACAGGCTGGTCTGATAACAAAGCCTATCACTGAAGTTTAACCAATTAGTATGTCGGTACAGGTCTCAGGTGTGTGTGTGTATCGATCACAACCAGTCACAAGCTTACAGGCTTTGTTCAAGGTGACACTAATTCTGTTTAATGCAGTGTCAGCTGTCAATCCACAAAGAACAATGCCATAGTCGACTAATGACAGGATTGAACTAGTTACAGCAAGGTGAAGGGCATCAGTTAGCATGCAAGGCCTATGTCTGTAGAGAAGACTAATCTTGGTGTTGACCACCTTACAGACCAGGTTTATGTGCTCGTGGAAAGAGAGGGTGGAGTCAAGAGTGATCCTGAGGTATTTGAAATTATGTACTTGCTCCAGGGGTTTGTGATGAGAGTTAAGAATGGTTAGTGGAAAGTCTTTGTTTTTGTTTGAGGGTTGGCAAACATCATCACCTTTGTTTTTTTGTAATTTAAAATGAGTTTATGACTGAAGAACCAAGATTCAGATTCCGAGAAGAACCTTTGAAGATCAATTTGCAGAAGCGTAAGGTTGGGATGACTCAGAAGATTACTGCATTATCTGCATAGAGTAACACCTGCCCAAAGCAGGCTAGGGAGGGAGTTTAGGAAAAGACTGAACAAGAGCTGGCCAAGAATTGAACCTTGTGAGACCCTGAGAGAACCTGAAGACTGGAGGAGAGAGTGTCTTTGATTTTCACCCACTGGGTTTTTCACTAAAGTAGTTAGTGAACCAGGAGGTGGCATCTTGTGAGAGGCAAGAGACAGAAGGGAATCAATTAGAAGTGTGTGGTTGGCCATGTCATAAGCCTTAGTTAGGCCTATGTACACAGACCCAACTAAGTGGCCATGGTCAAGGGCTTTATGTATGAAATAGGAGTATTCTAGGAGGGCAGTGGTATTACTGTGACCCTTCCTGAATCTGTGTTGCTGACGATAAAGAAGATTGTATTTTGAGAGGTATTCAGAGTTGATAGGAAACTATCCTCCCAAGGGCTTTGGAGATGGGGGAGGGAGAATAGAGATTGGGCGATAGTTACAAGAGGAGGTTCTATCACCACTCGAGTATTGAAGTAATCACTGCCATTTCCATTGTGAGGGGAATTGACCTAGATGAAGGGAGAGATTAAGAAGTTTGGTAAAGGGGATAGGACAACATCCAGGGCAAGCAGCAGGAGCTTCAAATCCAGTGAGTCACCACTTAATCTAGATTTTCCCAGGACCTTGGAAAGGTAAGCTTTAGCTTCCTGAGGAGAGACCATCTTGAAACGGAAAGGAGGGATACCCAAGAGGGTGGAGGCTGGGGGAGCTGGGAGTGTTGTTGAAGAAATCTGGAGGAGAACCTCACTAAGGTCAGAGAATGCTGAATTAAATGTATTTTCAATAAGCTGTGGATCCAGGGTAGTGACACTGTTGATTTTTTTTGGGGAGTTAGGTTTACCAGTCAGGTCTTTTATGTCATCCCAGAACTTCCTTCCCTGGCCCCAAGAGGTTACAACCACCCTAGATCCTTCTCCTCCTCAGTGGAACCTAGCTGCACCCCTCCCAGCTGGTAACCCTCCATGGGTTCTTTTGCTCCAAAGTGCAGGACTTTACACTTTTCACATTGAACCCCAACTGCCACACTTCCGACCACTCCACCAGTTTGGTCAGGTCATCCTGCAATACCTACCAACCTGCTATATCATCCACCACCACCCCAATTTGGTATCATCAGTGAATAGACTGATTTTATTACTGACGCCACGAGACGCCCACTATGAATATTCCAAACAGCACTGGCCCCAGTATTGATCCCTGTGGCACCCCGCTCATCACAGCCCTTGGAGATGACAGTTCCCCCACATCACTACCCTCTGCTGTCTCCTCTGCAGCCAATTCTCAATCCATTTAACCATCTTAGTCCCCACCCCACGTATTTCAACTTCCTTCCAATCTCCCACATGGCACTGAATCAAAGGCCTTACTGAAGTAAGTATATGACATCCATCACATGACCCTTGTCCAATTACATCATGACCCAGTCATAATACTCAACTCTTTTCTTTATAGCACTTCCATTACCTTCCCACCACTGAGGTGAGGCTGACAGGGTGATAGTTTCCCCTCCTCCTGCTGACCCCTTATGCAGTGGCACCACGTCCTGCCTTCTTCCAGTCACTTGGCACCCAACCTGTATCTAGGGATAAGTTAAACACTCTCATAGAGGTGCCACAGCTCTCACTCAGTTCCTGAAGTACCCTAGAATGCAAGCCATCTGGCTCCATTTCCTTGTCTACATTCAACCTTCCTAGTTCTTCTTTTACCCTGTCCTCGCTGAATAGGCTGGGATCCACTCCTTTGCCACCTCTTCCCCTCTTCTTTATCTCAGGTCCTTTTCCTCCCTTCCACCGTAAAGACAGAGCAAAGTAGCTATTCATAACCTCTGCCTTCTCAAAGTCTCCCTCCACCAGTGTACCCCTCCCCTCACCCTCACTATCCCTTGCCTTGCTGTCCTTTTTTCCCACATACCAAAAAAAAAGTTTTCTCTCCCTTTTGACTTGCCTAACAATTCTCTCTTCCGTATCTGCATTTGCTCTCCTTGTTTTAGCCCTGCCACCTCAGCTTCTCTCATAAATCTCCTGTCCTCCCTCCTCTGGGTCTTCTTATATGTTCTGAAAGCAATCCTATCCCTAATTGTCCCCACCACCTACCTGGTAAACCGGTGGCCTCCTTCTTTTGTTTTCCTACCCTCTTGATGCAGAGCTCCGTGGCTTTCAGTGCCTGTCCATTAATGCATTTCCATAATTCCTCAATGCCCCTATTAGCTCCTTGCCTTCCATTTCCTCCTGAAATCCCCTCATTCTTACAAAGTCTAGTCGCTGGAAGTCCAGAACCTTCGTGTTGGTTCTGTTGCTTCCTCACCCGTTTGTACTCTGAAACTCACTGTATTGTGGTTGCTTGTACCAAGGCAGTCTCCCACCTCCACCTCTTCCACAGTATCCCTGTTGGTGAGGACCACATCCAGTAACTTATCCCCACTAGTGGACTCTCTAACCAGCTGTTGCAGAAAAGCTCACCGGAGTGCTCTAGGTACCTCCCTGCTCCTGGCAGATATTGCTGTTGGTATTACCCAGTCCACATCAGGTAGGTTAAGGTCCCCAGTAGTAGGATCTCCCCTTGAGTGCCATTTGTTGTACCTCTTGTACCATCTGCCTGTCCCTTTCTCCCACATGTTGGAGGCCTGTAAATCATACCCAGTCTTAATGACACCCTGGACCTTTTTTAATGTGACCCACAGGACCTCTGCCTTCCCTGTACCTTCTGCCCTCTGTTGCCCCAATATCTTCCTTAACATACAATGCCACCAACCCCCTTTCTGCCAGCCCTGTCCCTTCTGAAAAGCCTGTATCCCTGGACTTTACTTCCCAGGGCTGGTGCTCTGACCACCAGGTCTCTGTTATAGCCACAATGTCTAGACTCTCTTCCACCATAATGGCTTCCAGGTTCACCATTTTGTTCCCTAAACTTCTGGCATTTGCTAACAGTCCTTTCCACCATAAACCTTCTTTGTCCTTGCTATCCCTTGCTGCCCTACCTGCCCCATTTCAATGAGGAAGTACTAGCTAGATTATTCCCTGCTGCTCCCCCTGCTCAGTTTTAAATGTAAACCTCCTCACGTAGCTATCTAATTTATCCTTCAGAACCCCTGTGCCCTCCTTGCTTAAATGTAACCTGTCAGGAGCATAAAGTTCCCGTTATCCCATGTCCTACTCCATTCTCCCACCAGTCCAAAAGCCACTTCTTACTCCACCTCCTCAGCCACAAATTGAACTCCTCAATTTTTCCCTTCCATCCATACTGCTTTTGGCACTGGCAGGACTTCAGAAAATGAAACAGTTTTACCCTCCACCTGACAGACCCTAACCAGCTCCCTGAATCTAGCCTTTACCTCCATCATGCTGCTGTCCGCTAGATCATTGTGCCCAGATGCACTATGATGTGGTGACCCCTCATGTTTCCTGGCCAAGGTGTGTGTTAAGTGAGAGGCCTTGAGCACCATCATACCCGGCATGCACTCAGCCCTAATAGCTCCCATCCCCCACCACTCATCCCTCAGTTTATACCCTTAGTTATGGAGTCTCCCAAAATAAGGACTTTACTTTCCTTAGTCCCTTGCATTCCAGGGATATTCTGTTGGTTGCTTCCAGTCTTGTTCTGCCTGCTTTTCTCCATGATTCTCTCCTCTCCCCATATGCCCTCCATCCATCCCATTTGATGACTTCCTTTCATTGCCTTTCCTCCCACTTATCTGCATCCCTTGCCTTTTACTCCTTTGCACCCCATCCATAACCTCTGCTGGGTTCCTATTCCCAATGCCCCTTACTGTTCCTTTCCAGCTCCTCCCCTCCTCCCATCCCAGTTTCTGTCTTCATTGGCACCTTCCTCCTCTTGCTCTCCTGAATGTCTCAACTTCCTTAAGGGTGTAAACCTATTTTTCAGGTTAACCCCACCTCCACTGACATATGTGCTACCCATTGTCGCATTGCTCTTCCCTTCTTTTTCTCCTCTATCCTGTTCTCCTTTCTTGCTTCCTCCTCTCCATGCTCCTCCCCTTGCCCTCTCCTCCACCTGCTGTCCTCCTTTATTTCTCAAATAACTCAGACAATTCCTTGCCCTGGAAGTTGACCCCTTATACCCCATTTACTAGATGCTCCTCTTTTGACCTGCTGCTAGCCCCCAGCTGTCTCTCCTGCCCATACTCCCTATGTACCAACTTTCCAGCTCGTCCCTCAGTCTGATAACTTCTGTCTCTAATTGTGACTGTCTGTTACATATTGGGCAAAACCCCATTCTCCAGAGTGTCTCCATGTGAACTGTGGCACCACATCCATTACACCCCACTATTCTCCTTGATCTGGCTCTCGCCCTGAGACCCTGGCATCCATGCACCCCTCACATCCACCTAGGCAACCAAGTCCCTATCTCACCCCCACCTCCCTTCCCCATCACCCTGTATCTCCCCTCAAAATGCATATTAGCGGTCTTTAAAGAAAATATTTATTCTACTACAGTGTGTCCATGTCAGACTGTCTGACTGTCAAAGATAATGACAACTATTTTTAGTGTAGTTAATAATCACATTATCATAGACATTTCACAGCTGTAACACTGTGACATACTACTCACCCTCAAATTGAGTGCGTCTTCCTTAGTTATCAGTATTACCATTATAGTTCCCAGATCAAAATAGTGTATACCTTTAAAACAATCAGAATTACTACACAGCTAAGCACTGCGAAGCACACTCTTTCAAGTTACATAGAAACATAGAATCTGTTGGCAGATAAGGACCATACAGCCCACCTAGTTTGCCCATTTCTACTCACTGCTGCAGCCCAATTTGATCAGCAGCTCTCATGATCTGCACATCTCCAGGGTACCCTTATGTCTATCCCATACACTTTTGAACCCCCATATTGTTTCACACCCACCACTTCTGCTAGAAGGCTGTTCCACGGCTCCACCACCCTCTCAGTAAAAAGTACTTCCTAACATTACCCCAGCCTTCCAGTTATCCCAAATATCAATTATAAATTATACACTACCTTTTACCCAAAATCACTTATAAGAGTGTCTTGCTAGAACCAGCAGCTTTAAAATAAATACCTGGAATTTACATCCCCACTGACTTTACATATTGGAATATTGTGTAACTATTAAAATGAATTCATACCTCACAGATAAAATTAACTGTGACAAATGCTCAAATGTGTAATCACACAGAAACAAGCAACTTTAATGCACAGCCAAACCCATCTTGTTAGCTAAACTTGTGGATTCAAATTGAAAGTATACTTGGTAAATATAAACAATAGACCCACCACTGGACAGTGCCTGCTTGCTACTGCCGTTTAGCTGAGAATTTAAGAATGTTAATTAATTAAATGTAAGCAAATAAGCCTGCCCCCCTTATAAAACAATGAACTGAGACACACACTCTATTTCAAATAAATAACACTGAAATGTTCTCTCTCTGTTTAACTAACAAGCATTTGTCAATGCCGAATGTTTGCTTGCTTGTATTGGCATTGGCAGTATAGGAGGTAGAGAGATGCATCATAAGAGTGGCAGAAAAGTTTTGATGTTGTGTATGTGAATGAGTACAGAAATACATAGGTGTGTATTAGGTTGAAAGCATATTTATTAAGAATAGCAGTGGGAAATTGAGAAGATTGGAATATAAACAGGTGTGTTTGTGTGTGGGGGGTGGGGGAGCTGAAGGAGCCATGAGGGCAAAGTAATTTTTTTTTTAAGGAAAACAGTAGGACAAGGTGTGTGTGTGTGTGTGTGTGTACTGGGGAGGGTGTCCTTCAGCAACTAAATCCATTCAGAGGACTATGACTCATACATGCCTCACTCTTTGGTTCAAACATATTTTTAATTTACTGAATTATGTCTTTTTTCATTTTATCTTTGTTCCTCATGAAAATAATTTACTATTCCACAAATCCCAAACTCTTCTTACCCTTAAATGTAGTCCATCTTCTAAAACGCATGCTTGACTGTCTGTTTTTATAAATGGAAACAGAGATTTTTTTTAAAAATTTATTGTATATATCCATGTGCAGCCATGTATATGAATCCATGTAGTGTCCATTTTCAATATTAATTGGTAATGCTTATTGGTCTGTTCTTACGTCCCCCAAAATACAACACTTCTTACACTATATCTTAATCTCATTTTGTGAAAGAAGATTCATTGCACAAACAATATTATATTTCAGTAAATGCTGTGATAAATTTCAAAACATATGCATATCAAATAGCCATGGGGAACTCAGCTGTAAAACATTCTTTATAGTATCCCCATTGCAAGTAGTGCCTGGAATTACAATGGGCAGAGTAGTGAGGAAGCTGATTCCCAACAAACAAGTGTATATTAGTTAGACAGCGCAAAATCATGTGATGTGAGTAGCAGAAATAAAGTGCTATGTGCAAACAATATATTTATTTTCAGAAAACTCCATCTGAGAATGTGCGTAAAAATGCACTTCACGGAGAACTGACTGGACTCTATTTTATAAGAAAAGACCTCCTTTAAACAATTTTGTGAGTAGGCAGGCTAGGGCAGTAAACTACGCTGAAGGAGAGATTAAAAGACTGCTTGTACCTTATGAAAATTCAGACCACAGGCAGAAATGTAGAGCACTTAAAACCCTTTAACATAAATAAAGACTGCTGCCATTACAATGTATGGGACAGAAATTGAGTTGGAATATCAGGAGAGTAAGAACAGTCCCTTAAGCATTATTCCTGCATCAGTGTATTACAAGTTCTAATTCCAGTGTACCAGCATGACCTGCAAAATACCCGGCCAGGGATTTCAGAAGGTGCACAGTGGTATCCCTAACAAATAGCAAGAGATAGTATAGCACACTAGAGGGATATAAATATATTTCAGGAAAGGGTCTCTCAGCTTTGTATGTGTGTGTGTGGGGTGCTATGGGACATCAGTGAGACGCACTATGCTGAATGATCAATGGCAAATGTTTATATTTCTTGTTGCAGGCATGTATTCATGTGGTGATTATTATGCTCATTTCTGTATAAGTAGACCATAGATGTTTCAATAAAACATATTGGGATGGTTTTGTCTCCTGTCTTTTTTTTTTTCTTATGGGAGTCTGTGCCACTTTGTTCCATGCTCCATGTGCCCTGATAGTAAGCAAAAGCAAATGATGTAATTTGTTATTTCTGTAGTGCATGTCCACACCTGGCAAATGGTGTCATTTGCAGGCTTGAGCTACATCTTTTGGCTCAAGGTTCTCCTTTCCTTGGTTGTGCTGAAACAGAGTGCTTGTAAAGTTACCATTTTATCTGAGAAGTAGTCTTGAGAAGTAAACCAGCAGTACTAAACATCGTGGAGCATGTCATAGTTTTTTCCCCTCTTTAAATAGGATAGCATTTTATTTTATCTATTATTTTAGAGTTCTGCTGTCATCTGTGGTCTGCCTGCCATAATTTCTGGAGAGGTCATAAATTGAATGTTACCTACCAGTAGTAGGCAACTATGTCATTGTGAATGTATTTGTTTTCTTTTTCATTGATATATGAACAATGTCCCTGCCTTTGTCTGTACTGTAATGTATATTCATTTTGGAAATGTTCGTAGTGTGGTATCCATGGATTTGATGGTATCTATTTGTTTCTGTTGAACCAGATGTGCTTATACAGATGTTTTTAGGTACCATGCAAAGTGGTAATGAAGAACAGTATGCTATTTACAGTTCAGAAGAAACCTGGTGGTCACCCAATCTTCCCGATCCATGACACTTATACAGTAGTAAGAATATACCTGGTGATCTAGTGGTCCCCAAACATCCCTGATTCCTATTATTACTAGTACCTGAACATTTCCAGTCCCCTTATTGAGGAAGAACTAAACCTGGTGGCCTAGTGGTCCCTAACCCCCACAGGAGGCAGTGTCCAACTTCCCACCCTGGCCAGCGGCGAAACATAGTCAGTAAGGTGGCACAGCCCTCCTCACACCACCTTGTCCAGCCACCCACAGAACTGTCAATAAGAGTGCATACTTTGACAGCTCAGTTGGTGGCTGGCCTCGTGGTGCACAAGGCTATGCAAGTTGCGGCTGTGTTTCAGGTTGGGGCGGTGGAGAGGTGGAGATACTGCCTCCTGGGGTAGGTGTTAGAGTCCACTAGACCACCGGGTCTAGTTTTTCATTCAATAATGGGACTGGGGATGTTTGAGGTACCACTAGATCACCAGGCTTATTTTTTTGCTAGTAATAACAGGGATCGGGATGTTCAGGGGACCACTAGACCACCAGGTAAATTTTGTACTTGCAATACTAGGGATTGGGGATGTTCAGGAAGCCAGTATACCACCAGTGATTTTTATTGTACCACACACATTTTTGTGAAGCAAGCTTTCAGAGCAATGCAGGCATATAAATGATGCCATTAGTATTAGATTTGGCAACACAGATGCCTCTACAATGCCGAGGCATGACTTGCAAATCTACAAAGAAATCGGCATGCCCTGTGACAGTAGTCATTCAGATTTCTGTGTCCAGGCAAATGCTCTGCAATTAGCGTAGCAAAGAAATGTAGTGTAGGCAATGAATTAGTTAAGCCACTCCAAATTATTTGTTTTGATAAAGAACTAGTAACTGGGCTACTTATCATTCTGGACTGTATTGATTTGAGCTCAGTTGCCCAGGGCTCCTAGTAGTTATACGGGCTTGGGAAATGCTGTCCTGGTTTCAGACTATGATGTTTTATATGGTTGTTGCCTCTGAGAATTTAATTAGCATGTTTGCATTATCAGTATTTTCTACCAATTTACAGTGTGAGAAAAAGCTACTTTAGAAGTCTCAGAAACTGAGATACTATATAATTTCAGCTTGTTATTGATAACTTTTATATATAGTAGGGCACAGAGTGGTTTCAGTGACAGAGCACAGATTTGAGAACCAGCATTCCAAAGTTTGAATCCCACATGAGCCCATAAATATCTTATGACTGTGAAGAAATAACTTTTGCTTTTCATGTTTCAGTCCCCAGTCAGTAAAATTGTATAATTAAGCCCTGTGACAAGCACTGGGGAGAAGGTGGTCCTATTACTTCTATGGAAAGAACCAGAACCTGCCGAGGTTATTGCATGAAGCAGCCTCCGTCCACCTGCATGGTGTCTCACCTTGCAACAATGAGGTGTCCGATGTGCCAGCTGAAATTATGTCTCGGCTACTCTCCTCCCCAAGTGAATACTCTGTTTTGGGATTTGCGAGCTCTGGGATTTACAATGAGGGCTGCTGGTGGTGGTGTGTATACTTAATATGTAATTAAATGAGCTGTTTATGATAGCAGTTCAGATGCAGTGGCTACAGTTGAAATAAAATGACTGCTACAATCAACTGGTGTTGACAACAACGATGTGCAAATTGCCTACATGTTACCACTCGCTGATTGTAGCAGTCCTTTTCTTTCAACTGTACACCACTACATCTGAACTGCTGTCATAGACAGCTCGGACATTCATTGGTGTGGTGTAAGACACTGAAAAAAAGGATCAGGGCATTAGGCGGGGTGGCACACCTACGAAAACTCATATGGTGGCACTGTTTCTTGCACATGCGCAAGCAAACATAAAACACAATCTCCTGAAATAGATGCTCTGGCATTTAAATAACAATGAAAAGTTAACCCGCCCTACTTAATTTATATCTCAGCCCATTGCAATATGACTCCTACCTTAACATTAACAATCCAATAAATTAATACATTTCCTAAATATTACCTTATACTCTTTAACAACAAAACACAGAGGCCCAGATATTCAAACTGCACCCAAAAAGTGCACAACAGTAGGAGCAAGCAAGTCCACTGCGCCCATGTGCAAGAAGCGTGATATTCAAAAACTGTGCAGGACAAGATGCGCCTGCAGCATACGACTGAATATTGTGCCACCTATTCCATAGCACAACCAGGGATGCTCAGTGGAGCAGGGCAGCAGTGCAACAGCACAACCAGGGATGCACAGGGACAGGATGCAGGGGCCCACCATCCATGCCACAGATGGGTAGAGAGCACACAGCAGAACAGACATCGCCCCACACCCCATGCACTGCACAACTGGTGGAGAGCTGGAATAACCACCGGCCCATGGATAGCAGCAACAAACCCACAACTGGGGCATGGTGCTCCAGCGCACCCTCTGGCAAGCTGTGACCGGCAATAGAGGGCTGACCACCCGTGCCACACCATCCCACCAATGCAGAGCACACCCTGCACTGTGATCCCCAGACACCCTGCTCAGGAGCAGCGTCCACCAGTGCAGGACAACCCATGCATGCCACCACCCCACTGTGACAATGCAACCCTGTGCACCACAGAACCATGCAAGGCAGCCCCACCACTAGTACCCATCAGCAGGTGGCAGCACACAGCGATGCAACGACTGCATACACACCATCATCAGTGGTACAGCACCCTGCACATGCTCCCAGGACACACACCCGACCCAGCACTGGCTACAACAGCCAGCGCAGACACCTACAGTGGTGCATGGAAGCATGCGCCACACAGGATGCAACACACAGTGCATGGACAAACACCCACCCATACCCAAGGCACACCAACACAGGGACACAGTAGCGGGGCAACCAAGCCCCCAGCGTGTGGCCATGGAAACCATGTACACACAGCCAGCACCCCTCCATGGCACAGGAGTGCCAGCCACCCTGCACAGGCACCATGGAGCTGTATGCCACCAGCATGTGCCCAGAGCACAAGTGACTGACAGTGGTGCACATCCCTGTGACACACAAGCGACAGCGTGGAGGTGGGACAACAACAGCGGAGGCCACAGTGTCACCCAGGCAGGCATGCACCACACCAGTGACAGGAGGCAACCCGGCATTGTGCCAGGTACAGTGGCTGTCCAGCATGGACAGCCACCACTGACATGCCAGCAGACCATGCAGGTCACAGACATGCAGGGTGTCAGCTGCACAGGCCATGGATGGTCTGACAGGTGCACCATGGACCCCACCACCAGTGGTACAGCACCCTGCACACTCTCCCAATGACACACCGACCTAGCACTGGCCACAGCAGCCAGGCGCAGACACCCACAGTGGTGCATGGAAGCATGCACCACACTGAATGCCACACAGTGCATGGACAGACACCCACCCATACCCAAGGGCACAACAAAACAGGGACGGTAAGGGCAACCAAGCTCCCAGCGGGCCCATGTAAACTGTGTACACACAACCTGCAGTCTTCCATGGCACAGGAGTGCCAGCCACCCTGCACAGGCACTGTGGACCTGTACACCACCAGCATTTGCCCGGGCACAGTCACAGACAGTGGTGCACATCCCTGCAACACACACAAGCCACAGCATGGAGGTGGGTCAACAACTGTGGAGGCCACAGTGTCACCCGAGGCAGACATGCACCACACCAGTGACAGGAGGCAACCCAGCATTGTGACGGTACAGTGGCAGCCCTGCATGGACAGCCACCACTGACATGCCAGCAAACCATGCAGATCACAGACATGCATGGGTGTCAGCTGCACAGGCCATGGACGGGCTGACAGGGGCACCATGGACACAGAGCATGCACCATGGACCACTGCACAAAGTCATCCAGTGCACAGGGAAAACACACACACCACAGACAGTGACTGATAGCTACTCCCACACCATAGTCACTTCCCCATGGACACACACACACACACACACACATACACATATGCATGACTGCACCACCTGCCGACATGCACACCACTGCAGCTGAGCACCTATAGCCCGCTGCTGAATCAGAGACCACCACAGTAGGCATATCAAAGTAAATGTGTTGTAACACATCAACCAAAACTATTTACAGATATTTACAAAAGGTTGGGGGAGGCCACAAACAAGGTGGAGGTGTGGGTGAGGGGCAGGGTGAACAAATGGTGAGAGGAAGGAAGGAAGGAAGTGATGGTGGGTCCAGGGGTAGGGAAATCAGGGGGCCGCGAGAATGCTCAGCGGGGAGCCCGCTCCCTGCTCTGCTCTCCTCCTGCCATGCCGCCGCCATACTCCAAGATGGTCTATCCTTTCAAGGATCTCTAAGGAGGCCCAGGCAACTTGCAGGATCTCCTGCAGCATCTCTCTGATTGCCTGCAGCTCGCCTCCACCCAGGACAAGGGAGCAGAGTCAATAGTGTGAATGCACAGCCCCATGCAGCCCACCCACTGTGCATGGCATACGGCTGTGGGACATGCCTCTGTGATGGTGTGTGACCACCCACAGTGATCATGTCCACAAGACCTGCCCACCCAGGTGCACACAGCCATGTGGACCGCTGCACACACCCACCGCCAAGTCCCGCACAGCACCACATTGGCTGTACAGTGACATGGCTATGTGGTGCGAGGCAGTGGCACAGCCATGTACCCGTGCACATGGACCACCATTGATGCACTCCCAGACATGCAGTGCCACTAGACTGTGCTGACTGTACGGCCCGTTGCTGCATGGCAGTGGTGTCAATGGATGGTGGCCATGCCCCACTGCCTGCCCTGTTACACAGCATGCAAAAGTAATCATGGATGTGAGGCACTTACTATCATCAGGATGGTCCTCCACTGATCTGGTCCGCCTCCTCTCTGCCTGCTGTGGCTCACGGCACAGCCTCCCTCCCTGGCACACCGCACTCCTCTGGGTCTAGGGTGCAAACATGGAGAGAGGAACATCTGTACAATCTGTAGCAAAGTCCCCTGCCCCAGTGTGTGTGCAATCCCACACTGCCATACCCATCCTCCCACCACCACCACTATACCACCACCACAGTACACACTGGACGGCCTCCCCATGTGCTGGACACATGCCACTGTGATACCCATATGGACGTTATCAGTGTATGTATGGGGCACCTACCTTGCTGTGGCACTGCGCCCCTCTGGCGTGTGCCCACAGGTGGGCATGCCTGTCCGGGTCCCTGCGCTGCAGGTCACCATAGCGATGCCTGCACTGCTCTGCTGTCCACTCCATGCCAGTGGCCTCCTCCAGGGCCACCACCACCTACTCCCACATGGCACTCCTGGCCCTGTCCAGGGTGCCTCTCTAAATAGGGCAGCAGCATGAGGCTCCACTAACTGCACCAGATTGGCCAGTTCCATCTGGCTCCAGATCGGTGCCCGCCTCCGTGCCATCCTGCAATGTTTCAGTATCAAAATGGCACTCTGTAGCACATGTTCGCCAGGTGCGGATGCTGCGTGGTACTGCGCTGCCGTATTTCCCATCGCGCTGTCACCGAACAGTGCGATAGAGGTGCACCATGCGGGGACGCATAGTGCCTAGGGACAAAGGACGGCACAGGGTCAGGGGTCTCGCGCCACGGACCACCACAGTGTGATTGGTGCTCACAGCGTGTAGCGTGGTAGGCCGTGTGCCACATCCTGTAGTGGCCTCAAGCTGTGGCCCCAGTGTGCCTACGGTGCCCCAGTGCCAGAGTGCCATGCATGTGAACAGCGCGGTAGTGCCACTGGCACAATGGTGGCGTGCCCTGCATTGCCTCCGTGCACAGCCGTCAGCAGCCAGGACGCTAGGCATCAGCACCCGGGCATGCGCCGTTCAGTGTCCACTCGCGATGTCACAGAAATGCACCATTGCCTGAGCACGTTCAACACAATTGCTCAAAGCGCAACAACGCGATATTCAGCCAGCATATGCAAATCAGCTAAGCAGCTATTCAATGGCGCAGATACTGCATTAGCATCCACTTAAAATTGCTCCTCACCTCATTTGCATGCATTGCGCTATATAAATCGACATTGGGCTGTAGAGGCAATAGTCTGTTATTGCAGTCTATTATGGTGAGTTGCATGCTGTTTGGGAGTGTGGACTGTGGTGTGTGGGACATGCATGGACTGCACAGTCACAGGTAACACCTGTCATTCCACAGGATCAAGAATGAGCGATCGTGAGGTGGAGGAAGAGGAACAGAGACGTGGGAGGAAGAGGAGGCCTAACTTCACCAAGGCAGAAACAGATGCCCTGTTTGAGGCCTACTTTGACCAGGAGCTGCTGCTCAGCAGACAGCGGGGAACACCACTGGCTGCTGCATGGGAGAGGTGGCGCGTGCCATCAACCTGCATGGCAGCCACCAGCAGTCCATGCAGGAGTGCAAAAGGAGGTGGGCATGGACAGGCGGAGGATTAAGGACAAGGTGGCTGCCATCAGGGCAGCACGGGCTGCGACCGGTGGGGAACAGCCGGCCGTGCAATGCCTGACCCCACAAGAAGAGGGGTTGCTGGCAGCATGTGGTGTTGTGCCCTCAAGGGTGTTCCAGGTGGTGGATTCCAGATGGGTGGTAGCCCGTCACTGCATGGTAGATCCTGATCTGTCACTGGGGGAGACAGGGTAGGGCAGATACATTAATGCTACTGTGTTCCCTTATAGCTCCTGAGCATCTACATGGGTCAGCGGTGGTGGGCTTGTCCACTGAGGTGATACCATGGACATAGAGGAGGGCTCATCCACCTTCACAGGTGTCCGAGGGTCAGGGCGACAGTGGGCCCACCTGGCTGTCTGGACTGATGTTGGTGGAGCAGGTGCAGAGGAGGCCCTGTCTGTGTCCCAGTGTGCCAGCATCCATGGATGCCATCATGCTGAGACTCGGACTGGTGCGGATCCGTCACTGATGATGATGGAGCTCACTTCATGGACAGTGATATGCGTGGGCGCGGGATGGCCACACAGCAGGTAACAGCACAGGCATGGCTGTGGGTGGTGCTGCTGTGGAGGCCTGGTGACATCACAGTCCCAGCCTGTGCCTGTCTACACCAGTGGGGCAGCACTGGTGTGTGTCCAAGACAGTGGGACTGTTGCAGCCGCTCACGGTGGCACTATTGAGCCCTGGAGGCAGCAGCTGGAGGGCAGTGTCAGCAGTTGGCCAATAGCCGTGGGGTACAGTGTCGGTGGGCGATGTCAGTGCACCACCTGTGGACATGCCCAGGCATGGCCCTGGTGTGCAGCGCCCACCCTCAAGGGTGCTGCCCATCAGGGCCGCAAACACCATGAGGGACAGCATGCCGATCAGGCAGATGACCTCTTAGATGAGCACCGTGCATACTCCAAGATTCAGTCCATCAGCAGTTGCGCTTGTGATGGCAGTGGATGCACTCAGTGCGGCTCTGCGCCAGGCAGAGGAGCGGCGCAGCAGGGACACCGTCTGCTCCTGACAGGGATGGACCAGATGCGGGAGGATGTGACCGCTGCCATTGACAGGCAGACACAGACAATCACAGCTGCCATGGCCACAGTGGGCACACAGTTATTTGCCCATGCATCGCAGACACGCGCAGTGCAATGTTCACCTCCTTCCGGCGTCGTGAGACACCCTCCTTGTCAACACCAGGTTCAGCTGTGGGCATCCCGAGCACACCTGGCACAGGCATGTTTGGTGTGCTGCAGACCCCTCTGCGAGCATGGTCGCGCTCACGCAGTGGAACCCCTGGGGACCGCCGTGCCACCCCATGAGGCCATTGGTCAGCCTGTCACTGCTGGCGGATCTCGGCGGGACGCCCGTGCATCCGTGGTGGCCGTGGAACTATGGCACGTGACTGACCTGTCTCCCACCAAGGCTACTGTCTGACATTGCCCTGTGTGCGGTGTGTTGTTCAGCGTGCAATGCGGGTGGAGTCCACCGGCCCTGCACACACTTTCCATGCACACCCTCCTGGCTGCTGTCCGCTGTGGTGTGTGCATGATGATGCCTGCGTTGCTGTCTGCCACTGTGCAATGGTGCCCAGCGTCTGACACATGCACAATGACAGGAAGTGGGCGTGGTGGTCTGTGGGCGTGTGTGTGGCTAGGGGTGGCGGTTGGGTGGCGTGCCTCCTACCCTTTGTGTCATGTCTTGTGGGGGGGTGTGTGTGTGTGTGTGTGTGTGTGTGTGTATATGTGTGTGTGACCACGTGTCGATAGACCTTGCACATCCCTGACGGTGTGTGCGGTTCCATGCTCGGCATTCCCTTTATGACATGCACCCTGGGGTTTGTTCATGCGTGTTTGTGGGTTGTGCCCTTGCCACTGGTGGTTGTACATGGCCCATGACTTACCTGGATTGGTTGAAGTGCTCCTCTGTGATGGTGTCCTGGTGCAGCTGTGCCATCGGATCAGTTGGGAGTCCCTTCGACCAGGGGCTGCCCATCACCATCTTCACCAGCATCCTTATCGTCCCCATCGCTGTCCCCCTCTATGACCTGTATGGCTATCCCACAGTCGTTGGCCATGTTGTGCAGGATGCAACAGGCCGGAATAGCCCACAGGCCTTTGAGGAGCTGTACTGTAGGGCACTGCCAGATGTGTCCAGGCAGCGGAAGCGTGCCTTCCAGCATCCTGAACACCCGCTCGATGACATTGCGTGTGGTGGCATGTGCCTCGTTATAGCATTGCTGCGATGGGGTCATGGGCCACCGGTATGGTGTGAGCAGCCAGGGATGGAGTGGGTATCCTCTGTCACCTGTGTGTAGAGGGTGGGCTTTAGTTTGGTGACCAGCGTCCCCTGCCATGGGCCATCTAGGCCAGTAACCATGTCACCTCTGACTATGCCCTCCCAAGCTCCATGTCTTTCTTGTGATTTGCATACTCACCCACTAGGTGGCCAGTGGGATGTCCCATTCTAAAACCTGTGGCACAGTGCAGACTGGTGCCAGATGAAGGCATCATCGCTCCCCAGGGTGCGTGGCACGAACATTGATTATAGCGCCTTGGCATCGCGCACCACCTGGCAGTTGATGCTTGCATACCACTTCCGATTTATGTATGCAGTCCCTTCGGGGCCAGGTGGCATGCGGATGGCCATATGGGTGCAGTCTGTGCCACGAGCATGCCGGAATCGTGCCACCCTGTGGAACGCCTGTATGTTTGCTATGCGCTCCACCAGTGTGCTGGGGAAATGGATGTACTCCACAGCATGTGGCAGCAGTGCGCTGAGGAATTGGGTGAGAAGGATACGCAGCCAACTGGGTTATGCCTGTCATGTCCCCTGTTGGTCTCTGGAAGGTACCATGGTGAGCAGGCACATGACAGCTGTCACTTTGGTCTCCACTGACAGAGCATGTCTTCGTCATGTGGGTGCCTGCATCACATCACTGCACAGCTCACAGATCCACCTCAGGATCGCCCAGTTCAGGCGGTACTGGCCCACAATCTCAGTGTCAGTGTACAGCTCGAAGCTGGTGTGGGCTCGGTACTGCCAGTTGAGGGACATACTGCCCGACGGGCCCTTCCATGGCTCGCCCCTGCTGCCTGCCTTCTCACCCCCTCATTATTGCCTCCATCCGGATGGTGGCACTGGCCATGTCCCTGGCTTGTGTTACCCCGGCAGCTGTTTTACCATTCCCCACCACTCTGCTTACTGATACTCCCCTGCACTGGGAGCACCTCCCAGTAGTGGCCGTACTGCCCACTGTCTGTGCCTCAGTGCTGTGTGGCACTTCCCACTTTTGTCCTGCGAGTGGCACAGGCTCTCCATACCTTCCCTGTTCCTGGTGGTTCCAGGTGCTCTGTCCTGCTCCTGCCCTGTCCTGCTCACAGTTGCTGTGTGCCTGCTTGCAGTTCACCCACAGTGGCTTCCCTGTAGCGTTCTTGTGCCTCTCTTGTTCCTTTTATTTTGGATAATTTCCACTATAAAACAACTTCGCTTGCTCCCCATTGCGCATGGCGCATGTTGTTAATCGCTTTGCGCCATTTTGTTCATGGTTCCTCCCCTTCAGTTGTGCATGCATTCATTACTATTGCGGCTCTTAGCATTGTAGTTAAGGCGCATCTGCCTCCAGCTGAATATCGCACAAAGGTGCATTTCGGACTATACATGGCGCATCCCTGTTGTGCATGGTGCACCCTTTGAATATCTGAGCCAGAGTATCTGTGCACAGAAATTCTAGTGAAAATAATTTAAATGACCCTTTTCTTCTCTGTGTTTAATTTGCTTATTCAAAGCAGTGACATGATAAAAGCTGCACTAACGATGACCAACATCTGAGACTCAAACATCAGGCTTGTCAAGGACTACACATAGGCTTCAGACTTATTTAGCTGCCTCTTGATGAAGCCCATGGCTCATGAGTAGGCTGAGACCACACTTTAGTGCTGATACCTGTCAGAATAAGCCCACAAGTAACAACTCTGCCTTCCTGGATTGAACACCATCCATTTGAAGGCTACTCAATTTTGATGTCCATAAGGCACTACACTAACAACAGCAAGAAAGATGCTTTATCAGGTGTGAAGGACAGATATAGATGGATGTGCTACAGATCACACAACAGATGGTACACAGCCAGAAAGACTGGTTAGCTCAGAGTTCTGCTCCCACTATTTCAGCGGTGATACTTCAGATTCTGGTGACACATCACATATTTATCTAATCTTCTCTTAAAGCTGCTTTTGATTAGACTGAAAATTATTTCCAGTGGTAGTTCTTTCCACAGACCTATCAACCCTTGAGAAAAGAAGAACTTTCTGTTATTTATTTTGAAAGGGTTTCTTCTAATTGTAAAGGGTATTTATGAGTCCCACCACGATCAGGTTTGTATTTAATATTTAACTGTGTCATTAGAAAGGGATCAGCATGACATTGTGTAGCATCATCATATCACCCTGATTCTTTTAGTGTATAAAGAACATCAGCTGAAGTTCCCTGAGTCTATCCACAAATGGTAGCTCAGTTAAACCTTGCATATTTCAGTGGACCTTCTCTGTGCCCGTCAAACATATCTACTCTGCTTGTTTATAATGGGCCTAGAATTATGAGCATAGGACAGTATAGGTAGAGCCCTTGAAATTCTTTTTATTTTTATAATTGTTATTTTTATTTTCTGGAATTTCTTGTTATTTCTTTTATTCTTTGAAAATGTATATTTATTTCTTGTTATCACATTTACATTCATAAAATACCTCAAAATGACCTTATACAGACTAGAAATCACATTCGTAGTATGGTACATTGTATACAGCAGCATTATGCTATGGTCTTGAAAGGTTTTGTGAATCAGACAATTCAGCTGCTACTTCCTTGCGGACAGTCTCTGTGGTAACAACGAAGCCTAAACAACAATTGCTGCAAGCATTTATTTAGTTTTTGCCAAAAAAAAACAAGTAATTTTAAACTTTTTCATGTGCTTGTTTTGCTTTATTTATTTTATACCTTGAATTTCTTGGTATTTCTTATTTAAGGAAAACGTGGGTCTCTAAGTATGATATAATGGTGCTAAAATTTGGGTGCTTCAGCTTCTGACAGATTTTTGATTGACCAACATACCCTACTTGCCTTTGCAACTACAGATAGACCCGTTCTTTTGCACTCTTGTCCTCACTAACTAATACTCCAGGATCTCTTTCAAGTTTGGCTAGTTTAAGTGAAATGCTGCTAAGGGTGCTTAATATTTTTATTTCCATATGGCGCACACACTTATCATGATTAACCCTTGCAGGGCCGCAGACTGATCTATCAGTCCAGAATTCCTATAGTTCTAATTCTGTTGGCAGCCTAATGGTTAAACCTCATGCCATGCTTTTTGCCTGCAACCCTATCTGATCCTGGTCAGCCTGGATTTGGGTACATTCCTCTGTATCTTTGCTGGTGCCACCAATTTTAATGTTGTCTGCATACTTGTCACCATCCTTCTATCTGTTCACCTATATCAGAAATAAAAATATTAAAGAGCACCGGCCTCACCACAGAACCCTGTGGAACACCACTTGTAACTGGACAAGAACTGGAGACAATCCCATCCATGATAACCCCTGTGTTTAGTCTTTTAGTCAGTTTATTATCCAGAGACTTAAGGATGAGAGAACACTGAGTAATTAGAGCTATTTTGGAGTGGGTCAGTGTCTGAAGGCAAGCAAGCCAGAGGGATCGTGAGCAGATGGGGTTGTCTTGCTTCTTTCCACTTAACAATGTCCTTTACCTGTACTGCCTGTTGTTTACTGTGCTGCAAGGGTTGGAATCTGAAACTTACTTAGTTCAGCTGTGATTTCTTTTCAGCTAAACAGGACACTAACTGCTGCAGGGGTTGGAATCTGAAACTTACTCTGTCCACTGTGATTCTATCTTGGAAATCTTATTGTATTCTAACATATGCAGTATGGTCTCACCATAGGACTGCCCTGGAACCAAAATGGTTAATAGAACCTAAGCAAATGATGGAATGCTAGGCTCAAACTCAAGTTTCAAACCACCGTCTCTGGAATACATCCTGCAACCATCAGATTCTTTACTCCGCTTGTCTAAATAAGACACTTTGGAGAGCTCTCCTTCATCTTTCTTGAAGATTTTATTTTCTCGGTTTTTTAAAGTACCAATTATTTCTTTCCATTTTTAAAGCACTGTCCTTGGTATTATAGGTAGATTAGTCTAGATTTAGTTTTGTTCCAGTACGTTTTCAGCTCCTTGCGGTTCCTTGCAATCGAGAAGAAACCAAGCCTTTGTTTTCATTTTGAGGAAAAACTTCTTTAAAATTTACTTCTCTGGTAGCTGATTTCTTAGTTACATTTATTTTGTGTTTAGTAACTGAGGTAACTCTCGATTTTGCTTCAGTCGCTGAACCAAACACACAAAAAGGGTAAACCAGAAGTTTTATTTAATAGTGTAGTTGGCTGAGAGAAACCCATTATTTTGGTTTTAGATTATGTCACAGACACCAAAGAAAAGAACCGGTCCTACGGGTTTCAGCATTGCACAGAGTGTGGTGAACCATTTGCAAAAGCTGATCCACACTTAGTTTATGTTTTCTGCCTAGGGTTTGACTACCTGAATGCAGACTGTGAAATCTGTAAAAAATTTTCCCGGTCTGCCTTGATAGGCGATTGAACCAACTAAGGGAAAAGATGTCCGATAAGGCTGCTGACCGTCCTCAGATAAACTGACTCCTTCTCATTCAAAAGAAAGACCCAAGGAACCAGACAAACAGCTAAGGGTGATGGTTCCCTTGGAAGTAAGTGAACCACGGAACTGCTGCTGAACCGCAACCACTTCATAAAAGAAAATGAAGGAAAAGCACTCAGGAAAGAATGTCAACTGACAAACCTGACAGTTTCTACCACTGAGGAGATTGCTAATGCTATTAGAATAATTCAGTCACTGAAAACTGATGCCGATTCAGTTCCACAACTTAGTTCACATCATCCGTCGGTTCAAACTTTGGGTTCCTCTTCAGTTCCCAGTTCTCTTGAATACTACACTGATGTTTATAGTAATGATGATGATGAGGATTATGATGAGGACTTTGGGAAGCCTTCTGAACCAGATGCTTCCCTGATCCTAAGCACCCTGATTCCCTAATTAGGGACCTGAGGATTTTACCTCACATTTTGCTTTGTGAAGCAAGAGGCAGAAACTCTGGACCACTCCACCCAGGAATCTACAAAGGAGGCAGAGGAACCAGATTACATGGAAATGATAGATGTACCAGCAACTAAGAGGTTGATATTACCCATCCGTAAGTCTCTAAAGAGACAGGCCACAATGATTTTGCAACCACCTACTTCTATTACCCCAGTGGACAAGAAGATGGATAGAAAATACTGGGTGGCCAAGGCAGGAGCTGAATTCCTCTTTGGGCATTCCAGTCATGAAGGGGGTGGTGCAGGCTGCTGCATGTGATAAGGCAGGTATTCCTCTAGCATCACATGCTCCAGATAAAAGTGTAGAAAAATGGACTCTATGGCCAAGAAATCTTATTTGGGTTCTTCTCTGGCCATTAGGTAGGCCACTTACATAGCCTATGTTTCCAGATATCAGAAAAGCCTCTGGAACTTGGTTTTGGAGATTGCTAAAGCCTGCCCTGCTCCCATAACATGTGACCCTGCTGAGACTGCAAAAGGGCATAGAAGCCTCCAAATACCAATTTAGAATGGCAGTGGATACCAGTGACATTGCAGCCAAACATATGGCAACCTCAGTGTCACTGCGGAGGTTTGTTGGCTTAGGGCCACCAATCTATCCCAGGACACCCAGGCAAGGCCCTGGATTTCACTTGTGAGCCCACATCTCTCTCTGGTGAACAGACAGAGGCCTACCTGAAAAAGATAGATGAATACAAGGTGGCTTACAAGAGTGCTGCTGCTATGGAAAAATCAACACCTCAGAAGTACCAGAGTAGAGGGTAGGGGTAGAACTCACTACAGACCTTTCTTCCAGACTCAGGCTCTCCCAGCCTACCAGCCACAGAGAGGGTACTTAGAGGCAGGGACAGAAGGGGCGGCAGTCGGGCTAGCCCCAGTCCCCAGCCGAGTGCACAAGCAAAGCAGATCCCTGAGGAGTCTGCAGGTCACCTCTCCACTCCCAGTAGGCAGGCTGGCTCATTACCTCCAGGCTTGGAGATCTAGTACCACAGACAAGTGAGTCCTGGAGGTAGTGAGCCACGGTCTTGCTCTCAGCTTCAAGGTCTTGCCAAGCTGAGGCAAGTTGAACCTGCCACCCCATTGAAACAATATGCTATTGGAAGCAGAGGTAGCAAAACTCCTGCAGGAGAAGGCAGTAGAGCCCATTCCCTTGACCCAAAGGGGAAAGAGACTGTATTCAAGATACTTCCTCACTCTAAAGAAAACAGGGAGAGGCAACCCATACTGGATCTCAGACATCTAAGCAAACATTGACAAAACCAAAGTTCAAGAAGGTCACCCTGGCTACCATCCTCCCTACACTCAGGCAGGGAGATTGGCTGGCATCTCTAGACCTAAAGGATGCCTAATTCACATTTCTATCAGGCAATCCCACAGAAAGTACCTCAGGTTCAGATTGCCATCAGGACATTACTAGTTCAGAGCCATGCCTTTGGCCTGACTTCTACTCAAGAGCATTTACAAAGTGCCTAGCAGTATTGGTAGCGCACTTAAGGATTCAGGGAGTTACAGACTTCCCATACTTGGGTGACTGGCTAGTAGTAGGCCAGTCACCCCAAGATCAGAGATGCACTGACCAACATTCAAGATACCCTGCAGTTCCTAGGCTTCCTGGTAAACCAGAAAAGTCAGTGCTGAGACCAGTCCAGCTCCTGGAATTTATGGAGCAGAGTTGGACACATTAAAGGAAAGGCATTCCTCCCTCAAGGGAGAGTGGACAGCCTGATACAGTTGGCCATCTCCTTCCAACTGCATATTCCCAGACCAGCAAGGCACTTTCTCCAGCTGTTAGGACACACGACAGTACAAGGTCAACATGCCAGGTTCAAGGTTACAGATGAGAGACATCCAGTTCCATCTCAGATCTCACTGGTCACAGAAAAGGATTCCCTGTCAGAAATGGTGCCAGTCATGGGAACTCTTCTTCCAAGCACTCCAGTAGTGGCAGGAGGACAGCCTCAGAGAAAGTGTGCCTGTCCTTCAGCAGCCACCATCAGCAGTGTTAACAATGGATGCCTCCCTACTAGGGTGGGGTGCCCACCTGGGAAGCACACTGCACAAGTACTGCTCCAGCAGGAGTCCCTGCTTCACATAAATTTGTTGGAACTCAGGGCAGTTTACCTAGGCATTCAGTCCTTTGCCACAATGCTGCAGGGCAAGGTGGCTCAAGTCAGAACAGACAATACAACCACATGTGTACATAAACAAGCAAGGGGCACAAGATCATCCCCTGTTTCACAGAGGCATGAAAATATGGAATTTGGGCTATTTCTCATGATCTCCCTCTCAGCAGTCTATCTCCCAGGGAAGGGCAATGTCCTCACAGATGCTCTCAGCAGGATCAATCAAAATGATCACAGTGGTCACTAAACAGGCAGATCTTGCAAGCTGTGTTTAGAAGGTGGAGCACCCCAGAGGTGGACCTCTCGAGCCCCAGACAATCACCAGCTGCCACAATTCTGTTGCAGGCCTCTCCATAGGCACAGTACCTCTGGATGCACTGCTGTTGGATTGGACAGGAAAGTTTCTGTATGCCTTCCTCCATTTCCCCAGTTGCTCAGAGTACTGGACAAGCTCAGGATTCAACCAGTGACAGTGATCCTCATTGCTCCAGATTGGGCCAGGCACCCTGCTATTTACTGCTCCTGACCCTGTCAGTATCCAGACCAGTCTTTTTCCCAGGAGGCACAACCTACTAACCTCCTCACAGGGCAGGATCATTTACCCCAATCTCCAGTCCCTCAGGCTCAAGGCTTGGCTTTTGAGGACTTAGAGAATGCTGACCTAAACCTTTCTGAAGTGGTTCTAGAGGTTCTCAGAGTTTCTAGAAAACCCTCCACTAGGAAGACTTACACCTCTAAGTGGAGGAGGTTTTCTATCTGGTGCCAACAGCAAGATGTGGACTGTAGCAGGATGGCTTACCAGTCATTTTGGATTATCTGCTACACCTTCATTCCCTCAGCCTCAGACCATCTACCCTTAAGGTGCACCTGGCAGCCGTGTCTGCTTACTTCTCAGCGGGTAAGGGTTCATCTCTGGTAGCAATCCAGGTATTCAGAAAGTTTTCAAGGGTCTGTTACACTTGTATCCCCAGCACAGGGAGACAACTCCTGCATGGGACCTCAATATATGCATTGGCCAGCTAATGCAGCCACCCTTTGAGCCCATGTAAACAGCAGAGCTCAGGTATGTATCATGGAAAACAGTGTTCCTGGTAGCTATAACTTCAGCCAGGAGGATCAGTGAGCTCCAGGCCTTGTCCATAGAACCAAACTATATTTTGGTCCACAGGGACAAGGTAGTCCTCAGGACTAATAGGACGTTTCTCCCTAAGGTGATGTTGGACTTCCACCTAAATCAGTCTATCACTTTACCAGCCTTTTCACTGACTAGTCTAGTTCAGGAGAGCGTAGGCTGTATAGCTTGGATGTCAAGAGGGCTATCAGTTACTACTTGTGTAACCCCTAAGTGGCACTATCCCAAGGGCTACTACCCCTGCCTGTTTGACTACGGACGGGTTGAGGGGCCTAGGTCCTATGACGGGTGCCTCCCACCCAGAGGTCAGGGTTAGTAGTGGTTAGACTAGCTTGGTCACAGCCCTCTGGGACACTGAGACCCTTTATTCCCTCTAGTGGCTCACACAGTACAAGTTACAGCCCCATTACCCACGTATACACACTGTTCACTCATATAGATACCCTCAAGACTGATTCTGCAGCACGTCTCTGAGGACCCCTGTAAAGTAAGGTAAACAACATACACAGCAAAACACAATACTGTTTCCATAAGTACCAACACCACAGACAGTATATAGCATAACAACAACAAATCTGATTTATTTAGGGACAGTAACAAGGAGGGGTGCAATCAGGTTGATTTGGTTTGGAAATATTCAAATCACAGTACTGTGCACACATACAGGGTCTGAAAGTCACACTCTGGGTACCCAGGTTGGAGACTAGCCAGGTCCATTGCCTGGCGTTGGCTGGCAGTGCAGATGGATTGGGCCTTGAAGAAGAAAATATATGCACAACACCCAATTGTAATCAGAACCGAAGAGCTCAGTCCATGAAACAGTGAAACAACAAGAATTAGGTGATACACTTGTGATTGAAAACAAGCTGCAGGGGAATACCCTGTTCAAACAACATGAAGTCTTGCTGTATTCTAACAATTGCAGTGATTCCAACCTTTGAACTGCCCCGGGAACAAAGAGTTAACTTTCTATGCAGGGCATAGAATGCTGAGCTCGAGCTCGGTTGAAGCCTCTGTCTGGAGTGTTTCAAACCTAAACCATCAGATTCTTGCTCCGCCTCACTGAACAGTTGCTCGAGATTTCTCCTTCAGCTCGGTTCGAAGTTGGTTTCAGTTTTCTTCGGTTTTAAACCAAAAGTATCCGCATAGCCGGTTCAGTCTCTGTCTGTGGTGCCGTGAGTACTAGATAGGAATTGTTCTGTTTTTTCTGTGTGGAACTTGTAAAAGTGTGGTCGGTTCGGCTGAACCAGCCATTTGATAGTGAAATATTGTGTTTTGTGTGTTTTACTTAGTGTGTGGTTACCGTTCTTATCGGTTCTAAAAAAATGTGTTTTAGTGTGTTTTTTCCAATACCTTGACGCGTTAGGAACCGATAAGGGAGTCTTGCCTGGCAGTTGCCACAAAAAGGGCAAGTTGGTTAGGTTAGGCTATGTCTGAGAAACCCGAGAAAAACGGCCCACTGGGTTTCAACACTGCAGTGAGTGTGGGGAGGTCTTTGTTAAGGCCGATCCCCACACCACCTGTGTTTATTGTCTGGGGTTTGACCACCTCGATTCAGACTGCCAATATGTAAAACTTTCCCAAATCTACCCTTGAGAAGAGATTAGGTAGACTGAGGGAAAAGGAGGCAGAGAAGTCCACTAACCCAGATGGCCAGCCTGGTTCGGTTTTGACCGAACCAAAAGGAGCCTCTGACCAGGGCTTATACTTCTTCGGACAAAAGGAGAGCCGATTCGAGGGATCGGTTCTGACAAAAAGAAAATGCAAAGACAAATCGACTGGTTCAGATCCAGAGGTTCATGTTCCGACCGCTGAAGAGATAGCCAGAGCGATTCAGATTGTAGAATCACTCCTGTCTGGTTCCTACCGATCCGGCTCCTTCTGGCAGGGGTTCGGTTCGGTTGTTCCCTGGTTCAAGATTATACCCTTGAAGATTTTATGAACCAGAATTTGAAGAGGAAGGGGAATTTGAGGATGATGATGTAACTGAGGGTCTGGATGTGCCTGTGGAACGGGCATCTCCCCAGACAGACCTTCAGGTGTTTCCTCTTAGGCTTTCTGAGTCCCTTCTCACTTTATGTTCTACAAAAGGTGGCTGAAACCCTCCAGCTTCCTATGGAAGAGGCTGTGGAAGATCAAGAGGAGCCTGATTATGTAGAGATGATGGACATCCCAGAGTCTAAGAGACTGTCTATTCCCTCCACAAATCTTTTGGAAACAGACACAAAAATCCTAAAGTCTGTAACGCTATACCTCCTGTGGATAGAAGAATGGACAAGAGGTATACAGTTTCAGGCTCAGACACGGAGTTCTTATATCAGCAATGCAGCCATGTTGGAGTAGTGCAGGCTGCTGCCTGTGACAAGGCAAATATTCCCTTGGCTTCACACCCCCAGAAAAGAACTCCAGGAAGATTGATGCCATGGCAAGAAGAAGTATATGGCATCCTCTTTGGGACTCAGGCAGGCAATTACATGGCCTATACAGCCAGGTACCAGAAGTCCAGGTAGGACACTGTACTGGCACTGGCTAAACAGGCCTCCCCCAGCTAGCCAAGGAGCTGGAGCGGTGACTGCAGATGGGATTGAGGCATCTAAGGTTCAGTTTCATGCTGCTGTGGACTCTAATGATGTGTCATTAAGAGTCATGGCTACATCTGTGGCTCTTCGGAGGATGGCTTGGCTCAGATGTACTAGCCTCTCGCAGGACACCCAGGCTAAGGCCATGGATTTTCCTGTAGTGGGTAATTCTCTGTTTGGGGAGCAGACAGAGAATTACATGAAGAAATGGATGAGTGCAGGACCACTTACAGGAGTGCTCAGGCCAAGGAAAGGCAGGCAACTCCTCAAAGGCAGCAGTCTAGGGGCAGGGACAGGCCTTTTCAAAGGCCTTTTACTAAGCACAGGCCTCTTCCTTTCTCAGAGAGGGTTCTTCAGAAGGAGAGGCAGAAGGGGATGAGCAGGGCTGCATCCACTCCTCAGCCTAAAGCCCCTGCCAAGCAGACACCCTGATGGGCCTGCCTGGGTCGACTCTCCTATTCCAGTAGGGGGCAGGCTGGCTTACTTTGTCCAGGACTGGATGTCTATTACATAAGACAAGTGGGTCCTGGAAGTAGAAGTCAGGTACTGGTTCTCAGCTTCAAAAATTTCCAAAGATGAGAGCCAGATCTTTCCACCTGCAAATCTCTCGGAAACCCTTGCCCTGAGGCAGAGGTTTCTTCTCTCTAGCTTTAAGAGCCATAGAGAGTACCTACCCTACACTGGGGCAAAGGACTGTACCCAGGTACTTTCTGACCCCCAAAAGACAGGGAGTGACGACCCATCCTAGACCTAAGATATCTAAACAAACATCTCTTAAAACCAAAGTTCAAGATGGTAACTTTGGGAATAATCCTTCCTCTCTAAGGCCAGGGACTGGCTAGCCTCCCTGGACCTCAAAGATGCCTACTTTCACATTCCCATCAGGTGCTCTCAGAAAGTACCTCAGGTTCGAGTTGCCCTCAAGCCATTATCAGTTCAGAACAATGCCTTGGCCTAACCTCAGCCCCAAGGGTTTTCACAAAGTGCCTGGCAGTAGTAGTTGCCTTTCTAAGAAGGCAAAATATTTCCATTTTTCCATATCTGGATGATTGGCTAATAGTGGGTCAGTCTCCAGACCAAGTCAAGTCTCACCTGCAAGTGACCCAGCAAGTGCTCACTTCGCTAGGATTTCTTCTCAACCTTCCCAAGTCAGCTTTCGAACCAGTCCAGCTTCTACCTTTATAGGGGCAGAACTGGACACACTCAGAGCAAGAGCCTTTCTTCCTCTAGAAAGGGCAAGGGTTCTTATGGAACTAGCTTCTTCTTTCAGCCTTCAGGTATCTCGGCCAGCAAGGCATTTCCTCCAGCTCTTGGGCCACATGGCAGCTTCAACAGCAGTGGTCCAAGGGGCAAGATTCCAGATATTCAGTTCCACCTGAGAGCTTTTGGTCTCAGAGGAAGGAGTCCCTACCAAACTGATCCCAGTGACTCTGACCTTCATCCGAGCCTCCAATGGTGGCAGGATCAGGACAATTTAAGACAATGTGTTCCTTTTGTTACTCAGTCTTGTTCAGTGGTCCTTACCATGGATGCTTCTCTTCTGGGCTGGAGACCATCTGGGGTCCCTCACTGCCCAGGCCTGTGGTCCCCAAGAATCCCTTCTCCACATCAATCTCCTAGAGCTCAGAGCAGTTTTTCTGGCCCTAAAGGCTTTCTCTCAGTCAGTACAGAACAAGGCTGTTCAAGTCAGAACAGACAACACCACCACCATGTGGTACATCAACAACAGGGAGGCACTCGATCCACGACCTTGTGCACAGAAGCCATGAAGTTGTGGTCCCGGCTTATTCCTGAAACCTCTCTTGTAGCAGTTCACCTTCCAGGCAAGGACAATGTGCTAGCAGATGCACTGAGTAGGATCTCTCAGGGCCATCACAAATGGTCCCTGGACACTCAGGTGTTGAAAGTGATTTTTTCAAGGTGGGGCACTCCAGAGATAGATCTCTTTGCAGTGCCAGACAATCACGAACTCCCTCTCCTTTTGTTGCAGACCTCCAGTCTTGGGCTCAGTCCCTCTGGATGCCCTGATTCTGAATTGGGAAGGAAGTTTCTGTATGCCTTTCCCCTTCCACTCCTGTTCAAAGTTTTGGTCAAAATAAGGTCTCAACCTTGCAAGTGATTCTGATTGATCCAGATTGGGCCAGACAGCCCTGGTACCCACTGTTGCTGTCCCTAGCAGTCCATCTTCCCTGTCTCTTCCCAGGAATTACAATCTGTTAACATCCTCTCAGAGAAGGATTTGGTACCCCAATCTTCAGTCTCTCAATCTCAAGGCATGGCTCTTGAAGAGTTAGAGTTTGCAGATCTGCATCTTTCCAAAGGGGTTCTAAATATCCTCAAGGCTTCTGAAAGCCCTCCACCAGAAAGACTTATAACTCTAAATGGAAAGATTCAGCATTTGGTATTCTAAGAAGCATATTTCTCCAGACACTGCTGGATTGCCTCTGGTTCTGGATTATATGGTCCATCTTAATGGCCTAGGCCTCAGACCAGCTACTCAAGGTACACTTATCAGCTGTTTCTGTGTTTTTGTCTGTGGGAAGTCTTCCTCACTATCTTCCATCCTGTGTTCTGTAATTTTTTAAAGGATTGCTTCACACCAATCCTCCTTTTAGAGAACCTGCCCCTGCCTGGGATTTGAATGTTTGCATTGCTCAACTTATGCAACCCCCTTGAGCCTATGTTTTCAGCAGAGCTTAAGTACTTGACTTGGAAAACTGTGCTCCTGAGAAGCTATTACCTCTGCAGGGCATATCAGTGAATTGCAAGCCCTGTCAGTGGAATTTGATTTTATCTCATTTCACAGGGATAAAGTGGTCCTTAGAACCAATAGAAGGTTCTTGCCCAAAGTGGTTTCAGACTTCCATTTAAACCAGTCTATGTCTCTTCCTGTTTCCTCTTCACTGATCATTCTTCCTCAGGAGAGAGAGGCTACACAGTTTAGGTATCAAAGAGCCCTTAGTTACTATGTGTAGAGCGTACCAAGGGTCATAAGTTTGACTCCTCCAGTTGTTCCTCACTTATGGAGAAGTGGGAAAGGGAAAACCTGCAACCAAAAGATCTATTGCCAGGTGGATTATGTCTTGAATACAATTCTGCTATGAAAAACTGGGAAAAACTCCACCCTCAGGCCTGAGGGCTCATTCCACAAGAGGTACAGCTGCTTCCTGGCTGCTGCCAGGGATAGCCTCTCTTAGAAATTTGTCAAGCAGCCACCAGGAAAACAGTCCATACCCTTGCCAAGCATTACTTCTGGATATCCAGGCTAGGAGTGATGCTCAGTTTGGCACAGCAGTACTTCAGAGCCTATTCTCAAAGTAGGTTCTGTGCCTTCTCCTTGGAGGTGCTGCTTCAGTAGTCAGCAATTGTCAGAATACAGCAAGACTTCATGTTGTTTGAAGAAAAATTACTCACCTTAGTAATTATGTTTCTTCTAATGGAGTCTTGCTGTATTCTGACCTCCCTCCTGCCTCTCCTCTCAGAACCTGTTTTTGGGAAGTGGGTGAGCAGGTGCAGTGTTGCACCCTGGAGTGTTTTTGCTTGCACCTCCTCCTTTTGTTTGAGTGCTGATTTATTATTGTTATTTGTAGTAGACTGGTTTTTGGGTTTCTGACTTGAGTCTTCCTTGGGAATCCAAAACTTTTCAGCCAGTTGGCTAGTAGGAATTTTACAATTTCCACATAGAATTTTTAGTTAGTTGGGCTCGTAAGAATCTGACGGTTTTGGTTTGAAACACTCCAGAAAGAGACTTCAACTGAGCTCGAGCTCAGCATTCTATGCCCTGCATAGAAAGTTAACCCTTTGTTCTCTGGGCAGTTCAAAGGTTGGGAATCACTGCAATTGTCAGAATACAGCAAGACCCATTAGAAGAAACATAATTACTAAGGTGAGTAATTTTTCATTTGTACTCACAACACCCAAGCTGAGGATCGGATGGAGAATGTCCTCTGGATTTCCAGAAGAGCAGGGTGTGAGGACAAGGTCCTTGTGACTGGATCCCACTGCAGTTGATAGCAAACGGATGTAGTCCGAATTAAGCTGGGGTTTACTTCCAGCTTCAGCACACAATTCACTGTACAGGGATTTAAAATAGCAATTCCCCACAAGCACTATGCACATTTATATGTAAAAGGAAAGTACTATACCAGGTAGGCTGCTCCTCAATCCCAATCTCAATTACTGCAAATAACTGGAGCACACACAGCAGCTTCAGTTCCTGACAGACTGAGCGATTCAGCAGTTTCTCCAGTCTTCTACAGGGTGAGCCTGGTTTCACACTTCTAGTGCTTCTTTCTCCTCACAACTCAGATTCAGTCCAACTGGCACTCACAAAGGCTGCAAACCGAAACTCAGGCCTCACACGAGCTTCCAGTGTGAAACTATACACCACAAAAGCACACAGCTTCCTTCTCTTCACTGCCACAACTGATCTGATCTTTCCAGACACAGAGCAGGGCACTTCCTTTAGCTCCACACTATTCTGTTGGCTGATTCAGCTGTCACTCACAATAAGACTCCTCTGTTGGTAGAAAGGTGCCAAGGTCAAAACTACATTTCCCAGAGTCACTGCCCATACAATCCCCTTGTGGCTGGCTCAAAAGTAAGATTCCAAGTTCTGATTTGTCCACAGACTCCATTTTAGGGAACTCTAACCCAATTGGCCCAGCACAGCAGTTTGGTCCAAAATGGAGGGGTAACACACACACACACAGAGTCCCAGCTGCAAGAAAGGCAGGTTAGGCAAACTGCATTTTACTTAAGACTAACTGGTTTCAGGCAAACAGTTACATCTTTTATTTAGGCTCCCTCTGCGCTCATAGTGACTGCAGAAACGGAGTAATTTCTCCACAGCTCGGGTGGGATTCGAGCATTAAACACACAGTCCCCCATATAAACTAATTAAGTCTGCAAGCAGACAGTTCTTAAAGAGACAGTATGCAGAAGCTCAAATAGCACTCACTTGGAACCACATTTAAACAGCTCAGGCCGAACACCGCCAGACTTGGAGTATTCAGGCAAGCTCCTGGAAGACTTTTGGGAACCCCCATTTGCAGGGGTTACACTTGTATCACACCAAGGATCATAGGCAGGATAATACTCAATTTTTCCTGACCTACAGAGAGGTGGGAAGGGCAAACCTGCCTCAAAGAGGACTATTGCATGCTGGATTGTTGCCTGTATTCAGTTCTGCTACAGCAAAGCAGGCAAAGAACCCCCTGTAGGCCTTAGGGCCCATTCTACAATGGGTACAGCTGCTTCAACAGCAGCTGCAAGAGATATTCCTTGTTGGAAATTTGTAAAGCAGCTACCTGGAAAACTTTTCACACATTTACAAACACTATAGCCTGGACATCCAGGCCAGAAATGATGCCAGATTTGGCACAGCAGTACTGCAGAGCCTGTTTCCTAAATAGGTGCTCTGCCATCCTCCAAAGATACTGCTTGCGTAGTCTGCATATGTCAGAATACAGTAAGATTTCCTGGGTTAGAAGAAGCAATTACTTACCATAGTAATCTTGTTTCTTTCAAGGGAATCTTACTTTATTCTGAGCTCCCACCCTACCTCTCCCTACTAGAATCCATGGGCACTGCATTACAGCTGTCCTTGCCATTTGAAACTTGTGAGTTGTTTCTTGTTGGGGCATCTGTGACTTGAGTCTAAGTGATGACACACTCTTAAATGTAAGGGGATTGTTTGTTTGTTTTGGGGAGTGCTAGTTATTTATTAGGATAGTTTAGATAGTTTGTTCTTATGCATGCTCATAGAATCTGACAGTTGCAGGATGTATTCCAGATACAGTGGTTTGAAACTCAAACTCGAGCCTAGCATTCCATCATTTGCATAGGTTCTATTAACTATTTTGACTCCTGGCAGTCCCATGGTGAGACCATACTGCATATGTCAGAATACAGTAAGATTCCCTTGGAAGAAACAAGATTACTATGGTAAGTAATTTTCTTCTTTTTGGCCATATAGGACACCAATAGGGGACTGTATGTGGCTCAGGATGTCCGGGGGACCACCAATTGCAGGAAAGGTAACCCATGGCACCAAAGTTTAAATCTGCCAGCACTTTAAAATCTCTCTATAGCTTGCCTGTCCTCCCAGACACTGCCAAGTTGGAGGACATCACTGATTGTTTTTGTTAGTGGAGCTGCATTTCTATTCCAGCGATTTGTGTCTAAATCTCTTTTTCCAGCGTGCTGAGCAGCAGTCAGCAGGAGTGGGTGAATGGCAGACTAGCCCTGCTACTAGCTGCTGTGATACTGCTGAGTGGGTGAGTGTCTGATGGCAAGCAGGTACAGTACTTCCTACCCACCCACTCACCCACACTGTTCCTGCTCTACTGTTATAGGCACAGCAGTTGACTGGCAGCAGGATTCTGCTATAGCAGCCCTCCCTGCCACCAGTTCTATAGGGGGCTGCAGCTGCTAGAAGAGCCCACCAAGATGCAGGGAGGCTGTGATAGATTTTGAGGACGTCCTATCAGAGTCAGGCAAGAGGAGTTTAACAATATATATCTATATATATATATATATATATCATGGATGTGATAGGTTGTAATGGATGTGGGCTCTCATCTTCCAGGACTTCCCTAGAGTGTGACATTGCCCATATGTAACACACTAAATGGACTCAGGGCTCAGTTGGCTGCAGTGTGGAGAAATATTCAGGATACAAAATCAGCTGTACTGGTGCTCAACTCCATCACATCTGCTTCTTCAGACACCCATCAGCCCGGGGGTGGAAGGTGGTGGGGCAGGGAGGGGCCAAGTTGGGATGAAGAACCAAATGAATCCTGTTCCTTCCAAGGAGATCAGACCAAAACCCACTTTTCACCCCTGGCAGGAGTGCAAGACCCTGGCTGTGCAGGGAAGACACCAGGCCAGTTGAGGGACATGAGCAGAGCAATGAGATGGCATCTGGTGGCAGTAAGAGGAAACATCACAGCAACAAGGACAAACATCACAGCAACAAGGACAGAAGATTACTCCTCATGGGAGACTCAGTGATAAGAGGTGTGGAGACCTAACTGAGTGGAAACACCTGCACAGAGGTGACTGTCAGATGCCTATCGGAAGCCTCGGCCAAGAGAGACACAGAATGCATTGAGAGAATAGTGGACAAAGTGGAGAAAAAAACAGAAGCATTGGTGCATCTTGAGACAAATGACTTGGAGAACCAGTCAGTGGAGGAGGCAAAGAGGAATTTCATTAAACTGAGTGAACAGTTGATGGTTGGTGTGACCACGCTGGCTTTTTCTGAGGTCCTTCTGGTGTGGGGCAAAGTCAGATGTACAGAAAACATCAGGTACATGGATGGAGGCTGAAGAATTCAATGTTTGGCTGCAAGCATGGTGTAAGGAAAAGGACTATCTCTTCATAGGACACTGGGGAGACTTCTGGGAGAGGAAGCTTTCAAATATGATGGTATTCACCTTACCAGGGAAGGGTAAGAACACTGAGGCAGAGGTTCGACATATTTGCTGGGTGTTTAATCTAGGTGAGGAGTCTATGGCTGGGAAACTATCAGCTTCAGCACAAAGGATAGAAACTTATGCTCTCCCCACAATCGAAAAACACCCTGCCACAAACAAAGAGCAGGAGGGGAAAGCAGGGGAATAGGAGAGCTAAAGGGAAGGAAGCAACTGGTAATCAACAGATGAAAATAAAAACAGGGATGGAAACCAGCCCAACTGGTGCCACGGAAAGGGGTGCTTCAATGCCAGAAGCCTGGGTAACAAAATAAGTGAACTACAGGCAACAATGGCAGACATACAGTGGACCTGGTGGCCATCACAGAAACATGGGCCATGAAAACAATGACTGAGACCTCTCAGTCCCCAGTTATATACTATAGACAGGATAGAAAGGGTGCTGGGGGAGGAGTAGCACAGTATGCTTGTGATGGCATAACAGCAAGCTTTGACGTTATCAAAAGGATGGTGTCGATTCCTATGGGCATAGCTCAGTGTGGCATCAGAAAGAAGATATACATAAGGGTAGTGTACAGAACGCCAGGTCAAGCAGAAGAGGGATTTGGCACTCTTACAAGAAATCAGAGCTACAGTAAAAGGGAGAAATTGTGGTAGTCAGCAATCCAAACATGCTAGATGTTGACTGGGGTATTCCAATTGCTAGAACCTCAAAAGTCAACCTGTGGTTTATGACTTACAAGATTGTCTGCTCAGCCAACTGGTCAGCACTCTGACTAGGTCAGATGCCATCCTCAATGTGGTCATCACTAACTCAGAGGTGGTAGGAGCTGTAAGGTTGGAGAACCACTGGCAAATAGTGACCACAACTCCATTTGGTTTGAGTTGTCCCTAACATGTAAAATCTCAATCCTGACAGGAGGTCTTGACCTTTAGGGAGCAAATTTCAAAAAATTAAGCCAATAATTAGGGGCAAACTACCCAGAATCCAGGAAAAAGTAGAGGTGGAAGACATCTGAGGGCTAGTTCAACAGGCCATAACAGAGGCTACAAAACTCAGGCTCAAGTCAGTGACAAAAAGCAATAGACACAAAAGACTGATATGGTTCACAGACCAGGTCAGGATAGCAATTAGACTCAAAAGGATGCTTTCCACAAACACATAAGTAACCAGAATATTGATAGCTGGGATGATTTCACACAAAAAGAGCAGGGAAGCAGAGAAGATTGTGAGGCTGGCAAAAGCAGAGGAAGAACTTAGGATTGCTGAGGGATCAAATCCGTCAATAAGCAATACTTTTGCTACATTAGAGAAAAAGAAAGAAAGGTGGTAGTCAGACTCATAGATGGAGGCAAGAGATAGAGGCCACTGTTCTGATCAGCTTCTTCTGCTCAGTATTCACAGCTGTTGTGCGATGTACATAGGAGGGTCCCCAGTCCGGTCCTGAGAGCAGCAGTGAAGTCGCCCCAACACCCCGGAACATCCAAAAGGCAGCAAGAGGTATGGACTTGGCGTGATTCAGCTGAGCAATTCCTTACTCAAGCGGCTGGGCAAAGTGTTTGGGGACTTTGTGAGAGATTAACTTGGATTGGCACCATTTTTACATTTTAACTTCAGAGTGCGTAACAGGACTGCCGGTCGGGCGTACAAGTGGAGATAGTCTCCTATGCTCAGGTGAACTGTAATTTAGCAGCATTCTGCAGTCTCTGGCTGTTACCTTAAATGAATCCCAGTAGGACTCTGTAACTAAGATGCTAATTTAAGATAATCTTAGCAGGTGATGTGCTTTTAGTGCTTGTTGTACTTCTACTTCTCAGAATAACGCTTCGGCAGTCCTCGGCTGGTTCTTTAAATTTAAATTCAGCTGGGCATGTGTAAGAGTATCTCTTGTTCCAGTATATTATTCTGCCATTAGCAAGCTTAAGAGATACATTTGGAACTGCCCTTAGGTGCCCATGTAGAACTGCTGGTAGAAAGTATTGTAACCCTGCACACCTGGTCACCAACTCTATGTATAAACCGGAGCTGAATGTGCATAAATAATTCCTACCTCCTCTCCTGTTTCCACAGCTGTTGTGCAACGTGCATAGGAGGGTCCCCAGTCTGGTCCTGAGGGCAGCAGTGGGTCGCCCCCACCCCGGAACATCCAAAGGCACCAAGGTACGGACTTGGGCGATTCATCTGAGCAATTCCTTACTCAAGCGGCTGGACAAAAGTGTTTGGCCCGCTTGGACGCTTGAGCGCTAGCTCCCCACCACCCCCACCACCACCACCCTTGGTGGACGCCGCTTTATAGAGGGATCGGAAAGCTTTTAACCGATCAGCCAAGTTCTCCATCTGCAGCCTATATAAAATCACCACTAGAGGCAGCCCTAACATCATTTGCTGAGAGCAAAGAGAATATGTCCCTCTCTAAAGAGGCAGCAAAAAAAAAAACCTAAGCCATGATGTATTTAAAGCCTGCTGCAAAAACTTTTGTTGGCAGATTTTTCTACTGGGTCTAGTAGCCCTTCCTCATCTGGCCGGAATCACAGATAGCTTAACTCCCATACCAAGTCTGGAGACCTGCTTCCACTTAATTGTGCCTGGCATTACAAATATGGGACAGTGGAGCAACAAATAATTACATCCGGTGCCTCTGGAGGTCGTCCCACTTCAAAATGATATAGTGGCCTCAGGCTATGCCAGAGGTCGCCAGGACCCTATGTGTTCTCACACCTCAAAAACACTCTCAAATTCACAGCTTCACAAGTCAGAGTCAGTCCAGGATCAGAAAAAATGGAGGAGACACTACCTCTCCAGGATAGTCACCATCCTACTACTGATCTCAGGAAACATACACCCCAACCCTGGACCCTATGGCAATAATAACCCTTGTCGAATAGATGCCTAAAAGTGCATCAATCAATATAGGGAGTCTTCTGCCAAAACTTCCCAAATTCCAAGCCTGGGTCGCAGTCCATCAACATGACATCATCACGCTCACAGAAACGTGGCTCTCAAAAACTCCAAACTCGCATCTCACTTGAGGGCTACACACCTTCCAGCAGGATAGATTAAACAAGCGAGGGGTGGGTGTCTGGTCTATCTCCATAGCAAAATAAGGGCCAGATTATGCCAACTAGTGTTAACACAAAAGATGCCGAATTCTTACAATCAAGCTATCAATCAACCGGCAAGGTAAAACAATGTCCTTGACTACTGTCTACATACCCCGGAAAACAATCCTTGAGGCTTGACCTATTCTTTAACCACTATAACAAGCTAAACAAAGACTGGGAGCAAATCATCGTGGGAGACTTTAACACTAACTGGCTAGCACAAGACACTGTAAACACTAGGGACAAAATCCATGGTCTCTATCTTATGCAGATGGTCACGCGAGGCTACAAGGCAGAACTACCGCACCGCCACAAGCACACTTATTGACTGGCTTCTTGCAACCAACCTCGAGCATATCAAAGCGCCTCTGTCCTGCCTGACACCTTAAGTGATCACTGCCAGTAGTCTGCACCTGGACAAACAGGGCCCTATTGACCCCCAGCAGGTCACTAAAAACTGGTATCTCAAGAAGGTGCAATTGAGCAACTTCAAAAATACCTGAAGAATGCTGACTGGTCCCCTTTAAATGGCTGCAACGATGCCAATAAAGCTCTAAACCACTTCATAACTGTATTCAGCAATGCTTGCAACCTATTTGCCCCAGTCAGAACTGTCAAAATAAAAGGGCCATCAACCCCTAGCTCACAGGACCACTCATTGCCCAGATGAGCTAACGAGACAATCTCTGGCATATTGCCAGAGAGACAGGCAGGCAAACTGACATCACGGCCTATAAAATGGCAAGGAATAATTGCATCAGAATAGTGAGGCAGGCCAAAGCTTCCTATCACAAAGAACAACTGGAAAAACCTGGGAAAATGGCAGAAGTTTGGGAAAAATGTTAGGTCCCTTTCTGGTAAAGAATCCAGAGCCCCACTGGATATAATAGTCACAGCAGATGGCACTTTACAGCAACCTCTAGACCCGCTAATGCCTTTAACAAGGCCTTCATGGATCTAAGCTCTGTACTTCCCCGGAATTTCTCCAGTCCTCGCCAGCCATGGATCCCATAGACACAAACCCACCACCATCACGTAGAATTGACAACCACCTTCTACTTCAGACAAATCACGAGGCAACAGACAGTGAAATATGTCAAAAGGATTCTAAACAAGACCAGGATTGGTAGTGACTCACTAGACATGAAACTGCTAGCACTCACCCTGGAAGAACTTGCCACCCCATTAACCAAACTGTTCAACACCTCCTTGCAAACTGGAATTTTCCCAGACAGGTGAAAACTGCCCTGGTCACCCTGTGTTTAAGAGCGGGACAGAACTGATATGGGGAACTATCGCCTATCTCGATACTTCCACCCTCTCTAAAGCATTGGAAAGGGTTGTCTCTGATCAGCTCACTGACTATCTAAACAAGTACAATCTGATTTTCCCTCAGCAACATGGTTTTGTCAAAAGCACAGCACCATCACCATCCTTATCAACTTTACTTCCCACGCATGAAACCCATGACTCAGAAAAACGATGGGGTCCATATTTATTGACCTCACAAAAGCTTCGACACTGTCAACCACCAAATCCTAGACACCTTCAGACCCTGGGTCTGTCAGTAAATACCATCTCCTGGTTCAACAGCTCATAGTCAAGACTGGCAATATTAAGCTAGGCATCCTATAAAGGCATAGGCAAGCCATGACACATGAGGCTCTTAAACTAGTTACTCAAAGCTCTATCCTAGCATCAACTATGCATTAGTCATTTATGGTGCTGCCACTGACTCAGCGTTAAATAGAGTTAAACAACTAGTTAACAGGGCCTGTCGCCTGGTCCTCGGTGCTAACCAGCATACCCATACTTGCACCCTTTACTCCACTACAGGGCGGCTCCAGCTCCACCTCAGGACAAGGTATCAGGTTTGCATAATGGGGAAAAAAGCCCTACTAGGTCTCACGTCCGACTCTACTGCCACTCTATTCCAGCGACGCCCCTCAACAAAGGTCACCAGAGGAATGGCAAAGGAGTGCTCCATGTCCCATTCAAAAGAACATGCTTTGCTCAGCGGTCACTCTCCTACTGCGGCCCCACATGGCTAACGAACTCCCCTCTACAACACTGAACACACAAAAATAGGCCCTTTAAAAGAGACCTGTTAACCGTTTTGGCAGAAGACAACCATTGTGGCTGCAACCACTAGTCGCATGCGCCATGATATACCCTCATCCCACCCCAACCCCAACACTTCTCCTGTGTTCCAGTACCTCCTTGACAAAGCCTCTAGGTGGCTGCCCTCTCTCCTACTCCACCCCTCACCCCTTTCTCGAACATATGACAAAGCTCCTCCAGGCCACCTCCCCAACTTCAGGGTTGACTACTGCGTCTACTTTTAAGGCTTAACAATATATGTTAAACCACTTACCAAATGCACTACTTGTACCTATACAACTTAGGAAATGCTAAGACTACTTGTCTATCTATACAGCCTGTCAGTATTCTGTTATCAGCAATTAGCATCAGCTACAGTATGTCCATCAATCTACCACTGTATTCTTGTCTCTTCCTCTTTGAAATGTAACCTCGGAAATTGTTTGTCTGTTTGTTATACCTGACATGGAATCTTTGTAAAAGATCCTGTTGGCTCAAAGGTGTTAATCTGCACATGAAATAAATAAAAATAAATAAAATTCACAAAGGAGCACAAGGAGCTCATACCTGAGAGTGGCATTAAAGCTGCAAATAGAGGAAACCATATGGAAACTCTATCAGTTACCACAGACAGATTTAGAAAGGCACTGCTGAACCTAAAAGCAGACAAAGCACCAGGGCCAGATGGGCTGCACCTGAGGGTACTAAAGATGCTGATGGAGGAACTAGTGGTCCCTTGACACATTTGTTCAACCGGTCACTTAATGGGGGTTAAAGAGGGAGTGGCAGAGCTGATGTAGCACCCCTGCATAAGGGAGGAATACAGAAGAGTCTGGCAACTACAGACCGGTCAGCCTCACATCTGTAGTGGGAAACTTATGGAGACCTTAATTAAACATAATCTGGTAGAATACCCAGAAAGGAACAGCCTCCAGGATATCAGACAGCATGGGATCGTGGCAGTACATTGTGGCAAAATAAACCTCCTTGAATTCTTTGAAAGGCGACCAAAAGAAGAACTGGACAAAAGACCGCAGTAGACCTCCTATACTTTGACTTCAGCAAGGCCTTTGACTCAGTGCCACAGAACCATCTGTTAAAAGGTTGGAGGACCTTGGCACTTCTGAGTCCACAGTCAGGTGGGTGAGAAATTGGCTCAGTGATAGGAGTCAGAGAGTGGTAGTCAATGGAGTGAGGTCTAATGAGGGAAGTGTCATGAGTGGTGTGCCCCAGGGCTTGGTCTTGGGCCCAATCCTGTTTCATATGTTTATTAGTGACATAGGAGTAGGTATAAAGGGTAAGCTCAAACTATTTAGAGATGACACAAAATCATGTAGAGTTGACAGCATGGAGGCAGTCAGGGACCTGCAAAAGACTTACAAAGGCTTGAAAGATGGTCCAATATCTGGCAGCATAGGTTTAATGCAAAGAAGCGCTAGGTGTTACATCTAGGAAAGGAAATCCCCAAATGGAGTACTGGCTCAACAGGGTCCAACTCAACACATCGCAAGAGGAGAGAGACCTAGTCATCAGAAACGACACCCTGTAGCAGTCGAGACAATACAGTAATGCTGACAGCAAAGCAAGCAAAATTCTGGGTGTATTGAGAGAGAATTGACAGTAGGAACAAGGATGTGATCCTCCCATTCTACAGGTCCTTGTTGAGGCCTCACCTGGAGTACTGTGTTCAGTTTTGAAGACCACACCTTATGAAGGACAGAGATAGGTTGAAGGATGGAGATAGGTTGAAGACCATGCAGAGAAAGGCAGACAAGATGGTACAAGGTCTCCAAGGACTCTCATACGAGGAACGCCTGAAACACCTAAACATGTATGCACTGGAGACTAGGATGGAGAAGGGGATATGATCAAGACGTACACTTTCTTGAGAGGCACTGTCTTGTTCCCACTCAGAATTATTCAATAGGGTAGGTGGCTGAACCACTACAGGGCATGAATGGAAGCTATGGGGAGGGAGCTTCAGGAGGGATCTGAGAAAGTACTATTTTACAGAAAGAGTCATGGATCCATGAAATAGCCTGCCAGCTGAGGTGGTAGGTACACTGACCGTGATAGCATTTAAGTTGATCTTACAAACTCTTGGACAGACTAGATGGACTTTTGGTCTCTTTCTACCATCACTTTCTATGTTTCTGTACTGCCCAGTGAGGGATCACATCAAAAGCTTTTGAAAGCCTAACAGAATGACATCAACGGAGAACCTTGATCTAAATTACAGCTTATGTTTTCAACAAAAGCAAAGTAGATCGTAATTGTGGCTCTCTGTTTTGAATAACCATCTTGAAACATCTCTTTCCCTACTTTATTTACATGTTCTAATAGTTTATCATTTATAATACTCTCCATGATTTTTTCAGTTATACTTTTCAGACTATTTGGATGATAATTAGCTGTATCAGATTTATTCCCTTTTTAAAAATAGGGGCTATCAGTGCTGATTTCCAATTAGATGGGATAATATTTTCTATTGTTTTTTTAAAGATAAAGCAAAGTGGCATGGTAACCTGATTAATCATTAATGAAGCATTTTATCCATTATGTGTGGTTCATAGCTCAGTGCTTGTGCTATGTACTGTAATTGGACAATGAAGGTTTGTGCTTGGATACAGAGGCCAAATAGGTAAGTAGGACATTGCTCGTCAGATATGTAGCAGTTTGAATTGATTAGTGCTTAGTACTTTGAACATGGTTATACAGTCAGAGATTATAGTACAAGTGAGCTAGATAGTCTTATGCAAAGTGCTTAGATACTTGAGTTGATGAATAACGTGGTTGTAACTTGGTATTGGTTTGACCTTACTCTGTATCCACCAAAGAAAAGCTTAGTCAGTAGTATGAGACCCCTAAAAGAATAATAATATATCAAACAATTATCTCCTCCAACTCTAGAGAGTATGATCAGTAGCACGAGGAGAGGAAAAGCCCCCTTGGGGAAATCTCTGAGGACCATTGGCTACTGACCCACCCGCCCTTCTGGGCATACTATGGAGAATAATCCTAATTAACAATATTAAGCTAATTCGAGTTCCAAAGTTCGAGATCTGATCCAGTGAAGTGAAGCTGAATAAATACAGAATAGGTACAAAATAGATAGCAGCATCCTTCTGGCAAATCCAAGTCCAAGAATCCATGTCCGAGCAGAATGGTGGTAGAGTGGAATCCATAGTAATAATGATAATTCAAAGTGTCGAAGTTACATTGGTGAAATGTTCCAGCAGGTGAGGATGGCTTGCAAGAGAACCAATAACCAAAGGCTAGGTGTCCATGTCCAGTGTAGGAAGAAGGTAGCTCGTATTCCTCTTGTAAGCTTTGCAAATAAAGTCTTTGGTGATGAAGCATAAGAAAAGGCACATGCTGCATGATCTGGAGAGTGTGGAGCAGTAGGAATCTCTGATGGAGTGGAAGCAGGTAAGTGAATTAGGTATAGATCTTAGAACAATATATAACGTAAGTCGAATGTACCTCCAGATCCCGATAGGAAGGAGATTGTAGAATAGGGATTGGTCTTGATGAACCTCTATGCCCCATAAGATGGCAGGCAACATGAGCAAGTAGTGTAAATAAGTGGACCTGTACATAGGTCAGTTGTAGTAGTAAGTAAGCTGCATTATGCAGACATGGCAGCAGAGGAATAGTATGGCATAGATTATGTTAGGTACCCAGCGAGGGGCAGGAAGAAATGGTAAAGCTCAGGAATTGAAGAGCTTCATCTGGCGATCAAATAGTTGCTTAATGAAGAGAACCATGGTCAAAAAGCCAGAATGGTACAAAAACTAGAACTGACTTGGTAAGAATAGTCTGACGAGTCCTAAATAGTCAAGCTTACGAGTCATAAATGGTGATGACTGCAAATGCTGAAGTCGAATGACGAGCGCCATCATAAGGTCCCAGAAGCTGAAGGCAAATCATGGAATTTAAAGTCTTGGATAATCTCAATGAAGTCCTGGTAGGAGTAGTTCTAGTAGTAATTCACATGATTAAATCAGTAAGGCAGAGGCATCCAAGGAATTGAAGATGAATGAATAAAACAAATCCAGATGAGTGTCCGTGGTAAAAGAGCTCCTAAGTTTGGCAGACACGGCTGCAGGTAGATGCAGTAGAATGAATTTCCAGTCCCGAACTGGGTGAGGCAAGTGTAAAGTAGAAGAAATAAACCCTTAGGCCGATGGCGAAGCAGGTCATAGGAGGCGATTATGAAGTGATAATAGAAGATCGAGGGACCAGGCGCCCATAGGGCGAGATCTTTGAAGTGGATGCGGTGAACCCCGCCTGAAGGTGAGGCAGGTCTAAGGCAGTGGTGGATAAAGTAGCAGAAATGTCAGGCTGCATGGAAATACAGAATAGTGAAGTAGTAAGGAATACATTTTAAAGGTATTGCAATTGGTAGCATATCTTGAGTCATTCTGGAGCCGAGTAGTAATGTAGGTTAGGCAGACTTATGGGAGCTGTGAAGGTGCTGTAGACTGTCGATCCTGAAGATCAAGATGGAAGGGATTGCAGTGAAGATAATTACAGTAGGTGAATAAACTGACAACTCAACCAGTGGCAATGAGCGTCCTGAAACTGTAGATCGATGTCTTAGGTATCAGTTAAACAAAGGAAGGCAATATGGAACAGAGCTTAGCAGAGAGTTCTGCAGATGCTAGCAGTAACTTCAAAGGAGGTAAAATAGCTTGTGAGAAGCATTCACGGAATTGAGATGAATAACGTAATGTATTTCAGAAATAGTTCAGTGGAAACAGGAACTGTAGAAAGCATGATTTGGAGAAGTTAAACTGGAAGAATGAGCAGCTCTGTAGAAAGCATCTAAGGGGATGAGAGGGAGCTGAGCCCAACAAGATAAGATAAGTGGCTAGATCACATGCTGGTCAGCCGATGGACCATAGGAAGTGCGTTAACAGCATGTATCAGTAGATGAGTAATAGAGTAGTAGCTAAGCCTAAAAGGCTAGCATGTATCTGGAACAGATGATCTGCTGGTAAGGTAGCATAAGTAAGAGTGGCAGCTAGCCCCATGTAAGCTAGCATGACAGCTGGACCACATGTAGGTCAGCCTATAGTGTATGTAGAGAGTTGCAGCTAGACCTCGAAGGCTAGCATGTGCAGCTGGACTGCACGTAGGTCAGCCAGAAGGTAAGGTAGTCATAATCCAAATGAGGTGAATAATGAGGTAGGCATTCAAAGTTGAAGTAAATTGTAGGACACAGATGAGGTGCGAACATGCAAGGTGAGAGCTGCAGCATCCTAAAATCAAGGCCTGACTAGAACACATCCTGGAGAGTTAGCCGTCCTATAGGGAAGTCACCTGTGATGCTGGGCGACTAAACTCAGTAGAGGGTGATAAAGACATAGGTGTGGGCAAGAGCCAGGTTAAGCGGCTAGGCTGCAATGCAAAGTGAATGACGTCAGGCTTGACAAGGTGTAGATTGATATGGATGGAACAAACGTGATTCCAAATGAACTGCAGTAAGAGCACAAATAAGTGTAATAACGTACCAGCGATAGAGCAGCGTGAGACATAATGAGGTCCATATACCTGGTATAGGGCTTAAAGGTTATTGAGGGACTCAAATGGGTTAATATGAAGGCCATTATAGGATCAACTGTAACTTCCATGGTGTAGGATGCAGTTCTGAATTGACCTTAGGAAGCTAGAATCTCAAGTAAACTATGATGCCATTTAGTGATCCAAAGTAGGAAGTATATGCAATAAGTAACCTGTAGATACGGGATAAGGAGGTACTACAATGAAGTAATGCGAGTAACTATCTGCTGTACAGGGACTTTTCGAATCTTCTACTAAGGATGTTGGCATGCAGATCTGTAGTAAGGCAGCGATAGCTGAATGGCATGAGGCAGCCCAGGGAGCGCTGAGGTGTAAGCAACTGGATAAGCACGGGCAGCATGATCAGGCTAGAATGGTTGGGGAGTGCAGGCGATTGTGATGCTGTGGGTCAGAGATCCTAAGGTAGGCGAGTTGCAAAGGAAGCTGAAAACCAGAAGGAAGCAGTCTGTAAGGGTGAATTGTCAGGAACAGATTTGCTTAGTTCAAGTCCAACGATGGATGGCTTGGCTGGTGTTAAATTCACTGGGTGATAGTATTGCCATAAGTGGCAGTGCAGGCAGCTCTAAATGGATGTTGTGAATGCACAAGGTAATACATTACCAAACCCAAACAATTGGCTCCGTGCTCATAAGAAGTAGGAAGTTACTTCAACCATCTGCAGACATAAAAGCGTTCACGTCGATGCAAATACCCTCGAGTTAGAAGCAGAAACATTGGCCTGGCAGACACAGCTCGCCATCTTGGAGAGTTGTGATTGTTGATGTAATGCTGACTGGATGAATGAGGCTGTACAAAGTAGATTTAAGCAGCGTCAAAAGAAAAAGTGCAAAAACATGGAGTGATTCATATGGCCGTTTCAGCAGGTCGGTATGAACGAAGCGTAAGCAGCATGTTGGAAGCAGTTGAGGTGATTCCAGCGATGGAGTTCAGCAAGCTAGAGGGAAACTAATCCAGGAGATAGCAGACATAATGGCAACGTGGCTGTGGTTGCAAAAGAACAGCAGAGACGAGAACAGCCAAGCTAGAACTAGCAGTAGGAGCAAGGAGATCGGCGGTGAAGAGCGCCAGAAAGACCAGGAAAATGAGAAGGAGAGGTGAGGAGCACAAACAGGGCAGCAGAAACCTCCCTCCCAAAAGGAAGGGAAAACAAACAACACAACGGCAACAGCAGAAATGGAGACAGGAACACAGTGAGAACAAAAAGCGAGCAAGACAGGAGAAAATGAGCAGGGGACAGAGGCGGCACAAGCAGAGAGGCAGAAACAGAGATGCAACCACAACAGGCTACGCCAGCGCAGCGTGGAGTGTGACTTACTCTAAGCAGAGCGGATGTAGCTTACGTTTAAATAGGATGTGGGGAGGAGCTCTTCCCCTACATAACTTGTATATAGCCTGTACATTTGTTTCATCAGGTCCTGTGCAGAATGTGTTCTTAATAATTTAATGTTTTCCCTAATTTATTCTTTAGTGATTTCCCAGTCATTTGGGGATATGGTAGAGTCTACATTGGTGACCTTATGCTTATCTGATTTAGCAAAGACCGAGCTACAATAGGTACTGAATGTCTCTGCAACAGCTCCTGGAGAGCTCACTTCACCGTCCATTTATAAGTGGGTTTATTACGTTCTCTGTTTTCTTTGATGAGTTTATATACTATATGCTGTAGTTTTTTCAACATATGAACTATTTGTATTTGGCTCTAGATCCCTTTGATCTTTCTTTTATTTTATTGACTAATTGTTTTGTAAACCTTTGTTGTTATTCATATCCATCCCTATTTCTGACTTGTTGTCCATGTTGTATTTTTTGAAAATGTGTTCCTTTTATTTATGGTTACCAATTACCATTGTTTTCTTGTGAGCCATTTTGGTCTACAGCCCTTCTTATTATATTTCTTAATTTGCCACAGGGGTCATGAGGGCTTTCTGCCTGCTCTCCCCCACTCCCACTGATCGCCCAGGACCTCCTAAACCAGCTTCTTCCTGATCCCAGATCTGCTGACCTCCTTCTGCAGAATGGACCAATTTGAAGGTGACAGAACTCAAACCACGAAACTCTTTGTCTGTATGGGCCTTAAACCCAGACTGAGCAGCCACATGGCAGATGCAGACAGAAGCAGTAAGACAGGGGTTGTGAGGGGTCTCTCGCAACCTGCCTACCCCCTACCCTCCCCCACAGATTACCAGAGGACCTCCTGAACTGGCTCCTTCCTGAGCCCAGATCTGCCAACCCTCCTCCTGCAGAACAGAGCAATCGGAGGTGGCAGAACTCAAACCAGGAAGCCCTTTGTCTATGTGAGCTTTAAACTTGCACAGAGCAGCCACGTGGCAGACAACACCAGAAACATTAAGCCACAGGTGTCATGAGGGGCTCTTTCAGCCTTCCTCCCCATGATCACCATGGGACCTCCTGAACCAGCTCCTTCCCAAGCCTAGATCTGCTCGATCCTCCTAATGCAGAATGAACCAACTGGAGGTGGCTGCACATACTTCCTCACTGTCCCCCAAGTGGTCCTTCCATGCTGCGGCCCTTACATTAAGGACCTGTGCAAAGGACATCAGGAGTCTGCCTGAGAGTCAGCCATGGAGGCTACCAGTAGCTGTCCTTTCTGTCTAGAGGCATGTAAGTCCTATTATAACTTTGTATTATCTGTGCCAGTGACTACTGAGCACATACCGAACACGCCCACCTCAGGGAAACACTGTTCTAACTGTAAAACTTTGTAATGCTACTCGTGATTATCTTTTAGTTAGCTTTTTCTGACCAGGTCTGTGCTTATTGTTGCACAGGACCCAATAGCATTTATGAATGCATGCTACCTTTCTGAACTATTATTTACCTACATTGCCACAACCAACTCAGTTTCTTTGCTGTAGGCTTTATGCTCTGTCTGATGCTCTGGGTTGACATGTAGCTGTTAATTCCACGTGAGTATGTACTAGACCTCAGCTACACTATCTCAGTTTACTTTTGTATGTAGGAATTGTACTCTGTTGTTCATTATGCCTGGTTAGCATTCTGTGTTTTACTCAGTACAAATTATTACTGCCTTATCCCTGAGGCCTCTGATTTTAACAGTGTACTTTTTCATTAGTATTGTTTTATATTGACTGTGCTACAGGTCTCTTCTGCTTGCCCCCATAACAACTAGTTTTGCTGGCCCTTCTAATACCCCCACTGGAGACTTCTTCTCAAGCCTTATTGTTATTAAAGTTTAACTCATTGTACCAGGCCTGCTTCTCATAATCAGGTCCTTCTACAACTCTATATATGTTAAAGTGCAGATTTTGTCACCCTTTGTCCCCGACAAATTCATCATCCCTACTATGTCTCTGTTGGTTTGTGTATCTCCGTATTGCTCTAGCAGGAGATATTGAATTGAACCCTGGTCCTCATAGCTCCCAATATGTTGCTACCCTGCCTGGTCTGTTGTAAAAGGCCTATAAACTGCTGATCTAAATGTCAGGAGTCTCCTAGCAAACTTTGATGAGGTTACTGCCTGGATTACTCACTATAATCTCGACATTGCTTGCTTCACTGAAACCTGGCTTAAGCCCTCAGTACCTGACTCGGTCTGCTCCCACCGGCTTCAATTTTCTTTGGCCTGACTGACCTGGCAAAAATGTGGTGGTGGCCTGCTTTTTATTATAAGAGCCATCTAAATGTCTCCTTATACAACACAATTATCCACCAACTTGTGAGTTCCTGCACTTGCAGCTCCTTCTGTGGAACACAAAGAAAATTCACCTGGTTTGTGCTTATTATTCCCCTGCTGGAGGCCACAGTGGGTTAAACTATCTTCTTGATAAAGTCAGTCAGCTGATTGGCACTAACAAGGTGCTGATTTTGGGTAACCTTACCCTTGACTGGCTGGGGACTTGTAATAACCAATGTGATCCCCTGCTCGCTTATTATGGCCTTAAACAGCTCATTACTACTCCTACTAGACTGTCAACCTCCAGTGGGAAGCATCCTCTTCTTGGTAGATTTTGACTAACAGGACTGAAAGGATTCTAATGTCTGGTACATTCCCTGACTCTATTTCCAATCATACATCCATCTATTGTGTCAGGAAAGTCTGTAAACCAAAAATTCCTCCCAATGCTATTCTACTTAGAGGCTTTTCCAGGCTTCACCCTACCTCCCTCCTTGATGATCTGGGCACACTGACTGGTCTCCTATAGTGCTTCAGCCGATACCTCAATTGCTTTGAATCACTCTATAGAATTGTTTTCCACAATACAGGATTAACATGCTCCCTTCATTAAAAGGAAAGTTAGGGGTTCTGTTACCAAATAGCTCCATAATGATCTGCCCACTCTCATGAACTCCAGGGACAAGTGTTGGGCCAAAATGTAAGGCCTCCCAAGCTCTGCTTGACCTTATTAAATACAGATGGCTCAAAATGTATGTAAAAGCTGTCTGCTCTGCTAAGAGCAAATCTTGCAGATCCTCTCTTCTGGCTTCAGCAAAGACCCAAGGAACTTTTGATGTAACATTAAAATGTTATTGGTGGCACTCCAAATTACCAAAATGAATGATATGCTCATTAAAAGAGTTAATTGTAGCAACCCTATCACTATAACCAATGCTTTTAATAAACAGTTCTTGGACCGCTCCACCTTTTCCTCCCTGTTCTCTGATCCTGTGTCCCAGGAGGTGTCTGAGCCTCCCCTACTTTTTGGTGTCTAATCCTCTCTACTTAAATATTGTTACTACAAATGAGGTTTGTGAATTATTGGCTTGTCTCTCCCTACTGTAGTCCAGGTCATGACAACCTGGAACCTATGTTCCTTTGTCTTGGTGCTTCATCTTTGGCATTACTCATCTCATATATATTTAATAGTCTTTGCTTACTGAGCAGGACTTACTTAAGGAGATAGTATAGTGCAGTGGTTAAGTGCACTAAACTGCAACCCTGAAGACCTGGGTATGAATCCCATTAGCCCTCACTTGCATACTGTGTGACCCTGAGTCAATCACTTAACTTTCTTGTGCTCCCAGTCACACCTGGAAACAAGCTTCAACTTAGTGTGCATTTCCTCATTAAACAATTTCCCTTTCCCTTTCCCTACTGGCATTGTGCCTGAAGTCTGGAAGGTTGCTAGAGTGGTTCCAGTATTTAAACAAGGTGACCCCAAATGTCTTGTCAACTACCACCTCTAGCTATCCTACCTCTCCTTAGTAAGCTTCTGGAGAAAATTGTTGCATACCAATTCACTGAGTATCTTTGCACCCATGACCTACAATCCCTGGCACAACATGGCTCCCAGTGGGGGCATAGTACTCCACTACCCTTACTAAGGTCACATCAGACATTAGGGTAGCCATGGACTAGGGAAGTCTGACCAGTGTGATCTTTGTTGCTCTCTCCAAAGCTTTTGACCTGATGGATCACAGACTTCTCTGTGTGAAAATGCATTCTTTTGAACTTTCAGACCATTTAACTGTCTGATTTGCTAACTACTTATATAACAGATAGCAGTTAGTCAAATTCAACAGAACGCTCTCTGAACTGGCTTCTGTTTCAGCTGGTGCACCCAAAGGCTCAATCCTTGGTCCCATTATTTTTTAAAGTTTGTAAATGATCTCACCAGTATGGTTCTAGGCAATAACATGACTAACAACAGTATTGTGGCACAATACGCACAATCAAAATACCAATAGTAACTAGAAAAGTCGATAAAACAAGAACAACAACAGAAATCCTGACACAACACAACCCTCCCCACCAAAAAGCAGGCGCTTTTGTTTTGTGGGGGTCTGCCCTCACACCCACTGGAATTAAAATAATCAACTCCAAGGGGTGTGGACCTCGGAAGGGAGAAACTCGGGAGGGGAAATGTCTTTCAAAAAATAAAACACTAAGGTTCAGTTCTAGGAGACAGGGACCAAACCCTGGTCCCCGAGTCTCCTCCACTCTGGGAGTGAGTGCCCTAGCCACTCCATCATGGGAGCGGCTCAGCCAGGCACCACAACTCCTACTCCCTTATCCTCCCCACTACTGCTTTCCTTCCTGCCCACGATACAGCAACAGAGGTAGGCATAACTCACAATGATGCAATACGCCTGTACAGTAGCTGTAAAAGCCCTCAACATTCTAAGCCACAATATTGTTGGGGCAATATTTTTACAATGATATTATCAGCGAATACACGCCCCAGCATACCTGTACACTGTAGCCTGACCCTGTATGCAGATGATCTGGTGTTCTTGTCAAGCTTCTATAATATTAAGATCATCAACCCAGTTAATGAGGACTTCCACCTAACTCATTCCTGGCTGTCTGCCAACAAGTTGGTACTCAATATAAAGAAACCCAAATGATGCTTTTGGTTTTCATGCAAAATCAGATTGTGCCCTGAGCCCTTGGCAGTGTCCAGTTTTGATGGCTTGCCCTTGACTGCTACGTCTTCCTTTAAGTACCTCAGTGTACCCCAATAGGTCCTTTCCTTGCATATCATTAATGTATACAAGGTTGTACATGGGAAGCTTGGTATGGCTTACAGAGTACAAACTAAATACTGGATGTCAACTCACTCACCCTAATTTAATCAATACACCATTCAAGTTGAACATTTTGTTTTAATTAATGAAGATTTTTCATCCAGTATATTGTAATCTACATTTCAGGTTCATTACCCTTCCTCAGGAAACCGATTTCTACAATAAAAATATGAAATACATATTTTAGACATATTTTAAACAATATTTTAACAATATAATTTATCAAATATTAATATATACAAACAATATAGGTCCACAGTAGAACCTCACAGTAGAATCCCACATATGAACCAAAGTTATCACCTTTTATACATTTCTTCTGTATCTCTTTTTTGTATTCTCAGGTTTCACTCCCTCCATTGTGCAGCTACAAGAAAAATAAAAATAATACAAGTCCATTTTCAAATATTATTCCCTTACAATGTTCTCTTACTTCATTTTAAATGTGTTGTTAACTTTTCTCAGCTGTTTTGCATCCAACTCTGATTTAGTGCAGCAATGCTTTTAGCTTTATATTAATGTTTGCTGAAAAAGAAATTTCAGTGATTATCACATGTAAATAGATACTAGAGCATTTGGAATGACCAGTTTAAAGATATCATTTCTATATAATATGTTGTGTGGATCTGCTACAGATATAATATAAAAGCGTTAAAAAGTATTGCTGCACTAAATCAGAGTTGGATGCAAAACAGCTGAGGAAAGGTTAGCAACATATTTAAAACGAAGTAAGAGAGAACGTTGTAAGGGCATAATATTTGAAAATGGACTTGTGTTATTTTTATTTTTCTTGTAGCTGCACAATGGAGGGAGGAAACCTGAGAACAAAAAAAGAGATATAGAAGAAAATGTATAAAAGGTGATAACTTTGGTTTATATGTGGTTCTACTGTGAGGTTCTACTGTGGATCTATATTGTTTGTATATATTAATATTTGATAAATTATATTGTTAAAATATTGCTTAAAATATGTCTAAAATATGTATTTATATTTTTATTGTAGAAACCAGTTTCCTGAGGAAGGTAATGAACCCAAAAGTAGATTACAATGTACTGGATGAAAACATTTTCATTAATGAAAAAAAACAAACATTCAACTTGAATGGTGTATTGATTTAATTAGGGTGAGGGAATGACGTCCAGTATTTAGTTTGTAGTCTAAGTGTAAGCATAATACTGGATATTATCCTCTCCCAGAACAGAAACTAATCATAATTTTTCTGAAAAACTTTTTGAGGTATCAGCTGGACTGGAAAGTCATTTTCCTTATGGCTTACAGAGCCAAGCACTTCCTCACCCCTGCTGCTTGTCTGGTTCTTGGTAAGGAGTGATTTTACCCTTCCTAGCTATGGACTTAATTACCTACACTTGTGCAACCAAGTCTCACCTGTCCAAATGGAAAGTAGTATACAATAACATACATTGTTTCACTTTCTCTAATGACTGCCTCATGCATCACTGGGAACTTGGTTGGTTATCCCTCAAGAGCCAGTGACTTTGTCCTAGGGTGTTTTGTAAACAAGTTACTCCAAACAGCCACCCCTCCATTCCTTGCTGAGAACTTAAAGGCTGCTAACCTTGGCTACCCTTAAGGTCCATTACCTTTCCCTCCTTGTCATCCTGAAAACTCACACTACATTGGGTGATCAAGCATTTACAGTGTGTGCCCTTAGGCTTTGGAAATCCCATCCAATATCCGGTCCGACATTTCTTCTACCACCGCTTAAAATTCCCCATGGAATTACCTGAAGGACATTTCTGCCTGCTCTTGTCTAGGGTGACTGGCCCCTCTCCCTCAATCTAATGGCTAATGTTGCCTAGAATTTATCCTTATGTAAATTTCCTTGTTGGGCATACTGTGATCCTTGCTTGTGTACATATTTTGTTCCTACCTAGTGTTCACTAGTACTGAACCAACTTGATACATGTGCCTTCAACTGTATTGATTTTATTCTCATGCTGTTTGTAACACTATTATATTTTACTGCCTCTGGATAGTCTGTTAAATGTTCCTGTGATCTTATCTTGTACTGACATTTGTAATTTCATATGTTCATACTACACTATTGTAACCTCCTGGGTCATGCCTGAAAATAGGCATTTAATTGTCTAGTGTGCTTATCTAGTCAATAAAAACATAATTAATACATAATTGTATGGATATACAGTACTTTTTAGTACATATTTCAGAATGCCTTGTTTACATTTCAGCCATGAATCTTCTACGCTAACATCATGGGGTACATTTTCCCAATGAACTTTACTTAGTGTTTCATTTGTGGCCTCCATATTTGCTTTACTATATATGTAAATGTCTGTTGTTCCTTGGTTCCTGGGTCTGATGAGATTGATGATAATACTGCAGACGAGTGATCACTATTACTCAAAGGGGAGGGGTAATCTTACATTCCACAATTTTACATCTGGTGTTGTCAGTACTAGAGCCAATATACTTTCTCCTCTTAGAGTTCTTACAAACTGGATCAGTTTACACTGTTTTGTTACTTCCAAAATGTGTTATCCATTTTTGAATTAGCTGTACCTGTTCCCAGTTAACGCTAGGCATATTGAAATCTTCTGTTATTAGGCTATTACAATTATCACTGGCTATCTGAATTTCCTACAAGCTTTTGGCTTTCCTGTTCATTTAAATTCAGAGGTTTATAGATTAAGCTGATGAGTAATTCAGTGCCAGTAGAGGGTAGTTTTAATCCAAAGGGTTCCTTTTCTTTATCACATTGCTCTATTTTGTTTGTACTATCTAGTGAGTGATGTCTTTATGCATAGTACTAGTCCTCACCTTTCCTTCCTTGTCCAGCTATCCTGAAACTTTTATAGTTAGTTAATGTGGTATTCCATTCAGTTTTCTTCATCCCAAAAGGTCTCAGTAATGCCAATGATTTCTGGATTGAGTGTCTTAGCAAAACATCGAATTCATCTTTTTTATTGTTTAAACTCTTCACATTTATAAAGATTCCTTCTAGCCTGCTTTCATTTTGATTTCAATGCTCTTAACTGAGTTGTTGACTTTGGAATTTGATCTCACTAATGTTAAGTCATGTATGGTTACTAAAGGCCTCCCCACCCAAAGAGCACCACTGCCACAGAGGCTGCCAAGTATGAAGAGCAGTTGGTCCACAGTGGGTTCTGGAGGTGCGGGTGGTGGAACAGAGGTGAAGCCCCTAGTTGTACCTCTACACAAAACCATATGCCAGTCTGGAAGAGCAAGGTTCCTCTATGATGGCACCTCAGTGGAGACCAAGAAGAATGCTGAGGACACCCATAAGGGAGACTCCACAAAAGTGGCAAGGGACACCAGGGAAGGAAACAGCTTCTGATAGGGCACTCAATTGTTAGAGGGGTAGACCTGGGGAAGGAGAGGAGAGGAAGTATGTGCCTGCCTGGTGCCATGGCTTGAGGACAAGAATCGAATCCTCAGGATTGCAGAAGCAGCATCACAGGAGAGGAACTAGATATCATTGTCCACTTTGGGACAAATGACCCAGCTAGGCATGGGATCAGTGCAGTGCAGGATGAAATTGTGGAGTTGGGGAGGGCCTCAGACAGGTAGCAAGCACAGTTACCTTCTCAGAGGTGCTGCCAGTCCATGGCAGGGGTGAGGCTAGGGTACTACACACCATGCAGTTTAATGAATGGTTGCAAAACTGGTGCAGAGCACAGGACTTTGGCTTCATTGGGGACTGGGGTCACCTGGAGAGATGAAGGTCTATACTGGCATGATGGTCTGCATCTGTCCATGAAGGGAACCAAGATCTTAAGTGACAGGTTTAAATGCTTCCTTGGCAAGCTTTTAAACTAGCCATGGGGGAGGTGCTAATAAGAGGCTGGAAATGTCAAGCCTCCCCACAAAACATGACGGTAGTAAGGTAAACACTGAGGTACAGTGCTCAACAGAGGGCAGGACAGGAGTAAATGGAAAAATAGACAAGGGCAAAAAAGAGCAGGCATGGGGGAAAAAAGGATAAAGCTAACATTAAATGGAGGGCAATGAGTACCAATGCCCGTAGTCTGGGAAACAAGCTTCCTGAGCTAGTAGCCTTGATGGAAGATGAAAAATTGGATATTGTGGCAGTCACAGAAACATGGTACACAGGGAACCATGACTGGGATGTCAACATACCGGGTACACAGTCTACAGAAGGGACAGGAGGGAAAAGAGGAGGTGGAGTAGTTCTATACATAATGGAAGGATCAAAGCTACAGAACTAAAAAGTAAAGGGAGGACAAGAGGCACTTCTGGGTTACCTTGGAGACAGGGAATGGCATCACAATCCCACAGAGGTTGTATACAGACCCCATCTCAAGGGAGGAAATGGACAAGAAAATGATAGAGGACATTCTCAAAATGGCTGAAAAGGGAGATACTGTTGATGGGAGACCTGGATATGCCAGATGTTAACTGGATGACATGTACTGCAGCCACATCCAAGAGCAAAGTCATTCTCGATGCTCTGCAGGGCAGGCTCTAGACAGCTAGAGTTGGAACCCACTCAGGAGGAAGCAATACTAGACCTGGTACTCTCAAATGTAGAGAGGGTCACAAATTTAGAAGTCAGTAGACATCTGGGAACAAGTGACCACTGCACAGTGTGCTTCACAATAAGCACAACCATGGAGACAAGCCACAAAAACAAGCATACAGGACTTTAGAAGGGCTGACTTTGGCAAAATGGGTGAATACCTGAGGAATACACTAGCAAATGGCCAAAAGGAGGGGTGGAAGAACAATGGAGAAAAATCAAAACTGCCATCATAGAGGCAACAAGCCTTTGTGTGAAACAGATAAAGAAAACAAAGCGGAGTAAAACCACTATGGTTCTCAAAAGAGGTGGCAGGAAGGTTAAGGAGAAAAGGCTGCATTCAAAAGTATAAGGCATCACAGAAGGAGCACAAAAGGGAACTGTATCAATTAAAGCAGAAAGAAGTGGGAAGGCAGTCAGAATAGCAAAAGCCCAAACTGAGGAAAAAATAGCCAAGTCATTTAAGAAGGGGATAAAACCTTTATAGGTACATTAGGGAGCATAGAAAGGTTATGGAGGAATAGTGAAGATTAATAAGGGAGAGGGGAGTGGGCAGAGGGAGACAGCAAAAGGCAAAGATACTGAATGAATACTTTTGCTCAGTAATAACAAAAGAAGATGAGGAGGAGTTACCTAAACCAGGCAGTAGAAGCACTCTGGGTAGGGGGGTCGCACCAGTCCATTTACAGAAGAAAGAGTCCTGAAAGAACTCCTAAACCTCAAGGTGGACAAAGCAATGGGGCCTGTTGGGATTCACCCCAGAATCCTAAATGAACTAAGGGAGGACCCTAGTGACACCACTGACCACACTTTTAACAAATCATGGGAGGATGGGGTGGTACCTGAGGACTGGAGGAGGCAGATGTGATTCCCTTTACAAAAGTGGGAGCAAAGCAGAAGCAGGAAACTACAGAGCTGCAAATTTGACCTCAGTGGTAGGGAAAATGATAGAATCACTCTGAAAGAAAGAATTGTTGAGTACCTAGAGGCCAGCGGGCACAGGACCCAAAGCAGCATGGATTTACAGCAGGAAGGTCATGTCAGACGAATCTAATAGATTTCTTTGACTGGGTGACCAAAGTAATAGACTAGGGAGGGGCTGTGGATATGGTCTACTCAGACTTTAGCAAGGCATTTGACACAGTCCCGCACAAAAGATTAATAATCAAGTTAGCCAGCCTGGGAGTGGGTCCCAGGGTGGTAGCTTGGTTGCAAACTGGTTGCACAACAGGACACAGAAGGTAATAGTGAGTGAACACATTCAAGAAAGGAGGGTCACTAGTGGAGTACCTCCGGCTCAGTACTGGGTCCAGTCCTCTTTAACATCTTTATAGGTGACATTGCAGAGGGTCTGGAGGAAAGGTATGCCCTTTGCAGATGATACAAAGATCTGTAACAGAGTTGATACACAAGGGGGTAGAAAGGATGAGAAGGGACTTGGCAAGGTTGGAGGAATGGTCAGACATATGGCAACTTAGATTCAATGCAAAGCAGTGCAAGTAATGCACCTGGGAAACAAAACCCAGGAGAAGAGTACACAATAGCAGGGAGGAGTACTAACAACAACAAAATGGAACGGGACTTGGGGGTAGTCATATCAGATGATCTAAAGGTTGGTAAGCAATGTGAGAAGTCAGTAGGAGAGCCAGGGGATACTGGGATGCATAGGAAGGCATCACAAGTAGAACAAGGGAAGTGGTTATCCCTCTGTACAGACAGTTGGTGAGACCCCATCTGGAGTACTGTGTGCAGTTTTGGAGACTTACTACGCAAGGACATAGACAGGATGGAAGCAGTCCAGAGGAGGGTAATTAAATGGTGCAGGGTCTGCACTCAGAAATCATATGAAGAGAGGCTGAGAGAGCTTAATATGTATACCCTTTATGAAAGGAGGACAGGGGACATGATAGAAATGTTCAAGCACCTCAAGGAATCAACAAAGTCCAGGAGGGTAGCATCTTTCAGAAAAGAGATGTGTAAGAACAAGGGACACAATTTAAAGATAGAGGGGGACGGCTCAGGGTAATGTGAGGAAATCTTTTTCACAGAGAGTGGTGGATGCGTGAACTGCCTTCCTGGGGAGGTTGTTGGGGCTAAAACAGTGGGGGAATTCAAACATGCATGGGACAGACACAAGGCAATTGTAGTGGGGTGGCAGGAAGTAGGTTGTTGGTTAACTAGAATCTGCAGCTTATCCAGTAGTAGGAAATGGGCAGACTGGGTGGGCCAAGTGGTCCTTATCTGCCGTCAAAGTCTATGTTTCTATGTTCTATGTTCTATGTTTCATGTTTCTATGCCTCCCATTTTGCCCCTAGTGCTTAGTTTAAATGGTTATCCAGTGAGCTGTTTATTCTACCAGCCGATAGGCTTACCCCATTTGCTCAGATGGAGTCCATCACATGCATAAAAATGTTGTTTCCATAAAAGGCTGCTTCCAGTTTCTTTGAAAAGTAAATTGTTCTTTATCTGCCTATTTCTTTAACCATACATTAATGCACACTATTGCTTGCTTTTTAAAAGTTGACGCCTTGAGTACAGGTAGAACTTCAGAGATGATGACCTTGCATCCCCTAGCTTTTAAATTCCTCCAAGGGATTCAAAGTCAGTAAAGAGTATCTGTTCAGGGTTTCCATGTATCATTTGTTCCTATATGTAGCTACTGATGGTGTATGATCCTGATTGTTTTAAATATCCTCCAGTCTATCTGATCTGTTGCGTGTCTTAGCACCAGGGACAGCAAGTAACCATTGTGTTCAGCTTCTCTTCTGCAGATCTTGGAATTGGTAAATCAGATTACAGAATCCCAACAACAACCCTTGATTTGGTGGTGGGGCAGCATTTATTGGGGTTATAAATGAGGACCTGGTCTGAGGACTTTGGGGCCACGTTATCCCTCTGTCTGGTTTCAGAAATATTTCTTGGTTCTGTATCAAGAACTAGGACTTCAAATCTGCTTCAGGTGTTAATTATATATGAAAAATCTGTGCCCTTCTACCTATTTTATGATGTTTTGTTTGGAGCCACCAGCCACCACTCATTATCTGGAGAACAGTTTACTATATTTCCTTCCTCTCTCATCCTTTTACTGGGAATAATTTCTGAGCATGAACTGGTGTCTGAGCTCACATCGTCCTCGCTTAGATGTGGATCCAGGAGACATAATTTATTTGGTTTTTCACCTGTAAAGATTGCTTTTCAGCCTCAAGGGTCTCAAGGAAACACTCCATTTTTCTAATTTCTAGTGCGATTTAACTTCCTCCTTCAGATTTATCATTTTTGTGCAGTTACAAGAGATGCATATTTGCAACAAGTATAAGGCCCTATAATTAATAGGTAGTTGCTGAATCTGAAACATTTCACATCCTGCAAACTGAATTACACTTTCCCTGTGGAGAGGTAAAATGAGTAGTCTCCATTTTAACACTTTACTAAGAAATAGACAAAGGCATCAGGAACAGAGTTTTTCTTTCCACAAACTAGTTGGCAAGAACTTGTGGACATTATTTAAACAGGCATAGGAATATGATCACCTGTTTTATGTCTTTAAAAGGGGTAGCACGTTATAATAGTGAACCAAATTGACCTACTCAGAAATTAGCACTTCAATTTGATTGCTTTCAGGATCAGTGATGAAGAAGGGATAGCAAGGGAGGGAATAGTTAGGAGGATGGGAAGAATGGTGAGGGAGGGAATAGTGATGGGGGAGGAAGACGGATGGGCTAAATGGGGACATGGAGCATGATGCCACCGAGCTATCTGCCTAGCGTCATGGGTAGGGACACATCTGCAGTGCTGGTGCTACCAGGTTTGGGACTGCATACAGGTATGGTCTGTGTTTTACTTTAGCAGGTGTTTTTTTTTTTTAATTTATTGCCATCGTCAGTCCCTCTTCTTTCCTCCAGTGTCCGCCCCGGAGATGATAATATAAGTATGGGGTGTGAGGAGCGAGCCTCCACATTAAACATTATTTTAAATGTGCGCTGAGTTGGTCTTCGTGTTTATGATTATGTGCCAATTGATTTTGGCAGGGTGTACTCACTGTTTTGCGAGTCGACTAAGAATTTTTGCTGTTATGACACGGAACCTTTAAAGGGTACCTACTATTATATGTGTAAGGAGAAAGACAATTCACAATTTCTCAGATTACCTTAATGTAAAGTTATGCTACTAAATATATAATCAGAACTTTACAATGTTGTGAAAGATGTATGCAATGTGGCAGTCTCCCAATCTGACCCAGATGACACAGCAGACACAACAGATGCCTCTGCTGTGTTGCATCTGCTGTGCTTGTCAGCGCACACATGCATCTGTTCTGGAAGCCCAAACTAGAAGTAGCATTGGTGGCTCATTACTGGTTTTGCAAGATACACAGACTTGTCCCAAACAGTTAAAGCACTTATTTATGGTATGCCTCTAAGTTTACAATGCAGTCTATGACTGCCTATAGTCCCTGTGAACTGTTTGTCTGACTTGGGGACACAATAGCAGACATGAGGGCTGGCGGGCTCAGTCTTCCCAGTTCCCAGCAGGCTATGCTCTTAGTCAGGGATTGCACTACTAGTTGAGAGGGTATCCCAAAGTCTTACAACAGAATGAGAGAGAGATAAAACATGCAAGTACTGCACAGGTAGTTAAAACTGATGTTCATCATCTAAACTTTGCATCCCATAGAAACATAGACGTTGATGGCAGATAAGGACCGCAAGGTCTATCCAGTCTGCCTATTTTTTTCTACCTTATGAATGTGCCATCAGCCTTTGCTCTGTCAATGGCCTCATCTATTCATACTCATCGGTATTGCTCTTATGCCTATCCCATGCCAGTTTGAAGCCCTGCACTGTATTCATATCCACCACTTCCTGAGGTAGGCTGTTCCAAAAGAACTTTCACATTACCCCTTAATCGGCCTCCCTCTAATCTCATGCTGTGTCCTCTTGTCCTGCTATTTCTCTCATATTGAAACATGTTAGACTCTTTCACCTTGTTGATGCCCTTAAGGTGTTTGAATGTTTCAATCATATCACTCTCTCCTCCTTTGCTCTAGGGTATACATATTAAGCTCCATTAATTTGTCCTCATATGTTTTCTGATGCAGTCCCTGCACCATTTTGGTTGCCCTTATCTGGGCTGTCTCAATTTGGTGAATGTCCTTGTGAAGATGTGGCCTCCAGTACTGCACGCAGTACTCCAGATGGGGCCAACTAGTGTCTTGTAAAGAGGGATTGTTACCTCCTCTTATGACTTGTGATACCCCCACTAATACACCCCAACATCCCCTAGCCTTACCTACTGCTTTAGTGGTCTGCTTGGATGATTTCAGGTCATCTGTGATGATGATGATGATGGTGATGATGATGATGATGATGATGCCAAGTCTCTTTCTTCCCTTGTGACTGCCAGCAACTCCTCTCACAGCCTATAGGTGGCTTCAGGGCTTTCTTCCTATGTGCATGATCTTGCACTTCTTTGCGTAAACCCCAGTTGCCACTCTTCCAACCATTTTGCAAGTTTATCCACATCTCTTCTCATTCTGCCCACCTCATCTGGATCATCTACTCTGTTGCAGATCTTGGTGTCATCTTCAAACAGGCAAACCTTACCCACCAGTCGATCTGCAATGTCACTGATGAAGATATTGAAGAGGACTGGCCCCGGACTGATCCCTGAGGTACCCCACTTGTGACTTGCATCTCTTCTGACTGTATACCGCTTACCACCACTCTCTGTTTTCTGCCTGTGGACCAGTTTGCCACCCAGTTGACCAGCTTCTGACCCACCCTGAGCCTACCCAGCTTATTAATCAATCTTCTGTGTGGAACAGTATCGAAAGCTTTGCTGAAGTCAAGGTAAGCACCATCAACTGCTCCCCTTGGTCCACCACTCTGGTTACTGAGTCAAAGAAATCTATGAGATTAGTTTGACAGGACCTTCCTGTTGTAAACCCATGCTGTCTTGGATCCTGTGCTCCTATGGATTCCAGGTGTTGCACTATCCTTTCCTTAAGGGTGCCTCCACAATCTTGCCCACTACTGAGGTAAGACTGACTGGTCTGTAGTTCCCTGCCTCCACCCTGCTACCACTCTTGTGGAGCAGGATCACATGAGCCCTTCTCCAGTCTTCTGGGACCTCTCCTGTGCTCAGAGACTCACTAAACAGTTCTGATAATGGCTCTCTAGTTCCACCCTAGCTCCTTTAGTACCCCGGGATGTATGCCATCAGGTCCCATTGCCTTGTTCACCCTGAGCTTATCGAGCTCTTGTAGTACCTTTATTTTGTGAAGGGACTAGTGCACACCTCCCTTCCCCTGTGTTCATTGTGCTGAGCTGTGGGCCCTGCCCTACCTTCTCTTCAGTAAATACTGAGCAGCAGTATCTATTTAGGATAGATGCTTTTACATGGTCCTCCTCACATGCCCCTTATCCCTTTGATCTTAGCAATACCCCTCTGGACTTTCTCCTTTCACTAATGTATCTACAGAAAGTCTTGTCACCTTCTTTACTGTTTGTGCTAGTGTTTCCTCAGTTTGGGTCTTTGCCTGCCTTACTGCCTTCCCTGCTTCCCTTAGGGAAGTTTGGTATACCTCCTATCTTCATCCTGCTGCATTCCCTTATATTTCCTGAAGGCAGCCTTTGGCTTTGACCTTTTCTGCTACTGTTTTTAAGAACCAAAGTGGTTTCCTTTTCTTTGCCTTCCTTTTCTCTCTAACACAATGGGATGTTGCTTCAAGTATTGCATCCTTAATGCTTGCCCACTTTGCCTGTACCCTCACCTGTATTTCTTTTTGCCATGGCTAGTTTAACTCTGTTGGCCATCTTATCAAAGTCAGCTCCTCTGAAGTCCCATATTTTTGCCTTGGAATCGGATGATTTAGTTCTAGTGGCCAAATTGAACCATACCATGTGATGATCACTAGCCCCAGGTGACCTTCTACCTGGAGATCTGTGATCCTTTCCCTTTTAGTCAGTACTAGATCTAGGATAGTCCTGTCTCTTGTCGGTTGTTGTACCAGTTGTTTGAGGGCCTTCCCAGCAGGGAATCCACTACGTGTCTAGTTCTGGCAGATGTTCCTGCTGGTATTGACCAATCTGTATCTGGCATGTTGAAGTCTCCCATTATCTGAACTTCCCTTTAGCTGTCATCCCATGCACCAACTGATGCTCGCACAAGCATTTGTTCTTCTAAGTCCCAAACTGAAAGTAGCATCAGTGGCTCACTTCATTTCTTACAACAGAGAGAGAGAGAGAGAGATAAAGTATGCAGACACTGCACTGGCAGTTAAAACTTGGTCTCGCCACCTAAATTTTGCATCCCATGCACACTGGCATAGCATTGAAGTACTATGCTGTATCACCTATGATCTCTGCCAGTGGAAGTATATACACAATAGTCAGCATGGGAGAAAGGATAGACCCTTGATACACACTACAGTCCAGGGCAATCAGACTCAACTGGTGCGTTAATTGCCACCAACTGCTCTCTAAGAGTTACAGTTGGAAACATTAAAGAATGGTACTAGACAGCCACACCATACACATCCAGTCAATCTACCTGGTAATCAGTGGTGTCAAGTGCTGATGACATATCCAGGAGAATCAAAATAGAAACCTCTCTCTGATCTTGGCTAGGGAACTCATTGCAAATCCTGACTAATGGTGTCTATGGCACTGAGGAAAGGCCGATTAGAATGGATCAAATATGTTGTTGCCTTCTTGGTGTTCTACCAACTGCTCCACTATCATTCTCGACAGCCTTCACCAGAAATGGAAGGTTGGAGACAGGGTGATAATGTATGAGATCATTATTATCTAAGAACAGCTTTTGAGTAAAGGCCTCACCATCAACCCCTTCAAAGAAGCAGAAAGAAGGCCCTCATGCAAGGAAGCATTGACAATCCACTGGAGCCAGTGCTCCTACCTCAGCCATGGAAAGCTGAGTTGGTGCTGGATACAATCTAGAGATGGTGTAATGCAAGATGGCAGTCACCAAGAAAATGTCTTCATCATCCATCTGATAGAATTCAGTCCAGGGCTTGACAGATCCAAAGTTTTCTCAACTGTTCTCCTGCTGCCAATATTTCTGAATGTGTAGAGGAGGTGATCCCATGCCGACAGCCTTGGCTTTAATGAACAGGTTAAATCACGTGCACCTTCAAAGGAGGAAAGCTCCTTGCCTTGGAGTCAGGGTATAAAGACTACTGTGTAAAAAGGTTTGACCAGCTTCTCTTATCAGCAGCAATCAACCCATAAAGACATTTTTCCTTCTGTGCATATCACGTCCTGGTAGCCTTATAGCTGACCACTTTGACAAGCCTGTCAGTGTTCATCCCCAACTTAATCCATCTGCTGTCTAACCTCCTGCATAGCACTTTCACCTGTGGAGCTGGTGGTGGTAGTGGGGTGGGGGGTGTCTTAGATATGTAAATGTGTAAACTTGTTTGTTTTCCACCAGGGCAAATGCATTCTTTTATTTATAAACTATTAGTAAACCTGAATTATTGCAGGGGAGGACAAATTTGTTTTATTTATTTATTGAATTTTGTTAACTGGGTAGGCTCACTGGGACCACAGAAGTCCCTTTTCAGGGTGACCTGGATTAATTACAGAGAACACAGAATGACAATATCAATTTGTAAGTTACAGAAGGTAAAGTGACACATATGAATCAGTTCACACAGTGAAGGTAAAGATCCACATGTAACAGCTTCACGTGGTGAAGAAAGGTACAGGCATAAAACATAACAAAGCAGACTTGTGTACAGAAACAATAGCTTGGCTAAAACATTAAATCCTAGTCAAAGAAGAACCAAAGGTGACAGGGCCAGAGAGGAAGACCACCATAAGGAGGGAGAACCCATCAATGATAACAGTTGCATAGGCTATGCTCCAGTAGGAGGGGTCTTCAGCCGCTCTTGAAGTCACTGAGTGAGGAGATATTCTTATAGGCTACTAGGGAGGTCGCCTCCACAGGAGTGGGGTTGAGGTGACAAATTACCTTTTACCTGAGGTGGTCCTGAACTTGGGGCCAGGAGGAGTGATTGGCATGAGGACATGCCTTTGGTGTTCTGAAGTTAATATGTCTTGAAGACTAGGAGGAGCTTTTCTGTTCCCAAGTTTAAAAGCAAAGCACAAACAGGAGTAATCTAGCCTGCCTTCAAGTGAGGCCAGTTACTAAGTAAGTAAAACATTTTTATTCATCTGACAAAAACAGTGAATAGGTACAACTCGATGGAGACAAGCTCATTTAGAGCTAGGCCTTTTGTACATCTTATATTTAGTTACAAAAGTATTTGAAGTACTTTACAATGGTGTTGCATGGGGAACCCCTATTGTGAAATGACCTATGCAGTGGTACAGTGTTTGAGCTTTGCATTTCAGAGCACCTGACTGATTGGAGAACTGGAGACCCATAGAGTAGGGAAGGGAGTCAGGTGCCATTTGCAACACGGAGGCATGACTCCTTGTGAGGAGGGGACTTAGGCGATAAAGGAGACCAGTTTTTGATGCAAGGATTTGATTAGGAGCTCCACATGTACCTTAAAGGTGATATCCTGGTCTAGGAGATCATAATTCCACTATACAAAACACTAGTGAGGCCCCACCTGGAGTACAGTGTCAGTTCTGGAGATCTTACCTCACGTAAGGACATAGACAGGGTAGAGAAGATTCAGAGGAGGGCAACAAAGACGGCACAGGGATTGCATCACAAGTCCTATGAGGAAAGGCTGAAGGACTTGAATATGTACTCCTGGAGGAGAGGAGGAGAAAGGGATATGATAGACCTTACAGGGAGGAACAGGGTCAAGGAGTACACTATTTTCCAGTGAAAAGATGTTCCAGGACTAGAGGAATGGGATGAAGCTGGAGGGAGTGTGATTCAGAAGAAATGTGAGAAAGAATTTCTTCACAGAAAGGGTGGTGGACAAGTGGAACACCTCTGCCAGAGGAAGTGGTGGGGACTGAAATAATCACAGGATTTGAGAATGCATTGGATAGACCTGAGGGAATTCTGAAGTCAGGGTAAGGAGCAACAGACTTCTAGGAAAATGCAAAGGAACTTACAAGCTCAAATGGGCAGACTGGGTGGGTCATAGACCTTATCTGCTAACAGTGTCTCTGTATCTATGTATTTCCCAAGGTACTGGATGGAATCAACTACCTCAATTACAGACTGGTTTGTAAAGGATGGCGTCAGAATATGCTGCCTATGAGACCCTAAACTCCTTGGGCCAAAGAAGATGGCTTTGGTCTTCTTGACATTGAGACCCAGGTTATTTGTTAAGAACCATTTCTCTAGTATTTGAAGGTCATCTGAGAGTAGGCTATTCAATTAGGAAGCGTCTTTAGAGCTACGCTACAGTACTCAGCATCTGCATACACAAGCAAGTTTGCTCCACCACTGTTTATATAGAAGGAAGAGAAGGGACCTAGGATTGATCCTTCTGGGACATTGTCCAGGATAGAGCATTTATCGGAAAGAACTCCTTCTATTTAACCATTTGTGATCTATTTGTGAGGTAGGCAGAGAACCACCATAGAGCCAGCCTGTCAGGGCCAAGGAATTTTAATTTTGATAGTCGCAACTGGTGGTTTACAAGATCAAAAGCCTTGGTGAGGTCTATAAAGACTGCACCAGTCAGCAAACCAGTGTTGAGGCCACCAGGATATCAGTAGTCAGGCGGACAAGGGTGGTGTCCATTCCATGGTTCTTTCTAAATGCATGTTGGTTATTAGTGAGTAGGGCCTGCTGTTCGATATATTCTTGGAGCTGATTATAAACTAGCCTCTCCAATAATTTGTTCAAGGTGCAGTGGAGTGAGATGGGATGGTAGTTTTCAACTAGCTCTTTATACCCACCTTTATGTACAGGAGTCAGAAGGGTCACTTTCCAAATAGAGGGAAATTCCTTCTAGGAGGGATCTATTGAACAGCATGGCAATTGGGGAGGCAATGGCTGATGCTACTAGGTTAAGGAGCTTGGGTTCAAGGTTATTATAGCCAACAAAGCCTTCCACTTTAAGTCAATTAAGGAGTTTAAGCACTCCTACCTAGTCACCAGTCTGAAATGGAAACTGGGTAAGGGAAGTTGTTCTCTGGGATGTCAAGAGGTGGAGGAGAGGAAGCAGGTGGATGATTCTTATATCTGTCTAAGTCACTTTAGAGCTTAAAGAGTTTAGAGCCATGGCAGTATCTAAGGGTTACTGAAATGCTTTCCATCCACAACAATGTCGCATTCAATCATTCTTGAGGGCAGAACTCAGAGAGTGGTGTCGGGATTTATTCCTTGGCCTCTCACTGTCTGCTCTATGGGTGCTGCAGGTCTCGGTGTTGTCGTCCATGTTGTTTGCAGTGTCTATGTTGCCATTAGGAGACATTGTAAGATAGTACGATTTGAGTTTTCACTGTTATGCAGATGATTCTCAACTGTACCTGTCTTTTGTGCTTAAGCAGGAGTTAGATACTGTCTCAGTGTTTAACAACTGTCTGACTGAGATACAGGACTGGATGAGTGCTAGCTGGCTGAGGTTGAACTCAGAAAAAAGAGGTGCTGGTTTTGAACTCTGGTCACGGATCGGCTGGGGTATGAGGAGGACAACCCACTGGAATAACACTTGGGGAACCCCATAATATGGTTCAAGCCAGGTCCAGAATCTTTGGCATGATCTTAGATGAAGGCTTGACCTTAAAATCTCAGGTCTCTGCAGTGATGAAATCTGCTTTTTATCATCTAAGAAACATTGCCAGGGTGAAGCACCTGGTCCCGGTCAAATATCTTCCCACACTGGTCCATGCCTTTGTCACCAGCCGGCTTGACTACTGCAATGCCTTTGCCTAGGGCTACCGAGGGTAGATATCCACTGATTGCAGCTGGTGCAGAACATGATGGCCAGGTTGTTAACTGGAACTTTTAGATCAAGCCACATAACACCTGTGCTGTGCAAACTACACTGGCTGCCAGTACAGTGGTGGATGACATTCAAGGTCACGTTGCTGACCTACAAAGCCCTACATGGACAGGGACCCCATTACCCGAAGACCTTCTGCATCCCTACTGCCCTCCCATGCACTCCAATCCTCTGATGAGGGATTGCTATAGATTCCCAGGGCACGGCTAAAAAGATCTGGTGTGCAATCTTTTGCCTTTATGGCTTCTACCCTGTGGAATTTTTCTACCTCACCAAATACAAGATAGCCTCACCATTGAGGGTTTTAAAGCAAACCTTAAAACACATCTCTTCTTCAAGCTTTTAATGGTACCTGATTTCCTGCTATTTATGGATCTGTATTATCTTTTGTAACGTTAAATTGTTTCTATGGCTATTGTTTGGGCACCCTGAGGTCTGAAGGGCACCTTTTATAAATAAAATGATGATGATGATGATTCACTAGAACTAGTGTGCCACTTCAAGACAGAATGAATTTGTGATCAAAATTTATTAGGATTTGAGAGATTCTTGTCTTGCAAGGTCCTTGTCTTGTAAGATTCTTATCTTGTAAGGTGAGTTTGGAAAAGGGAAAAATAGCTTCAAGATTTGGGATTATATTTACATTTTAACTAAAATAAGAATATGAAGCAAAACAAGAATTTGAACCCATACAAACATAACTTTAAAATTCAAAACGTGTGCACTCAATCAGTTATGCAATTTTAAATGCAATGATTAGTTATTAGCTGACTAGAGTTTCCAAGCTTCCTGTCAGTAAGTGGAAAAGTCCACCATCCAGATGAGTCATTTTGCATAAACACATTTATTTTAAAGATGGCATAAGACAGTCTTTCTACTATATATGTGAAGACTTATAACTGGATATCACCTATAAAATAGAACACTTACAGATTTAGAATTTGGCTATATATAGTGCCTTTCATAGAAAATGTATCACAGAGCATAATATAATCTACATAAGAACATAAGATTCTGAAATGAAACGCCATGGTGACAATTCAAAATTAGTACCAGCGACTAGCTTCGGAAGGTGGTCACCACAGAGCAGTGAGGTTACTACTGGGGACCCAAGCAGAGGAACTCCTAAGTTACAGAAGGGTCCAGAGAGGCAGCAAGTCAGTGTAGTGTGAAGTTAGTAATAATAAGGACCTATACTGAGGTATATTAGCAAAGTGGATGGATTACTGGGACATCAGAACTGTGAGAATTGCCCAGCCACTTTTCTACCTTACGTATGTGTGGCAGATATCACAGTGAAGGTGGGCAGGCTCATGCAGGAAGGGCAACAGGAACTGACTATCATGGTACATGTTGGCATCAATGACATGGGAAGAGGTAGAATGAAGGTCCTGCAACATAGCTTTAGAGAACTAGGCAGTAGCCTTAGGAGTAGTACCTCCATGGTAGTATTCTCTCAAATACTACAAGTGCCACACACAAAGCAAGCATGGTACCAGGAGATTAGGCAGTTGCCTGCCTAAGAGTTTGGTGTATAGAACAAGGATTTCAGATCCTTCTAGAGTTGATCTCCCCAAGAAGTCACAAATTTTAATCTTGTGGTTGATGTCACTAGAACCCAATGGGAACCAGAAAATTCAGGGTCAGAGACGCCGTGATGACACCAACATACAGTGCCATGTGCACACAAAACATAAAGTGGCATCGATCCCAACCGCCTCAGTACTTTTTTACCTGCCATCATAGTGCACATCTCACACACATCTCATCTCTTTAGGGACCAGAACTTTGCAAAAGATCAGTTTGTCATGTATTTTCTCCCGCTTTTTGCTTTTATCACTATTTTCCGCCACTTCAAGTAGATTTTCATTGCATTGGCATGGCTTGTTTTTCATGGCTTTGTTACAGTGACAGACATTTATATTATTTGATGACCATTATGTCAGGAAAGGCTCTTTTAAACTTGTTGCTATGATAACAAGATTTCATCTCAGGGCATATGTCTCTGTTTTGGTATAACAGAGTGGAAGGAGGTCAGGCATGGAGGTTCTCCATAAGGCATTTCTGGATCTAATAAAAGGAATTCCTAAAAATCCAATAATTGAACAGAAAGAGATTATCAAAGAACTGAGAAAAAAAGGATCAGATACAGACATTTTTAGACCCACTGAATATGAGGCTTTCCAAAGGAATTTGACAAATAACATAAAGAATCAAAATGTACAACCGAAGATGCTAAATAACAAAGGTTATTGCCAGGTGAAAAGGTTGATTGAAAATGATTATGGCTTTGACTGTGCTGAACATAAAACTTCAAAGAAAAAATGAATTTGATTCTATAAAAAATGGCTGCAACTGCAAACATTAACATAGAAACACAGAATTTGATGGCAGATAAAGACCGCTGCCCACCTAGTCTGCCCATTTCCTACCTAATGGATAAGCTGCAGATCCTAGTTAACCAACAGCCTACTTCTTCCTACTCCCACTAGAACTGCCTTATGTCTGTACCATGCATTCTTGAATTCCCCACTGTTTTTGACTCTAAGACCTCCTCAGGAAGGCTGTTCCATGCATCTACAACCCTCTCTGTGAAGAAATACTCCTCACATTACCTCTGAATCGTCCCCCTCTATCTTCAAATTGTGCCCTTGTTCTTGCACATCTCTTTTCTGAAAGATGCTACCCTCTTGAACTTTGCTGATTACCTTGAGGTATTTGAAAGTTTCTATCATGTCCCCCTCTCCCTCATTTCCTTGAGGCTATGCATCTTAAGCTCCTTTAGTCTTTCTTCATATGTCATCTGGTGCAGATCCTGCACCATTTTGGTGCCCTCCTCAGGACAGCCTTGACCCTGTCTATGTCTTTGTGGATATGGGTCTCCAGAACTGTACACAGTACTCCAGATGTGGTCTTATCAACTGTCTGTACAGAGTGCCAACAACTTTCTGTTTTCTACTGGTGATGCCTCTCCTATGCATCCCAGTGTCCCCCAGCCCTCCTTACTGCCTTCTCACATTGCTGGCCCACCTTTAGGTCATCTGATATGACTACCCTCAGGTCCCTTTCCATTTTTATTGTTGTCAGTATCTCACCCCCATTGTGTACTTTTCCCTGGGTTTTTGTTTCCCAGGTGCATTACTTTGCACTTCTTTGCATTGTCTCTAAGCTGCCATACATTTGACCATTCCTCTAACCTTGCCAAGTCCCTTTTCATCCTTTCCACTCCACCTTGCGTATAACCCTGTTGCAGATCTTTGTGTCATCTGCAAAGAGACATACTTTCCTTCTAGTCCCTCTGTAATGTCACTTATAAAGACATTAAAAAGGACTGGCCCCAGTACTGAACCCTGCGGTACCCCACTAGTAACCCTCCTTTCTTCACTGTGGACTTCATTTACTATTACCCACTGTGTCCTGTTGTCCAGCCAGTGTTTTATTTAGTCTACCACCCTGGGACCCACTCCCAGGCTGGCTAATTTGTTTATTAATCTTTGTACAGGACTGTGTCAAATGCCTTGCTAAAGTCTAGGTAGGCCATGTCCACAGCCCCTCCCTGGTCTACTACTTTGGTCATCCAGTCAAAGAAATCAATTAGATTTGTCTGGCTTGACCTTCCTGTTGTGAATCCATGCTGCCTTGGGTCCTGTGCCCCACTGGCCTCTAGGTACTCAACAATTCTTTCCTTCAGCAGTGATTCCATCATTTTCCTACCACTGAGGTCAAACTGACAAGTTTATAGTTTCCTGCCTCTGTCTAGCTCCCACTTTTGTGAAGGGAAATCACATGCACCCTCCTCCAGTCCTCAGGTACCACACCATCCTCCCATGATTTATTAAAAGGGTAGTCAGTGGTGTTACTAGTTCTTCCCTTAGTTCTTTTAGAATTCTGGGGTTAATCCCATCAGGCCCCATTGCTTTATCCACCTTTTGGTTTTAAGAGTTCTTTCAGAACCCTTTCTTCTGTGAAAGGACTAATATCAACCCCTATCCAGAGTGCTTCTATTGACTGGATTAGGTATCTCCCTTGCTTTTCCATTGTGAATGCTGAACAGAAGTATTCATTCAGTATCCCTACTTTTTCACTGTCGCTTTCAGCCCAACCACCTTCCTCTTTATTCAGCCTCAGTATCCCTGCCTTAGTCTTTCTTTGCTCACTAATGTACCTATAAAAGGTTTTATCCCTTCTTAACTGAGTTGGCTATCTTTTCCTTGGTTTGGGCCTTTGCTATTCTGACTGCTTTCTCCACTTCCTTCTGCTTTAACTGGTACAGTTCTCTGTCCCGCTCCTTCTGTGTTTCCTTATACTTCCTGAATGCTATCTCTATCTCCTTACCTTCCCCGCTACTTTTTTGAGAACCATAGAGGTTTCTTCTTTCATTTTGATTTGTTTATTTGCTTTCACACAAAGGCTTGTTGCCTCTGTGATGGCAGTTTAATGTTTCCCATTGTTGCTCCACCCCACCTTCTTGCCTGTTTGCTGGTGCTTTCTGAGGCACTCTCCCATTTTGACAAATTCATCCTCCTGAAGTTCAGTACCTTCACGCTTGTGTAGCTTGACTCTCACAGCTAAGTTTATCGTGAACCACACTGTTTGTGGTCACTTGTTCCCAGATGGCTACCTACTTCAAGATCAGAGATCCTCTCTCCATCCCCATTTGAGAGTACCAAGTCTAAGATTAAGGTAGGAATTAAGTGCTGGTGAGTCTAAGTTGGCTTCACCCTGTCTTTAGAGGACACTCCCCAACACTGAGACCCAGACAAAGTTCACAAGTAACTCTGTTAGGGGAAGAAGCAATAAATAAGGAATTACAGATGAGGGAAGTGGAAACAAAGGTCACAGGATGGAGTGCACAAAGCAGTGGAGGTGGTAAAACCATGCATACTACAGGAGATGTTGATAAGCACATATATTGACCTTTATTACATTGTGAGACAAAACACAAATACTGATCCACCCACAAATCATAATGTTATCAATATTTCTACATAAAATCTTTCAAGTCTAGAAAGTATTACAGAAAGACCTCAGCTTTGTTACCACCTGTGGTATCCACAGGTTTGAAATCTACAGTGATTTGCATATATTCCTAAGGTCATTTACTCTGCCCTGTTTTTCTCTGTGGAACCAAACCTATGCCTCCAACTACAACAAGGAATAGAGAAAGGGAAGTGATCCAGTCAGGTAAAGAGGGACTTATGGAAATGAAACAAATGGATAGGCTACACAAAATGGCATTTTAACCACCAAATGAACACTGTTGTTAATGTATTTCTAAAGGCTGGTGAAAAGGGGCATGTGATTTATATGTATCAGCATAGGTACATCATTTCAGCAACATGAGTATTTTAGAAAGAAAGGCTCTTTCATCTTTAAAGAGAATGTGATGATTATAAGAAAATTAGTGGACAAAAGGGCAGTGCCATGGTCCTGGACACAAATAAGTATGTTACTAAAGTTAAGCATCAATTGAGTAACGTAGCTGTTTATTGCCTATTGTTCAGTGATCTGACACTGTCCCTTAGGAAACTTACTGACAGGGTCATTTTTGGAGACTTTAGAAGGGGCATCATTCTGAAACAAACCAAGGACTTTAATCAGTACACAAACAGACAAAGAGGGTGCCTTTTATTCACGGGGTTAGTGTGCCTTTATATGGAATGCAAACAGATAAAAGAGAAATAAATAATTGCTTTAGCTAAGATTAGAACCCAGGCCATGCAAAATACTGTTTCAATGCATTATCAGCTGCCCACCAAGGCAACTGTAAACCTAAGATTCCCAGAAGCACCTTACTGTTTCTCCAGTGCACATCCTGGTTCTGCACAAATTAATTACATTTTATTCCCAAAGGTGAGGTGTATGTTATAGTCAGCCTGCAGACAGTAAGTAGAAGTCTGTATTTCCAACTGTCTGGGCTTGCAGTTGTCATAGATCTCAGGGTCTTCAAATAGAGTGGTAAGTGAAGAGCCAGTTCTGTCCTTTCAGCAGGAAATCAGGAGAGTCCTGTACCTTTGTGCCACATACGTTAATACTGCTTCCAACCTTGTTGATACTGAAAACTGTGTGTTGAAAAAATATTTCTCTTGCTGTTTTATTCTGACTGTCTCTGAGTGTGTTAAGTAGGACAGCAGACCAATCAGAGCTCACTTCAATTTTGCACTGGTTTATTGATTTTTGTGAATATTGGCCTTTTGTGGTTCAAGTAATAACCTATTCTGTTATTTTGTGACAGTAATTAAAATATATATTTTTTGGTCTGTAATACCTTTGTGTCTCTCATAAGAAGGAAGGACATCTTGGACTCCCTGGTGGGGGGCATTCCTCAGGCAACTTGTCAGTGAACCCACTCATGATGGGGCAATACTGGACCTGATACTCACAAACAGGGACAGTGTTGCAGTTGTCAAGGTGGGAAGCCACCTGGGTACCAGTGATCATTGTACAGTGTAGTTTAATATAAGCAGTGCTGCAGAATTGAACCACACAAAGGGAAGGTCCTGGACTTCAGCAGGGCAATTTTTTTTTTTATATTTTATTCTTTTTCCACCGAGCTACCTGCCGCCTGATGGTCGTGATCAGCCCAGTCACGGGCAGCCAGCTTCTGCAACCCCAAAGCAGCCACGATCCTCTGATACCCCATGGCTTACCCCCATGGCGGGCTGCACTCCCTGCATGCCGCAGGATCCGGATAGGGCTGGCCTGGGAGCATATCGAGCCGCGTGAGCTTCATTCATGGCGGCAACAGCTTTTCCCTTCCGTTTTCCTGGGGAGGCGGGGTGGTGCAATGGCGCCAGCGTCTGCCCGCCTCAATGCATTGCGAGTGCGGCAGCTGTGGAAGGCTCTGGCCTCTGCAGGGGTCAGCAAAAGCTCTGGACACTTCTCCTCCCACCCCTGGAGAAGGAGGCAGTCCCTAGACACTCCAGCCTTCTCCCCAGCCTCCTCCTCCAGCGACCCTGGTCCGTTCCTGAACCCGGGTCACCGCGCGATGCAGAAATCCAACTGCTGCACCGATGGGCCAGCCTAGCAGGGCAAATTTTAGGAAATGGGTGAATGCCTCCAGGCTGATTTGTCAAGGAGGGATGACCTAGGTGGAGTGGAGGAACAGTGGTGAAGTTAAAAGAGGCATAGTGAAGGCAAGAAACCTCTTTGTCAAGCAAGTGAGCAAAATTAGAAGAAAGAGACCACTATGATTCCAAAAAGAGGTGGAAGAAAAGGTAAAGGCTAAAAGGGTGGCATTCATAAGGTATAAGGAGACACAGAGGGAGGAGTATAGGGAGGTATATCAGAGAAACAGAGAGAAGCAGGGGAAGCAGTAAGGTACACAAAGACTCAAACTGAAGAAAGAATAGCCCAAGCAAGCCACACAAAATTAACATGAGCACTAGAGGAGGCAGTGGACACTAGCCCTTTCTCAGAGGAAAGAGCTCTGAAGGGTCTCAGTAATCTGAAAGTGAACAAAGCAATGGGACCAGATGAGGTGCATCTAAGAGTATTGCAGGAACTCAGAGAGGTACTGGTTGCATCTCTGACAGTCCTATTTAGCAGCTCACTGGAAACAGGAGTGGTTCCAGAGGATTGAAGGAGAAGATGTAGTCCCACTCCACAAAAGTGGTAGCAGGGAGGAAGCTAGCAATTATAGAGCCAGTCAGCCTGACATACTGTAAGGGCTGGGGAAGTTAATGGAATCCCTGCTAATGGAAATGGTTGTGGAATATCTTGAATCCAACTGGTTACAAGACCAAAGGCAGCAGGGGCTCATGGGGAAGGTCATGTCATACAAAATTTATTTGACTGGGTGACCAAGAAATTGGATCAGGGTGAGCATTGGACGGGTCTACCTAGATTCCAGTAAAGCTTTCAACATCATTCCACATAGGAGACTAATAAGGAAGCTGTGTAGCTTAGGAGTGGGTACAAATGTGGTAAACTGGGTATGAAATTGGTTAGGATAGGCTGATAGGGTGGTGGTAAATGCGTGCTCACTCAGAGGAGGGAGGGTGACCAGCAGGCTGCTTCAGGGATCAGTGCTGGGACTGGTCCTCTTTAATGTCTTCATAAGTCACATTGCAATGGAGCTGGAGGAAGGTCCTCTTTGTAGATTACATAAAAATCTGTAATAGGGCACTCCGGGGGAGGATGTACAGACCTGAGAAAACTTGAAGAGTAGTCAAATGTATGGCACATGGCAGATGGGTTTGAATGCAAAAGTGCAAAATAATGCATTTGGGGAACAGAAACAAGGGTGAGGTGCAATTGGATGGAGTGTTATTCACAACCACCAAGCAAGACAAAGACCTAGGTATAATCATACCTGATGACCTAAAATTGACTAGATAATGCAACAAGGCAGTTGGAAGGGCTACTGGGATGCTGGGGTGAATAGGAGGGTATCACCAGCAGAAAGAGGAGGCGTGTTGCCTCTGTATAAATCCCTTTTAAGACTCCACTATGACAGAGCTGGGTAAGACCCTGTCCCTTTTGTTATGCAGAGAGAGAGAGAGAGAGTTAAAACAAGGATTTGGCCACTGATGGTCCCACAATGTTCCCATGTTATATCCCTTCCTTCACTTGCTGTTTCTATTCTTTCTTTTCTCCCTTGCTTCTCAGTGTTAAAAAATATATGTGCATTTTTATGTGAAACTGGGATCCCTTGGTTTGCAAATGTATATAATTATATTGTTAACTGCAGAAAGATATTTGGGCTCATTAGAAAAAATAACACTCTGGAACGCTGGGATTGACCTTGAGATGTGTTTTGACCACCACAAGCTTGCTTACAAATTGTCAGCAGGAGACCAGCTCAGGACAGAATGTTCTATTTTGTTGTATCTGTTAAGACTGGATGTACTCTGCAGGCTGGTCACAGGAATGTAACTGACAAAGTTTTCAGATATTTTGTGAAATGCAGGAGATGTAATTTACAACAACAGGAAGCAGAGTTTAAACTGCCAGGAAAAGACATATTATATAAAGACATCAATGTTTTTAGAGAGATATAGAGAAACTGGGATTTAAATTGAAAGACTCAGATGTAGGATTTTTGTTTGTGCTGTTTTATGAAGACCTAGCCTATACAATTTTATTTTTATGTTTTATTGTTATTGATAATAATGAAATGCTACTTCACATTTTATAATTCCACCTGGTCTGCCAAGGCTTCCTGACCTATACTTCTATGACAGTTGATTTTAGAAGTAGGATTCCTGCCATGCATACTCTATGACAGGAGATTTGTGTGTATGTACTAGACCTGGTACCAGGAAGCATAGAAGAAAGGTATGGATCCTGCAACAGCAAGCCCAAGAGTGATTACCAGAAGCATGGCAGCCAAAATAGAAGCAGAAACAAAAGTCCAAGCTGACACTCTACAGCCAGCACAAGTGATGAAAGAAGAAGAACAGACTTAGACAGAACTGGAAAGCATTTCTGCCTTCTTCAAATGGTTGGCTACAACAAAAGTGACTGAGAAACAGAGAGAAAATAGATTCAATGTCTAGAGGCATAGAGAAGAGAATAGATGCAGTGACATTGCAGCAAATGCTGGATGCATTGCAAAGTATCGGCGTGGAAGATCTGGTACCGTCCAGCAGATCAACAAAATGCAAACAACTTAAAATACATTAAACTTACAAAGCTGTGTCCTTGGATGATACTGAAGCATAACTGACAACTTTTGAAAGGGTCACTAGAGCATACCAATGGCCAAAACAGCAGTGGCAGTCAGGCTGGAACATTATCTGACAAGTAAACCCAACTTGCTTACAGCAATAGGGACACTGCACAGTCAAAATACTATGACCTTGTGAAAAGAGAAACCTTAAAAGAAAGGACATCTCAGGAGAGACCTACAGGCAGAAATTCTGGTCCATGAAGTGCCACTCAGTTAACAATCCCTGAGAAGCCTTCACCTGGCTCAGTGAACTCCTCATTAAGTGGCTCCAGCCAGAGGGCAAAACAGTCCCACAGGTCATCAACATATTTGCAATGGAGCAATTTGTCAACATCCTTCCTATAGACATGCAGCTTTGGGTAAAAGAACACCAACCAGAAAGTGGGGAAAGGCCGCTTTCTTTATCTGAGGACCAGATGAGCAGACAGACACCACAGCAGCAAAGTAACAGCCAAGGAATGGTAAGACCATCTTTTCCTGATTTAACTCCAGATCAGATAAGAACTGTGATAGGGATAACAAATCTGCACCTAAAGACTTTATTTGCTATAAATGTAATAAACCAGGCCATATTGCAAGAAACTGCCATAAAATAAGGAGGGTAACACTGAAGCAAATTTGGCCTTAGCAAATTGAGGCAAATATTTAACAGATGTCAAGGTGGAGATAAAACTGTGAAGGGACTAATAGCTTCAGCAAGCAGACAGATCCTAGTGCATGTTGAAGTTCTGGGAAAAGACTGTGCAAAAGAACAAAGTACTGGGGTCGACTGCCTCCATGGGGACACTCAGTACTCTCCCACCACTGAAGTGACTCTGAACATTAATGGGGTGTCACACCAAATCCAAATGGAGGTAGTACCAAAGTCACCTGTGATTATTGGATATGACTTTCCAGGATTTGTTAAATTAATCACAGAGGGAGTACACCCTGCTGTTTCAGCAGCTATGGTAACAAGAGCACAGGCAAAGAAAATCTCAGATGTTGGGGACTCTTTTCCTCATGGTGACTTGATTCAGACTTATTTGAGTCCAACTCCAAGATCTGGAAGTCCAGGAAAGAAAGATGCCTGAAAAACAGTGACAACAAAAGACTGGTGGACATAAGGGTTGATATATGAAAATGATTAAACTAAATTGATAACTGATTGTGATTTATTTCTGAGCAAGCTAATGATGTTTCTCTCCAAAGTTATTTAAAGCAGCTGGGGTTCAAACAAAACATGGGGATCAATGTTTAAAAACTGTAATAGGTTACTGAACAGAGTTTGTGTTAATCATCAGACACAGGGACTGATGGAACAATTGGTTATACCATAGAAGTATAGAACTGGGACTTCGGTGATGGCTCGCACTAACTAAGTGCTTTCTCACCATGCTCCAGATTTCCAGCTCTGAATTCATATATTTTGCTTTGCTAATAAACTCATTTTTGGAGATACAATAGCATTTACACAATTTCTAATCAGTAAAAACAGCTTTTAGTCACTGAGTGTTGGAACATGGAGACAGAAATGAAGACTGTGCCTCACAACACACACTGCCACCAACTCCTGATAGAGTTGGTCGGCAAAACACTTGAAACAGGTGCTGTCAATGAATGCTGCAGGTTCTTCAGGTACTGCCACATTAATGGAAGAACAATTTATGGCAGAGCTAAATCCATTAAAAGAAGCTATTTTGTAGCTCTTTTGGATAACTCTAAAGTCATCAGATCTAAAACCGAGGAGCTAAGCCAAAGACTAGGAGATGCTGAATCCAGAATCTCCCAGTCCTCAGTGGAAAATTGAAGAGGAGACTGGAGCCTGAACAAACTGGCCCTCTGCCACAAAATCACTAAACTAGAGGCTAAACTAGAAGATCTGCAAGGAAGATCTAGAAGAAACAATATTGTTGTCTATGGCTTACCATAATCATCTGAAAGCTCGATCCTATTCATTTTGAGCAAATTCTGTGTGAAAATATAGCTGGGTTTTCACCGAATGGACAGACTACATCATAGAGAGAGCCCACAGGTAGTATGCACTCCATGCCAGTGCAAAGTGAACTTTAAGGACGTTCATCATCAAATTCCTTAATTATCTAGATTGAGTCCATGTGTTGAAATCTAAAACAACAAAGTCTCTTAGTTGGGATGCTAAAAAGTTTCATATCTAACAAGATTTGCCACAAGCCATCAGAATGAGAAGGAGAGAATTTACACTACTAATAAATTATTTGTAGCTGGAATTAGGTTTAAAATGTTCTGTCCAGCCAGATGTTCTATAAACAAGAACAATAAGAATTTTTCTTTCAACTCCCTGGAGCAAGCCAAGAAACAATTAGTTGATCTTTTCCTAAACTATTTAACTAGGATGATAGCTTGACATTATTTTATTTGTGCTTGTCTTATTTATATGTTGTGTCTTGGTTAACCATGATTTTCCACTATATTGTAGAGGTCTCATTGTAATATTGAAATGGGTTTATTTTCAGTGCAGGTGAAAACTCAAAAACGTCTTGTTCCCTACTTAGTTTTGTTAAACTGCTTTTGAGCCTCTAATGATGGGTATTGCGTTACAGAAGGCGTCATATTTAGGGGTTATTTTTCTCCTTTTGAAAAAAGCTGTGTTTAGTTTATTTCATATTCCAACTAACTAGACAAATGTTGGTTTTGTTGGATCATTGTTTTATGTGTTTTCCTTTATATTTGTAGTGAATGAGTTCAGTTTTTTTCACTATGGTAAATGCATGTTTTAATCTGAGCTAAAACACATGAGATTTACTTGGTTACCAGGATAATCTTAACCCTTAAATTCTTGAAAGACTATATATGATGTTGTTCTTCTACAGTCTGAATTTCAAGCTTGAATAGTGTTTGTTGTGGAAGTTGGATTAGCAGCTACTGTTCTATTGTGGTTTCAAAGGAAATTTCAGCATATCTGGTAATTCAGTTTGCAGGGTGAGTGGATAAATTCATGTTCTCTCAATTAGCTCCATGTTTGACTCTACAGGTTGGTAGACCTTTGAACGCCGGTCTGAACTTTTGGGGGAGGGCAAAGCCCTTTTGGTATATAATAAATGCTTGTTTTCTTTTTTAATTTTCCTAGACCAATATACCTCACCCTCCATTCTAGTTATTAAAAGCAGAGGAACCTCATTTATTGTTTTTGATAACTGACATAGTTGCAGGGTTTGGAAAAGCTCTTGAACTTTATCTCTTATATTCAAGCTTATTTTATTATTGAGCATTTTAGTTTATCCACCTTTCTATGATTCTAGATGATCTCTTTTTTTTCTAACATGATGCACCTTTTAGGGCAGTGGGCAGAGCCTATAGCCATTTTGGGATCACTCAGTAGCACTAAAATGGCCAATCGAGACCTTCCATTGGACTTTTGGAAGTATCCTTCTGAAAGTCCAATGGAGCTTAAACTCTCTGCCACAATCGACTGCTAGGAATAACAGCTGCACTATTTCAGCTGTTACTTCCGCATTCTGGGGCATGAACTGCACATGCACAACTCACACGCATGTGAAGTTATGCTGGTGCCATCATGTTGTGAAATCTTGAAAATGCTATTCACCATAATCACAGATGCACGAGGGCCATGTGCAGGCAGTTGCATCACCCCCGCCAGCACCATCAACAAAGAAAATGCACTGACATCGGGGTCCCTGATCCCCATGTCAGCATTATATAGCTCTCATGTGGCACACTGGGAGCCCACCCCATTGTGCCCCAATTATTTGTTCACCTGCTGACATCAGGTCCCCAATCTCTGTGTCAGCATTATGCAGCTCCCTCACTTGTGGCACACTGGGAGCCCACCCCTGTGTGTCCAAATGTATGCTTTTCCCTGCCAACATCAGGGTGCCCAATCCCTGTGTTAGCATCATGTACCACACACTCCCCCTACTCTTGTAGCACACTGGGAGCACACCTCAGTGTGCCCAAATGTCTGCTCTTTTTGGTTTCTTGTAAACAAAGAAAACAGTCCCCTGACATGTTTTTGTTTATCTGTAAAAAGAAAATGGTCTCTCATCATCGCCCCAGTCCCTCCCCATCTCCACCCTCCCACTGAGCACCCACCTCCAAACACCCCTCCTTACCCCATACTTACTTCCAGAGGTTGGCGCTGTCATCTTCTCTGAACCAGGACATGTCTACATTCTTCAAAGCCGAACCGCAAACTGAAGAATCAAAGGTAAGCATGCTATAATGCCATTAAATGGGTTTTCAACTTATGTTGATAAATAAGCCATTTTTTTAATTTTGGCCCCACATTTTCAACATGGGGTTCTTGAACCCCATCTCATGAAAACTGTCACTGTCATTTCATTACTCAGTCCTGAAAGGTCATTTCATGGTCACTGCATGAAATCACCTTCTGGGACCAGTTCATGAAATGACAGAGGCACTGTTCATGAGGTGGGGCTCAAAAGGCCCATGTTGCAAACTTGGTGAAAAATTTCAAAAATGACTGCGTATGAGCATGCATTGCTCAATTTCTACACACACGCCTAACTTTATTAATTTTATATTTTCCCTCCACATTTTCAACATTGCCATTTTGCACACCTCCATTATAACATTATAGCTGTCATTTATTGCATCCTGCTCAAAACGTGTTTCGCACCTGTGGCACAGAATGGCGCAGTCACTCTGCAAAATCACCATTCGGGACAAGTGAACAAAATTACAGTGGCACTCTTCATGAGGAGGGGTCCCAAAAGGCCATGTTGAAAATTTAGTGCAACACTTCCATTAAAATGGCCAAGTTACACCTGGGCATTCAATAATTTCTATGCACACATGTAACTTTGCTCACTTGGCAGCTCTTCACAGCCCTATTGGCTCTGGCCAGAACTTGTTTAATATAGTGGTCCTGTGCCTGCTGCTTTGAATAACATCAAATACAAGTAAACCTTTATTTTAGTCTATTTTCATTACTGAATTTGAACAAAGAGGGTAATTAAAGACACTGGAAATTGGTTGTTTCATGTTACCGTATTTCCTTTTCACACCGCATTTTGAACCACCCGCAATTTCTTCAAGTTCTACTAGGCTCAATAAAGCTGTATCAATATAGTATATCCCTATTTTCTGTTTACTTTATTAGTGACATCAGTTATGAAAACAAATGTTAGTATGCTCTTACTTCTAATTTCGACTAACCCTACAACACTCCTATACAATATTTCCTATATTATTTATATTTTTATTTATAGCTGGTCATGGAGTGGTAAGGAGAATAGAGTAAGAGTTTTGCCATGGTTTAGATGTTGTTAGCAGTTCAGTCTTTGGGACTTAGGGAGCTGGGCTAACAATATCTCATGCTGCTACAATTTTCATATACCCTTTGTTTGCCTTTATATCTTAGCCTCTACAATTGTTTTTTTTTTAATGGGGTTTCTACTATAGGGCTGGGTAGTAATGAAGAAGGCCTTCAAGAAAGTCTATGTATAGCTTTCACAATTAAGACAATATTTGACACAAAGGGTGGACCCTTATTTTTACATATTTAAATCTTATAAATAATGAGTAAGGTTATCAAGTATGCTTCTTGAATATCAAAGGGCTCACCCCAAGTAATAAGGCTGCAGATTCTGAACTATGTTACTACGCTTGATTGTAAAATTTTCTTCCAAGAGATACATGCATTATCATCAAAATGAATCTGTTTAAGATGGTGCCGAGGAAAACATTTTGGTGCCCTGGGAAGACATTCAATTTGTGCCCCACCCAAAAGAGCTGGGGTCTGGGGCTACAAGGCACCCAGAAGCTCTGAGGGGTTTACATGTTCTGTGGTGAGTTTTGGGGCTTTTCTTGAAGAAAACATACTTTTGCAATATGTTATCTACCCTGATTCCAGGGAAATTTTTGCTCCTATGGAGTCTGAGGTGTGGAGACTGTGGCTGGCATCAGAGTGTGTAGCTGCAATTGTTGTGGGCAACTTGCTGACCAACAGTTCCAACAAACCACTCACTCTATATGTGTTTTTGAAATATACTGTGAAAGCATCCTATATAACGCATGAGGGTCTTGGGCTCACTAAACCCCCAGAAGCTCTGGGGATTTACATGCTCTGTGGTGAGTTTTGGGGCTTTTCTTGAAGAAAAACATACTGTTGCAATACGCTGCCTACCCTGATTTCAGAGGAAATGTTTGCTTCCATTGAATCTGAGGTGTGGGAGACTGTGGCTGGCATCAGTGTGCAGCTACAATTGTTATGGACAACTGGTTGACTAACAGTGCATCAACCACCCAACCTATATATGCATTTTGAAATATACTGTGAAAGATTTCTACATAATGCATGGGGTCTGGTGGTCGCTAGGCCCCTGAAGCTCTGGGGGTGGGGTTACAGGCTGCACTCTGACATGATTAGTTTTGGGTCATCTACTGAACCAATCACCTACTGAACCAAAACACAACTGTGTTACATGTTCTCCTAAATTGAGTATCACTACCCCTGATTTCAGTGGAAGTGTTTTCCCCATGGAATCAAAATTAACTGTGTTGTAAGTGATGAAATGACAACCAGTTCACCTGGTTTACTATTTAAAATCACAGTTTGCTAACAGAGGATTCTACGTTAGAAAGTAATGCAGATGCTGTTGGCAGTTCAGTACTCCAACTTAATTGACACATATATAAATGACATAACTGAACAATCTATATAACATACAGGAACACAGTAATACAAGATATTGAGCTGAATGAATCAATGCCACACACACAACAGCCTCACCCACTGACTAACAAACTGAAAACAAAACCTCAAGGCAAGGTAATCAGGACTGGAAGGAACATTTTCGGAGTAGTACAGAAAATGACAGAATTGAATAATCTATATAACCCACACAAACACAGTAATACAAGATATGGATCTGCATGAATCAACGACCCATAAACAACAGCACAGCCCACTGACTACCAAACTGAAAATGTCAAGGCAATCAGGAGGAAACCCTGGGAACTGCTAATATGATAAACAGTAGAGCAAAAAGTTGTATAAATCAAAATACGGGAACCAACACAGAAAGTAGTGCCATCCTGTAAGGAACATTTATTTGTACTGTGGCCAAAAGCTCCTACAGTATATTTTGCCAGCCAGTAACAAACATGATGAAACCTTGGAATGTGGCTGATTATCCATGCTGTGCACTGATGAGGGTGATGCTATATATTTTCATGCAAAATATTTTATTCACATCGCATGTCCACAGGAGATACAACATACTCATTTTACAATTGTCGCCTGTTTTGCCTATGTGTGAACCTTTCTTGCCTTCAAAGAGGCAAATTCATCAATGACTCTGCCAAAGTTAATGGCACTGGCAACAGCATTTTCAATAGCTAGTATAGTGAGATCTGACAGCCTTTCTTGCCCCATAGATGATCTTAAATATGTCTTGATCAGCTTCAGTTTGCTGAAACTATGCTCCAAGAAGCAACGGTCACAGGAGTGTCAAGAATATACGAGCAATTTCAATGTTTGGATAGAAAGTACTCAAAGACCATTTGTGAATGAGCTTCAACAAGCTGAGCGGTGAGGCATTTGAAAAATTGGGCAGTACTGAAGCTGCCTGAAATTTGAAACTCTCTACCTCATATACTGTCTCACAAGCATCTAGATCCTTTGAATACTTCATTGCCAGATCAACTGCACATTTCTTTAAATTGCTAACTGCCATTGATGAGAAAGATGGCCCTGTAAGGAAGTTAGTCAGCAGCCACTTCAGACAATGACTCATACCTCCACTGAATCTGGGAAATGAAGGTGTCAAGAACGTTGTTGAAGAGCCAGCCCGTGGCACTGAGGGTTGAGGCGCTGGCAGTCACACTCACGCCTCGCGTGACCTGGGTTCAGGAACAAGCTTGGGTCGGTGGGGGTCAGCAGGGGGAGGGAGGATTGAGCATCCCAACAAATGCTCTCCTCCCTTTGGGGTAGGATACCAGGGGTGCAGTATGCACCTGGCGTCCTGAGAGAGCCAGTGGGAACACAGGCTCGAGGGGTTGGTGGCCCGCCTAACGGAGTCTGGGAGGGGGACATCTGTAGGCACTTTGGAGGATGTGCATCAGCACATCTCCTCTGGATGCTCACCGCCCCAGTGCCGGTGTCTCAGGGGCTGGGACAGGGGAAACCTCAGAAAATGGAAAATACTCCTCGGCATTCCTAGAGGACTACCACCCGGGCCATCTGAGACCACCGATTCTTGACAGACCCCGCTGTGCAGGAGGAAGTAGGAGGTGAAGCACTCTAGGGGCAGATCCTGAGTAGGGGCAGAGATGGTGATGAGCAGCCCAAAGGAGGGCACCAAAGGTAGGCAGGAGGAGATAAAACAGAAATTGTGAAAAAAAACATTGTTGAACTGAAGTTTGAAAGTCAACTCAGCAGAAAACAATTGCCCTTCATCATCGACATTCTCATCAGCCATTCTTTTCACCTTTCTTTTCTTTTTCTGTGAATTCTGCATTCAGTGACATCTGTTCAGCAAGTTCTGCTGCATGTTGTACAACGTAATTTATTCTGTCATCCTGCATGTGCTGCAGTGTGTCCTTTAGTCCGCTGATATGCTTTGAGGTGCTATCAACAGGCAATCCCTTGACTTGCAAAAGTTGGTTTACACATTCAACCAGGTTCAGTATTTTGTCCCACATTGCTAGGGTACAAAGAAATTTTAAATCTATTTGCTTGATTAGGCTTTGGGCTGTTGATACCGGCGTCAGCATTGGTGGCATCTTCTGCTATTTCAGATAATGCCTTTAAGACATCAGGTATTTGCAGATGGAGGGAGTGACCTGCTCGGAACTTTGAAGACCATCTTGTTTCAGTGTGACCCTTCAGAGTGACCTTTACTGCTTGTGTCAGCACTTCCAGCAGCTTGTTGAACCAGCGAATAATGTAAACAATCTCTGCATGGTACCGAAAAATGATGCCATGTCCACTGACACACTTGCAGCGTGGACCCCAACTAAATTAAGAGAATGAGCTACGATGGAACAAATCTAGTGTGTTCATTCACTTGCGCTTAGCCAGGCTTGCACCCCTATGGTACTTTCCTGCCATATTGGCACTCAATATCATACCCCTGGCCATGGCAATCAGCTACATCTAAGCCATCATCGCACAGTTTCTTTTCAATCTCTGCAGCTAGCCCACTTCTTGTCTTTTCATGTGAGTTGATGAAATCAATGAAACTTTCCTCAATACTGCAGTCATTGCCTGTATCCTTACATAATGAATGATTTGAGTCATTTGCTCCTTGTGAGCCACATCTGATGAAATCAAACATAATTGAGAAATATTTTGCCTCCTTAATTTAGGTATTATTTCATGCCTCACAGTGGAACCCAGTAAGTTAATGAACTTGTTCTGAATTGTAGGAGAAGAATAGGTGGTAAACCACTTCTTATGGTTCACAATGTGCCCTTGCAAGTTCCGGATTATAGTGGCTTATCAGCTCTAGCAAATTCAGAAAATTCTGAATGTGTATGTCAGATCATAACTGTTGACCCCTGAGGCAGAGTTATTCTTGGTGCAGAATAGTATAGCATCAAGAAAATTTTAAGAATTGTACGCCACTTTTTTCAGAGGCAAAGGGCTTTTGCAGCCGATCATCTATCGCACCCCATCTTCAAGCGCATTTCAAAATTCTTCCAAATTAAGTAATTGTTGTGATGCTCAGGTGAGGTCTCGTGATCTGGTATTCTTGGATTTAAATGCCTCCAGTGACAAAATCCTCTTCTTGGATTTGTTAGACTTGATGTAGTTGATCCCTCACTGAAGAACCTCTGCAGGCCAATCGGCTTTCTTACCTCCTCCCTAAGCTCTGGAATGATCTGCTGGCCCAAATACACCATTCCTCCTCCAAAACACTCTCTATCCTCTGCCCTTACTAACTTCTATGCACCCAATTGTGCAGGCCCCTGTCCTCCTCCCACCTTGCCTGATTCTCTTCCCCACCTCGATCCACTCCTCACCTTACACTCCTGACCAGCGGCTTGGCCTTCTCCCAAATGACTGGCTTATTAACTGCCCTAAACAACCCATGCACTAACCCTCTCATGACACTTCTGCTATCCCCTTCTTATTCCCCATCAACGCCTCCCTATGTCAACCCTCTCAGCTTTCCTGTGTATACCACCCAGACCTGTCACCTCCTCCCTGGCTCCCAAGCTCAGGCTTCCAGTTCTCTCAGCCAACTTGGTGCATTATACTTCAAAATATCTCTAGATAATAGGCACTTATGTAAGTATGAATAGTTCTAGATGTGTAATCAATATGTTATGCCACCCTCCCTGTGGTACATGTATGTAGTGTCTCCTCATGTAACAAGTTTGTAAAGCCACACTTAACTATTTAACAATTGTTCGAATTGCTTGACTCCAGGTTCAACCTATTGATTGTTTTATGTATACCCTCCTCCCTTGTACCCTCGAGTTCGCACCGTGAGACAAGCATCTTGTTGCTCAGTGTGCCTCTCCTGGTGAAACATTTTCAATAAATAAATAAAATAAATAAATGTAGTTGATGATTTCTTCACAAACAGCATGTATGGGAAGCAATAGATAGCTTTCTTGGTCTCACTATACATTAGCCATGTGTGTTTCAACAGTTTCTCCATTAGGAAGAATTTTGGTGAACCAATCCAAAAGAAGTGTCTGCCATCATCAGACACCGAGAAACTAAAATCAGTATCCTTCTTTTGTTCAGGGCCATGTTCCACCAAGCAACATCTAAGTCTGTCACTCATGTTGGGCCACGACATCGGATCATTGAAATTAAGTTGGAGTTCTGAACTGCCAACAGCATCTGCATTACTTTCAATGCAGAATCTGCTGTATATTTTTCAATATTGCATGCTGACAGCTGGTAATCATTATCTTCTTCTTTAAGATATTTTCATCTTTCCAATATTTCCCTCAACATCTGCATGATCAGTGTCACCATTTGTTGACCTTTGGGTTTGTTACATCTTTGTCAGGTCAAACGTGTCTCGGTAGGCTCAGCACTGTCATTGATGGCAACGATGAGTGTTACTACTGACTAAGTCACTGAACTTCCTCCTACTCCTTAGACTTGGTGTCAATTTTGCCAATTACTGGGAGATTTTTTGATTTTCTTCTTGGCTTTCCTCAGTTTTCTAAACTCTGCCACTGATGGTTTCTTCAGTGGCATCTTCATAACAGACCTTCCTTTAACAAATACTGAAGAGATAATGTAGTATAACAGGTCTATTTAATACCTGAGCATCCCTGACTGTCCATTTCTGTTTGCTTTTCAAGCAAGACCGTAGGGGTGACAGCAGTGCTAGTTATCTCTAATCTATCTGCATTACATTAATCAAATCAAAACACTTAACATCTCAAACCATGGTGCTGCGAGTGTGAAACCTAACACTGTTGTAATAATTGCTGTTGTACCACAGTTGGTTCAAAGGTCATGGAATGTGATTGTACCATTATGTGGTAGGAATGCATTATAGAACCTATAGAGACTGGACAAGACAGTTTCACTGTGAAAGATAAAAATCACAATGTACACATTTCACATAATACTATACACTATAAAAATACAGGATGAGCACGCACATTTTTTGCATATGCAGCCCACACTCGGTTCAAGAATGCAATCTTGTAAACCAGGCCCCCTAACTGGTGCCAATATGCATCAAACCATTAGTTGGCATACAAAAGGCATTACCCCTGGCTGTGAGGCAATTACCTGGCTCGAGGATCTTAGGGTACAAACCAAACATTTATATTTACTACAGGTTCTGGGGAGAGATGCTAGGCTTATGCTAGGTCTAAACCATCAGGAGTCCCAATAACATTTCACATGTTATTGGGAAGCAGAGATGTAGTATATTAGCAGAAAATGGATTGTGAAGTATGGCTGTAGTCAACAGATGGTAACAAATTGGTTGGTCCCCAAGTTGGGCATTTGCTTTATGAGTGTCTATTACAGTGGTGGGTTGCCACACACCAAACATATCCTGACTTTTGTTGGCTAAGTTAACATCCTGCAGGTTAAACTTGCACCCTTCTGAGACCAGTTAGCCCTGAGTTCACTGTAATTTCAGTTGGTGTTCTTCCCATTTCTGCTGCATTCAATTGGGGCACAGGTAGTGCTAGAGTTCTAAATGAGATAATTCATTCTCCCTCAATCTAGTTTTTTTTTTTTATTTAGTTGTTTAACCAGGAGTAGCACACTAAGCTGAAAGCTTTTTACAGGAGCAACCTGCCTGGAAGCAGGCAATGATGTCATCTTGTAAAGAGCTTCTAATAAGCTCACTACAGAGCTGCGCTGCCCAACTACCTTCCAAGGTCTAACTCTGATGGGATTCTAGTAACCCCAGGGCCAGGGACTGGGCTTGTATACATAACCAGCATGTTCTGCCACCTTGGGGTGCTGATTCACATGCTCCGAGTTCAGAAAGAAACAGAACCCCTCTGTGGAAGAATACACTGTTTGTGCATAGTTGCCTGCCCCATCCAGCATTTTCTCTAGCTCTCTTCCTGCTTTGATTGATTGCAGAGCCCACTGCCAGCTACACCCTTGAAAGCTGGTTATTTAAGCAATGCGGCACAGTATGGGACATTGGTTGTACTAGAGTTACTGCAACAGTCAGGGGCATTGTAAGGCAGAGACAAAGCAGAGGATGAAGAAAATACAAGGTGGCAAGACAGCAGGTAAATATACTAAGCTAATGAGGTGCCACAGCCACTTGGGGTCAGAGTCCCAGCCAGGGCTATGCAGTCCTCCACTGTGGGATAAACAGAAAAGCCACCAATCAGGCATCAGGACAACAAATGGCTAGGGAAACAGGAAAGAGAACACAGATCATTCGAATTAAACTAGTAGATGAAATGGAGAAATGCAATACCTGAGGCCGTAGCTGGGTGAGATAGGAGACATGAAAGGATCTGAAGGAACCGACGACCAGAGTAATGCAGCAAAAGGGCGGTGGGCTGAAATGGAGCCCCAAAACAAAGGGAGGAGAAGGATAGAGACCAGAAAGCTACAGGGTCCCAGAAAACAGCTGACCAAGAGCTGAAGTGTGAAGGCATCATCCCAGGGCAATGTGGCTGTCTGTACCAGTGGAAAGTCTTATAGCAGAGGCAGTCCCAGAGTCAGAAGTCCCCTGCCAGAGCTCAGTGGGTGTAGGCAGAGCGATCAGCGGCTTGCACCACAGACAAGGAAAAGCAATGCGTAGGTGTGAGCTCAGACTGAAAATGGAGTACTTTTATGGAAACCTGGCGATGAGTCCAGGTCGGCGCTACAAGGAGTCAGCGCACAGAAAGATCCGAAAGCAACGCCAAAATGAGTGAAGGTTCAGCGGCACAGAACAGTGCCAAGAGGAAGCCAAGGGCATTACAGCAACATGACAGTGCTGGTGTGGAGCAGAGGAGTCAGAATGGAAATATAAGGTAAGGAGGAGAATGGAAATGATGGGAGATGTGGCAAAGGCAGCCAGAGGCAGAAAAAGGAGATGAGGAACAAGGACAGGGAGATGGGAGGTGAGGGAGCACCGATGAAGCCTCTGGCCACAACAAAGAATACAATCCTGACCAACCAGGAGGAACTGCCTTTATGGCCTGATTAGGGAGTTGTTTGTTGCATCCGCAAGCTTGCAAGTAGCAGCAGTACTGTACTGTTTGTCAGAGCTACACCATTTAAATTACTAACCAAGATTACTGATGAAGGGAGAAATTTGTTCTCCTGCATGCTGCATCACAAGTCCTATGGTTGTTTTGTCAATGTATGGGTTCAACCCATATACATTGATCTCAACAGGACTTGTGATGCAGGAGGAGAACATGCTGTCTATTGGGTTGTATATAGATTCACTCCATTTTTCAACATCTTTTCTGGCTCAATTAACAAGTTTTACCCATTTCTCAGTGATTTTCAAAGGATTTTGGAGGCAATGGGATACTGAGTCATGACTGCTGTTTACTTCCCCCCCAGCCCCAACACACACAAAGAAAATGATTTTTGCAAAAGATAATTTATTTTCTTCATTGTTCTTCTTATCTGGCAGCAGTCAAAAAGTGCAGCCTTTCTTAGCTTATACAGGCAGCCAGCCCAGCAAATCTCACCATTTCAACACTAAGCAGCAGCCAGCCCATTCCATCCCAATTCCAGGCCAGCAGCAGGACAATGATTTTAACTTGGCTCGAGAAGAAGAAGCTAGTGCTGCTGAGTCTGGCGTGGACTAGTCTTCACTACACAAACATATCACTTATTTTAGCTCTTGCATATCAGTTCAGCCTCAGAAGGGTCTATGAAGGCTAATGTGGCTGCGAGAGCTGATAAGAATCAGTTAAAAAGTGATATGTGTGTGTGATGGAGGGTCATGCAGAGAGAGCGGAAAGAGAATAAGGAACTATAAAATGTATGATGTTCATTGAGTTGGGCGTGTTATAAGTGGCTTCTATGGACATGGGCTAACTGGTATGAACTGTAAGATAAATGCAGTAAGATATATGTGTGTAGTATACAGTATTGTAGGTACAGAAGAGCTGCATTGAGTGATATAGAGGAAAGAGTGTAGTGGTAGCATGTGGAATTTGCACAGGGTGCAAGATGGCTAATGTGCTTGGCATGCTATGCTATCATGAGCTATAGTCTACTGTTTCAGCTTAGAAATAGCAATTTGCCAGCAAAGGGCCTTGTGATCTTATGAGCCTGCCCAATGTGTAGGTTTCTTATAGGTCCAAGTCCCTCTTCCTCCTCCATCTCTGCCCCCTGCTCTTCCCTAGTTCTTATACTTGTCCTGTCCCATTGCCTCTTGAAGCAATTCATTTTTAACATTTATCACGTTAGTTTCCATGAAATGGTATTTTCTTTGTCCTTCCTGAAATTAAAATACTCACTCTCCCAGCTTGTGACATTCTCTGAAGCACAAGAAAAGGAATCACACTGAATCTGAATGAACAACTCTCTAGGCTCATGCCACCCAGTGCCCCCACCTTGTTGATTCCCATATATCTGAAGGACTCTGATGTTCCTCTCTCCATCTCCACTCTCCAGTACAGTCTCTAGCCTGAAAGGGAGGAAGGCAAGCAGTGCAGGTGGGAGTCAAGTGGGCAGACAGGCCTCCTGGCCTACAACAGGCCTGTCGGGACTTGGGATGGAGTCATCACATTGCCGTCAGCATCAATGGCAGTTACTTGCAAAGTCAGTTGGCAAGGCAGACTCAGAGCAAACTGCACTGCAGAGTCAGCATGGCAACAGGCAACTCGATGAGTGAGCAACACAGACCGGTGATAACATACACAATGTACATTCGTGACAACAACGTTGCTGCCATGCCGCTGTCTCGAATCATATGCTCGGCCCAGTCGGCCACCCTTATGGGCACCTCAGTGGCAGAATCAAATCCTATCAGGGACGGGACCCAGATGGGAGGGAATCGAGGGAAGGAGAATGGAAATCATTCAATCTGGGAGGAGGAGGAGGATGAGCGAAATAAATCAGGGGTGAGGGAGAACATGGCTGCACTAGACTCAGTCAGCCCCACCAACAAGGTCCCTGGTAAGGCAATCAATACATTGATTCATGCACATCATTTTTTCTTTTCCTTCCAAAACATTTTAAAACCAACATGGAACTGAAACAGGAAGGCAAGGGTCTCACATCCATCCTCCTCCTCGTAATGTGTGTGTTCTCTGTCTATCTAGAGATTAGAACTAGAAACACCGACAACACAATCACCAAAACAATCTCTCTCTCTCTCTCTCTCCCTTCTCCAACTATCTCCAACTCTCTGCAGACAGATGATTTTATCTTTATTCTTGCCGGCGCCAGACCACCCACACCACACATGTGATGACTCCTCTCTAAAGGGTCTGTACCACATATTATTCTTCTGGCAAGACTGGCATACCATGTGACTCCTACCCCCCAACCAACTTGATGGTCCATGGATCGCCCACTACTGTAATTATGGGTTAAACAAAGTTAAAAAAAAGTTTTAAGCCTCAGATGCAGTGCTCACTTTAAGTTAGGATAGACTGGATTTGAAACTGTGCCCCTTGGAGGCTTGCATCTGGAGTGGTGTGCCCTAGTGCCCAACCCGCCCCACCCTTCCTATGGTACTGGTTTAGAGGGTTAGATTATAATAAGGTGTTCGTGCTGGGAACAATACTACAGAGAAGGGGTGGCTATTTTGTTAAATAAAACAATTGATTTCCAATATAAGCAAATTATTGAAGATCCGGAGGGCAGGTATATATTGGCAGAGAGTAAACTAAACAATGTAAATGTCTTGCTGGGTTCCATTTATGGGCCAAATTCAAATTCTGCAGCCTTTTTAATCCACCTAGTTTCTCTGTTACGTTCCTTTCTGTCACACAGAATAATCCTGAGGGGAGACTGAACTACCATCGGACCAAACTTTGGAAAAATCTGACGCCAGGTGTAATGTGATAAACCTCTAATCTTATTATTGTATAATATTTGCAGTATAAGCAAATGTGAATGTCTGCTTAGGCACAAGAACAGGCTGACTGCTGCAGTGAGTAACCTTGACCCTAAAAAGGTTTCAGTGTGAGAAAGCTGCAGGATGTGTTAAATTGACTAGTGAAGAGAAACCTAATCAAGAGTTTCCTGTTCTGTCTTTAATTAAAGCTTCTGACCATCTGCCAGGATATAGGCCTCATAAACATTTATGATTTCCTGCAGTAACAGGCCTTTGATAACAGCACTGTATTATAAGTCGAACCTTAGATCTTCTTGGGAAACAGGAACCAGCAGACAGTTCAAAGATAAATCTTTTGATCAAAGACACATAATTTGGGAAATTGCTAGTTGCTGATGTTCACATTAATAAAATACATCCTTGTAGATAATTATGTTGAGCAGTTGAAGCTGGGAGGATCTAGGCTATGACCTCACCAATAGGGTTGGGAAGATGGACCCTGAAATGAACAGACATCAGAGGGAAATAGTGCATATTATTCTGGACTCAAAGAGAGAAGTAATTCTTCAGACTTGAAAGCACTTAAGGGTAACATCTAGTTAGGAAAGAACTTAAGTATTTGTGGTAGGAGTTTGTGTTCTGTAACTTCCATTTTTTTTATGTGACTGTAAGATTAGTGATATAATTGTTCTGTGTTTGATTTTTCCTGTTTTACTATTTTTAGTAAACAACATTTTCTTTAAAATACTGCCGGTGCTTTTTCTCAGTTATTTTACCTGTGATATGCTGAATCTGTGCTTAAGGCTGACAGCTATTAATGGCTTGAATGTGTAATTAAGCTTGCTTAAAAAGGTAATAATATACCTAGGTCTCTTATAGAGTTGTAAGGGTATATTTTGGGAACCTGGCTGGGTGCCCCTGGGTGAAGAAAGCACTGCATCCCCCAAAGAGAGTACATATCTGAGCCTGTCAACTGGGTATTCTAGCATAAGTTTCACATCTGACCCCACAAGACTTGAGGCTAGTAGGTGATTCAGATCCAAAACAGACAGGAGGGTTACCCTGTTTGTCACCTGTTCACACTATTGCACACTGAGGTTGGCACTGTGGGAGCAGAGCGCCTGACCTGGTGAAGTGCTGCGTGACAGATTTGGTTGGCAGTGAAGCGGTTTAAAGTATTTTTTAACACAAGCTTTAACAATTCAGTGTGTCAGATTAATACTGTACAGCTCATGTGCAAAATAAGGCAGGGATTTATTTATTTTTTAAAAGGTAAACAGAACTATATCATTGTACTTACAGTCTAACTTCCTACCTGTTTTATTTTTCGAGTGAAGTTAGCATAGCCAGAGTTAGGGAAGAAGATGGCTTCCAACTACAGCAGATACACTGCAGACTACCTGAGACAGTTGTGTCAGGGAGAGAGGAGTCCAGCATGAGGGAAAAGTCAACAGGGAGAACCTCGTGAATGCTCTGGTGGCAGCCAATGCCCAGAGCTCGAGTCACAGTCTGTGACTGAAAAGGACTGAACCTTGGGCGTGGAGGGGTCAGGGTCCAGTGCAGTGTCTAGATCCAGTGAGGAGGACCGCAGGCCAGTGTAAGCCAAGGGCCACAGCAGCAGGGAAGGTCACCAGCATTCTGGAGCCAGAATCAATCATGACACAGATGGAGTTTGGGAGAATGGAGCTGGAGTTCCAGAGAGAAGAGAGGTGAGAGCAGCGAGAGGCAGAGGAGAAGAGGAAGCAGCTTCATTGAGCTGCAGAAGAGAGAGAGTGACAGCTTCAGTGAGAGGCAGAGGAGAAGAGGAGTGAGAACAGCAAGAAGTTGAGCGAGAAGAGCGTGAGTGCAAGAGGCAGCATGAACTGGAGAAGCTACGACTCCAGACACCAGCACCAGAACAGGTAAGTGGCCTGGGTTTAACTGGAACTCCAGGACTGGATTACAAACTAAATTCTAAATTGATAGCTGAATTTAAAAGGGGAAGATATGGATGCCTTTCTAAACTCCTTTGAAAGAGTATGCATTCAGGCAAATATTCCTAGAGGATCCTGAAACTTCCAACTATCCCGCTTACTTACCGGAAAGCTCAGAATGCATTGGGTCAAATGGACAATGAGGACAGTAATGATTACAGTAAACTTAAAGCTGCACTTTTAAAAATATGAGCTAAAAGCAGAGGCATACAGAGCTAAATTCTGTAAGCTCAAGAGAATCCCAGCGTAAGCTAAGAGGAGCTAGCCACTAAACAACATCAGTTTTTAAAACGGTGGGAAGGAATTGAAGCAAACACTGTAGAGAAAATTGAAAATGTTGTACTGTTAGAGCAGCTTTTTGGGGCATGCCCAGCAGAGCTGAAAGCCTGGCTGGAGGACCTAGATCCAAAAACAGTGCAAGAGGCTGCTGGACTCTCAGACCACTATGCCAGTAGCAGTCCTGCTCTGAGAGTGAATGAGGAGGGTGTGACAGTGCAGAAAGGGAAAAACACACCTTCAGGGCAGCTAAAACCCTCCCTGCCTCCACTAAAACCAGGTAGCCCCAGGTTACAAAGAAAAGATTTACCTGAGAAAAGAAATGAATGTTGGGTTTGCAAAAGAAACTGGGCATATTGTCAGACAGTGTCCTAAAGGGCAAGCAGTACACAAAGTGGTGCTTGAAAAGAAGTGGGTTGTTTTGTGTCCCTGAAAGCATGCCAATAAACATGAGGGAACACATGCACCCAGTCACTGTGAATGGTGTACAAACACAAGGGCTAAGAGACATGGGGGCATCCCTGACTTTGGTAAGAGGGGATCTGGAGAACCTGATCAGCTTATGCCCAATCAATTTGTGGCTGTGCATGGGTTCACTGGGAAGGAGAAAACCTTGCCACTTGCTAGTGTCCTCCTAGACTGGGGTGACATGGGGGACTGTACAAAACATTGTCATAGCTGAAACTTTAGCTGTTGATGTAATCATTGGCAACAATCTCAAATAGTTGATGGTGTGCAGTTACCCGCAGCCAAGTGGCAAAGGACAATTATGGCTCCCTGGACCCCTAAAGCCCCTGTGGAAACCACTGAGAGGCTGGTTTCCCAGCCTGTTTCTCCTGATATGGAGAATAAAGAAAGAGGGTGGTAGAAATTCCCAAGCAGCAGTTAATCAAACCTCTATGGAGGGTTACTCCAAGGAAGGAGGGGTGACCCATTGTCAGAGGGTTAGGGATGGCAGTGATTCTGAGTACCCTGACACTAGAGCTAGGGATCCTGGTTTAGACACTGAAGGGGACCTGTCCCATGCCTTGAGAATGTAAGGAGTCTGCAGCTGCTCAGAAAAGTGACCCTAGTCTAGAGAAGCTGAGGGCTTGGGCAGACTCTAATGGAGCACAGGGAGGTGATGGGAAACATAACGCTTATTGGGACAATGGACTGCTGTATATGCAGGATGCTAAGAGAGAGGAGGGGTGATGGGCAGGCAGCTGGTTGTTCCCCAGATGTACCGTGAGCAGTTGCTCAAGACTGCACATGACATTCCATATCTGGTCATCTGGGAATCATGCACACTATGCAGCGACTAGCTCAGAATTTCTATTGGCCCAACTTCATCCAGCAGGTGAAGGAGTATTGCAGGTCTTGTCACCAGTGCCAAGAAATAGGGAAAGAGGGAAGAAAACCAAGCTGCCCTAATTCCCTTGCTCATAGTGAAGAAGCCATTCCAGAGGGTGGGAATGGATATTGTGGGGCCTTTAAATACCCCCAGCTCCTCCAGGAAAAGGTTCATCCTGACTGAGGTGGATCATGCCACCCGGTACCCAGATGCAGTTGCCCTATCCTCCCTGAGGACAGACAAAGTGGCAGATGCCTTACTAGGGATTTTCTCCTATGTTGGGTTTCCACAAGAGGTTAACACTGATTGAGGAGATTCTGTCATGCCAGACCTGATGAAATGTGTGTGGAAGAAGTATGGGGTGGTGCAGAGCCACATGACACTCTATCACCCACAAGCCAATGGACTTGTGGAAAGATTTAATTGTACCCTTAAGTCAATGCTCCAAACATTTGCTGAACAGCATGGGAGGGACTAGGAGAAATACCTTCACCACCTGTTGTTTGCATACAGGAGATACCCCAAGAGTCGACAGGATTTTCCACCTTCAAGCTCTTATATGGACGCAGGGTACGTGGACCACTAGACTTGATCCAGGAGGAATGGGAAGGCAAGCACACCACCCAGGAACTCCCATGGTGGATTATGTCCTTAGGTTTAGGGAAAGGCTGAAGGAGCTTATGGAGACAGCCCAGAGCAACTCTGGCAGCTGCCCAACAAAGACAAAAGGTGTGGTACAACAGCAGAGCCAGAGCTTGCTTGTACACTGTGGGTCAGGAAGTCATGGTCCTAATCCCGGTCCAGAAAGACGAAGCTGCAGGCCGAGTGGACAGGACCTGCATAAAGTAGTCAGACAGGTAAATGACGTAAACTATATTATAGAGTTACCTGACAGAAGACATACACAAAGAGTGTACCATGTCAACATAATGAGGCCATATGCTAATAGGGCTGACATGGTGTTTGCAGTGAGTAGTCCTGGGGAGGGACAGACAAAGGAGACCCCTTCTGGACTTGCTGGAAGAAAGCAAGTGGAGTCCTCTGTGGAGGCAATTAAAATGTCACCCCAGTTGACCCCGGACCAAATCCATGAAGTAAGGAAGGTTTTAGCAGACTTTTGCCCCACTGTTTAGCATCAAGCCTGGACTAACCCCTTTAGTGGCCTTACGATGTGGAGACAGGGACACAGGCCCTCTGGCGAACAGCATATTGGTTATCAGAGGCTGTCCAAAAGGACATTAGGAGGGAGGTGGAGGAAATGCTGGATTTAGGGGATATGTAGAAATCCCACAACCCATGGGCCTCACCCATAGCCTCGTGTTCCCAAGCCAGATGGCTCTACTCATTTTGTGTGGACTATCATGGACTGAATGCAGTCACGAAGTCAGATGCCCACCCAATGACATGGACAGACAAACTCCTGGACAAGTTGGGAGGGAGACATACCATACAACTACTGACCTGACAAAGGGTATTGGCAGGTAGAGTTAACTGCCAGAGATAGGGAGAGGTCGGCCTTCATCACTCTCGATAGGGTTATTTGAATTTAAAGTAATGCCTTTTGAATGAAGAATGCCCCAGCCACTTTCCAAAGATTGGTGAACCAGGTGTTAAATGGTGCTGAGGAGTATGCTGTGGCATATGTGGATGACATTGCCATCTTTAGTGCCAGTTGGCGGAACACCTGTCCCACCTTAGGGAAGTGCTGGGCAGGATACAGAGGCCAGGCTCACTGTCAAAGCTGAGAAGTGCCAGGTGGCCATGGCTGAAGTGCAATACCTTGGCATGTTGTAGAACTGGGACAGTTCTGTACTAACCAAGTTAAAATAGAGGCAATCAAGGCATGGCCCAGACCAGAAATGCAGAAGCAGGTCAGGAGTTTTCTAGAGACAGCAGTGTATTATAGGAAATTTATACTAAATTACAGTGCCCTGGCTGCCCCCTATCTGGCTTGTTAAAGAAAAGGATTCCTAAGAAAATTATCTGAGAACCAGTCTGTGAAAAGCCTTTACTAAACTGAAGGAGGCACTGTGCAGTGCTCTTGTATTGACAAGTCCAGACTACAGCAGACCCTTTGTAGTCCAGACTGATGCCTCAGATGTGGGTATTGGGGCAGTGCTGAGTCAGACATCCAACCAAGGGAAATATCACCCCATAGTGTACCTGAGTAAAAAGCTACTTCCCAGGGAGCAGGCTTACTCTACTGTGGAAAAAGAGTGTCTTGCTATGGTGTGGACCCTAATGAAGTTAGAGCCATACCTATACAGGCAACATTCTGAGGTACAAACTGACCACAACCCCTAGTTTGGCTAGCACAAATGGGTAAAATGAATGGTAGACTATTAAGATGGAGTCTTGCCTTGCAAGGGTATAACATGACTGTCTCACACAGGGCTGGGACAGCAAACACAAATGCTGATGGTTTATCTCGTAGTTTTGAGATGTAACTGAATTTGGGGAACTCATCCCATGCAGGAATAGATCCCCAAATTCAGTCTAAGGAAGGAGGAGTGTAACACCACAAACCTCTAATCTTATTATTGTATAATATTTGTAGTATAAGCAAATGTGAATGTCTGCTTAGGCACAAGAACAGTCTGACTGCTGCAGTGAGTAACATTTGACCCCAAAAGGTTTCAGTGTGAGAAAGCTGCAGGATGTGTTAAATTGACTAGTGAAGAGAAACCTAATCAAGAGTTTCCTGTTCTGTCTTTAATTAAAGCTTCTGGCCATCTGCCAGGATATAGGCCTCATACATTTTATGATTTCCTGCAGGAATATGCCATTTGATAACAGCACTGTATTATAAGTCATAAACCTTAGATCTTCTTGGGAAACAGGAACCAGCAGACAGTTCAGAGAGAAATGTTTTGATCAAAGACTCATAATTTGGGAAATTGCTAGTTGCTGATGTTCACATTAATAAAATACACCCTTGTAGATAATTATGTTGAGCAGTTGAAGCTGGGAGGATCTGGGCTGTGACCTCACCAATAGGGTGGGGATCCTGAAATGAACAGACATCAGAGGGAAATAGTGCATATTATTCTGGACTCAAAGAGAGAAGTAATTCTTCAGCCTTGAAAGCACTTAAGGGTAACATCTAGTTAGGAAAGAACTTAAGTATTTGTGGTAGGAGTTTGTGTTCTGTAACTTCCCATTTTCTTTATGTGACTGTAAGATTAGTGATATAATTGTTCTGTGTTTATTTTTCCTGTTTTACTATTTTAGTAAACAACATTTCTTTAAAATACTGCCGGTGCTTTTCTCAGTTATTTACCTGTGATATGCTGAACCTGTGCTTAAGGCTGACAGCTGTTAATGGCTTGAATGTGTAACTAAGCTTGCTTAAAAGGTAAGAATGTACTTAGGTCTCTTATAGAGTTGTGAGGGTACATTTGGGAACCTGGCTGGGTGCCCTTGGCAAAGGATTGTACTGCATTCCCAGAAGAGAGTATATATCTGAGCCTGTCAACTGGGTATGCTAGCATAAGGTTCACATCTGACCCCCAGACTCGAGGCTAGTAGGTGATTTGGACCCAAAACAGACAGGAGGGTTACCCTGTTTGTCACCTGTTCACACTATTGCACTCTGAGGTTGGCACTGTGGGACAGAGGGCCTGACCTGTGGAGTGCATTTGTGACACCGGTGCAAATCTTTATGTGGAGAATAAAGCTCTAAAAGACCTTTTAGATCTATGTGAACTTGCAGAAGCACGGAGAACAATTAATTCTGACATTAGAAAATATTCTCTTTCTCCAGTTCATAAATCCTTTTCAAGGATTGACTACTTTATAATTAGTAAATCTTTGCTGCCAGGTATAATTGATGCCTAGATAATGACTAGGATACTTTTCTGACCATTCACTGATCTGGATTCGAGATCAGTTTGATTCTCCTTCATTAAGCAATCCATTGGTGCCTAAATAATAGCCTCCTTAGAGATGACTATATTGTTAATTTTATTAAACAGTCTGTTAATATTTTTTGAAAATTAACTTAAATCATCTGGGAAATTAGATATGATTTGGTCAGCATGCAAATGTTACATTAGAGGGACTTTATAAGATTTGTTTCAAAATGGAAAAAAAACTAGCTGAAATGGAACATTTAATCACTAAAACTGACCATTTAGAAACCCAAGCCCTAAATTCCTTCTGATCAAGAAATGAAAGAACTACAAAGACGTAAAATGAGTTTCTTTATTATCTAAAGAGAGAGAGCAGAATACTGTATCTTATTCTTAGAACTAAAGCTAAACATATTGATTTAGGGGAAAACCAAGTAAAATGTTAGCCAATAGACTTAACAATCCTGAATATTCTAAAACATTGAGACTATTATTTCAGAAAAGGTCAACTCGATAAAACTGACCAGAAAGAAATACTGGCAGAATTTCAAGAATTTTATGTTCAATTATATGGATGTTTAGTTATATGGAACAATCTCAAACCCTCCTTCTCAGAAATATTTTAATGATTATTTGAGTAATTTTAAATGCCCTCAAATCAATAATTTACAAGCTGAGGAACTGTGTAGGCCCATCAGAGAGCAGGAAATAATTAATGGGATTGGTAATTTAATATCTGACAAGTCACCCAGCCCAGATGGCTTTATGGCTAACTTTTATAAAACCTTTCAGGAAGCAATTGTCCCATTTTGCAATCAGTGTATACTTATATTCTTTCATACAGTTTCAATGATCTCACTATATTAGAGGCTCTTATAATCCTTCTACCCAAACCCAACAAACCCAAAAATAGGTAGGCAGCTACCATTCAATCTCACTTATTAACTATGATATAAAAATTCTTACCTGTATTCTAGCTCAACTAATTAAAAATATCTGGCATCCCTGATCTGCAGAGATCAAGCAGGTTTCATGTCTCATAGACAAGCAAGCAAACATTTAAGAAAGCTCTCACACATCTTTCTGCATCCAGGGACTCTTGGTCTCCTGTGGCTTTGGTGCCCCTGGATCTGGAAAAGCATTCAATAAAGTGGATTTAAAATTTCTTATTGCTACACTTCCTTGATTTCCCAACCATGTTTACTAATTGGCTCAAAATCCTATATTCTTGCCCTATGGTAAACATTTTTGTAATGGTATATTTTCTTCCCATCTGACTTTTTTGTGGTACTCATCAAGGCTGCTCTGTATTCCCAATTCAATTTAATTTCTACCTTGAACCCCTTTTGTATTTTTTAAATACTAACCCTCATATTGAAGGTGTAGTCGTAGGTCCTTTACATCTAAAATTTTCAGCATTTGCAGATGATCTTTTGTTACACTTTTCTAACCCAAAATATTCAACTAAAATAGCTTTATAAACTATTCAAGATTTAAGTAAATTATCTAATTACAAGTTAAACATGGATAAATCCAAGGTTATGCCTTTAAATAACAATCCATTAAAAAATACATTACTAAATTAGGATTTTCTTGACCACCCAATAATATAAAACACCTTGGTATTTATCTCATCACAGACCAAACACAACTAATCAACCTTAATTTGGTCAATTTGATTTACAAGTTAAAACATGATAGTAAAGATGGAAATCACTTCTATATCTTTTTGGGAAGAGTGAATATGATAAAATGAATATCTTTTCTAGAATTTTTACCCGCTTAAGATGCTGAACTTGTTTCTACCATTAAAATGATTCACACATTTGCAAACTTTAATTAATGATTTTATTTGGCAGGGTAAACCTGCCAGAATTGCTTTACACAAATTGATGCATCCTAAGACTCATGGGGAATTAAAATTCCCAGTTTTAGTCTTTACTATATGGCTGCACATATGAACAAATACCTTAAATGGATTCACCTCTCGACTAATTCATATATGTATAAATCCATCTGGCTAGATATAGAACTTTCTCTTCTGAATAAACACAAAATATCTCCTGAGGCCATGTTATACACTAAACCTGCAAATATACCCACTGCCCTGAAAGACTCTGTCTTGGGAACATCCTTAAAAGTTCACAACCAAATTAGCAAATGTTTAGGTATAGGTATCTTCAATGACATCAATCAACCTATTCTTTATAATCCTAACTTCAAAATTAATAAACAGTATTTCACAAAAGCTTGGCTACCAGGCACTCAAAATATCACTGTAGCCACTATATTATCTGATGGACACTTACTTCCATTTAACCCAATACTTGAAAATGTAGGCTTGAGTAAAGATAACGAGAAACATTTTTAGTTAAAATTGTTCTTACAGTGCGTTTGGTCCATTCCCTTGGTCCAATGATTTTCATAAAATGTTTAATAAATTAAAGCTTGTCTGCAAAAAACCATCCTATTGTTAATATTTACATGACCTTATTACTTATCAAATATGCAGATGCATCTATTCGACCTCATATTGGCAAGCAGAAACTCACAAATGTTCTCAGGATCGGTCTTGTCTTTTGGCATATCTATGATACATTCCTTAGACAACTTAAGATCAATACAATTTAAAATTCTGTATAATGCCTATATGACACCATAGAAACTGTCCAAATATGTTAATTGTACTAGATGGAACTCTGTCATTGGTTCTTAAGCCATGTTTTGTGGAGTTGCCCCTAACTAAAGTCTTGTGGCAGGAAGGTAAAGGAAGGTTATAAACAAATTGTCTTTGCAGCAAGCATTTATCTTGGAAGGTTATATCCTGGGTACGTTTGATTCCTTGACTTCAAATTCTGAGAGAACTACGATGGCCTTAATTACTATAGTCACTAAACAGGTAATCCTAAGGCACTGGCTCGATAGTGACATTCCTCCTTTCAATGAATGATCCACAGATATTCTGCATAACTTACAGCTCACGGAGTTAATTGCCATATTCACAACAAGGTTAATTCCTTCCAATGTAAATGGGGTAACTTATATAAATTAGTCATTTCGTAATTTTTTTTTAATGGAGCAAACCCTTACCATTAATTATATTACTGGTGTTAGGTTGTAAGGCTGTTAAGGTCCTTCTGTTTATACTTTATTGTACTTATGGATCCATATACTTATAAACTTGTACTAGCAGATCTGTTTTATAACCTAGAATGTTTTGTTCTGTTTGCTTGAGCATGCACAAGAAATATTTTGTCACAGCTTAGGTGAGAAGCGGGGTTTTGAATGTGTCAGACTATGGGGCCAATGGCTCCAGTGCCTTTTGGAGGCTTGGCCCACTTTTCCAATGTGGTGGCATGCTGCTGCTGACACTAGTTCATCAGTGTGCCACCACTTTGAAACAATCTGCCACTGCAATGAGGAGAGACCACGTCATTGCAGAGCGTACTTTGCTGTCCCCAACCCATTTCATTTGCCAATGGGGAGCCCACCCTATCAGTATACTGTAACCCCTCCCCATTTGTTGTGTGCCGAGGAGTGCCCAATTCCCTCAGCATCATGCACCCCAACAGTCTTTCTTTGCCGACGGGGTCCAATCCCCATCAGCTTCAGTCTCCCTTCCTAGTTCAATTTGCAGATGGGGATCCCTCCTCATCGGCATAATGTCTCCCAATTTGTTGTGTGCCAAGGGGTGCCCAATCTCTCGGCTCTCCCAGCATGTGCCAATGAGGGTGCCTAATCCCCCCCTGGCTACAGCCACCCAAAAATTTCAGGTGGCATACTGTGAGCCCACCCCAGCATGCCAATGTCCCTGTAAAGAAAAAAGTCCTGCAATATTTTTTTAACCTGTAAAACAGAAAATGGTCCCTTGTTGAGTTTGGTGGCCCCTCCCCAACCCACGCCCACCCTCTGCTCACCCTGCCTCCCTCACACCCCTTACCCCATACTTACCTCTGGATCCCAGCACGATGATCTTCGTGGACCAGGAAAATGTCTGCACCTTTAAAGCTGACCGCGAACTGAAGAAATGATGGTAAGCTGTATAATGGCATAAATAGGGTTTTTTTCAACTTTGGTGCATATCTCAGGCATTTTGGGGAATCTTGGCACCAAATTTTCAACATGGGTTATTGGGACCCTCCTCATGAATTCAGCCACTGTCTGGGCATTATTTAGTCCTGAAAGGTGATTTCGCTGTCATTGCGCAGAATCACCTTTCAGGACCAAGTAACAAAATGACAGTGCCAGTGTTTATGAGTGGGTTTTCAAAAAGCCTATGTTGCAAATTTGGTGGAAAAATCAAACAAATGACTCTTTACGGTGGTGTTGTGCAGTTTCACACATGCTCATACCTTCACGAATATGTACTATTTTCACTCCAGATTTTCAACATTGGCATTTTTCCACACCTCCTTATGAACAGTACAATTGTTATTTTTCACATCCTGACCTAAATATGTTTTCACACTTCCAGCACAGAATAGCGCGGTCACTGTGGGAAATCAGTGTTTGGGACATTAAGAAAATCACAGTGACACTGTTCATGAGCAGAGGTCCTAAAATGCCAATGTTGAAAATTTGGTGATGAAAGTCCATAAATGACTATGTGACGAGCATGCATTGTGCAGTTTCTACGCATGATCATAACTGCGAATTTGTAATATTTTCACTCCAGATTCTCAACATTGGCATTTTGCCACACCTCCTTATGAACAGTACAGCTGTCATTTTCGTATCCTGCCCAAAATATGCATTTGCACATCTGGCGCATAAATGGTGCGGTCGCTGGGGAAATTAATGTTTCAGACAGATTAAGAAAATTATAGTGACAGTGTTCATGAGCAGAGGTCACAAATGCCTACATTGAAAATTTGGTGAAATAATTCCACAAATGACTGGGGTACATGCATGTGTTGTGCAGTATCCATGTACGCCGAAACTTGGCATTTTTAGTATTTTCACTATATTTTCAACATTGCCATCTCTTCACCTCCCTATGGATGGTACAGCTGTCATTCTTCACATCCTGCCTGATCTGTGGTTTTGCACATCTGGCGCAGAATGGCATGGTCACTGTGAGAAGTGAGGACACATTAACAAAATCACACTGCCACTGTTCATGAGAAGAGGTCCTGAATGCTTTCATGAGGTGGGGGTCACAAAAAGGCCATGTTGAAAATTTGTAGTGCAAATACCAACACACCCGGGCATTAGGGTTTCTAACCATAATGTCACATCCTGTACAGACTGACAGGCATCAGAGGTGTAACTTTGGATCACTGGCTGTAATTCTCATGCCATCCCACCCCACCCTGAAGCCAGTGACAGGCATCGAGGTGTGCCTTGCACCTTCAGCCCCAGACTTCACCCCATTCTCCTGTACTGCACCCATTTCAGTGTATGTCCTAATGTAATGGGGTGACTGTGAAGCTGAACACCGCAAGGCACACCTCAACACTTTCAGTGTCTACAGGATAGGTGAGGTGAAATGCCATGAACATTATGGGCAATGACCCACAGACACACCCAATGCCTGTCCATCTCTGCAGGGTGGAGGTGGGATTGGCATGAGTTCAGTACTTCACTGCCACTCCTATTCTGCATCTGTCTAACTCCTGCATATCCAATGCAAATATCAGCAAGCAAAATTTGGCATTGACAAATGCTTGTTTTATTATTTTATCTTGGAGAATAGAGGATAATGTATGGTCCTCTATTGGTAACCAGTCTGTTAACTGTCAAGAGGTTGCCAGGGCGACCGTGTAAACCTCAGGGAAGCTCGAGAGGTTTAACGCCATGGCAACCTCAAGACAGTTAACATTAACTGTTGCAATAGAAGGACCATACATTGTTTTTATAGTGTATGGTCCCAAGAAAAGGAAAACAGCTCCTTACTTTACGAATAGAGTCACCGCTTGGCGTTTAGTCCTTCCCTTACTGCTGCCTGCATCAGTCGGTTCGAGTAAAAAAGGCGTGCATATGAGCAGACCGATCCTCATAGTTAACCTATCAATGTGACATAGCATCGATAGGTTAACAACATTATATCACATCGATGGTATAACAACCTTAGGAAATGTTGATTTCCAAAGTTAACAGTGTTCTACCATACATTATAAATATTTAATTGCATCTTTTATTGTTTAAATTTACTTTGTATGTGATAATTTTGCTCACACCACCCTTTGTATTTATTTCCATGCGTTTACATGTATATAATTTTATGCTTAATTTGGCCTTGATGTAACTTGGTTTTAGAGAGGGGATGGTTGTGGTTAGTTGCTCATGTATTTTATTGGAGGATAGTATTGTAAGGTTGTGTTATATTATTAGTTTCTATTTGTTTTGTGTTTATGTATTTGGACTAAAACCATAACAAAGAAGAAAAATAAAAAAAAAGGAGTATAGAACTGAGTTGCTACTGATAGCACATGATAGTCCTATGGCTGGTCACTCGAAGGAACCACACCCTTGCCAGATTGTTGTACAGATTATACTGGCCTGAGATTCATGAGGATGTTGCTACCCTTGATAGTTGCATCTTTGAGAGAATTGCAATGTATCTGGTTGGTCCATTAGAGAAACGTAAAGGATAATCGATTCATTTTGGTAGTGTGTGACTATGCTACTCAATACCCAGAGGCTATTTATTTATTTATTTATTACAGTATAGGATTAAAACCTTTGAACTGGGAGCTCATTTACAAAGGTTCCACGTCGATTTAATACAAACAATGAACAGGAAAACAAGCACATCAGAATTACATCATTGGGTTACAACATCAGAATTGCAATACATAAAATAATATGAGATTAGGAGGGAATAACTGTGAGTTGAGTCTATAAAGAACAGGCTGTAACTAGACTTTAAGTAATGAGAATGAGAGAAAAATAACAAGGTTCTGGACATGGAATTGAGACTCCAAAGATTCCCTTTGTCATGGGGAGTAGGTGGGGTGAGGAGGGAGGAGACCTGTGGAGTAGTTGAAGTGTGGGGGCAGGGAGGGAGAGGATAGTTGAGGATGGGGAGTAGGGGTGTGGTGAAGAGGAGGGGTGGTGGTGGAGGGTAGGATGTGGAGGAAGGAGGGTAGATTGGGGCAGGGGGACATGGAGGATGGAGGAGTGATAACAGAGGCAGGTTGGGGGAATGAAGTGCAAGGATGATATCAAGAACAGGCCAGGGAGGATAGAGCTCAGCCATGGGCAAGCCTAGGATGTTATGTCTGAATGCGGGAGCAGTGGCAAGTCATATGACTAGTGATGTAGGAGCAGAGTTTTAATTTGAAGGGCCTAATTTGGTCCATGCATACTATCATGGCCCCAAACATGGCAGCAGCACTTGCAAAAATTTTCAGCAGGTTAGGCATACCTAAAAGATTATTACTGTTCAGGGTAGTTATTTTGGTGCTGCATTGCTGAAGGAGCTATACCGACTACTACGATCAGTACCATAAAAAAACCCCTTATCACTCTCAGATAGATGGTCTCGTTAAGCAATTTAATCAAACTCTAAAACGCATGCTAAAAATGTTTGTGAAAGGTGATGGGAAAGACTGGGACCAGTGTATTTACCTTGCCTCCTTTTGCTTACAGAGAAGTGCCACAAGCATCAACAGGTTTTTCACCCTTTGAAATGTTGTATAGTACATAATCTAGATGGCCACTAAATGTAATGAAAGAAACATGGGAAGACAACCCCCTTAGAAAGAACTATTACATCTTATGAGTGTGCACTGAGAAAGAAATTGGCAAATATGTTGAAATTGCCCACAGCAATCAGGAAGAAGCCCAAAACAGCATAAGGGCATTATATCCATGGGGTAAAAGAAAAGGTTTTGAGCCAGGTGCAAAGGTCTTGTTACTGTTACCCACTAACACAAAAACAAACTGTTAATGAAGTGACAAGGCCCTTATAAAATGGTTAGCATACTGGTACAGTTAACTGTGAGACTGAGACCCTGATAGGAAAAACTCTTACTGAGATATACTATGCTAACCTCCTGAAAAGAAACGAAGAAAAAACATCAAGTTTGCTTTGTTAGTATTACCCAAAACTGCTAAAGAAGATATGGATATACAGTAGCTTATGCACCGACTGGAACAAACTGCAACTTCAGATACTGTAAAGGTGAATGTTTTGTTACCCACAGAACAAACCACAGGCATTCATTACCTGGTAAAGACATTTCAGCACTTTACCACAGTGTTGGCCGAGTAAAAGGGATCGCATATGTAACAGTGACAAAGAAGGCTCATCCTATCAGACAAAAGACATACAGATTACCAGAGAGGTTAAGATCAGAGATGGATAAGGAAATACAAAAATGAGTGTTGGCTATCTTTGACGAATTTGGAAGTGCTTGGTCATCACCAGTGGTGACTAAATAAAAGAGAAGGGGTGTAAGAATCTGTCTTGATTTTAGGAAACTTAATCAAGTGTCCATATTTGACAGCTATCCTAGTCTTCTGTTAGCACCCTTTGCAAACTGTGTGAGGCCTTCGGCACCATGCAATTCTGCTTAAAGTTGGACCAGCATAACATTCTGTGGTGATGTGCATATGCAGCCCATGATGCTTTGCATTGTGGGGGCATGTGTGATTTTGTATTTTCTTGAAACTTGGCTTCCCAGCCAAATGCCCTTTGGGTAACCCTTGCCTCAGTGTTTATGCACGGAGGTTCTTTATCCTATGCCCAGGATATTTGATTTGATGGACAGATTGGAAAGTGCCACGACATTAGTACCCTCATTCTCATCAAGTGTTACTGGCAAATTCCTTTAGCTAAAGAATCCAGCGACAAAACTGCATTTTCCACTCCAGTTGCATTCTATCAGTTCAACATCATGCCATTTGGTTTCCATGGCACACCTGCTACATTCCAGTGGTACATTGATGTAAGCCTAGTCCTCACACTGGTTACTGTGCTGCTTACCTCAATGATGTCATGTTGTACAGCCGAGCTTAAAAAGTCACCTGGAACACCTACAGGCAGTTTCCCAATCTATCAAAAATGCAGGTCTGACTATTAATCCTACCAAGTGTGCATTAGGCATGCAAGAAACCAGATATCTTAGGAAATGGAGAAATAAAGCCAGAGATTTCCAAGATAGAAGCTGTAGCTAACAGTACTGTCCCTAAAACAAAGAAACATGTCGCATCATTTTTAGGTCTGGCCGGTTACTACTGAAGATTTGTTTCCAGTTTTGTCCAGTTAACTGCTCCACTCACTGAACTCATGAAAAATGGTACCTGCATAATGTAAAATGGTTCCTAAAGTGTTATGAAGCTTTTGGGCCATCAAGATTGCTTTATGTTCAGCCCCTGTGTTAAGAAGTCCATACTTTGAGAAATAATTTCTTATACAGACAGATGCATCAGAGGTAGGTCTAGGCACAGTCCTGAGTAGAGATGGGTATAGGATTGTAACTCCTGTGTACTGTGCGAGCCACAAAATGTAACCCTAGTTGGCGCTATCCCAGGGCTACTACCCCTCCCTGCTTGGCTACTAACAGGTTGAGGGGCCTAGGTTCTATGATCGGTGCCTCCACCCTGAGGTCAGGGTATGTAGTGGTTAGACTAGCTTGGTCACAGCCTTCTGGGACACTGTGAACCTCTTAGGTTCCCTCTAGTGGCTCGCACAGTGCACAGGAGTTACAATTCCTATACCCACATATACGCACTGTTCACTCATAAAGTACCACTTACCCTCAAGACTGATTCTGCAGCACATCTCTGAGGACCCCCTGTAAAACAAGGTTAAGCAATATACACAAACACAATGCAATGCTTTCTTTACATATACTGATACCACAGATCGCCTATAGTTCAATAACAACAAATCTGATTTATTAAAGGAGGCAGTAACAAGGAGGAGGCCAATCAGGTTGATTTGGTTTGAAAATATTCAAATCACAGTACTGTGCATGCATATAGGGTCCAAAATGTCACTCTTTGGGTACCCAGGATGGTGGGGCTAGCCAGAGTTGGTGCAGCTGGTTGGGGCCCTTTGATGGAAAAACACATGCACATACAAATTGTAATCAGAGCCCTGGGGCTCAGTTCGTGAAGAAATGAAACAGCAACAATTAGATGACACACTTGCAGTTTGATAAACAGATTGCAAGGAGCTACCCTGATTTGTACTCACGGACTCAATACTGAAAACTGGATGGATGCAGGTTGTCCTGGATTGCCAGGAGAAACAGAATAGCTGGCCCAGCCCTTGTGGCAGGACTCACTTGCATTCGAAAAATAGGGGATTCAGTCTGAATCGAGCTGGGTTCTGCTTCCAGCTTCAGCACACAGTTCACAGTACTGGGAAAATAAGATCATGATTTCCCACAAGCACAGGCACATTTACATGTAAAGGAAAGTACCATACCAGGCAGGCTGCTCCCGATCCCGAGTGCACTTAACTGCAAAATACCCAGGAGCACACACAGCAGCTTCAGTTCCTGACAGACCGAGCACGACTCAGCAATTTCTCCAGTCTTCTACAGGGTGAGCCTGGTTTCCACTCTTCAGACTTTCTTCTTTCTCCTCACAAATCGGATTCAGTCCAAACTGGCACTTACAACGCTGCAGGCCGAACCTCAGGGCCTCACACGCGCTTTCTGCACGAAACTATACAACGAGAAGCACAGAGCTCCTTCTCTTCACAGTCACAAATCATCTGATCTTTCCAGTCACAGAGCAGGGCATTTCCTTTGAGTTCCTCCCAGTTCGGTTGGCTGGTTCGGCTGCCACTCACCAAGGGCCCCTGTTGGGCAAAAGGCCAAGATCCAAACTACACCCCAGAGGCATCTGCTATACAGTCCCATTACAGCAGGCTCCAGAGGAGAGTCCAAGTTCTGATTCACCCAGAGCAGGCTCCATTTTAAAGGACCACCACACTGATTGGTCCAATTCAGCAGTTCAGAACCAAAATGAAGGAGCTACTCTGCACAGTGCTTGCTATAAGAAGGCAAGTTAGAACAAACTGCATTTTCATTATTACTTTAACAGGTTACAAGCAAACAATTACATCTTCCGAAGAGCTCCCTCTGCACATATAGCAACTGCAGAAAGAGCGACTTGCTCAATGTCCTAGGCAGGACTCGAGCAGGGAAACACACAGACCCCATTTCAAATTAATTATACTGCTCAGGCTCTGAAGTGACAGTACATGAAGGCATTAGGCACCTCACTCAATTATTTTTTAAATCGGCTGAAATACAGGACACCAGCCTGGCAGAGAGCATTTAGGCTCACCCAAAGAAGGCTTTTTAGTGACCCCATTTTAGGGTTTACAAGAGTATTTCATAGAATTCAAAATTCATGAAATACTCCACCTCATGGGTTTAATGATTCGCATTGCTGAGAAATTGAGAAATTGCCATAGAAACCTATGGACTTCACATTACTTTGCCTTTCTTTTGCTTCTAAATGCCAATTTTGCAATGATTCATGGGATGGCAGGTCACACGGTCTCTATATGGGCTTGCACAGCCTCAGTGCAGTGTAGTGTGTGTAGTGGAAAGCTGGAGTTAGTTAGCTCTCAGAGCTGTGTGCTTTAAATCTTCAAAAATGTTCCAAAACCTATTTACCTTTGGACTTTTGAGTCCAAATTTAATACATCAAGTGTACTATTTCCTTGTGTGCCTGTATCATCGATCATTTATTGATTCCGTGTGAATTTTGCATTTTAAATTAGTACTTTCAGTGTCTGTACTGAGAGACAGTGCAGAATTGTGCTTGGGGAGGGAAGATCTGTGGTGTAGAAGGGAGATCCACCGACTACAGTGTGAAAGGCAGTCTTGCCAACTGCTGTTGGCTAGTGTAATAATTCTAGTAATTGTTGATAATTTTGTGTTGTTCCTCAGTATTTTTTTCTGTCTATTTAGAACACAGTGTTTTATTTTACTGAACTGTTTTTGTTTTTAGTTGTTTAACCAGGAACAGCACACTAAGCTGAAAGCTTTTTACAGGAGCGACCTGGGAGCATGAGGAAGTTAAGTGACTTGCTCAGGGTCACACAGTATGCAAGTGGAAGCTGTGGAGTCAAACCCAGGTCTGGTCTGATGGATGTCACCAGATTTGTAGCTCAGAGCCTTAGACCACTACACTATACTGCCTCCTAAACTTTCTACACATTACCATTAGTCTGTGTGCATGCTATCAAGTCATACGCATTTTACTGCACCACCGCATAAGCAGTACTGTTAATTTCGAGCCCATCTGTATTATTGTTTCAAATAACATGAAGTCTTGCTGTATTCTGACAATAGCAGTGAGTCCCAACCTTTGAACTGCCCCAGAGGTGAAAGAGTTAACTTTCCATGCCAGGCATGGAACGCTGAGCTCGAGCTCGTTGAGACTCTGTCTGTTGTTCTTCAAACTCAAACCGTCAGATTCTTTACTCCGCACTCACTGAACAGTCGCCCGAAATTTCTCCTTCTGTTCGGTTCAATTTGTCGGTTAGAGTACTCGCTTTTCTTGGTTTTCACCAATTTAAACCGTAACCTGTCGGTTCAGTCTCTGTCTGTGGTATTCGTGAGTACTAGATAGGTTTTATTTTATTCTATTCTGTGTGGAACTTGTAAACGGTTTATCGGTTCGGCTTGAACCGATCAAGTTATTTAAAAATCTTAAATTGTGTTTTAGAGTGTGGTTACTGGTTCTTATCGGTTCTAAAACCCGGATTTTATTACGTTTTTCCATGACCCGTGACACGGTTGGGAACCGATAAGGGTCTTGCTGGCGGATTGCCATAAAAGGGTAAGTTTGGTTGGACTGGCATTATGTCTGAGAAACTCAAAAGAAAAACGGACCCACTGGGTTTCAACATTGCAGTGTGTGTGGGAAGTCTTTGCCAAGGCTGACCCCACACACTGGTGTTTATTGTCTGGGGTTTGACCACCTCAATGCAGACTGCCAGATTTGCAAAAATTTCCCGCAGCTACCCTAGAAAAGAGAGCTGGTAGGCTCAGGAAAGGGAGTCCAAAAGTCCACTGAACCAGATGGCCAGCCCAGTTTGGTTCAAACCGAACCAGAAGGAGTGCCCTCTGACCAAGGCGAGACTTCTTCTGGCAAAGGAGAGCCGATTCTGCAGAGTCGGTTCCGGCTAAAAGAACTAGAAAAGAAAAATCAGCTGGTGTGGAGCCAAAACTTTCCTCTCCAACAGCTGAAGAAATTCTCAAAGCGATCAAATTGTTCCAGTTACTTTCCCGGTTCTGGCCGAACCATGCACCATCAGGCTTGGCGTCCGGTTGACGGTTCCACGGTTCAAGAATATGATTTAGAGGAATTTTATGAACCAGAGGAGGAGGAAGAGAGTATGAGGAAAGTGAATGTGGATTTGAAAGTCTGGATGTGCCCATTGACCCGGACATCTCCCAGACAGACCTTCAGGAGTGTCTCCTCCAGGCTTTCTAAGTCCCTCCCATTTCATCTTTTATAAAAAGTGGTTGAAACCATCCAGCTTCCTATGGAAGAAGCTGTGGATGACCAGGAGGAGCCTGACTATGTGGAAATGATGGATATCCCAGAGTCTAGGAGGCTATCTATTCCCTTGCACAAATTTTTGGGAAACAGACATTTAAGATTTTAAAGACTCCTAACACTATACCTCCTGTGGATAAGAGAATGGACAAGAGGTATATATTGTCAGGCTCTGACACGAAGTTCCTTACACAACAATGCAGCCATGTTAGTAGTGCAGGCCAGCCTGTGATAAGGCAACATTCCTTGGCTTCACACCCCGGACAAGGACTCCAGGAGGATTGATGCTGTGGCAAAGAAACAGTACATGGCAGCATCCTTGGGACTCAGACAGGCCAATTATATGGCATATACTGCTGGGTATCAAAATCCAAATGGGACACTGTTATGGCCCTAGCAAAACAGGTCCCTGGCCAGCTTGCCAAGGAGCTGGAGCAGGTGGCTGCTGATGGTATTGAGGCATCCAAGGTGCAATTCCATGCTGCAGTAGACTCCAATGATGTGTCATCTAGAGTCATGGCTACATCTGTGACACTTCGAAGAATGGCTTGGCTCAGATGTACTAGCCTGTCAGGATACCCAGACTAAGGCCATGGATTTTTCCTGTTTTGGTAATTCTCTGTTTGGGGAGCAAACAGAGAATTATATGAAAGAAAATGGATGAGTAGGACCACCTATAGGAGTGCACAGGCCAAGGAAAGGCAGGCCACTCCTCAAAAGCAGCTTCCCAGGGCAGGGGCAGGCCTTTTCATAGGCCTTTTACCAAGCCCAGGCCTCCTCTTCTGCTTATGCCCAGAGGGGTTCTTAGAGAGAGAGGCAGACGGGCACAAGCAGGCCTGCTTCCACCCTCAGCCCAAAGCCTCTGCCAAACAGGCACCCTGATGGGGTTGCCAGGGCCGATTCTCATCTACCTAGGGGGCAGGCTGGCTTACTTTGTCCAGGACTGGGAGTCTCTGACATCAGACAAATAGGTCCTGGAGTAGTAAGCCAGGGACTGGTTCTCAGCTTCAAAAAGCTTCCAAAGATGAGAACCAGATCCTTTCCACCTGCAAGTCCTTCAGAGGCACTTGCCTTAGAGGCAGAGGTCTCTTCCACCTAGCTCTCAGAGCTGTGGAAAGGGTTCCACCCTACACCAGGGCAAAGGGTTGTACTCCAGGTACTTCCTTACCCCCAAAAAAGACAGGTGAATGGCAGCCCATCCTGGATCTCAGATACTTAAACAAGCACCTTTTAAAACCAAAATTCAAAATGTTGACTCTGGGAATTATTCTACCTCTCTCTAAGGCCAGGGGACTGGCTAGGTGTCCCTGGACCTCAAGGATGCCTACTTCCATATTCTCGTCAGAAGCTCCCATGCAAGTACCTCAGGTTCGAGCTGCCCCTCAGGCCATTACCAGTTCAGAGCAATGCCCTTGGCCTCACCTCTGCTCCAAGGGTATTCACAAAATGCCTGGCAGTGGTAGTTGCTGCTCTAAGAAGGCAGAAGATTGCCATCTTCCTTACCAGGACGACTGGCTCATAGTAGGCCAGTCCCAGACCAAGTCAGTTACACTTACAGATTACTCAGCAACTTCTCACTTCCTTGGGTTTCCTTCTAAATCTTCCAAAGTCAGTTCTAGAGCCTGTCCAGCCCTCACCTTCATAGGTGCAGAGCTAGACACAGAGAAGGCCAGAGCCTTCCTTCCCCTGACAGAGCAAGGACCCTGGTCTCTCTGGCCTCCTCATTCACCCTGCAGGTGTCTCGACCAGCAAGGCATTTTCTTCAGCTCCTGGGCACATGGCTGCTTCTACAGCAGTAGTGCAGGGAGCAAGATTTCAGATGAGGGACATTCGGTTCCATTTGAGAGCCTTTTGGTCTCAAAGGAAGGACCTCTGACCAAATTGATCCCAGTAACTGAACCCTGATCCAGGCCCTACAGTGGTGGCAGGATCAGAACAATCTGAGACAAGGGTTCCTTGTCACTCAGTCTCACTCTTTTATCCTTACTACAGATGCCTCCTTCTTGGGGTGGGGGCTCCATGGGCGACCTTACCACACAGGGTTGTGGTCCCCTCAGGAATCTCTGCTCCACATCAATCTGTTGGAACTCAGAGCATATTTCTAGCACTTGCTTTTTCCAAATCTGTTCAGAACAAAGTTGTACAGGTCAGAACAGATAACACTACCACAATGTGGTACATCAACAAGCAAGGAGGCACTCGGTCTATAGCCTTGTGCACCCAAGCAATGAAGTTGTGGTCTCTGGCTTACTCCCTGAACACCTCCCCTCATGGCAGTTCACCTCCCAGGCAAGGACAATGTCCTGGCAGATGCTCTCAGCAGGATTTCCCAGGGCCATCACGAATGGTCACTGGACCCCTGGTCTTGGAGGTGATATTTTCCAGATGGGGCACCCCACAGATAGATCTTTTGCAGCCCCAGACAATCACCAACTTCCCTTTTGCTGCAGGCCCCAGTGTTGGGCTAAGTCCCCTGGATGCCTTAGTTCTCAATTGGGAAGGGACGTTTCTTGCTCTCCCCTTCCTCTCCTGTTCAAAGTGCTAGTCAAAATCAGATCTCAACCCTGCAAGATGATCCTGATTGCTCCAGACTGGGCCAGACAGCCCTGGTATCCACTCTACTGTCCTTAGCAGTCCATCTTCCCCTGTGTCTTCCCAGGAATTACAACCTGTTAACCTGTGCTCAGGGAGGGTTTGGTACCGAACCTCAAATCTCCCAATCTCAGCCCTGGCTCTTGAAGAGTTAGAGTTTGCTGATTTAACCTCTCCCAAGGTGTAATGGATATCCTGAAGGCTTCTAGAAAACCTTCCACCAGGGCTACTTATAATTCCCAAATGGAAAAGGTTTTCCATATGGTGCTCTGGGAAGCATATTTCCCCAGAATCTGCTGGTTTGCCCACAGTCCTTGATTATATGGTCCACTTAAATAGCTTGGGGCTGAGACCAGCTACACTGAAAGTGCATCTGGCAGCTGTGTGAAGAAGCCAGAAGGGAAGGAAGGAAGGAAACATATTCAATTCAGTGCTTTAGAGTAACTGGTAATTGCTATTTTTCTTTTAAACTTAGATTGTGGGCTTTAGTGACACTATACTTTCTTTGTTGTCTTTACTTAAAATTGTTTTGGGCTGTTGAAAATTTAAAACATAGTGGTAGTGTAATTCTGTGCTGTCTTTAATTGCTGCAAATTTTTGCCCCTCCTCCCCTTCCCCAACTCTTAATTATATGCACGTTAAATCTGATTGACAGGAGCTAAACACAGGGTATAGTAAGGGGTGTGACGTAGGAGGGGCATAAGGGAAGAAGCCCACCCTTGGCACGACAAGTGTTTTGACTCATTTATTTATTTATTGGTTTCATGTTTTTTTTCTTTTTTCTTTTTAGAAAATTATCTGAGTATCAGTGGCAGGATTTTTAGGACAGTAAATTAATAAAAGGGAACTAGGAGAGCTTCAGTAGCAGACAAGTAGTGGAATTGCAGTATAATGTGGGGAGTTGTACAATGCAGTGGCTGTGGGGCAGCCATATTCAGGCAGACCTTCTGGACACTGAGGTGCTGCCCTATCTGCATGCATCTCTCTGGACTGTGGGATGAGGTAGCCAGACTCAGAGCGGAAGTAAACTGGGTCAGGAGTACCATCACCCTTATCCAGGGACCACCCAGTCCAATACAACTGCCTCAAAGGATGCCGAGAATGAGGAGCACTTGGATGACAGTGGGCTCAGGGAGGTTAGAGCGATCAGGCAGAGGCACATCCCAGATCCTATTCCACTCAAGAACTCATATGCCACACTGGCAAATGAGGACAACCAGATAGAGGTACCCAGAGAAGTGGAAGGAAAGGATGTGGAGGTTAGCCAAGGAGGTGACCTCAGCGGGAAAGCAGTGGACCCCAGAGGAGGAGGAAGCAAATCCTTGTGGGGACTCCATCATAAGAGGGATCCAGTTAGGAACACAGGAGGGGAGGACAGAGAGGTTTGGTGCCTACCAGGTGCCATGGCATGGAGGGATGGAAGGAAGATCCAGGGGATCACTGGGAAGGCAAGATGGGAGGGTGAGATGGATGTCATTATCCACCTAGGTACTAATGACCTGGCAAATGGGGAGCCAAAGGAAGTTCAGGAAGAGTTTAGAAAACTGGGAGGGGTCTCAAGCAAGTAGCTACTTCTGTCACTTTCTCAGAAGGACTACCTGTGAGAGGCAAGGGAGAGCAAAGGAGTGCATGCACCAGGAACTTTAACTCATGGTTGAAGAACTGGTGCTGTGAGAAGGGTTTGGATTCATTGGTGACTGGGGACCCACCTGGAGGGATGGAGGTTTGTTCAAGCCTGATGGCCTGCATTCACCCTGAGGGCAATCCAAGCACTCAATGATAAGTTTAAATGCTACATTGACAAGCATTTAAACTAGCAAAGGGGGTGGCAGGCCAGCAAGGAGGGTACCTACTTGCTCACCCCCACAGCTAGCAGTGGAACCAGTGAACCAGAGGAGTGGCTATCTCTGCAAAGCAGTGTGCAAAAGATAGAGATTAGTGCCCAAGAAGTGGATAAGCAGAAAAGGAGAAAAATTCAGCAGAAGAGCAGACAGCAAGGAGAATCAGGATAAATGACAACCAAGGAAGGGGCTGAGTAGAACAGTGAAACAGTCTAGGGAGGTCAAATCATGGAAAGCCATGTGTGCAAATGCCAGGAGCCTTAGCAACAAAATGGAAGATCTGGAGGCTGTCATGGTGCAGTCAGACCTGGACTTTGTGGCCATCATTGAAACCTGGTGTAATGATAACCATGACTGGGAGATGGCCATACCTGGCTACAACATATTCAGAAGAGACAGAGCAGGCAGGAAGGGAGGAGGAGTGGCACTCTATGTGAAAAATGACATAAGGGCCACAGAGATCCAGGAGGAACAAAATGGGGGAGAGATACTGTGGGTTAAGCTGGAAAGGAAAATGGGGACAGCTATCCGCACAGGTGTGGTCTATAGACCACCAGCCCAGGAGGAAAGAAACAGATAGGAGTTGATGCTAGCATCCAAAGGATGGCAGACAAGGGTGAGGTAGTACTGGTTGGAGACTTCAATATTCCAGATGTGGACTGGAGCATCCCAGCAGCAGCATCAACTAGAGCAGATTTATCCTGGACTCACTTCAGGGTGCCTTCCTCAAGCAACTGGTCATGGAACCAACTCAGCAGAAGGCAATACTGGACCTTGTGCTCACAAACAGGGACAGTGTGATGGGGTAACAGTGGGGAGCACCTGGGAAACAGTGACCACCAGTCATTGTGGTTTGAAATCACAGAAAGAGCAGAACCAAACCACACAAAAACACATATCCTGGATTTTAGGGGGCAGACTTTGGGAAAATGGGGAGATACTTGAAAGAGGCATTAAGAGGAATGGGACAGGAATCAGGGGTTGAGGAACAGTGGGCAGTATTTAAAATGGGGATTACAAGAACAACAGAATTATGTATTAAGCAGGTTAAAGAGGAAAAGGAGAGGAGACCATTACAGTTTTCCAAAGAGGTAGCAAAGAAAGTGAAATCCAAAAAGATTGCATTCAGGCAATACAAAAAGACACAGGCATAAGGGATAGGGAGAAGTACCAGGAGAAGCAAAGGAGGCAGGAGGTCAGTAAGGGAAGCCAAAGCTCAGACAGAAGAACACATTGCAAAATCAGTGGGTAGAGGGGACAAAACCTTTACAGGTACATAAGTGAAAATGAAAGACAAAGGAGGGATAGTGAGACTGAAGTGGGAGGATGGGGCCACGTGAGGATGATAACAGTAAAGCTGACATATTGAACAGGTATTTCTGCTCAGTCTTTACTGAGGAAGAGGAGGGTAATGGGTCTGAAGGGAGTACAAGGGGTGAGAATGGTGCAGAAATGGACACAAGTCCCTTTACACGAGAAAGGGTCCTGAAGGAAATGGAAGTAATAAGAGTTGATAAAGCAATGAGGCCAGATGGGTGCACCCCAGGGTCCTAAAGAACTAAGAGAGGTGGTGGCTAAACCTCTGGCTATCCTGTTTAGCCGATCACTGGAAACAGGGAGGTACCCAAAGACTGAGGGCAGCAGATGTAGTCCCCTTATACAAAAGTGGGAACAAAGAGGAAGCAGGGAACTACAGACCAGTCAGCCTTCACCTCAGTAGTGGGGAAGATCATGGAAGCACTACTGAAGGAGAGATTGGTGGAACATCTGGTTGTCAATGGACCACAGGACCCAAGGCAGCATGGTTTCACCAGGGGAGGTCATGTCAGACCAACCTCGTTGAATTTTTGACTGGGTGACTAGGAGGTGGATCAGGGAGGGCAGTGGACATGGCCTATCTGGACTTCAGCAAGGCCTTTGACACTGTGCCACATAGAAGACTATTACACAAACTGGGGAATATGGGTGTGGGCAGGACAGTAGTGGTGGGTAGGTAACTGGCTGGGTGGCAGGACACAGAGGGTGGTGGTAAATGGCTGTCACTCCACAGAGGGAAGAATGACCAGTGGGGTACCACAGGGATCAGTGCTGAGACTGGTCCTATTCAACATCTTCATCAGTGACATGGGCTGGACCTAGAAGGCAGAAATTCACTGTTCGCTGATGACACAAAGCTCTGTAACAGAGTAGACACACCAGAGGGTGTAGACAGAATGAGAAGTGACCTGCAGAAACTTGAAGAATGGTCAGGGGTTTGGCAGTTGAAATTCAATGCAAAGAAGTGCAAGATAATGCATATGGGGCAAAAAACCCTGGCACAATATATCTGTTGGGGGTGAGGATATAGCATGCACCAAGCAGGAAAGGGATCTTGGGGTTATCATCTCTGATGATCTCAAGGTAGGAAACAGTGTGACAAGGCAGCAGGTAAAGCAAATAGATGCTAGGATGTATAGGCAGGGGCATCACCAGCAGGAAAAGGGAGGTCATAATTCCGCTATACAGGACACTGTGAGGCCCCACCTGGAGTACAGTGTACAGTTCTGGAGACCATACCTACGTGGGACATAGACAGGGTAGAGAAGGTTCAGAGGAGGGCAACAAAGATGGTGCATGGATTGCATCACAAGTCCTATGAAGACAGGTTGAAGGAACTGAACATGTACTCCTGGAGGAGAGGAGGGAGAGAGGATATGATAGAGACATACAAGTATCTTACAGGGAGGAACAGGTGCAGGAAAACACTATTTTTAAGCGAAAAGATGTTCCAGGACTAGAGGGCATGGGATGAAGTTGGAGGGAGGACGATTCAGAGGAAACATGAGAAAGAATTTCTTCACAGAACGGGTGGTGGACAAGTGGAACACCCTGGCAGAAGAAGTGGTGGGGCTGAAACAATCACAGGATTTAAGAATGCATGGGATAGACATAAAGGAATTCTGGAGGTCAGGGTAAGGGGCAACAGACTTCTAGGAAAACAACTGAACTTACAAGCTCAAATGGGCAGACTGGGTGGGCCATAGGCCCTTATCTGCTGACACTGTCTATGTATCTATGTATCTATGTGTCTGTCTTTATTTCAGCAGGTAAGCCTCTTCTCTTTCAGCTCACCCTGTATTCTCCAAGTTTTCAAGGGATTGCTTCACACCAACCTCCATTCAGGGACCCTGCCCTGCCTGGGACCTTAATGTTTGCATTGCTCAGCTTATGCAACCCCTTTGAGCCTTTGTCCTCAGCAGAGCTTAAGTACTTGACTTGGAAAACTGTGTTTCTGGTAGCCATCCCTTCTGCCAGAGCGATAAGTGAATTACAAGCTTTGTCAGTGGAGTCTGATTTTATCTCCTTTCATAGAGATAAGGTGGTCCTCAGGACTAATAGGAAGTTCTTGCCTAAGGTAGTTTCAGATTTCCACCTTAATCAGTCTATGCCTCTTCCAGTGTACTTCACTGACCATTCCTCCTCTGAGAGAGGAGGCTGCACAGTTTAGATGTGAAAAGGGCCCTTAGCTACTACATAGAGCGCACTCAAGGGTCACAACTTTGACTCCTCCAACTGTTTCCTCACTTATGGCGAGGTTAGTAAAGGGAACCTGCCACTAAAAGATCCATTGCCAGGTGGATTGTCTCTTTTATCCAATTTTGTTATGAAAACTGGGTAAGATTCCACCCTCAGGCCTGAGGGCTCACTCTACCAGAGGTACAGCTGCTTCCTGGCTGCTGCCAGGGACATCCCTATTCTAGAGATATGTCAAGCAGCTACCTGGAAAACAGTTCACACTTTTACTGCATTATCCCTGGATATCCAGGCTAGGAGTGATGCTCGGTTTGCACAGCTGTGTTTCAGAGTCTATTTCCTAAGTAGGTTCTGTACCTCCTCCATGGAGGTACTGCTTTGTAGTTCGTTATTGTCAGAATACAGCAAGACTTCATGTTGTTTGAAGAAAAATTACTCACCTTAGTAATGTTGTTTCTTCTAATGGAGTCTTGCTGTATTCTGACCTCCCCCCGCCTGCCCCTCTCAGAACCTCTGTTTTGGGATGTGGGTGGGCAGTGCAGTATTGGCACTCAGTAGGTGCTCAACGTTTTGTTTTCACCTCCTTCTTTTCTTGGGGTGAGTTGGTGTTGTGTTTTCATTTTTGGGTCTGCTGACTTGAGTCTTTGTTTTGGGACCAAAAATGTGTTTTATGTTTAGTAGCCAGTTGGCTAGTGTAGGTTTTACAGCTTCCACACAGGACCTAGTGAGTTTAGCACGTAAAGATCTGATGGTTTGAGTTTGAAGAACAACAGACAGAGTCTCAACCGAGCTCGAGCTCAGCTGCCCATGCTTGGCATGGAAAGTTAACTCTTTCATCTCCGGGCAGTTTGAAGGTTGGGACTCACTGCTACTGTCAGAATATAGCAAGATTCCATTAGAAGAAACAACATTACTAAGGTGAGTAATTTTTTCATAGGTACATTACAGAGCAAAGAAAGACTAAGGCAGTGATACTGAGGCTGAACAAAGAGGAAGGTGGTTGGGCAGAGAGCGACAGTGAAAAAGCAGGGATACTGAACGTATACTTCTGCTCAGTATTCAATGGAAAAGCAGGGGAAATACCCATTCTGGTAAATAAAAGCACTCTGGATAAGGGGTTGATATTAGTCCTTTCACAGAAGAAGGAGTTCTGAAAGAACTCTAAAACTGAAGGTGGATAAAGCAATGGGGCCTGATGGGATTAACCCCAGAATTCTAAAAGAACTAAGGAAGAACTAGTAACACCACTGACTACCCTTTTAATAAATCATGGGAGGATGATGTGGTACCTGAGGACTGGAGGAGGGTGGATGTGATTCCCCTCACAAAAGTGGGAGCAAGACAGAGGCAGGAAACTACAGACCTGTCAGTATGACCTCAGTGGTAGAGAAAATGATGGAATCACTTCTGAAGGAAAGAATTGTTGAGTACCTAGAGGCCAGTGGGACACAGGACCCAAGGCAGCATGGATTCACAGTGGGAAGGTCATGTCAGACAAATCTAATTGATGTCTTTGACTGGGTGACCAAATCAGTAGACCAGGGAGGGGCTGTGGACATGGCCTACCTAGACTTTAGCAAGGCATTTGACACAGTCTCACACAAAGATTAATAAACAAACTAGCCAGCCTGGAAGTGGGTCCCAGGGTGGTAGCCTGGGTAAAAATACTGGTTGGACAACAGGACACAGTGGTAATAGTAAATGAAGTCCACAGTGAAGAAAGGAGGGTTACTAGTGGGGTACCGCAGGGTTCAGTACTGGGGCAGTCCTTTTAATGTCTTTATAAATGACATTGCAGAGGGACTGAAGGGAAAGTATGTCATTCAATGCAAAGAAGTGCAAGTAATGCACCTGGGAAACAAAAACCAGGGAAGAGTACACAATGGGGGTGAGATACTGCAACAACAAAATGGAAAGGGACCTGGGGTAGTCATATCAGACGACCTAAAGGTGGCCCAGCAATGTGAGAAGGCAGTAAGAAGGGTGGGGGATACTGGGATGCATAGGAGGCATCACCAGTAGAACATAGGAAGTAGTTGGCCCTCTGTACAGACAGTTGGTAAGACCACATCTGGAGTATTGTGTACAGTTCTGGAGACCCCATCTCCGCAAAGACATAGACAGGTGGAGCCTGTCCAAGGAGGGCAACCAAAATGATGCAGGGTCTGCATCAGAAGACATATGAAGCAAGACTAAAGGAACTAAAGATGTATAGCCTCGAGAAAAGGAGGGAGATGGGGGACATGATAGAAACTTTCAAATACCTCAAGGGAATCAACAGAGTCCAAGAGGTAGCATCTTTCAGAAACAGAGATGTGCAAAAACAAGGGGCCACAATTTGAAGATTGGGGCAGCTCAGAGGTAATGTTAGGAAGTATTTCTTCACAGAGAGGTTGTGGATACATGGAACAGCCTTCTGAGGAGGTCGAGAGTCAAAAACAGTGGGGAATTCAAGAATGCATGGGACAGACATAAGGCAATTCTAGTGGGGGGTAGGATGAAGCAGGCTGTTGGTTAACTAGGATCTGCAGCTTATCCATTAGGTAGGGAAATGGGTAGACTAGGTGGGCCAAGCAGTCCTTATCTGTTGTCAAATTCTATGTTTCTATGTTTCTATGGACTGTCATCTATGGGTGGAGCAATGGGCAAAACCTTCAAGTTCAGATTGTGTATGTTTGAGGTAATGAGTACTGTGTATTGGCTATCACAGAGCACATCACCTATGGAGCCCACAATGACTGTTTTCCTTGAACTTCAGCTTCTGTTTTCAACCCAATGAAACTACTGTATCAGTGAAAGCATCATCAGACCCTTAGCTGTGTTTCCAAATGTTACTACCATCCAGGCATCTTTGGCCTATTTAGATGTTGTCCAGTAGGTGATTCCACCATGGAGCATCAAGATAACACCTCTCAACCTGTCTATAGAGACTTTGGTCAAATGGGACTAAATGGTCATAGTGCCTTTGTACTTGGACAATAACAAAGTTAGCCATTTAGTAAGACGTATGTTCAGCATCCTACTGCTTTGTTTGTTCTCCTGCATACAATTCATATTAACTATGCATATATGCTGTGTCTATCAAAGATCCAAATGACAATTATGTCAACATCAGGGTAATATGTATCGTATGACACCTCTGTAGTCTGTGAGACCTCTGAGGTTACCTCAGAAGTCTCAAGGTGGACAGTGTTGGAATATAGAAGGGTTAATAGCTTTAGCTAGAATATTAAAACTCTGAAAAATACATGAAATTATGCTGTGGCCTTGGCCAGTGGAGTATCAAGTCTTTAAATAACTTTTAGCTTGACAGACTATTCAGTATTGTTTAGTACTGGCCTTCTAGATAAGCAAAATATTATGTTCATGAGAAAGGATATTCTGTACAGCACAGCTGCAAGGTTATGAGAAACAGTGTACCTTGAGAAATAATGCCTTTTTGTGAACTAGATACTGGTACTTTATGATTTGAGACCATTTGTGTTTCTGGGCACGAGGTCATGTCACCGTACCCCAAAACAGCGCAGAGCAAATAATGTCAGAGACAAAATGTCATGCTCTGACATAACATTGGGCACAACAGCGGCAACACAAAAATGGCACACACCCTATTGAAATAAATGGGGATTTTCTTTTATGTGGGGATGAAGTCTCCCGCACCCCAGACTTTAAATAATCAACTCCAGGGAGGGGTGGACTTTGGGGATGGGAGAACCTTGGGAGGGGAAATTAATTTTAATTAAATAAAATACTGTAACACCATGAGACCTGGGGTGGAACAGAACCACAGTCACAGGTTTCCACCGCTACTGCTTCCTGGTGCCCTAGCCACTCCACCATGGGAGTGGCTTGGCCAGGAACCGCAGCTCAGGCTTCCTGACTGCCTCCTGAATGTGGGACATCAGTGACAGGGTAGCAGTACTTGCTTTCCACTCTATACCCCTGTCACTGTAACTATGTTTACATTTCACACAGCGTGATTCTTCCTGCACTGTTTTTGCAGCGCTATATTCACAGGGTACCATGTTTGTGCATGTCCTTTTATGTGCAAGATAAGGTGGACAAAATATTACTGAAACAGTACATGTTCTCATGAGAAGTATTCTGCTGAAGGCAGTCACTATTCAGCTTTGTTGTAAACAGCTACACTATATAAGCAGGGGACTTTTGAAGGACATTTGCTATTCAGACCCTGGCACAATGATGTCACCTGATCCCGCTGAGTAGCCCAGTCATAAGTACAAGGCTTTGCTCTTATGACTGTACTGGTTTAGGTGGCTAGGCATGCTATAATACAAAGATTAATGTATCTTGTGCTTAGCATCTGTGTGCATTTACATCATAGTGGTCTAAGTAAAGAAAAATGCTATAATGAGTTCCCATGTCTGTGTCTGATCTGTACCTAACATCATAAGAATCTAAGTTATTATAATCTAACAGACAGGAAAGATTCCACTACAAAGTTAGAAAAATCCCTCACATCCTTATGTAAGCCACCCCTCTCAGGAATACTATTCTGTATTCTCCCCTTTTAGTTAGGTTCCTTTGATGGCATTTCAGGTTCCACCCCAAAGGGGTGTTGCTGTTTGCCTGGATTTAAAAGGGGTTTCTGGGAGGAAGAGTGAGGCTGGCAGGCTGGATATAGGGCAAGTCATGCTGGGGTTTGAAACCCCCAGGCCCAGGAGGTACTGGCTGGTGGTTAGCATCGATGACTATGCATTTTCAACTCAGATAGGGAGGGTGGTAGGAGTATGGTGACCATTGGGAACTGGGGTCCTTGTAAGAACAGCAGCTGGGTGGACAGCAGCTTGGCGGTAAGCCCATCATTATCTGGATTTGGGAGTCCTGGTGCCCTTGTGAATGGTATGGCAGTGGGGCTGTCACGGCAGTGGCAGGGCTGTGGCAGGGCCTCTTGGAGGTGGCAGCTCTGAGGTGTTTTTTCCTGGTGTAGCTCACTGCCAGGTGAGTTTGGATGGATTGCATTTTGGGATCTTATGCTATCTGGCCTGCCATGCCCGTGTCTGGGGCAGGTCCGTGTTAGGCCCACAAAAGAAATGCAAGGAAAGAGTAACTGTAAGGAGGGAGCCATTTCACTTATGCTATAGTTAAGCTACCATCCTGTCTCTGTTGGAAGAGGATTACAAATGAGTTGGTTCTCTGGCAAGGTTTTCAGGGAGGCCGCAGTGTGTTAAAGGCTGCATCCTCGGTTTGGGTTACTCTGGGTGGGGAGTAAGGCCCTCCCAAGTACTGGTTTAGGTCACACATCGCTACTCTCTAAAGCACTGAGCTTTACTGTGGCTCAGGTTATCTGTGTGGAGTCTGCACCTGGTCTATTGTTTAGGCTTGTTTTAAACATTTTTCTCAGCTTGTACTCTTGGTACCTCCCATGTATACCCTCTGGCCTGTTTGGCTCTTGGCTCCATTTGGCTGTGCACTTTATTTATTTATTAACTTAAATAGAAACAAAATTGAATTTCTTTATTTTCTCTTTTACTTCATGTGTGCTGAGATTATTTAAATTAACTAACCATATTCTTCCTCTAAAGAAAGATTCCAGCCTCCAGCCACCCTGGCCCGGCCTGAAGTTGCAGCCATTTGTAGCTATAGCCTATTGGGTGAGAAAACAAAACTGTACTACGTTGTATGAGATCTACAGGCGAGGTAAGGTCTTGTGTGTTTTTATTTGAGCTATAGGCCTGATGCCTGGAAGGTTTCTGGTTTGTACCCCCAGGTTACCATCAGGACCCCTAGACATAAAAAGGGGGTGCAAGACCTGACTCAATGGTCGTAAGCAGAGAGATGGCTGAATGCAGAATCCACATTGAATATCTGAATGCTGAATACCCTTATGCTTTGGAAAGGCTGTGGGACATTACAAAGGAGAGGCGCCCTGACTGGGTATTTTGGGGTGCAGTCCATAAGTTAAAACTGTGATCGAAATCGTCCAGCCCACCATCACAGGAGGTCATCCAAAAGCCAAATCTTTGTGCTTCTCTTCTCCTTGGCAGGACTAACTTTGTTCAAGTACTATGCCCTTGTTCAGGATGTGGCTGGTTGTCACATGAACACTACGTAATATCTACTGATTCGTTTGTGGATGAAACTACCAAGCCAGACTATGCTTATTACTACCCCCACAACTGAGAGCCCGCTATTTAGAGGAAGACACCCAGCAAATTGTGATCTGCCAGGACCGTCAAGCAAGTTTGTTTGACTGTTTTCAAGTTTAAAAGAAAAATTCTCAAAACACACTGTGCCCAGTGGGTAGTGCTGCAGAACTGTTCCTCAAATTTAGGGACTGAGACTGTTCGAACTAACCCACTCTGACTGTTGTTCATGTTATAGTGAAAGGTTGTTCCCTGTTGGACCATAGAAATGAATAATGATGACTAGTTCTACCTCATGCTGTGAATGGGTTGTGTGAGATCATGTCTGGAATATGGGAGAATGTGGCGAATGTGTGAGGTGAAAGTGTTTTTCCTCTACAAAGGTATTACTGTTTTAAGCTGTTTTATCAACATTTTTTCTATTATTTATTTATGGTGCTTTTTTTGCTGTGTTTCCCATCCCCATCCTCTCGTCCTTGGCGCGAGTGCATGCGTGTGGAGGCACACACATGCTGTGCACTGAGGACACCCCACCCCATCGGTTTCTGAACACCCACCTGTGCCGGCACTAGGGCTCCACCCGGTGATGACGGGACTGCGGAAAGGTGACCCCCTTCCTGGGAGAAGAGCCACCACCAATTCTGGTCACACACTCCTCCCCCGTGCTTACACCCTGACCCAAGGTCATTCCCAAACCCAGGTCACTGGCATGACGTGAGATATGGCATCCAGCACCTCAACCTCAGCAACACCAGGCCGGCCCATTGTGGCAACATTTTGATACCATATTAGGTAACTTCCCAGGACGCATCGTGAGATGAGCATTGTTGCTCAGTGTAACCTTCCTGGTGAAACATTTCTATAAATAAAAAGTGACAGCCTGGCATTAGCATTTATCATATTAATCTCTCAGTTTCAGCTACAATTATTTGGTAAGAAGCTCCACGTGTAGCAGGTTAGGAAGTAGGCCCTAGAGGTTGGGTTTGCTGGTGTGCCCGGGGAGTTCTGGGTGGGCAGTGTGCATACCTTATTTTGGTCAGTACCTTTCCAAATGGCTAGTTGCCTATTTCCAGAAAGAAATGGAATTAAAGGAGGGGAGTGTAAGCCACCCCTCTCAGGACTTGCTTACTATACCATATTCTCCGCTTTTGGTTAGGTTCTGCCACCAGGAGGCATTGCTGTTTGCCTGGATCAAAAGGGATTTCTGGGAGGAAGAGGGGGCCAGTGAGTTGGATGTAGGGCAAGTCAAGCTGGGGTTTCAAACCCCGGCCCTGGAGGTACTGGCTGGTGGTTAGCGTGATGGCTACGGCGTTTTCAACTCCGATAAGGAGGTGGTAGGAATATGGTGACTGTTGGGAACTGGGGTCCTTGTTAGAACAGTGGCTGGGTGGACAGCAGCCTGGAGGTAAGCCCATCATTATCTGGGTTTGGGAGTCCTGATGCCCTTGTGAAAGATATGGCAGTGGGGCTGTCTCTGCAGTAGCAGGGCCGCGACAGGGTCCCTTGGAGGTGGCAGCTCTGAGGTGTTTTTCCTGGTGGAGCATGCTGCCAGGATGAGTTTGGGTGGATTACATTTGGGATCTCATTTTATTGTGCCTGCCGTGCCCGTGTCTGGGGCAGGTCCCATGTTAGGCCCACAAAAGAAATGCAAGGAAAGAGTAACTGTAAGGAGGGAGTCGTGTCGCTCATGCTATAGTTAAGCTACCATCCTGTTTCTGTTGGAAGAGGGTAACAAATAAGTTGGCTCTCTGGCAAGGTTTTCAGGGCAGCCACAGTGTGTTAAAGGCAGCATCCCTGGTTTGGGTTACTCTGAGGTGGGGAGTAAGGCACTCCTAAATATTGGTTAAGGTCATGCATTGTACCCTCTAAAACTTTAAGCTTTACTCTGGCTCAGGTTATCTGTGTGGAACCTGCACCTGGTCTATTGTTTAGGCCCATTTTTAGACATCTTTCTCAGCCTGGTACTGTTATTAGCTCCCATATTTGCCCTCTGGCCTGCTTGTTTCTCTGATCCATGGAGCTGCACACTTTATTTATTAATTTAAATAGAAACAAAATTAAATTTCTTTATTTTCTCTTTTACTTCGCGTGTGCTGAGATTATTTAAATAAACTAACCATATTCTTCCTCTAAAGAAGGATTCCAGCCTCCAACCACCTGGCCTGGCCTGAAGTTGCAGCCGTTTGTAGCTACAGTATAGCCTATTGGGTGAGAAAACATAAACTGTACTACGCTGTATGAGATCTGGAGCGAGGTAAGGCTTTGTGTTTTTTCACTTGAGCTGTATGCTCATTGCCTGGAAGGTTTCCAGTTTGTACCCCCCACGTTACCATCAGGACCCCTAGACATAAAAGGGGCGTGAAGGGTGTTACACTTATAAGAAGCTTCCTCTGAAAATGGACTTGTGTCCACCTCCCTTTGTCCTCCCTTTGTTCCTGCTGCCCCTGGTGGTGTGTTCCCTTCCCTCCACTGTGAAGACTGAGCAGAAGTACTTGTTCAGGATGGCTGCTTTTTCTTGATCTTCTGAGCAGTGCCTCCTGCCGCTTTCCTTATCCTCACTATCCCTTCCCTTGCCTTCCTCTTCTCACTTATGTATCTAAAGAAAGTCTTATCCCTTTGCTACCCACTTGCCTGTCATTTTCTCTGTCTGTGACTTTTCTCCCTTATTGTCTTTCCTGCTTACCTCTGTTTTACTTGGCACACCTTCCCGCCTTCCTCCCTGTAAGTTTCCTCTACCTCCTGAATGCCACCTTTATCTCCTTCACCACCTTGGCCAGTTCACAGGAGAACCATAATGGTCTCTTTTTTCCTTCTGCTTTTGCTCACTTCCTTCAAGCAGAGGCTGGTTCCCTTAATCATGCCCTCCCTTATTTCTCCCCATTGTACCTCTACCCCTCCCTAGCAATCCCTTCCTGCGAGGCAATCTCTGAGGAATTCTCCCATTTCCTTAAAATCTTCCTGCTAAAGTCCAGGACCTCATCCTCATGTGGTTTGCATCTGTTTCCATCTTAATGCTAAACTGCACTGTATACTGATCACTGGTACCTAGGGGACTGGCACTGTGATGTCTGTAATGCTGTTCCTGTCTGTAACCACAAGAAGCCCAGCACTGCCCATCCCTAGTATGTTCAATGACTAGCTGTTGAAAAAAGCCCTTGCATGGAGTCAAGGATGGCCCTGCTCTGTGCCTAAACTTCAGTTGGAAGGCTCCAATCCACATCTGAAAGACTGAAGTCACCAACTAGCAGTATCTCCCCTCACTTGCCAGTCTGATGATGGTTCCCAAGTGCCTTATCCAACTCCTCTCCCTATGCTGGGGGTCTATATACCACTCCTGTATGGGTAGCACCCTAGCACCATCTCCAGGGTGACCCACAGCACCTCCAGCCCATCCTTTTCCTCTGGGTGCCTCTGTACTTCCGTGGCATTGAGTCCCCACTTTACATATAGTGCAACCTCTCCTCCCTCACTGTCTCTCTGAACAGAGAGTAGACCATTATGGCCATGTCCCAGTCATTGCTGTCAATAAACTACGACTCTGTTATGGCCACTAAATCCAGGATAGCCTCTACTATGATGGCCTCCAGGTCCTGAATTTAATTTCTCAGACTCCTAGCATTGCCCGCATTGTTCTCCATACCTTACTCCCTCCTGCCTGCTTCCCCAGCTCCTGCCTGTGCTGTTCCCTAACACTCCCCTTGACCCGCCTCTTCCTTTGTTACCTTCTCTGTTACCTGCCTCATTTACTTGTTGCTTTACTTCCTGATTTATACCCCTTGTCCTTATGTTATCCCCCGACTTCTTGCACCCCTGCCCTGAGGGAATTTACTCCCTTGTCTTTCCTTCCTGCTGCTTCATCATCTGAGGGGCAATTGTTTATTCCTTAGTTCTGCAGTCTTCCCCAGCTAGTGTAAATGCTCATCCAAGTAACATTTAAACCTCCCACTAAGGACTGTGGTCCCTTTCCTGGAAGATACAGGTCACCTTCCTATAGAGGTCCATATCTTCAGGTTGTCCCTAGTCCCCATGTAGTCAAAGCCTCCTCCATGCACCATTCCTTCAACTAATTGTAAAAACCTGGTGTGGTGTGGTGTGGTGTGTCCTTCCACCTCCTGACCTTACACACGTAATATCATTATAAAAGAGTATAACAATCATCATTGTTTATTACACAAAGAAACAGGTTGGTTACCTCCAAAGTAAGACGTCATATATAATCTTGGATGTACAGTTGATAATGTGTTAAGAACAAAACATTTGTCCCCATTATTTACTCAAATTGAGATCAAGAAAGAAAACAGAGTATTATGATCTACTTCTAGCTTACGTTTACAAGTCCCAAAAATACTAACTTCCATGGGAGAGTGTACGTTTCTGTGCAAGCACCCACTCTTTGGAATACTTTACCTCCATCTTGCCTGCATGTAAACAACCACTCTAATTTTAAAACTATGTTAAAATCTCATTTGCTGCAACATATTAAGTGTGAATGTTTTAATTTTAATGTTGCATTTGTGTGTAATATTAATTTTATTGTATATTGTTGTACCATCTTAGCTGCATTGTAGTGGCTCCGATTTGTTCCTGAAAAGGGCCTTAGCTCAGTGTACTTACCCAGTTAACAAAGTAAATAAAATAAAATAAAATAAATAAGCCACATACATGCCACCTGCTTGAAGTCCCTTCCCAGCCCCTGAACTTTCCCTGCACTACCCATACCCTGTCCCTTGCTGGTCATTTGTCTAATAGAAACATGGAAACAGAAATTGTCAGCAGAGAAGGACCTCTTGGCCCACCGAGTCAGCCTTATTTTGCCCACATACTGTGCCACTGCACTACCTACTTGATCACGGTTGTTCCCCCTCCTTGTCTTATTTTCAAGGTCCCTTGTGTCTACCCCATGCATGCTTGAATCCTGTTACTGATTAAGCACACCACCTCCACTGGGAGGCTGTTCCAGGCATCCACAACCCTTTCCATGAAGAAGTATTTACTCTCATCTCCTCTGAGTCTGTCCTCTCCCGGCTTCATAGCGTGACCCCTTGTTCTCAAGCATTCTTTTTCTATGTAAAATGCTTCCTTCATGTACCTTATTAATACTTGTGAGTATTTGTAGTCCCCCTTTCCCTCCTTCCCTCAAGAGAGTACATATTTAATTCCTTGAGTCTTTCCTCATAGGGCTTTTGATGTAGGCCGGCACCATTTTGGGTGCCCTCCTCTGTACTGCCTCACCCTATGTCCTTCTGGAACAGGGCCTCAGAACTGGACACAGTACTCAAGGTGGGGCCTCATCATTGATCTATACAGGGTAACACTATCACCCCTCTTTTTTGTTGATACTTCTCCTATGCACCTGAGCATCCTGCTAGCTTTCCCTACTGCCTTAACACACTGCTTTGCTACCTTCAGATCATCAGACCCCAGGTCTATTTCATGTTTTGTGGTTGCCACTACCTCCCCACAATTGATACATTGTCCCCAGGTTTCTGTGTCCCAAGTGCATGATTTTGTGCTTTTGCACTGAAACTCAATTTGCCAAACCCTGACCACTCTTCCAGCTTTTTCAGATCATCCCCATTTTTTCCACTCCCCGCCTAATGTGCCCACTCTGTTGCACATTTTGTGTCATCTGTGAACAGACATACTTTCCTTCCAGCCCTCCTTCAATGTTGCTAATAAAGATATTGAAGAGGACCAGTCTAGTATTGACCCTGTGGAACACTGCTGGTCACCTTGCCTTCTTCAGAAGGAACACCATTTACCAGCACCCTCTGACTACTGTTGCTTAGCCAACTTCTTACCAATTTTACTTCTTTTGGGCCCACTCTAAGCTGTCCATCTTTCTCACCAGTCTTCTGTATGGAGCGGTGTCGAATCCTTACTGAAATCCAGGTAGGTCACATCCACTGCTCCACCCTGATCTGCTTCCTGGTCACCCAGTCAAAGAACTCAATCTCCCCATTGTTAAACCATGCTGCCTTGGATCCTGTAATCCACTGGTTATAAGGTATTACCCACTCCTTTCCTTCCATAGTGATTCTATTACTTTACCCACCACCAAAGTCAGGGTGACAGGTCTGTAATTTCCTGCCTCCTCCCTATTACCTCTTTTGTGGAGTGGGACCACATCAGCCTTCCTCCAGTCCTCCGGAACTTCCTGGTATCTAGTGATAGGTTGAGCAGGGCTGTCAGAGGTGCAGCCAGCACCTCCTTGAGAGAGCTTCCTCAGTATCCTCGGGTGTATCTCGTCAGGCCCCATTGCCTTGTCCACTTTAAGTTGTGCTAGTTTCTTGAGAACTCTTCTCTATAAAAGGACTAAAGTCCACCTCCTTTCCTTTAATGCCCTTGTCCCTATCTGTGGCCCGTCACCTACCCCTTCCTCCATAAATAGTGAACAAAAGTATTTGTTCAATGTGTCTGCTTTTTTTTGTCCTCTTCCACACAAACCCTCCATCCCTTTCAGCCTTACTGTCCCTCCTTTGGTTTTCCTCTTTTTGCTTTTATACCTAAAAATGTTTTAGCCCCTTTTACTGACTTGCCAATATTCTCCTCTGTTTGTGCCTTTGTGCTCTGTGATTGGAAGGCTATGTGCACCAATGCCCACAATCTAGGTAACAAAATCCCAGAACTTGTGGCATAAATGTCCTCCAAGGACCAGGATATCATGCCTAGGAGCTAGCCATTCCAGGCTACACTGCACAGACAGGACAGGGAGGACAAGAAAGGGAGGGGTAATTGTACATCAGGGAAGGGATAAAAGGACAGTCCCACAAGGCAAGGGGAAGCAGAGGCACTGTGGGTAACCCTGGAGGTGGGGAGGGAACAGTACTTTGAACAGGAGTGATATAAAGGCCTTCAGGGCAGGCAGAGGATGTAGATAGAGAACTGCTGGAGACTATAGAGAACATGGCAACAAAGGGTGAATTGCTGCTGATGGGTGACTTCAACTTGCCAAATGGACTGGAGCATCCCGGCAGCAGCCTCAGCCAGGAGTAAGGGATTCCTGCAATCGATGCAAGGGGTGGGTCTCACATAGCCAGTGGGGAGCCTACATGGGAGAATGCACTTGGATCTTGTCCCAAGCAATGAGGACAGGATAAAGGAAGTCACAGTGGGCGAGAGCCTAGGGACTAGTGACCATTGAGCTGTGGGGTTCACTATAAGGACATCACAGGAGGCTAGCCACACAAGGACTAGAATCCTGGATTTCAGAAGGACAGACTTGGGTAAGATGAAGGAGGAATTCAGGAAGGCTATGCAGGATACGATGACATAAGGGGAGTAGTGGAACAGTGGGATAACATAGGGAAGCCCTGCACCTGGTAGTAAACCAAGTGCCAGGCCCTACAGTAAGAGCAAAAGAAAGAGGAAACCACTGTGGTTCTCAAGGGGAGTAGCAGAGCTAGTAAGAGCAAAAAGATTGCATTTCTGAGGTACAAGGCAACACAAAGCAAGGAGGACAGGCAAGAATACTTTGAAAATGTAAGGAAGCTTAACAAGACAGTAAGGACAGCAAAGGTCAAACCGAGAAAAGCTAGCTAAATCGGTGAAAGAAGAAGGGAAGGCATTCTTTAGGCATATTAGTGAGAGGAGGAAGACAGGGGAGGGATTGTGAGACTTAGGGAAGAGGGAGGCATGGTAGTGGAGAATGACATTGACAAGACAACCATCCTCAACAAATACTTTGCTCTGTATTCACTGAAAAGACAATGGGATGGTCCACCATTAATGGAGAAGGGCAAACAGGGAGAAGGTGTGGACATTAGACCTTTTCAGAAGACAAAGTAAAAGAGCACTAGAACAGCTTAGGTGAATAAACCTATGGGGCCATGGGATACACCCGAGGATCTTAAAGGAGTCCTGGGATGAACAGGCTAAACCTCTGGCTAAGCTGTTCAGTGGATCACTAGAAATGGACGTGGTTCTGGAGGAATGGAGGAGGGCACAAGTGGTAAATCTCTGCACAAAAGTGGTAGCAAGGAGGAGGCAGGAAACTACCGCCCAGTCAGTTTGACCTCGATTGTAGGTAAAATGATGGAAATCCTACTTAAGAAAGGCTGGTGAACTACCTAAAGACAAGGGAGCTGCTTGACCCAAGGCAACATAGATTTATGGCAGGAAGGTCATGCCAGACCAACTTGATTGATTTCTTCGAGTGGGTGACAAAGGAAATAGAGCAGGGCAGAGCTGCAGATGTGGCCTATCTGGACTTCAGGAAGGCCTTTGACACAGTCCCACACAGGAGACTAATCCACAAGCTGGCAAATCTGGAGGTAGGGACAGAGGTGGTCACATGAGTTTTTATTTATTTATTTTTGTTGACTCGGTAGGCCCACTGAGACTAGAAATCCTTTTTCGAGGCGACAGGAGGGATACAGATGGTAACCAACTGAAATTGAACCAGATTAAGCTGCTGGTGGTATTTTTAGAGACTGGGGAAATTTGGCCAGGAGAAACTGGTTGAGTAACAGAACACAAAGACTGGTGGTAAATGGGGTTAGGGTCACAGGAGGGATGGATAACAAGTGGTGTACCCCGGGATCATTGCTGGGACCAGTACTCTTCAATGTCTTCATAAGCAATATTGCAGAGGATCTAGAATGGAGGGTTAGCCTGTTCGTGGATGATACAAAGCTATGTAACAGGGTAAATACACAGGAAGGTATAGAAAAATGAGGAGGTATCTGAAGAGGCTAGAAAACTGGTCCAAGGAATGGCAGTTGGGTTTCAATGCAAAAGTGCAAGATTATGCATCTAGGGAGAGGGAATCATGAACTAGATGGGGTAACACTGGAGACCACCACAGAGGAAATGGATCTAGGGTAGTCATAGAAGACAACCTCAAAGTGGCTAAACAGTGCAACAAAGCAGTTGGAAAGGATAACAGAATGCTAGGGTGAATAGGGAGGTATAACAAGTAGAAGGGAAGTGGTGGTACCATTGTACAACTCCTAGTAAAGTCTCATCTGGAATTCTGTGTTCAGTTCTGAGGCCCCATCTCCAAAAAGACATAGACAGGATGGAGACAGTACAGAGGAGGGTGACAAAATGGTGTTGGAGATGCAGCACAAGTCGTATGAGGAGAGACTCAGAGTTCTCAATATGTACTCCCTGGAGGAAGGGAGAGAGAGAGGACATGATAGAGACCTTCAAATATCTAAAGGGGATCAACAGGGTACCAGAAGGAGCATCTTTCACATGAAGGAAAATAGCAGAACAAAAGGTACAGCATAAGACTAAAAGGGGAAAACTTAGAGGAACTTGAGGAAATTCTACTTCACTGAAAGGGTGGTGGAGAGATGGATCAGTCTCCCTCAGGATGTGGTGGGGTGGCCATGGTTCAGGGATTCAAGAATGCATGGAATAGGCACATGGGAATTATCAAGCTAAGGCGAAGGGAGGGGACTTGTAGCATCTAGGATACCTTAAGCATTAGAAAGAGGGAGGCCAGACTGGATGGGCCACAAGGCCCTTATCTGCCTACAACATATATCTATCTATGTATCTAACTGCCTTTCTGACTCCCTTTGTTTCTCCTGATATCTCTCCTATCCTCCTCCTTCTTTGTCATCTTGTACCTTCGAAATACTAGCTTTTTTCCTTACTTTCTCCGCTACTTTTTAGAGAAACATAGCAGTCTCTCTCTTTTTTATGCCCTTGTTAAACTGCCTGATACAGAGGTTTGTTGCCTTCTCAATGCCCTCCTTTATTTTTGCCCACTGTTCCTTGATTCCACCCAGTTTCCCTATCCTCCAAGTGGACACTGACATCTTGCATCCTTCCACCTCCTGTTGTCCTAGTGATTCTCTGGCACCACTCTTCATCCCTCAAGCCAAAATACCTTACCTCACCTACCTCTCTCTCTCTCTCTCTTTTCCTCACCCTGTTCCCCAAGCCTATCCCCCAAACAATAGAGTCCCTCAATAGCAGCTGCTTCCTCTTCAACTAGAGACCCTTCTTTCCTCCCTCCCTCCTTGGGGCCTCCCTCTGAAGATCCCTACCTCCCTTCCCACTGTTACAGGTGCCTCCTCTCAGCTACCCCATCCCACTAGTATAGTGAAAGAATTCTGCAATGGTACAAGCTGAGCTGTGTATGCTTCCTTTCCCCCACTCTCCCAAAATTCATCATGCTCCAACCACTCTGCCTCTGTATAGGCATCCTCTGTTGGAGCAGCTGCACACCTGGCATCCCCTGGTAAGGTAGAAGGTTCTCTTTACCCCTACCAGTTTGTTCCAGAATACAGCAGCCTCTGTCTTCAACCCAGAGAGGTGAGTACAAATGGTGCAGCACCTCAGGCTCCAAAAGCGTCCCGAAGGACTGTGGTTTCACACCTGTTGCACTGTACCACTCCCATGCTCTTTCCTTGTTTTACCTTAGTGCCTGTTAAAACTTCCCTGTACCTTACTATGTCCATTAAATTTTACTTCTCCCTTGCTTGTTTGAAATTTATTTGGTACCTACCTAGATAGGGTGTCCCCTGTTTTCCTTTTTAATCAACCTACCTGTACCTAACTTGCTCTGGGTGTCTACTACTTATTACCCTTTGCCTGAACTTTATGTGTTACCTACCCTAGATAAGGTGTTCCAAATTTCCTTTTCAACCATCCTACTCATACCTACAGTACTTTATCCTGGTGCCTACTACTCCTTACCTACCAGATGTTAACACACTACCTGTATCTACCTACCTTGAAGCTGAACAGTGTACCAGAACACAGTAGTGTGCTATCTCCTACCTTAGCCTGATGTTCCTCCTGCAGAGTCTCCTGTGGACTGCAGTTTATCTGCAGATGCTTGAAGATGTCAAGGAGGGAAGCCCCACTCCTTCGGCTGTCTCCACTCTTGAGCATCATGGGACACGAGCATGATGGAACACGCCGGGCAAGGGACTCTTTACAGAGCTCTTGTTAGACAGCACTAAGCCTCTGGCAGCCACCCTCCATTCCACACCTGCTTCACAGGGCTTTCTTAATCTTCTCACTCCCAAAATTAATTTTCTGAACTAGTTTCCCATACTACCTGTTACAAATTTAAAGGCAAGTCTCAAAGTTTCCGAACACTAACTTAAAAATCTCTTTCCTCACGTACCCTCTCACACTGCTACTTTAAGTATGGAGAACATATATATATATATTTATATATATATATTAGAAGCAAAAATCCATTTAATACATTAGTTAGGGTTGTTCCACAGCGACAAAAGTGAGGATATTTGGTGTTAGGGTTGAAAACCCCTTGACTCCTACAGCGCAACCCCCAACCGGCACTGGGGGTGCATTGGGGTCGCCAGCCCTAACTGTCACCCCATCACATGTGTAAAGCAGCAGAAGTATAGGAGAATGGGGTGAGAGTTAGGACCGACGACCCTAATGCATATTCCCAATGCACACCCCAATGCCGCTGCGGGTGCGCTGTGGGTCCAAGGGGTTTTCAACCCTAAACCCGAATTTCTCACTTTTGTCGCTGTGGAACAACCCTAACTAATGCATTAAACGGATTTTTTGCCTCTAATTTCCTTCTTGTGAGAATGATAACAAGAAATAGTGAATGTAATGCAGCAGGAGTAACGAACAGCAACGCAAACAGAAGTGCTAACAGTGGCGCACATTGTAACTCAAGTGCAAATGACAACAGAAAGCAGAAGACACGGTATGCAGACGGGAACAGTCCGCCACGTGATGTCTTGTCACATAGTGACATGGTGCCCGCAAATGGAAATGTCAATGGGCATGGTGACGCAAAGCGAAGCAAAAAGACAAACAGTACTGTAGACAGAAATGGCAAAAAATAACAGAAGCAAGCAGAAATGAACATCAAAGGATAACGCATATGGTGGCGTAGACGTGAACGGTAAGTGAAATGGAGTGCGACATAAGCGGAAATGGCAACGTAACAGTAATGTAAGTGCACAGGCTGGTTTTCCCAAAAGCTACATAGAGAAAGACAGTGAGTATAAAGAATGTATGCATAATAATGGGTCTCGGAGCAGAAAATGAGGAGTTGGAATACTAAATAGCGTATATCTCAGGAACAATACGACGAAAAAAATTTAAAAGTCATAAGATTTATGACTTTCCTGGCTGATTTTGAATGAAAAGTCCGTATCTTACACGCTTCCGAGATATGGGCCCTGAAAAGGCGCTAACGCCGTAATGTTATCCTATGGGAAAAAAGAGAAGTTCGGAGTGCCATAACTTTGCCTCCCTGTAATATTTTTTCACCAAACCACTGAAAGGCACATCTGTGAGATGTTGCCTGTGTTCCTACAAATTTCAGTCCAAAAGACTAAACTGTTATTTTGCAGCAGGGTGCCAAAGTTCTGTCATCGCGGGCGCAATAATGTTATCCTATGGGAAAATCGTCAATTTTGGACTGCTGTAACTTTGCGCCATGTAATATTTTTCAATGGAGCACTGAAAGGCACATCTGTGAGATGTCAGCTGCGTTCCCTCAAATTTCAGCCCAAAACTCCCAACCGTTCCTTTGCAGCATAGTGCCAAAGAATTACTGTTATTTTGGGCATAGTGTTTAAAAGTACTGTCGTGGATTTTAAAGCTTTCGCAAAAAATTTGTGACACTTTCATGAGTTCGACACTACTTTTATGAAAGTAATTTTTCCAGAAATCTGAAAACATATTTGGGGTGTTTTACCCCAAAATAAAGACATGGCTAGCATCCTCGGGGCCGACTAGGTGAATACAAAAAGAATTAGGTTGCTACAGGGTCTCAATTTTAAATGCCAAGCATTTTTCTGATCACTAACTGAAAACAAAATGGCAGATTTGCAACACTAACGGGGCCATTAGCGACACTAAAAAGTGCATTTGCGACACTGTCTAACTTTTTGTTAACTTTTCCCATTGACTTATAATGGGAAATTGTTTTTGAATAACTTTGAACCATTTAATATTTTTCACCAAATCTTCAAAAGGCAATCAGGGACCCTAGCCACGTTCCCTGAGATTTTGGGCGGTCGCAAACCGTGCGACCTGTCGCGCGACCGTGATAATTCCAGAAAAAGGAACGCAATGCAGATCATGCTTATTAACTCCGCAGTCGTAGATCCGACCAGTGCACGAAACTTGGCAGATCCAAGGCCTATGGTTCTTTATCACGTATTCCAAATTTCAGAAAATCCATCAAACAGTTGCAAAGTTATTAAGGTGCAAAGTTTTGGGGTTTAACATGGAAATGGCTCCTCAACCTAACTATGGTAGCACTACCGTGCTACCATAATATACATATATATATATATATATATATAGATATAGGTTTAATCTAGGTGATTACTCTCCTCTTTGTTAGCAATTGCCGCACTTCCAAAGGACCCAACTAACTCAGAGGGCTTTTTGTCTGCTGTAGCGTGAGTGTCACAGTCATGGTCCCAGCACACGTTATTATACTAATGTCTGTTTCCTCCACAGGTTTGTCATGGCAGGATTCCAGACTGTTAGTGCCCCTGAGTAAAACTGCCTTTTTCTATCAGTTTGTATCTCCCTCTTCTGCAGGTATAACTATTGCCAGCGGTAACACCAGCAAGCCTCCTCTTGCTAAGGGTATACTCTGAGGGCCTTCTTCCTCCAATGCTATGGTGAGTGTCACGTTACAGTTCCACCACACATTGTTATACTAATGTCCGTTTCCTCCACAGGTTTGTCATGGCAGGACTCCAGCCTATTAGTGGTCCCCAACTATAACTGTTTTTCTGTCCACTTTTGCCTCCCTGTTATGCCGGTATAAACCATTGACAGTGCAACCAAAGCCTCCTTCTTCACCAACAGCCTCTTGTGGCAATTTTATTGACTGGCATCAGATTTAGCACCAGTGTCCAACACCAGCACCACCAACCAATAAACTCTTCCATCACCAGTGTGTAGCACCCTAAAGTGGCTTCATTCACCTTCTGCAGTGGTAAATGTCTCTGTCAGTGACCCAACACACAATTATTAATGTTACTTTACCTGCACAAGTTCATAACATAATTCAGTCTGTTACTGTCCACCATACTAAAACTGTTTTTTCTGTCCTCCTGTGTTTCCATCTCCTAAAGATTTTATTGACAGTGGGGAAAAAAGGATCAGCTCATCATCCACCAGCAGCATCGCCTGGCTTTGGCAATGGGAAAAAGGAACACTTCATTCTCCTCCTCCAGCAGCATGGCCTGGTTTCTTCTATTCCACAGCACCAGCATACTATCCAACCTGAACCGTCATCCAACTCATAGACTGAACAGCTACATCAGCAGTGATGCAACATAATCAACAAACATCACAGCTCAAGAAACATGGTGACAGAAAAGTCAAGTGGATACAATGACATCACATAAAAAGCTACAGGACAGATCCCTACTCCTTTTGACAACAATGCTTCTGGCTATGACGATATCACATCAGAAGAAGTTTGAATTCCAGATGCAACTCACTGCACACCAAACAAAACATGCACATTTGTGCCTTGACTGCTACCAGGGTCTGTTTCTAGATAATGTTAGTAAGTGTTATTTCAGTTCTATGCAATATTATAAAATAACCCCTGTTGCAGAATTCATCATTACATGAAAACAGACCTTTTGACTGACTTGGACAATGAAGATTACATGCTGTAGGTCACTATCTACTATGGATATAAGGTAAGTACAATACTTATTAAAAAGTACTAATTGTTTATTGCCTGGGTGTGCTGTCTTCCGTGCATAATACTGTGTAATGGGGAAAGGCAGACTGCATGGCTAACCTTGACTGTTTTACTATTTTACTTTCATCTCCTTGTTTATGATCATAGTAAGGAATTTTACTACAGGTTTAGGATTTTTGATTTCGAGTTCAATTTAAACCAATTGGCACCTCAGAATCAGATCAGAATCAGATTTGGATGCATCTGAAATTTGAAATTGCGCAATCAGATCACATTTTGGTGGCTGTAAGCATCCCTAGTCTTGACAGTTGACAAAATTCATTGTTAATGATGATTTTGTAATTAGCTGTGTGTTTCATGATGATATCCAGACTTTACACACATAGAAACATACACAATGATGGCAGAAAAAATCCCAGGTCCATCTAGTCTGCCTGGAGTTTCTTATCTGCCCCAGGATCTATTATCCATGCAGGGTTTTACCCTTCTGGTCCACACTCCTGCTCCCTCCCTACTGCTGCCAACCTGAGCAACCATCAAACCCTTCATTCAAATGCAGCCATGCTTGAAATCATTCATGCTGTTGGCATCCACCACCTCCTCGGGCAGATTGCGCCACGTCTCCACCACCCTTTCTGTAAAATAAAACTTCCTTACAGCCCATTCTTAACCTCCTGCACCCCATCAATTTCCACTCGTGACTTTGGGTTCTTGATGCTATCCTTATAATAAATAATTTTCTGCAGTTTACCTGTTGATTCCCTTCAGGGACATGTTTTTCTTGATGATTTATTTTTATTAGTAGATTATTGTCTTTTTTGAAAACATACAAAGATAAACAACCACAACAAAGCTGCCATATCACAAACCTGTACATATCACAGATCTAATAAGGTACTTTTAAATTTAGATATAATAATTACCATGACATATTAATATTGAAATGAATGTAGTTAACCTATACTAGATATACCCTAAAAATAATCAAATTAGTCTTATTCAGGGATAAAATAAACTCTGTTTGACATAACATACATCACCCACCTTCTCCGAGAATAGTTCAAATTTAGGTAGGACCTGTGAAAGTTTAGATGAGTTTCTATATCATAACTGTCAGTCATAAGGCACTGCTACATATCAATGGTGGGGATATTCTGTGTGAGCCAGTTTTGTAATGGCCTTCCTAGCTGCTAATATACATATTCTCAATAGTTGTTTGATGTGTGGGTTTCTAAATCCCTCAGGCATATCCAGAAATAAGAAGGCGTGTGGGTGTAGTACAAAAGTCGGGTCAAATAGATCTCTCAGTTCTGCCTGTAACTCTATCCAAAACAGCTGCAATTTACGGTATGGCCAGAAAATATGGGCATGTAAGGTTTTCCGTTCTCCACAGTCTCCAGCACTGGGCTCCATGCTGCAGAGCGATTTAACCTGCTGCACTGGAGTGAAAAAATAACAAATTTCTTCTTTCCAGGAAAATTATTTCCACATATATGAAGGGTAGGTTTATGAATAAAAGTTATATATCTAGCCACATCTGGTTAGTTATTGCCACTCTCAGGTCCAGCTGCCTATGTAACCTAATATAGTTTGTAGAGTGACCATTTATTAACATCAGGACTTCGTAAATTCTTGAAATAAGGAATCTACATTACCTTCTGTGACTATTTGTAATATTAATGTAATTAGGACAGGAGTGGGTTGATCAGTAGGAGTGGCTCTTTTTCACTGCTGTATATGTGTCTTGATCTGTAAGTAGCAGAAGAAATCCGATTGTCTCCAGTTAAACTGATTTACCAGTGTGTTCAGTTCAACCATATTATCCCCTACATACAATGGTCAGGAAGAAAGAAAAACACGTCCTATCCTACACTCTACTGTATAAGTATGATCTAAGTCTGCAAGTTGAAAATACAGACTATAGACAAATGGGGTTATTGAATATCTGTGAGATAAGAGCAGAGAGTGCTTGTTGACTCTGCCAGTGATATAAAGATGTAATAATAAATGGGTTATGTTCAGGTTCGGCTTGGGACAAAATGAGAGGGTTTAAGAACAATTTTGTGAGAGGCAGCAGATCCTCTTCTATAATTCTGATTGATTTCAAAGAGCTGTGTAGAATGGTGACAGCCAATATAAAACTGTACAGATTTGCACTGCCTGGTGGTAGCCAAACTAATTGGCTGAGACACAAATGACAAGCATATTGCCCTCACAGTCGAGGTAGGTTTATTATTGACCCACTAGCAGTAGAAACATAGAAACATAAATTTGATGGCAGATAAGGACCGCTTAGACCACCCAGTCTGCCCATTTCCCTACCTAATGGATAAGCTGCAGATCCCTAGTTAACCAGCAGCCTACCTCTTTCTACCCCCACCCCTAGAATTGCCATATGACTGTCCCATGCATGCTTGAATTCAACCACTGTTTTGACTCCACAACCTCCTCCGGAAGGCTGTTCCATGCATCCACAACCCTCTCTGTGAAAAAATACTTCTTACATTACCTCTGAGCCACCCCCTATCTTCAAATTGTGCCCTCTTGTTCTTGCACACCTCTTTTTGAAAGGTGCTACCCTCTTGGACTTTGTTGATTCCCTGTGAGGTACTTGAATGTTTCTATCATGTCCTCCCTCTCCCTCCTTCTTTCGAGGCTATACATATTAAGCTCCTTTAGTCTCTCTTCATATGTCTTCTGGTGCAGACCCTGCACCATTTTTAGTGCCCTTCTCTGGACAACTTCCATCTTGTCTATGTCCTTGCAGAGATTGGGTCTCCAGAACTGCACACAGTACTCCAGATGGGGTCTCTCCAGCTGTCTGTACAGAGTGATAACAACTTCCTGTTTTCTACTGATGATGCCTCTCCCTATGCATCCCAGTATCCCCCAGCCCTCCTTACTGCCCTCTCACATTGCTTGCCCACCTTTAAGTCATCTGATATGACTACCCCAGGTCCCTTTCCATTTCTGTTGTTGCTAGTATCTCACCCCCATTGTGTACCCTTCCCTGGTTTTTGTTTCCAGGTGCATTACCTTGCACTTCTTAGCATTGAATCTAAGCTGCCATACATTTGACCATTCCTCTAACCTTGCAAGTCCCTTCTCATCCTTTCCACCCGCCTTGTGCATCAACTCTGTTGCAGATCTTTGTGTCATCTGCAAGAGACATACTTTTCCTTCCAGTCCCTCTGCAATGTCGCTTATAAAGACATTGAGAGGACCAGTCTATACTGAACCTCATGTACCCACTAGTAACCCCCTTTCTTCAGAGTGGACTCCATTTACTATTAGCCTCTGTGTCCTATTCTCCAGCCAATTCTTTACCCAGGCTATCATCTTGGGACCCACTCCCAGGCTGGCTAGCTTGTATATTAATCTTTATGGGACTGAGTCAAATGCCTTGCTAAATTCTAGGTAGGCCATGTCCACAGCCCTCCCTGATCTACTACTTTTGTCACCCAGTCAAAGAAATCTATTAGATTCATCTGGCATGACCTTCCCTCTGTGAATCCATGCTACCTTGGGTCCTGTGCCCTCTCGCCTCTAGGTACTTGACAATTCTTTCCTTCAGAAGTGATTCCATCATTTTCCCTATCACTGAGGTTAAACTAACAGATCTGTAGTTTCCTGCTTCTGCCCTGCTCCCATCTTTGTGAATGGGAATCACATCTGCCTTCCTCCAGTCCTCAGGTACCACCCCATCCTCCCATGATTTGTTAAAGAGGGTAGTCAGTGGTGTCACTAGTTCTACCTTAGTTCTTTTAGAAATCTGGGATGAATCCCATCAGGCCCCATTGCTTTGTCCACCTTCAGTTTTAAAAGTTCTTTCAGAACCCTTTCTTCTGTGATGGGCTGGTATCAACTTCTGTATCCAGAGTGTTTCTATTATTTGTTTTAGGTAGCTCCCCTCTTCATTTGTAAATACTGAGCAAAATATTTGTTTAGTAGCTCTGCCTTTCACCGTCACCCTCTGCCCACCTCCTCTCCCCTTTATTAAGCCTCTCTATCCCTCCCTTAGTCTTCCTTCACTCCCTGATGTACCTAAAAGGTTTTCCCCTTAACTGAGTTGGCTATCTTTTCCTCGGTTCGGGCCTTTGCTGTTCTGACTGCCTTCCCAGCTTCCTTTTTCTTTAACTGATGCAATTCTCTGTCCTGCTCCTTCTATGATTCCTTGTACTTTCTGAATGCTTTCTTTCTCTTGAACCTTCACTGCCACCTCCTTTGAGAACCATAGTGGTTTCTTACATCGTTTTGTTTTGTTTATTTGCTTCACACAAAGACTTGTTACCTCTGTGACGCAGTTTTATTATTCCCCATTATTCTTCCACCCCTCCTTCCTGCCCATTTGCTAGTGCATTCCTTAGGCACTCACCCATTTTGGCAAAGTCATCCCTCCTAAAGTCCTGTACTTTTGCCTTTGTATGGCTTGACTCTATTGCTGTGTTTATTGTGAACCATACTGTTCCATGGTCGCTAGTTCCCAGATGGCTACCCACTTCTACATCTGTGATCCTCTATCCATCTCCATTTGAGAGAACCAGGTCTAAGATTGCTCCTCTCGAGTGGGTTCCACTACTAGTTGTCTAAGGCATGCCCCTGTAGGGCATCTAGAATAACCCCACTCTTAGAAGTGGCTGCTGCAACTGCACTCCAGTTAACATCTGGCAGATTCAGATCACCCATCAGCAATATCTCCCTTTATCTGCCATTCTAAGTATACTTTCTATCATTTTCTTATCCATTTCCTCCCCTGAGAAGGGTCTATGCTCTAACCCTGTGCGGATTGTGGTGCCATTGCCTGCCTCCAAATTGATCCACAGTGCTTTTCTCCTCCCTGTTTACCCTTTTGTTCTGTTGCTTTGATTTCTTCCTTTTGTAGAGCTACTCCTCCTCCTCTTTTACCCTCCCTGTCCCTCCTGTAGATAGTGTATCCTGGTATGTTTACATCCCAGTCATGGTTCTGTGTGTACCATGTTTCTGTAGCTACAATATCCAGATGTTCCTCCTCCATCAAGGCCACTAATTCAGGAAGCTTGTTACCCAGACTACAGGCATTGGTACTCATTGCTCTCCATTATTTGATGGCTTTACCTTCTGTAACAGCATCCCCACTGACCTTTCTACCTTGGTCTTTTTCTCATTTAGTACCCTGTTTTGTAGAAGGAGGCTGGGATGTTCCTGCTGCATATCAGTGTCTCCCCTTGACTAGTTTAAAGTTTGCCAATGAAGCATTTAAACCGATTGCCCCAAAGACTTGTTCCTTCCTGGACAGATGAAGACCATCCTGCCAGTATAGGCTGGTGTCCCTCCAGGTGGAACCCCAGTCCCAATGAAGCCAAACCCTGTGCTCCACACCATTTTTTCAACCATTCGTTAAACTGCATGGTGCAATACTCGCCTCACCCATGTCACTGACAGGCAGCACCTCTGAGAAGATACTGTGTGTGCTACTTGTCTTAGGCCCCTCCCCAACTCTACAGAGTCCTTCTGCCTGCTCTAATCTCATGGTGAGCTAAGTCATTTGTCCCTAGCTGGACAAATGACGTCCAGCTCAGACCCCGCAACTGTTCTCATGATCCTAAGGATGCGCTTCCTGTCCCTCCAAGCCATGGCACCAGGCAGGCACCTTACTTCAGTTTTTCCCTGCTCCCCCAGTTCTATCCCTAATAGCTGAGTTGAGTAGCTAACCACTTCAATACTTTTTGGTCATCTGGAATAATCCAACCCTGTTCCACCCTCCAGTGCTCCAAAGTAACATGAACAATCCCTCCCACCCTCAGAACCCACCACCCCAACCTCAAGTGTTACTTTCGATCCTCACACCGTTCGACACAACCAGATATCTTAAGAAACTGATCTCTGACTGAGTATCAGTCCTGATGGTTTGGATTATTGCATTCTTAAACTGGTTGGTTCTTCCATCTCTGTCCCGCTCATCAACATTTTCAACCACTCCCTGTCCACCGGGTTTTCCCAGCATTTGCAAAGTGCTATTATCAGACCCCTCAAAAATCTGGCTCTAAAATGACATCAGCAACTTCAAATCCATCTCACTCCTTGTACCACTTTCCAAAATTATTGAGAAAATTGTCCTCAACCAGACCACTGATTTTCTTGACAATTGCAACATCCTGTCCAGCTCCCAACATGGCTTTAGAGCCCACCACAACATTGAGACTGCTTTGGTCAGTTTTACCCATGGGCCCAGATATTCAAAAGGGTTGCCAGGCCGCTAGTCCGAAATGCGCCATTCATATTCAAAGGGAGGCAGTTGCGCTCTAAATCACGCTGAACAATAGCGCAATGATAATGAATGTATGCGCAACTGAAGGGGAGGAACCATGCATAAATGGCGACTTCGATATTCAACAACATGCGCCATGCACACAATAGCGGAGCCAGCAGAAGTTGCTATTGGTGAAAATGAGCCAAAATAAAAGGAACAAGGAGAGGTGCAAGAACGCTACAGGGAAGGCACATGTTGCTGAACTATAGCCAGCCACACTGGCAACACACACACACAGGGCAGGACAGAGAAAGGGCACCTGGAACCCACAGGCACAGAGAAGGTGGGGAGCCACAGCCACAGCCACAGTGCAGAAGGGGAAGTGCCACAGCACTGAGGCCACTACAGTTAGGTGTTCCTGGTGCAGGAAGTAACAGCCAGAACAGTGGGGGAACACTGAAACAGCTGCCGGGGGTGAACACAAGCCGGGACATGGCCAATGCCACCATCCAGATGGAGGCAGTAATGGGGGGTGAGAAGGTGAGCAGCAGTGGGGCATGGCCGTGGGAAGGGCCCGTTGGCGAGTATGCCCCCAACAGGCAGTGCCGAGGCCACATCAGCTTCAAGCTGTACAGTGATACTGAGATCGTGGGCTGGCACCGCCTGAATTGTGCAATTCTGAGGCTGCTCTGTGAGCTGTGCTGTGATGTGAGATGCAGGCACCCACACGACAGAGCCATACTCTGTCAGTGGAGGCTAAAGTGACAGCTTAGCTACATGTGCTTGCTCACCACAAGTACCTTCCAGAGACCAACAGGGACACCACAGGCATAACCCAGTTGGCCGTGTCACACCACCTCACCCAATTCCTCAGCACACTGCTGCCACATGCTGCAGAGTACATCCATTTCCCAGCACACTGGTGGGCGCACAGCAAACACAGGAGTTCCACAGGGTAGCACGTATGCCTGACATGCTAGGGACAATAGACTGCACCCATGTGGCCATCCTCGCACACCACCTGGCCCTGAGGGGACTGCATATATTAATCACAAGGGCTATGCTAGCATCAACTGCCAGGTGGTGCTGATGCCAGGTGCGACAATCAGTGTCTGTGCCACACGACTCTGGGGAGCACACAATGCCTTCATCTGGCACCAGTCAGCACTATGCCACAGATTCGAGAGTGGGGACATCCACACTGGCCACTTAGTGGGTGAGTATGCAAACCACGGACAAACTTAGGTCTTGGAGGCATGGTCAGAGGTGACGTGGGTAGTGACCTACATGGCCCGAGCAGGGCGATGCTGATCACCAAACCAACCTCCACCCACTACATACAGGTGACAGTGGATACCTACTCCATCCCTGGCTGCTCACACCATACGGCGGCCGCTGACCCCATCGCAGCAACGCTACAATGAGGCACATGCCACCACACGTAATGTCATAGGCCGGTGTTCGTATGCTGAAGGCACATTTCCACTGCCTGGACACCTCTGGTGGTGCCCTACAGTACAGCTCCTCAAAGGCCTGTGGGCTATTCCTGGCCTGCTGCATCCTGCACAACATGGCCAACGAATGTGGGATAGCCATACAGGTCAAGAGGGGGACAGCGAAGGGACGATGAGACGCTGGTGACAGTGGTGATGGGTAGCCCCTTGGGTGATGGGATCCCAACTGCTCCGCTGGCACAGCTGCACCGGGACACCATCACGGAGGAGCACTTCAGCCAACCCAGGTAAGTCATGGGGCCATGTGCAACCACCAGTGGCAAAGGCACAACCCACAAAACACATGGACACACACCAGGGTGCATGCCATCAAGGGAAGTGGCCAGGCATGGAACCACACACACCGTCAGGGATGGGTGAGGTCTAACATGGCACGCGGTCAGACACACACACACACACCTCACCAGACATGCACAAAGGGTAGGAGGTACGAGACCCAGAATGCCACCCCTAGCAACACATGTCCACAGACCACCACACCCACTGCATGTCATTTTGCGTGTGTCAGACGCAGGGCACCATTACACATTGGCGTACAGCACAATGCAGGCATCATCATGGACATGCAACTGTGGACAGCAGCGGAGGGTGTGCAGATGGACTGTGTGTCCACGTGCAGGGCGGTACCCACCCATGCATTGCCCACTGAATGACACAATGCACACAGGGCAGCATCAGACAGTAGCCATGCTGGGAGACAGGTCAGTCCGGCGCCACAGTGCTCCAGCTGCCACGGATGCGTGGGTGGCCCCACTGGAACCCGCTAGCAGTGACAGGCTGACCACTGGCATCATGGAGTGGCACCGATGGTCCCCAGGTGTTCCACTGCATGAACGTGACCGTGCTTGCACAGGGTCTGCAGCACACCGAACATGCCTCGCCAGACGTGCTCGGGATGCCCACAGCTAAACCCGTGTTGACAAGGATGGTGTTGCACGACGATGGGAATGGGGGTGACATTGCACTGCACAGTTCGCGACGCATGAGCAAATAACTGTGTGCCCCCTGTGGCCATGGCAGCTGTGATTGTCTGTGTCAGCCTGTCAATGGCAGTGGTCACATCCTCCGCATCCGTCCATCCTTCCAGGAGCAGAGCAGTTTCTCTGCTGCGACACTCCTCTGCCTGGTGCAGAGCCACACTCAGTGCATCCACCACCATCACAAGCCACATCTGCTGATTGACTGATGCTTGCAGTATGCGGTGTGCTCATCCAAGAGGTCATCTGCCTGATCGGCATGCTGTCCCTCAGGGTGTTCGCAGCCCTGATGCTCATCACCCCTTGAGGGTGGGCACTGCAAACCAGGACCAGGCCTGGGCATGTCCACAGGCAGTGCACTAATGCCGCACCCTGACACTGCACCCCAAGCCCATTGGCCGACTGCTGATGCTGCCTCCAGCTGCTGCTCCCAGGGCTCAATGGTGCTGCCGCAATGGCCACAACAGTCCCACTGTCCTGTACACACATCAGTGCTGCCCTACCGGTGCTGACAGGCATAGGCTGGGACTGTGATGACACGCAGGCCTCCACAGCGACACCACCCACAGCCATGGCTGCGATGTTACCTGCTGTGGCCATCCTGTGGCACACACGTGTCACTGCCCATGACGTTAGCGACAGTATCATCGGTGATGGATCCGCACCAGCCCGAGTCTCAGCATGCTGGCATCCATGGACGCTGGCACACTGGGACATGGGCAGGGCCTCTCGCACCTGCTCCACCAACATCAGTCTGGATGTCCAGGAGGGCCCACTGTCGCCCTGAGCCACGTATTCCTGTGGAGGTGGATGGGCCTTCCTCCATCTCCATCTGACCAGCCTCAGTGGAGAAGCCCGCCACCGCTGACTCATGCAGATGCTTAGGGCTGTAAGGAAAACAAGTTGCGTTACTGCATGTGACCACCCTGCCCCCCCAATAGACGACCATGGCCTACCATGCAGGGACGGACTACCACCCATCTGAATCCACCACCCGACACCCTCAATGGTGCAACGCTGCATCCTGCCAGCAACCCTCTCCTCCTGTGGGGTCAGGTTTAGCACCTCTGGCTGTCCCCCCACCTGTCACAGACCATGCTGCCCTGATTGCAGCCACCTTCTCCTTAATCCTCCACCTGTCTGTGCCCATCTTCTTCTTACACTCCTGCATGGAGCACTGGTGGCTGCCATGCAGGTTTAGCATGCACCACCTCCTCCCATGCAGCAGCATGGGCCTGTGGTGTTCCTGGCATCCACTGAGAAGCAGCTCCTGGTCTAGGTAGGCCTTGAACAGGCATCCATCTCGCCTTCGTGAAATTTGGCCTCCTCCTCCTCCCACTCTGTTCCTCTTCCTCCACAACACGCTTGGTCATGATTCAGCCTGTGAGAATGAAGGTGTTACCTGTGACTGTGCAGTCCCATGCATGTCCCAAAATCCACAGTCCACACTCCCAAACAGCATGCAACTCACCAATAGACTGCAGTAACTGACTATGGCCAGTGCAGCCCAATGTCGCACTTTTATAAGCGCAACCCATGCAAATGAGGTGAGGCACATCTTTAAGTGGATGCAAATGCAGTGACTGTGCCACTGAATGGCTGATTAGCTGATTTGCACATGCCAGCTGAATATCGCGCTGTTGCGCTTGCGCAATGTGTTGAACTTGCTGAGCCAAGGCGCAGTTCTGTGACATCATGAGTACACACCTAACTGTACATGCCTGGGTTGATGACACAGGCGCCTGCTGCGCTGCTGATGTGCTGTGTGTGGAGGCAATGCAGGGCACAGCCACCATTGTGCCAGTGGTGTTACAGCGCTGTTCACCTATATGGTGCTGTGGCACTGGGGCATCATAAGGCGCACTGGGGCAACAGCACGGTGAGCTGCTACAGGAGGTGGCACAGGCACCCAATCATGCTACATGCATTGGGTTCCAATCATGCTGTGTGTCCATGCAGAGACCCTTGACCCTGTTCCCGACCTTTGCCCCTAAGCGCCATACATCAGGCATGGGTGCACCACTATCGGCTGTTAGGTGACAGGCTGATAGGAATGGCAGCTCTGTACCACACAGCATCTGCACATGGCAGAACTGTGCTGCAGAGCACCATTTTGACTTAACTGAGCAGCAGAGATGGTGCGGAGGTGAGCTGTGCAGTGGAGCCAGGTGGAGCTGGCAAACCTGGTTGCCATTGTGGAGCCACATGTTGGCCCACTATTTGGGAGGCACCCTGGACAGGGCCAGGAGTCAGGTGTGGCAGGAGGTGGCCGGCGCCTGGAGGAGGCCACCAGTATGGGGTGGACGGCAGAGCAGTGCCACCACCGATATATGGGGACCTGAGGCGGAGTGACCCGGACCTGCTTGCCCGCCTGCGGAGCACGCGTGCCAGGAGGGGCACGTGCCACAGCCAGGTAGGTGCAACATTCATACACTTTATCTTCCATACGGGTATCACAGTTGCATGTGTCCGGCACGTGGGGGGGCCGTCCGGTGTTGGCCATGGTGGTGTTATCAGGGTGTGGGGTGGTGGGTCTGGCTGTGTGGGATTGCACACACATGGGGGCGGGGGACTTTGCTACATGATTGTACTGATGTTCCTCTCCATGTTTGCACTTAGGCCCAGAAGAGCACAGGCTGGTGAGGAGAGGCGCTGCCAGGAGGACCATCAGGCGGGAGGCGAAGGTCCACAGAAGTGCAGGGATCAGCCTGATGATGGTGAGTGCCTTGCATCTATGATTACTATTGCATGCTGTGTAACAGAGGCGGGCAGCGGGCATGGCCACCATCCATTGGCACCACTGCCATGCACGCAACTTGTTACAGTCAGCACTGTCAGAGGCACTGCATGTCTGGGAGTGTCAATGGTGGTCCATGCATGCACCAGGCACATGGCTGTGCCACTGCCTTCACACTGCATAGCCAAGTCACTGCTGGCCACGTGGTGCTGTGCAGGACATGGGCGTGGTGTGCAGTGGTCCACATGGCTGTGGCTGCCTGGGTAGGCAGGTCTTGTGGACACGGTCACTGTGGGTGGTCACACACCATCACAGGGGCATGGCACATGGCTGTATGCCATGCACAATGGGTTTGCTGCAGGGGACTGGACAGTCACACGTATTGACTCTGCTCCCTTGTCCTAGGTAGACAACGCTGGATGGCCCTGGAATGGACCATAAAGAGATTCTTCAGCTGGCATGGGCATCCCTGGCAGCATTGGAAGATTGAGTGACATGGGGTCCAGGGAGGAGAACCGGAGGTGCCACAGGAGTGGAGAGCAGGGCAGAGAATAGGCCCTCCATGACCCCCGACACCCATACTCCCTGGACCCACCTCACCCTTCTTCCCTCTCCCATTTGTACACCCTGCCCCATGCCCTTCCACCTGATTTGTGGCCCTTCCCCCCACCCTTGTATATATTTGTAAATATGTTTCAGAGTTCTTATATTTTAATACATACATTTTGTTATAACAACTGTGGTGGTCTCTGATTTGCAGTGGGCTACAGGTGCTCAGCTGCAGTGGTGTGCATGGCGTCAGGGGTGGTGCATGCATGGGTGTGTGTGTGTGTGCAGGGGTGAACCACCTATGGTGTGGGCAGAGGGGATCAGTCACTGTCTGTGGTTTGTGTGTTGTACTCTGTGCACTGGATGCCTGTGCAGTGGTCCATGGGGCCTGCACTGTGCATGGCACCCTGTCAGACCTTCCATGGCCTGTGCAGCTGACACCCTTGCATGTCTGTGATATGCACGGTCTGCTGGTGTGTCAGTGGTGGCTGCTGTGGCCAGTGCTGGGACGGGATGTGTCCTTGGGAGGTGTGCAGGGTGCTGTACCACTGGAGTGGGGTCCGGGCATGCCCTGTCGCATGTGGGGTACCTCATGTGCTGATACATGGTCGATCTCTCAGCTGTACCTCAGGGGATGCAGGGTCGCACTGTGTATGCATCTGTTGCATCACTGTCTGCTGCTGCCTGCTGCAGGGTGTCCATGGTGTGGCTGTCTTGCATGGCTCCATGGTGCACAGGGTTGCATTGTCACAGTGGGGTGGTGGCATGCATGGGGTGTCCTGCACTGTTGGGTGCTACACCTGAGCAGGGTGTATGGGATCATGGTGCAGGGTGTACTCTGCATTTTTGGGATAGTGTGGTACCAGGTGATCGTCCATCCTTGTGTGCGGTCACAGCTTGCCAGGGGTGTGATGGGGCACCATGGCCCGACTCGTGGGTTGGTTGCTGGTCTCCGTGGGCCAGTGGTTATTCCATCCTCCCAAGTTGTGCAGTGCATGGGGTGTGGGGATGATGTCTGTTCTGCTGTGTGTTCCTCTGCCCATCTGTGGCATGGGTGGTGAGCCCTGCATCCCTGGTTGTGCTATTGCCTTGCTGCCCTGCTGCTGGTGGGGCATCCCTGTTTGCACTATGGCGCATCTGGACTGCTCAGCTGAACATCCCTTGTTGTGCTATGGCGCATCAGATATGCTCAGCTTCACCTCCCTAGTTGTGCTATGGCACAGGTGGTGCAATATTGTTGTAGGCCAGGTATCTTGGGCTCGCGCAGTTTTTGAACATTCGCTTCATGCGCATCGGTGCAGTGGACTTGCACTTGCTCCTGCTGTTGTGCACTTTTGGGTGCAGTTTGAATATCTGGGCCATGATGTTTACCAGGCTACTGACGATGTTCTTTACAGGTACCATTTTTGTAGACCTTACCAAAGTGTTCAACCTGGTCAATCATGGCATTCTCCTCAAAACCCTCACCAACTGAACTTCTCTAACAATGTTGTCAACTGGATCCACAACTATCTCAATCATAGGACACACAGAATGTTGATTGAGGGTTACCTCTCAATGTCTGTCATATTAAATATGGTGGCCCAAGGCTCCATTTGGGACCCCTACTATTTTCCCTTTTGTGAATTCCCTCCCAGGCATGCACCTCCACTAAGCTCATACTTTATGCATATGATGCAGCCCTTTACTGTGAAAAAAACTCTGCTCCTCCCCATGAACGCCTATCTGACTTCAGTAGACTCCACTCCTGGTTTTCCACACATGGCCTTGTACTCAACACCAAAAAAAAAAAATCATGGTTTTCGTAAGTATCATGAAATGCATTGACTTTGACTTCACTCTTACAGACAATGACAGCAACCTGATCAAAAAGTCTTCGGATTCAAATGTCTCAGGATCCTCCTTGACAATTACCTAACCTTTGATAATCACAAAATATTCTTATCAAAAAGTGCATCAAAGACTTAGGACGCTGTACTGTATTAGACAATTTCTCACTCTAGATTCTAGGGCTCAACTTGCTAGCAGTTTCTGCACCCCTCCTTCACTATGGCTCTCTAGTCTATTTCTCCCCTCAAAAATGTTGACAGACTGAGGTCCACCTACCACAGCATCCTCCGGCTTGTCACTAGTCTCCCAGGATGACCCACCATTGCACCCTCTATAAAACAGCAAATTGGCTCCTCTCGAGGACAGGTTCAACAGCAAAACCTGTATGTTTCTCTTGAAATCCAGTAAGGACCTTCTCCCTAACAGTACCACCTCACCACCTCCCTCTTTCCCAGACCTGCTCACTCTCACCCTCAAACATTCCTCTGGTAGTTCCTTTGCAACCCCACTGTACCGCACCTCCCACAGAGATAACACTCACTTGCTTACAGAGGCACAAAACTCTTCAATGCTCTGCCTCAATCTCTCACCCAGTGCCCATCTGTTGTTGTTTTCAAAAAGCACTCTAACAAACCTCCTCCTTTACAATTTGTCATGCAACTGCCCTTAATCTTCACCTTTCCCTTTCTCTAATTCCTTGGACTCTCCCATAATTACCTGCCCTTCCCACAGTTCCCTAAGCTTCCCCAACAAAGCTTTGTAAATGATTGTGTTTCTACCTCAATGATTTGTACTTAATTCTATGATTTAATAATAAAATGAAGGTGATGGGAGGAAACACGAATGACAGCCTACAATTAAAAGGAGCCTCTATAGAACTGAAAGGCGTGCTAATTGGTTTAGTCAAAGAGTGGTCTCAATATGGAACAGACTACCAGGGAATGTGGTGGAAAGTGATACATTGAAGGAATTTAAAATTGCCCTAGTCAGGTGTATGGGGGACACCAATTTGGATATCAGGAATAAACAGGGTGAGTCACATGGCCGATTGGCTCACGGCTCATATACTGTACCACTATAATACTATGATACTGTGATAATTCCTTGTTAATTGTTGTGTTTTACCTCAGTTATTTGTACATAATTCTCCAGTATATTTTGTATGTTTTTGTAATTGTTTTGTTTCACTTCCTGTACTGTTTCTTCATGATTCTGATACACTTGACGTTTAGAAACTGGGCAAATTTGCCCACATGCCTTCCAGGATAAATAAAAATGAAATGAAATGAAATGAATAAAGATTGGAATGGCCAATCCAATTCTAGACTTTGGAAGTTGTAAAGTAGTGTGTTTAACTGTTGGTCTCCCCCAATACAAATTAAGATATCCTTCTATCCTTCTACCTAAACTGCAAGGCAGTAGGGGTTATGGGGAGAGTTTGTGCCAGGTATAGTATCGTGGAAGAACATTCATTCATTCTAATTGAGGTGACTTTCTGGATGAGGGCAAATTAATGGCCTGCCATTGTCTTAAATCTAACTGTACAGTTTGAATAAGAGGTGAATAGCTGAGAGGTTAAGGTTTGAGACCAGCTGATATGTGGACTGATAGACATTTAAGGAAACACATATCCCAACTGAATTTAAACTGTTGCTAATTTAGGGGTATAAAGTGAATATCAACAAGATGGAGAACTTCATCTGGTGGAGTTCACTTTATACCCTACACATTTGTTAAAAGATTGCAAGTATTGCCATAAACGAGGAAAAGATTTGTCTGGAGATGATATATAAATCAGCAAATCATCTGTGTAGACACAAGTTTTTGCTCTCTGCCCCAGTAGGATCCCTTGAGCTGTTCATCTTGTTGTAAAGCTTGCACTAATGGCTCCAGATATAAGGCAATAATAGCAGGGATAGGGGATGTCCCTGTCAAGTACCCCTATAGTGTGGAAATGAGAGCTCTCTGACCATTAATTTTAACATACACCTGTGGAGCAAGATAGAGGTTCTTAAATTCTATAAATGAATTTGGGAAGGTCAGTTTATACAATATAGCAAGAGTAAGTTCCATGCCACCTGGTTGAATGTCTTCTTCCAGTCTAGGCTCAATAACAGGAAAGGGGCTTTTGACCAGGTGGCATGGTGGAGGACGGGCAGCTTGCATTATGTTATCTTGAGTCTGTTGAGACTAACTAAACCAGTTTGATCTTGCTGTATTAACTGTGGTAATATGTTTTCTAGTTGCTTCACTAATAGAGATGTGAAACTTTTGTAGTCAATATTAAAGATCCCCTGACACCGTTGAGGCAGCTCGATTGAGGTAATGTTCAGACACAGTTTGGCTTATATGTCATGTTAGTTTCTGTAATTTTCTCCCTTATTTCTTTAATACTATGAGCATTTGCATGAAAATAGGATCACTGCTCTATCTGTTCTAGCTGCTTGCCTGCACCTGACTTCACAGGTCTGTTTACGACATCACAGTCTGTTGCTGTGGCGATAATTATAATGTCATAATTAGGGGATTATGATGTCAGGTGCAGATTAGCAGCCAAAGCAGGTAAAGTCTAAGGGACAAAGATTTCAGTTTTATGAAACTCTCCTAAGTAATTATGAAAGAAGTGGAAGAATTACAGCAGGTAAATAAAACATAAACTGCATTGTGTCTAAATCTTATGTCTTTCATATTTTTTGAATGCTGTCCAGGGCCCTTTAAGGACCGAGGCTGGTCTAATGAAAAGTAAATTGAGCTATCTTTATTTGGTTTAAGTATTGCAGAGATGATGGCCAGATTCCAAGTAGGTGGGGGGCTAGTTCCCTTTATCACCCAGGCACAGACTTTGGTTAGTGGGAGCATTAAAATTTCTCAAAACATTTCATAAAATTCACTAGTATAGTCATCTAGGCCTGGACTTTATTATGTTTTAAAGATTTAATTGTTTCTGCTATTTCTTCCTACATTTCTGGAGATTCTAATTTAGCAGACTGGGCTGCGAAAGTGAGGAGTCATACAAGTTTAAGGAGCAAGGGAATTGCATAGGGGTCTACTGGTTGATCAGGGTTATATAACTGAGTATACCATTTTCTAAAAGCTTCTAGGATTCTATCTTGGGTTATATGGATTATCCTGGAGTCAGGGTCACAGACATGAGTCTCGACCAGCTTCTGGCAAACACAGATGGCTAAATGTTTGTATCTTGAGCCCCCACACACACACACACACACACATACACACAAAGTATTGTTGTTTAAGATATGGAAGAGCTAACTTTGTTTTACATTTAAAATATCCTGAATTTCGATCAGAACTTAAAGATCTCTATCAAGTCTCCCCTCTCACCTGGTGTCCAGTGAGTGTATGTTCAGTGCCTTGAGATGGTCTTTATAAGATCTGTCCTGTTAGCCCTGAACCATCTTGGTCATCTTGCACTGCATTATCTCCAGCCTGTCCTTTATGTGAGGACTCCAGAACTGAGCACAGTATTCCAGGAGTGACCTCACTAGTGACTTATACAAAGGCAGTAGTACCTCCTTTTTCCTGCTGTCAATACCTCTTCCAATACACCCCAGCATCCTAATAGCCTTACCATAGATCTTGTTACACTTTCTTGGCTGTTTACAGATACAACCCAAGCAGTGGTTCTTGTATTCTGTTCTATCATATTTTTCTCAATGGCATTAATTTCATTTGATGTTAATTTTAGATGCCCTTCTTTTAGAGGTTGTTCTACATCATTTTGGTTGTCATCCTCTTGAACAAATCTAGACAGTTGGGCCATTAAGTAGTTTGAACTGTAATGCTGGTACCTCTGCCATTTTCTTTACCTGTGTGTGTGTGTGTGTGTGTGTGTGTGTGTGTGTAAAATAAATGGCTACTGTTTGAAATGTAAAGGTTCAGAAGAGGCTCAGTGATATGCTTGATGTGCTGTGGCTGTCTGGTGGGACTTGTTTTACCAGTATGTTGTATTCTCTCATTGCACAGCTCCTAGCCAATCAGGATGCAGCATTTTTCTTCTCCGTTTCTTTAAGAAGCATATTCTTCAATAAAGTCAACTGTTTAGCTGCTGTAGTTTAATTACTATTAACAGCTTAAGAATAAATGGCAACATAATATGTATTTCATTTCATTTTACTGGTAAACTGTGTAAGCAGTAAGTATTTTTTTAAATAAAATTGTTCAGGCTTACCATAGGCGATGTGCTTTTTCATTGCCTTCCTTCTTCTGACCTTTCAGATTCGTAAGATTCTGACAATGTCATTTTCATTATCTGGACAATAATTTATACTAACAGATCTTTATAAGTTTAAAAACAAAAAGTTATATTTAAATGTAGTGATTAAATTAATTATTTTTATTCAAAATGGTCCGACTGCTGCTTTTTAGTAGGAAGCAAACTATGCTGTGAATACAATAGCATCATGCTTCTTTCTGTCAAATATTGCAGCACAAAGGACCCAGAGGGAAGACAGCATTGGCAAGAACACTTCCAACCCTCTAACATCTCAATGGCATGGCTGTCTGGGAAGGATAATTGGTCCACTAAATACACCATGTAACCATCCACTACAGGAGGGTGCATGTCTACATACAGGAAAAAGAAGAGAGGAATAAGTAAAAGAACATTAAAGTTAGCCTTGTAAAATTGCTTGACATGCAATGAAATGTAGTTGCTAAATATTGAAACATTTTTAATAAACAGATTTTGCATAAAAAGAGTATTTTCCCTTTTGTCCCTCCCTGTGCTCTCCTAGCAACTGGGGTCACTGACTAGGAAGGCTCGCCAGTGAGCAGCTTCCTTCACAGCCAGTGCCAATTCTGTTCTGTGATAGGGTTGGAGGATTGCATGCCTGCCAGGCCCACACCCTTTTCTTCCCTTGCCATTATTGTAATGTTGCTCAGATAGTGCTTTTGTGGCTTCTACCACTAACTGTCAGATAATACTGGTGTCCTACCTAGGATCCTACCAGAAATCCTACAAAAGACAAATGTAGAATCCAGGGTCAGATAGCTATGGATCCTAGTTAGGATCCAGGGATGCTAGGTCCGATCCAGGGATCCTAGGTCAGATAGTTAGGATCTGAGCTGGATCTGTTGCTAGTATCCACAGGATCCACAACATTTGTTGCTCAGTCCACAGGATCCACGTTTGTAGGATCCATACACTGGATCCTACAGGGTAGGATCCATGGTCAGATAGCACTGCTGTCCTACCACAGCAATTATGTGGGCAAATTGAGGCATCTGTTTGTATCCTAGTTTCTAGGATACTATCTGAGCAACACTACATTACTGCTTGCTTGTTTATCAGCTGGCCGTAGTGTTCATCTCTAAGGTTCATACACAATGCCCAGTCTCCCTGGTGAAAGAGTGCCACACCACTTGGGTGGCATTGTATTAAGTATGTTGTTCCAAATGTAACTTGACTACCTCCCTCAAGTGAAAACAAAACAAAATAATGTTATGTTGCTGATGATCTTTAAATATACTGGGGACAGAGATGCATCAATCACATTAACATAGATCTGAGACTCTGCCTACTCATAGGTTAAATATGTGATGCTCAGGTTCCACCATTTAGAAGGTTAATCAGGAATAAAAATGTATTTGGAAAAATTGTATTAAGTTTTCAGCTTTTTAAATGATGTTTAGATGTTGCTTGTTTAATTTCCCCATCTGTCAACTTCCTATTTAACATCTCTTTTACTAACATATTAGCAGATAACAACACCCTTTTTGCCACTGGTGCCTCAGTCTCTGAGCTAGAAGCATCACTTCAGTATGACTGATGACATTAAGTTCAAGCCACTGTAACTCAAACTCCAAAAGAGAGTTATCATGTTTTTGGCAACAGACCATGTCTTGCCAAGCTCTGTCACCCCTTGTTAGTTGTACCCAGGATGGTGCCCCACTTGAAGAGGTTTCCCACCTCAAGTACCTTGTGGTGTGCTTGGATAGGAACTTAAACTTCTCTGTTTATGTCAATGCCATACACAAAAACTCTGCCAGAAGTTTGGTTCTCTTACAGGAATTTGTCCAGCCTGCCCTCCCTGTCCATCATGTGATCCTCCTAAAGATGATCTTACTGACATTTAATTATGCAGATCTGGTTTATGGTGCCCCTAAATCCTCCCTAGCCAGACTGGACTCCCTCCTAAATTGCTTCAAGTCACTTTGTCACTGACTCTCTCCATGTACTCACCACTATTCCTTCTACTAGAACCTCTCTATCTCATCTCACAAATTCTGTTGCTTCTCTCACTGTGCTGCCTTTATTTCAAAATATTGACTCACATACCTCCCTTCTTACCTCTCTATGCTACTGTTACCAATATTGACTCACATACCTCCCTTCTTACCTCTCTATGCTACTGTTACCCTATATTGCCTCCTCTTTTTCTCTTCACCCTCAGACCCATGCTCCTTCAGCATTCCTTGCTATAACACTCTATTAAACAATCATTTTTAGTGCAATTGACCTCACTCAGGAACTCCCTACCTCATGCCATCTGCAACTCCTCCTCCTCTTACCCTGTCTTGAACAGCACCTTAGTCTTACAACTACCCACTCTGCTCCTGCCTCTATCTTCTTCTTTAGTCTAACTCTCACCTTTATTTCACACATTCTACTCCATGGTGTATTGCAAATCTGATTTTGCTGGGCTCGTTTATACAACAATTTATTGGTTACTGGTGGTTCTAATTTTCAGTTCCTCATTTCTGCTTCTTCTGCTTTTTGCCACTAAGTAATTTAAACCACTCACTCCTCTCAAGTAATAGTGAGCTTGTAGCTGTTGCTTTAACTGTCTTGTTATTGTACTTCCTCTTGCACTTTTACTGCCTCCCCAGGTCATACCTGGTACCATGCTTTGGCTCAGTGTGTCTCTTTAGGTTACCAGTTTGTAAATAGACAAACAGATTCCTTATCATAACACAGTATTGTGCGTATCTGGAACTGACAATGTCACTACAGTATCAGGAAAACTCTGATCTTTCCATTCATGATTTTATGAGCAGTTTTACCACAACCAATATAGATTTTAGTCCACAAGACACATTTAATGAAACTATTTAATGAACATAGCATTAAAATGGAAATTTACATCCAGAATTACAATAATTAACATTTTCCCAGAATGTTTCATCTCTGTAATCAATGCTAGTAAAAACAGGTATGTCCACTATTCTAAGAATTGCACATCCATATTTTCAGCCGTTAACCTTCTTCTGAAGTTCCTGAATTCCATTGGTCTGGGTCTTTCATAATCTAAACAGAAATAAAGATAAAACATTTAATATTTATATATCACAAAGACTGACGTCTTTACATAAAAGTGCCTGATAGCTAAAATGATAAAATTCAGAGTTACTTTATAATGTCAGAAACCCATAACTCCCACTCTGACATCAGAAATATGAGTTGAGACTTTCTGACATCAGTAACAAAAAGTATACAGTGACTACTGGAGCTATAAATAATGCATGCATATAGTGGCATGGATTTAAAATGATTTATGGCTTTACTAATTGGTTTAAGGTTTGTCAGACTATGACAGTTTTATTTTATAAATTGCAGTTAAAAACATCTTTCAGTTTTTTGTCTTGGGATCCTTGTACACGGACTGCATGTGATTGCTTTTAGTCATGCTTGATAAAATTATAAACTTGTAGTTCAATATTTCATATTACTCAATATTTGGTACGTTATACAGTATGATAATTTATTTTCTGGGCAGGCAAAAGGCTAAGGGTAAAATACAAACTTTTGAGGGCCTCAATAGATAGAGAAAATCATTTCTTTCTGTATGTACAAAAATTATCTCTAGGCCTTTGGGTGCCAGCGTAGCTTAAGTTGGGATCCCATCCACCAGAAGATCATGGGTTCTAATTCCACACTGCGACTTCAGCTCATAACCCAATCACTGGGACTCAAGTGCAGTGCTAAAGGTGTGTTGTACTGTTAGGTTGTGTCATCATGCAGATGACATGCTAAACTAAGGGCCCTTCTGCCCATCTCTGTACTCGCTTGGTGGGTGTCCAGAAGTCAAAGCACTCATTCCAAAGCAAGACATTCCCTTCTCATAAAACTGGTTCATGCAGTTGTCCACGGCTGTTTGTGTGGGTGCTGATGAGTGGAATGGCTGCCTCAACACTTTTGCAGTCACTTCACTACCAGTCTCTCTCATTGCCTGTAATGTGCTTTGGGATACAATGTGTAAGAAAACTGCTATATGACATAAATGCAAATAATTTGTTTCTCAGCTAGGTGTCATTTTAATGTGCAAACCTGCTAGTAAGAAAAGACCATTGACCAAATGCTACCAGGTGCACTAATTTTCTGCAACAAAGCAATAAGGCAAGATAAGATACCGTTACCTTCTTAAATTCAAAATATGCTAAAAGTTTGAAGAGCAGGTAAAGCAGCAGTATTTGTTAGTTTGCAATACATTTCATCTCATAGGACCCAATTCTGAGTTCCAGTTTATGGGCCGGAAACAGAATGCAAAGTGTGCTTCATTGAACTGACCCATAAATTAGCAATGCAGGAAACATTAGAATTGCATGGGGATGCAGAGACTACAAAGTTACAGACTGCAGTGCTCCAAGTCCATATGAAGAAGCCATGCTTGCATCTCAATTTAAATGAAGAAATGTCACATTGGTGAAAATTCAGCTCAAGTAAGCAAGCAAACTTTAGTATATCACCCTGTGCAGACAGCCCCTAGCACCTCAGCATGAAGCCTTCTAGGGAGGATGCAGAGACTATCAGCCTTTCCCCTGGGCAAGAGACATTTTCTTAAATCAAAGGTGCCTCTGAAGCAGCTCTGCCTCAGAGGCAGACCTCGTTGCCTTGCCTCGGAGGCAGGGCTACCACTGAGATAAGTTTGTTTCTGAGGCAGACATTATAGATAGGGGTTGCCTCACAGGAAGGCTCTTTAAACTCTAGCTAAAGAGCTGAACTGCATTGCTGTGCCAGCTTAAGTGGTGCAGCGAAAGACTTTGCTTCCCCTGCTCAAACCTTGGAATGCAAATGAAGCATTGCAGCTTTGGGTTTGTGCACATTACAGGTCATGCATGTCTGCACATGGCTCAGTGCTCATGGGTGCTGCAACTTTGTAGGACTTTATGTACACTGTGTTTTAGGAATGATTATTCTGAAATGTATTGCATCAGTTCAGTTCATTGCTATCGTGAGTGGCCAGTTTTCTTCAAATGAGAGATGTTATTATAGACTGTTGATGAGACTTCAGAGTGTCCTGGTTTGAGAATAGTTTCCTATGACTGTTAGCTGAATGCAATACTACATTAAAAAAGGAATAATGGTAAAACAACCCCATACTGGGGATGACTACATTTTATAATGTTAACTGGTAAGAATACCTCAGACATAGGCAAGTACTGTATGTGTCTAAAGAGATGGGCCAATTCAGTAAATCAACTACAGAGTATGCCCACAAGCAGTGCCATCATGTTGTATTTGCCTGAACATGCTTTCAAAACTTTAGGACTGATCTGCCTGTATTATAGAAGTGGCTTCACGTCTGTATCACTCTGAGCATGGCACACAACTTTGCATAATGTATCCCTATTATGGTTCATTCCTGTGACTGGTATACTAGCCTTTAAGAACTATAGCCCCTTAGAAGAAACTGAACTCATGGTGAATTCTGTTGGAAAAAGCCCAATTAGTGTCTGTAGAAGGTGTAGAGAAATGTATGAAGTATAAAGAAAATTGTATGTGTACTGTAAAATGTAAAATATTTTAAAGGTTTTTTTTCTTCCTTTGGCTTGATGGTATTAACACAAAGGGCAGGCTCTTGGACCTGGAAATAAAGTCATAGGGATTGGGTTATAAACATTTAAAGGATGATACAGAGATATTGAGTAATTATCTAAAGCTGAAGAGTTAAAAGGTTACAGAACCTTTACCTAGTCTGTGTGTTGCTAGGCTGTAGCCCTTATTAAATGAAGAGAATCAAAGGGCAGATAATTGTTAAGGGGCTGGCTATGATTAACTAGTCTTAAAGCTACCATTTTCATATCCATATGTATTGGTTTATTGTTTGATTGATGTTTTGAATTCAATTAATTTATGTGTTTATTATACTGTCTTTTAAGGGTCAGATGTCTGCAAGCTACCTGCAGGAGTTTATATTTGATAATGTGCCATTTTAGTCTTATGTTTAATACTTACACTAAATTTACAAGATACTTCATACAGAAAACTAAAGGACATACAACAACACTACAAAATTAAACAACTGAATGATTGGCAGAAAGAATTACAAACGGAAGAATCTCACTAGACTCACTTTTAAAACATCTGCTTCTTTACCCCACAGGACTTATCAGGAACAGAGATCTGGTGTTTGCCACACAGGCCTTAAGATCCAAGAGTGCCTGCAGTCCCCTTTCATGTGAAGGGTAACCAGTTTTATTGCTAGCTCAAGAAAATTTAAACCTCTTTAGCAAACACTCCTTGTAATAAACCTTAGAGGGCTGTCCCTCCCCGTCACATCACTCGGAGTGTTCAGCCCACCCTCCTAAAAAGATACTACAGTTTCCATCCTTTTTGCAAGCATAAGAACCAGTTCAGACTAGAGTAACTCATGCCTGTGGCCATGTTAGTTAGAGGATCATTTTGGCAAATAAGCCAATTACCAGCCATTGAGAGATGAACAGTAAGCATAGTAGGGGATTACCATTGTGAGCTGGTTTGTAGTATACACTAGGGCTCCACCATTGAGATGCTATATCTCTGCCTGCTGGACCATTTAGGCCAACTTACAATAAGTACATAATAACACTTAGACAATGTCTGCCTGTAGCTAAGGTGACCCTCAGATGAGACATGCATTTAGTCACAGACACTGCAAGGAAGAAAATATACACAAAAATCATGGCCATTTTCCTTAACAGCTTGACATAATTACATGTTGTTACAAGACAACAAAGTTTTAAAGTCCTGAAGAGAGAGAGAGAGAGAGACTACTGATGTAAAGCCATGAAAACAGGGAAACATGGAAACCATGAGATCAGAAAAAGCTGTAGAGTTCTTAGACTAGGAAAACTGTTAAGACAGGAGAAGTGAGAAAGCTATAGATTCCCTGAGATACAGGAAAATGCTATAAAGCACTGGGAAGATGGAAAAACAATGAAAACCTGAGACAAATAAAAACTTATTGTCAAAACTTGAAAATATGTGTTCATCATTGAGTGTTCCTACTGCATAAACCTTCTGCCTGTTCACAGTTCCCTTGATAATTTTATTCACGCTAATGTCTATAACATTTGCTAACCTCTAATAATAATAAATATAATTATACCAAAACATTATGTTTTTCTTCCCAAAATATGAAACAGCTGTATTTCACTGTCAGAGTGATGCAAACCAGTAATATAAATGAAAACTAAACATTTCTGAAACAGAATTTTAACACTTGCAGTGTGATTACATTGTAATAAACTTAGAAGTTACATGCTAAATAATAATTTACTATTACCATGATACTAATATATCATAATTAGTTGTAATTAGTCTAAAAATAGTATTACCTGATTAATGTACTGAACCACATTATGTCATTAGCATTTAATTCCACATGCATGACACAAAGATGACCCCAGGAAGTACAGGCCAGTCAGTCTGACCTCCATTGTTGGCAAGTTCATGGAGACCATACTAATGGAAAGGTTGGTGGAATATCTAGAGGAGCATGGTCTCCAGGATGCGAGGCAGCATGGGTTCATGGGGGTCGTGTCAAATGAATCTAATTGACTTCTTTGACTATGTCACTAAGACAGTAGACAGGAGCCCAACAGTAGACATCCTCTATTTTGATTTTAGCAAGGCTTTTGACTCTGTGCCCCACAAAAGGTTGTTCAGGAAGTTGGTGGATCTCGGGTTGGGGAAAAGATGGCCAGATGGGTGGAAAACTGGCTGAGGGACAGACCCCGAGGGTGGTTGTGGAGAGAGTTATCTGGCACCAGAGAGGTAACCAGTGGGGTCCTGCAGGGCTCAGTGCTGGGGCTATGATGTTGTTATTCAATATCTTCATCAATGACCCTGGGATGACATTAAGGGCAAATGTGCCTATTCTTGGAAGACACCAAGCTCTGTGGGAGAGTGGACACAGCTGAAGGGATACAGTACCTATAGGAGGATCTGGAAAAGCTGGGGAGGTGGTCCAGGATCTGGCAGCTTTGCCTCAATGCCAAGAAATGCAAAGTTATGCCTATTGAACCAAGAATCCCAGGACAGAGTACTACCTGGGTGAGTCCAGTATATGCATCAGAGGAGAAGAAGAACCTGGGAGTGATGATCACTAGTGACCTGAAGCACGCCACACAGTGCAAGAAAGCAGCAGCAAAGGCAAACAAGATGCTGGGATGCATATCTAGGGGGATCAGTAGTAGCACAAAGGAGGTTATACTGCCCTTGTACAGATCACTGGTAAGGCCATATCTAGAGTATGGAGTTCAGTATTGGTGCCCACATCTCAAAAAGGACATTAATCTGTTGGAGAAGGTCCAGAGGAGGGCTACAAAGATGATAGTGGGTCAGCAGGGTAAGACATATGAGAAGAGGTTGAGGGCACCGAACATGTACTCCCTGGAAGACAGGAGAGTGAGAGGAGCGAGAGGGACATGATTGGGACCTTCAAGTACTTGAAAGGGATAAATAAGGTTGAAAAGGAGAGTCTCTTTAAGCTGAGTGGCAACCATAACATGAGGGGCACAGTCTTAAGCTGGAGGGTGGGAGGTTTAGGAGGAAGTCAGGAAGCACTTCTTCACAGAGAAGGTGGTGGACACTTGGAATACGCTGCTGGAAGAGGTCATCTCATTGAAGACAGTGGGTAGCTTTAAGAGAGGCTGGGATAGGCATAGGGGAAGGTAAGGATCATGGGTAGGGAGGATCGGAGGAGTGGGAGGGCAGGGACATTAGCTCAAGCTGTGGACCCTGCAATATGAAGCAGACTTGATAGACCAAATGGCCTTCTTCCACTGGCTTCTTTATATGTTCATATGCAGATAAACAGAGATCCACAATGTCCTAACTCAGTACACTGTATTTAATTTCATAAATGAAGATGCAGGACTATAGCTCACATGTGACAAAACCATAAGCAAATGCCTTACCTCTTCACTAATGACATATTTTAAGTCAGGCCTTTGTTACACATTTTCAAATGCAAACCTTTCAAATTAGTGATTTTCTGAGTTTCTATTAATTTCAAAATATTTTGAGTTGTGTTTATTTCAATAATATTTTTATTAATGTTTTCAAAAACAAATATACAAAAGTACTTCAGTTTCTACACTAAAACAAGATACACACACCACAGAGTATTCAGATAAATGTTTACTTAGACTGTGCTATTCTGGTTAGAATGCTGCATTCTGAATCTACATTGTGATGTCATCAACATAATTCCTGCTGTGCTCCCATTCACTATGAACAGCATTTTGACATCAACCTATGTTATTGTTGTTGGTGACATATACGATTGAATATTGTTATTTTGATGGTAATTATGCCATCAACAAAAACTACCATCATAATTTTGGCAAAATCCATTCACACTGGTTGTGAATAAAACATTTTGTTTCACACTCTCAAGCAATTCCACCACAATGCATGCATCTATATACTTTATCTTTGCAATGCCTAATAATCCCTTGACATTGTTTTATATTTCTTCAAGTGATAAAGTTTCTTTTAGAATGCCATCACAGTTTATGTACTGAGTAACAATATCCAGTAAGCGATAATATGTGACAGGGTGTGGGTTGTGTTGGATTAGCACATACCCCTGATGAGTTATGAGATGCTTCATGCTTACAACCACTAGGAAGCATGTTATTCCAGCACAATCTCCAGACACTGGAGGGTGTTACTTTCAGTTATAAATGGATAAACAAAAAGTGAAACCATTCTTTTCAATAAACATATGTTAATTATTAGGTATTTTGTATTTGTAAGAAATGCTAAAGATGCCCTTAACTAAGAAAATCAAATCTTCCCCAGAATTTAGAATTATATTATACTGTAGTTTATGTCTTGATACAGCCTTTTATCTGTGCATTTCCTTGTAGTGCATAGCTGTGCTTACATTACTGTATTATCTGGACTGTGTATTCTTAATTTTTTCAATAGTTGATCATTTAATTTTTTGTATTATTCCACTGTAGTTCAAAGCATTCTTAGCTTAGATGTTTTTGTGTGTTAGAAATTCTTTCTCATCCTGTATCCTTTGACTATGCATTTAGAATCACCTTGTTATAAACCTGTTACATAGAACTAATGTTACCCACCTGTTAATACCTTTCTTTAAGTGTACATGTCTGTATTCATCACATTTGATAGTCTAATTTTGTGGGTAATTTTATCTTCTATCTAGATGAAATTTCCATAATGTACCAGAACTTTAAAATTCAAAAACAGTTGAGAAAACATATTTCAAATTCCTGTGCACCTTCTGTAGAATTCCCAATTATGTTTAATAAATTGGGATGTAGGATTTGTCACAGCCATATTATAAAATAATATTAATTGCAGTAATCAATAAATTACTTATTGTTGAATTTATTGCCATATGAAAACTCAGGGCTACAATGAAAATTGTCAAATGTTAAGCAGTTGCCTGATTTTTATAGCAGCACTCAGGTTTATAAATGGAGTTATATTTCTTTTTGGTCAAGCAGGTCACACTTTACACTAAGTAGTGGTAGTTATATAATTAAACAAACTCTGGCCAGAGGCAATAGGGCTGCAGATGAGGAATTTGGTACAAATATTGAAAATTTGTTTTAATATTTTTATATCAAATTTTCAACATAGCCTTGTTATGACCCTGCCTTATGAATATATATTACAAACAAAAGGTCACAGGGAACACAATCATGCCACTGGGGTATTGGTCACCTTTAGTGCCATTGTTATGTTTCTGGAGGGGGCTGAGAGGAGGGTCGGTTGGGGTGATATCCATAATTTAAAAAAATAGGTGATCATGGTGGACAACGGCACACTCTGCTGTGTCCAAGATGGCCTACGCTCCTACTACACATCACGCTAGTAGCACATGTGCAATAGCTGAGCCATCACTGGCCATGGAGTGGTGTGCAATGTTCTGCTCTGACTGCTGACAGAGTACAGAAAATAGTGCAGTGCGACTTCTAGCAGCGATAACAAGCAAAGTTCTTCATGGATGCGGAGGTGACTGTATGTAACTCCAACATGTTGTTCAGTCAGAAGGAATTGAATGAGTCCTTTCTTTTTTTTGAAATAGTAATTTTATTGTTGACAGGAGGCAGCAAAATATCTGTTACATCACCATGGATATCATACATAGATTGAGCATCCCATCAGCATTTTCCTTTTCCTTACAAGCTAAGGATTGAGAAAAGGAAAGAACAATTATCAGAGGATAGTTAGACAGAAGAGTAGGAAGGAAGAACAGATAGGAAAAGAGTACAGAGACGGGAAAGAAGAGGTGCCAGAAGAGAGACTTGCTAAAAGACAAATGAACTATTAATTAATATCCTCCAGGTTCTCTGAGGATGACTGTCATTCCTCTAAATCACATCCAGTACAACTCAAGCCTGCTATGTATTTCATTTGTGTATGCAAGAATTGGCTTTTACTCTTATCAGGCTGGGTTAACTTTCATTTTATATATACGTAGCCAACAAAGTCAACATATCAACATTGTCTTTTTTGCTCATCAAATAAAAAAAGGCAACCATCTCACTTTAAATAAATCTACCCCAGTCTAACCTTTGTTGTCAGATATTCTGATTGCAAAATTTTTAAACAAATGGAGTACCAGGTATCTAAAGCTGGTATGTTTGATGTTAACCAATTTGTAATAATGGTCTTTAAAGCTGCCCCTATTATTACATTAAACAAGTATTTCTGTGTTCTTTTTTCAAAACTGTGAGGGAGACCAAGTAACCAGTGTTGTGAATCTAGTGGGAGAGGGACTTCAAATAGATCAGATGTTACCTTCTGAATCTCTTCCCAGAAACTCCTCACCACTGGACAGTTCCAAAATATATGAGTACAAGCCCCTCACTTGACATTGGCCTTAACACTTGTCCGGGGATGATGTAGTGCCGACGTCACCACTGGGGTCGAAAAATCTCACACTCACTTTCCAGCAGAACTCCTCCAAAAAGAGAGCTGTTGTTTTGTGTATCGGCCTCCCATGTCCTATCCCATTCTTCTTTGATAGGATAAGTCCTATATCCCTTACCCACGACTGTTTGACCTCCTTTAAACAATCCTGGTTTAGACTTTGCATAGCTCCACCAAATTGATATGATCTTGTTAGTTTGTCCATAATTACCACCCCACTAAGAATTCTCTCAAGGGACTAACTGGAATATCACCATCCACCTATTCCCCAATTTAGATCCCAAATAATTTCTAAGTTGTAAGTACCTAAAAAATCCGTTTGTCTCAGACCAAACTCCTGCTTTAGTTGTTCAAATGATTTGAGAGTCTGGCCTGAGTAAAGTTGGCCCAACCATCCTAAGCCATATCTCTCCATGCTCGAAATGATGTATCTAGTTTCAGAGGCAGAACATTTTGACAACTAGTCAGATGAGTCTGGGAGTGAAGAACAATGGAAACCCAAACCTTTATTCGCTTCTAACCAAACCTGTGTTGTGGTCTGTAACTCATGGATTTGATACTTGTAGTTTGGATAGGCAAGGATAATCCAAATGGAAAATATCTGTCACTTTCAATGTTGGCCAAGACTTAATTCAATCTCCACCCACATAGGAGGGAGGGTCTCGTTAAAGCGCTTAATACCTGCAACTGAGCAGCCCAATAATATATCTGCATATTTGGCAACCCCAATCCTCCTTTGCTTTTGGGTGTCATTACTATTTCCACTTAACTCTAGATTTTCTGCCTCCCAAATAAATTTGGAAATGGCCAGCGATAAATCTTTCCAGAACCTGATGGGGCCGAACAGGAAGAGCACTGAAGATAAGAAGAAAACGTGGCAGGACGTTCATTCTGATTGTCTCCATCCTCCTGAAAGGGAAAGAGGCAGTTCTTTCCATCTATTAAGGTCTTCCCTGACTTCCTGCAATAACTTCCCATGATTTTTATGGTGAAGCTGCTTCAGATCACGAGGGATCCATACCCCAGGTAGCGAAACTGTGTGTACACCACTTAAAGGGGTCCAGCTTTGTTAGGTTCCTCTCCTCTCCCCACGGGTAAAGTTCTGATTTTCTGCATTCACTTTATAACCTGAAAAACTGCCAAATTCTTGTAATATGCCTTTGATCGTGGAATTGCCTGGGTTGGGTTGAAATATATAACAGGGTATCATCCGCATATAGGGATATTCTTACCTCCTCCCCAACTCGTATGCCCTGAAGGGATGCTGTCTGCCTTATAAAGGCAGCTAGCGTTCCAAACTGAGAGCAAAAAGCAAGGGTGAGAGGGGCAACCCTGTCTGGTACCTCTAGAAATTGAAAAGACCAGGAGAGTGCCCATTCACTTTGACCTGCGCCACCTGGTTTGAATATATCCCTCCATTCACACCCTGAATCTGTCTCCGAAGCGAACGTCCCCAAGACCACATTCAGATACTCCCAATCTACTCTATCGAATGCTTTCTCAGCATCTAAAGAAAGAACAGTCCCCAGCTCCCGCCCGGGAGAGGTCCGCCCAGAGAGTACATTCAAAAGCAGGCGATGTTATCCTGTAGGTGCCTTCCTGGTATAAATCCTGATTGATCTGGGTGCACTAGGTCAGATATGACTTTTGCAACCGATTACTCAAAACCTTAGTGAATATTTAGCATCCTGATTTAATAACGCTTATCGGCCTATAACTGCCACATTTTGTAGGGTCTTTCCCCACTTTAGGGATAACAGCTATTATGGCCTCCTTCCAGGTCCTGGGAACAGCCTGTGGATCCAAATTTGAGTTACAAACCCTCGTCAATAAAGGGCCAGATCTTCTCCAAACTCCTTATAAAATTCAGCCGTGTAGCCGTCTGGTCCAGGTGTTTTCCCAGTTGGAAGAGCTTTGATTACTGTCAATACCTCTTGTTCCATTAAAGGGCCTCTAAGACCATTTTCTGGGAATAGGATAAAGTGGGAGGGTTACCTTGTCAAAAAAGCTCTTGATACGTTCAGAATGTTGGGAACTCTTATCTGCTTCATATAAGTGCTCATAATATTTTTGAATACTCCTGCAATCCTTCTGGGAGAACTCCTCATGGATGAGTTCTCATCCGGGGCCATCTTCTCCACATATCTGCCTGCTGCCTGTTTTGTAATCTTTGGGCTAACAGCCTGCCCCTCTCTCTCATAATATTTCTGCCCCAGGAATCTAAGACTATTTTCCACCCATCTCTGCAACAATAAATCATATTTATCCGGGCTTGGGTGAGTTTGGTCTGGGTCAAGGCTCGCCTGTTCTCTTATGTTCATCTTCCAAATTTCTGATCTGATCTAGGGCCTCCACAACTTGGCCTGGTGTAGTTTGCATTTGTATGAAGCATGAGAAGTGTGTGCCCTCAGCACCTTTTTAATGCATCCCACATGTGTTTAGGGTTGCTTCTGCATTTCCTTTATGAACTGCTGTACCACTTGCTTAACTAAAGCTTTATATTGGGGATCATTTAACAGACCTGTGTCAAATCTCCAAAGCCCTCGCTCTAGGTTCCCCAACACAAAATTGCCTTTACTGCAGCGTGATCTGATAATGTGATTGGGAGGATGCTAACTTCCTTAAAACTATATAAGAAATCTTTCTGTGTGTAAAATCTGTCTAATCTAGAGTATGTGTTAGAAGACAATGAAAAAAAACGTATAATTTCTGGCCTTCGGATTATAGCATCTCCATGGGTCCACCATTCCAGCCTCAAAGCACAAATTTTTTAATAATCGTGAGCAGGCTGTAGAGCCGGCACCTTCGAGGAACTCTGATCTTTGGCTATGTCTTCGATGCAGTTCCAATCCCCATACATAATTTGCCCAGGAGAGAGAGGGCCACCATACGAGAACAAGACTCTAAAAATTCTCCTGAGGCGTGAGGGCATACACTCCCACCAATTGTATCAGTCTACCTTATATAACCCTGTGAGAATCACCCAATGCCTAGAACCTGCTCTCTGCACCTTTTGAAGCTGGAACAGAGACCCCTTTGATAAGAAAAACCACCCTGCTTTAGTGGCAGTGGGTGTTCATCTGAATAAACATTGCCCACCATGATCTGCAAAGTTTAAGATGTTCAGTTAAAGATAGCTTGGTCTCTAGCAAACAGGCAATATCGCAGTTTTCTCTCTCAATTCAGTATCTTGGCCCTTTTAACACATTGTTAATGCCCTTAACATTCAATGAGCAGAGTGTTAAATGCGCCCATTAGATATATAAGAATAGTACTAACCAAACTCTCCTGGAACCCTCCCCAGCCCTTATTTGTCCAGTGTTATTCATTGCAAACTTGAGCCTTCAGTCCCTCTAAAGGTAAAGGAAAGAAAGAAGAAAGAGACAGATTGAAATTGAAATATAGATTAAAGAAATCGGTACAGAAATCCACAGATACTAACTCTGATAACATAACTTTAAACTCCACTGCTCCAACTACCCACCCTGTACCTAGTAGGTTTATAGGAGCAACAATTGTTCGACAGAAAAACCCCACCACACCACCTTTCACGGTGGTGCTATCCCTTAATCGGGAATTTTAGCCTAAGCTAATGAGGATAAGCACCCTAGTGTCTGGGTGCGATGACGGAGAGTCCGAATAAACCAGAACCTCCTAACCTATCTCCTCTAGAAGTAAAATAAAAAGACAAAAGTTACCAGTGAGGCAAAGCTGTCCTCCGCATTCTATACCCCAAACTACCTATAAAATGCATTGGTTTCCAGAGACATCCACCGCTTTTACCTAAATCTATGATTTTACACTCTGCACCTTTGAAACCCCTTAAATCCAGTGTAATATCACTTCATATTAAAATAACATAGTGTAAGGGATATGAGAGATTTAGAAGTTATTCTTCTGTGCAGTTCCTGTCAAAAGCAAATACAAAAGTGAACAGTAATCCCTGTATTATTTGTCCGATGTCCAAGCTGTCACTGAAACAAGGAAGAAGGAAAGCATTCCATTTTACTCGGATTTCTCATTAAGATTCGAACTCCCCAACTAATTATGTCAAATCCACAACAGAGCTCGGTGAGATTTGCTCCACTCGAGCTTGCGAAGCTAGGTCTATCAAATAAATGTTTTTCCTGGTATCCTCAATGCTTCAAAATAAGTCCCAAAGGCAGGTTCGATGGTGCCGGCTAAACCCCAAGGTCTCCAGCTGTCAGGTAAAACTTTTGCTCAGCCTAAATAATCTCAACTTTCTGTCTGGTTGTCTCCATAAGTAAACGTTTGTCGCGTTACTGATCATTCAGTCACCCTTGCTTTCCAGTAGCTTTCCTCCCGACTTACTAAAACAAAGTATTACCCATAAGTCAGCCACAACTATCCCCTTCTCTGTTCAGTTCGGTTGATTTTGCTGAAGCCATTTCGATAGATCTGCATGAAGGGGGAAGCAGAAGCTTCCGCTCTGGAGGCCGGATTTTGGAGTTTCTTCTGCCTGGGATTGAGACCATAGTAAGTTTTCCACTTCGCTTTCACAATCTCCTCTTTTAAATCTGGCAATGAAAACCCTCTGCAACCAATGTCTCTCTTGCAGCTAACAGGATTCAAAGATTTTGGGACCCTCGGAGAATCCAACCATAGTCGAGCCGGTAACGTAGGTAGGCCTTTTTCCTCAGCTGCTTCACCACCCACAGTACTTTTTCCTTCAAGCTGCCAAGGAAGGGGAAGTCCTGACCTATATACATCTGGTCCCATCTAGATTAAGATCTTTCTTTGCCCATGCTCGATGCAGCACTTTTTCTTTGGTAGGAAATTTTAAAAACTTGATAAGGATAGCTCTCAGAGGTGTCCCTGGTTTTGGCTTAGGACCCAGCATACGATGTGCTCTTTCAATTTCAGAGGGACATCCTCCTCCAGGCCCAGCTCCATTTTAGCCATGATTCCATGTATCTTGCCATATCATCTTGCTCTACTCCCTCCGAATTCGATCACTCTTATATTATTCGTCGGGACGGGCTTCACGTCCTCCGTTTAGCCATTAAACCCACTCTGTCTTATGAAGGTAGACCAGGGATCGGCTGTAGGCCATGTTTTCTCTTTGGAGAGTGACCATATGTTTCTCTATATCAGGTGTTCTTGCTTCTAATTTCCGAAAGTCTTTCTGTATTTCTGTTACTTTGCCATCAATTCGTTGTAGGAGACGTAGTATTTTCCTAGTTTCTAATCTTATTCTGATGGATCCTGAATCAGAATAGGAGTCTTCCTCCCAAGCCTGAGATCACAGAAGATCAAGGGGGTGCAGGGCTCAGACCTGAGTTGCTCGCCCTTTGTCCTCCATTGACCGTTCTGGAGCTTATGAGGCCTTTCTTTATGCTTCTTCCCATTCTCGTTGCCTGAGTTTTACTTTCTTGACAAAATCTGGGGATAGATACACCCAAGATTCTCTGGATTGTACACAAATATTCGCTTGGGTACAAGCTGAAGGCTAACCGCCATATTGGATCACTGCCTCACGGAAGTCTATTGAGTCCTTTTCTGATAGCAGAGGTCTGCAGGGCTACACCCACTGCAGCCCTAAAAGACTGAGCCAGATGTGACTCTAAGCAGTTTTCAGAAAATTTAGATTGCTGTTACACCTGGCTATCACATCACAAATCCTTTATACATGGCTGTGGTGTCAAACCTGTGTGTATTGGAATTAATGGTATATTTAAAAAGTGTATGTTCACATTTTCTTTTATTTTCTTCTCTTCTCCTGCCCCTTCAACCACAAATTCTATGGAAATGCACACTTACCAAATCCTCCTACAAATCTGTGACTCCACACCACTGTGGTCTGTAAATTTCATTTTGTAAACATTTTTAGTTTCTTTTTAACAGTGAACCCAGATATTTTAAACAATATAACAATAGGCTTTACATGATTTTAGTTTTAGTGAACTTACAAACCACTTGAGTTTCATTCTCATTGTTTGTGAGGTCATAGTAAACAGGGCCCCATTCACAAAAGGGTGACACAGGACTGCTCTGAGTCAGGTTGATGTCATTATACTACGTCATTACACTTTGAATGTATTAATGCACAAAATATATATTGAAAGTATTAAAATTCATTTGAAATGTATCAATAAGGGCATTTTCTGTGTAGTGATACATTACAAATATGTTGACATAGTGTAGCTGCATTGACCTGACTTCAACCTTAAGTTTTTGCTGCAGCTCTTACAGCTCAAAATTAGCCTGTTTATATATATTTAGAAAGAGCTAATTTTGATCCATTAGGACTAGAAACTTTTTAATGAAAGCTTGGATCTTACTGGATTGATACATAGGAATAAGTAATCTGCATACATGACTTATAGAATTTATCTTCATTCATGATCTGTGACCTCTTGACCTACGTGAGTGGTAAGCCGTGAGTGAAGGAACAGATCACTGAACATGAATGAAGATAAATACCATATCTCATGGATGCACACCTGTTGTCCAGGTCATACAAAATATATCTGCATTTTAAAAATTGCACCTTGAGAAGAGATTGGTAAAAGTAATACTGTGTAAGGGTTTTAAATGAACTACAAGTGCCATGCAGTTCTGTGAGTTTACTGATTGCACTGACTCATGGTTAAGAGCAGTGCAAGGGATAGCAGTGAGGCAGAGCTTGTGCTAGTGATGTACCCCACAAGCAAGATAAATAGAACAGTGTACATTACTAGCATGATAAAAAAATGTATCTAGCTAGCTAGGGTTCGAGGCCTGTGAAAATGTTTTTATCTTAGTGAAAACATTAATGTGTATTGTATAAAACCATTTATACTTTCAGTATATAGATATTTTTCAATTGAATTCATAGAAAAATATTTTAATTTAAAATGCATTTTTAAAATGTGTGGACTTTTTGCTTCTATACAGAAAAAAAATAATATGGTATGATTTTTGTTTTGAAATGTGTTACATAAAATACTCATTGTCCCTTTGGTTAATCTCAAAATCTTCCATTGTTTTGCAGGCTATGCCTCATGAGAGAGCACTTGGAAGTTAATAATTAAACATTTTAAATAATTTTCCATTCTACAAATAAATTCATAAGTTAACAGTAAAATGATATCGAGATGTAAAAATTAGTTACTATTAAGTTTTCTAATATTAATAACATTTTGAAAATTCTTAGTAATAGCTAGAATATTTTTTCCTAAATAAAGGTGATTAAAAAACCTCAAACAATTTCACAGTGGGTGGCAATGCAACATAGGAAGCTTTCTGTCAACCTGTGGTGCTGCCACTCATTTGCACTATGCACAAAATCAGGCACATGTCAGAATGTCGGTGGGGAGTCTTTCCTATGAGATCATGCAAATCACTCAGTCTGATCTAAGAGAATGCAAAGGGGTTTGCACCCAGCAATATGCTGGTTATTGACCGTAGGTTGCACTGTGTATGGCATGTTGTAATCTAGGACATCTTGTGGTGTAAGCAGGCATCCTGCCTCAACGCTGTCCCTTCCCAACACCTTGTCCCACCCTTGACTAGCCTGATGGCCTGACACTTGGCAGTCCAGTGAATCTCCCCACATACCCACTCCGTAGTGAACAGGTTTATTATTTTTGTTGTTGTTGACCGGAAAGGAGGGCCCAGAAAATATCTTCCTGTTTTCAGCCCTCCTCCCAGAATTTGTGTGTGTTGGGGGAGGAATATGTGAGGTACTTTTGATATTAAAGCAGACAGGTTAAGCTGTTAGTGGATTAGTGAATGGGGCAAATTTGTCCGGAATACCAGGAAGTTCCCTTAATTTTTTCAAGAATTACCATGGGATCTTTAACCTCCAGCTGAACAACCACTTAAACAGGAAGCTGGAACCTTGATTTAATGTCTTACCTCATCTGAAAGACAGCTCCTCACAACATTGACGTCCTCCCTAATAGCATGCTGGGACTTTAGATGGATTACTTGTTACCAATTGGTGAGTTCCCCCTGCCTTACACCAATACCACTTCCTGCTGCACCTAGTGTTCACTGGAGGTCTCCCATCTGATGACAGACCAAGACCAGCCCTACTGAGTTTCTGAGGTCTGATGGGATATGCCTGCAGGGGTAAAGCTGCAGTCAGGTTTGTTCCCTTGTATCCAATGGTACCCTGCCAGCTCAAGTCCTCCTTGTTAGCCGCAGTACTGCAGTATTATATCCAGTTCATCCCTTCCTTTCTCTTTTCTTCCTGTGGCAGCACTCAGCCCTTACTGCTGCCTGCCTGTGATAGATCTATTCCTTTGCATCTACAGATGAAAGAACTAACCAAGTGGATTAAGTGCAAGGCCTCCTGTTATCTGCAGCACTGTAGATGTAACTTCTGTGGCAGGGACTCTGAACTATGGAACTGTTAGGTTAAGTTCTGCAGCAAGGTTTAAGTGCCACAACACATTTGTAAACAAATAATATAGAGCAAGAATCACAGTTTGCCAGACCCAGCAAGGATGGCCTGTGTGTAGGACCCTGATTCTCATCATATAAATGTAAGTTAAGTATTGTACAGTAATTTCCAGTTTTGTGCTTTTCAGCAGCTGTTCGGGTTCTCTCGTTTATTTCAATTGTTTAGGGTTTAGTGTCATTTCATGCAACATAAACAACTACTGGCAGGCACCCCCAACCTGCTAGCAGCAAAGCACAAAGCCATATAATGTTTCCCTCAAAGGAAAGCCTGAAGTAGCCTCACATGGAGAACCCAAGATCCCCTCTTCTGTGAACACTTATCAGGTGTCCCATACATAGTTGCAGTTAGGAGTGGTGGATTTTGGGGCAGACATTAAACATCTGCAGTGTCAGTGTGATTATTTGCCCTTTTTCTCTGTTTCACTCTTTCCTAGTTTAGTTTTCACATTTTGAATAAATACTTTTCTTGGTTGTCATATTTCTTTTCCCAGCTTCATGTTTTCTTCATTTCCTTTAATGTGCACCACCCTCACCTAGCCTGAAAGTTCTGGCATCCATAGCACCCTTGCTATGGGCTGCCCTAGAGCATCGAGACATTCAAGTTTATAAAGGAGAAGAAAAGCATCAGTGGGGGTAGGAAGAAATAGACTGTTGGTTAACAAGGATCTGCAGCTTATCCTGTAGGTAGGGAAATGGGCAGACTAGGTGGACTAAGCAGTCCTTAACTGCCATCAAAGTCTGTTTCTATGCTTCTATGTAGAACTAGAGGACACAATATGAGGCTCAAGGGTAGGCAATTCATGAGCAATGTTAGGAAGTTCTTCTTCACTGAGAGGTGGTTGACCCATGGAATTGCCTGCTCTGAGAAGTCGTGGAGGCTAAAATGTTAAACTAGTTCAAAATCCTGAGACAGGCACAAAGGTATCATTTCACAGAAAGGATAGAAGGGGGTGGGTAGTTATCCATATCGGGCAGACTAGTTGGATCTTGCAGTCCCTTCTGCCATCCATTCTATGTTTTCTAGGTGATCTCAGGATCACACTGGAACACTGCTGCCTTCATGACACCTTTATACGTTACTACTGATCAAAGCTCCAGCTAGTTTTTTTTTATTTTCACATTTTTGTCTTTGTAGTCTCATTGTCTATGTTTCTGTCAGGCAAGCTCCTCTTCACCAGAAAATAATGGCAGCAAAGCTCTCTCATCTATATCAGACCAAAATCTGCAATGCTTTCTATTTTTTCTCTCCAGCCCCACATCCTAGTAAATAAAAACGCCTCCTCCCCTACCCCACACTACCTAATGGCAGCAATGTCCTCTTTCCCTCAATCCACATAATTGTTCTCTTCTCCCTCAATGTACATAATAATAGCAATGCTCTCTCCTCCTCTCCCCTCCTCTCTCTCTTCTCTTCTCCCAGACATAATGGCAGTAATGTGTTCTCCTCTCCCTACCCCATGATAATAATGCTCTCTCTGCTCCTTCCTCCCAACCTATTGGCAGCAAGATTCTCTCCACGCACCCATCTAGTGGCCAAACACAGCATCACACAGATTTACAACTTAAATCATCTCAGATAATGTCAGGAAATTGCACATGTCTTGACAGAAGGGCACCAGTTTGACAGCCAGGGGCTCAAGGAGGGTGAAGGCACCCTCACCCCAGCTCCACTTGTGGTGCTCCTTGAGTAAATCTACTTTTCCTCAGCAACACTTTTAGTTGAGATGCAATTAACTTCAAATCTGTCTTGCCAACACATCCTTCATCCACCCTTGCATTTGGTACCAATACCAATATAATATGGTCCAAGAACAACAGATAAATACTCAAAATTTTTAAAAAATTTACATCTTCAGTGTAATTCAGATTTTGTTCTCTATATACTCTGTTTGTTTCTCTGTTCCTGATTTAGTTTTCACATTTTGCATAAATAATATTTAGCTTTGACTTTTCACTTTTCTTACCTTGGATTCATCATTTTAATTTATGCAGTCTGTCCAGCATTCTCTCATTCTTTTCTTGACCCAACAATTTTGCTTACTTAGCTCTCTCTTTGCTTTCTGTTTATAATTCACATTTTCTCCCTTACCCACCACAGATGACCTGTCAGATTGGCAGCCCCAGCCCCATCCACAGCCACCTCTTCTACTTAATCACATAAGGATTGCCATTTTCCCCACAAGCACTTTGCCGGTCATGGTTCTTAAACAGGTAAAATCCACCTTCATCCATCTCAGTCCCATTACTTTCCTAACCATTTTGAGAGTACCACTGAATGGCCTTGTAGCTTTAAATTTATGTTATTATCCAGTCTGACACTGTACAATGACCCTCTGCCTCTTCCTGTCTCAAAAGTATTTTAGGTCTCTTCTTAGACATTACTGTGCCTCTTCATAAAACAAGAACAATCCAGCCTGCATATCTTAGCCCAAACTCACTATACCCAAAGCTCCAAGTCACTCTGTTTTTGTGTTGGCATCCTTTTTGGTCCAACACTGTAGGATGACCTTTACTTTCCTATTACTGCTCGGACCAAATGCTGATTTGTGTCCCAGTATGTCTTTGTGTGGGCCCAGAAAGCACTACTGTTATGAGAAACAAGCATTCTGGCTCACTAGCAGTGACAGGAAAAGGCAGTGGATCACCTTGCAGCCTTTGACCAAATGGGTGTCAATATAAAAAATATAGGGTGACTCAAGGAGTTCTTAGGACTGGGGGCAGGGGAGAGACTAAGATGGTTGGGGTGAATTTAGTTCTCATACAGCTACAAGCAGGCAGGGTAATGGATGGAAGTGAGTGGACAGTCTCTGTCAAATTTGCTGGAGCAATTTCAGTGTAATTTCTGCAATCATCACCAATTCCATAGCCATACCCACATCCTACAGCTGGCTTTGATTTCTATGGCATTGTCATATGCCCAGAACCACAAAAAAGGGGCCTTAGTTATGTGACCATCCATGGTCATGTAGTGCTACAATGAGACCTCTTTTACTCTAACCATTACCTCTTTTGTACATTATTGCAATACATTACTAAAAAGACTTGAAAAAGTTCAGAAAGTTATTAAGAGACAATGATCTATGCAAAAATTGAAATGTGGTATGTCTTTATATTTAAAAAACTGAAAAATATTTCCTTATATGCTGTTTCAGTTTTTTATTTTTATTGAACTTAGTGTTTGTTTGTTTTTATGTAGTTGGGTGAAATGACATTGTTGAAAACATACTTTTAAGAAGGATGTTCCAGTCAGTCAGATCAATTTTGTAAATTTCATCTTCATTATCAGCAACATATCTTCTACCATCTGCATAGTAAAAAAAACCCATTAAAATCGTGTAGCATTTTATGATACCAACTAATAGCATACTTTCTGTCTCTCATTTCATGCAAGGCAGTATGTATATTGACTCAAGTCTGAATACAGCAAATGGTATTGTTCCAAAACATTTTGTTCTGTCGGGTAGTACATGCTTTAGACACAGAAAGCTTGTGTCACTGTCTAGACAGTTGGACTTTATATTGTAGAAAGAAGAGGACATGGCGTGAAACAATTTTATTTTACAATTTCTTTATCCAGGACAGCCCAGCTGAGATGTAACATCATGTATCCAGAATCTTCTGATTCTACCCATTCCCATAGCTGATTAGACAGGAGCACTGAGAGGTTAAAGGAGCAGTATAGTCAAATTTGCAAAAATATATGTCGAACAGAGTGTTTTGATTTGTGTGTTTGTCCTGGTGTTTCTTTCCCTTTGTTTGCCATTAGTATTTTGTTTTTGTTTGTTTTTAAATTTGCCTACTAATTTTATGGCCTCAAGGAATTTCCATATTACCATGGTTAATTGCTTTTCTTTTTCCTACAGTGACTCCTGTCCCATGTGACAGTGATGCATCCAGGACCATGATTCAGCAACTACTGGTTTACAATCAGTTTTACAGTAGTACAGCTGTGATCTTAAGTCACTTTCCTTATCCAGTAGACACTGAAGGTTACCTTTATGGCTTAGCAATCACTTGAGGTCTAATAGAGTGGGTATTCTGTAAGAAAACAGCTATAGTCTCTACTTATTATAGCATTGATGATGTAGGGTGATTATGTGCTTTTATGGCTGGGTATAGTTTAATGAAATTAAAAGCTTTAAAAGCAAAACATGTACTCCTGCTGGTTAAACCTAGACAAATATATAGAAAACAAAAATATTGAACTAGAGTTATTTAGCTGAGGCCAGAATATCAGGCTTCTATCTCCAGATTACTGCTGCTTTACTTTCCTCACTAAATCAGTGGTCCTAGATGCAACACTGTCACATGAGACAGGAGGTATTGTAGGACAAAGAAGACTAATAAATCATACTAACATGGTGGTCCCCAAAGGCTATAAAACTAGTAGGTAAATTTAGAAAAACTCTAATAGCAAAAAAAAGGGAATAACACACCAGGACTAAATACACAAATCAAAATACTCTGCACAACATATGTTTTTTGCAAATGTTGACTACAATACTCCTTTAAGTGACTTGCCCAAGGTCACACAGTAAGTATTAGCTATAGGAAGGTTAGCTGGAGGTTAAGGAGGATTTGATTGTATACAACACCTTTCATATACACTTTATCCCAAAGGATTTACATATCACAAACAGCTATATCAGGAAAAAGAAGCATACAGGTCAGCTAAATGAGATAGAGACAAGGTATGGAATGGTTAATCAGGAGAGAGAGAGAAAGTTAAGGTTTCTGTGCAAATGTCTGCAGTCTTACAAGGAATAAGACAGGATCCAAATTCATAATCTTCAAGTTTCAAAGCAAAAGATCTAGTGTGTGAACCAACAAACTGAACAGAAGTAGTTCTATACATTAGTATTAAATGTTACTGTCAACTGAACAATGTAATGGCTAAAAAGTGATATTGGAATGTGGGACCATGCATTCTCTCTCTTTCTCTCCTGACAGCAGTGTACCCTAAGGGTTAGGAGTGCAGGTCCTAGAGACCCAGGTTTGAATCTCACGACTCCCACTTATTCACTGTGTGACCTGTACTATGGTATGTGGCTGTGTATATCATATATCATTACATTAATCCAGAGTTTCTTCAGATTTGAGAGAGCAACTTACCCCTTTAAGAGCAACCGGACAAAGAACTATAGATTATGTGATCTGAAGCAAATCTTAGTACTGCATGGTGAGTAAAATACCAAAAATAATGGATTTCAATGAACCTTTTGAAATATAATTTGTTTAATTCAGGTATCATTTATAGCAGACTCTTTCAAAATCTCAACAACATGATACTGTTATATAACTTTGTAATCTAAATGAAGTAAAGTTGTACATTTTGATTATGTTTTAAAATCAAAATACACTATATAATGCCAAATGTGAGTTAGTCTTAAACTAATATAATCATGTATTTTCTTTAGTCTGGTTATTAATATGTAGAGTTTTGTTTAGCAGATGCTTGCACTGAGAGAAACTCTTCCTTAATACACTGAACATTTCTATCAGTGTTGGAAATAAAAGAAATTCACAGGAGGAACCCATTATATTTAATGTAGGTTTGAACATATTGATCAGAAGTCTGGGGTCTTGTTTCTTGATTATAGGTTGCATTTTATGCTTTATTTGGTCAGCTGTATGCCTTTAGGAGGTTACATTTTACAGAAGAACAGTACTTCCCCATTTTGCTCCAGCAACTTATTTTATTTATTTATTGGGTTTTGTTGACCAGGTAGGCTAACTTAGACATATGTCCCTTTTTCAGGACTGACCCAGAAAAACTACGTACAGGACAGAGATTAGATGTAGTAACAAGATTTGTAGCATAACAATGAATATCTTCTGAAACAAAGAACAAAATGATAGCAACAATGGTAGTAACAGATTCATAATTTCAAAACAGAAAATCAAAGTCAATATGCATGATCTATTTGTACAGTACAACTCAGTGGACAGGATGAGACAGAGATCACAAAAACATGTGATGAATTAAAGAAGCATAAAATGATAAAACGTAACAGGAACCGAGTCAGACTTTCAGTTTCACTCCTGGAACTGAGCTCCTGGCTTCTCCCATTTCCATCATTGGTTTCTATCAAATTAGTGTATTATACTAAATACTAAGAAATTAAGCATGAATAATGAAACTATGTGTATATGAATGAAACAGTGAATGTAAGTATTATGTATCATTTAATAAAATATGAGGCATTTCCATGTTAAATAAGAAAGAAATTGGATATGTTAGTAAAACAACAATATGAATATAACTTAAAAGATGTTTACATTATCTTGGTAATAACCAAATTGTTTTCTGTGCTATATCATCATAGTTCTTTATGTCATGAAATACAATTTATCAAATGTAATTACTTTAAATTGGATTTTGTACTAGTTTACATGCATATAAACATCAAACCCACTGTGAAAACTGAAACAAAAGATAAAAACTGTGTATAAATCTTGTATTTATTTATTTATTTCAGATTCAGATTAATCTTTAACATGTAAATTACATTTAAATTATAATCAAGAGCAATTCACAAACTGTTATCTGTAAAATATAAAACATACTGTTTAACTTGTTTTCTAGAGCAGAATCTGTGTATCTTACCATTTCAAATAAAATTACTAATAATATACTGATTTCCTTTTAATTTTCTCAGCTTACTGTTGGTGATGTTAAATAAAAATGCAATGCCCCTTAACTATTCCCAACTTAGTGTTTTTTCCATGAAAGTTAAAAGGAACTCTTATATAAAGACTTGTCAGCCAACATTAGCAGAACAATATTTTCTACAGACTCATAAACTAATATAAAACCATTCTCTTAAGCATATTTATGCAGTTCAAACAAGCATCTGACGGATCGTAACAAACATTATAAATTCATATAAATGGTATATTTCTAATTAATTAAAACTCCATGGCACATTTAGTGAAGTTTTCTAAATAGTGTAGTTTTTGGACATGTGTAAAGGTAGAATTGTAGTATGCCTTTTCTTTTATTTCAGTTTAGTTTAAAATTGTATACAGTAAGTGAAAAATTAAAAACAAATCCAAGAAACAGCATGTTGTCACAAATCTACATATATGTTGAGTAGTCACACTGTGAAGATAATTATGGGTCTATGTACAAAACAGCACCCATGTTTAGCTTGAGCACATCATACTGTATGCTGCAGTGTTGTTCTCTCACTACTGCAAGTCATGTCAAGAAGTCTGTACTTTGAAGTCTTTACTATACACTGACTTTTGCTTGCATCAAGACAAAATATTTGTAGGTTGTTAAATAACAAATACAAAATAAACCTTTGTTTATAACTTACATTTTCCTTGAGGTATAGCATTGATTGTGGTCCCCAATTTCTCACCAGAACCTTACTCTGAAGAATAAAAATATATATAATTTTATAAAAATCTGCATTTGAGTTAATAGTATGTATGAAAATATTCAAATGTTTACCTTTGGAGCACCCCAGGATTCCACTGTAAGAAAAATCATGAAGATAGCACAAGTGCAAACTAATGCTGTTTGTTTTCTGAAGGAAAAAGAGGAAAAAAAGATGATTGCTAGAAGTTTTAAAATAGTATCCTCTAAAATGTGTCCTGTATATTTTCCATCAGAATGATTTACTCAGAGTATCATTATCCAAACAGTTTAGAAAATGTTTGTTTTACTATAGCAGCTGGAAGTATCAACTATCCTTACCATCGTAGCAGATTTGCAGTCTGTAGTCCCAGTGTCTCTTTTCTTTTCAAAGTGAACCTCAAGGAGTTGTGCGTCACCCTCTCACTTTCATATATCTATTTTTCAGAGACTGAAAATAAAAACTTCAAGCTTTGAGTTGTTCATTTATGTAAGCTGTCCAGCTTCATTGTGTACAAGGCTGCCTGCTGCACTCTCATCAGAGGGTTGCTATCAATCTGGTAAACCAACAGATCTTGGAAACTGGAGAGCTGAATGCATCTACTGTACTGTACAGACTTTAAAATGCACAAATCAAACCTAATTGTGTATTCACTGATATAATCTAATCCTTTAGATTTTGAATTCTTTAGAACACTTAAAATTCATATTATCTGGTCATCTGTGTTCTTGTTCCTCAAAGGTAGCAAACAGCATCCTGAAGACAAAGGCTCAGATAGTACAGGAAACAGCTGTGTTGCAGCCTGCAGACACCTTGAATCATTCATAACATTTCTAACAAAACTAGCCTAGGGAACTTTAAACAGAGGTAATTTTTAAAGAGACAGACATAACAGAAGTGCATGCAACTAATTATACTATTAACCTGTACAAACAAGTAACCCCTAACTGACAATACATTGCATGTTTAACAATCTCCAATTGAGAAGAACAAAAAATACTTACCTGGAAGCTGGGATTTCCTTGATAGAGTAACAGTCCTGTTGCAGTCTAGGCATCGGAATCTGCCATGCAGACCTGGAGCATGTCCTTATATCCTGCAACTTACTTTGCTGAGCTCATATTTCTATCAAATTTAACTAATTAATCTATCTAATTGCAAATTCTATTAATCTTTTAATTGATACAGACATTTAGGTGGGAATACAGTTTCTTTGACTAAAAAGACTTATTGCACAAGCTTTCAAAACAACTTAGGTTTCTTTATCAGGTTCTGTGTGAACCCAATTAGATGGAGAGGTTTGCAGTGAAAGTTGAATATGGGATCTGTGATACTATGCTAGGAGAGAAGAAAGCCCAATGCACAAAGAGAAGGATTTACACAGAGAACTCAGATGCAATTAGAATCTAAAGTTGTTGCCCCAGACTTCACCCCTTCTGTTTATGATTTAAGTAATAATGCATGATAGGGTGTGTGTCATGCTGAGATAACATCACACCTTGGGAGGCTGAAGCACAAGGCCACAGGCGAGTGCATTCAACACCGAGACGAGACATTCTAGTATGACATATACCTCTTAGTGCATTATTGCTATTATACAGTGGATCAGTTACAATAGCAATGGATCATTTGTATGAAAAAAAGATTTAAAACCTTTTTAAATGCATATTCAGCTTTTTTCTATGGGTAGCTTTACATATAAGTGACTCTTCATGTTTCCTCTGTGTTTCTGTTGCATCCCCTGCTTTTGCTGCCCACTCCCACAGAACTAGAAGCTCCCATCTCTCTCTCTCTCTCTCTCTCTCTCTCTCTCTCCTTTGTCATCTCCTATTTCCATCTTCATGGTTCCTAGCCACATTTACCTAGTACAGTATTTGAACCGATGAAGGTACAAATCAGTAAGTGAGCACATGCTGAAGGTGTTCCAGCAGGCTGTTGATAAGGACAGCACTGAGGAGAGAAGGGGGATGTTAGGTCAATGATGCTGCTTGCAGTGATGCTTTTATAAAACAAATATATATTTATCTTAAACTTATATTACTTTTATATTAAACTAGCCGAGGGGAGGCGAAATGAGGCAAGAAGACATAAACTGCCCCCCCACAGGCTTGCAAGGTCAGTAGTAGGAATCTGGAGGAGAGACATCCCAAAAGAAACCAATGAACATAAGAATCCAGGGGTTGAAGGAAGAGGAGATAGTAAGAAGAATAGTAGAGGAAATAAGGAGGGCAAATGGGTAAAACGAGAAGGGATGGAAGTACAATCTGAGAGCCATGTGCAAATGCTCAAAGTCCAGGCAATAAGACTGCAGACCTAGAGGCAACCATAGCAGAAGCAGACCTGGACATAGTCACAATTACTGAGTCCTGTGTAATGAAAACCAGGACTGGGATGTAGCCATACAGGTTATGCCTCTATTCAGAAGGGACAGGGTAGGTAAAATGGGGAGGAGTGGCTCTATGTGTGGGAAAACATAAAAGCTATGGAAATACAGGGGAGGAGGAGCAGAGGTACTGTGGGTCACCCTGAGACATGGAAGGGGGCTGCTATTTGCATAGGAGTGATTTACAGACCTCCAGCACAGGGAAAGAGGTCAATAAGGATATGTTGGAAGCAATCCAAAGGATGGCAAGCAAGGGATAGGTATTGCTGGTGGGGACTTCAATATGCCAGACATGGTTTGGAGCCTCCCAGCTGTAGCAACAGTTAGAAGTAGGGACATGCTGGACTCCTGCAGTGGGTGTTCCTCAGACAACAAGTCAAGGAACCCCTCCTGGGTGGCAATACTGGATCTGGTACTGACAAACAGGGACAGTGTTGCTGCGTCACAGTGGGTAGCCACCTGGGGACCAGTGATCATTGTATGGTGTGGTTCAGAACTGGGCTAGAATCAAACCACACTAAAATGAGAGTCCTGGACTTCAGGAGGGATGATTTTAAGAAAATGGGAGAATGCCTCTGGGATGCTCAAGCAGGGATAGGGAAACTGGGTGAGTCAAGGAACAGTGGGCAAAATAAAGGAGGGCATTAAGAAGGCAACAAACCTCTGTGTCAGGCAGGTTAACAAGGGCAAGAGAAAAAGAGACCGTTATGATTCTCTAAAGAAGCAGAGAAAAGTAAGGACAAAAAGCTAGCATTTAGAAGGTACAGGATGACAGAACAAGGAGATGGATAGGGAGAGATATCAGGAGAAACAAAGGAGGCAGCGAAGCAGTTAGGAGCACAAAGGTGCAAACTGAGGAGAATATTGCCAAGTCAGCAAAAAGGGATAAAACATTCTTAGGTATATACAAAAAGAGGAAGGCAAAATGAGGGATAGTAATGCTAAAAGGGAGGGAGGGGTTTTGTGGAAGAGGACCAAAAAGCAGACACATTGATTTCATTTAATTTTATTTTTATTTTTATGCTTGTTGGCAAGATGAGCAGAACTGCATGTTTTCACAAGCCACAAGTGCAAACACATTTAATGCAATAAACAAAACATACCTTACAAAATTACAAGATACAATAATATTAAAGACATGTATAAAAAAAGACATTCAATATCAATAATAAGTACATTTAACAAGAGATTCAAGCCATTGCACCAGCCTAAATTTAAAAGATCTAACTGTTCTACAGCAGGTAACATCAGGAATAATATTTAAAAAGTTGTAGCCCTAAAATAAGAGCTCTCTGATCTATTGCCCTCTTATAAAGAGGTAGCCTATACACAAATATACTCTGAGACCTAGCTCCTAAAGAATTTGACAGCCTAGTAAATAATGATTGAGCCTTAAAAGGTAGGACACCCGTATACCCTTGAATAGAAAAATTCACATTTTATGTTTATCCCATCTCTAATGAAGGACAATTAGCTTCCTTAACAAGTCACAATGATGGGTTTTCTGAGGAGTCTGGTCATAAAACGGAGAATGCTTTTGTAAGTAACTCTGAGTTTATTTAGCATTTTTCACTGGTTCCTGAATATACAATAAAACCATAGTCAAGGGCACTGAATAAGAAACTATGTGCCAGCAATCTAAGTGATTCTGGTATGAGATAAGACCTTACTCTGAACAACATCCCTAGTCTCTGCTTAACTTTTTTAGCATGTGTTAAAAAAATAGATGGGAATCAAGTGTTACCCTAAACAGTTAAAATTACCAACAAACTCAATTTTCTCCCGCTTAGATCAACAATGGAAATTTTAAAATCCTATCCATTCTGGGTCCAGTAAAGACCATTAGTTTTTTTTTCTTGTATTGAGAACCAATTTTTGAGACAATAGCCACTTCTGAAATAAATCAAAATCTTGTTGAACCTGCATCAGAGCAAGATCAAGTTTATTTCCTGTTTTCAAAAATAACCGCATCATCTGCGTGACAGAATCATGTCTGATTTCATACAAGAAGATTGAGCAACATTAGCAAACAGTGAAAACAAAAGACGTCCTAAAATTGAGTCCTGTGGTACACCATGGTTGCTCTTAATTTTATTGCACATTTGGATATACTTGATTTCATCGGCTGGACTTACTCCGGATTGGATTAACCTACATCTTGGATGATTTCTCTCCTGGATTATTTTGTTTATATTTACGTTTCAACCGTTTTGTGGTCTCCTGGTGGTGAGAGGACCAAGCGCCCACATTTTATTTGTTTATTTATTTTATTGAATGTTATGTTTATGTTCATTTTTATTTGTGTTTGATTGATTGATTTTTCTGGGCCATGAGAGTGCCTGGAACTCCCTATTCCTTGATGTGAGAGGGCTTGGGGGTGAAATTATATTTGTGTTTTGCATCCTGTGAGAGGGATTGTAATAGTTTCTGGGATTGAAATAGTCCAAATAGTGGGGAGCAGGGTGGTATTTTATGTATATTACTAGTAGGTGGGTATGGTTGTTTAATTCTATTGTTGGTTTTGGGGTCTTTTAGGTTGGGTGCCTGAATGCTGTGTATTCTGGTATTGATTTTACTGTGAAATGTGTGGGTCCCCGGTGTACACTATTCATCCTCCACTCTCCGTGCCCTCTGCCCCTTTTCCCCTTTGCTGTTGTCAACTTACCCAGCACTGTCGTGCACTGGGTATATCGTTCGTAAGAGGGGTGGGGTGAGGGGTGGACATTGGAGTCTGAATGAATGCACCTTTCACATTGGTCTGGTCAGGCCTAGAAGATGCCCTGGGTGAAATGAGTCTGGAACGGGTGCGCCTTATCTAGTTCCATACCCATATGCTGCCTCATGGCAGACAAGTACCGGTGCAGCCCTTGAAGCCCATCCAACTGAACGGTGTTATGCAATGCCAGATCTATTAAAATAAGACTGCAATTATTGCAGATATTATTGAAACAACTAATCTGGTTTGCATCACTGAGACCTGGTTGGATGAAAATACTGGCACCATTTTGGATGCTGCAATTCTGACTGGGTGCTTGGTGATACACCACTCGAGACAGGATCACGGGGGTAGTGCTCTGTTTTAAGGCCGAGTTGGGCCTTACGAATGTACCAGTTGAAGAAGTCAAATCTTTTGAGTGTACCGAGGTGGCTGGTGTAGGCTGCAAGTTAGCTCTCATCTACCATCCACCTGGGGATGAGACATGATTCCTGAAGGAAGTGGCGGACTTCGCTGCTGTCATGACATTGGAGTCTCCCAGGTTGATGGTACTCGGAGACTTCAATGCCTGGGTGCATGACGATCTTCGCAGTTGGACAACACTTCCTCCAGCTAATGATATCTCTGGACCTTACATAGGTTGTTACCTCTGCCACCCATAAACATGGCCACTCTCTTGATCTGGTTTCAAACAACTTGAAGTCTTGCTGTATTCTGACAAGTGCAGTGAGCCCAGCCTTTAAACTGCCCCAGAGAACAAAGGGTTAACCTTTCTATGCAGAGCATAAAATGCTGAGCTCGAGCTTGGTTGATGTCTCTGTCTGTTTCCTGTGAAAGCTAACCATCAGATTCTTACTCCCTAAATAAACAGTCGCCCGGAGATTTCTCCTGCAGCTCAGTTCGAAAGTCGGGTTGAAGTGTCATTTTTTCATCGGTTTGGTACCGTGAGTACTAGACAGGTTTTGTGCTGTGTTTTCTGTGTGAACTCATAAAAGTGTGGATCAGTTCAACTGAACCCGATCATTTGCTTAATTCTTGTGTAACTTTGTGTGTGGTTACCGGTCCTTATCGGTTCTAAAAAAGGTGTTCTGAACGTTTTTCCAAGACCCGTGACATGGTTAGGAACCAATAAGAGTCTTGCCTGGGTTGCCAAAGAAAGTGTAAGTTTGTTTAGGTTGGCATGTCTGAAAACCCAAGAAAACAACCGGGCCCACTGAGTTTCAACACTGCAGTGAGTGTGGGAGGTCTTTGCTAAGGCCGATCCCATACCACCTGTGTTTATTGTCTGGGGTTTGAACACCTCGATTCAGACTGCCAAATTTTGCAAACATTTTCCCAAATCTACCCTTGAAAAGATTAGGTAGACTGAGGGAAAAGAAGGCCAAGAAGTCTGCTGACCGGATGGCCAGCCGGTTCGGTTCCGACCGAACCAGAAGGAGTCCCTCTGACCAGGGCGATACTTATTCAGGCAAAAGGAGAGCCAATCCCGAGGTCGGTTCTGACTAAAAGAAAGTGCAAAAGAAAAATCGTCCGTTCGGATCCAGAAGTCCATGTTCACCGGGCCGAATAAATAACCAGAGCAATCGATTGTGAAATCGCTTTGCCTGGTTCCGACCGATCTGGCACCTTTTGGCAGGGGCTCGGTTCAGTTGGTCCCCAGTTCATGATTATACTTTGGAAGAATTTTATGAACCGGAGTTTGAGGAGGAAGGAGTTTGAAGATGATGATGGTGATGGTGAAAGTCTAGATGTGCCTGTGGAACCAGACGTCTCCCAGACAGACCTTACAGTGTATCCCTCCTAGGCTTTCTGAGTCTCTTTCCCACTTTATGTACTACAGAAAGGTGGCTGAGACCCTCCAGCTTCCTATGGAAGAGGCAATGGAGGATCAGGAGGAGCCTGATTTTGTAGAAATGATGGACATCCCAGAGTCCAGGAGACTGTCTATTCCTCCCACAAATCTTTGGGAAACAGACACAAAAAATTCTGAAGTCCCAATTCTATACCTCCTGTGGACAGATGAATGGACAAGAGGTATACACTCTCAGGCTCAGAAACAGAGTTTTTATATCAACAATGCAGCCATGTTGGGTTGTGCAGGCTGCTGCCTGTGATAAGGCAAGCATTCCCTTGGCTTCACACCCCAGACAAAGACTCTAGGAAGATTGATGCCATGGCAAAAGCTGTACATGGCATCTTCCTTGGGACTCAGACAGGCAAATTATATGGCCTATACAGCTAGGTACCAGAAGTCCATGTGGGAAACTGTTCTGGCACTGGTTAAACAGGCTCCTCCCAGCTAGCCAAGGAGCTGGAGGTGGTGGCTGCAGATGGGATTGAGGCATCTAAAGTTCAGTTTCATGCTGCTGTGGACTATAATGATGTCTCATCAAGAGTCATGGCTACATCTGTGGCTCTTCGGAGAATGGCTTGGCTCAGATGTACTAGCCTCTCACAGGATACTCAGGCTGAGACCATGGATTTTCCAGTAGTGGGTAATTCTCTGTTTGGGGAGCAGACAGAGAATTATATGAAGAAAATGGATGAGTACAGGACCACCTACAGGAGTGCTCAGGCCAAGGAGAGGCAGGCAACTCCTCAAAGGCAGCAGTCTAGGGGCAGGAGCAGACCTTTTCATAGGCCTTTTACCAAGCACAGGCCTCCTCTTCCTTTCACAGAGGGGTTCTTCAGAGGGAAAGGCAGAAGGGGAAGAGCAGGGCTGCATCCACCCTCAGCCTAAGGCCCCTGCCAAGCAGACACTCTGATGGGCCTGCCTGGGTTGACTCTCCTATTCCAGTAGGGGCAGGCTGGCTTACTTTGTCCAGGACTGGATGTCTATTACATCAGACAAGTGGGTCCTGGAAGTAGTAAGCCAGGACTGGTTCTCAGCTTCAGAAAATTTCCAAAGAAGAGAGCCAGATGTTTTCCACCTGCAAATCTCTTGAAACCCTTGCCCTAGAGGCAGAGGTTTCATCTCTTCTGGCCTTAAAAGCTGTAAAGAAAGTACCTACCCTACACTGGAGCAAAGGGCTGTACTCCAGGTACTTTCTGACCCCAAAAAGACAGGAGAGTGGCGACCCATCCTAGACCTAAGATACCTAAACAAACATCTTTTAAAACCAAAGTTCAAGATGGTAACTCTGAGAATAATCCTTCCTCTCTAAGGCCAGGGACTGGAACCTCAAAGATGCCTACTTTCACATTCCCATTAGGTGCTCCAACAGAAAGTACCTCAGGTTCAAGTTGCCTCAGGCCACTATCAGTTCAGAGCAATGCCCTTTGGCCTAACCTCAGCCCCAAGGGTTTTCACAAAGTGCCTGGCAGTAGTAGTTGCCTTCTAAGAAGGCAAAGATTTCCATTTTCCATATCTGGACGATTGGCTAATAGTGGACCACTCTCCAGACCCAGTCAAGTCTCACCTGCAAGTGACCCAGCAAGTGCTCACTTCTAGGATTTCTTCTCAGCTTTCCCAAGTCAGTTCTTGAACCAGTCCTGCTTCTTAACCTTCATAGGGGCAGAACTGGACACAGTCAGAGCAAGAGCTTCTTCCCTGGAAAGGGCAAGGGTTCTTACAGAACTAGCCTCTTCCTTCAGCCGTCAGGTATCTCGACCAGCAAGGCATTTCTCCAGCTCTTGGGCCACATGGCAGTTCCACAGCAGTGGTCCAAGGGCAAGATTCCAGATGAGGGATATTCAGTTCTATCTGAGAGCTTTCTGGTCTCAAAGGAAGGATTCCCTTACCAAACTATCCCAGTGACTCTGACCTTGATCCAAGCCTCCAATGGTGGCAGGATCAGGACAATTTAAGACAAGGGGTTCCTTTGCCACTCAGCCTTGTTCAGTGGTCCTTAACATGGACGCTTCTTTTCTGGGCTGGGGAGCCCATCTGGGGTCCATCACTGCCCAGAGACTGTGGTCCCCCAAGGATCCCTTATACGTATCAATCTCCTAGAACTCAGGGCAGTTTTTCTGGCCCTGAAAGCTTTCTCTCAGTCAGTGCAGAACAAGATGGTTCAGGTCAGAATGGACAACACCACCACCACCATGTGGTACATCAACAAGCAGGAGGCACGTGGTCCACAGCTTTGTACATGGAAGCCATGAAATTGTGGTCCCTGGCTTATTCCCTGCAAACCTCTCCAGTAGCAGTCCACCTTCCAGGGAAGGACAGTGTGCTAGCAGATGCACTGAGCAGGATTTCTCAGGGCCATCATGAATGGTCTCTGGACCTCAGGTGTTGAAAGTGATTTTTCAAGGTGGGGCACTCCAGAGATAGATGTCTTTGCAGTCCCAGACAATCACCAACTCTTCTTTTTGTTACAGACCCCAGTCTTGGGCTCAGTCCCCTGGATACCCTGATTCTGAATTGGGAAGGGAATTTCTGTATGCCTTCCTCCTTCCCACTCCTGTTCAAAGTTTTAGTCAAGATAAGGTCTCAACCTTGCAAAGTGATTCTGATTGCACCAGATTGGACCAGACAGCCCTGGTACCACCTGTTGTTGTCCCTAGCAGTCCATCTTCCCTGTCTCTTCCCAGGAATTACAACCTGTTAACATCCTCTCAGGGAGGATTTTTGTACCCCAATCTTCAGTCTCTCAATCTCAAGGCATGGCTCCTGAAGAGTTAGAGTTTGCAGATCTGCATCTTTCTCAAGGGTTCTGGATATTCTCAAAGCTTCTCAAAAGCCCTCCACTAGAAAGACTTATAACTCCAAATGGAAGAGATTCAGCATTTGGTGTTCTAAGGAGCATATTTCCCGGACACTGCTGAATTGCCTCGGTTCTGGATTATATAGGTCCATCTTAATGGCCTAGACCTCGGACCAGCTACTCTCAAGGTATACTTGTCAGCTGTTTCTATGCTTCTGTCTGTGGGAAGTCTTCCTCACTATCTTCTCATCCTGTGTTCTGTAAATTTTTAAAGGATTTCTTCACACCAATTCTCCTTTTAGAGACCCTGCCCTGTCTGGGATTTGAATGTTTGCATTGCTCAACTTATGCAACCTCCTTTTGAGCCTATGTCCTCAGCAGAGCCTAAGTACTTGACTTGGAAAACTGTGTTCTTAGTAGCCATCACCTCTACCAGACGTATCAGTGAACTGCAAGCCCTATCAGTGGAACCTGATTTTATCTCCTTTCACAGGGATAAAGTGGTCCTTAGAACCAATAGAGGTTCTTGCCCAAAGTGGTTTCAGACTTCCATTTAAATCAGTCTATGTCTCTTTCTGTTTTCACTGATCATTCTTCCTCAGGAGAGAGGAGGCTACACAGTTTAGATGTTAAAATAGCCCTTAGTTACTACATAGAGCGTATCAAGTGTCGCAGGTTTGACTCCCTCCAGTTGTTCCTCACTTATGGAGAAGTGGGAAAGGGCAAACCTGCCACCAAAGATCTATTGCCAGGTGGATTGTGTCTTGTATACAGTTCTGCTATGAAAACTGGAAAAATTCTACCCTCAGGCCTCAGGGCTCATTCCACAAGAGATACAGCTGCTTCCCTGGCTGCTGCCAGGGATATCCTCTCTTAGAAACTTGTCAAGCAGCCAACTGAAAAACAGTCCATACCTTTACCAAGCATTACTCTCTGGATATCCAGGCTAGGAGTGATGCTCTGTTTAACACAGCAGTACTTCAGATCCTATTCCCAAAGTAGGTTCTGTCCCTCCTCCATGGAGGTACTGCTTGAGTAGTCTGCACCTGTCAGAATACAGCAAGACTTCAAGTTGTTTGAAGAAAAATTACTCACCTTAGTGATTATGTTTCTTCTATTGGAGTCTTGCTGTATTCTGACCCCTGCCTCCCTCTCAGAACCTGGTTTTGGGAAGTGGGTGGCAGGTGCAGTGTTGCACCTCAGGGTGCTCTTTTACACCCTCTTCTTTTGTGTGGGTGTTTATTTTATTATACTCCTGTTTGGTTTGGGTTTGTGAGTTTTGGGTTTCCTGACTTGAGTTTTCTTTTGGTAATCCAAAACTTTTGTAGCCAGTTAGCTATTAATTTTTTACAATTTCCACATAGAATACTATTAGAGTGTTGCTCGGAAGAATCTGATGGTTAGCTTTCAAGGGAAACAGACAGAGACATCAACGAGCTCAAGCTCAGCATTCTATGCTCTACATAGAAAGGTTAACCCTTTGTTCTCGGGGCAGTTTAAAGGTTGGGGTTAACTGCACCTTTCAGAATACAACAAGACTCCAATAGAAGAAACATAATTACTAAGGTGAGTCATTTTTCTTTCCTCCTGTGGATCGAGGCCTCTGACCTGGAGGTGGAACCAGTCGGTTGGTCTGATCACTACACGTGAGGTTCAACTTTTGTGCCCCCTTTGGAGGCCTGCCCTGTGGAGATGGTCAGTTACCGCCCCTTACAGGAAGTGATTCCTGAAGGCCTAGCAATGGTGATTGACCTCTTGGAGTTCCTCTGACCAGCTCAAGTCCAGAGACTTTAGTGGTGGCCTATGTCTACGGCCATCTCGGCAGCTCTGGACTTGATTGCTCCTGTCCGTGTTTGTCCTCTCCCCTTCGCCTCAGGCCCCTTGGTTTGGTGGGCCTTTGAGGGAGTTGCAGCGAGTAGGACGTAGGTTAGAGTGGCGTTGGTGGAAATCTGCCTGGTTGCTGACCACCTTAGATTGGTTGAACACTATAAGATTTACCAATCAATGATCTCCCGTAAAGGTAGACTTCCTGCCGGGAGATTGCTGCCACTCAGAATCGACCAGCCCAGCTCTTCCGAACTGTTGACAGGTTTTGCAACCCAACCTGTCTGCAGCTCGAAGACCTTTTGCAAGTACAGTGCAATGAGCTTGTTCAGTTCTTTGTGGATAAGGTGGCCAACATCAGGCCAGAAGTTCATTCAACTCACTCTATGGGGTTGTTGATGATCGGTGCCTGGTCACCTCACCTCAGGCTTTCTTGAGTACCTTTGCCTTGCCTGAGCTCATGGATGTCATGCAGATTGTACAGGGTATGCGCCCTGCATGCTATAGTTTGGATCTGGACCAACTTCCTTGATTATGGGTTGTTGGGATATGATCACCCATCCTGGCTCAGATTGTCCTGTGCTCCTTGGAATCTGGTGAGTTTCAAGCTCCTGAATGAGGCAGTGGTAATCCCTCTCTAAAGAAAGCTTCTTTGGACCCAGACTCTCTGGTCAACTACAGACCGATCTCAAACCTTCCCTTTATAGGGAAGGTGATTGAAAATAGTGGCGGTGCAGCTGGATGACCTTGACCATCCATAACATCTCAACCTCTCCTGTCCAGTTTTCAAAGAGGCATAGTACTGAGATGGCACTGGTTCGGGTGCTCAATGATCTCCTGATGGCAGGAATCAGAGGAACCATTCTATTTTGGTGCTCCTTGATCTCTCTCAGCTTTTGACACTGTAGACCATGGGGTGCTGCTTGGATGTCTGAGGTCCATCGTGGACTGTCAGGTACAGTCCTTAGGTGGTTTACATCTTTACTCACTGGCAGGAGTCAGAGAGTGGTGTCTGGGATTTTTCCTTGACCCTTTCTCCCTGCCATGGGGTCCTCAGGGTTCAGTGCTACCCCATGTTGTTTGCAGTGTATGCTGCCCTTGGAGACATTGTAAGATGGTATGGGCTGTTGTTTCACTGCTATGCTTATGATACCCAGCTCTACCTGTCTTTCGCCCCTGACCAGGATAAGAGCTGTCTCAGTACTTAATACCTGCCTCACGAAATCCAGAATTGGATGAACTCAAGCAGGTTAAAGTTGAATGCCAGAAAGACAGAGGTGATGGTAGTGGACCCGGGTCACCGGATAGAGGGATTAGGGCTGATCAGCCTCTGGACTTTTCTCGGGGCCTCATATCCTGTCCTCTGAATGGGTGCGAAACCTGGGAGTAGTGCTTGACGATGAGCTGAATTTATGATCTCAGATGTTGGCCATCGTAAAGTCTTCCTTTATCATCTTAGGAATATCTCAGGATTAAGCACCTGGTTCCATCCGAGGACTTGCCTACATTGGCCCATGCCTTTGTGACTTCATGCCTTGATTATTGTTACTCCCTGTACTTAGGGCATTCTGGGGTTGAAATCCACTGCCTGCGTTCGTGCAGAATGCAGCAGCATGATTGTTAACTGGGGCTTCGAGTATCCCATATTACTCCCTTGCCGCGCAATCTGCACTGGTTGCCGATTAGGTGGCGGATCACCCTTAAAGCTGGTTTACTGGCTTATAATGCCCTACATGGACTGGGCCCCAACTACTTGAAAGAGCTTCTTGTGCCTTACCATTCAGTCGACAGTTACATTAGGCTGAAGAGGGGTTGCTAGAGATTCAGGGGTGTCTCTGAAATCTTCTGGGCCCATGCATTCATGCAAGCCCCAACCTTTGGAATTCTCACCCTGTCAGCTCCAGGAGTGTCACGACTGTGGAGGGGTTTAAACAGGCATTGAAAACCTTTTATGGAGTCTTGCTTATGATGGCTCCATATAACTCTGATCCCTGTTATTTATGTATGTTATTTATTCTGTCATTTCATTTACTGTTTTAATATGTCTGTTTTTATCTTTTGTAAAGCACCTTGATGGCCGAAAAGGCACTTCATGAAATAAAATTTATTATTATTAATAGTATGAGACATTCTGGCCAATTATTGTTCTATGCTCCTGTTGATTAAATAACCCTCTAACCAAGAAATGACTTCTGTAGAAAAATGTACATCATAAAGAGAATCTAATAACAACGAATGGCCCACTAAATCAAAGGCCTTGGTTAGGTCCACTGAATACTGCTGCGACAGAGTACCCCATGTCTAGGGCACTCTGAATGTGCTTGTGAACCCCACCAAGGCCGTCTCTGTATTATGATTTGCTCTGAATCCATGTTGAGAGCTTGACAACAAATTATACTCTCTAAGTGACAAATGATTTGATCAAAAATAATTCTTTCCAAAATCTTGGATAATGGAGCCAGCAAAGATATGGGTCTATAATTAGAGACTGAAATCCTACTGCCTGATTTAAATAGGGCTTTATGGGATTTCTAGTACTGATGAAAGACACCAAATTGTATATTGAACAAATACTTTTGTTCAGTATTTACAGAAGAAGGGTAGGTGACAGGCCACAGATAAGGGACAAGGGCATTAAAAGGAAGGGAGGTGGACACTAGTCCTTTACAGTAGAGAGAGTCCTCGAGGAACTAGTACAACTAAATGTTGGCAAGACAATGGGGCCTGATGAGGTACACCCTAGGATACTGAGGGAGCTCAAGGAGGTGATGGCTGCACCTCTGACAGCCATGTTCAACCTGTCATTAGATACAAAGGAAGTTCTGGGGGACTGGAGGAGGGCAGATGTGGTCCCATTTCACAAAAGTGGTGACAGGGAGGAGGCAGGAAATTACAGACCTGTCAACCTGACTTCAGTGATGAGTAAAGTGAATCACTACTGATGGAAAGGACTGGAGAATACCTTGTGAGCAGTGGATTACGGCATCCAAGTCAGCATGGTTTCACTGGGGATCTTACCAGGCAAAACTGACCAAATTTTGACTGGATTTCCAGGAAGTGGATCAGAGCAGAGTGGTGGATGTGGCCTACTTGGATTTCAGTAAGCCTTTGACACTGCTTTCACAAAGAAGACTGATGAGCAAGCTGGGCAGCCTAGGAGTGGGTCCAAAAGTAGTAAAATGGGTAAGAAGTTGGCTAAGCAACAGGACTCAGAGGGTGGTGATAAATGGTGCTCACGCTGAAGAAGGCAAGGTGACAACTGGGGCACCACAGGGGTCAGAACTAGGCCTGATCCTCTTCAATGTCTTTATTAGTGACATTGCAGGAGGGCTAGATGAGAAAGTATACCTGTTTGTGGATGACACAAAATCTACAACAGAGTGGACACACTGGGGGTGTGTGGAAAAATGAAGAACATTCTGAAAAAGCTGGAAGACTGGTTGGGGTTTGGCAACTGGGCTTCAATGTAGAAAGAGTGCAAAATCATGCACTTGGAGCACAGAAACCTGTATGCAATATACCATTTGGGTGGGAGGTATTGGCAACCACAAAACAGGAAAGGGACCTGGGGTAATCATTCTGATGACCTGAAGGTAGCAAAGCAGTGTGTTAAGGCAGTTGGGAAAGCTAGCAGGATGCTCGGTGCAAAGGGAGGGGTATCACAAGCAGAAAGAGAGAGTTATGTTACCTCTGTATAAATCGATGCTGAGGCCCCATCTAGAGTACTGTGTCTAGTTCTGGGGCCCCATCTCTGGAAGGACATAGATAAGGTGGAAGCAGTACAGAGAAGGGCAGGCAAGATGGAACAGTGCCTGCATCAAAAGCCCTATGAGGAAAGACTCAAGGAATTAAATATGTACTCTCTAGAGGAAAGAAGGGAAAGGAGGACATGTTAGAAATGTTTAAATACCTCACCGGTATTAATAAGGTACATGAGGGTAGCATTTTACAAAGAAAAGATGCTATGTTTCTATGTTTCTATCTGTCCTGGAACAGGAACAGGAGTATAAAAGCTGCTCACAGTGAAGTGGACAAAGAAGTGCAAGAAGTGCAAGGGGCATGGGTCAGTCTAGTTTGTGAAGCTACTGGTAGTGGATACAATGGTTAAAACAAACAATGTGGTTTGTGTCAGCAGCAGTTGACTTGGTGGATGTAAGCATTGTGATTTCTGGGGTGTTTGTACTGGCAGAAGCCCATGACAGCTTTGAGATGTAGGGGTACAGTGATTTTTTTCTACTTTTCTGCAGTCATGTTGGTGCCAGACTTTTATACAGTGATGTTATGCTCAGATAACATCACTGGTGAATGTGGACACTTGCCAATGAGCAAGAAATTTTCTTGCCATTGTATAATCTGTCTTTAAGTTTTGGTTCCACTTCGGACTTTGCTTATTTTCCAGTTCATTGATTGTGGAGTGGTAGACTCATTTGCACAATTACAAACTACCTTTGTTTCTCACAGTCACATTTTTATACATACAAGCCAGATCCTATATGCCTTGCCTCTTCTCCTCTCCTCTCCTCCTGCATGGACTCTGAAACAAATCTCTTTTCTCTCCTCTGGTTAGTTTACTGGAGCAATGTGTCTGCCCATATGGTCTCTTCTCTTTACAAGACTTTGATTACATTATTTACTAATGTCTCCCAGTACATACTTCTTAAGTGGATGAGGGTCTCTCAATTCCCTCTCTGATGCTCAGTGAACTTCAATTTATGCAGCAGTGTACAAGATAGATTTATATCAGATTTATGTACCTGAACAGGATTCACTTGGGAGTAATTGGTTAATTATTTCTTCCTTAGGGTAGGTGGATGATGGGAGCATGCTAACATAGACACTCATCCCAGGCTAATCAAGCTGAGAAGCTGGGTCTCTCTTTCCTCAGGAATAGTTTGGAACTGCTGCTGCATTTAGTGAAAAATTTATTTTTCTATTTTATTTTGCAGTCCACGTTTCGTTCATGGGGTGGTGAAATGAAGGGTTGTCGGAGTGAGGAATATTGCAAATGAAGAAATAACCAAATAGAAATATGGAAATCTTTTCTTTCCTTTAACCATTTGTGAACTGCAAATGTCTTGGTGTGAGAGAGCAATGGCAATGGACGATTGCAATGACGGTGAATAGCTAACCCTACCTTCACGATTATGCATAGGTGTGAACACGCTAAGTTACGCCAGGCAGTTGAGGACAAGGAGCATACCAGAGAAGCAAGCAGTTGAATAAGTTGCCCTAACTACTATACTGTTCAATATCAATCAGGGAAGTTCCAGGAGGTGATTTTGTCATTTCAGCTTGTAAGTCTGGACTCCTACACAGCTAACTGGGAGGGTAATGTACATACTATCCGATGCTGTGGGTTTCCATAAGTTGTACATACCTGTGCCTAGGATTTTTGTTAAGTAAGAGTTTGTGGCCAAACACATTACGAAAAGGTTTTAAGTGCAAGCAGCCTAGAAGTCTCTCTAATGACTGTCTCTATGACTCAAAGATTTGGTGACCGCAGTGCAAGTTTTTCTTTCCTGACTGAAGCCTTAAGGTCTGCAAGAGCTCATGTGTTCATATCCATAAATGACTTTGTGATGAGAGTCTGTGGCCAAGCACATAACAAAGAAGTTTAAGTGCAAGCAGCCTAGAAGTCCCTCTATAGACTGTGCCTATGGTCTTTAATTTAGGTAAATTGCAGAATAAGTTATTTTCCCTGAATTCAGACACACACCTATACACCAGGCATGCATGGATGAGGAATCTGTGGCCAGACACACTACAGAAAAAAGAATAAATTAGTGTGCAAGCAGCCTAGACATTTCTCCACCATAGTGGCAAGTTTTGTAGGAGGAATCTCTTTCTGTTGACAGGGTTGGACTGGGGTACAGAGGGCCCACCTGGAAAATCAATATTGGAGGCCCAGATTGACACACCATAGCAATATTCCACTTCAATCTGATACACTAGCTCTGTGTTTGCATCTTACATTTACCAACAGTGTCCCAGATACCCCATTTAATTAGAAAAAGAAGATAAATGCAAAGTGTTCAGAGTTCAGAAGATAACCACTTACTCAACTGAGGGGACCCACCTGGAAATTTCCAGGTATCCAGGTGGGCCAGTCTGACCCTGTCTGTTGAATACCAAAGGGTCCAATAACACAAGCCATGTGACATTGTGCATTGCTATGAAGAGCTGAACCTTGGAAGTAGGAATGTTACACTTATGAGAAGGTTGCACACTTACAATAGTCAACCTTGAGCTCCCAATATTTCCATCTTGAAGTCAAGAAATTCTAGCAGTTGTAATATAGAACAAAGCAAAAAGAATGGCAATTGCCCCAAATTACAAAAACAATAGAGGAGAATTTAGTAAAATAAAAAAGTTGGCCAAATTATTCAACAATTCTACCATTACAAAACAAAGAAGGAGAACAGGAAACTGTTAAGGGACCCTCAAAACCCCACTGAGGCCAGGTTCTGCTAAAAGAAACTGCAGCAGCAGACATTACCATTCAAGAACTGCTACAAATTATCAGGCCCAACAGAAATTAAAATGCCTCCAAAAACTCAACAAGATCAAGACAAAAAGAAAAGAAAAGGAAAAGGTCCAGTTAGTCAACATAAAATTACACCTGGCACAGGAGATGAGAGCACCAAATATAACAGTGGGGATGAATCTTTACAGAACAACTGCTGAAAAACCTATAAAAGTAAGGCCTGGGGCTCATCATCAAAAGAGCCACATGAAGAGACACCTCTTCATGAGCACAAAACTCATGGAAAACCTTACATCAGTCCAAATGGCAGATCAAAAGGTACAGTACTTACCTGACACCTTAGAAGCAATAAAATCTACTATGTCCAGAACGAAAAAAGTTGGAACTAGAAGTTAAAAGAATAAATGAGCTGGGAGCTAGACAATCTAAGACAGAAGACGAGCTGTTACCAATCCAAAAAGACATTAATGACTTAAAAGAATATAACTACACTTGAGAACAAAACAGAGGATCAGAAAATTGCTCAAGGTGAAAAAACATCAGAATTTATGATATTTTAACCAGCTGGGAAAAAAACTCAGGCGTGTCTGATATCGTTAATGAACTATTCTCCTTCTTATTAGTCAGGGCCAGCCCTTACCAGTAATGGACAGAGTACACTGGCTGTCATATAAAGAAAAACAATATCTCATGTCCAGTGATGGTTAAGTTCCTGACGTCTGTTGGAAAAGAACAGTATCATGTAAGCTTTCTACAAAAATAAGAACTTTAAGTTTAGGGACTAGAGCATTTACATAAAACATGATTTTTCTAAGGGTCTATAGGACCTGAGAAGACAATACACAAATGTACAGCAATATTTATGGAAAGGAGAGGTAAGGCCTTTATTGTGTACCCTACTAAGCTGAAAGTATTGGTAAATGGCCAGCCATTAATGTATAATGGTGTGAATGAGGCTTTAACAGACTTCAAAATACAGTTACCAAATATGTTCGCAAAATTTGAATGTGGCTATGTTTGTCTGTGGGGGCATTTCAAGGATGTCCCAGAGGAGAAAGACTAGCCTCAGATGTGGACATGTGCACCCAAGGAACATGGGACATGCCAGAATTGGGTCTTTGGCATAGGGAATGGGGTAAAGTTGAATAAAAGGAAGATATATCTGGTGACAAAGTGATGAAGTGGTTGGTATTTTTGATACTGTATTGGGAATATGTCAGGACAGGAAGGCTAGCTTAAAGGAAAAAATATAAATAAGCACCAGAACAAGATTCAGAGAAATTTAGTTTTTGGATAACATAATGGTGGATCCATACTGTGTACTTGAAACTTAAATGGAATAAATTCTCCATTAATAGATACAGAATCTTTAACAGAATCAGAAAATTAAGCTTAGGTATTGTTTTTACAGGAACTATTCCTGAATGAGATAGAAATTAAAAACCTGGAGAAAATAAAAGGGTCTCCAAAGTACTGTATTCGTAAGCAATAAAAAGCGAGTGCAGGAGTAGTTATTATCCTTAGTAAACATTTTAGGGGTAAATTATAGACTATGTCACAGACAAAAGGAAGAATCATTTTGGCAAAGATTGAATACCTTGGAAGAGAAAGAGTAATAGGATTTTCTATGCTCCTTTATAGGTTATGAAATTTTAATGGTAGAAATCATGAAACTATTATGCATTTTGAACTGTCCACATATTGTATTGGTGGAGATTTTAATGCAATGTGTAATCCTACATTAGATAAGTACTCTTGGCCACTTAAGTGGGACAAACACAAATCAAGACTTTTAAACTATTTATTTATTTATTTATTTTAGCTTTTGTTGACGGGTAAGTGCACTAGACAAATCCTGCCTATTTTCAGGCACGGCCCGGGGAGAGGGATACAGATGAATGTCAACTGACCTTGAACCAGATTAAGCTGTTGGTAGTATTTTAGTGAATTTATTAACTTCCTATAACCTGGAAGATTTGTGGCGTATCTACATGGAGGAAAGAGATTATACCCATAAATCTGCAAGATATAAATCGTATGCCAGTTAGATTATATCTTGATATCAAAAGAACTTTAATAGAGTGTGTTACATTAGATGCATCTATAGAGACGTTAATGATTTCCAATCACAATATGGTATCTGTCAAATTATATATCGATTTTGCTAGAAAATCAAATAACTGGAAACTTAACAACAGGATATTGAAGGACAAGGCATTTATTACAACAATAACAAAGAGATTCAAAATGTTATAAAAGACAACTCATTACAAAAGACCAATATAATTAACAGTTAGGATGCCTAAAAGCAACCATTAGGGGCGTATTATTTCAGAAACAACATGGAGGAAAAACACCCAACAAAAACATAAAGAAGTTGAACAAAAACTAAAACTGTTAGAACTTGACATCAAAAGGGAGAGTTAAATAAGAAAGAAGAATATCAAGAATAAAAAAATAAGAGAAACCTTAGATATTAAATACACAAGAAAAGTTGGGCTCAGGCCAATAGTTTCTGGAAAAACAACAGTGGAGAAATAGGTAAACAACTGGCAACTAGATTAAAAGCAGTGGAAAGTAAAACAGAGATACTGGCCATAATGAATGCATCCCAACAAAAATAAATAAATAAATACTGATACAGAACAGATTAAAGTGATTTTTTCAATTTTACAAATACTTAATACTTTAGATTGCAATATGACCATAGAGGATATTAAATATTATCAACAACTTGTAAAATCAAATATCCATACAAGAAGAAGAACTTCTAAAGATATTACAGAAAAGGACATAAGATACCATACAAAATATGACAAAGGAAAATGCCTGGTCTCGATGGTTATACTTTGGAGTTCTATGCAAGCAATAATACCCAACAGGGTGGGTGGTGATTAGGCAATACGGACACCAGGGGCATAATGAGGCGAACACTGCAGGCGGAGGGCCTTCTAGCACCTGGAAGGTCCGTATTGCCATACCGCCATTCTGGAGGGTATTATTGCACTTAGAAAATGGGCTATGTGTGGTACTTTATGTGGGATTTAGTAAAATTTAAATAAATAGAGTGAAATACAATTAAAGTTCTAGTGTTGTAAAGTAGTCCCTCCTTTTTGTGCTGTTCCATGTCTTGTTGTCACCCTCCACAGCTATTCTGTTCTCCTCCCTTGACACTTGAGTCCCACCCCATCCCTCCACTCACTTGCATTCACTTTCTTTTTTATTAATTTATACTGACAGCGTGGTGTAACCCTTGTATTACTACTTTCATTTTTCAGCTGCTTTCACTTTGAGATGCTGGTGGTCGCCTGAGGCACGATCAGCTAGGGAGCATTAAAGTCATGTTGTAATCTCTACCACTGGAGAATGTAAAGGAGGTACTTACTTGATCAATCCTCACCTACAATGCCCATATTACCTCCACCTGTAAGGCTGTAAATGCCAAACTAGGATTAGCCTATAAAACAAGCTATAATCTTACCCCTACTGCTAGGACTGCCATTGCTAGAGAATCCTACTTCCATCACTTTCTTATGGATCCGTAATCTATACAAATATGTCTAAAGCCAATCTTCATAGGTGGGACACTACCTACAACAATATATGCTGCTATGCCTCTGCTTCCTCCAGACTTAAACATTACTGCTTGCTGTACTCTGACCTAAATTGGTCTTCTCCTATTGCACGTCTTCTCTCTCTTGGAAACCTACTGGACAGTGTGCTTCGATCTAGTATGCCCACCAACCTAGACTCCTGCTGATCCCTCAACCCATCTCCCACGGTCTCTGATCTACTGACCTTTCCTTGATTTGCATTCCCAGATGTAGAACTACAAAGGAAATCAGGTTTCTGCATGTAGGTCCCTCCTACTGGAACTCGCTGCCCCTAGATGTCCGTCTTGCACCTAATCATGCCACTTTTAAGAAAAGGCACCGCTCCTCCTTACTACCTGTGCCCAATGTACCTGCTTCAACCCTCCATAGATCTAGATTTACTCTGCTCTGGCTGCCTTGGAAACATCTTCTATGGTGTGAGATGGCACCCTGATCCTTCAGCCTCCTTTAAACCTATCCCTCTCCTGCCCCTTCCAAATCAACACCCTTTCACTTTCAGTATGTCATAATGATGCCTCCGCTGGTATATTTCTTCTTTCTGTACCTCATATCTTGTGTTATTACTATGATAATCTACACTGGGCACTTATCTCTAATTGTATAATTTTACACCATTAGTGCCTTGTACTTTTATTTGTCCTAACTTTACCTCACTTTATGTTTGTAATGTATTGCACATCTCCTGACACTGTATTCTATGTAACTGTTATCTCTCTATGTGTTGACCTCCGGGTCATGCCTGAAAATAGTCACTTTCGTGTCTAGCGCACCTACCGTTATCAAAAAAAATAAATAAATAAATTCCCTCTTCCCAAAAAGTGAAAGTTATTCCTGTCGGGTGATTTGTTTGTGGGGATAGTAGAGAGCTACAGAGTTTTATGTAACAGAATGGAGCAATGTTGAACACGAGTAGTGCTGGGCGTGTGATGCAGTAGCACTACTCAGTCAGCAGTTTATTTTTTCCATGTGAGAACTGAGAGAAAAGTGGCAGTCTGTGTGCCACTTCAGTATATTTTATTGAATCTGCAGTTTGTGAGTGATGGGGGTGCATCGCTAACTGAGTGGGAACAAATGACTGCCAATCTGTTGTTAGAGGACTATGGTGCCAGCCCAGTATTTCTTGCTTAGCAAGAGAAAAAGATGGCGGCGATTTTAAATAAAAATTTGTTGGTTTTGACCAATTGCAAAGCAGGGTGGGCACCAGGATATTTGACTGGGTTGGCCTGGCTGGGACTTTTAACTTACAGGGCTCTCACTGTAAGTTAATGTACCTAGCCAATCATCAGATTTCTTATTCTTAAGCCCATTTTCTAAACTGCATTAGAGCATGTTATGGTGCCATTATTGGCAATTTTTTTAATCAAATACAAGAAGAGGGGTTAGTACCATCCTCCTTTAACCAGACTTACATTGCCCTTATTCCTAAACCTAGGAAAGACCATCTAAAAGTAAAAAAGCTATAGACCAATTGCCATATTAAATATAGATTACAAGAGCTATACAAAAATAATAAATAACAGACTGATGGCAATGTCGAACTCCCTTATTCATAGAGACCATGCAGTCTTTATTCCAGGAGATCCATTCAATCAGGGTGTACAAGATTCAATTTTTGACTGAATATTTACAAACTGCTCAGGTGGATGCTATTTTTCTCTTTAGATGCAACTAAAGCTTTGACATGCTGAAATGGGATTATTTGTTTAATATATGAAAAGGCTATAAAATTCCAGACAAATTCATTAATTATATAAGAACTCTGTACAGGTCAACTACAGCCAAAATAAAATCAATGATTCCTATACTAAATTTTTTCCATTTAAGGAGAGGGTAAGACAAGGCTGCCCCTCTCAACCACATTATTCATATTAGTATCGGACATACTGCTTAACAAAATAAGAGAGAACCATAAGATTAAATGTATAAAAAGAAGGAATTAAAACAAATGCATATGCGGATGACTTACTTCTCACATTGCAAGATACAGTAGAAAGTTTAAAAAGAAATGAAAAGGGTGATCAGTAACCTTTCCAAAGTATCAGGATATAGAATTAATGAAACCAATCAGAAACCATAATTTTTGGGAGTATTCCCAAGGAAAATATTAAATCAAGTTTTAATGCTACCATTAAAGACAAAGGGATAAGATATTTAGGCATAGAAATAACAAACACATTTCAGTCCTACTATCCTTAAACTCTGATGCATTATTTACTACTTTAAAAGATAAACCACAAGGGTGGAGTAAAATACTTATGTCCCTATGGGGAAAAAATCCATGGTAAAATGCTGGCTATACTCTTCTTTCTTACAGGCTACTAACAGTAACACCAATACCGAAACAATGGTTTCATAAGATTAACAAAACCATCTCACATTTCAACTGGAATTATAAAATCCAAGAATATCATGGAACAGATTGTGCTTGCCTAAAGATGTAGGTGGGATGGCCTGCCTGGAAGTGTGGAAATACTATTTTGCATACATCTCTAAAATAGCTATAAATTGGTCTCAGATGGAATTAAATTAAATAAAAACAATAAATTCACTAATTAGCCATATAAATAATACCTTATGATATAGAGCACTGCTACATTGGGCGAATAAGGTAAAAACTCAAAATGTAGCATAATTAAGCATATGGCAGAATTATTAAATCAAGTTGGTGAGAAAACTAACTGGACATTACATTGTTCTCCTAGAGCAAGGATCTGGGAAACCCTAACTATACTTTAAAGGGAACAATCTAAATAGGAAAGAGTGGAAAAGAAGGGTATTTACACTTGGCACATGCTAACTGATAACTGTAAGCTGATATCTTGGAGGAGGCTAGGATGAGGTATAACTTAAAGACTAATGACAGACTATTCTATTATCAGCTGTGCAGTCTATATAAAAATATTTATCCCAGATGGAAAGAACCCCCAACAGTAAAAAATTAGATTGGGAACTATATCAAATACTGGAAAATAGCAAAAAGTTAAACCAAAAATATTTCAATGGAAGTCAAACCACTAGCAGATTCGAGAGTGATATATAACAAAGTGATGAGTAAATGGGAATCCAAATTAAAGATGACCTGTACATAAACACAATGGTTACAAACATGTAAATCTATTCAAGAATATAATTTATCAAGGGATAAATCTGTCCAATTCAATATATTTAATAGATCTTATTATGCATCATATAGGCTTTATAAGACGAATCCGACCATAACTCCAACATGTTGGCACTGTAGCTATCATAATGCAGATATGCTGCATTCTTTCTGGGAATGCCAGTCATGTAAAAGTTGGTGGGCTACACTTTGAGCTCCTGAATCAGATAGAGTCCAGATCAATAAATTATAATGATCATAAAATCACTATATTAGAAATATATTGTGGTTTACATCTAGACAGCAAACAACAAATTACACTAAAACCAATCTTATGGCAGTTAAAAGACTTATACTTAAGAACTGGAAAGAATCTTCTATTACTCTGCCTTTCTCAATATGGGAATGGAAACAAATATTCTTAACTAATTTATATAATAATAAATACTTTATAAATTGTGAAAAGTCTGGACCCTGTATGACAGAGAAATTCAGGATTGGGTTCCAGCAGATTTTTATCAAAAATTCATGAACATGGTTGAATTAAAAATTCTTGTTAATAGGGGAATAATTTCTTCTCTTTTCCCCTCTTTTTATGGATCATAATACATTTTGCAATATGCAGTAGGAATGACATCTACAACAATTGCACAATTATATGTATTGTTCTTGATGAATGTCCTGACTACCCACAAGACTCTAAGACCATATATTTTTTTGAATACATTTATATAATGCTGTATTCGCTCTATCCAATTATGAGATGTATTAAGGTTAATGTATTCTATGACATCTATTTAATAACATTTCTTGAAAAAAAAATTCTTCCTTATTCCAGTTAGGACTGCTAAGTTCACTGCACAAGGTTACCTGCCTGCTTGAGGTCTTGCAAGGCCCAGCATGCTGGCCCAGTTCATATATTTTGGAATTGCTATTTTATTGGATAGCTTTCAGCCTTCAACAAAACTACTGTACTGGATGCCCAGTTGTTACCAAATGGTTTCTTTTTTTGGATTTACTCTTATTGTTTGCTTGTCATAACTGGCAAAGATTTCCTGACTACTGCTAAGAAGAACCTTACAGAACATTGACTTCAACCTGCAATACCTATTTCAGTGGTACAGTATGTAGCGTTGACTCATAGCATTCAGGGCAAATTACAGCTGCTTCAGACCCATGTCTCCCATGGGTATATGTATCATAGAAGGAATATTATAGATATTACCTTGGTACAAATAAAACCAAATCAGCGGTAGTATGTTCCCAAACAGGCCACTTAGAATCATGCAGAGCATTGGAACATAGGACCACTCACTCATGAAATTATCTTAAAAGTTAAAAGATTTATTCATGTATACTTCAGAAAAACACCCTGAACCCACCAATGTGTTGGGGTGTCCATAAAACCTTCCTCAGGGTGGAAGGCATTTCTCAAAGAAGTAAGTACACACTTTAACTTTTTGTCGTCCTTGAAATTAACTGCTAGGACTCTATTTTTATCTTGAAGTTTCTCAGTTTCACTGTTAATTTAGTAGGCGTTATTATTTTTCAATATAACTGGCTCCTCTCCTTCTGAGTTTAAAAGAAGCCTATATACATCAGTTAAATGCCTTCTATATTAGATTGCCTATTCAAAATTAATATACTTACATATGCTTTGATTGTCATAATAAAAGGCATAATTATTAGATGGCACCCACCCTGTCCCCAAACCCCACCCATCTCCAACCCCCTCACCTGCACCCTTCTCCTCCCTTCTCTCCTCCCCAACAAAATATAACTTCTATTATAAGTTTTTTTTAATTATTTAGCCATTTTTCATCAATTGGATGATAATATTTAAGAGAAGCTTTAATTCTGAAGTTAAAATTTAGGAACTTTACAATATTTATGTGCTCCCCTTAAAAATAGTTGCTTCTATGCCTTCCAATCATTATGCCTTTTTATTATGACAATCAAAGCATGTGTTACTATATTAATTTTAATAGGCAATCTATTAATATTTTTACAATATTTTAATCAACTAAATTAATTGGAAAATGTGTTCCTAAATAAAAATATAACCCAAGCTTGGGACTTATTTAAACATAATGGGCCAGATATTCAAAGGGTTGTGCCATGTGCAATAGGGTGCGCCAGTGCAAGTCAAAATTGCACGCCATAGTGCGATATTCAGCAGGAGGCAGTTGCGCCACAGAAAACATGCTGAGCAACAGCATAATGCAAATGAAGGTATGCACAACGAAGGGGTGGAACCATGTCATAAAAGTGCATAATCACGATGTTCAAAGGCTTCGGCACTTGCACTAACAGTGGATCAGGCGGAAGTTGGCGCTTTGATGGCGTGAAATGAGCCAAAATAAAAAGGCTCAAGGAAGAGGCACAAGAACGCAACAGGGAAGTCACATGAGGCAGCGAGACAGAGCAGGCCAGAACAGGAAACAGTGCAGGCCAGGGTGCCTGGGACAGAGAAGAGGCAGGGAAGGTGTGTGGGGCCACAGAGTGCAGAGGCCAGTAGGTGTACCCAGTGCAGTGGCGGTAGCAGTCAGGACAGCGGGGTAACAGATCAACAACAGCGGAGACACAAGCCAGGGAGATGGACAGTGCCAGCTTCTACATGGAAGCTGTAATGAGGGGGTGAGAAGGCATGCTGCAGAGGGACATGGCCGTGGAAGGCCCGTCGGGCGTAGCCCCAACAGGCAGTACTGCGTCGCATCAGCTTTGAGCTGTATTCAGATGTAGAGATTGTGGCTGGTACCACCTGAACAGGGCAATACTGAGGTGGCTCTGTGAGCTGTGCAGTGATGTGATGCAGGCACCCTCACGACAGTCACGCCTGTCAGTGAAGACAAGGTAACAGCCCGCATGTGCTTGCTCACCATGGGTACCTTCCAGAGGCCAACAGGGGACACCACAGGCATAACACAGTCGGCCAGGTCAGCATCCTCACCCAATTCCTCAGCGCACTGCTGCCACATGCTGCGGAGTACATCCATTTCCCCAGCACCGGCGGCAGAGTGTACAGCAAACATACAGGAATTCCACAGGGTAGCACGTATGCCTGGCATGCTAGGGGCAATAGACTGCACCTATGTGGCCATTCACACACCACCTGGCCCTGATGGGCTGCCTATCATAATCGGAAGGGTTTTCCAGTGTCAACTGCCAGGTGGTGTGTGATGCCAGTGGGCGCATCATCAATGTCTGTGCCACGCACCCTGGCGAGCACACGATTCATTCATATGGTACCAATCAGCACTGTGCCATTGATTTGAGAGTGGGGACATCCCCACAGGACATCTAGTGGGTGAGCATGCATGTAGGATTGGCAAAGGGGCAAGGGTGGGTAAGCCACAGGTGCCATGGGAGTGGCACACAGGGTTAGGGCAATATGAGCCTGAACATGACACTAACCTCCACTATCTCCACACAGGTGACAGTGGATACCCACTCTGTCCCTGGCTGCTCACACCCTACCGGCGGCCCGACCCCATCGCAGCAATGCTTCAATGAGGCACACGCCGCGCATCAACATCATCGGCGAGTGTTTGGGATGCTGAAGGCATGCTTCCAATGCCTAGACACCTCCGGTTTGCCCTTACAGTACAGCCCCTCAAAGGCCTGTGGGATATTCCTGGCCTGCTGTATCCTGCACAACATGGCCAAAGACTGTGGGATAGCCATACAGGTCGAGGAGGGGACAATGATGGGGACGCTGGTGACGCCGGTGATGATGGGGATGAGCAGCCTCCCTTGGATGGCATGACCCCGACTGATCTGGCTGGCCCAGCTGCACGGACACCATCACAGAGGAGCACTTCACACAACACAGGTAAGTCATGGGGCCATGTGCAACCAACAGTGGCTAAGGCACAACCCACATACACACAGGAAACACACAAGGGGTGCATGACAATGAGGGAAGTGGCAGGGTACAGAAGCACAAACACACAACCAGGGAGGAGTGAACAGTAACACGCCACATGGACAGACACACAGACACACACACACACACACACACACCAGGCACAAAGTGCACAGGGGTCAGGTGCACAGCAGAGCAGGAACAGACATGAGAAACACACACATCCACAGGCCACCACCACCACCTGTACTGTCCATGTACATGTGTCAGATGTTGGGCACCCTTGCACTTTGGTACAGCACAATGCAGGCATCATCATGCACGCACCTGTGGACAGCAGTCGGGAGGGTGTGCAGGTGGTCCATGTGTTGGCATGTAGGGCAGGGCACCACTGGTGCACTGCCCACCAAAACACACATTGCACACAGGGCAGCACCAGACAGGGCCCGCACTGGGAGACAGCTCAGTCTCGGCACAGTGCCACAGCCACCCGGATGCGGGCAGCCCCGCCGAGACCCAGCAGCACTGGCAGGCTGAGCATGGGCCACATGGGTGGCACCGATGGACCACCAGGAGTCCCACTGCATGAACGCGACCTTGTCCGCACAGGGGTCTGCAGCATACCGAACATACCTGCACCAGGGGTGCTCGGGATGCCCACAGCTGAACCCGATGTTGACAGGGTGGGTGTCGCACGAACCGGGAGTGGATAGCATACTGCATTGTGTGAGCAGCACAGGGCACCTGACTGTGTGCCCAATGTGGCCATGGCACTGACTACTGCCTGTGCAGCCTGTCGATGGCAGCGGTCACATCCACCGCATATGGTCAATCCGGGACAGGATACTCTCAGTGTCCCTGCTGTGTCACTCCTCAACCCACTCCAGGGCCACACACAGTACCTCCATGGATGTTGCAACCCGCATCTGCTGCTGTACTGATGCCTGCAGCAGGCAGGTGTGCTCATCAAAGAGGTCATCTGCCACGCCGGCAACCTGTCCCTCAGGGTCTGAAGGGCCTGATGTACAGCACCCCTGAGGATGGGCACTGCTCACCAGGACCAGATATGGGCATGTCCACAGGCAGTGCACGACATCACCGCTGAGCCCTGTACCCCAGTCCCAGTGGGTGACTGCTGCTGCTGCCCTCCACCTGCTGTGCCCACGGGATCAGTGGTTCCACTGCTGTGGCCACAACAGTGCCAGTGACCTGCACAGCCACTGGTGCTGCCCCACCAGTGCTGACAGGCACAGCCTGGGACTGTGCTGACATGCTGGCACACACGTCAGAACCAGTTAGGTCCATGGGCATGAGTGGCCTGCTGTGTGTCCATTCTTGAGACACACACATGTCAATGCCCATAGTGGTCAGTGCATCATCGATGGTGCAGGTCTGTGCCACAGCCACAGCATGCTGGCATGCTGGCATGCTTGCATGCCAGACCACTGGTACACAGGAAGGGCACTCTCCACACCTGTCTCAACATCAGTGAAGGTAGATGGGCGTGCACACTGCCGCAGTGCACGCCGGCAATCTGCGAGGTGGATGATCCTCCTCCAACTCCGGTGGCTGTCCGCAGTGGACAGACCCTCCACTGCTGACCCCGCAGATGCACAGGATCTGTAACAGAAAGGAAGGACATGTTAGTGCATGTGAACTACCTTCCCCCACCATGACATACCATGCAGTGATGGGTTACCACCTGTCTGGAAGCCACCTCCAGGAACACTCTCAATGTCGCTGCGCTGCATGCTTGCAGTGAGCATGTCCTCCACTGGGTCAGCTGCACCACCTCCAGCTGTCCACCGCCTGTAGCACATGCCACCCTGATGGCTGCAACCTTCTCCTTCACCCTCCTCCTGTCAGTCCCCATCTTCTTTTTACACTCCTGCAAGAGCTGGTGGCTGCCGTGCAGGTTGACGGCATGCCACCCTCTCCCATGCAGCAGCACGGGCCTGAGGGTGCCCCACCGTCCACTGAGAAGTGGCTCCTCAGCCAGGTAGGCCTCAAACACTGCCTCTGTCTCCACCTTCGTAAAGTTGGGCCTCCTCTTCCACCACCATCATCCTCCCCACCCAGTCCTCGCCGGTCATTTCACAGCCTGTATGGGTGAGAGTGGTCACCTGTGACTGTGCAGCACAGCAATTCTCTGGGGCCATGGTACAGAACAGCACAATGCATGCAACTCACCTATCAACTGCAGTAACGAATATGGCCACTGCAGATCAGTGTCGCACATTTATAGCGCAATGCATGCAAATTAGGACTGGAGTAACTTTAATGAGATGCAAATCGTGCCGCTGCACCATTGAATGGCTGATCGGGTGATTTGCATATGACAGCTGAATATCGCGCTGTTGCGCTTTTGCGAATACGGTTGGAGCCGGCTTGAGCCAATGGCGCAGTTCTGTGACTGCGTAGTACACCGCACTGTGCATGCCCAGGTAGCTTATGCAGGCATCTGCCACACTGATGACGTGTTGTGCGTGATCGGCAATTCAGGACACAGCCACCATTGTGCCAGTGGTGCTAGATGACAGTCACCACATGGCGCTGTGGCACAACTGCGTAATAGTCCATAATGGCAATGTACGCAGGCGACCAATCGCACTGGACGTGTAGAAGTCTGATGGCGCTGTCGTGGCCTTGCACCAGAGACCCATGACCTGTGCCTGACCTTTGCCCCTTGGCGCTGTGGTCGTATGGCATGTCTGCAGCTCATCGTGCTGTTCGGTAACAGCGCAATAGGACTGGCGGCGCTATACAAACAGCGCAATAGGGACTAACGGAGTTGTATTATGCAACATTTCTACGTGTTGATGCTGGCCGGGAGCACCATATTGCCTACTATATATGCAGGATGGTACGGGGAGAGCACCACAGTGGATGCATTGAGCTTGCCAACCTGGTGGCCATAGTGGAGCCTCACCATGGCCCACTGTTTGGGGATGAATCCCTGAACGTGGCACGCACATGTGTGGCAGCACAGGTGGCCACTGCACTGGAGGAGGCCACTGGCCGGTGACGCCAGCGGAACAGTGCAGGCACCAATCACGGTGACCTGCGGAGGAGGGAGCAGGCACTACTGGCGCACCCACGCTCACATGCCAGGGAGCGTGGTGCCTAGGCCAGGTGGGTGAGCCGTCTATGCACCTGTATTGTCCGCATGGGTAACACTGTGTATTGTGACCAGCACATGGGGAGGTTGGTCTATGGTTGGCTGTGGCGTGTTTACAGGTGTGTGATGTATGGGTCTGGCTGGGTGGGCAGGCACACTCATTAGGGCAGGGGCTGTCTGCTTTGGGATTTCACTGATGTGTTACTCACCTTTGTTTCCCATAGGCATGGCGGAGCGGAGGCGGGCCCAGGCTGAAGCGCAGCGAGGATGGCAGCGGTGACTGTACGTGGTGGTGGTGGTGTTGAGACACGGCAGCAGCAGCACGCAGCAGCAGTATGATGAGGGTGAGTGTCATGACATCATGAATGCTATTGCATGCTGTGGGAGGGCAGGGCATGGTCACCATCCATGGACAACACTGCCATGCACGCGACATGTGACAGTCAGCACTGTCAGTGGCACTGCATGTCTGGGAGTGTCAATGGTGGTCCATGCATGCACTGGGCACATGGCTGTGGCACTGACTTCCCACGTGTAGCCACATCACTGTACAGCCTTGGTTGTGCTGTGCTGGACATGGGTGGTGTGTGTAGTGGCACATGGCTGCTGCTGCCTGGTTGGGCTTGTCTTGTGCACGGTCACTGTGGGTGGGTGCACTCCATCACAGGAGCGGAGCACTTGGCTGTATGCCATGCATGTTGGGTGGGTTTCAGGGTTGTGGACTGTCACAGCCATTGATTCTGATCCCTTGTCCCAGGTGTCCAGATCCTGTGAAGAATAGAGCGGGCAGTCCACGGCTCCTGGACATCTCAATGGAGTACCTCAAGATCCTGAGGGACATGCAGTGCAGTGGAATCAGGTGCAGGAGGAGGCCCCAGGACCAGCAGCAGCCAGCTGATGAGTGGCCTGGCGGGCAGTAGCTGCCCTCACCTCCCTTTACCCATCCCTCACACCCTGCCTTCCCTCTCTCAGTTGTTCACCCTGCCCCTTACCCACCCCTACCTTGTACCCACCCTCACCCTTGTCTTGTATATAGTTGTACATAGTTCTGTCTGTTCCTGTTGTTCTTGTTGATATTTTCATTAGATAAATCTATTTTGTTATGAATACTGTGGTGGTCTCTGATTTGCAGCTGGCTATAGGTGCTCAGTTGCAGTGGTGTGCATGGCATCTGGGGTGGTATTGTCCTGGGTATGTGTGTGTGTGTGTGGGAGGTGTCTCTGGTGTGTAGTGGCTTTCAGTTGGTCTGGCTGTGTGCTGCCACCCACCGCTGGAGTGCTCCTGGTGGGTCTGGCTTGTGTAGTTCTGTGGTACCGCGAGGTTGCAGTGTGGTGGGGGGATGCATGGAGTTCCTGCAGTGACAGTCACTGCTCATGGTTGGTGTCTTGGGGTACCAATGCAGGGTGTGCTGTGCACAGGGGTGCTGATGTGCACTTGGGTTGTCTGCCCCTTTGTGTGGCAGTCTTAGCTTGCCAGTGGGTGTGCTGGGGCACCATGGCCCAGCTGTGCTTTTGTTGGCTTGTCCCCATGGGCCGGTGGATATTCCGTCCCTCCCCAGTGATGTTGTGCTGGGGTGTGGGAGTGTATTGTTAGTTCTGCAGTGTGTTCCTGTGCCCATCTGTGGCATGGGTGGTGGGCCCGCCTACCTCCCTGGTTGTGCAGTTCCATTGCTCTGCTGCTGGGGGCTCTCTGCTTGCGCTATGGCACCTCTGGACTGCTCAGCTGGGCTGGCCTTGTTGAGCTATGGCGCATCATATCTGCTCAGCTTCCTTCCTGGTTGCGCTATGGCACAGGTTGTGCGATATTCAGGCGTTGGCTAGTTGCGCAATTTGACTTGCTCCATGTTTGAATGCTCCGCGTCTGTGCGCATGTGCGCAATGGACTGTGCTGCTCCTGCTATGCGCACATTTTGGGCGCAGTTTGAATATCCGCCCAATATAAATAAGATAGAAAGTACCTATGTTCCTTAAAATCAAAATATAACAAAAAGGGTAAAATACCGATCTGGTTTAATAAAGATATACATAGACAAATTAAGCTAAAAGAGCGCCTCTTTAAGAAATTAAAATGAAGGGTACCCATGGTACTAAGGTTAGATATTAAAATTCAGTAAATCACTTAACAAAACTAATTAGAAAAGCTAAAATAAACTAGAATTGACCTTGGCTCATTCAAAATCAAACAAAAATCACTTCATTCTTATATTAATAGTAAAAAGCGACTCTAGAAAAATAGGTCCTATAACATTTGAAGGAATTCTGTTAATGATGATCAAAAAAATTGCCAATATATTTAATCAATATTTTCTTCGGTCTTCTATAATAAAGATACTTACTTTCCAAGGTGTAATTTAACCCCACTACACCCAATAATTAATGAGCAAGAAGTTAAAATATTCTCCATAAACTAAAAATTACTAGGTCAGGACGGATAACATAAATGCATGGTTTTTGAAAGAAACTATCAACTCGGTTACTGTTCCTTAACCTTATTATTTAATAAATCACTGACTGAAGGCAATATCCCAAACGACTGGCATACAGCAATTATGGTTCCAATATTAAAAAGGGTAATAAAACAATGGTTCAAAATTATAGACCAATAAGTCTTACTTCAATAATTGGTAAGGCCAGGAAAGAATTGTTAAAACTCACATTGATTCTGAAATCCAGATTCTTGGGGTACATGACTTTTCACAGCATGGCTTTAAAACTGGATCTTCATGTACAACTAACCTTATTTCCTTTTATAACAACATTAGTAGGTACCTGGATAACCATATCCCATCTGATGTTATACTTTTGACCACAGTAAAGCTTTTGATAAAGTGCCCCATTCTTTACTCATTGAGAAAATGTGTAAATTTGGATTTTCAGGATATATAATAAACTGGTATCCCAATGGTTATATGGTCGAACACAGATGATCAGGGTCAACAATTTCTTATCCAATCCACTATCGGTGACCAGTGGTGTGCCCCAGGGCTCGGTCTTGGGTCCAACATTATTTAACTTATTTATCAGTGATCTAAATATAACTTCTAGTAACTTTATTGCTAAATTCGCTGATGACACTAAGCTAGGAGGAGAGTTGATACAGCTCTAAATGAGAATACCATTCAGAATGACCTAAAACAATAGAACAGTGGGCAAAACTAACATAATGGAGTTTAATACAGACAAATGTGTGGTTTTACATTTTGGGAATAGAAACCCCAAAACATATATTGGTTAAATAACAAACAAATCAAATATTCTGAGTGTGAAAGAGATCGGGATTTTAATAAATAATAAATTATCAGCAGATTCCCATTGTAATAGAGTTGCAAATACAGCTAACGTGATGTTGAAACAGATTAAAAAACGTTTGCCAATAAATCTGAACAGTGTTTGGTCACCTATATAGATCATATGTTAGACCCTATTTGGATTATGGATCCCTTATTGGAGTCCATACCTTAAAAGGATATTTATAGACTGGAAAGAGTACAGAGAAGATTAACTAAGATGATTCCTAGACTTAAAACGACTCACACAACTCACATTTAACTAAAACAGGTTTACACTCCTAAAACAAAGACGATTAAGAGGTGACTTATTATTTTTATTTAATATATTAAATGTCCATTGCAAATGAAACAATGTGGATTAACAGATGTGAAAACGATAGTCGGTAGACTACATAATAAACAATTAATTGTCAAAAGGGTAAATACTAATAAAAGAGACAACTTCTTTAATGTTAGGCTCCACAGAAATGGAATCAACTTCTTGAATTCATAGTAAACTCAAAACATCGGAATCTTTTAAAACAAATTGGAAATTTGGTTAACAAATAAGGAAGATGACTGACCTACTGTTGTGGGGACAATCTCGATGGGCTGTAATAGCCTTCTTTTGTCCAGTAAAACCAGTATAACCAGTAATCCAATATAGAAGGCATTTCATTGATGTACATAGTGTTCTATATATTTTTAGCATGGGGTATACTGTGTTGCCTTTTTACTTTATTGCCCTCTGTCACTTTAAATATGAAATGATACAGCTGCAATTTGCTATAAAAGCAGGTATACTCTAGAAGGCACCATCCTTTGAAAAAGCCTTACTGACAAGATGAAACATTAGGAGTTACCTGTTCCCTGCTGCTATGGTTGTTGTTTCTGTGCGTCTGTCACTTGGAATAAAATAAGGGATTTTTATAAAACTACAGTGGTATGGACTCCCTTATTTAATAACAGAGGTGAGTGCCGTGACTTACAGCTGGCTTGTACCTGTGTTTGTCACCTGACACCTAGTTCACTGAGTGTCTCTCTCAACTATGGACTCTTCCTCTGCATTTTACTCTGCAATACAGAAGTGGGGACTAACTTCCTCAACATACCTGTACCCAGGACAGGGGACGTACAATGGTGTCCCCAGGATGAAACCAGTTCTGCAGCATTTGATAGCACTCTGCAGAATGCTGTAGTAGACTTTACTGAATAGCAATGTAATTTCAATACAGTTAGTCTCTTTTTGTCAGTTCAGGAAAATGTGACACTGCCAGGATGAAGTGAATGCCACAGTTTCTGCATGAAAAAGGGACTAATTGCCATTGAAATTACATTTCTTTATTCAGTAGGTCTGTTGCATACTGCAGAGTGCTTTAAAAGTGGGTTTCATCCTGGGGATGCCACTGTAAGTGGGATTTTCATGGGAAAAGCATTGGGACAATCTTCAGTGGCTATAGAGCCTGCAGCAGAATAAAACCTTCATCCAAAGTCCACTGAGTTCTTTGCTGACCAAAACAGCCAAGGGATGGAGTTGCACCCCAAAGGGGCTCCAGGCCTCTGGATACAACAACCTTCTATCTCTTTCTCTCTCTCTCTGATATGGTTAACCTTGTCAGTGGCACAGCCAATTCACGTCCCTCAGAGGCACAATCTGCTGACATCCTCTGCCTCACCCAATCTGGAGCCACCAGGATCATTGTTGCTGGCTGAATTCTGAGTTTTATCAGGACCCTGAACAAAAGAGGAAAGGAAGGAAAGACATAAAGAAATCTGCCTGACCAGGCCAATGTCAGGGCATCCACTGGCACAGTCTCCTTTGTTGGAGGTCTGCAGCAGAAGTGTGGCAGCTGGTGGTTGTCCGGGAGGCAAAGAGGTCTATCTCTGGTGTGCCCCACTTTCTGAACACTGAGTGTAGCACCTGTGCGTTGATGGAACACTGTGATGGTTCTGGCTTGTCCTGCTAAGGGAATCTGCCAAAATGTTGTCCTTCTCACCCCAGGAGTCCTTTAGCATCAGTAACATTAGCAGTAAGCTGGCTAAGTTGAGCTGCCTTGGAGGTGGAGATCATGGTAATGAGTTAGGTAAATCAGCCAATCAGAAGAGAGCTAGAGGGTGTGCGTGGAGCTTGCCCAGAGGTCACCAGACTTTTTTCTCTGCCTGACTGAGCAACACTGCCTCTGAGGTGCTTTCTCTTGGCAGAAGAGAATTTTATTAAAGTTTCTCAAGTTTTTCTTCATTTTTTGTGCTGAGTTAGTGAGTATTTTACATTTTATTAGTTGTTTTAGCAGTTCCTTCTGTTTCAGGGAACCGCTTCCGTTCTTAAACGCAGTTCCTCCCACAGTTCCCATTTTCTTTTCTGAGGTAAAATTTCATCGTGTCTAAGTAAAATCAATGGTTCTTTATTTTATTATTCTTTAAAAGCTAGCAGTTCCCATTTTTAGCGGGAACCATATTTGTCTTTACTTTTAAACAACTTTTCACTTCTTTAGTTCACGGTTCTTCACCACGAGGGAACCGACCACAAATCTTTATTTTCCCTCATTGGGAACATATTTTACAGGTTTTTCTGCCAAATTAGCATGACAGAAAAATCAAAGAAAAAGGCTGGACCTACAGGTTTGAAAAAGTGTTTAAAGTACTTCAAAATAGCAGCTAAAGCAGGCTACCATGATTTGTGTCTCAAGTGTTTAGGTCCAGATCACTATTATGAACTTTGCTCTAAATTTTGTTTAAAGACTATTAAAAAGAAAGCCAAAAGATTGGAAACTATGGCTTCTCAGTCTGCTTACCCTCTACAAAAACTATTGAAGAGGAGTCGTCTTCTCAGTCTAAGCCTAAAGACAGGTCCCCTAGGGACTCCACTTAAAATAAGTCTGATAAGAATAAAAACAATAATGGTAAACAGCCAAAAAGAGACATGGTGAGCAGGGTACTAATTTAGTGCCTGCAAAAGAAGTTTAAAGAAAACATATCACTGCTTCTCCTGCATTGAGGCAAAGGGAGACACCAGTGACTCAAAGATAAAAAAACAAAAACAAAAAGAAAAACAAACAGACTTGGAAAAGATTTACCCTCTGCTGAGGAAATGGCTAAGGCTAGGCACCTTTACCAGACTAATCAAAGTATGGGCACCATTTTCAGTGCCCTTCTACCACAGTTAACCCTTCTAGTCCTGCTCTCTTTACGGGCCAGACTATTATTATGGTGATGGGGATGAAGACGATGATGATGAGAAAAGGGTCAGCCATTAGAACCTGATGTATCCCCTGACCAGGAGTTTGGTTCCTCTCCTAATAGCCAGGAGGATATTTCTTACTTTTACCTTTCTGCAACACATGGTGGATACTATGGATCTTCCTACCAGGCGATCACTGAGGAAGAGGAGGATGATGAAGACTATAGAGAAATGATGGGTCTTCCCTCCAAAAAGATTGTTTTGCCTATTTATAAATCTTTGAGAAAAGCCACAATGAAGCTTCTCCAGGCTCCTACTTCTGCCCTGAAGTGGTAAAATAGTTGACAGAAAATATTAGCTTACCAGAACTGATGCTGAATTTCTGTTTGTGCACCTCGTCATGAAGGATGGTGCAGGCTGTGGCTTGTGACAAAGCCAAAGTCCCACTTTCTTCACAGCCACCTGAAAAAGAGTCCAGAAAATTGGACTCTATGGCTAAAAAATCATACACTACAGCCTCCTTTCTCCTCTGCCTGTCCACTTATGGATATGCTGCCAAATACCAGAAAGCTCTCTGGAATTAGTCCTAGCCATCCTACACCAGAATTCAAACAAGATGGTGCAGGATATAACAGAAACAGTAAGGACTGCTCTTGAGGCAACAAAGTATCAATTCTACATGGCTTTGGACAATGACATTGCCTCCAGAGCTATGGCCCAGGCCATATCTCTCAGACGTTTTGCATGGTTAAGAACTACAAATCTTTCACAGAACATTCAGACCAAAGCAATTGACTTTCCTGTGAAAATGACTCCTTCTTTGGAGACAGGACAAAAGCTTACCTGAAAAGGTGAAGGAATATAGACCACCTATCAGAGTAATGCTGCAAGCAAAGGCTCTGCTTCCCAGAAGGCCCAGTACAGGGAAACAGAGGCAGAGGCTACTATCCAAGGGCATTTTCCCCATGCCAATGCCGATGGACTATTCCCAAATGAGAAGCTTTACAGAGGAAGAGTCAGGAAGGGCAGAGAAGAGCTTCTACCCCTGCCCCTGCCACCCAGTCCAAACCCTGACTCCAGCAACCAGGTCACCTCCCTCTTCCAGTAGGGGACAGGCTCTCCCATTACCTCCAGCACTGGACTCACATTATCACGGACATGTGGGTTCTAGAGATAGTGGGCCAGGACCTATCTTTGCAGTTCAGAAAATTCCCACCTCTTGAGGCTCCACAATGTCAAAACCCTAACTCCAACAGAAAAGCTCCTGCTAGTCTTGGAGGTCAAAGCATTACTGTCTGAAAGGCAGTGGAGAGAGTTCCTTTTCACAGTGGGGAAAGGCCTCTATTCAGATACTTCCTCACACTAAAGAAAATGGGGAGTGATGACCTATTCTCGACCTCAGGTACTTAAACAGGCACTTATGGAAACCAAAATTCAAAATGGTCTCTATCAACCATGATTTGTTGTCTCAGCAGGGAGACTGGCTAGTCACCCTGGCTCTCAAGGATGCCTGTTTTCATATACCAATTATGCAGTCCCACAGAAGTTCCTGAGATTCAGATTGCCCTCAGGACACTATCAGCTTGCAGCCATGCCATTTGGCCTACCTTCAGGCCCCAGAATATTTACCAAGTGCCTAGCAGTGGTGGCAGCTCATCTAAGGAAACAAGGCATCTCCGCTACTCATATTTGGATGACTGGCTCCTGGTGGGCAAGACTCCTCATCAAGTCAGAGAGGCTCTCAACTCCACAAGACAAACGCACACCCTGGAGTTTCTCATCAATGAAAAGAAGTCCTAGTTGGAACCAACTCAGCTCCTAAATTTCATACAGCAGGGCAAGGCTTTTCACCAGCAGACAGGATCCAGAGTTCCCTTCAGTGGTGAACTCATTTGCCCAAGGCCAGCCAGGCCAGCCAGAAATTTTCTGAGGCTCTTAGGACACGGCCTCTATGACAGCTGTAGTGCCAGGTGTAAGGTTCCAAATGAAGGGACATTCAGTACCACGTGGTGAGCACACTGGTCCCAGAAAATCATTCCTTTTAATACTGGTACCAGTTACCAAAACACTGCTTCAAGCCCTGGATTGGTGGAAGGAAACAGACAATCTCTCGGTAGGGTTTCCTTCCAGATTTCATATCCCACAAAAATTCTCACTACAGATGCTTCCTCTTAGGCTGGGAGCTCATTTGGACAACTACTCCATAAGTGACATTTGTACTCCCAAGGAATCACAAAGCCACATCAACCTCCTGGAACTCAGAGCTGTGTATCTGGCCTTAAAGTCCAAAAACTCTATCATGAGTGCTTTGAGCTCATCCATAGGAGACAGTGGTGGAAGACCTGCACAATGAGCAGGACATAGTAGAATGTAGCTCATATAGCAGCATGGAAGAGGTTGAACAATTTCTTTTTTTTAAGAATTAGAGAAGGAATTCCCACTTGATGGAGGGCTGCTTTTAGTTTGGGGCTGTCCAGTTCTTGTATTTAGGTGGGGAAGTGATGGGCAGGAGGAGGTGGTACCAGTTCCTAGGAATCATAGGAATCAGAATTGTGTGATTGGATGATGTTAGAATGTCCAGGCACTGTGTTTAAAAAGCAGAAGGGATGCCTAGTAACACTAGCAATGGGTCTGAGATGGGTAGGATCAGAATGCTGTTGTAGTAGATGATGGCCAGAGTAGCAGACTGATAGGTAGATTCTCAGAAGCTAGTGATACTTATCTCAGGACCCTGTCAAATATAGCCACTAAACAGTACATTTAGAGAAATGTAAACTCCAATGGAAGAAGGAGAATTATGGCCCATCATGTTTATCCATATTTATTACTACCTTACCCCACAACCAAGTACCATGGTGGGTTATTCACGATTTCCCTTTCTGTTTCTTCCCCTGCCTGGTTCCCCGTGTGTGACTTTGAGCTCCTTGACCCTGCCCCACCCATGTTTGAACCCAGTCAGGGTCCTCACACTCACAGCCTCCACTGGCAGTCAGTTTTAAGACTCCACCACCCTTTCAGTGAAAAAGAACTTTCTCATATCCTTCCAGAATTTACCTCCCAATAATCTCCAGTCATGTCTGCTTGTGACAGCATCTCTATTTCTAATAATCAAGTCCTCAAAATGTACCTTATTTATGCTGCTTAGGAACCTATAAGTCTCTGTTATGTCCCCTCTCTCATATGGCCTCTAGTGAGTGCATACTCATGGTTTCTAGTCATTCCTCATAGGATCTGCCTTGCTGACCCTGGCTCATTTTTGTGACCCTCTGTTGCACTGGCTCCAACTATTTGATGTCATTTCTCAGGTCAGAACTCCAAAACTGGGCACAATACTCCAGCTGGGGCCTCACTAGCAATCTGTATAGAAGCAGTATCACCTCCTCCTCCTACGATCAAACCCTTCTATATACACCCCAGCATCCTGGGTGCCTTGCCATTGGCCTTATTTCACTGGCAGTTTTGCTTGTGAGTCACTGATGAGGACTCTCAGATCCCACTCCTCTGCTGAAGTGGCCTGCTTAATCCTTCCCATCCAGTGCTCTGTAAGTGGGTTCTTATTTCCCCAGTGAATCACCTTGCGCTTTCTCAACATCAAGTCTCAGCGTCAGACCTTTGACCACCTCTCAAGCATTTCTAGGTCCCTCTGATGTTCTCATCCCTTCTTCCTGTCCAGCTACTAAACAGCTTTGTGTTGTCAGCAATGAGACACATCTTTCCCTGGATTCCTTCTGCATATCACTAGTGAAAAGATAAAACAGGACAGGTCCCAAGACTTACCCCAGTGGTACCCTACATGTGACCCCATCCCAAGATTTGACTCTGTTTACTATTACCCTCTGCTGTCTTCCCCAATTAGTTTCCCACCCACGTGACTAATCCTGTTTCTACTCTTAAGTGCTCCGGCTTTTTAACAGCCTCATGTGTGGCACAAATCAAATGCTTTGCAGAAGTCAAAAGTAGAAAGCAAATGCATGGCCTCTGTCCACTGCCCTAGTGACCCAGTCTATTAAAACATGATAAGGTTGGTCTGACTAGTCTATCGAACAGAAACCCTTGCTGTTTGTTGCCCTGCAGCTCACTGTTTTCTAAGTAGGCCACAAGACCTTCCTTCACTATGGTCTCTATCAGTATGCCCTTATGTCCGTAACACATTTCCTCTAGTAGGGACTGTAAATACAGGAGATCATGACCTGCTGCATGCTGGAGTGCTGCTTCTATGGGGAGGCCAGTGGTGCTGGTCACTGACATGCACAATGAGCCAGTTATGCTTGTGTGCATGGTGGTGGCAAGAACTGGTAACGATACAGAGCCACCTTCTCGCACTCTTAACTGTGAGACATTACATATGTAGGAAAGTGCAGAACTGTTAACAATAATATATAATAATGGCTCGGTCGGTGTTCATAATAGGAACTTTACCCACACCGAGATGTGGGATGCTACATAAACCCCAAGAGCAAAACCTCGAGGGTTTACAGAAGCATCCCATACTAAGGTTGTGTGTAAAATTTGAGTTTTGCATACCTACCCAGCCATTGTTTTATATAATTGCTGGACTTCGTTTTTTCACCCTCACAGACAGGACAGGTGATCATTGTCTTGCGTGGTAAGCAGTGAGAGAGACTTCAATGAAAGTTAGTACTGGTAAACATTTATTTTGGTTGAAAAGACAACATTTTTAAATGTATAATACACTTTTAAACTGCAATAGGCTTTAGCACTGTTTGTCTTTCACATAAAACTGACTTACCAAGATGACACGGCTAAGATGATGTTCGTGACAGTCTGAAGTGCATTTTTTACTTTCATCAACAAAATAACGTGCCACAACATTTACAGAAAAACAGTATGAAAATTGTTTTGAAGTCTTTATAAGGAGGTAGAGGTTTTCTTTTTCAACTGTAAAATATCAGGTTTCCATGGTGACCTCTGCTTCTGCTTGAAGAGCTCTCGATTCTGTTGAGTGAAACATAGAAACACAGAAACTGACGACTGAAAAGGACCTAAAGGCCATCCAGTCTTCCCATTTTACCAATTTGCTCCTACTGCCTCTACTAGGTCAGTGGGATAAGCTATGCTCCCCTCATATGTATGATTCCCTTGTGCCAATCCCATGCCCTCTTGAATCCCTCCACTGTATGTACTCCACCGCCTCCTATGGCAGAGTGTTCCACACATCCATCACCTCTCTGTAAAAATAACTTTTCACGTTACTCCTATGCAACCACCTCCAATTTCATGTGATGCCCTCTAGTTCTATTATACTTTTTATACTGGAAGATGCTATCCCCTTCCACCTTATTTATGCCCTTAAGATATTTGAAAGTCTCAATCCTGTCCCCCATCTCTGTTCCAATGTGTACATATTGAGGTCCCTAAGTCTATCCCTATATGCCTTGTCGTGCAGACCCTGCACCATTTTAGTTGCCCTCCTCTGCACTGTTTCCACCCTGTCAATATCCTTACACAGGTGCAGCCTCCAGAACTGCACCACAGTACTCTAGGTGAGCCTCACTAGTGTCTTGTACAATGGGATCACCACCTCCTCTTATGGCTTGTTATACCCTCCCTATACACCTTAACATTCCACTAGCCCTCCCAACTGCTTTTTGCAGTCTGTTTGGTGGATTTCAGGTCATCTGAAATAATGACCCCCAAATCCTCTGCTCCTGGTGACCATCAACAACTTACCCCCAACATGTAGCTGCCCTCCCCCAGGGTTTCTGTTTCCCATGCACATGATCTTGCACTGCTTCACATTAATCCTTAACTTTTTTTCCAATTGTTTAACCAGATGAGACACACTATGCTGAAAACTTGTTTACAGGTGCAACCTGGGAGCACAGGAAGTTAAGTGACTTGCTCAGAGTCACCTCAGACCATTTCTCCAGCTTTTCCAGGTCTCTTTTCATTCTCTCTACACCCTGGAGTATCTACTCTGTTGCATATCTTGGTGTCATCTGCAAACAGGCATACTTTTCCCTCTAGCCCTTTGCTATGTCTGCTATGAAGACATTGAAGAGGACTGGTCCCAGGACTGACCCTGTGGCACACGACTGATGACTCCATTTCTTCTGACTGTGTGCCATTTACCACCACCTCTGCCTTCTATCCACTAACCAATTTCTGACCCAGTTCACCACCCTGTGTCTCACCTTCCCACTCCTAGACTCCTCAGCTTGTTTACCAGTCTTCTATGCAGGACTGTGTTGAAGGCCTTGCTGAAATCAAGGTAGGCAATATCCACCGACCCTCCCTGGTCCACCACCTTGGTCACCCGGTCAAAGACATCTATCAGATTTGTTTGACAGGACCTTCCCTCCATGAACCCATGCTGTCTTGGATCCTGCATTCTAATGGATACCAGGTAATCCACAATACATTTCTTAAACTCACCTCTGAGACCGGGAGATCAGAAGGCTGTGGGTTCTATCCTCACACCAGGCACTTGGGTTAAATCCTAATACTGACACTGTAGTGCAGCATGAGGGGGTGCTGCACTCCTGAGGTGCCATCTTTGGATGAGACATTAAACTGAGGTCCCATCTGCCTGTGCTGGTGGTAGTTCAGGAGGATGTTAAAGATCCCATGACACTTCTTGAAAACAGTAGGGGAATTTTAATTTAAGAAAGTAAAATACAAAAGCAAACAAATACAACTCATGGGCATAAAATTATGCAAGTAACCAAAACAAAGGAAAAAAGGTTTCAAAACACAAAAACAATTAGACTATCTTACATAAACATGGGTTACAAAATATTCAATATCCAATCACGTTTCCAAAAATTTTGAAACATAGATACAGAAAGAAGTCCTTGTTCTTTAATATATTTCTCGTAGATGTTTTATCACTTGCATCAAAATCTGATTTACAGAGTAATCTTTCTGTTGTAATAAAAGACAGATCTGGCCTGCCATAAGTAATATCTTCACAAGGAAAAAATTTACCTCAAAGTACTTATATGATATTTCTGAAAAAAGGTGGAATAAACCTAAATCTATTATTTCATAAGTAAACTGGCCGAGTTGTTTATCACACCATGTCTTTTGACAGAGTTCCAAAATTGGACAGTAAAAGGGCATGAAATATAGAAATACTCCATAGTCTCTGGTTCTCCAAAGCATGAAACTCTAGGACAAGTTCTTTCCTGTACCATCTTTTGTTTATGGTTATCTCTTACTCACAATCCACCATGGCAAGAGAGCCACGTAACATACCAGACTTTCAAAGGGAGTCTCTTATCAGTCAGTTGGGAAAATATGGTGGAAAGGTCGGATTCATAATTGAAGAGCTTACTTGGAGTTTCAAAACTGGGTATGAAGAATCTCTTGGTAAAGAGTTCTTCTTGTGGCTCTATTAAAATCATGTGATGTGATCTGCCATTGTTTTAATTTCCCACATGCATGGTGTAAATATGAAGGAGCTGTAGTGGTTTTAATTTCCTTGGGGAAGATAAGGGGTAACTGCCAGGTAACAAAGAAGTCCTTCACCCAGAATAGAGTATAACCATACCAAAAGCTACTGCTTGGGTGGGAACAGTGAAATTCTTATACCAAAAATGCTGTGGAAAATAGGAGTGGTGAATCATATGGAAGCCACCCTGATTGTAATCATATGTGTGTATCCGCTTAATAGTAGTCAATTGGCTACCCCAGAATCCTTGAAAACATTTTCATAACTCTTGTTTCTAATGCTAATGGCAGAGGAAATATATATGATATATGTAAGAATATAGGTACTATAAGAACATGTATCAAAGTCACCCTTTTCCTCTTTGATATTACTTTAAACTTCCAGGAATTGGTTATAAATTCCATTGTTTGAAGTGCTGCACCAAGTTAAATAAGCATCATCCTGGCTACCAAACTGGATCCCTAAAATTTTCCCAGGAGTGTCAGTAATTCATATATTTGCAAAGGTCCTGTGTACTGGATCATCCATGGAGGAGGATAGCAAAAACATATGCTTTTATTATAATTTAAATGAGATCCTGAGGCTCTCTTGAACTTGGAAAGTATGTTTGTCAAGAGGATTGGTCTAGATCAACTGTAGTGCAGATACTTAAATCATCTGCATAAGCATGTACAGGTGGTACAGGAGTACCATTTGGGAACAATAAATGGGAACATCTGGATGTTGAGCTAGTTTTCTTAAATGAGGGTCAATTTGAAATACATGAAGCAATGGGCTTAGAGGGCAGCCCTGTCTAACCCCTTTAATGCTCTGAAAAGGGTTACCCAAAGTTCCATTAATATAGGGTAATATTACAGCTGTGGAATACAGCAATTTTATCGATTGATAAACTCTCCAGGAACTTGACAATGGTGCAAGACCTGGAAAAGATAATTATGATCAACCTGGTCAAAGGCTTTCTTGGTCTAAGGAGAGTACTATCCCTTGAGAGTCTGAAGAAGCCTGTCTAGAAAACTATCTCTAGGTAATGCTAAGTTATGAAAAATTGATCAGTTTGGGGAGTGCACAGGACTGGACCTGGGCTATTACCTGTTCCACAATAGGGTGCGCCTGGTAAGAAGTACCAAGGCCAGAATTTTGTAATCTATATTTGAAAGACTAATAGGTCTCCAATTTTTAAGTCACATTGGGCACTCTTCTTATATAATAACAAGACTAAGGTTTGGGACGTACTATCCAGAAAGATATTAGAGGACAAACAATAAGAAAAACATCTGCCAGAATTGGGGCAAGAATATGGCTATACTTCTGAAAAATTCTACAGTTAGGCCATTGGAGCCTGGAGCTGTGTTCTTCTGCAGTTTATGAATAGCTGCCAGAACGTCATCAGGAGTAATAGGGAATTAAGGCTCTCAGTCCACAGGTCCTGCTTGGGGTAATTTAATATCTCTAAGTAAAGAGGGTCTAACTGTGCAGAGGACGGAGTTCCTAATAACTAGTATAGATAAGTTTGAGCTATATGCAAAATATTTTGGGTATCCAAAAATTCAGTTTGTTTGTGTGTCTAAGACTTGGTCTAGACAGGAATGTTGTACATGAGTTTGATCACTTTTAAATATGTCTGTTGAAGGTTTAGTACCCTGTGTCCCAAATTGGGCTTCTAGTTTTAATGAAGTGGCCCTTTCTGTAAATCTTCCTAAATTTAAATTTAATTCACAAGCCCTGAAATGGTAGAAAATAACTGTTTTCTAAGTTCTAAATAATGGATATAAGTGGTCATGGATTTATTTTTAGTGGAAGATATGAAAAGTGATTTTAAATCAGTTTTTGTGTCCACCCACCAGTCAGCTAGGGACTAATAGGCTTCCAGAACTGAATATCTGGCTGAAAAAATGAAAAAGCTTTCTCTCCATGGCTGGGTGAGACCAGGAAGTTATTTAATTTCCATCTGCCTTTCAGCAAGGAGGACCAAAATGGTGGTAATAACAGGTTAATGACACAGCCATATGATCTGATGTTTTGCAGGGTATTGTTCATGCATGTGATACTTGTAGATTTTAGAAATAAAAATAATCAATTCAAGTGGCTAAAATGCCTTTTGTGAAGGTTTTGCTCCAGTGGAATGTATTGCCATATACCCATCATATAAGCCTGCTGTATCTATAACCGATTTTAAACAATTAATGTCCCCAAATAACTTTTTGGTGGCACCTCCCTTATCGGCCAGGAGAGAGGAAAATTAAGGTCCCTCCAAAGATTATACATTTGTTTGTGTGTAAATAGGGCTGCACTGATTTAAACAAAGCAGACCGTGAAGCAATGCTTTGTGGAGCATAAATATTTATAGGTCTTAATGACAGATCCTCAAAACAACATCTAATAATAAAGCCCTACCTGGACAAATATCAAGAACCCTAGGTACCGAAAACTGAAATCCCTTAAACAGTATGCCCTCCCATTGCATTTATCAAGGCCCCAGACCAATATGAAGGGCCTAGTGTCCATGTCCTCTTGCCTTGAGATACCTCATAAGAGGTTTTTAGGAGGGTGTCTTGTAGGAAAAAATGTTATTAGGTAGGTCCTTTAAGATCTGAAGAGTAGTCAGTCTTTTGATAAGAATTCATGCTACACACACTCAGGGTGAGGGGCTTTAACTGCCGAGTACCCATCATATCTTATAGGAATAGTAAAATTAACAATCAACTTTTCTGGCCTTTCCTTTCATCCGCACTTTAGCCCTAACTTGTGAATCTGATACAGAATCAGCCCTAGAGGAAACAGGTGAGGAGTCAGACCCTACATCCTCGTCCTCATCATTTCACCATTGCCGCCATTTTGACAGGGCTTGATATCTGTTCCTGGTGACTACCGGTGTGGTTGGGGAGGCCTCGCCTTCGCTTACCTTTAACTTCTTGAAAAGGTATAGAATCTTGAGGGGAGGGAGCATCTCACCAGATCCTAAGTATTCCTGAGAAGTAGAGGAACATCTTGAGGGAAACATTATTGTTATCCTTTTCATGTTGCTGAGGGGGTTCAACAAGTACAGAATCTTCAGGGGAAGAGAAGGTTGAGTATTTAAGGCTTGTACTTGACAGGCTTCTATTACACTTATAGGGTCTTGTACAATGTGATCCAGTCTATTATGGCTGCCCAAGGGCAGGTTTTGTAAGAATGGCCTTCCTCATCACATAAATTGCAAAAGAAGGGGTTTGGATGGCCCAGACTGACATGGCCATATTCCAAACATAGGTTACAACGTGGTGCATCACAAACTGAACTCAAATGAGTTCTGGCTCCACACTTGTGGCATGTTTAGGCTGGCCAGTGTAAAAACACAACCCCATATCTCTAATAGTGTAGAAACTGCTAGGCAGATGTAAAATCCCTGAGTCAGATTGCTTAAATTGTACCTTTACCCTCCAATTGCCTGTCCATACCAAATCTTCATCTAATATGGGGAAGGTTTGTCTAGAATAGTACACCTCTGTTGTAACCAATATTGGACATCTGAGATATTTACCCCCTCATTCCTAAACAAAACTGTGACCATTTTAACTGTGGATTTTGTTAAGGGATAGGGAAAACATTTTCCATTATACTGAATGCTGAACCATAAGATATTTTTCCCAAAACTTTTCCAAAGTAGCACAATTTTTAAAACTAACATCATAAATGATTTCCCTTTTAATAATAATACTAATAATACTAAACATTATTTTTAAGTGCCTTTCAGAATATCAAGGTGCTTTACAGTAATTAAAACATAATTTCATGAACCATAGATACAAAGATGAGTAACACAATAAAACTAGACAACAATGAGTCACTGATAGATCTGTCACCACAAAAGGTTTTAAACACCTGTTTAAATCCCCCACAGTCATGCTGTCCCGAAGCTGACAGGGTAGAGAATCCAGAGGGTAGGGCCACAAACATAAATGCACGGGCTCCAGAAGATTTCAAAGTCACCCTCAGAATCTTAGCAACCCTCATCAGCTGAATGGAGCTGTCGCACAGGGTGGTAAGGGATAAGAAGCTCTTCAAGTAGTCAGGCCAAGTCCATGTAGGGCTTTATAAGTCAGTAAACCAACTTTAAAGGTGATCCACCACTGAATTGGCAGCCAGTGCAGATCGCGCAGCACCGGGGTAATATGCGGATCCTGAGAAGACCCCGATAACGATCGAGCCACAGCGTTCTGCACTACCTGCAAGCAACAGATATTAACCCCAGGAAGCCCTAGGTATAGGGAGTTGCAATAGTCAAGACACGAGGTCACACAGGCATGGACCAACACGGCAGATCGCAGGACTTAACAAGGTGCTTCACCCTGGCAAATGTTCCTAAGATGATAAAAGGCAGACTTGACGCACCGCCAACACCTGAGATCAAAGGGCCAGCCCGTTGTCAAGCACCACTCCCAGGTTATGCACCTGATCAAATGTACAAATCTAGAAGCCCCAGAAAGTCCAGAGGGCTGACCAGCCTCAACCCCTCTATCCGTGACCCAGATCCACAACCATCACCTCAGTCTTTCTCCCATTCAGCTTTAGCCAACTGAATTCATCCAGTCCTGGATTTCAGCAAGGCAGTTATTAAATATTGAGAGCGCACTATCCTGATCAGGTGCAAAAGACAGGCAGAGCTGGGTATCATCAGCATAGCAGTGAAACCTCAGCCCATACCATCTTACAATGTCTCCGAGGGCAGCATATACACTGCAAACAACATGGGGACAGCACCAAGCCCTGAGGGACCCCACATGATAGAGGGATTAAGTCTGAAGAAACAAATTCCAGACACAACTCTCTGAGTTTTGCCAGTGAGGAAAGATGTAAACCACCTGAAGACCTGTACATGTCAGGCCACAGATGAACCTCAGGTGCTCAAGCAGCATCCCATGGTCCACAGTGTCAAAAACTGAGGAGAGATCAAGGAGCACCAGGATAGAACAGCTTCTCCAATCTCTCGCCATCAGAAGATCATTGAGAACCTGAACCAGAGCAGTCTCAGTACTATGCCTCTTTCAAAAACTAGACTGGAGCGGTTTGTAGATATTATGGATGGTCAAATGGTTCTACAGCTGAATTGCCACTACTCTTTCAGTAACCTTCCTATAAAGGGAAGATTCGAGATTGGTCTGTAGTTTGCTAGGAAGTCTGGGTCCAAAGAAGCTTACTTCAGGAGGGGTGTTACCACCGCCTCCTTCAGGGAACTTGGAAATTCACCCGATTCCAAGGAGCACCAGACTAACTGAGTCAGAACCGGGCCGATAATATTACAAGAACCCATAACCAGGAAGTTGGGCCCGATCAAGACTACAGCATGTAGGTCACTTACCCTGGACAATCCACATCATGTCCACAAACTCCGGCAGGTCAAAGGTACTCCAGGAAACACAAGGTGCAGTGACCAAGCATCGACCAATAGCATCCCCCAGAGCGAGTCAAGAGGATCTCCGACCTGATGATGGCCACCTTATTCGTAAAGAATTGAGCAAGTTCATCGCATTCCATTTGTGAATAAGCTCTTCAGAGTTGCAGACAGGCTGGTTGCACAGCCTATCCACAGTTTGGAAGAATTGAGCTGGTTGATTCTGAGTAACAGCAATCTCCTGGACAGGAACTCTGCCTTCTTATGGGAGATTAGTAGGCCTGATAATGCTCTACCAATCTAGGGCAGTCGGCCTCCAGGGGATTTCCACCAGCACCGCTCTAACCTTCATCCACATTGCGTAACTCCTCAAGGACCCATCAAACCAAGGGGCCTGAGGATACGAACATACTAACATATGAAATTTGCCAGCAGATAAAGGCCTAGAGGTTCTATCAAGTCTGCCCGAATGTGCAGCTAGCACCCTATTCTGCAGCTGCCCCTCCCTTCCACCCTCCCCTTCATTAACCCTCCCCTTGTCCTGTCCCATCCTCGCTTGAAGCAGTCCACTGTTCTACTGCATACCACTTTAGCAGGTAACGATTCCACCCAGCCACAACCCTCTCTGTAAAAAGTGTCTCCTCATCTCCTCCTGAACCTTCCTCGCTCAGTCTCATATCATGGCCCCTGTGGCCCTCCCTCCTTTACTTTGAACAGCCCATCTTGTTTATTCCTTTCATGTATTTAAAGGTTTCAATCATGTCACCCTGTCTTTCCTCTCCTCCAGTGAGTACATGTTCAACTCCTTCAACCTCCTCTCGTATGATAAGCCCCAGCCCTTGATCATCTTTGTCGCTTCTGCGCTGCAACCCTCTAGTAACTTAATGTCCCTCTTCAGATACGGGACTCCAGTACTGCACCAGTACCCAGGTGTGGTCTAACTAATGACCTATACAGTGGCAGAATCACCTCCTCCCTCCTCGAGGATATACCCTTGCAATACAACCCAGCATTCCATTGGCCTTTGCAGCTGCCTTCCTACATTGTGCCAAGTTGGTCATTGACCCTGTAATGAGCACACCCAGATCCTTCTCCTCCTCTGTCTGGGCTGCTGCACTCCCCTAGCTGGTAACTCCTCCTTGGGTTCTTCATCCCAAAATGCAGCACCTTGCACTTTTTGGCATTAAAGCCCAGTTGCCAGGTGTCTGACCAGGTTTCAAGCTTTGCCAGATCATCCTGCAACCCTGCCATCCCACTAGGTCATCCACCACCGCTGCCTACCTTGGTATCATCAGCAAACAGACTGATCTTGCTCTTGATGTCCCATGATGTGTCTGCAATGAATATCCCAAACAACACTGGTCTCAACACCGAGCCCTGTGTAAACCGCTGTCACTGTCCTTGGGTGTGAGAGCCCCACCCACCACCACCCTCTGTTGCCTTCCCTGCAGCCAGTTTCCTACCCATCTCACCAGCTTTGCACCGCCCCTGTGCCTACTAACTTCCTTCCCAGCCTTCCATGTGGCACTGAGTTGAATGCCTCACTGAAGTCCAGATACAGGACATCCACTGCATGGCCCCGTCCAGTTGCCCAGTTACCCAGTCATAGAACTCAACCAGGTTGGTTTGGCAGGATCTGCCACGTATGAAGCCATGCTGTCTGCTGTCCTGTAGTCCTTTGGCCTCTGGGAGGCCACCAGCCTCTCCTTCAGGATAGTCTCCATTAGCTTACCCACGATGGATGTGAGGCTCACTGGTCTGTAGTTTCGGTTCATCCTTGGGGCCACTCTTGTGGAGAGGCACCATGAGCCATCCTCCAGTCCTGAGGTACACACCCGAGATGTAGTGAGGCATTAATGGGTCTGCCAAAGGTCCTGCAAGGACCTCTGCCAGCTCCTTCGGTACCCTGGGGTGGATGCCATCTGGGCCTGGTGCCTTGTCCACCCTCAGTGCCTTCAAACCCTCTCAAACTCTGCTCTCCATGATTTCCCATCTGTCACCACTTCCCACCCTGCTTCTGCCATTTCTCCCACCTTGGGTGTCACCCCCTCTTCTCTTTAGTAAATACTGAGCAAGTACTCATTTAGTGCTTCTGCCTTATCGCACCCTGCTTCCACCCAACCCCTCCTTCCTAATCCTCACTATGTGGTCCTTACAGCTCCTTTTCTCCCTGATGTACTTAAGAAGTCCTTCTCCACTTCTTAATGCCTTGTGCCAGCCTGAGTTCGTAGGATGCTTTGGCTCCCTTACTGCCCTTGTCACCTCCTTCGATTCTGTCAAGTACTCTCTCTGTCCTCCCCCTCCCTGTTTTCTTGTACTTCCTAAAGGCAGCTCTTTCCTCCTTACCTTTTCCATGACCTCCTTGTTCAACCAGATTGGTTTCTTAGTCCTAGCCTTCTTGCTCTGGGCTTGCAGCAGGTTTTGTTGCCTCCACTATCCCCAGCTTTATGAGCTCTCACCTCTGGTTAGTGTCCATACTAGATTGAATTCTAGCCAGGTACCCTTTACCACTTCCCCCATCCTCCCAAAGTCAGCCCTCCTGAAGTCCAACACTATTGTGCCAGATTCCACTCCTTTCTTGCCCATATCCAATGTGAGCCATACTGAGTGGTGGTCACTCCTGACAGCAGTTCCTCCACTGTAAGTTCTCTCACAAAGTCCCCATTTGCCAGCAAAGGTCAAGGGTATTCCTAACCTGGTTGGTTCCCTGACCATTTGCAGCAGGAAGCTGTCCTGGAAGGAATCCAGCAGTACCTGCTCCCTTCTGTTCCTTTGTTGTTGGGGTGCTCCAGTCCACTCCTGGCATGTCCCCACAATTACCACACCACCTTCTCGCAGGTCCTCCTGATCTAGGATGGAGTAGGAGAGGATGAACACGGACTGTAGCAATCAAATCCAGGGCAGAGGAGATAACCTTATTATAGGCTTAAGACCAAGGCCTCTTGATTTCAAGCTGGTATCTGAAACTCCGAGAGGTCAATCACACGCCAGGCCTTCAGGGCTCACATCCCATACATGAATACATGCAAACAGTTCATTGGCAAAGATACCCATAGCTTCTTTTAACATCTTGTGCAACACAGTTTTATGATCAAGAGCATCTGCAAGGGCTCCATTGAATTTAAGTCTTAGAGTGGGCTCACTTATATTTTTGAACAGGTCAGCTATGTAGAAGTGTCTAAGCTGCTCTGGTGCAGTCATATGTTGTCCTGGAATATTATCCTCTGTAGGCTCTGAGGCCATGGTATCAGCTGAGGATCCTGTGCAAAAGTCTGTTGCAGAGCGCTCTGTGTATTCCCCAGGGTGTGTCTCAGGCACTTGAACCAAATGCCACTGGTAATTGCCCGGAGCCTGGGCAGTTTCTGTATTTGGTTCAGGTTCCAAAGGGTGTTTTTCTGCATTGTTGGCTGACTGGATGATAGTTTCAGCCATGACAGGACCCAGGAAAGACCAAGTGTTCGAAGAAGAATTCTTTTGCTATCCTGCCACTCTTAGTGCCGCGTCAGGAGACCAGATCGGGTCTTTGTAGTTGCAGGGAGCTTCTACCTTTCCAAAGCGCTGACGTGGCACAGTTGCTGACAGTGACAGATGCAGCTGTTGTAGAAGCTGAGGCAGAGGTCAGGGAACTGAAAAGAAAATGGAAGAGCTGACTCACTATTTTCTGACAAAGAAAATGTCCAGCAGGTAATTCAGCAATGTCTTCTTCCTGCATAACTTTTAACAATGCCTCCTTATGTTGTTTCACTGCATATCTAAGAACATCTTTATTAAACATCATTGCAGGTACCTGTGATGCTTCTAAATCAATGTCAGCAGGATATTTTTCTTTAGAATCAGTAAAGCTTTTTGTCCATTATCAGGTACAAAATTACCATTCTGTTTCTTAAATGACAAACTGGAACTGTAGCAGGTTGAAATAACTGAACAGGAGTTGGCTCCACATGTTTTCCATTATTTCAGGTAGTGCAGCAGCAAAATCCCCACAACACCTTCAGCAACCTCCTGACTGTCCACCGCCTTGGAAAATGACAGGCAAGGGTCCCGGTTCCCCTACTGACAGAGTAGGGAATTTCCAGTGCCCTGGACAAATTTCCCCATTCACTAAAAATGCCACCAACAGCTTAATCTGGTTCAAGGTCAGTTGGCATTCATCTGTATCCCTCCCAGGTCATGCCTGAAAATAGGTAGAATTTGTCTAGTGCACTTACCCAGTCAACAAAAACTAAATAAATAAATAAGCAATGTCTCCATGATCTTTCCCACTATTGAGGTAAGACTCGCTGGCCTGCAGATTCCTGTGTCATTTTTGTTACCACTTTTGTGAAGAGGACATTTGCCTTTCTCCAGTCCTGCGGGACCACCCCCTGTTCAGCGACTCACTGAACAAGGCTGCCAAAGGTGCTTCCAGCTCCATCCTTGGTTCCTTTAGGATTTTTGGATGTCCTCCATCTGGCTCCATTGCTTTGTCCACCTTTAGTTTTGTAAGTTCCTCTAGGACCCTCTGTTCTGTAAATGTTGTGAAGCTTAGTTCTTCCCTCTCCACACATCTGTTTTCCAGTTGCAGCCCCTGCCCCACTCCTCTCTAGTAAAGACTGAGCAGAAGCACCTGTTAAAGACTGTGACCTCTCTAGGTCTCCTTCTACCCTATCTTCATTGTCCCTTTGAGTCTGACTATGCCTCCTCTAGACGTCCTCCTCTTACTGATGTACCTAGAGAATGTCTTGTCCCCTTCCTCACTGATTGAAATATCCTTTCTTCTGTCTGTGCTTTAGCACTTCTCACTGCTGCCTCTGCCTCTCTCTGACATTTTGGTACTCTTCTCTGTCCCCATCCTGTTGTGTCCCCTTGTATTTTTGGAAGGCTACCCTCTTGGCCCTGTTTTATCTTCCACTACCTTAGAAAGCCAGAGTGGCTTTCTCCTTCTCCTGCCCTTACTCTTCACCCTCACACATTGATTGGTTATCCTGACAATGGACTCCTTAATGCGTGCCCATTGCCCCTCCATGCCCCTCCTGTCCCCCTTAGCCAACTCCTCTATAACCCTCCTTCCCATCTTTGCAAAGTCAGCTCCTTTGAAATATAGAATTTTAGCTTTTGTTTGTGTGACCTGTATTCCTGTGTTCAACTTGAACCAAACCATATGATGGTCGCTTGACCCCAGGTCACCTCCACCTGGAGATCCATGATCCCTGTCTCATTGGTGAGCACAAGGTCCAGGTTATTCCTGTACCTGGTGTGCTCCTATACCAATTGTCTTAGGCCTGCTCCTGTAGGGATTCTACAATGTCCCTGGTGCTGCTTGAGGCCCTGTTTGGATGGATCAGTCTGCGTCAGGCATACTGAAATCGCCCATAAGCAGAACCTCCCCTTATCTGTCATGTTGTATATTGACTCCATCATTAACTTGTCCACCCCTTTTTCTGAGCTGCTGGCTGTAGATCACGTCTGTTCTAACAGATGCTCCATTACCCGGCTCAAGGGTGACCCACAACCTCCTTTGTCTCCTCATTTTTGGCCTGGATTTCTGTTGCCTTGATTGTCTCTTTGATGTAAAGTGCCACCCCTCCCTTCTTCCTTCTCTATCACTCCTGTATAAGGCATATCCTGGTATAGTTGTGTCCCATGAGTAGTTATTAGTGTACCACATCTCTATTATGGCCACTATGTCGAATGTCACCTCCCCATTAAAGCCACTAGATCAGGAGTTTGTTTCCAGATTTCGGCATTCATATGCATTATGTTCCAAATCTGGTTCCTGGTCCTTCTGCCATTATTTTGGTTCTTGTCCCATTATTCCTGATCTGAATCTGTTACTACTCCCTCTGTTTCTCATTGTGCCCCTTATCCTGTCCCTGTTTTCTATCCGTATTCACTAAACTCTTGTCCTACCTTTCCTAGTGCTGACATTACCAACCTGAGGGGCTACACTGTATTGTTTCCATTCCTCTGATAGCGCCTAGCTTGTTTAAAAGCCCAGCAAGGAAGCACCCAAATATTTCATTGAGGAGTCCTGTCCCCTGCCTGGAGTGTTTGTATCGGTCTATGAAAGCCTATAAATGTGTTGCTGTGCATGAGGAAACATTGCCTTGCACTTGCTCATAGAATAAAGAAAGCCAGCACATGTTTGCAGTTATAATGACAAATTATAACTGGCTTTCTGTGGGGAAAAAAAAGAAGGCCAGTTATTATGCTAGTATTGTAGTCAGTGACACTGAGAGAGCATTGGTAGTACTACAGTACTGCAGAGGCAACCCTGCTGTTTACACATTTTGCTTAGGCAGTACTGCAGTTAGTAACTGGAAATGTAGACAGACCACAGTCTGGACTCAATGAAATAGAAGAACAACAGGTGACGCCATAGCTTCTAGCAGCCTGAGTACTGTTTCTGCTGGATGGTATGGGTGCCTACCATGCACAGGGACTAGGGGACCTTTGGCATAGGATGCCACATGGAGAGGACTATTGTGGCAGGAAGACTGCCTGGGGCAGGAGAAGATTGATACAGGAGCAGCAGGAGGAGCAGTGAGCCTCATGATGGTGCTGCTGTTGGCAGAAAGGTACAGAAAGTAAGTGGGGAAAGGATGGGAGCAGAGACTGATCAGTCTGGATTATCATACTGGGGAATGGATGGGAGAAGGCTATCTGCCCATTAGTACCATCCACCTGCATCAGCAGGTCCAAACATTCCCTCCTGTAGCAACAGTGCATCAAGTCTCTTCTTGAATAAATCCAAGTTCTGACTCTCCACTACATCTCAAGATAATCTGTTCCACTGTTTAGAAGTGCAATGTGTAAAAAGTTATATCTCCCATTTCTCACCACTGTATCTAACTTAATCTGTAATCTGTGCCCTCTTAGGCCAGTAGGCTTGGCCTGAATCTCTACCCCAAGTTCTTTCATAAGTTCTTCGTCATGCACAGTTCTGTAGATGGTCATCAAATCACCCGATCCTCCTCTGTTCCAGACTATACAGTCCCAATGGTTGTCACCTTTCATCATACTGATGACCCTTTAAACCACAACCATTTTAGTTACTCTATGCTGCACCCTCTCCACCTGCTCCACCTCCCTCTTAAATATGGACTCCACAATGGGGATCCATAGTCACGGCGTGGTCTAATGAATGACTTGTATAGAGACATTATACAGGTGGAGAGCGATTCACAAAGCTCTTTTTATGTTGCTTGCATGCATGTGCAAGAAACATAGTGCCATCATCCGAGTTTTCGGAGGTGTGTCAGCCCGTCTTCCAATGCAGTCAGTGTGTTTGCAGGCGCGGCTTCAGTTCCCTAATCACTGCTGCAGCTGTCTATGACAAGCTGAAAATGCAGTGGCATACAGTTCAAGGGAGAGCTCTGCTTCAATGAGCAGACTCTCCCCTGCCTACCTACGCACTGAGCCGCATATTGCGTGCTGATGCTCCCCACGCACACACTGTATAATGACGGGGAAATGAATCCCCATCGGCCCACTTCAACAGCGTTCAGGGTGCCACGTTAGGAGCCCACCCAGGCAGCAAAACTGTTATAGCCAACGGGTGCCCAACTCTGGCCGGCTCCAAGGCTGCAAGCCCCCAAAAGTTTTCCCGGTGCCACGCTGGGAGCCCACCTGAGCATGGCAAATCTTGTTTTGGCCAATGGGGTGCCTAATCCCTGTCGGCTCCATGTCCCCTGAACAGTTTTTCTGCCACGCCTGAGCCCACCCAGCGGCAAACGCCCCACGCCATCTTCGTAAAAAAAACGTGAATAAAAAGGTCCCTCGTAGTCTCCCTGCCCCTCCCACAACCCGCACTCCACCCACTGCGCACTCCTGCCTCCCCACACCCCTCACCCCATACTTACCTCCGGAACTTGGCGCGACAATCATCGTGGACCGGAACACGCCTGCACTCTTCAAAGCCGACCGCAAACTGAGGAAATGCCGGTAAGCTGTATAATGGGATAGATAGAGTTTTTCAACTTTGTTGCATATCTCAGGCATTTTTGGAATTTTGGCCCCATTTTCAACATGGGGTTTTTAGGACCCTCCTCATGAATTCTTGCACTGTCATGGCGTTAATTGGGCCCCAAGGTGATTTCGTGGTCACTGCGTGAAATCACATTTCAGGACCGATTAATGAAATGACACTGCAGTGTTCATAAGGTGGGCTCTCAAAAGCCTATGTTGAAAATTTGTGAAAAATTCCTAAAATGACTGTTTTAGAGCGGCATGCTGTACAGTTCCTACGACGCCATAAGTTCACGAATTTTCAATATTTTCACTCCAGATTTTCAACATTGCCCTTTATCACACCTCCTTATGAGCAGTACAGCTGTCATTTTTCACATCCTGCCCAAAACGTTTCCCTACCATGTAGCACACAATGGCGAGTCGGTGTGCAAAATCAATGTATGGGACACATTAAGAAAATCTCAGTGACACTGTTCATTAGCAGAGGTCTTAAATGGCTATGTTGAAAATTTGGTGAAAAATTCCTAAAATGACTGTTTTACGAGTGTACAGCAGCAGTTCCCACGCACGCCGTAAGTTTGCGAATTTTCAATATTTTCACTCCAGATTTTCAACATTGCCATTTTACCACACCTCCTCATGAGAAGTACAGCTGTCATTTTTCACATCCTGCCCAAAATATTTTTCCACCCATGTAGCACAATGGCGCAGTCGGTGTGCGAACTCAATGTATGGGACACATTAAGAAAATCACAGTGACGCTGCTCATGAGCAGAGGGCTTAAAATGGCTGTGTTGAAAGTTGGTGAAAAATTCCTAAAAATGACTGTTTCACGGTGTGTGTTGTGCAGTTCCTATGCTGCGTAAGTTTGCGAATTTTCAATATTTTCACTCAGATTTTCAACATTGCCATTTTACCACACCTCCTTATGAGCAGTGTAGCTGTCATTTTCACATCTTGCCCAAAACGTGCTTTCGTCCATGTATGCATAATGGCGCAGTCGGTGTGAACTCAATGTATGGGACAATTAAGAAAATCACAGTCATACTGTTCATGAGCAGAGGTCTTAAAATGGCTATGTTGAAAATTTGGTGAAAAATTCCTAAATGACTGTTTTACTAGCGTTGCATTGCAGCAGTTCCCACGCACGCCGTAAGTACGCTAATTTTCAATATTTGCACCCAGTGACTTCCAAATACCTAAACAGCACATAGAAGCAAGCAACATTCGGCATTGACAAATGCTTGTTATATTTCTGATCATATCATTTATCTGTATTACTTTGGTACGATGTTCTCTAAAATTCAGATTATGATCCAAATAAACACCAAAGTCCTCTTCCACTACCACTTTACTAAGTGGAATCTTATTAATAAAGTATTTCTGTTGTTGGTTCCTTTACCCATGTGCAAAGGAACATTTTCAACACTAAACTGCATACCATTATCTAATGCCCATTTGTCTATTCTCCCAGATCCATCTTCAGCTTTGTAATATTATCTGAAGTGTCCACAGGCCTCCCAACTTAACATCGTCAGCAAATTTCACCAACCGGTTGCTAACATTGAGTTGGAAATTGCTAATGAATAAGGTGATCAGCATGGGTCCCAAGACAGAGCTCGCGGGACCCTGCTAGACACCTCACCCCGTCCATAGCAACACCCCTAACCCTGACTCTTTGCTTCTTCCATTTAGCCAATTGCTGATCCAATTAATTATCCTATTAGCTATACCAATTTTTGATCTTTTCAATTAACAGGTTATGTGGCGCCTTATCAAATGCCTTCTGAAAACCAAGTAAAGCACATCAACAGGAATATTGTTATTTATGCCTCTATTTACATTTTCATAAAAGCACAATTAATTTATTATGCATGTCCTGTTCTGGTGAAAGCCATGCTGTTAACAACCTTATAACCTAAAGTATATAAATTCTCTTCTAGCTTGGTTTTCAGAGCTTTCTGCCATTTTACAAATAATTGAAGTCAAACTAATTGGCCTGTGAGTTCGATTGCACTGCCCTATCCCCTTTTAAATAGCTGCATGAAAATAGCTGTTGTCCAGTCATATGGTACCACACCTGTAGAAAAGGAGATGTTAAACAGATATGCCAATGGTTCCAATATTTGTTTTCTAACTTCCTTAAGGAGCCAGGGATAGAGGAGATCAGGACCTGATGATTTATTTTCCTTCAGTTTATCCAACAAATCCTCAGCTTCTAGAGAACTTATTTCAGTAGATAGACCTAATTGTTCTTTTCAGTGATGATACAATTTTAACCTTGCTCTATTAAACACTGAGCAGAACTATTCATTAAAAGAATCACAATCCCTAATGGTGTGGTGATTTCTTGACCTTTATGTATGATTGGACCTACTTGAATATTGACCTGCTTATTTCTATTAATGTATGAGTAGAAGCTTTTCCCATTATGTTTCCTGTGAATGATATTAAATTCCAGCCTGTTTCTTTTGAATCTAATCATTTTTTAACTTCCTTATTTCCTTTATATACTAACATACTATTTGCCAGAGGATTAGGCCTTACAGTCTATCGAGTCTGCTTGAACCTCAGATCCCTAGTTGGGTGCCGAGGCCCCCCTTTGTGTTCCAGAAACCCCTATCATCCATTCCCACCCCCTGGGCCAGGCATCATCTGATACATCCACTTTCTGTGTCTGTCCCACCCTCTCTTGAAGCCCTCCACTGTGGATCTCTGAACCAGCTCCCAAGGCAGTGCATTCCAAGGGTCCACCCACCTCTCAGTGAAAAACCTCCTCCTTTTCCCCTCACCTTCCACCTTCCAACTTCAAACCATGCCTCTGGTGATACCTCCCGCTTTAGTCTAAAGATCTCCTCCATGTTACCCTATTTATTCCCTTGAGGTACTTGAAGACCTCAATCATGTCCCCCTGTCTCTCCTCTCCTCCAATGAAAACAGGCAGAACTCCTCAAGTCTGCCCTCATACATCAAATCTCTAGCCCTCGTATCATCTTAGTTGCCCTTCTCTGCTCTCTCCAGGAGCTGTATGTCCCTCTTCAAGTGTGGTCTCCAGTACTGTACACAGTACTCAAGTGTGGTCTAACCAGTCCATTGTACAGCGGCAGAATCACTTCCTTGCTCCTAGAGGTGATCCCCCTTACGATACATCCCAACATCCTGTTTGCCTTGCTAGCTGCTCTCCTGCACTGCTCAGAGTTATTCATACATGCATCCACCATGACCCCTAGGTCTTTTCCCTATTGAGGCCTCCAGCGTCCCCTCCCAGGGTGTATCTGTGTTTAGGTTTCCCGCCAAGATGCAACACCTTGCACTTGGTGATATTGAAATTTAATTTCCATGTGTGAGCCCAGCTTTCCAGAGTGTCCAGGTCCCTGCAGGACCAACCTCCTTCTTCTCCCTCAGCTACTGCTCCCATCTTGGAGTCATCAGTGAAGAGACTCATTTCACACCCTATACCCTCCCTGATGTCCGATATGTATGCATTAAACAGGATCGGACCCAGGACCGAGCTCCCGCGGTACCCACTACCAACCTCTCTAGGGTTCAAGAGCTCCCCACAGACCACTACTCTCTGGGTGCTTCCAGCTAGCCGATTTTCAATCCATCTGACCATCAAAGGGCCTACTCCTAACCCCATCAGTTTCTCCACCAGACCATTGTGGGGACAGAGTCAACGCCTTGCTGAAGTCCAAGAATAATACATCCACAGGCTTTCCCCTGTCCAGTTCTGATGTTACCCATTCGTAGAACTCCACAAGATTGGTTTGACATGATCTACCTGGCACAAACCCATGTTGCTGACTATCCAGACCTCCCACCTCCTCCAAGTACACCCCAATCGTTCCTTTGGTATACTCTCCATTAATTTTCCACCACCGAGGTCAAACTGATGGGTCTATAGTTACCTGGTACTTCCTTCAACCCCTTTATGGATTGGCACCACATGTGCCTCTCGCCAATTCTAGGTACCCTCCTGTCTCAAGTGACCTGTTGAAGAGCTCCAGCAGGGTGCAGCCAGTATGTCCACCAATTCCATAGTACTCTTAGATGAATGCCATCCGGCCCAGGAGATTTGTCTTTCTTTAGGGCCTTGAGGGCTAACCACACCCTTTGGCAGAGATAGCATCATCCACCCTCCACCTTACTGGCCTTTTATCCTTATCCAGATGTGACACTCCTGGGTACCTTCTCCTCCCTCTTGCTCCATTTCTGTTGCTCCCTGATCCCACTCACTGCCTCTATCCCTATTGTGCCTTGCTTTGTAGCTATCCCGTCCCCTCCCTAGTGAACACAGAGGCCAAAGTACTCGTTAAATACCTCTGCCTGGTCCCTCGCTTCTTCCACCCACCCTCCTTCTGATCTCAATCTGCTAAGATGGCCTTGTTTTTCTCCGCTCCCCAATGTACGGAAGAACCCTTTCCCTCCATGTATCCCTGTGCCAGTCGTTGCTTTTACTGGACTTTGCTCCCTCACCATCCGGGTGACTTTTCTAGATGCAAGATGGTACATTTCTTATCCCTATCCCTCTTGTTGTTTTATATTTTTGTAGGCCACCTTCTTTTCTCTGTGCTACCTGTACCTCACTGGACCACCAGCATGGTTTATGTGACCTTGCTCCCTTTCATTTCAACTTAGCGCAGATCCTGACTGCCTCATGAAGTCCCCTTTATGACCTCCCATCTCCTTTCCACACTTGTCATTGATGTAATCACTTCAAGTGATCCTGAGAATATTTATCATGCCCTGAAGTCTGCCCCTGAAGTTCACTGCCAGTGTCCTAGATCTCCCCCTCCCCCATGCTTATTTGAAACCAGACAGTATTGTGGTTGCTCCCAGTCAGGGGTCCTCTACAACCAGGTCCCTTACCAGATCCCCATCTGCCAGAACCACATCCAGGACATGCTCCTCCCTGTGGGCTCCATCACATGCTGTGTTAAGCACACATCCTGGAAGCCAGCCCAGCAGCCTCTGCTCCTTGGCCACCTTAGAGGACATGGTTCCCAGTTTGTACCTGGCATATTAAGGTCCCCATCACCACTCCTTCCCTTTTGATCCACACTGGGCAATGATGTTGTCCAGCAAACCATCCTCTAGAACATCACTCATCCTGGGGACCTATATACTACACCAGCTTGACCTTATCTCCTGCTGGGGATCGAAGGTGACCCATAAGGCCTCCACGTTTCCCTCTGCCCTTCTACCTAGCAATTTCTATGTCATCTCTAATGAACATAGCCACTCCACCCCTCTGCCCTCCTTTATATCCTTCCTAAGCATAGTGTACCCTGCACGCTTAGGGTCCCAGTCATGGTTTTTGTTGGCTCCACGCCTCCGTGACCGCCGCCACATCCACCCCCTCAACAGCATGGCCTGGAACTCTGGCAACTTGTTTCCCAAGCTCCTGGCATTTACTAACACCAACCCCCACCCTTATCCCTGATCCCTTTGTCAAACCCACCCAGGTTCCTTATACTCCATCCTCCCTCTGCTCCTCCTGAAACCTCCACCCCAGTCTGTTTCCTCCCCTTGGGTTTGAAGGCTACTCCTCTTCTGGAGGAGGGCTTCAGCAGCCCTCCTTATCCCCCCCCCTCACAAGTTTAAACCCCACCTTTCTTGAATGTAGTCAGCCATCCCTGTTTAAGGACTTCCTTCCCTAATGGGGCAAGATGAAGCCTGTCCTTGGCATACAGTCCCTTATCCTCCCAAACTCCTTTCCAGTTCCCTAACACCCCAACCCACTCTCTCTTCACCCCACTTCCTGAGCCAGTCATTAACCTCTGTGATCTTCATTTTTTCTCCACTGAGGCCTTTGGTACTGGCAATATCTCCAAAAGGGAATGTTGCATCCATTATCCTGACAGACTCTGGCAAGTTCTTGGAACCTTGCTTGGATTTCCAAAATGCTATTTCCTCTAGATCATTAGTTCCCAAATGCACAGGAAATCCAGTTTCTCTCCAAATCCCTAACCAGTTCATACACCATGAACTTTGCTCTGTGCACTGTCAGCCCAGAGATACTCACTACCTTCACCTGGCTATGGCATCCACCCCTGTCCCTCCCACTGGATACCCTAATCATCGAGTCTCCCAACAACAGAACCTTAACACCGCCATCATCCTTATGGTTACCTCCACTATGCCATCTCAGCCCCCCATCCCCCTTTTATTCATGATCTCAATTCCATGGGAGTCTTCCTGCCTTATTAGAGCCTCTTGTCACCCTCCTTTCTGCCTCCCTCGTTATTTGCCACTTATCTCAGACCCCCTCTGAATAGGTTGTCCCCTTTAACCTCTCTTATCCGAACCATTTATCCTGGCCCTGATGGTTTCCCCTTCCACACTGCCATCCTCCCCTTGTAATAGTACCCCTGCCTACAGAGGCTTCTGTGGGTCCCCTTTAGCTAGGGCCCATCCTTGGTACTTGACCCCCTGCTGAAGGGGCTCCTCTCCCATCTCCTTGTCTCCCAGTTTCTCTCCAGTCATGCTCTCCTCCCTCATGTCTGCAATTTGTTGCATCTCCCCATCTGCTTAACATTTATGTTTCCCCTTCTCCCTCTGGGACTACTTCTATCCTTTCCATTGCCGGTCTGTGATTCTCTATGGGTATCTGCTCCTCCCCGGCCTCTGTATCAGTTTCCTCATTTCACCAACTCCTTCCTCACCTTCTGGGTTGCTTAGTAGCTCAAATTTATTGTGACACTCTATGTCAGCCTCCATCAAGTAACCGAGTTTCCTGACTGCACCTCTAAACTGCTCCTCTTCTTCCCCTCTTGCTCTGTTCTCCTTAGGAGCTCCTTCCCACAGTCTGCTGTTTTAGGCTTCCCACAACAGCCCCTCCTTTCTCAATGTCTGCTCTGCTAGGCTTCCCCACAACAGCCCCTCCTGACTCTTCCCCTCCACTCTCTTTGTATTGAATGTTCACCGTGCGCTTTCCCTTAGCATCAACATCCCTATCTAAGGGTCCTCTGTCCCTAATATCCCTCCTGCTTGCTGTAACATAATGTCCTGTAATTTCAGAGCGTTGCCCAGCCTCCCTCAGCCCCACCCTTCTGCTGCCCATATCCACACCCTTATCCTTGGACAGCCCCCAGCTTACTCCTTAACCAATATACCTCACTTCTGATATAAGATAGCTGTCTACAGAGTGGGCAGCCTCCCTCTCAGGCCCAATTGAGAATTATTGCCATCACACAGCCTGTGCAGCCTACAACCCTTCCGAGATGCCTGTCAGGGAATATGGCCACCCTGTTTGTCCCCTCTGTTTATAATGCACACCCCCTTTCTCAGTCCCTTCCTCCTGGAATACAGTTTCTCTCATACTGACTGCAGTTATTTACAAACCCAATTTCAACCCCACCAATAAAGTTCCCAAGTCTCACGAACACATACAGACCAGTGTGTGTCCAGTCCCACTAACGGTGTGTGTATGCAGACATCAGGTACTGTATGATGTCACAGGCCCCCAGTTCCTGTTTGCTTCGAATTTCAGTCCCAAACAGAAATACACAGCCCTTCAATCCCAACCCCAGTGGCTTTTCAGTATTTAAGAAAGCCTACAAAACAGGGTGGTGGGAGGCTCTTACCAACACCAGGCAAACATCACATTTAAATTTCACTCTAATTATCACTGCCAAACAAGGTTCCCAAGCCTCAAAAGTTACAATATCACAGCCCAAGTAACAGTTCTAACTCAAAGTAGCAATTTTAACACACAGAACTAATTTCATGTACAAAACTATTCAAATATTTCAGTTAAAACAGAATATAACCCCAGACCTCTGTCCTACCAGCCTCCTGCTTATGTTCCCAAGTGAACAATGAAAGACAAGGTGATTTCTGTTAATTTCCCTCCCCTAACATCAGGCAAACATCACATTTAAATTTCACTCTAATTATCACTGCCAAACAAGTGTTCCCAAGCCTCAAAAGTTACAATATCACAGCCAAGTAACAGTTCTAACTCAAAGTAGTAATTTTAACACACAGAACTAATTTCATGTACAAAACTATTCAAATATTTCAGTTAAAACAGAATATAACCCCAGACCTCTGTCCTTACCAGCCTCCTGCTTATGTTTCCAAGTGAACAAATATACTGCAATTGATTCCTCTGTTTGATGTTTTTTCATAACGCCAGAAGCCTTTTTCTTTTATCACTCTATCAATCAATCAATCAATCAAAATCTTTATTTAACTAGGTGGGCACCATTGAGCAAGCCCATTTTCAAGGTGGACCTGGGACAAACAATAGGTAATACAATATAGGTGAAATCAACATACGATTTCAAGTATGTGTACATCAAATTACAATTTAGGTGAGATCAACATAAGATGTCAACTATGAGTACAACAATTAGGCAGTATAAATGCAAGTAAATGGTACAAAAAATTGTAAAAACATTAATTACAGATAGATAATTCGTGCATCGTATACAAAGTACAGAGCATGGGGGAACAGTAGGTACAGAGTATGTTCAGTTAAAACAGATGAACAGACAAAATAGGGGTTAAAATGCCACAGGTAAGTGATATAAAGTGGATATAAAGTATAGATGTGGGCAGGGAGTCAAGGAGGAAGGCAAGGTTATGGCACTGAGTGGAGAAAATAACAGAAAGAGACCTAAAGTCATGACGAGGCAGGGGTAAGGTCAGAGAATAGAGTAGTAAGCTCTGAAGGAAAAGGGACCTAGGTCAGGAGGAACAGACACAGGATTCCTTGAAATGGAATGTATATAAGATTTTGAAAGCTGCCAGGCTAATGGGGTAATTGATTTTAGATTCATTTGTATCTTGCTCCACAAAAGAGGTCATGCAGAGGCTAATAGATGCCCTGCCAAACCGAGATTTGGCCTTGACACTTTCAGCTAAATATAAGAGGCACTTCTCAGGGCATACTTACTTAATGTGCAGAGATGTAAGCAGTCCAAGATGTAATCAGGCAGTTTATTTAGGATGCTTTTGTAGATCCAGATTGCAGATTTCTCTGGCATCTAAAGCTAAGAGATGACCAACCTACCACTGAGTACAGGGACAATGATGGTAGAATAGGGAAGGCCTGCTATAAACCTTAGAGCTCTATGGTAGAGTGTATCAAGTTTGGAAAGAGCACCTACAGGACCCTGGCCATGGAGGAAATCAGCATAGTCTAATAAAGAGAGGAAGGTAGTTTGATTAGCTTCAATTTTGCATCCCTGGTGAGGAGATTTTATCCTATAGAAAAGACCAAGTCGCATTATAAGTTTCTTTATCAGCTCTTCTATGTGAACAACGAAGGAGAGTCTAGAGTCCAGCCAAACCCCAAAATATTTAAATTTTGATATGTACTCCAGCTGTTCACCCAGTATTGTAGTAATTGGGGGAGTAGCCCCGTTGTAGCCAGGTTTGCTAGGTTAGGAAAGGGTGACAAGAACATCGCTTTGTCTTCTTGGCATTTAGAAGCAGTTTCTGCTTTAAGAGCTGAGACTGTAGTTGATTGAAATCATCCTGTAGTTCAGAGCATGCCATTTGGGTGCAAGATCTGCTAGAATAAAGAACTGTATCATCTGCAAATAAGTGAATGTGGGCCTTTTTGATGGTAGCATCGATTCTGTTGATGTAAAATGCAAAGAGCAGGGACCCAAAATGGAGTCTTGGGGAATGCCTCTCCCAAAGGCTTTTAAAGGAGAGACTTCACCATCTGCTTTTACTTGCTGTGAACAGTCAGCAAGGTAATTGCTGAACCATTTGAGAGAAAGGGCATCCAGTCCGATGGTTTGAAGGGATGAGGAGCAGACTATGATCAACGGTATCGAAAGCCTTACTTAGGTCCAGGAAAACTGCACAGATGAAGTTCTTCTTATCCAACTCACTCTGGCAATCATTAGTGACTTTGACCAAAGTGGAAGTAGTGCTATGTTGTGCTCTGAACCCTGATTGTGATGGGTTGAGAAGTTTTGAATCACACTGTTTTAAAATTCTGTGAGTATACCACGTAAGAAGTTTACCCTTTTATTATACATTTTCTTGTTGGACACAAATTTATTCTCTACTTATAGTAATTTATCCTTAAATATACCCCATATTTCTTGTACATTCTTATGTTTAAAGGCACTCTCCATTACCAGTTTGATAATTCTCTCTTATCTTCTGAAAATGTGCCTTATTATAATTCCTAATTATAGTTGATCCCTGGTATTTATCATTTCCTTCCTGAAGCTAAACTCTATAATACTATGATCACAGTTGCTCAGATTTTCCTGATACTTATATTTTTATTAGTTCATGTACATTAGTTATTATCAAATCCAGTACTTTATCCCTCTAGTTGGTTTGTACATGATCTGATTTAGGCCGACTGCTATGAAGGTCTCTATAAACTGTTTTTCAGTTCCCACTGTTGATGTCTGTTTTTCCCATTTTATGCATGGATAATTGAAATCACCTGTTATTACTACATTCCCTATATCTGCCATTTGTGCTGTCTGCTTGTGGATCTCATTGTCTAGTTCAATATTTGTATTGGGAGCCCTGTAGTAGACACCAATGTGAATTTTTTTGCATGCTGTATATACACTACAACCCAAAGTGATTTGGCATTTTATTCATTACCACATACATTGACAGTAGTACTATTAATTGTGTCTTTTAAATAAATGTCTACCTCAACCCTTTTTCATATCGATCCTTACTGTATAGTGTATATCCATCTATATCCTTATTCCATGTAGTTCTACTATCCCACCACGTTTCTGTTATGGTGCATATAACTGTATCTTCTTTATGTAGTAGTACTTCCAACTCAGATTTTTGTTAATGTTCAAACTTTGTGCATTGAGGACCATACTTTAAGCCCCTATTCTTATTTCTGGGGATCTTTACCTTGATCTACCATAACAACAGGTTCATTACCTCTTACTGCTAAACCTCTCCCTTCTTTTTCAGTTTAAACTTTTATCAATAGTTTGTTATAGTTTTGTTCCTAATTTCCTGCTACCAAACGTGTTAAGGTGTAACCCATCCCTGCTAAAATAATTCATATTGTCAGCAAAATCTTCCCAGTGTGCAACTCACCCAATACCCTCCTGCAAAGTCCAAAGTCTTAGCCAATTGTTCATCAGCTTAATTTTGGTTATTCTTGAATCACTTGTTCTAGGACAGGAAGGATTTCTGAGAAAAACAGTTTACATTTTAGGTTTTGTGCTTCGTGTTTTATTTTCTTGAATTCATCAATTATTTCTACCACACTCTGAGTCTGAATACTATTCATCTCGGATGCAGTATAATAGCTGATGAATGACCTTTTTCTTTAATAATATTTGGTAGCATCCATTGTATATCACTTATTTTTGCTCCCAAGAGGTATCTGGTGGTGATACTTTCTTTATTACCCTGAAATGTATCTATCTGTATATTTAAGGATGGAATCCCTTTAGAACATATAACTGTTTGATATTCCTAATAACCCTCTACAGGTATCATTGATGGGGATCCCTGCACTTCTGTCTCCATTTGCTGATCACCATTGTACTGATCAGGCTCTAAATTGCCATATGTTTGATTACTGTCTGCTTATCTAAAGGATATTTCCCAGATGATGTATCCTCCTTTGTCATACCATTTTCTACCATAACCACCTTGTTGGATGTAAGCATGATTATGCTAGCTTCCTGTTGACATGTTTCAAGATATTTATTTAGCTTTTGTTAACCGGGTAAGTTCACTAGCCATAAATGGCTATTTTCAGGCACTACCGGTAGAGTACAGAAATGCAGAAACTTACATGATAACAATTTGTAAGTGCTTTAAATACAATGAGTTAAGAGGATACAATATATCAGAACATACAGTAAGACCATTCGTAAGTTCATAGGTGCCTAACTATACAACGAGTAGAAAAGACCTTAGACAACAGATTATCATGTGACATATCATATGACCAGAACAAGGTGCACAAAACAAAAACAAGTAATACAAAAGGAGAACTAGCCATTGAATGGTAGGGTGTCATTAAGGAAAGGTCCATAAGTGAGGAATAGGGAGCACCATGAAATTATATGAGTGTATGTATGTGGAAGGGAGATGCTCATGTGTAAGATTATATATGAGCAGGGAAAGGGAGCCGGACAGGCTGTGGCAGTAAATGGGTTATATAGAGGTGAAGATACTATAGTATACCAAAGACATTAGTCATTAAGTAAGGTGAAAGCAGGAACAGGTATCAGCAAGCAGCAGATTTGAGCGCAATTCTCTCTTAAGCATATGTGTGAGCTAGAAAGTCTAATGTTGAGGGAAGGGAATTCCACAGCTGTGGAGCAGCATGCTCAAATGCAACAGTTTCTTTCCTAGTGCGGCACCGCAGCAAATTCAGAAAATATTTATCAGCTGATCATAGACCATGGAGTATGGCCTGAGGAACAAGCATAGCCGTGAAGAGACCTAGGGTTTGATTCCAAATTATTGAATCAATAAGTGAGCCAAGGTAGTATTTCCTGCTAGCAGATGGAAGAGCCAACCAGGTCATTATAAAGTTGACAGCGATGTTTAAGCCGAGAAGCAGAAGAGGATAGCGACATATATTGTTATACAGTATCCCATTTGAGTAGGTCAGTTTTATGAGCAGCCCCCATAAGGGAGTCCCATATGTTAGAGTAGGGAGCAGAATCCCCTAGCAATAGCCAGTTTAGCTGATGGCATGAGCATATAGCTAGTCTTATATGCAACACCCAGTTTAGAGTTGACAGCTCTACAAACCGACTGCACATGGAGATTGAGATCAAGAGACTGATCTAGAAGGATGCCCAGGTATTTGAAAGAAGTCACACATTCCAAAAGTGAACCTTCTAAGTCCTGCACAGTCAGTGCCATTTTGTAAGCCGGAGCTTCATGGTCATCCAAGCAGCATGGCTTTAGTTTTGCTTGTTCGAGAATCAATTTGTGGTCGAATAGCCAGTTTTGGATTTTGTTAAAGTCAGAGGAAAGGGTTGTATTGATACTGACTATATTAGTAGAACTTGTATAGATGACAAGATCATCAGCATATAGAATAGCAGAGCAGGATTTTAGAGCAACTCCAATGTTATTAATATAAAGAGAGAATAGAAAGGGCCCTAGGATGGATCCCTGAGGTACACCAATGTTAATGGTGGTACTGTTCAATAGAGAGGAATTAAATTTCACTGATTGAGTTCTATTTGTCAGGTAGCTTCTATATCAGTCAACAACAGAGGAAAAGAAATGCAAGTGTTGAAGCGAGGAAAGAAGCAAAGTGTGGTCAACCAAGGTCAAAAGCTTTTGTGAGGTCAATAAAGACAGCCCCAGTCAGATTGCCAGTATACATTTTTGAAAGAGTGTCCTGTAGTGAATTTAAGAGTGCAGTGGTTATGCTATGTCCTTTCCTGAAACCATGTTAGGTATCCGAGAGCAGGTTGAACTTAAGCGGATAGTAAGTTGTCTGAGTTGCAGGAATTTTCTCCAGTATTTTGCTCAGTACCGAGAGAATGGCAATTGGTCTGTAGTTCATGATAACCCTTGATCCTGTTTTTAAGTACAGGCGTAATCCGAGCAGCTTTCCAGGGTCAGGGACGATTCCACCTGAAAGTGATAGTTTATAACTTTTCGTCAATGGTAATGCAATAAGAGGAGCAGCAAGTTTCAAGAGGTGGGGTTCCAGGGAGTCTGAGCCAGAGCTGGCATTAGCAGAGATGGACCTCAGCAGCTTCAGGACCTCCTTCCTAGACACTGCCTTAAAATAGAATGGAGGGCATGAGGAGGCACAGAAGACAACACTTCCAGATTATCCTGACAGGTTCCTGATGAGGAGTGAGAGGACATTGCAGTGGATTGAAGGAAATATAAGGGAACACAGCGGGATGAAGATATGGAGGCATACCAAACTGCCCTAAGGGAAGCAGGGAAGGCAGTAAGGCAGGCAAAGTCCCAAACTGAGGAAACACTAGCACGAACAGTAAAGAAGGTGACAGGACTTCTATAGATACATTAGTGAAAGGAGAAAGTCCAGAGAGGGTATTGCTAAGCTTAATGGAGAAAAGGGAGCATGTGAGGAGGAGGACCATGTAAAAGCATCTATCCTAAATAGATACTTTTGCTCAGTATTTACTGAAGAGAAGGTAGGCAGGCCCACAGCCCAGCACCATGGACACAGGGGAGGGAGGTGAGCACTACTCCCTTACAAAAGAAAGGGTCCCACAAGTGCTTGCTAAGCTCAGGGTGGATAAGGCAATGGGACCTGATGGCATACATCCCAGGGTACTTAAGGAGCTAAAGGTGGAACTAGCAGAGCCATTAGCAGAAATGTTTAGTGAGTCTCTGAGCACAGGAGAGGTCCCAGAAGACTGGAGAAGGGTTTATGTGATCCCGCTCCACAAGAGTGGTAGCAGGGAGGAGACAGGGAACTACAGACCAATCAGTCTTACCTCAGTAGTGGGCAAGATTATGGGCACTCCTTAAGGAAAGGATAGTGCAACACCTGGAATCCATAGGGGCACAGGATCCAAGACAGCATGGGTTTACAAAGGAAGGTCCTGTCAAACTAATCTCATAGATTTCTTTGACTGGGTAACCAGAGTGGTGGACCAAGGGGAGCAGTTGATGTCGCCTACCTTGACTTCAGCAAAGCTTTTGACACTGTTCCACATAAAAGATTGATAAATAAGCTGGGTAGGCTTGGGGTGGGTCAGAAGTTGGTCAACTGGGTGGCAAACTGGTTGACAGGCAGAAAATAGAGTGGTGGTAAATGGTATACAGTCAGAAGAGATGCAAGTCACAAGTGGGGTACCTCAGGGATCAGTCCTGGGGCCAGTCCTCTTCAACATCTTCATTAGTGACCTTGTAGATGGACTAGAGGGTAAGGCTTGGCTGTTTGCAGATGACACCAAGATCTGCAACAGAGTAGATGATCCAGATGGGGTGGGCAGAATGAGAAGAGATCTGGATAAACTAGCAAAATGGTCAGAAGAGTGGCAACTGGGATTTAATGCAAAGAAGTGCAAGATCATGCACATAGGGAAGAGAAACCCTGAAGCCACCTATAGGCTGGGAGGGAAGTTAGCAGTCACAAAGGAAGAAAGAGACTTTGGCATCATCATCACTGATGACCTGAAATCATCCAAGCAGACCCTCTAAAGCAGTAGGTAAGGCTAGGGGGTGTTAGGGGTGTATTACTAGGGTATCACAAGTCGTAAGAGGGAGGTAAGAATCCTCTTTACAAGACACTGGTTAGGCCCCATCTGAGTACTGTGCGTATTGAGGCCACACCTCTGCCAAGGACATTAACCAAATTGAGGCAGTCCAGACAAGGGCAACCAAAATGGTGCAGGGACTGCATCAGAAGACATATGAGGACAGATTAACAGAGCTCAATATGTATACCCTTGAGCAAAGGAGGGAGAGAGGTGATATGATCAAGGCATTCAAACACCTTAAGGGCATTAACAAGGTGAAAGAGTCTAACATGTTTAAATATAATAAAAATAGCAGGACAAGAGGACACAGCATGAGATTAGAAGGGGGCCGATTAAGGGGAATGTGAGGAAATTCTTTTCACAGAAAGGGTGGTGGATGCATGGAATGGCCTACTTCAAGAAGTGGTGGCTATGAATACAGTGCAGGGCTTCAAACAGGCATGGATAGGCATAAGGAGCAATACAAATGAGTATGAATAGATAGGCCACTGACAGAGCAAAGGCTGATGACACATTTATAAGGTAGAAAAGAAATGGGCAGACTGGATGGGCCTTGTGGTCCTTATCTGTCAACTTCTATGTTTCTATGAAGAGGTATATTGGGAGAGATCAGAGAAATAGGTTGAAAGAATTTGCTATGGTTTGTGAGTCATTGCAATGCACATCATTTATCAGCATAACACCAGAGGTAGTAGACTGTCAGGATCCTAGGAAGGATTTGATATGTAACCAAAATTCTTGGGTTCCCTGCCCGAGTTAATTAGTAGGTCTTTCCAGTACTTACCTTAGCATCTCTAACTTGTTTTTACAGGAATTCCGTAGTGTCTGGTAGGCATTTGTGCCAGAATAAGGATTGATAACAGGTGTTTCTCTAATATTTCCTGTTTTCACTCTGTCCTTTTTCTTTCTTTTCTAAACCATCCTTTCTTTTCCCTATCAAGGTGGCCAACCTGATATCTTATTCTCTTTCTTTTCTATCCCCTGTTGTGAAAAAAAAAGCCTGTGTCTCTAGTTTAAAAGCAGCTCCTGTATAGAGCAATGTGCCCTAAAGAAAGATAAATGGTTCCTCTGTTGTTTCAAGCAGTATGGGTCTGATCCGTATGATGCAAGATTAGTGAATGCCATATCTGACGAGACGCACGGCCCATCGGATCATGCAGGCTCATGTACGCTCATGCAGGAATGAACAGAAAACATTCTAAAATGTTAACTTAACCACCGGGTGCAGTTTGCTAGTAAAAGAAATGGCTATGCTGAGTGCAAATAGCCATAGAGCCCCAGTGAATGCATAAAAAGTGCCCGAGTGTTTCGTGATTCTGTGCACCACAGCGAGTGTTGCCTGTGTCACACTCAGCAGGGAAATAAAATAAATAAGCCTCCCAAGTGAAAATTAAGGGAGTTGAAAGCATAAGCAAGCCCTAGTATGGCCAAATAAAGAAGTGCTGCATGTTTCAGGTACAGCAAAGAAGTGTCTTTGCTGGCAGCACAAATGAAGGCTGAAATTGAAATGTTAGCTAATGGCTGCAAGAATTCAGCTGTTGTACAAGACTGATTATGGAGCAGACGTTGGTTGTTGAATGAAAAATAAATATGTACAAGCCACAAGCAATTATGGTCGAAACCATTGAGAAATGTCTGCACTGCAAATGTTTTATTTTATGTTACAAGTAAAAATCATTATTTGTCTAATCAAAAGTAGGATCCTAGTTTGCAAAAGTAAATAGATAAGGAGTGGCACCTTATCTATTTACATTTTTCAAGACTAGTGATACCTACTGAATACTGAAAATTGAAGTTTAAAAGTTATTATAAGCAAGTAATAAAAGGTATGAAGGTAAATGCCAGGAGATATTTTTCAGAGGTTCTGCATAGGGCTGGCAGCCCCTGAAATGGCTACATTTATGGAGCACTCAGTTAGTGATGTCACAGTATGGAGGAGCCAGTTACTAACTGTGATGTCATGCCTTGTAATGTAAGGATTTTAGCATAGAGACTCCTTAGGAGCCTGAATGGTGGACATAGAGGATAGCATTGTACCAAGAATGCTAGGACAGTGTTTTAAGAAACATAGAGGCTGAATATATTGCATTTCTGTTAATAATGGTATCACATGACCTCTGAAGTCACATCAGGCAGCTATATAAGGTAGTCCACCAGAGGGCTAGGGAGATAGTATGGAAGATGGTCCTTTGTTTTCTGATCTGAGACTGAGCAAGAGCTAAGAAGAGCTAAGTGTGGAGGACTACACACTGAATAGAAGGAAGATTTCAAGAATTATTTTATTTGATATTTGGTTGAAGAAGAAGAATTATATTCTGATGATTTACATTGGTGTGAAGGACTAACACCCTCTTATTTTCCTTTCTGTAAATATCCTTTATTTTCTTTATTTTGGACAATAAATTGACAAATGCAGATCATGCGTTTTTTATGCACTATACTTCATTTGTCTGTTTGATCTGTTATAAAGAATCCTCGCTATCACAACTGGTGTCAGAAGTGGGATTCTCTTACCTTGGTACGTTGAGGCTGCCTGGGAGGTATTGCCAGGGTGTGCTACAAAAACACCCTAACAGATGAGTAAAAGTGAGCAAACAGATATTAGTGCATTTCATCTGACATGGTCCATAAGTCAGAGAACTGGCATACAATCATTACCAGGTTTGAATCCAGTAACACAGCCTAAGATGATGCAAACCAAGGATAAGGGCAATATGGAAGGAGCTACAGCAGTGGCAAATCCTAAAAGAGAAGAGGAAGAATGCCAGACCTTCCCAGCACCAGATGACCCTAGTGAGTTGTTAAATGGCTTTATCTGTGTCAACTCGAGATGGCGTGCCAAAGAGAGCAGGACCAGAGGCAGAGGGATGAGGATTGGAGAATACAAGCTGAGAAGAGATGGAGACAGGATGAGAAGTGGACAGTGGCCCTAAAAGCCATCCAGGATATGACATAGGGACTGCTGGATAGACTTACCCCATGAGACATAAAACTGACTAAATTAACAGAGGTTGATGACATCGAGGTGTACTTGATAACCTTTGAGAGGGTGGCACAGACTTGCAACTGACCCAGAGATCAATGGGTGATTCAATTGGTCTCATACCTCTCAGGAAGGCACAGCTGGTATACAGTCAGCTAAGTGGAGCTGACAGTACTGAACTATGATCGAGTCAAGGAGGAAATCTTACATCAGTACAATATAAGTACAGAGACATACAGGCAGCATTTCACTCCCAGAAAATGGCCAGCCTAGACACTCCCAGGAAATGTATGCTCGCCTAAGAGACTATTGTGGCAAGTGGCTGCAGCCCACTACCAAGACCGTGGATCAGATAACGGAGCTAATAGTGATCGAGCAGTAAATTCAAGTGTTACCAGTGAATGTAGAATTGTGGGTAAAAGAGCACAAGCCCGAGACAGCCGAGGACACCATCAAGCTTGCAGAGAACTACTTTGCAGCACGAACCACCAGAGCCAGTGGTACCCGAGGTAACGCAAGACAATCCAGCACTCCGTAAGGAACCAATTTTCTGATTCTAATCCCTCACAGACAGATCTATAGAAGGGAGAGAGGTAGTAAATCCTTTACTCTGAGATTATTTGCTATGGTTGTCTAGGAAAAGGGCATATCACAAGGAACTGCCCAATAAATGATCTGACCTAACGCATAGCCCTAGCTAATTTTGGATATGTAACATCTGTAGGAATTTGAAACAGCAAACCTTGGGCTTCAGACATTGATCAGAGCAGATTTGACCCTGGATGTACCCAAACGTGACTGTGATACAACTGTTTGTTGTGTTCATAGAGACATCCATCAATATCATACAGCTTGTTTAGATGTTACTGTGAACAACAAGAGTCATAATATGCTGGTGGTTTAGTCCCACATCTACCAGTGCCTGTTTTTGTTGGTCAGGATTTCTCACTTTGATCTCCTGATGAAAACCATAATATCTTGCAAGAACCTGTACGTGTGGTACCAGGTCCCAGGCTAAACACAGCTATTGCAGGACATTTTCCTTTGATACAGACTATTTTGAGACTGGCAGCAAGACCAGAAAGTCACGAAAAGCTAGAAAAAGGGAAAAGTAGCCTGGAAGGACTTGCATCAGGTTGGAAGCCAACCTTGTATACTAAGTGCTCCAGTGCAGGACATTGCACAGGAACAGAAACAGGATGTGACTTTACAAACTTTGTTTTGCAGGTGAACAAGGATGTACTGCCAGGACAATCACGCTTTATCCTTAAAATGAAATACTGTACTGCATTATTGTTGATCTAGTAACTGCTGAAGAGACTGAACAGTTAGTAGTACCAGTAAAGCACAGGGATAAAGTAATGTATTTAGCACATGACATCCCCATGGCAGGACATGAGGGAAGAGATAGAACAATGCAGTGCATTCTGTCTCAATTCTGTTGGCCAGGGTTCATCAAGATGTAGCTGCATACTGTCAGGCTTGCCCGAAATGCCAACTAGTGGCCCAAAAAGGGAATAAAGACTCAGTACACCTGCAGCCTATACCTGATGTTACTACCCCATTTGACAGAGTGGCTATGGATGTGGTTGGTCCACCTCTTAAGAGTTCTAAGGGTAACCAGTATATCTTAGTGATATGTGATTATGCCGCCGGTACCCTGAAACCATTCCAATGAGGACTGTCACCGCCCTCGTATTGCTGAGGAATTAACCAAGGTGTTCAGTCGGATGGGAATTCCAAAAGTCATTCTAACAGACAGAGGTAGCAACTTCACATCTGTAATGTTGCAGGAGTTATATAAATTGTTGGGAGTATCAGCTATAAGAACTTCTCCCTATCATCCCCAAACTGATGGTCTTGTAGAGTACTTTAATAAGACTCTGAAAAGCATGCTACAGAAGTTTGTGCATGATGAAGGCAGTGACTGGGATAAGTTCCTTCCCTATTTGCTATTCGCCACAGGGAGGTGCCCAATCCACCACAGGATTCTTCCATTATATGGACGGAATCCGAGGTCCACTTGTTGTGGTCAAAGAACATTGGGAGGCAGGAACCAATGTGGGGTATAAAACATTTTAGAGTACATGACCTGTTTAAGATAGCGTTTGGTGAAATATGTGACTCCAGCACATCTGAATGTAGACCAGACTCAATGTAAGCAAAAACAATTGTATGATGTGGGGTTAAAAACTAAGATGTTTGAACCAGGTGAAAAAGTGTTATTATTACTACCGTCTTCTGAAAATAAATTGCTGATGTGACGGCAAGGGCCTTATGTGATACTACGCCAGACTGGTGTAGTCAATTATGAAATAGAAATGCCTGGCTATAGACCCTTGAAGAAGATCTACCATGCAAATCTCGTTACGAAGTGGGTAGAAAAGCCACAGGCCCCAACACTGTTTATTAAGCCTAAACAGGGAGGAACTGAGATAGACATAGGCTATGAAAGTTAGAGATAAAAGTAAATGAGGATGGTATACAGATAAACCCTGAGTTAGACAGGACACAGAGACAAGAGATCGATCATCTCTTAACATATTTTTGGAAACCTTTCCAAAACCCCAGGTAGAGCAAAGGGGAGGTACATGACATAAGAGTCACAAACTAAGCCTATTCACCAGAAACCATATAGGCTTCCAGAAAAAATCAGGCCTGAAGTGATTTCAGAGGTAATGAAAATGGAGAAAGCAGGGTGATTGTTCATTCCTGAGTGCCTGGGCTTCACCTTTGGTAGTAGTACATAAGAAGAAAGAAGGACTTAGATTATGTTTGGATTTCTGAAGGATAAATGATGTGTCAGAATTTGATGGATATCCAATGCTTCAAATTGATGATTTACTAGACCAGATCAGTTCTGCCAAGTAAATCAGTACCCTAGATTGACAAAGGGGTACTGGCAGATACCGTTAGCACCCTGAGCCCAAGACTTAACTCTTTCTATACTCGATTGGACTGTACCATTTTACCACCATGCTGTTTGGCTTGCACAGAGCTCCGGCTACCTTTCAACGGTACATGGACCGTGTCTTAAGACCACATAAACAGTACAGTGCAGCGTATCTAGATGATGTTGTCATCTACAGCCCAGACTGGCATACACACTTAGTACACCTCAGTGCAGTTATTCAGAGCATTAATTCATCAAAATGTGTCATGGCCAAAACCGAAACCACTATTTAGGTTTCATTATTGGTCATGGGATGGTGAAACCTGAAATAAGTAAAGTTGAAGCTGTAGCAAATAGCCTGTGCCAACCACAAAATGTCACGACCGGTCCTTTCTAGGTCTGGCAAGTTACTACCGACGTTTATTCCTGACTTCTCTGTAATTGCTACTCCCTGAATGACTTAATGAAATACAAAACCAAAATAAAGTAAAATGGAGTTCAGACGTGAGGGGCATTCACGAAAATAAAAGCCATTTTGTATTCTGCCCCAGTTTTACATGGTCCTGATTTCACTAAGCCCTTTGAACTTCAAACAGATGCCTCTGATACAGGCATGGGGCTGTTCTAAGTCAACATGACCACCAAGGAGGCCATAGAAACATAGAATTTGACGGCAGATAAGGACCGCATGGCCCACCTAGTCTGTCCATTTCCTACCTAACCGATAAGCTGCAGATCCTAATTAACCAACAGCTCACGCCCCTCCTACCCCCCACTAGAACTGCCTTATGTCTGTCCTGCATTCTTGAATTTCCACTGTTTTTGACTTCTACGACCTCCTCAGGAAGGCTGTTCCATGCATCTACAACCCTCTTTGTGAAGAAATACTTCCTCACATTACCTCTGAGCCGTCCCCTCTATCTTCAAATCCTATCCTGTTCATCAGTAGAAAGTTCCATAAGGGAGAAAGAAAATATTCTGCTGTAGAGAAAGAATGTTTGACATTAAGGGGCAATAGAGGCCTCAAATATTACCTGTGGGGCACTGAATTCATTGCTGTTACTGATCACAACCCCTATGTTGGTTGAACCTGATGAAGGACAAGAATTAACCCATTTTAAGATGGTATTTGTCGCCCCAGCCATACAAATTTTCTGTTAGGAAGAGGCTGGAATGCAACATCAAAACATTGATTTCTTGTCAAGGTTTGGAGCAGACCAGGTTCCTAATGGTACTGCTCAGCCAGTGAAAACTTTGATTGTACATAAATGCACGTAGTACACACCTCAGGAAATGAAAGTATCAAAAATGGTATTGTTATATTGTGTTGCATGAACTGAATGCTTTATACTGTTTAAGGGTCCCTGAGGGAAACTTCTGGAGATGGGTGGGAGGAGGTTCCAACCCTTCCTAGGGTGGAGGGGATTCATGCAAACATCTGTATGGTTGCCTTCTGTGGGAGGAGGTGCCAGAATGAGGATTGATAACAGGCATTCCTCTAATATTTTCTGTTTTCACTCCATCCTTTCTTCTTTCTTTTCTAAACTATCCCTTCTTTTCCCATCAGGGTGGCTAACCTGATATCTTATTTCTCTTTCTTTTCTATCCCTATTTTAAAAAAAAGTCTGTGTCTCTAATTTAAAAAGCAGCTCCTGTATAGAGCAATGTGTCCTAAAGAAAGATAAATATTTCCCTGTTGTTTCAAGCAATATGGGTCTGAGCTGTACGACAGCGGTGAATGTGCGACATTCGCACTTAATCATAGAGTCGGCAGGAATAAACAGCAAAATGTCTAAAATGTTTATTTAACCACCGGTGTGGTTTGCTAGTAAAAAAAATGGCTATGCTGAGTGCAAATAGTTGTAGAGCCCCAGTGAATACATAAAAGTGCTCCAGTGGTTCGGTGCTTCTGTGCATCACAGCGAGTATTGCCTATCAGCAGGAAATAAAATAAATAAGCCTCCCAAGTGAGAATTAAGGAGTTGAAAGCATAAGCAAGCCCTATGATGCTCAAATAAAGAATTGTTGCATGTTTCAGGTACAGCAAAGAAGTGTCTTTGCTGGCAGCATAAATGAGGACTGAAATTGAAATGTTAGCCGACGGTTGCAAGAATTCAGCTGACAGCTGTTGTAAAAGACTGATTATGGAGCAGACAAAGTCGGCTGCTGAATGAAAAATAAATATGTACAAGCCACAAGCAATTATGGTAGAAACCATTGAGAAATGTCTGCACTGCAAATGTTTTATTTTCATGTTACAAGTAAAAATTATTATTTTCTATTAAAAGCAGTAGGATCCTAGCTTTTGCAAGAATAAATAGATAAGGAGCGCCTTTATATTTACGTTTCAAGACTAGTGATACCTACTGAATACTGAAAATAGAAGTTTAAATGTTATTATAAGCCAGTAGTAAAAGGTATGATGGTAAATACCAGATATTTTCAGAGGTCCTGCTATAGGGCTGGCAGCCCCTGAAATGGCTATATTTATGGAGCACTCAATTAGTGATGTCACAGTAGGGGAGGACCAGTTACCAACTGTGATGTCATGCCTTGTAATGTAAGGATTTTAGCCTTTTCCTAATATAGAGACTCTTAGGAGCCTGAATGGTGGACATAGAGGATAGCATTGTACCCGGAATGTTGGGACAGTGTTTTAAGGAATGTAGATATTGAATATATTGCTTTTCTGTTAATAATGGTATCACATGACCTCTGATGTCACATCAGGCAGCTATATAAGGTAGTCCACCAGAGGGCTAGGAGATAGTATGGAAGATGGTCAGTTGTTTTCTGATCTGAGACTGAGCAAGAGCTCAGAAGAGCAAGTGTGGAGGTTTACACACTGAACAGAAGTAAGATTTCAGGAATTCTTTTATTTGATATTTGGTTGAAGAATTATATCCTGATGATTTACGTTGCTGTGAAGGACTAACACCCTCTTATTTTCCTTTCTGTAAATATCCTTTATTTTCTTTAATTTGACAATAAATTGACAAACACAGATCATGTGTTTTTATGCACTATACTTCATTTGTCTGTTTGATCTGTTATAAAGAATCCTTGCTATCACAGCGCTTGAAATCTGTTTGCTGGCCTGATGTTTTGTAGCCCTTCCAGAATTGATCTCTGAGGCGCATATTTTGAGCAAGTCTTTGTTTAACCATCTTATTTGTTTACCCTTCACTCTCCAGGTGATCTTTGGGGCATGTTTACATTGAACCACAAGGAACTCCGTAATGAAGAGGTTTAGAGTGTCCTGAGCACAGTGTGATAGATAGATCTCCGACCAATGAATTCTGGAGACATTGTAAAGAAATGGCTCTTGGTCTAGGTGAACAAAGTTTCAGAGTGACGAGACATGGTGAAGGAGATGGAGGTGCCCCAAGGACAGAATGCAGAAAGTAGAGAGTGGTCAGTTAAGGATCAGCAAGAGTACCAGCAGTCAATATGTGTTCAATCTAGTTAACCAGCACCCAATCCAATAGTGTGCCTAGAATAGATGATGACAGACTTCTAGTCATCACTGTTACCATCTGATGCAGGTATATTATCTGGTATACAAGTGCTTGAATAATTGGTAGTAATATGCAACCCAACAAGGTCTGAACTATTAAGCAACTGAACTGTAGCTTCTTTTCTATTTTCTCCTGTCCCTTGTGAATTTCCATCATATATCTCATTACTTTCTAATCTTAATAGGGGTTCAAAACTATTAGACAGATCTAGGCTTGAATATCCCTGCTGTACGCACTTTTATAGTTCCTGTTTTCCACTGTCCAAGTCCTCGCCTCATCATCATCCCTGACCCTTTCCTGCTCTCTGCATTACATTCCTGCCACTTGGCAACTCCCTGCATGCTTCTTTGTGATTATTCGCTCATACATTACTTTTGTTGTTGGAGTGAGACTATATGCATTTCAAGTGACAGCATTTTATTGTTTAATTCTGATAGATTTACTGTACATTCACAGCACGTGAAAACAGTACCTCATTAATGACTTCCATATAGATTTTGCTACAAATTATGCACCGAATACCTAGGTCCCCATTTGCAAATTTAACTATATTGTAATCCATTCTTATAAAGCGTCAGGATTCTTACAACTCCTACCTTGTACACACTGTGCTCCATTCATCTACTTTCTATTTAAAAGGTCCCAACCAGCGACTCCAGCTTCTCTGGCTGACATGGCAGACACGGCTAAACTGTTTGCCTTAGCTGTGTTGCTTTTGCTGTGCTCGCCGGACGATCATAGAGCACAGGCAGCAAATGGAGGTGAAGGTACAAACGAGTGCCTTAAAACCGTGAAAACACCTGGATGGCGCACACAAAAGGCATAATGTGATAATTCCCAAGGAGCTTGAAAGATCATCTTCTGTAGTGACTGACTTAAAAAAGCCCTAAAACCTTCCTTTTAATGAAGCATTTTATTGATGTAAATTATATTAAAGCTGTTATGTATAAAATATTATTTATTATTGTAGTTTTAATGTTGCTTATGAAATTGTGTAAAGGCGCTCTGAGCTTGGGAAGGGCACCTTACAGAAATAAACTTTACTTACTTACTACTACTTACCGGAGGTGGGGGGGGACTGTGGGCTGCCTAGCAAATCATGTTTGGGCTAAAGCCTTGTCATTCTGTACATCATCACTCATGTGGCACTCATATTCATGCTGTGACACACTGCATAGGTCTGTCCCTGACCACATGTCATTGCTTACAGGATCAACATGGTGTGCTAAGGGCAACTTTCACTGTGTAGAGGCATTAATGTGGTTAGGCATACCAGCACTTGGACCACCTGTGGCTGCTCTTTCCATTCATGGAAACCCCATTAGTTCTCCCTGCAGAGGTCTTCAGCTGCTCCAGAGAAACATAGAAACATAGAAGGATGGCAGATAAGGACTGCAAGGCCCATCCAGTCTACCCATTTCTTTTTCTGCCTTGTGAATGTGCCATCAGCCTTTGCTTGGTCAATGGCCTATCTATTCATACTCATCTGTATTGCTCCCTTATGCCTATCCCATGCCTGTTTGAGACCCTGCACTGTATTTATATCCACCACTTCCTGTGGTAGGCCATTTCATGCATCCACCACCTTTTCTGTGAAAAGAACTTCCTCACATTACCCCTTAATCAGCCTCCCTCTAATCTCATGCTGTGTCCTCTTGTCCTGCTATTTTTATTATATTGAAATATGTTAGACTCTTTCACCTTGCTAATGCCCTTAAGGTGTTTGAATGTTTCGATTATATCACCTCTCTCCTCCTTTGCTCTAGGGTATACATATTGAGCTCGTTAATCTGTTCTCATATGTTTCTGATGCAGTCCCTGCACCATTTTGGTTGCCCTTCTCTGGACTGCCTCAATTTGGTTAAATGTCGTTGTGAAGGTATGGCCTCCAGTATTGCACACAATACTCCAGATGGGGCCTAACGGGTGTCTTGTAAAGAGGATTCTTACCTCCCTCTTCCAATTTGTGATATTCCTACTAATACACCCCAACATCCCACTAGCCTTACCTACTGCTTTAGTGGTCTGCTTGGACGATTTCAGGTTATTGGTGATGATGACACCAAAGTATCTTTCTTCCCTTGTGACTGCCAGCAACTCTCCTCCCAGCCTATAGGTGGCTTCAGGTTTCTCTTTCCTATGTGCATGATCTTGCACTTCTTTGTGTTAAACCCCAGTTGCCACTCTTCTGACCATTTTGCTAGTTTACCCAGATCTCTTCTCATTCTGCCCACCCCATATGGATCATCTACTCTGTTGCAGATCTTGGTGTCATCTGCAACCAGACAAACCTTACCCTCCAGTCCTCTGCAATGTCACTGATGAAGATATTGAAGAGGACTGGCCCCAGGACTGATCCCTGAAGTACCCTTTGTGACTTGCATCTCTTCTGACTGTATACTGTTTACCACCACTTGTTTTCTGCTCGTCAACCAGTTTGCCACCCAGTTGACCAACTTCTGACCCACCCCGAGCCTACCCAGCTTATTAATTAATCTTCTATGTGGAACAGTATCGAAAGCTTTGCTGAAGTCAAGGTAGGCGACATCAACTGCTCCCCTTGGTCCACCACTCTGGTTACCCAGTCAAAGAAATCTATGAGATTAGTTTGACAGGACCGCCCTTTGTAAACCCATGCTGTCTTGGATCCTGTGCTCCTATGGATTCCAAGTGTTGCACTATCCTTACCTCCATAATCTTGCCCACTACTGAGGTAAGACTGACTGGTCTGTAGTTTCCTGCCTCCTCCTGCTACCACACTTGTGGAGGGATCACATGAGCCCTTCTCAGTCTTCTGGGACCTCTCCTATGCTCAGAGACTCACTAAACAGTTCTGATAATGGCTCTGCTAGTTCCACCCTTAGCTCCTTTAGTACCCTTGGATGTATGCCATCAGATCCCATTGCCTTGTCCACCCTGAGCTTATCAAACTCCTGTAGGACCCTTTCTTTGTGAAGGGACTAGTGCACACCTCCTCCCTCCCCTGTGTCCATGGTGCTGAGCTGTGGGTCCTACCTACCTTCTCTTCAGTAAATACTGAGCAGAAGTATCTATTTAGGATAGATGCTTTACATGGTCATCCTCCTCACAGTCCCACTTATCCCCTTTGATCTTAGTAATACCCCTCTGGACTTTCTCCTTTCGCTAATGTATCTATAGAAAGTCCTGTCACCTCTTTTACTGTTTGTGCTAGTGTTTTCTCAGTTTGGACCTTTGCCTGCCTTCCCTGTTTCCCTTAGGGAAGTTTGGTATGCCTCCTATCTTCATCCTGCTGCGTTCTTATATTTCCTGAAGGCCAGCCTTTGAATCTGAACTTTTCTGCTACTGTTTTTGAGAACAAAAGTGGTTCCTTCTTCTTTTGAACTTCCTTTTCTCTCTAACAATGGGATGTTGCTTCAAGTATTGCACCTTTAATGCTTGCCCACTTTGCCTGTACCCCTCACCTGTATTTCTTTTGCCAGGGCTAGCTTAACTCTGTTGGCCATCTTATCAAAGTCAGCTCCTCTGAAGTCACATATTTTTGCCTTGGAATGGGATGATTTAGTTCTAGTTTCCAAATTGAACCATGCCATGTGATGGTCACTGGCTCCCATGTGACCTTCTACCTGGAGATTTGTGATCCTTTCCCTGTTAGTCTGTACTAGAGCTAGGATAGACCTGTCTCTTTTGGGTTGTTGTACCAGTTGTCTGAGTCCCTCCACCTGCAGGGAATCCACCATGTGTCTAGTTCTGGCAGATGTTCCTGCTGGTATTGACCAATCTATATCTGGCATGTTGAAGTCTCCCATTATCAGAACCTCCTTTGGTGGTCATGTTTTGTATATCTTCTAATAATGTGTCTGTGTCCTCCCCTGGTCTGGAGGCCTGTACACAACCCCAGTTTGTATGGCTGTCCCATTTCCTGTTTCCAGGGTGACCCACAGTTCTTCTGGCTCCTTATGTGTATTCTGAATTTCTGTAGCTTTGATATTTTCATTTACATAAAGGGCCAATCCACCCCCCCTTTTGTACCTCGTGTCTCTTCTGAACAGTACATAACCAGGTACTGAAGTCTCCTAAGTGTGGTTACTGGTAAACCATGTCTCATTAATGGCTACTATGTCCAGTTTAGCCTCTAGGATTATTGCTTGCAGGTCTGGAATCTTGTTTCCAGACTGCAAGCATTTGTTTACATGGTTTTCCATTGGCCAGATTTCAATGTGTTAGTTGTTGGGCGAGGTCTGGTGTTTCTCCTGTATTGTATGGGAGCCAGACCTTTTTCCTTACCTGGTGATGCAAATGAACTACAAACATGCTGAACTCCTGTTTGACCACTAGCTGAAGGGGAGGGTGTTCTTCCCATTCGATATATGGGATACTGCACTCCTCTCCCTATTTGCTAGTTAAAATATTCTGCAAAGATGTCAAACTTCTGCCCCAATGCATTGACTCCTCCTTAGTCAGATGCAGTCCATCAAATTTAAAGAACTTTCGCTCCCAAAACTGTTGCCAGTTCCTACAAATTTGTGTCCTTTTTCCTGGCACCAGCCCTTGAGCCACATGTTTAGCTCCACTATCTCCCTTCTGACCTTCCATCCATCTGTCCCTCTCCCAGACTGGCAGGATCTCAGAGAAGGAGATGCCAGACAAAATGGATGATAGTTTGTCACCCAACCTGGTCAGGTGTTCCTTGGTCTCCACAACCCACTGGTTGGCTAGATTGTTAGTCCCTATGTGTACCAGGACATCAATGTTTCTCCTGATTCCTGAACAATTTTATTAATGCAGTCAGTGTCTCTCACGCCTGATGTACCTGGGAGACATCTGACCATTACCCCTGGCTGGAGATACATATCAACTCCTGAATCATGGAGTCCCCTATGATCAGAAGTTTTTGGATTTCCTTTGCTTTTTGTTTTGGTTCCTGTTTTGGGAGAATTCTGTTGTGCTAGCTCCTGTGTTGCAGTGTCCTGCTCATCAGTGTCCTCTGCCCCTTTGTTTGATTTCAAAGATAGAGGCAGATACCTGTTTGTAGTTTTTATATGGTTTGTGGGGTGATATGTTGGAGAGCACTGAGTGATGGGGCACCCGATTTGCCCTCTAATCACCTGCTGACCTCCCAGACCAACTACCCTCTGCGGTCGAGGTGCTTCTGTTGGATGTTTGGGAAATGGCGGGCTGTTCTTATAATATATTTCCTCTTGAATATGCAATTTGAGGCGCAATCTCTGCCCATGCTGCCTGGAGCTGAGCCCTCAGATCTCAATGGCTCAGCATGTAGGACAATGTCCTAAATCCTGTAAACTGCCCTTCTGAAAAAGTGTTCCACAGTACCTGCAGTTCACCCAACTCAGGCGGTGTTATGCAATGCTATGTCCATTAAGAATAAGACTACAATTATAGCAGATCTTGTTAAATCAGTGGACCTGGCTTGCATCACCGAGACCTGGCTGCATGAAAATTCTGGCCCTGTTTTGGAGGCCACAGTTCGACTGGGTACTTGGTGATACATCGCCCGAGATTGCGTTGCAGGGGTGGGGGAGGGTAGTGGTCTGTTTTAAGTCCAAACTTAACTGCACAAATGTACCAGTAGGGAGACTGAGTCATTTGAGTGTACTGTAGTGGCAGGTGTAGGCTGTAGGATTGTTCTCATCTACCGTCCACCAGGTGATGAGAAACAATTCCTCCAGGAAGTTGCAGACTTCGCTGCCGACATGGTGTTTGAGTCGCCAGATTGATGGCCCTAGGCGACTTTAACGCCTGGGTCCACAAACGAACCTCGCGATTTTGGTCAGCACTTCCTCCAGTTGATGACATCACTGGGCCTCACACAGGTTGTTTCCACTGCCACTCATAATCAGGGTCACTCCTTGACTTAGTCTTCCTGCTGGGGATTGAGGCCTCCAGCTTGGGGTGGAGCCAGTTGGATGGTCTGATCATTACACTGACGGGGTTTAGTTTTAGCACCCCCTTTATAGGCCAACCCCGAGAGATGATCCGGTACCGCCTTTGTGAGATATAAATTTCAAGGCCTAATGGTGGTCCTGGATCTCTCATCCTTCTCAGAGGTAAACAGTGATCCAGAAACCCTCGTGGTGGCCTATAATTCAGCCATCATGTCGGCTCTGGATATCATTGCTCCTGTCCATGTTCATCCACTCTCCCTTAGCCCTTTCCTATGGTTTGACAGGACTCTGAGGGAGATCCGGCAACTTGGACAGGCTGGGCATTGTTGACGCAAGTCCACTCTTGATGCCGATCGCCTAAATTGATGGACCATTATCAAGTCTATCAATCCAAAATCTCCTGTAAGAAGGCAGAATTCCTGTCCGGGAGATGGCAGCTGTTCAAAATCAACCAGCTCAGCTGTTCCGAACTGTGGACAGACTGTGCAACCCAGCCTGTCTACAAGTCCGGAAAGCTTTTTCAAAAGAAGAGTGTGATGAACTTGCTCATTTTTTTGCAAATATGGTGGTCGACATCAGGGTGGCTTTCCAGCTGGCACACTCTATGGCCATTGGGTGGACCAGCGCAGTCTGTATATCTTGGTTCTTCTTGGAGTACCTTTGGGCAGCTGGCCTTCATGGATGGATGTCATGCAGATTGTCCAAAGTGTGCGCCCTATGTGCTGTAGTTTGGATCAGGGACATACCTCCCTAATTTTGGTTGTAGTAATGTCATTGGCCCGGTCCTAGCTCGAATAGTCTGGTGCTCCTTGGAGACAGGTGAGTTTCCAAGCTCCCTGAAAGAGGCAGTGGTAACACCACTCTTGAAGAAAGCTTCTTTGGACCCAGATTGTCTTGCTAACTACAGACCAATTTCTAACCTTCCCTTTGTGGGGAAGGTGATAGAGAAAGTAGTGGCCACACAGCTGGAGGACCACTTGACCATCCATGTCATCTATGAAACCCTCCAGTCTGGATTTTGAAAGAAGCATAGTACCAAGACAGCGCTGGTTCGGTGCTCAATGATTTCTGATGGCTAGAGATGGGAGGAACCATTCTACCTTGGTTCTCCTTGATCTCTCATCAGCATTTGACACTGTGGACCATGGGGTACTGCTTGATCACCTGAGGTTCATTTGTGGACTGTCTGGTATGGTCCTCAAGTGGTTTACATCGCTTTCTCACGGGAAGATCTCAGAGGGTGGTGTCCGGGTTTTTTCCTCAGCTCCTGTCCCTTTATAGTGTGGAGTTTCCCAGGCTCAGTGCTGTCCCCATGTTGTTCACAGTGTACATGCTGCCCTCGGAGACATTGTAAGAAGGTATGGGCTGAGGTTTCACTGCTTTGCAGATACTACCCAGCTCTACCTCTTTTGCCCCTGACCAGGATAGAGCTGTCTCTGCCTTTAATAACTGCCTTGCTGAAACCAGGAGTGGATGAAACCAGCTGATTAAAGTTGAACTTTAATAAGACCGACGTGTTGATTGTGGATTGAGGTTGCGGATACAGAGGTTGAGTGGGGTTCACCTTGGGTATATATCTTGGGGTGAGCCACTAACAGCCTCTGAACAGGTGGAGAACCGGGGCTAATTTTTGATGATGGGCTGACCCTGCACTCTCAGGTGTCAGCTGTCATCAAATCCTCATTTACCATCTGAGGAATATCGCTAGGATTAGACACCTTGTTCCATCCGGTGACCTTCCTACTCTGGATCCATGCCTTTGTGACCTCACGCTTGACTATTGCAACTCCTCTACCTAGAGCTACCTAGGGTAGAAACCGCTTGCAGCTAGTGCAGAACGCTGTGGCACGGTTGTGGACGGTACCTGCAGGCTGCCATATTTCGCCGGTGCTGCGTGGACTGCACTGGCTGCCTGTTCAGTGGCGGTCACCTTTAAGGTTGGTCTTCTGACTTTAAAGCCCTACATGGACTTGGCCCTGACTACCTGAAAGAGCTTCTGGTCCCTCACTGCCCTGGACACCGCCCGCTCAGCCAACGAGGGGTTGCTAGAGATTCTGAGGGCACGCCTAAAATCTTTTGGGCTAGGACATTTATGTATGCTGCCCCACCTTCTGGAATTCTCTACCCCATTGGTTATGTGAGCACATGACCGTGGAGGGTTTTAAACAAGCACTTAAAACCTGGCTATGGAGTCAAGCATATGGTATTTAACTGATGGAAATGGTATTTAACTGTTGGAAAGTTTTAAGATGTTATGATTATCTGTTTTAAGATGTTTTTGATTATGATGTGGTGAAAGTTTATGATTACGTGGTTGTAACTCTCTTAGCGCTTTTGGTTTTGAAAGGCACCAAAAAAAGTTTATTATTATTATTAATGATATCCATTCCAGATAAGTTGCTGGGTTTATAACCTGGTCAGAGTAATCAGAAGGAAGAAAATGAAAGCAAAAGTTTGATTCTGTGTTTTGTTTGTTTTTGTATAACTTGTTATAACAAGTTAAATTACTAGTACCCCTGTAAATGAGGTCATTGTGTGCATACCCTCTGATCTGCCCCTTCCTGCTTTGCTACAGAAAATGTCATGACTGTGCTACCCTATAAACGGAGTATAGTGTGGGGTGGTTGGGGATGGGGTGGGTGGCTGGGCCCTTCCCTGCCAAAACGAAGAACCACAGATGAAAGAAACAATTTCAATTCAATTCAATTCAAATTTTATTTATAAAGTGCCTTTCAAGACCAAGGCGCTGTACAGAAATATAAAATAATAAAATCCAGACATTAAAAGTCAGCCACAACTAACAAGAATACGCTAAACTAAAAATACGCTTTTAAAGCAACTTTAAAATTATCGACGGTTGGACATTCTCTCAACCAACGAGGTAGAGAATTCCACAGGGTTGGTGCCGGAAAAGCAAAGGCACGAGATCCTGAAGACTTTAATCGAACCCTGGGAATCTCCAGCAATCCTCACTGGCAGAACGGAGAGGACGGAGGGGCAGTAGGGAATCAGGAGATCTTTCAGGTAACCGGGTCCCTGATCATAGAGCTTTAAAGGTTAGTAAACCAACTTAAAGGTGATCCGCCATCGAACAGGCAGCTGGTGCAGTTTGCAGAGCAGATGAATATGACTGGTTCTAGAAGTCCCAGTCAGAAGCCTGGCTGCCGATTCTGCACCAGCTGAGGTGGCGGATATCAACCCCTGGCAGCCCTAGGTAGAGGGAATTTCAGTCAAGACGACTAGTGACAAAGGCGTGAACCAATGTTGGAAGGTCCTCCGGGAGTCAGATGTTTCACCCGGTGATATTCCTCAGATGGAAAAAGAGGATTTGACAACAGCTGACACCTGAGATTTCAGGGTCAGACCATCATCAAAAATAACGCCCAGATTTCGTACCTGCCCAGAGGTAGAGAGTGGAACACCACCAAGTAATAAACCCATGGTTGTCCAACCCCAGACCCACCCCGGATGACCTGGATCCATGGCCAATAACTCAGTCTTATCCAGATTGAGTGTCAACCAGCTCAAACTCATCCAACGCCTGATCTCTTCAAGGAGGTAAGAGCAGAAACAATCAGCCAGCAACAAATGCAGTAGCCTGAAAGCTTATCCTAATGACAGATAAAACTGTAAAACCTGTAAAGCACCCCCTGTAATAATTTCACAGAAGGATATACCCTGTAAGAAACACTTTGCTGTACAGTGAAAAATAAAGCAGCAACAGAAGATATACCTTGCAAAAGACAATTTGAATCATAAGATTACAGCAGTAATCTGTAAGCACACCTGAAGGCACACCCTGTAATAATGCAGCAGAAGGTATACACAGCAACAACAATTTGAATCAGAGAAAAATATAGCAATAAAATGTTAGCAACAAACAGTAACAACCTGTGAGTACACAATAAAAATAACACACAGTAAATCCGCCTAGCCAAAAGAAGCCTTAATCCTTTTCCTTGCTCTGGTAAGGTTATTTGCTCTGTTCTTTCAAGCAACCTAGAAGAAAAGAGTTCAGGTGAAGCTAGGTGCCTTGGCCAGCAAACCTAGTCTTCCACCTCCAAGATATCAACTAACCTGACCTTTAACCCTTCCATCTGTTCAAGTTACTGACCGTTTGTCAGATTCACCCCCAGATACACATCTAATCCCCTGGAAGAGCTGTAGGAGGAAAGCAATTAGCTCCTTCAGTGTGCAACACCTCTGAGACAAAAAAAGCTTTCAGCAAAACAAAATAAAATAAAATAGAGGCAAAGAGTAATTTTGCTTAGCCTAATGATAAAAGTCACAAAATGTAAACACCACCTGTAATAATTCACAGAAGATATACCCTGTATGAAACACTTTGCTACAGAGAAAATGAAGCAGTAACAGAATATATACCTTGCAAAAGACTATTTGAATCAGAAGATTACAGCAGTAATCTGTAAGCACACACTGTAGGCAAACCCTGTAATAATGCAGCAGAAGGTATACCAGCAACAGCAATCTGAATCAGAGAAAAATAAAGCAATAAAATGTTAGCAACAAACAGTAACAATCCCTGTGAGTACAAAATAAAATAACACCCAGTAAATCTGCCTAGCCAAAAGAAGCCTTAATCCTTTCCCTTGCTCTAGTAAGGTTATTTGCTCTGTCCTTTCAAGCAACCTAGAAGAAAAGAGCTCAGGTGAAGCTAGGTGCCTTGGCCAGCAAACCTAGTCTTCCACTGGGGATTACAAGGACTGGCAAACACTGCAGAGGAGGTCCTGTAGGATACTCAGGAGGCAGGACTGGTGTGGTAAGGACCAGGAGATGCCCCAGAGAGGATTTGGAATCAGGATCGAGGCCTGTCATGTCTGGTTCCTCTCCCCAGGACCCTGACAAATTTCAACGAGCAGGTAGCAGTTCATCTGACCAGCACTACTCATCCCATTTGGGCCATTCTTTGTCATGCAACATCACTGAGGAATAAGACAGCAGTGATGGAGGGTTTCATCGCTGATTCCTCAGCTGACCTTGTTTGTATCATGGAGACCTGGTTGGGCAATGACTCTGGACCCATCCTGGAGGCATCTGTCCTGCCTGGCTTCTCTGTGGAGCACTGCTCAAGGAGGGATTGCAAATGAGACAGGGTGGCCATCTGTTTTATATCCACTCTGGGACTCACTGCACTCCCCATGAGAACCTTCAGGTCCTTTGAATGTGTGGTGGCTAGATGTGGTCCAGGTGCCAGTGGCAGGATCAGTCTCATCTACTGACCCCGGAGAGGGGGAGTGATTTTCTGCAGGAGTTAGTGAACTTTGTTGTTGGACAGGTATTGGATGCACCTAGACTGTTGGTGCTAGTGGATTTCAATGCCTGGGTCAATGACGACTCCTCACAATTTAGACAGAAACTCCTCCACTGATGTCATCACTGGAATGACACAGCCATTGCCTCTGAAACCCATCAGCATGGTCAAATATTGGACCTGATCTTCTCAAAACTTGACATTAGTATGGTCAAGGTTCATCCAGTTTTCTAGTTGGACCATCATGCAGTGTCATTGCAGTGTGGGTACCCTATTTGACTACTCCTTCTGCAGGGTTCATCTGGTACTGTCCAAAATATAATTTTGAAGCCTCATAGCTTCAGGAGGTAGTGGATGTCTCAGATATGTCAGGAGACAATCTGAAAAAGCTGGAAGACTGGTCAAAGGTTTGGCAACTGGGTTTCAATGCAAAAAGTGCAGGATCATGCACTTGGGGCACAGAAACCCAGGGCAATGTACCAACTGGATGGGGACATATTGGCAACCACAAAACAGGAAAGGGACCTGTGGTAATCATTTCTGATGACCTGAAGGTAACAAAGCAGTGTGATAAGGCAGTGGGGAAGCTAGCAAGATGCTTGGGTGCATAGGAGGGTATCACAAGCAGAAAGAGGGAGGTAGTGTTACACCTGTATAGATCAATGGTGAGGCTTCACCACAAGTACTGTGTCCAGTTCTCGAGGCCACATCTCCGGAAGGATATAGATAGGTGGAGGCAGTACAGAAGAAGGCAACTAAAATGGTGCAGGGCCTACATCAAAAGCCGTATGAGGAAAGACTCAAGGAATTAAATATGTACTCTCTTCTAGAGGAAAGAAGGAAAGGGGGACATGATAGAAATGTTCATATACCTCACAGGTATTAAGATACAGGAGCGTAGTATTTCATATAGAAAAGATGCTCAGGGACAAGGAGTCATGCTTTAAAGCTGGAGGGGGGATTCAGAGGAGATGTGAAGAAATACTCACAGAAAGGGTGATGGATGCCTCAGAACAGTCTCCCAGCAGAGGTGGTGGTCACTGAAATGGTAATAGAATTCAAGCATGCATGGGATAGACAAAAGGGACCTAGAAGTAAGGCAAATGGGGAAGACCAGAGACAGAGAAGGGTCTGTGGTGGCACTGTAGCTAGGGAAGATAGAGCAGACTAGGTGGGCCAAGGGTCCTTATCTGCCAACAACTTCTATTATGTTGCTGCCAATTCTATGTCGTAATAGCTATTGCAAAACAGTGATTGCTATTATGGCATGTGTATATCACCAAAAGCATTTTGGCGATACAATTCTCAGCTACCCCTTCCGGCATCACTAAGTGTTTCTGCGGAGGCTGCCAGCCGATCCTCCCTTGTGGGGCTTTGCCCCCACGCCCTCCTGCTTTTAGATTGTCAACCCAGGAGGGTGCATGTCAAGGAGGGGAAAACTCAGTGGGGAAAGAGCCGATGCAGCGGCAAAATACTCACCCCCGGTCCATCCTGAGCCCATTGTCTACTGCACCATTGCCAGTCACCCTGCCCTCCACACCACAGGGCTGGCTCAACTGCAGCAGGCTCTCCTCCCTATCTAAACCCTCCTCCTATCCCTCACCTCCACCTCGTATCCCTCCCTTCCAGATGCTTTCCTTGCTATTCCATTGCTGCCTTTGTAGTGTAGCTGATAATGATAGCATTATAAATGAGTCGCTGTTTTACAGACACTCATTTATTATTACTATCACTATCATCACTGGATACCATAGAACACTATAACATGGTGCTTGTGGCTGCTTTTAGACTATTTTGCACCCTACCATGTTTGCACCTTGACGTCCCAGCAGAGTTTACCATGATATTGTGCTGAGCGGTGTCGGTTAAAGACTAAGGGATGGAGGTTGGAGCATTCCTAGAGAAGTTCCCAATCTGGTGAGGACAGGTTGGCATTGAGAACTCCCTATGTTGAATATCATTTGGCAATCAACTTGAAAAGGCAGAGTTCCTGTCAAGATCAATTGTTGCAGGGAAAACTCATCCAGCACAGCTCTTTCGTACTGTCTACAGGTTGTTAAATCCTTCCTGTCTATAGGTCATTAGCCTTTTCAGCAGAAAAGTGTGAGGAGTTTAGACAGTTTTTCACTGACAAGGTGTTGGCCATCAGGTTGAGGATTTTTCGAGTGTCCTGTCAGGGGCAGCTAGTGGTCGCACCTTCAGTGATGTAGATCTGCCTGTCTGGGATGCGTTTTGACCTATTTTTGAGGCTGAGGTGCTCTGGGTAGTCTCTGTTTGCACCCCACTAGCTGTATACTGGACCTGGGACCAACATGGCTGATCCTCAGCTGTAGTGAGTTCCTGGGCCCAGTTTTCATGGAAATCATCAATGGTTCCTTGAGAGAAGGTGTTTTCCACCTACCCTGAAAAGTCTTTGGTCAGATCCCTCTCAAAAGTCTTCCTTGAACACTGACATTCTAGCAAACTACTGTACAGACTAGGCTCTAACCTTCCCTTTTAGGAAGGTTATTGAGAAGGTGGTGGTGGAGCAAGTGACAGACCATCTGGAGTCTTTTTCCATCTATGAACCTCTCCAGTCAGGTGTTTGACCCTGTCACAGCTCTTGTCAGGGTAACCCATGATCTTCTCCTAGTGAGAGGCTGAGGACATAGTTCTATATTGCTGCTCTTGGATCTTTCATCAGTATTTGATACAGTTGACCATGTGGTGCTTTTTGGATCACCTGAGGAACTATGTGGACCTCAGTACCACAGTTCTTCATTGGTTTGAGTCCTACATAACTGGGAGAATGCAGTGTAGCCCTGGGTAATTTTATCTCTGGAACTTCTACATTGTACTGCAGATTTCTCAAGGCTTGATTCTCACCCCATTTTGTTTTCTGTGTATATGTGCCTCTGGGGAGATCATTAGACAGTACAGTACAATATCGGGTTTCACTGCTATGCAGATGCTCAGCTGTACCTGTCTTGTTCTCCTGGCAAAGATCTTGTGATTTCTGTGTTGAGTTGATGTCTGGCTAAAATAAATGACTGGATGGCCTCAAACTAGTTATTGTTTCAACCCAGGAAAGACATGTCATGGTCATGGTGATCAAACCGGGACACTGGAGCTCAGCCGCTGTGGAGCGTTTGGCTCTTCCTTCAGTGGGTGGCCAATCTTTCATGGCCGCTGATGTGGTGAAGGACCTGGGAGTCATTTCCAGGCTTCACACTGATGCTGGAACAACAAGTGTCAGCTATGGTCCAGTCTGGCTTTTATCAGCTTTGAAACATTACCAGAATCAAGTCATATCTAGCCCAGGCAGACCTGGTGACAATCGTCCATGCTATCATCACCTCTAGGTTGGACCATTGCAATGCTGTTTACTTAGGGCTATCTGGAGGTTTGATGCAACACTTGCAGCTGGTCAAGAATGCTGCAGCCTGACTGATAGTGGTCTCCTCATGGAATGACCATATCATGCTGGTCTTGTGTGTGCTACACTGGCTGCCTATGCAGTGGTGCATAATCTTCAAGATATGCTTGTTAACTTACAGAGCCTCTGTGTACATAGATACATACATAGACAGTGTCGGCAGATAAGGGCCTATGGCCCACCCAGTCTGCCCATTTAAGTTTGTAAGTTCAGTTTATCTTTCCAGGAAGTCTGTTGCCCCTACCCCTGACCTCCAGAATTCCTTTATGTCTATCCCATGCATTCTTAAATCCCGTGATTGTTTCAGCCCCCACCACTTCCTCTGGCAGGGTGTTCCACTTGTCCACCACCCGCTCTGTGAAGAAATTCTTCCTCACGCTTCCTCTGAATCGTCCCTCCTCCAACTTCATCCCATGCCCTCTAGTCCTGGAACATCTTTTCGCTTAAAAATAGTGCATTCCTGCACCCTGTTCCTCCCTGTAAGATACTTGTATGTCTCTATCATATCCCCTCTCCCTCCTCTCCTCCAGGGAGTACATGTTCAGTGCCTTCAACCTGTCCTCATAGGACTTGTGATGCAATCCATGCACCATCTTTGTTGCCCTCCTCTGAACCTTCTCTACCCTGTCTATGTCCTTACGTAGGTAAGGTCTCCAGAACTGCACAGTGTACTCCAGGTGCGGCCTCACTAGTGTCTTGTATAGTGGAATTATGACCTCCTTTCCTGCTGGTGATGCCCTGCCTATGCATCCCAGCATCCTATTTGCTTTACCTGCTGCCTTGTCACACTGTTTCCCTACCTTGAGGTCATCAGGACGATAACTCCAAGATCCCTTTCCTGCTTGGTGCATGCTATATCCTCACCCCCAACTGATATATTGTGCCAAGGTTTTGTGCCCATATGCATTATCTTGCACTTCCTTGCATTGAATTTCAACTGCAAACCCTGACCATTCTTCAAGTTTCTGCAGGTCCCTTCTCATTCTGTCTACACCGTCTGGTGTGTCTGCTCTGTTACAGAGCTTTGTCATCAGCAACAGTGAAATTCTGCCTTCTAGGTCCTGCGCAATGTCACTGATGAAGATATTGAATAGCACCGTCCCAGCACTGATCCCTGTGGTACCCCACTGGTCACTCTTCCCTCTGTGGAGTGACAGCCATTTACCACCACCCTCTGTGTCCTGCTGCCCAGCCAGTTACCTACCCACCGCACTACTGTCCTGCCCACACCCATATTCCCCAGTTTGTGCAATAGTCTTCTATGTGGCACAGTGTCAAAGGCCTTGCTGAAGTCCAGATAGGCCATGTCCACTGCCCTCCCTGATCCACCTCCCTAGTCACCCAGTCAAAAATTCTATGAGGTTGGTCTGACATGACCTTCCCTGGTGAAACCATGCTGCCTTGGGTCCTGTAGTCCATTGACAACCAGATGTTCCACCAATCTCTCCTTCAGTAGTGCTTCCATGATCTTCCCACTACCGAGGTGAGGCTGACTGGTCTGTAGTTCCCGCTCTCTTTGTTCCCACTTTGTATAAGGGGACTACATCTGCTATCCTCCAGTCTTGGGTACCTCCTGTTTCTAGTGATCGGCTAAACAGGATAGCAAGAGGTTCAGCCACCACCTCTCTTAGTTCTTTAAGGACCCTGGGGTGCACACCATCTGGCCCCATTGCTTTATCAACTCTTATTACTTCCAGTTCCTTCAGGACCCTTTCTCGTGTAAAGGACTTGTGTCCATTGCTGCACCATTCTCGCCCTTGTACCCATTCAGACCCATTACCCTCCTCTTCCTCAGTAAAGACTGAGCAGAAATACCTGTTCAATATGTCAGCTTTACTGTTGTCATCCTCCACACAGCCCCCATCCTCCCCCTTTCAGTCTCACTATCCCTCCCTTTGCCTTTCTTTTTCACTTATGTACCTGTAAAGGTTTTGTCCCTCTACCCACTGATTTTGCAATGTGTTCTTCTGTCTGAGCTTTGGCTTCCTCACTGACCTCCTGCCTCCCTTTGCTTCTCCTGGTACTTCTCCCTATCCCCTTCTGCCTGTGCCTTTTGTATTGCCTGAATGCAATCTTTTTGGCTTTCACTTTCTTTGCTACCTCTTTGGAAAACCATAATGGTCTCCTCTTCCTTTCCTCTTGCTAACCTGCTTAATACATAATTCTGTTGCTCTTGTAATCCCCATTTTAAATACTTCCCACTGTTCCTCAACCCTGATTCCTGCCCCATTCCCTTAATGCCTCTTTCAAGTATCTCCCATTTTCTCAAAGTTTGCCCCCCTAAAATCCAGGCTACGTGTTTTGTGTAGTTTGAGACCAGACTATTTGAGAGAGCTCCTTGTTCCTCACCACCCAGTTCGCTCCTCCACTCCACCGATGTGGGCTCACTTGTTGTTCCCCTTCTCAGTTAAGACTTTGGGGACAGAGGATTTGGAGTGGCTGCTCCAGTTCTGTGGAGCTCACTGCTTGCCTATATTGGTATAGCCAACATGGTGGGGGCCTGTAAAGCTCCCTGTAAAACCTTTTTATTTGAACAAGAGTTTCTTAGTCAATTATCTGTGCCTTGTATCTTTGTATTTTTATTAATTCAATTGTATCTTAAAGTGTTGTTTGATTTAGTCCTTGTTCGAAATCTTACTGTTGAACTATGTACAGTACTCCAAGCCTTCGTGATTGGGTGCTTTATAAAGATTGCCTTGCCTTGGCTTCAGTGAAGTCCTTTGAAAGCAGAAGAAATTCTCCACTTTGCACCCTTTGCTGGCAGCTGGCATTATGCTGCCCCATGTTTTAATCAGGGAATGGGAGGGAGGTGTTGATAGTCTGGGCTGAGTATGGGACACCTCGGACATTAGGTACATGTGTCGCTGACTTACTGGTTACTATACAGTACTGCTGTATTATCACTATTCATAGAAACAGAATTTATTGGCAGAAAAGGACTGCTTGACCCTCCCAGTCTGCCCAGATTTTCCCTCCCTACTCTGTTTCCACAGACCCTCTCTAGACTCCAGCAACTTTCCTGCCTCCCAGTCTATTTTCTGATATACCCCATGTGTATACACACATCTTGAGGCTCCCCACACTGTTTTAGCCTCCACCACCTCCGCTAGCAGTCTATTCCAGGTATCTACCACTCTTTCAGAGAAGAAATAATTCATCACACCTCTCTTGAATTCCCCAGCTTCGTCGCAGTGCCCCTTGTTCTTGGTGCTCTTTCTCATTTGAAAGCAACTCCTCCTCCACCCTGTTCACCAATTTGAGGTACTTGTAGGTCTCTATCATGTCACCTCTCTCTCCCTTTTTTCCAGGGTGTACATGTTGAGAGCTCTCAGTCTGTCCTCATAGGGCTTCTTGTGCCAGCCCTGCATTTTTAAGTTATCTAAGTTGGTTTTATGGTTTTGCTAAGGATTAGAAACAATGCAAAACTATATCATTGCATCCATCTGATCAGGTGCAACTGGACTTTATAAGAATGCAACAAACAAAACGTATTGCCTGCCCACTGGCGCGGTAGTAGCGCTACCGCTTGTGACGCCAGCAGCCTGAGTTCAGGAATGGGCTCGGGTTGTCAGAGGAAAGCTGGTGGAGAAGCCTTGAGCATCCAGGAACCACTCGTCCTCCTTGGGAATCTGGCCTGTGCATGACTGGCCCCTAATGGTGGCTGGAGGATCAGCATGCTCGTGCAGTTCATTGGGGAGGAATGTGACGGATGTTGTCTTATACTTTACGTTAGTGCATGTCACGCCTCCAGGGGTGTACTCAAGAAGAATACTTGGCCCAAATCGACACCGACAAGAGGGTTGGAGATAGGTCTTCACCACTGGCACCTCGTCGCTAGAGCATGGACCCCAACAAGGACAAGAGGTACTGGAATGGGGTGGGGGTTAAGGCCCACACTCCCATTCCCACTCCATCCCCACCTGGGGTAAGCCCCAGCTCTGTGGGAATCCTCCAGGCTTGCAGTGTTGGGGGTCTAGTCAGGCTGACAGTGCCAGGAGCCAAGGGGAAAAAGGAAAAAAAAAAAAAACTAACGACTTTCAGGAACAACGGTGGATGTGACTGCTGAAACTACAAGCAACTAATCAGCTTTCCCTCCATCTCCAGGCAGCAGGGCAGCGCTGCTCAGTTATACTAGCATCAAGGAGAAGCCTGCTCACCTGGAACTCTTCTCCCACCCGTTCTCCAGCCTACCTCCAGGACCCTGACTACAGCTTTCTCCAGATCCAGGCAGCAGGGAATGCTGCTCAGCTGTATCAGTGTCTATGGGCAGCCTACTCACCTGGAACTCTCCTCCCACCCCACTCCAGCCTACCTCCAGGATCTGACTACAGTTTTTCCTCCAGCTCCAGGCAGCAGGGCAGCTGCTCAGCCATATAGGCATCTAGGGCAGCCTACTCACCTGGAACTCCCTTCCCACCCACTCTCCAGCCTACCTCCAGGACCTGACTACAGCTTTCCTCCAGCTCCAGGCAGCACAGCAGTGCCACTCAGCCATACCGGCATCTAGGGCAGCCTGCTCACTGGAACTCTCCTCACCATCCTGCTCTCCAACCTACCTGCAGGACCTGGATAACAGCTTTCCCCTCAGGCAGCAGGGTAGCACCCGCTCATCCGTATCGGCATCTAGGGCAGCCTGCTCACCTAGAACTCTCCTCCCACCCTGCTCTCCAGCCTACCTCCAGGACCTGGACTACAGCTTTCCCCTCCTGCTCCAGGCAGCAGGGCAGTGCCGCCAGTCATACCGCATCTAAGACAGCCTGCTCAGATGAAACTCTCCTCCCACCCCTGTCCCCAGTCTACCTCCAGGACCCAGACTACAGGTACATGCTGTTCTTGGAAGACAGGCACCATCTTGCCTGTGGACTTTACAGCTGCTCCACACCATGTGGTCTACCATTTTAGTCAGCAGACCTCTACTGATAGTTTTCAGCTAATGTGGACTTTAAGAGCCATTTAACACCATTTAGTGTTCCAGCTAGTGTTTTACTGCAACTAATTTATGTTTTACAGTTTTATGTGATTTCGGCCTAGATGCCAACTATGAACGCTGCTCAGCTATTCTTTATCTCCCAGACTGCACATTGGTGCACTCAGTACAACTGCTGATCTCTTATTTATTGCAGAAACAGCTGTTTCAGCTCCACTAGCCCTGAAACTGTTAATAATTCACTGTGCAATTGCAGCCAATGTGTTTGTGATGTTTACTGCTTTTACTACCACTGCATGCATTAGTTTAATGATTTGGACATCTTAACCTGCATCCTAGCTGCACTGTTCTGTTCTTAGTATGCCTTAACTTACTCAAAGGCCTTAGGCTGTCCTATTGGCATTTTAATACTGCATAGTAGCTGCACCGTTTCTCTTCTTAGTTTGATTTAAGGATCTGCACATTGCTAGCAGTTCAAATTTGGTCAGGGGCAGGCTGCCTGCCTGCTAGTCTCTAGGGAGCCCAAGGTTGAGCCTGTAGGCTGCAAGGAGCCCATGCTTGTCCGCTTCTGCCCCCTTCCTCCCCAGAGATCAGGTTATCTTAGTCCACCCTCCACTATGTGCAGTATAATCACCCTCGGTTCTCTCTCTCTCTCTCTCTCTCTCTCTCTCTCACTCTCCCCAGCTTTCCCCTCTGGCTCCAGGCAGCAGAGCAGCACCACTCAGAACATACCAACATCTAGGGCAGCCTGCTCACCTGGAACTCCTCCTCCCTCCCTACCCTGCTCTCCAGCCTACCTCCAGGACCCAGACTACAGGCACATGCTCTTCTTGGGAGACAGGCGCTGTAGGATAGTGCCTGTGTGTGCTGTGCACAGCACTGCATGCTTCTACCTACCCACCCTCCAGCCACCCCCACCCAAAGGTGGTCCAACTTTATAGTCTCCCCTAGAAACTATCAGCCCACTTTCACCCCCATCCTGCAGCCACAGTGGTAGCATCTGTTCTCCCTCCTCCTCTTTTCTTTGTATTGGTCTGTCCTTTCACATACACCTATCTACTGGGTGCTGAAACAAACCGGTGCCCTTTCCATGCCCAAGCTGTCATTAACAATGTGTACCTACATATATTTGGTCTCCTTGGTCCTACTAATAATTGCTTTAGCCCTTCAGACCCTGGCAAGTACCAGTACGATAGAAATCCCCTCAGCTTCTTAAAATTACCACCGCTAGGACCAGAGACAATGAGCAATGCTACAGGCAAGTTCCCAGACCTACTAACCTACACAGTAGTCTGCTCCAGTTCCCTACACTCCCCATATCCCTTTTCCATGCCTCACCTTATCCCTCTTCTACCACAGGAATGCATGAGCCAGCAAGCGTAAACCAATGGCTATGCTAAACTACTCAAAAACTTCTTATTCAGGATAACAATACTACCACTGCTCCTCTTGGAAAACATGCACCCAAACCTAGGTCCTAGGCAGCAACTGAATGAACAGGAAACAGCCATGGTACCTTAAAACTGGCTTCCATCAACATATGTAGTCTGGTGTCCAAACATGATGTGCTACAAGTTTGGGCCACCCAGCACAGACCTGATGTGCTCTCTGTGGTGGAGACCAGGCCAGGCTGAAGATCCCAGACACAGCAATTTCTCTGGATGGCTACTGCCTCTTCAGACAAGATAGAATAGGAAAAAGGCGTGGAGGCTGTGCAGTTTACCTCAGAGATACCTTGCAGGCCATGTCCTTCCCAAATTGGAGACAGAGAAAATGTACAGGCCCTCACTATCAAGATACTTTGTATCCCATGGGAAATCACCCACTACTGTCTCAGTGTACATCCTCCCACAAGACTGGGCTCGGGGTTTCATTAGGGTCTTGGAATACATAACCAGTTTGCAGCAAGACTATGAAGTGGTGCTAGTAGGTTACTTCAATGTCAATGGGTTGGGTCCTGAGGCTGTCTCATAAGAATGCAATCTCCACCATTAATGTGTCTCAAATGGTTGACTCTGCCACCAGGTAAACTACAGGATTGGCTCTAGTACTCTACAGGACTGGATTCTAACCAATCACCAGGAGAAAATCTCAAACAGCACTGTCCTTCCTAACTCGATTAGCGACAGCTCCCTCATCCTCTGCCAATGGTCAAATAGGGCCCCTAAGCCACCTGCAAAAAGGTCGACTTCATGCTCTGAAGAATGTGCATCTTGAGCTTCTTAAGGCCCACCTCAGGCAAACTGATTGGTCACCTATTGACTCTGCCCAAATGTGAACCAAGCTCATGAGTACTATCTCAAAGTTTAACACAGCTTATGACATCCACGACTCCTATAAGAATGTGTAAGATTAAAGGAGCAAACAACCCTGGATTACCCCATCCCTGCTCAGCCTCATGGCCACCCCAGACAATCTGTGGCACCATGCCCAGGCTACCGAAAGCAGGGATATCCAACTGTATAAGGCTGCCAGGAATGCCTGTACTGGAGATTCTGCTTTGCCTAGATCTGTCACTTCAAAGAGGAGCTTAAACTCCTGGGGATGGCAGAAAATTATTGGGAAACATTCATGACCTCATAGGCAAAACTAGCAAGTCATCTCCAGCTATGCTTACAGTAAATGGGGAAATGACCCAGCACTCCAAGCAAATTGCTGATACTTTTAACTCGGTCTTCTCGGACCTTAGCGGTGTTCTTCCACTGACTTCTTTGATGTACCTATGCCTAATGCCAAGGGATACAGTGTGGGCACCAATCATGCCCTCCCCTTCTATTTCAGGACAGTCACTAAGTTAGAGACTAGAAAGCATCTGCAGAGGGTGCTTGTAAGTCAAGATATAGTAGTGACTCTCCTTGACCTAAAATTTCTAAATATCACCTTTGAATAGGTCCTAGCTCCTTAACTAAACTTCTGAATTTCTCCCTATGCCTTGGTCAGTTCCCCAGATATGGAAGGCAGCCGTAGTCACCCTGTCTTCAAAAGTGGTGACCGTGCCTTCATACAGACTACTGCCCTATCTCAATCCTTCCCCCCCTCTCAAAGGCCTTGGAATGAATTGTATCGGGCCAACTAACAGAATATCTTTCAAAATACCAGATACTGTACAATGCCCACAACAGCATGGTTTCCATAAGGCACATAGTACTTCTACAGACCTGCTAGAATACACTAGCTACATTCATAACACAATTGATTGGGGTCACTTAGTGGGGTGATTTACATCAACCTCACTAAAGCCTTCAACACGGTAAACCACATCATTCTGCTTGACTCACTCTCCGCCACCTGACTTTTGCCTGAAACCACAGGATGGCTCAATAGCTACCCTGAGGGCAGATCCCAACTGGTTAAAATAAATGGTATTCTTTCTGACAGCCGACTAGTCCACTCCGTGTCCCTCAAGGCTCAGTCCTCTGCCTGCCCTCCTGGAATTCTGAGCCGGATCCTCGGGAAGGTACGTCCTTATCTCAAATGCGGAACTGGACATTGAGCTGCAACCTGATTGGTGCAGCTCACTCCAGCCAGTCCGTGATTGGACTGGCTGTCTCCTGCTGCACCCTGCTGGTGCACCTCCTAGCAGCTCTCTAGGCTGCCTAAACCTGCTCCAAAGTTAAATTCTTGGCTGAATTCTCCGACTTTTCTCCCACCACCTCCCACCACCCCTCCCAAGCCACCATTAAATACACACTCACCTCTCCCACCTGGGGCTCTCTCACACTATTGGCCTAATGCCCAAAGCAGAAACCACACCCTCTTGACTGTGCAGACCATACAGACTACAGCTTGGAAGCCAAATCAAGGGAATATCTCTGACCTAATTGTGATCTTTACGAGCCTAGAACCATGATTTCTACAGCCATGGGTCCTATGCATTAATAGTTGTGAGCGTTATCAGTACTCTGCCTCATAGCCCTGTGGATCAACTAAACAAACCCCACCAGACTGGGCCACCAAACGCCATGCACTATACACAAGGCATAGCCACAGTAAGCTACACCCTCAATGCCCTGGCCCACTGCACACTAATCTGGCACCTTGGCTACCTCCTGATGTGTTCAAGTGCATGGCACACCTGAGTACCTCCCACTATTGATAACACTCGGCATCAGTGCTGGGCAACCCGACTCATAGTGTCATGAGGAGCAGATGCTAACAACTAAGCTAGCCTGCAAAATGCTTATAACCTATCTCCTCAGAATTCTGCTTATGCTGCTTCTAATCTCTGGAAGTGTCCACCCGAACCTGGGACCACCTGGGATGTCCCCCACCCTCTAAACAGGAAGGAGAGGTCACCACACTGGCATCTATTAATGTCTGTAGCCTCCTCAGCAAACTTGATAACCTCCAAATCTGGGTACAGCAACACAATCCGGACATCCTCTCTGTCGTGAAACATGGCTAAATTCTAAGATACCTGACACTGCAGTCACTATCCCTGTATACTCTATCTTCAAGCAGGACAGGATAGCAAAGCAAGGAGGGCTGTGCTATCTACCTTAGGGATACCTTTATGGCCCATGCCCTTCGATCTTCAGACCATGGAACCACATCACACATCCTCACCATAAAAGTCCTCCTCGGGGGCCCATAATAAAGAGACTTACCATAGCTTTAGTATACCTACCCCCAAAGGACCAGGCCACTAGCTTTGCTAGCACCATGGACTAACTTAGGGACTCCACCACAACTGTAAACTATAATACTGGGTGACTTCAATATAAATTGACTTTCGTGATGAGGCCTGCTCCCACAAGGATGCTGTAACGGCAACACTCACACAAATGGTACCCACCCTACTAAGTGCAACTATAGGACTGGGTCCCAGACCTTACTTTACTGGATACTGTCAAATCTCCCTGAGCGAATCTCTAAGGTCTCAGTTCTCCTGACACCATAAGTGACCACCCACCTGTAATCTGTACCTGAGCTAACAAATTCATCATGCCGCTTCCTAAAATAATCTACTACAGGGTGTTAAAGCAGGGCAACTTGAGCCGCTAAAGCACATCTGCACAGACTGGACTGGTCATCACTTGATTCAGTCAATGATACTGTCCAAGCCCTGGACTTGTTCATCAACTGCTTTATCTGCGGCTCATATATCTATGCACCAGTGAAAAGATGAAGGTAAAAGGAAGGACCAACCTCGTGAATAACTGCTGAGCTAACTACTCGCCTTAAATAAAGGGATCATCTCTGGCACTGTGCTCGAGCCACTTCTAAGCAAGTGGACATTCAAAAATACAAAACAGCAAGGAATGACTGCACATGAGCAAAAGGAACGCTAAAAGCAAACACTTCATGGAAGTACTCTCCAACACCTGGGGGACGGAAAAAATTTTGGAGTAACATGAAAGACCTCACTGGAAAGGACCCTAAAAATCTGCCCACAATGCTCAATATCAATGGTGCACCAATAGTCAGACCTTGTTACAATTTCCAACACCTTTAATAATGCTTTTCTAATCTGGGCAGCATCCTTCCACCAGACTTCTTCGATGCCCCTACCACAAGTGTCCACTCTGACATGGCGCCCATATCTCTCAACCTTTCTACCCTGAAATGTGTGACAAGATGTGTGACAAATGACCAAAATGTGTGACATATCAAACTTGGCACTGCAAGTTCAGAACACTATTGCTGTCAGTTCACGAATGTTAATAATGTTTGCTGATAATAGAGCATAGTAGATACTTATGAAATTCTGCTTTAAAGTCTCAGTGGAAATGTGGACTATCCCTTCTTCATGTGGGGCAGAGGATTTCTGATGGGTAAAATGAGTAATGTACCTCGTAATTTGTGACAGTCAAGAGGTATGATGGCGCCCATCTTCACACAACACCGCAATTCACTTCAGGAGATCCTAGTGCACCTAGCCAGAAAATACATTTGGAAAGCCATCTGCAAAATTGGTTACAGCAGCAACTCCTTCGACATGAAGCTGATTGCACTAGTCTTAGAAGAAATCCTTGAACTCCCGAAGATATTCAACCTATCACTTAGGACTGCGCAATTTCCAGCAATATGGAAACAGGCGACTATCACACCAGTTCACAAAAAGCAGAGCTAGGTTGCTGCACACCAACTACAGGCCTATCTCCATCCTCCCCTACCCAAAACTCTGGAGCAAATAGTATCGGACCAGCTAGTCGAGTACCTAGAAAAATATGAAATCAATTTGGCTTCAGCATGGCTTCAGAAAAGGGCACAGCACCACCACTGCACTGTTGTAATCTATGGGATTCATCCATGCTATTCTAGACCAAGGAAACTGTGTGGGGCAGTGTTCATTGATCTAACTAAAGCCTTTGATACCATAAATCATCCACTCCTACTCAGGCAGCTGTCAAATATCAGACTTTCCAAAGATGCACTGCCCTGGTTTGCAAGTTACCTTGGGGAAGGTGCTGTTCAGCATGTTAGGACGTCTGTCACCTCAAATGAAAACCTGGTCTTTCAGGAGTTCCTCAGGGATCCATTCTGGGACCACTACTCTAGTCTCTTCTGAACAGCATTACTAGCATCTGCCACTAGAACATACTGCTCTGAGGATGACACTGTTGTATTCACAAATCACCACGACACTAAGCTTCTAGAGGGCAGCTGCAGTGTGACTTCAAGCGTGTTGAGGACTGGTTCAGCTCACACAAACTGGTCCTGAACTATAGCAAAACAAAAGTTATGTCATTCTGCAATGCTCGAAGCAAGTATAACTCTCGACCCCTCACCATCAAGAACTGTGCAGTGACTATACTTGAACCAGTTCCAGAGTTTAAGTACCTTGGCGTCACCCTGGACAGTTTCCTTTCCTCACTGGCACATCAACAATGTTGCAAAGGCCATGGATATTTGGATAGAACTTCTCCACAGGCACAAACACTGCATAACAGTTAATGCCCTTAGACTGGCTATTAACAGCTCTGTCACCTCTGTTATTGACTATGGCCTAGCCATCTATGGTTCAGCTTCCCTACTGCCCTTCACAGGATATCAATAGCACTTAGCAAATCTTGTTAACTCCTAACAGGTGCTGCCTGTTTAACACACACACTGCAATCTGTATGCCCAGGCTGGGTGACTGCCATTCCTCAGCTGGATCCAATACCAGACCTGCCTGGTAACCAACAAGGTTCCCCTCGGTCTTATGCCGCCAGGTGTTGAAAAGCTTCTCACTGTATACAGCAGCACCCAGCATACCAGAAATGTGCAACACCAAACCCCCACAAGGCCCCCAGATGCTGGACCACTATGGGTAAGAGGACTCGCCCACAGAGCCCCTCTGTGGTACAATTCGCCAACAAAGAAACACTTACCACTGCTACGCTTGGCATCTTCAAGAGGCAGCTCTGACAACACCTAACTTCAACCAGTCAGTGCGATTGCTTTCCACTAAGAGGCTCACCTTTCCTGCCTCACTGGCACAAGCTGTCCTGTAAATTCCTTGTAGTTGCAATACTATGGCTCCTGCTTCTTCCTTTGCATCCCTCCCTCCCTCCTCCATCCCTGTGCCACCCTTCCATGTCTACCCCCCTCATCCTTAGGCACTTCTTGGGCGTTGGTCCCTTCCTACTACTATCAGACAAGCACTTCTACTACCCTACCTCCTTAGACAATGGCCCCTAGCCTGCCTACTCTTTCCCTACCCTCACTTACCCTACCCTCACTAACTCTTTTGCTCAGGTGTTATTTTCAGTTGGTAACATGCATTAATCTAGATGTTGTTGTCTCTTCCTAAATGACTGTATTATTAGCCTAGCTTCACGGCATCAAGTCTGCTGTCTAACATTGTCGACCTTGTATGTATGTTTACCTCCATACTCTGGACGTGGAACCTTTGTAAATGAGCAATTCCTGCTCAAAGGTATTTGTAATCCTAGATTTTAATAAATAAAAAAATAAAATAAAAACAATTATTATTCAGTCACTTCCTAAATAACCTCCCTCAGGCCAGCACTACCAACATTCTTCTCTATGGGGATGGCCCATTATCTTCTCTAGCCAATCTAATCCGGCTCCCCCTTCAGGCCCAACTCCAACATAATTTCTCATCTGTTGAGGCCTGGTTCACTAAGCACAAACTCCTAATGAATTACAAAAGACTAAAGTCATGCTTTTCAATAACCCCACAACAAAATAAATCACGAGGTTAACCATCTGAAACAGCTTGTGTGATACTCTAGAGCAAGTTCAGAATTTTAAATACCTTGAATAACCCTAGACAGCTCGTTGTCCCACGCTACCCACGTGGATCAAGTCATTAAGGTGGTAAACACTAGGATCGGTCTCTTATACAGGTACAGACACTGCTTGACCTCCAATGCACTTCGGTTAGCAGTTAACAGCTCCATAATCTCCATCATTGACTATGGACTGTGCAGGAACTGACATCATGCTCAGAAGGGTTAACATAGCCCTTAATAAAGCATGCAGGTTAATTACGGATCACACCGACTCAACCATACTGTACCTGTGAACTGTATGAGCAAACAAACTGGTTAAATCCCATGGGTAGGGTGAAATACCAGACCTGCCCTTGCAAAAAATCCTGCCTTGGCTACCCCCAGTCATACAGAATCTCCTTAAACAAGCGGCCAACCCACATCATACCCGAGGTATGACAAGACAAAGTCTTCAAGTCCCCTTCTGCCGTACATCACAGGTGCAGTGATCTTTTAAATACCAGGTACCCTCTTGACTAAATGACTCTCTAGTGCAGTCCAGACAGTGCCCAAGTTGGGCCCTTTCAAGTGTAAATTTCACCTACACCTCACCGCACTTAGCAGCTGTGACTGTTCATACATACTGTAGGTCACTCTCACCCCGTGCCACTAAAGTCTAAGGGTGCCTTCAGTTATGAACCTATGCCCCTCCTATAAGTGTTTCAGCAACACCTCCACCTCCCCGGTGGTCCTTCCCTACACCCCCACCTCTGATTCCCCTTTCAGCACCCCAGTATTGTCCTTGCCCCAATCCCCTACCTCTTCCCACCCTCTTATTATCTATCCTTACTTACCCTTTACCCCACCCCACCCCAATCTATCAACAAGGCCATAGTGGGCTGATCCTGATTTTTTTTTAATTTACATTTTTTCGGTTTTACCCATTTTCCCATTGTGCCCAGGGCCCCAGTGCACGGCCGTGCATGTGCGTGAAGGTGCACACGTACTCCCATGAAGCAGGCTCAGCCCTTCTACCTCTCCCTGGCAACGCTAGTTATCTGTGGCCCAGCTGCCATCCATCCTCCACTGGTGGCAGCCAAGGGCTGGGAGACTCACATCCCTCCTGGGAGAGGAAAGCCACCTCGCGGCAGCTCAGTCCCGCCCTCACCCTCCCCCACTGCCGACTCCCTACAACACAGGCTCATTACCAAACCTAGATCGCTGGCATGATGTAGGTGTGGCGCCCAGCACTCAACCCTCAGTGCCACCGGCTGGCTGTGCCCTGATTTCTATTATTGTATATGCTAAGTGTCAACGTACTAATATTGCCTATGCTATTGTCATTTTGTCAGATTATTCTAATTACAGTTGCCCTAAGCGCTTAACTTCCTTTGCAGCAGGATCTGACATCACTTCCCCAAACTGCTAACAACATACACCTGTTCATATCCTTAAAGGCACAGCACTCTGAATAGGAGATAGAGACACTCACAAGCTTGCACACACTAAAACAAGAACAAAACAAAAAGCATCTGTAACTGGAAGGGACACAGACATGTGGGAGAGGTGCAATGCACTGGCTGTGGAGTAGCAGTCTTCTGGGAGACATTCTGGAGACTGTGTTGCTGCCCTATTTGCAGGCACCTCTCTGGTCTGAAGGAGGAGGTTGTTCATCTCCATGCTGACCTGGCAAGGATTCAGGAAACCTGCTCCCCACCCAGGGACCACCCAGGCCACCGCCACTACCTCAGAGGCCGCCAAGAAAGAGGAGTGATTGGACCATGGTGGGCTCAGGGAGGGTGAGGGTGGTGGAACAGAGGCGCATCCTCCAGTTGTGCCTCTCCACACCATTCGCCACTCTGGTGAAGCATGGTTTCTATGGAGGCACCTGCAGTGGAGATCAAGGAGGATGCTGGAACCTCCACAATGGAGACCCACAGGAGGGTGGCCCAGGACCCCACAGGGGAAGGAAATAACTCCTATGGGGACTCATTTGTTAGGGGGGTAGAACTGGGGAGGAGGGAAAGGAGGTAAGATGCCTGCCCGGCACCAAGGCTTGAAGGACAGGAAATGAATCTTAAGATCGTGGAGCAGCGGCAGGGGAGGGAGCTGGATGGCATTATCCACCTAGGGACAAATGACCTGGCTGAGAATGGGATCAGAGCAGTGCAACAGGAGTTTGTGGAGTTGGGAGGGGCCTAGACAAGCAGCACACACGGTAACTTCTCGAAGTGCTACCTGTCTATGGCATAGATGAGGCTAGGTACTCCTCACCATGGGATTCAATGACTAGTTGAAAAGCTGGTGCAGAGCTCAGGGATTTGTCTTCATTGGGGACTGGGGCTCCACCTGGAGGGATGCAGGCTCTACAGGTGCCATGGTCTGCAACTATCCTGGAGGAGAACCAGGATCCTAGGTGATAGGTTTAAATGCTTCAATGGCAAGCATTTAAACTAACCAAGGTGGAAGGCACTGTAGAGGAGAAGGAAATCCTGCCCCCCAAAAATCATGGTAATTAGCAGGTAAACACCAAGACAGAGCAGTTGATAGGGAGAAGAGCAGGGTAAATGGAGAAAAGGCAAAAGGCAGTAGGGGCAGGGATGGGCAAAAGAAATAAAGCCATAAAAATGGAGGGTAATGAGTACCAATGCCTGTAGTCTAGGTAAAGCTCCCTGAAATGGTGGCCTTGATGGAAGAGGGATGCCTGGATATTGTGGCAGTCACAGAAACATGGTACAGTCAGACCTGGCTAATCCATGCACATTTAGTGTTTGCCAAGTTTGTTACGTAATACAAATCTATGTAGTAACCAGGCAGTGATAATAAAGAGGTCAATAGCTCAACAAAAATCTATATATAGTGTTTTTCATTTGGGTAGTCAGACACATGGATTAACAAAGCATGGATTAACCAGGTCTGACTGTACACAGAGAACCATGTCTGGGATGTCAACATACCAGGGTACACAATCTACAGGAGAGACAGGGAGGGAAGAAGAGGAGGTAGAGTAGCTCTTCATGTAAGGGAATGGATCAAAGCAACAGCACTAAAGGGGTAAACAGGGAGGCTAGGAGGCAGTGTGGGTCACCCTGGAGAATGGAAATAGCTCCACAATCCGCACAGGGTTGTATACAGACCCCATCTCAGGGGAGGAAATGGACAAGGAATGATAGAAGGCATCCTTGGGATGGCAGAGAAAGGAGATATTACTGATGGGGACCTGAATATGCCAGATGTTGACTGAGCACCTTGCTGCAGCCAATCCAAGAGCAGGCCATTCTCAATGCCCTACAGGGGCATGCCTCAGACAGCTAGTTTTGAACTCACTCAGGAGAGAGCAGTCTTAGACCTGGTACTCTCAAATGGGGATGAAGAGAGGATCTCTGATCTTGAAGTGGGTAGCCATCTGGGAACAAGCGACCACCAAACTGTGTGGTTCACAATAAACTTAGCTGTAGAGTCAAGCCACACAAAAGTGAAGGTACTGGACTTCAGAAGGGCTGATTTTGTCAAAATAGGAGAGTGCCCAGAAAAGCACTAGCAAACAGGCAAGAAGGTGGGTGGAGCAACAATGGGGAAACATCAAAATCCATCACACAGGCAACAAGCCTTTGTGTGAAGCAAATAAACAAATCAAATGAAAGAAAAACACTCACGGTTCTCGAAGAGGTGGTGGGGAAGGTAAGGAGAAAAGATAGCATTCAGGAAGTATAAGGAAACACAGAAGAAGTATGACAGAGAACTGTACCAGTTAAAGCAGAAGGAAGTGGTAAGGCAGTCAGAATAGCAAAGGCCCAAACCAAGGAAAAGATAACCAACTCGGTTAAGAAGGGGATAAAACCTTTTGTAGGTACATTAGGAGCAAAGAAAGACTAAGGCAGGGATACTGAGGCTGAACAAGAGGAAGGTGGTTGGGCAGAGACCAACAGTGAAAAGCAGGATACTGAACGAATACTTCTGCTCAGTATTCACAATGGAAAAGCAAGGGGAGATACCTAATCCAGTCAATAGAAGCACTTGGATGGGGTTGATATTAGTCCTTTCACAGAAGAAAGGGTTCTGAAAGAACTCTAAAACTGAAGGTGGATAAAGCAATGGGGCCTGATGGATTCACCCAAGAATTCTAAAAGAACTATGGAAGAACTAGTAACACCACTGACTACCCTTTTAATAAATCATGAGGATGGTGGTACCTGAGGACTGGAGGAGGGCAGATGTGACTCCCCTTCACAAAAGTGGGAGCAAGACAGAGGCAGGAAACTACAGACCTGTCAGTTTGACCTCAGTGGTAGGGAAAATGATGGAATCACTTCTGAAGGAAAGAATTGTTGAGTACCTAGAGGCCAGTGGGCACAGGACCCAAGGCAGCATGGATTCACAGCAGGGTGGTCATGTCAACAAATCTAATTGATTTCTTTAACTGGGTGACCAAAGCAGTAGACCAGGGAGGCTGTGGACATGGCCTCACCTAGACTTTAGCAAGGCATTTGACACAGTCCCGCACAAAAGATTAATAAACAAATTAGCCAGCCTGGGAGTGGGTCCCAGGGTAGTAGCCTGGTAAAATACTGGTTGGACAACAGGACACAGTGGGTAATAGTAAATGGAGTCCACAGTGAAGAAAGGAGGGTTTCTAGTGGGGTACCACGGGTTCAGTACTGGGCTGGCCCTTTTAATGTCTTTATAAGTGACATTGCAGAGGGACTGGAAGGAAAGTATGTCTCTTTGCAGATGATACAAAGATCTGCAACAGGGTTGATACACAAGGGTGGGGTGGAGAGGATGAAAAGGGACTTGGCAAGGTTGACGGAATGGTCAAATGTGTGGCTGCTTAGATTCAATGCAAAGAAGTTCAGAGTAGTGCACCTTGGGAAACAAAACCCAGGGGAAGAGTACACAATGGGGGTGAGATATTGAAAACAACAAAATGGAAAGGGACCTGGGGGTAGTCATATCAGATGACCTAAAGTGGCCCAGCAATGTGAGAAGGCAGTAAAGGGGCTGGGGGATACTGGAATGCATAGGGAGAGGCATCACCAGTAGAAAACAGAAAGTTTTTGGCCCTCTGTACAGAGAATTGGTAAGACCACATCTGGAGTACTGTGTACAGTTCTGGAGACCCCATCTCCGCAAAGACATAGACAGGTGGAGGCTGTCCAGAAGAGGGAATCAAAATGATGCAGGGTCTGCATCAGAAGACATATGAAGAAAGACTAAAGGAACTAAAGATGTATAGCCTCGAGGAAAGGAGGGAGAGGGGACATGATAGAAACTTTCAAATACCTCAAGGAATCAACAAAGTCCAATAGGGTAGCATCTTTCAGAAAAGAGATGTGCAAAAACAAGGGGGCACAATTTGAAGGTAGAGGGGGATGGCTCAGAGGTAATGTGAGGAAGTATTTCTTCAGAGACGGTTGTGGATACATGGAATAGCCTTCCTGAGGAGGTTGTAGAGTCAAAAAAGTGGGGAATTCAAGAATGCATGGGACAGACATAAGGCAATTCTAGTGGGGGGTAAGAGAAGTAGGCTGTTGGTTAACTAGGATCTGCAACTTATCCATTAGGTAGGAAAATGGGCAGACTAGGTGGGCCAAGCGTCCTTATCTCGTCAATAAATTATGTGTTTCTATGTTTCTTATGTTGTGTATTTTAATCATTCTACTGATGTGGAACCTTTGTAAAAGAGCCTCTTTCAAAGGTATTGTAATCCAAGAAACAAACATATAAATAAATAAAATTAATCCAAAGATGAAGTGTGCTCAGGAACCAAACTAGAGTTTTAAATATGGAAAATCAAAAAAATCACAATAGAGGGAGCCAATAGCATAACATCACTTTATTCAGCTAAACAAGAGCTGTGGCTGAGACCTTAGCACTTTGGCTCTAGATTAAGACTTGTGCCAGAGTCGAAGTGCTGGGGTCTCAGCCATGGCTCTCATTTAGCTGAATAAAGTGACTTCACGCCATTGGTTCCCTCTGTCATTATTTTTATTATTTTTCAATCTTAAAACACTAATTTGGTTTCCAAGCACACTGCATCTTTGGATTAAACAAACATAAGAACATCATATACGTCATCACACCCGAAGTTCCAACTGTAATTTATAACTGGAACACAAAACAAGACCAAAACTGCACCTTTAAATGCTTCTGGGAGAAGGGTTGTTCATTTTATTTGCTCTGCTGACACCTCCTCCTTTTGTATGACTTTACAGGTAGACAGCAGTGGTCATACAGTAGTGTTCCAACTCCAGCATGGCATGGCATAATGCCATTCACCTTCTCAGTTCTCAGATTTGATTTTTCCCTCCTTCCTCCCCTCACTCTTTCCAATGCTATAGCATTACATTTTATTTTCAAATCTGACTTGCCTGTTTTTATTGTGGCTGTGTAGTACTGTAAGATACAAAGCAGCATTGTATGTTATGGTGAAAATGTCATGTCTTACAAGACACTCTTAGCTTCATGTAATGAAAAAGGAGGTTAGAGGGTCCAGCAGTGTAGATGGAGGATCACTAGAACGCTAAAGGGCTTCACGTTTACAAATGTTAACAAAAACTGGTCATCAAAATATGCCAAATGGGTACCACACTGCCAGTCATGTTAATAGTTTGATGGTTTTGTTTGCCAACCAGAGGAAGTGATAAAGTTCAATAATAATTGATGTGTTCAAGACTACCTGAAAATCTCACTGAAACTCTCATAAAGCCATTTTGTGAGTCGGCATCTGCAGTTGCTGCTTTGCATCAGTTCAAAGCTGCACTGTTCAAATCTTGCTTCAAAATCTTGTCAGCCATTTTGTGAACTTGATCTTAGTTACTCCACCATCATCTATTCAATGCTGCTGTGTATTTACATTCCACTGTGCTATATGTTCATAACTGGTCAGAAACACCAAATAGCCTGTAACTTTTAAGGACTTTTATTACAATGTAGCATTAATAAACCCACCTCCAACAAATAAACAAATATTACCAACCCAGCCACACCTACAAGTATAAATACAATAAGGCCCGCCCCAGCCCACCTGCCACAAGTATCCCATCATTAATAACCACCAAACAAAAAAAACCTCAAACAAATATACAAATATGGCCAACCTGCCCACATCTACAAATATAATACAAATAAGGCCCACCCTAGCCTGCCCACCACAAGTAATATTCCCAAAACAAAAAATACAAATACAGCCAATCTAACCAACCACCCCAAATACAAATAAGGCCCAACCCTTCCTGCCCCTCATAATACAAATACAAATACGGACTAGCTCAAACAAATATACAAATATCACCAACCCGCCACACCTACAAATATAAATACAAATAAGGCCCACCCTAGCCTGCCCACCACAAGTAATATTCCCAAACAAAAATACAAATACAGCTAATCTAACTAATCACCCTAAATACAAATAAGGCCAACCCTTCCTGCCCTAATAATACAAATACAAATATGGACCAACTCAAACAATATACAAATATGAATAATCTAGTACACCTACAAATATATAATATGGCCCAACTCAAACAAATATTACATTTCACCAACCCGCCACACCTATAAATATAAATGTGGCCCAACTCAAACAAATATACTGTACAAATATGGCCAACCCTACCACACCTACAAATATAAATATGGTCCAACTCAAAATAAATATACAATATGGCCAACACAGCCACACCTATAAATACAAATATGGCTCCAACTCAAACAAATATACAAATATGGCCAACCCGTCACACCTACAAATATAAATATGGTCCAACTCAAACAAATATACAATATGGGCTAACCTCGGCCACACTCTACAAATATAAATATGGCCCAACTCAAACAAATAAACTGTACAAATATGGCCAACCCTACCACACCTATAAATATAAATATGGTCCAACTCAAACAATATACAATATGGCTAACCCGCCACACCTACAATATATATCAACCCGCCACACCTATAAATATAAATATGGCCTCAACTCAAACAAATATACAATATGGCCAACTAGGCTACACTTAACAAATATAAATATGGCCTAACTCAAACAAATATACAAATATGGCCAACTAGGCCATACCTACAAATATAAATATATTTCAACTCAAACAAATATACAACACGCCAACCCGCCACACTCTACAAATATAAATATGGCTCCAGCTCAAACAAATATACTGTACAAATATGGCCAACCCTACCACACCTACAAATACAAATATGGTCCAACTCAAACAAATATACAAATATGGCCAGCACAGCACACCTATAAATACAAATATGGCCCAACTCAAACAAATATACAATATGGCCAACCCGCCACACCTACAAATATAAATATGGCCCAACTCAAACAAATATACTGTACAAATATGGCCACACCTACAAATATAAATATGGTCCAACTCAAACAAATATACAAATATCGCCAACCCGGCCACACTTACAATATGGCTAACCCGCCACACCTATAAATATAAATATGGCCAACTCAAACAAATATACAATATGGCCAACACGGCCACACCTACAAATAAAATATGGCCCAACTCAAACAACATACAAATATGGCCAACACAGCCACCCATAAATATAAATAAGGCCCCACCCAGCCTGCCTGCCACAAGTACCTCAGTTAATAACTCCCAAAACAAAAATATGAATACAGCCAATCTGATCAACCCCAAACACAAATAAGGCCCAACCCTGCTTGCCTCCCAATACAAATACAAATAAGGTCCAACCCTGCCTGCCTCCCAATACAAATACAAATAAGGTCCAACCCTGCCTGCTCAATACAAATAAAAATAAGGCCCATCTCAGCCCACCCCACAGGTGTCCCATAATTAAACTGATGACCACTCAGCAGGAAAGAGACCTGGGGATAATCATATCAGATGACCTAAAGGTTGCCAGGCAGTATGACAAGGCAGTTGTGGTGAGTGGGATGCTGGCGTGCATAAGGAGGGTATCACCAGCAGAAAGAGGGAGGTGGTGTTTCTTCTGTATAGATCACTGGTAAGACCTCACCTAGAGTACTGTATCCAATTCTGGAGACCACAAGCTCAATTTTCAAAGATCCCATAGAGCGACACAAGTTGCATCTCTCTAGGACTGCAGCATACTCCAGGTGCATCAGGGACTCTGCGCCCAATTTTTAAAAGGGTGGGGTCACTGCACCAAAACCAGGAGTCACTGCAGCCACAGGCTAGCGCCAAACACTTGATGTGCCTGCAGGAATTGCTGCAGGGATCCAACCCCTGCCTGGCACAACACTCAAGAGGGGCTGTGAAGGGGTGTGTGTGTGACTGTGCATGTCAGGAGGGGCCAGGGCAAGAAGGAGTATGGGGTGCCTTAGGGGCATGGAGGGATGGCGTCAGAGCAGTGTGGTGATGTGGCACCTGGTCAGGGTGCACGTTGCAAGGACAGGCAGTCAATCCACTGGTGGTGCGAGGGCTGGCAGTGAGGGAACTGACCTGGACCCAGGTGGGCACAATCATGGCACCTCCCCAGAGGTGCCACAAGCCTTTATGTGGAGGCAGCCTGCCACAAAGTGGTGGCTGGGTTCCAGGGAACTGCTGCAGTGTCCGGAGAAGGTTCCCCTACCACTGGATGCTCTCACCATGCAGCCAATGTTTCCGATACAGGCTTAGGCTCATGGCACCTCTGAGGCAGGTGCCATAGCTGTGCCCCACCTGGGGCCAAGTTAGTTTCCTCCCTGCCAACCCTTCCTGGACCGCCAGCTGATCAACTGCCTGTCCTGCAACATGCACCCTGGCTGGGTGCCACATCACCACACTGGTCTGCCACCATCTCCCCATGCCCCAAGACACCCCTGTGCTCCTTCTTACCTCTGCACCCTCCTGGAAGGTCCCTCCCAATTGCCACATTGTCACACAGTGGAACATGGCCCTTAGACCACCTCCTGGCTGGAATAAACAGAGCCACACACTGCATCCATGGCAGGGCTTGCAAAATACCATAAATGGGGATGGTGCAGCCCACCATGGAGCAAGCCCTTGTGACCTGGCGCACCTGATTTCAGTTGCAAGGCTGGCACAGTGAAAGTATGGTGCAATGGCTCTACTTTTGATGCAGACTGTGTTTGAAAATCAGGATTGCTGCATCTTTTTTTTTGCAGTTATTACTTTCTCCTCCTACCATGGCTATATCAGGAGGCGTCCCCAGCCCATCCCGGGCGTCCACCAGCTGGCGTGACCTAGCCCCAGGGCTTACCCCGGTGTGGGTCGTGAGGTAAACTCCCCACTGAGGACCCGGATTAGGTGGCCAGTGCGTGGCTAGCAGGGACGGAGCCTGTGAGGTGCCTCCCACCATCCTGCACGGTGATATCCTTTTTCTCCTGTTCTCCCAGGAGTCGGGACTGCCATGATGTCAGCGGAGTGGAGCATGCACGCATCCGTATGTGCTCCTTCCAGACGCCTGGCCCAACTCCTCCCTACTTGTGGTGTGGCACCCTGTCCTCGAGCCTCCACCGGGGCGAGCAAGTGCCGACCACTAAGAACCTCCCTCCCAGAGAGAAGGAGAGCAGTCCATCGGACGCCAATCCTTCTCCTCCCTGTCAACCCCTGATGGCTCATGCTCGTTCCCCAAACACGGGTCGCCGGCATAGCGTGAGATAAGGTGCCAGCGCCTCAGCCCTCAGCCCACCTGGCCAGCTGGATTGCTGCATCTTTTGATGCATGGTGCCATTTATTTATTTTTATTTATTTATTGGATACAATCGGAATTACAATCCTTTGAGTCACAGACTCTTTTGCGTAAGGCTCCACGTCGGTTAAAGAATGCTGTGTCAGAAGTGGATTGCATCAATTATGTTTGATGCAGGCACTCTTGTGTCATACCTGGGCTTTAAAATCAAGCCCACATCTCAGAAAGGACACAGGCAGAGTGGAAGTGGTCCAGAGGAGGGCAACCAAAATGGTGCAGGGTCTGCATCAGAAGCCCTATGAGGAGAACTTAGAGGACCTAAATATGTATGTCCTGGAAGAGAGGAGAGAGGGGAGATATGATAGAGACCTTTAAATACCTCATTGAGGTAAACAAGGTACAAGAAGGAAGAATTTTCAGAAACAAAGGTGCTCAAGGACAAGTGGGCACAATAAGAAGTTGGAGGAGTATATTCAAGAGAGGTGTGAGGAAGTATTTTTCACAGAAAGAATGTTGGATTCCTGGAGCAGTCTGCTAGTGGTGGGGGCAAAAACAGTGTGGGGTTCAAGAATGCATGGAATAGACATAAGGGAATCTAAGGAAAAGAGAAGGGGAAATGAACTACAGATCAAGTAGGATCTGAGGTAATACTGTAGGCAGGGAAAATGGGCAGACTAGGTGGGCCAAGCAGTCCTTATCTGCCAGCAAATTCTATGTTTCTGTTTCTATGATTTTTCCAGCTCATGATACGGTCCTAGGAACTGGAGAAGACCATGCACCGCCTTTAGCGAACCACTAATTTTTGTATTCAGAAAGTGTTTAATTTGTAAAATAACAACCTCTTTGGTAATTTTATAAGTGGTTTGCCTCTCTGACAGCTGCAGTTCCTGCTTTTAGGAACTAGGCTGATTTTATGGCTACATAGTGGAGTTATGCATGACGTCTTGCTATTACACAGAGAGAAAGGAGCTCTGGAAGCACATCACAGGATTCCGAATGAAGCACAAAATTTTGGAGTTAAAGCACAATCATTCCGCTACTTGAAACACTTCACTGTCTCCATTCAGTACTGCCCCCACCACTACACTATTTTCTTGCTTTATAAAGTTACAACTCTTTTATGATTACAAAGCAAATCTGATGAGGAGTTTTAACTGTGGCTATTAAAGTACTATGCTTACACAAGGGAGTGCATAAAAGAAAACATTGGAAAACTACTTACCCAACACCTCCTTACCTTGAAATGACTGTTCCATCTGATTCTGAGCACTTCCATTATAACCCAACATCAAGTTAATTCATTACAGATAAATTAACCTCTTGCCCCCATAGCAGAGAGTCCCATGGTAGCTAATGGTGTGAAGCTGTGCCTTGATGGGATCAGTTGGAAGGTAAAAGTGTAGTAAGGAAGGAGGCACACATGTGTGAGAGGCTATCAAAGAGCAGAACTGGGCATGAACAGAAAACATCAATGAAACTGGAAATACTTACAGTATTTAGTAGAGAAAGTGTAACCCCTCACCCTCTCAAGCACAATGCAAAGCAAAACATGCGGGCTAGCAGCGCTCTCACTCACAATGCAAAGCAATAGATACAGAGGGTTAAAAGGATAAGTAAAATACATTAAAGCAGAAACTGAGTCGAGTTTATCAATTCAAGATCAGTAAAATAAATAAAATGTGTGTTCCCCATTAAAGAAAGAAAATGAAAGCGTAAAGTTACAGAGTTAAAGTAAAATATGAATTGAAATATTACTATACCAGTTCCGCTCAGGTAAACAAAATTAAACATAAGATGATGGAGAAAAGGAGATTGCAAGCAAGCAGACCAGAAACAAAGTATAGTTTTTAAAAACAGAACTGACAAAGTAGAGCCTTGAATGCCTATTGAAGACAGGAATGAAACCAAGAATCATGAATAACAAATTATTTTTAAAACCCAAGTGCAGCAATTGGTTAACAGACATACCAAGTGAAGAAGTATATCAGTTAAGGCTGGTTTACCAAATGCTTTTTAAATCATTAATCACACCTTTGTTATGTAGTGCATTTGTGAAGTTTAAATGAATTAAAAGGTATGATAATAATGGTATGTGCCACTGTCAGCAACACCAACACAGCGACCTACATCCCTGTTGACAAAATTGACAGTTCGCGACAGGTCACTGTGTTGGTGCACCTGAGATAGGGGCACACTGTCACCGGTCCTACACCCCTTCCCAAATCAACTCTGACTCGGAGTTGATAATCAAAAGTATGGGGGTGCGGGGGCAGAAACACACCACATGGGGATCAGGGGAAAAGCCCTGATGAAAAAACGGACCAGGAGACAATCAGAGTTTATGTCAACCACAACCCGTGGTCAACAGAAATCCTGTCACTGTGATGCCAGTCTATGAAAGTGTTGTCAAACTGGCATTGTAGAGCCGATAATAATTACTTCTTTGGCATACAACTCGTTTAAGTTAGATGCTCCATATTAAGATTGTGGCTACAGGTAGCAAGAAAAAGGACAGACTTCATAGACGCCCAATTTTTTTTCTGCTGTCACTTTATATGTAGAGCTGATAAGATGCAAGAGTATCCTTCCATGCCTAGAATACAGTATTACTTGTGTGGTACAGCTCCACTTAGAGGAAATAAACTGACATCCTTGGCTACTAAACTTTTCCAAACCATCTTTCCTGAAATGTTAAAACATATTTTTCCACCAAACACTGAGCTACCTCTACTCTTCTCACTTCACAATGTGTCAAGATTATACATCTTCATAAACAAGCCCAAACCACAGTGCCTGTAAAGGGACTTCAGTTTCAGTATACGGTGAGTTTTCTGTTGTCGTACACAGATTTAAGATGATGGGTCCATGCACTTTTATGTGTTTCTGTGCGGTACAAGCTTAAAAACTATTTAGACAACTAAGGGATTGGTTGGCATATCAAGGGTGTTCTCCAAGGGTCCATTTTAGGCCCTATTCTCTTTTCTATCTACATAGACAACCTATCATTAACTCTAAGTTGCACTTCTTTGTAGATGATACAGTTCTGTATACATCCAAACCAACCCTGTCTGAAGTCTGCAATGAATGTCAAGCCAACTTTGCTCGCTTGAACTGAACCTCATCAACTCAAGGCTCCTCCTAAATGCAAAAAAAACAAAGGCCATTTTTTACCCTAACAACTCCAGCTCCTCCTCTCCAATCCCATTAAATGCCTCTATTGTCACCTCCCTAGGTGAACCGCTCGAGGTGGTTTCCAAATTTAAATACCGAGGCATATGGACGATAGCAAGCTCTCCTATAACACCCACATTTACAACCTGACTAACAAGCTCAAAACCAGACTAGGTGTCTTTTCAGAAACAGGTCCCTTGAGGTCACGTGATGCAGCCAGCCTAGTGGCAGCAGAGATGCATGGTTCCTACCCTTAACATAACATCTTTGTCTTTACATCTTCACTTTGACTAGAAACTGCCTAATAACCACAACAAAATAGAGAGACATCTTCAGCATTCGATATCACCAATACCAACATCGCTATTGGGAGATTTTCTTCCGCGATGGATGCAGATATGAAGATGGCCCAGCTCTGACATATATGCCTCCTCTCTTGCCTGAAAAGCTGCTAAAAAAGTCAGACCTCAAGGGGAGCTTCTAATTCTAAAACCCAGCTACAGGTCCATCGGTTCCACTCACTGAAGATCGGTTTCTCAGGAACTTCTGCCTTTAGAGAAACTTTGCTTGATATATCCACTGAAATTAAATCAATAAGAAGTGATATGTCGGATTTAGCAAGAAGGATAGGGATAATGAAGCTAGAACCACCTCCGTGGAAAAATGGAAAGAAAGAATGGATCCAGAGATAGTATAGCTCAGACAGCAAATTACCAAACTACAACTAAAACTGAAGACCTTGAAGGTAGGAGCAGGAGGAATATTATCCTAATAATGGGTATGCCTGAGACAGAAGAAACTCCAATGTGGTGATTTTTGTTCAGAAGCTACTAAAAAATTGTGAGATCGTCTCCCCTCGGGGTAACTATCAAATTGAACAAGCTCACAGTCATAGACCCCGTCCACAACAGGGTTCCCACCAAGACCCCTAATATTAAAATTTTTGAGCTATGTGGAGCATCAGCATGTACTCAACAAAGTCAAAGAGCTTCAGTCAATTACATGGGAGTGATCTAAACTGTGTTTCACCCAAGATCTTCCTTATGAGACTCACCAAAAATGCTCTGCGTTTCACCCCACAGTCACTAAGCTCATTGCAGCAAGCATTCCGTTCAAAATGCTGTATCTAGCAAAACTTCAAGTGTCAATAGCTGGATCCTGGATTTCTATGACACGCCAACACTGGCCATGAATGATCTGAAGTCCGACTACAGGACTTGTTGTAAGGCGTGAGAAGCGCCGATCTAGCCTGAGAGAATCTCTCTAATTTCTACCAAACATCGGAAGAAACTGTAAATCAGCTTACCTTGACAGAATTGAACCCGCTCCTGGATATTGCTTGTTGTCTGGATGGGCCTGTTCTCCTTAACTGCAGTTTCAGCCTCTGAATCCAGAGGGCAGAACTCTACAGGGTTTGCTTAGCTCAGTAGGAACTGTTTTAAAGGTCATAAAGAGGTGGATAACTTAACAAGTAGGACCTAATATAGTCCGGTTACATATTTGTTCCCCGATTCACTCCTCGCTTCAAGAGACAGCAACCAGGACTAACATGATGCAAGTACAGACTTTTTCTTTTCTTTGTTTTTTTCTTGTGTTACCTACTGTGTCTCACTTGGTTTAAGCTTTCAAGGGTGAAGTTCACACGGGGTAAGCATTATACCTTCTCCAGGAATGAGGACAAGAATGGTTTGATATCTCCCACTTGTTTCTCTTTATAGGAGGGATATGATCAGAAAAGACCACTGGAATCAAGTTGTTTTAGACTAATTGTTAAAAGGCAGTTTTATATGCCAAATACGCTTAAATTTCTGTGGGTCTACAAGTTTTCATCGACCCACATAACGTGTCTATAGTTCAAACAACATGAAGTCTTGCTATATTATGACATATGCAGTATAACCCCAGGTTAGAACTGCTCGGAGGTGAAAGAGTTAACTTCCATGCAGGGCATGGAATCTTGAGTGAGCTTGGTTGAACACTCTGTCTGTTGAAGCTCAAACTTAAACTGTCAGATTCTTTACTCCGCCTCACTGAACAGTCGCTCCGGAGATTCCTCCTGCTGTTCGGTTCGTTTGTCGGTTTTAAAGTGTAATCCTCGGTTTATTTTACCTAAATTTAACCGCAATCGTCGGTTCAAGCTCTGTCTGTGGTATTGTAAGTAATAGATAGACTTATTTATTTTCTTCTGTGTGGAAACTGTAAACGTCTTTTCGGTTTGGTTTGAATCGATCAGAGGGGTTTTAAAATGACCTTCTAGTCCTTTAGAGTGCGGTTCCAGGTTCTTATCGGTTCTAAAAAAACGGATTTTATTACGTTTTTCCACGACCCTGACACGGTTGGGAACTGATAAGAGAGTCTTGCTTGGTGGATTGCCATTAACTGGCAAGTTTTGGTTAGGCTGGCACTATGTCTGAGAAACCCAAAGAAAACCGGACCCACTGGGTTTCAGCACTTGTGGCCTCTGTGGAAGCCTTTGCTAAGGCTGACCCCACACCACTTGTGTTTATTGTCTGGGGTTTGACCACCCCAATGCAGACTGCCAGATTTGTAAGAATTTTCCTGCTGCTACCATGGAAAAAAGAGTTGGTAGGCTCAGGGAAAGGGAGGCCAAAAGGTCAGCTGACCCAGATGGCCTGCCCAGTTCGGTTCCAACCGAACCTGAGGGAGTGCCCTGACCAGGCAATGCTTCCTCGGGCAAACGAAGAGCCAGCTCTGAGGAGCCAGTTCCAACTAAAGGGCTAGAAGGTCAGCTAGTTTGGGGCCAAAGGTTCTTTCTCCAACATGAGGAAATAGCCAAAGCTATTCAAATTGTCCAGTCACTTCCCCAGTTCCTTCGAACCGGCACCACTAGGGAGCGCCTGTTCGGTCAGTTCCGGTTCAAGATTATGATTTTGAAGATTTTTATGAACCGGGGAAGGTGAGGAGGGGTACGAGGAGAGTGAGTGTGATTTTGAAAGTCTGGATGTGCCCATTGAACCGGACATCTCTCCAGACAGACCCTCAGGAGTATTCCTTCCAGGCTATCTGAGTCCCTTCTCATTTTTGTTTTACAAGAAAGTTGCTGACACTCTGCAACTCCCTGTTGAGGAAGCTGTTGATGATCAAGAAGAGCCTGATTTTGTGGAAATGATGGATATTCCAGAGTCTAGGAGACTGTCTATTCCCTTGCATAAATCTTTTGAGAAACAGACAGTAAAAATTCTGAAAACTCCTCATTCTATCCTCCCTGTGGATAAAAGGATGGACAAGAGGTATGCTTTATCAGGCTCTGATACGGAGTTCCTATCCCAGCAGTGCAGCCATGTGGGTAGTGCAGGCTGCAGCCTGTGACAAGGCTATATTCCTCTAGCCTCTCACCCTCCTGAAAAGGATTCCAGGAGGATGGATGCCATGGCAAAAAGCAGTACATGGCAGCATCTTTGGGACTCAGACAGGCAAATTATATGGCTCTACGCAGCTAGGTACCAGAAATCCAGGTGAGATACTGTCCTGGCTCTGGCAAAACAGGCCCCTGAACAGCTTGCCAGGGGCTGGAGCAGGTGGCTGTGGATGGTATTGAGGCATCCAAGGTGCAGTTTCATGCTGCTGTAGACTCTAATGATGTTTCATCAAGGGTTATGGCTACATCTGTGTCTCTTCGCAGAATGGCCTGGCTCAGATGTACTGCCCTGTCACAGGATACCCAGTCTAAGGCTATGGATTTTCCTGTTGTGGGAAATTCTCTGTTTGGAGAGCAGACGAGAATGATATGAAGAAAATGGATGAGTATAGGACCACCTATAGGGTGCACAGGCCAAAGAAGGCAAGTCACTCCTAAAGGCAGCATGTCAGGGGCAGGGCAGGCCTTTTCACTAGGCCGTTTACCAACCCAGGCCTCCTTTTCTGCTTATGCCCAGAGGGGTTCTTTAGAGGAAGGGCAGAAGGGCTCTAGTAAGCCTGCTTCTACCCCTCAACCCAAACCCCTGCAAAACAGGCTCCCTGATGGGGTAGCCAGGGCCGATTCTCCACTACCGGTAGGGGGCAGGCTGGCTTACTTTGTCCAGGACTGGAAGTCTTTAACATCAGACAAGTGGGTCCTGGAAGTAGTAAGCCAGGGACTGGTTCTCAGCTTCAAAAATTTCCGAAGATGAGAGCCAGGTCTTTCCCCTGCAAACCATCAAGGCACTGCCCTGGAAGCAGAAGTTTCTTCCTCCTGGCTCTCAGAGCCGTGGAAAGGGTTCTACCCATACACCAGGGCAAAGGTTGTACTCAGGTACTTCCTTACCCCAAAGACAGGAGAATGGTGGCCCATTCTGGATCTCAGGTATCTAAACAAGCACCTTTTAAAACCAAAGTTCAAAATGGTGACCCTGGGGATTATTTTACCCTCTCTAAGGCCAGAGAGACTGGCTAGCCTCTCTGGACCTCAAGGATGCCTACTTCCATGTTCTCATCAGAAGCTCCCATCGAAAGTACCTCAGATTCGAACTGCCCTCAGGCCATTACCAGTTCAGAGCAATGCCCTTGCCTCACCTCGGCCCCAAGGGTGTTCACAAAATGCCTGGCAGTAGCAGTTGCTCATTTAAGAAGGCAAAGATTGCCATCTTTCCTTATCTGGATGACTGGCTCATTGTAGGCCAGTCTCCAGAACAGGTCAAACTACATTTACAAGTAACCCAGCAGCTGCTTACATCTCTAGGTTTTCTCAATCTTCCAAAGTCAGTTCTGGAACCTGTCCAGCTTCTCACCTTTATAGGCGCAGAACTGAACACAAAAGAAGCCAGAGCCTTCCTTCCTCTGGAAAGAGCAAGGACCCTGGTGTCTCTGGCCTCCTCTTTCACCCTGCAGGTCTCTCGACCAGCAAGGCATTTCTACAGCTCCTGGGGCACATGGCTGCTTCTACAGCAGTGGTGCAGGGAGCGAGATTTCAGATGAGGGACATTCAGTTCCATTTGAGAGCCTTTTGGTCTCAAAGGACAGATCCACTAACCAAATTGATTCCAGTGACTGAACCCTGATCCAGGCCCTTCAGTGGTGGCAGGATCAGAACAATCTGAGACAGGGGTTCCCTCACTCTCAGTCTCATTCCTTGACCCTACCACAGATGCATCCCTCTTGGGGTGGGAGCTCACATGGGGACCTTTCCACCCAGGGCTGTGGTCCCTCAGGAATCTCTGCTCCACATCAATTTGCTGGAGCTCAGAGCAGTTTTTCTAGCACTCTAGGTTTTTCTACATCTGTCCAGAACAAGGTGGTTCAGGTCAGAACAGACAATACCACTACAATGTGGTACATCAACAAGCAAGGGGCACTCGGTCCTCGGCCTTGTGCACTGAAGCAATGAAGTTGTGGTCTCTGGCTTATTCTCCTGAATGCCTCCCTTACAGCAGTTCACCTCCCAGGCAAGGACAATGTCTTAGCGGATGCTCTCAGCAGGATTTCCCAGGGCCATCACGATGGGCACTGGATCTAGTACTGGAGGTAATATTTGCCAGATGGACACCCACAAATAGATCTCTTTGCAGCCCCAGACAATCACCAACTTCTCTTTTTTTCTGCAGGCCCCAGTGTTGGGCTCAGTCCCTCTGGATGCCTTCCTCCTCAGTTGGGAAGGAAGTTTCTCTATGCTTTCCCCTTCCCCTTCTTTTCAAAGTGCTAGTCAGAATCAGATCTCAATCCTGCAAGATGACCCTGATTGCTCCAGATTGGGCCAGGCAGCCCTGGTACCCACTCCTTATGTCCTTAGCAGTCCACCCTCCCTATGTCTTCCCAGGAATCACAACCTGTTAACCTGTGCCCAGGGAGAGTCTGGTATCCGAACCTCAAATCTCTCAATCTCATGGCTTGGCTCTTGAAGAGTTAGAGTTTGCTGACCTACACCTTTCTCAAGGTGTATTGGATATCTTGAAGGCCTCTAGGAAGCCTTCCACCAGGGCTACCTATAATTCAAAATAGAAGAGATTTTCCATATGGTGTGCTGGTAAACATATTTTCCCCAGAATCTGCTGGTGTACTACGATCCTGGATTATTTGGTGCATTTGAATTCCTTGGGGCTGAGACCAGCTACCCTAAAAAGTGCACTTGGCAGCTGTGTCTGTATTCTTGTCAGCAGGTAAGCCCTCTTCTTTATCAGCTCACCCTGTGTTCTCAAGTTTTTAAAGGGTTGCTTCACACCAACCCCATTCAGGGACCCTGCCCTGCTTGGGATCTTAATATTTGCATCGCTCAGCTTATGCAACCCCTTTTGAGCCATTGTCTTCAGCAGAGATTAAGTACTTGACTTGGAAAACTGTGTTTCTGGTAGCCATCACCTCTGCCAGGCGCATAAGTGAGCTACAAGCCTGGTCAGTGGAGCCTGATTTATCTCCTTTCATAGAGATAAGGTGGTCCTCAGGACTAACAGGAAGTTTTTGCCTAAGGTGGTTTCAGACTTTCACCTTAATCAATCCATGTCTCTTCCTGTGTACTTCACTGACCATTCCTCCTCTGGTGAGAGGAGATTGCACAGTTTAGATGTCAAAGAGCCCTTAGTTACTATATAGAACGTACCAAGGGTCACAGGTTTGAATCCTCCAATTGTTCCTCACTTATGGTGAGGTTGGTAAAGGAAAACCTGCCACTAAAAGATCCATTGCCAGGTGGATTGTCTCTTGTATCCATTCTGTTATGAAAACTTGCAAGGTTCCTCCTCAGGCCTGAGGGCTCACTCTACCAGAGGTACAGCTGCATCTCTGGCTGCTGCCAGGGACATTCCTATCCTAGAGATATGTCAAGCAGCTACCTGGAAAACAGTTCACACTTTTACTAAGCATTACTCCTTGATATCCAGGCTAGGAGTGATGCTTGATTTGGCACAGCTGTGCTTCAGAGCCTATTTCTCAAGTAGGTTCTGTCCCTCCTCCATGGAGGTACTGCTGGTAGTCTGTATATAGTCATAATATAGCAAGACTTCATGTTGTTTGAAGAAAAATTACTCACCTTAATAATGTTGTTTCTTCTAATGGAGTCTTGCTTTATTATGACCTCCCCCAACCTGCCCCTCTCAGAACGTCTGTTTTGGGATGTGGTGGGCAGTGCAATATTGGCACTTCTTTGATGCCCACTTTATTTCACCCTTCTAGGGTGCTTAGGTGTGTACTTAAATTTTCCTTCTTGAATCCCTGACTTGAGTCTTCGTTTGGGATCAAGAACAAAAGATGTTTTTGTAGTTAGTAGCCAGTGGCTAGTGTAGGTTTACGCTTCCACACAGAACCTTAGTGAGTTTTTGCTCATAAAGATCTGACAGTTTAAGTTTGAGCTTCAACAGACAGAGTGTTCAACCGAGCTCGTGCTCAAGATTCCATGCCCTGCATGGAAGTTAACTCTTTCACCTCCGGAGCAGTTCTAACCTGGGGTTATACTGCATATGTCATAATATAGCAAGACTCCATTAGAAGAAACAACATTACTAAGGTGAGTAATTTTTCTTGTAGCTCATAGTTTCTCCAACTTTGGTATCCTGAACCGAGGATGTGATGGGTCAGGAGGGTTGTCCTGGCTCAAGTAGTCCAGGATTTGCTGCACAACGAACCTAAATTTTGGGGTCAGTCCTTACAGCCCTAATACTAGTAACTTGGGACTGCTGGATACAGGAACCAGTTAATTCTATATCTGTACATCACCAGCATCCCTTAGCCCTAATCTTCACCTCATTTGTTAATGGGTTGTTTCCAGGAGCTGAATGAGAGGTCTCCTCATGAAGGACTACTTAAAATTTACCTGTTAACTTTTATTTACAGGGAGACTTATGTAAATAGTTGCTGGGGTTTCTTATGGAGGGGAGAGTGTCTATGGTTACCTGTTTTACTGATACCATGCCCTGTTCTAGTCAACTATGTAGAATTCATCAATCACAAGAGCTGGACTAGATTTAAGTTATGTTTAGAAGGGGGAGGGTGGGGAAATCTTACGAATACAACTTCTGGGAATGGGAGGTTTCTTTACATTAACACTGTTTACATTACTACAGGGCTGTGCCTGATTCAAGGTTGTTGGGGCCTATGGGGAGGGGAGAGGGCGGAATGTCGGTGTGCTCCGTGTGCAACAGATGTTGACTAAACACTCTGCTTTCTGGAACGACTACCTGGCTTATTGTTAGTTATGGCTATCAATCACTGTAAAATAGTGTTTTAGAAAGATACCAGGTCCTAAAGCATTGCTCACTGATCAATGCAGATATAATTCTGTTACAAGAAACCCAGATTAGATGATATTCTAATGAGTATCCCTTCACTACCTGGGCTACAACAAACCAGCATTGAGCCCATAGTATTGTCAGACCACTCAATGGTCTGGATAGACCTTATTCCTTCCCTTACTAGCCCCAGAGATAGATCGTAGAAGCTAAACACTCAATTACTAAAGGATAAAAATATTATCTCTAGAATCCAATCTTCTATCCAAATCTTCACAGAGACAAATACAGGTTCAGTTCAAAGGGAAGATCTTTTATGGTGTACACTCAAATGCTACCTTTGTGGTGAACTCATTAAATTAGCCTCTAGGCAGAAGAAACTGAGAGAAAAGGAAGCTCTATCTCTACTCCCAAATAAGAACGGCTGAACTCTCCTTATCCTCCCTCAACTACTCTGAGCTCAACATCGGCACTTACATTTCTTAGGAATAAATATGTAGAACTCTTAAGAGAAAAGGCAGCATATGCAATGTTAAAAACAAATCTTTATACATAGATCAGGGGAAAAGCCGGAAACATTTAGCTGTTAGGCTACGTAAATTAGAAGGCTCAAGATTCATACCTTCCATACAGGCCCCAGATGCACTATAAAAACAGCTCCAAGAGAAATTGCTTATACTTTTGAGAACTTCTATCGATCCTCTATGGGAGTAAAGCCTCAGAGACAACATCTCAAAACATTGATCAATATTTAGAATCTCTTGCTCTTCCTACCCTTTGCAACATTCCCAGACTTCTTTAGTGGAACCCATTACCCTAGAGGAGATAGTGAAGGTAATTCAGGACTTAACTCTAGATAAAGCTCCAGGCCTGGATGGATTTCCCACCAATTTCTATAAAACTTTTCTTAAAGAACTGGCTCCTATGCTGCTTAAACTATGCCAGTTTATATTAGATGCTAATCCTTTAGACCCAACCTTATTAGAGGCCTCAATAATCCTTCTCTTGAAACCTGATAAACCATACCAGCTGCCTGAAGCTACGCCTCGATTTCCATCCTAAATTGTGACATTAAAATCTTAACAAAATCCTGGCTAATCGCATATGGAAGGTATGGTCCCAACTCCTTAGTCAGGAACAAGTAGGATTTGTCCCAGGTAGGTCCTCAGCAGATCATCTCAGGAAACTCTCCATATATTCCGGCAGCCCAACTACCTCAATTCCTCATGGCCCTAATCCAATGGATGCAGAGAAAGCCTTTGACATAGTGGATTGGGTATTTCTCTGGTCAACTTTGGGTAAAATGGGTTTTCCCCTCATTCATCCAATGGATCCAAGCAGTATACTCAGCCCCTACAGCAAAGATATACCGTAATGGAGTTTTTCTTCAAAATTCCTCTATTCTGGTACAAGACAGGGCTGTCCACTCTCACCCTTCTTATTCAATTTCTATCTAGAACCTCTTCTATGCCACATCAAACAGTCCCCACAGATAAAAGGAATTTCAATCTTAAACCATACACTTATCCTCTCTGCCTATGTGGATGATATTCTCCTCCACTTAGAGGAACCGGCCTCCTCTCAGGCACCTACTGGAAGTAGTATCCCAATACAACTCTCTCTAACTATAAACTTAATATTAACAAAACCAAAATCTTTCCTCTCAATCATTTCACTCACAAAGCAGAGTTCAAAGACTTTGATATCAGCTGGTCCCCCACTCACTCAAATATCTGGGCATATACCTAAGCACAGATCACCCCTTACCAAGAAACTGAATCTGGACGAGCTGGTAACTACTCTTTAGTCAGATCTTCATAGGTGGGGGCTCTCCACTGATGCTCTGGGGCGTATTAACATAATTAAATGAATGTCCTTCCTCGCCTTTTCTATCCTCTGAATATGTTGAACATCTAGCTCCCCTCTTCTTTTTCAAAAATCCACTCTCTCATCTCAGACTTTATATGGTTACATAAACAACCAAGGAAATCATAGCTCAAATTGAGCCTTCCCAGAACCTCAGGTGGTCTTTGCCTTCCTAACTTCCTCCTTACTATTGGGCAAGCCACTTCTCCAAGATTGGCAGATGGAATACTAACCTCCCGAGTGACTACTCTCCTCTTTGGTTACAAATAGAATCACAGATGCTCCTACAACATCATCTCCTTTCTCCAGTAATCTTCTATATCCCTACGAGCAGGCTTCTGATTCAATCTCCCTATCTGTAATTGGGACCTTCCCAAGAGTCTTTTCCCAATTCTACTCTTCCAAAAATCTCTCCACATCAAGATTTTGCACAACCCCTCATTCTCAACCCAAACATCAAGATAAGTAATATACATCTTACCTCTAACTGGTTGCCTCAATTGCAGCATGCTAAAGTAATGGATCTGTATTCCACAACTCCTCCTTTCCTCCTCAAAATAAATAAATAAATACAACCTTCCCACCACTTGAACCTTCAGGGTCTTTCAACTGAGACATTTAATAGGGCAAACATTTAACCTCTCCAAGAGAATCTAAAATACCACCTATCTTAGATAGCTTCCACGATCTATCCTCTAAACCACATTGCTTATCCCTCTTATACAATTTTCTTCTAACTATTGACTATCCAGATGTCTTACCCGGCTTGAAAATTTGGTATGCACTGATATCAAATGCAAACATAGACTGGACCAGAATCTGGCAAGATCTTTATAGATACACCACCCAAGATAAACTCAGAATCACCGATTCCATATTTTACAACCTGTATTGTATACCAGTTAAATTAGCCAAATTAGATATCTTCCACCTCTAACTGTTCTAGATGTGGCAAGATGGAAGGAACCTGCTTCATATTCTCTGGTCCTGTGAAAAAGTTGCTCCCCTATGGAGCTCTATCAATCAGATTTAAATCCCATACTTGGCCTACAAGCCTATTTACTGTGGAGATCTGTATTCTAGGAATCTACTCTAATATTTGGGTTAAAGCGTAAATACCATATAGCTTTAATCTCAATGGTGGTAAAGAAGCTAATGCTCAAACACTGGATGGACCAACTATCTATAACTCATAATGAATGGCTGAATGACCTCTCAACCTACCTTAGGGCCAAACATCTAATTGCTGGCTTTTGAATAACCTGTCAAGTTTGATAAAAATGGGGTAAACTGTATGCCTTATACCTGCTCTAACACTTGCCATCTGATAGACTCCTCAAAATCAATGTTAAGTAGTCTGTTCCTAGCTGGAATAAACAAAATAGTACATTACTTTATAGCACACCCTTGGGCTTTTTTGGTGGGAGGGGAAGGAGGGGAGGAGGGTCTTTGTTATCCTGTTATGTCTATGTACCCTTCATGTCATATGTTTTATAAGTTGGAGGCTAGTTGTATTGTTTAGCTTTTCCTCTGTATTTCATATGCTGTATTTACTGATGTATTATTTTATCTGGCATTGCCTAAAAATCAATAAAGATGTTAAATGTCAAAAAAAGAAACAGGTCCCTCTTCCCAACTGAGACTAGAACTAGACTTGTCCAGGCCACCTTCCTTCCCAACTTGATTATGGCGACTTTATCTATAACTCCACCTCATCTACCAACCTGAACAAACTGGTATGTCCTTATCATTGAGGCTCTACAGTTCATTACCAAAGCTCCTTTCGTCACCACCACTGTGACCTATATGCAGCTGTTGGCTGGACTTTTCTCTCAATCAGACATATGATTCACTCTGGAACCTAGATGGTTAAAATACTGCTAAATAAGTTCCTAGGATATATATCCTCCTAATCCATATCTCCCATTGCTCATACTCCCTCAGGAAGTCCAACTTTAACATCCGTGATGGTCCTATGATTTGTACCTCCTTTGGTAAGCATGCAATCTCTTATGCAACTCCCTGCAGCCAGGAACAAACTGTAGTCTGTCCTTAAACTTTCCAGCCTTGTTTCTGTGAATTTCTTTAAAGCATTAGCCTCAAGATATGTAAAAGATATGGAGTTGCTGCTAGGCCTAAGCCTTAACTTACACCTTTTATCCATTGTCTCCCTCCTTTCCCTCACCCTCCCCACTCCCACCTTTCTTCTTATATCCCACCTTATCCCTTTCTATTCCCTCATCCTCCTCTATTCACTAGGGCTTGTGTTCAAATTCTCGGTCTGGCAGCCTCCTAGTATACTAGGCAATGTATAGTGTTACTTTGTAAATAATGTATATATAGTTTATTTTTGTATATTTGCATATGACATGTATAAATTGTACCTTGGCACTGTATGTTAATTATGTTCCTAAACTGTCTGTACTATTCCCTACTGTCTCTCTGTATATTTTGCTGATTTATGATTTGTGATCTCTGTACACATTTCCAATTTATGTATATGTTGCTATTTATGTTCAGGACCTCCTTGTGAATGAGCCTGCTGAATGGAGTCATTCCTGCAATAAGCTTTGACTTGACTTGATATGATATGATATGATATGATATGATATGATATGATATGATATTGTATTACAGTTCATATTATATTATATTATATTATATTATATTATATTATATTATATTATATTAGTTCTATGCACATATATGTCAAAGAAGGGTCCTGCTGCTGCAAGATCTCTAGTAATGCTGGATCTAACACTGTGGAAAGTACACATCAGAGGAGCCTGTCTCCTCATATACAGCCAGCAGTCCCTGTCAAGCGGACAGAGAAAAATAAAGCTGCTCAGTTATCAGATGAGCATGGTAAAGATGTTAAAAATACTAGGAGTCTGGTAAGGGGGAACCCTGTGTCCAGAGATGGCAAAAATAAGGATAAAAGAGCTTCAGAGCAGGTACTGGAAACAGTGCTTAAATAAGAAAAATAAAGGAATGTCTTTGCCACACCTCCTGAAAAGTAAAGGAGCAGGCATTGACCCAAGACAAATGCCCCAACAGAGGACATGGCAAATGTGGCATTTTTCCAGGCCTTGTAGGTCATGGAAAATGTTATGAACAAACCTGCCTCCCTCCCTCCCCGACCCAGGCTCTAGAAAATGTAATGAAGAGGAGGTGGAATAGAGGTATTGAATCAGATGGTTCATCTGAGCAAGAGTTTGGCTCCCTCCAAGGTCTACATACTCATCACATTCCTCTTTAGTTAAGCAAATGGTAGAAACCTCAACATCCACCTCAGGAACAACAGAGGAAGATGAGGGTATGCACGATTTATGGATATGATGGGGCCAACTTCTACAAGGAGGCTGCTGGTCCCCATACAAATCACTTCAAAAAGCCACTTAAAAATCATGTCTTCACCTAGTTCAGCAGAAGGCATAGAGAAAAGATTTAGAAAAAGTATGAGGTGAACAGACAGGAGTGGATTACCTGTACACCCACCCTGATCCTCAAGTTGTAGTCCATTCAGTTGCCCAAGTAGAGGGCTAAGGTTCCATTCTGTGCACAGCCCTCAGATAAGGATTCCAGAAAATTGATACTATGGGCAAAAAGTTTTTTTTAAACTCAGCTTTATTGATAAGAGTTGGCAGTTACAGTACAACCACATGTTGTAAAATACACATATAAAAAACTGTTTTACAGAATTTGTAGTAAAATAGTATAATGGCATACATGACAGTGATAATGTAGCAGCCCTTCACCTTGCTAATACTATGACATTGCATTCATTACTGTTCTTAGGTGATTGTGTGCACTAGTAATGGTATCTTCAAACTTGCATCCAAGTGAACTCAAGCAAATAAACCATGCTGTACAGTCACTAAGATTGTCCTGAGTCATTATTTAAAAACCCAATTTTAGTAATTAACAACAGCTGAACTTAACAGACCTGCATGACTGTCTGTCTCCCCAGGCTACCCTAGGCAGACATCACCTATTGTTCTAAAAAAAAAAAGGAGGAAAAGTCAAGTAAACAACCTTAGTGACATGAGAGAAATATAGGCCATCCAGTTGCAAAGAGAGCAATGCAGAAAAGAAAACGATGGAGGACACCCAGGGGTCTATGCCTTCACACACGGATTCCACTAACAGGAACCTGTCAGCCACCCCCGACTGCCTACATCTTGTAGGGTGGAGAGTGTGCCCCCACCTGCACCCCCCATGCCCCCACCTCATATGTCTCCCAGACTCATCACAGATCCCTAAATTTTCCAGGGTGAGGCACAGGGCTGCAGTGATGTGCTCCATCATGTGTGGCTCTCTGACCCTTGTGTGCCATTCTGAAAGTGTTGGAATCCTCTCCATCAGCCAGTGGGTCATGATCCCCTTTGTTGCAGCCAAACCGAGTGTCCTGAACAGCCTTTGTTGGAGAAGCAGCCCCAGCCGGGACCTTTTCTCCATAAACAGGTGCTCAACAGTGTATGGCATGGCCAATCCTCAAATGCTTCAAAGCCTCATGTATCTAGGACCAGTATGTCTGTAAACACAGGCATCCCCAGAAAACGTGGTGGTGGGAGCCCACAAACCCACAACTATGCCAACACAGCTCCAAGTCCACAGGCTGAAAATCTTTGGTAATTGTTGGTGTGTGGAAGTACCTGATAAGGCACTTCCAATCGAAATTCCTGTCAGGTGGGAGAGGATGTACGTGGACCCAATCCTCCACAGATAGTCCCATTCCTCTACACTCATTGAGATCTGTGCATCTTGTACCCAGGCTTCCCGTACCTGGAACTCAGGGTGAACAGGACCCTGCAACATTTTGTGGGCCAAGACAATGTTGCCCCACCTGCCCACCAGTTTCACTGCCCAGCAAAGGAATTGCTCGGGAGGCTCAGAGGTCCCGGCAATTAGGGCACCCCTCCCTGTGTTTGAGGTAGCGATGCACCTGCAGGAACCAGAAGAAATCTTGTCATGGGAGTCCAAACTGCTGTTGCAGGTCTTCAAATGAGACAGAGATCCCATTGCGCATGAACTGCGCAAATCTGACCAGGCATTTACAGTTCCACCACTTAAACCCTATGTCCTCTGTCAAGTAGAGCAAACCTGCTCACCTATTATGGCCATTTGTAGGGCCTATGTCATTAGGGGTCCCTGAGATCTGCCTAGCCTGCAGGAGCATGCACAGGATATGTTTTGTAAGTTTTTTTTTTTTATAGAGGCCAGTAGATGTGGAGTGATGCGCACATGAGGCAGCACAAACAATGGCGCCGAGGGCTCAGGTTGACTTCCAAGTCCAGCCATCTGGAGTTAGCATTTTGTTTGATCCAGGTGACTACTGGTGTGAGCTGGCTGCCACATAATATGAGCACATGTCCAGAAGTGCCAACACCCTGCACTCCTGGGGAGGGTGAGTAGGCACCTTTAATCTGATGCCTGTGACCAGCCCAGATAAAAGAGAGAATAGTTTTCTGCAGCTTTCCAAAACGCCTCTGGTACCCTAACTAGCAGTGCCTGGAACAGTAAAAGGTATTTCGGGAGGACAGTCATCTTAACCATGGCTACCCTTCCAGCCACCTTATCAGGAGAAGGCTCCAACACCTGATGTCCACCCACACCTCTCCTCCAACTTCCCATAGTTGAGGCGAAAAGAATGCGCTGAGCCTAGCCAACACTCTGACTCCCAGGTAGCACACCACTCCACCCTCGGCCCATTGAAATGGGGAGTCCTCTTAGTCCAGGGGAATAGTGTCATTCATCCTAATGTTTTCCAATTTAGAAAAGTTGATTTTATATCCTGATATGGAGCCATATAGTTCTAGCTCCTAAGTAGCTCAGGCAGCAAGTTTTGGGGTGGAGTGAAAAGAACAGGGTTTGTCGGCATACAATAATATTTTGTGAGCTCTGTCATGGCTCCTCACTCCTGTGATCCCCTAGTTGACTCTGACCACCCTCTGCCAGCCTCCATACACAGCACAAAGAGCAATGGCAAGAGAGGACAACCCTGTCTGGTGCCTCTCAAAGAAGAAAACTCTCGATTTCACTCCATTCACCCCCACAATGACCTGCAGAGAGGCATATAGCTCCCTGACACTTAAGAATGTGCCCCTAAGGCCCATCTCCGCCAACGCTTTGTAGAGAAATCCCCAGTTCACCCAGTCAAATGCCTTCTCAACATCCATAAAACAGCCAAGGCCAATTTTCACTTTGCTGTGCCTTGACTATAACATTTAGTAGGTGTCTGATATTATCATGTATTAATCTGCGTTATGAATCCTGTTTGGTCCAAGTGAACCAGGGACATCACACAGTTCTGCAGTCAAAGAGCCAAAATGGATGTAAAAGTTTAAGATCTGTATTTAGGAGGGAGATGGGGTGATAGCGCCACACAAAGCAGCGTCTTTACCTGGTTTGGTAAGTACTGTAATTTAGGCGTGTCTGCCGGGAGGATGGAGCCACCTCTCCCTTCTGGATTCCCCAGCAGACCGACTAGAGCATGGGTGCCAGTTTTCATGGAATTTTGTCATGGCTGCATGACTGGTGCCAAGACAAGGATACCACTACATAGGAACAGGCACAAGTTTTGGGAAAGAGCTTTTTAAATACGACAGATTGCACCTAAACAGAGAAGGTGTGAGCACTTGGACAAAATCTGATGTCTATACAGGTAGTTTAAACTACATAAAGGGAGTATGACACAACTCACACCCCTGCCATTGGCGGCTGGTCATTACTCCCAAAAATATCAAATGAGCACATACATCCTCAGAAAACAAATCGGAGCCAACATCCGCCTGAACTGGCAACCTCCATAATCTCTCAACCGAAAGAGCAAATAGGAGCAGTCCAGGAAGAGGGTACAACCTTGCACCAAAGAGGATGTACATTCCTGGAAGGCAATGGTTGCAAATACTAGGAGCCTAATGAACAAACTTCCCAAATCACAGCCATCTTGGAAACAGAAAGATTGGACTGGTGGCTGTAATAGAAACATGGTTCACAGAAACCACTGATGGGATACGCCATTCCAGGTTATAATCTGTTCAGGAAAGATAGGCAGGGCAAAAAAAGGGGGTGTAACCATTTACATTCAGGAGGAAATAAAAAGACACGGAAGTCAAAAGGCAACCTTGGGGACTTCAGAGTCATCAGATAATAACAGTAGACACAGGCAAGGAAAACCCTTCAGAATCTGTGTCGGTACAGGGCCCCAAATCAAGGAGATAAAGGAGACAAAGATCTAATAGAGGAAATCCACAAAATGTCCAATAAAGGTGAAGTAATACTAGTGGGGACTCTCACCCCAATATATTAACTGGAGCACACTAACTGGCAGCACAACAAGAAGTAGGGACTTTACTGTCACAAGGCGTGGGCCAGTGCCAACTTGTTAAACCCCACCAAGGGGAAATGACATTCTCGATCTTGTCCTCAAAAACTTGGAAAGTATCAAGGACATTGAAATGGGATGCCATATGGACAATAGCGACCATCGCATGGTAAGCATTAAGGTAAACATAACACAGGACACCAGCCACTCAAAGATAAAGGGTCTAGATTTCCAGAAAGGCTGACTCCCAAAAATGAGGAACAACATAAGTAGCCAGTTAAGATATAGAGGTTAAGGAGGTGGAGGTCATGTGGGGAGACTCAAGAGTGCAATAAAGACCGCCACAGATCAATGTGCCAGATGGGTCAGCAAAGCAAAAGAAAAAGAAATCCTCTATGGTTTTCCAAGGAAGTGGCTATCACAGTCAAAGAAAAAGAAGGCGACAGCATATACCAGGAAACCAAAACTGAGAAAGACTAGGAGTCATACAAGGAAAACGTTAGAGCCTAACAAACAAATTAGAAAGGCAAAAGCCCAGACAGAGGAAGAGATAGCAGAAGGCAAAGAGAGGAGACAAATAATTTTTAGATACATTAGGGACGAGGAAGGCAAAAGGGGATAGTAAAGATTAAGCTATCGAAGAAAAGAAATGCACCAAACATGACCCAGAGAAAGCCGAATCCTCAACAAATACTTCTGCTCGGTGTTCACCAAAGAGGACCCAGGGGATGGTCCAGCCCTGAAAAACACAACACCCCAGGACCAGGGGTAGACACGAGTCCCTTTAGAGAAGTCAAGCACGGAGGTGCTAAATAAACTAATAGCAGACAAAGCGGACTAGATGAAGATGTACCCCAGAACCTTAAGGAACTGGGGACAGAATTAGCAGCCCTCTGGCATTTCTGTTCACGAAATTCTTGAAGAGTGGTGTGGTACCGAAGACTGGAAAAGGCAATAGTGGTTCTACTTCACAAATCAGGCAGTTGCGAAGACACTAGCAATTACAGACCAGTCAGCTGCACGCCTATAGTAGGAAAACTAATGGAGACACTACTCAGAGGCAGTATTGTAAAACTGGAAAATTTCACCTGGCAAAATATTTTATGGAATTATGTATTTCTTAAATATTTCAAGGCGAAATGCGAAATTGCTCCCCGGTACAATTTCACCCCAGCCAGTGAAATTCCCCCAAGTTGGCAAAATTTTACCGGGCAAAATTCTCGCCACCCATGGATGAAATTTTGCAACTCGACTGATTTCAGTCTCCCACCTGGGTGTCTTGTGGATCTCTCGGCCGCCTACCGCCCATAGAATATCCCTGGTGTCTAGTGGCCCCCACAGATCACTGGCTGGAGGTCAATTAAAGAACCCCACCCCAGTTATATTCCAATCCTCACCGCCCAGCTATGATCCCAATCTGTTAAAAAAAATAACAACAATCCCGTCCCTCTCCTGGTGTCTAATGGTCCCCACCACTCCACCAGTCGCACACCAGCCCAAATGAATTAGAATCCCCCACTGATCACCAGTTGGTGGCTGAAATAAAGACCCCCAAGTTATATTCCAATCCCCGCCCAGCCCAGCCATGACCCCAATCTGTTAAAAAAGAAATCCCTCTCCTGGTGTCCAGTGGACCCCCACCCTATCACCACTATCAGACTGACAGCGCCCTGCTTCCCCAGTAACCAGTCGGGCCACCAGCACAGCCCTCCTCACCTCCACATGGCTGGCGGCCCCACTGAGCACTTCAGTGAATGAGCACGTGCGTACAGCGTGCTGACAGGGCCAAGGGGAGGGTCCTTTAACTCGTGACCAGCCGTGATCAGCAGGGAGGAGATTCTAATTCATTTGGGATGGTGTGCAACTGGTAGGGGTGGAGGGACCACTAGACACCAGGGAGCTTTAAAAACAAAACATTAGAGGCAGTTGATGGCTAAATATCGGATAAAATTGCGCTTAAACATTTCGCCCGCAAAATTGCCAATTTCACGAAATTTTCACTGGCAACATTACATTTTGCAACATCTCTGCTCAGAGGATCACAGCATTCCTCAAAACTAGCAGCCAGCAAGACTCTAAACATGCGGTTTCACAGCAGGTAATAGCCTTGCAGACAAATCTGCTGGAGTTTTTGACTACGCTACAAAAATAGTGGATGATGGTGGGGCGTAGATGTGGTCTACCTAGACTCTAGTAAGGCCTTTGACTCAGTTCCACACAGAAGGCTGGTAAAGAAGCTCAACCACACAGAGGTTGGTCCAGAAGTAGTCAGATGGGTAAAAACTGGTTACAAGGCAGAACCCAGAGGGTACAGGTTAATGGAACGCAATCGAGGAAGGCAGGGTGACCAGTGGGGTGCCCCAGGGCTCAGTGCTTGGGCCTCTGCTTTTAAATGTTTTATAACAGACATCGCTGATGGACTGAAGGAGAGGGTGTCTGTTTGCAGACAACACCAAGATATGTAACAGGGTGGACATCTCAGAAGGAGTGAGCAAGATGGAAGCTGACCTTAAGAAACTAGAAGAATAGTCTGAGTGTGGCAGCTGAGATTTAATGCCAAAAGTGTAAGGTCATGCACATAGGAAAGAAAAATCCAAGAAAGGAGTATTACCTAGGAGGCAAAGACTGGAGGCCACAAACCAGCTTAGATCTAGGAATCATAATCTCAGATGATTTGAAGGCTAGTAAGCAGTGTGAGAAGGCAACATTGAAGGCCAACAAAATGCTGGGCTACACTGGGAGGTGAATCGTGAGCAGGAGGAAAGAGGTGGTACTACCACTGTATAGATCACTGGTCAGGTCTCACTTGAAATATGGAGTCCAATTCGAGGCCTTACCTCAGGAAGGACATTGACCGAGTAGAAACAGTACAGAGAAAGGCGACAAAACTGATTCAGGGTCTGCAGTACATGTTCTACGAAGAAAGACTTGGGGAACTGAATGTGTACTACCTGGAGCAGAGAAGAAAGAGAGGGGCATGGTTGAAACATTCAAGTACATAAAAGGCATTAACAAGGTACAGGCGAGGAACTTTTTCTCTTCAAGAAGGGCTCCAGGACCAGGGACATGACCTCAGGCTGCAAGAAGGAGGTTCTCTACCAACACCAGGAAGTTTTTCTTAACAGAATGAGTGGTGGACTCTGGAACAGTCTGCCCCAAGAGGTTATGGAGTCAACACTGTGGGGCGATTCAAGAATGCATGGGATAGACACAAGGGAGTCCTGACTGCAAGGGCAGTTAGAGTGTCAAATAGGTCTAAAACAAATGGGTAGACTAGATGGACCTAGCGTTCTCCGTCTGCAGTCAACTTCTATGTTTCTAAAATTCCACCCATCCTGACAGGGGCCAGGGGCTTTGCCTTGTTTTAACCTGGTTTTGGCTCCCTGGATTTCTGGCAGCAAGAGGGGGAGAAACCGACTCCCTCTGCATCTCCGAGAGTTTCAGGACACGGACCCTTCAAGAGTACTCATCTAGCCTGCCTTCTAAGTCAGGGATCAATTCCTGTTTGTACAGGTCCTTGTAGAACCCACAAAATGCTGCAAAATCAGGCTTGGGTTGGTACCATATCGCTCCGTGCTGGGTGGCGTATGTGCAGGACTGTTCTCTCGCTGCCTCCCTGTGGAGTTGCCAAGCCAGGAGCTACCCTGCTTGTTGGCCTGACTCATAGAACCTTTGTCTAGAGTACCTCAGGTTGCCCTCGATTTGGTTCTGTAGTAGTCGGTTCAGCTTCTCCGGCAGCCTTCCAGGTGTCTCTGATGTCTGTATCCAGGGGATCTTGTGTTCAGCATCAAGGTTGAATAGCTGTTCCTCGAGGTCTAGCTGTCACCTTAGGCTCTCCTTTTTTTTCCTGGAGGCATAGCTAATGATGTGCCAGTGAGGACCACCTTAAGTCCGTCCCACTATGCCGCCTCCGATGGCTGTCCACTCGGGTTTGTTGCTTCCTAGTTTTCTATTTCTGATATTATCACCTGTTGAAAGTCCTCCTGATTAAAGAGGGAAACATTCAGTCGCCAACTGCTGTACCAAATCCTGAGAGCAATCAGTAAGTCCAGCTGGACTGGGGCATGGTCAAAAACAGAGATAGGATCGATGGAACAGTGCTTCACAACATGCACTCACTCTGCCAAAATCAAAAACAGGTATATATGTGAGTACGCCGATGTGGGTGCAACCAGAATGTATAGTCTCTGGTCCTGGGGTGCAGTAGGTGCCACATCTCCACCAACCCCAGTTCCTGAGACAGCCTTTTAATGCACTGGCCCACCCTGGAGGGTCCAGACACATTGCCACCTGATCTGTTCAGTTGGAGTTTAATGACCCCATTAAAATCCCCACCAATCAGGAACAAAGAGCCTGGGTCCAGAGTGCATGCCAGCAACATCTTTGAGGAAGTCCATGTTTTCCTTTCCACATTAGGGGTGTAGACATTGAGAATAGTGCAGGGGACCAAGCCATATGTACCCTTGATACATATGTATCTTCCCTCTGGGTCAGCCTTCACCTGTGTCACTTCAATTGGGCATGTCCTGTGTATCAGGACCGCCACCCCCTACTGTGAGGATGCACCATGCAGGAAGCATACACTTGGCCCACCCAGAACCTCTTCAGTTTAACATGCTCTGTTTCTGTCAGGTGCGTCTCCTGCAACAGGGCCACCACTGCCCCTTCCGTTTAAGTTCCTGTAATAAATGTGTTCTCTTTATTGGGCTGTTTAGGCCTTTGACATTATAAGTTATTATCCTACCCACCATGGTATTCAGGACCCTTCCAGCTCCTTGTGCCCCAGTCAGACAGAAAGTCAGCAAACCATACCCAAAACCACGGGTGAAAAAGAAACCACAAATTTGTAAATAGTAGAGAACTGTAATGCGAGGTACATCCTCGGACTGTTGGACCTCAAAGGTTGAATGGTGAAGCTCTGTTCATTTACAGGCCACATTGTCCAACAGAGCTGTGCAGTAGTGTGGAACTCCATGACACAGGACACATTGTGTCTAATAAGCCACACCCCTCCATTCGATTATTGTGACTCACTGATGCCTGCAAGTTAAATCCCCAATGCCCCAAGGACAGTACTTGTCTAAGACAGTAGAGTGTCCTATTGTGATGCCAGAGATAAATCCCCCATCACTAGTAACCAAATTCACCTCTATGGATTTGCTCTGTGGCACCTTTACTTTCTCTCAGGTACTTGGCCAGTGCCTGAGGAAAGTACCCAGATGTGGGATTAAAAGGAGTACTCCTTGATAGAGCTGAGGTGCTCTTAGATGGTTTAGGGAGCCACCAGAAAAGGTTTCCATGACATATGGAAGGTATCCAGTGGCCGGCAAGGAGCCGAGCCTGGAATCCCAAACAGTGTACAAGTTCGGCCAGTACCCAAAGCAGTGTGCAAGTCTGGCTGTGTGTCCGGTGGATTCAGAGCCTGAGGGCTGAAGTGTTGAAGAAGTGTTTCTGATTCTTTTAATCTGCATTACCAGAAGTGTAGCCCCATGGGGGTCCGTTATGGTTTGTTTGTTCTGCTTAGATGTGAATAAAAGCCACACTTTAGAATCCCATTCCTGGTATTGGACATTACAGTTATTGCTTCCTGTGTTCGGAATTACTTGGGTGCCCTGTGCAGAGTAGCCAAACCTAGCCCTTGTGCCGAGTAACCTATTCCTCCCCGAACCCAGTCCCCACCTGGTACTGCTGTCAGATTGAACAGCATACCACCTGTCATTAGCAAAAAGGGGGGGGTGGGAGTACTTATATCTCAAGTATTTTTTCTTTTCTGTTTGCTAATTAGAAGATTTTCTACCTGGCAGTACTGGGGTGATGTGTGGAGCTGCACTCTGTCTGGAGGGAAGAAAAAAGTTCTGTTCCTCTCACTACAGTACATCAACACTGAAACCACACTAACTATGACTTCACTAGTAACCAATGAGAACCATTTCTCAGTGCCAGGTTTCACTTTCATGAAGCAGCAGGACTGGCTCTCCCTGGTTACTCAGGATGTCACAATTTCCCGCATTTTGATTGGTAGCTTGTGAAAGTCACTGCTCAGGCTGCGAGAATTATGGTGCCTCAAGGTGTTTTGTCTCATTTCTGACAATGTAGTGGGAGGAACAGAACTGGACTTTTTCCCTCCAGACAGAGTGCTGCTCCGCACATCACCCCAGTACTGCCAGGTGGAAAATCTTTAATTAGCAAACAGAAAACAAAAATACTACAGATTTGGAAGTGATAGCTCACTGCATCTGAAAATTACTATTAATTCCAAGCAGTACTCTAGCTCTATAAAGGGACACACGTAATCCTTTTTGCAACATCTGAGTTCAAGTTGAAAACCCACATTTTAGGATTGTTTACCTTCTCTAACATTCATTGATGGTTTTGGTTGTTTTATCTGATTATGCATGCTATTAGTGTATCGATATCCAATTTTATTTTGTTTCAAATTGTTAATCTACTCTTACTGTATACTTCCTGAACATTAGGAACATCCCAGTGCAGCCACTCATGATGCAATATTCTCTTCTCCTCAGCTGCATCTTGATGTCTAGACTGTGTTGGGGTGTTCCCAAATCCAGAAAAGATTAAGTGGGAGTTGCTTAAGGAATGTAATCAAACACATTTTGTGTGGTAACACCAGTATGGTGAGCCATCTGTTTTCACCTTTAAAATATAAAAGGAATTTGAATCAAACTACCAGCTACATCATCAATGTCTACAGAATGTGAACAATTATAAATGTGTTTTTAAACTATGGGACAATTTGAGGCCTAAGAGGGTTGACAGTGTCCCTTAAGTGACCACCAATCTCAAAGATGGGATCTCTCTCTCTCTCTCTCTCTTCAGACTAGTACAGTCAGAAAAGCATTGGTATGGGCACTAGGCGGTGGTAAGGACTAAAAGCAACCTCACTGGGACATTTTCATTTTGCTGCTATCCTCAGCAAGTATCCTCACAACAGATGCTTCACTCCTAGGGTGGGGCACCCACCTGGAGGACATCACAGTAAGTGGCATCTGGAGCCACTGGAGACCAGGGTACATCAATCTCCTAGAACTCAGGGCAGTATTACTGGCAATGCAGTTCTTCTCCTCCAAGTTGCAAGGTCAGTCAGTTCAGATCCAAACAGACAACACCACAACAATGTACTACATAAACAAGCAGGAAGATCCTCAAGACCGTGCACAGAGGCAATGAGGATCTGGGATCTTCTTACTCCCTAGATGTAAAGATCTGGGCAGTACACCTGCTAGGCAAGGACAATTTTCTGGCAGACTTCCTAAGCAGAATCAGCCAGAGAAAGAATGAATGGACCTTAAACTAGCAGATGCTGGCTACAGTCTTCAGAAAATGAGGTACTCAAAATAGATCTATTTGCCTCTTGGAACAACAATCAGCTCCCACATTTTTGTTGCAGCCCCCAGCAAAGGACACAGTCCCAAAGGATGCCCAGGCTCTGAACTGGACAGGGAGGTTTCTGTATGCCTTCTAAGCATTCCCACTAATACAGAGAGTATTCAAAAAGCTCAGGAGAGAGAGCCAGCAACAAAGATCCTAATAGATCCAGACTGAGCCAAACAGGCCTGGTACTCAAATCTTCTGGGCCCTGTCCAGCAAGAATCCAATAAACCTGCCACTGAGATACAACCTAATGACGCTATTACAGGGCAGGATAACTTTTCCAGACCACAGGACATTACACCTGATGGCATGGTTTTTAAAGTGATAAGAATTTTCTGGTTTGAATCTGTCAGAGGAGGTCTTGAGGGTACTTAAGGTTTCAAACACACCAGCAACCAAACACATACTCCTCTAAATGAAAAAGATTCTCATACTAGTGTGCTCCCAAGATGATAATCCCAGTGCAGGCAGAGTTGCCTACAGTCATGGACTACCTAGTGAACTTGCAGTCTATAAGTCTTAGGTTATCAACTCTAAAGGTACATCTGGCAGCAGTATCAGCCTACACATCAGTAGGCAAGGGCAAGTCACTGTCCTCACAACCTATTTTTAAAAGGTTCTTTAAAGGCCTCAACCACCTATACCTTCTGTGAGGGACCCATTCCTCCATGGGACCCGAACATCTGTCTTGCTCAGCTGAAGGAGGCTGCCTTTGAGCCTATGTCTACTGCTGATTTAAAATATGTCACATGGAGGACCATTTTCCTGATTGCTATGACATCTGCTAGGAAGGTAAGTGAGTTGCAAGCCCTCTGCACCAAGTCAAACTACATAATTTTCCACATGGACAAGGTAGTCCTTAGGACCAAGAAGAAGTTGCTACTTAAAGTGGTATTGGAATTTCACCTGAAACAAACAGTTAGTTGCCTTCGTTCCTCTGCTTTGAGCATTCTAGTCCAGGTGAGCAGAAACTGCACTGCCTGGATGTGAAACAAGCACTCTGCCACTTACTGGACTGGACAAATGATGTCAGGTCCCAGGGCACTCAGCTTTTTGTTACCTATGGTGAGGTAGACAATGGTAAGCAGCAGCCAAGAGGACTGTCTCTGTCTAGATAATCTCTTTCATACAGTTCTATTATGGAAAAGCTGGGAAAATAATGCCCCACCCAAGGCCTAAAGGCACATTTCACAAGGATACCCCTGCCTCTGTGGCATCCACAGGGGCATCAAACTACTGGACATTTGCAAAGCAGTTACCTGGAAAACAGTGCACACCTTCACAAAACACTATTACCTGGACAGTCTAGAAGGAATGCCAGCTTTGGAAATGCTGTCTTGCAGAACCTTTTCTCAAGTAGGTTCTGGACCCAGCCTCCCAAGATACTGCTAAACAGTCTCCTTTTGTTGTCAAGCATCAGTGAGGGATTTCTTGGTGTTAGAAGAAAAGTTACTCACCATAGTAATGTTGTTTCTCTGTAGAGATCCCTCACTGTGATTTCCAACCCTAACCTTCCGTCTCCTTCCAGAACTTGAAAATAATTTATTTTATTTATTTATGCACTTGATAACCAGGTAAGTACACTGGTCCCAGGGACTGTTTTATGCATGACCCAGGTTTACACAGGAATAAGTTCTTTTTGTTAAGGTTGCTTGACCATTGACTGACAATAGTAAAACATGGTCAGTTAAATATTTTCTAAATATTTTCTTCATGATGTTTTAAATGTGGTTGGTGTTTTCAAACTTCTACTTCAAATTCAAGAAGTTTTTAGTGGTTTAGCTAGTTTTATTGGTAACAGCTCCCTAACTTTAGAAACAAATCTGACATTAGAGATCTACTGTAGGGGATGTGTGACTACTCTGTAGAGTTGGAACTTGTATTCTAAGTCCGTCATTAGCATAAAGTTGCATCTCCGGTGCATCACACTCTGACCGAAGGATGATGCTTTTGGTATAAATCACAGTGAGTTATCCCTGAGCAGAAGCATTACAATAGTGGTCATTTTTCTTTTCACCTGACCTGGTCCCCACAGCCACATTACCCAGCTTCCTTGGGTCTTACCTTTGTACTCTGTCTTTCTCCTGCCACAGAACATCTTAGAGGTGCCCGGTTACCAATGTGGGGCCTGCAAGGGACTGGGCCATCAGCCAGCCAGGGTCATGTTTTTATTCCACCATTTCTCCCCTGTGGCCCATGGCATGTACAATAACGCACTGTGCACCTCTGCCACCATGGAAACGCCCTGGCATCCTGCCCATGGGATCCCTTTTCCTTGTGTCCCATTGTCCTGTCATCCAGATTCCTCTAGGTGGCAACCGCCAAGCGAGACATGTTTACCCCTCCCAAGGGAGGAGATCTGTCCTTTGATGCTCAATCCTCAATCTCCCACCCAGCCCCTAAGCAACTTGTGTCCATTTCTGAACTTGGGTGCCGGTGTGGTGGTGTGTGACACTTAGTGCCTCAGCCCACTGCACCGTTGGACCCGGCTACACAAGGAGGTTTTTGAATTCTGGGGGCATCGCTCTATGAGCTGCAGTAAGGACACCTGTGTAGGATTTTTGCCTTGGGGAAATGAACTCTGAGTTTCTCCAAGCCCCATACCACCCAAATATGAACAGTTTGTGTCTGGACATTGCTGTTACTCATTATTTTATGTTTGAAATGTGGCTTCCTTTCCATGGAATGAGTGAAAGATACTTTGCCCCTCCATTTCCCTCTCAAACCTGAACGTACTGTGGCATCTAAATAAAAGTGAAATGCTGTTTAAAACCATTCCACTATCCAGAGTGATTAATATGTAGGAGCTACCAGTGTGGTGACCCTGAAGCAGAGGTGAGTTTTAAACTGTTTTACACCTTGCATACTTCAGAGAAAGGGAGGAGGATGGAACTGTGTTTACACCTGAAGATCCCTGACACCTGTCCTCCCTAATTTTCCCTGAAGTAATCATCAATAACAACTTTGGCCATACTTTCATAAAATAGAGCCTTGCTTTGAGGGTCCCAGTGGTTACATACAATAATTTAAATAACAAACATCTCACCTTACTGTCTATAACCACCTACAATTAGGGCTTACCTGGCTAGTCCTTTGGAACATCTCTACCCACTGCCACTGCCTTGTGACTCCCTGGCCCTGGTAGCTAAATGCTGGGGAGCAGGAGGAGGTATAAGGACTCATCAGGAGCAGAGGTTCATTATCAACTCCTGCCCCATGCGGCTTTCACTTTTGGAGCTACTAGCAGATGCACCTCAAAAGCGAGCAGCCATTGCCAATGGAGTGAATCTCTGGTCACTGCTCTGCCACCGCTAGAAGCACCAGCCACCACTATCATCTTATCTGGGGATGGGCAAGCAAAATGAGGGCAAGAGCCTCAAGGGCTGCAAGGTTGGGGCAAGAACCCCTGGACAGCATGGATGTTGCCATCTTGGTTAACCCTTATCCCTATCCTGAAACCAGTCAAAGGGCTTGGGCTCATAGCAGGCTCCTGGTGGTCTCTGGGAGAGGTAGACTACATTAGTATGCCCTCTATTGGGCCTATAGAGTGCTGTGGATTTGAAGTGACAGCTGTGTGAACCACTTGAGCTGGCATTGAGGTGTGCTTGGGGGGAGTGCTAAAGGTCACAGGGAGGAGAGAGACCTGGAAATAATTATTACTGATTACCTTAGTGACTAAACACTGCAGGAAAGCAGTGGGAAAAGCAAATCAGAAGCTCGGATGCATAGGAAGGGGATCATCAGCAGGAGGAAGGAGGTGCTTCTCCCCTGTATGTATCATCAGTACTACCACATCTTGAGTACTGCATGCAATTCTGGAGACCCTATCTCCACAGGGACCAGGACAGAATGGAAGTGGTGCAAGGAGGTGACCAGGATGATGCTGGGTATGCAGGGAAAACTTATGAGGAGGCTTGGGGAATTAAAGCTGTACTCCCTGGAGGACAGAAAAGAAGGTGGGATATGATATATGATCGAGACTTTTAAATACTTAAAGGGATCAATATGACTCAGGGGAATAGGCTGTTTCACTTGAGTGGAGTTTCTAACACCAGGAGGAATTACATGAAGCTCTTGGGTGGTAGGGTCAGGGGCAACTGAGGGGACAGTAAATGACTGGAATAGTTTGCGGATGAAGTGGTGGGGCTACTACAGTCACACAGATCAAGCATGCATGGGTCAAACACATGTGTATACTTGAGAGAAGAGGCAGGGTTGGTGACCCACCAGTTGATGACATACTGGAGGGTTCCTTGGGCAGACAAGGTGGGCCACACTGTCCTTATCTGCTGGATACTTATATGAATCTATGAAGAAGGGCTGTACTGGAGGCTGGCAGATCTGAGAGAAATCTCGGTGGGACAGGACCTACTGTTTATCCAGATGTCAAAGTACAGGAGGGTGTATTTTTCAGAAGAGAAACTGGAAGGAGAGAATTTAGGAGATGTGAGAAATTACTTCTTCATTGAAAGAGCAATGGACACCTGAAACAGTCTTCCAGTGGAGGTGGTAGGGGGCAAAACCAGTCGTGGGCTTCTAGCATGTATGGGATAATTTATTTATTTGAACATTTGTGACCGGAAAGGAACATGGATCTAAGAGTCATTTTCAGGTGTGACTCGAGGAAAGGGAACTAAGGATGCAGATACATAGCCCTGACACAGTACATAGTTACAATGCAAATACATAGCACTTACACAGTTCACGGTTACAATAAAGAGCAATAGAGTAAATGATTTATAACAGGAGTGAATGCAAACAGAGCAAGCAGCAAAATCAGGTGTTTCAGCCACACCTACTGTACACAGGACAAGAAGCAACTGCAGGCGGTGCAGTTAGGTAAGGAGACAACAGGAGCTGGGGAGGGCTTTCAGCTTGTACCTGTGGGAAGCTGGGGAGGTAGTGAAACAGAGGGAGGATGACAGTAGGTTCCAGAGTGAAGGGAGACAATAGGAAAAGGGTGATTGCCCAGAGGATCAGGGATGAGGAATGGTGGAAGTGCAAGGATCCCTAGAGCAGAGGGAGCAGGAGGCAGAGGGATAGGAGAGAGGGTAAGTGAGTTAAGAGGGAGGGACCCAAACCAGTATTTGGATATGAATGAGGCACAGTGGTTCTGGTGACATGGGGTAGAGAAAGAATGGATAAGGAGAAGTAGAGCGAGAGATGGTGGGTATGAGAGGGAAGTTTGCAGCAAAATGACAGAATGAGTTGCATAGGGTGTCCAGTCCGGCCAGGGAGGTGGAGGAGCGTGCCATAGACTATATCTGCATAGTCAAAGACAGGGAACACCATTTTGGTGACAAGCTCATGGCATACCAGAAGATGGCAGCAGGAGAGCAGGTGATGTGAGTTGCTATGTGGGACTGCTCAGTAGACTAACCACTCTACCTCTAAATAATCCATTTGTAGGAGGTAGTGATGAAAAACATTCTTTTTATAAAGCTCTACTGGGTTGTTTTGGTTAGAAAGGTTGTGGTGTTTTTGTTTTGATTTCAATGACTCGAGTTTTGTTGCTTTGGAGCTGAGCAGCTTGGTTGTGCTGGCAGAGTATACTGAACACGCTCTCCACATGGAAATTGTACCAGGCAGAATGCTGAATACAAAGTGCTGAATGTAGAATGCTGAAATCAAGAAGAGAAATATCTTTGGTCTACTTCAACCCTTTTGCTTCTCTGGCTTAGCTTTGAGCAGAGAAACTTCAAAGGTGGTCAGAGAGTGGAACTCAGTGATATGAACTGGTAACTGTGATTTCATTTGAAAATTTCCTTTCAAGCCCAAGGAATCCCTCACTGTGCTTAACAACTACAATCATTCCCTGAAATGAGCTGCCCTGAAGTCTAGAATTTTATGCTAATTATGGAATCTTAGAATGAAATTGAAAACTCTGCTGTGTGGTCATGCTCACACCTGCCTTCTAAAGTCAGATTTATTTTCTCCACCCGAAGAAGAGAAGTCGCCCCAAAGCCATCTCAGCATTCTTCTGTGCCATTTGACAGTTTATTATTTTAGTAGTGTTAGGTAAAGTATATTTAGTTTGTTGATATTCATTAGTTAGGGCATTATTTTTTGCTGGAATTTTTATCATTTTCCCCAGTTCCTCATCGGTTCTCAGGAACTGGTGAAAGGTTTTACATCACAGTTCCCAAACAGCAAAGGAAGTATTTTACTTTGGTAACTGCTTTATGTTTTTCTACTTGTCCTGGTTCTTCTTTTAATGGAACTGAGATGCTATTTGGCTTATTTTTATCTAAAACAGTATTCTTTTTAGCGGTTTTCCTGTTTATAAGGAACCGAACCTCAATCTTAAAGTTATTTGTTTTGGGAGCGGAAGCATTTTTAGGTCATCAGGGATTGTTATGGCTGACAGATGCAAAAGAGAACAGGACCTACAGGCTTTAAAAATGATAACATTTGTTTCCAGCTTCTGGCTAAGGCAGACTGCCACAGTTGTGTTTGAGGTGACTGGGTCTAGATCATGATTTTCTCATTTTTTTTTGTTATGTATTTATAACCCTGTTGCCTGATATCTAATGGCTACACTACCCTTGCCTTGCTGGCCAGACCAAGGTTGAGGGCCTGGGTTCCTATTTAAATTTAAAACTGGTTATTTCCCATTAGATAACATTATTGCGCAGTGCCTCCACCCAGAGTATACTTTTTAGTGGGTTTGATAACCTGGTACAACCCCTGGGATGCTGTACCACCCTCAACACCTATTGTCACCCCACACTTGACCCAATAACCAAACCCCACATTTTAACATTTTAAGAATTAAAGGTTCACTCTAATAATATGCTCATGACACCAGATTTATAAAACAACCAAACAACAATTATTTTCAAGGGTGAGGGTTAGGATGGGTAAATTGGAAGCAGAGGTTAAATATTTTCATTAGGTTTGATTGGCATTTTAGATTGGCATCATCATCAACATTGGTATAAATATAATCATTTTGCATCTTTAAATTCAAACCATTATCACAGTGGCCACCCATCAACCTCTGATGTATTCAGGTTAACTATCTTCCTTGCTATCTAGCTGCACTAGCTGGTAAAACACATATTCCCAATGCCCACACTGGTACTAGTCCCAGACTACTATAGAACCCACAATTCTATACTTTTAAACCTGGGTACTCAGTACTAAGTCATTAGTTGCAGGCCTGTTAAAGTTGCAGCTGAGTTGGCTAGCATTAGGCCCTTTAGCAGAAAATCAGATTAGTCTCCTTTCTCTAGATCACTTTCAATAATTCTGGATGAACTTGATACAATTACTTTAACTTTAGCAAGTTTAACTTCCTCACTGTACTTGCAAAACTTGACAAACTATTTACAGTTTCCTTTTGGGTGACAGAGGTGGCTCTGCCTTCTCATGGTTTTGAAGTCATCATTGGTGTAGAGAAGCTGTAGTTGAGGGTGCAGGCAGGAGCTTTAGCCGACCCCCTTTTCACCAGGCTCTTGCAGCTTGTGAGACTGGAACTCTCTCAGCTTTGGAAAATGGTTGCCCTCTCTCTGGGCTTGCAGTCACATTTAGGAACAGAATAGGCCAGGACCAGGGCCGGCAGGCTTCAGACCCCACGTCTAGGCTCTGCCCTCAGGGAGAAGCGTATATGGCAGTGCATAGCTGGTATACTACCAGGCTGACTCCAGGCCGATCTGGAAAACAGTCTCTTGCATTCATTCAGCACATTTTACATTCAGACCATTCTGGTTGCTTCAAGTGGTCACCATTTTTTCAACCAAGTGGCCAGCGTGGCAGGCATAGCCCTTTAGCTTTCAAAACACAGTGTCTCAGGTGGGTGCATTCCCCAAGGACTAGGGTGGACCCAAACTTGCTACAGTCCATGCACAGGCAAATTCTCTTTTCTCTCAGTGTTACAGACGGAGCTTGAGGCATGGCTCCCAACCACTTTAGCCTTTACTTGTTAGCAAATGCACTTTCTCAGATGTATCTCAAGGCACAGATCACACTAGCCAAGTCCTTTTGGCTATACTGGCACTTGCAGCTCCAAATGGACACTTGGGCACAATAACAAGTCCCTGTTGGCTATGTTGGCAGTTGCAACTCAAGTGGACACATCTCTGTCCTCACAGGTAATGTCAGGAAAAGCTCTATGTTCAGGACACTCCCTTCCTGTCCTGTAGGCACTTTCAACAAACAGTACATCAAACATTTTTCAGACACTGGACCCTTCCTCGGTCACTTGAAACAGATGTACACCCTATTCAGGTGCTGGGATAACACAGGGTGCAGACAAACTTGAGCATCTGTTGGATTTCTGGGCTTCTCAGCCACAAGCAGGTCTCCAATTAACTTAAATGTGTACCATTGTGTACTCCAAAATGTCATGACAATTCAAGCAGAAATTTATTCACTCAAAAGCTATTCATTTCCTAAAGTTGTTGCTTCATCAGCACTCTCACAGCTGAGGCACAACGTTTATGCAGCTCTCTCACAGCTGAAGAGGAGTTCAGGTTTTTATTTATTTATTTATTTAAACATTGATAACCAGGAAAGGCACACCGAGCCAAGGCTCTATTCTAGGTGCAACCCAGGGTAGGCATGGGTACAATATACAAATGTTACAATATACAAATGTTACAGAGTGGTATAAACAAAATGTTTGTCACAATAAACAAAGGTTTGTCAATGTACAGTGTACAAAATTATAAAGACATTGGGGAGCAGTAATTATGTTGGACAGCATGAGTAACTGCGACTTGGGAGGGTGAGATGGGTACTTAGCAGTAGTGCTCAGGAAAGACAATGAAAATAGTGCTGCAAGGGAATATACACTAGTAATTGTGATAGGATAAATAAAGTAGCAGAGGAATCTGTGACAGTAAGGAACTACGTCTGGGATTGAATGAGTACACCCTAGGGTACCACTGAAGAGTAAGAGCAGGTGCAGATGTGGTTGGGGAGGGAGGGAGAGAAGAGGAAGGTGCAAGGTTTGGGGGTGAGTGGTGGAGGCAGGGGAAGGTCGAGATGTATGAAGTAGTTTTAATAGACACTGGGGTAGACAGGCTACAGACAGTGAGGGGTAATGAGTTCCACAGAGCGAGGATGCGGTAAGTGAAGGTTTGTTGCCCTGCGAGAGAATGTGGAGTTGCTAGGAGAATGAGAGAGGCCACGGGAGTGGAGGGTGTAGCAAGCAGGGGCAGGGGATAAAGAGAGAGAGGTAGGAGAGAAGAGTATGGAACCAGAACTTGGCAGCAAATGATACACAATGAGCAAGCCGATGATTGGCTAGGAGGAAGAGACAGCTTGGTAAAGAGGCAGTGATGCATTCAGTATGGGAGGTTTGAGGCATAGTGGCAAAAGACATGGAAAAGGGGTCTAGTTTGGTTAGGGAGGATTGGGGCTGAGCTGTATACCACATCGGCATAATCGAAGGAGGGTAGGATAATCTTGGACATTCACTTTCTTCTGATGGGGAGGGAGAAACCTGTGTTTGTGCTTCATGCAACATGCCTGGTTTTGAACGGCTTTTGTTAATTGAGTCGAGGTGGAAGGAGAAGTCTAATTTGGGGTCCAGCCATACTGCAAGTACTTGTAGCTGTCCACTGTTGAGATTATGGACCCATCTAGAATGGGGAAGAGGGTGGGGAGGACAGTTTGACCAGCTTCTGTGCAGAGCCAAAGGCCATTGCAATTGTTTTTGATGTTGCATTTTAGAGATTTTGCATCCAACCAGCACAGCCTGTTCTTGAAGTCAGCCTGGAAGATGGGTTTGATTTGGGCTAGCGAAAATCACGCAATCATCTGCATACATCTGAGCAGTGAGGTGGGGCAGACAGATGGCAGGTTATTTATGAAAATGGAGAAAAGGATTGGGCTGAGAATCGACCCTGAGGAACTCCTGCTAGAATGGGGAGAGGGTAGATTTGGATTCACCAAGCAGCACGTACTGAAACCTATCTGTAAGGTAGGCCTTGAACAGTCGATGGTGGAGTGGGTGGAGGCTAATTGATGTAAGGTCATCAATTAGAAATCTGTGGGTGATGGAATTGAACACTTTGGCTAGATCTACAAAGATGGCCAGTGTCAGATGACCCTTGCCCATGGCGCAAGGAATGGTAAGTGAGGCAGAGCAGGGAAGAGGAGGTGAATGATGATGATGAAAGCCGGATTGGTGGGGGGTCAGGATGTCATTAGCAGACAGGAAGGAGTTTAATCTTTAAAGACAAGGGATTCTAGGATCTTAGAGAGGGAAGGAGGAGGATATAGGTTTGTAGTTGCCTGGATTAGAGGGGCTGCCCTTTGCATAAAGGGATGACCTTGGCCAACTTCCAGGCTTTGGGTGAGAGAGTCTGTCAAGAGAGAGAAATTAAACAGATGGGTGATCAGAGGGATGATGGCTGGAGCGGAGATTTTCAAAGTATGGGATTAATACTGTCAGGCTTTGCTTGGAGGAGTTTAGAGCTCTGAAACTCTGTGAAAGAGGTGTCTGATAAGAGGAGGAGCTGAAGAAGCCTTGAGGGACTATGGACTCTGCTGCAGAAGCTGAGAGAGGATAGAAGCTGCCAGCTACCTTAAACTAGAGCTGTATTTTGCCCCTGTGGTTACAGAAGAAAGTCTTTTTTTACCAGATTGTTGATTGTTTTGTAGACACTGAGTACCAAAGGAACATCCTCCACCCACCCCCAGTCGCTACCTTTATAGTGGAAGGCTAGGCCACCTACTTCAAAGACACAGGAACAGTTAGCAGCACAGCATAAGCAACAGCTTAGCTGGTATATAGGCAGAATTACAAAGGGTGTAGCTAGAAACCAGGGTCCACAAGGGCACATACAAGAGGAGAGAGAGAAGCTGTAAATCACTACAGAATGATAGAAAGCCAGGGAGAGAAAAAGAATGGGAAAAAGGTTAGCTGCTGGAGGTCTGTCTCTGAGCAAGTAAGAAGGAGACTGCTGAGGAATACAGGAACTTCCTGTAGGAGAACAGGAAGGGCAGGAGCTGTAAAAGCACAGAGGCAGTAGGAAAGTAGGGAGAAAAACAAACAAAAAAAGAAAACAGAGAGGAAAGAGTAAGCATACAAAGAACAGAGAGAGACACATAAGTCATGATGGAGTGGTGCAGTGCAGATGCTGGGGCGGCAGTCTTCTGGGAGACATTCTGGAGGATGCAGTGTTATCCCATCTGCAGGCACCTCTCTGGGCTGAGGGAGGAGGTTGATCATCTCCAGGTTGAGTTGGACAGCATTCAGGGACCTCCTCCCACCCAGGGACCACCAGGGCTGCCACCGCTGCTCAGAGGTTACCAAGAAAGAGAAGCAGTTGGACCACGGTGGTACAGTTGTACCTCCACAAGTCATACGCATTCTGGCAGAGTGTGGTTCCTCTATTGAGGCACCCACAGTGGAGACCAAGAAGGATGCTAGGACCCTCCACAAAGGAGACCAACAGGAGGGTGACATGGGACCCACAGGGATGGGAACAATTCCTGGTGGTGGACTCCTTGTTAGTGGGGTAGAACTGGGGAGGGAGGGAACAGCGCGCAAGGTGCCTGCCTGGCACCATGGCTTGAGGGACAGGGAGCGAAACCTCGGGATCATGGTGCAGCAGCTGCATGGGGAAGGAGCTGGACATCATTGTCCACTAGGACAAAATGACCTTGCTGGGTATGGGATCAGAGCAGTGAAGAGGGAGTTTGTGGAGTTGGGGAGTGCTTAGACAAGTAGCATGCACGTAACCTTCTCAGAGATGCTGCCTGTCTATGGTATGAGTGAGGCTAGGTGCTCCGCACCATGGGATTCAATCAGTGGTTGAAAAGCTGGTGCAGGGCTCAAGATTTTGGCTTCATTGGGGACTGGAGGTCCACCTGGAGGATACAGGCCTATATTGGCGCAGGTCTGCATCTGTCCAGGAGGGAACCAAGATCTTAGGTGATAGGTTTAAATACTTCACTGGCAAGCATTCAAACTAGCCAAAGGGGGGCACTGAAAGGAGCAGAAAATCCCAGCCCCCTACAAAACAGGGTAGTTAGAGAGGTAAACACCAAAAGAGAAGTTGATAGGGAGATGGGCAGGGCAAATGGAGAAAAGGAAAAGGCAGTAAGGACAGGGATGGAGCTAAAAGGGGTAAGGCTATCAAAACATGGAGGGCAAGAGTACCAATGCCCATAGTCTGGAGAACAAGCTCCTGAACTAGTGGCCTTGATGGAAGAGGAAGCCTAGATATTGTGGCAGTCACAGAAACATGGTACACAGAGAACCATGACTGGGATGTCAACATACCAGAGTATACACTCTATAGGAGGACAAGGAGGGAGAAGAGGAGGTGGAGTAGCTCTATGTAAGAGAAGGGATCAAAGTAACGGAACTAAAGGGTAAACAGGGAGGAGAGGAGGCACTGTGGGTCACCCTGGAGACAGGAAATGGCACCACAATCTGCATGGGGTTGTAGACAGACCCCGTCTCAGGGGGAGGAAATGAACAAGGAATGATAGAAAGCATCCTTAGGATGGCAGACAGAGGAGATGTTGTTGATGGGGACCTGAATATGCCAGATGTTAATGGGAGTGACCTTGCTGCAGCCACATCCAAGGGCAGGGTCATTCTTGATGCCCTACAGTGGGCATGCCCTCAGACAGCTAGTGTTGGAACCTATCAGGAGGGAGAAATCTTAGACCTGGTACTCTCAAATGAGGATGGAGAGAGGATATCAGATTTAGAAGTGGGTAGCCATCTGGGAAACAAATGACCACCAAACAGTGTGGTTCTAACAAACACAGCCATAGAGTCAATCCTTACAAATGTGAGGGTACTGTACTTTAGGAGGGCTGACTTTGGCAAAATGGGAGAGTGCCTCAGAAAAGCACTAGCAAATGGACAAGAAGGAGGAGGAGGAACAATGGGAAACATCAAAACTGCCATCACAGAGGCAACAAGCCTTTGTGTGAAGCAAATAAACAAATCAAAATGAAGGAAAAACACTATGGTTCTCAAAAGAGGCGGAGGGGAAAGTTAGGGAGAAAAAGATACCATTCAGGAAGTATAAGGAAAGCACAGAAGGAGCAGGAAGAGAACTGTATCAGTTAAAGAAGAAGGAAGTGGAAGGCAGTCAGAATAGCAAAGGCCCAAACTGAGGAAAAGATAGCCAACTCAGTTAAGAAGGGGGATAAACATAATATAGGTACATTAGGGAGTGAAGAAGGACCAAGGGAGGGAGAGTGAGGATTAATAAAGGGAGGTGGTGGGCAGAGTGACAGTGAAAAAGCAGGATACTGAAAGAATACTTGCTCAGCCTTCACAAAACAAGAGGGGAGGGGAGGTACTGAATCTAATCAGTAGAAGCATTCTGGATAGGGGGTCGACACCAGTCCATTCATGGAAGAAAGGGTTCTGAAAGAACTCTGGAAACTGAAGGTGGACAAAGCAATGGGCCTGATGAGAGTCACCCCAGAATTTTAAAGAACTAAGGGAGAACTAGTGACACCTTTTTAACAAATCATGGGAGGGTGGTGAGGTACCTGAGGACTGGAGGAGGGCAGATTGATTCCCTTCACAAAAGTGGGAGCAAAGCAGAGGCAGGAAACTACAGAACTGTTAGTTTGACCTCAGTGGTAGGAAAAAGTATAGAATCACTTGAAAGAAAGAATTTTGAGTATTTGGAGGCTAGCAGGGCACGGGACACAAGCAACATGGATTTACAGTGGGAAGGTTATGTCAGACGAATCTAATAGACATCTTTGACTGGGTGACCAAAGTGTAGACCAGGAGGGGCTGTGGACATGGCCTACCTAGACTTTAGCAAGGCATTTGACACAGTCCCACACAAAAGATTAATAAACAAGTTAGCCAGACTGGGAGTGGGTCCCAGGGTGGTAGCCTGGGCAAAAATTGGCTAGATAACAGGACCAGAGGGTAATAGTAAACAGCATCCACTCCAAAGAAAGGGGGTTACTTAGCAGGGTACTGCAGGGTTCAGTACTGTGACTGGTCCTTTTAATGTCTTTATAAGTGATATTGCAGAGGGACTGGAAGGAAAAGTATGCCTCTTTGGAGACGCACAAAAAATCTGCAACAGGGCTGATACACAAGGGGCGTGAAAAGGATGACAAGGGACTTGGCAAGGTTTGAAGAATGGTCAAAAGTATGGCAGCTTGAGCCGCCCAGTGGTGCTGAGGGCTGAGGCGCTGGACACCCTAACTTTGCACCACGCTTGCATCCCATGTTCAGGAACCAGCACGTGCCACTGGGGTTGGCAGGGAGAAGGATCAAGCATCCAATGGACTGCTTTCCTTCTCCAGGGAGGGGGCACCAGTGGTTGGCATTTGAGTAGCCCCTAGCAGACGCTGGGGACAGAGCACTGACACTGCAGAAAGGGGAGGAGATGGGCAGGTGCTTGAGGACTGTGTGCAGACGCATGCACACCCCTCCATGGGCGCCATTGCACGCCCCACCTCCTAGGGAGAAAATGGAAATTAATGCCATTGCAGATGATGTAGGGCACCTTGCAGGCTTCACTTCCCACTTGCTACAGTGCTGGCCACACTGGCTCTGGTCTCCAGTGGGGGTTGGGGAACCTCGCCCGGCTACAGAAGGGGCAAGCCCTGGGGATATGGGTCAGCACCAGATGGTAGATGCCAGGGACATGGCTGGGGCTTCCTCTGGAGGTAGAGGCCAGCGGCACAGAGGAGTATAAGGAAAATAGCAAAAAATATGGCAGCTTGTATTCAATGCAAAGAAGTGCAAGTAATGCACCTGGGAAACAAAAACCCAGGGGAAGAGTACACGGGGGATACTAAAACAACAAAATGGAAGGGACCTGGGGTTAGTCATATCAGATGACCTAAAGTAAACAAGCAATGTGAGAAGGCAGTAAGGAGGGCTGGGGGATACTGGGATGTGTAGGGAGAGGCATCACCAGTAGAAAACAGGAAGTTGTTATCCTCTGTACAGACAGTTGGTGAGACTCCATCTGGAAAACTGCTCTCAGTTCTGGAGACCCCATCTCCGCAAGGACATAGACAGGATGGAGGCAGTCTAGAGGAGAGCAACTAAAATGGTACAGGGTCTGCACAGAAGCCATATGAAGAGAGACTAAAGGAGCTTAATATGTATACCCTCAAGGAAAGGAGGAGGAGGGACATGACAGAAACTTTGAAGTACCTCAAGGGAATCAACAAAGTCCAAGAAAAGAGATGTACAAGAACAAGGGGCACAATTTGAAGATGGGGGGACAGCTCAGGGGCAACATGAGAAGTATTTTTTCACAGAGACAGTGGTGGATGCATGGAATGACCTTCCTGAGGAAGTTGTGGAGTCAAAAACAGTGGGATAATTCAAGAATGCATGGACAGACATAAGGCAATTCTGCTGGGGTTAAGAAGAAGTAAGCTGCTGGTTAACTAGGATCTACAGCTTATCCAATAGGCAGGAAATGGACAGACTGGGTGGGCCAAACGATCCTTATCTTCTATCAAAGTCTATGTTTCTATGAGGGCGTGGAGTACCTTGTCGTAGGGTTCAATTCAGGAAGACAACAGGGATCATAAAATATTGTGTAAAACACCCTGAGGTGCTGTTTTATTGCCAGGTTTGTACAGACGGCATTTTCAGATGTAAACTTTTGTCAGGTTACTATAAGAAAACAATAAAGAGTATGGGCTGGGAGTTTAGCTAGGAGACCTCACTAGAACACTGCAGTTGGACCTTACAATGCCCTCTAGAGACCAGGAACTGAACCCATCGCATGGTATGGTCACCCTGCCAATACCCCTGGGTTTCCTGCAAGTTCCTCTGCAGTCTAAGTATCAGCCCACTCAGGCCTCTGCAGCTTCCTCACCAGTCTGAGTCATCTCCCTTGGTAAATTCCAGGTGAGCAGCTTCTAGCATCCAGGTAGCCCAAACCTGACCTTCGGAGGTCCAGGGCCAATCCCAGGCCACAGGATTCCTCCTTGCTTTAAGGCTTTACAGGACTTTCAACCTGAGCACCACTTTAAGCTGCCTCACCTTCACCTTTGGGTAACCAGGATCTCAGTAATTCAACACTGCATGTCTCTCACGCTTGGCTGCTTCTCTGGTTTCCACACTGCTTCTCCCTGAGGTTCCTATCTGCTCCTCAGCTCAAAGTAAAACTAACTGTAGGTTACCTGAGCATCCCTTATATACAGCTCAGGTGTCACATGATTTCAGTCATGTTCTATTAAACAATTAGAGGAATACCAGATTTATAATTCACACAACTGCATTATTTTCAAAAGAAATATACAGGATACATATAGGGGCAATTGTTACACAATGCTAAACCCCTTACAAAAGCACAAACACAAGAACATACAAACAAATATCCTTTTCAGAAAGTTCATCCTCTAAACTAATCACTTCCTGGCAGGACAAGACCCAAGCCTTCCCTATATACTAGCTGTTGCTAGCCTTGCTTGTAGAGCAGAAAGCAGCTAACTAAAAGAAGCTACCTTTTTTATTAATTTAAAAATATATCTCAGTAGGAGTCAGTGTCTGTTGAGATTAAGTAGACAGATACTTTATTAGAAGTAGAAGGGATCTTATTTAGGGTTAAAAAGAAAGAAAGAAAGAAAAGAAAGAAAGTCAGTGTGTGTTCTGTGCTGGGAAGGGTACTGTATCAGCTGACTTTGCTAAACCAGTAGGAGGAAAGAGAGCTTAATTGGGGTGTGGCTTAGACACTAAAGCAGGTGACTCAAATTACAACGTCCTGTTGCTAGCCTTTTTCTTACTAATTGCCCTTCATCTCACCCTAAGCCAGTTCTACTTTTATAGCCACTGGATTTGACTGTCAACAGGAACTTCCTGTTTGGCAGTAGGAAGGAAGGATCATAGAGAAACATTGGTTTTGTCAACCCTAAAGAAAAAGTAGCTCACACGCATTGTGACATTGAGCAAGGAAGAAAGAAGCTACTGAAGAAGATAGAAGTTGCTGTCCCAGAACAGGAAGAGTGAGAGTTGTAAGGAGAGGAGAGAGTAAGCATACAGAGAAACAGTAGAGGGACACAAAATAAGACATGATAGGAGTGGTGCAGTGCAATGGCTGTGGGCGGCAGTGTTCCAGGAGACATTCTGAGGCTGCGATGCGCCCTATTTGCAGACACCTCTCTGGTCTGAGAGAGAGGTTGCCCGCCTCCAGGCTGACCTGGCTAGGATTCGTGAACCTCCTCCCCACCTAGGGACCACCAGGCCAATGCCACTACCTCAGAGGTTGCCAAGAAGAGGAGAGGCTGGACCAGGGTGGGCCTCAGGAGGAGAGAGTGGTGGAACAGAGTTGCATCCTCCAGCTGTACCTCTCCACATTCGCTCTTCTGGTGCATAGTGGTTCCTCTATGGAGGCACCTACAGTGGAGACCAAGGAGGATGCTGGGAACCTTCACAAAGGAGACCCACAGGAGGGTGTCATGGGACCCCACAGGAAGGAAACAACTCCTGGTGGGACTCCAATCATTAGGGGGTAGAAATGGGGAGGAAGTGGAGAGGAAGTAAAGGTGCCTTCCTGGCGCCGACGGCTTGGAGGGACAGGAAGTGAATCCTCATGATCGTGGGAGGAGCTGCACGAGGGGAGATGGATGTCATTGTCCACCTAGGAACAAATGACCTGGCTAGGAATTGGATCACAGCAGTGCAAGAGGAGTTTGTAGAGTTGGGGAGTGGCCTTAGACAAATGCGCATACAGTAACCTTCTCGGAGGTGCTGCCTGTCTATGGCAAGGGTGATCTGGGCACTCCTCACCAGGGAATTCAATGAGAGGTTGAAAACTGGTGTGGAGCCCAGGGTTTTGGCTTCATTGGGGACTGGGGAGCCACCTGGAGGGATGTAGACCTATACTGGTGTGATGGTCTGCATCTGTCGGGGGGACCAGGATCCTAGTGAGAGGTTTAAATGCCTCATTGCAAGCATTTAAACTCAGCCAAGGGGAGGCACTGAAAAGGAGCAGGAAACCCAGCCTCCCCCACAAAACATGGTAATTAGTGAGGTAAACACCAAGGTAGAGAAGTTATTAGGGAGCAGAACAGAGGTAAATGTAAAAAAGGCAAAGGCAGTAAGGACAGGAATGGAGCTAAAAGGGGTAAGGCTATCAAAAGTGGAGGGTGATGAGTACCAGTGCCCGTAATCTGTGTAACAAGCTCCTGTACTAGTGGCCTTGATGGAAGAGGGTTGCCTGGATATTGTGGCAGTCACAGAAACATGGTACACAGAGAACCATGACTGGGATGTCAACATACCAGGATACAAATCTACGGGAGGGACAGGGAGGGTAAAAGAGGAGGAGGAGCTCTCTGTAAAGGGAAGGGATCAAAGCAACAGAACTAAAGAGTAAACAGGGAGCAGATGAGGCACTCTGGGTCACCCTGGAGACAGGAAATGGCACCACAATCCACATGGGGTTATATACAGACCCCCATCTCAGGGGAGGGAATGGACAAGGAAATGATAGAAGGCTTCTTAGAATGGCAGAAAAAGGGGAGATATTGTTGATGGGGACCTGAATATGCCAGATGTTAACTGAGCACCTTTGCTGCAGGCACATCCAAGAGCAGGGTCATTCTTGATGCCCTACAGGGGCATGCCTCAGACAGCTAGTATTGGAACCCACTCAGGAGGGAGCAATCTTAGACCTGGTACTCTCAAATGGGGATGGAGAAAGAATCCCAGATTTAGAAGTGGGTAGCCATCTGGGAACAAGCGACCACCAAACAGTGTGGTTCACGATAAACACAGCCATACAATCAAGCCATACAAAAGCAAGAGTACTGGACTTTAGGAGGGCTGACTTTGGGAAAATGAGAGCGTGCCTCAGAAAAGCACTAGCAAACAGGCAAGAAGGAGGGGTGGAGGAACAATGGGGAGTAATCAAAACAGCCATCACAGAGGCAACAAGCCTTTGTGTAAAGTAAATCAATAAAACACAACGAAGGAAAAAAAGCTATGGTTCTCAAAAGAGGTGGTAGGGAAGGTTAAGGAGAAAGGATAGTATTCAGGAAATATAAGGAAACACAGAAGGAGAAGGACAGAGAACTTTATCAGTTAAAGCAGAAAGAGGCTGGGAAGGCAGTCAGAATAGCAAAGGCCCAAACGAGGAAAGGATAGCCAGTTCTGTTAAGAAGGGGATAAGACCTTTATAGGTAAATTATGGAGCGAAGAAAGACCAAAGGAGGGATACTGAGGCTTAATAAAGGGAAGGGAATGTGGGTAGAGGGTGACAGTGAAAGCAGGGATACTGAATAGTTATTTCTGCTCAGTATTCACAAAGGAAGAGGAAGGAGGTACCTAAACCAAACAAGAGAAACACTCTGAAGACGAGAGTCGATACCGTCCATTTACAGAAGAAAGGGTTCTGAAAGAACTAATAAAATTGAATGTGGACAAAGCAATGGGGCCTGATGGGATTCACCCAAGAATTCTAAAATAACTAAGGAGAACTAGTGACACCGCTGACTACTCTCTTTTAACAAATCATGGAGGATGGGTGGTACCCGAGGACTGGAGGAGGGCAGATGTGATCCTCTTCACAAAAGTGGGAACAGGACAGAGGCAGGAAACTACAGATCAGTTAGTTTGACCTCAGTGGTAGGGAAAATGATGGAATCACTTCTGAAGGAAAGAATTATTGAGTACCTAGAGGCCAGTGGGGCACAGGACCCAAGGCAGCATGGATTCACAATGGGAAGGTCGTCAAGACTAATCTAATAGATTTCTTTGACTGGGTGACCAAAGTAGTAGACCAGGGAGGGGCTGTGGACATGGCCTACCTAGATTTTAGCAAGGCATTTGATACAGACCCACACAAAAGATTAATACACAGTTAGCCAGCCTTGGAGTGGGTCCCAAGGTGGTAGCCTGGATAAAAATTGGCTAGACAACAGGAAGCAAAGGTAGTAGTAAATAGAGTGAAGAAAGGAGGGTTACTAGCGGGGTACCACAGTGTTCAGTACTGGGACCGGTCCTTTTAATGTCTTTATAAGTGACATTGCAGAGGAACTGAAAGGAAAAGTATGTCTCTTTGCAGACGACACAAAGATCTGCAACAGGGTTGATACAAGATGGAGTGAAAAGGATGAGAAGGACTTGGCAAGGTTGTAGGAATGGTCAAATGTATGACAGCTCAGATTCAATGCAAAGAAGTGCAAGGTAATGCAATGGAAACAAAACCCAGGGAAGCGTACACAATGGGGGTGAGATATTGACAACAGTAACAAGCATTTGTCAATGCCGAATGTTGCTTGCTTCTATGTGCTGTTTAGGTATTTGAAGTCATTGAGTGCAAATATTGAAAATTTAGTGAACTTACGAAAGCAAGGAGGGAACTACACAATACACGCCAGAAACAGCTCTTTTAGGAATTTTTTCACCAAATTTTCAACATAGCCATTTCAAGACCTCTGCTCATCCACAGTGTCACTGTGATTTTGTTGATGTGTCCTATACATTGAGTTTGCACACCAACTGTGCCATTGTAAGCTACATGGGTGGAAATATGTTTGGGCAGGATGTGAAAAATGGCAGCTGTACTGCTCATAAGGAGGTGTGGTAAAATGGCAATGTTGAAAATCTGGAGTGGAAATATTGAAAATTCTCAAACCTACCAGCGTGCGTGGGAACTGTGCAACGACACTCGTAAAACAGTCATTTTTAGAATTTTTCACCAAATTTTCAACACAGGCATTTTAAGACCTCTGCTCATGATCAGTGTCACTGTGATTTTCTTAATGTGTCCCATACATTGAGTTCGCACAACCGACTGCGCCATTGTCACTACATGGGTGGAAACATGTTTTGGGCAGGATGTGAAAAATGACAGCTGTACTACTCATAAGAAGGTGTGGTAAAATGGCAATGTTGAAAATCTGGAGTGAAAATATTGAAATTTCACAAACTTCACGACCTGCGTGGGAACTGCATACGCATGCTAATAAAACAGTCATTTTGGAATTTTGGCACCAAATTTTCAACATGGGGTTTTGGGACCCTTCTCATGAATGATGTCACTGTCATGGCGGTATTCAGGCCTGAATGGTGATTTACGATCACTGCACAGTCACTGCATGAAAATCACCCTTCAGGCCCAAATAATGCCATGACAGTGACATCATTCATGAGAAGGGGTCCCAAAACCCCATGTTGAAAATTTGGTGCAAAATTCCCCAAAATGCCTGGAGATATGCAAAAGTTGAACCCTCTGTAGCCCATTATACAGCTTACGGCATTTCCTCAGTTCACGGTCGGCTTTGAAGAGTGCAGACGTGTTCCAGGTCCACTGAAGATCGTTGCCAGAGTCAGAGGTAATATGGGGTGCAGGGTGGGGAAACTGGAGTCTTGCCAGTGGGTGGAGTGCGGGTTGTGGGAGGGGTTGGGAGGCAGCGCCGTGGGACCGTTTGGTTTTCAGGTTTCAAAAAAAAAAAAACGACGTGGGACCCTTGCCACGCTGGGTGAGCTCCCAGCGTGCATGGAGGTATTGGGGGCCTTCAGTCGGCGAGTTAGGCACCCCAGGTTGTATGGAATTTGTTGTTGCCACGCTGGGGTGGGATCCCAGGCGTGTGGACAGCGTTCAGCCGACAGGAGTTGGGCACCCGTCGGCAAAGGACCACTGCCACGCTGGGGTGGGCTCTCTGCATGGCAACTATTTGGGGGAGGGGCGGCCCGTCGGCTATACAGTGGGGGAGGCTGCGCCTGCATGTGGGGGAGCTCGCTTCTTATCGGTGCTCACTGAAGTGTAGCTCCCTTCAATCTGAGGGCCACTGCATTTTGAAGCGAATCATGACAGCTCCAAAATGCATCATTACTAGGCCGCGCCTACAGCACACACTGACTGAATTGGAGGAGGAGACACCTCCGAAATCTCCGATGATGGCATTATGTTTTTGCACATGCAAGCAACATAAAAATGGAAAGAGATCTGGGGTAAGCTTGTATTCAATGCAAAGAAGTGCAAGTAATGCACCTGGGAAACAAAAACCCAGGGAAGAGTACACGGGGAGGGGAGGGGATACTAAAACAACAAAATGGAAGGGACCTGGGGTTAGTCATATCAGATGACCTAAAGGTGGGCAAGCAATGTGAGAAGGCAGTAAGGAAGGCTGGGGGATACTGGGATGCATAGGAAGAGGTATCACCAGTAGAAAACAGGAAGTTGTTATCCCTCTGTACAGACAGTTGGTGAGACCCCATCTGGAGTACTGTGTGCAGTTCTGGAGACCCAATCTCCACAAAGACATAGACAGGATGGAGGCTGTCCAGAGGAGAGCAACCAAATGGAAGACATTCGAAGAAAGACTAAGGAGCTTAATATGTATACCCTTGAGGAAAGAAGGAGAGGGACATGATAGAAACTTCAAGTACCTCAAGGAATCAACAAAGTCCAAGAGGGTGGTAATCTTTCAGAAAAGAGACGCAAGAACAAGGGCACAATTTGAAGATAGAGGGGGACGGCGTCTAGAGGTAATGTGGAGAAAGTATTTTTTCACAGAGAGGTTGTGGATGCATGGAACAGGCCTCCTGAGGGGAGGTCGTGAGTCAAGAACAGTGGTGAATTCAAGAATGCATGGGACAGACATAAGGCAGTCCTAGTGGGGGTAGGAGGAAGTAAGCTGTTGGTTAACTAGGATCTGCAGCTTATCTGTTGAAGTGGGAAAATGGGCAGACTAGGTGGGCCAGCGGTATATCTGCCATCAAATTCTATGTTTCTATGTTTCTATACTAATGCAATTAAGGCCAGCCCTTCCCTAAGGGAACATCTTCTAAAATGGCTGCAGCTGCTGAGATAGAAGCAGCAGAAACACAGACCCAGGTTCTGAACTCCCAGCTTCCAGGTACAAACTACCTTTAAAAGCATAGATTCTTCTAGAGATGAACTCAACCTTTAACTGTTATCCTGCATATACTTTTATAGTTTATACACATCTCTTTTCTAAAGCTATCAAATGCTTCCTTATATCATGTTTTGTTTCACAGAATATAGTCTCAACTGTTTCCTAAAATCAGCAGCAGGCAAACAGCAAACTATTTAGCACAGGTATATTTGCCTGGATTTACTGCTCAACACTTTGTTACACTTGTTGGGTGGGGTTCATCCTCCCATTAAATAGCTAAACTGCCATGCTAGAGTTTCTAGCAAGGAGAGCTTTATTCATTTGTTAGCTGGCAGATTACAACCTTGGGCAGTTTCTTTTACTCTTATTTAAAAGCAAAGCCTCTCATGTAATGCTTCTTCGGTGATCTCTATATACCAGCATGCCATATTCTTTGGGGAGATTGCAGAACATGAACTAGATTGAAGACTACCTGATAGTGGCAGCTAGCAAGCTCAAAGACAAACAACAAAATATAAGTACAACAGACTTACATAGAAGAAGGAAAAGGTAACTACAACTTTATTTTACTTCCAGGGACTACTGCATGCTATACATATCCCTAATTTGGCATCATGGGGTAAACTTTGTTGATGCTGAGCTGCTTTAACCATCACTACAGTTTTCCAACTGGAGTAGGGTCAACCACCCTATCACATACCTCTTAACGAAGTTAATGGGGAAGTTAGAGTATGGAGGAGGGGAGTGGGAAGAGGGAAGAGGGAGTCTGCATGTAGAGGCGGGTTAAGCAGAGTGTAACTGAATGCAGTAAGAGGGGTGGTGGGTAGGCACGATGGAGGGGAGGCCCGGAGGGTAAGGCACTGGTAGTGAAAAGCAATTATGGCGGTGGCAGCATCAACGGCCCTGTCTGGAGATGGGGGGAGAGTCAACTAGGAGTGAAGGGTCTTTCAGAAAGTGGCTGGGGTAGAGCGGCTGTCATCAAGTTGCGCTTTAAAGAAATCAGTTTTGTGGTGCACACTGCCTTCATGCAGATGTTCCTAAGTTGTCTGTATTTGAGAAGGTCAGAGGTGTCAGAGGAGGCCTTGTAGGCTTTCCAGGTTTGATCTCTGTTTTGAAGAGTTTCACCAGGTGAGGAGAGATCCAGGGCAGGTGTCAGCATCGAATATTCAGCCTCTTGAGGGGGCATGGAGTTTCAGACATTAAGGAAAGCAGAGTTGAAGGCTGCCAATGCAGAGTCAATATCTGGATCGGTGAAGACACCAGACCAGTTGGTAAGGTATAAGTCGGCCATAGAGATTGTTGGTTCAGAGACTTTAGGGACCTCAACCACATGTACTTCAGAGGGGCTGGAGGGGACGAGACTTCCTGTGGCATTGGCTGATGCAGAAGTTGCTGAAGGCATCTGGGAGCATACCAGCTGAGGAATATTTGTGTGGGTGAATGGTTAGAATCCAGTCGATTAATGAGTGGTTGTTGGAGCAGGGGTTGAGTCTGGTATTATCAGATATTAGTTGTGAGAGATTAAGGGACTCTAAATCTTGTATGGTTGGACGAGCTTGCAGGGCAGACCAGTTTAAAGTCACCCAGGATGATGAGCTCACGGAGGAGGATAGGGAAAGGAGGAGGTGAGTTTGAGACTATCGAAGCTGGGGAGATTGGGAAATAACAGTTAATAGCGAAGAGAGGTGAGGAGGATAGGAAAGCCAGTTTGGAAAGGAGTAGTTTGTGTGACTTGGGGACGGCCTTCTGGTGGACAGTGGTAACCAGGAGGGGCTCGCTGATGTAAGTAGCAGCTCCACCACCATGTTTGCCCCTGTCCTGGTGAGAGATGGAGCACCATAGATCGCCACTAAGGAGGCTGGGACTTTGGCGGATAAACATGTCTCACGATGCAGAGGATGTCAGGAGAGCATTTTCCCAAAATGTGGAAAGGCAAACGCTAGCCCTGAGGGACAAATTTTGGCACCCCCAGGCCAGTGAGTTTCATTGCTTGCAGCCACTGCTCTCAGCAGAGGCAAGAGCCCCCTCCTGCAGAGGGCTCCACTGAACACACTAGGGCCATGTTCTTTAGCAGAGGCCAGAGTCCCCTCCCTGTGGAGGGCTCACATCAAACTGAACTCAGCCTACAACGTCCCTGGGTTTTGGGAGCTCTCTCAGGCTCCTGACTGGCAGAGTTCAATTATCTCATAAAAATGAATATTCATTAGGCCTCCTTGGCGCCTGATAGGCTCCTGTATAGGTACCTAAATTAGGTTCCTGCTTTTCCCCACAAGCCTTTAGCATAGTCTCATAAGTCTCTGGCATTGTCCCAAAAGTCCTTGCACTAAATTCTGGCTTCGATTGGCTGGGTGGCTGCAAACATGGCTGCTTTTAAACACAGTTCCCATGCAGTCCAGTAATGTCCCATCATAAAAGTTCTGGTACAGCCAGAAGAAATACTTTATTTAAGCATGGCTCCACGTTCAGTAGCCACTTTAGTGCCCTCTTAAATGCTTTCATTTTTAAACATTTATCTTCTGCCTCTGGCCTGTCGCTGCTGCCAAAATAAACAATCCTGCAGCAGACAGGCACCTCCTATATATTTATGTCGCCCTCATTAATATTCATGAGCCCCTTGTTAGCTTCTCAGGGCTCTTTATTTATAATTTACAGCAGGCACTCTTGGCCCTTGTTCTGGTCACCAGTCCCCACTCCAACCTGTCCGTGGGACTGGGACCACAAGCTTCATTTCTTTGACCACAAAATGTGGTGGGTAAGTGAACACCACTCCGAGCATGCATAGGCACACGCCAGCCATGAAGTATATGGGAAATCGGTTGGCGGTTTCAAATCACTCCACAAGCCCTTAGTAGGCAAAACAAATGAAAGGGCTGTTTGGGGACTTCAGAGGCACACAGGAACTTGGGCCATAATGGCAGTGCCACATGGGGGAAGATCAGGAGACACAACAGGCATGTGCAGCAGATGGAAGAAATGGGAGACAAGGGGCAATTAAGGTAAGCCCCATGGGGAGGTTACATATGTATACCTCCTAGGATTGGGGTTGTATCTGTGGATCCCCTTTCATCAATCCAGCATCCAGCAGTGCCACACCGGCTGCAGCAACATGCTCAGCTCCTGCCTTCTCCAGGCCACTGTGATGGTGGCACTGCACTCCGTGAAAGACTGAGGCCAGACCAGGAGCAGCTTGGATGTGCCGGTGCGAGAAGCCACTGGGATACAGGACATCACTCGCCAAAGGATTGTGTTTCTGGTGTTTTCTCCCTGGACATGGGCATGAAGTGCCATCAATGACAGTGCTGCGCATCTTTCTGTGCATGTCATGTCAGACAGCTGCCCACCCTCCCAAATTGTGATGACTAATGTGCCCCAGATGCCACTAGAGGTTGGTACAGCATCAGCCATTGATCCATCCTCCCTGGAGGAGGAGGAGAGCAGTCCTTGGGACTCGATCCTCCTCCCCGACCATCGTCCAACACCGAGGTCACTCCCAACCCTGAGTCATCAGCATCACAAGTGGTAGCGTTACTGTTGTGCGGCGTTCCAGCACGATTTTCTAATTGTGAGTTTTGTATAAGTTTTGCCCTAAGACTGTCAAGAACGAACTAAGAAGCTGGAAGACATTATGGATTCTTAGTCTGCCTCTATGTCACCTAAAGGCTCAGATGAGGTCCAGCCCCAAACAATGAGCAGAAGGACAATACTGCTAAAGATGGTTCAGAGGTCAGGGTGTCTGAATGGCGGAACCCTGAGTCCAGAAAAATAAGAGAAACTCAGAGCAGACACCAGAAATAGATACATTTTTTATTTTTATGCAGGAACAAATCATTAGGGAGCAAGCCCTATTTTCAGCAAGTGCTCTGTACAGGCATAAACATTTAACATTAAACAATAATTTGTACAATACAAATACAGAAATCATACAGAAAACTTAAATTGTTGAGTAAAATACATAATACATAATAATATAAAAGTGTTGTGTATAGCAGATCACAAGCTTTGCTCCCAAATTTTCACAGAGCAGACTCAAATTCGTTAAGAGAATTCTTGACTTTTATATCATTGGGCAATAAACTCCCAAGATTTTGCAACATACATCTGTAATGTCATTTCCATATATTTATTATGCACATGTATAAAGCAAGTTCCAATCATTTGTCCTCAGTTGCTATCTTCTGATTCTGGGGAAGGGGGACCAATTATTACCAAATTTCTCAGAAGATGGGCAACTTTTGATTTTAGTAACTTGAAGCACCACATCAGCCAGTTGTACTCTTTTGTCCTCTGGCCTTAACCAATTTAATGATGAATACATATCACAGTGATGTATACCAAATTTACATGAGTTGGCAAATCTTGCCAAACTGTTGTACATGCTGTTAATTTTTTCAATACTGTTTTAGTTGAATTTCTGTATAATAGGGTACCATACTCTAAAACTGTAATTGATAGTTGTTTAACCAGTTTTATTCTAGACTCCTTCGACAGACATGAGGACACCTTACATAATGCAGCAAGTTTTTGGTTTGTCTTTTCAACCAATAAATTTGCACTTTCAACAAATGTCAATTTATTATCAGCATGGACACCTAAATATCTATAACCTGTTCACATTTGTTACATTTTGCCCATGGGTGCCTGCCAAAATAAAAAAAAAAACAGAAAGAAGAACATGTCACTGTCCATCCTCCTGAAGAATGAAAGGATATGTCAATGGACAAAATAAGATGCCCTCAGTAGAGGACATGGCTAAAGCATGGCAGATCATCCAGGTCTTCCAGGCTATAGGGACATTATGGTATGTCTGCCCCCAGGCTCAGTACCTATTCCAGTGCCTGTGGAGGAGGAGGAGGAGGCTGAATTTATCTATGAAGAGGAGGAGGAAAGAGGAACCTACAGAACCTGATGGTTCCCCTGAGCAGCACCTGATGATTTTACCTCACTCTACTCATTTGTGAGAGGAAATGGTCACTACCCTCAACCTCACGCAGAGCTTCCTCTGAGGATGAGGTGGAATTTTTAGACATGATGGGTTTAACTCCCACTAAGAACTTGTTGCTGCCCATCCACAAACCCTCAAAAGCCACCTGCAAAGTGCTGGCAGCACCCACTTCAGTGGGACTGATAAAATAGAAAAGAAATGTCAGGTGGACAAGCAGGGTACAGAGCACCTGTATTCCCACCCTGACCATGAGGAGTGCTCTATACTGTAGCCTGTGACAAGGCCAAAGTCCCCCTTTCCTCTCAATCTCAGACAAGGACTCCTGGAAACAGGACAGTATGGGCAAGATTTTATACTTCAGCTTCCCTGCTTCTAAGGCAGGCAGCTTATATGACTTAAAAGCTCAATACCAAAAGGTACTTTGGAGCTCTATTTTGGATATTAGCAAAAGACCACTGGTGACTTGGTTTAAGAGCTGGCAGACAAAGCAGAAACTGCCTTGGATTCCATCAAGTACCAGTTCCACATCTCACTGGTTACTAATGACATTGCTTCAAGGGTCATAGCAAATGCAGTGTCCTAAGGAGGTTTGCATGGCTCAGAACTATGAACCTATTACAGCCAGACAAAGGCTAAGGATTTCTCTTGTAAGAGAAATTCCGTGTTGGTGACAAGATGAGGCTTTTATGAAGAAGGTGGAAGAATCTGAAGCCACCACAAGAGCAACACTGAGACAGAGAAGGCCACCACTGCCAGTAAGCCTTCTTGAAGGGAGTTAGAGGTTGGGAATATTTCACGGGCCTTCTTTACCATTGACTATTCCCAGCAGAGGATTTTTCAGAGGTAGAGACAAAGGTGTCCCAGGCATGCTGATGCTGCTTCAGCATTCAGAGGCCAGGCAAAACAGAACCCCTGGCAAGCTTGTATAGGTCGCCCAACCATTGCCATTGGGGAGGCTGGTTCATTATTTCTAGGTGTGGAAAAAATTACCACAGCAGACAGATGGCTCCTGAAATAGTGAGTCATGGTTTGACTCTGCAGTTCAAAAATTTCCAAAACTGCAGGCTCACATAAATGTCACACCTACTCTAACAGAAAAATTCCTGTTGGAGTTAGAGGTAAAGAAGATGATACAAGCAAATGCAGTAGATAAAGCTCCCACCCCAGTAGGGAAGGGTCTTTACTCCAGGTACTTTCTGACCCAGAAGAAAAATGGGAAGTGGTGACCTATTTGAGATTTGAGACACCGAACAAACACCAAAAATGGAAATGTCCAAGATGGCAACACTGGGATCAGTGATTCCATCACTGCAATAAGGAGATTGGCTGGGGTCACTGGAACTGAAAGACATCTACCTTCGCATACTGTTGGACCCACTCACAGAAAATATCTCAGATTCAGAGTAGGGAACTGCCATTACCAGTTTGCAGACTTACCCTTCATCCTATCCTCAGCTCCCAGAGTGTTCACAAAATGCCTAGCTGTAGTGGCAGCACATTTAAGGGTCAGAGGGATGGCAGTCTTTCCCTACTTGGATGACTGGCTAGTCTCAAGAAAGTCACACCAGCAAGCCAAGTCCTCCATCCTTCTCACCCAGCACATCTTGGAGGACCTGGGATTTCTGATAAATTCCCAAAAGTCCCAGAAACCTGTGCAGGTTCTGGATTTTATAGCCACAGATGAATGCCCCCAGGAGGGCATTCCTCTCTTGGGAAATATTGGAAAACCTGATACTGGTTGCAAAGTCTTTCAAGGCAGGGCAACCCAGACCTACAAGAGATTTCCTTCAGCTGCTGGGGCACATGGCTTCATCCATATCAGTAGTGTCAGGTGCAAGGCTCCAAATGAAGACATCCAGTACCCTTGGGGTCCCATTGGTCCCAAAAGCAAGACCCACTGTCAAAGCTAGTGCCCATGACAAAGCCCCGTTAAGGGCACTGGAATTGTGTAAGGAAAAGATAGTCTCAAAGTGGGGTTCCCTTCATCCAGCAATCACCTACAGTTGAGCTTACTACAAATGCCTTCCTCCTGGGCTGGGGTGCCTATATGGAGGATTTAACCATAAGTGGGGTGTGAAGCTTTCTGGAGTCTCAGGATCATATAAACCTCCTGGAGCTCATAGCAGTATATCTGGCAATGCAGGCTTTCTTCTCTCATATCACTGGCCAGTCTATTCAGGTCAGGGCTCAGGACAGACAGCACAACTACCATGTATTAGATAAGTAAACAGGAAGAAGCAAGATCTTCAAAACTATGCATAGAAGCAGTGATGATCTGGAACCTAGCATACTTCCTTGAGGTTCAGCTGTCAACAGTTCACCTGCCAGGGAAATACAGTTTGTTGGCAGATTCCTAAGCAGAATTAGTCAGAGACATCATGAATGGGCCCTGAACAAGCAGGTGTTGGCTACAGTGTTCAGAAGATGGAGTACATCAGATTTAGACCAATTTGCATCATGGGAAAATCACCAGCTTCCCATGTTCTGTTGCAGACCCCCTTGGTAGGGACAGTCTCATTGGACAACCTCATCCTCAATTGGGCAGGAAGTTGCTTTATGCCTTCCCTACACTTCTACTCTTACTGAGGGTGCTGTTGAAACTAAGGGAGAATCTGCAACAATGATCCTAATATCCCCAGACTGGGCCAGGCAGACTTGGCACTCTCTACTGCTGTCCTCTCCATCAAGCACCCTATCAGTCATCCTCTGAGATGCAGTCTGCTGACTTTGTCACAGGGCAAGATAGCATTCCCAGATCAAAGATCCCTTCACCTCAGGGCATGGTGCATGAAAGCTAGAGTTCTCTGGACTAAATTTTTCTGAAAGGTTTTGGAAGTGCTTAAGGTGTCAGGAAACCAACAATATGGAAACCTATGCCTCCAAGTGGAAAACATTTTCACTGTTGTGCTCCTCTAGGCAGCTCACCACTACAGGCACATCTCCCTACGATCCTGGACTATCAGTCCATCTTAAGTCCCTGCAATTCAGGCCTGTGACTCTGAAGGTGTATCAGGCAGCAGTGTCAGCTACACCTCAGCTGGCAAGGACAAATCACTGGCCTCATAGTCCATTTTCAAAAGTTCTTTAAAGGCCTTAACCACCTTTATTCTCCAGTCAGAGTCCAGTCCCACCATAGGATCTGAATTTGTCCATTGCCCAGCTCATGGAGCCTCCTTCTGAGCCCATGGCAACTACTGATCTGAAATATGTCATCTGAAAACAGTTTTTTTCTGGTGGCTGTGCCATCTGCTAGAAGGAGAGCAAGCCCTCTGTACAGAACCTAACTGTATCATTTTCCACAGGGACAAGGTAGTTCTAAGAACCAACAGGAAATTCCTCCCTAAAGTGGCATCTGAATTTCATCTGAACCAGTCAGTTGCACTTCCAGTGCTCTTTACAGCAAAACAAAATACAGGACAGCAAAAGCACTACAGTTTGGATGTTAAGAGGGCACTGAGTTACTACTTGAACCATACAAAGGAGGTGAGGTCCACTAATACTCAGTTGTTTGTAATCTATGGTGAAGTGCATAAAGATAAACCAGCATCCAAGAGAACAACTTCTTGCTGGATAGCCTCCTCCATACAGTTCTGTTACAGCAAAGCTGGCAAGCTGCCACTTTATGGCCTCTGGGCACACTCTACATGTGGCACTTCTGCCTCAATGGCAGCATCAAGGGTATTTCTTTCAGGAAATCTGTAAAGCAGTTACATGGAAAACAGTACACACTTTCACAAAACATTACTATCTGAACATACAATCCAGAAGGGATGCCAGCTTTAGTAGTGCTGTCTTGCAGAACCTTTTCCCTAAATAGTTTCTGTACTCCACCTCTCAAGGTATTGCTTTGTAGTCTGCAGTTGTTAAACATAGTGAGGATTCCTGGGGCTTGAAGAAACAATTACTCACCATAGTAATGTTGTTTCTTCCAAGGGATCCCTCACTATGCTTAAATATCCATCCTACCTCCACTTCCAGAACCAGGAAAGGCTTCTCTCAACAATTGTATCTTTTCAGTTTGCATGAGCTTTACACTGCCTAACAATTGATACTCAGTGATCTAATCTGTTACATTTGGTCTGCCATTTTTGAGTCTCCTGAGACCCTTTTTAGGTAATTTCTTTTGGTTGTCATTTAGTTAGTTTAGTGGCCACTGCTCACCTAGCTTCAGAAATAAATCTGATATTACAGGGCAGGTGTGAGCTTGACCACACAGAAGAGTTTTCAGTTTCATTCTAAGATTCCATAATTAGCATACAATTCTAGGCTCTGACTAGGACAGCTCATTCCAGGGAATGATTGCAGTTGTTAAGCATAGTGAGGGATCCTTTGTAAGAAATAGCATTACTATAGTGAGTATTATTTTTCTTTTTCAAATGTGCTGGCTTCAAAGAACTGAATGGTACAAGATCTAAAATATTTTACAAACTTGGTTTTCTTGGAGGGTAGGAAATAAGAAACAGGGAAGGTGGAGAATAAGAAAAGGCAGAAGTGTGAATACATTAGATATTGTTAGTAAGCCACAAATTCTCTATGCACTGAAATTCACTGCACAGTTGCTGACTACAAGAAGTGCTAAAATTAAAATAAGAAATGTAAAGATCCCCATTGGTTCTGGACAACTGGATACTTAGCTTATCTGACAGGAAAGGTATCAAAAGCATGGCAAGTTGTATGCTGTGATTGGAAAGATAATAGTCTGACTGGAATACAGTTTTTGCAAGTAGCCTTTTTCCCACATCAAGTTCTTTTATTAAATACCTCACTTTATCTTGGATGTTTCTCAAACTTGATCAGCTCTAGGGCTTTTGAGATATAATTAAGATTGCACATGTCAGAGTTCCCCAGACAGACAAATATTAGAGCTGCAAAATGTGAATCTCCCAGTTCCAAAGAGCAGCCAAGCTATAAAAGTTTGAAAAGATACCATTTACCTCGATGGCAAAACCCAAATAAACTTTATTTACCAAATCGGCAATCATCACCAGGAGATATCAGAGCTATATTATAGGACTGTACTACATTTCCAGAAACACAAGTCCTTTAACCATACCTACAGTTTCAGACATTTCACAAAATATCAAACAGAAACAAAAGTATTCAAAGAGCTAAATTCTGCAGAAAATACTGTTTCCAACAATTTCTAACTTCGAAACAGACAAAGCCCATGACATGGAAGAAGAGATCCAGTTTGAGGTGGAAGTAAGGAACAAGACAGAGGGTTTAGTAATGGAAATACCCAGAAAAAGTTTACAGACTTCAGCAAGATACAGAGACTCAATCTGTAATGCTGCAAAAGACAAATAAATTTTCCAATAAACAGCAATGAGAGGTTAAAGGAAGTCTATCATCTAACATACAGGGTCCTACTAAAGACAAAGTAGCTGTATGGAGACACAAGCTCACACACAGAAACTGACTATTTCAGCTACCCTGTTATATATAACATGTTCTGTCCATGTCCAAACCAGCACAAATGGACAAATTCCAACTGGGTCTGTATATGCTTCAGAACTTACTACTCAGGAGATAAGAGGAACTATATTCCATGAGAACCCAGATATTTTGAAGATAATACAGTCCCTAAGAACATAGATAAAGAGACAGTGAACTTTGATCTGAATGAAAGGGACACTCTTCTCCCATGATCAACCATGTCAAGGAATCTAAAAAACATTTATGTAACCAGTGTGATAACATATTAGAAGGAACCACACATATAATGCTCTACAAATAAATCAGTTCAAACATCACAGGAAGGTGAAAGAGAAAATGTAAAAGGTCATAAATATAAAACAGCGATCAACAGAGAGACCACCAAGAACAATAAGGACAAGTTCCAAGTTGTACAAGAATGTTACTAAAAGAGATTAATGAAATAAAACTGACAACTGCACTGATACAAGAGATAAAAGAACAAGTTAAAAGTTTTTCAGACCAAGTAAGTACAGTACCTACAAATATAAAAAGATAAACCAAAGGACAAAGTAAATAGAACAAAGAATAACAGATGTTGAAGATAATCTTTCGGTGATTAAAAGACTGGCATCTCAGCAGGAAACAGATGTCAAAATTATATGGAGAAGCTTGCAGACAGTGAAGCAAGAGCAAGGAGGAAAAATAAATGGTGATAGGAGTCCCTGAAAATGGGACAGAACTACACCTCTAACTACTACTGTGGCAAATATTATATCACACTTTTGGGCACTCGGGTATAATCAAGATCTTTTGAACTAGATAGAGTTCATAAATCTTTAAAATTGAAGCCAACCGACAACTACAGTAGCCTCCATATGCATTAGTGGCATAATTCCTCAAATCCACTGAAAAGATCTCTTGATGCAAGCTGTCTATAATAAAACATATATCAAATTGGAAAATACATTTCAATATTTCATGATTTACCTTCTGAAGTGGTGATGGCTAGGAAAAAATTCAGAAGATTAGAACATTACTTTGGAAGACAATCAAAACTACAATGCTGTATCCTGCCAGACTCAGAGTAATTCCAAACGGACAATCATTAACATTTTCAAGCTCTGAAAAGAAAAGAGATATGCATCAGATGCCCATAAATGTTTTTTAGATAGTTAAACTACAAAATGCTTTGATAATTAACTAGTACAATAATAATTTGCATCAGGGTACTGTATACTAGATATTAGTTATAAGAAGAGGAATTCTTAGTTAATATATACTAAAAAGGTTAGACATTTGGAATATTTGGATTACTTTCCTTTCATTTGGGCGTGTGTGTGAGGGGTTGAGTGCTCCACCATCAGGCAACCTAAATGGAAACTCTTGCTATGGACTACATCCAAAGATGGATGTGGGTGGAGATTGATAATTCAGAATTAGTATTATTTGCAGAATGGGTGTGATTATTTGCAGTTTATTTCTTTTCTTTGAAGGACAATAACAGGCTTTGTAAACTACTGAAGTACAGACCAGTTGACACTAAAACAATGAATGCATCCACAAGACCTAAGAGTTACTATAGCCATGTGGAATATTAATGGGTGAATTCACTTATAAAGAGGAAGGAATATTAACACATGCCAATAGAAACAAAAAACTGGAGATTCTTTTATTGCAGGAAGTACATTTAACAGAACCAGAGATTAGAAACTAAAAACTTCATGGGTGGGTCAGCTTTGTTAAACAGTAGGAACATCAAAAGTAGGGTGTGCTTTTTAATCAGGAAAAACCTAAATTTAGAATTTATAAATCAATGTAAGGACAAGGAAGGAAGAATCATAATGGTTAAAACTAAGATATATGGTATAGAATATATTAGCATCCATATATGGTCCATTTATAGATTATTCAAAATTTTTAAACACATTAGTTAATGCTATTATGACATGAGGTACAGTATCAGTAATTATAGGTGAGGATTTAAATCTTCATGCAAATTCTGAATTAGGTAAAACTTCAAAATCTACACTAGAAGATATGAAAAGGGCAGATTTATTCTGCAATTTCATACAAAATCATAATTTGGTTGCTATATGGAGAAATAACCATCCAAAGCAATGAGAATACACCCTTTTTCTAACACACAGGCACTATTTCTAGGTTGGACTATGTCCTGTGTTCCAGAATCTGATTGTAGAGGCAGTACACACAGGAATTGCTCCCATTATTATATCTGACTCTGCAATGGTCTCTTATTAATTCCAACAAGGAAATAAACTACAATTAGGCAGTGGACTCCTGATAATACTTTATTAAAATTTCTGATTCTGTAGCTTACATTAAAGATCAAATAGAGCAGTATTGGTTTTCAGTTATAATGGGGCACAGAACATAGTCCATATAGGATCCCTTCAAAGCAATCATTCAGGAGTACTATTATAACTTATGTACTGTAACTAAACCCAGGAAAAATTGAAACAGGAGGGTAAAAGTTAGAAAATCAGATTAAACAGTTAGAAGTTAGGTCTCAAACAGCCAATAAAACAGAAAGTGCTCATTTAAAATAGAAAGACAAAATTTACAAAATCAGCTTCAAACATAGTAAATGAACACATAGAAAAGCTTAAGAACTTTGAAATCAAATTGTTATTAAATGGTGACAAAAGTGGTAAACTACTTGCCTACACTTTAAAAAGAATAGGAAATGTAATCTAATAATGAAGATAGAAGATCAACAGGGTAATAAGGTGATCAATGATCAACAAATTGAAATAGTTTTTTTTGCACTACTGTCAGATAATTAACAAAAATACAACAGAATTACAAGATTACATCATTTTGGCAAATATGCCTAAATTCCAGAATGTGCAATATACAATAACACAACAGAAGATGAAAGGTTATTAAATCCCTACTTAAAGATAAATCACCTGAACTGGATGGATTTACCATAGAATTTTACATAGCTTTGCAGACCTACTCTTACCATGGCTGGAGATGATGGCCCTCAAAATGGCTACCAAAAAGCAATTCCTAAAACCTTGTTTGACGTGCTAATTATTCTAATACTGTACATAAAGAAGGTAAGAATAGGGAAAAAATTACAGACCATAGCCTGATTAAACGTGGATTACAAAAATAATAGCAAAATTAATTGTCAAAAATTGGCAGGAGGCCCATTTAACAGAGGTCATCAATTCCAACCAAGCAGGTTTCATGAAAGGAAGGAATATTTTCAGGGTTTAAGCAATACTGTACACAGTTAATTATGTAATAACATACATATATTAAGAAAGAAGCAATAGTCATTGCATTGGATGCTACTAAGGCATTTGATGTCTTCATGACCTTATGTGTTCCAAACTCTGCTAATTTGGGGCATTCTGAAAACTTTATTAAATATAATGGAACTTTTTATAGTTCTCTACAAGCAATTTTCAAAATTAATTATTATAAAACACCAGCTATGTTTATGCTTAGTGGATTCAGAGAGAGTCCCTCTCCCCATATTATTTATAATTGCATTGCAAATGTTATCATATACTAATCAAAATCCAACAATACAGGGTTTATAGCTGCAAGGCAAAGAATCTAAATAAAATGCATCATGAATGATTTTATTAGTTTTTAATAACTCATCATGTTTTATCCAGTACTATTGCAAGAAATAGTAAAATTTTCAACACCATCAGGATACACATTAAATAAATCAAACTCTTTTGTTTTACCTATTATTTAATTGTCCATAGAGACTTTGTTTATATTACATTACAAGATATGCAAATAGAACCCGGAAATAAAATATTTAGGAGTTTACACTTTCATTATTTATGTATACATTAACATCTTACATACAGCTCATGATATATTTACATTTAAACTTTAGATATGCTGAAATATTAAAACTATTACAGTTCTGGGAATCATTATCATTGTCCTTGTGGGGTAGAATATAAACCATACCACACAATCTATTGTTTTCAATCTATACTGGGGACAGTTGATGATAAAACTCTTTCTCAAATTTAGAATACTGTATGTTTAAAATTTTTATGGAGGGAGGTTCCTTAGAATTCTATAGGATTTAATAACTATGCCCCAACAAATGGGAGGAATGGAGTGTCCAGATCCTAAAAGATACTATATTGCCACAAAAATAGCTTTGGCCTAGCAATGGGCAATTAAAGTTTGCAATCTAAATCATCTGGTGCAAATACTACAAAGGAAACTACTACAGAAACATTCAAAACAATATAAAATAGCAACTATACTTTTGACCCAGACAGCTTCATAAAAATTAAACAACCAATAGTAAAAAAACTGCTACAGCAGTTAAAGAAACTTATAAGTAAAACTATACTATCTTGCCTCTTTTATTAACGGAAATAGGTGTAAAAACTAAAGGAACGAGTTCATATAATGTAAATACTTTAATAAACAAACTTCAGAAATTTAGCATTAAGAGCTGGGCACATTTAATTTATCAAAAGATTTGTAGCTGTACCAAGAACTACAAGATAATTATAAGAATACAAATATAAATTGGTGGAAATATAAAATATTGGTGTCTATTTAAAAATTTTAAAACATTTGTTAAACATAGAATGCCAGTTGATTGGGTACAAATGATTACTGATCATAATAAAAATCAGAATTCATATCTCCAATCAACAATTAAAAGCATACCAGTGGTATATTCAGAACATAAATACAAAATACAGTAAGGTGATGATTAAATGAAGTAATGAGTCTTCAACAATTTAAACCAACTGCCACGCTCAGAATATGGCAGGATGCAAATAAAAGGCTCCATGTCAAGTCATTGAGAGGATATCCAGCATTGCACAAACAGTGCAGACAAAGCCCTGAAACTCAAAACCGCAATATCCAGAATACTGTGTGGATTTCAGGAAAGTATGATTTTTCTATTACAACACCACACCACCACCATGGACCACCACTCCAGTGAAATTTTCTTTCCTTCACCGACTATATTTTGGATGTGCGGTTTTGACTTTTGTGGCTTTATCTGTGCTGTTTCTGATTGCCTTGGCTTCCCTTTTGAGGACTTGACATGATACCCAAATAAAATGCATAAATTTGCCAAAGACAAAACTATACAATATAAAATATTATGCAGAGTATATTATACACTGATTAGATTATAGAAAATGGGTTATAAACCAGACAATAAATATTTACCATAACTGTCATAAAGTAAGACACCTTATACATCTTTTTGGGAATGCTCCCAACATACATAGCTTGTGGGTATATACTTCTGAAGAAATACAAAAATTATTGGTATTCAAATACCATTTACATTTCAAATACACATATTTAATGACTTTAATCAACTCAAGTAACATCTGTACAAAAAAACTACTGGCAATTGCAAATGTGACAACAAAAAGATTAATTCAGGAAAGCAGGAATCGCCAGTCATAACAGACATCAACCTAAAACAGTGGCACTCTAGATTTTTGGCAATATTATCTACAGAAAAATATTAATTTTTGGAACGCACTGATTATAGAAATTCCACGAAAAAGACATAATTGATATTCTATCACCAATTTCATGAATGTAAACCATGGAAGTCTGTTTAAGTATATTGTAAATTGTCTGATTTTAACTTCATTATATACTTATATTTAGATAAAACTAAAGAAAGAAACACCAATTTACTTCAAAATGAGTTAAATTTTTATTGTAACAATGGTTGTATGCTAGGTATGTGTCTTATATGTACTCTATCTTATATTGTTTCTTTTTATTTATTATTAAATGGCAATACAAATTTATCTTTTAAAATTAAAGACAAGCTTATGGTGTACCTGCAGAGACAGACAGTCTTTACTGCAGTACAAGAGCATAAACTTGGGGCAGTGTGGAGTGTGGATGTGGGCAGAGAAGTCAAGTATGCTGTCTAACCACACACTTAGGTATTTGAATGATTGAACCTTCAGGAGGTGTGCCATCCAAGGTGGAAGGGATAGATAGAGTTGGGAGTCTGGCCAATTTTGTCTGGTCATGGACACAATTTCTTTTCTTTTTTTCTTTTTTTGTATTTTTTTGTGTTTTACCTGGAGTTGGTTAGACTGAATGCAATACTGAACATTGTGGAAATCTTGCTAGGTAATATTGATATCAGTGGTGGGGGGTATGGCGGTCAAGTGCAGCAGCAGCACAGTCACTCAAGAGGGCAGAGGTGTTGACTGACTGAAGGAACCTGGTCCAGATATATTTAGGGGAGAAGGGTGGATGCTGGATCTCCTTGACACAGAACATTGTGCAGTGGTAGCAGAAAGCATCTAGCAGGATCCCAATATGGTGGGGTGGGAAGAGAACCCAGTCCAGGAGGGAATGTTGTTGAGTGGGGGCTGAGTTGGGTGGGTTCAGTGGTAATCTGTGGGAGATTCAGGGACTTTAACATTGAAGATGGTTGGCCTGGAGGCCAAGGAAAGCCAATTGACATTGAAATACCCTAGCAAGATGAGTTCACCAGTGGAGAAATGAGAAGCAATGGTAGAGAGGATTCAACCAGGAGGAGGAGGAGGATATTCTTGGTGAGGCATAGAAAACCCCAATAAAGATGGGCACAGAAGACGGAATCAAAGCCTGACCAGGAGGAACTCATGGAGGAAGATGCAACCTCTCTGAAAGCCATGGTGCTCGAGAGGCTCTAATGGGCATAGAGGAAACCCCACCTTCATGTTTTCACTCTGCTGCCTGAAAAGATGATAGTCAGGAAGGACAGGCTAGAGTCTGGGATCCTGAAAAGAGCCAGGAGTCAGAGACACAGAGGATATAGAATGAATGTTGTGAAATCCAGACCGACAGTAGGTCAGGTTCTGAAAGGAGACTCCTAGCACTGAGCTGAAATATACTCAGGCCTTTAGCAGTTGAGGAGGTGAAAAGGAGGGATGGGAAGGTCTAGGGTTAGAGTCCCTGTCTCCAGACAGGAGAAGGAATAGAAACAGTAGGATGCAGTGGGATTTCTGCCTCTTGGGGGCAAGAGGGAAGGAGGCAGGGGAATGAAAGGAGGGCACAGAGGAGGAGGAACTCCAGGTTAAGGGATGAGAAGAGAGACAACCAGGATGGATAGGAGGGAAGAGGAGAAAGGAGTGGAAACAGTGATGGATGGGTGGAAGGGGAGATGGAGTAGAGGAAGGAGAGGTAGAAGGAGGGAGGGTAGAGGCATTTGAAGTTGGGGTAAGGTAGAGGATGGTAAGGTACAATGTGATCAGGAGGTGAGATGCATAGCCATCAGTTATACAATAATGTAAATGATAATATAAATGAGTGTTTGCAAGTATAAAATAGCAGTCACATGGTAACAGGCTTAGGCTGTAGCTAAGATTTGGACATGCACAAATAAATCTTGGCAGGGATGTGAGTGGGGGTTAGCTGAAGATCAGGAAGGGTCTGCAGTAACAGCATAGGCAGGGACAAAATAGACAGAATGGGTGAGCCAAGCGGTCCTTATCTGCTGGCAAATTCTATATTTCTGTGTTTCTGTGACAGGAAAGGATGGAAGAAACAGTGACCCATCCAGAAAGAATCCAGAAGCAAGAACCTAAGGCAGGTGGAGTGAGTGCAAGGAGAGAGGGACTAAATCCAGGGGTACTGTACCATGGGAGATCAGAGTGCCAGAGGCCTGCGGCTCAGAAGGAGCCATCTGGTTGGGAAACTGGGAGTGAAAATCAATGCTTATCCTACCTCAGAGAACTATTGTTTGCTGGATTAGTTTGCAAGTTGGCCATTGGGCAGGATTAAAAATATCCCAATTTTCTGGGTCGTTCTTATCCTGTTTAAGCAGCTGCATGGCCTTTGAGTAGAGTGAAATAACTGTGCAATCAGTTTGTTACTAAATTAAAATGCACCAATGCTGGCCAACACATGGCAACTTCATCAGGCCAGCACCAGTTCAACACCTGAGATACCATGGGGCTGTGTGTGAGGGACTACCCGTTAAGCATAAGGGGACTATCCTGGTACCAGGTGGGAGAAGGGTAGCAGCCTCAGTACAGGAGGACCACCAAAAAACTGTGCTGCTTTGCTGAGTGGGGCCAATGGGTGGTTTGACCCAGCCTAGCACAGGGTAACTAAAAGTTACTGGTCAGGCCTACTTGGAAGTTTCCTAAGAAGGTCTGCCTTCAAATGTGAGTGTGCTAATCTTTTTCCATTTTCAGGCTAATAGCCCAAAAAATAAAGTGGTGCTCATTGCTAAGTCATTTCTTTCTTTGACTGCAATAACACTGTGCATACAAAGTAGGGGAGACTGTGCATTTGAGTGGGGTCTGCAGGAAGTGTAATAACAATGAGGAGGAGGCAAGTACAGCATCCTAGGGGATTGTACAAACACATCACCAGCCCACTTAAATTATTTGTTTGATGAAGACACTGTGCATTTCTTTCTTCTGGATACTAAACCCCTTCAGTGCTGAGTGAGAAAGAACACAGCCATTGGAAACATCTATGGGTAGCCCGGTGGCAGTTTAAGGTAGAGGCACCTCAACCCCTACACCAATTGGAAGGACGACCCCCACAGGTAACTTACATCATTACTTCAGTGAAGCAATTTTGGAAAAATGTAAATCTTGTACACTGTGTCAGCAAATGGCAGATAAAAAGATTACCTGAATGAAGGCTTATAGTGAGCTAAGCTGTACTGACACACAAATATGTGCCCTTTCCTGACATTTGAGCATTTATAGTGTGGCTAACTTAATTGTTTCAGCCTAGAGCAGGATCAATACTCAACAGGAATGCATGCAGGCAGATGTAGTCTTCTTGGGACCTAGGGAGAATACATGAAGCAAGCATGGGGCAAAAGCTGTTGGGAAATAAACAGATCAGGTGGATGTCAAGAAAATGCTTGAAAAGTATACTAGAATACTACGTAACAGCTTGTTGCTCCATCCAAGGCAATATATGAATATAGGATGCACCTGGGTGCAGGTCTTCAAAGGAGACTTACAGGCACACACGCTTTAAATTAAGACAAATGCTTTCATATCGAAATTCACATGCAATAAAAGTACTTCCAGAAGTATGTAGTTGCAAAAGCAGTCTGCCTTTAGACACCTTGTTTCAGTAGAGATGAATCATATCTTTTCTATAAAGCCTCCTGCCCTCTTACTTAAAGTTTGTTACTGTGTGGCAGTAGCCACTACTCACAAACAGTCCACCTACTAGAAACTGACTGTGTGTTTGTTCAAGTACACTCTGATGGTATAGAAAAGTCTTGCCTCCGGGTAACACTGCGCATAGGAATCCTGAGTGAAGAACTGCCTTGCTGAAGATTACTTTGTGCACTCTGAAGAAGTTGGGTCCTTCCACTGAAATGTAAGCAGTAGCTGTGTCATGGTGGTACAGAGGTAACAGCCAGAGGGACCTTATAGAAAATTAGAACACCAAGAAAGAAGCAGTCTTCAACAAGGCAGCTCTTCACTCAGGATTCCCTATGAACAGTGTTACTTAGAGACAAGACTTTTCTGTATGTCATCAGAGTGTACTTAAACAAGCACACAGAGCCAGTATCTAGTATCTGGACTGTTTGTGAATAGTGGCTATGGCTACACAGAAATGAACTTTAAGTAGGGGCACAAGAGGCTACATGGAAAAGATATGATTCATCTCTACTGAAACAATTGTTTATAACAGACTGTTTCTGCAACTACATACTTTCTGGAAGCACTTTGTGCCTGTGAATTTCAATATTAAAACACTTGTCTTAATTTAAAGCGTTTGTGCCCATACTTCTCCTTTGGAGACCTGCATCCAGGTGCAACTTTAATATTAGCATTCTTGTTTGCATCATTGTGCACAGCTCATGACTGACGAGTTACTGAAGGTGTGCTGATGGGGAACCTTACTCTCCAGAGACTTCCTTGTGTCCTAAGTTCCAATCAGATGGAACTAAACCCAGTTGGTATCCTGGCAACCATAGGGTACCACCATTCTACTATGTGCACCATTGAAAACCCCTTTGACTGCTACTCTCTCAATCTCCCCGTTTTAGTTTTACTTTAAACTACAGTACTTGATTTTTGTTTCTTTTGTGGTTTACTTTTCCATGGTGCTTCAACTACTTATCATACTCACTATTTTCTTTTTTTTCTTTAGTTTTTGATCAGGGACCCAGGTAGAATTCTCCACCTCATCAGGAATACATTTACTTTAATCACATGACAGATTGATTGTAATGATTTTCAGAAGTTCCTCAAGTTCATCTACAGAGTTTTTAGACACACTGCTCTTAGAATAACAACAGAGGAACTGGATATGCGTGAGTGACATATCATGGAGTGCCACATCTAGAGGCTCCGGACCAAATATTTCTCTTAACTATTTGCTTGATTTCGAAATTGTGTGTAACCACTGGTCCAAAAGTGAGATTATGGTAGGGTGAACAGCCCAGGGAACAGAATGTTCAGCACAGAGACAGGAAGTAGGAGAGAGGAGAGTTTCAACAAGAGGCTGTTGTCTGAGTGTCTTCTTCATATATGCTGGAGAGAGCAGACTGAGTGCAGTGCTGCTGCAGGTTCCTGGAAGCCCCAAGGTCTGAGTTGTTTACCTGCAATCTGAGCTCCACACAGCCTGGAGCTAAAGTGGTGAGTACCACCTGAAATGGGTACCAATCTGGGGTCAGGGTCACCCAGAAGGATGTTACAGCAATATTAACAATAAGAGGTGATACTGAACTAGGTGTTCCAGCTAGTGCTTTAGTTCCAGTCTGTGAGACACCAAAGCAAATGAGGCACTGATGTATGTAATTAGTCCCCACTGGGTCTTGAGTGGAAATGCAAAAGAAAGTACAAGTGGTTGGAGTAGGAAGACAAGGATCCAGTAGAGAGCCTTTTATCTGAGCGCTTGGCCCTCTTGGGTCCATCCTAAGAGCAGGTCCCATCCTGTGCCACAGCATGTGCCCCTAATGGGCAGGGGTGTGAGTTCGCAGGAAGGTATGCTAGAGAACAGGATGCTTATCAGAGTGCCCAAGAGTTTATTTTTTGCTGAAGATGAATTTCACCTAAAACAATCTTCTTGGTCCCCTTTGGATCTTGTCTAGGAGAAATGAACTGTGCACTGTACGTGTTCTACTACCAGGAGGAATTTGTAATGCTGTACCATCTGTCTCAATTAATACAAGGCTGCTTAACTTGAATAATTTTGTGTACAGTGTGTTATTTAGAGAGTATGATGCCCGGATACTGCTTTTGTGGATCCAACTATCCTCTGTCACATAGTGCTGGTATCCACCTCTGAATCTGAATGTGAGCCAATCGAAATCAGATTTCAGATCCATAGTCAGATACATGTGGATCTGAGGTTGGATCCAGTTATCCAAAGTCAGATCCATTGGATCCAACCTTAGATAGTGATCCAATGGCTTGATACCTGGAGCAAAATTATCAGATCCATCGGATCCTGATTGGATAGAGATACCTCGGATACCTACTGTGGATTCTAGGAGGTCAGAGCCTTGGTCGAATTTCTATGCCCACTAAGAGCATCTGAAATCCAACAAAATGACAGTATCTGAGGATATCTGACCTGGCAGTATACTATCTGAAAATAACTGTTTGCATGGTCCCTCACTGCCCCTATGTACCCTGTTGTCTGGGATTAACAGGGTAAACCCTAGTGGCCCCTTCAGACAGCTGAATGCCCCATAGTACCGATAGCCCTATGGTCAGCTCCATGTGTTTTTGTTTTCTATATTAGATTCATTGTTATTGTTCTCCTGTTGGGAGAAGAAACTGCTGCAGCCACCAGTACAGACACAGTAGTATTACTAATTATAGATCCTTGGAGCATCATGCAATGCCCCATTCAATCACACTTCTTTCAGTTGTGCGTGAGTTACTCTTTTTGCCATAAGAGTATCTCACACGATATATCAAACTAACGGGATTGTCATAGTGCCACTTGCACCACACAGTCAGGGACTGTTAAGCAGCAAGAGGTTAATTAAAAAATTAGCACACAATCTATAATGTCTATAGGGATGCTAGGGGACCTCTTATGGATATCAGAGTGTCGCCTCTTGCATCATTAGAGGCTCAGAACTGCTCGCCTTCAGTTCACAGTTCTCTTGCCCTAAGGATGTCAAGGTCTACTCTTAAATCCAGAAGAGGACCTCCTAGCATCCCTATAAACTTACATATGGAATTGGATTTCTGGATTCACTGGTGCATTATTCTTTCTGTGGTTTTCACAGGTGGTTATTTATTCACAGAAACAACTGCAATGGCAGCAGCCAGCAGCAGAAAATCTTCCATTTTTTGTGTGTTTCTTTTTATTGACAAGTATGAATCATTTAGAAAATTTACTGCTTACAGCAGTAGTACTGCTTTGTAGTGGGCAGGCTGATTCTTTTTGTAGAGATAGGATTCATGTCCACTTAAAGGTTTTTACAGGAGTTAGTAGAGTTGCTTGTTGATGCAAATAAATGTACTATTAACGCTCAGCCAGATAGCTGAGCTATCCTGTGATTAACTTATCTGAGGTAGATCCACTCCAAGACAAATTGTAAAACAGTTTGGGGCCTATCCTGAAAAATCTATCCTTAAATAGGGGTCTGGTCGGATAGCTGCCTAGCCCCAATCATCTGCCAACCTCCACTGCTTCTCTGTCAACCAGAGACTAATTGTCAGCTCTTGGGACTGTGTCAGGAGCTGACACAGTCTTCTAAAGAGCATGTGATTAGTGAGGATGTATATCTTAAAGGCTCGTTCACACGGTGAACAAATATACCACCTCCATGTAGATTGTTGCTGCATTTGTCCTGAAACACTGTGGAGCAGCATTCAGACTGCATTCCTCTGGTGCGCTGTAAATACTCGCAGAGGTGTTCCAGTGTTTGCAGGAGGGTTCCGTGGGGAGATGGCACAGAAATGGCGCTGCAGTGCCAGAAGATTGTAAATGGGTCTTCAGACCCAAATTCAACCAAGGTTGATTCTAGTAGTGTAATCACAGGTGAACTCAGGCAAGTGTCTCTGCTGGTAAACCGAGGGCTAAAATGACAGAACACATGATCTCAGGGTCGAGCTGTGACACTGGGTATGCGCACATACATATGCATCGTGCATGCCCAATGTCACAGCTCAACTCTGTGACTGTGTTTTCTGTCATTTTTAGCCTCGGTTTACAAACAGAGACACTTGCCCAAGTTAGCTGTGATTAAAGTGCAAGAATTTATTTTTAACTGAATTTGGGACCAAGATCCATCTGTAGCCTTCTAAGTGCAGGCTGGGAAAAGCCTGTTACAGCATTTTGTGGTGTGGGTTATTCATACAGCTGAGAAGAATGGCACAAAATGCTGGCAGCATTACAATCCACAAAAGAGGGATCATAGTCACAATGCTCCGTAACCATTAACACAGAAAATGGTGGTGTTCAGGCGTACTGGCGGCACCTATCTGAGGTAGCTGTCGCCACCACCAATGGCTCAGATTGTGAACGGGACTAAAGAATGAAGGTATGGGGCATTGCGATGCCACTGTATTCATTTTATTTGTTTTAATTGTTTCTTTACTAACCATTTTCATCACTTGATTTTTATTTTGCCAACTGCTGGTAAAAAAAATATAATGGAATCCTTTATTATGAAATATGGTAAGGCTGGTAGTATATTTCAAAGGGAAACTGCAAATCTGTTTTCAGATTTTGTAGAGAACTAAAACTTTCTAACTGTAGGAATCCCTCAATTAAATGTTTACAATTTATACAATCATCTCAGTTAGACAAAACCTATACAAATTTTAGAATTTGTAATGTAGAGTTCAGATTCTGCATCTGCACTCTACTCTGGTCATTGCTCAGATCTGTTTTCCGCCTGAAGAGAACAGTTGCCCCATAATGAAAGCTGTTACTGGCTAGTTCTACAGTCAGGTTTCTTATTTTGCAATTAATTTATATTATACAATGGGAAAAAATCCTGGTCTCTGATTGGTCAGTCTGGGACTGGACCTGTGATGTTATCCCAGCACAACATCATGGGTCTAGTCTCAGCCTCACTGTGAACCAATGCAGATGAGCTTATGGCAGATGAGCTTGATCTCTTTTGCATCTCCTCTTAAGAAACAAAAATATTTTTCCACTCTAATAAAAACATTCTTTAAAACTATTTTTATTTTATGTATAATAACGAGCCATTGTATAATAGCAATAATGCCCTCAGGGGTGGGTGTCATTTGGGATAACGTCACGCCTCAGGTATTGGATGCACTCGGCCTACGGCCCGTGCTCCAACCACCTGAGGTGACGTTATCCCAGTACGACACACACACCCTGTTGGGCATTATTGCTTAAGTGTTTTTGTTAGATGATCATTTACCTACATTTAGTTAAGTTTTACAGTGATTTACGGTCTCTCTCTGGTTCCCAACTGATTCCCAGGAACCGGAGGGTATCCCAGCTGGCTACCATTTTATTTTTATCTAAATTGGCTACTAAACCACTTTTTTCTCAAAACTAGCAGGAGTTTACTATTTTTATACTACTCAATTTACAGAGAAGAGTGCTTTCACTTTCTGTTTCTGTCTGTGCTCTTTCACTTTATTCAGTTTCTGTTATAGGAACTGCAGTTTGACCTTTGGCAGTTTTCTTAGTACTAGAGCCACTTTTACTATTTGGCTCTTGTACTGCAGCATTTGAAACCTTTTTTTTTTATTTAAGGTTCTCTCATATCAGCATGTCAGAGACCTTGTGGACCATCAAAAATTGTAAAAATTGTTTCCAGCTCCTGGCAAGGCAGACTGCCACATGCTTTGTTTAAAGTGCCAAGGTCCACAACACAATTTTGTAAATTGTATGTCCTGTCATATTTTTTGCTCAAGAACCTAGAAACATAGAAACTGATAGCAGATAAGGACTGCTTGATGTATCCAATCTGCTCATTTCCCATACCCACTCTATTACATAGACCGTGCCCAATCTACAGCCCTTTCTCCTTTCCCCTTCCTTTCCACTATGATTCTCTTGTGCTTATCCCATGCATTCTTGAACCCCACCACTATTTTTACCCCCACCCACCTCTGCTGGAAGCTATTCCAAGAATCCACCACTTTTCTGTAAATAGTGCTTCCTCATGTCTCTTCTGAATCTACCCCTTCCGGCTTCATAGTATGTCCTCTTGTTCTTGAGCACCATTTCTTCTGAAAAATACTCCCTCCTGTACCTTATTTACCCACATGAGGTATTTAAAGCTCTCTCATACCCCTCTTCCTCTGTTCCAGGGTGTACATACTGGGGTCCTTAATCTCTCCTCATCTGACTTTTGATGCAGATTCTGCACCATTTTAGTTGCCCTCCTCTGGACCACTGCCACTCTGTCTATGGTCTTCTGGAGATGCCATCTCCAGAACTGGACAAAAGTACTCTAGGTGGGGTCTTACCAGTGATCTATGCAGAAACAATATCACCTCTCTCTTTCTGCTGGGGATTCTCCTCCTATGTACCCCAGCATCCCACTAGCCCTCCCTCCTGCCTTATCACACTGCCTGGCCACCTTTAGGTCATTCAGTATGATTACCCTCAGGTCTCTTTCCTGCTTCGTGGTCATCAATACCATACCACCCATTTTATACCTTGCCCTGGGTTTCTGTGTCCTAAGTGCATTATTTTGCACTTTTTCACATTGAATCGAGCTGCCATAACCTGGACCACTCCTCTAGTTTTCTCAGATCTCTGCTCATCCTTTCCACTCTCCCCACCCCACCCCAAGTTATCCACCATATTGCAGATTTTGATGTCATCCACAAAGAGGCAGACCTTCCTTCCAGCTCTTCTGCAATGTCACTTATAAAGACATTAAAGAGGGCAAGTCCTGGCACCAACCCTGAAGCACCCCACTGGTCACCCTCCCTTCTTGAGTGAACTCTGTTTAGCACCACCCTCTGTTGCCTATCCACTAACCAATTTCTAATCCAGTTTACCATTTTTGCGTCCTCTCCTAAACCACCCAGCTTGCTTATTAGTCTCCCATATGGAATGGTATCAAAAGCCTTATTAAAATCTAGGTAGGCCATGCTCACCACTCCACCCTGATCTAGTTCCTTGGTCACCCAGCCAAAGAAATCTATCAGAGTCATTTGACATGACATGACAACCTAATTAAAAGGGTAAACATTTTTAAAGAAGCATGCCTTCTCAGTCTGCCTCTGTGTCATCTAAAAATAGTAATAAAAGACTTAGAGGGTGGTCCCAATGATGGTGGAAAGAATGCATCTGAGTTGACCATTTCCTCATGTTCAGCTGCAAATAATGTTAAAGAGCAATTCTCTATTATAACAAAAAGCTGAAAGACACTAGATTTACATCTGTTATGTTTAAACTTTATTATTTTCTAGCTCTTTTTTTAATTATTTAATACTTTCCCTGATGTTGGTCTACTAAATATTGTAAATAATGTATCAATTATTTCATCGAGTCTTTCAAAATATATCTCTCTCCCCGCTAACCACACAACTGCTGTTTGTGACATCACAGTCTGTTGTCATGGTGAGCACTATGATGTCATAAACAAAGGTACTGTGAGGGTTAACCAGGGAGGTATCCAGTGAACACAGTGACCGCGATTGAGCACTTTCAAAACGGTGACTCAGTCATGCCCACTGTGTTCAGGGCTACCTGACAGGGTAGTGACCAGATACCTGGGTGGGCGAGGTAGGGCGATGGGATGTATGCATATATATGCACACAGGGGAGAGGAAGGTGGGGAAGGTATGTGGGAGGTGGTGTGGCAGGCAGCTGCCAAGCTGGCCACTAGTGTGGTGGGTGGTCGGTTAGGAGATGCAGAGGTACAGGGTTCAGGTCCAGCATGGCATAGTATGTTTTTGCCAGCCGGCGGCATTTTATTTTTAAGTATTTCGCCTCTGACATGCACTCCCCTGGAGTTGAGAATCTTCAGAGGGAGCGGGGTGCAGCCCCTTATTAAAAAAAAACTACCATGGATCTCGGCGCCTCTTCCCATTTGCCATGAGTGTGCATCACTGAAATTTATTTTCGCAATGTACACTTGCCCTAACAGCGATCATTATTCTTATCACCGCTATCATATAGAACTAACAGGGGAGAGGCAAATGTTTTCTAGACAGACATTTTAGATGGCCTACCAAGATGTCCATAAATCTTGGAAAGGAACATTGAAAATGAAAAAAATGTATTCTGTAATAAATTGTAACAGCTGAAACATTTTATTTATGAAGGCATATGCTGAAGTGCAGAGTTGCTCTTTAAAGGTGACAAGACAAAAGATAATGGCCAGCTCGCTGGCATAGTAGTAGATTACCACTCGAATGCTGATGATCCAAGTACTGGAATGAGCCTGAGTATAAGAGGGTGGCTGGGGGTGGGAGTTGGATGAGTGTCCCAGGGACAGCTCTCCACCTCCAGGGGAGAGGTCAGTGGTGCCCAGCATTCAGGTGACACCCAGCAGTGGATGAGTGTATATCCAGTCAGGGACCACATAACAGAGGGAAGGCAGTGGCGGATGTCTATCAACACATCCTCATGCACTGATGTTTTGCATATCCATGCCTCAGGGGAACCAAGACATAAGAAAACCCTGTGCAGCAGCAGTAGTGTGATAGCCTCTACTCTCGCTCAGTGATGTCACTGCCTAAGTCCTGGGCAGATCAATGATGGATCTCAGTATGTCCTTCAGGAGCCCTGCTGTGGGGGTAAGCTACAGGGCCTCCATCCCAGGCAGCTGTTGGGTGATGCCAGATTGGGGTATGGGGCCAGAGATGGGTAAATCCCACCTGCAGCATAGTGCTAAAACAAAGTTTAAAAAAAAGAGATAAAGCTGCACAGCTATATTATAGGCTCAGTAAAGATGGTTCAGATATCAGGGTGTCCAAAAGGGGACCCTGAGTCAAGTGATGACAAAATATCAATAAGCCTCAGAGCAGACACTAGAAACTGGTGTCTGCTAAAAATAAATTTAAAGAAAAGAATGTCACTGCCACTCTTCCTGGACAGAGGAAATATGCATATCATGGCACAGATAAAATGCTCTCATCAGCGGACATATCAAAAGACAGCAATTTTTTGGGCAATCCAAGCCATTGTGAAATTTTAATAAGACACACTGCAACCCCCTCCCCAAGCTCAGGATCCAACCTATATGCCTGTGCAGGAGCAGGAGAAGAAGAATATTATGTACAAATGAAGGAAGGTGACCCCATGGAATTAGAGGTGCATCGGAGCAAGATTTTGAACCTCCCCAAGGCACAATAAGGACTACTTATCCTTTTCCTCCTTTGTCAGACAAATGGTTGATACCCTCAAAATCCCCACTAGAGACAAAGGAGGATGAACAGGATGCTGATTTTATGGACACATTGGAGGTTCCTCCACCAAGAATTGCTACTTCCCATACATAACCCACTTAGAAGGCCATATCAAAATCATGCCTGCACCCACCTCCGCTGCAGTCATAGATAAGAAAACTGAAAGAAAATACCAGGTGGACAAGCAGGAGTGAAATACTTGTATGCTCATCCTGATCATCATGGAGTAGTCGCTACTTGTGAGATAGCAAAAAACACTCTATTTCCACAACCCCTCAGAAGGGCTCAAAAGAAAATTACTCACCTTAGTAATTATGTTTCTTCTAGTGGAGTCTTGCTGCATTCTGACAATTGCAGTTAGCCCCAGCCTTTAAACTGCCCAGAGAACAAAGGGTTAACTTTTCTATGCATGGCATAGAATGTTCATCTCGAGCTCGGTTGAAGCCTCTGCCTGTTGTTATTCGAACTGCAACCGTCAGATCTTTATGAGCAAAACTCACTAAGTGTTCTGTGTGAAACTGTAAAATTTTAACTAGTTAACTGGCAGAAAATAATGTTTGGGTCCACAAAGGAAGACTCAAGTCAGGAAACCCAAATACAAAACCAATCAAATGAAATAACATTCCACCCAAAGAGAACAGAGGTTGTAAAGGGGCACCTCTAGGATGCCAACACTGCACCTGCCCACCCACATCCCAAAAATCTAGGTTCTGAGAGGAGGCAGGAGAGGTCAGAATACAGCAAGACTCCACTAGAAGAAACATAATTACTAAGGTGAGTAAATTTTTCTTCAAACAACAAAGAAGTCTTGCTGTATTCTGACAGTTGTAGACTACCAAGCAGTACCTCCATGGAGGAGGGACAGAACCTACTTTGGGAATAGACTCTGAAGTACTGCTGTGCCAAACAGCATCACTCCTAGCCTGGCTATCCAGAGGTAATGCTTGGTAAAAGTATGGACTGTTTTCCAGGTGGCTGCTTGACAAATTTCTAAAGAGGATATCCTGGCAGCAGCCAGGGAAGCAGCTGTACCTCTTGTGGAATGAGCCCTCAGGCCTGAGGGTGGAGTTTTACCCAGTTTTTCATAGCAGAATTCTATACAAGAAACAATCCACCTGGCAATAGATCTCTTGGTGGCAGGTTTGCCTTCCCAACTTCTCCACACTAACATACTAAAATGCTGTGCAGAACAGGCCTAACGGTCTTCAGATTCGTTTTCATTTGGTCAGCCCCCACCCTGGGAGCTGACCTTGCTGCCCTCGCCTTCTCTGGCTTCTCCTTCCCAGTTCCGGACATTCTTGCTGCATTGGATTTTGCTTCCAGAACCCATCCCTGTACCTGTCCCACCCCTCTTGAACCCCTCCACTGTCTCTGCCTCCACCAGCCCCTAGGCAGTGCATTCCATGGCTCCTCCCTCTCAGTGAAGTAGCACCTCCTCCTTTCTCCCCTGAACTCCCCTCCAGCTTCCACCCATGTCCTCTAGTGGCCCCTGTTCTTCCTTCAAAGCACCCTGACTGTTCCTCCCTATTTACCCCTTTATCAACCTGAAGACCTCTATCATGTCCCCCAGTCCCTCTCTCTTCCAATGTGTACATATTTAGCTCTTGAGTCTCTCCTCATAGGTCCTGTCCCTAAGCCCCAAATCATTTTGGTTGCACCTCTGGACCATCTCCAGGAGTTTAATGTCCTTCTTTAAGTGTGGCCTCCAAAACTGCATGCAGTACTTCAGTGCGGCCTCACCAAGCAGTTATACAGAGGGAGTATCACTTCCTCCTTCTGGAGGTGATCCCCTAGCAATGCATCCCAGCATCCTGTTGGCCTTGCTGCTGCCCTCCTACAAGTCTCCGAGTTGTTCATCTTGACATCCACCACCACCCCCAGGTCCTCTCAGCCATTGAGACTTGTAGCATTCTCCAGGGTGTACACTTTGGCCTGGTTTCTGGCCCACAGGTGCAGTACCTTGCATTTCCTGCATTGAACCTCAGCTTCCACTTTCTAGACCATCTTTCCAGAGCCTCCAGGTCCTCTGTAGGCCACCTCCCTCCTCCCCATCCACCACCGCCCCCAGTTTTAAGTCATCTGCAAAGAGACTCATCTCACTCCTGATACCTGTCCTTATGTCAGAGATGTAGACATTGAACAGGAGGGGCCCAAGGACTGATCCCTGTGGGACCCCACTAATGACCCTCCTTGGGGATGAGACTACATGCCAACTACGACCCTCTGGGTCTGGTCCTGGAACCAATTGCCTATCCATCTGATCATCTGGTTCCCACCCCATTTCTCCCAGCTTATCCAACAGGCCCTCATGAGGAACAGAGTCAAATGCCTTGCTGAAGTCTAGAAAGAGGATGTCCATTGGTCTACCCAGGTCCAAGGCACTCGTCACCCAGTCATAGAACTCTCAGGTTTGTCTGACACAATTTCCCTGGATGAATCCATGCTGTCTACCATCCAGGCACCTGACTTTTCCAGGTCCCCCCAGCCTCTCCTTGACAATGCCCTCCATCACCTTGCCCACCACCGATGTCAGGCTGACAGGCATGTAGTTCCCTGCCACGTTCCTTGATCCCCTTGTGGATATGCACTATATGCGCCACCTTCCAGTCCTGGGGCACCCACCCTGTCCTCAGAGAGATGGCGAAAGCCCACCAGGGGTTTCGCCAGGACATCCGCAAGTTCCTTCAGCACTCTGGGATGTAATTTATCCGCCCCGGTGCTTTCTCTGTCTTAAGGACCTGAGGACTTCCCTCATTCTCCATAAGTGAGGAACAACTTGAGGAAGTCAAACCTGTGACCCTTGGTACGCTCTATGTAGTAGCTAAGGGCTCTTTTAACATCCAAACTGTGTAGCCTCCTCTATCCCGAGGAAGAATGATCAGTGAAGAAAACAGGAGAGGTATAGACTGATTCAGGTGGAAATCTGAAACCACTTTAGCCAAGAACTTTCTGTTAGTTCTAAGGACCACTTATCTCTGTGAAAAGAGACAAACCAGATTCCACTGACAGGGCTTGCAATTCACTGATATGTCTAGCAGAAGTAATGGCTACCAAAACACAGTTTTCCAAGTCAAGTACTTAAGCTCTACTGAGGACAAAGGCTCAAAAGGGGTTGCATAAGCTGAGCAATGCAAACATTAAGATCCCAAGCAGGAGCAGGATCCCTAAAGGGGGATTGGTGTGAAGCAATCCCTTGAAAAACTTAAAGAATACAGGATGGGATTACAGTGAGGAAGACTTGCCTACCGACAGGCAGAAACAGCTGCCAAGTGTACCTTGGGAGAGTTGATCTGAGACCTAGGCCATTGAGATGGACCATATAATCCAGAACCGTAGGCAATTCAGCAGAGTCTGGAGAAATATTCTTCTTAGAACACCAAATGCTGAATCTTTTCCATTTGGAGTTGTAAGTCTTTCTGGTAGAGGACTTTCAAGAAGCCTTAAGGATATCCAGAACCCTTGGGAAAGATGAAGATCTGCAAATCCTAACTCTTCAAGAGCCAAGCCTTGAGATTGAGAGACTGAAGACTGGGGTACCAAATCCTCCCTGAGAGGATGTTAACAGCTTGTAATTCCTGGGAAGAGACAGGGAAGATGGACTGCTAAGGACAGCAACAAGGGATACCATGGCTGCTTGGCCCAGTCTGGAGCAATCAGAATCACTTTGCATGGTTGTGACCTTATCTTGACTAACACTTTGAACAGGAGAGGGAAGGGGCAAAAGCATACAAAAATTTCCTTCCCGGTTCAGAATCAGAGCATCCAGAGGACTGAGCCCAAGACTGGGGTCTGCAACAAAAAAAAGGAAATTGGTGATTGTCTGGGGCTGCAAAAGATCTATCTCTGGAGTGCCTCATCTTGAGAAAATCACCTTCAACACCAGAGGATTTAGATCCCATTTGTGATGGTCCTGGGATATTCTGCTCAGTGCATCTGCTAGAACATTGTCCTTTTCTGGAAGGTGAACTGCTATCAGAGAGGTTTGCAGGGAATAAGCCAGGGACCAGAACTTCATTGCTTCTGTGCACAAGTCCATAGACCGAGTGCCTCCTTGCTTGTTGATGTACCACATGGTGGTGGTGCTGTCTGTTCTGACCTGAACCACCTTGTTCTGTACTGATTTGAAAAACTTGCAGTGCCAGAAACACTGCCCTGAGTTCCAAGAGATTGATGTGTAGAAGAGATTCCTGAGGCGACCACAATCCCTGGGTGGTAAGTTCTCCAAATGAGCTCCCCAGCCCAGCAGGAAAGCATCTGTGGTGAGGACCACTGAATGGAATTGAGTGGCAATGGAACCCTTGCCTCAAATTGTCCTGATCCTGTCACCATTGCAGGGCTTGGATCAGAGTTCGAGTCACTGGAATTAGTTTGGTAAGGGAATCCTTTCTTTGGGACCAAAAGCTCTTAAGTGGAACTGAATGTCCCTCATTTGGAATCTTGTGCCTTGGACCACTGCTGTAGAAGCTGCCATGTGGCCCAATAGCTGAAAGAAGTGCCTTGCCGGGTCGAGACACCTGAAGGCTGAATGAAGAGGCAGCTCCATGAGAGCCCTTGCCCTGTCCAGGGAAGGAAGGTTTGCTTTTACTATATCCAGCTCTGCCCCTATGAAGGTGAGGAGCTGCACTGGTTCGAGAACTGACTTTGGTAGGTTGAGAAGAAATCCTAAAGAAGTAGCACTTGCTGGGTCACTTGCAGGTGTGACTTGACTTGTCTGGGACTGGCCCACTATGAGCCAGTCATCCAAATATGGAAAAATGGAAATCTTTTGTCTTCTTAGGAAGGCAACAACTACTTCCAGGCACTTTGTGAAGACCCTTGAGGCTGATGTTAGCCAAAGGGCATTGCTCTGAACAGATAGTGGTCTGAGGGCAACTTGAACTCTGAGGTACTTTCTGTGGGATCACCTGATGGGAATGTGAAAGTAGGCATCTTTGAGGTCCAGGGAGGCTAGCCAGTCCCCTGGCCTTAGAGAGGGAAGGATAATTCCCAGAATTATCATCTTGAACTTTGGCTTTAAAAGATGTTTGTTCAGGTATCTTAGATCCAGGATGGGTCACCACTCTCCTGTCTTTTTGGGGTTAGGAAGTACCTGCAGTACAGTCCTTTGCCCCAGTGTAGGTAGGTACTCTCTATAGCTCTCAGAGCTTAGAGAGAAGAAACCTCTGCCTCTAGGGCAAGGGTTTCTGAGAGATTTGCAGGTGGAAAAGATCTGGCTCTCATCTTGGGAAATATTTTGAAGCTTAGAACCAGTCCCTGGCTTACTACTTCCAGGACCCACTTGTCTGTGTACAGACATCCAGTCCTGGACAAAGTAAGCCAGCCTGCCCTACTGGGATAGGAGAATCGACCTGGGCAGACCCATCTGGTTGTCTGCTTGGCAGGGGCTTAGGCTGAGGGGTGGATGCAGGCCTGCTCATCCCTTCTGCCTCTCCCTCTGAAGAACCCCACTGTGAAAAGGAAGAAGAGACCTGTGCTTGGTAAAAAGCCTTTGAAGGGCCTGCCCCTGCCCCTGGACTGCTGCCTTTGAAGAGTTGCCTTCCTTTCCTTGTCCTGAGCACTCCTGTAAGTGGTCCTGTATTCATCCATTTTTCTCATGTAATTCTCTATCTGCTCCCCAAACAGAGAATTACCCACTACAGGAAAATCCATGGCCTTAGTCTGGGTATCCTGTGAGAGGCTAGTACATCTGAGCCAAGCCATTCTCCGAAGAGCCACATATGTAGCCATGACTCTTGATGATACATCATTGGCGTCTACAGCAGCATGAAACTGATCTTTGATGCCTCAATCCCATCTGCAGCCACCTCTCAGCTCCTTGGCAAGCTGGGAGAAGCCTGTTTAACCAGTGCCAGTACAGTGTCCCACCTGGACTTCTGGTACCTGGCTGCATAGGCCATATAATTAGCCTGCCTGAGTCCCAAGGATGATGCCAAGTACTGCTTCTTGCCATGGCATCAATCTTCCTGGAGTCCTTGTCTGGGGTGTGATGCCAAGGGAATGCTTGCCTTATCACAGGCAGCAGCCTGTACAACCCCAACATGGCTGTATTGCTGATAAAGGAACTCCGTATCTGAGCCTGAAAGAGTATACCTTTTGTCCATTCTTCTGTCCACAGGAGGTATGGAATTGGGAGACTTAAGAATTTTTGTGTCTGTTTCCAAAAGATTTGTGGAGGGTAATAGACAGTCTCCTGGACTCTGGAATGTCCATCATTTTTACAAAGTCAAGCTCTTCCTGATCCTCCACTGCCTCCTCCACAGGAAGCTGGAGGGTATCAGCCACCTCTGTAAAACAAGAAGTGTGAAGGGACAGAAAGCCTAGGAGGAAAACACCTGAAGGTCTGTCTGGGGAGCTGTCCGGGTCAATAGGCACATCCAGACTTTCACCATCACCATAATCATCTTCCAACTCTCCTTCCTCCTCAAACTCCGTTCATAAAATTCTTCCAGGGTATAATCCGGACTCGGGAACCGACCGAACCGAGCCCCTGCCAAAAGGTACCGGATCAGTAGAACCGAGAGAAGCGATTCCACAATACGAATCGCTTGTGCTATTTCATCGGCAGTCGGAGTAGTGAGATTCTGGATCCAAACTGGTCGACTTGTCTTTTCATTTTCTTTTTGTCCGAACCGATTCCTCGGAATCGTCTCTCCTTTCCTGAAGAAGTATCGCCCTGGTCAGAGGGCACTCCTTCTGGTTCGGTTGGAACCGAACTGGGCTGGCCATCTGGGTTAGCGGACTTCTGGCCTCCCTTCCCTCAGTCTACCTAATCTTTTTCCAGGATAGATTTGGGAACATTTTGCAAATTTGGCAGTCTGAATTGAGGTGGTCAAACCCAGACAATAAACACAGGTGGTGTGGGATTGGCCTTAGCAAAGACCTCCCACACACACTGCAGTGTTGAAACCCAGTGGGCCCGGTTTTTCTTGGGTTTCTAGACATGGCCAACCTAACCAAACTTACCCTTTTTCGCAACTGCCAGGCAAGACTCCCATATCGGTTCCTGACCATGTCACGGGTCTTGGAAAAACGTACTTTTTTAGAACCGATACGGACCGTAACCACACACCAAAGTACAAATTTTACCTGAAAATGATCGGTTCGGCTGAACCAATCCACACTTTTACAAGTTCCACACAGAAAACAGAACAAACCTATCTAGTACTCATGGTACCACAGACAGAGACTTGAACCGACTATGCGGAAACAACAATTTCGGTAGAAAAACCAACCGAAAACCGACACTTCAACCGACTTTGAACGAGCAGCAGGAGAAATCTCGGAGGCGACTGTTCAGTGAGGCGGAGTAAAGAAATCTGACGGTTGCAGTTCGAATAACAACAGGCAGAGGCTTCAACCAAGTTCGAGATGAACATTCTATGCCATGCATAGAAAAGTTAACCCTTTGTTCTCCAGGGCAGTTTAAAGGTTGGGGCTAACTGCAATTGTCAGAATACAGCAAGACTTCATGTTGTTGTTTGAAAAGTGGATACTATGACCAAATAGGTTTATGCTACAGCTTCCTGCTTATCAGGCAGCCAGCTTATTCAGCACATGCAGCACTGTACAAGAAAGCACTCTGGAATACAATTCTGGCACTGGCAGAAAGAGTGGATGGTGAATTGGCACAGGACCTGATTGCCACAGGAAGATCAGCCCTTGATGCCACAAAATATAATTTTCACACTCCGTGGATACTAATGACATGCTACTAGAGTTTAGGCTCATAGAGTGTCCTTAAAGGTTTTCTAGCTGATTACTACCATCCTTTCTCAAGATACTCAAAACAAATCCATGGATTTCTCCTTTTAGGGAAATTCATTATTTGGTGACAAAAACAGAGGCTTATATGAAAAAATGGTTGAATATAAAATCATTAACAATGAGAAGGAAAAGGCCTCTATCCCTATGTGTCCTATGGAACAGGAGTCAGAGGCAGGGGATAATTCTCAAGAGCCTATGTCTCTTATGACCCCTGTAGTAACAATCACAAAGAGGTTATTATAGGGAAGGGGAAAAGGGCTTCTAGGGGTAATGCTGTAACTCCAGCCAAAGCCCCAGCAGAACAAAACCCCTGACAGTTTTGCCCAGGTTGCCCAACCACTGCCAGTGGAAGAAGACTGGCACTCTACTTGCCAGAATGGGTAAACATTACCACAAATCAGTGGTTACTGGAGGTAGCTGGGTTAGAGGTTGTGTCTGCAGTTCAATCACTTTCAAAACTGCAGAAACACAAACGTTTTCCATCTCACTCTCCCACAGAAAACATTCAGCTGGAATTGAAGTAAAAAACGTAATTTCAAAAGCTATAAAAGTCCCTGCCTCCCAGTGAGTCAGAGGCTTATTCTCAAAATAGTTCCTGGCTCCCAAGAAAAATGGGGCATGATGACCCATTTTAGATCTCAGGTTTCTGAAAAAATATTTAAAAAAGAAAAATTCAAGATTGTCATACTAAGGGCAGTGATACCACCTTTGTAGAAAGGCCATTAGCTGGGACCCCTGGATCTGAAAGATGCCAATTTTCATATCCCAGTCAGACAGTCTTACAGAAAATACCTCAGATTAAAGCTCAGATTCAAGCTAGAAACTGCCAATAACAGTTCACAGTTCTCCTATTTGACCTTACACTCAGCTCTAAGGGTTTTCACAAAGTGCTTGACTGTGGTGGCATCACATCTGAGAAAATAAGGTGTGGTGGTTTCCCTGCCTGGATAACCAGCTAGTCTCAGAGAAAATAGAGCAAGAGACAAAGTGTTCAGTTCAGTTGGTAAAGAACACCCTGGAGAACCTTGGATTCTTGATAAATCTGCAGAAGTCCCAGCTAGAGCCTGTTGAAGTACTGGACTTTATAGGAGCAGAGTTAAACACCTTGCTGAAGAAAGCTCTTTTCCGAAGGGCAGAGTTACAGCTAGCTTTGATAGCAACAGCAGAGTCTTTTCACAGCAGGTCAGCCAAGATCTGCATAAGACTTCCTACAGTTACTAGGGCACATGGCTGCATCCACAGCTGTGGTTCCATAGACCAGTTTCCAAATCAAATCAAATCAAATCATCTTTATTTTATAGCACCTTTCGAAATCAGTGGTACATAAAATCAAATATAAATACCAGATAAAACAAGAATAATAAATAAAGTTAGTCATTATCGGGAAAGTTATATTAAATAAATATGTTTTAACTCAGTTTTAAACCTATCAATGGTCAGGCATTCTCTTACCCGACAAGGTAGAGAATTCCACAGGGTTGGAGCTGAAAAGAAAAAGCACGGGCACCAGATGTTTTAATCGCACCCTGGAAATCTCTAGCAGTCCCTCATTGATGGATTGAAGAGGACGGAGGGGGCAGTAGGGTACCAGGAGGTCTTACAGGTAACTGGGTCCCTGATCATGTAGGGCTTTGAAGGGTAGCAAGCCAAACTTAAAGGTGATCCACCACTGAACAGGCAGCCAGTGCAGCTTGGCGTAGCACAGGCTATATGACTGAGCCTAGATGTTCCAGTCAAAATCCTGGCTACAGCTGTTCTACCCAGCTGCAAGCAGCAGATATCAACCCCAGGAAGCCCTAGGAGAGGGAATTGCAGTAATCAAGGTGGGTAGTGACAAAGGCATGGACCAATGTTGGAAGATCATCCGAAGAACCAAGTGCTTCACCCTGGCAATATTCCTCAGATGGTAAAAGAGGATTTGATGATAGATGACACCTGAGATTTCAGTGTCAGACCATCATTAAAAATAATGCCCAGGTTACGCACTTGGTCTGAGGTAGTGAGCTTTATGCAATTGATCAATAAACCTGATGTCTGTCCATCCCCAAACCCACCCCTGGACATCCAGGGTCCACTACCAACACTTCAGTCTTATCTGTGTTCAGTCTCAGCCAGCTCTGATCTCGGTAAGGCAGTTATTTGTACAGAGACTGCATCAGTCTGTCTGGGCAGAAAAGACATATACAGTTGAGTATCATCTGCATAGCAATGAAAACTCAGACTGTATCACCTGATGATATCTCCCAAAGGCAGCATGTACACTGCAAACAAACATAGGGGCTTGAACGGAGCTCTCATGCACTGCAGGGCAGGGAGTGAGTGCCAGAGGAACAAATTCCAGTGGCAACTCTGAGACCTGTCCATGAGAAACAATCGAAACCATTTGAGGACTGTACTAGACAGCCCACAAAGGAGCCACAGGAACTCCAGCAGCACACCATGGTCTACAGTGTCAAATGCTCCAGAGAGATCAAGAAGGACCAGAATGGTATGTGTCTTTGATCTCTCACCATTAGATCATTCAATACTGGAGGAATGCAGTCTCGGTTGCTATGCTTCTTCCTAAATCTGGACTGGAGAGTATCATAGACATTGTGAGTTACAAGGTGATCATCCAGTTGCAATACAACCACCTTCTCAATAACTTACCAACAAACGGCAGGTTAGAGATAGGCCAGTAGTTAGCTAGGCAGTCTGGATCCAAGGAGGCTTTCTTAAGAGCGGTGGATGACCGCCTCCTTGAGGGATACGGAAAGACCCCCTCTCCAAGGAACTCCAGACAATTTCAGCAAAGATCGGGCAGATAACATCTACACATCCCACTAAAAGGGGTGTAGAGCCCAGATCCAAACTACAACTGGTTGGGCGCAGTGTCTGGACGATCTTCACAATGTCCATAATTCCAGCCGGCAGAAATCTGACCAGACAGACCGAGTGCATGCCACCTCCTGCGATCTCTGCAATCCCTCGTAGAGAGGCTGGGCCAATGCCAGACCTGATGTTGGCAACCCTATCTGCAAAGAATCGAGCGAACTCTTTGCATTTCAGCTGAAAAAGCTTCTCTGGGCTGGAGACAGATTGGATTGCACAACCTGTCAATGGTCCGAAAAGCTGAGCCAGTCGATTTTGCACAACAGAAATCTCCCTGGACAGGAATTCTGCCTTCTTATGGGTGATTTCTGACTGATAGCCATCATAATGTGCCATCAACCTAAACTTTTAAGCATCAAGGCGGACTTCCGCCAGGCTGTCTCCATCCTTTAACCTACTTGCCTCAGCTCCTTCAAGGAACCATCAAACCAAGGGTTCCTTGGGCAAAGATGAGGGTTGAACATGAACAGAGCACTCTTATCCAAGGCATCTTCCACAGCCTTGTTATAAATATCTGAATCACTTGGACTCATGCATTCACCCGACAGACCCGATAGATCCAGTACCACCAATAGGTCACTAGGGTAACTCCCTTAAAGGGCGATACTGAACCATCTCCGTAGAGGCAGATCTATTAAAGGGACCCCAGGCTGAACCATATGGTGTGATGTCAGATCACTTAAAGGTGGGCAAGCAATGTGAGAGGGCAGTAAGGAGGGCTGGGGGATACTGGGATGCATAGGAGAGGCATCACCAGTAGAAAACAGGAAGTTGTTATCCCTGTGTACAGACAGCTGGTGAGACCCCATTTGGAGTACTGCATGAAGTTCGGAGACCCAGTCTCCGCAAGGATATAGACAGGATGGAAGCTGTCCAGAGGAGGGCAACTAAAATGGTGCAGGGTCTGCACTGGAAGACAAATGAAGAGAGACTAAAGGAGCTTAATATGTATCACCTCGGGAAAGGAGGGAGAGGGGACATAATAGAAATGTTCAAGTGCCTCAAGGAATCAACAAAGTCCAAGAGGGTAGCATCTTTCAAAAAGAGGTGTGCAAGAACAAGGGGCACAATTTGAAGATAGAGGGGGCAGCTCAGAGGTAATGTAGGAAGTATTTTTCACAGAGAGGGTTGTGGATGCATGGAATGGCCTTCTGGAGGAGGTTATGGAGTCAAAAACAGTGGTTGAATTCAAGCTGCATGGGACAGTCATAAGGCAATTCTAGGGGGTGGGGGTAGAAAAGAAGTAGGCTGCTGGTTAACTAGGATCTGCAGTTTATCCATTAGGTAGGGAAATGGGCGACTGGGGGCCAAGCAGTCCTTATCTGCCATCAAATTCTATGTTTCTATGGTTCCACCCCAAATCAGTTATCTCCATACCCAGAAGAAGGCCAGATCCAACAAGTGACCCCTATATGGGTAGAGGAGGTAACTACCTGTATGAGGCCCAGTGTTGTCATCAGCTGGAGGATTTTGATCAAAATTGAGTGTTCATCATTGACCCAGGCACTGAAGTACCCCAGAATTATCCATCTGGGGACCTCAACACCATGTCGATGATGAAGTCCACTATCTCCTGCAGGAATTCTCCACTATCTCCTGGTGCATATTAGATGAGGAGTATCCCGCAACCTACACCTGCTCTCAGGATATACTCAAAGGATATGGTACATCCTAATGGCACATCCACAAGGCCCAGCTCGTCTTAAATATGATGGCCACACCCACGTCCCCTACGATCCAACCTTGGACGATGTATCACCGAGAACCCAGCTGAACTGCAGAAGCCAATGAGAGATAGCCAGTACCACTTAAGTGACAACTGGTCTCAAAGGTGGATCTGCTTCAAAGCTAGTGCCAGTGACAAAAGCATTAGTGGAATCATTAGAGTGGTGGAAGAAAAGCAATCTCAAAGAGGGCATTCCCTTCCTTCAGCAATCAAAACAAGTATTCTAACCACAGGTGCCTCACTCCTGGGGTTTGGTGTCCAACTGCAGGCCTCACCATAAGTGGTACATGCAGCTCACAGGAGTCTCTAGAACACCTGTAACATATAACACCCACCTTATTTCAACAGAATCACATGAGAAAAGTCATGCCCCTCTATCGGATAGTAAACAAGTTTTCATTCTGGGGACTCTATAATAAAATACACTGATCGGGTTATTTGTAACCCAGACAAATTCAACCGAACATGTTCCAGCTATGGGGGCCAAGGTCTCAGATATAACACCAATAGTTAAGACTATCTTATCACAAGCAGGGATAACCACTCATGGTCATTCACCTAGGGACCAATGATATCAATAGAACACCAATTGTTCAGAAGTTGGCAACCCTCCAGACCCTCCCCAGTGCTCTCCACCTTGGATGGCTCACCAATGAAGCCAGTCTCAGCCTTCAAATACCTGAGTGTATGGTTGGACTGCCACCTCAATTTCTCCACTCACGCTCGTCGCACATCTGCACTAAACTCCGTCCAAAACTTGCAATCCTCTACCACCACAAATCCTGCTTACCGATCCCCACCGCCCGTGAGCTCGATATGCAAAACAATCTTGCCAGTTATAGACTATGCAGACAAAGTCTATGGTACAGCCCCTACATCCTCCCTCTCCAGACTTGACACCCTGCTCAACGCCTTCTGCCGATTCACACCGCCTCCCCTCTCACTCATCATTGCCTGCTCTATGCCCTTCTCTCCATTGCCCACTCTCCCACAGGCATACCATCCACTGCACCTCCTCTTAGTGAAATTCTGGTTTGGTCTCCTCCCCATACCTCACGTCCCTGCTCAACCAAACCCCCAAGCTACTCTCTTCACCATAGGGACTCTTGTATCTTCCACCTCCCTGCCCTCACACCCTTCCGTCAACTCGCCTTCTCATACCATCTCTCCCTTCTCTGGAACTCTTTGCCCCTGACCTTCACAAGGCCCTTCTTGTTCAGCTTTTACCCAGCTCCTCAGGCTCCTACCCAACCCACAGTGTCCTACATGCTCAAATGGTCCAAATGCACTACAGAGGCACCACTCAGCCCTTTCCAACTCACCAACATTGCCTCCCTAGTAGGCTCTCCTCTTCTCTCTCACACTCTTAAATGACCAATTATTACATCTTCGAAAAGTGTACTGTACTGTTTAATTAATGATTGTGTTAACTGCCTGTACTTCTATGCTTGTGATAACTGCCTGTACTTCTTGTTTCTTTTGATACTACCTGTACAAACTGTACCCAGGTCACACCTGGAAACGAGCCTCGGCTCAGCGTGCCTTTCCCGGTCATCAAATTTTAAATAAACAAATAAAATAAAATAAATTGGACAACTCAAACAAGATTTTGTTGCCCTTCATAATATTCTTGAAGAGAAGGGATGTAGTATTTGTTTTCTGAGATCTTGCGGTCCCCAGGGCTACTCCCCAGATCACAAATAAGATTAAAGTCCTTAATGAATGGTTACGAAATGGTGTTACAGGCAGAACATTTTCTGCCTAACCTACTGGGAAGAATTTCATAATAACCCATCCGCTTTTGCTGGGATGGTTTGCATCTCAGCAGAAGAGGAAGTACGATGCTGGGATGAAAAATTTCTATATTCATACAAAGTCATTTAAACCGTTAACGTTGAGGGAGATTAGGTCAAAACTGAAATCTCTAATTACTATCAAACCCCTACAAAACTCAAATACACTTAATATCCTATCTCTTAATGCCCACTCATTAAATATTTCCAAACTAGCAGAATTAGAAATTAAAATTCAAATTTATAACCTCAGTATATCTCTATCTCTATAACTATATGTCTCTATAACTGAGACTTGGGGTAATCTAGATAACCAATGGACAACTGAGATACCAAGATTCAAACTTTTACAAAAAACAGAACAGGTACCAGAAAGGGAGGAGGGTTTTTTATATGTAAAGAATGACATTCCATCATTTGAATCCTCCTTTAACATTCAGACTGAGAGTATATGGGTTACTCTTCAACCCCATGGCCTACCTCGGATTCTGGTGGGCACATGTTATCGACCACCATCTGTTGATTTAGAGTACACTATCTATTTAACAAAAGAAATAGCCTTACTTGCTAATACTGGCAATGTTCTTATTCTTGGGATTTTAATCTCCCAACTATAGATTGGTAGGTTTTAACTGGCACTACACAACATGACAAGCTCCTGCTGTCATCTATTATTGACCTAGGCCTTGTCCAACTAATCAGGAACCTACTGAGGAACAAACATTTTAGATCTCCTTATTACAAATATGGAGAACAAAATAATAAATATCTTCGTCTCTGAACCCTTGGGTAATATTGACCACATGTCCATACAGTTTTCCATTCTCATGACTCACACGTCCCACAAAATAACCTTAAGATAAAACTATACGATAAGACTGACTTTAACAAAATTAATGAACATCTGAACAGCATCAACTGGGATCACGTTCTTTCACCTCTCAACACTGAAGAGGCTTGGACCTACCTCAAACTAAAATTTATGAACTTGAAAAACAATATGTTCCTGAGAAAATAAGTATAACAACAAGGAAAAACCCTCCTTGGTTTAATAATACCATCAAGAAGCAAATCACCTCAAACAAACATTATTCAAAGCCCTAAAAGATTGCACTAATGATCTTAAAGAGGAAACACTTTTACGTATAGGAAATCAGTCAGGGACCTAAAATGTTTATAACCACCGCTAAACGTAACCTAGAATTTAAAATAGCCCACACAAAAGACTCACATAAATCTCTATTCATACTTAAATGGAGAAAGAAAATAACAGAACTGCAGGCCCATTAGTCATTAATGATACCTCTATTATCTCTGATAAAGAAACAGCTACAGTATTCAATAACTATTTTTGCTCAGTTTTTTCTCAAGACATCTATCAGATACAAATTCCAAATTCTTATACTTGTCATACTGATTACACAGTTTTGTTACTAGACACAAAAACAAGGCTTGAATTCCTTAATAAATCTACCAGTTCTGGTCTTGACAATATAAACTCAAAATTCTTAATAGGTACAGTAGATGCTATAACTTTGCCATTAACCATAATATTTAATAAATCACTGAAAGAAGCCAAAGTGCCAACTGACTGGCTATCTGCCGTTGTTTCGCAATACACAAACAGGGTTTACACTCAAAAGCCGAAATTATAGACCCATCAGTCTTACTTCAATTCCATGTAAGATGATGGAGAAAATACTTAAATCCATTATAGAATTGGAAATGCATTCCTTAAATATTAAAGATCTAACACAACACGGGTTTAGGCAGGGTTATTCTTGTACCACCAATTTACTTACCTTGCATGAATACGTTAGTAAAACTTAGATTCCAACATTCCTGTCGACGTTATTCTGCTTGATTATAGCAAAGTGTTCAATAAAGTGTCTCATGTCATACTTCTAAATAAACTTATAACATTTTGTTTTTTCCAGCAATTGTTAAATGGATGCATTGCTGGTTGACAAACAGAACTCAGAGGGTTAGGGTAAATAGGGTATTGTCGGATGGGGAGGGTTTCTAGTGGGGTCCCGCAGGGTTCTGTTTTGGGACCAACATTGTTCAACATATTCATCAGTGATATGAAAATAAAATCGACTAACATCATCACTAAATTTGACGATGATACCAAACTGGGAGGAAGAGCAGACAACTTAATTAGCCAAAGGGAACTAAAGATAGATTTAGCCACCATTGAACAATGGGCAATAAGTAATAAAATGTTATTCAATGTAAACAAATGATCAGTTTTACATATAGGCAAAACTAACCCTAAACAAACATACATCCTCAATAATAAAACTATTAAAGCATCCTATAGGATAAAGATCTAGGAATAATAGTCAACCACAAACTGTCATCAGCAGATCACTGCAATAAAGTAGCTAATTCATCTAATGCTCTCCTTAGACGAATAAATAATACCTTTACCTCCAAAGCTGAACAATGCATGATCACTCTGTATAGATCACACATTCGACCATATGGATTATGGGTTTCCTTTTGAGCCCTTATCTGATTTCTGATTTCGATATTAAGAGGATTGAGCAGATACAGCATAAGGCAACAAAATTGTCCCATATTTAGCACATCTTCACTATGAAGAAAGATTAAAAAACAGGCCTTTATTTGCTTGAGACCAGAAGGATCAGAGGGACTTGCTTCAGATTTTTAAATTCCTCCAAACCCCACCCTATGGATCAATGTGGCATTTCTTATGCCACAAGGAAAATCATGCCAAGATTGCACAATAAACAGCTAAAAGTTTGCAAAGCTAGGACAAATAAAAGGCTGAATTTTTCTCTATTAGAGACCCAAAGTTTCTGGAATAAATTGCCTCAAGAAATAGTAGACTACAAATTTTACTACTTTTAAGGCAAAACTGGACAGCTGACTTTTTGTCAAAATTGCGAGGGTATAATGTCCCACAATGTGGGACAATCATGATGGCTCGGCCTTCTTTTGTCCTTAACACCAAGTTACCAAGTAACCAGGTAACATAAACCTACTTGAGCTCAGAGCAGTACTGCTAGTGGAAGCCCTTCCCCATGTCTAGGGGTCCCAATGGAAAAATGGGGAGGGGCCCAAATCAGAAACTTCCCAGGAAACACAGCCTTTTAATTGAATAGGATGGTCTTACTTTACCTGCAGGAATTCATGCAGCAGGGGAAAATAGCTCTTCTTTGTCCACTGGATAATCAGAGACAGGCTGCAATGCTTCAAGGCCAGGACTGGGTGGACAGATGCTATTTTCTCTTTGAAAGGAGCAGCATAGACAGCAAAATAGTCTCAGCACACCAGAGTGAAAATAAAAAACTAATTTAATTAGTTATTAAAATTAATAAATAAAGTGCACAGCTCCATGGAGCAGAGGGTCAGACAAGTCAAATAGCCACACAAGCAGAGAATGAATGCAGCACAAGGTTGTAAGTACCAAAGGCCAAATTGGCTAGGCTCGAGCTCCACTCAGCTACCTAGAGCCAGAACAAGCTCAGAGTGATAAACGGTACTGGCGCCTACTCACTCTGGGAAGTGACTTACTCCTCCCGCATACCCAAAAATGGGAAACGGCATATTAAACCATGGCAACCTTGATACCTTGCAAAGTTCAAACACATCCCAAACCGCCTTTCCAAGAAAAGTTTCAGCAATAAATAGCAGCAAACGACTCGCTCCCTCCTTCCAGTTCAACCATCCTGCACTTTTGGGCCTAGATCGAAACCTGCCTCAGACACAGGCACGACAGGCCCAATTAGCGTGAGATCCCTGCAGGCCATCAAACTTACACCGGCAGTGTGTTACACCAGGTAATGGCTTCCCCAGCACTGCCACTACTAAGAAGACTCTGTTACAGCCCTGCTATGGCTGTAACAGCCCCACTGCCAACTCCTAAAATGGAAACCAGGACCCCAATCCCACCCTGGTGCATGACATGGGAATTACTTCAGTTCTCCTGTCCATGACCTCCCTACAAATCCAGGGACCCCGTCCCACTGTTGCATTGCTCCTACAACTTCCCCTCAAGGACCCAGCCACACAACCAATGCTGAAACAGGATGACCAGATAGCCGGGCCAGGGGTTCAAGATCCCGACCCACTTGCTGTAACAAAAACCCACTAGCCACTCCCCAGACCACTCCCAGAGGACCCATTTTAAAAGGCAGGGCATAAAGACACACCCCAGGTGTGTGGACCCAGGCTGCCCATCAAAACTGGAATGGCCAGAGGGAGAGAGGTAACTTTAGTAAGCCTCTCCAAGAGGGGTGGCTTACACTAGCAATGCAATTTTTCTCCTGCCAGATGCAGGGTCAGACTGTTCAAACCAAGACAGAGAACACCACAACAATGTACCACATAAACAAGCAGGGAGGAACAAGATCCACAAAACTGTGTATGGGCAATTAGGTTCTGGGACCTGGCATAGTACTTAGAAGCAAACATATCTGCAGTGCATCTGCCAAGCAAATATAATGTCCTGGCAGATTCCTAAGCAGAATCAGCCAGGATAAAATCACAAATGAACCTAAAAATAGCAAGTTCTGGCCACAGTGTTCAGAAGGTGGTGCACTCTCAATATAGACCTGTTTGCATTTTGGGAGAGCTATTAGCTCCAACAGTTTTGTTGCAAACTACCAGCCAGAGGAACAGTCCCAGAGGACACCCTGGTACTGGACTAGACAGAGAAATTTCTGTATGCTTACCACCATTCTCATTCATTCAGAAAGTACTCTGAACTCAGAAGGAAGCTGCAACAACGGTCATGATACATTCGCTGCAGATTGGGCCAGGCAGGCCTGGTAGTCAGTGCTCCTGGTCCTGTCTGACAAGAATGCAATCAGCCTGACTCAGTCACAATCTGTTGACTTTGTCCCAGGGCAGAATAACATTTCCCAACCCCAGGACCCTATGCCTGAGGGCATGGTTCTTGAGGAGTTAGAATTTTCCAGAATGGATCTCTCAGAAGAAGTCCTGAAGGTGCTTAGGGTTTCAGTGAAACCCACTACCAGGAAAGTGTATTCCTCTAAATAAAAGGTTTTCTTACTGGTGTGCCCTCAGAAATATAAACCCAATAGAGGCAGAGTTGCCTATAATTCTTCAGTACCTAGTACACTTACAGTCATTAGGCCTCCAGCCTTCAATTTTAAAGGTACACTTAGCAGCAGTATCAGCATTCATATCAGCTGGGAAGGAAAAGTCTTTGGCTTTGTTTACCCAGGTAGCCCCACCCCCCATCAGCCGTTTCCTCTCCTTTCTCTCCCTGTGTCTATGCTTTGGTGGCTTACAGACCAACTTGGTGGTCAAGTTGCAGTAATGGGAAACCACTCACTACCATCTTAGCTCTTGCCACCAATGCCTCTCTGACCATTGCCTTGTTGGTTCTCTGCTTCCATGAACCTGCATACTCTACCTAATGATGTAATTTGAAAAGTGGATGTTCATCCAAATTTGTCACTGTATTGTACCACCTGTACTCCTTGCTAATTTGTATACCATGCACTTGTATAGTTAATAATTCCATGATTGTAGGTACTGTTTCTTTACAAATTTTTGTTCATCACTGTGTAGGTAACTGTTATTAATGTTTGCATTTATCAAGTTGCTTATCTCCTATTTCTCAACCAGTATTTCATGTACTATACTAACAGTAGTCTTTTAAATACATTATGTTCATATATGTATGTATGTTGTGCATTCCTTGTCCTTGCTGTGCCACTCCTGTGGCCTGGGTCATGCCTGAAAATGGTCCTTTGGACCAGTGCACTTCTCAGTAACCAACATCATAAATAAATAAACCAATTTTCAACAGATTTTGACAGGCCTAAGCCACTTATACCTACCAGTGAGGGACCCTGTCCCACCCTGGAACCTCATCATATGCCTTGCCCAGCTTATGGATCTCCCTTTGAGCCTATGGAAATTGTTGACCTGAAGTATGTCACTGGGAAAACCATATTCCTGGTTGCAATGACTTCTGCTATGAGGGTAAATGAATTGCAAGCCCTCTGCAGAGAATCAAATTACATCCCACAAGGATAAGTAGTTCTTAGAACCAACAGAAAATTCCTTCCTAAGTTGGTATCTGAATTTGACCTGAATCAGTCAGTGACCCTCCCTGTACTCTATACAGAGCATTTCATTCCAGGTGAGGGAAAGTTGCATAGCCTGGACCTAAGGTGAGTCCTAACTATCTACATGCACCGGACAAAGATGTCAGGTCCCAGAATACTCAGTCTTTTGTTACCTATAATGAGGTTGGTAAAGGCAAACCAGCTCCAAAGAGATGTATCTTTCACTGGGAGTCTCTTACATTCAGTTTTGCTATGGAAAAGCTGGAAAATGCCACCACACTCCACAATGGAAACCTCTGCCTCTGGCGTTCTCAAGGGCATCCCATTTTTAGATATTTGTAAAGCAGCTGCAGAGAAAACAGTAAACACCTTCACAAAGCATCACTGTTTGTACACACAGTCCAGATGGGATACCAGCTTTGGAACTGCTGTCTTGCAGAACCTTTTTCCTAACTGTGTTCTGGAGCCAGCCTCCTAAGGTACTGCTACTGAGTTGTACAGTCCAGACGGGTTACCAGCTTTGGAACTACTGTCTTGCAGAACCTTTTTCCTAACTATATTATGGAGCCAGTCTCCTAAGGTACTGTTATGGAGTCTGCATAATGTGTAAACATTTAAGTCAGAGACTTCTGGGGTTAGAAGAAAATTACTCATTGTAATATTGTTTTTATGGCTGCATGGGCGGAGCTCTGCAGGCATTTTGGGATTACTAGAGAGAGAGAGAGAGAGAGAGGACTGACAAGATAAGATGACTATGTTCTTCCCTTGAGTGCTTTGAAGTAGACATACATCAGTGCTCTGATCCAGGTTATCTCATTTAAAGCTGTGTATGTTTCTGTCTGCCTTCTTCATTTCCTGTCAGCCTGCCTGCATTACATCTGGACTCATTTCATTGCTATCTCTCTGTCTGTCTGCAGCCTGCCAGGCAGAGCTAAACTGGTTCATGAACAGGAGTTACTCATTTTATCTGTTACAAGAGCTGCCTTTTAAAAACCTAGAGCAATATTAGACAGAAAAAAAACGTTTACACATCAGTGTGACAGATTAGAGGAGCAATTAGTTAAGAAATACAACTAAAGAGACATGGAACCATCCCTGAAATCCATAGGAAGGAATGAGTCAAATGTCATAGAATGGAATGTCCCTACAGTAAATTATTTGATATTAAGGAGCAAGTGCTTAGTAAGGATGCATAGCTTAAATAATGAAGGTGTTGCTGCCTCTACAGTCATTCAGTTTACTATTATTTGTTTCTTTACTTACTTTTCATCATTTTATTTTATTTTGTCAACTGCTAATGAAAAAAGAATACAATGGAATCCTTGTTTTATGAAGTCAGAAACTGTTTAGTGGCAAGGCTGGTAGTGTATTTCAATGGGAAACTGCACATCTGTTTTCAGATTTTTATGGAGAAATAATACTGTCTACCACCAAAATATTGTATATTTAACAGAAATATGTGATTTTGATCACCTGTGATCTTTGTTACGATTTAGCATGTGACATTTTCTTCATAGACAGATTTTGCTTGGGAAGAAGAAAGAGAAGCTAATTATTGTTTAAAAATGTAAAGTCATACAGATGGACCACAATAGTGCAAGCATACAGTATAAAGGGCAAAGTCTGTTAGTGAAAGAAGTATCTATTTATTTTGAAAAAAATAGAAAATATATTTATTTTCTCATTGAAATACTGTACATTGGGCTACTAGCTAGCTGGCAGTTTCTGACATAACAGTACCAGAATTCTATTGGATTCTTTTTACTGACAGTGTGAAAAGTAAAAGCAAAAACGTATTTGTTTCACTGCGCTAACACATATTTTGATCCAAAAGTAGAAAGTAATTACTAACACATCAGAATAAAATAGATAAAATAATAGTTTGTCTGTTTCTTAGAAGTAAACACCTGCTGTTTAAATGTCTTTCTGAAAGTAAGTTGGTGTGTGTGTGTGTGTGTGTGTGTGTACTACAAACAGCAGGTCTGTGGCATGGGGTCATAATGTCACACAGAAAATAGCACAGCATAACAATGCTGCAGTCAAAACAGCAAAAATGAAAGAGAGTCAGTGAAAACACTGACTCAAACAGCAACTCACGCACACCAGAGGAAGAACATTCCATTTCTTTGTTTTGAAGGGGCACTGCTGCCGTGCCCCCTGACATAGTGGGCTTTGCCCCCACCCCAACTAAATTAACCAACTCTGAGAGGGTGTAGATTGAGGGTAAAAGGGAAACTCAGGAGTGGGGAACTTAGTTTTTGCACACAAAAATGTAATGTGTTGAATCGGGAATGAAACCCCGATCCTGGCTCTCTAAGTGTGAGGTGCTTGAGCCTTAGCCACTCAACCACGGGAGCAGCTCGACCAGGCACAGCACCTGTGTCCTCTTCAGCCCTATCCGTTCCTAGTCAGTACAGGGTAGCGGTAGTTTACTACCGCTATTATACCCCTGTTGCTGTAATTCAGTCCGCTTTAGACCATGCAGTTATCCTTACGTTGTTTCGCAGTGCTATATTAACCCAGTACCCAAGTCTGCTGTATGAAAGTACAGTCTATGAACTCATCACCCACCAGTTAAAATCAAACCTCTAACACACATAGTTCAATAAGTCAGATAGAACCATCCTATATATAAGCATATTAAAATATATAAGACCAATATCTGTCTATGTGTTGTACCTGAAACAAGAAGGAAGCAGGAGCACAGACATGATATTAAAATGAAGAAGACTTCTTCTATACTGAGCTTACTCGGAAGTATTATTTGTACTCTTCCTAATCGGACTCTTATGCCTTTCTGCATCTGAGCAAATGACTTTAGTGACACACTTGTATTAGTTATCAACAGCTGTTCCTCCAAACTTTGCATTTTTGTAGTATATCAGTAGAACTGTCATCCAAGTGAACCGATAAACATATATATGAGTTAAAAAATGAAGAAGACTGAAAACCAGTGAGGCAACAGTTCTCTCAGGCTGACCACTCCATCTTTGACAGGGTGTCATGTCACCCAACTGTGTTCAAGCAGTGCTGCTGAGCATCAGTCCCCAGTGCAGGCAGTTCTTTACCTTTCACCAGCATGCAGTACAAAAGCATGCTGGGTGCCATGTTACACCGCTGTGTCCATGCAGTGCTTCTGAGCATTGCTTCCAATGCAGGCAGTCCCTATCATTTCACCAGCATGCAGCATACCACCGTGACTGGTGCCATATCACCCCATCATGTTCATAGGATGCTTCTGGGCATCACTCCTAAGTGCAGGTAGTCCCTGACCTTTCAGCAGCACACACTACACAAGCATGCTGGGTGCCATGTTGCACCACTGTGTCCATGCAGTGCTTTGAGCATTGCTCCGCAATGCAGGCAGTCCCTTACCTTTCACTAGAAGACAGTACACTACTGTGATATCTGCCTTGTCACAGCAGAGTGTTCCTGCAGTGCTTCTGACATAACTTCCTGTGCATACATTCCTCATCTTTTACTAGCGAGCAGAACACCACTGTGATGTGTGTTTTGTCACACCAGAGTGTTCATACAGTGCTTCTGAGCACTGCTCCACAATGCAGACAGTCCCTTGCCTTTCACCAGCATAAAGCACACCACCAGGATTGGTGCCATGTCACCCCACTGTGTTCAAACTGTGCTTCTGAGCATCACTCCCTGTGCAGGCAGTCCTCACCTTTCACCAGCACACAGTACGCAGTACACCACTGTGATGGGTGCCATGTCACCCCATTGTGTTAAAGTAGTGCTTCTGAGCATCACTCTCCAGGGCAGGCAGTCCCTCACCTTTCAGCAGCATGCAATATGTAGCTCTTATGGGTGCCATGTCACCCATCTGTGTTCATGCATTGCTTCTGAGCATCACTTACCAGTACACGCAGTACCTTACCTTTCACCAGCACTCAGTACACAACAGGATGAGTGCCATGATGCTCCACTGTGTTTATGCAGTGCTTCTGAGCATCACTCCTCAGTGCAGGCAATCCCTACCCATTCACCAGTCTGCATTACACCACTATGATGGGTGCCATGTCTCTCCACAGTGTTCATGCAGTGCTTCTGAGCATCACTCCACAGAGCAGGCACTCCCTCACCTTTCACCAGCACACAGTACACTACTGTGGTTGGTACATGTCATCCCACTATATTCAAGCTGTGCTTCTGACCATCACTCCACAGTGTAGGCAGTTCCTCACCTTTCACCAACACAAAGTATGCAACAAGGATTCGTGCCATGACGCCCCACTGTGTTCATGCAGTACTCTGAGCATCACTCCTCAGTGTAGGCAATCCCTACCCATTCACCAGTCCGCATTACACCACTGTGATCAGTGCCATGTCGCTCCACAGTGTTCACGCAGTGCTTCTCAGCATCACTCCACAGAGCAAGCAGTCCTCACCTTTCACCAGCACGCAGTACACCATCTTGATGGGTGCCATGTTACCCCACTGTATTTATGCAGTGCTTCTGACATTACTCCTTATGCAGGCATTCCCTCATGTTTCACTAGCAAGCAGTACACCACCATGATGTGTGCCTTTTCACCAGAGTGTTCATACAGTGCTTCTGAGCATCATTGCACAGTGCAGGCAATCCCCACCATTCACCAGCACACAGAACACAACCGTACTTTGGTGCCATGTTGCTCCATTGTGTTCATGCAATGCTTCTGAACATTGCTCCTCCTTGCAAGCAGTCCCTTACTTTGTTCATACAGTGCTTCTGAGCATCACTGCACAGTAGTGGCAGTACCTCACATTTTACCCCCCACAGTATACCACCTTCATGGGTACCATATCACCCACTGTGTTCATGCATTGCTTCTCAGCATCGCTTCTCTATGCAGGCAGCTCGCAGTACACAGCCATGGTGAGTGGCATGTCACCCCACTGTGTCCATGGTACAAAGCTGCTTATTCTTCAGCACCCTGACTTGTCCCCACCTGGGCCACTCTTCCCAGCCCCAAACCCACCTTCTCTGGGACTTCATTTTCTGGTGGTCCTGTCACAGGACCTTGATCAGAGGTGATACTCATCAGGGTGGAGCATGCTACAGGGCAGGCCATCACTGTTCTACAGTCATAGAATTGTCCTCCTATTTTCTCCCTAATGGGCCCAGACATGTGTGTTCTCGACCTCCATGGAAACATCTTAAGCATCAAGGTGTGGATCCCTTCCCATTCTGTCCCATGGTGCTGCCACCTAAATTCCTCTCCCTGTCCTACAGATGGGCATTCTCCTCCCTCCCAGGCCAGTCCCAAGCGACCCAGGTGCATTCTTGAACCCAGGTTGCTGGTATGGCAGTCAGTGGCTAAAAGCAATTCAGTCAGTGGCTAAAAGCTTGAAACAGAAATAGGTAGAGAAGTCTAGAACTGGAAACCAGAACTACACAGACTAATAGCCCCATATTAAAAGGCATCAGGCTGTCCCTTAAGTCCCTTTACTTAGTGCAAATTAACACAGTTCACTGAATTTGCTATACTCAAACCCATGTTTGGATCAAAGTGCGACTGCCCCAAGCATGTTTGAATATAGCCTTGCAAAGCAAAAATGAGGCACTGAAACATGCAGTCAGCACAGTTCCCATCTCCCTGTTGGCCAATTAGTGCAAATTAGCACAGTGCACTAAATTTGCTATACTCAAACATGTTTAGAGCAAAGTGAAATTGCCCCAAGCATGTTTTAATATCCCCCCCAAAGCAAAATGAGGCACTAAAACATGCACTCAGCACAATTCACATCCCCTGCTGTCCAAAGAGAGAAACAGTATCTGGTCACTGAAAACATTCAGGCTGTGATAGAGTTAACTCATTTAGGGCATCCCAGAACTGTTAGTGTTACAATAGATGCAATCAGGACCTCATTGAAAATGAGAACCTGCATGTTAACTGACCTATTCTGGGTAACTACACTGTAAAATGTATAAAAGCAGGATTCCATTAAAATTAGATTCTGCATTTTACCTCTGCTAACTCTATTAAATACACTGGAAAAATGTGTAAAGGCAGGTCCCCACTGAAAATGAAATATTGTAGCTGCTCTATCCTACTAATGACACTCACACCCTATGTGTGCACAGCTGTTTTAACAGTTATGTGTGTGTGTGTGTGTGTGTGTGTGTTGTGGCATTTTCAAGTGGGGGTGTATGTCCAGAACCAAAAACACTTTTCACTGCATTACCTTGATGTGTATGGTTTTGTTTTTCTACTATTGTGGTGTAAATGTGGAACTTTTACATTAATTATTTGTGTACAGTATATATGTATTTATTTATTTATTTCAAAAGTTTCACCAAGAAAAACATATTGAGCTGAAAAATAGCTAAGTTCCAGATGCATCTTGGGGGTGGGGGAGGGGATGAGAGGTGCAAGAACAAAAAGAACAATAACTTACACAATAAAACATCATACAGAGATATATAATAAACAGTGCAAATGAACATGAACAAGGTTCATCAGACAGGTCAAATTATATGCAAATGTTACAAGGATACAGCAGGGAATCTGTCCCATCGGCACAAGCAATACTACTTTTCAACGGTGATGGCACCAGGGATAAGGCACTGAAGAAGGAAGCACAGATAGGGGAAGAAGAAGGAAAGGTGCAGACAAGTGAGGGAAGAAGAAGAGAGGAGAAGGGTTGGCGAGTTCTGTGGAGGGGCAAAGAGGAGTAGAAAGGGGAAGATGGTAAATTGAGGAGCGTGGAAGGGCTATGACTAAAGGGCAGCCACAGGAGGAAGCAGTGTGGTCATGGTGAAAGAAGGAATATGGTAAACTGTGGAGGGGAAGGACTATGACTCAAGGACAGGCACAGGAGGTAGCAGTGTGGTCATGAAGCAGAGAGAGAGAGCATTTGGAAGAGGTGGAACAAATGGTTAGGGGAGAGAATTCTACAGTTTAGGAAAGCGGAAAGAGAAGGCAGCCTGACCACGAAAGATTTTACATCACAGTAATACAACTAAGTCACACATTAATTCTATATTTCTTCTTCCACATCAATCATTCCCCTACTTTTTATTTTAATAAGTTTTTAAATATTTTTGTTCTTTGGTCAGTTCCACAACGTTTTGCTTGGTAACTGATTTTTGTCAATTTATTCTTAAGACATCATTGTCTTCTTTATCTTTATTGATGAGTACTGGTAGGACAAAACACCTGTCTGTGTCTTCTGTTGGCACTCTGCAAACTGTGTGAGAGGCCTTTCGGCACCATGCATTTCTGCTGAAAGCTGAACCAGCTTAATATTCTGTGGTGATTTGCATATGCAGCCCATGATGCTTTGCATTGTGGGGGCATGTGTGATTTTGTATTTCTTTGAAACTTGGCTTCCGCCAATGCACTTTGGGTAATCATTGCCTCAGTGCTTGCACACAGAGGTTCTTTGTCTTTTAAATAGTTTGTTGTTTTAATTGAGTTCACCACAACATAACCCAGATAGACCATCTTAGGGTAGCTGGTTCATTCCACTGGGGTGAAAACAGACGAGGCATACTGGTGAGTCCTGGTAGGACGAAACATATGTCTATGTCTTCTGTTGGCACCCTTGCAAACTGTGTGAGAGGCCTTTCGGCACCATGCATTTCTGCTTAAAGTTGAACCAGCTTAATATTCTGTGGTGATTTGTATATGCAGCCCATGATGCTTTGCATTGTGTGGGCATGTGCTGTTTTGTATCTCTTTATCTTTGTTACATTTATTCAATTTCTATGAACTTCATATTCTGTATTTTTGTATCTGTTATCTTCCCTTTCCCAAGACACAGCTGTTACTAGCTCAGTATGTCTTTCTTCATAAAACCTTTGAAATAAATAAATTATCAGCCTTTGTGGTTCTGACCAGAGTTTGTTTCTTAAGGGATCCCTCACAATGGGCCCTATTCACTAAGGTGTAGAGTGGCTATGTTGCGTAGCCACCCTGCACCTGCCCGCACCCACTGCACCCTCTGCACAATTCAGGAAAAATACCCCTCCACACACCCGATCCCCAGGCTGATCACGCAGCTCTGCACAGGGGTGGGCCAGTGGGCAGTGTGAGGGTTGCCAGCACTCTGCACAGTTACCAAGGTGCAGAGTGCTGTGGCAGGTATGGACGGCTACACCAAATCAGGGCAGCTGTATGCATAGTATGCGCACCTGGGTAGTGGCTGTAGCGGTAATGGCGGGATCCACAGACCCCCCAAAATGGACATCCCTGCCATCCGGGCACTCCTGGGTTCTCAGGGGTGGCAAACTGGGAACATACCCCTGGTGCAGTCGGCGCACTGTGCGCTGGTCGCCAACATGGGGCCCTTGGCGCACGTGATCCATTGGTGGGACCCGGGATGGGCAGCTGATTGGTTGCATGCCCAGGTCCTCCACTCTGCATCTGATCACCCCAGGGATCCCTACACACCTGGGGTGGGGCCCATACAGGGGCCACACAGAGGCCAGCGTTAGTGACTATGGCCCACATGGAACCCTCATGGGTGTGGAGCTGTGCACCCAAACTAAGTACCTCTTGCACATTTTTTGTGAATAGCCCCTATGTTTACACCCCTAACTCTGCCTTCCTTCCTGAACCTGAAATAGGTTTACACAAAATCAATTCTTTTTCATTGAGGTAGCTTGAGCATTACAGTTTCAGTTCCTATAATTGTAAGTTCATGGTTGTGGTTTATATGACAAACTTTCTCAAGTCTGCTTTCAATTTATTTGGTGTTTTTGTTATTGTACAAAACACAGGCAGATGTATTGTGTATAAAACCTATTAAGTTTTACTAAATCATTGTAAAAACAATACATTAATCTGATTAGACAGAGAAGCAGAGATGGGTCTTCAGATGGCAGACACATAGGAGGAGAAACTTCAGCAGCAGAGTGATGTGATGAAAGTACCAGGACAGATAGTTTTACCTTGCCAGCGCCATGCACGGGCTAGCAAGAAGGAGCACAGACAGCAGCTGTTTGACTGATGGAATCACTGTAGATTTTGGTTTTAGGTTGTCAATAGGTGGAGTAACCGGAGCAGAGAGGTGGGATCTTGTGGCAGATGGAATCACCATAGAGTTTAGCTTTCAGCTTTTGGTCAATGGAGTACCTGGAGCAGAGAGGAGGGAGCTTATGTAGGTGGAATTACCGAAGGTAGGAGGCAGTAATGTGTGTGGCTGCAATGTTTAAATACAAAAAAAGGGGGAATGTTAATTGGTAATGAATGCAGTGCATGAGTAAAATGAGAGACTGCAGTGGAATGCAGCACAGCAGCAGCTGATCACTAACAAACTGTCATGTCTGCAGGCCACTGTACTCTAGCTGTCAAACTGTGAGCACTCTTATTACCTGTCACGTAGCCACTCACCAGGCATGAAAATTACTGCGAGCAAATATGCCGACTGTGTTGGGACTGCAAAATATTTCAGATGTAAAATATATTAGTTCCACAGTATTTCTAGTTGAAAAACCTACATTTTATTTATTTATTTATTTGCTTTTGGTAATGATTGTTTATGTAACCCGGTACAATGTACCAGTGTACTACTACCCTTGCCTTGCAGGCCTGAACAAGGTTATGGGGTCTGGGCTCTGGTTCTGATAGAAAAGGGGTTCTTTCCCAAGATATAAAATAAATGTGTGGTGCCTCCACCCAAAGTTAATTATAGTGGGCCAGATATTTAGCAGTACAACCCCTGGGATGTTGTACCTAACCACCTCCCTTACAGTCAACCCACACATGGATTACCATAAACCAAAACCATATTTCAATACATTTGCAATTACTAACTTAAGCTAATAATATGCTTACTAATAATATGCACATGAGACATTTGTAAAAGGTTAACCAACAATGTAGTTACATGGGGTAGTTCTAGGAAAAGGAAATGGATGTAGAGGTTAAACAACATTCTAGCATCAGTATTTTCATAACACCCATCAAACGCTTTAACTATAAACCAAAACCATTTTCACAGTGCCCACCTACCACCAGCATATACATTAGAACAGATTTTAGCCCACTTGTTCTACCATGTTACCTGCTCCATGTCTGGTACCAGTTTAACCTTAGAATTTACTTACGGAGCCCCACAGTCTCTGGGTACCCAGTTGAGCAGTTGCAGGCCTGATTTATTGCAGCTGGTTGGCCAGCGTGGTGAACTTTTGAAAGAAGCAATTTTAATTAAACTTGTGTTGTTGCAACAGTTATTTGATAAACCTTGGGCATTTAGCTAGTTGATAAACCTTAAACATTTAGCCTGGCAGCTGAACTCAGACCTTGGGTGGCAACTATGCACAGTTCCCCATATGCAGAGCAAGCCCTGATTTATTCACAGTTTTGAAGAACAGTCTCTTGGTTTGTGCAGCTGATGACATTCGGACTGTAGATCGGGGGTATTTGGATCAGTAGAACTTGGACAGCAGGATAGCTGAAACAAGCAGCAGGCATATTGCAGCTTGGGGCCTCCTCTCTGGCTTTCTTGCAGCTTGGGCCTCCTATACAGCAGGCTCTTGCAGATTTAAACAAGCTGGAAACCTATCAGTTTCTCTAGCAGTTTGTCATCTTCTTTTTGTGACATCACAGAACTGTAGAGACCAGTGACGGGACCACGCTGGCATGCCTCAACCCCTATGTCTAGGCATGAACCCTTGGAGAGATGCAGTTGTAATGCCTAGCAGTGACACTACCAGGCTGCTCCCAAGCTGACCTCAGAAGACAGTCTCTCTCTTTCAGGTACTCAGGAACATCTGGCTATAATGGCTTCAGCCACACTGCCAACTTGCAGCTGTGGCTCTCACTCTAATTGACATAGTCTCTGAGTTCTCACTGAAGGTTAGCGATAAATAGTCTCTCAAATTCAGACAACACATATTCAGGCTTGAGGCACAAGATGGGGGTCATATCCTCTCACCTCAAAGCCCAAACTTGGACAGAAGAATGAATCTTCTCACCTCACAGGTGCCAACTTAAACAGACGAGCAAATCTTCTCACTTTACTTTCCATCCACAGGAATACAAAAGGCAGGCTTCCCTTGACTCTATGGCTGTGCAAAACTCCAAGTAAGACTCCATATTTCCTTTAGACATCACAGGCACGTTCTTTTGCCTTGGGAAACTCCCAGACAATTTCCTTGACTCAGGCCAGCAAACAACACTTTCATTCTGTCGACATACTCCTTCCAGCCCTTGGAAGGCAACACAGAGCAACATAGAGCACTTCCTGAGCTAGTGGCCCACAAGCCCAAAGGCAGGTCATCTTCTTCTTCTTCTTCTTCTTCTTCTCTTCTTCCTCGAAGATCAAAACACACTTCCCTCTCTTTGGAATCTCTTAACCCCTGTCCAGAAATCTACACTTTAATTTTGAAACAACTCCTCCTAGACACAGAAAGGCAACACAGGGCCCCTGGGCTGGTGGCTGTGCAAGCCCCGAGGCAGGTCTTCTTCACACTCTAAAGCAACATCATGGAACAAGGAGCTTGAGCCTTCCTCCTCAGGAGGGCTCCAGCCAAAACTGATTTCATGCAAGCCTTCTTTACTCTCCAGAGCAAGGACCAGAGCCCCACTCCTCAGGTGGTGTTCCAACCAAACAGAAAGCAACTCAAGCTGTCCTCTGGATTTCAACAGCTCAAGGCAGCATCCATGTTGGTCAAAGAGGCAGTCTGTCTGCAAAATTAATATTCAATAGGCTCCTTTAATGACCTATTGGTTAACTATTCTGGCACCCAGACAGTCTCCTTGCCTTCTCCCATAAATCCTTCTGCAAAGTCCTCTAGGGATCTTGGCTTCTCATTGCCCACTTGCAGGGTTAAAGGTGGCAAATATGGCTGCTATGCAAACAGTCCACTCAATGTTCCAGCATTGTTATTTATATAGGCACACAACAATATTTGAAGCTTAAATGTCCCCAGCATTTTGTAATAGCCCCTCTGCCCTTGCATCTGATTGCAGACCGAACAGAAAACAGGGCCTCCTTATGCTCATCGCTGTTGCTGTAGCTCTAACCCCCCAGGCAGCAGGCAGTCTCCATTCATTGGTGCAGGGACTACATCCCCAGCAGCTTCAGCTGCTGTTAAACTTACATGCACTTATTAGTGCTTTTCAAAAGTAACTTTGGGGCCCTTCTGGTCTCTCCTCATGTTTCTGAACCCTAATTAGCTTATCCAGGGGTCTGGGAGAATGGGAGAGAGCCCTTGTTGCACCACATCCAAGCAGACCGCTAAAGCAGTAGGTAAGGCTAGGGGATGTTGGGGTGTATAAGTAGGGTATCACAAGTCAGAAGAGGGAGGTAATAATCCTCTTTACAAGACAATGGTTAGGCCCCATCTGAGTACTGCGTGCAGTACTGAGGCACACCTTCACAAGGACATTAACCAAATTGAGGCAGTCCAGAGAAGGCAACCAAAATGGTGCGGGACAGCATCAGAAAACATATGAGGACAGATTAACGGAGCTCAATATGTATACCATATAGCAAAGGAGGGAGAGAGGTGATATGATCAAAACATTCAAACACCTTAAGGGCATTAACAAGGTGAAAGAGTCTAACATGTTTCAATATAAGAAAATAGCAGGACAAGAGGACACAGCATGAGATTAGAGGGAGGCCGATTAAGGGGTCTTGTGAGGAAGTTCTTTTTCACAGAAAGGGTGGTGGATGCATGGAACTGCCTAACTCAGGAAGTGGTGGATATGAATACAGTGCAGGGCTTCAAACAGGCATGGGATAGGCATAAGGAGCAATTCAGATGAGTATGAATAGATAGGCCATTGACAGAGCAAAGGCCGATGGCACATTTATAAGGTAGAAAAGAAATGGGCAGACTGGATGGGCCTTGGTCCTCATCTGCCATCAGCTTCTATGTTTCTATGTTTCACAAGAGTGGCATTAAAATTATCCTGCACTACTGTGCATGCACAGACTGCCAGGTCATACATTTGTGGTGCAGCTGCTTAGCGGTCATGTGTCTGCTCCTCCAGTCCCCTTTGCAGGAAAAACATTTCTGGGGCTGGACAGAGACTTCAGAGGGTACTAAGGACCCAGACCAGGTGGCGGTGGGCAAAGGGGAGGAGGGAGACAGCAGTTTGGCAAGCCTCAGTCTTGGAAGGGTTAAACTTACTCTCTCTAAAATTCATTGATGTTGCTGGTTGTCTTATCTGCTTCCTTTCTAAATAGAAGTGCAAGCTAATGATGTAATTATACCAAACAAAGTTTTAAAATCCTTGTTCTACTCTTTTTGCACGTTTCCTGAACATTAGGAACACCTCCAAATAGTGCAGTCACTCATGATGCAATGGTCTCCTCTCCTCCTGCAGCATACATGATTAGACTTTGTTGGGGGTATCCTAAGTCCAGGAAAGATGCAGGTGGGTGTTGATTAAAATGTAAACAAACATGCTTTTGTGTGGTAACACCAGTATGGTGGTGGGCAGTCTGTTTTTCACTTTTAAAAACCATCAGAAATGAAAATCAAACTATCAAGGCAATGCAAATTTTATGTATATGACACCCTGAACAACAGCTCAGAGCACCTCACAACAATAGAAGAAAGCAAGAATAAAAAAATAAAAAACAGCAACATAAATACATTAAAATATAAATAAAACAATAAATTAGATAGAAACATCTAACATTAATTAATAATCTGGAAAAGCTTATCTAAATAAGTATGTTTTAATCTGTGCCTAAAGGTATCCACAGCTGGGGAGAGCATACTAAGTCTGGGAGAGAGTTCAAAGTAAAGGGCTGCAACTCCAAAGGCTCTATCCCCAGACTGTTTTAAATGGGAATGGGGAACCAGAAGTAAACCTGCATCTGTGGACTGGAGGGGCAAGAAGGAGTATAAGACTTCAGAAGATCTTTCAGGTAGCTTGGGCCCAGTCCACATAGGGCCTCAAATGTTATCAAGCGAATCTTGAAGAAGATAGCCCATCGAACAGGAAGCCAATGCAGAGCCCGCAGCACTGGAGTGATGAGGTCACTATGAGGAGTTCCCACCACCAACCAGGCCGCAGTGTTCTGACTAACTGCAGTCAGCGTACAAATTTCCAGATAACCCTAGGTACAGAGCATTGCAGCATTCTGGACTAACTAAAGTTGGTGTACCAAACTTCCAGATAGTCCTAGGTACAGAGCATTGCAGTAATCCAGTCTGAGGTGACAAAGGCATGGAAAACTGTCTTGGGGTCAGCTGGCACCAAATACGGTTTAATTCGGGCAATATTGCAAAGATGGTAAAACCATTCCTGACTACCACTACCTATTTTGCAGTTGTCAGCCTACAGTCAAGAATGATGCCTAAATCCTTCACTGCATCACCAGCTCAAAGATTGTGACCATTTAATGATGGAAAAGAAAGATCACTGCTTGTCATTGCTGACCCAAACTGACCCGGTTCGACGACCATCACCTCTGTCTTCCCTGGGTTGAGATGTAGCCAGGTGGAGGCCAACCAGTCGTTGATTTCTTAAAGGTACTGTACAAGCACTGACATCGAGTTGCCTGATCAGGGGTGCAAGACAGGTAGGGCTGAGTATCATTCATCTGCATAACAGTTAAACTCAACCACATGCCACCTTATGATCTCACCCAAAGGCAACATGTACACAGCAAACAACATGGGTGTTAGAATCAAACCTTGAGGAACCCCACAGGTGACTGCCCCAGGTCCAAAGTTGAAATTACCCAGGGCCACCTGCTGAGATCTCCTGTGATATAGGACTCAAACTAGCGAAACTGCACCAGTGAGTCCCACATAGTTCCTTAGGGGATACAGCAAAACATCATGATCCACCATGTCAAAAGCCAACGAGAGATCTAATAGCACCAAGATGGAGCACAGTCCCTGATCCCTTGCCATGAGGAGATCATGCAACACCCTAACCAAGCAGTCTCAGTGCTATGACAAAGCCTAAATCCTGACTGGAAAGTATGTTAAATAACTCCAGATGAGCCTCCAGCTGCATTGCCACTACCTTCTCAAAATCTTTCCCAAAAGGGAAGATTTGAGACAGGACTGTAGTTTGCCAGGACTTCGGTTCAAAGATGTTTTTTTCAGGAGGGGCTCACCACAGCCCTTTTAGAGCTGCCGGAAGACCACCTCCCTCAAAGAACACCCAATAATCCTCCATACACTGGTCCTAGAAAATCAAGGTTACCAGTAAGGAACCAAGCTGGTCCAGAATCCAGTGAACAGCACGTAGGACACAAGCCATAGATCATCTGGACCACCTCCTCTTCTACAACTGGATCAAACTTAGCCCAGGTTGCCAGATTGTCATTGGCCTTCCTTTCATGGATACCACCGCCCATGATAGGCCACTTGCAGTGATTTCCTCCATACTGAGGACACCTTGTCAAGAAAGAAACAGCCAAACTCCTCACACTTAACTGCTGAAGAAGCTTTAATGGATCAAAGACAGACAGGATTAATCATTCTGTCTATGGTGCAAAAAGCTGAGCTGGTCTATTCTTGCTTGTCGCAATCATCCTTGACAGTAACTCTGTCTTTTCAGGGTGATTGTTTCTGAAAATCACTATAGTGATTCTTCAGGGCAAATTTCTCCTCATCTCCTCCAAGAACATTCCAACCTCTCTACCATCTCAGCTCCTCATAATACCATGGTGAACTGCATTAGGAGGTTAAGGGATGGACATGAACTGGTGCCAGGAGTCCAAGGCAGCTGCAAGAGCATATTATTGCACTCGTGGCTTTCTCAGCTCCCCCAGCACAAGCCATCATCATACACAAGATGTCCAGCACCGCCAGGAGTGTGCAAGGCTCCAAATTTCATAAAGGGTGGTACCGGACAGTCTCCGTGAGGGAGTATTTAAATGAGGAACCCCATGACATGGTGATCTGACCAGAAAACTGGGTCAACCTCGACTGCACTAATATTGAGCCCCAACATGAATACCAGATCCAGCATGTGGGTATGCTGGTGAGTGGAAGCTGCAACTACCTCTGTAAGGCCCAGTGATGACAGTGACTGGAGAAGCTGCTAACCAAATGATGAGATCTCATCGTCAACCCAGGCACTTGAAATCCCCCAACACCAACAGTCTGGGAGCTTCCAACACCTGTTCAACGAAGAAATCTATCAGACCCTGAAGGAAATCACCTTCACAACATGGTGGCTGGTATATGAGGCTGAGCCTAAAGCCCACACATGCCTCATCCCTGACTGCCACACACTCAAAACATCTGGTACTGCCCATAGGGGATGCCGTGAAGCCCAAAGTGGATTTAAAACAAATGGCTACCTGCCCTCCACGATCCAGCCTCGGGCAATGCACCATGGAATAACCCGCTGGAATAGACACCACTAGCACAGGTCAGGAATCATCACCCAGCCAGGTTTCTGATGATGCAAACAAGATCAGATGAGGATCCAGCTATGTAAGTCTCCATCACTGCAGTCTTATTCCTCATTGATCTTGTGTTACAAAGAATGACCCAAAGGGAAGGGCAGAGTCAGCTGGCCTGCTAACCTGTTGCCTCTTAACAGTAGGCGAAGCCCTAGGGAGGGAACTAGGCAGGGGTGCCCTATCACTATTCCATATCCTCCTGGGTGTCTTTGAGTCTTCACTAACCCAATCTTTTCCCTCTGCCGCTATCTTGGCTCCTCCTCCACATCCGTGCTTCATCTTTTAAAATCTCTAACTGCACACATCAGTGGGAAACCACTGACAGCACAGTTACTGGGGATCCTTGACAGGATAGAACAGACGTAGGAGGTCCAATGTATAGCACACGCTTAGCACTTTCTTTCCCTTGCACATAGTTCCTAAACCAATAAAATCAACTTTCAATAATATTTAAAAACCCCACCCACCCTTACCCCCACATACAAAACAAACCCAAAACAAGAGGGTCACACACACCCTAATCCCTAATAATTACAGAGAGACAAATCACTTATACATCACATTCATGAAATTAAAAGAGAGAATGCACCCCACCACACACACACACACACACACACACACACACACACACACACACACACACTCTCAATCATACCTATCCTAAACATTCATACCATAACTCCTCCAACCCTGTTAAACTTAACAATGTCAATAACAATAAATTGCAAATAACACAACACACTTTAAGATAATCCAATATAAAAGTGCTGTGGGAAGCAAAGTTCAAAAGGAAAAGTGCAGCTCCTTTTAAGGAGCAATGTCCAAGATTAGCTGCAAGTAGAGTCAATAAAATCAACAAAAGAGAAGCCTCAGCTGTTTTAGCAGCATTTATAATGGTCAACAATTCCTCATGCTCTCACCAATAATGAGGAAAGTAACCATGACGAGACAGTGCTCTGACCAGCACATTCCCAGATCAGCAATACAGATGTTAAATTGCCAAAACTAGGGAGGCAGTATAGTGTAGTGGTTTAAGGCACTGTGCCCCAAATCTGGTGACATGCAGGAGACCAGACCTGGGTTTGAATCCCACAGCTTCCACTTACATACTGCATGACCCTGAGCAAGTCGCTTAACTTCCCTGTGCTCCCAGGTCGTGTTTAAAAAAAAGCTTTCAGCTTAGTGTGCTAATCCTGGTTAAACACAACTTAAAAAAAAAAAACTGAAGGATTCCATGGCAAAATCTTCAAGAGCTGCTTTTCAGTTTCTCAGCACTGCTGTCACCAGTACTGGGTCAAAATTTTCAGCAGTTAGTTTATACATTCAAAAAGTTCTCACCACTGGTCCAAGACTCAATAATGTCACAGAGAATGCCCACACCGCCTCACCAGTGTTTGAGTGAAATCCAGATGGAATAGAGTAGTCTTCTTAAATCCGAGGGCACGTCTTCAAATCAGTCCCAGAATATACCTGAGACATGGATATACTGAACAATTGGGGCAGTCACTTCAGCCACAGATTAACCATACATGTACCGCTGACTCCAGCCACTGCTCGTGATTTGAGTCAGCGTGTCAGTGGTATATGTTCCAACAGATTCAGAAAGCCCTTCCTCACAACCGCAGTTCAGCCATTTCCAAATGACTCCTTCCGACACCCAAATGACAACTCCACTGAAAGAGAGATAGTAAAAACACCAACAGTGGCAGACGCTGTTGCTGAAATTATAAATGGCTCCTCCAGTTTCTCTCCCAGTAGTGTCCCATAGCACCTTCACAGAGGTCCGCACTAAAACAAAACACTGTCTCCCAACACTAACTCAGGAGGTTGGTTCAGGAGCTTACCAGGGACAAGTCAGTCTTAGACCTTGTGTTGACCAATGGAGACAGGATCAAGGAAGTCAGGGTGGATGGACACCTAGGGTCCAGCAACCACCATACAGTGTGGTTCAGAATCAGTACAGTGTCACAGGATAGCCACACAAAGACAAGGGTCCTGGATTTCAGGAGGGTGGACTTTGCTAGGATGGGGTGAGAGATCAAAGAAGCCCTGGCAGGAAGGGATCAAGGAGGAGGTGATGAGGAGTAGTGGACACACCTGAAAGAATCCATAGTGGAGACAATAAATCAGTGCATTAGTCTGAGGAACAAGGGAAAAAGAAGGAACAAACCACTATGGTTCATAAAGAAGGTGGCAGAGAAAGTGAAGGACAAAAAGAGGGTGCTCGGAAGTACAAGGAGATTCAGAAGGATGAGAATAGGGCAGTGTACCTAGAGAGACAGAGGGATGCAGGGAAAGTGGTTAGGAGCGCAAAGACACAGACTGTGGAGAGATTAGTGCAGACAGCAAAGGTGGGACAAGACATTTTATAGATACATTAGCGATAGAAGGAAGGCTGGGGGATTGTAAGGCTCAAAGAGGTGGGAGGAGTATGTATAGAGGGGACCTAGAAAAGGCATAGATACTAAATGAATACTTCTGTTTGATATTCTTGATAGAGGGGAGGAACAGGGACCACAGCTAGGTGGCAGCAAAAGGGGGGTAAACACCAGTCCCTTTACAGAAGATAGTGTCCTGGAGGAACTCGAAACTGAGGGTGTACAAAGCAACGGGACCAGATGACATACACCCCAGGATAGTAAAGGAATTACGGGCGGTGCTAGCAGTACCACTGGTGGCCCTGTTTGTTGAGTCACTCAATACAGGGTGATTCCAGAGGACTGAAAGGGCAATGTAATCCCTCCACAAAAGTGGTAGAAGGAGGAGGCAGGAAACTATAGGCCAGTCAACCCTCACCTCAGTAGTAGGTAAGATCATGGAGGCACTGCTTAAGGAGAGGATACTGGAACACTTGGAAACCATGGGAGCACAGGATCCAAGGCAGCATGGAGTCACAGCAGGAAGGTCATGTCAAACAAATCTGATTCACTTTTTGACTGGGTGATAAAGGAGGTAGATCAGAGGAGCGTGGATATCGCCTATCTCACTCTAGCAACGCCTCGACACTATACCCCAAAGAAGACTGGTGAAAAGCAAGGTAGCCTGGGGAGGGCCACAAAGTGAAGAACTGGGTTATCAACTGGTTGAGGATAGGAAGAAGAGGGTGGTAGTAAATGGGATAAAATCTGAGGAAAGGAGGGTGACCAGTGGGGTACATCAGGGATTGGTAATGGGGCCAGTTCTTTTAATGTCTTCATCAGGACATTGCTGAAGGGCTGGATGGGAAAGTTTGTCTATTTGTGGATGATATCAAGATCTGCAACAGAGTAGACACACCAGGGAGGGGTACAAGAATGAAGAGGGATCTGAGAAGTCTGGAAGAGTGGCCAGAGATGTGGCAATTAATGTTTAATGCAAAGAAATGCAGGATCATGCACCTTGGGTGAAGAAACCCTGTGGAGAACTACAGGATGGTGATGGGGGTGGCTGACAGTCACCAGGGAAGAGAGCAATTGAGGAATAATCATCTCAGATGACCTAAAGGTCGCCAAACAGTGTAACGAGGCTGTGGGGAGGGTCAGTGGGATGTTAGGGTGCATAGGAAGGGTATAACTAGCAGAAGAATGGAGTTGGTGATGCTATTGTACAAAAACGCCTGGTGAGGCCTCATCTAGAATATGGTGTTCAGTTCTGAGGCCACATCTTTGTAAAGACATAGACAGGGTGGAGGCAGTCCAGAGAAGGGTAACCAAGATGGTGAAGGGCCTACATAAGAAAGCATATGAGGATAGATTAAATGATTTCAATATGTATATACTTTATTTATTTAGAATCTGGTAACCAGGAAAGGCACACTGAGCCAAGGCTCGTTTCAGGTTCGACCTGGGGACAGGGTTACATAAACTGTGATAAAACAATTTGAAAGGGTCACAGTTACAAGGCTCACACATTATAAGATAAAACAAATACAATGATACAAAAGGTCATAATACAGAATGCAACTTCAAGAGCTAATTCAGATGTAGAACAAACAAGTAGCAAAAAATGCTTTAAAGCATGCTGATTAGTGAAAGTAGGGTAGAGAACATGGCTCTACAGAGGGAGCATAGGGAGTGGGGAAGGTGAGCTACAAAGCACAGACTTCAAGGGAGGAGGCTACTTTGGGTAAGGGAGGGTGAGGGATTGCAAGCATTGAGAGCGCTTGAGGAGGAGGGAGAAGTCCGAGGAGTCTCTTGAGGAGGATAATGAGGAGGATAAGCGAAGATCAGAGGGGAGTTTATGCTATAGTAGTGGAAGGTTATAGGAGAAGGTGGATTAGCCAGCGGCAGAGTGGGGCGAGGGATGGAGAAAGTATGTGGGTCTCTCTGGAGAAGAGCATAGTTTGAAGTGGTTGCTTGGGAAAGGTGGGAGGAGAGATAGGTGGGGAGAGTTCCAAACCAGAACCTAGCAACAAGAAAAGTGCAGTGACCCATCCCCTGTGTGATAAAGGTGCTAGGGAGAGAGCAGAATAGAGGAGACAGTGGTGGGTGAGGGAAGGGAGGCAGTAGGAAACAGCAGAAAGAGTTAAGGAGTGTGTCCAGTCTGAGAGGGATGTGGCTGAAGCAGTGTCATAGACCATGTCAGCATAATCAAAGACTGGTAAAATCATTTTGGATGCTAGCTTCTGGCAGGTGGGGAGATGGAGACTATCTTGTGGTGCTAGAGGACTGCGAGCTTGGGATGCAGCGCTATGTGGGTAGAGAAGTCCAGGTGGCTATCCAGTTAGATTCCTAAGTATTTAAAAGTTGGAACAATCTCTAAGGGGAGCTGTCCAAGTAGAGAAGACTGGGGAGATTGAGGGTGACCAGTTTTGTCTAGAGCCAAATGTCATGGCCACTGTTTTTTTTTGTATTGAGCTTCAGTTGGTTAGACTGAAATCAGGACTGTACTCTGTTGAAATCTTCCTGAGAGGAGATTACACACTGACGGAAGAGCGCCAGAGGTGAAGATGGTGGTATCGCTCATGCATATGTGCATATTGGAGGAGTTGTAGACTGAGGGAGGTCATTAATGAATAGGGAAAAGAAGATGGAGCCAAGGATGGAGCATTGGGGTACCCCAGCAAGGATAGGGAGAGGGAGGAAAGTGCATAGCCTATTTGGACAGATTGCTGCCTATCGTGTAGATAGGAAATGGAATGAGTTAACAGCAGGGTCCATGAGGCTGACAGATTTGAGTTTTGTAGCAGAAGGGATGGAGACTGAATCGATGCCTTTGACAGGTCTATGAAAATTGCGGCTGTAATTTAACTCTGATCCATTGCAGAGAAAATGGAGTCTGTGACCTCAACAGGGAGGAGATGGTCGAGTGCTGTTTCCTAAAACCAGACTGCATGAGTGAGAGAGTGTTGTTACTGGCAAGGAATTCTGACAACCTGAGTGAATGAGAAACTCCTGGAGTTTGGTGAGAGATGGAAGGAGTAAGATGGGCCAGTAGCTTCCAGGCACAGAAGGGTCACCACCATTGTGAAGAAGTAGCACTGTGCAGATTTCCAGGTCTTTGGATGGTGAAGGTTGAGAGGGAGAGGTTGAAAATGTGGGCTAGAGGCACGGCTATGGCAGTGGCTGATATATGGAGAAGCCTGGGGTGGAGACCAACAGGACTGATTTTGGCTGGGTTTAGGGCAACAAGGGCCATGTAGACTTCACAGGGGGAGAATGGGGGAAGGAACTCAGTAGAGGGATAGAGTGGGTCAGTTGGGGTAGATAAGGAGACTGGTGGGATGAGAGGTGGTTATCGGGGAGAGCACAAGTGGCAAAGAATTTGTTGAAGATCTCTGCTACTGAAGAAGGGTCAGAGAAGGGGATCCATCAATTGAGAGGACCAAGGAGCCCTTTTGGGCAGGAGGCTCAAGCAGAGAGTGTAGTACTTTCCAAAATGAAGCAGGTGTGTTTTGGCCTTGCTGCAGATGGGACCTGAAATATTTAGCCTTGGAGAGGTGGATAGCCTTCGTGCAGCTATTTCTGAATGCTTTGCAAGCTTGGAGGTCTGCCTGAGTTAATACACTTTATAGTGGTGCCAAGCTTTGTCCTTGGCCCTTGGCTCTGCATTTAGTCAGCAGACTGTGTGTTAACCAGATGTGATAGTGAAGTTTTACTCTGGCTTTCTATGGGGGTGTGCTGGTTCCAATTGTGGCTAAGTATTCTGGTGAAGAGTGATAGGCAAAGTCAACATCATGGGCTGAGAATAAGGATGCTAATTGTGACGCTTTGCCAGCTGGTTATGATTGTTCTATGATATTTGTAATATAGAATGGTAAGGTAGTGTCTCACATGAGACATTCTGTGCTATGGGTGCCCCCACCCCAGGTCAGTGAAGTGCCAAGTGATCTGAAATCAGGAGGTAATTGAAAGACTAGAGAGACTTAATTAAGGGTCTCCTGTTTTCTCTCTTAATTAGAACTGACCCAGCTGCCAGGATATAGAGCTTGTAAAGTTGTATGACATCTTAGAGGAAAAACATTTTATACCAACCTGGCGTGAAAAGCTGTAAAATCTTTGACCTGCTTTGGGAACAGGAAACCACACAAGATCAAAGGAAAGGCTTGATTAAAGACTGCCATAATTTGGGAAAATTAGTTTTGCTGAAGTCACAGTATTTAAAATATCTCCTGTCAGGAAGATCATTGTTTGTATATTCTTTTATATTCTAAAAGGAGGAGCTAGATGACATCATAGAAGGGTGGAAACACAGAGTTAAACTGTATTCTGTGTTTGAACTGAGTGATATATTTTTTGGGCTCTTAAGAAACAAGATCTCTGATCTAACTTAAGCACTGTACAGATAGGAGTTTGTCTGTAGTTTTATTTGTTTTCTTTACATGATTGTATGCTCTTTGATATAGTGTTCTGTGTTTACATTTTACATATTTTTATCCATTTTAGTAAATTTATTATTTTGAAAGACTGCCTGGTGTGGCTTCAAGTTCTTTTTGCATGTGACATATAGAGGGTTAAGACTGATAAAACTGTTCAAAGCTTGATGGTGTTACTAAATTGGGAAAAGGTAAGAATATACCTATGGTCTTTTATAGAGTTTTAAGGGTTCATTTTGGATACCAGGTTAGGTGCCCTTAGGCGAAAGGAGGGAGGTGGAGGAACGCTGGATTTAGGAGTAATCCAGAGATACTACAGCTCCTGGACCTCCTCCGTAGTCCTTGTGCCAAGCCAGATGGCTCTACTCATTTCTGTGTGGACTATCATGGTCTGAATGCAGTCACAAAGTCAGACGCCCATCTGATGCCCTGGATGGACAAACTCCTGGACAAGTTGGGAGGGCAACCTACTCCTACTATTGACCTGTCAAAGTGGTATTGGCAGGTAGAGTTAACTGACAGAGCTATGGAGAGGTCGGCCTTCATGACTCTGATAGGCTTATTTGATTTTAAAGTAATGCCTTTCAGAATGAAGAACGCCCAGCCACTTTCCAAAGATTGGTGAACCAGGTGTTAAATGGTGCTGAGGAGTACGCTGTGGTATACTTGGATGACATTGCCATCTTTAGTGCCAGCTGGCGGAACACCTGTCCCACCTTAGGGAAGTGCTGGGCAGGATGCAGAGGGCCGGGATCACTGTCAAAGCTGAGAAGTGCCATGTGGCCATGGCTGATGTGGTATACCCAGGCATGTTGTAGGCGGGACAGCTCTGTCCCAACCAAATAAAAATAGAGGTAATCAAGGCATGGCCCAGACCAGAAATGCAGAAGCAGGTCAGAGTTTCTAGGGACAGCAGAGTGCCATAGGAAATTTGTACCCAATTACTGTGCCCTGGCTGCTCCCTATCTGACCTGATAAAGAAAAGGATGCCTAAGAAAATTACCTGGGAACCAGCCTGTGAAAAACCTTTACCAGACTGAAAGAGGCACTGTGCAGTGTTCCTGTGTTGACAAGTTCTGACTATAGCAGACCTTTATAGTCCAGATTGACACCTCAGATGTGGGTATTGGGGCAGTACTGAGACAGACATCCAACCAAGGAAAAGATCACCCTGTAGTGTACCTGAGTAAAAAGTTACTTCCCAGGGAGCAGGCATACTCTATTGTGGAGAAAGAGTGTCTTGCCATAGGTGAGCCTCTAAAGAAGTTAGAGCCATATTTATATGGGCAGCATTTTGAGGTACAAACAGACCACAACCCCTGGTTTGCTGACACAAATGGGAAAAACTAATGGTAGACTGTTAAGATGGAGTCCTGCCTTGCAAGGGTATGACATGACAATCTTCCATAGGGCTGGAGCAACAATCAGAATACAGATGGTTTATCGCATCTGTATGAGGAGTGCACTGATTTGGGAAGCTCATCCCATGCAGGAGATAGAGTCCCCAAATTCAGTCTAGGCGGGAGGACTGTGACACTTGGCCAGCTAGTTATGATTGTTCTATGATATTTGAAAAATAGAATGTGGTATGTGAGTGTCTCACATGAGACATCCTGTGCTATGGGTGCCCCCACCCCAGGTCAGTGAAGTGCCAAGTGATCTGAAATCAGGAGGTAATTAAAAGACTAGAGAGACTTAATTAGGGTCTCTTGTTTTTTCTCTTAATTAGAACTGACCAAGCTGCCAGTATATAGGGCTCGTAAAGTTTTATAATGTCTTAGAGGAAAAACATTTTATACCAACCTGGTGTGAAAAGCTGTAAAATCTTTGACCTGCTTTGGGAACAGGAAACCACACAAGATCAAAGGAAATGCTTGATTAAAGACTGTCATAATTTGGGAAAATTAGTTTTTGCTGAAGTCACAGTAATTAAAATATCTTCTGAGAGGAAGATCATTGTTTGTATATATTTTTATAGTCTAAAAGGAGGAGCTAGATGACATCATAGAAGGGTGTGGAAACAGAGTTAAAATGTATTTCTGTGTTTGAACTGAGTGGTATATTTGGGCTTTTAAGAAACAAGATTTCTGATCTAACTTAATCACTGCACAGAGATAATACATTAAATAGAAAAGATCTAACTATATGTTGGCAGTAGTTTGTCTGTAATTTTTGTTTTCTTTATGTGATTGTAAGCTCTTTGATATAGTGTTCTGTGTTTACATTTTATATATTTTTATCCATTTTAGTAAATATATTATTTTGAAAGACTGCCTGGGTGTGTCTTCAGTTCTTTTGCATGTGACGATAGAGGGTTAAGACTGACAAAACTGTTCAAAGCTTGATGGTGTTACTAAATTGGGAAAAGGTAAAATATACTTAGGTCTTTTATAGAGTTTTAAGAGTTCATTTTGGATACCTGGTTAGGTGCCCTTAGGTGAAAGATATCTGGCATCCCCCAAAGAGCAGATTATCTGAGCCTGCACATTTGGTACACTAGCATAAGGTTCACAGTTTTAATCCCCCAGAACTTGAGATCAAATGTGATTTGGACCCACAAGCATAAAGGAGGGTTACCCTGTCTGTCACCTGTTCACAATATTGTGCTCTGAAGTTGGCACTGTGGGAGCAGAGGGCCTGACCTGCTGCGTGTATTTGTGACACCAATCAGTCTCACAGTAAGATCATGTTGCAGGGCTGTGATGTCTATATTGTGGAGGGGTGGGACCATATGCATTTGGGATGATGTGGGGAAGTAAATCTTACATACACAATACATAATGCAATGATAACTGAGGCATCCGGTAGAATGCTTGCTGCAGTGATACGGTGGGGATGGGAGGATAACACTCAGTCAAGCAGGAAGTGGTTTTGGGAGTGAGGTTTATGTGGATAGGTTCTGAGACTCAATTGTGTGAGGTTGAGAGCCTCTATCCTGAGGAGGGTAGGCTTTGAGGAGGGAGAGCTAGTCTAGGCTGAAATCACCTAGAAGCAGGAGTTCACCTTAGTAGCATGAGAGGCGTATAGTAGATAATAGAAACTAGGGAGTCTGGTTTTAGTTTAGGTGGAACATATAGTAAATCAATGTAAAGAGGAGCAGAGGATGGGAGGGATAAAGGGCAATGATTAGTTTGTGGGAGGCGGCATTATTCTTTGAAAGTAGTGGAGCAGGAGAGAGACTGGTGATGTAATGGCTACACCTTCATTGAGTCTTGATGGGAATAAATTGAAGTCAGGGATGGAGAGAGCAGAGTCTGGAATTCTGGTGGATAGTCATGTTTTGCTAACACAGAGGATGTCAGGTGGGTGCTGGGTAATCCAAACTTTAAGGGTGGCTCCAACTTGAAGTCTTCAAGCGTTCAGATGAAAAGCGTGAAGACCATAAATCTCCTGAGGAGAGGAGAGCACAGGGGTATGATAGAGACCTTCAAGTATCTTAAAGGCTTGAACAAAGTGCAGGAGGGTGACACCTTTCAGTACAAGAGTTGTATAAGGACGAGAGGACACGATATGAGACTGGAGGGGTAGGATAAGGGAAATGTGAGGAAGTTTTTCATCATGGAGACTGTGGTGGATGCTTGAAATAGCCTGCCCAGGAAGTGGTGGGAGCTAACACAGTGGGGGATTCAAACATGTATGGGATAGACATAAAGGAAGAGAGGCGATAGCCAATGACAAAGTAGGGTCAGCAGCTGCTGATGAAGGCAGGGAATATGGGCAGACTAGGTGTGCCTAGTGGTACTTATCTGCCATCAACTACTATGTTACCATGAAACTCAGTTATAACTAGTCCTATCTAAAACTTGTGCCTTACTCCTTGACTCTAACTAAAAAATTAGAATTTTACTGAGAAAATACCGTGGAAGCAACAGGCAGTCACAGAACTTAGGATTCTCCTAGATGAAAAATTAATAAGAGGTGAACAGGAAAATAAGAAAGATTGGCTCTACCACAGCCCTTGCAGATGGCAGCCCAGCCTGGCTGCCACAGAAACATAGATGATGACGCAGATAAAGGGCCACAAGGCCCATCCAGTCTGCTCATTTCTTTTTTACCCTATGAATGTGCCATCGGCCTTTGCTCTGTCAATGGCCTATCTATTCATACTCATCTGTATTGCTCCTTAGGCCTATCCCATGCCTGTTTGCAGCCCTGTACTGTATTCATATCCACCACTTCCTGAGGTAGGCCGTTCCATGCATCCACCACCCTTTCTGTGAAAAGAACTTCCTCACATTACCCTTTAATCGGCCTCCTTCTAATCTCATGCTGTGTCTCTTGTCCTGCTATTTTCCTATATTGAAACATGTTAGACTCTTTTCATCTTGTTAATGCCCTTAAGGTGTTTGAATGTTTCAATCATATCACCTCTCTCCCTCCTTTTCTCTAGTGTATACATATTGAGCTCCGTTAATCTGTCCTCATATGTTTTCTGATGCAGTCCCTGCACCATTTTGGTTGCCCTTCTCTAGACTGCCTCAATTTGGTTAATGTCCTTGTGAAGTGTGGTATCTGTACTGCATGCAGTATGCCAGATGGGGCCTAACTAGTGTCTTGTAAAGAGGATTATTACCTCCCTCTTCTGACTTGTGATACCCTTTACTAAAACACCCCAACGTCCCCCTAGCCTTACCTACTGCTTTAGTGGTCTGCTTGGATGATTTCAGGTCATCGCTGATGATGATGATGCCCAAGCTCTTTCTTCCCTTATGACTGCCAGCAACTCCCTCACAGCCTATAGGTGGCTTCAGGGTTTCTCGTCCCTATGTGCATGATCTTGCCCTTGTTTGCGTTAACCCCAGTTGCCACTCTTCCGACTCAGTTTGCTAGTTTATCCAGATCTCTTCTCATTCTGCCCACCCCATCTGGATCATCTACTCTGTTGTGTAACTTGGTGTCATCTGCAAACAGACAAACCTTACCTCTCCAGTCCATCTGCAAAGTCACTGATGAAGATATTGAAGAGGACTGGCCCCAGGACTGATCCCTGAGGTACCCACTTGTGACTTGCATCTCTTCTGTCTGTATACCATTTTCCACCACTCTCTGTTTTCTGCCCGTCAACCAGTTTGCCATCCAGTTGACCAACCTCTGACCCACCCCAAGCCTACCCAGCTTATTAATCTTTATGTGGAACAGAATCAAAAGCTTTGCTGAAGTCATGGTAGGTGACATCAACTGCTCCCCTTAGTCCACCACTCTGGTTATCCAGTCAAAGAAATCTATGAGATTAGTTTGGCAGGACCTTCCTTTTGTAAACCCATGCTGTCTTGGATACTGTGCACCTATGGATTCCAGGTGTTGCACTATCCTTTCCTTAAGGAATGCCTCCATAATCTTGCCCACTCCTGAGGTAAGACTGACTGCTCTGTAGTTACCTTCCTCCTCCTGCCACCACTCTTGTGGAGGGGATCACATGAGCCCTTCTCCAGTCCCTCTGGGACCTCTCCTGTGCTCAGAGACTCACTAAACAGTTCTGATAATAGCTCTGCTAGTTCCACCTTAGCTCCTTTAGTATCCTGGGATGTATGCGATCAGGTCCCATTGCCTTGTCCACCCTGAGCTTTGTGAGTTCTTGTAGGACCCTTTATTTTGTGAAGGGACTAGTGCACATCTCCTCTCCCTGTGTCCATGGTGCTGAGCTGTGGGCCCTGCCCTACCTTCTCTTCAGTAAATACTGAGCAAAAGTATCTATTTAGGATAGATGCTTTTCATGGTCCTCCTCCTCACATGCCCTCTTATCCCCTTTGATCTTAGCAATACCCCTCTGGACTTTCTCCTTTCACTAATGTATCTATAAAAGTCTTGCCACCTTCTTTTACTGTTTGTGCTAGTGTTTCCTCGGTTTGGGCCTTTGCCTGCCTTACTGCCTTCCTGCTTCCCTAAGGGAAGTTTGGTATACCTCCTATCTTCATCCTGCTACGTTCTCTTATATTTGCTGAAGGCCAGCATTTTGGATCTGACCTTTTCTGCTACTGTTTTGAGAACCAGAGTGGTTTCCTTCTTCTTTTGCACTTCCTTTTCTCTAACAACACAATGGGATGTAGCTTCAAGTATTGCATCCTTAATGATTGCCCACTTTGCCTGTACCCCTCACTTGTATTTCTTTTGCCAGGGCTAGCTTAACTCTGTTGGCCATCTTATCAAAGTCAGCTCCTCTGAAGTCCCATATTGTTGCCTTGGAATGGGATGATTCAGTTCTAGTGGCCAAATTGAACCATACCATGTGATGGGTACTGTCCCATAGGTGACCTTCTACCTGGAGATCTGTGATCCTTTCCCTGTTAGTCAGTACTAGATCTAAGATAGCCCTGTCTCTTGTGGGTTGTTGTACCAGTTGTTTGAGGCCCTCCCCTGCAGGAATCCACCATGTGTCTAGTTCTGGCAGATGTTCCTGCTGGTATTGACCAATCTGTATCTGGCATGTTGAAGTCTCCCATTATCAGCCTCCCTTAAGCTGTCATGTTTTGTATATCTTCTAACAGTAATGTGTCTATGTCCTCCCCTGGTCTGGAGGCCTGTAGACAACCCCAGTTCATATGGCTGTCCCATTTCCTGTTTCCAGGGTGACCCACAGTTCTTCTGACTCCTTATGTGTATTCTGAATTTCTGTAGCTTTGATATTTTCATTGACATAAAGGGACACTCCACCCCTTTTCACCTTGGTCGCTTCTGAACAGTACTTATTTATTTATTTTTTCAATTTATTTCATTCTAGGATTAGAAAATACCTTTGAGCACAGTGGAGCTAATTTACAAAGGTTCTACATCAATAATGGGGAGGTGGTTACAAAACAGACAGAGTATAAAGCACAATGACATGTACAGATAATATCAAATACAGTGAACAGCAGAACAGCACAATGCATAGTAAACATAGGTGATTGCAATGAGACACATAGTTAGCATTCTAGGACTTTATAGAATGAAAACATGGGCAGGTAATCCCATTTGGAAATCAGGAAGGGTGAGTCAGGGGATGAGAGTGCAGCAGGACAGAGAACAAGGTGGGCGAGATGCAGCCTGGGCAGCATTGTCAAGCATGTTAGGGTAGAGCAGGGTGGGAGCGGGGCAAGCACAGAAGGAGAAGGTGACAGGAGGTAGGGGATGGTGAGTGTGGGGAGGGAGGGAAGGGGAGGGGAGGGGAGGAAGAAAGGTGTGGAAAAGAGTCAGTCAGGGGTCATAGTGGGCGAGTTGGTGGGACAGAGTTGGAGGGTCAGGATGTGACAGGTAGGGGAAGGTGAGAGAGGGTGATTGAGCAAGAGAGAAAGGATGCAGCCAGAGGCCTTGTTGAGGAGGCTGGGGAATGCAGGTTTGCCAGATGAGGTGCAAGTGGCGTGACTAATTAAAACAGGTACACTCACTCTACCTTCAAGATGTGCAGATGCAGGAGACACTTGAACTGGGTAAGTTTAGGTATGCTAGTCAGTTCACAGCTCAGGCCATTCATCCAGTTAGGAGCTCTGTAAGGGAAGGATTGCTGGCATTGGGTGGTTTGAACCCTAGGAACGGAAAGAGTTCAGAGACAGATAACCAGGTGTGATGAGACTTTGAGGCTTTGATAGAGACTGGCAATGCCGTTGACATACCAGGTACTGAAGTCTCCCAAGTGTGGTTACTGGTAAACCATGTCTCGCTAATGACACCACATGTCCAGTTTAGCCTCTGTCATTATTGTCTGCAGGTCTGGGATCTTGTTTCCCAGACTGCGAACATTTAATACATGATTTTCCATTGGCCAGATTTCAGTGTGCTAGTTGTTGGGTGACGTCTGGCATTTCACTTCTGTCATATGGGGAGCTGGACCTTTTTCTTACCTGGTGATACAAATGAACTACAAATATGCTGAACTCCTGTTTGACCACTAGCTGAAGGGGGAGGTGTGTTTCTTTCCATTTGACGTATGGGGTGCTGCACCCCTCCCATTGCTAGTTTAAATATTCTGCAAAGACATCAAACTTCTGCCCCAATGCACTGACTCCTCCTTAGTCAAAATGCAGTCCATCAAATTTAAAGAACTTTTGCTCCCAAAACTGTTGCCAGTTCCCTACAAATTTGTGTCCTTTTTCCTGGCACCAGCCCTTGAGTCACATGTTTAGCTCCCCTATCTCCCTCTCTGACCTTCCATCCATCTGCCCCCTCTCATAGATAGATTAGCTGCATCAACAATCTCTACAGAATGTGACCAGTCATTAAAGCACAGCCTCATATCTTGTAAATGTTGTTTGTTTCCTTGTCAACAGACAACTCTTTTGATGTAGCTATTGTGAATATATGTGTTTGCTTTAGTTTGTTTTCACTATTTCACACCAGCCCTGTAACTAGCTTGGGGTCTCCATTTTTCTGGTTGATGAAATCTCATTGTGCCTAAGAACTGTATTAGCATATGAGAACGTGATGTGTCAGCACCCTTTAGACTCCACAGTATGCCTGTCTACTTACTTAGAATTCAACAAAACAAGTTACAGCAAAGTGGAAAATACCATATTTACCTTTTCAAAGAGCTTTACAAATGGTGTAAATGAGTTCTGTAACTAGCCCCTGTAGCTGGCCTGTGGGTCTCCATTTTCTGATTGTTTACATCTCATTGTCTCTGAGAGCTGCCACAGCACTCATTTACACCATGTATCTCTATGCTGAAAGTACATGTAACCTGAAAAAACTCTCTAGAAAGACCAGACTGAATGCAGTTTAAAGGAAGAAACCTTGTGTTACATCTAAGACAGTTTGTAAAGCTAATTGAAAGGTATATAGCAGTTCTCAGGCACAATGAGATTTCAACAACCAGAAAATGGAGACCCCAGACTAGTTAGGTAAGGCAAGGCAAGGCACATTTGTTTCTAAGGTGCCCAATCCTGGAGCTCTGGGTGCCTTACATAAAACAAACAGGGAGGAAACTGCAAATAGGATAAAATACACACAAATACAGTCTTTACATGCAATACAATATTTAAAATCGGTGAGTATAATCTTAAAATGTAATATAATATATCTGATTAGTCTTGAAAGGACAGAAGGAAGAGATGGGTCTTTAGACCCCTTTTAAAATCCTCCACCATTGTGGCCTCCCTAACAGAGATGGGGATTGAGTTCCAGAGGGCAGAACCAGCAACTTCGGAGCTCAGTTATTGTTACAGGTGCTGGTGTGGACAGTGAAAACACATACTGTATATCCTAAACAGCTACATGAAAAGAGTTATTTGTTAACAAGGAAACAAATATTTGTAAAATATGAGGGTGTCTGACTCCTTTAAATGTATTTTTATATTAAAGACACTTTGAGGCCTACAGGGTTGACAGTGTCCCTTTAAAAACTTGTAATCATATAGATGGACCACAATATTGCAAACATAGAAGGCCAGGTTTGTTGCTGAAAAACATCTATTTCTTTTAAAAAGATAAATATTTTAGTTTTGATTTTATCTTCTCATTTGAATACACCGTCTCCTAAGTAGTTGGCAGTTACTGACATCACAGTATCAGAATTCTATTAAATTCTCTTTACTAGCAGTGTGAAAAGTGAAGGTGAACCCCACTTGGTTCAGTGCATAAAGAAATACTGTATTATAAAAGTAGAATGTAATTACTAACACACTAAAACACAATAAATAAAATAGCCAGCTGTCTACTTTTAGAAGTGAACCCATGCTCTATAAACCAGCCCTCTTCTCGAACCCATCTTGCCAGGCTCCAAATTACCATTATTTATTTATTTACTTACTTATGTCTTTAGTTACCAGGTAGGTGCACTGATACAAGGGACTGTTTTCAGGCACGACCAGGCCATGAAGATGGCACAAAAGTATATACAATACAACACATTACATTGAGTACAGACATCAGCAACATGGTAAAATACGTACACAATGGGTCTTTATGCACTATGCCAATGCACCACGTAATCCAGGCACATTGGCATAGCTGAGTCTGAATACCACAGTAGGGTCCCGCAGACCTTGCACGGCATTCACTGGGAGGCACAGGACAGGTACACGCTGAGCCCGGCCGCATGGACAGCAACGTGCCGGGGCACGTCAGGGGTGGCGATGCCTGCACCCCGTACCATTCTACAAAGGTGTGGAGTGCTTAGGCACAGGGGGCACACCGTATGCCAGACAGACCCCAGCTATACGGGTTACATGCCCCACCAGGATGCTATTGCAGGTTGCGGTGAGTATGTCGGGGTACTCCAGACCCCTGCAACATACTGCCTAGCCAATGGTGGACACAGGGAGAACGGGGGTGGCCGAGCAGGCTCCTGCTACCCCTGTGCCACCAGCACTCAGTGCTCCATTGGCCAACATGCGTGCCCTCGGGTGCAAGGAATTCACTCACGGACCAGGTCTAGGCATCCTTTGGATGCGTGCCTGGTCCATGGAACACCTCACTGCACACCTGCACACTGGAGGGGAGCCGTGGACAGGTGGATGTCAGTTGTGCATATCAGCATGTGCACACCTGTCCACAGGTGCAGTTATGCTGGTGAGGTATGCCATGCTTCCATGTACCCTCACTCAATAGTGCATATAGGGCCCAATGACTGTTGACAAGGTTAGCATGGCATACAGTGCATTGAGGAGGTTGGTACAGTTAGATATGGAGTACATTGAGTAGGTTGGTACATGGTTTAGATATGCAGTGTGTTGAGTAGGTTGGTACAGTTTAGTTAGACGAAACAGTGAAACTTGATATGCTAAACCCACACAATAGAAGTACTGTGGCATTGCCGGGGAGGAAGTGTAATGAATTGGGTACTCCGACAGGGAGTAGCAATATGTGGGGAGGGACGGAAGTGGATTACAATGCAGAGGAGGAATCTATGTTACCCAGGAGGGCAAGAGCATTTGACTGCCATCAGCAGCCAGGTCTTTAGATGGGTTTTGAAGGTGAGGTGAGAGTCGGTCATGCAGAGGACACTTGTAGCTTGTTCCATAAGGTGGGAGCAGAGAAGGAGAGGGCTTTAATGCCCATGGCAGTGAAACTCTAGGGACTTCCAGTGGGGGGCTGATGATTCATGGAGACACCTGTGCACAACTCTGCCCTTGAGGAGGGAAGATATGTAGCAATTGGCCGCCACTAAGGGTGTTGTCAACTATACAGCCAAGGGCATAGTCAAATCGGCCTTTGAGTGGAGCCAACCTAGAGACTGGTACAAATCACAGTGATGCATAGAGTAAGGAACCTGGAGCATGAACTGACAGATGCTATGATAGCCTGAGTTAAGTCTGGAGCGCAGGGCAGAGGACATATGGGAATAAATGGTTGAGCGGTAATCAATAAGGGGAGGAGGCTGACTTGGGTGATGGCTAGGCGTGCCTCTGAAGTCAGGTCGTGGTTCTGTCAGTAGGCAGCCCCTAGTTTCTGGTTAACTCTGCATACAATATTGTTGATGTGTTCCTTGACTGATAAAGAGGGTCTAGGGTTATGCCCAAGTATTTGAAACTGGGACATTTTTCAGAGGGGGGCCTTCAGGTGAGAGCACTAAGAGGGATGAATTAGATTTGGTGAGGTTAGAAATGTATGGTTTGGACCCGAGCATCATTGATTTTGTTTTCTTTTGTTTCTTTTACCAATAGCCTGTTGGATAGAAATCATTTGTAAGCAGCACAACAGTTGTGGATGAGTATGGAGGATAATCAATAGCACCCTCTTCCTCCTCCTGACCTCCAGTTAATGATTTGGGGGTCATGATAGTCTAAAATAGAAATTGGCTAGTAGGGACAATCTCCTTAATCTGCAGCATATCCTCCCTTGTTAACACAGACAATCTTATGACTATTAGCATGCAATGAATGCATAGAAACATAAAACAGAATTTGTCAGCAGGTAAGGACTGCTTGCCCCTCCTAGTCTGCCCATTTTCCTCTGCTTATACTGTCACCACAGACCTTACCAGATCTCTGGCTACCCCACCCCTTCCTACTAAGGTTCTTTTGTGCCTATCCCATGTGTACTTGAAGCCCACCACTGTTTTTGCCCCTCACCACCTTTGCTGGAATACTGCTCCAGGCATCCACCACTCTTTCAGTGAAGAAGTACTTCTTCACATCTTCCTAAATTCCCTTCCAGCTTCACTGCATACCCTCTTGTTCTTATGCACCTTTTCCTCTGAAAATACTCCTCTTCTGTACCTTATTCACCCCATGAGATATTTATAGGTCTCTATTATGCCCCTCCCTCTTCTCTTCTAGGGTGTACATACTGAGATCCTTCAGTCTCTTCTCATAGGGCTTTTGATGCAGCCACCAAATTATTTTAGTTGCCCTCCTCTGGACAGCCTATACTTTGTCTATGTCCTTCCTGAAATGTGGTCTCCAGAACTAAACACAGTACTCCAGGTGGGGTCTCACTCAGCAACCTATGCAGTGGTAACACCACCTCTCCTTCTGCTGGTGATACTCTCCTCATGCATCCCAGCATCCTGCTGGTCCTACTCACCGCCATGTCACATTGTCTCACCACCTTGTGGTCACCTGATATGATTACCCCAAAGTTCATTTCCTGTTTAGTGACTGTCATTACCTCTCCCTCATTTTATCCTCTGCCTCTGGGTTTCTATGCCCTAGGTGTATGATTTTGCACTTTTCATATTGAAACAAGCTTGACCCTTAACCACTCCTCAGGTTTTCTCAGGTCTCTACAGACTCTCTCCACCCTCCAGAGTGTCTACCCTATTGAAGACTTTGGTGTTGTCTGCAAAAGGCATACCTTCCCTTCCAGCTCATCTGCAATGTCACTTATAAAAACATTAAAGAGGACTAGTCCCAGTACTGAGCCCTAAGGTACACCACTTGTCACTCTCCAGTGTGAGTGTTGTTTACCATCACCCTCTGTTGCCTATCCATCAACCAATTTTGTAAGCAGTTTACCACCTTGGAACCTACCCAAAACAGCCCAGTTTCCTTAGGAGCCTCCTATGTGGTATGCGTGCTGAAGGCCTTGCTGAAGTCTAAGTAGGCCACATCCACCACCCCACTCTGCTCTATTTCCTTGGTCACCCGTTCAAAGAAATCAATCAGGTTCATCTGACATGTCCTCTCACATGAATCCATGCTACCTCAGGTCTTGTCACCCACTGGATTCAAGATACTCCACTAGCCTTTCCTTTAAAAGCATCTCAGTTAACCTCCCCACCACTGACCTTGGACTGACAAGCCTATAGTTGCCAGTCTCTTCCTGCTGCTGCTTTTATGAATGGATGACATCTGTCTTATTCAGTCCTCTGAACTACTTCTGTTTCCAGTGAGTTGCTGAATAAGGCTGTCAGATGTGCAACCAGTACCTCCAGAGCTCCATTAGCACCCTTGGGCACACACTGTCTGGTTCCATAGCTTTATCCACTTTCAGACTTGTAAGTCCTTTCAAGACTATTTCCTCTGTGAATGGACATGTCTACCTCCCTCCCTCCCTTGTTTCTACTGTTTTATGTGGTCCATCCCTCTACCCTTCCACTATGAAGACTGAACAGAGGTGTCTATTCAAGATTTTTCCTGATCCTTCTTCACAGTCTCCCACTGCTCTTCTTAAACCCACAATCCCTCCCTTGTCTTCTCTCTTATCACTTATGTACTTAAAACAGGTCTTGTCCCCTTTGTTAACCATTTGGCTGTCCTGTCCTCAGTTTTGCACCTTTGCACCCCTCATCGTCTTCCAGCTTCTCTGCTTTTCTTGGTACACTCCTTAATGTCTTCCATCTGCCTCTTTGTACCTCCTGAATACTACTCTTTTAGCCTTAACCTTTGCAGTTACTTCCCTTGAGAACCACAGTAGTCTCTTTTTTCTCCTTTTCTTGCTTACTTTTTCACACAGAGGTTTGTTGCCTTTGCTATGCCATCCCTTAATTTAGTCCACTATTCCTTCACCCCACCCAGGCACTTCCTCTTGTTAGGTCATCTCTGAGGCATTCATCCATTTTTTTATTTGCCTCTTGAAGTCGAGGACCTCATCCTTATATGGTACCATCTTTATGTCAAACCACTCTGTATGGTGATCGCTGGTCCCAAGTGGCATCCCACCTTGACAGTACTGTCCCTGTTTGTGAGCACCACCTCTAGTATTGCCCCATCATGAGTAGGATCCCTGATTAGTTGCCTGAGAAATGCCACCCTGCAGGAGTCTAGGCTGTCCCTTCTTCTAGCCTAGGCCATGGCTGGGAGACTAATGCAGTCATGTGATTGTTTTAGCAAGGGAGTGGTGCATTGTGGGTTAGGGCGGAGGGACTTCACTAACTCACCGTAATATTTTACTACACTAACTACACTAAATTGTGGATCAATGGTCAGGAAGGGCATTATTAACTAATGATATGTTGGGGCCTAGGCACTGGGAAGGGTGTGTGTGTGTGTGTGTGTGTGTGTGTGTGTGTATACAAAGATGGCACTGGTTCCTGGCAAACTGTCAGAAGCCAGTAAATTGCATTTTACAGATCTGTCTCTGGAAGGACAGGAGAGGGGTAGAAAGTGTCAAATGACTGAGGCTGAGGAGAGAGTAGCCATGAGACTAGCCATGGCCACCTGGGTAGGGATAGAGATTTTATAACTTTCATAAACCAAATCCCGGTGATCCCAAGGCTCTGCTTCAGAAATAACAATTAGGCTTACCCCAGTGTATAGCTCTTAATTTCTCTATTACTCACTCTGGACCCAAATTCCAGAATCTGAAAGTATCCAGAAGCATTGATGGAGTATCAGAGCATCTTAAGTAGTGAGGACAAAAGCACAAAAGTTCATACACCTACTTATGAAGGGGGATGGTGGATGGCATACATGCCACTGTCCATGTGTAACTGAGCTGCATTATGCACCCTGGGTTAGGTTTTGTCATTGACTTTGGTTTTCTAAATTCTGCAGTCAGCTTTTTGTTTGATGAACAGTGGACATCTGAATACTTACCATTAGACTTGATTTGAGCCAGTGGTGTACTTTAGGTAGTGGACTAGGGCTGTTTTCTATCCACTTTGAGATGTCCTGTGAAGCTGTCCTGCCTTGTACTGTACAACTCTTCTTCCTTTCTCTCACCTTTAAATGGTTCAGTTGTAGCGGTCTGGGCTAGCTCAGTTTGAGAAGGACTAATGTTAGTAGGGCCTGTAATGGTAAGTAAGAGAGATGCTGTTGAACCCTTGAGTTGGTGCTGAACCAGTCAGGTGAAACATGAACTAAATCCCTATTTACTGTGTCCTGACTTTCCATTGCTCAATTCAAGTCTCCTCTTCAATGAGTTGAGATGTGGGACATTCTGTTGTTTGTAGGAAACAAATAGTCTTTAGCAGGCATGCTCAATAAGAGGGACCAGCCTGAGGCTGAGTTTGGTTTTGGATTAGAGCTGTGTTTTGTGACAGCTCCATAGACCATATGGTGGTGGTCCCTGGTGAGAAGGGAACAGGAACTGCCTCTCATCCCCTCCTTCTAATCCTGCACCCTCAGTCTGTTAAAAGGATGGTAGAAAATACTTTTAAAACTGAAGTTAGGCCTGAAAATTGACTTATCTGTATCTTGTTTCCCCTGTTGAAATCAGAAGTCAGTCAGCAGAGGTTGGCCAACTGAGTTCAATTAGTTCTGAATTACACGTTAATTTTGAATACGATCTGGACACAAAGGAGGTTTCAGCTATGAGACTATACTTCTTGTTCTTTCCAAGGACCAAGGAGCTTAATTGGACTATAATGAGCTCTTTCATATTTTAATAATCATTATATCATTTCAATAATATAACTAATTATGTAATTACATTAACATAAATCATGGAAGATGAGTGAAAGAGTGGTGTGCAGTACGTGAGGGGCTGGACTTCTTTATTAAAAGATTATATATTTTTGAAGTGGCTCAATTGTTTTGTTTGGTGGATTCAAATGGAAGAGTAGTGATTGGAAAGTTTGGAGGATTATTTATTGGATGGTGTGAAATAAAGCAGTGTTTTGGGAGGTGGAACACAAGTTGCTTGGTGTTGGTGGGGAATGAGCAGTTGTAAACTGTGAACACTGAAATATGTTAAGGATATAGCCATGCATTCTCTGCCTCCCTCTTGAAGTGGCTCCACCCCTTAGGACCTTGGCCCTCAGACTGCCTTTAGAGTTCTCCAGAGATGTAGAGGTTTAAGGATTCCAGCCACAGACAAGAGTGTCAAAGAAAGGGAGCATGAGTTCAGATGTGGTCTCGGCATATGACCAAGGAGACAAACGTCAAGACTGGTTACCTAGGACAGACATCCATGCTACAAAGTGCCAATTAAGATATAGTCTGTTGACCAGTGAAGGATGTAGCATGAGGATTAGGAGATATTATTCTACTCAATGAGGATAATTTCCAACAATGCCAGATGAATTGTTAACAAATTATCCACAATTTGAGATTCAGTTGATGAATTTTCAGTTGATCTGGTATGTGTCATAGAAACTTAGAAGGGTGGATGGCTGGATGGATGTTTGTTTCCTATCTGGAATGTTGCCACCCTGCTGTTTCTGTGATATACTGTCCAAAGTGGGCAGTTATCTATTTTAAATCAGAAGTACAGCACCTATCACAGCATACTCAATTGAAATACTAGAATCTTTTGAGTGTGTGGTTCTATTGTGTGGAGGTGACTTTAGCTGCAGTGTTTATCTTGCATACTGTCCTCCAAAAAGTGAAAGAAATGTTCTACAGAAGCTTCATGAATTCCTCCCAGTGGTGGCTCTGGAGCCCCAAAGGCCATCTTCTACTATATCTTAATTGATTGACTTGCCAGATTTATAGGCATCTCAAGGACTAGCCTGGCCTGGTTCAAGTCGCATCTTTCTTATTTCTCCTTTTCATCTGCTGTAATGGATTCTCCTCCTTCACCAGACCTTTTATGCTGGATCTTCTTCTCATTAGCCACCTAATCTCACATTTCAATCTTGGATACTACTTATATGTGGATAATACACAACTGTACTTGTCCTTTTGTCATACCAGGACTCTGCATTTTCTTCCCCAATCACCTGTCATTTCTTCATTGATGCTTGGCTCCAAACCAGTTTCTCCAGCTCATTGTGAAAATATCTGAAGTTAGGTACATAACTACAGTATAGTACAGTAAGTCTGCATTTAAGTCATTATTTTCTGGCTGTTAATGAGCTGCAATTTACTTTGTAGATGCACTGACAGCAGAAGTAACAGTGCATTTTACATTGGTTGTCAGTGCATTGCACAGACATTTGTGCAAGTATGGCAATTCACAGGCAATGAATTAGCAATACATTATCCAATGCATTTATGCTGAAACTGATGAAGTCAAAAAACACAGTGGGCAAACACCAAGGGATTGTGTGGTGCTGTAGTTAATGTATGACACAGTGTAAAAGCAAGAACAAGCACCCACACAGAAACCAGTCAGAAAGTTTTGCTTACCATTGTATTTTCAAAGCAGCTATGCAAACTACGTAAAATACAAAATCATCTGGTCCATTACAGAGCCAAGCAGATATACTGCAGTGTGAATGGACTGATGATGTCACAGGACTATGCCTAACGCTTCACCCAGCCACTGCCAGGCTTCATCAGAGATTTCTGATTTCTGAAAGGTTTCTGTGTGGGTGCCTGTTCTTGTACATGCTAATGAGACAACTTAAAATATATTATACTTTTAGTCCGCTGATGAGTTGGTTATGAATTGCAAAGTTACTTAAATGCACATTGTATTGTACATACAGTGGTAGTCAGAGACATAGCCCAGTTAATCTTTAAATACATTCATATGAATCACAGAGGATCCCATTAAACTGAATGGGATTTCCGCAAAACATCCAGATACGGTATATCTTTGGCTATCACTGTAGATGTACTGAGACAAATAAGACATGTGGCCCAGCATGTCTACTCATGTACTTTTAATAAAGCGTTAGTACTGAGCGCAAAATGTTGAGTCTTGCTGTATTGCCCTACTGTTTTTCTTATTTGTTTTTCTCAATAACATTTTATTGAAAGTAGAATTCAACATAACAATCATTTACAATCTCTCTATAACATTTAGCAAGTGCTTTTCCATTTAGACAAACGTTTGATCAACATATTCAGCACTGTTTCAATACATCTTTATCTAATTCTAGTACCTATTCTAATTCATTATTCCAACACAAATATATTATCTAAATATTAATTTTAATTATCTAAAACTACATTTAACTTTAAACCTCTGATACTAAGTTAGACCCTGCTCAAGTTTTTTTTTTTTTCCTAAAGCAGTATAAACTGTTGAAGCACAGTGAAAGAAAAACAACATTAGAGAAAATAGAGAAGAGAACAGACAGAATGAGACAGAAGGAAGAGAAAGAAAATGCAGTACCACAATCCTTAGGAGACAGACCTTTGACTACAATTGTTTGGTTGTCATGGCTGGTGTACATAGATAAAAATCTGGCTAAAATACTGAGTGACTGACAACGGTGTCAACTCTCATAATCAGCCTTTCAGCAGCACCATACCTGTCCTCAAATGTGTGCCCTAACCCATTGAAATGTAATGCCAGTTTCTATTCTAATGCTTCATATGAGTTTTGCATGATATCACCCCCCACTGGTATTTTGTCTTCAAGCCAACATCTCAGTATGCTATTCTTTATTGAACCTCTATCAATAAAGAGAGTACCATTGCTCCTGTGTCCATTTCTCTTATTTGTTGAATTGTCCTAATACATGTCTCAATGGTTGTTCTATTTCTTAGATAGAAGAGATAATTAAAATATTGTTTAACCTCATTCCATGGTTGCTGTACCTGAGGACACTTCCAGAACATATTTACAAGGGTGCCTCTTTCAGTTTTGCACTTGCTACAGTTCGAATCCGGTTTAAGGCCCATTTTATAAATATGCACTGGAGTAAAATACAGATTATGAATGGTTTAAAGTGTAGCAACCTTAAATTAGAGGATTTAAAGGCTCTCATTGAAAAATACTACATTTTGGTCCAATTTGGACCTCTGGAAGAGTCCAGAAGGAAACTCTTAAAACTGAAGGTGGACAAAGCAATGGGGCCTGATGTGATTCATCCCAGAATTCTAAAAGAACTAAGGGTAGAACTAGTGACACCACTGACTACCCTCTTTAACAAATCATGGGAGGATGGGGTGGTACCCGAGGACTGGAGGAGGGCAGATGTGATTCCCTTCACAAAAGTGGGAGCAAGGCAGAAGCAGGAAACTACAGACCTGTTAGTTTAACCTCAGTGGTAGGGAAAATGATGGAATCACTTCTGAAGGAAAGAATTGTCAAGTATCTAGAGGCCAGAGGGCACAGGACCCAAGGCAGCATGGATTCACAGCGGGAAGGTCATGCCAGAAAAATCTGATAGATTTCTTTGACTGGGTGACCAAAGTAGTAGATCAGGGAGGGGCTATGGACATGGCCTACCTAGACTTTAGCAAGGCATTTGACACAGTCCCACACAAAGATTAATATACAAGTTAGCCAGCCTGGCATGGGTCCCAAGATGACAGCCTGGTAAAGAATTGGCTGGAGAATAGGACACAGAGAGTAATAGTAAATGAAGTCCACTCTGAACAAAGGGGGTTACTAGTGGGGTACACGCAGGATTCAGTATTAGGACCGGTCCCTCTTCAATATCTTTATAGCTTACATTGCAGAGGGACTGGAAGGAAAGTATGTCTCTTTGCAGATGACACAAGATCTGCAACAGAGTTGATGCACAAGGTGGGGTGGAAAGGATGAGAAGGGACTTGGCAAGGTTAGAGGAATGGTCAAATGTATGGCAGCTTAGATTCAATGCTAAGAAGTGCAGTAATGCACCTGGAAACAAAACCCAGGGAAGAGTACACAATGGGGGTGAGATACTAACAACAACAAATGGAAAGGGACCTGGGGTAGTCATATCAGATGACCTAAAGGTGGGCAAGCAATGTGAGAGGGCAGCAAGGAGGGTTGGGGGATACTGGGATGCATAGGGAGAGGCATCACCAGTAGAAAACAGGAAGTTATTATCCCTCTGTACAGACAGATGGTGAGACCCCATCTGAGTACTGTGTGCAGTTCTGAGACCCAGTCTCCGTAAAGACATAGACAGGATGGAAGCTGTCCAGAGGAGGGCAACTAAAATGGTGCAGGGTCTGCACTGGAAGACATATGAAGAGAGACTTAAGGAGCTTAATATGTATAGCCTCGAGGAAAGGATGGAGAGGGGGACATGATAAAACTTTCAAGTACCTCAAGGGAATCAACAAAGTCCAAGAGGGTAGCATCTTTCAAAAAAGAGATGTGCAAGAACAAGGGGCACAATTTGAAGATAGAGGGGCAGCTCAGAGGTAATTTAAGGAAGTATTTTTCACAGAGAGGGTTGTGGATGCATGGAACAGCCTTCGGAGGAAGTTGTGGAGTCAAAAACAGTGGTGGAATTCAAGCATGCATGGGACAGTCATAAGGCAATTCTAGGGGTGGGGGGTAGGAAGAAGTAGGCTGCTGGTTAACAAGGATCTGCAGCTTATCCATTAGGTATATAAATTAATCTTCATAGATTTACAAATATTTATCTCTATTTCTAACCATTCTGGATATAAGCAGAGTCGGAGTGGGGAGAGTGATTTGGAAACCTGAGAGAGTCCTGCAGCCAAATAATATAAAAGAAATCCAGGTCTTTAAGACCTCCTTTCTCTCTGTTCCTTGTTAGCTTATGGTATGCTAATCTTATTATTTTTTTTTTGTATCTCATTTCTTGTTAATCCAGCATGGTAACATAATTAAAATGTAGAGGATTTTGGTAGTAAATTCATTTTAACAGCATCTAACCTGCCCCAGGTTCCCAGTGGTAGCTTGTGCCATCTGGATAGTGATTCCATAAAGTTGGTTTTGGTGAGGGCAAAGTTTCTAGCTAGCGTCTGAGCTAGGTTTTATACAATCTGATTCCAAGATAATCAATACAGTCTGATGCCCAAAACAAGCCCAAGTTGTTGATTATCTCCTTACAGCAGAATCTGTTTAGGAGTAAGAACTTGTTTTACCTAAGTTTAGTCTGTAACCTGATATTACCCAAAATTCTTAATTAACTCTAGCACTCTAGGGACATAATTATCTATGTTTGTCAAAGATATTAGCAAATTATCAGCATAAACAGATGTGAGAATTTCCTTTCCAGCCGTAACAACCCCTGTTACTATCTTATCTGCATTGATTTTCCTTACTAATGGGTTTATAGCTAGGTTGAAAACAGAGGGAACAAAGGCAGCCCTGCCTTGTATCGCTTGTTACTTTGAAAGAAGGAAGAAATTATGCCATTAGTGATGACCACTGATGTGTTTTTTGTACAAAACATGTTCCAATTTTATAAACTTTTGGGAATTTATATTGACCTAATACATTAAAGATATGGGACCAGATTATAAGGTCAATTGCCTTCTGTGCATTTAACATTCTCTGGAACTTAAGAGAACAATGCCATCCTCTGGACCTTCAGAACCCTCACTAATAAACTCCCCAAATATATTTCAAGCCTTTTCACCCCTTTGGAAGATCCTATTCCCTCAGAAAATATTTTCATCTTCTGCTTGATGTCCCAAGGATCAGAACTCACCTTGGCAAATCTGCCATAAGCCATGCCCTTCCTATCCTCTGGAACAACTTTCAGAGCACTCTTTAGGCTCTCATCATTACCTGGGCTCTGGCTTTCAAGTCCATGTTGAGCTCCTCCCTCAAAGAAAATGTGTTTGTTTTTCCTAAGCCTCCATACCTCATGTGCACAAATTTTCTCATCCTTGAACCTCTTCTGATACATTTGGTACTCTGCTTCATGCTCATGGTCCACCCCTGCTCTGCCTCCTCTTATCCACCTTATCCCTCCTCTCATCCCTCTTACCTGTATCTAGCTGTTCTTCTCCCACGCCTTTCCCTCCCACCCCTGTCTGTTGCTCCTTACTCAATTGGTGTTTATGGCTAGGTCACCTCTTGTTAGCACTTATCTAGCTGGCTGCTTGTAATGGATGGTCAAGTAACTGTACTGCCTGTTGTTGTATTGTTGTACACCACTGCTACATTGTACTCTCTTTGTATATTATGAGTATTGTTTTATCCTAATTCATGCTTACCTTTATGTAACCTGCACCTTCCATGTCCTGTATGCATTTTCCTGTCTCCCAGGACTGCCTCAGTAAATGAGCTTGTCTCAACTGCGTTAAGACTGGTAAAATGTTTTATTTAGTTTTGATGACGGGTAGGTGCACTAGCTATAACAATGACTATTTTCAGGCACAGCCTGGGAGAGTACAAAACAAAACATTTACAATAACAGGTTACAATATATAAGATCACAACTATTCAAAAGTAGGACTACAGAGCAGGCTGGTGATTACATTACAGACAACAGTGGAATAAATTACAAGAGATGAACAAAATTAAGGTAAAAGAGATTTAACATTTACATTATACAAATAACAATTTGGTTTGGTCAGAAGTGCTAATATTATCATGGACAACTATGAAAGGTTATGACTAGGAGACAGAGGCATTTTAGAAGTAAGATATAGGATGATGTGGAGGGGTAAAGTAAAAGTGGGAAATGAAAATTTGAGAGATGGGGGTAGGATAGGATAGGAAAGATAGGGACATATGGAGAGATTACCTAGGGATCTTAATGAGAAGGTAGCAAAACAGGAGGTTGGAAGAAGAAAAACTATGCATCGGTAGGGGTCAATAGACCAAGAAGTGGCAAGAAACATAGGGAGAGGAGATGGGGCTAGGGTGGTTTAAAGCAGGTGCAGCTGGAGGAATCAACAAGATTGAGTTGAAGCAATTTCTTAAAGGAGGCATGGGATGATACTAGTTAAGTACTTAGAGGAGGAGTTCCAGAAATGGAGGGCATGACAGTCAAAAGCACTAGCATCTTTGGACGTTCTGTATCTGGGAATGTGAACAGAGGCATTATTTGCTGAACGAAGACCATAGCTGGAAGAATGGTTAATAAATAGTCTGATTGATTGATTAATGAAAGAAGGCCACAGGATATGTTCACTTTATTGGATGTTTCTATTACATGGAAGATTTTCCTGATATTATGTGCAGAAATATGTGCCTTCATGAATCCTGTCTGCTAGGAAGTGACCAGAGATGATATTACCTTTTCAATTCTGTTAACTAGAATTTTGGCCAGGATCTTCACATTTGAGTTAATTAGAGAGAAAGGCATATAACTATTGCAATCTAATGGATCCTTCCCATTTTAAGTGTTAATGTGATTAAACTATGAATTAGATCCCTGGATAATGTTCCTTGTAACAAAGCTTAATTAATCATATCCTTTAAAAGTGGGAAACTTCATTGGCGAAGGAGTGGTAAAATTAGCCATATAGCCATCTGGGCCTTGTTTTTCTTAAAGATTTGATGACCTCTAATATTTCTGTGGTAGAAATATCTGACTCTAGTCCTGCAGCCTGCTCTACAGACACCCCTGGTATCTCCATTTCTGTGTAAAATCTGAAAGAGGTATTATATTATTGTCCTGTTTGTCTTCATAGAATTCTTCATTTATTGTCTTGAAATCTGTAACTATTTTTGGTGCTTGGGAGACCTAGTGGTTGTGATGGATGTGGATTGTGCATTTGTTTCAGTTTAATAGCTAGTATCTTCGTGGCCCTTGAGCGGTATCAATATGGTTCAGTTTTGCCTTCCTAATGGCAAACTCTGCATCCAGTCTACTTAAGTCATTATATTCTGCCCTAAGTTTGAACCAGTTATCCCAGACTTCCTAGCATCAGATGTAACTAACTGCAACTCTACTTCTTTAATTTTCTTGAATAGGTTACTCTTAGCTAGGACCCTTTGTTTCTTCTGATTTGTGCATATGCTTATTAGGGTCCCCTGCAACCAGCATTTTAGAGAGTCTCACAGAGTTTCCCTTTGATATCCTCTGAATTATTAAAGGAGAAGTCCACCCAGAATGTGCAAAACATATGTTATGTAGAATGTTTTGATATGTATGTTAAGTCCTACTGTGTCCTTCCTCTGTCTGCTATTAGGAGTTTTTCCTAAATTAGCCTGCTAGCTGTATGGTAGTTTACAACCCTGGGCATCTCCATCACAAATAGGTTTATTGTCTTTCTTTCTCCTATGATGCACCCTGGCTCATGTGACAGTAATGTAGCTATGCCCTTAGATTTAGTAGGGTCTGTCACAGCTCAGCCACAAAGATAATACTTCTTTCAGAAGTCACACTGCTAGATTTTGGGTGAGTGTAATCATTATTATTTTTGATATTAGTACCGTATCCTGCTATGTTACAACCTATAGGGTGATGTTCAATTTGCTACTTAGTACTGGTGCAAAAACTGAAAGTGACTGAGAGGAATAGAATAAACAGTGACATGATTCAAACACAACACACACACACACACACACACACACACACACACACACCAGAACATAGCAGGACAAGTTACTGATATCAAAAAATAATAATGATTACAGTCACCCAAAATCTAGCAGGTGTCTTCTGAAGAAGTATTTCTCTGTGGCTGAGCTGTGACAGACCTTGTAACAAGACACTGGCTTCCTACAGGGGCAATTAGATATCACACCAAAGGGCACTCTGGGAAGACTATCTGGGACAAGACGCCATAAAAGACACCAGAATGGCAACCTTCAAGGGCAATAAAACAGTTAGGGAAAGTTAGAAAACATCTCTCATAGCCAGAAGAGAAGAAAACACTGGAAACTGGTTAGAACACAGAAAAAGACTACTACATATCTTTTTCTGATTTTAACATGGAGTTTTCCTTTAAGCTCCAAGAATTCTGCTATTTTGGTTTTAATTTCAGTAATATTTTCTGAGTTATTGAGCAAAACATTGTTTATTCTCCATCTCTTGGATTTTATGGAGTTCTGTAAAACTGAGAAGTTTAGTACTACCAGGGTGTGATCCGAGATTACCAAGAGTTTTATCTCTGAGTAGTTTACCCTGTCAGTTAACTGCTGATTAATAAGGAAATAATCAATCCTGGATCCAGGTTGATGACAACTCTACCAGAATGAAAATTCTTTTGTTTAAGGGGTGAAACATTTTCAGATATCTATCAGATTGTTGTCAGAAATCAAGTCTGATGAGTCTTTGTCTTCTTTGGACCTACAGGGCCTAAATCTGGTTCTATCTAAGGTTGGGTCTAAGATAGCATTCATATCTCCCGCTATTATCATTGTAGCTGTGGGCAAATCATTGAGCTTATTCTGTAAAATGTTGAAGATTTCATGACTGGTGCAGTAGGACCATAAATATTGACAAGAGGAATAACTCTTCCCAATCCAACCCTGTAGTATTAGAAAATGCCTCCACTTTCCTCTATCTGGACTCGCACTTTAAAGTTGATCTACTTATTAAGATCAAGACCCTGCTCGCTTGGAATTATTACCTGCACTGATTACCTGCCCAACCCACTCTCTCCTCATATAATTGTAGTGGTCTATCTTAAGGTGAGTCTCCTGTAAAAATGCAATGGAAGCATCTAATTTTCTAAGGTGACTAAGTACAGAATAACATTTAACGTTGTGATTTAACCTCTTCACATTTTATGAAATCAAGGTAAAGCTATTTGCAAAAGCCATTACGAATGTAAAGGAATGTCTGACTTGCTGCTTTAGCTAGATATACCATAGATCTCTCCCTACAGTTCTTCCCATTGGCATATTACGTGCCTGTAAAGGATCTGCCCTATCTAATGTGATAGAATGTAAGGTGATAAAGTAAAAGAGTAGAGACGAAAAAGACAATTAAAGAATAAAATAATGCAGTTCAAAAAGTAACTAAGGGTTCTTTCTTCAAGTGAGTCATAACATGTCATAGTATTCTTTCTAGTAATACACAGATATATGTTCTTCCCACTACCCCTCCCTATCCATCCCTGAATGTTGTGGAGTGGAGTGCAACATCAACACAGACCTCCCAGCAATGACATTTAAATGCTAATAAAAGTATGCAAGAACAATAACATTAATACAGTTCCAAGCAAATATTTAAATATTACTCATGCTCTGCCATCCCCTTAAACAGTGTAGCAGGTTCTTAAAGATTTAAATCCAAAGAGTCCCAAGTCAACCACATAACAACTCTTCAAAGTAATTCCTATTTGTAGATAATACATCAGTCTAGCTATGATGAAGCAAACAGAACTTGCGGTATATTTCCATAAATTGTATACCACAGAGATAAGCTTAGAGCTGGCACATTTAAACATGCAGGGGTTCTCAGCAAGTAACCTATTGTGTTACCAGTCGCACTTTAATGCCGTGTCCTATCCTCCTATATCATAAAAGACAGAAATATAACCTTACCTTCTCAAGTTGGTTCAACTTCATTACAATGGGAGGTGTAACATTAATTAATTTTAATCTGAAATCCCAAATGAGGATAGTATTTACATAGATACATAGACAGTGTCGGCAAAAAGGGCCTATGGCCCATCCAGTCTGCCCATTTGAGCTTGTAAGTTCAGTTTATGTTTTTCTAGAAGTCTGTTGCCCTACCCCTGACCTCCAGAATTCCTTTATGTCTATCCCATGCATTCTTAAATCCTGTGATTGTTTCAGCCCCACCACTTCTTCTGGCAGGGTGTTCCACTTGTCCACCACCCGTTCTGTGAAGAAATTCTTCCTCATGTTTCCTCCGAATTGTCCTCCTCCAACTTCATCCCATGGCCTCTAGTCCTGGAACATCTTTTCACTTAAAAATAGTATATTCCTGCACCCTGGTCCTCCTGTAAGATACTTGTATGTCTGTATCATGTACCCTCTCTCCCTCCTCTCCTCCAGGGAGTACATATTCAGTTCCTTCAACCTGTCCTCATAGGACTTGTGATGCAATCCATGTACCATCTTTGTTGCCCTCCTCTGAACCTTCTCTACCCTGTCTATGTCCTTATGTAGGTAAGGTCTCCAGAACTGTACACTGTACTCCAGCTGGGGCCTCACTAGTGTCTTGTATAGTGGAATTATGACCTCCCTTTCCTGCTGGTGATGCCCCTGCCTATGCATCCCAGCATCCTATTTGCTTTTCCTGCTGCCTTGTCACACTGTTTCCCTACCTTGAGGTCATCAGAGATGATAACCCCAAGATCCCTTTCCTGCTTGGTGCATGCTATATCCTCACCCTCAACTGATATATTGTGCCAGGGTTTTGTGCCCCATATGCATTATCTTGCACTTCTTTGCATTGAATTTCAACTGCCAAACCCCTGACCATTCTTCAAGTTTCTGCAGGTCCCTTCTCATTCTGTCTACACCCTCTGGTGTGTCTACTCTGTTACAGAGTTTTGTGTCATCAGTGAACAGTGAAATTCTGCCTTCTAGGTCCTGTGCAATGTCACTAATGAAGATGTTGAATAGGACCGGTCCCAGCACTGATCCCCTGTGGTACCCCACTGGTCACTCTTCCTCTGTGGAGTGACAGCCATTTACCACCACCCTCTGTGTCCTGCTGCTCAGCCAGTTACCTACCCACCCCACTACTGTTCTGCCCACACCCATATTCCCCAGTTTGTATAATAGTCTTCTATGTGGCACAGTGTCAAAGGCCTTGCTGAAGTCCAGATAGGCCATGTCCACTGCCCTCCCTGATCCACCTCGTCCCCGTGACCCAAAGCTTTTCTATCATTTCTCTTGCAGGCTACACATCGTGGTGGCTATCAGTGATAGCAAAATCCCCTTAAACCCCTGTAATAAAAATGTAGTAACCAGCCTAAAGTTGAGTACCATAGTGAAAATAATCTCTGGTCCCACTGGTGTAGTAATAATATCTGTCCCAGTTACATAAAATACTTCCTTTTGATATAATCGCTCAGGTTAAAAATACTTAAGTAGCTAGAGACAGGAATCACTTAAACTATATTCAGTGACATGAAGAGATTTAAGCATTGTAAAAGTTTTGGGACAAGTAATGCTGCTTTTATTAACCTACACGTTCTGTGCACGACTGGGATGAAAGTACAAAGTTATAAAGTTATATATCTGGAAGCTGCCTTGATCCCACAGAGAATCATTAGTTAATTAATCCTTTATGGTTGGCTAACAGAACAATTACCTTAGAGGACACTTAGTAGAACCAGTCAGCTACAGACATAAATAAAAGCTTAAAATGCACCATTTCCATTTGAAAGTTTTCAGCCAAGCCATAAACATCTCCGTCAAGCTTCCTCCACCACCATCTGGTGTGAATGCTGTTCCTAAGTTCCTTTGCAATGCATCCTTACATCATGACGTATGACGTCCTGAGAAGCAGCTCGAGGGATCCCATCAGTTCTTGGCCTTGTGGAACTTCGAATGTTAAATCTGGCAGTTGGAAATTTAAACAAGTAAGTTAACAATAAACAAAACAAAATAGCTGAAAATGAAATGTAGAGTTAACTGGCTGTGGTGCCTCTCATGCCCAGAAAACTTTCCTGATCAGCCAGCTGTGTGGAATGGAGCCCCAACCACAGGTCTCAACCATGTGCGCCACGCTTGCCGCTCCTAATTAATTATTTCTTTTATCTGCCTTGTATAATATAGTTCTCCTGCTGGCATCCAAATCAATCATCTAGTAGTGAGCATCTTATTAATAAAAAGACATTTGAGTACATAAGACTTGGCAATGTGGTCACCACGAAACTGTTTATTCCACCAAGGAAAAGACTCCATTGTATCATACTAATGCGATGTCAATGGCAGAAAACCCAGTATAACCTAACTGGCGATTTCTGTGTCTGCTCTCCTAAGAATCATAAACTGTTTTATCATTGGTGACTCGAGGCAAAATCTACTTAAGTGATTTGACTCTTTCTAGGTGCCCCAGTGCAGTCTAACTGGTGGTCCCTATGTCACCTTTCCAGTCAGTTAAACCAGATTATTCTTGGTGTCCACTCTGCTCAAGCATGACTTTAGTTAAAATGTTTAAGAATATGCCATTGGGCTGCCTGCCCAAAGAACTACACCAGCGGAGACTTAGCAGCTATAAGAAACATCCATCCTATATATCTTTATAGTTTTTATAAATAAGGAGAAATCTAAAGTGGCACAGCACAGGAGATCCAGGTTCAGGCCCCACCACACCCCAAAGCCAACAGCATAATTCCTAGTTCATTAGACACTCACAAACAAGCCTTTCCATGTATCCAAACTAAGCAGCTAGTTAATGCTGGAAGTCAAAACTGCCAAATAAGTCTGGGAAATCTTTCCATAGCCCCTGCTTTGCAGCCTCAAATCCATTATATTCTTTGGTATCATCTGGTGTCCAGATCCTCAGCCTTGTGGGATATAGCAGATCATATTTTGTAAGCCCCCACCCCTGCCTTTTTGCTTATTACAGGTGGTATGCTGTTTGGATCTGACAGCAATACCAGGTGGGCTGGTTCGGGAGGAATAGGTCACTCGGCACAAAGGCTATGTTTAGCTACTCTGCACAGGAGCACCCAAGTAATTCCAAACACAGGAAGCAATAACTGTAATGTCCAATACCAGAAGTGGGATTCTTAAAGGTGGCTTTATTCACATTCAAGCAGAACAAACAAAGCATAGACGGACCCCACAGGGCTACACTTCTGGTAATGCAGATTAAGAGAAACAAGAACCCTTCTTCAACACTTCAGCCCTCAGGCTCTGAACCCACCGCACACAGCCCAGACTTGCACGCTGCTTTGGGTACACAGCCTGAACTTGTACACTATTCTGGGTTGTCCCTGGCTTGGCCCCTGCCAGCCACTCGGATACCTTCCATATGTCATGGAAACCTTTTCTGGTGGCTCCTAAACCACCTAAGAGCACCTCAGCTCTATCAGGGAGTTCTCCTTTTAATCCCACATCTGGGTACTTTCCTCAGGCACTGGCCAAGTACCTGAGAGAAAGTAAAGGTGCCACAGAGCAAATCCATAGAGGTGAATTTGGTTACTACTGATGGGGGGTCTCCACCTCTCACTTCCACAATTCATATTCGGCCATTTCTCTGGACATTAAACATCTCATTCTGTAAAGTTTGGAAATGTAGATTAAGGCTAAATGTATGTCACATTTCCTCTACTTGTCTTGCTTTCCCATTGTGGGACCTGAACATACTTTTACTTGGCTTAGCCTATTGCTCTAGGCCCCTCCCCCACTGATTAAGCAGTCCAATCCCCACTTTACTTCACTCTTGTGCTGGACTTGAACCTACTTGAGTTAACTGGCAATGTCTATAACACTAGACCTCCTACAGATTAAGTAGTCCAATCCCAACATTTCAACAGTCAGGTGAAAACATAGGCCCTCTGTCAGAGTGAACTCACCTTTGGTTGCAGGTGCCCCACAGGCGATTCCTCACAGAAATTTCTCTCCCACAGCTGCTGGTGCCACAGCACAACTTGAAATAGGCAGCTCCTTAGCCGGAACCAGGAGGGATGCCACTGGAAAACAGGCAAACTTTTTCCACCCCATCCCCTCAGGGATGGGGCACAGGGACCAGTAACAGCGGTCTCCACCACTTCAACAATCAGCTTACTGTGTTCCTTTTGGTGGAAACACACACTCCCCTTACAGTAGCTCTAAAACAGAGCTAAAGGCTCAGAGATCCTGCACACAGACTGCTGTGCTGCTCCTCTCCAAGACTGCACACAGACTCTGTTCAAAAATCCCCAACATTCTATCCTAACTTCCAATTGCAGCATTCCAGTGTGGCTCATGCAGCTGCGAGAGTTCTATGGTGATGTCATCCCTCAGTCTCAGCTGAGACTGAGAACAGAGTGAGACAGTGTGAAATCCATTTAACTGGAGTTTCACAAGCTGTCTTCCTGCCTACCACTAGGTCTTACTGGGATTCTAGTAACCCCGGTAACAAGGGTTACACTCACCCTGGGCCAGGAAAATGACTGTCTGCAGTCATTATTTACCTGGCTTAGGCCATGTCGCCCCATGTGTTGACTACGGGAGGTAACGCTACCTTCTCCCTACCATGTGCCAGCACAGGCAGACAACACTAAGGGCCTAGAGGCCATTGGCTGACGATCAGCCTCTACTCTACCCGCTGACTATGGGTACCTAGTGACTCCGTAGAACTGCCCAGAGCATAGCCTAATAGATCAGCACTGCAGCCCTACTGCAGGTCAGTGCCACAGCCTGTCTATCCCCCAGCCCTCTAGGGAAAATCTATCTGCTTTTAACTCAAACCCCAAAACAAAACAAACAAGGGACCTCCCCGACCTTGGGCACCATGCAACCACACACAGGAGCTAATACCATACCATTACATTACTCCTCAGTCCACCACAGCCATACCTGTGGAAGAAAAGGGTTACTACGAGTAACAATAACAACAACAGTACTTTAAATACTACACACTAGTACTCGTGAGGAACTCCAATGAGTCCCTCCTCCTTCTTGTCTTCTCTTCTATCTTCTTCAGGAACACCTGCAAGAGAAAAAAGAAAGACAACACACACTCTTATCTGCATACACAGTCTATCTAAACCCCTACCATCAAAACACTGGAGAATCCCAAAAATACTTTTTTTTTTTTTTTTTAGAAAAGGTAGAAAAACAGTATAAACATTAGAAAACAGTAGAAAAACAATTACATTATTTACACAACATTTGGGGATGGAGTGCCTAAAGTCCCATCTAGTGACCACAGTGCCCGAGGCTAGTCCATTAAAGAGTCTCTCCTGGGCCAGAGCCCAGTGAAGCACAGTTCTAGCAGGCCAAAGTCCCGAAGGGGAGAGTCTTTGAGGACAGTTCAAACATCTGAGTCTGCTAGTGAAGGTGTGTACTGCAATGTCATAAGAATAGAAAAGTCTGGACCTTACCAGTCCCTTGTAGAATGACAATGGCACTGACCTGGTCCTCAGCAAGACTCTCCCTGGCAGCACTCTTCCGATACAGCTGGGTGGACATCTTCCGGGAACGACAGGAGGCACATCTGGAAACTGCTGAGTTGATGTCATCTCTGAGATGGAACCTTGGAACAGGAACAAAAGGAAAACAGCTGGTCTGACGTCATCCGGATACCAGGCGATGAATCAGGATACAGCTGGGCTGGTGTCCTCTCTGGATCTGAAGTCATCTGGTGGGCCAGTCGATGGATTCTGGAAAGTCAGTACACTGTAGAACTGATGAATGGGGCACCTGAGTCCTGGACGTCCATACTGGTGGAACAACAAAGGCACTACAATGGCTGGAGTGGCAGCACTGGCTACCACTGCTCTGCTTTCCAGTTGGTAGGCATGGGCACATTTGCAGGAGGTCTTTGCATTGTGGCCAATAGCACAACGGGTCAGAAGCTTGAATTATTACCCTGTCGGGCCCACATAATTCACACTATGAAAGGTTTCACATCCCTCTCCATCCACTATTCGAACAGTGTCCATTAACAATGTTCTGCCTCTTTTCCACTGGCTGTATTTTTCGTGAAACATTCTGTTCCTGACATGCTTGTTTGCACCAGGATGCACACATTTCATTGCTTCGACCCAAATCCAGGATTTCCTGCTGTTCTCAATCTCCTCCCAGACTCTCTGAGGAAAGGTAGGAAAGGACATCCCATAGATTTCATTCGCCTTCCCTACGAACCAGTCTTTTCTCTTTACTAGCTTTGGTCAACTTGAGACCTCTGGCTGGCATGGGGCAGCCAGTCCTGGTTCTGCCAGCTACGCATTCTCAATGAAATAAATAATGGGTCCCTGGCTTCTTTTGCACAGCCAGGGCAGTGGCCTCACCATTCTCTTCCATGCATTTCTCTGAGGCGAGAGCTTGAGGCTGTGTACCAGTTCCTTTTCACAAGACCACATAGGTTCCCCTCTTCTTCTCCTCACTGAGAATCTGTGCCCAGGAGTGAGAAGTTGTCCTCACTCCTGAGACTATCCATTCTTCACTGGGCGGAGGTTGATACCTCCTATTCAAAGGCCTCCCACATCTCATCTTCTCCTATGAGACTTGGGCTAGGCCCCCTCTCCAAGGGTCTACTGATGCTCTGCCTGAATTGTCTCTCTGCGATCTAGCATCTGAAACATCAGCATATTGTTCTGTCTGCAAATCTGCACACCTCTAGCTTTGTGCCACACTCCCCTGAGGGGCCTTCTCCAACAGGCTCCGCCTGGTGCTGTGTGCTGCCAACTGCAGATTCTTCAACTTTTGTCCATGTGGAGCCAAATGAATCTTTGGCGCTTTAAATAAACTGTATTTCTCGAGGCACCCAGAACAGTGAGGTACCATGAAGACGTCCCTTCCAGCATTTAAGCATATTAAGCACACTTGCACTGGATATCCAGGAATCGCCACATGAGGAGGCAGTTGTCCTCTGTAGAAACACCTCTCAATGTCCCTTAACTTATTTACTTCTGCTGCTACCACAGCCCGGCATGATCCGGGTAGCGGCTGGTCCTGAGGCCATGACTGCAGAGAAAAACAAACAAATGCTCACTGTTATTGAAAGTCCCACATCACTGAACACTTTCTTTCACTTTCAAATGGCTCCTGTGCTGCTGTGTTTACATTACTACCCCACACTGCAATGGCGGCGCGGCACTCCTACGCATCAACATTTTGAAATTGGGTCAAGCTTCACTGTGTATCCGATTTACACACTGTACTGATAACTTTGCTCAAACTGCACAAACTTGCACTGTTCTTTTTCCTAGCACATTTATATGATTTACCATGGACTTTTCACTTGCTGAAGACATTGCTGTAGCTCACAGCCCCTTAAAGCCTCAGTATTTCAAGCACAGATTGCCTGTAACTCTTGCTGCATATCTTGATACAACTCACAGTCCTCTCATGGCTTTGAAACTTACACTGGCGCTGAACCCATAACTATGTTCACAGTCGATGGCTTAAAAGGTTTGCTTTTGCTGGTAAACTTAACACAGTCTTTGATTGCAACGCGATTACACTGCTGCACACAGATTCAGCTGGCTTTGGCAAAAATCACTTGTTTGAGCAATTATTTCTGTTGGTACTCACTGTTATCAGTAGCTGTTTGCTGCAATGGAAAACGGCCTGCAGCCAGTCTTGGAGGCCTCTGGAAAGTAGCGGGTTAGCAGTCCTGCCGATCATCCTCTGAACACCACACTCACAGTCCAGTCGATCGAGATGCCGATTGAGCCCGATTTTAGATAGAAAAGTCCGAGTTTTTAAACTTTTAGCGCTTTCAGTCACCGCGACGCCTCCGATAAGCCAGTACACACACTCCACTCACAGTCCCTCTCGAATACTGGGCAGTCTCTGTAGAGCTGGCTTGGAGGCAGGACTGATTGCAGTCTCACCAATCACCGACGCCATGCAAATGAGCCTCTTTCCCTCATGAGTGCTCTTCTCCTCATGAGGATCATCGAGCAGGCAAATTTAAACTGCAAAACCACTTTTTTCCCCAGAACTGACTCCAGGGCGGAGCCCATTTCAACCATTTGTCATGGCCATTAACACAGCAAGTCTCTCCATTCACTAGAAAGCATTTCCAACATCCAGGGCACAATTTTCCTGTTGCTATCCTTAGTCTTCCACACTTTTCTTTGTCACACAGTTTTTAAAAGCTGGCAAAATGCTGTATATTTTGATGCAGGACATGGGCATACTCTCACAGGCTTTACTGCTCCTTGGTAAACAGTTGGCATTTAACAGCAGCACATGGACAACAGCACACAGCGACACACTAGTTAACCTTGCTTCAGCATTTTTTTTTTTTTTTGGGGCTACCCACTGCCAGATAACCAAACGCTAGCCCTTGCCCGAGCACCTTTCCTCCCTAAATTTAAAATCCAAAGCAGTGCCTCCATTTTGTAACCCCCACCCCAACATTTTGCAAACAACAGGTGATATACTGTTTGGAGCTGACAGCAATACCAGGTGGGCTGGGTTTGGGGAGAATAGGTCACTCGGCACAAAGGCTAGGTTTGGTTACTCTGCATAGAGGCACCCAAGTAATTCCAAACACAGAAAGCAATAACTGTAATGTCCAATACCAGAAGTGGGATTCTAAAGTGTGGCTTTATTCACATCCAAGCAGAACAAACAAAGCATAGACGGTCCTCACGGGCTACACTTCTTGGTAATGCAGATTAAGAGAAACAAGAACCCTTTTTCAACACTTTCAACCCTCAGGCTCTGAACCCACGGGCACACAGCCTGGACTTGCACGCTGCTTTGGGTATACAGCCCGAACTTGTACACTATTCTGGGTTGTCCCTGGCTCGGCTTCCTGCCGGCCACTCGGATGCCTTCCATATGTCTTGGAAACCTTTTCTGGTGGCTCCTAAACCAGCTAAGAGCACCTCAGCTCTATCAGGAGTTCTCCTTTTAATCCCACGTCTGGGTACTTTCCTCAGGCACTGGCCAAGTACTTGAGAGAAAGTAAAGGTGCCTAGAGCAAATCCGTGAGGTGATTGGTTACTACTGATGGGGGGATCTCCCACCTCTTGTTTCCACAATTCATATTCACCGCCATTTCTCTGGACATTAAACATCTCATTCTGTAAAGCTTGGCAATGTAGATTAAGGCTAAATGTATGTCACATTTCCTCTACTTGTCTTGCTTTCCCATTGTGCTGGACTTGAACATACTTTTACTTGGCTTAGCCTATTGCTCTAGGCCCCCCACTGATTAAGCAGTCCAGTCCCCACTTTACTTCACTCTTTGTGCTGGACTTGAACCTACTTGAGTTAACCGGCAATGTCTATTACACTAGACCTCCTACAGATTAAGTAGTCCAATCCCAACATTTCAACAGTTCAGGTAAAAACATAGGCCCTCTGTCAGAGTGAACTCACCCTTTGGTTGCAGGTGCCCCACAGGTGATTCCTCACAGGAATTTCTCTCCACAGCTTCTGGTGCCGCAGCACAACTTGAAATAGGCAGCGTCTTCCTTAGCGGAACCAGGAGGGATGCCACTGGAAAACAGGCAAACCTTTCCATCCCCATCCCTCAGGGATGGGGCACAGGACCAGTAACAGCGGTCTCCACCACTTCAACAATCAGCTTACTGTGTTCCTCTTTTGGTGGAAACACACACCTCCCTTACAGTAGCTCTAAAACAGAGCTATAGGCTCAGAAGAGCCTGCACACAGACTGCTGTGCTGCTCCTCTCTCAAGACTGCACACAGACTCTGTTCAAAAATCCCCAACATTCTATCCTAACTTCCAACTGCAGCATTCCAGTGTGGCTCATGCAGCTGCGAGAGTTCTATGGTGATGTCATCCCTCAGTCTCAGCTGAGACTGAGAACAGAGTGAGACAGTGTGAAATCTATTTAACTGGAGTTTCGCAAGCTGCCTACCCTGCTACCACTAGGTCTTATTGGGATTCTAGTAACCCTGGTAACAAGGGGGTTACATTTGTAACATGCTTCTCTTAGTTTTTTCTTAAATGGAAAGAAGGCATCCCATCTATGAATTACTTCAGGTGGGAAATCATTAAACAACTTTATTATTCTCCTTCAAATGAGATGAAAGTTGTATTCTTTAGGACTCATTGAATGTAAATTTTCTGCTGGAAGTCCAGCAGCTGAAACACAAAGATCTAGGCTTTTCATTTCCTGCCAGGTTTAGGTTTTAATGACCTGTTGCTCTCTCAATGAAATCTGTACTAGCTCATGGTGGGAGGGTCCTGCAATGGTTGTAAGGAGCTGGCTGGTAAATTCTATAGGGTCAGAGCTCTTAGCCTCCTCCTTAAGCCCAAAGACTCTTAAATTATTTTGTCTGCTTCTGCTTTCTAGGTTCTCCACCTTGGCTAACAACTCTGATATTTTCCAGCTATTCAAAGCCTTTCAGTGTACTCTTTGTTGGCTGTCTTCCATGCTACTGACTCTCACTTTAACATCAGCTATTCTTGTCTTTAGCTGTGCCAGCTCACGCTTTACCTCTCTGATGTCCTTGGACATACTGTGGAGTGTAATTTTCATTCCAGCTATTTCTTGCATAATGATATCAAAATGCTTAACTGCTAGAGGTTGTTCTGTATTTAGTTTTTGACTTCATGGCAGAGAGAACCATCTGATCCACTGTCTGTGTTGGCTAAAGATCTCTTTTAATGTTTTTCTCCTCCTCAGCTTCTGTACTGTCTAGCATCGTGACAAGATTTTCCTCCATCTGGCAAAGTAAATCTGTATACTTCAGTTGCTATTGAATCCGTGAGACTGGCTTATTCATAGTAGATTTGTTATGCTGATGGAGTTGTTGTTGAAATTAGTAGAGGTTCTGTAAATCGTATCCTGATGCTGATATTATCAGTTAGAGTAGTCTCACTGATTACGTTTATCAACTAGACAGTTCAAATGCCCTCTGTAAGTTTATTTCTGTTTTGCTCTGTTGTGGTATGCTTTAAATATTCAGGAGTCCATGCCAGTGATCAGGCAATTAGGATGTATTAGCTGTGCGATTTGACAAATAAACCAAATCTGTATTCAGGTTTCTTTCTACTCAAGTGATGGTAGATGCAGTTACCGCTGTTGTGAGGCGTTTATAAAAGCTGCACTGTGATATTTAAAAATCGCACTTGTTGGCCAAAATTACGACAGAGAGAATCGGAACTCAGTAGGTTCAGGGATGGGAGAAAATTAATAAAAATAAAATACATTAAAATGATGTTCTCAGCATATTCATGAAAGGCTGGGAGGTAGGCCTTCATGGAGCTCAGGAGCATAAGTCAGCACCGAATGACAACATTCGATTTGTTATTTATCAATAAATTTGAAGTCACAGCAAGTTGATTTTGAGTTTATGTGACTCTGATTCAGGTTTTCATGGTGCTGAATCTGTTTTACTGTCTACTATTATGTCCACACACTGTTATCCTAACAGCAATATCCTGAAACACCTTTTCTCTTCAGGTATATACTGAGCCTAGTTTTGAAACTCTATAAACACTGTTTGCACTTACCACCTCCTTTGGCAATCTGCTCCACAACAGTATTATTAAAGATGTTGTAAATTTAACATTTTCTGTTTTTTGTTTTGTTTTTTCCTGGTGCTTCTCCTAGTTCTTTTGCTGATGAGCCAAATGTGTATATGAATGTCCATGGGATGGTTCTTTTGACTCTTCCACTGTAACACCAAATGCCCATAACAATGGCTATGGGATGATTCTTCTGGTACATTATCTTCTTGTTCTCCTGCTGATACAGCTGAATGCACACACAGACCATTCAAATTCCGTGCCACTAAGATCCAAAAGAGTGGGAAGAAGTTGCAGTATATTTAATACAGTGACTACAAATCGGTCAAAGTTGGATCACATCACAGCTATCACATCTGTCCAAGTGTACCAAGTGAACCATGTTGCTTGTACTTACAGTACCTCAAGAAAGGCCTAGATTCAGACTTAGAAAGGAGACACAGCTGAGAAGGAAGAGGCATGATGATGAATCCTGAGGAGAGGGAGCATAAAATGTAGTTCACTGGTTCAGCAGACAACTACTGTACATTTAAATTGTTTATGCAATTTAAATTGAGTAATTGGTAGGTAAGAATCTTGGAACTGTGGATTAGTTTGGAATATGTTGCTTGATACTGTTGTTAGTTGATCTTGAAATGAAGATAGTTTGAATACTTATGCGGCTGTTTACAATTTATTTCTCCAGTACAAAGCCTATCACCCTTTCAGGAGGGTTCTACCCTAGAGGTGGTGCAGGAACAGTTCCTTATAAGGTACCTTAGGAAGATGCCCAAAAGGTTGAAGTTAAGGCATTACAACAGAATGGTGAGTGTGTGAATGCACAGAAGACAGGGATTGATGGATTTTCTCATGGTCCCATGTCTATGGTGATTAAACTGCAATAAACAACCATAACAAATGCTTTTCAGGCTCTAGTAAAATGTATACAGGCCCATAAATGGCCTGTCCATTAGCAAATGGAAGAGTTTTTAACTTCTTCTGGATCAAGGCCCACCTGGGGACAGGAGAGGGACACCAAGCTTGCCAGAGCCCAGTGTTTTCCAGGAGGTCAGGTTAAAAAAAATATAGAATCTTCAGCAGAAAGAGACCAATGGTCCATCAGTTGTGCCCATATTATACTACCTCACTCCCAGACCTAGTGTCCTGGGGGGTTATCCCCTCCCCCACCAACAACCCTTCCTCATGGATCCCACCAGTGGGACTATGAGCCCTCTTGTTCTGTCCCAGCCATGGTTGAACCCATTTAGGGTGCTTGCCCATCACATCCACCAACAGTCTGTTCCACAGCTCCACCACCCAGTCAGTGAAGTAGAACTTCCTCACATCCCTCTTGAATTTACTGCCAACTATCTTCCAGTTGTGCACCCTTATGACTATGTTCCCATTTCTAATAAACAGATCTTTACTTTTCACCTTATTTACACCACTCAGAAACTTATGTTTCTATCATGTTCCCCATGTTGTGTCTGGCCTCGGTGAGAAAATGTTTAGGGCCTCCAGCCGTTCCTTATAGGATCTGCCCTGCTGGCTCTGGATCATTTTGGTGATCCTCCTGTAACACTGACTTCAACCTGTCTATGTCCATTCTCAAGTGAAGGCTCCAGAACTGGTCACAGTATTCCAGGTGAGGCCTCTTCACAGATCTATATAGCGGCAGTATCACTTTGCTTCTCCTGCAGTTAACGCCCTCCTGATACACCCCAGCATCCTCGATGTCTTACTGTATGCCTTATTGCACTGGCTGGTTTGCCTGAGGAGGTCACTGATGATGAGACCCAAATCTTCTCAGAATCAGTCTTCTCCACTATGTCCCACTAATGGATCTGGGTCAAGGCACTAGGACACCATGGGAGAAAATATTTGGGTAGAGGACTGATAAGGGCTACTGGCTATAGCACCTGTGTGCCCTCACATTTGCTGTGTACCTAACAATAACCATCATCAGCTCCCTCACCTACCTCAGTTCTGTTCTTTCCACCATCAAGTGCATACCATGGGAGCAGCTGCCTGTTTCTAACTGCATCACCGTTGTTTCTTCACTGATGACTCTGTCTCTTTCTTTCATTTTTGTTATTTTCTGCAATGCTAATGTCTAGATCTAAGAGGGCAGTAGGTAAAATGCCACCTATTATGCATCAGTGCCCTGTGGAATAAAATAGCTTCAAAGGACCAGAATCAGTTATGCTTTGCCTGCCTTGGACCAAAGCATGACATGGATACTTTGATGGCTGCTTCTCCATGGATGACTGCATATTGAAGAACTGCATGCTAAGATGGGGTTGACTGACCCTAACCTTGGAGGCAGGCAACACACAAGGAGTTCCAGGGTAAGGTCTTTGAGCCCTTCCTCTGGCCTCTTCCACTCTGGACCCTCAGGGTCCTCAAAATACAGGGTCCTTCTTGACCTCACTGTGCTGAAGGGTTGGAAGTTCTGGTGGTTGGGTCTCATGAACAGTGGACTCCTTCTAGGCAGTCAACTGAGCATCCTACATAGTCTGTTTGCTCTCAGCAATGACATCCCCAGTGGCTGGACCCTGACTATACCACTGGTCCACTTCAAAGAACACCTCAACACCATCTTCTAGCACTGCTATTGCTGCTGTCACCATTTATAGTGGCGATGCTACAGGCTTAGCTGGAGATGACACCAGACCGCCACCTCAACATTGTTTGCAATGTTGGAGGAGACCTAGCACTGAGATTGATGTTGGAACTACAGCCAGCTTGGAGCCTCTTCCCAGCCATAGTGTCACTGAAGGCAATGAGGAAGGGGTGGCTCTATGTCTAGTGCAAGCACTGATGATCTTGGTGCCAGGCCAAGGTCCAGCAATAAGCACAATGCTGGCAAAGATGTTGGCCTGGTACTTGTCTCTGACCCCAATGACAACCCTAATATGATGGAAGAAGACAGTACTAGTCACAACGTCGATGTAAATGTCAAGCATGGTGTCATTAACCCTAAGTCCAGTGCTTGGGTAGTTGTGACTCAAGGGTCTGCATGATGGACTTGAGTTGGAGCTCTCCTGGATCCACCCCTTAACATTGGTCCCAGTGAGGACCAGTGTCTCCCAGTGGGACCTGTAGACTTTGGTCTCATCACCTGGGATTCCCCCATGAGTACTGATCTGATCACTCCTCGAATATGGGTAGACTACAACTGGATGACTCATGTCGACCATCCCTATGGTAAGGGCACCCTAGATTTCCACAGCACAGGTCAAGGTCCATCAGGCCAGGAACCTCAGGTCCCTCTTGAAGGACCTCGGCAGATGTTCGAGAAGTTGCCCTAGTTCTATACCCTTCTAGGCCACTAATGTCAGATCAATACTGGGTTTAGGTCAGTGCCATAGATCAGTGCCGCATGGAATCAGACAAGACCCAGTGCAGAACCCATCCAGTAATGTAGGAAGGGTGGGGCACCTGCCCGGTGCAAACCTCCAAGGGCACAGTTTCAAATCCAGTCTATCCTAACTTCAAAGTGAGCACTGAGCCTGCCACTTTAATTTTTTAACTTTGTTTAGCCGTAATTACAGCAGTGGGTGCATCCACGGACCATCAAGTCGGTTGGGGGGTCACATGGTATGCCAGTCTTGCCAGAAGAAGACTCACGTGGCTCACACCCCTTTAGAGAAGAGTCATCACATGTGTGGTGTGGGCAGTCTGGCACCGGCAGCAAGTATAAAGGTAAGCGTGTGCAGCAGCATCCTCAGAGAGTTGGAGATAGTTGGAGTAGAGAGAAAAGAGATTGTTTTGGTGATTGTGTCTGTGGAGGTGTTTCTAGTTCTAATCTCTAGGTACACAGAGAACACACACTATGAGGAGGATGGACATGAGACCCCTTGCCTTCCTGTGTCGGTTCCATGTTGGTTTATTAAAATTTTGGGGAATGAAAAGAAAAAATGATGTTCATGAATCAATGTATTGATTGCCTTACCGGGGCCTTGTTGGTGTGGCTGACTGGGTCTAACGTGGCCATGTTTTCCCTTACCCCTGATTTATTTTGTTCATCCTCCTCCTCCCAGATTGAATGATTTCCTTTCTTCCTCTCCCTCAATTCTGTCCCGTCTAGGTCCCATCCCCAAGGAGTGGAGTCAGAGTCCCGACCCTCCCTACCCATCTTGCCTCCTCCCTCTCCCTCCTGTCAAGGCAGGCAATGGATTTCATTTCCATGGAAGGATAGGATTTGATTCTGCCACTGGGGTGGCCATGGGGGTAACCATCCAGGCCGAGAATATGATTCGAACAGGTATGGCAGCAACCTTGTGTATGACCGCACATTGTGTCGGTATCCTACTGGTCTGAGTTATTCATTCACCGAGTTGCCTGTTGCTATTCTGACTCTGCAGTGCAGTCTACTCTGAGTCTGCCATGCCAACCGACTTTGCAAGTAAGTACTGTCAGTGCTGATGGCGACTAGCGACTCCTGTCCCAAGTCCCGACAGGCGTGTTGTAGGCCAGGAGGCCTGGCTGACCACCCAGCCCCACCACGCTTGCCTTCCTTCCTTGCTTCCAGTCAAGAGACTGTACTGGAGAGTGAAGACAGACAGAGGTGATATCAGAGTCCTTCAGATATATGGGAATCAACAAGGTGGGGGGCACTGGGCGTGAGCCCTAGGGAGTTGTTCATTCAGATTCAGTGTGATTCCAATCCTTGTGCTTCAGAGAATGTCTGCAAGCTGGCAGAGTGGGTATTTTAATTTCAGGAGGGCACCAGAAAGTACTATTTCATGCAAACTAAAGTGATAAATGTTAAAAATGGATTGCTTCAAGAGGCAATCGGACAAGACACATATAAGGACTCGAGAAGTGCAGGGGTAGGGATGGAGGAGGGAAGAGGACTTGGACCTATAAGAAACCTACACATTGGGCAGGCTCATAAGATCACAAGGCCCTTTGCTGGCAAATTTCTGTTTCTAAGCTAAAACCGCAGACTATATCTCATGATAGCAAAGCATGCCAAGCACATTGGCCATCTTGCACCCTGTGCAAATTCCATGTGCTACCACTACACTCTTTCCTCTATATCACTCAATGCAGCTCTTCTATACCTACAGTACTGTATACTACACACATAAATCTTACTGCATTTATCTTACAGTTCATACCAGTTAGCCCATGCCCACAGAAGCCACTTATAACACACTCAATCCAATGTACATTATACATTTATAGTTCCTCATTCTCTTTCCCTCTCTCTGCAAGACCCTCCATCACACACACATATCACTTTTTAACTGATTCTTGTCAGCTCTCGCAGCCACACCAGCCTCCACAGACCCTTCTGAGGCTGAACTGATATGCAAAGCTAAAATAAGTGATATGTTTGTGTAGTAAGACTAATCCCGTGCCAGGCTCAGTAGCACTAGTTTCTTCTTCTCGAACCAAGTTAAAATCATTCTCCTGCTGATGGCCTGGCATTGGGATGGGATGGGCTGGTTGCTGCTTAGTGTTGAACGGTGAGGTCTGCTGGGCTGGCTGCCTGTATAGGCTAAAAAGGCTGCACTTTTTAATAGCTGCCTGTTAAGAAGAACAATGAAGAAAATAAACTATCTTTTGCAAAATTATTTGTGTGTGTTGTGGCCCGACAGAAGTGGGGTAAGCAGCAGTATGACTCAGTATCCCATTCCATCCAAAATCCTTTGAAAATCACTGACAAATGGGTAAAACTTGTTAACTGAGCCAGAAAAGATGCAGAAAATGGGCGAATCTAAATTCAACCCAATAGACAGCATTAAACAAAGGGTAGCAGCAATACTGTACTGATTGTTGAGAGCTACACACCATTTAAATTACTAAACAAAATTACCGATGAAGGAGATATATGTTCTCCTCCTGCATCTCAAGTCCTGTTGGGATCAATGTACAGTATATGGGTTGAACCCATACATTGACCCAAACAATGGTGTAAGCTCTGACAAACAGTACAGTATTGTTGCTACTTGCAAGGCTTGCCACGGTGCAACAGACCACTGCCCTAATCAGGCCTTAAAGGCTGCTTCTCCTGGTTCGTGCAGGATCATTTTCTTCATTGCAGCCGGAGGCTTCATCGGCGCTACCTCACCTCCCATCTCCCAGTCTTTGTTCCTTGTCTCCTCTTTTCTGCCTCCGGCCACCCTCGCCGCATCTAACCTCATTTCGTCCCCCCGTACCTTACATTTCTGTCCCTGCCTCCTCCGCTCCATGCAGCACCATCATGTTGCTGTAATGCCCTTAGCTTCCCCTCAGCACCGTTCTGTGCTCCAGAACCTTCACTCATTATGGTGTTGCCTTGGATCTTTCTGTGCACCGACTTCTTGGACCACCGACCTGGACCACAACAGAGTTTCCCACTGCAGTACTCTATTTTCAGTCTGGGCCGCGACGCGATTGCTATTCTTTGTCTGCAGTGCATGCCACCACTCAGTCTCTGCCTGCACCAACCGAGCTCTGGCAGGGGACTTCCGACTGTGAGACTGCCTCTGCTATAAGGCTTTCCACTGGTAAAGACTACCACATCACCCTGGGATGATGCCTTCATGCTCCGTCTCTCAGTCAGCCAGTTTTGGGAGACCCTGTGGCCTTCCAGTCTCTATCCTCCTCCCCTTTATTTTGGGGCTCCATCTCAGCCTGCTGCCCTTTCACCACATTACTCTGGTTGTCTGTTCCTCGGCTCCTTTCATGTCTCCTACCTCACCCAGTTATGACTTCAGGTATTTCCTTTCTCCATTTCATCTACTAGTTTAATTCAACTGATCTATGTTCTCTTTCCTGTTTCCCTAGCTGTTTGTTGTCCTGATGCCTGACTGGTGTCTTTTCTGTTTATTCCACGGCAGGGGACTGCATATCCTGACTGGCACTGTGGCTCCAAGTGGCTGTGGCACCTAATTAGCTTAGTATATTTACCCGCTGGCTTGCTGGCTTTCTCTGCTGTTCCATCCCACCTCGTATCTACTTCATCACTCCATGCCTTCTTTTGGGGATCTTTCCTATCCTCCCGTTACCTTACTTAAGTGTATATTTTCTCCTAATCCTACATCGCATGAGCAGTTCGCCTCATATCTCCATCCATTCTATGTCAGACTATATCATCTTGAACCTGATTCTTCCTATATCGATTTTGCAGTTCCTCCTAACTGTCATTTTACCTAATTTACTCCTGGTGCTTCATACCTCCACTGTCAGCTGCGGCTGCGCCTGGCCATTCTCATCTCTCACTCTTGTGCAATCCATCCACTCCTTATTTGGCTCATCAATGGACCTAGTCGGCATGCATTCCTGTGGTTGCTACTTGCAATCTCCTTCTCCATACACACATCGGGGTCTACTTCACTTTGTCCGACCTCTCTGTAGGTCTACTCGTTCACATTGACTATTTGAGCATACCTCTCATGTGGGTCTCATGCTACCTCGACTCAACCTGCTCTCCACCTGGATACATGCCTTCCATGTCCATTGCTCCATGGCTCAGGCCTAGCATGTAGCCGACGGTCTCTCTCTGCACCCCAAAGTCTGCCTCTAGTGCATGCAAAGCTATGAGTGGAGTCCTTCTCCCTGGCCCATAGTGAGAATGTCTTCATGACGGGTGGACCTTCAGTCATCCCTCATTTCAGTGACACCTCTGGATGCAGAATTTATGACTTCCAGCTGTGCAGGGTGGGGCTCTCATCAGCAGGGCCCTTTTAGCTGCCTGAGTGGGTTCAGGGGCACCCTGCACGCTATTCTCCATGCGACCACCTCTGGTTCACCTGGTCTGTTTCATAGGCTCATGTAGGCCGGCTGAGTGCCTCAGAAGTCAGCTTCCTCCTCCTTTGCTTTTGGGCATCAGTTGCAAAAACGTCGCTTACAACCCTCAAAAGCATTCCTTTGACAAGGACAGAGCTAGAGCTTCCTCCAAATTGGAATCTTTTCCCTTCCCTCAATCTTGACTCTAATTTGCAGTAGCTAAGCCATCACTAACCAAAACATCCTTCAGCCTGGAGGGAAGGCAACCTGAGGCCTTGGATCCCCAGAGGTTTCCTCCTCCAAGGGGTTTTCCTCTCCTCCCTGCCGATGGTCATATTATTAGATAGGGTTAGTGCTTTCCAAGATTCCGTAGAATAGGTTCCGCTGTTGGAAGGAGTCGAATGGTGGCCCTGCTGTTCCCTCTTTCCTTAGGAAGTCCCATCCTTGTCGTCATGTCAGCTTCCATGCCACTAAATATTTTCTTTGTCTCCCGTTCATCTCCTGTTCTACCCATCATCTATCGACCTCCATTCCGTCCTCGATATCATTTGACTCTCGCCTTCTTCAATGTTCGACATCCTTTTAGGTATTCTTTTGGGCTCCATCCTAAGCTCTTTTGCCAAGAGAATCATTCCTGTGGCACCTGTAGAGGTGGAACCCTCCTCTAGGTGTCCTTGCCATATACCCCTACAGGGTGGTATATCCCTGAGATAGAGGCGAACAGCCACACTGTATCAAAGTCACACAAGCATACATCATACGGATTGTATAAGCACATTGGATTGCAAGGCTTGCTGCGGTTCAATAGGCAGAACAAAAAACACTCCCAATCAGGCCTTAAAGGCGCTCCTCCTAGTTGGTCCAGGATCATTTTCTTTGTTGCCCCACTATCCTCCTCTCCTCCTCCTCCAGTAGCTTGTCTCTCTTTCCTGTAGGCTCCTTCTTAAGCTACCTTTAGCCAAGGGAATTATTCCTGCAGCACCTATAGGAGTGGAACCCTCCTCTAGGGTTCCTTGTCGTTGTACCCCTACAGGGTGGTATATCCCATGGCTAGAGAGGCGAACAGCCACATTGTATCAAAGTCGCACAAGCATACATCATACCAAGTTGCATAAGCACATTGAACCTTGTTTAATGCTGTCTATGACCCATACACCAATCTAACCAACTCTCTATGAAATCCCAATATTTGAGACATTTTCAAATGAGTTCCTTGAATGAGGGCAACTGAGCCTTTTCTTTTTTCTCAATCCTGGCTGGACAGTTTATAGTGCCATTAAGTATGTTACATGTGGTGGTCTCTTTTTTATATTGAGAAAAATAAATTAAAACATTTATAAAAAAACTTAAATGTTGGTGAAACTAACAGTTTTACCACCAGTGGCATCATTTCAGCAGAATCACATGGGTTGCAAAGCTCTCAACCCCCATATTTTATATACATAAATTCTAGAAAGCCTGGTCTGTTTTAGGGGTTCTTAGGGGTTACAGAGAGGACATCATAGGGGTTGCAAAGAAATCATAGGGGGTCTAGATTGCAACCCTGACTAGCTACCCCCAAATGATGACCTGAAGATCCCTGGACTGTTAGATAATAAAAAGACGGATCACATTGTTTGCTCAGTTTTGTTGCACAGCTGCTTTAATGTAGCAGTACAACAAGACTGGGCAGACAATTTTACCATCTATCCCTTTTCACCATAACACGTTCCAGGCATCTCCCAGTTTTATTTGGTGGTAAAATATTCTATGTCCACAAAATCTGAGTGTTTTATAAATAATTTAGATTACTTTTTCTTAATAAAAAGGTGTCCAACACATTTGGCTTAGAAATACCATTGTAGACCTAGCAAGTGTTAGGACTGAGAAAACCAAAAAAACTCCTGGTGGACAGAATAGAATGTATCACCTTGAAATAGGGAAAGTCAGGTTAATGCAAAACTCTTTTTGGTGATAACTACTTTAGTCGCCTCCTCAGGATTGCCTCCACCCTATGTCCTTCCAGAGATGTGATCTCCAGAACAGGACACAGTACTCTAGGACTAGGTGGGGTTTTACCAGCAATCATACAGAGGCAATACCACCTGCATCTTTCTGCTGGTGATACCCTCCTTTGCACCCTAGCATCCCACTCACCCTCCCTACTGCCTTGTCGCTTTGCATGGCCACCATTAGGTCACCGATATGATTGCTCCCAATCAATGAGCGTGAAATGGTGGGCATTTTTGTTTGTGTCTGTCTGTAGTGCACCCCCACCCTTGTCAGTCAGACCAGACTCATCAATATTCAGAACTCTAGTAATTTCAAGGCAGATATTTGGGTGACTCTGTAGTTTTAGTTGAAAGTATGGTTCCAGTCGTAAATAATATATGCAATTTCAGATAAGGTGACTCTTTTAATTTCTGTATATTTTTTGATTGATTGCAGAGCCACTGCCAGCTTCACCTTGAAGCTGGTTAATTAAGCAATGAGTGCAGCACACAGGACATTGGTTGTACTAAACACCCACAGTCAGGGGTGTTGTAAGACATGAGAGCGAAGCAGAGTGTCTTTAGCTCCTTACCGTGGGGTAAACCTATACAACCAACATCCCTGAAGTGCTTTATTGCAGGTATGGAGCAGACTGCAGGGAATTCTCTGGCAAACTTGTGGAGACAGGAGTCAGGGCAGGGGATTTTCATGGTCATCAAAGAAACACCAGCTCTTGAGTGAAAATAATTAGAATGTATTTTATTTACTTTCTTTAGTTAATTTAATGAACTTTCATTTTCAGGGCCAGACTTGAGTGCGGACTCTGGAGCAGTCGAGCATACATCAGGTCTTCCACTGAGGCTACCACTTTGTGTTGCAGAGACCATGCAAGAACACAACTCAGCTCAGGCAGTCTTTTTAAAGGTAAGTCAGTGGGTTTTAAATTGTGACGAGTAGTGTTTTATACTGGGATTGAGACAGGGCAGTCTGTAAATATCTGTAATTCAGCTCAGCTGCATCTCATTGGGGATACAGCACACAGGATATTGTTTGTACTAGGCTCACCCCACGGTCAGGGGCATTGTGAGCGCAGAGGCGGCAGAGTCCCTTCAGCCCCTTACCAGGAGTAAACCTAGTACAACAACGTCCCTAAATGCCTTATTGCAGGCATGGAGCAGCCTGCAGGAGTTCTCTGGCAAACTTGTGGAGACAGGAGCCAGGGCAGTGGATTTTCATGATCATCAAAGAAACACCAGCAATGGAAACCCTTAAGTAGTACCTTAAATTTCAAAATTTCTATATGTGTGTAAGGAGGGGCTGTGCTCTTGAGTGAAAAAACAGGAACACATTTTATTTACTTTCTTTAGTTAATTTAATGGACTTTCATTTTGTAGGGTCAGACTTGAGTTTGGACTCCGGAGCAGTCAGCGTACATCGGGTCTTCTACTGAAGCTGCCACTTTGTGCTGCAGAGGCCGTGCAAAAGCGACTCATCTCAGTCAGTCTTATTAAAGGTAAGTCAATGGGTTTTATAAATTGTGATGAAGGTAGTGTTTTGTTTAAATTTAAGCTGTGTAAGTCTGTGACATTACTGGGATTGAGACATTGCAATCTGTGAATATCCATAATTCAGCTCAGCTGCATCTAGTTAGGGCGTATCATGTGTTGGCTAGAGGCTGCATGCAATTTGATTTAATTGCTGCAAATTTTATCTTGGCTTGTCTGACTGTCCTGTAGCTGGGTGAAGGGTGTTAATTGTCTGGCCTCTGACCTCAGCTACGTGATAACTGGAGGTGGGCTTAGTCACAGTTAAAGCAGCAAACAGAAGTTCATCTTCTCAGAAGAAGCCAGAAGGTGAAGGAAGGAAACATATTCAATTCAGTGCTTCAGAGTAACTGGTAACTGGTATTTTTCTTTTAAACTTAGATTGTAGGCTTGTAGTGACACTATACTTTCTTTCTGTGTTGTCTTTACTTATAATTGTTTTGGGCTGTTGAAAATTTAAAAATAGTGGTGGTGTAATTCTGTGCTGTCTTTAATTGCTGCAATTTTGCCCCCTCCTCCTTCCCCAACTCTTAATTATATGCCCTGATAAATCTGATTGACAGGAGCTAAACACAGGGTATAGTAAGAGGTGTGAAGTAGGAGGGGCATAAGGGAAAAGACCACCCTCAACACGACAAGTTTTTGACTCATTTATTTATTTATTGGTTTCTTTTTCCTTAAAAATATATATCTGAGGATCAGTTACAGGATTTTTAGTACTGTAAATAAATAAAAGAGAACTAAGAGAGCTTCAGTGGCAGATAAGTAGTGGAATTGCAGTATAATGTGGGAGTGGTGCAATGCAGTGGCTGTGGGGCAGCCATATTCAGGCAGACCTTCTGGACACTGAGGTGCTGCCCTATCTGCATGCATCTCTCGGGACTGCGGGATGAGGTAGCCAGACTCAGAGCGGAAGTAAACTGGGTCAGAGTACCATCACCCTGTCCAGGAACCACCCAGTCAATGCAGCTGCCTCAAGGATGCCGAGCGAGGAGCACTTGGATGACAGTGGGCTCAGGGAGGGTTAGAGCAGTCAGGCAGAGGCACATCCCAGATCCTATTCCTCTCAAGAACTCATATGCCACACTGGCAAATGAGGACAACCAAATAGAGTGTACCCAGGGAAGTGGAAGGAAAGGATGTGCAGGTTAGGCAAGGAGGTGACCTCAGTGGGGAAAGCAGTGGACCCCAGAGGAGGAGGAAGCGAATCCTGGTGGGGACTCCATCATAAGAGGGATCAGCTAGGAACACAGGAGGGGAGGACAGGAGGTGAGGTGCCTACCAGGTGCCACGGCATGGAGGGATGGAAGGAAGATACTGGGGATCACTGGGAAGGCAAGACAGGAGGGTGAGCTGGATGTCATTATCCACCTAGGTACTAATGACTTGGCAAATGGGGAGCCAAAGGAAGTTCAGGAAGAGTTTAGGAAACTGGGGAGGGTCTCAAGCAAGTAGCTACTTCTGTCACTTTCTCAGAAGTACTACCTGTGAGAGCAAGGGAAGCATAGGAGTGCATGCACGGAACTTTAACTCATGGTTGAAGAACTGGTGCTGTGAGGAAGGGTTTGGATTCATTGGTGACTGGGGACCCATCTGGAGGATGGAGGTTTGTTCAAGCCTGACGGCCTGCATCCATCCTGGAGAGAATCAAGCACTCAATGATAAGTTTAAATGCTACATTGACAAGCATTTAAACTAGCAAAGGGGTGGCAGGCCAGCAAGGATGATACCTACTTGCTCACCCCCACAGCTAGTAATGGAACCAGTGAACCAGAGGGTGGCTATCTCTGCAAAGCAGTGTGCAAAGATGGAGTTTAGTGTCCAAAAGGTGGATAAGCAGAAAAGGGAAAAATTCAGCAGAAGGGCAGACAGCAAGGAGAACCAGGGATAAATGACAACCAAGGAAGGGCTGGAGCAGAACAGTGAAGCAGTCTAGGAGGTCAAATCATGGAAAGCCATGTGTGCAAATGCCAGGAGCCTTAGCAACAAGATGGAAGATCTGGAGGCTGTCATGGTACAGTCAGACCTGGACATTGTGGCCATCACTGAAACCTGGTGTAATGATAACCATGACTGGGAGATGGCCATACCTGGCTACAACATATTCAGAAGAGACAGAGCAGGCAGGAAGGGAGGAGGTGGCACTGTATGTGAAAAATGACATAAGGGCCACACAGATCCAGGAGGAACAAAATGGGGAGAGATACTGTGGGTTAAGCTGGAAAATGGGGCCAGCCATCCGCACAGGTGTGGTCTATAGACCACCAGCCCAGGAGGAAGAAACAGATAGGAGTTGATGCTAGCCATCCAAAGGATGGCAGACAAGAGTGAGGTAGTACTGGTTGGAGACTCAATATACCAGATGTGGACTGGAGCATCCAGCAGCAGCATCAACTAGAGCAGATTTATCCTGGACTCCCTTCAGGGTGCCTTCCTCAAGCAACTGGTCATGGAACCAACTCGGCAGAAGGCAATACTGGACCTTGTGCTCACAAACAGGGACAGTGTGATGGGGGTAACAGTGGGGAGCACCTGGGTAACAGTGACCACCAGTCATTGTGGTTTGAAATCACAGAAAGAGCAGAACCAAACCACACAAAACACTATCCTGGATTTTAGGGGGCAGACTTTGGGAAAATGGGAGATGCTTGAAAGAGGCATTAGGGAATGGGACAGGAATCAGGGATTGAGGAACAGTGGGCAGTATTTAAAATGGGGATTATAAGAACAACAGAATTATGCATTAAGCAGGTTAGCAAGAGGAAAAGAAAAGGAGACCATTATGGTTTCCAAAGAGGTAGCAAAGAAAGTGAAAGCCAAAAGATTGCATTCAGGCAATACAAAAAGACACAGGCAGAAGGGGATAGGGAGAAGTACCAGGAGAAACAAAGGGAGGCAGGGAAGTCAGTAAGGAAGCCAAAGCTCAGACAGAAGAACACATTGCAAAATCAGTGGTTAAAGGGACAAAACCCTTTACAGGTACATAAGTGAAAAAAGAAGGACAAAGGGAGGATAGTGAGACTGAAGGGGAGGATGGGAGCCGCGTGGAGGATGACAACAGTAAAGCTGACATATTGAACAGGTATTTCTGCTCAGTCTTTACTAAGGAAGAGGGGTAATGGGTCTGAAGGGAGTACAAGGGGTGAGAATGGTGCAGAAATGGACACAAGTCCCTTTACACGAGAAAGGGTCCTGAAGGAACTGGAAGTAATAAGAGCTGATAAAGCAATGGGGCCAGATGGGGTGCACCCAGGGTCCTAAAGAACTAAGAGAGGTGGTGGCTGAACCTCTGGCTATCCTGTTCAGCCAATCACTGGAAACAGGAAGTACCCAAAGACTGGAGGACAGCAGATGTAGTCCCCTTATACAAAAGTGGAACAAAGAGGAAGCAGGAAACTACAGACCAGTCAGCCTCACCTCGGTAGTGGGAAAGATCATGGAAGCACTACTGAAGGAGAGATTGGTGGAACATCTGGTTGTCAATGGACTACAGGACCCAAGGCAGCATGGTTTCACCAGGGGAGGTCATGTCAGACCAACCTCATTGAATTTTTGACTGGGTGACTAGGGAGGTGGATCAGGGAGGGCAGTGGACATGGCCTATCTGGACTTCAGCAAGGCCTTTGACACTGTGCCACACAAGACTATTACAAAACTGGGGACTATGGGTGTGGGCAGGACAGTAGTGTGGTGGGTAGGTAACTGGCTGGGTGGCAGGACACAGAGGGTGGTGGTAAATGGCTGTCACTCCACAGAGGGAAGAGTGACCAGTGGGGTACCACAGGGATCAGTGCTGGGACCGGTCCTATTCAACATCTTCATCAGTGACATTGCACAGGATATAGAAGGCAGAATTTCACTGTTCACTGATGACACAAAGCTCTGTAACAGAGTAGACACACCAGAGGGTGTAGACAGAATGAGAAGGAACCTGCAGAAACTTGAAGAATGGTCAAGGGTTTAGCAGTTGAAATTCAATGCAAAGAAGTGCAAGATAATGCATATGGGGCACAAAAACCCTGGCACAATATATCAGTTGGGGGTGAGGATATAGCATGCACCAAGCAGGAAAGGGATCTTGGGGTTGTCATCTCTGATGACCTCAAGGTGGGAAACAGTGTGACAAGGCATCAGGTAAAGCAAATAGGATGCTGGGATGTATAGGCAGGGGCCTCACCAGCAGGAAAGGGAGGTCATAATTCTGCTATACAAGACACTAGTGAGGCCCACCTGGAGTACAGTGTACAGTTCTGGAGACCATACCTACGTAAGGACATAGACAGGGTAGAGAAGGTTCAGAGGAGGCAACAAAGATGGTGCATGGGTTGCATCACAAGTCCTATGAAGACAGGTTGAAGGAACTGAACATGTACTCCCTGGAGGAGAGGAGGAGAGAGGGATATGATAGAGACATACAAGTATCTTACAGGGAGGAACAGGGTGCAGGAAAACACTATTTTAAGCGAAAAAGATGTTTCAGGACTAGGGCATGGGATGAAGTTGGAGGAGGACGATTCAGAGGAAACATGAGAAAGAATTTCTTCACAGAACGGGTGGTGGACAAGTGGAACACCCTGCCAGAGGAAGTGGTGGGGGCTGAAACAATCACGGGATTTAAGAATGCATGGGATAGACATAAAGGAATTCTAGAGGTCAGGGTAAGGGAAATAGACTTCTAGGAAAGCAAACTGAATTTACAAGCTCAAATGGGCAGACTAGGTGGGCCATAGGCCCTTATCTGCCGACACTGTCTATGTATCTATGTATCTATGTATTTAGCTGCTTTGTTTGCTTGGTAATTTGAATATCCCACTAAAACCACTGATGCTCTCAGCCCCGAGTAGGGTTGTTGGTGTGATTTTTAATTGTTCACAGACTTTACCTAAATGCCACATGTGTATGGCAATTAGGCACAGTCTGTAACAGAATCAGTATGGAAGGGAGATAAAGAAAATACTGGATGGGGGTAGACAACTATCATAAACAGTGTATTCTTCCACAGAGGTTCTGTTTCTTTCTGACCTCAAGAGCATGTGAATCAGCCCCCAAGGTGGCAGAACACACTGGTTATGTGTACAAGCCCAGTCCCTGGCCCTGGGGTTACTAGAATCCCATCAGAGTTAGACCTCGGAAGGAAGTTGGGCAGTGCAGCTGTATAGTGAGCTTATTAGAAACTCTGTACAAGATGACATCATTGCCTGCTTAACTAAAGTGAGTGGGAATGAATTATGTCATTTAGAACTCTTCACCACCTGTGCCCCAAAGGAATGCAGCAGAAATGGGAGGCATCAGCTGAAGTACAGTGAACTCAGGGCTATCTGGCCTCAGAAGGGTGCAGAGTGTACCCTGCAGTTTTTATATTTGCTTGCAGATATTGCAGAAACATAGTGTGACGATCAAAATGCAGTGCCGTACAGTTGAAAGGAGAGCACCGCTGAGTTCGCAGCACTCCCTCCCACACACACACGGGCGCCACGCACATTGCATGCTCATCGCTCCTACCTCCCCACGCACACTACTGTATGGCTGGACAGGGACACCAATCAGCTCTACTGTCTCTCAAGAAGACAGGGCCGATGGGGGTGCCCAATCCCCATCGGCTCTACTGTTCCTCCCCAGACTATCGGGTGCCACGCTGGGAGCCCACCCCAGCGTGGCAACAGGTCCTATGGCTGACAGGGTGCCCAATCCCCCATCAGCTCCACTGCCCCCAACAGTTTCCAGCTGCCACGCTGGGAACCCACCCCAGCATGGCAAATGTCGCGTAGTCCAAATAAAAAAAAATCCTGAAAAAAAAACCTTCTCGCTGCTATCTTCACCCCCTCTCCCACCCGCGCCACCCACTGCACACCCTCCTCCTCCCCCTCACCCCATGCCCACCTCCGGAGCTCGGCGAAGATCTTCAGTGGACCAGGAACACGTCTGCACTCTTCAAAGCCGACCGTGAACTGAGGAAATGCCAGTAAGCTGTATAATGTAATGAATAGGGTTTTCAACTGCTGCATATCTCAGGCATTTTTGAATTTTAGGCACCAAATTTTTCAACATGGGGTTTTGGGACCCTCCTCATGAATTCTGTCACTGTCATGGCGATGTCGGGCCGAAGGGTGATTTCGTGGTCACTGCGTGAAATCACCTTTCAGGACTGATTAATGAAATATGATGCCAGTATTCATAAGGTGGGCTCTCAAAAGCCTATGTTGAAAATTTGGTGAAAAATCTTAAAATGATTGTTTTATGAGCTGCGTTGCATCAGTTCCTACGCACGCGTAGGTTCGTGAATTTTCAATATTTTCACTCCAGATTTTCAACATTGCCATTTGACCACACTTCCTTATGAGTAGCATAGCTGTCATTTTCATCTCACCCAAAATGTGCTTCCACACATGTAGCACACAATGGCACAGTCGGTGTCTTGAAATCAATGTTCAGGACACATTAAGAAAATCACAGTGACACTGTTCATGAGCAGAGGTCTTAAAATGGCTATTTGAAAATTGGTGAAAATTCCTAAAATGACTGTGTTACAAGTGAGCATTGCGCTGTTCCTCATGCCTTTCGTAAAGTTCACAATTTTAAATATTTTCACTCCAGATTTTCAACATTGCCATTTACCACCTCCTTATGAGCAGTACAGCTTTCATTTCTCACTTCTCACCCATAATGTGTTTCCGCGCTATAGCGCCAATGGCGCGAGTCGGTGTCGCGAACTCAATGTATGGGACACATTAAGAAAATCACAGTCACACTGTTCAAGAGCAGAAGTATTAAAATGGCTATGTTAAAATTTGGTGAAAAAATTCAAAAATGACTGTTTTACGAGCATTTGTTGCGCTGATCCTACACACGCTCATAAGTTCGCAAATTTTCAATATTTTCACTCCAGATTTTCAACATTGCCATTTTACCATACCTCCTTATGAGCAGTATAGCTGTCATTTTCACATCTCACCCAAAACATGTTTCCACCCATGTAGCGCACAATGGCGCAGTCGGTGTGTGAAATCAATGTATGGGACACATTAAGAAAATCACAGTGACACTGTTCATGAGCAGAGGTCTTAAAATGGCTATTTTGAAAATTTGGTGAAAAATTCCTAAAATGACTGTGTTACAAGTGAGCATTGCGCAGTTTCCACGCACACAGTAAGTTCATGAATTTGTAATATTTTCAGTCCAGATTTTCACCAGTGGCATTTTTACACACTTCCTTATGCACAGTACAGCTGTCATTTTTCACAACATGGCCGAAATGTGTTTTCACACTTTCAGCACAGAAATGCGTGGTCACTGTGGGAAATCATTGTTCGGGACAGATAAAGAAAATCACAGTGACACTGTTCATGATCGGAGGTCACAAAATGCCTGTGTTGACAATCTGCTGTAAACAATTCCCAAACTAATTACATTACGTGTGCACCTTGCACAGTTTCTCAGCCTTCGTGACTTCACCAGTTTTTAATAGTTTCACTGCAGATTTTCAACATTGCCATTTTCACAGCTCCCCATGAACAGTACAGCTGTCATTTTCACATCCTGTTCAGAATGTGTTTTTGCACCTGTGGTGACAAATGCCGTAGTCGCTGTGCAAAAGCAGCTTTCAGCTAACAAACTGATATTACCACTGTTCATGAGGTGGGGTCACAAAAAACCCATGTTGAAAATTTGGAGTAAAATACCAATGAATGCCTGAGGCGTTAGGGTTTCCGACCATAACACCCAACCCTGTAGAGAATGACAGGCTTCAGGGCTGTGACTTGGGATTGTCACCTGCAATGCTCATACCATTCCATCCCACCACACCCTGCAGCCACTGAGAGGCATCGAGGTGTGCCTTGGACTCTTGACCCCCAAAGTTCACCCCATTCTCCTATACCACACCCATCTCACAATATTTCCTGATGGAATGGGGTGCGACAAGGGCCAAAGACCCCAAGGCACACCATGACACTTGTCGGTGTCTGCATGGTAGGGTGTGGTGAAATGGCGTGGCCGTTATGCCTGATGATCCAAAGACACACCCCAATGCCTGTCACTATCTGCAGGGTGGTGATGGGGTTGGCTTCAGTTCAATACTTCACTGCCATTCCTATTATGCAGCTCTGTAACTCCTACACTACCAATGCCAATGCCAGCAAGCAAACATTCGGCATTGACAAATGTTGTTAATTTAGCCAACAAAAGTCAGGATTTGTTTTGAGTGTGTGGCAACCCACCATTGTAATAGACACTCATAGAAGCAAATGTCCATGAAGACCCCTAGGAAAGAGGGTGCATGATGCCAGTGCAGTGAAATAGTATCTGTCTGGAGATCCTTGCACATAAGGGTAGGACATGGTTTGAAATCTTGTACTGATAGTGGGAAGTACAATGTGCCTTGTTTGTTATGAAGAAGAACGTGTTTGCATTCCTCACCTGCACAGTGTCAAACTTGGGGACCAACCAATTTGTTACCATCTGTTGAATACAGCCACACTTCACAATCCCATTTTCTGGTAATACATTACATCTCTGCCTCCCAGTCCCATGTGAAATGTTATTGGGACCCTACTGATAGTTTAGACCTAGCATAAGCCTAGCACCTCTCCCCAGAACCTGCAGTAAGTATAAATGTTCGGTTTGTACCCTAACCCCCGACCTCTAAGATCCTCGAGCCAGGTAATTGCCCCACAGCCAGGGTAATGCCTTTTGTATGCCAACTAATGGTTTGATGCCTATTGGCACCAGTTAGGGGCCTGGTTTACAAGATCACATTCTTTAACCGAGTGTGGGTTGCACATGCATAAAATGTGCATGCTCATCCTATATTTTTATAGTGTATAGTATTATGTCAAATTTGTACATTGTGATTTTTATCTTTCACAATGAAACTGTCTTGTCCAGTCTCTATAGGTTCTATAATGCATTCCTACCACATAATGGTACAATCACATTCCATGACCTTTGAACCAACTGTGGTACAACAGCACTGGTACAACAGTGTTGGGTTTCGCACGTAGCAGCACCACGCGGTTTGAGATGCTAAGTGTTTTGATTTGATTAATTTAATGCAGATAGATCAGAGATAACTAGCACTGCTGTCACCCCTCTCGGTCTTACTTGAAAAGCAAACAGCAAGTTGGACAGTCAGAGATGCTCAGGAATTAAGTACACATATTATACTACACTATCTCTTCACTATTTTTTAAAGGAAGATCTGTTTTGAAGATGTCACCGAAGAAACCATCAGGGGCAGAGTTTAGAAAACTGAGGAAAGTCAGAGAAGAAAAAATCAAAATCTCTCCCAGCAGTGGCAAAATTGGCTTACCAAGTCTAAGGAGCAGGAGGAAGTTCAGTGACTCAGTCAGTAGCAACACCCATAAGTATGCCATCAATGATAGCGCTGAGCCTACCAAGACAAGTTTTGACCTGACAACAGATGTAACAAGCCCAAGGTCAACATATGGTGACACTGATCATGCAGATGTTGAGGGCAATAGTGGAGAAGAAGATAAAGATCTTGAAGAAGAAGAGATGATGATTACCAGCTGTCAGCGTGCAACATTGAAAAGATATAGACGATTCTGCATTAGAAAGTAATGCAGATGCTGTTAACAGTTCAGAACTCCAACTTAATTTCAACAACCCGATGTCATGGCAGAACATGAGTGACAGACTTAGATGTTGCTTGGTGGAACATGACCTGAACAAAAGAAGGATGCTGATTTTAATTTCTCAGTGTCTGATGATGGCAGGTGCTTCTTCGGGATTGGTTCACCAAAATTCTTCCTAATGGAGAAACTGTCAAGCGCACATAGCTAATGTATAATGAGACCAATAAAGCTATCTATTGCTTCCCATGCATGCTGTTTGCAAAGAAATCATCAACTACATCAAGTCTGGCAAATCCAAGGAAAGGATTTTGTGACTGGAGGCATTTAAATCCAAGAATATCAGATCACGAGAACTCATCTGAGCATCGCGACAATTATAATTTGAAAAATTTTGAAATGCACTTGAAGGCGGGGGTGCAATAGATGATTGGCTGCAAAGCCCTTTGACTCTGAAAAGAAAAGTGGCATACAATTGTTAAGTTATTCTTGATGCTGTACTATTCTGCATCAAGAATAACTAACTCTCAGGGTCAACAGATATGATCTGACATACACATTCAGGAATTTTTCCGAATTTGCTAGAGCTGATAAGCCACTATAATCCAGAACTTGCAGGGCAGATTGTGAACCATAAGAAGGGGTCTACCACCTATTTTCTCCTACAATTCATAATGAGTTAATTAACTTAATGGGTTCCACTGTGAGGCATGAAATAATATCTAAAATTAATGAGGCAAAATATTTATCAATTATGTTTGATTGTACACCAGATGTGGCTCACAAGGAGCAAATGACTCAAATCATTCATTATGTAAGGATACAGGCAATGACTGCAGTATTGAGGAACGTTTCATTGATTTCATCAACTCAAAAGAAAAGACAGAAATGGGCTAGCTGCAAAGATTGAAAAGAAATTGTCGATGATGGCTTAGATATAGCTGACTACTGTGGCCAGGGGTATGATAACGGCACCAATATGGCAGGAAAGTACCGTGGGGTGCAAGCCTGGAAAGCACAAGTGAATGAACACACTAGATTTGTTCCATGCGCAGTTCATTCTCTTAATTTAGTTGGGGTCCATGCTGCAAGTGTGTCAGTGGACATGGCATCATTTTTGGTACCATGCAGAGATTGTTTACATTATTCGCTGGTTCAACAAGCTGCTGGGAGGTGCTGACACAAGCAGTAAAGGTCACTCTGAAGGCCACACTGAAACAAGATGGTCTTCAAAGTTCGAGCAGTTCACTCCCTCAATCTTCAAATACCCGATGTCTTAAGGCATTATACAAAAGAGCAGAAGATGCCACCAATGCTGACACAGTATCAACAGCCCAGAGCCTAATCAAGCAAATAGATTTAAAATATCTTTGTACCCTGGCAATGTGAGGACAAAATACTCAACCTGGTTGAACATGTAAACCAACTTTTGCAAGTCAAAGATTGCCTGTTGATAGAGCCTCAAAGCATATCAACAGACTAAGGGCCTACTGCAGCACATGCAGGATGATGGAATAAATGACGTTGTACAACATGCAGCAGAACTTGCTGGACAGATGTCACTGAATGCAAAATGCACAGAAAAAGAAAGGTGAAAGGAATGGCTGATGAGAATGTCGATGATGAAGGGCACTTATTTTATGCTGAGCAGGCTTTCAAACTGCAGTTCAGCAATATTCTTGACACCCTCTTTTCCCAGATTCAGTGGAGGTATGAGTCATTGTCTAAAGTGGCTGCTAACTTTAACTTTCTTACAGGGCCATCTTTCTCAACAATGGCAGTAGCGATTTAAAGAAATGTGCAGCTGATCTGGCAATGAAGTATTCAAGGATCTAGATGCTTGTGAGGCAGTATATGAGGTAGAGAGTTTCAAATTTCAGGCAGATTCAGTACTGCCCAATTTTTCAGATGCCTCACTGCTCAGGTTCTTGAAACTCATTCACAAATGGTCTTTGAGTACTTCCTAGCCAAATGTCGAAATTGCTCTCGTATATTCTTGGCGCTTCCTGTGACCGTTGCTTTTGCGGCGTAGTTTCAGCAAACTGAAGCTGATCAAGACATATTTGAGATCATCTATGGACAAGAAAGGCTGTCAAATCTCACTATACTAGGTATTGAAAATGCTGTTGCCAGTGCCATTAACTCGGCAGAGTCATTGACGAATTTGCCTCTTTGAAGGCAAGAAAGGTTCACACATAGGCAAAACAGGAACAATTGTAAAATGAGTACACTGTATCTCCTGTGGACATGCGATGTGAATAACATTTTATGCAAGAAAATATATAGCATCACCTCTCATCAGTGCACATCATGGATAATCAGCCACATTCCAAGGTTCCATCATGTTTGTTACTGGCTGGCAGAATATACTTTAGGAGCTTTTGGCGCAGCTCAAATAAATATTCCCTTACAGGATGGCACTACTTTCTATTTTGGTTCCTGGTATTTTGATTTAGACAACTTTTTTGCTGTACTGTTTATCATGTTAGCAGTTCCCAGGGTTCCTCCTGATTGCCTTGACGTTTTCAGTTTGGTAGTCAGTGGACTGTGCTGTTGTTTGCGGGCATTGATTCATTCAGCTCCGTATCTTGTATTACTGTGTTTGTGTGGGTTATACAGATTGTTCAATTCTGTCATTTTCTGTACTACTCTGAAAATGTTCCTTCCTGTCCTCATTACCTTGCCTTGAGGTTTTGTTTTCAGTTTGGTAGTCAGTGGGTGAGGCTGTTGTGTGTGGGGCATTGATTCATTCAGCTCAATATCTTGTACTACTGTATTCCTGTGTGTTATATAGATTGTTCAGTTATGTCATTTATATATGTATCAATTAAGTTGGAGTACTGGACTGCCAACAGCATCTGTATTACTTTCAAATTCAGAATCCTCTGAGAGCAAACTGTGATTTTAAATAGTAAACCAGGTGAACTGATTGTCATTTGGCCCTTACAACACAGTTAGTTCTGATTCCATGGGAAAAACATTTCCACCAAAATCAGGGTAGTGATACTCAATTCGGGAGAACATGTAACACAGGTTTGTTTTGGTTCAGTGGGGGATTGGTTCAGTAGAAGACCCAAAACTAATCATGTCAGAGTACAGCCTGTAACCCCAACCCCAGAGCTTCAGGGGGCCTAAGCGATCACCCAGACCCCGTACTTTATGTAGAAATCTTTCACTATATTTCAAAAATGCATATGTAGGGTGGGTGGTTGATGGCACTGTTGGTCAGCCAGTTGTCACAACAATTGCAGATGCACACTTTGATGCCAGCCACAGTCTCCACACCTCAGATTCTATGGGAGTAAATATTTCTCCCGAAATCAGGAGCAGGTGACATATTGCAAAAGTATGTTTTTCTTCAAGAAAAGCCCCAAAACTCACCACAGAGCATGTAAACCCCTGAGCTTCTGGGGACTTGTAGCCCCAGACCCTCAGCTCTTTTGAGGCGCAAAATTAGTGTCTTGCCCAGGGCACCAAAATGCCTCCTATGGCACTGACTCCATCCCTGACACCAACCCTTCTTGAAGCCATTACCTCTTCTTCATTTACATCCTCAGAGAACAATGACTCATCCCTCTACCTGGCCTCATCTGCTAAGTATGTTCTTTATCAATGATTCTTTGTGGAGATGCTACAGATGCTTGTGCTTCATGCATATGCAAGCCACAATCCAGCCACTGCTCTCCCTTTTCATGGCCTAAAACCATGGAGGAGGCATCCAGGGCATTATGGAGGCATCATCCCCAGAGACCTCCACATGTGGTATTGTACACTTACAGGGTCTCCATATGATGAACCTCACCGAACCTGAGGGCTTCATGTGTTGCAGACCCCATCTAGGCCTCAGAGTCTAAGGTGCAACCGATCCCCAGATACAAATTCTGCACTTCGATGCTCTGGGGTGGAAGGCTTGTGCTACAATGCACTCCTTAATAATGTGTATTTCAGTAAATCAGGCCCATATGGTGACCTACAATTGTTGCTTATAGTTGCAGCTACACAGCCTCTTAGCTGCAATGTCTCAAAATGATACACTCAGGCAGGACATCGACCTTCCTGCCCATGGTGTACAGGTAACATGGCACCAATCGAGGGCATCGTATGATGGCAATAAGGTGATCTCTAGACTGGCAGGAACTGCAGTATATAGCAGTAGGTATTAGATGGACAGGGTGACTTCACCTTTCCGGTTGGCTCCTTTAGTCTGCAACAGGGTGCTTAACTTTCGTACTTCTAGGGGCTCACTTTTTCTCACCTAGGGTCAGGTGGGAAATTTTGGGGAACCTTCCTGCTCCTGTGCAACTGAAGCAACCACCTGGAACTGACCAGTCACAGGTTTTGCCAGACCTGTAAGAGCCCACTTCCTCAGGCATCTTCCCCACCAGAGGGCTAAGAGTATTTTGTACTTTCAGAGTGAACCAGCTCCTCCCTCATCCAGTAGGAAACTTGGTAAAATGACCCATCACTGGGACTCAGTGGAAGATTGATTCTGTGAAGACAGAAAAGTGACATACTTACCATAACTACTGTTGTGATCTTTCAGAATATCATCTTCATTGAATACCACACCCACCCACCATCTTGCTCTCTCTGAAGTCAGGGCGTCAAGGCAGCTCACCCTGTGGCATCATGCTCTTCTATGTGATTTGCCACTCTCCTTGTTGCCTTTTCTGTTGAGACTTGGGGATAGATAGATAGATAAATAGATAGATAGATAGACAGACAGACAGACAGACAGACATGCAGACAGACAGAGGTAGATACAGATATAGATATATCTATACAACCGAAAAATAAAAAAACACTACAGAAGCAAAAAAAATCAAAATTATTTATTTATTTCCTTTTCCTGCCCAGGGTACATCCCCATTACCTTAGCTACATCCCTATTTGGTGCTAAATGTGACTTTCACCCACTGAGTGTCATCCACTCTTAACTCCACTTGATAGGAGCCCTATCAGAGGATTCGCTATAAGCCAGGTTGGATCTGACTGGAGCAGCCATCTCCAGCTAAGGGTACATGTCTATTGCTCGCAGGAAGGGCCTGCCAGTCTTGCCAGGCTTTGCTGTGGTAACTTTTTTTGCTATGCTTTGTAGTGTTTTTGTTACGCTCTGGTCAGCTGCATGTTTTTAGTAGCCATGCTCTGGCCTTCCTATTCAACTGGCATAGTAGCAACTTGGGAGTGGCAAATTTGCTCCTTCTAGATGGAGCCGTAACCCTGCAATGTCACATACACCACTAACTATTGGGTAGAAGTGAGGCTTTCTAAAAAACTGAAGTTATGTTTACTGAGGTGTAATACAGAGATACATATATGCATAGTTGATGACAGAAGAGGACTGCCTAGTTCACCTAGTCTGCCCAGAGGTTCCCTACCTATATTGTCTTTGCAGACCCTCTCTGGTCTTTGTCAGCCCTTCCCTGCTTGTATCTATCTAATATGTACCATGACTATCCATGCATGCTTGAAGTCCCTACTATTTTGGCCTCCAGCACTGCTGCCAGCAATCTATTCCAGGCATCAATTACCCTTAAGTATTTATTTATTGAATTTTGTTGACCGGTAGGCCCACTGAGACTAGAAGTCCTTTTTCAGGGGTGACTGGGAGGACACAGGTGGTAACCAACTGAAACTGAACCAGATTAAGCTGTCGGTGGTATTTGTAGCAAATGGGAAATGTGGCCAGGACACGGAAATTCCCTACTCTTCAGTGGGGAACCCTTGTCATCTTGGTTCTTGTCCAAGATAGCGGCCGCTGAGGATGTGGAGGAGCTCTTGCTGCCTCTGGAACAGGTGGATTGGTCTCTACCTCTGTTTCCCCTTGCTTGAGATCAAGATTTCCACTGATTTACCTTTGGATGTTTTGCTACTACTGAAACTGACTTGGTTCCTATAGATATTTCTCCAGCTGCTCCTGTGCTATGCTGTACCTGAATACTGGTTCTAAGCTTTCTGCTGCACTAATTAATGCCTCTCAGAACCAGTCACTTGCACTTCTGTTACAGGCTGAAGAAGAGTGTTTAGCTCTCTGTCGTTTGGAATTACATACAGCTTTGAATTCAACCCTACGAACTGTGTTAGCCGCTCAGGAACCTTTTAACTTATCTGCTAAGATGGACTCACCCATGTTGCAGCATTCTCTTGTTGCAGAGAACCCTATTCCTGCTCTTTTGGATTCCCTTCATTCTGGACTTTCTCCTGCATTGTTAGCCTTGCCTAGTGTGTCTGTGAGTGCCTTGCCTCACCTCCAGGAAAACCAGGACTGGATTCGGTTTGTGATCTCTCCTGTACCTCGGGTTTTTCTGCTACTTCTCCTCCTTGTTTGCCTAAGGACATATCTGCTATGCTTCAAGCAGCAGGCTGGATACACTCAGCTACAGAGCATTGGATTTCTGGCCCTCAATTGCCACCTCGCCTATTTCTTCTCGGCTTCAAACTCGTGCTGCTGTTTCTACAGATCCTGTTCCTATTCCATAGCTTCTTCTAGACCCTTTACCTTCTGACTCTCATTCTCCCTTGCATCTCCTTCAGACCTCAGTTACCAGCACCTACTCCTCTTTTGGGACTTTCTGAACTTGCACAGCCAGCTTCACCAGTCCCTTCTACTTCCATTTCCTCACTACAACCCCTGAAGCACCTCTGAACTTGCTGAAACCTACAGAAAAGAAACCATATGCTTCTCTTTTCATCAGCCCATATATCCAGCTAAACGTTACAATGCTGTTTGGATTATATACACAGGGGTATGTCTGCTTTCCGATAGAAAATTTGTTGCAAGACTTTATTAAAAGGTTCCATGAAGTTTTTGCTAATGAAATTTACGACTTACTCATGTGTCTGGTGAATCTACCTTTGATGTAAGTTTTAAATTGAATTCAGGGCTACAACGTTTTGGACACAATTTCAAACCTGAAATCTTCTCCTTTATTGGCCCCTTTGAGCAATCCCCTGACTAGGCCAGAATACAAAACAGTCACAGTTCTCTTCCGAAATGAAAGGGTTAGTGTCACCGATGACCTACTGGCTAAAAGCAAAGATGTTCTGTTCTTGGTTCCCAGAAGCTATATTTGATGAAGAACAAATTTGGACTGGAGGGTGGAAGGTGAAGGTTATGCTCCATGTTACAGATACTGGTCTTAGTAATCTCCCAATTGTTTTTTTTTAGGTCGAGACCTTGGCGACCTGTTTTATGGGGACAACTAAGGCATGCTATAAGTGTGGTTCTTGTACACACTTAAGCAGTCTGTGTGATCAGGTTAAATTTAATCTTTGTCAAGAAATGGCGCATACTAGTGGAAATTGTCTTAATGAACTGAAGTGTAATCTTTGTAATTCCACGGACATACATATCAGAGTTGCACCTGGGCTGCACACAGCCAGTCTTCCTCAGCTGATGTTGAGGAGCGAGATTGATGATAGCAGTGGCTAAAGAAATACATTCTCCCCAGACCTTCTGAGGTTTCTGTTGTCCCCCTTGGATGTCCCTATTCCTGCACCAGTGCAACAGGTGCTTGTTAGCCCTCCCCTTGCCACCTAACAGCGATGCCCAACCCCCTTCCTGAACAGATTTCAGAAGAATCTTCTTCTACAGGTATACCCCCAAATTAGTAAGCGGTCCACTAAAAGGTCTCAAGAGGTGCCCATCCCACTTCTAAGGTGTCAAAAACCTCAGAACTTCCATTGTGCAATAAATATGAGGCCCTGCAGCCCTTCGACCTCTCTGGCGCAGATTCAGAGAGCTCAACTCTGTGGTCTTCAAGGTGGATATACATTCTGATACGGACTTACCACCTCCCTCTGTAAGTACCCATCGTAGATCCTGGCGTCGAGGACTAAACCTCCCTGAAGACTTTCTTTCTAGTTTTTTCCTTCTTTCTCAAAATATCTTCTCTCTCTTACATTCACTTAATGTGAACAGTATTAAAAATCATAAATGCAGGCGTTTAGTACTGCCCTATTTTCAGTCTAGTTCCTTACAAATTGTTTTTACAAGATACTAGACTGCATACTATTGCTGAAATAGGACAGCTTACTAAGCTATGGTATGCTGGACCTTCATATTGGTCCATAGGCCTAGATGTCTGCTCAGGGTTCGCATTTTATTTCATTCTAGTTTGCAGGTACATCTTCTCAAACTTATTGATTTAGTTCAGGGCGTGTACTAATTCTTGATACCAGAATAAATAATTCTTATTACAGGTTAATCAATGTTTATGCCCCACAGTCGAAGGCAGATAGAGTTTCTTTGTTTAAAGACATTCAGCCTTGTCTATTGTCATCTCAGGCCATTATTTTAGGTGGGGATTTTAATTGTGGACTTGACAAAGCGTGATAGAGGGCTTACACCACTACTTCAAAAGTATATTGTGATATGTCTACTTTAAAGAATGTAATTTCCCTGTCACACTTAAAGATGCCTATTTGGCTACTCATAATACTGCTCATCCCACATTTCAGAGGGACCACTTGGCTACCAGAATAGATTTTTTTTATTTTCCTTATTTTTATCTATTTTCTCCATTAAATTCTGGAGTAAATTTTGGATCATAAGCTTTTACACCTCTGTTTAGGGACTACGGTAACATTTTCTAAGGGTCCTGGATATTGGAAAATGAATTCTTCCTTTTATCCCAACAGTCTATGATACCCTCTCCAATATTTTGCAGCTTATAAAAGTTCTGTTTTGATTTGTTTGACTCTCCTGCCCTCTGGTGGGCAGATGTCAAACTGGCTCTGAAAATTATTGAAATCCAACAGTAAACATATTTATCATAATGTTTACTTTCAGTACCTCTATCAACCGGAAACAGTTACAGAAACTACAGTCTTTATCCAGGTCTACTACCCATGATTTTAAGGAACAAATTCACATACTTCAAACTGACATGAAAGCCTTCCATATCCGCCAGTCAGAAAGTCTGAAATATCAGCATAGTTTTGGGATGAAAGGAAGGCTGCAGTCCTCTGCCCTTATTTATATTGTTCCACCTCTGTCAAACATAAGGTGATGGATTGCCTTTAGGATTTAGATGGCTCTGTCTATACAGACAAACAACATATTTAGCATAGCGATTCAGCACGTCTCTTCTCTGTTTTCTACCTATTTTTCCTGATATTGCTTTTCATGATTTATTACCATCTCCTCATGTCCCTATTTGTCCCCCTTTTTATTACCTGAATTGACAGCTGACATTTCAGCTGCAGAAGTGGAACAAGCTATTAAATCCCTGCCTACTAATAAAGTCCTGGGTTGGATGGATTTCCCTCCGAATTATTTAAGCTTCTTGGCCCACTGCTATCTAAGGAACTGGCAGCAGTATTTACCTTTCTTTTGAATACTGATTCAGTTCCCTTGGATATATCGCGGGTCTTTTAATTTTCTTTTACAAAAAGGTGACAAAACAGACCTGACCAACTGGAGGCCCATCAGCCTTCTAAACACAGATTTTAAAATATTAGCCAACATTTTACATACTAGATTATTACAAGCAGCGGTACATCTTATCTCCCTGCTCAAACATGTTCTATACCGGAAAGAAAGATGAGTAATCATCTGCTTCTCCTTCGAGAACTTATTGAACATGATAATGCAGACGAGCCTATCTGGATTCTTACTCTCCTTTGATCATAGACAAGCTTTTGACACCATTGGACATCCTTACCTATGGTCCGTACTAAAGCACTATGGTATCCCAGATACCTTTGTTTCTTGGCTACAATCTATTTATAAAGTAGCAACACTATCTCCACTTATTAATGGTTGGGTGGGCCCAATGATTCCAGTACACCGTGGAGTACGACAAGGCTGTCCCTCAGCCCTCTCCTTTATGTTTTGGTATTGACCCACTTTTGCGGGCTTTGAATTCAGTCCCTTCTTTGACACACGTACAATTGGATACTTACTCTATCCTTATATTGCCCTGGCTTATGCAGGCGATCTTACGATTTTGGTTGGGGATGAGGTTTCTGTGTCTCAGGCCATGACTATTTATAATTCCTTTGGATTCTCATCAGGATCCTCCCTTAATATGTCAAAAGTATAGGGAGACAATTTGACAAGCCTTCAATCCCTCTCCCTCTATTGCTGGAGTTCCATTGTCTTGGACCCCAATTAAGATTTTAGATATAGAATTTGGATACCAAGCCTTGGACATCCTGAATTGGTCTTCTAAACTTTCATAGGCTCAACAGTTAGTAAAGCAGTGGAATTCCTGGCACATGGGTAAATTGAAGCAAGTCTATCTTGTTAAGACATTCCTTTACCGCTCTTTTTGCATGTCAGTTAGCGTTCCTCCCCACCACTTCTTGGAAACCTCATTACTCAGTATTTTGTTCCAAGCTGTCTGGGGAAGTCAGCTGAATCCCTAAAGAGAATATTTTATATCTTCCTAAATCTCAAGGTGGCCTAGGTATGGTTCACCCTGTTGTTTTTATATTTTTACATGATTGTCAATTTCCAGCCTATTTTGACTCATGTCACTAGGCTTGGATCTCCTTATACACTTCAACATGAGTGCTTGGTTCCCACAACGGAAGCGAGTACTTTATGGGTGCTCTGTAACTCTACTATTTGTCCTTCCTATATTCATGATATTTTTGTTAAATTAAAATGTTGGCAGTTGACAGCTGCCATGATGCGTGGCACCACAGGAAATTAATTTATTAACAGATCCTCACCACTAGATTTCATGAACTAGTCACCTTTCCTTCTTGTCCCTCTCCTTTGATACCTGGTTTACTTCAGTTCCTGAATAATCTGAGGATTCCTGAGAAAATGTGGGCTATTCATTGGCTCAGTTGCCACAATCGGTTGAATGTGAAAGAACATCATAAGCATAAACAGCTGTCTGAGAGAAATTGTTCTAGGCCTCAGTGTGTTAACCAACTGGAAACTACTCATCACTTATTTTTCCTGCTCTTATATCTTGGATTTTGGTCTACTTTGGCAATTACGTGGCAAATGCCTCCTTTCCACAGTATAACATTGCATGCTTTACAGTATGGCTTTTTGATTCTCCTTGGCACCAGTGGGATGCTTCTACCTTACAGGTTATTATCACAGTGGTGAAGTGGTTTATCTGAAATTCTCGCTGCTGGTTCACCTTGCAGCAACGATCAATGCCATTATCAGAGCTGGTGGAAAAGATAACCTGGGAGGTTAAATTCCTTTTCGACAGGACCTGAAGGTTCACCCTGCTTCCTGGATTTTCCAGACTTGGCGGAATCTTCCATGGGTCATGGACTCCGATGCCCCAATTACGTGAATGTTATGATTGGTTCTCCAGTTGGTTTTCTGATTCTTTTTTGTTCTCTTTTCTCATTTCCTTCAAAGTTTGTATGCTGTAATACTTTTCTGTATGTTTTGAAAAATCATGAATGACTCATTCCCTAACCCTGTTAGTGGGGGAGGTTTGTTAGGTGGGGCTGGTTTTGTTATGATTTTGCTATTTTGTAAGTTGAAATTTTTCTGGTTTTGTTTCCTTTTTTCAGCTTTTGTATGGTAATTACTTTTCTGTATTTTTGTTTACAAATCTTGATTAGAAAAATTCCCTTATTTTTTTCCTTTTGATTATCACATTCCTGTATACTACAATGTTTATTTCTGGGTTTGTTTCTTCATTATGATTTGTATGCTGTAATGCATTTTGTTTTCCTTTTGACATTCTTGTATATTTCTTTCTGATTTTTTTCTTTTCATTCTGGTCTAGTATGATGTAATACTTTCCTGTAATTTTTGTTTGAAAATCTTGAATAAAAATTTCCCTACTCTGACAGTAGGGGGACATGCTGCTCGACTTGGTGTCAGTCTCCATCTGAGTCTCGATGGAGAAGGGCGTGGAGAGCCGGAGTGCAGGCTGCACCACTACCAGTGGAATACGGAGATGCTGATACATTTTATGATGCAGAGGTGTGTTTGGAAGATGTTATTGCGAGTCCTGAAGGAGCTCTGGATCTGGTTGCTACCGTGGCAAATATTTCTCTTACCTCAGGAACCGATTCTCAGCACCAGTCTGCAGAGGTATTATTAGACCCATTGCTTGGATAAACAACATGACTTGCAAACAAATCTTTGCGTGGATACTGCAAATGTCTTAGGGTGAGCAGTGCTTATGGATTCTAGTAGCCAGGTGCCTCTCTGGTGACTGGCAGAGTTGTCAAGTGCCACCCAGAATATTCAGCCCACATGTGTGTCTGGCAACCAGCTTCAGCTCGACCCACAGACGTCTGTTGTTTTCAAACCGAGAATCTTCACCAGGAGGGAGTTATGATTTTTCCTTTTCTGCTAAAGCTTGGGAGAATCCACTTTGCCAAATCTTCTGCCTTACGGACTGTTTGGGCAGATTCGGACATGGACATGCTGGAGCCGTGGTCTGTGGAGAAGTCTCTGAGAGCTGCGGGTTGGGTGAGGTCTCCGCTTCCCAGCAATGGACGTCTGGGTTTGCTGCCATTCGAATACCTGGTGTTTGCCTTATGGAGGCCCTGCCTACACCTGGACCAGTGGGTTCTCGGGACTCCCGATTGGATGCAGGTTCTGACTCTGACTTTGTTCTTGGGATAGGCTTGGAATTAACCCCAACCCAAAAGTGAATTTTGACCAAATGGCTGCTTTGGGTGCACGGGGTTGGAGAATCGCCGACTTGTAAATGGGCTTGAGTATGGCAAGAACACTGCTGGGTTACTTTACAAGGGATACTGTAGGACATGGTCAATATCCTGAGGAGGATAGTGGAAAACATTCCAGGACTTATGCTTCTTTTTCTAACAAGAAAGTACTTCTTGCCAAACACAATAATGCGGTCCGAATTGTCTATAAGGGGGCTTGGATGTTTTCCCAGATAGGGTGTATGTGGGTAAAGTGCTGTAGGACAGTCTGCATTTAATGCTGCAGAGTTGTATCGCTTATCCATGTGTCTGGGAAAACTCGTTCGATGTGAGCTTTAAAATGCAAAGTGGGTTGGAGTCTTTATGGGCCAGGTATACCAAAGTGAAAGCACATCTTTTGGTCCCTTGAAATCATTCCTCTGATGTTACAATATTATTTGAATGAAGGGTGAGTGTGACTGATTTAGTCTTTTGGTTCAAGCAACATTGCAGGTGCTGGGTAACCCTGAGGCCATTTTGACACTGAAAATATTTGGACGGGAGGCTGGAAGGTCCAGGTAATTTTGAAGGCCGTTGATGGTTCCTGTAACATCTGCCAAACTCCTTCTTTTGGGAGGGGTTGAGGGTTTTGTTTTATCCTGGGCAACCCAAAACCAGCTACAAATGTGGTGCCCTATGGCATATCAATAATGCCTGTGATAAGGTTCACTGTTCACTTTGTGGTAAATTGGGACACACATATCTACAGTGCTCGGATGGCGTATGTTGTAACCTATGTGGCCTGTCTGGCCATTCTTATATGAACTGTGCACAGGCTGCATTTGCTAAGTCTGGGACTGAAGACCTTGAGAAACAGAGGTTACTGGTGGCTGTGGCCCAATGGGAAAATGAGAAATTTTGTCAGGCCACTCCACAGACGTGGAAGCTCTGGATCCCCAGTTAGACCCTCACTTTGATCTGACCACCATGCCCCCAAGTTTTGCTCAGATCTTCTCTCTGAGGAGGTGGAGATGGTGGGTGGTGGCCATTGAGCTGCCTGATGAGGTATCGGTGCTACCTACTGGTGAGGTGGACCTGGCTGTGCAGCATACAACTTATAAAGAGATGCCCCCCTTCCCTCCGCCATCTGTCCCCTATTTTTAGCCTGAGCAACGAGTAACCAGATGTAGATGTTGGAGGCAACCTGCTTCTAAAATCCATAAAATTTAGGAAACCAAAACCTCTAATAGGTTTCAGCCTCTTTTCAGGAACTGAGTATGGTAGGGAATGAATCTGAGATTTCCTCAGAGGACTACCACTGTATTGAGTGCTTTTTGATTCTGAGTCCAGTGAGTTGGGGATGTTGGTGCCAAGTCTGCTGGTCCCCTGAAAGGTAAAAAGCAAATTGGGGAAAAAAGAAAAGGTGGCTGGCTCAGGTAAAGCACGGGTGCATAAACCTCCTGAGTCTTTCCATGTGTCAGCAGCATCGCAGTTGACTTTATTGACTATTAATGTCAATAGTATTAAGAATAAGCTGAAACATGGGGTGTTTTTCCCATTTGGTATCTACTGCAGTGGATATTGTTTTTGCAGGATACATGGCTGCAGTCAGCCACTGAGGTCCGCACTGTTCAGAAGGAATGGTACAAGGGCCATCTTATTGGTATCTTGGCTTAGGTGCCTGTACTGGGTGGGATTTTATTTCGTATGGGTGTTCAGCTTCTTAAATTACTGGATTTAATTCTGGGGAGGGTCTTGTTATTGGCTGTTAAGTGTCCGGGGACTTATTTCAGATTGATTAATATTAATGCACCTCAATCTAAAGCGGAGATGGTGGATGCATTTCTTCAGATCCATCCTTTTATTTTTTGGCCCAAACTGTGATCTGGGGAGGTGATTTTAAATGTGGTCTCACTTGTCAGGATAGGAGTGGTACTTCTACCACAAATGTTTTAGTGCTATGTCTTTTTGAATTCTACAGTGCACATGGCTAACTTGATAGATGTATATAAATCCTTTCACAAGCAGGTGAAGCCTACTTTTCAAAAAGGTGTGCATGAACTCGCATTGACTTCTTTTTTCTGAGTAGGGAATTCCTGTGAGGGCTGCTAATGTTGAATTAGTTGCTTATTCTGATCATAAGGAACTCTCCATTGTGATAGGGTAATCTGACCTCCCTAATGGGCCTGGGCTTTGGAAGCGTAATACTTACTGCTCCAGGTGGACTCCATTAAACATCAGATATTGTATTTGATTTTGGGAGGAAAACTTTGTTTGGTATCTTTGCTAACCCTTTTTGTGGTGGGATAGTCTTAAATCAGTTTAAAAGATTTGTTGTTGGTTGTCAATAAACTTGCCTCTGATTCTGAGAAACTAAAATACCAGCAACATAGGAAACAGTTGCAGCATTTAATGACCTTGGCGCAAACACCATGCCATGATTATGGGGAACAGACTGGAGTTATCCAACATCTGATGAGGGATTTTCATGAGGGCCAAATGGCATCTCTTACCATGCAGCAGTGGTTTGGTACTCATGCAAAGTTGGACACTATTTGTCCTTTTCTTAGTTGTGAAAACGGATCAAACACAAAAAATGAGAGCTGTTTGGGATTCCGATCAGGTGGTTGCTACGCAGCAACCTGAGATAATGCTGGTGGTGTCTCATTATTTGGGAGGCAATTTCAGCAACAGGATACTGACTGGACAGCTTTTTCCCATTTTTGCTTACTGCATATTCCTGACATTCCTTTTGCTAATGCCAGTGCCTTATCCATGGCTGTTTCACTAACTGAAGTACAGGAGGCAGTGCTGGCACTGCAAAGGGAAGGTACCTGGACAGGATGGTCTTCCGTCTGAACTTTATAAACTAATTGTCCCCTGTTTTCTCATGAATTGGCCCATGTTTATACATATATGCTGGAGGAGGACTTTCCTTTGGACATGATGCTAGGGATTGTGCGCTCATATGTAAGAAAGGTGATTGGGAGAATTTGGATAATTGGCAGCCAATCTGTCTTTTGAACGTGGATTTTAATAAGATTCTTATGAAGATTCTTCCATGTCGGCTGTCCAAAGTTGCATCTTATGTCATCTCACAGGCTCAGTCTTGTGCTGTTCAGGGAAGGTGATTACAGACCAATTACTACTGTTGAGGAAGTTTTTAGTTAGGGGCCTTTCCTGGTACGGATAGTTATGTGGTATCATTGGATCAGTGGAAGGCCTTTGACTCAGTTGATCATGATTTTTATGGTTCACTTTGCAATTTTATGGTATCCCAGCTACCTTTATATGATGGTTGAAAGCCATCTATAGCCATCTGATAGTGAAACCATTGGTGAATGGCTTCCTGGGGCCAATAAGTCCTGTACAGAAGGGTTGCATCAGGGTTGCCCTTGAGTCCTTTGCTCTTTGTTTTCAATATTGACCCACTCCTTAGACTTCTGAATGATTCACTTTTTACCCCAGTGTTGGCTTCACACATCACCTACCGTGGACTGCTGCAGCATATGCAGATGACATTTGTTTGGTACTAAAGACTACTGCTGACATTGTGAGGGCTATAGACTTTTGTATTTTCTCTGGAGCCTCGGAGGTTCATTTTAATAGAGAAAAGTGTGATTAAATCGACTTGGGGTGGCTTGGCTGCCCTAGTGTTGCTGGTATTTTAGTCAAGAATGGGCCGGCCTCAGGTTTTGGGGATTGCTTGGATATGGGTAGACAAGATCTCCATAACTGGGATGTGAAAATTCAGCAGGGTAGAGCTTTGGTGCAGGGTTGTAATAAATGTAGCATGGGGAAGTTTAAACATGTGTACTTGGTTAAAACTTACCTTTTGCCACTTTTTATGTGTTAGTCCGGTTTTCCTCCTCCTAAAGAATAAGATGCTGCTCTCTGCAGTTTATTTTTCAGGCGATTTGGGGCGGATTGAATCCCTAAAACAGAACATTTTGTATCTGATGGTGGTTTGAATATAGTGAACCCTGTGTTATTTTTCTTTCTTAATTTTTTTATTTGATAATCTTTCGCCCAGTCTGCCAACAAGTAACTAATTGGTGGACAGACTTGATGGAACCAAACTTATGGCATGGTATGGGGGTTGGGTCTCCAGTACATTGAAGATCTTTAAGTCAGTTCCTTTTCTCCACCCTATTATAGGGAGATATTTGTTCATCTGAAATGATGTGGTATTGCCTCTGGGGATGTTTTACATAAATCTAAAAAGTTGTTATATGCGTGGTGCAGGATTCCCATTTTACAGAACAATGTACTTTTCCTTTGTTTCTCAGACTTTGGTTCCCAGTCTACTCCGGTTGCTTCACAGTGAGAGTATTCCAGTTAAATATCGGGATGTTTTGTGGCTTTGTTGCCATGAAAAATTAAATGTAAAGGCTAATCAAAACATAAAGCTTTGACAGACAGGATGTGTGTTAGACCTAACTGTATGGTACAGTTGGAAGCGATGCATCATTCATTTTCCTGCACTTTTATTCAATCCTGATGGAATTTTTAGCTGACTGTTGGGATATGTTCCTGCTTGGTACTGTCTCTTATGAGACTTTGGTTTATGGGGTATATGGGCGGGAATGGTTTCAGTGGGACACTTGTACCTCGAATATGATTTTTCTGTAGTTAAATGGTATGTCTGGAATGCCAGGTGTTTGTTTACGTTACAGCAAAATGCTTACTTACGAGAAACTTTCTTGTTGTAGTACTAAGGAAGTTTGTTGTATCTGTTATAAGGAAAGGTCTTTTCAAACTGCATTGTATATCAGGAATGTGGAGAAATCATCCCTGGTTACGGATTCTGATGTGCCTATTACTTGATGTACTGCTTTTTCTCGCCTGAGTTTCACCACTTCAGATTGTTATTTGTGATACTTTTGATATTATGATTTGAATATCTAATAAAACAAAATTCCCCTACTCTTTCTAGAAGTGCCATGGGATCTTTAACATCCACCTGAACTACCACCAGAACAGGCAGATGGGACCTCGGTTTAACGTCTCATCTGAAGATGGCACCTCAAGTGAAGAAATATTTTCACATCACTCTTGAATTTACCCCCTCAAGCTTCATTGCATGCCCCCTGGTCCTGGTGCTTGTTCTCATTTGAAAGAGATTCCGCATCTGTACTCTGTTCATGCCTTTTAGGTATTTGTAGGTCTCTATCATATCCCCATCTCCTTTCTTCTAGGGTGTGCATGTTTAGATCTCATATCCTCTATTCGTAAGGCTTTTCATGCACACATGTACCATTTTTGTTGCTGCTGTTGATTGCTTAGTCCAGTGGCTACCAGTACCCTGTTTTGGTTTGGCAGGGTTTCTGTGGCATCTTGTTTACATGGTTTTGTTTTCAACTCCCTTCTGCTAGCCAGAGCCTACATGCATACAGGATGCTACCATATCCCCACTGCCTTCTTCCAGCCTGGCCTTGCTTGCTGGATAGTGAAGGATCCATTATGAGGCTCTGGTTCAGTATCCACATTACCTTTTATTCATGCCACCTTAGGTGTGCCCCTCCTTCTTTCTTTCTTTCTTTCTCTCTCTCTCTCTCTCTCTGTCTCTCTCTGAGAGTTGGTAGTCAGGTTCAATCAATCAATCAAACTTATTTATAAACTATATTTACAACTATTTGGTTGCTTATTTATTGTTCCTATATCCTTTTCCGTATCCCTTTCAGCTAGTTCTTTATAAACCTCAACTTGTCTTATTCATATTATTTGGCAGGCATGTAGCATCATGTGAGGGCACACAGGCAGTGTAGCCAGTAGCAAGACAAAGTTAAAAAAGTACGCACTCACCTCAAACAAGTGTACAAAATTAGCAACACAATCATAGTGAAGTTCAAGGCATTATTTAGCCAAAACCAACATAGACAGACTAATCAGTGCAAGCAGCCATCGTTGGTCCCCTGGAAAAGAATTGTTTCCAGGGTACTAGTACCTCTGATCCTGACCCATTAGTGGTGCTCAGCTAGAAACTATCCTGGAAGAACAGCAGTTATGGTAAGTACATAACCTTTTCTATCCCTTTCTCTGTTCTAGTGGCCAATGTAACTGCTCCGCATGAGTTCCTTTTCCCTAAGAGCATCACCTTGCACTTCTTGGTGTTGAATCTCATCTGTCAGATCTTTGACTGACTTTTCAGTTTCTCTAGGTCCTCCTGAAGTTCCTGCAACCTCTCCTCACTGTCTACCCTGCCACACAGCTTTGTGTTTTAAGTAAAGTGACACATCTTGACCTATGTTCCTCCCTATGTCAATAATGAACATATTGAACAGGACAGGTCCACGACTGATCCTTGCAGTTTCCCTGAGGAAGGAGCAGAACACCTCAAGTGCCAGGATCTTTGTTTGTGTCCTTGTTCTGCAATAAATTTTGGCAAATGCAAATCAGTATGTGTGAGCACTGTGTTGTTCCTCTTCTCCTTGATCCTTGCAGCAATCTGCTTATGACCCTCTGTCCCAGGTTTAGCCCAGTTTATAGAGCTATGCCTTACTTTCTCTGTATCTCAGTGATCTCGAAACAGCTGTGTCCTACTGTCTTCCTATATCCAGAGACATGTTGTGCTGTCTAACTGCAACATATTGTTCACTGAGGAACTGTTGCCTTAGACTCATAGGGTTTCCCATACTGCATTGTCAAAAACAGTTCCATTCCAGCTTGCATAGCAAACTGTCTGTGAAAGGTAATACTGTTCTCATCCTCTGCCCTGATGACCCACAAAATGTTTCTGGTACATACTGTTATTGCCTTTGGCCTGGGGCTATGTCCTAAAATGCATCACTTAGAAAACAACAATGTGGAAGGGACACAGAGAATTTATTATGCCTGTGGGCTCAGTTTCACTCCCACAGAACCCAGAATATAAGTACCCTAGGAGAAATGAGTTTACCTCCAGATGGCAATGCTACATGCAACTGACAAATAGAGTTAATACTGTGAATTTGCACCTACCAAAGTCAACAGAAAAATCAAATAGGATGCCTTATGCGGTGCTATTGACATGTGTGGGATGTGGAGGTGAACCCAGGTCCTGGACTAGAAAATTATGGGATCAAAATACAGCAAAAATGCAAGGTGCCTGGTAAGAAAAATAGACTTATTAAAAGTTTGGGTTCAAAAGGAAGATTGGAACATAATTGGACTAACAGCAACATGGCTAATGAAAAATGTTTTGGATAAAGAAATTAAATTGGAAAATTACAATCAAATTAAAGTAGATAGACCAAAAAGAGGGGTGGGTACTGCTTTATATGAAGGAAAATTCTGGCAACATAAAGACAATTTAATCCGCACCTTAGAAGGAACTGAATGAATTGTCATTGCCATAAGCTCCTTAAAATTAAACATTAGGGCTGTTTATACCCCATCCAAAGTAAAGTCACTCCACTTTGACTTGCTGGCTCAAATTCTACAGGAAGCAATTAAGAGGAAGGGCAGCTGGCCCTCATCAATGATTTCAATGCAGCGTGGGGTGGCGGCCGGAGGACAGGCTTGCAGAGAGACTGGCACACCTGGGAGTGACCTAGCTGGTTGACTCATCAACGAGGAGATGTGCACATAATAGTGCTGGGAATGTACTACACCAGATATTTATTACATAACATAAAATGTATTACGCCATAGGGTATGAAGTCCTAACCTTGGAGACCAGAGCCCTGTAAGCTGCACCCTTGATAGGACAGTTGTAATAGTGCCTAAGCAAAACTTTAGAACAAGCAGATGTTACAGATATTTCTGTGTGAAAGCTATAATTTTAGTGTGCAAAACAAAAAGGTGTGGCTGGCTGGAACTTATCCCAGATGTTCATACTGCAACTGAGGAATTTGCACAATTATTTGTTGCAATATTTAGCAAACATGCCCCATTGCAAACCAGTAGGATCAGAAAAAATATATGCTGTGGGTAACCAAACAGTTAAGAAGACAAATTAGGATAAAGGAAGCATGTAGAAAGGTAAATAACACAGCCAAGGGTAAGAACTGGGCTAGGTTTAAAAATTAAGGAATCATTGTAAACAGCAAATCAAAAGGGCAAAAGTTAAATATTTTAAGAACAAGCCTGAAAATATAACCAACTCTTCCATGTGTTAAAAAATGATAAAAGCTTTGAAGGCAGAAATGGATGGAGGAACAGGTTAAATAGAGCTAGCTGGCAATGATGAGGCCGATCTGACTCAGGATGCAGAAGCCATAGTTGAAAATAGACCAGGTTTTGCTTCACAGTGATAAAAGGTAATGAAGTATGTAAGAACTAACCCTGTGGTTGGATAACATAGAAATAAAGTTCCTAACACCGCAAAAAAAGCTGACTACATGTACCCAATCCTGACCAATCTCTTTAATTGAAGCCTAATGGAAGGGTCCTTCCAGAGACCTGGAAACACTTTATAAGGAAAGAGACCAAATGATCTTCTCAATACAGACTCATAGCCGTATTATCCGTCATTTCAAAACTATTTGAGAAGATTGTCTGTAAACTATTATTCACATACCTTGAAAAACATAACCTATTAACAGTTCACCTATTGGGTTTCAGGGTTGGAAGGTCCACATTCATAGCTCTCCCAACTTTGTCGGAGGGTGGCAGGAACTCAGAACAAAGGTGATTAGCAGAAATAACCCATGATTTACATCTTATTTAATAAACTGCACATAGGTGGCTGTAAATAACATCCTATCAGAGATGGGGTATCTATACAGGGGCTCCAACAGTGATCGATACTGAGTGCCTACTATTCCTGCTTTATGTGAATGACGCAATAGAAACATACAACACTCAAAAATAAAACTGTATTCGGACAACACAGTCCTTATAGCAAGAGCAACAGACTTCTTCAAATGGAGAAAAACTCTGATTGGGTTTTGATATACTGTACTTCAAAATGGTTTGTCTATGCAAAGATAGTACTGAGTGGGAAAAAAGACCCAATCTATGGTCTTCAATAAAGAGTTAAAATTACAACTCCTAGATTATTCTACTACTAAGAAACAAAATATTATAAATATTATATTAGAGTACACATAGATAATACTTCAAGTTTTGAGAAACATATTAAATCTACTGTTAAGAAAGTAAATGCCAGGCTGGAAGTTCTCTACTGTAATGCCTACATCAAAACAAAAAGCAAGACTGACCCTAGCCACTCAGCTCCTGTTGCCCATTTTAGAGTACAGAAGCATAGCCTACCGGTACACACATAATCAGCTTCTGGAAAGACTGGATATAACATATCACAAAATGGCAAGATTCGTTCTTAGATGCACATACAGTGCATACCACTGCACAATGTTTAAAGCACTAAACTGAATTCCTCAAATTAAGAAAACAGAAATCCAGGGCATTTATAGCTTACAAAATGGTAAGGGCCTGATCACCCAGTGCCAGGGACTAGCAAATAATTTTCAAATAACAAATACGACATGCAAGAGGCTAGAAATAGAGGTCTTCATGTAACCATGGCTCAAACTAACTACAGGAAAGTGAGCCTAGATCACATCATTCCCAAGACTTGGAACTCCTGGGCTCGAGTCTCAAAGGGGCTTAGATCAGGGCAAGCTGTAAACAGCAGCTTGCACAGCCAGTGCATTCTGGTACAAGAGGAGTCCTGGTGCCTAAATCCCCATGTGCAGCAACCTCTCCCATGCAACAAACACCTGGCATAGGGAGGGGTTTGCCCAAGCTCTGCAGCAAAGGCAAGTGTACCCCATCCCGATCCCCGGGTCAAACAAAACCCCTTCCCTGGTGGTATAGTGGCCCCTCACTAACCTCCAATGTTGCCTGTGCATTATAATAATATTTCCCCTTCCCTGGTGGTATAGTGCCCCCACCCTGATCCCTGATTTCGCCCATTGTTTAATATTTAATAAATTGTCCTTCCCTAGAGTTCTAGTAGCCCCCTACCTGATCCCGATTTTGCCTGTTGTTTAATATTTAATACACTGCCCTGTTCTAGTGGTCCCCCATCCTGATCCCCAATTTCACCCATTCTTTTAATATGTAAAACACTGTACTTTCCTGGAGGTCTAGAGCCCCCACTCCCCAACCCCAGCAGATAGTGCACACCACCCGCTCCTCCCCAATCCCGAAACACAGTTGGTGATTGACAGCCCACCTCTCACCTCTGTGGCATCTGCCGACTGAATTGTCACTGAACGCATACTGTAATGTGTACAGCGCCCACTGAATGACCACATTCAACGAGTGCTGTACATATTACAGTACATGCTCAATTGAATGACCACATTCAATGAGTGCTGTACACATTACAGTACACGCCAGTGACAGTTCAGTTGGCGGCTGGCCGCAGAGGTGAGAAGTGGCTGTGCCAGTCGCTAGTTGTGTTTCAGGGTTGGGGAAAAGGTGGGTGCTACCTGCTAGGGTGGGGAGGAGGCAACAGACCACCAGGAAAGGGCAATGTATTAAATATTAAAACAATGGGCAAAATTGGGGATCATGGAAGGGGCCACTGGAACACCAGGAAGGGCAATAAATAAAACATTAAACAATGGGTGAAATCAGGGATCAGGAGAAACCACTAAAGCACCAGTGAAGGGCAATATAAAAAAATATTGACAACAGATAATTGAGGATCCAGAAGTACCACCATTACCAAGGGAAAAGCAATTTATTAAAGGGGCACATTCATGTACAGTGGCATGCATGAGTTGAAAAGCCCATGAAAACTTCTTTTAATTGAGGTATTGGGCATGCCTGTAGCTGGGAAGCATTCAGAGATATAGATGACTGCGTCTGTGCAATATAAATACAACATTAGGGCCATTCTTACAACCTTGTGATGTCAGTGATGACCAAGCGGTGCTTAACTCAATGCAGTCAGGTACTGCTTGATCGTCACTGACATCACAGGTTCTGAGAATGGCTCTAATGTAGATTTATATTGCACAGACTCAATCATCTATATTTCTGGACTGCTTCCAGCAACAGGTATACCTAATACTTCAATTAAAAGAGTTTTTCATGGGCCAAACTATGTTCACCACTGTACATGAATGTCCTTTAAGTATTAAAACAATGGACAATGTCAGGAATCATGGAGGACCATGGCACATGTAGCACACTGAGCAGGACAGTCACAGGGTGCTGCAGGTATTACATTGTCCCAGAGGGATATGTCTAAGAACCCTTAGACCGGCCTTGGCTGGTCTAAGGGTACTAAAATTCTCCCTCTGAGAGAGTTTATGAATCCACTTTCAGGAATATGGTAGCCTGCATCTTCACAAGCCCCTAGCGACATGCTGCAGCAGCCTATTTTGTAGGGGCAAGGCTGGTGCAAGTCCCTTAGGGGCATGCAGCCTGTGTTTGAAGCAGGCTGCTTTTGTGAATAGCTCGGGCTATATTTTTGACGCAAGGTGCCACTTGCTCCACTTATGTTTGATGCCGGCACCTTGCGGCCAATCTCTGGGCTTTGAGAATCAAGCCCCTGTCTCCGAATCCAGAGGGAGTAAGTCCTTGGCTGAATTTAAAACATCACTTCAGTCTGAATTCACTGAGACCTGTAACTGTTATTAAAATGACTGTGAGGTAACCTAACTGGGGCAATACTCCTCCAGATTAACTGGACTAGTACCTGTCTGATAGTTCATAGTGTGTAAATTGTTTATAGTGTAATTGTAACTGTTGTAAGTAATGTAATGCATTGTAACTAAAGGGGTTTACCTGGATGCTGCCTGTGCCGCTTCTGAACTTTATCTTGCCTCTCCTGCTCATTCTGGCCAAAGGACTGCAGCGGAAGGGACCAGAGGATCGATGCAGAAAACCACCGCACATTTATGATGGGAATGTGAGCACATTTAAGCAGTCGCCTGCTTGAATGTGAGCTGTCTTAACAACTAGGATGTTTCTGGTGCTGGAGCACCAGCCAGCCAACAACCTGCCAGCCAACAACATTGAGAGCCACATCGTGCCAGCTAGCATCTCCTCTAGTGTGCTACAGCCCAGGGACACCAGTGGGCCTCAGGGGCTTGGAGACACTGGGAGGAGGAGGAGGAGGGAGGCAGGACTTGGACATTTGGCACATGGTGCCATTAGAGAGAGCATCTCTCTGCAGCTGGAGACTGCCAGCGTTGGGAGGAGCAGAAACCGGAGCTCCTGACAGGAAGCACAAGAGCCTCATCCCTCCACATTACCACCAATAGCAGCCCGGGGTTGCAATCAATCCAAGGGGTTAGCACACTAAAAGGAGCAGAATTAAATAAAATAGAAAAAGAAAGTCTTTGAGGCAGGACTAATTAAACAGAGGGACAGCCATATTTGAGACCCGACCCGTATATCAGCCAATTAGAGGACAGAAGCCAAAGCAAGGGACTGTGGGAGGATGATACAAAGGACCCTCCCAAATGGACTGGTGGGATTTTGAGCCAATCAGAAGCAGGACAGGACAGAAGGTGACTGACAACCCTGTCCGCCCAGTTAGAGACTGAATCAAGGGAAAGAGATGGCCAGACTTTGAAGGAGCATGGGGCAGTCTGAGAGAGACTGAGGTGGGTGCAGACCTGCTGCTGTGACAGAGAGAGCCAGAGGCCTTGCCAGGCCAATAAATCAGGTAAGCCCTCTCAGGGTTCAATCTGAATACATCTTGTGAACCTTTCCTCGGTTCACCAAACTCAGAGACTGTTCCAGAGAACCTTGTGTGGAAGAAATTACTGAAAGTGTAAACCAGAAGGACACTGTTGCTTTCAAGTTTTAAGCTGCACTAGTGAATACAGACACCTGCATGCCTTTCTAGCCTACTTCAGAACCAGGTAAAGGCCTGCTAGCCTTTATCCAATGGGGTATATCGGGGATCAGGGAGTCATGGGCATGTGCCTGATTCTGGGTGTAATCTTGATCCAGTGGTGAGTTGGACCATGATGGTCGCTCCTGGGGTTTGGGCTCTTTGGGAACTGGAAAGCCACTACATAGTACTCCTGCTTCATGTGTGCTGAGCCATAAGGGATGTTCTCCATGAAACTGAGCTAGAAGGGCTGCTTCCAGAGAAGTTGAGCCAGAAGGGCTGTGCCAGAGAAGTTGAGCCAGAAGGGTCTAGCTGTTGTCACCTGTTCGAAAGAATCCAAATCTTCTGGACTCTTTTCCTGCTCCTGTGTGCTGCTCCCTGCTTTTTTGAACTACTAGCCTGCTTGGTATACCATCAAATGGGCGACTGCAAATGAGCGACTCAAATATGAGCGACTATTTGCATGTCTGACGGGATAGCAGTGGGTGTATATAGCGATGGGTAGGGATAGCAATTGTGGGAGAGTTGTAATGGTCAGAGCGAATGACAGGGAGCTGTACTGTTGCTGGTGAAGGTACAGCAACAAGGCCTGCTACCACTGAGCTGTCCGTTCTGGCATGGCGGATAGGGTCATGGACTGCCGTAGTGATGGTCCTAGATTTGGGACTGCCAGTGGGTAAGACCTTTTGTGAATGGCTTGGGCTGTTGGAATTTTTTCCTCAAAATAGTTTGGGCTGTTTTAAATAGTTTTTGTCCTCACTGTGTTCCCGAGACCTTTGAGTACTAGCCAGCGGTAACCCCTACATACTGTCCCCCTCGTGCATTCCCCTTTTCCCAGTGTCCGCTGTCCCTGGAGTTGATTATATTAATTTTAGGGGGGGGGGCATAGCCCCAACATTAAATCTTAATTTGAATGTCCATCTGGTCGCCCGATGGCGGTTGTTTATGTAGGTATGGCGCCGATTTTCTTTCAAGCGAAATGTACTCGCTATTGTACGAGTCACCATAAAAGTGCCCTTGTGACATGGAACCATCTGTCCTGTGTTCTGCCCCATGCTTCTTCTGAACTGCTATCCTCCTGTGGGCTGCATCCAAGGGTCATGTGAGTGCTGGCATTGCTGCCTAATATCTCTATCACTCCCTGTTGGATTACATTTGGGGTTCAAGCTTTTTGAAAGTTCAAACTATTCTGTTGAAGTTTATCTTAAAATTATCAGTTTGTGCTAGCACCCTATGGCATGTTGAGGGTTAAAATGCATGCTTGCTAAGTTTCCTCACCTGTCAATGCAAGCACCAGGCCTGCATCAGGACTTTAACATAACTCTTGGTACCCAGAGTCTATTTGGTAGCTGTTTTATACTTATACCTATACTTCTACTACTGGTAGCAGTTACAGAGTATTTTACACCTTGTGTAATATAGTTTTGCACTGTGGGCCTTGCTTGGGCAGGTGATCTTGTTATGCGGTGTGCTGCTATATGAGGGAAGTGTTTATTGGTGACTTGCAAGTGCTTAACCCATTCTTCTTTTCCAGCTACCCAGGCCTGTGTCAGTAAATAAAACACTTAATTGTTTGGATTTCTGTGTCTGCCCTCAGTTTGTACAATCTGATTGAATTAATATTTGGTAAAGGTAACATCTGTTGGTGGTCTCCAGGGGTGGTCTTGTCCAGTGTAGGGAGGTGGGTAGGTGTCACATCCCAGAGGGCTGTGCTACACAAACATCTGGCCCATTTATTCTCTCTTGGTGGAGGCACCATGCTATTTATTAATTTGGGACAAACCCCCTATTACAGAGACAAACAAACCTGACCCCCTCAACCAGGTGTGCCCCATTCTAGTCACCAGACAGGAGTGTAGACCCAGCACTGGGTCACACATTGGGACACTCCTGGGATCTCCTGTTGAACATCTGAATGCTCTCACGATTTTTCAAAGACCTTTGCTGCTGACCCACCATGTCTGGAAAGAAAATGGCTTTTCAAGAGGTGAAGACTGGTGCATTTTTGAGGGTTGGATCCTCAGAAAGTGATCTTGGTGAAGAATGTGGCTGAGGAGCAGGACAAGGAGTCTATTTTGGGAGTGTTGGAGGGGGGCCTTGAAAGACTGTGGAAGCATGAAAATTCAGAGAGTGACTACAGAACCAGGTACCTGGTTTAGAAACCTGATTGTGGAAACTGAGAAAGACTTAAGAACTGTAACGATACCTGTCACGGTGACACCTCAGGGGTCCCAAGAGATCTGGGTGATGGTGGTTAAAGGAGTCCTGTCAGCCAGAAACCTCTTTACACCCATTTAAAGTGGGGGGTGGATTTCAAGACTAAACTAGAACTCTTGCTTGCTAGCGAAGGAAGGCTTTTCAGAATGCACAGGCCTTGTTGCCTCTTCAGGCAGCCCTTGAGGAACCTGGGCTAACTTGCCCTGCTGGTTCAGACTATTACAGATGCCCAAGGCTTTTTGGGCATCCTCCTCACTCCTGCTGGAGAAAATGATTATGAAACTTGGATTAATAATGCTGTCCCCATGCTACAGGAATAGCAATGATATGAGGCAGAAAAACGTAAGAGGTTGGTAGAGAGTTTGAAGGGCCCACTTTGGATGCTATCTGGTCCTTGTATACCACAGACCCAGAGGCCAAAGTAGATGAATACCTTGCTGCCATAGACAACGTATTTGAGAGTACAGAATTCTGTGATGACTTGTACTGGAAGTTTAACACCATCAAACTGACCAGGGGAGCCCTCTCCAGCTTACCTACATAGACTGGAGAGGGCTTTGCAGAAAGTCTTATCCATCATACAGAAAGCTAGTTAGCACTGTGTTCAGCACCTATTTTATTGCACAACGAAGCCCCTAGTTCCCTCCTCAAAAATGGTGCTCACTTTCTTCCTCCCTCCCCTTCTTCTTACTTCCTCCTCCTTGTCTTGATCCCCATCCTACCACCCACAGCACCCCTCTCGTACTCCCTTCCTCTTCTCTCCCTACTACGCATTCATCATTGCAATTACTTCCCACTGCCCCTTTTGTATCCTGGTCTTACTTTCTGCCCTTGCTCTCTCTTGTTCCTTCCTCTAGCTATGTTTCATTTCTCCATCTCACATTCTCCTTCTCTTCTCCATCTTCCCATCCTTTAATCTCAAGCTACAATACAAATGTCCTAAATTACATTACCTCATCCTAGCCATCCTCCTTCTCTCATCAGAAAATATTCACCCAAACTCTGGCCCCATCTTTTTCCTCCTCTGCTGCCACCCACAACTCTACTGGACCCAGCCATTTGGCCTTCTTGGCTATCCTAACAGGCTGAAACTTATCCAGCTGAACATCTGCAGTCTGCTGCACAAAACTGACCTCATCCAAACCCTCATGGTCTCCTATACTCCTGACATTTTAATTATAACTAAGACATGGCTGACAGACAAAATTCTGACAACTCCACCGCAATTCCTGGTTACTCCTCTACAGGCAAGACAGGGCAGGGCCAGGGGTGGGGGCATGGCCATGTACAGCCAATCCACATTGCAATCTACAACTATGCTTTCATCTTCAGTCTCTGCCACCTACGAGACCCTAGTCACATATTTTACTCTCTCATTCACTGTCCCTCTCTTCATGCCAGCATCTACTGTCATCCTAGCACTACCCCACAGTCGCACCTGAACTTATATCTTCCATTACCTCCCTCTCACATTCAGGTGAGGTGTTCATTTGGGTGACTTGAACATAAATTGGTTGTCACCTAAATGGAGTAAGATCCGGAATGTCATTGATGCACTCATCCCCACTCAACTTATCCAGGAGACAACACGTCCAAATCATAAAATTCATTACAACACCCTACTTGACTGGACACTCACCACTCATCCTCATCAAGTCAGGTATCCTCCCTGATGCCGTAGTGACCACAATCCAATCTTCCTGATTCACAAGTACACCATCCCAAACCCCTCATACAATGATTCAGCTTTGTTCCTTTAAAGCCTAGATCTTGCCCACTTCAGTCTGAGCTTGCCTCCACTGACTGGGCTCCTCTGTCTTCTGCCCCTTCAATCAGCCATGCCTTCGACTCTTTCAAGGATAAATTCATCACCACCTGGAACACTTTTGCTCCCTTCAGGCAGACCAGAGTTCAAGGTTTACACCTCCCTGGATTACCCCTGAATTATTGGCCTGCTTACATGAGCATGTCCGCACCTGGAAAAACACAAAACATCAATGCACCCCAGTGTCTGTACCATACCAAATGCTCTGCAGCTCATGCACAAAAGCTACCAGACTGGCCAAGTCCGAGTATTTTAAATCCTTTCTCCATACAAACATCAATTCCCCCTCAAATTCTGGTGGGTGGTTCATGCTCTTTTCTCCCCTCCTTCTCATCCCTCCCTCGTTCTCAAAATCAACAGCTCCCTGGTGTCAGATCCAAACTTGGTGGCCAGTGAATTTAATGCCTACTACACATCCTGTGCTAAGTCTCTTCTGAGCTTCCCCACTCACCTCCTTCCCTTTCCTCTCCTCCCAATCCCTCGCCTGGCTCCCACTCCTTCTCCTTCTCCCCATATCCCCCACTGATGCTCTAAGGCCCTGCTCTCCCTGAATCCATCAAAGGTTCCTTTCTGGATGACCTCGATCCTAAACTTCTTTACCTCTCTGTTCCTGCTATTGCCTACCCTAACTCCTTAATCATAAACCTTTCCTTTATGTCAGCACAGGTCCCCACTTCCTGGAAGCATGCTGTAGTTATTCCTCTCCCCAAGGGTGATGACTCTCTGCTCCTGGCAACTATTGCCCCATCTCTCTCCTCCTACTATTGCTAAACCTCAAGAACACCTGGTTTTCTCCCAACTGTCCTCCTTTCTCTCTGATACCTCCTTTTCACCCCATTCCAATCTGGCTTTTGGAAGAACCATTCTACTACTACCTCCTCCTCAGGCTCACCAACTCCATCCATACCGGGATGGACGATGGCTGATCACCTCAGTCATTTTGTCGACCTAGCCAAAAAAATTCGACACTGTTTCTCACACCTCCTCCTTGGCTCCCTCTCTGCAGCAGCCTGGTCTCATTGGCCACAAACTAGTTTAAATCTTACGTCACTGGTAGGACTCAATCAGTAAGAATATCAGTTCTACCTCCCTCCTCTCCCTATCAACACTGGTGTCCCCCAGGGTTCAATGCTAGGTCCCTACTTTTTCTATCTTCATAAATGACCTTCCTATAGCCTGCTCCACCTCTTCCATCCATATGTATGCTGATGACACTGTCTTGTACAGCTCTGGCAGTAATGCTGTAGCTATGTAAACCAACTTACAGCACGACTTCAACCAGGTTCTGCTCTGGTTTGCCTCCCACCAGCTCTCCCTTAATGCCAGAAGACAGTCCCTATGACCTTGACACCATGCAGAGACTCTCTAGGCTTTCTGGCATGCCCTCCTTCCACACCCTAGATGGGACAATCCTCGAGGATACATTCTCATTTAGATACCTTGGGGTTTGGCTTGACCAACACCTCAACTTCTCTGTACACATCAATGCCATCTTGAAGAAACTACTTCCCAAGCTTGGCGACATGTACAGGAACTGCAGCTGCATCCGCTGACTGTGAGGCATGAACTTGTCCAGAAGATGATACTCTCCATTTTCAACTACTGCGATATAGTATATCGTACTGCTTCAAATCGTTCCTGGCCAAATTGAACTGTCTGTTTAGCTCCTTCTGCCGCTTTTCCCTTGCTGCCCCTTCTCATACTCACCACTGTGACCTCTATCATGCACTGGCCTATCTTCCACTGTCCAACTGGTGGCTAACCCACTGTGTCAAACTGACCTCAAATTCTGGCTTGGTAAGTCCTTTCTACCTCCAATCTTCTCTTACTACACCTCCCCATCCTCTCACTCCCTGAGATCTACTGACACTTACATCCTGTTGGTCCCATGCAGATCTACCCTCGTCGACCAGACTGGCTTTTCTCACCGCTTCCCCAAATCATGGAATGCTCTCCCCCACAAATACACCCTCCTCCTCCACCTACTCCATTGGTACTGCTCTACACAACTTCTTCTCTTCCAGCTGTACCTGCTTCAATCCCTCTCAACCCCTCTTCCTGTCCTGCTCACCAATACCCCTTGCAGGGTTCATGCATCCTGAAGGGAAACATGCATTGTGGCTTGCCTCCAGCTTTCCTAATTTTACTGTTCTTGTCTGCTGCCAGATCCTGCCCCTTGCAGGGTTCTCTACACCCTGGAGGGGTACTTGGTCTCAGCAGTCTTCCTCCCTTCCTCCTCCTCCTCCTCTTCCTCTTCCTCTTCTTAAGCTACCCCCACCTCCCATTCCAGCTCCCTTAGCCTTCTCCCTCACTTCTCTATCTTGGGCAATTCCGCCTCCTGCCCTTGTTTGCACCTAGCACTTGTTTACCTATCCTTGTGTGCAGTACTGTAAACATCATGACACTATGATTGTATTGATGCATTATTATCTAACAGGAGTACTGTTTCATGTATCTGTGTCCACCCACTGATGTATTTAGTTGTCTCATGCTGTTACTGTCTGAACTGCTCACTATTGTATACTATGTATTATTTCGATCAAATGCTCCATATTGTATCTGTTCTCTGTACCTGTAATTCTTCATTGCTGATCCTCATTGTACCTCTCCCCAGGTCACACCATGTGATGAGCAACTTGTTGTTCAGTGTGCCTTCCTGGTGAAACATTTAAAAACTAAATAAATGAAAGTATATCGGAAGGTGGGATAGTGTCTAAGAGACTTGAACAAAGTGTGACTAGAGCAAGTGTTGAAGGCTGCCCAGTTCTCAGAGGTACTGATGTTAAAGTTACACTTAAAGAGAGTGTCTGATCCCCCTCCCACGAGCCCTGCTGCAGGAGGTTAGAGAAGTGGAGGAACAAGGCATGAACAATAGGGACACTGCCTGCTGCCACTGCCAGTGCCCAAGTGTCAGATAGTGGGGCCCTTTGAGGTCACAGAGCTCCAGAGACTGATTCAAGAAATGAAAGTGTGATGGGTCAACTGGACAAGCCCAACCTAATCCCCAGGGAATCTCAACCCTCGTTCTCCAGCATGTCTGTGTCAAGTAATGCTGTGTCAATGCTCCAGCCCTGGAGGTGAGCCTCAAATGCAATTTCACTGGAGGAAGTCCATACTCAGCTGATGGAGTTAAAGAAAATGGTAGGGACTGCATGAATCATCAAGCCCTGTAATCACTTATGACACCTGCCAGGAGGGGTGCCCATGGAACTCCCAAGCTGGACCCCTTGACAGTTAGCATGTCACACTGATGTTTACTGTTACTGGTATAGGGAGATGGGCATGACCAACATTAGTGTCAGTCCAAAAGCAATTTTCAGAGGCTCGCAGATCAATTAATCAGGGACAAACTGGTCACAAGCATCCTAAACCATTAAACTTCAATGGGCCCCAGTAGAAGAGCACTCTGGGGCCCTAGGGACATGTCACTCATCAACCACCAGTGCTAAAACTACTGTCAATGTCAAAGCGAAAGTGTCTAACACTAAAGCTCAAGAGTTTAGGAATGGGGTGAGACTGTGGGTCCTACTGCAGATGTGGAAGCCCAGGTGGATGGACAGCTCACCAGGCACTGCTGAATAGTGGCTCCTAAGTCACTATAGTGTTCAAAGACTATTATGATAAGTACTGCTCTCACAAAATGTTGGAGCTTTTGGAAGGCTTGAATGTGTGGGGGTCTCAGTGAGAGATTCATACCCTCATTTGGGTTGACTTTTATTTGGATTTCCTTCCTGTGAACATTGCTGGAACTCCTTTTGCTGTGGACATGTGTGCCCATGGACTAGCATGTATGAAGAGATTCTGATTTTTATAAGAACAAATGCTTATATGTTCCATCACCTATGTTAGCTGTGCAAGGAGTCTGAGGTGCAGCGAGGGAAAGCATCCGTGTCCTTCAAGGATTCATTAATCAAGCCTACAATTATAAAGTCACTGTCCCTCCTGAGGATGAGGCTGTAGGGACTGTGTGGCATCAAGAACATTTGGAGTGGTGTTCCCCCAAAGCCAAGTGCACTGTCACTGAAATAGTGCAACTCAAGAGGCCCTGCCACAATCAGCTGCTGATGTCAGACAGCCGGTGGAAACCTGTTTGATAGAGGGGCTTGTAGTCAAACCCAGTATACTGCCAGCTAAAACTCTTGCTTATGTCAGATGAGTAACTGTACATGTGACTACTGTGACTGGCTGACCAGCGACCATCTGAAGGAGAAAGATACTCGCCTGGGTCTACTATGCTGAACCTGGCAGTACAGCCACACAGGAGAGAGGACCAAGCTCAGAACCTGCCTCCTGACCCTTAGATCCCTCATTGTTTGAGATCAGAGATCCAGTTTATTAATTTGGGACAAACCTCCCTACTACTGGAGAACAAATGAACCCAACCCCTCAACCAGGTGTGCCCCACTATAGTCACCATGCAATGGGTGAGCCTGGTCATTGCACCAATGTGAGGGTGTCACACTAATGTAAAATATCTAAACACAAGGCATCTTTAAAAATAGGAACATGGTGGTCTAAAGTTTCTATCCTGTCAAAAATGAAGATTTTACTACTACTACTACTACCACCTTGTAACAAGTGCATGCGCTATTACTAAACTGAAAAGGAAAAGCAGGGGTCCCAGATGGATGCCATGAGAATACTACCAAATGGTGCAGGGTCTGCACCAGAAAACATATGAAGAAGGACTAAGGAAGCTTAAGATGTATAGCTTCAAGGAAAGAAGGAGAGGGGACAGGATAGAAACTTTCAAATACCTCAAGGGAATCAACAAAGTCCAAGAGGGTAGCATCTTTTAGAAAAAGAGATGTGCAAGAACAAGGGGCACAATCTGAAGATAGAGGAGGACAGCTCAGAGGTAATGTGAGAGTATTTCTTCACAGAGAGGTTGTAGATGCATGAAATGGCCTTTCTGAGGAGGTCGTAGAGTCAAAAACAGTGAGATAATTCAAGAATGTATGGGACAGACATAAAGCAATTCTAGTGGGCGTAGGAGGAAGTAGGCTGTTGGTTAACTAGGATCTTGACTTATCCGTTAGGTAGGAAATGGGCAGACTAGGTGGGCCAAGCGGTTCTTATCTGCCATCAAATTCTATGTTTCTATGTTTCTAGTACAATCATCAGTGGGTGAGCCAATGTAGAAAATGTTTACGAAGAACTGGAAGAGGTATTACCAAGGTAGAGTTACCAGGCCTCGATCACTGTTTTGCCCAAAATGGGAAAGGAGGCTACAAGATGCTTATCATATTAATAATCTTGTTGGGCAGTAACCAAAAATATTAGCCAAGATCCTATGTATATCGCTGGAAGGCATACTTTCAATGCTTGTGCACCTAGACCAGGCTGACTTTGTACAAGGTTGCTACTATTATCACAATATGAGATGGCTCCTGAATGTAATTCAATGGGCACTTGGTGTCCTGGAACAGCATACTGTACATGCTTTCTATGGATGCTGGGAAAGCATTTAACTGGATGGAAGTGGAACAGCCTCTTCAAGGTGTTACACTGGTTTGGTCTGGGTGGACATATATAAAATGGGTTGGTTTGCTTTATACATCCCCAAGGCAGGCTGGCACTGATCAGTGGAGGTCTCTAAGATAAGTTTGTTTTGAACAGATGCACAAGGCAAGGGTGTTCCTCTCCCGCATCTGTTTGCTCTGAGCGATGAGCCACTAGCAGTGTTTATAAGAAATTGTCTGAACTATCTAAAGACAGTAGAGGGAGGGTTATCACAGATTACGTGCTAATGTCTATAACCAATCTCAAGGTATTACTACCAACAATTACTAAAACAGTCACCAGGTACATACTAGTGGGTAGCTTTGGGTGCAGGGCAGAAGTGGAAGAGGTTCCTACAAAATAGAATGGAGAAAAATTACGTTGTAAAGGTTGACAGTTGTATGGTTCCCAGTAAACAGTCTAATGAGATGTCCCAGCTGACTTTAAAAAAATGTATACTATACACTATTTTGCTTAGTCGAAAATGTTTTTGTGATTTCCGTGGGAAAACATCATGATTTTCACAGAAACCATCATCATTGCTTTTGGTTTTTGTGGAAAATCACAAGGATTTCTACGATATCACAAAGATATATACTCTCATGTGTTTGCCAATGATGGGTGACCAAATGCTGTTATCGGTATGCTGGTTCATGGTCAAAATGGCCACTTCTGTTTGGCAAAATCCTAAAATCCATTTTTCCACTTCTTACCTAATACTGAGGGCAAATCAGCATGTTTTTAACAAAGTTTGTCTCAAAATGGAGGGTTTGCCAAGATTTGTCTCAAAATGGAGGTTTGCCCGAAAAGTGTTTTATTTTGTATGATAAAGTGGTGCACAAAATTGCAAATTCCATTTTAATGGTGTTTTGGTTGAAAATGGAAAATCATTGAATGCTACTGATAGGCAGGTTGTGTGTTTAAATGTTTCTTTTTAAATTCAGCTTTATTGAGAGACAAAGTGTTTACATTACCAGTGTATATCTGAGAACAGTAAATTGCATTAACATGTACACTGCATAATAGTTAGTAATGTTACATCTCTTCAGGGTATTTAAATGTTTTAGATGCTCTAGGTAACTATGCACTGAGCTTGGTTGAGCACCTGGCCCTGTGTGTAGTACATAGTGCTTCACGATATTTGGAATAGACTAGTAATGCAGTCCAAGAAGAAGAAGTGTAATCATTATAAACCATTATCCTGGCATTCCATCTATTACAGATTCACAGATAACAGTGGATCCTTTTTAGAAAAACATGAACTGGGTATCTTTATTGATAACTCTAATTTTAACAGACAGAATACTACGATGTTAAACCTCGCATGTTACATATTTCCAGCTGCCCCTATAGACCTTGATAAAGAAGCACAAAAGTTTTCAAATAAGTATTGGGGTGAAAAAATAGTCAAATTAACAGAAAGTGATGAACACAACCATGGACAATTAGCAGTATAATAAGCATATAATGTGTATGTCCAAAGACATGGTTAATGTATTAAGCCATACCCACAAGATGAATATTTAGATTATTGAATATTTATATTTGTTTAAAGATGAATTAAATGTGATTAAGGAAGAAATGGTACACAAACAGAGCATTAATGGCAAAATCAATCAAACTACAGAGAACAAAAACAAAAAAAGTAAAAGAAGGCAATAAGGTGCCTGTCATTGAAGATGAACACATCTAAGTGAGGCAGAAAAGTGGACAAGATAGTAATAAGGAGGTGGAGAATGCTTAGACAAACAAGGAAAGGGGATAAGATAATGAATTGCAGGTGAAAATAAAGAAAACATGGAAGGAAACAAATAATCAATGAAAAAGAAAGAATCAACTAAAGGAATGCATTGCCCGTAAGCAAAACTCAGTTAAATTCACAGAATATTAACATTAACAATCCACCTGTAAGTGCAGAAAATCATGATGTAATATCTGAAGCAGAAGGAATAATGAGACCCAAGTTAATGTAACCCCTATAGCAGAAAGTGCTTTTTGGAAAAGTCACAAGGAAACCTTCAAAGGTTAAAGAAGAACTGCCTTGAATCTGCAAACCTGTGTGTTTTGTGGAAGCTGTGTTTCTAATTCTGGTTCACATTCTGTTTTATTCCATCTGTACTGGCTGTTTGATAGATTCACTGGGTGTTTCTTCTTTACACTCTGGTGGGCAGTACCAATTTAGAACTGTATGATGTAAATTATATTCTTGTTTTAGAACTTAGATTGTTTTCATAATATGTACATGTTCTACTCTGGAACTCTGTGGCCAGGGACATAAACTACATCATGCAGTTCTAAAATGGTACTTACCAGCAGGCGTACATCAGAAATGCTCACTGTATTTGCTAAAAGGCCACTGAAGATGCAGAAATAACATAACGGAATCAAATATATGAAAGAAAAGCATCCAGTGGGACAAATGACTTACAGGTTCAGCGCAGTTCTCCTTTAATAATAAACTCAAAACAGTGGTTGGGCTTGAATAGTTTATAGAGATGGAGGGTATCTATGAAAAGCCTTACAAAATATGAAAAATGCTAACTACCTTCTAAGATACCTGGCAGAATCTGAATTCAGTCTCTCTCTAGGTCAGTGTTATACAGATGACATATTTAGGTACAAGCAGACAATAATACACCTAAGGTTAGAATTATTTCTGACTCACGAGAAGTTATATATCAAACATGGTCAAAAACGTGTATTAAACAAATTAGGGATTAATACCAGCTTGTCAGTGTTTACACAAGACCTACAATGGCAAATTTGGTCACAGCTGCCAATGACCTCCTCACAAGATACTGGAAATCAGACATTAAATAAAAAATACTGACGATGTAGCCCCAATAATAATCAATTTGTTTGGATTAAAATGACTACAGGATGAGTCTAGGATAACTCTTTATAGTAGAATATTGTACCTGTTTCAGGATTTCATGGGACTCAAAGTCACTGACACTGACTTGTTAGGTATCTGGAGGTCCCAGGATTAATGATATAGAACAAGCAGATGTTCTTTCTGGAAACAAACAATTCACCAAACAACTATTAGTAAACACACATGCACTACATGCTATAGGAATAAATGTGGACCCATTTGAGATTTTCAGTAGCAAACTGCATACTAAAACAATTGCTGTAATCGGTCCTGAAGTTCCCTTACCAATTGGTTTGACCAGTTAACTAACTGTGCACCCTTGGTTAGCTATAGAGCCAACTAGTTCAGAAAACAACGTAAACACAAACATGGGGTGCAGAGAACCTCAGATCTTATCATGGAACACAGCTGGTTGTTTCAAAGGTAATAGTTCAAAACTACATACATTTTCTTAAACCCTTTGACTTTATCTGCCTACAAGAGACATAGTTAATAAAGGAGAACTCCTTTATGTTAAATAGGTATTATTTGTTTGTACAGGTGGCTAAAAAGCAATAAGTGGGGCTGGCAATTAGAAGATTATTAACTGCAATTAAAATTGATGATATAACCCTAAAACAATGATGTACCATGACCACAATGTTTTAATCATTCATCTTAGCATAAAGGGAGAAGATCTTAACCCTGTAACATTTGTAATCCACCCATGTTTAAAAAATTCATAACCACCTTTTTGCTAAGTACATGAATGCTTAAAACACACTGGAGCAATTTGATCCCCCTTCAGCTAGAGAGAGAGAAAGGGCCTTTAGCAAGTCTTCAGCTAGAGAGAGAGAGAGAAAGGGCCTTTAGCCACTGAGTGTGTTTGTAAGTTGATTTAAAGTAGTTTTTTAGTTGCCATTTCTGTGTGTTGGACATTGTATTTGAGGTTTGTTCCTAACTGCCTTTTTGTGCTTTAAAATTTGGTTTGGGCAGGATTAAGGGATTCTAGTAGACAAATAGGTGATTGTGTGTTTAAATGTTGCTCTCTGGCCTGTAAGTGCAGGCATCATATTACAGGGATTAGTGGCGTTAGAAGGTGATGGTTAACTGCCATCTCATTCAGTCTTCAGCTAGAGGAGAGAGAAATGGCCTTTAGCTGCTGAGTTTGTTTGTCGTTGATTTAAAGTAGTTTTTTAGCTGCCATTTCTGTGTGTTGGACATTGTATTTGAGGTCTGTTAACTGCAGAAGCAGTTGGGATCTGGCAGAGGTTGTCTGAACCTTCTTTTGTTGAGCAGTTGGGGAAAGGATTTACTTGCTGGATAAGCATTACATTCTTTTTCAGTCTGTGATAGGTGGATATTGTGGGGGCCTTCCACTGGAATATATCAGGTATTTCTGTTAGAGGCTGTGCTAGGATTACTTAATTCTACTTGCTGTAGGGATAGTTAGTGTGCAGAGCTGTATAGTGGTAGTGTAGCCATGGGTAGGATTGTTGGGTGCAATGGTTGTGGGGCAGCAATGCAGATGAATATATTGTGGAGGCTGGGAGGGTGCCCAATATGCTACAGGCTAAGGAGGCTTAAGGAAGAAGTTCAGTGGCTGGGCAGGGAGCAGGGAGGTTGAAGGATGAGGGAGGATTTCATCGGTGGGAGGGCTGACATCTGAGAATATTGTAGGGGCATCACAGAGAAGGAACAGTGGGTCGGGGAGGCAAACTAGATAGGAAGCCAGCTGATGGAAGGGGACTCTAGTAGAACCTGAAAAGAGGAACACCACTAGGCAGGAAGGAGGAGAAAGCATAGTAAGGCAAAGGGATAGGGAACATGTTAACTTTGCTAGAAAACAAGGAAAACAGAATGCAGGAGGTGATTGTACAAGGGATTACACTCACAAGAAGAGGTGTGAGGGGCATTACTAGTGAAGAGATTGAGCATGGTGTGACAGGGGAAGGGATAATACTCAGAGAGATGAGAAGGGAGAGGGAGATTGGCAGTCAAACAGGTGGACACTGGGACACATGGTAAAACACAGTCTTGAGTGGCTCAAAAATGAGAATCTGGATGGGGGCTGGCGTGGGCACAAAGAAAGGAAGGGGTTGTACTGTTGTTGGGACTCAATACTCAAGGGGATCAGATAGGGTGTAAGGGGAGGCACAGTAGGATGTGGTGGAGTCCATGTACCAGGATTAAAGGCAGACATGGCAGGACAGGCTATCTTAAGGTGTGTAAAGGGTAGAAGAAACCACACATTGTGGTACATGTGGGACAAAATGACCTAGCAGGGAAATAGTGGAGGTAACAAGAGAGGACTGAGGAAGTGGAATGTTGTGTGAGGAGACTGGGAGTCTGTGGTCTTCTCAATGTGCTCCCAGTAACCTGTGTGAGCACAATGAGAAAGGAGAGGATTGGAGACTTAAACACATGGTTGGTAGAATGGTGTCAAACTAAGGGGTATGGGGTTGTGGGCAGCTGGGGAAGTATCTGGGATAATAACGATCTGTTTGCAGGGATAGGTTGCACTTGGTGGAGGAGAAGGAGGTATTAAAGCAAAGAATGGAGAGGTATATTGTGACAAGGGTGGATTTAAACTAGATGGAGGGGTGGCAAGTGGACAGCAGGTAGGCAGGGATCTGATAGAGTGGAGTCACAGCCTAACCCCAGGCTAGCAGAGAAGGACTCAGGAGGCCAAAAGGAGGGAGTAGAAGGGACAAGATGGATGCTAGTGAAGGAAAGGGGCATTATGGAGGGTGGTCTCACTGAATGCAAGAAGCCTAGGAAACAAATCTGCTGAGCTACAGGCATTCTTAGCAGTGTGGAGGTGGATATTGCAGCTGTCACAGAAACATGGGCAACTGAGCACCAGGACTGGGATCTGGCAATCCCAGGATACAAATTATACAGGAAGGACTATAAGGAGGGAGGGGGTGGGGTGGCAGTCTATATGAGGGACAGGATCAAATGCACAAGGGATGAGGGAGAAGAAAGGAGAACAGAGGCAATCTGGCTACAGCTCCTAGTCTCAAGGGTAGAAAACTAAGGTTTGGGGTGGTATACAGGCTGCCATCCCAGTCTGAGGAGCTTGAAAGGGAGCTAGTGGGACAAATCAAAAGGTATGTAGAAAAGGAAGGGTGATCATCGTGGGGGATTTCAACTTGCGGAGGTTGACTGGAGCACTCCGGTCACCTCCAGTGCTAGGGAGCAAGTGCTCCTGGATGCAATCAAGATGGTCTCCTGACACAGTTGGTTACTATACCTACTTGGCTAAAGAACACTTTAAATCTGGTATTGTCGAATGGGGAGGCAGTGAGGGAAATAAAGGTAGAGGACCCACTATCTGACAGCGATCGCCAAACAGTGGAGTTTACTATCACGATGTGTGGGAGCCACAGAAATTGGTTACTCGGTTGGTAAACTTCAGGGGTGGACTTTGGGAGGTTGCAGGAGGTACTGAAAGGGAAACTGGAGGGCATAAGGCATGAGATGGAGATGGATCTGAAATGGGATATTATTAAAGCGGGGGTTACAGACACAACAGAAGCCTGCACAAGGCACAGAGTAAAAGAACAGCAAGAAAACCATGCTGGTGAACAGTGAATTGTGGAGCTGGTGAAGGCAAAATGAGTGCTCACCAGAGGTTTAGGAGGACAGGGAATGAAGTGGACAGGGAGGAATATGCAAGATGGTCCAGGAGGTGACCAGAAAAGTGAGAAGCCAAGGCCCAGAGGGAGCTGAGTTAGCACAGGAATTAATGGGGGAGAAAGACATCTTCAAATACATCAGGGAGAAAAGAAAGTGCAAGAAGACAATAGTGAGGATAAAGGGTGGGAGCAGATGGAAAAGGGAAGGAGCAGGCAGAAGCCTGGAATAAATGCTTATGTTCCGTGTTCACAGAAGAAAAGGGACCCCTCCAGCATGGGCTGGGAGGGTGGGGACAGGAGGAGAGGAGGCAACAAATGGAAGAATTGAGGCAAGTAGAGTCCTAGAGGGACTAAGGGCACTGAAGGTAGACAAGGCACCAGGGCCAGATGGTATCCACCCCAGGGTGCTGAGGGAGATGGCAGAGGTGTTGGGCGAGTTGCTGGTGGATCTGTACAGCACCTTCCTGAGTCAGGATGTGTGCCACTGAACTGGAGGTTGGCACATGCAGTGCCATTACACAAGAGTGGGCCAAGAATGAAGCAGGTAATTATCATCCGGTGAAGTCTTACATCCATAGTGTGCAAACTCATGGAAATGATACTAAAGGAAAGACTGGTGTCGTACCTGGAGGACAATGGCCTCCAGGATGTGAGCAACATGGGTTTGTTTCAGGAAGTCTTGTCAAACCAACCTGATACAATATTATGACTGGGTGACAGGTGAACTGGATAAGGGTTATCACGGTGGATGTTCTTTACTTGGACTTCAGCCGGACCTCGATTCGGTGCCTCGTGGGCAGCTTGGGAAGCTAACTGGTGTAGGAGTAGGGGCAAAATGATAAACTGGATTACAAGCTGGCTGGTGGGAGACTGCAACAGGTGGTAGTGAGAGGGTTCTCAACTCCAAGGCCGGTGACAAGTGGGGTGTCACAGGGCTCTGTGTTGGGAGCCAGTATTGTTTGGGCTCTTCATATCAGACATTGGACATGGGGTGGTGAGCAAGAAAAGTCTGTTTGCTGATGACACCAAATTGGAGCCATGGTGGATGGAGAGGAGGGGTGGAAGCAGCTACAGGGGACCTAAGTAAGCTAGAGGAGTGGTTAGAGAGGTGGCAGCTGTGGTTCAATGCAAATAGAGTGTAAGGTTATGCACTTTGGGGTGAGGAACCCAAGGAGAGAATACTGGCTGGGGGAGTTAAGCTGGGGATCACAGAGGAGGAGAAGAACCTTGGGGTAATGATAACAGGGACCATGAACAACACTGCCCCATGCAGGAGAGCAGCTGCAAAGTGAACAAAATGCTGGGGTGCATAGCAAGGGTTTTCATCCAGAAGTTAGGTGATCTTGCCCACTACAGATCACTGTAAGGCTGCACTTAGAGTATTGCATGCAGTTTTGGAGGCCATACCTAAAGCATGATATCAGGCTGTTGGAGGGTGCAGAGGAGTGCAACAAAAGATGATATATGGAATGGAGGGGACAGACTATGACAGCAAGCTGGGAGACCTCAATATGTACACCCTGGAGGATAGAAGGGACAGGGGACATGATAGAGACATTCAAGTATCTAAGGGGAATCAATAAGGATGTGGCAGATGGGGTCTTTAAGTTAAGGAAGGGAGGGTCACCAGGGGACATGGGCTAAGAATAGAAGGAGGAAGATTTAGGAAGAAAATGAGGAGACACTATTTCACAAAGAGGTGGTAGCAAAATGGAATGCCCTACCAGAATGGATAGTATCATGTAAATCTGTGAACAGCTTCAAAAGGGCATGAGACAGGGTACAGGGAGAGTGAGGGTGGGGGTGGCAGTGGGATAACAAAAGGGAGGGGTTGGGGCAGTTTCAAACTAGGGTGTTGGCTGCACACTGAGCAGACTTAGATAGACTGGTGGTCTGTTTCTGTTGTATGTTCGTATGTACCCTGAAATACTTATTTTGGGAGATCTGAGTGCCAAGGTGGAAACTGGAATACAGCTGAAATCATGGAATCTATGTTTTCAATGCTTCAATAATTCTAAATGTCAGGACTGAGGGGACGTAGAAGGAAATTGTACAAATTTCACAGGAATTATGACCCTATTATTGATAATGCTTTAGTCTCTGAATTAAATTGTTATAAATATTTGTAACTACTGTATATATCCAATCTAGACCAGATATTGGCCATCTGCCATCTGCCTCAAAAAGTTTATTTGGATGAGGACCAAGTTAGAGATAGTATTTTATTAGTCTCAGATGCCTACAAATACCGAATAAGAACATAATTGTATGGGATGATATTCAAAAGAAAAAATAGAGTGTTGCTAGAGAGCAATAGTTGTCTTACTATAGATAAGAAAATGGCTACAATCACCCTCACAAGCAGTGCAGTAAATAAATGATTGCCCTGGTGTTACAATTACACTAAAGTAGGAAATATCAATGGGTAGTTTGCCGGGACTGCAATGGCAATTAAATAATTTAATGAGGAGAGTCAGAACTGCACCATCTAGAGAAAAGCTACAGTAATTGTATAAAAGTAGTAAGGATTATAACACATTTTTTTAATACAAGATGTAGAGACATCAATGTAAATTATGGAAAAGGTTGATGGAATCAGTCACAACCTCAGACTCTAGGTTGTTCTGGAAGCTGGTAGCAAATAGTACAGACAATTGGCAGAATTCAAAGGACATTTATATTCATCCTGAGATTTGAGTAGCTCACTTTTGTAACATATTGTATAATAAAAATAATTTTATAGAAACATAGGTTGACAAAAAGAAAATAATTGGAATGATTTCATATTTACTGAAGAAGAAGAAATCAAAATAAAATAATCACATCAAGAAATAGTTAAGCCCCAGCCCACATGGCATTCCTTTATATCTGTTCAAACTCATTTAGAATTATGAGGCACCACTTTGATGATTTTCTTTAATAACATAATTCAGCAACAATCACTTTTGGTCTAATAGAAAGAGCAATTATTATTCCAATTTAAAAAAGTAATATCTGAGACCCCACAATGTGTTATTCTATCACTCCTGACTCAGTAATCCAACTATTTATAAGAATAGTCTGAAATCATGTATATCTAATGTAATTCTGTGTATATGTGCATGCCAAGAAAATGTCAGTGCTAGTTCAAGTTACCTAGAAAAAAGACTAGATATTTTTGAAGGTTTGACCTTCTTTTGACCTGCAGGCCAGCTGCTTGCCAGGAACTGAGATTGCATTCTCAGGTTTTTTAACAAAGATATGCAAATCCATTTTGTGGGTCATAAAGTCATGCACGCAGGAGCAGAATGCTTTGATCCAAGGAGACTGTTTTACTATGCAACATTTTATGAGGTAACAGGAAAGAAACATGCTTCCTAGAAAACCTGTGTGAATTCTTAACACCTAATGCCAACAGTGTTACTGTGGGATCCTGACACATCAAAGGATAGCTAAAAGGAGTTGTAAGGAAAGAGTAAAAGTGCCATCTACTGGCCTAAATGTTGTGGGATTTTCACTCACTATTTACAGAGCTGAAACAGGTGTATAAATAGTCCCAACTCAGGGCATTTGGACACACTCACTCTTCATCTTGGCACTCTGCTTGATACACACAGAAGCCAAATTGCTGAAACTCAATTGGTTACAAGGCTAAAGGAACTGGAAACATTCATCACTTTATGGACTTCAAAATTTTAAGGCAGACTCTTTAACTAACAGTTTTAGTGCATTTCACTATACATTTTCCATTTTGTTTGTGTGTACTGTAACCCAAATTAGTATATTCTCTTTTTAGTTATAACTGTATTTATTTAAGTATTTTAGTAAAAGCATTTGTTTTCTAAAGCAATTCTGCTTGCATGAGATTTCTATACTTGTGTGTGACTGTAGAAGGTTTAATAATAATCTGTGACAACTGTTAATTGCTTAGAGGGTCCCTATAACCAAATTGAAAAAGGGTCTGTAATGGATCTGGAAGGATAGGAAGAATACCAAGGTCTCAAGGATGACTCTGCAGGGATTTTGAACCAGGCTGTTGCATGTCCTGTAGGGAAAGGCCAAATCATTCTTACACTGTTACCCTGAAGAGAGTGTGGTGCCTGGGTCTCCTCTCTTTGTGTAATAGCCACAGAAAGGGTTCCTATCTGGCCACAAGATTCAAGACTGGTATTGTGCCCTTATCCAGAGCTAGAGGACACCCTGGGTTCTTGTGGCAGAGGTACAGTTGTGACCTTGATGAGCATTCAAAAGGATGAGGAGGGTATCCTGCTCCCCATCATGGATTGGACTTAAGGGTGGGCACTGTGAGCTCAGTAGGCCTGACCCCCAGGAGTGAATTCATGACAGATTTGGTGCACAACATTGGGATCTGGAGATTTGGTTGCATAGTGTTGTGATTCAAGAGATATTGGTGGCACAGGCATAACAGTTGAATTTGAGCCAGTGTATCAGATTAATAATTTGGAAACAGTCCACGCACAATTAAGGCAGAGATTTAAAAATTATATAACTGTTACATGTATAAAGTTTCCTACCTGTTTTTCCCTTGGGTTCAAGCTAGTGTAGCAGTAGTTAGGGAAGATGGCTTCCATCTACAGTGAATATAGTGCAGAATACCTGAAGCAGTTGTGTCAGGAAGAGGAGTGCATGTGAGGGCAAACCAAACAGCACCTCATGGATGTTCTTGTGACAGCCAATGAGCAAGTGATTGCCAAGGGTCTCAAGTCACAGCTGGTGACAGAAAGGACCAGACCTTGGGCATGGGGTGCCAAGAACATTGCAAAGTCCAGTCCCAGGGAGGAGGACAGCGAGACCAGAGAAACCAGGGCCACAGTGCCAGGAGAAGGTCACCACAGCACTGGAGCCAGAGGATCAGGCTGCAGCTGGAGATGAGGAGACTGGAGCTGAAATTTGAGTAGAAAAATTCCAGATGGAGCTGAAGATGCAGGAAAAAAATCAGCACTGAGAGAGGCCGAGAAAAGAAACCAGCATCAGAGAGAGGCTGAGAAAAAGAAAGGCAGCTTCAGAGAGAGAGAAGAGAGAGAAAAAAAAGAACACCAGAGGAATTCGAACTGGTGAAGCTAAGACTTCAACGACCAGCACCAGAACAGGTAAGTGGCAGGGCTGAACCTGGAATTCCAGGACTGGGGTATAAATTAAATCCAAATTAATCGCAGAATTTAAAGAGGGGAGGATATGGATGCATTTTTAATTTTTTTGAAGAGGTCTGTATCCAGGCTAAAATACAAAAGAGTACTGGAGCTCCAGCCATCCCCACTGCTTACTGGAACAGGACATGAGGCACTAGGCCAAATGGACAATCAGGACCTTAGTAATTATGAGAAACCTAAAGTTGCATTGCTTAAAAAGTATAAATTAATGCCTGAAGCATACAGAGTTAAGTTCCATAAGCTCCAGAGAAGCCCTGACTTGAGCTATGAGGAACTCACCACAAAGCAATGTCAATTTTGAAATGATGGTGGAAGTGAGTGGAAGCAAACTCTGTAGAGAAAATTGAGGAGGTTGGACTTGAAGTAATTCTTTTGGGCTTGCCCAGCAGAGCTAAAAACCTGGTAGAGGACTGAGACCCCAAAACTGTGCAGGAGGCTGATGAGTTCTCGGATTGCTATGCCAGAACAAGCCTGCTCTGAAAGGGATTGGGGTGGTGTGGCTGGGCAAAGGGAAAAGCACACTCAGGGCAGCTAAAACCCTCACTGCCTCCACATCAAGGGGAAGCCCCAGGTTACAAAAAGGATTGATCGGATAAAAGAAATGATGATTGTTGGTTTTGCAAACAGCCAGGGCATCTTGCTGAGACAGTGTACTAAAAAGGCACAAGTGGACAAAGTGGTGCTCAAACAGAGTTTGGTGCACTGTGTATCCCTGAAAGCAAGCCTATAAATATGAGGGAGCACATACACCCATTTACTGTAAATGGGGTGCACACCCATGGGTTAAGGGACATGGGGCATATTTTGTCTTAGTAAATGAGGATTTGGTTGAGCCTGAACAGCTTATACCTAATCAGTTTGTAACAGTAGCGGATTCACTGAGGAGGAGAAAACGTTGCCACTTGCTAGCATTCTTCTGAACTGGAGTGAAACAGGAGAGAGGGTGCAAAAAGTAGGTGTGGCAGACAATCTCACCCTGGATGTGATTATAGGAACAATCTCCAGAAGGGGTGATGTGTGTGGTTACCCACAGTCAGATGGCAAGGGCGATTGTAGTCCCTGGACCCCATAGAAGTCCCTGTGGAAAACAGTGGAGCCTGGTTCCCCAGCCCGTGTCTCCTGAAATGAAATGCAGTGAAGGGAGGCAGGACTTCCCTAGTAAAAGTTCACAAAACAGCTACAGAAGGTTACTCTGAGGAGGAAGGGTAACCAATGGTCAGACGGTTAGGGATGGCAGTGACCCTGAATGCCACGACGCTAGAACTATGGACCCCAGTTTAGAACTGAAGGGACATCACATGCCTTGGGAAAGTGTGAAGAATTTGCAGCTGCTCAGAGGACTGATCCTAGTTTGGAGAGGCTGAGGGCTTGTACAGAATCTGAAGGGACACAGGAGGTAATGTGAGACACAGAATATTTTGGGACAATGGACTGTTGTATACACAAGACATAAGGACAGAGGAAGGGTGATGGGCAGGCAGCTTGTCATTCCTCAGGGGTACCATGAGCAGTTGCTCATGATTGCTCATGATATCCCCATGTCCAGATATCTGGGAATGCGCACTATGCAGTGATTGGCCCAGAATTTCTATTGGCCCAACTTCACCCAGCAGGTGAAGGAATATTGCAGGTCTTGTCACCAGTGCCAACAAACAGGAAGGCAGGTAGTAAAACCAAAGCCACCCTAATTCCCTTTCCCATTGGAAGAGCCATTCAAACAGTAGGAATGGATATTGTGGGACCTTTGAGTACCCCAAGCTCCTCTGGGAAGAGGTTTATCCAGACGGTGGTAGATTATGCCACCCCATACGCAGAGGCGGTTGCCCTCTCCTCACGTATGACAGACAAAGTGGCAGACGCCTTGCAATGGATTTTCTCCCATGCCGGGTTCCCACAGGAGATTATTACTGATCGAGGGTACCTTCATGTCGGACCTGATGAAGTGTTTGTGGAGAAGTGTGAGTGGTGCAAAGATGCACAACACTTATCACCCACAAGCCAATGAGTTTGTGGAAAGGTTTAATAGTACTCTAAAATCAATGCTCCAAACATTTGATGAACAGCATGGGAAGGACAGGAGGAATTCCTTCCCCACCCATTGTTTGCATACAGGAGGTGCCCCAAGAGTCGATAGGGTTTCCCCTTTGAACTGTTATAAGGATGCAGGGTGCATGGGCCCCTAGACTTGATCCGGGAAGATTGGGAAGGCAAGCACACCAGCCAGGGAACTCCCATAGTGGAGTATGTCCTAAAGTTTAGGATAAGCTGAAGAAGCTTATATGAGCAGCTCAGAGCAACCTGTCAGTCACCAAGCAGAAGAAAAAGGTCTGATACAACCACATAGCCAGAGCTCAATAATACAGTGTAGGTCAGAAAGTTCTGGTCCTAATTCCAGTCCAGAAGGATAAGCTGCAGGCTGAGTGGGTGGGACCATACAGGGTAGTCCAACAGGTAAATGGCATGAAGTATATTGTAGAACTGCCTGACAAGAGACATACTCATAGAATGTACCATCTCAACATGATGAAGCCATATGCAAACAGGGCAGACATGGTGTTTGCAGTGTGTAGTCCTGGGAGGACTGATGAAGAAGACCCTTACTGGACTTGCACTAGGAAAGCAAGCAGGAGTCCTCTGCAGAGGCAAGTTGACCCCGGAACAGACCCAGGCAGTGAGGGAGGTTTTAGTGGACTTTGCCCATTTGTTTATGGTCAAGCCTGGACTAACCCCTTAGCAACACATGATGTAGACACCGAGACACAAATGCCCATATGGCGGACAACCTACCAGGTGTCTGAGGCCATCCTAAAGAACATTAGGAGGGAGGTTGAGAAATGCTGGATTTAGGGGTAATCCAGAAATCCCACAGCCCTTGGGTCTCACCAGTAGTCCTCTTTCCCAAGCTAGAAGGCTTTGCTCACTTTTCTGTGGACTGTCATGGATTCAATGCAGTCATGAAGTCTGACGTCCACACAATGCCAAGGATGGATGAATTACTGGACAAGTTGAGATGGGTGTCATACCTTATCACAATTGACTTGACAAAAGGGTATTGGCAGGTGGAGTTAACTGCCAGAGCTTGGGAGAGGTTGGCCTTCATCACTCCAATAGGATTATTTGAGTTCAAGGTATGCCTTTGAATGAAGAACACCTCTGCCACCTTCCAAAGGTTGGTCAACCAGGTGTTACATGGTACTGAAGAGTACATAGTGGCATATCTGGGTGATATTGCCATCTTCAGTGCAGTTGGAAGGAACACCTGTCCCACCTGAAAGAAGTATTGGGCAGAATACAGAGGGCAGGGCTCACTGTTAAGGCTGAGAAGTGCCAGGTGGCCATGGCAGATGTGGCATAACTAGGCCACGTAGTAGGACAAGGGCAGATCCAGCCCAATCAAGCCAAAATTGAGGCGATACAGGTGTGGCCGAGGCCTGAAACCCAGAAGCAGGTTCAGAGTTTCCTAGGGACCATCGGGTACTATCAAAAGTTTGTACCAAATTTCAGTAAGAATCAAAGTACCATCACATACACCATCAGGAGAAAGGGAACGATAAAGTTTTTACCAAATGGGAGAGGCCTTAAACCAATCACTCTAAAACAGGAAAAATAGATTGGAATAAAAAGCCTACTCACCAAAATATCATATAACTCCCTGGTGTGGCTGACACAGATGGGTAAAATGAATGGTCATCTCTTAAGATGGAGTATTGCCTTACAGGGCTATGATATGACCATTTCCCACAGGGCCAGATCAGCCAATGCCAACACAGATGGGCTATCTTGCCAGTTACAGAAGTGAACAGAATTTGTGAAAATCATACCATGTATAGGGATGAATTCCACAAATTCAGTCTGAGGGAGGAGGATGTTACATAGAAACATAGAAACATAGAATTTGACGGCAGATAAGGACCGCTGGCCCATCTAGTCGGCCCATTTTCCATCTAACAGATAAGCTGTAGATCCTAGTTAACCAACAGCTTACTTCCTCTTACCCACCACTAGGACTGCCTTATGCCTGTCCCATGCATTCTTGAAGTCCCCACTGTTCTTGACTCCACTCCTCAGGAGGCTGTTCCATGCATCCATAACCCTCTCAGTGAAAAATACTTCCTCACATTACCCCTGGGCCTCCCCTCTAGCTTCAATTGCCCCCTTGTTCTTGCACATCCCTTTTTCTGAAAGATGCTACCTTCTTGGACTTTGTTAACTCCCTTGATGTACTTGAAAGTTTCTATCATGTCCCTCTCTCCTTCTTTCCTCAAGAGTACATATTAAGCTCCTTTAGTCTTTCTTCA